>OX031010.1:171113729-181113729 GCA_943735925.1 Pollenia amentaria | reverse complement strand
TAGTGGGATAGTGGTACTATTTCCGTGGACTCCATAGTCGCCACTCATCCCTCTCAGAAACATGTAAAATTAGATTTGGAAATTTTTTTTATAAAATTTCTAAAGTTCTGAAATTATTTCAGAACTACCACTACCCTCATTCGATAGAACGTTTTCCTGCCTATCGATTCCATATAGTGGGATAGTGGTATTTTATTACATTTGTTGTATTTTTTAATTTTTTTAATTTTTTTATTGTTAAGAGATAGTCTGTTAAGTACATAACAGTGCAATGTTAGCTAAAAAATCGTAGTATGTTAAGAACGGTGGTTTGTGTCTTGGGTTATAAATTCGAATTTAACTTCACACACATACTTTGTCATTCCGTTTGTAATTTCTACAATATTGATCTAAGACCATATAAAGTATATATATTCTGGGTTCTTATGAGAAGGGAAGTTCAAATCCGGTTGTCCGTCTGTCCGTCCGTTGAAATGGGTTTTCCGAAGACCCCAGATATGATGAAGGCTAGGTTGTTATACATTTATGTCACATATAGTCCGGAATTGTTTGCTATTGAAGTTCAGGAAGATCGGTCCATAAATGGCTGAGATATGATCAAAAAACCACGACTACCTCTAGTTTTTTCCATAAATCCCATGTTGTTATTGATTTTTAAATTCTTTTTTTCTGCATATCTCGAGAGCGGCAAGACCTACGGCTTTCAAATTTAGTACAAACATGTTGCTTGCCAATACACAAACTCTCTAAAATGGGCGGGATTGGAGAAGTGGGTGTGGCCCTTCCCATACAAAGACGTTATACATTTCTCTATATTAGGTACAAACATATCGGTTATCAATACACAGTATCCCATAAAATATGGGCGCGATTAGAAAAGTAGGCGTGGTACCTCCCGTACAAAGACATTATTGAAAATACTCAAAATTTAAAATTTTAGGGCTCTATGTATGACATATGAACACGTTTTATATACCAAAATTTTTAGCAGCATATATTTCCCGAACCCTGAAACTTTTCTCCCAAAAATTTTTTTAAACATACCCATTTTCGGGAACAATAGATATTCCCGAGTACAAGTTTTATAATCTAAGTAAATGGTTTTTTCTTCCTAAAGAGGTGGGTATATAAATCTGCCAAATCGGTTAAGAAATGGTTAAGTTATTAGCAAAATACTCCAGAAATGGGCTAAAAAGCATCAAAATTTTTATAAAAACTAAATTTTTAGAGCTGTTACATGACCTATGGATACGTCTTATATATCAAAAGATCTGAAATTTTTAGTAGAACTTATTTGCTGAAAAACTCGAAACCAAAATATAATTTTTTTTAAGAAAAATACCCATTTTCGGGAACCGTAGATCTTTCCGAGTCCAAGTTTTATTACCAAAGTAAATGGTAAATTTCTTCCTTAATTAGAGTTTTGTTCTAAATAAATGCGCATTTTTTTCTGTGGCTTATAATTTTATATAAACCAAACAATTTATTTTTAGTAAAACCCTTAATATCTCAAAATAAGAAATTCCGACTTAAGCCATTAATATTTAATGCCACAGATATATTATATATGTAGATTATTCTTATTGCACCATGGTGAAGGGTATATAAGATTCTGCATAGCCGAATATAGCACTCTTACTTGTTTGATTTAAAAATTAATTAAAAAATAAGGGCCAAAAATTGCACATTTCAACGCAACTGATTCCCAATGCGTTTCAAACCGGTTTCAAAATATTCGCGTCATGTGCGTCCTCTTAAAAGAGTCTATGGATAAACTAAAAAAACTAGAAGTCGCAGTTGCGTTACGGTTGCGCTTTAAAAACGTAACGATTCAAGACCGAAAATTTCACCTTCACATATCTTAAAAAATTTATTTCAAATACATTTTCCATTTATTTCCTGTCTATATACTTTACAACTGTATATTATATGTAGGAACATATTCATATGTAAATTGAACTAAACAAATTTTTCACAAAAAATGTTTCAAAATTGAAATCTGGTGTGCCTATGTGGATACACAGTTGTACGTCAATATAGCCACCTGGTCTCTGTTACTTTTACTCTTTTTAAGTGCGTTATTTAAAGAAGTGCATGTAAAAAGTAGTTAGATTTGTTAACTGAACTCTTAGTAATACAATCCCGTAACCTTTAAAAAAAATTTAGTCTCTCTTTACTAGCTTAATGTAAGTTTTTTCAAGTTTTTTATAAATACATAATTTTAAATTTGCAGTATATTGGATTAAAATATTAAGTATCTTTTTTATGCAATTAAATGATCTTACTATATATTTTCTCTGAACTTTATAATTGCAAGAATGTTTAATTATGTTAACTCCTTCCTACCTAACAGATCCCAACTCTTTTTTTAAGTGCTGAAGTATCTTTAACACTAGAATCACAAACATAAGTTATCTGAAGGTGATGAAATGCACTTTAGAATGCCTTGTTTAAAGTATAATGTTGAACTTTGTATAGTTCGTTTTAATAATGGCTCTCTAAAACACGTTAATGTTTTAGCACCTTTTAGGTTTTTAATATGTAGATATTTTCTTGTAAACTAATTTATTGGTGAAAAAGAAAAAAATTTATTTTTATTTACTTTGTCTATATTTTTAAACAAAATGAATTCCAAATAAATTTTTGTGTATTATTTTAATTAATTTTTTTTTTAGATTTTTGTGTTTTCTTTTAAATGTTGGCACTTTTGTTAAAAAAGGTTTTTCTTAAAAAAAGGTTTTTTTCAGATATAAAAGTTTTTTAAAAACTTTATAAGGCAACGCTGGCAAAGAGTAGGGAGCTCGAAGGGTTATTATTCGACCGGTTTTAACCGGTTATTTTAGCTTTGC
This sequence comes from Pollenia amentaria, assembly GCA_943735925.1. NCBI lineage: Eukaryota > Metazoa > Arthropoda > Insecta > Diptera > Polleniidae > Pollenia > Pollenia amentaria. The sequence continues at coordinate 181,110,880 of OX031010.1, read as the reverse complement.
CCAAGTCGGTTATTTTAAAATGCCCATTTTTCGAATATCGAATAAACCGGTTATTTTGGTATAATAAACCGGTTATTTTAGTAATGTGTAATTTATATACATTTTCCTTACTCTTATTGTTGATGTACCCGTAATTTAACGGCCTAAGTTATAAAAAATAAAGCATGTCAATAAAGGGTTTATGAAACGGATTTTCATACAAAATCAGTTTCATAAACACTTTATTGACATGCTTTATTTTTTATAACTTAGGCCGTAAGTATTTTCTAATTGAATATTTGCCAAACTTAAACTTTTTATGAAGAATGTCATAACAAAATGTAACAAAGGTCAAAAAACATTATGAACACTGTAAATACAAATCGATTATAAAAGCGTGTGTTCTTGTAGAAAAAAACCAAAAACTATTCAAAATACTACAAAAACATGTGCAGTGAAAAAGTAAATAGTAATTTGTGCAAGAGTATTCTGAAAATTAAATATATTTTTATATAAAGATTATCTCTAGATATTTTTCGAACGCGATTTAAAAGACAAAGTTAGGTGCATGAAGTGCGCTAAAATGATAAGTTACAAAGGTTCTTCCATGTCACGACTTATTAATCACCTTTAATTAGTATACATGCTAGACATTAATGTGATCCAAATGAATCTTAGCTCCGTTCATAGTAGTTCTAGGGAGACGACAAATAATACTTTACTACAATACGCTGCAAAAAATAAATCATTGTGTGCAATATAAGCCCGTTGTGTTGCCGAGGACGAAATGCCCATTAAGGCACTAAAAACTCTTAAGAAGTTCTAGCATCTCTTCATGCTGAAAACTACAACATTACGGCAGAATCAACGATATGAGAAAAATGTCTACCAGTTTTATTTATTAAAACACAAAGAACTAAAAAACAAAATTGAAGAAATCAAACAAATATTTTACACAAAAAGAATGTTCAGTTCACTATTCGTTTCTATAATGCTGAAATAGATACTCCTGGCTTATAGGTTTTGTTTGCAACTTTTGAAAAACATGGTTGATTTATATAGACATGCTTAACCACCAACAAATTAAAACTCATTCAAAAAAAATTTGAGAGAATATTTCAAATAATTACTTTATAAAATTCCTATAATTTATTTGATTTTTCAACAGTTTCTAAATTAAATTATACAAATATCTTCTTACAAATAAAGTTTAGTAAATCAATAAAAAATTGTTGAAAATTTAGCTAAAGTATGATCAATTTACTGGTCCTACTTTTCTTGGATTTTATCGTAAAACATTTGTTAGGTCTGATCTAAGTCATATCTATGTATTTTGTTGTTTCCTTACCGTTGCAAATGGTTTTGTTTTTGTGCAAATTAACGTTTTATTTTAAAAACTTATTTGATTTTTGTGTTTTTAAGTATTCGAATTAAAACCGGTTAACCGTTTATTTAAAAATTGCTTAACCGAAAACCGGGTTTTTTAAAATAGCAACTATTTGTAATATTCGAAAACCGGTTATTGAAAAAAGTCGAATAATCGATCTCCCTAGTAAAGAGTAAGCTGTGAAAATAGGTGAGCAAAAAAAATACAGCCAGTTGAAAATAACCAGTAAGAGTGCTATATTCGGTTATGACGAATCTTATATACCCTTCAACATGGTGCAATAGTCGTAAGTTATATACATAAATACCATTCTTTAGATATAAATAAATAATTTTTGTGCCACGACCACTTGTCCAATCCCGCCTACATTTTTCCCGATGTTGTGTATTGACAACCAAGGTTGCTTGTGCATAATATGGAAACTTTGGCTCTTGCCGTTCTCGAGATATTAAAAAGTAATTAATGTCTTTGTATGAGAAGTGCCACGCCCACTGCTCTAATCCCGCCCATACTTTGTGGGATTCTGTGTATTGAAAACCTATATGTTTGTACCTAATTTGGAAACTTAAAATCTTTCGTCCTCCAGATATACAGAAATTTATATTGTCTTTGTATGGGATGTGCCACGCCCACTTCTGAAGCCCCGCCATTTTTAGAGTCTTGGTGTATTGATAACCAAGATGCTTGTCCCAAATTTGAAAGCCCTGGCTCTAGCCGTTCTCCAGATATACAGAAAAAATAAATAAAAAGCAACCACAACAAGGGATTTATAGGAAAAGTTAGAGGTTGTCTTCGTTTTTTGCTCATATCTCAGCCATTTATGTACAGATCTGGCTGAGTTTCAATACAAAATTATAATGATAATCATATCTGACATAATTATATACCAACCAAGTTCCCATCATTTCTGGGGACTTCGGAAAAACCATTTCAACAGGCGCAAGGATAGACGGACAACCGGATTTGAACTTCTCTTTTCATAAGGAGCCAGAACATATATAATATATAGGGTTTAAGATCAATATTGTAGAAATTACAAACGGAATGACAAACTTATATATACCCTCTAACCTTCGGTGCAGGGTGAAATAATAAAATTAAACAGTTTTCAAGAAGTTTTTTTTTAATAAAATCAAATCAAAGGGAAAATTTAGCATTTTCAAAATACAGTTCTAAAACAATTAAGAGTGATGTATACCGTTCACCATGGTGTAAAAAGAACGTTCTTTCGTTATAAATCAGAAGTGGGCACAACTAAAACTGTGCTTGTATTGATGCTAATTAGTATTAGTGAGATGGCAGAAGTACCCGCCAAAAACTAATATAAAAAATATGTAAGCATCCGATTCATGTGCTTTCGACGCTGTCCCATGGAAAACTAAATTAAAGAGGCTAAGAATACGTGTGAAATCTCTCAGCACAATTGTGCTATGGAGCACCCACCATTGTTATAAATAGATATATTTTGTGCCTAGCCCACTTCTACAATCCCGCCTACATTTTATCGGATGTTGTGTATCGATAACCAAGATGCTTGTATCTAATTTTGAAACTTTGGCACTTGCCGTTCTCGAGATACTCAAAAATTTATAATATCCGAGATGTTTGTACCTATGTTGGGAACTTTAGCTCTTTTCGTTTTCCAGATATACAGAAATTTATTATGCCTTTGTATGGGAAGTGCCACGCCCACTTCTCCAACCCATCCCATTTTGATAGAGAGTTTGTGAGGATGCTTGTTGCTAATTTCGAAATTTCGTCTCTTGCCGTTCTTCACATATACAGAAGAAAGAAATAAAAAACAACAAGGGAATTATGGGTAAAATTAAAGGCAGTCGGGGTTTTTTGCTCATATCTGTCAATTATGATCGATCTGGATGAATTTCAATAGCAAACGTTAACGGAGTAAATGTGAAATAAATAGTTAAAAACTTAGTCCCCATCATTTCTGTGTTCTTCGGAAACCCAATTTCAACGTAAACGGACACCTTTAAATCAACTTCGCTACTCATAAGGACCCAGAATATATATACTTTATAGGGCCAAATATCAATATTGTAGAAATTGCACACGGAATGACAAATTTATATGTATTTTCCTTTTACCTTCGGTGAATATAATAATAAAGGTATGTATCCTATTATAATAAATAATTCAGAATGGGCAAATGTAAACATTCATGAACACAGGGAGACAATAAAAAAATCAATAATGATGGTAAAAGCTACACAGAAATTGCCAAAATAATTTAATGCTCAAAGAAAATGGTTGAACTCGCGGTAAAATTTAAGTTCAAAGCCGAAAGCTGATAAAAAAATATAGCCGCTTTGGAGGGAATATTTTGTTACCACTTATGCTCTTTTAAATAAACATAACATAGATTACGCTACGAACTAAGTCCCTAATGGGCTAAGCCCTGAAAACTACAGTTAAGTAAGTCCTTAAAGTTGGGAATTTAGTTGATTACACTATGCTAGTTGACCTGGCGTTTTAACATAATTCGGGTACGCTGAATCCAGTGGTGCCCGCGGTTTTTTAAGATTGGCTCTGGTTTTCGAGATATACCGTTATTTCGAAAATGGAGGAGGTTGCACAACATATATTCGCGTATAAACGCTTTAGCTTATTCAAAAAACTTAAACAACCGAAATTTCGCAATAAAATTTCATTTAAGAAAAGTAAAACTTCTTTCTAATATCCTTATTCGTTTTACAAACATAATTTTTTTTTTGGAAAAAAAATAATTTTTTTAACAAAATTTCGAAATTTTTGTTTTTTAAAAATTCATAAAAAATTGGAAAATGCAGCTATGCTTCTAATTTTTTGCAGACGTATAAAAAAATTCCAAACAAAACAAGCTATAAATGATTAAAATCTGTTTGCAACTTTTGATTTTATTCACAAAAGTCGACAAATTTTAATTAATTTAAGAATTTCATAAAACGCAATATTTGTATGGGAGCACCCCTAAGGGATGGTGATAAAGGGAAAGTATAATTTGAGAAAATGTTAAAAACAAAAAACTAATGGAGGTCAGTCATACATTTTATCCCCCTAGGGGCGACTCCTGGGCATTTATGGGACTTTTTCTTCAATATATTTCTAGTCTGCATTGATCATTTTGTATGGAATGACAATGACATTCTAATGACATTCTGGTATGACTAATGACATTAGAAGCATAGCTGCATTTTCCAATTTTTTATGAATTTTTAAAAAACAAAAATTTCGAAGTTTTGTTAAAAAAATTATTTTTTTTCCAAAAAAAAAATTATGTTTCTAAAACGACTAAGGATATTAGAAAGAAGTTTTACTTTTCTTAAATGAAATTTTTTAAGTTTTTTGAACAAGCTAAAGCGTTTTTGAGTTACGCGAATATATGTTGTGCAACCTCCTCCATTTTCGAAATAACGGTATATCTCGAAAACCAGAGCCAATCTTAAAAAACCACGGGCACCACTGGATTCAGCGTACCCGAATTATGTTAAAACGCCAGGTGCCCAGCTTGTCACGAAAAAAAGTGTAAATTTCTTGCACAGTGTTATTAATTAAATCCCCAATTTTTAAAATTAAACAAATCCAAAAAAAGTAAAATACCAAAATGAACAAAATCCCACAAATGAAAACTTATTTCAAAATGATATCATAATTCCCCGCTTTAAAAATGAAACAAGTCCTCACATTAAAAAAATTTTGAATAAAAATTTCCCGGGGGTTTTCTTCCTTCTCCCATTTTTCCTATGTAAATTCAATTGTAATTAATTAGAAAAGGGAAAAAACTCAAGGAATTTTATTCATAATTTGGCTTTAATAAAATTAAATTCTTGTGCAAGAACACAGTTGTGGTCGGGTTAAGCATTATTTAAATGCACACTTTGATAAAATTTCATATTAATTTACATATGTTCAGGGGTGTTCTGGAAATCGAAAACTCAAAACGCAAGAATTTTGAAGTTCTTTTTAATAAACTCTTAATCCAATTTTTTATAATTTTCTCATAGAATTCTATTTAATACAGAAATGTTTGTATTGCATTGTATTTGTATTTCTTTAACTACAAAAATCTTATTAAAAAAATAAAATTTTTCGATTTTCAGAACACCCCTGATTGTTTTATATTTATTCTATAAATTTAGTGTTATTGTGAGGAATATATTTCTTTGCCGTTAGGCAAAAAGATCTTAAGTTAAAAACCCCATTTTGAGTTTTTGATTGACATTAATTCAATTTCAATTTTCTCTTTCATTTGGTATCAATAACTTAAGTCTAGCAAAACTGCTTCAAATCGTAATCATCTGCTCTATAGAAAAAAATACCCCAAATAAATTTTTTTTTCAAATTTGCATTGCGAAAAACTACAGTTTCTGACTTAAGATCTTTTTGACTAATGCCAAAGATTTCCTAATACTTGTAGCCAAATTAAAAAAAAATAAGTTTTAACGAAATGGTTGGAAATTAAAAATTCGCGCGATCGAATCCCGTATTTAGAAGCTTTAGTAATCGAAGGCTCTGTTTTTTATACCATAGCTGAGAAAATCTTTGCGCCTGGCCGAAGGCCTTCTACGCCGAGAAGCTTTAGTTTGTGATTCGGGGTTTTTTAATTCGGGAATTTAAGTTTCTGTCATATGACCCCAACCCTAAAAAATTTACATATGGGCATTTCCAGGGAACAGTCTACATTTTGTAACGTAACACCAGAGATCAAATAAGGTTGTATTTTAGACCCATGTTTTTTAAAATCTTATCCCTTTTCTTACTAAATGGTGGACTATTTGAGCTTTACACCAAAATATAAAAAAGAAAATTATATACATAAATTTTTTTGAGAAATAATTTTAATTACTTGCTGGCGTTACTTTACAAAAAGTCGACTTTTATCGTGTTTGCGTTTCATTTGTTGTCAAAGATGTAATTGTGATGTATTCGTGTAAAAACCGATAGAAATTTTTCTCAAACCAATAATTTCCTATGTGTGTGAAGTTAAATTCGAATTTATAACCCAAGACACAAACCACCGTTGGTAACATACTACGATTTGTTAGCTAACATTGCACTGTTACGTACTTAACAGACTATCTCTTAAAAATAAAAAAATTAAAAAATACAAAAAATGTAATAAAATACCACTATCCCACTATATGGAATCGATAGGAAGGAAAACGTTCTATCGAATGAGGGTAGTGGTAGTTCTGAAATAATTTCAGAACTTTAGAAATTTTATAAAAAAAAATTTGCAAATCTAATTTTGCATGTTTCTGAGAGGGATGAGTGGCGACTATGGAGTCCACGGAAATAGTACCACTATCCCACTATATGGAATCGATAGGCAGGAAAACGTTCTATCGAATGACAGTAGCGGTAGTTCTGAAATAATTTCAGAACTTTAGAAATTTTATAAAAAAAAATTTGCAAATCTAATTTTGCATGTTTCTGAGAGGGATGAGTGGCGACTATGGAGTCCACTGAAATAGTACCACTATCCCACTATATGGAATCGATAGGCAGGAAAACGTTCTATCGAATGAGAGTAGTGGTAGTTCTGAAATAATTTCAGAACTTTAGAAATATTATAAAAAAAATTTGCAAATCTAATTTTGCATGTTTCTGAGAGGGATGAGTGGCGACTATGGAGTACACGGAAATAGTACCACTATCCCACTATATGGAATCGATAGGCAGGAAAACTTTCTATCGAATGAGGGTAGTGGTAGTTCTGAAATAATTTCAGAACTTTAGAAATTTTATAAAAAAAATTTGCAAATCTAATTTTGCATGTTTCTGAGAGGGATGAGCGGCGACTATGGAGTCCACGGAAACAGTACCACTATCCCACTATATGGAATCGATAGGCAGGAAAACGTTCTTTCGAATGCGGGTAGTGGTAGTTCTGAAATAATTTCAGAACTTTAGAAATTTTATAAAAAAAAATTTGAAAATCTAATTTTGCATGTTTCTGAGAGGGATGAGTGGCGACTATAGAGTCCACGGAAATAGTACCACTATCCCACTATATGGAATCGATAGGCAGGAAAACTTTCTATCGAATGAGGGTAGTGGTAGTTCTGAAATAATTTCAGAACTTTAGAAATTTTATAAAAAAAATTTGCAAATCTAATTTTGCATGTTTCTGAGAGGGATGAGCGGCGACTATGGAGTCCACGGAAACAGTACCACTATCCCACTATATGGAATCGATAGGCAGGAAAACGTTCTTTCGAATGAGGGTAGTGGTAGTTCTGAAATAATTTCAGAACTTTAGAAATTTTATAAAAAAAAATTTGAAAATCTAATTTTGCATGTTTCTGAGAGGGATGAGTGGCGACTATAGAGTCCACGGAAATAGTACCACTATCCCACTATATGGAATCGATAGGCAGGAAAACTTTCTATCGAATGAAATACACAATTGCTTTAGAAAGTGAATCTTTTTCCTGTATTTAGTTTTTAAAATTTTAACTTTCATTTGCATGTACCAGTAGTCATTTTATTCTTTGAATCTTTAATAAATAAGAAATAAGGTTCTTAGCGCTAGGTCACAATCTGCAAGTTTTGGCCGTCAAGTGTTGAGTTTTTAGGAGAGGAGTTTAAGGAACTGCAGTGTCTAGTTGCCATCCCAATGTCAAGTTTAAATAAGTAAGGGCTGGAGCACTTTCCCTATAATATTACGCGGGGATTTTGTCCAAAAATTTAAAAACAAAAATTTCGAGCTAATACCCTTTTAATGATATAATGAGAGTTCAAAATTTTATGTACATATATGTTTTTTACTTACAATTCTGACCAAAAAAGAGTAAACTCTTAAACGCTGCATTTTGTTATTTCCCCTATTTAACGTTTTTAAAATAGTTTTCAGTCCATTTAGTTTTGAAAAAAACTCATCGTATAAATAATTATTATTTATATTTTTAAAATTAGTTAAACTTATGCCACGTTTTTCTTTTAAATTAAAAAAAAAAACATTTTAAGAAATAACTGATGAAATACTTTTTACTTTTTTTGTATTTTGGTTACACATTTTATAAAACAATTTTAAGATATTTATTAACTCACACTTTAAAACACTGACCTTTCCAAACGAACTTGCTTTTCTTGTAATAAAATACAACCACAAGTACATAATATGTAAATCCCCTAACTATAAAAAGAAAATTGCTACTCAGGGCTGCCATATTAATTTGCAAAAAAATCGTCAAAAAAAATCGGACAACTCAAAATTTAGTTCAAACATTTTTTAAACATTTTTATTTAGCTGCAAAATTTTCATTTAGCACTAAGCATTTCATTTACCACTTTTAGAAAATATTTTTATTTACTAAGGGCCCTGCACCTATAATCCTATGCTTCTAAGTTCAATGTTATAGAAATTTAAAAAAATAGGTATCACATGTAGAACGGAAAAGTAAAATAATGAAATTTAATTTTCTGTATTTATCGGTTTTAATACTTCTTTTCTCATCATTGAACGATCAAAAATTTCAATATTTAAGTGGGAGTCCATAATTTAATACGTACATGGCAATGAATGGTGAAAAATGTTTTGTAAAAAAATTACCAGAACTAGGTAAGATTTTCACCCCTAAACTTTCGAATTTCGGAAATGTACTAAATTCATACATATTTGTATATTTTAGATAAGATAAGAATGTGATATAATTTTAATTCCTGTGTTTATTGGTTTTAAAGATATAAAAAAATTTACTTATAAAAACACACAATGTCCTGGAGCATCAATAATAGTCACAGTATTTAGCAGTTTCGAATTTCCCGAAGCAATATCAATGTTAATACCACGTTCACGTTTGGCCTTCAGCTTGTCTAAGACCCGGACATACTTAAAAGAACCTTTGCCCATTTCTTGAGCCTCCTTTTAAAATTTTACAATTGTACGCTTATCGATACCACCACATTTGTAAATCAAATGTTGTTGTCGATTTACCCGAGTCGACATGGCCAATGACTACAATATTGATATGAGTCTTTTCCTTGGCCATTTTTTACAAATACTCGCCTCGATTTAACACGAAATTATCAAAAAGGAATTATAAAAGCTTTCTTAAGCCATTTTTAAAGAGATTGGCTAAAATAAATAAGAAAAAAATTCATTATTTTTATAAAATACTTTTTCCAACAACTGCAGAAATAATGCAAAATAATATAGTTTTTGATTTACATATTGAGTGTGAGAGGAACGCGTAAAGATCGTCTAAAGGGGGTTAACTAAAAATTTACAAAATTTAATTTTTCTATCCACTTTTGTACATATGTATGTACATATTTATTTCCTTTCTTCTTCTTTTATAAAAATTGCAATTCACATTATTTGATACCATGAAATTAAACCAGGTATGGGAATTCTGATTTTGTGGAATGGTAATTAACATTAATTTATATGCAATTTCAATTTATTTATTTATTTATTTAATCAATACAGTACAACAAGAACTAGTCTTATCTAATAGTACTGGGGAGATAATGGCACAATATGATTTTTGTTGGTAAAAAAATAAAATCACTTAATACTAATTATAAGAAATAAAAGAAATTTAAATTAGATAGAATTGAAAAATACTAAATGACATTAAAAAATTATGATTTTTAAATTAAATAAGAAGAAAGCATATAATATTACTCACATCAAATAAATAAAAGTTAAAACATTATGTATGTAAAAGCTATATAAATTTTGTTATCCTAAACGATTTAATATTGCAATTTTAAATAGTTTAAAACATAAATAAAAATCAATTAAATACATATATATATCATTAAGAAGAAGTCATTTAGTAGGCATTTTTGCAGCTAAATTTAACATTACAAATTTGATTAAGCTGCAAAGTTTGCATTTATCATTTTCATTAATATGTTTTATTTCAAAAGGCTTAACAACTTTTTTACCACAAATGTCATATGTTTTATAATATATCGCACTTAATCAACAAGAGGGTATTATCTCAAAATTTTTATTTTTCCACTTTTTCGAAAAAATCTACACGCTATATTCATATCTGCCCGCTGTAAAAATATCTTGCTATTTTGTATACTTTTTGGTAATGAAACGGTTGGTTTAAAAATTCATTTCCATATGCCTTCAATGTTAAATTAAAAATTGTTTTGCTTCTACTGAAAATGTTTAAATTTTGAGTTAATACCCTCTTGTTGATTAAGTGCGATATGTGGTTGTCGTGAAATATTAGAACTTACAATAGAACTACCACTACCCTCATTCGATAGAACGTTTTCCTGCCTATCGATTCCATATAGTGGGATAGTGGTACTGTTTCCGTGGACTCCATAGTCGCCACTCATCCCTCTCAGAAACATGTAAAATTAGATTTGCAAATTTTGTTTTATAAAATTTCTAAAGTTCTGAAATTATTTCAGAACTACCACTACCCTCATTCGATAGAAAGTTTTCCTGCCTATCGATTCCATATAGTGGGATAGTGGTACTATTTCCGTGGACTCTATAGTCGCCACTCATCCCTCTCAGAAACATGCAAAATAAGATTTGCAAATTTTTTTTTATAAAATTTCTAAAGTTCTGAAATTATTTCAGAACTACCACTACCCTCATTCGATAGAAAGTTTTCCTGCCTATCGATTCCATATAGTGGGATAGTGGTACTATTTCCGTGGATTCTATAGTCGCCACTCATCCCTCTCAGAAACATGCAAAATTAGATTTGCAAATTTTTTTCTATAAAATTTCTAAAGTTCTGAAATTATTTCAGAACTACCACTACCCTCATTCGATAGAACGTTTTCCTTCCTATCGATTCCATATAGTGGGATAGTGGTATTTTATTACATTTGTTGTATTTTTTAATTTTTTTAATTTTTTTATTGTTAAGAGATAGTCTGTTAAGTACTTAACAGTGCAATGTTAGCTAACAAATCGTAGTATGTTAACAACGGTGGTTTGTGTCTTGGGTTATAAATTCGAATTTAACTTCACACACATTAATTTCCTTACAATCGTATTTCCTGTCTGTTCTTGGCTTGGCCTTATTTCATTACGAAATAGCAAACCCAAACGTTTCTACTTAAATAAACAGAAGACTTTTACTTAAGAATAATTTGAATACTAAAAGCAGTAAAAAATTTCCATATCTAATTAAACAACACCACTAAAAGGATTAGAATTTCACGAGCAATATTGGAAATGGCCTTTAAACAAGTGGCGCAATATTTTGAGGTCAGATGGAAATAAATTCAATTTGTTTAATTCTGACAGAAGCAGGCTATGTATATGTAGAGCCCCTTAAAAATAATTCCTTTCCCAATACAAACTGTCTCTTTAGGTATAGCTGGTCTGGGGCGAACGACGAATTTTTTGCCGCGAATATTCGTCGCCAAAAATAAAAGACGTGTGTGTATATGAAAATGCACACAATCAGGGCGCCGGCGAAAATTCGCCAGACGCGGCGAACTTTAAATAGATTTAATTCTATTTCATACGCCGGCGAACGACGAACAAATCAGTACTAGGTGACCATGTTTGGTTTAAGTTAAGAAGTAGTTTAATAAATAAATTTACTTTTTACTTTAATAATTGTTTTTTTTATTGTATAACACATAAAATCCTATACAAAGTATTTTGCTATTAAAATAGTTTTTAGTTGTGTTTTTGATTATGTTTTTATTTTTAAGCATTATTTTTTTGGATATGGTCACACTATTTCTCTCTCTTTGCACAAACAGTAATCAACTTTCTCAATTATAAAAGCTGCCAGCTATTCGTCGTTATTGTGCTTCATACGACGAATTTACTCAGCAAATTTTTACGGAAAAATTCGTCGTGTTGGGCGAAATTCGTCGTTCGTCCCAGTTGGGTTCCTAGCATTACTCGATTTTTTCGAACTTAAGTTTTTTAGTGATGCCAATACATTTCTCACAAATACACCTCGTCACAAAAATGGAATGTAATAGTACCAAAACAAGAATGATATAAAAAGAGATTACGCCATGCGCATGTTTTCCCGTTAGATGACGTAGCTTAACCCAAGCTAGGGTTACCTATTCGTGTATGTTTCGTGACGTCATTTAACCCACCTGCGCAGAAAATTCAATTTTTGATTCGTGTTGTCGTAATCTTTCTTCTATCATTCTTGGTACCAAAATAACAGGTTTACAAACAATTTTACATTTTGATACATACAGTTTCTATTATGTTTTTACCTTCTCCTGTAAAGTTGAAATTATGTGAGTTGAGGTCTTTCTTCATGAGACCAGCTATATACATACAGCTGCGGTCAAAAAAAATAGCACCAGGATATAAAAAAAAGTTCTTCGTTAGATATTTGTAAATAGGTCAAAGTGATTTCATTGAATACTTGTCATAAGATACTTTTAGGACTGTCAAACAATATTTAATAAAAAGCAATTGATTTGGTTTTTTATTTGATATAAAATTTTTAACTTTTTTAAAACAACTTAAAAGACACTCAGTCAAAAAAATAGCACTACAGCTCTCATTCTATTAAAAAGAAATACTTAAACTAAAAATAAATTAAAGATTTTGTATTCTGTTTTTTATGATGTCTGCTCAAATTGAAATTATTATTTTGATGCGTGCCCATTATTCGCAATAACCTCTGCACAACATTTTTGTATCGATTTCACTAGATTTTGGTACCTCTCCATCAAAATTCTGTTCTACATTTGCCGAACTGCGACCCAAAGGGTTTCGTTACTTGTGGGTTGTATTTGGGATACTCCCTTCTTTATATCTGTCCATAAGTTCTCGATTGGATTTACATCTGGGAACTGAGCTGGCCATTCCATAACGTTTATGTTATTGTCCTGAAACCACTTTTTGGCAAGTTTGCTGGTATGCTTCAGATATTGTCTTGCTGAAACAGCCAACCATGCGGCATTTCCTTAGAAACATATCGTAGATATTAACGTATAGTGTCTTATCCATGATTGTTCTGATCCAATATATGGGTCCTACCCCATAGTAGGAAAAGCACCCCCTACCATAATGCTTGAACAACCATGTTTAACGGTTTTCATTGTGATTTTGGGATTAAATTCAGCGTTAGGGGGTCTTCTGACGTAAGAACGCGATCCTTTGCCTCCAAATAAAACAACCTTGGATTCATCTGTCCAAAGAACATTGCTCAATTTTTCAGTTGGCCATTCCAAATGAGTTCTGGCAAACTCCAAACGTGTTGCAACATGCTTAGGTGAGAGCAGGGGCACATTTCGGGGACTACAGTTGTTGTCTCGCAATCTCCGACGAATAGTTTCAACACTTGCGGTCACACTTAGCTCCTTTTTAGCTCTGTAGCTGGCATAAACGGGGTCTTCTTGCATTGTCTGAACAAACGCTTAACCATTAATGGTGGCAAAACTTTCTTGCGACCACGTGTTTCCGACTTTTGAGTAAATTTTATTGTATTTACAATCATTTTATTGGAGCACCCAATCAAGTTTCTTATTTCAGAATATGATTTATGCTCACAAACCATTTTTTATAATAGCACGTTTTTCAGGTGTACAATGCTTTCCACGTCCCATTTCTATGAAAATCAATAATGTAATAGGTTAGTGAATTATTTTATTTTTAAAAAAATATACCTATCTTACTTTTAGTATTTGATACTTTTATTTCAACTATTAAATCACTATTAATATTTTTTAAAGAATTTTTGTTATTCGGTGCTATTTTAATGACTGCGCCGATGCAGAGTTTTTGTATAATTTCGATCATTGGAAAAAAACTGTTAACATTTTTTGGAAAAAATAAAGACGCTCAGAGAGAATATACATATTATAACACTATGACATAGGTACTTAATTTAAAATAATTAGCACAAGATATTTGATTTCACTAGAATGAACATAGAATAGGTTATTGGTGGTATTTTTTTGACTGGCACTGTGCATACCCTATATCAGTGTTGCCAATGAAGAATTCCAAAGATACACATGGCTGTGTCACAAATGACATATTTGAGAAAATTACACATAATTGTTTTATTTAGATTAAAACATATCTAAGAATATTCTTTATAGCTATGAATAAATAAGGTATAAAAATAGGTTTTTTAGACATTTTAAAGTTTTTTATATTACACCTTTAAATTTTTCAAAGCATAAAAATTGTGCAAGTTTGTAGTAATGACAAAAGACAGAAAATGAGAATATATTTCCTTTAATAGTTGTAAATATTATAGTTCAAATACAAATCATTTATTAAGATAAACAAAGCACTAAAATACAGTACTGTTCTGAATAATACAGAACGGTTGATGACCTCATGTATTAATTATGTACATACATATAACAGTATTAGACGTACACACTTTTTATTTATTTAAATAAAAAAAAAATAGCAAAATCTGCATCTAAATAAAGTCATTAAAAAAACCTGGAAATTTAAAAAAAAATATTTCATAAACAAAATTAGTTAACGTCCAGACTTGCGATTTTTTTTGCTGCGGTTTTTAATATTCTGCTTTAAAGTTGAATTAGTTTCCATATCAGAGTTGTGATCTATTTCTGATAAAAAAAAGTGCCTGCCCCCAATCAAAAAGCGCTAAATGTAATTTAAATAGCTTAATAAAAAAAATCGTTTTAAATAAAAATATATAATTTATAAAGATTTTAAAGCGCTAAATTCTAATCCGTTTTTAGTCTTTTCTATCATGTTTAGTTTTTTTTATGGGCTAGACTAATATTTTGTGTTCACTAACAAAATGATAAGGAATAAAATTACCTTTGAGTCATCTAAATAATAGTTTTCTTGTTTTAAAATTAACGCCACTAATTCCGAAATTTGTTTTCAAAAACCCATTAAAGAAATTATAAGGACAAAAATCTTAAATATGTATCATTTATCAGAAATCCATGTAGGTATATAACGAATAAAATAAGCCATGAAATCATGAACATCAGTTAAAAAATGATGACTAGACGTGATTGAGTCAAACTGTGAACAGATTTGAATTCAGCACGGTATGGTCAATTAAAATCAAAAAACAAAGTTCTCTCCCTCCCGAGTTTTTTTTTTTTGTCGACCAGTGTTATCAAATCATTAACATTTTAACAAAGCCTTTTCTGATATTTCAGGCAAAGTAAGTTAATATAAATTGTAAAGTAAAATAATATCGAAAAATATTTATAATACATAGAAACACTTAACAAGCAATTTTAAAATTTCTGAATTCTTTAAAATTAAGCTATAAAAATTAGTCTTCTATAAGAAAAAACAAAATAAAATATTTTGATCTTAATTCCTTAAATAGAAGGTGCAGCATAATAATTACAAATATTAATTAGGGACGTAACGATACGAATTTTTGCCGATACGATACTGATACTCAAGAAGAAATATCGCCGATACCGATACGAATATCATATTTAAATTAATGGTAAAATTAACAAAACTCGAGTAGAGTAAAATTACAGTGTAAGACGTTATTAATATTTAAAATGAATTTTAATAAGATTTTAAAAACAACGAAATGAATTTATATCATTGTAAAATCAATTAATTTTTTAAATAAAATAACAGTGTCAGAGATTATTAATATTCAACATTAATATCAATAAGATTTTTGTTTAAAAAACAAAGTATTCAGTCCTGCAGTAAAAAATCGTCTCTCAGATCTGACTAAACTTATTTAACAACTTAAGTAGATTTCATTATTCTCTAAAACCTCAAATCTTTCCTTCAGAGCTAATGCTACGTAAATCGCCAATTTTTGGGAATCTGAACTATTCTGCGTCTCAGTTTATTCATTTATCTCATTTTCTAAAGATGTTCGAAGACTGTCAACTATCGAAATAGCGTCAGAATATGAAGCAGTGGCTTTGCTTATGGCATTTGTAGTAACTTTCAAGTAACCCAAAATTTCTTGCGTAATTATTTTTGTTTTCGCAAAAATCATTCAAAACTAGCTGAAAATTATTAAAACGTACAATTACATTCATGATTTATCAATGGGAGAACGTTTTACCATTATGGGGCAAAGCAAATCGGCTGTTGTTGCAGGACAACACCAATCGTTCAACCCCAAGCGTAAAACATGTATACATATGTAAAGCTTACCTGTTTCTTTTTTGGCATACGAAAAAAAATGTCAAAAAAGAAATACCTATACCTTCGCATAAAACGCATGGTGTGGACCTACCTCTAGATTAATAATTAAAAGAAACAATTTACCTATTATCTTGTTTGGGTTTTTTTTTTGCTATACCTACGTTGTTATCCAAAAAATAAGTATTGAAGATTTGCCGATACCGATATATCCCGATATATCGGTATTCGTTACCTCCCTATTAAAAACCTAAAAGGTCCTTAGACTTTAACGTGTTTTAGAAAGTCATTATTAAAATGAACTTTACCAAGTTCAACATAAAAGAAATATTTTTAGAATTAACTCTAATGTCCTTAAGCACCTAAAAAATTTAATTGGGATATTTTAGGGTAGGAAAACGTACACATAATTAAACACTATTGCAGTTATAAAGGTCAAAGTAAATAAAGGTACCTATAGTAAGATCGTTTAATTGCAGAAAAAAACACTTAATATCTTCATCCAATATAGGTACCTACTGCAAATTTTGAATTATGTAATTATAAAAAACTTGAAAAAACTGTACACCTACCTATTAATGAAAAACTTTTTTGCATCTCAAAAAATTTGCAAAAAAAAGGGAAAACTTAACAAATGGCTGGCTACACATGAAAGCAGAAGTTACACACAATATTTGTAATTAGACATAGATTGGCAACACTGTTATTATGTACGTACAAACCTATTTCAGAAAAAATATTTTTTTTTATATTTTTTATTTTTAGCATATAGAGTTCTTTTTTTAAATTTCTATAAAAAAAATCTAAAAAACTTTAGTTTATTAAATTTCCCCAACATTATCTCTAAACAAATAATTAACTTAAAGTTAACAATAATATACATTAATACCTATGTATGTATATATGTATGTACATACATATTATACATATGTATGTATATCTTTAATTTGTAAATAACACGATATGAATTTATTGTATGTAGGTATGTATGTAGGTCTTGTTATCCACCAAAACTAATGAGATAGATCTTCTGATATCTATAATCCATCCCTCCCTTCCTATCTTTTTTATTCTGCTACACATGGCCAGCTTGCCTGCTGCTACTGATTAAAACAAAGAATTTATTTTAATTAAATTTTCCAATTTACCTTAACTGTACTCTACCAAAATACACACAAATACTCACAGAAAACTCTCTTGCTCTTTCTCACATTTTGTTATAACTTACATATTCTCATACATAAAAAAAACAAAATTAATGGGAGCAAAAAATGTACAAAAACAAGAAACTACACAAAACAAAATATAAGAAAAATAAGAAAAAGAACAACAAATAAAATTATACCCTCTCAAATTAATTTCTGCAATCATTAGAGCCTTAATTATGTTTAATTAAGTTGCCAATTATATAAATAAGAGAGGTAATATTTTAATTTATAATTAGTTTTTTCTTATACCTAGGTAATTATTTTAACTTTAGTAGGTATTATATTGCCCATAAGTAAAATGCAACTTTGTTGTTTTATGTGTTTGTAATTACCAGTATCTTAAATTCCAATTGTGTAGTTTTTGTATCCATTTTGTTGCTCTGTTGATTTCTTTTTCTTATTCTGCATTTGGCTTAATTTGGTTTTTATATTTTTTTAATTTCTTTTCTTTTTATTATACTGTTGTTGTTGTTGCTGCTGTTATATTTGTTATTTATTAGTTGCCGTTTAATGGATGGTTGATTGTTGTTGTATTTTTTTTATTATGTTTATATTTCTTTATTTAAAATACACAAGTTTACACACACGTAAATTATATTAACAAACACATACACGTAATCACTTTTTCTTCTTTTTTATACACGAACACTCGCTGCTTTTAGCTAGTCAGCTAGCTTGTTTTCTTTTGCCTTTTATTATTAATTTTCACTATTTGCCTGTATATTCTTCTTTAATTTTATTATTTTACTTTATTTTTGTTTTATTATTTCATGAGTATATTTTTTTTTTGTTATTTGCTTTCGAATCATTTAATCAGAGAGAACAAAAAAATTTAGCCGTCTACGTTAACGGCGCTGTAACCGTCAACAGCGCAAATAATGTACATTTACGCGCGCTCTTTACACATTCGTATAGTATGGTAGTTTGGTACTGTAGTAAAAGTAGTGGTATTGGATTGAGGTTATGTGATGACAGCACTGCTTGAATGAAAACGCTTACGTTATTCTGTTTCTTTTAGAAAATTTTTTTTTTCACTTTTCTTGTTGTTGGTTTTCTTCTCTTTCAACTATATTTTAACATATATTTTCTTATTATTGACTTTCTATTGAATAATCTGTTTTTTTCTTATACTTTTATCTTGAATTTTCCTTTTAAGCTGGTAATTTTTTTCCCTTTTTCACATTAAAAATTTTTTAAATTTATTTTTAACTTGAAATGAATTCTTTTAATAATAGCATTAATCTTCCTGTGTCTTTTTGGTAAAGGGGGGGTTTGGTTGTATACACATTATTTTATTAAAAAAAAAGCAAAAAAAACCCAAAAAGATAGAACCCAGCAAATCAATGATTTTCAATTTTCGTTAACCATTTTTGGTTTGCTTTTTCATTTCATTCGCAATTTTTCAAACACATTTACACAATACCATTCTATTTTCAACCGATACTAATATTTGAAAATCACAAACTTTTCATACTATATTTGAAAACTTATTTAAAGATATCAATTTTATGCAATTTTTAACTTATTTTTCTTCTCCTTACCGTTTTTTGCAATTATAATTAAAAAAAATAATTTTTCAATTTTATTTTTTCTTTTACATACACAATTCTCTTGCCACCTCCTGTGGCAACTACTTATTTAAAAAGACCAGCAGCCATCCGAAAACGACAACGTACATTCGATTGAGTTTTTTTCTTTATACTTTTTGTCGTGTTTTGCTGCCGACGACGCGATTTGTAAATTTATTTTCGTTTTTTTTTCTTATAAATTCTTTTTATTTCTACTGAAAGTCATAATTTGTAGTGATTTTATTAGTTGGTTAATCATTTAATTGTTACTTTTTAATTAAAAATTTACTAATAATCGTAGATTTTAGGTATTTTTACGCGCTTTAATGGCGTTGCACGACGGAATTTATTAGAGATTTCTCTCATTTACTTTGGTTCTCATATTCGTAGTTCAAAAATATGATGGCGATTATCAGAGTTGTTAAATTAGACTTTCATAAAAAGCACCAAAACAAAAAAGGTAATTTCAATTCAAAAACAGATAGCTTTTTACAAAAAAATTTAAAAGAAATAGCTAACAATTGGATTTTTACAATTTATGAAAGATAATAAATTAAGAATATTACATTATCGATTATAGAAAATGTTATTGATTATGTTTTACGATATCTTTTCATTAGGGAAAATTATTTGCTTTATACCATTCGTTTATTTATTGTACTATTCGAATATTTATTTATAGCATATTTCCTATGTGCGAAAGAATTCTTTCTTTCGTATAACTACATTGAAAACAAAAACAAATTTTTAGACTTTGTTCTTGTTTTGAATGTAGTTATGCGAACGAAAGAATTCTTTCGCACATTGAAAATAGTCTATTAATTATTTATTATTAAGCGAACGTTAAGTGCTGGTCCACATACATCAAGTTTGACTCGTCAAGTCTTGAGTTTTTTGGAGAGAGGGGAAGGATAATAAAAAGGTGTACATACTTTTGTTTTTATAATATTACAATGCTAGATGAGTTTAAGATTAAGGTAAAGAACAAGATAGGTAATTGACTACTAAAACTGATTGCATATGAACGTACACTAAGCTTTAGAAAACAATTAGAGAAAACTTGTTCCGTTGAACCAGACTTGTATGAACCAGCACTTATAATCGAAATTATAAAACCTACAAAAATTTTGCATGTTTATTATAAAAATTTAATATTTTAAACCAATATACATATACTCTTCAAAAGTATGCAATTAGAAAATTAAGCAGTACACAAATTTTGAATAATAAAATTTTTAATTGGATTAGATTTTCAATGCCTAAAATTGTTCTTTTAGGCCTAGAACAGACGGTGGAATGTAACTGCAACGAAACTGCAACTTCTAGTTAGTTGTGAGTTTATGCAACAGACTCCTAGACGGCACATGAGGCGACAATTTTAAAACCGGCATAAAACCTATTGGAAATCAGTTGCGTTGAAACCAGCGTGCAGGAAATTGGTGTTTGATTTCATCTGTTCTCAAAGAAATTCAAAATGATTGAGATAATTTAAGCACATTGTGGTACAATTTAGGTTGCAAAGTGTGTGAAAAACGATTGAAACTGTTTTCAAACCAATAATTCAACAAAAAATTAATTTGAAAGAATTTCACAGTCAACAAATTAAAAAACAAAAAAAATATGTTGAATATATGTAAAATTTTTAATATGAAACTATAAGTGATCATCACTGGCAATTACTTTTGTCAGTAATCTATTACAAATTGTAGTTTTCAACCAGTGCTGCCAGTACTTTTTTTTATAAAAAAAACGATTTTTCCCTTACACTGCAGTTACACGTTCAAGTTTTTCTTGATAGTCTTTTACATATCGTCACCTTAAACGCAAAAAGCCCTAACAAACCAAAAATTTAAAATAGACATATCATTGATTTTGATCTAAAATGTTCACGAAAAATTTTGAAATCTTTCGAACAAAATACCATGTTAACAAAAGTTTATAAGATAAACGCTAAAAGACCTAACTAACAGTTTGCATAATACGCAACGTTGCCAAATGTCAAAACAACTATTTAGTAGGTTTTACAAGAAAAATAGAACAAAAATAAATTATAAACAGTATAACACAGGGTCCCCACCTGAGATAATATCTGATATAATGTCTGAGAGAACGTCGACAGAATGAGAGAACACATTTCTTCATGTTAATCTTAATATTAAACAAGGGGAACACGTATCCTGTAATATTTCATAATCGACTGATTCTCGTAAAGTAAACTTGTATCATTTTAGTTTAAAATATTGTTTTTTTATATACGTTTCACAAGATTATTACTATTTGCATTAATAAATTACATATTTTAATAATGGTGGCTTATTATTGTTTTATATGTGTGTATGTATGTGTATTTTTGACAACTCATCTTATAAGATAGTTGTTATAAGATTTCTTATAACAACTGTCTCATAACATTTATAATAATATTAATACTTTCACTATTTGAGAGTCCATATGTAAGATAATACTCTCTGCGATTGAATTTGACGTTTGCTGGTATAAAAATCTTATATCTTATCTCAGATGGAAGCCCTATGTAAGGCAACTTATTAATTTATAATTTTAAATAGTTTTTCTTCTTCTGTAAAATTTTCAAAATCTTAGATAGGGCCTTTTGTGTTTTAGGTAACGATATACTCTTTGTCAAAATTTACAACAATTAAAAGCTGTGCACGCAATTTTGAGGCAATATGTCATCAAGAAAACAATTTATAAAGACAAATGAAACATTTGATTGAAGAAGTAAGCGTGGCACAAAATAGATTTATTTTTGTCTGGAGAACAGTAGGAGAAAAATTTTCCGAGTTCGGTGCACATAGCTGGGTTATCTAAATATAACTTCTCTAAAAAATGAGGGGAATTTGATCTGTGGGCGTGGTTCCTCCCGTAAAGACATTATAGATTTCTATATAGTTAGAAAACGGCAAATTTTAAAGTTTCCAAATTTGATACAAATATCAAAATCACTCAAAAAGTGGGTAGGATAGTATAAGTAGGCGTGGCACGAAACAGAATTCTGTATATCTAAAGAACGGTAAGTGTAAAATGGCCCAAATTTGGAACAAATAGAAATGGACGAATAGGAACTGATAACTTAACATTACCAAGGGAATCTGAAACCATTTCACTGTTTAGCAAAGCATATGCGAGAACTTCTATTTGCCGTATTTAATAACATATGTATGTATTTATTTATAGTTTTATACCCTCAATCAGCAGTGGTGTATAAAGGTATACTAAGTTTGTCATTCCATGTGAATCTTTTTTAATATTCATCTAAGGCTGTAAGTTCTGGATCCTTCAGTAATTTTATGTAGATTTTGCTGTTTTGGCTGTCAAATAGTTTCTAGTTCTCGTAAGCAGTTTGGGATTGAAACAGTGATACCAGGGGAAATTTAAAAAATCCCTACGTGGCTAGGAACAAATACCTTTCTACACTTTTCCCTACGCTAAAAATTTATTATTTTCATCAACAGGCAAACAAATACATATTTTGTTAACATTTTGTAAAAATTTTACATGTATTTCAACATGTACAAAAGTAATTAACAAAAAAAAAACCCCCCCCAAAATAAATAGCTGCGTTCGAGTACTTTTACAGTAAAATGTAATTGAGTAATTATTAACTGATCGGTTAATTTAAAATTGGCTATTTTCGATTAACGATTAGGCCGGTTAATTTCAGTCGATTAACCGATGTAACAAAATTTTTAATTTTTTGTAATATTATGATATTTGTTTTTGTTTTTTAATTATATGTTTCATCTCATATACAAAAAGGTATGTGTTTAGAAAATATATTTTCATACAAACAAAGCAGGTGTTCTTCATTTTAAATAAGACTTTGCTGTCAACAGCTTTTAGTTTCATGTACTTTTTATATGTATGTGTTTAGTTGTTTGTTTCTTCTCGTATCAATCTTTTAACAGAATTAATCGAAACAATTTGAAGTATTTAAGATTTAAAAAAAGTAAAACAGTGCCCATGTCCTGTAACGTACGCGGCGAGAAACTTTTCGATTGAAATGTGAGAAATGAAGCAAAAATGCCAAAAATTGAAACAAACAGCTGTTTTTCTCACTTAACTGCGTCTGTAACATTTTTGGCGAGTAATAACTGTCACGTAAGGAAATTTCTCGCCAATATACTGAAAACCTGTGTCTGTAAAATTTTTGTGAGAAAGTTCCCGCTTTGAACTGTCAAATAAACTCACGCATAAAAACGGGGTGAGAAAAATTTCAACACCAAAAAAAAAATTAAAAATGCCAAATGCAATGAATATGAACACGGAAGAGATAAGTATTTTGTTCTTGGCCGACTTTTTCATTGTTTAATTATTTTGCTTTTAACATTTTTGAAAAATATACGAATGTTTTCAAAGCAATTTTGTTATCAACAAACATTAAAGTCGCACTTTACATTTTTTGGTATAGCCGACGGCTGATTTTCGCCGCCGTCGTTGAAAATATTTAAATTTTAGTCAAATTTGGTCGCCGTCAACGTATGTTTGACTGGCGTTCACAACATCTGCAATTTCTTATCGGCCTCGAGTGGAATATTATGACATTTATTACGTAACGACGTAATCTCTTTTGATAGTTTTCGACATGAGTTACAGACACACTTTCTTCTCACATTTCGAGAAACGATGGAATATTTTGTTTCACATGTTTTCGATGCATGAAGTTCTCACCAAAGTTACAGAACATGGGTACTGGACTCTAATCGAGGATTATGACTGAGAAATTAGATGTTCGATATTATGGGTTTTTTTTGATTTCTCCAACATCTACGATATATGAAAGAATTTTTTTGAGGTCAAGTTTTATTAAAGCTTATGATGATCTTACAGTTTATTTTTTAATTTTTTTTAATTAATACATATTATGTATAATTGAAAAATATGTATTACATATAAATGATTTTTTTTTTTTTTTGTTTGCTCATTTTAGTTCAAGAATTGTTATGTTATGTTTTTTTTTTACTAATAAAATCAAAATAATAAATAATTTATGCATTTTTATTTACTGAAATTACTTAGTTTATTTTTATTTGATTTTGCTAATTTGTGTCTGGCTAAATTTGGTCAAAAATACATGAATACTTTTTTGCTATTGATTCCTAAAAAGTAACTGAAGAACTAAGTACCTAAATTCAAATACTTTTAACAAATTTATAAAATAAAACAACAACAAAAAAGTTGGTATTTAGCCATATAAATGTATCACAAAGAAGTTTAATTAATTAATATTTATTTTTTTGTTATTGTTAAATTTTTATTTTAACTTTCCTTTTTTAAAACAATTTCTTTGCATTTTGTATCCTTTTTGTTTGTTTCTTTTCCTTGTTTACCTTTGAAAACATGTTTTTTGATTTACGAAGTTTTACTGCAAAAATTTCTGCAGTAAAAATTTGTAAATACTCAGTCATGAACTGCCAACTTACGCTCTCAATTTGTGTTCTCATTTGCTGTATTTTATGTACGCGAACGCAATTAAGTAAAATGCAGTAAAGTTCGGTAAAAATTAGTAAAAACTTTTGGGCTCTCGAACACACCTAATACACGTATGTATATACCCAGCTAGCATTTGGGTGATTGTGTTTTGTAAAAATCACCTAAATGAGTCTTCTGAGATCACTTTTGATGATTCATTCATATGATCAAAAAGGAATCAGAAAATTGTATCACAAAGGATTCTTTGAGGTGATTAATCGGTATGGTACCATTTTCTGACAACTAGAGTATCATTAATGATCAAAAATGAGCTCATATTCTGTTATTTTACTAATACGAATATCTTCGCCAACATTCGCCGAATACGACTATCCAATTTCAAATTTAGCGCCAAACGATATTTCAAATTTGATTCGAAAAATCTCCCAATCTCGTCCACAACAATAAATTAGAAATTTACTGCATTTTACTGGCACTTTACTAATAGCCTATTTCGGATGTGGGAAAGAATTCTTTCTTTCGTATAACTAAAGAACGAAAGAATTCTTTCGCACATTGGAAATTTAATTCATTCGAGATTTCATCAACATCAAAGCGTTTTGATATTTTCAGATTGCATTGGTGTAGATTGCACTGTCTGTTCCCAGTAGATGCCTGCTTTCAATGACTCACTTGTTTGCCTTTACTCAAAGTGCACAACATTTATTCAAATATGAAACACTCAAAAAGATAAGAGAGAGTAAGCCATATAAAAAAATAAGATTGAATGAATTGAATGAAATACTTGTTTACTGCAATTGAATTTGCGATGCATTCATAATATAATCAACATGATAATGACATTTATTAGATACCCTAAATGTTAATTTTTATAATTAATTTTCATACGTAATTTCTTTTTGAGTGCAACTAATTGTAGTCAAAATTTATAATAGTTTTTAAAAAAAAGTTCAGTAAATCAATAAAACTATTCCTCCAAACTTTAAATAGAGCTAAAAAACGCTGAAAGCATTTTATAAAAATCCTAAATAACATGTCGAAATGCTTAAAGAAAGTTTTGCAGCAAAATCAAAATTTTGAATGCTAAATTTAACTGAAAAAATGCTAAAATGGTCACACTGATACTTATACTTAAATAGCTTTCCACTCCTAATTATTGTATAACAAGTAGAACGAAAATATCTCTCCAAGTTTATATGACTGTACAATGTCAATCTACCGCAGTAAACGCATTTCTAATTTGTGTAATGGGATTGGAATTATCTTGATATTTCATTGACCAATTCCAGTTATCATTTGCGCACGATAATTATATAATTGCCGCAAATGACAGTTTATCTACGAATGCTTAAATCAACTTGAGTAATTTTCGCAAATTCTTTTTTAATTAACCAAAAAAAGATTTTATTTTTCGTTAAGAACAAAAGGCTTTTTTTTAATAAATATTATTAAAAATTGATATTTTTTATTTAATTTTGTGTTTCTTTAAACTTTTGTATATTTTTTCTTTTGGAATGTATTCGTATTAACACAATATTCGCTTGAATTTGGCGAATACAAATACGATTGTCGTAAAATTTGCTAATATTCTGCATTTCGAATACGAATATTCGTAGCACCGCTAATGTACACATTTAAAAATTTTATTTCAAAAATAACACTGAGAGACAAAACAAATTCAAACTGCGTACTTGGTTTTTCATTTCCTCATCTTTTGTTTAAAGGACTTAAAATTTTTTCAAGAATACATACTTATTTTTAAAAATTCTTTTAATTTAAGTATCTAATATTAAAAGGGAATGCTCTGTGGAGTTGTATAAAAAATATTTACTTCAGTTCTACTAAACAAAAATATAAAAAAAGTTTCTTTTAAAAGAATATCCTTCCATAAAAAAATTTGCTCACCCGTTTTCATTTCATACATATATATTTTATGGTTTCGGCACTTGTTAAAGACTGCTGGGCTGTAAGGACTCAAAGTATAGCGTTTCTGTTAAAAAATACTATAGTATGTATGTATATGATATTGAAAAATTTAAATTTTTCAATAAAAATTATACGAATATTTACGTGTTTTTACAAAATATATTGAAAAATAGATATTTTTAAAATTCCCTATATTAACCAAAAAATCTGTTCTACGCTTGAAGTTTAAAAAAAAACTAAAGAAAGGTAAAATTCCCTACACTGGATTGAAATCAAGCAGAATCGGTTCAGCAGAAAAAAGTTATGTATTAGAATGTCGAACCCTACCTAAAAAAATTTCCAAAAACTAACATACGCTGGTGGCGGAATGCACCGATAGTCATTAAATTTCAACAAATACGTTTTTTCACCAAATTTCGTGGAGGCCGAACGACGATAATATACCTACGTATAATGCTTTTGTGGCAGAATTTGGTCTAATCTACATTCAGAAGTCTCGAATTCCCACTTGATTTTGTGAAGATCGGGTCTTAATTTATCATACGCCTCACATAAAATCTACTCTCCGAAAACACTTTAACACGTATTAAATCGCAAAACTTAATAATAATATAATTTAACCCATTACAGTTTGCTAAACCAAAAAATTAAATTTCGTGAAGTTAGCGGTATAATTTACCATTAACATTCTCGAAAATCAGCTTTAAATGTCTTTAAGCCTCAGCAATTTTAATATTGTTGTGAAATTTGTTTGGATAAAACAAGTAAAGATACAAGTCCCACATCGCATTATTAAAGATTAAAAAAGTTTTTGTTCAAAATTTCCCAATTAAAATTTATTTTTTAGAAATTTAATTTCTTTTTAGAAACTACTATTAAAAAAATTCCCAAAGTTTAAGGCTTCTGAGCGGCTTGTTTTTCTTTCTTGGCAGCCTCTGCATCAGCTTCCAATTTTGTGTATTTTTCAATTAATTCCCCAACATCGCTTTTGTTTAAAATTTTAATCACAGTTTTACCATCAACACGCTGTAATGTAGCCATTTCAACCTTCTCCGAAGTTAATTTTGTGGTATCTAATGTCTTACTTAAAACCTTAACAGTCAGATCCTTGGCCTGAGCCAAAGTAATTTTTTCATTTTCATTTAGTTCCTGCTTCAACATGGAAATGGCAGCACCAAAATTATTGCCGATACAGGTAGCCTTCCAGCCGCCATAGTTACCGCTAGGATCTGATTGATACAATTGATATCCGTAGTGTTTGTCCCAGCCCATATACAATATGGACACACCAAAAGGACGTTTGCCACCGTATTGAGTGTAGGCTTGTTTGATGTCACACAAATATGAGACCAACTGTTCGCAGGGCATTGACTCACCGTAACTGAATTGATACCGTTGGGCAATAATACGAAGTTCATTGGTTAAAACATTGGCATCTGAGGTAATTCCAGCTACGGAGCACACCATGTTGTCATTTAATTTGTAAATTTTTTCCGAAAATATACTGCTGTCCAACAATTTGTTGGTATTGCGGCATTCGGCAGCCAATAAAATACCATCTTCAGCCAAAATACCTAAGCATGTACCGGCATGTGAAATGGCTTCCATGGCATATTCTACCTGATAAAGACGGCCCTCAGGAGAAAAGATTGTAGTACGAGAATCATAACGGCGTGCCTAGAAAGAAAACCATGTATACAATTAATTATGACCACACAAATATTAACAAAAAGCCCTTTTTATAAAATTGTTCGTAACTACATTTTTTTTAACTTACCATTTTTAGTTGTTTTGTATTTCAAGTTTTTATATGTGATTTAAGGCTTTGGTTTCTTTTTGCGAAAAATTGTACACCGTATCAAAATGCAAACTCACTTGTCATTGTTGGTCAGTGATGCTAACTTTTAGACGAAAAAAATTTAATTTTAAATATATGGCAATGCTAATAATTTTTTTTTGATACATAGATACACAAACATTTTTGTTGCGAAACGATATAAAGATTTTTGTATGCAAAAGTTTATGAAATAAAAATTTATGAATAATTTAACATACCGTCAGGTGGTGACATTTATACAACACATGAGCTATAAATCAATTCTATATATCTAATGTGCCCTCTTTTCAAATTTTTTTTTGATATCATAAATATATTAAGAGGTATGGAGCCCTAACATATCCTCATATCTACAGTTTAAGCGTTCTCTAAGCATATTTTGGCTTTTTTCGTCACTTTTATGCTATGAAGCAAATTTCCAATATAAAAGTAAAAATATTATTGTATGTAATAGTTATGCTGCCTGTTCATCTGTGTTCCGTTCGGCTAACCAGTTACAACCGGACGATGTGTTTTCTTATACAAATACTTTGACCTACTTGAAAGTCATTCAAAAAAGTAAGTCCAATAAATGTTATATGGGGCAAAAAACAGGGTTGTATTATTTAAGTTATATCGTAATAACTTTTCATATACTTTCAATATAAAAAATATGTCCTGATTCACATTATTTTTAACAAAAAATATTATAGTATGGTTTATAAATAAAATTAATCCAAACATGCTTTATTGTTATTCTAGAAAAAAATTTTGTTTCGTGCAGAAGACCAGCAGCCACCCGACGATACGTTATATACATTTTTTAGATATTGGAATTTTTGACCAAAATATTTCGATATCCAAATTTTGGTGTAGAATGTTTTATAATATAAAAAGTTTCACATGAAAACTTTTGTGATAAAACTGGTTAAAAATTGAAAATATATTAAACATTTTTGTGATTGTACTTCTAGTCAAATTTTAATTTATAAAGCTATGATAGGTTTATAAATTGAAAATTGACTTTTAGAAGCACATTCAAAAAAATGTTATATATAATAAAAAAATTATTTATGAAAAATAAATAATTCCCCCATTCTATTTGCTTAAATTGTTGAGTTAAATACATGAAATTTAAAAAGTATCAATATCCAGTGTGACACAATAATGCTGACGAATACCATTGCGGTCAGGAAAATGCATTACATTGTGCTAGGGTTGATAATTGTAGAATTTTCTGTACATACAATTAATTGCTAACCAAAGGATAGCTTAACTAGCTAAACATATATGTATTTTATTCGATCTTTATTATTTAAAGTATAATAAGGCTTCAAGCTGGACAATTTAATTATATTTTAAAGTAAAACATGTAGCAGGAAGATACAATATATGTTGATAGTGTATAGAATCAATCCTAAGTTTATGTCAATATCTATAGCTTTAATGTAAAACCAAAGGTTGGCTTAAGCAAAGAGTATGTGAAATAGTGAGGCAATAGGATTATTGCAAGAAACGTTTATAAAGTTGAAATTTGTTTCATGGAACACATTTGAAAAAATGTTTAATATAACAAAACAATAACATTCTTTTTGTTTTAACATTTTAAAGAAAAACATATTTTTTTTACATTAAGCACATTTATTTTTTAAAATATATATTTTTGAAAGGAAACACAAAAATTAATTTGTGATCAGCTCTTAAAATTGAACATAAAATTGCCAAATAAATGGAAAGGGCAATTTGAAAGCAATCTAGGACAGCGTTGCCGCTTGAAATTTATATATATATATATAAACAAACAGATATCCCTGAGGAAGCTATCCATTGAGATAGCGAAATATTCGATAAATCATACATACATAAATATTTTTTATAAAATTGACATTGAGCTTGGAAAATTATTACGTATAACTAAAATTAAAAAGGCCGAAGAAATTAAACTTAATGATTTAGTGATACTATACGAAATTATATTTGTATGTTTAGAAAAGCGGACCGGGTAATGGTAGTACATATGCTACTTGTTAATATTCACAAAAATTGAAAGCTGTGACATAGGCTTCTCGCAAGTTTAAAGCAATTTATTTTCAAGACAGCATCAAAATAGTAATTTTAATAGTGTGAGTGTGTTTGTATAAAAAAATGTGAGTATTAACTGGATCGTGCGGCCGCCCAGTAAGTACAGCTTAAGTCAAATTGAATCTAAATCAACCATGTCATAAATGTTTTTAAGTATGAATACGATGAGTCATATGAGGTGTGAGTGGATATGAGGTTCGATAACATTGCAGTAAATAAAAATGCATTTAAGTACTAGAAATTATGAATCATAATTCAATTCTACTCACATTTTCAGTACTCATTGCAGATCTCTGGTCAAGTCTGAACCCCTTTCCATTCTCTTTCAAAAAACTCATTACGACGAATCAAACCTGACTTGTGTGAACCAGCACTTTGTTTCTGTTCAGACAGCATAGTTGTTAATTTATGGTTCAATTTGCTCCATTAAAAACACACCTTTGAACATAAAAATCGCTTATAGTCTGTCCGGCAGCCTTTTATTGAAATTTTGTTGTTGTTCTGCGAAATGTCAAATGCTTTGTTATTGTTTTTTGAATTCTTCCTTAATAAACCGCCTAAAATTGTAAGAAGTATTTTGTGTCTTTGAAAGAAATCTGCTTTTTTGGAAGATATGGGCGATATAATAAACGTAAGTACGTAATATTATAAAAAACTTTGTATAAAAAACATAAACATTTGCTCTATATGATTCCCTTAGAATATGGAAATTTTCAAAAAACTTAGTTTTGACACATCCAACCAATGGATTTTCTATGATGAACGATTTCATAAATTCTTCGATTTCTTTGCTAACAACATTACCGATTCCAACATTTTGGAGGAAACTGAAGTCTTAGAACGGGATGAGTATATAAAACGAAAAGAATATTTAGAATCTAGTGAGAGGCGACCACGTATTAAGGAATTAACTAAGGAATATCCTGGCTTATTGACAGATTCGGAAGAAGATGTACAGGAGTTGTTACTACAGTTAGATATATTGGAACTATCTTGCAATGAGTATGGTTATTTGATTGAACAAATGCAGTAAGTATTTGAAACTATAAGAACTATAATTAATTTGTTTAACTTCTAATTTGCTTTGTATAAGAGAAACTAAAAACTTCCTTAATTGTGAGTTAAATGATCAGGAAAAACGTTTTAACCTTTTGACAAATGCTGAGAGCGAAATTGTTGCCTTGTGTAGGAAAAAAGCTAAAGCTTTGGAAGATTTAGAAGAGGAAAATCACAAGAAATGTCAGGAAGTTGTTAAAAATTTTACCGCTATGGTGAGTACCTACTAGGGAGATCGGACGGTTGCCTAAGCCGGTTATTTTAAAATGTCCATTTTTGGAATTTTGGTATAATAAACCGGTTATTTGAATAATTTTTAATTTATATACGTTTCCATTCTTTTGTTTTAAATGTACATGTAATTTAAGTATTTTTCTTATTGTAATATTGGACAAACTTAAACTTTTTAAAAAGAATGTCAAAACAAAATGTAGCAAAAGTCAAAAAACATTATGAACGATTTAAATACAAATCGTTAATAAAAGCGTGTTCTTTAAAAAAAACTAAAATCAATTCAAAATATGTACATTTATACTACAAAAAAAAAATGTTCTGTTAAAAAGGTAAATAGCAATTTGTGGGAGATTAAATTAGGTTACAATCGAAACTAGTCTGGGCAACCTGTCCGTGAAAGCCTGGGTTCAAATCTCAGCGCAGTCAAGTATGAAAAATTATCAATAAAATTTTAATTGATTTCATGTTGTAAAATTCCTGTCTTAATAAAAATAATTTAATGAAAATTAAATTCAATGAACTCAAGCCTAATTAAAAATATCTAACTTTGGATTAAAAACCATTAACAGTTTAATAAAATAACCACAATACTAATTATTTTTCTAAATAGATATTGGGAATTATTTGTTTTCATAAGCAACTTTATTATATTCAACATTTTTTAATATTACAATAAGAAAAATACTTAAACTACAGGTACATTTAAAACAAAAGTAGTGTTTTTGACTTCGTTTTTGCTTTCCATATAATTTTTGCCGTTGCGTTTTACATAAATAGAATTTAATATCTGTTGTGAACAGTATTGTAATATGAAAAAAGTGTGCAAATTTTAAATTAAAAAAAGCTAAAGAGAAAATGAAAATTAAAAATGTGGACATAAAAGTTAGTATTAAATATAAGCAATTACATACAAACAATATGACACAATAGAACACTTTTTGAATTGCCTAATTAAAATTTTTATATTGGTTTTTTATCACCAAATAAGTACGTTTAAGACATTGCAACTCACACTGTATTGTGACAACGTACATATGTATTTTGAAATATATTTTTTTTTGTTCAAATGTAAACATTATCTTTACTGCGTTGTTTGTTTATGTTCACTCTTCTTATTAATTATTAGAGATATTTGCCTTTAAATTAGTTGATACGATATTATTTTTTTAATATTTTGTAATTACACTTATTTGACATCGCTACGACTCCTTCACACGGTTTGTTTAAATTCTTTTGAATACTAGAATTAATTTGGGTCCAGTTGTTAGTGATGGGTGTATTGGTCGTGCTTTTTCGGGTTGGAATGGTTTTATGGTAGGTCACATAAATGCTCAGAGAATTTGTCCGTAAACTGGATCTTGTAAACTGGATGAGCTTAATTCTATTATTAGGAATGCTAAATTGGATATAATCTGTGTTACGGAAACTTGGTTGGGTGAGAGCATTTTGAATCAGGCGGTGGATATTCCTGGGTACACTGTTTGCAAGGCTGATCGTACATATGGACTAGGGGTGTGGGGTGTCTATATACGTTGCGCAGGGCATTCGATTCAAGTCTGCTTATAAGTGCTGGGAATATTTTTCATGTGAGGCACTCTTTATTGAGGTTGACACGGCTTTGGAGCTTTGTCACGGGGGTTAACTTATCTTCCTAGGGGTGATCTTAATTTATTTGAAAATGCGGTTAGTGGACTTTTGGTTCG
This sequence comes from Pollenia amentaria, assembly GCA_943735925.1. Lineage (NCBI taxonomy): Eukaryota > Metazoa > Arthropoda > Insecta > Diptera > Polleniidae > Pollenia > Pollenia amentaria. The sequence continues at coordinate 181,077,424 of OX031010.1, read as the reverse complement.
GTACCAAAATATAATTGTGGTCGTAGATTTTAATAATGATCTATTCAATACCTTAATATCGAATGCAGTATATTTGCTTTGTAGACGGTTGGACTTGAGGTGCTTGCATAACTATATTCCTACACATTTTGATTCACATCACTTGACTACTTCACTTATCGATTACTTTTTAGTAAGGCGAGGTATAAAGCGAGGTATAAATGTAATGGCATCTTTACAATTTCAGGCCCCTTTTATATTCCACCATTCTATGATATGTGCTTCTTTTAATATGACTGCTAATGTTTCACTTGAATCTACTTTTGTTAGTGACTATAATAATGCTGATTTTCGTGCAATTGTAGATCATCTAATACAAACGGGTTTCTCACAACTTTACCAGTCTGGTGACCCTGATACTCAAATTGACTTCCTTAATACATTTTTAGGTGATCTTTTGCGCTATGTTCCATTAGGAGAAGTTTCCTCCATCAGGAATCATAACGTGCTTAGATTCTCTAATGACATCAACTATCACAGATCGCTAACTGGCATTGCTCTGAGGTCATATTTCAATAATAGGAATGATAGTAATTGGGAGGCCTATCGACGCTGCGTAATCTGACCAGGGCTAAGACAAGAATATTAAGAATGAGGAATAGTAGCAGTCTTTTTCAGAGCGGTAGTACTAGGGAGATGTGGAAAAGGTTGGGTAGAGTGGGTGTTTTAACAGGGACTTACACTTTTGTTGAGATTAATGTGTATGATGTAAAAGGAACTTTATTGGCAGTCAATTAGTTATGGAGGATTCTGTACCTGATTTTGCTTAATTCACGAATTTAAATAGGGGTTTTTCTTTTTCAAATGTCACAATGGCGGATTTGCATATTGCGTTGCTGAGAATTAGAAATACTTCTGTAGGTTCTGATGGAGTTTCTGTAAGATTGTTGAAAATAGTTTTTCCGTACATCAGTGGGCATATTTTACATATCATTAATAACATTTTGATGTCGTCGAGGTACCCTGGTGTTTGAAGGTTTCGCTTATTGTTCCTATCCCTAAGAAGAGGGGCGATTTTTCGTTCGACAATATGAGACCTATTAGCATAATGCCGGTACTGTCAAAGGTTATTGAAAATATTATGAAGGAACAGATGATACAGTGGGTTCAAGATAATGGAATGCTTAGTGAATGTCAATTTGGTTTTCGTCGTGGTCGTAATACTGGTTATCTTCTGACTGAATTGATAGAGACTGTAAGGAATAATTTAAACAGGGCTAAGGTAAGCGTCTTGATTTCTATTGGCCAATCTAAGGCTTTTGATCAGGTTAAACACTCTCTTTTGGTTACCAAATTGAACAGTCAATTTGGTTTTTCAACGTCTGCATGTAGGTTGATATGGTCATACTTGGCTGGTCTCAGGCAATATGTGTCCATTAATGGCTTGGTTTCTGGTCTGGAATGTGTGAGGTCAGGTGTAACGCAGGGTTCGGTTTTAGGCGCTATGCTGTTCAAGTTATTTCTGAATGATTTATTTCCCAATATGAGTAGTAGTTTTAGTAGGCCATTGAAATTTGCTGATGACATTCAATTACTTTGGTCTGGTGATTGGCGATCACAAATTGTATCGTCGGATGTTATTAATCGGGACTTAAATAAGTTGAGTGGTTGGATGGAACTTTCTTCGGGTGAATCCCCGTAAGACTAAGGCGATGATTTTTAGATTTTATAGACGTGATATGAATATTGTTGACTTGGATTTGAGGATTTGTGGTACTGTATTTGATATTGTAAGTCAGATGAAATGTCTTGGTATAGTGATAGATGATAAACGGTCTTTTGACCCACACATTGATAGTATATGCTCCAAGGTTTGTTTCACACTTAGAAGACTATACCATTTGAACCTGTTTCTCCCCCTACTATTGCTCATGCACTCTTACTGCCCGTTCGCCGATATCGAACGTTAACGTTCGCATAGAAAATTACATTTACAACAAAAACAATTTTTGAAATTTTGTTTTTGTTTTAAATGTTATTTTCTATACGAACGTTAACGTTCGCTATCGGCGAACGGGCAGTTAATGTCTCAGGTTAGTTATTGTATGGAAGTTTATTCAGGATGTTACATTGGTAGTAGGAATAAGATTAAAGGTGTGGTGAATAGGATTGTCAGATTCGTGTATAGGCTGAGACCGAGGGCGCATGTATCACATCGTTTGAGAAGTTTCTTTTCGTCTCTTGATTTATATATTTAGAATAATTTAATATCAGAATCCTATTAGTATTGCACAAATGATATTTATTTATTTATTTATTTATTCAGAGTAATAATAAAAAGCCAAAATTTGGCCAAAAAACATTATTACAGAGCTTTCATTTCGAGATATATAAAAGAACAAAGTAAATATATGAATATATATACATACACATATGCATGCTATATACATACATACAGGTACATACATATACACCTACATCTACGTATATATAAATACATAAAATATATAGTATAAAAGAAATTAACTTAAAACTATGTATAATGGATAGATATTAACTATAAAGAAAAAAAGAGAAAAAAATAAGAAAAAAAATTATGAATTAAGGCTCCCCAGCCTTTACTAGAACTAGAAGAAATCATCAAATTATAATTTTACGAAGCAATAGTTCCACGTATGAACGATCTTTGGTTGTACAGACTGCCAGATTGTGGAATGTTCTGCCTAGGGAGTTACGTATCTTCTCATTGACAATTTCAACCTTTAAAAGAAAATTTGAAATTTTGTATAAAACGGGCACCATTTAGATGCTAATGAACTGGGTTCATATTTTGCCTATTATAATAATTAAATATTTTCTTTTTAATCGGTGATGAGCGGGTCGCTGGGATGCTCGAAGGTGTATAGCTTTCTTCTTTTTTCTTTCTTCTATTGTTAAATACTCATAGTAAACATATAAGTATAGTAACTTGTAATACGAATTAAATTGGCCTAGGGCTAGATGTATTATATTTAATATATTTTTATCAGATTTTATCTCGAGATATTTCGCGCGGGATTAAAAAGATAAAGCTAGGTGTCTGAAGTACCCTAAAATGATAAGTTGCAAAGAATCTTCGACGTCGCGTATTAATAATCACCTTTGATAAGTCCAAAAGCTTGGCATAAATATGCGACAAACAAAATTTTGCTCAGTTTCAAGTAGTTCTTAAGAGACGGCAGTTAATTCAAAAACTAAAATACGCTGCTAAAAAATGAATCATTAGCTGAAATGTTAGCCCGTTTTGTTGCCGAAGACGGAATACCCGTTAAGGCACTAAAAAAAATCTTAAGTAATTCAAGCATATCTTCATGCAAAAAACTTTCGATATGGGAAAAGTCACCAGTTTTATTTATTAAAACACCAAGAACTACAAATTAAAGAAATCACACAGGGTCATTGAAGGCTTTAAATAGTGGTCGACGAATGGACAGATATTTCATACAAAAAACATGTTCATATTAATAATCGTTTCTATAATTCTGAAACAAAATCATTTGAAATATATAATCCTGGCTAATTGGTTTTGTTTGTCACCTTTCAAAAATATGGTTGAATTCTACTGATATAGACATGCTTAACCACCAACAAATTAAAACTTATTTAAAATAAAATTGGGAGAATATCTCAAAAAATAAATTTATTAAATTCCTATCATTTTTTAAAACCAAAGTTCTTCAAAAACTCTAAGGGCCATTATTACAGCTTGCCGTTAATTAAAGAAAGGATTTTGTCGGACGTATAACAAGCTATTTATTATTTCAACTTTACTTTAACCTACCCGATAGGCTGAACTTGCATTTAATATATTGCTCGCTTTAGTTTAAAGCAAAATTGTAAAGTCAAAAACTTTTAATGTGTGGGACAAAATCCTACCTTTAACTAACGGCAAGTTGTAATAAGGGCCCTAAGTCATATCTATGTATTTTGTTGGTTTCTTAACTTTGTAAATTGTTTTGATTTTATGCAAATTTACTTTTTATTTAAAAAACCAATTTGATTTTTGTTTTTATGTACTCAAATTAAAACCGGTTAACCGGCAATTTTTTAAATGTTTAACCAAAAATCGGGGTTTTTTTAAATAGCAACTATTCGGAATATTCGAAACCCGGTTTTTGAAAAAAGTCGAATAATCGATCTCCCAAGTACCTATGTCAATAAAATGTTGGCTAAAAAAATAAACCTTGCTAATATTAGTTCTGTTCTGTTCGGCTATGTTCTGGAAATCAAGTGAAATTGATATTGATAATTTTTTTAAAATTATTGTATTTTTTCTTGATTTTAAGAGAAGTTCTGGTAAAAGTTTGAAGTATTATTTTAAATTTTCAAAACAGGATTGCTTACAAAATTTGTTTGATTTCCAGAACATGGTTGATAAGTTCAAATTAAATTCACGATGTTTAAAAAATTAATTTTCCGAAAATTTATTCTTTAGCACTCACCCCCTTTATTTATGCACCAATTATCGTTGGACCAGTACTTTCTAAAATGTGATTCCTTTACGCAATATCTTTCATTATATCTAAGAGATAATTTTAAAATTCAAGATTATGCTGAACTGGATGCAAGCCTTACTGATAATCATGAAACTGTCGAAAAACTTGAAAAATTAAAAAAATCGTAAGTATATTTGAACAAAGCTAAAATAATAATCCCATTAATAATCCCTCTACAGCATGCAAGACTACACTTTGGCTTACATAAGGGAAAAGGCAAAATGTCGTGCCACCCAAAGTGTTATAGATTCCCTGAATCTGTCACAGATTCATGTTATCAGTCTGTCGGATATGGAACGTGAAACACATGAGCTGACAGTTGTTAACTCTCACCAAAATATAGCCCATCAAACACTTATGGTCGATCTTAATATACAAGTCCAACTACAAGCACAAAAGTCCATAGAGATGATACTTTATGAAAATACTAAACAAAAACTTGAAAGAGCGTTGAAGAGACATGAAAATGTTGTTAGTTTAACCAAAATTATTTCGGATGCCATTTCTAATGCTGAACTTATTTGGATCAGTATTCAGATGGATTTGGAAAAGAAACGAAATCGTTTTGACAACACCGAACAATTGACCATGGCCACCCAACAGTGCTTAAAACGCGTTCAGGCAATGAATCAGGCAACCAATCAACATTCAGTAGCCTCTCCCAGTCTCGACTTTATTACCCAGTTATCACAACAACTGAGCAAGCATTTGCAGCATCAGATGCGTTATGATGTCAAAGGCTGTTTGTACGAGTATGAAAAGTTTAAACGTTTATTGAACTATGCTCTTCAGGGTTTGCTTAATTGTAAACCTTATAATGCAGCATTGGAGAAAATGAATGAGATGTAAATTGTTCAAACTAAAATTTTTGTAATACTTTTATTATTATTGTTTTTTTTTTTCCTGGAAATAGTAAACGCTTGGAGGCGATTTTACATCCGTTTGTTTATGACAGTCCTGTTAATGTCCCCATGTTTGAGAATGTCGACTATTTAAGACCAATTTTTAATGCAAAAACTCAGCAGCAACGAATCGACAAGGACTTAAGAAGTTTACGTACTAAATTTCGGGAAAATGTATCGGAAAGATTGGTACGCTTGCAAAAAAAAAATTATTATTTTTTTTCAAAATTACGAAAATTCAAATTGGACAATTTTTGAAAAATTTTGTACGAACAAATTTCCAACAGTTTTCGCATAAAATTTTTAAATTTATTAAATCTTTTTTATTTTTCGCTTTCTTGCAATAGTTTTATTCGTTCAATATTTTACATACTTTTTGACAAGCTTTACTTAACATTAGAGGTATGGATAAGTATACAAACTTAGGAATGAATGATTCTATACACCTCCACAAGAATATCTTGTATCTTCCTGTTATATGTTTCACTTTAGCTTTCCTTTGGTTAGCAATGAAGTTAGTTGTATGTGGTCCTTTCCAGCGAAAAGTCTACTTTTCGTAACGTAACGCCAGCAAGCAAATAAGCCTGTATTTTAGGCCCATGTTGTTCAAATGTTATCCCTTTCGTTACTAAATGTAGAGCTAGTTGCGCTTTACACCAAAATATAAAAAAGTAAATTATACATATAAAATTTGTTGGGAAACAATTTTAATTACTTGTTGGCGTTACGTTACAAAAAGTAGACTTTTCGCTGGAAATACCCATGTACAGAAGATTTTACAATTATCACGGCCTTCGTCAGCATTCTTTATAGCACACTGGATAGTGATACTTTTTAAATTTTATGTATTTATTTCAACAATTTTAACAATTAGATTGTGAAAATTATTTCAATGTTAATCAAAAGTTGGCTTAACCAAGAAGTATTGAAATATTGAGGGAATAAATAGGGCTATGGCAAGAAAGCTTAACAAAGTTGAAAAATAAAAAAATTGTTAATGTAATGAAAATAACTTATAAAAAGAAAAAATTCCACACTCTATTTTTAAATTTAACTGCCAGGCCCACAATGTCGACAAGGAACATTTCTTTCGCACATTTATATTGAAAACAATAATAAAAAACTAAAATTTGTTTTTGGTTTCAATATAAATATACGAAAGAAATGTTCTTCTCGACATTGTGGGCCAGGCAGTAAATTTTTCTAATTATAAAAATTTTTAAAAAATTTCTTGTAAATAGAAAAAATTTCCGAAGTTTGGTAAAAATAACACTTTGATCGTTTGTTTGTGTTAAAGGATTTTTTTTTTTATCATTTTAGGAAAAAGATAAATTTTGGCGTTATAGTCAATTATTATGGATTTGGTTTTTGACGGAGCCACGCCGTGTTTTACATGCCATTGAAGAAGCCAAAAAAGCTGCTTCAAAAGTACCACAGCTTACAGGCGTAAAGGCATTAGGCGGTATAAAACGTAAATAACTTATAATTTTAGTTCATTAAAATTCTGTTATATTTTGGCCTATTCAACCTAAGTTAAACTTTTTATTACTAATTTTTATCTTTGAGTGTAATGTTAAAATTAAAAAGAGAAACAAAATAAATGAAAAGGGAATATCGCTTCAAAATAGTAGTTTGTATGTATTTGAAAATAATATTTGGCATCTCTAAGGTATTTACAAAAAAAAAAAAGGAAAAAGATGTAAAACATCAAAGGAATGTTAAGAAATAAAAGCGCACATGTATGTTCTTATGTTTGTATGAATCTATGTAATCGATAATTAATGGTTGATATACTTGATTATACTTTGGTTAAAAGTAGGGACATAACGAATGCCGATACCGATAAATCGGCGATACTTAGAGCCACTTTTTGGGTTTGAGATGAAACTTAATCTTATTCTATAATTAGCTAATCTGAGAATTAAGCTTAACTAGCATTAATTGAATTTGATATTTTTGGGTGGTGGCTTAAACCATGTAGTGCTACCATACTGAAAACAAATAAATGGCAACATTTTTTTGCAAATGTCAAATTTTTTATCAAAACAACATGGATGTTTTCAAAGAAGAAGAAGACAATGCGCGAATTCAATATTGTTTACAAGCTACAAGTGTTTAAACAATTACTAAAGAAAAAGTTTAAAAGAAAAAATAAAGAAATAAAAATATATACAAAAAAATGCATAATCCATTTCTTTTCAATTTTCTTAAAATTCTTTTTTGTTTATATTTTTGCAACAGCTGTTTATGTTAAACATGTGTATATTGACAGTTAAATATTAGGCTTAAACCACCACCATTGACCGCTTAAACTAGCAAAAAAAGTTTAAAAAATACAACTCAAAAAGTTAACACGGAGATTAAAGTTAATTTAATCGCTAATCTCTAACCCAAAAAGTGGCTCTTAAGGTTTGTATATATGTATATCAATATCGGCGATATTTTACAGTCGTTATGATGATACTTCTTTTTTATAGTTTTTTTGAACAAACAATTTAATACTGGTATTAAATGCTAATTCTTTGCATAAAAACTAACTGAGCTACCTAAACAAGAGAGGTAAGCGTAATACATTTTCAATAAAGTAAAGTCAAAAAAGCTTTTCCAGCCGGGTGTTCTGACATAAATAAACGCTTGCCGCTATAAAAAATATTAATGCAATGTTAGAGCTAAGATTTCAAAACAAGTTTCAACTTGTGCAAGGCGAATTCAACTACAGGTGGTGTCGAAACGCCATCTGATTTTGAAAGTTCGAGCCAATTTGTTTTGATTTGTTATTGCTTTGTTAGGAATGGTTGACATTTTGGACCGTAAACACCAACAACGCAATGCAAAAAACCCTATGTTGTTTCTATTGTTTTTGGATTGTTGTAGTTTCGACACCACCTGTAGTTGAATTCGCCTTGAACTTGTGATAAAAATATACAGCCTAATTCGACTGCAGCTGTGCCGGAAAGTTGGCATATTTCCTTACTAGTTTTTAATCAGTGTACGAAAATATACTGTTCTTTAGTCTTCGGTACGGTAAAAATATGGAAAACAAAAACGCTAATAGTGTTTGTGTAGTACAAACGTTTCTCTGTGATCTTCGTACACAATAAAATACTGTACTTATCCAACTCAAGATAAAGATTAGCACATTTTATTGCGTTTGGTTTTTCATAAAAAAAACACAATATTCATTGTGTTCAGTTTAGCGACCTTTTGGCTGGTAAACACAACAAAAAACAAGCATCTAAAAAAAAATTCAATGTAACAAAAACACTAAAGAACATTCAAAAAAAAAAAAAAAATGCTAAATAATGTTCGCATTTCTCGAAAACTATAAATCTTAGAGCGAAAATAATGAAAATCAGAAATAACTACTATTTCTCACTGAAACATTATTTTTTTTTTCATAATTTTGTATGATAAAATTTAAAAAACTATAAGAGTTAGAGCGAAAATAATGAAAACCTGTGATCACTACTATTAAGAATTAAATGCGTTTTTCGAAAACTATAAGAGTTGAGCAAAAATAATGAAAATCTGATCACTTCTATTTCTCACTGAATTTATATGACTAACTTTAAATGCGTTTTATTCGAAAACTATAAGAGTTAGAGCAAAAATAATGAAAACCTGTGATCACTACTATTTCTCACTTAAGAATTAAATGCGTTTTTCGAAAACTATAAGAGTTGAGCAAAAATAATGAAAATCTGACAACTTCTATTTCTCACTGAATTTATATGACTAACTTTAAATGCGTTTTATTCGAAAACTATAAGAGTTAGAGCAAAAATAATGAAAACCTGTGATCACTACTATTTCTCACTTAAGAATTAAATGCGTTTTTCGAAAACTATAAGAGTTGAGCAAAAATAATGAAAATCTGATCACTTCTATTTCTCACTGAATTTATATGACTAACTTTAAATGCGTTTTATTCGAAAACTATAAGAGTTAGAGCAAAAATAATGAAAACCTGTGATCACTACTATTTCTCACTTAAGAATTAAATGCGTTTTTCGAAAACTATAAGAGTTGAGCAAAAATAATGAAAATCTGATCACTTCTATTTCTCACTGAATTTATATGACAAAATTTAAATGCGTTTTATTCGAAAACTATAAGAGGTAGAGCGAAAATAATGAAAACCTGTGATCACTACTATTTCTCACTTAAGAATTAAATGCGTTTTTCGAAAACTATAAGAGTTGAGCAAAAATAATGAAAATCTGATCACTTCTATTTCTCACTGAATTTATATGACAAACTTTAAATGCGTTTTATTCGAAAACTATAAGAGTTAGAGCGAAAATAACGAAAATCTGTGATCACTTCAATTTCTCACTGAATTTATGTGACAAATTTTAAATGCGTTTTATTCGAAAACTATAAGAGTTAGAGCGAAAATAATGAATATCTGTGAGCACTACTATTTCTCACTGAATATTTACAATTTTATATAAAAAACTTTAAATGCATTTTATTCGAAAACTATAAGAGTTCGAGCGAAAATAATGAAAATCTGTGATCACTACTATTTCTTACTGAAATTTTTTTCATGACTTTGCATGAGAAACTTAATTCGTTGTTCGAAAAAACATTATTAACTGTTCCTTAGTGTACGGCACGGTAGAAACATGGAAAACACATACGCTAATATTGCTTGTGTAGTAAATACTTTAAAAAAAGTTTCTGTGTTTGTGATCTTCGTACATAAATATAAAAACATTTTATTGCGTTCGGTTTCTCGTTAACCAAACACAAACTTTGTTCGGTTCAGCACAATAATGTTTGTTCGTTTTAATTGTGCTCAGCGCCCAAGCTGGTAAGCACAACGACAAAAAACAGCCAACAAAAAATCTTAACAAAAACAATACATGTATACAATACACACACATAACGTCTAAGTACTAACAGCGTGATCTATGGGCCGAGTATTATTCCTCAATTCTATCCCCGACGTAAAACTATGACGAGTCTACGAGTATATGTAACTGCACCACCCACGAAAATATACAATATATACCCTCCGCTACCCAAACAGTATCTGATATAATATCTGCGATTAAGACGCTCAAGAACAGGAAATGATAACATATCTTCGGAACTTCTCAAAATAGATCCTGAAGCTAGCGCACAAATCATTCTTCCTTTAATAGAAGATATATGGACAAATGAAAGTGTACATTAAGAGCTTAAAGAAGGCATAATAATAAAATTGCCAAAAAAGGGCGACCTTACTAACCGTAACAACTGGCGAGGTATCACTCTGCTCAGTATGGTGAACAAAATATTCACTCATATAATAACCAAAAGAATCTCTGATGCTATAACACTCAGAACCCAACAAGCTGGCTTTCGTCCAAACAAATGATGTATTGATCATGTCAACACACTCAGAAAAATAGTGGAACAGTCGGTCGAATGGCGGTCTCCTCTATTTCTAATATTCATTGACTTCAAAAAGCATTCGATATTCTCAATCACAATGTCATTTGGAAATCCCTTCAATGCAAAGATTTCCCACAAAAAATAATCCAACTCATTAAAAACATATATGTTAGTGAAAGTTGTCGTATTCAACACGAATGCAAACTGAGCAGAAAGATTAATGTTGGTACAGGAGTGCGGCAAGGTTGCGTGATGTCACCACTTTTATTTAACATTGTGTTGGATATTATCATGAGCCATGCTATGTCGGGCAATAGAAGTATTGGTTGGGGACTTTTAAATCGGTTATATGATCTTGACTATGCTGATTACATTTGCCTTCTCTCTCACCGATACTCCGATATGAACATGCAACTGCAACGTCTTGCGGAGCTGGCCAAGAACGCTTGTCTTAGGATTAATATTGGCAAAACTAAAGTAATGCGAATGAACACGGAAAACTTTAACATCTTTACAATTGATAATGTGCCTCTGGAAGAGGTTAATTCGTTTTGTTACCTCGGAGCTGTCATCACAACATCAGACGATTCGGGTGCAGATATTGCCAATCGAATAAAAAAGGCGACTCAAGCCTATGGCCAACTTAATAAGATATGGAACTCTTCAACTCTCTCTCGCCGTGTTAAATTAAAAATCTTCATTTCCAATGTCCGATCTGCATTATTATACAGATGTGAAACGTGGAGTACGGCCCCTCGTTATATGCATGCCCTGCAACTTTTTATAAACAAATGCCTAAGAAGAATCCTACGAGTCTTTTACCCACAATACAAACGAGCTGGAACGAAGTAAAAAACATCGCTATGAACAGATCAAGATCGAAAGATTTTGTTGAGGCCCTATGCTCCTTATAGGAACGACGGGAACATATATATAATACACACAGGCTATTCGTGCTGTGGTCTTGCAAATTGCCAGGCAACAACAAAAATACTAGTCCTTCCCCGATGTAAAAAAATACCATTGTGATGTTTTCTCAACACAAGTGATTAAACGTATAGTAAAATTTATATAAAAGCACTCAGTTTTTTAAATGTTTTTCATATAAATTTTACTACACGTTCAGTCACTTGTATTGTGAAAAAACTTCTTTCATGACATACCTCAGATGTAACACTTTTAATTTATACTACATGACTGATTATATGATTAATTATTGTAACTCAAGAGCAATTGTGAACTTTAATGATGAAAACTAAGGCCGGGTTTTTGAGATGTGGATTAAGTTTAAACTTAGTGTAACTTACTCTGAAACTGGGATTATTCAGGAGAAATGTTATTTTTTTTATTTTGTATACAAAATTGTTCATGGCGGAACAAATCTGTTCTCAGATTAACTAAACCTAGTTTAACTGAGATCTCAAAAACCCAGCCTATGTCATTAAAATAAATTTAGTGCGTTATTTCCGAAAAATCGGTATGTTAACTATTAAATTTTTTTACAGTCTAAAACCGTTGTGAAAATAATATAATAATTCTAAAATGTTAACTACCCTTGGGACATTCCGGTTAATTTTTTCTCGATTCTACTAGCTATCCAACGGAAAGCTAAGGTAAAATGTAACAGGAAAATACAATATAATAGTCTGGTAGTGTATAAAGTCATTTCTGAAAAATTTAAGGAATAGAGCTATTACAAAAAGCTTTATAAAATACATAACTGAAATTTAACTCATAGAATAAATTCGAAAAATGAAAAATTTTGAATATAATAAAGTTGCTTATGAAAAAGAAATAATTCCCAATATTTCTATAAATAGTTAAATTTTCGTAAAAATAAAACATTTTAATATACATAATTTTCAAGAAATAGCTAATTTTCGTAAAAATTTTATAAATAAAAAAAATTCCTTCCCAAAATTTCCTATAAAAATCTATTTTTTGCAAAATAAAAATGCAATATAAAAAGCAAAGTTTTTTGTTTAATTTGCATTTAGAGGCAAATTTTTACGAAAGTTTTCTTGAAATAAAAAATTTTTGCTAAGCAATTTTCAAAAATTGCATATTTGATAAGAATTTTTTAAATTTAAACTAATTTTGAAATAAAATTTCTGTTTTAAATATAAAACAAAAAAATGGTGGCACGCGACTATGGAACACACACACACATATAGACAATAAGTCGGTTTGTTTACAAAAAAACATTTGTGATCAAATAATGCGGCAAATTGATGCAGACGAAGGAAATAGTCGATAGCAGCAACAACAATAAGAATTAACAGTTAGAAATTAAAATGTAAACATTCTCATACTCTCACACGCACGAGATGTTACGAGTACGATTTAAACGAACGAAAATCAACGAAGTATGAATGGTACTCGTTTCATATCGTGTACTAATTGTATTGTTTTTTTGATTTTTTTTATTTGTGTGTGCGTGTGGGTGTGAGTAGATAAGTTTATCAGAATGTAAATGTTTCTTAATTTTGTGCATTAAAATACCAAAGATTTTATTGTTACTTTTCGTTGCACAGTGTGATAGAAAGGCAATATGTATTAAAAAAAGAACAGTTTGGTTAAGCCGGATACAATTATTGCAATACAACGCTTTATACAATTTTAAGATCGTACAGTCAGTTTTCGACATTTTTTTAATTATTAGTTGCCACTGAACCCCAGACAACAAATAGTGATTGTATGTTAAAAATCTGTGGAATTTATTCTTTATAAATATTTTTTTTCGGTTAAAGATATTTTGAGAAAATTTTTTAAAATGAAAAAATTCAGTTTTTTAAATTTCCAGTGTTTCTACCAAAGGGATACGACTAGAGACGAAACTCTCTAAAAAAAAACTATCTCTCTCTCTCTCTCTCTCAAAATTCCTTACGTGAGAAGTCACAAGAACAAAGTAAACACATTTCTTAATAAAACTTACATATATAATATATAATATCTTTTAATAAAAGAGTTATGTTACTTTTCTAGTCGCTTTCTATGGCTTCTACTATTTTTATTGAATTGTACTTATTATATGTATGTCACAATAACTGGACACTGCTGTCAGCGATATTCAGTAATTAGTTTATTTAGCAATCAATATTTGTTTAAAAAATTTTTGATAAGGCTCACTCTAAAGGACATATACATAGGGCACCTTCTATGATCCCTGAATGCTGCACTTGTAGTAGGTTATACTATTGGGAATGGCACTAAGAAATATTTGACAACCACAATTTTCGAACTAGTTCATCGTCCAGACTTGTAATTTTTTTAAATTCTGCTTTGCATTAGTGGCCAGTTAATTCAACGCGACAAGGATTGCTTGGGAATTAACTTCTACAAGGACTCTCTGAGATATCTCGGGTGAAACTTACTCGGCAATTTGGTGAAATATATCAACGCAACGGGCTGGCTTTAGCCATCTCAGTATTGTCCTGGATCACCCTTGATTCGGGGTTCCTATCCTTGATGAGTTATGTGGTGTCGAAACGGAGTTACTATCGACTCTATCTGCAGCAGGCCTAGTTCTGGGCGTACTACCACGTTAACAAACCAATCACCAACCAACCAAAATGTGTATAAAGCAAAATTTTAAAAATTTTTTGATCGAAATTATACAGAAATTATATATTTCAAGAAGAGGTCTTCTTTGTCTGTTTAATGGTTTTATTTATGCTTCCATAGATTTTTAACTTGTTTACATTTTTCGCCACTGTGTGTAACTGTTTTAAAAGATTCAAAATAAAAAAGGAATCACAATAATGACTTACTGTTGTTGTTCTTTGGATTTCGATTGTTTCTTTCTAAGTGCGTGTTGTGTTGTGTCTTTTTTTACAATTTTGCATAATTGTTAGTGTCAACATGCTTCTTAAGTAACACACATTGCTACAAAAAATAGTTATCTTTACATATACTCTTGTTTAAACACTAACACTTCGACACTTTCACAATTACACTCAAGATCCTGTGTTAGGGATATGTTGGTATAAAAGCTGTAGCAGGATATGCAACAGTTTCATTCGTTTGCCAACAACGGTACGGTTTCCTTCAATCTAACGTTATGGATTCGCTTCTCTTTTTACATTTTGGATTAAAATAACAAGAAATTCTTAAGGATCTCTGTGAAGTTAAATACATAATTCCTTTATAAGAAAATCTTTAAAAAGTGAATAAAGTTATTGGATTTCGTTTTTCTTTAAGAGAAATTTATGAATAAGTGTATGTGGCTGTGTGTTATTGGATTGTTTGTTTGTCTTCACCATTAACCTTTATCTTATTGAAATGAAAAGAATTTATTTATGAATGAATTTTAAAATTCAAATTTAATCACAAAAAGTGTTTGAGTATTAAATGTAGTGTAAATTTTTTAATAGAACGATGATTATTTTATTAAGAATGGAATAATTTAAAGAAGAATTTGTAGTATAATAAAAAAATTTTAAAGAGGTGAACGTATTAATTATAAAATTTTTAAATTTTAATATTATTGCAAAAGAAACAAGTTTTTCAAATAATAAAAGAAAAAAAATTATATATAACTGAATTATAAAATAAGTCATTTAAACATTATAAGACATGGCTGTAAAGATATAATTAAAATAGTTTCAGTGTTTAAAAAACTAGACTTAAAGTAGCAACAAAAATTTACTTAATACATAGTCAAGTTAAAAAATGTAAAGAGCTTGCAGCCATATTTTTTAATATCAGTAATACCAGTACTGCTACCTTTACAGTTTCATATCAATATGTAGTGGTAATCAAATTAGAAAAATAAAAGGCTAAAAGTAGCTAGATGCTTAAATTTTGTTTGCTACCGTATGAATACATACAATTAAGAAGCAGTAGTTATAAGTCCCAAAATAAACATAAATAGCAAAAGATGCAGCAATAAAGAAGAAAATTATGTAGCAACATTGGAGCATATATTGTAGCAATAAATACGTACATGAACATATCAAAAGTACCAATATTTTTGGTGTTTTTTAAATCAAACGTACTAGAAAACGCGAATATATTACGAGCTTCCGATACGGAAAAGAGTTTTTGTTTAAATTAACAAGCCTAATCCAACAAAAACTTTATTGCTGTATCAAAGACTATTTGCACAACTTCCTGAGCTCCTAGTTTTTGGCTACTTAAAAATAAAATTATTATATGTTGTAGAAATAAAAGAATAAGCCACAAATGAAGAAGTAGTAATCATTTGACTTTTAAGCCACGGATCTATTGGTAGTAAAGATTTTATTATACCAGCTCCATTTCGTACAATTTTATATTATAATGCTATTTCCACAGAATATTTCCAGAAGCTTTAGTTATAGGTACAGCAATAAAATTGGTAGTAATTGTAAAATTTTTAAAACTGAATTGATTTACTATTTAAATTAAACTTTCAAAATTATCTCAATGAAATTGTTTGCTTTTTAACTTTATAATAAAAATATATTTTATTATAAATTAGCCAAAGCTAATAAATAATCACACACTTATAAAATGATTACAGTAACTGATTGTGGGTTATTAAACTTATTTTCCGTACTGTTAAAATTGAATAAAAATATTGTTATTTTACGAATAACTTAATTTTGGAAAATTTTAGTTTGTTATTCAAAAAACAAGCTACCAAAAAATAACGTTTTTCCATACTTATATTGTTATGTAGTTTGTTTTTTTTTGTAGGTTAAAATATATTTTTCAAAAGTAACAACTTTGAAATTTTACGGAATATGCTGTTAAATAAATAAAAATTGAAAAGTTAATGTGAAAATATTTTTTTTAAAAGAAATGTAAAGGATTCGTTTTTTAAATAAATTTTAAGTTGTTTTAAATGAATTGTCTGTTGAATTTAGCTAAATAACATTTTGAGTGTACATACTTAATATTTTTTTTTCAAATCCTTAAGACCTTTCCAACAAATTTTTTGGTCCCACTTAATAAAGTTTTTGCAGTCTAATAATTTTTAGTAATTAGAAGATTTTCTATAAATAGCACATTTTCGAATAATTTCCAATTAATAGCCAATTTCTGTAGAATTTGCTATTTAGCAATAAATTTCATTTAAATAAAAAAATTTTCTTTTTAAAAGCAAATTTTCTAGAAATAGCAAATTTTCGTTAAATTTTCTATAAATAGCAAATATAATTTTTAAATTTTTAAATAAATAGATATTTTTCTTAAAAATTATAATATATCAAATCTTCGTAAAATTTATGATAAACAGCAATTTTTTGTAAAATTTTCTATGACAAGCTAATTTTGTTATACATACTTTCTATAAATAGAAAATGTTTATAATATTTCATATAAAAAGCAAATTTACTATTAATAGCCAAATAGTCAAGAAATTAGTGAATAGGAATATTTCAGATACATAATTTCCTATTTATAGCCAATTTTTCTAAATTTTCCTATAAATAGCCAACTTTCGTAAAACATCCTATAAATAGCAAATTTTGTATAAATTTCCTATAAATTTCAAATTTTCGTAAAACTTCTAAAAATAACGAAGTTTTATTTACTATTCTATAAATAGCAAATATTATTTAAATTTCCTATAAATAGCTTATTTTCGTAAAATTTTTAAAATAGCAAATCTTTGGTAAATTTATAATGAACAGCAATTATTTTGTAAAATTTTCTATAACAAACAAACTTTTGTTATACCTTCTATAAATAGCAAATGTTTATAAAATTTTTTCTATAAATAGCCCATTCTTAAGAAATTCATAAATAGCAAATTTTAAAAAAATTTCGCCTTAATAGTCAATTTTTGTAAATTTTCCCATAAATAGCCAATTTTCGTAAAACATCCTATAAATAGCATATTTTCAATTAATTTCCCTTAAATACTAAATTTTCTATAAAAGGCAAATATTATTTAAATTTCCTAAAAATAACTTATTTTCGTAAAATTTTTAAAATTGCAAATCTTTGTTAAATTTATATAACAATCAAACTTTTGTTATACTTTCTATAAATAGCAAATATTAATAAAATTTCCTATAAAAAGCAAATTTAAAAAATTTTACTATAAATAGTCAATTTTCACGAACTTTATAAATAGCAAATTTTCATATATTTTCCTATTAATAGCCAATTTTTGTATCAATTGGACCAAATGCTCAGAGTGGGCTTTATATTGGACCTATGGTTAATTATTGACCGATCCTATAAAACTGCGACATAGCAAATTTTATTAAAATATCATTATTCGTTATGGTTTTAGGAGTAATAAACTCTTTTCCGAAAGTACATTCAAAAAAATATCTAGTAAAGCGTTTTTTTCGATAATACGTTATTCCGCTATTAAGTGGAAATAAATGTAATGTAAAGCCTATAGGCTTTATATGCGGCCTATGCTGAATTGTGGACTGATCTTCATTAAATTCAGATGTATGATTTCCAGTCATGTAGAATCTGATATTAATTCATGCATTCTGTCAGCAATTTATGTTAGTTTTTCTACTGCACCGATTTTAGTGGATTTCAGTCTCAAGCTGCTAAGAATAACTAGAAACAATTTAAATATTATTAAAATATTATTCTTATCTTTTGAGTTGTTCGAAAGTGAGCATGTTTTCAATAGACGGACAGACAGACGGACATGGCTAAATCGACTTAGAGCTACTCAAGGACCCGAAATATATGTACGTTACGGGGTCTTAGATGAACATTAAAAACGGAATGACAAACTTAGTATACCCTCATTCACCACTAGTTGAAGTGGAGGGTATAAAAACACTAACTGCAAACTTCACGATGTTGAAAGAACGCGTTCCTTCGCCAAACTGCATTTGAAACAAAAACAACATTTTGGGAATTTGTTTTTTGACAAGTGTTCCGTAAGTAAAAGGGTTTATATTAGGGAAGTAACGAATACCGATACCGATATACTTCAGATGATATCGGTATCGGCGATATTTTGCTGTCGATACGACGATACATTTTATATATTTTTAGAATATTTTTGAACAAATTATTTAATTTTCTATGCTTATTTTCTTATATCAACTAAGAGAAATACCACCTTAAAAAGCAGAGCATAAAATTAAAACAGCATAATGAAACTGTTTCATATAATAAATTAATTAACGAATATGGAAAAAAGCGGCTGACTTATCATAAGCTCTAACTAGAAGATGTGAGGCTTTAGAAAATAATGAAACCTTTTGTTAATCTACAATGTCTGAACCTCGATTCAATGCTCGAATATTTCAAAGACAATTGACTTCAATCGTTGCTATTTCCAGAAAATTGAACTACTTAGCATGTTTTTGCATTCCGAAAGTTTTGAAAACATGGTCGCACCTATACAGGTGGTAGAAGTTCTGATAAGCTTACAAGAACTGGGTTTAGAGCGTTCGTGTAAAAATTATAAGAGGATTCGAGAAGGATGAGCCTCTTTCCATCCTATGCTGTGATTCTGCTAAAGAAGGAGCCAAGAGATGCCTTAGGTTAGGTTAGTTTCCATTGGCAGCGTTATCAAACATGTCATGCCGTTTCCCATGGATCCTATGGTACCTGGCTGCTAATATTCTCACTCAGCCACCCAGTTGATTTAATTAAGAAGTGGATCCTGTTTAAGCCAATATTAGAGAGACAAGTTTTGTCCCCAAAAGCTCTCCGACCAAACAGTTTCAGTCTTAGATCTCCGAATGTGGAACAATGTGCCTCCCAATGGGTCAGTGGCCAGTTAAAACCGCAATAAGGTTTCTGAGGTGATGTCTGGACAGCTGTAATGCCCGTCTTATTTCTCCTAATATTCCTAGAGACGCAGATTCGCTTGTTTACGGGCTCCATGACATGTTATACCCATACTTGAAGATAATGGCGCAGAAATTCTCAAGTTTTCAAAAGATTTCTGCCGCATCTGATTGCCTTTTTTCCATTGCAGGTTGGTTCAAATGGGCTTGCAAAAGCGTTTATCTCCGCAAAAGTTGAGAATACATTGTTTATTAAACAAAAATCTTATATATATTTTTGTAAAAATATGTTTTATTTTTGCTAATTTTATCATGAATTCAAATTTAATTCTATGTTTTTAAATCCTATTAATAACATTTTTTTTATATTAATAATCTCTTACACTGTAATTTTGTATATTAAACAATTAACTCTACTTGAGTTTTGTTAATGTTAACTTGAATTTAAGTTCAACATGCGTGTAGGTGTTGGTATCGATATTGGCGATATTTTTGTTTGAGCATCGGTATCGTAGTCCACAACAATTTTAAGAATTTATTATTATTTATTAAAACATTTTGTTGAAATTTTCATTCAAAACTAAATAAAATTATTATACACGTCATATACATTTTCATACAAATTGTTGCTGAAGTAGAAGTAGACTCAACTTTAAAAAAAAAATTTAGTTACATTTTTGTTCGAAAAATTAAAGGAAAATATATGAAATACTTTGGGAAGAAATAAGATAGAAGAAAAAACAAAATTGTTGCTAACATTGTGTACGAGGCTTAAAGCTTCAACTTTTCCTACACTATAAAAAATAATATGATCTAAGAATGTTGTATATCATAGAAATATATCGTTTAAATTTTGCATATATCAGCGGTTTTTAGGCCCCCTAAATTAACCATTTAATCTTAGCTACCTGTGCTACATATTTATATATATCATCAGAATCTTTATCAAAATCTACCCACTTCTTTAAATATAACCATTTATTTCAATTTCGTTCAAAAAAATTTATTGCCCAAGATTGTAGTCAATCGGTCCAGCGGTGCTTAAGTTTTAGGAGCACATAAACGGCAAAAACGTTTAATATATATATAGATAAAACAAAAACACAAAATTTGTTTATACCGTTGTCCGCTATAGACTCTGAAACCATCCAACCGATCGATGTGCTCAAAACCAGTTTCATTTGAAAGGTAATTTTGTGAGGATGGTTTAAGGCTTCAAATTTTTTCAAAATGAGGACCACGAGGGGAGTTTGGGGGCATTTCCTGCCTCTTCGAAACTATCTAACAAATTTTTTTTAGGAAATTAAAAACATAGATCGCTATTTATATGGACCCATTAGCGTGACTACATTGAGGTACTCAAGATGGAACAGGTATGGCTTTAGAACTACAACTGCGAAACAATATGCACTGAAACCTCCTCTTAAGATAAGTGGACATCCATTTAAGAAGTATAGGAGAGAGCCCGATTACATAAAAAGATATGATTTACTTAATCAAATGATTTACTAAATTCCTAATAAATGGTATCGGCTTACATCCCAGAATAGTATGAGGATATGACCGAAGTTGTAAATTCCAAAAGATTAGTAGAAGTCGAAATACCTTTTCTAAATCCATGTCGGAATGGTGATAACAAGGAAGATACATGATGCGATATAATATTAGTTACGATTTTTTCAAAGAATTTAGAAATAGCACTAAATGTATCTATACCACTATAGTTTGAAATATTGGGTGTACATCCGGATTTAAACAAACGTATAATGAAAGATTTTTTCCAATAATCAGGGAAATGTCCATTTAAAAGTAAAACGTTATATAAATATGTTAATGGCGAAATTAAGGAGCATAAACATTATAGAAGAACACAATTGGGAACTCCATCAGGGTCATAACTTTTAGAGTATTTAATTCCTTTAACAGTTTAACAGTTTTTTCATGTTATATTGTACAATTTATTATTGAAGATTCAGGTATTCTCTATGGATAATCGAATGATAGATTCATATCCTTATTAGAATATGACGAGGAAAAAAATTTAGCAAACATGTCACATACATGTATTAGGATTATTTGAGGAGTCTATGTCACCAAGTTTCATCATAGAAGGAAGCATAACCAGATACTCTTCTCTTGGAATTCACAAAGTTATAAAAAGATCTTGCACAAAAAAAATTAAAAATTTTCTCTAATCACCAAATGTATACCAAATTCATAATATCAATCAGACAAGTTGTTGATTTTGCTCCTATTACCAAAATGATTACATATATTGATTACTAAAAATTTTGAGAATTTTTTTTTTAATAAATGATATTTTTAATTTTAATTATAAAAATGATCAAAAAACTTTGCCATTTCAAACATTGTGTTAATTTATTTAATTAAATATTGACAATTCCCAACAACAATTCTACAACTTTAAATTATTTTATTTTAAACAAAAAAAATCAATTAATATTTTTTGATATTTAATGAATATTTTAATTGAAAATATATTTCAAAACAACTAAAATGTTAATTAAATCAAAATTATATTTTTAATTTTCTTTCAACTAAAAAATTATTGATTCAATTATCACATTAATAAAATTTAAATACTTTTTTCTGTGTGGATATAGACACATGAGCTATACATTTTTTTCAAAAATGGGACTATGAGAAGGGGAACGTAGTAGCACACGCCGGGTGTCTGCTAGTCAAATTTATAATAATTTTGTTTATAAAATTAATTAAAACTGACATATGGGGCATTATTTGTGAAGCGGACAACCCATTAAAAAAAATTTGTTGGAATTCCTTTATATTTGGAATAACTATAGTTCTAGTAGATATTATTAAGTGTGCGAAATATTTGTTTTCTATGATGTTTATTTGTCGAGTTACGGGGTGGTACAGTGTTGCCGTTTTCCAAAAAATTTTATTTTAAATTATTTTTTCAAACCAAAAATTAAGCAAACAAAAAAAAATTTTTTTAGGTGATTCTTATAGAAAATCAATTGATCTTTAGATAAAAAAATTTATTTGAAAATAAACGAAATAAGCCTGCGGCACGTCAAAAAATCTTTTTAATAATAAATTTTATATTCTCAAAAATAAGTTTGAGAAAAGTTTAAATTTAAACTCGTTCTTTCCTGTCTTTTACGGTACAACATTGCAGTTAACACAATTACGAGTGTAAAGAAATTTGCATAAATCTTAAACTAATAGATGTCCCGCAATAAAACTTTTACAATATAATAAGAACACTATAGGCTAATTGCGTTAAAAAAAAATAAATTGGGACTAAGTTAGAAAAATTTTGATTTAACCCCAGGATTACCGTCTTGGTCTGGCCAGACCAAATTTGTGTTTTGATTGTAATATTTTTCGCATATAACAAAAAATCAAAAAAACAGGGACGTGAATGCTATAAATTATATGTTCTGAATAAAATGAAACTAATTTGGATTCGATTGGAGCAAATAAGTGGGGTTAAATTCCATTTTTATGTAAAAGTCTATGAAATGACCCTCTTGGTCTAACCAGTCCAATTTTTTTTTTCCTCGAAAGATATTTAAAATAGGACAAAATATTAAAAAAAAAACAGATACGTGAATTCTAGAAATGATATGTTGTAAATCGAATGAATCAAGTTTGAAGCAAATCAGAAAACTACGGCGCATTATGCGCTTAGTTCAATCTAACTACAACAACCTAACGCAAAACTCGTTTCAGCTGTGGTAGATGCAAAATATCAATGTGCGAAATTAAAGACTAAATTTTCAATGAATTGCATATGGAATAAAATAATGAAATAATAAAATTATATAATAAATTTGTAAAATCAAAAATAATTAGCGTACGTTCAATAAAAAATATATTTATTTACTTTTTATTTAATTGGGGTTTTAGCTGTACAAATTGTGGTCTGGCCATACTAAGAGGAGAACTTATTGGTAAAAAGTTACCGAAAATCCTTGGGTTAAATTGGTCATTTCTGGTTTTGCAGATAAAAAAATTTTTTTTATTTATCAATCAATCGTTCAAAAAAAAATTACAAAAAAACCAGGGACCGTAACAGTTATTCCTTTTTTCATAAAAGTCTGATGATAAAAATTATTTTTTGATTTTTATTATTTTGAACAAAAATAACAGTTATTTTTTGATTTTTATTTTTTTGAACAAAAATAACAGTTATTGTTTGATTTTTATTTTTTCGATCAAAAATAACAGTTATTTTATGATTTTTATTTTTTTGGACAATTATAACAGTTATTTTTTGATTTTTATTTTTTAGATCAAAACTAACAGTTATTTTCTGATTTTTATTTTTTCGAGCAAAAATAAAAATTATTCTTTAAAGAAATATACGTGTTATAATTATTTAGTTGACTTTAAATATTTTTTTTAATGGGCATAAGAAATTCCAATGATGATCACACATTTAAATAACAACTCAATAATTATAACACGTATCTTTAAAGAATAATTTTAATTTTTGCTCGAAAAAATAAAAATCAAAAAATAATTGTTATTTTTGTTCAAAAAAATAAAAATCATAAAATAACTGTTATTTTTGATCGAAAAAATAAAAATCAAAAAATAACTGTTATTTTTGTTCAAAAAAATAAAAATCAAACAATAACTGTTATTTTTGTTCAAAAAAATAAAAATCAAAAAATAACTGTTATTTTTGTTCAAAATAATAAAAATCAAAACTTTAAAAATCATAATATTTTATCAAAGAAAAGTTCATAAGGATCAATATGTTATACTTAAATCAGTTTTCCAGCATTTACTTCTATATGCTTTTTTTGTTTTAAAATTTCAAAATAACTGTTATTTTCGGTCCCTGAAAAAACATTTTTTTGAAAACGGCAATACTTTACTACCCTGAACTCGACAAATAAACATCATAAAAAAAATATTTCGCACACTTATTCATATCTACTAGAACTATAGTTATGCCAAATATAAAGGAATTCCAACAAAATTTTTTTATTGGGTTGTTCGCTTCACAAATAATGCCCCATATGTATGTATGTGTAACATTATGTTTTTTATATCGTCACCTAAAATGTAATAGGATGTAACTGAAAAAAATTTATGATCCTAATTTTGATTGAATGAAATGTTGTTGGGTACAGAAACATACAGTGAAGGACTAAAGTCTACATACAACGTACTGTTTTACGATTTTTAGGAATTAAGAGCGATAATGAAAAATCTTTTAATACCACTAATTGAGACACTGTTAAATAAGATTATTTAAAAAAATATTTAAAATGAAAAGGTAACACGGAAATTAAAAGCATTAAACAAAATTATATTTATCACAGAAAAAAGTGTTTTATCAATTAAAAAAATGGCTTAAAAAGTATTTAAATTTAATTAATGTGATAATTGAATCAATTATTTTTTTAGTTGAAAGAAAATTAAAAATTTAATTTTGATTTAATTAACATTTTAGTTGTTTTGAAATAAATTTTCAATTAAAATTTTAATTCAATAACAAAAAATTTTATTATATGACTTTTTTCGTTAAAAATAAAATAATTTAAACATGTAGAATTGTTGTTGGGAATTGTCAATTTAAATAAATTACACATTGTTTGAAATGGCAAAGTTTTTTGATAATTTTTTTTAATTAAAATTAAAAATATAATTTATTGAAAAAAATATTCAAAATTTTTAGTAATCAATATATGTAATCATATTGGTAATAGGTGCAAAATCAACAAATTGTTTGCTTGATATTATGAATTTGGTATAAATTTGGTGATTGAAGAAATTTAATAATTTTTTCTGTGTATATATAAATTCCAATCAAACTTCCAATCAACACATAAAAAGTTAAATTTTGTCCCGCTGTGTTATTAATGCCATCTGTTTATTTAGAAATGAAGCTCTGTTTCGCACTTGGTAGCTCTGATTCCTAAGAAACTTCCACTTGATTGTGTAAAATCTGCATGCAACGTGTCTACTTCTAGGAAAACTTGAAAAATACAAAACGAAACTCGAGGGAATCACATTCTTTTAGCTGATATTGTATTTTGCTTGTCATAAAAAGTATTTTAATTGGTAACATTATATTTAAATATTGCATTTTAATTGCTTTTTGAATTGGACAATCTTCAAGAAAAATCTATTTCAGTGAGAAATTTGGTAGTAATTCTCCGTAAAGAGAAAAAAAAGCTAAAAAAAAATCGTTCTACAGTACAAGCCATTACTTAAATCTATAATTAAAATGGAAATACTGAAAATCATCGTAGATAAGACTAGGCAAAAAAGCTGTCACGAATCGATGTTAAAAGTTTTCTCAAAGAAGTTAATGCGAATCCGAAAAGAAGTCCCACAAAATTATCGGAACATATTGAAATTTTTTTCAAAAAAAGTGTCCATCCCAAAACTGTACAACGAGCTTTCCATGAGAACGGCTTTAAAAGCAGAGTTGAACGTAAAAAAAAGATATCTACCACAAACCAAATCCTCCATCTTGAATTGCTAAAACACAATAATAAGGTTACGAAACGAGTCTGGAAACGAGTCTTGTTTACTGAGGAGAGTAAAAACAATATTATTGAAATGATGGTCAATTCAAAGTTTAGATAAAGGCCCACACAGTCTTAGATACGAAGAATATTCTACCCACAGTCAAACATGGAGGGGGCAATGTATGATTTTGGGAGCCAATGGCATTATCGGGATGTGGTAATTTAGTGTTTATTGAAGGCACAATGGACCGATATCTTTACAAGAATATTTAAGAACATAATTTGAAACCATCGGTTGAGGGCTTGGGTATTGGATTTTCCATCAAGACAATAATCGCAAGCATAAGGCGTACATTGTTTGGCTTGTATATTATGTTTCCAAGCAACTCAATTCCCTGCCACAATCATCCTCATAAAAAATCCTAAATCCTAAAGAACATATCTGAGATATTTTATAGGAAAATTATAGCATTAGCAGCACTGAAAGGCGAAAAATGGCGTTGGACAGAAAAAACTCCGGAAATCACAGAAAATTTAGTAAATGCAATGCCTCGACATTTACAAGCTATGACCGATGCTCAGAGTGGACCCATCAAATATTAAGTTTAAAATTTTTTAATGCGATTTTCAAATTTATCTCTTCTTTTTTTTACTGTATGTACACTTTTGTCTTTTAAAGTTTTTATGTTTTTTTTTTTTTTTTTTTTAAATTCCTACGCTAATCCCGCGAAGCTCCTCGCTTGTCTGCAGGAGACCAGAGTCTCTGGCGGGAATCGAACCCGCAACCCCGGTTTATGAAAAAACCTCAAAAAACTGAGTGTTTTTCATATAAATTTTACTACATGTTTAATCACTTGTGTTGTGAAAACAGCACATTAATGAATTGAACAGATATTTATTTTTTAATTAATTTTATTTAAATGAATTAATTATAATATTTATTTTTTGTTTACATTCTATCACTGACCTTGTCTAGATGATAATAGGCAGGAACTTAAGCCCCAGTTAGCTGACAGTAACAGTAACGTTGCAAATCAGCTGCTTCATTTTGTTGTATGTAAAGCAATTAGAACGATTATAGTTAGCAGTAAGACCATAACGTCTAAATATGTAGAAAATAGATTTTCTTTCTTTTTACTGTACGGTAACATTACTGTTACTATCAGCTAACTGAGGCTTAAGGGCTTGTGGGAGTGCAACAGTAAAGTACCAGTACAGCGAGCGGGAGAGGGAGGCCTGGTGGATTCAA
Source organism: Pollenia amentaria (assembly GCA_943735925.1). NCBI lineage: Eukaryota > Metazoa > Arthropoda > Insecta > Diptera > Polleniidae > Pollenia > Pollenia amentaria. The sequence goes on along the minus strand of OX031010.1, from coordinate 181,050,196 downwards.
AAAGCACTGAATATTAGCAAATTTATAATAAATAAATATTTATGATACAAAAATAATATTAATAGACGGTTTAAAATTCCAAGCTTATTCTATGGCTTTCATACTGACCTTTATCTCAAACTTGGCGTCAAGCCGGCACGGGAAAACGTTTTCCGATCGTAATAATATTTCATATTTCTGTTATTCGGATCAAAAGGAAAAAAAAAAATTGAGAGTATGTGTAACTAAATTCGAAAAAAAAATTAATATTCCCCATACAAGCCTGGAACAGTCTAATATACACCCAACAAACATGGAGGTTTGATTTCAAATGGAAAACGATTTGAAATCAAACCTTTTCCCATTTGAAAATCATAGCACCCTCAGTTATTTTCAAATTGAGAAATGCATTTGTAAATTGACTCTTATTCGACCTTTAAAAACTTTTAATAATCCTTTTATTTAAGCTTGAGTTCGTTTTCTTTTTTTTTATTAAATCTAATATTTCGGCACTCCGTTGTGTGTCTTTTTCAGGGATTTTTTTCTTGAATATTTGACAAAAATTAGCAATTTTTAATCAATTTAACAACTTTAACAAATTTTACAAAATGTCATATTTTCAATTAAATACAAAAAGGTTTTCCAATTCAAACCTAATTTATTACAGTTTACAGAAATTTTTAATATCCGTTCTGGAATATTGTTGGTACCTTTTTAATTTTCAACATTTTTAACATAAATCTAAGTTTATAATTAGTTTCCGTATTTAATACTGCTATATTTTCAAAATCAGGATAATGGTATAGACTTGCACAGTGGGTTGATAAAGCTGTTTTTTGTGATGAAATATTCTTATATTTTTAATCTGACTTATGTCCTGCTATCCTAGTTTTAAGCTTATTTTTTGTTGTACCAACATACACCTTACGGCATTGTCCATTAACATTTCCTTTACAAGGTATTTTATAAACTACATTTGACATTTCCAACTTATTTATTTTATCCTTCATATAAGTGAATAATCTAACTATTGTGTTATAAGATTTATGTGCAATTTTATATATTTTCGTATCATAAATATTTGATTTTTCTAATCTTTCTAAAAATCTTGGTACATAAGTTAGTGATTTATAAATCTTCGGCTCTGCGTTACAGTTGGAATTGTTTATTCTATGGTTATTATATTTTAATAATAAATTCGATATACAGGGCTGTTCTGGAAATCGGAAACGCAAAACGCATGAATTTTGATGTTCTTTTTAATACACTCTTAATCTCATTTTTCAACATTTTCTTATAGAATTCTGTTTAATGGAGGAAAAATTGTATTTCTTTACTTCTTGCGTTTTGAGTTTTCGACTTCCAGAACACCCCTGATAATTTCCTTTGAAAAACTTTTTTTCATTAATGCTCTAAAATTATTTTTCTTATTATTCCTATGGAAACATGTATTACTTATTGGCAATACCCTTTCTATAAAATTTTTAGCCGTGTTAATTATAACTCTTTTTGGATGATTTGAAAATAGTGAATTATTCTACCAGACGATGTTGGTTTTTGATACGAATCAATTAATTAATTCATTTAAGGAATAGAGCTATTACAAAAAGCTTTATAAAATACATAACTGAAATTTAACTCATAGAATAAATTCGAAAAATGAAAAATGTTGAATATAATAAAGTTGCTTATGAAAAAGAAATAATTCCCAATATCTTTTTTCTTTTCTTATTATCAAAGTGTCTAAATAAGACAATCCTGATTCAAACTTCTTTTCCATTGTAAACTTTATATCTGCATGAGAAGAATTATATATATTTAAAATGTTTGTTATTTCTGTTTCCTTAATTACACGAAATAAATCATGCACATATTTTGTTATAATTTTAGGTTTAATAGTTAACTGTTCTATACATTTATCTATTAATTTCTCCATAACAATATCTGCTACAATAGGTGATGCAGGTGAACCCTTAGGAAGTCCTTTTAATTGAGCATATTTACTACTATCCAAGTGAAAATACCTAATATCAATTATGCAAAATTTCAGAATACGTAAAAATAAATCCTTATCTATATTAGTGCGTTCTTCTACCTCATTCCATTGTTCCTCTATTACATCTAGAGCAAGATCTATAGGTATAATTGGAAATAATGTAGCTACATCTAAAGAAATTAATTTCTCTTCATAATTTTACTAAATATTCTTAATTTTATCTCTAAATTTAAGAGAATCTCTTACATAATATTTTGAATTTTCCGTTATTTTTTTAATAATTGTTGTAATATACATACCTATATTTACAAAGTTCATATGATGGAGAATTTATACATGAACATATTGGTCTTAATGGAAAATCAGATTTATGAATTTTCGGAACACCATATAATCTAGGTGCATTTACTATATTAGTTTTAAGTTTATTCTTTTCCGAAACGGTTATTATACTCCTCCTAAAAAGTTCCTGAACAAAATCATTGTTTATCCTTTGTAATCTATTATAATTAGTAGGATCCTTACCCAGTTTCTTATGAACTGAACTGTCCTTTATAATATTATTAATCCTCAAATTATAATCCGTTCTGTTCATTGCTACTGTCGTATTACCTTTATCTGCATTTAAAATAAGAATATTCCTATTAAGTCTTAAAAACTTTTCTGTTTCCTTTACTTTATCGATAACAAATTTATCCCTTTTAGTCAATCTCATTTTGTTCATGTAGCTATCTATATTTGTTGTTAGTTTTGTCAAAGCTTTTTTTTGTTCTTCTTTATTATTCAGTGTTTGAACTAAATCTTCTCCTTCAGTTATAACTTTTAAAATTGGAAAATGTTTTTTTTTCTGTTGGTAAAATGTGTTTGTGTCCTTATGAAAGAACCCATTGTGCATCTACTGGTATATCTATCTAAGATTTATTAATAAACCCTTTAACCTTATACCGAATTCTTTCTTCTTTAAATTCACCAGATTTTCAAACTTTCTCTTGTGTCTATTCTTGACCTTTTCTTTAAAATTTCTTGCTAATTTATCTTCAAATTCCCAAAATGTTGCGTATTCCTCCTTATTAAAATATCCTTGTAAATTCTCTGTGGTCATTCTTTTTGAACTTCCCTCATTAAGTGATGCTGTTGATTTATCCTCAAATTCAGAATTTTATTTTGTAGATCTTGTTGATAATTTGTTATAGTTTGACGACGTTCATTCTCATGAAAAATATTTAAAATGTTATTAGTAGAATTCTTTATGAATTTAGGAATGATACCTACATTACGACACCGAATTAAGAAAGTTATTGTTGCTTTAATTTTGATGAGTTTATCCATAACAGTTTTATATTAATATTTCTTCTTACATCTTGATTCCTTTTAAACAAATTGTAATTGATTGTAGATGTGCTTCTCATCTTATATAAATTGACTCTTATTCGACCTTTAAAAGTTTTTAATAATCCTTTTATTTAAGCTTGAGGTCTTTTTTATTTTATTTTAATTTATTCATTAATAACACTGTGCTACACTCGAAAAGCACTTCTGAAATGACCTAGTGTGCGTTAAAGGTGTTGGTGAACATGTTACGAATCCGGGCTTAAAAGTTTCAATATACCTCTAAATTCCCGAGTTATGAACCAAACAAATTTTGTTGAGGCTGCTACTTTTAAACATTTATAACTTTTTTATTTATTAATCGATTTTTGAAATTCAAACGGGTTTGGAAAGCAAAATAATTGTTATTTTTAAATATATATACTTCTTATTTTCTTATACAATATTAGCACAAATATGAATAGCTTTTTTCAATTATATGGAAAATTTTTAATTTTTTTTAAACTTTTAAAATTCTTACGAGACGTTTTTCCGAATTTAGCTTAAAGACAACAAATATATTAAAGACAGTATTTTTCTGAATAAAATAAGATGTAATTTGTTGAAATCGGTTGAGAATTAAGGAAGTTATAGTACTTTTTGCGAACAAAAGAATGGAAACCTGTTTCGATTAGATTAGCATGATTTAATAAAATAACTTTAATCTAATAAAACTATATATTTGAATCACCAATTTATACTTTTTTTTTTTTTTTTTATAAAAAATATTAAATTTATTAAATCCAATATTTCGGCACTCCGTTGTGTGCCTTCTTCAGGGATTTTTTTCTTGAATATTTGACAAAAATTCAATACATTTAATTCTTTTCATGCAGATATGAAGTTTACAATGGAAAAGGAGTTTGAATCAAGATTGTCTTATTTAGACACTTTGATAATAAGAAAAGAAAAAAGTTTATTAATTGATTGGTATCAAAAACCAACATCGTCTGGTAGAATAATTCACTATTTTTCAAATCAACACGGCTAAAAATTTTATAGAAAGGGTATTGACAATAAGTGGTTCATATTTCCATAGGAAAAATAAGGAAACTATTTTTAGAGCATTAATGGAAAATAGTTTTCCAAAGGAAATTATATCTTATTTATTATTAAATATATTAACCACAGAATAAACAATTCCAACAGTAACGCAGAACCGAGAATTTATAAATCACTAACTTATGTACCAATATTTTCAGAAAGATTAGAAAAATCAAATATTTATGATACGAAAATATATAAAATTGCACATAAATCTTATAACACAATAGTTAGATTATTCACTCATATGAAGGATAAAATAAATAAGTTGGAAATGTCAAATGTAGTTTATAAAATACCTTGTAAAGGAAATGTTAATGGACACACGCAGAGAAAAAACATGATTAATGAATGGTCACTACGACCATTTTTATTTATACTTGCCTTATATGTTTACCCTCATAAATTAATTATAGTCTTAATATAACTTAAAAAATTGTTTTTTGTCCTTAACATTTTTAAATTCACTATAATAATATTATATGGTGGCTTACACCTAAAAAGGTACTCTGGTCTAGCTAAACATATTATATTATTTGATATGTTAGCTACTATAATATATATATTTTCAACTATACAGTTAAAATCATAATATTAGTTGAACACAAAAGGTATGTTTAATACCATCATTTTTGTTTGCTTGAAAACACATTCTCTTAAGATGCAAACATTTATTGTCAAAACAAACAGTGTGTGCTTATAAAAAAATGACATTTTCTCCATCCGAGAGCGTCAGTTAATCAGGAAACATGAATGATGACAGAATAATTAAAACATTTTTCGGGGAGAAAAATGCCATGCTGCCTTGCAAAACTAACGAAATAAATTATTGTACGTTTATTGAAACAGGTAAGTTATTTAAATATACATAATTATAAAAATATATAAATATGCAATTATTTTGTCTTTCTTGCAGCCAAAAAAACCTGTAACAAATTTTGTCATCAGCCCCGAATTTTTTCAAAAACGGAATTCTTATTTGTTTGGATATATTTGTACCACACAACGTAAATTTATAAATTAAAATACATACACAGGTATATAAATTTGTGTATTTAATTTTATTTTTAATATATGTATGCTATATTTTATTTATTATATTTGTAATAAAACATAAATTTTTTAAATTACATTTTTTATTGTTTTTATTGTAAGAACCATATAAAATGTTGAAGTAGACATTTTGCATGGTATTGGGAAATATAGAAAAATGGTTTGAAAGATCGTGCACATTTTTCTTCTGAACATAATAATATGTTTGAGACAACAATTATCTAAAATCATTAAAACTGAACATATATTGTTGCTTAAGACGTGTTTGACACAATCATAACCACAAACATTAATGATAGTTTGCGATTGTGATTGTATCAATCATGTTTTTTCTTTGCGTGCAATGCCGTAAGGTGTATGTTGGTACAACAAAAAATAAGCTTAAAACTAGGATAGCAGGACATAAGTCAGATTAAAAATATAAGAATATTTCATCACAAAAAACAGCTTTATCAACCCACTGTGCAAGTCTATACCATTATCCTGATTTTGAAAATATATCAGTTTTAAGCACGGAAAATAATTATAAACGTAGATTTATGTTAAAAATGTTGCAAATTATAAAGGTACCAACAATATCCAGAATTAATTTTAAGTCAGATACTGAAAATGTAGTCAAAAATTATAGACATTTAATTTATAAAAATAGAGACGGAAATTAAAAATTTCTTTAAACTGTAATAGATTAGTAATTAATTCATTTATTAATGATGTGTTTGAATTGGAAAACCTTTTTGTATTTAATTGAAAATATGACATTTTGTAAAATTTGTTAAAGTTGTTAAATTTATTTAAAATTGTTAATTTTTGTCAAATATTCAAGAAAAAAAAATCCCTGAAGAAGGCACACAACGGAGTGCCGAAATATTGGATTTAATAAATTTAATATTTTTTATAAAAAAAAAGGAAAATACCTCAAGCTTAAATAAAAGCATTATTAGAAATGCATTTATTTTCAACTTGCTTTCAAACGTTATTCTTAAATGTTTTTCAAATGTCAATTTTCATACAATGTGGAACATAAATGTAAAAATTTTTTTTTACTTAAATTCATTATTTATTAAAATAAACTGTGAGCTTTACATTCGGCACCTAACTAACAGGTGAAATAGTGTTCTTTCAGCCAAATACTTGGCTGCTTTTTGTTTTGAGGATTGTCATGGCATAACTCCGCGAGCGTACAACAAATTTATAATTTCTTCACTTTCCCGTTTTATTTTTATTTACATTCTTACACTTTGTAATTAATTTTTTACTCACAAATATATTTTATATTTTTTTAGCAACAAATTAAGGTTTTTTAAAAGCGAATTCACTTCACCTAATATGTAACTATTCTTTAATTGAGTAACACATTTAACTTTAATCGCCATTTTTTAATGTTAACATTTAAATTTCGCTTCAGTAATGTCAAGTTTTTTTCGGTTTGAGAATAACATTTGCTATCAAATTAATAAATGTTAACATTCAAATCATTATCAATTTGAATAGAAATGTTAAAATCAAACAGGTGAAATAAGTTTGGAAATTGTGTTTGATGTCAAATGATAAAGCCATTTTTTTTTTTTATTACACTAAATCCCGCGAAGATTTTCGCTTGCCTGCAGGAAACCAGAGACTGTGGCGGGAATCGCACCCGCAACCCCGGTACTGATAGACTAGCTCACTACCAGTTAGCCTACCGGGGCATATCAAAGGTTTGACTTCGTGTTTGTTGGGCATATGTACACAAATTACGTTTATATGTATAACTACGTATGAATAATAAATTGTTATTATAAATGTTACGTATACGTATGCGCATTTAAGTTTGAAAAACATACATAGTAAAACGTTGTGATGTACACATTCGATTTAATTATTTTAAAATATGTTTCGCCTTACATATTTTATAAATAGTGAATTTTCTTTTTAGATAAAATGTATCGAATATAATAGAATTGAAATACAAAAAGCCTACTTAAAATTCATTATTATAATAATATGGAAAATATAAATACAAATATTTGAGAAAACAATAATCCCAAAATTTTTTGCAAAACCAGTAAAATCTGGGAAAAAAAAGAAAAACAATAACGATATTTACAGGGCAGTTTTAAACAACAAAATGCGTTACAGTTTAGTTTTTATATGCGGCTGTTGTCTTCTTATCATTCTTACAACACTGGCCATCGTCTATGAAACAAAAAGGCTACTTTTACTTCGAAAACGTTATTGGCATGAGGAGGAAACGAACATTGCTGACACAAATAATGACAATGATGACAACAACAACAATAACAATGATAACGAAAATGACAACGATAACAATAATAACAACAATTATAATGTACGAAATTTAGCATACGACCTGCAATCTTTAGCAACCGGACTTTTTTTTACAACAACAACTAGCAAAAACGAATCCATACATCAACGCAATTGGTATGAATCCCTGAACAATGTGAAGAGACGCAGGAAACGTGAAATAATCGAAATTGATAAAATGGGTAATCGTGTTTACAATGTTGGCGTACTGATGGCATCTCATTTAGGTAAGTGGTGTGTGTATTGAAAAAGCATTGTACGTATGTGTGTGTGTTAAAGTGTCGTAATGTGATATGAAATAAACAGTAAAATGAGTAATAAAGCGAAAAATGGTATGAGTTTGTGTGTGAGCATATAATAATAAGTAAACACTGCACGTTTCTTGTTTTTGTCTACAAATTTCTGATACCTTAATGTCTTATTATAGTTGCTCCTTTTATTATCTTATTGTTAGATTCGCCTTTCGACCTGGAACGCTGTGGCCCGGCTGTAGATTTAGCTTTGGATGTCATTAATAAAGAATTTCTGCATCCCCATAATATTACTTTACGTAAAGTTCAAGCAAGGTAAGTCCAAAAAAATAAGCTAAGAAGCATTTTAATATGCTGAAAATGTTATTGTACTTTTACTTAAAAGTACTTTTTTTAAACCACAAATACACTTTAAAACAAAAAAAAAAACTTTTTCTAAATACAATTCCCTTTTTTATAAAAGATTTTTTTTTATAGCTTTTTTTGTACTTTTTTGTAAACTATATACTATACTTTTCAACAAATTGTTAAACAAAATTAAAATGATTGAAAATTATAATCTTAAAACCCCTTTGCGCAAAACGTTTCATTTGGAACAAATTTGACGATTTAAGCAAGAGTACTTTCTTTGAAGTTTTTGATATTTTAATTAGTCTTAAGTTCATCAAATTTAATTTTCATTAAATTATTTGAATTAATGAAAGGAATTTAGAACATGAAATGAATTAAATTTTTTTTTTTTGATAATTCTTGACTGAACACGGGATTGAACTCGGGTGGAATTAACATGTTTCGAATGATGAATAACGCATCATCAGAATTATTTGCGGTCTACCGTTTGCGACACTGCTGCGCAGGTCAATTAAAAATCACAATTGCTATATAATAGCAATAGCTATGGCACAAGCTCTATATATTTACATTTGTCCTTCTAGTTGTACAAAGAAAGGTCAACTCGAAAATGTTGATACAAATTGAAAATTGATAATCCAATACAGCAAATTTTGATCCATCAATACTACTGGTTAAATATTGATGTTTGATTATATACTTGCAGGCGCCGCAGAGGCGCAAACGGTAGAACGCAAATAATTCTGATGATAGGAATGTGGTTATTCTCGAAACATGTAAATTCGACCCGAGTTCAATCCCGTGTTAAGGCAAGAATTATCAAAAAAAATTTTAATTCATCTCATGTTGTAAAATTCTTCCTTCAATAAAAATAATTTAATGAAAAAAAATTTGATGAACTTTAGCTTCTTTAAAATATCAAAAAGTACTTTCTTAAATATAAAATACTATTTTTAATAAAATATTTTTGAGCAAACGTCAATTTTTTATGATTTAACAAAATATACTTTTTTGAAAAACAAAAATATGTTTTTTTCAAAAAGTACTTTTGTCATGTGTATGATACTTATTTTTAAGCAATATTAAATTTGGAGAAAGTTTAAGTGGAAGTACGTACTTGTTTTAATGAAATAAGATGAATGTTTAAGCAAAAAGTACCTTCTTTAACAATTTATTTTTTATATTAAACAAAAATTATGTATTTTTAAGCAAACCCAGGGCGAATTAATTTTTTAGTTGGCGTTAAAAACACAGCAGTTTTTTCTTTATTAGAGAAAGAAATTTCAAAAATTGCTTGTGTTTGCGACGTATCGAACAACTTAAACAACAATCAAAATACAATATTGTTTTTTATTGTTTATTGTAGCTCTGCCACCACCGGATACAAGAGTTTGCCTTGATCAAACCCTTTACAAATAAGAATAATGTTTTTTTTTACAGTGTTTGAAAACAAACTGAACATTATTAAGCGTACGGTTCACACACCCAGAAACGTTTATGTATACTTTTTAGTGTTTGTGTATTAGTACACAACCCTTAATACAGTTCATAACTATTTTCACGAAAGTAACAAACATTATGTAGGGTTCTGTTTTTCGTTTTAAAACATTACATTTAATGTTTTGTAATGTTTTTTTTCACAGTGATGAAGGAATGACTAAACAAAAAAATTTAGCAAAAGTTCTTACTAGTATTTTTGTTGCTTGGCAATTTTCACGACCACAGCACGAATTGCCTGTGTGTGTATTTTTATAGTGTACATGTTTTGTTTTTGTAAACATTTTTTGTTGGCCTTTTGTTTTTTTTTTCGTTGAAAACATGTGTTTTGTTTTTGTAAAATTTTTTTGTGTTCCCTTTAAAAGCCATTTAAACATTAATGTGCTGAACCGAACACAACGAAGTTAGTGTTTTTTTCTCATGTTTTTATTAAGTTGGATTACTACTGTATTTTTATTGTGTACAAAGATCACGGAGAAACGTGTTTTGAAGGTACTTACTACAGAGACACTATAATCGTTTGAGTTTTTCGTATTTCTACCGTACATAACACTAAAGTACAGTATATAAAAAACGTTTATTTAAGAACTTTGGTTCCTTATTAAAATGTTGGTTACAAAAATTTTTTGGTTGTATACAAAAACATTTTTTTTTTAAGTTTTTAAGAAGAGTTCTTTATTATACAAAAAGTTTTTTATATGCTGTTTTTACAACACAAGTGATTAAACGTGTAGTAAAATTTATATGAAATATGTAGTCTCAAAAATCTGAGTGCTTTTCATATGAATTTTACTACACGTTCAATCACTTGTGTTATGAAAACAGCACACTAATCTCAATTTAAACAAGTATGAAAGTAAAGTCGGTCAAGCCCAACCAGTAAACACCCTTTACCACAGTATATAAGGACCAATTTTCGAGAGTGTACTCTATTTGGGACCCATGGGAAATCATAAAACTTCTTTGTGCCAATTAATATTTAAATAAATTCATCTATAGGAAATTTTTTTGCCTTTATGTGATCTTAGGAAGGGGTTTATATGACCCCTTTGCTTACTTTTGGACCTACCAGCAAGAAGTACCTTTCGAAACATAAAGTACCTTTTGGAATATAAAGTAGCATTTTGAACAAAAAGCATCCTTTTAAAAGAAGAGTGAGTATCATTTTAAGCAAATATTTTTCAACAAAAGTACTTATCGTAATTGGCTTGTATTATTAAAAAAAGTACTTTTAACATAAAAGTTTCCTTTTTAACATTTTATATATTCTTCTTATTTTTATTCACTTTTTTAATTTGTTATTAATTGATTTGTATGATAAGAATTTTAATTTGTTTTGTTTTACAAGTATTTGCTTATTCTAACGGTTTAATAGCAGAATTTTCTCATTTCTTTCATTTAACTGTCATGACATTAAATGTCATTAATTTGATAATTTTATATATGTTAGTAGGTATGTTTAAATAAAAGGACAAAACAATTATTGTTAAGAGACTTTGTTAGAAATTCTTTAGAAAGGATAATATAAATGCCGAGCAATTTAAAGGTAAAATATATTTCTAATTGAAGTTTTTCTTTTAGCGGTGCTACTTTTACTGCCTCAAATGTATCTTTCTGCTGTCGTTAAAATATTCAAGCAAATATAAACATACTGACATTGTGCCACATCGTGAGGCATTTAAAATAAAATAGAACTTGTTGCTTTAACTTCAAAAGAAAAACGAGCATGATTTCATTTCTTCTCCTTCTCTAAGTGAGTAACAAACTTTTAATTTATAAATGACTTTAAGAGGTTCAAAAAATTAATCGTTTGTATTTAATTGTTGTTCTTTTAAATACACAAACAATGTACAAATGATATCTTCAAGATGGATATTTCCCTCTACCCCATTGTGGGTCCTTAAACCTAAAGTCAAAGTTATATTTGTTAAGAAAAAAATAAAACAATATAGCAAACAAAGAATACGAGTAATTATATAAAATTAATGTTTTTTGCTTTTTTATTTGTTCTTGTCAGATAAATTTTATACTGATTTAATTTCACTAAAACATTTAAATTTGCTTTGTTACAGTTATCCTTCCTGTTCGGGTGCCAAGGCTCCTGGTCTGGCAGCTGATATGCATTTTAAAGACGATGTTATTGCTTTTATAGGACCAGCATGTGCTTTTGCTTTAGAACCTGTTGCTCGATTGGCTGCCTATTGGAATTCACCCATTATAACAGGGATGGGAGATCAGGTATGTTGGCTGTTTATAAATAAGAAATTACTTAAGTCAATTTAAATTTGAAATTAATTGTCTGTGCGGGTTAGTAATTATGTTTCAATTACTTGCACGCTTCAACTGAATAAATTTTATTTACAGCACGTGAATAGAATGTATCTAGAACAATTAAAAAATACTCAAAAAGAAAACAAAGGAAATTTCTAGGAATTGATTAAATAAAAAAATAACACAATGATTCGTCTTAAGAGATTTAATAAGAAATATTCTAAATGATTTAAACTTTAACCCCCATATTCATAAAAAATATTTTTGATAAATAAAAGGTCTATTAAGCAAATTTTCATAGAAAATTCGTTTCTATAAACTTAAATATTTTTATCAATATGGGGGTAAATATTTTTAGATTTTGTAAAAATAACAATATTAAAAACACATACAGCTACTCACACTATAAGTGGGTCAACTCAAAAAAAAATACTCATTGCCTCTTTTTAGCTGACGAGCGCAAAATTCGTTCATAAATTTAAATTTTGATTTTGTTTTAAATGTAAGTGAAACGAAAGAATTTTTCACTCGTCATCTAAAAACAGGACGTAAGCCTACTTTTCGTTAATTATATAATGCAGGTTTAAATAAAACTGGGCTAATTTAATTCATATAAAATGCAGTTTTAGCAAATCAGAAAGTGTTATATTGTGCCATATTGGTTGTAATTGCTATATTTTTATTAATGTCATTAATGTGGCATATGCAACAATTGTCTATATATTAAATACAATTTTTTTTAATTTAACTAACGATTTTATTTTGAGTTGCAAACATAGCAACATAATAATTGTTGATGTGTCCCACTTATGCTGTGAGTAGCTGTATGTATAAACATACTAGACGCATGTGTCCTCTTTCAACATAACTAAAACACATTACAAAATAATACATATTTAATGCTTCACTTGCCCTTTTTTTAAATCCTTAGCCCCCCTCCGAAGGTGAATTAACGGTAACATCTGGTATTTTGGGCAGAATACATAAATGGAAAAATGAAAGTACTGTAAGTATTGGAAATTCAACCGTAAAACCGTATTCAATATTCAAGTTTTTTACATAATGAACAACAATAAATTTTCCAAATAATTTGTCTAAGTCATCCATCATTATAGCGATACGTATCCAAATCGCAAAAAAACATATCGTCATTCATTCAAATGTGTTATTATGTCATTAGGTCAATCATTTGTTAAAGAAAACAAAAAAAAAAAAATTTAAATAAAATATAAAATTTACTTAACTTTTCATAACCTTAATCAAGAGAGGTGTGAATAAAATTTACTTTCTATTAAAGTACTTTAAACTTCTTGTTTTAAAAGAAGACCTTTTCAAAAATGTATTTTATATTATTTTTTGGTATTTGTAAATAAAAAGTAACTTTTGTTAAAAAAATTATTCAACAAGTAACGGATTGTTCAAAAAGTTCTTCTTTGTCAAAAGGAATTCTCTTGTTCAATAAAAGACCTTTTAAAAGGTTAAAGTTACTTTTTGTTCAAAATGTACTTTTTGTTCCTAAAGAGACTATTCTTTCGAAACCGTAAAATTTTTTGAGATGCGGTTTATACCCACACCACAATATTAGTTCTAAATCAACCTTTTAGTATACAGATCGACTTAGAATTTTTGAACGATTAAACGATGACCGTCCGGCTGGCTGGCTGTCCATGTAAACCATGTACTTAAAGTATAGGTCGCAATTTTGGAGACAATTTAAAATACATAGGTACATAGATTCTAAATGCCACAAGGAACAAGCCTATTGAACATGGTGAATGTCATTCCACAATTTTACATAGCCCCCATACAAGCTTCCGGTCCATATTTGTTCACAGCTCCCAAACGAATACTATTCCCGAAAATAGCTTTTAATCCCATAACTTCTTTATAAATGTTGGCATTAATAAAACAATTGGCGATAAAAACTTTTACGATAGCTACTACGTCATGACAAAAAATTGTTCTAGTAGGTCCATAATTAGCCTTATTCCCATATAAACCCCTATCCGAGTAGTATTTGCACGGTAAAATATGGACCGTTTGGAATAAAATTTGGTAAGATGATTTAGATTGCAATCAAATAAGTTTTGACCAAATTTAATCTAAATACCAGCATAGTAAGATGGTTTATAGGCACAAATACTCTATTCCAGAAAGAAGCTTGTATACAGGCTATGTAAAACTATAGACCGATTCTAACCATTTTCAATATTCTTGGTCCATTCAAAATTGCCACCTGTACTTTGCGCGCAATGTTTACATGGACAGACAGTCAGCCAGCCGGACTGGCAACGTTAGATCGAATTAATCGTATTTTTGACTTTTTTCCAAAAATTAACAGTTAAAAAAATCATAACTCTTTATAATTTTTTATGGATGTAATAGCTAGCTTTGAAAAACAGTCAAATTTTTAAAATCACAAAAAAAAAATGGCTGAGTATTGGTTGTTTACGTAAAAAAAAATTAACCAGTTTTGTATATTTGTTGTTTTTTATTTGTTTGGCTTAAGGTCATAAAAAATTACTAGCTGACCCGGTCCGCGTTGCTGGCCCTAAGCAAACATTAGTGTTGTATTACCAGACGATTTAAATTGATCTTTAAACGAAATTTACGGCCTTTAAATAAAAATCCATGAAATACCTATCATTTCCACCGGGACTGTTTAGAAAAAAATCCCTCCAGTTTCATCTTTCACAGCTTTCATAAGGGTTTCGTATGCCTACTTTTGTTGTCGATTCAACAGTGGAAATTTTGTTCGAACTGATTCCCTTAGGGCTTCGCAAAATCGATGCAACTGTTTTCCGATTTTAGATAAATAGAAAAAGTAGCGTGGTATATTTTTCTTTCGATGAAAACTTAAAATGGATTAATACAAACATTTGAAAGAAAAATTAGTCAAATCGATGGAGCCGTTTTCTGATTTTAGGTAATTCGAAAAAAGTGGGCGTAAAAGTGGGCGGGGCAACATTTTCTTTTCGCAAAACCTAAGTTAGATGTAGCGATAATTTTAAAGAAAAAATCGTCCAAATCGGTCAAGCCGTTCTCCAGTTATGCGCTTAATAGAAAAAGTGGGCGTAAAAGTAGGCGTGGTAAATTTTTCTTTCGATGAAAACTTAAAGTTGATTAATACGAACATTTGAAAGAAAAATTAGTCAACTCGATGGAGCCGTTTTCTGATTTTAGGTAAATCGAAAAAAGTGGGCGGGGCAAATATTTCTTTCCGTGAAAACCTAAGTTAGACCATGGCGATCATTTTAAAGAAAAAATCGTTCAAATCGGTCAAGCCGTTCTCAAGTTATGGATTTTGCCACGCCCTCCGCCCCCAGGCCATTAATTTAAATAATAACTATCCTATCATCTAAGTTGGACCAAATTACATATATATGCCAATTTTCATGAATATCAGTTGACTCGTTTTTGAGTTTATTCGAAACATACACAGTGACACGGATTTTTTATATATTAAGATAAATTAAAATTTTTTTTCCAATTTTTATATTTTTTATTTTGTTTTTTATTTTCCATCCGATATTTCGACCATACATCGATGGTCATCTTCAGGGGACTTAAAACACTGTAAAAAATAAAAAAAATTAAAAAACTACAAACAAGTTGATACGTCCTAACGTCAACTGTATTTTTAAAACTCATGAACAATCCAAAACGGGAAAAAGTTAACGTCTTTTACTTTCACGTAAAGTCACATAGCCTATGAGCAAAATGATCCATAGATCATAAGAATCGGTGAACGCGTTTCGCTTTTATTCACACTTAAGTGAAGGTACCTCATTTTTAAGTGAAGGCAAAAACGACCATAAATAGAACAGCAGCAAACACACACACATTTAAAAATTTTTATTTTTAAATCCAAATTTTCATATTTTTAATTATGCTAAAGTTCATTAAATTTAATTTTCATTATATTATTTTTTTAAAAGGAAGGAATTTTACAACTTAATTAAAATTTATTGATAATTTTTCATTCTTGACTGCCGTGGGGCTTGAACCCTCGTTCACGGACAGGTTGATCTGAAGCGTTTAGATAGTAACCACTAGAGTTGAGCGATATTTCTGTACCTGTGATTTGATCACTGTTACTGAAAAATCACTAATCACAGTTGTGACCAAATTTGTCAAGTAACAGGTACTTGCTAAGTGGTTCTTTTTGTTTTTTGTTACATACAAAAATTTATGATAGTTCACTATTTGTGCGGGTAATAGCGTTTTTTGAATTCAATGGCGAATAATGTTGCTGTTCGTTCCATTCTCTCTATCTTATTAGTATTTTTTTAAGCCAAACACGTTCACTAATCACGATGTTCTTTAAAAATTACGGGATCGCTCATCTCTAGTAACTACACTATCTCTTCACAGGTCTGCCCTTTTACCCTCCCCGCCATTGAAGGCGGCTGGCTGTCAAAAGCAACACATCAATCTTTAACCCTGCATGTTTATTGTTAGTCGTTTCGGCTAATATTTTTTACTTTTTCTCTGATTTGACCGATGAAGAACAGTAAATAATTTTTTTATAAATTAAATAAAAAACAAAACATATATAAATGTTTTTTATTTTTATATACAACCAGTACCTTTTTTGGATTAGGAGCACAACCCGTTCCACATGAATATGGTTAACCGTTTTCAAGTTATTCCAATATATGTAGCATAAATGTCTTAATTTTGGACATAACGGTATATCTCGAAAAGTCAAGCTTATGGAAATTGACTAAGTGCAGATTAGAGTTTAGCGATCCAAATATATTGGTCTCCTTTTATATGCGGCACTATAAGGTCTACTTTCAAATGCACGACTGATTTTAGAAGTAAATTTACATAATTTGGAAGCGTTGCTTCAGCGTAAATCTATTCAAGAAAATTTGCTAGAGTATACTGATCGTAAATTTAATACTAATACTCATTATCAAATATAATTTTAAAAAAGTATTTTTAGTAAATTTTTTTCGTTAAAAACACACTTCTCTCTTAAAAAAAGTCTACACATTGAAATAAAAAAAATCAACAACAACTAGGGATTTTATGGCAAAAATTAGAGGCAGTCATGATATTTTGCTCATATCTCAGTCATTTATGGAATGGTCTGGCTGAACTTGAATAGCAAAATTGTTAAACCATTAGTTCTTCATCAACAAAAACCTTGATACCTTGTGTTATCGGTTTAGAATCTATTAAAGCAATAGTTTCCGAACTTAAAAGAAAAATAAGGCCATTTTAACGTTAGTACGCTGTTTACCCTTCAACAGTCTATCTTTCCGCTCAGCCGACCCTGACCGAATGCGAGAGTAACTTTTGCGTATAAAACGAAGGTTTAAGTATAAGATTTTATTTTAAGAATGGAATTGAAAAACTGAGTTCTTTTCATTTAAATTGTTCTAAACAAACAATTGCCTGTCATGTTGAAACAGCACATTATACTTATGAATCTTGTGATATGAAATTGATCGAATTATTGTATCACCCTAATATACATACATTTATAAAAGTTTAGAGCCATGCCGTTAATTAAAGGGAGGATTTTGTCGGACGTACAACAAGTTATTGGTTAATTTAACTTAACTTTAACCTAC
The DNA here is from genome assembly GCA_943735925.1 of Pollenia amentaria. Taxonomy (NCBI): domain Eukaryota; kingdom Metazoa; phylum Arthropoda; class Insecta; order Diptera; family Polleniidae; genus Pollenia; species Pollenia amentaria. The sequence goes on along the minus strand of OX031010.1, from coordinate 181,032,494 downwards.
CCGTAAGGATGAACTTGCCTTTAACATACTGATCATTTTAGTTTAAAGCAAAGTTGTAATTGTAATAAAATTTTTACAAACAAAATCCTACCTTTAACTTTCGGAAAGTTGTAAAACAATGGTCTTTAAACTGTTACATTTACATTTGTAGATTGAATGTGAAGCTTTAAATATTCGGCCTTATTGTGTAAGGCGTTGTTGTTAACGTATGAGTCCTTTTTTGTAATAGATTAAAGTTACACTTAACCAATTATTACTTTTTTTTATTTTGATTTAAAAACTCTGACATTGACATTGAATAATTTTAACACATCCTCATTGCAAGTGAATGCCAACAAGGACAAAAGTAACCACAAAAGCAATAAGAATACAACATCATGTAATTTATTTCTATTGCTTCAATTGGTCACAGTGGTGAAGAAGTCAAGTATAAAATACAATATGTATATGCATGCATGTATGTATGTATATGTGAGACTACATTAACTTTGTAAGTAGTTTTACACACACAGTCCCCTGAATAAATTTTCACGCATATGGGGAATTCACTCCAGAAACTTAACTCCATGTCCTTTTATTAATGATGTTAGTTTAATAAATGTTAATAGAGTAATACGAGCTTTATGCCTGCTTTAAAACTACGCTCATTTGCTGCAACAACGTCAGAAATCAAAACTCGCAAATTTTTTACTTAATATCCCTAATGCATAATCACGAGTTTTATGAAATGGTTTTTATTTCATATGAATATATTTTAATCTCAGCTGTTGAAAGAAGAAAAAAATTTTATTTTTTCATTATGTTGTTTATAAATTTTAAACCTTAAAATCTTTAAATAACCCACTTAAAACTACAATTAATGTTGAAAGAATTCCAACCAATTGTAGTGGGGAATGTAAGAAAAGATAAATTTATTGCTTAGTGTTGGTATTTTGTTTCAGCTTTGATATCGTTGCAAATAAGACTTTTTGGGTGCTTGTAATTCTCATTCCCTCTGTAGTTTTATTTACTGATATCTTTGGCTTTTCAAAAATTTTTTTTGGGAAAATATTTCCTGATAATCTGGTCTAAGCAACCAGAGAAATGCGCATAGAAACTAGCTTATCCTTCAGCAATAAATTTCAGAGCATTTATCAAGAATAAAAGTTAAGCACAACAAACAAAATCTTATTAATAAAAACATATTTTAGAGGGGTCTCAATGTTTAGTATGTATGCAAATCATCGATTGGTAGGAACAGGGGACTCAGTAGCGGGATGACTAAAGACATTGGTGGTGGGACCCATTCTTACGTATGGATGCTGGGTTTGGTGGTATACTGTCAAGTCGAAAGAACATATGTCAGAGGTGTGCTTCGATCGGCATGCCAGGGGCCATGGAAGTTCTTCTCAAGTGGCTCTGGATGTTATTCTACATCTTCTGCATATTGAGCAGTATGTGATGAGAATGGCGGCCAGAAGTCTTCTTAGACTAAATGAACTGGAACTGTTTGGAAATTTCGCGATAGGGCACTCGCGGAGCTTGGATGAGATTGGCATTGGTGGTTATTGCCTGGGTCCACGGATTGCCTAGGCACAAGGGTTAAATTACGGCATTTGCCGAGGATGGATTTATTGTCTAAGAAGAGCTGGTCAGGAAGAAATATAAAAATAGGTCAGGACAGATTGTATGGGGGTTTTTCTATTTTTACTAATGGCTCGAGGAGAAGAGGCACGGGTGCAGGGATCTACCTTGAAGATATACATATAAGAGGGTCATATCAACTCCTTGACAAAAACAGTGTGTTTCAGACAGAGGTTCTAGAGATATTAAAGGCTGTGGAGCTGATTAGGAGTAATATTGCTGGGGTTTCGGAGGTCACTACATATATGTATATCCAGGCGACAACTAAGGCCTTGATGGGATATTTTGTAAATTTCAAGCTAGTGGATGATCGCAGAAGAGCTCTTAGGGAGATTTGTAGGGAGTAGGTGATGAGGCTATGATGGGTACCGGGTCACTGCAACATCAACTGTATTGAAATGGCCTCTGAGTTGGTGGTACTGAGCTCGGAAATGAAGAATACTGACTGTTCTACTACAGCCAGACCCCCAATAGGCTTTTATTTTGGAAATTTTGGAAATGGGTTCTAAACTTCACATATGGCAATGTAGTCAGCAGGGACATTTATTGTACTTCATGGCCCTTCAATTTACGTGTGGTCAATTTCCAGAATCTTTGGCTGAATATTTACTTTATGTTGGAATTATACTTTTAGCAAAGCTAACAGTATGATTTTTAAAGGAGTATTATTTTCCGAAATGTTTTGTGTCATTTCCTTATTCAAAGGTTTGCCATCTACGAATATGGTTCGTTATACAACCGAAGAATAAAAATAGTTAAAACTTACCACAAAAAAGTGGTGGTTTAAACGCGGCCACTTTTCGAGCATTACGGGGTGATAATGTTCGTCGTAATCGACCTACTGTGTAAGGAATTGGCAAGATAATTAAGAAATTTGAAGATACTGTAATCCTTACAGATGTGGCCAGGCCTGTGCATCATTGAAATGTTCGCACTGCCGAAAATATCGCTTCTGTTAATGAAATTGTGACGTTATGGTCGTATGATAACGGACTTCTTTTTTTTTGCCTGCAATTGAAGGTTATGAGCTGGACCATATGCGGTTTCCACAAGACCATATGCCACGGGTCACACAATACGAACGATTTTGTCTTTATTGCACGGGAAGTTTCCAGAACGCGTAATTTTACGCATTGACGATGTCAATAGGCCACCAAAATCGTGCGGTATCCCCGGGATACCGCCCGAAATGTGCGAAAAATTGGTTAAAAGCTAACTTAAAAGATCGACTGCTGCAAACAACCTAGAGGTGGTAGTTTATATGACATTGTATTTCGTGTTAAATGGCAAGGGGCAGGCATTATAATGAACTAAAAGTTTTATTGAAATTATAACTTTATATGCGTTTTATTTAACTTTACTTTTGAGCTCAAACAATGGATAACTCGTTACTTGTACATGAGTATTTCTATCTGTTTCTATATACTACCCTTTATCAGATTTCTTCAATATCAAAGTACTCCATAAAAAGTTTCAAAACAGTTACAAAAATAATACAATAAATCATTTTTTGTTTTCCCTCTCTTCATTTTCACAGGGCATGTTTAAAGATAAAACAAAATACCCCACACTGACACGTATGTCTTATTGCCAGTGCCGATTAAAATTAGTTTTTGCCAGTGTATTTCGTCAATTTAATTGGAAACATGTTGCTCTAATAGTGGATCGTTCAGATTTATTCTCCTTAACAGTGGGTAAGAATCTGGAATATGGTTTGAGACAAGAGGGTTTATTAAGTTTCGTACGTGAATTAAATGGCAATGAGCAGGAACCATATGAACTTTACCTAAGAGATGCCAGCATGTATGCAAGAGGTAAGTTAAGTTATTTACAGCAAATACGAAAAGGAGTAAAGCAGAATTTATAATTTCATCGCAATACAAAAATTATATATGAGGAGTTCCATAACAAGACACAACAATTCCACTTTCAGTTTTTTGGATTGGAGTAACTACAAATATTTACATATATATATATTTATTTAAAGACGCCTAATTTTGTACCATAAAATGTTAAGAGCCTAATGAGGGTATGAGTAAATGTTACTTGCGGTCTACACCTAACATTAAATGACTAACTTTAATAACTTCAAGTTACTGCTAAGTGTAGGCCGCTTAGCACGGTTGTTAAATTATTTTATTTGAAAACTCCTTTATAACATAAATTGACGTTTAAGTTTGACAACCTGAGTTTTGTAGTTTCTTTTCTCCATTTTTATTAAATTTGCTTTTTGTACAAAAAAAGGCGTGAGTGTTTTATTTTTTTTTGCCTTTGGCATAGTACAAAATTACTTTTTATTATTTTCCATAAGCTTAGGAAAGAAACTCGCTGTAGCTACTTAAAGCGGCAACGAAGTAAAAATAATAAAAAGATATAACTCTTGCATCATTAAGTGTTTGTCACCATAAAGAAATATGTATTTAATCAGCAAGTCTTGAGGCCGTTTTCTCGTTAGCCGATTATCTTTCTTCCCAACGAAAAACTGCACATTAAAGAAATTTGATTTTATCAATGCTTCTATTTTTCAATTGTGCTTCTATTCTGTCGCAAAGCTAACCGGCACTCATCTGCCAAGTATTTTTTGCCGTACAGATAAATTCAATCAGCTGAACGCCAACATTTTACATGTATTTTCAGAGGTGTTGCAAACTGAAAACAATGTTTTTTGTCGGTTTATTGAGAAAACCAAAATTGTTAACGATCAGTTTTTTGGTCTTATAAATTTATGTCGATATTAAGTAACACGCAGTTTGTCAATACATTGAGAAAATGGCCAGTACCTTCATGTTTAACTGCATGTCATGTTAGGTGTAGACGTAGAGTTACAAAGGGTTAATATATTGTAGCTATGATAAATCATAATATTTTTGTTTCATGACTTCAGTTTGTGTTTAGCAAGATTAAGCTTAATAAGGTGTAAAGCTTTTTAAACAAAGTACATATACGAGCAAAAGTTATATTCTGGGGGATTACATGAATGAGCCCTTTGGCCAAATAAGGATTAATTATAGTTAAATTTTATAGTACATACAAACAATTTGGAATAACGTTGAAGATATTCCTAAATATTGTTTCAATTATAACATTGTAAAGAAACTAAAACAAAGAAACAAAACTTAAAAAATCTTTTGAAAGTACGTCCATTTTGAGAGCTTTAATCAATTGTAAACCTATCGCAAAGAACTTGAAATATCCTTACAGATCTATAGCAGAATGGACCTGTTCTAAAAAGTAAGGCATCGAGTAACACAGTTAAGCTGAATTTTGTTTCAATCATAATATTTTTATAAAATTAATGCTGGTTAAAAAGATTTGAAGAAATGCATTTTTGTATTCATTGGCAAAAAAAATTAAAGGATGCGTATTTGTAAACATTAAAATAACTTTTGTCTCCTTTCTAATACTCTCTATTTCCGCCAGTTACCCTAAGTCTTCACTAGACATCAAACGGTGTTACGTTTTCAGAACGATTTATTAGAAACGCTGTTAAAATAGTAACGAAACACTAACATCATTAGTCTACACCTAACACTATGTCTCATAAAGGTAGACGTTATAGTGAATTAAGGAATATTTAATTATTTTACCCTACAAAAAAATGTTATTCCACGATTTCAGTTTATATTTTATGCAGAATTTGCTGTAAGAACAAGTAGGCTATTTTAGGTTAAGTAGAAATCACAGTCAGTATTCATCAGGCACACCTAGACCCAATGATCCATTGTGATACCATGGAGTTCCACTTAAGAGAACCCGCACCATAGAACCAACCCAAACCTCTAACAAAGTTTAAAATACGCTCCAGTTCAACGCCAAATAAATCATACAATCCGTCAAAAGTGGCAGATCCCATATCGGCCATTCGCCATTCTCGCCAATGCAGGATCGCCGAAGTTTGAGTTTACAGGAGATCAAAAGCACCCTAACGTCTTCAAAGTCCAGTGGAACCCATCATGTAGTGACAAGTCTAGCAAGCTCATCGGCCCTTATATTTCCCAGTTTATCCCTGTGATCTGGGACCCATGTGATTCTGATATCAAACTCCTCACCCATTCCGTTTATAGATGAGCGGAAGTCAAGGGCTGTTCTCGTTCTCAGGGAGAGGGACATGACACCGGCACGTCTATCAGTGTAAATGATCCAATTAGAGTGTTTACCGAAGTCCACTACTTCTCGTGACTTAGAACCATCCGCGCAGAAGTGCATGGTTCTTTTCCTATCTGGAACATTGTTTCTACACGCATTCCGGCTTGGTTTCAGCGTTAGGAGGCTAGTTTTAGTAGCTGACCAATTTTCACAAATTTCAGCAGACTCCGCCCTTGGCCCCAAAAATTGCCATCATGAAGTATTTCAGATGGAAAATCGGAAATGGGTATTCACAGATTAATGGAACATTGAATTTATGTATTTTGGTATTCGAGTTTTGGTCCAAAATTCAACAATCTCACTTTAATAATTATCTATTTTTAGTTGTTATTTTATCTGTGCGTGGTACTTTAGTAAGAAAGTTTATGTTGGCCGCTTATTCTTTGGGAATGACAAATGGAGATTGGGTATTTTTGGATGTGGAAATATTTCAGGTGGGATATACCTTAAAGTATAGCAGTCCATATAACAAAGTTAATTAAATTCCTTTTATTAGAGTTCTTATTGGGGTGATCATGATTGGGAAATGGGTGATCCAGATGATGGAAAGGCTCGTAAAGCCTACGAAGCTTTACTACGTGTTTCACTACTACAGCCATCCAGTCCAAAATATCAGGGTTTTGCTGAAAATGTCAGAGAAATGGCTTTAACGAATTATAATTATACATTTAGTGAAGGAGAAGAGGTACATTTGAGAGGAAATTCAATTTAAATAGTAACCTGACATTTTATAATGGTTTGTTTAAAGGTTAATTTCTTTATTGGTGCTTTTTATGATGGTGTTTATTTGCTGGGCATGGCCTTAAATGAGACCTTGACGGAGGGTGAGGATATACGCGATGGTATGGCCATTACAAGACGTATGTGGAATCGTGATTTTCTTGGCATAACGGGTCATGTAAGAATCGACGATAATGGTGATCGGGATGCTGATTATTCGATATTGGACTTGGATCCTATAAATGGAAAATTCGCAGTGGTGGCTCATTATTATGGTTTGCATAGGTAAGATCGTAAATATGTAAATAAAGTGAGTATAAAAAACTTATGTACATATGTACATATATATAATTGGAGTATTTTAATATAACCGATACATGGGGACTTGTAAATGCCCTAAAGACACACAAATATAGTAAATGTCGTTAAAACTGCAGTATCAAATATTATTTTGTAAGCCATTCAAAACTTTTAAAAACAAATCTTATAAACGGGTCTTAATTTTTTTTTATAGAAATCCGTATTTTAAAAAAGAATTTTATTTCCAGAAACTATTCTGCAGTCCATGGCAAAAAGATCCACTGGCCTGGCGGTCGTGAAGGTCCGCCTCCTGATATACCAAAATGCGGGTTTTTGGGCAATTCTCCCGAATGTCATGGAAATGGTAAGACAAGTATAAGTAGAATACACCTAACTCTGTTTTTACACAGTAGATATATATGTTCCAGACGAAATCGGTTCAAAAGAAAGTAGAAGTATATAAAAAAAAGATTATAATCCATATCCTTTAATTCCGTAAAAGATAACAGCTGTGATTTTTTTTATTAAACTATTGGTTTTTAATTGAAGTTTTTTATTTTTTAATTGTATTAAATTTAATTTTTAATTAATTCTTTTTAGTGAAGGAAGCAATCTGCAAGATGAAATGATATAAAAGTTTTTCGATAATTTTATTCTTGACTAAACACGGGATTCAACTCGGGTTGAATTTACATGTTTCGAGAATAACCACATTTCCGGCTCCTGCCAGTCTATAGTCAAACATCAAACCATAACCAATATTATTAGGGGATCGAAAATTGCTGTAATTGATTATCAATTTTTCAATTTATTTACATGTTTCTTCCTTACTTCTGTTTTTCGTACTTTTTGTCCAGACTTCGTCTTGAAAACTTAAGTACAATTTTTTAAATAAATAATTTATAAAAAAAAACCCATCATAAGAGTATGATTTATAAAAGCCAAATTAAATTTTTATGTACACTCATAGAAAAATGCATCTTCATATTGATGATGCCCTAACATCAGAATTGTGACATCAATGTTATTACAAAGGGCATCAGTGAGGCAAAAAGTGACATCAATCCAATAAAGAACGTCATCCTAAAATGTTGTCATATTTTATGCGTCATCTTCGCCATAATTACAGTGCCATTAATTCGAAGCCACATTTTGTATATTACTAACATTATTTTCATGTTTAAAAAGTAAAATGAGAAGCAAAAATTCCCATATTTTTTTTTTTTTAAATTATTTAGTTAAATACATCACGTTTTCAAAGTAGAATGATTACGAAAACTATATCGGGCATGCTTCCTATATTATAATTGAGAGTTCTTCTGTAAACAAATAATGGAATATAACAAAAGTAAAACAAACATGTCTAACGGGTTAGTCAATAATAATAATCTCTCACCTTGACTTAAGTCAATTCCAATGGTAAACTTTCATTAAATTGACCCTAATGAGACGATTCGTAATTTTTTGTGATGCCGATGTATCAACCCATTGATGTTGTTAATTCAATTTTAGAACCTGATGGCAATTTGACCAAATAATGTTAAGGCTGATATCACCATGATGTCAAAAACGAAGACACTTGTCAAAGTACTGATGTCAAAATACATCAGCGTGATAACGCTTTTTCTATCAGTGTACATAAATGCATAGTTTCTTTGATAAAAATAAAAGACATTTCCAAAAAAGTTACAGTTCAGGAATTCAAAACTCGTGCAAGAAGGCATTATAGACTATTAAACAAATGGTACATAATCCAATTCTTAAAGTAAATTTAAACAAATTATACAAACTACCAAAATTTATAAACAAATAATTAAAAAAGTCAAGGATATCATACGCAACCGCTTGCGTAAGATTAGTTTAAGTTCATATTAAATCCGAAACTTTTAAAAACAAGAAATTCGATTGGCATTTTCGCATGTTTTTATACCCTTCACCGAAGATAAAAGGTAATAGATTTATTCATATATAAAGGACGGTAAGAATTTTTTTTTTCCAAATTTGGTACACATACATATGTAGCTGGCTTATCAATACACAACCACCCCTAATGTATGTGCGTGATTGGAGAAGTTGGCATGGCACCACCTGTAAAAATACATTATAGATTTCTGTATATCTGGGTAATGGAAAGAGATAAAAATAGGAACAAGCAGATTGTTTATAAGTGGATAACATGCAACAAGATGTGGTCGGGATCGGAAAAGTTTATATCTAAAGAACGTTATTTATATAACTTTCTGTTCGTATCGCACCATTGTGAAGGGTATATAAGATTTGGCATAGCCGAATATATCACTCTTACTTCTGTTAATCATAATTTTGGTATTAAAAAGGGATAATTTTGATAAATAAACATGTGGTTGACTCATCAAGACATAGCCAATGTATATCAATATGATATATTCGCATAGCATCAAGCTTTTGTGTTTTGTATTTTGGTTTTAAAATTATGGTCATCGTAATGATTGCCCATGGGTCATGGGTGCATAATAGGGCTTTCAATCGGAACAGGGTTTTCTGAATCCCGGGATTCGGGATTAAAGAAAATATTTCGGGATTCACGGGATTTGTAATATTTTTTCGTGATTTTTTTGGATTGTTTTTAAATTATTTTTTTATTTATACCCAATATATAAAACTTTTTAAACTGTTTGAAAAACATCTTCACTTTCCAGTAAAAATGCATGTATCATTTTTTTTGTATATTACTTATTTGAAAAAAAAAAAAAAATATATATATATATATATATAACAAAAACAGACTTAAATTATGATCACAATTCATAAAGATCATGTATTAAAAAACCTAACAAAAAACATAAAAATCTTGTTTTTTATCCATATTTGATTATTGATATAAAAAATTAAACCATTTCCAATTGTATTTGAAAATTTCCAAATGTATTTTCAAATGATTTTAAAAATTTCCAAATATATTGTTACATTATTGCCTTTTCAATAACGTTTTTGGTTTATTTCCTTTATAATAAACCTCTTGAGTTCTTTTTTTGCAACTTTAATAAAATAAATAAAACACAGCACTTTATTTATAGCTGTACTATAAACTATTCACACCACTTTATTTAGAACTTAGTAAATTATACCACTTATAATTGCGATCTACACACTTAAATGTTCGTACTAATACTGATTATGGATGCCCACCTCCGCGAGTATTTATACTCTGTTCGCTGACATCTAGGTGTCTCTAGAACATTCGACGTTTTCGAGTTGTCTGTAACATTTTCGACATCTGGGACATTCGAGCTTTAATTGTCTTACAGCTAATATCATTATGCATTAACACTGTGGTTGAATTTAAATTGATTTATACATCAATAAACTAAATGGTTTAAAAATAATCTTAACACTATTATGTTATACAATTACTTATGTATAACAATCATAACATTACATTTGTACTAGAAAATTCTGTACAGTGGTTTTACATTAGAAATACGCGTAACTAATACAAAACAACTTAAACTAATAAAATTACTAGCAAATACAAAATAACTAATAAATTAAACTTATTCTTAACTAAAGTAACAATATTTTTAAGTTTTCTAAATGTATTTTGAAATTGTCCAAGTATTATTTAAAATTTTAAAATACAATTTAAAATTTTCCATATTTTTTTTTCAGTTGTCAATATGTGCTTCAAAATTATAGAAACGTGTTTCAAAATTTTGCAAATGTAGTTCTTAATTTTTAAAATGTGTTTTAAAATTGTTCAAATTTGTTTGAAAAATACAATTTCAACAAAAAAAAAAAAAAAAAAATTGGAGAATTCAAATTGGGCAAATTTAAAAATACATTTGGTTAATTTTAAAATACATATGTATGAACGATTTTAAATAAAATTTGAAAATGTTAAAAATATTTTCGAAACATTTTTAAAAACACAATTGGAAATGATGCATTTCAAACTTTTAAAAGGAGAATAAATAATACTAAGTTCATGTAGTTTGTTAAGAATATTAAAGCATCCAATGTTGTATCTACTAAGCTTGAACAACTTTTTTTTTGTTAAGATATGATGCAGTTGAAAGACATCTTTCGCACTCAACACTCGTTAATTGAATTTTTTGTAAATATTTAAAATTTTTAATCCAAATTTAGATATTTTTTTTTTTTTTTTTTTTAATTAGGCTTAAGTTCATTGAAAGAAGAACATGAAGACAGGAATTTTACAACATGAAATCAATTAAAATTTTTATTGATAATTTTTCATTCTTGACTGCGCTGAGATTTGAACCCAGGCGTTCACGGACAGGTTGCCCAGACTAGTTTCGATTGTAACCACACAATCTCTTCAGTGGGGTTTGCCGTCTTACTCACTCGGCTATTGTAGCCGGATGACGTCAATAGTCAAACATCAATCTTCAAACCAAATGGTATTTCACTTTGGTAGATCGAAATTTGCTTTTGAATGAATGATTATCTATTTTAATTGATTTTACATGTTCTTCCTAACTTCTGTTTTTTCGTACTTTTTGTCAAGAATTCTTCTTGAAATCCAAAGTACATTTTTGTTTTCTTCATGTTTTTGTCTTTCTTTTTTCTTGTTGACCTTTTTCATAGGCTTAAGTTCATTGAATTTAATTTTCATTAAATTATTTTTATGAAGACAGGAATTTTACAACATGAAATCAATTAAAATTTTTATTGATAATTAAAAACCTGTCCGTGAACGCCTGGGTTCAAATCTCAGCGCAGTCAAGAATGAAAAATTATCAATAAAAATTTTAATTGATTTCATGTTGTAAAATTCCTGTCTTCATAAAAATAATTTAATGAAAATTAAATTCAATGAACTTAAGCCTAATTAAAAAAAAAAAAAAAATATCTAAATTTGGATTAAAAACCATTAACAGTTCAAAAAAATAACCACAATACTAATTAATATTTAAAATTTAATTTTAAATACGCGTACAAAATAAAATTTATACAAATTATTGAAAAAAATTTAAAAATAATAAAAAATATAAAAAAATCGGGATCCCGAATTCCCGGCATTAAAAATCAGGGTCTTTATAGTGTAGTTTAGGGTATCATTTCGTCAGGCTTAACCAACCATACTTCTAACTTGCTATAATCGTGCTTAATTGCATGAATGGATAAATTTTTTTTCCTAATCGAAACAGTGTAAAAACAGAATTTGGTGTATTAACTTTGGAAATACTTAAATACAAACTTATGTACAATGATCTCTAATATATTATTTAAGCAAAATTTTATTTAAATAACCATTTCAATTATTCTTTAATAATATTTTACTGAATTATTTATTTTAGAATTAATTATCATGTATGCCATGTTTGCTTTTGCCATATTTTTGGGTTTTACTTTTTTGGTCGTATATCTTATGTGCAAGTAAGTCTATAGGGACTCTAAAAATTTTATTTGATGTTATAAAATTGCAAAATGATTCCTTGTGTCCTTAAATTCATCAAAGCAACAGTTTTCGATTTAATTTTTGCTATAATTTCAATTGCTTCTGTAGACAAATGAAACTTAACAATGAACTGAATAATATGTCCTGGAGAGTACGACCGGATGATGTTTTATTGGAAGTCGGTCGTTTATATGGCAGTAAAGTTGGCTTGCAGAAATTAAATGCAGAGGTAAGATATAAAATTTACCAATATCTTATTAAATTTGCGATTCTGTTCAGAATTACAATATGAAAATCAAAATTTTTAATTTTTATACGAATATTGAATTGCATTTTTATATTGAAAAACTACATACCTCGGAATTAATTAGCCATAAATGAGATTACTCAGCATATTTAATTAATTTCAGAACTTCTCCTTGCAACAGTATGGCATCCACTCGGGAAGAGCCTCTATAGCCAGCTGTACTTCTCTTCCCTTAACGCAAGTTTTTACTACAATTGGTATTTTCAAAGGAGAACGTGTGGCCATCAAAAAAATACACAAGAAAAAAGTTGACATCACTTCAACGCTGCTTTGGGAAATTAAACAGGCTCGAGATGTTAGTCATGAAAATACAGTTCGGTTTGTGGGATCCTGTATTGATTTGCCACGCCCTACTGTACTTATTTTAACCGAATATTGCCCTAAAGGCAGTTTAAAAGATGTTCTCGAGAATGAGGCCATACAACTGGATTGGAATTTTCGAATGTCCCTGATACATGATATTGTAAAGGGCATGGCGTATTTGCATAATAGTGATGTTCAGGTGCATGGTAAACTACGTTCTTGTAATTGTCTGATAGATGGCAGATTTGTGTTAAAAATTTCGGATTTTGGTCTAAGAACCTTGACCACGCCCTCGGAATTTGTAAAGGATCAAAATTATTTCAATAGTAGGTTTAGGAAACTGATTTTAATGGGAAGAGACTTATGAGATTTTTTTTTTTGTTGAAGAATTTCTTTGGATTGCTCCTGAGCTTTTATCTTTGACAGTATTTCCTGGTAATCCTGCTACGCAAAAAGGTGATGTCTATTCGTTTGCTATTATTTTGGAAGAAATTGTGGTGCGTGGTGGCCCTTATGAAACTGCGCGCCAATTCATGGATATTCAGACTATACTGAATCGTGTAGAGTCCCATGAATGTCCACCATTTAGACCATTTGTAGGTCAACGAGATTGCCCTCCTGATGTTTTGGACTTAATGGAAAAATGTTGGGCTGACAATCCAGATGATAGGCCAGCATTTGTGGCTATACGGTCAACAGTACGACTAATAATGAAGTAATTAAAAACTTTCGTTTTTTTTCGAAAAAAAGGTTACACATAATATTTTTATTTGGCAGGGGATTTTGCGAAAATCTGATGGATGATTTATTACGCCGTATGGAACAGTATGCCAATAATTTGGAAAGTCTTGTTGAAGAAAAAACCGAACAGTTGAGCATTGAAAAGAAACGCACTGAAGAATTGCTCTATCAAGTATTACCCCGTCCCGTGGCCACACAATTGCTGGCTGGCGAAATGGTACAACCCGAACAATTTGAATGTGTAACGATTTATTTCAGTGACATTGTGGGTTTTACAGCACTTTGTGCCCAAAGTGGACCCATGGAAGTTGTTGATTTCCTAAACGATCTGTACAGTACCTTTGATCGTATTATTGGTTTCTATGATGTCTATAAGGTGGAAACTATTGGTGATGCTTATATGGTAGTTTCCGGCTTACCCGAACGTAATGCCGATAATCATGCCCGAGAAATTGGTCTAATGGCCTTGGCTATTTTGGATGCCGTTAAAAGTTTTAGTATTAAACATAAGCCCGAGTATCAATTGAAAATAAGAATAGGTATTCACTCGGGACCGGTATGTGCTGGGGTGGTGGGTCAAAAAATGCCTCACTATTGTTTGTTTGGCGATACAGTAAATACAGCCTCGCGCATGGAATCGACAGGAATGCGTAAGTTTATAAGATATCAAAACTTTTTTACACACTTATTTGTGATTAATTCTTTTCTAGCTTTAAGAATTCATGTTTCCTCGGCTGCCAAAGTGATTTTCGATAAATTTGGTACTTTTGAAATGGAACTGCGTGGTGAGGTGGAACTGAAGGGTAAAGGTGCCGTGACTACTTATTGGTTAGTGGGTTGCACTGAACCAGATCCTAGACCCCCGACGCCGCATAAGAACAACAATGATGATGTCCCTTTTCCCATTTTATTTCCAGCTATCGGCAAGTAAATGTATACAATAGATTTAAGGTGGATATAATTTCCTTTTGTTTTACTTTTTCTATGTTAAAGATAAATGTATTATGTGTAGTTTAATAATTCTTAATGCGAAACCAAAAAAAAAAAAAACCTTTTTGAAGAAAAAATCCCCACTGTAGTTCAATTAATTAATTTATTTATAACTTAAAATTTGCTGGTTTTATTTAAGGATTTTTTTATTAGTTAAGATAAAATTTGAATTTTTTTAACCAAATTTCGATAAATAGACTGTTAAAAAAAATGTTCAAGCAGCTTCTAAATTAGAAGAGTTCAATTTTAATAAATTTGTCTACGTTGTGCAAAATAATGATGGTATACAAAAGATTTTCGGACTTATGCAAAAAAACTAATGTTAACTTGAAGTGTTCGTTAACAATAAATTTGTATGGAAACCCGGTTTTAATGAACCTCAAGTTTTTGTATGAGGCTGTTTTGTTCTTTTACATGATTAACTAAAAAAATCTGCAAAAAAATTTCATTGACAAGGTGAGGGGTCGCTAGGTTAGGTAGAGAGTCTGATGCGAAATCAACTTCACATCCTCACCCAGAGACCAATTTGGTACCTTGTAAGGGCTTAGTTAGTGATAGAGTACTTATGAGAAACGAATTAGGAAAATAAAGAGTAAAGGCACTTTAATGTATAAAGTATAGGAAGATAAATATCGAATAAGAAAAATAACTACAAAACAAAATAGCCATACTTACATCCAGGTCATTCCAGTCTCGAATCCCGTCAGATTATCGGGACCACAGCTTGAAACATCCCTCAATTCGCATAAAAACCTAGTGCCTAGACATTTTAGCCTGCTGTTTTGCAGCCTAGGACAGTGACACAGAATGTACTCAACTGTCTCCAACTCGTCTAGACACAACAAGTCGCAAATCCGACAATTCAGATCCCATTCACCGCCATCCTGCTTATCATGCAGTGGCCCGTGATAATACAGACCTTAATCCCACGCAACAGCAAATCAGAATCAGACCTCCTTAGCACCGTCCACAACGCCCGCGATACTGTTCTCCCAGGCCCGATTAGTCCCCCTCAAAACCCATTTCCTAATCATTCCCAAATAAATGCCTATTGGAGGCAATATTGCCCCTTATCTATGAACCTGAAATACTCTGCAGTCTTCAGAAAGCATATATGACCTTCTTATGTGTAGGTCCTCGATGTAGACCCCACACGCGCGCCCCTCATCTTCGAGCTATTAGTGTAAGTAGCAAATCATGCATACAATCTACCCTAATCTGACCAGCTCTCCCTAGACGGTAATATCACCTCTGGCAAATACCCAAAATCGATTCTAGCGAGCCCACCAACACAAATCTTACCCAAGATTCACGAGTGACCCTGCGTAAAATTTGCTAACAGTCCCAACTACCTAATTCTTAGAATACTCCTGGCTGCCATTCCCATCACATAGTGCTCAATAGGCAGAATATGTATAATATCATTCCATCGAAGCAAACTTCTGAGCCCTAGACAGGAGGTTCCTTCCACTCGCCAGCCTCTAGACCTGCCACCAGACTCAGTATCCATGTGTAAGAATGTGTCTAACCACCGATCGATGATCTGCAAGCATAGTAGGAACTGAGACACCTCTTGAGTCTCTTCTGAGTATTCCCCCTCCAGGACAGCTAACTGTCCAGAAAAACTCCCAGATATTTGTCACTATCAGATAGCCCAACCTACCCCCCCCATCCCCCACCTTGTAATGGCAGAATTAAATTCTCCACCTTGCACCTCCTAGTAGAAAGAACCAACTCCGTTATTTCCGGATTGACTCCCAGACCGTTATAACTAATTGACAAGTTAATTGACAACATAAACTTGAATTTTATTGTTAGTTTGCAAAATATTTGACTTCGACAGTTTAAGAGAAAATTAAGTTGTTGGTCTATTTAAGTACGATTTTGAAATTTTAATTACCAATCCATTTATAAGTCTTTGAATAAAAAAAATACTAAAGATCATTCGATCGAAATTTAAATGTGCTAAAATCATTTCTGTATAAAAATGTAGTTGTTTTAAACACTATAAGAGTGATGTAACTTGGGTCTCTTGAAATTATATATGTATCTTCTAAATTTGAGTAAACCCCAACTATAGACAAGCGAAAGTTTGACCCCTTTCAGACTCGGCGAGTTAGTTGCGCAAGTCTCTTGCGCAATTCATGGTTTGTAGATGTCAGAGGTAAAGTCGGGTTAGGGGAAGAAATTTGAGTACAGACTTGATTGCACTCGGCAAGTTGTTTTGTTCTTTCATTCTTCTTTTTGTGCTGAAATTTTTTTTCTGTTTTTGCCGTTTTCTTTTATTTATTTTTCAGTGAGTGGTTTTGTGTGTGTGGAAAAATATTTGTATTTTTAAAATCATTATAATTTAATAAAAAAAATGAGAAATTGGTTGCGATTTGAAAAGTAATAATTAATTAATTTGGTTCAGCCGCATTTTGAATGTTATATGTTCTGAATATGTGGATCGCAATAAGAAGGCCAAAGTATGTTGTTTTTTCTGATTTTTCCTAAAACTAGTTTTTGGCTGACTATTTAAGTCATATTGCCAGGGTGTCCCACGAAATTTTGGAGCCTCAACCACAAGTCCTCGTTCGACCTAAACCTTCGTATAGGAAGGCGAGAGCTTCCAGAATCCACTCCAGAATATTTTTTGGTCTCCACCAGTAAACGTCTGAGTTTTATATGGCTCTCCACCAGTCACATCGACTCATAAACGACCCAAAGTATGTAATACAGTTTTGTTAGAAATGACTAAAATGGGCAGCACTCTAACTGTGGATAAAATTAAGCGCAAATGGAAGAAATTGAAAATTGTATAACTGAGTGTGAACATAAAAGCAAGTTCAAAAGAAAATAAAATAAAATTAAAAATTGACTTGTGCAACTAACTTGCCGAGAATGAAAGGGGTCTTTATTAGAAATTAGACTTTTCGCTTGAAAGAAATTCTAAAAGCC
Organism: Pollenia amentaria; assembly: GCA_943735925.1. NCBI lineage: Eukaryota > Metazoa > Arthropoda > Insecta > Diptera > Polleniidae > Pollenia > Pollenia amentaria. The sequence continues at coordinate 181,015,023 of OX031010.1, read as the reverse complement.
AATCAGGTTCAGAATTGATTTTAGTCAGGGATTTGGTTATATATTTTTTCAATAATAATAAAAATCGTCAATAAAATTGTTATAAGATAAAAAAAACATATATGTATTTAAATTGTAAGAAAACTTATATTTGATGAAATTCAAAAATAGATTCGATGATTGCTCTATTGAAAGTAGATTTAAGAATATATAAAAAATTTGATTTTTTTAATTTAATGCAGATAAGAATGTAATTAAAATATAATTTTTTTAATTTTATGCATATAAGAATGTAATTTAAATAAAATAAAATTAAAAAAGGATTTTGTTGTATGAATGCTACTTAACAAAAGTTATTAAACGATAGTTTAACATTCTATTAAATAATTAGTATTGTGGTTATTTTATTGAACTGTTAATGGTTTTTAATCCAAATTTAGATATTTTAGTTAGGCTTAAGTTCATTGGATTTAATTTTTATTAAATTATTTTTATGAAGACAGGAATTTTACAACATGAAATCATTAAAAATTTTTATTGATAATTTTTGACTGCGCTGAGATTTGAACCCAGGCGTTCACGGACAGGTTGCCCAGACTAGTTTCGATTGTAACCACACAATCTCTTCAGTGGGGTTTGCCGTCTTACTCACTCGGCTATTGCAGCCGGATGACGCCAATAGTCAAACATCAATCCTTAAACCAAATGGTATTTCACCTTGGTAGATCGAAATTGAATGAATGACTATCTATTTTTAATTGATTTACATGTTCTTCCCAACTTCTGTTTTTTCGTACTTTTTGTCAAGAATTCTTCTTGAAATCCAAAGTACATTTTTTTGTTTTTCTTGTTTTTGTCCTTCTTTTTTCTTGTTGACCTTTTTCAGAACAACTTGAAGGACTTTGGGTTCATGGTCCCAAATCGTTACCTAAAACGCAAACGGCCCTAATTAACCAAAAATTAAAAATCGATTTTTCATTGATTCTGATGTAATGCATCAACATACATGTCCACAACAAATTTTGGAATATTTCGACCAAAATTAGAGATTTTATTAATAAAAAACAAAAAGTCCTATCTACAAAATAGTATACTATAAACGCTAATAGACATAACTAACAGTTTTCATTACATGCAATATTGTTATTTGTCAAAACCACTCGTAGGTTTTACAAGAAAAATAGAAGAAAAATTAATTATAAACAGTTTAAGGCAATTTATCAATTTACCATTTTAAATAGTTTTTTGCTTCTCCTGTAAAATTTTCAAAATGTTAGATAGGGCCTTTTGAGTTTTAGGTAACGATATATACTTTATGGTGTCTTACAGCCATACCTAAATAAGAGTGAAGGGTGGAACGTTTTCTTCCGCTTAGCTCTTACGCTAAAGTGCTATACCTAAATAAAAGCGTCAACGTTGACTTACGAACAGTAGTGTTAACTTTCTTTAAATTTAATAAAACCCACATAATATAAATAAAAAATGGTGATAACACCGCTAGATTCACCAAAAAACAGTTAAATTGCCATTATGTATTAACGATAGCGGCCAACTTCACTATTCATCGCGCTGTCAAAATCAGATTTTACAATTGCAAAGCGTTGCCACCTCGCTATTTCGGTAGCTACATACAAATTGCATGGCAAAAGAACTATTGACAGCTGAAAAACGCATTCCGCTCTTATTTTGGTATGTCTATTAGATGAATATTAAAAGAGTTTCACATGGGATCCTTATGCAAGAAGCAATTCTTTTTAAGTTTGATTTTTTTAGCTTAAATTAGAAAAATAGTCGCTATTTGTAGTCCCTGCAGTCCCTGGATTGTATTGAAAAATAAAATACATCTACATGTTAACTGTTCAAATCTCAGAAACTGAGTTGTATATAAGGAATTAAACAATTATTATGATTTAGCTTGTATAAATTTTATTTTAATAAACCTTTACTTTTCAAATTGCTGTATAATTTATTGGGCTTAAGTTTTTTTCTTTTTTCTTTTTTATATAAAAATGTTTATTACATTTATTTTATAAATCCAATATTTCGATACTACAATGTGTATCATCATCAGGGAAAAAATTAAACAATTAGTTGTTTAATTTAAAATGAAATTAAAAAATTAATTTTGCAATGATTTAAGTTGTTTATATCTAAAAGCTTTTTTATTATTTTAATTTAAACAGAAAACAGGCATGTCACAAATATCCATTAAAGCTTTCAAACAAAACTAAAGGTTTTTTTTTTGTGAGGACTTATATGAAAAACACTCTATCTTGAAGAAACACAAGTGCCAGTGAAAAATAATAATTAAACCAAATGTAATATTTATTTGGCTTAAACAAGGGTTGGTTTGTTGAGCATAGTAAACTAAAAATGTTGACTGCCTGTTTTGTGCTCGTCATCAAAAAAACAGGCAGTAAATAAATAATATTGAATAATCACTCGTTATAAAGAAAACCCTAAAAGCTTTTAAAAAACTACCCCTTAAGAATATTTAAGTGAATTTCCAATTTTCATGTTTAAAACAAAAACAGCTGTCTGTTATCCTTAAAGCTTTTTTTATTTTGACAACTAACAACAGTTAGTTGTTCCTATTAAACAGCTGTTTACAAAAATTGCCATGGAAGTTTTATTATTCTGACGTTTCTAAAAAAGGACTTAATACATAAAAAGAGGAAAAGGGAACAGCAGTTTTATATCCTTAGAATAACATTAGCTGTCAAAATGTAAAAGAGGAACTTCAACGACAAAAAAATAAAATTTTCCTGAATATAAAAAGAAAAAATTAATAAAAAAAAATCAAAAGAAAAAGAAAACAAATTGAATAATAAATGTTTTTAGTGTAGTTTAAAATTTACTTTAGATCTAGTGAATTGCTTAGAAAGTTAAACAAGTTCCAATAGCAGTAAAATAATTAAATTGCCCATAGAATTATAAAGAAAAATTTGGTGTGGCCTGTTTAAGCGAAATAAAAATAACAAATTATAAGAAATTAACCTAAAATGTTTTAATATTCATAGATTTGTATATACCATAATCTAAAAAAGTTAATATAATGTTAATTAAATACTAGTTAAATAAGCCGCAAGTTCTTAGAGCCACTTCCACCAACACCCACCACCACCTTGAACACTAAATTACCGACACCACCAATTTGTTGGGAATTCAGTTGCCATGAAAATTATGCGCTTAAGACATGCAAAACTTATTGTTCTTTTAATTGTTATAGCCAACTTAATATTATTCTATTATTCTTGGAAATCTACGCTATGGAAGAATATCGCCGCCTCCTTAACATTACCCAGTATGGAGTCATACGACTTGCTCAAGAACCCCTCTCACCAAAAACAGCAGCAACAAAACGCTGAAAAGTCTCCCAAAGAGAAAGCACGCAACGCCTTCAAACACATACGCAAATCTATAACAATAGTATTTCGTAATTTTTATACTTTCGAAAATGATATAAAGGACTCAATCGATAGTATATTAGATGTAATACCCAATATGCCCGTTATAGTATTTCAGGAGGGCATATCCTATCCGCCTTTACTGTATCAACGCAATTCAAGCTCTCTAAGAGGCGAAGAGGGGCATAGTGTGCGTTTTATTAATTTAGGATTTGATATTTTAAAGCCCATACAGGAATTGAATCCCTTATCCACTATACATACAAAATATGCCCTCTTTATGCCCGACAGTGTGCGTTTGAGTAGTAAGAATTTGTTGCAGAAAATATTACGAGAAATAAATACGAATAGTTGGGATAGGGAGAAGGATGGTGCTCAAATACAGTCTCGCAGGGCTAAACTAATGCCCCCATTAGAAGAAACCGTTAGGCGTATGATAATTGTACCGTTTGCGGGAAATATAAAATCATTTGTTGGTTGTCTGCAAATCGTTTTGGATCTACCAAATTGGACGATACAGTATGTGGCTATGAATAGCACAAGTGATAAATGCGATTTGGTAAGTGAAAATTAAAAAAAAAAACCAAACGAAAAATTTTACCGAAAAACTAATGTGAACTATGAAATTTTCTATATAATTTTCGTTTATGTTTTATATCATTTCAAACGTGTTTTTAAAAATAAACACAAAAAAATGTCAGACTTCGAAGTAATAAAGGGAAAGATGAATTTCTGCACGAACCGTCCATCCCAAAACTCCCCGTCCATTCATACGTAAGTCCGTTCGGATTAGCCGTTTAGTAAATCAAGTTTTATTTCCATAATCTCCCACTGTGTGAGGTTGGTTTACATTCTGTAAAATTACAATTTTTTGAAACGAATTTTCTCAAAACCCGTTAGTCCTACCAGAAAATTACTTATATGCTTTTTGTAGGCAATATTGTAAGCTATACTTTTGATAATAATCATTTTTTACGATATATGTTACCGTGAGCGAGATTTTTATGAAACCACGTTTTCTTAACCTTTGAACCCGCGTAACTTTTTTTTAGAGGTGCATGGATAGACGGGGATTTTTGGATGTTGTTTAGAACACCAAAAGGGAGCTTTTTACAAAAACTCAGCTTTCCCTTAATTATTCCGAATTTTAAAGGGATTCTTCTCCTTTTTGCACAATATTTGCGGGAATAACATTCGTAATGCATTTCTACAAAAAATTTTCTAATGTTTTGGAATTTATTTATTTTTTAATTTTAAGATAATTCTATTAAACACGTAACGCCGTAAAATCTACGGCGTTATGTGTTTCTTGCAATAGTTGTATTTCAGAAATTTTCAATTAAATTTAAAAATTGAACTAGAAACGGTGTATACAAATATTTTGTTTGGATTAGATAAATGGTTGATAATTATTATTTTATGAAAAACAATAAATAATTTTTTATTCTCAATAGTTTTTGCAAAAACATGCTGTTTTGGTGGATGTCGCCGTTTTGAAAGAAATGCCAGAGCCTTTGGCCTCACCATTTCCGGAAATGTTTTATATACAGGCAAAACTAAATAATATAACGGTAAGAAAAATAATCATTCAACTGTAGAAATACAATTGCACCGTATGAACGTTGTAGCAAACGTGAAAGCGTAAGTAACCCTAGAGGAAAGCGAACTGAAACCAAATTAGTCCCGTGATAAGTCTTTGGTGGAAAAGACCAGTTCTAGTTCTAACACTTTATATGACTTTTATATAGGGTTGCCATTGGAGGGGGTGAATTGACACCTTACAGCCGCCATTTGACAAGTCACACATCTATTCTCAATGAACGTGTTTAGTGTTAGTTACAACAATTGAGTATTTTTTCAATAAAACAAGTCCTAGAACTAAATTTGAGAACGAAATTTTAGAAAGTCCCAAAAAATGTGTCATACCACCGGTGATACTTTACTGTAATTCATTACTTTTCCTCCTTTTTGGTTCTTCATATACCAGTTAAAGGATTCGTTCTTCTTTCACTGGTCGTGAGTTCTTTCTTTTTGTACTTGTTCTATTTTCACAAATCCCAGGACCAGTCTGTCTGTTGGAGCAACACAGGGACAAATTAAAAATTTAGTGCGACAAAACTATTTACTTCATATGGATTTAATAAATTTTAATAAAAATAGGTACCTCAAGGTTTTTAGGAACGCTGATTACGAATCTGATGTCAGTTTTTAAAAATTTTAAATGGCGGATCCAATATGGCGGACAATTTTTAAAAAATTGATCGAATTCGCTTAAAACTTATTACACGGGCTTTTTTGGGATCGCTGATTACGAATCTGATGTTAGTTTTTAAAAATTCAAAATGGTGGATCCAATATGGCGTACAATTTTTAAAAAAATCTATCGAATTAAAACTTATTACACGGGATTTTTGATGTCAGTTTTTAAAAATTAAAAATTTAAAACGAGAATACTCATATAAAGCGGAATTAATAATTATTTTTTTTAAAAGTTTTTATTTAAATTTGATCCACTGGTGATGATACTACTTAACAAAAATATACTGTAATAGTTGTTCATTACACTTGGATGATGACATATATATTATAAAACTGTTGCTTTTTCAGTACATCAAATAACCCCTTTCTCTTCATTTTCATCTTCTTTAAAGCACAGATCTCAATACACCCAATGTAATTACGGAATTGCCCTTTCTAATATATTTTCATTCACACAAATATCTTGTAAGAAGACGGCATTGAATGAAAAATTTTGCTATTGCGGTTCTGTTAGTTACAACTTAGTTACGGAATTCCCCTTATTATATTTTTTCGTTGCAGTTGAAGTATACATCAGTGGTGCACACAAATATTTTGTGAGGAGACTGCACAGAATGTAAAATGTAGAGAATTAAAAGAAATGTCATTTGCATGTGGGATTTTCAGAATAAGGTGTACTACCTAGTAAAAATAGGTTATATTTATTGAAAGGGAAAAAGGGGGAACGCCCACTTGACTTTTTTTACACTTACTACTAGTGGTTTTTTTTAACTTATAAGGAAAAGTCGTGGAACTGTGTTTAACTTTTTTTGTAGCTCTAGTTAAAGTAAATTTTTCCATATATTTCATAATAAAAACAGTATACTATACCTACACTACATATAATTGTTATTTTAATAATAACTGCAATTTAAATTAGATACCTGATGTTAACAATATATTTAAAAAACTTTAAACTGTAAATTTACAAAAAAATTGTCGAGTCTAGCAACAATAAACGCTATAGATGTTGCTGACAGGAATAAGTGCGTGTAACAGATAATAATACTTTTCACGCACGTTAAAAAAATAAATATTTATAGGTTGATTGCGTACTGGTATATTGAACATATCAATATTGGTTACATTTAACAAAATATAAAATTCCATTTTTGTCGTCGTAATTCGATTATTTGTCCCTGTGTGCGTCGTACGTCGACATAAGGTTTTATTAGTTTTACGTAAAGCTCTATAGTATTATTTATTTTAAACTTTTCTAAAATATTAAGGCCGGATTTTTAAAATGTGGATTAAGTTTAAACTAAGTTTAACCAACCCTGCAACTCGGATTTTTCCGGCCAAATGTGATTTTTTTTTACTTTTCATTTAAGACCAACATTTAAAGCAAAACTAAACTTTTCCGTCAAAATTTTGTATACAAACTTGGTAATGGAGGCACAAATCTGTTTTTAGATTAACTAAGCCTAGTTTAACATAAATCTCAAAAATCCAGCCTTAGTAAATATAATTAAACAACTATTAAACAACTTTATTATTCTAAAACATTCTTAAATATTTTTGTTTAACTTCCAGAAATTCGTTTATCCCCAATCATTTCAAGATGGCCGTCGTTTATTCGCCGCCTATCACACTAAACAACGTCGCACAGATATGAAGCGTCGTCAATTTCGGGACATGTATAAAAAATTACAAATCAAACGTATTGTACGCAGATCTCATAAGGTTTCCATTAAATCGGAAACTAAGGAAACATCATCATATAGTTTACAACATAATTTAGTTTTAGATACACAATTTTCATCGTCCAATTTTTCATTGCCCCTGGTAACCGATATCGATTTAATTGGCTGCGAAAGAACCACCAAATCGTGTGTGGGTACGGTTTACAATCAGAAGCCATTTTATTTATATTTGGGTAAACATACACCTCCATGTTGTTTGGACAAACTAAAGACCACCTTTAATCATGTGCTAGAGGAATTCGAAAATGTGGGCATACGTTATTGGTTGGATAATCAGGCCTTGAGAACAGCAATCGATACCAATCAGTTGTCAGCGGATGCCTATGATATTGATATAAGCTTTAATGTAGACGATTTGGAACGTTCCAACTCGTTAAAGAAATCCCAAACAAAGCCATATGTGGATAATGAGGGCTTCTATTGGATAAAAGCTACCGATGGTCATTATTTTAAGGTACAATTTTCGAAAATAAATCAGATTGGAGTGAATTTACTGCCCTTTGAGATAACGGGTAATGAGGTAAGACCTAATGGGTTCTTTGGTTGGAAGGCAAAATCATTTTCATCAGATTTTTTGCATCCCATGTCGACGGTGCTATTTTTGGGTAAAAATATTATGTGTCCCAATAATGTAAGAGATTATTTAGAATTTAAGAGCATACAGTAAAAGGGGGGAAGGGCGACTTAAAGTGCATTTAAAAAAAGTATAATTTTGTTAATAAATTTTTTTTTTAGTTAAAAACGAGTTAAGTTAACAAATTTTTCTCTTTAATTGTTATTACTTTTTTTTTATAATTTTTGTTATGTTATTTAGTTTGATGAGAGATATGTGCAATATTATAAACTATCCAACCATAAATATTCCTAAGCTATTAGTAATTATATATTAGTACGATTTTGTTTACATATATATATTTTTTAACTAAGGAATTGCTTTCAGTTAACCTGATTAGTTTAAATAAAATAATAATCACAATTAAAACTAAATTGAAATGGTCTTATTTTTCCTTTCGGATTTAATTTTATTGAGAAATCGATATAAAAAACTAAAGCCAACTCCGTTCATTGTAAATCTCTCTACGTGGGAAAATTTGAAAAGATAAAAAATTAAAGGGATTAACAATTAAACTCCTAATTTTTGAAGCTCATTAAAATTTTGTGTGCTGTTTTCACATCACAAGTGACTGAACGTGTAGTAAAATTTATATTAAAAACACTCAAAAAACTGAGAGCTTTTCATATAAAGTTTTTGACACGTTCAATCTCTTGTGTTGTGAAAACAGCACATTGGTTTTGAAAAAAATACGTTTTTTAATGTTAAAAATAATTGAATCATGAATTTCGAAAAGGGCTCAATTTTAAGAAATTGAGTTTTTTGCTCTTTTTGGGGCTACACACAGAAAAAATTCAAAATTGTCTCTAATCATCAAATTCATACCGAATTCATAGAATCAGCAAACAATTTGTTTATTTAATTAAAAATTTATTTCAAAACAACTAAAATGTTAATTAAATCAAAATTATATTTTTAATTTTCTTTCAACTAAAAAAATAAATCTGGGGTGTTCTGGAAATCGAAAACGCAAAACGCAAGAATTTTGAAGTTCTTTTTAATACACTCTTAATCCAATTTTTTACAATTTTCTTATAGAATTCTGTTTAATTGAGCAATATTTGTATTGTATTGTATTTGAATTCCTTTTACTACAAAAATCTTGTTAAAAAAACTACTTTTAAATTCTTGCGTTTTGCGTTTTCGATTTCCAGGACAGCCCTGAATGATTCAATTATCACATTAATTAAATTTAAATACTTTTTAAATCATTTTTTTAATTCATAAAAAACTTTTTTCTGTGTAGTTTTATAGGATTAGAAATCACATTAACAACTTTCATAAAGATGGGTCTTTTATATACCACTGTGGGTGAAGGGTATCAGAGATACAGTATAGCCGAATAAAGCACTCTAACTTGTTTGAATTAGATTTCTTTTCTATTAAGGGTTTAACGTTTAAAATACAATTTTATTAAAATTTTCATAGTAAGAAATACATATTTGCAAACTTAAAGAAGATATCTCAAATTATGTCCAGTTTAAAATATAAAAGCGGCTTTTAACTTTGCACAGTTGTGGTAGTATCCTTGACAATGGCACCTTCCGGCAATTCTCTTACCAAAGACAGTAACTTTTCCAACTTTTGAATTTGCAAAGTCGTTTGATCCAAGTACATTTGCTTTTTTGGTGGTTTAACCATTAAGCGTAGGTTGGGTGATAATTTCAAAGAAGTAACAGTGCCCCTAAAGCAAAATAAAATCATATATCAACTATAGAAATTCTTTAATACATAGAATAAATAAACTACATAAGTATATAAATTTAACTTACTTATCATCTCCCACAATTATGAATGGTAATTTCTCATTAAAAGCCAAACGTGTCAGCTTATTTTTCCTCTTCGGCACTACAGCTTGAATACAAATCGCTTTATATTTGTTAACATTTAAATCAAAAACATAAACTTTGCCCTCATTGGTTACAGCCGCAAATACTGTACTGGAATACGGAGCCCATTTGACATCACCAACTGAGGATCCCAAATCAAATATAAACAAGGGTTCGGGTCTCATGTCCTCCCAAATTTTTACACGCCAATCAGCACTACAGGTTATGAATATATTGGAATTATAACGATTAAAATCTATTCTATAGACGGAGAGGTTATGGGCTCGATAGGTCATTAAATATTTTGAACTATAAGCTATACTGCATTTGTATATGCAGCCCTCTTCGGTACCGACAAGAAAAATTTCCTTATCTTGGGGATGAAATTTCATACAAGAACCACAACTTTTCAAACGCAATTCTGTTCCATCTGGTCCCGCTACTAGACCATTTTCAAGAAATAAAGTTATAATTGTTGTGACCATTAGTTTATTTTGCATGAGTACCCAGTTTAAGGCTCTGCCTCCGGAGGAAACCGAATAGAAATTTATTTCACCATCAGCCATATCGGGACCCCATTTTATCTGAAGAAAAAGAACGTAAAATGAGATTTCTTTATTAATAAAACCAAAATTCTTTATAAGACATTAATTATTTAAATGACTATGTAACTTCAAAAACATAATTTTAAATATTCGAATTCTATAGAAATTCCTATTTATGCAATTAATGATATTTTTTTTAACCAAAAATCTTTTTTGAATATAACAAACTCACAAACGTCCTGAAATTGTAGTTAAATCGACAAAAAAATTCATAATCGAATTTATTCTTAGGTTTAATATGCATTTACAAATAAATCGTGATTGCCAATTTTTGATTTCATCCAAAAATTGACAATTTGTCTCGCAAATCCGATTTTTTTTTATATAAAAACAGAAATTGCATTTATTTTGTTAACTTAAAGACCTAGAGTGAAAATAATGAAAACCTGTTATCACTCAACTTTTCCACCAAAGTTCGATATCTATGTCGAAAATTCGAACATTTCATGTCAAAACATAAAATCGCACAAATTTTTTTTAATAAAGGTCTTAAAGGGAAGAGGATGAAAATCTATGAGCCATCATATTTTTTTTACAAAAAATCGATATTTGTCTGAAAAATTCGACGTTTTCTATATGAAAACACAAGATCGTACTTATTTCGTAAACTAATGGTCCTAGATCGAAAAGGATGAAAATCTGTGATTGCTCATATTTACCACCAATAACTTATAACTGTTTCGAAAATAAAATTTTTTATATAAAAACATAAAATCGCATTTGTTTTGTAAGCTAAAGGTCCCAGAGCGCAAGGGATGAAAATCTGTGTGACCAGTAATTTTTTTTTTTACCAAAAATCGATATTTGCCTCGATAGCTCGAATTTTTTTTATAAAGCGCACTTTTTCATATTGTTTACTAAGTATCGATCGATGTTTGTCTCGAAAATTAGAAAATTTTATATGAAAACATAAAATCGCGTTTTTTTTGGTTAACTAAAAGGACTAGAGCGAAAAGTATGAACATCTCACTCATATTTTTTTTATCAAAAATCGGTATTTGTGTTTAAATTTTAATTTTTTTTTATTTGAAATTATTTTGTAAACTTAAGGTCTAAGAGCGAAAAGGATGATGTGAACTCTCATACTTAAGCTATGTTCACACCTATTAAATATTTGACGTCCTACACATAACCACAAGTTTTATTAAACAATTGTTTGCTTTTGCAAAACGGTTGCTGGATCAACATCATTTAACAGTTTCTTTATTGAATTATACAATTATCTTCTTACAAAAAAAGATAAGAAAGCTAAAGTTTGATAAATATGCTGGTCATGGTTTTTTTTGTATTTTTTCGTCAAATATTTATTAGTAGAAGATACCTTTATTACCAAAAATCGATTTTTGTCTTGAAAATTCTTTTTTTATATGAAGACATTAAACTAAAGGTCCTAAAGCGAAATCGATGAAAATCTGTGATCACTCATATTTTTTTTTTACAAAAAATTAATATTTGTCTCGAAAATGTAATTTTTATTTATCTTTTGAAAAATTGAAAAGTAATAGGCGTTAACAAATTACATTGTACATACACCTTCGTAAAAGCTATTGACTCTTAATAAGCTCTAGTCACACTTTAGCAGAAAACGAGAATAAACTATTTTTGAAATTTCCGTAAGTGTAGGTTTACACGTTTCAACTTTTGATCCTCAACTTGTGAGTTTTTAGGAGAGTGAAGAAAGAAGAAAAGGGGGGTTGGTATGGAGATGATTGTACTCGGTCAGTACCAGTGTAGCCAATTTAGTCATTTAGTGGCTAGATGTAGCCATTTTCCAACTTGTTTAGCCATAAAATTTTTTTCCGTTTTTTCTTTGAAAATCATAATGTTTATTTTCTTATAAAAATTTATAAAATGGCATAAAGTAAAATAAACATTTTTAAAAAATTTTAATTAATTTCATGTTGTAAAATTCCTGTCTTCATAAAAATAATTTAATGAAAATTAAATTCAATGAACTTAAGCCAAATTAAATATCTAAATTTGGATGAAAAACCATTAACAGTTCAATAAAATAACCACAATACTAATATTTTTAACAATTAAAATGCATTTAATTACAATATAGAAATGCAGGTGACAACAAGAAATTTTTATAATTTTTGGAATTTACTATAAAGTTGCTCTCACTTCCATGGTCTAATGCTGAAGAAGAGAAGGTATTTAGTAGGGTATTCATTCGGGTAAACGTTAATCATTTAACCGATTAATTACTGCTCGATTAACTGATCGGTTTATTTAAAATTGGCTATTTTCGATTAACGATTAAACCGGTTAATTTCCAGTCGATTAACCGATGTTACAAAATGTTTAAGTTTTTGTAGTATCATTACATATCCCAGCTAGTATAGGCTGTTTATTAGACGATTATGTTCAAAATACAACTCCTAAAAGAGTCTTCTGATGATTATCTGACGAGTTACAAAAACAAAAACATCTACATTTTTTTTATTTATTACTTTTTTATATAATTTTGACACGCTCGTTTTTTAATCTTGGAATGAACCTTTTGCGACTCTCTGTAAGAGTCATATAAGAATTACTGAGCTACCTAAATAAGAGCGTTTTTGAAATATGAAAATTCTATTGCCAATACAATTGGAACAAACAAGCCGAGCTAAGGATCTGTAAAATAAGATTTTCCGGCAGGATGGTGTTGATTTCCCGACCTTAAGGTTTGTTTGATATAAATTGTATGAAAATTATAAGTTTTGACATGAAAAACACGCTTGATGCCCTTATTTAGGTAGCTCAGTTATACGGCTGACCATTTCACGAGTTGTAAAATAATCACTTTATGAGTCTCATACGACTCTTGGCATGATTTTTGAAAGACTCGTTAGATAATCTCTACATACATCGTAAACGATTCCCTTTAGGATTAATATAAGAGTCGTTTGCTGTGTTATGGAAGAATCTCTCATACGAATCAGCACGTGTAACAGTTTCTCCCGTGCGAGGAATCGTCTACAATTAAAAAATGAGCTCGTCGACGATCAAAAACACTCGTCATGAGATTTCCAGTAGACTCCTAGACGATTGAAAATGCTAGCTGGGATATGTTTTTAATAATGCATTCTAATCATATGGCTCCTTATATGCAATTAAACTGCATTAAATAAAATTAGAAAACTATTGTTTATGATTGTTGTTATGTACTTTCAAGGAACTTATTTAAAGATTTATTAGTTTTAACTTCTATTTAGCTTAAATCAATAACATGCAATTTTCTCACGAAACACAAAAAAATATATTTTTTGTTTCGTCTCATATATAAAATGTATGTGTTTAGAAAATATTTTTTCATACAAACAAAGAAGGTGTTGTGATCTTCATTTTAAATAAGTGTTTGCTGTCTACAGCTTTTTGTTTCACGTACTTTTTATAGAAGATTTAATATGATTACAGAAATTCAGGAAAATGACCTAGAAATAAGATGTTCTGTATTATGGGTTGATTTCGATTTCTCCAACATCTGCGATAAACTAAAGAAATTTTTTCCAAGTTAAGTTTTATCACAACTAAAGAAAATAATCTCTTAAATCCTAACTGCCGTATTCATAAAAAATAAAATAGATTTCAAACGTATTTTAAAACAAAATTTCCATACAAATTTTCCTTAAAATAGATTTCATATCCAATTTAGTTTTTTATGAATACGGCAGTAAACATTTAAACCAAATTATTTTTCTAAAAGATTATTTTATAAGATCTCTTTAAACTATTGAAATAACTAATAAAAGGATCTCAAAGTTACTTAAAAAAATATGTATTACATATTTATGAATTATTTTGTTTTAGTTCAAGAATTGTTGTTTTTTTTCTACTAATAAACTTCAAATAACAAATTTATGCGTTTTTATTTATTGAAATTACTTATTTACAAAAAAAAACTTCATTAATCGGTTAACCGATCAATTACAAAATAAACCGATTATTAATCGATTAAAGCAAAACTTCGGTTAATTAATCGAGCGATTAATCGATTAAAGCAAAAGCCCAATTAAATAAATACCCTAGTATTTAGCCAAGTAAACATCGTTAACCCTCCGATGAGTGACAGTTCTGAACTTCACGGCCGTGTGAAAAGGTCCCTTCGGACCTTTTTTGTAAATCATGTTTTTTTCATATAAAAAATTTTTTTTTGATTTTTTTTTTCTTTTTATTGTTTCCCAGCTAGCATTTTCAATCGTCTGGGAGTTTACTGGGAATCTCATGACGAGTATTTTTGATCGTCGACGAGCTCATTTTTTAATTGTAGACGATTCCTCGCACGGGAGAAACTGTTACACGTGCTGATTCGTATGAGAGATCCTTCCATAACGACTCTTATATTAATCCTAAAGGGAATCGTTTACGATGTATGTAGAGATTATCTAACGAGTCTTTCAAAATTCATGCCAAGAGTCGTAGTGGCCGAAGTAGGAGTAATTTCAGTTTGAAAAGGCAAAAAGGTCCCTAGGGACCTTCTCACTCATCGGAGGGTTAAAAGTAATTTGAGAAATAGGTTATATTTAGCAGGCGTTAATTCTATTTTATCATTTTTGTTAATATTTTTTACCATAGACTAACACTCAAGCAATCGAGCTTAAAGATGAAAAAGGAGATGATAATAAAATGGTAGAGAGAGTGCAATGAAATGGTTATAATCGCATGATAAATTAAAAACATGTTTACTTAAAATTTTACAAAAGATTAATAACCATCTTCTTTATAAAATCTTTAAATTTATTTTGAACTAAAGCATCATTACAGAAGATTTAATAGCACTTACCTCCCAGACACACTCAATATGTTTTGCATTAACTCCATCGGAAAAGTACAAGGGTTCTTTATAATTATCTTTGAGATTATAGACCGCGACATTGCCATCGTAGAGACCAATAGCAATTAGAAAAGGATACTTCGGATGAATATCACAGCACATAACACCACTTTCAGTCATAACTACAAACAAGATTAAAATTGATGTTTTTAATAAAAAAATCTTTGAAACCCTTTAAATCAAAGCTCACTAATATAATCCGGGTAAGAAGGATTTTTACAAGTGAATAAACAAATCGAGCCTTCGCTTGGTTGTTTCATAAAATCGTCTAAAATATATAAATTTTTGGATAACCGATACTCGTTGCTTTCAACAAAAAGGAAAAAAAAACAACTCACGTGATCCAAAACAAACTGCAAACAGATCGTAGTAATGAGGATTAAACATGACGTCAGTCACGCTCATTTTCTTAGTACGTTCATAGTTAAATTTCCACAAGGGCAGTAAAGTACCCTCGGTCTCCCGATATTCATCAGCTGGATCTTCCCAATAGCGATAGTCATTTGCGATATCTCTGTAAATATTTTGGTTTATCATGCGCTCCAATATTTGCCAAGATTTTATATATTTTTTATTGATTTCCTCAGCCATTTGGGTGCGTATATCTTGTTTACCCGCTTTGCTCTCATCCTTACGATGGGCTTTCTTATCCTCCTTTTTATCTTTTTCTTTTTGCTGTTTTTCAAAGTCCTCCATATAACTGTCATAGATAACCCATTGCAAGACGTTGGCGCCATATTGTGAGCGTGGTGGTGGTATGGTTTGTGTTTCAACATTCTAAAATAAAAAAGTTTTGTAAAACTTATTTTTTTTAATAAAAAGAAAGACAAATTCACGAATTCTAATAAAGAGAAAAAAAAATAATTACCCTTTTTGGATTGCAAAAAGTTAAAGCGGCCCTTTCACAGAAATTAAATTGATTAATGAGTTTACGTTTTTTCCCCGATGTAGGTGCAGCTACTGCTTCTGTTACTTCTTCAGCTTCCTTTTCGGCTACATCGGCCTCTTCAGCTTCTTCACGACCTTCTTCTTCCTCTTCTACTAATTCTTCTTCGCCTTCTGCAGGTTCAGCGTTTTCAGCTCCTTTTTCACCTTCAGCAACTTCTCCCTCCGGACCACCTTCGGATTTTCGGGGAATGTCGATTTCTGGTACTGAGTAACGAGGCGCGGGCAAGGGAAACCCTTAGAAACAATAACAAAAAATTATTAACAAAATTTTTTCAACGAAACTTATACATATATAAAAATTTTTAATACCAGCATTTTAAAATGAATTGTATAAGGTATCGTGGTCAATATAGCAGTACCTAAAAGTTACTTCTATAAAAGTGTACTAATACATTTTTAATCATTTATGCGGAATAAATCGCATTCCAGGAGATCATTTAAATGGGCTATAGAATAAATCATGAATCAATTTTAACCATTTTTAATAGTCTCTGATATTGAGTCTACAGCTATGGTCACACTTTACAAATATTTGACGCCGTACACGTAACTACTATTACGAGCTATTCGCTTATTTTTACTATTTGCATTCGGACTCACATTAGCTTAACTTGGAGGTCACACGATCAATTTTTGTCTTTCAATTCCTTTCAATTTGCTCTCACTCTCATTTTTTTTACTAAAATACGCACATAAATTGACCACGAGGTTGCTCTCACTTTTACTTTACTTTTCATTTCTTTGATAATTTTACGTTCAATTTAACAGCTGATTAGAAGTTAAGTGAGCAAATTTTTCGTTTGTCTTTATAAATTATTTTCTTGATGACATCCTGAAAGTAAATTGCTTAAAAATTGCGTGCAGCCTACGTCACAGCTTTCAATTTATATAAATTTTGACAAACAGTGTATGTAAAAAGACTATCAAGAAAATCTTGATCGTGTGACTGCAGGGTAAAGAAATGCGAATATTTGTAGCGAATATCAGTGATGGCAATATCACTAACATCTGAAAACTTTTTAAGAAAATAAACTGTAACAAACGTAAAAAATACGAAAATTAGAACATATAACCAAGTATCAAAAAACTCATTTAATTTACTATTTAAAGCGCACTACTCTTAAGAGTGATAAATCCTCAAAACCTATTAAGGGTGTTCTGGAAATCGAAAACGCATGATTTTTTTAATTATTTTTAATACAATTTTAATCCAATTTTTTATAATTTTCTTATAGAATTCTGTTTATTGGAGAAATATTTGTATTGTATTGAATTTGTATTTCTTTTACTATAAAAATCTTATTAAAACAGCGACTTTTAAATTCTTGCGCTTTGCGTTTTTGATTTCCAGAACACCGCTGTATATATATAAAATATGACTTCGACCATAAGTGTAAGACCCTTATGCACAAAAATAATTTTTTATTTTATAACAAGGAACCAAATATCGATGACCACCCTACTAATATCATAAACGTAAAAGTTTGTATGTTTGGATATTTGGATGTTTGTTAGTTTGTAGCTAAATCATGCGATAACCGCTTAATGGATTTGAATGAAATTTGGGAGACAAATAGCATATAGCCCAGATTAAAATATAGTGCTCTTTTTAGACGTAAAAACGGTTAAAAAATGACTACTTTAAAACTTTTTCTGTTTTTGATAAATTAAGTATACAGATTACATATGGAACAGATTAAGATATATGGTACTTTTTAAGGGATAAAGTTGATACTTTTCAAGGGATGAAAGCGGGATAAAATTGGTAATATTTCTCTTTTCGATGGATTTGGTATACACACAGATATTAGCCTACATTTACACTTTCTGGGGGCATAAAATGAGGAAAAGCTGATACTCTTGGTACTTTTTTACTTTAAGACCTTTTTTCTTTTCGGCATATGGCCCAGATTAAAATATAAGGTACTATTTATCAGTGTTCGAAAATAAACATTAAATATCGTTTTTTAGTGTTCGGTTCGGCAGATTTGTAGAAAACACAAACGCTAATAGTGTTTGTGTAGTAAATCATTAAAAAAAAATAATGTGCTCTTTGAAGACCAAACTAATACTGTACTCATACAACTTAACAAAAAAATTAGAACATTTAATTGCGTTCTGTTTTTTGTTTTTAAGCCCCAAACTTCGTTGTGTTCTGTTCGGTTCAGCACATTATGTTCGTTCGTTTCAGTTGTGCATAGTTGGTAAAAAAAACACAAAAATTTTGAAAAAAAAAAAGAAAAAAAAAAAAAAAAAGCCGGCGAAAAATTTTGGCACTTTTGGTTACAGATTAAATATGGTCCAGTGGCCGAAATATACATATTAAGATACGCACGATTATCTAGTGCTCAAAATTTATATGTATGTATGTCTTATAATGTTGTTTATGGAAATATCCGATACTTTTTGGATAAAGTTCTATAAAATGAGAGTAAGAAGAAATTTATCTCACTAAAATACAAAAATGTACAAAAGTACGGGAACAGTAAAAACCAAATTTCTAACCCAAAAGAAAACGTTTATATGAAATATGTGCAAACAAATACATAAATGACACATTAGCAAGTAAGAAAGTAAAATTTAAGCATGTACTAAAATTTTCAACATTTTTTATTGTTTATTTTATTAATATTTTTTATTTTAATACTTTTGGTAATAATTGTTTGTTGTTTTTATTGTTAATTTTTTGAAACAGCTGATTGCCAAACAATTTTCCCAATCTGTCCAAAGAAAAAGTACGGGCCAAGGCGAATTGACTAGAAGGTGGGGTCAAGTCAGCATATGGTTATTTTTTTCGGTGGTCGATTTGTCAAAGTTTGTATACGAACTAGTTTTTTTTATGTAAACAAACATTTTTTTTACTAGCAATATTTTTGACAGATGGACCACAGAAACAGTGTTGTTGTAGAGTTGACCTCACCTTCTAGTGAATTCGCCTTGGTACGGGCTACTTTGTGCAAGAAGAATATTTTTCTCTTAAAATCTCTCTCACTTTACCGAATTTTGAGTACGGGAATAGTTTTCGGTCAGATTGGGATACCGTGGGCTCCCAACGGGATCACACCTACTTTAACATAAAATAAGTATAAATGTAGAATACTAGATAAAATTTCTGTAAATGTTTAATAGGACAAACAATTTTCTTTAAATCTTGCTCTAATTTTCATGTGAACGAAGACACGGGTAAAAAAAAGCTAATTTCTTCTTCTTCTAGTTATCGAATAAAATGCAATATTATATGACATATGTATGAAAACTAAATTTTTTAAATAGACGAACGAATTTTGATGGATCACGGGTTTGCACCCTTTTTGCTCTAATTTTTTTAGTTTTTTAATTATGTAAATGCATTTAAGAACGAAATAGATTTTTCGTGGAATAATAAATACAATTTTTAATATTATCAGAAGAAAGTTTCTTTTTGAAAGGAAACCTATATTTGTTAGAAAATACTTTAACTTTTTTTGTGGACTTACCTATCTCTCCACTCTCATCCATTTGAATTTTTGCCTCTTCCGATTCGATATGCAAAGATGTACCCTCAAATTTCAGCAATGTCACTGTATTACCAGCTGGAGGTATCTATAATATAATTTTATATCACTTTTTCTTTTCAAAAATGTCCTTGAAATATCATACCGGTACGAATGCTTCATCTTTAAAACTATAGACCACTAAATTATGCACCACATTGGTGTTAGTGGGCGTTAGAACTTTCGTTATCTCTTCAGCTAATTCAGCTTCGGTAAGATCTAACTGATCGTCGGGTTTTGATAATTGACGAGATTTTACCCAGGCATCCAAATCATCAGCATCACCTCCACCGCCATCTGCCGCTGACGATTTAAAGGATTTTGTCGAAGCCCGATTTAACTGAAAAGAAAGAAGAGTTTAAAAAATAGGAGAGAAATAAAAATATAAAATGAAAATTAATTAGAATAGTTTTTAAAAAAAATCAAGTATTCAAATAAAACTAAATACTAGGAATGTGCAGAAAAAAGACTCACCATTTGCTAAGTATAATTGTAAGATGTAAAGCAAACTTTTTAACTTATATTAACAAAAAAAAGCGTTTTAAAATTAAAAAAAGGATTAAATAAACTGCATATGTTTATACCCTGCACCACAACTATTTGTCGGAAGGTTTATAACACAGTGCAACACATAAAATGTGCACTCCATTGAATCACTAAATGCAGTTTTTTTGATTCAGATTGTTTCACATTTTTCTTTTTTATTTATTCTATACCTACAATAATTCTGAAGACAGGAAAACAAAATTCAGTTTACGAGAAATAGCCGTGAGACATTTAACGTTTTCTTTCAAAAACTGCTCCTTTCGGGCATGTTCTATAAATCGATATGAAGTGGATTTGACATCGAATAAATTTTGAAAACTAAAAAATATTTCTTTTTATCACAGAGGGTCCGCTAAAAGGATCCAAGTGAGCCGTCCTCGTGCTGCTGCCCATTGAACCTAATCTAACTTTGCTTTACAATAACAACTCTAAAAAATAGAAAAAACTACAGTCATTTTGTAAATAATTGAAATAAAAATCTCGTTCGATTTCAATCTGACATCTTTTTGATTTTTGGAACATGCCCAAAAATCCAGTTAAGGTCAAAATATGAATGAAGCTATAAAATCTAAATCTGAGCTAAGCCAGAAACTCCCAACCAGGGGTTTGCTTGCCTCGATTGGTTTCGGTTCAAAATGAAGTGCCCATTTGATGACCTTGAAAATATTGCACTGTGTAAGCGTTTTTGTCTGTTATATTTAAATCCAAAAATAGTGGTCCTAAATCGATTTGAAAAGTATATTAACGTCTGCTAACTTCCCTTACACAGAAAAAAGTGTTTTATCAATTAAAAAAATGGTTTAAAAAGTATTTCAATTTAATTAATGTGATAATTGAATCAATTATTTTTTTTGTTGAAAGGAAATTAAAAATTTAATTTTGGCTTAATTAACATTTTAGTTGTTTTGAAATAAATTTTCAATTAAAATTTCAATTAAATAACAAAAAATCTTAATTGACTTTTTTCGTTTAAAATGAAATAATTTAAACATGGAGAGTTGTTGTTGGGAATTTTTAATATTTATTTAAATAAATTAACACATTGCTTGAAATGGCAAAGTTTTTGATCACTTTTTTAATTAAAATTGAAAATATTTTTTCAAAATCTTAAAATTTCTAGTAATCAATATAATCATTTTGGTAATAAGAGCAAAATCAACAAATTGTTTGCTTGATGTTATGAATTTGGAATAAATTTGGTGATTGGAAAAATTTAATAATTTTTTCTGTGTATATATAAATTCCAATCAAACTTCCAATCAACACACAAAAAGTTCAATTTTGTCCCGCTGTGTTATTAATGCCATCTGTTTATTTAGAAATGAAGCTCTGTTTCGCACTTGGTAGCTCTGATTCCTAAAGGTACGGTCACATATGGCAAATATTAGCCCCAAATATGTTTGCCTTTATTTGGCAAATTTTTTTTCAAAACAATGTAGGTTTCATTTTGTGGTCACACTGCGCACATTTATTTGCTCATATTTGTTTGCTCGAACAGATGTCAAATAGCGGCAAACACACATATTAGCAAACATGTTTTCCATATGGTCACACTTAAAAAAATATTTGCCGAAGCAAAATATTTGACCAAACTGTCAAAATATATAAATTTATTTGCCAAAACACTATTATACAAATTGTGATGGAAAATATAGAGGAATTTCTTTCAATTAGAGCGTGTTCTATTTTGATCTGGCAAACCATCTGACATCAGCTGTTTTGCAAGTCGTCTGTTTGTGGAGGCAAATATATATTAAAATCTATTTACTTACACATATTCTTAAAAAAAAACAAAACTTTTAATTAACTAAAATACAATAAAACGTGAATATAAATATAAATCAGTAAAAAGTTTGCTAATATGAATGTTTTTATGTTATGTCAGGTGAAACCAAAAAGGAACGTGTTAAAGCAAAAATGATTAACCTTCTGTAATTGTCAATTTTGACAGACATGTGAAATTACATATGGACTTTACATCTGACAAACCCACCGCAAAATAAATATCGTGTAAAATTGCTTAAACATTTTTGAAAGGTTGAGTTTAAAATCGATTATACATATATGATTTCAGTGTTCTTTTTATATTTCGTAATCTATTTTTGAAATCTTAAAATGGTAATTACTCAAAAAATGGTTTTATACAATAACTAGCATTTAACCCGCTACTTCGTTATCATCTCCTTTTCTTTCGTGGACATATTACGCCAAAGTTTATGTTTCTAGGTTTTAACCAGCTACTTTGTAATAGGTACGATTTTCACCTCTTAAACGTTCGAATTTCGAAAATGTACCAAATTTTTATTTGTATTTTTTAGATACGTTATGAATGTGATATAGTTTTTATTTTAATGTTTATTGGTTTAAAAGATAGATGGCATAGCAAAAAAGTTTAAAAATACAAGTTTTATCCGTTTACTCACCAAAAAGGCCGAATTTCAAAAAAGTACCAAGCACCTGTCCGCTTATTTTTTTTGTATTGAACAACAATAAGTACTAAATTTTTGACTAAAAAAAAATGTTTTGTAAAAAAGTACCAAAAATAGTTACGGTTTTTACCCCTTAAATGTCCGAATTTCGAATAAGTACCATATTCGTATTTGGATTTTTTAGATAAGTTTCAAATGTGAGATAACCCTTATTTCTATGTTTATAGGTTTAAAAGATAGATGGGGTGACAAAAAAGTCCAAAATACAGATTTTACCCGTTTACTCCCTATTTCCCCTTTTTTGTACTTTTTTCGCCCCATTGAAGCATAAAAAAATTTAAATATATAGTGGGAGCGCATAATTTAATACGTCTATGTCAATAAATAAAAACAATGTTTTGTAAAAAAGTACCAAAAATAGTTACGCTTTTTACCCCTTAAACGTCCGAATTTCGAAAAAGTACGAAATTTGTATTTGGATTTTTTAGATAAGTTTCAAATGTGATATAACCCTTATTTTTCTTATTATGGGTTTAAAAGATAGGTGGGGTGACAAAAAAGTACCAAAATACAGGTTTTACCCGTTTACTCCGTTAAAGGGCTGAATTTCCAAAAAGTACCAGACACCTGTCCGCTTATTTTTCTAAAGAACAACGATAAGTATGAAATTTTAGTTTTAGAGATATAAGGTTACCGAATTTACCCCCTAAACATTTGAATTCCAAAAATCCCGTCTTTGTGATCGATTTGGGGAGAGCTAGTCCTGGTCCAAATTTCAAGTTTTTACCTTCAGTCGTTTAGGCTGTGCGATGATGAATCAGTGAGTGAATCAGTAACGTTACAATTTTATATAGTATATAGGTTAGATAACTTTTTTATCTTTGATCCAAGGCAGTAACCGCACGACGATTTGGCTACAACAACAAAAAATACTGAAAATCAAAAACGAATTTAATGTAATTCCAAAATCATGTGTTTTTTTTAATAAATAAATTAGATAAATGTTAAATTTTACAAAAATATTATTACAATACTTTGTGTTTTTTTATTTGATTTTAGTGGTATTTTTTTTTTAAGTTGTTCCCAACAGCAGTTATTTGCTACTGTTTGCTCTTACAAAATAATTGTTAGAACAAATATTTGTTTGCTTAAAATACAGGCAAATATTTGTTTTTGAGTGGTCACATTAGAAGCATTTTTGTTTGACACCAAACAAATTTATTAGCCCAAAATCAGCTGTTTTCCTGTTTGTCGCAAATAAATATTTTGTGGTCACATTACGGCAAACAAATATTTGACGTTTTTCGGCAAATGTTTGCCATATCTGACCGTACCTTAAGAAACTTCCACTTGATTGTGTAAACATTGTCATCGTCCAGACTTGCAATTTTTGTTGCTGCAATTTTTAAAAATTCTACTTTGAATTTGAATTAGTGTCCAGATTATTAAATTATAATTTTGCAATTTTTGTAGTTTTTCTTGTCTTGGCTCTTCTTCTTTTTATAAAATATATAAATACAAATACACCTACACCTATGTACAGCCAAGTTCAAGTTAAAAAGTATGAGAATAAAAAAATAAAACAGAATTGCAGAGTACATGGAACTAAGCACCACACCCTAATCTTCTCATACCTCTCACCCATAAACTCAAGAATTGCTGCAACAAAGATTGTAGGTCTGGACGATGACATTTCTGCAACTTGTATGAGATTCGACTACTTCTTCGACATTTTCTATGTTAATAATTACTTGCATGTGTAAAAGCAGGGTAAACAAAAGCGTAAGGCGGAACGTTATCTAAAACTAAGGCCCTAATCATGTAAAACGCAACGCAACGCCAAAGAATTACATTGAAAGCACAAACAATTTCATAAATATTTTGTAATTTTGTTGCTGCTTTCTACAGAAATTCATGTACCGTTTTAAAATTTTCAACGCCACAAGCTTTGCATCGTTTGAAATTTTAAGACGCAACAAAATATTTATGACATTGTTTGTGCTTTCAATTTAATTCTTTGGCGTTGCGTTGCGTTTTACATGATTAGGGCCTAAACATTTACGATGACACAACGTTAACACTCTTGTTTAGGTATGGCACCCTAAACAAGAGCGTTAACATTGTGTTACGAACGGTAGTGTTAACTTTCTTGTTCAATAAAACCAACATAATAGAAAAAATAGAAATAAAACGGCTAGATTGACCAAAAAATAGCTAAATTGCCACTATATATTAACAATAGCGGCCAACTTCACTATTAAACGCGCTATCAAAATCGAATTTTCCAAATACAAAGCCTTAACGCTGCGCTATTTAGGAATGCTTCATACAAATTGTATGGGCATAACAATTTTTGGCAACTAGAAAACGGCTACCGCTTTTGTTTAGGTACGGTTAGATAGAATTAAAATATTTAAATTAAAATAATGAAAAATAAACAAAATTTTAAAAAGTAATGCTTTGTCCTTAGTTATGCTGGCTACTGGAAGTGCATTTTAATGCTGTCAATGGTTTAATTATATTTGCTCTAAAGTATTAACATTCGGTTCATACATTTATTAAAATTTTATTAATTTATTATTTGGTAAGAAAATTTGACCTTTGACTCTTGTTAGCCATTTTTCTTCTATTATGGAATTTTTGCTCTTACGAATTTTTTTATACCCTTCATCGAAGGTAAAAGGGTATATATAACTTTGCCATTCCGTTTGTAATTTCTACAATATTGATCTAAGACCATATAAAGTATATACATTCTGGCTTCTTATGAGAAGGGAATTTCAAATCCGGTTGTCCGTCTGCCCGTCTGTCCGACCGTTGAAATGGGTTTCCCGAAGACCCCAGATATGATGAAGGCTAGGTTGTTACACATTTATGTCATATATATTCCGGAATTGTTTGATATTTCAATTCAGGAAGATCGGTTGAAAAATGGCTGAGATATGAGCAAAAAACCACGACTACCTCTAATTTTTCCCATAAATTCCATGTTGTTGTTGTTTTTTTAAATTCTTTTTTTTCTGTATATATAGAGAACGGCAAGAGCTAGAGCTTTCAAATTTGATACAAACATCTTGGTTGCCAATACACAAACTCTCTAAAAAAAAATGGGCGGGATTGGAGATGTGGGTGTGGCACTTCCCATACAAAGACGCTATACATTTCTGTATATATGGAGAACGAAACGAGCTAATGTTCCCAAATTAGGTACAAACATATCAGTTATCAATACATAGCATCCCACAAAAGTGAACATGGTACCTCCCGTACAAAGACATTATTGAAAATACTCAACATTTTTAATTTTAGGGCTATATGAATATATGAACACGTTTTATATATATCAAAATATCAGAAATGTTTAGCAGAATATATTTCCCTAAAACCCTGAAAGATTTTTCCCAGAAATGGAAGAGTAATGCTTAAAATAAAATTTATTTTTTAAGCATACCCATTTTCGAGAACATGACACAAGGATATTTGTTTATATAAAAAAAATTTACACACGCCCTATTATATTAATTTCGCATGCGTACCAGTGGTCTAGCCGTTATGTCACAAGTAAACTTCAGGGTGTTGGCGGGTTCAAATCCCATTTGATTAATTTTTTTCTCTTGGTATTTATAAATTATTTTTAATTAAATAAAAAATATATCAGTTTTTGCTATTTTTTTCTTTTATATCCTTTAAAAATCACTCTTTTTTTTATAAAATTTTGAGTTTTGTTCTAAATAAATGCGAATTTTTTTTCTGTGGCTAATAATTTTATATAAAAACCAAACAATTTATTTTAGACAAAACCCTTAATATCTCAAAACAAGAAATTTCGACTTCAGCCATTATATATTATATTATATATGTATATTTATATAAATATCCTTTTGTTCTTATCGCACCATGGTGAAGGGAAGATTCGGCATAGCCGAATATAGCACTCTTACTTGTTATATCTTGCTTTGAATTCTGATTGTATTGCATTACACTGTGATCGAATTTTACACTTTTTCGGACAAGCAAGACTCCAGTGGTGCTAACCGTTTTTTTAGGTAAGCTCTTGTTTTCGAGAAATACCGTTATTTCGGAAATAGAGGAGGTTGCAAAACAAAACTGCGTAACTCAAAAATGGTTTAGTTTATTGAATAAACTATAAAAAAAAACTTTGATTCCACAAAATTACCTTTAAGTAAGGCTTAATTTTTTAATCTACTCGTTTTAGGAATATAATTTTTTGGTAAACAAAAAAAAAATAATTTCTTAGAAAAATTTCGAAATATTTGTTTTTTAAAACGGCATAAAAAGTTTAAAAATGCAGCTATGCTGTTAATTTTTTCTACATATATAGAAGACGTATTCTTTACAAAAGAAGCCATAAATGATTAAAATCAGTCTACAACTTTTGATTTTATTCGCAAAAGATGAGAAATTTTAATAAAACTTAGAATTTCATAAAACGTATTATTTGTATGGGAGCTCCTTTAAGGTGTGGAGATAAAGGGTAAGTATAGTTGAGAAAACTCTTAGGACGAAAAACTAATGGAGTACAGTCATACATTTTGAGTCCCTGGGGGCGACTCCTAGGCAGTTATGTGCCTTCTACTTCAATATATTTCTAGTCTCATTTGAACATTTTGTATGGGAGCCCCCTTAAGTAGGGGAGATAACTGGTAGGTATGTTAGAAACAAATGATGGGGATAAAAACCACAGTAGGGTTTGTCATACAATTGACCAATATAGGGACATCCTAGGCACCACAGGGGTTAAGAATTCCATTTAACCGCCATATTTGTATGAAAGCCCCCCTAATTGATGGAGAAAAGTAGCAAGTATGTTTTGAGAAAATTTTATGGACAAAAAACTTAGAAATATAAAATTATAGGTGCAGTTTCGTGAGCAGTGTTGTCATATCGTAAGACTTATCTGTTTTTTGAAGTTTTTGAGATGCAAAAAACTTTTCAAGTTTTTTTTTAAAAAAAAAAGTTTTTCTGAAATTTAAGAAGCCTACTTAAGCTTAGTCATAGTTTGTAAAAAAATACATCTTTACTCAGTTGAGTTCAATTAAAAATAAAAGAATTCAATACGTGAAATAAAACATGTGGATGAATTTAAGTTTAATATATATATTTTATAGTCAGGGCAACCTGTCCGTGGAAACCTGAGTTAAATTCCCAGCTCAGTCAAGAATGAAAAATTATCCATAAATTTTAATTCATTTCATGTTGTAAAATTCCTTCCTTCATAAAAATAACTTAATGAAAATTAAATTCAATGAACTTAAGCCTGATTAAAATATCGAAATTTGGATTAAAAACCATTAACAGTTCAATAAAATAACCACAATACTAATTATTGGTTATAGCTAAGGCACGAGCTATATGTTTACATTTGTCCTTCAAGTTGTGCTGAAAAAGGTCAACAAGAAAAAGAAAAACAAACATATGAAAAACAAAAAATGTACTTTGGATTTCAAGAAGAATTCTTGACAAAATGTACGAAAAACAGAATAACGGAAAAACATGTAAATCAATTAAAATAGGTAATCATTCATTCAAAGCAAATTTCAAACTACCAAGGTACAATTCCATTTGGTTTAAAGATTGATTTTTGACTAATGATGTCATCCGTCCTCAATGGCGGTGAGTGTTCAACGGCAAAGAGATTGCGTGATTGCAATTGAAACTAGTCAGGGCAACCTGTTTGTGAAAACCTGGGTTCAATTCCCAGCTCAGACAAGAATATAAAATTATCAATAAATTTTAATTAATTTATGTTGTAAAATTCCTTTCTTCATAAAAATAATTTAATGAAAATTTAATTCAATGAACTTAAGCCTGATTAAAATATCGAAATTTTAATTAAAAACCATTAACATTTCAATAAAATAACCACAATACTATTATTATTTTATAGCTATTTATAAGTTCATACATATTTATTTATATTATATTATTATTATTTTTTTAAATAAATAGAAATAAAACACATCCAGTTCTAGTGATTTTTTTATGTTTTGTAAAAAAAAGTTTTTATGGTCGAAACCCCGTTTTCTTCCAGAAATAAAAGATTTAAAAAAAAAATTGACTACATTGGTAGTGACTAAATGCGCACCTTTTAAATTAAAAATGTTGATACTTTTTTGTTAAGACCTGGAAATAAAAGCATTGCATATTAAAATCTCAACAAAAGAAAGGGAGACCCTAACGAAGTATCGGGTTAAATGCTAACAATGCAACACAAATAGTTTTTATGTACAGAAACCACTCTTTACGAAATGTTTTTGATTTTACGTTCATACTTGGTAAAATCTTCCACCCACTTTCAACATAACTCTCACCCTCTTCCGATAATGACTTTTACTGACATGAATCTATATCTATAAACGTTTGTTCCTTGTACTTGTTGCCAAAACTCAAGAACTGCTGAAAAGAGTTGCCAATTCAGCGCTTTTTAACTGTCTAAAAGGCGCATATTTTCCCCTTAAGGCCATGTCAGATAAAACTTTTGCTTCGCGTTGCGTTACCGATTCGCTTTGACATCTAAGATAAAATATACTTATACGAAACCTGTCACATAAAGTACTTTTAAAGCGGAGCGAAGCAACAAGTTAGCCAACTCTCATCTTTTTGCGCGCTTTGACAACTAGTATAATTTTCTTTTTTTTTTAAATTTTTTTGCCAAGTTCAATTTCAAAAAACCATCCATTTAAATTTTTAACTTTTATTTTTATAACAAATAATTAAATGTACATATTACCTACCAACCACTTTTATAAGTAAACAAACAATGCGTGAGTGTTGTCAAAGTTTTCATTGTGTCATACACCCTTTGCTTTGCGTTTTTCTGCCAAAGGTAGAAACGTCAAACGTCATTTTTTGCAATTATAGATACCCAACATATTTGAACTATTTGCTTACATTAAAATTAAGGCACATTAAACAAAAATTTGTTACCGTTTTGCAAATACTTTTGATATTTATATAGTATACGGAATTGTATACTTTTTAACTACATACATATCATCTGGTGGTTATTGGTATGCTGCTTGGCATAAATCAATTCTTTATAATAAGTGTGTCCTCTTTTTAAATCCTTAATCCATTTTGTGTATATCTCGAATATACATTCATATGTATTAAGTGATATCGAGAAATAACATTGCCTTATATCCACAATTTAAGAGTTTAACATTTTTTGTGCTATGAAGCAAATGAACAATGTAAAAGTAATAAAATATGTATTAATATTTGTAATTGTTATGCTGCACGTTCTATTTTAGGAATAACAATCAAAATATTTTATTTTGTTTTTTTTTTCATATATAAGACTTATTGGTATACTTTAATTTTAAAGAATTGAGGAATTTTCAAATTGTTTGTTAAGCGTTTCTTTGTATTATAAATATTTTTTTATATTATTTTACTTTATATTTCATATTAATTATAGTTCTTTACTTTGCCTGAAATATCAGAAAAGGCTTTGTGAAAATGTTAATGTTTTAATAACACTAGTCGGCAAAAAACAAAAAAAAAATCGGGGGAAAGAGAAATTTATTATATGATTTTAATCGTCTTTAACGTGCTGAATACAAATCTGTTCACAGTTTGATTCAATTTTATTCGAATATACCTGGATTTCTGATAAATGATATAAACATATGTAAAATTTTTGTCCTAATAATTTTGTTTTAATGAATTTTTATTGAAAACAAATTTCTGAATTAGTTGAAAATAAATAATATTTAGATGACTCAAAGGAAATGTTATTCCTTTATTCCTAATCATTTTGTAAATGATCACAATTGCACAAATCGTTCTCGAGTTATGATAAAATGTTTAGCATAACCGCATTATTTCGGGCAAAATATTAGTCGAGCCCGGATTTGAATTAAGCGCTTTAAAACCTTTATATTTCATATATTTTTATTTAAAACAATTTTTTTGCCCACCATTTCATTAAGTTTTTTAATTAAATTTTATATAGCGCTTTAAAGCGCTTTTTGTTTCGGGGACAGCACTTTTTGATCAGAAATAGTTTGCAGCCCTGCCGCTGGACCGATTGACACCAAACTTGGACAATAAATTAGTTTAGTCTGAAGCCAGTGCCCATGTTCTGTAACTCCCGCGGCGAGAAACTTTTCGATTGAAATGTGAGAAATTAAACAAAAATGCCATAAATTGAAACAAACAGCTGTTTTTCTCACTTAACTGCGTCTGTAACATTTTTGGCGAGTAATAACTGTCACGTAAGGAAATTACTCGCCAATATACTGAAAAAGTGTGTCTATAAAATTTTTGTGAGAAAGTTCCCGCTTTGAACTGTCAAATAAACTCACGCATAAAAACGGGGTGAGATAAAAACTTAACACTAAAAAATATATTAAAAATGCAAAATGCAATTAATATGAACGCGGAAGAGATAAGTATTTTGTTCTTGGCAGATTTTTCATTGTTTAATTATTTTACTTTTGACATTTTTGAAAAATATACGAATGTTTTCAAAGCAATTTTGTAATCAATAAACATTAAAGTCGAACGCTGTTGTCGTGATATTTAAATTTTTTTAATTAATGATACTATTTGGATGAAATTCACAAAATATATTTATTAAACAAAAATAAGTTTCATTATAAAAATAAAAAAACAGTATTTATGTTTTGTTTTGAAAATCCCGGGCAGCAAAACAGCCCGTATTTTATAAATATTGGTTTTAGAAATCAATGTGACGCGGTGTTTTTATATATGGAAAAATCGAACATTTGTACCTGTAAGTCTTTATTTTAATCCCTTTTACTACTAAAACTGTCCTATAAATTTTGATATCGACAGAAAAAATATTTTAAGTGGATTTTATAAGAAAAGAAAAATGACAAGATAGTTTAGTTTAGTAAGTACATAATTGACTGTGGTCCAGTATAATATAATCATGGTGTAGGGAATAATATGGTCGGACTTGACCGACCTTTCTTTCCTAATTGTTTAAAAATGTGTATTTATTTAAATTTAAAGAAAATCATGCTTCTTTCCCATGCAAATTTCAGAGTTAATTTGTCGCTTAACAGTTGACAGTGTTACCTGATCACTATCTTCATCATTATCATCATCATGGCCTTTGTCGTCAAATCCTGAACCTGAATTTGAACAAACACTTTTTACTTCTACGGCCTCAATATCGCTACAATTGGCCATTGTTTTCTAGTTTTATTTACAAATATCTTAAACTCGCTAAAATTTGATTAACTAAATATTTAATTAAACTAATTAAAAGAAATTAAATATAAAATTAACAAGAAATTTCACATAAATATTTACACGAACCCATACAAATTTAAAAATTAATAATAAAATTTTAGACAATTTCTCTATATTTACAGAAGCCAATTAAAAAATCATATATAAAAAAAACCAAATATTATTTTATTAGTTGATAAACATTAAATTAATTAAGTGTTTACTCATTTAAATTTTGTTAGTTTTTTAATTAAACATTTTGCTTTAGTAAATAAATTATATAATGTAGATATTTAATTAGTTTAGATACCACAACTGCTTTATTTGCAATTTTCCACATAATTTGACATTAATTTACTTTCTTAGTTTATATTTTAATTTTTTTATTGCTTCTTTTTCGTTCGTACGTATTTTGGGGACCTGTTTGTATAAGTCTCTGGTTAAAAATGAACTAAAATTTTATTTTCTGATTTGTTAATGTCGAACATAATGGAAAGTGGAAGAAAGTTCTTAAGTTTTTTTTTTGTATTCCTTTCTTTATTTTTGCCTTTGTTTTTGTTGTTATTTTATTCAAATTCAAGGAAACTATAAAGTTTCACTTATTAAAGCCAATATTTTATCAACATTCACTCAGTACTCGCTAGAAATGACATTCAATAATAATAGTAAATCTAAAAA
This sequence comes from Pollenia amentaria, assembly GCA_943735925.1. NCBI lineage: Eukaryota > Metazoa > Arthropoda > Insecta > Diptera > Polleniidae > Pollenia > Pollenia amentaria. The sequence continues at coordinate 180,982,408 of OX031010.1, read as the reverse complement.
GCCGTCAATACTTAAACTAACATAAGAAGCAGTGGGACAAAATATTGTTTAAAGAGCTACAAAAATATATTTTTCGTGCTACTACAGGTCCCGTAGACGTAATGTTTTTTACATCTGACTTGTCAAATGCCCCACTGTAAAATACATACATGTCGTGTGTTACATATAAAACATTGCATCTGTAAAAGTCATACGCAAAGTCATCTGACAAAATTTCAATTAGAGCGTACTCTATTTTCTTCTGACAAACCATCTGACATCAGCCGTGTCAGAAATCTATGCCGAAAAAAAACCGGCAGCAGCGGTGCACTATTGACGGAATCGTAAGCCGGCTGAAGTTAATATTTTACAATACCGATGTTTATTATGTTCAATATAAATTATGTTCATATATATAATAATTAAAAACGTTTTATTATAATATCCTATATTGGTTTCTTCGACTTTAAAGAAAAAAAAATGTTAAGGCGCAAATAAAAATTCTTGTGGCGGCAGCACGATATTTTGAAACCGAGAACTACTTTGGTTTCTGCAATAACTATGCGAAAAAACAGAGACAATGTCAGAAGCAAATTACATGTACGTGTGTGACCAAATATAATAAACCTTATGTAAAACAGCAATTTTGACAGGTATGCACAATTACATGAGACTTAAAAAGTTGAGAAGTCAGATGTAAAAACATGTCGTGTACTTACACCTTAACTCTTGGGTCTTTATAAAGACACAAGTTAGTACTACCAATATTTTAAGTTGGACCTAGAAAATATAATTGGGGGATTCACAAGGTATGCTATCAATTCATATCGTCATAATGTCCTAAATAATATTTTACAATTGCTTGAAAAAAATATTGTTGTGTTTCAAACAAAATAAAAATTTACTGCTGTGTTCATTGATTCGTCATAGCTGTACAGTAGAAATCTAAATTATAAGCGGTTGCCTAGAGCAGACATATATATTTTGTGTAATTATTTTAAGTCATATGACTTTACAACTTTGACTACTTTGTGATTACCACAAATGTAAATTGAATAAGTTATTTGCTATACTTAGGGCACTGTAGGCTATTTTGTAGTGAGAGCTAGTCCATCATACTTTTCTCAGTAATTTATATATTTTTATTATTAATTAAAATCCCGAATCGCCAACTAAAGCTTGTTCGTATAGACGGCATTTCGCCGGGCGAAAGGATTTTTTCCTCTGTGCAAAACAAACACCGGCTTCGCTAACTCAAGCTTCTCTGCATAGCCGGCTTTCGGCCGGGCGCAATGATTTTCTCCCCATGCTATAACAAACACCGGCTTCGCCAACACCAGCTTCTTTGCATAGCCAGCCTTCGGTCTTTCTCCTCTAAGGGGTAACAAGGGAGAAGAAGAAAATCATTGCGCCCGACTGAAGGCCGGTTATGCAAACAAACTTTAGTTAGCGAGTTAGGATTTGAAAATTACGAATTTTGTTGGATTTTAAGTTTCGGACCCAAATAAATCGGCCATATTTTAGAAACCGAAATCATGTGAAATTAAAAGGGAACAAATTTTGAAAACTCCCTCGTGTTCAAAGTTCATAAAAATATTTCCTTCTATATACCTCATACTTCGAGGATCACTTTTCTCTATCTACTTTTGAAATCAGGAAAAGCGGCAATCATATTTACAAAAATTCAATTGAAAATCTTCATCGATTTCAATTTCACGTGATTTCGATTTCCTGAAAATGGCCGAACATGTAGGTTTAAAACTACTTTGTAAGAATTAATACTTAATTAATAGTTTGAAAATAAGAATTGGGTGATTTTTTTTTTCGGGCTTTTTTTTACCATTTTCGATTGTATTTTCCATTTTTATTTATTGGACCATTTTTTCGTTTGAGTTGGGTAATTTTTCGTTTGGGTAGTGTTTCACAAATTGCTTTGGTCGATTTTGCTTTGGGTCATTTTGCTGACAGCCTTCCTAAGTACACTTCGTCGCAAAACTCTACATACGATATAGACTTTTCATGTTATTTCATAATTTTTGTATATATTAAGGCCCTTATCATGTAAAACGCAACGCCAAAGAATAACATTGAAAGCACAAACAATGTCATCAATATTTTGTAATTATGTTGCTGCTTTCTACATAAATTTATATACCGTTTCTAAATTTTCAACGCCACAAGCTATGCAGCGTTTGAAATTTTAAAACGCAATGTGAATTTCTATAGAAAGCAGCAACAAAATTACAAAATATTTACATTATTAGGGCCTAAGTAAATTTTTTGAAAAATGTTACTTGTAGCTATTTAACAGGGTCTACTGTATATAACGAAATTAAAATAGTATAAAAAAAGTAATGCCAAGTTTGAAATTTTTGCAATATGCAACTTCAGGAGGTTTTGCAAAAGTGTACAGATTAATTAATACTTCGTTGTTTGTCTTTTATATTCCAATATTGAACTGTTTATTTACACAAGTTTTTATTTTTAACAGCTTTTATTTTTATACTTTTTACAGATAAGAATAAGGTTAGAAGAAAAACGAAATAGTTATTAAGTTTAATATTGTTTGAGAAATGCATTTACAGCAGTTTGTTTGCAGGTGCATTGATTTCCTGAGTTCTGGGAAATCAGTCTGCACAAAAGTCTAATGTGAAATTGTTCACTTTGCATTGGGGCATAGATGCCGAAAAGATAAGAAGAAGTTTTCGACGCAAAAGGAGGTCATACAAGCCTTAAACACCTTTTAAATATGTCGTATGCAGACTTTTGGTGTTAAGAACATGTGAATTGTTAGATTTTGGAGAGATCGTGGATACTGAGAAATAAAAATAAAAATCATTGTATTTTATAAAAAACTCAAAATTATTGAAAACATGAAATCGTATGTAGAGTTTTGCCAATATTAAAAATATTTCTCGTTTATTTTTTTTTGCAAATATTTAGTAAAGGCTAGTTTACACCATCACACACTTCTTACGTATTCCATAATACTTTGTTAGATAGAAATCTAATGAGTTTCGTTGAGACTGTCAACAAATCTAATGTAAGATTACACTTTGTAGTCACACTTTCACACATGCTTTTATTTAAATGCAACCCTGATCCAATGAAAAGTATTAGCGTTTAGAAAAATTTTTAAAAATATAAATACCAATACCAATATTTTAAGTAGGACCAAAAAAACACAATTGGGGGATTCACAAGGTATGCTATCAATTCATATCGTCATAATGTCCTAAATAATATTTTACAATTGCTTGAAAAAAATATTGTTGTGTTTCAAACAAAATAAAAATTGTAATGCTGTGTTCATTGATTCGTCATAACTGTACAGTAGAAATCTAAATTTTAAGCGGTTGCCTAGAGCAGTCATATATATTTTTGTAATTTTGTAAACGCTGCAAAGCTTGTATCATTGAAAATTTTAAAACGGTACATGAATTTCTGTAGAAAGCAACAACAAAATTGCAAAATATTTATGACTTTGTTTGTGCTTTCAATGTTATTCTTTGGCGTTGCGTTGCGTTTTACATGATAAGGGCCTATGTTTAAATTCTTAAGTCTATTGTCCCACCGTACATTTTTTCAAACTTTACCGAAATGTCGAAAGTCATCAAAGCAATGGCGTGTATTGCAATTTACTTAAATTCTTCACTTTATTGTTTGTTTTATTTTATATGTACACGTACATAAAAATATTTTGTTGTTTATTTTTAAATTGTTCTGGGAAATTATCTGCAAATAACAGAATAAATAAACATACCGCTTCATCACCTTTTTCATGAGCCTTAATTATATCGAAAACTTTTGTTTCTTTTATTATGTATATATACATATATATACATATATTTTTTTTTTTTTTTTTTTTAGAAAAACAAACAATTCATATTTTTTTTAAACCTATAACGAGTATCTAGTATTGACTCTACTCCTTTAATACACACTCTCATGCGAACCTGATAAATAAGTTGTAACGGATACAATATGACGTTATTCAGCCAAGCAATTTAATCAAAACAACTGAAACAATTTCCATGACGTTTCAGGTTGGTGTAGGTGTGAGGCCAAATTAAAGCAGACATTCAAGTCAAAATATGAGTAAAAAAACTTTTTATGTTTATTAGAAATCAAACCACTAGTTGCAAAATCGACACGACTGTAATAAAACTTAACTAAGTTAATTTTATTGAACGTTTTTCACAAACACATTAAATTATAAATAATGTAAATAAATAAAAGTACATTTATATAAAATACATTTTTCCCTTTGATATTGGGGAATTGGAATCTACAAGCAAAACAAATATAACATGTAGAGTTCGAACGAACGTTTGTGTTCGTTGTCGTAAAGCTATGTACGTTTAAGTTCGGCATTCAGATGTGAAACAGATTTTCATGAATACCTGCCGTCTAGCTCTACTCTATGGTGGATCTGAACCACTAGGCAACAAACAAGGCATTTACCAACCGACCCCGGGTGTAGGAGCAACCAGCACAACCGGGTAGCAATTTGAGTGCATTACTTACCCGGTGAGATTTTACACTCGCCCCTTGTTTAGGAGTTGGAGCTATCTAACCACCCCTGGTTTTGAAAATATGCCAGCAGAAGCTATTGAGTAGCAACAGCACCTAGGGATAGTTCTCTCTCAGGCCGAACTCTCCCACAAGTAGTGAAAAATCAGACATTTAGTGTAATTTTCAGGATAGCCCTTCCCGCGACCGTGGGCTTAAACAGCAACATCAAAGTGATCCCCGAAATCATTCCTTCGTCAAAAAAGCATATATTCGTTGCACAGCATTTGAGAAAGCAAGCTTTCATCGGAAGGAAGTGCAAACTTGCAAGTACGTACTATATATATATGGGGGATTTCATGTCAAGTGACACAACTTTTGAAATCGATGTCTTCCGATTTGGATGAAATTTGCACCAAGGTTAGTCCTATTGTAACGTAGGTTAGACACAAAATTTTCAATAAGATAGGTCAACAAGTTTTTGAGTTAAAGGGGGTCAAAGTTTGACATTTTGGCCAAACAGGTGTTCTTTCTCATCCATGTAACTTAGTATCTATTGGTGTTAGCAAAATTTGTCCCAAACAAATTAGGTAGTTATTTCTTCAATCTTTCGAAAAAAAATTTTTTTTTAAATTTAAAATGTTTTTTTTTTTCAAAAGAAAGCTTAGGTTTTTTCCTTTAAGATAGTTCTGGTCGCTTTTTGGGCCGCGAGTGGTTTATGTATAAAAAAAAATAATTTCTAAGTCAAGACGAGGATTTTTAAATTTTTAGCATATGCACTATTTTGAATTTTTTCTTTATTTATATAAAATCTTTTTGCTCCTGTACGGAGCATAGGGCTTTAACAAGTTTATTCCAATATTCTCGATTTTTTAGGCGTACTTTCGACAATTCCATTATAATTTCTTGTTTCCAGGTGTCTGCTGGTCTTTCAATACGCCGGCTACCTTGTGGATTCCAGTCTATAGCTGGTTTGGCGACCAGATGATAGGTGGCTTTCGCAACGTGTGTCCAATCCAGCTCCATTTTCGTTTCCTGATTTCCCGTTTTATCGGTCGCTGGGTTGTTTCTGTCCATAGATGGATGTTAGTTATTGTTGTGGTCCAATTTATACGTTAAATCTTACCTGGGCATTTCTTTACGAACACTTGAATGGAGTGGAGTTGCCAGGTAATTTTTTTTCTTCCCCCCAAAAAAATTTAAAAACCCCTCAAATATAACGTATTTAAAAAAATCCACCCCAAATGTAAACGTTTAGAAAATAAATTCATTTCAATTAATTTAACTTGACTCAGTTTTAAGCTACGTTCTAATATGACTACCTAAATAAAGCAAAAATCGCCACATTTTTAACATTTTACAGAAATTCCCCCAAAAATATTTTTTTTAAAGTTTCTTGAATATTTTCATTTAATAAAATATCTTAAAAAACTATACATGGTTTAAAAAAGACTGTTACATATGAACAATCATATATAAACTATATACATATGTATCTGATCAAAATAGAGTTAGTAGAAATTTGCTATTTCTTAAATATTGGAATAAAGTTTCTTCAAAAATATCCAGTGTTGCCAAATCATTTTCGTTAATCTTGTACATCTTATCGGAATTAAAAAGTTTAAGCATTTTAGGTGTTTGATTAAAGTTGTGACACGTATTTTTCAATGAATACTTCACCCTTATATGCTTTCTTTTTTTAATCTGTTAAATATATATAGTCTAACTTAGTTATTGTTATGTACAGACAAGCATATAGTGAAATTCCTTAAAAACCCCCCAAATATAAATTTATGCCACCAAATTTTCCCCCTCAGCTTTCCACTAAATGAAAAAAACTGCCTAAATCTGGGAGGAAAACCTAACCTAACCACTCTGGTGTATTTCACGTATTGCAGCGTTCCATCTTTCGCATCCATAGTAGAATGTCGATTTGACGTTTGAGTTAAACAGGATTATTTTAGTTTTTCTTTTTTTATGATGAATTCCACAAAGGGTTAAGTTGACCAGAGAAGTGTAGCTAGTTTTTAATATAGTTAATATTGTGGAATATGTTCTAGGACAATTTATTCCGTTTTTAAATTAATTTATGTCACATTTTATATCTTGTGGTCGGTATTGTGGTTAATACCTGTGGTGTATTGCTATTTTGTCAAATGCTTTATTCTTGGATATCATTTGCAAGGAAGCTACGAAATAGTTAAAAGTGCCTTCGTCAATTATTTCGATATGTCACCAAATTAATTAAATAAATATTACCATATCTTTTTCTCATTGTAATTTTAGTATTTTTGAGGTCAAAAAAGTACTATTTTTATTTCAGCTTCCAATATTTTAAATTTTGCTATTTAATAACTTTTTTCCGACAACGAAAAAATTCCTAAAATATAGATCATGAGATCCTATATTACTTGAGTGTGTAAAGTGCAAAGTTTTTTCCCTAATAACAATGTTAGAACAACAATTTTTTCCAAGTTTAAACCAACATTAGTTATGATTTTTTCCCATCTTTTTGGAGTCCTTGCGTTAAGAACTGCTAATTTTTGAGGTCACGGGCGAATTAGGCCAATTTGGGATATCTTGTAGACTTGTACTATAAAGTGAGTGAGGCAAAACTTTCTTACCATTATTTTCTAAATAGTTTAAAACTGGTATTGAAACATATCGCTTCAAACGAATCAATTATTAATTAGTTCATTTATTAATGATGTGCTAATAATCCCAATTTTTGAATGAAAACACTGAAATTTATTGTTGTGGGAAAGCTAGTTTCTATGCGCATTTCGCTGGTTGCTTAGGCCAGCTCGTCAGGAAACTTTTTCCAAATACTTTAGAAAAGCTAAAAATATTATAAAAGTAAGACCATAAAGTGAATAAGAATTTTAAACACTCAAGTCTTACATGAAACAATATCAAAGCTTTAACAAAGACACAACAATAAACCGTTAATTTTTCTTTCTTACATTCCCCCACAATTGGCTGGGGGAATGTAAGAACAGTCCCAGTTTTCCTGTGATTGTCAGGCAACTCATTACCTTTGCGCTATGGATATTTTTACATACGATTTTTTTCTCTTCGGGTTGGCGTTATGGTTATTTTTTTGATCGGCAATGATTAGAAGACAAAAATACACTTTTTATGGTGTTTTAAAAGCATTTCGGACACGCAAATGCTGCTGCTTTCAAACGTTTTAACGCTGAGTGTCTCCTAATAACTTATAACCATGGAAACCAGAAATATGCTCTAAAAACTGGAAAATATGCCAGAAAAATTTTTAAAAATATTCAACAATTTAAAAACATTTGCATTTAAAAAAACAAACCTAAAATTATATTCGGTAAAGTCCAAACACCATAGTATTTACCCTATTTGAAAACGATGGGCAGTCATGGGCTCCAAAAACAAAGTTATATTATGTGGTTAAAATTCATATAAGAGCTATTTGTGGCGAATATTATCTAGATATTAACATCCATATGAGATTTTTTGTCTTAAAGGGATTTCAGGGACGGTCGCTAAAGTGTTTATTAATGTTATCATTTAAAAGAAAGTTAAAGATTTCTATAGATGGGAGATTTGCGAAAATGTGAGCCGATTCTAAAAGAATTTAATTTGCAATAACATTTTTTTTGCGGCGAATTTGATCTAAATACCAACATAATTAATGGTTTACGGACCAAAAAGTCTAATTTGGAAAGAAGTTTTTATGGTTAATAGGTGATATTATAAACCGATTCTCACCATTTTCATAGACTTTATCCTTAGTACAAATTAAATGTATTTACTAAATTTGATGAAATGATCTACAAAATTGCAACATGTACTTGACGCACAAAGTTAACATAACAGACAATCAGCTAGACGGACGGATGGACATCGTTACATCACTTTAAACAGTGATTCTGAGTCAAAAGATTGGTTCCAGATTTCTTTGTATTACATCGCTAAAAACGTATATAATTGATTTTTCCTTTCCTAAAGATAAAATTTGAAAGTTTACAATCTCAGAGTAAAAAATTAAATGTAGATGGCGAAATTTAAGCAATACGTTGGGTAAACATGTAGATATTTAAAAGGGTACAACCAGAATTTTTAAAAAAAAGTTTTATTTTATTGCAGCAAAAGCTCTTGAAAACTTTTAAAAAAAATTTCCGTGTATCAAAATATGCCTCCAAAAGGCAAAATATGCACTTTTAACTGAAAAATTCTGTAATAATGCTCTTTTAACTAAATTATGTAAAAAAAATGCTGTAATGGGTAAAATATGCAAAAATATGCACTAACAAATCAATACCCAAAATTCATTAAAAGTTCTAAAATGGAAAAATATATTGTTTCTGTCTTCATTGGCCGCACAAGGAAAACATGCAACTGCATATTTATGGTTTCCCTGCTTATAACTTTTTTCCCTAAATTTAAAACAAACTTTACGGTTAAATGCCTTCAATTTATTTTTTTGGTTAAGACCATCACTCAGGTGTTTGAACTAGGAAAAAAGGTTATGGGAAGGAGGATAGAGGGAGTAGTGTTTGTGAACATTCGACTTGAACTTATTCATTTTTAAAGTGAGAGGGAAGACTTCAGCAGGAAGGTTGTTCCATATACGAATAGCCCGGCCAAAAAACGAATTTTCTCTGTAATGCGTTGTACGATTTACCGGCCAATCGACCAGAAATGGATGGGCTCTTAAGGAAAAACGTGTATTACGAACAAACGTATGGGTTTCGGGAACCAGCTCCCTTATTTCATCAGAACACATCCCATTGTAGTAACGATAAAACCGGCAAATACAACCCACATTGCGACGGTGCTCAGGGAGTCTATAGAATTGGATACCCTACTGTCACCAATGAGAACCATGGCCATCTCCTACACACGGTCAAGAAGCTCCAAAATAGACTTTGAAGCACCGGCCCATACATGAGAGTTGTTTCCATTCGCAGTCGGATATAGGTGGTATAAATAGTAAGGAGATCAGATTGAGTGAAGTTTGTCTTACACCGTTTCAAAAATTCGGTATCTTTAAACTTATTTTTTTTTTGCTTATTTGGGTGGTATTTTTCTTCCGTCTCAAAATCACCACTACTGATTCGTACAAATCCCCTCTCATACCTTGAAAGCGATGGAATATTTTCAGAATAAGCTTCGGTGAGTAATCGATGTGTCTAAGATGTAAATTTTTTAAATCGAAGAAGTAAAAAGAAACGTTGTTGTTAACAATATTAACTATTTAATTGTACTAGTACTTTATAAACTGCTGGGTATTTATGTATTTTATTGAAAAAAAATTTTGTCAGTGTAAAAAGTAAACCATGCCAATCATGTTAGTGCTGCATATGAAATAATTTGAAAGTGGGAAAGAAAATATTGCAAAGTATTTTTATGATGCCGTGACAAAATTTAATACCAAATTATAATGAAAAAATTATAATGAAGAAAAAAAAAAAATAAAAACCTTAAGAACTTTGTGGATCAAATATTGCAAAAGCGTATTTTTTAACATGGTCTCATTAAAAACTAATAAACTTTTTGAAATTTCAGTAGTTTATTTTAAGACGGCAACCAATGTGTTAAAAATAAAATTGGAGAATATACCTAATTAATAATTTGAATGTGAAAACAATTAGTAGAGAAAAAAGATATTTCTTGAAATAACACATACAAACACAGAAAAAATTGAAAATTGTCTCTAATCACCAAATTCATACGAAATTCATAGAATCAACCAAACGAAACTTTTAAAAATTTAAAATTGTGAAAATTTATTTTTTAATAAATGATATTTTTAATTTTAATTAATGAAATGATCAAAAAACTTTGCCGTTTCAAACAATGTGTTAATTGATTTAATTAAATACAGCTCAGGTTTTGACAATTCCCAACAACAATTCTACAAGCTTCAATTATTTTATTATAAACGAAAAAATCAATTAAAATTTTTTTTGTTATTTAATTAATACTTTAATTAAAATTTTTTTCAAAACAACAAAAATGCTTAACAAATCAAAATTATAATTTTAGTTTTCTTTATACTAAAAAAATAATTGACTCAATAATAACATTAAATAAATTGAAATACCTGTTAAACAATTTTTTTGCATTGATACAAAACTACTGATAATTTCTGCTGTGTATGTACATTAGGGCGGGTTGATTTGTATGGATGAAAAAAAAAATGAAAAATCGTATAGCAAAAACGTAATCTACATAAAATTCTAAGAAAATTCTCCGAAGAAACCATGGGTCTAAAATCAAATCCTAATCCGCGCCTCTCGACTTGAAAATTTTTTTCCTCTTCTTTCGCTAAAATTATTTTCTTTTTTTTTAATATATTATGTTTTATTATATTATAGTTTATGCAATACAGGTTTTGTTTTGAGACTAACCAAAATATTAAAATTTCAAAAAAGCAGTTGAACTCCAATTTGCATCTCCTCTGGTTTGCGTTCTATATAAAAAATAGTTAGAACACGTTTTACCTAAACTGAAATATTGTTTGGTTGAAAACACTTTTTTTGTTTGTTTTTATTTGCATTATAAAATAAGAATTGTTTATCGAAAAAAAGGTTATTTTATAAATACTGAAAACAATTTTTTGAGTGTAACTTTTTTTTTTGGATTTCCAATCTTTTTCATTAAATTATGAAAGAATTTTTTTTTTATCTATGTTCCTTATAAAAATATTAAATATAAAATTATATACACACTTTCTTACTTCGGTGAATATTTTCAAGTCGAGAGGCGCGAATTAGGATTTTATTTTAGATACATGGTTTCTTCGGAGAATTTTCTTAGAATTTTATGTAGTTTACGTTTTTGCTATACGATTTTTTAAAAAAAAAATCGACCCGCCCTAATGTACATACATCAGATAAAAAAATATATGTATAATTAAAGTGTCATTGAAAACTTTGTGTTGCCAAAACTTGCCAAAATGGCTAAATTTGCGGAAAACAATGGCTAAAAAATTTTTTTTAATTAAAAACACAATAAAATTCAATAACAAACCCAAAATAATTCATTAAAAGTATTTTACAACGCAGTTTTAAATTGAGATCAATTTGTAATTTAAAAATAAACGAAAATTAAATATTTTTGAGCATTTAAAGAATAAAATTGACGATAAATTCGATGTCATTATTGTTCATTTCATAGCAATCACTTGTACCTATAAGTTTTAAATATTTTGAAGGTAAATCATAACCATTACAACATTTACCCAACCTTCTGAGTCCAAATCTCCAACAAAAAAATAAAAAAAGAGATAAAAAATATTTTATTGTTATGGCAAAAATATTTACCTAATCGTTAAAATCGAATTAACGGTTTTCAACATATGTAAAAGTTGAAAAGGCCCTAATCATGTAAAATGTAACGCAACGCCATAGAATTATATTGAAAGCACACTATCCAGTGGATAGTGTGATTTATAAATTGAATGTATTTAACTCAACTATTTATAACATTACATTACATTCTGCTGGTGTCTAATAATTTAAAATTTTTCTGTTCATAAAATATACTTAATTGCTATCCAACGGATAGCTAAGGTAAAATGTAACAGAAATATATACAATATAATAGTCTGGTAGTGTGTAAGTCATTCCTAAAAATTTAAGGAATAGAACTATTACAAAACGCTTTTTAAAATACAGAACTGAAATTTAGCTCATAGAATAAATTCGAAAAATTAAAAATGTTGAATTAAAATTTAATATAAATAAATAATAAATTTTAATTAAAAACAATTGCACCCAAAACGAAATTTCGTAGGAAAATGGATAATTCTTTTGTTAAGAAAGGAAATATTAAAAATTCGCTCATTCTGTTGATTGTAAAAATGATTTGCCCTTTGGTATTACGATATTAAAGTACAAAGAGATTTCAGTTTGTATTTAGATACAAATTCTATAGTAAAAATATTTTTAATTAATAAATTTTCATAGAAAATTCGTTTCATAAACCTGCTATGAACCTAAAATATTTTTTATGAATATGGAAAATAATAGTTTTAGAACTTTGACTTTTCTTAGACTATAAGAAATAAATTGATTTAAATTTTGTATAGCATAGAAATAAAATCGTATTTAAAATTTAATCTCAAATACCTGTGCTACATATTTATATGTATCAGATGCGTTAACAAAATAGACCCATTTGTTTAGATATAACCATTTATTTCAATTCCGTTAAAAAATAAGTCACTACATATATTAAGTTTCGAATAAAATCTGATACTGGTAATACATTTTTAACGAAAAGCTTTAAAAAATTTTAGCATTATATTTAGCATTTTTTAAAATAATTTTTAGCATTTTTTGGCCGTGTCTAATGGCAGATTTATCTGTAAAATATTTTAAGATCTGGTCACACTGCCAATATGTGAGATATTCAGGTATGTCATAGAATTTATACGAGAGTGATATACACATTTTTCGTGCGTTTTCACAAATCCGAAAAACATCAAAACATTGCTTTTTTTTGTTATTCAGTATGATATCATTATCACACAGGTTCTTTGTAAACATCAAAAAAATAGAAATGATCGTGGGTACTTCGAAAATAAATTTAATAACTGGTTAAAACTCATGTATTATCCTTGAAAAATTGCTTAATATCGATATTGATCAATATACCAATAATATGCAACAAAAAAATAATTAATAAGTGGTTCATTTTCACATTTTTCTTTTGTTAAGGTATAAACTGTAAGAAATATAAAAAATGTGTTATCTAAACAGGTTTTGTCTATTTTTCAAGACACAACTTTAGAAACAACAGGATTCTCTATCATTTGAAATATATTTTGAACGTTTCTTTTATGTTAGTGCTCTGAAATTAGTAATTACACCTAACTATTTTTAAACGAATTCAAAACGAAAAATTTTTGCGTTTTACATTTTCTAGAGAAGGTAAAAACGTTTAATTTTCACTGTCGTACGAATTTGGTTTCTGTTACGAACCTGATTGTCAATTTGTTATTTATGTATGGGTACTAGGGAAGTCGATTATGCGACTTTTTTCAAAAATCGATTTTCTGATATTCCGAATAGTTGCTTTAAAAAAAACTGGTTTCGGTCAAACATTTAGCACTAGACAGCACGAAAAGTTTGACAAATAGCCAACATGTCCGCCAAATTTTAAAAATTTTTAATATTTCTATAAACATGCTCCAAATGTTTGTTCAAACCGCAATAAACAACACAAAATAGATGTTCGAACTAGCGAGATCGATCGGTTATTATTTGAACGGTATTAACCGGTTATTTTAGTTTTGCCCAAGCCAGTTATTTAAAAAAGTCCATTTTTCGAATATTGGATAAACTGGTTATTTTTATATTTAACCGAATGTTTTAATAATGTGTTGTATATATACGCTTTCCTTACTTTTGTTGTTAATGTACCCGAAATTTATGTATTTTTCTGGCATCAGAAATTAAAAACCGAAAACTTAAAATTTAAGTTTTTCATTTGAAAAATTCAAAACTCATGCGTACAAAATACATTTTTTTTCTATCAGTTAAAAAAAAAGATAGGAAACAACTTAAAAGATATTTATTTTTAAAGTACAATTAGTCAATTCACAAGGTATCCTAACATGTCATATTGTCAAAATGTCCTAATATTTCACAATGGTTTAAAAATATTGTTGTACGGCTCAGCCGCTCAGCGCTGGACTTTTCTGATTAATTACGACAGCACAATAAACACAGCAAGCAACATTCTATTTATTTAAGAACACTTTTTGTTAACAAACCAACAACAATATTTTTAAACCATTGTAAAATATTAGGACATTTTGACAATATGACATGTTAGGATACCTTGTGAATTGACTAAATATGTGTTTTGTACCATAGTATAGAACTAGTATGCCAACTCGAGAGAGTGTTCTCAATTTTTAAGTGCACCCTTCACACATATAAGTTCTGTGTGAATTCAACACACATAAGAACAACAAAAACAAAACAAAATTTGATATTTTTCAATTTAAAATTTTTCACAATATAACACTTTATGTTTAATTTTATGACATAAACACATAATTAATAATTTTTTCGAATACATTTTGCTCATTTGCTTTTGCAAAATGTTTTTATTTTTCACAAACTAAAAACTTTTAAATAAATTTATTTGACATTAATTTTTTTCTGTTGTTTATATTATTAAAGCCAGCAGAGTAGCATTTTGTGGTATAAAAATAATATATAAAATCATAAATTATTTAAATATTTTCCGATATTGCAGAATAAAAATTTTGCAAAACATTGTTTTTAAAAGTTTATAAATGAAGCCTCATTTAATAAATTGAAAATTTTTTGAACTAATAAAATTTTATTTTGGAAAAATTTTTTTTGCCACATTCTATACGATATAATGCAACTATGCTTAGTGGTGGAAATAGTTTTATACACCAATACATTTTAAAAAAAATCTTACTAAACCAAACATAAGGTGTGTTCCACAAGATTTCGGGCAAATTCGGACTAATGAGAGTAAAATGAAAATTACTCTCTGAATTTGCCAAAACTACCCAAAATTGCTGGAACGCAAAAAACCATTTTTACACTTCTTCAAATACTAATGATGCAAACTTTTCAAATTAAAATCTATTTTTATGATTTAAGACGCTTAAAAGTAATAACATTATAAAACCAAAACATTTGCATCATTGTAATTTTTTATATTTTGTTTTCTTTTATGTTACCTAAAATTTTTTTTATTATAAAATATAAGGGCAATTACTAGAAGTGACACTACTTAAAAAATTATATAAAAAAAACTAAAAAAGAACCCATTTTTATTTTTTGATATGGTATAGATGAAGGATAAACCTTTCTAAAAAATTAATACACTGTAAAAAACCCTTGATCTTTTTGGTTTTTTCGTCAGTTAAAATTTTTTTTGTTACAAATTTTTTTACAGTGTATTTTTTTTTTTTTTTAACGTGTCATAAAGCCTGTTAAAATATCTTTTTAATGATACCAATATCATGGAAATCGGTTTAGCCGATTCTGAGTTATTGTAGTTTAAATGGAGCTCTTTTCGACCATTTTCGCGTTTTTTCGAAAACGTTCCCACTGTGTCACGCCCAAAAAATCGCAAAACAGTCATTTCTAAAAATGAGAATTTGTTTGTATTGATCAAATTTAGCTATGAACAAAATTTCATCGATATCTGAGTTGGTCGGGTTCAAAATTTCAGTTTTATCTCGATTTTTAAATGAAATTCATCCTATGCGCATTTCACTGGTTGCATAGGCCAGATCATCAAGAAACGTTCTCCTAAACAGGTTTAGAAAAGCCAAAGCTATCAGCAAACAAGACTACAGAGGAAATGAGAATTACTTACATACACTCAAAAATATTGCTGTTTTTTTTTTTTTTTTGGTAATATTTAGTTTTTAATTTCAGGAGCATTGTTCTGTACCACCCCATAAGATAAGTTGTTTCTAGTACAAGATAGCTTCCTTTGGCGGGAGCTATTGTAAGAATTATAGAACAGCGGGAAGCCTTTATACTGCAGTTTGCATCCTGTGTATACGAAATCAATGTATACGTGATACAATATATTAGCAACATTCAAAAGACTTTTGATTTTTGTTGCACAACGAAAGCAAGTGCAATATAATCCGAAATTTTTGTTCATGTTCTTGTATGTGGCGAATACGTTTTGATGTTCATATTCTGATTTACCACTATTTTTGTTGTTGTGCGTTTGGTTGTTGACAAAAAATGGCATTGTAAGGCGACCATGGTTTCTAAGACATATGTTAAGCCAACGATGGCAGCACATGGACGAAACAAGAACATGAACAGTTTACACGAGTAGAATTCATGTGCGACATGATGTTCTCACCAAGTTGATGGATAGTGGGGACGGGTAGTTAGGGAGAGTTGTCAATATTTACCCATGTAATGTCAAACAACGAAATATTACTCACTTGCAAAAATTTGAATTTCAACAAATTTTGCACTTTTTAGGTATTGCAAACTTACTTTTTTATATAAAACTATATTTTATTCAATATTTTGTTTATTTGAAATTAATTTTTGGTTTAAATTTGTTATCCCAAAATTTTTATATTAAGAAATTTTTCAAAAAATAAAATTGATTTGTTTGATTTTTGAAACTCGTTTTAATTTTTCCTTATTTTGTTTTGTTTGACGTTATATGGGTTTAAAATTGAGAATAAAATTTCTAATGATCAAGGTATATTTACAGCAACCAGTCTCGGAAAGCCTGCTGATAATTTTTTTTTTGCTTGTTTTGTGATACGAACTGTCAAATGTTGTTTATGTTTTTATCAACACGTGTCAAATTTCTAGTTTAAAAAGTAAACACGTTTTTTTAATCAAAGTAACAAGTGAAAAAGTGATAATATTTTCATATTTTCTTACAAAATTAAAACAATTCACAAATTTTTCTTACGAACTTTAAAAGTAAGTTATTTATTAAACTTAACAAACAAAATGAATCTATTTTCGTTTAATGGCGTTTCTTTTTCATTTGTCTTTTATCAACCCCTTTGCGGTTTGACAGTTCGTATCACATAACAATAATAAAAAGCCCTGTTGGTTGTTTTATTGTACAATTGTTGTAATCTCGCGGCTAACTGCTATAAATATACCATTGTACCACTCCTATTGCAAAATATAGGGCAAGATAGAAAAAATATCGAATAAAGTCAAATACTATTTTTTATTTTTGTCATAATACTATCCATAATAAATGATCCTAATAAAAAATTACAGAAGGCTCTCGATTGCAATATTTGAACTCAAGTTATATATCTAATTTTTTTTAATATATTCTAAGTATAATATTTTAAAAAGATATGATAACACAGAGCGATACTTAAGTCAATTTCAATAATAGAAATATTCATATTGATGTTTAAGGCATAGATTATATATACATATGTATATGAAACTCGCTTGTCAAAAACCTAAGTCTAATTTAAAAAAAAACTTAAGTGATGAGAATGTGTTAGTAAAATTTTTGTCATCATATACTAAATATTCCCCACATTCCCAGCAAACACAATTAAAAGGTCGAAAAAATAATATCGATTTTATTTGAATTTTATTAAGAAATTCACAAAAAGTTCTCTTTTTTTTTGATAATGCTATTAGTTTTGAATGATATTTAACCATTTTTTAGCAATATATATTTCAGAATGGTTTTAATTTAATATCATTATTAATTTCACATCAAGCTTTACTGTTTGCTGGGAATATTTCACCACTTTAATGATATTTACCTAAATTTAAAAAACAAGTGAGGGAGCCCGACTACATAATAACACCAAACACAAATTTTCCAGAGTATATCCTATTTGGTACTGATGTGCAACCATGGACGCGCCAAAACATAATTATGTTATTAGTTTAAGATTCATATACTTATGCGAGTTCTTTGTGCGAATATTATCTAGATATCTACATCTGAAATAAGATTTTCTGGAAAGCGCTTATATTGGACCTATGATCAATTCTGGACTTACATGTCATGACATTGAAGTTATCGGTGCCAAATTTCATCTCAATAGTAATATTTATAAGGTTGTTAAGGCATTAAAAGCTATATTGGGGAACGGTATTTTTATGGAAGCTGTGGTCACATATAGTTAGTTGAATGATTAAGGTTGGAGTGAAATATTTCTGGGCCAAGTTCAATCGAAATACCAGCATAATAAGATAGTTTCATATCAACCATGGAAGACTAAAGTTTATATAGGGGGCTTATCAAGGCCGATTCCTGCTATTCATCCTTAATGAAAATTTAATAATTTGTACGAAATTTTTTCAAATTGTCTCTTAATTTGTGAACTGTAGTTTGCGTTATACAGCCAGCCTGATGAACGGACATCGTTAGGTCGATTCAGGTGGTAATTCTAAGTCGATCGGTTTGCTAAAATAAGGTTCGGAAACCAATATTTTTATGTGTTACACATATCATCGCAAGTCCATAATACCCTCTCCACGTATGGTGGACTGAGTATACTTACTGGTTACCCTAATTCCAGATGAGACTGGTCAACCGCTGTTTTTCAAAGGTGTAAATTTGATGTTGTATAAGCTTGAGATATAGACTGCTGTTTTACCCAGAGATACGCCCAAAGAAGAAGCTCCTCAACACACATACGAACAACCACCGGAAACACTTAAAACCGCGAATGTGACTTGTTTTTCGTTTGGTTTCTCTACGTTTTAATATGATAAGAAGCCAGCGCCAATGATAGTACGAAATAAAACTTCAGGAATGGTTTTAAATGAAAAAATTAAAATTTCTTTTTAAAAATTGTAAAGAAATACATCAAAAAAATTTTATTAAAAACTTGTTTTTTAATTGTTTATTGCTTACAAAATATTTGTCAAAGAATTGAGGTGAACGTTTACAAGTGTGGTAAGTTCACAAAGTTCCTATATGTGTGAAGAGGTAAATAAATGTTTTTCAATTTTAAGGGAGTTTCATATCTTTGTAATCTATGGTTTAAGGCACATAAAAAAATCATTATTCAAACGAGGACTAAAAAGGCAAAGAAAATATATTTAAATTTTATTTTGAGCTTCTTAATCAAATAAAGTCTAAGTTTGAATTCAAGCTCAAAGCCCTTTGAAAATTCCTATATGTTCAGACGTTAACTTTTATGTAATTATGCAATAGTAGCTTAATGTTTAAATCTTTAATTCAAATTTAACTTCTCATTATCAAAAAGTTTGTTTTTTAACATTTAAGAACTTGTTCGGTTTCAAAGGATTTTGGTAGGTTTTGTGGACAATTTTTGTCGGATAGAAAATTTACTTCTGTTTCCAGTGGACTCTTACACGATTGAGAATGATATCTGGTGAAGTATTACTTTACAAATATCTACATATATGTACATTAGACCGACTCAAGTTGTATGGAGCCGAAAAAAGTGTTTTAGTTACCCCTCTGAAAATAAAGGTTGATATGTTTTATGATGATTCCCAAAATATTTTGGTTCTAGCGTTAACCATCCGTGAGCTGGACCATTTTTAAAAAAGGTCTATTTTGTCAGTTTTTCGAATTTTTTTGTACTTTGCTCAAAGACGACATAAATAAAATTTGTTATCATCGAAAAGGGTTTTTGCAGCAGCATCCAATGGTATATAAAACTTTACCACTTGCGAACTACTTATTGAGATATTTAACTAAATACATATTTTCGTTTCGGGTTTTCATACAAATTCTACGTATGTGGAAGTAATGCTCTGCTTTTCAAATTGAATCTATTTTAAAATAATTTTTATATACCATTGGATGCTGCTTCAAAAACCCTTTTCGATGATAACAAATTTTATTTATGTCGTCTTGGAGCAAAGTACAAAAAAATTCGAAAAACTGAAAAAAGAATTTTTTTAAAAATGGTCCAGCTCACGGATGGTCAACGTTAGAACCAAAATATTTTGGGAATCATCATAAGACATATCAATTTTTTTCTCAGAGGGGTAACAAAATTCTTTTTTTTTTTGAGTCGCTCTAATGTACATATATAATATTAAGACAAACCAAATTTATTTCTTAATATATTAGTTACAGAAAATTTCTTATAAATTATACAAACCGATTTTTTCCTAGGTCTGGAAACTTTATCACCTGGAGCTCCAGAAGTGTTGCGTAAAAGACTAACATCAACTTTCTTTTTGGGGGACGAAGGCATTTTTTTAAAAGTTTAACACAAAAATTTACAATTTTTTTAACACCAGCAAAAGTCTTTACCCAAAATTGTTGATAAACTTTTATATTTTTACAATTTTATACAAATTTTATTAAAAGTAGTTTAACTAGCGAAATATATTTCTAGTTTAATAACAATTTAGTGTAAAAAGAAGCAACAAAATTAGTTCTTTTAACAAAATAAAATGACAATATGTAATAATTTATTTATTTTTTGTCTTTTCTTTCTCACAAAATATAAACAAAAGCAAACTTATATAGAATTTGGTTTTACTATAAAATTTGTTATAAAATAAAAAAAAACCCCATAAACAAATCATAAGTTACTATAGAAATTTCATTTTTCTATCGATTATACGAATTCGTTAATTACCAATATGAATAATTTTCTTCCTTTTTCCAACGTTTACATCAAGGAAATATTCTTTATATTATCTTTTATCAAATAATTCTTTTTATATCTGTTAAAGTAATAATAACGTTGTTGTGGTCCTGGTCGGGCCACATGTTCCAAAAATTGTTGCTCATCAAAATAATTTGCGGAATAAGCAAAAGGCTCAGGAGTTTGAGGTACCAACTCACTACTTTCTATGCTGGAATTTTCTTCTAGATGTCTTTCGTACATTTGTGCTGATACTATATTTTTAGAGGCATGCCGACTAAGTGCTGGAGAATTCAAATACGGCGATGGTATCAACTCTTTAGAACGATTTTGTAAACATTCTTTATGATTTTCCTTTTCAGCTAAGACTTTCAACAAAATGGGGTTTCTGAAGAGAAATAAATTTGTAAAGTAAGAATTTTGAATACTTTCTATTGAATTATTAATAATACAGGGCTAGTTGGAAAAACTGTCAATCGGGCCACAAGGCGGGCTTGCCGTTTTTTAGGTTAGCTCTTGTTTTCGAGATTTACCTTTATTTCGAAAATGGTGGAGGTTGCACAACCTATATTCGCGATCTAACAAAAAAAAAACGGTTAGCACCACTGGATTCAGCGTACCCGACTTAGGGTGGCCCGCCAGGTTGCCCGTTTGACAGAAAACAAGTGTCAAATTATAGCCTCGTTTGAATAGAGCAAGCTAGTAATTTGTAAGTTTCTATAAACAATTTTATGAAATGAATTAAGATGAATAATTGAAATTTGAATTAGAAAATTAGTAACAAAATCAATATTTTAGTTAACCATAAAAATCTTAATTTAACAAATACATATTTTTATACCCACCACCACTTGTGGTAGGAATTATGTTGTGTATAAATTACACTACTTTATTTCGTGAAATCGCTCCATAAATTACCGTAGGTCCAAGTGTTGCCAGTGAAATTTTGAGAAAGATACATTTTAGTTTCCAAAAAAATACACTTTTTTAACGTTTAACATTTATTAACATAACATTTTAATTTCATATTTAATGAATAATGTAAAGAAAATAATATCATGTAAATTAATTTTTATATTTTTTAAGTCATAAATATTAGGTCAGTAATTTTTAAAAATACAGTAAGCAAACTTAAATTTTAAATATATGTAACTATCTTTGGATGTTATAAAAACAAATTCATTTTTGTAGAAATTAATATACGAGTTAAGGCGTTTATACTATGGCGATTATATCAAAATGTTCATATAAATTTGTCTTCTTAAATTTCATACACATACACAAGAATAAGCCATTTTTGCTGCTAAATTTAGCATTTTCATTAAGCACTTGGCATTTTATTAAGCACTTGGCATTTTATTTAGCATTTTTATAAAATGTTTTTAGCTTTTTTCAGCATTATTTATTTTAAAATATTTGGACGAATAATTTTTTTTATTTAACTTAAATTTTATAAATTATAATAAATTTCGACTAAAAAAAATTGTACCCAATGAAATTTCGTATGAAAATGGATAATTATTATATTAAGAAATGGAAATGCCCTCATCATGTTGATTGTAAAAACTATTTGCCCTTTCTATTACTCTTAGTGGTAATGATATTGAGTTTGTTGATCGTCTTAATTGTCTAGGTGTAATTCTTGATACTAAATTATCTTTTGAAAGTCATGTTAATTTTATAATATCTAAAGTGAACTTTACTTTGCGTAAATTGTACAACACAGATTTAATGTTACCAACTTATGTTAAAAAACAAATTGTTTATGGGCTTATAATGCCAGTTTTTTATATGGCTTGGAGGTGTATACTGGAACAGTTGGCTATATTCTAAAGAAATTAAGATTGGTTTTCAATCGAGTTATGAGGTATCTCTACTCGTTGAGGATAAGACAGCATGTCTCACCCTTTGTTTTAAAATTTTTAGGTTTTCCATTTGTAGAGTTCATAAATTTTAGAAATCTTGTCCACTTTTATCAGTCGAATAGATTGCATACTCCTGGATATTTGATTCAGTTATTTGATTTTTGTAGATCAACGAGAAATAGGCAGTTAATTATACCGAAATTATCTGCCATATTGGAGCGTTCTTATTATGTAAGAGTTGCACGATCTTATAATAAGTTGCCAAATTTTTTGAGAACTTTTGATGTTTCTGCTAACACATATAAAAAAAGACTCTTTCTAGAACTTTCAAGAAATCATTCTTCTATATAACTGTTGTATATTTATATGTTCATATATGCGTTAGTTATTATATTCATGATATTTAAATATTTAATTCGTGAAGTTTGTTGTGTAGTATTTTCTTTATGAATGTAAAGTTAATGCTTATTTATACTTTGAAAGTTAACAAATATCCGCTTTATATTTTTTCTGCATAGATTTAACTATTGGAAATGTATTCATATGTGTAGATAAATATGAGATTTACATATAATATTCGGAATTGTTGTTTTGGGATTTTTCATAGCTAGTATTCTTACATTATTATTAAGCTATCTTACCCTTTTGTAATTATACACACTTTAATTTTTATATTCACATACATATATATATTAGTAGAAATTTGTAACCGATTATGGCCTTTAAAGGCTAGGTTATAGTATTGTGAGAAATAAAATAAATAAAATAAATAAAATAATATTACGCTATTAAAGTACAGGGAAATCTTACTTTGTATTTAGATAAATACATATTCTTTAGTGTAAATCTTTTTGCTCTAAAATGCTGAAAAAATTATAATTTTAAAACTTTAACTTTTCATAAACTATAAGAAATAAAATGATATACAAAATTTTTTGTGGTATAAAAATAAAATCGTTTAAATGTTGCATGTATCAGGGATTGGCAGATCCCCTTTAATCTTAACTACCAGTGCTACATATTTATATGTAAAATCTACCCATTTGTTTAGATATATATAACCATTTATTTAAATTTCGCTAAAAAGTAATTTATGTTCGAATAAAATTTTATACTGGTAATACATTTTTAACAAAAATCTTAAAAAAAATTTGACATTATTTTTAGCATATGCTAAAATCATTTTTGGCAATGTCTAATACCAGATTTAGCTGTAAAAATTTTTAAGATCTGGTCACATTGCCTACGACAGAAGAACTTCGAAACCCTTACAACAAAATGCATATAATTTTTGTATTTAGTTGTCACTGGTTTTTTTTTTAAATTCATAACGAAATGATAACTTAAAAAAACTTTGTCAGAGAAGGAAAGTTTAATATTTTATTTCTGTACATTTTGCGTACAGATTCAAAAGAAACCAAAAATGTCAGGATTATACATGGTACCTGAAGTCATCAAAAGATACGAAAAATGAATCTTTCGTATCATAATGGCAGGTCCAATGTCCACTCTCGGAAAACACTTAAATAAGCCTAAAACTGTAAAGAGTAAAGCTTAAATTTTGCATTTGGTGCGCCACACCAATTTGTTTTGTGCATTTCAAAAGACATTTTTTTTTAATTAATTTTCTTCTTAAATTATTTTCAGCACTTCTCACATTAAAATTTCTTTATAATTGTTGGACACGCTTAAAAAGGAAAACAAAGTTTAACTTTTTTCTTTCATTTTCAATGACAGTATTAACAGAGTTAATTAAATAAATATAAAAGATCAATATTGTGTTCCCTATCCTCTCAAAAGAGAATATCATGATGAATTTCTTTTTATAATAAATGGAAAAAAATTAAGTTAACGATTTCGGGATTGACTATATCCCGTTTTTCAGACCTCGCGTGACTCATATTAAACTGCTTTGTAATTTTTGTTCGGTGTCATTTGGAAGTCATCATGGAAAGGCTCACACCAAAACAGCGTCTCCAAATTGTTCAGCTGCATTACTCAATGAAAATCCGGTGTTTTATCGTGAACATTTGTTCAGTGATAAAGCACATTTCTGGCTCAATGGATACGTTAATTAACAAAATTGCCGTATTTGGGCTGAAGAGCAACCCGAAGAGTACCAAGAGCTACCATTACATCCACTAAAAACAACAGTATGGTGTGGTTTATGGGCTTGTGGAATTGCAGGTCCATATTTCTTCAAAAATAAGGAAAATCAAAATGTTACCGTCAATGGTAACCGTTTTTGCATTGGAAGCCAACATTACTCGTGTTATTCGCGAGATACCAGTCACTATGCTCGAATGAATTGCCCGAATTTGGACCTTCCGCATGGACCACCTCATACGTATTCATGGCCAACATTTACATGATATCATTTTCAAACAGTAGTAACCGGTAGTAAAAATGTTAAGTTCACTTTCAAATTTATGTGTTAAATTTTACATTATAAATCAAACCTCACGATGAATCATAAATGTGGATAAATGTGGTGAAAGTGCCTTTATATTTACATGACGCGATATTGCGTTATGTTTTACACTTTTGCATTTTAAAAAAAAAATTTTTATTTAACCTTTATACAAAATATTCGTGAAAAATAGGCATTCGGTGATACGAATACGAATATTCGTACCGTAACTACTGTCTAAACTACATCTCAACCTCTGAAAGTATTGAGGACTATCATGATACAAAGAAACCAGGATAGCGCATTCAGCTTTTAAAAATGAAATGTTTCTGCGAATCTACGTCACATCAGCGTATAAGTACAGCTAAGCAATAGAAACAGAAGTAAACAAACATGTGTATAATGTGCTGATGTAACGTCATATTAAACAGTTGAATTTTGTAACTAATAAAAACAACATGCGCAATGCGTTATCTACGTTTATATCATTCTTGGAGTAGTATTGAATATTAATATGAACTATATTGAGCATTATTGAGTAATCAGCAGTAGTAGAATTTGCCAGCTGCGTAGGGTATGCAAATCAGGGACCGAAAATAACAGTTATTTTGTAATTTTTAAACAAAAAAAGTGATTTTTATTTTTTCGATCAAAAATTACAGTTATTTTTGTATTTATATTTTTTTGAACAAAAATAACAGTTATTTTTTGATTTTTATTTTTTCGATCAAAAATAATAGTTATTTTATGATTTTTATTTTTTTCGAGCAAAATAAAAGTTATTCTTTAAAGAAATGTGCGTGTTTTAATTATTGAGTTGTCTTTTAATATTTATTAAAATGTGTGATCATCATTGGGATTTCTTATGCGCATTAAAATAAATATTTAAAGTCAACTAAATAATTATAACGCGTACATTTCTTTAAAGAATTACTTTTGTTTTTGCTCGAACAAATAAATATCAAAAAATAACAGTTATTATTGTTCAATAAAATAAAAATCATAAAATTACTGTTATTTTTGATCGAAAAAATTATTATCAAAAAATAACTGTTATTTTATAATAAAAATCAAAAAACAACTGGCATTTTTGTTCAAAAAAATAAAAATAAAAAAATAACTGTTATCATCTGACTTTTATGAAAAAAGGAATAACTGTTACGGTCCCTGATGCAAATAGTGGAGTTTTAACCCATAAATACCCTGAACTATTTTTTGGAACGATTATTTATTTTATCAGCTGGCAACTTTAGTCGACTATGAGCGTTATTTGGTTAACATTCAAAACTCTCACCTTGTTCTATTCATCCACTTTGTTATTTCCTCATTCGTTACAGAACTATCGCCAAGATAATAATTGTCGGCTATGTATTTATTACGTCTTAATAAAACATTTATATCAACTTCTGTTTCGATATCCAGTTCACAGCCACAGCAATATAATTCCAAAATTTTCTTATTTTCAGCCAAGGACTTTACTATTTTATCTGCTGCCGTAGGCGAAATTTTAATGGCACATATATCGAGTTTAATTAAAGACGAATGTTGCTTCAATAGCTCATTGGCAATACAACAACATAAACTCGAATCGGTTATGAATTTTAAGCCCCTGATATTTAATTCTTCTATGTGTTTCGAGCCAATAACATTTGAAACAAAATAATGTAAAGCTTTATCTTCTATAGGATTACGAGCCAAGCCCAAATAAAAAAGATAATTGGATTGGTAATTTTTTAAAGCTTTCCCTAGATGTTGTAACACTTGTTCGCCTAGATTATTTGATTCTAATTCTAAGTTTCTCAAAGATTTGGTACAGTTAAAAAGTTTTTCAAAGGCTAAGCCACAATCATCCAGTAAACGATCATTACCAAAGTCCAAAGTTTCTAAATTTGGCAATAAACGTAAGGAACGACATAAGGTTAGACATTTGTTAGCATCCATGCGGCTGTTGCGCAAACGAAACGTTTTGAGTTTGTGCAAATGCCTTAAACCTCTGAAAAATAAAGATTTTTTTAAAATTTGTTTAAAGAATTTCCGAAATTTAAAACAAACATTGCCAAATGTTTAATATCTACGTAAGAAAAACTTTGATGCCTTTTATGATAATTACGATTTTGCAAAGGTCCCAAGAACTCAATGGTAAATGTTTCTAAATTTGTAAAATATTGCACAAATTTTAAATCTATATGATGGCAATCCTTGTCAGGATAGTTGTATTTTTTCATGTGCCTCAAGAGTAAAGATTTGTTGCGTTTATCTATAATACGATCTTCGCCATCGTCTTCACTTTCAGAAAGTTCAATATCGAAAACGCTGTCCGGTATTTTTTTCAAAACATTTTTCACTGGCTTCTCTTCAGTACTCTTTCTTGTTTCACGTCGTTTACGTTTAGCTTCTTTCTCTTCGCGAGCTTTTTCCTTAGCCTCTCTTAAATTTTGCCGTTCCTTTTTTCGTTCTGCTTTTTTATTTTTCAACTCTAATTGGGATGAAGTTTTCTCCATTAGTATACCTTCTACTGCTTTTTCTTCTTCTTCTGAAGAACTAGATTCAAATTCTTCTTCTAAACTACTTTCCTCTGAGGTTGATTCTGCTTCCGAGTTAAAGTACTTCTCAAATGAACGGTCCTTTAACGATTGCAATCGTTTTATATGCATTTCTGTAACAAAGTCTTTAACTTTTAAAGCCAACTCCTTCATTTCATCTTCTGGCCAATATTCAACTGGACATTCTTCCACTAGTTCTACATATTTCAGAGAAATACCCAAATTTTTCCAACTAACATTTCGTTGAATTGCTAAAGTTTTATCCCTATGTTTTGCTAAAACCACCCTCTTCCAAAAACGTTCTTCGATTATGCTATAGCATTCGGCCAAAGGTAGATCTACATCCAGAGAGTCATAGTGGACTTGTAATAGCAGGGGACTGGAAGCAATTATAGGTGTGGGTTGAGGACCATATTTGCGTGCCAATACTCGTACACATAAGTCCACTAAAGTTCCCAGATTTGAATTTTCTATAAACACCTCTGGATATATCGAACGACCCTGCTCACTTTGTAGTCGTAACGTTTGAGGCGAGGGTTTGTAAACATCGTATACACGTTTTAAGCCCGAATCATTTGGTATGGCAAATGTGTTTAAGTGAACAGAATATATTGGAGTCTCTTCTTGCGTTGTTTCTTCCATTGGAAACGCGACGTTTTAAATGAAATTATTTTTAATTTTTATCAAGACTGTTTTAATTGAGAACTGTTATAAAAGCCGGCTTACTTGAATAAAAAATCAATTTAGTCCTACATGTAATAGAAATCTATCGATTTCAGTGTAATAAAAATGATGAGAATGAAAGCACAAATAGCAATAAGGAAGAAGTACATAACACGCGTTAAGTCCTCGACAAGTATCGTGCGTTTAAAAATTTTAGCATATGAAAAATGGCAAGTTACTCAACGCGCGTTGTAAAAGCCTTTTCTTTGAGCTGTTTTTATTTCTTAAGCACTTTTTTTTATAGAATTTCAATCTTAAGCTCTTTTTTTTTATACGATGCTGTGTTTTATAAACTCTTCAATAAGTTCTCCATGATTCACAAATTTATTAAAATTATACTTTATGATTGTTAGCGGATTACTTGTCAAAAATACACAACGCGTTTTAAAGTTCGAAGTTATCCAACTTACTGCCGCAAACGCGTCAAAATGTTTTTTTTTTTTGTGTAACTTGTTCTATGAAAAAACACTAGTTAAACTTTTTTTAAACAGAAGTCTACGGAGCGCTCGCGCAATAATGCGTGCTATGTACAGTAATCCCTTGATTTACGTCGCCTCGATTAACGTTGTTTCGGTTTGCGTCGCCAAATTTTGTGTGACTTCTAAATTTGATTTGCGTCGCTATTCGATTTGCGTCTTCAGATTTTTTGTGCCTTATTTACTCGATTTGCGTCGTCATTTGATTTACGTCGCCTCATTTGCTTATCAGAATCAGTTTTTAGTTGAAATGTTTGTTTGGGTTTTCATGCGTCTGTAGCTTTTTCTATCTATACATGGATACAATTTTTTTGTTTTTCTTGTCAAACACAACGGACAGAAATATGAGATCAAAAAAAACACAATCACCCCAGTTATGAATAAAAATTTCCCGGAAATTGTTTCCCTTTGCCATATTTTTACAAAATAATTAAAATAGGAATAATGGGAGAAAGGAAAAAACTCCCCGGGAATTTTTATTTATAATTGAGCTGAATATGTAGTGGAAAGGGTATTATGCGTTTGTACTAATGTTTGTAACACCTTAAAATATTGGTCCTAGACCCTTGTAGTATTCCAATCGACTAAGAATCACTTTTTGAATCGATCTAACGATATCCGTTCTTTCGGATGGCTTGCAGGCTGTGAATGGAAACATTGTACGCAAATTACAGTTCGTAATTTTGGAGATAATTTCATTAAATTTGGTATACATGCCATTTGCAAATGGTGAGTATCGGTTCATAATTTCACATAGCCCCCACACAAGGTTTTTTTCGGAATTGAGTATTTTTACCCATAGACGCACTTATTATGTTGGTATTTAGCTTAAATTTGCCCCAAACGTATCTCATTGCAATTTAAGTCATCTTAAAAAATTATATTGGAATTGGTCCATATTTGACCAAAGAAAATATCTTTTTTATAAATGTTGGTATTGACACAAAATTTAGCGAAAAAAAACACTTTAGCGATAGATTCTATGTCATGGCAAAACGTGGTATTTGAAGATCCACCTCCACCCCCTTATCTAAAATCATTTAAACTAATCTCATATAGATGAAAATATCTAAATAATATTCAGCATAACGAACTTTTACATGAATCTTAACCTCATAACAAAATTTTTTCTTGCGTACCCAATAGGGTACACTTTTGAAAATTTGTTTTTAAATATACTTTCTTACTTGTTTAATTCTGTAATTGTTTTGTAATTTGTTAATAAATTAGTCTTTCTTTAAGTTTTTTATAAAAGTACATTTTATAGAACACATATGAACATGTTTAAATTCGATTTACGTTGTTTCGGTGTACGTCGTTATTTTCCGGAACCAATTGCGACGTAAATCGAGGGACTACTGTACTTCCCTTAAGAGATTTGCATGCAAACGATAACCGATGTAGTTAGTCAAACCCCTCCATATGACATCCTAAACTAGTGAGCCTTATTTTCTAGAATAGTTGTTATATGGTAGCTATGATCAGTTATTGGCTGATTGCAGAAAAAAAGGTAATTAAGAATTTATCTTAAAGAAATTTTAAAATTCACATAAAATGTATTTTAAGTTTTTTATAGTTTTTGCTTTCACGTGTTTGTTTTTGGTGTCATCTGACATAAACTAAAATCGTTCATAACAGCAAATTACTTAAATATTTATATTTTTATTCACTCTTAATTGTATTTCAGTTAACTAAAAATTTAGTTTTTTTAAAGAATATGTGTAAATAAATGAGTTTTCATTTTTATTATAAATTTTTATATTAATTAGAATGTATATTCGAAGTCAAATTGCAATTTAAAAAACTTTTATACTTTAATAGTCTTATTCCTTCAATATTTTCCAGGAATATTTTCTATGCACTATCTTAGTTTTGTTTGCTTGTATATTTCTATTACGAGGCTTACTTTAGTTATCCTTCGGCTAGCAATGAAGTAAATTGTACAGAAAATTTATACAACTATTAGATACCGGCAGAATGTAATGCATTTTCTGGCCCACTACGGCCTTCGTTAGCATTCTTTGTAAAGAAATTTTTTTTTGGTTTACTCGAGATGTATAAATTTTGCAGTAGGAAATTTGACTAGTGCTTTGCTAAATACATATCGTGTAAAACCACATTTAGCGCCAAAGCGACGGCCGTCGGTCTTTAGTCTATGGAGTATGCTGTTTAATGGCTTTAATAAAACTTTCTATGTAAAGTAAAAAACAAGACAAAACTTGTGCATGTTATAGGAAGTTCTCTTCCCCTCTCACCAATAAACTTAAGACTTTCTGAAAGAAAACTTGTGAACCCAGACTAAAGGGGCTAGTTTGTAAAGCCTTTCCCCTTTCGTTGAAAAATTTCTCATATAAAATTTTTTGAGTTTCAAAAATGAATATGAAAATATTTTTTGAGTGATGTGAAGTGTTACACATGGCGAGTTGTGTTTTTATCGTGCAATTGTTTTTGCAGCAATTGGTTTTGACATCTTGTCCATTTTTTATACAAACAAATGCATTGGGTTTTGACATCTTCAACATAATTTACACAAACAAAACACGTGTTGTTTTTTCTATTGTTGCATTGTTGTACGAGTAGTTTTGCGCAGACCTACTAATTGGGCCATGGATTTACAAAATAAGGCGGTTAGATTAAAACAAAACAAATTTAAAAAAAATTTTTTCATGTTAGTTAAACGAACGGAATTTTCGTTCGATATCATTGAATAGACAGAGTTGTTATAGTAATAAAAAAATATTAATATTTTTATTTTCTTTGCAATATCTTAATTTAAGCTACACATTTAATCCTTTACAATTTTATTTATTACTGTGCTTAAAGTCAAAGAGAACCACACCAAAGCCCCAAATATACCATAAATGTATAATGCTGGCCTTAAACAGTCCGTTAATGATTTGACCTCATAACGATCATGTTTTATCAGCATAGAAACATAAAGGATATTCTGAAATTAAATTAAAAAAACATATAATTTTCTATAAATAATCACTATGGCTCAAATAGTCGAATCGTATTTGTAAGTCTAGAACCCGAAATGATATATTTTCACTAATCGAATCTTCGGCTTACCATTATCAGAATGGGATAGGTAATAGATATAACTGCCAAAAATGCTCCAGCATAGAGATCAACAAAAAATTTTGCAATTATTATCACGGCCAAGATTAATATTATTAGTAACATATTTAAACTGAATACGATTAAGACAAAAATTGGTAATAAATCCTAAAAAATAAAGAAATAAGAAAAAATAAATACTTTTAAAATAAAAATTACAGATTGTTCTCTAACTAACTAATAAGCAAATACTATAAAGGGCTCAAAAATTAGATGTTTTTTTAAGCTAAATTGGAACACGAATATACTCGTAGCACTCATTTATTTTAATTAAGAAGCGTTTTCGAGATATTTCGAAAAATCTGGAGAACTTTTCATCTGAATTGTATAAAATCGCATGGGTGTGTCCTTCCTCTTTCAGCCAATATACAAAATACCGTGTTGGCCAAATCAAATTCATTGACTTACCGAACTTAAAAAAATTTAAAACACTTTATATTTTCTAGCGTTGAAAACATTCACCCTTATTCCATTTAGCGTCGTCGTCGTCGTCATCGTCATCAATTTAATCACCCTTATTCCATTTAACGTCGTCGTCATCTTCATCAATTTAATATCAACATAAAATTTTATCGACGTCGTCATCAATTCGATACAAAACTTGTATTCTATAAGAGTAACGATGTCGATTGTGTATCGTTTTTTTAAACACATCTCTAATAATTTAGACAGTTGTTTTGTTTTAATAAAAAAAATCCAATTTGATATTCGTTTCTTAAAAATGTTATACTCTCAAAAAGGGTAAAAGAGGCAAAAAGAGCAACAGAGCTACGCGAAAATTGCAAACATTTGCAAAAATAGCGAAAATCGCGAAAATTTTAAGTCCCTAAAACCGATTCCTTGTGGTTATGGAATTTTTGGCATTCCTTATAGTTTTGGGGACTTTTAATCAATTTTATGGCTTGTTTGAAATATTTAAATTTTTCGGGAATTTGCGCTATTTTTGCAAATTTTGCGTAGCTTTGTTACTCTTTTTCCATTTTATTTAATTCAACATTATTATTATTAAAAAATTAAAAAAGAATAAAACTGTTTCGACATCAATTAGACTGACGACAAAATCAGAGTCAATTTATATCGATGCAGACGTTAACGTTGCGTAAGGCATACCAAAAATACATCGACGCTTATCGATAAAACTTAATATTGACAATGGGCTAGCCGATTTACAATAATTGACACGCAACGACATCGTTTCGTATTGACTACGCTAAATGGAATAAGGGTGAATATCAATTTCTGTTGAAAGCAAAAACAAAACTAAAAAAAAATATATTTTTGAATTTGTTTTTACTTTCAATGAAATTTTTGACGTTGCGTTGCATTTTACACAATTATGGCCTTTAACTATATTTGATGGAGACATTTTTGTAGCGGCAATGTGAAAGCATGGATAAATTTTCATTAGTTCTAAAGTCGACCGTTGACCAATGAAACTTTATATGCAACCTGCATACAACCCAAATAATTGTGACCTGTCCTTTCCGATTTTAGGTTGATCAGTACACTAAACGTTGGCTTAAACATAATTTTTTTGTATGTTTTAAACTTTGCCACTAACTCATAATGTAATCCCTTCCATTAGTAGGATGATTTAAAGTATATTCAGAAAATCCGAAAAACGTTCACTTTGTTACTTTTACTCCCAGATTCCTAGTCTATCGAGGACATCGTTCGATTGATTCAAAAATGAATTTTAAGTCGATTGGTATATTAAAAGGTTGGTCTAAGACCAATTGGTTAAAGTGTTACAAACATCAGCACAAACGCATAATACCCGCTCCACTATTGTGGTCTGCGTATAAAAAAAAAACAAACATTTTGGTTCTAAAATGCTATTAAAGGTACAAGGTACTTTTTATAAGTACTGCACACTCTGATTGATCATAATATTTAAAATTATTGTTATCCAACTCTATTAACTTTAAATATAATTTACGTTACTCATGAGATAAAACTTTTTTTAATTACCAAATTTATTTTTGTTCCAAGAGCAAGTACAAGGACCATACACATAACAATGAAGGTTAAGGAAATATACAGCACAAAACGATCCGTATGATAAACAGTGATGCTTAAGGCAATGACTAAAATTTCAACCTAAGAAAAAGCAGAAAGGGTAATTATAGAAACAATCATTAGGACAATTGTAAAATCAAATAAATATATTTAAAAAAATTAAAAGTATTGAGGGCAAAAAGGTAACAGTTCATATAGATTATAATTTAAATACCGGGAGCTGATATGGAAAATATATTCAGCCTTATTACGGCTGTAGTAGAAAACGACTTAGTCGCTTACGACAACCGTAATAGGGCTGACTTTTTATGAGATATAATTGCAAATTACAGAACTTGATATCTATTAAATTTCTTAGGTATTTTTTTTTTAATTTTCGTCGGTTACTTTTATTTATGAGGCAATATTCCTAAAGCGGATATAACAAAATAAAATTATGCTGAAATTTCTTAATATTTATAGATAATATATATTAAAGAAAAAGTCCCATAACTGCATAGAAGTCCCCATAGGTGGGTAAAACGTATGAACAACCTCCATAAGTTTTTCGTTTTTAAAATATTTTCAATACATACTTGCGCTATAGGGAAGAAACAGTGCCATAACTGCATAGGAGTCCCCCCTAGAGAGGTAAAATATTTGACGGACTTCCATGTCATTGTCCAGACCTGTAATTTTTGTTGCATCAATTCTTAGGCTTATTGGTGAGAGGGGTAAGAAGATTCGGGAGGCGTACTCAGTTTCATGTCCTCTGCAATGCCGTTTTGTTTCGTTATTGTCACACTTTTTTACTTGAAGTTTCAAAACTAGAATTTCATAATCTGGAAACTTATGCAATTTCAAAGCAAAAATTGCAGCAACAAAAATTGCAAGTCTGGACTGGACGATGACTAAGTTTTTCGTCCTAAATATTTTTTAAAATGGAAATTGTACATAAGTTTGCATAACTTTTAAGCTTTTAGAGATCCCCTTTCAAAACTTATTCAATAAATTAAGAACACCGAAAGCAATTTCTTTTTTTTTTTTTTAATAAGAGAAAAAAATCCAAGCTAGAAAAATTTTAATTTGAATTGGTCACTTCCGTTTTCGCAGTGCAACAACTGTGGATGGTTATTTACGTAACTTTTAAACTAATGTATTTTCAACATTTTCAGTATTATAGGCTTTAAAAAAAATGGATCTCAGCTAGAAAAATTGGAATTCAAAATTATCACTTCCGGTTTAGGAGTGCCTTGCACCCAGTGATGCCAATAGTAGGGAATTTTCCCTTTTTGTAGGGATTTTTCCGGAAAATTTAAAGCGTAGGGAAAAAGGACAGAATTTTTATTTTAAGGGAAATGTAGGGAATTTTCAAAATATTATCTCATTTTCAATATATTGTGTAAAAGAATATTCGTATTATTTAAATTTAAAAATTAAATGTTTCATATGCAACAGCATTTAAGTACAAATGTAGTATTTTTCAACCGAAGCCCTATACTATGAGCCCTAACAGCCTGGCAATCTTCAACAAGTGCCAAAAACATGTACGTATACATTTTGGGGCGTCGAATATTCGGGCTCGCATTTGCGAACTATTCGCTTAATTTTGCTATTTGCATTCGTTCTCACATTCGCTTCAATGTGTGCGAATATAAAAAGGAAATATTTAGTGAATGAAATTTCTACATAGAAAATAATTTTGTTCAGAGAAAAAAGTAAACTAAGAGAAATAAAATCATACAATTTGAAATTTAAAAAAAAAATTTAATAAAAACTTTTAAGGATGCGGAAGGATATATTTTTTTATATTCCTATTTAGGGGATTTTTTAATTTTTTTTTAAATTATACAGCTCCTTCCCTTTTATTTGGTACCGAGTTTTATAAAAAATATTAGATGCTTATATTAAAAAATTATTTAAAAAAAGTATTCTTGAAATTAAAATCAAACACGTAGTTTGACTTAGTTTTGCCTTTTGAAGGATATATAGTGACGTTTCCGTCAAAAAGAAATAAATTAAATTTGTCACACAGTGTTTTTTTTTAATTGAATTTTTATATGTTTGAGCATAGCATTGTACATATTTATTTTGGTTTTTTCTTATTCTTAACAAATACTTATATAATAAATGTTAATAAATGCTTTAATTATAATTGGGGGATTCACAAGGTGTCATAAAGTCATATGTCTTAAAATAATAACATAAAAATATACGACTGTTGTGAGCAGCCCCTCATAATTTAATGTGCTATTAATTACGACAGCACAATAGCAAGCAACGTTCTATTTATTTAAGACACTTTTTGCTTACAAACCAACAACAATATTTTTAAACCATTGTAAAATGTTAGAACATTATGACAATAAACCACGATAGCACACCTTGTGAATACCCCAAATATTTACAAAATGTTAACAGAGTATGTATTTGTTTGCCTGAAAATAAACCAATACAATTTTAACGTATGGAATAGTGTAGGGATAATTTTTTTGGTTGTAGGGAAAAGAGGGAATTTTTTATAGACACGTAGAGATTTTCTTGAAATTTGTATTGGCATCACTGCTTGCGCCAGTAAAAAGATTTGCTGAACTCCTAAACTTTCGAATATCCTATTCTCAAACTTTTATAGTATAATAAGGACGGACTCCTTAGGCTAATTTTAGTTAAAAATATAAAAAAAGGGTATCCAAGTTCGAAAAATTTTAATTTAAATTGGTCATTTCCTGTTTTGGAGATGAAATTTTTATTTATCTTTTTATATTAAAGATTAACGGCCTAAGTTATAAAAAATAAAGCATTTTGTATGAAAATCCGTTTCAAAACCCTTTATTGACATGCTTTATTTTTTATAACTTAGGCCGTAAATGATTTGCTATAAGAATCACTTATCTTAATTTTTTTTAATTTCATTTATTTCTAGTTCCAAACGACAATTTAAAAAAACCATTTTTCCAGTAACGGCAATACTTTAGCAACCCATAACTCAACAAATAAACATCATACAAAAAATATTTGGCACACACACATCTACTAGAGGTATAGTCATGTCAAATATGAAAAGATTTCGGAGAAAAATTTTTTTGGTATATGACCGCTTCACGAATAATGCACTTAAATTTTTTTTAAAATATCAAATTCTGGCTTTTTGAAACTGGCGTTTTTGAAAACAAAACGAATCAAAACCGCTAAAATTTTTTGTTGTAAAGGTTGATTTATCGTACGGTTTGATTTTCGATATGCTTTTCTTACAGATCACGCGCGACTCATATCAAACTGCTTTGTCATTTTTGTGTAGTATCGTTTGGCAGGTCATCATGCAAAGGCTCACACCAAAACAGCGTCTCCAAATTGTTCAGCTGCATTACTCAATGAAAATCCGGTGTTTTATCGTGAAAATTTGTTCAGTCATGAAGCACATTTCTGGCTCAATAGATACGTTAATTAACAAAATTGCAGTATTTGGGCTGAAAAGCAACCCGAAGATCACCAAGAGCTATCATTACATCCATTAAAAACATCGGTATGGTGTGGTTTATGGGCTGGTGGAATTACTGGTCCTTATTTCTTCAAAAATTAGGAAAATCAGAATGTCACCGTCAATGGAAACCGTTATCGCACCATGTTAACGGACTATGTGCTTCCTGAAATTTAAGCGCATGGTCTCGGTGAGCTCTTGTTTTTAAAAAGACGGTGCTACGAACCATAGAGAGCGCGTGAAGCAATGACCTTGTTGAGAAATCATTTTGGTGAGCAGTTAATTTTACGTTTTGCTACGGCAAATTGCGATATCACACCTTGGAACTATTTTCTCTGGGGATATGTAAAGTCTGAGGTCTTCAGGATTAAGCCAGCTACGATTGACGCTTTGGAATCCAACATTAATCGTGTTATTTGCGAGATAACAGTCGCTATGCTCGAACGAATTGCCCAAATCCGCATGGACCTCATCACACGTATTCATGGCCAACATTTACATATCATTTTCCAACAGTAAATGCCATAAATTGTTTTTTTAACCGGTAGTAAAAATGTTAAGTTCACTTTCAAATTTATGTGTTTAATTTTACATTATAAATCAAACCTCACGATGAATCAGCCGATATATGTTAATTGAACTGTATGTATTTTGAGAAAAAAAAATAAGACTATTAATTAGAAATGGATATTAAGATCGCTCGAAATTTATCACACCTACTAAAAACAATCGATTTTTATCACACACCTGAATAATTTTTTATACACACACTTACTAATAAAATATCAAATATCCATTCCAATCCTGCTGGTAAACTTTTGCCAAAACAGTCCAATAACAAAATATTTGTCATAATAACCATAAATGTAACATAAGCCCCCAATAACAGCCATGAATTTAACAAAAATTCAAAAGATTTTCTGCGGATTTATTAAAATAGTGTGTTATTTTTAACAATAATTTCGATATTGATACTTGAAATCTTTTAAAAAATTCTTACAAATTTACCAAAAGACACCATTGTATTAGAGAGCAGAGAATTGGGATTGCAGACACGAAATATACTCGTATCTTAGAAATGTTATTTTCAAAATTATTAGTTAATGCAGAAGTTTCCATTAAGATTTAAACAAAATTTTACTGCGAATTTATTTAAAATTAAATATAAATAACAATTGTGACTTTTTTATTTGAACTGTACTTAATTGAAATATTTTTTTTTTGTACACTTAAAAAAAGTTATGTTCAAATATTAAACGTATAAAAGATAAAATTTCTCATTTGAAGTTAACTCTTGTTTCTAACTACGATTTAGGAATTGGAAGAATTAAACAATTAATCTGTCAAGTATCATAATAACCCTAGGGGAAAGGGACCTAACGCTAAACTTGTCACGTGGCAAGTCACTTTAACATGGCGGTGTCATACGAGGGGGTTAATTGGCACCATTTTGACACTTTGTAACATGTCACTAAAATAACCTTAAAGGACACATTCAATTTCGGTTAAAATAATGCCTGTCGCAGATTTTGTCCCAAATGAACCATGTCAATATGATAGGTCCCCTTCATATAAAGTAATAGAACTAGAGAGAATCAACCACTACCCGCACAAAATCCAGTCACATGAATAAATAGTTTTGTGCCAATTACCTTTCCTCTGGACTAACTACACTCTAAACAGATTATCACCAGTTAAGTGATATATATGTCTTGTTCTACCCTATCACAATTCGTTCCTTTTAATTATAAAATTTTGTTCGCTGGTCACGGGATAAGTGCTTTAAGGGCAATTGACACAAATTTCCCGCAGGGAAATGCTTAAATGCTCCGATCAAAAGTTTCAACTTCTACTGGATCCTAGACGAATTCATAACATATGGATTTGACATCTCATTTGATTATTTTTTGCTTCTTGCATTTTATCTAGTGTGCTTGTCACAATTTGTTTATATTTTTTTCTATTTTTCTTCTTGATTTAAAGCTTTTCAGGCCGGAGTTTTAAGATGTGGATTACGTTTAATCTTAGTTAAACGTTTTTTTTTTTTTTTGTTTCATTAATAAAGAACATTTTAAACCAAACTAAGCTGTTCCGTCAAAAATTTGTATACATACTATGCAATGGCATCCCAAATCTGTTTTCAGATTAACTAAACCTAGTTTAACTGAGATCCCAAAAACCCACCCCTAAAAGACTAAATTTAAAAATCAAAACAGATATTGGCTTGTAATGCCTTTTATTATTTGAATTACGAAAAAAAAAATCGAAGGAATTCGATTAATTTCTAAAATTACAGAACTTGTTACACTACCAGGAGCTCATAAAATGTTATTTACTTTTTTATTTCATTACAAATTTTTATATTAATTTGAATGTGTATTCTTAGTCAAATTACAATTTAAAAAGCTTTTCTACTTGAATAGTCTTATTCCTACAATATTTTCCAGATATATTTTCTATGCACTATCCCAGTTTTGTTAGTTTGTATATTTCAATTACGAGGCTTACTTTAGCTATCCTTTGGCTAGCAATGTGTCTAAACTCCGGTTTATACAACATAACATATTATATATGTATTATATTTGAAGTAGAAATGAGTTTATTATTGTATAAACTCTAATTATTATATTTGACTTCTCATTATATTAAGTTAACTAATTTGAATTAGAACTTTATGAAATTGTACCACCTTAATTAATTTCCATGTAATAATATAAAAGTGTAAAGGCGTTAGGAGTTGATCGCTAATTTAAAAATATAAAAAAGATTTGTAAACACTTAATTACGGAATTATTCCAACACTCTTCGGTTATCCGTAAGTCGAAGAAGTTAGAAAATTCTATATTAAATACATTTAATCGTTCACTTTTGCCTTAGCCACAGAACGAACAAGTTCAACATTAAAACTATTACAATTTCTATCAGTTTCAAAGTAACTTTAAATCCCTTAAATTTTAAATAGTTTATCTTACCAGTTAAAGTACCTACCCCTCGCACTTCTCATACGTCCAACAGTGTAGAATAGAAAAGGAAATTAAGGTAACGATAAACCCATTGTACTTGCATACAATTATTGAAAAGAAATTGTCATCTCTTTGTTTTATTTCTTTTTCTTTAATCTCTACAATTATAATCACTCTTATAAAGTGGTTATAGTTGAAATTTTCCAAAGTAATACACAAAAGTTGTAGTGCCCGGCAGTTCGAAAACAATAAGCAAGATTTTTAAAAGTAATGAATTTTCTGGCCCGCCAGTTGAAAGATACAAAGAATGCTGATAAAAGCCGTAGCGGGCCAGAAAACGCATTACATTCTGCTGGCATCTATTAGTTGTATAAATTGTCTCTACAATTTACTTCATTGCTAGCTAAAGGATAGCTAAAGTCTTAACAGCAATATACAAACAAACAAAATTCTGATAGTGAATTGAAAATATTCCTGGAAAATATTGAAGGAATAAGTCTATTAAAGTATGAAAGCTTTTTAAATTGTAGGTTGAATTAGAATACACATTCGAATTAATAAAAAAATGAAACTCAACATGAGAAAATTCTAAGATTCTAATTCTAATAATGAGAAAAAATATTTAAGATTTAATTAAATTTTGACAATCAATGGTAAACAGATTTCATAGTTTTGCCAACAGTATAAGTTTTATATTTATCACCTTTTTTATTGTTGATACATTTTTTAAATGATCTTTAAAACTGGATCTATTCTTGACAAACGAATTTGCTTCGGTCAGAAAAAGGTTTATCATTTATGTATTTATATATTTAATTTAATGTCACAAAAAAATTTAACTAAAATCAAAAAAATTCCGGCGAATTTCAGAAATATTTTTTTGAATAGGAACTAGGGAGATCGATTATTCGACTTTTTTCAATAACCGGTTTTCGAATATTACGAATAGTTGCTATTTTAAAAAACCCGGTTTTCGGTTAAGCATTTTTTAAATAACCGGTTAACCGGTTTTGATTCGAATACATAAAAACACAAAAATCAAATAAGTTTTTGTAATACAACATTAATTTGAATAAAAAAAAAACAATTTTCAAAGGTAAGGAACCAACAAAATACATATCGTCGGTCACAGGTTGACAACTCTTAACTCACTTTTAAATTTTTTGAAATTGTCGACACGTATTATTTATTTTAATTTTTTTTTTAATCAGAAATTATTTCAATACCTTTATTTTCTTTACACCATCTTACAATAAATATCTCCTACTAATTTTGGTTTTTTTTTACTTACTTCCAACACGGTTTAGTAACGGAGTAATAACGTTTTTTTTTTTGTATCCTGAAGAGTACAAAAAAACATGTTAAGAGTTGTCAACCTGTGACCGACGATATGTAGATATGACTTAGATCAGACCTAACAAATATTTGACGATAAAATCCAAGAAAAGTGGGACAGTAAATTGATCAAACTTTAACTTAGTTTTCCACAATTTTTTATTGAATTACTAAACTTTATTTGTAAAAAGATATTTATTTAATGTAATTTGAATGATATTTGATCTAGACAAACGTTTTACAAAAGCAAATAAATTATAGCTATTTAATAAAGTTATTATTTTAAATATTCTCTCAAATTTATTTTGAATGAGTTTTAATTTGTTGGTGGTTAAGGATGCCTATATAAATCACCCATTTTTTTAAAAATTTGCAAACAAAACCTCTTACCCAGGATTATCTATTTCAAATTTTTTTTGTTTCAGCATTATAGAAACGAATAGTAAAATGAACATGCTTTTTGTGTGAAATATTTGTCAATTCGTCGACTGCAATTCAAAACATTCCATGACATTGTTTAATATCATCAATTTTGTTTTTTAGTTCTTGGTGTTTTAATAAATAAAACTGGTAGAAATGTTTGCCATATCGTTGATTCCGCCGGAATGTTGTAGTTTTCAGCATGACGAGATACTAGAACTACTTAACTGAGCAACCTAAATAAGAGCGGCAAGCGTTTTTTGTATGTCAAAACTTTTCATTTGCATAAAGTTTATACGAAAAAAACCTTTAGAACGAGAATTCGACACCACCCGGCTGGAAAATCCTATTTGACAAATCGCTATGTCGATTTGATTCGAATGATTCATTTTTGGCCGCGTATTTTAGTAAAGCATTCTTTAGAACCACTTCGAACTGAGTTAAGTTTTATGTGGATAACATTAATGTCAAGCATGTAGACTAATTAAAGGTGATTAATAAGTCGTGACATGGAAGAAAATTTGTATCTTATCATTTTAGGGCACTTCAAGCACCTAACTTTGTCTTTTAAATCGCGTTCGAAAAACATCTAGAGATAACCTCTATATAAAAATATATTTAATATATAGAATACTCTCGCACAAATTCTTACTTTTTAACTGCACACGTTTTTCTAGTATTTTTAATAGTTTTTGGTTTTTTTTTAAAAGAACACACGCTTTTATAAGAGATTTGTATTTACAGTGTTCATAATGTGTTTTGACCTTTGTTACGTTTTGTTTTGACATTTTTCATTAAAAGTTTAAGTTTGATCAATATTGAATTAAAAAATACTTAAATTACGGGTACATCTATAGCCAGAGTAAGGAAAATGTATATTAATTACACATTATTAAAATAACCGGTTTATTATACCAAAATAACCGGTTTATTCGATATTCGAAAAATGGGCATTTTAAAATAACCGACTTGGGCAAAGCCAAAATAACCGGTTTAAACCGGTCGAATAATATCCGTTCGATCTCCCTAATAGGAACCCACCACTAAAAAGATGCTGGTAAATATTAAAATAATCGTTAAAGCCAATATAAATTATCAGTTATATTTTAAGACAAACTGTCGATGTCCATCCATCTGTCTATTAAAAGCAGTGTTAAGCTCGTAATAGTCGACTTAGGAGGATGAAATTTGGTAAAAAAAAAAAAAAAATTAAGATGACAAATCCATT
The DNA here is from genome assembly GCA_943735925.1 of Pollenia amentaria. NCBI lineage: Eukaryota > Metazoa > Arthropoda > Insecta > Diptera > Polleniidae > Pollenia > Pollenia amentaria. The sequence continues at coordinate 180,939,271 of OX031010.1, read as the reverse complement.
TGATATAAAAATTGATTTATACCCCTATTGAAAATTTTTTGGATTTTCTTGCATTTTTAGGAAGCAGTTTTCCCCCCACAAAAATTTTTTTTTTTTGGAAATTTACAGTTTTTGTAAAACAATATGGCAACACTGAGCACAGCCTAACGATTAAAAATGTGTCTTTTGTTGTTGCTACTGTTTATAATGGGAAAATTTTATTTACAGATTTTAAGCAACTGAAAAATTAATCGGAAAAGTTTCGCAATTGATTGTAAATACTAGAGCACAGACTGTCTCAAAAAAGAGTCGTACTTGATCAGAAACGCGAGTCATAAAAGATTCTTTCAGAAGATTCGCAGGTAAAGTACCATTTCCTCCTCAAAGAAGTAATTTTCGACTCAAAAATGCATAAATGATTATTTTTATAGCGCAGAAGAGTCAAAAAAGACTCGGATATGATCAGTAATTTCATTTGATGCTGACTGTGTAGTAGGGTATTCAATTAATCGATAATTTGTATTAATCGCGCGAATAATTATTCGAGGCAAAAGTTTAATCGATTAATTATCGAACAATTTGCAATTATTCGGTTAATCGAATATTTTTTAATTTTGTCTAGTTTAGAAGTTTAAAAATAAGACCAAAGTTATATTCTTTAACAACAATAAAACAAAAGGTTCTTCATGTAATAAAAGAGTAAACCTTGTTTAATAAAAAATTGCATTAAAATCTAAGCTAATGTTCTAAAATAATCTTTAAAAAAAAGAGTATACAGTTTAAATGTTTATGTTTAAAACGGTTTTGTTCTTTTGTTTGGATGAAACTTGATTTAGAAAAGATTATTTTACTTAAAGTAAAGCGTTATAAAGCATTTCCAATTTCCCTGTTATTTTTTTTTTGTCTTTTCTAAAAATTATAACGAGTGTCCTCCGGGAAGGTATACTACTTTGTATGTAAATGGCGTAAATTATCCTGTGGAAGAAGCTCTTGTGTCAACTGAATCTTAAATGGAAACAAATGCAAATCCTTGTGCAAAATTGTGGCCAAAGTTGTTCTTTGAAGACCAAGCTTCTGAGCACGGGGTCGAATTGAGGTTGATGGACTGTTTTGAACACTTTCTTGAGCAGCAGTAATGTTTTCAGCCGATCTTGCAGAACGTTTTGGTCCATGCTTGGGCTATCACCTACAGACCCTCTTTCTTCGAAATCATTCACTACACGATAAATAGTGCGTTTTGTTGGCACGTTGTTTCTCCCAAAAATTTCACGTAACTTTCTCATCTTCACAATAATCGATGATTGATTTTGATAAAATGATTTAACGATTAAAACACGTTGGCTTATCGAATATTTTTCCATAATAAATTTGCCACGTGTCTACGTCACGACTGCCAAATATGAACCGTCAAGACTAATGTTTACCCATATGTCGGCAAAACAAAGTATACATATATACGGGAAGATATACCACTTGAATCTCTTTTTGATTTCTTAACAATTTTAATACTTTTAATAGTTTTCTTCAGGTCTGGTAGAAGGTTGTTTTCATTCTTCACAAAAAAATAATCTTCTTCATCTGAATCATTACTCGAAGGAAATGCTCCCTGAGTTAAGAAACAATAAAAGGGCATTTAAAACGTACCGGCTTGTGTTTTTAGATAAAAGAAATAAAATTAATTAATTAATTGACATAAATTATTCGAATAATTCGTTATTCGAAAATAAGCAATTTTATATTATTCGAACAGCTAATCGACCAAAATTAATCGATTAATCGAACAACGGTTAATCGTTTGAATACCCTACTGTGTAGTTTGAATAAATCAGTTTTTGTGTCGGATTTGTTCAAAACACAAAGTATTTTTAAAAGCCATAGTCTTCGCTTTCTACGAAAATTTACTGTTTGCATGTGTGTTTGCGTTTCGAATCTAGCAAATGAATAAATCACATCATTAATTTCTTGCTTTTTTATATTTATTCTTCACCAAAGCAATAGCTGTCGAACAAAATGCACAAACATCTAAATTGACGCACGAATTCCCAGATCGGAGAAGTTACGCATTATTTAATAATTTAAAATCAACTGCGAAATTGTGTGGCTGAACAGGTTTGATAATATAAACGCAAAGAAATGAATTTTATAGTTTTGATTATTTGTGAAATTCTTTACAATCACCCAAAGTCGTTCTCTGCATCATACATACACACATGTATGTATGTTTGTGTAACGATAAAAGATTTTTAATAATCTCTTTACTTCCCTAATTATTTTCTGTTTATAATTTATTACTCATCATTGTGGGCTTTTCCATGCGTTTGATTACAAAGTGAACTAAGACAGTTTACATTCGGCTTCCAGTTAAATGATAAATACCCAGTTTAAATTTTTTGCATTAAATAATACATTTTATTGTAAAAAATAGACAAATTGTTTTTTTTAATCAATGTAAAATATTATTACAATTTATGTAAAATATAAAAAATAGAAATAACTTAATAAGTTGTCATAAAACCGTCCCGCCTTAAACTCTTGATATAACGAACCGGCAGTTCGGGCAAATAAATGCAAATAAAATACATTAGTGGACCAAATATTACAAAAACTACCAACCAAAAAAATAATGTAAAAATTGTAAATGCATCCATTCGTTTTCTTTTTCAATTTGCCTTTATTTACTCTACCGCCTAATACTCGGTTTATTAAAATCGGAAAAAGAATGATGTAATTGCTGAGACGTTTTATGTAAAATTTTGCTTAACTTAAACTTAATTGCTATTATCACTATGATTAATTAATTAATTTATAAAAATTTTATTGTAAAATCAGAACTCAAGCAGGTAACTTTAGTACACATTAAGAAAAAAAACCAAAAAAAGGCATTCAACGAAATACACCGTTAGAAAAATATTCGTAAAATTCTAAATTCAATTTTAATTCCTAAGTAATCCAAAAAATGCGGAACTTCAATTAACACAGTAATGAAATGCTCTAGGAATGCCATCTGAAATTATATAAAGAAACATAAAAAAATTATTAATGTTTAAAAAAATTGTTAATGTTATTTTTTTATTTAATGAAAAAAAAAAACAAAAAAATTTATTGTGTTATTAAATGTTCACAATTATAAAAACCTACACAATTAACAATAAACAGCTTTTGTATTTTTTTTTTTTTTATTTTATTTTTTTTTTTTTTTGTAAATAAAGAATTAAATTAGTTTTAAAACTCAATTACAAAAACGAAATTATACGCTTTGCTTTGCTTAAATTTATAAAATCTTTCCAATTAAAACGGTCTTATTTTAAAATATTGTGTACTTGCACTCTCCATGTTCTGGCTCACACTGATTGTTTGTTAATAACAAACATTTTGTTAACGTGATATTATGGAATTAAAAAAAAACATTTGCTGTTTTGGCCCAAGTTTTACATACTGATGTTGGCTGTGTTTTTTTTTATGTGCAAAAGTATCTCTATACTTTTAGATACTTCTAAGTTGTTGGGTTGTGCTGAGCTGTATTAAAAACATACACCTCGTCAAGGGTAAAGAACAAAAAAATAAAAAAAAAAAAAAAAAAAAAAACACATAGAAAAAATGCACGAGAGAGATTTTTTAAAAACGTCATATTGATCAAATGTAGGGTGATCGATTCGGGGTTTAAACCGGTTTAAAACCCGGGGTTTCTTTCTTTCATAGAATGGTTTTTTAAAATTTAAATTTTTTTAATGCCTACAGAGTTCGTATTTGGTCATGAGTGCGCAGCACATGCGCTTAAATTTGTGCTCATACGCATGCGCATGTGCAAAATTTTGTTATAACGATGCGCATACTCATGCGCATTAGCATTGAGAAAAAAACTGATGCGCATATGCGCACGAGCATAAAATACTAGCGCACGCATGCACATTAGGGGTATAACCAAAATAAGAACCTATCATTACGGTATGAGCAATGTTATACTGATATTAAAAATCGATATCAGGGGTCATTTCAGTCCAAAAACCTTCGGCACCGAATGCAATTTCTAAAACACCAAAAAAATTTTTTTTTTTTTTTTTTTTTTTAATTTTTATTACAAAGTAAAAAAATTAAAACAAGCTTAATTAAATAACTTAAACATTATTGTTGTACACTATAAACTTCAAATTGAGAGTTCGTGTTGATTTACAGAACGGAAAAATGTCTTGAACAACTTTCACCGCCAGCTCAGCGCATATATTGCTGCGCTGCTGTTTAAAAATTCTTGATGGCTCCTTAACCCAGTGTCGAAGAAAACAGTTGTGAGCGTTATTAAATGTTTCCAATGACTGACTTAAAATTTCAAATACAATAACATTACATAAAATTTTTGTTTTTTTAGTTTGACTATTGATTTTTTTTGGTGGGAGTCCTTCCCCAAAAACTATTTGTGGGAACATCTAAGAAGTTAATATTAATAAAAATATATGTATTTTTACGTTATATTTTTGTCGCATAAATTGTAATATAAATTTTTATGGTGGGTATCCTTCCCTTGTACCGTTTTTTTGGTTTCTTTTTTTTGGAATGCAAGGAATCGCCATTTCATAAAAAAATAACACGAAATGCAAAGACCAGCATGGCTTTCGACGTTAGAATTATGGATTTCCTGTAAAACTGAAAAAAATTATAAGCTAAAACTTCATCGCGATCGGTACCGAACCTTTTTGAACGCTCGCGAAAAAAGGAAGGCACATTTCTTCATATTTTTTTATGCACTATCTCACTATGATAGGTCCTTTTTGATGTTTGCAAAAATATGCAAATGGTTATATCCCTAATGCACATTCATTGGAAGCCATGTTTGTTTTTATTTTCATTTCAAACAATGTTGCCAGAAATGCAGTTTATCGTGTAAAATATTATGAAATAGTTGTAAGTCAAAAATTAAGGTATTTGGTTGTTTTGGTTATTCCTACATAAATTTTTTAAAATAACATAATTTTATGTTACATTTGCCTTCTATTTATGATGTGAATGAAATTGATCGTTTGTTGCTAGTACGAAAATTATTTCAGCATTCTTATAAAAAACACATGCAGTAAATGAGCAAAAAGCTAACGGAAGTTTTTGCTTTTATAATTTTTAAAACATTTTACTAGAACATTCAAATCAGGTAGACTATTTTCTCTTTTGTTGAAAAATACTTACATGGCAATTTTTACATACAAAAACAAAAATATACATGAACTTTGTTCTTGCCATTCTTCATTTGAAGAAAATAACGAAAAAAAACTTAACCTTCAAATAATTTTTTGTGATCAGTAAAAAATATGAAAAACATCATTTTGTTGCTGCATCAGATTATGTCTGAGCGTTGGTCAAAGGCTTATGCAAATTATTTAAGCTGTGCAAATAGAGAAAGAAATCCGTTTTAAAACACTTTCTTTGAAAGTAGAGGGAAGAGCATGTGCTATAGTTTATACGCAAGTAAAAAAAATGGATTGTGAAAATATTTCTTATAAAGTTTTGAAAAGCGCTAAGAAAATTATTTGCCTGGAATGTGAGAAACAAATAAGTGGAACCAACTTTTTCAACATTAAAAGGCATTATAAACTCGTCCATAAAAAAAGACATTACGCAAAATCCAAATAGAAGTGATACTGAAGGTGCTCCAACAAAAAAACAGAAATTTAATTTTCCTTTTTGCGAATATAATACATTAATTTCCTAAAAAATATTTAAAACATCGTTTTGCAATTTTTGTCACATCAAAAATTAATTTTGGCCTGTGTGCATACACATGTGCAAAAATGCGTTGCGCATTTGATGCGCCACTCACAAAATGTGCACCAACAGAATGCGCATACGCATGAGTGCGCAATACACAAATATAAATGATCAGTCTAACACATGCGCATGCGCTGGTTTTTATGTGAATGTCTGTTTGGCTCATGCGCATGAGTGCGAATATAGAATATCTAAAAAACAGAACTTTTTTCTTTAAAAACCTCCAGTTTTTATACCCAGACCACAATAGTGGAATGATGTGTGTAACACTATTATTGGTCAACTCATTATCATTTTCTGTGTTGATCTAACGATGTCTGCCAATCCTTCCGGCTGGCTTGTTGAGTGTCCATGTAAACTTGTGCGCAAAGTATAGGTCGCAATTTCAAAGATAATTTGTTGAAATTCGGTACATAAGTTTCAATTGTCATAAGGATGATGTTTACTTTAAATGTTCCGAATTAGTCCAAAATTTTACAAGGCCCCATTACAAACTTCTTTCCGGAAGAGTCGTTGTCACCATAAACCATTTTATTATGTTGGTATTAAGATTACATTTGGTCCAAACTTATTTTATAGCAATCTTAATCATCTTACCAATTCTTTCTTTTCAATCAGTTCATATTTGACTCTCAAGCAAATTCTACTGCCGAAAATAGCTTTTAATGCAATAACTTCCTTTTGAATGTTGGTATTGACATAACAATTGGCGACAATAACAAGACAACTATGAATGGCAAAATGTTGTACTAGTTGGTCTAAAATTAATTACTTATATGTTGCATATAAGCCCCCTTCCTAAAATCACTTAAAAGCAAACAAATCTCATATATGTAGATGAAGATATCTTAATAGTATTTGGCACAAAAAACTTTCACATGAGTCTTAACCTGAAAACACAAATTTGTTTTGGCGGATCCATGATTGCCCAATGGTTCCAATTAGGGTACACACCCAAAAAAAATTTTTTTTTTTAATGTGGCAACATATTTATATGTTTGGCAACATATTTATTTTTAAGTTTTATAAAGCATGTAAATTAATAATCACAGTCGCTCCCTGGTATGTTAAAAACTCAAATATTCACAAGGATCTCAATGTGCCATTAGTAGAAACTATTATTACGAAGTATGCAGTTAAATATTAAAAAATCCACTAGCTCGAAATATTTTAAATGACAGTGGCCACTCTAGATTAAGCAGAAGAGATACTGCAGGACTTTTCCGACGAGAAGACCGCTAAACATCTACATATGTGAATAGAAACCGTGAGGAAAAAAATTTTCGTCTATCATTGGCAGGACAAAAATAAAGTATTAGTATAAGATTTGATTAATTATTGTTAGTTCTTATTTAATATATGAAGATTCAATAAATAAATAATGAAAAAAATAAAGCATTTAATGAATAACAGATTACTTAACTTAACCGAGTTATTGTTAAATAGTTTATACAAATTTATAAATTAATAGATTTTGTAGAAAAATGTATCTCTTGTACATCCTGCTAATTTTTAAATTTATTTGAAACCCGGGTTTGGAAAAAGGTCGAATCGATCACCCTAATAAAACGTTATACAGTCAAACAGCGATAGTTCGTACCCCGTTATTTCGAAAACCTTAACAATTCGAAATAAAAGGAAGCTCCCTTGAAAAAAGCTCTTTAATTCATAAAAATCCAATACATTTTGTTCCTCTCATTAGTTCGTAATTTTGTTGTCATTCAAATTCTGATGAGACCCCTCTTATTCGTACTTTTACGTTAGTCTGGATGTACACGTTTCATCTTTTGATGCGCATCTTCTTTTCAATTTCCTTTTGAAGATGCTTCAAAACAACAACAATTTTATTCAAAGCGAACCAAAGAGAAATAGAAAAGAAAAAAGTTTACATGCGGCCATTGTTGTGCATATTACCTACGAATAAAAATACAAAGTGTACTGACCTAGTACAGGCATCTCCGTACCAACCCCCTTCTTTCTTCTTCCTCTCCTAAAACACAATAGTTGAGCATCAAAAGTTGAAACGTATGAACGCAAACTTAACAACATTTTATAATTCGTAATAAAACCCAAAATGTTTTGAAAAAAGTACAAAGGCAATGTTTGTTTTACATGTTTGTTTACAATTGCCGTTAGTTTTGTTTTCTGGAATTTTTGCATTTGTTAAGATAAGTTTGTTTCTAGTTTTTTTTTCTTTTTTTTTTATTGTGGAGGGTTTCGTAAAAAAAGACGTATATGTAGAAGATTTTACTTATTTAGAAAAAGAACATAATTAAAGCAATCGACCTCATTTAATTATAAATTGATTTTCAAAATTTAACCTCGTTAAATTGAAATATCTTTATTTTCAGAACTCCTCTAATTTGTAAAAAGCAATCGGTCCTTTCGATTACGAATTATCGGGTATCTACTGTAAAAAAAAATTATTTTTGAATAAATTTTGTTAAATTTAGGTGTTAAACTTAAGTTTTTACACCCACCCCCAAATTAGGTGGTACATCGACATAATCATCATAGAACATCTAAAGTTATATATTCTGTCATCCTGTTAGTAAAAAACATGATTAAGCTTGACGTAGTAAGGTTTCAATTAGCAGGGGAAATTTATGGTGATTTCTTTTCTGAGAAATATGTTGCATAAATGTTCTACATTTTTTTGTTCGTTTGTACAAAAAATACAACTGTGGGAAAAATTTTCAAGTTCTTTTGTGAGTATGTCCCAATTTACATTATACGATTTTTGTCGTTGCGATTCTTACCTTATTGGCGAGAGGGGAGAGAGGAATTAAAAGGGGTACACAAGCGAGTGTACTCTACGATTCGTTTTGTTCATTCATTCGTAGTGTCAAATTATATGTATACACAAGACCAAGGCGAATTCATGTATACGGTGGTGTCGATACTACAACAAGTAACAACACCAAAAACACACCAATGTATTTTTTTGTTGCTTTCGTTGATCGATATGTCAAAAACACAAGCAACTTTTGACATTTCTCTCTCTTAGTAAGAAAAAAAAGTAGCACAGCTGTGGTTTCAACGCCACCTGATAAATGAATTCGCCTTGCACAAGACCGACTTCTAAGAAGAAACGACAATAATCGCAACGACAAAAATCGTATAATGTAAATTGGGACTATGTTGACGAAAAAAAAACTGAAAGTGTTCATGCTGCCCTGTTGTAGAACTTTAGCAATTACTACTTAGTTTGTACTAGCAATGCTTTTTTTTTATTTTTTTTTTTTTAATATTCATAATTCATACTGCAAATAATATTGCGAAAATATTGTTTAAAAACATTATATAAATATGTTTACAAATTGAAATTAAAAGTTCTATGTATGTATATTATTATAGTTTAAAATATTTTCAAGCCATTAGTGATGTCAATATTTGCTTCCAAAGAGTAACAGCGTACATAAGGCGCTCAAGTAGCTTTATAAATCGCTAATATAGTGTATTAATGATGTAAGTGTAATAGCTGTAAATAAAAGCAGGTAATTTTGTTCTATTGAAGTTGCACAGCATGTAACACTTCGAGTGATTATAGGTAATATTAAAAAGTATAACATTTTATCCTGTAACATATTTTTCTCAGAAAAGAAATTGCCATTAATCTAAGTCGTTGGGTATTAGAAATGAGCCTATTATTTCACCACAATTACAAATATTCTTTCAGAAAAAAGCTTTTTGACAGGGTAGCGGCATCAAATTTGTTTTTAATATTTCTTTTATACACAGAGTATTTGGAACTCAACCAAAATTAACGAATTCGATCCATTTCACTTAGCCTTTTTACAAATATTACTAATGGATTAGACGTTTTGGGTGCGATAACGGCCTTAATAAACGATGTAGAACAATCAATTTAAGCGCAGATACTTTTTACATAAAAAGTTTAGGTTAATACAGCCAACATTACTAACATTTTGAATTTCTAATAGTTTCACATTTATCTAAAAAATTATTCAAACTAATTTCCTTTAGGGTTTACAATTTTTTGGCGTTTAATTTTAACTAATTCTGGTGGAGACCCAGAAAAAAAAATTGTGTTTTTAAAGCACTTAAGAAAAAAAGAGCATAATCGAGCGCTTCAATAAGAGAGCTCTTATGCAGCAGTAAATGATAACGATTAAAATAAACAAAAAAGCTGCTATTTTAGTGCTGACAGCGAAAAAGGGTTTAAAGCGGAAAAAAATAAAAATATATTATGGTTTACGAAAATGCTTGAAAAAAGGCATTTAAACCAGTAAAAGCAAAACATTGATGAATATGTTAATATAGCTAGCACTTAAAAAAGCACTTTAGGAGTGCTTTGTTTGCATGTTTTATTGGGTTGAAAGAAGGTCCTTTTGGAGCACATGTTTTACTGGGATATGACTTATTTGTAGAAAGATTGTCTTAAGTAAAAGTTTGCTATTATTTCGTTTTTATTAAGTTTTTCTAAAATAAGCAGCGAAGAACGTATAGTCGGTCCATGGAGACCGTAAGATATGAGTTTACCCTATTTGGCTATTTGGGAATCATGGGCAACCACGGACCCGTCAAAATAAAATTATGTTATGAGGATAAGGTTAAGTTATCTCTAAGCCACCATTAAGAAACATGAATGGAAGAAATGATATTGAAAAAGAAATATGTTTGTTAATCCCACAGCAAAGAAAATTATTCTTTTTAATTTTAAGTGCTATTTTACGCCTTGAATACTACCCTCAAGAATGGAAGTTTTCCTTAGTAGCCATGATACCAAAGCCAGGAAAGGATCACACAAAAGTTGAGTCATACAGGCATTGTAGTTTATTATCTCATATTTCAAAGATATTTGAGTAACTAATAGTGTCGAAATTAACGCCGAATTAAAATGAAAATAGATGTATTTGAAACCATAAATTCGGTTTTAGAAGAAAGCACAGCACAATTGAGCAAACTCATCAAATAGTAAATGTCATATGAAAAGCCTTGAAGAAAAAAATATTGCTCTGCACCCTTCATCGATGTCTCGCAAGCTTTTGATAAAGTCTGGCATGAAGGCTTATTACATAAATGGAAGCAAAACTTACCAGCAAACACAGACAAGCTATTGGAAAGCTACTTAGTCGGTCGTAAATTTATTAATAAAGAAGGCGATTTTTTAAGTTCTCCTCAGCCAATTGACGCAGGAGTCCCACATGAAAGTTTCCTGGGCCCTCTATTTTACTTAATTTATACTTCGGACATGCCAACAAACAACTACACCCAAACTTCAACATTTGCGGATGATACAGCTTTATTAAGCATACACGAAAACTGTCATGAAGCATCTCGTTACTTGCAGGATCATATATTTGAACTGGAAATGTGGTAAAAACAATGGAGGATAAGGGTCAACGAGCAAAATTGCGTACATGTAACATTCACATTGCGTCGGGAAACATGCACCCCTATTAAGATCAATAATCAAATAATACCTCAACACTCGCATGTAAAATACCTCGGTATAAATCTACGTGGAAATGGCATATAGAAGCAAAATTAACTCAAATGAAAAGCAATTCACATAAATTGGCTTATTGGAAGAAACTCTGTTCTTAGTCTCAATTGCAAACTTCTACTTTACAACTCTTTCTTAAGGCCAATCTGGTGCTACGGTGCTCAGTTATGGGCCACTGCCTCGGCCTCTAATATCGAAAAAATTCAAAAACGACAAAATAAACTTCTTCGAATAATCACCGCTGCTCCCTGATATGTTAAAAACTCAAATATTCACAAAGATCTGAATGTGCCATTAGTTAAAACTTTGATGACGAAATATGCAGTAAAATATTTAAAAAGGCTTGAACTGCACCCAAATCCACAAGCTCGAAATATTTTAAATTATGGCGGCCTTTAAGTGATTTTAGGTAGGGGGTTTATATGAGACCTACGATTAATTTTCCACCTACCAGCACAACAATTTGTCATTGTTATTGTTATTGTCGCCAATTTGTAAGTCAATACTAAAATTTCTAAGATTGCTAAGGCTTTTTCGGGAGTAGTATTTGCATGGGGCCTGCGGACAAATGTGACAAGTTAAACTAAAATAAAATAAGTTTGGACCAAATTGAATCCAAATACCAACATAATAAGTTGGTTTATTGGCGCAAAGAATCTATTCCGGAAATAACGTTGCATGGGGGCTATAAGAAATATTGGACCGATCCTCACCATTTTCAATTGACTCGGTCCTTGTGACAATTAGAACTGCTGTACGAAATGTCATTAAATTATCTCCAAAATAGCGACCTGTACTTTGCGCAAAGGCTTACAACGACAGCCAGCCAGCCGTACGGACATTGTTAGATCGATTTAAAAATAGATTTTATGTCGATCGGTGTATAAAAATGTTGACCAATTTTTAAGGTGTTACAAACATCATCACAAGCACATAAAACTTTTTCAACCATTGTGGTGTGGGTAACAATATTGGTAGGCAGGGAGGGTGTGTCTGTTATGCATGAAAAAACTGGTTATAAGCCCTCCTTTTATTTTGTAAATACTTTAAATATTACTTAATATAATTCTACAACAATATTTTTATATATTAAAATTTGTCTAGCTGGATCAATGGTTTTATTATGTCCCCACTCTTTATTCGCGTTTTTTACATTTCCTACCACAAATTCACTTATGTCACTTTGCAAATTAATGGCCCTCGTGTCATTAACACTTTTTGCACATACATACTATATTTTATATTTACTTATGTGGATATTTAAATACGCCATTATTTATGGAAAAAATTTTAAAAAATTTAATACATACGTATAAATATTTAAACGAACAAAAGGCAAAAATAAATTTATTAAATAACAAAACAACCACCTGTAGCAGGTATGGGATTTATGGTGCAATTGTCGTTTTCAATTTTCTTAGTACCGTGGTACTTTGATATCGATTTGCGCCAATACCTGTCTTGCGACTTTACTTTACGGTGGATAGCAACCACATGGTGTGTTAATATTAATATTATTTAACCTCCACTGCTATTCATTAATTCCAGCAGCTTATGTTGAATAGCAACAGCATCAAGGGTCATCCATAGGCCGAGCTGTCAGCCACCACTTGCTCCCCTATAGTATCTATTGGTTAAAAATGCTGATCTTCGTTTAACCATTTTTTTTTAGTTCATGGCTTGAAAAAGGCACTACCCCATCGGACGGTGAACAACTAACTGAAAACCAAAGAAAAACAAGACTCCCGCAACGACAATAATCCTGAAAGACAGGCAGCATTTATCGCAAGAAGCATGTAAACGGAGACATCACCAATAGTTCGATCAGTGCTTGCACTCACCGGGGGTTACTGCTTCCGTGGCACCTCAGTTAAGTACTGAGGTATAACTTCGAACCCCTTGAAGTAAATTAGACACCAAGGAGCTCTATATTTTGGAAGTTTGGTGCAACACAGGTAGCACTCACCTGTTTAAGAAAGTATGAGATACTGAAGTTGCCAGTTCATTCAGATGCGCTAGATCAATAAATTGACCTTGTAGATATACACCGGTGGTTGCAACTTCAAAGGGTGAAATATCCTTAAGATGATCCCTTCACCCACCAGGGGGAGGTAACGTGGTACTACCGTTTTTTAATACGCAGTTCCTTTAATTACATATCTTTTGTCGCCATTTTGTATTAAAGCAGATTCATATGCAGTATTCTTTTATCTTCCGTTTAGTTTTTATCTCTGGGACTGCCAAGTTTTTATTAATCAATATGTTATATTTATTTATGTATGCATTTTAACAACAAAAGAAATAAACCAAATAAAAACAAGGTAACAACAATAGTTAATGCGGAATTAATATAAAAAACTAGAAATATTATTGTTTCAATAATAAGTTTCGTTTAAATTGTGTGGTGTTTTTCTTACTTTTTTTAAGATGAATGTTAGTTGTTGCTTACAAACAAAACACAGCTGTTCATATATGTTTATCTTTTTAAGCAACAACAAGTACATATAAGTTTATAAATAACGTGCAAATTCATGTACGTAAATTTTTCGTGTCAACTACATAAAATGTATGTATATGGAAGTAACAAAAAGAGTTATGATTTCAGAGTTAATGGCCTTATTACTCATACGTCAACGCTGCAGTCGCCTTCAGTGAGTAGTACCTACTACAAATAACTTAACGTTTTGAAATGTGTTAAAAAGAGAACGGAACATTTTTAAAGATTTATTTACATAATTTATAAATTTTAGCGTTTGATCTTTGTGCGTTTTGTATAAAAATATAACAACGTCAGGTATAGCGGTAGAATGTTCGCTTAAGCAATATTCATAAACAAACATAAAATTATTTAATAGCTTATACGTAAAAACGTAGAAACATTGTATTATATCAGCTTCATCCGCAACGTTACGTTTACGTAAGAGCTTGGTTAGGAAAACGGAATAGCTGATCCGCTAGGTATACGTAAGAGAACCGAGGCCTTAAGGTTATAAATGCTTAACATAAAGCACTAGCCAATCCCAGTATAAAATGTGCTCCAAAAGGAGCAGGTTTTATGCATGAATTCATTCTTCAAATCGCTTCAAACCTGCTGATGGGATGCCTGATTTTTGTATGGGGTGTTCCCGGCTTGGAAGACTATTTTCCGCTGACAAAACGCGCTTCTTTTAACCCAATAAAACATGCAAACAAAACACTCATAAAATGCTTTTTTTAGGACTAACTATATTAACATATTCACTAATGTTTTGCTTTTAATTGTTTAAATGCCTTTTTTCAATCATTTTCGTTAACCATAATATATTTTTATTTTTTTCGCTTTAAAACCTTCTTCTTTGTCAGCAGCTTTTTTGTATATTTTATTCGTTATCATTTACTGCTGTATAAGAGCTTTCTTACTGAAGCGCTTGATTATGCGCTTTTTCTCTTAAGTGCTTCAAAAAACACAAGTTTTTTTATTGGCATGTGATAGAAGCAAGACATTCAACTTCTAAGTTTTCCTGTTGATTAATTTTTGAATATACAATAAATCAATCAAAAAAAAATTGTATGTTGCTAAATAAAAAACTTAAAACCGTACAGTATCGTCTTGATCTAAGAGTTAAATTTTTAAAGCCAAAATTATTAAAGCCATTTTCCAACTCTGACCTACATATGCCACTTCATTTGCACCATATAACCTACATATTTATTAACATCGTATTTTATAGCATAATAAACATTTCAAAAACTTTGTCATTTTAATTTTAAAATTAAATTTTCATATCCGCTAATATGAATAAGTGAATAACTGATTTGTTTATTTTAAAACTATCAAACAGTGGATTTACTGGACAAATATATTTTTATATTATAATTAATATTATAATTTATAAATAACACGTGAAATAAAACCGGCTTAGACAGGTTGTTAAGGCAAAAGTATCAATTGAGATGCTTCAAAAACGAAATTCTACGAGTATTAAATTTTATTATCAAAACCGGTCGTGTTCGGGTAGATAAAAATGTTCACTTATCGAGTACGTTGATAAGACTCTTATCAAATTTTTTTTTATTTATTTTTTTTTAAGGGGCAAGTCATAATAAATCGTTGTTATCTTTAAATTATGTATATATTTTACTTATAATATTTATATAAGGATAAATACAAATATTTACATGTGTATAAAATTGTTTTTAAAATGATGTTTATCTTTAAAATTACAAAAAAAATACTTGACTTTTAGCTCTTAACAAAAACAACAACTATTAAATATTTGTTATTAATTGAAAAACAAAAGGTAACAAATACATAGATATAGAGATATCCAGCGGTAAAAATAATGAGTAAAGAGGTCTGATAGAAGGCCTTATTAAGCAGACAAAAGCACTCTTCATCCCTTTCTATACTTTTTTATTTTTTGCACATGTTGTCATTGGGAGCAAGCCCTTCCTCACTGCCTTTTTTACATGCATTCTTAAAGGCTCTCAGATAAAGGACTTTAAATAGGGAATATGAGAAATGTCTTTTAGATTTTGTTATTTGTGCGTTTTGTATAAAAATATAAAAAACGTCGTGTATGTCGATAGAATGTTAGCATTATCACAAACATAAGCAAAGACAAAATCAATAACACCTGATACGTAAAAGCGGAGAAAACTATTAATTTGATTAGGTTCAGCAGCAACGCGACGTCACATTTACGTAAGAGTAACTAGACGAAAAAAATATAAAAAATAAATAACATACTTATTAAGCTTCCCAAAGAAGGTAGACTTAAAACATAACAGCTTCGTTTCTCCGAATGTGTAATTAATATTTTGATAGGTCTTTCTAAAAGAAATTTATACCTTTTGGAAGGCATAATTCTGAAGGCAGGATATCATAAGAAACGAATATATTAAAAAGCAGTATAGAGGCTTCAAAAAGGCCTGACACTTGCGGTCCTCGCAATATTTAACGCTGGGTAGATATAAACAATTTACTCGTACACAGTATTTTGTGTCAATAAATCTAACTTAACATTAAATACTAATTAAAATAAATTGCTTACAATTGAAAAGCGTTAATTGTAAAGATGCATTAATCTCAATACTTCCCATAAATTACACTGTGTTGCAATGAATTAAGTACAGAAATTTATTGCCTTTGTCTGGCCTCACAATATGAAATTTTTTTCAGAGAGTCTGAGTTTATTGGAAAGAAGTGGGTTCTTTTTCATTTTCACCATTAAAGTCAGACTATCTGAAACAAAACTTTCATAATGTTAACCCACCTTTAATACATAGTTGTTCAATATGGCATTTTTATCAAGATATTCAGCCTTATTCCGGTTGTCGTTGTCGTATACGAGTGTGTCGTTTTTTGTAGTAGATTAAAGAACACAGGTTGAGTTTTACTTTAATCTATTACAAAAAACGACACAGTCGTATTCGACAACGACAACTGGAATAAGGTTGATTAATAAATTACAGATTTTTTTTAACAAAATCCTTTGTATATAAAATTTGTGTAAGAAGGACAAACAACATTTTTAATAAAATAATTAAATATTCAGGGGTGTTCTGGAAATCGATTACTTTATGTCCAAAGTGTCATACTTTAAACTCAAATTTACGTCTGATATTCAGATAGAAAATGTCAATTGGTCAAAACGTATGGAAATGTCTGATCTAGCTCACAAAAACTTTAATGTTAAAACTTTAAACTACACGCAGAGAAAACGCATTTTTTTACATGGTCACCTCAAACAAAACTTTATTTACCAAAAAGTTTTTAAACGTATTATTGTTACTTAAAGCATATTGTTGGCACACGCAATCATATAATGGTTAAATAAATCATCAATCAAGAAGCCAAAACCATATTATGGTTGCCTCCAAATATGTTTTTCCTTTTATCCAATAAGAGCAACATTTTATGGTTAATCATGCTATTATTATTGGGTAAAATATTTTTGCTTTATTAACCATAACATTTTCGGAGCCAACCGCAATATGGTTGTGACTTCTTGAAATACGACTAATTAAACATAATATGGTTGCGAGGAACAACAATATAATTAAAGTAATCATAATATGTTTAAAAATATTTCGTTTAAAATAGTTTTGTTGGGGGTGACCATATCGCAAAATGCATTTTCTTTCACTTTCACTAACAGAAGCGATCTTTTCGGCAAGTGCGCACATTGTGATGATGCTCAGGCCATATCTGTAACGCTTCCAGTCTATACAAATTTCTTTTTAATCTTGCCAATTCGTTGTACAGAAGGTCGATTATGACAACCATAATCACCCCGTAATGATCAAAAAACGTTTGAATCAACACTTTTGAAGGAACTTTTAACTATTTTTACGCGTTCTTCGGCTCTTAAACGATCTATGGCAAACCTTTCACTAAATAGCTCTGTTCTGCATCAATAACTAAACAGTCCAAACTTGCACAAAGTTACCCAAAAACGTTCCAGATAATAATTTTTGTGCAATTCAGAGAGTAAAATTTTTCATTTCCTGCACAAACTTGCACGAACTTTTTCTTTGGGTAAAATAATTAAACAATCAGATGTTTTTAGTTCTCATATAAAACTGATAAGTTAATCAGGAAATTTGGAAGGTTTTAATGAAAACGTGCATACATAAATATTTCCCTTGTTCTTGAATATAAAAAAATAAAATGTAAAAAATTACATTGATGCAAATGTTTTGTTTTTATAATTTTGTGACTTTTAAGCGTCTAAAATCAATTAAATAGATCTTATGTGTTGTTTTCACAACACGAGTGCTTGGACGAGAAGCACTCAGTTTTTTGAGTGTTTTTCATATAAATTTTACTACACGTTCAGGCAATTGTGTTGTGAAAACATCACATTAATCATTAGTATTTCAAAAATGATTTTTTGGGTTCCAAAAATTTTTGGTAACTTTGGCAAATTTAGTGAGTAAATTTGATTTTACTCTCATTAGTCCGAACTTGCCCGAGATCTTGTGGAGCACACCTATTAAATGATACCTCAGATGACAAATATTAACCAGCTGACAGCCTTGTCAGACCGGCGGCTTTTAAACTACTAGAAGACCTTATAAAAGACTAATGGAAAATCTGATTTCTGACCATGTAAATATTGTTCTTGCTTGGTATTTATTTAATGATAAAAATCATTTCAAAATATGAAGTCAAAGTAAAATTATGGACGAACCTCAAGAATTGTTTTTTTAATTTAAACTTTTATAAAAATTATTTGCACCCAGTTATATCGCAAAGTAGCTGTTAAACCTGACCCTGCCAGGCAGACCGAAAATCAAAAATCTGGCTTCGTTACGATTTTCCGCAGAGAAAGTACTTTAAGTATGCAAAATTTCAGCTTCCTATGTCATCAGATGGCTTCAGAAAGTTGCGGAAAGAGAATAGGACATACATACAAGCATCCGGACATACTAAGAAATTATATATTAATAGATAATACTGAAGCAGATAATTATCTCTGTAAGATTTAAGACAATAAGAGCGACTTTCGAAAAGAAGCTTATGTGGAAGCTATAGTCCGTTATAAATCTGCCACTGCGAATTTTGTCGTTGTGGTGTTGATTTGCAAAAAAAACGTCATTATAGCGACTTATATGGAATCCAAAATCCGTTATGAACCGATTTTTACAAAATGTTGCAAATTTTCCTTCAAGAGGTCGGTAAAATTTAGTTTAAAAGTAATCATTCTTTTGTCAAACATTAATATCATATGCTTACAAAATTAATTAATTTATAAAACAATCCATTTAAAATATTCAGTAGCTGTCATAAATTATCGACCATTAACCTTTATTCTTTTTGTAAATTAATAATAAAACGAATTTTTATCTAAAACACAAACCTGTACAATTACAATTAGTCAGACTTTAAGCCAACACTTTAAGTCAATTTTTAACCTTGAGATCAAACATTAAAAATACAATACAAATAGTTGTTTTAATACTATATTAACTTATTTTAGACTGGTTTTGAACAGTTTAATTAAAAAAAAAAAATTTTAAAAAAATTTTGCTTATATTGCACGTAATATAATATTTTAAGAAAATAAAAAATAATAATAAATAAAATGGATAGGAACAACTGCAGTTTATAACTGTTAATAGACGTTATGCCACTCAAATACTTCGAATATTTGCGATTGTATTCTGTCCGGAAAAATATCACATTTTCATTGATACATTTTAATTTAGATTAGACAATCACTGAGACAGTGGGAAACAAATAAGGTAAGAAAGACTTAAGATGTAACTTATATACATACTTACATACATAGGTAGTTAAAAAATCCGTACGCAGAAAAAAGTTTTTCATCAATTAAAAAGATGGTTTAAAAAGTATTTAAATTTAATTTATGTAATAATTGAATCAATTATATTTTAGTTAAAAGAAAATTAAAAATATAATTTTAATTTAATTAATATTTAATTTAATATTTAAGTTGTTTTAAAATAAATTTTTAATTACAATATTAATTAAATATCAAAAATATTAGTTAACTTTTTCGTTTAAAATAAAATTATTTAAGCTTGTAGAATTGTTGTTGGGAATTGTGAATATTTAATTAAATAAATTAACACATTGTTTGAAACGGCAAAGTTTTTTGATCATATTTTTAATTAAAATTAAAAATATCATTTATTGAAAAGAAATATTCACAATTTTACAATTTTTAGTAATCGATATAATCATTTTGGTAATAGGGGCAAAATCAACAAATTGTTTGCTTGATATTATGAATTTGGTATAAATTTGGTGATTAGAGAAAATTTTTAATATTTTCTGTGTATTAATATTTTTTAGCACAGGTGGAAAGAGTATAAATAAATGTGTCATTCCGTTTGTAATTTCTACAATATTGAAATTAGGCCCTATAAAGTATATATATTCTGGGTTTTTATGGGTGTCTAGGTTGATTAAATGATGTCCGTCTGTCCATGTGTTCGTTAAACTGGCTTTTCCGAAGACCCCAGAAATTATAGGGACTAGATTATTATATAATTATTTCACAAATAGTCCCCTGAGTTTCCTATTGAAATTAAGCCAGAAATGTCTAAGATATAAACAAAAAACCTGGACTGCCTCTAAGTTTACCCAAAAATTCCTTGTTGTTATTATACCCTCCACCACCACTAGTGGTGAATGAGGGTATACTTAGTTTGTCATTCAATGTGAAACTTTTTTATTATACGTCTAAGACACCATATATATATATATATATTTTGGCTCCTTGAGTAATTCTAAGTCGATTTAGCCATGTCCGTCTGTCCTTCTGTTGAAAACACGCTCACTTTCGAAAAACGCAAAAGAAAAGAACAAACTTAGTCTCAAACTGCTTTTAGTTATCCTAAGCAGTTTGGGATTAAAATCCAGCAACATCGGTTCAGTAGGATCAGAACTATGAATCAAAATGTGGAACCACAACCCTAAATAAATTGATAATTTTGATACAAAAACTAACATAAATGGGGGAATAATGCACGGAATGATATACAATTTTGCACGAATTCTTTATAAGAATTCTTTATACGCTTTATACGACTGCAAATCACACTGCTAAATTTTGTGAAGATCCGTCCATAATTAACCCTAGACCCCATATAAACCCTACTCCCGGGAAACAGTTTAGTACGCCTAAGCCGTAATCAATAAAGTTATCATACTAAAATTTTGTACGTCACAGTTTTTTTGTACCTGGAATCACACTGTAAAATTTTTTGAAGATCGGCCCATAATATTTACTAGACCCCATATAAACCCTCTCCCGGAAAACCGTTTGGTACGCCTAAGCCCGTAATAAATAATGCTATCATAATAAAATTTCGTATATCACAGTTTTATAAGACTACAAATCACACTGTAATATTTCGTGAAGATCGGTCCGTAATTTACTCTAGGCCCCATATGAACCCTACTCCCGTAAACAGTTTAGTACGCCTAAGCCCATAATTGATAACGCTATCATACTGAGATTTGATAAAAAATTTTAAAGATCGGTTCATAATTTACACTAGGCCCCATATATACCCTACTCTCGGAAAATAGCTTAGTACGCCAAAAATCGTAATAACTAATGCTATCATAATTAAATTTGGTATATCACAGTTTTATAAGACTACAAATCACACTGTAATATTGCGTGAAGATCGGTCCATAATTTACAATAGGCCCCATATAACCCCTCTCCCGGAAAACCGTTTGGTACGCCTAAGCCCGTAATAAATAATGCTAGCATACTCAAATTTGGTACGTCACAGTTTTATAGGACCAGAAATCACACTGTAAAATTTTTTGAAGATCGGTCCACAATTTACAATAGGCTCCATATAAACCCTACTCCCGGGAAACAGTTTAGTACGCCTAAAACCGCAATAAATAATGCTATCATAATTAAATTTGGTATATCACAGTTTTATGAGACTACAAATCACACTGTAATATTGCGTGAAGATCGGTCCATAATTTACAATAGGCCCCATATAACCCCTCTCCCGGAAAACCGTTTGGTACGCCTAAGCCCGTTATAAATAATGCTAGCATACTCAAATTTGGTACGTCACAGTTTTATAGGACCAGAAATCACACTGTAAAATTTTTTGAAGATCGGTCCACAATTTACAATAGGCTCCATATAAACCCT
The DNA here is from genome assembly GCA_943735925.1 of Pollenia amentaria. Classification (NCBI taxonomy): domain Eukaryota; kingdom Metazoa; phylum Arthropoda; class Insecta; order Diptera; family Polleniidae; genus Pollenia; species Pollenia amentaria. The sequence continues at coordinate 180,917,431 of OX031010.1, read as the reverse complement.
ACTCCCGGGAAACAGTTTAGTACGCCTAAAACCGCAATAAATAATGCTATCATAATTAAATTTGGTATATCACAGTTTTATGAGACTACAAATCACACTGTAATATTGCGTGAAGATCGGTCCATAATTTACAATAGGCCCCATATAACCCCTCTCCCGGAAAACCGTTTGGTACGCCTAAGCCCGTAATAAATAATGCTAGCATACTCAAATTTGGTACGTCACAGTTTTATACGACCAGAAATCACACTGTAAAATTTTTTGAAGATCGGTCCATAATTTACACTAGGCCCCATATAAACCCTCTCCCGGAAAACCGTTTGGTACGCCTAAGCCCGTAATAAATAATGCTATCATAATTAAATTTGGTATATCACAGTTTTATGAGACTACAAATCACACTGTAAAATTTCGTAATTTTTTTTTTTTTTTTTTATTCCTACACTAAATCCCGCGAAGCTTGTTGCTTGTCTGCAGAAGACCAGAGTCTCTGGCGGGAATCGAACCCGCAACCCCGGTACTGATAGACTAGATCACTACCAGCTAGCCTACCGGGGCACCCTTAGCGTCTCAACAAAACTAATTTTTTAATTTAATTTAGGTAATGCACACACACAATTCATATGTAATTAAATAAAAGAACAATATTTTCAGAAATCAAAAAAAAACTTTTTTGCACATATTTAGAAGAAAAATTCAGTATTTTGCTTGCCAAAAAGCGGTTAAAATCATAATATGATGTATACTTTAGGATTAGTTCTTTGCGCAATTTTATCAAATGTAATATTGAGGGAATCTTTCTCAAATTTAAAACAGGGGCTTCGAAGTGCTATATCAGGTAGATCTGATTTTATCACATATATATAATTGTAACGTTACTGACTCACTGACTGACTGACTGATTCATCATCGCACAGCCTAAACGCATGAAGCTAAAAACTGGACCAGGGGTTGGTCCAGGGGTTGGTCTCTCCCGAAATCGATCAACTAAGACTTTTTGGAAATTCGAATGTTTAGGGGGTAAAAAAGGGAAAAAAAGGATAAATTCGGTAATCTTATATCTCCAAAACTAAAAGAGATACAAAAAATATTTAATACTTATCGTTGTTAGAAAAATAAGCGGACAGGTGTCTGGTACTTTTTGGAAATTCGGCCGTTTAAAGGAGTAAACGGGTAAAACCTGTATTTTGGTATTTTTTGTCACCCCGTCTATCTTTTAAACCCATAAACATAGCAATAAGGGTTATATCACATTTGAAACTTATCTAAAATAATCCAAATACGAATTTGGTGCTTTTTCGAAATTCGGACGTTTAAGGGGTAAAAACCGTAACTATTTTTACATATACGTATTAAATAATGGGCTCCCACTACAATATTGAAATTTTTTATTCTTCAATGGGAAGAAAAGAAGTACCAAAAAGGGAAAATACGGGAAATTTAGTTTCTTACTTTAGCTATTTGGTTCTATAACCGGCAGTTTTTTTAATTATCGGTAATATTGGACATTGAAACATAAGCTTAAACATTCAATGTTCTGAGTGGGTAAGAACCTATTAGGGTACTTTTTGCTCTTCAACTGGTACTTTTTGAATTTCCGTTAGTATTAGACCTAGAAACATAAAATTAAACATGCAAAGTCCTGAGTGAATGAAAATTTGGTAGAGGAATCTTTTTGGTACTTTTTCGTTCTTTAACTGGTACTTTTTTTCATTTTCGTTAATATTGGACCTAAAAACATAAAATTAAACATGCAAGTTCCTGAGTGAATGAGAATCTGTAAGTGGGATATTTGGTACTTTTTCTTTGTCTAACTGGTAATTTTTAATTAAAGTAGTACTTTTTTAATTTAATACTTATTGTGGTTTATTAAATAATAAAAAAAGAGAACAGGTGTCTGGTACTATTTTGAAATTCGGCCCTTTTAGGAAGTAAAAGGGTAAAACCTGTATTTTGGTACTTTTTTTGTCCCCCATCTATCGTTTAAATCAATGCACATAGAAATAAAAATTTTATTAAATTCGTAGCTTATCTAAAAAATGCAAGTGCAAATTTGGTACTTTTTCGAAATTCGAACGTTTAAGGGGTGAAAATCGTAACTAATTCTGTTATTTTTTTTCAAACCTTTTTCTTTATCTACCTACATAATAAAAAATTGTCAAGTTACTGACTGATTCATCATCGCACGTCCTAAACTCCTGAAGCTAAAATGTTGAAATTTGCCCGGGAGGCCCTAAGATGGGAGTTTTGGAAATTGTTATGGTTAGATGGTAAAAAAGGTAAAAAAGGTAAACGGGTAAATTCCCTAACCTCTTGTTCATTAAAAAAAATTAGCGGATAGGTGTCTGGTACTTTTTTGAAATTCGACCCTTTTGAGGAGTAAACGGGTAAAACCTGTATTTTAAAACTTTTTGCAGCGCCATCTATCTATTAAGCCAATAAACATTAAAATAAAAATATATCAGATACGTAACGGATCTAAAAAATACAAATAAAAATTTGGTACATTTTCGAATTTCGAACGATTAGGAGGTGAATCGTACATATTGCAAAGTACCGGGTTAAAACCTAAAAACATAAACTATGACGTAAAAATATATTTACGAAAGAAAAGGAGACGCTAACGAAGTAACGGGTTAAATTCAAGTTTCTAATAAATGATTTTAACACATTCTGTATATCATATCTTCTTCAAAATCTGTCTTTGTTTTAATAAGGTTTATGTGATTTGTTTTAACGATTATTTTCGTTTTACAAATCTGGCTTAATACTTACAATATATAAAAGAAACTGTCGCTATCTTTCCTCTTCATATCCATAGCATGATTTTGTATGTGTTTTCCATTACCCGAACGCATTTCCCGAAAATCGTTTGAGGACCCATCCATTCCTTTGTTGACATTATTTTGTGATACAGTTGAGGAAACATCTTTAGTTTGTCCAGACGAAAAGAAACGCAATGTTTTATCCATGGTGCTAATTTGAAAAATGAACAACAACACGCACAAATTGTAAATAATCAAATAAACAAAGTTTCAACTTATGAGTAGTAAATAGAGAATCATGTTAAAAATATCTCTTTGTTCTCGAAATCTGTTTTATACAATTCTTATCAAATACCATTAAATACATATATATTTTTTACTCTTATTGTATTTTTGGTTAAACAGTCAAGGTAAAGGGCATGTTAACTGATAACATTTATCGATATATAAACAAGTATATATATGTACACAGCGTGTATGTATGTATGTTTATACATAACGAGGGTTTATAATCAAAAAGTGCTGTCTGCAAAATCACAATTTTACATGAAAGCGAAAACGAAAGCGAATTTTTTTGTTAGCTTAACAAGTAAAAACTAAATTTATATTAAAAAACTACGTCTCAATCCTAAAAATTTTATTTTTTCCGATATTTGCGCTTATATGTTTGATATCATTTTTTACAACATAAAGTTAATAGATTCGAACATTTAAGTAAGCAGATAACACTATTGTAGGGATGGGCAATATATATCGATATATCAAAATATCGATATTTAAAAAAATAATAATCGCCGACATTTAAAATACCTACAGATATCGATACATCGATATTTATTTACTACTATCGAAAGATATTTTTAAGAACTCTTTATAATCAAATTCAAAATTTTAACCTTTCAACTGCTTACAATACTGTTGTTTTTAAGATTTTTTTTGACTACGAAAGAAAACGGCGCTTTTCCATTGTACATATTCATAGTTTTTTAAGAGATGACAACAAAATAACTTATGTATTATTTTGTTGTCATCTCGGGGAAAAATATTCCGGACAAGCTTTCTAGAATAATGCAAAGAATCACCTTAATAAAAGAAGCAAAAGGCTAATGAAAGTTGGAATGTTAGTAAAAAAGAAAGCAATATTAGGTTTTTTTTTATTTGAACATGTTCTTCGACTAAATATTAAAAATAAAATATCGCACAGTTTACCTGTATAGTATGTGTCACAAGTTTCGGCATTAAATAATCCCATTTAAATTTTTCGTAATTTATTTTTTTTTAGATTTCATATGGCAAATTAAAAAAATGTGGTCTTGGGAATAAATTCACTGTTTTTATTATTATTAAATTTTATTTTATTGTAGAATTAGTATCTTGATTTCGAACGAAAACTTCGTTCGCATAACTTACATTAAAACCTTAATTTTAAAATTTGTTTTGTTTTAAATGGAAGTTAAGCGAATGAAAGGTTCGTTCGAAATCAAGGGACATTCAGTAAATATGAAATAAAAAGAAACAATAAAATTTACTGCCTGTTTGTAGAACGCGAGCGCAAAGATGACTCGCTTAACTTACATTTAAAATAAAAACAAAATTTAAAAATTTGTTTTTGTTTTAATTGTAAGTTAAACGAGTCACTTTTGTGCTCGTATTCTAAAAACAGGCAGTTAAAATGGAATTACATGTAAAATGTTTGTACATATGTAAATATGTATTTACATACTCGTAGGTATATTAAGTTTTTAAATTTGGTAATAATTTCAGTATAATACGTTCGATACATCGATATATCCATATTCTTAATTAAAAAATATCGATACTCTTAAAAAATATCGATACGATATATATCGATATACTTTTCCAATTTCCCCATCCCTACAATATTGGCCAATTTCACCAATTTATTTATATATGAATTTATGTTCAAAATTCGTTTTTCATGTCAAATAAAAATAAAATTATATGAAAAACTATATTGAAATATAAATCGATATTTAAATAGAATTAGTGAAATTGGCCATATTTGAACAAAAATAGAAATGTTCTGTTCACGAATTTTTATTAAAATAATTAGTTTTTTAAGAAAACAATATTTCAAATACAGGGTTATAGATTTTTCGCTTTCAAAAGGAACGTTAAATAAAACAAATAAAGCTATTTAAAAAAAAAATTATTTCATTAAAATGCTTGGAAATCGACATAACATACGATATACAATATGATTTAAATGACCGCCTTTATATTGGTTGCAGCAGTCGATCCTTTTGAGGTAGTTTACGACCACTTTTTCGTCATTTCGGGCGGTATCTCGGTGATAACTTGACAAATGTTGGTTTTCAAATACTCCAACGTTAGGGGATTATACACGTAGCCCCAAACGGATAACGGATAACGGCATCAAATCTCATGTTTGGTGGTCAATTTACGTCACCAAAACGTGAAATTACGCGTACTGGAAATAACAGAGTACTATACCCAGCTGTCACTAGACGTAATATATTGCGGTTTTTTTTTGTATCTTTCTTCGAAAGCTGCCTTTTTGCATTTCTCTTTGTACTATCTCTTATGCCGCAATACAATGAACACAAATTTATTAAGATGAGATTTATTTGCAAAACTGTAGTAAAAATTAAATTTTAGGTTTACCCCAGCACGAGTAAGTAAATAACAATAATTAGAAAGGTGGTTATTATATTGTACTGTTTGTGGGTTTTAATCCAAAGTTTTATTTTTAAATCAGGCTAAAGTTCATAAAATTTAACTTTCATTAAATTATTTTTATGAAGAAAGGAATTTTACTACATAAAATTAATTGAAATTTTTTGACAATTTTCCTTTTTGGCGGATCGGGGGATCGAACTCACGGGTCGATTTGATATATTTCGATAGTAACCACACTATCTCGTCAGAAATATTTAACCAAATGGTACCAAAAAGGTGAAAATACCATTTGGTTTAAAGATTAATGTTTGACTATTGGCTGCCAGCTGTGGTCAATGGCGGTGAGTGTTAAACGGCGAAGATATTTGAATGAAAAATTATCAACAAATTTAAATTCATTTCATGTTGTAAAATTTCTTTCTTCATAAAAATAATTTAATGAAAATTAAATTTAATGAACTTAAGCTTGATAAAAAATTAAAGGATTAACTGCCAATTTCACGATGTCGAAAGAACGTTTTCTTTCGCACAACTAGGTACATGTAAAACAAAAACAAATTCTCAAAAATTTTTAGTGAAATAGGCAGTAAAAAACATTATAACACAAAGCAAATATGTTTTTTGCTTTTGTTTAACGTGGTTTGTGTTTTGTTATATTTGTTTTGATCAGGACATTTGTGTTGATTGTAGCGGCCTGTTTTTACACATTGCCAGTTCACTACCAAAAAACGCTTTCTGTCTTTTGCTTCGAAAGCTTCCTTCGAAACTGCTTTGGGCGTTTTTCACACGTCACTTTTTACAGCTCTGTATAGTACTCTGTGCTGGAGACTCCCATGCAATAAACCCAAAATCGGTCGTGTAAGAGACTGCATTATGGTGAATATGTTCATTCTTGGAATGTAGAGCAAATTTTTGGTTACAGTTATAACTGTGACGGTTATTCATATTTCATTTTCTTAAGATAACATATAGCCGATTGCTACAGCGTATTGTAGAGAATTCATTTTGTTGGTTTATCACAAATAAGATCGAATGTATTTATGTGAGTTTGTAAGTATGTTAGTACATATTTTGTAAAAACAAATTTTTTTTTATTTTATTAGTATATAAAAACATATTTTTTAATGAAAATAGCACTTATTTACTAACAAAACAACGTGTGTGTTAGTTAGATAGCAAAACAGAAAATTTATTTAAAAAAACCGTTTTGGAAAATGTTTTTTTCTTAGAATTAAAATGACAGATGAGAATTCAGTTAGCGAACACGTTGCTATAAAAAACTCATTTTCGAAAAAATTGCAGATAGCACTAATTGAATATATGCCTTGATATAGAGAAGTAATGCGCAATTTTTTAATGATTATCGATGAAAAAATTTCCAAAAAAAACTCTTATTTAAATTTAAAACATATAAGAAAGTATAGTCAGCCAAGCCCGACCATATTATAATATATAACAAAATATTAAGAGACAACGAGTGGATCATATGTATATGGGCAATCATGGTCTTACAAGAACAGAATTATGTTATGAGGTTAAGATCCAAGTAAAAGTTCTTTGTGCCGAATATTATTATAGATACCTTCATCTAAATGCGATTGGTTTGCCTTTAAGAGATTTTAGGAAAGGGACCTATTATTAATTGTAGACCTACCAACACATGTTATCATGACATAGAATCTATCGTTAAAGTTATTTACGCCAATTTTTATATCTCCAGGCTCAAATAACAACATTATTTGAAAATTAGCTTAAAGAGCTTGATGCAGCTCCATAATCTGACTACTTATTATGGTGTGCAACTCTAAATCTTAAAAAAAGACCGGTAGCTTCTAAGCATCCCTTGCGAAACTCGTAGGGAAGTTAGGCAAGAAAAGTTGAATAAGGAAACTGGTTAGTTTTTTTTATACAAAGCCAGATTTCTTTTTGTAGAAATTACGGGCATTAGAAAATGTATTTACCCCCAATATACCAAGCGATATATCAGTAGAGTTTACACCTTTCGTTCCCAAAACAAATATATATCTAAAAGATTTGCGACAACGGATATTGGAAAGGCAATTGCTTATTTACTGGGCATTTACGCATGAAAGTAGTTTCTTTTTCACTAACACATTTACATATTTCTACTTTCAGTCCAACTTTCAGCTAGATTTCAATGACAATTTCAAGAAAGCAATTTCATTAGAGTAAATGACAATAACTAAGCAGTGTTGCCAATTGAAATTTTTTTTCGTATACATATGGGTATTTCTCTGAAATGGTCCACCGTGACTTAAAAAATCAAAGCGCTCGCATAATTTTTTTCAAGGAAAAAATTAAGTTGGATTAATTTTGTAGTATATTTTTATTTTTTATTTTTAATTTTTGAATAAAAGTTTAATTTTTTTGTTAAAAACTTCTGAAAATATATGTAAAATTACTAAAATATGTATGAAGGTAAAAAGTGTCACGTGCGTAATGTCACGTGCGTAATTTACAATTTATTTTTTTCTTCGCCAACCCATGCATATTTGCTTTTGAACAAAACATGATTATAAAGGCCCATTACTAACCTTTATAAAAACATTTTTTCCGAAATAAAAACCTCCTACAATTCACTTACTTTCGCACTTTTTCTTACGGTCCTAAAAGGCACTTCTATTTTTGTCACGTGAGTAAGTCAACTTTGATTGCATGGCATTTGGGTACCCAGTGCTCAATTTACCATTATATATACTTTTTAGAAAGAACTCATCACAAACAATGTAACGATTCTAGAATTTATTCTAAAATTCCAATCCACTTCTATTTTTTTAATATTCAAACACAATAAAACGCGTACAAATGTCGCGTGCATAACCAGAGAAACACCCATATATAAAGAATTTTTATATATTTTTTTAACTAAATATTAACTGCCGTATTCATAAAAAATAAAATAGATTTCAAACCTATTTTAAAACAAAATTTCCATTCAAATTTTTCTTAAAACAGATTTCATATCCATTTTAGTTTTTTATGAATACGGCAGTAAGAATACAATGATTATAATTAAAGTTTATAAATATCATGAAAACTAAAATATTATTTTGAACGAATTGCCTCGGCAACTCTGAAACTTGAAATAAGCAAAACAATAAAAGAAGAACAGAAATTTTTTATAGAAGTTTGCCTTTTGATGACATTTTGAAAATGAAATTTCACTTTCATGTAAATTTTCATGAAATTTTATTATTTTTTTGTGGTGATAATACGTATACAGAATTTTCATGTTCTTTCATGTGTAAATGCAGCGTTAAACCCCAAAAAAAAGCACCTGTAATTGATGAAATAAGTAACACCTTGCTTATGGAGCTACCCTGCATTGGAATAAAAATAATTCTTCTCATTTTTAATGCTATTTTACGAGTTGAATACTGTGATGCCTAAGGCAGGGAATGATCACACAAAAGATGAGTCATACATACGCCTACTAGCTTATGATCGAACATTTCAAGGCTATTGGAATAAATATTTGTCTCTAAATAAGTCCCAATACTGAAAGAAATATATAGATGTATTCCAAATCACCAATTTGGATTTTGAAAAAATCCCATCACAACCGAACAAATACAAAATTCTTGTAAACGTCATTAGAAAAACCTTTGAAGGAAATAACTATTGTTCTGCATTCTTCATTGATGTTTCTCCAGCTTTTGATAAAGATTGGCATGAAGGCTTAATTCATAAACTGAAGCTACACTTACTCATAAATACTAACAAGATGTTGAAGAGCAAGTTGATTGGTCGAAAATGTATTATTAAAGAAGGAAATGTTTAAGTTTTCCTCAACCGATTTATGCTGGAGTTCCATAGGGAAGCAATTTGAAGAATTTTGTCCTTAGTCTTGTCCTTAGCTTTTTACTTTACAACTCTAGCTTAAAGCGAATATGGTGCTACGGTAGTTTTTCCGCATTAAAAGCTTATTTCTTTTAAAGTCAAATATGGACTGATTCCAATAAATTTTGGTAAAATGATTTAGATTGCTATAACATATGTAAGTCTGGGCCAAATTTTATTTAAATACCAACATAATGAGATGGTCAATGGGCACAAAGAATATATTCCGGAAGAAGCTACGTAAAATTATAGACTGATTCCCACCATTTTCAAAAGGCTTGGTTCTTCTGACAATTATAACCTTTTAATCAAATATAACCTATTTATCAAATTGATCCAATGATATCTAAAGTTGCGACCTGTAATTTCGGCATAAGGTTTACATGGAGACAGCCAGCCGGACGGACGGACATTGCTAAATCGATTCAAAAAATTATTCCAAATCCATCGGTATACTAAAAGATTTGACCAATATTTTAAGGTATTACAAACCTCAACGCAAACGCATTAGACCCTCTCTGGTGAGGCTATAAAATATTTTGGTTGCTTTCGAATAAAAAATCTGTATACCATTCTTCATAAGTTTTTAATAAATTTGCTCTTTGTAACTTAAAATTTCACTGTTTTCTGTTCCGCACAATATTCAGATAATAATAGGTTTTAAAAAAATCCGAATACACTTCTCTTTTACGTGGGAATTTTGGCATAAAGCCGTAGTTATCATTCAAAGACCTGTGATATTTTAATTTCTAGATACTTGTTCAATTATTTTTATACAACTTTTGTTTTGATCACCAAGCGACGTGAGATATAAATAAACTTTTTTTTTAATATGTTTATGCATATTATGTCTCCCCGTAGATAATTTTTTAAATGAATAAAAACGACAGAGATGGTTGTATAAATAAAGAAAAAAAAAACATTGCATTGTTCTGGAATTGTTCTTTTTCAAGAACAAAGAACTTAAAAACACGACACGGTCATATGATTATGAAAGTTATTATAAATTTAGATATTTATTAAGATGTTTAACAAATACTTTAGGTTTCACGGTATAATGGGATTTAAGAACACAAAAATATTCTGGGAATGAAGTTAAACCTGAAACGAAATTAAACAATGGCCGATTGTTGTAAAAATGCAATATCGGTAACCAGCAATGAAAAATTAATGATTAGATAAAATACATTATTATTTACTTTAAAATGTGATAAAACACTGCGGGCACTTAACATATCCAGGAACTGTAATTCCTTAAACGATTATTGTTATTTTTTCAAAAAAAAAAAAAAAATTAACAAAACGCACAAAATTAAAAACAAAATTAATTTCTAAATTTTTGGGGGCAATTAAAAAAAATTAAGCATGATGCAATGTTTCTAAATATATTTGTTTGGAAAAATATTAGACATTTTTTGACCAAAAAAAAATACGCAATGATTCAATGCAAAAATTATATTTTTTGTGACGCTTCTGCAGCATTTCTCTCGGCTTTAATTCATTTCGGACTATTTTTTTTCTTTTGACTGAATTCTGCTGCTTTAAAACGTTTTGAAATTTCTAGTTATGAAGATTATTCTGAAGTTTGGCAGTAGTGCCTTCAATTCATCATATTCTTTCGTATCAAAATCATCACTTCTAAACACACATAAACCATCTCTCGCACATTGTAATCGATGGAACGTATTCAGGAAATTCTTTGTGGAGCAATCGATGAGCTCCAGAAGAAAAGCAATACTTCCGGCAAATTACATATGGGCATTTCCTCGGAATGGTCAACCAGGATGGAAAAATAAAATTTTGATAATCATCGTGTTTTATTGTTTATAATTATAAAAAAAGTCTATGTTTTTATAATAGAATGGTATATATGATATATGTACTATGATATCTCAGCTGTTTTACTTAAGGAAATTAGGCTGGAATGTGGAAAATTTAATATTTTCTTTTTAAGCTACTTCTAAAGAAATTTTTATATTTAATTATTTTCCATGCAAAAAAATTTGTTATGTTTGCACTAATTCTTTAAAATCTGTCAGTTACGATCAATTAAGAAGTGAAAAGTGGAAGGAGAACAAAACAAAGTTCTATTAACGGTTAATTAACGGTTAAAACATATGGAAAAATCGTATGTTTGCGACCCGTACGTTTGCGACCGGTACTTAAGCCAATTAAACAAAAACCATTACAGATATTTTATTGTGTAAATACTGCATAGAGACCTACATTAATACACTTTTAAAATAAATTAATCAATTTTGAATATTCCGTTTCATTTCGCAGATTTTTACATTTTGCTACAATCTGTGATCATTAACTAAAAATTGTTACGAACACAATTGTTACTGGAAAGTGTTCATTAACCCGAAAAATTTGCAAGTTGAGAGCGTCAAAAGAGAGAGAAAAATTGAGAGACAGAAAAATTCTTGCAAATTTTTTCTGGTAAAATTTTTACTTGCAAGAATTTTTTAAACAGCTGTTTTATATTTTTGTTTACAAAACAAACTTTTCCAAAAGAAGTTTTAAACAAGGATATTTTGCAAAATTTACAAGTTAAGGTTGAGTTTTAAAATTATAAAAAATATGTGTGCGATAAGATATCATACTTTTTTTTAACTTAGGGCAGATATTTTAATTGCTAAATAAAATAACGAACTTGTTGAAAAAATCCCGTATGTATTTTGTTTTGCTTTTATCGGCCGTGGATCCCGACATAGGGATGTAAGTCTACGTTTAAATATTAAATATGCACAATACCACACAGAAAAAAATAAAAGTTAATTTCAATTAAAAAATTTATGATACCATGTAATTAAAAAATTAATTAAATTTGCACCAGTAAACAAATAAAAAGTAGCAATTAAACGGTTAATTCACTGGATTAAACTTTTAATACCATTGATTAAATGTTTAATTCAATTGGTTAAAGATTCAATTAAAACTGATTTTATTTTTTATTAATGCTTTAATTGGTGAAAATTGTTGAAGAATTTTTTCTGTGCAAACAAATCTTATACTCCAAAAATATTTGTGCCAATTTTTTTTCCTTTTGGTCAGTTTTGCTCTTGCCTTAAAGAATCGCTTGAATTTATGACCAAATGTATAAAGCAGATTTTAAGTTGATGACATCGTTTAAAATTCAATTACAACTCCAAACGTGTCTAATTAGGGACTTCAGTTAATTGGTATAAACTTGCAACCTCAGCAAATGTCACCATCTTGGTGACAACCAAAGTCATAGTAAATTTAGTTCCTAATCATGTAAAACGCAACTCAATGCCAAAGAATTATATTGAAAGCAAAAACAATGTCATACATACTTTGTAATTTTGTTGTTGCTTTCTACAGAAATTCACATTGCGATTTAAAATTTCAAACGCTGAATAACTTGTGGCGTTAAAAATTTTAAAACGGTACATGAATTTCTGTAGAAAGCAACAACAAAATTACAAAATATTTATGACATTGTTTTTGCTTTCAATAAAATTCTTTGGCGTTGCGTTGCGTTTTACATGATTAAGGCCATAAATTCACTGTACATTTTTGCTTACAGTGAAAAGAAACAGTTCTTTCTCCTGATTTGTGATTTGGCTTAACCCATATTATCTCAAGCCATCAGATTTTAATAAAAAATTGTGAGATTGTATGTTACTACCCTCCTAAACAATAATAAATTAATATTAATATTAATAAAATAGTTGAGCAAAACAAGTACAAACACACTATTTTACCCAGTGTCCAACTGTGCGAATAATGGAACGCATTTATGTATGTGAAAACAAAAAACGAAACACAAAAAACTTGACATTTTTTTTGTTTTATAACTATTTTATATATCAACTATAAATTCATGAGTTTAAAGAAAAATATTCGTTTACATTGGGACCAAACACAAAATAACTTACATTTTCCGTCGAGACATTATTTTTTCAAAAAACTTAAACAACCAACACGCAATAAAACAAAAATTTTGTACTGAAAAAAGTAACGGCTCTTTAGGTGACTACCTCAGGGTTACCACAGCATAAAAAAATTAAAACATTATTTTTTCAAAAAACTTAAACAACCAACACGCAATAAAACAAAAATTTTGTACTGAAAAAAGTAACGGCTCTTTAGGTGACTACCTCAGGGTTACCACAGCATAAAAAAATTAAAACGGCATTCACACAAAATAATATATGAATAATAAAAGTAACTGTTCCAAAAATGGAACACTAGGATAATACGGGATAGCCCGTAAAATGAAAACATAAGTAAGGTAAGTAATTAGTGAAAGGATTTTGATGCAATAAATCCCCTAATTTTATGAGGCTCGGAAAAATGCATGAACCAAAAATGAGGTGGAGGGGTTGGACGAGGGAAAGAGGACGCTCATCGAGTTCAAAGTGGGGGCAAAAAGGAACAAAATTTACAAAAAAAAAACCTCCATAACCGTCACAGAGTCATTCCCAGAGCAGTAAAATGTTAAACCAGCCCTTCCTTAAAGTTTCCTTTCATACATTTTTTCTGAAAATACTTCCCTTAAGGAATGGTGATAGGGCGTTTCAACTTTGCTCCCATACAAAGTTGAAAATTTTATGAATTTGTAAAATATTGGACCCCACAGCTCCTAGGATGCCCTAGATTGGTAAATTCTATGATCGACCCCAGTTTAATTTAAAAAATTTGTTTCTAACATATCTACCCGCTATCTCTATTTTTGAAGGGGCTCCCATAAAAAAATTTTCAATACAGACTAGAAAAATATTTTAAAAAAAAGTCCCATTACAGCAAAGGTGTTCCCCCTAAGAGGGTCAAATGTATGGCCGACCTCCACTAGCTTAGTTCCTCGTAAAATGTTTAGTTCTTAATAAATTTATTTATTTATTTACATATGTATTTATTTATTTTTATAACATGTAATATAAAGCCTCCATGGCCAATATAAAAATATTACATACCATTAAAAAATACCTAAGATTTTAAAACTACATAATCCATATAATACAAAAACAAAATTTTAAATAAATGCCAGTCTACTAAAAATAAAAACATCCCTACCATTTTAAACATTAGCTAACCAGCCAATATACAGAATAATTAAAAATTTAATTAAAGAAAAGTAAAGTAACGGTAAATTTGTAAAAGTAATTTCGTTTTATTTTGATTAGTCTTATTTTACTTATTCAAAAGTTTACAACCAATTAGTGTCAATATTTTGTAATACAATCTCAAATTAAAATGCGACTTATCATTGTTACTTTAATTATTATTATTGGACATTGAACTTTAACGAACCATTGCGAAAACAACAAATGAAACCTATTAAATAGTATTTTTCTTTTGCAAACAACATATTTTTGTTTACTCTATTGCACTGCATCAAAAACCGAATTTTCTAAGAATGTGGACTTAGCTCCTTTGCAACGTAAGATAGCGCTATGTATGTATGTAGATATGTATGTATGTAGAGACAAATGGCCATTTAATTAATTGACAATGAATTAATTAATTTATTACGTACATACATGGTATTCAAATATTTTTAGTGTAATATGACCTCATAAAATTTGTTGTTAAAGTTCGTTTTGCATTTGAATTTTGTTTAAAATAAAAATCAAGTGATATTTAATAAAAAACACACGTTTTTCCAAAATTTGGTCATGTTTTAAAGAATTGCCTGTACAATTTTATAAAGATATATCTGTCAACTAAACAAAATTAATGGTTTTTTATATAAAAACCACATACAAAGTTGAGCCTAAATATGCAGTTGATTTGACCATAAATGAATATGAAGTATGAAGTTTTTGAGTCTTAAAGTTATTTTGGGACAACATGTCTTGTTTTTGCATTTTGTATGTTTTAAAAATAATATTATATTGCAATAGATAAATCGAGATTGAAAATTTAATTAAAAAATTAAAAATCAATATTTTGTAGATTCATTAATTACGTTAGAATATCCCGAACTCTTTAAAAGAAAACCTATCCCTAACTACAATCGTAGTAGGAACTAAGTCATTGGAAAAATTTTTGGTATACCGTTGTACATACTTTAAAAAGACTGATTTTTGGTCCTTTTTCCGAAGGTAAAAGACATATGTATATAAGGTGATCATTCCGTTTGTAATTTCTACAATATTGTTCTAAGACCCTTTAAAGTATACATTCATATATATTCAGCTAGATCGGTCTATAAATTACTGAGATATGTATACAGAACCACGACTGCCTCGAATTTTTTTCATAAAATCCTATGTTGTTGTTGTTTTTTATGCCTCACCGAAAGTTGGTTTTTTATTATTATTTATTATTATAAATTTTTTAGACTTTGTTTTGCGTTTTTACACATAACAAATACAAACATGCATAGGGAAGTTGATTAAACTATGTCCTATGTATGAAGAACGAAAAGATAAGAAGTTTCCAAATTAGGTACAAGCATCTTGGTTATCAGAGCACAACATCGAACAAAATATGGGCGGGATTGGAGAAGAGGGCGTGACACAAAGTTTATTTATTTATATCTAAAGAACGGTATTTATATAACTTTCTGTTCTTATCGCACCATGGTGAAGGGTATATAAGATTATTTTTGTTTTCCTTTATTTATCCTCTTAGGATTATAGGGCTTTAACAATACATTTTCATCTTACTCTATTCATACTAATAATTTGTATTTCTTCCCATGTCTTATTGATATTTTGTATTTCACTTAGGGTAGTTCTTCGCCATGTGTTCCTGGGTCGGCCTTGGCGCCTATTACCCTGGTGGTTCCGCTAATGCTTATGCTGATGAATGGCTTGCGCAGTTTGTGTCATATCTAATTCGATTTCTTTCGGGCAAATTGATTGCATATTGCTTCTTCATCTGCTCGTCTTCATAGTTCGACCTTTCTAATAGTAACATGCTAGAATATTCGGCATGTTTCTTTAATATTTATTAATAAAACTTGCAGTTTCTCCTATAATTAATTTTCTATAAGCCAGATGTCGCTGCCATAAAGGAGAGTCGATTTGACACAGGTTTTGAAGATGCGAATTTTGGATTTAAAGGAGATCTTCTTTGATCGTGAAATATTATACAACCGTCCATACGCCATCTACGCCTTTTGTATTCTGTTAAATTTATTTACACCAAATTGCAACCCTGCTTTGTGGTTGCTTGTTAGTCACAATTTACGCTATAGACATTTCTTGCCGGACAGACGAAGTTTGTTGGTAAGGAGGTATGCTTACTATTTTCCTCTTTCGCCAAAAATTTTCGTCTGTCCGGCAAGAAATGTCCATAGTGTAAATTGCGACTAAGAAAAGACAGCAAATTATTGTTTAAAGTCGAAATCATAGAGCTATATATGTATATGATATACCTAGAGTTTAACAATCTTGCGTATTTAGACTCTCCGATCGATCATACGATCTCTGATCGATCTTAAAGAATTTATTGGGATATAAGATTAAATATTTGGGTTCATTCATTCATTAAAGCTGGTTTAAAGTTGGTTTTAAACACACTGAGGTTAATGTCACGAACTTTTCAATTCGCCCTAGTAGAGTTATACCAAAACCTCACAGCTTTATATAGTCCATCTATGGGTAATATAACACTTATAAGTCATTGTCCAGACTTGCAATTTTTGTTGCAGCAGTTCTTAAGCTTATCGGTAAAAGGGATGAGAAGATTGGGGAGGAGTACTCAGTTTCATGTACTCTGCAATTTTTTTTTTTTTTTTTTTTTTTTTGTTATTCTTGCCATTTTTAACTTCACAGGAAACAGTGTTTTATCAATTTAAAAAATGGTTTAAAAAGTATTTAAATTTAATTAATGTGATAATTGAATTAACATTTTTGAAATAAATTTTCAATTAAAATTTTAATTAAATAACAAAAAATCTTGATTGACTTTTTTTGTTTAAAATAAAATAATTTAAACATGTAGAATTGTTGTTGGGAATTGTCAGTATTTATTTAAATAAATTAACACATTGTTTGAAATGGCAAAGATTTTTGATCACTTTTTTAATTAAAATTAAAAATATAATTTATTGAAAATATTTTTTCAAAATTTTAAAATTTTTAGTAATCAATATAATCATTTTGGTAATAGGTGTAAAATCAACAACTTGTTTGCTTGATATTATGAATTTGGAATAAATTTGTTGATTGAAGAAATTGAAAAATTTTTTCTGTGTAAGGAGGAACCTATGGTTAAATTTGGATCTACCAGGACAACATTTCGTCATGAGATAATACCTATCGTTAAAGTTATTATCGCCAATTTTTATGTTAATTTAAAGCTATTTTCGGGAGTAATATTTGTATGGAAGGTATGGTCAAATATGGACCGATTCCAATAAAATTTGGTAAGATGATTTTGATTGCTATAAAATAATTTGGGACCAAATTTAATCTAAATACTAACATAACAAGATGGTTTACGGGCACAAAGACCCTATTCCGGAAGAAGCTTATATGCCAATTATTGACCAATTCGCCCAAATTTCAAAAGGATTGGTCCTTGTGCGAATTAGAACCTATGTACAAAATTTTATTAAATTATCTCCAAAATTGCGCACAAGGTTTACACGCTCATCCAGCCAGACGGACGGACATCGTTAGATCGACTCAAAAAGTGTCGAAAGAGTCGATCGGTATACTTAAAGTCTAGGACAAATATTTTAAGGTGTTGCAAATATCCGCACAAAAGCATAATACCCTTTTCATTATTGTGGTAAGGGTATAATAAGACATATTAAGAAATTCGCGCCGCTACGATTGTGTTTTCACAAAACTTTGTTTATATTTTGGAAGACTACTGTTCACGGATTAAAAATGTGTGCAATCTATTGGGTATTCGGCCGTACATACATATGTACATACATAGATATTCAAAATAAACTTGTTTATTATTTATCCACTTTTTTATTTCTCTTTGTTATTGTTATTTCTTTATAAACCCCTATTGAAGGCATTTGTTTTTTAAACAAACCAAATAAAATTGTTTTTTTACATAGGTACATATGTACATATGTATGTACGAAGATCAAATTTTACAATTTTTTCAGTAAAAAATTTGTTAGTATTTTTATATTTTATTTAAGTTAATAAATTTTTACATATTACAGATTTTGTCTATTCAAAAGTATGTATGACCAATTACATCGCAATTACAATATGATTTGCTTAATTTTTTTTACATTTTTTTTTTTTTTTGAACTTTGGCACCATAAATAATATTTCTAAATATGCATGCATGCATTCGTAATTTTTAATGAAAAAAAAATTAAAAATAACCGGATTTTTCTAAAATTTCGTACCTTTTTTATTTAGTTAGAAACTAATTAAAATATTTTTTTATATGTATTTAAATGCTTTGTTTAACTATTTATGTATTTTCGTAAAAACCAGTCTCTTTGTAAATATTAATTAAACGATCGTTCCTTTTGCCGTCTCTGATCAAACTGATCGGTAGTTTATTTACTTCAGCTACAATAAACTACAAAAGATACTCGTAGTACGAATAAATAATACCAACAGGGATGGCAAAAATAGCACAACTGTACTTTTTTGGTACTAATTAAGCACGAAAAGTACAATGGTACACCAAATTAACACAGCAGGTTCACGTTCAAGTTTTTCTTGAGTTTTTTTAAATATACTGCCTGTCAAAATTTACAAGAATTTAAAGCTGTGACGTAGTCTGCACGCAGTTTTTTGGACATTTAGTTTCAAGATATCACAAAAAAAAAACAAGTTATAGGGCCTTTTGTGTTTAAGGTAACGATAAATAGCAGACGATGCTCATATTCATATTATTTAAGAAAGATTAACGTTTTTGTTTCGTCTAATCTCATGTAATTTTTTGAAAAAGGATGTAGTAGATAAATTTAATATAACTGAGTTAAATCTTAAATTAGAAGCAAATTATCTACCTTTGAATGATGTGTACTGTGGAACTGACTTAGAACTATACATATATGGAAGCCAATGCAATTGAAAATAACTTAGAAATTCAGTTTGAAACAATTGCACAAAACTTTTATTTCAAGTCTTGCGAAGTTTTAAGAACAAAATCCGACTTTGAAAATGAATCTTCAGTCCAAAAAAGGTAATCAATGGAAAACCTATTATTTTCACTTATTGAAAAACTCTCGATTACAAAAATTCTCATGAAAATCCCGCGAAGCTTTAAGCTTGTCTGGTATAGTACCACTATAAGTATAAATGTTTCCTAATATTTTGATTACATAAATTCGCAACTTAGAGCTCTCGCTGACTTTGAAATATAAAAATCTACCAAGATTTAAATTTCAGTAATTTCTGGCCTAAAGTTTTGAAAATACAAAATGAGGCAAATGAAATGATGTTTTTGGTTTGTGAAAACTGCACATAGCATATAAATATAAACAAACAATTTGAACCCAAAAAAATCTTTTAGTACAAAAAAAGTACAATTTTAAAGGTTGTTGGTACAATTTTAAAATTCTCAATATTATCCCTGTTACCATAGTACAGATTCCAGGTATGGGTATACTGAAATTTAGTACTTTGTATTAAAGAAAAAGTATCTACTGCATTTGATAAGTACCAAACGTATATTTAAACAACTTGATAACTGTATGTCATTAAAAATTAAATAGACGTAGGTAAAATATATAAAATCTTTCAAAATTTACAGATTGCTACTATAGTTTTTTTAGTAATCACCCAATAAAAAATTGTGAATATTTTGTGAAAATTAGCAAAAATAAAAAAAAATTGTTTTTGACAGGGTCGTTCCTGGGGTGGGCTTGGCGGGATATCTCCCCCGGCCCATAAAAATTCAAAAATGTAATTCTTATGGTATTAAGACGTCTATTTCTTTTAATATTTATATTTTTAAATATTATTTTATGTAACCGCCCACAAAAGGGGGCGGGGGCGAAAAGTGCAATTTTACGATCTACTGTTTTAAATTTTAAGTTTCTTAACTTTTTCCGACGTTAAAACTTGCATTTGCTAAACAAAAGTATGGGAAAACTTTAAAAAAAATTTTATTTTTCATAGGTTGGATTATTTCTTCTAGGGGGAACTTTTATCTCCTTGGTCCGATTTTATTTATTTTTAAGCTTTACCTGCCAATGACCATAATACATATTTCTGCCAAGTTTCATCGATCTAGGGGCACTAATAACTTTTAGGAAGCAATAAAAGCTAAAACAAAAAGTAATGTCCGGCTAGATTGGCAAAATACCCCTATGTGTGACTTCGATACAATATTCCTATAAAATACCAAATTAACGTCGAAGTGATTTAGTCGTCGACTCATTGTGACAACAATTTGAAATTGACGTCGACATCGACAACGACTAAAATAATAAGTGTCAATATGTAACTGAAAAAATATTAAGTGTCTTCCATTTTACTTGAATTTTTTTAATTGCAGTTTTTTAAACGAAATAAACAAAAAATCAAAGAGCTTTCCGTTAGTAAATAAACAACTTCAGAAAACATATCATCAATCGTAATGCAGAATACATACATACAGTCGAAAGAAAAAGTTTAATCAGAACTCCAAAGTTGGCAAGCGGAGAAAATTTTGATCCGAATCGAAACGCAGAAAATTCGGGGTGTGATTCTGGCAGTCGTCATCGAATACTTTTTCGATTCGAAAGCAATTTTATTACTTATTCTTTCACACGATACTGAACGAATCAAAACTATTTTTGCAGTGTTGTAAAGGATTTAATTAAGTTTATACAACACTGAAAAAATAATTTCGATTCGTTCAATATCGACTGAAAGAATAAGAAATAAAATCGAAAAAGTATACGGTCACGACTACCAGAATTAGCCCCCGATTAACTTTCGAGACCATTCTTAAAAAATAAGTTTATCTTGCACGGGCCTCAATTTTAAGTCAGTCGAAAAAAGGGAAACCCTTGTCGAAATCGAATTAAAAATTCATAAATCTAAGAATATATCTGTGGTTATATGTACATAAGACTGACCTGAGCCATTACAATTAGAAAAGGTGTAAAATCTTTTATATGTATTTACTAAAAAAATGTTTAAAACTTTTAGCCTCTTTTGAAGTTGTTACTAATACGATATCAACAAAACTGAGGACATCTCGAAACTACAATATAAGTTAGTTTTTCGTATTGGCACAAATACGTATATTACTATAATTTAAAAATAAAAAGCCAAGTTGTTAACCAAGATTTCCAGGCGCTGTACATACTTACAAGGGGATTTTTTTTATAAAAAAAAAAAATAAATTTTATGGCAGGTATTTGTAAAAACATGTAGTTGTATTTGTTACTAAACCTCAACTTTAAAAACGAAAAACTAGTAATAAATCAATGAAAGTTTAGTGTACATAAGTGCACATGTATACATACATATATATATTATTTTTAAAATAAAACTAAACTAATATTAATATTAAAAAACCGAACTTGATTCGTAATCCGCCGTAAATTTAGCTATTTTTTCATATACTAACTTACAAACCGAACTTTCTATATCATTTTTATGTTTCACTGTTAAATTTGAATCATTTATTTTATTAGCCAAACATTGAAATAATTGTATTGTACAGTCGGTACTCTGTTTTGTTTTTCCGTTGGTCTTAGTTTTACTATTAGTAGTATTTGGTTCGATTACAACAGATGATGTAGGAATACTGAATGGATCAGGGGATGAATCAATGGCTGAACATGATGACGGTATATTAAATGGATCAATTGATGAATCCTCATTATTTTCAGTCTTACATTTCTTTGCCCTGGTAGAATATGAAAATTCAGTATCGCTATATGCATCCGTAGTTATATCTAGAGAATTTTCGTATATATGACTCGAGTTGCTGCTACAATAAAAAAAAATATTTTTATATTCAATGTACTTTCTGGTTGGGTTCTGAACTTGACTTACTTTTCCGCTGTAGGTATATCATCCAAAAACTTCAAGCATTGGGCATATTTATAAGGTTTGCGTAAAATGTTATCTTTAGTTGTTGTGTACACAATTTTTTTGCATTTTCTGTAGTTGTCACGTATATTTTTAAATTTCTTTTTAGTTTCATTAGCTAAACAAACAACATTAATAAAAAAAGAAAATCCAACGATGTATGTATATATTTATACTTACTAGGCAAGCCAAGCTCTTTTCCAATTTTATCCCAAATGGTTGTTTTATATTCAAAGTTTTTATATAAGGCTGAACTTTTGTTATACAGACAATCATATTTACTAACTTCTATTATTAGTTTTTCATTTAAATCCATTAAAATTAATTTGTTATAATATTTTCTATACTTTTTGTTATATCTTGTTTACCTTTTGTCACAGACAGCGTTGCCAGAACGATGATTTATCATATTTTTGAAGATTTTTTTACCAATACATGCTTTGATTTTCTCATATGATGATTTTCAATTTTAGAATTTGTTTTTTTTTACTTTTGGTATGTTTTTACATAATACAACATATTTCTAGAACTTTTATGAATAGTAAATTTTTAAAAATGCATCGTTTCTTAGCTTACAAAATATTTAAACAATCATCTAGGATAATCGGTTAGTTTTTTTGAGAATATTGATAAAAAAATGTATATGTTTAAAGAAAAAACGTATTTAAAAATACAGAAAAGTACAAGTATTTAGTACCAAAAGGAAAAACTAAATGGAGCTCAAGAAGCTTTTAGTTTGCAAGCGATGGGGCCTTAAAGTTTTAAAATTAATTTAATATGAAACATCATCCAGGATACATCCATATTCAAATGCAAAATCCGTGTTGAAATGAAATATTCTTAAAATATCATCGATATTAAAGTACCAAAAACAGTATAATATCATTAAATTAAAAACTATTTAGATTTCATATGATGTATAGATCACATACTAAACTCCTCTTGCCCAAATTTTATCACTAATTTCAGAATAAAAAGCTTCATAAATGGTATAAAAATGCTTAAGATTGATGAGCCTAGCTTAAAATAAAAGAAAAATTTGATTATTTTTCATCAACATTTTTTTTTTTGCCAAATGATGATTTTTTTCCAAATCTTCCGGCAACGCTGGTCACAGAGAAGACTTTGTTTTGTTTACTTTTTAGAAGCCCTTATCTTCTTATTATAAGTGCTATTCATTATGGAATGCTAGCTCCAGTGTGAATATATCTGGACACTTGATACCATGAAGAAATAAACAGGTGGCACTACTACGCCAGGTGACGATTTTTTGCTCTTGTATTGTTTGTCTAGTCTTATGTCAAAGTTTTGTTTATGTTTACAAAAAGTCACGTTTTGTGCTGTGGTTATTGTATTGTATTAAAGTTTTTGATTATTTAAATTAAAATTAAATAAGATAGTAACCATAGTGAAATAAAAATTGGATAAAAATTATTTTATTTCATCGCGTTCGGCGGCAAAATTTGATTTTAGTTTAATATAATTTTTGACGTATACGGAGACTTATTTCCCTTTTTTTGTTGTATTTGTTGCCGTAGCGCTGCCACCTACTTATTCCACCATGCTTGATACACCTTATTTGTAACTACCCGACCACACGCGCAATATGTCAAATTATATTGCTAAAGGCTAGTTCACACTAGCACACAAGTCTTACTTATTCCATAATAGTCCGTGAAATATAAATCTAATGAGTTTTTTTGCGACTGTTAAAAAAATTGATTTAACATTACAGTTTGTGTTCACACCATCAAACATGAACATGCTCTTGTTAAAATGCAAGCCTGATTAAATGAAAAGTATTATGCTTTAGAAAAATTATAAAATCATAATATGTTTGTAGATTATTTTGGTTGTTGTAATACTTGACATTTTCAAAACGCATTGCATTCGCACTATCACACTTTTACATATTACCTGAGCTTTTGACATGCATTAATACAAAGTGTAATAGTGTAAGCTAGCCTTTACACTAGATATTAACGTGTGCTCTGCATAAATATATGTCAGAATACAATAAATAATATAAAACATTGCTAAAGCCGGTGATGAACTATCCTATTCAGTAGTACGAGTTGTCAGGAAATCGTGTTAGCTCATAAAGTACAAATGTGGCTTAAAAATGAGTTGAATGACAGTTTTTTAAAAGTCTGTCCGAATTGTTTATGAAATGTTTATGACAATTTTAATAGAATCATATATTCTATGCTATCAAAGTTGCATTTTCTTGTAAAGTAGCTGATTCATTTGACTTTGCATCTTTTTTGTGGGATAATGTGGCATTGACCGTAGATTTTGCAAAAATGTTTATTATGTCGGATATAATTCCGTCAGATTTTCGTACGAATTAATCGTAAGAATGTGTAGGATAGTAAATCCCGGCATTAAGCAATTATCTTCTAACACAAGCTATCAAACTCAACCGCCATTTTATTTCAGAGCTACTATCTTTAAATAATAAACAAAAAACCATAATATCAGGAACTTTAGATAGTTTATTTAACGGTGTCCGTCTTCCCATTTTTTTTTTTTTTCTTCAGTATTTGTTTATTGAATCTTCATATATTAAATATGAACTAACAATAATTAATCAAATCTTATCCTAATATTTACTTTATGTCCTGCCAGTGCTAGACAAAAAAGATTTAGTCATCACGGTTTCTGTTCACATGTGTAGGTGTTTATCGCTCATCTGATTGGGTTAGTGCTGCAGTGTCTCTTCTTCTTAAGCGAGTGTGGCCGCCATAATTTAAAATATTTCTAGCTAATGGATTTGGGTGCAGTTCCAGCCTTTTTAAAAATTTTTCTTGCATATTTCGTTATCATAGTTTTTACTAATGGCACATCCTTGTGGATATTTGAGTTTTTGACGTACCAGGGAGCGGCTGTGATTATTCGAAGAAGTTTATTTTGGCGCCTTTGAATTTTTTCGATGTTAGAAGCCGAGGCAGTGCCCCATAACTGAATACCGTAGCACCAAATTGGCTTTAAGATAGAGTTGTAGATTAGAAGTTTGCAATCGAGACTAAGAACAGAATTTCTTCCAATAAGCCAATTAATTTGGATTGCTTTTAGTTTCATTTGAGTTAATTTCATTTAAGTGTTGGGGTATTATTTGATTATTTTAATAGGGGGGCATGTTTCCCGACGCAATGTGAATGTTATATGTGAGCATTTTTGCTCATTGATCTTTATCCTCCATTTTTTTAACCACCTTTCCAGTTCAAATATATGATCCTGTAAGTAACGAGATGCTTCTTGACAGTTTGCGTGTACGCTTAGAAAAGCTGTGTCGTCCGCAAATGTTGAGGTATGGGTGTAGCTGTTTGTTGGCAAGTCCGAAGTATAAATTAAGTATAATAGAGGGCCCAGGATGCTGCCTTGTGGGACTCCAGCGTTAATTGGCTGAGGAGAACTTAAAAAATCGCCTTCTTTAATAATAAATTGCCGACCGACTAAGTAGCTTTCTAACAGCTTGTGTATGTTTGCTGGTAAGTTTTGCTGCAATTTCAGTAGTAAACCTTCATGCCAGACTTTATCAAAAGCTTGAGACACATCGATGAAGAGTGCTGAGCAATATTTTTTTTCTTCAAAGGCTTTTCTTATGACATTTACTATTCGATGAGTTTGTTCAATTGTGCTGTGTTTTCTTCTAAAACCGAATTGATGATTGGGAATACATCTGTTTTCATTTAAAATCGGCGTTAATTTTGACACTAGTAGTTTCTCAAATAGCTTTGATATATTAGACAATAGGCTTATAGGTCTATATGACTCAACTTTTGTGGGACCCTTTCCTGGTTTAGGTATCATGGTAACTAAGGATACTTTCCACTCTTGTGGGTAGTATTCAAGGCGTAAAATAGCATTAAAAATTAAAAGAATAATTTTCTTTGCTATGCTGGGTAGCTCCAAAAGCATTTTGTTACTGATCTTATCAAAACCAGGGGCTTTCTTGGGGTTTAAATCATGAATAGCCTTCTCGATTTCTCTTATCTCAAATCTTAGTGGAACAGCTGATCCAACAGCAACAGGTGGTAACTCGACCGCAGTATCGAAAGATGTATGAGGGGTAAATACGGTTTTCAAATGATTAACAAAAATATTTCTTTTTCTATGTCATTTCGTGCCCAACTTCCATTTAAGTCTTTTAAGATTTCTAGCTGCACGCCATAATGAGTAGTCAGATTGAGGAGTTGCATCAAGTTCCTTAAGATATTTTTCCAGAGAAGCCGTTTTTTGACACTGCAGTAAGTTTCTTAGCCTTTTTGTGCACTCTTTTAGTAAATTTTTAAGTTGAGGGGATCTGTGCAATTGCCACTCTCTTCGAACTCTCCTTTTTTCAGTCAAGAGACGCTCGACATCTGTAGAATATATTTTACTATTTTTGATATTTTTGCGGGCTATGATAGAATGTTGAACAGCTAGTTTGAGATAATTGTCAAAATTTACAATAGAAAGATTCACGTTCTCCGGTGTTCTAAGCGGAATATTTTCAGTGCAGTGGGTACTGAGATATTGTTTATATTTTAACCAATTTATTTGTGTGGCTGACGTCACTAAGTAACCAGACGGAGATACAATTCTATTAGGGTTTGATATGGTAAGAATTGTAGGTGTGTGATCAGAAGATAATTCTAAAGAAGCTTCAACATGAATCGTTTCTGCGGGGATGTTTTTAACCACGCCAAAATCGATGACATCTGGAATTTTTTGCTGATCAGTAGGCCAATAAGTTGGTTGTCCACTCGCGACCACATTTAAATCCATTTTAGACATTGTATTATACAAAACACGACCCTTTGGTGTAATGAGCCGTGACCCCCAGAAGGTATGTTTAGCGTTGTAATCGCCAGCGGCTAGGAAACAGGGTCCTAATGATTTAAAATATTTATAATATTGGCTTTCTGATATTAAAAATCTAGGTGGAGAGTATAAAGATGAAAGTACTAAGTTTCGATTTAGCTCTTCAACACATATGTTCGTTGCTTGCAGATAATCTTCGCGATGATCACACATTAAGTAGTGTTTGATTCGGGCTTTTATCAAAATAGCAGAACCTCCACAAGCTCTATCTCGAGGGTCCTTGGTATCATATAATATATAACCATTAATTTTAAAAGTATTTCTTGAGGTCAAATGAGTTTCAGAAACCATCATTACATCAACTTGTTTACTTTTAAGAAAGTATTCTAGTTCATTTTTATGTTGGCGAATGCCGTTTGCGTTCCAAAAATAAATTTTTAAACAATTCATGGCTTGTTAAGTACAGCTTGCAATAACATCGATTGCATTCTTAACATTTCCTGCATCATATTACCCATTGTGTTCGTAAAGTTAGTTACTGTTTGCACTAGTGATTCCATGGTCTTTTCTAGACGACTTAAATTCACAAAAATTACGCACTGGATATGCAAAGCCATACCCCACTGGAGCATTTGACTATTCCATTATTTGGCAAATCACCTTGCATTGGCATATGGTTTGATTTTAGGATGTTAGCGTAGGATGTTCTGTTATTACTAGGCTGCGGTACCTGAATGTCATTAGTGTTAACTTGATGTGTTACCTGAATTTGAGGGGGATTAGGTTTAGGCCCAACCGAGCGCTTGACGATAGAGTATACAGGGCATCCTCTATAGTTGGCAGTGTGATTACCACCACAGTTGCTGCATTTTTTTACATTAGGGTCGTTTTTAGACTTATCGCAGAGAGCTGTACCATGCAATTCTCCACATACAACGCAAACAGGGGTTAAATGGCAGTATGCCTTAGTGTGACCAAATTCTTGGCAGTTTAAACGTTGCACGGGACCGTTCCTTTTGTGCGGCTCCTCTATCGTTATTTTCCTATACAGGATATATTTCAGACTGTAAATGGGATGAGTTTCGTTTTTTTAAGCTTAACGTCGCCGGGTTCTAACTCCACTCGAAATAGTGGCTGGGGATTTTTTTCTCTATTTTTAATATTTATTACGTTTTTTATTTTCAAGCCCTTCTCTTCTAAAAACGTTTTTATCTCACCTGGGTCTACGCATGAATCAATGCCCTTTATCAATACCTGAAGACTTTTACTGCTCTTCAGTTGGTATGTATAAAAGTTTTTTTTTTGTGCTTCTAATTTAGTTATTACTTTACGAAAATCATCTTCACGATTAACTTGTATTTTCGTTTCATTTATACTACCACGTTTTATTGCAGCTACATAAAAAGAATTTTCACCTATTACCGAGATCAAATTCTTTATTAAATCACTTGAGTTTTGCTCTCTAAGATATATCGGGGGTGGCTTAAAAGATTTGGTAACGTTTTGTGCTTCCGCGGATTCCTCTTCCAAAATTGCAAAACGATTTTGAGAACATATTCTATCAGATGTACCCTCTTTTAAAATTTTTGGGACCGAAGCAACTGCTGAAGAGGTTGGGCTGCGACCCCGTTTTAGCACTGTTATGTACCTATCCATTCCAACTTGTATTTGAGGCTTTTGACCACTTTTTACCTGCGATACTGAGTTTTCCATCATGCCTGATTTGGGGGTAATCTTTTCATCACTTGTTAAAATCGTTTCTGCCACTGAGGCACCGCTTGCAGGTTTTATATTTTTTATTGTATTAAAATCAACCGTATTATTAGACACAGAATGTGATACTGAGTTTTCTATTATGCCTGATTTGGGATTAATATTTTTATCACTTATTAAAATTGTTTTTGCCGCTGAGGCAACGATTGCAGGTTTTATATTTGTTATTGTATCAACATTATTATTAAATACAGTGGGTGAGAGGGATCGCGTGCGAGTAATAGGTTTAGCCGTTCGGTTTTTGCTATCATCGATTCTTTTTTTTTATTTCTGCATTTGTTTCGTTAACACTCACTGTGATATATGCATTTCTATCATTATGTTTAATTGTTTTTGCACTGTTTGCACTCATAAGAGTTTTTTTTTACTATATACAGTTGTGCTCTTCTTATTTGTTATTGTTTATCAATACCGAGAATAAAAAATGTGTATGTTTGTATGTATGTACATACATGTATTTTTTTTCTTTCTTTTATTTAATTCCCATGTTGAGATGGATTTTTCGAAGACCCAAAAAATAATGGGGACAGTTATGTCACATATATTCCGTTAAGGTGTGTTATTAGAATTTAACCAGATCGTTTCATAAAGGGCTAAGATATGAGTAAAAAACCACGACTACCTATAATTATTTTCATAAAATCCCATGCTCTTGTTTTTTATACCCATCACCGAAAGTAATAAGGTATATATGTATGTAGGTATATATCGTCCCCTTAATAAAACAATAGTGTATAATTTTTTTGCTATTTCGAGATAATAGAGTTTAAAAATTTTGTGTTATTAGACAAATGGGAAAACACTAATATCTCGGAAAATAATCGATATTTTTGAGTTGTGGTCATTTAAATATGTGATGGAATCATCAGGCTACTAGGAGATGATATTTCATTAATTTACAAGTCCTTTAATTGCAAATAAATGGGATTCAAAGTACCATGATGTCACTTAGGCTATTTTATTTGTTTTATAATATGTATGAAAATCATAATACACTATTTTATTTTGTATGGTATACACTATTTTATTTGAATATTTTACACCAAATATATTATTAAAAAATTGTGTATATCAATATACGTCATTTTTCGATTTTATTTTGTTATGAAATAATAAAAATAGTGTATGCTTTTTATACACTATTTTTCTTTGAAATGATATTCAGAGTAACAACTAATTAAAACACCATACATGCACTTACACAATTGTTAATGAAAAATTTCAAACACGCCAGTATACAATAATATTTCAATTAATCTTTTGACCCACTTTGTGGAAGTAGAATTCAACCAAATTTTGACCACATTTAGAATCAGTTATGTAGATTCTTATTATGCAATAAAAAAATAATGGTGTACATGCGTATACACTATTGTTTTATTAAGGGGACGATATACCTTGTATAGTTTGTTTTTTTGCGTTTTTTCACACATAACAAATATCGAAGTAGATTAAACGCTCTGTTTTTCTGTATATCTTGAGAACGGAAAGAGCAAAAGTTATTATAACAGCAACGGACAGTAGTTAATTTGACAAGTATTCCGTGCAGTTTTTTTTAAATAAATAAGCATTTAAAATTGCAAGCAAATTAATTTTTAATGGATTCTAAAATATATTCAAAAAACTAAGTACACATTAATGTAATATAAAATAAATGAACTTCACTTAAAAAGCGGCCAACTCATTTTGCATTTAAATTCAACGAAAAGTTCATTTAATTTTAAATGTTAAAATATTAGATGACTTAAACCCGTAAAATATAAATGACTTTCCATAATTGGATTAATTAACCTATTAAAAGGTCAAATCACGACTTTTGTGAAAATAAAATTTTTTCCTTTGTTTCTGCTATTTTTACTGTCAAAAATTCAACATCGAATTCTGTAAACACAAATGAATTTCAGTTATCTATATATCTGTGGATAAAAGGAAAAAGTAGGTAACAAAGGAATTGCTTGTTTTGTGTAGAAATAACAACAACAATACAAAGAAAAAAAAAACAATAATCATTTGTATGTTTAAAAAGTAAAATAAAGATTGATTGATTGCGAAACCATATCGGGCGTGTCTTATAATTGAGAGTTATTCTGTAAGCAAAGGGAGCATTACAACAAAAGTAAAACAAACACGAGTTAGGGGTAAGTAAATAACAATATTCTTTCACTCTGGTTCTCTATGGTTCCGTGTTAAAATCAATCTAATCTAAAACGTAATACAAAATTTAAAGTTGTTTATTGTACCTTTTAGAAATTCGGCTCTTTTGATAAATAGAATATATAAAATAGCTAAATTATATAAAATAATAGAAGATTCATTTGTTTTTACAGAATTTGGGGTTAATTTCATTTGAAGTTAAGTTATAAAATAAAATAAAATTTAACTTACCCGAAATTCAGGGTTTTATTTTTGACAGTAACAATAGCGGATACAAAAAATATTTTATTTTTACGGAAGTCTTGACTTGTTATTTTGATAGTTAAATTAATCCAATTATGGCAAGTCATTTATTTTTTATGGGCTAAAGTCAGTTTATATTTTATTATTTAAAATAAGATGAAAAATAAGAAGAACATTTATTAACTGAATCTTCATTTATTTTATTCAGTTAATTTTACATACAGAATATTTTAGGTGTAGACTTTATATGGGGCCTATATAAAGTTATCGACTGATCTAACTGAAAAGTCCTATAAAACTATGACATACCTAATTTCATTACAGCAGAATTATTTGTTGCGGTTAAGGAATATACTTTGATATAAATATCAAAACAAACAAACAACAACAAAAAAGTACCAAATTCTATTGCAATAGCATCATTTGTTAGTCGCAATTTACACTGTGGACATTTCTTGCCGGACAGATGAAGTTTGTTGGTAAGGCGGATATGCTTTATGTTTACTCCTTTCCTCCCTCGCCAAAAACCTTCGTCTGTCCTGCAAGAAATGTCCTTAGTGTAAATTGGGACTTATGGTTTCAGGTGTACTAAACTGCTTTCCAAGAGTAGGGCTTATATATGGCCTATGTTAAATTATTGACCGATCTTCATGAAATTAAATAGTGTGATTTTTAGTCCTTTAAAACTGTAACGCTCCTAATTTTATTACAATAGCATCATTTGTTATAGTGTTAGGAGTACTAAACTGTTTTTGGGAGTAGGCTTTATATGGGGCATATGGTAAATTACAGACCTATCTTTACTAAATTTAACAATATCATTTCCAGTTATATAGAAAAAAATTTCTGAAAATCTTGTATCAATCCGTTCATTAACCACTATTTATGTTAGTTTTCATAACAAAGTTAGCAATATCTAAGGGTGGTGATTCCACATTTTAATTCACAACTTTTATCCTACTGAACCGATTTTGCTGGATTTAAATTCAAAACTTATATCGTACTTGATCATAAAAAGGGTATTAACTCAAAATTCAAAAATGTTAAGTAGAAGCAAAACCATTTTTAATTTAATATTAAGGCATATTAAAAAGGGGTTTAAGCCAAAATATTCATTACCAAAGAGCAAACCAAATAGTACCACATATTTACAGCGGGTAAATACAAATATTACGTGTCGATTTGTTCCAAAAGTTAATAAATAAAAATTTAGAATTAATATATTTTTATGATCAAGTGCGATATATATAAAGCAGGTAAATACCTATTTAATATTTTTATTTTTGTCCCTCATCTTTTTCTTCACTGTGAAAATAAAGCACATCCTCTCATCAGCATTTTATTTTAATTTACACGTGTTCTAAGATATGTTTGTACGTGTTTGCCACCTCAACATTATACTGGTACATTGATAACGCAGCTGTTCTGTTTGCGTTATTGCTTGTGTTAACCTAACGTTTACAATTGCCAGTACTGGCAAGACAGTAAGAAAATACATATTAGTTGCCAAAAACACTACTTGCTGTCTTCCTGACGTAGGCGTCCAGACAGTATTTAAGGCAGTTCACTTAAAAAAAATGTCTAACGTGAATGTCGCAGTGCAAGTTCTAGCTAAACGTGTTTTATATGAACTTAACAAATTAAAAATAGCATTTAACAACTATTTTTTGTGAACATAGATAGCCCATAGACAGTTGGAAAAGTGTACATGTATTAGTGAAAAAGTTCGCATGCGTTGCAACTGTCTTGACAGTAAACACCGTGTAAGACATTGCTGTTGCGGTTATTTCAAGAATTGCTGCAACAAAAATTGCAGGTATGCACAGGGATTTTATGCTATCGCACTGGAAACCCTAAACAACACCTGCTCAAATATAAACAATTAAAATAAGATCAAATTATTTTTTAATGCGGCCGAAATAAAAAAATACAATGAACAATTACTCGAATAAACAATTTAAAAACGATTTTGGCATACGAATACGTCCACCGAAATGTGAACTCCCATTTCCGGATATTAAGAAGCCCCAACCAATTGGATTCTACAGTATAAATTGTAATCGCGATTTTGAGCCCAATGACCAGCAGCTGCGCTATTTTAAATTGCCCAATCCCCATAAAATGCCTCTGGATTTAAATGCTGGTCTAGAAATAGCAGTTAAGAAACCCGAGTCGGCATATGAAGAAACCTTAGATAGTCTTTTGAAATTTATTTACGATCATTATCAAAAAATATTTGGACATTTATTAACAGCGCCACCGCCAGAGTTTGTCACTTGGCGTGGTATTTTACGTCTCATAATGTGCACACCTTACGAATACCGGCAGGACTGGTGTTTGCATGTGACACGTTTCAATAACACATTTTATTTATTGAAAAAAGAAACTTCTCAAGATAAATATCAACGCAGCCAGGAGACGGAACAACAAAAAACCTTTATGGCTTATGGTTTTAAATTTGAACAGTATTGTTTGTCAGAGTCACCGTTCATAGAGCCGGACACTTCGGCTCCGGTAAATGAATGTGAAGAATTTACTCTGGTCTTTCAAACTCGTTTAGCGGGTCTGAGTTTGTTGTATGGTGCCGAAACGGATGGTATTATAAGTGATCAGCCAGTGCAACTGTAATTAAAATTTATTATTTTTTCAGGTTCTATTTTTTAATATTTTCCTGAAATTTCAGTAATTATGATAAACCTAATAACTTGGATTTTTTGAAATATGTTGAACTTAAGGTGCGCCAAGGCAACTTAAATCCTTTTCAATACAAATCTTTTATACGGCACAAAACACGCAATTGGTGGTGTCAATCGTTTTTAGCCGGTGTTCAAGACTTATATGTAGGAATGAGAAATGAGAAAGGTTTTGTACAAGATATTGAGCGTATGGAAATGAGAGCTTTACCAAAAATGGGAGGGGTGAGTAATTAAGAAGTGTTTTTTAAAAATAATAAAAAAAAAAAAAAAAAAAATCCCACAATGAACAAGCCTCTGGTCTCCTGCACTAAAGACTCTGGTCTCCTGCACTAAAAGCTTCGCGGGATTTAGTGTAGGAATAAAAATAAAAAAAAAAAAAAAAAAATAAATGCCACAATGAACAAGCCTATTGAAAATGAGGCGAATCGGCCCATTATTTCATATAGCACCTATACAAGTAGCTTTCCGGAATAGCGTTTTTGTGTCCACTATCAAACCAATTTTAATGAAATTTAAAACAGATAGACCCATATTTATATGGACACAAGCTAAGCATTTTTTAAAAAAGGATAGGGGGCAATTTCTGCCTCCTAACTATCTAACAGATTTTAATGAAATCTGTTAGATAGCTATATTAGCTATGCATTATTCAAAAAAATAGGTCCTAAATAGCTATATTTGCAAAAATTTGTTCTTATATACTGTGGTGTAGGGTATCATATGGTCGGGCTTGACCGACTATACTTTCTTACTTGTTTTTGAATTCAATAATATTCTAAAATGTCCAGTTATAGATGAAAATGTGTATTTTGCGTCAATTTTAAATCAAAGAAAAGGTTATACTGAAAATAATTATTACAGCCTTATATAAATCAAAAGTTATTAATCATGAATAACTACCTTATATTTATATTATATTTACAGCAAACTGAATGGGCTCCCTGGGTCTGTGCGAATTTCTTACTACAATTCCTTTCACGCCTACGCTTAATAATGGCTAATGAGAATTGTCCATATACCGTATATGAATTTTATTTTAACGCAACAACTGGACGCATTACTTTTGAATGTTTGCGAGGTAAAACTGTGAATTCCTTTATACCCGATTGGTACATAAATTTAATAAAAGCTTAAATTCACATAATTAACAAAAATTTTAGCTTGTATTGGCTTATTGTATTACAATCAATGCGAATTCATACAAGGAGGTCTTATTTTGAAAACGGATACAACAACGTTAAATACTTTAACGTTTCAAAATAATAAAACTCTGTGTATCACTTTGTTTTTAATTTTAAGTTGTGTGTTTTGAAATCTAATAATTTAAAAACGTTTTAAATTTCATGATTCCCCAGAACCACCAGTGCGGTATACCATTTCGACATATGGTTAGTTATCAGCTGCAGATCTATACCAGAGTTAAATATTGCGACATATATTGCAGTAAATGTCAAAATTATGTAATCTCTAATGTAGACAGCACTTTGTGCTGGTTCACGCTCTTCAAGTCTGAGCCGTCAAGTCTAGAGTTTTTAGGAGAGAGAGGAAAATGAATGTCATTCTCTTTTCCCTTCTCGCCTAACACTGGGTCTCCACGTAGCAATTCTTTTTGCTAAGCACAAGCAAAAACGTCGGTAGAACAATGGCGCAATAATTGCTGATTATATTGCTGGAGAACACTTGAAATTGCTTTGTCATAAGCAAATGTATAGAGAAATGAAATGTCAGATAAATGACAACTGATTTAACACCAATAATTGCTCAAGCAATCAGAAGAGCAGTCATTGCGCAATGCATTGCGACTCATGGCAATATGCGGTCCACATGTCGCAAATTTTATGGAGCAATCAAATTTGACGTTTGCCGCAATAAATATTGCTACTTGGAGACTCGGGGTAAAAGCTCAAGCCTTGACAACTGAAACTTGTAGAGTGAGAACCAGCACTTTTTTGTACATATTTATTGCCGGCAATTTGTGTTGCAATAATTATTGGTAAATTTTCGTTGACAATGGAAATCCTGCAGAATCGGTTCAGTAGGAAGAGTTATGCACCTAAATGTGGAACTACCTCAATAAAAATTGACAAAAACTTACATAAATTTGTAGCGTAATGCATCGATTGTCATTAAAGTTTAACAAAATCGTTTTGTATGTCGTCAAGTTTCATAAAGATAGGACCATAATTTACCTACGGCACCGTGTTAAGACAACTCTCAGAAATCATGTAAGTATGGCTAAAGTCGTAATGAATAATGCTTTTGTGGTGCAATTTACACTCAAAATTACTTGAAATGCCCCATATAAAACACAATCTTAGCAAACACTTTATTACACCCTTAACCGCAAAACTTAATAATACTGCTTTTGAACTACAGCTTCCATCATCTGCCAAGAGCAGTGTGCAACATGGTGCTAAATCACCAGTAAATTCTGTTTTAGTAACTTGTGTTCTAAATATCCCATTTAATATGGGTAATAATACACCATATACCTCAAATGTTGATAATGCTCCGGCTTCAGTTGGTAATAATAACTTTCAGCAAATCTAAATCCGCTCGGTCTACACAAAATAAAGAAGCGAGTGTGTCAGTCTCTTATGTACCATCTTTAACCAGCCAAGTAGTACTTAATTCGTTAGAGCTATTCCGCTTAAAAAGTCTGTTTTTAAATCTCGTTCAGCTTGTGATACGACTGATGTTAAGTTCTTCATAAAATCCAAAATAGGATCAACTGCAGAAATATTAACGAGATAAAGCGTCTTTTAAAGTTACTTATAGAGAAAATCGTATTATAGCTGCTCGTCTTCCATCACACAACACAAACTTTTCAAAAAACTAAATGATGCAACTGCAGATACAATTTCTTTGGTTTATCAAAATGTTCGGGGCTTAAATTGTATGTTTTTCAATATCTCAAAAACTACTTCACATATGAAAATCAAGCCGAATTCAGCCCAGGTAATCTCGGTAGTACAACAAGCACAACTCGTACAAAAACCACAAGCAATTTGTTTTTGTAAAATCATTGTACAATGTCAAAAACCGAAACAGAGATAATAAACAAAATGTTGCCTTCGAACAATTATAAAGCTAAAGAAAAAAAGTTATCAGCAGGGCTTTTAGGATCACCTATAATGAATTCGCCTTGTATGACAATTATTGTATGTCATTTTAATATTTCAAACTGTTCTTTAAAAATCCTGAAACTTTGAAGAAGGTGTTTTTTTTTTTCTTTTTTATTTAAGATATGATTTTTTTCTTTAGCAACTTTAAAAAAATAATCTTAAAATAAAATTTTTAAATTGTAATTTTGAGCAATATATATTTATTAAATCTGATTTGGTGTATGAAAAAAGTAACGACATTTATAAATTCACAAATTTTGACAGTGAGAATTCTAGATCTATAAGTTTGTGACGTACCAAATTTTATTCCAGTGGTATTATTTGTTACAGTTTTAGGCGTACTAAATTTTTTTTTCCGAGATTTGGATTTATATGGGACCTATGATAAATTACGTACCGATCTTCATGTAGTTTAAGAGTGTTATATTTAGTCTTATAAAACAGTGACGTACCAAATTTTATTACAGTGACATTATATGTTGCGGTTTTAGGCGTATTAAACTTTTCAGAGATAAGGCTTAATATGGGTTGTAAATTCTGTACCGATCTTCACGAAATTTAACAATATGATTTGTAGTCATATAGGACGAATTTTTGCAAAATCTTATATCAATCTATGCATTTTTATGTTAGTTTTTGTATCAATATTAATAATTTTTTAGGGTGGTGGTTCTAAATTTGGATTCATACTTCTCATCCTACTAAACCGATTTTCCTGGATTTCCATCTCAAACTGCTAAGGATAAGTAGAAGCAATCTGATACCAACATTGTTCTTTGATTTTGAGTTTTTCGATAATGAGCGTGTTTCCAACAGACGGACATGACTAAATTGACTTAGAATTACTTAAACAGCCAGAATGTACATATATACATTATGGGGCCTGAGATAAATAATTTAAAAGTTTCACACGGAATGAAAAACTTAGTATACCCTCATTCATCACTAGTGGTGGTGGAGGTTATAAAAAGTAAGTTTTTTATTTCATTTAGTTACAAATGTCGTGCCGACTGCGTCTCTAAATCCCTTCGTTCTTTATGTCCTTGAACAAAACGTTTGTTCTATTGTTTCTTTCAGAAGCGTAAAAAATATTTTCCGACGCTAACTTTTTTCTTGGGACTAAGGAGGATACAAAGTGTAGTTGTATTGTTATTGCCATATATAAACTACAAAAATGAAATAAATATCAATATGAACATATAAAAGTGATCTTATGAGATTTGTCAGCAGGGAAACATGCCGATATATTTTTTATATTAAAATTTATCGAAAACAATATTTATAAAAGCTACTATGTCTTGGGAAAATTTTGTGATGGTATGTCATCCACCACCTGGATAACTATCTTGCCGCGATGTGGTGGCTTAAGTGTCGGCTGTAGTGTCTGTCTTGGAACTTGAATCCGGACAGTTGAGTCGGAACAAGTTTAAAGGCAGACGCTTTAAGGCCAGCATGACCAAGGGTTATCCATTCCTCATCCTATTCCCTTCACCTACATTCCTTCCCCCCCCCCCCTTGTTATTCCCACTTCCCCCACTTTTAAGGTCAAGGTGGTTGATAGCAGTGCCGAGGACCTGGATGACTAGTTAGTGGTTAAAGAAACTAGTCGCGAACAGCTTCCCTCTGACGCTGATGGCAAAGGTCAGTTGTAATTCTAGCCTAGTCCGTGCAAGCCGTCACTGCGCGAGATGGTTTTTTGTATACGTGCATACTCGTGGGATTGGAAACTGGACGATTTCAAGATAAAACAAAATACGGACATAGTGACAGAAGTTGGTGCAGGGAGTATCACTGACAACTCAACAGGCCCGTTGTCAGATTCAGACTCGGATCTGCTGGGTGCTCACAGGGATATTCTGCTGCAAGAAAGTCAGTTAATGACAGAACTGACAGAGACCAACTGGATGGGCTCGACAATGGACTCACTGACACGCTCTGGGGCCTCGGAAAGACTCGGTGATTTGACCTTGGACTCTGATGATGAGCACGAAATAGCTATGATTTCGGCTCATGGTCAGGACCAGAGGGTTGAACCAGCGACTTTTGTGGCCACATTCGAGACAGAGAGCAAATTGGCGAGTACATCGAAATCCATTGTTCGGCAGGATGTGACAGAACAGGTCACATCGGAGAGCCGATCGAATCTAGGAAAAGCCAAGAGTGGTGGGAGAGTCTCTTTAGCCTTTCTAGAAAAGATAGCTAAGAAAGACTCTTCACTGCACGATGGGCGGGATAGGCATCTGCTGAGGATGCACCGGAAGAACACTGCTGGATTCGAAAGAATCCACGGTTCTTTCGGTGTCATCCTAGGGCTTCCCTATCCTGCGGGGTATACAGCAGAGGCTGCTGAGGAATCAAAAGTTGTCAGTAAAGACAAAGGATCCTCACCAGATTCTGCTGGCGTATCCTCTTACAAGGAAGATAGAAGGAAGGAGGGTAAGAGCTCACCACCCAGCCCTCTTAATGGTGACAGATTGGTCACGGTTAAGGGAGCTAGGCCTATGGACGAATTACCCACAGTGGACCAAGAGTCTCTCAGGAAGTTGAAGTCGATGAGTGGGGTTGCGATATTTGGGTTGGGGTCTATCAGTTTTAGGTTTCCCCAAAGATGATGGACCCTAAGAGGCTGAATGTGGTGCAGATAAACCTGCATCACTGTGAAGCAGCCTCAACCGAATTAGTAACTCACCTCATCGATAACAACGTGGACGTAAACTTAATCCAAGAGCCCTGGATCAACAACAACCGGGTAGTTGGATTAAAGGCCACGGGATATACACTGTTCGTACCCCACACGGATGAGAAGGTTCGGACTTGTATAATGGCAAGAAATGAGCTCAAATTTATGTTGTCTCATTCTTTCAGCAATGGAGACCTCACGGTTGTTACAGGTGAAGCTATGGACAAAACGGTCCTAGCACTGGCATCGGTATACTTACCATATGAGGCTACCGATCCACCGGGTGTGAAAGTACGTGAGTTGGTGGAGCACTCGAGCAGAAGTGGCTCGAGACTGGTACTAGGTTGTGACGCTAATGCACACCATACCCAATGGGGAAGTACCGACATCAACAAAAGGGGTGAGTCTATGTTTGATTTTATTATTGCTAGCAATCTTTACATCTGCAATAGGGGGAATACGCCAACATTCAGAACTAGAGATAGGGAGGCAGTAATAGATGTAACATTGACGAACTATAGAGACTTAGTAGATGATTGGAGGGTGGCTTTGGAATTTTCCTTCTCTGACCATGGTCGTATATCCTTTAATCTAAACTTCGAAAAGTCAAAAAGGCGTCCTTATAGGAATCCAAGGAGGACGAGTTGGGATACCTTCTCGGGATTGGTGAATAGTAACCTTAGAGTTACACACGATTGGGGGTCGACTTCGGCCGGCGTGGAGCACATGGTGGGTACCTTTACGGAGGTGTTAACCAGTGGCTATGAGCGATCTTGTCCGTTAAATTTTCCGGGTAGGCGCTCGCAACCGAGATGGTGGACAGGTGAGTTGAGGACTCAAAGGACCATTGTCAGAAGGTTATTCAATAGAGCGAAGCATACGCGTAGGGATGAGGACTGGAGTAACTTTAGGATAAGTTATAATAGGTACAAGGGAGATATTAGAAGGGCTAAAAGGGACTCGTGGATCAAATTTAGCGAGTCAGTTGAATCTGTGAATGAGATGTCCAGGTTCAGAAGGATTTTATCCAAGGACCCTGTGGTCCCGGGATTTATTCAGAGACCGGACGACTCATGGACAGAATCTAGCTCCGAATCTCTCTGTTTGCTTATGGAGACTCACTTCCCGGGTTGTGTGGATCCGGGAACGGGGGAACAGGTGGGGTGTGGTAACCCCTTTTCTGGATCAGGCTCGGGGGGTGAGATAAGAGAGGCGGTGGGGGATATCATCACCTTGGATAAGGTTACATGGGCGGTTAATACTTTTGGGTCTTACAAATCGGCAGGACCAGATGGTATATTTCCGGCTATGCTACAGAATATCCAGGGATCATCACTCCTATTGCTGGTGGAACTATTTAGGGTATGTCTGCTAAATGGCTACATTCCTAGAGGGTGGAGAGAGGTCAGGGTTATCTTCATACCTAAGGCAGGTAGAACCGGTCACTCTAAGCCCAAGGATTTTAGACCTATCAGCCTATCGTCTTTTCTTGTGAAGACATTAGAAAGACTGATTGATCTACATCTGAGGACGAAGATTGACGCCGGCATCATCAGCGGCGCTCAGCATGCCTATCTTAAGGGTAGGTCTGTTGAGAGTGCGCTTCATGATGTGGTGGGTTATATAGAACGGGGATTGCGAGACAAGGAATACACCTTGGTGGCTTTCCTGGATATAGAGGGGGCCTTTAATAATGTGAAAATAGAGGCCATAAGGCAGGCACTGAGTGATTTAGGGGTTTCGTTATTCTTGGTCGAATGGATAACTCTGATACTTAGCAGCAGAGTTATTCACTCGGACTGGGGAAACGAGCGCTTAAGGAAACTCGTGACTAGGGGGACACCACAAGGGGGAGTTCTCTCTCCCTTATTGTGGCTCTTGGTTGTCAATGTCGTTCTGGGACGTTTTGACAGGATAGGTCAGAAGGTCGTCGCCTACGCGGATGATGTAGTTATATTGGTATCGGGCAAGTTTCTGCCGACAATTAGCGATGTCATGCAAGGGGCGCTGGGCGAACTGTCAGCATGGGCGACTGATAAGGGCTTGGGAGTTAATCCGGAGAAGACAGAATTAGTTCTTTTCACTAGGAGGTACAAGGTGGAGAATTTTAGGCTGCCGGTACTAGGGGGAGTAGAGCTTAGGCTATCTGATAGTGCTAAGTATCTAGGAGTTTTTCTGGACAGTAAGCTGTCCTGGAGGAGGAATACTCAGGAGAGACTAAAGAGGGGTCTCAATGCTTTCTATGCTTGCAGATCGTCGATAGGTATGAGTTGGGGACTCCGGCCGTCAGTTGTGGGATGGCTGTACACTTCGGTGGTTAGACCCATTCTTACGTATGGATGCTGTGTTTGGTGGGAGGCATTGAAACTAGCTAGTCGGAGGGACCTTCTGTCTAAGGCTCAGAGGTGTGCTTCGATCGGCATGACAGGTGCCTTGAGAAGTACCCCTCAGGCGGCTCTGGATGTTATTCTTCATCTTCTGCCTATAGAGCAGTATGTGAGGGAAATGGCAGCAAGGAGCATTCTTAGGCTGAGGGAGCTAGGACTGTTAGGAAATTTCACGGAGGGTCACTCGCGGATCTTGAGTGAAATTAGTACTAGTGGTTATCACCTAGGCTCGCCCGGCTCTACGGATTATTTGGTCACTAGGGTCGATTTTGGGCGTCTGCCAGAGGTGATATTGCCTTCTAGGGAGAGCTGGTCAGGGCAGGGCAAATTGTATAGGGGATTTGCTATTTTCACTGATGGCTCGAAGATGAAGGGCACGGGTGCGGGGGTCTACATTGAGGATCTGGATATCAGAAAGTCATATAGACTTCCCGACGACTGCAGTGTATTTCAGGCGGAGGTTCTGGGGGTTCTCAGGGCCGTGGAATTGGTAGGAGCTAACATTGCCAAGGGCTCGGAGGTCACTATATATGTGGACAGCCAGGCGGCTCTTAGGGCCTTGAAGGGCTGTTATGTGAACTCCAGGCTAGTGGACGATTGTAGGAGGGCTCTAGGAGTAATCTTAGGGAATTATGTTGTGAGGCTCTGCTGGGTACCGGGTCACTGCAACATCACCGGCAATGAGATAGCTGATGAGTTGGCAAGACTGGGCTCGGAAATGGAAGATCCTGACAGTTTGCAAGTGGTCAGGCCTCCAATGGGCTTCTATTTTGGGAGAATTAGGGAATGGATTCTGAACAGGACTAATCGGGCTTGGCGGGGCCGAACGGACTGCCGAGTATCGCGCACGCTGTGGCCGATGCTTAGTAGGTCAAATTCGGACGCGCTGCTGGGTAAGAGTAGGGCCTGCGTCAGGACCATGATAGGTATTATCACGGGCCACTGTATGATAGGCAGAATGGCGGTGAGAATGGGGTCTGGCTTATGATATATGTAGGCTGTGTGAGGACCCAGAGGAGCTGGAGACTGTTGAGCACTTTCTGTGCCACTGTCCCAGGCTACAGAACAGCAGGCTGAGGTGGCTAGGTAGGAGATTCCTGCACGAATTGGGAGATGTCTCGGGCTGCGGGCTCGAGAATCTGACGGGATTCGTAATGGGAATGACCTGGTTGCGCGGCAGGAGGCTGGGAAACATGTAGGGCAGTTTTTCCTGTTTGGTAAGGTTGTGATTTGCTTGTTCTGTCCGATTTCTTATCTTCCACTATCTTCCTTCCCTGTGCTTTCACCATTTACTTCTCCTACTTTGTCACACTAGATATCTTTCTCTTCTTTCTTTCTTTGTTTCACTAAATAAAGGCATCACAATGGACCATAATGGTCTCTGGGTGAGGGTGTGAAGTTTGCTTCACACCAGCCTTTCTAACCTAACCTAACCTAACCATGTCAACAATAGACCGACCATAAGTTCCAAATAAACCACGTCCCTAAAATCGCTTAAAAATTAAAAAAACCTAATATAGATGATATTCAGCACAAATAACTCTTATTCATATGAATCTTAACCTCATTACATAGTTATTTTCCAGTGGTTCCATGACTGCCCATGGGTCCCACATAGGGTACACGCTCAAACATTATTCTGCAAATACTGTGATGTAGGGTACCCTTTTTTGTTTTTAATTTTAGGGCATATTTTAAGTTTTTTGTGCTTAAGTTAATGCGCATAACACATTATATTTGATCATATTTTCGATTTCCCTGTAAATTATACTGAAAAAATTATCAAATAATATAATCTTAAAGAAATGTGAAAATTAAATTTATTTTACAAAGAAAACAATTCTTATGGATCGATTACGGATTACAACTGACTGAAGTTGTGTTGCCAGCAAGGCAATCAGGCAATGCCGCTCATGTTAATGTATGCAACATTCTTACGAAGAGTCTTACAACTTAGAAGAGAGGACTAAAACAAGTGAAAACCCAAAAATATATAATCCATTAACATATACCTATTCCTGAAATGTCCGAAAGATTTGAAAAATCCAAATTGTTTAATGAAG
Source organism: Pollenia amentaria (assembly GCA_943735925.1). Taxonomy (NCBI): domain Eukaryota; kingdom Metazoa; phylum Arthropoda; class Insecta; order Diptera; family Polleniidae; genus Pollenia; species Pollenia amentaria. The sequence goes on along the minus strand of OX031010.1, from coordinate 180,873,279 downwards.
AACAAAACTGAACTAAATTTGGGAAATTTTTTAGTAAAACAAAAGACAAAATTTAAAAATGGAAAAAGCAAATGTGGTATATCAGATCCCCTGTATTGGGTATGAAACTGAAACGTGTAAGAAAGTGTATGGTGGAACTTAAAATTAATTAAAACCTAGAATTGCAGGACATAAATCCGCAATTCTACTCAAAAAACAGCATTAACAACCTACTCTGTTGGGAATAAACATATCCTGATTTTGATGATGTACGAGTTAAGGGCGAATTCACTAGTAAATTTCGTTACTATGTATTATTAATCCGTGTAATATTTAAATCGCGCAAATGAAGAACCATGTAAATCAATGGATACCTGTATCTAAAATAAACCCTTTTCAAGTTTTTTTTAATAGCAACTTATCGTTGATTTTTTTTTGCAGAATTAAATTGTCGAATATATTTATTTTTTTTAGTTAAATAATATTTTAAAGATAATTATGGAACAAATTTCATGGTTAATAAACAGATATACATATGTATGTATGTAGATCAATAAAATGGCAATTAATTTTATTTTTATGTATTCTAAAATTAAAACTATTTATTCTGTTCATAGCAAAAGTTCGTGATGAATATAGAACGCATAATACGTGTAACTAGTTGCTATTTATTTTTAACTGGATACCAAATTCGTTGGTATGATCGTAAATCCTTACATTATCGCTTACCAATATTTGGAGTTTTATATTTCCTAATATTACTGATTTTATATCTTATTTGCTTCTGTCATCATTTCGAAAGTTCATCAATTTTAAAAATATTACTTGATATGTCACCATTTTTAAAGCATCTAGTACGTTTCCATGTGTTATTGGGATTAAAGGTATATATATTCTGCATGATTGAATACAAAAATGTAACAAAAATATCCAATGGCTTGATTCGCATTTTCACGGAAGCTATTAAGAGTAAAAAATCATTTGATCGCAATGAAACTGTTGTCTATTTATTATTTTTCTTCACCCTAATGGTTGCTTTGGCATTTGGCTTCTATATAGCTATCGAACTGAAATTTGAAATACCTCCATTAGATCATATAATGATAGGAGTGGCTTTATTTATGCCACATTTTACCTTGGCTGGCTGTTTAAGACTCTACACCTTAGGTCTATGGTTGATCAAACGAGAAATTGTAAATATGCAGATAATTTTAAAAGAAGAGAAAGAGAAACACGATTTGTCGAGCATTCAAGGTATACCAATAGTTGAAATTGTTAATCCAATTTTTAATAATGATTCAAGTGCTGTTACTTTATATGGAATTTATGGAAAAATCTTAAAACGTGTAGAGTCTGTAGCTGATTATTTAAAAATATTTAATAAAATGTTGCAGCGACAGTTAAGTGTTTTGGTGTGTATGAATTTTAGCTGCCTGCTGGCTGGCGTTTATAGTCATGTGTACTTTAAAAATACTTGGAATGCTTTATTTACGGACCGAAATCGACGTATTTTTTATGCTGCCAATAGCGCCATATTTGTTTGTATTTGGGTGGACTATGGCATTCTATTATTAACACATTGGACTTTTAACCGAGCGGTAAGGGGGAAAAATAAAAATTTTAGATAAATATCGTACTTAATCAACAAGAGGGTATTTACTCAATATTTAAAAACTTTAAGTAGAAGCAAAACAATTTTTAGTTTAACATTAAAGGCATATTAAAAACAATTTGAAAACCAACTGTTTCATTATTTTCACAGCGAGTAGATATGAATATAACGTGTCGATTTTGTGAAAAAATAAAAATTTTGTGTTAATACCCTCTTGTTGATTAAGAGCGATGTGTATGTATGTACATATATATGTACATACATATGTATTTGAGTATCCAATTATTCAACTTTTGGCTTTGGTCGAGTATGGAATTAATCGATTTTTGAATTTTAAAATTGATTAATTGAATAAGGGTTTTAAATGGTTCTAATTACTCGAACAATTTAAATACACACATAATTAAAATAATTTTATCCAATGGGTAAAAACATGCAACTCTTTATGAATTGATACTCTTATTTTAATAATACAAAAAAGAAAGACAACAACAAAACAAACATGTAGTTAAACAATAAAATAACGATTCAGAAGTATTACGATTAAAAAAACTAACGGCCTAAGTTATAAAAAATAAAACATGTTAATAAAAAGTTTATGAAACGGATTTTGTATGAAAACCCTTTATTGACCTGTTTTATTTTTTAAAACATAGGCGGTAAATCTTTGAAACAAAATAAAAAACTAAAAATAAAGAAAAACCCGGCTGCAAAAATACAGTTTTTAATGCAAAAAAAAAAGACTAAAACAAGATTAAGTCTGGATTTTTGAGATCTCAGTTAAAATAGGTTTAGTTAATCTGAAAACAGATTTGTGCCGCCATTACTAAGTTTGTATCCAAAATTTTGAAGGAACAGCTTAGTTTATGAAATATAAAATAACACATTTTGCCGGAAAATCCGAGTTTCAGAGTACGTTAAACTAAGTTAAAATTAAATCCACATCTTAAAAACCCGGACTTAGGAAAATAAAATAAAAACAAAGTTTTGAGTGTCCTGGTAGGCTAGTTGGTAGTGAGCTAGTCTATGAGCGCCGGCGTTGCGGTTTTGATTCCCGTAGAGACTCTAATCTCCTGCAGACAAGTGTAGAGCTTCGCGGGATTATCATAGCATAGGAAAAGTAAACACTTCTTCGGTTTAACAGACTATAAAACAATCTGAAAGCCAAGGTTTCGTACAATTATGTTTGTTAACAGGCGGAATTATTTTTTTTTCGGTTTATAATATGCAATTGTTTCCCGCCTGATTAACTGAATGCTGGTGTTTAATAAAGCTCATATTATTTGAAATAATTTTTCTATATTGTTGATTTTTATTCACGCCACTTATTATGAGAGCTGCCAACCAGTTATGAAAATCTTTTTAAGCCAATTTATATTATAAGTCCTGGAAATCGAGTAAAATTGATTAAGATAAGAACTCAAGGTATGTTTGTACTATATAAAAAGGATTTTTTAAATTATTTTAAAACAGGATCGTTTTTAAAATTTGTTATATTCATATTTCACTCGTATGCATTCGATTTATAGGGATGATAACTTATATACAAACATTTTTGTAGTCCCCTTTTAATTTTCCTTATTTTATAAATCTAATCTACAGGTTTGGTTAATTTGTTTTTTAACGTTATTCTATTTGGCGGAAAAAATCAGACACTTCGTTATCAAACAAGTGCACTTAGGTTTTTTTGAAAAATCTAACGATGTCTTAAATTAAAAAAATTTAGCCGATTGGAAAATACGAGGTAATAAAGATTGTGGCAATCGGATCAAAACTGGTAACCCATAATCTGATATTACATGTTTTACACATTAACTTTTTCTTACGATGAAAAATGTGCTATTAAAAACCAAATTTCTAACGTATGGCATTTGATGTATATCATGATATACATACCCTGTGCCAAGTGTCGCCTTGTCGGGTGTTGTCTATTGATAACCAAGATGCTTGTCCCTAGTTTTGAAACTTTGCCTCTTGTCGTTCTCCATATATACAGAAATCCATAATGTCTTTGTATGGGAAGGTCCACACCCACTTTACCAATCCCATCTAAATTTTGTCGGCAGTTCTGTATTGAAAACCAAGTTGGTTGTACCTAATTTGGAAACTTTGGCTGTTTCCGTTTTTTCTAGATATACAGAAGAACAGACGGATAGACGGACATCGTTATCCGTAATGAAAATTTATTGGCCTAATTAGGCTTGTTGGGTACAATAGACCTGGTTGGTCGCGGTACCGTCTCCGTTGGGAGAAATCTCCCCGCTCTCTCTCTGGAAAAAAATTAGGCTTGTTATATTACTGGTTGAATTAAATAAATAAATAAATAAATAATCTTAATCCATTAATTTATATTAATTGTTCAAGTTATTTGTTATTCGAAATTGGCTATTTAAATCACTCGATCAAAAATTTTGAAAAATTTCTCGATTAATTGAACTCGATTAATCGAGTGGATACTCTAGTATATACATATGTATACTAATCTATTATTTTCAATTCATTAGAAACAAAATCTGTATAATTTAATAAATAGTCGCATATTCGGAGAGAAAGCCCTTGAATATAAAATAAAAACAATTTTTAAACACATTAAACATAAATTATCAAAAGAACTAAGCTTAAATCTCTTCGGTTTAGTGGAATTTAATACATGGAATTTTTTAATGGTAAGTTTATATTGAAAAAACATACATTATTCTAATTAAGCTAATTCTAACGCTTTTCATCTAATTACAGTTACAAGGTTTAATGATTTCAATAATTGCCATTGTTGTAAGCCATCTATATTTGAATGATCAAATTAAAGAACTTAATGAACGATTAGATATCAATGATTCAAATTAGTTAAAAAAACAAAATCTTTTTTAATCGAAATAAAACTCATAAATCGACACAATTTCTTTTTTATATATTCGAATTCAGGATTTTTGCGCTTTTTGTACCCACACCACAATAGTGGAGAGGGTATTATCAGCCATGTCACAGAGTACAATTCCATTTGGAAACGGAATTAATTCCGTATTTTGGTGCTTCAGAAAATTACGAAAAAAACTTTGGGGAAATGAACCCATTTTTGATTTCATGAACGGCGTGGGAGTTTTCTGTATCTTAGAGTCCAAAAAAAACTTTCAAAATATACTTTCTATCAAACAAATATGTTTTCTTCGGTTCCGGACGAAATTGTACTCTGGCATTGCTGTATGTATTTGTGCTGATGTGTGTAACACCTTAAAATATTGTTCCCGGGCCCACCTTAGAGTATACAATCGATTCATAATTACTTTCTGGGTCGATCTAACGATGTTCGTCCGGCTGGTTGGCTGGCAGTCCATGTAACATTGTGCGCAAAGTACAGGTCGCATTTTGAAGTAATTTAATGAAATTTGATACATAGGTTGAAAATGGGGCCAATCGGTCCATAATTTTATAAAGCGCCCATACAAGTTGCTTTCCGGAATAGGGTCTTTGTGCCCAATATTAAACCAATTTTAATGAAATTTAAAACATAGATAGATCTCTATTCATATAGCCATATTATCTATGCATTATTTAAAACAAGGTCCCAAATAGCTACACATGTAAAAATGTGTTCTTATATACTGTGTTTAACATACTGTGGTTAGGGTATCATAAGGTCGGGCTTGACCGATTATACTTGTTTTTCCTATTATTTTCAAACAAATTTCTTCGAATATGCTTAAATTAAAATTTATTTTTATTTTCTAAAATTTTAGCAGTTTTTATTTCTTACTTTTTTTTGTTTGATAAATACTTGTAAAAAGAAATTTCTAATTTATTTTTAAAATTTTATCTTAAATTATTTTCAATTTCATGACTTTCATGAATTTGTTTAGGTTTGGTTTGTTGATTTTTATATTTTACTAGAGTAACCCTGCCCGCGTTGCTGGACAATACAATAACATACGTTTACGTCTTTGTATTAAAAATTAAATTTTCTATAAAGAATAGACATTTTCCGGAAAAAGAAGTGCAAAATAATATAAATTTTTTAAAGTGCCTTATACCGACAAATTGTAGTTCTCATAAGGAAAAAATACATTTTATATAGAGAAAACGCACCATCATAATAGTTCGCGTATAACGCATATTCGTAGAAATTTTTCGATGTTTTTTTTATAAACCATCAGTGAAAGTAGACATTTCCAACGCATGTACTCATTTGAAAATCGCTTGAGTGGTTCTCGAGATATAAAATTACGACCATAGGACAACTTATTTTTATATATATAGATTTATTAATTTCATTTATCAATTAACCGAGCCCTAGGGCCATATACGATGAATATAGTTATTTATAACTTTGTTATGATAAATGACAATGTAAATAAAATATAAAAAATAAATTATATTTTATCAACCTTATTAGGGAATCAATGTGAGAAAAAGCATTTGTATCAGTTATCAAAAAAGATCATTAATAATTGTTTAAGTGTATTTCGAAAAATTAAACCTTCTACAAAGTACAGTTAAGAGCGTAATTATTCTTCAAATGTAGAAATCGTAATTTTGAGACAAATTAGTGTTGGATGCCTTGTAGAGCTAAAAAAAATTTAATAAATGAACTAGGTAAGAGAGTGCTTAATTAGCTATTATTTCTGTTATTGTCATAATTATTAACATTATTCATATTAAGTTTTGCCTTTTCGTTTTTGTTGAGTTTTCTTTAATCATGGTCTACTTTTAATTTTTAATACAAGTAACAATTTTTATTTGTGATATTTTTTAACCACAGCCCTGCTATTGTTATTTCCCACTTACACTGAACATATCTCATAAAATACAACCCTGTAGTTAATTAATAAAAAAGACGTTTTGCAACACTCGGTAAACAAGCGGCGTTTGTGCGAGGAGAAACATTATTTTCTTATTTATTTAATTGTTAATTTATGTAAAATTGTGCAAAAATATAATTGAGGTATGAGTGCCGGTAATATGTTATATGGTGGTGATGAAATTGGTGCACTGGTATTCGATCCAGGCCATCATTCTCTTAGAGTGGGCTATGCTCAAGAGGATACACCAAAAGCTGAAATTCCCTCCGTTGTGGGAGTTGGTCCACAATCACCTGATACTAACATGGATTTAGAGACGAAAACAGAAAATAATATTACACAAAATAGTAGGTTTTAAATCGCTTAACTCGAAGTAATTATCAAAAATCTATTCATTTGTTTAGACGCTGATTCGCACAAGTATTATGTGGACACAACGTACATTAATGTGCCTCGTTCTTATATGGAAATTCAGACATATATGAAAGATGGCATGATTGATAATTGGGATCTATTTGAAAAAGTAATTGACTACGCATATGCCAAGGTTATACAATCAGAGCCGGAATATCATCCGGTATTATTTTCGGAAGCCTCTTGGAATGTGCGAAATAATCGTGAAAAGCTAACTGAATTGATGTTTGAAAAGTATAATGTGCCCGCATTCTTTTTGGTCAAAAATGCTGTCTTGGCAGCTTTTGCTAGTGGTAGGGCCACTGCTTTAGTCGTGGACAGTGGTGCTACACACACTTCCGCAGTACCTGTGCATGAAGGTTATGTTTTGTCACAGGCTGTAGTTAAATCACCACTAGGTGGTGATTATCTGTCTATGCAGTGCCGCCAACATTTAGAGAAAGCTGGCATAGATTTGACCCCAGCCTATAATATAGCTTCTAAAGACGTGGTTAAAGAACGCGATGCTCCCCGTTTTACTACACGAAAAATTCCAGAAAATCTAACGCAATCGTGGCAAAATTATATGATGAAATCATTACTACAAGACTACCAAATGAATATACTTCAGGTGCTGGAAAATCCCTTTGACGAGAGAGTTGCCTCCCAAATACCTATGGTACATTATGAATTTCCCAACGGTTATCATCAGGAGTTTGGTTCTGAACGTTTTAAATTGGCGGAAAGTCTATTTGATCATGCTCCTTTGGGAGCTGGTCAATTGGCATCCACCAGTGTTGGAATGTGTGATGCTGATGTGCGATTATCCCTATACGGATCGGTTGTTGTAACAGGTAAGTCATAAATGTAGTTCCATTGGGAAACTGTAGACCTTATTTTATTTGCAGGTGGCAACACGCTGCTTCAAGGTTTTCCTGAACGTTTAAATCGCGACTTACAGTTACGAGCTCCTTCAAATACACGTTTGAAAATGATTTCTGCTAATGGTAGTGTTGAAAGGCGGTTTGGTGCTTGGATAGGTGGCTCCATTTTAGCATCAATAGGTACATTTCAACAAATGTGGATATCCTCTCAAGAGTATGAAGAATCTGGTAAAAGTCAAGTAGAACGTAAATGTCCTTAAAATATTTTTAGCAAAACCAACAAACTAATTTAAAAACGGAAAATATATAAAAAAGAAAATAGAGCCATATTCTGGAAATCGAATTCGAGTGAAATTAAATTCGAACAAACTTTGAAAACGATCCAGTGATTAAAGTTCATATAAATATTATATTTTATATACTTCATACTAGGAGCACAGTTTCACCAGAACCACTGTTAAGATCAGGACAATCTACGATAATTTACAAGTCAATTGGTCTCGAAATCTCCATCGATTTCAATTTCACTCGATTTCATTTCCATAACATGGCTTATAAACTTAATGAAATCTTCCATAAAAACAACAAAAGCGTACAGGAAATTTATTTTAATTTCTCTTGTTTCTCTTCTTATTTTAAGTAAGAACGTTATATTTGAAACTTAAAAGTAAATGCTTTTTAAAGGAATTGCAAGGATTTAATCATTTAAACGTTTTACTAGAGTAGTAGTAGACTTTGTTCTATTTTGTTTTCTGTCTCTGGAATGGGGATGTTTCTCTGATAATTCATATAATATTGAAATAGAGTGAATTTTTGGATGTAAATAACTTTGTTGAAGTATAAGTTCCAAGTTATTTGTGCGTTTAATTGGTTTTTTATTATGTAGAGACTCTTCGGTAACTTCTTGGCAAAGTCTTAAAAAACGTCACATTTTAGCGGACATGGTGTTGTTGCAAACGCATTTCTGTAACGAGAAATAAAAAGAAAAAGTATTCATAAATTTTTCGATTGTTTGCTAAAAATTAGATTAAGCGACAAGTTTAATTACATACCTTAGCGTCCAATATTGCCTCTGTCCAATCTTCTTTGGCAATATTTGTTACGGCCTTTACTAAGATCTGCTTAACTTTAGCTACGTTTTCGGCAAAGGTCTTCAAAACATCTTGGACATTCACACCCTCACAACCCATACGCCAACAGTCATAATCGGTGGCTATTGCCACAGAGCCATAAAGTAAACCGGCTTCTTTGGCTAAAACTACTTCGGGACAAGTGGTCATATTGATTAAATCACCACCCCATTGTCTAAACATATTGCTTTCGGAACGAGAAGAAAAACGGGGACCCTCAATGGTTACTATACATGCCTTATCATGCACTGAAATATTTAATTCTTTGGCACTAGACACTAGAATTTGCCTACATCTTTCACTAAAAGCAGGGTACATTGGTAAATGACATACACCTTGAGGGCTGTTGTCGGCGCCATCATAAAACGTCTGAGCTCTTTTCGTAGTACGATCTATGAAATCATTAGGCACTACCAAGTTACCTGGCTTAATTTCCTCACGCAAAGAACCGCATGCTGTCGATACTATGAGATGGGTACAACCCACTTGGCGAAAAGCCCAGATGTTTGCTCTATAATTCACATTTGTAGGCATGATGTTATGCTTACGGCCGTGGCGAGCCAATAAAACACATTTTACGCCATTAATTTCACCTTCGATTAAAGCATCCGAGGGATCTCCGTAAGGAGTAGTGACCACTGTTTCTTTGCGTTGTTCCAAAATATCTGGATCATCTAAGCCAGAACCTCCAATAATACCTATCTGTAATAAAGAAAATATTTATAATACATTTAGCCTTACGCCAATTTAATTCGTACTTCCAATTATTTGTTTTAATAATTACGAATTTCACCAATTCTATTTAAATATCAATTTATGGTGAAAATTCGTTTTTTTTTTTTTTGTCAAATAAACTTATATGAAAAACAAGTATATTTAAGTATGCTTTAATAATTAAATAGAATTGGTGAAATTGGCCATCAGTTTGAATTTAGCCTTTACCTTAATGGGTATGGTTTCCAAATTAGAATCTTTACATTCAATGTGCAACATTTTTTAGGCGCTATAAAGAACGGTTATTACTTGCCGGAAATCAATAAAGACTAGAGCAATTACAAAATTTAATAAAGGGTTTTATCGGCATCACCCAGGGCCAAAGAAGAAATTATGGTTCGTGTTTTAGTGATAACCTCTGAAAAATGTTGCCAAATTTGTAGTGGGAAACAAAGAAACAGTCTGGTAATATATACAAATATGAAATGTTGTGTCAGACCGAAGTCACTTTTATAGGCCGATGCTAAAGCCGAACCTCGGCCAAATTTGCTAAATCTAAATTCACAAGAAAAAAATTTAATTTTTTATATAATTAATTTTTAAATGTCAAATCCATGTCTTCTAAATGCCAAATCCATATAGTTAAGTCAAGCCCATATAAAAGCTTTAATTTATTTTCCTCTTTTTTTTCTATCCGATATTGCTAGTTTGTTGACCTGTTTTAAAAACAATACATATAATTTTCATATAACCGACTTTTTAACAAAAGTTTGCAGTTGATTAGTATTATAAACAATACCAACCTTCACAACACGATGCAAAAAAATATGTCGTTTTTTGTTTTGTAGCATTATTGGCCGAAACCGAAGGTGATTAATCGGCCGGATATTTTATTGAAATGTCAAACTTTCCTGTGTTATCATTTCGCGATGAATTAAATAAATCGTAAACGCCATAAAACAAATTAATATATACTAAAATATAATTAATAGAAAAGCAAAACTTTTAAATTGAAAAACTTACTTATAAAATGGTTGGTGATGCCAGTCGTACTATACAAGTACTTAACATATCTAATGTTAACGCCCAGGGCAAAACTGTACTCAACGACGGTAAACTTTTACATTTAATACAAAAATACCCCTTTCTATACAATCCTCGAGTTAGGGCATATAGTGATGAAGACTACGCGGTATGGGCTTGGAAGAACATTAATGCTGCTTTTAATCGCTCATATGCCAATGACCCAAGTGCTGCGTTCTCTACGTGGGACCTCATGAATAGATGGGAGACTTTAAAACCTCTAATACAATGTCTAAGCAAAGCCTATGACCTGGAAGCAATTCCACAATCTCTGCGAACATCAGTGATAAGAATAAGCACAGAACTAGAAAATCAAAGTTGCAATATCACGGTAAAACCTAATTTCTTTGCCCAAAACATACTATTGCAAAATATGTGCTCAATAGCTGAACTTCCCATGGAAAGGAAATTGGGCTTAGAAAGAGAAATATTGGATTTAATACTGTCTTCGGAATTTGAAAGTAAACAAGTGACAAAATTAGACGACACAGCTTGGAAGGAAATAAAACAGAAAAGCGATGAATTTCTAACTGATATTGGTTTTAAACAGGTTTTAATAACCTCCGTTAGCCGTAAAAATTTTGATCATAAGAAGATATTAGACTTCAACCCGTTAAATCAAAACAGTATTAAAAGCTACACAAAGTCTAAGAAAACACTTGGCTGGGTGCCATTGAAAGATGCGCACAAATTTATTGAACCCTGTTATGTAAGAGTTAAGCGTATAAATGTGGAGGACTATTTACCTCTAGCTAAAATAATAGAAATTGATAAGAATAGAAATGTAAAATTAAATAATTTGAAACGAGAATCACCAGGTATTTTTGGAATTTAGAAAATTGTATCCTACAATATAAATAAAACTTACAAAATTATAAAAATCCCTGACCACATTTAAATTTTGATAATATTATGAGTTACATATTTAAACCAACAAAATCATTAAAAAATATTCTCCATATTCATGTATCATAAGCTCATTATTGGTTTGGCGCATAAGCCAAAAAGTCGTTTTGGAGAAAACGGCAATAAATGTTTACATGAAGTTTTCTGAAAATATAACCGATAGAACTCTTCTGTATTTTCACCACTGTTTCTGGCGTATATTTCGAAGAAAAATGTGTGAAAAATGAATCTTGTACAAAGTAGTTTTGCTTGAATAGGGTAGTATTCTCGAGGGAATTTCAGATCATAGTATAATGACCTTAGACTTCGATGTAGCACCACCGGTGGAGTTCCCGAATAGGGAAGTTTGTCGTGGATCCAATACGGATGTAAGATGGTCACTGGCACTGGCCCTAGCGATCTGGAGGGCGACGGGGGCGATACTAGGTCACATCGTCATGGGGTCTGTGGTGACAATTTACGTCGATAGTCAGGCTGAGCTCAGAGCATTGACAGGCTATACGGTGCGATCTTGCCTGGTCGAAGAGTGTAGGAATGCTCTAAGGAAGCTCATGGGGCTACGAGGACATTGAAAGGTGGATTGTAAAGAGGTAGCGGACGAGCCCGCGATACAGGGTACAAACCTAGGGAGGGTGGTAAAACACCCTTATTTCAATACCATGAGGTTTTTTTTAATTTTTGGCTTTACATATTTTCCACTATTGTTGTTCACTTAATTTGATAAGCACTTCTTCCTTAAATAAATATTAAGGGAATTCAGTTCAGAGTTGTTTGGTTGCATAATATGAAAAATGGGAAATTGCACTCATGTTAAAGTAAACGGTCTTTATTATAATTTAAAAGTGTAAAGTATTTGACGTGTCAAAAAAGTAAAACATCCTGTCAATCAAATGTAAAATTTTTTTTATTATTACGCCGTTAATAGAAATAGATGATATATATTAAAATAATGGTAAATGGAAAAACGCTTTAAAAATTGCAATTTTTCAACTTGTAAACCTGACGGTTTACACTTGGTTAGATATTGTTTAAATTGCGAATTTAATTGGTCGATTACTGATGGAAACGCAACTTAAGTTGCGTTCTTAAAAAGCAACGCAACTGACATTCAAATTGGTGTTGGGTACGGCAACATTGTTTAGTTGCCAAAAAGTTATCGATAATGCTATTTTGACAGTTTGACAATAAAAAATGAATACCAAATTTTCAAAAAACGAACAAAAAAGTGATTCAAATTGAATAAAAAGTTAAATAAAATAAAATTAAAAAATATGACGAGTTCTGTCGACCAAGAGGAGGCGATAAACGTGGCATCTATTAGACGCTTTAAAGATATGTATACGTATGTATATCAAATCGTCTACCGTTTGTATTTCAAGCTCGCTAGTATCTTGGAGCTCAGTTTCTTGTTTCAAAACTTCAGCTAAGTTTGCCCAAAATACATGTTACGATTTACTGCCTCGGTAAAATCTCGGGTACAGCCAGTTCAATCGGGGCAAAACTTATTTCCTCTGACAGTTCTCCGCCGATAGTGTACATATTTTTTTATTGCGTCACATTTTTTTTTTTTTTTGTTAAATTTTGCCTTTAAGTGTAGCCATACTCGTTGTCAAAACTGTTCAATTTTTCTGCGATACGCTTCCATGCTGCTTCAGTGCTGGCTTTTGTTTCTCTAAAAGACCGAACACGACGAGCAATTTGTGTATTATTTTCCATTTCATGGAATAATAGCCTATTTCCGATGTGCGAAAGAATTCTTTCTTTCGTATAAATATATTGAAAACAAAAACAAATTTTAAAAGTTCAAACTGTTTTCGAGTTGTTATTTTTACCATTTTGAAATCTTAAGTTAACGAAATTTATACATAAACTTTAGAAAAACAAACATTTAATACAAAATATATGTACATACTTACTTATAAGGTTATATACTATGCTTATAAGTTTTGTCGTCTTCTTTACTTTAATAAATATAAGCAGATTGTGTTTGTTGTAATAAAAAGTTGAATTTTTCTATTTTTTAGATATTTTTTTTTAATTAGGCTTAAGTTCATTGAATTTAATTTTCATGAAATTATTTCTATGAAGACAGGAATTTTACAACATGAAATTAATTAAAATTTTTATTGATAATTTTTCATTCTTGACTGCGCTGAGATTTGAACCCAGGCGTTCACGGACAGGTTGCCCAGACTAGTTTCGATTGTAACCACACAATCTCTTCAGTGGGGTTTGCCGTCTTAATATTAGCTGAGTGAGTAAGACGACAAACCCCACTGAAGAGATTGTTTATTGATTATCAATAAAAATTTTAATTAATTTCATGTTGTAAAATTCCTGTCTTCATAAAAATAATTTAATGAAAATTAAATTCAATGAACTTAAGCCTAATTAAAAAAAAAAAATCTAAGTTTGGATTAAAAACCATTAACAGTTCAATAAAATAACCACAATACTAATTATTGTTAACAGCTAAGGCACGAGCTATGTTTACATTTGTCCTTCAAGTTGTGCTGAAAAAGGTCAACAAGAAAAAAGAAAGACAAAAACATGAAAAACAAAAAAAAATGTACTTTGGATTTCAAGAAGAATTCTTGACAAAAAGTATGAAAATACAGAAGTTAGGAAGAACATGTAAATCAATTAAAATAGATAATCATTCATTCAAAAGCAAATTTCGATCTACCAAGTTGAAATACAATTTGGTTTAAATAATGATGTTTGACTATTGACGTCATCCGGCTGCAATAGCCGAGTGAGTAAGACGGCAAACCCCACTGAAGAGATTGTGTGGTTACAATCGAAACTAGTCTGGGCAACCTGTCCGTGAACGTCTGGGTTCAAATCTCAGCGCAGTCAAGAATGAAAAATTATCAATAAAAATTTTAATTAATTTCATGTTGTAAAATTCCTGTCTTCATAAAAATAATTTAATGAAAATTAAATTCAATGAACTTAAGCCTAATTAAAAAAAAATATCAAGTTTGGATTAAAAACCATTAACAGTTCAATAAAATAACCACAATACTAATTATTGTTAACAGCTAAGGCACGAGCTATGTTTACATTTGTCCTTCAAGTTGTGCTGAAAAAGGTCAACAAGAAAAAAGAAAGACAAAAACATGAAAAACAAAAAAAAATGTACTTTGGATTTCAAGAAGAATTCTTGACAAAAAGTACGAAAATACAGATGTTAGGAAGAACATGTAAATCAATTAAAATAGATAATCATTCATTCAAAAGCAAATTTTGATCTACCAAGTTGAAATACAATTTGGTTTAAAGAATGATGTTTGACTATTGACGTCATCCGGCTGCAATAGCCGAGTGAGTAAGACGGCAAACCCCACTGAAGAGATTGTGTGGTTACAATCGAAACTAGTCTGGGCAACCTGTCCGTGAACGCCTGGGTTCAAATCTCAGCGCAGTCAAGAATGAAAAGTTATCAATAAAAATTTTAATTAATTTCATGTTGTAAAATTCCTGTCTTCATAAAAATAATTTAATGAAAATTAAATTCAATGAACTTAAGCCTAATTAAAAAAAAATATCAAGTTTGGATTAAAAACCATTAACAGTTCAATAAAATAACCACAATACTAATTATTGTTAACAGCTAAGGCACGAGCTATGTTTACATTTGTCCTTCAAGTTGTGCTGAAAAAGGTCAACAAGAAAAAAGAAAGACAAAAACATGAAAAACAAAAAAAATGTACTTTGGATTTCAAGAAGAATTCTTGACAAAAAGTACGAAAATACAGAAGTTAGGAAGAACATGTAAATCAATTAAAATAGATAATCATTCATTCAAAAGCAAATTTCGATCTACCAATTTGAAATACAATTTGGTTTAAAGATTGATGCTTGACTATTGACGTCATCCGGCTGCAATAGCCGAGTGAGTAAGACGGCAAACCCCACTGAAGAGATTGTGTGGTTACAATCGAAACTAGTCTGGGCAACCTGTCCGCGAACGCCTGGGTTCAAATCTCAGCGCAGTCAAGAATGAAAAATTATCAATAAAAATTTTAATTAATTTCATGTTGTAAAATTCCTGTCTTCATAAAAATAATTTAATGAAAATTAAATTCAATGAACTTAAGCCTAATTAAAAAAAAATATCAAGTTTGGATTAAAAACCATTAACAGTTCAATAAAATAACCACAATACTAATTATTGTTAACAGCTAAGGCACGAGCTATGTTTACATTTGTCCTTCAAGTTGTGCTGAAAAAGGTCAACAAGAAAAAAGAAAGACAAAAACATGAAAAACAAAAAAAATGTACTTTGGATTTCAAGAAGAATTCTTGACAAAAAGTACGAAAATACAGATGTTAGGAAGAACATGTAAATCAATTAAAATAGATAATCATTCATTCAAAAGCAAATTTTGATCTACCAAGTTGAAATACAATTTGGTTTAAAGAATGATGTTTGACTATTGACGTCATCCGGCTGCAATAGCCGAGTGAGTAAGACGGCAAACCCCACTGAAGAGATTGTGTGGTTACAATCGAAACTAGTCTGGGCAACCTGTCCGTGAACGCCTGGGTTCAAATCTCAGCGCAGTCAAGAATGAAAAATTATCAATAAAAATTTTAATTAATTTCATGTTGTAAAATTCCTGTCTTCATAAAAATAATTTAATGAAAATTAAATTCAATGAACTTAAGCCTAATTAAAAAAAAAAATATATCTAAGTTTGGATTAAAAACCATTAACAGTTCAATAAAATAACCACAATACTAATTATTGTTAACAGCTAAGGCACGAGCTATGTTTACATTTGTCCTTCAAGTTGTGCTGAAAAGGTCAACAAGAAAAAAGAAAGACAAAAACATGAAAAACATAAAAAATGTACTTTAGATTTCAAGAAGAATTCTTGACAAAAAGTACGAAAATACAGAAGTTAGGAAGAACATGTAAATCAATTAAAATAGATAATCATTCATTCAAAAGCAAATTTCGATCTACCAATTTGAAATACAATTTGGTTTAAAGATTGATGCTTGACTATTGACGTCATCCGGCTGCAATAGCCGAGTGAGTAAGACGGCAAACCCCACTGAAGAGATTGTGTGGTTACAATCGAAACTAGTCTGGGCAACCTGTCCGTGAACGCCTGGGTTCAAAACTCAGCGCAGTCAAGAATGAAAAGTTATCAATAAAAATTTTAATTAATTTCATGTTGTAAAATTCCTGTCTTCATAAAAATAATTTAATGAAAATTAAATTCAATGAACTTAAGCCTAATTAAAAAAAAATATCAAGTTTGGATTAAAAACCATTAACAGTTCAATAAAATAACCACAATACTAATTATTGTTAACAGCTAAGGCACGAGCTATGTTTACATTTGTCCTTCAAGTTGTGCTGAAAAAGGTCAACAAGAAAAAAGAAAGACAAAAACATGAAAAACAAAAAAAATGTACTTTGGATTTCAAGAAGAATTCTTGACAAAAAGTACGAAAATACAGAAGTTAGGAAGAACATGTAAATCAATTAAAATAGATAATCATTCATTCAAAAGCAAATTTCGATCTACCAATTTGAAATACAATTTGGTTTAAAGATTGATGCTTGACTATTGACGTCATCCGGCTGCAATAGCCGAGTGAGTAAGACGGCAAACCCCACTGAAGAGATTGTGTGGTTACAATCGAAACTAGTCTGGGCAACCTGTCCGCGAACGCCTGGGTTCAAATCTCAGCGCAGTCAAGAATGAAAAATTATCAATAAAAATTTTAATTAATTTCATGTTGTAAAATTCCTGTCTTCATAAAAATAATTTAATGAAAATTAAATTCAATGAACTTAAGCCTAATTAAAAAAAAATATCAAGTTTGGATTAAAAACCATTAACAGTTCAATAAAATAACCACAATACTAATTATTGTTAACAGCTAAGGCACGAGCTATGTTTACATTTGTCCTTCAAGTTGTGCTGAAAAAGGTCAACAAGAAAAAAGAAAGACAAAAACATGAAAAACAAAAAAAATGTACTTTGGATTTCAAGAAGAATTCTTGACAAAAAGTACGAAAATACAGATGTTAGGAAGAACATGTAAATCAATTAAAATAGATAATCATTCATTCAAAAGCAAATTTTGATCTACCAAGTTGAAATACAATTTGGTTTAAAGAATGATGTTTGACTATTGACGTCATCCGGCTGCAATAGCCGAGTGAGTAAGACGGCAAACCCCACTGAAGAGATTGTGTGGTTACAATCGAAACTAGTCTGGGCAACCTGTCCGTGAACGCCTGGGTTCAAAACTCAGCGCAGTCAAGAATGAAAAGTTATCAATAAAAATTTTAATTAATTTCATGTTGTAAAATTCCTGTCTTCATAAAAATAATTTAATGAAAATTAAATTCAATGAACTTAAGCCTAATTAAAAAAAAATATCAAGTTTGGATTACAAACCATTAACAGTTCAATAAAATAACCACAATACTAATTATTGTTAACAGCTAAGGCACGAGCTATGTTTACATTTGTCCTTCAAGTTGTGCTGAAAAAGGTCAACAAGAAAAAAGAAAGACAAAAACATGAAAAACAAAAAAAATGTACTTTGGATTTCAAGAAGAATTCTTGACAAAAAGTACGAAAATACAGATGTTAGGAAGAACATGTAAATCAATTAAAATAGATAATCATTCATTCAAAAGCAAATTTTGATCTACCAAGTTGAAATACAATTTGGTTTAAAGAATGATGTTTGACTATTGACGTCATCCGGCTGCAATAGCCGAGTGAGTAAGACGGCAAACCCCACTGAAGAGATTGTGTGGTTACAATCGAAACTAGTCTGGGCAACCTGTCCGTGAACGCCTGGGTTCAAAACTCAGCGCAGTCAAGAATGAAAAGTTATCAATAAAAATTTTAATTAATTTCATGTTGTAAAATTCCTGTCTTCATAAAAATAATTTAATGAAAATTAAATTCAATGAACTTAAGCCTAATTAAAAAAAAATATCAAGTTTGGATTACAAACCATTAACAGTTCAATAAAATAACCACAATACTAATTATTGTTAACAGCTAAGGCACGAGCTATGTTTACATTTGTCCTTCAAGTTGTGCTGAAAAAGGTCAACAAGAAAAAAGAAAGACAAAAACATGAAAAACAAAAAAAATGTACTTTGGATTTCAAGAAGAATTCTTGACAAAAAGTACGAAAATACAGATGTTAGGAAGAACATGTAAATCAATTAAAATAGATAATCATTCATTCAAAAGCAAATTTTGATCTACCAAGTTGAAATACAATTTGGTTTAAAGATTGATGTTTGACTATTGACGTCATCCGGCTGCAATAGCCGAGTGAGTAAGACGGCAAACCCCACTGAAGAGATTGTTTAGTTACAATCGAAACTAGTCTGGGCAACCTGTCCGTGAACGCCTGGGTTCAAATCTCAGCGCAGTCAAGAATGAAAAATTATCAATAAAAATTTTAATGATTTTTATATTTGTTTCGACCTTTTTCAATTGAATTTTGTGTTATTTTTAGAATTTTTCTAATCAGGCTTTCAAGGTCATTAATTTTCTAAACGTAAATAAAAGACTTTTTTATTTCATTTTTTTCCCGTATTCCTACGTTTCGTCGGTATTTTCCGACCTCATCAGGGATTCGTTTTTATTAAATAATAAGTCTTCTCGTCAAATTTACATCACTTTTAAAAAATTAACATCACAGGTTTTATACGACATTTAATGAACGACACAAAACAGATTTAATTAATAAAAAATAAATGCAAAAATAAATAACGAAAAATTGAAATATCACAGTTGAATTATTCTTATAGCTAGGATCACAGTTGGAGTAAAACTCCAAAAAAAAAAAATGTACTTTGGATTTCAAGAAGAATTCTTGACAAAAAGTACGAAAATACAAAAGTTAGGAAGAACATGTAAATCAATTAAAATAGATAATCATTCATTCAAAAGCAAATTTCGATCTACCAAGTTGAAATACAATTTGGTTTTAAGATTGATGTTTGACTATTGACGTCATCCGGCTGCAATAGCCGAGTGAGTAAGACGGCAAACCCCACTGAAGAGATTGTGTGGTTACAATCGAAACTAGTCTGGGCAACCTGTCCGTGAACGCCTGGGTTAAAATCTCAGCGCAGTCAAGAATGAAAAATTATCAATAAAAATTTTAATTAATTTCATGTTGTAAAATTCCTCTTCATAAAAATAATTTAATGAAAATTAAATTCAATGAACTTAAGCATAATTAAAAAAAAATATCTAAGTTTGGATTAAAAACCATTAACAGTTCAATAAAATAACCACAATACTAATTATTTTTCTATTTTTGAAAATTATTCTGCGTCTTTAATTTTAAATGTTAAGCAGTGTGCAAGAAATGAGTGGAGCTTTAGACTTGCTCTTTCTTGTGCTATCTTTTCGTTTTATTCATTAATTAGTTCGCATATACAGATATGTACGTATTTGGGATGCATCATATTCGCCAAATAATGAGTTATAGTAATAGTACCTCATTGTTTAACAAATTACACCAAATTTCAAAGGCAGTTGGAAATTTTGAAAAGCAAAGAGTTTAAAAACTTCATTTTACAACTGAACGTTATTTAAAATTCTATGAATATCATTGTCACATTCATTTAATATGTATGTTACGATTTTATTTGGGCATAAAAGTTGAAAAAAGTTCCACTGTACATCACTTGGCAGTTGAGGCACATATATGTATAAGTCCTAGCTTTTCTTTTTACCATCCATGCGTTTGATGAAGATGCCATTAAAAAATATTGAAGATTTTCTTGCTTAATCTATACCGAAAAGGACCGAGTTGACAATATTGCACGAAAAACAATTTAACCCAATAAAGCCAAATAAAACCTATGAAAAGCCCCGCTGGGCTGGGTTTTTTTATACCCGGGTTTTTGCCAATCATCAAAATTTTTCTTTTCCCCATAAAATTTTTAGGGAAAATGGAACAAATTTCGAGGGAAATTTGATGTAGGTTACTATATTATAACTAAAAGCGAAAAAATTATATTCTTAATGTTCTTCGTTGGCGAGAAAGCGACTTATCATAATGAAATCAAATTCTTTCGAGGAACTTAACGATAGTTTTATCATTAAATTGGTATGCTTTTTGAACCTTGTTCGGTGCACATGTTAGTTCTACAGTCAAGATGCTGGTTATACAGAATGCCGTGATAAAGCGCAACACTGCTCTTGTGTTTGACAGCTATTTAGCTATTTAGGCATTCCATTCGTGTGCTTATTAAGCATTCCATTGCAAAACCACCGAGTGACTGTTTCTTGTTTCTGAAACGAAGAAATGGCTCGGTAGAAGGATATCTGACTCCAAAGATGAAATCATATCACAATCAAATGCCTATTTTAATGACCAGATAAATTTTACTTTTGGGAAGGGAATGAACGAAATCTACGTTTGAAATCGATGAACAGGCATTTAATATGTTCATGTAAAAAAAAATTATTTTTTTATAAAGAAAATCGATTTTTGGTCAACACTGGACGTCACATGCGTTATGGAATAAGTTTCCATTTTCGGTTTTCATGTAAAACCCCGACTTTTGATAGTCATACAAAAAAAGTCATTATTGCCATAGTTGGGGGTAGTGCACTAAATATTGATTTAAATCAGCATTGCACTATCACTTAACCAAACTGCAAAAAAATTAGTTTGCAATATTTTTTTACCAGCTTTAGTGATGATTGGTATTTTTTCACTAGCACTAAAAAAATTTTAGTGGTATTGCAAATTTTTTCACTATCACTAACGGTGATTGAATGCATAAAATCTGCACTCAATTCAAATAGTGCAAAAATTTGTACATGCAATTAAAAAAGCCGCATATAAACAGACTCCCACTAAAATTAAAAAAAAAAAAACGTAATTTTAAGTGCATAGTTTTTGATTGTTGTGACGATATGCATAAGCAAAGGAAATAAAACAACATGAAATTTTGTCAATAACGGAATATGGCCTGGCTTTAATCATGAAAAAGCAAGTTTCTTGTTTATAAATTTAGTGCAAAATTTTTAGTTACACTCAAATAAGAGAAAAAAAGTTGCAATAAACTGATATTTTTTTGAGTGCAAAATTTTTTAACATCACTATTACTCATGTTTAGTGAGACTGCTAATTTTAAATTCATCACTCAACATCAACAAAATGATTGCAATAATTTTGCGCTATCACTAAGTGTGAGCAGTGTTGCAAGAACTTTTAGAGGTAAATTCTGCAAAAAAACATAATTTTGCATTAAAAATCTGCAAAATATGCGTCTAGATTTTAAAACCTGCAAAAAATCTTAAAAACATATTTAGTACATTTTTTAGGTAGTTTATTTAGGAAAATATATAACAATTTATTTCAAAATATACGGCCTGCCATGTTCTGAAAATTGAGATAGATGGTGATTTTCAATTATTTTTTTTAATTGTTGCTTTTTTTTTTTTTTTTTTTTTTTTTTTTTTTTTTTTTTTTTATTTAAAAATTAAGTAGTATTAAAATACTTTACAATATTCTCCTTAATATAATTTTAATATAAATATTTTATCTAATCAAAACCTCTCATAGTTATTATTTTTTATAAACGATATAATTTTTCTTCTAAAAATAATATTGTTTTCCTCTAGTTTTGTGTATGTTGGAAGCATGTTGTACATATGTAGTCCTTTATAGCGACCGTTGTGTTGCAGTTGTTGCTGCCTGTGGAAGCCTAAAATTCCCAACATTTCTTAGTTGATAGGGTTGCATGTCACCTACATAATTTAGTTGATCTACCAGATATTCCGGCGCGTTTCCCATTTTCATTTTTTGTATAAATATGAGTGTATTAAATTCAAGTCGTTGTCTTATATTAAGCCATTGAAGAGTTTCTACCATGTATTCTATTGGTGTATAAATGTTACATTTTATGATTGATCTCATTGCTTTATTTTGTAATTTTTGTAGTCTTTCTATTTGTGTAGTTGAACAGCAGGTATATAGTATTGTTGCCCCGAACTCAAAATGCGGTTTTATCATCGTATTGTTAATGTTTATAGCCGTTAGTGTTGATATTTTTTTTCTTATTCGTTTAAAAAACCCGATTTTTTTTACCGATTTTTTTGCATATATATTCGATGTGTTCTTTAAATTTTAGTTTTTTGTCGATTATGAAGCCCAGATATTTAATTTGATTCACTCCCTCAATTACTTCGTTATTAATTTTAAAAATTGATTCACTATTCATATTAATTGTTGCTTTTCCTGATTTAAAAAATACTTCTGGTAAAAAATAATTGGTCCACGAGGTATAAGGTATAAAAAATGAAATTTTTTTTTAACTTTCAACACAGAAATATGTTCAAAATTTGTTCGATTTTAATTTCGTTCGAATGCGATTTTCAGAACGTGGCTGGTAATAGTTTTACATTTAAAATATCTATCCAAATTTAATAACTCAGGCTGAGTAAGGATTAATATCATCTTTGTAATTTTAAATAACAAATTAATAGTTAATGGCTTGACATGTTGTTTAAACTATCAAAAGTCTTATTAAGAATTTACAAGAGACCAAATATTGCAATTATTTAATAAAATTTTACATATGTAAGTACATATGAATATATACGTACATATGCATGATATTTCGTGTAAACATAAGACGACATAAGTCTAGCGATATTAATGTGTCAAGACAATGCGAATTTTTAACTTTTTAGTAATCTTTTGTGAAAAAAAAGTTGAACTATTTATTTTCTTCTTTTTGTCTTTCTTTTAAACTTTTCTTCCACAAAATTGGTTCGCCTGATGTGACAACTGTTATATGTATATTTTATTCCAATGGCATCTTTGTTTATATTTTTCTGTATTATAAGTGCAAAAAGCTCCGTAAGTACCGAAAATATCCACACTTAACAAGCAGGCATTATTTTGTTTTGTGTCTTCTTCCATGATTGATTGATATTTTTCTTTTTCAATGCAAGAAGTGGAAATAGTACAAACATAAGTGACAAAGTACAGAAGTTTCCACCGAGCTAAAAAAAAATCTGCCTTTTTAAGCCAAAAATCGTCAAATCTGCATTTTGACAATTTTAGGGTATACAATCTGCAAAATGCAGATAAATCTGCACTTCTGGTATCACTGAATGTGAGTTGAAACTGCAAAATTAGTGCACTATCCCCATCTATGATTATTGCAAAGAAAAAATTTTTTTTTTATTATTAAATTAAAGCCACAAATTAAAAAGGTTGTTAAATTTTATTTCGTAAGTCATTTTAATTAAAAATAAATTATATAAATAAGAATTTCTTTCAATAATTGAAGCACAGCCGCGAATAAGATTTTAAGTTACAAAATAATAATTTTTCAGAAGAGCAGAAAAACGTTTTAAACAGGCAGTATTATTTATTAAAAAAATTTTTTTTTGTATATTATTAAAAATAATTATAATAATAACTTTTATGCAAAATATTAAGAAGTTTGAATTTTAAATTTAAATTATAACTTTTCTTTACTACGCAAGCGGCTTTTAAAACGATTTTTCACGTTGCAAAACCTTTTCGTTTGTATCATTTTCTTAGTAACTTTCCAACGTTCTTTGTATGCCATTTTGAAGACGTTAACGAGCATTACTTTGGGTGATTTTATGTTTAAACAGTGCAAGAGAGTAATGTTAACGGTTATATGCCAAAAAAAAAAAAAACAGTTTTTGCAAAAAGTGGCTTTTACAACGTTATTCGCGGCTGTGATTATATTATTGTTTGTACAAAATTTAAAATTTAACACTTTCAAAACTTTTATTAAAAAAAAAAATAACATAATTCTTTAATTTTTTTAATATATTTTTCGTTATGAACAATTAATTTTTAATCTTTAATTTTTTTTTTATATGCGATTTAAAAATAATCAATTTTTATGTCGAAATAAGTTTAATATAAATTAACAAAAATTCTTACTTTTTTTAGGAAATTGTTTCAAATGTTTGATTTTATTTTCGCCTATTTTTTAATTAAATAATTTAGTAACATAATTTATTATTTCTTTCTTCTCTTGGATATATGTATGTATGTATTTATGTAGCTTAAGATTTTTTCAACATTTTCTTTATCTTAAATATTCTAATAGTTTTGTTTTTCTTTCTCTTTCTCTCTCTCTTTTTCTCTTTTTTCGCTTTC
The DNA here is from genome assembly GCA_943735925.1 of Pollenia amentaria. Taxonomy (NCBI): domain Eukaryota; kingdom Metazoa; phylum Arthropoda; class Insecta; order Diptera; family Polleniidae; genus Pollenia; species Pollenia amentaria. Next base: position 180,848,609 of record OX031010.1, on the reverse strand, counting down.
TAACTAGTACTTGTATTTTACAATATCATAAATAAACATAAGTATAAATTAATAAACCAATAGCGAAAGTAAAAAAAACAACAAAGAATGAAAATTTCATTTAAAAAAACATGTATGTATTATAAAGCAGGAACGGTAGTTATTCAGGGAGGTACAACAAATAAACAAAATACTCACAAAAGTTACAATTGCATTAAAAATTAAAACAATTGATCGGCGAGAGTACCTATAAATGTGGCTAAATTCATGGCTGAGCCTTCTTTAAATTTAAGGCCCACTGTTTTTCCATAAGCTTGTATAAATATGGCGCGTACAGCATTTAAACGTTGTTTCCGCCTAAAAAAATCACAAAAAAAGGATTTATGGCTTATTTTTTGATAAATTTATTAAACTACTTACAACAACGCTGTGGGTTTTGTTAAAGGCATAATATCCTTTCCATTTATACTGTTTGTTACACCGGCATTGACACCATTTATACTGCCACCACTATTTGAACCATTACTGGGAGTATTTGAGAAATTATAACTATTACCACTACCATTGTTGCCACTGCCGTTGCTACCATTGCCTATACCGTATAAACCATTTCCACTGTGACATGATGTAAGAGAATTACTATCCTGCTGTTGTTGTGATATAAAACGCATCATGTAACTGCCGTTCATCATTGAGTCTATGGAACCCGTGTCGGTGACGACCTGCCAGCTACCGTTTGATGATGTTGATTCTTGTCTTTGACGTGTGGCATTAGCACCTGGCACTGAAATAGGACTAGTTTTTGATCTGTAATGAAATCATAAATTTAGGTTTTAAACATTATCGTTTTAAAAAGTAAAATTTTTTTATAACAAAACAGAAAATTGGTTGTGTTGAAGTCATAAAATCAATACAATAAAAACGATTGAATCAATATTTTGAAATCAACTCATACATTAATTGATTGCAATCAAATCCATTGTAATCAAATTTGATTACAATAATTGCAATCAAAATAAAATAAAAATTGAAATCTTCGTTATTTTCAAATGAAACTTCTAGAAATGAAGCTGACTCCGATCATTTTGAATTGCCAACAATGTCAATTTTTGATTGAATCAATAGGTGTGTTCATTGACTTTACTAGCAGAAACTTGCAACGAGAGAGTAGGTATAAAATTTACAAAATTTTTCTTACAATTACTCAACAAAATAAAAAAGTAAATGAACACTTTAGCAGCAAAAACTAGAAGTTAGGAATATCGACACCATTAAGCTGTAAGGTACCAGATTATTTCTTAATAAATTCAATTATTTTAAACTATTTGGGCAAGAATATTGTTTTAAAATTTTGGAAAAATAAATATTTAATGTTATTAAAAAACTTTTAATTTTAAAATTATGAAAATAATTTTTGATTTGTAAACAAAAACATTAAACAGGTGGTTTAATAATTCTTGTATGTAAAAATTTTACTATTAGAAATTTCCAAAAAAATTTGTTGTCTCAAATTTTTATGCTCATTTATTTTTCAATCTTTCGTTGAAAGTTTTTCGGGTACGTGAACACTTACTAGTAACAATAATTGAAAATAAGCAATAATTTTCTGTAAATGAACACACCTAATATTTTGAAATCAACTCATAAATTAATTGATTGCAATCAAAATAAAATAAAAATTAAAATCTTCGTTATTTTCAAATGAAACTTCTAGAAATGAAACTGACTCCGATAATTTTGAATTGCCAGTTATGTCAATTTTTGTTTACAACCACAAGACTCCAAGTGGGACTTTCACTATAGTTCTGACCTTGGAGTTATTGATTGAAATCGCATAATTTCAATTACAATTTGATCGAATTGAATGCAATTAAATTGATTGCAATAGAATTGATTGCATTCATTGATTTCTAAATAGAGTGATTGCAATCACAAAATATTGAAATTTTGACAAGATTTTATTTTGAAACCTGAAATCATTTTGAAACCAAAAATGAAATTAGTTTGGTTGAAATGATTGCAGTTTATTACAGCTCTGCTTATAAAAACGTTTTTTAAATAAAAAAATAATATTCAACATTTTTATTTTTTCGAATTTATTCTATGAGTTAAATTTCCGTTAAAAATAATACTTTGGAAAACAAAAGCACTCTTGTTATTAAAAAAAAAACATAAAAGTTATTCACGTCAAAAGTTGCACTCTTGCGAAAAAGCATAAGTGCAAAGACATAACAACAACCACATAGACAATTAATTCGCCCAAATGATTGTCAGGGTCTAAGTTAGTGCAAGATTATCAGAGTAAAAGCATAAAAATGCTCCAACTTGTTATGGCATTCCCAAGTTGAAAAAATGTTAAAAATGTACTTATAAAATGAACTCTACACTAAACAACAACGGAGGAATTCCATTTTGACGACCTTTTTTTTCTTTGAATTGAAAATTATTAATTGTATCCCAATAAGCAATTTTGATGGAATAAAAGTATAAATCAAGTGTAATTCCAATCCTGTTTTCCATTTTCAAGCCTTGAATTATACTTGAATTATAGTGGAATTCAAAAGCATACTCCAGCAAAACGGGTACTGGAAATCCAGTCAAACACAACAATGTAAATACAGTAAAATTCAAGCATTGAATTACAGTGAAATTCCAGTCTCAAACACATAATAATTATACTTGAATTCAAGTATTGAAGCCAAGTATAAATCAAACCTATAATACCAATATAAATCAAGCCTACAATTTCAATGGAAATCATATTAATTTTTTTAACATGGCATAAAGAAAAAAAAATGGTATGTATTAGAAATTCCTAATCATCATCTTCATTTTAAGATTTATTTACACTAAGTAAATTAATGGTTCCATTTTTTTCGAAAGTTTAAAATCCTTTCGGTACACAGAAATATTTACAAATATTTGTTCACTAATATTTTTTTTGTTTTGATAGCTTAAGCAATACAAAAGTAAAAAAATAGTTTTAAACACTTTTGTATGAACTGGAATTCTACTTGAAAATAGGGCATAAATTAAAGCTAGATTCCAGCAATATTTACAGCACTTGAATTTTTAAAATTTCAGTGCTTATTGGGATTGTTTAAAAATGAACTTTGTAAAAAATAAAACAATTAAAAAGCGTCAAAAAATTTAAAAATTAGAAATAACAAAAATACTGGAATACTTATCTGAAAAAATTTTGAGGTAGATAAATTATAAATTCGACTTGTAAATTAATATAATTAATAATTTTGTGTATTTTTCAAGAAACTACGGATAAAATTTAAAAAAAAATTGATATTTTCAAATGGAAGGTGCGTTGTTAAAAATTGTATCGGAAAAGATAAAAATTGAAATTGCGACCAAATGGGTTGCTCACGTCACAAAAACTGACGCGATTTCATAAACGCGGTAATGCAAAGCATCACTAAAAACAAATGCGTTGACAAGGCTTCACAAATAAAAACAATGCACAAATTTCGCAATCATTTTGCAGTTAATACCGTTACCATGTAATAATGAACTCAAGGCCTTGTCCACAGAAAAGTTTTAGAGTTTATGAAGCTATTCCGTTTAGTGTGGCATTTCAATACTGCGTTTTTAAAGTTAGCCTAACTTTTGCCTTTCTAAACATAAAATAGACGACTATTTCAATTAAAAAAGCCTTTTTAATAACACACATGGAGGTTTTTAAAGCATATAAGGTCTTTTTATCAAGAGAAAATTATTGCTTATTTCCAATAATTTGTACTATTAAGTTTTTACGCAGCGTTACCGCTCGTCGACTAAATCGTTATTTGACCACTTTTGGGCGGTATCAGACTTTGTGAGACTTGTAAAACTCATCTAAATTTGATCTTAAAAATTCGCCAGAATAAAGAACAGTGATATAGTCTGGCGTCGTCTTCATAATACTAAAAGCAATCAACAAATTATTCTTCTATTAGACAGACTTTTAGATAATTTCTGCACATCTAAATACAAATATAATATTCTTTTAAAGCATCAACATTTTGAGCAACTCGTTCATTGAAACAACCGGCTCGTTGAGTGAAAATATCGGCAGCTAGCTAACATCCCAGCGCGAAAACTCAGAAGACATTCATTTCAGGCCTTATTAAAGGCCTGCTTAAACTTTTTTTTTGATTTAATTACCATTCTTATCCAACTGCTAAAGAATGGCTCATAGAAGGCCTCGGCTCTTTCGTATAAAAGATAAGGTACACCTTCCACACTCGCTTCTATCAGAAGGGAGAAGAGGAGTAGCAGCATTTGTTGTTTTATTTTTTTGCCAATGCAAAAGAATTGTTTTTTATCCAGTTACCATTCTTATGTACCCGCCAAAGAACTGAGAGCGGAAGGCCTATCCGGTAATGACAACGTGTGAAAAAAATATATGAGTATTGAATGGAGGGAGCAGGCAATGTACATCGAAAAGAAGGAGTTCAGAGACCTTCTGGAAAGCAAACGTACACCTTTTTCCCGCTGGGATAGGACCCCTGGGATACAGTGAAACATGGTAGCACAACGGTGACTAACCTAATCTTTTAATTAAGTCGAAAAATGACAACCACGCTGCATTTGTTTTTGGTTTGTTTGATTCGTTTAATGTTTGTTATGTTTTATGTTGTTATGTTTTGTGAACTTTTTAAAAATATCTAACGGTAACCGAGTGTTCTCGTAGTCGGAAATCTTGAAGCGAGAGAGTGTTTGAATATTTCTCCTAGTAAAATGTTTACTTCATGTTCATGTTTTTGTTTACAAAACAAACTTTTAAAAATGTATAAAAAAAATAATTTTAATCATTTTTAAATTAAAAGCTTTTCCATAAAAGAAAATATATATTTTTCTTAAATTTGGGAACAATAGCCATGTGAAAATAGTTCAAAACAATTGAATTATGGAAGACTGAATCTCGTATCTTACAGCGGGATACTCTGGATATGCTTAACTTGCTATTTTTTGCTAGTAAAACGTTCATTAACTTTTCAATTTTTTGAGTAATTGGAAAAAAAATGTTGTAACTTTTATGATGAAAGAAATTACGAAAAATAAATTTTTGTTAGTGAAAATGAACATTAAATTAAGCACATGGAACATAAAGTGCCTTTAAAGGAATACATTTTATTATAAAAGCGTAACTTTTGTAACCAAAATATAAAAAAAACAGTTATAAGGAAAAGTGCGCAACTATTAAACAAAAAAAGAAAATTAATCAAAAAGTGTATTTTCAGGAAAAAGTACATTTAAAGCAAAAATTTTATTTTAATAGCAATTCTTTTTGCTAAAAACTAATTTTTGTTAGAAAAATTGTATTCTTGAATTAAAAAAAAGTGTCTGAGTCCTCGGCAAAGGTTAATAAAAGTACAAAACTATTTACTTACCTTTTTGGATTAGGAGAACGATTTGTCAAAGAATTAGCACCCACAATATTATTGCATGAAGCTTGTGCTGTTACTCCTGATGTTGCGGTTGCATAAAAATTATCCGTTATGGACATATCACAGTTGGAACTATTGGAAAAACTATCGTTGCTGTCTTGATCGTAACTTAATATAAAGTCTCTGTAAGTATTAGAACAGTTCTTTTGAATTGTTAATTTTCTCCAATTTAAAAAAAAAACTTACTCTTTAAGTGGTTCATCATCACAGCAATCAGACTTAATAACAATAACACTACTACTTCCACTACTACTAGAAGTTTTAGTACGTTTCCTGTAATTTAAATTAATTTAAAATAAATAACATTTTAAAGTTTAAAATAAAAAAAAAGTAATATTTAACCACCTACCTATGTTCTACAATACTAAATTCTTCATCGGTTATATATTTAAGCACATGAAAACAGAAAAACATTATATCCTCTCCTCTTTTCAAACGATCCGGCAGTTGATGTCCAAACAAATACCAATCATAGGCCAATGTAAAGTATGCCATTTGCAAAGCATTTAACGACTGATGTATCAGACCATCGGCCCACAATGATAGACGCACCAGCGATATAAACAACGGTGTACGATCCCAACCACTAATGCAATGTATTAATAGGCCGGAATTCTCTTCTTGTATGTACTTAAGACAGGCTTTTAGATAATTTTGTGTTATAAGGACCAAATCCCAATTTTTATATTCATTCCAAATGATATTCAACTCGTTTGTAGGACCCAATTTCGGTATAGAAATATTGGCATCATTAAATGATTGTTTCCAATTGTAATATAAGTTCTTGGCCATATAGTTATTGTCACGAAATTTCTTAAAAAATTCACAACCCGGATAGGGTAGTGAAAGTAGATTAAAGTTTTCGTAATGATTTTCTGGGTCAGCCTTTTCAGATGAAGAAACCCTAAAAAAAAATGACAAAAAAAAATTAGAAATTAGAAATACATCCAAAACCAACCAAACAATATCGTATTGATATGACTCCAGCGATTTTTTGTTTCTGTTTTTTAAAATAGTGATACATATTTGTAATGACATCGATAAATTAAAGCAGTTCAATCATTTTCCGATACATTCTTAAATTATATATTACACACTAATAATATTCTAAACAAGTTTAAATGCAGTCTAACTTTTCTATTATGAGTCTGTATGGGATAATAAAATCACTTCAATTTACAGAAATTATCGGCCATGTTCTGGAAATCGAAATCACGTGAAATTGAAATCGAACAAATTTTGAAATCTATCCTGTGTTTCAAGTTGATAAAAATGTATCCTTTTATATACGTCATACTTTGAGAACCACATACCTCTACCAAAACTAATTTTGAAAACAGGAAAAGCTATGTTCATTTTTAAGCAAATTTAACTTAAAATCTCCATCCATTTCAATTTCCCGTGATTTCGGTTTACAGAACATAGCCGTATATTTGTTCAACTTCGATTTAAATTAATCAGGTGTTTTAGTTTAAATTACACTATTTACCGTGCGGCGGTTATCTATTTGAGCATTGTTTCAACAAAATTTTCTAAAACGCCTTTTGATAGCCTTTTGAGTTTAGTAGTTACCTGCTCGTCTTCTGCAATATTAAAATCAGAACATTGTTTTTTTTAATACTTAAATAAAGTGCTGGGGCTTAGCTATATTTTGTTTCAGAGCGAGATTTTCGTTCACTGACACGGACGATTGCTGTAAAAATTATTATCTTAGGGACTTTTTTTCTTTTGTTCTTACTTTTATCTCTAGGAATTCCCTTACAATAAATCCTTTGAATTAATTCATTGTACAGAAGTTCAATATATATTTAATTCTCATAACAATAGATGCGTTCATTTACTTTACTAGCAGAAACTTGCAACAAGAGAATAAATTTAAAACTTACAAATTTTTTCACCTTATTACTAAAAAAAAATCATCGCTTTACCAGCAAAATTGTTTTGAACTATTTGCGAAAGCATATTGTTCTCAAATATTAGCGGCCTAAGTTATAAAAAATAAAACATGTCAATATAGGGTTTATTTTTTATAACTTAGGCGGTAGAAAAATAAATATTTATTAACAGCCAGGCCCACAATGTCGACAAGAACATTTCTTTCGTATATTTATATTGAAAACAAAAACAAATTTTAGTTTTTTATTACTAATAATACTATAATAAAATTATGAAAAATTATTTTTGTTTTGTAAACAAAAACGTAAAACAGGTGGTTAAATAATCTTTGCTAGTAAAAATTTTATTATAAAAAAATTTCAAAAAAAAGTTTTTGTCTAAATTTTATTGCTCTTTTTCACTCTCGCTGCAAGTTTTTCGAGTACGTGATAAGTTACACGTAACAATTATTGCATATAAGCAATAATTTTCTGTCAATGAACACACCTAAAGAAACTACCAGACAAAAATATTTTGAATTTAAGAACATTTGTATATTAACTACAAACTCATTTTTATCACTAAAAAATTTTATTTCTATTTAATTTTCTTATGGTTTTATTCTCATCTATCCTTTTTAACTTAACGTAACTTTTAACTTAAAGCCCGATCTTAATCACAAAAACATTTTTTTGTATTTTTACTTAAAAAGCGTTTTTTTAATTGCTAAGGCTGGGTATCTGAAATCTCAGTTAAACTAGGTTTAGTTAATCTGAAAGCAGATTTGTGCCGCCATTAAGAAGTTTTTATACAAAATTTTATTACTTTTTTGCCTTCATTTCAAACCATTTTTTCGCTTTATCTAACAAGTTTTCATATTTTAAACAAGTCCCCCTAACATAATAATTAAAAATAAATAACACTTACGCCATAAAATATTTAATTTTTCTTTTTTCCACCATTAGATCGATAATTGTGTTAACATTCAATGCATTCAACAGTAATATGTCACTTTTAATCACTTCATCGTATGAAAATGGTGATGGCTCATTTAAGGCATGATTCATTAATGAATCTTCATTGTTGTCATTATTTTCGTCATCGACAATATGATTCCCCCGATCACTATAGTTCGTACCATTCAAACAGTCATACGCATAATCAACCACTTTGCGTCCATACGTTTCCGCATTAACAGATATTGTAGCAGAACGACAAATATATTTGCCACGATACATAATAACCGGAATGGCAAAACGTTGACGGCAACGTGCGTATTTGGCCATTGTAATGAGCTCCCGTATTTTACTAACATCATAAAGATCTTCGTAAATTGTGTTGGTGGTTGTATTTGTGATGCCGTTTGTGGCTGGAACATTTGCAGCCGTCGACTGCTGAATAATTTGTTGTTGATATTGTAAATACGTTGGGGGATTCGGATATTGGGGTTGTTGTGGTGGTAGTTGTGGATTTTGTTGCATCGCTGAATTGGCAAATGTAACAAATGCATGTATGCCACTGTTAGAAGATGGTGTTGTACTAGATGAGCCGTTGGAGCATGTTGAACTGTGGTGGAAACCATTAATGATGCTACCATTTTGTGGCGTTGTATTTGCTATCGATTGATTAAATACGCTGGTGTTGTTGGCCGTTATGGTGGATGCCATGTGACCATGTTCGTATTCAGGTATAAAAATACGACCCGGATAACGTGGACTTAAGACCCCATTGGTATTATCGAGTTCGATGAGTGTATAGTCTTGTTTGAATAGGTGTTCACATTTTTTTGTTATTTCCTCTGCCTAAAAATAGTAAAATATACGAAATAAATTATTTCAGTTTTTTTTTTTTTTTTTTTTTTTTTTTTTTTTTTTTTTTTTAAAACATGAAAAAAGGTTTTTTAGCAATAAATCTATTTACACGAGAAGCTTTTAAATAAACATAAATAAATTCCTTATTAATTAATTCATTTATTAATGACATGCCTAACTTCCAATTTTTTTTATGATTAAAACACTGAAATTTATTGTTTTGGGGATGCTGGTTTCTATGCGCATTTCGCTGGTTGCTTAGGCCACTCGTCAGGAAACTTTTTCCAAAGACTTTAGAAAAGCTAAAAATATTATACGAATAAGACCATAAAGTGAATAAGAATTTTAAACACTAAATTCCTTTATCAAATTTTGTTATGATCTAAACTGATTGCAATAAAATTTGATTGCAATACTTTACTTGCAATTAAACCCAGTAATTGCATTAAAAATGAAATTAGAATCAAACTCTTCGTTCTCTCCAAATTAAACTTCTTCTTTTAGAAATAAAGCTGACTCTGATAGTTTTGAATTGCCAACAATGTAAATTTTTGTTTGCAACGGCTAGATCCCAATCACTGCATTCATAAACGATTATTAAATTTTACAAACGTGTATTAAGGAACATTTTCATAGAATTTGTTTTGAAAACCTTTATTAAATTTAAAATATTTTTATGAATACAGGCACAAGTTTATATTATTTTGATGGACTTTCACTATAGTTCTGATTTCAGAAGAATAAATTAAAATCGCATGATATCAATTAAAATTTTCTTGCAATCGAATTGATTACAATTAAATGATAGAATTCAATGACTTCTTAAAATAATTATTTAATGAAAAATACTCGATTAAAAAAAATTGGCATGAAAATTGACAAGATTTAATTTTGAAATCTGACATAATGTTCAAATCAAAGAATGAAACCAGTTTGGTCGAAAAAAGTTTGATGTCAATCCCAATTTATTGCATTTTCTTACAGCTCTTGTACAGAATAGATTAGGATAGGATCACAATCTTTCTATAATTTATATTTTCACCCATATTACCACATAACCTCTGCCAAACAATACTTTCTAAAGACATATGTACATACAGACAACACATACAGATTTGGATTAGAAGGAACCTGTGATAAAAACCGATCGATTAAAATTGGTGTCATAAACTTCGAGCGATCTGTTTTTAAATAAAGGTGCTATTTTTCGTTCATTATACAGTTCTATAAATATATAAAAGCATATAACTTTCTGTTATACCCTTCACCTCAGGTGGAAAGGGTATACACATATAAGGTCGTTTTTTATATAACTTTAGCATTCCGTTTGAATTTTTACAATATTGATCCAAAGACCATATATAGTAGGGTATTCATTAACGGTTAACCGATTAATTACTACCCGATTAACTGATCGGTTAATTTAAAATTGCATATTTTCCATTAACGATTAAACCGGTTAATTTCAGTCAGATGTAACGACATTTTTATCTTTTTGTAGTATTATAACACTTTTTGTGCTTTTAATTATTTGTTTCGTCTCATATACAAAGGGATGTGCTTAGAAAATATTTTTCCATACAAAATCTTCATTTTAAATAAGTGTTTACTGTCAACAGCTTTTTGTTTCACGTACTTTTTATATATGAGTTTAGTTATTTGTTTTAATAGAACTTCCGTAAGTACAATTAGAAGTGCTAAAAGTTTAAAAAAATTAAAACAGGACTCTAATGACATAATGGAAGATTTTATATGTTTAGAAAAATCCAGGAAGAGGACAGAGAAATAAGATATTCTGTATTTTGGATCGCTTTTTATTTCTTCAACATCTACGATAAATGAAAGAATTTTTCAAGGTCAAGTTTTATTAAAACTAAAGAAAATAAACGCTTAAATCCTAAACATTTAATCTAAATTATTTGTATAAGAGATTATATTTATTTTATTTATTTCATATTTATTATAATTAAAATTACAATAAATCTTAAAACTAAAAGCTCTAGCAGCAATGGCTATATTATAAGATCTACCTAAACTATTGAAATAACTATTAAAAAAATCTTACAGATTATTTTTTAATTAATACATAATACGTATTAATTAAAAAATATATATTACATATATTGTATATGAATTACTCTTTTGTTTGCTCGTTTTAATTCAAGCATTGTTATGTTTTTGGTTTTTTTTACTAATAAACACCAAATAATTTATACATTTTTATATTTTGAAATTACCTAATTTATAAAAAAAACTTTGTTAATCGGTTAACCGATAAATAACCAAATTAACCGATTATTAACCGATTAAACCAAAACCTCGGTTAATTAATCGAGCGATTAACCGATTAAAGCAAAAGCCCGATTAAATAAATACCCTTCTATATACATATAATTATGAATCCTTCTGAGTATCAAAGTTGAACTAGCGATATCTGTCTGTCAGTCCATCACTTTGTATGTCCGTGTTTATGATGAAATGTGTTTTTCGCAGACCCCAGATATAAAGCGGGTTAGATTGTTATATATTTATATTATACATATTTCGGAATACGTTGCTATAGAAATTAAACCGGATCGGTCCAAAAATGGCTAAGAAAAGAGCAAAAAACCACGAATGTCTCCAATTTGTACCCATAAACCTTAACTTGTTTAAATCTTATAGTCTATGAAGTTTATTTTTCACTTTTACCTTAAATAAGCCTAGTGAAATAATCGTAGTGAATATTAACAAAATCGGTTTATCAATAACCGAGTTATAAACAAATAAATACTTGTTTCTTTCAAAATAATGGCCCATACCATTTGAACTAGGAGGACGAAATCTGGCCCAGATATTTCTTATATATGTATATATAAAGAGTATTAAATATTGACAATTAACTTAAGCGACTCATTACTTCACCTTCAGCATTTAACCCGCTACTTCGATAGCGTCTCCTTTTCTTCCGTGGACATATTTTTACGCCAAAGTATATGTTTCTAGGCTTTAACTTGTTTAAATGCTAGCATTTAACCCGCTACTTTGTAATAAGTACGATTCTCCCCTCTTCAAGGGCCGAATTTCGAAAATGTACCAAATTTTTATTTGTATTTTTTAGATACGTTCCGAATATGATATATTTCTTATTTCAATGCTTTTTAGTTTTGAAGATATTGGCGTGGCAAAATTTTTTTAAAATACATGGTTTACCCGTTACTTGAGAGACCAACCTTTGGTGCAAATTTAACAATTTAGCTTCAGGCGTTTAGGACGTGCGATGGTTAATCTGAAGTAACGTTACAATTTAATATTATATAGATAGATGAAAAAAAAGTTTTGAAAAAAGTAAAAAAAATTAAACGTTCGAATTTCGAAAAGCATCAAATTTGTATTTGTATTTTTTTTAGATAAGTAACGAATGTCATATATTTTTAATTTCAATGTTTATTAGTTTTGAAGATAGATGGCGTGGCAAACAGAAGTTTTAAAATACAGGTTTTACCCGTTACTCCCCAAAAAGGCAGAATTTTAAAAAGTACCAGGCACTTGTCCGCTTATTTTTTTATTGAACAACAATAAGTATTGAATTTGTTTTGTATCTTTTTTAGCTTAGGAGATATGGGGTAAGCGGGATCGATTTGGCGAGAGCCCGGCCTCCGGTGCAAATGTCAACTTTTTAGCTTCTGGAGTTTAGGATAGGTGATGATGAATAAGTCAGTAACGTTAAAATTTTATATTATATAGATAGATAAAAAAAATATTGAAAAAGTGCCAAATTTGTATTTATATTTTTTTAGATGAGTTACGAATGTGATATAATATTTATTTCTATGCTTATGGCGCTTAAAGATAGATGGGATGATGAAAAAGTACAAAAATACAGATTTTACCCGTTTACTCCGTAAAAGGGCTGAATTTCCAAAAAGTACCAGATACCTGTCCGCTTATTTTTCTAAAGAACAACGATAGGTATTACATTTTTTTGTATCTATTTTAATTTTGGAGATATAAGGTTATCGAATTTACCCGTTTTTATCCTTTTTGCCCTCTAAACGTTCGAATTTCCAAAAATCCCGTCTTAGTGGATCGATTTGGGGGAAGACCAACCCCTGGTCCAAACTTTAAGTTTTTAGCTTCAGGCGTTTAGGCTGTGCGATGATGAATCAGACAGTCAGTCAGTTAGTCAGTGACGTTACAATTTTATATATATGGATTATATATTGAAATTCAGCAAGATCGGTCCCCAAATGGCTAAGATATGAGCCCAAAAACCAGACTGCCTTGAAGTTTTACACATAAAACTTATATTTTTAAAGCCTTATTTTATTTATTAACTCTCTTTTCACTTTTATCTCAAGGAAACTTAGAACAAAACTGGTGCATAGCCATTTTTGAGTCATAAATGTGGCTTTAGAAGAAATATAAAACAAAAAATAAAATGAAAAAAAAATTTTAAAAATTCCATTTAGTAATGGGGAAGATTCGGCATAGCCAAATATAACACTCTTACTTGTTTTATTTATAAAATTTTCAAAGGCATCATATCGTGAACTTCATACTTTTTAACTTGTTTTCAATTAAACTCGCTTTCTTGAATTAAATATCTAGTCCGGAAAAGTTTTTAAGCTTAAAAAGATGAAACTTTGTAATTATCTGTAATAATTTTTCCAAGGGAAATATAACTTTTAAATTATTGTAAGCTGACAAACGTAAGTATAACAATAAACAACATGTAACAAAAAGATTTATTTTAATTATAATTTTTTTTTATTTTAAAATGTGATACGTTAAAAAATATTTTTAGAACAAAGTGTAGGTGAATGACAGTACAGATTAACAATGTCCAATAAAACGAAAAGGTTTGATAATAAAACAACAACAATACATGTAAACGTAAACAGAACAATGAATGATACAAAAATCCCAATAAAAAAAATAAGGAAAACGTCATATCTTACTATAAGGTAACGTAATATAAACAAACTGAGTGCAAGTGCAATGTTTACATTATTTTGTTTTGATTTTTTTTTTTTTTTTGCCCACACCAATAAAATATAAAAAGCAATAATGACAACAACAGAAGAGCAATAATAAATATACAACACAAATGCAATTTGAAGTGTATGTGTGTGTGTGTGCGTGCAAAAAAATATAAGACTACTGTGACTGCATTACAAGAAAAACTGCAGTTGAATTTTTGCTTTGTTTTTCTTTTTTCATTACCGAAGAAAACAAGCTGCTGAAAAATATGAACGCCTGTTCCCAAGGCGGAGCAATAGTCTGATGAAAAAACAACAACAAACTATAAAAACTATAATAAAATAACAACAACACTATATATACAAAATAGTTTTTGCTAGTTATTGTTAAATAAGGCTGTCGTCTGTCTGTCGTAATCTTTAAGGTGGTTAAGTTAAAATAAAAGACAGAAAGAAGAAGAAAGAAAACAAGTGTTGGAAAAAGTCTTGTTGGTAACCCGGATTTTAAACTCTTTACAAATAATGGGAAATCAGCAAAAACTAGTTGGAGTATGGACTACTTTTAACTTATTTTCTTAAACAAGAAAGAAATATTTATACAAATATTTTCTGTAGTTGTTGTTGATATTATTAACATTGTTGTTGCGGTGCATTGGAACGAGGGTAAGTATGATTGATGGTGGTTTTTGTGGCTCTTTTTTTATTATTTTCTAAAATATTTTTATATAAAAAAAAAAAAAAAAAAAAAAAAAAAACAATGAAAACATATGCACATTAATTTAAATTTAAACGTGGACTATCAAATACATACAAACAAACATGCACACATAGTACATATGTATGTTTAAATAAAATTAACTTTAGTTAATATTTTTCCTATATAAAGTCGAAATCAGTGAATGAATTTTAAGCCTCATAGAGGCGCAAATTGCCAGACAGATTGGGGGATAAAAGAGCAAGAAGTTACAATGACATCTTGAAGAAAAAAATAGTATGTATACAGTAAGAGACTTAAGTTTAAATACACGCCTAAAACTTGTAGTTTCAGAAATACTAATTAAGTTTTTTCGCAAATTTGTACGTAGTACGCAGTTTTGGGCCACTCCCACTTATCTAATCTCGCATACTTTTGACTGATATGGCGTATTGATAACCAAGGCATTTGTACCAAATTTGGAAACTTAAGCTAGTGCCATTCTCCTAATATACGGAACTATATTTTGTGCCACACCCACTTATCCAATCCCGCCTATTTTTAAGAGAAATTGTATATTGATAACCCAGATATGTGCACCAAATTTAGACTGTTTTTCTCCCACCGTTCTCCTGATATAAAGAAATATATTTTGTGCCAATTTGGAATTGGAAGCTTTGGCTCTTGCCGTTCTTTAGATATACAAAAACCTATAATGTCTTTCTAAAAGAAGTGCCACGCCCACTTCTCCAATATCGCCCACTTTTGTCGGATGTAGTGTATTGATAACCAAGATGCTTGTACCTTATTTGTAAATATACTTTGATATAACATCAAACAAAACAAGCAAACTAAACAATCTTTGGCTCTTGCCGTTCTCCGGATAAACAAAAATTTATAATGTCTTTGTAGAAATGCCCCACACACTTTTCCAATCCCGCCCGCATTTTGTGGAATATTGTGTGTTGATAACCAAGATGTTTGTACCTAATTTGGAAACTTTGACTACTTCCGTTCTCCAGATATAAAGAAATTTATAATGTATTTGTATGGGAAGTGCCACGCTCATTTCCCTAATACCGCCCAATTTATTAAATAGGCTATGTACTGATAACCAAGATGATTGCACTAATTTTTGAAAATTTGATTTTTGCCGCTCTTTAGACATACAGGAAAAATGAAATAAGAAACAACAACAAGGGATTTATGGGTAAAATTAGAGGCAGTCGTGGTTTTTTGCTCATATCTCAGCCATTTATGGAACGATCTGGCTGAATGTCAATAGCAAAATTTAAATTAAAACATCTGACATAAATATATACCATTCATATCTAGGGTCTTCGGAAACCCAATTTTAAACGGAAGGATAGACGGTCAACCGGATTTGAACTTCTCTTCTCATAAGAATCCAGTAGTGCGATTCACTTACTTTTTTTACGTTTATCGTATCGTTAAAAAAAATATAACGAAAATTTATCGAATTTGCTATTCAGTAAAATTTTTATCGATATTCGCTTAACTTTAAGCAGTTTTATTTTCGTTATTTTAACGACAACAATTTACGTTGTGTTTATTAATTCGATAAAGTGTATTTTATGTTTAAAGTGGCTGAGGCCGACTTCTTACATACATACTACATACATACATATCGTTACCTAAAACGCAAAATGCCCTATCTAACATTTTGAAAATTTTGCAGGAGAAGCGAAAACTATTTAATATGATAAATTTATAAATAACATTAAACTGTTTATAATTAATTTTTCTTCTATTTTTCTTGTAAAACCTACGAGTTGTTTTGACAATTAGCAATGTTCCATATTATGCAAATTATTAGTTAGTCCTTTTAGCATTTTTAGCGTTATCGTTTGTAGATGGGGCCTTTTGTTTTTGGTTAATGAAATCGCTAATTTTTGTCGAATGATTCTAAAATGTTTTGTGGACATTTAAGTTGATGCAATACATCAGAATCAATGAAAAAGTCGATTTTGAATTTTTGGTTAGTTAGGGCATTTTGCGTTTTAGGTAACGATATGTATATGTATGAACAAAAACAAAATTCTAAATTCAAAATGCTAAAAAAAAAAAGCAAATTATGAACAAAAACAACGATTGTCGGATCGTTAAAAGTTAGTAAATCCCACCACAGAATATATGTATATACTTTCTTGGGTCTAAGAGCAATATTGTGGAAGTTACAAACGGAATGACAAAGTTATAAATGTATACCGTTTTTCACCTGTGGTGACTGGTATAAAAACTATTTTTCTTTAGCAAATTTAGTTTTGATAGAATTTTTGAAGTTTTTTTTTAATTGATTCAAGCTTGAAATTATGCTTATTCGAAAATTTTTTAAAAGCAATTTATTAAAATTGTTAAGCAAATATAAAGCAAATTCTTATATACAAAATAATTTTGGCTTTTTTAGATAGCAAACTGTAATTGCACAAGTTGCGATGCAAAAAACGTTAAATGCTTACAAGCGGTGTGCATATATGTAAGTGATTCTTTTTTTATTTTTTTATTATCAATGAAATAAAAAAATGCATACTAAAAAAATTTTAGTTTTCCTCATAGTATAATAAGTACCACCAGGTATGTTCATCCGGGAGATTTGTCATTATTTACCCATGAAATGTCAAACAACGTAATATTACTTATTTGCAAATATTTAAATTTCAACATATTTTGCACTTTTTAGATATTCCAAACTTACTTTTTAATACAACTCTCCCAAATGAACATACCATGCGGGGAATTTGTGTCAATTGGTCTTAAAGTACTTATCCGATGACCAGTGCCCACAATATTAGAACAAATGGGAACCAGTTGTGATAGGTGAGAACAAGCCATATCACTTAACAGATGATCATGTGCTTAAAGTGCAGTACAGAGGAAAGTTTATGAACGGGATTCATCATATTAACATGGTGTTGGCCTAAAAGGTGGTAAACTAATATAATCTTGGCTATTTGTGATGGGTCACATAATGAAGGCAAACGAACCTGTTCTGTCTTGGATAATATAAGAATGGTCACCAAAAATTTAAATTATTTTTATTAAATTCGCTTCAAATTCATTGAAAAATATGAAATTGTTGTTATATTTTCTGAGACAGGTATAATTTGAATAACCGAAATTGAATGTGTTCATCTAGGTTATTTCTGTGACCTGTTACAAAGTGTCAAAAAGGGGCCAATTAACCCCCTCCTAGGACATCGCCATGTTAAAGTGGCAAGTCCCCTTCATATAAAGTCTTAGAACAAGAACCGGTCCAAACCACTTTAGAACTATCACGTGACAAGTTTGGTGTTAGTTCCCTTTTCCCTAGGGTACCTGGTACTTATTATACTATGTATAAAACTATATACATACTGCCGTATTCATAAAAAATAAAATAGATTTCAAACGTATTTTAAAACAAAATTTCCATACAAATTTTCCTTAAAATAGATTTCATATCCAATTTAGTTTTTTATGAATACGGCAGATAGTATTCAATATTTTGTTTATTTGAAACAGATTTTTGGTTAAAATTTATGATTACAAAATTTTTATATTACGACATTTTTTAAAAAATAAAGTTGATTTACATACTTATTTGACGCTTGTTTTCCTTATTTTCTTTTGTTTGACGTAATATGGGTTTTAAATTGAGAACAAATTTTCTAATGACTATACCTTGTACCTATTCTACCATGGTTTTCCTTAAACTAAAGTTGTAGGAGATTTAAAAAAAGTGGAGATACATTTACACATATTTTTTTTGTTTCAATATTAATATGTAATATTAAATAATCTATACAGCTAATCTCCGTAACCGCTGAGCCGATCTTTATAAAACTTTAACAGTATTATTACTGATGGTGTGGGAGGTGCCATAGGCTATTTTTTTTTTAAATTTCAAGTGGGCAGAGTACCTCCCATACGGTATATCTGGAGAACGGCTTCCAAAATAAGTACAAGCATCTTGGTTATCAATACACAACATCCGACAAAATTTGGGTAGGATTGCAGAAATGGTAGGATAAGAATTTCCCGCACATAGCTGAAATATTAATGTTAAACCTCTTTCAAAAAATGGGCAGGATTAGTGTAGTGGGCGTGACCCAAAATAGAATTCTGTATACCTGGAGAACGGCAATAGCAATTTTGTCCGCTGACATTAGATTTCCGTCTACAGGATCATTGGTTTTGAAGTGTTAAGAGGGAACTTAGAAAAGAGGGACTTAGAAAATGTTCAGCCTATGGAAGCTATTCGTTTAAGAGCTTTCACTGTAGATACGCTTGCCAATCGTTAGTCACTTTCGAGAAGTTCTTTAGATCTTTAGCACATGTTGATTGAGCAGGCATTTTTATTTTAATTTGGAATAAATCCCCTATTCACTCCTAAATCATAAACTTATTTAAAAATTAAAAATTTAAAAATTTTTCTCCACAATTTTCTTGCATTTAAATCAATGCGATGCTCACAAAAAAAGCTGCAAATAAGACATTAGAGAAATTAGATCTGTTTGTGTTGTGCAAGAATTGTTATCAAGAAATTTTTCACTTTCTAGTGTACTCTGTTTAAACATTAAAATCAAATCGGATTAAAAAAAAAAAAATAAAAGCACAATCCATCCATTAAAATTTTTATTGACATGAAGTATCCTTCTCTGATTTATGGTCAAATTGGATTTATATTGTGAGGTTTGATTGACAATATGCCTTTTTTACAGATCACGTGTGACTCATATCAAACTGCTTTGTCATTGTTGTTCAGTATCGTTTGGCAAGTCATCATGGAAAGACTCACACCACACCACAACAGTGAATGGGCTATGGAAAAACTCAATGAAAATGTTTTATCGTGAAATTTTGTTCACTAGTGTAGCAAATTTCTGGCTTAATAGATACGTTAATAATCAAAATTTACGTATTTGTGTAAGCAACCCGAAGAGTACCAATAGCTACCATCACATCAATTAAAAACAACGGTATGGTGTGGTTTATGGGCTGGTGGAATCATTGGCCCATATTTATTCAAAAATGAGGAAAATCTGAATGTTACCGTCAATGACAATCGTTATCGCGCCACGTTTACGGACTATGTGCTTAATAAAATTTATGCTCACGTTCTCGGTGAGCTCTGGTTTCTACAAGACGTCGCTACGATCCATACAGCACGTGGAACAATGGACCTTGTTGAGAAATCATTTCGGAGAGCACATAATTTCACGTTTTTCTACGGTAAATTGGACACCTAGATCGTGCGAAATTACACCTTTGGACTATTTTATCTGGGGATATGTAAAGTCTTAGGTCTTTAGGAATAAGCCAGTTACGGTTGACGCTTTGGAAGCCAACATTACTCGTGTTATTTGTGCGATACAAGTCGCTATGCTCGAAAGAGTCGGCCGAAATTGGACCTTCCGAATGGACCCCTTCAGACGTTGTCATGGGCATCAATTGTGCAGACTGTATTTGAAAAGAATATCAAAAAGAAATATGCAACAACAAATACAAAAGAAAATATACCCGCCCACTTTTCATCAACGGTTTAAAGTATCATTTTCATAATCTTTTTTTTTTTTTTTTTTTTTTTTTTTGTAAAATTTAAAATAAAAATTAATTGTTTTTTCCGCATAAATAAAAGAATATGGACTGCATATTTAGTGATAAAGTAAAAATTACTTGTTGTAGCCACAACAATTTAATTAAATAACTCAGAGTAGACCAACCAAAAAATAATGGATTGTTGACAAATTGATATTCTCCAACACTGAAATAATAAAAATACTGATCACGTGAACGAAAAGTTTGTTCACGTAGATTCACGTACAATGATTTTTAGTGGTGCTCATGTTCAGGTTTGAGTAATGCTAGAAACACAATTGGGTCGTTAGAACGTACTTAAATATTAAATTTTAAAAAACAAGAAAATACTTTATTTTAATATAGAAAAACACTGGTATGTTTAGTTTTATTCAAGAATAAAATTCAATTTCTTTATTTTATGATTCAGGTTTAATACAGAAGTGTGTGTTTTTTAGAAAAAGAAACCGGAAGAAGAAGGAATAAAAAGTAATGTCAAATTACATTGAAAGATGATATAAAAACGGGTCTAATCGCGGCATTCGATATTGAGTAAGCGAGTAAACTATCGTATTTTTCTGCATACGATAGACACTGCGGTATCGAATGAGAACTCGAGTGATGTTATGTCTTTGGTTACTCGATATCAAATGCTATCATCTCAAATTACGATACATTTCATTCGATATCCTAAATAAAAAATTTCTGCTTCCCCATCCTGAGCAGTTTACGAATGAAAAACTAATATTTTTAACGACAACAAAATAAAGATCTGTCGCAAATTTTCAAAAACTAGAGCAAGCATAACGAAACAAAAACATGCGTCGGTTTTGACTTCATTATGTTTGAACATGTCGGTCTAGCATCCAGCTTAAAAATTGTTAACCTCAACAAAAAAAAGTTATAGAGGATCTTTAGCGTATTTGCAAAAGGTTGCTAAGAATGACTTAAGGTCTCATAAGTTTTTACTTTCTGTTGCCGTTCTGTTCTGTTTCGTTCCTTTCTGTAAACAAATAGTTTGGTTTAAAAATTTTGCTTTTAAAAAAAAAAAAAATTAAAATTGTAAAAAAAATTTTCGTACAAAATAAAAAATTAGGTGTGTTCATTAACAGCCGTACCTAAACAAGAGCGGAAGGCGGAACGTTTTCAACAGCGTCGCTTTTACGATGATATGTCATACCTAAACAAGAGCGTCAGCGTTGTGTCACAAACAGTAGTGTTAACTTGCGTGATTACTAAAACCCTCATAAAAGAAATAAGAAGTGGAGTCAAAACAGCAAATATAGCAACCCTGCTTACTTTAACGCGCTGTCAAAATCGGATTTTCCAATTGCAAAGCGTTAACGCCGGGCATGACGATTTTTGACAGCTAGAAAACGCGTTACGCTCTTGTTTAGGTATGTCTGTTACTTTACTAGCAGAAACTTGCAACGGGAGAGTAAATTTACAAAATTTTACTCAATAACTCAGAAAAATAAAAAAGTAAATGACCAGCAAAAACTAACAAGTAAGGAATATCGACACTATTCAGCTGTAAGATACGAGATTATCGGCCATGTTCTGAAATCGAAATCATGTGAAATTGAAATCGATGAAGATTATCAATTGAATTTTTTTAAAAATGAACGTAGCTTTTCCTGATTTCAAAAGTATCTAAGTTAGAGAAACGTGGTCCTCAAAGTCTGAAGTACATAACGGGAAATATTGAAAACACGGGGGAGTTCGATTTTCAATTCCACGTGATTTCGGTTTCAAGAACATGGCTGTATTTCTGAATAAATTTAATTGTTTTGTATTATTTGTGCAAGAATATTGTTCATAAATTTTAGAAAAATTAATTTTTTGTTTTTGAAAAACTTTTAATTTAAAAATTATGAAAATTATTTTTTTTTTTGTAAACAAAACCCTGAAACAGGTGGTTGAATAATTCTTGCTGGAAAAAATTTTACTATCAGAAATTTTCAACAAATTTTTTGACTTTCAAATTTTTATGCTCTTTTTCAATCTCTCGCTGCAAGTTTTTCGAGTACGTGAACACTTTCTAGTAACAATTATTGAAAATAAGCAATAATTTGCTATAAATGAACACACCTATTAATATTTTGTTTCAAAAATACGTCAATTTTTAAAAAATCATTAATTAAAACTAATTTTTCTAGCTTTAAACAAAAAATTACAATTTGTTCATATCACAACAAACTAATACATACACATTTTGGCCGTAACTTAAAGTTGAATTCTATTTTTAACAGATTTGTCCGCAACAGAACAGGGGCCAAAGAACGTGCTAACTAATTCTGCATTTCCCATATTTTCACTTAGAGGTATCAATCTCGTTTATTTATAGTAGGAATGTATGCCTTTTTGCGGATACGATACCGATACTCAAAATAAAATATCGCTGATATCGATACTGATACGAATATTGAATTTAATTAAAAAAAAATAACAAAACTCAAGTAGGGTTAGTTTTTTTTATTATACAAAATTACAGTGTAAGAGATTATTTTAATCTTTAAAATTTAATAAGATTTAAAAACAAAGAATTAAATTTGAATTAATGATAAAATTAACAAAAAATAACTTTTTTTTTTTTTTTACAAAAATAACATCGTAAGAAATTAATTATTAATATTTAAATTGACATTAATACACTCATAAAATTATTACAGTAACTGATTGTAGGTTATAAAATTCGTTTTCCGTACTGTTAAAATTTAATGAAAATATAGTTATTTTACGAATCAATTTATTTTTTAAATTTTATGTTTGTAATTCAGTTAAATTATTTTTTTTAGAGCAATAACTGTGAAATTTTACGGAATATTCTTTTAAAAAATAAATTAAAAAGTTTATGTAAAATTCATGATCCTTTTTTTTTAATAAATTTTTAGTTGTTTTAAATAAATTTTCTGTGGGATTTATTCATATAAAGGTTTTTCCCACTGTTTTTACCTTTAAAATAAATTACACAAAATTTAAAGTTATTAATTTCTTATGATCCAATTTAATTATTTGCTGCAATATCTAGATGATAAAATCCCAAAATGTACATATCATGTAAATAACTTGTAAATAAAGGATGTATATAAATAAAAAAAAAAAAAAAAATATAAAAAATATATCTGTGGGATTTACCTACATAAAATTTTGAGTGTAATTGTTAAATAAAAAAAACAAAGTATTCTCAACTTTTGCGGATATAGAAGATTCCGCAAGCCCGTTTGAACCAGACATGCAGTGGAAAATAGTCTCTCAGATGAGACAGAACTAATTTCAAAACTTAAGAGTTTTCGTAACATTTTGATTAAGTTTGGGTATAACTTGAAATTGCGGCCGTAAACAACCGGAACTGCGTCTCTAGAAATAATGGTGGAGCTAAGGTATTTTTCGACTTTTTCTTTAGCAGAATCATAGCATAGAATGAAAAGAGGCTAATCCTCGTCGGATTCTCTTATAATTTTTTCACAAACGCTCCAACGGCCAATTTTTTAAACTTATAAGAACCGGCTGTAGGGGTGACCGCATTTTCAACACTTTCGGAATGCAGGAAAATTAAGTAGCTCAATAAGACGTTTTTCGATATAATTGAAGTCGATTGTCTTTGAAATATTCGATCATTGAATCGAGGGTCAAGAATTGTAGATAAATAATAGGATTCTTTATTTTCTAAAGCCTTAAATCTTTTATTTAGAGCTTATGCTAAGTCAGCCGCTAAATTTTGGGACTATTCCCCATATGCGTTAATTCATTTATTTAATTTTACGCTTTGCTTTTTAATGTGTTATGTCTTAGTTGGTATGCTAAAAAGGCACGAAAAATTTAATTGTTTGTTCAAAAATACGGAAAAAAAAATATATAAAAAGTATCGTCGTATCGACAGCAAAATATCGCCGATACCGATATTTCAGAAAATCTGAAGTATGGCCGATATATCGGTATTCGTTACTTCCCTAATTTATAGTTTCCTTAAGTTTAAACATGTACTTATGTACATATATCTATTATATAACGATTTAAACCCGATATTTTCACGAAAATATGTTTAAAATTCTGATACAAGCTCCCTTAAAACGGTAACAATATACCAAAAGCGATCACTGTAATTTATTATCGGTATTCAAGTTAATTTTTTTTTAGGGGAAAACCACCAGTATCATATAAATTCCAATGTAATAAATTACCTTAAGCATAATTTACTGGTAGTCAAACTCTGCTTTAATTGAAATTGTAAAAATGAATGTTTTGCATATTTTTTCTTTTCTCCAAAGTGCATTTTTTTACATACAAAACCCACACATTTGTTTAATGGTTATTTTTAAAAGCCGGCTTTGTGAACTAAGAAAGAGGTAATCAACCTCGAATAAGGTAAAATTCACAAAGTATTTATTTTAATCATATAAACCTTGTACTTTCAATACAATACAATTACGATAACAACAAAAATATTCAACTTCAATTAAAAACGGGGCAAGACCAACATGTTTGAAACAATTTCTTTTTAGTAACTTTTTTTTTTGTTTTTCTTTTTTTTATAATCAATTAATAAAATGCTTGAAATCAGGTTTGATAAAGCAAATAATCGTGTACTGTAGTTAAATTCAATGGGGGTTTTAAGTTGTATTTAATAAAACGCCTTGGAATGCAAACGGTAGGAGGTGGAGGAGGGGGACAAGAGTGAGAGATAAAAAAAAATGTATATAAGTGCATTAAACAAACGAATGTTTGCATGAATGAATAAATGAATGAATCTTTTATAAGTATTTGTGCCTGGTAAGATCAAGTATTTCAGACATTACTCTAATGTAAAAATTTGAAAAGAAAAATTTTTGAAAGTGGAATGCAAAAAAATATATATATAAAACAAATTTGCACAAAATCATTTGCATATGCATTTTGATAATGAAATTAATAAAAATATATAATTTATAAAGTAACGGGCTCGTAATTTTGCTTTTTGGTTCAAAACTTGTTTTTTATTTTTCAAATAACTATTAATGCGTCAACAGATACTGAATAGTTTTACTTTACATTTTGTTATTCTTATCAATAAGAATTAATTTTACTATATTCAGAGCTGTAAGTTGCGAATGAAATGTAAACTAAAATCACTTTTTGTTTTATTCAAATTTTTATTAAAAAAAAAAAAAAAATACTAAAACTATTTAAATAAAATCTGGGAATTTTTTCTTTTTCATAAGTTACTTTATCATATCGAGGGCCTATATTTAAAACCCTCTATCTTTGATTTTCATGAAAATGACTTTTTAATGGTAAAATGTTCAGTAAAACAACCCTCATCTATGGGTGATTTTCATAACCAAAAATATTTTTTTTGCTGTTTTATTTGCATTTTTGTACTTTCTCTATCTTACACAATTTATTTTTCTGAATGCAAAACCCTCTATCTTTTCTAATAATTAATTTTCAAATATTTTTTGGAATAACTTGTTCTTGCAATACATGTTTTTTTTTACTATTTTTTGCAAGCTGAACATGAATTTGACATTATACCACCGGAATACCATTATTTTTGCGATCATTTACACCAATCAGGCTCCAAACAAACTTAAAAAAGCAAAAACAAAAAAAAAAAATTGTTGCTATAATTTTTTGTTTAATTGTTAATTTTTTTATCTTATGTTGTATTATCTTAAATAAACCACGTTAAACACCGACAAATGGCATAAATAAAATCAAAATAATTTATTTTTATTAAAATGCAAAACCCTCTATCTTTTCATTTTCATACATACATATTGAATATTTTTGTGAAGCAAAACCCTCTATCTCGCATAAAGTCCCCAATAATGCAAAATTTTTTGAACCAATTATCTGTAAGATTCAGGTAGTTGATTTAAAAAATATTGTAGAATAGCGAATTTTAATAACTCAAGTTATACGCGAAAAAAAAACAGTTTTTTGGCTCTCCTGAAAAGTTGTGTTTTTTAAGATAGAGGATTTTGAATATAGGCCCTCGATATTGAACATTTTTTATTTTTCGAATTTATTCTATGAGCTAAATTTCAGTTATGTATTTTATAAAGCTTTTTGTAATAGTTCTATATAAAGTCATTCCTAAAAATTTAAGGAATAGAACTATTACAAAAAGCTTTATAAAATAAATAACTGAAATTTGGCTCATAGAATAAATTCGAAAAATAAAAAATGTTGACTATTTAAATAAGTCATAAGAAATAAAACTGGTTAATTAAACAAATTTTCGTAGAAAATCCGTTTCCTTTTATAAACCTGTTTTATTTTTTATAACTTAGGCCGTACATCTGTAGTTATTGTGTATATAAAATTTAATGAAATTCCGATATATTTAAATAAGTATTTTTAAATAAAATATTTCAAACATCACATAAGTTGGTTTAATAGAAATCATGGTGTATTTACTAAAGATGGCCTGGCCTCGGTATTACAAAGAAAAAAAAAAAAAATTTTTGTGTATTTTTTTATATCGTCAGGTGATTATTGTTTTGTCCGCTACGCCATCAAGTAGGTTTTGAGAAAAACGATAAAATAGGTTTACAATAAATTTTCTTAAAAACTACTCCATAGTTTTTTTATAGCATAGCATTTTTTCCTAATTGATGGCTACAACTATACATTTTCATGAATTTACATGCAATAAATCCAATGTTATAATGGGTTTTCTTAAATAACATTTTGTCGTTTTGTGCTCCATATCAAATTTTACCTCGAAATATGATGTTTTCTTTGACGTGAAGCAAAGTTAGTCTATGGAAAAAAACAATAAAGTTGATCGATGAGATTTATAAGGGAATGTTGGTATGTTTTGGAATGGTGATAATTGCTAAACAGAGAAGACTCTCACATAAGCCCCGAACTGCAAATGCGACATAAAATGGAGTGAAAGGATATTATGGTTTTTAAATTTTGCAATATTTATATTTTATTAGCAGTATAACATAAAAACAGTTCTACTGTTATGATTAAAAAAAATTATAAAAAAAACATTTACTACTTAAGTCCAAAGCGACATCATTTTTTGAGTAATTATACATATCGCTCTGGTTCCTCTAAAGAGGGTTAAATCAAAATTTATAAATTTTCAGTAGAGACAAAAAACTGTTTTCTTTTTATATGTACTCTTATTTCACAAAGGGGGATACAATTGCATTTTTGTTTTGACAAAATACAAATGAAAATGATGTAAGATTTTTACAGTGGTTAGATATGACCACTGTACCCCGCATAAAGTAAAAATTGAAAAATTCTGAGTTGACTCTCTTTAGAGGAACCAGTGCGATATATAACCATAAAAGTATCGAAACCCGAAAACTATTTGCTAATAATTTGTACTTAAATTCTTAGTAAATGTTTTAAATATTCTTTATCTTTTCATTAAAATAATATTATCAAATCTTTGATATATTTTTTCTTTTCATTGGAAATAGTTAGCGATGTTAATACATTTAATTTTTCCCCAAACACAATTTGCGGCGTTTTTAAACCTTTTTTGGATGCTGATTTTATTATTGTAACGTTTTGAAATTGTATTTGTCTTGATGGATTTATAAATTTGATTCGAAATTCAGATTTGAACTATTTCACCTACGTTGTTCATTATGCGAATGGCGCAAAACAATATTAAAGTTTAATTTTGTTAGTTATATATACAAAATTTGCTCCATGTGCAAAAAATTATCATATGTAGCAAAACAATGTTCAATGAACCTAAAAAATGAGGATGAAGTGCAAAGTCGATGCTAAATATATCAGATTCTATATAAGATATCAAAAAATGGATTTTAGAATATGAAAGAGAATATTGATGCCATATATAACCAATTCCTATCTAATTTTTTTTCAAAAATGGCGTATGGGACAAAACAATATCACCTGACGATATGTAGTTTGACAATCATACTATACCTACAAATACAAAATTCAATACACTTTACACTTACAATTAAACAATAAACAGCTGGTTTATCGAGGCCACCCTCCAATATTTACACCATGATAGAAATGTTCTATAACTCAAACATATAATTTTCACAACAATTTTATTCAAATAAAACATCTGTATTTATAATTAATTTTTTTGGCTGTTCACAACTGAAGCAATAATTGTTTTCTAAACTCTCTATATTTATGTTATTTTGTATATATTCAATAGGGTTTAGAAACATATTCAAGAGAGTTAAAAAAAAGTTTTGTAACAATTGTGATTTTTCACTGAATTGATGCATTTTAATTGAAGTTTTTGAAATTTTAATTAGGTTTAAGATTATCAAATTTAATTTTCTTTTTTTTTTTTTTTTTTTTTTTTTGATTATTTTATTCTTGAAAGAACTCGGGTCGAAATTACATGTTTTGAGAATAACCTCATTCCCATCATCAGAATTCTTTGCGGTCTACCGCTTGCACCACTGCGACGCCTGCCAGTCTATAGGAATAAATATGTAAATAAAATTTAAAAACTGCACCCAAAGAAAAAATATGTTTAAAAATGGTCACCTCCAACAAAACTATTTTAAAAGAAAAATTTTAAACATATTATGTTTAATTTAACCATATTATTGTCACCGACAACAATATTATGGTTGCCTCCAAACACGTTTTGTTTAATAATAACTAAAACATGTTGAACACTTATAATAGCATGGTTGGTTTTCAACCATAGCATGTTGCTCTTGGAAAAGAGGAAAATACTATTGTTAATTTAAAAACAAATTATTGTCATATTTAACCAAAACAAGTTTAACGACAACCATAATATGGTTGTGGCTTCTTGATGTAGGCCCAATTTAACAAAAATATAGTTGTCGGTGACAATAATATAGTTAAATTAAACATAATATGTTTAAAAATTTTCTTTAAAAATAGTTTTGTTGGAGATGACCATTTTTAAACATATTTTTTTTCTGCGTGTGGATAATCAATTACAGCAAATCACGATCCACCAATACCCATTGGTTAAATATTGATGTTTGACTATAGACTGGCGCCTGCAAGTAAGTACGGTAAGTACGCCAACGGTCTAGTAAGTATGGTAACATGACATTTAAAGATGGCATCAAAAGATAAACTCGATGGTACCAGAACTGGACAGAATCCGAAACTAATGTTAATTTCTTTAAACTGAAGTAAGTGTCATCCCGTGAGCTTGTTTTGGGCATGATATGAGCTGTAAACCGTTTACGGTAAAACTACTTCTTTATATTATAGACTAAAGAAACTAAATAATTATAATATCAAAAAGTAAATTATAAATTATTCATAAAAAAAACCTTTTGCTGAATAAAAATATTTAGGCATTCTGTATAAAATATCAAATTTATTCCATTCCACAAAAACTTTGAATAAAATACATGTTTTTGAACCATTGTTTTAATTCATATTTTTTTTTCAAATTTTTAATTTTTTTGAAATAAAACAAATTTAAAAATTATTATGTACGTATGTATGTATATTTTTTATTTCAATATATTTTCATATTCAGCCATATTCTCAAAATCAAACTCGAGTGAAATCGAAATCGAACATATTTTGAAAATTGTGGTTTCAACAAGGATGGCTTTATTGCATGGAAAGTTTATAGAACGCGTAATTTCACGTTTTGCCGACGCGTCGCGACGTCAATTGGCCACCAAGATCATGCGATTGGACGCCGTTAGACTTTTTTGTTTGTGGGCATACGTAAAAGACTGTGTACACTTGCATACATTTCGGAGGAATGCATGGAAGATGTTGGAAATGTGAAACACTTAAAACATCTGACATCTACAATCAATCAAAAATTTGATGTAATAAATATTCAAGCGCAAGGTCAATTATATAAAAAATGAATAATTAATTGTTTAAATATATAAGAATGTTTTCAAAGCAATTTTGTAATCAACAAACATTAAAGTCACACTTTACATTTTTTGGTATAGCAATTTTGGTATAGTTGTATTTTCGCCGCCGTCGCACACTGGTTCATATTTTGAGAAGGCGGCCAAAACTATTTTTTTTTTATGTTCTCCGATTTTGAAATTTTTTTATTCATGTGAAAGTAAATACTAGTGAACCTCGGGAGCCAAAAAATTTCAACCCTATTTCAACTATTTCATTGAGAACAGGGTGGTCCCAAATGGACTTTGTCAGTATTTGGTTATAGATTTGAATTTCTGAGTAAACTTTTGAAGTTTAAATGCTCATAACTTTTTTGTTTTTCAAGATTTTTTGACAGAATAAGTTTTGTGTATTAGTTTATCTTATTAGCTATACGTGGTTTAAAGCATTAAATTTAATTTTCTTTTTTTTTTTTAATGTCAAAATTTCCGGAAATTTCCTATTTTATAGAACGTAAGTCCTGCCCGTCAAAACGCGTCAAAAAAAATCTATACTCTCTTGTAGTCCAGAATCTAACCTACATTTCTATACCCCATTGTACACACATCTGGATACGATCTTGCGAACTACAGCAATTTCTGTGACCCAAGGTAAGATATTCGGTTCAAAAAATAAGTCCTGCAAGGAAACATTACTGAAATTAAAGAAGGTGAATCTTAAAGAATTTTCGACAAATAAAACAGTTCAGGCCACATAAATTATCTAGCACGTCAGGTTATCAATTAATTTTGAGAAGGTAACGGTATTGCCATTGTTATAAACTTATTGTGGGTGAACGGATGCTGCAAAACGAATAGGCGACATAAATAGACTAACACGTTAGATTTTTGAGTAAGTTAAAAGGTTAAACATTAGTAAATAGCCGCAACATAAACTACATAGTTTAATTACCTGAAAATTGCAACTTAATTTAAAAAAATGGAAGAGCAGTTATATTTTACGTGAAAATTACCTTAATGTTACCTGTTAATTTATTGCCGGTATGTTATCCTTTTAAAAAGTGTGAAAACAGGGGTTTTTATGTTTCAAAGAAATGGTAATAAAAGATTAAATTTGTATTTAAAAAAGGGTTTTTATGTTTCCAAGAAGTGGTAACAAAAGATCATTTAAAAAAAATTTTATCAAGAGTATAAAAATGCATGCATTCATAATTTTACCTTCATTATTGTTTAAACAATGGCTAAGTTCAGTTATAAAGTTCTCGCAGATATTCCTCAACAGAAAGATGAAAAAGATTTTGTGTTACACATAATTAATAATCCATTCTTTAAATTATGCAACGAACAAGAAATCAAAATTCATAAGATAAAAATTTTTCATTTACATTAAGAAAACGGTACCTTAAATGTTCTAGAAACAAGAAAACGTTTTACTTACGCAACGAAAAATGGCTAACAAATGATCTGATTTTTAAGAAGCTGTCAATAACCGCTAAGGAAACTGGTAAAGTGGGTCAGCCCGCAAAACAAATTGACAATTGCAGTGAAAGATCACGAAGACGCAAGCTTGCAAATATCAATGAAGAAATTTCTCATAGTATGATAAAGGATTCATTTCTGCATCAAATTCAACCAACGCAAAATAAGAAAACAAAAATTGCAATAATTGAAAAAATAGTGGAAGCGAGCCCTTAACGCACAAAGAGGAGTTTTAAAAAGTATGCCTACGCCAACTGAAGAAATGAAATTTACTCCAGAAGAAGCATTTGCACTATTTTTGGATTTAAAACTGACAAAAAATCAGTATACAGAACTGCGAAAGCGAACCAATGAAAAAAATTGTGGAATCTTTCCAGCATATCGAGATTTAGTTTCTGTCAAAAAAGAGGGCTTACCTTCGCAAACGGCTATTAGTGTAACTTCAAGTTCAGCAGAAGTAAAATTGCAGGCTCTTCTCGAACACACTGCAGAACGATTATTTAATAAACTTGATGCTGACTGTTTAAAAAAACTTAAAAATTGCAGCATCACTTTATTTTCTAAATGGGGATGTGATGGAAGCTCTGGTCAGAAACAATACAAGCAATGTAATTCAGAAAACTCATCTGATGCTAACTTATTCATGGTATCTTTCGTTCCATTACGTTTAAGAAAAACTTATATTGGCTTAGAGCCGTCAACCAGTAGAGTTACAGAAATGGATGTATGGAAAAATGAAATTCCCTCTTCAACAAAGGAGAAGGAAATTCAAATGATGGAAACACTGCAAGGAGATTCTTTTCCGATCCAGAAACTGCAGCATCTATCACAGGAGTACATTTTGAATTAATAAGACGATTCCAGATCATTTTACAAGTTATATCATGTAGCTGAAAGATAAATGCAAAAAAATTTGGCCAGTATGCAAATGAAACAGCAATTCTTTATAACAAAAAATACTCTTGGAAACATATGCCAACCATAGTTCATAAAATTTTATACCATGGGGAACAAATAGTTCAACACAATATCCTACCAATTGGAGATCTATCTGAAGAAGCGCAAGAAAAAAGGAACAAAGACTACAGATTCTTCCGCGAGCATAATACAAGAAAAATGTCCAGATGTTGTACTAATGAAGATCTTATTACTATTTTGTTGTGCACATCAGATCCATATATGTCCAGTATTCGACAAAAATGGAAATCAACCTCAATCGAATTAGAGGAAGAAGCTAAACAACTTCTGGAAAATGAAACCCAAAGCTATTTAGAAGAAATTTTTACTAATATTGTTTAATTTAAAAGTGTTTATAGATTATAATTTGTTTTTGATTTAAGTATATATTTGTATTAATATATAAAAATAAAATACACATACATCTCAAACCAAAAATAAAAGTTGAATTACCTAAAATGTTATCGATAGCTAAGAATGCTATTTGGGCATTTTTCAAAATATTCCCTTTCAGTTTTATCCTTATAACAACTCGTCTCGTCCCAAAAAAGCCAACCTTTGGCCCCTGTGAATATTGGGACTAAAAAATTTACATGGGCCAAATATTGGCATTTTCTGACAGGATCTAAGTTCGACAATAAAAAATAAGTATCAGTTGTAAAATACAAGAGAAATAATGATAAATTATAAAAAATTCATATTTGAAATATTCAACTTTTACACCGAAACTCAACAAAAAAATGAAAATGCATTTTGAACTCCCCATAACTTTTGCTCCTATCAGTCGAATTTTACGTTTTATAGCGCAAATTAAAGCCTAATATCGCACCTATCGAGCAAAAAAATCGCATAAAAAAATACCGATGCAGTCAAAAGTTATGGAATTTTGACCGCCTTCTCGTAAAATTTCCCACTGTGCGTCGTTGAAAATTTTTAAATTTTAGTCAAATTTGGTCGCCGTCAACGATATGTTTGACTGGCATTCCCAACATCTGCAATTTCATATCGGCTTCGAGTTTAATATTATGAGATTTATAACGTAACGACGTAATCTCTTTTGATAGTTTTCGATATGAGTTACAGACAAACTTTTTTCTAACTTTTCGAGAAACGATGGAATATTTTGTTTTACATGTCTTCGATGCGAGAAGTTCTCACCAAAGTTACAGAACATGGGTACTGGTTCAAACGGATTTGAGAAATCTAATATTTCTGCAAAAGCTTTTATATAAGTTTGCCATTGTATTTTTCAACAATTAGAATCTTAGTATTCAAATATAGTCTAGATCTTTATGAGAAGTGGAATTAACTCAACGATGCCCGCTTATTTTTCCATCAGTTTCTGTCTGTCGAAATGGGGTTTCCCTAGACTTAAGATATGATGGGGGCTAGATTGTTATATATTAATATCACATATAGTTCGGAATAGTTTGTCAGATCGGACCATGCTAGAGATTTGAACCAAAAACCACGATTGCCCCAATTTTTAACCATGAAATTTTACTTTTTTAAGTCTATGAACTTTGAAATTTCCCGATATAATGGTTTTGGCACAATTACGTCCATACTATTTATATAAACTAAGAAAACCAAATTAGACCCAGAAAAACATAAAATATTAATAATATGTCAAGCCGGACCATTATTTTACCTGGCCAGGTGCGGCTCACGTATATACGATTTTGGATTTTTAGTACCATGTTGAAGGGTACATATGATTCGGCACAGTCGAATACAGCACGTTTTCTTGTTTTAAATCTTATTAATATAAATTTTAAATATTAATATCCTATGCTTTTATTTCGAATTTTAAAAAATACTCTACTTGAGTTTTGTTAATTTTAACTTGAATTAAAATTCAATATTCGTATCGGTATCGCCGATATTTCCTTTTAAATATCGGTATCGGTATCATATCGAAAAAAAGACGTGTCTTACCTCCCTAATGCAAATAAAGACAACTGATGGCTTGCCTACACGTGAACACAATACATATAATTGACCGTGGGAGAAGCATATGAATATTCCAAATCAATTCCACACAATGACAATGATTGCCCTTGCGCTTTGTAAATAATTCCCTTTAAATTTAAAAAGTACTAATTTTTCCCTATTTTGGCCGTTAAAGTTAATATTTATTATAAATATGGGTATTTCCCATATCAAAAAATTTTATATGTATAGTTTACTTTTTTATATTTTGTTGTAGAGCATTTAGTAACAAAAGTGATAACATTTGAACAACATGGGCTTAAAAAAGAAGACTTTTCGCTTGAAATGCCCATATGTATGTATGTCCCCGCTTAATAGTTTAAGCATAAAAGTAATTTAACTTCTCAAATTTGCATAAACAAAAATTTTTAATTAAGGATTGCAAAAATGTTTGAAACAAAACGAACGTGTTCATCAAAAGTACGAATTTTTACACTGTTTTGCCCCTTTTAGTTAAAATTTTTCAAACCTATGTATATCTCCGGTGGTAGTTCAAGCCAAAAAATATATATATAGACTTATACAGTTAGCCACAGTTTGTACACTACGTACAACGATCTGCTAACTAGAATGCCGATTAAGCTTAGCAGCTTGTTAGCACAGACTTAATTCATAACAAACTTTTATTCGTCTCCTAACTTTTAATAAATCACATCTAAGTTTTAATGATGCCACATTAAATTGCTCAAAAATGGAACACGTTTTGCATTAATCATCGCTGGTATTATCATTTAATTTTTTTTTTTTTTTTTGGTTTTTCCCACCACATATGTAAAGCCTGATCCATTTCTAGGTTCCCTTCTTTTTTAAAGAAAAAAAAAAAAAAACACACAGAAAATTCAAATTTAATGGGGATTGTTTATTATCATTTGAAAGAACAATCTTTGGCATTTATTTTTTGAAGATTGTGTCTATCAAATGTTGGCCGTTGCTACGTCGCAGATGGTCCATCCGTTGAGTCCAATTTTCGATGACTCGTTCGAGCATTTCGACTGGTAACTGGCGAATTACACGCTTGATGTTTTCCTCCAAAGCCTGAATCGAAGCGGGCTTGTCCGCATAAACTTAACACTTTACATATCCCCACAGGTAAAAGTCTAACGGTGTGATATCACACGATCTTGGCTGCCAATCGACCGGCCCAAAACGTGAAATTCGTGCTCACCGAAGTGTTCCCTCAATAAATCCATTGATTGATGCGATGTGTGGGAAGTGGAGCCGTCTTGCTGAAACCAAATGTCGCCGAGATCACGAGCTTCAATTTCAGTTATCAAATAGTCGATTATCATGGCATGATAACGGTCCGAGTTGCTGCGAACGGCGCCGAATCGACTCTCCACGGTCTTAGTGTACACTCTCAGCTACGGCCGCTATATTTTCTTCACAGCGTACTGGACGTGGTCTATTCGGTCGAATATTATCCAATAATGAATGCTGGGTCTCAAAATGGGTGATGTTGTTGCGAATAGTACGCTCAGTAGGCCGATTATGTTGACCATAAGTTGAATAATAAAGTCGAACGATGTGTTAACGGTGTTCAGGCGTAAGTCTTTCCATTATGAAATGCCAAACAATACTAAACAAAAATAACATGACACGACTCACACGAGATCTGTCAAAAAAGGCTTTTGAAAAAAGTATCTCTACTTGAATCACCCATTACATATAAAAATATTAAAAAGTTTTTTAAATAAAAATAAATTAGAAAAAAGACAGCAAATTAAAAATAAAAAACAAAATTGTTTGACATTAAACGGCTGTTTTTTACAAGTTGGCAAACGTTTGGCAGCTCTTTAACAAGAGTTAAGCAAGCCATTAGGTAAGTGTATTATGAATACACTTTGTGCTAACTTCATGCCACAATTTCGTTATGAATACGGCTGTTAAAATTTTGCAGTTTAAATGGAGTTGATCGAAATGTATCTAAATTACCCCTCTTAACCGACTTTTGCCCACTAACATTGCGACATAACGATCTACATAGCTATAAAAATTCGTACGAAAAAAATTTCGAATTTAAGATGAAGGGTTACTTCTAAAAACTCTGTTCCAGTTTTTCTCATTTTATTCCTCTCTGTTCCGAAGGCTGTTTGTTGTACATTTTTTTCTAAATATAGTGCTACTTCATTACTTTGCAAATATAAAAAAAAAATTTTACAAAGTTGACTTCTTCATTTAATTTTTTTACATTTTATCGTACAAATATCAAGTCACGTCACAATGGAAATGCCCATATGTATGTATTATTAGTAAATTTTATTTAAATATTGAACTGTAAGAAAATACCTTTAAAATGGTGTTTTTTTTTTTTTTTTGTTCAAGTCGATAGACAACCAGAGGAAATAAGTTTTCTTAGCTCTTTAGCCTTTGCCGATTTATATATAAGATTAATTTAAATTATGTTTGAAGGAGTATAATATGAATTTAATATACATATTTTTATTTTTGCAATAGAATTAGAAAATAAGAATTACAATTCAAAATGCAAATAATTTTTTTTGTGCCAATATTAAAAATAAAAGTATTTCCAATAACCAGCTGTATTTATTTTTAAAGCGTTCACAAACAACGTCAAAAAATTTAATATGTGCATACGTTAACATTTTTGTTAATGTTTGAGTTTTTTTTTTTTTGTTTTTTTTTTTTTTTTTAATAACAAAAAGGTTGAACGTCAACAAGTTGTTGTTTGCGTTGACGCTGATAACCTGCAATTTTTTATTTTTTCTTTAAAGGAGATTCCAATAGGAGTAATTTTGACAAGCTCAGCAATGTCACTTTTGTGAAAAAACTAGCTTTTTTCAGTAAAAACTAATAACGTTCAAAAAGGTGTATGTATTTGTTTAAACATTCCATTATGGGAAGGTTAAAGATTTTTTGGTATTGCGCAATAAAATTGCATATGGGATAAAATCAAAAGTCTTTTGATTTATATTGGGCTTAATAAAATATTTAGTAATGTGTTGACAACATTGTACAATATGCACATGTGTACGTTGGCTTTGTTTACTTTTCCATATCGCACTTGTTCCTCTAAAGGGCCCCTCCGGGTTAGCGAAAAATTTATAAATTTTCAGAAGAGACAAATATTTTTTTACAAATTACTAAATATATTGATCTAAGAATGATTGTCGTTTTCTTAAAAAAAGTAAATGTAAAATAAGTACATTTTAAGTTGACTCCCTTAAGAGAAACCAGTGCGATATATTCAATGAAAAATTGTGCCTTATACATATTTAGTTTTTATTGCGCAACTTATTGAATAATGTGAAGTAAAGCGACAATAATAAAAGCAATAAAGTACTCATTTATATTGTCTTGTCAATGGGTACCTTTAAGCTTGTAAAGCCGGTTTATGTCTAAAGTCGGATTTACAATAGAAGTGACATTTTCATGAGCTGTTCACAATGTTAGCAAAAATTTTGTTTGCAAACGCGTTAATTTCCAAAGAATGTAATATCTACAAACTATGCCCGAAAAGTATTAGCGGTTTTCACTCTTGGTAGTAAAGTAGCTTACGTACTAATATTTATAACACCGCCACAACAAAATGTATTATGCTTTTATTTACTGCGCTGTGGTTTACAAACAACACAAAAAGCTGTAGTTAACACGTGTCTTAAATTTACCAGAATAAAACAGTTGAGTTCGGGGTTTGCTATTGTAGAACTTGGTAATCTTGTAGGTAGGTAAATCTTGATTTAAAACACGACCACAACGAAATTCATACATTTTAAATTTAAGTATTGTAGATGACGTAAACTTAGTTAATTTAAAATGTATACATTTTGTTGTTGTCTTGTTTTAAATCAAGATTTATCAAACTTACAAGATGTACAGGGTCTACAATAGCAAACAGCAAATTCCGATACTCTCTTTCTCTCACTCAGCAAATTCAATAATTTACAAAATATACGAATTTTTATCGTTATAAAAGGAAGATACATTTTTCAAATTTTACAAAAAAATTTTTTTGACAATCACCAGTTTTAATTTTACAAGTTTAAAAAGTTTTGTTTTGCATCTGCACGAAATAAGATGTGAGCCACTGTTTGTTTTTTACTTTATTTTTTATCGGATCTTTTCTTGACATATAATTACACTGTGCTAGTTGAAAAAATACAAGCGGGGGACCTGGCGTTTTAAACTAATTCGAGTAAGCTGAATCCAGTGGTGCTAATCGTCATACATTTCACCCGCCTAGAAGCACCCTACGCGCTGCAGGGGCCAAATTTAAGAATTTCAACCACACAAATATGGCGGTTTAAGAAAATTCTTAAACTGGGCCCCTTCAACGCGTAGGATGCTCCAAGATGGGTCAAATGTATGACCAACCCCAATTAATTTTTCATATCCATCATTTATTTATAACAAACCTACCCGCTATCTCCCATACAAAAATTTTATTACAGACTAGAAATATATTGAAGAAAAAGTCCCAAAACTGCCCAGGAGTCGCCCCTAGAGGTATAAAATGTATAATCGACCTCAATTAGTTTTTTGTTCTTAACATTTTCCCAAAACATATTTGCCCTTTATCACCACTTCTTAAATATATCGTTTTATGAAATTATCTTTTGTGAATCAATTGATTTTAAGCATTTATGGCAACTTCGTTTTTTATCTATCTAGAAAAATTAGAAGCATAGCTGCAATTCCAATTTTGCTAAAAAAAAATTCTTTTTGCCAAAAAAAATTATGGACCTAATTAGTGTGACCAGGTCTAAAAAATTTTTACAGCTTAATCTGATTTTTAAAAATGCTAAATTTTTTTTTAAAGATTTTTGTTAAAATTTTTTTTACCAGTATGAAATTTTATTCGAAACTAATTATATTTTAGTGACTAATTTTTGAACGAAAGTGAAATAAATGGTTATATTTAAGCAAATGGCTAGATTTTGGTAAGGCATATGATACATATAAATATTTAGAACAGGGAGTTAAGATTAAATGTTAGATTTAGCGGCCCTGCAGACCTCTGATATATGATAAATTTATATAATATACAAAATTTTTAGATCATTTTATTTTTTCAAGTTTAAGAAAAGTTGAAGCTTTAAAATATTTTTTTTCAGCAGTTTAGAGTAAACAATTTTTTCAAATATTTACACTATTGAATTCCTATCTAAATATGAAGTGAAATTTCCTTGTATCCAAGGGCAAATAATATTTACAATCAACATGATAAGGGAATTTCTTATATGTATCCCCTGAATATTCTATTTTTTTAACAAGACAGGTAAGATTTTTCTTACCATAAAAGTTATCCATTTTCATACGAAATTTCATTTTGAGTACAACTATTTTTAGTCAAAATTTTTTATAGTTTATAAAATTTTTTTTTAGCAAAATCAATTAAACTATTCGTATAAATTTTTGAAATAAATAATGCTTAAAAAAGCTAAAAACATTTTCCAAAAATGCTAAATAAAATGCCAAGTGCGAAATGAAAATTTCGCACCTAAATAAAATTTTTTAATGCTAAATTTAGCTGCAAAAATGCCTCAATGGCCACACTAGCCCTAATCATAAAAAACGCAACGCAACGCCAAAGAATTACATTGAAAGCAAAAAACAATGTCATAAATCTGTGGTTTTCACGAATAATCGCGTAAGTCGGTTTTTACCGAAATTGAGATAATGATGTCAAAGTGCTACATTTTGCATTAGGTTTTTATAAGTATTAAGCTTTTTAGAATATAATGTAGTATTATTAATTTTTTTCAGCTAAAAACAACTTAAGTTAACTGTTTAATAAAATATTTTGCTATTAAAACGATTTATGTCGACATACATCGCCAAAAATTGTAAAATTGCTGAATATGTTTCCAAATAAAAAGCATATGTGATGTTATGTTGTTATTCGTGCAAAAAATATGAAAGTATTTTTTGAAAATTTTTCTATTAATAACAACTAAAGTCGTAAAAATAACAACGTAAGTCGTCATGTGTGATTAAAATGATAACATTTATTTTCACAAAAAAGAACTTATGTGGAGATATGATGTTATATTGCACACACTTAATGAGTCAATCAAACATATGCATTTTTAATCCTTTTACAGATTGTGATCCTGTGAGGATTTTTTCATGAAAACTATGTATAATACGTAGAAAGTCACTGTTAAGAGGATAGTAAAGAAAAAAGCTTAAAAAAGCATCTACAGAAGCCGCAATTGAAAAAAATAATTGTTTTTGCTCTCCTGAAAAGTTTGGTTTTATAACTTACGCGATTATTCGTGAAAACCACAGAAATATTTTGTAATTTTGTTGTTTCTTTCTACAGAAATTAATGTACCGTTTTAAAATTTTCAACGCCACAAACTATGCAGCGTTTGAAATTTTAAGACGCTAGTACCACTGGATTCAGCATACCCGAATAAGGTTAAAATGGCAGGCCATATTGATATTTAATAAATAAAAAAGTTAAAATTATTAAAAACAGCTGTTTAAGCATAACCAAAATAAAATAGGCCAACAGAAACGTGGTGTTCATTAAGATAATTCTAAAAAAGTGCTGTAAAAAAGTATATACATGTGTGCATAACATGTAAATATATATAAAATTGTAACGTTACTGACAGATTCATCATCGCACAGCCTAAACGCCTGAAGCTAAAAAGATGAAATTTGGACTTGAGATTGGTCTCTCGCCGAATCGTTCCAATAAGACGGGATTTTTGGAAATTCGAATGTGGTAAGAATATGCTAATTTTTTACTTTAATTGGGAGAAACAAATGTGTCAGAAAGGGGAAATACGAGAAGTAAAATTTATTTTTTTTTTTACTTTTACGTTCAACATGTGGTACTTTTTGAATTTTGTATAATATTGAAATTAGAAACAAAATTATAGGTGCAGCGTCCTGGGTAAAAGAGAACCTATATTATAAAAATGTTCGTTTTTTTTTTGTTAAAACCTAGACACCAGTGTTACCACCAGCTAAATTCAAAACTACACTTGAGATGACGCAAAATTACCCAATTTAAATGAAATTACACCTGATATAAAATTAACGTTTAATTAATAAAAAAAACCAATTAGAAAGTACATCAGGACCTATTAAAATAAAATTATGTAATGGAGTTAACCCTAATAATATAAGAATTCTTAACGCCGAATATTATCTAGG
The DNA here is from genome assembly GCA_943735925.1 of Pollenia amentaria. Classification (NCBI taxonomy): domain Eukaryota; kingdom Metazoa; phylum Arthropoda; class Insecta; order Diptera; family Polleniidae; genus Pollenia; species Pollenia amentaria. The sequence continues at coordinate 180,806,903 of OX031010.1, read as the reverse complement.
TAACTACATCTGTTTGAGATTTTTTTCGTTTTAAGGTGATTTATGAGGTAAAAAGTTCGTATGGGGGCTATGTCAAATTATGGACCGGGCCGATTCTCAACATTTTCAAAAAACGTATGAACCAAATTTCATAAAATTATCTTAACAATTGAGACTGTACTTTGCGCAAAAGGTCTACATCGACAAACAACCAGCCAGCAGGAGGGACGACTCAGATACTGATTCTAAGTCGATCGATATACTAATAACAAATATTTGTATGCGTTTCATACACCAGCACAAACTTAATACCCTATTCACTTAAATAAGCTCAATATTAGTCAAACTATTTATGTATAAAGATTCCTATAGTAATTCAAAATAATTTAACAAAAATAATATTACAAGCCTCAAATAAATTAATAAAAACTTAAAATAATAAGTCCTTCTTCCGTATATCTAGGAAAGGTTCAAAAAGTTCATTGCCGTTCCTTTGTATACTTTATTTAGTAAATGAGATTCCTGTAATGGTTTCAGATGACAGTTTGTTTCTCAAATCAGTTTAACAAATGTTAAGGGCTCTAAATATTTCTAAACTAAAGCATTTTAAATGTTAAAGAAAACACAAAATTCATTACTTCTTGAAATATTGGAAACATATCTGTAAACTGTAAAAAATAATAGCAGAACTACAAGTTTGTGTTTATCAATCTGTTAACAATATGGCGACTGAATTAACAATCTGTTAGTTGACAGTTGCCATACGTAATATAAATTTGGCAGCTGGTAACACATCTTCAGTTGTGTTGCCATCATTATATTATAATGAGTGATTCAAGTAGAGATACTTTTTTCAATAGCCTTTTTTGATAGATCACGTGTGAGTCCTGTCATGCTGTCATGTTATTTTTGTTTAGTTTTGTTTGGCATTTCGTAATGGAAAGACTTACGCCTGAACAACGATTACAAATCGTTCAACTTTATTACGAAAATTCACGTTCTGTGAGGAATGTGTTTCGTGCACTTCGCTCAATTTATGGTCAACATAATCGGCCTACTGATCGTCGTACTATTTGCAACACCATCACCCATTTTTAGACCCAGCATTCATTATTGGATACTATTCGACCGAAGAAAATATAGCGGCCGTAGCTGAGAGTGTACACGAAGACCGTGGAGAGTCGATTCGGCGCCGTTCGCAGCAACTCGGACTGACGTATAGAACGACTTGGCGCATTTTACGTCGAGATCTTAAATTGAAAGCGTACAAAATACAGCTTGTTCAACAACTGAAGCCGCTCGACCTTCCCAAGCGACATCGCTTCGCTCTATGGGCTCTTGAAAAGTTCCAAGAAGATCCGACGTTTTCGAGGAAAATTTTTTTCAGCGATGAGGCCCATTTCTGGCTCAATGGGTATGTAAACAAACAAAATTGCCGTATTTGGGACGAAGAGCAACCTGAAAAGATTCAAGAACTGCCACTTCATCCAGAAAAAAACAACGGTTTGGTGTGGTTTGTGTACCGGTGGAATCATCGGTCCATAGTTCTTTAAAAATTATGCAGGTGCGAACGTAACCGTCAATGGCGACCATTAATCGTGCCATGATAACCGACTATTTAATGCCTGAAATTGAAGCTCGTGATCTCGGCGACATTTGGTTTCAGCAAGACGGCGCCACTTCCCACACATCGCATCAATCAATGGATTTATTGAGAGAACACTTCGGTGAGAACATAATTTCACGTTTTGGGTCCCATTAAATTTGACATACCGTCGAAAAGTTAAAGGTAAATTATACCAGATTCGGCATATCCTAATTTGAAACGAACATTCCAAAATGGAAAAATGTATTTGTGGTATTTCTAGTTGCATATTACGAGTTGAGTGCATAAACGTGAATTCATCCACTGCCTGCCTAGGCAGTGCAAATTTCATAATCTGAAATAGAAATCCTAAATGTAAAATGTTATGAACAACGTAACAATTGTGGGATATCTGGATTTTCTTATTTTGCGAAGCACTAACGTTACATTTTATTAAGTAAACACAATTAATGGGCTACGCAATAAGACAAACAGAGATGCAGTAAGGTAAGTGAACGATTTCTTAATAAATTTAAAAATAAATATATAAAATTTGAAGAGCCACGACATTCCCTTACTACGAAGCAGGTTTGTAAGGGAGCATATAAAATAATAACGATAACAAAAAATTCAGTGTGCAAAGCTGATCGTTACATTCACCAATTCTTATATACGCTGAATAAAGCGCTTTCTGTGTCAAAAATTTATTTCTTCAAAGTGGGAATTCGCCATATAAAATTCATGTCTTCCGTAAGCGGTATGGTAAGCGAAACTTTTACGTTTCTCCATTACAAGCCTGCTTTGTTGGAAACTCCATTTTTTATTGGGTTATTTCTAGTGAATATTTTGGTTTTTAATTAAAAAATAACGAATGTATTGTAAGTGTGCCGGGATGATATCTTTTTTTCTGTTTGTAACATATTCAGAAGTTAAACATAAAAAGTGATGTATTTTTATCGTGAAGTATGAAAATCACATAAAGATAATCAGTATTCATTACGAAGAGCGTGTACGATATATTTTGTCAGTAAATCCTTAGCCAACACAAATAAGCGCGATGGCTTGCCGACGCGTGAACATGCCTCATACCCGTGGAAAAAACATGGTGTGCCCAAATCTAAGTCGCAAACAGACATCGTTTGGCCTTGCGACTTATTCATTGTCATTGCAAATGCCAATCTAATAGAAAATTGAACGTGTTTGAATTCAATTGGGACGCCTGTGGGAATCATCGGAACTCGTGACAGTAAAACATTTTCGTCTCGGAATTTATTGTTCAAAATGGTGGCTTCGATACGGTTTTCCATCAATTTTTTAACGACCAATCGTGTACCATTGCACAGCCGTGGTTTGCTCAAATTCCGAAGTAGAATAACTGGAGATCCAACTTTCAGTCGTAGAAGGTGTGGTGGAATGCCTATGCAAATCCAGAGTTCAAAAACTCTGTTGGAAAAATTTCAGCTTAGTTAACACCGCTAATTGTATCGATCGATTTGTATGATACTAAGTCGCCTGGCAACGACTGCTGTATCTTGAAGTTTAAAACGTCGACATTTACATTTTTTGCTGCCAAAATAGCTATTTGAGAGGGTATAGAAGGGGGTGCTTTTACCCTTTTTGCTTTATTTTACGCCCTAAATGTCAAAATTTACGGCAAAAGCTGCAGTTAAATACAATATTTTTTAATTCAGATAATGAAAATAGGAATTGCACACGATTAACTGATCGAACGAATAAGATATGTAGGGGATGTACAGCCGTATAACCTCAAGAATGCCTTGGATTTTAGACAAAAAATGCAATGCAAAAATCACTATTTAGCAAAGGATTGAACCTATACAACATTATGCCGAATGATGTGAAGAATGAATCATATGTACATTTTTTTAGAAAAAAAAACTGTAAATTTTATAAAAAAATTTTAAATTTTAATCAGAATGTAATATTTGTTAAATTATATCAAAATGTCATTTAAAAGAATTATAAATACTACTAATAAAGCTAATAATAATAAAATATCTGAAGCTCTGGTTATAGAACTAAACACTGAAGGATTTAGTAACAAAATTTCTTAAGTACGTATTAATATAAGCCCACATTTAATATAATATTTTAAAAATTTGGTAAACTAATTTGCACATGTTTACGTTTTCAGCAACAACAACGAATTTTTAATAATAATGAAATATTTATCAATATACCATTTCCTAAAAGTTTCAAAAAGCAAAAAATCGTTGGGAACCATTTATATGACGTGTAAGATATTTCTATAGATATTTTAAGCTGTTAAAATATTCGTAAGATAAATAAATAAAATAAACAAATTATCCACTAGGGTATTCATTCGGTTAACCGTTAATCGGATAACCGATTAACTGATCGGTTAATCTAAAATTGGCTATTTCCGATTAACGATTAAACCGGTTAATTTCAGTCGATTAACCCATTAACCGATATAACAATCCTTTTAATTTTTTGTAGTATTATAACATAGTTTTTGTTTTTTTTATTAATTGTTTCGTCTCATATACAAAAGGTATGTGTTTAGAAAATTTTTTCAAAGAAACAAAGAAGGTGTTCACTGATCTTCATTTTAAATTAATAAGTGTTTGCTGCCAACAGTTTTCCCAACAGAATAAAATGTAAATGAATTGTATAATAAGCTTATCATAAGAGATTTCCTACAACATGACAACAAATATATATAATTGCAAATGACTTATTCTCGCTATAGTTTTGTAAGTGTTTTTTTTTAGTATGATGTCCCTTTATTTGACGCGTGCCTAAATTTTGTATTATTTTTTAAAGTGTTCAGTCTTTGTGTTTTGTTCGAAGAGTGAAGTGTTTTAACAGTGCACAATTAAAAAAAAAAAGTAATTAAATATTATATAAGTAAAAAACTTTTTGTAAATATGCCATATAAATTTAAACAGAGTGTTCGTAAAGAATGTAATCTTATTATAGATTAGAAAAGTATTTTCCTGTAAGCTTATTCTAAAATTAGACTTCTTAGCTTACATTATATTATAGGCAAGTATTATTATAGCAAGGGATCAGTTTTCATTATTAAACAATTTTGAATAAACCTTTTATAATAGTAATCACAACAGTTGTTTAAGCTTAAGGCATATGGTAGTTAGTTTACTACAAGTTCTTTCGAATTCGATTTGGTTTGTTGGGTTTTGTTTCACGTCCTTTTTATATATATTTGTTTTGTTATTTGTTTTTTCACATATCTTTTAATAGCAATCTTTTAACCGAATTGACCGAAACAATTAGCAGTTTAAAATTTAAAAAAATATTAAAATAGGACTCTAATGTCATAATGGAAGATTTTATACATTAACAGCCCGTTCGCCGATATCGAACGTTAACGTTCGCATAGTAAATAACATTTAAAACAAAAACAAAACTTCAAAAATTGTTTTTGTTTTAAATGTAATTTTCTATGCGAACGTTAACGTTCGATATCGGCGAACGGGCAGTAAGAGATTTTCAGGAAACGGACTGAGAAATTATATATTCTGTATTATGGGTTGCTTTCGATTTCTCCAACATCTACGATAAGTGAAAGAATTTTTTCCAAGTCGTTTTATCAAAACTAATGAAAAGAATCGCTTAAATCCTAAACATTTAAACCAAATTATTTTTCTAAGATTATTTTATAAAATCTTAAACTATTGAAATAACTAATAAAATTGTCTTACATTTTACTGCATTTTTATTTATTTAAATTACTTAATTATTAAAAAAAAAATTCATTAATCGGTTAACCGATCAATTACATAATTAACCGATTACACCAAACCCCCAGTTAATAAATCGAGCGGTTAGCCGGTTAAAGCAAAAGCCCGATTAAATGAATAACCTATTATCCCCATAATATTTCAAACATTTAACTTGGTAACCCTTTGATGATGTTGTAACCCACTGAAAGGCGCCATAAATTCCAATACTTATAATGTAAACAAATGATTAAGCTTGAAAAGCTTTAACGAAGAGAATAACAAAAAAAAAATGAATTTACAATTAACACCTGACACCTTGCACCTTGAAGGGTAAAAAAAAACTGTTGTAACAAAACAAATTTATATAAAAAAAAAAAAATATTAGTATCAGCAAGAATACAGATAATAATAAAACGAAGGAACTTGTTGACAACAATAATTTCTTTTCAATAAGAAAATCTAGTTTTTAGAGAAGCTTTACATTCGAGTACACTGCAAGTTTGCTTGTCTATCTTTATTCATGCTCATTTCCTCACTTTAAATATACATTTGTAGTTAGTGTTTTTAAATATTAACTTTTTTTTAGATTTTCTTACTATTTGTGTTATTTGCTCGCTTATCTCTATTACAATTGAAATTTAACTTTTTTTTTTAATTTAATAACTTTTTTTTTTAATTTTACAAAATGCCATTAAAAGTCAACAAACAACAATCTTAAACCAAGTGTTTTCTTTTATACGTTTAACAACAATGTAACAATAATATATTTTTTAATAGATATATTATTTAAAAAACAACAAACAAAAAAGATTTTAGTTTTTTGATACATTGTATGATAATAAGTTTTCTAGCTTGAATGTTATAAACTTCAACATTTACATATACCGGCATAAAATTAAACTTTTTTAAAAGGATATGTTTTTAATACTCTTGAGTTGTTACTTAACGATTTTGCAGGTTTCTTGAAATATTTGTATTTGCTCTTAATTGCTTGTTTTTATTTTTTTAATGAATTAAAAGAATAAAGCTCGATATTTTCAAAGATCGTTAAGAGATTCTCTTTCGAAGAATTCTGTTACAACGTGTATCTACGTCTAAAAAACGGAACATGATCTTCTAAAAATATCAGCGATCAAATAGCACCTCCGGTTTTTAGCCATTCCAGTTTCGTTTTCCAACTGTATAATCTGGCAAAACTGGAAACAAGAACACTAAGAATATGTCCTGTACTAGACATTGCTGAGGATCTTTCAGAGATTATATACAGGCTGTGAATCGATCGTTGGAGGCTTCATAAGACTTAGAACCGATTTAACATATCTGTATAGGTCTATATGAGGGGCATAGAAACAGAGGCAGTTATCTTCATGTTTGTAGTTTCTATAAGAAATAAGGAAAACCTGTATCTTTTTATTGATACAGGGCCAGATCGCTAATCCGAAGGTGGGTAGTCCAAATTATCCAGTAATCCGAATTGATTTTATGACGTATTACATACTCTATAGTCCGCATTGATTGCCAGCTCGCTAAACCGAATTTTTATTTTTCTGCTTTTTATACCCTTCACCGAAGGTAAAAGGGCATATATAACTTTATAATTCCGTTTGTAATTTCTACAATATTGATCTAAGACCCTATGAAGTATATATATTCTGGCTCCTTATGAGAAGGAAAGCTCAAATCCGGATAACTGTCTGTCCGTCCGCCTGTTGATATTAACTCAGACTTTCTGAAAGAAAACTTTCATAGTGTGAAGCCAGACGAAAGATAGTGGTTGTAAAATGGATATAATAAAACAGTACTAACTGATCAAATATAACTCTTAAAAATATTCCTTGTGCTAAAAAAAAAATATTTTATATGATGATCAGCTAAGATAAGAAAATTACTGCCAATCAAATAAATGAAAGTGTATCTAAGAATCTAAAATAAAATGTAAAATTATATTAAAACGTTTGTAAATTTGTACAAAATATTTCGTTTGAAAAATCTTCAAATTTACAATTTTTGTACCCAAAAATCGTCAAATTTGGATATGGATAAGTTAAGTATTTCGCGATTGAATAATCGTACTTTAATCAATCTTTCTGTACTTGATTCAAGAAATACCGTACTCACTGTGCTATTGATACCGCATCGGATTGATTTGAGTACGGATGGGTTGATTTTTCTTTTGAGTGTATGTTCAAAAAACATATAATAAAAAAACGTTAATTTTGTCATTCTTGATTAATAAAAATTAAATAAATTTGTTTTGGAATCCTGGCTTGTGCTTTATTTTCGAACATAGTGAATTATAATACATAATTACTGCACATCCAGTAATCCGAATATCCCGTTAATCTGCATCAGGGTCTGCAATCATTAATTCGGATTAGCGAGCTGACACTGTATTTACATTGGTAATATGAAGTTTTGCTATTTGATATCAATCAAATATAAAAGGAAGGAGTACGGATGCCTTCTAGAAGCCCTCTGAAGAAACCCTGTCGTCAAATGAGTAGCTAACTACAAAAAAAAAAAAACTTTAAGTTAGCTTGTATAGACTAACTTAAAGCCAGCTACTACGCAATGCAAAATTTACATTCACTAAAGTGTATACAAACACTGTGTAGTATATTTTAAGTAGAACGAGCCAAGTCGATTGGCAAACGAACGGCTCCAAGACCCACAAAAGATTTAATTTATTTAGGGCCAATATTACAATATTCGGAGTAGAAATTGGTAATCGGTTATGGCCAGGTTATAGTATAACTAAAAAATTAAATAAAATAACTAAATATGTACAATAATTTTTAGAAATTTTTTAATAAATTTTTGTTGTCTATTAAAATATAAATTTTTAAAAACTGTTTTATTTCGAATTAGTAGCAAGTTACAAACGTGTTAACAACTAACTTTTCGTTGACTGAAATTTAACTAACTTATAGTTATTTTAAAAAAAACCAACTTAAAGCTAACTTAAAGTATTAAGTTTATAGCTAGCTACAAAAAGTTAGCTTTAAGTTAACCGTTAACCGGTAACTAACTTAAAAGTTAATTGAAAGTAGTGCAGAGTCGGACAATTGACAACTTCCTAGGACATCGCAATGTTAAAATAGTTAGTTAATTCCATATAAAAGTAATGCAAGTGTCAACCACCACTACTTGAGAAATAGTTAGCTTTCAGAAAAAGTAAAAGTTAACTGAATGTCCAACAGGGAAGAAACGAGTAAAGTTGATTTTCTTGTTGTCATTTTATTTTGCTTTTACTTTAACTATTTGTTTTTCTTACGGCAATGAACAGTGTGGCCATTTTGGCATTTTTGCAGCTAAATTTAGCATTAAAATTTTTTATTAAGCTGCAAAATTTTTATTTAGAACTTGGCATTTTATTTGGAATTTTTGGAAAATGTTTTAAGTTTTTTTTGCATTATTTATTTTAAAAATTTGGACGAATAGTTCTATTGTTTTTACTTAATTTTTTTTTTATAAATTCTATTAAATTTTGACTTAAAATAGTTGTACCTAAAAAAATTTCGTATGAAAAGGGATAATTCTTATGATAACCCATTTGAACCCACTGTACTCGCTTGAGTACAGTGGGATCAAACTCCAAAACTCTAATAAATCTCTTTACTTTTTAATAGAATAGTTTTTGCTTCTAAATATTAATTATGAGTGTAAACAATAAATATGAATCAAAAGTGAGCAAAAAATGTCTATCGGTAAACTATCATTCTCCTCTTCATAAACATTGTTTATCGTTTTTTCAATATTCTTTACTTATCATTACATTTTGGATTATATATTTTTTGTAATAAGTTTAGCGCTGATGAGTTTTATGAAAAATAAAGTAAACATAATTTATTTTAAAAGTATTAAAAAAATTTATTTGAAAAAGTTTAAAAAAGTGTTTTTTGGTAGGAATAAAAATTGGTGTACTCGTTCGAGTGTAAAATAATTTTTTGTTATTAGCGATGGATATGAATGTGTTATGGTAAAAAGTAGTAATGATCGAGAAAATTTTGATTTAACAATAATTCCTCCTTATGTTGACCAAGAAACAGATGAGGATGAAATTGACGAAAGAAATTAATTACGTAATGATTTGCCAAACGACCTTCCAGGGGAATTAGAATTGCTTGGAGAAAGCGACAGTGGAGAAGATATTCCACTCGCAGATTTAAGAAAATCGATATTAGTGCCATCGGCAATAAAGTGAAGGAAAAGAGAAATGAACATGGATATGCCTAGTACTAGATTTTTTGAATCTTTTAAAAATAACATGAACGTTTCACTTGAAGGAAAATCTCCAATTGATGTATTTGAAATACTTTTTGATAATGATGTGGTGCAGCTAATAGGTTTGGTTTAAAAAATTGAATGCTTACCAGTAGCTGCGCCTATCTGTAACAGTTTGACACTTATTGTAGCGCCAAAGTGGTTGACAAACAATGTCAACACTTACCATTAGGTTCGAGAGTTGAAGTAGAAACAAGGCGCACAACTACTCAATTGCAACATCGGCAGGCAATCACTACCCAAAACGAAGTTCCAATTAAATAAGATGCAAAGTTTGTCACAGTAGAGTTCAGTGGATTTGGGAGCTTTGGAACGTTGCACTTTGCGTAGAAAAAGACTGCTTTAAAACAATTCCATACCCAATCACATACAAATATTAATACATAATAATAAATTGATCTTTTAATCTTATATGTTACTAAAAAATTCTTTAAATGTAAGTAAAAATAGTTTTTAAATAAAGTTAGATCTAAACCTTTTAATTACGCACCTCCATTGTCCCATTGTACACGCACGAGTACAGCCCAAAAACACCTTTTCGAAATAGTATTTTTTTAGTGTTGTTAATGTAATGCTTTAATTAATATCCAATAAGACAGTTTTTAATGACAAACATAAGTATTTCTGATTTTAAAGATGTTTGGGATCTAATGGGTTAAAAAACATCTTACCTGTCTTGGTAAAAAAAATAGAACATTCAGGGAATGTTAGAAATGCCCTTATCATGTTGATTGTAAATATTAATTGCCTCTTTGATATTACGATACAAAAGTACAAGAAAATTTCACGTTGTATTAAGATAAAAATTCAATAGTGTAAATGTGTGAAAAAATTGTTTGCTCTAAACTGCTGAAAAAATAACACTGTGCTAGAAATTGACACTATTTTCAGACAAGCTGGGTACTTGGCGTTTTAACCTAATTCGGACATGCAGTTTCCAATTTTTTATGAATTTTTAAAAAACAAAAATTTTGAAATTTTGTTAAAAAAATTATTTTTTTTTTAAAAAAAAAATTATGTTTCTAAAACGAATGCGCATATTAAGAAAATTTTATTGCGGAATTTCGGTTTTTTTTAGTTTTTTCAATAAGCTGAAGCGTTTTTGAGTTACGCGAACATATGTTGTGCAACCTTCTCTATTTTCGAAACAACGGTATATCTCAAAAACCCCTAAATTTAAAATTTAATATCAACTACCTATGCATCATATTTATGTGTATCAGATGCTGTACCAAAATATCACTTGTTTAAATAACCATTTATTATAATTTCGTTAAAAATTAAGTCTCTTAAATGTATTTTGCTTCGAATAAAATTTGATAGAGTTCATAAATTTTTAACAAAAATCTTAAAAAATTTTTAGCATTTTTTAAAATAATTTGTAGTATTTTTTGGCCATGTCTAATGCCAGATTTAGCTGTAAAATTTTTTTAGATCTGGTCACACTGGCAATGAATCAAAGCAAGAGAGAAATTAATTTTGTACGGGTCTTTATGAGAAATTTGTAGCATTCGCCAAATAGTGGTGTGTAGAGCCAAACAATGCTTAATAAGCTTGAAAATAGTTGATATGGAAAATTAATGCTTCATATCTGAGAAACAATTAAAAATTTCGTAATACAGGTTTTGGATTTAGAGAGGGAGCATTAAATATATATATATCTCCCATACCTAACTAAATTTTTTAAAAAATTGTCAATAGGTCAATACCAATAATGAGCTGACGCTTCATTAAGTTTGCAATTACTACAATATTGATCCTAGACCGTATAAAGTATATATATTCCGGATCCTTATGAGAGGAGAAGTTTAAATGACGATGTCCGTCCGCCCCTTCGTTGAAATGGGTTTTCCGAAATCGCAATATAATGGGGATATTAATGTCTCATATATAGTAAGAAATTGTTTGCTATTGAAATTCACAAATGGCCGAGATATTAGCAAAAAACCACTAGTTTCCAAATTAGGAACAAGCATATTGGTTATCAATACACAATATCCGACAAAATGTGGGCGGGATTATAAAAGTACGTGTGGTATTTCCCGTACAAAGACATTATATATTTCTGTATATCTGGAGTACGGCAAAAGCCAAAGTTTCCAAATTAGGAACAAGCATCTTAGTTCTGTATAGAGAACACCCGACAAAATGTGGGCAGGAGTTGAGAGGTGGGCGTGGCATAATATAGGTTTATTTCTATCTGAAGAACGTTGAGAGAAAAATTGTCCAAATTTGGTACATATATATATACCTTGGTTAACAATACACAATTGCGCGCGGCACCTTCCGTGCAAAAACATTTTAAATTTCTTTACATCTTCAGAATAGCAAGAGCAAAATTTTCCAAATAAGGTACAATCAGGAGGAAGAGTCAACGGAACATCTTCTCTGTAACTGCCCGGCTTTCGGAGACTTAAGACTCAAAATGTTTGGTCTAAGAACCCTTGGGGACAAAACTTGTCTCTCTGATGTTGATGTAAACAGGATCCACTCCTTTATTGAATCGACCGGTTGGCTGCATGGGAATACTAGCAGCCAGATTTCAAAGGACCCATGGGAGACGGGGTGATATGGTAACACAACGGGAACTAAGTAATGGACCCACGTGAACTGTGCTTGATCACGGCTGCCAATGGAACCTAACCTAACCTACAATCATCTTCGTTATCCATATACAACAACCCACAAAATGTCGGAGTGAATAGATAAGTGGGCGTGGCACAAAATATATTTATTAATACTAGGAAAGCCAGGTGGCCAAAATTCGACCACTTGATATTTACAGCTAAAATTTCATGCACGTATGGAATATGCAGTTCTTATTTAAAAGGGCTACCTAAATTTAAGAAAATAGCAAATGACTTTTCAAGTTTTCTTTTGTTCGTTACTATAAAAGCACAAAATATGGCAAAAATTTTACTATTTTATTGTGATAAAGTTTCGAGTATAGAAGGTAAAATCAACTATATAAATACGGGAAAATTCGTTCTACACATAATACCTACATAACTTTATTAATAAAAATTTAGAAAAAAAAAATTATATTGTGCATATATACACAAAAAATACCTTTAAAACGATATATGTTTCATTAAAATCGCTGGACGATAAGCTACTTAGGTATATTTATATAAAAGATCTAAAGAACAGTATTTATATAACTTTGGGAGATATTTTTTAAATCCCTTCACTGTGCGTTGAGAAATTTTTCATATAAAAATTTTTAAATTTTCAAAAATTTGTATGAAAATATTTTTCAAGTGAGGTAAAGTGTTTTACAAAATAATCCCCTTTATATAAGTTTCGGCATAGCAAAAACCTATTAAAACCTTGAAAGTGCTATAAGGTTTTAATATGTAAATAAAAAAATATTTTTTTATATTTAAGCAAAAAAAAAACAACAATAAATAGTCTTCATTTCATTAAGGTCATTCAAAAATTGGTCACAAATAGGTTTAGTTACCTTAAAATAATACATTAATATTAAAAAATATGATCTATTAATTTTCATTAAAATTCGTAGTTTTGTTAATAAATACACATTTCAGAGTTGAAAAAAACTTGAAGAAATTGCGGATACTAATCAATTTTTGGTTAATATATTTTTCCTTAATTACTTCAGTGCAATTGCCATGACATTTTCTATTATAATCAAATATATTAATTTATATTTTTAATAAATGCGGAAGTATTTTGCACTAAACAATTATTGTTGTTTTTTACAAATAGAATACAATTATGCATCATTATGTGTGATTTGGACTACACATATTTATATAAGTACATATATAAATATTTTAAGTACAGGCGAATATGTATATAACGATTTTTTATTTATTGAAGAGTTCATATTCACATAACGGCTTTAAAAAAATTTATAAAAAAAGGTCTGTATAGCAAAGAATTTGCACTAAAACAGACAATTATGTGTAAGAATTTTTACTTGTAAAATCGCGTTGGTTGACGTATTTAATTCACCTGGTGCTATGCCCATAGTGGGAAAAGGTTGTTATGGGTAATAATATTTTATTACTTTTGGCACTAAGTGTAAGTCTTGAAGGGAATTAAGTTTCAAAATTGGAATTTAACTAAGAGCCTTGTTTACCCTTTGACTTATTTCCTTTGGGATGGCAATTAATTAAATTTAAATTTAACATTTTGAAAAACTACAGTTTTTGAGACTTTATACCATTTTTTCTAACTACAAAGAAATATGAAAATCAGTTACGACTACATTAAGAATAAAATATTTCATAATTTCTCAGGTTTACAACATTGTTTGGAATGATTTAAGAGCAAAAAATGAGCTCCATAGAAATGGAAAACGTATTTGATGTAATCACTTTAATGTCCAGCATTTAGAAAATATTATAACGTACAAAACCATTACTGGATTTAAATGAAAAACACATCTTGTTAGACTTAAACAGAGGACAAGTTATGGGTTTCAGTAGTACAATACAATTTAAGTTTTGATCGATGTCGAGCGCCGTAATTTGGCTCTAGTGCTTAAAAATGCATTTTCTGCTATTCCTGGTAACTTTTATTCTCATATTCTTTATACATACTCGTATATATTATATAGGTATATTAGAGCGAATTAAGTTGTATGGAAGCGAAATTCGTGCAAGGTGTACCCCTCAAAATTAACCTTGGACTTTTTTAAGATAACATTTAAAATATTTCGGCTCCAGCTTAGACCTCTCTTGAGCTGGACCATTTTGAAAAAAGATCTATTTTTGCATATTTTGTTAATTTGAGAATCTGTTTCCTTACCAACATATATAATATTGGTATGAAAAGAAAGGTTTTTTAAGGCGCGTCCAACTGTGTGTACAATTTCTCCAAGGACCATCATCCATGTCCTATTTTAAGGATATTCTGTAAAAAAGAACGCTTTTTTAATTTTTTGTACGGGGTTGTTTGTAATAAAATTGCCAAATTAACATATTTTAATCTTTAGTCGATTTAATTAAATACGGGTCTCAGCTTTTTTTTTGAAATTCGTGCTAGTCGCGTTTCGACAAAAATACAATGGGGTGGCAACCCTTCGTTTTAAATAGGTCAATATGGGTATCAAATTTTTTCTTTTGCCAAGTACATCATCTTTGTATGTAAGTAATTTAGATTTTTGCAAATTAGATGCATTTTACATGGTGCTCTGGAATATAAATAAATTCAATTTTGTGGTAACTCTAATATGATAGCAGATTTAGTTTCTAGATCATTTATGGATGCAAATAGCTCTAAAAGAAGAAAAAAAAATGATAAACGACTTTTTGGCGGCATATTTTTTTCGCCAAAAAAAAGTTATTAAATTTTATTGATTGTACACGTTGTCAGTCAATATACAGTATCGGTAATCGATAAAAATCGTTCGGCTTATATTGCGAGCCAGATCATGCCGCGCAAGAAATATACTAAAATATAATCACAAAAGGATTTGCTGTAACGCTTTTTAAAATCGCAATAAATGAGTCTTAAATGATTTGTAGAAAAGTTTTGTAAATATAAACAATAAAATTTAATAACTTTTTTTAAATTGCGAAAAAAATATAGCGCCAAAAAGTCGTGGATCATTTCTTTTTTTCTTCTTTTAATCCTATTTTCATCCATACATGATGTAGAAATTAAATCCGCTATCATATTAGAGTTACCACAAAATTGCATTTATATTTATTCCAGACCACCGTGTAAAATGCATCTAATTTGCAAAAATCTAAATTCTTTACATACAAAGATGATGTACTTGGCAAAAGAAAAAATTTGATACCCATATTGACCTATTTAAAACGAAGGGTTGCCACCCCATTGTATTTTTGTCGAAACGCGACTAGCACGAATTTCAAAAAAAAAGCTGAGACCCGTATTTAATTAAATCGACTAAAGATTAAAATATGTTAATTTGGCATTTTTATTACAAACAACCCCGAACAAAAAATTAAAAAAGCGTTCTTTTTTACAGAATATCCTTAAAATAGGACATGGATGATCGTCCTTGGAGAAATTGTACACACAGTTGGACGCGCCTTAAAAAACCTTTCTTTTCATACCAATATTATATATGTTGGTAAGGAAACAGATTCTCAAATTAACAAAACATGCAAAAATAGATCCTTTTTCAAAATGGTCCAGCTCAAGAGAGGTCTAAGCTGGAGCCGAAATATTTTAAATGTTATCTTAAAAAAGTCCAAGGTTCATTTTTCGGAGGGTACATCGAGCCCTTTTTTGGTGAGTTGCTCTAAGGTATATATATATTTATATATATATAAGAATTTCCAATTTTGTACTAAAAGATAAAGAAAGAGTTTTGTAATCGATGATGAACTTTGAAACAAAAATGGTGTAGACTAATTTGTACGGTACATAACTAATATACATAAGAAAATAATATAATTTTTTATAAGTGTGTTTTTTTTATAAAATTATTTCTTATACATACATGGCTAAGTTACTTCTTACAATTGTAAAGGTTTATAGAATAATATATTTTTCAATATTCATAAAAAAATGTTTATATGAAAAATTTCTTTACGAAATTTATATAATTACCCCCCTAGTTTTGGGATATTTTATGTAAACAAATTCAGGATTGTACCGCAAAAAAATTATTATCTTCGTGCGCATTATAGTTTTTATTTACAAAAAAAAAAGGAAAAAGCGTTTTTATTTCTTATATAAGTTGTACTTGCATTGTTATTTCGGTTAGGTAAGGTTGAAAGGCCGGTATGAAGTCAATCTTAACACCCTCACCCAGAGACCAGTAGGGTCCATTGTAACGCCTTAAATAATAAAAGGAGAAAGAAAAACAACCCTTCTAAACACAATAGTACTTCATACTCCCAGTCCTCAGCTGCCTGTTATACAGCTAGATTACGTCCCTACGTCCCATTTTGAGACATCCTCCATTTCGCCTATGAACCTACAACCCAGCCATCTTCCTAGACTTTGGCACAAAATGTCATCTATCTGCCTTTATATCTTCTGTATCCTCACACAACCTACATAAATCCGACGATTCAGATCCTTGTACAACCAACATCCTGCCTATCTTACAGTGGCCCGTGATAATAATGGTTATCACGCAGACGATCTTCCTAAACACCGGCCATATCGTCCGTGATATTCTACAATCCGATCTATTCCTCTTGGTCCGATTAGTCCTGTTTAGAATACATTCCCTAATCTTCCCCAAAAAAGAAAAACTATTGGAGGTCTGACTGTCTACACACAGTAACTATCCTCCGAGCCCAGTCTCTCCAACTCCTCGGCCGCTCCAAAACCGGTATGGTTGCAGTTACTCGGCAACCAGCATAGCTTCACTTCATACTCCCCTAAGATTTTCCTTAAGGCAATGTCAGTTAAAACTTTTTATTTGCGTTGCGTTACAGATTCGCTTTGACATCTAAGGAGAAATATACATACTTATACGAAATATGTCACATTAAGTACTTTTAAAGCAGAGCGAAGCGAAAAGTTAAGCAACTCTCATCTTTTTGCGAGCTTTGAAAATCACCTATTATAATTTTCTTTTATTATATATTTTTTTGCAAAATTCAATTCCAATAAATCTTCTACTAATTTGTTTAACTTAATTTTTATAACAAATAATTAAATGTATAATTTACCATCCGCTTTCAAATGTAACCAAACAATGCCTGAGTGCTGTTAAAGTTGTATCACACTTTTTGCTTTACGCTTTTCTTTCAATGTTAGAAACGTCACACAACGCGACGAAGTTGTATCTGCCACGGCCTTTAGATCTCTTATACCATCAAACACTAGCTTGGAATTCACGAAACAGTCATTCAAGGCCCTAAGAGCCGGCTGGACAAATATATAGTGACCCCACGAACCTTCAGCAATTGTAACCCTTATAAATTCTACAGCCTTCAATCCCTAGAGTCTCCGACTGAAATACACTTCAGTCGTCGGAAAGCCTGAACGAACTTTTAATTAGCCTTTTGCGGTTGTCGTTGTCGTATACGACTGTCGTTTTTTTTTGTAGTAGATTAAAGAACACAGGTTGTTTTACTTTACAAAAACACAGGTTGTTTTACTTTAATCTATTACAAAAAACAACACAGTCGTATACGACAATGACAGCCGCAATAAGTCTGAATATCTGACCCTCGAGGTGGACCCCTGCAATCGTGGACATCATTCCCAAAACATCAGTAGAAATACCAATTCCTTCATAATTTTATCCGTTAATTACTTTTATCTCAATTATATTGAGTGAAATTTTTAATAGCCGGTACTAGTTTTATAAATCTCATAATTAGAAGGTATTCTTATTGTTTCTAAATACAGATTTTATAAAAAATATAAGTAGAAAAATTCCAAAGATTTCACTCAAAGTCCAAAAATATAAGTAAAATGTTCGACATTTTATTTCTATTATTATCTGGCAGCGAAAAGATCTTACCAAGGTCCCTTCCTCACATGATCCAGCTTCGAATGATTTTCTTTCGAAAATGTCTAACAAATCGTGCAAATCCTTCTGCGTCACTTCGGTTGTTGTGGACATTGCGACGACGATGCATTTATTTATTTATGCAACGTACAAAAAAAAATTATGCTTATTCTTCCAATTTTTTATTAGTTAATTTTTTTTCTTCTTCTTTAGTATTATTAATATCACTATAATTCTTTATATAGTAATTATGCTTTATGCGTATTTATCAATTTTCTTTATCTAAATTTGCACAAATAAGGCAAATACAATAAAGTTAACACAGCATTAAATAATTGTTTTTATTGCGTATTTCTTTTAAAAATATATAATTTTTTGCTTCTATTTAATTTTTTCGATTCCAAAGGGGAAAACGCCTTTTTCTACACACGCGTCTGACTTTAAAAAACTCGTCAGTCAATTTTTTTTTTATTTTCCGTAATAAAATCAAAGTTTATTTTTAAATATTAATAAGCAAATAATTTGCAACAAAACACAATAATTTGTTTTCTCAAAATAAAACACACTTTAATAAATAAACAGCGCAAAACTTAAGTAATTTCACTTTGACAACGCGTCCGAAAACTTTGCAGACGGAAAAACGTCGAAACGAATAAATAAATTAAAAGAGAACATAGAAAAATAATCAAAGAGAAAAGCCAAGGCGAATTCACTAGAAGGTGAGGTCAACTCTACAACAACACTGTTTCTGTGGTCCATCTGTCAAAAATATTGCTAGTAAAAAAAATGTTTGTTTACATAAAAAAAACTAGTTCGTATACAAACTTTGACAAATCGACCACCGAAAAAAATAACCATATGCTGACTTGACCCCACCTTCTAGTCAATTCGCCTTGAGAAAAGCGTATTAAAAAAAAAGCAAAATGACATTACGACAGGGTTGCATTAATGTTGACATTATTATTAATGACGTCATCATAGTAAACAAAAGAAAATTAAAAAATACTGAAAGAAATTTTATGAATATATTTTTATTATCTTGCAAAATATTGAATTTTCTATAAAAAAAAAAGTGTCATTTAATTTAAAAAATGCAATTTGGTGTTCGTTCCTCCAAAAGGGTTTTATTTAAAAAAGTTCAACCTTTCTAATGGCAGAAGGCATTGAAATTTTCGCTAAGGAATGGCAAAAATTTGGAAAACATTGCTAAATTAGCGGAAAGTCCCCAAAATTTGGTAACATCGGTATAATAGCAATATAATATTTATTAAAAATCTTAAAAGCTTTAAAGAATCAGAAAAAGTACAGAACTATATATTCTCACTTAATGCTTAAGACCTTCTTGCCGAACATCAAAGATTTTAGAATTGTCAAAAAAAAAAAATAAAAAAAATGTATTATGAAAATAGGTATAATCATGGTGAATTCAAAAAGGTAAGTGCAACTCGTCAGCCGTTCATCAGCTGTCTCCACGGCGAATTGCAAATATAATTCCCAAACGTCAAAATATACGTTTGTTTATGTTTTGTGCCAAAGTAACAAAACAAATTTCGTAGAAAAATGTTTGCCTTGGTTAGCTGTTTTTGACAGCAAGCAATTAAATTGCAAAAACAAAATACATGTGGCTTTTTGTAGTTGTAGAGTTGCACTTACCTTCTTAAATTCGCCTTGGGTATAATTTACTCTTATATTAAACTAGCCCCGAATTAATTTTTGATAAGCTATCAAGGCGCATTCATACAGGTAACATTTTCGAGTCATCTGCTCATTGTTTATTTATTTGTGCGTATACTGAATGTCAAGCTCTGTTTACATTTTGTGAAAAAATTAGTTAAAATTTAATAAAAATCTAAATACTTGATAAAAAAAATTTATTTAAATTTTATAAAACAAAAAAAGTGAATGTAAAATATAAAATCAAGGAATAAAAAGTGCGTAAGGAATAAGTGGAGCCACAAAAAATTTGATATACAGGAAAGAGATTTACCTTCTAAAGCAATCGTGTATATTTCATAAACAAAAAAATCCCTTGTTTATGTTTTCAACAAATAATTTTGACATTCACTCTAACTTTTTATAAAAACAAAATACAAAGTTTTTTTTTTTAAAAAAAGGGATAGCTAGCATAACTCTATCTCATGATGCGGTCACCTGTATGAATTCGCCTTGCTAGCTATAAAGATATAAAGCTTGTGTAAAACTAAATAAATGTTAGAGGCTCAGTGGTTGAAATCAAGTTTAAAAAGCCAATATATGCGTGATATCTATCGGTCGTTAATGCTTTTGAGAACTTTGCTATTTAAAATGAGCCATATCGGCTTTTTAATGGCCAATAAATAAGCAAAATTGCCTAATTATAAATAAAAATTCCCCGGGAGTTTACCCTTCTCCCATTTATCATATTTAAATTATATTGTAAGAATAGGAAAAGGTGAAAAACTCTCGGGGAATTTTTATTCATAATTGGGCTGAAAATGTCAAAAAATGAGCTAAACACTTCCAACATTTTCCTAAAACCCTTATTATTAGGGAGCCAGCTAGACCCATTCAATGCTTCAAGGTCTAATACTAGCGAAAATTGATAAGATATCAGTTGAAGAATAAAATGTTCCCTCTTTTAGATTATCATCCACTCACCTAGCATGTATAATTTAATGCTTCTATGTCCAATATTAACGGCAGTTAAATAAGAAAAAAGTACCGAAATTTTCCCTTGCAGTCTTATCACTTAGGACATTGCATGTTAAGTTTTATGTTTCTTGGTCAAATGTTAAAGGTAATTAAGTACAAGCTGTAGAACCAAAAAGCTAAAGAAATTTAATTTCCCGTATTTCCCCTTTATGGTACTTTTTTCTGCCCATTGAAGTGTTTTTGTTCTAAAGAACAACGATAAGTATTATATTTTTTCTATCTCTACGTTTTGGAGATATGAGTGAGATTAGTTCTCTTCTAAAACTTGACCCTATCCTTAGAACTTAAGTGAAACCTTTATAGCCAATGTCCGTTAGAAGGTTGCGTTCTTAATATTAGTGAAAAAAAACTTTTCAGCTTTATAATATTAGTATAGATATAGACTATTTTATTTTAATTGTTTCATTGTAATATAATAATCCAATGCAGTCTTTATTTTTTTCAATAATGTGCATTTAAGCTTTTATTAAATTTATGTACCAATCGGGTATAAAGGAATTCACAGTTTTACCTCGCAAACATTCAAAAGTAATGCGTCCAGGTTTTTGCGTTTATATAAAATTCATATACAATATATGGACAATTCTTATTAGCCATTATTAAGCGTAGGCGTGAAAGGAATTGTAGTAAGAAATTCGCATGATTAAAAAGTTTGGATTTATATTAGGCTGCAAAAATACGTACATATATTAATTATTTTCATTATATCGAGGGCTTATATTCAAATAGTTCTATTTGCAAAAAATCTCATAATTTTACAGGAGAGCGAAAAAACTAATTTTTTTCGATAACTCTAAGAGTAATAACTAAACTTTATTTTAAAATGTTATTTAAAAACAACGTCTAATTTATACATATGTTAATTTTATTTTAGTTTCCGATGTTCCCGCTTATATGTCTAATAGCATTATATACACATTAAAATTTTGTCGATTTGAACATTGAATTATGCAGATAGCACTATTTGAACAAAAATAAAAATGACATGTAATGAAAACTATTTGAGATTTTAATTTAAGTAGTACGAATTTTTATTTAAATAATTAGTCTTTTTTTAACAAAATATTAAGAAACGCGTAATCATGTTAATAGTACTCTAAATTAAGTCAAAATTTAAATGGCGGTGAGAGCTAAACGGCAAACCCCACTGAAGGGATTGTGTGGTTACAATCGAATTTAGTATGGGCAACCTGTCCGTGAAAACCTGGGTTCAATTCCCATCTCGGTCAAGAATGAAAAGTTATCAATAAATTTTAATTCATTTCATGTTGTAAAATTCCTTTCTTCATAAAAATAATTTAATTAAAATTTAATTCAATGAACTTACGCCTGATTAAAAATATCAAAATTTGGATTTAAAACCATTACCAGTTCAATAAAAATAACCACAATACTAATTAAAATAACCACAACACTAATAAATTTTACACTAACCTATATTGAAAAGTAAATTTATATGTATAAATTTGAAATGAAATTAAAAAACAAGAAAAAAACTGTACTTTTAATAATATGTTACAAAAAAGAAAATATCTTTTAAAATAGCATTTCCCAAGGTCTATCCACTAGGTCTGCGCAAGGAGCCAGATGTTTATTTGGTTTATTCCTCAACGATGTCAAAAGTTGTTTACATTTTGCTTATACATATATACTTTTGTTTACGTTTTTTGTTTTTTGCCACACATACATGCATACAAAACACGTTTTCCCTTTTTTTTCCCTATGTAGTAGTAAGATTTTGACAACCGTGAGGAAATTTACACAAACAAAATGCCTGTTGTTTTTTGTACTGTTGTATTTTTGTAGCGGTAAGCAGACCTATTGGATAGGCCAAGGTATATTTATAGCAGGTAGTCTCGGAAAGACAGCTGTTTATTTTTTATATGCTTGTTTTGCGATACGAACTGTCAAATGTTGTATAGTAAACAAGTAAACAAGTTTTTTGTCTTTATCTTTTGTCTTTTTTGTCTCATATCAACCACTTTGCTGTTTGACAGTTCGTATCGCATAACAACAATAAAAAGCCCTGTTGTTTGTTTTATTGTACAATTGTTGTAATCTCGCGGCTACCTGCTATAAATATACCTTGGGATAGGCCTTGGCATTTCCCATATCGCTCAAATAATTGCCAATAATTTTAAATCAAATCGACTAAAAAATCGCCACGTACCTGGCAGCCCTGTGTTTTAAGAGTCAACAACACAAACATATGGTCACTTACGCCGACTATCTTAAATTGACCTTACGACAGAACATTTTTTTTCTATTTTTACTCCTGCAGATTTTTTTAAAAAATTTAAATTATTTAAAAAAAAAATTAACTTAATTAAGTGAATAAAGTTATGTATAATACAACGAATTATGAATATGATTGTACACGCAAGTGTCGTTTGAGAGTGCACGGAAATGCAATAACGTCCGCCCTGACCAAACGGTCAATTGACAATGAAAAGTTGGCTGCATATGTGGCCAAGACTTGTTGCAATTATGCCGATATTGTAGATGATTTAGTAAGTTTTGATAACAGAAAAAAAAATATATATATTAAAAAAAATTAAATACACATTTTCTTTTATATGAAAAAAGGGACGTTCTGCCGTTCATGTTGCAGCCTCTGTGGACCGATATGACATTTTGGAGTGGCTTTTAAATCAGGTGAGTTTTATCTTAATATTTTTTTCGTGTTGATTAAAACTAATGGTATAAAGTTTGTTGTTATTAGGGTTCCATTATAAGTGGCCGTGATTGTGAGTCAGGCAGCAGCCCTTTGCATCGTTCCATTTTTTATGGTTGCATTGATTGTGCCGTTTTATTACTGCGCTATGGTGCCAGTTTAGATATTTTAGATGAAGATAGTCGCTCTCCTTTGCAGCAAGTTTGTCGTATGAGTGACTGTAGTAACAAGCACAAAGTGTAAGATAAATAAGTACCATACTGGCATTAATAAATTGGCAAAACTATTTCATTTTAGAGCCTCAAATAATGAACTTTTGGTATGGGGTTCTAATAAAAACTACAATTTGGGTATTAATGATGATCAGGACGCCGATAATTTGCCTCGAATGTTAAACTATTTTCGCAAAGAACAAATTTCTATACAATTGGCAGCTTTAGGAGCATATCATAGTTTATTTTTAGACAAAAAATCCAATTTGTATGCAGTGGGCCATGGTAAAGGTGGCAGATTAGGTAAATATATAATTTACTTAGTTCATGTCTTTCAATATGTTTACTATGTTTAAGGTACTGGTCAGGAAAATAGCTTAAGTACTCCAAAAAAAGTCAAGATACCTTTAAAAAATTCTGGTGATGAAATAATTTGTATCGGTGTCTCACGCAAACACTCTTTAGTTTTGACCAATTATTCTTTGGTCTTTGCCTGCGGACTTAATGATAGTCAACAGCTGGGAATAAGAGATGCTGGCGAGAAGTGCTTAAATTTTAAAGAAGTTTCTACTCTAAGAAATTGTAATGTTGAGAACTTACAAAAAGTTATTGCCAGGGACTATCATTCCTTGGCTTATTCGGAGAATTGTTTGTATGTGTGGGGCACTAATTTAGGACAAATGGGCTTTGATGCAAACACTAAAATAGTGCAGTTGCCAAAAATGGTAAGTTGAAATTATTTTTATACCCTCCACCACGTAACGTAAATAACGCTATCATACTAAAATTTTGTACGTCACAGTTCTATAGGACCAGAAACCACACTGTAAAAAAATTTTTTGAAGATCGGTCCATAATTTACACTAGGTCCCATATAAACCCTACTCCCGGAAAACGGATTAGTACGCCCAAAAACTTAATAAATAATGCTATCATAATTAAATTGGGTACGGTACAGTTTTGTAGGACAAGAAATCACACTGCTCAATTTCGTGAAGATCGGTCTATAATTAACCGTATACCCCATATAAACCCTACTTAAGGAAAACATTTTAGTACGCCTAAAACCGTAATAAATAACGATATCATACTAAAATACGAGAAATCACACTACCAAATTTTGTGAAGATCGGTTCATTATTTACCCTAGGCCACATATAAACCCTACTCTCGGAAAAGACTTTATTGCGCCTAAAACCAAATAAAGCCCACTTTGGGAAAATAATTAAATTCGCCTAATACCATAACATATATATTGCGGAATAATTTTTTACTCAGATTCATATGTCCAGAAAAAATATCATGCAATTTTGTGAAATTCACTGTTAACGCTAAAACTAATTACACTGCTGTATTGAAATTTATTCTAATTTATTTTTTGTAACACCAGAAATCAGTTTTCTAAATTTTGGGATGATTGGCCCATAATTTACCATAGATCCAATAAAAATTACTCTCCTAAAAATCATTTTATTTCGGCTAAAACTGTTACGAGTCATGATATTTTACTCAAACCAGTTCAAAGTTCTAACAAGAAACGCATAAATCTTTCTTATTATCGGTCAATAATGTAATATAGGTCGAAACCGCAACCAATTTTAAGGCTGACGTTCGTTTTTCTGAAGCTTAGTTAATAATATATATCGAGCCTTTGCTGCAATAGAGTTATAACTCAAATTTGAATTTTCTAACGCCTGTAAATGCAATTCTTCTCTCTAGAGTTGAATATATAAGATATTTGTATGCAATTTTTACACAATACAAAGAAACGATATGGCGAACAACTCCACATTATTAGCTAGTAGGCGGCCCTATGTTCCATTAGCTCAAAAATTAGGTTTTTTGAGTTATGACTCTATTGCAGCAAAGGCTCGATATGTATTTATCATATAAAGCCCACTCCTGTCGGTGGAGGAAATCAAAGATTCGGCAAAGCCGAATATAGCACTCTAACTGGTTTTTTATAAACACTCGTACATTCATTTTATTATTTTTATTATTTTCTCTATTAGTATTTTAAATACTTTTAATGTACAATATGAGACATTTATGTATCAGATATTTCGAGCTCTATTATAAATTAAAATTCTTAACTATAAATACAATACGTTAATTAAATATATTATTATTCTGTTCCGTTTTTATGCTGTTTGGCAAAGAGTTGTATAGCTGTAATCCTTTATAGAACAGCGATCGTTGCATTGCGGTTGTTGATATCCTCTGAAGTCTAAAATCTTCAATATTTCTAAATCGGTAGGGTTGAGCCTGTCTTACCGTATAGTATTTGTTCTGTCAGATATTCTGGAGCTTTTCCGATTTTTATTTTTTGAATAAATTTTATTCTGTTTAAGTCTTTGTTTTATATTTAGCCATCTAAGTGATAGTAACATGAACCTAATTGATGTGTACCGGTTATATTTTAATATGACACGCATTAATTTATTTTGAAGTTTTTGCAGTCGTTCAACTTGACTTATTGTGCAGCATGAGTATATAATTGTTGACCCGATTTCGAAATGAGGTTTATTCATTGTGTTATATATGGGTTAATTCCAAAAGTAGTGTACATGAGCCTTTTTTTTTTTTTTTTTTAAGGTTGAGGAATTCATTCTCTGAAATTGTTTACTTGCATTAAGATTTGTGCAGATTGCGAAATTACTTTTAGTTTCTTTAAAAAAAATTTGTTTTGCTTTTTTATTGCATTTTGGTGAAATATTTTCCGGAATGTCACTTTTTACAAAAATTTACAAAACTAAGAAATTAATGCAAAAATGTTAGAACAAAGCCTACTATCGCATTCGTTCACTTATTATTTACCAGCTTTGGATGTTTTTCTTAAAAAAAACGGGGTAAGTAATAGCAAAAAGTTATTTTTCAAAGAGATTCCAATTATTTTTTTTTCCTTTTATAATTCAAGAATTAAAAAAAAGTAATTTTTTTACAAAAATTTGTTTTTGTGCAGCTTACATTTAAAGTAACAAATTTGCTTCAAACAATTTGGAAGAAATTGTTGTATTTTGCTGGAAACTTGAAAAAACAGTAAAGAAAATCCAATTTAAATTTCAAGTGTAACGAAAACTTAAACATTTATTCATTATTTTGTTTTTGGTTACTGTTTGTTTTTTCTTTTTTATAAAAACGAAACAAAAAATAAAAGTAATCCAATTATATTAACAAAAAATTCATGAACAAATCTATTCATCGGAATCTGTGAATATTTCATAAAAAATTGATTCCCGATTCGTTTTTTTTCTATTTGTTTTTATCTTTACATCAAAAGAACTACAGTATTGAAATCAATCAGAATTTTCGAGAAATAAGCTTTTAAAATAAAAAAAACCTTTTTACTTAAAAGTGACAGTAAAGAAATTTGTGATATTTTTTTTGTTTTTTTCTTCTAAAAAGTTATTTCACGGAAAATAAAAACAAGAAAAAGTGATCAAAACTTCGTAATATATTAATATACATTTTTATTTATTTTATTTTTTACGATTTTTTATTAAATAACTGTGTGACAGTACGGAAATTTTTAGCTGTACTTACCATCGTGCGATTATAAATTCACTTGAAAACACCAAATAATTGATTTTATTATTTTATTTTTTATCTTAATCAATTTATCACTTCTTGCACTTTTTAATAGCGATGCACATAAAGCAAACGAAACAGCTCAAGTAATGATTATGACTTAATTAAAAAAAATGTGACATTACGGAAAAAACGCAGAGACAAAGTAAAATTAGAACGTCAAAATGACATTGATAACATTTTTCAGGTAAAACCAGGAAAAAGCAATAAAAATAAATACAATCATTGAAAAACAGTTGAATATTTTATTATTGTTCTATTGTTTTCAACTCTTTTTTCCATGTTGCTTAATGAATAACATGTGTGGAGACAGGTATATTTGTATGTAATAGGCATGATATACAGTTAAAGCACCATTTGCACAATTTAGCAGAAAGTTTTACAATAATAACAACTACTTTTGTTTGTTGCTAATTATTTTAGAGCTTACTTGCCGTTTTTGTTTTTTTATTTTCTTTTACATGAAAGAAATAAAAAGCTTGAGACGAAAAAAAAGCATTGTGTTTGTAATTAACCCATATATTAATTGCTGTTAATATAGATATTTGTTGTCGCAACCTTTTGAAGAAACTTATTTTCTTGCCGATCTTTTAACAAATATATTCGATATGATTTTTGAAGTTTAAGTTTTTGTCGATTATAAACCCCAAATACTTAATGTGTGTTCATTTACTTTACTAGCAGAAACTTGCAAAGAGAGAGTAAATAGGAAATTGCTCTGAAAAATACTAAAAGTAAATGAACACTTTGTCAGACAAAATTTGTAAGTTAAAGTAGTGACAAATATACAGGAATATTTGAGTACCCATTAATTATTCTAGGACTTGGGAAAATTTTATACATTACGGTAAAAATCATGAATTGGATTTTTTTTTGTATTTAGGAGGTGAAAGAAGAATTCGGGTTTTTATCAATAATAAAAGATAAAAAATCCTTTGTTAACAATAAAAGTATTTGTAAGGCAACACAAAATATTTAATTTCAATCTATCTATGTATAACGTACGTATATAGGTATATTAAATTTAAACGTTACGGACTGACTGACAGATTCATCTTCGCACAGACTCTACGCAGTGAATTATAAGGATGAAATTTGAACCGGAAACTGGTCTCTCGCTAAATCGATCCACTAAAAATCGAATAAATTGCCTAATAGTACGAAAATTGTGTTTGTGTTAGTGAACAAATTTAGTGCATTGCGATTCGCAAGAAACTACTTTCATGTGTAAATGCTAGGTAAGATGGAAGTTTCGGAAGTTCGAACGTTTAGGGGATAAATAGCATAAAAACGAGTAAATTTGCAAACCTCATAACTGCTAAACTAACCGAAGATTCATCCATGTTTCCGAACAATATTTTTGTCCGAAAATAATTTTTTTAATTCAGAACGATTCACCTATTTCGGAAACTTTGCCCGGAAAAACAAAGCTACCTTATGGTTTACAGATGTAAACAAATATACAAACTGGCAGCACAACCTATAACGTTCTTAATTTTTTTTAAACTCAGAAACATAAACTTTGGCATTTAAATATGACCACGAAAGAAGGTAACGAGGTAGCGGGTTAAATTATTGTTAATTATAAAATAATTTTAGATATGCTCATTATCTACTTTATGGCCGTTTTATATGTTCCAAATTCATTTATTTAGTGTTTGTTTCATAATAAACAAGACGGTCATAAAGTAAACAATGAGAATATCTCAAATTATTTAATAATTAATAAGAATCTTTAATTTTGTAAATAATTTAATTTGCAAACAAATTTTTTAACTAATGGGGTATTATACTGCAATAGTGTTCAGTACCGGGTATCTAGGTAACCATTATACTCACAGTACTAACAACAACAGCTCATCGGTCAAAACCCAAACAAAACACATAAGGGATTTTTTTAACAAGTTCGTTATTTTATTTACCAATAAAAATATCGAAATATCTGTCCTAAGTTTAACAAAAGTATGATTTCTTATCGCATAAATATTTTAAAAATTTTAAAAATCAAGATGAGCTTATAAATTTTGCAAAATATCCTTATTTAAAACTTCGTATGGAAAAGTTTGTTTTGTAAACAAAAACATGAACCAGCTGTTTCAAAAATTCTTGCAAGCAAAAATTTTACCAGTAAAAATTTGCAAGAATTTTTTTGTCTCTCTTTTGACGCTCTCAACTTGTAAATTTTTTGGGTTAATGAACACTTTCCAGTAGGTCACGCTTCGCGCGTCTCAGGACCTGGCGGGGCTGGACTATTGCACTCCGGAACCCTTTTTCGGTGCTTTGTTCACGGTTCATCATGGTAACTATGATGAGCTGCTCGATAACACGCGATCTTTGGAGCCGACCCTGCGGGTCTACACCGATGGTTCCAGGATGGGCGACAGAGTGGGTGGAGGTTTCTTCATCGAGGAATTGGACATCAGGGTCTCTTTTAGGCTGCCAGATGGCAGTAGTGTGCTGCAGGCGGAAATTTCTGCCATAAGGCGGGCGGCAAACTGGCTGAGGTACTATCGTATATCGAGGGATATATGTATATTTACGGACAGCAAGGCTGCCATTGCAGCTCTGGCTGGTGTCTTTACGACATCTATGTTAACAGTGGAATGCCGGATGTCTCTAAATGAGATCGCGAAACATTCCAGTGTAACGCTGGCATGGGTACCAGGACACAGTGGGCTCCTGGGCAACCATACTGCGGACAGTCTAGCCAAACAAGGCTGTCTCTTGGACGACATGTTCGTCGACGGCCTGATTGGCACTTCAATGGCCCGCTGCAGGACTCTCATTAGACGGGAATCGTACAGAAGGGCTCAGGAGAGATGGCAGGGCGAGCATACCTGTTTGATGGCCAGGACTCTATGGCCTGGCTATGACGCGGCGAGAACGCGCGTACTACTCGGTCTCGGCAGGGATCGGATAAGGACAGTGATGTCGGTCATCACGGGTCACTGGGTGATAGGGACTCATGCTAGGAGGATGGGTCTTGCGTACAATGACTACTGCAGGAGTTGTCATGATGTGGAGGAGGAGGAGACGGTGTTTCACTTCCTCTGCCAATGCCCCGGACTGGCGGGCGCTAGGTTGAGGCATTTTGGGAGACCGGAATTGCCATGTCTGGACGATTTGTCCAATGCGGGACTGAAATCGATCTACCTGTTCTGCAGGGAATCGGGGTGGTTCGAGACTGCGGTGACCTTTGGGGAATAGTCTGGTGGATACTGGCTGACCCTTGTCACTGGCTGGGGGTATCACAAAGGGACCGCTATAAGGACCCAAGTGAGTCGTCTTCGTGACGGCTACCCATTTAACCTAACCTAACCTAACCTAACACTTTCCAGTAACAATTGTTACAAATTCGTAACAATTTTTAGTAAATGAACACAGCTTTAATTTGCTCTACCTTTTCAAATATGTTATCATTTATCTTAAAAATTATATTGCTTTTAGAGCCACTTTTTGGGTTAGAGATTAGAGATTAAATTAACTTTAATCTCCGTATTAACTTTTTGAGTTGTATTTTTTAAACTTTTTTTGCTAGTTTAAGCGGCCAATGGTGGTGGTTTAAACCTAATATTTAACTGTCAATATACACATGTTTAACATAAACAGCTTTTGCAAAAATATAATCAAAAAACTATTTTAAGAAAATTAAAATATGTATATATTGTTATTTCTTTATTTTTTCTCTTAAACTTTTTCTTTAGTAATTCTTTAAACACTTGTAGCTTGTAAACAATATTGAATTCGGGCATTTTCTTCTTCTTCTTTGAAAACATCCATGTTGTTTTGATAAAAAATTTGACATTTGCACAAAAATTTTGCCATTTATTTGTTTTCAGTATGGTAGCACTACATGGTTTAAGCCACCACCCAAAAATATCAAATTCAATTAATGCTAGTTAAACTTAATTCTCAGATTAGCTAATTATAGAATAAGATTAAGTTTAATCTCAAACCCAAAAAGTGGCTCTTAGTGTTTATTTCCATTATTTTTGTTTTGTTTTCGTTTAATTTCAGTTTGTTCATGTTTAGCCACTCCGTAAAATTTTTAAAATTTTCATTTCCAAGTCCGCTTCCATAAAAATAAGTGTATCGTCTGCATACAATATTATTTCACATTCATTCACTATTTCAGGCAAATCATTTATGTACATATATGATAAATAGTAAAGCTCCTAATATTGAGCCCTGTGGTACTCTATAATCATTATTTATTTTATTAGATTTAATATTATTTACTTTAGTCATTTGTTTTCTGTTTGTTAAATATGATTTAAACCATTTCAGTTCTATGTCCTGGATGCCGTATTTATATAATTTTTGCAGTAGTTCATTTTTATCTATCGTCTTAAATGCTCGTTTAAAATAGAAAAATATTGCAACAATTTTTCTACTTTTTTCCATCTGTTTACTGCTGTTTCACATGAGAAATTCCTCCTAAATCCCGATTGATATTTGAATATTAAGTTGTTTGATTCCCTATACTTCTCCAATTGATCCTTAACTACTTTTTCGATTATTTTCTCGCAAATCTATTAAAATATTTTATTTGTTGTTGATAAAATCAATTTTGACATATTTTAAGCGATCGTTTTTGCTGATTTTCTCTTACATTTTAAAATTTGATATTTTTTGAAAAATGTTACAGTTGTCTACAAAGTTTTTAATTTTTTTTCTAAAAGCTGGAATTTTTTAACTACCTTTGCAATTTCTCTACAACTTTTGAACTTTTGACTAAAAGTTTTAAATCAGTATTGAAAGATTTTTTTTAACTACCAAAAAATCTACGATATTAAAAAAAAAAACAAATATTGTGCGAACGAATAGAAATTTTAATCAATAGGGATGTGCCATTAATCGATTTTTTATGCAGTTGATGAGGTTACTTTATTTATTTATAAAATTGAAGTAATAATAAATAATATGCAACAAAAAATTATTTTGTAAAAGAAAAATGAAATGTTTTCAATGTATAAACTTAATTATCGTCTTAATCAGCAAATAATTGGAAAAAGCTTAAATCCTTTGTGGGGATTTTGGGATGGTTATATTCAATAGCAAAAACATATAAATTTCATTTTTCAGTTCGGGTGGCTTATAATGTTATTACATTAAGACCATGGCCCAATTAGTAGGTCTGCGCGAAACTACAACAATAAAAACAGCACCCATTTTGTTTGTGTGAATTATTTTAGAAATGTCAAAAAACAATGTATATGTTTGTGTACAAAATGGGCAAGATGCCAAAAACAATTGCTACAAAAACAATAATTGCACGTAAAAACACAACTCTGCAAAAAACAGCAGGCGTTTCGTGCAGACCTACTAATTGGGCCATGAATAAGACCCTCAATTATTCAAACTTGAATAATCAAAAGTTAATTTATTTAATTTATAACAATTCTGGTGAAAAGATAAACTCATCACTGATTTATTGTTTGGTATTTTGTTTAAGCTTTGATGTCGTTGCAAAAAATACTTTTTGAGTGTTTGTAGGTAATTCTCATTCCCTCTTTAGTCTTGTTTGCTGATAGCTTTGGCTTTTCTAAAATTATTTAGGAGAACGTTTGCTGATG
This sequence comes from Pollenia amentaria, assembly GCA_943735925.1. Classification (NCBI taxonomy): domain Eukaryota; kingdom Metazoa; phylum Arthropoda; class Insecta; order Diptera; family Polleniidae; genus Pollenia; species Pollenia amentaria. The sequence continues at coordinate 180,774,170 of OX031010.1, read as the reverse complement.
ACCTGGCATAAGCAACCAGTGAAATGCGCATAGGAACAGCTTATCCTCCAACAATAAATTTCAGTATTTTTTTTTTATCAATTTTTAAAAAAGGGAATTAAGCACAACAAACAAAATCTTTTAATAAATAATAGTATTCCCAAAAACAACTTTGATAATAAAAATTTGAAGAAAACTTTAACTGCCTGGCCTACAATGTCGACAAGAACATTTCTTTCGTACATTTAAGTTTATAATATTTTTTTTATTGAAAGTGAAAATTATTGCTTTGTGCTGCACACGCCACTTTTATAAATTTATTTAAAAAAGTAGCTTTTTGTGCTGCATACGTATACTTACCGTTGACATTTTATTTTGCTTTAGCTTTAACTTATTTTTTTTCTCGCGGCAATGAAGCAAATTTATTTTGAATGTTTTTGTATGAGGAATTTGCTGCATCCACCAAACAGTGAAGTGAAGCACAAAACAATACTTAGGACGGGTTTTTGAGATCTCTAAGAAATGAGAATGAAAAGCAAATTAGAAATCTAAAAACTGATTTGTGCTGTCATTACCAAGTTTGTATACAAAATTTTGATGGAACAGCTTAGTTTTGCTTTAAACGTTGTGTCTTTTATGATATAATAAAAAAATCACATTTCGCGGGAAAAAACCCCGTTCTTCAAGGTACGTTGAACTAAGTTTAAACTTAATCCACATCTCAAAAACCCGGCCTTAATTATCTTCAAAATAGTTGATATGGAGCAAAATTATTGCTTAATATTTCAAAAACCTATTAAAAGTTTACAGGGGTGTTCTGGAAATCGAAAACGCAAAACGCAAGAATTTTTAAGTTATTTTTAATACACTCTTAATCCAATTTTTTATAATTTTCTTATAGAATTCTGTTAAATAGAGAAATATTTGTATTGTATTGTATTTGTATTTGTATTTCTTTAACTACAAAAATCTTGTTAAAAAAACTGCTTTTAAATTCTTGCGTTTTGCGTTTTCGATTTCCAGAACACCTCTGTTAGTGAAACAGATTTTGGATTCAGATAGGGGGTATTCAAGATATATATATATTTTTATATATATATATTTTTATATATATTTTTATATATTTTAATTAAATGTTTCAGATTCAAAAATCATTTCACATTTTCTATAGAAATCGCCTTTAAGCAAAATGCTGTATATTCTATATACCAGAAAATTACAATTTGGAAAACCCTTCAAAGATTTTAGAAAATTAGACTTCTTTTAAAAACAAATTGCATACTTTTTATAAAAACCAGATTTTTTGTTTTAATTTCAGATGAAACTACCTCCAAAAACCTCAATACAATTTGTAGAAGCTAACAACAGCGCTACAGTAGTTTTAACTAAAGATAATACAATATTATTATATCATAATTATAAAATTAAATATTTAAAGGCACCCAAGTAAGTAAAAAACAAATTTTATAATGAAATTATACTAAAATCGCTTTTTCATTTCTCCACTCAGTTACGAGTCTCTTAAGAGCATAGCAGTTATAGAAGGTGAGAATAATCGCTCAGAAAAGGGCTCAGCAAGTGCTTTAAAACTCTTAATATTAACACAAACCAATGTTGTGTTTTTCTGGTACCAATTAACACAAAATTTTTATAGGTAATAATTCCAAACACATTCAAATTCCAAACACATTCAAATTGTAAATTAAAATTCATCATTTTCTTTAACAGATGCACCTTTTCTAATATACGTTTAACTCAAATCGACAAAATCCTTTTTAAGGGCAATCAACTATTGATTCTCTCACAAGGTGACATTTACAAAGGCAAATGTCAACAAGTCTCCCTGCCATCATACTACCACGCAAACGAAGCATCTGGCGCCTCAAAAGGTTTAGGTAACATTTGGTCCAGAAGTGACCATCGTACTGCTGAAATGGCAAAAGATTTTATGATACGCATTGAATTACAGCGCATAATACAAATCGATCGCGCTGTTGATATTTTTTGCGATGATGATTTTGCCTCATTTGCTGCTTTGCAAGAATCTCATGTTAAATATTTCAAATTGCCAGCCTTAAATCCAGAAGAATACAACTTAAAAAAGTTATACAATGATGTGTGCGAAAATGATGCAATTTACGATGTCCTATTTCATGTTGACGGTGATAAATTTCCGGCCCATAGATTTATTATGTATGCTCGGGCACCGGGCTTGAGAGAATTTATTATATCGCACAAGGAAAAAGATGTATATTTAAATTTTCAACTTTTAACGGGTAAAATGTTTGAATTAATATTGAAATTTATTTACACCAACTATTTGCCAAATGAACAAGGTGAGCAGGATTTTCTTATTTAAAAACGAGATTTTTAATAAGTGTGTTTCTTTTCATTTTAGATCTTGATGATATACAAATCAGTTTACATACGGATAGTCCACCAGAACTAGAGGATGTTTGCAGAATATTTTTAAATTTTGTTGAACAATTTAATGTCACAAATTTGGCAAATTATTTGAAATAGTAAGTAAAAAAATCTAGATTTTATTTGTTTCAAAAAGCTGATCCATGTATTAACAATTTAAACCTATCTTAAAAAATTTGCATTCTTTTAAAATATTGCCCTTAAAAAGGTTGCACTATTTTCAGAAAAATTTGCATGTTTTAAAAAAAATTGTATTTTTTCTTTTTTAAATTGCGTTCTTTTAGAAAAAGTTTCAGCTTCTTAAGTAAATGTTGTTTTTGTTTTTAAATATCGTGTGCGCGCGGGCAAAAAAATGTTTAGATTAACAGCCTGTTTTTAGAAAATGAATAGATTCATATATAAATTTTTTTTTTTTTTTTGGAAAAATTAATAATTATAATTAAATTATAATAATTAATAAAGAGGAAGGAGTACTAGCAACTGAGGCTCTCGACTCTATGTTGGTATGTATGTACATTTTAAATTAGGTTTTGCAAACCATTTGTGGTTACAAATTTGTAGATTAATTTAATATTTTTATCACACGTGTGTCTAAGGAGATCCGTCGGTGTATTCGTTCCGAAAATGCGTATTCTGGATGAATTGTATGTAGGGCACTCGTCAAGAATATGGGCTATGTTGAGGTGTGAGTTACAGGTGGAACATACTGGAGCTTGAGTTCTTTCAAAAATATGTTGATGGGAAAATTTGCAATGACTGATTCTAAGGCGAACAAATAGAATAATTTCATTTCTGGGGCAGTTTTTGGGGGTATAATGGTTTGTCTCCCGTTGGGTTGATGCGTTTATAATTGTGTTGGTAATTGGACCATTTTTGTGCCTTTGTGGATGTCAAAAAGGTATTGATGGTATTAAAGATATCCCGGGTTTCCATAGTCGAATATTTTATTAAAGGTCGCAATTTAGCTTCTTCGGCAGCAGAGTCAGCGTATTCGTTTCCTATAATGCCAACATGGGAAGGTACCCACATAACTTTCATGCTATTTAAGTTTTGGTTTATAATTATTAGTAGAAATTTTTAACCGATTATGGCCTTTAAAGGCTGGGTTATAGTATTGTGAGAAATAAAATAAAAAATAAATAAATAACAATTAAGGCCTGTATCAGGCCTGTTCTGAAAATTACTTTAACTAAATCACGTGATTTCAAATCACATGTGCCTTTTCAAATCACAAGTTTCATATTTTAGTGTTCCCTTTTTGTGTGTTTCGTGGTGATTTTCAATTGCCGAAAGCACACCGAGAAAGACAGAAATTATATGACTTTCAGAACACCAAAAAAACCACACGTGTGATTTTAAAAGCACGCGATTTTCAGAACCGACCCGATAATTTCTCAGGCAAAATTTTGTTTTCTAAAAACAGGCAGTAAGTCCCCTTTTAGACTCGGAAAACTACTTGCGCAAGTCTCTTGCGCAGCTCTTTGGTTGTAGATATCAGCGGTAAGGTCGCGTTAAGGAAAAAAGAATTTACTATAGACTTTGTTGTAGTCGGCAAGTAACTTGCCGAGTGTAAATGGGGTCTAAGTTGCACTTTTTGTACAAAGAGCGGCACAGTTGTTACCAAACATTTTTTTTTTAAATAATTTGCATAAAATTGCATTCTTTTTTTTTTTACAAAAAATTCCCTTTTTTTACATAAATATTATAATTTTCTACAACAAGTTTCATATAAATCAAATAAGTTTCTTGTCTCGTTTTTCCTTTTTATAGCTACTTGCAACAGTCCCCCTTTTATTTGCCACACATGGTCGACAAGTCCAAATACCGTTTTAATCGTTTACGACACACTGACTACCCACAATTCTATGATGTACGGATTCTTTGCGAAAATAATGTGGAATTACCTGCCCATAAATGTATGCTAGTAGCACGTTTAGAATACTTTGAAATGATGTTCAACCACACATGGGCTGAGCAAAGCACTATAAATTTAACAACAGTGCCCATCGAATATATGCAAGCCATTATAGAGTTTCTCTACAGTTTAGATGTTGAACATTTTCGCAAGCAACAGTATCGCGAAACGTTTCTCTATAACATGATTGTATTCTGTGATCAATTCTTCATAGAGCGTCTCAGGCAAGTGTGTGAAATTTTGCTACTGGACAAGATCTCGATAAGAAAATGTGGTGATATGTTAGACTTTGCTTGCATGTACAATTGTGAGTTAATGAAAAAGGGTTGTATGGATTTCATTTGCCAAAACTTGGCCCGTATTTTACTGCAAAAAACTTTAGCTATTTGTGAGCCTGAGGCTCTGAAGTGTCTCAATCAACACTATCGTCAAATGTTTAAGCAGGTCTTTGATTATCGTATGATAACTCCCGATTCGGAGGCAGTTGATGATGATTGTTTGTGTAGTTTTGTAGATGATTTTCAAGTTGACTTAAGCTTTCGCATGGATGACGAAGAGCAAAAATTGTATAGATCGGACCAGAAAACAAGAGCTAAAGAAAATAAAACTAAACTGTCTGCCAAACAATATGAAAAAGATGCAATTTCCTCTATGATGGAAACTTTAAATGTGACAGAAAATTCCGAGAAAATACGTAGATATTCGGAAAAGTCTAAAGTGATTAAAGAAGCTGAGGAAATTTCAAATAAATTGCAAAATGAAGCCAAATCATGGATGAAGGTGGTAGATAAGAAGGAACATAAAAAGAAAGTGTCTTTGGAACAGGCTGTTCTGGCTAATGAGGTTATAAAGCAAGAAGAACCACCTTCACCCAATTATGTTTCCTTGAATAAAATGAGCGAGTCGGTAGTGGCGATTAAGACAAAAACTCCTGAGCGAGATTCAGTGGAACCATCCACAACAAGTTCAGCTTCTAAGTTATATAATATAAATTTGGCCGATTTAACTACACCTCCTAGAGAAAAACTATCACAAAAACAACGTAAACGGTTGACATCTGAATCATCAAACACTGTTAATTCTTGGCGAGCTGCACCTTTAGGGGAATCCGTACCGGTTGCTGTACCAAAAACGCCTAATGCTTGGGGTATAGCACCACAATCTCCCCCTTCAATACTTGACTATGATGGACTCTATTCACCACCTACTGGCAGTTCAGCGGACCCTTCTTCATTTGCCAATATGATGAGGTCTAAAAGTAAGCCTTTAGCTGCAACTTCAACAAATACCAACAACAGCTTTAGCCAGATTTTGGCTGAAGAGAAACGCCAAAAAGAATACTTTGAGCGAAACAAGCACAAATCTCTGGCTTTAACACAAATAGAAGAGCAGGCTATAGCCGAGCTAAGACAATTCTATAATGTGGATAATATCACCGATGAAATTATAACCATACAAAGGAAATCTATACAACCCACAATAAATTTTGCCATTTGGCAGAGAAACTGAAAACATTTAAAATGTATTCTAAAGGTAATTTTTTTTAAATATTTTACATTATAAAAATGTAGTTTTCTATAAATATAACCCTAAAAAAATTGAGGTTATAAAAAGATTTGGTTTCAATTTTCTAACCTAAAAAATTATATTTATTTTATTTTATTTTTAATATTAAATTTATAACAAAGAGGCAAGTTAACAAAAAATTCAACAATTAATATACATATACAAAAAAACAAATAAATACAATTTTAATAAATTATACAATACAAATTAAGAAAAAACATAAAAGCTTTATTTTAATTAAAAACTTATTCTATCGTAATTTTTACATATTTTTCAAATTTTGCCCTTCTACCGCAATTTGCCAAATTGATTTAGTTTTTACATTATTTGTTAATTCTTAAAATACCTTTATTTTACTTTTTTTTTTCTTTTTAAATTTAGTTAATAGCGTTTAAAAACATTCTTTGCGGAACGCAAATCCATATTCATCGCATTTATAACGTAGTGTTTTAGCCAACTGTGGTGGTCCACAATAGAATACTGTTACTTTGCCCTTCTTCTGAGCTTGCAGCTGTTTAAATACTTTATCCCAATTGGGTCGGCCGGCATTGGTGCGAGTTTTTAAGCCAGTTATAAGATCACGTTTGCCCTAAATTGAAATAAAAAGAAAAAAGGAAGAAAAAATCAAATTTTGTGAAAAAACGCTTTTTGGGGACAAAAGGTATGTTTTTTTTGTAACAAAAATTCTTTTTTTTTTTTTGTAAAAAAAAGTGCTTTATGGCGAAAAAAGAAAAACATTTTGGTGGAAAAAAACATTTTTTTTATTAAAGGACTTTTAATGAATAAGAGATTTTTAATTGAAATTGCGGTAATAAGCTCATCTGCAGATGGAAAAGTTTTTTTTTATGGTAAATAATACTTCATGGTTGAAGTTTTTTTTCTGGGATTAATGTTCTGAAAATGTGAATTTTTTTAGCGAAATGGTTTTTTTTTGATTTTATTAAAATATTTATACCCTTCAGCACAAGCGGAAATATAAGTTTGTCATACCGTTTGTTATTTCTACAATACTGATGTTAGACCAAATAAAGTATAACGTCATATGATTTCAAAAAAGCCCTAAGTTACAAAAAATTCAAAATCGACTTTTTGATCGATTATGATAAACCATATCAAAGTAAATGTTTCTTGCAAATTTCCTACATCTCCTACAATTAAAAATAACGTTGCTACCAACAAAATTCTAAAAGGCCTTAGTGCAAATACCTTTCGATCAATAATAAACAACAAACACAAAAATGGAAATTTTGTATTTTTTTTTATCGACAGTTAGTTCTCCTTTGTTGTGGTTTAGTAAGAAATTATCTATTTTGTTTTTTTATCTAAAAATTTGTTTTAAAAAATTTAATGTTTTTTTATTCAATGTAACTTAGGGCTTTTTTTAAAATCATATGACGATATACATACATACATTCTGGGTCCTTATGAGGAACGAAATTGATGAAACGATGTCCGTCTGTCTATTGAAATGTGTTTTCCGAAGACCCCAGAATTGAGAGGGACTAGGTTGTAATATATTTATGTCATAAATTTTGCTATCAAAATTCATCCTGATTGGTCCACAAATGGTTATATATGAGCCAAAAAACCACGATTGCCTCTAATTTTTAGGTTGGTTGGTTATCTGTAGACAACATCCGACACAATGTGGACGAGCTTGGATAAGTAGGCGTTGCACAAAATAGATTTATTTTTATCTACCAAAGAACGTTAAAAGAAAAATTGCCCAAATTTGGTACACATAGCTTCGTTATCAATACACTTTGAAAACAGGCAGAATTGGAGAAGTAGGCATGGACTTCCAGAACAAAGAAATTATACAACCATGTCACAGAGTACAATTCCGTTCGGAAACGGAATTCATTCCGTATTTTGGTGCTTCACAAAATGACGAAAATATTTTGTGGAATGAAACCATTTTTATTTTCATGGACGGAATGGGAGATTTCTGTATCTTACAGGCCAAAAAATCTATCAAAATATACCTTCCATCAAGAAATAAATATGTTTTCTTAGGTTCCGAACGGAATCATTCCGAACGGAATTGTACTCTGTGACATGGCTGATAGATTTCTGTATACATGGAGAACGACAAGATCTAAAGTTTTCAAATTATGTGCATGCATTTTAGTGATTAAAACACAACGTCCGACGAAATGTGGGCGTGATTGGAGAAGTGTCACAAAATATATATATTTATTAAGGTGGGTCGATTTAGCAATCGATATTTTACCATCGATTTTTCGATAGCTTTTTGCATGAGGAAAGAAAGTTCCACTACGATATATCAAAAAAATAATTTTCGAGGCGCCCAAATTAAAATTTGTTGACTTTTTCTCAACTTTTATTTTTAAGGTTTTATTTTTAGAAGGCAATAAAAAAATCGGATGATTTAATTTTTTTTTTAAATATTACCTTTACGCTTAAAAGGAGGCGATATCATTTTAATCAATTTCTTAACCAAAATTCGTTCAACATATTTTTTTTTTTTCGAAAAACTGATATCACCATCGCCACAAACGTGCAAATTTCTTAGAAATTAGCTATTTGATACGGGAGAAAATACATAACAATTGGTTTGGAGCCTTAAAAATACCAAAAAGAGTAAAAAAATCTAAAAAACGTTTTTTCGACAAAAACTCGTCTTAAAACCCAAAAAAACATTTATTTTTGCGAAAAAATTTATATCGCCATCGTTTTAAGCGTACAATTTTACCTTGGATAGGATATACATTAGGGTTATAACTTTTTTTGAATAAAATTTCTTCATCCCACCACGCGATGGGAAATTTAGTATTGATAATAAAAAAAAATTTTTTTGGCCAATAATGTTTAGCGTAGATAGCGATAAATCCATTTCTTTTATATTACAACATTTTTTTGAAGCCTTTGTAAATCTGGAAAAGTTCTTTTTCCGCCCAGTGGACTTTTTTTTAAAAGCTGTTGAACTTTTTTTAAATTTCATTCGAAATAACGCGACAAATAAAATAAATAAAATTGGTGCGTACCATAAGTAAAAAATAAATCAGCCGATTTTTTTATTACCTACTAAAAAAACCTTAAAAATAACAGTTGAGAAGAAGTCAAAAAACTTAAATTTGGGCGCCTCGAAAATGATTTTTTTGATATGTCGTAGTTGAACTTTTTTTTTCCTCATGCCAAAAGCTTTCGAACAATCGATGGCACAATATCGACAAATAAATATGTCGTAGTTGAACTTTTTTTTTCCTCATGCCAAAAGCTTTCGAACAATCGATGGCACAATATCGACAAATGTTTGTCCTTACAAATCGGCCCACCCTAATATTTATATCTTAAGTAGGGGCGGGATTAGAGCAGTGGACGTGGCACTTCTCATACAAAGACAATATAGACTTTTTAATATCTCGAGAACGGCAAGAGCCAAAGTTTCCATATTATGTACAAGCATCTTTGTTGTCAATACACAACATCGGGAAAAATGTAGGCGGGATTGGACAAGTGGAGGTGGCACAAAAATGATTTATTTATATCTAAAGAACGGTATTTATATAACTTTTACGACTATCGCACCACGGTGAAGGGTATTAAAGATTCGGCATAGCTGAATATATCACTCTTGTTTTTTAGTAAAAACGTTTAAATGAAAGCAGACTTTCTTTATTGTTTTTTTTTAAAACTTTCAGCCTAAATTATAACAAATAAAACAGGTTAATAAAGAGATAAACCCCATATTAACCTGTTTAATTTTTTATAACTTAGGCCGTTTTTCTGCAGAAGTTCTTTGTGTTAAAAATTACAAAAAATACACGAAAAACTACACATTTTTTTTTTGGGAAAAGTTTTTGAAAAACTAAGTTTTTTGTCAAGGCGAATTCATACAAGTGACCGCATCATGAGACAGAGTTATGTAGCTATCCTTTTTTTTAAATACTTTGTATTTTGTTTTTGTAAAAAGTTAGAGTGAATGTCAAAATAATTTGTTGACAAAAAAAACAAGGAATTTTTTGTTTTAAATATACACAATTGCTTTAGAAGGTAAATCTTTTTCCTGTATTGCAAATTTATTGTGGCTCCACTTATTCTTTACGCACTTTCAATTCCTTGATTTTATATTTTATATTCACGTTTTTTTGTTTTATAAAATATTTTTTTTTTTTTTTGAAGCCTTTATTCATAATAAATATTAATCACTACAAACAAAAAAAAAAAAATAGTAATGATAAATAATTATACGAAAGTTCATCTCGTTGACGCCCTATGTTCAACAAGCTTTGGCTTGGTTCCATGTTATGTTATATAAGTAAGTTTTTTTCAAGTATGTTTTTAGATTTTTATTAAATTTAAAATGTTAACTAATTTTTTTTACAAAATGTAAACAAAGCTTGACATTCAGTATACAAACAAAAAATAAACAATAAGCAGATGACTCGAAAATGTCACCTGTATGAGTTCCCCTTGTTTTTTGTTCAACAATAAAAACTCATGGCCCAATTAGAAGGTCTGCGCAATACTACAACAATGCAACAATAGAAAAAACAACACGCAGTTTGTTTGTGTAAATTATGTTCAAGATGTCAAAACCCAATGCATTTGTTTGTGTAAAGAATGGACAAGATGTCAAAAACGATTGCTACAAAAACAATTGCACGATAAACAAAAACAACTCTACAAAAAATCAGCAGGCGTTTCGAGCAGACCTACTAATTGGGCCATGGAAAAGCTCGTATCAACAAAGACAGTTTTTCATAATTAATTTTTTAGAAAAAAAAAAGAAATAAAAAAATTCAAAGTGTCGTTTTTAAGTTTAAATTTTATTTACATCAGGGTACACTAAACAGTAGGCCGTACCTAAAAAAAAGTTTCCCCGTACACCCTCTAGTATAAAGAATTTTTGCAAACAGGTTTCGAAAAATTTTTATTTGCCGAACGTAGGGTGTCGCCTTTTTACATTTTTATTAAAAGCTTTTATCAAGGCGAATTCATTTTTCAGGTGGCGTTGAAAGCACAGCTGTGCTACTTTTTTTTCTTACTTGGAGAGAGAAATGTCAAAAGTTGTTTGTGTTTTTGAAATATCGATCAACGAAAGCAACAAAAAAATACATTGCTGTGTTTTTGGTGTTGTTACTTGTTGTAGTATCGACACCACCGTATACATGAACTCGCCTTGGCTTTTATTTTACTAGCATTGCATGTAAGTATGTATTGTTGTTCGGGTGAAATCTAGCAACTCAATTTTGAAGCGGAAATCTTCAACTGATTAAGCTGAAATTTCGTATACACGTTCAGTTTGGATAACAATTCATGGTAAACTGTGTGACGTCATTCTAAATTCAACATGAGTAGCTATTTTTAATGCACTCCCACAATATGGGTATTATATGAAAGGGTTTGCTTTGAATAACTCGAAAAATAAAGTGGCGTCACTCTAAATCCAATATGGCGGACTTCTAAAGCTTAAAACTTTGAATCAGATATCTTTAACCGATTGAGCTGAAATTTATATACACATTCAGTTTCGCTGACAATACATGTTTACCTGACGGATGGTTAAAATTGCGAACTAATTATTTTTAATGCATTCCTACAATATGGGTGTCAAACGAAAGGGCTTGATGTGAATAAGTCAAAAAATAAAGTAACGTCACTCTTCATCACTTAAACACTTGCTTACATTATGGGTATTAGATGGAAGGACTTACTAAGGACACGAATGCGAGATTTAAATAAATAAAAATTAAAAATCTTTTTAAAAAACAAGCGTTAAGTAAATGCAATAAAAAGATTAAAATAAATTAAAAGTAAAATTTTTTTTAAAAAACAAAAATGCGCTAAAAAACAAAAAATTAATTTTTATATAAATTCGACTGTGTATTCTATTCCTTCAATATTTTCCAGGAATATTTTCTATGCACTATCAGAATTTTTGTTTGTATATTTTTTTCTTTTGTTTTTACTTTTAATTTTTCGTTGTATCTTACCCATTTACAGTCCGTTCTTATAGTGCATTTACACCTACACCATAAACACGTTATAAGTTGTTTATGATGATAAACTAGTTTAAGAAACTTGTTTATCCATACAAATTATAAACACGTTTGTAACTAGCTTTTGAGATAAACTAGTTGCAAACAACTAGTTTTTGTTAATGCAACTCTGTTCTTTTCAAATTTTGCTCTGGCAACGCTAGTGATATTTGACATCTCAAAAAAAAAATTAAGTTAAAAAAGTTTGCGGTTAAAAAAGGAAAACATCAAGAAAAAGTTTAAAAAAATTAATTGAAAATTGTTTTATATAATATGGATAACGAAAATAAAAGGTATGTTTATCGTATGTATAAATGTACGTGCACCAACGTTTTTAAGTTTTTTTTTACTGAAGTCAGCTGTTTTGTGACACGGCTGTTAAACTGTTAACTGTCAAAACTGCTGATGTAAACGATATAGTTTATGAAAGTAGTTTACGATCATAAACTAGTTTGAAAATTACAAGTGTAAATGCACTATTAAAGTATGATATATCAATTGTTTTGAGAAGGCCAATGTTAGTCTAGCGTTATTCGTTATTTCCGAAAGCTCGCTTTACATACGGATTATGGTAAATTATGAACCGATCTTCAAGGCATTTGATGGTGTAATATCTAGTTTTATTAAACTGTAGAAAACCAATCATCTCAATACATAAACTTCGATTTATCATACTTTATGATCTGACTTGTAAATGACAAAGGTATAAAGATCTTCGGCAAAAAAAAAAAAAAAAAATATTTTTTCGTACTGCCTTGCAAAACTACTTTATATTAGGGGTAGTGTGGTCATTTTGGCATCTTTGCGGCTCAATTTAGCATTACAAATTTTTATGTAGCTGCAAAATTTTCATTTAGCACTTGGGATCTTATTAAGCATTTGTAGAAAATGTTTTAATCTTTTTTAGCATTATTAATTTTAAAAATGTGGACGAATAGTCCCTAGGGGAAAGGGAACTAACACTAAACTTGTCACATGACAAGTCACTTTAACATGGCGATGGCCTACGAGGGGTTAATTGGCACCTTTTTGACACTTTGTTACAGGTCACTGAAATAACCAATTTCGGTAAAAATAATGCCTGTCGCAGATATTGTCACAAATGAACCATGTCAACAGTTCTGCCACGACTAATACAATTTTTACAACCAAAATTTTTGAAAAAGTTACCAAATGTGAAAAAACATAACCAAATTAGAAAACCCTTTTGTTAATTGAGAAAAACATTTATATTTGTTTTAAGTTGCACTGTAAGACAAAGGTAATTTGCACTTAATACGAAATATTAATTACAAATTAAGAAAATAAAACAAGAAATGCAATTCCTCTACATATTAAAAAAAAAAGAGAAACTTAAATTAAAAGGTTTTATTTACTTTTTTGGACCTTTTTCATAAAAAATATTTTTATTTTATAAGAGTTATGTGCTGTTTCCCCAACACAAGTGATTGAACGTGTAGTCAACTTTATATTACACGTTCAATTGTGAAAACAGCACATTAAACCCGTCAAATTTCCATAAAAAATTCAGTATGCTCAAAGTTAATAAATTAAATTTGTTGAATTTGTTTTTTACAATAAACGAAATTTGTACTTCGCAGTTATAAATAACAAAACGGAAAAAATTAAATTGTTTTCAGCTTTTTAACTGCCAGTGGCAGGGTTGTGAAATATTTCGATTTTTAAATTATTTTGGGGTTGACATTTACGTTTGGCGATATGGCGATTGTCTTGGCGAAATTGCTTTTTTTGTATATTTAGATATATCTAAAATATTATTAAAATGGGTATTACTTACATTTTTTATTTTTTCGAATTTATTCTATGAGTTAAATTTTAGTTATGTATTTTTTATAAAGCTTTTTGTAATAGCTCTATTCCTTAAATTTTTTAGAAATGACTTTATACACTACCAGACTATTATCTTGTGTCTTCTTGTTACATTTTACCTTAGCTTTCCGTTGGATAGCAATGAAGTATATTTATGTACAGAAAAATTTACAATTATTAGACACCAGCAGAATGTAATGCATTTTCTGGCCCGCTACGGCCTTCGTCAGCATTCTTTGTGTCACACTGGATAGTGATACTTTATAAATTGAATGTATTTAACTCAACTATTTTAACAAATAGATATTGGGAATCATTGCATCATATTATGAAGAATATAAAAAAATTCGTATTTCAGAACGTAAATTCCATGGGGAAAATGTGTATAACGGACAGTCAAAGGTTTTTGTAGAAATTAAAAATATTGCCATATTATTATATATTTTCTTACAGTAAATTCCACAAGTTCTAATATTATATATCATATATCAATTTGTTTTAGAAACATCTTTAAAATGCCTATGTGTATATCAATATATTAAAATATACTACTGGAAATAGTGCACATTTAGAAAATGTTCCTTATATTCAAGTTTTTAAAAACACTTAAACTACTTTTGTGTACTTTTCCTGTCATGTTCTGAAATCAATTCCGCGTGATATATGCACTTTCTACTTTGAGTACCACTTATCTTCACTTCTTTTAAAATCAGGAAAACCTACGCTCATTTAAAAAAAATAATTGAAAATCTCCATCAATAAAACTTCATTTGTTTTCAATTTCATAACATGGCAGTTTCTAATATAAAAATCACATTTTACAATTTTTTTGTATGCAAATATCCAAAAAATATCTGAAAGCTGTTTTGAAAGGGATTTATTGTTTTCAATAAATTTTAAAAACTTCCGTTAATTTAAATCAAATAATGAGAAAATCGTAGTGCAAAGTACACACTGTTCGAAGTCGTAAATAATTTCCTTCGAATCGATATACGCAATAACCCCCCATGTAAATAAAAAGGTTACAAATTTCAAAAACGTAAATTGCAAGTGTATTAAGAAAAAACATATTCATACGTATTTTATATTTTTGAAAAAAGTAACCAAAATGAAAAAATATTCACATCTCCACATTGAGAAAAAAAATAACCAATTTTGGTTAGAAATAACCAAAAACGGCAGCTTTTCTTGTCAATATGATAGATCCCCTTCATATAAAGTAATAGAACTAGAGAGAATCAGCCACTACCCGCACAAAACCCAATCACATAAATAGTTTTGTGCCAATTACCTTTCCTCTGGACCAACTACACTCTAAACACATTATCACCAGTTAAGTGATACAACTTGTTTTCACCTATCACAATTCGTTACTTTTAATTATATAATTTTGTTCACTGGTCACGGGATAAGTGCTTTAAGAGCAATTGACACAAATTTCCCGCAGGGGTTCTACTGATTTCACTTAAATTTTTTTTATAAATTATAATAAATTTTGACTTAAAATAGTTGTAACTAAAATAATTTCGTATGAGAAGGGCTAATCCTTATGTTAAGAAACATCTTACCTGCCTTGTTAAAAAAAAAAAAAAAATAGAATATTCAGAGATTATTATAAATGCCCTTATTATGTTGAGTTAAATATTATTTTCCCCTTGATATACGATATAAAAGTAACAGGAAGTTTCACTTTATATTTAGATAAAAAATCAAGAGTGTAAATGTGTGAAAAAATTATTTGCTCTAAAACGCTGAAAAATAATAATTCTATAGCTTCAACTTCTCTTTCTATAAAAAATTAAATGATCAACTTCATGTGCCTCATATATTAATATCATATGCCTTACCAAAATCTATCTAATGGGTGATTCAAGTAGAGATACTTTTTTCAATACCCTTTTTTTTGACAGATCACGTGTGAGTCGTGTCATGCTGTCATGTTATTTTTGTTTAGTATTGTCTGGCATTTCATAATGGAAAGACTTACGACTGAACAACGTTTACAAATCGTTCACCTTTATTACGAAAATTCACGTTCTGTGAGGAATGTGTTTCGTGCACTTCGCTCAACTTATGGTCATCATAATCGGCCTACTGAGCGTACTATTCGCAACACCATCACCCATTTTGAGACCCAGCATTCATTATTAGATAATATTCGACCGAATAGACCCCTTGCAGCACGCCGTGAAGAAAATATAGCGGGCGTAGCGGAGAGTGTACAAGAAGACCGTGGATAGTCGATTCAGCGCCGTTCCAGCAACTCGGACTGACGTATGGAACGACTTGGCGCATTTTACGTCGAGATCTTAAATTGAAGCCGTACAAAATACAGCTTGTGCAACAACTGAAGCCGCTCGACCTTCCCAAGTGACATCGCTTCGCTCTATGGTCTCTTGCAAAGTTCCAAGAAGATCCGTCGTTTTCGAGCCAAATTTTGTTTAGCAATGAGGCCCATTTCATGCTTAATGGGTATGTAAACAAACAAAATTGCCGCATTTGGGGCGAAGAGCAACCTGAAGAGATTCAAGAACTGCCACTTTATCCAGAAAAACAACGGTTTGGTGTGGTTTGTGGACCGGTGGAATCATTTGCCAATCATGGTGCCAAGGTAACAGTCAATGGCGACGTTATCGGGTCCATGATAACCGACTATTTGATGCCTGAAATTGAAGCTCGTGATCTCGGCGACATTTGGTGTCAGCAAGACGGAGCCACTTCCAACACATCGCATCAATCAATGGATTTATTGCGAGAACACTTCGGTGAGCACATAATTTCACGTTTTGTGCCGGTCGATTGGCCACCAAGATCGTGTGATATCACACCGTTAGACTTTTTCCTGTGGGGATATGTAAAGTCTAAAGTTTATGCGGACAAACCCGCTTCGATTCAGGTGTTGGAGCAAAACATCACGCGTGTCATTCGCCAGTTACCAGTCGGAATGCTCGAACGAGTCATTGAAAATTGGACTCAACGGATGGACCATATGCGACGTAGCAGCGGCCAACATTTGATAGACATAATCTTCAAAAAATAAATGCCAAAGAATGTTTTTTCAAAAGATAATAAACATTCCCCATTAAATTTGAATTTTCTGTGTTTTTTTTAAAGTAGGGAACCTCGAAATGGATCACGCTTTACTTGCTTAAATATAACCATTTATTTCAATTTCGTAAAAAATAAGTCACTAAATTGTATTTTGCCTCGAATAAAATTTCACACTGGTAATAAATTTTTAACAAAAATTTTTAACATTTTTTAAAATCATTTTTAGCATTTTTTGGTCATGTCTAATGCCAGATTTAGCTGTAAAATTTTTTTAGATCTGGTCACACTGATTAGGGGGTGTACGGCGCACTTTTCTTGCTTGTAGTGGTACGCTCTACTAAACAGGTGTACGCATCCGACCAGCTTATTTTAATAAATAATTATTAGAACTTTTACAGAGCGACTTTCTTTCGAACTTCTTTTCACCAGAGTTAACGACTTCAAATGTGAAAATTCCTCATAAAAAATTGACAGTCAGAATAACCTTATGCCATAGATTACACCTTATGCCTTGATTTATACATAATTTAATTATTCGTAACAAAAGTAACAAATAAGAGAGAATATACATAAATAATTTTACAATATTACTTATCTTTTCTTTTCAGATTTCATCATTTCATTATTCATTAATTTCAAGAAAAAAAATCATTGATTCAAATACAATTTTCAGCATTTTAAAGAAAAGAGGTAAGTGAAATTTTTCCTTTATAGACACATACGTAGTATGTCTCTAAATACGCACCTTTTCGTGCAACAAGTCCAAAGCCAGCTGTAGACCAACAGCCTTCATATCGGTACGTTGTAAGGCGCTTGTTATATACATGTGCATGTCCAAAAATCTGCGTAAAAAATGTATAGAATTTAGGAGATAAAATAAAATGTTATATTGTCAATACCTCTCCATAGCACCGCCCAATTCCGCCTGTTCGATTTCCAATTGCGATAGCAAATTAACAAACCATTCAAATGAACGTTGATCACGATTTATCCAAAAGAAATCAACTTTGCGTAGATTCATAACCGTTTTCGGTATATCACTAGACCATTCAAAATTACAGCGAGGACAAGTGTGTCGGGCCTTCCAATAACGATGCATTATTGATTGAAGAATGGAGGCGAAGGGAGTAACACCAATACCCGTACCAATTAGTACAGCATGTTGGGCCATGAATATGTGGGAGGAAGGAGCTCCATAAGGACCATCAATAAAAATCTGAATGTTCCAAAAAAAAAAAAAAAAACATGATATTAATTCTACTTTTTCTGCGAGCAATTTCGTTTATATATGTATTATTTTAAAATTAAATTTACTAATTGTTATTAAAGACCCAAACCTCTAATACTCCTGCATCAAGTGTAACCTTGCCACCAGAGTTAGTTGTGCCATTTGAGGGTATGCTGCCATTACTGCCCCGATTTTTAATAGAGGTTGATAATGAACGCAAAAATGTGGGACGTCTTAAACGTCCCACACGATTGCTTGCATTAACAGTTGTTTGGCTGTGGTCCTAAAGAGTTTGAAATGTGTTTTTGTAGTTTTGTTTTTTCATCTTTAGTCCCAATTCATACGTTGCAAGTCTGATTGATAAACTTATCACATTTTTTTCTTTGAATCAGCTGCGGCATTCACACAATGCTTGTCTTATTGCTGAAATATTCCTTTTTTTATGTATGAAGTACACACGTATGTGTGCGTTTTTTACATTACGAATGAGAAAATAAAACGTACATGACGAGTACATCAAGCTTAGTACTCGTTTTTTTCCTCTCGTCTCTCTCGCCAATAACGTAACTAGCTGATGAATAAGACTTGCATCGTGTGAATTGGGACTAATTAAATTCTTAAATTAAACTTAGTAAAGGGTTTTGGTGTTAAGGATCAAGTATTAGATGGATTTTAAGATTAATTGTGGAGGAAGGAAGGGGGTTTTAAAAGTGATGAACTACAAAAAAAAAAAAAAATTACCACTTACCTCTAAAGGTTTCGAAACTGTTAAATTGGATCTATTCTCATTGTTGTGGTTGCTTCGATTTGATTTATCTAGGATTATTTACATATATTTAGATATAATAAATTTTCTTTTAGGAATTTTTTACCTGTTGGTATTTTTCCCTCTTCTGCATGTGCAAGAGAATATGGTTCCAATGTTGTTCCATTGTTTTCCGAAAATTCTGGTTCATTGTCTTTCATTCTGGGTGTTTTAAATGCTATTATCGTTGGTTTGTTACGCATATAACGAAAACTTTGGGCTAATGATTTATTTTGTGGGCTTAAATAGGCCGAGCCCATGCTTTGCATTTTTGCTCGTCTCATGCGGGTCTCATCAAAAGATCTTTCAGATTCGGAACGACCTATGGCGTGCAGGCTAAAGGGTTGAAAACCAATATAAAAGTTAATATTTTTGTTTTTTGAGAGATAAAAGTACAGAGTATATGATGAAACAGAATTGAGTCATCAACTTCAGGCAAACATTCTAAAGCCCACAATTAAAACGTCGACAGTAACTGCAAATTCTCTCTCATTTCTTTCGTTTGTTTTTGTTCTTATTTTTTTTTGTTTACAAAATGTATGAAATTGAAAAAAAGTATGGTAGCATTGTTGGGAAAATAATTTTCTCTATGTGAGAGCATTAGAAAAAACGTTTTCAAAATAAAATTAATTTAATTTCTCGACCGTATTCTCTGGCATAATTTTATTTCAACCTGTATGGAAAACGTCGATCATCCCCAGTTCTGTTTCATCATTATATACACAGCAAGTTTGAAGTTTTAGAAAAAGAAAAAAGCAAAACAGAAAACGGAAAAAAGAAATTTCCTTTCCTCTGTTTTATAAACGCAAGATGTGTTTAAGTTTCTTTCCTTTTCCCTATTTTCTAACGCAACACAAAACTTGCCCAAGGAAACTGAGCATAAAAAAGGTCTTATGTTGAAAACCTACTTACGCCCTGAGTCTCTCTCTTTTTTTGGTCTTCACTGCCATATCAGGCAATGAAGCACTCTTCGATAAAGGTGGTTTATCCATCAATAACTTCTGCATCTTCTGGCGTTTTCCACTCTCCAATCTTCCCTCTAAATCATATTCATCCGATACGTAACCATCATTAGAATGTCCCGAATTACGCTTCTGTTTATTCTTCACATCACCATTATCCTTGCGAGAGAATGTTCTTTGCAAACTCTTCTTTATACTGCGTATACGATTGATGCCATTAGTTTCATTGGCCTCGCTGGCACTTACACTTTCGGTGGCCAGTCGAGGGGGCGCAAAGTTATGTCGGGGAGGTCGAATAGGACCAATGGCTTGTAATTGGCTTAAAGTCTTCGATACCATGGTCGAGTCAAAACTTGAACTGTGCTGAATTTTGGACAAGTTCTGAGCCAGAAAATCGGTTTGAGGTGTGGCAGAAGGTTTGTTGTCATTCGCCTCATTGTTAATTTGTAATAAACTCGAAGTGGGTATGGCCTGTTTATGAGCTATAATTTCACCGTTATGCAATTTATGCTGTTCCTTTTCAAAATACTGATACAAACGATTGGTCCACTCGCCCACTGTGCGTATATGCAGCCACATATAATCTTCCTGCTCGGGTGCAGAACTTATAGTGAACGGATGCCATTCATAATTGGCTATAGCGGGAATATTTACAAAAACATAATCTCCAGGCCGAAAATTAAAGTTGAAAGGCCTCTTTATAACCAAATGTATGACCTTAGAAGGCAGCAGTAGACCCGAACTTATATAAGTCTTGCCATGTTCTCCCCTCATCCAAACATATCTTAAAATTCTTTCTATTGTATACACTATACCTGGTATAAAGAACCATTTCCAAAAGTTTGGACCATGGAACAAAACCAATATCCAAAATGGTATATACAACAAGTGGGTCCAATAAAACACTTCAAACGAGCCCTTACGTCTCACAAACGGCTGGGAACAGATAAACATTATAAGGAGTATTATAAATAGAGCTACACCGGTAGGATTGGCACAACCTGGTACCAAACCAAATAATCCCGGTTTGTCCGTTAACAGCCATTCTGCAATTGTATAGTTTGCCGCATTGATTTCCGGATCATTTACTACGATCAGGGAAAAGTTAAAGAGATGCATTATAGTGTGAACTAAACTTAATACTGATATCACAATGCCGGTTAATTTGTGCAAATAGATGTGATTATCGACCGGCAAATAGGTGGATATTCCCCGAGATCGTAAGTAGGTGAGTGAATGTCGCAGCATCAATACCAAAACCCAGGCACAATTAAAGTTTAAACATTGACCTGTTTGAGAAAAGAAAATTATTGTAAAAATATCTATCTCTCTTTCTCTCTTATCATTTACTGCGATTACTTACCACATGCCCTCGCAAATATCACAAATATATTACTCGCTCTGTATTGTATGGCTCTCGATATGAATAGACACACATTGATCGCAATGTAAAGGAATAGATATGTTACAAATACATGATTATTTTTCATATAGGCTGGCGTCAATTGATGTGGTATGGGTATACGATTCCAAAATGACCTTTTCGTTTTAACGGCAGAAGTTTCTTTACCCATGGGCACTAACCAACGATCAATTCTAAATTGAATTTAAATTTTTTAATGTTATAAATAATTAAAAACATTTTAGTCAAACTTACGTTATACTTAAATTTTCCAATAGGCCACCATGTTTATGTAGTTGATTTTTCAAAGCCTCATAGGTTATCTCCCCACGATTATAGGGATCGGCATCTTCGAACATGGCTGTAGTAAGATCTTCTATCTGGAAAAAGGAGTTTCGTTTTATAAAAAAAAAAAAATTTTTAAATGTGATAAAACCCGATAATTATCTTTAATTAGACTATTTCTCAATTTAAAGGTCATAGAATCAAAATTCCGAAATGTCAAAAACCCGAATTACAGAATTCTGAATATCAAAATCCCAAATTTTGGTAATCCTTTATTTAAAAATCCCGATATCGAATGCCGAACTTAAATAGTTAGCAAAGCCGGTGTTTGTTATACCATTGAGGAGGAAATCCTTGCGCCCAGCCGAAGGCCGGGGCTTTGTAGAGTAGCTTTAATAAGCAAAGCCGGTGTTTGTTTTTATCATAGAGGCGAAAATCCTGGCACCCGGCAGAAGGCCAGAAATGCAGAGAGGCTTTAGTTTGCGATTCTGGATTTTTTAAATTCGCGATTTTGAAATTTGAGAATTCGAATTCGGATTTTTAAGTTTCGGGCATATTTTTTTTTTTTTTTTTTTTTTTTTTTATTCCAACACTAAATCCAGCGAAGCTTTTTGCTTGTCTGCAGGAGACCAGAGTCTCTGGCGGGAATCGAACCCGCAACCCCGGTACTGATAGAGACTAGCTCACTACCAACTAGCCTACCGGGGCACCCAAATCCATTTAAAGAAATATTAAATTGTTAAATAATATAAAATTTTAAAAAAATTCTTGAAAACTTTTTTTTTCAAATTAAGTTTAGTATTAATAAATAACACTGGTCTGCAAAATCGGTCAAAATCGGACAAAAAGTTCTCATGTTATGATGCATAACCGCCCAATTTTGGGCGAAAGACCTATAGAAAAAAACTGAAAACTGATTTGAATTAAGCGCTTTAAAAGTCTTTTATTCTAAATATTTTTATTTAAAGGCGATTTTTACTGCAGACCTAGGGTTGCACGCTTTGAAATCAGAGAAATCAGTACGTAAAAGAAAAAAAATCAGTACAATTGCATAAAAAACGGTACATATACTTTTTTAATATAAAATTACATATTAATAACATAAAAAGCTTTAATATTTTTTAAACCAAAACATGAATTTATTCTATAATTTGGACAGTGACAAAATTTAATTAATAAATCTGAATTTTTTCAAAACAATAATACAATTTCGTATATATTTTTAGCGGGAATACAAAGTGAATAACAAAAAAAATCTAAAACAAACAAATTGTTAAAAATACGATTCTTAATTTCTTGTTAGCTACTTAGTTTTTCAAAGAAGCATTAGTTTTATTAAAAGCAAAATTTGAGGTTATTATGTCTGAAATTTGGTACTAAAAGGGTGAATTTTACACTTTGCTGTTTGAGTTAATTGTTGCATTAGGTCTTTTCTTGACGAAAAAAACGTGACCAACATGTGAACTAAAATTTTATTTCCTTTATTCTATTATATTTTTTGAATATAGGTCAACATAAAATTAAATAAAAATTGAATAAAAGTAGTTTTTTGTTTGATTTACCAGCATAATTTATTTAATTTTGCAATTAAAACGTCATGTTGAATCTCTTTTATTTTGCGGAAACAGCCAATGTCTAATTTAACACAGAACAGCTTCAAAAAGGTTTTGCTAGCCAATTTCACTTAGAACTCTTCTATAAAAAACTAAAATTTAAATTTTTTCACAAATGAATTATTTGACATTGGCCTTTTTAGCACCAAGCTACAGATATAAGGACAACAATGTTAAAAAACCAATTCAACACTTGAAATAACGAAGCCTGTTATGTTTTTATCTTCAAAATAATTTAAAAGTGATTTACAACCAATTACTTATATTAATTGTAATTATTGCAAAAGCACAATCGTTTTTCAGATAATCGTATACTATTTATTTTTATAAATAATATATTTACATATGTATGGAAATAAATATTAACAATGTTACAAGTTAAAAATATGTATGGTCTTTTTGTACATTGTACACAATTTCTCTCCTGTCTTCAGGCTGCAAGAAATTGTAAAACTTTATAACCAAAGTTTGTCTTTATCTGCAACTCACCTTCTAGGTTTTATATTAGGAGCCTGTTTCTCTTTTTTCTCCACTTTGAAAACTAAAGACTCGTTCTGTAAAAGCGTTTTAATGTGGGAAGGAAGAAATAAAATTACACATTTTCTCAAATTCTTCTACTGTCTTCTTTTTGCGTACTGACTCGGCAAAAATCTTTAATGTTAATAACTCATCGATAAGAACATCTATATTAATATTTGTATCGCAAACAATTTTACAATACGACAAACTATATACTGAACAAAATTAATATATCAGTACATTTGCGTACTGATTTGCTTGTAGTGCAATAAATCAGTACTTTAAACAAAAAACAGTACATGTACTGATAAAAACAGTACGAATGGCAACCCTATGCAGACCAGTGTTATTATTCCAAATTTAGAGTTTGTTATTATTCCAAATTTAAAGTTTCCTAAATTCCAAGAACATCTTTATATGGAGGGCTTAAAGCTAAAGCGAACCAAGTCAAAAATTAAAATTCGAAAATATTTTAAGGTTAATTAAGTGACCTGCCATTAATTTCTGGAGCCATAGACTTGGATTTATTACCATTACCTAGGGATGGGCAAATTGAAAAAATATATCGATATATATCGTATCGATATTTTTTTAAAGTATCGATATCTATTAATTAAAAATATCGATATATCGATATATCGATGTATCGAACGTATTAAGCTGACATTATTTTCAAATTTAAAAACTTAATATACCTATTAGAGATGAGCGATCCCGTGATTTTTAAAGATCATCGTGATTAGTGAATGTGATTTAAAAATCACTGCTCCTTTAAACTGTGATCACGGTTTATCAGTTTTCTGTTCTTTTAAAGTAATTGCGGCCAAGCTATATGTACAATGCGGGAGCTTTTGTAAGCACTTTACAAACAAACAACAACAAATTGTAAGAGCTTTCATATCTGTTTTCTTTCATATACTTACATACTTGAACAAATACATTTTGGCATAAAAAAATTCTAATAAGATAGAAGAGAGAATGAAAGGAACAGCAATATCATTCGACATTTTATTCAAAAAACGCTATTACCCACACACACAGTGAAATATCATAAATTTGTATATGTAACAAAATACAAAAAGAACGACTTAGAAAGTACCTGTTACTTGACAAATTTGGTCACAACTGTGATTCGTGATTTTTCAGTAACAGTGATAAAATCACATGTACAGAAATATCGCTCATCTCTAATACCTATGTATGTCATTACATATTTACAAACATATTACATGTTATTCCATTTTAACTTTTTATTGCTTCTTTTAATTTCAAATTTACTGCATGTCCCTCGATTTCGAACGAAACTTTCATTCGCTTAATTTTTATTTAAAGCAAAAACCAATTTTAAAATTTTGTTTTTAAGGTAAGTTATGCGATTAAAGTTTTCGTTTGAAATCAAGGGACAGGCAAAAAAAAAGTAAAGAATACAAAACATTTTTATTTATTCGCCATATGAATTCTAAAAAAAAAAAAAAAATTAATTGGGATTATATAATTCTGGGTTATATACTGCCGGTAAACGAAACTTGTGACACATACCAGGGATGTTAAATGTGGTTTTAAATTTTGTACCAACTTTCAAAAAAAAAATGTACTGTAAAAAGGTACCATTTCTTTTTTATTTTTTAAAACAACAAGAAGTACATACAAATACAAAAAAAAACAAAACTTAACATTAGCATACATTATATGTATGGATTAAATAAGGTACATAAAAGTCTTATAAATTTATGAGATCAAAATCGGGCACTTATTTGTTTAGTTAATAAACTATTTGGAATTTTAACATCATAGCAGCATGAATTTGTCGATCTTAACCAATCCTTTGTTGGCACATGTAGACGGATTATTTCCTTAATTAGCTAGTGCCGACCAAAAACTACAAATGTTTTCAGTTTTTAAAGACTGAAGTTGCTCGACATCAGCTAAAGCTCTAAATTGATTATTGATTAAATCAAAATTTACAATTTCATTCGGGAACATTTTTACTAGAAGAGATACAATACTACTTTTTTGCCTGAAATAATATTTTCAGGAGTAAATTTATGGAACCACATTAAAACTTCGTTATTAAAGTTGACTTTGGTTCTCAAAACTTCGCAAAATCTTATACAAAATTGTTTTGCATTTTCTTTCATTTCTTTAACAATATCAATATTGATATTATTTGTAGATATAAAATCCACTTCTGTTTCGCAATAAATTTCTTCAAAGGGCATGGGATTTTTGTAAACGTCTACGATAGATATATCACATTCTTCCAAAGCATTTTTATTCATGAAATTACGTGCTATTTGGCGGAACAAAAAATGTAGCCTTTGTAAAAATACATGCATTCGAGGATCTTCTGACTGCATTTCTAAATTAAACATGTTAATAATTTTAAGTGCATATTACATAAATAAAAAATAGAATTAAAAGAAGGATTTTTAAATCCTGATGAAATAAATAATAATTAAAAAAATAAATGCAATGAAAAGGACTCAATAATTTGTTTGTTATACTAACAATTAAAAAAGGGGGAACTATGACAAATTTTTAAATTGTACCAAGTGAGTCACGGTAGTACCACGGTACTTTAGAAGGCCAAAATGTACCAAAAAGTACAATTGTACCAACTTTAACAGCCCTGACACATACTATACAAGTAAACTGTGCAATATTTTACTTTTAATATATAAGAATATGCTGAAATAAAAAACAAAATATGTTTTTTTTTATTATTAACATTACAACTTTCATGAGTATATTGCTGCTAATACGCCATAATTAAGGCGATTCTATGCATAATATTAGGAACCCTTTCCAGAATATTTTTTTGTTGTCATCTCTTAAAAACCGAGACAAAACTGAACTGTGTAATCTATGAAAATTTACAATGGAAAAATGCCGTTATTTTCTTAATATTAGTAAAAAAACATATGATGCAATTCTTAAAAAACAACAGTATTGGAAGCAGTTGAGCAACGGTTAAAATGTTGAATTTTATTATAAAGAGATCTTAAAAATATCGAATTCGATAGGCGAAGATAAATATCGATGTATCGATATATGGGTATTTTTAATATCGGCGATATATATCGATTATAATTTTTTTAAATATCGATATTTTAATATATCGATATTTATTGCCCATCCCAACCATTACCTCAGGAACGAAACACTTTTGGAAAAAATTTAATTTTAGAGTTAGTGATGCCGCTCATTTGCTTTGTTTTTCTTTATATTGTGTATAAAATGTATCTATATCTTTAATACTTTCCCGTTTAAAGCAAATGTATCGTAATTATTTATAAGTGGTCCAAGCAAATCGAACTTTAAACACGTTTATTTCGAAATGTATTTTGTTGGGTTATGACGACGTTGCAGCAAATGAGCGATTTACACATATGGTCAAAATAATAAGTAAATAACTTTCTTCTGCTTATTGTGATTAATTAAAAATTTACGAGTATGTTTATAGAAATTGATTTTTTTTTATATATTTATTTTATTTGGACTAACGGTATGTTCAGACATAACAAATATTTGACGAACAAATCCAAAAAAGATTGACCAGTAATTTGATCAAACTTTAGCTTTATTGTTAACAATTTCTATTGATCTAAATAATACAATAATTCAAAATAAAACAAACAAAACAAGTTTTGTTTTTGAAAATATGCAACAAAAATATGCAATGTCAGCTATATATGCAAAAATATGCACTTACAAATCGATGCCATTTTACTTAAAATTTCATGATTTGCAAAAAACTCGTATTTAGTTTATGTTGATCTCAGACTGCCGACAACAAATATGCATTTGTTTAAAAATCCGGGCCTTGATTATGATTTAATACTCTATTTTTGAACAAGTGCGATATGTGTATGTACATATATGTTAGGGTGGCTCGACTTAGCAATCCATATTGTGCTATCGATTTTTCGATAGCTGTTAGCATGAGGAAAAAAGAGTTCCACTAAGACAAATCAAAAAAATCATTTTTGAGGCGCCCAAATTTAAATTTTTTGACTTTTTCTCAACTTTAATTTTTAAGATTTTTTTTAAGTAGGTAATAAAAAAATTGGCAGCAGTTTTTTTTTCAATATTTTGTTTTTTATTTTTTTTTTTTATCGAAAGGAATTAGATTTTCGACCAAAACTCGTACAAAATATTTTTTTTTTTCGAAAAACTGATATCACCATCGCCTTTAACGTGAGAATTTCTTTAGAAATGAGCTATTTGATACAAGAGAAAATATAGAAAAATTGGTTTGGAGCCTTAAAAATTACAAAAAAGAGTAAAAAATCAAAAAAACGTTTTTTCGGCAAGAACCCAAAAAAACATATTTTTTTCAAAGAAATTATATTCCAATCGTTTTAAGCGTAAAAATAAAATCAGCTGATTCTTCTTCATTACCTACTAAAAAAACTTTAAAATAAAAGTTGAGGAAAATTCAAAATGGGCGTCAAATTTTTGTCCTTACAAATCGGCCCACCCTAATATATATATTATATTTTATGCCTTTGTTCGGTTCAGCTCTGAGCTCTCCATATGTCATATGTGTTTTTGTCTTATAGAGGGAATCTACTTTTTTATTTCATTTGTAGCAAATAAATCATTATTCGTTCATGGCATAGAATACAACAAGAAGCGACGGTTCGAGTAAGAAACTAGTTAATTTTTGTTTTAATATTAAGGCCCCTATTACGGTTTACAACTCAACTAGGTTGAGTTGTAATTAATACAACTGGTTCTGATGAGTTGTAATTTTTTGATGTTTTTGTTCGCCGCAATATAGCAAAGTTGTAAACCATAATACAAAAATTAAGAAATTACAACTCAACTCAACCGTAATAGGGGCCTAAATGGTTTCTATCATGGTGAAGTTACTACAAGGTGAGAGCACTAGGATTTGTTGTACAACAATACAACAAAAACAGGCAAATTTGTTTGAGTAAAAAAGTTTAGTGTGTCCAAAATATGGATTTTCACCACACCAAAATATTCTTATTGAAACGTAAATTCCTTACAATATAAAGTAAAAAAACATAAACATTATGTTTTATATAAGAAATAGCGAGTTAAATGACTTAGTCCCAATTTACACTAGGGACATTTCTTGCCGGACATTTTTTGAATTCTCTTTTAATCTTACCTGTAGCGTTTACATATGAAACATTAGAAGTCAGACAGAAATTTTATACTTGTTTCTTTCTTTTCTTCATTCGTAAAGTTTGGCGGCTTTTTCTTGTAGTGTTTATTATAATAGTCTGTGGTGTTATTTTGCAAATTTAAATTGCCAAACATTTTTGTAAAATTAAAACCGGAGTATTATATTCATTTACCACAAAAATGTATTTTAATTAATTAATTTTTTGTTTTTACTTAAATTTATTAGTTTATTTATTCAGAAAGCACAAGGCAAGTTAACAACACCACAAACATAGCACAATACAAGCCAAACTGACGACAAATTGCGAAAAATAATATAAAGCAACAAGATGTAAACTACAAGAAGTAAGAAAGAGAAATGAAAAAATGTCCAGTACAGATAGTCATGTACTACACACTCTACCTTTTCGACCCCTCGCCATCAAACTTCGTCTGTCCGGCAAGAAATGTCCCTAGTGTAAATTGGGACTTACATACATAAATGCAGTGTAAAGTGCAATCGAAGTGTGAATCAGTAGCTTTAACTTTAAGAAAAGTCTCTAAGGAAAACCTGGATTTTACAAAATAAGGTTAAAATAAAAAATATTTTTATCAAAAACTGCATATCAATATCAACTTTAATTTTAGATGTCAGTGAATACATATCGGATAAAAACAAGAATAGACAAGTTTTAGTTGGCAACATTAATCACGGAAGTAAGTTACAAGTTAAACTTCTTTAGGTAATTGTTTAGATTGCCAGGCAATTCTTCTTTGCCGCATAATAAACACTTACGCATTTTTGAAAAGCACGCACAATGGTTCCACAATTAAATAGGTTTGATTTTTATTTAAATAAAAGTTTTCTTTTGGAAATGAGTTTTTTTGTTGGTCCGCCACCACGATGCAAAAGGCTACGTTATAAACGATTGGCTTAAAATTGTAATTTAAAACACTAGTTGCTTTTTGCAGCAAATAAAAAGCACTTTTATAATACAATACGTATTTTATTTAAGTTATATTTCAAACTGTTTGCAAAATTTTCACAATAGAATGTAACTTTTACAAACGATTAGTTTTAATACAACTCACAAGTTCTTTTATCATACAATACGTCCTTTTTTATATTGGGGGGATTCACAAGGTGTGCTATTAAGTCATATCGTCATAATGTCCTAAATAATATTTTACAATTGTTTAAAAAAAAAATATTGTTCTGTTTCAAACAACATAAAAAAATATTTTTTTTTTTAAACAATTGTAAAATATTATTTAGGACATTATGACGATATGACTTGATAGCACACCTTGTGAATCCCCCCATTATATTTAAATTGCTTTTAACTAGTTATTTTAAATAAAATTAAATTTTTTATCTTACAAATTATTTTTTGAAGAAAATTAACGTTAGCAATCAATATTTTGATACTTGCTATGAATAAACAAATAATTTTGACACAATAAATCCTTCACCATGGATAAGAAAAAAATTATAGATCCCGTAGTGCTGCCAACTTCTAGTTATTTCACCATGATTTCACACAGCACAAACATGAAATTTATCTACCACAGACAAATTTTATTTCACCATAGAACTTTGCTACCCTTTCACACACACCCTTATTAGTAAGAAAATTTACCGATATACAGTGAAGGACTAAAGTCTACATGCAACCTACTTTTTTAAGATTTTTGGGAATTGGTAACGAAATTGAGAAAAACTTGTATACCAATATTTAAGGCATTAATAAATACTTTTATTAATGCCACAAAAATATAATTCAAAAACATAACAAAAGCAATAATAATAAAAATATTAAAAATTTCAAAGGACAAAAGTGTACATACAGTAAAAAAGGAACAATAGAATTAAAAATTACATTAAAAAATTTTAAATATGTTAAAACTTGATATGTAGATGGTTCGCCCTGAGCTTGCAAATGCCACATGGAGTTTACTTATGCCCCTATTGCGGTTCTCCACTTTTGTAACAGTTTGGTTGTCTTTGGTAAATTTGCATTGCTATTCTCAACTCGACTGGCAGTTGGCTTTTCAGTTGTGTATCTGTTTCTTTTCGTGGTATTGCCGTTTTCAACTTTGTAAAAGTTTGGTCGACAGAAACGTTATAAATACACAACTGTTTATTAGTAGTTGAGTTGTTTTCAGTTTCAGTTGACTTTCATTTTTAAAAGCAAAAAAAAAAAATAACAATGGACAAACCGTAAGTAGAAAGATTTGTTATACTGTATATTAGAGTTTCACAGCATTTAATACATTCGTAGATCTTTGAAAATTACAACTAAAGCAGAATTTGAGAGGCTTGTTAATCTAATGGAAAAAACCCAGAGATTTCACGTGGAAAACCAAAATTTGGTATGACCAAAAATCAGTGTAAAGATATATGATACTTTAACACATAACTTTAATATAGGAGGAATAGCCACTACGCGAACAGGTGTTTTTTTAATCCAGCAAATAATGAAACGCTTCCTTGTTTAGTCGGAAATAACTTTTAAATCTACAAATTTAAAATTATTATTTAGCTACGTTACTAATTATAAGTTCTTACTTGGCGTTAGGTAGTTCAAGAGGGTTGGCATCATCAGGAATTTTTCTTCTTATACGTAGTACATCTGTACAAGAGTTTTCATTTTCATCATCATAAAATAAATCAACACTAATATCCATTGTAAATACTTTTTATTCAACACAACAATTTAAAATACTTTTAGTTTAAAAAATTATTTAATTTTATAAAATTTTCACTTGTCAAACGTTATATTTAAAGTTGGCAAATCGATATTTTAAGTTGGCAACTTTATAGCAAACTCAATTAAAAACCGTTGGGTATCACAATACCTAAAATGAGTTTGGTTGTGCATAAGTTGGGTTGACTCTCACACGACCTAACTGAGTTGAGTGGAGAACCGCAAAAGGGGCATTAATTTTCTGTGATTTCCGCAGTTATTTCTGCACAAGTTCTGTTTAAAGCAATTTTCAGCCATTCACTGCTGCTTATTTTATATTTTCTGACTTTTTTTCTCTAAAACATCCCAGATATGTTTTTTATGATTAAAATACGGTGATCGTGGTGGGGAATTGAGTTGTCTGGGAGCATAATGTAGAAGCTTTTGGCGAACAATGTGCGCCGTTTGCTTGAGATCATTGCCTTGCTGAAAAATCCAGTTATTCTCAATACCTAAGTTCTCAACCGATGGTTTCAAATTATGTTCTAATATGTTCTTATATATATATATATCGGTCCATTGTGCCTTCAACTAAAACTTAATTGCCACATACAGATGAAACCATACACTGCCACCTCCATGTTTGACTGTGGGTATAATATTCTTTAGATCTAAGACTGTGTTGGGTTTTCTCCAAACTCTGGAACGGCTATCTCTCTCAAAAATATTGTATTTAATCTCGGCAGTAACTAAGATTCGTTTCGTATCTTAATAATGTGTTTTAGCAAATTCAAGATAGATTTTTGCTTTTTGGCATATATAAATGGTTTTTCGCGTTTAAATCTGCTTGTAAAGCGACTCTCATGCAAAGGTCGTTGTATAGTTTTTGGCTGGATACTATTTCCGGAACATTTTTCAATATGTTCCGCCAATTTTTGGGGGTCTTATTTTCCGATCCGCATTTACTTTTTTAAGAAAACTGCTAACATTGCGTCGTGGCTGATTTTTTACGGTCATATCTTGAATGATTTTCAGCACTTCCATTTTTTTTTTTAATATAGTTTCTAGTAATTGTTGTACTGTAAACCGACAGATTTTACAGTTTTTGTAATTTCTCCATAATATTTTTGCTCTTTACGAAGATTTCTTATAAAATTTCTCACTGAAATAGATATTTGTTGGCTATTCTCCATTTAAAAGATCAATAATTTATCTAAACACAATATTTAAATATAATGCTACTAATTTAAAAAATTGTTATGGTAAGTTAAATTCAATAACAGTCAACATAATGGGATTCCCCATGTTTCGTTTTGCATTTTTCAGATTTTCCTAGAAGTAGTCACGTTGTATGTACACTAGGGGTATAACTTTTGAACAATTTTATAAATTATCAAAAAATACCCATCCATGCCATATAGACCATGAAAATCTATGATGAAAAGTGGGGTCACTTTTTCGCGGGCGTTAAAAAAGTTCCCCCCCAAATCACTTTGAAGTTTAGTATTTGGATTTGTTTTGTTTATTAAAAATACAATATTGCAGAACAACACGCACTTTGAACTTAAAGTTTATTTCCTTCAACAAAGATAATTTATAGTATCTGAAGTTAATATATAGTACATGACTGTATGTATGGTATTTAAAAAATAAAAATTCAAATATTATTATTTTTTGGAAGCTTTTAGAAAAAACGGTTTGGGGGGGAGGTTTTTTATCCAAATTGATCTCAAAAAACTGTTTTCTTAATATATATACATCAGTGGCCACCCCGTCGTGATAGGTATTTTTTTTGGTTATACCCCTAATGTACACTTTAGTCCTTCTTAAGATTTTGCTAAACGCTTGAAATTTCCATGTTAAGCTTATCTTTTTAATTTTTTTTTTTAATAATGTTTAATAGTGCCTTAATTGGTTGTATAAAAACATTTTTCATTATCGTTACCAATTCCCAAAAATCGTAAAAAAGTAGGTTGCATGTGGACTTTAGTCCTTCACTGTAATATTCTTTTAAATAAAATTTGTTAAAAATATATTGCGTTTCTTTTGATTTGAAGCTTCATTTCTAGTAATAGTCTATGCTGTGTCATATTCACTACAAGTACTTACTTGATCTTCAGAAAACTCCATGCCATTCTCTTCCATACAGGCACGTATGACATCATGTAATTCTTTGTGTTGTATCAGACCATCACCTAATGTAATAAATCAATAAATGGTTGGATAAAAATAAAAGCCTACAATTTACAATAATCCATAAAATAAAAGCAGTAATAAAAAATGTCATTAATAATTCTTCCCTTTGTCGGCCTTTTATCTGAGCAAATTAATATTAATAGTGTCTAGGTCGACCATATGATACCCTACACAACTTTAACGTAAAATTTGATTGTAATTATTTGTCGAAAATCCAATATCTCAATAACGAAATTTATGATTAATAAAATCAAGATTAATTAATACGTCTTGTCTTGATCACCTCGGGGGGGTGTAGTGAACCATCTAAAGGATTCTCAGCCTTTTTATATTACATCCTCTGAGGAAAACAGGTGCAGCCAATACCTGGAATTCGGCAGTAATTCAAAATTGGCAGGTTTATTGAAATCTTACGATCTCTGAAAGTCGTGGCTAACTAAAGATCTTATCTGGTACAACGGGAGCCAGTAGCCCCTGGTACTTTGGTATCAGACTGACTATTGGTTGAAGCCCCAAAGGGGCATGATCTCCTGAGAAGAGGTGTCTTTCTGCTTGAGATATACATTTTATGTGAAAGTCAAGGAAAATGGTTGAAATCTGGTTGCATTTTATGGGTGACGCTCCTGCTAGGATGAGAGCTAAAGTTGTTACATTGTGCGGCTCTTGGAATTAGAGCGGCATTTGGCGGATGAAGGCGTAGTAGTTGCTAATTAAAGGATGTTATGAAGGACCGTTTAAAAATGATCGGCAACGTTGCGGAGTTTGTGCAGCTGAAATGCCTTGTGAGGTGAAGATGTAGTAACTGTAAATCAAATGAAGTGATGAAGGACCGTTTGGAAACTGAAGTGGCGAAAAGTTTAGGTAACGTTGTTGAAGTGGAGTAAAGGATTGGGAGTGGATGAAAAGTCGAAAGCCAATGATCTGGAAGAAGTTGACTGTTTCATGAAATGTGTGTTCCACA
This sequence comes from Pollenia amentaria, assembly GCA_943735925.1. Lineage (NCBI taxonomy): Eukaryota > Metazoa > Arthropoda > Insecta > Diptera > Polleniidae > Pollenia > Pollenia amentaria. The sequence continues at coordinate 180,739,606 of OX031010.1, read as the reverse complement.
GAATGAGGCTCTTTCACAGAGAGTGCTTTTCTCAGGGGAGGATTTTTTTTTGGGGCTCACGTTGTGGCTGCGATTTAATCCCAAAAAATGTGGGAACGGAGCTCCTGAACTACGTGAAGGCTTTCACTTGTAAACGTTCGAATTGTGTGGACGGAGAGATGCTGCTAGCTATTCTTAAAGCAGCGGAGATTAGATAGGTCCAGCTCCCAAACAAGGGGCGAGAGTATAATTCTGCCGATTTATATACTCAAAATTCTACCGGGTTGTATTAGTTGCGCTCAGACTCAAAGGCGTTTTGTAAAGGCATAGTTCGTCATTTAGTAGCTTAGATCCGCCATGAGGTTAGTCATGTAAATAATTTTTCCACATACTGTCCTGTCCTGATACTACCAATTTTAAGTTTTATGCTAGAAACACAATTTAGTCGTACATCGTATGAACGAAGGACGTAACGCCGTACGATTTTTTAAAACACGTTTCACTTATCCACAATGCCGTCGTAAACGTATTTTGTTTTCTCTTGAAAAAATATAAAAAAATTCCAAATTTATTGAAATTATTGTTTATTTTTCCATCCTTTTATTTTGTTATCAAATATTCCATTTGAAAACACAAAAATAATTTCATTTAATATTTTTCTTTTTCTATGACAATACGGTCGTAACCGGCGTATGACATAGAATTAGATCTATGTCGACGTAACGTAGATACGCTCTTACGTTTGCGCCAGATATTGTGTGCTTTTGTATTAAATATTATATGTTTTAATTTGACAACGTATCTACGTCGTACGCTACTACGTTCATGCTGTGCAATTGTGTTCCTACGGTTAAAGGGGCCTATATGCAAATCGTTTACTTCAACTCAAAATATCGTTTAGACTTGTCGGTCGCTCTTAAGAAAAGTAAGCAGTTTTAAAAATCTTGACGGCAAATAAGTTTTTAGAATTTTTTTTAGTTTTACCTTAAAATTATAGTAACATAAAATAAACTTACCATCAATATCATAAACTTTAAAAAGAAATCGTATTTTATCATCAGCCGATTGCCCTGAGAATTGATGAATAGCATCAATAAATTCCTGCAGAGATATTGAACCCGAATTGTCCTTGTCAAAGATTTGAAAAACACGTTCGGTGAAAAAAGGCTAAAACCAAAAATAAAAAAATTTAACATTACTGAAGCAAATGTTGTTAACATCAAAAAATATTTAATTGACAAAATTTATTTGTTACTAGTGCAAACTAATTTACTACCTGGCCCACAATCTCGACAACATTTCTTTGTATATTTAGTTTAGTTAAGTTTTTTATTATTATTTTCAATATAAATATGCAAAAGAAATGTTGTTGTCGACATGGTGGGTCTGGCAGTTAATTTTTTAATTAATATCAAAAATATTTTAATTGAAATACATTTTTTTTGTTACACGAAACCTTTTTTGAATCTTTCATCATAACTTGAAAAAAATGAGAAAATTCTTTTATTATAAAATGTTTTTTTTTTTTATCACAAAAACGTATATTATAAACAGCTTTAATCAGAAAAAGCTTTCTTGAAATAGTTTTTCTTAAAAAGCTTTTATAAATTTTTTTTTAAGTTGTTTTCACAAAATGAATTTTTAATAACTCTTTTTTTTAATATAGTTTGTTTGTTCTTAAAAAGCTTTCATCACAATAAGAACTCTTAAAAAATGTTAAGCTTTTGCTTATAAAAAGCCTTTTTTCAAAAAAAATTAAGAAAATTCTTTTATTATAAAATATTTTTTTTTTTTTCTCAAAAACGTATATTATAAACAGCTTTAATCAGAAAAAGCTTTCTTGAAATAGTTTTTCTTAAAAAGCTTTTATAATTTTTTTAAGTTGTTTTCACAAAATGAATTTTTAATAACTCTTTTTTTTTAATATAGTTTGTTTGTTCATAAAAAGCTTTCATCACAATAAGAACTCTTAAAAAATGATAAGCTTTTGCTTATAGAAAGCCTTTTTTCAAAAAAAAATTAAGAAAATTCTTTTATTATAAAATATTTTTTTTTTATCTCAAAAACGTATACTGTAAACAGCTTTAATCAGAAAAAGCTTTCTTGAAATAGTTTTTCTTAAAAAGCTTTTATAATTTTTTTTAAGTTGTTTTCACAAAATGAATTTTTAATAACTCTTTTTTTTCAATATACATAGTTTGTTTGTTCTTAAAAAGCTTTCATCACAATAAGAACTCTTAAAAAATGTTAAGCTTTTACTTATAGAAAGCCTTTTTTCAGAAAAAATTAAGAAAATTCTTTTATTAAAAAATGTTTTTTTTTTATCTCAAAAACGTATATTATAAACAGCTTTAATCAAAAAAAGCTTTCTTGAAATAGTTTTTCTTAAAAAGCTTATATATTTTTTTTAAGTTGTTTTCACAAAATGAATTTTTAGTAAGTCTTTTTTTTCAATATAGTTTGTTTGTTCCTAAAAAGCTTTCATCACAGTAAGAACTCTTAAGAAATGTTAAGCTTTTGCTTATAGAAAGCCTTTTTTCAGCGTTTACAATTTTGTCAAAAAAAGGGAACTTTCATTAAAAGCTTTTATTGCAAAATACTTTGATCACAGGCCCCATTACATTTTTTTTAATTTAATCACCAAAGTTTTTATCAAACGTTTTATTTAACTTGTTCTTTAGAAATTTATTGATTTAAAAAAATTAATTGCAATAAATAAAAATTATTACGAGTCCTAAATTTTTCTTTAAAAGTTCTGCAAAAGGATTTATATAAAATATTTTTCCTTAAATATTTTAAATAAGTTTTATTTAAAATATGTTTTTCATAAAAAGATTTTTTTACTTTAAAACGGGCTGTTCAATATACTATTTATTTGAAATTTGTAAACACTGTAAGGCAATTTACAAAGTGTTCTATTGTGTCGTAAATGTTGTATTTGCTTAATTTTATGCGTGCCACATTCATAAAATTCTTGCAAATGCAACCAATATGACACCATAGAACACTTTGTGAATTGCCTAAATAATAGTTTTTGGCTGTTTTAAAGTTATACTTTGGTTTTAAATATCAAGAAATAAGTTTTTTAAGCTTTTATTACAAAACTCTGTTCTAAAGCTTTTAATACAAAATGGGTATTTTTCAAAAGCTTTTACAACAATGAAAGCTATTGGAACAAAAAGCTTTTGAAAAGCTTTTTTTGTATGATGAATTTGAATTTATAAGAGCTTTTAAATGATTTTTTTCACCTTTTTTAATCTGTAATCATTATATTTTTCCTGCGTTTCCTAAAAAGCTTAAACAAAATAAGCTTCTTTTTTTAGCTTTTTCTAAGAAATATAACATTTTAAAGGCTTTGCCATATTTAACCTTTTTTTTTAAGAACATTAAGCTTTTGTAAAGAATCTATCGCAAGAGCTTTTCTATTTAAAAGTTTTGCTTATAAAATACTCTACTTGTAGAACGTTTTTCACTTAAATAGCAACAACAAAATTCTTTACTCGTGCTTAACACAATTTTATGAGTAATTTATTATTTTATGAATAAACTTAACATTCCCGGAAAAAATAAAACTTAAAACACTTACATTTTTAGAAATTACGATTTTCTTAAATTCCTCACGTCGTATCTCCTGTTCATTTCCCACTGTATTCCGAAATAGCTGCTCCAAACGTGCCAAAGAACTTTTATCAAAACCTGTGCGTGCTCTATATTGAAAGGAAGTTTTTTTTTTTAAAAAAACAAATATTAAATATTAAATAATTTATGCAATTGTTAAAAACTTGATTTATAAGTTAAGACTAAGTAAGAAAAAAACCTTAAACAAAAACTAAAACTATTACAACGAGTTGTAGTTAAAGTTTCGTAATAAATTAAAGATATGTAAATTGGAAGATTCCTGCAACTGCAATAAAAACTCAAATGGCCAGATTTAACATCACAATTCAGTATAAGTAATAAACCCTAGAACCTACAGACAGACCTACAGACAAGGGGACAGACTGGTGTATTATTTTATACATATTTGATTTATAGCTGATTTTTTCCATACTGCTTAATAGAGACAATTAAGAAATAAGAATACTGCTACAGATATGTAGCATCATTGTTTTACTCTTAAGCTACACCCAAAGAAATATATAAGTTGAAATCCCTTTTGCCAATTAACTTTAACTAAAACAAATCAGTCCTATAATGGGTGATTTTCCGCAATAATAGGCTTTTTGTAGCAAGTTTAGTTTTGAAATCCTCTTGAAATAATAATCAACTTTTTGCAAAGTAGTTTTTTAATTATAATCTCTTTTTGCAATTTGTGTTAAAAATTTTTTTTTTAATTTTTTTAATAAATATAATTTATAATAAACAAATTTAATAAAGAAGAAATAATTTTTTAAAGCTTTTTGTTCTAAAATGTCCTAAATTCTAAAAACGCTTTTCTTTTCGGCAAGAGTTTAATTTTAAAAGTCGTTTTTTACAACAAGCTTTTCAAAAAATGTATCTCTACAATAAAACAACTCCACAACGTTAATTATCATAGAATAGTTTTGAAAAAGCTCTTCTTAAGTAAATTTTTCCAGAAAAGTTTTGTTTTGTTTAACAAAATATACTTTTAAAATAGTTTACTAAAAAGCTTTCGTTCTATATTTTAAAAGATTTTTCACAATAAGCTTTTCCTGAAAAAATAAATAAAAAACTTTTTTTGTAATAAAAATAAATAAAAAAAAAGTTATTAACTGTATGAAAACTTTGTAAAAGGCTTTTGAAGACGAGTTTTCTATGAAAGATTTTCGAATATATTGTTTTTTGGAAAACCTTATATTTATATTTTATTAAAAAAAATTTTTTATAAAAATCTTGTAAAAGCGTTGCTAGAGAAATTGAAAGGCTTTCTTTATCAGAAAAATGCTTTTAAAAAAACTTTTGTTTTTTTAAATGACGAGTTGATGGCCTTAGAGTCTTAAGGCCATGTCAGATAAAACTTTTGCTTCGCGTTGCGTTACCGATTCGCTTTGACATCTAAGATAAAATATACATACTTATACGAAACATGTCACATAAAGTACTTTCAAAGCGGAGCGAAGCAAAAAGTTAGCCGACTCTCATCTTTTTGCGCGCTTTGACAATTGGCTGGTATAATTTTCTTTTGTTTTTTAATTTTTTTGCCAAATTCAATTCCAAAAAACCGTCCAATTAAATTTTTAACTTTTATTTTCATAACAAATAATTAAATGTACAAATTGCCAGCCGCTTTTATAAGAAAAAAAATCAATGCGTGAGTGTTGTCAAAGTTTTCATTGTGTCATACACCTTTTGCTTTGCGTTTTTCTGCCAAAGGTAGAAACGTCACGCAAAGCGACAAAGTTGTATCTGACACGGCCTTTAGCCCATATACTGCCTAATCACTGTTGCAAATTTAGCAATTTTCTCGTAAAAAAATTGTGTTTTAGCTATTAGCGGGAAATCTAGCGATTTTATATTATGGGTTTGTTGGTTTATAATAATTTTTTTTATACTTTTGTTAAAAAATTGCTTTAATATAAACAAAAGGACCAAATAAACCACACAAACTGTTGGACAAACAAATAAAAAAACATGAATCGTGCTTGTGTATATCCAGCTCCTATTTCTAAAAAAATATATTGACTTTAAAGCCTCATTCACAATGGAAGTAGCCATTTCGTTTTCCATATGTCTCATATCTTTCCAAGGTGTTTCATAAAAATTACTTAAATTTCAAGTACAAAAAAGTTGTGTTAAAGAATTGAAAAACTTTTTTACTACTTTCTTTTACTACAGTACAAATTTGTATGAAGTTCTAAATGACGATTATGATAATTTTCCAGCAGATCTTTTTTTTATTGATTACTTTAGACTTAGAAATGACGATTATGATAATTTTCATAAGTTTTAAATAAAATTTAGCATAACTTCGTCAACGAAATCCTAGCAGATCTTTTTTTTTTATTGATTACTTTAGACTTAGAGGGTGTATTTGAAATTTTTATTCAAATTTGATCTCAGCAAGTTATATAGCTAAGCTACCCAGCTAGCATTTTCAATCGTCTAGGAGTCTACTGGGAATCTCATGACGAGTGTTTTTGATCGCCGACGAGCTCATTTTTTAATTGTAGACGATTCCTCGCACGGGATAAACTCGAGCCATTACCGCCAAAATAATGTATCCCACACCATAATCGATTTTTGTTTTTTTTTATCGAAATCGATAGTTCAACATCATTTGCATTATCTGTCAAAATTTCATGGCTGTAGATTAAACCGTTATGATTTTATAACAAAAACAATCTTAATGTAAATGCATATGGTGATTTGTTTACATTTTCTTTGAACGCTTGTGTGGGATACAATTAAATTCTCTTTTAAAATAAATGAAACACAAGGGGAAAAAATAAAAGAAACAAAATTTTTTGAGACTTTAATTAAAGATAAAGATTTGTATTTTTGGAAGCTTTAGAACAATATGTCGAAGGTATCCCATTAATTTTTTTTTTTTGCAAAATATGTTTTTGTTTTCAATTATTGGATATTTTTACAGCACTCCCTGGTACCGTATAGCGATTCAGATGAATCTTTCATTGATTTAAATGGTTTGGAAAGTTTAAAAGAAGTCGAGGAGGAAACGTGTGTTGGGAAAAGGGGCTACAGAAAGCAAAAGAGAATACCTAAAAGGCTGCAAAAAGTTAAGAAAAAAAATACGAGTGTTTTGCCCAACCCGTGCTTAAAGAAAAAATGTCCAAATTCGTGTCATGATAAAATTTCTGAAGATGAAAGGGTAAGAATAAATGAACATTTTTGGGGAATATGCAACAAAATTAGACAGAAAGATTGGCTGTCTTCTTGTGTTAAACAAGTCGATATTAAAAGGCGATATGGAGAAAGTGACAGGAAAAAGTGCAGCCTTAATTATTTTATCAATATCAATAATAACAGTTTTAAAGTTTGTCAAAAATTTTTATTGAAAACGTTGAACATTTCACAAACGATTTTAATATCCGTAATAAAAAATACAAGTTCATATAAAACTTGCCTTGAAAATATAAAAAAGCCAACTGCACACAACAAATCTGAGGAAGCAAGCATATCGCTAGTAAAATCCTTTATAGAACAATTACCAGCGGTTCCTTCACATTATTGCCGGAATAAAAGTAAAAAATTATATCTACCTCAAGAATTTTGAAACATAAAAACTATATATCAGCATTATGTAGAGCATTTGAAAACTATTAATAAAGTAAATAGTCAGTTATCGTTAAGAGTATTCCGTAATATTTTTAGAAACAGTTTCAATTTAGGCTTTCATTTACCTAAAAAAGATAAATGTATCTTATGCGAGAATTACAACATTTTAGACACAGAATCCAAAAAGCAATTGGATTCATCAGAAGAGTATCAAATGCATCTAAAGGACAAAGAGAAATGTAAGCAAATATTTTTGGAGGACCAAAAGCTATGCAAAGAGAATCCGGCTTATTTATGTACAAGTTTCGACTTGCAAAAGGTCTTAAATACTCCCTATGGAAAAAGTGTAACTTTGTTCTATTCTAGAAAATATTCATTCTACAATGAAAGTTTTTATGAGAGTGGTACAAGAGATGGGTTTTGTTTTTTATGGGGAGAAAAGGATGGTAAACGAGGGTGTAATGAAATTTGCACAACTGTTTTCCAATACCTTAAATTAGTCGATGAAAGAAAAACCCAGTCGATAGTCCATCTTTATTGTGATAGCTGCGCAGGACAGAACAAAAACAGAGCTATGCTTGCGACATTAACCTATTTTGTTGAAAATTCTAATTTTGTGACTAATATAAAAATCACATACTTGTTGACTGGACACACCATGATGCCTGTTGATTCGATACATAGTACAATTGAATCGTTTATTCGGAATAGAACTATTTGAGCTCCAAGTGAGTGGTACACCATAATATCAACTGCAAGAACTAACCCAAGAAAATATAATTGTATTGAATTAACTAACAGTGATTTTAAAGACTGGAAGACATTTTCACAGGCGTTATTTCCAAATTCAGTGAAAATTCAATTTACAAAATTACGCTCTGTTACATTGGACAAAAATATTCCAAATATTACTCTTAAATATGGCTACTTTGATGAATCTGAAACCATAAATTATGATCTAAATTCAATTCCACGATCCAGACGAAACTCCGAAATCTCAATTATATGATGATATATTAAACATTTCTTCTGCTAAATATAAGGATTTGAAAACGCTTTGCAATAGAAAAACTATACCCGTAAAATTCCAACACGAGTATTTAAATTTAAAATGGGATGGATCTGTTAAAGATTTGCTACCTGAAACCGACCAGGAAGATAGTGCTTAGCGTTCTTTATATATTTTTATCTCTCGTTATTCAAGTTTACAAGATTTTAATATGAATAACATTACTTTGTTAATACAAAACTTTAAATATATGAATTACATTACATTATTTTTGTTTTATCCAATATACTATGAAATGTATACATTTATTTTTTTTTAAATGAAATTTAATTTAATTTTAAGGAGTTAGTAAAAGAATTAAATAAAAAAAAAAAACGGGAAGTCACTTCCTTAAAATAAATTTTTGTGTAACCCACACACTTTTTTAATAATAGGTTGCCAGAAGGAAAGCAAAAAAAATGTATCCCACAAAAACAACCGTTATGATGCAAATATCTATTTAAAATTATTAAAATTAAATGTATTACACAAAACAATACTTACATTATAAATTTTAAAATAATGGCTTTATTCAAACTGATTTTATTTAAAAAAAACCTTCCCCTGTAAAATTTCGAGTTTGTGGGATACATTTTTCGGCGGTTATGGCTCGAACTGTTACACGTGCTGATTCGTATGAGAGATTCTTCCATAACACAGCAAACGACTCTTATATTAATCCTAAAGAGAATCGTTTACGATGTATGTAGAGATTATCTAACGAGTCTTTCAAAAATCATGCCAAGAGTCGTATGCGACTCATAAAGGGATTATTTTACAACTCGTGAAATGCTCAGCCGTATAACTGAGCTACCTATATAAGGGCATCAAGCGTGTTTTTCATGTCAAAACTTATAATTTTCATACAATTTATATCAAACAAACCTTAAGGTCGGGAAATCAACACCATCCTGGCGGAAAATCTTATTTTACAGATCCTTAGGTAGGTTTGTTTTATTGAAATTGTATTGGCAATAGAATTTTCGTATTTCAAAAACGCTCTTATTTAGGTAGCTCAGTAATTCTTATATGACTCTTACAGAGAGTCTCAAAAAAAAATTAAAAATAAAAAAAAATTAGATGTTTTTGTTTTTGTAACTCGTTAGATAATCATCAGAAGACTCTTTTAGGAGTTGTATATTGAACATAATCGTCAAACAAACAGCCTATGCTGGCTGGGTATATTATTTTAGTTTTGTATTTACCTATGTATGTATGTATGTATATATGATTGTATGTTCTACATGCTTCCTGAAATTTGTTCTTAAAAATAGCATTTGATGATGCATTAGCAAATCGTTTCATTCATAATTTTATAAAACTTAACATAAGTTACTGATTTTATTTGCAAAAAGGCGATTTGTTGCTAAATTTTTAAATATTTCTAAAAAGTTATTTGCAAAAACGTGTTTTTAGCGAAATATCGCAAATTTTTTTATTAAGTTAAAAATTAAGCTATTTTCTAGCTATTTTTCATTTTGTTTTAGCGATATTCTTTGGAAATCCCTTGGCAACAGTGTGCCTAATAGAGATGAGCGATATTTCTGCTACTGTGATTTAATCACTGTTACTGAAAAATCACGAATCACAGTTGTGACCAAATTTGTCGTTCTTTTTGTTTTTTGTTACATACAAAAATTTATGATATTTTACTGTTTGTGTGGGTAATAGCGTTTTTTGAATGCAATGGCGAATAATATTGCTGTTCCTTTCATTCTCTCTTCTATCTTATTAGTATTTTTTTAAGCCAAAGTTTATTTGTTCAAGTATGTTTGTATATGTAAGTCCCAATTTACATTACACGATTTTTGTCGTTGCGATTCTTACCTTGTAGGCGAGAAGGGAGAGAGGCATAAAAAGGGGTACACAATCGAGTGTACTCTTCGATTCGTTTTGTACATTCATTCGTAGTGTCAAAATATATGTATACACAAGAAGTTGTTACGACAAAAATCGTACAATGTAAACATAAGACCGACTTCAAAGAAGAAACGACAATAATCGAAACGACAAAAATCGTATAATGTAAATTGGGACTAAGTAAACAGCTTTGAAAGCTCTTAAAATTTGTTGTTGTTTCTTTGCAAAGTACTTACGAATGCTCATGCGAAAACTTGCGCATTGAACATATAGCTTGGACGCACTTGCTATAAAAGAACCAAAAACTGACAAACCGTGATCACAATCACAGTTTTAAGGAGCAGTGACTTTTCAATCATGTTCACTAATCACGATGTTCTTTAAAAATCACGAGATCACTCATTTCTACTGCCTAACCTGCATATCAACTTATTTGTCAGTTGAAAAAGCGATGTATAAAGTACAAAGGATTCTATGTGACTCGGCCTTAAGATTTATGTAAGTTTAACTTCTAACAATTTTTTGCAGTTTTATTTATCTTTGCAACACTTAAAAAAAGTCATTTGGTTTTGCAAATTATTAAAATGGCCATAAATTGTTCAGAGCTAAAAGTTTTTCTTTATTTTTTATTTCAATTGTACAAGGTTTGAACTAAACTTACCTTAAATTTGTTAAATGTGAGATAAATTCCATTATTTGATTTGTGGAAATGGAATTTGTACCATCAGCATCTATGAGACGATATAATTTATCTAAAATCTAAGCGAAAAACCAAACACAATTAACAATGAACAGAAAAATGATTTAAGAAATTTAGGTTTATTGTTTGTTGCTTTTTTTCATATTAATTAATCTCTTACCCCTCGTGCTTGCCATATTTCCAAAAAATTTTTAAAAGAAATTTTACTATTTTCACCACAAATCACATACGCCACCGATTCCAACTGTTCGGCATAGTCCATTTGTCTGTCATCGCTGGAATTAATTTAAATCAAAATTAATGAAATCAGTTTTTGTGTTTTTCTTTATATCATTTTTTTTTGTAAATAAAATATTTTGAGTCTTATTGCATTCATTCTCTCCACACAGTATTAGTGAAGGGATCCTATATACTTAAAAATCTTCAAGCGTTTAGTCTAAAAAGTAAATTTATAATAAAAAAAAACTAAGTGGCTTATGGTGAGGTTTTTATTTAGTTGTTAAGAACAAATTAAATTCTATAGATAATTGAAAAAGTTATAATATATCACTCTAAGTACCCCAAAGGGACAGACATGCAGGGATTAATGTGAGTACTGGCTCTCAACACTGGTGAAAAGCAATGAGTTTACCAACGCCAACATGTGTGCGTCATAGAAAGAGTTTTTTTATTCCCGCACTTTTTGGATTCCCGGGAAAGCGGGAAATAAAAATCCAATTCCCGGGATCCCGGGATTCCCGCCCAAAATTTTTTATTTATTTATTTACTCATTTCGCCAATGCAACTAATATTTCTTATTGACTATTACGCTTAAAAGAATCTTGTATCTATTATAAAACAAGAACGTAAAAAATTTAAGATTACAATTTTTTTAAGACACTTAAGAGGTTATATTGATGCTAATAGGATAAAAGAAATCAATATACGTATAAACATTGTCAAGTTCAGAGCTTATTTGCATAATTAGAATGAAAGTGTTAGTCTTACGCGAATAAAAATCTGGAAGGGTGATTACGAACTAAAAACTCAACATTACGAAGTAGGAGTGCTGAAACAATTTTACCGTTTAACAAATTCAGCAGAAAGGAGAAATTTTATTTACAACATTTATTTAATAACATATTGTTTTACAATTTTATAACCTTAATCAGCAGTGGTGTATGAAGGTATACTAAGTTTGTCATTCCTGTGATATTTTTTTAATATTCATCTGAGGTCCCATAAAGTATTTTTATTATTAGTCCGTTATTAATTCTGTTTCTTGATCTTCTAGTCTGTTTGGGATTGAATTCCAGCAGAATCGCTTAAGTAGAAAAAGAGTTATGCACCCAAATGTGGAACTACCTCCCCAAAAACTCAACTAAAACTAACATAAATTTGTGGAGAAATGCACACAAATTTCTACTTTCTACTTTTATAAGATTCAAAATCACTTGAAATGCCGCATATAAAACACAATCTAGGAAAACAATTTACTACGCCCTTAAACGCAAAGCTTTATAATAATGTTGTAAAATTTACACTTCAATTTGCTAGGACAAGAAAAAAACTTTCGTGATGATAGGTCTATAATTTATCATAGGCCCAATATAAAGCCCATTCTCAAAAATTGGATTAAAAGTCATATGCCCGTATTCATAAAAATATATAAAACTTAATAAAGGTATACAAAACAAATTTCCTATGAAAATTTTGCTTACTAAACATTTATTAAATTTAATAATTGTTTATGATTTTTAATTAATTTAAGAATTTCATAAAACGCAATATTTGTATGGGAGACCCCCTAAGGGATGGTGATAAAGGGAAAATATAATTTGAGAAAATGTTAAGAACAAAAAACTAATGGAGGTCAGTCATACATTTTATCCCCCTAGGGGTGACTCCTGGGCATTTATGGGACTTTTTCTTCAATATATGGAAGCCCCCTTAAGCAATGGAGATAGCGGGTGGGTATGTTAGAAATAAATGATTAAGATGAAAAATAAAGTGGGGTTGGTCATACATTTGACCCATCTAGGGGCATCCTAGCCGCTTCAGGGGCAAAATTTAAGAATTTCACATTCGTCGTCTTATGAAGGACCATCAATTTGAGGTTGCATTGAATGATATCGAGCTATTGGCCTGGAATTGTGTGAAATCAGTAATAGAAAATGTATTAGGAAATCATTGGTCTGAAAACTGGCGAATTTTAATGAAAAATATGCTAACCGCATTTAAAAACTTAAACGTTAGAATGTCATTGAAAATAAATTTTTTGCATTACCATGCCGGTGAAATTAAGTTGGATAAAACAACTAAAGACACAAGTCTGACATAAATTTACTAAAGTTTTAAAAAAAAAGATTATCTTCAAAATTTCCCGGGAATCCCGCAATAAATTCCCGGGAAAGCGGGAATTAAAAACAACTGAAAATCCCGGGAATTCCCGGGACGAGAAATCCCGGGAACAAACTCTAGTCATAGCCCACACAACACAAAGGTGGCAATTTTTAGGTGTATGAATCGGCAGGCCCCTACACTCGCAACTTGTTTAGGAGTTCGAGCTATCTAGTCTCCGCTGTCTCTGTTGATAAACAAGAGCAACTTAGGAGATCCGCCAGCTGGGCGAACTTCCCTACGGTGGCTAGAAAATTAGCTCTAAGTGCTGATTTCTTTAGATCTCCCTTCAGGCGATTTTTACCAACAAGCAGACCAATGTCGAAGTCCCAGCGACTTCTGGTTCCCGTGGTACCAGTTTAGGATCTCTGGTTAGCCGTGATCAACCTATTAGAAAGATGAGAGACTTGCTATTTTTGCTTCTACCGAGTTACAGGTATTGGCTGCACCTTAAAGATGTACCACCAAAAGGTTAAATGTTCTCAGCATGTTTCTCTTCATACCCCCGGGGGAAAGGGGCCACAAAACGACATCATCGTCCTATTCTTGTCTGTATCTTAAATAATAGTTTTTAAAACTAAAAATTAAACTTTTTAAATTTAAAAACCCAACTGATTTTTATATCCTCATTATATTATATAACCGTTGCACAGTGGCGCCATTTGAGTTTTTTCGTTGCAAAAATCATATCTTTTGAACCGAATAAGATAATTGAACAGTTTAAACAGCATATGATAGATAACTGTTCAGCCTATGAAATGAGCGTTTGGAAAGGGTGCTACGCTTTGTAGGGGCCTACTTATGGGTTATCAAAGTTAAAATTAGTAGAAAAATCAATTTTATGGTAACTAAAAAAAATTATTTTTACATTTTTAGATTGTTTTTATTTTTTTTCTTAAAGGTTTTATGTTTTAAATTATTACCCAATAAATTAAAAAAAAATTATTTTTTTTTTTAAATTTATTTTTTCAATTTTCTGTAAAATATTCATCACAATTCGTAAGAGAAGGTATATCTAAAAGACTAACCATTTCTAAACTATAATTATTTTGTAACTCTATTCGTGACTTCACATGCCGCAGGGAAGAAATAAGTGGATCGGAAGATGCTGCCAACATGTTGAAGAGGTCCTCATTTTGCCTTACCCTTGATGCTTTGAATGTGTTCTGCAATCTATATTTTTTTATAAAATTTGTTAAGAGACTCCTGTGCTTCTTCAGAAAGCTCTCCAATTGGCAAAGACTGGTACTCAATTATATCTTTGCCATGCGCCAATATTTTATGGACGGTCGGGGTCAACTTCTTCTGTGGATACATTTCTGCTAAAAGAGATGCAGTTTTCGATGCATATTCTCCATATTTTGTAGAATTGACATTTTCTTTGCAGTTTAAAACATCCAAGATCTTTTCCAATCTTTTCACGATTTGATTGTCAATTCCAATGATCTTAGTTACTGCCTCATCATTTTCAAAAAATCTCCTAGAAGTGTTTCCATCGTTTGAGTTACCGTATCCGTGCTTGGGACAGTCTACTTTTAGTCCAACTTGTTTAAAAAAAGCATCCTGTATTTGCTTCTTTCTGATCTTTTCCTTATCCTTTAATGATGTATTTTCATCGAAGTTTTCCTCCTCTTGTGGTAGGGTATATGCCAGTTTTAGCAAGAATTCCATACACCTTATCCTTGCGTGCAATGGTGACATTCCATATTCGTAATTCTCCTCATTTGTAGAATCGTTTAAATTACCAAAGTTCTTCTGACAAATAATAATATAAAATCGATAAAAAAAATATAAATATAAAACGAAAAAAGGGGTTTAAATAGGTTTTTGCTAAATTTTTACATCCAATATAATTCTGTCTATATATATGTATATGATAACTAATTGAAATATGTTATAATAAAGTAGAAAAAGATACTAATCTTAAACTCTTTACAACTAATTATATAAAATTGAGATGTAACATATTATATATGAAATAAATTGAATTTAATTGAAAAAAGTTCTTCTGACTCTTTTTGCAAATCGGGCATGACATTGTTGAGGTTGTTCCTGTCAGTTCGTTTACAACTTTTCCGTCAACCATGGTCAGGTGGAACTCGTAATTGCCTTCAATATATTTTCCTTCTCCAATTTGCAGCTTTGTAGGCTTAATCTTGCTTATTTGTTCTTCAATGTCCTTCACCGCAGTCCTTATGAGTTCTGCCGATTCCCTTGCAAACTGAAACATTATTGGTCGGCAATAATGCACTGATGACGGACGTGGATTTTTCCAGTGTAGGGAATCATCCGATTTTAGCCGCAAAGGAACAACAGATGCCATAAACATATTTCCGTCCGATATTGTAGCGTCATCGAAAGATATCCTTTGCTTATAAACGCTTTGTCCGGATGATCCATCGCAGCCCCATTTGCTGATCAATGTCAACTTCTCAGGAAGAATTTTCACTTCCGTGAAAAACTTTGGTGTGGTTGACTTTCTAAACAGTTCAAATAATTTTAAATTGTTCAACGCCATGTTTTCAGTACTTAAATTGTTTAATGGTTTCAGTAATTGTTGCGCCAACTTTCAGGCGTAGACTAATCCAGGCATTATGCTTATTTTGCAATATATAGGCTTATGCTACCATGCCTAAAAATTTACCTGTTCCCTGCATACATATGGATTTAGGCTGAATAATGCAATTTTGATATTATGCACGTGTCCAAATAAGATTTGTGCCTACCTGTAGGGACCATAAGTCAATATTGTTCCTGACCATTTGTACGCCAAAGTATTGTTTATGTGAGGTACGTACCTGCTAATTTCAATGAGTAGTTTTTTTCAAACTATTAGATCAAACTACTGTCAGTCAAAACATATAAGGAATGGACGCCATACAATTTCAGCAACCATGTCATTTTAAACTTTTTTACCTCTAGAAGCCAAACGGGCACGTACGGGCAGATAAAACCTTTTGCATTATGTAAAGAAATAATCAAAGAACAGGTTTTGCAAATATGGCAAATATAGAAAAATATAGTTTTTTTTTATTTTCCGTCAAAGTTGAAAAATAGTGAAAAAACGGATAGTTTTTAAAAATTGATTTACCAGGAGAAACACAAAGCAAACAGTTAATTTTTTTTTTATCATTATACATTTAATAAATACATCAATCAATACAAACAAAAAATAAGGCGATTCGTTACCTATATTTCGTGATATTACACCTGAAATCGCAACAAATTGACTAAAAATTGTGTGTTTTTTTGAAAACCGAAAGTCGGTCAACTTTGAACGGTTATATCTTCTAAACTAAAAATGTGATATTATTAAGAGTGGCATATTTGAAATCGTTAAAAAGTTTCCTATAACATGGGTTTATTCAAAACTTCGTCGGCACTCATAAAAATTTTGATTTTTGCAACCTCGCTTGCTCTACGGGCGCCACTGTGCGTTGTAGATTTAACGATGCACATTTGGTAATTAAAAAAAATATGAAATCAATCGTCAGTTTATAAATCGATTGTCCGATTTAACTACACCATTTACATTTGTGTAGAAAAGATCAGGGGTCTAATCACCGCATTCGATATCGAGTAAGCTATCGGATCGAGTAAACTATCGAATTTTTATGCATACGATAGACACTGACGTATCGAATGAAAATGCGAGAGATGTTATGTCGTTGGCTTCTTAATATCGAATGCTATCATCTCAAAATACGATACATTTCATTCGATGTCGAGTGTCATTATACCAAAATAAAAAATTTCGATCAATTTGGCTCGGATGTAGGGACTATACCCAAGACCTTGGTACCCTTAATTAAATTTGTATAACCTCCACCACCACTAGTGGTGAATGAGGGTATATTAAGCTTGTCATTCCGTGTGAAACTTTTTTATTATACGTGTAAGACCCCATGAAGTTATATTCTGGCTCCTAGCCCCATATAAACCATACTCCCGGAAAACCTTTTAGTACGCCTAAAACCGTAATAAATAACGCTATCATACTAAAATTTAGTACGTCACAGTTTTATAGGACCAGAAATCACAGTCTAAATTTTTTTGAAGATCGGTCCATAATTTACACTAGGCCCCATGTAAACCCTACTCCCGGAAAACCATTTAGTACGCCTAAAACCGTAATAATTAATGCCATCATAATGAAATGTGGTACGTCACAGTTTAATGTGACTACAAATCACAGTAAAATTTCGTGAAGATTGGTCCATACTTTACCTTAGGCCCCATATAAACTCCTTCTCTCGGAAAACAGTTTATTGTGCCTAAAACCGAATAAAGCCCACTTTGCGAAAATAATTAAATTAGTCTCAAACCATAAAAGATATATTGTAGATATTGCGGTCAAATTTCTTCCTATTTAGATGCATATGGCCAGAAAAAATATCATGCAATTTTATAAAATTCACTGTTAACGCTAAAACTAATTACACTGCTGTATTGAAATTTATTCTAATTTATTTTTTGTAATACCAGAAATCAGTCTTCAGAATTTTGGGATGATTGGTCCATAATTTACCATAGGTCCAATACCCTCCTAAAAATCATTTTAGTTCGGCTAAAACTGTTACGAACCATGATATTTTACTCAAGCCAGTTAAAAGTTCTAACAAGAAACGCATAAAATTTTCTTATTGTCGGTCAATAATTTAATTTAGGTATAAACCGCAACTAATTTTAATGCTGACGTTCGTTTTTCTGAAGATTGGTTAATAATATATATGTATTTATCATATAAAGCCCACTCCTGTCGGTGGAGGGAATCAAAGATTCGGCACAGCCGAATATAGCACTCTAACTTGTTGTTAGTAATTTACATGTTACTCGTATTTTAACTCTATTCAATTTTGATTACATATTTGTTGTTATTAAAATCAATTTTTTTCTAAATTACTATAATATAAAATTGAAGTTAGATACTCGTATACACCTTGATTAGAATTACATATGTAATTGGGAATATTTTAAATTACGGCCTTTAGATGTAATTATAATATATAATTGAGACCCCCAGGTATGAAATAGATGTAGTCAAGATGTTGAAAAATTGTTTCATATTTGAAATCGGATCAGAAATAGGAATTATAATCGTTCTGAACTTTTTAAATATTTCAGGTGTGTCCCTTTGGTGGTATTGGGGGCTTTGTTAGTTTATTTACTTTTTACTAACAGCAGCAGCATTTCTTTTTAAAGTGGCTGCTTTTCTGACTGAGCAGAGAACATTCACATAGTGAGATTGAGCAAATGTTTTATTCTCATTTTTTCTGGTATTGCTTTTTTGCTTTCGCTGTGTTCCTTTTATAAAGAATAGTTAAGCAATTAAAACAGCATTCAAAGTAATCAAGCATAAACTACAGGCAGTGTAACCATATCTTAAAAATTTTTACATCTAAATCTGGCATTAGATATGGCCAAAAAATGCTAAAAATGATTTTAAAAAATGCTAAATTTTTTTGAGAGATTTTTGTTAAAAATTAATTACCAGTATGACTTTATTCTTTATTCGAAACTAAATACATTTTAGTGACTTATTTTTTAATGAAATTAAAATAATTGAATAAAAAATTGTCTTATTTTGCGAAGCACTAATGGTACATTTTAAAAAGTAAGCACATATTTATGCGCTACGCAATAAGACATACAGAGATGCAGAATGGTAAGTGAACGAAGTATTAATAAATTTAAAAAAAAATGTATATAAAATTTGAAGCCCATTTACAAAAGTATTAAGTAAGAATATTAATTGTTATTACAATTGTTGTAAAACCCATTTACTTTTAAAATGTGGTCCAACGATAATGCACGATGTTAATTGTGAGTCACACCATAACGTCAAGGTTTTTGCCCAACTTAATTTGATAACTCTTTGTTTCAGTGTTTGACTAAATGAACTATGAAACTTTTATAATGTCGTGCCTGCAAAAGTACTAAGTACTTTTTTAAAGTTTTTATGTTAATCGTATCGAATGACCTCCAGTCTAGTTTTCGTTTCGGAAAATGGGTCAGTTAATTGAAGAAATCATAAATTTCCCAAGATGGGTTGATCAATTTCTTCCCATTGTGTTGATCTCAGAAAGCCCTTTTGGTTGGCTAAAGCTTGGCTTCCGTGTCCACTGCGAACGTTTGTTGTTTGGGCAAGTCTTCCCACATGTAAAAAAATTATTCCTTCACGGAGGTCTCCCGGAGGTTTGTAGCACTCTCAGTAAGCCAGTATTGTAAGTTTATTTGGGACTTAAAATTAGCACATTGCTAAAAAAAACACGCATGACAAAAGTTCAATCTGGCAGTACGAGAACCAGGACCTTGTGGATCACAGCATTTTTAATGCTTTTAATAGATGGTGGTCCAACCAATACGCACGTATTTTAAATAATTGTTTAATTGTAATAAAACAAAAAATTTTCAGACCTTTGCCAATTATGTGTGAAACAAAATAACGGCCAAATGCTTGCCATGGCTTCGGTGGCAAACCTCTTTCCGATGGTCCATATTTTCAATGACTCTGAGAAATAATTGAGGTTCACTGTCGTTAATGTGCCGAATTATCTAATTTTTTAGTCCTGGAATTGTTCTCTTTTAAATATCTCCAAAGAAAGAAGTCAAATCCCAAGATCGTCGCGGCCAATTAAAATAGCGACGACGTGAGATAACACGGCCATTGAATTTATCGTGAAAACGAGCCATTGTTTCGTTGGCTGTTTGGCAAGTGGCACCATCCTGTTGGCACCAAATATCGTTCAGGTCCATATCCTTAATTTCTGGCTAAAGAAATCCGTTATCATCTCGCGATAGCGAACACCATTCACGGTAACTGCTTGGCCGACCTCATTTTCGAAGAATTATGGCCCGATGACGCCATCAGCCCATAAACCGTACCAAACAGTCACCCTTTGTGGATGCATCGGCCGTTCAACAATCACTTGTGGATGCTCATTTGCTGAAATGCGGCAATTTTGCTTGTTTGCGAATCCATTAAGGTCGATAATGCTGACAAAAAATAAAATCACGAAGTGCACAAAATGCATTTTGATTTTAACGCCCATTTTCGTAAAAGGCGTCAACAGTCTTAATGCGCTGCTCAATTGTGTACCTTTCCATAGTTGAATTTGTCAAACACTGAAACAAAGAAATGTCAAATTAAGTTGAACAAAAAACTTGACGTGACTCACAATTTACATCGTGCATTATGGTTGGACCACCCTTTACAATTCTTAGAAAGGTACATCTTAACGATGATAAATTTGTGACCTAGGGACGAAGTTTTAACTGTCAAGGGATCTTTTTGCGTATTATTGCTATGCTGTATTGTGGTTCCTAAACAAGGGTCATGAATTCTTTGACCTAAGGCAAAATTGTATCAAGTCAAAAAAATGCATTTTGGGCTTAATTAAATCTTTCTTTCTCATTCTTTTGGTTTCAATAACTTAAGTCTATCGCAGTTATTTCAAATAGTCAGCATATTTTGTTTGGTATGAACGAAAAATTTCCGTTTCTGGCTTAAGACCTTTTGGCCTAACTTCCAAATGTTGTCCAGGCAGTTATTGGAACCTGTCTCTATAATTAATATAAATTGGCCATAGTTTGTACTTGTTATAATTACCCAGTGTCAAGAGCACTGTGACTCATTTGAGGGATTACATATGAGGGAGTTCCATTTTCTTTACCGTTGGTTAATGAACTTCTCTTATTAAGTTTTGACTAGTCCCATCTTGTTTGGATTTCACTTTGGAATTCGCTGTTCTCATACTTAAGATGGAGGATAAGCATTGGAAATATGGAAAGATTGCACAGAGAAGACTGTGAAAATTTTTGGAATAAAATACATCTAAAAATTCTTTGGATATGTTGTTAAAATGGTGCTTATGTGAGTTACTCCCACAACGTTTTTTTGCTATCTTTATTTGAAATCAAAACATTTCGTTTACATAATTTAATCAATAAACAAATTCTGCTGAGAACATTTTCTTATTTCCATTATAAACTAAAGTATTTTTTTTTTTTGGCAATTATTAAATATACAAAGTATTTAAACTAAAATTCAATTTATAATCTTTAGTAAAAGATGAGTTTACAAAAGATAATTTACAAAATATGCTGTGTCCTTGGTCCCAAGACAAAAAAATTATTTTCTTAAGTTATACAAAGTCTGTACTCCATGAAGTTGCAAACATTAAGCATTTAGTGGGTAAACAGCAACAATAATTACAAAAAAAAAAAAGAAAAAATCCCATACCGACCGACATGAATTGAATAGTCAATTGACAACGCCAACACTCCTCTCCGTTTTCTGTTTTGGTAGTACGGCATAAAAATTAAGACAAATATTGTTGCAACTTGCAACAACATTGTATTCTTCAATCGTTGTTTGTGGTGTGTTCGTTTAAATGTTTAAACATTAAAAAGTAGGATTTACAGCAAAGATTGTAAATTGTGCTGAAAGTCAAGCATATATGTTACGTAATAAAGAAATAAGTACGAGAAAGGGGATTTTTGAGTACTCTACATAATTTTTGTTAGAATCTCTGCATGAGCAGAAAGATTTAAACGAAGATAAAGATGGTTCGATGATTCGTCTGATGATGATGATGATGGGTTACTAGAACTGGCCAGAAGCAGAAAAAGTTTAAGGGATACTTTCAACATATTGGACAAGGACACCACTATGTAAGTAAATCTCAACCATATTTAAATTTGTGGAGAATAAGTGTTCAGGGAAGGGCTCGTACCAACTCAGGCTTGGAAATGGAAAGATGCTTGCACTGACATAGCTTACGGTATCTGTGTATAATACATTTTATCGATTAAATAAACACAACGTAAATTATTGTCGTTAAAATAACGATAAAAAAAACTGCTTAAAGTAACAGCTGACTTTAATCGATGGCGGACATCGTTAAAAATTTTACTGAATAGCAAATTCGATAAATTTTCGTTATATTTATTTTAACGATACGATAAACTTAAAAAAAGTTAGTGAATCGCACTACTGATCAAACTTTGGCCTTTATTGTGGTGTAAAACGCAACGCAACGCCAAAAATTACATTGAAAACAAAATCAAAGTCAAAAATATTTTATCATTTTGTTGTTGCTTTCTACAGAAATTCACATTGCGTTTTAAAATTTCAAACGTTGCATGGCTTGAGGCGTAGAAATTTTTAAAACGGTACATGAATTTATGTAGAAAACAACAACAAAATTACAAAATATTTATGACATTGTTTGTGCTTTTAATGCTATTCTTTGCCGTTGCGTTGCGTTTTACATGATTAGGGCCTTAAAAATTAAATAATATTTAATACATATTATGAATTTCTGTAGAAAGCAACAACAATTTTATAAAAAAAAATTTGACTTTGTTTTTGCTTTCAATGTAATTTTTGGCGTTGCGTTGCGTTTTACATAATTAGGGTATTAATTTTATGGCTATATTAATTTTTACAATTGAAATCCCGTAAAGTGGAAAAATTCATAAAAATAGTAGTTTAAGGCTCATATCTCAGTTATTTATAAATCGATTTTGTTCTATTAAATAATTTTGCCTGACTATATCTTATATAAAATATTAATAACTGGTCCCCGAAATATTTGGGGTCTATAACAAATTTATTTCAACACATATCAAACTCATATCAAACTGCTTTGTCATTTTTTTTTTGTTTAGTGTCGTTTGGCAGGTCACCATGGAAAGACTCACACTAAAACAGCGGGTCAAAATTGTTCAGCTGTTTAACGAAAATCAGCGTTCTGTGAGATATGTTTTTCGTGTGATTCGAGAAACTTACGGTTCGCATAATCGACCTAATGAAACCACTATTGCCAACACCATTCGGAAACTTGGGTCCCAGTGTACATTAGTGGATGATACTCGACCGGATAGACCATATCCAGCACGCAGTAAAGTGAATATACATACGTACGTTCGTAAATGCATCACTGCCCTGCATCAGTGATTTCAAATGTTTATATATATTTCAATGAAGTAGATGTGTATCAAAAAATTGTCAAATACTCCACAAAAATAATAGTCGCACAATAAAAAAAATTATAATTACTTTTTTATCTGCAATAAAAAAGTTTGCTTTTCTGATGCAGCGCAGTGATGCGAAAACCGTGACGAATCGATTCGTCGTCGTTCTCAGTAGCTTGGCTTGTCGTATTCGATAACTTGGCGTATTTTACGTATGAATCTCGCCCTTAAAGCGTACACAATTCAACTTGTGCAAGAATTGAAGCCAGGCGGCTTAAATTTGCATCTTATTTCCGGTAAATGGGCTGTGAAAAAACGCAAAGAAAGTCCGTTGGTTTATCGAGAAATTTTTTTTTAGTGATGAAGTACATTAATAAACAATATTTCGGCTGATGAGCAACCCGAAGAGTACCAAAAGCTACCATTATACAAGGGCGGATCAATAAGTCCGTGACTTTTTGAATAAAACACAGTTTTTTTTACAAAAAAAAAATGATTTTTCAACATAATCTTTTCGACATTTTTCAACATAATCTTTTCGACATTTTCGGGTGTACTGACTTCAATTGGCTGTCCAGAACGTTCAGCGTCATTTCTACTTGTGCGACCATACCGAAAGTCAGTAAACCACTTTTTTACCATTGAAATCGATGGTGCAGAGTCTCCATAGTATTTATCAAGCTTTTCCTTGGTTTGATTGACGGTTTTTTTTTCGCAAAAAATAATGTTTAATGAGCACCCGAAATTCACTTTTTTCCATTCTTAAAAAAATGCACGGGGTTGTATGTTTTGAACGGCTGTTAAACGCAAAGTAAATGACGGAACTTGCTCAAAACTTGACAGTAGTCTAAAAACAAGTGGTACTTGATGGGAGCAGTGTTGCGTTTCATATAACCGCGAGGGAAGTTCGAAAAGTCACGGACTTATTGATGCGCCCTCGTATCCATTAAAAACAACGGTATGGTGGTTTACGGGCTGGTGAAATCATTGGTCCATAGTTATTCAAACATGAGAAAAATCAGAATGGTAGCGTCATTGGTAACCGTTATCGCACCATGTGAACGGACTATATGCTTCTTGAAACTCAAGCGCATAGTCTCGTTAAACACGTTAAACAGTAAATTGGCCACCTAGATCATGCGATACCAAACCTTTGGGCTATTTTCTCTGCACCCAGAGAAAATAGTTAAAGTTCACATTAGTTAACCAACACATTAAGCCCAGCAAAAGTGAATGGGTTTTTATGTGCTGGTTAACTAATGAGAACGTAAACTTTTTTGCAAAATGGGGATTATGTTTAGTTTAACCATATTATTGTCACCGACAACCATATCAGGGTTAAATTAGTCCTACACCAAGAACCCACAACCATATTATGATTATATCTTCAGGAATAAGCCAGCTTTGATTGACGCTTTGGAAGCCAACATTACTTGTGTTATTCGCGCGATACCAGTTTTTATGCTCGAAGGAGTCGTCCGAAATTAGACCTTCCAAATGTACCACCTCAGACGAAGTCATGGCCAACATGTAATAACATTTAACCGATAATGAAATTTTTAAGTTAACTTTCAAATTTATGTGCTTTATTTTACATGAAAAACCAAACCAGAGAAGCAAGCCGTAACGGCGCGGCTGGCGGCTAGCCGCTCGGCCAATTTTTTCCAACAAACCGCGCCGCCGCCGAAGTGCTCGGCTGATCGGCGGCTCAAATTCAAGTCGATTCTTATTTTTACTATTTTTTTTAGAATTTATCCAAAATTGGTCATTCAATTATTTTTGGTTAATTTTAATATTATTTAAGTTAGTGAATACTAAATCGGCAGTGGCAGATATTTTTCTAACTTTTAAAGTTTGGGATTTTCAACGAAATCAAAAACGGATATTTTAAGTATTTTAAAATAATTTTTGCAAAGTACTATATTGGTGAGCAATTCAGACACAAGTTCATTTCATTCACATCTATTCCATTCTGCCACTTGTATACACAATTAACTTTTTCTGCATTCTTAGAAGTTATGAAAATTTAGTAAATACAATTGTCTTTCTAAGGAAAAAAATAATTTAATGGACTTGAGCCTAAATAATTTACTAATACGATTGTTAGCAATAAAATATGTAAAATACTTAAAAAATTCGAAATAATTCATTAAGTTCGACTAAAAATCTAAATATTAATCTTAACCTATATCATCCTAGTGTTCCATTTTTGGCGTTTGTTTTTAGTACTCATAATTTTTTTTTTTTGTGAATGCAGTTGTAAATATTTTTATGCTTTGGTAGCCGTGAGGTGTTCACCTAACAAACTTAAGTGCTGTTATTTTTTTCAGTACTCAATTTTTGTTTTGTTGCTTGTTGTTTGTTTGAGTTTTTGCAAAAAATGTCTCGACGCAAAATGTGAGTTATTTTGGTTAGAATATTTTCTTAAAACTCATATATTTATATTAAATGTATAAAATAGTTCTAAAACTAATCAAAATATGAATTTTTTTTTTGTGTTTCGTTTTTCACATAAATGCAATTATTTAAATTAAAGTAAGACTTGACTAGCTAAAACACTTACCCCCGTTTTCACGACTTACCGATAGCTAAAGGTAGGATTTTATCGGCGGTATAAAAAGTGTTCCCTTATTTAAACTTTACTTTAGCCTATCAGGTGGTATGAACCTTCCTTTAACTAATCGCTCACTTTAGGTTAAAGTAAAGTTGGAATAATAGAACACTTGTTATACGGCCGATAAAATCCTACCTTTAGCTATCGGTAAGTCGTGAAAACGGGCCTAATAATATTATTTAATATTATCCTTTAGGAGGGTATTTACATACCATCTTACAATTTTTACTAAAATCTGATGACCAGAATATCGCTTGGGATAATATAGGATAAAATAATTTTTTAAAAAGTGTTTTCAACTCGGAATAAGTTGTTTTGAAAATTAATTGTAATATTTTCAAAATAAAGTCTGGCAAAACCTTATTACTTGTTACATTTAAATATAATTTTTAATACTGATTATTTAACAAGATTGGTTACCTATTATCCATTTTTAAAATTAAAATTGTTAAAATTGTTTTCATTCGTTTGAAAAGTTTAAATAAAAGTGTTTCTTATTACAAGTGTTAAAAAATACCAGTTGTGCAATAATTTACTATTTTAAAATGCCTGATATTTCCAAATTTTAAGAAAACCTTAATGATCTCAATTTACTCTGTTACTGACCGTAGTACAACTAACAAGGTATTTGTTGTAATTAGAATTTTTATTCTTAAAAATTTGATTTATCTTTTATAAAATTTTTAGTTTTCGAATGAATATAGTCGTCAAAAAACTCGGAGCAAAGCAGCTCAGCAGCCGCCGCCGAATATTTTTAGTCTTCAGCCGCCAGCGAAAATTTTTTATCGGCTTGCTTCTCTGAACCAAACCTGACGATGACTCACCCGATATAATCTTATATTCTTATAAACAAATGACGCCGTTTTTGGTTGTTACAAACCACCAAACAGTTCAATCAATACCGATTTCAATTTCGAAATTAGTGTATGACAACATGAATGTTAACTCATGTTATTGGCCATTATATCTAAGCTGTTGTTAGACATTTATTACACACAAACAAACAAACAAAAAAAAAAAAAAAAGAAGAAGAAAGCGTAACATAGCGATTAAGAATGAAACAAGATTTTACACACAGTTCATAAATTAATAAGAAAAACTTACGTTAAACGTCCTTTTAAATGTTCAATCCAACGATCTTGTACCAAATAACCATTTCCATCCAAATCGAATAAATGAAAGAGTTTTTGCTGAAATTCCTGTTCGAATTAAAAGAGAACAAACAAATAATAACCATTAGACATTTTCAATAATAATAAAGAATTTTTCTTAATTAAAATATTTTCAAAGCGATTTTTTTTACTACGAGTATAAAATGTGCACCTGTTTTTCGAGAATATTTAAAATTATTACCTAGTTCAGAATATATGTATATGGGTATTTCCACAGGAAAGTCTACTCTTTGCCATGTTACGCCACCAAGCATTTTAAATAGTGTCTCAATGAATTATTTATACATATATTATTTATATTGTTTGGATTTTGGTGTAAAGCGCCAATTAAGTGCAAGAGAGGGAACATTTTAAGCGCATGGGTCTAAAATACAAGATTAAGTGCTTGGTGGAATAACGTTACACTTTTGTGGAAGTATTGAAAATATTTTTATAAATACAGGCATGTCTGTTAAATTTTAAATTAAAAATAAGAAGTTTAAAAGCAACAACTTTATGTTTTTTTTTTGCTCTCTACAATACATTAATGACTTTCAATTACATTCTTGCTGGGCTTGCTTAAAATGCTCAATCATTTTATTTTAGTTATTAATTAAAATACATAAATTTAAGTAGTTGCATAAATTAATTTAACTTATACTACGTGTATACGTAGCCTATTCGCAAGGCCGACCGTCGTCAAGTGTCGATGATAATAAGGAAGACAGAAAATTAAGTGCTAGAACAGACATTGCAGGACGTTATAAAAACTCGTCTGATAGTTAAAATATATACTGCCTTAGACCTAATGCAACTACAAGCAAAGGCATACTATGATTTTTTATTCAGTGGGTGAAAGATGATGATGTATGGTGTCAAAGGATATTCACTGAGCCTGACTTTTCTGATTGCACTGAAGACGACTTGGTAGAAATGCTATTCAAAGAAAGTAAATGTAAAGCCGTTTATAGTGGACAAAAGAACCCAAAAATACGATGAATGCAATAGGAGTATTTCCGAGTATCCTAACTATAACAGGTTATGCTTCAGTTCCTTCAAAGACGTATTATGGCCAAATGAAAGCGATCCTTAAAATTCAATGGTTTCGAATTCTATTCGTAGAAATTTTTTTGATACGATATTTCTTTATATACATTTTATTGATAATGCAAAGCAAGAAGATTATAAAATCTGCAAACTACTTTTTTTTTGTGTAAAACGCATTGAATACAAAAAAAAAAAAAATGATTCTGTTACCTTTTATGTAATAAATCTTTTTTGTTAAGTTTTATTTATAATAAATATAAGTTTTATTTCAAAAAAACAAGGCCCAAAAATTGTTTATACTTCCCACTGTAACGTTTTTATTAAAATAGGTTATTTAACTTAGGTAAATCGAATGAATTGGTATATGAAAAATATCATTAACTATTTAGTTCCTGGGTTAAATAATAAAGATTTTTTTTAATAATTTTAAAAATCTAGCCATTTCTAGCCATTTTTGTTTTTAATTCTAGCATTTTTTTGAACTGTCGAGTTGGCAGCCGTTTGCATGTAACGCATAGCATTTGTCGTTGTGAACTTGAACTTTTTTTGCATAATGGGGATTATGTTTAGTTTAACCATGTTATTGTCCCTGACAACCATTTTAGTGTTAAATTAGTCCCCCACCAAGAAGCCACAACCATATTATGATTATGTCTTCAGGAATAAACCAGCTTCGATTGATGCTTTGTAAGCAACATTACTCGTGTTTTTCGCGAGTCGCCAAAAATTGGACCTTCCGAATGAACCACCTCAGACATAGTCATGGCCAACATTTACATGATATCATTTTGAAAAACTAAATGCCATAAATTGTTCCCTGACCGATAATAAAAATTTTAGTGATATTTGTTGTGTGCTTGATTTTCAAATAAATTAGTGCAGGCCTTCAATGGGTAGTTTACACGATCACACAAGTCGTACGTATTTAGAGGAAAATTTGTTTTGGTTTGTTTTAAAAATTAGACCAGTGCCCATGTTCTGTAACTCCTGCTTCAAAAAAACTTTTCGATTGAAATGTGAGAAATGAAACAAAAATGCCATAAATTGAAACAAACAGCTGTTTTTCTCACTTAACTGCTTCTGTAATATTTTTGGCGAGTAATAGCTGTCACGTAGGGAAATTACTCGCCAATATACTGAAAAAGTGTGTCTGTAAAATTTTTGTGAGAAAGTTCCCGATTTGAATTGTCAAATAGACTCATGCATAAAAACGGGGTGAAAAAATTTTAACACTAAGAAATAAATAGAAAATGCAAAACGCAATGAACATGAACACGGAAAGATAAGTATTTTGTTCTTGGCAGATTTTTTTATTGTTTATTTTGCTTTTAACATTTTTGAAAAATATACGCATGTTTTCAAAGCAATTTTCTAATCAAGTTTTTCTAATCAAAGTCGCACTTTACATTTTTTGGTATAGCCGACGGTTGTATTTTCGCCGCCGTCGTTGAAAATTTTTCAATTTTGGTCGCCGTCAACGATATGTTTTACTGGCGATTTCAATATCTGCAATTTCATAAAGGCTTCGAGTGGAATATTATGGCAGTTATAACGTAACGTTGTAATCTCTTTTGAAAGTTTTCGACATGAGTTACAGACAAACTTTTTTCTCACTTTTCGAGAAACGATGGAATATTTTGTTTCACATGTTTTCGATGCGAGAAGTTCTCACCAAAGTTACAGAACATGGGTACAGGGAAGCATTTTCGTCAAAATACTTAAGACTTGCGTGATAGTGTAAAACAGCCTTAGGTGATACTTATATTTTAAAGAGATTTGCCTATTCCAGGAAATCATTTGTATGGGAGCAATGAGAAATAATGAACCGATAATCATTAATTTAAATATAAAAAAATATTTAAAACTGTATTTAATAGCAAAACGAGGACTTGTGCACATTGTTAAATAAACTCAGAAATTCGATCGTTATTTTAAATCGTGGGATTCATCGCGAGGTTTGATTTATAATGTTAAATAAAAGATGTCAAATTGAATGTGAACTAAAATTTTTGTTATGGCATATACTGTTTGAAAATGATATCATGTAAATATTGGCCATGACATTTCTCACAGAACGAACGCTGAATTTCGAACACAGCTGAACGATTTGGACCCGCTGTTGTAGTGTGAGTCTTTTTATGATGACTTGCCAAACGATACTGAACGAAAATGACAAAGCAGTGTGATATGAGTCACACGTGATCTATAAAAAAGCATATTGAAAATCAAACCTCACTATAAATCACCCTTAATTTTTGCTCGTTACAATTTTAATTAAATATTTTCTAAAAGGTACTTTTTAAATAATTTTTAAATTATTACTTTTTAAACGACACTCATTTTTTTTAAATAAACTTTTAAAATCTGTTTTTAACGCTTATATGCATTTCATAATTAGCACACGGTCTTTGGTGCTTTTGAGCGAGAAATGCATCGCTAATATGCATATACAGTGCTTATAAAAAAAACACGCTTTGTTTATCAGCATCAGGTGAATGCATTCGAAGTTTGATTCAAATTGAGCAAATCTAGTTTTGATGATATAAACTTTATGCGTTTTTTTGTTGTTACTGATTCAAGTTTAAAACGATGCTTGTATTAGAATATTTTTTTTGATTCGGTCCGATATTTCCCCTCTTAAGGTAATAATATTTAATGTTGTTGATATTTAAAATTTTTTGGCGTTTTATCCGTTAGCCCATAGTATGTCTAAATGAAACCGTTAATAATTTTTTCATTAATTATTATTTTACAATTGAAGTGCTAGTTGCACGAACTAACACTTCAATTACTGTAGAACATCGTTATAACGTACAGAGAATATAGCAAAACATGTCTCTAGCACTTTTACACTTTTTAATGATCGCAGTAATAATTTTTATATATGTATTATCACGCACAGTGATCATTATTTCCCGAACTTGTTTTTATTAACTTTTATTTCCCGAGAATTCCCGAGACTTATTTCTTTATTAAGAATAATGTTGAAAAATATATGTATAACAATATTTTCAATATCACTAACAATAAATGGTTTTTTATGCAATAAAATTTATTAATTCAGAAGAGTGGGTTATATTTGGGTCATTCACAAGGTGTGCTATCAAGTCATATCGTCATTATGTCCTAAATAATATTTTACAATTGTTTTAAAAAAATATTGTTGTCTTTCAAACAAAATAAAAATTTTAATGCTGTTTTCCTTGATTCGCCAATTACTGTGCAGTAGAAATCTACATTATTAGCGGTTGCCCACAGCAGTTTTTTATATTTCTTGCAATTATTTTACGACTTTACAACTTTATGACTTTTTTTTATTCCTTAGCAAATCCCGCGAAGCTCTTCGCTTGACTGCAGGAGACCAGTCTGTGGCGGGAATCGAACCCGCAACCCCGGTACTCATAGACTAGCTCACTACTAGCTAGCGTACCGGGACATCCTACCTTGTGAATCACTCAATTGTTTGGGATCTCTCAAAATAAACCTAAAAAACAACTAGATCTAATCTTGACAAGCGAATTTGGGGAAACTTTGTATAGGGCCTGGGGGAAAAAACAGTATTTATATAAAAAGAAAATCAAAAGTGAATCTAAGGTACTCTAAGCCCCCAGTTGATATAACGCGTCTAGCCATTCTCTCACCTACACATACTTAAGTGAACATTTTACTACATGGCTGACTTTGTCCTTAACCCCTGCCGTGGGAGCCAAAATTGTCTAACATCCTCTGTAAATTTTGCATCTTTTAAATTGCTGCTTAATAAAGAGAGCACGTTAGCACGCTGAACTTAACCTTGGGCCTTGGCCAACGATCAGGTCTTAGCTCGTCATCTAAGTTAAATATGTCTATGAATATATAAACTGCAGCCCTTTGAGAAGTCAAATGGTTGGATGCACCTTAAAGTGGTTAGGTCCCCATACAAAAAAAAAGTTGAGCCAGTCACCCCCTAGGATTAAAGATTAATTGAAAAGGATTCCAGAAAATTTTTCTTAAATTTTTTTCCACGCCTGTGGATACCGTCCTTTTAGTTTTTTGTATAGTGCGCCGCCTTTTAAAAAACGATCATAACATATTGCATATCGTTATTAATGGCATGTCTATGGCTTAATTTTTTCCTTGGGGACTTTTTAATCCGACATCAAATTCTGGGCGCCTCTGATGGACATAAGGGGGTCAACATCATTTTATATAATAGGCGCGGTTATATTGGCAAAAAACAATTTTTAAATAAAATAATTTATTTGTTTATGTTCTAGTTGAGTAAAAAATTACTTCAATATTTTTGTAAATTATTAACTTAACTTTTGTATCTTTAATGGGAATGGAACCTTTTTCATAACAAAAACGAGAATACAAGATTTGTTCTAGCGGGAACTGAAGCTGCAACCCTTACACTGCTTGACAAGCTCCACAGAAAAAATTATTAAATTTCTTCAATCACCAAATTTATTCCAAATTCATAATATCAAGCAAACAAGTTGTTGATTTTGCACCTATTACCAAAATCATTATTTTGTTTTCTTAAAATTTTAAAATTTTTAAAAAATATTTTCAATAAATGATATTTTTAACTTTAATTAAAAAAGTGATCAAAAAACTTTGCCATATCAAACAATGTGTTAATTTATTTAAATAAATATTGACAATTCCCAACAACAATTCTGTTTTAATCTTCGTTTAAAATAAAATAATTTAAATTTTTTGTTATTTAATTAAAATTTTAATTGAAAATTTATTTCACAACAACTAAAATGTTAATTAAATCATATATAATAAAATTTTTAATTTTCTGTCAACTAAAAAAATAATTGATTCAATTACCACATTAATTAAATTTAAATACTTTTTAAACCATATTTTTAATTGATAAAACACTTTATTCTGTGTCTCTACCATGGTCTTATCATTAGGTCAATGCAAAACGTCTGTTATTCTTTTGCAGAGTTGTGTTTTTTCGTTGTTTTTGACATCTTTATAATGTTTTACACAAACAAAATGGGTGCTGTTTTTTCTATTGTTGCACGGTTGTAGTTTTGCATAGACCTAATGACTGAACCATGCTCTCTACCAACTTACCTACCGGGACACCCTTTATGAAGTTATAGCGTGTAAAGTTTGTATGAAAACGATAATGAACAATTTTCTATTCTTCAGGTTTTCATAAAATGAAAATTGACTACATTAAAAACTAACCGAATCTTTGATGAGTTAAATTTTTTTTCTACTGAATTCCGCTGTAGTTGTTGAATTTATAAACATCGAGTTCGTTTTTCTGTTCTTGTTGTAATTTTATATCTTCTAGTTCATTATAATCGTATGCTACTGTAATTATAGTAATTTCAAATCTTTGACTTTAATGTTTGCCATGACTATTAAGCTGTGCTGCATATTATCACATAACAGTTCATTAATATTTAATGATTAAAAAAAATAATGCCAAAGAAGCGTTTGAGTTGGGAATTATAAATTCCCATTAAGCTCCGGTACTCGTAATCATACCGGTATCATCATCTTTAACGTGTAGTAATTCTGTAAATACTGTCACTAATCATGATGCTGCCGTCCAAACGAATTGACACGATAGATGGAATTTTCGTGGTGTGGAATTTATTTTAGAGAGACTCCCCCCTCTTTATTCAACACAACACGAATTTTAATTAAATCTTAAATGACATGTTATGCTCGAAACCATGTTGATGATTTAATTAAACTGAATAAATACAATAAATAAATATTTGTTTTGTATTTTAACTTGAAAGCATTTACTATCCGGTGCAAATGTTGCTGCTGGTGTCGGTTAATGTTCGTACCTGTATGAAGAAAGTGTTTAATAATAATTTTTTTTTTGATTTATTGTATAAATATTTCATTTGCAATATACACCAAGACATTAATCTCTTAGTTTTGCATATTGCACGACTGACTATAAATTCATATAACTAAATTATTTAAATTATAACCGCCAGGCTTTAAAAAAAACTCCAACTTTATGAAAGAAAGAAGTAGGGAACTAAAGCGAAACATGCAATAAACTCATATTAAGGTTTTACAACTTTTTGTAAAATGATATTTATAAAAAGACCAGATATAATAATTTTTACATTCCCTAAAAAAAAAAAAAAAAAACAAGTTAAAGTAGTTTGGAATTTTGTGCTTTAATATTCCCAGTTTCAAAACGTTTTAAAAGTAACCGGTTTGTATTGGTAGTTACTATTTAATTGATTAAAGGGAAATAAAAATATTTTTTTTTTGGGCAAAAGAAAAAGTATGCATTTTTTATTCAATAAAATGATAAAATCTGAAGGTTGAATTTTTGACTTTAAATCTGCCAGTAATGCCAAGTACAGCCGTATGTAACAAAATAGGAAAGTTTTCAGCGCTTTATGGATATTATTTTGTAATATTTTTAG
The DNA here is from genome assembly GCA_943735925.1 of Pollenia amentaria. Classification (NCBI taxonomy): domain Eukaryota; kingdom Metazoa; phylum Arthropoda; class Insecta; order Diptera; family Polleniidae; genus Pollenia; species Pollenia amentaria. Next base: position 180,705,243 of record OX031010.1, on the reverse strand, counting down.
ATTTTTCAATACGCCCTTAAAATCTAAAATTATTGTTAAGTTATATTCACCCCTATTAAATATTTGAAGTCCTACACGTAACCACAAGTTTTTTTTTTAAATTATTTGCTTTTGCAAAATGTTTGGCTAAATCAAACATCATTTAAAAGTTTGTAAATAACATTATAAAATTTGGTCAGGTTAGGTTCAATGGGCAGCCGACCCAAGGACGGCTCACTTGGGTCCATATATCGGTCCCTTTGTAATACCCTTAGCCAGTGACAAGAGTCAGTAGTATTCCCCAGAAGTCACTGCAGCCTCGAACGACACCAACTCTGCAGAGCAGGAAGATCGATTTCAGTCCCATATTAGACATATCATCCAGGCATGGTAATTCCGGTCTCCCAAATGCCTAAACCTAATATCCCCGAGACCGGGGCATTGGCAAAGAAAGTAAAACACCATCTTCTCCTCCCCTTATCATGACAACTCCTTTAGTAGTCATTATAATCAAGACCCATTCTCCGCGCATGAGTCCCTATCACCCAGTGACCCGTTATAACCGATATCACCGTCCTTATGTGGTCCCTATCGAGACCAAGTAGCACGCGCGCTCTCGCCGCGTCGAAGCCAGGCCATAAATTCCTGGTCATACAATTATTTTCTTAAAATTAAGGATTAGTAAATCAATAGAAATTGTTAAAACTAAAGCTTAAAGGCCTCATTAGTTGTTACGTTGCCGTTCTGTTTCGTTCCTTTCTGTAGCAAATATTTTGTAATTATTTTTTCTGTGAAAGGAATCATCTGCTTTTAAGAAGAAAAGCATTTAAATTGTAAAAAAAAACTTTTCTTAAAAAATAAAAAATTAATATTCTATGCCAAATACGTAAATTTTTAAAAATCATTAATTAAAACCAATTTTTCAACTGATTTTGTAATATAAAATAAATGAATATTCAGTTAAAAACCGGTCTGCTTATTTTTCATTTATTTTATAACGAAAAGTTCCTTTAATTTTTACTGTCAAAAATTCAACCGCGAATTCCGCAAAAACAAATGAATTTTCAGGTATTTTATATTATTCAACTATCAAAAAAATAACCGACGAGTTCCGTAAAAACAAATGAATTTTCAGTTATTTTATGTAATTCAGTAATTTTATATAATACAGGTTTTACTCGATTTTCTAAAAAATACCAGACACCTGTCCGGTTGTTATTCTAATGAGAAAGAGAGATTATTTATTTTTTATTACTTACACTGTTCATGTTTCTTTTACTTTTGTGGTACTGACCACTTTGTTTACAGAATAACTTTCAATTTAAGACACCAGCAGCATGCCCGATATGATATTCGCAATTATTTTACTTTAAAAATTTGATGTATTTAACTTAATAATTTTAACAAATAGAATATGGGAATTTACTATACAAAACAAGCAAATCGTTTTTCACTTTTACTTTTTGCCACAGATCTATAAATAGATAATTGAAAATTTATTTTTTTGGTAGTTAAATTATATTAAATAACTGAAAATTCATTTGTTTTTATGGAATTTGTCGGTTTTTTTGGTAGTTAAATTATATAAAATAACTTAAAATTCATTTGTTGTTACGGAATTTGTGGTTAATTTTTTATGGAATACGCTGTTGAATTTTTGACGTTAAAAAATTCAAAATAAGTAGATCGGTTTTAAGTAAATTTAGAGTTTTTTAAGTAAATTTACGAATTTCATTTTTATTTTACTTTACATACAGAATATTTTTACTTAATAAACTGACAATATTAAATGCTGCCGAAAATCCGTTGTAATATGCACTTAGTTTTTAGAATAAATGTTAGAATCAGTTAAAAATAAATTTGCTTGGAATTTTAAATGTTTATTTATTTAAAAATTACTGAACGGAAGGAATACTTCTTGAATAACCTACAGTCCGTTACTGTAATAATATTGTGAGTGTACCACGGACCGTAACAGTTATTCCTTTTTTCATAAAAGTCAGATAATAACAGTTATTTTATGATTTTGAACAATAATAATAGTTATTTTTGATTTTGATTTTTTTGAAGAAAAATAAGAATTATTTTTTGATTTTTATTTTTTCGATCAAAAATAACAGTTATTTTATGATTTCTATTTTTTTGAACATAAATAATAATTATTTTATGATTTTTATTTTTTTGAACAATAATAATAGTTATTTTTTTGATTTTTATTTTTTCCATCAAAAATAACAGTTATTTTATGATTTTTATTTTTTCGAGCAAAAATAAAAGTCATTCTTTAAAGAAATGTACGTGTAAAACTTATTTAGTTGACTTTAAATATTTATTTTAATGCGCATAAGATATCCCAATGATGATCACACATTTAAATAAATATTTAAAGAAAACTGAATAATTAGAACACGTACATTTCTTTAAAGAATAACTTTTATTTTTGCTCGAAAAAATAAAAATCAAAAAATAATTATTATTTTTGTTCAAAAAAATAGAAATCATAAAATAACTGTTATTTTTGATCGAAAAAATAAAAATAAAAAAATAACTCTTATTTTTGTTCAAAAAAATATAAATCAAAAGATAACTGTAATTTTTGGTCGAAAAAATAAAAATCAAAACTTTAAAAATCATAATATTTTATCATAGAAAAGTTCATAAGGATCAATATGGTATACTTGAATCAGTTTGCCAGTATTTACTTCTATATGCTTTTTTTTGTTTTAAAATTTCAAAATAACTGTTATTTTCGGTCCCTGGAGTGTACCATCATTCACCACTAGTGGTGAAGGATAGAAAAAGAGCTTAATGTCAAATAAGGACCAGTCTCACATATATTTAACTTCAAGGTTAGAGTAGGAGTTGGAGTCGGGAGTCGGAGTCGCACTTAAACAATTTCCGCGTTTGAAGTCGGAGTCGTAGTTAGTACTTTTTTCTGACGATCCACAGCCCTGGTTTAAAGGGTAAAGTTTTTTTTATAATAAAAAATATTTTTGGCTCTTCATTTTCTGTATTATATTAAAAAAAATAATTTTATTATTTTATATAAAGATGTCCAATATGTTTTGTTTCCAAAATCAGTATAGCAAGTGTTTAGGAAAAAAACACACAATAAAGCAGCAACCGCAGCAGCCACACCAAATAAATATTTAAATTAATCGATGGATAATATTAATATATTTATCGTTGAGAATATAAATTTATATATGCTGCTATTGAATATGATGTTTTTTGTTGTTGTTAAAATTTGTGCAGTAAATAATGCAAATTTATTGTTATTTTAATAGTTGTAAAATAAAATATAAACGTGTATGTGGATTCTTTTCACCTAAACGTCCATCCGTCTGTTGGCTCATCATCCCAACGATCCGAACGTCTGATTGTATGTTTTCTCCAACAGGAATTAATTAAGAAAAAATGTGAAGGTTACATGCAGTTGGTGAGCAAAACAAAAACAAAAAAAAAAAAAAAAAAAAACAACTTATATACTCGTATCTGTTACTATTAAAAAATTCCATTTACAAAAAGGGGAAAAAATTAAAAATGAAAGAAGTGGTATATTAAAACAATTTCCTTTGAACATTTAGTCCTTGTCCATATTATGAAACATTCGCGGCAGAAAATTTCTTTAAATCTCCTCCAAAATTACCATTGTGTCCACACAGTGTTTTGCAGGATTTTAGTATTTTTTATGTCTTACTCAGGTACCGAAAATAACAGTTATTTTGATTTTTTAAAACAAAAAAAAAACATATAGCAGTAATTACTGGCAAACTGATTCAAGTATACTATATTGATCCTTTTGAACTTTTCTATGATAAAATATTATGATTTTTAAAGTTTTGATTTTAATTTTTTCGATCAAAAATTACAGTTATTTTTTATTTGTATTTTTTTGAACAAAAATAACAGTTATTTTTTGATTTTTATTTTTTTCAACAAAAATAACAGTTATTTTTTGATATTTATTTTTTTGGACAAAACTAACAGTTATTTTATGATTTTTATTTTATTGAACAAAAATAACAATTAATTTTGGATTTTTATTTTTTCGGGCAAAAATAAAAGTTATTCTTTACAGAAATGTACGTGTTATAATTATTGAGTTGTCTTTAAATATTTATTAACATATCAACAGATCATCATTGGGATATCTCATACATATTTAAAGTCAACCAAATAATTATAACGCGTACATTTCTTTAAAGAATAACTTTTATTTTTGATCGAAAAAATAAAAATCATACAATAACTGTTATTTTTGATCGAAAAAATAAAAATCAAAAAATAACTGTTATTTTTGTTCAAAAAAATAAAAATCAAAAAATAACTGTTATTTTTGTTCAAAAAAATAAAAATCATAAAATAACTGTTATTTTTGATCGAAAAAATAAAAATCAAAAAATAACTGTTATTTTTATTCAAAAAAATAAAAATCAAAAAATAACTGTTATTTATGTTCAAAAAAATAAAAATCATAAAATAACTGTTATTTTTGATCGAAAAAATAAAAATCAAAAAATAACTGTTATTTTTGTTCAAAAAAATAAAAATCAAAAAATAACTGTTATTATCTAACTTTTAAGAAAAAAGAAATAACTGTTACGGTCGCTGGCCTTACTTCTTTCGTCTTTCGAACAATTTTGTACAAATAATGGTGTTTTCTTTTCTACAAAAAAATGTGACATTTTATTTAAAAAAATGCAATTTGGTGTTTGTTTCTTAAAAATGTTTTGCTCTCTTAAAGGGTCGCATGTTTTATTCTAAAAAAAATTGCCCTTACTAATGGCATACCGCATTGCACTTTACGCCCCGTATAAATCGATAGTGTTGATAATGCCCTGTAAAAAGATGGCTTCTCTTTATATATAGGGTTACCAGACAAAGTTGGGAAAAAATCGCCTCTATTCAGGACAGTAAAAATTTTGTTAGCTATTTTTTCTATTATTTAATAGTAAAAACAAGAAAGCATTACATTGTTAATGATAGGTTGTCAGTGATATTAAATTTAAGTGGATTCGGTGTTATAAAATTGTTTTTGAAAACGTCAAATCAAGAAATCTGAAAAAGTTGGTGTTATTAAATCGGCAATCTGGCAAAGGTATTTTCTTGTTTACATATTTTATAAAAAACAAACTAAAGAAATTGGAATTTCGTCATTAATTTTGTTCGTTTATTTATTTATTTAATATCAATCTATTAACAAACTTTGGTTTATGTATATATTTTTTTATGTTTGGAAGAACAAATTTTTTAATTTTTGTACATATTTTTTGAAGAACAAACTTTTTGTCAGCTGTTAAAAACAAGACGGTCCAATTTTGTGTTTTATTCTCGTAAAGTAAAAATTGCATTATTACATTATACATGTACCTTTTAAGAAGGTAGTATTTTGTTGTAAAAAAAACACCATAAGTTTTATTTAATAAGAAATTTAAAAAAAAAAAACAGAATCACAATATTAAGTTTTCTGCGAATAGTTTCATGTTTTCACATTTTCCAAATAAAGCCCATTTCCGAAAAAAGGTTAAAGTCCCAATAAAATCATATCCTGTTATTTTAAAATTTTCCAAGTTGATTCGCAGGAATAGTTTCCCATTTCCTTAGTCAATAGTAATAGTAATTATTCGTGGAGTGCATCAAAGATTCGTTTAAGCTCAATATAGAGAATTAATGTTGAAAAAATAATAATAATATTCAAATAGATCTCAATCTAAATATGACAAAAAGTATTTCAAACTTAGACTTTCAGGGTGGGTTGTCTACATAAAAATCATTGCAAAGAATCTTTAAAGCCCGAGACAAATTCCAATTTTAAATAATTAACATAATTTATTCAACAGGTGGAGTTGCCGTTCCAAGCTGAATCATTTTCACAAATACAAATCAAATGAAATTCCAGTAATATTTGAAAGCGCCCACCACACTTTTGTTTTTTTTTTTTTCTTAGCAAACAAATTTAACAATTAACAAAAAAAAAAAAAAAACAAAAAAAAAACCAAACAAAAGTTTTATTTATTTTTAATTACAAACAGCACGTTTTTTTATGTACGTGCAAAATTCAAACAAATGAAATTGTTAAACAAAAAGTATTTTAACACCAGAAAGTCTAACAATTTTATTACGTAAATTTCCAATAAAAATTATGTAGTTCATTTGGTCTCATAACACTGTGCTAGAAATTTACACTTTTTTTTTGACAGGCCGGGGACCTGCCGTTTTAACCTAATTCGGGCACGCTGAATCCAGTGGTCCTAACCTTTTTTAGGTTAGCTCTGGTTTTCTAGATATACCGTTGTTCCCTCTAGGAGCATCATACGAGCTGCAGGGGCCAAATTTAAGAATTTTATTAAACCGCCATATTTCTTAAATTTGGCCCCTACATTGCCTATGATGTCCCCAGATGGGTCAAATGTATGACCAACCCCACTTTATTTTTCATCGCCATCATTTATTTCTTACATACCTACCAGTTATCTCAATTCCTTAAGGGGGCTCCCATACATAATGTTTAATACAGACTAGTTATATATTAAAGAAAAGTGGGATATATTGTATGACCGACTTCAATTATTTTTTATCCTTAACATTTCATCGAGACGAACTTGCCCTTTATCTCCACTTCTTAAGCTAGGGTTACACGATTGCCGCAATGCACCAATTTGTAACAATTTTTATTGTGCTAATTTGGAGGACAATAAATCAAATTTTCTGCAGTTACACGATTGCCTCAAGTTTCATAAATTTGGTTGCCGTAAATTGGCGCACAACGATTAAGGGCCAATAATTGCCGACTTCCAGTTACACGATTGCTATGGTATGCGGCAACACTGATTGTTTTGCTAACATATATACCAAAGAATACAATAAATGCTTTTAAATCTGTAAAAAATATATTTAATTAAGTGAAAATGATTTCTTCTCAAAAGAAAATTGCAGCTGCTATAATTATTTTGTGTGAATTGGATACAAAGAAAAATGAAAAAAGTGTGTTAAAAGAAGTATTTGGGTCAGAGAGTGGCTCACAAAAAGAAAAAACATTAATGAAGTTTAGAGAAATCGAAAATCAAAAGTTTTTATTTAAAAATGTCATACGTATGGTCGAACAAACTTTTAAGGTTTGTTTTTTAATAAGCGTCTCCACTTATTAAAAAACAAGACACATATATACATAAACAATAAATAATTTATTTACAACAGTAAAAATTTATTTTACTTACTGATATAATATTCAACGACTAAAGAAAAAATTAATATTGGCGCTTATTGCCCACTTTGATTGCCGCTAAAGAAACCAATAAATATTGGCGCAATTAACACATTTCATTGCCGCATTATTGTCTATCGAGCAGTTACACGATTGCCGTACCAGGGCTGCATTTGATTGGGCCAAATAAGAATAGTATTGTCCAGTGTTTAAAAATGCTTGACTATTTTTAATGTTTTTGTAATTGCTTAACTTAACTTAAGAAAAAGAACACAGTAAAAGCAAAAAGCAAACGCAGAAAAAGTGAGAGTAAATAATTTATTTATTCTCACCATGTTTATGTTCTCAGCTTAAAAAGCCAGCCAAGCAACCACTTGAAAAAAAAAATTGCTGTTGCTGTAAGTAATAAGTTTTTGTTTATTTTTTTTTTGCTTTGGCTTAACTGTAAATTGATGTGCTTAAATTCAGCGAGTATTAACTTCTTTGCTGTTTTTGACTTCATTGCTGTTGCTTGCTGTTGCAGGCGTTAGTTTCATAGAATATATACATAATTACATAACACAAAATAAACAAATTAGTTTAAAAAAACGTGTAGTTTCATTTACGTATGTATGTACCTATGTATTTATTAAAAAAAAAACGCAAAATACCAAAAAAATTCGAAACAAATTCGTTCATAATATATTAAGTTCCAGCAACAGCAAAGAAGTTAACTTGCTGACTTTAAGCGCATCAAAAGCAAAAAAAAAAACAATCAAAAACTTAATACTTACAGCAACAGAAAATTTGTTTTCTTAAGTGGCTTCTTTGCTGACAGATTTAGCAGAGTACATGCACATAGCGAGTTTAAACAAATTATTTACTCTCTTTGTTTTGCTTTTGCTGACTCGTTATCAAAGAGTTAAGTAAACACTTAGACACACAGTTTTTTAATTTGCTGCAAAAAATGTAAACAAAGCAAAAATGTGCGACTGTTGCTATTTTAAAGCAAGCAATTTAAACAATACTATTGTCGAAGGTTGCCGTATGAGCCAATCCATTGTGAAATTACACGATTAGTGCATAAAGTAGACCAATAATTGGTGCATTCCGGCAATCGTGTAATCCTACCTTTAGGGAGGCTCCCATTAGGGATGCCAATCGGAACTGATTTTTGAAAATCCCGGGATTCGGGATTTTGAAATCTCGGGATTTTTTGAATATGCAAAAGGTTTTATATACGTAACATAAATTTTTTAAAATGAAAACAACAAAACAATTTAGTTTATACATATGTTTATAACACTGGCCTCACACATGATCAAACTGATCAGATTCTGAAAAAAGCTTTAAAAAAATATACGTATCTCTTAGTTTTTCTAGATCACTTCATTTCGGTTTTTGACAGCAATTCAATTTTTAATGTGAATTAAGTTGTGACGACATTAATACACTGCAAAGTGTTGTCCCTCATCGATCTCGATAGCTGAGTTAAAAACTGTAACACTATGTCGACTGCAGGGCAGTACACCTCCAGGGTGAGGGCGAGATTCATAATCAATAATTTAAGTATGTTTGAAATTTATTTTTAAACAAAATTTGTATACAAATGTTTCTTAAAACATATTTCAAGTTTAAATAATTTTTTTTTATGAATACGTCAGATAGTGTTTATGTATAAAAAAAATTATTTTATTTACCGTATGTTTTTTTTAGCAAATTTTTTATTATTATTGGACCGAAAGGAATATGAGCTATTTCCGAAATATAACGACTTAATTGTTTTAATTATATCAACTTTTATTCTTTAGTTTCTGAATAATACTTTAATTGGATCGTGAATAATTTTTATTTTTTGCTTGATATATAACAATTATTTCTTGATTTCTATATTTTGCATAAAAATAATCATTTTTATTATGGTATTATGTCTTAAGCCTGAACTTGCTAAACGTAATTGTAAAAAACGCTTACGATGTGAATCTGCAAATTTCGTTTCTACTTAAAATAATGGTTTTTATTAAGCAAAATCTAAAAATCCAGAAATAGTCGTCATATATCAAGCAAAAATTAAAAATTTTAAATACTCGCTGTGTGCCAAAAACAAAAATTAAACTCAAAAATACAATTTAATTGCAATAAAAAATAAACTTCAAATATAATCTTTAATAATTTTTTTTGTATATAGTATAAAAATTCAATAAAAACGAACAGTTTTGTACATAAAAGTTGATATGTTAAAAATCCCGGGACTCATAAAAATAAATCCCGGGACTCGGGATTTATCAATCCCGAAAAATCCCGGGATTCGGGATATCCCGTTTGGCATCCCTAGCTCCCATGCAAATATAGCGTTTTATGAAAAGCTTAAATTAATTTAAATTTGTTGTCTTTTGTGAATAAAATCAAAAGTTATTAACATATTTTAATCATTTATGACTTGTTTTATTTGCAACTTCGATTTTTTTATGTCTGGAAAAATTAGAGGTATAGCTGCACTTTCCCTTTTTTGATGAATTTGAAAAATTCTAAAATGTTGCTAAAAAATTATTTTTTTTTGCTAAAAAAAAATTTGGTATCCAACACGACTGACTGCCCTTATGAGAAAAAAGTTAAACTTTTCTTAAAGGAAATTTTAACTTTTCGGAATTTCGGTTTTTTGAGTTTGTCCATTTTGGAAATAACGATATATTTCGAAAACCAGAGCTAACCTAAAAAAACGACTAGCACCACTGGATTCAGCGTGCCCGAATTAGGTTAAAACGACAGGTCCCGGCTTGTCTGTTTTTTCAACTAGCACAGTGTAATTAGACAGTGGGACCGCTAGAAAGATCTAAAATAAAAAATATAAAAAAAAATTATTTAAAACGGTTAAAATGCTAGAGAGCCTCTGACTTTTTGATTTTCCAGCCTCTTATCTTAAAGGACAACACTGCTCCTCTCAACTCACAGTTGACTACTTTAATATTTGAATAAATCATGTAGTTTGTGTTTGTTTGACAGAAATTAACAGCAGACTACCTCGTATACGCTCACAGTTGGAGATACCACAATAGAAATTGGCGTTACAATATTTAAAATATCGATTCGAAATTTTTATAGAATAATTTTCTTGCTATATTTTAAAAAGTACTGCATTAAAAAAGAGTTTAAAGTCAAATAAAGACAATAAAGACCAAACTCGTATAGATTTAGCATTAATTTAAGAGTAGGAGTCAAAGTTGGACGCGGAGTCGGATTAATAAAATTTCAGCGGTTGTATTCGGGGTCGGATTAACAACTATTTTTTAGCGACTCCACAGACCTGGAAAAAGTATTCGATCACGACTGCCAAGTTTTAAACACTATTTTAAGAAAATACTAGCTGGTATGAACTCAAAAGTCTATCGCAGTCAATTCTCTTAACTTTTCATGATTAGTTTTCACGAATGTCACCTATCTCGAGGAACAGCGATGATTACAAGAAATTTGGAACAAAAGATTCCAAATAATAAAAACTCCTAAAAAATTTCAAATTTAGCTAATTTAATTGCTAAAAACAACAATTAATTTTAAATTTAATTGTAAATTAGGGGCCCTAGTCGGAAGTTATTCAGCCCAATTATGAATAAAAATATCCCGGGAGTTTTTCCCCTTTCCCATTTTTCCAATTGAATTTTAATAGGAAAACATGAGAGAAGGGAATCTACTCCAAGGAAATTTTTATTCATAATTGTGTTTATTGTGTTTTCCACGTCGAATAAGTTGAACAACACTTGAAGAGCTCAGCGCTGAAGCGAAGCAAGTCAAGAAAGAAAATCGAAAATATTTTGAGTTTTAAAAAGTGAACTCTAATTTCGGGTTAATAACCATTACGTAAGGAACTAAACACTTTTTGATTTTTGAGTTAAACTTTTCGGAGAATTTTGCACCAGTTTTGAAATATATCTTATGACTTGATTCCGTTCAGCTCTGAGCCCTCCATTTAGTTTTTTCTTGTTTGCCAAAGGCCCACAGTGCATTTTAGATTTAACTTTAACAAAATTTAAGAGCTAATATTTCTACCCAATAAAATCTTAAATTATAATAAGTTATTTTATATACAACATTGACTCACCTCTTCGAGTAATAATTTCCGGAATCTTTCTCTGGTATGTTTACCCTCGCCCAACAGGGCGCTGCATTCTGAAATTAATAACCAGCGTATTTTATCACGTCTCGCCTCCAATTCCATTGAACTACAATTGTTCTTATCTAAATTAATATTGTAACGTTCGAAATACTTGGTGGCATGTTTGGTGGCTTGTTCTTCGCTGATCTCTTGCATGTCTGATGTCGTGGGTGGTGGGGGCGAAAAATTCGAGGAAGTTATCAAAGATGTTGTGTTAATAGCGCTACTAGTAGTAGTAGTAGCAGAAGCAATAGCAGCATTTGTAACAGATAACGCTGTTCTGGGAGGCTTATAGGGTGGTTCATTGGAAGAGGCCGATGACGAAGAAGAATTTAAATTTGATTGCAATGAGTAGGCCGGCGGCAGTGTGGAGGGTGTTGTTGAATCACTAAATGGCGATTGAGATCGTGAGTTACTATACGATATGGGTGTTTCCATATGATCATTAGACAAATGCAATATAGCAGGAGTATTTTTCTCTTCCTCCATCTTCTGTTTTAATTCATTTTCTGTACGATCTAAGTTAATATTTAAACTACTTTTAAATTTATTATTAAGGGAATTTGTATTGGAGTCACGTTGCTGAGATTCCATATTGTCTGTGCCATGTAATTTATCTAAATACTGAGAAGCTTGTGTCAACATAAAATCAAAGGGATTTGCGTTCTTATCATTTGCCATATTTGGAGATGAGGTATTATTTTGCTTTAAATCCGAGGTAGAATTATTTATTGTATTTTTAAAATCTCTATTGTGATTGTGATTGGAGGTTGTAGAGCTGGTTATTGAAGAGTTGTTTGTCGGTGTTGTCGATGTTGTGGTGGTCGTTATCGTTGTTGTCGTCGCATAAGGCAAATCATCTGAGAATGATACTTTTTTAGGGGAACGGGTGGGTGTTGCTGGCACCTCTAATGAATTGGTAGAGGACACTGAACCACGATGATTTTCACTATTTGTATTTATAGTTAATTTGTGATTATTTTCCATTTTTGTTTTGAGGTTTGGTTTTTATTTTTGCTTTTGTGTTAAAATGACATTTTTTTAATTGGAACCAGTCTAAAGAGGGTCTTTATTATTTGCTATTATATGTTATTATAAAAAGGTTTATTTAATTAAATATATTATGATTTTAAATTTGTTTTTATTATTTTCACACAAAATTTTGATTTTCTGTGGAGGGAAATAATCGGTAATATATTAATATTTAAAACAATTTTTTGTTTATTTTAGAATTTTAGTTTTGTTTTGTACTTCATTTAGTTTTCGGTAATGGAAAAAATAAATTTCAACCCGTTTCCCTGCACGTATTTTTAAAACACTTTCCTATATTAGTGGTTTTATTAAGTTCACTTTCAAGATTTTTTTTTGTTTTTATAATAAATTTACTTATATAACAATAAAGTGATTTCAATTTAAAAATAAAAATGATTTTCAATAGAGATCTTCAATGCTGAAACTTTCATACGGAAAAATTTCAAGAAATGAAGAAGTGTTAAAACCAGTGCTCGAAAATAAACATAAAATATCGTTCCTTAGTGTTCGGTTCGGTAGATTTGTGGAAAACACAAACGCTAATAGTGTTTGTGAAGTAAACCATTACAAAAATAACGTTTCTCTGTTTGTGTTCTTCGAACAAAAAAATAATACTATACTTATCCAATTCAACAAACAGATGAGAACATTTAATTCCGTTCTGTTTTTCTTAAAACTACAAAATTCGTTGTGTTCGGTTCAGCTCATTAATGTTCGTTCGTTTCCGTTGTGCTTAGCGCCCTTTTGGCTGGTAAAAAAACCAAACATTTTTTATAAAAACAAAATACATATGGGTAATTCCATGTAAAATCGACCATGAGTGGGACCCGACCCCTTTCGATTTGAATGAAATTTGGTGTGAAGGTTCCTTTCATCCTATAAGGAACATATATTAACGAAAATAAAATTAAAATTTTTTTTTTTCAAAAGTTACGTCATATTCAAAATGTCATACTTTCGCCGAATAAGCCGAATGTGTTTTAAAGATAATACTTGGGGCTAAGAACAATATATTAAAAAAAATTTTTATTTTAAAAAATGTAATATCTACAAAATATTAAATTTTAAAAATGGACTAAGTCAAAAACCTATTTTTTTTTGCCGTATATCGACAATAACGAATGTTGTCCTCCAAGTGGTCAATCGTTTCGTGGTTATCGGCGGATACTAGCAACTTCACATATCCCTACAGAAAATAGTCGCACGATCTAGGAGGCCAATTCACACAGAAAAAATTTTTGCCCCAATTAAAGCATTTATCAAAAATAAAATCAGTTTAAATTAAAAATTTAATCAAGTGATTTTTTTTGAAATTTTAATCAGGCTTAAGTTCATTGAATTTCATTTTAATTAAATTTTTTTTATGAAGAAAGGAATTTTACAACATGAAATGAATTAAAATTTATTGATAATTTTTCATTCTTGACTGAGCTGGGAATTGAACCCAGGTTATCAGGGACAGGTTGCCCTGACAAGTTTCGATCGTAACCACACAATCTCTTTAGAGGGGGTTTGCCGTTTAGCTATCACCGCCAATGACGACGAATGACGTCATTAGTCAAACATCAATCTTTAAACCAAATGGTATTTTACCTTGGTAGATCGAAATTTGCTTTGAATGAAGGATTACCTTTTAAAATTGATCTACATGTATAATCAAGTGAATTAAACGTTTAATTGTAACTATTAATTTGTTTGCTGGTGCATTTTAATAGTATCAATTAAACTTTTAATTCACTTGATTACATTTTTAATTAAAACTGAATTTATTTTTGATTAATGCTTTAATTAATGGTTGTTCAATTGATGAACGAAAAAGTCAGTATTCATGGTTCTATGGCGGCCCATTGACTGTAACTTTCTGACCAGCATCTTTTTTAAAGAAGTACGGATCAATGATTCCACCAGCCCATAAAGCACACAAAACAGTCAGTTTTTCTGGATGTAACGGTGTCTCAACATACACTTGAGGATTTTGATCCCTCCAAATACGGCAGTTTTGTTTATTGACGTATCCATTCAAAGAAGAATGAGCTTCATCGCTAAACAAAATTCGCTTATGAAAATCGGGATCAACGGCAATCTTGTTTTGGGCCAATTGGGCACAATTTGAACGCGTTGTTCAGGCATCAGTCTATTCATGTTGAAATAGTAAAGCACAACAAACAAAATCTTTTAATAAATAATAGTATTCCCACAAACAACTTTGATAATAAATTTTAGCAAGTGCACGGCATAAAAAACTGAACTGGCAAATTGTTTTTATTTTGATTTCTTGCGAAAACAATAAAAGCACTTTGTTTTTGTTTTTAATATGTTTTTTCTTTACCCACTTACAACTACAATTAATGTTGGGAGAATTCCAAATAATTGTAGCGGGAAATGTAAAAAAGATAAAAAAGATAAAAACTCATCACTGATTTATTGTTTGGTATTTTGTTTAAGCTTTGATATCCTTGCAAAAAAGACTTTTTGAGTGTTTGTAGGTAATTCTCATTCCCTCTGTAGTTTTGTTTGCTGATAGCTTTGGCTTTTCTAAAATTATTTAGGAGAACGTTTCCTGATGATCTGGCCTAAGCAACCAGTGAAGTGCGCATAGGAACAGCTTATCCTCCAACAATAAATTTCAGTATTTTTTATCAATTATTTAAAAAGGGAATTAAGCACAACAAACAAAAACTTTTAGTAAACCAAACTAAACATTTCCGCTAGTTAAAAAGGTGTTGCCATTTTAAAGTTGTATGCCTCTTATAAAATCACCCTTATTTGTACTTTAAACAAACTTTAAAAACATCGCATAAGCTTAAAAAATTTAAAAACATTTTTGCGAAAAAATTACAAAAATAATACAAAAATAAGAAAATAATTTTGGTGTAATTAAAACTAAATTTTTAAATAAGCTAAATAAAACTGAAATAAATTTTTGTAAATTGGCACAAAATCACTTTCATATGGAGTGCTCAGAGCTAAATTGAATCAACTCAAAAAAGAAAATTCGAAAATTTTTAAGTTTGATTAAGTGAACTCCAATTAATTTCTGGAGCCCTTGACTTGGGCTTATTACCGTTACCTTTAGAACGAAACACTTTTCAATTGATTCCGCTATAGAACTCGATAGGGTTAAACTTTGTGGAAAAAATGCAAAAGTTTAGGAAAATATTTTAAGAAATAATCGCCAAAATTAATAAAATACCTTTTTTTGAAAAAAAAAAAGATTCGTGTATCTTTGAAAAAATTCAAGCTTTCATTAAATAAAGAAAGATTTTTTTTGAAGATCTTTTAATTAAAAAAATAAAAATTAAGAAAACAAAAGAGGTAATTTAAAGCAACGAGGTCTAAACAATTGCTAAATTGTAACATTTTTAAAATCGCTCCAGTCTAATTCAAAAAAATTTATAAAACCAAAAAATTGTACAATTCTTAATTCAGAAAAAACTCTAAAATGCCAAAAAAAAAACTTCCCCATTTGAAGAGAATGTGTCGTTATTTTTTCTAAGTGTTGCAAGCAAATCAAAAACTATAAATACGTTAATTTCGAAAAGTATTTTTTTTTAAATTCTGACGACGTTTGCAGTAAATGAGCGATATATAAAAAATCTCTTAATATATAAACAAATTCTTTAGTATCGGAAAACGCCTAATTTCAAACAAAAAACAAATAGTTTACAAATATGTAAAATAAAAGCACCGAATTCTCAAGAAATTTAAAAAAAAACTAAAACATACAAAAACAAAATACATATTAATAATAAATCGCCAAAACTGACAAAAATTCTTAAAACTTACATAATAAATGTAAAAATGAAAAAAATTCAATTAAAAAAAAAATTTTCTTAATGCATGACAAAACGCTTTTAAATTTTTAGAATACGAAAAAAATTTTCCCAACTATTTTTCTGAAAATAAACCTCAAAATGCGAAAATTCTTTATTGTTAAAAAATTGCTTTAAGGTATAAAAAAACGCACAGGGGCATTTCCATGAGAATGTCAACCACGACACAAAAAAGAAAAAACCTTAAAACTTTTTTCAAATATGGTAGAAAGTAAAAAAACACTCTTTAGTAGGCATAAAAACCGTATTAAAATTTTAAAAGAACAAAAAATAAAAGTTAAATCTCACTATGTCTTTGATTCATTTGCAGCTAATTGGCCATAGGTCGAAAATAGGATACACTTTCAAATATATGTTTTTAAAATATTATGGTGTAGGGTATCATGAGGTCGGGCTTGACCGACTATACTTTCTTACTTGCTTGTTTTAAGTTTTTGTATACATATATTTACCAAAAATATACTTCATACCTTGTAAATACTAAAAGAGAAAAATCTGTCACGTACGGTATGTCACGAACGATATTACATTTTGTTCATTATAAAACCATCCAGAAAACTTTTATTCTTTCTAATAACTGATTATAAAGGAAAACTATGTGATTTATTGTAAAAAATTTAAACAAAGACAAAAAACCTCCTCACTTCCGTTTTATGTCACGTACGATATGCACCTATTTTGCTATATATTTTGGACAACTAGGTTCCGAAAGTAATAATTTTTTACAATAACTATTGAAAAAAATCGTCAAAAATATCCAAACGCCAAAATTAAAAGAATCGCTAGAATCAGAAAAATATTTACATTGTTTCAAAAAAATCGGAAAAATTTTAAAAACGCATCTCTATAATCGGAACACAAATCGGCTAAATCACACAATCGACTAAGAAAATTTGTCTATTTTAAAAAAATCCCTAAATTATAAAAAAGCAATTCTGGAAAAATAAGAAAATCGTTTAATTTCGGATAAATCTTTTATTTTTAAGAGAGAGAATAAAAATCACAAAAACTGCTTGCAAGTAAAAATAAAAAACTTCGTAAGAAAATTGTTTAAATAAAAAAAAAGTCGCGAAAATTCCTAAAACTTTCCAATTAAGTGTACAAATTTACAAAAACTTATCATTTTATAAATAACAACTTTTTATTAATTTAAGAGAAAATTTGTCTAATTCGCTTGAATTTAAAAATAAAATTAGAAACAATTTTTTTAACTTAAATCAAAAAAATGGCAAATCCGTTAAAAATCGACTTATGTAAAAACTGATAAAAATCGCAGAAAAAGTTCTAAAAGTTGTCAAATAATTTGTAAAAAATTAAAATCCGCGAAAATTCCAAAGTAATCGCTTATAAACCTTCTTAATCGCTTATAAAATTGTTTCTGCGAATTCTTTAAATAAAAACATAAAAAAGCAAAATGAAGTAGAAAATAATTTTTAACTAAAGTCAAAAAACGGGAAAATCGTAAAAATCGCCTAACGCAAGAATTTTTAAAAAAATCTATAAAAAAAATTCCCGCTTTTAGTGTAAAAATTAAGAAAACGAACAGTTTTGAAAAAAATCGCTCAAATAGCAAATTTACCAAAATAATCGCATAAAATTTTTTTTCAAAAATATTAAAATTTAGCAACTAAGTTTTTATGAAAAAGACTGAAATATATGGAAAATTTTTTAGCAAAAAATAAAAAAATCGCTTAATGCAAACAAAAAAAAAATTTTTAAATTCTACAAAAATATGCAAATTAAATCGCTTCAAATCTTTGAAAAAAAGGAAAATTTAGCAACTTAGTTTTAAAAAGAAAACCAAACTACGTTTAACCCAATTATGAATAAAAATTCCCCGCAAGTTTTCTCCCATCTCCCATTTTTTCCTACGTTAATTCGATTATATTAATGGGTAAGGAGAAAAAACTCCCTAATAATGAAGAATTTTTTTTAACACAAATCAAGCTAAAAGATTGAAAAAAAAATTCTGAAAAGATACCAAAAAACCCGACTAAAGTGTAAAAATAATTAAAACTAGTAATTTTGAAAAAATCGCTTAAATTGGAAATTTGAAAAATTCGCCTAAAATCTTTCAAAAAAGTAAAAATTTAGGATTTTAGTTTATAGAAAAAAATCGACTAGAGCTAAAACTAAATTAAAAAAAATCACAACAAATATTAAAAAAAAGTAAATCTCTAAAAGTAAAAATAAAAATCGTCTACGTGTAAAGTGTAAAAATTATTAAAACTAGTAGTGGGAAATTTCAAAAATCGCCTAAAATATTTCAAAAAGGTAAAAATTAGGATTTTAGTTTATAGAAAAAAACTTAAATCCTCCAAAAAAAATTTTCAAATAAAACCCAAAAATCGTTAAATCATAAAAACTTAAAACTTATCTTAAAATTGGAAAAAAAATTAATTTTTTCGCTTAAATAATCTAAAATTAAATATCAGAAATGAAATAAAAAGCGAACATCAAAAATTTATTTAAATTACCACCCGCTTAAATTAGAAATTTTATTTTAACAAAAAATCTTAAAATTTACACAATAAATATGTAAAAAAGTAAATATTTCAAAGTAAAAATAAAAATCGTCTACGTGTAAAGTATAAAAATTATTAAAACTAGAAGTTTTGATAAAATCCCTTAAATGGGATTTTTCAAAAAATCGCCTAAAATCTGTCAAAAAAGTAAAAATTAGGATTTTAGTTTATAGAAAAAAAAACTAAAATCTTCCAAAAAAAATTTTTCAAATAAAACCGAAAAATCGTTAAATCAAAAAGAATTGCTTAACATAAAATTGCAAAAAAAAATTAAATTTTCTTAATTTTATTTTAAAAAAAAATCGCTTAAATGACCAAAAATTTAATATTAGAAAATGCATTGAAATAATAAGAAAACCTTGTAAATTTATTTAAATTACCACCCGCTCCCATCACCCATGAAAAAAAAATTCCTTTATTGGGCTGATAATGAAGAATTTTTTTAACTTAAATGAAGGTAAAAGCGTAAAAAATCGCCAAGCGCAAAAAAAAAAATACTGAAAAGACACAAAAAAAAAGCGGAAATTTCAAAAAAATCGCCTAAAAATCGTTAAATTATAAAAAATTGCTTAACTTAAAATTTAAAGCAAAAACTAAAAATTTTTTAATTTTTTTTTAAAAAAAATTCGCTTAATATACAAAAATGTAATATTAGAAAATGCATTAAAAAAAAAGAAAACCTCGAAAATTTATTTAAATCCAGCCGCTAAAATTGGAAAAATTTTCTTAACAAAAAATTTAAAATTTTACAAAAAAAAAAATTGCCTAGAGCTAAAACTAAATTAAAAAAAAATCACCACAAATATGTAAAAAAAGTAAATCTCTCAAAGTAAAAATAAAAATCGTCAACGTGTAAAGTGTAAAAATTATTAAAACTAGTAGTTTTGATAAAATCGCTTAAATGGGATATTTCATAAAATCGACTAAAATCTTTCAAAAAAGTAAAAATTAGGATTTTAGTTTATAGAAAAAAAAAACTAAAATCTTCCAAAAAAAAATTCCAAACATTTTCAAATAAAACCGAAAAATCGTTAAATCATAAAGAATTGCTTAACTTAAAATTGCAAAAAAAAATTAAATTTTCTTAATTTTATTTTAAAAATAATTCGCTTAAATGACCAAAAATTTAATATTAGAAAATGCATTGAAATAATAAGAAAACCTTGTAAATTTATTTAAATTACCACCCAGTAAAAAATGTGCTCCAAAAGGAGCAGGTTTTATATATGAATTCATACCTCAAATCGCTTCAAACCTGCTGATGGGATGCCTGATTTTTGTATGGAGTGTTCCCGGTTTGGAGGACTATTTTCTGCTGACAATAAGCGCTCCTTTTAAGACGCAAACAAAGCACTCCTAAAGCGCTTTTTTAAGGGCTAACTATATTAAAATATTCATTTTTGTTTTGCTTTTACTTGTTTAAATGACTTTTTTAAGCATTTTCGTAAACCATAACATATTTTTATTTTGTTATCGCTTTAAAACCAGGGTAGGAAAAAATTCTACTCGCGAGCACAATTCGAGTCAACTCTCTCATTTTAAAATTTGTGCTCGCGAGTTTTATTTTTAAACTCGCGAGCACAAATTTTTTACGAGTCATAAGATTTTTGTGCTCGACTCGTAAGCAGATAACAACTCGTTTTAAAATTTGTGCTTACGAGTTTTATTTTTCAACTCGTAAGTACAAATTTTATGCGAGCAGAAAACGAGCGCATACGAGTTGAAATCGAGCAACTCGTTTAAAAAAATTAATGTTTGCTTGTGCGAAGTAAAAATATACATACATATGAATTTTTAGAAACGAAGGGCAGGCAAATGTGTAGGAAGGGGTTATAAAAACATATGCACACATATGAATGCTGGGCATAACCATGTTGATAAGAATGTATGTGTGTTTGTTTGTATAAATGTTTTCTTGTTTAAAAATATGTAAACCTGCAAAATGTTTAATGATGTGTAATAAAATGTATGCGTTCTTAAATGACTTAAATAAAAGTGTTTGAGATTGGTAACATATTATTTTCATAAAAGCTGCCTTTAATAATTATGAATAAAATAAACATTTGTCAATCGATTTTCATGGTTTATGGCTCATTTTATTCGCAATATATCTGGCTTTCTGATAAATAATAAAAAAAATTGTTCTAAATTTGTTAACAAATTTTTGAAAACAAAAAATAGTACTAATTTTGCTTGAAAAAAAAGTTTATCGCCACTAATTTCTGAAAATGTCCGAAACAGTGGAAAATATAAAAAATGTTATTCGCTTGACTTAAAGGAAATATTATTAATAATCATTTGTTGGTGTTTTTATAAAAATCGGCCCTTATTTCGGGCGGAATATTAGTCAAGCCCATAAAAAAATTTGAAACTGCAAACGGATTTAAATTAACCGCTTCAAAATCTTTATATTTTATATGTTTTTATTTAAAGACTTACATTTGTTTTTGAAGACCAATGTTATAAATGAATTAATAGTTTTTTAGGGTAGCAAAAGCCATCACATAATTGTTTTGTGACAACCAAATTAGTTGATTCTTATAGAAAACATCAACAGGTAGTAAACAATCACGACTATTTATAGAAAATGTGATCATTGATATGTTTGTTTGATCCCTAGTGAGTGTTTAAATGTCAGTGCAATGGGTCTGAAAAACCTATTATTTTAATGTTTATGTTAAAATGGCTGGCAAGACGTGTGGGAAAGGGTTGTAAAAGTAATGTTTATACTAAAAAAATGCACACAAGTAAATGCTGCTCATAAACAGGTAGATAAGTGTGTTTTAAAATATATGTGCAATACGTGTTAAATTTTGAATGATGTGTAATAAAATGTATGCGTTCATTAGTGACTTAGATAGAAGTGTTTACGATTCATAGGAAATTAATGAACTGCCTTTTTTATATTTTCGAAACGTATAACATGATTGCATTCTTTTAAACGAATCCTTTCCTTTGCTATTTCTTCTTCATGGTTAGTTATACTTGTCACAACGTAATATTTGCTGTATCAATAAATACCTTTTCCCACCTTACTTCTGATCCATTTGCTAATGATGTTCTGTGTTTCGATGAAATATTCATACATACACACATTTATCCACACATACAAACAAATAAACAGGAAAAATATATTTTTAATTAAAAAAAAATTCATACGCAAAAATAAAACTCGCGAACAATTCTTTTTAGCTCGACTCGCGAGTTGAGTTTTATTTTTGACTCTTAAAATTTGAATTCTTTTCGCGAGCAATATTTTTCAACTCGCAAAAATAAAACTCGCTCGCGAGTTTTATTTTTTAAACTCGCGAGCAGTAAAGAATAATTCTTTTCAATGTTGAAAATAAAACTCGCTCGAATTGGACTCGCTCGCGAGCGAGTTTAATTCGAGCACTCTCCGTACTCTGTTTAAAACCTTCTTCGTTGCAGCACTAAAATAGCAGCTATTTTTGTATATTTTATTCATTATCATTTACTGCTGTATAAGAGCTCTCTTATTGAAGCGCTCAATTATGCGCTTTTTCTCTTAAGTGCTTCAAAAAACACAAATTTTTTTTACTGGGCACCTGCTTACATTAGAAAAGTTTTCTTAACAAAAAATTTTTAAATCGACCAAAAAATCGCCTAGAGCTAAAACTAAATTTAAAAAAAAATGACAACAGATATGTTTAAAAACTGCATCTCTCAAAGTAAAAATAAAAATCGTCTAAGTATTTTCATTATCAAGCCGTCGTTGGGTATTTTAATCAAAAGCCAATTGAAAAGTTTGAGGATCTGTTAACATATTTAAACAATAAAAATATTCGGGCTTGGGGATTCACGACTATTTGAAGTCTTTCTTAAAGAAATTTTTTGAAAATTTTGTTTTAATTTTTTAATAATTTCTTTTGCTTAAATTCTTTTTTTGCATTTTAATCCAAAAAATTTTTCGGGAGACCTTTTTTTGAAACACTTTCACCTTATTTTTTTTTTTTCATTCAATAACACACCAAACTTCTTTTTAAAGGGCAATGAACTGTTTTTTTAAAATTTATTTATTCACACTTTTTAATTTCATTACACTTTATTTTGAGGGCAGACCTTTATTTGAAATTCAAAATTATGAATTTTTTAATTACGGCAATAACTTTTCTTAATTTATAGATTTTTGATATATATATTTTTTTTTTAAATATTTGTATAAATTAATTTTAAATTAATTAGTATGAAAATTTTTTTATATTTTAAATTTAAATTTTAAGCGCCGTTAAATTTATCTGTGATTGAATTTACACCACTAACAAAATTGTTCGTACGTGCAAAGCAAAACGACAGCGACTGCGAAAGAAAGCGAAATTGAAATTTTATCCGACAAACGTATTCAGCAGCAAATGAGCAACTGAAAGTAAAACTTTTTTTTAAAAATTTGTAACAGAAGACAATGAATTCATCGTAAATGTGGCAAAACAACGAACAAAACAACTGAAATACACCACAATAAAAAAGTTATGAAACGTATTTCGAAAATTCTCTTATACAGTACACGGACGCAGGTAAAGCACACATACACAAACTCATACACAACTTCTTGCGATCCACAAAGTTTTTCTTTTGCAACATAATAGTGTGTAGTGCTGGTTTAAAAGAGTACTTTTTTTGTTAAATAAATGGTACCTTTTCAAACATCTTTTTTTTTAAATTACTTTGACATTTTTTGCTTTTCTTTTAATTTAAGTGATTTTTTCGATTAACGATTTTTTGTTATTTAACAAATTTTCAATTATCCTATTTTTGGTTCAAAGATAAAACCAGTTTGGAAATTTTCTTCTTTAATTTAGCACTTTACATCCGAATTTGGTGGACGTTTTAGACATCAGAATTTATAAAAATCGTAAGTGATTTTCTAGACTCTAAACTTATGTTTTTTTGTGATCTTTTAACTATTTTTTACTTTTGGTTTTATTCTAAGACGGTATTGACATTGTGACTTTTTTGCTTGCTGAAACAGCCATGACTTGGAATTTTTGTACGCGTATCAGACCAATCTAAAATAGCGCGTCAAGCGTTTTTTATCTGTCAAAAATTCTCATGATTATACAAAATGTACAGGGTGGCGCAGAATAAACAACAGTGTTTGAATTCTATATAACTTTTTTAAATATTTTTTTTCGTAAGCCTAGTTACAATACAAAAATTTGGATTATTTTTTCCTGGTTCGTTTTCAGTATTTTGTAAAGAAGACTTCCCTAAGTCTTCTTATGAATAACTAACTATACAATCGAACAGCGAATAAAATTAATTCAATTTTAGTTTTTAAACCAACAGTCTATTGAGATGACACAGCATGCATATCGTCGTCATTTTAATATGAAAATTTTCGTCAACATGGGTCTGTATAAACTCTTCTTGGTGCCGGATGAGCACTTACCGCGAACACTACAGCATAGTCCCTCAACATCAACAAGGAGACGTTTGACACAGCTTGGACTATCACGTCGGTCGCTGCGGAAAATTTTGAGCATATTAGATTTTTGATAGAATTTTGAGTACATAAGCTCGTACTGCAGGTGCCTCAATAGCTTTGGTACGGGACATATTGGGCGAATGCATTCTTTCGAGAACAAGCGATTTTAATTGGCCTCAGCATTCATCAGATTTAACCGCTCCTGACAGTTTTCTTTGGGAATATTTAAAAAAGGAGTGTATGCTAAAAGCCAAGAACCATTTCCCAACTAAAAACTAACATTAGAAATGAAATCATGGATATTACACCCAAAATTTTGCGAAAAGTTTTGGAAAAAGAGCAGGTATATGCGAAGCAGAAAGTGGGCCACACTTAAGCCCCAGTTGGCTGGCAGTTACATTAATGGTACCGTACAGTAAAAACATAAGAACATCTATTTTCTACAGATTTAGGCGTTACAGCCTTACTGCTAACTATTATCGTTCTAATTGCTTTACATACAACAAAATGAAGCAGCTGATTTGAAACGTTACTGTTACTGTCAGCTAACTGGGGCCTTAGTGTCAAATCATACGTTGCAAGTCTTATTGATCAGCTTGCTACTTTATTGGCGAAAGAGACAAGTGGAAAAGAAACGAGTACTCAGCTTGATGTACTCTTCATATACGTTTTGTTTTTCCATTCGGTTTGTAAAAAACGCGCTGATTTGTGTGCACCTTATAATTACATAAAAAAAGTAATATTTCAGCAATAAGACAAGCATTTTGTGAATGCCGAAGCTAATTCAATGAAGGAAACGTGATAAGTTTATCAGTAGGATTTGCAACGTATGAATTGGGACTAAAGATGAAAAAACACATTTCAAATTCTTTAGAACCACACCCTACTGACAGGACTAACAGGATAGCATTTTTCAAAGCTAATTGAAAAAAATTCCGTAATAATAAACTACTTAAAAAAAAAGTAAAAATAACCGCATAAATAAAAAAGTTATAAAAGGCTTAGCTCATTCTGTGCCACCCTGTACAAAGCAAAATTACGCGGCGTTAACGTTTTGCAATTGGAGAATCCGATTTTAACGCGCTATGTAGTGAAATTGGCTGCTAGTGTTAAAGAGTTGTACATAATAGCTTAACATCACTTTTAAAGACCCAATGTGGACGCTCTTATTGAAGTATGTTATTTAAGCTTTAAAGTTAGGAGCTAGAAAACGTTACGGCTAACGCACTGGGTCTGTAGAGAGGCTCGAGGTTACACTCTTCGCCTAAAACTTAATACATTAATTAAAGAACCAGTCTCAAATAATTTTTATTTTTCTTTTGACTTTGCGATTTTTCGAATTTTGGCGGTTTTTTTTTTATTTCGGCGGTCTTGTTATGACTGAAAGAGATATTAATTTCCATGAGGGTTTGCGGTCCTTTTTTTAATTTGAGAAAAATTATATGATTTTAAGGATTTTTTTTTAGAAAAATTAAATAATATTTGAGTGTGATTTTTTTTTAAATTATTTTAAAGCACTTTTTTTAAAATCAGTTGGTTTTTGTATTTTTGAATTTAACGATATTTTATAAATTTTATTTATTTTTGTTTTAGCAAATAGTACGATCTTTTGTGCTAATTTTCGAAATTTTTTAAATAACTTTTTATACAATTTTATCAAAGAATTTGCCGATTTTTTGTATTTATTATTTGTTAAACAATTTTTTCAATGTTAAAGTGATTTATTCGAAATTATATTTGGGTGATTCACAAGGTTGTCATAAAGTTGTAAAGTCATACGTCTTAAAATAATAACAAGAAATATGTATGACTGCTGTTGGCAACCGCTTATTATTTAGATTTCTACTGTACAGTTATGGCGAATCAAGGAACACAGCATTAAAGTTTTTATTTTGTTTGAAACATTGCTATATATTTTTTAAACAATTATAAAATATTATTAAGGACATTATGACGATATGA
This sequence comes from Pollenia amentaria, assembly GCA_943735925.1. Classification (NCBI taxonomy): domain Eukaryota; kingdom Metazoa; phylum Arthropoda; class Insecta; order Diptera; family Polleniidae; genus Pollenia; species Pollenia amentaria. The sequence continues at coordinate 180,679,133 of OX031010.1, read as the reverse complement.
TTTGATAGCACACCTTGAGAATCATCCAATTGTGAAATTTGCGACATTTTCTTTTTAGTGAATTTTTTTATTTAGACGATTTTTTATTTTTAGAAATTTTTTATTCTTGTGGCAAATTTTCGAAAATTATATATTTTTACAATTAATTTTTATTTAACTGGATTTTATTTATTACTTTATTGCCTGGGGGGAAAACATTTTTAGTGTTTTGTGTAAAATTTTAAAATAAAATTTTGTACTTTTATTTTGTATATCTTATTTTTTCAGTAATTTTTATGTTTTTTTTTAATATTTGATTATATCTGATTTTAGCGATTTTTTTTAAATGATTGTTTTTTTTTACATATATTTTAGTTTTATTCTCTTGATTAGACAGCATTTAAATTATGACTGGCAGACTTTTTTTTCAGAAATATTCAAAGTTGCGCCTAATCTCCCAAGCAAAAAAAAGTGATAATGAAAATCTGGCTTTCGTTGTTTAGCTGTTGCAATTTCTCTTACTGCCTGTACAACGATTTCGAACGTTAACGTTCGCATAGAAAATAACATTTAAAACAAAAACAAAATTTTTAAAATTTTGTCAGTTAGTTTTCCGATTTGCTAAATTTTTTTTTTTTTGTGTTTTTATTTAAGCGATTATTTATATTATTGACTTTTTCTTTTTAGTACGTTTTATTTTTTATTCTGCTTAAAAAGTTTTTAATAACTTTCAGATACAGCGATTTGCTCTTAAATATTATGTTTCTTGTAATCAAATTTTGCGATTTTCGTGATTTTTTTAATTTAATTTAGTTGTTTTTTGAATATCCAATTTTTTCTATTTTAAAAAATTTTTAACTATTCCGTTTTAATTTTTTCAAATTAGCGTTTTTTTTTAATTTTTAATATAGATTTTGGTTTCAGTAATTTTTTTTGTGAAAATAATTTTTGTTGCTGCTTAGATTTTTTTATTATAGCGATTTTACATATTTTACTGATTTGTTGAGATTTTCAATGGTTTTTTTATTAGGCGATTTTTTTAACAAAATAATTTTTTTTTGATATCATTTTTAATTCTGAATAGAATTTTTTTTAAAAACTCGTTTTTCAACTTTTTACTCTTTCTTGTTTAAAAAAGTACCAGTTGAAACAAAAAGTACTAATATTCGCAGTTGCATTTATTTAGGTCTGCTCGTGCTTTATCTTAAGTATGAGTTCGCGTAGAACGTTACAACACGTTTTGGATTGTATGCTGCTGCATCTTGCAATTCAAATTCGTTTGTGCAGCACATGCATTAAATGTTTTGTTGCAGTTCGCTTCGTTGGTTTGATGTTGAAATTATTGTTTAGATATTTTCCGATTAGTTGAATATTTCAAACGATCATCGTTAGACTCGACGGGGCCAATAGAAAAACAGTTTAATACACTCAAAACTTAGTAACGCTTTATTCACACTCCAAACAAAGATTTTGCGTGTTTTAAAAGCGTGTTTACGTATCTTTTAAGAATCAAATTTATTTTATAAACTTTTTTTTTTTTATATTAAAATTATGTTTTTTTTTTTGGATAAAAATATTTTAAAGAAAACAAAACACACGTAAAGCGAATTTTTATACAGACGATATTGATGTACTGCGGTCAAGTTTTAAATTCACACTGAACAACAAGTTTTTGTTTACCAATTGTTAAGAGCAGTTGCTTAAATGTTTTAAATAAAACACAACCCAAAAAAATCGTAAAATATGTATTTCAATAAATAAAATAGCCCTCCTGCTCGTTTACTTAACGTTTATTTAAAGTTAAACAAAAAAAAAAAAAAAAAAAAAAAAAAAAAAAAAAATTATTTAAATAAGCATTTCGTGTGTTTCTTTTTGTATTTGGTCGTTAATAAAAATTTTTTGATTTTCATAATTAAACGAAATTGTATCAATACGTTTCTTTTTTGTTTCAAATATGTTTTCGTATTGAAATGAATACATACAAAATTAATGATGAGTGTGTTTGTTTTATTTGTGTCTGTGCACTTGATTTAATTTAATTTATTTTCATAATTAACAGTGTAAATGTGTTAATCCTTAAGTTTATAATTGTTTAAGTTTAAATTCGAAATTCGGTAAATTTTGAGTTAAAATATTCAAAATAAAGCAAAAATCTTTTCTTAAAAGCTTAATTAATTAAAAAGAATTAAGAGTGATTAAGTGTATAAACGATTTCGGCCTCAAGGGTCATTTCTTATTAAAGAATAATAAAATTTTCGAAATGTAAATATTTGGGTTGCCATCACTATAAGCCCAGACTAAACAGGTAAAATTTATTCATTAATTAATCTTAAGTGTGTCATATTTGAGTTTCTTAAGTTGAAGCTATAGCACGAGCTTTGTATGTGTACATTTGTTCTTCAAGAAGAAAAGTTCTTGACAAAAGTAAGAAAACACAGAAGTAGGGAAGAAACATTTTAAAAATGAAAAAATAGGTAATTAATTAAAGCAATGCCATTAGTTAAAAGATTGATGTTTGACTGTAGACTGACAGCCGCACTGTGTCTGAAAATTAAATTTCATCGGCCAAAACTCAAATTTTTTGCTATTGCCGATTTAAAAAATGTTAATGTCATTCGATAGCAAACATATAAGAAATAATTTATCAAAAAAAAAAAAAAAAAAAAAAAAAAAATGGATCAACATATTGATAATTGTGTATGTGACATTGTGCTGGAAACAAATATTTTATGTTGTTATAGAAAAAAAATTAATTTTTGTAAATTTGATCAGAACTAAATTATTATTTCTCGCAAACTATTGTCAATAATGGGTTGACCATTTATATTTACATTTGTATCACTTGTACCTGATGTATAACTTGTTAAAAAAAGAAAAGTGTTAAGAAAATGTTAAACAAAAAAATAAAAAAAAAAAAAAAAAAACAGCTGAAAGAAAAGGATTTTATAACTAGGTAATGGTCAATTGATTGCAAAATCGATTTTCGATCGACTTTTTTAATTGCGATTTTTGAAATCGATTAATCGCACCTAAAAATCGATTTTAAAATCGATCGCAAGGATGCACAAATATTCCCTTGCAATGTCGTTGATGTTGGAATATATTGCTTTGTATTTTTCCCACTCTTCTAAAGGGTTTACATTTCGATCACATACGGGTCTGTTAAAATATTGGGATGTCATTAATTAAATCATGGTTTGATTCCATTTTTTGTCTTTCTGTGTTTCTACAATAATATCGTGGATTTCCCAAAGACCACTTTCAATATTAGGTTCGTTATAAATACGTTTATGACTGTTTTGTTCACTGTCTATTGATGACTCTAACTTCTGGACAACAAGCGCACCTATAATAAAGTTAGGTCAGAATAAGTACAAGTATATAAAAATCAGGCGCGGATCCAGCTTAAGCCTTAGGGGGGGGGGGGGGGGGGAAATTTGTTATGGTACAAAACAAGTAAAAAATTTGTTTTTAAAAGTTTATTAAAAACGAATGTTTAGAATAGAATACAAGATCAGTTCAATATAAATTAAAATAAATTAATCTTTTTAAATAACATTTTGGCTATAAAAATAATTTCTAAAAAATTTAAGGAATAGAGCTATTACAAAAAAAAAAAAAAAAAAAAAAAAAAAAAGCTTTATAAAATACATAACTCAAATTTAACTCATAGAATAAATTCGAAAAATTAAAAATGTTGAATATAATAAAGTTGCTTATGAAAAAGAAATAATTCCCAATATCTATTTGTTAAAATAGTTGAGTTAAATACATTAAAAATTTTATTTATTTTTAATGTTTTTTTTTTATTTGAAACAATTTATTTGACTACATCATACTAAATTGTTTGACCAATTTTTCGACCAAAAAAAAAACATATGCAATTGTTAACAAAATTTTGGAAGAAGGAATATGCTTCACTAATTTTAAAATTAAGTAATGAATTTAAGTCGAACTGTTTGGGTTTTAATCTAAAGATACATATATAATTATTCTGCTTTAAAGGAATTTTAAAGCTTATAACAATGGAAAGACAAAAATAGTTTTGGCTGCACATACATACGTACATATATACCTTCAGCCGTAAATGTGCTAATGCCACAATTTTTGAAAATTTAGTTTTTGATGCAGTTCAATAGAGTTAACAAAAATACATCGTTTGCAGAAAAAATACAAATATTTTTTTTTAGTTCTTGTTTTGCAACGATATGTATATGCAAATGCTAAAGATGTAATTCCAAAAAATGCTAAAGAAAAAGCGCTAGGGCCCATTGAAATGTGAAAATTTAAAAAAAAATTTGTTAATATTTGTTAATAGTCAACATTGAAATAAATAAAATAATTTTATAGTATATTTTATTTTTTGCAAATATATAATAGAAAAGGTGATAAGTCACAAAAAGCTATGTAAAACATAAACGTATTATTTTTAGTTGGTTTGCAAGTCAATAAAGAGTCATCAATGAAGCAAAACTGGATTTACAGACTTCAAATATATTCAGAACTAAAGACCTTAGAAAATTTTTACTCTCTCTTCTATAAAATTTATACATTGGACTACATCCTTTTCGACTGAGGGTAATGATATATACTTATATACATAGGCACATTATATTAAAAAAAAAATTACGGACTCACCATTGTTTCACTCATTTTTATGTATTTTTGTATATCAAAGAACTTTTCTTATTAATGCACTTGAAATTTGACAGTTATATAATTCTTCTTTGGTGAACTTTTACTAGACCAATACATATATTCATATGTATATATGGGAAGGTAGAATGGCAATGCATATAAAATTCCAATTCAAATCCTACTTTTATGAAAATATGATACGAAAAACGGTTATATTCAAATGTATATAGTAAATAATTATCATAATACAAATAAAAATATTGCTTATTAATACCCAGCAAAAACTTTACTTACCTGGTAAGTTAGCAAGTAATGTTGGAGAAATATAAACACTACTTATTTTTCGGCTGAATAACTACTTATTTTTGTTCGAGTTGTCCACAAAATTCAGTAGTTACAATACACTTACTAGAAGTCGCAAAATATCTAGTGATTATTTAACTACCAGTAAGTTGAATTGTAAGTACTTACAATATACTTACTAGAAGCCAAAAAAATATCTAGTTTTTTATTTAATTGGAGCTAGTTAATATACCTAATAAGTAGTTATGGAGCTAGTTACCAGAAAGTAAATATTCAGTACTGAAAACAAGACAACTAATAATTAGTTATTTAGCTGATTATAAGTAAGCAAATATTCATAACTGAAAATAATAGTAGTGAAAAGTACTTACTGAGGTCATTACTAGTAAGTAATTATTGAGGTTTTCAGAATAATGACAATTGTAATGACAACTACTTACCAGGTCACGTATGAAATAACTACGACCTATTACCCAAATTCAAAAAGTTTTTCCTGGGTAATTCAACCGCTCGCATATTCAACCCAAACGTTTATTTTTCGGAAATAGATGGCACTTGCTGGGATTGAATGTAGAATAATATGTATTTAAATACAGTAAACTAGATGTTTCATTGGAAATATATAATAAATAACTATTAGGATAAATACTTGGATACTTATTAAAAATTTGATTAGAGATTCTATAAAAAACAAAAAAAAACTTGATGGGATTTCCAAAAATTTTGTACATTCGGAAATTCGTGTATTATCAAAATAGGCAAAACATATTTTTATAATTTAGGGGGGGAATATCCTTCCCCCCCCCCCTGAATCCGCGCCTGATAAGAATGTTATATATTTATCTATATTTGAAACTATAGCAACTACGATTTCATCGTTACTAAAGTGAAGTTTTTTGAAACGCGGGTCCAAAATAGTTGCTAAACACCATATAGAATTTTTTTCGACATTCTTGAATTCATCTTCAAATGCAGCTGAATGCAGCTTGCACTGACGCCCACACTTGCTTTTATTATGTATTATGATATGTTAACTCAAAAAGCATTGTATACAAGGGTACTGAAAGACGAATATGTAAAACTACAACTGTAGTTTACTTTAATCTGCATACACATCGCTCATTTCGTGCAAGACCGTCACAACTCAAAATTTGGCATTTTCGAGTTAGTAATGCAGAAATGTTCTCCTCTTAAATCTCTACAAATTGATCTAAGAACGGAGAGAATTATCGAAAAAATAAATACAGATGCTTTTGACGCTATGACCTCTTGTAACAAACTTGAGCAATTAACATCAACAAGGTCACATTTCAGTTTTTTTGTTGGCATTCCTCTTGTACATGTGGTTTTCTTTGTAGCAAAAAAGAAACATTTGATTTTATAACTGTATATAAAATAAATAATAAAATAAATAATAATAGGTTGGAATCTTAAAAAGGCTCTCCTGTAAAGTTTCAAATTTTGAGTTGTGACGGTCTTGCACGAAATGAGCGACATGTATATTCAAATAAACATTTGTTATTGTTCATCTACACATTTCATCTGTTTAATAAAGATTAAAATTTTAATAATTACAAAAAAAAATCGATTTTAAAAGCCCAAAAATCGATTTCAGTATAAAATCGCCGACGTAAATTCGATTGCAAAAAATCGATTTTATTTTACACAAATCGATTTTCGATTGGAATCGAAATCGAGTTACCATTCCCTATTTATAACGCGCGTTGTGTAACTTGCCATTTTCAATGCGCTAAAGTTTTTAAACGCACGATGACTAAGAAGATTAGATACATATAAATACAGTGCACAGCGCGCTGCAGCGTTGCCAGAGGCTTTGGTTAGAAAATAATTATTTGGCGAAAAAAAAATAAAAATATTATAATAAAAAAAAAAAAAATCATATATTTTATCGGAACTTAATTATGATTTCTCGCAAACTATTATCCATAATGGATTTAATTTTTTTTAGTTATATTAGTGGCACAGTAGTCTTTAAGAAATGGTTCGTTGTATCACTGTACCATTTATACCAGAGGTGTTCTTAAATATTTTCCCAGGTTCTATATTTTTTGTTTAAGTCCGAATTTCGGAGAAATAGAACTTGTTGGGGTCCAAAGAGGTCAAAGAGATTTTACTACCATCAGAAAGCGAAAAATGACCTCTTTCATTCCATATATACTTTTTAACTGTTTAGAACTGTCTGTAGAACACTTTTGCAGGTAAATGAAATTACTCGCAACATGTTTTTTGCTCTTTTTATTTTACTGAAATATAAACCAGTGGTTTACGAACGTTTTGTTTTGAAAAATAATTCTGCTACTGATGCAATTCTTGAAACTGTCATAGCCGGGCAGCTTTTTATTTGATTTGAAAGAACACGGGCCCATAGAGGGTCAGAAGATTGACTTCCGGACCTCTTACATTGGTAACCTCTGATATTCAAACTTTTAAAAAATTCGCCAAAAATATGTGTATTTATGGCTTCCAAAAAAATTATACTTAAGCTTACCTACAAAAATTTGGTTAAAGGTTTAGGTTACCTCCTTTGCCTTTAGAGATATTCGGATAAAACGGATTTTTTGTGTTGATTTTTTAACGATTCTTCGAGTATTTTAATCGGCTGGATTATGTTTTAAATCAAACTGCTATCAATAGTGGGTACGAATGATCGCGGGTTGACTTTTCAGGTGGGCGTGGCACCTCCCATACAAAGACAATATGATCAACCTTATATCTCTTGAACGGTTACAGAAAAACTTTTCACTATTGATGCCCGTAATTTCTACTAACCGATATCTGGTCGTGTTCGTACCTAACAGTTATCTTTACTTATCCAGTAACACTTTTTTGTCAATTTCAACGTTAAATTGGCCCACGTGAATTAACTATCGAAAATCGATGGTTTAAAATACACTACACTTTACACCGTAGGTAAGAAATAGGTTTTAAAATACGTCACACAATAGATATCTAACACAGCTAGATATCTATTTGTAGAAATTACGCGCATGAAACAAATAACTTGGCTGCCAATATACAACATCTGCAAAGAAGAGGGCTGGATTGCAGAAGTGGGCGTTGAACATCCCACGCAAAGACAATACATGTCTATATATCTGAAGAACGGTAACAGTGAAAGTATTAAAATTTTGTACAAATATCTTAGATATAAATACACAGCATCTGTCAAAAAGAAGGCTCAATTGGGAAAGTTGTCATGTCACCGACCATACAAAGATAGTATCAATTTCTGTATATATTAGGAATGGTAACAGCAATTTCTTTTAAATTTCGTACAAATGCCTTGGTTTTAAATACAAAATATCTGCCAAAAAGAAAGCTAGATGGGAGAAGTGGACGTCGTGCCGCTGGAGAAAGATAACACAAGGGAACAATATTTAACTTTTTTGTGTTAATTGGAACTTTTATGCATTTTTACTAATTTGAGGTCGCAGATTTCAAATCAAATCACCGTTTTGTTCATCAGCTCGCACTTTAAAGTTACATTTACTGTTCATATTTTTGACTTTTTTTCCAAAAATTAAAAGTTAAACAAATAAGAACTTGACTCTTTATTAGGCGATTTTCGAAATTTTTTCTTTTTTTTAATGATTTTGATCCTTCGCTCCAAATACGATAATTTTGCTTATTGACGTAGCCATTTAACCAGAAATGAGCTTGGAAAAATGGACGAAGTGCTCTATGAACTTCGCGAAGAGATCTATTTTTTTTTAAATTAAATTTCCATAATAACGAATTGTTGTTCAAGCGTTAAACGATTCATGATGTTAACCATACCTAAATAAAAGCGGAAGGTGGAAGGCGTAACGTTTCCTTCCGCTTAGCTCTTACACTTAATTTCATACGTAAAGCTGGAGGTCCACTCCACGCTTTTTCGCCTCCACGCATTACATGATTTTTATACCTTACTTGCGTTCTACGTTTCAAGTTATATGCAACTCTTTTTATGCGGTATTACTACAAGTATAAATAAGATTTCATTTGTCAACATCAGCTGATTTGTTCAAATGCTGCTTGTGACGCTTGCAAAAGTAGAAAGTAACACTACTTTTTGCATTCAGCGCCTCAATGCATCCTACGCTTTTGTGCATGTAACTTGTTACATATAATTACACAGATTCTTCTTTTTTGCGAAGGCTGCGAGAAGGCGTGTAACGCGTAGTGTGGACCTCCAGCTTAAATTAAAGAGTCAACATTAAGTCAAGAACAGTAGTGTTAACATTCCTGTTTAATAAAACCCACATAATAGAAATAATAATGGAGATAAAACCGCTAGATTCACCTAAAACAGCTTAATCGCCATTATTTATCAACAATAGCGGCCAACTTCACTATTAAACGCGCTGTCAAAATCGTTTTTTCCAATTGCAAAGTGTTGCCGCAGTGCTATTTAGGGATGCTTCATACAAATTGTATAGGCATGAGAACTTTTGAAAGCTAGAAAACGCTTTCCGCTCTTATTTTGGTATGGCTGTAACTTGCCAAACCTTACTGTACAGAAATGTCAACACAGTTTGACATTCTCAGCTGTCAAATCATGTTTGGTAATAGATTAAAGGAAATAAGTTCACGTTCTCTTTAATCTATTACCTAACAGTCCAGGCGCATTTCAAATTCGCCAACCACGATAAGGGTGAATTTTTAAGGCATATTTTCAAGTTTTTACTGCATATTTAATGCGCATAAAACACTTTTCCTATTGCATATTTCCTGCCCAGTCATGTTTTTATTTTGCATATTTTTGGGCATATTTAACCATACATTTGGCTAAACTTGCCCGGCTAATGGCATACAAATAATTTTGCTTTGGGCGATAAGAATTGTTGTCTTTGTATCCATGTGCATCTATTTTAGCGTCTAATAATTGAAACAAAAAGATTTTGAAACAAAATTATTAATAAATTCATTTATTGTCTTTATTATTGAAAATTGAACAAACAATTAAAAATAAAAATTTTAATTTTCGCGGGGTATTTTTCTGTTTCCTATAAAAATATTAGAACGTGTTTATTTAACAAATTCCTTTAAATTTTTATTGTTAAGTAGTTTTCGAATGTTAATTTGTTCTATTAATTACATAATTTTTTATAAGAAATTTCATTATGCTTATAATTTTTTGTAAAATTGCGATTCATATTTATTTTTGTATTTTAAATAAAATTAATTAATAAATATAACGAATAATGACAAAACTCATATTTGTGGTGTTTTGAATAACGGCGTATGTCATTTCTTTTTTGTTTATACATTTTGGGTTAGTGATGATAAATCACTCCTACGAATTTTGTTGGAAAAACTCCATAATTCGGTATCGGGACAAAATAAAATTGACGACAACTTTTACAAAATACTTTAAATATGCGCAAATTCGTAATGAATTTCAGTTGGGTAAACTTTTAGTTTTGTGTGAATAGAATTTAAAGACATAAGAAATTTTGTGAGAACGGATCCATATGTATAAAAAAATAACACACTAAAGCAAACAATTCAATGCAATTCGGTTTCATTTGGCTAGAAGTAAAATTTTAACTATTAAAATTTACTTTAATTGAATTCTATATGACTTCCAATTACAATATCGGTAAAAAGTTGACTCTCAAAAGTTACTTACGGTGTTTTCTTTTCTACAAAAAAGGCATGTTTTATTCTAAAAAAATCACCCTTAATAATAGCATAAAGGTAGAGTTAACCGAACGTCCACGTCCCCTAACGAAACGTCTGGTCCGTTTTGTTATTTGCTAACAATGTAAATGCTTACCGAATTTAAATGTCACGTTGACGGAACGTCTCTATCTGTATAAATTAGAATTTCATGCCGTCGTTACGTGACAGTTGTAAAGCAGTGATGGCCTGCTTGTATACTAAATTGAATGCGGGTATTTTCGCTCTTTTTTTTGGGACTTTTTTTCTAGTATATCTATGGACTTTCGACAAAACGACTTACAATACAACATATTTCCATATATATAAATATACATATGCTTAGATGTACAAAATAAACAAATGCATATGCACATACAATAGAAATGAGAAATATATAAAAGCCTTTAAATGGTTACAAAATATTGTTTTGTCTATGCACATTAGAGTTTTTTTATTCCCGCACTTTTTGGATTCCCGGGAAAGCGGGAAATAATAATCGAATTCCCGGGATCCCGGGATTCCCGCCCAAATTTTTTTGTTTATTTATTTACTTATTTCTCTAATGAAACTAATATTTCTTACTGGCTATTACGCTTAAAATAATTAAATCTAGTATCTTTTATATACCAAAAACGTAAATAATTCAAGATTAAAGTAATTTTAGGACACTTAGGGGTAATTTTAATGCCAATAGCATTTGCATAATTGGAATGAAAGTTTTAAAGTCTTATGGCTAATAAATAAGTGAGTGTTTAAACGCTGGTTTAGTTGAACTAAACTTAAATTTATATGTAGTTTAAACTCAACAGTTGTAAATCAGTGTTCCATGTATTATATGTAGTTTAAAAAGTAACATGTGGCAGCACTACGATAAATGTTGACAAATTCATATGGTTTGTATTGGTAGTTTAAACGCCCAATTTTATGCGTTTAAAGATGGTTTATATGGTTTCTGATTTATAGATTTGTTGGCTTAAATACATTTTAAACCAAAAAAACAGTTTAACTTGCTCTGATTTATTAGCCCTTATTGGTATACAGTTTTCGGAAGGGCGTTTAGGAACTGAAACCACAACATTACGAAGTAGGAATTCTGCAATAATTTTACGGTTTAACAAATTCAGCAGAAAGGAGAAATTTTATTTACTACATATATTTAATAACATATTTTTTTACAATTTTATAACCCTTAATCAGCAGTGGTATTTGAAGGTATACTTAGTTTGTCATTCGATGTGAATATTTTTTTAATATTCATCTAAGGTCCAATAAAGGATTTGTATTGTGAGTTCTTCATTCGTTCTAAGCCGATTTAGCCATATGGGTGTCAAATTGTATCTAGATCTTCTAGACTGTTTGGGATTGAATTCGTGCAGAATCGCTTCAGTAGGAAAAAAGTTATCCACCCAAATGTGGAACTACCTCCCAAAATATCAACAAAAACTAACATAAATTTGTGGCGAATGCACCTTTTGTCATTAAATTTCAACAAGTTCGTTTTATAAGGCACCAAATTTCGTAAATATCGGTCCATAATTTACCTACGGCTCCATGTTTAGATTAATCTCGTTAATCATGTAAGTATGGCTTAAAGCGTAACGAATAATGCTTTTGTGGTGCAATTTAGCATAATCTACTTTCATAAGACTCAAAATTACTTGAAATGCCGCATATAAACCACAATCTTGTAAAACACTTTACTACGCCCTTAACCGCAAAAACTTATACATAGTATTATTGTAAAATTTACACTTCAGTTTGATAAGACAAGAAATAAAATTTCGTGAAAATAGGTCTATAATTTATCATTGGCCTTATATAAAGCCCATTCTCAAACGATTAATAAGCCTTTAACTGTAGCAAATGTAAATATTGTGGTGATATTAAGTTGGATTAATCTACTAAAGACAGTAGTCCGACATAGATTTACTAAAGTTTAAGAAAAAGATTTTCTTCAAAATTTCCCGGGAATCCCGCAATTAATTCCCGGGAAAGCGGGAATAGAAAACAATTGAAAATCCTCTAATGCACATGTTAAAATACATATTTGTTTATTGTAAATCTATAATATAAATATCAGATATTAAATTATTAATATTTACTTACACTAAATACTGTTATAATAGCATTTTAATCACTTGGTGTCAGATGTTTGGCCATGGTTCTAGCAAGTGCAAAGTAAGAACTTTCTGCGCAAATTGTGCAGGACAACATAAAACGTCGGACTGTAATGTAACCACAGTAAAGTGTGCTAACTGCAATGGGCCTCATAAGTCCTTTTCTGACGATTGTCCAAATAAAACAAGTTACATACAAATACGACAGCGAGCTCAACCAACACCGCGTCGTACTGCTCGAAACAACGGACCCTTTAATGTCGCTAATTACAGTCGAAACTTCCCAAATACCTTACGTCAAAATGCCCCTATCACTCCAGGTGTCTGGCAAACATCAAACAACAGCAATATCACCAACAACAGCAACATTAATAATAACAACGACTTGTTCACACTGACAGAAATAAAAAGTTTAACTCTCGAACTTATAACAAATCTTCGCAACTGCAGAAGCAAAGCTGATCAGTTTGAGGTGATAACTAACCTCGCCTGCAAGTTCCTCTCATAATGATCAATGGCCTAAATATCATTACATGGAATGCTAGAGGCATTCGCAACAAATGTCAAGAGCTGTTTCAATTTTTAATCAGACACAACGTACATGTATGCCTAGTTTCGGAAACGTGGCTTAATCACAATGTATCTATAAGGCATAATGAATTTTATACATATAGAAACGATAGAGAAAATGCCAGAGGTGGCGGTGTTGCAATTATGGTTAGGAAAAATATCTCTCATAAATTACTTCCCATTGTAAATACTAACCTTATTGAAAATATTGGTATAAAACTCTTTACTAACAACGGTAGTTATAATATTTATTCTTGTTATTTTCCAGGTGGTTCGGCAGGTTCCGATAATAGTAGAAAACGTCATTTTGCGTTAGATGTTCAAAAACTTACGATCAATAGGGGTCAAAAATACATACTTGGTGGTGATTTTAACAGTAGACATCAGATGTGGGGTTGTATTAGGGCAAATTGCTGGGGAAACATACTACATGAAAAGTTGGAGTCGTATGAAATAGACATTATGTATCCAAACGATCATACATACGTACCTTCTAGCTGTAATAGGCAAGGTTCAACCCTTGACTTTTTTTTAACGAACACAATTGAAACAATATCACCAGCAATTGTTGTTAATGACTTAAGTTCCGATCATTTGCCAGTTAGGATAACTATCAATATAAACGTAAATGCCTTATCTATATCTAAGTTGGATTTTAGTAAGGCAAATTGGAAAACTTTCTCGAGATATCTCAATAGACATATTATCCTACCAGGTACGAATGATATTGTCCTTGAGGATCATATAGATTCTATGATAGTAAACTTCAGACACCTTATAAATGAGGGAATTAGTGCTAGTGTGCCAAGGAAAATAACCTCATTCCAAAGAAAATCGTTACCCCTTTATGTGAGGAATTTAATTCAGCAAAGAAATAGTGCTCGCCGAAAGTGGCAACGTCTTAGGAACTTGGAAGATTTTTACGATGTTAAGATACTTAACGAGATTATTAGAGAAGCAATAGATAAAGTTAGAAACAAATCGTGGGATCACCTTCTTTCTACTCTCGATATTGGTTCCCCACCATTCTGGAACCTCACAAAAATTTTAAGCAAGAAGAGAAGAAATATTCCGATTCTGAAACAAGATAATTCTTGTTACACAACAAATCTGGAAAAATGTGAAGTACTTGCTCAAACGTTTGCCTCTAACCACACAATCTCAAATAATCTTGGGGATCCTGAAACGATATCCCTAGTAAACAATACCCTGCAATCTTTTCAGTCATCTGCTGTAAACTTGTCAAATCATACCTCCACAAATATTTCACACATTTCGTGCATTATACGAAAGTTAAAACCAAAAAAGTCACCAGGTCTTGACGGTATTAATAACAGATGTTTAAAAGCATTGCCAAAAAAAGGAATAAAATATCTTACTATTATAATTAATTCCTGTTTAAAACTTTGTTATTTTCCACGTGAGTTTAAAGAGTCCAAGGTTATTCCAATTAAGAAACCAAACAAACCACCTGATTGTCCTTCCTCATACCGACCTATAAGCCTTTTGTCATGCATTAGCAAAATTCTTGAAAAAGTTATTAAGGATAAATTAACCAACTTTATTGAAACCAACAATATTATTCCTCCTCACCAATTTGGCTTTCGTAGTCAACACAATACGGTACAACCACTAATGAGAATAAGAAATTTGGTCAATTCTAATTTTGCTAACCAAAAATCAACTGGAATGGTATTGCTGGATGTCAAAGCTGCATTCGATTCAGTGTGGCACAATGGATTAATCTATAAGTTGATTCGTTTAAACTTTCCCACAAATATTGTTAAAATTATCCAGAGTTTTCTCTCTCCCCGTAGCTTTAAAGTACACGTTGGTTCAGATTGTTCTGGAAATTATAGTGTCCCAGCCGGTTGTCCACAGGGCTCATGTCTTTCTCCGATACTTTATAATTTATATACATATGATCTTCCCCATCTTGATTATTGTACAATGTCAATTTTTGCAGATGATACTGCAATTATTTGCTCGGATATGTTTGCTGTTGATGTTGTAACAAATTTGCAAAGAGCTCTAGTGGAGATTACAACTTATTTTAAGACATGGAAAATTATGTTAAACAGTGAAAAAACACAGGCAATATTTTTTACAAGAAAAAGGAAACCTTGTTACGTCCCCCAAGTATCTATCAATATTAATAACCATTTAATTCCATGGGAACAAAAAGTTAGATATTTAGGTGTCATACTAGATCCTAAAATGAAATTTAAGGATCACATACCATATGTTTTAAATAAGATAAATATTCTAATTCGCATACTGTATCCTTTCATAAATCGAAATTCAAGATTAAATATAGCTAACAAACAAATAATTCTCAAGGCAATATTTCATGCAGTTATGTTCTACGCAGCTCCTGTTTGGGCAAATAGTGCCAAATGTCACATTAAAAAGCTTCAGATTTCTCAAAACAAATTACTGAAGATGATATATAATCTTCCTTGGCATTTTTCTACCAATAGACTCCATGAACTCGCAAATATAGAACTAGTAGAGGAAAAATTAAATAGACTCTCAGATAACTTTTATCTGCGGTGTAGTAACTCTGAATATGCGCATATTAATGGTTTATTACCACCTTAGTAGATGTAAGCTCGTAAAATAAGTTTTATCTAAAATCATTTAAAAATTGTTTTAAATAGGTTTTTGTAAATTTTTCCCTCCAAACTTTGTACATATGTATGCATATAATTTTATTAATTAAGTTTAATTATTAAGAAGAAAAAGAAACAGTCTTAAACTCTTTGTATATATATAACATATAAGAAATAATGGTAATAATATCTGACAAATAAATGAATTGAATTGATAATCACTTGGTGCTTTTTCTGCACAGCGTTCAACATTTAAACCTTTTGATTTCCCATCACTGTGTGTGTTGTTTTATGTATACTATTGCTTTTTTGTTTATGTATGCGAAAAACATATGACGCATTTTTAGATATTCTTTAAGTGCACCAACGTGCAAGCAGTCCGTTACAGTAAGTTACGGGAACAGCAACGTTCGCCTAACTCAGCCTTAAGGCATTGGCACTTTACGCCCCGTAAAGTGATGGAAAATTCAGTACTATGGTACTATTTTCAGTACATTTTCTTTTCATAAATACCACAGGACCCCCTCGTCAGTTTTTGTACTCTTTTCTTTTTATTCTTGTAAAGAAGTCTACAGGGTTAATTTTTTTTTTTAACACTGACAACATATTCCACGTGCCAATCACACACATACAATTTATTGTTTTTTTTTTTTTAACTGTATAACATAGTATGTATTCACTATTTTTACTTACCAATAGTTAACAAACACAATTTGAACACCACTTGAATATGTGTAGTAAACTTTTTGCTCGGAAATTAAGAACGAAAATAAAACGATGCATTGAAAGTTTGCAAAAAATGAATGCTGCTTTCAATCGGTAAAAATTTATACATTTCTAGAAAGTAGATGTGCGTACATACACACAGAAAAAATACCAATGTCAAATTAACCAGGCACAATGCTGATTGAAAATCATCGTAAATATCTGCTAAAGTACGCACTTTATTTTAAAGTATCACTGATATCACTGATGATAAAATAAAATTGTTCAATTTTGAATCCATAAAATCCTGTTTTACGTGTTTTGTGTGCAAACAACAAAACACTACAAGAAGAAAAACATTATTTTTTTAGTTTTCATATTTAAAAAAGAAGCAAAATTCCCGTATTCTGTTTCTTTTCGTTATAAATTTTCGAAGCAGAATGATGACGAAAACATTAACGGCGTTTTCTACGGGTGTCTTTTAACTGCGAATGCTTCTGTAAACATCGGTGAAAACAACAAAGTGCGACAGGAAAATAAATAATATAATCTCTTGTTCAGGGAAAATCATTCCAAAATAAAAACATATACTGTCTTCTTCCCACTGTTATTTCGCACCCAAATTAAATTTATTTCACATTAAATTCACGTTGTTTTAACTTGAAATAACTTTAATTCAACGTGATTCGTAGTGTGACATCAATATCAATTTCATTTTGCTCTAACTTTGCTGGAATGTTAAATAAATATGAATTGAAGTTATTTTAAAAGAACAAATGTTGTTCGCAAGTTATTGTAAAATCATGTTAGATTAAAATAAAGTAACTATTAAGTGAAATCACTACCGAAAAATGTAAAATCAACCTCGTCTTCGACGATTTTACATTAATCTTCTTCTGTGTGTATGTACAATTGCATTTACATATATTTTTATATCAAAATCAATTAATTTTTAGCTTGCTTACAAAAATGTTATATTAAAATTAATTTTTTTTTTTAAATTCTTGTTTTTTTTGAGTATATATTTTAATAAAAAATATGTTTTATAAAAAGTACCAAAATGTTGAAGAAAGTACTTTTTTGCTTGGTGGTCAGTACCATCTCAATTTTCAAATTTTCCATCACTGGCCCCGTATAAATCGACAGTGTTGATAATAGGTCTGTCTGCGTACACATATTTTGCATAATTTTGTACAAAATGTCGCAAAATCTTGCAAAATGTTGTCTGCGTACTCCAAATCTCTTACAGCGTGAGAGCCAAAAAGAGAATTTTTTGACAGTTGAAAGATAGAGAACTTGCAAAATGTTACTGGAGAAATTTCCTCTGGTAAGATTTTGCAACTAGTTTGAACAGCTGTTTTTATATACTGTTTGAATGAAAGAGTTTACGTGTGCCAAGATAGCGTCGACGAAATAGCGTCGAAATTGGGAATTTAAAAACCGGGAAACCAAAATACCCAAATAATGGGGATTTACAGTATATGAACAAAAAGTTAGCGTCGAATTTAGGAATTTAAAAAGGGGAAGTAAAAATATATTTAAATTTTTAATAAAAATACAAAAAATATTTACCACAGGCTTTTGCACGGTATAAACTGTATATTTTCTGAAAGTAAATAGCTTTCTGGACAAAATGAGCGATGCGTGCAAAAAATATATAGTTTATACCGTGCAAAAGCCTGTGGTTCATTGCATAAATCAGTAACGATTTGTACTGACCATTTTGGATGAACCCAGATTTCTCGGAAACTGTCCGAACGATTTTTTGCACGCATCGCTCATTTTGTCCAGAAAACTATTTACTTTCAGAAAATATATAGTTTATACCCTGCAAAAGCCTGTGGTAAATATTTTTTGTATTTTTATTAAAAATTTAAATATATTTGGGCTTAAATCTAGTTTACCGACGCAGCTCCAAATAAAAAAAAAGTACCCAGGGTGATAGAAAATGGAAAAATAAGAAGAAAACATTAAATAAGAAAGTTGGCGCAAACGCTTAGTTTTCGAGTTATGGGCGTTTTAAGTTTTTATATAAATATGTGATTTTGCAGTACATTTCCAAATGTATATGGCTAATATTGGTATCATTGCAAAGCGTTTCACTAGATCTTTCTGGACATACAGAATTTATTTTAATATTTTTAGTTTATTAAGAAGTGGGACGAGTTTGCAAAATACAAAAGTTTTTTAGTAAGCATAAAAACAAATTTATTAATTTTTTCTAATTCTTTAATGTATGTATATACTACATACTAATTTGTTTAAGAATTTTAATTAAAATACAAGTAAAACCTTCTTTATGTTTATGTTATACTAATGAGGAGAGAATCCTTGCCCATGGGCAAAGGCCGTCTATGCCATACCATAGGGGAGAAAATATTAGCGCCCGGCCGAAGGCCAGCTATGCAAGGAAGCTTTAGTAAGCGAAACCGGTGTTTATTATACCATATAGAAGAACATCCTTGCGTCCGGCCAAAGGCTGGCTATGCAAAGTATTTTTTTTTGCGATGCTAGTGTTTGTTATTTTATAAAATTTGTATTACACTTTTTTTAAATAAACTACATTCTTTCCTAGTGCACTTCCGTAACATTTCGACGTAAAATGAGAAAAACTGTAATGTGATCTAAAGAGTTTAATATTTTGAAATAAATTATGTATATCCAGAAAAATCTGTTCAAGAGCTTTAAAATGATACCAATATTGGCCATATACGTTTAGAATTGTAGTGGAAAATCACATATTTATATGAAAACTTTAAACGTCCATAACTCGAAAACTAAGCGTTTGCGCCAACTTTTTTATTTGATTTTTTCTTCTTATTTTTCCATTTTCCATCACCCTGGGTACTTTTTTTTTATTTGGAGCTGCGTCGGTAAACTAGATTTGTTCCTATATTTGTACTTCCCAATTTTAAATTCCTATATTCGACGCTAACTTTTTGTTTATACTGTAAATACCCATTATTTGGGTATTTTGGTTTCCCGGTTTTTAAATTCCCAAATTAGACGCTATTTCTTCAACGCTATCTTGGCTCACGTTTGTTATTTCAATTGTTTACACACCGATCAGCTGTTTTCTTGCAAGATTTCACTGGATACTGTCTGCGTACTTTTTGAGATATTCTCAGCCGAAAGAGTAAAATTTGTCTTACTCTCCCAAAAAAATTTACTGAGTATTTGCTACTGGAAAAGTACCCAGACAGACCTATTGCCCTGAAAAACAGGCTACTTCTATTTATATATAGGGCAACCAGACGAAGTTTGGAAAAAATCGCTTCGAATCAGGGCAGTAAAAAGTTAAGCTTTTGAAGTAATTTTTTCTATTCTTTTAAAGAAAGACATAAGAAAGCATTATAATAGGTGTGTTCCACAAGATCTCGGGCAAGCTTGGACTAATGAGAGTAAAATGAAAATTACTCTCTAAATTTGTCAAAACTACCCAAAATTGCTGGAACGCAAAAAACCATTTTTGCACTTCTTCATTTACTAATGCTGCACACTTTTCAAACTAAGATCTATTTAAGTGATTTTAGACGCTTAAAAGTCATAAAATTATAAAACCAAAACATTTGCATCATTGTCATTTTTTATATTTTTTTTTTTTTTTTTTTTATATTTCAGATTAAGGGAAATAAGTATGCATAATGTATATACCACTTTAATTTTTCATTCAAACCTTACACTTTGCTTTTTAATAAACATTTTTATAAAAACTAAACTGTTTCTTTTGCTTGTAAATTTTCTGATTAATTTATCAGTTTCATATGTAAACAAAAAACAGCTGATTGCTTATTCTTGTCCGAACTTACCCAAAGAAACAGTTCGTGCAAATTTGTACTGGAATTGAAAAAAATACTGTCTCAAATACTCTCTTAATTGCACAAAAATTGTTATGTGGAACGCTTTTGGGTAACTTTGTGCAAGTTCGGACTGTTTCGTTATGCATGTGGAACAGGAGGCTTATTCTGAATTGCGATAAGAAAATCAGTGCGATGCGCAAATGAAATGCGATGCGAAAGAAAATTGGTATTCTGTTAAACTTTCGCAATCGCATTCGCAATTTATTTCGAATCGTGGCAACGCTGCTCAAATAAACGTCAGTGTCAGCAAACGTCAAATTAAAAATAAATAAATTGTTTGTGTTTGGCTATGAAAATTGTTTATAAAATTTATTTAGGACATTCTGTAAGAAAAAAAATAATAATAAATATGCATTCTGTAGCCCTGTGGTTCGACGAAGAAGAAGTGCATGAGCAAAATGAAGGGATACAGAGAAGATAGCTTAGGAGCAAATCCGATATTCTAAGCTTGAATGGGAAAAGGTAATTTATTGTGATGCTTGCGAAAAATAAACGTTTAATTATGCAGAATATTTCTTTTTTCAGCTTTATAAAAAATTTTAGATTAAATAAAGAAGCATTTGTATATGTTTTAAATAATGTTCGGAATGCAATATGTACTACGAAATCAAGTGTTTTCAAATGGCCTCTTGCCAATTGGCTGTGCTTATTCATAAATTCTATCATTATTTCAAATTTACGCGGTTTGGTGGTCTTATTGCTTTCTTCCCTGAATTAAAAAATAAATATATGATGAATAAATAAATAAAATATTATCTTTCACTTACTTGTTTGTACTTTGCGAATGCTATTTTGTTGTCGAATAAATTTTGCAAATTTGACATTTGTTTTCGCAATGTAGAATACCGACTTGCCACCTTTTCGCATTTGAAATGCGATTAAAAAAAAAACTTTGCGAATATCGCAATACAGAATAGCAATTGTTCGCATTTATGTATTTTCGCATCGCAATTCAGAATAAGCCTCCAGAGCTATTGTTAATGGCAGGTTGCCAGTTAAATAAGATCTAAGTGGTGTTATAAAATTGTTCTTATTCAAGTTCTTCAAATTAAAATATCTAGCAAACTTAGTGTCGATAAATCGGCAATCTGGCAATGTTATTTTCATGTTTACATATTTTATGAAAAAAAAAAAAAAAAAAAAAAAAAAAATGCAATCAACAAATTTGAATATATTTTTTTATCTAAATTTTGAAGACCAAACTTTTTGTCAGCTGTTAAAAACAGGGCATTCCACTTTTTGATAACTTGTGTTTAGTTCTTCTCAAATAACAAATATCATGATTTCAGGGTTGGCAGGACATTTTATACATGCACTTTTTAACAAGGCGGTATTTTTTTGTAGAAAAGAAAACACCATTGGCCTATTACATGGGCGTAATTGTGCTGGCACAAAATGACAGCTTGTCGGCAAGAGAGGCGAGAAGAATGGTTTTTTAGCTGGCATAATTTTTCAACCAGCTTCAACCCCGCATTAACAGCATAAAACCAATACATGCACATTTTCGTAAACAAATGAATGCAAAAAACACTTACACATACAAATCTGTGTACACTAGACTGTACCTCAAAAAAATAAAGTTTCTCCGTATCACCTCTAAAATAAAGTATATTTGCAAGGAGGTTTCGAAATTTTTTTTTTTGCCGAACGTAGGGGTCGCCTTTTAACATTTTTCGTTATATCTTAGTCATTTACAGTTCGATCTTAAAGTATGATATGTCTTGAGAAGACCAATATTTTGCCCTTAGGGTCCATTCACCTCAAGTATCTCGCTCAAGTATTTATCCACCAGATCTCTGTTCGTACCGCCCTAATGTACGACCATAATGTCAGAAAATTAAAGCTCGCAAGAAGCTATTAAAGTTTTGCTAAGGTAGTAATTCGATCATTTCAGCAGAAACATTTTTAAGTTTAATACGAAAATTAAAGCTTGCTAAAAATCATTGCAGTTTTGCCAAGGAAGAATTACTATAATTCCTGCAGGACTTTCAGCATTTACAGTCGGATCTTTAAATATTATGTAACGAAATCGTGTCTTTTTGTCTACCCCTCTTGCTTTTCTAACCCGTTCGGTTTCAAACAAAAGCAAATGTTATGTTGTTTTTGCCGAACGTAGGGATTGCGTTTTTACATTTTTTGTTATAACTTAGGCATTAACAGTCCGATCTTAAAGTATGATATAATGTTGACCCTACGTTCGGCAAAAAAAAAAAAAAAAAAATTCGAAACCTCCTTGCAAAAATGCTTTATATTAGAGATGGTACGGCGCACTTTTTTTCATTGTAAGATGATACGCTCTAGTGTACACGTATACATTTTGTGCCAGATGAAATAATCTTGTGTGTGACGGAAAGAACAAAAATTTTGCGGCTTAAAAATAGTCTCGTGTGTGATGGATCATTAATCTTAACGAATAACTCTGTACAGTGGTATAAAAAGCTTCCATATGATATAAATTATAATGTGAAAAAATTTTCACATGATTAAGGATTATGATGTAAACTTTTGCGATGGCACTGTATAAACGTAGAAGCGTACGACGAGAGGCGTTTTTAAATTAAAATTTCAAATTTAAAGAAGTCTTCAAAAATGCGGTTAAAAACTCATGAAACGCAAAAAAAAAGTTGCACTACTGTATTAAAATTTATTCCAATTAAGGTTTTTTAATACAAGGAATCACTACCGAATTTTTTGGTGATCGATCCATAATTAACTATATAGGTCAAATGTGAAATTTTCTTCTGAAAATCACTGTAATACACCGTTAGCTCAAATCAGTTGAAATTATGTTTTTTATGGCAGGAAATAAATGTATACAGTAGAGATGAGCGATATTTCTGTACCTGTGATTTAATCACTGTTACTGAAAAATCACGAATCACAGTTGTGACCAAATTTGTCAAGTAGCAGGTACTTTCTAAGTCGTTCTTTTTGTATTTTGTTACATATACAAATTTATGATATTTCACTGTTTGTGTGGGTAATAGCGTTTTTTGAATGAAATGGCGAATAATATTGCTGTTCCTTTCATTCTCTCTTCTATCTTATTAGTATTTTTTTAAGCCAAAGTTTACTTGTTCAAGTATGTATGCATAAGTAAACAGATTTGAAAGCTCTTACAATTTGTTGTTGTATCTTTGCAAAGTGCTTACAAAAGCTCTTGCGAAAGCTCGCGCATTGTACATATAGCTTGGCCGCAATTGCTATAAAAGAACAGAAAACTGATAAACCGTGATCACAATAACAGTTTAACGGAGCAGTGATTTTTAAATCACGTTCACGAATCACGATGATATTTAAAAATCACGGGATCGCTCATCTCTAATATACAGTACTTTTCGCTTATAGTCCATTCCGCTTAAAGGTCAAAAACGGATTAATGCCAAAACTGCAACATTCAGTTGTTAAATTATGTCATCAATGGAATGGCACATTGGCATCACAGAAATGACGAATCGGAGTTGGTTTTATAAAGCATGGCATCAGTGCGATGACAAACTGTCATCAAATTGAGGCATTGTAATTAACCTTAAGTCAAACTGAGAGAATATCATTATTTACTTACCCGTTACACATGTTTGTTTCACTTTTGTTGTATTCCGCCCTTTGTTAACAGAGGAACTCTCAATTATAAGACACCAGCAGAATACCCGATATGGCTTTCGTAATAATTCTACTTTAAAAATGTGATGTATTTTAATCATAGTGGGAGGTAGTGCACTTAATATTGATTTCAATCAGCAGTGCACTATCACTAAATAAAACTGGGAAAAATTTAGTTTGCACTCTTTTTTTACCAGCTTTAGTGATGATTGCTATTTTTTTTAACTACCACTAAAATAAATTGGAAATATTTCGAATTTTTTCACTATCACCAAACAAGGATTGAATTCAAAAATCTGCACTCAATTCAAATAGTGCGAAATTTGTACTTGCAATCAAAAAAGCTGCATATAAACAGACTCTCACTAAAATTTAAAAAATGTAATTTTGTATGAGCATAATTTTTGATTCTTGTTATGATATGCATAAGAAAGTAAATTAAACAACATGTCAATAATTTGTCAATAACGGAATATCTCATGGCTTTAATCATAAAAATCATAATTAAGTCTTTGGAAAAATTTTCCTGACGAGCTGGCCTAAGCAACCAGCGAAATGCGCATAGAAACTAGCTTTCCCACAACAATAGGATTCAGTGTTTTTATCAAAAATATAAATTTGGAGTTTAGCACGTCATTAATAAATTAATTAATTAATAATAAATTTTGTATTCCCGAAAATAAATTTTGCTAACAAGTTTTTTGTTTGTAAATTTAGTGCAAAATTGTAAGTTGCACTCAAATGAGTGAAGAGCGAAAAAGTTGCAAGAAACTAATGTTTGCTTTTTCTTAAATCAAACTATTTTTTTTTGAGTGCAAAATTTTTTAGCATCACTATCACTCATGTTTAGTGAGGCTGCTAATTTTCAATTCATCACTCATTATCAACAAAATGATTGCAATAATTTTGCACTATCACTTACTGTGAGTTTAAACTGCAAAATGAGTACTACTCCATCTATGATTTAAATAAATAATTAAAAAAAATAGAATGTGGAAATTTTTGCTTATAATTTTACTTTTTAAACATGAAAAAAGGTTAATAATATATTATGACATTATATATTACGCCATCGCATTGATGACAGTTTGTCATCGCACTGATGACATGATATATTATGACATCGCACTGTTGACAATTTGTTATCGCACTGATGACATGATATATTATGTCATCGCACTGATGACAGCTTGTCATCGTACTGGTGACAGTTTGTCTGTACTGATGTGAAAACACACCAGCGTTATGACGCCTTTTCTATCAGTGTACACAAAATGTGGCATCGAATTGATGTCGCTGTAGTCATAGCGTTGACGACGCATAAAATATGAGAAAATTTTAAGATAACGTTCGTCATTGGATTGATGTCACTTTTTTCCTCATTGATGCCATATGTAATTACATTCATGTCACAATTCTGATGATACACCATCATCAATATGAAGATGCATTTTTTAATGAGTGTATCGGCAAATAAAATGCGACTAAACTTGGTACATTGCGCCGATAGTGAGATCTTAGCTTTACGTAATTTAAAAAATATTTTGAAAATTTTCCAACAATAATTAGATCAGAGATGCATTTTCGTCAAAATACGTAATTGCTGGTTCACACTGTTGCAGTCTTAAGCCTAGAACTCTGTTCCAATTTGTGAAAAGTGTTCAGCAACATCTATTATTTCATACGAAAAATTTGACATGTATCAATATTACCTATCTCGCGAGTTTGCATAATTTGACGTTTTTAATCTTTCAAAGTATGCGACATTGTTTTGCAAATGTAAACAAAATCCACATGTATTTAACTAAAAAGTATTTTTTTAAATAGAAAACTAAATAAAAACGAATGCAAATATGTATGAAAAACTGTTACCGGTAGTGTTATTTATGTTTTTCCGTTCTCATTTTAATATTAAGTTTAAACTTTTGCTTAAAATTCCACATGAAAAAAAATGTTGCCAGAAACATTTTGTAACTTTTTCAAAAATTAAACAGAGTACAACTCTATCAACATTATTTCAAAGAAATTCCGCACAGGTTTTTTTCATATGAATTTTGACAGCATTTCACGTGAAATGTTGAACAGAGTACCAGGCTTTAGCCGTTAAGTCTTGAATTTTTACGAGAGAGAAAGGAAAATAAATGGCATTCTCTTTATCCCTTCTCTCCTAAAAGCTCAAGACTTGATGGCTAAAATTTGAGCAGTGTGAACCAGCACCAATACTTGTGTGATAGTGTAAAACGGCCTTTACTACATAAAACTAAACCTTATTTAATGTAAAATCCCAAGTTTATTTCATTTGGAAAAATACTTGCAATAAATGTTACTGTCATAAAATCAAATGTATTTTTTTTTTTAATTTTTGATCTCATTTTCAAAAAATTGTTTTAAAAGCCCTGTCAAATTTGATTTAATCAATGATGTGTGGTACCACGTATCGCTTTAAAAGCCAATTTTTATTTCCATTTGCTACCAAAAAACAAAACGAACTTGTAAAAAATCAAATAATTTTTGTAATTTTTAATCATTATGGACAAAAATAAAACTGACAGAAAGAAATATATAAAACTTCAAGTCAGGCGATAAGTTTAGCCGCAATTTTTTTTTAAACGTTTTTCTTATAACAATTATTGCACAGGTGGGTGGATTTATTGTTGACACCGATAAAGGCTTCTGGTCTGTTAAGGAACACAGACTGACTGACACAGACACACTGACTGAAATAAAAGCAGCAATAAAATGTTGTATTAAAAAAAAATAAACACTTGGGTTCCTAATTTAATGATCTTTGAAAGATAATAAACAGAAATTTTTGACATTTTTAAGAGCTCCACTCTACACTTTGTTTTTATTTTTCTAAACATGCTGGGGCATGTGAAAAATTCTGTTAAAAATAAATTCAAGAATTTTTCGCACTGTCTGAGAGAGTGAATTTATTTCAACAAGAGAAATAATAAATAAGTTTATTCGCCAACATTTGAATGACGTACCGACCGTCAAACGAAATTTATTTTGAAAAAAAAACTGTTTGTTGTTAAATAAAATTTATTATGCCGGCTGGTATTTTTCTTTTTTAAGTTTCTCCTAAAAATTTGTTTGGAGCTGTTTGTCCAACGCAGTGGAGCTAAATGACTGACTGACAGACTGGGTCTTGCCATTGTGGTTTAATATTAATGTTGTTGATTAAGGCTGGTGATTAAAATGACGTTTGTAAAATATTGTAATGGCTTCATTATAGCAACAAATCAAACCCACTAGTTTTTCATTAAACAAACAACATGAAAAACAATAAACACAAAACGAGCAAAAAATTTTCGTTAAAGGGACAAAAACTTAACCGAACGGAAGGTTTTCCCAAGAGGAAGGTATTCTCTTCTAATATCTGATTTAATTTTAGAACAGTGCTATTTAAAGATAGTTTTCTAAAATTTAGTTGTCTGTGGTAAATTTTTTTTAAGAGAATTTTACAAATTGTTTTTAGGTTTGTAGGAAATTTTGCAAATATTCTTATTTAGAGGAAATTTTCCAAAAGTTTTCAGTTTATAGGAATTTTTTAAAATTTCGTGTTTTATAGGGAATTTTTCAAATATAGAAAATATTGCAGAATTTAACAATTTGTAGGAAAATTTGTAAAACACTTTTCTATTAAATGCCATAAATAGAGAAATTATTTAAACTTCTTAATTTATAAATTGTTTTTCCAAAATTTCCCTGTTGAAATAAAAATTTTCAATTTTCGTTGTGCTTAGAAAATAGTCCAAAATTTCGCTGTTTATAAGAAAATTCCCAAAATTTTGCTGTTTATTTTGAGGAACTTTGACGCTTATAAAAAATTTTAAAAAAATTCCCTGTTTATGGCAAGTCTTGAAAAATTTCGTTGCTTTAAGATGTTTAAAATTTCGCTGGTTAGAGAAACTTTTCCAAAGCGTAACTGTTTATCAGAAAATATTCAAAATTTCGCGGTTTGCAGAACAAATAATACGAAATTTAAAGAAATATCGCTGGTTTAAGGAAAATATCCAAAATGTTGCTGTTTATAAAGCGTGATCCATTTCGAGATTCCCTACTTTTTTAATGAAAAAAAAACACAGAAAATTCAAATTTAATGCGGAATGTTTATTATCATTCGAAAGAACATTCTTTGGCATTTATTTTTTGAAGATTATGTCAATCAAATGTTGGCCGTTGCTACGTCGCAGATGGTCCATCCGTTGAGTCCAATTTTTGATGACTCATTCGAGCATTTCGACTGGTAACTGGCGAATGACACGCGTGATGTTTTCCTCCATACAAGCCTGAATCGAAGCGGGTTTGTCCGCATAAGCTTTAGACTTTACATATCCCCACAGGAAAAAGTCTAACGGTGTGATATCACACGATCTTGGTGGCCAATCGACCGGCCCAAAACGTGAAATTATGTGCTCACCGAAGTGTTCTCTCAATAAATTCATTGATTGATGCGATGTGTGGGAAGTGGAGCCGTCTTGCTGAAACCAAATGTCGCCGAGATCACGAGCTTCAATTTCAGGCATTAAATAGTAAAGGGCTGCGCAAAATATTCTTAATGTTCTGTGTTCTACTTCAGACAACTATCAATCATATTATTTCACTGTAAACATACATAGCAAAACAAACATAACAACACATTACTCTCACCAAAACAAAACAAGCATAACTTGAAAAGTTTTTCTCTTCTGCTTTGTTAGTGCTTGTATTATCAAAACAAACAGAATATCAACACAAAAACAGACAATGAAATAAAGAAACGGTAAATTATAGTAAAAGCATCGAGTGCACGTAATTAGGAATTTAAAAAATTTAAAGTGATCTTAGCTTATAACAGAAATGGATGCATTAAATGTAAGCAAAATTGATTTTTTTGAATTATTTCCTAAATGTATATTTTATTTTAGTCGACCTTTATTATTATATTAGGTATAACTAAATTATCAAGCTTGATGTCTTTTTTTATTTTTATATAAAACTTTAAACGTTTATTTAACCAATATTTCTAATTAAAAAATTTTTTAATTTGTCAGTTATTGTTAAATTTGTTAAAAATTGTTGAAAATTTATAAAATAAGGAAGAAAAAACCCTGAAGAAGGCACTCAAAGGAGTGCCGAAATATTGGTTAAAAAAACGTTTAATGTTTTATATAAAAATAAAAAAAAGACTTTAAGCTTAATAATTTAGTTACCTATATTATTTCCTAAATTTTTAATAATATTTTAAAGGAACCTACAACTGAACCCATTGAAAACCACTCAAACGAAATTAAATCAAAAGTTTCTGCCTTTGCAATTTTCTCTTTGGTTTATGTTTACAATCAAAACATTCAAACATGCTTGGAATGTTCTATTTCTGTTTTAATGTTCTACTTCATCTTTGTTCTAATTCAGCTTTATTTTAGTTCAGCATTGTTCTTGTGCAGTTTTGTTCTATTCTTCTATATTTTGATCGTAAAGCAAAACAATTGTTTTTGGAAGTATGAGTTTTGTAATGAGAGAGTAATATACACATATTATCTACATTTAATGAAATTGCTTGTAAGCTTGTGCAGCTCTTTATTAAATAGTCGGTTATCATGGCATGATTAATGGTCGCCATTGACGGTTACGTTTGCACCGGCATCATTTTTAAGAAAATATGGACCGATGATTCCACCGGTACACAAACCACACCAAACCGTTGTTTTTTCTGGATAAAGTGGCAGTTCTTGAATCTCTTCAGGCTGCTCTTCGTCTCAAATGCGGCAATTTTGGTTGTTTACATACCCATTGAGCCAGAAATGGGCCTAATCGCTGAACAAAATTTGCCTCGAAAACCACGGATCTTCTTGGAACTTTTCAAGATCCCATAGAGCGAAGCGATGTCGCTTGGGAAGGTCGAGCGGCTTCAGTTGTTGCACAAGCTGTATTTTGCACGGCTTCAATTTAAGATCTCGACGTAAAATGCGCCAAGTCGTTCCATACGTCAGTCCGAGTTGCTGCGAATGGCGCTGAATCGACTCTCCACGGTATTTGTGTACACTCTCAGCTACGCTCGCTATATTTTCTCCACGGCGTGCTGCAAGGGATCTATTCGGTCGAATATTATCCAATAATGAATGCTGGGTCTCAAAATGGGTGATGGTGTTGCGAATAATGCGCTCAGTAGGCCGATTATGATGACCATAAGTTGAGCGAAGTGCACGAAACACATTCCTCACAGAACGTGAATTTTCGTAATAAAGTTGAACGATTTGTAAACGTTGTTCAGGCGTAAGTCTTTCCATTATGAAATGCCAAACAATACTAAACAAAAATAACATGACAACATGACACGACTCACACGTGATCTGTCAAAAAAAAGGATATTGAAAAAAGTATCTCTTCTTGAATCACATTAGAAAAATTTCCAAAATATCCCAATACTTAAGAAGTTTTGAAACATTTTGCTATTAGTATTAATTTTTTTAAAATTTGAATTTTTTAGGGTAATTTCCAAAATTTCGTTTTAATAGATAAATTTCAACAAATATAATCTGCGAATATTAGTTCCCATGTTGAGCCTAATTTTTTTTATTATAAAATTTAATATTAATTCGAATGTGTATTCTAAGTCAAATTACAATTTAAAAAGCTTTTATACTTTAATAGTCTTATTCCTACAATATTTTCCAATGTTAATAATAAAACAAATATTTTTATTTTTTTTATTTTTATTTTTAGCATGTTCTTATGTATGTGTATATTCAAATTAAAATATTGCACAGTTTACTTGTATAGTATGTGTCAGAAGTTTCGTTTACCGCCAGTATATAATCCGCCATTTTATAATCCCAATTAATTTTTTTTTTTTTTTAGATTTTATATTTTTTTGTATTCTTTACTTCTTTTTTAATTTTTTTATTGTAGAATTATCTGCCGCTCCCTCGATTTCAAACGAAAACTTCGTTTGTATAACTTACCTTAAAAACTAAATTTTAAAATTGATTTTTGTTTTAAATAAAAGTTAAGCAAATTCAAGTTTTGTTCGAAATCGAGGGACAGGCAGTAAATTTTAAATTAAAAGAAACAATAAAAAGTTAGAATGGATTTACATGTAATATGTTTGTACATATGTAAATATGTATTGAAATTTGGTAATAATTTCAACTTAATACGTTCGATACATCGATATATCGTTAATTTTAATTAATAAATATCGATACTCTTAAAAAATATCGATACGATATATATCGATATATTTTTTCAATTTGCCCATTCCTATTTCCATTCGTTTTCGTTTTCATGGATTCATTTGTCGTTGGTTTTAGGAAAATTTGGCTCTTTATGCGAAAATTTCTGAAATTTTGCTGTTTATAGAAATTAGTTTTTGCTGTTAATAGGGCATTTAAAAATCTTACGCTAACAATTGAAAAGTTTGATATAGATATTTACAGCCGTATTCCTAACGAAAATTTGGTGGCATGTCATAACGTCCAGTGTCATAGTGTCCATGGACGTTATGACACTTTTGAAAGTGTCATAATGTCCATGGACACTACGACACTTTCAAAAGTGTCATAACGTCCATCAAAGAAATGTCGTAGCGTCCGCGGACGTTATGACACTTTGCAAGGTGTCATAATGTCCACAACAAGCAAGAATGTAAACAAATTTGGGATCATAGCCGGCCTTCGGCCGGGCGCATGGATTTTCTTCTCTATGGTATAACAAATGGTATAAAAAACACTTTTGGGCGCAAGGATTTTCTCCTCTATGGTATAACAAATGCCGGCTTCGCTAACTAAAGCTTCTCTGCACAGCCGGCCTTCGGCCGGGCGCAAGGATTTTCTCCTCCATGGTATAACAAACACCGGCTTCGCTAAGTAAAGCTTCTAATATCTGCCTTGTTTCCGAACGAAAGCCGACTATGCAGAGAAGCTTTAGTTAGCGAAGCCGGCATTTGTTATACCATAGAGGAGAAAATCCTTGCGCCCAAAAGTGTTTTCGTTATATATTTAATATAAACACCCAGAGAAAAAGCAGCAAAACCATTTAAAAAATTTTTTTTTTACCATATTATGTTTCATTTAACCAAATCATTGTCACTGACAACCATATTATGGTTAAATTAGTTTCTTTAAAAATAGTTTTGTTGGTTGGGACCATAATGAAACATGTTTTTCTCTGCGTGTATGCAGATATTTTTTTGTATTTAACTTCTTTAGTAATTATGGACCTAATGACACTTTTGAAAGTGTCATAATGTCCATTTCCAAAGTGTCATAGTGTCCATGGACGTTATAACACTTTCAAAAGTGTCGCATTGTCCATGGACACTATGACACTTTTTGGAGTGTCATAACGTCCATGGACACTATGACACTGGACGTTATGACATGCCACCCGAAAATTTGGCATGAAGTTAGCACAAAGTTTATTCATAATACACTTACCAAACTCTGGCTAACGATTTGCTAAACTCTTGTCAACAAGCTGCCAAACGTTTGCCAACTTGTGATAAACAGCTGTTTTATGTTGAATAATTTTGTTTTTTTTTAATACACTTTTTTTTTAGTTTAGATTCCTTTTTTAAATATATTTTAATTTAAATACATTTAAAATTTTTATATAAAGAGGGAAAATAATAAAAAAATTAAATGAAATGACAAAACCAGCGATGATAAATGCAAAACGTGTTGCATTTTTGAGTATTATAATGTGGCATCATTAATATTCAGAGTTGATTTATTAAAAGTTAGCAGACGGATAAAATTTGTTATTAATAAACTCTGTGCTAACAAGCTGCTAAGCTTAATCGGCATTCTAGTTAGCAGCTCGTTGTACGTAGTGTACAAACTGTGGCTAACTTTTTGTTATGAATACGGCTGTTAGTTACTTCTAGAAAATTTTGAGAAATTTCGCTCTCAATGCGAAATTTTATTGTTTATAGGAAATTTTAAAAAATTTCGCTATTTCCGAGATGTTTATTTCTTAAAGACAACGAAAATTTTGGAGATATTTCTATTTCAGTGATTGTGATTATTAATGCGATTTATTTTAAAAACATAAAATAGTTCTAGTGTTTTTGGCGCTTGTGTAAAGTGTTATCTTTCATGCGTTTATTTTATTTTTAATTTCTCATTGTTCTAAAATTTAAATTATTTATTTTTATAATTCCCTGTAAAATAAGAAATAAAGCGAATTTTTATAATATACAAATTTCTTACTTAATACAAAAATTATCTCGATCTTCTAATTATAGTGAATGAATTCAGATATTTTTTTCAAAGCAAAAATTTTTAATTTATTTATTGTATATTCTTTGAGAATTAAACGTTTTTTTTTGCAATTATTGATGAAAAAAACAAACTCAAACCAAATTAACTAAATAAGGTACGAAAACTCACATGACCAATACCAAGAACAATCATAAAAACACTAGACTCACACATTCACTTTCTAAAAATGTCAGTCGTTCCTAACCAACCACCTTGGAGCAGATTGGCCACAAATACATACATACATATAAACTCCTCGAATACGTTGCAACGTTTTGCGCAAGTGTATTGGCGGCGTTAACGCATTGTCACGTCCGGTAGGCACAATTTTGTCTTGCTGAGCTGATCAGACTTTATTTAGTTTGGTTTCTTGGATCTCTGGGTATGAAATGTAATTGCCAATTATTGCACGCCTGCTGGCAGCAACAATGGAAAAATTTATGACTAGAACGTAAAAGCTTAAATATGGCTTTGATAATAAAACATGAATATGAACATACGAGGACTGAGTAAAAAGTCTATGGCAAAAAAAGAGAAATATTTAACTAGAGATTAACTTTTATATAAATTTCGAACAATTCCACAAAATTTCGTGTTAATAGTTTCGTAATTAAAGTTCAATTCTCGATTAAAAGAAGACTCTGATAAACTTCAGAATTATTACAAGGTTTAACACTAATACAAACATGCAACTTGTTACAATACTCCTCTCTATCCACCACTTACAGTAATTGGCACCACTTTAAAGACTTCTATTAACATTATCCTCACACATGTGAGACGCACTTTTAAAATTAGTAAATTTCACAGTTAATAGGTCATTTTGCGAAATTTTTTTTGTCTACAGAACTTTTTCCAAAATTTCACTGCTAACAGGAAATTTTGCGAAATTGTGTTTTATTGATAGAACTAGAAAATTTACTCGTTATAGAAGGTTTTGTAAAATCTTACTGTTAGAGATAATTTTGTGAAATTTTACTGTTAATAGAAAATTTTGTGAAATTTTACTGTTAATAGAAAATTTGCCTAAATTTCACATTTTATAGCAAGTTTTGCAAAATTCCACAGTTTATTAAAATCTTTGCGAAATTTCCAGTTTATAGATAATTTTGCGAAATTCCATAGTTTATAGAAAGTTTAGCGAAATTTCACAGATTTTAGGAAGTTTTGTAAAATTTCACAGCGTAAATAATAAATATCATATTGCGAAATTTCACAGTTTATAGGAAGTTTAGCGAAATTCCACAGATTTTAGGAAGTTTTGAGAAATTCCCAGTTTTGCGAAATTTCACAGTTTATAGGAAGTTTGGCGATTTTCACCATTAGAAACTTTGCCTAAGTGCACTGCTTCAATGAATATTTTCGCAATTTCATTGTTTATGGGAGATCTAGATCTATAAACTTTTACTCTTTATAGAAAGTTTTGTAAAATTTTACTGTTTAATTCTTTCCAGTTTATAGAAAACTTTTCGAAATTTCAGAGTTTATAGGAAGTTTTGCAAAATTTCCAGTTTATAGATTTTTGCGATTTTCACAGTTTATTTGAACTTTGCGTAATTGCACTGCTTTACGAAAATTTTCGTAATTTCATTGTTTATGGGAAATCTAGATCTAAAAAATTTTACTCTTTATAGAAAGTTTTGTAAAATTTTACTGTTTATAGAAAATTTTCCAGTTTATAGAAAATTTTGCGAAATTCCATAGTTTATAGAAAGTTTAGCGAAATTTCACAGCTTAAATAATAAATAACATTTTGCGAAATTTCAAAGTTATTAGAAAGTCTAGCGAAATTTCACAGTTTATTGGAAGTTAAGCGAAATGCCACAGATTATGGGAAGTTTTGCGAAATTCCCAGTTTATAGATAATTTTGCGTAATTTCACAGTTTAAAGGAAGTTTTGCGATTTTCACAGTTTATTAAAAACTTTGCGTAATTGCACTGTTTTTAGGAAATTTTACTGTTTTTAGAATTGTTTTCTAAATTTTACTGCTTACAGAAACTTTGCAAAATTGCACTTTGTATCGAACTTTTTTATTCTAAATTCGACTGTTTATAGAGAATCTTGCGAAATGTTAAAGTTTTGCAAAATTTTAAGGTTTATAGGAAGTTTATAGCAAATTTTGCGTTATTTGAAAGTTTATTAGAAACTTTGCAAATCCTCACTGTTTATAAAAAATGTTTCGAAATTTTACTGTTTATGACAAATTTTTCCAAATTTCATTGTTTGCAAAAAGTTTTGCTTCTTATAGGAAATTTTCCGAAATTTCACCGATTAGGTGTGTGTGAAACGGTAGCAAAAAATTCATGGAAGTAAAGTATTGACACTGTTGAGGTGAATAAAATTTCACTAGCCCTGGGGGCTAGTTTAAATTTTGACGTTAGTATAGACGTTTTTGACAATTTTAATTCATCATAGAACTTTGATATCGTTTTACACACACCGTTAATAGGAAATTTTGAAAAATTTAACTGTTTCTAGAAAATTTTGTAAAACCATACTGTTTCTAGAAAATTTATGCATAATTTTTGCACAATTTCACAATTTTGCGGAATATCAGTATCGGGCGTTTCACACATTCTGATCGAAATTGTTCAAAGTTCGTAGTTGCAATTCCGATCAAATTAGATTAAGGCCCACATCATGTAAAACAAGGAATTATATTGAAAGCAAAAACAATGTCATAAATATTTTGTTGTTGTTTTATTCAGAAATTCACATTACGTTATAAAATTTCAAACGCTGCATAGTTTGAGGCGCTGAAATTTTTAAAATGATATATGCATTTCTGTAGAAAGCAACAACAAAATTACAAAATATTTATGACATTGTTTGTGCTTTTAATGCAATCCTTTGGCGTTGCGTTGCGTTTTATATGATTAGGGCCAAATCTTTTTAAAATGGAGGTTTTGATTATTTGGAGCAGCAAAACAGGCAATTATTTTCCCGTTCGATTGGAATTGACTTCTGTTGGAGATTTTGACAAGTTTCGCTTTTTATTGGCATTTTTCACCATTTCTGAGGAATTTGCCATTTTTCAACATTTGTGAGGAATTTCATGTTAATTTGCTATTTATATGAAAGTGTTTGCTAAATTTTACTATTTATCGGG
Organism: Pollenia amentaria; assembly: GCA_943735925.1. Classification (NCBI taxonomy): domain Eukaryota; kingdom Metazoa; phylum Arthropoda; class Insecta; order Diptera; family Polleniidae; genus Pollenia; species Pollenia amentaria. Next base: position 180,642,724 of record OX031010.1, on the reverse strand, counting down.
ATTTCATTATGTGTAGGAAACTTTGCGTAATATCACTATTTGTTGGAAATTAAACCAACTTTGCAAAATTTCAAGTGTAAGAAATTTGGAAAATGCGTATTAGTTGAAAATGTTGTGTTGTGAATATTTCGCTATTCATAAAAAAACAATGTTCGAAAAAAAATTTTCGGTCCATAATTTTTTTTTGGCTTTTTTTGATAAATTTTGATTTATAACGCACAGATTTATTCGATCTGCGCGAAGTTGTTACCAAATTACGTTGTAGAAGATGCTGAGCGAAAATTTTTAAGGGGTCTGCAAGACAAAAATTATCGCAAACCCTCATTCAGAGGATAGAAAAGCAAAAATTACAGAAATCATCTATTAAATACACTCGTATATTTTTTTATACCAATAAATTAATGCAGCGTACCACACAATAACACCAAACCATATACAAACATGCAACTTGTAGCAATACTCCCCTCAATCCACCACTTAAATTATTTGGCCCCACTTGAAAGACTTCTATTAACATTATCCTCACACATGTGAGACGCACTTTTAAAATTAGTAAAATCCATACATTCACTCAAATACCCACAACTTTAATTATGCAACATTACGATGGCAAGCTGTCACTTGCCACAGTAGGGTGTCATTGTGCCTATTTTTTTTTGAGCAAATTTATAAAGAAATATCGAATAAGATTTATTGTTTCTCTAAATAAATTGCCAATAATATTTATATTTTTTTACTCATTTTTTCAGTTTATTAGGAATAATTGTATGTAATGGAGATAAAAACGATTGCAAATACTCATGGGTCTAAATGTATGTGAACAATATTGACCAGTTTTGTGAAAAACTTAATGATTTATGTGTCTTTATTTTTTAAATTGTAGCAAATGTTAACCTTTTTTAAATATAATTATTTTTTATTATTTTTCTAACTGAATTTTCAACCATCATTTTGGGTTGAGTTCATATTTAAAGGAGTCTTGCAAAATTCACCATCCCCACTGTATTGGATTAAAATTATTATGTACGTTGTAGTGCCGGATATAATCTGTGGAAAATATAAGTAAAATTTTCATTTTATTATAATTTTATTGTAAACATTTTTTCAATTTCAAATACTTACCGATGTTACTAGAGAACCATCTATGTTATAGAGTCCAAAGAGAGTAAACGTTCTTAAATTATTGTAGACATAGGTCGATAATTGGGAGATCTTAAGAGAGCAGATACAATAGATATGTTATCAAAATGTTGTAATTATATTACTGGGAATACAAATAAGTCTTGGCTGCTCAAAATGTTTTAAAATTTTGCGCAGTTGTACTTTTCATAGGAAATTAGGCGAAATTTAACTATTGATAGGAATTTTCAAAAATTTCACTATTTAGCGAAAATATTGCAAAAAATATCTCGTGTATTGATAACGAAGCAGTTTGTACTAAATTTAGGCCCTTATCATGTAAAATGCAACGCAACGCCAAATAATTACATTGAAAGCAAAAACAATGTCATAAATATTTTGTAGTTTTGTTGTTGCTTTCAACAGAAATTCATGTACCGTTTTAAAATTTTCAACGCCACAAGCAATGCAGCGTTTGAAATCTTAAAACGCAATGTGAATTTCTGTAGAAAGCAACAACAAAACTACAAAATATTTATGACATTGCTTTTGCTTTCAATGTAACAGAATACGAATACACTCACTGTTACCGTTCTCTAAATATATTTAAATCTATATTGTCTTTGTATTGGAGGGGCCACGGTCACTTCTCTAAACCAGCCCACTATTTTTTCTAAAACTTAAAAACTAACATTAACCGTTCTCCAGACAAAACTATATTGTCTTTGTATGGGAGATGCCACGGCTAGTTCGCCATTCCAGCCCACTTTCTGGCAAATAGTGTGTATTGATAACCAAGTTGCTTGTTTCAAATTTAAAAACATTTACTGTAACCGTTTTCCTGACATAAGTTAATTCATATTGCCTTTGTATGGGAGGTTCCATGCCTACTTGACATTTTACAAATATTTATAGTCTATATAAGCACCGGCACTTTTACCAGGACATTTTTTTAAAATTCACTATTTTTGAAAAGTTTTGCAAAATTTCACCTTTTTTTATATAACATTTTGTAAAGTTTCACTTTTTATAGAAAATTTTGCAAAATTTTAATTTTTATAGACAATTTTACAAAATTTTACTTTTACAGAATATTTGGCCAAATTTCACTTTTTTATAGAATATTTTGCAAAATTTTACTTTTTTTAGAATATTTTGCAAAATTTTATTTTTTATAGAAAATTTTGCAAAATTTCATATTTTATAGAAAAATTTGCAAAATTTTAATTTTATAGAATGTATGGCAAAATTTCACTTTTTATAGAACATTTGGCAAAATTTCACTTTTTATAGAACATTTTGCAAAATTTCACTTGTTATAGAACATTTTGTAAAATTTTAATTTTTATAGAAAATTTTGCAAAATTTTACTTTTACAGAATATTTGGCCAAATTTCACTTTTTCTTAGAATATTTTGCAAAATTTCATTTTTTATAGAACATTTTGCAAAATTTCACTTTTTATAGAACATTTTGCAAAATTTCACTTTTTATAAAACATTTTGCAAAATTTCACTTTTTATAAAACATTTTGCAAAATTTCACTTGTTATAGAACATTTTGTAAAATTTTAATTTTTATAGAAAATTTTGCAAAATTTTACTTTTACAGAATATTTGGCCAAATTTCACTTTTTCTTAGAATATTTTGCAAAATTTCATTTTTTATAGAACATTTTGCAAAATTTCACTTTTTATAGAACATTTTGTAAAATTTTAATTTTATAGAATGTATGGCAAAATTTCACTTTTTATAAAACATTTTGCAAAATTTCACTTGTTATAGAACATTTTGTAAAATTTTAATTTTTATAGAAAATTTTGCAAAATTTTACTTTTACAGAATATTTGGCCAAATTTCACTTTTTCTTAGAATATTTTGCAAAATTTCATTTTTTATAGAACATATTGTAAAATTTTAATTTTATAGAATGTATGGCAAAATTTCACTTTTTATAAAACATTTTGCAAAATTTCACATTTTATAGAAAATTTTGCAAAATTTCACATTTTATAGAAAAATTTGCAAAATTTTTATTTTATAGAATGTATGGCAAATTTTCACTTCTTATAGAACATATGGCAAAATTTCACTTTTTATAGAACATTTGGCAAAATTTCACTTTTTATAGAACATTTCGCAAAATTTCACTTGTTATAGAACATTTTGTAAAATTAAAATTTTTTTTTTTAGAAAATTTTGCAAAATTTCACTTTTTTTATGGAAAATCTGCTAAAATTTTACTTTTTTTTATAGAAAATCGTTATACAAAAATTTTGAAAAAATGCCACTTTTTTTTATAGAAAATCTTGTAAAAATTTGTATTGTTTTTATTTTATTGAACTGTTAATGGTTTTTAATCCAAATTTCGATATTCTAATCAGGCTTAAGTTCATTGAATTAAATGTTCATTAAATTATTTTTATGAAGAAAGGAATTTTACAACATGAAATGAATTAAAATTTATTGATAATTTTAATTTATTACATCTTGTAAAATTTAATTTTTTTTTATAGAAAATCTTGCAAAATTTAAATTTTTATAGAAAATTTTGCAATATTTCACCATTTATAGCAAAATTTCACTTTGTTTTAATTTTTTTTTTGCAATATTGGGAAATTTAACGAGATTTAACAATTTTAAGTAAATTATGCAATATATGTATGTAGGAAATTTTTCAAAATTTCACAACTTGTGTCAAATTTCAAAAAAAGTTTTTTTTTTTTGACAAATTGAATGTGGGAATTATTTCCTTTTATAAATTATTTTTTTTTTTTGTAGATATTTATATAAAATTTTGCGATATTTCACTATTTAAAGAAGAACGCACTATTTTTTGTTAGGAATTTTGGCGAAATCTTTATAAACATTTCAATATTTCTGAGAAATTTTAATTTTGGTATAGGGAACAAATATAAGTACAATAGAAACTTACCCTTGCATTAACGCCACTGTCCATCACATACATATTGAGTTCATCCATCTTAGTAGCCGTTTTTCGAATCTTAATTTATGTAGTAAAGAAAAATTTATTAGAATAATTTCTGCAAATCAAATATTAAAGATCTCTTGAGTTTAAAGTATTATGGGACCAGTAATAGAAAGTTCTAAAGGATATTGCCAAAATTTAAGAATAAGTTACATAACATATTCTCTGGTAATATAAGATAAAGTCAACTGACTTAAAAGTCGCAAAAAGCTTAAAATAATAATCATTTAAAGTAAAAAAGCACTTTCAGTGCGGTGTTATTACACAAAAACTTACGCTCTTAAAGACTCCGGTATAGGCGGTAACACCGACAATTATATCCGCCATAGAAGTCATTACGTGATAACCGTAGAAAAGCAGTAACATGGCCAATGAAAGGGGCACATCTCCTCGTTTATTGGCCATCTTCAAAAGAAACACCACCAAATTGTAGGCATTGAAAACAATGGACAGAGAGCATTGAAAGAATATGCAAATAATTTGCAAACGGCGGTAATCGGCAATATTTTTACTCAATTCAAGGAGAGATTTCTGTATCTGAAATTGTGGAAAATATAAATTGAAATTTTCACATTTTCGTTATTTATATTAAAGAGAAAATGCCACCAGCATTATACGATTTATGATGTCCATTAAGTCCTCGTTTTGATTTGTGGTCTTGACGACTTGAATATTTTTCTTATTAACATTTTTGTGGTGTTTTTGAAAGTGCCGCTTAATTGCATCCCATTTCAACGGATATATAATTTTGCTTTGATCTTTTGCCTTGCCGCTGATATTTTTGGGGCGAATTGACCGTTTTTGTATTTCATGCAATTTTTCATCGATTTTCAGTTGCAATTCATAGACCTGAATGCTATTGGGGGACTTCATGGCGTTTAGACAATTGAAACAAAACTGTGCTTATGTTTGTTTGTTACTTGTCGATTTTGTCGTTAAAATTACCTTTGAGCTAATTTATTTTACATTTTTTTTTATTAATGATGTCTAAGTATTATTTCGAATTTAAAAGCGGGCGATGTTTTGTTAAAGATAATTCCAATTATTTAGGGAATAAAAAAATTCTATTTCAATAATTTAAATGGAACATTATGACGTCATGTGAATAGAAAATTAGTAGGGAAGTCTTTTTGTAAATTTTGAAATTATATTTTTCTAAGATTTATTTATAGACGGTTAAAGTTTTTAAACAAAGAGAACATAGAAATTTATATGTTCTCTTTGTTTGTCATCGTCCAGACTTGCAATTTTTGTTTCAGCAATTGTTAAGTTTATAGAAGATTGGGGAGGGGTACTCTTTTCATGTGTAAATCGGATACTTTTTAACTTGAAGTTGGCTGTAGGTGTATTTGTATTTATATATAAAATTTAAAAAGAACAAGATAAAATACAAAAATTGTAATCTGGACCCTAGTGTAATTTCAGAGCAGAATTTAAAAAAATTGCAGCAACAAAAATTGCAAATCTGGACGATGACTTACTTACAAGAATAACAAAAACATTTAATTGATTTCGCTCTGTTGTTGCCAAGGCAAATTCATCTATCAGCAGGCCGCAATACTATAACACCCAATTTTCACGGGGGCTTTTACGACTTCGTTTTTTCTTCATTCCCTTTTGAAGCAACTTCCAAAAATCCTTTGCGTTTTAACGATGATTTTTGTTGCCACTGTAGGACCTTGATTATTTTTTATTTACTTTAGGATTTTTGTTATCCATAACTCGACTAATCGGCAGCATCAATTAACCGGGAAATAAAAAGAATTTGTTGGCATTGATTTATATTTTTTTGCAACGATTACCTCTATTTAAATTGATTTTTCCCCATATAATTTAAATATTTACATTATATTACAAAGGTAAAAAAACACACAAGAAAAAATTGATAATCCAGAATGTTGCAGGTCCCGCCTGTTATGGATAATCGAGGTCTCACTGTAGTTTCAGCCTGCACTTCAAAGTGAGAAAAATAATTAAACGTAGCAAGAAAAAGTTTAAAGAGAAATATACAAAAACCACATGAAAAACACAAACCGAGTCTTTTTGTTTACCTTCTTTCTTCTCTACACCGTTTGCCAACAAATAAAAAGCGACGTCGTAAAAGCCCCAGAGAAAATCGGGTGTAACAATTTAAAATTATTGTACAAAATGTTAAAAAATCAAGTATTTTGACAATTTCAACAATCGAAATAAACATATCCAGCTGATCGGCAGAACATACCTGATACAAGAATTCGCCTTGGTCGTTAGTTCTACAAATAAACTTAAGCAAATCTTCTGCTGCTTTATATAGACAAGCGTACATTTCATATACTTTTTTTTTCGCCATCACTGTTTTAATTTATATTCAATGCTCTCGATTTTTATAAATAGTCTTTTTTTACATTCCTGTATATTTTGCTAATATTTAATTAATGAATTTAACAAAATAGACATGTGTAGTTGTAACACTATCCGTAGACAGTTCCATTTTATATTTGAAATGTGCTACATTTATCATAGACGACACAGCATGCATGTGTTCTTATGTAAAGTGAACGTTTCAGGTTCGATTCCTGCTGCGATAAAATTATTAGCAAAATAAAATTTAGTTTTTAAATAAACAAAAAAAAAAAAAAAATATATATATATTTAAAATTAAATTCTTTTTCTAATTAAAAGATTTTGTTTGTTGTGCTTAATTCCCTTTTTTAAATAATTGATAAAAAATATTGAAATTTATTGTTGGAGGATAAGCTGTTCCTATGCGCATTTCACTTTTTGCTTAGGCCAGATCATCAGGAAACGTTCTCTTAAATAATTTTAGAAAAGCCAAAGCTATCAGCAAGCTTATCCTCCAACAATAAATTTCAGTATTTTTTATCAATTATTTAAAAAGGGAATTAAGCACAACAAACAAAATCTTTTAATAAATAATAGTATTCCCACAAACAACTTAGATAATAAATTCTTTTTCTAATTAACCAAAAATATAAATTTTAATAAACACTTATCGAAAATAATGGAACTTCTTATCGTTGAATTTAAATTAAGGCCCTAATCATATAAAACGCAGCACAACGCAAAAGAATAACATGGAAAGCACAAACAATCATAAATATTTTGTAATTTTGTTGTTGCTTTTTACGGAAATTCACATTGCGTTTTAAAATTTCAAACGTCCATTGCTTGTGTCGTTGAAAATTTTAAAACATTGTTTGTGCTTTCAATGTTATTCTTTGGCGTTGCGCTGCGTGTTATATGATTAGGGCCAAAATATAGTATGTGTGAGATATCAACAAAATTTTTTCATTTGTTTTAAAGGTCTATCGATGCCTTTATGCAGGGCTGTTGAGTCGTCAACAAATAGTTCTAACTCCGACTCCAACCACGGAAATTTTTTAAGCCCGACTCCGACTGCAACTCCGACTCCTTCTCTTACATTAATGCTAAATGTATGTGAGACTGGTCCTAATTTGACTTTAAACTCTTTTTTTAATGCAGAACCATTTAAATGGTTAAATATAGCAAGAAAATTATTTTGTAAAAATTTCCAATCGACATTTTAAATATTGTATAGCCAATTTCGAAGAATTTTTATTTTTAAAAATATTAGAAAATTTTTTAAAATTTTTTAAGCCAAAAATCTTGAAGTCGGAAGTCGCGAGTTTGGGTGGGTCAGTTTGCAACTGCTCAAATTCATAATGGATGTTGGTCCACTATAAATTGGAATAAAGACTAAATAATTGACAGCCGATTCGACGGATGTATGTAGATTTAAGGCCCAACCATAATATGCATAAGTTAGCTTAAACTACTGTCAAAAAATAACGAAAAGTCTGCCAAATGCATAAGAAAATTAAAAGAGATTTAAAGGTGGCCATAATGTACTTACATAAACTTAAGATCCATGTTGCATATTTGTGCAATATTTTGATTTCTTGCGAGTACTTCAAATAAAGAAGTACCAAAAATTACAGCCCTGTATTTGCTTATATTATGTTTTATTTAATTTGCCAGCAACGTTATAAAAAGAAGAAAAAAATGGTGATTGTTGTACATACTTATTAATAAAAAATGAATACAAAATTAAAATATGTAAAATTCCTCTTTTTTCTATATTCTTGTTTTTCTTTATCCATTTAAATTTATTTTATTTTTTGTAACAGCGCACAAACAACTGATTCCGTACGGAATGTGCGTTCAGTTTGGCACTTTGCTTAAGCAAATGACATTTGACAAAATTTAACGAAAGGTTTCATTAAGTACATTATAGTTGGCCACATATGTTTAAATGTATTCGCACAGTTGCTTAAGTTGACTTAAGTGGCCTAATGCATATTATGGTTGGGCCTTTAGTCTGGTCAGAAAGTTTATTGGTAAGGGGGAGAGAACATTCTATTTTTCTCTCCACTCATCAATAAACTCAGACTTTCTGAACTAAAACTTTCATAGTGTGAATCCACCCTTAACAATATGTCCAACTGTCAAAGTTCGCAAGCCTCTATTGGCAGACTCTTTGTAACACGGCGTAATTTAACGTCCGTTTAAACAATTTCGCCTACCGTTGTTATTTGTTCAACTACAGCTTCGTTAATATTTTTTTAATCAACGAGCATAATGACTCTTTAGTTACTATTAATTTAAAGGTGTAAATCTTTTAGAATTTTTAAACTGTTATAGAAACGCTTTTTGCAAATAAATTTGCAAACTTTAAAGGTAGAAGTAGACTTCTGTCAAAAAAAGTTAAACTGGTGTTTTTTCATAGAGCAAGCAGCAGAAAGTTGGTTAACTTTGGAGTTTTTAACGCGTTGTGTATTTTTGACAAGTATTCAGCAGACAATAAAAAAGAATAATTTAACAAATTTGTAAATCATGGAGGAAAAAATCGTTAAAAAGGTTAAAAAATAAAAAATATATACAGATAAAACAAATTCAACAAAATCAAAAAAATCTTAATATATTTCCCAGCAAACAAAGTATTGCCAGGATAAAAACTATTATTGCGGTAATAATCGGTTTCGTATTGCGAAAGATACTTCCTTCGCGAAGAAACCTTGTCTTTATTTACCCGATGTACGACGACACTTTAATTCTTCGTTTTCCGTAAAAATGTCTTCCAAAAATTTGCTTTTGCTTAGTTCTCTAATCTGTAATATTTTTTATCGTGGAGATAACGTCCTTTTTTATATATTTTTTGGTTCTCTAAAGAGGGTCAACTGAAAAATTTTCTATTTTCACATTTTGCAAGAAATCGATGTACAGTGGCCATATCTACCCACTGTTATAATCTTACATCATTTTCTCAAGTATTTTGTCAAAAAAAAAAATTATTGTATCTCCCTTTGTGATATAAGAGTAGATATAAAAAGAAAAAATTTTTTTTTGTCTCTACTGAAAATTTGTAAATTTTGAGTTGACGCTCTTTAGAGTAAGCATGCGATATATAAAATGTAGATATGGATGGGTCAATAAATAATTTAAAATAATTTCTGTCTATTTTTTTAAATCTTAAAAAAGAAAATAAAAAATTACTTTAATTACTTTCTTCTAGATGACAATTTAGGGATATTGCTTAACTATGAACTTAGGGGATATCTTCCATTTGTTGTTAGGGTTCCGAATACATTATTGCATTTTTGCTGACAGAAAATACTTTTATAACGTGCGTTGTTTAACTTGCAATTCTTCATGCGGTAACGATTTTAAACGCATGAAACACGTCGACAAACTAACGCGTGTTGTGTACTTCCATCTTAAGAGCTACAATCACATTCTTTTAAAGGAATTTTTGCTCGTTTGGAAAAATCCGTCCTTTTCAAAGGAAGGAAGGATCGAAGAAAACAGAAGTAGGTAAGTCTTACATTTTTTTGTCATATTAAAAAATTATCAAGAAAAATTAATAAAGCGGTCTAGAATAAAAAATAAAAAGGGCGGCATATTGGGGCGTGGTAAAAATGGTACTTTTAGAAACGTCATTTTATTATCTGTTATTTTAAGAGGTGTCTGGCTCAAAATAATTTTTTAACAACCCTAATGTACATTCATACAAACTTACATACGAGTACATGCAAATGTAAATTCAACCATTTGATAACAATTAGAAAATTGTTCCAGGACTAGTGTTAATTATTTTCTAAACAATTGATATGAATAAGTCTGTAAACACCCACATTTTTTTTGTGGAATTATATGAAAAGTTTATTTTAAGTTCAGATGTATATTTTTGTGCATTTATTTATAAGATTTTTAAATGGAACTATTAATATAAATCGATAATTTAAATAAGTCTAAAAAAATTACCTCTTAAGCCCACACAAACCCACCCACCACCACATGACCAGATCAAAAATTAAAAAACAAAAAAAAAATTTTTTTTTTTAAGCAACAAAAACAATTCTAGATACTTAATCGTTATAAATTAAAAATTGACAATCAAATTGAAAATCAAAGAGATTTAAATTTGAAAAACAAACAAAAAAAAAAAAAATAATTCTAAAGAACACAATCACTAACACTTGCTGTTCAATTAACAAATAAACAAAATGGCAGCTTCAACACAAACACACCAATAAAATTTAAAACGACTTGAATTAAATTTCCGGTAAAACAAAAAAATATTAAAATTCTTTATAAATTAAAAAAAAAAGAATGACTAATAAAGAAATCTTGATTTTTAAGGTGTCCAGTTGTGGAGCACATTCGTACGAGTGTTACGTAGTTTTGAAAACAATTCATTTCATTTTTATATCAATTCAATATTCAAAATTTATACACAAAACAAAAGGTGAAACCTTTTAGAAGGTCACTGTTACTTTCGGAAGTCATTGAACTTTTTTTTTCTTAAATTTTTTGATGCGGATTTTTAAGAAGTTAAAGTTTAAGAACGAATGAATGGATGGATGGATGGTGGAGTAATTTTGGACTTCATTGTGTTTGGCACGATTTTAAGTGGCTGTAAACAGTTTGTGGCTATTTGGTTTTTTATCTCTTGATTAATGATATTATCAGGAAGTGATGAAAAAAAAATTATTTTTACTTAAGACACCATGAGGGTGGAGTTTTTTTTTTATAAAAACATACAAACAAATATTTTAATAAAGAATTGGGTATATAAATTAAAAGATGCGGGGTTTTATAATAGAGGAGGGGGGGATTATGCGTTTGTGCTGATGAGTGTAACACATAAAAATATTGGCTCTAGAATAATTTTTTTAGTCAATCTAACAATGGCCGTCCATCCGGCTGGCTGGTTGTTTGTGCAAGTAACGTTATGGTGCAAAGTTCAGGTAGCAATCGTGAAGGTTATTGCCATAATATGAGAATTGGTCCATAATTACAGTAGGGGGCCTACAAACTTCTCTCCGGAGTAGTTTTTTTACACATAACTATATTATTATGTTGGTATGAAGACAAATAATCCTCCTACGAGGGCGGATCAATAAGTCCGCACTTCCCTCGTATTTATATGAAAAAAAAATATTTTTCAACATAATCTCCTTTTAGCTTAATACACTTAGTCCAACGTTTCTCCAATTTGTGTATCCCTTCCAAAAAATAGGATTTTTCGAGGTCCATAAAATAGGCATTTGTATGACCAATAATTTTTCGTTGGTGCTAAATCTCTTTCCACCCAGCCATTTCTTTAGGTTCGGAAATAGGAAATTGTCACTGGGGGCTAAATCCGGAGAATATGGCGGATGAGGTAACAATTCGTGGCCCAATTTTGCGCACGTGTGCACCCGTGCATTATCTTGATGAAAAAGAACTTTTTTTCTTGGCCATATGGGGTCGTTTTTTTTAAAATCCTCGTTATTGTTTTTCCCTTTTGAAGGTAATCGATGTGGTTGTATATTTTGAACAGCTGTTAAACAAAAAGAAAATGACGGAACTTGCTTAAAACTCAAAAAGACAGTAGTCTATTAACAGGTGGTACTTGATGGGAGCAGTGTTGCATTTTATATAACTACGAGGGAAGTACGAAAATTCACGGACTTATTGATCATTTCATAGCAATTATAGCATTTAAACAGCTATGCATGATGGAATGCACCAGCTTTGTTGTTGTCAGGGAATCTATTTTATTCTACTCTTCCTTAATAACGGACTTTAGCTGATCCTTACTCGTTATATTGTGCTGCCGAATCTTTCGTTCCAAGTGATCCCATAGATGCTCAATTGGGTTGAGAACCGGTGACTGAGCTTGGTGATTTAATTGCTTAGGAACATTATAAATTAGCCATTCCTTTACTAATCTAGAGGTGTGTTTGGGATCGTTGTCTTGTTGGAAGGAATACTAACGTCCCAAGCCCAATTTTTCTGCACTTTATTTTAAGTTTTCTTTTAATATATTAAGGTATGCATAATTGTCCGTTCTATCCGTAATTATCCGTTATAGAGCTTCTTATGAATTTTGGCATCGATTTGTTTATGCATATTTTTGCATATATTACCCTCTACAGCATGTTTTTTTTTTTGCATAATTTAGTCAAAAGAACATTTTTGCAGCATTTTTAATGTTTATAGTGCATTTTTGCCTTTTTGAGGCATTTTTTCATACATGTGAAGTTTTTTTTTATATGCTTACAAGCAGGACCGTACAAACTTCTCTTTTATTCATTTTTTCATAAAAGTCAGATGATTACAGTTATTTTTTGATTTTTATTTTTTACAGCCATACCTAAACAAAAGCGGAACGCGTTTTCTAGCTGTCAAAAATCCTCATGCCCATACAATTTGTATGTAGCATACCGAAACAACGCGACGGCAACGCAACGGTAGCGCTTTGCAATTGGAAAATCCGATTTTGACAGCGCGTTAAAATAAACAGGGCTGGTATATTTGTTGTTTTGACAACCCTGTTTATATTGTTTGATAATAAATAATGGCAAATTAGCTATTTCTAGGTCAAACTAGCGGTTTTAATTCAATTTCTTATGTCTTTTATGAGGATTTTAGTCGGCACGAAAGTTAACACTACTGTTTATGGCATAACGCTGACGCTCTTATTTAGGTATGGTATATCAGCGTTAAAGCTACGCTGAAGAAAACGTTCCGCCTTCCGCTCTTGTTTAGGTACGGCAGTTAGACAAAAATAGAAGTTATTTTTTGATATTTATTTATTTGAACAAAAATAATAATCATTTTTTGATATTTTTTTCGAGCAAAAATAAAGAAATGTACGTGTTATAATTATAATGTTATAAATGTTATTTTCGTTCAAAAATATAAAAATAAAAAAAATAACTGTAACTTTTGTCCAAAAAAATAAAAATCAAAAAATAACTGTAATTTTTGATTGAAAAAATACAAATCAAAACTTTAAAAATCATTATATTTTATCATAGAAAAGTTCATAAGAATCAATATGGTATACTTGAATCAGCTTGCCAGCATTTATATGCTTTTTTTGTTTTTTATTTTTTGTTTAAAATTTCAAAATAACTGCTATTTTCAAACAAAAATGTTTTTTTTCTGGGTTTTCTGTTTTAAATATTTATCGGTATACACTAGGGTGTTCCATTAATCGGCTTTTTTTTTTGTTCGATTAAACGAGTAATCGATATTTGAAGTTTTTGACTTATTCGATTTAACGAATAATATTTTATAATAAATCGATTAATCGAATAATAAAAAATCCAGAAATTTTATAAATTAAGAGATTTTATTCAATAATTTTTAAAAAAATTGGTACTTGAGTAAATAAACATAATTTATTACAAGTATTTTAATATTTTATTAACGAAGAAAAAAAAAAAAACGTAACAAACATGTATTGAGATCATGTAATTTTATATGTACAAACTAGAGATGAGCGATATTTCTGTACCTGTGATTTAATCACTGTTACTGAAAAATCACGAATCACAGTTGTGACCAAATTTGTCAAGTAACAGGTACTTTCTAACACAGATTACTACACTCTGTGTACTCTGTGCTTTCTAAGTCGTTCTTTTTGTATTTTGTTACATATACAAATTAATGATATTTCACTGTTTGTGAATGAAATGGCGAATAATATTGCTGTTCCTTTCATTCTCTCTTCTATCTTATTAGTATTTTTTTTAATCCAAAGTTTATTTGTTCAAGTATGTATGTATAAGTAAACAGATTTGAAAGCTCTTACAATTTTTTGTTGTTTCTTTGCAAACTCCTTACAAAAGCTCTTGCGAAAGCTCGCGCATTGTACATATAGTTTGGCCGCAATTGCTATAAAAGAACAGAAAACTGATAAACCGTGATCACAATAACAGTTTAATGGAGCAGTGATTTTTAAATCACGTTCACTAATCACGATGATATTTAAAAATCACGGGATCGCTCATCTCTAGTACAAACAATTAGACAGATCTTTTAAAATACTCTTTTAAAAATAAAATATTGTTTAAATGTTTTTCTTTATTTGGAAGCCACACGATCCAGTTTTGTCTTTCCTTTTAATTTGCTATACTCTCGCACTTTTTTTACTAACGCACTCACCTTTTTTAAACTGACCACGAGATTGCTCTCAGTTTTACCTTTCCATTTGTTTGCCAATTTTACGTTCAATTTAACAACTGGCCACAAATTAACTTTGGCGCTTTCTTTTTAAAAAATATATTTCTTAAAAAATAAATGTGCTTTATTAAAAAAAAATTGTGTTCTAAAAAATGTTTGTTCTTTTTTACAAAAAAAAATTTGAGTCATGCTACCAAAATCTCGTCAGGCATTTGGGCATTACTGATTTTAATTTTAGGATTGTTTATTTTTAAATGCAAATATTTTTAAATTTTTGAAAAGTTTTTTTCAAATGAGCAATTTTTTTTTTTTGGGCATATTTTTAACAATTTTCAGGGCATATTTTCGAGCTTTTACTGCATATTTAACGTGCACAAAACGCTTTTTTGGAGCATACTTATGGCTTACCTGCTTATTACCGATTGTTCTTAGCAAAAGTTGTCCCAAGCAGTTTATATAGCTATATTTAAAAAAAAATTTTGACTTCGTTTTTGCAAAACAAATTTTTTTTCAAAATTGTTATTCTTTTTGTTTTGCTTTTTGGTCGCTTAGTGGAATGCGAGTGGGTTATCTATCAAAATAAATGCTTTTTAACTCAAAACAACGCTTCTCCGATTTTTTCACTAATTGTGTGTTAGTATTTCTTAAACATTAAAAATAAAACTTATATTGAGAAACTAGACCGTATGTGACCGTATATGAGAACAACAACCTCTTTGGCGAAAATGTCAAATATTGACCCTCTATAACTCAGAGAGTTTTTGACCGATCTTGTTGAAAAATTGTGACCAAACTACACAGAAAAAATAATTTTTCCAATTCAAACAAAACATTTTAGAATCAAAAACTTTTTTGTTTAAAACCGGACCTCCAAACGAATTTGCATATACAAATAATTTATTTTGCATTTCGTTTATTGGAAAAAAAAAAACTCAGATTTTTTCAAACAAATAGTTGTTATTGTTGGTTAAATTTGTGCTTAATATTAAAAAAATTTTCAAACAAATAATTTAGCTGAATCAAACAAAAAAGTTTACTGATATTAATGAAAATTTCATACCAAAAAATTTTGCTGAATCAGTGAAGCAAGAGCGGCTGGCCTTCGGACAAAATTTTTTTTAATAATTTTCGAACACCATTCGTCTGTTTTGTTGTACACAATGTTTCTTTCTCCCTCACTGTCTCTGTATCATTTCCTTGGCTACAGAAGAAGAAATCTCAATTAAAAACAGCAGCACTACGGTTCGATATGGTTTTCATCGTAATGTTACTTTCAAAATTTGATGTACTCGTATTTAACTAAAAAATTTAAAAAAAAAATAGAATACGGGATTTTTTTCATTCTTTTTTATCATTTTTTTTTTAGTATTTTTATTGTGGCAACACAAACATTGAATTGTTTGTACCGACTTTTGTTATTGCTTTAATTTCAAACTTTGCCAAGCTATTTTATCATCTTTCTTATTGTTGTACTTTTTTAATGCGTCCAAAAATAGACTGTATGTGTTTTTGTTTGTGCTCATTTTTTATACCCTCCACCACCACTAGTGGTGAATGAGGGTGTACTAAGTTTGTCATTCCGTGGGAAACTTTTTTATTATACATCTAAGACCCCATAAAGAATATATATATTCTGACTCCATGAGTTATTCTAAGTCGATTTAGCCATGTCCGCCTGTTGAAAACACGCTCACTTTCCACACTGGACCGAATCGCGAAATAATTGGCATAAAGTCGAATATTGCAGATATCGAGCTGAAACTTGGTATATTTGATAAAAATAACACTATTAATATTTAAAGAAAATTAAAAGTTAATTGGACCACGACCACCCCAGCCGCCCATATATGGCTACATAGCGCATATGTGATAGTAAAACAAAGTTTTAAGAGCTGTGAATAAAAAGCTAAAACTTGTAAGGGAATTGTTGTTTTTTATTATCCAAGCATGAAGTGGACTCATCCCATTTTGAAGATGTTCAGGGTTTGGTATAAAAGAATTTATATCGCTAGTTTTCATAAATTGTTTTGGGCCTGCACCACAGATTGAACATAATTGGCAAGATTTCGTGCCCGTTAAAACGTTTAAAACTTTTCCATCTATAAGGGTCATGTGAAGGTCATATGAGACAGTGATCTTTCTTTCACTTATAATTGTTACTACACAAGGAGTCAAGTTTATTAGTTGTCTGTCCAAATCGTTTTTTCTGCAAGAATGTGATCTTTTGTTTCTTAGGCGAATTCCATTTTAAGGGGTCGTCAAAATCGTACAGACTGCGGAGTTCTATTATTCCAAAAAATTGTTCCCGCTTCATCTTCAGAGGTATAACAGTTGTTACAAAGAAAGACTGATCAAGAGTGTCTGGTTCGTTTGTTTCAAATCTTTTTTAATACATACTTTGTCCAGTTGAACCATCATATCCGTAACTCGCAATTAATGTAACGCTTGAAACACTTTCTAAGTTAGCGAATACCTCCTCCTGTAGCAGTAAGATACGGCTGGCAGTATGGTCTAATAAATCTTGTAAGGCAACTTTTGCCATAGTTTCTGTAGCTGTTATTCCCCTAGCTCTCAGTTGCAATTTAGCTTCCTGAACCTTGTGGTAGTTCGGGTATATGTCGCAATTATGCTGTTTGCTTATATGACGAATTTCATTATACAACCATTTGCTTAAAGAATATTCCAACAAAAATTCCAAAGCATCATTTGTTGTTAAAGGTATTGGTTCTTCTATACCGAGCTTTCTTTTAACTTCAGTTGCCTCGCTTTCAGAAGTCTTACATTTTTTAAGTACAAACGCGGTATCATTTTCATTTAATTTCCTTGCTGACATTGCGGCTGCATGAATTAAGAGTTTTGTATCGTTTTCATTATTAACAACTACATCGGCAGCTAGTTTTCTTTTTAAACGTGGTCCTGCTTCATCATGACAGAACTCTAGCTCATCTATAAGCTTAAAGTACAGCAAGAGCCGCAAAAAGCCGCAAAAAGGATTATTATTAACTTTTAATATACACTTTCTACTTTATGTTAACATACATTACACATCACAGAAACAGAAGTTTAGTTTTAACTCCACAGAAGACGAGCACTTTGGTTTGGTTTAATCTCTTTTTGGACAGTACAAAATAATACATATATATAACACATAACACATTTTATCACAAAATGTTTTCACTTTGTTCATTCTACATACCTTGGCCGTCAAAATCCATTTTTTTACAATATTTTTTGTCACAGCGTGTGAAATTGCCAAGCGGTTAAAGTAAACAAAAGTTTCCCGCCAATTTTGTTACAGAAGTCAGCTGACTAATCACCTGACTTTGAAACTCGATAGAAATTGCATGGTTGCATTTTTAGCGAAAATATTTATTGATTCTTCATATATAGAGGTGCTAGTTTAAATATATTAAATTCAAATTAAGATTTTCTTCAACAAAATTTTCGACTTTATGCCAATTATTTCGCGATTCGGTCCAGCGTGCTTTCGAAAAACGCAAAAGAAAAGAACAACATTAGTCTCAAATTGCTTGTAATTAGTTTGGGATTGATATTCAGCAAGATCGGCTTAGTAGGATCAGAACTATGAATTAAAATGTGGAACCACCACCGCAAAAAAATTGATAATTTTACTACAAAAACTACCATAAATGGTGGAATAATGCGCTTTATACGACTGCAAATCATACTGTTAATTTTGCGAGGATCGGTCCATATAAACCCTACTCCCAGATAAGAGTTTATTGCGTCTAAAACCAAATAAAGCCCACTTTAGGAAAATAATTAAATTCGCCGAAAACCATAACAGATATAGATTGCGGTATAATTTTTTACTCAGATTCATATGGCCAGACAAAATATCATGCAATTTTGTGAAATTCACTGTTAACGCTAAAACTAATTACACCGCTGTATTGAAATTTATTCTAATTTATTTTTTGTAACACCAGAAATCAGTTTTCTAAATTTTGGGATGATTGGTCCATAATTTACCATAGGCCCAATACAAATTACCCTCCTAAAAATTATTTTAGTTCGGCTAAAAATGTTACTAATCATGATATTGTACTCAAGCCAGTTCAAAGTTCTAACAAGAAACGCAGAAAACTTTCTTATTGTCGGTCAATAATTTAATTCAGGTCTAAGCCGCAACCAATTTTACTGCTGACGGTTGTTTTTGTGAAGATTAGTTAATAATATCTATGTATTTATCATATAGAGCCCACTCCTGTCGGTGGAGGGTATCAAAGATTCGGCACAGCCGAATATAGCACTCTAACTTGTTTTCACTTAAAGAAGTGTTGCTTACGATCAAAAATAAAATTTTTAAAAACGATCACTTTAAAGAGCGTTTAAATATTTCATACAAAATTATTGAAACTTGAAACTGATAGTCTGTATATCATATTTTTGTATAGTTGTCAAAATTGTTGTTGCTAAAATAAAAATCAAACAAATATATTAATAGAAACAGTAAAGAAAAGTAAAGAAAATTTGATGAAATTTAAAAATTTCAATCAAGCGTACTTTGTAATAGGACTAACCTTGGTGCAATACCAATTGGCTAGGTCACTTGACATTAAATCCCCCATATATATAATATCACTAGCTGACCCGGTCCGCGTTGCTGGCCCTAAGCAAACATTAGAGTTGTATTACCAGACGATTTAAATTGATCTTTAAACGAAATTTACGGCCTTTAAATAAAAATCCATGAAATACCTATCATAAAGTTTTTTTTACAGAATAACTTACATATGGTGTAGATATGGGTTCAATGAAAAAAGAAACACATGTATTTAAGGCAAATTGGAAATTATATTTATTGATCACTTCATCTTAAGGCTAGCGGGGTCAGCTAGTAATATTATAAATTAAAATGTTGTTCATATACATATGTTTGATTTACATTTGATTTGAAAATACATATGGTTGTATGTATGTATATATATGCTGTGAATCTTACGAAAAAAGTGAGCGTAAAAGTGGGCGGGGCAACAGTTTCTTTCCGCAAAACCTAAGTTAGACCATGGCGATCATTTTAAAGAAAAAATCGTCCAAATCGGTCAAGCCGTTCTCCAGTTATGCGCTTAATAGAAAAAGTGGGCGTAAAAGTAGGCGTGGTAAATTTTTCTTTCGATGAAAACTTAAAAATGATTAATACGAACATTTGAAAGAAAAATTAGTCAACTCGATGGAGCCGTTTTCTGATTTTAGGTAAATCGAAAAAAGTGGGCGGGGCAAAATTTTCTTTCCGAAAAAACCTAAGTTGGACCATGGCGATAATTTTAAAGAAAAAATCGTTCAAATCGGTCAAGCCGTTCTCAAGTTATGGATTTTGCCACGCCCCTCCGCCCCCAGACCGAAAATCAGAAATCAGACTGTCATCACAGTGTCACCCGCCTTAATATTCTGAAGATTCCCTGAAAATTTCATCAAAATCGGCCCAGCCGTTTTGGAGTCCATACGTTACATACATACATACACAAATCCTATTTTATATATCGTTGGTCTCAAGTAGAAAGGCCCTAACTCAAATAATTGTAACTGTATAGGAGAAGGTAAAAACATAATTGAAACTGTATGTATCATAATGTAAACGTGCCCATACAACTGCTTGTAAAGCCGCTATTCTTTACAATATTGCACTGAATTTTTGTGACGAGGTGTATTTGTGTAAAATTTATTGGAATCACTGGAAAACTCAATTTCGTAAAAAACGCGAGTTAGGGCCTTTCTACTTGAGACCATCGATATATAGATAGATGTGGTTTCTCTTGGTAAAAAAGATCCACAGATTTACCATAGCTCCTGTATAAAGTCTACTCTTGAAATATTCTAACTGTCGGTAGAGAGTATCAAAGATTCGGCACAGCCGGATGTAGCACTCTAACTTGTTTTTTTCCCAACTTAACGTTGATATAATATTTTTTTGAATTTTATTATAGAAAATCTAAGTATTTTAAGTCGAATAAATTTGTTTTGGAATATTAATTTAAAGTTTATTTTTAAAAGTCATTGAACTGAAGTGCATTCTTCTTTTAAAACTTTTTAATTGAAATCAAATCTTAATGAATAGCAAGCACAAAAAATTTAAAAAACATATTTAATTAAAATAAAAAAAAAACTTTATTGTTATTCGAAGTTAATAAAAGAATATAAAATCAAAATAAATATTTTTTTAGTTGCTGACTAGACAAAAAAATAAAAAAATATTTATTTAAATCTTTTTTAACCAACATTTTAAAAGATTCATTAATATCAAACACACTTAAATTGTATTAAAAATTAAACAAGCGTTTGAAGAATCGATTTTTGTTTGCTTTTCAAAATCTTCAATTTATTAATTTGACAGCTACTTGTCAAATATTTGACGAGTATTGTTCGAAAGAAACAAACTCTTATTTGTTATTTTTAATTCGGTGTATGTTGACCCAGCACCTTGAACTGCTGCGATGTTCACACGTAGAGTTTAGATTTGGACTTATTTCTTTGCTATACCCTGCATTACAGGTAATTGGGTATATATTTTGTAATTTCTACAAAATTAATCTTATCTATATATCGATGGTCTCAAGTAGAAAGGCCCTAACTCGCATTTTTACGAAATTGAGTTTTCCAGTGATTCCAATAAATTTTACACAAATACACCTCGTCACAAAAATTCATTGCATTGTTGTAAAGAATAACGGCTTTACAAGCAGTTGTATGAGCAAGTTTACATTATGATACATACAGTTTCTATTATGTTTTTACCTTCTCCTATACAGTTGCAATTATTTGAGTTAGGGCCTTTCTACTTGAGACCAACGATATGTATGTATATCTTATATATATAAAATTGTAACGTTAGTGACTCACTGACTGACTGACTGATTCATCATTGCACAGCCTAAACGCCTGAAGATAAAAACTTGTAATTTAGACCAGGGGTTGGTCTCTCCCCAAATCGATCCACTTAGACGGGATTTTTGGAAATTCGAATGTTTAGGGGGTAAAAAAGGGAAAAAACGGGTAAATTCGGTAACATTATATCTCTAAAACTAAAAGAGATACAAAAAAAATTTAATTCTTTTCGTTATTCTTTAGAAAAATAAGCGGACAGGTGTCTGGTACTTTTTGGAAATTCAGCCCTTTAACGGAGTAAACGGGTAAAACCTGCATTTTGGTACTTTTTTGTCACCCCATCTATCTTTTCAACCCATAAACATAGAAATAAGGGTTATATCACATTTGAAACTTATCTAAAAAATCCAAATACGATTTTGGTACTTTTTCGAAATTCGGACGTTTAAGGGGTAAAAAGCGTAACTATTTTTGGTACTTTTTTTTATAAAACATTTTTTTTATTTATTGACATAAACGTATTAAATTATGGGCTCCCACTACAATATTGAAATTTTTCATGCTTCAATGGGGAGAAAAAAAGTACCAAAAAAGGGGAAATACGGGAAATTTAATTTCTTACTTTAGCTTTTTGGATCTACAACTGGCAATTTTTTTAGTTATCGTTAATATTGGACCTAGAAACATAAACTTCAACATGCAGTGTCCTTAGTGGATAAGAACCTATGAGGGTACTTTTTGCTCTTCAACTGGTACTTTTTGAATTTCTGTTAGTATTAGACCTAGAAACATAAAATTAACCATGCGAAGTCCTGAGTAAATGAGAATTTGTTAGAGGGATCTTTTTGGTACTTTTCGTCCTTTAACTGGTACTTTTTTAATTTTCGTTAATATTAGACCTATTAACATAAAATTAAACATGCAAGGTCCTGAGTGAATGAGAATCTGTAAGAGTGGTCTTTTGGTACTTTTTCGTACCGTTAAGGCCAAGAAACATAAACTTTGGCGTAAAAATATGTCCAAGAAAGAAAAGGAGACGCTAACGAAGTAGCGGGTTAAATGCTAGTACTTTATAAAGTATTATAGTATAAACTGTGGTTCCTTACACATATAAGTAGTAAAGTTTATTTAATGATGTTTGTCTGGCCGTGTGTATGTTGAAATCAACTTTTTGAAGACCCCAGATATGATAGGACCAAGATTATTATAAACTTATATGACATAATTAGTATTGTGGTTATTTAATTGAACTGTTAATGATTTTTAATCCGAATTTTGATATTTTAATCAGGCTTAAGTTCATTGAATTTAATTTTCATTAAATTATTTTTATGAAGAAGGAGTTTTACAAATTAAATAAAATTTATTGATAATTTTTCATTCTTGACTGAGCTGGGAATTGAACTCAGGTTTTCACGGACAGGTTGCCCTGACTAGTTCCGATTGTAACCACACAATCTATTCAGAGGGGTTTGCCGCTTTACACTCACCGCCATTGACGACGGTTGGCGTCAAAAGTCAAACATCAATCTTTAAACCAAATGTTATTTTACCCTGGCAGATCGAAATTTGCTTTTAATGAAGGATTAACTATTTTAATTGATTTACATGTTCTTCCTTACTTCTGTTCTTTCGTACATCGTCTTAAAATCCAAAATACATTTTTTTTTTGTTTCATATTTCGTCTTTCTTTTTCTTGTTGACCTTCTTCAGCACAACTTGAAGGACAAATGCAAACATATAGCTCGTGCCTTAGCTGTTAAAAATAATTAGTGTTGTGGTTATTTTATTGAACTGTTAATGGTTTTTAATCCAAATTTCGATATTTTAATCAAGCTTAAGTTCATTGAATTTAATTTTCATTAAATTATTTTTATGAAGAAAGGAATTTTATAACATGAAAAATTTTTTTTTTTTTTTTTCATTATTTATTTATTGAATCTTTATATATTAAATATGAACTAACAATAATTAATCAAATCTTATACTAATACTTTATTTTTGTCCTGCCAATGCTAGACGAAAATTTTTCTCTTCACGGTTTCTATTCACATATGTAGATTTTTAGCGGTCTTCTCGTCGGATGAGTCCTGCAGTATCTCTTCTCCTTAATCTAGAGTGGTCGCTATCATTTAAAATATTTCGAGCTAGTGGATTTGGGTGCGACTCAAGCCTTTTTAAATATTTTGCTGCGTACTTCGTAATAATAGTTTTTACTAATGGCACATTGAGATCCTTGTGAATATTAGAGGGAGCGACTGTGATAACATGAAATGAATTAAAATTTATTGATAATTTTTCATTCTTGACTGAACTGCAAATAGATTGCTGTTGAAAATCTGCCAGATCGGTCTGAAAATGGCTGATATATGAGCAAAAGACCAATATTTCCTATAGATTTAAAGCAAAATAACTAAAATTCTTGTAGTCCCTTTATTATTTATGGAGTTTTTTGCGTCAGTTTACCATTAAAAAACCCTAGTAGAATACTGGTAGTAAAAATTACTGAAGTAAGTTCATAATTGACCGAGTAATAAACAAATAATATGTATGGGCACTTCAACAAAAAAGCTCTATTTTTGTCAAGTTACGCCACCAAGCAGTTAAGCTTGTATTTTAGACCCATGATATTTAAATTTTTGCTCTTTTTCACTAAATGTAAAGATTGTGGCGCTTTTCGCTCAATACCAGAAATTAAATCATATATGAATTAATCTTTAGGAGAACAATTTTAAATGCTTGGTGGAATAACGTGACAAAAAGCCGACTTTCCTGTGGAAATGTCCATATACCATATGATCTAAGAGCGCAGTACCAAATTTGGCTTAGATTTTTTCATATAAAAAGAATTTTTAGTATTGAAAATTAGCCAAATCAGTGTTTTATTTTACCTGAACCCATAGCTGTCAATTGGAAATCATATAATATTGCAGAAAAAATCGTCAAAATCGTAATTTCAAAATAAAAGTAACGTTTGTTAATTTTTTAAAATTTTTCGATAATTTCAGTTATATTATATTGAATTAAATAAATTTCTATTTACTAAATCTCTCTTACAATAACTCTGTATAAAAGTTTTCACTTCTTTTACATGCCAACTTAAAAAATGCGTCCAACGTTTATCAAATAAATAACTGAAATGAACTGCTTCATTGATAAACATATTGAAATGTTCATTCACTGAAGCTAATGTTCGAATAAAATTGCGATTACTGAACAAACTGTGGTTTTGTTAATGCTACGAGTGAACACATTTTGTTTCATATCGTTAACCCAAAGAGGTTGTTCTTTAAACGACTTTTGCGCCAAATTTCTCGCTCCCATCTCAATTTTTATTATAATAATAATATAATAATAATGCGTTTCCCTTATCGCCCAAATAATCGCCAACCAAACGCAAATTTTCATCGCCGAGTTTGGGGAGAAAACGCCATATCTGACGCCTTATGGTCGTGACTTTTTGAATGAAACAGTTTTTTTTACAAAAAAAAAAAAAAATATTTTTCAACATAATCTCCTTTTAGCTCAATACACTTAGTCCAACGTTTCTCCAATTTGTGCATCCCTTTCAAGAAATAGGATTTTTCGAGGTCCATAAAATAGGCATTTGTTTGGCCAATAATTTTATCGTTGGAACAGCTGTTAAACGCAAATTAAATGACGGAACTTGCTTAAAACTTGACAGTAGTCTATTAACAGATGGTATTTGATGGTAGCAGTGTTTCATTTCACATAACTACGAGGGAAGTTCGAAAAGCCAGGGACTTATTGATCCGCCCTCGTATTAAAACTTATTTATGTTCACTACACACTTACATAAATGAAACTTAATTCACCGATGTGGTACATTTAAATTTAACGTAAGTTTCCATTGGATTAACTTAGTAAGGTGGCCCAAAATATCATAACAATACAACAACAACAGGCAAAGTAATAACAACCAGGTGTTTTTTGGGACCACCTTGTAAATATCTAATTAAATAAGACTTTTCAAATAAAACTCAAAAAATCAATTTGTATTTAAATAGGATTTAGGTTTATATGAAAATTAACATAAAATTGACTTAAATCAGGGACCGAAAATAGCAGTTATTTTTAAATTTTGCAACAAAAAAAGCATATAGAAGTAAATACCGGCAAAGTGATTCAAGTTTACCATATTGATCCTTATGAACTTTTCTATGATAAATTATAATGATTTTTTAAGATTTTATTTTTATTTTTTCGATCAAAAATTACAGTTATTTTTTTATTTTAATTTTTTTGAACAAATCTGGCAACCTGGCCCCTATACTAGTGTGCACCCGAATTATGGGTATTGTTACGATTTTAAATACTATAGTGTAGAGTAAATTAGATTCGGCAAAGCCGAATAAAGCACTTTTGTTTATTTTTGTTTTGTAAAATTTTTGATATTTTATTAACAAACTGCCAACAGTTATAATTAAGAAATAAAGTTGAGAGATTAAGTGAAGTGATATGTTTGATATAGTGTTTAAATAAATGTAAGTTTTTTAATTTTGAATTTGCTTTTGCTATTTAAGTGTTTAAAAAATAAAAAGAGTTTTGAAAAGTTCAAGTTGCAAACAGAATAGCTTGATATTGTAATTATTTTGTATTTTTTTCGTTTTTTTTTGTACTACTCAAAAAAAGAAAAAAAAGTATAATGGTACGCCAATGATTAATTAAATACAATTTGAAAACTTTTTAGTTATGTTGGTTTTGTTGTTTTTGCTTGGTTGAAGTAATCTGTAGAAGTTTTTTTTGCCGTAATGTCTGATTTACCTTTTAAATGGATTAACTCTACGACTACTCTGAATATGTCGGCAAGTCGCCAGTACAAGATCGTAGGGGGTCCCTAACTATAATTGGCTTACAAAACCCTAATCTCCTCGCCAACCCCCTTACAAATTTCCTCTAACGTTAATTAGACTTTTGAGACAATAAACTATCTTAATTTTTTTATATTTTATGCACTTCATGCCAAATTCCAATAATAAATTAGAAAAATATGAAACGAGATCTAGTTTAGTAATCTAATCAGCGGGTGTATCCATTTGCAAACGGTTGCTATAGGGAACACAACCTGAGCAATGACCATCTAGGGAACGTCCAGATAGGTTAGGTAAGGTAGAAAGGCTGCTGCAAAGTAAACTTCACACTAGGCATGCCAAACGGGAAATCCCGAAACCCGGGATTTATTTTTATCAGTCCCGGGATTTTTAACATATCAACTTTTATGTACAAAACTGTTCGTTTTTATTGAATTGTTATACTATATACAAAAAAATTATTAAAAATTATATTTGAGTTATATTTTTTATTGCAAATAATTCTTATTTTTGAGTTTAATTTTTGTTTTTGGAACACAGCGAATATTTAAAATTTTCTTTTGTGTTATTTTTAGAATTGTTCTAATCAGGCTTTCAAGGTCATTTATTTTCAAAATGTAAATAAAAGACTTTTTTATTTCATTTTTTCGTATTCCTACGTTTCGTCGGTATTTTCCGACCTCATCAGGGATTCGTTTTTATTAAATAATTAGTCTTCTCGTCAAATTTACATCACTTTTAAAAAATTAACATCACAGGTTTTATACCAGAGTACGGAGAGTGCTCGAGTCCAATTCGAGCGAGTTTTATTTTCTACATTGAAAAGAATTATTCTTTACTGCTCGCGAGTTTAAAAAATAAAACTCGCTCGAAAAATATTGCTCGCGAAAAGAATTCAAATTTTAAGAGTCAAAAATAAAACTCAACTCGCGAGTCGAGCTAAAAAGAATTGTTCGCGAGTTTTATTTTTGCGTATGAATTTTTTTTAATTAAAAATATCTTTTTCCTGTTTATTTGTTTGTATGTGTGGATAAATATGTGTATGTATGAATATTTCATCGAAACACAGAACAGCATTAGCAAATGGATCAGAAATAAGGGTTTAGCGGTAGTATTTTAACTTTTTAGAATTAAAAAATTTCATAACATGTATACAAATTTAATTAATTATTTAAAGAATTTTAAGGTGTGTTCTTTAAAAAAAAAATTAAAATAAAAAATTGATTGTTATCAGGGTAGGAAAAAATTCTACTCGCGAGCACAATTCGAGTCAACTCTCTCATTGTAAAATTTGTGCTCGCGAGTTTTATTTTTAAACTCGTTAGCACAAATTTTAAAACGAGTTGTTATCTGCTTACGAGTCGAGCACAAAAATCTTATGACTCGTAAAAAATTTGTGCTCGCGAGTTTAAAAATAAAATGAGAGAGTTGACTCGAATTGTGCTCGCGAGTAGAATTTTTTCCTACCCTGTTTTATACGACATTTAATGAACGACACAAAACAGATTTAATTAATAAAAAATAAATGCAAAAATAAATCACGAAAAATTAAAATATCACAGTTGAATTATTCTTATAGCTAGGATCACAGTTGGAGTAAAACTCTTCAATTTGTGCTTGATATATGACGACTATTTCTGGATTTTTGGATTTTGCTTAATAAAAACCATTCTTTTAAGTAGAAACGAAATTTTCAGATTCACATCTCAAGCCTTTTTTACAATTACGTTTAGCAAGTTCAGGCTTAAGACATAATTCCAAAAGAAAAATGATTATTTTTATGCAAAATATAGAAATCAAGAAATAATTGTTATATAGGTATCAAGCAAAAAATAAAAATTATTCACGATCCAATTAAAGTTTTATTCAGAAACTAAAGAATAAAAGTTGATATAACTATAAAAATTAAGTCGTTATATTGATGAAATATCTCATATTCCTTGCGGTCTAATAATAATAAAAAATTTGCTTAAAAAACATACGGTAAATAAAATATTTTTTTTTATAAAAAAGCACTATATGACATATTCATAAATAAATTATTTACAGCCTGTTTTTAGAAAATGAAAATATTTGTTCGTTCGTAAAAAAACGAACGAAAACTTATTTAGGTTTTCATAAAATTAAAACACATTTTAGGTGAGTGACTAAAAAAGCTTTCATTTTTTCCATACACGTTTGGTTCTTATAAAATGAACATCTTCGTAATAAATGAACACAAATGCCAAAATAAGACGATAAGTTAAAGGCATTCGTTTAAAAAAATAAATTAAATAAATAGAAAATAAAAAGGATATTTTACTTAAAGAACCCTTAATTATTTACAATATTATTAAAGGTTTGTGTATCTATATATATGTATATTTATATAGAATTGTTAAATTATTGACTGATTGATTTATGATCGCACAGCCTAAACGCCTGAAGCTAAAAACTTGAAATTTGTACCGCTGGCTGGACTCTTCCCAAATAGATCCACTAAAACGGGATTTTTGTAAAGTCGAATGTTTAGGGGGTAACAAGGGTAAATTCGGTAACCTTATATTTCCAAAACTTAGAGAGATACAATGAAATGTAATACCTACCGTTGTCTTTAAAAAAATAAGTGGACGAGTGTACTTTTTTGAAATTTTGCTCTTTCAGGGAGTATTTTGGTACTTTTTTGTCATCCCCCTATCTTTTAAGCCAATAAACATAAAAAAAAGTTATATCACATTCGAAACTTATCTAAATATGGCATTTTTCCGAACTTCAAACGTTTAAGGGGCGAAATTGGTAATTTCTTTTTTGATACTTTGAAGAGACTCAAAATTAAGCTGCAAGGTCCTGAGTGATTATCATCCCATAAGATAAAAAATGTTAGTAGCAGAACTATAACCTTAGGCACACAAATATGATCATAAAAAAGGGCCGGACAAAGTAGCGAATTAAATGCTAGCGTTTAAACAAGTTAAAACCTAGAAAAATAAACATTGGCATAAAAATATGCTTACGAAAGAAGAGGAGACGTTAATAAAGTAGCGGGTTAAATGCTACTAATTATATAAATATGTATTTACAGGTTCAAAAAATTCTAGAAACAAGTAGGTATGTACATAAATATGTTTGTATGTGTGTATGTAAGTTCTTCCATATGTTTAAAAAAATTAGTGCAATAACGCAAATACCTTCACCATTTCTATATGTTGATGTGTAGCAAAAAATCATCTTCATATATTGCGTTTATTTATTGCAATTTTTGTTAACATTTTAATTCAACATTTTTAGTTTTACCATTTACAAACATTTTTTTATGGAAGTTTTTGTTTTTTAAATTTATAATTTATTTTTGTAAACAACAGCCAGGGTTAACCTTGAACACAAAATCCTTATATGTAAAAAGTATAAAAAGGTACGAAAATAAACGCATTGGCAATAACGTTATTTAACGATAGAAAAAAGCTCTATTTATGTCAAACATGAATAGACGAAAGCTTTTAAATGTTTTTTAAAAACCATATTTAAAACGTTTTCGTTTTAATACGAAAACTGCAAGTGAGAACACTTGTGTTTTACAAAAACAGGCTGTTAAACTTTAAATCTGTTTTAAGGAACATTTGGATAAAAATTTGGTTTTAAAATAAATTTTAAACGTACTTAAATTATTGATTATGAATCTCGCCCTCACCCTGGAGGTGTACTGCACTGCAGTCGACATAGTTTTACAGTTTTTAGCTCAGCTATCGATATTAATATCGTCACAACTTAATTCACATTAAAAATTGAATTGCTGTCAAAAAACCGAAATGAATTGATCTAGAAAAACAGTTTGATCATGTTTTCGTGTTTAAAAATATATGTTACGTATGTAATACCTTTTGAATATTCAAAAAGTGTTGTTTATTAAAAAAAAGTAGCATCTTAAAGAAACACATTGATCCCGAAAAATCCCGAAATCCCGGGATCCCGAAAATCCCGGGATTTCGGGATCGGGATTTCCAAAATCCCGAATTCCGGGATTTTAAAAATCAGTCCCGATTGGCATCCCTACTTCACACCCTCACCCAGATACCAATATGGTCCATTGTGACGCCTTAGTTAGTGATAGAAATCCATTAAGAAAAGAATAGGATAAAAAAAGAGTGAAAGCAATAGAGAAAGCAGTAGTAGATAAAAAATCAGACAACACAAGCAAGAACAATCGTACTAAACAGAAAACTGCCCTACATGTACCCTTTCTCTAGTTTCAGCCACGTCATTCCCATTACGAATCCCAACAGATTTTCGAACCCGCACCCGATAAATATCCTAATTCGCGCAGAAGTCTACTACCTAGCCATTTCATCCTGCTGTTCTGTAGCCTCGGACACTGGCATAGAAAGTGCTCAACTGTCTTGAGCTCCTCTGGGTCCTCTCACAACCTACATATATCCGATTATATCCGTGGTAATACCTGTCATGCCCAGCAGCGAATCCGAATCGGACTTCTTAAGCACCGGCCACATCACGCGCGATACCCTGCACTCCGTGCGGTTCCCCCAGACGCGATTAGTTCCGCTTATAACCCATTCCCTGATACTCCCAAAGTAGAAGCCCATTGGAGGTCTGACCGCCTCCAAACACCCATTTCCGAGCCAAGTCTCGCTAAATCATCAGCTATCTCGTTGTCGGTGATGTTGCAGTGACCCTGTACCCAGCACAGCCTCACCAAATAATCAACTTAGATTTCCCATTTAGAGCCCATTTGCAATCATCCACTAGCCTGGAGCTCAAATAACAGCCCGTCAGGGCCCTAAGGACCGCCTGGCTGTCAACATATATATTGACCTCCGAGTCCTTGGTAATATTGCTTCCTACCAATTCCACGGCCCTAAGAATCCCCATAACCTCCTCCTGAAATACACTTCAGCCGTCAGGAAGTCTATATGACCTTCTGATGTCAGAAACTAAACGTAGACCCCTGCACAGGTGCCCTTTATCTTCGAGCCATTAAAATATAATGTATTTTCAGAACAACTTCAAATGTTCTGCTTTATAACGAAGAACTGAACACTATATAATGTTCGTTACTTATTTTAAAAAAGTTATGAATGGTTTTAAGAGTGGTGTATTAATATACAAACACTGAAATAATAGATATCGTTTCTGGGTATGTGAGCCGTACGCTAAATAATGTTCTGTTTATTTTCGAACACTGCTTTTTAGTCCCGACCTTCTTCCATTCTCAGATTAACTTTTAAGTCCTGGTTCATAGTGTACCATTAGGGAGGTCACAAAAATGTTTTAAAATAAACGTTTCAAATTTAATTCCTTTATATGGGTTGGCAAGTTTGTTGTTTTGTTTTTTTTTTTGTGTAAATCTTATATCGGGAAAAATTTTTTTGTAGTTGATTTTTAAGTATCTTATCGTGCACCGATTTTAATGAAATATATATCGCTTTAAACGTTTTTTTGTGTAGATATGCCATATATATATTCTCCTAAATTTTTAGGATTAAAGGGTTTAAAAAGCATTTTAATTTTGCTTGCAAAAACACGCTCATACAAAATTTATTTTGTTTTTGAAAATAAAATAAAAATTTTCGTTAAGAATTTTATATTTTTTTTCACAGAAAAAAGGGTTTTATCAATTAAAAAAAAAATGGTTTAAAAAGTAATTAAATTTAATTAATGTGATAATTGAATCAATTATTTTTTTAGTTGAAAGAAAATTAAAAATTTAATTTTGATTTAATAAACATTTTAGATGTTTTGAAATAAATTTTCAATTAAAATTTTAATTAAATAACAAAAAAATCTTAAATGACTTTTTTCGTTTAAAATAAAATAAGTTAAACATGTAAAATTTTTGTTGGGAATTGTTAATATTTATTTAAATAAATTAACACATTGTTTGCAATGGCAAAGTTTTTTGATCATTTTTTTAATTAAAATTAAAAAGATAATTTATTGAAAAAAAAAAAAATATTAAAAATTTTATAATTTTTAGTAATCAATATTATCATTTTGGTAATAGATGCAAAATCAACAAATTGTTTGCTTGAGAAATTTAATAATTTTTTCTGTGTTTATTGTTGTTGTTTCAATATACGAATTGTTTTTTTTTATTTTATTTCTAAGAACAGGCAACTTAAACTTTATTTTACCTTTTGTACTCGAAACTTTATCACATACACATTGTAAAAATAGTTAAATAGTAAATAAATGCTTTAATAATAACGAATAAAAGGAAATATGAAAAGACATTTGTTATTCTCTTAAATTTAGCTAGACCTTTTAAATAAAAATTTCATATTCGATACGTGCATAAAACGATTTATTATGTAAATGTAAAGTGGCAGTCCTAGTTACATTTAACTAGTGTTTGCCCACTGGTCGAAATTCGACCATAATTATTTATGCGAATATGAAGAAATCATACATATAAGTAAAAATGGGTTTACATATTTCTAGCATTTGTTTTCTATTCGTCTTAGTGGGTGGGGCTCATTCACTCCTATAATTTTATGTTTCTACGTTCAATATTATAGAAAATTCAAAAATTACCACATGCAGCACGGAAAAGAAAAATAAATTTATATCCCATATTTCCCTTTTTGATGATTTTTTTCTCCGCATAAAAGTACCAAAAAGTTCAATATTGGAGTGGGACTCTATAATTTAATACGAATGTGTCAATACATAAAGAAAAATATGTTGTAAAAAAGTGGCAAAAATAGGTAGGATTTTCACAGCTGAAACGTTCGAATTTCGGAAAAGTACCAAATTTATATTTTTAGATAAGTTACGAATTTGGTATAATCTTAATTTCTAAGTTGGTTGGTTTAAAAGTTAAATGGGGTGACAAAAAAGGGCCGAATTTTAAAAAAGTCCTCTTATTTTTCTAAAGCACAACGATAAGTATTACAGCCGGTGTCTCGATTTCGAACGTTAACGTTCGCATAGAAAATAAAATTTAAAATAAAAACAAATTTTAGAGTTTTGTTTCTGTTTTAAATATAATTTTATATGCGAACGTTGATGTTCGAAATCGTTAAACAGGCCGTAAAATTTTTTTTTTGGGTCCCCTGGTTTTACCCTTTTTACCCCCGCAGATTTTAATGAAATATATATTGTGCACTACTGTAAGTAAATATCTCTCATATGGTGTACTTTTTGTTCAAATCGGTTGGCAAACAGAGTATCAATGTGTTCTTAACTGTTTTGCCTTTGCCGATTTATATATAGATACCAAGTGGCAAATATAAAAGTCTGAAGAGCATGAATGTGAAATGTATTTTGTTTAATAAAAACGATCTGGAAAAAGTACAATAGTACTGAATTGTCCGTCTCTGAGGTACACGTTTTGTTAATGCGTTGTTGCCACCGTCTTTAAAATGATTTACAATTACGTTTATTGATTGACATTTGCGTTCTTTATCTTGCCGATTTTTGAGTGCTACTGTGCTGCTTCTTCTCATGCATTCTCTTGAAACGAAAACTCAAGTGAATAGTTGTTGGCCTAAAACACGAATGGTCATGTCAAAATGGTAATCGATGACAACAAATCGGCTAAAATCGTAATTTAAATAGAAATGTAGATTTTTTTTATAGTTAAAACTAAATGCAGACTTCTTAACACTTTGACAACTTTACTCTACTGTCTGATTACACTGAGATACATAAGCGGCCATACAACGCAATGCAGAGAGTTGAATAGCGTTGAAACGAGAGATGTGGCATTGGAAAATGAAACATGTTTTGAATTTAACAAAGTACAGCAGAAATCGTTACGAACACGCGTGATATTGTCAAATGTCATGTAAAGTTTCAATGCGAAAGAAAGCGAGCGTCATGTGTAATGTCAGCAAAAATGTCAGTGTCATCTAATGTAGTGGACTGGCAGCCAGAGCCACATGGACAATGTTGATGGTGTAGTTGTAGTTGGTTTTCTTTTTAGATTTTGTCACCAAAATACAAGTGCCTCTGGACACTTGCTACCTGTGGCAAGTGGCAACTTAGTAAATTTTCTAAATTAACATGTTGCCGGCCGTTAGTGAGGCATCGTGTTTGTCACTTGTTAAAGGAATGTTTTATTTTTGTCGTTCGTTTTTTTTTTTTTTTTTGTTTGTTTTGGTAGGAATTGCGTTACAATCATGAATAAACATTTCAAATTTCCCAGCTACTGTATTTACTCTTGGCCAGTTACACGATTTGGGCTTGTAGTTTGGTCTATCAAAGTTTAACAGGACGATGTCTGATGTTGTTTTTAGCATTTTCCAGAGCAGATAATCTCAGGAATTACAGATTGGCATTAGAATTGGTGGCTGTTTGCCTGTTGCAAGAACATGATTTTGGCTACTGGTCAGCATTACTTAATTACAGAAAACATTACTTTTGCAGATATTTCACATTTAGCACGAGTGTATATTAAATGTGTGTGTCCAAGTTTTTATTTATTTATTTATTTTTTTGTGCGGTTAGGAAAATGTTTTAGTAGATTAGTGACCGTGCAGTAGTAAGTGGCTTTGGAGTAAATTTGTGGTTTATTGTCACAGCTTGACTCAAGTCGTTGTTAGTACGAACAGTTGAAGAAGCTGCTGCTTTAAGAGTTGCCTCTTGTAAATCATTACACAATGGGACTGAATCTAAAGTTATGGGAATTAAATATGGCAATTGAAATAAAAATTTTCAAGTTCATAAGAGAGATAAAATTTATTTTCTACAAAGAATTTATTAAGAAACTAAAACAATTATAAAGTATAGCCGGAACAGAGCGGAGTCTTATTTATTTATTTTCTTAATTCTCCAATTAAACTAATATTTCTATGCTTTAAATAATTAAATCTTAAGTATTTAGTATATAAAAAAACTAGGAAAAATCTAAGATTTAAGTTAATTTCCGACACTTAGGCCTAATAAATCAGAGAAAGTTAAACTCTGTTTTGGTTTTAAATGTGTTTAAACCAACAAATCCATAAATCAGTAAACATATAAACCATCTTTAAACGCATAAAATCGGGAGTTTAATCTACCAATGCAGACCATAATGAATTTGGCAACATTTTTGTAGTGCTGCCACATGTGACTTTTTAAATTACATATAAAATATGGGACACTGCCCTACAAGAAGACTACCGGTAATTTTACTAGTAGTTTTGACCACTATATTGGATAAAGTTTCTACTAGTTTATTAAGAGCAAAATGAAAAAACTAACCGAAACTCTTGTGTACAGGTAATTTTGCCTCTTTTTTTAACTAATTAATTCCACTCGACTTCGGAACATATATCTGGACTGCATACTACGCTGCTTTATATTAGTTAGTTATCGCGTTAATAATGGTTAACACTAACTAGTTAGTCATAACGTAAATAGAGGTTAGCACTAACTAGTTATTCATAGCGTAAAAATTGGTTAGTACTAACCTTTATAAAATAATGTTTTTTTTTTATTTTACTTTTAAAATAAAGTTTTTATTAAAAAAATAAAATCAAGCAGGCTTTATTAAAGTATATAATAGGTGTGGGGGCGGGACCACGTAACGTCATTTCTGCTCTATAACGTTACTTTCTTACATGGGCCTGGATTTCGTTTTGGGATCTTATTTATAAAAGTTCTTTTGTAATGGAGGTAATCGTACTCATTACCAAATTATTTCTCTTAGATCATATAAAGAAATATTATTTTGTTAATAACTTGTGACTAAAAAGACGAATACAAACATACATACATACTTGAAAAGTCTTCAGGGTTTTTAATATTTAGTATAATTTGCTCCTTTATTATCACCACCAAATCTTTAGCGAGTATCCCGGCCAAAGCAACCACCCGAATGACCGCTACCTGTTGGAAGACCACTTCTTTTAACACGACTGTTTCGTACATGACCTGTTATTTCCAGAAAATTTACCACCACGTTTTCTGGAGCCGCCATCAGTACCTCCTCCTTTACTTTAATATGCAACGTAGTTGCAAACATAGCAAATAACTTTTGTAATATTTATTTTTTTTAATAAATTTTTTCAAGAATCGACAGGCCAAGCGTATGAAAAAATGATATTAAAAAAATTTGCATTATTAAGAAAGTGTTCGTTGCAAGTGTGTTAGTAATTTTTTTTTTTAGTTTAGGTTATGCATTTCTTGTAGGGTGATTTGCAACTGTTGAGTTTAAACTACACATAAATTTAAGTTTAGTTCAACTAAACCAGTGTTTAAATATTCACTGATTTATTAGCCATTAATGGGTTTCTGGAAGAGGGAATATGAAGTGAAAACTCAATATAACGAAGTATTAAATATAAGACAATTTTACCGTTTAACAAATTCAGCCTGAAGGAGATGTTTATATCCTCCTAATTTTTAGGGTTGGAAGATTTATAATTTTTAAAGGGTTCCCGTACGGAGGTAAGTTGATATTTGGATTCCAATGTGTTCGAAGACACAATAAAAGAAATTGCTTCAGTGAGGATCCCAGCTTTTTAGCATGTACATCATACTAGGGGTCCGAGACGACAGAGGCGTATTTGAGAATATGTCTACTAATGAAATATATATATATAATTGTCTGATGACATAGGGATCATCAAACTTCTTTCTGCAACGTTTGGTAAGCCCTAGGAGCTCTTTGGCCTTGTTGACAGTCTGCGATATATGTGCATTGAAACCAGGGCTGTGAAGTCGGAGTCGGCGTTGCGGTGTTTGTATCGGAGTCGGAGTCGGGGTTGGAGTACCTACAAAAACTAGCGACTCCGGTTCGAAAATGGGTCTGTATTACATGTGCATACAAAATTCAAGAATTTTTCAAATATCTTTCTAATAAAAATTCTTCGAAATTGGCGGCGTAATCAGCCTTATTACGGTTCTTGATGTCGAAAAAGACTCTATAGTAGATTAAAGTAACACACAACCTGTGTTCTATAATCTACTAAAAAATTCGACTTACATTGTTACCAATATATGGTTGTGGCTTCTTGATGGAGGTATGTTTAAATTAAACATAATATGTTTACAATTTTCTTTAAAAATAGTTTTGTTGGACGTGACCATATTTAAACATGTTTTTTCTCAGCGTGTGGAGTTAAATATTTTGATTTTAACATTAACTTATTTTGAAGGAACACCAAAATATTTTCAATTATATTTTGTTAAAAATAAGATTGCTTCTTAAACTAGATTTATTGAAGCTGGGGTCTATAATTTTCTAGGATTTTTTCCATTAACCAAAATTCCAATAAATCTTAATTTATAAAATTCTGTCCAGTATTTGTTTGGAATTTGCGTTCCCCCAGCTACTTTTATTCTTATCGTACCAAAAGAAATAAAAAAAATCGATCTTTAATTCATATCTCTATTGTTCCGAAAATCTCCCACTGTGCATTATATAAAGATTTTAGTTCCGCAAATACATGAAGTTTGCCGTGTTAGATCTGTTCTTGTCTGGAATGTTTTACACAATTGTCATTTCGCTCTTAATGGTTGGTCTGTTTTAAACTTTGCTCTAAATTGTGTTTGTTGTAAGATGTTTTTTTGTCTGTCTGTCTATCTTTTTGTCCTGTGCAGTACTGTCGTCCGCTGTCTCTAGAGAGAGTCCCCGTTAACTGAATAAGTCATATGTTTCTTTGTCTGTTTGTTTGTTTGTTTGTTTTTTCTACACACTTGTCTCATGCGGTTTCATTTAATTAAGTTCCAAAATTAATTGCTCCGTAAATGTTGCAATGTGACATGCACTATTTTTTTTCATCTGTTCAATGTTTCAGTTGTTGTCTTTGTTTCACGTGTTATGTTGGTGTTTGGTGTACAACTACTCCAAGTGCCACTAAATTGGCCACTGAATTTATGAGTTTGTTTACAATTTTAAATTGTCAATTGCATTGGGGATTATAAAACAGCAGAAACATAGAATTTTAATGTTTTATTTATGAGCCAACAAAACTAAATAAATAAAAAAAAAAACCAAAATTTCATGGTCTTAAATATTTTTGAAATATGTGGTAACGCGGTTAATAAATCGCTTACACTTTGGAAACATGAATTATAGTGATTAAAAAATAATATATTGTAATGCAAAGCAATGTGATATGCAAAAACTTGGCTATAGTCTCCACTATAGAATGACTATATGATAAGTTGGACGCTAGACGATAGTCTAGATTATGGTTTATTATATAGGCAAGAATAAGAACAAGAGTTTAAACGGAACCAAGATGAGACTATAAATGAGAATATAGACGACGATACTACTAGCGAAACTATAGACGAAACTTAAACAAGACAATAGACGAAAATTAAAACCCGAGCTAGACGAGACAAAAGACTATAAACGAGATATTAAACGAGAATTTAGACAAAACTTTACATGAAACTAAAACGAGACTATATATATAAAACTAAGATAAGACTATTGACGAAGTTATGTCGTTATTATTACCAACGATATTGAAAATACCTTCAATTCGGCCAAACGGAGGGAAACATTATCAGTCTTAAATATTTCAAACTTTCTCATAAGAATACTAATGTATTACTTCTCGGATAGGCCCTTATGGTTTAAAACCGTCAATGGCTTAAATCTAATGGCTTGAATCTAATAAGATTAAGGCGGTAGTATAATAGGATTGCGCAAGAGGGATGGACCTGTGAGCCCACCTGCTCCATATCCAGGGCACTTTGGCCTGGTTTTGATGAACTGAGAACTTAATCTCTACTTAGGCTCAATAGAGACCAAATCAGGACTGTGTTGTCGGTTGTAACTGGACACTGGCCTGTTGGGACTCATGCTAGGAGAATGGATCTGGAATTCAATGACTACTCCAGAAGTTGTCACGATGAGGAGAAATAGGAGACTGTGCATCACTTTCTCTGTCAATGCCCTGGGTTACGGGGCGTTAGGGAAAAATACCTGGGAGAGCCGGTGATTTCCTGCTTGGAGGATGTATCTACAATAGAACTTAGATTGCTTCTTCTCTTCATTAGGAAGACGAATTGGCTTAAATCTGCAGTGACCCCATCTGAGTAGCTGCTCTATGGGATGGGCATTGGCGCTGGGTATTACAGAGGGACCGCTGAAGGGCCCAAGTGAGATGTCTCTCGATGGCTGCCCATGGAACCTAACCTAAGGCGGTAGCTCTACAAGGTTCCATCTTTGGCCCGCAAAACTCATAGAAAAATGCATCTTCATATTGATGATGCCCTTACATCAGAATTGTAACATCAATGTCATTGC
Organism: Pollenia amentaria; assembly: GCA_943735925.1. Classification (NCBI taxonomy): domain Eukaryota; kingdom Metazoa; phylum Arthropoda; class Insecta; order Diptera; family Polleniidae; genus Pollenia; species Pollenia amentaria. The sequence continues at coordinate 180,603,279 of OX031010.1, read as the reverse complement.
AAATGACATCAGTGATTAACTGTTGTCATATTTTATGCGTCATCTATGCTATGACTATAGTGACACCAATTTGATGTAAAATGTTGTGTATTATTAAAAATATTTTCATGTAAAAAACTAAGATATGAACCAAAATTCCCATATTCTATTTTTTTAAATTATTTAGTTAAATAGTTAGTTATTTAGTCAAAGTAGATTGATTACGAAAAACATATCGGGCGGCATGCTGCTGGTATCTTATAATTGAGAGTTATTCTGTAAAGAAAGGGCGGAATGCAACAAAAGTAAAACAAACATGTCTAACGGGTATGTAAATAATAATATTCTCTTAATTTGGCTTAAGTCAATTACAATGACTTAACTTAATGATAGTTTGTCATTTAATTGAACCTAAAGAGTCCTTTTCCCGATGTAACTGAGTCATCGCACTGATGACATGCTTTATTAAACTGACTACAATTCGTAATTTCTGTGATGCCGATGTATCATCATTGATGACATAATTTAAATTTGATGACAATTTGGCCAAATGATGTTAAGGCTGATATTACAATGATGAAGTGTCATGGGGTCAAAAACGTAGACACTTGGCATAGTACTGATGTCAAAATACATCAGCGTTATGACGCCTTTTCTATCAGTGTACTCTGGAACATTATGTTTGGCAGAGTATTTCGGCTTCAATTACCAGAGAAAGTAAAAATCGTCTGCTTTGTGGACGATAATTTTGTCCGAGCTTAGGCCGCAGGGCCTAATCCGAGCTAAAAATATACATGACGTCTAATTATACGAAAACTAAGCCATCAGGATAAAAACATTATGGTTGGAGTTCGCAAACCTAAGACTTAGCGGGGAAAGTAAAATAGAAGGACTAACACTACAAGTCGGTGATAGCACGATCGTGTTTTCACGGTAAATTAAATATCTGCGAGTATGAATAAACGACTGAGGTGCAAACGACTTGGCAAGATTAATGCCAATTATTGGAGGTCCGCGAAAAAGTAGAAGAAAACTTATTTCGCAAGTTACAAACTCGATACTCCTGTATGGAGCATCGGTATGGGAGACGTTTTTTAAAAAAAAAAGCCTTTAAAAGAAGTTGCCTTAAAGTGCGTACTAAATATCGCACCATATCTCTGGATCCCTGGTTGATAGCGACTCATACGATGAGGATTGGTCTATGTTGTAATGACTACTGCAGAAGTTGTCACTATGAGGATAAACCATTGTTCACTTTCTCTGCCATTACCCCGGTCTCGGGGTTATTAGGATGAGGAACTTTTTGGAGGACCAGAAATTCCATGTTTGGATGCTATATCTAATGTGATGTCGATCTGTCTTTTCTGCAGGGAATCGAAATGGTTCGAGGCTGTAGTGATGTCTGGAGAATAAGCTGGTGAACACTGGCTGACTCTGGTCACTGGTTCATGGTATCGTTAAGGGACCGCTATAAAGACCCAAGTAAAGCGTCCTCGTATCGGCTGCTGACTGAACCTAACCTAACCATATCTCTGAAAGCAGCCAGTGTTATTGATGGAATCCTGTCGTTTTACATACCCGCTAAGAATTTATTGGGCTTATATCATACCATAAGTAATAATCCAAACACGGTGAAAAGAACCTTGAGTGCAGTTGAAAGATTTAAATGTCTTCAAGTGCCAACGAAGGTAGGATAACTCAAAAAAAGGCAGATGGATACATAATCTAATAGCTAGCCGAGAGATATAACATAATTCAAGTCATGGATGCTACAGGTGGTATAATTACCGCCTTGGACTTGAAACCTCACCAAGAAGTCCTGCATGTACAAATGAAGACGAGACGGCAGAGCTCGTGACATTTACCTACCCACGCAATCTAGAGACGGCAACTTGAGTCATCTGTCATTTCCTGACAGCAGAAAACGTAATCGCATCCAGGGTTAGATCGGGTTTGAGTATAGGGGGTGTGTTTTAGTACTTAGGAATCGTTCATGCTTTCACTGCAGGCTAAAAGTACCCTTTAAAAAGACGAAACTTATACAAGACTATTGACGAGACTATAGACGAAACAATAGACGGTAGTTTAGACAATAAAACAGTCGTGACTATACCCCAGACTTTAAGTCATGAAATAGTCTAGTCTATAGCCGAGCTAAGATTTAACATCTTTACTTAATTTGAGTTACAGTGTTCCAAACGTCAGTTGCAAAGCAACTCGCATGCATTCTACAATGAAACTGTGTAGAATATTAAACCGTGGAGAACTGAAACCGTGCAGAATATTATATGTCCCAAAGTACACCAAAATAGTAATCCATGTGTACACAATAAGCGAATTGTGCATCGTAAAACCTGATGATACATTTTTGACTTTGACTGCAAAGTATTAGACCGTTTTGGAACTCAGCCATAATTTCAAATATGTAATAAAAACCAAACGTGTCAACCCAAATCACTTTATTCACATCTGTAAGTTGAATTTCCTTTGGCATGAAAAATAAACAAAAATAATTTTACTAATTACTGCCATAATGTTGCTGCTATTTTCATTATTTCTTTTTTTGGAATTTTTCAACAAATTGCTTAATTTCCCACGTCTACTTGAAGCGTAAAATTTAAGCAAAAATTCAACTCTTTGTCATAATTTTAGTTTCTAATTAATCAAGTTTGTTTTTAGCCTTTTTTTCTCAATTCGACTTTAACACTTGACAGTAAATCTTTTTAATAAATCAAGTGCAGCAATTCAACTATAAAATTATCGATCAATTTATGTTTGATTGTAACCAAATAAGAGAATAGAAAAGACATCTTGTTGATAAATCAAGTCACTAAGCCGTGGCTAATTGTCACATAATTATATTAATTACAGCACTAAAATTTTGAGGAAAAAAAAACACAATTTACTAGTATTTACCAAATAATTTTTTTTGGAAATAAAGTATTTATTTCGTTTGAATCACATATAAAAAGAATTAGAAAAACTTAAATTAAAAGTTGGACTGATTATTTGTTCATAAAACTTCTTATTCAGGTGTGCAAAACTAATTTGGCAATCCAGCTGTCTTGATGAATTTTTACATCAAACTAATTAAAGTTTAAGAATTTGCTATTGATTTGCTCAACCTACTTCTTCATCTCTTTAGAGTCGTTATTAAAACAGAAATATTTTTAATTTAGTTTTGCGGTTTTTTTTTAATACCCTACAACGTGAGAGAAGTTTATAAGTTTTTTATTCCGTTTGAAAATTCAAAGGGGCACATAGAACTCCTTAAAAAAGAAAGTTACAACCTCTAAAGAAAGAAATAGAGAAAATTCAAAAATTATTTTTAAATAACTGAATTATGTATGCATAGGGTGTTATTTATAGAGGTATACAACTTGGAAATGGGTAATTTCATGTCAAATCGACCAAGAGTGGGACCCGAGGCCTTTCGATTTGAATGAAATTTGGTGTGAAGGTTCCTTTCATCCAATAAGGAATATATATTAACGAAAAAAAAAATTAAAATTTTTTTTCAAAAGTTACTTCATATTAAAAATGTTATAATGTTATTTACTTACTTAAATATTATTAACTATGTAGTGTTGTGGTAAAGTTAAAAGTTAATTTTTACAACAGTTTTGCAAATAAATCTCAACTAAATAAATTTGTTAATTAATTCATTTACTAATGATGTGCTAACAATCCCAATTTATGATAAAAAACACTGAAATTTATTGTTGTGGGAAAGCTAGTTTCTATGCGCATTTCGCTGGTTGCTTAGGCCAGCTCGTCAGGAAACTTTTTCCAAATACTTTAGAAAAGCTAAAAATATTATACAAGTAAGATCATAAAGTGAATAAGAATTTTAAACACTCAGCTCTACTTGTAACAATATCAAAGCTTCAACAAAGACACAACAATAAATAGTGAATTTTTTCTTTCTTACATTCCCCTACAATTGGCTGGGTTTTTATCCAACACGAATTGTAGTTGTAAGAGGATAGAAAAAAACAAAATTAAAAAAATTTGTGTTCATTGTATCGTGACCAGTGTGACCATTTTGGCATTTTTGCAGCTAAATTTAGCTTTAAAATTTTTTATTTAGCTGCAAAATTTTCATTTAGCACTTGGCATTTTATTTAGCATTTTTGGATAATGTTTTTAGCTTTTTTTAGCATTATTTATTTTAAAAATTTAGACGAATAGTTTTATTGATTTTAATAAAAAAAATTATAAATTTTAATGCATTTTGACTAAAAAAAAGTTGAACCCAAAATGAAATTTCGTCTAAAAATGGATAATTCTTATGTTAAGAAACAGCTTACCTGTCTTGTTAAAAAAGATGGAATTTTCAGGGAATACATATTAGAAATGCCCTTATCATGTTGATTGTAAATATTATTTGCCCTTTGATATTACGATATAAAAGTACAAAGAAATTTCACTTTGTATTTAGATAAAAATTTAAAAATGCTAAAAAATTATTATTTTAAAGCCTCAACATTTCTTAAACTATAAAAAATGAAATGATCTAAAAATGTTGAATATCATACAAATAAATCGTTTAAATTTTCCATATATCAGAGGTTTGAATGGCCCCTAAACTAACCGTTTCATCTTAACTACCTGTGCTACATAATTATGTGTATCATATGCTTTACCATTTGCTTAAGTATAGCCATTTTCAATTTCGTTCAAAAATTAGTCACTAAAATGTATTAAGTTTCGAATTAAATTTCATATTGGTAATAAATTTTGAACAAAAATCTTTAAAAAAATTTAGAATTATTTTTGGCATTTTTTGTCCATATCTAATGCCATATCATATCTGTGTGTAATCTGTGATGGTGGTGTTTAATAATTGAAATAATCAATCATAATAATATTCTCTTCTAATTTTACTTTTGGCTTATTTCAAGTACGAATTCGGAATTAAATCAACGTTATAATACTTGAATCAAGCGCATTTTGAGATTGATTCAATCTCAGTTTTACTTAAATCAATCTCATTTTTGGATTATTTCAAGTACGAATTCGGGATTGAATATGGAAAAGTTGAGTATTTCGCTTTTGAATAATCCGTACTTGAATCAATCTTTCTGTACTTGATTCAAGAAAACCCGTAATCACCGTACTATTGATACCACTTCGGGTTGATTTGAGTACGTCTGGATTGATTTTTCTTTTGAGTGTAGTTGGAATGCTCCTACTAGTGCTTCTTTGTATTTGTGTCTCTATTGGTTTATAGTTGTTGTCTGAAAATGTCGGGGATTCAAAACATTCCTGCCACTTTTGAAGCTGCTCATCAATTGTGAAAAGCGTACAAAAATGCTTTTAATTAAAGAAAATATCGCTTAAAGTGTGTCAAAAATTCGTTACAGCCGAATATTTAGGACTCAAAATTCAACAATTTTAAAACTGTTATACTTTTTTCTACAATTTGTTTATTAACGCGTATCTTTGTTTTTTTCACATGTTGCACTTATTTAATCGTAATATTCTTTATGGAAGTGCGAAATATTTTTGGTATTTTTAATGTTTCAAACGAATTATCGTTTGATGCCCAAAATGGTTTTTTGCTAAAATTGTTCGTAAAACAAGTGCAATTAATTGAACAATTTAGCTAAATGCTAAAAAAACAAAAAAATATTGTATTAAGTGCAATCAATGCAAAAAAAAAAAAAAAGCTTAAGCCGGTTTTCAAATCATGGTCTTTTGAATTTGTCCTGTAAAAGGTCCTGTCATTAACTAAAAATATCTTAAAATTGAAGTCTAGTTTTCCATTTTATTTCTCTATTCTGCGAACAATTTATTTACAATAAAGCCATAATTTCCTTAATCTTATCTTTCATCATTTTTCAGCCAAAATAAAACTGTCTAAAGAGAAACTTTTTTGAAATTAACATTTTTATTATCTCTCAGTAGGCGGCAAGAATCAGTAATATTAATTTTTTATTTCCTTGTTATTCTATTTTGTTCATTTTCATCATAATTTTCTTTAAAATGCAGCAAGTTGTTAACTTTTTCTCAAAAAAAAAAAAAAAAAAAAAAAAAAACCACTAAAAACTTCTAATTTGTTGTTTTAATGTTCCATAATTGAACAATCTTCTAATCAACATCTACATATTGCAAAAAAAAAAAAAAAGAAGAAAATGTCTTAAGAAATTTCCAACAGCCTGAGCAAAAGAGTTTCTAGATGGAATAGGCTTAAACGAAGACACTGTAAGAAGATAATTGCTCGCCATGTTGTCATCTAGAAAGAACTTTATTATGTACACTCAATGCCAAGAGAAGAGTTTGTGTAAGTGCGTTTGTGCCTGAGCACGATCTAGACAGTGTGGAGTGGTAAACAAAATTCCTTACAAATACTATTGACGGCTTTAAAGATCATAAAAATGGTGAATTTATGGATGAAAGTTGATATAGGCCTGTATTTTTTTTTTCAAAATATGTACAGAGTGCAAAAAAATTCTTCATACAAAAATTTGCTATTAAAAAATTATCAGCATTGTGAGGGTTGCAGACAGTGATGTCAATTTGGGGGACTTATTCCAAAAATAGGGGGGTTTTTTTTAAACTGGAATAACATATTTGACTTGGGGGTAGGTTATTTTTTCGTATTATACCCGCACCACAATAGTGAAGAGGATATTATGCGTTTGTGTTGATGTGTGAAGCACTAAGAAATATTGTTACTAGACCCATACCGATCAACTCTGAACCACTTTTTGAGTCGATCTATAGATGTCTGTTCATCCGGAATTACAATGCCATTTAAATGACCGCATTTAGACTAATTGCAACGTCGATTCTTTTGAGCTAGCTTTCGACCATTTTTTTGCACATTTCGGGCGTACCACGAAGAAAGCTTGACGAACGTCAGTTTTCAAATATTCCAAGTTTTGGAGTTTATTCGCGTAGACACGGTCTGTGACGTAGCCCTACAAAAAAAGCGTAAGAGCATCAAACCGCATTATATTGGTGGGCAATTGACGTTGCAAACCAGTGATTCCACCTTCGTGGATGGAGGTGCAAATGTAAAATAGGAGTAACTTTTTCACAAATTGAACAGAGTACAACACTATCAACATAATTTCATAGAAATTCCGCACAAGTTTTTTTCATATGAGTTTTGACAGCATTTCACGTGAAATGTCGAACAGAGTACCAGGCTTAATGCTCGAAAAGTGTTCCACGTTTGAACCACAACTTTTGTAGTAATTTTGAATAATTTTTACGCGTTCTTCGGTTGTAAAATTATCATTATTCGTAAATGGCAAACCTTTCACTAAATAAAAGACACTTTAGATGACAGATATTTAACAGCTGACAGCCCAGCCAGACCGGGAGTTTTGAAACAACTTAATCGATAACCCTGTATTTACATTAAATTTCGTCCAAATTTTTTTTATTTCAATCTTCTTCATCTTACCAAATTTTATTGGCATCGGTCCATATGTGACCATAGCTCCCATATAAATATTACTCCCGAAACTTACTTCTAATGCCATAACTTCCCTATAGATGTTGATATTGACATAACATTTGGTGGCAGTAACTTTGCGATGTCAAAGAATTAAACATTGCTCTTATATAAAATCACTTGAAAGCTTAAAAATCTCATATGGATGAAGATATCTTAAGAATACTTGGCACAAAGCACTATTACATGATCGTAACCTAAGAACATAATTTTGTTCTGGAGTGTACCCATGGATTCTCATAGAAAAATGCATCTTCATATTGAGGATGCCCTAACTTCGGAATTGTGACATAAATGTTATTACAAATGGCATCAATGAGGCAAAAAGTTAAATCAATCCAATGACGAACGTCATCGTATAATTTTGTCATATTTTGTGCGTCATCTATGTCATGACTAAGTGACATCAATTCGATGCCACGTTTTGTGTATTATTAAAATTATTTTCATGTTTAAAAAGTAAAATAAGACGCAAAAATTCCCATATTCTATTTGTTTAAACTATTTAGTTAACTACATCAAATTTTCAAAGTAAAATGATTACGAAAACCATAACGGGCATGCTGCTGGTGTCCTATAATTAAGAGTTCTTTTATAAAGAAAGTCCGGAATGCAACAAAAGTAAAAGAAACATGTGTAACGGGTATGTAAATAATAATATTCTCTAAATTTGACTTAAGTCAATTACAATGACTTAATTTAATGATAGTTTGTCATTAAATTTAACCTATTGAGTCCTTTCCCCGATGTAACTGAGTCATCGCACTGATGACGTTTTCTTAAAGTGACTCCGATTCGTCATTTTTGTGATGCCAATGTGTCATCCCAGGGATGACATAATTACAATTTTTGACCCTGATGACAATTTGGTCAAGTGATGTTCATGCTGACATCACAATTATGAAGTGTCGTGAGTTCAAAAACGAAGACACTTGTTATAGTACTGATTTCAAAATAAATCAGCGTTATGACGCCTTTTCTTTTCTCGAAAATGTGTCTCTAAATTCTGTGGTAGACGGGTTTGACTTTTTTACTTGTTTATATTTATTTTGACTGAATTATGATAGTGAGTCATTCATTGGTTTTACATTTGAGTGATTTACCCTGCACAGTGTCGTCATTTCATATAACGAGCGACCAAAAATAGAAAGAGTTATAGTAAAAAGTTGAAATTTGGCTCACATATTTCAATTGGTAAATGGCAACCAAATAGAAAATTTCAAAAATATGTGCAAGGATTCGCATCCTTCCATATATCCTGTAATGAAAAAATGTCATAGAATATAGAAAAAAAATTCGAGCTTCATGAAATGTTGTATATTTATTGAATTTTATACACTTAAAGTTTTGGTTAAGTTTTATCAAAATCGGAGAAAAAATGTCCTTGTTCCAAAAATTAAAAAAAATGAAAAAATCTTCATTAAATTCAATACACGAATCACATTTAAGAAGCTTAATGTGCATTTAATTTTTTTTTTTCGATTCGGAGCAAGGCCGTGAATAATATCCTCCACAGTGTATTTGTTAAAAATTAGTACAGATCATACAAAATATAATGGAAAACTTACTTTAGAACTTTCTATTTCACAAAAAAAACTATTTGGGTTAAAGCCAATCGTGATTTTTATTTTCAAATTTTTGTTTGGATCGATGGTTTTTGCTCCAAGAGCTGGCTATTTTTGATTTTAACCGTCTTATTTTTTGTACACCTTTATCTTTTAAATTTACTCCCAATCGAATTTCTACATATTTTTTTATTGTTGTGTAACATCTTCCTCGGAACAATTTTTTACTTCAATCCAACAATTAAAAACTCGCGTATTTTCATATGATCTGACACAAAAAAATTCAATTAGTTTAAAAGTTGCAACTAGGCGCACCTACAGCTATGTTTTTTTATTATACGTACTTGTAGTAATTAAATTATATAAAAAAGTTCTGCGGCATATATCGAAACGTTTTTTAAGCTTCTGTCAAAAATTGTGATTTTGCAGAAAAATTATTTCTGTTTTGTTATTGTCTATATTATTACGGTATTCCTATTGTCATTAATAGGTGCGTTTGAGTACTTTTACAGTAAAATGCAGTAAATGAGTAAACTGAAAAATTTGCTCTCAAAAAAAGCTGTTGTCCATAAAAGTACGCGAATGCAAAATTTGTAAAAATTCGTAAAATAAAGGCAACAGCTGATGGCAAATAATTGAAGTGTTGAAAAATTTTTACACTTTTGACTACTTAACTCGTTTTCTAAACTGTACTCGATTTAATACTTTTTATAACACGAATATTTTTGGAAAATACAAACAAATTATTTTATGTAATCTTTAATATTTGTTTGTTTTTTTATTTTATTTGAATTTGTTAATTTGTGTCTGGCTAAATTTGATCAATAGTACTATTGATAACTTTAAAAACAAGGTCTGTTCTAAGTACCCGAGTACTTGACACTTTTACAACTCCAAAAAATTAACATAACAAAAAAAGTGGTATGTAGCCATATAAATGCTTCACAAACAAGTTTAATTAATTAATATTAATTCATTTTTTGTTTTTATTTTAGTTTTATTTCAACTTTTCTTTTTTTTTTACAATTTGTATGCCTTTTGTTTGCTACTTTTGTTTGTTTACCTTTTGAAACATATGTTTTTTTGTTTTACTAAATTTTACTGCAAAAATTTCTGCAGTAAAAATTTGTAAGTACTCAGTCAAGAACTGTCACTTAACGCTCTCAATTTGTGTTCTCATTTACTGTATTTTGTGTACACGAACGCAACTAATATTTCAAATTAAAAATAGCGTTGCCATATTAAAATCATATTAGACTAAATAGTTTAGTAAACATTTTTTTATGTAAATCGCTGTAATTTACTTTTTTAGACCTTTAAAGCACATGCCAATTTTAATTATCTATATATATAAAATTGTAACGTTACTGACTCACTCACTGATTCATCATCGCACAGCCTAAACTCCTGAAGGTAAAAACTTGAAATTTGGACCAGGGCTTGGTCTCTCCCAAAATCGATCCACTAAGACGGGATTTTTGGAAATTCGAGTATTAAAGGGGTAAAAAAGGGTAAAAACGGGTAATAATTCAAAAATGATTGATTCATTTAAAGCTCTGCTAAGTAATCGTAAATTTTTTGTATCAATCCACGGTAACAGTGTTTCTTAATTTGTCATTTTACTTGCTGCAAGTGCCAAAAATTTACTTGCAAGCAAATTATCTTGCAAGTTGAGCAGCAAGTACTAAAAATGTGATAATGTTAGTAAAAAAGTGTGAGCGTATTGAGTTTTTTTCACTTGCACTTGCATATGGCGACGGGGGGTTTTACTTAAATTTTGTATCTTTTGTTTCAAATTTGGTTTTTGAAACATTTTAATCCAACACCAAATTTTCTCTGCCACACTGTTGTATTACTAAATATAGTGGCAAGGCAAAAACAAAACGTATACTAATTTAAGCGTCTTGAAGGCAATTGAAAAGTAATACCCCGACCAGCAAAAACAAACCCGCCTACACAACAACGCACTCCAACACATTTTCAATAGCATTCTTCTTCGGATAATAGCAATCTTAGAAAGAATATAAAATAGCAATTTTACTTAACATTGTTACCAAATCGAGCGACACACTTTGTTCAATGCTTCATTAAAGTTACAACGACAGACTGACTATTGCAAATTAAACGATAAAATTCCTACCAAACTCTCTAACAGTTAGCAGTTTCTAGTCTAATATTTGGAAAACAGACGGCTCTGGTTGTCAGGAGAACAAGAAAAAAGCTGTAGTAAAGGAAGTCTCTTTTTGTGCTGTATTCAACTTTATAAAGACATACCATTTCACTTTAGGTGCGACAACATGACGCGTGTTTGTTACAACAAATGAAAAAAAAAAATTCCTATTTTTTTTACAATTTTGAATTTCTTGGCCAATTCCATTGGAGATGTGAAACAAGAGCTAGAAAATATGGAAACTTTACGTTCTAATCATGCTGTTGAATATGACATGCTACGCAATTTCATGTCGTCTTCTTGTTAAATTTTTCGTTTTTTTCTATAGCGAAAATTTACTACGTAGGCTGATGCCATTCGTTAAAGCTGACTGTCTGACTTTCTGTCCGTTGGATTGGTCTGCTGGCAGCTTATATTTCTTGTATCCAGAGTTTTTGATCTTGTTATTGTTATGGCTTTCAAATAATGTTTAAACATATTTTTAAGTAATTTTTTTTTTTTACTATAAAAAAATTAAGAACAAATTTTAATAAAGAAGCAGATGGTAAAAAATCAGCCACGGCATAAAAAATGCACCCGATCTTCCAAACCGACTTATGGAGCTGGCTACTTTCAGTTATGAGGGCAATTTCTAAAAAATTCTTTATAAAATGACATTTTCTGGAATAACAATTACAATATTAAACCGCATTGCTGTCTGTAGCGTATCCAAATATATGAATAACCATTATAGCGTAAAATCTAAAAAGAATATTTATTTAATAGTTTTGGCATTTTTTACAAGAAGCAAGAAAACTACATGATGCAAATGTTGTAATGCATGTGGTAAACATTTTTCATGACACAAAGTGTTAAGATCAAAAATATTCCAACAACAAAAATCAGGGAATAAAAACAAAAACATCTAAGAAGTTAAAAAAAAGAAATAAAACGAAACGTGGGCTACGCAACCTACCGAATACGAATATTCGGTCTTGTAGCTAAAATTACTAATATTATTTTGAATAGATATGAACTAGAGTTCAGATACAACTTTAGACACATTTTTAGCTGTTAAAAAAAAGAACTATAGACTATTTCATAAACAAGACCATAAAACAGGTTATACACAAACCCCCTTATGCAAAAAGAAAGTTAAAGTTCACATTAGTTAACCAACACATTAAGCCTAGCAAAAGTGAATGGGATTAAAAAGAACTATAGACCATTTAATAAAGAATACTATAAAACAGATTATACACAAACCACCTTATGCAAAAAGAAAGTTAAAGTTCACATTAGTTAACCAACACATTAAGCCTAGCAAAAGTGAATGGGATTAATGTGTTGGTTAACTAATGCGAACTTAAACCTTTTTTGCATAACTTTAGAAAAAACAAGTTAGAGTGCTATTTTCGGCTGGTCCAAATCTTTGATACCCTCCACCGACAGAAGTGGGCTCTATATGATATCTACATATACATATATTATTAACTAATCGAACGTCAGCAGTAAAATTGGTTGCGGTTTAGACCCATATTAAATTATTGACCAACAATAAGAAAGTTTTATGCGTTTCTTGTTAGAACTTTGAACTGGCTTGAGTAAAATATCATGATTCGTAACAGTTTTAGCCGAACTAAAATAATTTTTAGGAGGGTAATTTATATTGGTCCTATGGAAAACTATGGACCAATCATCCCAAAATTTTGAAGACTGATTTCTGGTATTACAAAAAATAAATTAGAATAAATTTCAATACAGCAGTTTAATTAAATTTAGCGTTAAGAGTGAATTTCAGAAGGCTGCTTAATATAGGATCTAAGATAAATTATGGCCCGTATATCAAAAAGTTGCATGATATTTTTTCTGGCCATATGAGTCTAAGTTGGAAGACATTTTACCGCAATATCTCTATCTGTTACGGTTTTAGGCGAATTTAATTATATTCCCAAAGTGGGCTTTATATGGTTTTAGGCGTAATTAACTGTTTTCCGAGAGTAGGGCTAATATGGGGCCTAGAGTAAATTATGGACCGATCTTTACGAAATTAAGCAGTGTAATTTCTAGTCCTGTGCCGCACAGAATTTAATTATGATAGCATTATTTTTTACGGTTTTAATCGTACTAAACTGTTTTCCGGGAGTAGGGTTTATATGGGGCATATTGTAAATTATGGACCGATCTTAAAAAAATTTTACAGTGTGATTTCTGGTCCTATACAATTCTGGTCCTATGACGTACCGAATTATAGTATGATATCGTTATTTATTACGGGTTTGGGCATACTAAATTGTTTCCCGGGAGTCGGGTTTATATGGGGTCTAGCGTTAATTATGGACCGATCTTCACGAAATTAAGCAGTGTGATTTCTAGACCTACAAAACTATACCGTACCGAATTTAATTATGATATCATTATTAATTACGGCTTTAGGCGTACTAAACTGTTTTCCGCGAATAGGGTTTATATTGGGCCTATGGTCAATTATTGACCGATCTGCACGAAATTTAACAGTATGATTTGCAGTCGTATAAAGTGAATTCGTGCTAATTTTTATATCATTCCGTGCATTTTTCCACCATTAATGTTAGTTTTTGTATCAAAATGATAAATTTTTTTAAGGGTGGTGGTTCCACATTTTGATTTATAGTTCTGGCCGCACTGAACTGATGTTCCTGGATTTCAATCCCAAACTGCTTAGGATAACTACAAGCAATTTGAGACCAAGTTTGTTCTTTTCTTTTGCGTGCTTCGAAAGTGAGCGTGTTTTCAACAGACGGACTGACGGACAGACAGACGGACATGGCTAAATCGACTTCGATTTACTCAAGGAGCCAGAATATATATACCTTATGAGGTCTTAGATGTATAATAAAAAAGTTTCACACGTAATGACAAACTTAGTATACCCTCATTCACCACTAGTGGTGGTGGAGGGTAAAAAAAATATATAGCCTAGACAATAACCAAAACTTATATACTTGTCTTGACTATAATCAGTGCCCATGTTCTGTAATTCCCGCGTCGAGAAACTTTTCGATTGAAATGTGAGAAATTAAACAAAAATGCCATAAATTGGAACAAACTACTGTTTTTCCCACTTAACTGCGTCGGTAACATTTTTGGCGAGTTATAACTGTCACGTAAGGAAATTACTCGTCAATTAACAGAAAAAGTGTGTCCGCTAAATTTTTGTGAGAAAGTTCCCGCTTTGAACTTTCAAATAAAAACGGGATGAGAAAAATTTCATCACTAAAAAATATGTATATTGAAAATGCAAAATTCAATGAATAATAACTCCCAAGAGATTAGTATTTTGTTCTTGGCAGATTTTTTCATTGTTTAATTATTTTGCTTTTAACATTTTTTTAAAATAAACGAATGTTTCTAAAGCTATTCTGTAAACAAAAAACATTCAAGTCGCTCTTTACATTATTTTGTACACCCGAAGGTTATATTTTCGACGCGCCGTCATTAAAAATTTTTCAATTTTAGTAAATTTAAGCGTTCTCACCGTTTGCAATTTCTCATCGACTTCGAGTGGAATATTATGACATTTATAACGTAAAGACATAGGCCCTAATTGTGTAAGACGCAACGCAATGCCGAAATTAGAAAGCAAAAACAAATTAAAAAATATTTCATAATTTTGTTGTTGCTTTCTACAGGTTGGCTACAATAAAGCAAAAGTGTGGAAGGGATCTACCTGCATCGGCACTATGGATGGAAGTTCTGCAAAAAGTTTTTAAGTTCATCCTAAAATTTTCTTGAATTTCATCCTTGCCTTCTTTGTCACCTGCATATTGTCTTATATTAAAACAAATAAAAAATAATATAGTGCACTCTCACTTGAGCCAACCATTAACAATTTAAAATAGCTGAAATAAAATCTAATTTAATTAAAATTATAGTTTTCGCAAAAAAAGCTTATTTATTTACTTTTTTCAGTTCTATTTTTCATTTTGCTTTTAGAGAATTTTACTTTTGAATTTCATATCTTCTTCTTATCTGGGTTTTGACAGTTGAAATACAATGATACAATATACACAAGGTGTTCACAAACAAATGAAGAAACAATTTTATTTAATACAAGATACAACACATTTTTGTGAATTCGGCAAATATTGCATTTTTATAAAATTAGAATTGAATTCACAAAAAAAAGAAACAAAATTAAAAGCGTATACAAATTTAATTGGTACAACTATTTTTACGCGTCAAAATAACGGAAAATATTGGGATCATCCTTTTGCAAAAAAAAAAAAAAAAAAAAAAAAAAAAAAACTGTCATTGCAAAAGTTTTGTCATTTTTTTTAAGGTTTCTATGTTCAGAAGTATTTCGGTGAATTACCGTTCAAAATAATTAAAAATTTCATAGTTTATCACTAAAAGAGTTCAAGGCCCTAATTGTGTAAAACGCAACCCAACGCCAAAACGTACATTGAAAGCAAAAACAAAGGATAATATGTTATAATTTTTTGGTTGCTTTCTACAGAAACTCATATCGAATTTTTAAATTTCAAACGCTGCATATCTTGTGGTGTTTAAAATTTTAAAACGCAGTATGAATTTCTGTAGAAAGTAACAACAAAATTTTAAAATATTTTAACTCTGTTTTTGCTTTCGATGTAATTTTTGACGTTGCGTTGCATTTTACACAATTTGGGCCTTAGTTTTGACATCAGGTGGTGAAAAATTTACAATGGGAAGACAATCCTCAATTGAATAACGGCAAATCATAATAGATTTAAATAGAAAAGGAAAATCCGTACGTGAAAATAATCTCGAATCCAGTGTGGCCATTTTAGCATTTTTGCAGCTAAATTTAGCACTAAAAATTTATATTTAACAGCAAAATTTTCATTTAGCACTTGGCATTTTTTTTAGCATTTTTGGAAAATGTTTTTAGCTTTTTTTTAGCAATATTTATTTTAAACATTTGGACTAATAGTTTTATTGATTTTAATAAAAAAAATTATAAATTTTAATACATTTTGACTAAAAAAAAGTTGTACCCAAAATGAAATTTCGTCTAAAAATGGATAATTCTTATGTTAAGAAACAGCTTTCCTGTCTTGTTAAAAAGGATGGAATTTTCAGGGAATACATATTAGAAATTCCCTTATCATGTTGATTGTAAATATTATTTGCCCTTTGATATTAGGATATAAAAGTACAAGGAAATTTCACTTTGTATTAAGATAAAAATTTAATAGTGTAAATTTATGAAAAATTTTTTGCTCTAAACTGCTGAAAAAATAATATTTCTAAAGCTTCAACTTTTCTTAAACTATAAAAAAATAAAATAAAACCAAAAAAAATTTGTATATCATAGAAATAAATCGTTTAAATTAAGCATGTGTCTGGGGTTTGTGGGCCCCTAAATTTAAAATTTAATCTCAACTATCTGTGCTTCATATTTATGTGTATCAGATGCTTTATCAAAATCTATCCACTTGTTTAAATATAACCATTTATATTGGGAATTATTTCTTTTTCATAAGCAACTTTATTATATTCAACATTTTTTATTTTTTCGAATTTATTCTATCAGTTAAATTTCAGTTATTTTTTTTTTTTTGTAATAGCTATTACAAAAAAAGCTTTATAAAATACATAACTGAAATTTAACTCATAGAATAAATTCGAAAAAATAAAAAATGTTGAATATAACCATTTATTTTAATTTCGTTCAAAAACTAGTCACTAAAATGTATTTAGTTTCGATTAAAATTTCATACTGGTATTAAATTTGTCACTAAAATCTTTAGAAAGTTTTAGCATTATTTTTAGCATTTTTAAAAAAATTTTTGCATTTTTTGGCCATGTCTAATGTCATATTTAGCTGTAAAATTTTTTTGGACCTGGCCACACTGCTTAAATCGGCAGAAGGCATCACTGCACAAAAAAAATAAAATTATAGACAAGTATACCTAACACAACACCGTAGAAAATTTGACGCGTGCAAGACGACAGCAGCGACATTCAGAAACTGATGTAAGTGCTATAGTTAGAGAAGAAAGGGTAAATCCATGATCTAGTGAGTGTAAAAGAAAATGTTATAAACACTTTTGGAAAACCTGTAAGCGCAAGTACAATTAGAAGAGCTTTGCATCAAAATGACTTACATGTCAAGATACCACGTAAAAAACTTTTATACCAAAGGCCAACCAAACCAAACGCTTGAACTTCGCCAAAAAATATATAATTGTAGGGGAATGTAAGAAAGATAAATTCACTGTTTATTGTTGTAGCTTTGTTGAAGCTTTGATATTGTTACAAGTAAGACCTGAGTGCTTAAAATTCTTATTCACTTTATGGTCTTACTTGTATAATATTTTTAGCTTTTCTAAAGTCTTTGGAAAAAGTTTCCTGACGAGCTAGCCTAAGCGAAATGCGCATAGAAACTAGCTTTGCCACAACAATAAATTTCAGTGTTTTTATCAAAAATAAAAATTGGGAGTTTAGCACGTCATTAATAAATGAATCAATTAATAATAAATAAATGGAATTAATAATAAAACAACACGAATGCAATTTATGCAATCGCAATATTTTAGTTTAGTTCTGCTTCTGTAATACTTAGTTTAATACAATTTAATTATACTGTGCTATTTTTTATTTTTATTTATAATTTTGCATTTGTTTTGTTTAATTAAAAAATTTATGTTTTATGTTGTGTTTATGTAAAACAGAATGTGTGTTAAATATTCAAAATGCAAAACTATTGACGAAAGATTATATTTGAGTAATATTATTCCTGTGGAACTAAGTTATCGTTGTTGTTATTAAACTATTATTTTTCAATTGTGTATTTATTTTGATGTTGCCAGATCTAATAAAATATCCCTGATGATGTTGGGAATCTCCAACGAAACGTCGGAAAAAATTATGAAATAATCTTTTATTTGCATGGAACACATGACCTTAATAAGCCCGATTTAGAATTTTCTAAACAAATCAATAATAAAATAAGGAAAAGGTCGATAAAAAACTTAAGTATAAATAAATTTTGTATTCTCAAAAATAACTTTTGATATCTACTCGTGTTTTGGAATGATATTCCATTTACCGATAAAAGTATAGAAAGGGCTCTTGACTTACAACAATTAAAACTCACGCTGACGGAAGACGTCAGTTTACGAGATAGTTGGTTTTAATGCGCCAAGAGCAAAAACGGGACTTCGAAAATCGTCCACCTATGTCCATCTCCGTAGGGCTTTCACTCTAGGTAAAGACAATAGGTAAAAATATAGACTAAAAGATAGACTAAACGGAATTTATAGACAAAACTATAGATTAGGTCATACAAATAAAATTTCATATAATTTTTATTGACCGAAGGCAAAAAATTCGGCTTAACGTAAACACAATTAATTTAATAATATTTTTAAAACGCCCAGTTTCTTTTTTTATGCTGTTCACCAAACAACAAACGCCTTTGTTTGAACAACCTGTAAATTTGTATTCTCTTCTTCTTTTTGGGCTTAAAATCAGAAAAAAACATTTTTAAACAGTGAACACAAATTAATTGCCACATAAAATCTGCCACAATTGTCATGTTAAAATGGTTTCCACAGGATGTACAACATGGTTAAATAAACTAAAACTAAATCAATATTAAAATTAAAAAAAAAAAAAAACAACGAAATAAATTAAATCAACAAGAATTTGGCAGTCAAGTAATTAATCATTAATTACATGACAATAAAAGACAAATAAACAAAAAATTACGGACAAGTTGTTTCTAATTCTTGTACGAAATAATCTGCTTATTATTTCGTACAATGGCAATACCAAAACATCTACTTAATTCATTGACATTTCCTTTGAGACAGACGGCAGCAATAAAAACAACAACAACAGAAAACGAAACAAAGAGAAAAAAAGACAAGAAAACACGTTTCAGTTGCTTATTTTTTTTAATCAGGTGATTAAAAATTGAAAAAAATAAAGTGTTGGAATTAAAAACAAAAAATAAATAAAAATAACAAAATTGTAACAAACTTGATGGGTGACTTGATGACAAACTGTTTAAATGAAGGTGATGGAATAGAGCTCTCGCACATAAATGGTGATCAAGTGTCAATCAAAATCTTACAATTAAGCTTCACACTTCTAGACACAAACTAGACAAGACACCAAACAAAACTTTACAAACTGTTTGCAACCAACGGCTGGTCGGACCGTCAGTCAGCCATTCAAGCAACATTTATACCGGCAATTGATACTATTAATATGGTACCTTAATA
The DNA here is from genome assembly GCA_943735925.1 of Pollenia amentaria. Classification (NCBI taxonomy): domain Eukaryota; kingdom Metazoa; phylum Arthropoda; class Insecta; order Diptera; family Polleniidae; genus Pollenia; species Pollenia amentaria. The sequence continues at coordinate 180,583,863 of OX031010.1, read as the reverse complement.
AACGTTTGCTAGTAACCAGAAATAAAAAGAAAAAAAAAAAAGAAAACAAATAATAATTTAAACCAATTCCCAAGAAAACAAAACTCTCACATCCAAAAGGATTTATAAACTTAACATTTTAGTGCACTTGTTATTTGTAGAATGCTATTGATTGCAATATAGCAAACAAAAAAAAAATTTAAAAATTAAATTGATCATGATATCCGGCTGCAGTCTATACATGCTATTAATATCTATTACCAGCTACCAACACTGACTGTACTACAAGAATTCCAACTAACTAGTACATACTGGGGTACTCCTAAAGCTGTGGTACGTAACCATGTTTTAAGTATAATTCACAGCTGCCTTTTAACAAGAATTTAAGGAGGTAGAAAAAAAATAATTCGACAGAAATCTAATTCCAAAATGAATTAGTTTTCTTGGCTGGATATTTTTTGCTTCTTTAATGCTGAATCATCCATCCCATCAGCAGTTTCATCAGATCAATTGCAAGAGCTTCTGCTTTTTTAAAGATTTGGATTTTACCCTACATTCAGATTTAAAAATTAAAATGGAAATTAAAGAAATTGGAATAATAAAAGTCTTTAGTCTTCTTTATGGTTTAGTCTGTAGTCTTGTCTACATTCCTGCCTATTGTTTTGTATATAATTATGACGCATGACTCTTGTTTGGAGTCCTATCAATAGTCCTGTCTATATTCTTGTAATATATTTTTTTTTTGTAATGTTGCGAGTGATAACCTCCAATAGGCTCAGTCGGGTATGTCTTGTTTTTACCGACTTACATCATCACATAATCGTCATCATTACACTCTTGACGGGTGAAAGGCTTATTTGACCGCTCTTATGTCCCCCTCATCCACTTCGAGATTAGTCAGCTAAACGTTCTTTCAAAATCTGTTCCTCGCTTCGTAAGTCCTCGTTAAAATATGTAATGAATCCATTTTCCAGATTTCAGTCTATTTCAGTCTCCATAATTGTATTAACAACATTTTCTGGTAACAAACTACATCGTAGCTGCAGCTGTAACTTTTCCTATTCTTCTACGTATCCAAGGCAAATAAACGTTACGTGATCCACATTTTTATACTGTTTAGAGCATGTTGAACATCTTGCTGAATAAATTAGCGCAAAGCGGATATGTAATACAGCTTTCATTACGTTTTGGTATACCATTTATTCCTTTCCCTTACTACGAAGCAGGTTTGTAAGGAAGAATACTAAAACATAGATGTAACAAAAAATACAGTGTGGAAAGTAATAGCTACACTCGCTAGTTTTTACATGCGTTGATTATATCGGCGTTTTGTGTCAAAAATATATTTCTTCAAAGTGGGAACTCACTAGAGATGAGCGATATTTCTGTACCTGTGATTTAATCACTGTAACTGAAAAATCACGAATCACAGTTGTGACCAAATTTGTCAAGTAACAAGTACTTGCTCAGTCGTTCTTTTTGTTTTTTGTTACACGATATTTCACTGTTTGCGGTAATAGCGTTTTTTAAATGCAATGGCGTTGATGTTCTTTTCATTATCTCTTCTATCTCATCAATATTTTTTTAAGCCAATTTTTATTTGTTTAAGTTGGTATGTTTACGCAAGTAAACAGCTTTAAAAGCTCAATTTGTTGTTGTTTCTTTGCAATATATAAAATTCATGCCTTCTTTCGATTTCACCCTTACAAACCTGCTACTTTTGAAGCTTTATTGTTTATTGGGTGTAGTCCCATCTACAGTCTTTTCTATAGTCATTTTTATAGTCTAGTCTATAGTTTTGTATATAGTCTCGACTATTGTCATGTCTTAAGTCCAGCTTATAGTTTTGTCTGTAAATCTTCTTACAGACGGTGGTCAGATCTAACAATAATGGAAGTTCTGGCAACGTGGTGACAATATACTGCCAAAGAACAATTGCCACCAAAAATAAATTGCCAGTTCAGCCGTTTGTAAGAAAATCATATAATTTCATTGGCAGACAACTGCACGCAGAGAAAAAAATTGTTTAAAAATGGTCACCTCAAACAACACTATTTTTAAAGAAACTTTTTAAACACATTATTTTTAATTTAACCATATTATTGTCACTGACAACCATATTATTGTTAAATTTGTCCTCCATCAAGAAGCCACAACCATATTATAGTTGTCTTTAAACATGTTTTGGTTAAATATGACAACAATTTGTTGTTAAATTAAAAATAGTATTTTCCTCTTTTCCAAGAGCAACATGCTATGGTTGAAAACCAACGATGCTATTATAAGTGTTAACCATATTTTAGTTATTATTAACCAAAACATGTTTGGAGGCAACCATAATATGGTTGTGGCTTCTTGATGGAGGACAAATTTAACCATAATATGTTTGTCGGTGACAAAAGTATGATTAAATCAAACATAATATGTTTAAAATTTTTCTTTTAAAATAGTTTCGTTGGAGGTGACCATTTATAAACATATTTTTTCTCTAGGTGTGTCTAACAATAAGTTCATCTGCCAACGAAAATTGTCAATTCACACGGTTGTCAGATAATTGCATTGCAAGAATTGCCAGGCCTGTTTTTAGACATTGTAGAAAAATGAAAATTGCGTATATTTTTATAAATTGGAAAGTGGAAATATTGTTATTGAAGGGAAAAAGCAATAGCAAGAACTTTTAACTTTTTTATTTTGTTTTAAATAAGTTTCATTGATGTTTATTAAATTTTATTTTAATTTTGCAAAATTAACCTTTTTTGGTTTTTTCTTTTCACTCATGCATATCAGGGATGGAAACTGTGGTGCAGTTGTACTTTTTTTGATACATTGGTGGTTATCTTATAAAAGAATTATCGTAATTAATATAAAGTCTTTTTTTCTTAATGTATATATCAAAATATGAGCCAGAAAATATAAAATTGGCTGTTTGTAGAACGCGAGCGCAAAAGTGGTTCGCTTTACTTACATTTAAAATAAAAAAAAAATATCGAAATTTCTTTTTGTTTAAATTTAAGTTAAATAAGTCACTTTTCCGCTCGCGTTCTACAAACAGGCAGTTAGTCTCAAAACAAATTTTGTTATTGAAGTTGATAAAAAAGCCTAAACCCCGTTTTCCATCCCTGATACGTATGTATTTGCAGCGTTGACAATAGAAAAAGGTCTCTGACAATAATGCCATTGTCAAAAGCATAAACTTCTCACATCTGACAATAACAATAAGCTTCCAACGTTTGGCAGTTATCAGGCAATGGCAACGAAGGGTGTTCACTCGATGGTCAGATACCTAACAATATTGTTGTCTTACAATCAGCTAACAATGCTTTTTCTGACAACGTTGTCAAACAAAAATTGCAAGTTTACGCGGTTGTAAGACCTTTTTAGCACATTTTACTGGCAATATTGTTAGATCTGACCACCGTCTGTACAAAGTTTAAATTTGTCGTTAGTCTTGTATAAAGGCTTGTGTATAGTTTTGTCTACAGTTGTGCCTATTATTTTTCCTGTAGTCGTATCTGTATAGTCTTTTCTATAACATAGCTTATAGTGTACAGTAGGTTGTCCCAAAAAAAATAAACATTTGGATTTTCTCGGAAGATCTTTCCTAATTTGGATACTCATAAGGTAAAGTATTTTTGAGAATTTTATCAGATTTTTCGGAAGTGCTTTAGAGGTCGCGCAAACTGATTTTGTACCAAAAATCTAGCGTTTTTGACTTTTATTGAATTATTATTGAAAATTGCTAAAAAATCGGTATTTTTTCGGCCTCTGAGTAAATATTCTTAAAGAAAATTTTCCGATCTTTAATTTTATGTGTATAAATAATAATTTTCGTCAGGGATTTTCCACATTTTGATACATTATATATCAGTTTTTCGTAAATTTTCAGCAAATATGAAAAAAAATGCTTTATAACTTTTAAAATTTGTATTAAGACTAAAAAAACTAATGATGCAGTTTAAAAGATTATGAAGTTTTAAATAAATTAGCAAAAAAAAAATGAATTTTCTCTCACCGTTCTCGAGTTATACCCTTTTAAAGCTTTGTACACATTGTATGAAATGTATGAACTAGTGTGAACTAGGTTTGCATTGCTTTAAACTTTAAATAATTGGATTTAGAAAATGTTTTACAAATAAAATAATAGTTACTTACCAGTCATACATAACAATAACATATGTAATTATTACAAGAAGTCCCGTCTTTTTAATTAAAATATTTTGTTAATCTGAAGTTTTATTGCTCCGGTAAGTTGAAATTATCATAAACTAGTCCAAGAAATATTGGGTAATATTTTTTTAAAATAGATATGCCTTTGTCGAATACAAGGAATGTGTGGTGTGTGGGCAAAATGATTGATGACCTTGATACTGCCAAACCGCCGACAAAAAACCAAATACTGCAAAGATTTTTTAAATTGCATTTAGTGGAAAAGTGTACAATTTCCAAAAGCGCCAGAATAATAGCAAAGAGTTTGAGAGATTTGTGGAATCCAAATCAGGAACTATGCAATATTTCTCGCAAAATAATAATATTGCACTCGAAGTGGGCAAAGTTATGTAAGGGTAAGTCTAGAAAAACCAAACTCGAAATTAAAAAAAAAAAACTTCAGATTAACAAAATATTTTAATTAAAAAGACGGGACTTCTTGTAATAATTACATATGTTATTGTTATGTATGACTGGTAAGTAACTATTATCTTATTTGTAAAACATTTTCTAAATCCAATTATTTAAAGTTTAAAGCAATGCAAACCTAGTTCACACCCCTTTAGTACTATACATTTCATACAATGTGTACAAAGCTTTAAAAGGGTATAACTCGAGAACGGTGAGAGAAAATTAATTTTTTTTTGCTAATTTATTTAAAACTTCATAATCTTTTAAACTGCATCATTAGTTTTTTTAGTCTTAATACAAATTTTAAAAGTTATAAAGCATTTTTTTCATAATTGCTGAAAATTTACGAAAAACTGTTATATAATGTATCAAAATGTGGAAAATCCCTGACGAAACTTATTATTTATGCACATAAAATTAAAGATCGGAAAATTTTCTTTAAGAATATTGACTCAGAAGTTGAAGAAATATCTATTTTTTTACCAATTTTCAACCGAAATTAAAAAAAACCCAAAAAGGTCGATTTTTGGTACAAAATCAATTTGCGCGACCTCTAAACCACCTCCGAAAAATCGGAAAAAAATCTCAAAAATTCTTAGCCTTATGAGTATTCAAATTAAGAATGATCCCCAAAATTTTTTTTTTAATGGGACACACTAGTGTACAGTCTTTAGTCTTGTATAGTGTATTTGAAAGTCTTTCATTTATTATTTAGTTTCAACCAATCATAATTTCTTTCTTCACCTGCTTTACACTCAAGTTCACTTTACACAACATTTTTCTGCATTTATATTTTTTTAATTCCTCATCAAAACTGAACTCTGATTTTCCACTTAATTGACCATTAAAATATCTTTTTGACCACAACAATTTCACATATGTATAAAAAGATATGCAGCAGGAGCAATGGGAATGAGATCAGAAAAATTTAGCTTTATTTCGTATTAATGCATCATGCAAATCTGTGCATTTATCAGGCCTTAAATAGTTGTGTCCTGTTCGTTTTGGGTCTAAGTTTCTTTTTTTTTCCTCAATTCCACTTAAACTGGTTTCACGTATTCCAATAATTGACAACACCATCCAGGTGGTCTGACATTCAACATTTAAATGCTGTTAGAAACTACAAAAATTCTCGCTCTTACAATGAAGATGATGCCCGGCTACACTTTTGCTCGTGATGTTAAATTACAGATGAGAATGTGTTGACTACAAAAGATGTTTTAGAGAAAAAAAATATATAATTTAGTAGAAAAATTACATTTGACATCAAAGAATTACTTTTAAAATTGCGATAAAGAGCATAAATAAATATAAAATTTTTTTAAACAATGACTTCAGTAAAGTGGTATTTTAATGGACATCGCGTAAGACAATAGAGAATCGTGATTTGAATAGAATTGTTTATTTAGGTTCTAGATTCAGTTAAAGATTATAAATTTAAAGTCAGTTATATAGATGCCAAGCAAATGTATTCAAGTGTTTTTAAAAAACTATTTGCAGTGAAGTGTTTCTTTTAAATTAGCGTTTTTAGTAGCTTAAATTAAAGAGTTTTTGTTTAGCGTTTATTGAATTAATTTATGTGGCTATTTAAGAATTATAATTTAATTAAAATTTCGCAGAATAAGAGTTTCTTACAGAAACTTTTTAGAAACTATTATGTTAAAAATTGTTTTATTAAAAGCTTTAAACTTTCAAGAGCTTTATTTATACTAAAGCATTTTTAATCTATTTTTTCAACAACAACTTTTATTTTTAATTAAATATTTTTCAAACGTTTTTTATACAGAAACATTTGAAAATGAGCTTAAGAATTTATTTTTAAACGAGAGCTTTTGAAATGTATAAGACCTTTTTGAAGAAATTATTGTTTCTTAAAAAAATATAATATAAAAGAAATAAATAAATTAGAGTATTGAAAAAATCCAAATTTAGATATTTTAATTAGGCTTAAGTTCATTGAATTTAATTTTCATTAAATTATTTTTATGAAAACAGGAATTTTACAACATGAAATCAATTAAAATTTTTATTGATATTTTTTCATTCTTGACTGCGCTGAGATTTGAATCCAGGCGTTCACGTTATCCGGCTGCAATAGCCGAGTGAGTAAGACGGCAAACCCCACTGAAGAGATTGTGTGGTTACAATCGAAACTAGTCTGGGCAACCTGTCCGTGAAAGCCGGGGTTCAAATCTTAGCGCAGTCAAGAATGAAAAATTATCAATAAAATTTTTATTGATTTCATGTTGTTCAATTGCTGTCTTCATAAAAATAATTTAATGAAAATTAAATTCAATGAACTTAAGCCTGATTAAAATATCAAAATTTGGACTAAAAACCATTAACAGTTCAATAAAATAACCACAATACTAAATATTGCAAAAAAGTTATATGAAAAGACTTGTGTACTCGTATAAAGCTTTAGAAAAAAATATTGCTACCATTTTTTTTATTATTATTGTGCGAATTGTTTTCAATAAACTGTGCAATATATTTATTTATTTATTTATTTGCTTTCCAATACAACAAGATTAAAAATCTTATAATTAAAGTAATGGATTTTCATAACGTAAATTATAAAAAAGTTTTAATAATCTGTTTGGTACAAATTACAAAAAATAAAAATTAATATAAAATTATTGAATTGCTAGTATAAAACAATATATAAATAACTAGCGGACCCCGATGCACTTCGTTGCAACCAACCAAAAAAAGAAATGAAATATTCTAGATTTTTTTTATGAAATGAATGCATTGTATTTAAAACTTTTTTTTTCAAATGTTGAATTTTTTCAGGAAAAAAATCATAACTGGAGAATGGCTAGACCGATTTTGGATTTCAAAATCAACTAACCATCATCACTCCTCCCTGTACCTTCCCTAAAAATTTTATGGCAATCGGTCGAGCCGTTCTCGAGTTATGGAGTGACAATCAAAATGTACACTTCTTTTTATATATATAGATTTTAGCATGAAACATAAAAATTAATGAAAATCAAAAATAAAATAAAAAAAAGAATTCAATTTGTAGCATACAATTTAAAAATTTCGTTTTTAAATTGCCGAGCGTTGCTTATAAATTTAATATTCGTGGGTAGCGAATTCCAAAGACGGAAAATTGCAATTTTGATACAGAGTTTCTATAACGAACATGTACGAAATTATTTGTTCTTTCAGAAAGTGTAAACAATAATCTCTCAAACAAGTAAGTTGGATGTCGAGAGTGTATGATTTTATGTAAAAAAATCAGTGTTCTGATGTTTAGAAGATCTACAAAAGTAACTCCATATAGTTTTGTTGTGTAATGGGAAATATGGTCATATTTCCCTAGACTAAATACATATCTCAATATTGAGTTAAAGGTAGATGTAATCTTTCTACGACTTGCAGAATCACAGTTTGCGTATATCTCGCATCCATATAGCAAAGTTGGCATGAGGTATGTTTTTGCTAGAAGAATTCGAATTTTGAGTGGGGTAAAATACTGGGTATGCCATAACGCTCGTAACATTGAGTATGTTTTCCCTGTTGCGACGTTAATATGGTCTGACCATGTAAGAAAACGATTAAATGTGATTCCAAGATTTTTTGCCGTTGATACTATCTCGATTTTCTTATTATTAAGCAATATTGCCGGTTCTTCGTTTAAAATTATTGTCTTCTTTGTAATAACTAAGCACTTGGATTTTTTAGGATTTAGGCACAAACCATTTGCACTTGCCCAGTAATATATTCGGCCAAGATCCATATTTAAGTTCTCAATGCATCGGCTCATATCATCAAGGCTACTACTAATATATAGTTGTACATCATCAGCATACATATGAACACTGCAATACTTTAGATGTTGGGGAAGGTCATTGGTATATAAAGTAAAGAGTAATGGACCTAGTATTGATCCCTGTGGCACTCCTTTCAGAACTGGTAGAGATTTTGAAGTATTGTTGTTGGCAGAGACGGACTGACGGCGTCCTGTTAAATATGATAACATTAATGTTGTTGATGAAGTAGAGAAATTGAACATTTTTAGCAACTTAAAACGAAGTACATCATGATCTACCGTATCAAAGGCTTTAGAATGATCGAGAAGTACAAGGAAAGAAACATCACCAACATCAATACGCTGTCGCAGTTCTTCAGAAACATCTATTAAGGCTGTTATACAACTATGTTTCGGTCGAAACCCAGATTGCTTTCTAGTTAATAAACCTTTATCATTTATGTATTTGCTTATTTGGTGATGTAGTAAACGTTCAAATACTTTTGATAAATATGGTAAAATGGCAATAGGGCGATATTCATTTTTAGATTTTGGTATTGGTATTATTTTTGCAAATTTCCAGTTTTCTGGGTAAACACTCTTTGTAATTATAGTGTTAAATATATGTGTGATATAAGGCAGCATACGCAAAATGATTATTTTTAAAAACTTTGGATAAATCTCATCAAACCCAACAGCATTTGATTTAATTGCAAGGCAACTAGATAGTACATCTGATTCGCATACACAATCAAAGTAGAATGGATTATCCATAATATGTGAAGTTTGTTCATAAAAACCAAGATTTGATTGAACAACAGGGAGATTTATAAAAGACTTATTAGTTTCATCAACATCTATATCAATAACATCAACAGAGGGTCTACCAACGCCTATCTCACGAATGGCTTTCCAAGTTTTCTTAGATCCCAATGCAGATGTAAAACGATTCGCATAAAACTGTGATTTTGCGGCTTTTATCAGTCTATTTACAACTATTTACAACTTTACAAAAATATCTTGTTTAAAGCTTTTATTATAAACAATTTCTTTAAACTACTTGTAAACATTTAAAAAAAGCTTATTGTTTAAAAATTATTTGATAAAATCTTAAGTTTAGCAATTTAAAAAAAAAAAAAAATAGTTATTTCATTAAAGCTTTATAAACAAAAAAGCCCCTTAACAAGTTTTTCATTTTCTTGAAAGAGTGAAGAAATATAAAGTTAGCATTTTTTTTTTTATGAACTTGTTTGTATAATATTGAAAAAGCATTATTAAAAAATGTTTAATTCTAAAAAAATTTGTAAAGGTTTCACCAAATGAAATATTGCGAAAATGCTTTATTTCAAGGAACGTGTTTCTTAAAGGTTTACTTACAAATTTTTGTTCTAAATGTAGTTTAAATAAAAGCTTCATTGCATGAGAGCTTGATAACATTGGTGTTCAAAAATGTTTTGCATATGTATTGCGAGAGAATTTTTTAAGTACATTGACAGGCAAAACTAAGCGCACAATTTTTATTAATATTTAATCACAAGAAATTGTTTTGGTTGTATAAAATTTATAACAATGCAGTTCCCACTGAATTTATTTTATGTGATAAACTTTCGTCGATTAGAGACATCCGAAGAGTTGGTGATTTTTGTAATTCCATAGTATTTATCAACTAAATATCAACACAGCTCCGCACGTGTGCATTCTTCGCTATGTGACAATTAATTTCATCATTATTTATTGAACACACTGTATTGGAAAAAATATCAATACAACTACCGTCCATGTGCACTTGTTGCTCTTACAGAACGACAAAAGTAATGAGCCTAAAACACAAAGGGGTGGGGCTTCTAAATAATTGTTTGCTTGAATTAGCATCACTGCTTTATAATTTAATAAAACAAAATACGAATCTTTTGTTCAATTTTTAGCATAGTATTTAAATTTATATTTTATTAATTTTCACTTAAATCGTATTTAAATACAGTTTGATTTTTTTAGTGCTATTTAAAAAGTCTTGTTTAATTAAGATACAAGTTTGGTAGCACTACTAAATATAAAAAAAATATTATTATAAAGTTCATTTATTTTCAAGGTGGTCTCAAAAAAGCAGCTGACTGTTATAGATTTGCCTGTTGTTGTATTGTTTTGATATTGAAGCCATCTTGATAAGTTATAAACAATGGAAACTTGAATTGAAATTAAATGTACCAGCTTTGTGAATTAAGTTTCATTTAAGTGTTAAGTGAAGAACTGAATCTTGTATTTGAAACGATTTTAAATATAAATCAGATGTAATATCAAACATAAAAATTGCCCGTTGAATAGTCATGGTTCAGCTTAATTAATCACTTATTTTTTTTTGTAAAGCTTTATTATGCAAAAACATTTGTTAAACCGCTTTTTTGTAAAACCTTTATATTGAACATTTTTTATTTCTCGAATTTATTCTATGAGCTCAATTTCAGTTATGTATTTTATATTTAGCTCATAGAATAAATTCGAGAAATAAAAAATGTTGAATATAATAAAGAAGCTTATGACAAGAAATAATTCCCAGATTCTATTTGTAAAACCTTTATGTAAAAAATTAAAAAAAAGTATTTATTGTAAGGAAGGTTTTTAAAAAAAAATACTTTTTGTCATAATATGTTTAAATAAAATCTTTTTTGTATTAACATTTCTAATTTAATGTAATAATAATGTAGAATTTAAATTTTAACTCATTAAAAAAGGCTGCCTTCCTAAACATCTGCGTGCAACGTCAATTCAGCGTTAACATCATGCAAAAATATACTTTAGAACACTTTCAGTTCAAATTATGCGCTAGTTCCGTTTGCTTGCACATCAAACGGATGGATAACCTTAGGAATGCCGTAATTTGTTAAAGTTAACACAGTTGCGTTAAGGAATACCTAGCATTAAAGCAACGCAAATGCGTTTAGGATGGCAGATAAACTGACAAAAAATTAGTTTAAATCTTTATATTATAAAATATTGTTAAGTGAACTTTATATAACATATTTATTAAAAACTTGAAGATGTTCAGTAAAAGCTTTACGTTATGAAAAATTTGAAAGCTTTACTTTAACTATAATAAATTTGGGAACAATTTAAAAAATAATTAAGAAAAGCTTAAGTACAAAAAAGCTTTTCGGCATATGGTGTAAAGACAAAGAACTTTTCAGTTCAATGATTACACTGTGCAAGAAATTAACACTTTTTTTCGTGACATGCTGGGCACCTGGCGTTTTAACATAATTCGGGTACGCTGTATCCAGTGGTGCCCGCGGTTTTTTAAGATTGGCTCTGGTTTTCGAGATATACCGTTATTTCGAAAATGGAGGAGGTTGCACAACATATGTTCGCGTAACTCAAAAACCCTTTAGCTAATTAAAAAAACTTAAAAAACCGAAATTCCGCAATAAAATTTCCTTTAAGAAAAGTAAAACTTCTTTCTAATATCCTTAGTCGTTTTAGAAACATAATTTTGGAAAAAAAAATTAATTTTTTTAACAAAATTTCGAAATTTTTGTTTTTTAAAAATTCATAAAAAATTGGAAAATGCAGCTATGCTTTTAAGTTTTGCAGACGTATAAAACCGAAATTCCAAACAAAACAAGCCATAAATGATTAAAATCTGTTTGAAACTTTTGATTTTATTCACAAAAGTCGCCAAATTTTAAAAAATTTACTAATGTTTAGAAGTTTCATATTAAATAAAAAAAATAAATAAAAAAAAAAATACTGAACTATTGTTTTAATATTTGACTGTACGCCACCACATGCAATCTTATGTTATGTTTAAAACATCCAATTTTTAATTGATAAACCAAAAGAATATACATATGTATTAATTTTTGATATCGTTTTAAGCTTCTTACATTTTTTTAATAGTAATACATACGTATGTATGTATCTATTTTGTGCACATAAATGAAATTTAAACAAATATGTAAATAGATAATTATATATAGGCAATTCCCAAAGTGTTATATTGTGTCATATTGGTTGTATATGCCATAACTTTATGAATGTGGCATTCCCAAAATTATAGCAAATACAACCAATGTGACTATTAGCTTGTGTCGACAAATATTTGCTTCTAAGGTACGCATCGACTTCTTTGCAAATTAAAATCTTGCGCGCTTAAAAATAGCGCGTTTTGGCTATACATATTTTTCAACGCTGTGATTTAGCGCATTTTGAGTTGGGGAGTAGTGCGTTTTGGTTGTAAAAAGTTGACAACGCTGTCTATTACACTATGATTTTCTACGGCAAATTTTTATGTCAAATTGTATGGGAAATGTGGTGTCGACGCGGTTCTGTTTGAACACTTAAATGTTTGTATCTGTAGGTATGCCATAAGTAAATTTTAAATATTATAAAGATAAAAATTAGTAAGTAGAATATGGGTATTTTTTGCTTTTTTAGAAATTTTTTTAAACATAGCACACACTTTCTATTTATCAAAATTGTTGAGTTAAAACATAAAATTTTTAAAGTAGCACTATCCATTGAGACACAAAGAATGCTATCGAAGGCCGAAGCGGGCCAGAACATGCATTACAATCTGCTACACACAAGATATTCTGGTAGCGTATAGAATCATTCCCAAGTATATGTTCACTCACAATATTCTGTAAGTAAAATTGTCTGAAATTGTAATTCATATAAAACAAATGATTTTTCAGTTAAAAACCTGTATATTTTTTTTTTCATTTATTTTGAACGAAAAGTTCTATTAATTTTTACTGTAAAAAATTCAATGGCGAATTCCGTCAAAACAAATGAATTTTCAGTTATTTTATATAATTCAACAATCAAACAAATAACCGACGAATTCCGTATAAAAAAATTAATTTTCAGTTATTTAATGTAATTCAGTAAATTTATATAATACAGGTTTTACTCGAATTTCTAAAAAAATACCAGACACCTGTACTCTTGTTTTTCTAATGAGAGAGAGAGAGACAGAGAGAGAGAGAGAGAATTTTTATTTACTTACCCCGTTATACCTGCTTGTCTTACTTTTGTTGAACTGGCCACTTTGTTTACAGAATAACTTTCAATTATAAGACACCAGCAGCACGACCGATATGGTATTCACAATTATTTTACTTTAAAAATTTTATGTATATATAACTAAATGATTTAAACAAATAGAATATGGGAATTTTCTACACAAAACAAGGAAATCGTTTTTAACTTTACTCTTTGCCACAGATCTATAAAAAGATAACCGAAAATAAATTTTTTGGTAGTTAAATTATATAAAATAACTGAAAATTCATTTTTTTATACGGAATTTGTGGTTAATTTTTTATTTAATTCGCGGTAGAATATTTGACAGTAAAAATTAAATTAACGTTTCGTTGAAATTTAATGCAAAATGAGTAGATTGGTTTTTAAGTAAATTTACCGTTGTTTTAAATTTAATTTTTATTTAATTTTCCATACAGAATACTTTAACTTAATAAACTCACAATATTAAATGCAACCGTAAATCCGTATTAATTTTCACTTAGTTTTTTGAATAAACTTTAGAATCAGCTAAAAATAAATTGGCTTCGAATTTTAAATATTTATTTATTTAAAAATGACAACGGAATTGTTCTTAAATAACCTACAGTCCGTTACTGTAATAATATTGTGAGTGTACATCTGAAGCTGCAATGTTAAAGAAATGTTGGCTTAAGAAAAAAGTATGTGAAATATTAAGGGAATAGGACGATTGCAAGAAATCTTTAAAAATTGAAATTTGACTTATAGAAGTGCATTTGAAAAAAATTTTTATTTTAAAGCCTTTGAATTTATACAGAGATATTTTCTCCTACTTTTTAAGATTTATTTTAACACAACATAAGTTCGAATTTGTTTTGTTTTTCATTATAGGTGAATGTTTACTGATGTACCCCGAACTGTACCAAATTTTAACAAATCAAGCCGTGAGCTTCTTTAGGCAAAGGTAAGTAAGAAGCAATTTTGATTTTAATTTAAAAGTGTTTGAAAATGTAAAAAGATCAACAAGACCAAACATTTCTTTAATCTAAGAAAAACCCAATTTAATTAAACTCATTAATACTTTTTGAAAAACTTTAAATATTTTCGAGAACTTATGAATAACTTCGTTAAGTTTTTTTACGTACCCCTGCGCAGTGGTCTGCAAGCAGTGCCAACCTCATAGAAAAATGCGTCTTCATATTGATAATTCTCTAACATCAGAATTGTGACATTAATGTTGTAACAAGTGACATCAATACAATGGCGAACGTCATCCTAAAATTTTGATATATTTTATGCTTTATCTACGCTATGTCTACAGTGACATCAATTCGACGCCATATTTTGTGTTCACTGATAGAAAAGTCGTCATAACGCTGATGTATTTTGACATTAGTACAGACAAACTGTCAGCAGTTCGATGACAAACTGTCATAAGTGCGATGACAAACTGTCATCAGTGAGATGACATAGTGTCATCAGTGCGATGACACAATATATCATGTAATAATGTATTATTAACATTATTTTCATGTTTAAAAAGTAAAATTAGAAGCAAAAATTCCCATATTCTATTTTTTTAATTATTTATTTCAATACATCAAATTTTTCAAGTAGAATTATTACGAAAACCATATCGGGCATGCTTCTGGTGTCTTATAAATTAGAGTTCTTCTGTTAAAAAAGGGTGGAATACAACAAAAGCGAAACAAACTTGTGTAACGAGTAAGTAAAAAATGATATTCTCTCAGTTTGACTTAAGGTCAATTACAATTGATGACAAACTGTCATCAAATTTGATGACATGCTTTATAAAACCGACTCCAATTCGTAATTTCTGTGATGCCAATGTGTCATCTTATTGATGACATAATTTACATTTTTGATCCTGATGTTAAGGCTGACATTACAGTTATGTAAAGTGTCATGGGGTCAAAATCGAATCCACTTGTCATAGTACTGATGTCAAAATACGTCAGCGTTATGACGCTTTTTCTATCAGTGTAGGAGTTATTAAAATGTAGCCAAGTTCCAACTTCGGAAAGTCGTACTTAATCACTTCCAGATTTTAAATTTTCAAAGTTTAAAATCGTAGCTGCTCCACTTTTCGATTGGCATTTATTTCACAAAAATTTCAATGAAAACTTTTTCAGGCCTCATTATTATTAGCCTTATTGTGGTCGTATACGACAACGATAACCACAATATGGCTGAATAAATATAAAAAATGTAAAATAAAACATATAAATTTGAAAGTGAACTTAAAATTTTTATTATGGGTTAAAGGAACAATTTATGGCATTTACCATTTGAAAATTATATCATGTAAATATTAGCCATGACTGCGTCTGAGATGGTCCATTCGGAAGGTCCAATTTTGGGCGACTCGTTCGAGCATAGTGACTGGTATCTTTTATATAACACGAGTAATGTTGTTTTCCAAAGCATCAGTCTTAGCTGGTTGATTACTGAAGACTTCAGATTTTACATATCCCATAAGAAAAAGTATTAAGGTGTTATATCGTACGAGATAGATGGCTAATTAACCGTAGGAAAACGTGAAATTAAGTTCTCACCAAAATTATTTCTCATTGCTTCACGCGCTGTATGGCTCGTAGCGCCGTCGTGTTGAAATCAGAGCTCACCGAGACCATGCGCTTGAATTTCAGGAAACACATAGTCCGTTAACATGGTGCGATAACGGTTACCAATGACTTTCCTAATTTTTGAAGAAATATGGACCAGTGATACCACCAGCCCATAAACCACACCATACCGTTGTTTTTAATGGATTTAGTGGTAGCTCTTGGTATTTCTTGGATTGCTCATCAGCGCAAATAAGGCAGTTTTGTTTATTAACGTATCCATTGGGCCAGAAATGTGCTTCATCACGGAACACAATTTTACGATAAAAGATAGGATTTTCATGTAGAATACATCTGAACAATTTGGAGACGCTGTTCTGGTGAAAGTCTTTCCATGATGACTTGCCAAACGATACTGAACAAAAATGACATTTTTCTAATAAACAAACAAACAACCAAACTAGACATCCTGGCTGCTAATAACAGCCCTGAGAAGTGTGCCAATCGAAAAGCGAAGCAGCTACGATTTCAAATCTTGAAAACTTGAAACCTTGGAGAGATTTAGAAAGACTTCCTGAAGTTGGAACTTGGCTACATATTAATAATACCGGACACTGCTTGAAAACCACTGTGCCCGAGTTTTTCTCACTTCAAAAAATATTTTTCAAAAATTACCTATCACTTATAAAAGCTATTAAGTGACTAGTTTCTAACAGAAGCTTTTCAATATAATTTGAATTATTTTTTTTAACAACTTCGTAGATATGTTGAAATATGAGACGTTGTGTTAAGTGCAGCAGCTAGAATTTTAACACTAAAAATATGCTAAATCCATGTTTTTCATGAAATCTAATATTTTTCAAATTTTGACAAGATTTGTTGCAAATGTTATAGGAACTAAGTAGAAAAAAGCTCAAAATCTAACGAAAAAACATGTTATCAATTATGCAAAGATCATATATTTATTGAACAACCTGATATTCGATTTCCTAATGCAGCAGCAGCAGCAGCTTCAATTGCTAATGTTACTCAGGTTGTCTTCGTGGTTGTAATCCTAGATTATTATTTTAAAAGCGAAGGAAAAAAAATTAACAAAAAAAAAAAAAAAAAAAAAACCTGTAGATAATATTTCTGGTAACACGGACACCGCAATAGCTGAGCTGAGCATGTGTGTTTGCAAAGATAAATAAGTGTACTCGTATTTATGTTGGTCATCATTTCAACAAACAGCCAACTAAACCGATCAACCCAATCGAACAACGAACATAGAAGTTTGAGCATCTAACGATGCAGTTATACGATCGTTATAATAGTACAATGGTTCTGATGCATTTCGTTTGTTCTACAAACATGTTAGCAATTCGTTAAGTCTTACGCATACCAGATCTTACTTTTTGTAAGAGATGAACTTAAAAGTATTTAAAGATGGAAAATATTTATGGGATAGGGTGATATTGAGTTTCCAAATACATACAAAAAAGGAAATAACTACGAATATTTTTGACAAAAAATTTTGTTTTAAATCCAATGATCGCAAAACTATCGTTGAGAGCGTTAAGGAAGTATCGCTTTAAAGGCAAAAACTTTTATTAGGCTTGCATTCTATTTTGTATAGATTTTTGATTTTGTTTTGTTTTACGCTGCATTTACACATGAAAGTACTTTCATGAAAATTCTGTATACGTATTATCACCACAAATTTAAAAAAAAAAATAATAAAATTTCATGAAAATTTTCATGGAAGCGAAATTTCATTTTCAAAATGTCGTCAAAGGGCAAACTTCTATCAAAAATTTCTCTTCTTCTTCTTTTATTGTTTTGCTTATTTCAAGCTTAAGAGTTGCCGAGCCAATTATTCACGCCGAACTTTGGGCATTCGTTCAAAATAATATTTATTTTTATTAGTTTTCATGATATTTATAAATTTAAATTATAGGGCATTTACATTACATCGAAATCTAGTAGATTTCAGTTGAAATCTTCCTCCAAATCTAGTTCGTTTACATTATACTTGTTTGACATTAGCGAGATTTGGTTTTCACAACAAAAACCGCCGACTGAAAGTTTTTTGTGTAACACATACATACTTACATATAAAGAAATAGGCATTTAAAAATTTGCATTACATTTTTTTTTATAATCAACATCATTTATTTTATCAATATTATTTGCCATTTGCATTTTTTTTACTATTTTACAAAAGTTTTGAATTTTTTTTAACAATTTTAACAAGCAGCTATTATTGTTTTTGTTTTGTTTTTTGTTAAAATGTCATTTTTTTCTTGTGCAGGGAAGTAGTTTTTAGTGCTATATGGGGAAAAACATAGTTGCATCAATAAGTACTTCTAGATTTCGAATAGATTTCGTCAAAATCTAGTCACGGAGTAGATTTTGTTTTGTACGGGAAATCTAGCCAAAAACAACTAGATTTGGCTCGAAATCTCGAAAGTACTAGATTTTGTTGTAGTGTAAATTGGCTATTAGAATCATTGTGTTCTTAATATTCAGTTGAAAAAATATATTAAATTAAAAAAAAAATTTCAAATGGTAACACTGCTGAGTTATTGTCATTTACTTTCATGAAATTACTTTCTTGAAATTTTCATTGAAAGCTAGCTGAAAGTTGGCCTGAAAGAAGAAAAATG
The DNA here is from genome assembly GCA_943735925.1 of Pollenia amentaria. Classification (NCBI taxonomy): domain Eukaryota; kingdom Metazoa; phylum Arthropoda; class Insecta; order Diptera; family Polleniidae; genus Pollenia; species Pollenia amentaria. The sequence goes on along the minus strand of OX031010.1, from coordinate 180,565,279 downwards.
TCATCGTGTTAGTGAAAAAGTGTGAGTGTATTGCGACTTTCAAGAAACTACTTTCATGTGTAAATGCCCAGTTAGTTAACCCATTTACACTGCTCATGTGGTCACAATATTTAGTTCCGATACTTTATATTTCGTTGATAAACAAAATTGCATTAAAAAATAATGTGACCTTAAAATCAAATAGATACTTTTATAATAACATGCTTAAATGGGTTAAAATTGGAGGTTCAATTTATGTATATCTTTGAAGAACTTGGTTATGAGGAGAGTTTGTACCCAGGATTTCTCGTCCCGGGAATTCCCGGGATTTTCAGTTGTTTGCAATTCCCGCTTTCCCGGTAATCCCGCAATAAATTCCCGGGAAAGCGGGAATTTTGAAGAAAAATTTTTTTTTAAAACTTTAGTAAATTTATGTGAGACTTGGGTCTTAAGTTGTTTTATCAAACTTAATTTCACCACAATATTTAAATTTTCTACAGTTTAAGGCTTTTAAACTAATTTTTGACAATGGGCTTTATATTGGGTCACTGATGTATGAGAAAAATTAAAACTTCTCGAATCATATTCTAATAGCAATATTTTGTTGTCTTACGTTAAAACAAATAAAAACATTTAAAAAAGTCACATCTTGAGCCCGCGCCGGAGCTCCTAAGAATTAAGTATTTAAAAAAAAGTCATTTTTTAAATTTCAATATTTTATTTACTATAAATTACACGGTGCTACAAAATTTCCATTTTTGCAAGCACTTTCAAAGTGACATAGTGTATGTTATAGGTCTAGATGAGTGTATTACAAAACCGGTTTTAAAAGTTTCAATATACCTCCAAATTCCCGAGTTATGGGCCAAAGAAATTTTTTTGAGGCTGCTACTTTTAAACTTTTATAACTTTTTTATTTATTAACCGATTTTTTAAATTCAAACGGTTTTGGAAAGCAAAATAATTGTTATTTTTAAATATATATATACTTCTCATACAATATTAGCACAAATATGAATAGATTTTTTCAATTATATGGAAAATTTTTAATTTTTTTTAAGCCTTTAAAATTTCTACGGGACTTTTTTCCGAATTTAGTTTACAAATATATTGAAAAGAGTATTTTTCTGAGTAAAATGAGACGCCATTTGTTGAAATAAATTGAGAAATGAGGAAGTTATAGTACTTTTTATGAGGAGCTATTATAACAAAAAAACAATTAAAATTCCTGAAAAAATACTATTTTGTTTTCTTTTGTTAATACAATACAAATCGCTTATTTTAAACAAGTAAATTTGAATATATACATAGGTACAAAAAAAACTAAAATAATAAGAACTCGAATGTTTGCTAATGACAAAAGAAATTTAAGAGAATCAAGTCAATTGTACTTGTAAATATCTCAATTGTTGTTCTTTTTTATATGAGTGTAGTATTTTTTTTTTATATTTTTATCTCTAGGCATTTTGGTTGGACCATAAATCCGAAAAAATTTTCTTGATGAAAATTTTACGAAATTATTAAATGCAGTTGAAAAGAGAACATGGATTAGTTTCATGTCATTGTCGGAAAATTTGTTAGGTAATAAGAGAAGCGCTGCCTTCGTTCATGTTATTAGTGAGCTTCTGGAGGCTTACGAAGAAATGGGGTGCAGAATGTCTATAAAAATTAATTTTCTGCATTCCCATTAAGATTTTTTTCCAGAAAATCTAGGCCAATTTAGTGACGAACAAGGCGAACGTTTCCATCAAGAGTTATTAACAATTGAAAAGAGATTTGAAGGAAAAAGTCAAATCAGGATGCTAGCTAATTACTGCTGGTCACTAAAGCGAGAAACTGATTATTTGTATTTTAAACGTAAAAGATTAAGTAAGCATTTTTAAAAAAAATTCATGTATAAATTGGTGATTCAAATATAAAATTCGTTAAGTTTTATTAGATTAAAGTTATTTTATTACATCATGCTAATCTAATCGAAACAGGTTTCCACTCTTTTGTTCGCAAAAAATACTATAACTTCCTCATTTCTCAACCGATTTCAACAAATGACATCTAATTTTACTCAGAAAAATACTGTTTTTAATATATTTGTTGTCTTTAAAATAAATTTGGAAAATGTCTCGTACAGTTCAAATAAAAAACACACAACTTCACTGTCCGCGTAGTAAACCCAAACTGATCTTTTTATTGTGCATTATTTTATATGTATTCTATCAAAAATATTTCCTGGATGAATATATACTGTTCAATGAATGAATTGCTTGTGTCTGAATCCTCGAGAACTTAAGAATCGTAAGGATACAGTAATATGGTTTTTTGCAATACAATGCTATTGCTGTTATATGTATAACAAATTTAACAAAATGAAGATCAAAACGCGGGCTCTTACACTAAAAATAAATTAATAATATTTTACAGGGGTCTAATGCAGACAAATATTCAACATATTTACGCTATTAGAAGTCGTTACGAGAAAATTTTTTTTTGACCCACCCTAAATATTGGGCCTATGATAAATTATAGACCTATCATCACGAAATTTTATTTCTTGTCCTAGCAAACTGAAGTGGAAATTTTACAAAATTACTATAAAGCTTTGCGGTTAAGGACGTAGTAAATTGTTTTCCAAGATTGTGTTTCATATGCGGCATTTCAAGTGATTTTGAGTCTTATAAAAGTAGAAAGTAGAAAATTCGCCACAAATTTATTTTGGTTTTAGTTGAGTTTTTTGGGTGGTAATTCCTCATTTGGGTGCTATTTTCCTACTGAAGCGATTCAATCCCAAACAGCCTAGAAGATCTAGAAACAATTTGACACCCAAATGGCAAAATCGGCTTAGAGTTAATAAAGGACTAACAATAAAAATACTTTATGGGACCTTAGATGAATATTAAAAAAATATCACAGGAATGAAACTTAGTATACCGTCATACACCACTGCTGATTAAGGGTACACATTAGTTGTAAAAAATATGTTATTAAATAAATGAAGTAAATAAAATTTCTCCTTTCTACTGAATTTGTTAAACGGTAAATATGTTTCAGAATTCTGACTCCGTAATATTGAGCTTTTAGTTCCTAATTACCCTTTCATAATTTTTTTTCCCGTAAGACTAATACTTTCATTCTAATTATGCAAACAAGCTTTGAATTTGACAATGTATATGGGGGATTGATTTCATGTCAAGTGACCCAACTTTTGAAATCGATTTCTTCCGATATGGATGAAATTTGCACCAAGATTAGTCCTATTGGATAGTAGTTTAGACACAAATTTTCAACAAGATCGGTCAAAAAGTTTCTGAGTTAGAGGGGGTCAAAATTTGACCAAACCGGTGTTCTTTCTCATCCATGTAACTTATTATCTTTTTGTGTTAGCAAAATTTATCCCAAACAAATTAGATAGCTATTTCGTCAAGCTTTCGAAAAAATTTTTTGTTTTTTTAAAATTTTGTTAAAAATTTTTTTTTTTTAAATTTAAAACTTATTTTTTATTTGTTTTGAAAACGGTATTTTTTTTATTTATTTTTTTTTGCTCAAAAGAAAGCTTAGGTCTTTTCATTTAAGGTAGTTTTTGATCCCCCATATACGTAATTTGATTTCTATTATCCTATTGTCATTAATATAACCTCTTAAGTGTCTTAAAATAATTTTAAATCTTAAATTTTTTACGTTTTTGTTATATAATAGATACTCGATATAATTCTTTTAAGCGTAATAGCCAATAAGAATTATTAGTTTCATTGGAGAAATAAGTAAATATATAAATACAAAATTTTGGGCGGGAATCCCGGGATCCCGCGAATTTGATTTTTATTTCCCGCTTTTCCGGGAATCCAAAAAGTGCGGGAATAAAAAAACTCTAGTAATGAGCCAAAACTACGCTATTATTTTTTATATGTGCGTGAATGCTTTACCACACATTCAGCCTGGATTTATTTAAATATAGTCCATTTAGCAAATTTTAATGAAATTGGACATTTGTAACAATATTTGAAAGAGAGGCTTTATATTTTAGCATGGTGTCCCCCGGTAGGCTAGCTGGTAGTGAGCTAGTCCATCAGTGCCGGGGTTGCGGGTTCGATTCCCGCATCTTCTCGTTAAATATTCAATACTCCTGCCAAACTCTTTATATCTCTTAGCAGTTTAATTTTTTCTCAAAATGTTCGCAAAATTTTGTTTATTAACTTAGTCATGGTTCAGACTGGCAAGCAAGGCGAATTCATACAGGGTGACCTTGGATTGCTACGTAAGCAACAGCTGATAACTTGATTAAAAGTTTAATTACCTTGATAATATTTTTAATTAAAACTGATTTTATTTTTGATTAATGCCTTAATTGGCGCAAAATGTATATGCATTTGTTTTTTTTTATACATCTTTGTATAAATGAAAAGATGTATGTATTGTATGTTATTTTTTCAAAAGTCCACAGATATTATGGCTGAAAAAAGTACCAAAAGCAAAGAGTGAATTTACCCGCGTTGTGAAATTCAATTTTCTACAGGTTGGTAGGTTACGGTTAAGTGACATTACAGTCAGTTAAGTATTTATTTTACTTTCCATATAACAGAAAAGGTCAGCTGTTTACAGTACATTTATACATTTACGGTCGGCTAACGCGGCCTTTAACCATGACTTAGCAGTTTTTGCAAGTGGGCCACTCAATTAAATTATAATATCCATTTTTTCCTTCCCCTGTTCGCCTAACCATTTAACGAGTTTTGAGACAAATTCAAATAAATTTTTTGACTGGTTACCAAAGACTTGACACAATCAAAAAAATAATTCTTACTTAATTTTTATTTCCTAATCTCTTACAAGAATTCATTCCTTCCTAGTCCTTTTTTTGAAACTTACAAATAAAATTTGCATTATTCTATTTTTTTGTATTTAATGTTAATTTTTTTTACTTGTTGTAGTTGCATGTTTTTAGATAATCTTAAATGTAGAAATATTTAAATAAATTGTTAAAGATTATTATCAGTGAAGGATGAACTAAAAAAATATCTAACATAAAAGTAAGATGGACAATTGTATAACATGATATAAAAAAAATATGCATTTAAAACCACAGAACTCTTAAAATCATAGAAACGCAACAAGCGTTAGTTATCAAAACAAGATACGAAAGTGTTAGATACATTTTTGTTTTGTATCTTTTTTTTCTTTTGCCAGAAAAAAGATAGATTTTTTGGTATTAAAAAACAAAAATATTATTAACTTTTAAACAACTTAAAAGAACAGCTGCATTTAAAAAGACTTAACACTTTCAGTTTTTTTTTTTTGCCTTCAGATTTTGTAAATTAGAATTGCAAATAATGATTTAAAGCAGTTTTGGTATTTCGTTGGGTATAAAAAAAACTCGAAAATTCGAAACGGCTTAAAAGATTTTTATGCAAATTGCTTACAACACATTTTAAATTAGTTCCACAGGGATTAAATGTTAAGAAATAGTTTTGTTGGAAATTCCATTTAACAAACTGAAAAACAAAATATTTGTGATCTTATAAGTAGAAAACAGTATGTGAAAAAGATTTAGGTAGAGTTGGAAGAGAGAAAAAATGTTACGAAAATTAAAATAGGTAAATATTTTAAGTTAACATAAGACGTTATTTAATAATAAGTTTTAAATGACTTTTATACAAACACTTAAAATCCTTCGCGGTTGGTTTCAAGTAGTATATTTGACAAGACCGCACCGCTCGTCAGATGTAATGTAATTGTAATCGTGATGCACACTAACGTGGTGTTAGATGCTATCTGTATAGTATATATGTTTCCGTCGTTCCATTAAGTATCATAGGTCCTGAGATCCAGCCTGTTTCTGTGAAATATCTTGGTATGTCATTAAGTTTGGCCCCGATAGCTGTATTATGTAGTTAACAAGGAATGTATTTCTCTTGAAAGCCAGAGACAGGAACTCGAAGAAGAGATGGAAAACCGTTTCCTTTTTCTTCAAGTCAGCACAACTGTGACAGTGTTTGTTGAAGGGTTTCAATTCGACTTGCAAACGTACCTTTTGTCCAATATCCAGTAAATGCTGCCAGCAATCTTGAATATTAATATCCTAGCTAAGATATCTTGATTTTGGCTAAAACGAATCTGTGAAAGAAAAGAAAGAAAGTTACATTTTAGTAAAAGGTATTTTTTTAGGAAAAGGTACTTAAAAGAAATACTTTTTTTTTATGAAAAAGGGATTTTTTTAGATAAATTACTTTTAAATAAAAAAAAGTTAAGTAAGAAGCCTCGTTTGAAAAAGTACTTTTTTATAAAAATTTAATTTTTTTTAGAAAATGTACTTTTTTTGGAAAAAGGATTTGTTAGGCAAATGTAAATATAAAAACAGTGGTTTGTTTATCTGAATAAGTACTTTTTTTCTAAAAAGGACATTTTCTATAGAAGTTCCAAATAGGCCAACTCGTAACTTTCAGCTCATCAGTCTTAACTACTACAGATCCGTTTATGCTAATAATGACTCCTTTCGTCGCATTTGTGAAAATTTTAACAAATTGTATCATATTATAGATTTTTCTGAAAGCAATGATATTTTAAAAAGGAAACTAATTTTGTATTTAAATAGTTAATTGTATTCACACCTGTATTACATTCTTTAGTCTGTAAGGATTTATAATCTATAGACCAAATAAAAAAAAATAAATAAAATAAAAAAAAAAAAAAATAAAAAAAGTACTGTTCCTAAGGAAGTACTTTTTCTGAAAAATAATTTTTTTCTACAAAAGCAACTTTTTCTGAAAAAGTACCTTTTTCTAAAAAAAAGTTCTTTTTTCTAATAAATTCCTTTTTCTAAAAAAGTTCCTTTTTCTTTAAAAGTACCTTTTTCTATGAAAAAGTACCTTTTTCTAAAAAAAGTACTTTTTTCTAAAGAGTACCTATTTCTAAAAAAGTAACTTTTTATAAAAAAAAAAACCTTTTTCAAAATAGTAACTTTTTCTTAAAAATCACCTTTTTCAAAAAAAAGTAACTTATTCTAAAAAAGTACGTTTTTATAAATAAGTACCTTTTTCCAAAAAGTACCTATTTGTAAAAAAGTACCTTTTTATAAAAAAGTAACTTTTTTTTTAAAAAAAGTAAATTTTTCTTACAAAAGTACCTTTTTCTAAAAGAAAAGTATGTGCCTCTTTTTTAAAAACAAGGATGTACCTTTTTTTATTTGTAGAAAAGGTTTTCTTTCTGATTAGATTCGCTTTTTTAAACTAGCTTCTTCTAAAAATGCCCTTGTTACTTAAAAGTTTTTGTTCCCAAGAAGTATGTACACATGTATATATTTTTGAAAGAAAGATCCTTTTAAAAATATATACTTTATTAAATTGTACCATTTTTCGTTTTTTGATCTGTTTATTATTTTCTTTGCAGAATAAGTTTCTTGAATATTATGGCAAGTTGTAAAAATAAATTTTGATTGTAAAGGGAATACTTTAGATAAAAAAGAAGTATTTTTAATATATAGCGTTATTTTAAGGGATGTAACGATACGCCTTTTTGCCGATCAACACCGATACCGATACTCAAGAAGAAATATCGCCTATACCGATATTAATATAAAATTTAAATTAAAGGTAAAATTAACAAAACTCGAGTAGAGTAATTTCTTTATTATACAAAATTACAGTGTAAGAGATTATTATTATTTAAAATTTAAAAAACAACTAAATAAATTTAAGATCATGGTTAAATTAATTAATTTTTAACAAAAAAAAAAAAAAAAAAAAAAAACAATGTAAGAGATTATCTGCCAGTTCATCGATTTCGAACGTTAACGTTCGCATAGAAAATAACATTTAAAACAGCAACAAAATTTTAAAATTTGTTTTTGTTTTAAATATTATTTTCTATGCGAACGTTAACGTTCGAAATCGTTGAACAGGCAGTATTACTATTCAAAATTAATTTTAATAAGATTTTTGGTTAAAAAACAAAGTATTCTCATATTTTAACTTCGCAACTCCGTTTGAAGCAGACATGCAGTAAAAAGTCGTCTCTCAGATGTGACTGAACTCATTTGACAACTTAAGTATTTCTGCGCGGTGGTCTTAAGTTTTGAGTAAAGCATTTAATTGCGTCAGTGAACAAGGGGATCTCTTAAAAAATTAGAATATCTAAGGTATATCTAGTCTTCTTCTTTAGCTGAGCCACAGCGCAGGATCGGCAGAGGATCATCCTTCTTTTAAGATTTTAGACTTATCAGAACTTTTACTAGGTGTAGGGGTTACCGTGTCTTCAACACTTTCGAAATGTAGAGTCATGTTGAGTAGCTCACTAAGACGTTTTTTCGATCTATTGTCTTTGAAATTTTCTAGCTTTGTATCGAAGATAGAGAATTGAAGATAAACAATAGATTTCATTATTCTCTAAACAATCAAATCTTTTATTCAGAGCTAATGCTGCGTAAATCGCTTATTTTTGGTTCTCTAAATTATTCTAGTATTTTCTAATAATGTTCGAAGACTGAGAAATAGCGTCAGAAAATGTAGAAAATGTAGAAAATTCTGCTGCAGGTCCAAACGAAGCGTTCAATGCGTTTATGCATAAGTCCAAAAAGTCGTAGTGTAATATTGTATTGACAAGTTACACAACAAACGCGTAGAACGCATATACGTATCGAAAGCATGAAGTAGGATTACTTTCTGCTTTAGGATGCGTCCCGAAAAAAGGTCAAAAAAGAAACATACGCATACAACGCGTGGTGTGGACCGACCTCCAGCTTGAGAATTAAAAGAAGCAATTTATTATTCTGTTCGATTTTTTGCTATTACGTTATGCAAAAAATAAGCATTGAAAATTAAATTGTTTGTTCAAAAAAACCTTTAAAACAGTATCGGTGTATCGACAGTAAAATATCGCCGATACCAATATATCGGCAAACGTGAGGTATCGCAGATATATCGGTATTCGTTACATCCCTAGTCATTTTCGTATTTAAGATCAATTTTTTCCTACAATTAGTACTTAAGTAATTCCGTGTTTTTCGAAAGCTGTTATTTTATTTAGATATAAAAACATTTTTGGATGCACAAATACCTTTTAGTAAGAAAATAAAGACTAAGGGCCTTCACTAAAACAGTAGCTTTTTGTAAAAGAGCTTGTTTAATGTTTTATTTTTCAAAAAATATATCTCTTTAAAATGTAAATTTTTTACAAATAACAAAATAGTATAAAAAGTACTTCTTTAAAAAATAATTTTTAAAGTAAAGTCCTTAGGAAAAATTATTCAAACTACCTTTTGAAATAAAGTCCCTTAAAAAATTTTTTTTAAATTCTTTTTTAAGTACTTTTATAAAAACTTTTCTTTAAAAAAGTAATTTTTAAATCGTTTTTGTAAAATAGAAGAAATATTTATTCCCCTATATTTTTCTCCCAGTGCATAAATATTTTACTAAAAATGACAGAATTCTTGAAGATTTAATTACAAACAAAACAGTCTGCCACCATAAAATCCTCTCTTTTTCATCCAGTAGGGGGACCAGATATCAGATTACTAAATGTTGTTCATGTTTTTGCATGAATTTGTTACACTTGCCCAGATACCAGGCCACAATTCGTTGCAAAAAACAGCGATTTTTTCCGCGTCTTCTTAAATTAAATCGGTTAGAAAAAAAGTACGAAAAACAACAATAACAACAGAAAATCCGTGATAACATCATAAACATTTAATACTGTTCACGTGTTCGTTGTTAGTTTTATTGTTGCTGCTGCTGTTGTTTTGTTTGGTTGTTGTTGATGATGTTGCTGCTGTTGTTTTGTTACATGTACAATTGCATGGCTTAAACTAATAAGCTTAACATTTTATTAGTTTTCAGTTTTATTTGTATTTTAAATAAAAAAGTCAAATATACAATATTTTAAGCTCTTCTTACCACAATATCTTGTTGTTGTTGCAGTTGTTCACTCGCTTAATCAGTCAGCTGCATGTTTGGGGCGTTTATAATGAAAACAACTGTAAACAAAATTATTACTTGCAACTGTTTTTTGTTAGTTTTTTTGTGGCACGTTTAGTTGTTGCTGGTAAATAGTTTTATTTTGAATAAAATATTGGCAATAAACTAAATGTAAAAACCCTCTTGTTTGGATTCCAGGAGAACGTCCTCGCGAACCGTATTTTCAATGTGACCTATAAAGTAACCCACTGTCCAAAAGATGGACACAGTGTTATCCTTGTCTTTTAAGCTAAGGAGATGGATTTTCCTTGTTGTCGCTTAAGTAGACACGGCGCAAGACTGTACTAAATCCATAGTATATCTAACCCTTTTTGGCCCTCAGTGGTTCCTAGGCTACCTGGGTATTAACCATAACCATAGTTCTTGAAGTTCACCCCGGTGGAAGTAGGGATAATCTTAGCGATATTTCACTTTTAGTGTTACATCATCCCGGGCAAATCAGGTTCACGCATACCTGGACTGCTACAAACTACCAAATGACAGGGTTCTTGAAGACTTGTTGATCTATTGAGTCCGAGGTGTTCACCAAAGAACCATGTTTTATAGTACTACTTGAGGCAGGAGGCACCGGACTGACTATTGGTTGAGGCCTCCGCTAGCATCCTTTTTGCGGAAAATGCTGCCTGTCTTTAAAAATTGCTATCTGTGTGTGAAGTATACGGACACACCCGGTGCATTTGGTAAATGCATAAAAGGTCACCCAGTGGTTAAGATCTACCATGAGCTTAGGCCATATGCCAGATGCTCATGCCTCCACATTTGTCCTTGAAGTTTTGGGTTGCAAAACTGAATAAGCACTTAGCACCGTCCCAGATCACTCCAAGAGAATGAATGGCAAACTTTAGCAGATATTTTGAGAGTTCATCCACACAAGCCATTAGATTTACGTGGCTCTGGTACAATTCAGCATCTTCATATTTTTGAAGTGGTCCTACATTCTCACTAAGTATCTTCCAGAACACATCCATGAGGTCTTGTTTTTTAGTCCAACTGTGTAAATGAAATGCATACATCGGGAAGAGCTCTGTCTACATCACGGATCAGTTTGTCGGCTTCGGAGCTGGTTTGTGACGTTTGATCGCTGCGTGCTCTTAAGCGGCTGCTTTGTCATCCGAACGTTGCCATTTAGGCTTTGTCTGTTTCTAAGGGACTGAAGAGGAAGGACTTTGCAGCCTAGTAAATCATGCTTTGGCCTATTCCAATAAAGCTGTTTCAGTACTTTTCCAATGTAAATAGTTTTGAATGTATTGAAGATAATTATGAGCCCCATACTCTTAACACCACCTACCAACGCCTGAGTTTTTTATTATCGTCTTGCTCTCAACTTGGATTTAAACCGCAGCTTCCTGTGATCTCCGAAAAAGCCTGACCAACGTAGTAACGTAGACCTTCTTGCGGTCCCGCAACCACAGAGTATACACAGAGCAGACACGAGACAATAATATACTGCGTTTTTTTTAAGTACAATGAATACACATTTATTTAGTTGAGCTTTACTTGCAAAAATGTTGTAAAAAATTAATTTTTAAGTTTACCACACACAAGTAAAAAACACGGGTTTTACTTCTCGTAGTAAAGTACTCTTGAAGACCTTGTTAGTCTTATCAATGTGGTTAACATACTAAGATTTAAAACACCGCAATAACAAAATATATTAAACTTTTATTTACTACGCTGTGGTTGAAAAATCACAGCACAAGCTGTAGTAAACACGTGTGCTTAAACTACCAGAATAAAACAGCTGACGAAACTCTATCTCTCTCTTTCTCACACTCAGCAGATTTATTAATGTACAACACTGTTGGGATCTGACAATTCTTAAATTGTACCGTCTCAATGACAAAATTGTACCAACTTAAAATAAATTGTACCAAAATTTCGCTAAAAAATTAAAAGGCATAAGAAGAATTAATAACACAGAAAAAAGTGTTTTATCAATTAAAAAAATGGTTTAAAAGGCATTTCAATTTAATTAATGAGATAATTGAATCAATTATTTTTTTAGTGGAAAGAAAATTAAAAATTAAGTGCCTGGCCCACAATGTCGACAAGAACATTTCTTTCTTATATTTATATTGAAAACAAAAACAAATTTAAATTTTTTAGTATTGTTTTCAATATAAAAATGCGAAAGAAATATTCTTGTCGTCATTGTGGTCCTGGCAGTTTATTTTGATTTAATGAACATTTTAGTTGTTTTGAAATAAATTTTCAATTAAAATTTTAATTAAATAACAAAAAATCTTAATTGACTTTTTTCGTTTAAAATAAAATAATTTAAACTTGTAGAATTGTTGTTGGAAATTGTCAATATTTAATTAAAAAAATTAACACAGTGTCTTAAATGGCAAAGTTTTTTGATCATTTTTTTAATTAAAATTAAAAATATCATTTATTAAATAAAAATATTCATAATATTACAATTTTAAGTAATCAATATAATCATTTTGGTAAAAGGTGCAAAATCAAGAAACTGTTTGCTTGATATTATGAATTTGATATAAATTTGGTGATTGGAGAAAATTTATAATTTTTTTCTGTGATCACGTTTTTATTCAATAACAACTAAAGAAAATATAGTATATGAAGACAGAAAAAAATTATGTTATGAGGTTAAAATTCATGTGAAAGTTCTATGGGCCGAATATTATTAAGATATCTTCATCTACATGAGATTTGTTTACCCTTAACTCTTTCCGGGGCACTATGCAAAATCGGTGGAGAAAACAAAATGTTTATTTTACTTAATTTATAAAAGAATTTCAATGAAAAATATGTATTGGAAAAGTATTTATTCTTTTAGGATTCTGGCCAAGGACATGGTATTACATATGTACCAGCGCGCATAGAAGGTTTCATTTAAAAAAAATCACTGGAGCAAGATTTTGTGTTACTAAATCAAAGATGCACATTAAAAGTGGAACACATCCATTGATTACGTTTTTGTTGTCCCGCAACGTTGCATTTAGCAGATCTACGTATTGTGATTCTGATAGGTTGGTGTGCTGACGAAGCTCGTGTATTTGGGTCGTATTGATTGTGTTTGTTCACTCAAACTTTTGTTTGTTTTTTATTTGCTTTTGAAGAGCAGGGGTTTGATCCTGCATGACAAAGGGATGAAATAATATCTAGTTTGAAATCTTTAAGTGGTAATTTGTTCCCCAAATATCTAGAAACAATAAATGCATTTTCAACTGCCACATCAAGAAAATAAAAAAAATATTCGTTGCTTCCATTTTCGGCTTCTTCTATCTAGCTCGTAATATTTTTTAGCTGATCTAGATAATCGAAATTATTCATATGAATATTATAATCATCAGGTTTATCGATTTCCTTTAGATATCCATCAATTTGGCGTTGTTTTATTTTAGCAAATTTGTTTGGGTCATGAATCATAGTTGGGGGTAGTGCACTAAATATTGATTTAAATCAGCAGTGCACTATCACTAAATAAAACTGCAAAAAAAAAATTTAGTTTGCATTCTTATTTTTACCAGCTTAAGTGATGATTGCTATTTTTTTTAACTACAACTAAAAAAAATTAGTGATATTGCAAATTATTTCACTATCACTAAACAAGTATTGAATTCAAAAACCTGCACTCAATTCAAATAGTGCAAAATTTTAACTTGCAATCAAAAAAGCTGCACATAAACAGACTCTCACTAATGGTGTTTTCTTTTCTACAAAAAATGTGACATTTTATTTAAAAAAAAGCAATTTGGTGTTCGTTTCTTTAAAATGTTTTGCTCTCTTAAAGGGTATCATGTTTTATTCTAAAAAAAATTGCCCTTACTAATGGCATACCGCATTGCACTTTACGCCCCGTATAAATCGACAGTGTTGAGAATGCCCTGCAAAAAGATGGCTAATGTTTATATATATCGGGTTACCATACGAAGTTGGGAAAAAATCGCCTCAAATCAGGACAGTAAAAATTTCAAATTTTAATAGCTATCTTTTCTATTATTTAATAGTTAAAATATAAGAAAGTATTACACTGTTAATGATAGGTTGTCAGTGATATAAAATTTAAGTGGATTCGGTGTTATAAAATTGTTTTTGGAATAGAAAATTCAAATCAAGAAATCTTAAAAACTTGGTGTTAAAAAATCGGCAATCTGGCAAAGGTATTTTCTTGTTTGCATATTTTATAAAAAACAAAATAAAGAAATTGGAATTTCGTCATTCATTTTGTTCATTTACTTATTTATTTAATATCAATCTATTAACAAATTTTGGTTTATTTATTTTTTTTTTTATATTTTGAAGAACAAACTTTTTGTCTGCTCTTAAAAACAGGGCGGTCCAATATTGTGTTTTGTTCTTGTCAAATATAAAATTGCATTATTACAGGGTCGGCAAGACATTTTACTCATGTACCTTTTAACAAGGTGTTATTTTTTTGTAGAAAAGAAAACACCATAAAATTTGAAAAATGTAATTCTGTATGAGCATAATTTTTGATTCTTGTTATGATATGCATAAGATAGGAAATTAAACAACATGTCAAACATTTGTCAATAACGGAATATCTCATGGCTTTAATGATGAAAAAATAGCAAAAATAAAACGTGAGTTTATCTTTTCTTATAATTCCCACTAAATTAGTTGGAATTCTCCCAACATTAGTTGTAGTTGTAAGTGGGTAAAGAAAAAACAAATTGCCTTTATTGTTTTCGCAAGAAATCAAAATAATAAAAACAATTTGCCAGTACAGTTTTTTATGCACGTGCACTTTTAAGAAAAGACTAGATGACCCGTGCGAATATTTCGCACCGTTAGTTGTCATTTTTGTAACATAAAATGAAAATAATTAATAGAAATTTTAGTAACTTCAATACATTTTATTAAAAGTATAAAAATATAGGAAATCATAATATATATCATACATATTTACATACATACATACATACATATACTTAAATGCTTTTATAATACTTCTTTGAATAGAATGTTAGAGGTAATGACATGATCATCGTTAACTTTTTACCCGTACGAATCCTTAATACAAACAAAAATATCTTGAAACGTACGCAATTATATATAACTGACTTAGTAATAAACGGCATTATAGTAAATAGCGGTATTGCCAGAATAAATTTTAATACATACTATATTATGTAGAACTGCATTACTATTAAGCGACCCTGTATTACCACACTTGAACAAAAACATATAATCATAATGACAACAGTATTATCATGCAGTTTTATTAGAACTGCATTACTATTAAGCGACCCTGTATTACCACACTTGAACAAAAACATATAATCATAATGACAACAGTATTATCATGCAGTTCTATATAAAATATAATTTTTATCAATTAAAATATTAATTTTTCAATTTCTAATTATTTTTCGTCATTAGTGTTAGAAATAAGCTTTAAAATGAGATATCGTTCATTAAATTGATGATGCGGTGGTATGGGAGATATTTGCAACCGACAAAAAAAAAGTGCTTTAGAAATAATATATGTATATGATAAAGGGTGCGTTCGTAAATACATCACTGCGCTGCATCAGAAAAGCAAATTTTTTTATTGCAGATAAAAAAGTAATTATAATTTTTTTTATTGTGTGACTATTATTTTTGTGGAGTATTTAACAATTTTTTGGTCCACATCTACTTCATTGAAATATATATAAACATTTGAAATTTATTTCTTTATTTTAGTTTTATTGTCGGTATTTTGTTTAAGCTTTGATATCGTTGCAAATAAGACTTGTTGAGTGTATGTAGGTAATTCTCATTCCCTCTGTAGTCTTGTTTGCTTATAGCTTTGGCTTTTCTAAAATTATTAAGAATAACGTTTCCTGATTATCTGGCCTAAGCAACCAGTGAAATGCGCATAGGAACAGTAAAAAACATTACAAAACAAAACAAAATTACTAAATACATTTTTTTTTTTTTTTTTTTTTTTTGGATCACGCAATTTGGGTTGATTGTAGCGGCTGTTTTTACACATTGCCCCTTCACACCTTCCTTTCTGTCTTTATTTTCGAAAGCTGCCTTAGCAACTGATTTGAGCCTTTTTCACATATGTGTGTTCTCTGTGCCCGCAGCCCTTACACTGAAAGACTAGCCCACAACCAACAAGCCCCCCAAAAAATATAATATGTAATGCCATATTGTACCAGTGTTCGCCCATTTTAAATACTAATGAAACATTGTTTAAAGCTTTTGAAAAATGGAAACCGATTATTCATATAATGAAAGCATATTATTGTATTATATTCATTATAAAGTTTATTAGGGCCGCAGGTAATGGAATTTACATTTATGTCCATTCTTCAGTTGACTATATTTATTAAACTCTTTTATTTAAAATTAATTTTGGTATTAAATATTCCCAACGGCTGCAATGACCACAAATTTGTCTATTTCATAATAAATTATTGTCCATTTTTTAAGGCAAAAAGTATTCCAATGCAATTACAATTATTTTTTATATGTATAAATATGCACTAAATTTCCTAAGAATACTTTCATGGAATTCAATGTGAACATACTCGTACATTTCTGGTATTGAAAATGTCAACTAATCGAGTGCATACGTGGGACAAAAGAAAAAGTTCTTTAAAGTCAATTTTATATGTGAAAGTTTTGATAATAAGCAAGTAAATACAGAATAAGGGGGTCTAATCACCACATTCGATATCGAGCAAATTATTCTATCGAGTATGGAGAAAAAAAACTATCGTATTTTTCTGCATACAATAGACACTGACGGATCGAACGAAAACTCTAGGGATGTAATGCGCTTGGTTACTCGATATCGAATGCTATCATCTCAAATTACGATACAATTTCATTCGATATCGAGTGTCATAATACCAAAATGAAAAATGTCGACCAATTTCGCTCGTATGCGGGGACTAGACCCCAGTTTACAAAAAAAAAAAAATTATAAATATGGATATTACTATTAAAACACTAAAATAATTTTAAAGTAACCCTCCTAGAATTGATTTATACATATATGAAAATAAAAGTAAACACGCACCTTTGCCAAATGTAAAGAAACCCTGCAGTTCATACGGTGGTAATTCCTCTCTATCTGCTACTCATTTTCAAGTGACACGGATTGGTGCCTATTATGAGCTTAATTCGATTTTCGACAGCTGTCGAATTAGTTGAGCGAACGAATTTTCATTTGGTATTATGACACACATTCGATAAAAAAAAGTACTATTGTGATTTAGTTTATTCACAGTAGTACATTTTCTATCAGCTGTCACTTTAAATAAAAAATTTTTGTTAACAAATTTATATTATTTAAATTTTTCCTTTTTTAACTGCAATATTACTTTTGTTGTGTCTTTTTTTAAATAATATATTTTCTTTGTGTAATCTCGGATGTCCTTCATAGTCGAAATCATTTCTTCGTGGTAAGATATCTGCGAATTCGTTTGTATCTGCAATAACTGCATTCTGTCCATATAACACTTTTCAGCTCCTCTTTCTTTGCGAAGTGTTTTCTCGCGAATTTAGCTTCTGCGAGATTTCATCCCACTTTTTTATAGCCTGAATTTTTGTAAAAATTCCTTTTGCCAACAAAGTATTTTGTTCCATAAGGGAAACAGCTGCTACTTACTACTGTCGACTTTAGACTTGCATAAAATAACCTAATAAATAAACTACAATTTTTTTTTTATAATTATTTACACCGTCGAAAGCAAATTTGTTTGCGTTGAAAAATTCGGCGCACAACGAAATTTTCGACAGTGCTGCCAACTCATAATACCAAATGAACATTCGATAGTCGATGTTCGATAGCCAGGAAAATCGTTTATCGAATGTAACTCATAATAGGGGCCATTATCTAATGGATTCCATTATTTAGAAAGGTTTCGCTGTTTTCTCCATTTGTGGGTTAAAGAAAACTTTTCTACCTTCTTGTGGTTCAAAAAGTGTTCATTTACTTATCTTTGTCGGTTTTGTCTCCTTCTGAACTCGAGAAGAGCGTACTTCTCTTTCCGTGATCTACAGGGTATATCCATTTAACTGCACGCAAGTCACAATTTGCAATCTTTTGCCTGAGGGCTAATAGAAAAAATGACAAAATATCTCAAAAATACATTTATTATAAAAATTGCATAAGCCAAATTGAACTGAGTTCCAAATGGACTGAACACAATGATTAATGTCAATAGATTTTTATAATCTAAATGAACAAATTGTTAAAAATAAACACAAGAAAAAAATTAACTATCAAAGTAGTTTTTGGGAATACTATTATTTATTAAAAGATTTTGTTTGTTGTGCTTAATTCCCTTTTTTTTTATTAATTGAAAAAAATACTGAAATTTATTGTTGGAGGATAAGCTGTTCCTATGCGCATTTTACTGGTTGCTTAGGCCAGATCATCAGGAAACGTTCTCCTAAATAATTTTAGAAAAGCCAAAGCTATCAGCAAACAAAACTACAGATGGAATGAGAATTACCTACAAACACTCAAAAAGTCTTTTTTGCAACGTACTATTCGCAATACCATCACCCATTTTGAGACCCAGCATTCATTATTGGATAATATTCGACCGAATAGACCACGTCCAGCACGCTGTGAAGAAAATATAGCGGCCGTAGCTGAGAGTGTATACAAAGACCGTGGAGAGTCGATTCGGCGCCGTTCGCAGCATTTCGGACCGTTATCGTGCGATGAAAACCGATTATTTGATGCTCGTGATCTCGGCGACATTTGGTTTCAGCAAGACGGCGCCCCTTCCCACACATCGCACCAATCAATGGATTGGTCGATCGATTGGCCACCAAGATCGTGTGATATCACACCGTTAGCCTTTTTCCTGTGGGGATATGTAAAGTCTAAAGTTTATGCTGACAAACCCGCTTCGATTCAGGCCTTGGTAGCTCTTGGTACTCTTCGGGCTGCTCATCAGCCCAAGTATGGCAATTTTGTTTATTAACGTATCCATTGAGCCAGAAATGGGCTTCATCTCTGAACAAAATTTCAAAATTTGGAGACGCTGTTGTGGTGTGAGTCTTTCCATGATGACTTGCCAAACGATACTGAAAAAATTACAAAGCAGTTTGATATGAGTCAGGCGTGATATGTTAAAAAGCATATTCCAAATCAATTTTGACGATGAATCACCCTTTATATATATATATATATATATATATATATATATATATATATGTTTGCAGAGCCGCTTCAAACTTTAGGCTCCACATGATCCAGTATGAGTAAGAGAAATATATATAGTTTGAATATATATATATATATATATATATATATATATATATATATATATATATATATTTCTCTTACTCATACTGGATCATGCGGAGCCTAAAGTTTGAAACGGCTCTGCAAACATGTGAAAGTTGTATGTTTGTACAAGCCTTTGGCGTTGTATATTAGGGAGTTTTATTGTTTGAAAAATGATTTGATTTTGTTTCAAACATGATGAATATTTTTTTAACCTGCTTGTGATGCCTTGTGCTAAATGAATCATTTTGCAAAAAAATTGACGAGGATAAAAGTTTTTTAGTAGAATTTATTGAAAATTTTATAATTTTCAGCCGTGTCACAGAGTACAATTCCGTTCGGAATGATTCCGTTCGGAACCGATGAAAACATATGTGTGTATTGATAGGAACTATATTTTGATAGTTTTTTGGCCTTTAAGATATAGAAAACTCTCATTCCGTTCACGAAACCAAAAATCGTTTCATTCCGCAAAGTTTTTTTTCGTAATTTTCTGAAGGACCAAAATACGGAATGAATTCCGTTTCCGAACGGAATTGTACTCTGTGACATGGCTGTATGTTTGTGTTTATTTGTAAACGTAAAGCGTGTGTTTGTCAAGCCGTTTGTGTAGTTTATTTGGCTTTTTAAGCTTGTCACTGTTATACGAGTATGTATTAAGCAAATGGTGTAATATTATGGCTTTAGAAATGAGATATGGTACAACAGAACTCAAAGTAAAAAATATTAATGTAAGATCTGCAAAATCTTCAAAATTTAAAAAAAAGAAAAATTAATTTTTAAGCAAAACTCTTCAAAATGCTTGGAATAACTGCTCCTAATGATTTTAAAATTTTTTCTTGTTGTTGTTGTTATTTGGCTCTTAAGTGAGAATTATTGTACCATAAAAATATAAAGTTAATCAGTTAATAGTTGTTTTTCAATAATTGTACACCACAACGTAATTGAATCTTAAAATAGGCATTTAAAAACACATTTTTTTAAATGTTTTGTTTTTTATAATAACTGCCTATACATATAATAATCTTTTGAAATACAGTAAAGGTTTTTGTTCGTAATTGAACATTTTGTAGGGTTATTTTTAATTAAAACATTCAATTTAAAATTGTCATAAAAATACTCATAAAAAAGTGCAACACCTCCTTTTTCGGATAACGCGTAATAAATGTTACATTTTACTTTGAAACTGTATAAAAATTTTACACACGTTTAACAAAAAAAATCTGTTTTTTATATATCTAAACACAAATTTATAACAATTTTTAATAAAAAAAAATATTTCCAATAAACCTTGATAAATTTAAACAACATCATTTGGAAACATGTCGCACAGAGGTGCAACAGAAAATTTGTTATCTCTATAAAATGAAACAAACAACTTGCGACTTATATGGACTCGTATAACAACAAGAACAACAAAATCTTGTACATAATAATAAAAATTATGATTTTTGCACTAACTTAAAAAAAAAACACCCAACCACAAAAAATTAAAAATATTACGAGAAAAAAACATTTAAAAGGCAGTAAACCATCATTAGTAGCAAAAAATCCATACTTATGATTTAGAAAAAAATTGTTAAATCTCAATACTGGAACTGTAGCAATAATATTGAAAAAAGGCTTAATAATAATATATAAAAAAAGAAATGATCTAGACCAAAAATGGTGTCTCCCATGCATGCGTACTAACTACACATCACACTCGTACCAACAAATCGACAGGCAATATACAACACGGCACAGTGGGGGATTTAGGAAAAAGAAAAAAAAAATAAATTAATTACAGTTTCTAAACGGATGCTCACATGTCTCGGCGGAGATGTACAGCGTAATCTTGACCCTCCTTGAGCGGTCACCCCCTTTAGACCACTACTGTAGCCTGGCCCTGACAGCGTTCGATTAGGAAGGAATATGTTCTTTTGAGAGGACCACCGTCCACTTTCTATGGACACATTCCAATGGTCTTTTCGGTGTCAGGTCGTGAGAGATGTCACTTCATTCAAATATAAGATTTGAATTTTATAAACACTCAAAAAGGTAAACTCATAGAAATGTCTCCTCTTATTTTGAATTCAATTCAAGGAAATTTGCTGTTAATAGCAAACTGGCCAAAATTTGCGATTTATAGGAAATTTTAACAAAACTTGGTATTTATAGGAAATGTTTGTTGTCCACATTTGCTTTTTATAGAAAATTTTGCTAAAACTTGCTAATTTTAGGAATTTTTGCACACAATTTGCTTATTATACGAATTTTTACCAAAATTTGTTAATTATAGTAACAATCGATGTCGGTAAAAATTTGATAAAATTTGTTATTTATAGGAAATTTCAAAAAAGCAAATTTTGATAAAATTTGTTATTTTGGGATATTTTGATAAAATTTGTTTTTATAGAAAATTTTGACACAATATGGTTTTATAAGAAATTTGGACAAAATTTTTTATCTGAGGAAATTTTGACAAAATTCGCTTTTTAAAAATTTTGACAAAATTGGTTATTTATAGGAATTTTTGCAATAATTTCTTTATTATAGCAACATTCGATATCGGCAAAAATTTTATAAAATTTGCTATTTATAGAAAATTTCAAAAAGGAAATTTTTATAAAAATAAATTTTATAAAATTTGTTATTTATAGGAAATTTTAACAAAATTTGCTTATATAAGATATTTTGCTTTTATAAGAAATTCTGACAAAATTTTTTATCCATAGGAAATTTTGACAAGATTTGCTTTTTAGAAAATTGACAAAATTGGTTATTTAAAGAAAATTTTGACCAAATTGGTTATTTATAGGAAATGTTGACAAAATTTTTTATTTATAGGAAATTTCGACAACATTTTTCATATATAGGAAATTTCGACAAAATTTTTGACCAACATTTTTATTGATACGAAATTTTGACCAAATTGGCTATTTAAAGGAAATTTTGACAACATTTTTTATTTATAGGAAGGAAATGTTCACAAAATTGTTTATTTAAAGGACATTTCGACAAACTTTTTATTTATAGGAAATTTTTTGTTTATAGGAAATTTTGACAAAATTTTTTATTTATAGGAAATTTCAACAAAATTTTTTATTTATATGAAATATTCACAAAATTTTTTATTTAAAGGAAATTTTTTGTTTATAGGAAATTTTGACAAAATTATTTATTTATAGGATATTGCAATTTTTCATTTAAAGGAAATTTTGACCAAAATTTTTATTTTTAGGAAATTTTGACCAAATTGGTTATATATAGAAAATTTTTACAAAAATTTTTTTTTATAGGAAATTTCGACAAAATTTTTCATTCATAGGAAATGTTCACAAAATTTTTTATTTATAGGAAATGTTCACAAAATTTTTTATTTAAAGGAAATTTTGACCAAAATTTTTTATATAGGAAATTTTGAGAAAATTTTTTATTTATAGGAAATTTTGATAAAATTTGTTATTTATAGGAAATTTTTACAAAATTTGTTATTTATAGGAAATTTTGAAAAATTTGCTTATTATAGGGAAGGCGTAAAATATCAATTAAGTGTGTTTTTTTACTTTTAGGAAAATTTTAAGGAAGAAAGGGCTGTTTGGGTAGATCTTTCTGTGTTTTACAAATGTTTTCGGTTACAAAAGAAGATCGTATAAAGTGGTAATTCGGAAAGAAAATGTAGATTTGCAAAACTCCTTTCCTCTTTTTTCCAAAATCAGCCAATGTTCAACGAAAACTTCGGTTTGTTCACAATGTAGAGCGGAAAATATTTTAACACATTTAAACTGTTGTTGTTGCATGTTCGTTGCTGTTGGTTGGTTAGTTAGTTGTTTGGCCGTAAGCTGATGGCTAGAAAAACTAATGGCAAGATTCTCACGCGACATGATCATAATTCATAATTTAGTGTCATTTTCCCCCTCTACGAATTGTTTTTTATTATTATTTTTTATTTTTTTTTGTTCTGGACAGACAACAACATCGAAAGACGGACAAATCAGACCCAAATCAAAGAAGGCCAACTTTAGAGAGGGTTTATAGTTGTACTTACAGAGTTACACACTTAAGTGGTTATTTAAGGTTTTCAATAACGAATGGTGGTCAGTAAGTTGGAGCAAAAAATATACATTTTCCAAGCTGACATTTTTTTTTAGGTCTCGTCTCGTACAACCATAACGAATGTTGTTGAACATGACAAGGAGATCATGTTTATTTAACAAATGTTTTTCCAAAAAGTACAACAAATAACAACAGCCAAAATGTTTATATTGTCGTTTTTTTTCAGAAATAGCAACAAAATAAATAATAACATGAACAATTTTAAAAATATGGAAAATAAATGATAAATTATTGAATTTTGTAAAGATTGTGTATGAGGGAATGTAATCTGTTGGAAACTGAGGATTTATATTTGTTTTTGTTTTTAAGGTTTAAAAAGGACACGGAAAAAAATATGAAATAAAGAAAAAATTTCTGAGGAGTCCACCCCGAAGAATTTAAGATTTTCTAAAAAAAATGTATTAAGTAAAAAAATCATAAGTTCGAATCAAAAGCACTATTTTTGTGCCCAAACACTATTCAATCCAATTTTTGATACCTTCGAGATGGCGAATTCCAGTTATATGTTCTGAATTGATATAGTTTTTGTTGCGTCAGCAACACGGAAACGATCACTGCCATAAAAGGAAACTAAAGCTTAAGATATGTTTTAAACCGACTTCTTGACGTTTGTAAAGCTCTAACTCGATTCTAATCAAGTTTCAGCAGCTCAAAGAAAATCCAAAACACTTTTCGTAATTCGATGTCTTTCGATTTGAATCCCTGTGGACAGTCAGATCGCTCACACAAACACTTTTAAGGCAGTATCCTCAATTCCCTTATATTTCTGCTTAGATTCTTACATCGTGACCGACCATATAAGGTCTGCTTCATTTGAAATGAAAAACGAGATGTTTTCGTATATGTTTTCTTACAACAATTGAACAAAGCTTTTATTTACGAAACCTTAATCTAGTTAAAATACTTAAATCTACGACGTGGGTCTGGTGATGTAGCGTAACTATATGAGGGTGCAGTTGGTGAGACGATGAAGTGATGAAACGGCTAGATGTTGCTGGCATGAGGCATGCACTGTAACGATTCACAGGGCAGCGTTGAGGTACTGATGATTCGATCTGGCAGAGAAAATGCTAATAAACGCTTTCGGTTATGGTGTATTTGTATATACTCATATGATCGAAACAACGCCAAGTACGGGGCATTCGGTTGCCTCCGTAACTGGCTGTATACAAGACTAACTACTTCGTACATTTGTTTTAAGCGTTTCGAACACAAGAGGAATTAGGGGGCTCGTGTGTTCGGCTAACTACGGATTTCTTATACATTGACTGCCAACGAAATGAGAGATCGCTGGCGGTCGGCTTAATACGGCTAACAATACATCGAACACCACGAGAATTCAGAGGCCGTGGTGCTGGGCTAACTACGGTTTCAAAACTTCGGACACCAAGAGAATTCGGAACCCATGGCGTTTGGCTAACTACGGTTTACAATAATTCGGGCACCAAGAGAATTCAGAGACCTTGGCGTTCGGCTAACTACTTCGGACGCCACGAGAATTTGGAGGCCGTGGCGTTCGGCTAACTACGGCTTAAATACTTCGGACAACAAGAGTTGCGCAAAATTTGTTAAATATCGTTAAACTCTAATCGAATTCTTCGGTTTTGTGAAACCTTTCGGTTTTGTAAATAAGAACTAGGGAGATCGATTATTCGACTTTTTTCAATGACCGGTTTTCGAATATTACGAATACTTGCTATTTTAAAAAACCCGGTTTTTGGTTAATTATTTTTTAAATAACCGGTTAAACGGTTTTAATTCGAATACATAAAAACACAAAAATCAAATAAGTTTTTGTAATAAAACGTTAATTTGAATAAAAACAAAACAATTTGCAAAGGTAAGGAAGCAACAAAATACATAGATATCACTTAGATCAGACCTAACAAATATTTTACGATAATATCCAAGAAAAGTGGGACCAGTAAATAGATCAAACTTTAGCTTAATTTTTAACAATTTTTTATTGATTTACTAAACTTTATTGGTAAGAAGATATATGTTTAATGTAATTTAGAAACTGTTGAATGATTTTTGATCTAGACAAAAATTTTACAGAAGCAAATAAATTATAGGAATTTAATAAATTATTTGAAATAATGTCCCAAATTTATTTTGAATGAGTTTTAAATTGGTGGTGGTTAAGCATGTCTATATAAATCTACCATATTTTGGTAAAGTTGCAAACAAAACCTCTTAGCCAGGAGTATCTATTTCAAATTATTTTGTTTCAGCATTATAGAAACGAATAGTAAATTGAACATGCTTTATGTGTAAAATATTTGCCAATTCATCGACTACAATTTAAGACCTTCCATGACATTGTTTGATTTCTTCAATTTTGTTTTTTAGTTCTTGATGTTTTAATAAATAAAACTGGTAGAAATTTTTCCAATATCGCTGATTCCGCCGGAATGTTGTAGTTTTCAGCATGAAGAGATGCTAGAACTACTTAAGAGTTTTTACTGCCTTAAAGGGCATTTTGTCCTCGGCAACACAATGGGCTTATATTTCACCAATGATTTTTATAATCGCTTTTATAAGTGATTTGTATTTACAGTGTTAAGAATGTTTTTTGACCTTTGTTACATTTTGTTTTGACATTCTTCATTAAAAGTTTAAGTTTGACCAACATTCAATTAGAAAATACTTAAATTACGGGTACATCTACAACAGGATTAAGGAAAATGTATATTAATTACACATTATTAAAATAACCGGTTTATTATACCAAAATAACCGGTTTATTCGATATTCGAAATATGGGCATTTTAAAATAACCGACTTCGACAAAGCTAAAATAACCGGTTAAAACCGGTCGAATAATAACCGTTCGATCTCCCTAATAAGAACACATTTAAATCTAAAGTTTCCAGATTTGTTTGAAAACTTACAATGCTAAACTCTGAACTCTAGAATGATTGTGATCTTATCTTCTGGGACTTCTTTGTAATGATGAAATCTTTGAAAATACTTTTATATGTAGTGTCCCATAGACTAGAAACCCATTCCGAATTTAAAATTTTATGTTCAAAGAATATTTATTTCTTTTCTAAGCATTGCGGTCTGATCTTCGTTATTGGGACGTCCCCATCCTTTTTCTACACAACATAATAATTTAGGAGGTTCTTGGGACTTTGTAAGAATTTTAAATAAACTTCCAAGACATATATTTTTGCCATTGTTTTCGATACTCTAAATTATTACCATTTTTTCCCTGAAATATCTATTAACTGTTCTAGAAAAAAAAACACACAAGCCGCAGGTGGTGCCCGATTTGTTGCGGTATAGGGTAAATAGTTCTTTGTTTAAACTCAACATACATACAGCCTTCTATTAATTGAGAAATTATTTGAAACTGTGACCCACTACACGAATTGACCATACGTTCCATAATAACTACCTTCTTTGAATCAGCTTAAAGCAAAAAAAAATTCAATATACGAGGGCGGATCAATAAGTCCGTGACTTTTTGAATGGAACTTGACAGTAGTCTATTAACAATTGGTACTTGATGGGAGC
Organism: Pollenia amentaria; assembly: GCA_943735925.1. Taxonomy (NCBI): domain Eukaryota; kingdom Metazoa; phylum Arthropoda; class Insecta; order Diptera; family Polleniidae; genus Pollenia; species Pollenia amentaria. The sequence continues at coordinate 180,538,486 of OX031010.1, read as the reverse complement.
AGTGTTGCATTTCATGTAACTACGAGGGAAGTTCGAAAATTTTGATATTAAAAAAATACTCGGTACAAAGAACTTACAAATGAATCTTAACCCTATAACATAGTTTTGTTCTAAAGGGCCGATGATTGCCTATGGGTCCAAAATATGATACACTTTCAGAATTTTTTCTGTAAATACTGTAGTGTAGAGTATGAAATCGTCAGGCTAGAATGACTGCACTACTTTCTTAAGCTATGGTCACACTTGTCAAATATTTGACGAAAAAGCGGGACCAAATATAGTTTCCTTTAATTCCAATATTTATTTTGTTTATAATACCACATGTTACATAAAACAGTTTTTTGGTGTCTAGCAGTATAATTCATTTTTATTTTGTGACATTAATATGTTATACGTAAGGGAAAATCCCTATTCGTAGGGATTTTCTTCTAAAAAAAAATGGCCGTAGGGGAAAGAAGATTGATATTTTGAAATCATTAAAATGTAGGGATTATTCCAAAAAAAAAAAAAAAAATAAAAAAAAAAAAAAAAAAAAAAAAAAAAAAATCTTGGCAATCTTTTTCGATTTGTGACATAATACTAATAAAATTGTTGATACGGCGCAACATAACAAATTGTTAAATTTCTTTGGGTGAATGTTTGCCTTCATTACAACTTTGATTTTAAGGTAAATTTGGGAAACTCTCTTGCAAGAATTGAATTTTTCAGAGCAATAATATATAACTTGTTTAATATGGGCATCAACAACTTTTGAAGTTTTCCCCCTTTAGTAAAAATTAGCTATCTTTGATTTATCACTGCCACATGATAATACACATAACGTTCTTAAAAATAAAGTTTAGTAAATCAATAGAATTTGCTAAAAATAAAACTAAAATTCGATTAATTTACTGGTCACGCTTTGTTTGCATTTTTTTTCGTCAAATATTTGTTAGTTCTGAACGTACTCGTATCTTTGTCATAAAATTGTATATTCAATTTTCATTACAAGACGAATGTACCTTCCATTTAGGGTTGCCAGTCGGGGTTGTTTTGGCTGGATTGTCCAGCTTTTTAATGGCCTGTCCAGTTTCAAGCTAAAAAGAAATTTGTCCAGCTAAAAAAATTTTCCACAAAATGCTCTTAATATTTATTGCTTTAAAAAATTTTTTATAAATTTCATTATTGGAACATAATGCATCTGCAATAGCGCCATCATTTCTATTTTTGATTTAATTATTTAATTCTTAAATAGATATCGCTCATTTGCTGGAAAAAGTCATAATTGAAGTTTTCAATTTGCAAAGAAGTAAGTCAATGGGAAAATGATATTTCTCTCAAGAGCTGAATATGCAAGATTTTTACATCAATTTTTTACTTAAGATAAATATAGGAGCGATAATTAATTCTACATTAAAATAAGAAACTAATTTTTTGAGTTATGACGCTGTTCCAGCAAATAGTACATATGAATGAACTGAAAAAATTTAAGTTTAGTTATATTTTGTTATGTTAGTATTGTATACGGATTATCCTTGAACTCTGTTAATTCAATTCCTCACATTAAATATGGATTTCGACGACAGTCCTAGTGTCTGCAGAGATATTTCTTACATCGAAACATATGGGTGATTCACAAAGTGTGCTATGAAGTCATATCGTCATAATATCATAAATAATATTTTAAAGGGTCCGCCATCTAACGTTTTTTTCAACTAGTGCTTATTTCGTGAATGGTAACACTCAGCTCATGTCTGATTTGACAGATAATTAGTTTTATCCTTCCGCTGAACGAATATGGTTGTGTGAACGCTTGAACAACGCTGGGAAATATTGCGACATTACTTTGAAAATCATGGTAATGTTGCAGAATGTGTGCGAAAATTGCGTACGGATTTTGGAAGAAGAGAAGCTACGTCAGCTCCGTGTGTTCATTATCTTGTGAAAAAAGTGAAAGAAACTGGCATCCTCATCAATAAACCAAAGGGTGAAAAGCCAAAAACAGTGCGTACACCCGAGAATATTGCTGCTGTGGCAGAAAGTCAATTCACCGACGTTCTCAACAATTGAACATTTCGGAGACATCATTGAGACGAATTTTGAATAAAGACCTTGGTATGACGCCATACAAAGTCCAATTGGTTCAGGAGTTGAAGCCAACTGACCATCCAATGCGTTTTCGCTTCGCTAAGTGGCCCTGCGATCGACTTACAGAAGTTGCCGATTTTGCATAAAAAAAATCATATTTTCAGAAGATGCTCGTTTTGATCTTGCCGGGTATGCAAACAAGCAAAATTGTCGCATTTGGGGCACAGAAAACCCGCAAGCATACATTGAAATGCCGATACACCCAAAACGAGTCACTGTGCGGATTTTGGTCGAGAGGCATAATTGGGGCATTTTTCTTCGAAAATGAGCAAGGAGTGGCCGTTACAGTCAATGGCCATCGTTATCGGGCCATGTTGAACGAATTTTTCTTCACAAAAATTGAAGAGGAGGATATTGGCAACATTTGGTTTCAATAGGACGGCGCTACGTGCCACACAGCCGCAGAGCTGATGTCGTTTGGCCACCGCGGAGCTGCGATTTGACACCGTTGGACTATTATTTGTGGGCTGCCGTCAAAGATAAGTGTTACGCCGACAAGCCAGAGACAGTTGACGCTTTAAAGGACAATATTCGTAAAGCCATTGGTGAAATACAGCTGCACACAATCGATAATGTGCTTAAAAATTGGACCGATCGTGTAGGCTACTGCATGGCCAGCTGAGGCAGCCATTTGAATGAAATTATTTTCCATGATTAACCGGAAGGATTGTACTTTCAAATAAAAAAAGAAATTTGAGAAAATGTTCAGTAGTTTTTTTATAGCATTTTCAAAAAAAAAAAAAAAAAGTTATTTGGCGGACCCTTTACAATTGTTTAAAAAAAATATTGTTGTGTTTCAACGAAATAAAAATTTTAATGCTGTGTCCATTGATTCGTCATAACTGTACAGTAGAAATCTAAATTATAAGCGGTTAAGACATATGACTTTTACAACTTTATGACTACCTTGTGAATCACCCAATACAAAATTCAAAATATTACTTAAAAACTGTTATGGCCCAATTAAAACTCAACTGATAATGATCCAAATGATTTGAATGGTATTATTTTTAATGAAGATGATAATAATAATTTTTAATAATATGAAGATTTAATAATTTATATATGCAAATCTAAATTTTTTTTTTATTTACTTTTAAATTATATACCATGATCTTAAAAAAACTTTTTTCTAGCTGTATACATTTTAAGTTCTGAAATAAAATAACAATTTTAATTTGTAGTTTGGAAAACCTTATAAATTGTGTTGATTAAACTTATTCCAGGGTAACGCTGGTATGGGTACTAGGGCACAGTGGATGCCCGGACAACCAAACTGCAGACGGTCTGGCCAAACGGGGCTGTCTCTTGGACATTCCAATGGCTCGCTGCAAGACTCTCATAAGAAGTGAGTCGCATAGAAGGGCTTAGGAGAGATGGCAGGGGAGCACACCTGTTCGATGGCCAGGACTTTATGGCCTGGCTACGACGCGGCGAGAACGCGCGTGCTACTTGGTCTCGGTAGGCACCGGATAAGGACGGTGATATCGGTCCTTACGGGTCACTGGGTGATAGGGACTTATGCGCAGAGAATGGGCCTTGATTACAAAGAATACTGTAGAAGTTGTCATGATGAGGAGGAGGAGGAGACGGTGCTTCACTTTCTCTGCCAATGCCGCGGTCTCGGGGACATTAGGGTTAGGCATTTCGGGAGACCGGAACTAACATGTCTTGACGATATGTCCAATGCGGGACTAAAATCAATCTTTCTCTTCTGCAGAGCGTTGGGGTGGTTCGAGGCTGCAGTGACTTCTGGAAAATAGCCTGGTGAATACTAGCTGACTCTTGTCACTGGCTGAGGGTATCACAAAGGGACCGCTATAAGGACCCAAGTGAGCCATCCTCGTGTCGGCCGCTCATTGAACCTAATCTTACCTAACTTATGCACGTAAATGAACCCCCAACAACACTCTCGCTCGAAATATTGCTTTTTTTTAATTCTAAAGTGCTTTTTGCTTTTAAAAAGTTGGCATCACTGCTTATGGTCTTAATTTTCTTCATAAACATGCGTTTGTTTTATTTACCACTCTTATTTCTTTGAGTGTAAGTAAGTACAAGGAAGAAATATACTTTTTTTAATTTCCTTTTTGTTGTTCCATGTTGTTTCAAGTGCATTTTTAAAAATAAGTTTGTATTTAAGGCTTAATGACATGTGATGTGCGTACGGATAGATATTTGGCATTATTACATTTTTTTCTTCTGCTTGTTGTTGTAATTGTTGTTCTATAATAACCACAGTTGTTGTTGTTATTTTGTTGCCTATTCAAAGCGTTATTATTTTAGCATACAAAGTAGAATTGTTAATAGATGTCCGCGTGTCCGTCCATCCGTCTGTCTTTAGGTCTATCGGTTAGTTAAAGTGCTGGCAATAAAAGAAACCTGTTGCAAATTTGCATATAGATGAGGCAAGTTGTTAAGTATGTGTTGCGAAAATTGCCGCCTATAAAAAAAATTTACTTCGACATCTTCTTAGTGATTGCATTTGCAAAATGATGATGTTGTCGATGAGGAGGATGTATGTAACTGGAAGATGACGGTGCCGACGCTAAAGCTGTTTTTCGTTTTTTTTTTACCATTCTTCTAACTTCTTGTTAATCTTCCTGGGGTACATTCTTGTACACATCTTCCAAACATACTTGTAACGTAGTTAAAGTTATTGTATGTCATGTGGCCATATCAAACCAAAAAAAAGGTGGCCTGACAATGAATTTTATTTTTATTTGCCAGGCCAGCGATTTGAGCAGAAGAATTCTTATTTTTCATGTACTGCAAAGAATAAACGCCGTCATCGTCGTCATCATCGTCGTCTTGATTGTAATTTATGTAAGTCTTTCATCCATTTGTTGCACGTGGCTAATTCTTTATAAGATGTTTTTCGCCGATCAAATTCATTGCAAAAAAAAAACGCATTTTTCATAATTATATATGTACTTCATCTCCGTATAGCAAAAGTATAAAATAAATAATTAAGTTTTTTTAAGCAGACATCATCAAGGTAATAAAGTGGGTTTTATTAATTTTTATTTTCTGTTATTCCGCCAATCCGCTACTACTTGTTGGTAATTGAAATATTTTGGCCAAAAACAAACATGTCTGTTATCCTCAAAAAATGGTTTCAGCCATATACAGTGCGTTTGTAGAACGTGTGTGTGGCATTTGACAAGAAACTCTAGAGACTACTCATTGTGGTTTAGAAGTTCGTGCCTGGCCAAAAAAAGTGAAATATTTGGTCAAAATAAATGAAACTAATGTGACCAAATATTTTTTTTTTTTTTTTTGTAATGTGTAAAATATTTTTTTTTGGTATTTTTAATTTGTATCATATTTTCATGGCAATTTAAAAAAGTTTAAGGCTATTTAAAAGAATTTATAAAATTTTCTATGTGTTAGTGGTAACACTGAACAATTTTCTATAGACAATCTTGTGTTTTATTGGTAACATGGATACAATTTCTATAGAAATTTTTTTGAGTTAATGGTTACACTCATAAATTGTCTAAATATAATTATGTGTGTTGGTGGTACCAATTGAAATAGTAGTAATTGAATAGTAGTATAAAGTGGTAACATTAAAATAAAAACTTTTCTATAGAAAGTTTTGTGCTTTAGTGGCAATAAGCGAATTGTAAAACAGGCTTTGTTTGTTATTGGTAAAACTAAAGGTAGAAGTACATAACACGCGTTAGTGCGCGAGCGATCTGTAGGCTTCTGTCAAAAAAAGATAAACTAGTATTTTTTTCATGGAACAAGTTACACAAAAATCATTTTGACGCGTTAGCGGCAGAACGTTGGTTAACTTTGAACTTTTTGTGTTTTTGACAAGTAATCAGCCGACAATAAAAAAGAATAATATAACAAATTTGTGAATCATGGAGGAAAAACTTATTGAAAAGTTTTTAAAACATACAGTATTGTTTAAAGAAATAGCTGAAGCTTGGAATTCTATAAGAAAGGTGGTAAAAAAATAAAAAAAAAACATCTGAAAGAAATGGTTTTTATAACGCGCGTTGTGTAACTTGCCATTTTTCAAGCGCTAAAATTTTTAAGCGCACCATACTCGTCGACGAATTAACGCGTGTTATGTACTTCTACCTTAAATAGAGTTGTATTGAAAAAAGTATCAAAAAATTTTTAATTTTCTGTATTAGTGGTAACACTTAAAATTTTCTAGCACAATAAAAAAATTTGTTTTTTTAGTAGTAAGACTAAAAACAATTGTTCTATAAAAAAGTTTTAACATTTAAATTTTTTCTCTATATAAAATTTTATGTGTTAGTGGTAACACTGAACAAATTTTCTATAAAAGGATTTTGTGTAATATTGATAACTCTGAAAAAGTTTTTTTTTTGCCAACTTTTAGCATAAATGGTAGTAACACTTAAAAAAATTTTGTAGAAAATTCTGTGTTATTGGTACCACTGGACAATTTCCTATAGAAATCATTGAGAACTGTGAATAGTTTTGTAGATGGTAAATTTTTTATGATATCGATAAGTCCAACCGATTTCCTGGGTTCGATAACTATGTAAAAACAGTTTTCTATAGAAAATGTTTTCTCTTATCGACAACTCTAAATAATTTTATATAGAAAATTTTTTCTGCTATCGATGACTAAAAACAATTTTCTATAGAAGATGTTTCCTGTACCCATGTTCTGTAACTTTGGTATGAACTTCTCGCATCGGAAAGCTGTGAAACAAAATATTCCATCGTTTCTCGAAAAGTAAGAAAAAATTATGTCTGTTACTCATGTCAAAAACTATCAAAAGAGATTACGTCGTTACGTTATAAATGTCAAAATATTCCAATCGAAGCCGATATGAAATTGCAGATGTGGAGAAGGCCAGTCAAACATATCGTTGACGGCGACCAACATTTACTTAAATTCAAAAATTTTCAACGACGGCAAAATAAGGTAAAGTGCGATTTTAATGTTTGTTGTTTAAAAAATGGCTGCTTTGGAAACATTGGTGTATTTTTCAAAAATGTTAATAATAAAGCAAAATAATTAAACAATGAAAAAATCTGACAAGAACAAAATACTTACCGCTTTCGTGTTATTATTCATTGCATTTCTAATATACTTTTTAGTGTTAACATGCTTTCTTACCCCGTTTTTATGAGTGAGTTTATTTGACAGTTCAAAGCGGGAACCTTCTCAAAAAAATTTTACAGACACACTTTTTCTGTATACTGGCGAGTAATTTCCCTACTGACAGCAATTACTCACCAAAGACGCAGTTAAGTGATAAAACCAGTTGTTTGTTGGTTTAATTTATGGCATTTTTGTTTCATTTCAATCGAAAAGTTTTCCGACACGGGAGTTACATAACATGAGCACTGTTATATAAATAGTTAAACTTGTTTCTATTATAAATAACTGTAAACCATTTTCTATAGAAAATGTTTTCTGTTATCGATAGCTATAAGCAATTTTCCATAGAAATGTTTCCCGTTATCGATAACTATAAACAGTTTTCTGTAGAAAATATTTCCTGTTGTCGAAATTGGTAAACAATTTTCTGTTATCGATAACTGTTAAAAATTTTCTATACAAAATATTTTCTGTTATCAATAATTGTAAAGTAAATATTTTTGTAAATTTTTTTTTCAAGTCGGTTTTCTGATTCATTTTGTTGGTGTCATTATTCCCTTTTTTATTTAGTATCCATTTAAAATACATGTCTGCATGTTTCTGCGTGTTTCGGTTTAATCTTTATGTAGTTTTTGTTGTTCCTCTTGTTGTATCTAATGTTTTCTATTTTTTTGTTAGACGAAATTTCCAACGCTTAAAAGTCGGCGTAAAAACAGTTCTAGTGTATGACAACTACGAGTGCACTTGTGGCATGTAATCGTTCTTGAGAGACTAACACGCGTAATTCATACCAACCAACACAATCGACAAACATTTCTACACTCTAAAAAACTCAGCAGCACAATCGATACCAATTCCTCTTACGAGAGTCTTAATTTAAGATGTTTTTAAGTTTTTTTTTCTTCTTTTGTGCCTTTTTCGATTCCGATATAAAGTCACATTCATGACAGCACAGAGTATTAGATGTGTAAAGTCAAGACATTTATGAATATCAAATTGTATAAATTATAAAATTCATACATATTGGATGTTGGACACATAACACAGTGGGGGAAGTTTAGCCAAAGAGAGGAAAAAAATGAGTTTGGGGATATACACGACATTTGGAAAGTTAATAAAATATTAAAAATGTGAAAAAATTTTAAGCAAATTTTCATAGAAGTTTTCTCCCTATAAAATCCCACTGTGCTCCGTAAAGTATTGAATGTCTCATCTCCCAACTTTGTCTTGAAAAATCACAACAACCTCCATTCATTACATAAATAAATATAATAATGCCAATTAAATATCAGAAAAAATATACAAAATTGATAGTTAAAGAATATTTTAATGTTTTATTTCTTTCTTTTCGTTCCTTTTTCCTCTAAATTATGGGAATATTAGCGATTAAGGAAAAAAATTCAACATAAATAAAAAAGTAATCAGTGTTTAAAATACTCTACTAATGGGATTTATAAATGTCACAAGAGATTTTCATGCATTTAATTAAAAATTTTTTTTGTTGACATTTTGTTCTTTTCTTATTTATTTCAAATTCAATATTCCTAAAGGGGGAAGTTGTAAGCGAAAGGTTAAAATGATGTTGTGTTTAGTAGCAAAAAATTAATAAAAAGGATGTTATTAAAAATAAATTTTTATTGATTTATTAAGAAACAAATACAAGTTTTTTTTAAATAATCTACCAATTTGTTGAATAATAAAAGTGTAATAAAAAACTTAACAGGGTTTCAGTTTTAAAATTATCAATAAAATGGACAAATATTTCACAGCATGTATCGATAACTAATTGATTTTCTATGAATGATTTATAAATACAATTATAATAAAATGTGTTAGAAATTAAAATAAATCACACACAAATTATTTTTAGTTTATATGTGGACTAAAGGTAATTTTTTAAAAATATCGTTAACTAATATATTTTACAGTTAACAATAACACAAAAACTTTATTCAAATCGATAAACAATTTAAAAATAAAATTAACATGTTTCTTTATAGAAAGTTTTTTTACAGTTATCGATCAAATAGGAATTTTCTGTAGACAGTAATGTTAATTAATTTGATAATTTAAAGCAGACCATACACGATTCAATTCAATTGTCAACTGAGTCGGTTGTTGTCCAAATCAAAGCGTGTATGGCCTTGTCAGTTGATTAGTTTGACGGTTGTCGAGTTGGTTGAAGAAAAATCAAAAGATTTTGATTTTTTCAAGTTGACTACTAAGTCTTTCAATTCGATTGTACTGTGTGTGCTCAAGTCTCTTGATCAGCTGTCAAAATGTATGTAAAAAAAAATCTAAATTTGACAGTTGAATTAAAATCTTTCAATTCAGTTGAAGAAGTGTGTGGCCAAGTATCAATTCAGTTGAAAGACTCAGTTGACAACTGAATTGAACCGTGTATGGGGCGCATAAAGAAAATGCTTGTGAGAACAATTATCTCTAGAAAAATTGTAGTCTATCGATGCAATCGATAACGATAAAGTTTTTTTATTAGCCGATTTACGTTAAGGGTGATTGGCTGCGACATTGCTTACGTTAGTTTGGGAAATGTTGAATTAATATGCTAAATCTGCAATACTGACAACAATTTATAATGCAAAACTAAACAATTTTTAAAATGTCTGATTTAACCAAGGAAGAAATTATTGAAGAAATTGTGGACGTAACTGAACTTGTTGTCGAAACTTAAGATTTAGATGATGCTGACAATGTTCTGCCTGGCAGCACTGCTCATACAAAACGTAACAAAAATAAGAGAGAGAAAGAAATATTTAAAGAAGAAATGCCAAAATTATCGCTTCAATTCTCCTTACGTGCAACTTTTACTACCCTGCAAGCTTCTCTACACTTGTCGCCTACAAACACGACATGTCGTAGCGATAGCACCCTTAATGTAAACAGCCACTAAGCAAAATAATTATTTTGGAATCGTTTACATTCATCAATTTTTTTTTTAAGAAAACTTTTTACAGTTATCTACTGCAGCAATAAAATGAAAAAGTTTTACAGATATCACAGTATTCCATAACACAAACTTTTCCTGCCATTTATTTTCATAATTATCGATAAGATAATATTTTGGACAACTCTAAAATTTTCTAAAGAAATCTTTTTGCAGTTAAGAAGAATGTTAACCGTTACAAACAAATTTATGTAAAAAGCGTTTTACAGTGACAAGATTTTCTAGAAAATTTAAAGGTTTTCTGAAGAAAATTTATGACATTTTCAAAAAAAAATTACAAGATTTTCTAAAAAAAACTAGAAGATTATCTAAAAAAAATTCAGAAGATTTTCTGAAGAAAATTAATAATGTTTTCTATAAAAAATTAAAGAAATTTTCCAAAGAAAATTGAGAAGATTTTATATAGGAAATTGAAAAGATTTTCTATTGAAAATTGAAAAGATTTTTTTTTTTTTTTTTTTAATTAGGCTTAAGTTCATTGAATTTAATTTTCATTAAATTATTTTACAACATGAAATTAATTAAAATTTAATTGATAATTTTTCATTCTTGACTGCGCTGAGATTTGAACCCAGGCTTTCACGGACAGGTTGCCCATACTAGTTTCGATTGTAAACACACAATACAAATAACCACTATACTAATATTGAGAAGAATTTCTATAAAAAATTTAGATGATTTTCTGTAAAAATTTAGGTAATTTTCTATATAAAACTTAGAAAATCGATAAGATTTTCTTTAGAAAATTGAGAAGATTTTATTTCGAAAATTAAGAAGATTTTATTTAGAAAATTGACAGGGTATTCGATAGAAAATTGACAAGGCTTTGAAATGTTACCAATAACACTAAATTTTTTTAGTGTTACCTCTTAAATTTATCATAGAAAATTTTCCAAAGTAACCGCTAACATAAATTTTCTTATGAAAATTTTCCAGTGTTACCACTTCTCTTCACTTTAATATTTATGTACTAAATCTTAAAACTGAAAATTAGTCCCACCCCAGTAAAACATTAATGTTTAGACGGTCGTCTACCTAGCGAGGTCGAAGATCGACTCTTCGAAGCCAAGCGGATTTTGATGGTTTTCCAGCTTAATAATATATTTTGCATGGACTTTGCCACATTCATCTTTTACCAGCGAAATCTCTAAATCGCTATGAATGTTCTTATTTATTATATTCCACGGCGCTCCAGTCAAAGTTCTAAGAATTTTCGTTTGTGCTCTCTGTATAAGCTCGACACTGGAATTGCTAGCCGTTCCGGATAATTCTATACCATACGCCCAAATCAGTTTCAAAACGGTTTTATAAAGTAAAACTAATTAACCAGTGATGTCTAGAAGCAGTAAACTTTAAGTTAAGTCTCTTGGTTTCTATATGTCGAAGCCATGTCAGCCGTCCAAATGTAAACCGAGGTATGTAACAAATTCCAACGAGGGTACTCAACCCTAATTAAGTGTGACAGATGGACAATTTCTCTCCTAAGAGTAACGTAACGTGTTTACTTTTTAACTCGTTCACTCGAATTCGCCAATTTTTCAACCAAGTTTCCACTTGACGAAGGTAGTTATTAAACTTCCTGGCCCACAATGTCGACAAGAACATTTCTTTCGTATATTTAAATTGAAAACAAAAACAAATTTTAGTTTTTTTTTGTTATTGTTTTCAATATAAATATACGAAAGAAATGTGCCTTTCGACATTGCGGGCCTGACAGTAAGTTGCCGAGAAGCCACTTGCGAGTTCACATTCGAGCTTAGAATAGCTTTATCATCCGCAAATGTGGAAATGGCCAGTTTGTCGCATATGGGCAAATTGAAGGTGTATATTAAGTAGGTCTAAAAACGATTCCCAGTGGAACACCATTATTTATCTTATATTCTCTTGTAAAATTTTGTTTTCTGCGTACTAAAAAACAACGATCTGACAAATAGCGCTCTAGTAATTTGTGGGTGTTTGGCGGCAGCAGACACATGATTTTAAGGACCTTATGCTTATACAAAAAAAAAAAAAAGTTAAATTTCATATTTATTAACCGATACGTTAAGCCAATACACTTTTGCTAGGCTTAGACTGATCAACATTTCGGAGGAACGCATGGTAGATGTTGAAAATGTGAAACATGCGCTCACACTTGAAACATCACAAATCTACAATCAATAAAAAATTTTACCATATCTGGAAAAAAATTTCATTGGTTTTAAACGTGTTTTCTACAAAAGTACCAAAACTTTTAAATAAAACACCAAAATGTATGTGAAATTTATTTTGTTTAATAATATAAATAGAAAATCAAACAAAAAAAGGCTTGCAAAAAAGTAAAAAACTTGGCAAATGGTACGCCTTTTTCAAAAAAAAAAAAAAAAAAAAAAAAAAAAAAAAAAAAAAAAATGCCTTTTTGTCAGTGCTGCCACAATAATAATAGAATTTGCTGCCACTTTTCTAAAAAAAAATCGAAAGATGGAAAAGGGAACAAAACGAGATTGCACTATCTTCTCATGTTGAAATGTTGACAAGTGTGAAACGGCTATTACATAGTTCACATCTAACATCTACCATCAATCTAAACTGTAAATGATACAATGCACAAAAAAATACACACAAAAAGTTATACAAAAATAAAATTTAACAAACAAAAAGTAATTTGTACATAATTAAAATTAATCAAACAAAAAATTAACAAATAAATAGAATTTAACAAACAAAAACAAAATATCAATACATAGTAGGGTATTCATTGGGTTAACCGTTAATCGGTTAATCGATTAATTACTACCCGATTAACTGATCGATTAATTTAAAACTGGCTATTTTCGATTAACGGTTAAACCGGTTAATATCAGCCGATTAGCCGAAGTAACAAAGTTTTTAATTTTTTGTAGTATTGTAATATAATTTTTTGTGTTTTTAATAATTTGTTTTGTTTAGAAAATATTTTTTTATACAAACAAATAAGGCGTTCGTTCAGTGATCTTCATATTAAATAAGTGCTTGCTGTCAACAGCTTTTCGTTTCACGTACTTTTTATATGTATGCTTATTGGTTTCTTCGCATTTCTTCTCAAAACAATATTTTAACAGAATTAACCGAGACATTTTAAAGTGTTAAAAATTTTGAAAAATTAAAACAAGACTCTAATGGCATAATGAAAGACTTTATCAGCCGTATTCATAACGAAAATTTGGCATGAAGTTAGCACAAAGTTTATTCATAATACACTTACCAAACTCTGGCTAACGATTTGCTAAACTCTTGTCAACAAGCTGCCAAACGTTTGCCAATTTGTGATAAACAGCCGTTTTATGTCGAATAATTTTGTTTGTTTTTTTTTTAATACACTGTTTTTTTTTAGTTTAGAGTCCTTTTATAAATATATTTTAATTTAAAAACATTTCAAATTTTTATATAAAGAGGGAAAATAAAAAAAAAATGAAGTGAAATGACAAAACCAGCGATGATAAGCAAAACGTGTTGCATTTTTGAGTATTTTAATGTGGCATCATTAATATTCAGAGTTGATTTATTAAAAGTTAGCAGACGGATAAAATTTGTTATTAATAAACTCTCTGCTAACAAGCTGCTAAGCTTAATCGGCATTCTAGTTAGCAGCTCGTTGTACGTAGTGTACAAACTGTGGCTAACTTTTTGTTATGAATACGGCTGTATATGTTTAGGGAAATCCAGAAAAAAGGACTGAGAAATTGATATTCTACATTATGGGTTGCTTTTGACTTCTCCAATACCAACGATAAGTAAAATAATTTTTTCAAGTCAAGTTTTATCAAAACTAAAGAAAAGAATCGCTTAAATCCTAAGCATTTAAACCAAATTATTTGTCTTTAAGTTTATTTTATAAGATTTTCTTAAACTATTGAAATAACTAATAAAATGATATAACAGTTTAGTTTTTAATTAATACATAATATTCATTGATTAAAAAAATATGTATTACATATAAATTTTATATTGTATTTTATTCGACCTTTATAATATATAAATAAAATAACTTATTTTGAGCTCGAGGTCTTTGAAATAAGTTCTTTTATTTATGTATTACATATTAATGAATTATTTTTTTTTTTGTTTGCTCGTTTTAGTTCAAGAATTATTATGTTTTTGTTTTTTTTTTTCACAAATAACCTCCAAATAACAAATAATTTATGTATTTTTATTAATTGCAATTACTTAATTCCGAAAAAGCTTTATTAATCGGTTAACCGAATAATTACAAAATTAAAGGTTTATTAACCGATTAAACCCAAAACCTCGGTTAATTATTCGAGCGATTAACCGATTAAAGCAAAAGCCCGATTAAATGAATACCCTAATATATAGTAAATAAAATAATACAAAAAATAGTAATAACAGAATTTTGTGTCACTTTTCTAGTGATGATACTAAAATAATCGAAAGTTGTAGAATGGAATGAAATGAGATAGGAACATTTTGCAAAGATGTTAAAATAACCACAATAATAATTATTGTTAACAGCTAAGGCACGAGCTTTATATTTACATTTGTCCTTCAAGTTGTGCTGAAAAAGGTCAACAAGAAAAAGAAAGACAAAAACATAAAAAAACAAAAAATATACTTTGGATTTCAAGAGGAATTCTTGACAAAAAGTACAAAAAACAGAAGTTAGGAAGAACATGTAAATCAATTAAAAAAGGTAATCATTCATTCAAAGCAAATTTCGATCTACCAATGTAAAATACCAATTGGTTTAAAGATTGATGTTTGACTATTGACGTCATCCGTCGTCAATGGCGGTGAGTGTTAAACGCAAATCCCTCTAAAAAGATTGTGTGGTTACAATCGAAACTAGTCAGGGCAACCTGTCCGTGAAAACCTGGGTTCAATTCCCAGCTCAGTCAAGAATAAAAAATTATCAATAAATTTTAATTAATTTCATGTTGTAAAATTCTTTTCTTCATAAAAATAATTTAATTAAAATTGAATTCAATGAACTTAAGCCTGATTAAAATATCGAAATTTTAATTAAAACCCATTAAAAATTAAATAAAATAACCACAATACTAATTGATGTAGAGAGATGTGGATTTTTTGCCCTTGTATTTCTTATGGGAAGATGTTAACATCTTCGCAAATGGATGGTATATGTTAGGTCTTGATAAGTGTAAAAAAGTTATAGGGACCATTATTATAACTTGCCGTTAATTAAAGAAAGGATTTTGTCAGACGTATAAGTTATTTATTATTTCAACTTAACGTTAACCAACCCGGTAAGATGAACTTGCCTTTAACATATTGCGCACTTTAGTTTAAAGCCATGTTATAAAAGTGAAGAACTGTGTGCGTGGACAAAATACTACCTTTAACTATCGGAAATTTGCAATAATGGCCTTTTATGTATTGGTTAACTAAAGCGTATTTTTTTTTTTGCATAAGACATCAGAACTTTATGCCAAACCTATGCAAAAGCCGGAGCAACATCTAAAAAAACAGCTGAACAATATTTTTTTTAATAATTAATTAATTTATTAATGATGTGCTTATACTCCCAATCTTCATTTATGATAAAAAAAAACACTGCAATTTATTGTTGTGGGAAAGCTAGTTTCTATGCGCATTTCGCTGGTTGCTTAGGCCAGCTCGTCAGGAAACTTTTTCCAAATACTTTAGAAAATAATTAGTATTGTGGTTATTTTATTGAACTGTTAATGGTTTTTAATCCAAATTTAGATATTTTAATTAGGCTTAAGTTCATTGAATTTAATTTGCATTAAATTATTTTTATGAAGAAAGGAATTTTTACAACATGGAAGATTAATTAAAATTGTTATTGATAATTTTCATTCTTGACTGACCTGGGATTCGAAGCCAGGCTGTCTGGCGTGTGATTCGAACCCAGGCGGCTGGTTACCCTGACATGTTTCGACCTCAACCACTAGGTCTTCTCAAAGGGATTTGCCGTCTTACACTCGCAGCCATCGATGACTGCTGACGTCAGTAGTCAAACATCAATCCTTAAACCAAATTGTATTTTAACCTTTGGTAGATCGAAATTTGCTTTTTGAATGATTATCCATTTTTAATTGATCTCACATGTTTTTCCTTACTTCTGTTTTTTCGTACTTTTGTCAAGAATTCTTCTTGAAGTCCAAAGTACATTTTTTTTTTGTTTTTCCTGTTTTTGTCTTTCTTTTTTTCTAGTTGACCTTTTTCAGCACAACTTGAAGGACAAATGTAAACATAGCTCGTGCCTTAGCTGTTAACAATAATTAGTATTGTGGTTATTTGATTGAACTGTTAATGGTTTTTAATCCAAATTTAGATATTTTAATTAGGCTTAAGTTCATTGAATTTAATTTGCATTAAATTATTTTTATGAAGAAAGGAATTTTTACAACATGGAAGATTAATTAAAATTGTTATTGATAATTTTCATTCTTGACTGACCTGGGATTCGAAGCCAGGCTGTCTGGCGTGTGATTCGAACCCAGGCGGCTGGTTACCCTGACATGTTTCGACCTCAACCACTAGGTCTTCTCAAGAATGAAAATTATCAATAACAATTTTAATTAATCTTCCATGTTGTAAAAATTCCTTTCTTCATAAAAATAATTTAATGCAAATTAAATTCAATGAACTTAAGCCTAATTAAAATATCTAAATTTGGATTAAATACTTTAGAAAAGCTAAAAATATTATACAAGTAAGACCATAAAGTGAATAAGAATTTTAAACACTCAGGTCTTGCATGTAACAATATCAAAGCTTCAACAAAGACACAACAAGAAACCGTCAATTTTTCTTTCTTACATTCCCCTACAATTGGCTGGTTTTTTTCCAACGCGAATTGTGCAACTACAGAGGATAGAAAGAAAAAAAAAACAAAATTAAAAAAAAAATTGCTTAAAATAAAGCAGCTTGCCATTTCAGTTTTTTATTTGCCGGGCACATGCAAATTTATTATCAAAAGTTATTTTCGGAAATGAAAGGGGAATGTAAGAAAGAAAAATTCGCTGTTTATTGTTGTGCCTTTGCTGAAGCTATGATATTGTTACAAGTAAGACCTAATAAGCACATCATTAATAAATGAATTAATTAATAAATATTTCATTCCCGAAAATAACTTTTGATATTTTTTAAGTTCAAAGGATTTTCTTTTTTCTCCAGTCAAGCGGTTAATCCAGGGATGATAAATGAGATTTTCAAAATTGTACTTAATTCAGTAAAAAATTGTAGTTTTTTGAACATAATTGTACTAAAACCGAAAATAAATATTTTTAACTAGTTTTATTATTTAAAAAAACCAAATTTAGACGGTGTCTTTTTAGCTTGTTTTTTTTAGAGATGATAGTGGACCGGGGTAAAAATACGTTTAACCCAGTAAAAAGTACAAAAGATGTTGTCTCAGAAAGTAAATTTATTTTGGATTTGGTATCCTGCTAAACGCCCTTGTGCGGCCTCTACACGCTGTAACTGGTCGTACAATTGAGTTTAATAATCCAGTTGATCTTTCGCTGCACAGGCTACAATTTTTTTTTTTTGCCAAATTTTTCATTAAACTTCATTTAGAAATTATTTTTACTATTTTTAGAGTCTACATGAGTTCCGATTTTTTAGTTCTAGTGGCCATAAATGAAGTTTTGATGGAGGAAGAAGAGGGTCAAGAAAAGAAAAATAAACAAAAATTAAAGCATGTTCTTATATTCTTCAACAAAAATTGCGCATTGGAAGTTCTTCTTCTTTTTCCAGCATATTGTTTATTTCGCACGATGTTGCTTACAAAACTCTAGAATGAAAATGAAAGATGAAAGAAAAAATCGCCATTACACGCACCGAATTGATGTCAAAGTTGATTGTCAGTTAAATAAAAATCAAATTTTTTTGACCAACCGCTGGTCAACAACAACACTTACGTCACAAATGGTTGTACAGGTTGGTCAAATTATACAAGTCGTAACATTGAGCGGCCGCATTATACCCGGTTTTACCATACCTTAAGAAATCAAGCTAAAAAGCGTTCGTCTAAATCCCGTATAAAAGTATTTATGTAGTACATACATATATTCAGTGTGCTTATACATATATACGAGTCCAAAAAAATTAAATTAAAAACTTTCCAAAATAAAGAATAGTAAAGGTAAGTTCAGACCTGAAAAATATTTGACGAAAAAATCCAGAGAAATCATGACCAGCAAATTGATCAATCTTTAGCTCTATTTTTATTGACTTCCTTATCTTTATTTCAATTTCAATTTCAATTTATTTATAAAGTCTTTGGACTTACAAATCATCCTTACAGACTACTCGCTTATATTAAACTTAGTAAATAAGTTTTAAACTCTTCTTTAGAAAAACTAAAATCTAATATAACATTTTCACTTAATTTATTAAACAATAGTTGAGATCTGACAAGTGGCTCATTGAGAGAATAATTTGTTTTATGCAATCCAATATCAAAATATGTGTGATACCTTAAAGATCTACAAGAAACTTTAAAATCTACTAGTGCTAATAAATTAGGACATTTTATGTTATAATTTATTATATCAAATAAGAACAAAATAGATTGGATCGATCTCCTTTCCTCAAGTGTTTCTATTCCTAAAATATTACATTGATTACTATAGGAATACAATGGATTATTATCGTCAAAATTCAGCAACAAAGAAAATTTTGTAAATTTCCGCTGAACTCTCTCTAACCTGTTTATATGAACTGTATAAAAAGGATTCCAAATAAAAGAGGCATATTCAAGAGGCGTAGTACAAAATTTTTCTCGTTGAAGGATTTTCGAATTCTTTACTATTTCTTTTCACAAAAGCAAGTAAAGTAAACGAATTTTGGATAATGTAATCCAGGTGATTAGTAAAAGTTAGTTTATCATCAAACAGTACACCCAAACCCCTTACGACATTTACCTGATGCAGTGAGATGGAATTAATAGAATTCCTCAGATAAACTTCACATTTTATTTTATGGAAACATAGATACAGGCATTTATCAATATTAAATTGCAGTTTATTTCGAACAGACCAAGCAACGACTTTATCTAAAGTTTTCTGCAAATGTAAACTATCTGCTAAACATTTAACTCTATGATATGTCTTCAAATCATCAGCATAAATTAAAAATTTCACATCCGTAAAGCATGACGATATATCAATCATGTACAAATTAAAAAGAAAAGGACCTAAAACACTTCCTTGAGGCACACCAGAAGTTACAATGTACGGTATAGAAAAAGATGTATCAACATTTACATAACAAATGCGGTCCAGTAAATATGAACGCAGCCATTTCAGAAATGTTGAGTTGAATCCAATTTTATTCAATTTAGCCAGGAGTATCACATGAGCGATTTTATCAAAAACTTTAGACAAATCCATATAAATAGTGTCAACTTGTAATCCTAATTCAAAACTAGATATACAATATTTTGTAAAAACTGCTAAGTTCGTCACAGTAGAACGCCCCCGTACGAAACCATGTTGTTCATCAAGTGAAATTGATTCTATAAAAAAATGATAATTTCCTTGCAATTGCGTGCTCAAAAATTTTTGAAACCGTAGATAGTTTACATATTGGCCTATAATTGGTAACATTACACTTATCGCCAGATTTGTGAATCGGTGTAATTACAGAAAGTTTCCACCTCTCTAAAAAAACTCCATATTTTAACGATTTATTAAATATCAGTTGTAGAGGTGACGAAATAGAATTACAATAGTTTTTAATAAAAAAAGAGCTTAAACCATCTAAGTCACAATCAAAAGAATTTTTTAAACAAGATATAGCAGAAACTATATCTAAAATGGATAATTCCACATCAGAGAACCAAGCCGAGGGTGTTTGACCGGCGGCGGCGGCGCGGGTATAATTGATCGGCGGCGGTTGCGTCAATGAATCGGCGGCGGCTTAAATGTCGGCTTGAAATGTTTAAAATTGTTATTTAAGGAAAACTATTAATCATTTCTATATCTATTTATTTTTATGTTAAAGTACAAAACATTAAATAATTATAAAGGGATTGTGCAATTTCGTTTTTTCCTCATTACTGTTTTAAACTGATGTTATCTGTAGGACCACATATCCATATCCATTTCCAAAAAGTAAAGCTTTCTGCAATAAATTATTAATAAAAATGTAAGGTGAAAAAAATTAAAATATAAAATTAACCTGAATTTATCAGTAAAATTATTTTTTTAATTAAATTATTGCGGACAAAATTATACCACTAATTAGTTAAAAGCAAGAAAAAAGTTGTTTACATAATTTTTTTTTTATTAAATTTAACAAGTTTTCAAATAGATTACTTCAATAAAGCATTCACTGATATTTTACTATAACCAAGTTTTTTGTCTGAACTTCTTAATCGATATGTTTGGAAATACATATATATTAGAGCAACTCCAAAAAAAAAAAAAAAACGTGATTTTCTTACCCCTCTGATTAAGGTTAATATGTTTTATGATGTTTCCCAAAATATTTTTGTTCTAGCTTTGTCCATCCGTGAGCTGGACAATTTTTAAAAAAGGTCTTTTTTCAGTTTTTCGAATTTTTTTGTACCTTGCTCCAAGACGACATAAATAAAATTTGGAATCATCGAAAATAGGTTTTGAAGTAGCATCCAATGGTATATAAAACTTGACCACTTGCGACCTACTAATTGAGATATTAAACTAAATACATATTTTCGTTTCGGGTTTTCATACAAACTCTACGCAAGGAGAAATAATGTTCTGCTTTTCAAATTGAATCTGTTTTATTAAAAACAAATTAATATTTGTTATTAACATGGAAATATTTGTGTAAAAATTATTTTTAAGAAGGATACATTTATTCACAATTTATAAAGACAAACGAAAAATTTTCTTTTCAAACTTGTAATCAGCTGTTTTCTTGAACGTAAATTGATACACTCACTTGTAAGAGAATTTTAGAGCCAAGTTCGCTTCAACTTTTAAAAGTGTATTGGTAAAAAAGTGTGAGTGTATTTAAACTTGATAGACAAAACTTCATCGTGTAACCCTCAAGTAAAATAAACTTAGTCACACAAATAAGAAATTTCACGGCGCAGCCGCTGTCATCGGCGGCTTTAATTGAGCAGCCTAAGCCGTGTAAGTCGGCGGCGCGGCTTGGAGAAATCAAGCGGCGGCGGCGAGCCGATCGGCTTGGTTCTCTGTTCCACATTGGAAAAACTACCAGCAGAAGATATATTATCCAAAACTGTATAATATGTAATACGTTTGTTACATGGCAAAGTAAAATTGGATTTAAAAAACATTGCAAAAAGATTTGCAGATTGAGTAGGGGAATGTGAAACATTTTGCTCCAAAAAAACTGAAGAAGGGAAGGAGGATTTACTTTTCTTAGAATTTATAAATGACCAGAAAGATCTTGAATTAAATCTTATAGATTCCTCAAATCCTAAAATATATTGATTATATAAATACCTATTTAAAAAATTAATTTCTCTCAAATAGTGTTTATATAGCCGAAGATAGTCTGGATTTCCAGACTTTTTATGCTTGCTTACAAATTTATTTTTTAAGTTTTTTAATCTTTTTAAATCCTTAGTATACCAGGGTAATTTGTGAAAATTGGTTTTAGACCTGGGTACATATAACGAGAATATTTCATAGAGTTTTATAATAAATAGTTCATAGCTTTCATCAGGGTTCTTGCCAGAAAAGAGATCAATCCAATCAATTGAATTATTTGTCAGAAGTTACTTGTATAATGTAATTTAGAAACTTTTAAATGATGTCTGATCTAACAAACGTTTTGCAAAACCAAACAATTTTTTAATTAATAAATGGTTACGTGTAGGACGTCAAATATTTAATAGGTGTGAACATAGCTTAAGGAACATAAAATAATTATTATCATTAGGATATTTTTAAACAAATTTCTACATAAGCTACATAAGTTAATTTAAAACTATAGCAACAAGATTCATTAGACTGTAGTTAATTCTTTGTCTGAATTAAATTCAATACAATATTTACATAAAGGCGATTTCTTCGCTATGTTTTTGTCCCTTGCACATTCGCCGAAGAATTTGGTAAGACAATATACCTTTGGCAATTCTTCTGATATCTGGAAATTTTTAAATTGTACCAAAAATGTCATTGGAGTACTTCAGTTATTTTGTAATGCTAATAATACTGAAAAAAGTACAATTGTACTGGCGTTATTATCCCTGTTCTATAATTCCCTGATGTTCATTGAAGCTTAACTGGTGGACCGTGATAAAATTCATGTCATTTAATTTAGGGATCATTTTTAATTGAAGTACTTTTAGGAATATCTTCGCTCGACAAGGAAGTAAGTTTAACCACTAACACTTAAAATGTTTTTTTAAATGTTCCAGTGTTACCACTAACACTCGATTTTTTTTTAAAAAAGTTCCAGTATTACCACTAACACTGAATATATTGGTAAAAAATAATATGCTTTATATATGTGTATTATTATAGTCTTACCCCACTAAAACTAAAATGTTCTTTAAAAAATGTTCCTTCTGTTAATTAAGGTTTTTTTTTTCTTGAAATGCTGTCTGTCAGTTGATTACATGATTTGTAATTCTAATTATGAACTTTAGAAGTGTTTTTTTTTCCTCTTATTTATAGAAATATAAAAATCATAAATCATTTAAGTTTGTTTCTTTTGCTCTCGCAAATACAAAAAACAAAAAAAACTTTGTATCTTGCTGTATCATAAATATTAACTGCAAATAACATAATTAGCACTGTTTTAGTTAAATGCCACAATTAATTTTTTCTTAACCTGGCGGCCACTGCTCTCCGTAATATAATGTCTTGTTAAACTATCTTTACGCAAAAATGCTCGAGAAGGAAAAAAACGCATAAACAATTAATAATAAAACACGTACAATTGTGTTGCTTTTAACAAATTATACTTTATAATCGAGCAAAAATCTCATAAAACGTCTAGGAATGGAAAAAATAAGTAAAATGAAATTAACTATGAAGTAAAAGAAACTAGAGGAATGTTTTTTCTTAGTTATTCTTTTTATTAAAACATTTTAAAAATCTGTAGCGGCTTTATGTTCAATTTATCCAATTCCAACCAACATTGTCTTCATACATAAGTCTACATCATGTTGTAAGCACAGCAAAACACATCTGACAGACAGACAAGAAATAGTCTTGTGGTGTACCGCCCATTGGATTTAATTTTTAGTCTTCTTTAATGATTTAATTTTATTTTTTTTTTGAGATTTTTCTAACATGGTTCCATAATAATTGCATTAAAAATGTATTCTGCGTACCATGAAACATTTTCAGATGCCATGCCATGATCCAACTAATTCCATCAGCCGTACCCCCGTCATACTCAAACACATTCAAACATACCACAATTCCAAGTGCATTTGAAATCAAATTTGATATGATATTTGAAAAAAAAAAAAAAAAAAAAACGATCTGTTTTTTACCAGCTAGTTTGATTCAATTCCTTATAGGCGACGTGATCTTGTTACTGATCCCTCTCTCGCTCGCTAAACTCATGTAATCCATCATTGTCGTTGGGCTTGTGACAATAGTTTGAGATTTTATGTCGATTGTGGTCTTTTTTGAAATGCCTCAGTTAAATGTGAGTACATTATCGTTCTTTGGTTGTGGTGTGATTGTTGGCTGGCTTTCAATGGTTGTTCGTCCATTGGAAGTATTACTTTGTTATTAAGCCTGGGTTTTTTTTTTTTTTGTTAAGCCGGGCGTTATTTCAAGTCATTGTTTAGGTGTCATTGTATGAAAAAAAGCACAAAAACTTAAAAAAATATAGAATTTATTTTGGTACTTAGATCCATTTAAAGATAATAATATACGAAAACGTATAAACAGAATAAAAAAAAAAATCATGATACTTTTTTATTCAAGTGCCTTTTTAATAAATCTTAAGCCATATTAAGATTTTTATTTTAAAAGGTTTTTTCGTTTTTGTTAGACTCGAAAGGTAATTTAGACAGTTTAGATTTCTAAAGCCAGCTTTCAATATATTAATGGAATATTTTTCGTCTTAATCGGAATTGTTAAGATTTAATTAGACGATATTTATTTGTGATTTTTTTTATCTTTAATTGATAAATATTGTTTTAGAAATTTTGTGAAAAATTTTTATGAAAAATTAAGACAGTTTTTTTTTTTTGTTATAGAAAAACTACTCAGTATTTCTTTGTAAGTCGCCACGATTTTCTTTAGAAAATTAACCCGATTTTCTTAAGAAAATTCACACGATTTTCTTTAAAAAATTCACATGATTTTCTTTAGAAAATTCACACTATTTTCATTAGAAAATTCACACTATTCACACGATTTGGTTTAGAACATTCAGACGATTTTCTTTTGAAATTACACAATTTTTATAGAAAATAAGAAAATCTAGATTTTCATTAAACTATTTTTTTTTATTCCAAAATTTTCTAAATTTTTATTTTTTAATCAGGGTAAAGTTTCATTAAATTATTATTTTTTCATTCTTGACTGACCGGAGAATCGACGTTCAGTCAACGGACAGGTTGATTTGACATGTTTCGATAGTAACCACACTATCTTTACAAGATATTCCATAGAAAATTTACACGATTTTCTATAGAAAATTTACATGAATTCCAATAGAAAATTTGCAAGGATTTCTATAGAAAATTTACAAGGATTTCTGTAGAAATTTTACAAGGATTTCTATAGAAAATTTACAAGGACTTCTTAGAACATTTGCAAGGATTTCTATAGAAAATTTACACGATTTTCTATAAAAAATTTACAAGGATTTCTATAAAAAATTTACAAGGTTTTCTAATTTACAAGATTTTCTATAAAAAATTTACAAGATTTTCTATAAGATCTTTTAAAATTAAAATTTAATTGCCAACAATTTCGATTGTCACAACAAAACGTTTATCAAATTACCCCGAAATCTGCAAAATTAACAAGATGTTCTATAAAAAATTTACATAGAAAATTTACAAGATTTTCTATAGAAAATGTACAAGATTTTCTTTAGAAAATGTACAAGATTTTCTTTATAAAATTCACACAATTTTCTTTAGAAAATTCACTCAAATTTCTTTAGAAAATTCATACAATTTTCTTTAGAAAATTCATACAATTTTCTTTAGAAAATTCACACAATTTCCTTTAGAAAATTCACACAATTTTCTTTAGAAAATTCACACAATTTCCTTTAGAAAATTCACACAATTTTCTATTGAAAATTCACACAATTTTCTATTGAAAATTCCCACGATTTGTTATGGAAAATTCATACCATTTTTTAAAGAAAATTTACAAAATTTTCGATAGAAAATTGACACGATTTTTTATTGTCAATTTGCACGATTTTTTATAGAAAATGTACACGACTTTTTGTAAAAAATTTACACGATTTGTAATAGAAAATTTACACGATTTTCTATAGAAAATTTAAACGATTTGGTATAGAAAATTCACACAATTTTCTTTAGAAAATTCACACAATTTTCTTAAGAAAATTCACACAATTTTCTTTAGAAAATTCACACAATTTTCTTTAGAAAATTCACACAATTTTCTTTAGAAAATTCACACAATTTTCTTTAGAAAATTTACACAATTTTCTATTGAAAATTCACATGATTTTCTATTGAAAATTCACATGATTTGTTATGGAAAATTCATACCATTTTCTAAAGAAAATTTAAAAAAATTTTCGATAGAAAATTGACACGATTTTTTATTGTCAATTTACACGATTTTCTATAGAAAATGTACACGACTTTTTGTAGAAAATTTACACGATTTTCTATAGAAAATTTAAACGATTTGCTATAGAAAATTTACACGATTTTCTATAAAAAATTTACAAGATTTTCTATAAAAAATTTACACGATTTTCTATAAAAAATTTACATTGAAAATTTACAAGATTTTCTATAGAAAATGTACATGATTTTCTTTAGAAAATTCACACAATTTTCTATTGAAAATTCACTTAATTTTCTATTTAAAATTCACACGATTTTCTATTGAAAATTCACACGATTTGTTATGGAAAATTCATACCATTTTCTAAAGAAAATTTACAAGATTTTCGATAGAAAATTGAAACGATTTTTTATTGTCAATTTACACTATTTTTTATAAAAAATTTAAACGACTTTTTATTGAAAATTTACACGATTTTTAATAGAAAATTTCAACGACTTCTTTTAGAAAACTCACACGATTTTTTTAGAAATATTCCACGATTTTTTTTGTAGAAAATTCACACGATTTTTTATAGAAACCTCACACGATTATTTTTAGAAATTTCAAACGATTCTTTTAGAAAATTTATACGATTTTCTAAAGAACATTGACTAGAATGCTTCTTGAAAAACAATCGATTTTATTTAAGAAAATCTTTAAGATTAAAATTTAATTGCCAACAGTTTCGATAGTCACAACAAAACGTTTATCAAATTACCCCGAAATCTGCAAAATTCATTTTTTCTTTCACTTTAAATAAATTTAATTACATTAATTAGTAGACAATAAAGTCTCAGTGACTCCACAAACAAATCATTAGAAATTCCAAAGACCAGAAAACCAACACACCAAAAAACACTTTTAAATTTATTTCGTATTTGGCCGAATGCTTTTTTATTAGACATTTTCATATAACTTTTGTTTGGTTAATCTGTGCCTTTCCTTGGAAAATTGCAGATAACTTGACAAGTGTATATATTGAACTGTTTTATTCAATTAACAATAATTACACTCTTCCACGACTGGGAGTTAAGTTTGTAATACGCAAATACATGAAATTGCATTAACATATTAATAGGCCTTATAAATCACTACAACTTCTCTTACCAACTATCCAACAAACAGTCTGGTCAATTTAACAGCCAACCGACCATTCTGGAGAAAGGAGTCACGGACGGAAAACTGACCAAAAGAATGAAGATCATTATGCAAAACATATCATTAAGAACCACTTATGCACTCATGCTTTTCCTTCCACTAAATCTCCAGACACCGAAAGTCACTTACCAACTTTAATAAAATAAATGCGTATTTGCTGGCCAAGATGATTTGATTTGTCGGTTAAAGACTAAATGATAAATTGGAAAAGAAATCGAGGGGGGAAAGGAGTGAATATTTATCTTCAGTTCAGATTTTCGTATAGAGTGTTTATGCGTAAGCGGAAATTGAGTTTTAGTAGGGAAAAACAGCCAACTTTATCATCATCGCTCAACAGCTAAACTATGAATATAAAATTCACTATTACGCAGTTGAATAGTTACAATGGACACAAAATATTGCTGCATTGAAATGGTCTGACTGTAACTGGCCTGGTGAACTGCCGGTTTTATTTGTTTAATAATACTGAGATTTTTGCTCTACTTGGCCAAAGAACCTTACATCCTTTACGAAATATTCGTCTGACTTTAGTGACCCGATAGGAAATTTAAACTTGGAGGCAAATATTTGATGAAAAAGTTTTTTTCTTAATACTTGTAGATAAAAAGTTGACTCCATAAAACAACTGCTTTCATTAAAAAAAAACTTTAAAAGTTTGCATTAAAAAACTTAAAACGTTTTCATTAAAAAAGTTTAAAACGCTTTCATTGAAAATTTTGTAAAAGCTTTCTTTAAAAAAAAATTTAAAATAGTTTAATTAAAAGATTTTCAAACGTTTTCCGTAAAAAACTTCTGGCAGCTTTCTTTAAAAAACTTTAAAAAGTTTTTATTAAAAAAACTTCAAAAAGTTATCATTAGAAAACTTTAAACAATTTTCGTTACATAACTTTCAAAAGTTTTCATTAGAAAACTTAAAAAAAAGTTTGAATTAGAAAAACGTTTTCATTAAAAAACTCAAAAATTTTTTTCATTTAAATATTTTTTAAAACTTTCTTTAAAAAACTTTAAAAAGTTTTTATTAAAAAACTTCAAAAATGTTCATTATTAAAAAGTTTTTATTACAAAAGTTTTAATTACAAAACTTTTAAAAGTTTTCATTAGGAAACTTTAAAAACTTTTAATTGGAATGCTTTAAAACGTTTTCGTTAGAAATAAGTTTACATTGTGATGCTCTGAAAAGCTTCCAGTGGAAAATTTTAAAAAGGTTTGATTAATTCTCCAATTACAAGCATTTAAGTATTTTGTAGGCGTTCTCTCTTTCTTCTTCCTTTCAATGACAAACTCACAAAAACTGCATGAAACGAACACAGAAAAGATGATTAAAAAAATTGTTTAAAAAGTTTTTAAATTTAATTAAAAATTAAATTTTGATTTAATTATCATTTTCGTTGTTGTGAAATAAATTTTTTATTAAAATATTAAATAAATAACAAAAAATCTTAACTGACTTTTTTTTCGTTTAAAATAAAATAATTAAATCTTGTAGAATTGTTGTTGGGAATTGCCAAAACCTGAGCTATATTTAATTAAATCAATTAACACATTGTTTGAAATGGCGAAATTGTTTGATCATTTTTTTTAATTACAATTAAAAATATCAATGGTTGAAAAAAATATTTACAATTCAAAATTTTTAGAACTTTTAGTACTCAATATAATCATTTTGGTAATAAGTGCAAAATCAACCAATTGTTTGCTTGATTCTATGAATTTGGTATAAATTTGGTGATTAGAGAAAATTTTGAATTTTTTCTGTGTAGTAAACTTTTTCATTCGTCTTTCTCTTCTTCCCATCAAACTTAAATGTTTCGCAGAAAATGTTTCACAGTATGGACAAAGATTTAGAAAACTTTCTTTAGTCTAGGTTCACACTATGAAAGTATTCTTTAACCCTTTCAGGGTCAAAAATAATTTTTGGCGAGATAAAAATCTGAAAACTTGTATTTAAGGTAATGTGATGGCGCTGAAGACGGGAAAAGTAAAAGTTTTTGCCTCATGCAACTCCCCTGGATTTTAGGGAATGCCAAATATATTCAAAATTGACCTCAATAATAAGAAAAGAAAGTCAATGTCTACTATAATAATAATTTAAAATATCAAAAGTGTCCCTCTTTCAGATAAAACAAAAAAAAAAAAAAAATATAATTAACTGTTCATTTTTATACAGTAAAAGTGCGTAGAAAGAGAGTACAATGAAATGTCGAATATATTCGACAAAAATACTGAAAGGGTTAAGAAAGTCTGAGCTTATTCATGAGAGAGGAAGAAAACGTTCAAAGTGTAAGCCCAGACTTAGTAAACTGTAAAAGTTTTTAATAGGAAACTTTAAAAGTTTTTGGTGGAGAGCTTTAAAAGTTTTTATTAGAAAGCTTTAAAAGTTTTTGCTCAAGAGTTTTAAATGTTTTTATAAGAAAATCATTTAAAGTTTTCATTAGAAAACTTGAAAAAAAGCTTTTATTAAAAATATTAAAAAAGTTTTCATTTAAGAACTTAAAAATGTTTTATTTAAAACATTTTTTATTTTTTCGAATTTATTGTATGAGTTAAATTTCAGTTATGTATTTTATAAAGCTTAATAATAGTCTGTTAGTGTATAAAGTCATTTCTAAAAAATTCAAGGAATAAAACTATTACAAAAAAAAAAAAAAAAAAAAAGCTTTATAAAATAATTCCCAATTTTTATTTAAAACTTTTAAAAGTTTTCATTAAAAACTTTCAAAATTTTTCCTTCATTCATTAGAAAAAGTTTTTGTTAGAAAACCTTAAAAAGATTTCATCAGAAAATTAACTTTGACAAAGTCTGTTGAATTCTCTTTTAAACTTTGTTTGGTGCTCAGACACACAAAGTTTAATTTGACAAATTTTTGTTTTCTCTTGTTTGAATATAATATATAAACAGCGTTGCCAGAATGATGATTTTATCATATTTTGGATTATTTTTTTAAACAAAAATATGATTAAAGATTTTTTTCTCAAATGATGATTTTTTTATTTTTAGAAATTCTGATTTTTACTTTAATTATGCTTATACAAAATACACGATTATTTAAACAGTCACTTTTTAAAACAATGAAGTTTTGCATCAGCTTGATGCGCATTGCTGCTGCACTCTTTTGTACCCAGTATCTAGAATACACAAAATTGCATCATTATTTCTGGCCATAAAAAAATATTAAAAAAGGCATATTATAACCTATTTCCAATGTGCGAAAGAATTCCTTCCTTCGAACAACTACATTTAAAACAAAAACAAATTCTAAAAACTTTGTTTTTGTTTTAAATGTATTTGTACGAAGTAAATAATTCTTTCGCAGATCGGAAATAGGCAGTTACAATATTGATAAAAAAAATATTTGTGAAAAGAAAAAATGTATTTTTATAAAGTTTCATATACTGACGAATTATGTTTTTACGTATTTCAATTTAAATAATAAGAAGTATGTTGTTATAAAAAATTAATAATTCTTACTATTTTGCCCTTGTTTTAAAAAATTTAAGTAAGGAAAAAAAATTTAAGATTTTCCTCTTCAAAATATGATTTCTTTCGCCATATGACAATTTTCATTCCAAAGATTCTGGTAACGCTGTATATAAATATAAAGTTGCAGCCAACTTCAGGTATAATCTACGAACGAAAAACAAAACGAATTTGTGAGTACAGCAAAGTATGTACTCCCCCCGCTATGCTCTTTTCCCTTCTCCTCTATAAATCCAAGACTTTGCTTGTCTGAAAGGGGTCAAACTATTGAACATTTTTTATTAAAAAACTTTGAAACTTTTTATTAAAAAACTTTAAAACTTTTCATGTGAAAGCTTTATTAGTGTTGTAACTTTAGTCATATAAATTTACCACTGGCCTTTTTTTTACCTGATGTTCATCTAAAAACTTAATTAATGAAATTCTTTTCATGTAATTCAAAGCAAAAATTATTGTGTATGTAAATTTCTCACGGGAAAATATCTAATAATTCAAAGAAATATCACAGAGCAAGTCAAAAAAAAAAAAAAAAAAGCGAAATGGACAAAATGAAGTCGTAAATATTTTAAAGTTTAAGCCAAAATAATAAAAAAAAGCTGGCCACTAGTTAGCCAGTCGTCGTCTGTCGTTGTTGTTTCGAGATCAAAATGGTCAATATGTTTTTCAGCACTAATTGCAAATTGATTTTAATAAATTTCAACAAACTTTGACTGCCACACTGACAGACGACAACAAATTGGTTGTGCCAGTCGTGTCCGTCTGTCTGTGAAGTCGTACGAAATCGTCTTCCAAACATCTATTTTTTTTTTTTTTTTTTGTAGCAAATTTATACAAATGAACTGTAAAGATGAAATGTGAATGTGAGACGACATTATAACATTGTGTGCTCTTGGTCTACATGAAGTTACCAATCAATTGAGAAAAAAAAAAATATTTGCAAGAAAACAGCAACAGTTGGCTAATAATTTTTTTTTTTCATTCTCATACTTTAGCATTAAGTTTTTTTTTACTCAAGGACTCAGGGATACGCTCACTAGGGCAAAATATGTTATCACTCAACAAAGCTTAAGCACAAGGAGTTTTTAAACTCTCACGATCACGATCGCTCTCTAACAAAATTTTTTTTATCCCGCACACTTAAGATTGTTTTCCAAAGTCTCTCAATTACGCCCTGTTACGAAATGTTTTATTGAAAATTACTTTTTTCGGTAAAACATGAAGTATAATTTCTATCTTGAAGCATAAGATCTTTTAAATTTTTCTCAATACTCTTAAATTAAAGTCTTCGTTATGGAGGGCTCAGAGCTGAAGCGAACCAAGTAAAAAAAGAAAATTCGAAAATATTTTGAGTTTTAGTAAGTGAACTGCCATTAAATTCTGGAGCCATTGACTTAGGTTTATTGTTTGGTCCGAAACACTTTTTTATTTAGTCCGTTACAGAGCTGGATAGAGTTAAACATTGCGGAAAATTTCGCATCCGTTTTGAAATAGATATATGTATTACATTTTTTGACTTGGTTCAGCTCTGAGGCCTCCATATTAAAAAACATGAAAATTCCATATATAAAAACATGAAAAACCCAGCGCTTAATATAGCCTTTAAATAGTTGTCAAGTGGGCGTGGCACCTCTCTCACAAAGACAGCAAAATAAATCACACCAACATATGGCGCGAAACCCAACGGAGATGGCAGCACTAAAACCGCTAGCAACATATAATACGACACTACTCATATGTAGATGGCAGCACCAAAAACAGAACGCAAAATATAATACGCTAATATAACAATGTCAATACGACCAAATAGACTGCAGCACTGCAGCGAACCAAAGAGAAAAAGAAAAGAAAAAAATTTACATGCAGCCATTGTTGTGCATATACCTACGAATAAGAACACACAGCGTACTGCCAAAGTACAGGCATCTCCGTACCAACCCCTTTTCTTCTTGCTTCCCTCTCCTTAAAACACAAGAGTTTAGCATCAAAAGATGAAACGTGTGAATGTAGACTAAATCCTATAGTACACGGCATGTAAAAAGACACATGCGCATGTGGTTCTGACGTCAATGCAAAGCCACAATAAACATTGCGTGTTGTGTGATGACGTCAAATTTACGTCAGAACCACATGCGCATGTGTCTTTTAACATGCCGTGTACTATAGGCTTTAGGCACTTAAGCCTGAGTTAGGCGAACGTTGCTGTTCCCGTAACTTACTGTAACGGACTGCTTGCACGTTGGTGCACTTATAGAACATCTAAAAACGTGTCATATGTTTTTCACATACATAAACAAAACACACAGTGATGGGAAATCAAAAGGTTTAAATGTTGACCGTTGTGCAGAAAAAGTACCAAGTGATTAAAATGGTATTAAAACAGTATTTAGTGTAAGTAAAAAAAACATTAATAATTTAATATCTGATATTTATATTATAGATTTACAATAAGAAAATATGTATTTTAGCATATACATACACATTTACATGTATTATTTTGTAAATGTGCATAGACAAAACAATATTTTGCAACCATTTAAAGCCTTTTATATATTTCTCATTTCTATTGTATGTGCATATGCATTTGTATATTTTGTACATCTAAGCACATGTATATTTATATATATGGAAATATGTTGTATTGTAAGTCGTTTTGTCGAAAGTCCATAGATATACTGGAAAAAAATACAAAAAAAAAGAGCGAAAATACCCGCAATTAATTTAATATACAAGCAGGCCATCACTGCTTTACAACTGTCACGTAACGACGGCAAGAAATTCTAATTTATACAGATTGAGACGTTCCGTTACGTGACATTTAAATCGGTAAGCATTTACATTGTAAGCAAATAACAAAACGGACCAGACGTTTCGTTAGGGGACGTGGACGTTCGGCTAACTCTACCTTTAAGGCCCAACCATAGCTGCCAAACAAACAGCAAAAGCAGCAAATGACAAAAATCCTCATTTTAAAAAACCACTAACTTTTAATAAGTTTTGAAAATTAATTATTATTTTTAGTTTCCGTTGTTGAAAAAATTTTAATATATTCTGCATAGTTTTGAAATTAATATAAACATTTTCGTTTAGAAACGTATTATTGAAGTAACACAAACAAAAATTTTTAAAAGTATTGGCATTCATTAGACAAGTAAGAAAATAGTCTAAAACTAAGAAATATTAAACACCTTTTTTACACGTCGGAAATCCTGCTAAAGAACTTAAGTCTGGTAAACCCCAATAAACTCTGACTTTTTGAAAGAAAAGTTTCATAGCGTGAACCCATACTAAAGAGAGTGGTTGTAAAATGGCTGTAATAAAAGAGTACTAACTGATCAAATGAAATCTTAAAAATATGCATCGTGCTAAACAAATCGTATTTTATATGATGAACAGCTAAAATTAGAAAATTACTGCCAATCGTTTATTAGTGGTAAATAAATGCGATTGCAGATTTTCGGTACTATTCACAGTTTAGGAAATAAATACAATCTTATATTAATATAACAAAAAATATTGATTTATCGAGAACAATATTGAAGTGTTGTTGAAAGTCCTTTTCGCTCTCCAATCGTTAGTTTATGAAATAAATGTTTGCGTTTTGCCTTTTTCTGTGTAAAATGAAAACGATTTTTGGGAAATTTATTTGTATTTCATTTCTGTCCCACTGTATACTGTAGGGCCTAAAAGTTTTAAATACAACGTGATGATGATAAATTTAAAGCGTTTAAATTAAATCTATTGAGCGTTATTTTTTCTGTATTTCATACACTCGTAATTTGTTTAGGCAGATTTATGTTCAATTTACGTTGCAGTGACTGGTGTTGGTTTGTTAAGGGGCACAATCTAAAAATGTTTCTAACGTTTTTTGCCACATACGTTCTTTGACAATCGAATGAATAACTTGGCGTAACTCCAAATAAAAAGTAGTAAATGCTGTTTTAAATTTAACTTTTTGTTTTACCATTTTTTTTTTCATTATTTGTTTAATTCCATGTTGTATGCAACACAATGCAATTGCACACGCTGCAGTGGAAAATTGAACATTTTGTTACTGTGGGCTAAATAGCGTGGATTTCGCTTGTAGGTCTTGTGTTGTAAGATTTTTAACAGTTTTACATAAATCATTGTTGGAG
Source organism: Pollenia amentaria (assembly GCA_943735925.1). Classification (NCBI taxonomy): domain Eukaryota; kingdom Metazoa; phylum Arthropoda; class Insecta; order Diptera; family Polleniidae; genus Pollenia; species Pollenia amentaria. The sequence goes on along the minus strand of OX031010.1, from coordinate 180,503,811 downwards.
AGCGAACGAGCGAACCAAGTGAGTGAGTACATTTGCTGGAGCACATTTGGAATTTTGTAACGTGACTTTAACACATTTGCTAAGACGGACGACATTAATTAAAATTTGATTATGTAAAACTTTTGTGAAACTTTTTTTTCTAAGAACTTTACCGCGGTTACAGCAAACAAAAACGAAATAAAAAATCGTGATGTCAAATGGTGTTACGATAAATTAAATGATGTGTTGTTGACAAAAATTAGATAGATCTTTCATTAGTGTTTTTGCTTAAACTGATGTATGTTGGTTTTAATTAACGAATTGTACATTGTTTTTAGACAACAAATTGTACAAAGTTAAAGACAAATAAATATATTTTATATTCACTAGCACGCAACACCTAATTTAAAGCGATCACTTTTATTTTCCACTAGCTACCAGAGAGAATATTTTGTAAACATAGTTCTTATAAACATATTCTAAGAGCAACATATTATGATAAGATTCATGATTGTAGTCAACATATTACGATTTTTATTGATTCAAATTATGACCAAATATCTATATATAAATCGGCAAAGGCAAACCAGTTAAGGCTAGTTTACACGGTAATACAATGTATTACGACTTTGTAGAATCAAAAGATTATGAAATGCTCTCCCTGTTTAAAATAAAAAAAATAAAAATCTGTTGTATCTATTTTTCATGTTTACACGGATGGTATAAGTAAAATCAAAGTAAAGATATTAAACAGCTGAGTTTATAACAAAAAAGCAGATGGTCACAGTTTTACAATATTTACAAAAACAACATGAAAATTTCCTGAGTTGATGTTCGTTGTTTTTGGAATTGTATAAAAATGTTACCACCATCAATATATATATTTAAAATGCACCTCTGCACTATAGGTCAAATGGAAATTTTTCTGTGCGAAATTAATAACTACTACAAAAACATGGTATTCAAACCAAAACCTGTAAGAATTCCATAAGAAAGTGTCAAAAAGGGGTTCAACACTTTCCTCAATATCATCAATTTCTTGCTAAGCTGAATTTTTTCTATGGATTCGCTGCAATACAATCAGCCATGTCACAGAGTACAATTCCGTTCGGAATGATTCCGTTCGGAATCGAGGAAAACATATTTGTTTATTGATAGAAAGTATATTTTGATAGTTTTTTGGTCTTTAAAATACAGAAAACTCCCATTTCGTTTATGAAAATAAAAATGGTTTCATTCCGCAAAGTATTTTCGTAATTTTCTGAAGCACAAAAATACGGAATGAATTCCGTTTCCGAACGGAATTGTACTCTGTGACATGGCTGAATAACTCAATGACTTCAGGTGGAAGTGAATAACGTTTACGCTTTTGTAAGCGTCTGGTTAAAAATGTTGTGGAAGCTAATGGATCTGAAGCATCAACAGTCCTATTAAATACATCTAACATGTTATTGGTGCGGCTGTTTTTGAGGGCGTGATGCAACCTAACGCCTTTGTATATTTTGTGACGCGATTCAGAAGCATCTTCTCCAAGAAAACGTATTGTAGTGCGCTGTTTTCTATTATTTGTTTTGAGTGTATGAGCACTTTATTGACCGTGGCAGTCATTGGCAACCAGGGATATAGCTCCTGAAAACGGTTTGCTGTTTCAAAGCAATATATTTCCAATTTATTTGAATCGATTTTGAACCGGCAGGATAAGCAAATCAAAACGATTTTGAATCGAAATATTATATCTTTGTCAAAATCAGTTATTTCAGAAAAAATATCATTCTCAGTAAAAGCTCGTCGAGCAGTGTTTCCGTCATATGTGGAACCAAAACCACCTACTCTGGGCATGTCCACGCGTAGCCCAAGTTTTCTCCTCCGCTTCCATTGCAGCCCATTTTCCCACTTTTGAGCCAATTTTACGCAAAAAAAATTATTGTTTGCTTTATATTTTTATCCGTTTCATCCGAAATAGTATTAAGTTTGATTTTGTCAACAAAGTGTTTGAAAACTACATGAAAATTGTCTTTCTTATTGCATTCTTTTTGCCATATTTCAAACAGATCGTTTTTTTTTTTTTGATACAGAGGTTACCTACAAGAAAAGGCATAACTTACAAAGCGCAAATAATCGCAATTTGTCATAAACCCAAATTAACTCATTACATTATATTTAATCCAATTTTTCAATTTGAAAGAGGTCAAATGGGGTCAAAATTTTTAAACGCTTACGGAATGTAAAAGCTTAAAAAAAACTGAACCCTTTTAAGGCAATGTTGTCGAATAAGTTCTTTTTAATTATACCGACATAAATATAAAGCTGTTATAATTAAAAACAGTAGTACTTACCTGTCACTTTATTTTCTATTTAAATTAAAAAATTATAATAAAAACAAATCGAGAAATACAAACTTTAAGTTGACCTTGCACTATTGAACAATCTAGCACGTTTGTAGAAAAAATTGAATTGATTGGCTTTAACGCACAAACGTGTAACGTTGCTTCCTTTTTACCACAAAAAAACTTCACACGTCTTTATTTTGAAGCATTTCCAATTAAAAAACAACAACAACAATAGTAAAACGCCACTTTGATTTTATCAATTTAGCACAGAAAACGCTGTGATTTGACCTAATGTGCTCTGGTGTGAAGAGAATACATAAGTTTCTAAAATGGTTTAGAAAATTAACATTTACCGACCGTTTGTCAAATTTTGTACCCGTATTCTCTCTTACTCAATACATTTTGTTTTTACATGGTAAGATTTTTCTCATTCTACATCATTTTTTGGCATGACGTAATACACTATTATTATATATTATACATTATATATTACCGCGTAAACTAGCCTTTAAGAACACTTTTCTGCTCTGTTTGTCAACCGATTCGAAGTACAAAATTTGAAAGGTACTTACTTGCAGAAGTGCACAATCTATATTTCTAGGGGAGGGAAGGGTTAAAACGGGTAAATTCGCTAACCACATATCTCCTTAACTAAAAGAAATACAAAAAAATTTAATACTTTAAGCGGCCATGTGCTTGGTACTTTTTTGAAATTGGGCCCTTTTAGGGAGTAAACGTGCAAAACCTGTATTTTTTAACTTCTTTGTACCCCCACCCATCTAATAAACCAATAAACTTCGAAATAAAGATTTCACCATGGCCCAATTAGTAGGTCTGCGCACAACTACAAAAGTGCAACAATAAAAAAACAACACGCGTTTTGTTTGTACAATACAAATGGTAAAAATGTCAAAAACTTGTCACCTATTAAGAAAAATGTGTTTTGTTTTTATCATGTATTTATTTTGTTTTATTGCTTTAAATTTTCAACCGGAATTTTGGCGTACAATAGTTGCTTCCGAGAAATAGTCGGCGTAAATTGCATGTGATGTGGCCAAATTCCTACCACAAATTTTACCCCATTTTGCACTTTCCACTGTGTTTTTTGGCACTGAAAATAACGTACCACATCCACTTTTAAAATATTTACACACTGCACAATAACGCATTTTAATGTTATTACACTTTTTTTTATTATTATGGTTATTTAAAATTTTTATTCAAAATTTTTTTTTCACAATTATTATATTTTATTTGTATTTTAACAATAAGAAAAACGATTTCTTGAAATTAAAAAAAAAATATAATAAAAAATGTAAACAACATTTGACATTTTGCCCATTTATGCCTATGCATTTTTAATAAAAACACAACTCAACAAAAAATCAGCAGGCGTTTCGAACAGACCTACTAATTAGGCCATGGATTTCACCAAATTCGTAACTTATCTAAAAAAATACTTATATATATGTTACTTTTTTGAAACTAGAACGTTTAAGGTGTGAAAATCGTAGATATTTTTGGAACATTTTTATTCCATGTATTGACACATAGTACACACGTATTAAATTATGGTATCCCACTACAATATTGAAATTGTTGATAGTTCAATGGAGTGAAAAAAGTATATAAAAAGGGGAACTCCCGGAAATTAAATTTCTTTCCTTTACCTTTCCTTGCTGCATGTGGTAATTTTTGAATTTTCTATAATATTGAACTTAGATCTTAAAATTATAGGTGCCGAGTCCTGAGTGAAAGAGAACCTATAAGATGGAAAAAAGTTGGTACTTTTTTGTTCTGTAATTGGTTCTTTATTTATTTTCGTTAATATTGGACCTAGAAATATAAAATAAAACATGCAAGGTCCTGAGTTGGTGAGAATCTATAAGAGAGAACTTTTTGATACTTTTTTGTTCTTTAAATGATACTTTTCGAAGTTTCGTAAGTATTGGACCTGAAAACATAATATAAAACATGCAAGGTGCTGAGTGAATGAGAATCTGTAAGAGGTATTTTTGGTATTTTTTCGTTCTTTGACTGGAACTTCTTGAATATTTATTAATACTGAACCTATAAACATAAAATTCAACATGCAGAGTCCAGAGTGATTGAGAAACTATTAGACGAGATTTTTTGTTTTTCAATTAATACTTTCTGATATTTTATATTATTGAACTTACAAAACATTCACGGACTTAAGTGGAATTTGGTGCCTCGCCAAATCGGTGCGCTAATACGCAAAAAAAAAAAATGCTAGAAACATGTAAATTCATTATGTTTGTTTGTGTTCTTTATACTTCCATAAATAATTATGGTCGAATTTCGACCTCTGGGCAAACACTAGTATTCGTAATACTACTTACATCATAGTATTTTTCCCTTAATCGTAATTTGTTTTTATTACATCATATTATAATTAAATGTAATCATATTATTATCATATTAATCATAATAAGTTAAAAAGTAATCATATAATTATCATGTTAATCATAATAATATGTAGATTAAATCTAAAAACGAAAAATATATTTTTAGTATATATTTATGCTTTTTACTTACTGTCAACCTTAACGTTAAACTGTTACAGATATTTCACATCATAATATGATGCAACTTCAAACAATATTTTTAACCTATTTTTGCCGTAGGCCGCAATTATTAATAAATTATTTTATAGAATTTTCATTCTTTTTCTCTAAAATAATCAATCAATAATCAATGGTCAATATTTTTGCACCACTTTCAAACAATAGAAAAATTTTTTTGGCATTAATATTGTATTTTGTCACACTTTTCAATTTTTTTTAATGTACCTTCAGTTTCTTTATTTTGTAATTTCTTTAAACTTGGGTTTTAAAGGGTAATTTTTTTTTTGTTTAATTTTTTAAACACTGAATAACAAATAAATCGATAGGCATATGTGAAAAAACGATACAACTGATGCAAAATTATTTTACAAATGACAATAACAAATATGTTTGACATATTATTTCATGTCAAACATATTATGAGTACGCGTATAGAAAGTTATCATGTTATGGCTACTAAATATCATTAAATGATTGTGAGGAATATAATATGTTTTCAAAGTTATCATTATTTAGTTGTTATAAAAATGATTATTTTTCAGTGAACTATATTTAAATTTATAATTGCGATAAACATTGACATGTTTACAGTAACTGTAATATTGTTGATATTAAACAAAAAAAAAACAATATTTTGTTTACGACAACAATATATTGTTACAAAAAGCATAGTTTAGTTGCCGTAACCATGCCCAACCATATTTTTTCTCTTTTTCGATTTTTCCCTAAAGAAGCTTTATTTTTTAAACTTAAGATCATAGAGTGAACAAGATGAAAATTTGGCGATCACTGCAATTCATTTAATTAATAACCAATTTACGTTTTTTTACCAAAAATACATTTTTTCACCAAAAAAATCCCAATTTTTTAATAAAACATAAGATAGAAATTATTTTGTATGCCAAAGAACTGAGGAAGAAAAGAATTAAAATCTACGATAACTTTTAATTTTAACCAAAAATTACTTGAATTTTCCATTAAAAAAGAGCTTTGCTTTTTAAAATCTCGAATTTTTTAACAAAATCAAATGACACATATTTTGTTAACCAGAGATCAAGGGGTAAAAAGATTAAAAAAAACCACGATCACTTTTTTTCCGCGAGGTGCCAGAGAGAAAATATTGTAAACCTGTGATCACTTTTATATCCAACAAAAAATCGATTTTTTTCCCCTTAAGAAGGTTTATTTCGTAAACTTGAGATCATAGAGTGAAAAAGATGAAAATTTGGCGATAACTGCAATTCATTTAATTAATAACCTATTTACGCTTTTTTACCAAAAATCCATTTTTTCACAAAAAAAAATCCCAATTTTTTATGAAAACATAAGATAGAAATTATTTTGTATGCCAAAGAACTCAGGAAGAAAAGAAGAAAAATCTACGATCACTTTTAATTTTTTACCAAAAATCACTTGAATTTTCCCTTAAAAAAGAGCTTTTTAAAAACACTATTTTTTTAAGAAAATCAAATGACACATATTTTGTTAACGAGAGATCAAGGGGTAAAAAGAATAAAAAAAACCACGATCACTTTAAATTTCCACCATATATCAAATTTTGATCGATTATTTGCATGAAACAATCGAAAGAAATACGGAACTGCTATCAATTTTGATTTTTATTAAAAACAATTTTCTTCTCAAAAAAAAAAAAAAAAAAAAAAAACAGTTTAAAATTCTCTGCAATGTTGTTCTGGAAATGCTGAACTGGCTGGACCGACGTGAAGTTGAGACAGATGGATTATTTTCAACACTCTGCAGCAAAGCTTTCACCGAATATTTTTTTTGCGAATATTTCGATGAGCACCTCTTCCAGGACGGTCGATCACGTTCCTGAAAACGGCCAACTGAATTGCTAATCATGAAGGCTGTATAATATAATTACGACGTTTTCGCTGCGACATGACAATTGATCGTTGGCAAAAATAGAAAAAGTCGACTATTTGCATTCATTATAAATTTCCAAGAAATCAGTTATAGCCTGCAAAAAGAAACAAAAACAACAAGCCTATTACAAAATCGTTAGTTTTTCTTTGGGCCACGCTGTACAAAAAAAACTTAATTTATTTAAAAAACTAGAGTTCTGTAGAGATCAAAAATATTGAAAATCTATGATAACTTTTAGTTTAGGTTGGTTTAGGTTGAATGGGCATCCGACACGAGGTCGGCTCACCTCGTCCCTCAAGCGGTCCCTTCGTGATATCCTGTGCCAGTTACCAGAGTCAAGCCAATGTTCCCCAGATTATTCCTCAGATATCCTCATACCATTTCGATTCCCTGCAGAAAAGATAGATTGATCTTAGTCCCACATTTGATATAGCATCCAAACACGTCAATTCTGGTCTCCTAAAATGCATATGCCTAAATACACAGAAAAAATTATCGCCAATTTGTTTTAAGTTAAACCATAAATCAAAGATAAACTCAGTTTTGACTGAAAATGTTATCAAATAAAATAATAGTTTATTTATATCAACAACATTACTGCTCAAAATGTTGTTAATATAAAAAAATATTTTATTGATACTATTAATATGTTAACTGGAGCAAATTTAATTAATATTTTTTATTAATATCACAATTTTTTTATTATTTTTTTTTTTAACACCGAGACCAGGGCATTGGCAGATAAATTGAAACGCCTTAACCTCTTCCACTTCATGACAACTTTGCATTAGGCATTATAACCTAGCTCCAACATCGCATGGGTCCCTGCCAACCATTGATCCGTAATCACCATCCTAATCCGGTTCCTAGCACTTTTAATTTCAACCAAAATTCTTTATTTCTAACGAAGTCTGGCTCTTGTTTACGAATTAAATGACATTTTCTACTTCCATAACACAAAAATGTTTACAAACAAAGTACCTATAAAATGTTTATAAACATCCAAACGATGTTTGGAATCATTGATTATTATATCGTTCGTTGATTCAAAACCGTTTAAAACATAAAATCATTATTTTACACGTTTATAAATTTTGAATTGTTGCCATCACCACAACCACCACCCAATTTCCTGCTCCTCTGTTGTTGTTTTTGTTTATCACAGAAACATGTTTCTACTATGTCGACATTATAAATCGCAGGCATGTCTCAAGATAAAAATCAGTTTGGAAAAACTAAAAACATTCGATTTTTTCCTCTTTAAACTGCATATACATACGAAGTCGCGTCATAAATTATGGGAGTAAGAGGTGCCATTTAATTTGCTCATGTTGTAAGAAATGAAATGATAGCATCAGCAGTAAGAGAACGACCAGCCGAAGATGTGAATCAATTTCTGTTAAATGACCCAAATCATAACTGAAACAACAACATAACAAAATGTTGTTGTATATTGAAAAAAAAAAAAAAATTCAAAATCGATCTGTAACGAAGAGATCATTGTTGCATAAATATACAATAATTATGTTTTTAGATAAGTAAGACTAAAATTTTTTCATCTAGCATCCAATATATTGTGAGAATGAGATAATCGATATGGCTTCTGAAATCAGTTACGGAATAATGCTACGAACATAACTGGGACGAACGACGAATTTCGCCCAACATGATGAATTTTTCAGTAAAAATTCGCTGAGTCAATTCATCGTATGAAGCACAATTACGACGAATAACAAGCAGCTTTTACAATTGAGAAAGTTGATTGCTATTTGCGCAAAGAAAAAGAAATAGTGTGACCATATCACAAAAAAAAAAAAAAAAAAAAAAAAAAATTATGCTAAAAAAAAAATATTTTTATAGCAAAATACTTTGTATATATTTTTTAAATTTTAACAATAAAAAAACAATTATTAAAGTAAAAAGGAACTTTACATATTTACTAATATACTTCTAAACTACAACCAACCATGGTCAACTGGTACTAGGGAGATCGAACGGTTATTATTCGACCGGTTTTAAACGGGTATTTAAGCTTTGCCCAAGTCGGTTATTTTAAAATGTAAATTTTTCGAATACCGAATAAACCGGCTATTTTGGTACAATAAACCGGTTATTTTAATAATGTGTGATTTATATACGTTTTCCTTACTCTTGTTGCAAATGTACCCGTAATTTAAGTATCTTTCTAACTTAATATTGGACAAACTTGAACTTTTTATGAAGAATGTCAAAACAAAATGTAACTACAAAAAAACGTTATGAACAATGTCAATACAAATCGCTTATAAAAGCGTGTGTTCTTGTAAAAAAAAACCAAAAACTATTTAAAATACTACAAAAACGTGTGCAGCTAAAAATTAAATGCGAATTTGTACGAGAGTATTCTAAATATTAAAAATATTTTTACTATTTTTAATTAGGCTTAAGTTCATTAAATTTAATTTTCATTAAATTATTTTTATGAAGAAAGGAATTTTTACTACATGGAAGATTAATTAAAATTGTTATTGATAATTTTCATTCTTGACTGACCTGGGATTCGAAGCCAGGCTGGCTGGCGTGTGATTCGAACCCAGGCGGCTGGTTACCCTGACATGTTTCGACCTCAACCACTAGGTCTTCTCAAAGGGATTTGCCGTCTTACACTCGCAGCCATCGATGACTGCTGACGTCAGTAGTCAAACATCAATCCTTAAACCAAATTGTATTTTAACCTTTGGTAGATCGAAATTTGCTTATTGAATGATTATCCATTTTTAATTGATCTCACATGTTTTCCTTACTTCTGTTTTTTCCGTACTTTTGTCAAGAATTCTTCTTGAAGTCCAAAGTACATTTTTTGTTTATCATGTTTTTTGTCTTTCTTTTTTCTTGTTGACATTTTTCAGCACAACTTGAAGGACAAATGAACATATAGAGCTTGTGCCTTAGCTTTAACAATAATTAGTATTGTGGTTATTTTGTTGAACTATTCATGGTTTTTAATCCAAATTTTTACTATTTTTAATTAGGCTTAAGTTCATTAAATTTAATTTTCATTAAATTATTTTTATGAAGAAAGGAATTTTTACTACATGGAAGATTAATTAAAATTGTTATTGATAATTTTCATTCTTGACTGACCTGGGATTCGAAGCCAGGCTGGCTGGCGTGTGATTCGAACCCAGGCGGCTGGTTACCCTGACATGTTTCGACCTCAACCACTAGGTCTTCCCTAAAATGATAAGTGGCGAAGGGTTTTCCACGTCACGATTTATTAATCACCTTTAATTAGTCCATAAGCTTGATGTTCTCCAAATAAAACTTAACCCCGTTCGAAGTAGTTCTAAATAGTCGAAAAATAGTACTTTACTAAAATACGCTGCCAAAAATGAATCATTCGGTGAAATATTAACCCGTTGTTAATATTTCATGATTAACCTTTGCAACTTATCATTTTAGGGCACTTCAGGCAACTATTTTTGTCTTTTAAATCGCGTACGAAAAATATCTAGAGATAACCTTCATATAAAAATATATTTAATATTTAGAATGCTCTTGCACAAATTACTATTTACTTTTTAACTGCACACGTTTTTGTAGTATTTTGAATAGTTTTTGGTTTTTTTTTTCTACAAGAACACACGCTTTTATAAGCGATTTGTATTTCCAGTGTTCATAATGTTTTTTGGCCTTTGTTACATTTTGTTTTGGCCTTCTTTATTAAAAGTTTAAGTTTGGCCAATATTCAATTAGAAAATACTTAAATTACGGGTGCATCTACAACAAGAGTAAGGAATATGTATATAAATTACACATTACTTAAATAACCGGTTTATTATACCAAAATTACCGGTTTATTCGATATTCGAAAAATGGGCATTTTAAAATAACCGACTTGGGCAAAGCTAAAATAACCGGCTAATACCGGTCGAATAATAACCGTTCGATCTCCCTAATATGTAGATAAAAAGCATATTCATATGACTAATCGTTTATAAATTGCTGCAACAAAATCGTTTGACATACATATATAATCCAGTCTAAGAGGTTTGTTTGCAACTTTTCAAAAATATGGTTGAAGTCGTCTGATTCATATAGAGATGCTTAACCACCAACAAATTAAAACTCATTTAAAATAAATTTAGGAGAATATCTCAAATAATAAATGTATTTTCTGTAATATTTTATTGGCTTTTGCAAAACATTTCGCTAGATCAAACATCATTTAATAGTTAAAAATAATTGTAAAAAATAAGATTAATGTAAGATCAATTAACTGGTCCTGTTATTTTGGATTTTATCGTCCAATATTTGTTAGGTCTGAAAATACTTTAACTCATATCTATGTATTTTGTTGGTTCCTTGCCTTTTTGAATTGTTTTGTTTTTTTTCAAATTAACGTTTTACTACAACAACTTATTTGATTTTTGCCTTTTTATGTATTCGAATTCAAACGGTTAACCGGTTATTTTAAAAATGTTTAACCGAAAACCGGGTTTCTTAAAATAGCAACTATTCGTAATGTTCGAAAACCGTTTATTGAAAAAAGTCGAATATTCGATCTCCCTACCTGGTACAGATTTGTTCGTAGTTCGCCGTTTTTCATCGGCCAATAATCTGTAACTTTTGAACCGATAGAGATAATTTTGCAATTTTTTGCAGGAGAGAAGACTTCTTGAACTTTTTTGCAGTGTTAATTTTGTTAAAATCGGTTCAGTAGTTGTTGAGAAATTTAAGGTCAAAGTTGAACTTTTGATGTTTTTTAGCTTTTAGTATGAAAATGATAATGATTGAGATTGAGAATTATGGTATTTTTTATTAAAAAAGCGGGATGTTTTTCTGCCCACTATTTTAAGAACTTTTTAATCTACATAACTGCCAAATTTCATTAATATATCTTTGTTCATGTCAGATTTATAGAATGTCAAACCTTAAAATTATTATTTCTTACTCATGTTGAAAGCCCTTTTATTCATTTAATCAAAAATGGGGATGTTTTTCAGTCCACTGTTTAAGAACTTTTTAATCTACATAACTGCCAAAATTCATTATGATACCTTTATTCATGTTAGATTTATAGAATGTCAAACATTAAAATTATTATTTATATTTAGTCAATTCACAAGGTATCCTAACATGTCATATTGTCAAAATGTCCTAATATTTCACAATGGTTTAAAAATATTTAAAAATAAAGGAAAACAAAAATATTGTTGTTGGTTTGTTAACAAAAAGTGTCTTAAATAAATAGAACGTTGCTTGCTGTGTTTATTGTGCTGTCGTAATTAATCAGAAAAGTCCAGCGCTGAGCGGCTGAGCCGTACAACAATATTTTTAAACCATTGTGAAATATTAGGACATTTTGACAATATGACATGTTAGGATACCTTGTGAATTGACTAAATATAAATAATAATTTTAATGTTTGACATTCTATAAATCTAACATGAATAAAGGTATCATAATGAATTTTGGCAGTTATGTAGATTAAAAAGTTCTTAAACAGTGGACTGAAAAACATCCCCATTTTTGATTAAAAAATACCCAAATTCCCAATCCCGGAAAACGGCTTTAAATTTTTTTTTTTTTTGTTCAAAAAAGGCAATACAATTTACCACTCGATATTGATCAGAATTTTCTAGAAAATAATGGACATTTTAGAAAACATTACTGTTCTAATTGTATAAAAATAGAAGTGTGTTGAATTATTAGAATTTTTTACTCAAATTTTTTAATAGTGTCCCTTGGAGGCAAACATTCCTTTTTAGCAGCAGTTATGTGATGATAAGCAGGATACAGATTTGAACCTTTTTCAATTGCACGTACTCTGAGCTGAATATATTGCTCTTTTGTTAACTTCAAATCTAAAAATAATGCTAATGCCTCTTCATTTGAAAACTGTTTTTCATCGCTTGGCGTTGGAACACTCTTAAGAATCCGTTTTGTTCTCTTGGGACTAGCGATAAGCACTTTTTCAATAATATCGACTTTTGTGATCGCAGTTGATATAGCAAAGCTTCTTGGATATTTTTATCCCCGATTTCTTCGTTGATATCCTTAAGCTTCCGCCTTTTAGATCTATCGCTACAGTTCTCAAGTGATTTCTTTGGTCTCCCAAGGTTCTTTTCATTTGTACCTTCTGAAGATATCTGGACACTGAGTTCGCCATCTAACCAGTTTGCAAAACTGTTGTAAAATCTAGGTTTACTCCATCCAACTTGTTTGAAGCGCTTTTTTAAGTTTTTGACGAAATCGGTTATTTTATTTTGCAGTTCCGATCGTATTTCAGTGCTGCAGGAATATATATTGAGTTTTCCTTCAATGTAACTTAACACATCTTCCTCCTTTTTATTTTTAAAATACTCTTCGGATAATTTTTTATAGCTGACGCTCTCCATTTTTATAGATATTAAAAAAATTAGATTGTTATTGCTTAGATATATTTTAACAACTGAGATTTTATTCGAATACCACTGGCTTTTATACATAGCTTGCGTTATACTGTGTTCCTAGGTAGCAAAATAAGGTAGAATAAAGAACTAAAATGGGCTTAAGTAGGATACCCTTAAAATCCCACAGGTATTGGTAATTATATAATATAAAATACTTGGCTTGATACACTTATATTTCAGTCATATGAATAGGTAAAATAAAAAGAGCAAAAGAAATGTTGCGAATAATTTTACACAAACTAAAAAAGTATTCTATAGGCTGGTCCAAACAGGTACAAAAGTGCATTTGGGTTTAAAGTGGATACTTTCACCTACCTACAGCTAGTAAAATTTCTTTAACCCCTATTGACCTCATAAATTCTATTCTTCTGAACTTCAATTTGACTAAAATATAGAACCTGAAAAAATATTTAATAACACAGCAGGTATAATCGGTACAGTAATACAACATAACATTGTTTAAAGACTGCTTTACTACCAATATAAAAAATTTTGAACCCACTATTGATAACAGTTTGACATAAAACATAATAAAAATCAAGCCAAAAAATCCGTTTTATCCGAATATCTCCAAAAGCAAAGGAGATAACCTAAACATTTAAGCATATTTTTTGTAACTCAGCTTAAGTTAAATTTTTTTTTTGCAATCCATAAATATATTTTTGGTGAATTTTTTAAAAGTTTTAGAGGTCCGAAAGTCACTCTCCCGACCCTCCATGGACCCGTGTTCTTCCAATTCAACACAAAAGCTACCCGGCCATGACAGTTTAAAATTTCATTCAAATATGTTCAGCCGTTCATAAGAAGCAAAATTATTTTTCAAAACAAAATGCTCGTAAACCATTGTGTTATATTTCAGTCATATGAGCAGCTTAAATAAAAAGAGCAAAACAAATGTTGCGAGTAATTTCATTAAAATGAAAAAAGTGTTCAACAGACAGTTGCAAACATTTGCACAAGTGTATATGGGGTTAAAGAGGACACCTTCAGCTTTCTGATGGTACTAAAATCTCTTTGACCCCTTTTGACCCTAACAAGTTCTACTCCTCTAAAATTCGGATTTAACTAAAATATAGAACCTGGGGAAACATTTAATAACACATCAGGTATAAATGATACATTGATGTAATGATCCATTTCTTAAAGACTACTATCCCATTAATATAACAAAAAAAATTTCGACCAATTATTGATAACGGTTTGCGAGAAATCATAATTTAGTTCTGATCAAATTTACAAAAATTAATTTTTTTCTAAAACAAAATAAAATATTGGTTTCCAGCAGCATGCCACAGCCACAATTACGAATATTTTAATCTAGTTTTTTTGATACCTTAGTTCTAATATGTTTGCTATCGCATGGAATTTAAATTTTTGAAATCGGCGATGACAAAAAATTGGACTTTTGGCCGATGAAATTCAATTTTCAGCCACAGTGCGGCGTATCTATCTATCTATCTATCTATCTATCTTCTATCTATCTATCTATCTATCTATCTATCTATATATATAAAAATGAATTATGTATGTTTGTATGTTTGTATGTTTGTTTGTCGCTTTATAGACTCCGAAACTACTGAACCGATTTTCCTGAAATTTTTACAGTAACATCACGTGAGCCCTAAAAATAAAATAGGCTACTTAATTTTTCGATAGAGGCAGGGGAATTGGTACCCCCTATAGGATGCCAATATTCGATTTTCCTGCAATTTTTGCAGTAACATCACGTGAGCCCTAAAAATAAAATAGGCTACTTATTTTTTCGATAGGGGCAGGGGAATTGGTACCCCCCATAGGATGCCAATATTAATTATCGCATATCTTAAGAGCCGCTGCACGCATTTTGCTGAACTTTTTGTAGTAGGATCTTCTGAGCCCCGGAATTGAAATAAAATAGCAGCGGGGGTATAGGAATACCCCATAGGACGCCAATGTTTAACATCGCATATCTTAAGAACTGTAATAGTGAGAATGTTCAAACTTTCTAAAAGTCACTCTTATGGTATACTACACTTTTGAAAATAAAAATAAAGCGGGTAGGCGCAGGGGGGGAAATACCTCCCATAGGATGCATACATTAAATATCGCTCAACTGAAGAACTATTAAAGGGAGAGTCTTCAAACGTGGTTAAAGCTACTATTATAGTAAACTATAAATTTCAATATAAAAATGTGCGGGGTAGACAGAGTAGGAGCAGTACCCCTCATAGAAGACATATTAAATACCATATATCTGAACACAAGAGCTATCAACCTTTACAGGACAAATTTTAAAACAAAAATAAATGGGGTAGGTGCAGGGGTAGCGAAGCGCACCGGGTTAAGCTAGTGAAATATAAATATATATATTGCAAGGTCGCCGCGCATGACGAATTTCGGCGGACGCTGTTATTTGTGTGCATTTTCATATACACTAATATGTTATATTTTTGGGCGATGAATATTCGCGTCCAACAATTCGTCGTTCGTGTGTTCCTAGCATAAGACTATTTTGCTGATTAACTGCTTTTAGTTTAGGCTATTATTGTTAAAAGAGACCTCATTAATCCCATTTTTGAAAAACTTTGAAACGCTTATAGAAATGGGAACGAATGAAGTTATTTCGTAAATTAAGATTCGGTCCATAATTATCTACACAGAAGGAAAAAACTCGTACATAAATTTAAGTTTTCCGACTTACTTTTAGTACGAGTCGTACTTAAAATTTTAGGTACGAATAACACTAAAAAGTACTAAAACAATCCAAAATGGGACTAATTTCGCGGGCATACGCGTGTGTTTATAACAATTAGTTGTAGAAATAACAACAACACTACAAATGTAGGCAAAAAACTATTTGCTTGTTTTGTGTCGAAAAAACAACAACACTACAAAAAGAAAAACATACATTATTTTCATGTTTAAAATGTAAAATAAGAAGCAAAAAGTCCCGAGATCTATTTTTTAAAATTATTTAATTAAATACATACAATTTTCAAAGAACAATTATTACGAAAATCATATCGGGCATGCTGCTGATGTCTTGTTAAGGTGAGTTCTTCTGTGAACAAAGTGGGGAAATATACAACAAATGTCCTATCCAAAGGTTCAATTAGAGGTAACATAAACATAATAAATTAGCCGGTAACGATGACCATAGAAACCAAAATTCAATTGGTTTGTATGGTTTTGGTTATTTCATTTTGATAAGTCACATATGTATAATCAAATACAATGTTGCCCGCGCGCGCCCGCGCCACCAGTATTGATCCGCTCATTGGTCCCTATAGGGTATAAGTAAATTTAAGTTCCTATCCAATATCAGACATGGCAGCATGTGATCACTAACCAAGATAGATGGATCGTCTTTGAGAATTTCAAGGATCCGCATGTGATCCACATAGTCCGCCGCCCTGTATTAAGCAACGCGCGGTATCCTGCTGGAACACCTGCAGGCCTCCTTCTTTACAGATATGTGTAGCGGAGGAATGTGCAGAATAGCCCCTAAAGCCAGAGTGGGACAGGTCTTTATGACGCCCGTGATCGTTCTGCAGATTAGACGATAAACATTATCGAGTATCGCTCTAGCTTTGACCTGTTCGGTTTTTGTCGCCCACGCTAGGGCGGCATAGGCCAAACTCGGTCTAATAATCGTAACAAAAGACCAGTAGATCATTCTAGGCTTCAGCCCCCATGTCTTGCCTAAGAGTCTTCGGCAGACTTGTTGCCCTTCTGGTGACAGGGGCTAACTGGGCGTTCCAGTTAAGGGATTTATCCAGAATGATCCCCAAGTTTTTCACCTCGGTAGAGAATTCGATAACCGTACCATTCATGGCTGGTTCTTTAAGCCAGCGATATACTATCCAATTCAGTCGAACGTTATGAGAACACATCGTGTGTTCTCATAAAGAATGATGATAGTGTGGCTTAAAATTGAACAACTGATTTTGAAAACATTTTTATGTCGAAAAGAATTCTGTCAGCTTTTCGTGTGAATGAATCGTACGATTGTGTGGCTAGAAACTCGGCCTTTATAAACTTTAGCTGAAATTGTTTAAAGCACATGGTAAATATGACTGATTTGTAAAGGGGTCTGCACATGACCAAAATTTATCATCAAGCGCTATGGTAGTATTAGTGAAAATGTGTTTGTATGTATGACACCGACGATGCTTGATGGAAAATCTAAAATTTTTGATATGACGGCGAATATTACGTCCAGCACACGTACACCAGTGAATTCGCCTGCATGACATGCATTGTGACCATGTACAGACCCCTTAAGAATTTCTCGTAATAATTAACAGAGTCTTACGAAATGTCTAAATGGGTAAAAATGTAACAAACATTGAAATTTCTTGTAATATGCAATGTTGTCCCTAAATAGTTGCCGCCACTGTAGATCAATATACAAAGTTCCTGTTATTGGTGGAGGGTATTAAAAATTCGGCACAAGCGATTGCAATTTGCTTCTCTTTCTCTGTTTTACTGCTGGTCAGTTTAAAAAATAGGATAAAAATCTTGCCTGGTTGGACTATTTGTTAAAATATATTGTTTTTTTTTTGTTGGAATTTTTTTTTCTCTTTATTGGATTTATCTATTAAGTATGTGGCGTGGTGTGGCGTGTTGTTGTATTCATCTTTGTTGTGTTTCAAACATTTTGTTGGCCGTTAACTGAGAACAAGACACTTTGTTTGTTTTTCTCCATAATTTATGATTATTTTTGTTTTTTACTTGTGGTTTGGTGACCAAAGCTTATGGTCACACCATGACTGTGACCAAACCAATGATATCTTAACATAATCAATATTTACGCATGTGTACAGGCCACAAAAAAGAGTCATGCGCCTAAAGCTCCATAACAGGACACAATTATTTATTTATGATCGCTTGTGGAAGAAAAAGAGACGTTTTCCTTTTAACATATTCCCATTAAAAAATGGCTTTTTGTAAAAAATCTTGATCATTAAATCTTCTTTTTAAAAGGATGCAAAACAAAAAGAAATCAAATAGAAAAATGAAAAATGAGTTTAAGGTAAAATTTCCCAGAGAGTGTAAAATATGATCTTGGCTGCTCGAAATGACATTTGTTTAAGAATAGTTTTTCTTAAAAAAATTTATTTTTTTCTTACAAGTTGTTCCACGTTGTTCCATGTCCAGTTTTGTTTTATTATTCGTGAATGCGTGATATTTTGGACCTCACAACATGTAACCATGCTCCACATGCCAACAATTAAACAATCCATCATGGCATGAATGTGTGTTACTCACTGTTGCGGTTTTGTTGGTGGGGGATTTGTTTGTTTATTTATTCGGTTGGACCGACCAATGTGTGTTTATATGGACCATATTCGTAGTTTGAACATTTAGGCTTCTGTTTGCTTAAAAACCATTAAAAACAATTTCAAAATGCCCCTTTTAAAATGAACACCTAGAATAGTTTTTTCTTTTTTTCTTCATTTTAATAGATTTTTTACGAAGAACAGTGGAACGAGTTGTGAAATTTCTTATTATTATTATTAATTGTCTGCTGAAAATTGTTTAAGCCCACATACATTTTTCAAAAAATAGAATCTCAAAGAAATAAATTCTCAAGCTCGAGGTCATAAGTTTTTTAAATAATTTTTATTTAATTACTAGCTGACCCGGTCCGCGTTGCTGGCCCTAAGCAAACATTAGTGTTCTATTACCAGACGATTTAAATTGATCTTTAAACGAAATTTACGGCCTTTAAATAAAAATCCATGAAATACCTATCATAAAGTTTTTTTTACAGAATAACTTACATATGGTGTAGATATGGGTTCAATGAAAAAAGAAACACATGTATTTAAGGCAAATTGGAAATTATATTTATTGATTACTTCATCGTAAGGCTAGCAGATAGACAATGTTTTTTGTTTTTTTATTTGGTGTAAAAACGTATAAATTTTTTGGGGTGCCAACTCGGGAGCAAGCCACATACAACTGGCCGTGTGAAAAACATGAATTTTCCAAAATTAAGCTAGCAATAGTCAATGATTGGCCTTGTGCTTTGTTGATGGTAATAGCAAAGGCAAGACGCAAAGGGAATTGGAGCCGCTTGAATTCAAATGGTAAATCGTTGGAAATCATCGGAATTCGTGGAATAAGTACGTCTTCGCCTTTGAATCTGTCACCGATGATTGTTGCCTCAATTAAATTTGGTGAACAGTTTTTGATGGTCAATCTGGTTCCGTTGAAGAATTACCGGTGACCCAACCTTTAATGTTAGTACATGCGGTGGCATTCCAGATGGTTCCAATGAATGCAAAAATTCAATGGGATAATTGGCGGCTTGTAATATTATAAATTAAAATGTTGTTCATATACATATGTTTGATTTACATTTGATTTGAAAATACATATGGTTGTATGTATGTATATATATGCTGTGAATCTTACGAAAAAAGTGAGCGTAAAAGTGGGCGGGGCAACATTTTCTTTCCGCAAAACCTAAGTTGGACCATGGCGATCATTTTAAAGAAAAAATCGTCCAAATCGGTCAAGCCGTTCTCCAGTTATGCGCTTAATAGAAAAAGTGGGCGTAAAAGTAGGCGTGGTAAATTTTTCTTTCGATGAAAACTTAAAGTTGATTAATACGAACATTTGAAAGAAAAATTAGTCAACTCGATGGAGCCGTTTTCTGATTTTAGGTAAATCGGAGAAAGTGGGCGGGGCAAAATTTTCTTTCCATAAAATGGAGCATGGCGATCATTTTAAAGAAAAAATCGTTCAAATCGGTCAAGCCGTTCTCAAGTTATGGATTTTGCCACGCCCCTCCGCCCCCAGACCGAAAATCAGAAATCAGACTTCACAGTATCACCCGCCTGAATATTCTGAAGATTCCCTGAAAATTTCATCAAAATCGGCCCAGCCGTTTTGGAGTCCATACGTTACATATACACATCCTATTTTATATATATAGATTTAAAAAACTTCTATAAAGAAAAGGTCGAATAAAACAAAACTAAAGTTTATTTTCAAAAAATATTTAGTTTCAAATTTCAGTGCAAGAGATCCATAATGCTTCATAAATATTATATGGGATCATTTCCCCCAGATATCACTGTAAATCTGTTAAAAACATAAGTATTGATAGCAAATATGACTCGAAAACCTTTGATAAATTTTGTTGGAATCGGTTGTACATTGACAATACCTTCACTGTGTGACCCTTTACTAAAAATCGCTTTAGCCCAAATAAATCTCCTAGAAATTAAGAAAAGCTTAAAAGTTGCTGCGAAATGTATCCCCAGGAAAAATGCCCCAAAAAATCAGATAAAAATTGCCCAAATTAAGGGCTTTTTTTCATTATGCAATATAATCCAATTTTTTGTAATGCAATTTCACCACGAAATAATGAAAAATAGCCCTAAAAATTAAATGAATTATGCCCCTAAATTAAGAACTATTCTTCTTTATGTAAAGCCACCAACAATTTTTTTATGAATATTTACCCTGAAAAAGTTGAAATTAAAAAACTAACACAAAGAATGTTATATTACAAATTTAGGTTGGGGTCTTATGTCTGAAAATTTAAATCCCGAATTCCAAAATCCCAAGTTTCAAAATGCAGAATATAAAAAATCACGAATTTTAAAATCCCGAATAATTGAACTAATTTGGTTTTTTTAAATCGCGCGACACATAGCATGGTTGGTCCTTCGGCCGGGCGCAAGGGTTTTGTCCTCTATGGTATAACAAACATCGATTTCGCTAAGTAAAGCTTCCAATATTAGTAAATGAAAAGCAGTCCCAAATTGAAGACTGAGATTTTATTTGGGGTAATTTTTTTATCCCAGATAGGGTATTATAGTCGAGTAGAACTTTAGGGAAAACGGCTGTGGGGATCTGTTGCTACACAGATGGCTCTAAACTGGGTCATGGGGGTATATGTTGAAAACCGAGATATTCTATCGTCATCGGTAGTACAACACAAACTTAGAGACGAAGGTCCGTGCTATTACGGAATGTGTGAGATGGATTGAATCGAATTTGGGGTGGGTAGACGCTAATATATTTACCGACAGCCAAAGGACAATCATGACGATATCAGTTAACAGGGTAACGACAGGACCTTATTGCACTGAAGGAGTTCCATTACCGAATTTTCCTCGGACAGTGGGATCCGTATGATATGGGTGTTGGGCCACTCGGGGATAATCGGTAACGTAAGGGCCAATATACTCGCTATCGGGGGAAGAGAACTGCGAGCAGTTAACATGGCGAATGCGAAGCCGTTTGTGCCAACGAAAGCTGAATTGAAGGCGTGAGCTACGGAAATCCAAAAGGCCAGATGGAATAGTCGGACTGTGGGTAGGACCATTAAGATTTTATGGGGTAACCCAGATGAGAGGAGGACAAGAAGCCCCCTCAATGGGAGTAAGTCCGAAGTTGGTATGCTGGTGCGTATCCTGACTGACCATGCAGGGCAACCGGCACAACTATGCCAAATTGGAGGGGCAGAATCGGACGAGCGTGTGGCGCGGAGAATAAGACGCTGGAACACTTTCATTGCCACTGTCAGGCGTTCGTCGCATTAAGATCCAAACACCTCGGGAGCGATTGGACTTCCTGAGGATTCCTGAGGAACGATAACTGGAAAACCTCAAGGAATTAGTTTTGGAAAGTAAGTTTCTTAACACCGGATGTGAACCCCCTCCCTTAAGGTGGTGGTAGCACTATCTACCTAAAACCCCATTTTTCTTTCATATGGAGCGCATAACAGGCCTGGTAGTGGCCTAGGTGTATATCGTACTGATATGAGGTTGCATCTTTGATGCTTCGTTCTCCTTTTGACCTAATTTAACCTAATCTGGTATTGGGGTCACTTTTCATTTAACTTAAATTGGAACCCCCCCCCCCCCAAAAAAAAAAAAAATTATACCTAAAAATTGCATGTTGTTTCTCTTCATATTAAGTTTAGGGGTCATTCCTTTATGCCTGTATTCATAAAAAAATTTTAAATTTCTATGAAAATTTTTCTTAATAAACGTTTGTTTAATTTAGTAATCGTTTATGAATACGTGGTTAGTAATTTGGGCCATATTTTCTGGGTCACATTTCGCAGCGCCGATTATTTACTATAATTTTATTAAAACATAAATATATGTATATTATCAATTTTTGTATTAACTTCGGCCATAACTCTTCCCGACATAAATTCCTGCCAGTGTCAAGACAAAATTTATCAAATCCGTCAAATACCTCAATAAATTTTGTAACCAAAAATATTTTTTTTTGAGAATTTGGGAATGTAAAGATGTGAAACTTACGTTAGAGGAATCAAAAAGTCAAATACCATTTAATGGAGCTTTTCCCACTGTTCTCCTCATTTTAATTTTTCTTGGCATGCTTGAAAAAAAAAACATTTTCAATCCACATTTTTCACCTCGCGTATTTTTACTATGACTTTTAGTCTGATTGTGAGTGACTGCCTTTAACAACTGACAAATTGCCTGGACCATTAAGACAGCAGCAGCAAAAACAACAACATCAGCAATAGCTGTCGTCGGCTTCATCTACAAGCATCAGCAACAACAAGACACCCTGAACCAGAATCATATGTGTGGTACCGACTCTCGTCTGTAGTCCAATTTTAAAATTTGAAATGCGTAGAAGTTCTACATTCTTGCCGACAATGTGAAAAATAAAAAATTGCTGCTACTGTCAGGAACGTTTACAATTGACAAACTGTTTTGTGGTCTTTCGTTTTCAATTCTGCTCCTAAACAAAATCTTTGTTGATACAAGCAATTTCGGTGTCCTTGTTAAGAGTTATGTACTCGTATATAGAATCAGTAGAATCTGAAAGATTGTTTAAGAGTACAAAAAATAAAAAAAAAAAACCCCAACAAATTTATCTGTTAAAATGTCTAAATTGAAATTTGTATTCTTTTGTAGGGGGAGTATTAAAAATAAAATAAAAGAACATTCACAACAGAAAATTGTTGCCAGGTTAATGGATTAGGATTCAAATCACGAAGTGGCTTTAACAAATGGTTTGCTTGTGATTTTTGAATGGCTACAAATTTTTGGGCGATTGATATAATTTTTATTTTTTTTTTTAACAATCAAGTAAGACAAATTGAAATGTTAAAAGAAGTTTTAGATTTTATTAAGAAACTCAATTTAGGTTAAAAAGGAAGGCATTTTTGAAAGGGATTGAAAGTTTTTATAATATATTCCACAACAATAAGATGAATGAGAGTATTAATAAGTCTGTTTACTCTGCACTGGGATCCGATGGGATTCCAATTTTTCAAAAAGTAAATGAGAACGACTATGCGACAGAAATATAATTCTTCATCTTCTTGCACAAAAAATTATCAAATAACAGCTGTTTGAAAAATAAACAAGGCAAATGAAAATTTGTGTCACAATTTGTGTAGTGCTAATAAAAAAGTTTTAATGTGTCGATTATGTATTGCATACGAACTTCAGTTGGGTTGTCACAAGGCAACGCAGCTGAAATAAAACTTTATACGTTGAAATGGCAACTCATGTCAACAGCTCATGAATTTAAGTGAACTTAATATAAAAAAAAAAAAACAAGTAAGAGTGCTATGCCGAATCTTATATACCCTTCACCATAGTGAGATAAGAACAGAAAGTGATATTAATAACGTTCTTTAGATATAAATAAATCTATTTTGTACTACGCCCACTTCTCCAATACCGCCTACATTTTGTCGGATGTTGTGTATTGATAACCAAGATGCTTACACCTAATTGGGAAACTTTTGCTCTTGTTGTTCTTCAGATGTACATAAATATAAAATGTCCTTGTACGGGAGGCACCACACCCACTTTTCCAGTCCCGCCCACATTTAGCCGCATTTTGTAAGTTCATAACCGATATGCTTGTAACTCATTTAAAAACTTTGGCTCTTTTCGTTCTCCAGATATAAAGAAAGTTATAATGTGTTTGTATGGAAAGTGCCACGCCCACTTTTCTAATGCCACCAATTTTGGAGAGGTTGTTTATTGATAACCAAGATGCTTGTGTCATATTTGGAAACTTTGGCTCTTTCCGTTCTCCGATATATGTGTAAAAAAAGCAAAAGGGTCTAAAAACCCAAATTTTAAGGTGTGTTCCACAAGATCTCGTGTAAGTTCAGACTATTGAGAGTAAAATAAAAATTACTCACTAAATTTGCTCGAACGCAAAAAATCCTTTTTGCACTTCCTTAGAAACTAATGCTGCCTACTTTTCAAATTAAGATCTATTAGCCTTTGCATTGGTAGCTATTAATATTTTCTTCAGCAACTCTTGATATATAAGTACTCGTCTTTACCTTTCGGCCACACGTTCATTAAATCACTTTCAATCAATTTAAATTTTTCTTTTAAATAGTTTTTTTGTTTATTCTGGTAGACAAATGCCAAATGCATAATGTTGTCAAATTTTAGGGGGCTATAGTATAAGATTTGTTGCATCTTTTTATTAAAAATTGCATTAAAAATTTTCTTATTTCTAAAACTTTAAGGATTTCATTAACAAAAATCGAGTTACGCCTTTTTTATATTCAGCCATCCATATATACTTTATAGGACCTAAGATTAATATCGTAGAAATTACAAATTTATATATGTATACCCTTTTACTTTCGGACAAGGGTATAATAAATTTTGTGCGTTTATGTTTTTTGATGACAAAGAAGGAGTGAATGTGGCATCTGTAGGACGACAGTTTAGAGGTAATTCTAATCGGGGAGAATCACAAAAATATGCCTTTCAAGTAAGAAATTTTTATAAGTAAAGACTTATAAAAATTTCTTACTTGAAAGGCATATTTTTGTCTCTTACTGCTTAGTACTAAGCTGTTTTGCGGAGGTAGGGTTTATATGGGGCCTAGTGTAAATTATGGACAGATCTTCAAAACATTTTACAGTGTGATTTCTGGTCCTATAAAACTATGACGTACCAAATTTAAGTATCCTAGCGTTATTAATTGCGGTTTTAGGCGTACTAAACTGTTTTCCGGGAGTTGGGTTTATATGGGGCCTAGTGTAAATTATGGACCGATCTTCAAAAAATTTTACAGTGTGATTTCTGGTCCTATAAAACTGTGACGTACCAAATTTAAGTATGCTAGCGTTATTTATTGCGGTTTTAGGCTTACTAAGCGGTTTTCCTCGAAATGGGTTTATATGGGGCCTATGGTAAATTATGGACCGATCGTCACGAAATTTACCAGTCGTACAAACCAAATTCGAGCAAAATTTTATGTCAATCCGTGCATTAATAAACGATTTATGTTAGTTTTTGTGTCAAAATTATCAATTTTTTCAGGGTGGTGGTTCCACATTTTGATTCATAGTTCTGATCCTACTGAACCGATGTTGCTGGATTTCAATCCCAAACTGCTTAGGATAACTACAAGCAATTTGAGACCAAGTTTGTTCTTTTCTTTTGCGTTTTTCAAAAGTGAGCGTGTTTTCAACAGACGGACAGACGGACAGACAGACGGACATGGCTAAATCGACTTAGAATTACTCCAGGATCCAGAATATATATACTTTATGGGGTCTTAGATGTATAATAAAAAAGTTTCACACGGAATGACAAACTTAGTATACCCTCATTCACCACAGTGGTGGTGGAGGGTATAATAATAAGAACGATACAAGTTTACTGTACGAGAATCAGTCGATTATGAAATCTTATAAGATATGTGTTCCCCTTGTTTAATATTAAGATTAACATGAAGAAATGTACTCTCTCATTCTGCCGACGTTTTCTCACATATTATATCAGATATTATCTCAGGTGGAGACCCTGTGTAATGTATGACAGTGTGGCTTGAAATGAATTGAGTGACAGATTTTTTTGACAAGTATATCCATATATCAAGTATTATTAATATTTATTAAAGGCAAATAATAAAGAATTTTTAAACCAACCGCTTCATTACCAAAAATCAGATTAAATAGCACAATATTTTTACAGCGGAAAGACATGAATATTACTTGTCGATATTTTGCAAAAAGTGAAAAAATAAAAATTTTGAATTAATACCATCTTTATGATCAAATGAAATGTTAAAAAACAGAAAACAACAGCTTCGTTCTTTTTTTTTGTACATAAGCACCAGTGTGACCAGATCTAAAAAAAATTTTACGGCTAAATCTAGCATTAAACATAGCCAAAAAATGCTAAATAGATTTAAAAAAAGCTAAACATAATGCTAACATTTTTAAAGATTTTTGTTAAAAATGTACTTCCAGTATGACATTTTATTCGAGACAAAAAACATTTTAGTGACTTATTTTTAAACGAAGTTGTTATATTAAAACAAGTGGATAGATTTTGGTAAAGCATCTAAGACACATATATATGAAGCACTGGTAGTTAAGATTACATTTTAAATTTAGGGGACCGCAAACCCCTGATAAGTGCCTAATTTAAACGACTGATTTCTATAATATACTAATTTTTTTAAATCATTTTATTTTTTATAGTAAAAGAAAAGTTGAAGCTTTACTATTATTATTATTTTTGGAACAATTTTTTCACACATATACAAAATTGAATTTTTATCTTAAATCAAAGTGAAATTTCCTTGTACTTTCATATCGTAATATCAAAGGGCAAATAATATTTACAATCACCGTGATAAGGACATTTCTAATATTCCCTGAATAGTCTATTTTTTAGCAAGACAGGTAAGATGTTTCTAAACATAAGAATTATCCCTTTTCTAAAAATGCTTAATAAAATGCCAAGTGCTAAATGAAAATTTTGCAGCTAAATAAAAAATTTTAATGCTAAATTTAGCCGCAAAAATGCCAAAATGGCCACACTGATAAGCACTTTATGTAAGTCAGTGTTGAGATTTATGGTACAATTGGGCCATATTTGGCATTAACATTTTTAATTTAGCTGCAAAATTGTCATTTAGCACTTAGCATTTCATTTAGCATTTTTGTAAAATGTTTTTAGCTTTTTTAGTATTATTTATTTCAAAAATTAGAACGAATAGTTCTATTGATTTTACTTTAATTTTTTTATATTCAACGTTTTTTATTTTTAGAATTTATTCTATGAGCTAAATTTCAGTTAAGTATTTTATAAAGCTTTTTTTTTTGTAATAGTTCTATTCCCTCAATTTTTTAGGAATGACTTTATACACTACCAGACTATTATCTTGCATCTTCTTGTTACATTTTATCTTAGCTATCCTTTGGATAGCAATGAATTATATTGTATGTACAGAAAAATTTACAATTATTAGACACCAGCAGAATGTAATGCATTTTCTGGCCCGCTACGGCCTTCCTCAGCATTCTTTGTGTCACACTGGATAGTGAAACTTTATAAATTGAATGTATTTAACTCAACTATTTTAATAAATAGAATCTGGGAATTATTTATTTTTCGTAAACTGAGGGAATAGAACTATTACAAAAAAAAGCTTTATAAAATACTTAACTGAAATTTAGCTCATAAAATAAATTCTAAAAATAAGAAATGTTGAATATAATAAAGTAACTTATGAAAAAGAAATAATTCCCCAATTCTATTTAATTTTTTTTTTAAAAATTATAATAAGTTTTGACTTAAAATCGTTGTACCTAAAATAATTTCGTATGAAAAGGGATTCTTATGTTAAGAATATTAGAAATGCTCTTAACAGGTTGACTGTAAATATTATTTGCCCTTTGATATTACGATATGAAAGTACAAGGAATTTGCACTTTGTATTAAGTTAAAAATTCAATAGTGTAAATGTGTGAAATAATTGTTTGCTCTAAGCGGCTGAAAAAATAATAATTCTAAAGCTTCAACGTTTCTTAAACTATAAATAATAAAATGATTAAAAATGTGTATAAATTTAATATTTAATCTCAGCTACCTGTGCTTCGTATTTATGTGCTTTACCAAAATCTATCCACTTGTGTAAATTTAACCATTTATTTTAGTTTCGTTAAAAAATAAATCACTTAATTGTTTTTTTCTTCGAATAACATCTTATACTGGTAATAAACTTTTAACAAAAATCTTTAAAAATTTGTAGCACTATTTTTAGCATTTTCTAAAATCATTTTTAGCATTGTTTGCCCATGGCTGATGCCCGATTTAGCTGTAATTTTTTTTTTTTAGATCTGGTCACACTGGTTGCTAGGCCCTATGGCCTTTTCGCTCTATTATGGGCTTTTCGCTCTATTTTGGCTCTTTTTAAATCACATCGAGCCATAACCGCCAAAAGGGCTGTAGCGACATAATGGACGATTTTCGTTTTATTATTAAAATTTATTATTCATGATCATCTGCATCATCTCAGAAAATATCAGGGCTGTAGAATTTACCGTTATGATTTTACAGCAAAAACAATAAAGACTTAAGTACAATTCACTGTTTGTTTACAAGTTTTGTTACCACGACTGTCGCTTGCGTCTTTTTTCGTTTTTATAAATTAATTCGTATTAGTGGCAAAATAGAAAAATATTACATTTTAAGCAAGTGGTAAGTGTTTTATTTTAAAAAATAGATAGAATTTCTATAAATTTTATATTATATTCTGGTAATGAAAATTTTACTTCAGAGTTCGACCAAAACTGGTCTTGTTCCGTATAGTGATACTGATTCTTCTGGACAAAAGCATTGTTTACAAACACGTTCCAGTTCGAAATTTTCAGAGACATTAAAGGAGGCGTATGTGGCTAAACGGGGATACAAAAAGCAAAGAGAAACCAAAGAGAATAGAAAATAAGAAACAACGTGATACCAGTGTTCAACCGAATCCATGTGCAAATAAAATGCGTGGACATTTTTGTAGTGATAAGTTCAGCGAGTCAGATCGGTTAGCAATAAATGAGCATTATTGTGGTATTGGCAACAAAATAAGACAAAGAGCCTGGCTGATTTCATGTATTACGCTCCTTTGATACAAAATGAACCCATCCGTTTATATGATAACTTTTTAAAAATTTTTTCAAAAAAATTCAAAGATTTAAAAACACTTTGTGATAAAAACATAATTCCTGCATAATTTCACAACGAATTATTAAATTTGAAATACGATGAAACTATTAAAGATTCGCTACCTGAAACTGATCAGGAAGACATATAATATTTACTTTAAAGTTATTTATTTTAAAACTTTTTTACCTATATACTTCCATTTCGAATTCTGAAGTAATTTTCTATCAATTTTGAAAATAAAAACCAACAATTTTTTTATAAAAACCACTGGATTTAAGGTTAATTTAACGTTATGTTTAATTTTATACACAAAAATAATTTGAAAAAAATAAAAATTAAAACTGAAAGCTGTGTTTTAATAAAATCACAAGAGCTTAACCGCCTTAACATTGATAAAGACCTATCCAGCGTGACAGCAAAAAAGACTTTAGCGCCATAAATAGACGTTATCTTGGAGATATACAAAATCAATTAAATGCAATATATTGCTCAGAAGTAGCAAAGTTTACAAACCAAATTTCACCGTAATCCCTAGACAGGGTCCACAGATATTTAAATAAATGCTTCTCCTGTAAATTTTAGTTTTTGGCGCTTGAGTCTTTTTGGCGGTTAGGGCTCGACATATATTTTTTAGTTATGTCTTTGCGCATTTCAGAAGAAGAAATAGTACTAAATAATAAAGTTCAACTTGAGCTTGATTAATGTCAGGGAAGCCGGAAATAAACACTAAAATAATTTTATAATATTTGCATATAATAAACAAGGAAAAAAGTAAAGTCAAGCCTACGCCACAGTACGTACAAACAAATTTTTGAGTGTTCGACTTTGGCGCCCATGGACAGTAATAGACCAATCAGAATAAATTATGTTATGAGGTTAAGATTCATATATAAAAAATGCTCTTTCGAATGCAAAAATATGCACCAACAAATAGATGCCAAAATTCATAAAAAGCTCTTAAGAAGATACATTTTTTTCTTCCATTGGTGGCACAAGGAAAACTTAGGCCCCTATTACGGTTCACAACTCAACTCAGTTGAGTTGTAATTGTAAACAACTAGTTGTGATGAGTTGTAATTTTTTGATATTTTTGTTCACCGCAATAAAGCAAAGTTGTAAACCATAATACAAAAATTAAGAAATTACAACTCAACTGAGTTGAGTTGTGAACCGTAATAGGGGCATTATAGTTTCACATTTTCGGTTTTCCTGATTATTGTAAACTTGATGAAATAAAATTTATCATAAACTTCGTCAAATCTGAATTAAATCCAATCATCTTTTAAATAAAAAATAATACATACTTTAAGTTATTATAATTTAGAAAATGTTAGATACGCTTTTTCTAAATTAAAGTAACGATATGTAATATGAACACAGGCCTGCAAAATTTTAAAAAAGTCGAAACTCAGGGACTAACTTATAGTTTTCTAAAACTCTCCCGTTGCGTTGAATTCGTATCTGTACTCAGAATTCTCAATCACATCAGGTTTTCAGGATATCTTCGCTTAAAGTTAATAAACCATGTTTTTCGCCATATTCGAGACGTTATAACTGCGGGAATTAATCTTTATTTATAAAAACTGATATGCCGTCTGGAAGAAATATTAAAAGAATCTTAAAAAGTATAAAAAATTAAGTCAAAACTATGAAAAAATAGCAAAAAAATTAAAAAAAAAGAAATGACGAAAATACCAGGAATATAGCGAATAGCGAATTTTCAAAATTCAGGTTAAGTTACCTTAGAGAAGGAACAAGACATTACAAAGGTTAATTATTTTTAAAGGTAATTCGTAGAACACAAAGCTTTTTTAAATCTTAAGCGAATATATTTCGATGGAATAATTCTGAGATAAGATTTGTATTCAGCGCAACTCAGAACTTTAAAAAAATATACTATGGTCCATGGGTTAAAAATTTGTTGTCCTGTTTTACGTACAACTCATTACATACACGAATGTGTTTGATCCAATGATATGTATATACTTTTTATAAAATTTAAAATTAAATTTAAAAATTTTAAAAAGGTACAATTCAAACTTATTCCAGATCTTTTTCGGATTTTTAGCGATAAAACCATTTATACCTTAAAATCATCTATTAATTTCTATTAATTATAAAATATAATAAATATCTATTAAAAATTCAAAATTTAAAAAAAAAATTTCAAAGTTTAATTCTATAATCTGGTGATTTTCAGTCAATTTGGCGCGTTTTCGTTACACTTTTGGCACAAAATGAACATTTTCAAATACCGTCACTGATTTACGTAACAGAGATTTCTGCCTCTCCGAAACAATCTAACAGATTTTAATGAAATTCAAATTAAGCGACGGTCCCTTAAATCCCATTTAGACAAAATGTCTCACATAGTGTATATAGATAATATTCGGCACAAATAACTCTAATGTATATGAATTTTAACATCAAGACATAACCTTATACTAGTGAGTCCATGACTGTCCGGTTCCAAATAGGATACAATCTAGAAAATTCGTTTGTTAATACTACGGTGTATGGGCTTTATGATAACAATTATTGACTTGTTTTTTTAATGCAAATAATTTTAAATTGTTTAATAAGAATAAGGTGTTTTTGGGGGTATATATATTTTTTTTTTTTTTTAACAATTTTAAGGGCATATTTTCAAGTATTAACTGCATATTTAATGCGCATAAAACACTGTTTTTTTTTTTTTTTGGTTAGGACCAGCACTCAGGGGATGACCCCTACAAATTGCATTGTATTTATAGCATATATTCGGTTCCCTGATTGTTTCTAATTATATTGAATATATAGTGAATAAAATTTTAAAGCTTAAGTAAATATTTGCATTTTTCTTTTACTTATTGAGCTTAAATTTGTTTTAACATTTTAGATGTAAATTGCGTATAATTTGAATTATGACCGAGCACTTTTATAGTTCATATCCTAAATGTCCTGTTAATTTAAATGGTTTAAGAGTCATTGTTTACTTTGAAATACTACTGATATGTACAACTCTGTCAATATTTAAGCTATCAATCATTTGTAACTGTAAATTTCGTTGAAAGAAGAAGCATTCCATAAATAAACAATTTTTATTAATTTGCTTCATAACGTTCGAAATTGATTTTTTTTAAGGTTTAAGACGAAAAATAAAGCAAAATGGGCAAACGACAACATCAGAAAGATAAAATGTAAGTTTTCAGTAAAAAACCCTTTATAAATTTATGTAAAATTAATTATAAAAAAATATCCAGGTATTTAACTTACACCGAATGGTCGGAATTGTATGGTGGCAAAAAATACGAATCGGCGGAAAATGAACATATTAAATTTAAAAGACTACCCTTTGACTGTTGCTGCATTAGTCTGGTGCCATTTGAGACACCCTACAGCGATTTGGAAGGCAATGTGTTTGACTTGGATGCCATACATAATTTCCTTAAGAAGTACAAATTAAACCCAGTAACCGGTAAACCAATGGATGTAAAAAAATTGATAAAGCTAAATTTCTGTAAGAATGCCGAAGACGAATATCATTGCCCAGCCCTATTCAAACCTTTTACGAAAAATTCCCACATAGTAGCAATAGCAACGACAGGTAATGTTTTTTGCTGGGAGGCCATTGAGCAATTGAATATAAAAGCCAAAAATTGGAAAGACTTAGTTGATGATACCCCATTTCTAAGGAAGGATATAATTACCATACAGGATCCACAAAAACTAGAAAAGTTTGATATCTCCAAGTTCTTTTACATACGTAAAAATATGAGAGTTTTAACCGAGGAAGAGGAACAGGAATTAAAAGATCCTAGTAAAAAAATAAAAACTATGAATTTAGAAACTAAAGAAACTTTGGCTCAACTGGAAAAAGATTATAAGCCAAGAGAAGAGAAGCCCTCTACCTCTAAACAAACGGCAGATAAATTTAATGCGGCTCATTATTCAACTGGAGCAGTAGCAGCCAGTTTTACTTCTACCGCCTTGGCTCCGGTATACAATCATGAGGCTGCCATTATTGAGGAGGACTTAGTAAAATACGAACGTGTTAAAAAGAAGGGTTATGTTCGTCTTACCACCAATTTAGGCCCTTTAAACTTAGAATTGTATTGTGATCAAGTACCCAAGACCTGTGATAATTTTCTACGTCATTGTACGGATGGCTATTATGCAAACACTAAATTTCATCGTTCTATAAGAAATTTTATGGTAATTTAAAAATGAATTTTTGTTTATTTATGTAGGTATATGGATTATCGTGTTTTTTTATTGTAGATACAAGGTGGTGATCCTACTGGTACGGGTACTGGTGGTCAGTCAGTTTGGGGGAAAAAATTCGAAGATGAATTTAAACCGAATTTAAGTCATACGGGCCGTGGCATGCTATCAATGGCTAATTCAGGGCCTGATACGAACGGTTCACAATTGTAAGTTAACATTAAATTTTGATAAAATTTATGATTCGAAATATTTAACTTTCACCAAATCTAATTTGCAATAGTAAATGTTTTTCTTTACTTTTTGTTTCAGCTTTATTACGTATCGTTCCTGCAAACATTTAGATGGCAAACACACTGTATTTGGCAAACTTGTAGGTGGCCTAGAAACCTTACAAAAAATGGAACAAATTGAAGTTGATAATAAAGATCGGCCTATTGATGATATAATCGTAGAATCAGCACAAGTATTTGTAGACCCATTCAAAGAAGCTGAGGAACAATTAATTAAAGAAAGAGCAGAAGAACTGGAAAAACAGCAACAACAAATGAGTGAGGAAAAGAAACAAAAACGTTTAAAAGAACCTTTAAAAGTATATCGCGATGGTGTAGGAAAATATTTAAATTTACAAGCTTTAAAACAAACTATAAAAGAAGATTCAAAGCCAGCTACATCCTTAGCTGCAGGACCTATACGCAAAAAAGCCCATTCTATAGCGGGATTTGGAGATTTTTCATCATGGTAATGGGGTAAGTGAAAAATATTTATTAAGGCTAACAAAGAGTTTTACAATAGATTAGTTCTTCCAAATAATGTTTATCTTTATTCTTTATCTTTTGTAATTTCCACAAATTTTTCTTTCTCCTCCCTTTCCTTCCATTTTTGCTTCATTTCTTGTAATTTGTTTTGTCTTCTCTTACGTTCCGTCGATTTTTTGTTTTCCAAAGCTTTAAGTTGGGCCTGTATAGATTGTTCTCCATTGTAGTGAACATCCAGTTTTTCTAATAGAATTTTTCTAGCCTCCACCCGATTACGCGAGGCCAAACGATGTGTATGACATTTAACTAAAATATTTGTGGGTATATGTCTTAATAACACACAATTAGAAGTTTTATTAACGGCTTGTCCTCCTGGACCACTGCCCCGGGTAAAATGTTCCTCTAGTTCATCTTCATTAAGTTTAGGATAACAAGAGTAATCCAGGTGCTGGTGTTTAAAGCGAATGGAAATGTTGGTTAAGATATTAGAACAGCTTTTGGTATATAAAACATTTGAGGATAATATAAGTTGTTGCTTTATGGTCTTTGCTACTAAAGTAATCATGTTTTTAGTGTTGTTGCTTTATAAAATGCGGCCTTTACGCAATAAAGTTTCGCCTCTCTTGAAAAATAAAAATAACAAATTTAACTTTATTTTTAGCTGATAAATTGTTTTTTTTCTTACCTTAAAAATGAATTCTACTTTTTGTGCGTCCGTTTCTTTACAATTTTCTCTAAATTCCCTTCTCACTCTTCCCAAGAAATACGATTTGTCCGTTAATTGCAGTTGATTGCCGTAACGTATTAAATGTTTGTATAAACGTAAAACTTGTTGTTTAGAAGGTTGTAACATAATTTGATTTTTTTTATTTTGTTTATTTAAGTATTTAAATTGTATTTTTTTTAGTTTGTATTTCAATTGTATTTTATTTTGTTCAGCAATATTTACCGCATTTTTTATTTATGACGGCAGTTTTGTGGTCAGCTGTTCTTTGCTTTCATATGTTTTATTCAGGGTTGTATACAAGTGTAGTTGGTGTAGAGGCAGCAGCAGTGGCTCTTAAACCTTGTTCTTACCGTTATTTTAAAAATTTCGTGGCTAATTTTTAAATTAGTTTACAAATGTGTTTAAATAAACCAAATACAAACATATTAAAAGGAGATATGTCTTTACTGAAAAAAAAGAAATAATAATTATTATTTATTCTTGCAAAGGTTTCAACTTGATTTGTTTTGTAAAATTAAAAGAAAAGTTTGTTTAAGTTTGTCTAAATGGTTTGTCTGTACTTTTGGGCATCGCTAATTTACTTTAATAGTGTGATAATTCTAAAAAACTAAAGCCTCTAGTACACGGCATGTAAAAAGCCACATGCGCATGTGGTTCTGACGTAATTTTGACGTCATCGCACAACACGCAATGCTTATTGTGGCTTTGCATTGACGTCAAAATTATCGTTTAAACGGTACATTTGTATCAAAAGCAGTACATTTTCAACGATTTAGAACAAATTTTTTTTTCACAATATCAATCATATAATGAGCACATTTCTGCACACTAATGTATCTAAAAAAATCTCGTTTTTCGAGTAATTACATTATTAAAGTAACTGAGTTAAATGTTCTTAATACCATAAACGTGGTGCGCTTATTGAAAATGGTGAGCATTGGTCCATAATTTCTCATAGCATCTATACAAAATGTCTTCCCGGATGGTGTCTTTGTGTCCACAATTTAACTTTTTTGTTGGTATGTATTTAAGGCCGGTATTCTCTTTCCTATTAAGTCGCACGATATGTCAAAAAAATCGTGTGTGCTAATAATGTATGACAGTGTGGCTTTAAAATGAATTAGGTGACAAATTTTTTTGACAAGTCTGTCGGACTTGCAAATGTTGATGAAACATTTTCATAAAATGATAGATTATATGCGATCAGATTTGAATTTTCTTGTAAAGTAGATGAGTCATTTGAGCTTGCATCTTTTTTGTGGGATAGTGTGACAGCAGATTTTGCAGACATTTTTTTTATGTCCGATAGAATTCCGTCAGATTTTCGTGTGAATGAATCGTACGATTATGTAGGATAGTGAATACCGGCCTTTAGATATTATTTGACACAACAATATATTATTGTAACATAATTCGTCTTACCTAATTTTATTTAAATCATTCCATATCTCTCAAAAATAACTTTTAATGCAATAACTTCCCTATAAATATTGGAATGTATTGATAAAAATTTTGGTAATAATAACATTTTATAATGGCACTAGTCATGTTGTGCTGGTATGTCCAGAATTTTATGTAGGCCCCATCCAAACCCTCACCCTAAAGTGATTTCAAGACAACAACAAATTAGATATACATATCGTTACCTTAATATAAAAAGGCCCCAACTCATTATTTTTGGAAATCCGTTTTTTTATTGATTATTGTAGAATGGTTGCTAATACACATTCTATTAAAATTTCAAGCAAATTAGATTAAAAATAAAGAAGTTATAAGCAGAATACAAAAAGCCCTAACTCATACACACAATTTTTCTAAAGAAAAAAAGGCCTAACTCATACACACAATTTTTCGAAAGAAATACATATTATGTATTTCAATCTGAATTCCTCGTTTAATTTTAATAAAGATGTTTTTTGACAATGGTTGTGTAGCTATATTATTTCAGCTTTTATTAAGTTTTTTCCTTCTCCTGTAAAAAGTGTTTTTGATGAGTTGGGGCCTTTTTATATTAAGGTAACGATATGTAGACATTTAGATAATATTCGCAACAATGAACTCTTATATTTTTAAAATTTGTTCCTAATAGGGCACACTCTAGAAAATTTGCCTTTAACTACTTTGGTGTAGGCTATCTAATAATCGGTTTAGACTTTTTTTTTTGGCGATTATTATATATTTTCCTAAAATTTTAAATAAATACACTTTTTTTGTTAAAATTTGAGTGTTTTAGAAGATTAATTTTTTTTTTTATTAATATTGACTTTTAATATATCGATTTTAAAACCAACAAAACGATTGGTTTGTTTTAAAGATTTTTACCAACTTAATTTTTTTTTAAATGTTATTCAGGGCTGTTGTTGTCAGATTCAGAATTCAATTTAACAATATTTCATTATGGCGTCTTATTGGTTTTATGTCCGAATCGGAATTCTTATCCAAATTTGGTGTCATAGAAACTTTTTTTATCAATTTTTTTTGTCAGACACAATCCGACCAGCTTTTAGGTGTCAAAATTCAAGCAGTCTTTTTTTTTTGTTTTATGTTTTTTGTTTAAGCGGGTGAATTTACTTGCTTAAAACAATTGACACTGTGTCAAACTAAAGGCTTTGCATACTTTAAAATTGTCTTCCGCAAAAAAGCAATTTCACAGGTACCGAATTAGCGCAGGAAATCTTAGGCGATGGCAAGTGGATTTTAAATGTCCAACAACATTTTGAAAACCTATTTACAGACGGTATTTACTTATAAATCTTACTTCCCGACCGATATCCCAATACGCTGTCTCCGTAAGTTCTAATGGATGGCTATAATCCCTCAATATTTTTCGTATACTATATATATCACAAGTTTTTTCTTCTGTTAAAAAACATAAATATTAGTTGAAAAAACAAAAATTATGTTATCAAAACAATTTTTCTTAAAGGCCGTATCAGATACAACTTCGTCGCGTTGCGCGTCGTTTCCAACTTTGGAAGAAATGCGTAAAGCAAAAGGAGTGTCCCACAAAAAATTTTTTGACAATACTCACGCATTGCTTGGTTACCTTTAAAATGGGTTTGTAAATTATATATTTAATTATTTGTTATAAAAAAAATTTAACATTTTAATTGAATTTTGCAAAAAAAAAAAAAAAAAAATAAATTATACTAGTTGAATGTCAAAGCGCGCAAAAAGATGAGAGTTGCATAACTTTTCGCTTCGCTCTGCGTTGCAAGTACTTCATGTGACATATTTCGTATTAGTATGTGTATTTCATCTTAGATGTCAAAGCGAATCTGTAACGCAACGCGAAGCAAAAGTTTTGTCTGACATGTCCTTAAATGTTACTACAAATTATAAACAAAAAAAAAACATCTGATTCGAACTCGAGTGTTGTTAATTTCCGAAATAACGAAAAGCGGATACAGTCTTACGACACCAATTCATAACAGAATCAATTTGGAATTCCGAAAAATTACAATTCTGACTTGAATTCTGCAACAACCGTGATTAACTTTATTTATTCATAATAACCGGCTTCTTGTTAATTTATTTATATATTTGTTTCTTTTATTTACCTTATACATTCATATGAATGTCTATCAAATTTTATATAAAAAATTATTAACTTTTTCTAAATAATTAAACTGATATCCATCTCAAAGTAGCCATAATCTTAAGGCTTCAATTAAATCAAAATAAACGAAAATATTTCAATTCATTTCAAATTAAAATCGTGCACTGCATTTTATCTTTTTACTGCACTTTTTCTAATCAATTCCTGTTATTTACTCAAAATTCAAATCAATAAAAACATTCAATTAAACTCACTTAAAATTAAGATTTTAACTCAACAAAAAAACTTTAAAATATGACATTGATTTATTAGAAAATCTTTATATTTAAACTAAAAAAAAAAAGAAATAAATGAGAGCTAAAAAATAAACTAAAATTTATTGAAATGTCACAAATTTCGTATGCAACACAGAAATTGGTACTCGTAATTTTTATTTTCAATAATGTTCAATACAATTTAGTAAAACAAAAAAATTACGAAAAAAAAGTCAAAATGGCGTTATAAATATACGAGTAATAGATAGTAAATGTTTGTTACTCCACTATGACACTATTAAAGTTGAAAAAAGCGACATTCACCATGTTGTATTTATATTTTTGTATGTAAAATTATATAGCAGACTAGATTTGTATGGGGACATAAAAAAATAATACTCGTGTTACAACAAAAACTATGCGTAATACTAAAACTAAATTATTTTTTTTTAAAGCAGAATTTACAACGCTTGATATTTCGTGATTTTTTTTAAATCTAACGCTTGTGTCGTTGTTGGTTTTTGTTTTAAAAAGTTGATTTTCATTTTGTAGCTTTAGCCAATCCGCTTTAGACAGCTTAACAAAACAAAAAAAATCACCTTAAATTACACTTATTTTAACGAAAAATTGCAAAAAAAAAAATAAAAACGCAATAAATAGTAAGAAACATACGTTTTTTAATTTAAATTTTGTTGTTGCACATAAAACAGGTGTTGCAGGTCTTTAGGCCACGAAAACACACTCACTTTGTTACTGACACACACGCATGAAATTTGGTGAATGCATAAAATATCTATATAATACGAGGCTAGGTTGCAAATTTATTTAGGTGCCTATTATGAACTTAATTCGATTTTCGACAGCAGTCGAATTAGTTGATCGAACGAATTTTCATTTGGTATTATGGCACACATTCGATAAAAAAAGTACTATTGTGATTTAGTTTATTCACAGTAGTACATTTTCTATCAGCTGTCACTTTAAATACAAAATTTTTGTTAACAAATTTAAAAAATAAAACTAATATAAATCATGACTACGATGGAATTATGGTACGATGATTCATCTGAAGAAGATCAACGCTTACTGGAACTGGCCTGTACCTGTAGCCTCTACTTTTGTAAAAACTTATTTTGCCAACAAAGGATTTTGTTCCATAAGGGAAACAAGCTTTCCCAACTGCTGCTTACTACTGTCGACTTTAGACTTGCATAAAATAACCAAAAATAATTAAGAATGTGGAATTTGCACACCAAAACTAATAAATAAACTTACATTTTCAACAATTTTTTTTTAATTATTTACACCGTCGAAAGCAAATTTGTTTTCGTTGAAAAATTCGATGCACAACGAAATTTTCGACAGTGCTGCCTATTAATACCAAATTAACATTCGATTGTTGATGTTCAATAACCAGCGAAAATCGTTTATCGAATGTAACGCATAATAGGGGTCTTAGACTCTTTTTAGCGGTAATTATTGTTTAAAGTGGGAAAAATCGCTAAATTACACAGTACAACACATGATTTGCCAACTCAATTCTGTGAACTGTATGTGAAATTAGACCCAAAAAGAAGAATTTCTGCATCATTCGTTTTGTCTTCTTACCTGCGATTTGAAGTTAGTATCGATTTGAAGTTAGTACTATCGTATAGGGGAATTTATCACGTTTTAGGCCCTGTTGTTTGACATAGCTCGACAACCCCTAGCCCAATTTAGTTGAAATAAATTTTAAAAAATTAAGAATTACAATTCCCTTAATCTGTTCATATATTGTTTTCCTATACAAGTAAAGCCTATAGTACACGGCATGTAAAAAGACACATGCGCATGTGGTTCTGACGTAATTTTGACGTCATCACACAACACGCAATGTTTATTGTGGCTTTGCATTGACGTCAAAATTACGTCAGAACCACATTTGCATGTGTCTTTTTACATGCCGTATACTATAGGCTTAACACTTTCGAAGTTAAAAATGAATGTATGAAGGGAAAAAATTATTTTTTGCTTAAAAATTGAAATTTTTTTTTTTAAAAATACATAAAAAATCCAAAATGGAAAAAAGTTTCAAGTCTAGTTATTTTTTCGCAAAGTCACATAACCTATGAGCAAAATGAGACAAAGATCATAAAAATCGATGCACGCGTTTCGCTTTTATTCGCAATTGAGTAAAGGTATGAATTTCAAAAATCAGTTATAGCCACCACCCTTAAAATAAAAATAAAAATTAAAAAATTATCATGCAAAAAAAACTTTATTTATAAAAACTTAATGAAAATAAAATAATATGCAATTAATACGCAATTATAATATGCATAAAAACAAAATTTAGAACATTTTTTCAATTATTGGCAATATCCATCCTTGTAGAAGTTGACGCTTGTGGTTCTGATGATCTTGTTTTCTTCGTAGGTTGTTCATATTCATGGTCTGAGTCAGCTTGGCGTTGTCGGTATGATGTTGCGCTGACATTTTGCTGTGTGAGTTTTCTTCTCTTCAAAAATGATGTCAGCCATTCGGAGTCGTGTTGTGATAGTCCCAGCTTGGCCACAATGTAATCCATTTCGATTTGTGGTAGCGGTTGTGGTGCACTATTTTCAATATCGGGTATCCAATCAGCATCATCCAAATCGGTCGGATTGGTGAAAACGGTTTCGGCTAGCAGGGACACAGTAGCCGCACTCGGAGGTTTAGGTGCATCGGTATCAGCAGGGCGTTGCACTGGAAGTGTGGCAGTAAATGCAGCAGTGTATACTTTTGTTTTCAATTGTTGTCTGTTTAATCCAGGACGAAAATTTATGCATGCATAGCACCTGGATTCATCATGTCCAGTTGTGTCTTCCACCCAAATTACTGGCTTCATAAAAGATAACTTTCTACTTTTTCCGTGAATCCATTTTAGAAGGGTAGTATAACAACTGTTGCACACTGTGTTCGGCGTAAAATTTGCACCACTTAAATCTGCTTCATCGAAATAATTACAATACGCGGTTTTGAATTGCTCAGTAAACAAATTTTTTCGATCTTTTTTCTGTATTTTTCGGACGATATGACCACAAACGTAACAATATTCATCCAAATATGGGCACTTGTTGTTTTCCATATTGATATATTTTATGTTTTGTTGTTATTCACTTTTAAAAAACTGGAGAAAAATCACTTTTACTGTTCGCGTTCGTCGGCACTGGCTGAATGGCAAAAATCGATCAATGCACACCTATAAATACTACGTATTTTTGAATATTTTACTGCCAGGTACTTATAAATATATTTAATATTTTAAGGGCGGCTGGCTATATACCTGATTCAGCACTTGTACGTTTCAAACTGTGCAAAACTTTCCAAATAATGACCACCCTTAAATGTGGGTGCAATTTCTGTAAAAAAATCATATAGGTAGCCACCGGAAAACCCCAAATAATAAAAAGGTCCACTTTCCGTTTAATTGTCCACGTACATTTATTACCGCAATCATAAAAATCAAATAACCTTTTGTTTATTCCTTTTTTTTTTTAATTCTCAGAATCATGAAAAAGGTGTCAATGTTTTCTCCAAATAATGTTGTGCATATCTCGAGCAAATTTTTGAAATTCATACATTTACTCAATTGCGAATAAAAGCGAAACGCGTGCATCGATTTTTATGATCTTTGTCTCATTTTGCTCATAGGTTATGTGACTTTGCGAAAAAATAACTAGACTTGAAACTTTTTTCCATTTTGGATTTTTTATGTATTTTTAAAAAAAAAAATTTAAATTTTTAGGCAAAAAATAATTTTTTCCCTTCATACATTCATTTTTAACTTCGAAAGTGTTACTTGTATAGGAAAACAATATATGAACAGATTAAGGGAATTGTAATTCTTAATTTATTTCAACTAAATTGGGCTAGTGGTTGTCGAGCTATGTCAAACAACAGGGCCTAAAACGTGATAAATTCCCCTATACGATAGTACTAACTT
The DNA here is from genome assembly GCA_943735925.1 of Pollenia amentaria. Classification (NCBI taxonomy): domain Eukaryota; kingdom Metazoa; phylum Arthropoda; class Insecta; order Diptera; family Polleniidae; genus Pollenia; species Pollenia amentaria. Next base: position 180,461,202 of record OX031010.1, on the reverse strand, counting down.
CAAATCGATACTAACTTCAAATCGCAGGTAAGAAGACAAAACGAATGATGCAGAAATTCTTCTTTTTGGGTCTAATTTCACATACAGTTCACAGAATTGAGTTGGCAATCAATTAACTGAAAAATGTTGTACTGTGTTATTGAAGTATTGAAGATATGATAAGAATAATAAGAAAAATGTCATATCTATTACGAGATCAATGTGGTCCCTTGTGGATCCCTGAATTTTATACGTATATAAAATATACCTCGTTTGTCTTTTTCCTAAAAAATACATGGGAAAAAGCGAAATTTCTAAGAAAAACTACTCACTTTATATCCATGATAGACGTGATGATTTATCGTTTATGGGCACTTTCCACTATCACACAAGTCTTACCTATTTTGGGGAAAACCCAACCCTGCCATGATAAATTATTATTGTTTATTGAAAATTATTAGATCATCCATGTAGAACAGTCTTTAGTCGTCTTTGATCCCTGATGAAACTGGTTATGTTTTGTAGTTGACAGATTTGAGACTTATGTATGTTCTTGGTTCATTATACAAAATTTGCTTAAACATAAACACTCCTATCGCTATTTTTCCAGCGAACATTTTTTCACGTTATTAATCTCCTATTAATTAATTTTTTTCGTGGGAGTTTTTCATGATCGCAAATACGAGAAAAGGGAAAAATTTAGAGGGAACAATTATTTACGATAGGATAGGGGTGAATGTCAAAAATATTTTATAATGTTGTTGTTGCTTTCTACAGAAATTCATATTGCATTTTTAAATGTCAAACGCTGCATATCTTGTGGCGTTGAACATTTTAAAACGCAAAATGAATTTCTGTAGAAAACAAAAATAAAATTGTAAAATATTTGTTACTTTGTTTTTGCCTTCAATGTAATTTTTGGCGTTGCGTTGCGTTTTACACAATTCGGGCCGTAAAATTTTTATATCTAATATCTATTGTTACTTAAACTAGGGATGGGAAAATTGAAAAAAAATATCGATATATCGTACCGATATTTTTTAAGAGTGTCGATATTTATATGTTAAAAATATCGATATATCGAACAATTATTGTTACCGAATTTATAAACTAAAATATATGTATACAACCATTTCACATGTACGAGTACTTCCATTGTAAATTTTTATTAGTTTTTTTCATTTTGAATTTAATTCTACAATAAGGCATGAAAGTCTCAGCTTACCTTAAAATTTGAACTGCACTACAAATAGTACCACCTTGAACAAGCAATGTTTTTAATTGCTTCAGTAAAATCAGTGGTCATTAGATATGAACATCAGGTGCATATTCTGTATTATGTGTTCTTCTGTCAATCTTCTTCTTTTATCCAGCACTGCTAAACCTATAGCCAAAGAAACCCTTTAGGACGATACTGAGGAGGCCTGGCTGTGTACACATGAAAAGTATACAAGGGAAAAACCTTGTTTCTTTGAATATGTGTTAGTTGTAAAGATTTCTTAAAAATATCGAATTCGATAGTCATAAATTAATATCGATATATGTATAAGTATTTACATATGGCCGATATTTATCGATTATTTCTTTAATAGCGATATTGTGATGTATTGATATTTATTGCCCATCCCTTAATTTAACCATATAAATTATTGCCATGAGCAACCAGTGTTGCCAATTAAGCTATTTAGTGCCTAGATTTAGCCATTTTTCATCCTGTTTAACCATGAAATAATCAATTTACCATTTGTATTTAGTAAAATTTTTTCCAAGGTTGTAGAAATTTGGAACATAATATATCATAAATGCTGTATTACGTGTTAAACTTTCTGTTAACTAATTAAGGCAAATGAGTTTTTCAATAAAAAAAATCTATTTTATCGATAACTTGAGTTTTTTGTTATTTAAAGATTTGTTCCATGTTTATTTAACATTTACTAAAAAATAATCTCTTATTTGCAATAAAAATGAAAAGCCTGGTTCTCTGTTCCAATTTGTGAAAAATTTTTAGCATCATCTATTATTTCATAAGAAAAAATTTACATGTAATAATCAACGTTAACTGTCTCACGATTTCGCATTATTTGACGTATTTATTCTTTTAAAATACGCGACATTGTTTTGCATATACAGACATATAAACAAACCCGATATATTTCGTTATATTTTTTTTTCTGAAAAAGGTGATTTGCTAATGTGTCTGTTTTCTAATAAAAAAATAAATAAGAAAGTAAATATGGATGAAAAACTTTTACCGGTTCTGTTGTTAAATATTTTCCTTACGCATTTAATATAACATTTACACTTTTTGCCATTTGCTTAAAGTTCCACGCGAAATAAATGCAGCTTATAAAGGGACCGCCAAATAACTTTGTTTTTTGAAAATGCTATAAAAAAAACTACTGAATATTTTCTCAAATTTCTTTCATTTCATTCAATTAGCTGCCTCGGCTGGCCATGCAGTAGCCTACACGATCGGTTACTGCATGGCCAGTTGTATTTCACCAATGGCTTCACGAATATTGTTCTTTTAAGCGTCAATTGTCTCTGGCTTGTCGGCGTAACACTTATCTTTGACGGCACCCCACAAATAATAGTCCAACGGTGTCAAATCGCAGCTCCGAGGTGGCCAGCTCTGCGGCTGATAATGCGATCTTAAAAAACTGGGCGCAAAACATCGAGCGTAGCTTCGGCTGTGTGGCACGTAGCGACGTCCTGTTGAAACAATGTTGCCGATATCCTCCTCTTAAATTTTTATGAACAAAAATTCGTTCAACATGGCCCGATAACGATCGCCATTGACTGTAACGTCCACTCCTTGCTCATTTTCGAAGAAAAATGGCCCAATTATGCCTCTGGACCAAAATCCGCACCAAACAGTGACTCGTTTGAAGTGTATCGGCTTTTCAATGTATGTACAATTTTGCTTGTGTACATACCCGCCAAAATCAAAATGAGGTTCATCTGAAAAGATGATTTTTTTTGGCAAAATCGGCATTTTCTGTAAGTCGATCGCAGGCCCACTTAGCGAAGCGAAAACGCATTGGATGGTCAGTTGGCTTCAACACCTGAACCAATTGGACTTTGTATGGCGTCATACCAAGGTCTTTATGCAAAATTCGTCTCAATGATGTCTCCGAAATGTCCAATTGTTGAGAACGACGGTGAATTGATGTTGTCTCGGGTGTACGCACTGTTTTTGGCTTTTCACGCTTTCGGTGAGGATGCCAGTTTCTTTCACTTTTTTCACAAGATAACGAACATACGGAGCTGGCTGACGGTGCTTCTCTTCTTCCAAAATCCGTACGCAATTTTCGCACACATTCTGCAACATTACCATGATTTTCAAAGTAATGTCGCAATATTTCCCAGCGTTGTTCAAGCGTACACACAACCATATTCGTTCAGCGGAAGTATAAAACTAATTATCTGTCAAATCAGACATGAGCTAAGTGTTACCATTCACGAAATAAGCACTAGTTGAAAAAAAAACGTTAGATGGCGGACCCTTTATTTTTTCGCAGTTGTAAAAAAATTTTGCCAGAAACATTTTGTAACTTTTTCACAAAATGGAAAAAGTTGAAAGTTAGTTGCAATCAAGATTATTTTATAGATATTCCGCACAAGTTTTTATCCATATGAGTTTTGTTAGAATTTCACGTGAAATGTTGATGTACTCCGTTCAACATAATAAAAATATTTTTTAAGTTTTTTTTTATTAATATTATAAATTTTTTGTAGAAGAAGCTTGTTTAAAGATACTTTACACTATTAGACTTTGTATTAATACGTGTCAAAAACCGACATTTTGAAAATTCCGTTATTAAAATTAACCAAAAATCGTTTATACTTAATCTACTTAAACGTTTTGGAATGGAAGATTGCAAAGGCGTTGATACGCCAATGGAACCAAAATTATCTTTGTCTAAAAACTCTAAAGATATACCAACAAAAGAACCATATAAAGAATTAGTTGGATGTTTAATGTATTTAATGCTCACCTCAAGACCTGACCTTAGTGTTAGTGTAAATTTTCCGAGTCGTTTTCAAAATTGTGCAACTGATTGTCATTGAAATCATCTAAAAAGAATTGTCAGATATTTAAAGAAAACAATTGATATATTGTGCAACTTTCATATGAAGCAAAAACTGATGAAATTTTGGTTGGCTATTCTGATGCAGATTGGGGTAATGACCTAGATGATAGAACATCTGTTAGTGGTTACCTAATTAAAGTTTTTGGCTGTTCTGTTTCATGGCTTACTAAAAAGCAACCCACCGTTTCCTTATCATCTACTGAAACGGAATATGTAGCACTCTGCGTTACAACATGTGAAATTATTTCCATCAAGAAATTATTAAAAGATTTTATTATTATAATAGAGTCTCCAATTTGTATTTTTGAAGATAACATGTCATGCATACAAATTGCTGAAGAACCAAAGGAACATCAAAGAATGAAACACATAGACATAAAATACAATTTCGTTCGAGATTTAGTTCAAGGAAAAATTATTAAAATTATATACATACAAATCAACCAAAGATCAAATTGCAGATTTCTTTACAGAGTCTTTATCTAAAATAAGTTTAGAACATTTAAGAAATTATGTTGGATTTATTTAATTGGGCAGTGGTGTTGAAAGTAACAATTAAATACGTACTTGTCCTCCTGGAACTTTGTAAATTATTAATCTAGTTATCTCTGATAGTAATATCAGTGATGTTATAGACTATTTTCAAAAGTACCTACGTAGCACGAAAAAAATCCCTTTTTTTCCTAAGCGCTCAAATAATTGTCCCTATAAAAATCCCTACAACTTTTAAATTATAATATATCAATGCAAATAAAGCCATTGGTGTTAAAGTATATCGTTATCTAAAACGCAAAAGACTAACTAACCAACAATTAAAAATCGACTTTTTCACCGATTCTGATGTATTGCATCAACGCAAATTTCCACAGAATCTTTCGACCACAATTAGCGATTGTATTAATAAAAAATAAACGTCTTTATCTACAAAAGATTATATGATAGACGCTAAAGATCTAACCCAACTAAGTTTTCAAAATATGCAATATTGTCAATTGCCAAAATAAGTGATAGGTTCTACAAAAAAAAACAGAAGAAAACTAAATTATAAGCAGTTTAAGGCAATTCATCAATTTATCACTTTTAATGGGTTTTTGCTGCTCCTGTAAAACTTTCAAAATGTTCGTTTTAGGTACCGATATACAATTTTTAAAGTTGTAATGCCCGTAATTTCTACAAATAGATATCTAGCTGTGCATAGATATCTATGGTGTAACGAAATTTTCATAATTTCAACATGTATGTCTTAACTACTGGTTAAACTGTAGTGTATTTTAAAGGGCTGCGCAAAATATTCTTAATGTTCTGTGTTCTACTTCACACAACTATCAATCATATTATTTCACTGTAAACATACATAGCAAAACAAACATAACAACACATTACTCTCACCAAAACAAAACAAGCATAACTTGAAAAGTTTTTCTCTTCTGCTTTGTTATCAAAACAAACAGAATATCAACACAAAAACAGACAATGAAATAAAGAAACGGTAAATTATAGTAAAAGCATCGAGTGCACGTAATTAGGAATTTAAAAAATTTAAAGTGATCTTAAGCTTCGTACAGACGATGGTCAGATCTAACAATATTGTCAGTAAAATGTGCTAAAATTATGTTACAACCGTGTGAACTGGCAATTATTGTCGGACGCTGTTGTCAGAAAAAGCATTGTCGGACTATTGTAAGACAACAATATTGTCAGACATCTGACAATCGTGTAAACACCCATCTTTGCAATTGTTAGATCATTCTCAGACGTTGTTAGCATATTTTTTATTGTCAGATGCGCGAAGTTTTGCAAAAAATTATTTCTAGTGGCTACGCTGCAAATACATGTAAAAAAACTAAAAGTGAAATAAAAATTACTAATTAAAATACTCCCAGCATTCGCTGGTGCATCCATCACGACATGTTTTCCGTCCACTGCTCCAATGCTATTAGGAAATTGTCACAACTCATTAAATTTATCAGCAATGTCTGTTTTTTGTGCCTTGAAATAAATTTTAATGTACATACATATTTTATAATAGTACGAATGAATAAAATAAATTTACCTGGATATACATATTCACAAGCACTTTGTAAACGGCATCTAAAACTTCGGGAGCAATGTACGATATTATTGATGCAGGAATGCGCAATATGTACTGCAGTAAGCGAAAGCTTTCGCCAGTATCTAGGTATCGTAGGGTTAATACGAGTCGCTCACCTGCTGAAATACTCTTTCGCATGTTTGTTTCCTTCTTTTGAATATATGGAGTCACTAAATTCAAAAGATGATCAAATTGATCGGAGTCCATTCGTAAAAAATTGCGATACAACTCCGGCTCATTACTACGTAGTTGGGTGAGCAAGTTGGCATAACATCCTTCCTGCTGGCGTTGCATCACCCAATCCCTCACCCAAATTTTGCGGGGTTTTTTTAAAATTGGTTCTTCATCTTCGCTGCTTTCCAATACATAAGTAGCTAGAATTGATGCCATTGCATTTTGTGGTTTCATCACAACAATATTATTTTCACTTTTTCAAATTAATACAACACAAACAATTGAAATTAAATAATGTCTCTCAAATGCTTTGAATTTTCATCAGACAATATCTACCAATAGATCCGGCAACTTTTGCCACGCAATTATCTGACATCCGTGTGAACTGACAACTTTTGTTGGTAGATAAATTTATTGTCTCACAACTGTCTGCCAATGAAATTGATAGGTTTTCTTACAATCGTCTGACCTGACAATTTACTTTTGGTGACAATTTTTCTTTGGTACTATATTGCCAGCCAATTGCCACACCTTACAGTATTGTTAGATCTGACCATCGTCTGTACGAAGCTTTAGCTTATAACAGAAATGGATGCATTAAATGTAAGCAAAATTGATTTTTTTGAATTATTTCCTAAATGTATATTTTATTTTAGTCGACCTTTATTATTATATTAGGTATAACTAAATTATCAAGCTTGATGTCTTTTTTTATTTTTATATAAAACTTTAAACGTTTATTTAACCAATATTTCTAATTAAAAAATTTTTTAATTTGTCAGTTATTGTTAAATTTGTTAAAAATTGTTGAAAATTTATAAAATAAGGAAGAAAAAACCCTGAAGAAGGCACTCAAAGGAGTGCCGAAATATTGGTTAAATAAACGTTTAAAGTTTTATATAAAAATAAAAAAAAGACTTTAAGCTTAATAATTTAGTTACCTATATTATTTCCTAAATTTTTAATAATATTTTAAAGGAACCTACAACCGAACCCATTGAAAACCACTCAAACGAAATTAAATCAAAAGTTTCTCCCTTTGCAATTTTCTCTTTGGTTTATGTTTACAATCAAAACATTCAAACATGCTTGGAATGTTCTATTTCTGTTTTAATGTTCTACTTCATCTTTGTTCTAATTCAGCTTTATTTTAGTTCAGCATTGTTCTTGTGCAGTTTTGTTCTATTCTTCTATATTTTGATCGTAAAGCAAAATAATTGTTTTTGGAAGTATGAGTTTTGTAATGAGAGAGTCATATACACATACTATCTACATTTAATGAAATTGCTTGTAAGCAATTTTTCTTGTGCTTGTGCAGCTCTTTAGTGTATTTTACATCGATTTTTGACAGTTATTTCAAAATATTAATTAAAATACAAATGCTGCCATATTTTTTAAGAAAACTTAAAGGAAAAAACACGTAGTCAAAATTAGCGTTGAAATTACCAAAATAGTTTTACCGGATAGGTAAAGATAACTGTAAGTTACGAACACGACCAGATATCTCTTTGTAGAAATCACGGGCATTATACACGCATACTCTAACGCATAAAACTAAGGCCCTAATCATGTAAAACGCAACGCAACGCTAAAGAATAACATTGAAAGCACAAACAATGTCATAAATATTTTGTAATTTTGTTGTTGCTTCCTACAGAGATTCACAATGCGTTTTAAAATTTCAAACGCTTCATAGCTTGTGGCGTTGAACATTTAAAAACGGTGCTTGAATTTCTGTAAAAAGCAACAACAAAATTACAAAATATTTATGACATTCCTTGTGCTTTCAATGTTATTCTTTGGCGTTGCGTTGCATTTAACATGATTAGCGCCTAAATAAAAAATAATAAAAAAAACCTAAAAAACAAGCTATATTCACTTAAAATCCCATTAAGTTTATTTGTTAAAAAAAGCGAAACAAGCAGAAAAATTTATGTATTTTGTAATTTTAAATTTTGTAGGGATACAAGAAAAATTAATTTTTTGCCCATATTTTAGTTTTGCCTGGTGCTTGCAATCGTACAGGTGTAAGAACACCATTTTTATAACCTCCACCACCACTGTGGTGAATGAGGGTATACTAAGTTTGTCATTCCGTGTGAAACTTTTTTATAATACATCTAAGACCCCATAAAGTTTTTATATTCTGCCTTGAGTAATTCTATGTCGATTTAGCCATGTCCGTCTGTCTGTCCGTCTGTTGAAAACACGCTCACTTTCGAAAAACGTAAAATAAAAGAACAAACTTGGTCACAAATTGATTGTAGTTTTCCTAAGCAGCTTGGGATTGAAATCCAGCAACATCAGTTCAGTAGGATCAGAACTATGAATCAAAATGTGGAACCACCACCCTAAAAAATTGATAATTTTGATACAAAAACTAACATAAATGGTGGAATAATGCAAGGAATGAAAATTTTGCACGAATTCGCTTTATACTACTGCAAATCATACTGTTAAAATTCGGCACATAATTGACCATAGGCCCCATATAAACCCTTCTCTCGGAAAACAGCTTAGTACGGCTAAAACAAATAACGCTATCATACAAAAATTTGGTACGTCAAAGTTTTATAGGACCTGAAATCACACTGTAAAATTTTTTGAAGATCGGTTCATAATTTACCCATATAAACCCTACTCTCGAAAAACAGTTTATTGCGCCTAAAACCAAAAAAAACCCACTTTGGAAAAATAATTTAATTCGCCTAAAACCATAACAGATATAAATATTGCGGTAAAATTTCTTTCAACTTAAATTCATATTAGAGATGAGCGATATTTCTGTACCTGTGATTTAATCACTGTTACTGAAAAATCACGAATCACAGTTGCGACCAAATTTGTCAAGTAACAGGTACTTTCTAAGTCGTTCTTTTTGTATTTTGTTACATATACAAATTTATGATATTTCACTGTTTGTGTGGGTAATAGCGTTTTTTGAATGAAATGTCGAATGATATTGCTGTTCCTTTCATTCTCTCTTCTATCTTATTAGAATTTTTTTATGCCAAAATTTATTTGTTCAAGTATGTATGTATATGAAAGTTATAGATTTGAAAGCTCTTACAATTTGATGTTGTTTCTTTGTAAAGTGCCTACAAAAGCTCATGCGAAAGCTCGCGCATTATACATATAGCTTGGCCGCAATTGCTATAAAAGAACAGAAAACTGATAAACCGTGATCACAATCACAGTTTAAAGGAGCAGTGATTTTTAAATCACATTCACTAATCACGATGATCTTTAAAAATCACGGGATCGCTCATCTCTAATTCATATGGCCAGAAAAAATTTCATGCAATTTTGTGAAAATCATTGTTAACGCTAAAACTAATTACACTGCTGTATTGAAATTTATTTCAATTTATTTTTTGTAATGCCAGAAATCAGTCTTTAGAATTTTGAGACGATTGATCCATAATTTACCATAAGTCCAATACAAATTACCCTCCTAAAATCATTTTAACGTGTGATTTTTTAGCTATTATCTTTTTGGCAACACTGGTTTAAACAGCTGACGCACGTTTCGTGTTTTGTTTCACTGTCAAACATCTTCAGTTTGGTCTATAATTTAACCATGAATCGTCTTACAAACGAACAACGCTTGCAAATTATTGAATTTTATTATCAAAATGCGTGCTCTGTTAAGAAAGTTCATCGCGCGCTTCTTCCATTTTATGGTCAGTTTAATCGACCCACATTTTTGGCTCAATGGGTACGTTAATAAGCAGAATTGTCGATTTTGGAGTGAATATCAGCCAAAAGCATTGCAAGAGCTACCAATGCACCCAGAAAAAGTCACAGTTTGGTGCGGTTTATGGGCTGGTGGCATCATTGGACCGTACTTCTTCAAAGATGATGCGAATTGTAACGTAACTGTCAATGGTGAGCGCTATCGTGAGATGATATCCAACTTTTTTTTGCCCAAAATGCAAGAGCTTGACTTGCATGACATGTGGTTTCAACAAGACGGTGCCACATGCCACACAGCACGTTTAACAATGGACTTATTGAGGGGCGATTTCGGTAATTATTTTATTTCACGTTCGGGACCGGTCAATTGGCCGCCTAGATCGTGCGATTTAACGCCTTTAGACTATTTTTTGTGGGGCTATGTTAAAGCTCATGTCTATACACACATGCCCGCTTCAATTGACGCATTGGAAGATACCGGCCGAAATGTTGGAAAGAGTATGCCAAAATTGGACTAAACGTATGGGCCATTTGAGGCGCAGTCACCGTCAACATTTGCATGAAATAATCTTCAAACATTAAATTATATGGACCGTACTATCGATTCAAATAAAGATTTCATGCATTTTTCTGAATTTTATGTGTTTTTTTTTTAAATTTTCCTATAGCTCTTAAAAAATCACCCATTAGTTCGGCTAAAACTGTTACGAATCATGACATTTTACTCAAGCCAGTTCAAAGTTCTAACAAAAAACGCATAAAATTTTCTTTTTTCCGGTCAGTAATTTAATATATGTCTCAACCCGAACCAATTTTAATGCTGACCTTCGATTTTGGGAAGATTAGTTAATGATATATATGTATTTATCATATAGAGCCCACTCCTGTAGGTGGAGGGTATCAAAGACTCGGCACAGCAGAATATAGCACTCTTACTTGTTTTAAATGATTTTTGGTGCACTGGAAGGTATATTCGTCTTGTAAAAGGAGTGAACAATGCAATTTGTTCAGATCTAACAAATTTTGTACAAAACATCCAAAAATGCGGGACCAGTATTAACAAGATTTTTTTTTTTTTAAAAATAAACTGAAAGTTATTGTTGAGGGAAAGCTAGTTTCTATGCGCATTTCGCTGGTTTCTCAGGCTCTTCAGGAAACTTTTTCCAAATACTTTAGAAAAGCTAAAAATATTTTACAAAACTCAGGTCTTACTTGCAACAATATCAAAGCTTCAACAAAACAACAGCAATGGCATTGTTTTTAATAAACACGAACATAACAATAATTTAATAATTTAACTAGTTATAACAAAATTTTATAAATCCAAAAGAAATTTTTCATACCACCCTCCTACCCCACATCTAGAAGAACATTAAGAAAAATGAAAATCGTTAGAAAAAAACACGTTAAGCACGCGTTTTGAATTCATTTACTCTACATAATGTATCATGGAAATTATCAAGTGCTAAAGCTTGATTTTTGTTTAAGTTTTTCTAATACGAGGTAATACATTTTTTCCACTTCAAATACTTGTACAACGCAGTTGCCTCCACGAATTTTTTCCAATTTTTTTTTAGTATAAAACTTAAATACAATCTAAAAATTTTGTTTAACAAAAAACAAGTACAACGATGCTTTTCAGGCCTGAATGCGGTTTTAAAAGTAACCAAAAGCATTGCGTTCGTTGCGTGCATGTCGGATTTGTTGCTCTGTGGTTTATTTTTTTTTTTTTTTTTTTTTTTTTTTTGGAACAGTAGGCGGGATTTTCCTAAGGTGAAGTATTTAATGTATAATTTATCAATTTATAATTTCAATAAAAATGATTTGTGTGCTAAAGAGTTGAAAATTTAATTTAAATAGTGTGTATTTACAATTTAATAGTTTGGTTAAAATTCTCTAAGGGCAAAAATGTGAGAAATGAAAGTGCCTGTTGTCTATAATTATATGTATACATTTACTTGCATGAAGTTAACAACACTGGTGTGCACAGCTTTTCAAACTGTCACTTTGACTTTTTTTTTTATAAAGTAGAGTTTGTGGAATCAGTAAAGTTGGTTTTATGGCCAATTTTAAGGTTTGATTTTAAATCACATATATATTTAAAATGATTTAAATGAAAATGAATTCACTAATCTGGTACATTTTAAATCAATTGGAGGGTTCAGAGCTGAACCGAACCAAGTCATAAAATAAAATACATCCCCGACATGATAAGTTGTTGTTGTTTCTTGAAAATTTTCAAACCACAGTTAGATCGGTGAAGCATTTTTGTCAAAAACTTAAGACTTGCATTATTAGTGTAAATTGGCCTTAAATGGTATTTACACTATTACACACGTCTTACGTATTTGGCGGAAATGCATCCCTGATCTTATTATTGTTTGAAAATTTTCAAAAACAATAACAACTTATCGTAATGCTATTACAATAGCATTATTCATCACGGTTTTAGACATACTAAAGTGTTTTCCGAGAGTGGGTAAATTATGGACCGATCTTCACGAAATTTAACACGAATATTTCTCATCTTATGAAACTATAACAGACTTAATTTCACTCCAATATCATTATTCGTTATGGGGTAAGGCGTACCAAAATTTCTTTTCGAGAGCGGGCTTTATATGTTGCATATGGTAAATTATGTACCCATCATCACGAAAATTTGACATTTCTAATTTGATTTCTATAAAAAAAATACTATAGTTTTATAAACTGTGTCACACTAAATTTTATTACAATAGCGTTATTCGTTACGGTCTTAGACGTACTCAAGTGTTTTTCGATATTAGTTTTTTTTAACTAATTATCTCATAACTCTTGCCCTACTTAGGAGAACTAGAAAGAATTCAACGCCAATACTAGGAATGAGCAAATTGAAAAAATATATCGATATATATCGTATCGATATTTTTTAAGAGTGTCAATATTTATTAATTAAAAATATCGATATATCGATGTATCGAACGTATTAAGCTGAAATTATTACCAAATTTCAATACATATTTACATAGGTACAAACATATTACATGTAATTCCATTCTAACTTTTTATTGTTTCTTTTAATTTCAAATTTACTGCCTGTCCCTCGATTTCGAACGAAACTTTCATTTGCTTAACTTTTATTTAAAACAAAAACCAATTTTAGAATTTAGTTTTTAAGTTAAGCTATGCGAACGAAGTTTTCGTTTGAAATCGAGAGACTGGCAGTTAATTCTACAATAAAAAAAATGCAAAAAAAAAGTAAAGAATACAAAAAAATTTTTATTTATTCGCCATATAAAATCTAAAAAAAAAAAAAATTAATCGGGATTATATAATGCCGGCAAACTAAACTTGTGACACATAATATGCAAGTAAACTGTGCAATATTTTATTTTTAATATATAAGAACATGCTCAAATAAAAAAAAAACAAAATAATTTTTTTATTATTAACATTCCAACTTTCATGAGTCTATTGCTGCTAATACGCCATAATTAAGGCGATTCTTTGCATAATTCTAGGAACCCTTTCCAGAATATTTTTTCCGCGCTTATTTTTTTGTTGTCATCTCTTAAAAAACCGTGTAATCTATGAAAATGTACAATGGAAAAACGCCGTTATTTTCTTAATATAAGATAATAACATTTGATGCAATTCTTAAAAAACAACAGTATTGTATGCAGTTGAGCAACGGTTAAAATGTTGAATTTTATTATAAAGAGATCTTAAAAATATCGAATTCGATAGTCGTAAATAAATATCGATGTATCGATATATGGGTATTTTTAATATCGGCCATATATATCAATTATAATATTATTAAATATCTATATTCTGATATATGGATATTTATTGCCCATCCCTAGCCAATACTGCTCTTTTCTTTAGAGTCGTTCGGAAGTGAAGGTTATTTTAACAGAGGGACAGACAGATGGACATGGCTAAATCGACTATGCAGTTTTCAAGGAACTAGAATTATATAAACTGTATGGGGTCTTAGATGAATATTAAAAAAATTTCACCCGGAGTGGCAAAATTGGCAATTTACAGACAGTTTATAATTTTTGCTTTCACACAGACGTTTTTAGTTTCATCTGTCATAACCTTTAATCGTTCACAACATCAAATTACATATATACTAATGTATACTGCTATTCACTTTTCATAGTATTTCAGTTATTTCGTTTTTTTTTTTTAAATAATATCAGAATCAGAACAGATGACTGCGAATCAGCTGTTGTCAGGTGGCTTGTCAGTTCGAAATAGAACACGCTCAAATTAAAAATTTTTACACTGTTTTTTTGCAAATTTTTTTTAGCTTTTACACAGCATGAATACATACATGCACACTGTAAAATACAAGGCGAATTCATTACAGGTAATCTCGGTACTACAACAAGAACAACTCCTACAAAAATCACAAGCAATTTGTTTTTCTAAAATCATTGTACAATGTCAAAAACAGAAACAAAGATACACAATGAAACAAATTACAAATTATAATGTTAAAAAAGTTCTCAGCAGGGCTGTTAAGTTTACGTGTAATCAATTCGCCTTGGTAAAATACATATTGTGTAAAAACACCTTAAGATATCATGTTTGTTTTTCGACCAAAACTAAAAGTTTTGAGTTTTACCGTTAAATTACAGAAATAATTTTATAGACATATTTTTTTAATAACTTCTTATAATATTAAAGATTTGGTACAGTATTTATCGGCTATGTGCACAACGGTTATAAGCATTAAACGCTTGTGCCAATATATTTCGCTATTAAAAAAAAAACAAAATAGATTTCTGTATATGCATGTATGGCATTTATGCATTATGATACAATATGAGGGTCTTAAAGCACAAGGGGCTTAAGTGCGTTTTTAAACTAAGATTACATATGAATTTAGTAGGTGAAGTCTAGAAAAGTTCAGAACACAAGAGGTGAAAGTGGAATTTTCATCCGGTAGCGAGATATCCCGACCAATTCTAGCAGTTGTCATTAGAATACCTGCTTCGCTTGCACACACGGGGTATATGAGCTTATGCTTCGAGCCCCTCATACAATATTATGAACGTATTTTTATGATAAAACAAATATTAATGTATTTAATTATTTTCTTTTCGATACTTCGCTAACCTTTGGTTAGCTTCTTCAGGAAAATTACCAAAAATTTCTTATAATTTATGTATACAAATAATAATAATAAAAATAAAAAAATAATATGAAAAGATATTTCAAATTAATTCGCTTTCTATACAAATGTATAGGACGGCAAAGTAAAATACCCTTGCAAAATAACTACAATGTCAAACAAATTTACTTACAATTAAAACAAAAAAAAAGTAAACAAATTCGCAATGTTTTTTCTTCAGTGTTGTTTGTCACTTTCAACATAATTTTTACTAAATGGTACTTTTTCAGTTTTATTGTATAAAATTTATTAACCATGCCATTTTTGTGTAAACGAAGTGTAAAATTCCAAATTAAACAATTTCCATTCGGTTTTATCTCTCCACAAGTACAAAAAAAAAAAAAATTGTGAAAACTACAGTCTTTCATCTCTTAGAATAGATGATGTAGAGAACATCAACAAGCCATTAAGTGATAAATAGATAATGCCAAAAAATCAGCTGAAAAGAAGAAACCAGAAGCAGCAGGAAATTACAACGAATTTACCGCCTGGTAGATAAAATTAAATCAACTTCGGTAATTTATTTTACACATTTTGTTGTTTATTCCTTTTCCCCTTAATTATCGGAAAATAAGGAAAAAAAATTAAACAAATTCAACCATCGATCATGGCCAATATCAAAATAATCTAGATTCAATACAAACATTTGGTTTTCTTTATTTCCTTTATCTTCTTTGCACTTGTTTTTCCAACAACTTTTTTCTATTATTTAATTGATAAAGAAGTTTTAGATTTTTCAACAGCAGGAAAAAAATCGCAAATTTTACCAGCAGGAAGAAAAATTACAAAGGTTCCAATAAAAAATGGTGTTGTTTGTAATTGACAGATAGCGATCACCCAGGGTTGGAAATAAAAATAAACAGATCAGTTAGAAGAAGAGCAAAGACAAATCTAATTGCTTGACTACTGCCCGGAAAGACAAAAAACACATGTCGTTGTTATGGTAGGAAAGAAACTTGTCACTTTAAACATACATAATTTTTCATAATTTTCCATTTTTTATAATAATTTTGAGCCGTACCACGGGTTAGAATTGAGACAGGATAGACATACGTTGAGAAACCCAAATTTATTTAATCCGCAGTTTTTCGTTGGGGAAAAAGATAATCGCATAAAAAGAAGTAAACAATTTCGTTTCTTAAAATAAGAAATATGAAATAAGAAATAATTTCTTGATTTTACCTTATTTGGTTTGTATTTAGTAAAATGTTCTTAAATAAAGAAAAGTTTTGCTGAAGTCAAGCCACAATAATATTCACATTTGAAATAAGTAATTTTTGGCTTGGACGAGATCATGGAAAATTTTCTGGATTCAAGCCATATTTTCTGGTGATTTAGTAAATAATTCTTTTCGTGCTCTTAATGAGAAAACTAACTTCAAATCAAATCTTTAAATTATTTGTGTTTCTTTTTCGTATCAAACGCAGGAAAAATTATCATTTTAACTATTTTATTTTTGATTGCTTTGATAAAATTTGAATAAATATTTTTTTTTAAATATTTTTGTCAAATCAAATCCATTTATTTAAACATGTAATTAAATAAAATTTATTGGTTAATTTGAGTAAAGTTTGTTGATAAGAAAAAGCTAGTTTAGTTTAGAATTTAAATTATTTGATTTGGTTATTTTTTCGTAAAATATTTTATAAGATTTTTGTTAATAAAAAATGTCTTTCCACTGTTAAACTGATACCTTTGTATATGTAGTAAAATAAAATGAAAACTTGAAGTCGGTATTTTTCAAAATTAAACTTTTATTAATTTATGACCTTTTTGAAAACTAAAACGCTTTATAATTTTCATTTGGGTTTTAACACTTTTTTCTGACTGACTGTTTCGTAAGAATTTTATCTTCACCATTTATTTTGTAAATCTCTTTCTTCTTTACAGAGCGGTTATTTTTACACTTTAAATATCTTTTCATCAACGCCTAATATTTTTCAATCGGGCGGAGTTTTGAGCATTAAGAAGAGTTGCAGTCTTTATAGTATTTTATTGTGTTTTTAGAGTAGTGGTACGTTTCTAGATCTGGCCAAAATAGTACTCAATGCGAATAAAAAGATGGCCGTTAAAACCCAGCTGACTATTTTTGGATTACATTTTTTTATGGTTTTACATTTTGTTTCTGTCCAGTGGTGCTTATTTTTTTAATATTCCGTTCTTGTTTTTGACAGTGCCTGGCCGATGGAATTTGCTTTTTTTCTTACCGAGGCCACCTTATATGAATTCGCCTTGATTTGTATAAATCCTTAATATTTTTTGGCTGTGGAGTCGGAGTTGAAGAGTCAGAGTCGAGATTTTTGTATTATTCTATAAAAATTTCGAATCGATATTTAAAACATTGCATCGCCAATTTCGAAGACTTTTTACTTTGAAGGATTTTAGAATTTTTTTTTTTAAATTTTATGTCGAAAAATGTTGGAGTCGGAGTCGAAGGAAGTATCCACAAAAATTCATGACTCCGACTCCAAAATTTTTCGTCATAAAATTTAAAAAAAAATTCAAAAATCTTTCAAAATAAAAAATCTTCGAAATTGGCGATGCAATGTTTTAAATATCGATTCGAAATTTTACCAGAATAATTTTCTTGCTATTTAACCATTAAAAAGTACTGCATTAAAAAAAGAGTTTAAAGTCAAATAAGGACTAGTCAGTCTCATATACATTTAGCATCAATGTAAGAGTAGGAGTCGGAGTTGGAGTCGCACTTAAAAAATTTTAGCGATTGGAGTCGGAGTTTGAACTAATTTTTTGGCGATTCCACGGCCCTAATTTTTTTAATACAAATTTATGACTTTCTAGATCCTTTAACTGCTACTTCTTTACTTCTTCGAACAAACCCTCATTTAACCCTCAGTGCGTCGGTGCTCAAGGGAGTCAATAGAATTGTATACCGTACTGTCACCAATGGATGTGATATAATGTGCCCAGTGGGCCACTTTTGGTAAGCAGAACTGGCGCTGTGGGATGAACCAAACGTAATGTTACGGTGCCCTCTTCTGCACGTGGTCTACAAGCTCCAAAATAGACTTTGAAGCACGGGACCACCCATGAGAGTTGTTTTCCATTTGCGGTGGGATATATTTGCCCTCCAAATCATGCTTTGCTCGGTGAATTAACAAAATTGTTTTGGAACGAATTTAACATTGATTCCTCTTTTGAATGCGCTATAAAACTCTTTACTTTAAAGTCTGCTTTACAGTTAGCTTCTATTGTCACCTTTTTTTTAATCTCAGAACGATCAGTAGCCCGTTTCTGTATTTCTCGCATCGTAAAATTTCCCGCATGAAACAAGTGAATTATAACAAAAACAGTGCAATATGAAACAAAAAATGGTTTTTCTCACTTAAGTGTTTCTGTATCTTTACTTTGGGAGAATTATCTGTCATTTAAATAATTTTCCAGCAATTATTGGAAGGATGTGAGAAAAAGTGTTTCTGTATTAATATTTTGCTAAAAATTTCTCACAAGAACTGTCAAAATAAGTAACATTTGAAATTGATGCGAGAAAAATAAAATTACAAAAAATGGAGCACAAATTATGTATGCATGTACACAAGAATGTGTATTATTTTTTTTTATTTGAAGAGAAAGAATTTTAACGATGAAAATAATTAAAACACAAATGTTATATTTTGTTATTTTAATTGTTTTAAGCCATTCATTGTTTTCGTTTTATGCAGGGCTGCCAGATAAATTTGTAAAAAAATCGTTAATTTCCTAAGAAAAAATAAAAAAAAATCGGCTAATTTGTTTTTAAACATCGGACAATTTAAAATTAATTTTGACAAATTTTGTTAGATTAAAACATAATCAAAAAAAAAAAAAAAAAAAATTGGTAAAGTTCATGGGTAAAATACATATTTTATACATATATACATACATACTTAAACTTGAGGTCTATTTAAATAAAATTATTTATTTTATTTTTCTCTTTAATCCGATAACAATTTAAAATTTCAGATTGTTTTTTTCCTGAAAAGATCACTTAAAGGCGTGACAAAATATCATATTGAACTTGCCAAAAAAAGGCAAAAATTTCCTATAGTGCATTGATTGAAAAATGGGACAATAGTTTAATGTTTTGATCACATAAACAAATGTATTAAATAATCTAAGGAAATAAAAATTAAACAGTTTTCCTTCGAAATTTGGATTTTGCCCATAAATTTTTTAAGCTGCCTTGTTTTTCTGTGGTGCCGAATATATAAACATATTAAACTAATTAAAATTATTTTATTTCGAAGACTGAATAATATCGTCACTAGAAAAAATCAGCACTTTGCCAATTTTTGAACAAAAAATCGTCAAAATGACGATAAATCGTCAAATCTGGCAGCCCTATTTATATTATATCTATTTCTTTCGTTGACGTTTCGCTTGCATTTGACACTTAATTACTGGAAGTATTCCAGTTAAAACAGAATCTGTGTTGTCTGTTCTCGCATTCAAATAAAGAAACACTTTTTTTCACAAATCGAGAAACGATGGATTTTTTTGTTTCATACTTAATGTGAGAAATTTTGCAATGCGAGAAATACAGAAACGAGCTACAGGCATCTTTTTGACTTTGTCGATTTCATATTCAACCAAATTATGAATAAAAATTCCCCGGGAGTTTTCTCCCTTCTCCCATTTTTTTTATGTAAATTAAATTGTAAAAATGGGTTAAGGGAAAAAACTACCGGGGAATTTTTATTCATAACTGGGCTGATTATATTATTTCTTTACCTTTTCGGAGGTATTATGCTTATGTGTCTGTTTGTTTTTGTTAAATCTCTTGTCGAATGGATATTGTATTAAAGTTTTTAGTAATTAAGCGAACTAAACATCTGCATGAAACTTAATAATGATGTTCATGAAACTTTCATTATATTTTGTATTTGTTTCGTTTGTATTTAGTACAATGAATAACTACGAAATGAAAGCAACAAACACACGAAATTTAAGAGACGAATAAGATGCAGTGTTTTTGTTTACTTAAGCAAGAGAATATGAATACAAACAATAAGTTCATGGAATAACACATTTATTTTAAAGTCAGTATTGCCAGTTGAAAGAAATGAAAAACATTAGGAAAAATAAAAAAAAAAAAACAAAAATAACCATGAAGAGTAAAAGCAACAAGATAAGGAAGTACATTAATATTAAAATAAAAAAAAAAATAATACAAATTTGACTTTGTTTTCAATATAAATTAATTGTTTTTAATGTAAATTTAAAAACTTAAAAAAATTTCATTTTATTTTCCAAAACATTTTTAGCAATGTGTAAAACAAAAGTCGTTACATTGAACAAAGTCTTTGTGTTTGCCATATGAAACGAAATGTGTTTGCTAGTAGCATGAATAAAACAACAGTTTGTTCAGTGGTCTGAATTTTTTTTGAATACGAACTTCATTGGATAAACCTTTCAGTATGTTCATGAATGAAGTTATTCATGCAGCCCTTTAATGCGAACCCCATAATTTAATACTACCAAGTTGTCTTTGAGTTGTAAACACTTGGCATTTCGACTTCTGGAGCCGATAATCTTGATGGATTATTCATAGATTAGTACAAAATTTTTTCTCTCTTTTTTTTGTTTTGAAAAAATTTTTTAATTTAGAAATTGATTTATTTATTAAGAGTTACAAACACAATTACAAATTATATTCTGACTTAATTAACAAAACCATACCAACATAGACATTCGGTCAAAAAAAAACTAAAAACCTTAAAAAATATAACAAAAAAAATATTTAGGCCCTAATTGTGTAAAGCAAAAACAAAGTAAAAAATAATTCATAATTTTGTTATTGCTTTCTACAGAAATTCATATTGAATCTTAAAATTTCAAACGCTGCATAACAAAATTATGATTTATTTTTTACTTTGTTTTTGCTTTCAATGTAATTTTTGCGTTGCGTTGCGTTTTATACAATTAGGGCCTAAATATTTTTTTGTTATATTTCTTAATTTTTTTTAGTTATTACCTTATTTTATTATAATTTATAAAAATCCATAGGATGTTGAAATATTGAAAAATAAAGAATTTTAAGAATAAAAACAGACCTCGAGCTTGAACAATTTATTTTTTTTTATAATTTTTTTTGTGATTATATATTTTTTTAAATAATAAATTTAAACTAATAAATTTATATGTATAGTGTTATAAAATATTTTTTCAAATTATTTTTCATATATTTTATTTGTAGTGCTTTGTTTGTTTTTTGTTTACTCCTTTTTTTGTAGCGTTATATTTTTATGGCTTAATGTACATGTGTTGACGATTTTTAATTTCAAACTAACGTTTAATTTGTGGAGTTGTTGATGTGGCAATATAGTTATTTGACAATAAACCTGTGGGAAAAAGTGCTTAAGTCGACTTAAGCAAAAGTTGAGTTCATGACACCGTTGCAACGGTTGTAACAACGCATTGTAATCTCCATGTTTAAAAGTACCCATCGATAAAGCTTCAATTATTTTTAACGATTTTTTTTAGAAAGTATTAGGAAAAATACTTTTTGCTTATCCTTTTTCAATGAGCAATAACATTTGGAATAACAACTTAAGTTAACCTCCGATCGGTCACGTTGGGAGTACTTGGGAATAAGAACTATAACCGAAGAGAATTTATGATTTTAATAGAATTAAAAAATATACATATATTCAATAAACCTTTAAAGCTTTAAATGACTTTCCTACAAAAATAAAAAAAATAGACTTCGGCACTTTTTCTATGCCACAGAAATAAATGGATTACTTTAGAAACGTTTAACATGTCGACCAACAATTCGATAGTTGGTGAGGGGCTTATAAGAACGATAATGACTGATTTGCTGTCGCTCGCTTAAGTTATCGATCAACATCGTGGGCCTGGCTGGTAATTGACTTTCGAAACCGGGTTTGTACAAATTCAAAAAATGGTCAAATTGATTAAAATGTTTGTTAAAATTTAACTTTTAAATGCTAGGAATACAATTGCGTCGTGCTTCGTAACAATGTAGTACGTAATGCCGTAAATTTCTGAAAACACGCTCCATTTACCCCAAATTCCGTCGTAAACGCATTTGGTATTCGTTTGAAAATATGTAATACATATTAGAAAATTCCAAATTAATAAAAATTTTTGTTAAATTTTTCTTCTTATATTTTTCAAAAACATAAAAATAATTTCGTATTTACAATTTTTTCCATATCTTTTTTCGAAAATTTTCCACTGTGCTTTATAAGAAAATAAAAACTTACAAAACCATTTACACAAATATTGATTGATCAGTTAATTTTTGTTATAAAATGTAGAGAAACAAATTGAAAAAAAAAAATTTTTTAAAAAATTAAGAGAAATCAAACAAGTGGCAAATGATACCAATAATCAACAACATTATCATGACCAGAAATAGAAGTAGTAGCCAAAATAACACAACAAACACACATTTTCAGAAAAGACAATTTCCATTCGGGTTTATCTCTCCATGACAAGTACAAAGAAAAAAAAACCAATAAAACTTATTAAAAAAAATCTGAAAACTACAGTCTTTCTTTCGTCTCTTAGAATAAGATGTATAAAAAACATCAACAAGCCATAAAGTGATAAATAGATAATGCCTAAAAAGTCAGCTGAAAAGAAGAAACCAGAAGCAGCAGGAAATTACAACGAATTTACCGCCTGGTAGATAAAATTAAATCAACTTGGATAATTTCTTTTACACATTTTGTAGTTGATTCTTTCCCCCCATTATCTATCGGAAAATAAGGAAAAAACAAAACAAATTCATCCATCGATCATGGCCAATATCGAAAAATTCAAGATTCAATAGAAACAAATTTTGTTTTCTTTATTTCCTTTATCTGCTTTGCACTTGTGTTTCTAACAACTTTTTTCTTTCTATTATTAAATTGATAAAGAAGTTTTAGATTTTGCTGAAAATACGAAGAAAAAACTCGCAAAGTGTACCAGGAGGGGGAAAAATGTAAAAAGTTCCAATTAAAAACGGTGTTGTAATTGATAGATAGCGATCACCCAGGGTTGGCAATAAAGACAAACAGATCAGTTGGAAAAAAAAGACTTAAAAAAAGAGGAATAACAAATCTCGTTTCTTGACCAATGGCCGGAAAGACAACAAACACATGTTGTTGTTATGGTAGAAAAGAAACAGACACAAAACATACTTAAGAACTCCATTGCCGCTAATCATCATTTTAATGAGCGTAATCATTTGAAACTATTTTATGTCTATTTACTAATTGTGGTAATTAATATCGAATTGTTGGCCAACTAAGTGTAAGTGGCAGTTGGACGGACGGACGGTCGGTCGGCCCATTTCTTTTCTTTCAACCACAATTTCTTGTGGTATGTGTTAATGATATTCCTTCCAATTCTTTGATTTCGTTGGGGTTAAAAATAAAAAATAATACCACAAGCAACACAAAGTCAGATTACAAGGAAAATGAGACAACAATGTTTGAAATAATGATATGATATGGCTCGTTGTCGGTTGGTTGGTTAGTTTGGTTTCCATCGAAAATGTCAACCATTAAATGAAGTTAATTATTTAATTACTTTGTAAGTTATGGCAAGAAATTGATATAAATAAAATTGTATTTGTGTTAAGATAATGATTACATTTGAACGTTTAAGGAATTTGTATGTTTGAAAATAACAATTTTTTTCCAAGAGTCAAATCTGGAAAAATGTTAATAAAACTTAATAAATGTACTTGCGCTCATTCACGCATTTTTTATTCTTAAGAATTTTTCGTTTTTTTTTTTTATTGTTTCTGAAGAACTAATTTATTCCTTTAGGCACATAGGCTGTCTACATATAATCTCCATTTGTTTGGGTCTATTGCAATGCGCTTCTGTTCTTTGATGTCTTTGCCGGCTTCTTTAAAAATTGATGGTTTAAGGGTTTCTGCGCGTTCCTTAACTCTGGGGGTTTCATGGCATATTTCCTCGTTCGATTTTCTAAGTGTGTGGCCTGGCCTAACCACATGTATTTTCGTTTCTTAATTTTCCCGTTGTTGGTTAAACTTCTCAATTTGGGTTCGATGTCGTTGTTTCCGAGCCAAGTTTCGCATCCAAATGGAAGAATAGATTTAATGCAGGCATTGTAGATGTTGATCTGAGTATTAATGTATAAGGCAGGGTTGCAAAATTAGAACATCAAAATTGTACCAACAAGCTCATAAAATTGTACTTTTTCGATCCCAATTGTACCAAAAAAATTTTTTTAATATAATTTTTTTTATTTTAAATAAAAGCAACAAAAACATAAGCATAACATAATATGTACATAAAAATTTATTTTTGTAATAGTAAATACTTTAAAAGTATGTATGTATATTAGACCGACTCAAGTTGTATGGAACCGAAAAAAGTGTTTAAGTTACCCCTCTGAAAATAAAGGTTGATATGTTTTATGATGATTCCCAAAATATTTTGGTTCTAGTGTTGACCATCCGTGAGCTGGACCATTTTTAAAAAAAGGTATTTTTTCAGTTTTTCGAATTTTTTTGTACTTTGCTCCAAGACGACATAAATAAAATTTCGTATCATCAAAAAGAGTTTTTGAAGCAGCATCCAATGGTATATAAAACTTGACCGCCTGCGGCCTACTAATTGAGATATTAAGCTAAATAAATATTTTCGTTTCGGTTTTTCATACAAATTCTACATATGTGGAAGTAATGCTCTGCTTTTAAAATTGAATCTGTTTTAAAATAATGTTAATTTATATATTTTTGTAATTATTCATATAAACCGCGAAAATCGCGATTTATTTTATGTTTTTTTCATATATATAGGCAATATGGGTATAAAGCTTTTTCATTTTTTAATTTATCAAATGTGAAAAATACAATAAAAAAATATAAAATTAATAAAAAAATACGTAGAATTTGTATGAAAATCCGAAACGAAAATATGTATTTAGTTAAATATCTCAATAAGTAGGTCGCAAGTGGTAAAGTTTTATATACCATTGGATGCTGCTTCAACTCTTTTCGATGATACGAAATTTTATTTATGTCGTCTTGGAGCAAAGTACAAAAAAATTCGAAAAACTGAAAAAATACCTTTTTTTAAAAATGGTCCAGCTCACGGATGGTCAACACTAGAACCAAAATATTTTGGGAATCATCATAAAACATATCAACCTTTATTTTCAGAGGGGTAACAAAATCACTTTTTTTTTTGAGTCGCTCTAATGTATATGTATCTCTAAAAAAACAACACTACGGTATAGGTACATATGAAAACATAAGATAAAGTATACATAAAAATTCTATTGAATTTTAAAAGCTAAAACAACAAGAATTTGATGATCAAAACAAATCTTTTGTCTGTATACGACTTTAAACTGTAGGCACTTAAAATCTTTTTCGTTCTTTCGTTTTAATAATATTTTAGAAGAAAAAAATCTTATAATATCCCACCTACAATTCGTGAAAGTTCCGGAAACATTAATTTTTCAATTAACGTGACACATCTCGGTTATTTCCTGCAGGGCTTCGTTGAGTCACTGATTTATGCTAGAAGTGTTTTTTCTAACATACGGCCAGCAATGCTCGAAACGGTGGCCAAAAGTTGGACGTCCAGAAGGCTTTTTGTTAAGAAAAGCCGCGGTGTTTATGTCTTGTAGTGATCATTCGTATAAAAATTTTTTTTGATTAGAATTATTTTTTAAAATTTCAATTTCTACCGGGCTTAAAAAAATACCCTTTATAAAGCTGAATGTGCGTTTGTTTGTGTGTGTGACTTCTAAATTGCTTTTCCTTCAAATTTCACAGTATTTTTCTGATTACACGGCGTTTAACATATGCTATAAATATTTGTAAAATTCCAAATGGGCGTGGCATCTCCCACGCAAAGATAATATAGATTTCAGTATTTCTAGAGAACGGTAACAGCTAAAGTATCCAAATTTGGCACAAATAGCTTGGTTATCAGTATACAACCTCTGGCAAAAAGTAGGCTGTATTGGAGGAGCGGCCTGGTACCTCCAATACAAACACAATACGAATTTCACAATATATTGGTAATGGTAATAGCAAAAGTTTTCAAATTTGGTACAAATAGATTTTCGTATATCTGTAGAGCGGTAATGGAAAAAAGTATTCAAATTCGGTACAGATTGATTCGTTATCAATACACGAGAGCTGTGTTTAAAGCATTTTACTTACTTCAATGAGGGTAGCATAGCGCACTGTGTTAGGCTAGACATATAAAAGAAACATATTTTAAAAAACTAATTTCATATTCGATGGAACTTCATACTCTAATCTAATATTTTGTTATTAAATTTTTGTTTCAAGAATTTAAAGTGCCAGAACTTTAAAATTGTTAAACATTAAATATTCATTGATAAATGCAACTTTAATTAATTTAAATCTTATTTTTCAGATATTTTTTGCGGTGACTTAGATTTTGTATGTACGAAAATTAGAGATAAGTTGCGATTGGGTCCCGTGATGACCTTGAACTATTTTCTGCTTTTTTTTTTTGTTAATAAATTTAATAATTATTTCTTTTAAAGGAAAGTAATTCTGAGTTTTATTTTGAGGTTTATAATAAAAAGGGTTTATCTTTTATAAAAGCAGTGTTTGAACATAAACCGAACATTTTTTAGTATACGGTACACACACCCAGAGACGATATCTATTTTTTTAGTGTTTGTGTATTATTACACTGCACTTCAAACCGTTCATAACTATTAAAACAATTTATTTTAAAATTCACATTTTCCTATCTACACACAAAATTAAGTACTTGAATGTAGAAGGTATGAATTAAAGGTTTTTTACATATTTTGCAAAGTTTTTGGAAAACGAGAGGCTTTATGAAATTCATGGGACTAAATTATGGACCTCAAATTAAATAATTACGTTAATATACAACAGCTTTCAGTATAAGTTACCCTACAAACAAGAGCGTTTACAATTATGTCAGTCTATGTTTATTTCAACACTTGCTCTAAACTCAAAAATCGTAAGGGAATCGATTATTCCAAAAATTTATTTTGGTGCCTTTTGCTCGTAAGCAACTGCCTATGTCTAACCGTACAAAAATGTGTTGTAAAATATACTTAAAAGAATATTTAAAAAAGCTACCAAAAGTGGAGAGTCATTATTGTCGCAAAGACACCAATAAAATATATTTAGCTGCAACATTTAACACTAAAGCAGAGATTTATAAAGATTATCTATCTAATTTTCAACTATAACTAATGGTCTTAAAAAAAATGAGCCGACGGTTTCACAATTTAGATTATTAAAATATCTTATAGATGGCAGTGCTCAACTCAAATTGATGACAAATAAAGTCATTTACCTACCCGCATTAACAAATATGCTGGTTATACAAAGCTGACGGTATTGCACAACGGAAACGTTTCGATAGCGTCTAATAAATATATGTAAACATTTACAAGATTTAAAGGCCGTTATACCACCAGAGTATCACTTTTTTATAATAATATTAATCAAATGAATTAACATTAAAATTTCACTTTTATATCTATTACTTTTCTTCATATCGCTGTCATTCATATTTTAATTTGATTCTTTTTATCTTTAACTGTCACTTGTTTATTAAACTTGAATAAAACATGCTAAAAATAGCATTACACCTTTAATAGGTTTATAATAATACAAATTTATTTTATTATCAAAAGCTCCTATCTACTACATAGTAATTAAATATATTTTATCAAAATTTTAATGCACAAACTCGACGCGAAGTAAATAACGGGAAGGAAAATTTGTAATTCTTAGACAATATTGTAGAAGAAAGTTTAATTTAAAAAAACCTAGTTCGCCTAGTAATCAGTTTTTTTTTTGTTCTCCAGAACAATCGTGTTTTTGTAGACAGGAGATTGTGAATAGAGGCCCTCGACAAATACAAGTGTGCCTGAAAGAGTAAAAAACTCACCTTTCAATTGTACTAAATTTTGATACTTTTGCTCATTCTCTACGGCCATTATCATGCTTAAAGTCTTATCCCGGGGGACTTTTGTATAAGGGCTAAGACCGACTTGGCGAATTTTTAATAACAAATAAATCTGTTGCCTATTTTTCCGGAATTTGGTCTTGTTAAGTCTTTTATGGCGACCTCTATCGTACATTCAAAAGACGAACAGACGGAGGGAAATGGCTAGATCGTTTTGGAATTTTACAAGGATCCAGAATATACATACATTTGTATATATTTTAAACGGTATTCTATTTGTTTTTGGTTGTGTGTTGTTGATCCTGTTGACTATTTAATATTTCGTCAAAATATTGAAATTAAATTTTAACTCCTGTTCGCACTAAGAAAACTCACTTAATATCAAAATTAAATAGAACTAGATTAAATTTGACAAAAATTTTTGCAAACTGGCTGTTTTTAGCACTTTTATTTCCTTTTTACAGATTTGAATTTATAATAAAGTTCCAATTTTTTTCTGTCTTAATATTTTCGAGTAACTTTTGCCTTCATTAACATTTACACGAAAACTGAATGGACATTCCTTGCGTCTTTAAGCTACTCAAATAAAATAAACTTCAATTATTTAATTGCAACATTTAAAATGTTGTTTCATACCTGTTTGGAATCCACAACTGCAGTATAAGAGTTTGTTTATTTAAACGATCAAACATATTCAGCAATGTTGTAAAGAGTTTGATGTCTAAGTGTGCTGTGGCATATCAAACGCGTATGATGCATTTTTACAATTTGTTCCTTTTTTCCTTTTAAATGTTGACATAAACTATTAGTAAGTGTCATTGATAAAAAAAAAAAAAAAAAAAAAAAACTCTTCAGAAACAGTTGATTACATGGCAAACGCCCTAAAAAAATGCAAAACACAAAGACCAGACTGAAAAATAACTCGTAACAAAAATAACTGGTACAAAACAACATTTGTCACGCAATTTTAAAAGTACTAAAACAAACTAGAACATTAACTGAAAAAATTTAGAAAGATCTACAAAAAATGCAAATTACTACAAAAATTCTTTTAATTTTTTTTTTTTTTTTTTTGCATGACTCTGAAGTCTAAACGATAGTAAAGTTTCCTATAGAGAATGAAGGAAGCATCATCGCGGTCATCGCATCTTTAGTGTAACGATTTGCCAAAAACAAAATAAAACAAATAATGAGGATTTTTCTTTAATTCTTTCTTTAGAAGGATGCGTGTTGGCATTTTAATTAATAAATATACAAGTGATTTTATTTTTTATAAAAATTGTTCAAAAACATTGCCATCGTTTGCTGTATTCAATTCATACAATTCTTTGACTTGATGAGCCAATTCACGATCGACCACATCACCGCCTTTTGTCTTCACTTCTTGAATCATTTCTTCTTCGGTTTGTTGGGCTGTTAGCATTTCTTCTGTCGTTTCTGTCTTGGGCTCAACTAGAGTCATAAGGAATGCTGCACATATACCAATACTGTAGGGTAAGAAACTGATGTATTCTTTAAGTAAGGAATTGTAGCTGGAAAGAAAAACAAAAAAAAAATTGTTTGAATGCAGTTTTTTGTTTAAATTCAACCAGTAAGAATGCTGCAATCGGCTATGCCGAATCATTCATACCCTCCACTAAGAATTGGAATTTCAAGGGAGTAAATTTGATATGGGATCTGAGATAAAGTTTTAACCAATCTTCATAAAATCTTACACTTAAATTTCTAGTCATATAAAAAACGAGTGTGGATCAAATTTTCTGACAGTATTTTTATTCGTTACAGTGTTAGGCGTACGTGTGGGCTTTGTATGGGACCTGCTTCAATTTTGAACCAATTATCCAGAAATGTGTTATATGATTTTTAGTCTAAAAAACCCAAAATCCGTTTACATTTTTGTGACATAATTTTTTTTGTGTGAGCAGGCGTGTAAAAGTTATTTTTGGGAGAGGCTTTATATAAGACCAATGGTAAATTATATACCGATTATTATGAATGATGGTAGAAAGAAGTGGTTTTTTTAAAGGGATAAAACTTAAAAAAAAAAACACAAATTCAATAGAATGACCAAAATGTTGGCTTTATAAACTCACAAATTTTATGTCATTTAATGTTTAAAAATAATTTTTGGCATATGACCCCCCGTCTACTCCTCTTGAACGTCTGACGGTTAAATTTTGCACCACTTTCTCGAGCACACCCGGTCTAATTTCGCCAATAATCGTCTAATGTTGAATTATAAATAACCAATCGTTGATGTCCTATCAGCATATACAAAAAATTTGACGTGCCCCACAAAAAGTAGTACAAAGGTGGCAAATCACAGCAACGAGATGGCCAATTCACAGGTCCAATTCTTAAGATAATTTGACCACCAAACGTTTGATTCAACAAAGTGATGGTTTCACGCGCTGCATGCCATGTTGCGCCGTTTCTCCTCGAAATGATTTGCAATGACATGAGGAATAAAAATAAATCACGAATTATTTGAACTTGTAGCGTTTGGCATTCACGGTACTGTTGCCAACGGTTTCTGATTAACACGGGGTTTACACATGCAAGTGTAATTTCGAAAAACTCAATCCACTCACACATTTTTACTAACACCATCACATTTTTCGTACTTGCACCCCAACTTGCAAGAGAATTTGCTTGCATGTAAATTTTTGACACTTGCAGCAAGTAAAATGACAAATAAAGAAACAGTGTTACCGTGGATGCTTTTGGTATTAATTTACTAGTACTTATATTACATTTACACCTACACAAAATCTGGTAGATTTTAGTTGAAATCTTAAAGAATTTTTTTGGCGTTTACACCACTGCTTTTTGACATATTTTGAAAAAGGAAAGAAATTGTAATGTTAACTTTTATTAGCAAAAATTTAAAGCCAAAAACAAAGTGTAATTATATTAAAATAGTTTACATACACTTTATTTATTACTGGTTTATCCATTTTCACAAATGTTTATTTTTTATATTATTAATTTGCCGCAAATTTATTTTTCCCAGCACTTTTTATATATTTTTAAATTTTTTATTTATTTTTTTTGTCAAACTCAGATTTTTCTTGTTCAGAGCTGTATTTTTTAGTACATTAGTATGAAATTCATAGTTGTATCGTTGAGTATTGCAAGATTTTGTAAGATTTTGCCAAACTCTAGTGCCGAACTATATTTTGTTTTGTATGGGAAATCTAGTAGAAATGAACAAGATTTCGCTCAAAATCCCTTAAGTACTAGATTTTGTGTAGGTGTAAATGTAGTATTAGAAATATAAAAGTTATGTTTATAGCTGGTTTTTTGTGTAATTATAAAAATAAAAAACAAAACAAAAACAAAGCAACACATCTTCATGGTATTTTAAAACATAAATTGCAAGCATTTAAAAAAAATTGTTAATCAAAATATTTTCTTAGAAATATTATGATATCGGTAACTACGGCAATACTGGATTCACATATTTTAAAAATAAACATAAGTTTTTCATCAAGATGGACCAAAAATAAAATAAAGAAACAACTAAATAATTTATATTTAATATTATTAAACAAATTTCGTGATAACATTAACATCATAAAGTTTTTTAAACCCAAAAATAAAACTTTTTCATAAGATGTTTTCGCTTCGAGAACATTTGAAAAAAAAAAACTTATAACTTACTGTTTAAACACTCAAGCTACTTGCAAGACTTTCGGCTATTTCTTCGACATTTTCGTTGATAATACATATACACTACTTGCAAGTAATTACTTGCATGTGTAAAGGCAGGGTAAAATTAAAATGGGCCGGTGGCAATTCTGCTGTTTACATTCCTGTTAAGTCAGAAATGAGCCTCATCGCTGAAGATGATTTCACGATAAAAATCTGGTTCAACTTCCAGTTGATTCCCACCCCACCCACCGATCACATGAAGCAATTGATATTCCACTGGGTATAATTCTTCAAACAGTTGGATCTTATATTGATGTAGGTCAAGATCTTTCATCAACATTTTTTAAGTAGCGGGGGGATAGAGAACAAGTTGCTGAGAACGGCGTCGGACCGATAAATTCGAGTAGATAAATATAATAAATGACTAAATGTGATCATAAATCGATCCATAGTATCATGAAACAAAGAAAACAAGATAGTGCATTGCGCAGGTCCGTTTTACTCTCATTTTGACGTCAGTTTTACATAACTGTTGTAAAGAGAATTAAATGTAAACAAACATTCAGCATAGCACATACACGTGTTTGTGTGATCATGTTTGTGCTCATTTGCTACTATGACGTACATGCGCAGAAAAAGAATGTTTTTTTAAATTTGAGTTCACTATCTTGTTTTCTTTGTTTCATGCACAATATTGCGAGTAAGCGGATGAGATTGACAATTATGCGTACCGTAAACTTGACGAAGTGTTCTAGTTTGACGAACAGAGCAGGAATTTTGGAAATAAATTTCTACGATACACGTTCTACGGTACACGTACACGTTAAAAGTCAAAAACACTTCATTATAGGACAGCTAGTTTTACAGTTATCCCTATTGAAAATTCATACGTCTAAAAGCACTCTTTATAAATTCTACTCATACTAAAAGAATTTAAGAATCCACAAATTTTATGCGAATTTTTGATATTTTTCCGCATAAATATACGTAATCCAGGTTGTTGCGATGCAGCGCCCATCTAAGTGGGCGTGTCAACGTTTTTTTGCTGGAATAATAATATATCGTTAGGATACATTAAAAATCGGGTTAAATGTAAATTCCAAATTTAAAATACTATGTAAACGGAATAGAAATATTAATTTTTTAGGCAGGTTTATTAACATTTGGGGCCATAACTTTTTTTTACTAAACCAAGTGTGCTGCATTTTAATTCCTAACCTTAAAATTCTTTTTTGCTTGTATGTTTGTATAGACTATCATATGGATATGGTTAAATAGTTGAATATTTCTTGTAACAAACGGAATGTCAAATTTTTTTTACTCTCACTTATCACTTGTGGTGTGGTGGTGGTGGTGGTAGAGGGTAGGAAAAGACGTTTAAGAGCGACATACCTCAAATATTCCGGTATAAGTCCTGGCACTATTTTCTCATAGGTTTCCTTTAAAGTCTCACTATAA
Organism: Pollenia amentaria; assembly: GCA_943735925.1. Taxonomy (NCBI): domain Eukaryota; kingdom Metazoa; phylum Arthropoda; class Insecta; order Diptera; family Polleniidae; genus Pollenia; species Pollenia amentaria. The sequence goes on along the minus strand of OX031010.1, from coordinate 180,427,959 downwards.
AGTTGGAAAATTTGTGAAAAATTTGTAGAACGAACTTCGGCATACGTTGATAGAGACAGGAAAATAGACAAGTCCACCATGGGCGATGATACTCTCAAAGTCTGCAAATCAAACATCATAACATCTACCGGCTGACCATCTGCGTTATACTTAAATGCCACATTATTACGCAAATAATCCCCATGGCATAATGTCACCAAAGGCTCTCTAGGCTTAACACGTTCTTTCCCAAAATGATAATTATCGCCCATTAGATTGTTAAGTTTTTCCAAAAATGTTTCATCGACAGTTGGAGCATATTTTCGGGTGGCATTTATAGCTCTTTTCTTAGTTTCCCTTAAAGTAATAGCCCAGCGTGGATGCAAGTCAGAGGCATAACGTGGTTCCTTAAGCTCTTTGGTATATTCGTTAAACTCTTGCGGTTGCTGTAGACGCCAAGCAAAACCGACGGCATGGAACTCAGCCAAATATTTGACTCCCAAAAGAATATGTTCTAGAGATATATTGACCATTTCCTTAGTCAAATTCCATTGTTTGCTTGAAAAATCTTCCGTTATGAAGGTGGCGAAATTACTTCCTATATCGGCATAGTAAAACTTGGCGATTTTTAAATCAATTTTACCGAATTTCTGTATGGCAGGCATAAGCTTTTCATAGCCTAAAATTTCATTGGCGAAAAGAGCCTTGAAATTAATACTGTCGAAGATTTCTTGTGGTAGTTGGGGGGTTTTCTGAAAGGATAAAGTTAATAATAGAAATAGTTCAAAAAAATGTAAAATCTAACTATTGAAAATTTCTATGAATTGTCTTAATAAAAATATTGTTGAATACATAAAATGTTTATAACTTATTAAACTACTTTAGAGAAAAAGCTTTTTAAATTAAATTAAAAAAACCTTTGAGATAGAATTTTTAAAAGAAAAGCTGTTTACCAAAAACGTTGATTTTTCTTAAGAAAAAGCTTTTTCAGTTTGATCCATAAAATGACAAAAATAAATTCAAAGCTTTTTTATAGTAAATATTATGGCCCTTCAAAACTGTCATTTATGGAAAGCTTTTTGCTCATATAAAAAAGCTTTTAGTGGACTATAAAGGGGTATGTACACGGTCAAAATGCTTGTCATGCCGCCGAATTCGCTCGTGTACGTGTGCTGGACGTAATATTCGCCGTCATATCTAAATTTTTTGATTTTCCATCCAGCATCGTCTGTGTGACACATACAAACACATTTTCACTAATACTACCATAGCGCTTGATGAGACCCAGCGGTAAAAAGAAGTAGTAAGCAGGCCTTCTAGAATGCCTTATTTGGCAGACACAAGGCCTTACTACCCCATTCCATACTCATACATTTTTTACACGCGATGTCCTAGCCAGCCAAGGCCTTCTGCGTTCCCTTCCTCAGCAGGCCTGATTAGAGGCCTTCTTCAGCAGGCCTGATTAGAGGCCTTCTTCAGCAGGCCTGATTAGAGGCGTCTTAGCGATCTTTTATTCATTTTATTATTGTTTAATAAAAATTTATTTATTACCACGAGAAAAAAATGTAAACACCGCTTCGTCAAACAATTTTAGAAAAACTAATATAAATTTATGTACTTCTTTTTTCTTTTCACTTTTTTATTTATATTGTTTGCTGTCTTTGGAATGTTTTTTTTTCTTTTTTGGTAACGGTTTTTCGGTTTTGCTGCTACAAACCATAATGCAATAATACACTTTGCTACAAACGTAGTAGGCGCACAAAATTTATGCATATATACAAAAACATAATTTCAGACCTTCAAAAGTTTACCGCTGGGGAAATGCTTGACCGTGTACAGACACCTTAAGGTTACTGCTAAAAAATTTTTTTGAGCAAATTCGCTTAAATCTGCTGCAAAAATTGTAGCTTAAAAACTAACTAAAAAACGGTTGGACTTTAATGAAACACTGTAATGTTTTTTTTATCCTTTGGCATTTTAAGAGCAAATTCTTTTAAAGCTTCTTCTGAAATTTTTTCTGTAGAGAGAACTGTGAACATTATGTACCATTTAAAGCTTTTATGTAAGAGCAAATTTTTTTTTAAGTTTGACATTAGGATTCTACGTTTTTGGCAATCAAGATTCTCAGGACTTTCTTGGGGATTTATATAAAACTTGGTAAGAAATAAAATATTTTTATAACAAAATAAATAAAAAAAAAATTTCAAAATATTTTTTAGAAATTCTTCAAGCGTTTTGATAGAGTTTTATCTCGTTTTGCGAAGCAGGCTTAATTTAGATATTTTAAAGCTAAAGTCTTTTGCTATGAAAAGTTTTGATAAAATCTAATTTTAAGCTTTCATAAAAAAGCTTTTTATTTTGATAGAATTGTACTTAAATGCGAAAGCTTTTAAATACATAATGCCTTGTATTTTTTATTAAAAGAACTTCTTAGGGCATCGTTTATTAAAAAGCTTCTTAGGAGTTTAAAAAAGCTTTGTAAAACTTTCACAATTTAATTTTTTCATGTTTAATTTTTCGTATTTTTTTGTTTTGAAAGCTATTTGACTTAAGACTCGTTATTACTTTTTTTTCTTGCTTACTAGAACAGGCATCACATCCACTTGTTAATATCGAAAGGTTCAAAAATTATACGCGATAGCATTAAAGTCGTAATAAAAATCGGGTCTAAGGATTTTCTGTGATTTTGTCGTCGGATTTTGTTAAAGCTTTGCAAATATTTGTAAACATTTTCTATAGACGGAATTTTATTAATTTAAAGATAACATATTTTTTAAGTAAATAAACTTTTTAAGCACTTAAAAAATCTTGCAGGTTAACCGAATTAAATTTTTTAAACTTAAGTGTAAATTACTTTTAAATAAAAAGCTTTTAGAGTTTTTTTTAAATAATATTTATTTTGTTATCAAAGTTGTTTTTGGGAATACAAATATTTATTAAAAGATTTTGTTTGTTGTGCTTAATTCCCTTTTTTAATAATTGATAAAAATACTGAAATTTATTGTTGGAGGATAAGCTGTTCCTATGCGCATTTCACTGGTTGCTTAGGCCAGATCGTCAGGAAACGTTCTCCTAAATAATTTTAGAAAAGCCAAAGCTATCAGCAAACAAATAAATTTCAGTATTTTTATCAATTATTAAAAAAGGGAATTAAGCACAACAAACAAAATCTTTTAATAAATATTTATTTTGCATATATTTTTTTTTATCTACGGGCAAATTACGACATTCGATATCGAACAAAATTTCAATTTAAATTATACTAGAATTTCGATCGGTATACTTTTTCCCCTGTATTCCCTTCTAACAGCTTTAAAACTGGTTAATGTTATTTATTTTACATGATAAGAAGGCTATTGTTAATTTCAATCTACTGCATATCTTTATGTCCCTAAAATTTGGTTTTTTCATATTTATTAAAAATCTTATCGAAAACACATGCCAGCAGTCTCAAGGCTCACGAATTTTTGTTTTTCAAGTGATTAAAAATTACTCGTGTATTTCTAACTAAATAAAATTGTTTTTCTAAACACTTATCAAATCTTCATTCGCTTAAATGATAGAGAAATTAATCTTGACCATTAGAAGCAAATAAAAAAAAAAAATAATAATAATAAAACAATTAAATGATTGTTTTAAATAATATTTGTAACCATGATGACTTAACAGAAATTTACGAACATAAATATTGTTTTGTTGAGCATAAATAATATTTACTTTTTGGAATGTCAATATTTATGTATTAAATAAATAATTTTATGTGTTAATGAGTCTATAAAAAAATAACTGCATCAGGTATGATAAAGTTAGTAGAATGGTACTTTTTCAGTGCTATTGGCATTGCAAAAGTACTGAAGTACTTCAATGACATGTTAAGTACAATTTAAAAATTTCAAACGCTTTAAAGTCTTATGTAAATACTGTGTTGAATTTTTATTCGGACAAAATATTAAGTACAGTCTAATGAATCTTGTTGCTATAGTCTAAAATTACCAAAAAAAACTTATCTTTACTTTAATTTAGAAATGGCGTGTCTAACATATAGAATTTTTTTAAGCAAAGTCCGATTGATGTAGGAAATTTTGTTTTGTGATAAATGTCTAGATAACGCTAAGGTAATTTTGAAAAGGCGTATATTACATATAATTTTTTTTTTAAATTAAAGACATTAAACTTAATAAAAAGAGAATATATAAAAAAGCGTATGTAGAGTTTTAGAAGTATAAGAAATAGGACATTTCCTAAATTTTGTAGGACCTTTCCTACATTTTTTATTGTTCTCAAAATATACATAAGCTCTTTTGTATACTCTTTTTTATCAAGTTTAATGCCTTTAATTAAAAAAATTATATGTTAAATACGCCTTTTCTAAATTAAAGTAGCGTTATGTTGTAGACATTTATCACAAGACTAATTCCCTTCATCAATCGGACTTTGATCTCCTTGAAAAAAAATCATTTTGTGTTCCTTTTTATACCTGATCTTTGATAAGTTTTTAGTTTAATTTCTTTATGTATATAAAGGGTGATTCATCGTGAGGTTTGATTTTCAATATGCGTTTTTACAGATCACGCGTGACTTATATCAAATGCTTTGTCATTTTTGTTCAGTATCGTTTGGCAAGTCATCAAGGAAAGACTCACACCACAACAGCGTCTCCAAATTGTACAGCTGTTTTTTGAAAATCAGCGTTCTGTGAGAAATATTTTTCGGGCGATTTGATGAAATAGTTTTATTCGAAAAATAAAACTATTTAAAAAATTAAATTTTTGATCCAAATTTAGATATTTTTAATTAGGCTTAAGTTCATTGAATTTAATTTTCATTAAATTATTTTTATGAAGACAGGAATTTTACATGAAATCAATTAAAAATTTTTTTTTTTTTTTTTATTGATTATTTATTCTTGACTGCGCTGAGATTTGAACCCAGGCGTTCACGGACAGGTTGCCCAGACTAGTTTCGATTGTAACCACACAATCTCGTCGGTGGGGTTTGCCGTTTTACTCACTCGGTGTGGTTACAATCGAAACTAGTCTGGGCAACCTGTCCGTGAACGCCTGGGTTCAAATCTCAGCGCAGTCAAGAATGAAAAATTATCAATAAAAAAAAAAAAAAAAAAAAAAATTTTAATTGATTCATGTAAAATCCCTGTCTTCATAAAAATAATTTAATGAAAATTAAATTCAATGAACTTAAGCCTAAAAACCATTAACAGTTCAATAAAATAACCACAATACTAATTAAAATTAAATTTTTTACTGAATTAAATACAATTTTGAAAATCATCCCTGAACTGCATTAAATCGGTTGCTAAAATAGATTGTATGAGCGAAAGAGTGTAAAAAAGAGCGTAAAGTTAAAGCTTAATTTAAAACAAGTTAGAGTGCTATATTCGGCTGTGCCGAATCTTTGATACCCTCCACCGACAGAAGTGGGCTCTATATAATAACAGTAAAATTAGTTGCGGTTTAGACCTGAATTAAATTATTGACCGACAATAAGAAAGTTTTCGGTAACGGTTTTAGCCGAACTAAAATGATTTTTAGGAGCGTAATTTGTATTGGAGATATGGTAAATTATGGATCAATTATCCCAAAATTCTGAAGACTGATTTCTGGTATTACAAAAAATAAATTAGAATAAATTTCAATACAGCAGTGTAATTAGTTTTAGTGTTAACAGTGAATTTCACAAAATTGCATGATATTTTTTCTGGCCATATGAATCTGAGTAAAAAATTATACCGCAATATCTATATCTGTTATGGTTTTAGGCGAATTTAATTATTTTCCTAAAGTGGGCTTTATTTGGTTTTAGGCGCAATAAATTATTTTCCGAGAGTAGGGTTTATATGGGGCCTAGGGTAAATTATGGACCGATCTTCACGAAATTTGACACTGCGATTTCTATAAAACTGTGATATACCAAAGTTTATTATAATATCGTAATTTATTACGGTTTTAGGCGTACTAAACTGTTTTCCGGGAGTAGGGTTTAAATGGAGCATAGTGTAAATTATGGACCGATCTTCAAAAAATTTTAGAGTGTGATTTCAGGTCCCACAAAACTGTGACATACCAAATTTTAGTATGATAGCGTTATTTTTTACGGTTTTAGGCGTACTAAGCTGTTTTCCGCGAGTTGGGTTTATATGGAGCATAGTGTAAATTATGGACCGATCTTCACGAAATTTAGCAGTATGATTTGCAGTTGTATAAATCGGATTTGTGCAAAATGTTATATCATTCCGTGCATTATTCCACCATTTATGTTAGTTTTTGTATCAAAATTATCAATTTTTTTAGGAGGGTGGTTCCACATTTTGATTCATAGTTCTGATCCTACTGAACCGATGTTGTGGATTTCAAGCCCAAACTGCTAAGGATAACTACAAGCAAGTTAAGACCAAGTTTGTTCTTTGCTTTTGCGTTTTTCAAAAGTGAACGTGTTTTCAACAGACGGACAGACATACGGACATGGCTAAGTCGGCTTAGAATTACTCAAGGAGGCAGAATATATATACTTATTGGGTCTTAGATGTACGGAATAACAAACTAAGTATACCCTTATTCACCACTAGTGGTGGATAAAAAAACGCTTAAATATTCCCAAAGTCTAAATAAACAACTAAAACCTGAATCAACAAACAAAAAAGAAAAAAAAATTTTTTTGAGAGTGTTTTCTATTTGGGACCCATGAGCAATCATGGACCCGCCAGAACAAAATTTTGTTATGAGGTAAAAATTCATGTAAAAGTTCCTTGTGCTAAATATTGTGCTGAATATTATTTAGATCTTTATGAGATTTGTTTGGCTTTATGTGATTTTAAGAAGATGGTTTATATGGGACCTATAGTTAATTTTGGACCTACCAGCACAACATATTCACCCCTATCGTGAATAATTTTTTCCTCGTAATTTTTTCCCTTTTCACGTATTTGCGATCATGGAAAACTCCCATGAAAAAAATTAATTCATAGGAGAAAAATAAAAAAAAAAATAAATAACGTTTCCTTCGTAATTTGTTCACTTTTCCCTTTGAATTTCTCACTTTATTTTTGCTGAGGAAGAAAACATTTATGTAAGTAATTCTTCTCATAATTCGAATATTAAAGTTTACAAAATTAATTTTAAGGTCAAGATCCGTTAAAAGAGGCACAAGCTTATATGTATATTGTTCAACAAAATGCAAAAAACAGGACGATTGCCTGAGGAGTTATGAAGCTTTTCAAAGAAGTGGTGGCAGAATTTTAGAAATTATTTTACTACACAAAAGTGTAATAAGCTAATGTTGCAATCAAACTAACACTCCACTACAATATATTTTATTTTGTTTTTTAACTTTTCTTTAAAATATACGTAGATATATATTTTTGAACAAAAAATTTTTTTAATGTTTTACATTCACTGAGAACTAATAGCGCAAAAAATTGTTCAAAAAAATTTGGTAAGATGATTTAGATTGCAATCAAATAAGTTTGTACCAAATTTAAGCTAAATACAAACATAAGATGGTTTATATTTGGCTTGTTCCTTGTGATAATAAGAACCTATGTCTCAAATATCATCAAATGATCTCCAAAATTGCGACCTGTACAAGGTTTACATGGAAAGCCAGCCAGCCAGCCAGACGGACAGACAGATCGACTCAGGAAGTGATTTTGACTCGTATACTAAAAGGTGGGCCTATGACCTTTTTTTTTAAAGATGTTACAAACAACAGTACAAACCCATAATACCCAATGCACTATTGTGGTGTCACACATGCAATTCACGTTTTTAAATTTAGCGTTTAAATGAATAATGACGTATTTGTTCATTAAAAGATTAAATAAAAAAATGTATGACTTCACACAATTTGTAGAAATAAAGACGAATAAGAATATTTTGGACGTAACAATATGCAGGCAAACTTTTTATAATCTGGAATTAAATTGAAATGTAATTTTTTTATTTTCTTTATTATTATGTAAAACAATTGATACAAATAACAGTTTTCAATACTGGATGTATAACAGTAAAATTTAAGTTGTACTCTTCATTTTTTTTTACTATAAAAAAATTAAATAGCAAAAACAAATATTCGGTAAAAACAAATCATTTTAACAATCCAGTGTTAAAATAGAAATTAATTTTATGTTTGAATCAAATTGTTATTTAATTTTAATTAGAAACTTGTTTTATTTATTAAAACGCTAAAAAAAGCTTTATAGATAAGGACAGTATAACGATAAAGTTTAAAGAAATTTCGTTTTCTTAATGAAATAGTTATTGGAGTAATAACAAAAATTGGTTAAAAAACTTTTAAGCTTTGATAAACGTATTTAATTGAAAGTAAATTTTCTTTTGTTAAGTTTATCAAAGTTTAAAAGCTTTACAACATGCGGACAATACAAAAATTTGGCTTAAACGATTTGTGTATAAATTTATGCAAAAGAATTTTCTAATTTTTTTAAGTTTTTGAATGATATTCGTTTTGAATGAATTTTTAACAGGTTGTTTAAAATGTTTTGAACTCTACTAAACGGGTTTAATTAAAAGTTTACTTTGTTTTATAAAGTGCTTAAAACCTAAAAAAGTTATTTTAACTTAAGGATAATATAAATATTTTTTTATTTAATCATTTCGTGTTTCAATAAAATTGATTTAAATAAAAATTTGGTTAAATAACCTTTAGGGTAAAATTTTTTGTTAGTTTCTCCGAAAAAAGCTTTAAAACTAAAATACAATATACATTTTCGATTTATTCGAATTGTTAGTACACATTATCGATAGAGAGGGAGAGAGAGGAATTTGTCTTTTGAACAACAAATAATTGATTTTATTAAAAAAAGTTCTTCAAACAAGTTTTAAACTTTAATAAACGTGTTTAGTTAAACGTTTTTTTAGGTTTATCAAGCGTTTAAATGTTAAAAAGGCTTTTAATGATAGATAATATAAATATTTTTTTTTTTCAATAAAATTGTAATTGATTCAGTTAAAAAAGTAGTTTATACAAGTTTTGGGCTTTGATAAACATGTTTAATTAAAAGATTATTTTGCTTCATAAAGTGTTTAAAAGCTTAAAAAGCTAAAGTGCTTTAAAGCCATAAAAAGGTAATGAGAATGAAAAAAGCTGTGTAAAGTAGTTAAACTTATAATATATTTAAAGAAATTATAAAACCTTAAGAAAGTTATGCAAAAATAAATGGCCAATAAACAGAATTGCAACATTTGGTGCGATTATAACTCTTAAGCCATTGTCGAACAGATTTAGGCGTTTTCATGCTTTTTAACTCAATGTTTTGCGATCATTGGTCCGTTTCTCTCCAAAAAAAAATAATGGCAGCACATTTACAGTCAGCGCTGAGCGGCTTAGAGCTGTGCATACTAACTTTTGCGTCAATTAGCTGGCGTTAATCGTCCTGACATATGCCTCTTACAAGACGGAACCACATGCCATACAGCGCAAGCTACAATGAATTTATTCAACGAAACTTTTGATGAACGATTAATTTTAAGTATTTGTCCTGTTTATTGGCCACCAAGAGCATGTTATTTCAATTATTTTATTTGGGGCTACGAGAGCGGATCAAAAAGTCCGTCAATTTTTGAATTTCTCACCTCTTTACTGTAGGAGCAACACTGGGGCATCTGTCAGTTTATTCCTGTCGAAATTTTAAAAAGTTGTTTCATTTAGCTTGTGCTTGGCAGTCATTGATATCAGACTATCTCATGAATTGGCGAGAAAAAAAAGAATGTCGTGTGCTCATAAGTCACTCTATGGCAAAACTCCTCATTCGCCCTATTCTCCTTAGTGACCATTTCCTGTTTCCAAACTTAAAGAATTTTTAAAGACAGAAAGAAATTTGGCTTTCACAAACAAAAACCTATTTTGATTACCTGACGAATCGTTTTTTCTTTTCTTTGGAAGTGATAAAAAAAAAGGAGAAATGTTGGACAAAGTGTATAGATCTCAAGGGAGACTTCATTGAAAAATAAAATGATTTTTTATCAAGAAACCTGTGTTTCAGTAAAAAATTCATGGAATTATTGAACCGCAGTGGTATATAAAGACTCTCGTCTACAGCGAAAACCCAGAGAGAATTGAACACCTGGAATTCAATGAGTTATTGGCGATATACGGTTGCGAATGCTGCGAAAAGAGTGTGAAAATTGGGGTTCCATATTGTGTCACGTACGCCACAATCGAGCTGACCACATGGCCCAAAATCCTATTTAGACATTCACTACAGCAAATTAACTTTACATATAAAGTGATATTTTAATTAAGAGTTCTAAAACAGTTCTACATATTATCGATATTTTTCACCTTAAACAATTGTTTTGTTGATTACTTGTCGTAAATTTAAAAAAAAAGTATATCTTGATATTATATCTGAAAAATAAATAAAAATTTCCACTTTTAAATAATTTTGATAAGTTTTTTTTTGTATTTCAATGATTAACATTTTGATTAAACTTTTACAGCTTTAAACAAACAATTATCACAAATTTAAGCACGATAGCTAAAGAATTAATAATTAAAATGTTCAGAGAAATTTTTGCATTTAGGTTTTTTAAAGTAATTTGTTCCTTATCTTTTCCGTAATTACCTTAATAAAGAAATTAAATTTATTGATGACTCCCTTAAATTGATATTCAAGGGCCGCTCTGTAACAGGTCGTTAGCATGAAAGCCTCCTCAGTCCCCACGACTTTAATGTCAATATTAACAATTTCAAAATTTTCAAAATCATTGTCATTAAAATTTGCTATTAGTTTTTGTTGTTTTAATAACTTTGGTATAATTTCCGTTTTAAGCCATTCAGTTTCAGTATCTTTACAAAACGACATGATTTGTTTTATATATTTTTTATTTGTTTAAATTATATATTTTGTTTGGTTTTTTTTTATTTATACACAAATTAAATGCAAAGTGCTTCGCATGATTTTCGAACTGCAACTGAATCTAATTTATTTAGAACGCCTCGGATCCCAATAGAAAACGATTGTTGTGCTTTTATTGAATGTGACGTGACGCTCTTGTAGTGAGTTTTTAATTAAATTGATAATTTTTATTGTGATAGCAAAATTGAGGGAGGGAGAGATTAATAAAGTGCAAGTTAGGAACAAAGAGAGTAAAGAAATGAGATATGTATATGGGGGATTTTTTTTAGTTGTTAAAGTATTTACGGGAAAAAATGTATAAAAAAATATTAAGCAATTATTTTTAGTCTGGGATGTTTTGATTGATCTGTATGAGAATTCTAAGAAATTTTATGGAGATCTACTTTTTTCCTAATTTTGTTTTTACCTCTTTTTTTACTTTATTTACTTACTTTATTGATATTTAGGCCTGGAATAGAATAAAGTAGTTGATGTAGTAGCTGAAGCTGACGAATGCTCAGTAGCGCGACAAAGTTCAACATTTCGAACTTTGCGCTTCAACTTCAACGACAACTACGTATTCTGTAGAGCAGTGTTACCACCAGCAAAATTCAAAATAACAATTGAGATGGAGAAAAATTACCCGAGCTTACTAAAATTAACGATTTATTTTAAAAAACGCTACCATATTATCAAAATTAATTTTAAAAATCCGTCATCTATTCGCGGAACTAAAAGGCGCATATGAAATGAGACCAACCTACAGCAGACTCACCTTTTGGTGCAGTTTTCACGCAGGTGTCATTATCGGTCCTTATTTTTTTTTTAAACGAGTCCAAAAAGTTGATGTTGCGAAAAAGTCCTGCCAATTAGCCTCCAAGCTAGTGCGATTTGACACCTCTCGATTATGACATGAGGTCACTGGTTTATGGTAATAAACCAGCAACAATTGAGGGAACATTCTTCGTGACGTACCGCCAGAAATACTTGGAAAAGTGGCCCATAATTGGACGGCCATAGTGTGTTTTGCCAAGAACCGCCGCGGTTCTCATAGGGCCGAATACATTTTCAAATGTTAATGTCGTGATATTGTCTTTTGAATAAAATTAGTTTTTTGCACTTATTTTTACACTTTCAAGTTTTATGGGCTTTAAGAAATATCATTTATGGTTTTAGACAATATTCTGTTTCTTAAATCAGTGTTATAACTGTTACGGGCGCTAAATTTGCTCCCAAATAAAGCATTTGGTAGTGGCAAAATAATATGAAATTTATTCCTTTTTATAATATTGAAAACATACATTTTAGTTTGAATATCTTTTTCCAATAAGCCGCGGGTTCAAAACCAATTGAAACATTTTCTTAATAAGAAACAATATTTTAAATGGTATACATTTATTTCTGATATTAAAGATTTCCATTTTTTGTTTAAAAACGAAAGAATTTCAAATTACACCTGCAACCAATTACCCACGCTATACCCACGACAGTAAAAATGACACCAAATTCGGGTAATTACCCGCAAAGTGGCAATACTGCTGTATTAACTACTTTCAAACTGCCGTTTTTAACTTTTCACAGCTTGCAGCGCTATTCGTTACGTTGTACTACAACGACTATTCTGTTCCCCACTTCATATCACTTCAGTCTTATTACGAGAGTGGTCATGGTCGAATTTGAAGTCGGCAATGGAAATTACAGCTTAAAATCGTGTTTAACTGTACAATTGTACAAAATCCTCTTACAAAACATGCTTGTTAAATTGAAACCTTTTAAAAATGGTTTACTTTTTTCCTTATGTAAAATTCTTAGGGTGCGAACAGAGTGGCCGCTTGTTGCGAGCCGAGCCGACTGACGCTTATTGCGAGAACTTGTTCATGCGAGACACAAGTGAGTGTGCATAGTGGATGCGAGAATCAGCGTTGATAATTTATCTATTATTTGACATTGAGTTTTAAAATTTTACTTATTAACGCATTTCTTCAATTATTCTTGAAATTTTTATTACATTTTCGCCTATGTGCTAGAAATCGCAAGAAAGTTGTGATTACGATTTGAAATCGCAAAGAAGGTGTGCTGGAGTTCGTAATCGCCTTAAATTTGGCGATTTTAAAGCACAAGCCTACAGTAATGTGATCCACATGTGAACTTGTAAATTTCCTTTAAAATTTATATTCAACATCAATAAATAGCATATAAAAAGGAAATTGAATGTTTTTCTTTTCCATTTATTTTAAAAACTCATAATCTTTTGAGAAAATTTTCATAGAAAATATAAAATTAAAAAACAACATTGTTTTAATACTGATTGTTGTTTAACAATTTCTTTTAAATTTGCGTTTTGATTGTGAACAGCTGTTTCTATACAAAACTATGAAAATAAGCATAAGAAATTATAACCATTTATCAACAACATGTACTTATGGTACTTATGGTTGGAATAATCCCTTAGAAGACGTATTCTGATACGTTCTTTTTTAAAATACAGTTTTTTTTAATGAAATAACACGTAATATAAAAGCTGCCGGCATTTTTCATGCAAATAATTATTTTTTTTTGTTCAAATTTGACAGCTAAAAGAAATGTTTTATTTTTCGACCACTACTTCGAAAAAAAAACAAAACGCGTGAACTCTAGCACATGCTTAAATAAAATTGGCGATTTTCAGATCGAATGTGATTTTCAAATCATGCGATTTTCAGCACATGGCCGTTTGTTTTTAAATTTTGTTTATAAGATTTTTTTTATTTTTTTATAATTGTTATAATTTTATTTAATTTTTATTATTTATTTGAATTTTAATTTTATTTTTTAATTTTTATTTTCTTTTTAATTTTTATTATTTTTTTTAATTTTTTGATTGCATGTTTCATTTACTTTTTCTTAAATTTTTGTTTTTAATTTTTTTTTAAATGTTTTCCAAACAAGTTGAAATCATAACAACATAACATAAACAATGGCGATGAAAAACGTTTTAGAACTGTTTTCTCGTATTCAATCGGCGCCCACTATGAGTTGTTCGCGCCTATTTGTACTTATTTGTATAGCACCAGTTTTCTCGCATTGGTTCTCGCAATAAGCGTCAGTCGTCTCGGCTCGGCAACAAGCGGCCACTCTGTTCGCTCCCTTAGGATTCCGAGAATGAATGTTTTGTTATGAAAAGTAATTACACTAAATAAAATGCAATTTTTCAAAAATCCCAAAAACTGGCCGCGAAAATTTGTCCCCAAACTAATATAGAAATCCCCGATTTGGGGACAAATTCGCTTATATGGCAACACTGATTATGGAAGAGAAATTGAGGGAGGGAGAGTTTAAAACAATGAAATCAGCGTTGCCGTTGATGCTACTAAAGAAGCAATATTCCATTTTTACGACTGCTTGCATACTACCTTGCTACTTTTACAAAATGCATTCAAATTTGATCCTTTTTGTAATTCTTGCCACTAAATTGATACTTTTTACTAAATGAAGAAATACTTTTTGTATTTTCTATTTTAAAATATACATATATGTAAGCAAGCATATATGAAATCTTTTTTCTTTTCATGCGTGGTACACATGTGTACATATTAGTGCTGGTTCACAATCTTTAATCCGTCAAGTCTTGAGCTTTGAGAGAAGGGAAAAGAGAATGCCATTTATTTTTCTCTCTATCCTAAAAACTCAAGACATGATGGCTAAGACTTAAAGAGTGTGATTCAGAACTGATTTATTTAAAAGTAAGTGCACTTGGCAAGTGAATATACCATGATGAAGTAAATACTTATACCATGGCGTATACTTGTGTCGGTATAAATCAGGGTTGTCAGATTTTTTTTACCTTCGTCGCCAAAATTAGCCAAATTTAATTTAATTAAGATTTTTGTTTAGAAAAATCGCAAAATTAAATTTTTATATAGCACATACACATACAAAAAGTACCTTTATGAAATTTCTGTATACGTATTTTTTCGTTTTACCCTTTTTTATTCGTTATATACCCACCCTCAAGAAATGAATAACCAAAACTAAAAAAAAAAATTTTACTAACACACTTGCAACAATTTTACATTGAATTAATAAGTTAGAGAGAGAGAGAGGCAAAATCACATGTTCACAAGGTTTTGGTCAGTTTTTTCATTTTGCTCTTATTAAACTAATAGAGACTATACCCAAGATATCGGTGAGCACTTCTGGTCTTCTAACTAGTAAAATGACCGGTAGTCTTCCTAAAGGGCAGCTTTCCGATAAATTATTAAAGTTTAAAATGTAATTTTTGTACCCCCACTTTTTTTAAATATCTTCGAAACTATATAAACCTATTGTTGAGATGGCTAAAAGGGAATCATTAGCTGATAATTATATCCAAATCGTTCTCAAGTCATGATGAAATATATACCCATAATCGACTTATTTTGGGCGAAATATAAGTCATGCCCACAATGATGAATAATACATAATATTAACATTTGTCCTACGATTTTCATGATATATGACGTATTTTATTTACTTTTTGGTGCCACTTTTTTTTTTGTAAATATCCCCCTTTTTTTGGTATCCTTAGAAAATATCCCACGGTAACGCTAAATGCAATTATGAACAAGAGAGTAGAGAAATTAGAAATAAGCGGGATTTTTTTAGTTGTACAATAATTAAAAGAATATCTTGCATAAATAGTAAGGACTGATCTTGCGATGTTTTGATGGATCTGAATGAGGATTCTAAGAAATTGCGTTATGGTAATTTAAATATTTTTTTTTCTAGTTTTCGACAAAGACCCAATTTTCCCACAAGGTCAAAAAACGATTTATTTCGTATTGGTTAAAAATAGGGATTTTGTAGACATTTTGTGTAGTATTTCCCCAAATTCTTTTAGTTTTATTTGCTGACTATATATCAGTGGTTATATAATACTTTCGAAAAGTTAGTTCTAAAATTAAAAAAATAATATTGTATTTTTTCCAATTAATGAAGTTCGATATTAATATTCTTAAAACCACATATAATATGGCTATCATATACACATTGGGATTCCAAAAAAGTCATTTTAATCAATCGATTAACTATTTATACCCAAAACACTGTAGAAGAGAGGGTATAATGCTTTGTGCTGATATGTGCAACACTTTAAAACATTGGTCGTATACCATAGTCAGCTAATTCATAGCACAATTGTGGTGAGACCAATTACACATATTTTTATGCTCATATATTAAGCCAATTAAGGAGACAACGACTTATCTATCCATCAATCATTTCATATCCCTCGTATGAATTGTCCTAGCTGTATGTCCTAGACCTCTCTCTTAATATACTGATCGACTCGAAAATATATTCGAAGAAATTTCCAGAGAAACTTCTTTATTCTTTTTTTTTTTAATATAATTTATCTTTCCCATAATTACCTTAACAAATAAATTAACTTTATTGATGACACTTTTAAATTGATATTCAAGAGCAGCTTTGTAACAGGTCGTTAACATAGAGGTCTCCTCAAACCCCACGACTTTAATGTCAATATTGACAATTTCAAAATATTCAAAATCATTGTCATTAAAATTTGCTATTAGTTTTTGTTGTTTTAATAACTTTGGTATGATTTCCGTTTTAAGCCATTCAGTTTCAGTATCTTTATAAAACGACATGATTTGTTTTATATTTTTTTATTTGTTTAAATTATATATTTTGTTTGGTTTTATTATTTTTACACAAATTAAATGCAAAGTGCCTCGCACGATTTTAAAACTGCAACTGAATCGAATTTGTTTAGAAAGCCTCGCATCCCGATAGAAAGAGATCGTTCTGCTTTTGTTGAATGTGACGTGACGCTCTAGTAGTGAGTGCTTAATCATATTGAGAATTTTTATTGTAAAAGCTAAAGTAAGGAAGAGAGGAATTAATAAAATGCAATTTAAGAGCAAAGAGATAAAATAAATTAGCCATATTAAAAATGTTAAAGATAATTTGATAAATTTTGTATATATGTATGTACGTTTTTATGGTCATAAGGGCGAAGAGTATGCAAAATGGTGAGAATTGGCCCTTAATTTCACATGGCCCCTAAAGAAACTTATTATCGGAATAGGACATTTGTGCCTTCTAAGCATCTTATTATGTTGCTATCTACATTAATTTGGCAGAAAAAATTTTAATTTGCAACTGAAATCATCTTGAAAAATGTTATTGGAATCATTTCATATTCAAAAAGTTTTTATGACCGAAAATAGCTTTTTATGCAATCACTTCCTTACAAATGTTGGTATTGATATTAAATTTATCGACTATAACTTGTGTAAAAGCTACTATGTCATGCCCAAATTTTTAACTGGTAGTTCCAGAATTGACCAGAGATTCTATATATATATAAACCCTATCCCTTAAATTACTTTAAGACGTAGATATCTCTATACCCAGAGAAAAAATATGTTTAAATTTGGTCACCTCCAACAAAACTATTTTTAAAGAGAATTGCAAACATATTATGTTTAAATTTAACCATACTATTGTCACCGACAAACATATTATTGTTAAATTAGTCCTCCATTAAGAAGGCACAACCATATTATGGTTGCTTCCGAACATCTTTTGGTTAGTAATAACTAAAATATGTTTAACATTTATAATATCATGGTTGATTTTCAACCAAAGCATGTTGCTCTTAGAAAAGAGGAAAACACTATTGTTAATTTAAAAACAAAGTATTGTCATATTTAACCATAACATGTTTAGAGGCAGCCATAATATGGTTGTGGCTTCTTGGTGGAGCACGAATTTAACAATTATATGTTTGTCGGTGACAATAATATGGTTAAATTTAAACATAATATGTTTAAAATTTTGTCTAAAAATAGTTTGGTTGGAGGTGACCATATCTAAACATATTTTTTCTCTGCGTGTAGATATTGGAATAACCCCATAACATAATTGTCTTTTGCCGGTTACACAGAAAAAATTATAAGTTGTTTTTTTTTTATCAATTAGAAAATTGTTTAAAAAATATTTCAATTTAATAATTGAATGAAAATGTTGCAAGAAAATTAAAAATATAATTTTGATTTAATTAATATTTTAGGTGATTTTTTTCTTTTAAAATAAAATAATTTAAACTTGTAGAATTGTTGTTGGGGATTGTAAAAAACTTCAGCTATATTTAATTAAATAAATAAATAAAATTAATTAATCTTATTAATAATAATTGTAGGATAAAATGCAACATTTACTTAACAACCCAAATGTATACAAGTATGACTATTTTTGTAAGTGTCTAAATATAATTTTTTTTTAATAATTCTTTTTTTTTTATAAACCTTATCGTACCTCATGAATAAAACTTGAACTCGAATAAACTTGAATTTAACAAAATAATCCGTATTATTTTTCCTTTAGTTATATTGAGAAGTCACGTTTGAAATTCCCTGTTAGAATCTGTTGTGGAACACAAAAACTATTCCAACAATAATAAACACATTGTGTGAAACAGCGAAGTTTTTTGATCATTTAAAAAAAAAAAAAAAAAAAAAATCATTTATTGAAAAAAAAAATTCACAATTTTTAAAATTTTTAGTAATCAATATAATCATTTTGGTAATAGGTGCAAAATCGACCACTAGTTTGTTTGATTCGATAAATTTGGTAATAAGAGACAATTTTTAATTTTTTCTGTGTACATGACCCTTAATACGGTACATTCTTGAAAATTTGTTTGTGTAGGTCACACAGAAAAAAGTGTTTTATCAATTAAAAAAATGGTTTAAAAAGTATTTAAATTTAATTAATGTGATAATTGAATCAATTATTTTTTTAGTTGAAAGAAAATTAAAAATTTAATTTTGATTTAATAAACATTTTAGTTGTCTTGAAATAAATTTTCAATTAAAATTTTAATTAAATAAAAAAAATTTTAATTGACTTTTTTCGTTTAAAATGAAATAATTTAAACATGTAGAATTGTTGTTGGAAATTGTCAATATTTATTTAAATAAATTAACACATTGTTTGAAATGTCAAAGTTTTTTGATCATTTTTTTAATTAAAATTAAAAATATAATTTATATATTAATATAATCATTTTGGTAATAGGTGCAAAATCAACAAATTGTTTGCTTGATATTATGAATTTGGTATAAATTTGGTGATTGGAGAAATTTAATAATTTTTTCTGTGTCAATCAAATCAAATGAATTTGGCGAAAGGGGAATGTAAGAAAGAAAAAATTGACGGTTTATTGTTGTGGCTTTGTTGAAGCTTTGATATTGTTACATTTAAGAACTGAGTGTTTTAAAATTCTTATTCATTTTATGGTCTTACTTGTATAATATTTTTAGCTTTTCTAAAGTATTTGGAAAAAGTTTCCTGATGAGCTGGCCTAAGCAACCAGCGAAATGCGCATAGAAACTAGCTTTCCCACAACAATAAATTTCAGTGTTTTCATTAAAAAATTGGGATTATTAGCACATCATTAATAAATGAATTAATTAAGAAAATTACTTTTGATGGATGATAAATACTCGTGAAAAATTTTTTTTTTGTATATCAATACATTTAACATTTTTCATTATTCAAAAATCATAATGATTAAGTAACAATGTGGGATTTTTTGCTCTTTACTGTCAAAATTCCAAATCAAATTTACAGCCTAGACAACAAATTGCAAAAATATATTGAATTTAAATTTTTCTGAAGAGATTGTTATTTAAATAAAATACACAATTTTTTAAACATTTCATTTGGACCACACACATGTCCAGCCTCTAGAAATCATTTTACTATTTACTTTACTCTAGTGTGGATTTCCATTTGTTAAAGAAATAAAAATGAAAAAAAAAAATTAAATGTCCCTGTGTGGGGGATAATATTTGTTAACCAAATATATTATTTAATATGCACTAGTTCGTTTATATTGTTGCCTAAATGTGCAACATTTTTTTTTTGTTCTGTTGTTGCATGACTTTGTCAATGGAAGGTGGTGTCAACATTTCAAAAAACAATCTGTATAAAATCAAAAAAATTCTAAAATGAATTGCAGTCATTGTTAATGCCAACTATTCTCGGTACCGGGTTGTGTTTTAAATGAACAACATGCTTCATAAACCATAAATCTCCATTTTTGCATGTGTTGCTGGTAAATGTAATTTTTTTTTGGTAAAAAAAAAAAAAAAAATTAAAATTAAATAAAAACTTATATAAAAAGATTATGACAACAATAAAATAAAAGAATTGCATGTGTGTGGCATTGTTTTTTGCATATTAAATAACGCATATTTGAAAAAGTGTTTTTTCGGATTTTTGTTAATTTATACAAAATAAATTACTTTAATAAAAACCAGGGCTGTGGAATCGTCCGAAAAAGGTACTAACACCGACTCCGACTCCATACGCTGAACTTTTATAAGTGCGACTCCCACTTTGACTCACGACTCCAACTCCTACTCTTACCTTGATGTTAAATGTATTTGAGACTGGTCCTTATTTGACTTTAAACTCTTTATACCCTCCACCACTAGTTTTGAATGAGGGTATACAAAGTTTGTCATTCCGTGCGAAACTTTTTTATTATGCATCTAATAGGGCATTTACATTACATCGGAAATCTAGTAGATTTCATTTGAAATCTTCCTCCAAATCTAGTTCGTTTACATTATAATTGTTTGACATTAGCGAGATTTGGTTTTCACAACAAAAACCGCCGACTGAAAGTTTTTTGTGTAACACATACTTACATATAAAGAAATAGGCATTTAAAAATTTGCATTACATTTTCTTTATAATCAACTTCATTTATTTTATCAATATTATTTGTCATTTGCATTTTTTTTACTATTTTTCAAAATTATTGAATTTTTTTTAACAAGCAGCTATTATTGTTTTTGTTTTGTTTTTTTTTTAAATGTCATTTTTTTCTTGTGCAGGGAAGTAGTTTTTAGTGCTATATGGGGAAAAACATAGTTGCATCAATAAGTACTACTAGATTTCGTATAGATTTCGTCAAAATCTAGTTACGGAGTAGATTTTGTTTTGTACAGGAAATCTAGCCAAAAACAACTAGATTTGGCTTGAAATCTCGAAAGTACTAGATTTCGTTGTAGTGTAAATTGGCTATAAGACCCCATAACGTAATGGTTTCTTGAGTAATTCTAAGGGCTAATAAATCAGAGCAAGGTAAACTCTGTTTTTGGTTTAAACTGTGCTTAAACCGACATATCTATAAATCAGTAAACATATAAACCACCTTTAAACGCATAAAATTGGGCGTTTAAACTACCAATGCAGACCATATGAATTTTACAACATTTACCGTAGTGCTGCCACATGTAACTTTTTAAATTACATATAATACATAGGACACTGATTTACTACTGTTGAGTTTAAACTACATATAAATTTAAGTTTAGTTCAACTAAACCAACGTTTAAGCACTCACTGATTTATTAGCCATAAGTCGATTTAACCATGTCCGTCTGTCTGGCCGTCTGTTGAAAACACGATCACTATCGAAAAACTCGAAAGATAAGAACAATCTTGGTATCAAATCTTCTTCTAGTTATCCTAAGCAGTTTGGGATTAAAATCCAGCAACATCCGATCAGTAAGATCAGAGTTATATATCAAAATGTAGAACCACCACCCTTAAATATTGACAATTTTGTTACAAAAACAAACATAAAAGGTGGCATAATGCACGGCATGATATAAGATTTTGCACAAACTCTTTCTATAATACTAGAAATCATACTGTACGTCTAAAACCGTAATAAATATTGCTATCATTTTAAGATGTGCTACGTCATAGTTTTATAGGACTAGAAATCACACCATAAAATTTCGTAAAGATCGGCCCATAATTTACCATAGGCCACATATAAAACCTACTCTAGCAAAACAGTTTAGTATGTTAAAAAACGTAATAAATAATGCTATTGTAATACAATTTGGTACGTCAAAGATTTCCTGAACATCGGTCCATTATTTACCATATAATGTCCAATATTATGCTCACTCTGGGAAATTATTTAAATACGCCTAAAACCGTAGATAGATATTGTGACAAAATTGGTCCTGTTTTGCTTCATATGGCGAGAAATAATATCATGCAATTTTGTGATTATCGGTCCACATTTACCTTCGATCCCATATTAAGCAGCCTTCTGAAAAGCACTTTAAGCGCTTAAACAAATTTCACTAATGTATAGAAATTTGTTCCATTTAAATTTTTAATAACAGAAATCACTCTACAGGATTGCGTGATGATTTGTCTATAATTTACAATGGGTCTAATTTAAATTCCCCCTTTTGAAAATTATTTTATTTCGCCATAAACTGTTACGAATCATGATATTTTATTCAAGTTAGTTCAAATTGCTAGAAATAAAATCATAACACTGTCTGATTTTCGTCCAATTGGTTTGAACAGGAATCAATTTCTATACTGACGTCCGTTTTTATAAAGATTAATTAATAATTTATAACACTCATATATTCTAACTGTCGGTGGAGGGTACCAAAGATTCGAATAAAGCAGTGGTTTAATATAGAAAGAAAATGATTCTGTAAAAATTTCAAATCGATATTTGATATATTGGATCGCCAGTTTGGAAGAATTTTTGTTTGGAATATATTAACATTTTTTTTTTTAAATTTGTATGCTGAAAAATTTTGGAGTCGGAGTCGCAAGTTTTTGTTGGTACTACAACTCCGACTCCGACTCCAGTACAAAAACCTCTACTCCGACTCCGACTCCACACCCCTGATAAAAACAAAGTTTTTAACAATGTGAAAGGGAAATTATTAGTTGTTGTTCGATGTTGAGGTTACATAAACAGATTTTTAATAAATTGTTTACATCTATTTTTAACAAATTATTAAGTCATTTATAAAATTTTACTGATATTAATATTTTTTTATAAGACTTTTTGTGAAAAAAGTGAATTGTTCAGCCCAATCACAAATAAAAAATTCCGCTGAATATTTTTCTCTTTAACCATTGGTCCTATTACAAATAAGAATGCCGCATGAAATTTGTCACTTTTTCCCAAAAAAATTCCACTGCAAAAAGGAAGGGAGTTTATAGGTTACAGGGGTTTGTTTTCGGAGTGATGCTAAAAACGAGCATAACTCCATAGGGCGGGCCTCTAAATAACTGTCTTGCTGAGTAGCAAAATGTTTGTTGTCAATATTCTTAAAAGTAATTAATCAATTAAAATAAGTCAAATCGGAACCATGCTGCACAAAACCAAAAAAAAAGTACACAGGAGGAATAAAATCATACGTTGATGTTGTGCGGGCAAAGCCCGTTGGTCTTACCGATGTGCACCTGTCACCAAAAAAATGTTTTATTAAGAATTTCGAAGGCTATGACATTCTTTTTTATTTATTTATTTTAAATGAAAATATTTTTATTTTAACTTGTTGCACAGCTACAACAAAACAAAACTCGATGCCAATAAAGGTATGTTCAGACTAGGGATGTAACGACTACCGATACCAATATATCGGCGATACTTCACGTCTTGCTGTCGATACGCCGATACTCTTTTTATATTTTTTTTGAACAAACAAATTGATTTTCAGTGTTTTTTTTGCATAACAACTAAGAGTAAGAAAACCAAACAAAATAATAAATTTTTTCTTAAAATTCTTAAGCTGGAGATCGGTCCACATCACGCGTTTTATGCGCATGTTTCTTTTTTGACCTTTTTTCGAGCCGAATGCTAAAGTAGAAACTTATCCTACTTCATGCTTTCGATATGCACGTACACCCAGAGAAAAAATATGTTTAAATTTGGTCACCTCCAACAAAACAATTTTTAAAGAGAATTGCAAACATATTATGTTTAAATTTAACCATACTATTGTCACCGACAAACATTTTATTGTTAAATTAGTCCTCCATCAAGAAGGCACAACCATATTATGGTTGCCTCCGAACATCTTTTTTTTTTTAGTAATAACTAAAATATGTTTAACATTTATAATAGCATGGTTGATTTTCAACCAAAGCATGTTGCTCTTAGAAAAGAGGAAAATACTATTGTTAATTTAAAAACAAATTATTGTCATATTTAACCATAACATGTTTAGAGGCAACCATAATATGGTTGTGGCTTCTTGATGGAGGACTAATTTAACAATTATATGTTTGTCGATGACAATAATATGGTTAAATTTAAACATAATATGTTTAAAATTTTGTCCAAAAATAGTTTGGTTGGAGGTGACCATATCTAAACATATTTTTTCTCTACGTGTATATACGTTTAACGCGTTTGGTGTGAAAATTGTCCATACAATTTTACACTACGACTTTTGGGACTGATGTTTGAACGCATTGAACGCTTGGTTTGGACCTGCAGCGAATTTTCTGCAAATTTCTAATGATTTTTGTGAAATCACTACAACTTTTGGGTTACTTCAAAGATACCACAAAATCCATAAGCAAAGTTACAGCTTAATTTTCTGACGCTATTTCGCTAGTTAACAGTCTTCGAACATTATTAGAAAATACGATAAATGAATCAACTGAGATGCAGAATAAGTTAGAGTCCCAAAAATTGGCGATTTACGTAGCAGTAGTTCTAAATAAAAGATTTGTGTGTTTAGAGAATAATGAAATCTATTGTTCTTCTAAAATTCTCTACCTACGATACAAAACTAGAAAATTGTAAAGACAATAAATTCAAAAACGTCTTATTGATCTACTCAACATGCCTCTACATTCCGAAAGTGTTGAAGACACGGTCACCCCTACACTTAGTAAAAGTTCTGATAAGTCTAAAAGAGCTGAACTTTGTGCAAATCTTAAAAGAAAATTTGGATAAGGCACGCTAAAGAAAACGTTAAATTGTTTAATTTTCCTAGAGACACAGATGCGCTTGTTTACTGACGCTATTAAATATTATACTCAAAATTTAAGAGTATGGCGCAGAAATACTTAAGTTGTCAAAAGAATTCAGTCACATCCGAGACACGATTGTTCACTGAAGGTCTGCTTCTATCAGAGTTGCGAAATTATCTTTGCTAAATTTGAGAATACATTTTTTTTAAACAAAAATCTTATTTATATTAATTTTAAATACATAAAAGCTCCTAAACTTTTTTTCGTTTAAAAATTAATTCATTTTACCATGAATTTAAACTTATTTTATTGTTTTTAAAAACATATTTAAATCAATTTAAACATTAGTAATCTCTTACACTGTAATTTTGTATAATTCAGAAATTACTCTTCTTGAGTTTTGTTAATTTTACCTTGAATTTATATTCGTATCGGTATCGGCGATATTTCTACTTGAGTATCGGTATCGTATCTGCAAAAAGGCGTATCTTTACATTTCTAGTTCAGACCTAACAAATATTTGAAGAAAAAATCCAAAAAAAAAGCATAACCAGCAAATTGATCAAACTTTAGCTTTTTGTTTTTAACAATTTTTATTGACTTCCCTATCTTTATTTGTATGAAGATATTTGTTTAATTCTATTAAAACCCTGTTAAATGATGTTTGATCCGGCAAACGTCTTGCAAAAGCCACCAATTTTTTTTGTGAAGAAAGTGTCTTTCTCAGAAAAAGTGACTTTGTGTAAAATACATCTTTTTCCTAAGGAGTCACCTTTTCCACAAAAAGTCGCGTTATTTACAAAAACTTACTTTTTCAACAAAAATTAGATTTTGAAACCAAAAATTACTTTTTTACAAATAAAATTTTAATTACAAAACACCAACATTTTTATCAAAAAATCACATAAAAAAAAAAAAAATATTTTACATATTACAAAAAATTTGTGTTTAAGCAAATGGTTATTAGAAGTATTCGTAACGAAAATTTGGCATGAAGTTAACACAAAGCTTATTAATATTATATTTAGTGTTGTTTCACACTCGTCAAGTTTTACCCATCAAGTCTTGTGCTATTAGGAGAGAAGGAAAAATATGCCATTTCTTTTCCTCTCTCTCCTAAAAACCCAAGACTTGACGGCTTAACCCTGCATGCTTAATGTTAGCCGTTTCGACTTACATTTTTTACTTTTTCTGTTCATAACTATGAAGAAGAGGAGTAATGGCTAAAAAACAAGGCCCGGATTTTTATGCAAATGCATATTTGTTGTCGTCAGACTGAGATCAACATAATCAAAATATCTCTGCGAATCATAAATTTGAAGTAAAATGGCATCGATTTGTTAGTGCATATTTTTGCATATTAGGCTTTAAATGCATATTTTGCAGACATTGCATTTTTTGAAAAGTTAAACTTGTTTTGCTTGTCTTATTTTGCGATGCACCGTGTTGCAGAAGAGATAAGAGGCAAATGCGATGATATTTATTTATTGATTTCTTATGGAAATATTAAGAGAAGCATCCCGATTTATCTTTTCCTCCATAGTCTATAACAACCAGGTGGGGGACGCGGTTGAAAGCAGTTATGTATTATACCGAACATTTTTACCAATTCAAGGATGTGGTGGAAGGATTCAACGATTCATTGAGAAAGCAAATTAAATTAATTGAAAATGACATAAATAAAATGTATGCAGTGGAGGGTAACTTCAGTAAATCAATTCCTATCAAGTTTAATAAAGTTTTTAGAAAAATGAAGGATTCAAAACAATAAAACAAACTGCTGGCATATTTAACTTAAGTTTTTACGAAAACAGCGAAGTGGAAAATTAACATACCACAAATTAACTATCAGCATTTAGTCATGTACCGATCACTTCCGTCGCGTTGAACGGCCATTTTTCATGTTTAAAAGATTTTTGAGGCCAAGATGCCTTAACTTTACATTTGAAAATATAAAAAAATTGTATGTATTTCTATACACACAATTTGTTCTTATTGTTCTTAATTCATTTAATATGTAGATTCAAATATCTATCTAACAAGTCACTTCATTTACATGATTATTTTGCATTCGGGTTTCTCTAAATTTTTGTTCTTCACTTTATTTTAACTTCTACTTATGTGTTTATTGTACCTTATTTTCTTTTATGAGACTGAATTTTTACGATTTTATTTTATTTGTTGTTCTTGTTATATTAATATTTTCATTAATAAGTGTGTTAAAAAAAATTCAAGTGTATATTTTTCCAATTTTAAGCGCTTATTTTTCTATTTTAATCGCATGTTATATGCGTATAAAACGCGATATTAACTGCATAAAAGTTCGGGACTTGCTAATAAATAAGTAGGTGTTAAACGCTCGTTTAGTTGAACTATACTTAAATTTATATGTAGTTTAAACTCAATAGTAGTAAATCAGTGTCCCATGTATTATATGTAAATTAAAAAGTAACATGTGGCAGTACTACGGTAAATGTTGTCAAATTCATATGGTCTGCATTGGTAGTTTAAACGTCCAATTTTATGCGTTTAAAGATGGTTTATATGTTTACTGATTTATAGATATGTTGCTTTAAACACATTTTAAGGCCTAAGTAATTTTAATTTAACTTAAAAATAAAAAAAAAAAAAAAAATATCAATGTATTTTGTTTTTATATACAATAAGCTATAGTATTTTACGTTTCCAGTAACTTTTATGGACTAGGAACACTACCCGATCCACAGAGTTCATATTTCGGGCATGTTAGTCGAATCGACTAATAAGTCATAACGTATAAAAAATAACCTCAAGCATGCAGGGTTAAACTTGACGAGTGTGAACCAGCACTTACCAAACTTATGCTAGGGATTTGTACTGCCAAACGTTTGTCAAATTGTGAAAAACAGCTGTTTAATGTCAAACAATTTTGATTGTTTTTTTTTTTAATTTACTGCCTTTTTTAATTTAATGTCTTTTGATAATTGACAAAAAATACTGAAATTTATTGTTGGAGGATAAGCTGTTCCTATGCGCATTTCACTGGTTGCTTAGGCCAGATCATCAGGAAACGTTCTCCTAAAGAATTTTGGAAATGCCAAAGCTATCAGCAAACAAGACTACAAAATTTCAAAAATTGTTTTTTTTTATTATCAAATTTGTTTTTGGGAATACTATTATTTATTAAAAGATTTTGTTTGTTGTGCTTAATTCCCTTTTTTAATAATTGATAAAAAAAAAACTGAAATTTATTGTTGGAGGATAAGCCGTTCCTATGCGCATTTCACTGGTTCCAGGCCAGATCATCAGGAAACGTTCTCCTAAATAATTTTAGAAAAGCCGAAGCTATCAGCAAACAAGACTACAGAGGGAATGTGAATTACCTACAAATACTCAAAAAGTATTTTTTGCAACGATATCAATCAATATCTTTTAATAAATAATAGTATTCCCAAAAACAACTTTGATAATAAAATTTATTTAAATATTAAAAACTTTTTGAAATTTTTATATTATTTTATATGTGCGAAAAAATGACATAACCAGCGATGCGTACTACAAAACATGTTGCATTTTTGAGCGATATAACGAAGGGTCATTAAAATTCTGAGTTGATTTATTAAAATTTTACAGACGGATAAAAGTTTGTTATGAATTAACTCAGTCCTCAATAAGCTGCTAAGCTTAATCGGCATTCTAGGTAGCAGCTCGTTGTGCATAGTGTACAAACTGTGCAACCGACTGTATAATTGTTACAATAGGTCGCTTTTATCACATACCTTTTTCTAAGTGAGTTTCCTTTTTATAAAAGCATGATATACTTTTTTAAAAAGGGTGGTTAAATTTTAAGGGCCGATGTTGATTTTGAATAAAACAAATTATTTAGGAAATTATTATCCTTTATTTTTATTATGATAATATTGGTATAGTTCAATTATGCATGGAACAAAATATCGGACAAATGGCCGCCGCGACCTCGGCGGAACACCTCCATGCGACGGTCAAAACTTTCGATGGCGCTGAGGCATAATTGAGGTTCTATGCCGTTAATGTGCCGAATTATCTCATTCTTTAGCTCTTGAATTGTTGATGGCTTATCGACGTACACATTTTCTTTCAAATAGCCCCAAAGAAAGAAGTCCAACGGTGTCAAATCACATGATATTGGCGGCCAATTGACATCGCCACCACGTGGCTCTTTTGCGCCAAGTGGCAAGTGACACCGTCCTGTTGAAACCACATATCGTCCACATCCATATCTTCCAATTCGGGCCATAAAAAGTTCGTTATCATCTCACGATAGCGAACACCATTCACATAACTGCCTGACCGGCCTCATTTTGGAAAAAATACGGCCCGATAATGCAGCCAGCCCATAAGCCGCACCAAACGTCACTCTTTGTGGTTTTTCGACAATCACTTTATCATTCGCCCGAATGCGGCAATTCTGCTTGTTAACGAATGCACTGAGGTCGATTATGCCGATTAAAATAATTACGAAAGTACACAAAATGCATTTTGATTTTAACGCCCATTTTCATAATAAGCCTGAATAACTTTAACGCGTTGCTCGATTGTGTATCTTTCCATGGTTCAAATTGAGTTAGTCTGAAATTGAGAAATGTCAAATGAAATGCAGAAAAAAACTTGGCGTTTAGGTGTGGTTCACATTCAACATAGGCCCTTAAAATTTAACCACCCGTTGTAAGCCATTATTATCTTTAATATTTTATAGATGGCAGGCGTTTAATGCAAAAAATCTATTTAAATTTAACGGAATATAAAATATTTCATACAAAAATACATTTTGTTAACTCGATGCGGGGCAGCATACTTTTAGGTGCCTGCTTGCGCTTAAAACCCAATTACATACTATATTTTAAAGAAATACATTAATTAAATTCCATTCAAAACTAGTGCCAATAAGGAATTCTAAGGAAAATTTTTTTTTTATCTACAATCAGCCTCCTCACCATTTAATTGAAAACATCAATTTAATAAATTGCAATTTATTAGAGTTAAGAACGCAAATACCACCGGGGTGAGATGGAGGACAGCAAACAATTTTGAGAAACTACCAGCCGTTGTTTCGGTAATTAATGGTTACATTAAAATTGTTGTTAAATGCAGTGTTGCCAGATGAGAGGATTTGTATTCTAGTTGAAGGTTTCAAACTTTTTTTTTGGATTTTTTTCTTTTTAAATTAAGAGTATTATATTTGGCTTATATATGTGTGTAATAAAATTGTGTAATTTTATTACACACAATCTCCTAGAAATCCCCGAAAACAATTATGTAAAGAAAAAGGTGAAAAAGTTTTTAAGATTGTTTAATATTATTGCGTTTGTTTGCACAGATGTCCTTAAGAATGCCATACTTTGTCGCAGTTTGTACGGTTGCGTTTTTTGAGTGCAATACAAATCAAAAGCCGTCTATAAAATCGATTGTTTTCAAATTGTCAACATTTTATTTAAAATTCCATTCATTTTAAAAATGTCTTTTTAAAAGTTATACATTAATTTATTTGATTTATTGCTTATAATTAGCTTTCTTGTTTTAACCGTGTATCCCCAATTTTAATTTACAGAAGTAAGGGGCAACAACAAGAAAAGCACGGTTGACAATTAAACTTTTAGGAAAAAATAAAGGGAAATGTTTTGTTCGCAGAGCATTTTAAATAACGTTGTTCGCTCTTTGAATTACGAATGCGAATTACGCTGTTCCCACGCCATATCCATAATTCAACAATTCTTCTTACATACATGAACATTTTTTTTTTTTTTTGCTTTGAAAATTAATACAAAAGGAAGCAATAATTTAAAATGTCGCATTATTTTAACAATCCCAATTTTCTTTATTGATTTTTTGTTTTATATTTAAAAAAAAAAAAATACTTTTCTACAATTTTATGTTGTTTTCTTAATGACATCCTTCCATAAATAAATTAGTGATGACAATGGTTTGTTTGTAGTTTTCATAGTAATTCAAAATGAATTGCATACAAATGAGATAATTTGCTCTCAAAACATTGTATTTAATTTGGATCATAATTCAGCTGTGAATTATGAATGCGAGAGCGAATTACGAAAAAACGTTGTCGTGCGAACATACGTAGTGGTGCCACATGACATACAGCCCGCGTAAAACAGTTTAACTACTGCATGATTTCCGGGTAGTTCTGTTACATTCTTTAAGGTAGAGATAGCCAAACTTAAAAAATTGCTAAGAAAGTATTTAAATTTAATTTATTTTATAATCAAATATATTAGTTTATTAGTTGAAAAAAATTAAAAATATAATTTTGATTTAATTTACATTTTAGTTGTTTTAAAATAAATTTTTAATTAAAATATTAATGAAATAACAAACGAGCTTAATTGATTTCTTCGTTTAAAATAAAATAATTTAGACATGTAGAATTGTTGTTGGGAATTGTCAAAACCTGTGCTATATATAATTAAACCAATTAACACATTGTTTGAAACGGCAAAGTTTTTTGATCAATTTTTTCATAAAATTACAAATATATTTATTGGAAAAATAAAAATATTTACAATTTTTAATTTTTTACAATTTTTAGTAACCAATAGTGTCATTTTGGTTATAGGTTTGCACCTACAAATTGTCAAATTGTTTGCTTGATTCTATAAACTTGGTATGAATATAGTGATTATGGACAATTTTTAATTTTTCCGGACGGAACGTCTCGATCTGTATAAAATAGATTTTTATGCCGTTATTACGTGACAGTTGTAAAGCAGTGTTGGGCTGGCTGCTTGTATGTCAAATTGAATTAAATTTTGGTACTTAGTATATCTATGGACTTTCGACAAAACAACTAAAATATAACATATTTCCATATATACAGCCATGTTCTGAAAATCTAAATCGAGTGAAACTGAGTCCAGCCTATTTTCAAAAAGATCCTGTTTTAAATAAAAATAAAAAAAAAATTAATAGAAAAAATAAAGAAATAAAATAAGGATAATGATATATATGTACATTAGACCGTCTCACTTTTTACACTTCTTTCGAAATTTCTTCATGAACATCGATTTTCTTAATCTACTCTAAAAACCAAGAATTTTTGTGTATAACACTTAAATATTGATGAACGGGAAGTGGTCTCTCAAACCGTTTTTTCGTTTTTTGCGCAAAATGCCTTTTTTCAAAAAATGAAAAAAATCTTGCTTTAGTAATTTGCCTCTAACTCAAGCAGTTGTTAACGGTTTTGAACCTTGTTACATGCATTAGCAAGCTTATTTAATTTCCTAAATGTTTCTTAAAGCAACATTGCCATTTTGTTCGATGGTTTTTTATTCATAGCATTACAAATTCAGATTTTCCAATACGAACTTATATTTTTTTTTAATTTTTGCTTACCTTTTCTTCTATAAAAATTGAACGAGGCAAAATTTTTATATTCTGTAAATGCAGTTTGGTAAGAAATTTTAAAATAAAGATTTTGGTGTACATAACAGTAGCATTCTGTTTAAGAAAAACTGCAGTTTTAGTTGAAATTATGAAATGACTAAAGTTTTTTATTTGTAAATTTGCTTCAATTTTATAAATACATTAGTATAAAGTAAGAAGAGATTGATGTTGGTTTTTTATTTTTTCAAATCCTACCAAACTGCATTTACAGAATATAAAAATTTTGCCTCGTTCAATTTTTATATAAGAAAAGGTAAGCAAAAATTAAAAAAAAATATAAGTTCGTATTGGAAAATCTGAATTTGTAATGCTATGAATAAAAAACCATCGAACAAAATGGCAATGTTGCTTTAAGAAACATTTAGGAAATTAAATAAGCTTTCTAATGCATGTAATTAGGTTCAAATCATCAATATTTAAGTGTTATACACCAAAATTCTTGGTTTTTAGAGTAGATTAAGAAAATCAATGTTCATGAAGGAATTTCGAAAAAAAAAATGAAAAGTGAGACGGTCTAAAGTACATATATTATGTTATAAATGTGCATACACAAAACAAGATTTTATTACCATTTCAAACCTTTTATTTATTTCACATTTCTATTGTATGTACATTAGACGTACCTTAAAAAAAGTTTTCCCGTACCACCTCTAATATAAAGTATTTTTGCAAGGACGTTTCGAATTTATTTTTTTTCCAAACGTACATATATGTACATACACCCAGAGAAAAACTTTGTTTAAATATGGTCACCTCCAACAAAAGTATGTTTAAAGAAAATTGTAAACATGTTATGTTTAAATGTAACCATATTATTGTCACCGACAACCATATTGTTGTTTAATTAGTCCTTTATCAAGAAGGCACAACCATATTATGGTTGCCTCCGAACATCTTTTTTTTTTTAGTAATAACTAAAATATGTTTAACATTTATAATAGCATGGTTGATTTTCAACAATAGCATGTTGCTCTTGGAAAAGAGGAAAATACTATTGTTAATTTAAAAACAAATTATTGTCATATTTAACCATAACATGTTTAGAGGCAACAATAATATGGTTGTGGCTTCTTGATAAAGGACTAATTAAACAACAATATGGTTGTCGGTGACAATAATATGGTTAAATTTAAACATAATATGTTTAAAATTTTGTCCAATAATACTTTTGTTGGAGGTGACCATATTTAAACATGTTTTTTCTCTGCGTGTATATATCAGTATCCTTATGTATATGGTAAAATATATTTATTTATTTTTTCTATTAATTTTTTTTTATTTTTATTTATTTTTTATTCCTACGCTAATCCCGCGAAGCTTTTCGCTTGTCTGCAGGAGACCAGTGTCTCTGGCGGGAATCGAACCCGCAACCCCGGTACTGATAGACTAGCTCACTACCAGCTAGCCTACCGGGGCACCCTATGTACATTTATATCGCACTTGTTCAACAATAGTTTATGAACCTTAAATTTTTATTTTTTCACTTTTTGGAAAAAATCGACACTTAACGTTCATATCTAACCGCTGTAAAAATATCGTGCTGTTTTTTTCTTCTTTTCGGTAATGAAACGATTGGTTTAAAAATTCTTTTTCATATGCCTTTAATGTAAAATTAAAAATTGTTTCGCTTCTACCGAAATTTTTTTAATTTTGAGTTAATACAGTATTGTTGAACAAGTGCGATATGTATGTATATGATAAAATACTTTGTTTATTGTAAAACTAAAATATAAATATCACATATTAAATAATTTATGTTTTTATATATACAAAAAATACTCTTTTATTACCATTTAAATCACTTGGTACTTTTTCTACAGAGCGGTCACCATTTGAAAATTTTTATTTCCCATCAACGTGTGTGATGTATTGCCCCTGCAAATAATATCGGACTACTTGATACATTTCAGATAAAAACGACTACTTACAACATGGTCCGATGTAATGCAATCATAGACCATGTCATTGTTAAAAAAGAGTTTGTAGTTAAACGACATGTCTTCGTTTTAAAACGACATGTTTTCGTTTTTAAACGACTTCAAAACTAATCCTCTGGAGTATACGATGGAGTAGTTTCAAAACTGCGAGTGAATTAGCAGTGGATTAGTAGTTTTACAACTTCTTCGTTGTAATGCAAAGCTGGGTTATATGGGTTATTAATGTTAAATATACCAAGCTTTTCAAAGTCCCTTATGGGCTATATTTTACATGCGTGTATGGACTAGTCGTATTATTTGCAGGACATGTGTACTATCGCTTTTTGTTTATATATGTGAAAAACACGTTTTTAAATGCCGCATGTGTGACGGGAACTGCAACGTTCACCTAACTCAGCATATATAATATGTAGTTCAAAATTTGGGACACAATTAAGGATTTTTTATTTTGAGATGAGCATTTTTGGGAACATAAATGTGTGTATGAAAAAAAATTGTATGGTAACACTGTAAATATAAA
The DNA here is from genome assembly GCA_943735925.1 of Pollenia amentaria. Lineage (NCBI taxonomy): Eukaryota > Metazoa > Arthropoda > Insecta > Diptera > Polleniidae > Pollenia > Pollenia amentaria. The sequence continues at coordinate 180,393,428 of OX031010.1, read as the reverse complement.
TCGTAATTATTTAGTATGCTCTCGCTATACCTTAGAATATGTTTAAGAGCTGAATGTGGCATACGGGGCCAATTGTTTAGGCATTAGAAAACATTGAACATTGATTAAAGAGCAAACCAAATTTCTTAAAGATACCAATTGCTCTGGTAATAACACAAGTACTTAAGTAACAAGTATTTATGCCCTGTTGAAGGTGCCATGGAAGTAAGAATGTCTATACAATTTGTTGAATTTCCAAAAGTACAAGCATTTAGCAGGGTGTGTTTTGTAATGAAAAATTGTATCTATATGTGTGTGAGAGGATGTAAAAGTAGAAGCAGACCTTTATTAAATGTAAAGAATTGTTAGTATGAATTAAATACTGAATAAATAAAGGTATTTGGTTAATGTGGATATATTCGATAGAAGAAAATGGAGTACTATAAACACCCAAAATTAAGCAGCACACATCACATTATTATAATCTTTGTAATTTTCATAATATTGTCGTTTACTTAATTTAATGAATTTCATTGAATTAAATCGATACTGATATTTATATTACTTTGGTTAATAGAATTCTCTATTACTTCTACTTCTTATAGTATAAATATTTTATTGCCCCCCCAACCCCTCTCCACCACACACTGTCTGCCCACACTTTGTTTTAAACAGCAACAGTTCCAATAATGACTTAAAAGACTTTAGCAGTTGTTACGAGTACAATTTGAAAATCTAATTGGACAGCTGTGCCCTGTATGAAGTTGGCCATGCATAAACACGTTTTACTATTAGAATCAATTTGTAAAGGGTGTGACAAAAAAACGGTGAAAGTATTATTAGTTTTTATCTAATGATTTTCGCAATTCCCTGCAGTGGGGATTTAAAAAAATCAAATCTCGGGAACCCGGGATTGTACGGAATCCTGAGATTTTTCGGGATATCGGGATTTTTCGGGATTCGGAATTTCTGAAAGTCAACAGATAAATGCTTTTTTTTAGATATATGTATATAAACAACTAGAGTAACCCTGCCCGCGTTGCTGGACAATATAATAACATACGTTTACGTCTTTGTATTAAAAATTAAATTTTCTGGAGAGAATAGACATTTTTCTCATAAGGAAAAAAATACTGCTCGTATAACGCATATTCGTAGAAATTTTTCGATGGTTTTTTTTATAAACCATCAGTGAAAGTAGACCTTTCCAACGCATGTACTTTCAAGTAGTTCTCGAGTTTTAGCGAGACTAAGACAGAGCGTTTGATTTTTATTTATAAAAAATAACGTCTTTAAAAGAGGTTTACAAACAATAGTTTTAAATTTAATATAATAAAACAAAGTTGTTTAATGATTATATTGATTACTAAAATTTGTAAAAATTTAAAATTGTGGTTTTTTTCTTAATTAATGATTAATTTAATTTAAAATATGATACAAAAAACAACGTACGATTTCCTACATTGTGTTAATGCATTCAATTAACATAGAATCTATTTTTTACTCAATTACCTCAGTTGTTTCAAACTTAATAAAAAATAATTAATATAGTAATTGAATAGAGCAAATTAGTAATTGATTTATTTGTAAGATTTTATTAAAATATTAATCAACAAAATCAATTTTTTCAGTTAACCATAAAAAGCTTATTTTAACAAAAACACATTTGTAGTGTAAAAAAACACACGTAGTGTATAAATGACACTACTTAATTTCGTGAAATCGCTCGATAAATTGCCGTAGGTCCCATGCCCACTCTCGGAAAACACTTTAATAAGCCTAAACCTGTTAAGAGTAAAAATTTAAATTTTGAATTTGATGCACCAGTGGGATCAATTAGAAAATAACACCACACGGAACGGTTGACATTTCTGCTTATTTTGTGAATTTCAAAAGACATTTCTTTCATTACACCATTTTCTTCTTTAAATATTTTCAGCACTTCTTACATTAAAGTTTCTTTTTAATTGTTTGGCACGCTTAAAAAGAATGTAAGTATTAACGGAGTTAATCAAATCAGTGTTCGAAAATAAACAGTACATTATTTAACGTTCGGCTCACACACCCAGGAACGATATCTATTTTTTTAGTGATTGTGTAGACATACACAACCCTTAATACCGTTCGTAACTATTTTCAAGAAAGAACCGAACATTATATAATGTTCGGTTCTTCGTTAAAAAACAGAACAATTGTAGTGATACTGTAGAAGAACATTATATTTTAATGTTCTATAATGTTTTTTTCGTGTGTGTATTTTGTTTTTGTAAAAAATGTATGTTTTTTTTTACCAGCCAAAAGCGACGAACATTAATGAGCCGAACCGAACACATTGAAGTTCGTGGATTTTCAAAAAAAACCGAACGGAATAAAATGTTTTCATCTTTTGTTGAGTTTGATAAAAACAGTATTTTTTTTGTGTTCGATAGATGACTAACAGGGAAACGTTATTTTTTTTAATGATTTTCTACACAAACACTATTAGCGTTTGTATTTTCCACAAATCTACCGAACCGAACATTAAAGAACGATATTTAGTGTTTATTTTCGAACACTGAATCAAATATTCCCTGTCCTCTCAAGGGAGAATGTCATGATGAATTTCTTTTTATAAAAAATCTAAAACAAAAAAATTAGGTTAACGATTTAGTCAATCCCGAAAATCCTGGGATTAACAAATGCAAATCCCGAGATTCGGGATTCGCTGGATTCAGAAAATCCCAGGATTTTCGGCATCGGGATTGCGAGATTGGCATCACTATATAAAACCGACTTTTTGTAAAAAATTCGATTTTTATGAGAAATGTCACGTTTTTGTGAAAAAGACCAAGTTGTAGTGAAAACGCGGTTTGTTTCTGAAAGAGTCAACTTTTAATGAAAAGGGCAGCTTTGTTTGAATAGGCGACAGTTTTGTAAAATTCCGGCGTTATGAATGAAGCGGACTTATTGTTAAAAAATTTAGTTTATTGTAAAAAAATCGTCTTTTCTCTTAATAGTTTACTTTTTGCAAAAAAAAACTTCTTTTTGTGAAAAAGGCGATTTTCTACGAAAAAGGGGATTTTTTGTTAGAATTTTTTTTTAAAAAAGTCCCTTTTTGTAAGAAAGAGCTTCTTTGTACAAAAGTCCCTTGTTATAAACAAATTTTCTATTTGTAAAACAGTCCATTTTGGTAAAAAAAATTATTTTTTGTAAAAAAATTAAACTCAAATTTCATTATGCTTTTGTATTGCCTCTTCTTAATCCTTATAAATAAAACACATCATTGTATTTTTTCTCTCTTGATCGATATATTTCGAACTAACAGTTCATCTTCAGGATATAATTTATATGATTTGAAAAAATGTTTATTACATTAATAAAAACTCAAATTGTTCTATTTAAAAAGACGACATTTCAAAGAAAATTCGAATTTTTGTTGAAAAGGTAACTTTTTGTGGAAGTTCGTTCTCAACTTACTTTTCATTTTGAACTCCCCTTTATTTGAGTAGGGAGCAAAGTCTAAATGTGTTAGTGTGTGTGTGCAACAGTGTATCGTTTCTATTGTTTTGTGTTTATTACATTTTTATTGCCTTCTAAAGGATTCATTCCATTTATGACATTCGTAATTGTTATTCATGGCATTTTGTAAGTTTTGTTGCTTCCTTTTATGATCCTGTAGCCTCTTCATGTCATACTCGTAGAATTTTTCAAATGTTTAAGTATTTATTTTTCAAATCAGGTTTCATATACATACATATTAATACACAGTCTTTACAGATATTCACAGACATATACACATAAATAAATACACTTAACATCCTTGAATATGTGTTTGTATATAATTGTATTTGTCCTTGTATCCTTAGACATTCACAAAATAACAAAGTCTTTGAATGGCAAATGTTGTTAGACTTTAAATATCAGATTAAAGGTTTTATCATTCACAATTGTTTCTTTTTCATCTTTCGTTTGTTTGTTTGTTTGTTTACTTTTATCTGTTCTCTTCAGAACGTTTGAAAAAAATGTTAATGCTTTTTAGGGTCATCAGCTTAGAAACACATGTTTTTTTCTACATTTAATTTTTTTATTTATTAAAATTTAGAAGCATTTGGACTTTGAATCATTTTAAACTTTTCAATTACTTTTTTAAACTTCATAAAAATTTCATTTGTAGCAAATAAGTTTAAATCAAATGAGTGCATGGCATAAAAACCTTTTAAAAGAAATTAAAAAAAAAAAATATTTCACTTTCGCTTTTTAAAGGGTATAATTTTAAATGGTACTTTTTTGCTTTTTCAAATATATTTTTTATAAAACTTACTGTCAATAATAAAAAAAAGTTTAACTATTAATGATTAACTTTGAGATAATTTTTAATCCACCTGATCCGTCCCCAGGGCATTATGACCTGTCTATAAGGAACGGAGGACATACTCTCTACTTAGGTTCAATAGGCAGCAAATTAGAACAGTGATCTCAGTAATAGTGGGGCACTGGCCTGTAGCGACTTATGCGAGAATAATGGGTCTGGAATTCAATGACTACTGCAGAAGTTGTCATGACGAGGAGGAAGGAAACTGTGTTATATTTTCTGTTTCAGTGTCTTGGAATTCGGGACATTAGGGAAAGATAACTGGGGAATCCAATGTTTGTCTGTTTGGATGATCTATCTAAGTTAGAACTCAGGTTGTTTCTTCTCTTCATAAGGGAGACGAACTGGTTAGATTTTGTAGTGCTGCCTTTTTAGTAACTGCTCTGAATGATGGGCATTGGCTCTGGGTATCGCAAAGGGACCAGTGAAGGATCCAAGTGATCTGTTTTTTTTTTTATGGCTGCCTAGGGAACCTTACCTAACCAAAGGTGTAAACATTTTTTCATTTTGAATAACTAATTCTTTTGTCAGGTGATCTACTGGCTACTTTTTGCTGAACCGCCGCCGCCAAAAAATTTGCCGACGTAGAATTCTGTTAAGAAATGTCAGCAAACAATGAGTTCTTTTCTTTATGTCAAAATATTACGTTGTCAAAAATGTTATAATGTTGCTATTTTAAAAAAACCGGTGTTCGGTTAAGCAATTTTTAAATAACCGGTTAACCGGTTTTAACTCGAATACTTGAAAACACAAAAAACAAAACATTTTGCAAAGGTAAGGAACCAACAAAATACATGATATGATTTAAATCAGATCTAACAAATATTTTACGATAAAATCCAAGAAAAGTGGGACCAGTAAATTGCTCAAACTTTTGCTAAATTTTCAACAATTTTTTATTGATTTACAAAACTTTATTTGTAAGAAGATATTTGTATAATGTAATTTAGAAACTGTTGAATGATATTTGATCTAGACAAACGTTTTGCAACAGCAAATATAATATTATAAAGTTATTATTTGAAATATTCTCTCAAATTTATTTTAAATGGCTTTTAATTTGTTGGTGGTTAAGGTATCTATATAAATCAACCATATTTTTCAAAAGTTGCAAACGCCAGGATAATCTTTTTCAAATTAATTTGTTTCAGCATTATAGAAAACTGGTAGAAATTTTTCCCATATCGTTGATTCCGCCGTAATGTTGTAGTTTTCAGCAGAAAAATATTAGAACTACTTAAGAGTTTTTAGTGCCTTAACAGGCATTTTGTCCTCGGCAACACAACGGGCTAATATTTAGAACTACTACGGAGTTAAGTTTCATTTGGATCACATTAATGTCAAGCATGTATACTAATTAAAGATGATTAATAAGTCGTGACATAGAAGAACCTTTGCAACTTATCATTTTAGGGCACTTCAGGCAACTATCTTTGTCTTTTTAATCGCGTTCGAAAAATATCTAGAGATAACCTTCATATAAAAATATATTTAATATTTAGAATGCTCTTGCACAAATTACTATTTACTTTTTAACTGCACACGAATTTGTAGTATATTTGAATAGTTTTTGGTCTTTTTTCTACAAGAACACACGCTTTTATAAGCGATTTGTATTTACAGTGTTCATAATGTTTTTTCACCTTTGTTACACTTTGTTTTGACCTTCTTTATTAAAAGTTTAAGTTTGGCCAATATTCAATTAGAAAATACTTAAATTACGGGTGCACCTACAACAAGAGTAAGGAAAATGTATATAAATTACACAGTACTTAAATAACCGGTTTATTATACCAAAATAACCGGTTTATTCGATATTCGAAAAATGGGCATTTTAAAATAACGGACTTGGGCAAAGCTAAAATAACCGGTTAAAACCGGTCGAATAATAACCGTTCGATCTCCCTACACACAAGTAAAAGCCAAAAGACAATAAAAAACCATTTTGCATGTCCAACAAAGTGCATAAAAAGGTACTTTTAGCATCGAATTATTATTGGCGATGAAATCAGGAAATCGTATGTAAATCCCATAATAAATGTCAACGTAGAATGGCGTCGAGGAAATGCTATGATCTTGGTAGGACTAGAAGGGTGCCATCTATTATAAGCTTTTGAAATAGAGACACACAATCACATGCAAACTGTACCGAACATAATTTAAAGCTAGAATTGACCGAAAAAATCCGAAATAGACATAAAACCGTTATATAAATCTCGACAACTCTTGGCCAAATGTTGCAAGGCCAGTTAAAAAGTACTTAGAGAAAAGTGGCGGGGAAGATTTGCCTTATTCACCTCATAATCCTGACCTTGCCTTGCCTCCTCCGAATACTATGTGTTAAGATCGGCGAAGAAAGTTCTCACTGGAATATACTTTATTTTCAAACAGCGTATCCTAATTGACTTCAATTGTTCTTAATTGTTCTTATTGCTAACCTTAACATAATCTCTGGCAACCATAAAATGGTTGTGACTTTCTCATGGAGGGCTAATTCAAGCACAATATATTGAAAATTTTCCATAAAAATAGTTTTTTTTTTAGCGGTGACCGAATATTTTGAAAAATATGTTTTTTTTGGCGTGCAATATTACCAACTCCACATTTTTAGGGATAATCTAAAAAATATTTTACCCTTTGGTTGTACATCCTCCGGAGTAGAATCAGGTGCAGCCAATACCTGAGATTCTGCAACATTTTTGAAATTGACAAATCATAAGAGACCATGGGATTCAGTAGCCTCTGGTGAGCAGATACCGGACTGACTATTGGTTGTGCCCTCCGTAAGTATACATCTTTCGGGAAATGCTTTCTGTATATCAGAAAGATGGTCTTTGCGAAAGTTTTAGTTTCTGAAAATTAGTACTACTAACCTTACATTTCCGTCCGTTTCACGGATGATGTGCTTCACGATGGGATGCTTTTTTGACGAAGGGATACTTTTGGGGATCAAGGATATTTTGAAAATCCCACTGAAGGGCGAGAGGTCGTTCTGAGGATGGACTATCCCTTGGTACTCGACAGCTGCTGCTGGTATATTTCCAAAATTAGCGGAGGTTAGATAGCTACATGTGTGGCAAACGCGGCAGATATCCGTGTGAATTGTTTAAATTTTACTGAATTTAAGGATAAATAATATTTTAATACAAACTCAAAAACTGGCCCTTAATAAATTTTAGCAAAATGTTTTTAATTTAAACAATATTTTCTGTAAGTTGTAAAATAACTTTAAGTTTAAGAAATATTAATTTATTTTACCCCTTGAACATTAAAATAACTTCTCAATGAACGTTGCAACGTTTTAAATTGTATTTTCATGTTTTAACCAAAAAATATCTAAAAATGAAACATAATCACTTCTACGTGTTTGCAGGATATTTTTTCGTTTTTTCTTGTCTCTTAAATATAAAAAGTTTTGCAGTCTTAAAATTCTTGACTCAGCACAAGAGAGCACTGCCACAGACTCAAGTTACTTTTCCTTCCTGTATCATGTTTGTATGTCTAGTCGTGGAAACTGCATAAAATTAAAAACCGAAAAGTTTTTGTTAAGATAATCCTTGAACATGATTGGGTTAGTTCAAGTTTTCCTTGCAATGTGATAATCAAATTTTATGTTAATTAGATTCAAGTAAATGTACGAGGATGGTTTATAAAGTGGGTGGGACATTTTTAAAGAAATGTGAACAATCTTTTGCGACTTAAGATCGCACATTAAGACAACGTTCTTTATTTTGTTTAAGAAAAGTTGACTTAAAAAATGGTGTAGAAATATTTTATAGAAATAAATAAAATCTGTTAAAAATAAATTATTTGTATACCCATATTTTTATTCGTTTCATACCATGTCATTCCGCTTGTAATATATCTACATAATTATCGGAGACCCTATTAAGTATATATATATTTATTTTGCCTTGTTTTTAAATTATATAGCGATTATGCGATATTATTTTTCGATTTCTTAAGGCCGTAATTAACTATCCTAAACAATATCCTTTAGGGAAACATGTAGGGAAACATTTAAAGGATATTTCACCTTTTTGTGTTGCATTCTCTGAGAAAATCAGGTCCTGTCAATACCTGGAAACCGCTAGAGTTCAGGAGTCGCTGAAACTTTGGTTCCAGCCTTAAGATTGGTAATAACCTTCCGGGGTCACGTGGTGGCTGTGACTTTAACCCAAAATTGTAGGACATCTTAAAAATTCAGTTGGACATCAAAATTTCTGCAAAATCTATTTTCGATGCCACAAAAAAAAAATAAATAAAAAAAAATTCCAGCGCTGCCAAATGTGAAATGTGAAGATTAAAAAAAAAACAGTTTTTATTAACCACTGCAGTTTTTTCAATTATATTCAAATAATACGAAGAAGCATTAAAGTACATAGGCCAACAAAATTATGGATTTTGCAAGTTTTCTTATATCAAAAAATATTTTTCATCATAATTAATAGCGAAATCCATAGTTTTATAACTTTATTGTATATTCCATTTGATTACAGAAGTTTTAAGCCATAATCGACCGAAATTGGATAAACACTAAAAATTCAAAAATAAAAAAAAATATATTCTAATGCAATTATTTTATAACTTGAATTCTCTTTAAAAAAAATGTACATCACATTTAGTACAAAATGGTTCAGAACTATTTCCGAATTTAAAAAAAAAATATGCAATTTTGTCAAAACCAGTGTCAACAGCCATCGTTTTTCATTTTTTTAAAAAATAGATATGGAAACACTGATATACCCTATCATTTTATGAACATTTTTATAAGAAAATCTCTTGCGTTTTTGATCGCACCTTAAATTTTTTGAGCACTCACGATTGTTTGTCATATGCAGTGTTGCCAAAACTTGGTGACCAAAAATGGCTAAAAAGAGCCAGAATTGGCTAAAAATGGCAACATTTTTTTTAATAAAAACACATTAAAATTGAATAACAAAACAAAAATAATTCATTTGATGTTTTTAATAATGAAATTGTAAAGTGAGATCAATTTGTAGCTTAGAAATAAACGAAGATTAAATATTTTCAATCCAAATTTTGATATTTTATTCAGGCTAAAACGCCCGGGAGACTATCAAATAAATACATCAATCACATAGTTGTGTGCGTGCAGTCGTTCTTTTTCGGGTACACATACGCGTTGTCGGCAATGCTTGATGAAAATCAAAAAGTTTTGATTTTTTTATTTGATGGCTGATTATTTGATAGTCTCCTGTTGTGATTGACAAAAAAAAATTATTTTCTTTGTGTTTGTTGTCATGAAAAATATAAATATTTTGGTTTTTTACAAAAAACAATTGTTGATTGCCATGTTTATTTGTACGTCTCCGAAAAAGCCTCAAATAAACGACACTAACACATATGCACTGATTGACGGGTTTATTTGAAAGTCTCCAGAGCCCTTAAAGTTCATTAAATTATTTTTATGATGAAAGGAATTTTACATCATTAAGATTAAATATTTTTTTAGCATTTAAATAATTAAATCGTCGATAAATTCGATGTCGTTATTGTTTAACTCATAGTTTTAAATATTTTGAAGGATAATTATAATCAGGACAAAATTTATCCAACATTTTGAGTCCAAATCTCCAAAAAAATAAGAAGAGATAAAAAATATTTTATTGTTATGATAAAAATATTTACGTAATTGATAAAATCGAATTAGCGGTTGCTTAATATAACCCCTTTCTCGAATTACTATAAACGATGTTTACTTGACGAAATACCACCTCTACTTCAGCATAAGACCAAGAAAGTGGGAGCAACTTTAAAGTTAATTCCGAAATTTTTAAAAATTTCTTGTTACCACCTGCACACAATTTGCACTGTTGCATTTTTTGACGCTTAGAGATGTTGCTTTTTTTTTGTGAAAACTGATCTTTTATAGCGATTTTCAACATTTGCAAAAGTGGTCATTTCAATTAAATGCGTTTTAATTGTTAAAAATTTTTTATATTACTTTTAGCAATTTTATAAATTTTTATAAGAAAAAAAAAATTATTATTTTCAAAGAAAAAAAAAACGGGAAAAACTTTGTATGTCTAAACACGTTGGAAAATGGCTAATAGCTTATCTCATTTTTTAATGGCTAAACAAGGTGAAAATGGATAATCTAGCCACTAAATGGCTAAATTGGCAACATTGGACATATGATACGATTAAAAAGCTTTAGAAATATAAAATTTGGCGAAAAATCTTTTTTAAGAACAGATTTTCTTTATTGATTTCTAAATAAATTATCGATTTAAAGTCTAGATCGAATTTTCCAAATTACTTAGCTCTCATACAAATGTCCCAAAAGCATTCATTCATAATAAGTCAGAGCAGTTATAATATCGAAATATGGGTTAAAAGAAATTAACAGTTCAATAAAATAACCACAATACTAATAATTATTATATTTAAATATGAATTGATATTTGAATAAATTAGTGAAGCCATAAGTAGTATTTAACAAAAAATTAATTTTATTTCGTTAAAAATCGAGGCAAAAAAAACTCAGAACTGCGATTTATTTTCGCTCTGCACACGACATTAGAAAATACGCTTGATACAATTTAACAGAACCTGATATCAATGGAAGTATTTTCAAAAAATCATTTGCTTTCGATATGAACTCAACTATTCTTGAATACTACCCAGTATACATTATTATTGTAAAAATTTTGAAAATTCAATTGCATATGCAATCGAAAACGATTCGGTTTGTAGAAATTTTCCAAAATAAATTAAAAATTTACTAGTATTTCCGTAGAGTCGATGACTAATAAAAAAATCATATTAATTTGAAATATTGCATATTGTTGGATAAATTATAACTTCTGATAAGAAAAATATATGAAAATCTAAGAAAGCTTAAACGTTATTCCAAATTTTTATAGCAACATATAGCTAAGATATTTATCGACTGTAGAAAAAGTGTTCCACTTTTTATATATGCGTTTAATTATTTGTTTTAATAGAACTTCGGTTAGTACAATTAGAAATGCAAAAAAATTTAAAAAAATTAAAGAGGACTCTAATGACATAATGGAAGATTTTATATGTTTATAAAAATTCAGGTAGAGGACTGAGAAATTAGATATTCTGTATTTTGGACTGCTTTTGATTTCTTTAACATCAACGATTAATGAAAGAATTTTTTCAAAGTTAAGTTTTATCAAAAAAAAAAAAAGAAGAAAATAAACGCTTAAATCCTAAATATTTAATCCAAATTATTTGTATAAAAGATTATTTTATTAGATCTTCTTAAACTATTGAAATAACTAATAAGATTATCATACAGTTTATCTTTTATCTAATACATAATACGTATTAATTAAAAAATATGTATTACATATTTATGAATTATTATTTTTTTTACTAATAAGCTCCAAATACTCGTAATAAATAATTTATGAATTTTTATATATTGAAATAACTTAATTTATAAAAAAAAACTTTGTTAATCGGTTAACCGAGCAATAACCAAATTAACCGATTATTAAGCGATTAAACCAAAACCTCGGTTAATTAATCGAGCGATTAACCAATTAAGACAAAGGCCCGATTAAATGAATACCCTAATACTAATACACAGACCTAAAAAAAATAGATATCGTTTCTGGGTGCTTGTACACATTATTTTTAAATAAAGCAAAACAACACGTTTTATTTGTGGTTATTTTATTGAACTGTTAATGGTTTTTAGTCGAAATTTTGATATTTTTAATCAGGCTTAAGTTCATTGAATTAATTTTTCATTAAATTATTTTTATGAAGAAAGGAATTTTACAACATGAAATGAATAAAAATGTATTGATAAATTGTCATTCTTGACTGAGCTGGGAATTGAACCCAGGTTTTCACGGACAGGTTGCCCTGACTAGTTTCGATTGTAACCATACTATCAGAGGGTTTTGCCGTTTAGCACTCACCGCCATTGATGGCGGATGACGTCATTATTCAAACATCAATCTTTAAACTAAATGGTATTTTACCTTGGTAGATCAAAATTTGGTTTGAATGAATGATTACCTATTTTAATTGATTTACATGTTCTTCCTTACGTCTGTTTTTCGTACTTTTTGTCAAGAATTCTTCTTGAAATCCAAAGTACATTTTTTTTTTGTTTTTCATGTTTTTGTCTTTCTTTTTTTTTGTTGACCTTTTTTAGCACAACTTGAAGGACAAATGTAAAGATATAGCTCGTGCCTTAGCTGTTAACAATTATTAGTATTGTGGTTATTTATATTGAACTGTTAATGTTTTTTATCCAAATTTCGATATTTTGATTGGGCTTAAGTTCGTTGAATTTAATTTTAATTAAATTATTTTTATGAAGAAAGGAATTTTACAACACGAAATGAATTAAAATTTATTGATAATTTTTCATTCTTGACTCAAATTGTTGTAAAGTTCCTTTCTTCATAAAAATAATTTAATGAAAATTAATTTCAATGAACTTAAGCCTGATTAAAATATCGAAATTTAAATATATAATCATTTCTATTTGTCATAAAAACCGAATTTAAAACCTAAATTTATATATATTGTAAATAGAATTGGTGAAATTGGCCATTAGAATATTAAAAAAAAATTATTCACTTTAAATGTTTGAAAACCCTGATTTTATATAGAATGAAAAACGAATCTGGGTAAGAAGTTACTTGTTAAAAATAATTCATGTAAATAAATTGTTTAGAAAACTGTGTTGACTTCAAATATTGGATATTTTCTGTAAAGTCTAATTAATTATCGTGTGTTTCGATCAAAATCGAATAAACAGTTTTTTAACATATTCTGACTTATTTTCACATAGAAAACCACTCTTATAAAAACTGATATTTTTGAAATCAAATTCTTATCATTTTACATACTGGATAAAATTCATATTTTTGCAACATTCAATTAAATGTTTACTTTTTTTATTTAAACTTTCATTTGGCGAATTTATTTTCCTCAAAAATCTAAAAAAATACATTTTTGTCGATTTTTGATATACTATTTGATGATGAAGGTGAAAAAATCAGACAACCCTGCTGACGAATTTAGTTATGTCAGTAAGTCTCACTCCATAGTAGACATTTGATCGAATTCTTAAGTTATTTTTATGTCTTTAAAACACAGGATTGACTTTTGGTGGACTAATTTAAACATTAAATTTAACAAATACAAATTTAATTTGTATCCACAAGTTCTCTTCACAGAAAAAAGTGTTTTATCAATTAAAAAATGGTTTAAAAAGTATTTGAATTTAATTAATGTGATAATTAAATCAATTATTTTTTTTTTGTTGAAAGAAAATTAAAAATTTAATTTTGATTTAATTAACATTTTAGTTGTTTTGAAATAAATTTGCAATTAAAATTTTAATTAAATAACAAAAAATCTTAATTGACTTTTTTCGTTTAAAATAAAATAATTTAAACATGTAGAATAGATGTTGGGAATTGTCAATATTTATTTAAATAAATTAACACATTGTTTGAAATGGCAAATTTTTTGATCACTTTTTTAATTAAAATTAAAAATATCATTTATTGAAAATATTTTTTCAAAATTTTTAAATTTTTAGTAATCAATATAATCATTTTGGTAATAGGTGCAAAGTCAACAACTAGTTTGCTTAATATTATCAATTTGGAATCGTCTCAAAATGTTTCCTGGACTAAAATAGAATCAATTATACTCGACGTTGACTTAAAAGCGCCTTTAAAAACACCAAGTGACTGTCAACAATAATCGATTGTTGTTAAAAACCACTTAGAAAATAAAATTGTAGTTCCGCTGCTGTCGACTTGTGTCGAGGTCGGCTTATAATAGGGGTGATTATTTATCTTAGCCATAAGGTTTATATTGATAGCCATTAGGTAAATATTGCTACTATACTTCACCTGCCCCCCGGAATTCTATTTTTACTTTTTTGTAAATATTTTAAAAATCTAGTGTGCAATGTTGACATTTTTTTTTAAACTTAATTCGATAAATTGGTTTCATTTCTTTACACTATCAATTCTATATTTGTCATCTTCATTATCCGATTTTTTTTATTGATTTCTAAACACCGAATCGATTTCAAGAATAAATCAAGTTTTCCAAATTTTTTTGTCTTTATTATCCAATTGTAAAACAATTTTAAAATATTGAGAACTTAGTTTTATTAATATTATTTTTTTTAACAATTAGTATTGTGGTTAAGTTGTTGAACTGTTTATGGTTCTTAATCCAAATTTTTAATATATTATTCACTAAATTTAATTTTTCATTAAATTATTTTTATGAAGAAAGGAATTTTGCAACATGAAATAAATTAAAGTTTATTGATAATTTTTGATTCTTGACTGAGATGGGAATTGAACCCACGATTTTTTTTTTTATTATTATTTTTTTTTTAAAGTAAATTTCATTCACAACTTAATCGATTAAACGAAAAAGTAATTCAATAATTTTGTTACTGTGATACGACACACAGAAACAATTATCATTAGTTTTGTATCAATTAAAAAAATTGTTTAAAAAATATTTCAATTTAATTAATGTGATATTTGAATCAATATAATTTGAAAGAAAATTAAAAATATAATTTTGTTTTAATTAACATTTTAGTTGTTTTGAAATAAATTTTTAATTCAAATATTAATTAAATATCAAAAAATCTTAATTATTTTTTTCGTTTAAAATAAAATAATTTAAACTTGTAGAATTGTTGTTGGGAATTGCCAAAACCTATTTACATACAACTAAATTAATTAACACATGGCTTGAAACGGCAAAGTATATAATCATTTTGGTAATAGGTGCAAAATCAACAACTTGTTTGCTTGATTCTTGATTGAACTTGGTATGAATTTGGTTATAAGAGACAACATTTAATTATATCTGTGCAGATAAACTGCTTCCAATAAAGCAGTTCTGTAGGGGAGAAACGTAAATGTTTCGCTTACCATATCGCTTACGGAAGACATGAATTTTATATGGCGAGTTCCCACTTTGAAGCAATACATTTTTGACACAGAAAGCGCTTTATTCAGCGCATATAAAAATTGGTGAATGTAACGAGCAGTTATTTTTTGTTACCGTTATTCTTTTATATGATCCCTTACAAAGCTGCTTCGTTGTAAGGGAATGTCGTGGCTCTTCATATTATATATATATATATTTTTTATTTATTAAGAATTCGTTCGCTTATCTTACTGCATCTCTGAATGTCTTATTGCGTAGCGCATAAATGTGTGCTAACTTTTTAAAATGTACAATTAGTGCTTCGCAAAATAAGAAATCTTTTTTATTGGTTTAATGCAGATTGCATTATCCATTTTCAATGCGCTTCTCCCTGGATCTCATTAATACTCAATTACCGAATTTTATTAAATTCTTCTTTCAAAATTTCGATCATTAAAAAAGTCATTCCGAGTCGGATCCGTATATTTAAAAGTGTGTCCACAACTAATATTTTAAAGCGTTGCAAAACGCAATGTGGTGTAGGTTTTAAAAACTTGAAAAAAAAGGCAAATACTACAATTGAAAAATTTATAAAATTTAAAATAGCGTTATTTTTATTTACAAAAAGAATTATAAAAAATTACATTAAATATTTAATTTTTATCAAAGAAGTCTCTTCGACAAAAACAACGAAACCATTTTTTTACTGTAATAATTTATACATGACCTTTTTTATATTCACACGTTTTTCTATCAAAAGTTAGTTTTTTTTTTTAATTTTGTGATTTTTTTTTTAATAGACTAACTAAATGATTTTACCATTTCAATGGAAAAGTAATAAAAAATATTATTTGATTTTGGTTACAAAAGCATCTGTTTTCCAATATTCCATATTAAAGTTTTTTTCGTTTTTTAAAATGTTATTTTCACAATTATTTTAAACTGTTTTTCTATAAACCAAATAAAAGTTTTATAAAAGACCGATACGAATCATAAGTAGTCTTTAAAATAAAAAAAATGTTTGAGTGTTTGATAATTTTACAGATTTTCTTTTACGATTGAAGCGAATGGAAATGTTACTAATAGCTGATTTACACTGTCACACAAGTCTTACGTATTTTGAAAAAAATACAAACCTGTCATGACAAATTGTTATTGTTTTTTTTTTTTGAAAATTGTCGAAATAATAATTAGATCAGAGAAGCATTTTCGAAAAATACTCAAGACTTTGTGGGATAGTGTATAACAACCTTAAAGAGTTTTATAGGATATACAGTCACCAAAAAACTGCCCCATGCGTGTTTTCATAAAAATAATTTTAACTAAATAAATTTCTATGAAAATTTTTCTTAATAGACGTTTATTAATTTACGGCCTTATCTATGAAAAAATAAACATGAAACGGATTAGGTATGAAAATACCAAACACTTTTTCATTTTTTATAAATAAAGCCTTTAATAATTTTGTGTTCGTACACGCAGAAACGATATATATTTTTTTAGTGTTTGTGCATTAGTTTCAAGAAAGTAACAAACATTATGTAGTGTTCTGTTTTTTGTTATGAAATAGTACAACTGTAGCGGTTCTGTTGGTATGTATACATTTTAATGCTCTGCAGTTCTTTTTTTCACATTGATAAGGAAATGAGTATTGTTGTTGTTGCTTGGCAATTTGCACGACCGAAGCTCGATTAGCCTGTGTGTGTATGTTTTTGTAAAACAAAATTTGTTGTCCTTACCAGCCAAAAGGGCGCTGAGAGCAACCTTTTACGGTTTATAAATCAAATCTAGTTGAGTTAAAATTTTGTAGTTTTTGTATTATGGTTTACAAAAACATCATAAAATTACAAATCATCACTTGCAGTTGTTTTAATTTTAACTGAACTGAATTGTGTAAACCGTAATAGGGACGTAATGAAATGTTCTCATCTCTATGATGAGTTGTTTTAGTGCAGTGTGTACAAAGATCACAAACAATGAAACGCTTTCTAAGGTATTTACTACACAACACTATTAGCGTATATTTTTCCATATTTCTACTGTACAGAACACTAAAGTTCATTATATAATGTTTATCTTCGAGCTCTGGCTTATGAATGCGGGGCCAGTGTTTATCTGAAACTTATATGTACGAGTGCAACAACAAGGCTATTGTCTCAATCATTTTCATGTTAGTCCTCTTTGCTTATTGCGCCCTTTCCTACAACTACAGCACCATAAATTTGTTGTTTAAGTGCTGTATTCGGCTGTGCTGAATCTTATGCACCTGTCATCATAGTAAAGCCAATTGTTTCCCTCATATAGTACGATCGTTATGCTAACAGAGACTCTAGTCTTCTGCAGACAAGCGTAGAGTTTAGCGGGATTAGCATAAGAAAAAAAAATTATGGAGGACACTTGTACAGGACCGAGCTGAAATAATGAGCCGCTTAAGTTTATTTTTAATGTTTAATACTGTGTTTATTTTAGAAACATTTAAGCCAAATCTAAACCTCCTAGATCATATAAAATGAGAGATATCGTGCCAAACCCGATATTTGGCTTCAACTCGATCAAATATAAACAAATTAAACTAAAGATTAAAATATTATTCCGGACTATACCTATGTAACATAAATATATAACAACCTTGTCCTCATCATATCTGGGGTCTTCGAAAAACCTTTTTTAACATAAACACGAACAGACTGGCGTCGTTAAAAGAGTGGTATTACTTATTTATAAGGACCCAGAATATAGATTTTCTAATGCGGCTACTTCACGTGCAACTGGTCGTACAATTGAGTTGAATATGTATACCAGTTGAATGAAAATCGAATTCTTTTGATTCTTTATTCAACCGAAGACCAAACACACCTCTAACTCAACAGTTGGTTATACAACTTGATTAAATTGTACAACAAGTCGCAACGTTTGGGGGCCACATAAGATCAATGTTGTAGAAACTACAAACAGAATGCCAAACTTCATATACCCTTTTTACCTGTTGTAAAGGGTATAATTATGTTATTAATTTATTGAAACAGCTTGTACGAAAAGATAAACTCACTGTTTATTGTTGGTTTTGTCTACACAAAAAAAAAATATTAAACATTTTCTCTAATCAACAAATTTATACCAAATTCCTAATATCAAGCAAACAAGTTGTTGATTTTGCATCTATTACCAAAATGATTATATTGATTACTAAAAATTGTAAAATTGTGAATATTTTTTTTCAATAAATGATATTTTAAATTTTAATTAAAAAAATGATCCAAAAACTTTACAATTTCAAACAATGTGTTAATTTATTTTATTAAATATCAGTGATGGAAAATTTAAAATTTGAGATGGTACTGACCACTAATCAAAAGAGTACTTTATTAACCATTTTGGTACTTTTTATATAACCAATTTTTTTTTTTTTTTTGAAAAATATAAAAAAAACAAATATATAAAAAAATAAAATACTAATTATAATTAATATTAATATTAAAATTATAAAATTTTGCTTAACAAACTAAAAATTAATTCATTATTAATTCCCGAACAAAAATGTTATAACATATTTTCTAGTGGTGTTCAAAATATGTTTGTTAATTATTGGTGAGTAAAAATAGGAAATTTATACTAGTATGTTATGCCGTCATCGAAACCATGTAGTTAAAACGCATTTAAAATGACATTGATGCTTGAAGAATATCAATATTTTGCAACAAAAAACATGAACGATAAAGAACTTTAAAGTGTATGTGTACTCTGTATGTTATGGGCAGGTAGGAAATATTTAAAAAAAATAGCAACGTTGGATTTCTTAACAAAGAAGCATAATAAGAAAAGAGTACTAAAACTAAAGTGGGGGTACTGCGGTATTTATGAAAAGAAAAAGTACTGAAAATAGTACCATAGTACTGAATTTTCCATCACTGTTAAATATTGACAATTCCCAACAACAATTCAACAAGTTTAAGTTATTTTATTTTAAACGAAAAAGTCAATTAATATTTTTTGATATTTAATTAAAATATCCATTCAAAATTTATTTCAAAAAAACATAAATATTAATTAAATAAAATTATATTTTTAATTTACTATAAATTAAAAAACAATTGATTCAATTATCACATTAATTAAATTTAAATACTTTTTTTTAACCATTTTTTTAATTGAAAAAAGCTTTTTTCTGTGTAAGCTTTGATATCGTTGCAAATAAGACTTGAGTGTTCGTAAATCTCATTCGCTTTACAGTTTTATTTGTCTAACATCTTTAGCTTTTCCAAAGTCTTTGGAAAAAGGTTTACTGATGATCTGGCCTAAGCAACCAGTGAAATGCGAATAATAGGAACTAGCTTATCCTCCAACAATAAATTTCAGTGTACCTCATAATTAATGAATAATAAATACTTTCAGTTAACTAAATTAAATATTATTCCTTCCACCTTTTTTTTATTATACAAAAATAAAAAGTTTTTTCGACCTCGAGGCCAATTGTTTGTAAAAAATATTTATTATTTATTCACTAATCTTCTCCAATATTTCGATATCCATCGGATATCATTATCAAGGAATGAGTTACAAAAATATTCGCAAGAGACGTATGACCTTCTCCACATTTAATATTGCACTCTGCAAAGAAGATTAGTGAATAAATAATAAATATTTTTTACAAACAATTGGCCTCGAGCTCGAAAAAACTTTTTATTTTTACTTTCAGTTAACTTTAATTGACAAATCTCTTTGAAGGCTTAGTACTTTAAAAAGTCACCTTTGACAGTAATAACTGACTCTATGCGGCTTGGTTTACTGCCCACCAGAGCTGCTGTAAATGAATCATTCTTGTTGATTTTAATTCGATTCGAATTGGATACATTTTGAATTAATTCTTTCCACAACAAAAAAGAATTTAATGCAATTTGAATCAATTCAAACGAATTAGGCAGAAATAATTTCAATTCGTTTCCAATTCAAATGAATTTGTAAAGTGAGTTGCAATTCGTTTTTAATTCAAATGAATCTGTTAAAGTGAATTGCAATTCATTCTACAAAATCATTTGAATTGAATTCATTCAAATGAATTAGAACAATGAATTGCAATTCATATGAATGAAATCAAAAATGAGTTACAATCAATCAAATACAAGAGCAGATCTAGGGGGAATGAAGAAATGGAAATTTCTCTTACCATAATAAAAATATTCAGTACAAAAACTTAAAAGCCTTGTCCAGGATCCGCGCATGATCAAAGAAAACATGGTGTTTGGAGTTTGTATATTCAAGAAGAACTGATTTTTATTTTGAAATACGCTGTCTTTTACATAAAAAAATAGCTGAATAACAAAACGAGAGTAATGCTTGCTGTAGATTTAATAACAAAATCAATTAAAATTTCAATCAATTCAATTCAAATGAGTTGGAAATGAATTGCTAATTCCTTTTCCTAATTGATTTGAATTACTTGAAAATCAATTCAATTCAAACGAATTGGAAATAAAATGCAATTCACTTTGACAAATTCAAATGAATTTGCAGAATGTTTTGTAATTCACTTTGACAAATTCATTTGAATTGGAAACGAATTGCAATTCATTTGACAAATTCATTTGAATTGGAAATGAATTGCAATTCATTTTTACCAAATTCATTTGAATTGACTCAAATTTCATTCAATTCATTTTTTTTGTGTAAAAAGATTTAATTCAAAATTTGCTAATTCAGTGCATGAATGATTCGCGAACTAATTCAAACATGAATGATTCATTTACAGATCTGCTGCCCACTACTTTTTTTGCAGTCAGTTGGATCAATCAACGTTGATCGCAGATTTAGAACCAATTCGTCATTGCAAGCAGACGTAACTACAACACCTTTTTTAAAACTCCCCAGAGGTGTTCAATGAGATTAAAATTGGGCGACTGGACGTTCAGTTTTAATCATTTTTACGTAAGATGTTCTGCAATCCGAATTCTTTTTTCAGTATCTAGCAGATTAGGGCGTAAAATATAGACGTACGATTGCGCAGTCGTTGTACCAAGTTTTCTGCGGTCATTGTAGGTAACCAGTGTTACCAATAATGCCATTTAGTGGCTAGATGTAGTAGTTTTTCATCTTTTGTAGCCATTTTTTTATCAATTTTTTTTTGTCTTAAAATTAGCCCTTTTTGGTCATCATAACTATAATGGCCACACAATACACACTATAAAAATGTTAATGAGGCTGAGATGTTTACTTTTTTTGAATCTTGTTTGAAATTAAACCAAATTGTACCGTTTTTGCACTCAGCTTCTTTTTAAAAGCTTACTCTTAAGTAAGCGTTTCATTATGCTCTTAATGAGATTAGAGGTTATTAACATTTTACCTGCATTTTACACATGTAGTTAATATGTTTTACTAAAATAAAATCGGTTAAATTTTTTTAGTCTAGCCTCTTTAAAATATCTTTGCGAAATAGGAAAATTTTAATTTGGCACCAATACAACGTTTATATTGAGTCTAAAATTTATCCCATCCGTTACTTAAGCTTTAATACAAATGTCTTTGTATACAGTCAATTGTTTTTTTTAAGTGTGCGCTTGGCAACATTGGGTATATTCCCGGGTGTAGGGTATAAATGAAAAACATTTATAGTAAAAGTTGGACAAGTTGATTTTGAAATTATTGTTAAACAGTTTGAAAACATATGTTATTTTTTGCACTTTTCTAATTCACTACATTTGTTTTTGCTTTTTATTTTATTTTATGAGATAAAATTTATTTATATACAATCTGCCAGAGATAGACACAAAAATTCATAATTTTTTTCTAAGACATCTACTATCAGAAAATTACTTGAGCTTTAGAAAATAAATAATAACCCAGTAAAAAAAATTTGTCTTTTTTGAAGCACTTAAGAGAAAAAGCGCATAATTGAGAGCTTCAATAAGAGAGCTCTTATACAGCAGTAAATGATAATGAATAAAATATACAAAAATAGCTGCTATTTTAGTGCTGCAACGAAGAAGGTTTTAAAGCGATAACAAAATAAAAATATGTTATGGTTTACGAAAATGCTTAAAAAAGGCATTTAAACAAGTAAAAGCAAAACAAAAATGAATATTTTAATATAGTTAGCCCTTAAAAAAGCGCTTTAGGAGTGCTTTGTTTGCGTGTTTTATTATGTTAAAAGGAGCGCTTACTGTCAGCAGAAAATAGTCCTCCAAACCGGGAACACTCCATACAAAAATCAGGCATCCCATCAGCAGGTTTGAAGCGATTTGAGGTATGAATTCATATATAAAACCTGTTCCTTTTGGAGCACATTTTTTACTGGGAACCCTGCATTAACAGTCGCTGTTTTAACAAATACAAGGTGGCACAAAAGTTCTTACTCGATTTTCTTTGACTATATTTTGTTTTGTTAAATGAAAAACTTTAGTTCTGCTTTGGATTTGATGTCTTATTTTTTTATAAAGTAGAAAAAATGATATCTCTCAAACCAGAATTATATAGGGCGATCTTATCGGCCAGTGCAAATCATTAAAACGAGAGATTGGAGGAGCCGGTAATGCAGTCCTCATAATTTTGATAGTAGGTCGTGCAGTATGCGCCGTTGCCCTACTCTGTTGGGAGCACATGTTCTACAGTCCCAATTCGTACAGTTTTTTTTGTTACTTTGAGCCAACAATCAGAGGATGCTCCCTACTAATGCAATGCATTGTGTTGTTATTAGGTAAATAGGTTATGAGAGGAAGGAAGCGACAGTAGTGTTTGTATGCATTTAATTTGAGTTTTTCCAAATTGCACTGACCACAAAAAAAGCGAGAAAAGCAACATTTTTCAGCAGAAGACTTTTTTTTTCTTATATTTCATAAAAATTTTGTATGAAGGTTGGCGCTTAAGCTTAAATTGTTTTTGCTATAAAATCGTAACGTTACTTTATGTTACTATTACATTTTAGGAGATGATGCAAGCGTTGCAAATAAATTCATTTATTTACAAAAAAAAGCGAAAATTAAAAATGTTTCACTTAAGCTATTTTTGCGGTAAGGGCTCGGTATATTTTGTTACCTATGCTTGCTTCAAACGAATCATTTGTGTTCGGTGCAGCTTATGGCACACTGCTGGCACCAAATACAGAGAGCTTTGCCTTGGCGTCATACACATTTTTCAGCAGAAGACTTTTGATACATTTTAAGCGCTAGTAATCATTCAAAATAAAACTACTTCAACTTGTATGGAACCAGAGAAAGATAAATCCTACCACTTGCAAAAGTTTCAAAATCGTTGCTGGAGTAGCCCCCAGTCATATTGCAAGTCTTCTTGAGTTTGGCAGCAATCTTCAAGGAGTAATGCTTTTAATTCATTATCTTCGAACTATTTTGGCTTATCTGAGCGGTCTTGTCTTCCGTGTCACTATTTCTGAACTGCACCACTTCTGAAGAGCACAAACCGTTTAAATCGATGAAACATATAATTATATAACTGCTCAAAACCTTCGGCAAATGATGCTTTGTTGGACCAAGATTTAAAGTTTTCAAAGCAAATACAAAATTTTTTGTTTTGACCAGTTCTCTTAATAACTAAAGGGCATAATAAACCACACAAATTGCTTGGCAAACATGCACTTTGTTTTTGCTTCTGTTTGCCAATAAACATCACAATCATATTTCGTACAAACATACATTTTTCATTTTTGTTTTGCCTTCAATGAATGCTGAAGAAATATAAAATAAAGAAAAATAATTTATAGTACAAAGTGCTCTAAACAAAGCTATTTTGGGGCTACAAATGCTGCAAATTTGAATTCACGTCTGAAAATGATTTGATTGCTTCTTCTTCTACTACGTCTTTACTCTACAAAGTTTTCGCTGAAATGATTACTTTTAGCACTAGACACCACAAAAAGTTTGACAAATATCCAACATGTCTGCCAAATATTAAAAATGTTTAGTATTTCTGCAAACATTTCTTCAAATGTTTGTCCAAACACACCAATTAACAACACAAAATATTTGTACAAACGTAAAATTCTGACATGTTTGCCAAGCTATTTGTGTGTTTTTATTATTCCCTTAAGTGACAATAAAATGTAAGTTATTAAAGACAAAAACCATGTGTAATAAAACCATAACCTATGTCATCTTTTGTAAATCCCGCATTTCTAACTTATACACCCAATCGCTCAAAAGCATAATACCAAAGACTATAAATATATAAATCTATAGTCTTTGATAATACCTTCTCTCCTAAGGATGGGGTAAATGACCAAAGCAAAGAATCACTCAGATCCAAGATAAACTTAAAAAAGTCGTTAAAGTAAACGAATTAAAGCTAGAATTTTCTATTTAAAAAAAGTCTTTAAAAATGTAGAATTGCCTAAAATTTCCAAAAAAAAATTTAAAGACTTAAAATATGCTACATTTTATTTAGACGTGCATATAAAGAACAAAAATGTATCTCTTTATAAAATTTGAACAATTTAAAAATAATACCATTTTGTGTTTACGGCTTTTAAGGATTTTTTTTCTCTAAATTTATGTGTGTGGTGAAACGAATAGTTTTAGCCCAAAATTTTTCAAATATTGCAGAAAAAAAACAGAGAAAAAATATAAAAGAAGGCTAATGCAACATTTACCAACACATTATATTTTATACGTTTTTATGAGCAGAAATGTTATTATTTTTCTAAATTCTGGCCAGCACAACTAAAGGAAAATCTGTATTTAAAATTTGTGTTCTTCATAAAAATATAAAAAAATTAAATCATCCCTTTTTCTCCTTCTCTGCAAACGAACTTGCCCGTATTTCACTTTATCTTGGCCATATTTTACGGCAATTTCCTGTCATTTACGAGAATAATGCACAGTAGGGGGTTTCAAAACAAAATGTTTGGTAACACAGGGACAAATTCAGAATTTTTGGTTTGTATATTTCTGTACACGCAGAGAAAAAATATGTTTAAATATGGTCACCTCTAACAAAACTATTTTTAAAGAAAATTTTAAACATATTGTGTTTAATTTAACTATATTATTGTCACCGACAACCATGTTATTGTTAAATTAGCAATCCATCAAGAAGCCACAACCATATTATGGTTGCCTCTTAACATGTTGTGGTTAAATATGACGATAATTTGTTTTTAAATTAACAATAGTATTTTCCTCTTTTCAAAGAGCAACATTCTATGGTTGAAAATCAACCATGCTATTATAAATGTTAAACATATTTTAGTTACTATTAACCAAAACATGTTCGGAGGCAACCATAATATGGCTATGCCTTCTTGATGGAGGACTAATTTAACCATAATATGGTTGTCGAAGATGAATATGGTTAAAATAACCATAGTATGCTTACAATTTTATTTAAAAATAGTTTTGTTGGAGGTGACCATATTTAAACATATTTTTTCTCTGGGTGTAAATATGAAAATTTATAATAACAATTATACTCAACATGAGAACTAAAACTCCCATATTCTATTTGTTTTTTTAATCCAAAATTTTTAATTTTAATCAGGCTTAAGTTCATCAGATTTCATTTTCATTAAATTATTTTAATGAAGAAAGAAGTTTTACAACATGAAATAAATTAAATTTTATTGATAGTTTTACATTCTCGACTGTATCTGGGCTCGAACCCACGGTCAGGTTGATATGACATGTTTCGACAGTAACCACACTATCTCTTCAGCAATCGTTGCGTTTTACCCTCACCGCCATTGACGACGGCTGGCAGTCAATAGTCAAACATCAATCTTTAAATGGTATTTCACTGGTGAATCGAAAATTTTTGTAATGATTGATAATCTATTTCAGTTGTTTTTTTTATTTTTTTTATAATTTTTTGTAAATTTTTTTTAATTTCGTCAAAATTTTTTTGTGATTCATAAAAAAATACAAAAATTAAGTAAAAATTTAATAAATCCAAAATTTAAAAAAGTCAAAGAAAACATGAAAATAGCGAGAAGTTGGATTTTAAAATTTCAGTTTAAAATATCTCAGAGAAGAATCAGATATCACAAACGTCGTGAAAGCCTAATGTGATGTAAAATTCTGAGTACAGATTCGGATTCAGCGCAACTAAAACCATTAGAGAAGAAGGGTTTTCGACTTTTTCTAAAATTGTCAGGCTTGTGTAATTTTGCAAATGGTTTAAATTTCATAAAATTACACATATTTAGTAAAAAGTAATGGACTTTTATCTTGACTGGAAGGTCATATATGGCTCCTAACGACTGCAGTGTATTTCTGGCGAAGGTTTCAGGGACCTTGAAGGCCCTAGAATTAATAAGGTGCAACATTGCTGGGAAAGCCAGGTGGCTCTTAAAGCCTTGATGGGCTGTTTTGTGAATTCCAGGCTAGTGGATGATTGTAGGAGAGCTTTAAGGAAAATCTAAGGGGAATATCTGGCGAGCCTATGCTGGTAACCGAGTCAATGCAACATCTCTCATCAAATGAATTGACCGATGACTGCGTGGAGACAGTCAGACCTCCCATAGTCTTTTAGTTTAGGAAGAAAAGGGAAAGAGGTTCTTAGCGGGACTAATCGGGCCTAGGACAATATAATGAATTGAAGAGTATCGTGGACCCTATGGCGGGTGCTAAAGAACTCTTAGTTGGACCGCCATTGGAAGTGTAGTGAGCAATATACGAAAATTAGATTAATAGTATTGTTCAAGTTAAGGAAGCACAGCTGAGTACTAAATGGCGCGTCCACAGGTTGCAGTGGAAAGTTCGTAGATATGCAGAGCAGCTGTTAATGTGCTCGGGGACAATTAGCCAAGTGGAAGAATAGAACTGCAGGCTGAGATGGCTGGATAGAAGGTTCACAAGCGTATCACGAGATGTCTCGGACTATGGCTCGAAACGTTCATGACTTGACTTAACACAAATTTCGGGTAGTTTTTGTATACTTCTTGAATAAAAAAAAGCGAAGCTAGTTAATGCACATCGATAGTCATCGTCCAGACGTTCGATTTCAGTTGCTGCAATTTTTTTTTAAATTATGCTTTGATTGCATTAGTGTCCAGATTATGTAATTTTAATATTGCAATTTTTCTATTGTCATCTTGTCTTTCCTCTTTATATTTTACATATTAATACAACTACACCTACAGTTTACTTCAAGTTAAAAATTGTAAGAATTACAGAACAAAACAGAATTGCAGAGTACATGAAACTGTGTACCCCTCCCCGATTTTCTCACCTCTCTCACCAACAAACTCAAGAATTGCTGCAACAGAAATTGCAAGTCTGGACGATGACTTACTGAAGCTTATTCTTAATATGTTTCATCAATTTCAGCCATCCAAGAAAGTTCGTGGTTGGTGAATAAATGTCAAAACTCTATGAATATTGCAAAACCATTCACAGAAAAAATTCAAAATGTTCTCTAATCACCAAATTTATACCAAATTCATAATATCAAGCAAACAAGTTGTTGATTTGCACCTATTACCAAAATGATTATATTGATTACTAAAAATTTAAAAATTTTGAAATTTTTTTTCAATAAATGATTTTTTTAATTTTAATTAAAAAAGTGATCAAAAAACTTTGCCATTTCAAACAATGTGTTAATTTATTAAATTAAATATTGACAATTCCCAACAACAATTCTACAAGTTTAAATTGTTTTATTTTAAACGAAAAAAATCAATTAATATTTTTTGATATTTAATTAATATTTTAATTAAAAATTTATTTCAAAACAACTTAAATGTTAATTAAAACAAAACTATATTTTTAATTTTCCTTCAACTAAAAAAATAATTGATTCAATTATCACATTTATTAAATTTAAATAATTTTTAAACTATTTTTTTTATTGATAAAAAACTTTTTTCTGTGTTAGAAGCAAGTCGAGCAGCAATATTAACACGTTTGCAAGCAGTAGGATTTATCTTAAAGCAAAAAACAAAAAGTACAACATAAATTGAAGCCGAGAGGCACTCACAGACAATTTTGCATATCATACATGCTGCTTGAACGCCATAAAATCGAACCCATATAAGCGATAAAGAAATACATAACTCCATAACGATAACTCAAAGTGCGAATAATCGTAAATAAAGCTCGACCAACTACCCGAATAAACGGCAAAGCCAAATATTTATGGCGCTAGGGTAGCAGTGTTGTCAGATTTTTTTGAACTCCATCGCCAAACCGGATGTCAAAAATCGCCGAAAGTCCATTTTGTTCAGTTTTTGTTAATTGTTATTTTCTTTTTATTAAAAAATTTAAGTCAAAAATTTTTAACAACTAAGAAAAAAAGAAAAAAATTATATAAATCTTTAAAATGTTATTAACAACAATGAATTTTGTTTGTGATAATAAATTGCAACATTTTATAATGGAAAAAGTTGGTAAACTTTAAATACCAATACTGCCATCCTAAGAAAGAAAGTCACAACTCCATTTTAGTAGTTTTGAGCAGGGTAGGAGTTTTGTTTTTAAACTCTCCAGCACAAATTTTAAAACGAGAGAATTGACTCAAATTGTGTACACGAATAGAATTTTTTTCTACCCTGCTCGAAACTTCTTAAATTTAGAGTGTCTTTCTTTCTTACTTATACTTACGCATGCTAAAGGGAATCCTTAAATTTCATATATAAAAATCTCTGAATAAAAATAATTAATTTTTGCGTGTTGACTTTAAAGCTGTCCACACCACGTGTTTCGCCTTTATGCATTGCATGTTTTCATGCCTTACTTGCGTTCTACGTCTCAAGCTACATGCAACTCTTTTTATGTGGCATCACCACAAGTAAAACTAAAATTTTATTTTTCAAAATCAGCTGATTTTACAAAGGTAGAAAGTTGACCTTCTTTTTGCATTCAATGCCTTAAGGAATCCTACGGTCTTGTGCATGTAATTTGCTAAGTAAAACAATACAGATTCTACTTATTTGACAGCTGCGTAGGCAGCGAAAGAGCATAGGATGCATATGGTTTAGTCCTCCAGCTGTACGATTCTCAAAAAAATTTATAGCTCATAAAAAATAGACAACAAAATCGCCAAAAATTTTATTAATCGCCATATCCAAAAATGGGAAATCTCGCGCCAAAAACGTTTCAAAATCGCCACGTTACGCGAAAAACCGACATATCTGAGTGGTGGGACCACAAACGAAACCGCAGTAATCTAGCCAGAACGTTCTTACTGAAATAAGCTTCACTTCAGAACAGGGTATCCGAATGCATTGCTATTTATGTCTAAGGTAATTTTGTATTGTCTTCTTCACAGTCTTTTTGCGATGCCGTTGTATATCATACAATGAAGTAACATGAGGCCATATGGAATCACAAGAAAACATTCATACCATTCGTTCAGTATTCGTTCTTGTCTGTGTGTTTAGCTTGCAAACAATCAGTTTTGCTTAATGTTTTCTATTTTAAAAAAGTCATGAAGTGCAAAGAACTTTTAGAAAAAATAACTTTTCCTGTAATTGACGTGAGAAAATTAACGATTTTCGAAATTTCACTTACAATACAATTAATACAATGTAGAGACATTTATTCAATCAGCCTTAAGACCATTCATACCATTCGTATTTGCTGCTTTTGGGCATGTTAATAAACATTGGTATAAAACATGCAATGCATGCATCATATTTGGTTACTGTCCGTTTTCTGAATGGTATCATGCGTTCCTTTACTGAATTGATTTATCTTGTCAACATTAGTTTTTTTTACGTTGAACTCCAAAGCATAAAATAGAACAATGAAATCATTCTCTGATCCATATGATTGAAGAAAGGTGAGAAAAGGTTTTAGCTAACGATGGCCCATAAATATAAATAAATTTATTTTGTGCCAGCTTTTCGCAACAATCGCTTCATGTTTTCTAAAAAAACCCGCTTTACACTGGATAAATATCCTTTTGTTTTAAACTGTCCCACTGTGCAATGAGAATTTTTTTTGATGTATTTTTTTTTTTTTTTTTTTTGATTTTAAAATTCTTTTTTATAAGTTTCAAATATGTATGTATGTGTGAGATTAAGTGTGTATTGGTACTTGTATATATATAAAAAAAAAAAAAACTATCAACAGCATTTGTGTTCTGTTTGGAAATTCTCCTTTCTGATGTTTTATTTTGTTGATGCCTGTTCCGGAAGGCATTTCGTAAGGTTTGCTGCTTTTGTTGTTGTTTGGTAATTCTATGACAAACTCAATTTAGATTAGTGTTGGTGAAACATATTTTATCTTGCACTTATAATGAAGAACGTAATAAAAAAAAAAGAAAAACGGATCGAAACTACTGCTAACGTTTTATATTCGCCAACAAAAAAATTTTTTTTGTTAATAAAGCGCATTGATGCGAAAAATTGCCAGAAAAGTAGTAAATTTAACGATTTTTGTAGATGTTTTTTAAAACATTTTTTTTAATTTAACAATTTGTAATTTATGTATGAGGGAGAAGTAAGTTTATTTTTTTTTTTGAGCTTTCAAAACATTTCAAAATGAGCACAAAAAAATCATGACTTTGGAGACTGACCATAAAAGTAATCCAGGGAAAAGAAAGGTAAATAATCTTTTTATATTAAAATGTTAAAGTAACTGCTTAAGGATATGAAGTGAAGAAAGGAAGTTTCTCATAATCTTAAATCAGAAACGACAGTTAAGAAGACAACTTGACTTA
Source organism: Pollenia amentaria (assembly GCA_943735925.1). Taxonomy (NCBI): domain Eukaryota; kingdom Metazoa; phylum Arthropoda; class Insecta; order Diptera; family Polleniidae; genus Pollenia; species Pollenia amentaria. The sequence goes on along the minus strand of OX031010.1, from coordinate 180,362,563 downwards.
AATTTGCAAAAAGATTTTATTTAAAAGTTCTTATTTCTACTCGGAAAAAATTAAAACGTTTCTCTAATCACCAAATATATACCAAATTCCTAATATCCTTAAGCAGTTACTTTAACATTTTAAAATAAAAAGATTATTTACCTTTCTTTTGTTGATTTTGCACCTATAACCACAATGATTATATTGATTACTTAAAATTGTAAAATTGTGAATATTTTTCAATAAATGATATTTTTAATTTTAATTAACAAAATTATCAAAAAACTTTGCAATTTCAGACAATGTGTTAATTTATTTAATTAAATATTTACAAATCCCAACAACAATTCTACAATTTTAAATTATTTTATTTTAAACGAAAAAGTAAATTAATATAGTTTGATATTTAATTAATATTTTAATTATAAAATCATTTCAAAACAACTTAAATATTAATTAAATCACAATTATGTTTTTAATTTTCTTTGAACTAAAAAATTAATTGATTCAATTACCACATTAATTAAATTTAAATACTTTATAAACCATTTTTTTATTGATAATAAACTTTTTTCTGTGTAAAAATTTGCAATGTTTTATTTAACATAAACATTTTACAACTCTGCTCTTTTTTTGTAAATTTTTTATTATTTATACAATAACGTTTATTAAGACCATTTAAGAAGGGTGCCTATTCGGAATAAACTTTAAACAGTTAAAACAAAAAAGCACATACTACCTGCACTAACAGCTCAGCAAGGTTGCAATTGGAGGTGGGTTACGACTCTTTAAATAAAAAACAGGTCTTTGGATAAACAATCATTTTATTTTTCAACGTAGTTTCCTTTGAGATGTAGACACTTTGGACAACGTTTCTTTAATTTATTTAAATCTCTTCCAAAAGATAAGATTATTGGGTTATCAAGAAAGGTATTTGCTTGTGAGATGATTTTATTGCTGGAGCCAAAAGAAATTGTCACTCGGGGTTAAATCGGGAGAATAGGGCAGACGAGGGAGCAATTCGTAGAATATTTCATTGATTTTTTCCCTGGAAAGCTTGATGAGCACACGAAATTCACTTTTTTATTTTCTCCTCAAATCAGTAGTCTGCTACCATTGCTCCATCACACACTAGACTATTTTTTAAGCCGCACAATTTTTGTTCTTTCTGTCACACACGGGATTTTTTATCTGGCATAAATTGTATACGTGTACACGAAAATGTATGAAAATGTGCATGTATTGGTTTTATGCTGCTAATGCGGGGTTGAAATTGGTTGAACAAATATGCCAACAAAAAACCATTCTTCTCGCCTCTCTTGCCAACAAGCTGTCATTTTGTGCCAGCGCAATTGTGCCCGTGTGTGATATGTCTATGTCTGTTAAAAACAAACTAAATTACGCAGCTTATTCAACTAACAGTGTTGCCCTTTCAGTTAAAAGGTTGAACATTTATGAAGTCTCGGACTTTATGAATATGACTACAAATTATACTACAGACTTTCATGATGATCGGTTCATTATTTATACCAGGTGCCATACATATAAAGCCATTTTCCGAAAATCAATTTAAACATCATTGCCTTCACATTTGGGTCAATTTATTTTTATATCACTAGAAATAATACTTAAAGATTTTGTGATGACCACTCACTCTAGGAAAACACATTGGTCCATGTTAGATTTAATGAGAATTAGCACTATACAGGTTAGGTTAGGTTAAGAAGGGTTATGCGCCCAAGGGCGCAACTCCACTCGGAGACCAATGAGGTCCATTGTGAATCCCTTCAGTAGAGGAGAAAAAAGTAAAAAAAAAGAGAAAAAAGAGAAGAAAAGAAGAATAATAGAGAATAGACCTAAGGTTCGGTATATTTTTAGAAGCGCAGGACAAATTCCCCCTACGGCCCCCCCAACTGAAACAGCCGTCCTACTTCCCTGACAAACCCCAGCAGATCGGTTGGATTACATCCAGCGATACACCCCAGTTCATCGTGAAACCTAGACCCTAGCCATTTCTCCCTGGGGCCGTGCATCCTAGGACAGTGGCACAGTGCATGCTCAACCGTCTCGAGCTCCTCGGCATCTCCGCACAACCTGCAGAAGTCCGGTCTCCCAATGTCCCATTTACCCATAAACGCCCTAACAGAACAATGCCCCGTCAGGAACCCTATCAGAGTCCTGAGACTACTCCTATCCAGTCCTAATAGAACCCTGGTTGCACCTGCGTCCAATCCGGGCCATAAGGCCCTTGACACCCTGCAATCCGTTCTATCCCTCCAGGACCGGTTAACGGCATCACGAAATCTTTCCCGCAACACCCCATAGTAGTGACATAAGGGGGGTTTTACCCCTCTGTCCCTTACCTCTAAGTCCAGATTCGAACCCCCTCTCGCGAGTTCGTCCGCCACCTCGTTGCCATCCACCTTGCAGTGTCCTGGTACCCAACACAGCCTTATTGTGAATGCCAACATGAGCTCTCTCAGAGCATTCCTACACCGAGCAACCAGGCACGATCGCACCGTGTGATTTGTCAATGCCCTTAGCGCAGCCTGACTATCGACGTAGATTGTCACAACAGATCCCCCCACGATGTGATCCAGTATCACTTCCGTAGCCCTCCAGATCGCTAGGATCTCAGCCTGGAAGACACTGCACTCATCCGGGAGTCTGAATGACCTTTTCACGTCAGTGTCAGCAATAAAAACACCAGCACCAGTGCCAGTGTCCATCTTGGACCCGTCCGTATATACTGCCCACCCCTCAAACAGTCCGTTGGATCCACGCCAAACCTCCCTATCCGGGAACTCCACCGGTGGTGTTACACCGAAGTCCAAGGTCATACTCCTATGATCCGAGATTCCCCCCGGAACCCTTTCCTGATCAAGCAGACCCACTTCGTATAGAATCCTTGTGTGGTCATCTCGCCTAGGTCTAATCAACGAAGACTCGTAGAGTCTAAGTAAGTTCCTGGCAGCCACACTCTTCGCATAATGTTCAATGGGGGACAAATGTAGTAGGATGTCCAACGCCGCCTGCGGCGTGCTTCTCCTTGCACCAGTGATGCCAAGTGATGCACTCCTCTGGGCCTTGTTAAGCATCTTCCTATAGCTGTCCACTCTCAACGCATCCCACCAAACAGTGCATCCATAGGTAAGAATAGGTCTAACCACCGATGTGTAAATCCAGTTTACCATATCCGGTCTCAGTCCCCAATTCTTACCGATGGAGTTTCTGCATGTGTAGTAGGCATTGAGTCCTCTTTTCATCCTCTCCTGGGTGTTTCTTCTCCAAGACAGTTTACAGTCGAGGAAGTTACCCAAGTACTTAGCACAGTCAGATAGAGTTAGCTCGACGCCATCTAACACTGGCCCCTTAAAACCTTCTATCCTGTACCTTCTGGTAAAAAGAACCAGCTCAGTCTTCGCCGGGTTTACCCCCAGCCCTCTATCTTTTGCCCAATCCGAAAGTTCGCCCAACATCACCTGCATAATTTCACTGATCGTGGACAGAAACTTTCCCCTGACCAGTAGAACTATGTCATCCGCATAGGCGACGACTTTCATACCCTTGGAATCAAATGTTCTGAGAATACCGTTGACCGCGAGCAACCATAGTAGAGGAGATAGAACCCCCCCCCTGTGGTGTCCCCCTGGTAACCTTCCTCCTTACCCTATGACTATACAACTTTGTAAAGATCGAGCAATTAATTTCCCTTGTGGCCCCCCATTTTGAAGTCACACTCGAAAAACACTTTCGTACACACAATCTCGTAACGAAAAGCAGTGTTTGAAAATAAACCGAACTTTATTTAGTGTACTGTACACTAGTGTGTCTCAAATTTTTTTTTAATTTTCATGGTCAAGCATAATTTAAAAGTTTATAGTGTTAAGTATTTTTGAGATTTTTCGGATGAGATTTGGAGGTCGCTCAAGTCGAATATTTGCCAAAAATCTAGTTTGCTGGCCTTTTTTGTGTTTTCTGCATAACTTTGTTAAAAACCACGATTTTCTTTACTTTTGAGGAAACCATTTAAAAGAAAAATGTCCAAGCTTTATTTTTGTGTGCATAAGTTTTTGCAATGAATTTGCTCATTACAATTCTTTCGTAATTTTTCCAAAAATTTTGTAAATAACGCATTATTAGTTTTAATATTTTTATGAAAATAAATAAAACTAACTATGCAGTTTAAAAGATCAATAAATTCTAAATAATTTAGGAAAAACTATTTTTGAATTTGCTCTTACCGTTCCTGAGTTATACCGGTTTTTAGCTTTGTAGCCAGGTTATGATATTATTACTCATACCCAACAAACAATCAAAAATATCAATAAATTTTAATTCATTTCATGTTGTAAAATTTCTTTCTTCATAAAAATAATTTAATGAAAATAAAATTCAATGAACTTAAGGCTGATTAAAAATATCAAAATTTGGATTAAAAACCATTAACAGTTCAATAAAATAACCACAATACTAATTATTGTTAACAGCTAAGGAACGAACGAAATGTTTACATTTGTCCTTCAATTAATGCCGAAAAATGTCAACAAGAAAAAATAAAGACATGAAAAACAAAAAAAAAAAAAAAAAAAAAAAAAAAAAAACATTACTTTGGATTTCAAGAAGAATTCTTGACAAAAAGTACTAAAAACAGAAGTGAGGAAGAACATGTAGATCAATTAAAATGGGTAATCATTCATTCAAAGCAAATTTGGATCTACCAAGGTAAAATACCATTTTGTTTAAAGATTGATGCCGACTAATGACGTCATCCGTCATCAATGGCGGTGAGAGCTAAACGGCAAACCCCACTGAAGAGATTGGTTACAATTGAAACTAGTATGGGCAACCTGTCCGTGAAAACCTGGGTTCAATTCCCAGCTCAGTCAAGAATAAAAACTTATCAAAAAATTTTAATTCATTTCATGTTGTAAAATTCCTTTCTTCATAAAAATAATTTAATGAGAATTAGATTCAATGAACTTAAGCCTGATTAAAAATATCAAAATTTCGACTAAAAACCATTAACAGTTCAATAAAATAACCACAAATAAAACGTGTTGTTTTGCTTTATTTAAAAATCATGTGTACAAGCACCCAGAAACGATATCTATTTTTTTTAGGTCTGTGTATTAGTATTAGGGTATTAATTTAATCGGGCCTTTGTCTTAATTGGTTAATCGCTCGATTAATTAACCGAGGTTTTGGTTTAATCGCTTAATAATCGGTTAATTTGGTTATTGCTCGGTTAACCGATTAACAAAGTTTTTTTTTTATAAATTAAGTTATTTCAATATATAAAAATTCATAAATTATTTATTACGAGTATTTGGAGTTTTTTAGTAAAAAAAAAAATAATTCATAAATAATACATATTTTTTAATTAATACGTATTATGTATTAGATAAAAGATAAACTGTATGATAATCTTATTAGTTATTTCAATAGTTTAAGAAGATCTAATAAAATAATCTTTTATACAAATAATTTGGATTAAATATTTACCCCCAAATTCATAAAAGTTATTTTGGGTTTATAGCAGGTTTATGAAACGAATTTTCTATGAAAATTTGGTTAATAAATCTTTTATTATTCAAAAATAATTTTTTATGAATATGGGGGTTAGGATTTAAGCGTTTATTTTCTTCTTTTTTTTTTTTTGATAAAACTTAACTTTGAAAAAATTCTTTCATTAATCGTTGATGTTAAAGAAATCAAAAGCAGTCCAAAATACAGAATATCTAATTTCTCAGTCCTCTACCTGGATTTTTATAAACATATAAAATCTTCCATTATGTCATTAGAGTCCTCTTTAATTTTTTTAAATTTTTTGCACTTCTAATTGTACTAACCGAAGTTCTATTAAAACAAATAATTAAACGCATATATAAAAAGTGGAACACTTTTTCTACAGTCGAAAACCCCTTCCTTTAGCTATCGGTAAGTCGTGAAAACGGGCCTTAATATTGTTATCTTTTCTTATTATTATCTTTTTTTCCTTTAAGCTTCTTTCACAATAGGCAGCAACATATTCGCTGGTGTTCATAATAGAGCAACAATTTTTTTTTGTAACCTCACACATTTTCAGTAAAGAAACCGTTTGCAAATTTTTCCCAGAACAAAATTACGTATTTGTTATTATTTTTTAAACCATTTTGTAAAAATTTTCATTCAAAACTAAATAAAATTTTTATAAACGTCATCAAGAATTTGTATGAAAATGTATATGACGTATAAAAAGTTTATTTAGTTTTGAATGAAAATGTTAAGAAAATGTTTTAAAAAATAATAAACGTAATCGTGTGACAACTTCAAAGGATTGTTTGGAGTTGTTTAACCGCAATTCGAATGACTTTTTGCGGCGTTTTGTAACTGTGGATGAAAAATGGATCCATTACAACACTCCGAAGACCAAGCAGCAGTCTAAACATTGGGTTTCTCCGGGTGAACCGGCTCCGAAGAAGGTCAAGGTAAATTTGTCGGCCAATAAGGTGATGGAAACCGTTTTTTTGGGATGCACGCGGGATAATCCACATCGATTACCTTCAAAAGGAAAAACAATAAACGGCAAATATTATGCCAACTTATTGGACCGATTTAACGAGGATTTAAAAAAAAACGATCCTATATGGCCAAGAAAAAAGTTCTTTTTCATCAAGATAATACACGGGTGCACACGTGTGCAGTCTCAATGGCAAAATTACATGAATTGGGCTGCGAATTGGTACCTCATCCGCCATATTCTCCGGATTTAGCCCCCAGTGACTATTTCCTATTTCCGAACCTAAAGAAATGGCTCGGTGAAAAGAGATTTAGTTCCAACGAGGAAATTATTGGTCAAACAAATGCCAATTTTATGGACCTCGAAAAATCCTATTTTTTGGAAGGGATACACAAATTGGAGAAACAAACTTTGGACTAAGTGTATTGAGCTAATAGTGATTATGTTGAAAAAAAAATTTTTTTTTTGTAAAAAAAACTGTGTTTCATTCAAAAGGTCACGGACTTATTGATCCTCCCTCGTATTGTTCTGTGCAAAATTTGCAAACGGTTTCTTAGCTAAAACTGTTTTTGGTTACGAAAAAAAAATTGTTGCTCTATTATAAACACCAGTGAAAATGTTGCTGCCTATTGTAAACGAAGCTTAACTCATTCCACTTTTGAACACTTTTTCTTCTACAAGAAAAATTTTTTTTACTTCAATCCAGGTTCTATTTATTTTATCCAATTCTTTGGACGTCCTCGACTATCAAATGCACTTCTTGTTATGACATCGGGCGGGTTTCGCAGTATGTTTGGGTAATTCATCTCTATTTTCTTCGTACTATTTGGCGGTTGCTGGGCTCTTTTTCCACAGATAAAAAATATTCAGTTCCCATGCTATGGAGTTTGTTGTTAGCCATGTTTCGCTGTCATAAAGCAGAGTATATTTAACACATGCATTAGTCCCAACTTTCGTTTTCAATGAGCTATGAGATGACCGCCATATCTTCCATAAACAACCGAACGCAGGTCGTGCTTTATACAACACAACAGCCATCATGGCTTTCTAGGTATTAAAAGGTGTCAACATAATTTATACTGTGTTCGTCTATCTTTAATGGGCTTTCATTGTGATTGTTGTTGATTCGCATTGCGTAGGTCTTCTTCGTATTGACCTCCAACCAAATTTTCCTGGATAGTGAGACCAGACCATTCATTTTATCCTGCATATCATGAAATTTATGAGAGTGGAGAGGCAGCTGTCGTCTGAAAAGTAGAGATCTTTGAGTTGATGGTTAAATTCCCATGACATGCCTCTTTTTTGTTTACATAGCTCCATCATAATGTCATCTAGGACAACCGCAAACAATAGAGGCGAAAGTGGGCAGCCTAATTACACCGCGACAACTGACATTTTTTCAAAAATTATGGTATTAAAGATTATGAATAGCCTACTTTAGTCACACCTATGCAGGAAACCGACAACAGTGTAGTCTTTTAAAGGATTGTTTAATGGTTTTGCAATTTCTGTTTCGTGCAGAAAACTCTTATTAATAAAAAAAATTTGGATGATTTTTTTTAGTTATCCGATGATTTCAAAATCGCACTTGACGGGCTACTTTTATGATTTATTCAAGGACCGGAAAACGTTTTTTTTATGTTTTTTAAAAAATATTTATCATTGGTGTTCGAAAAATATTTTAAATTGTACAAAAACCAAAAATAGATAAAAATATTTTGTTTGATATTGTTTCTTTAAGTTCAAAATAATAAAGTTCTCAAAAAAAAAGGTTTTTAGAAAAATATTTTTTTTTTTTTTACTTTTGCAGAAAAATTTACGAACCGAAAATTTAATTTTTTCTTTTAAAAAATTTTAAAATCATGCGTACAAAATAATTTTTTTTTCATCAGTTTAAAAAATAAAAGCAAACACAAAAAAAAGATATTTATTTTTTCAGTACAATATTATTTTGTACATGAAAAGAAAAAAATAAACCGAAAACATAAAATTGAATTTTTTTAATTGACAAAATTTAAACTCATACGTACAAAATTATAGTAAAAAATATAAAGCTAATTAATAATAAGTAGTTATAATATGATAAAGATTATCCTAGAACTAAATAGTAGTAATCTTATCAATTAGCTTGATGTTGAGTTTGAGCAACAATAAATTTTCTACATGCTCAGAACTTAAATTCCTTCTATTTTTGGTCATAATAATTGGCAAAGCACTGAAGGCTGTCTCCACAGATACCTGTGTTGCGGGTCCAGCTAATGCAACAGCAGCTAGTTTGGAAAATTAAGAATGTCTAAAGATTTTTTGCAATTGCAATTTTAAACATAATTTTATATTATAATTTTAATTAATTATCACAATTTGAACTTCAAATTGAGTTTCTAAAAAGAAAAAAAAAATATTTTTCTCAAAAACGTTTTTTTTAAGAACTTTATTATTTTGAACTTTGAAGAACAAATAAAACAAAATAATTTTTTTTTTTTTTTTTTTTTTTTTTGTACAGTTGAAAACATGTTTTGAACACCAACGATAAATATTTTTCAAAAAAAAAAAAAAAAAAAAAAAAAAATTTATTATAAAAAAAAAAACGTTTTTGTGTATATTTCAAATTTTTGTTTTTTTGTTTCTTTTCATGTACAAAACACATATTGTACTTTAAAAATAAATTTCTTTTTTGTGTTTCCTATTTTTTTTTTAACTGATAAAAAAAACAAAAATTTATTTTGTACGCATGAGTTTTGAATTTTTCAAATGAAAAACTTAAATTGTAAGTTTCGGCTCTTAATTTCTGATGCCTGGATTTATTTTACCTCTGCATTAGTTGTGAATTGTCATTTTCATAAATAGATTTAAAAATGTTTATAATTTTAACGGGTACACCTTTACATTCCAGTGCTCACGATATTGCACTGCGTCTTATATAGTCAAAAGCTTATTTTTAAATCTATAAAGACCATATGTAGGGGGAGCTCCATTTGACTGATTGTAGTATTATCATCCGGAGAGTATTTGTCTGATTTCAACAGTTACGATGAGGACGGAATCCAGCCTGCTTGCCGTGCCATAATGCTTCAATCATAGCTTGGGAATAATGATTAGAAATCCTAATGATTAGCAATTGGATTAGAAATTTTAATTGTGCTGAAAAATTGATTAATTATGATTAGTTAGCCATTTTATACGATTACTAATTGATTAGAATAGAAATAATCAAAAATCTAATCACAATTAGTGACGATTAGCATTTCTAATCAAATCTAATCAAAACTAATCCAACAAATAATTGATTAGATTTCTTGATTATTTTTGATTAGATTTGATTAGATCAACTATTTTTGTGAAAAGAAAATATTTATTTATCACATTTATTGCTATATTTACATAATGTAACAGTTTTTGCAATTGGAATTTTAAACATAATTTTATATTATAATTTTAATTAATTATCACAATTTGAACTTCAAATTGAGTTTCTAAAAAGAAAAAAAAATATTTTTTTTTGAATATTGCATAAAATTGGATACGGTGCACCCTGTTCTTAAAATAAACACTTGACTCAGCTGGTTCACTTTGTTGTTGTGTTATTATTAATGTTAATTTTCAATATTCAATATTCCAAAACTGTTACATTATGTAAATATAGCAATAAATGTGATAAATAAATATTTTCTTTTCACAAAAATAGTTAAAAATAGTTGATCTAATCAAATCTAATTAAAATAATCAAGAAATCTAATCAATTATTTTTTGGATTAGTTTTGATTAGATTTGATTAGAAATGCTAATCGTCACTAATTGTGATTAGATTTTTGATTATTTCTAATCAAATCAATTAGTAATCTGAAATTTTTATCAAAATTCAATTCTAATGATTAGATTATTTTATTTCTCTAATCGTAATGATTTCTAATTCTAATCGAAATTCCCCAGCTATGGCTTCAATATACTGTAATCTGTAGGATTTTGTAAATGGTGTTGAGAAGCGTACTGCCCCTCCAGTTGTCGCAGTCTGTAAGATCTTTTTCCTTTTGACATTTTTTAATAGCTCCTTTGGTCCAGATTTTATGTTCAATGATTCGTTTTGCCATGTGTCCATTATAAAGGAGTATTATATTTCGCCGAAAGTCTGAGCGTTAGATTGCAAGAGTTCCTCTGGTAAACCATGTTCACCGAGGGATTTATTTTTCTTCAGCTTAATTATACCATACGTTATCTGTTCAATGTTGGGGGTACCGGTATTCATGTTTTCGTTTGGGGATATATTTATATCAATGGGGTTAATACTAGTGTCTATCATTATATAAAAATTCAGACCTCTCAAATTGCTTTATATCGACCGAAAGTTTTTATTAAGTATACAATTATTTTATTTGAATGAAAAAAAACTTTCAAGCTCAATTACCCTGAATTTTTATTCATGCATTTGTAACCCTTTGCTTAAAATCCCATCAATTATGAAGCATTTAAAATTATCCCTTTAAATATGTTGAATATGTTAAGGACTTTAATTTTTTTTTATTATTTTATTTCACCTTCTCACTGATAATTGTGTTAATAGTAATAAACGTTTTTTTATTTATTTATTTCATTTATAACAACACTCATTTATTAAGTAATAATTTATGAGTTGCAAAATTTATCTGCAACATATGGAGTCATCATTTTGTTGGTTTTTAATTTTTACAAAAGAAAAAAAGAAATTCCAGCAACAACAACAAAAAACCAACAAATAAATGTGAATTAATGTTTTGAGTCAAAAACAAGCACCTGGTAATAAATTATATGAAAACTACGTGACAATACAGAAAATATTCCGACATATACAATCATTCTCACACACTTATACACCCAAACAAAAACATTTCCTGTTTTCCTTTGGAATTGTGTGCAGTGGTAATAGTAGAGGGGTGTGGGGGGAGGGGGAGGGGGGGTGTCGGTTATTCAAGTCTAACTACAATAAGTTTTGATTTGTTAGTTTCTTTCTTTTTTAACTTTATTAATAAAACGCCAAAAGCACAATCATTTGTGAAGGAATATTAAAGTTAAATTTAATGTAAAATGTGCTGGAAAAACACACGTACATGCTACTTTAAAGAAACAAAAATAAAAAAATAACATAATAAACTGACAAAAACACAATAAAATAAAACGAAAAATTTAAATTTATGATTAATACAAGGGTAAAATAAAGGACTTTTATAAAAATAAACAGAAATCAGAAATGACATAATAATTTATGTTAATTTTGTAAACATTTTGTTTTGTTATAAAATGACAACAACAAAATAAAAGTCAAGTTACAGTAGCAGATGTAATCTGTGTGGGTTAAAGAAAAGGAAATAATAGTATTGCTTTACTAAATTCGTTCATTTCCTGCCAAAGGAAGTATTTTTTTTTTAATGATTTGTGAAATGGTTATTTTTTTTTTTCTTTAAATTTTGAATTAACTTTAAAAAATGGATTGTTAAACTTTTGGTTTTCTAATTGAGCGATTTTTGTTTGCCTTAATATTTTTTCATTGAGAGTTTCAAAACTAAAATAGAACAAATGAGAACGCTATGTTTGGCTGTGCCGTATCCCTACCAAGAATTAGAATTTTAGGAACTGGACTTTATACGCGATCTGTAATAAACAATAATCCAATCTTACTGAAATCTGAGTCCATCATTATTCAGTCTAACGTTTGCGGAATAAGATGTGGACTGACACATTAGCAGTAATAAAAAATGTCAATCATGTATTAAATACACAACTAATGGCGATTTCTTTTCTGAGAAACATGTAGCATAAATGTTACATGTTCTACAATACAATTGTAGGAAACATTTTCAAGTTCTTTTGTTAATATGTTGATGAAAAACAAGTAAAACATGTTGCATATTTAACACTCACTTTAACTTAAGGTTAAGGTCATACTGCCCTGTTTTACAACTTTGGTATTTACTATTTTGTTTTTACAACCAATGTTTTATTTTATATATAATTCATACGCTCATAATTTTGTGAAAATATTGTTAAAAACAAAATCTAAAGCTTCTACATATTAAAATGAAAAAATTCTATGTATATAAGCCCCCTTTCAGACTCGGCAAGTAAGTTGCGCAAGTAACTTGCCGAGTACAACAAAGTCTGAATTCAATTCTTCCCGCGACCTTACCCCTGACATCTACAACTCATGAGTTACGCAAGAGAATTGCGCAAGTAACTTGCCTAGTCTGAAAGGGAGCTTACTATCGTTCTAATTTTTTCCAAGCCATTAGTGATGTCAATATTTGTTTTCAAACGGTAATAGTGTGCAGAAACCACTCAAATAGCATTTAAAAACGATAAAATGGTAATGGTTGGAATAAAAAGCAACTAATTTTGTTCTATTGAAGTTGCACTCCATGTAAATTTCGATTGATTAAAGGTAACATTAGAAAGTGTTACATGTATATAATGTAACATTTTTTTCTCAGAAAAGAAATCACCATAAGACTTATTTAACAAACATATATGTATGTAGCCACATGTGTGTGCTTTTTCATATTTTAAAGCACCCTACGCATAACCTCTTAAGTCCCCTTTGTATGTATTTTCTTTATCGTGCATTTAATTTGAATAATAAAACAGTCTAGGTTTCTTGGTCCTATCCCATTTTATAGAAATTTCTTTTCAAATTCTCCTAAAAAGTTTGAATTAGTGTCCATTCATGAACTTCCGTTTTAAAGAAGCTCCCATCATCCATGATACAATTCATGACGAGCCTGCAGCTAAAAATGTTTGTAAAAAAGTCCGTATTAAATGTATTCTTTGCACACTTGACTCTCATATGTTCTTCGCATATCAGCACCCTTTTGTCTTTAAAACTGCATTTATTTACCAGCGCTCTGTAAAATTTTGCAGTACGTCCGGCTACTGCTGCTTTCTTTTGTCGACATCGACAATAATTTTTATTTGTTGTCACATCAAGTGGACGACTACATCATTTCGACGTTAATTTGGTATTTTATAAGAAAGTTGTATCGACGTCGACAAGTTATCGAAGATCTGACAGAAAAAAAATCCCATCTCCAATTTTTTTTCTATTATTTTTGTTCTTCATCATTAAAGTTAATTTTGTAAAGCTATTTGTAATTCTTTGGTTTGGCTTCCACAAAGAATTTTAAACAATTGTCGCTTTGGGTTGTACAGAACTGTAGGGCACCTTGAAGATATGGTAGATGTCTGATGGACAATTGTAATTGTAGCCGCTCATATGAGTGGTTACAATTGTAGGGAGTCGGGTTAAATGGAAAGAAATAGGAAGGAGATAAACTTGACTATTTCTTTGCCACTTAAGAGATAATTTTAACACTTGGTAATTACCTTTAAGGTTGGGGGTTGGTTTCCACCGTGGTTAGATGTAGGGAATCTAGGATAATTATTTGATGGGTTGTAATTCAAAAATAAAAACAGATGAGCCGGTATAGTTGTAGGTATGTAGGTACAATATTTATTTTATATTTTTGGTTTAATTTTAAGGAAGTTATTTTTAGATTTAATTTTAAGGAAATTAATGTTAGGTTTTGTTTTAAGTAAATTATTTTAAGTTAGGTTAAAAAAAAATTTAGATTTAAGCAGATCACGGTAAGGTTTAGTTAAACTGAATACTTCTGTTGCTAAGGGCACAATGATGGATACATAAATTTATTTTTAGAATTTAACATGTCTTCGGTTCGCAGATAGCCGAAGAGGTTTGGAATAATTTCGTTAGTACTAAAAAGGGTTTACAAATTCATTTACCCTTTACAAATTCAGCTAGTTATAATACAATGGTTTTTAAACTGTAATATGATTTACATTAATTAGAGTTTACATTTCATAGTTCATAATTATATTCAGTTAAAATTAAAATATTATTACATTAAGATTTTTTTTTCTTTTTTAAATGCAATAGTTTAATTTATGTATATATATAAAGTTTCAGGGTTTTATATTAATTTTAATTCATATTTTACATATTTCTATTTCTACTTTTGATTCAAATTTATTGTTCAAATCTGAGTTTGAACACTATTTATGCTATTTTCCGACATTTTGTTTTTTAACCGATTACGCGATTTCAAATTAATTTTTAAATTGGTTTCCGATTATGAATTTTTGCCAGATTCGTGATAAGAGCTATTTGTTTACTGTAAGTTTTCTGATTATTTATACCTTTAGCGATTATTAATAAGTATAATCCTTTGCTATCATGCCGCTGTTAGCAAATTTATGCGAATTTCCGCTAATTTTGCAATTTTTACCGAATTTTTGACATTCCTTATAGGTTTATGGGGACTTTTAATTAATTTAATGGCTTGTTGGAAATATTAAACATTTTCGCTATTTTTGCAAACTTTTCCATATTTTTTAAATTTTGCGTAGTTTTTCGTTCTTTGAGGCAATCGTCTCAAATGAAAAATTTTCGCGAATTTTCGCTTTTTTAGCAAACTTTTTCGAACTATCGCGTTTAATTAATAATTAAAATTTGTGCCCATAACTTCTTTTAAATTGGCATTTTTTTATTTTAACGGACTTAATATGTTTACATTCTACTTAAAATTTCTTTAACTTTCATTTGAGTCGTCGCAAAATTTACTGTCGACTTAAACAGAGACAATTTTACTCGACGTCGACTTAAAACCGCCCTAGAAAATATCAAGTGTCTGTCATTAGTAATCGATTATTGTCAATAACGACTCAGATAATATAATTACCTTTCCGAATCCATCGACTCATGTCGACGTCGACTTTCATAATAGGGGTGAATAATTTTAACCGGATTGTCGTTTTCTATTAAACGGGCTTCCACTTTCGAAAGCTTTTATTGTCTTATAAAAAAAAATGTTTTTTGATTTTGATTTTAGAAAAGTGACGAAACATTTAATATTTCTTCTTTTGAGGATAATTTTTACAAAATTTACAAATTAACTCACGGAGTTCTAATTCGTTTTATGATATTTTTTCTACACAGAAAAAATTTTCAGCAGTTTTTTTATCAATTAAAAAAATGGTTTAAAAAGTATTTCAATTTAATAAATGTGATAATTGAATCAAAATTTTTTTTAGTTGAAAAAAAAAATTAAAATATAATTTTGATTTATTTAACATTTTAGTTGTTTTGAAATACATTTTTAATAAAAAATATTAATTTCATAACAAAAAATCTTAATTGATTTTTTCGCTTAAAATAAAATAACTTAAACTTGTAGAATTGTTGTTGGGAATTGTCCAAACCTGAGCTACTTATATCTTATATATAAATACGGGAACAATTTTTTTGTAGTCGATGTTTAAGTATCTTATCGTCCACCGATTTTAATAAAATATATTTCGTCTTAAAGCTATTTTTGTGTATATATGCACAATCTAAATTTATGGATTAAAGTGTTTACAAAGTGTTTTAAATTTGCTTGCAAATACACACACATACAAAAATAGTTGGTTTTTCAAAATAAAATAAAAATTTTCGTTCACAAATATATTTTTTATACTGTTGTTTCAATAAACATATTAAAATAACACTTTTTATTTTATATTTTCTAAGAACACACAAATTGAACTTTTTTTTACTCTTTATACAAGAAACTTTATCACATACACATTGTAGAATTAAATAGTAAAATAAAGTAAAATAGTAAAAAATGCTTTAATAATAACGAATAAAAAGAAATATGAGAAGACATTTGTTGTTTCCTTTAGTTTAGGTATCCCTTTTAAATAAGAATTGCATATTCCATACGTGCATAAAAGGATTTATTTTAACTGTGTTGTCAAGTGGTCGAATTTCGGCCACCTGTCGGTCCTAGTTTAATTAAGTCAGTTAACACATTTTTAGTAATGGCCGTTTTTTGATAATTTTTTTTTAATTAAAATTAAAAATATCATTTATTGAAAAAAATTCAATATTTTAATATTTATATTTTAAAATTTTTTGTAATCAATATTAACATTATGGTAGAAGGTGCAAAATCAAAAAAATTTTTGCATTATTCTATGAATTTGGTGATTAGAGACAATTTTGAAATTTTTCTGTGTACGTATTAGGGTATTCATTTAATCGGGCTTTTGTTTTAATCGGTTAATCGCTCGATTAATTAGCCGAGTTTTGGTTTTATCGGATAATAATCGGTTAAGTTTGTTATTGATCGGTTAACCGATTAAAATTTTTTTTTATAAATTAAGTAATTTCAATAAATAAAAATGCATAAATTATTTATTATTTGTAGGTTATTAGTAAAAAAACAATAACATATCAAACATAACATTTCTTGAGCTAAAACGAGCAAACAAAAAAATAGTTCATAAATATGTGATACATATTTTTTAATTAAATATTATGTATTAATTTAAAAAACTGTGAGATCATTTTATAAGTATTTCAATAGTTAAAGGAGATCTTATAAAATAATATTTTAGAAAAATAATTTGATTTAAATGTTTAGGATTTAATGGATTCTTTAGTTTTGATAAAATTTTACTTGCAAGAAATTCTTCCACTTATCGTAGATGTTGGCGAAATCGAAAGGAACCAATAATACAGAAAATTTCATTTCTCGGTTATTTTCCTGGGTTTCTCTAAACATATAAACTCTTCCATTATGCCATTAGAGTCCTGTTTTAATATTTTTAAATTTTAAAGCCTTCTCTAACTTTTTCGGTTAATTCTGTTAAAAGATTGATATGAAAATATATGAGAAGAAACAAATAACTAAAACACAAACATATAAAAAGTACGTCAACAAAAAACTGTTGACAGCAAAGACTTATATATTTAAAAATAGAATCACTGAACAACTTCTTTGTTTGTATGAAAAAATATTTTCTAAACAAATACCTTTTGTTAATGGGGTTTTCGTCTCAATACGTAATTAAAAACACACAAATATGTTAACGTACGAACAAGTCCAACACTGTTGTTAAAAAAAGTCACATGACACTTGCAAAAAAATATATACGGTAAATTTAACTGTGCAATAAATTTATTAAAAAAAAACTAAGATTGGCCTGGTAAGTTAATAATTAGTTTTAAAAATGTCACTAAACGAGCTCAACCGTCGCAAACTAATTTGTAAATTTTGTGAAGAAAATGCAAATAAAACCAAAAGTGAAATCTTCAAAGAAAAACGTTTATCTACAAGACAATAAACTTGTATAAGAATAACAAATCGATCGAAAAAAAATGTGGATCAGGTCGGAAATGTAGTTTGCAAGACTCTAAAGTTCGGTCAAAACTGAAACTTGAGACAACAGGTTGCAGTGCAAAGTCCTATCGCCAATTGGGTAAAAAATATAACTGTGATAACAACATGTGATAACAATACAAAAATATTTAGAATCGATGGGACTCGAGAAAAAGAAGAAAAAACAGCACCATTTACCACTGAAAGACAACAAAAGGCTATTAAAAGCAGACTACGCGAGCTGTCGAAAAATTACTTTTCTTGCTCATCAGTATACAAATGCGTGATGGATGATGAGTCATATATTACCGTCTAAGACAATGAATGGCAGCTAAAATATTATTTAAAATCTTCCAGTCGCAAAACACCTAAAAGAGCTAAATTTATACGGAAGACAATTTTTCCAGGTAAAGTTCTGTTGTGGTTAGCGATAAGCGAATGTATCATCAGTGAACCAGTTTTTTTTAAAGGTGGCTTAGCTGTGAATGCCCAAGTTTATAACAAAAAATGTGTACCAGCACTTAGCAATTTTATCGAAAAATACCACAGAAAAGAAAAAATGGTTTAACCGTAATCGGTTAACCGATTAACGGTTAACGAAATGAGTACCCTAGTACGTTTTATCAATTTATTGAACTAATCTTTAGCCAAATAATTATAGGTTCCGTTACACAAAAAAAAAATTTTTACCAATTAAAGTATTAATCAAAATTAAAATCAGTTTTAATTAAAAATTTAATCAAGTGAATTAAAAATTAAATTTTTTATTAAAACTGATTTTATTTTTGATTAATGCTTTAATGGGAGAAAATTTTTTTCTGTGTACCTTTTCCATATATTTTTATTTTTCACTGATGGTTGAAAATCATTCCATATTTCATTCCGCGTACGTTATATAACTAGGGAAACCGTAAATATACTAACCTTTACTAATGCTTTTATTTAAATACATAATTATAATCAAATATATTTCTAAGAAAATGTTGGCCCTTTTGAATCATCAATTTGGCTTAAAACCACAAAAAAAAATACTCCAACCTCAACACTGACTTAGAAGAATCTTATTTACATTCGAAAAGCTTACAAATATAAAATAATTCCGATTTTTCTCTATACGCCAATAAACTTTTTCTTTACAAAAATCCCTAAAAATAGTGTTCAAATATTTAAATTTTACTAAAGAATTTAAAATGCCAATTCCTTGAAGGATTACCCAAAAAAAAAAAAAAAAAAGAGAAAGAAATAATTGAGTTAACCCTTTAAAAAACTCAAAATGAATTTCTGTGACTATATACTTTTTTTGCCAAAAGTCGCAGTATTATAAAGTTTAAATTTCTAAAGATTTTTTGATAAAATTGGTAAGACTTACAAAAATTAGGTTTTAACAAGTTAAGTTTAGGCACATAAAATGAAGCATTTAAATCAGTGTTCGGAAATAAGCATTAAGTATCGCTTTTAAGCGTTCGGTTCGGTAGACTTGTGGACAACGCAAACGCTAATAGCGTTTGTTTAGTAAATCGTTAAAAAACATAATGTTTGCTTGGTTGTAATCGTCGAACACAAAACTAATACTGTACTTATCCAACTCTACAAAACGATGAGAACATTTAATTCCGTTCTGTTTTTTTTAATAACACGAACTTCGGTTCAGCGCATTATTGTTCGTACGTTTCAGTTGTGCTTAGCGCCCTTTTGGTTAAAAAAAAAAAACTTAAATTTTTTCACAAAAACAGAATATATATATGAAAAAAACATAAAGCCAGAAAAAAATTTTACACAAACAAAACATATGCACAATGCACAAACAAGCTATCCGTGCTGTGGTCGTTGCTAAAATGTTTTGTTTGCTCATTTTGTTTATCAATGTAAAAAAAGAAACAAGATAGACAAAGAAGAGAACACTTTATAATGTTCGTCTGTTTCTTGAAAATAGTTACGAACGCTATTAAGGTTTGTGGTCGTCCACACAAATACTAAAAAAGTTTCGTTTCTGGGTGTGTGAGCCGAACGCTAAATAATGCTCTGTTTATTTTCGGAAACAGGCTTAAATTTATTTATTTATTTAATTAAGACTATGAATTAAAAAAAGAAAAATTAATTCATCCTATTCTGTATAGTTTTAAAAAGTGTTTTTCGCTTTAATAAGAAAAAATAAAATTGTATTATAAAAATTATTTATAATAGGTTCTTGAAGGCCTTTATTACACTGTGCTAGTTGAAAAACAGACAAGCCGGGGACCTGGCGTTTTTACCTAACTCGGGTACGCTGAATACAGTGGTGCTAACAGTTTTTTAGGTTAGCTCTGATTTTCGAGATACGTAACTCGTAACTCAAACACTTTTTAGTTAATTGAACAAACTCAAAAAAATTCCGCCATAAAATTTCCTTTAAGAAAATTTTAACTTTTTTTTTTTAAGTGCAGTCTTGTTAGAAACCAAATTTTTTTTTTTTTAGCAAAAAACAAATTTATCAAAAATGGAAAAGTGCAGTTATGCTTCTAATTTTTCCCAGACATATAAAAACCGAAGTCGGAAACAAAACAAGCCATAAATGATTAAAATCTGTTAATAACTTTTGATTTTTTCCACAAAAGACAAAAAAATTTTTAATTAATTTAAGCATTTCATAAAACGCTATATTTGTATGGAAGCCCTCCTAAGAAGTGGTGATAAAGGGTAAGTATGTCTCAAAGAAATGTTAAGGATAACAAAATAATCGAGGTCGGTCATACATTATATCCCACTAGTGTCGACTCCTGGGCATTTATGGCAGCTTTTCTTCAATATATTTGTAGTCTGTATTGAACATTATGTATGGGAGCCCCCTTAAGGAATGGATATAGCTGGATATAAATAAAATGGATAGAAATAAAAGATGGCGATAAAAATTAAGTGGGGTTGGTCATACATTTGATCCATCTGGGGGCATCATAGGCACTTCAAGGGCCAAATTTAAGAATTCCAACCATACAAATATGGCGGTTTAATAAAATTCTTAAATTTGGCCCCTAGCACCACTGGATTCAGCGTACCCGAATTATGCCCAGCTTGTCTCAAAAAAAAAAAGGTTTCAATTTCATGCACAGCGTTGACCTAAAAATAAGTAGTTATTCTTTAATTTTTACTTATATTAACCCAAACTACTCACCACTACTTGTTTATTATTTGCCCTATTTACTTTATTGTTTTGTTTTTTTATTATTTATATTTAATTAATTAATAAGTACTCCTCGTTTTACAAGTGCTTCATAATTCTATTGTCTATTAATTAAAGAGTAGCGCTTTGCGTATGATTAATACTCATTTTTCCTCTTGTTTCATTAAATATTCCACATACGCTCAAGTGGCCTCATTTTTATCTCCTCTTGCATTTATAAAATGGCATTAATAAGCAAAACAAATATTTGTATGCATAATTCATTTAGCAGTTTTTTTTTAACATTTTACTTAAATTACAACTAATATAAGTTATAGTTTTATTTTATTTTTTTTTATCCATATTTTATAAATTTAATCCTTGTTAGTCATTAAATATGCTTATTTATACTAAAAAAGGGTTCAAAGTAAAAACTATAAATTCAGTTTCATTTCCAGAAAAACACATAGAAACTGGTGATAAAATAGGGAGCGGATTTATATGCAAGAAGCACTTACCAATTCACTGCGTAATTTGGTCTGAGATACTATAAGTATTTTATGGTATTTGAATTATCAAGCAATAAAAACTCCGAATATTTTCTCTGTAACTGTCTCGTCTCAGGGACTCATAATGGATTCATGCTTAGCTTACCCCTTTAGATTCCAATTTGTATTTTAAAGATTGTTAGCTAATTTCGAAAAATAAAATTTTATTTATTCAATTATTATTTTTTAAATTATTTGTGCATGTTCCCAAATGGGATCATTGGACGCCAATGGGTTAAACCTGTCATTGTGACTATTGGCTGTACAAAAGTTCAAATGTATCGCAGTGCTTATTGCCTCTTATACATATTCAACTATATTGAAGTGACCATTTTTTTCTTACGTTTTTAAACTACACACAGAAAAAAATATCAATGTTAAATTAACATGGTGCAATGCTAATGGAAAATCATAGTAAATTTCTATAAAATTAAGAATTTTAACAAATAGATATTGGGAATTATTTCTTTTTCATAAGCAACTTTATTATATTCAACATTTTTCGAATTTATTCTATGAGTTAAATTTCAGTTATATATTTTATAAAGCTTTTTGTAATAAATTCGAAAAATGAAAAATGTTGAATTAAGAATTTTATTTAAAATTATCCTTGTTTCATATTAATTTTAAATGAAAGATGTTAAGAAAGCACTGTGCAATATTGAATACATAAAAGCCTGTTTTACTAGAAAATCATACATTTCTTTAATTTTCGTGTCTAAAATAATTTATAAAAAGAAGAAAAATTCCCGTACTCTTTTTGTTAAATTATGATGAAAACCATATTGGGCCATTCTGCTGGTGCTTTGTGAGTGCTTCTGTTAACAAAGGGGAATACAAAAAAAAGGTGCCCCGGCAGTGAGCTAGTCTATAAGTACAGGGGTTGCGGGTTCGATTCCCACCAGACACTGGTCTCCTGCAGACAAGCGAAGAGCTTCGTGGGATAAGCGTAGGAATAAAGAAAAAAACATGTATTACAGGAAAATAAATACTAATATTCTCTCACTCTCTGGTTCTGCGGGTAAGTGCTTAGAATTATTCTTAAATAAATCCATATGTTGTTTCTGTAGCTTTTTCTTACTGCTATTTCACACTTAAACCAATTTAATTTCATATATAATCAAATTCAAATTCATGTCGTTTCAACTTGAAATTACTTCCATTCAACGTGAATGGTAGTGTTATTTCAATATCAATGTCATTTTGCTCTAACTTTACGGGAGTGTTAAATCTACATGAATTATAGTTATTTTAAAGAAAAATCAGTTTGTTCACAAGTTATTGTTATATCATGTTGAATGAACATGAAGTAACTATGAAGCAAAGCATAACGGAAAATGTTAAATCAACTTTGTTTACGACAGTTTTACATTAATTTTTTCTGCGTGTAACTGCCTGTTCAACTTTTTCGAATGCTAACGTTCGAATAGAACATTTCTATGAAAAGCATTAAGTTTTCAAAATATATTCCATATAAAATTCTATACGAACGTTTACCTTCGAAATCATTGAAACATACAGTAAGTAAAGGGTTAGCCATTTAGTGGTTTGAAAACCGCTGGCCTGGCAAGGCTGACAGCTGTTAAATATCTGTCACCTCAAGTGTCATTGATTTAGTGAAATGTTTAAAATTGACGAATATGAATCAAATATGAATAACAACCAAAGAATTCGTTAAAATAGCTTAAACTTACTACAAAAGTGGTGAATCAAACGTGGCCATTTTCGAGCATTATGGGGAGATTATGGTCGTCATAATCGCCCTAGAGTGCAAGTTATTGGCAAGATTATAAAGAAATTTTATGAAACTAGAAGCGTTATAGATGTGGTCAGGCCTGTGCATCATCAGAATGTGTGATCTTCCGTAAATATCGTAGAACCATTACAGTCAATTCGAAGCTCTATGGTCGTATGTGGGATGTTCAATTAATCGGCTTTTTTTGTTCGATTGAACGATTAATCGATATTTGTCATTTTTGACTTATTCGATTAAACGAATAATATAATAAAATTAATCGATTAATCGAATAATTCAAAATCCAGAAATTTTATGAATTAAGGGATTTTTTTCGATAATTTTAGAAAAAATTGGTACTTGAGTAAATAAACATTATGAATTACAAGTATTTTAATATGTTATTAACAAAAAAACAAAACAAAAGTAACAATTCATACTAATTGATAAAACCTTTACAACGATAAAAAAAAAATAAAACGTGTGTTGAGATCATATAATTTTATATGTACAAACAATTAAACAGATCTTTAAAAATAATCTTTTAAAATAAAATGTTGCTTAAATGTTTTGCTTTACTTGGAAGCCACACGATCAAGTTTTGTCTTTCCTTTTAATTTGCTATACTCTCTCACTTTTTTACTAACGCACTCACACTTTTTAAATTGACCACGAGATTGCTCTCAATAGTACATTTCCATTTGTTTGCCAATTTTACGTTCAATTTAACAACTGACCACAAATTAACTTTGGTGCTTTCTTTATAAAAAATATATATCTTTAAAAATAAATGTGCTTTATTAGAAAAAAATTGTGTTCCTTCGTTGGGGTCATTTTTAAAATGAAATTGATTATCAAATTGAGTGCAGCCTGTGACACAGCTGTCAATTCAAACAAGTTTTGACAAGCAGTTTTTGTGAACAACTTGAAAGTGATTTATTGAACGTGTGGCTCTAGTGCTAAAATTAATTTTTTTTGCATTGGTTTGAATTATAAGTGAAAATTAACGGATTACTGCATTATATCAGTAATCAGTAAAAATTAACTGGCTACTGAAAATTTTTAGTAAGCAGTACGCCCATGTATGTGAATTACTCACTAAACATGACAGGTTTTTTTTTAATTCCAACGGACACATACATTTGGTTTATTTATTTGACTTAAATGTTTAAAAAACTTTACATTTGACAGAAAAACATAATATGTATTGTTGTTCGATTAATCGGCATAAATTCTTCGATTAATTCTTTAATCGAAATCAGCAAATTTAAATTAATCGAAAAATTTATCGTCTAAAATTGTTCGATTAGTCGAACAAGAATTAATCGGCTGAACACCCTAGTCGTATGATAACCGAAATTTTTTTCCCTGCAATTGATGATTATGAACTGGTAGTGGCTTTATTGCATAGGAAGTTTTCAGGGCGCGTAGAACGGTTAGGCTCTTTTTTGTAGGCCTACGTCAAAGACAGTGTCTACACGGATAATCCCCTTACGTTAGCGCATTCAAATACCAACATTCGTCAAGTAATCGCTGTGATACCGGCTGAAATGTGCCAAAAAGTGGTCGAAAACGGATCGACCACTGCAACCAAACACAAAGCGGTTATTTAAATGATATTGCATTTCGTCCGTAATAGCAACGGTTAATTATTCAGGTATGTCATAGAAACCAAATTCAAACGGAAGTGAAAATGAAAACGTTTTTGCCTTCTCTGGATAATGTTAAACGCAAAAAATTGTTCTTTTTTAATTCAAAAAAGCGAAACAAAAACGATACGAATTGAAAAATGTGTAAATTTTCACTTTCGTACAAATTTTGAGACATACTTACGTGATTGTAATGAAATAAAAGTTTAATCGAAATCAAAGCCTTATGTGTGTTTTATTTTACGTTACTTTTGAAACCGAAAAATGGATAACCCGTTAGTTATTTTCCTTTAACAGAATTTTTACTGAGATATAGTTTTGAATTCATTCGCTGAATACATTTTCCACTCTGACTTTATATGTTGCGAAATTTCTTTTGCAAGTTGTAATAAATGCATTCAAATCCGTCCCCTAATAATAACATTAGAAAAACTATAGTTTATAACAATATTGTTTTTCTATATCTGTGTTTTAGAAATTATGGCAAGAGATATGTGTTCAAATGGAATTGAAAATAAAAAAGAAAACATACATAAAATATATTCAGAAGGATTAAGACACAAGTGAGGAGAGTTTTACAGTAAAATACGGAGGTGAAAGGAAATAAGCTGCAATAAAAATGAAAATAAAACAAAACGAAAACTTATGTGTTTCTCTTAAGCTTATTTTTCTTTTAATTTAAATCACTATAAAGACTTGAATTTTACAATACCCTATCAGGTTTATACAGTAAATAAAAGTGTTAAATTATTGGGAAACCTTTTGAAAATTTCTGCTTTAATGGATGTGATTACAAGTTGTTATTTGTATGTTATAAAAAATAAATAAAAAAATTTTTTTTTCTAAAACTTGTTATGTATAAAATCAATCACATCTGCAATTAAATTTCTTATTTATTAAAATGCTTAAGTAACAGGTGCCAAGTAAACCAATAACAACTAACATTTGGTATGTTCTGTCTGCGGTGTAGGGTATAAAATGTATAAAGGGAAGGTTACTCTTCATTAGTGGTACAAACAATTTCTAGTTTTCTTATTTTTTTTAACACATGAAAAATCGATTTATCGTGTAACCTTTTGAAAGAAATTCAAAGTTAAAAGAAGTTAAAAATAGGGACGAAGGTTCTGCTTCTTTATATTTATATGGGTATCAAGTAATAGTTACTAGTTTCAAAAATTTATTCTTTTTAATAAAAAGAAAGTCCCTTATAGCAGCATACCTATTCAGTATGATAAATAAAGTCATAGCTGTCAATTTAAACAAGAGAATATCAGACGAATTAATGGCATAATCAAGGAAAGAACAAGCTTGTCTTTGTCCCAACAACTCGTGTTTAGACCACTCTAATTGACTGAGAGTAATCGTAAATGTGGTATGGAGGTCCCCTCTGTACATTTTTTTTATAGTATTCGCAAGGGCACTTGCCATCTTAGCCCAAATCTTTTCTGAAATGCTCTCGAATGCAAAAAAAAGTCTGTAAACAGTCTTAAGCTGCCAATTTTTTAATGAAGGTGTACCTTAATTTCACTGATTTCGGAACGACAGTTGACACCTTGGCCCAAATTTTTATCTGAAATGCACTCAAGTGCAAAGATGTCTCACATGAACTCATCCAATTGATTAAAAGTCTGTACACACCGGTAAACTGCCGAGTTGTTCATGGTGGCATGCTAAGCCTTAAGATTAAGGTTGACACTGATGTTCTTCAAGGGCGTATGACGCCCCAAATGCTCTTCAACATATTACTTAACAGCTCGATGCATTACTCTATGTTGGATAATCGAGAAATCGTATGGGGGCTGCTCGAAAGGAAGACCTTCCGTATGCCGATCCCATGTGCCTACTCTGTCACAACTAGGAATAGGCAATAAATATCGATATATCAAAATGTCGATATTTAAAAAAAATATAATCGATCTATATCGCCGATATTAAAAATACCCATATATCGGTTCATCGATATTTATCTACGACTATCGAATTTGATATTTTTAAGATCTCTTTATAATAAAATTCAACATTTTAACCGTTTAAGAAAATAACGGCGCTTTTCCATTGTACATTTTCATGGATTACACAGTTCAGTTTTGTCTCGGGTTTTTAAGAGTTGACAACAAAAAAATAAGCGCGGAAAAATATTCTGGAAAGGGTTCCTAGAATTATGCAAAGAATCGCCTTAATTATGACGTATTAGCAGCAATAGACTCATGAAAGTTGGAATGCTAATAATAAAAAACAATTTTGAATTTAATTTTTAATATTTTTATTTTTGTACCCAATATTTCGAGGCAACTCCGTTGCTCATCTTCAGGGGATTTATTTAAATAAAAAACAAATTAAAAAATTCTTGTTGTCACTGTGCGCTGTAAGCTTTGGATTACAACAAGAATTTATTTCTTTTATTTATATTTTAATTAATGTAATATCTATACACATTAAAAGTAAGTAAAAATACAATTATACAAAAAAATTTTTATAACTAGGTTATTAATAAAAATATTTAAATAGATATTCCCCTGAAGAAGTCAAAAAAAAATTGACAAAATGTTGGGAAAAAATTGTAATTAAATGTGTTTTTAATTTACAATGGAAAAATTTAGGCCCTATTAGCTTACTAAAATATCTAAAACTTCAAGAATTTTTTAATTTTTTAATATGTTTTTTATTTAAAAAAATCCCCTGAAGATAAGCAACGGAGTTGCCTCGAAATATTGGGTATAAAAATAAAAATATTAAAAATTAAATTCAAAATTGTTTTTTAATTTATAATAAATGACCTCAAACCGAACCAAATATAACCTACAACAGCAAAAAAGGTCAACAATACATACTGTTAACAATAATAAAAAACTATTTCGTTTTTTTATTTTTTATTGGAGCATGTTCTTATATTTTAAAAATAAGATATTGCACAGTTTAGTTGTATAGTATGTGCCACAAGTTTCGTTTACCGGCAGTATATAATCCGGCGTAATATAATCCCAATTAATTTTTTTTTATATTTCATATGGCGAATAAATAAAAATATTTTTTTATTCTTTACTTTTTTTTTTTAATTTATTTATTGTAGAATTAACTGCCAGTCCCTCGATTTCAAACGAAAACTTCGTTCGCATAGCTTAACTTAAAAACTAAATTTTAAAATTGGTTTTTGTTTTAAATAAAAGTTAAGCGAATGAAATTAAAAGAAACAATAAAAAATTTGAAATGGAATAACACGTAATATGTTTGTACATATGTAAATATGTATTGACATAGGTACATATATTAAGTTTTTAAATTTGGTAATAATTTCAGCGTAATACGTTCGATACATCGGTATATCGATATTTTTAATTAATAAATATCGATACTCTTAAAAAATATCGAAACGATATATATCGATATATTTTTTCTATGTGCCCATCCCTAGCCACAACTATACTGACATAGCCGAATATCTTAAGCGACTCATCGTCATATCAGAGAAAGGAAATTAACATCAAAATTACCAAAGGTTATGTGTATCAATTCTGGAAACTCTAACACCTTCCTAAATGAAATATTAGAAAAAAAAGAGACATTCTGCTACCTTCACAGAAAAAGTATTTCAATTTAATTAATGTGATTATTGAATCCATTATTTTTTTAGTTGAAAAAAAAATTAAAAATATAATTTTGATTTAATTAACTTTTAAGTTGTTTTAAAATAAATTTTTATTTAAAATATTAATTAAATAACAAAAAATCTTAATTGATTTTTTCGTTTAAAATAAAATAATTTAAACTTGTAGAATTGTTGCTGGGAATTGTCAAAACCTGAGCTATATGTAATTAAATCAATTAACACTTTGTTTGAAGCGGCAAAATTTTTTGATAATTTTTTTAATTAAAATTAAAATTATAATTTTTTGAAAAACAATTCAAAATTTTAAATTTTTACGGCAACGTTTTTGCTTGATTCTATGAATTTGGTATGAATTTGGTGATTAGAGAAAATTTTTTTTTATTTATTTGTTGGGACTTTTTTTTAAACCGAACTGGACAAAACCTGTTGTCCCTATGTATTGACATATACGTGCTACGTTATGGGCTCCGACTACAATATTCAAATTTTTTATACTTCAATGGGGAGAAAAAACTATCAAAAAGGGGAAATACGGGAAATTAAATAAATTTCTTTCTTTTAGTTTTCCGTGCTACATGTGGTAAATTTTGAATTTTCTACAATATTGAACTTCAAAATATAAAATTATAGGTGCAGCGTCTTGAGTAAGTGAGAACGTATAAAGTAAAAAATTTTTAACTGGGATTTTTTGAATTTTTGTTAACATACGACTTATAAACATAAAAGTCCAATAATGACTTTTCTCGTCATTATTGGACCTAGAAACATAAAATTAAACATGCAATGTCCTGATTGGATGAGAATCTATAAAAGGGAACTTTTTGGTACTTTTTCGTTCTTTTACTGTTACTTTTTGAATTTTTATATACTCTGAACTTAGAAACGTAAAATGCAACATTCAAAGTCCAGAGTGATTGAGAAACTAAGAGGAGACTTTTTGGTAGTTTTTTCCGAACAAATTTTTTTGAAACTGCGTAAAATATTTATCAAAACGGCTGTAAATGTTTCCAAGCAACCACGTTACTTACATCGTTAATCTCTTGTGGTAAACATATATAATATTGTTAGAACCATAATATTATCTTGCGCAGTCATAGCTTGATAATGTTATATTTCATTTCAGAACAGTTGTAGCGTTTCCTTGTTATCCTTCTCCTTGTCAGAAAATTTGTGGCAAAGTATATGAAGCCAGAGCGTTGCAATTCAATTAAAAGTTAAAATAAATTTATGTTCAACACGATAACAATGCATGAGAGGTACTTTGTCTTTGGGGTTAAGTCGCAAAAAAATTAAAAAAAATTTTAAAAATATGAAAGAATAGCATAAAAATAAAAATGAAAAAAAAAATAGGAAAAAACCTAAAAAATGAAATGAAAAGAATACAAAAACAAACAATTGCATTCAGACTTTTTAATTTCAGCTTCTTGATATTGTTGCAAAACCACAAACATGTGTAAATTAAGTTTTTCTACGACACAAAAAAAAAGGAAATAAAAATGAACTTCAGTTTCGAAAACTAACAATTTATTGCCTGGACAATCTGCAGAAAGCATTAATAATAAAGAAATAAGGAGAGTTAGAAGGAGCAAAAGGATATTGCAGAATACAATTTTAAAAATATTATTATAAAAGCTTATAAAAATCAATGTTTTTTTCTTACTTTTTCCAAGACATGTTAACTTAAAGTGAAATCAATTTAATATAATTAACTTTACAGAAGTTGTTTTTCAGATAAATTTTGAAAAACACCCTTTTTAATGGCACCCTATATGAATATAAATGAAATGGTTTGCAAGTGATTTAGTGTGGTTTATCATGGATTTAATTGTGCGAAAAATTTTATTTTAATTCTGGTTGGTAAATGATGTCAAAAATTAAATCTCTTCAATAGAAATTTAAAGGTTTTAAAAATGGCAAAAATGAAGATTTCAAAATTTTTATTTTTTTAAACTACATTTTAAATTGTTTTAGATTTTTTTAAGAATATACATAAATTTTAAAAAATTTACAAAAAAATTTAAAAGTAGCTACACCCAGAGAAAGAACATTTTTCAATATGGTCATCTCCAACAAAATTATTTTTAACGAAAAATATTTAAATATATTATGGTTACTTTAACCATATTATCGTCACCGGCAACCATATAATGGTAAAATAAGTCCTCCATAAAGCAGCCACAACCATATTATGGTAGCTTACGATCACGTTGCTCTTGAAGAAAAATAGTGGGCGGAGAAGAAATGGAGAAAAGTGATTTGCATGCAATAAGTCGTTGTTGCGTTTTCGCAGCAGTGATTTTTAAAAGATTATACTGAATAAATGGGATTCTATTTTCATTTATGGTTTTTTGATAAACATTTTTCAATGGTTTAAAATTAAGAAGCCAAAAAAATGTTTTTTTTTTGTATAAAGAAACAAAGGAGGAATATTATTTTTAAAGTGAGAGCGTAATAGTAAAGCCCCTAAACAAAACGACAAAAAGCTAAAGCATTCAAATCGAATGGTTAAAACCGGTTTTATATGCAGTGATTAAAACTAAATTAAAAAAAATAAATTATTTTTGGGTAAAATCCAAACCATTTTTAAGAGACATTAGTGCATAACAGTCTAAAATAAGTCGCATTTAAGTATTGCCTCAGGATTCGCAGAAATCGGCGTTTGAATTGTTGGCCGCGAAAAACACTCCTGGGTTTGTAGCGTGCGAATGCCTTTTTTTGCAATAGTCCTGAAAACGAAAAAATTATCAAAATGAACAAAAGCACCAATTACACTACGTGACCAAATGTATCTTGCACCTTATCTTTATGCGACGCAGTGTTATAGGGCTAATAAGGAGTTATAAGTAAATCTATTGTCAAAATAAAAATTAGTTTTATTTTGATTTTTTTTCATGTAAAAGTGTACAACGGTCACGTTCGACATGATGGAAATGTCAAAATTGGCTTGTGTTTTTAACACCCAGTCTACAACTTACATCAAATTTGGGTGCCCCGGTAGGCTAGCTGGTAGTGAGCTAGTCTATCAGCGCCGGGGTTGCGGGTTCGATTCCCGCCAGAGACTCTGGTCTCCTGCAGACAAGCGTATAGCTTCGCGGGATTAGCATAGGTAATATTAAAAAAAAAAAATTCTTAACATTAACACTAATATGATGTTAGTGTTAAGTATAGACTCATCATGTAGGAGGTTTTCTCATGTTATAACACGGTTGTTAATGCAAATGTTTTAACAATGCTTTTATACCATCATGTTTTAATAGCAAATCGTGTCTGTTGTAGACGTGGAGTAAAGGCTGAGTTAGGCGAACGTTGCTGTTCCCGTAACTTACTGTAACGGACTGCATGCAAGTTGGTGCACTTATAGAACTTCTAAAAACGTGTCATATGTTTTTCACATACATAAACAAAAAAGCAATAGTATACATAAAACAACACACACAGTGATGGGAAACCAAAAGGTTTAAATGTTGACCGTTGTGCAGAAAAAGTACCAAGTAATTAAAATGTTATTAAAACAGTATTAAGTGTATGTAAAAAAATATTAATAATTTAATATCTGATATTTATATTATACAATTACAATAAACAAATATGTATTTTAGCATATAAATACACATTTACATGTATTATTTTGTAAATTTGCATAGACAAAACAATATTTTGCAACCATTTAAAGCCTTTTATATATTTCTCATTTCTATTGTATGTGCATATGCATTTGTTTATTTTGAACATTTAAGCATATGTATATTTATATATATGGAAATATGTTGTATTGTAAGTCGTTTTGTCGAAAGTCCATAGATATACTGGAAAAAAGTACAAAAAAAAAAGAGCGAAAATACCCGCAATTAATTTAATATACAAGCAGGCAATCACTGCTTTACAACTGTCACGTAACGACGGCATGAAATTCTAATTTATACAGATTGAGACGTTCCGTCAACGTGACATTTAAATTCGGTAAGCATTTACATTGTAAGCAAATAACAAAACGGACCAGACGTTTCGTTAGGGGACGTGGACGTTCGGCTAACTCTTCCTTAACGTATCAACCAATAAAAATTATTGTTATTGTTGTACTTGGTGTAGTATTACCACCACGTGGCACTTAAAGCATTTATCCATTATAAAAAAAATAATTTAAAAAAATTATTTATAACTGGAAGAATTTTAAAAATCTGTCCGATTTTCCTCACGCTACTATTTTATTGAAGAGTAAAATTAATATTTTTTGGTACTTCTGGTAAGACAGGTGTCAGGTGCAGGTGTCAAATTTTAATTAACGTAAAATTATTGGTTTGATTTATGCGATAACTAAAATGCCTGGTTATCTAACGCGGTATTGATTTATCCATCTTGTTTTCTTTTCTAACCCTCCGCGTAAATTGAGGGCGCTTTGTACTTTCTAGAGTAAAGGACATTTTAAATTAAAGAATTATTCTTTAAAAATAAAGTTTCACCATTCTTTAATCGAATAATTAATAATTTATTTTAGGTATTCCACCAAAATTCGCTTATTCAAATTGTAATAAATCCTCTTATTTTCTTTAACTTGTTAAGTAAATAAATTCATTAACAAAAAACTCACAAACTTTTTTCCCCCTCTCTTTCTTATATAAATAAAATAATTTTTCATTTTGTAACTAGTGCTGCTGTCATTACAACTTTCACTGCTTCTGTTTCCTTTTTCTTTGAATGATTAATTGTAGCCAAAGCTGAAGTTTCTAAAAGGAAACAAACAAACAGTTCCAAAAAAATAAAAATTGGAGAAAAAGAACTTTTGTTACTTTACAAAAATTTTACTCTGCTGACAAATTACTTTTTCAAATTGCATTTGTTATACAAAATAATTTTTATTACTTAATAAATTTATTTATATTATTTAGCACTTAAATTGGGAAAATATTTTATATGCTTCTCAAAATATGTCCAGGAACTCTGCAGGAGTTTGAAGCATATTTGATTTATTTTATGCAAAAACAAAAAGAGAAAAATAACCATAAGGAATATAAACAATACAATAGAAATTCATAAATTTATTGTTTTTATTATTTAGGAGACTCATAAACCATTAATGTAAAAGTTTTTTTATAGACTCATATACAGAAGAGTTGGGAGTTGGATGGGAATGATGGCTTGTGTTTGACACACAGCACAGTGGCGTAGAATTAAAAAAGTGGAATATATGTTTGTTAAATATTGAAATTCAATCTACTTTTAAAACTGATAATTGAATATATATTTATGTATAAAACAATCCCGACCATTTAAACCCCTACACTTCAGTATATAAGGACAAATTTTTGAGAGTATAGCCAATTTAGAACCTATGGGCAGTCATAGATCCGCCAGAGTAAAATTATGTTATAAGATTAAAAGTCATGTAATATTTGAATATGGTACACATATGCACAAACGCGTAATACCCTCCCGACTATTGTGGTGTAGGTATGAAAACAGAATTAGGGAATTAAAAA
This sequence comes from Pollenia amentaria, assembly GCA_943735925.1. Taxonomy (NCBI): domain Eukaryota; kingdom Metazoa; phylum Arthropoda; class Insecta; order Diptera; family Polleniidae; genus Pollenia; species Pollenia amentaria. The sequence goes on along the minus strand of OX031010.1, from coordinate 180,328,744 downwards.
GGTAAAAAAAATAATAAAAATATTTTTTAAAATTTTATCAAAAATAAAAATGGATTTAGCACGTCATAAAGAAATATTATTAATAATATATTGTGTATTCCCAAAAATAACTTTTGATAAAAAATTTGCAAAAAAAAAACTGAACTGACAAGTTGGTCACAAAGACCCCGCATAGACCAAATAGGTCCCTAGCGATACCACGTTGTACGATAACCCGCAGAAGAAAGTCAGAAAAAAGTTCATTCCGATGTGATGATACTCAGAGTACCTACACTCTCTTGACGAATGCCAGGAGTCTCATTAACCCAATTCCAGAGATTTCCCCGAGACCTTGGAAGTAATGATCTACCAGACAGTTCGCCCTGGAGCGCAAGAGTACCGGACAGTAGCAGAGTATATGCTCCACTGTCTCCTTTTCCCCTGGTACCCCGCAGAATCTACAATTGTCACTATTTAGCCGCCCCGCCCTCTGGGCGTATACCGCAGTCCAACAGTGACCGTTAAAAAACCTACTAGAAGTCTGCAGTCCCTTCTCGATAGCGACAGAAGAATTTTCGTTGACTCCGGATCATAGAATCCCCACATCACCTTGGAAACCCTGCACGTTCCGGTGTTTTTGCCGAATCGCCTCTGATCTCCTCCGTATAGCAGAGTCCGTATCTCTCCTAATATTCCGAATTGGAGCCGGAATGGCCATCACCATATCGTATGGTAAATGGACCCTCCGTTTCGCCAATGCGTCCGCCTTCTCGTTGCCCTCTATGCCTTGGTGGCCGCGAACCCAGTAGATGTGTACCCTCCTATTGGCACAGAGTCTATCTATCGAGTCCCTACACTCCTAGACGATAATTATTATGTAGAAATTGAGATATATTAAGATTTATTATATATATATGATATATATATAAATATATAATATAAATTATTTAATAATTAATAAATTAATAGTGTATTAGACATATATTTATATATTTTTAAATTATGTATATGTATATATAAATATATCTATATATATATATATATGCAGCGGTTATCGCCCTGATCGCTGATGTTTTTTCTTTTCATCCAGTGACAAGGACAATTCGAGTCGAAAAAAAACCCGCCAATTGTAGGGGAATGTAGGAAAAGATATTGTATTCGCTTTACTGTTTTGTATTATTTTTATTTTCTAATGTCTTTAGAAAAAGGTTTCCTGATGAACTAGCGTTTCCTCCACAATAAATTTCAGTGTATTTATTAAAAATAAAAATTGGGAATTTAGCACGTCATAAAGAAATCTTAGTCATAACAAATTTTAGTAGTTTCTGTAAATTTTCGAACTTGTTTTCCAAAATGGTCCTCTCTTTATTGTATTTATAATTTATAACTTATTCACATTTATTTTAACTTTTTCAATATTATGCCACTGTGCACTGCTGGATATAGAATTTACATTGCCTTTTCAGTAGCATTTTCAATTCATACTTTAGTCATTTATCTTCTATTAGAATATTTTTAATAGATGCATTCGTGTGTTTGTTATAAATTTATATATAAATCTTTTGGTCCAATTCATATTGAAGCTAGTCCCTTCTTAAAGGGCCCTAAAGGTACAAGTTGTGAAAAAATGAATCGTAAAAAAATAAATAAGAGTGCTATATTCGGCTATGCTTTTAATAAGTAATAACCCATAAAAATATAAATATATATTATTTGGGCATTCCACGCCAAATCGAATGTTTTCAAAAATATTTTTTTTTTTTTGATTACCTCAATTTTTTATATTTTTTAGTACACTTAAAAAGGACTTTCGTGAGAAATTTTGACATATTTTTGATTAATCCTTCAAAGAACTCATTTTTTTTAGCTTTTTGTTCATAACTTTCTTAATAATGGCCACAATTTTTTTTATAGAAATATTCGTCTTTAGATGTTTTTACAGAAAAAAAAACAATTTCCAAGTTTTTTTGATTAAGATTTTTGGTTTTGAAATTTCAAAAAGTGTTTTTGAAAATGAGTGTATTCTTCTTTTGTTTTTGAAAATGTATAATTTTAAACTTCTATCTACCCAACAACTTTTAAGCCCGGTCCGGTAGTGGGCCTTCCATAAGTAATATTTTTTCGATTTTTGATAATTTAAAAATCAAAAATCGCTATCCAAAATTAAAAACATAATAAAACAACAACAACGGATTTTCTGGGGGAAAAACCCAGAGGCATTCATGCTTTTTTCCTCATATTTCAGCCATTTGACCGATCTGGCTGCATTTCAGACCATATTTGATTTAACAATCCTCATCAAATATGGGGTCTTTATAAAAGCTATTTCAACGGACGCATGTGCTGACGGACATCGTTAAATCAATTTCGCTACAAATAAGGACCCGGGGTATATACACCTTATAGGGTAAGATCAATATTGTAGAAATTAGAGGCGGAATGACAAACTTTTATAAACCCTTTCCAACTGTGGTAAAGGGTTTACAAATATTCTATTGTAATCGTACATATAAATTAAGGCTAGATCGATGTTATGAAAAGGAAATTCAATGTTTAACAAAATGTTATATTTAAAGATTTTTCACGATCTTGGAGATTTTTTTTTTTTTTTTTTTTTTTTTTAATTAAAATATTTTAAATACTTTAGCGATTTTTCCAATATTTTAGGTTTTTATGTAGTTTTCCATAATTTCTTTCGAATTTTCGAATTTCAAGGTTTTAAGAATTAAAAGATTTTTTTTTTTTAATTTATAAATTTTAAATTTAACAAGTTAAGTTTTGTTTGCAATTTGTCGATTTTTAATATAAGTCATTATGGTTGATTGGGCCCTTTATCAAGGCTCTTAATGTCAATTTAGTAATAACACTTAAATTTTATGGCAAACTCTATACAATACCATCAGCAAAGAAAAAAAAACTTATGTATTTGTATAATATTTTAGCAGTAGACGAGTTTTTATTTATGCACAACTTCTTCAAGTAAATTCATAAATATTTATAAATCCCAAGTGAAAAATTTACATTTGAATTCTACACATTTTAAGTGTTCGTATTCTCTACGAAAGCAGTAAACAATAAAAAGTCAGACATTACGGACAACGAAAAGAAAAATTACGTGTAAATTACAAATACATAAATATGTAATCAAGTATTTTCAATTACAATATAAAGTAAAGTAATTGAAATCGAGGACTAAAGCTTATCTTAACAAAATTCAGAAGTCGCAACTTAAATTCCTTGTAATTAGAAATCGCATCACGTAATGGCAATTAGAAATAAACAATTACAAATTCTCAGTTTTTTTCAAAGAATTATTTTTTCATTTAAATAATAACTATGATTGCAATTGGAAAAAAAACGAGCAACAAGTAAATGTGTAATTACAAAAAAGAAACACTGAGACCCTTCATTCATGTTTTATATCGTGTACGTATTACACATTGATCTTTCTAATGTGCAATAAGGCACGATTTTTTGCATCAAATGGTTCATAGAAAATCGAAGTAAGTGATCGGATGTGGTTCTTAATGCATCAGTCATTAGCATAAGATCGAATTACTTCTTTTGGAACACCATTCTACCAGTAAATACTCAAAAAACGAATTTAAATTATCACGTACTTTTTGATATATTTTTTCTTTGTGGACTTAAGACATTTCCATGTCACTGCATCTCACTAAGTTGATATGATGCAATGATTATTATTTTTTTGCAAATGATACATTTTGAACTATATAATCTTAAAAATCAAAAATACCAATTTTGACAAAAAGTGGACTTAGCCCGTTTGCACTTTAAAATGACGATATATATTCTGTAGTGTCGTTTTCTGATTCCGTATTTATTTGTTTCAAATAAATGAAAAGTATAAAGTTATACAAATATTTATACAGTGTGTAAATTTATGAAATAAAATGTTCAATAACAAGACCAACCCCAAATGTAAAACAAAGCCATAAATACATTTTCATATATGTATTAACTACCCAGCGGGAAAAATTACAAGTGTTTTCACTTTTCAGGCCTTTTAAAAAGTCTAGAAATGCATTCTATATGTTCTTCAACACATTAACTAGACTCTTTTAAAGATGTTTCTCAAAATTACTTTTATAAAACTTTTTAAAAATTCCAATTTTCATTCTAAGAAGGCCTGTCCAAATCTGCTTTTTAGTAGTTTAAGAAGGCCTCCTATAAACATTAAGAGTAGATGAGAGAAGGCAAGGCCTTCTTTAATTACACGCCTTGTAAATTTGAACTAAATTTAGGTTCTGGCTAGAAGGCCCTAAGTCTGCAAAAAACGCCTTTTCCAAAGCCTCTTTACTTCGTTTCTTGTCCTGCTTGGTATTGTTTAATAAACACACTCACACAATGTTACTCCACATAACTTCATTGTCAAGGGTATTTTATTAAGCTTTTCCTAACTTTAAATAAAAAAAAAATCCAGAGTATATATGGGTATGATGGCCTATTGACATGTCCGCTGCGGCTTCGTTAAGAGTGTGCATCCAAAATGTCCAATTTTCAATGACAGCGCCTAAATCAGGCTGAAATTTACCGATGGCATAAATTATATTGGCTGTGGTTTCTGGCGAATTCGCATCGACCTGTGACTATAAACACCCCCACAATAAAAAGTCTAACGACTTCGAACTGCACGATGTCGGTGGAATTCACCTCCACGTGAGATGATCATACCATCAATTCGATTGAGCAGAATGCCCAATTTGGCATGAGCTGTGTAGCACGTAGCACCGTACTGTTGAAACCACATGTTGTTACTGTCCGTATTATCAAATTTAGGCTAAAGGAATAAACATTGACCAATACCGCTCGCCGCTGACGGTGATGACGTAGGCAACAACGTTCTCAAAGAAATATGGACCGAGGAAGGCGTCATCTTCAAATCCACATCAAACGGTGACTTAATTGGGATGCATTGGACGCTTTTGTGCACTTCTATCGTCACAAATTCGACACTTTGCTTGTTGACATACTCCTTCATCTAGAAATGTGCCTCAACGTGTCCCGAATAGAATATCCATTTTAATTAAACAATTTAATTATTTGTACGTGCTACTATATCCCTTCATGGGGATTCGGAAAAACAAGCTGAATAAGAGACAGCTAATTCGACAGATCAACTGTCAAAGTTCGGAAGTACTTATTGGAAAACCTTTTAGATTATGTAAACGTTGTAAACAAATATGTACATTAATACACGTACACATACATATACAGATATACAAATAAAACTTTGTACAAAGTTACATAAAATACATTCGTTACATAAATATTTATAAATATGATGACACAAAAATGTTATTTGAAATTTTAATTATAAAACTAAAATGCAAACAATAAAAAGCAACTTTGGCTTTTAGGGGAATTTTATGAAACTAAACAAATGTCAGCTAAAGAAATAATTAAAAAGGTTTAATTTTAAAATTTAAAATTTAAAATTTTTTTTTTTTTTTTTTTTTTGAAAAATTTGTAATTAACCAACATAAATTTTTATCAATCAAAATATCGATTGTAAAATTTTTGTCGCTTAAGGCCTATTGGATTTCAAGTTACGAAATGATCATTTTTAATACTATTGAAATTAATTTTTGATAAATGTAGAAAATTTTAATTATTTAAATTTGACAAAGATTTCAATTGAAATATAAGAGACAAAAGGGATTTTTTTGTTAAATTTTAATAACAACACAGAGTAACAGTGAAAATATACAGTTGAGCAGTGATTCAATTAACCGGAAAAATCAATTATCCGGTAAATCGATTGTTTCAAGCAATAAACCGTGATATCATCAATTATCCGGGATTGCAAAACATGTACATATCTATTTTGGCGATATATGTGACCTTCTCCGAGAAAAGGGACTTAGTGTGCCAAAAACCGGGTTTGGACTTAAGAGTGGATTCTGGTACCTAAAAGGGTGTAGAATAAGATGAAATGAGTTAGATTTCTGATAAATATTTATCTACCCCACAAAAACGTACAAAACGAACTTGGGAAAATCGATAAAAATGAGAAAAACATTAAAATTTTAAACTTTAAATGCGTTTTTCTCAAAACTTCACTTTCACACACTGGGTCCCTTTTCTCGGAGAAGGTTACATATGCTTTAAATGTCTAAGCAATACTAAAGGTACATTCAGACTGATGAAATATTTGAAAGCAAACATCAAATATTTCATTAACGTAGTCTGAACACAAAATATTTTTGAGTATCAAATAAAATAACAGCTGATTTTGAGCAAATAAAAGTATTTGCCGGCAAACAAATATTTGTCCAATGTGAACATAGTGTGAACACAAAAAATCAAATATTTTAGTAATTTTTGAGCAAACATTTATTTGATATTACAAAAAAATTGTAAGAGGAAACAACAATAAATAATTTTAGCCATGTTCCGGATAAAAGCAATTTTTCCTGTAAGTTTTCGGATTCTTTACAATTTTAAAGATTTTTTATAATTATTAGACTTTGCTATCGTGCCGCTATTAGCAAATTTTTGCGAATTACCGCAAATTTAGCAATTTTTATAGAATTTTTGCCATTCCTTATAGTTTTAGGCACTTTTACAATATTTTATGGCTTGTTTGAAATATTAAAATGGTTCGTGAATTTTCGCTATTTTGCAACATTTTTTTCATTTTTGTTTTTCCCCTACATTTTGTTTTTAACCGATTTAGCAATTTCAAAAATATTTTAGGGTTTGTTTCCAAGTTTGCAATTTTTCGCGAATTTCAGCCTTGTTCGCAAAATAAGCGATTTCTTTCTGTGATTCTTTGCAGCTTTAAGTATTTTTAATAATTATGAGTACTAAACTTTGGTATCATGCCGCTATTAGCAAACTTTTGGCAATTTTCGCTAATTTAGCAATTTTTACCATTCCTTATACTTTTAGGGACTTTTAATCAATTGTATGGCTTGTTTGAAATATAAAAAATTTTCGCGAATTTTCGCTATTTTTGGAAAAAAAAATTTTTGTTATTTTCCGACTATTAGTTTTTTTAACCGATTTCAAATAAATTTCAGGGTTTGCTTCCAAGTTTGCAATTTTTCGCGATTTTTAGCCATACTCGCGAAGAAGCGATTTTTTACTGTGAATCTTTACAGCTTTAACGATTTTTAATAAGTATTAGGCTTTGATATCATACCGATCATTAGCAAATTTTTGCGAATTTCCGCTAATTAAGCAATTTTTATAGAATTTTTGACTTTCCTTATAGTTTTAGGCACCTTTAATAAATTTGATAGCTTGTTTGAAATATCAAAATTTTTTCGCGAATTTTCGCTATTTTTGCAAAATTTTTTTTGTTGTTTCTTGACATTTTGTTTCTTAACCGATTTAGCGACTTCAAATATATTTCAGAGTTTGTTTCCAACTTTGCAATTTTTCGCAAGTTTTAGCCATGTTCCAGTTACCCAGTGTCTACCATTTTTTTCTTTTACATTCTCCTGTTCTAACACTATAACAGGTGGTGATCCACAGAATAAAATAATTAAATTAGCTTTTGCGTTAATTTTTACTATTTGTGAAATATATTTTTATTTTTGAACACTTTCATTAAATAATTTTTTGATGCAAATATTTCTTTTAGTCTGAACGCATGGCAAACATGAATTGATTTATTTTATTTAACAATGTTTGCCAACTGTTTCATCAAACAAAAATTGTCAAATATTTGAGCTCAGTTTGAACATAAAAAAAATATTTTTTTGTTTCACACAGTTTGCAGCAAATATCAGAACAAATATTTTCGTCAAATATTTCATTAGTCTGAACGTACCTTAACTCTGAAAGTGTATGAAGCATAGATGGGGGTAGTGCACTAATTTTGCAGTTTCAACTGACAGCTAGTGATAGTGCAAAATTATTGCAATCATTTTGTTGATGTTGAGTGATGAATTGAAAATTAGCAGCCTCGCTAAGCATGAGTGATAGTGATGTTAAAAAATGTTGCACTAAAAAAAAAAAAAAAAAAAATTTGGTTTTTTGCATCTTTTTTATTCTTCACTCATTTGAGTGCAACCTAAAATTTTGCAACTTAAATTTACAAACAAAAAACTGGTTTTTTCATGATAAAAGCCATGAGATATTCCGTTATTGACAAAATTGTGTGTTTAAAATTCTTATTCACTTTAAGTCTGATTTCTATGATATTTTTAGCTTTTTTAAAATCTTTGGAAAAAGTTTCTTGACGAGCTGGCCAAAGCAACCAGCGAAATAAATTTCAGTGTATTTATCAAAAATAAAAATTGGGTATCTAGCACGTCATATAGAAATCTTATTCATAATAAATTTTGTATTCCCGAAAATAACTTTTGTTAAATTTCATGTTGTTTTATTGCCTTTGCTTTTGCAAATTAAAACAAGTGATCTTGTTATTTTGAGTTCAGTTATTAAACTAACTTAAAATTTGATTTTATTTTCATTTTTATACATTCGATTTGTTTAATAAACAAAAAATACAATTCAGGCAAAAATAAATAAAATCTATATTCTTAGTTCCATTCATCCAATTTGATCGTTAACCAAAAATGTAATGTAAGCAAATATTTCTTCAACTCACTACATCAAATCAAGTCATTGAACAAAAATACAATATAAGCAAATATAAACAAAATTGAATACAAAGTTAATAAACATGCGACTAATCAATAAAATATGAAAGCAGCGGAAGGCCGGTTTCATAATTAAAATTAAAATTCATAAACTACTGACGCTGTTAACTTGCATATCATCACAAGAATCAAAAACTATGCGCATACAAAATACAATTTTTAAAATTTTAGTGAGATTATGTTCATATGCAGTTTTTTTGATTGCAAGTACAAATTTTTCACTATTTGAATTGAGTGCAGATTTTATACATTCAACCACCGTTTGTGATAGTGAAAAAATTTGCAATACTACTCAATTTTGTTAGTGTTAGTGAAAAACATACCAATCATCACTAAAAAATAGTGCGAATTATTTTTTCCAGTATTATTTAGTGATAGTGCAATGCTGATTTAAATCCCTATCCCCAACTATGGTATGAAGCGAAATTGGGGAAACCCTTATTCTGATGTTTTTCTTTTGTGTTTAGGTGCAGAACAAGATAAGACTCAAATCTACCATGTCCAAGAGAAGCTTTTTGCAGAAATTGTGCAGGTTAAGAAGAAGATACAGGCCACACTTTATGATTTTTTTCACAATTACACAGAAAAAAGTTTTTTTTTATCAATTAAAAAAATGGCTTAAAAAGTATTTAAATTTAATTAATGTGATAATTGAATCAATTATTTTTTTAGTTGAAAGAAAATTAAAAATATAATTTTGATTTAATTAACATTTTAGTTGTTTTGAAATAAATTTTTTATTAAAATATTAATTAAATATCAAAAAATATTAATTGATTTTTTCGTTTAAAATAAAATAATTTAAACTTGTGGAATTGTTGTTGGGAATTGACAATATTCAATTAAATGAACGAACACATTGTTTAAAATGGAATTGTTTTTTGATCATTTTGTTAATTAAAATTAAAAATATAATTTATTATTAAAAGATTTTGTTTGTTGTGCTTAATTCCCTTTTTAAATAATTGATAAAAAATACTGAAATTTATTGTTGGCGGATAAGCTGTTCCTATGCACATTTCAATGGTTGCTTAGGCCAGATCATCAGGAAACGTTCTCCTAAATAATTTTAGAAAAGCCAAAGATATCAGCAAACAAGACTACAGAGGGAATGAGAATTACCTACAAATACTCAAAAAGTCTTTTTTGCAACCGATATCAAACCTTAAACAAAATACCAAACAATAACTCAGTAATGAGTTATTTTTGATATTTGGCCAATTTGTTGTTTAATTGATTGGTTCTTTATTTAAGCTAATAGGGCCTAAGGTTAATTAATGTAAATAAAAAGCAATTTTTTATTACAGTTTTCTTGACGTTTCGTCTTGATAATTCATTGTGCTCTTTCTTTTTATTAATTATATTCCTATTATTTCGACCTTTTTTCAATTAAATATTATATTTCAATATATTTTTATTAAGCTTTCGGTCACTCTTTTATAAAAATATAAAAATATATTGAAATATAATATTTAATTGAAAAAAGGTCGAAATAATAGGAATATAATTAATAAAAAGAAAGAGCACAATGAATTATCAAGATTTCAAGAAATATGAGGGTAATAAGAAATGGATCAACAGGTTTAAAATAGTGAGGAACAAGATAATAAAATGTAAGACAACAATTACATTTTTGATAAGATGCCGTAATGAGGGTATTATACCAAAATTCATCAAAGAGTCCACTAAAAATATTTTCAAAATCTTCCATGAAAATTCAATTCCTTCAATAACTCATCAAATCGGGAAATATGTTCAAGGATTACAAAAGCGGATTCCTAATTCATCAATTAAACAAAAACATCACCAATTAAAGGAAAATCAGGATGAATTACAATATTTGAAATATATTATAAGCAGGTTTTTGAATACTGTTGAGATGGACTATTTTTTGGAATATAACCACAGATTAGCGGAAAGATTAATGAGGAAGGAAAAGCAGGTACATAAGAAAAAGTGTGATTGTCTTGTTAATTTGCAGAGAAAAGAATTAGGAATAAGATTTAATAGGAAATGGTTTGTGAATAAAACAGATAGAGATATACCTGAAGATGTGCAATGGATTTTATCTTTAGGACAAAAACATGCACTTCCAGTAAATAGGGGGAATTTCCAATGATGAAGGTTATATGTGATGGTGAAGATTTTGTTGAAACTGTAGTGAATAAGGAACAACAAGAAATTGAAAGGTCTAATTTTGTAAGGGTTATAGATAATCATTTAAATAAAATGTCATTGGATAGTAGGGACAGATTTACGATGAATAAAGTAAGATTAAGTGAAAAATTTCTTAGAAATAATAGGGAAATAATGATTTAAAAAGCGGATAAAGGTAACACAACGGTAGCTATTAATAAAAGAGATTATTTATTAAGAATTGATAACATTAAGTGATTAAGTGATGATACGACTTTTCACACATTGGAAAAAGATCCGACTAGCAGATTTGAGAAAATTAACAATAATTTCATTGAAGAACTTTTTAAATTGAAAATAATAACATTAGTTGAAAGACACAAACTAAAAACTTCCATATCTGTAGCACCAAGATTATATGGATTACCGAAAATTCATAAAGACAATTTTCCCTTAAGACCTATTTGTTCGTCCATAAATTCACCTTCACATAATCTATGTAAATATATTACAAATATACTTAAGCAGATAACGGAGAATTCTAATTATAATGTTATTAATTCTGTACAATTTAAACATAAGTTGGAAAATGTAACAATTCAGAATAATGAAAAACTAATATCACTTGATGTTGTTTCATTATTTCCTAGTATTCCGGTTGATTTGGCAATTAGAATAATAGAAGAGAATTGGGATAAAATTTCAGGGTTAACAAATATTGATAAGGATTTATTTTTGAGAATTATAAAGTTTTGTATAGTAGATAAAAGATATTTTCAATTTGATAGGAAAATATATGCACAAGAAAAGGGACTACCTATGGGTTCTCCAGCATCTCCAATTGTTGCTGATATTGTGATGGAGAAATTATTAGATACATGTTTAGAAAAATTGATAATTAAACCGAAAATAATAATGAAATATGTGGATGATTTATTTCTTATAGTTGATGAGAATGAGATAGAAACATTGCTATCAACATTTAATTCATTTGATCAGAATATTAAATTCACTATTGAAAGGGAATTGAATTATTCAATTCCATATTTGGATACGTTGGTGATAAGGAAAGGAAATAGATTATTGATAGATTGGTATCAAAAACCAACCTCATCAGGTAGAATTTTAAATTATTACTCGAAACACCCGAAGAGAATTATTATTAATACAGCTAGGAATCTAATATATAGGATATTAACAATTAGTGATAATAGATTTCATAGGAAAAATAAGGTGATTATTGGAAATATTTTGAGGAATAATAGTTTTCCTAACAAACTTATTTGCAAATTAATAAGACAATATAATATAAGAAGATCTCGTCATATGGATGAAATTTTGGAACAAAAAATTTATAAAACATTTACTTATGTACCTGGGTTTTCGGAAAGATTAGAAAACTCAAATATATATGACAGAGGGAAATACAGAATGGCACATAAGGTGAATAATAATGTTGGGAGATTATTCACGAAAACTAAGGATAGATTACAAAAGTCGGATATGTCTAATTTAGTTTATAAAATTCATTGTGGTGGGAATGATAATGAACAATGTAGGAAAATATATGTAGGAACAACTGGAACAAAATTGAAAACTAGATAAGCAGGACATAAACATGACCAAAAATATAGAAATTATAATTCAGCCCATCGAACGGCATTGTCAAAACATTGCAGAGATTTTAATCATTATCCTGATTTTGAAAACACATCTATTTTGAACATAGAAAATTTTAAGAAACGTAGATATATGCTAGAAATGTTACAGATTAATTATGTTCCATTTGAGAAAAGGATTAATTTTAAAAAAGATACTGAGGGATTAGCTCAGATTTATAGACATTTATTGAATTAAAATAAATAGGTTGATGGAAGGGAAAATTATAAATAGGTATTTGTCTTTGATTATTTATAAAATTTAGTTCAGATGGCACAGCACAGACTGAAAATAAATATAAGATAAAAATAAATATATTGACGGAAAGGAAATTAAAAAAGGTTTTAGGTTTTAAATATTTTTAAAAATTTTGTTTGGTTTCCTCTTTTTATTTTAAATTTGTAATTGAAATTTTAAATTAATTTTTCCATTTGTTATTTTTCCATTTATTGTCAAAAATAATTTTTTAATTTTATATTATTTAAAAATTTCCTGAAGAAAATTTCCAACGGAAATCGAAATATCGAAAAAATAAATAATATTTAAATTATTTTTTATAAAAGAGTGACCTAAAGCTTAATAAAAATATATTGAAATATAATATGTAACATTAAACATAAAACATAAATTTAAAGTTAAACACATATCAAAACAAGTATCACTGTAACGATTTAGTGAGTTTATCTTTTCTTACATTATTATTTTTTTATCAATTATTAAAAAAGGGAATTAAGCACAACAAACAAGATCTTTTAATAAATAATAATATTCCAAAAAACAACTTTGATAATAAATATGATTTATTGAAAAAAATATCCGAAATTTTAAAATTTTTAGTAATCAATATAATCATTTTGGTAATACAGTAAACTCTCGGTAATGTAAACTTCCAATATAGTGAACTATCCAGTAATGTGAAAACCTATTTTTTTATATTAACGCTGTAAATAGTGAATAAGCTTTAATCGCTCTAATTAGTGAACAAAAATGTAGTCGATTTTTGTTTATTTTTCTAATTTTGGGAATCCCTCGATTGAACAAAAAATGAGAACAATACACACATACATACTTCGGGTTTTGTTAATGAAGTTTAGTTGCCTTTCGTTACACATAGATATCACTTTAACTTAATATTAGTTTTCCTGTATATTAGCAAAAATGCCTAAGAATAACCGAAAGTTTTTAACCATCAATGAAAAATATGAAATTCTGCAAATTTTGGAAAAAGGAGCAAGAGTTACAGCAGTTATGTTTGACCATTTTTGGCATTTTTACAGCTAAACTTAGCATAAAAAATTTAGCTGCAACATATTCATTTAGCACTTGGCATTTTTTTAGCATTCTTATAAAATGTTTTTAGCTTTTTTAACCTGATATTAAAGATTTGGACAAGTAGTTTTATTGATTTTATTTAATTTTTTTTTTAAAATTTAATAAAATTTTAACTTAAAATAGTTGTACCCAAAATGAAGTTTCGTATGAAAATGGTTAAATGGTCTGGTAGAAAATAGAATACTCAGGGAATATTTCGTACATTCATGTTGATTGTAAAAAATATTTGCCATTTGATTTTTCGATATAGTACAAGAAGTTTGTATTTACATAAAAATTCACTTTGTATTTACATAAAAATTCTATAGAGTAAATGTTTGAAAAAATTGTTTGCTCTTAACTGCTCAACAAATAATTGTTTTAAAACTTTAACTTTTCTTAAACTTTAAGAAATAACATGACCCAAAAAATTTGGTATAGCATAGAAATAAAATCGTGTTAATTTTGAATGTATCAGAGGTTTGCGGGCCCAAAAATTTAATCTCAACTATCTGTTCTACATATTTATATGTATCTGATATTTAACCTTAATCTACACACTTGTTTAAATATAACCACTTATTTCAATTTCGTTAAAAAATAAGTCATTCAAATGTGTTTAGTTTCGAATAAAATTTCATACTGGCAATACATTTTTAACAAAAATCTTTTAAAAATGTTAGCATCTTTTCAAATAATTTTTAGCATTTTTGGTCATGTCTTATACCAGATTTAGCTCTAAAGCTCTGCTTTCTGGACTTTTTTAGGCAAAAAAAAAAATTTCTTACAATCGAAAATGTGAACAAATTCGATAATGTGAAACACCTTGGTTTTTATTAGTTTACATTATGGCGAGTTCACAATCAACTACTTGTTTGCTTGATACTATGAATTTGGTATAAATTTTTATAACATTTTTAGTGTTTTATCAATTAAAAAAATGGCTTAAAAAGTATTTAAATTTAAGTAATGTGATAATTGAATCAATAATTTTTTTTAGCTGAAAAAATTTAAAAATTTAATTTTGACTTAATTAACATTTTAGTTGTTTTGAAATAAATTTTCAATTAAAATTTTAATTAAATAACAAAAAATCTTTTTTGACTTTTTTCGTTTAAAATAAAATAATTTAAACATGTAGAATTGTTGTTGGGAATTGTCAATATTTATTTAAATAAATTAACACATTGTTTAAAATTTCAAAGTTTTTTGATCACTTTTTTAATTAAAATTAAAAATATCAGTTATTGAAAATATTTTTTCAAAATTTTAAAATTTTTAGTAATCAATATAATCATTTTGGTAATAGGTGCAAAATCAACAACTAGTTTGCTTGATATTATGAATTTAGAACAAATTTGGTGATAGGAGAAATTTAATAATTTTTTCTGTGTAGAAATGTTTTAGTATTATATCTTGTAGGTGTGCATTTCGTATTGATTAAATAAAGCAAACATTTATGTATGTTAAAATGTATACAAAATCTAACCTCAATTAACCTGTAAAATCGATTATCCGGAACGCTTCCGTTCCCGACCATCCCGGATAATCGATAAAACTGTTCTTTCATAATGGTCTTGCATTGATTGTAGGTCTTTTTTAGGAAATCAAGTTTACTTTTCCAAAATTTTGGTTAAACGTTAGGGGGGACTTAACAATCGATATTGTGCGATAGAAAAAGAATTAAAAAAAAAATTATATCGCCATCGTTTTAAGCGTACAATTTTACCTTGGATAGGATAGGATATATTTAAATAATTTGAAATCGGTGAATTGTTTTTAACATACTAAAAAACCATAAAAATTAACGCGTAAAAAAATTTCGACAAAAACTCGTCCAAAATCTCAAGAAAAGTTTTGTTTTTGGAAAAACTGCTATCGCTATCGTTTTTAGCGTACATTTTCCCCTTGGAAAGGTAATATTAAATAAAATTTAAATCAGCCGATTTTTTTTATTACCTACTAAAACAACTTTAAAAATAAAAGTTAAGAAAAAGTGAAAAATTTGAATTTTTGCGCCTCGACAATGATTTTTTTTGATATATCGTAGTAGTACTTTTTTTTCCTAATGCAAAAGCTATCGAAAAATCGATGGCTCAATATCGACAGATCTTTGTCCTTACAAATCGGCCCACCCTGCTATACATACATACTAGAGATGAGCGATCCCGTGATTTTTTAAGATCATCGTGATTAGTGAACGTGATTTAAAAATCACTGCTCCTTTAAACTGTTATTGTGATCACGGTTTATCAGTTTTTTGTTCTTTTATAGCAATTTTGGCCAAGCAATATGTACAATGCGCGAGCTTTCACAAGAGCTTTTGTAAGTACTTTGCAAAGAAACAACAACAAATTGTAAGAGCTTTCAAATCTGTTTACTTGCATATACATACATACTTGAACAAATAAACTTTGGCTTAAAAAAAATTCTAATAAGATAGAAGAGAGAATGAAAGGAAAATCAATATTAATGCCATTTCATTCAAAAAACGTTTTTACCCACACAAACAGTGAAATATCATAAATTTGTATATGTAACAAAATACAAAAAGAACGACTTAGAAAGTACCTGTTACTTGAAAAATTTGGTCCCAACTGTGATTCGTGATTTTTCAGTAACAGTGATTAAATCACAGGTACAGAAATATCGCTCATCTCTCATACATACCTTTAAAATCCTAAGATATCGATGAATAACTTTTTTGGAAAAGTTAAGCTTTCTAAATATATGTAGAAATGTTTGTTGGTTGTACACGAGTGTCCGCCCTTCCCGGGGGTGTATGGAGCATCTTAAGGACATCTCACCTCTTAGTGCAACACCCTCCGCGCCATAATCCCAGTCAATTCCTGATATTCGGCAAAAATCCAAAGTTTACAGGGCTTATTTTTCAAAACTTGTAGATGCGTTCGGAGTTATGAAGGATTATCGCTAGGTGCTGTTGCTACTCAACAGATGCTGCTATCAGTTTTCCAACAGCAGTGATTATTAGATGGCAGTGTATGAATTTGCCGGATTACATTTCTTTACATTTCTTCCTTTAAAACCTGCTACGTTGGAAGCTCAATTGTTGTATTGGGCTTAAACATAAAAGGAAATGATTCGATCATAATATGAGCTTTTACTTTTAAAAGTGGTACAAGTCCACCTTTAAAAAAAAATGAGCTGACGTTAACCTAATCTATCCATACATATTTATTATCATCTATTTAATGGAGAGCGATTTGGCCATAACAGAAACAAATTTTTTTAAACTGTTAAATGGTATCGTAAAACTATTTTTTTTTGAAAGTTGAATAAGTCCACTCCAAATAATTATAAATAAAACAACTTTCTTGATGCAGTTTTTATTTGATTATTATGAATTTAGTGTACACTCCGCTTTAGCAGACATAACTTTTCATTATAACATAATTTATATGTATGCACGGGAAGAAACCGTATCATTTTGAACCGCGGAAGAAATAGCATCTTGCTGCCAGAAGGACATTCAGAATATTACCACTAGGGATGCCAAACGGAAAATCCCGAATCTCCAAATCCCGGGATTTTTCGGTATTGATAAATCCCGAATCCCGGGACTTATTTTTATGAGTCCCGGGATTTTTAACATGTCAACTTTTATGTACAAAACTGTTGCAAGCCGCTTTATTTAAGCAACTTGTTTTTTTTTAATTTTTTTTTTCTTTCTATCCTCTTACAACTACAATTCGTGTTGGAAAAAAACCAGCCAATTGTAGGGGAATATAAGAAAGAAAAATTGACGGTTTATTGTTGTGTCTTTGTTGAAGCTTTGATATTGTTACATACAAGACCTGAGTGTTTAAAATTCTTATTCACTTTATGGTCTTACTTTTATAATATTTTTAGCTTTTCTAAAGTATTTGGAAAAAGTTTCCTGACGAGCTGGCCTAAGCAACCAGCGAAATGCGCATAGAAACTAGCTTTCCCACAACAATAAATTTCAGTGTTTTCATTGGGATTATTAGCACATCATTAATAAATGAACTAATTAATAATAAATATTTCATTCCTGAAAATAATTTTTGACTGTTATTGAATTTGTATAATATTAACAAAAAAATTATTTAAAATTATATTTGAGTTATATTTTTTATTGCAAATAATTCTTATTTTTGAGTTTAATTTTTGTTTTTGGCACACAGCGAGTATTTAAAATTTTTAATTTTTGCTTGATATATCTGTGGTTCTCACGAATAATCGCGTAAGTTATAAAACCAAACTTTTCAGGAGAGCAAAAACAATTTTTTTTTCAATTGCGTCTTCTGTAGATGCTTTTTTAAACTTTTTTCTTTACTATCCTCTTAACAGTGACTTTCTACGTATTATACATAGTTTTCATGAAAAAATCCTCACAGGATCACAATCTGTAAAAGGATTAAAAATGCATATGTTTGATTGACTCATTAAGTGTGTGCAATATAACATCATATCTCCACATAAGTTCTTTTTTGTGAAAATAAATGTTATAATTTTAATCACACATGACGACTTACGTTGTTATTTTTACTACTTTAGTTGTTATTAATAGAAAAATTTTCAAAAAATACTTTCATATTTTTTGCACGAATAACAGCATAACATCACATATGCTTTTTATTTGGAAACATATTCAGCAATTTTACAATTTTTGGCGATGTATGTCGACATAAATAGTTATAATGGCAAAATATTTTATTAAACAGTTAACTTAAGTTGTTTTTAGCAGAAAAAAATTAATAATACTACATTATATTCTAAAAAGCTTAATACTTATAAAAACCTAATGCAAAATGTAACACTTTGACATCATTATCTCAATTTCGGTAAAAACCGACTTACGCGATTATTCGTGAAAACCACAGATATGACGACTATTTCTGGATTTTTGGATTTTGCTTAATAAAAACTATTATTTTAAGTAGAAACGGTATTTGAAGATTCACATCTCAAGCCTTTTTTACAATTAAGTTTAGCAAGTTCAGCTTTGGCTTAAGATATAATACCAAAATAAAAATGATTATTTTTATGCTAAATATAGAAATCAAGAAATAATTGTTATATATCAAGCAAAAAATAAAAAAGATTAAAGTTTTATTCAGAAACTAAAGAATAAAAGTTGATATAATTATAATTAAAATTAAAAATTAAATTGTTGTCAAAAAACCGAAATGAATTGATCTAGAAAACTAAGAGATGCGTATATTTTTTTAAGCTTTTTTGAGAATCTGATCAGTTTGATCATGGGTGAGTCCCGATTGACATCCCTAGTTACCCTAGTAGTTAAGGACTGTTCTAGCAGCTAATAATAACATAAATATTTTTATTTCAAAAACTTCTCTAACTCGTAAAAAGCACGATTGAGACTACGAGTTATCGGGATTCTACTGTAAAACTAAAATTATATCTTAATAAACTTGGTTGATCGTGTTTTTAAATGTCGTAATATTATTAACTTTTTATATTTAAAATCCATTTGAGTAAAGCTAAATGTCTTTAAAAATGTGCAGTTAAATTCTCTTTTATTTTACTTCTTAAAATTTGTTTGGAGATGCTATAAGTCCATTTAGAGCTAAAAAAAATCTATTATTTTCTAGGTAAAATGAGTAATTTTTTATAATAAAATTGAAAGGGTGTACATTGCATAAAAAATCACTCGAATAGATGAAAGTTCGCCAATATTTTAAAATTAACTCAAACGCAAACTCCTTAATACCTCAAAGATACATGAAAAATGGACTTATACCACTTTCAAATATTTCGTAAACTGACCGTGTCTACGAACTTTTGTGACCAAATTTGTGACCCTTTATAAACCTCTTTAATTTTTTTATAAATAAGGACACACATTTTTCGCTACAACCAATTTACCATATTGAGTGGGTATTTTTCACGGCTGAAAATTATAAATTTATATTTTGTATGTATTTAACAATAAATGGATAGATTTTTTAATGTCATGTTAAAACTAAACATAAAAAAACCAACAAGAACATCCTCATCCACAAAAAAAAGACAGCAACATCATTGCCACAAGCAATTACAAGTTGTAGTTGTTGCTGTTTTTGCTGCTGATGTTAAAGCTTTTTTTGTATCAACATAAAGATACTCGTAGCTGAATGAACACAATCTACTATAACCATTAATAATACGAATAGTTTTCTAAAAGTACACAATAGTAACAACAACAAAGTAGGAGGAAAAAATACTTAAACAGGAAATTAAACTGTGTATACATTTGTGTATGTTAATGTTACAACACATGTACACTGCTGTACCTTTTGCAGTCATTGAACGGACTGTTTGTTGTCTGAACGAACTTTTCTATAAAAAAAAAACACACAATGGGTCATTAAGCTTTAAGAAAAAATTATAGATTTTTTTAAGATTTCCAGAAACTTGCCTGCCATTGCCTGAGAAAAAGCTACATATTTTCTTTTTGTATTGCATACTTTTAGGTAAAAGGAAAAAAAGAAAATAAACTTTAATAGAAGTAAAAGTAATATATTTTTGAAATATTTTCTATTTCTTTTTCATTTTTCAAGGACCATAGTGTACTGCAGCATAATTTAAAATAAACATACTCGTTATTGGCCATAAGAGTTCTCAATTATAAAGGTAAAGGGACTTAAAGTTTTTCGTTCCGTATGTAACATTCTGAAATATTTCAGGACAAACAATTTATTTGTAGCTTAAAACAAAAGCATCAGAGAAGTAGTTCGGAAAATCGAAATCACGTGAAATCGATGGAGATTTTAAATTATTATTTTTTTTATTTTTTTTTTTTTTTTTGAAAAATGAACGCAGCTTTTCCTGATTTTAAAAGTAGTACTGCTAAAGATATGTAAGTGGCCCTCAAAGTATGAGGTATGTATTTTTATAAACACCGAATAGCTTTCAAAATTTGTTCGACTTCAATTTTACCCATATTCGATCTCTAGAACATTAATAATAGTATCACTATAAACAGAAGCCGTAGATATACAAACAAACAAAATTGTGATAGTGCATAGAAAATATTACTGGAAAATATTGAAGGAATAAGACTATTAAAGTATAAAAGTTTTTTAAATTGTATTTGACTAAGAATACACATTCGACTAAGAATACACATTCGAATTAATATTAAAATTCAAAATATATTATGTTATACCTTTCAGGCCGCAAAGCTTAGAATTGTTTTTTTCCGGAGTTTTTCTATTTGAGCATTTAACATTTTCTGTATTGGAAATTTTATTATCATTGCCACCTGTTCAAAGTTATGTTAGATGCGGCAAAGGCTTCTTGGAATATTTCCACTTTTTTATACCCTCCACCGTAAGTGGTGAATGAGGGTACACTAACAGCCTGGTCCATGATATCGATCGCCAACTTAAGCGAGCTTATTATCATTCTCTTAAACGCCCCCCGTCACTTATTATCATTCTTTTAAACGCCCCAATAACTATCGACTTCTCTGTCGACTTTTTTTACGTTTCTAACGTAATCCATTTATTTTTTGTAAAATGACTGCATTGCCACATCAACAAATAAAACGCTAGTTTAAAAATGAAATCGGCAAAACATATAAATTAAGCCATAAAAATACAACTCTGTGCCACAAACAAGCAGGATACAAAAAAAGGAGTAAACAAAAACAAAAAGCTTTTATACTTTTTAATAGTCATATTCCTTCAATAATTTCCAGGAATATTTGCTATCAGTGATGCATTTTGAGTTTTTATGTTTTGGGCCAAATTGACGATTTAAAAGGGCCAAAATAACTTTGATAGTGCCAAAAAATGTTTAATATATTTGAATATTATGCCAGTAAAATACTCTTCCAGATATCTGGAAGACGTCGGACTATTTTGCTGGCTGGCTATTTAAATAAAACCAATAAAATTAGTAATAAAGTATATGTGACAGCGCATAGAGAAAGGGACCTAAGGGTAAAAACCATTTTAAAGATTTAAATACGTGTATCTTTGGTTTACCATCACTGAGCATGTCAGTATTGGTCTCATTTGAAAGCGACACACCTCATGACGTCAGGAACGTGTTGGTCAACCTTGAAAATGCGGTCAGATGTTGTCCACATCAAAAAAAAAAGTGAAAATTGATTTTTTTACCCTTAGGTCCCTTTCTCTATGCGCTGTCACATATGTGTTTTATTCTATTAAGAACAAAACCAAAATTGACATTGTTTGCAAGTCTTTTTGTCCTTTTTTTTTGGTTTTATTTTAACCCAGCCAGAAAAACAGTGCGACATCTTCAAGATATCTTCAAGAAACGTCGATTTTATACAAACATGATTTATATGTTTTTTATATCAAGATCAAATCTCTTGTGTGGTTTATTAGGCCCTGAACAATCAAAACAATTCCATTAATAAAAGAAGTGTTCGAAACAGTTAAAAAATAACATTGAAAAACGTTTTGAACAATTTAAAGTACTGATTAAAATTTTGACCTGAAAGGGCCAAAAAAGGTTTTCACAGGGCCATCAAACATTCGAAAGTGCCACAAATGGCACAATTGTGCCACATTTTGCATCACTGTTTGCTATGCACTATCACAATTTTGTTTGATTGTATTTCTATTTCTATTACGATGCTTACTTTAGATATCCAAAACAAAATTGTGATAGTGCATAGAAAATATTCCTGGAATTTATTGAAGGAATATGACTATTAAAAAGTATAAAAGCTTTTTAAATTGTAATTTGACTTGGAATTCAGATTCGAATAAATATAAAAATTAATGTAGTAAATCGTTGCAAGTTTCTGCTAGTAAAGTTAATGAACACACCTATAATATCAAACCTAAAAATTGGCCGTTACTGTCGGTGGAGGGTATCAAAGATTCGGCACAGCCAAATATAGCACTTTAACTTGTTTTAGTTAATGTATGTGCACATTTATTTATGTACGTAGTTTAAATTCATTGTGGAAAAAATTGTAGTAAAAACTGAACATGCACTCAGAGAAAAAATAGTTTTTCATATGATTACGGATAACTAAATTATTTTGAACGGAAAATTTTCTGAAGACATTAGTTACACAAAGTAGTAACCAAGTATTCAAAATAAATTCAACTTAATATTTTTTATAATTACAGTGGAAAAGGTGTAAAATCTTTAATAACTACTTATATATAATTTAAGCCTCCACTAAAGTTCTTTCTAAAACGATAATACATATACCGACTTAAAGCAAAAAACTGTTCCAATAAAACTATAACAGAACTGAGAATATCTGCAGACAACAATATACATAAAGGCTTAAGCTACTGTCAAAAATTAACGAAAAGTCTGTAAAATGCATAAGCAAATTAAAAAAACTTTTAGGTGGCCATAATGTACTAACAAGAACTTAAGATCCATTGAATCATTGCTGCATATTTTTGTAATATTTTTTTTTTTTTTTGCAAGTATGTACTTCAAATTAAAATGTACCAACAATTACAGCCCTGTATTTTTTATGTTTTTATAATTGATAAAATACAGAAAGATAATTAAAATATCTAAAACTAATTTTATATTGATTTTTTTTTAACAAAATCAAAAAACAGCTGATTCCGTACGGAATGTGCGTTCAGTTTGGCACTTTGCTTAAGCAAATGACTTATGATGAAACTTGTCGAAAAGTTCGATTGCACGGCGTTTACATTTGCCAGTACTGGCAAGACAGTTGCAATACATGCAAACTTTTTCACTAATACATGCACACTTTTCCAACTGTAAATTTCGCAGGCTGTTTAATTGGACTGTGATTTGACTTTTGCGAAGAAGTATTTTTGGTAACTGATATGTATTTTCTTACTGTCTTGCCAGTGCTGTCAAATTTAACCGTTGTGCTAAGGACATTTTATTTGGTCACATATGTTTTATATACATTCGCACAGTTGCTTGAATTGACTTAAGCGATTTCATGCATATTATGGTTAGGCCTTAAGCTACTTTTCCAAAATGCCTTACACAGGGTCTCCGCCTGAGATAAGATATACGATTTTTATATCAGCAAAAGTCAAATTCAATCGCAGATCGTTAGTATTATTATTATAATAAATGTTATGAGACAGTTGTTATAAGAAATCTTATAACAACTATCTTAAAAGATGAGCTGTCAAAAATACACATGCATACACACATATAAAATAATTATAAGCCACCATTATTAAAATGTGTAATTTATTAATGCAAATAGTGCCAATCTTGTGAAAAGTGTTAAAAACAAAACAATATTTTAAACTAAAAAATCAAAAAACTAAAAAAAGAAAAAAAAAACAAAAACGATACAAGTTGACTGTACGAGAACCAGTCGATTATGAAATCTCATAAGATACGTGTTCCCCTTGTTTAATATTAAGATTAACATGAAGAAATGTGTTCTCTGATTCTGTCGACGTTCTCTTAGATATTATATCAGATATTATCTCAAGTGGAGGTCCTGTGTTAGATATAGTTGTTTGTACATCCATAAAATTATGTTTTTAGTGTATGAAAAAAGAGCCAAATGTTTTTATTTAATTTTAAACATATAAATGGTCACAATGTTTGCGGTTAATCGTAATATGATTGTGAAAGATATAAAGGGGACTGATTCAATCATAATTTGGTTGCGGCAAAATAAAGTACGATTAAAAGAGCATAATTTGTTCGTATTGTCTTTAACCATACGAAATGTGTTGTCCATCTTCATATAAATTCATATTTTTGTCTAGGTGTATGTATAAGTACATATCGCCACCTTAAATGCAAACGGACGTAACTAAATTTTTATTTGTTTTTACGGGAGAATAAAAATATCGTTTCAAAATCATTAAAAAAGTATTTTTGGCGTATTTATTACTTTTATTGCGTTAATGCGATCGCGGGTGTTCAGATTTGTTCGAACATGAAGTTTTTTAAAACGAACCGTACACAATCAAAAACTCGATTTTGAAATTTTGTATATTTACAACCGTTTGCATTTAAGCTGACGATATACCTATACGTTCGTGTGTTTGTCTATTTGCCTGTAGCAGGACAGTTAGATAAAGTTTAGATCAACACGTGATATTGCATAGTTGCTGGTGCTACTAACAATGTTTTTCCTACTTCCGAACTATACAAACACACAAAAAAAAAGTAATTCGAATCGTCCTTAACTACTTTTAGTACGAGAAATAATATGTACCAAAAGTAAATTTAACAACAGAGCAAAAAAGCAAAAAATATATTTAACATTTACATTGTACAAACAAAATACCAACTACTGAAAATGGGAAAATCGTAAAAGGAAATACTCTATAAACAGTTAGTTAGGGAAAAATACAATACAAAAAAATAGAAAACTAAACATTGTAAGGCCTGACTGCCTGGCAGTCGTCCCATTGTTATGTTGGCTGTTGTTATAAAAATGGCACAATATAAAAAAAAATATGTGAAATATAATACAAAATTATAATAATATGCAACATAAGATAAAGTAAACATTTTTATAAAAATCTGTTTTATTTAAAAAAAACCCTCCTGCTCTGTTTTTCTCAACAATTTTCTTAATTAATTCTGTTTACAACAATTTGTGAACTCAGATTTAAATTTATTTAATTTTCATTGATTTCTGTTTTAATTTTCTCCTTTGAATAAATTCAATTTAACGAGTCTTAAAATAAAACCCAAAAAAAATCACTACAATTTAATTCTTCAGTATCATAATGATGCCCATAAAAAAGCAATTAAACAGCAGTTTAAGCGAATTCTTACGAATAAAAGCCCCAAAATAAAAATGAAAAAAAAATCGGAAAAAATCGGACATTTAAATAAAACCAAAAAAAATACAATTAAATGAAATTAATTCCATTTTTATCGCTTCACTCACTTACACAATTTAATAGTTAAATTAAAAGTATCTTTTTCAATTAATTTGAAAGAATTTAATAGGGATTGTTGTTGTTAAATAATGTAAAGCTTCGTTCACAACGGCAGCAACATTTTCGCTGGTGTTCACAATACAGCAACAATTTTTTTTACAACCACACACATTTTCCATTAAAAACCTGTTTGCAAACTGTGTCCAGAACATTGTTACATATTTGTTGTTATTTTTTAAAATATTTTGTTAAAATTTTCATTCAAAAAAATTTTCATTTTGTTAAAATTTTCATTCAAAACTAAATAAAATTATAAACGTCATACAAATCATTGCTGAAGTAGAAGAACACTCAACTTTTTTAAAGAAAACTTTAAATAAATTTTTGGTCGGAAATGGAAAGGAAAATAGAGCAATTCCATATGAAAGCGATCACCTTTTGGACGACCCCTCTCCGATTTTAAAATAAATAGTCTCAATCGATTGCCCAGCAAAAAATAATGTACCTACATATTTTTTTTTTTTTTATAGTGACTGGTTTAGTGGTGGTGTACACCACTGTCATGTGACAAAATTGAAGAATTCTTCATAAGGGACCTCATTGACTACTAAAGCGATCGCAACGAGTGATAGCTCGTTGGAAAGGTATTGAATCAGGCTTTAATTGAAAAATAAAATTTTCCTAATTTTTCTTAGAAATTTACCTTTAAATTTTCCCAAGAAAATTAAATTTTCCGATTTTCCACAGAAGCTCCTAAATTTTCCGGCTAATTTTTATTTTTTTGGATTCCTCATAATTTTTGCTTTAAGAATCAGCAATAAAAAAATGGGCCCCGACTCCTTGTTTGGACAGGAGAAGAGCATTTAAGAGACCACCTTGTTAAAAATACATTTTAAAAATTATTTTACAGTTAAAAATACATTTATGAAGAAAAAATCTTTCTTATTTTGCAGCTTATACTTAATTACAATATTTATTAAAAATTTCAATTGTCTTGGCTTCATTATAAAATTAAAGTAACTTTAAATTTAGCACGTCGGCAGACGAAGAGTACCGCTTTACATTAATTGACATATCAGAAATATTTGGTATGAAGCAATGAAACTTTTGCGTTCCAGTTATAGTTTTGACATTATTATATCTGTTTTGAATTCGTCGCTCCATGGCATCGTGTTCTTTTTGAGTGCATAAAACTGTGTTAATGGCAATTTCTTTGCTTTGAATCCACGAAAACAAATGTTGTACATTTAAGATCTGGTCAGTATATGGCCTTTGCAAACTTGCCTTAGTCGCCATGCGTTTTAGGGTTCCCCCTAACGCATCGCATGGGCCCTTACCGTGGGACGTCGCGAAAAAGTGCCACTCGACCTTGCAGTTTTGTTCTTCTTCAATTATGCAAAGATTGTAAAACACGGATTTTCCATAAATATGGCGAAATATTTATTACCTGGTAATTTAAAAAATTTGCAAAACATTTTATGACCTGTGGTCGGCTTATTGGCAGTAACCAATTAATTCCCTTTTAAAAAACATTTTATGACCAGTAGTTCACGCAAATTTTCCTATTAAAGAAAAGCAAATATCGCTTATTTTTTTTACCTATTTTTTACCAAAAAATAAATATAAATACTTCACACACTCTGAGTCAAATATCAGTTGAATACTAAACGTGAAAGTGTTAAAGTGTTTTTTTTTGTAAAGTAAAGAGTGAAGCTGTAAAGACAATTTAAAGTAAAATGAATAAATTTTGCTGCAATCCGTTTAACAAGAGTGGACATCGTTCGAAAAAGATAAAAGTATTAAAATTAACTGGTGTTTCGAAGCGATACATGAATGAATTAAATATACAATACGGTGAAGAAGCAGAATTCATTTGCCCCAAGTGTAAAATCGATTTGTCTCAACAAGCAAATGCATTGAAACAAATGCAGCCACAATCCGAGAGTGAAATGACAAGTGAACAAAATGTTTCATCTGATAGTGAGGCAGACATTCCGATGGTCAATATGTCTTTGAGTCCTTTGAATGAGGCTATTACCACTTTAGGTGAAACGCCTATTAGAAAAAGAAAGTTGCGAAGTGAAACATACAGGAAAGAGAAAAAAGGCAAGGTTATGAGTGCAATCGCGACAATATTTGATGAAGGCTCTGATAACGAATGCAGTCAAGCTGATGACGTTGATGACGGCAAACAAATGATTGAGCAGTTGAAAAGAAAATTCAATTTAGCGACCACTTTTCCGTAGAAATATCTCATTTTATCTGTGCTGCCTCAATCATGGTCTATACGCAAGATTTCTGAACAGTTTCAAACATCTTTTTACATCGCGAGAAGAAGCAAAGAATCAGTTCGACAGAAGGGCATATTGGCGACTCCCACCAAGAAATTTGGCTCAAGGACCCTCAGCGAAGCAACGGTGAAATTGATTCAAGATTTTTACTGCAATGATGACAACAGCCGCGCCTGCCCAGGTACACGTGACTATGTTATCACACGTGAAGATGGAGAAAAAGTACACAAGCAGCGCAGATTATTATTATGTAATCTATCCGAAGCATACCATCAGTTCAATGAGAAATACCCAGCAGAAAAAGTGGGATTTTCTAAGTTTGCCATCCTACGACCAAAAGAATGCGTGCTGGCATTAGACAGGCACGGAACGCATTCAGTCTGCGTTTGCATGTTTCATCAAAACATCAAATTAATTTTCTTTCCATGCAAGAAATTGAAAGTATTTCACGGTGAAATTGAAACATATAGGGACCTCCTGTCGAAGTCGTTGTGCGCATACCCCACGGAAAATTGTCATCTGTCCAAATGCAACAATTGTCCGAAGATTGACGAGCTAGAGCAATATTTGGCGGAAAAGTTTGAACAGCTGTTAATTCAGGAGGTGCATTTCAAACAGTGGATAATTAGCAGCGGCAGATGTTCCCTTGATACCGTGGTAAAGCAGATTCCGGAATTCATCGAGGAATTCGGATTCAAGTTGAATGAACTGAAGGCGCACCATTTCATATCCGAGATGCAATCGAAATTTCTAAAGGAAAGTAAGGAGAAATTAGCCCAAAATGAATTCATTGTGATAAGCGACTTTGCCGAGAATTACACTTTTCTCGTTCAGGATGAAATTCAGGCTTATCACTGGGCAACCGACCAGTGCACGGTGCATCCTTTTTGCATTTATTTCAAAAACGAAGATAACGAACTACAGACCGTAAGCCTTGTTGTTGTCGCGGAGAGTTTAGCTCATAATTATGTGTCCGTTTATTTATTTCAAATGAAACTGTTTGAATTCTTAAGATCAAAATTCGATGCAATCGACAAAGTAACGTTTTTCTCAGACGGCGCGTCTTCTCAGTACAAGAATAAAAAAAATTTTTACAATCTTTGCATAATTGAAGAAGAACAAAACTGCAAGGTCGAGTGGCACTTTTTCGCGACGTCCCACGGTAAGGGCCCATGCGATGCGTTAGGGGGAACCCTAAAACGCATGGCGACTAAGGCAAGTTTGCAAAGGCCATATACTGACCAGATCTTAAATGTACAACATTTGTTTTCGTGGATTCAAAGCAAAGAAATTGCCATTAACACAGTTTTATGCACTCAAAAAGAACACGATGCCATGGAGCGACGAATTCAAAACAGATATAAAAATGTCAAAACTATAACTGGAACGCAAAAGTTTCATTGCTTCATACCAAATATTTCTGATATGTCAATTAATGTAAAGCGGTACTCTTCGTCTGCCGACGTGCTAAATTTAAAGTTACTTTAATTTTATAATGATGCCAAGACAATTGAAATTTTTAATAAATATTGTAATTAAGTATAAGCAGCAAAATAAGAAAGATTTTTTCTTCATAAATGTATTTTTAACTGTAAAATAATTTTTAAAATGTATTTTTAACAAGGTGGTCTCTTAAATGCTCTTCTCCTGTCCAAACAAGGAGTCGGGGGCCATTTTTTTATTGCTGATTCTTAAAGCAAAAATTATGAGGAATCCAAAAAAATAAAAATTAGCCGGAAAATTTAGGAGCTTCTGTGGAAAATCGGAAAATTTAATTTTCTTGGGAAAATTTAAAGGTAAATTTCTAAGAAAAATTAGGAAAATTTTATTTTTCAATTAAAGCCTGATTCAATACCTTTCCAACGAGCTATCACTCGTTGCGATCGCTTTTGCAGTTTTTTTTTAAAACAACTTTCAATGAGGTCCCTTATGAAGAATTCTTCAATTTTGTCACATGACAGTGGTGTACACCACCACTAAACCAGTCACTATAAAAAAAAAAAAAAAATATGTAGGTACATTATTTTTTGCTGGGCAATCGATTGAGACTATTTATTTTAAAATCGGAGAGGGGTCGTCCAAAAATTTGCCAATTTTGATCGTTTTCATATGGAATTGCTCAATATATAAAATACGAAATTGAACGAAGCTTAAGGCCTTATCAAGGCGAGTTCATTTTTCAGGTGGCGTTGAAAGCACAGCTGTGCTACTTTTTTTTCTTAATTAGAGAGAGAAATGTCAAAAGTTGCTTGTGTTTTTGACATATCGATCAACGAAAGCAACCAATTAATACATTGCTGTGTTTTTGGTGTTGTTACTTGTTGTAGTATCGACACCACCATATACATGAATTTGCCTTGGGCCTTATGATACAACATTTTTAATGCATAGTTCAAGTTTTGCTGAACAGTGCAAATATAATGTAATAGAAAAATTTACCAAGTGCAAAGAGTTCAGCTGTATTCAGATAAATAGCAAACTGTCAAAATTTTACTAAAGTCATCGACAAAAAATGAAGTTTTGTCAAAAATAATGTTAAACTGTTCAACTTAAAATTTACTTTTCAAGCTTGAAATATTAAAAGTGTTGCTGAATCAGCGGTGGATGAGTAAATTTAGCGATTTACCGCATTTTGTTTGTTTTGTTCTTATGTTTCCCATTAACAAAAAGTTGACAACATTTAATAAAATGAACAAAATCATAAC
This sequence comes from Pollenia amentaria, assembly GCA_943735925.1. Classification (NCBI taxonomy): domain Eukaryota; kingdom Metazoa; phylum Arthropoda; class Insecta; order Diptera; family Polleniidae; genus Pollenia; species Pollenia amentaria. The sequence continues at coordinate 180,298,193 of OX031010.1, read as the reverse complement.
AAAAGTAAAACTGAAAAATTCTGTTTACATTTCTTATAGTTTGCTCTTTCCAACATTTACTGTTTCTTTCTATCTATTCATTGAATAAAAGTTGTAGTGTCATAAGGACTTTTATACTGAATTTTCAATAATTATTATTTTTGTCTGTGTTCAAACGGCTCATGTTTTATTGAGGTGATTGCTACTTTATGGGTGAGAGAGACGATTGGAAAAGAAACGAGTACACACATGCATGTACTATCAGTACGCTTTGCTTTCTCGTTCGCTATTTTTTTCTTTCTTATACGTATTTAAAGACTATACAAAAAAAAAAACATGTCTTCAACATGACATGAATCATTTGAACGCCAATTCATGTTCAAAGAAGAAATAGAAAGAATCATGTCAATAAGACATAAGCTGTATGAACACAGACTTTGATTGGTCTACATTTACACGTTTCACCTTTTCATGTTCAACTTCTTTTCAATTCCCTTTTGAAGATGCCAATATGTTCACACGCAGCAACCGGTTTCAACTTTTTTTGCTTCAAAACAACAACAATTTTATTCAAAACGATCCAAAGAGAAAAAGAAAAGAAAAAAATGAATGTGAACACAAAGAGTACTGCATCTCCGTAACAACCCCTTTGCTTCCCTCTCCTTTAAACACAAGAGTTGAGCATCAAAAGATGAAGCGCGTGAATGCAGACTGGAGAAAAGGGCCATGCCCTAGAGTTTGTGCAAGTGAAGATATGCGGGAACGATAAGTTTCTACAGCGCTCTGTTCAGGGGGGGGGGGGGGGGGGCGTGTCACATAGTGTAAATTTATTGAGATCATTCAGAATATAAACCCGGGATGGGAAAGTGCCTTCGGTTCAGACAAATAAGGCACCTGGCTATGACTTACAGGGGTGTGCTGTAATTCCAAAACGTAAAACGCAAGAATTTTAAAAGTCGTTTTATAATAAGATTTCTGTAATAAAAGAATTTTACGACAAATAATTCTAGGTTAAACCGAATTTTATAACAAAAGGTTTTAACAAACAGATTAAAAGTATATTAACAAGAACTTCCAAATTCTTGCGTTTTACGTTTTCGATTTCCAGCACAATCCTGTTAATTTGTACAAACGTTGAAAAGAAATTCCGACAAAAATGTTTTTTATTTTTAACACTACAACCTTATTCTGAGATTGGATCACTATCCATCACAATGGTAATGTGCGGAAATTATAATGATTTTTTAGCCAAATAAACTTGAAAACATGCTGTCCTCGTACAGACCAATTAGCCCAATTGCAATATTCTCAAAAATATTTGAAAAAATATTTTTACGAAGATTGTTGCCAGTTCTAGAGAGACAAAATATTATACCTGATCATCAGTTCTGCTTCCGGCATAAACATGGAACTCCACGACAATGTCATAGAATGCTATACCTAAAGCCCTTGAAAATAAACGCTTCTGTTTAGCGGCTTTTCTCGACTTTCAACAAGCATTTGATAAAGTATGGCAACATGGTTTACTTTTTAAACTAAAGAAAGTTTAACCGGCTCCATTCAATCTATTTTTTTAAATTTTACTCTGTCAAAGACATTTTTATGTTAAAAGTAAAGATGAAAGATCGGGCATATACGAAATAAAAGCGGGCATAACACAGGGAAGCGGACTAGGTTCAGTCTTGTACACAATTTTCATATATTCCAGTCATAAATGATGCCAGTCACCATCAGAAGCATCGTTATTTGTCTAGAATCAAATTCACCTTCTTGATAAATGGCTTACAAAGTGGAATATACACAGAACAAACTATTAAATTTCTCCAATCACCAAATTTATTCCAAATTCATAATATCAAGCAAACAAGTTGTTGATTTTGCACCTATTACCAAAATGATTACGTTGATTACTAAAAATTTTAAAATTTTGAAAAAAAATATTTTCAATAAATGATATTTTTAATTTTAATTAAAAAAGTGATCAAAAAACTTTGCCATTTCAAACAATGTGTTAATTTATTTAAATTAACATTATTGACAATTCCCAACTACAATTCTTTATGTTTAAATTATTTTATTTTAAACGAAAAAAGTCAATTAAGATTTTTTGTTATTTAATTAAAATTTTAATTGAAAATTTATTTCAAAACAACTAAAATATTAATTAAATCAAAATTAAATTTTTAATTTTCTTTCAACTAAAAAAATAATTGATTCAATTATCACATTAATTAAATTGAAATATTTTTTAAACCATTTTTTTAATTGATAAAACTCTTTTTTCTGTGTAAAATTCAACTCAGATAAATCCAAACACATAACTTTTACACTAAAACGAGGAGACTGCTCAGAGTGTTTAAATACGGCGAACAATTATCTACAAAAAATTCTGATTAATATTTAGGAATGCGCTTAGATAGGAGGCTGTCTTGGAAGCAACACATTAAATCTAAATGGACACAACTAAAGATAAAAACTGGTAAATTATATTGGCTACTAGGGCCAAAATCGGAACTGGTTTGTCACAAACAAAGATATTCGTAAAGATTTAAATATGTCTTCAGTACGAGTAGAAATTAAGTAAAAACAATCGTCAAAGATTAAGTAACCATAGTAACCCTCTGGCTGTTACGCTGTTATGCGACAGCATTCAAACACGTAGACCACAGCGAGCTAATGTACTAGACTTGCCTTTTAGAGGCTAGTCTGCTTTTTATAAATATGTACTCGTAATAATCTATACATATATATAAACTTGTAACGTTACTGATTCACTGACTGACTGATTCATCATCGCACAGCCTAAACGACTGAAGCTAAAAACTTGAAATTTGGACCTGGGGTTGGCCTCTCCCCAAATCGATCCACTTAGACGGAATTTTTGGAAATTCAAATGTTTAGGGGGTAAAAACGGATAAATTCGGGAACCTTATATCTCCAAAACTAAAAGAGATACAAAAAAATTTAATACTTATCGTTGTTCTTTAGAAAAATAAGCGGACGGGTGTCTGGTACTTTAACGGAGTAAACAGGTAAAACCTGTATTTTGGTACTTTCTTGTCACCCCATCTATCTTTTAAACCCATAAACATAGAAATAAGGGTTATATCACATTTGAACTTATTTAAAAAGTCCAAATACGAATTTGGTATTTTTTCGAAATTCGGACGTTTAAGAGGTAAAAAGCGTAACTATTTTTGGTACTTTTTTTTATAAAACATTTTTTTTTTTATTTATTGACATAAACGTATTAAATACAAATACAAATTTGATGCGTTTCGAAATTCGAACGTTTAAGGGGTGAAATCGTACCTAATTCTGTTATTTTTTTCAAAACATTTTTCTTCGTCTACCTATATAATATAAAAATGTAAAGTTACTGTCCTAAACGCCTGAAGCTAAAATGTTGAAATTTGGCCGGGAGGTTGGTCTCTCGCTAAATCGATTCCCTAGGATGAGAGTTTCGAAAATTTTTATGGTTAGAGGTTAAAAAAGCTAAAGACGGTTAAATTTCCTACCCTCGTGTTGATCAAAAAAATAAGCTCTTGTTCAATAAAAAATAAAAATATCTTATTCGTAACGTATCTAAAAAATACAAATAAAAATTTGGTACATTTTCAAAATTCTAACGTTTAAGAGGTGAAAATCGTACCTATTACAAAGTAGCGGGTTAAAACCTAGAAACATAAACTTTGGCGTAAAAATATGTCCACGAAAGAAAAAGAGACGCTAACGAAGTAGCGGGTTAAATGGTAGTGTATGTATAAAATTTCATCTAAATTTAATTGTATATATGTAGCTATGTAGTCCTCTGGGTTTACATAACTTCTGTTATATATTATGTAAGTTACCACATTTACTTATTCAACCCTATCGTGAATAAGTGTTCGCTCAAAATTTTTCGCCTCTCCCTAAAGTTGCAATAGTGATTTATATCCATATGAGAAAACTCGCATTTTCAAAAAAAAAAAAAAAATTGGCATCGCCGATTTTTATTCTCGTGGGTTTTTTCCCAAAAACGATGTGACTTTTTTTGCAAACATTTTGATATATGTAGGGATACTTAGGGATGCTAAGAAGCAACTGCCCTTAAAACCTGAGTTAAAGTTTTCGTTTACTAGGCATTTACACATGAAAGTAGTTTCTTGAAAGTCGCAATACACTCACACTTTTTCACTCACACATTTACATCTTTCTACTTTCTGTCCAACTTTCGACTAGCTTTCAATGAAAATTTCAAGAAAGCGATTTCGTGAAAGTAAATGACAATAACTAAGCAGTGCTGCCAATTGAAATTGTTTTTTTTTTTCGTATATATAAAAAATTCTAATATATTTTTTCAACTAAATATTAAGAATACAATGATTCTAATTAAAATTTAGAAATATCACGAAAACTAATATAAATAAATATTATTTTAAACGAATGCCTGAAGTACGGCGTGAATAATTGGCTCGGTAACTCTGAAACTTGAAATAAGCAAAACAATAAAAGAAGAAGAAGAGACATTTTTGATAGAAGTTTGTCCTTTGACGACATTTTGAAAATGAAATTTCACTTTCATGTAAATTTTCATGAAAGTTTATTATTTTTCTGTGAAATTTGTGGTGATATTACGTATACAGAATTTTCATATGTAAATGCAGCGTTACCGCCAGAAACCAAGAAAACCGCGGCGAATATCAAACCGGTAGAAAAAAATTTATAATTCACGATATGATTAATTCACGGTAAGCTAAAAAAGTCAGAGCAGGAAATGTAGACCAAACTACCGGAGGTTGAAATATCCTTAAAATGATCCCTGCAAAAACCTTGGAATTGGGGGAGGGGGGGTTCGTTCAAAGGAAAAACAGTAGATATACCGGCAATTCCTTTTAGAAGGTATAATATATTTAAGGCGTTACGTTATTTTCGCATTCATATTAATATTTGACAACGCCATCATTATCTATGAATAACCGAAATTGTAAATTTTTCATCACAAGGACAAAACATTAAATTTGTTTATTTATTTTTAAAATTTTATTTAATCTCCCTTTTAACAACCATCGAACAAAATCTGCAAAGAACATGTTTTACAATTCTAAATTTAGGCTACGTAAAATAAAAAAATTAAAATTAAACCAAAATTAAATTACGATTAAATTCCATTAAACTTAAGGAAACTCTATAAAGGCTCGTCCTGTTGGTGTCTGTCTGTGTTTTAGTTTAAACAGCTACCTGGGTTTTTCTTTTGTAAATTCATTAAAGAAACTTAACACAAAAAACAAATTAAAAAGAAAAACCTAATTAAAAGTATAAAAAAACAGTAGACTTAAAAGAAAAAATAAATAAAAGTTTTCTAAAATAAAAACTTTTAAAGAAAAAAAAAAAACAGACATACACGCATGAGATCTCTCTCTTATTCTGTAAAGTACCCACACATATTCATTTAATTTGTGAGCTTAAGTGTGCATGTGACATAAGAGTTGTTTAAAGTGTTTAAAACTTTACAGCCCAGCAAACATTTGATTCCAGATGTATAAAAATCTTGTTTTTTTATGGAATACAAGTTATGAAATATCTACGTACAGAGTGCAGTAATACGTCGCACTGTGGCTGAAAATTCAATTCCATCGGCCAAATGTCCAATTTTTTGTCATCGCCGATTTCAAAAATTTTAATGGCATTCGATAGCAAACATATTCACCCCTATCGTGAATAGTTTTTCCCTCGTAATTTGTTCCCTTTACACGTATTTGCGATCATGAAAAACTGCCATGAAAAAAATTAATTCATAGGAGAATAATAACGTGAAAAAATGTTTGCGGGAAAAAATTCCCCTTACCGTGAAAAATTTTTTCCCTCGTAATTTGTTCACTTTTTCCTTTGAATTTCTCACTTTATTTTTGCTGGGGACAAAACTTTTATTGAAGTTATTCTTCTCATAATTGGAATATTGAAGTTTACAAAATTAATACAATATATTTTATTTTGTTTTTTTTAACTTCTTTAAAATATACGTGTATATTTTTGAACAAAAAAATTTTTTTTAATATTTCTTCTTTTTTACATTCACTGAGAACTGATAGCGCGAAAAATGGTTCACGGGAGTTTCACGATAGCATTTTTCCCTTCGAGGGGAATAAAAATTTCATGGGAACCAAAATTCCACTTGTTTTTTACGATAGGGGTGATTAGAACTAAGGTATCCAAAAAACCTGGATTAAAATATTGGTAATTGTAGCTGTGGCATGTTGAAGGAAGCAAATATTTTATGTTGTTTTAGAGAAAATTAAATTTTTTTAAATTTGATCAGAACTAAATTATGATTTCTCGCAAACTGTTATGAATAATGGGTCAAAATTTGTTTGATATATTAGTGGGATAGTTGTCTTTAAGAAAATAAATCACTGTATCATGTATACCTGATGGGCTATTAAATGTTTCCCCAAGTTCAATATTTTAGTTAAATCCGAATTTCAGAGGTGTAGAACTTGTTAGGGTCAAAAGTGGTTAAAAGATTTTAGTACTATCAGAAAGCTGAATGTGTCCTATTTAACCCCATATATACTTGTGCAACTGTTTGGAACTGTCTGTTGAACACTTTTTTCATTTTAATGAAATTAGTCGCACCATTTTTTTTTTTTTGCTCTTTTTATTTAAGCTGCTCATATGACTGAATATAACACAATGGTTTGCGAATGTCTTGTTTTCCAAAATAATTTTACTGCTTACGAACGGCTGAACAAACTCGTATTTAATTGAAATTTTTAACTGTCATAGCCGGGTAGATTTTGAGTTGATTTGAAAGAACACGTATTCAATGAGGGTCGGGAGAGTGACTTGCGGACCTCTTAAATTAGTAACCTCGGATATTCAAACTTTTAAAATATTCGCCAAAAATATATTTATGAATTGCAAAAAAAAAAAAAAAAACTTAAGCTGAGTTGCCTTTGGAGATATTCGAAAAAACCTATTTTTTGGATTGATTTTTTAACGATTTTTCCAGTTTTTTTTAATCGGGTGGATTATGTTTTATGTCAAACTGTTATCAATAGTGGGTTCAACATTTTTTATGTTGGTAGTAAAGCAGTTTTTAGACAATGTGATTTTGTATTACTGTACCGTTAATACCTGCTGTGTTATGAAATATTTTTTTAGGTTCTTAGTCAAATTAAAATTCAGAAGAATTTATGAGGGTCAAAACAAAGGACATTCTATGAATCGGACATGAATAAAGATATACTAATGAAAATGTTCTTAAAACAGTGGACTAAAAACGTCCCCCTTTTTGAATAAAAAAAATACAATAATTCTCAATCATTAACATTTTCATACTAAAGTTCAACTTTGTCCTTTAATTTCTCAACAACTACTGAACCAATTTTAACAAAATTAAAACTATATATTTTTATATTAATTCGAATGTGCATTTTAAGTCAAATTACGAGTTAAAAAGCTTTTATACTTTAATAATCTTATTCTTTCAATATTTTCCAGGAATATTTTCTATGCACTATCACAATTTCGTTTGTTTGTATATTCTATTACGAGGCTTACTTTAGTTTTCCTTTGGCTAGCAACAGAAAATTTATACAACTATTAGATACCAGCTGAATATAATGCATTTTCTGGCCCGCTACGGCATTCGGCAGCATTATTTGTAACTTATAACTGGATAGTGCTTATGGTAAATTTTATGTATTTAACTTAATTATTTTAACAAATAGAATCTGGGAATTTTAGTTCTCATGTTGAGTTTTTCATTATTGCTATAGATTTTTATATTAATTCGGATGTGTATTCTAAGTCAAGTTACATGATCGTGTCAAATCACATGATCGTGGCGGCCAATTAACATCGCGACGACGTGAGATAAAGCGGCCATTGAATTTCTCCCGTAAAAGAGCCATTCTTTCGTTGGCTGTGTGGCAAGTGGCACCATCCTGTTGGAACCAAATATCGCCGAGGTCCATATCCTCAATTTCTGGCACAAGAAGTCCGTTATCGTATCGCGATAGCAAACACCATTCACGGTATATGCTTGGACGACCAAATTTTCGCAGAATTTCGGCCCGATGATGCCGCTAGCCCATTAGCAGCACCAAACAGTTGCTATTTGTGGATGCATCGGTTTTCAACAATCACTCGTGGATTCTCATTTTTCCAAATGCGGCAATTCTTTTTGCTAACGAATCCACTGGGTCGGTTATGCTGATCAAAAAAGCACGAATTTCACGAAATGCATTTTGATTTGAACGCCCATTTTCGTAAAAGGCTTCAACAATCTTAACGCGCTACTCAATTGTGCACCTCTCCACGGTTGAATTCGTCAAACACTGAAACAAAGATATGTCGAATTTAGTTGGGCAAAAAACATAACGTTAAGGTTTGACTCACAATTAACATGGTGCATTATGGTTGGAAATCAAAAAAAATGAAAATTCATAAAAACAAACATGTAAACTCGTTTCGTGTCTGTTTGATAATCTCTCTTTTTTCTCTACCCCAATCGCCCACAAACAAAACAAACGTGTTTGTTAGACATGTCTGAGAAGACCCTGTGTAAACTTCCTAATAGAAATTATTTTTCCTCTTGTAAATTTTATAATTTTAAATATATAAATAATGTTTGTATTACAAATTGCTTGCTGGGTATTCATAATTTGTCACTACATGTGAATGTATACATACAAATGTCTGTCTGTTGGCAACTAGATGTATTAAAAAAAATGCTGCAGAGTAATTGCAATTGGCTGTGGGTTATCATTTGATCAAACTAACCGGAAATGACATGAAAAGTACACTTGAGTCAAGTGTAAAAAGACATAAAGAATGAATAAAAACATAGAAAACGGGCTAAAATATATGAAAATTTCCTCATAATAGTTACAGTTAAAAAAAAACAACGAATATTGTGTACGTAGCAAATGGGCGAAAAATTAATTAGGTAAAAGCAACAAAGGACCGTCAAAATAATGGAACCAACTTTGTTTGACTTTGAAGAAAGAAAAATATTGGGAATTTTTTCTAATTTTAAACGATATAAAAATTGTTTCCAGTAACCTCCAAATATAAGTGTTTAACACAAGAGTTACCTCGCAAAAAAATTGCCCAAATATTAAAAGATTTGCCTACCGTGTTTTCGTTCACTTGTGGACTTTCGCTGTTATGGGAAAATAAGGAAGAAATATACACCCATATCCTGAATAAAATTTTTCTGGATATTTGTCCCTTAAAAATGGGGGAAAAGCTAATTTCGAGCAAAAAAACTGTTCACTTTTTATTCACAATATGCACGATAGTCTCCGATTTTAGCCAAGTTTTCAAGTTTATTCTTTGAACCCTAAATAAACAAGGGGCAGTCCTACAAGGACACAGAGTACATTTTCTTTAGTAATCGCTTTAAAAATAATTCCACCCTCTTTCATCTAGACTACGAAGTACCGATATTCGTTAATAATTTATTATAAATTTTTATATTAATTCGAATATGTATTCTAAGTCAAATTACAATTTATAAAGCTTTCATACTTTAATAGTCTTATTCCTTCAATATTTTCCAGGAATATTTTCTATGCACTATCACAATTTTATTTGTTTGTATATTTCTATTACGAGGCTTGCTTTAGCTATCTTTTGGCTAACAATGAAGTAAATTGTAAACTATTAGATACCAACTGAATGTAATGCATTTTTTATAATAAAAATGAAACTCAACATGAGAACTAAAATTCCCAGATTATATTTGTTAATAATTTATGTGATATTGTTTTTGTTTCTGTGTTATACTATGTTAAAAAAAATAAGTAAATATACATACATATGTATATATATTTTTTGTTTTTTTTTATGTGCAGTTTGTTTTAGGTTAAATTCAGTTTTATTGTCCTTAAGATGCAATTATTTAAAAAAAAAATATGGGCAACGCTGAGTGTACTTAAAACTCTCTGCAGTGACCGCCGTGATAGTCCAAATCGAACGTTGTCGAACGTATCCTTATTGATGTTGAGGGGAGCAGTGTTGCCATAACTATTTGATGAAAATATGCCATAACTTAAAAAAAAAAAAAATTAAAAAAAAATATCTTCTAAGTCGTTAAATGAAGAAAATATATTTAAAATCTGCTCAGATTAAAACCTAAAATTCTAAGTACCTTAAATTTGCTAAAAAGAATATGCTAAATTCTTAAAAAAAATATGATAAAAATCTGCTAATTAAAAAACAATTTCAATGTATATAAAACTTTATGTTGGCAGCACTTTTTTGACTGGTGGCTATTTTGTCAGCTGTTAAGTGATTTGTGTTTAGTTTGGTTTGGCATTTCAACTTGAATAGACTGACGCCTGAGCAACGCTTCCAAATTGGGCAAATTTATTTTGAAAATCATAATTCTGTTCGAAATACGAATTTAATTAATAAATTGTTTATCGATGAAGCCAAGCCCACTTTTATTTGAATGAATACGTAAATAAACAAAATTGTCGTATTTGGAGTAATGATAATACTCAAGTGTATGTTGAGACACCGTTATATCCAGAAAAACTGACTTTTTGGTGTGCTTTATGGGCTGGTGGAATCATTGGTCCGCACTTCTTTGAAAAAACGATACTGGTCAGAACGTAAGAGGCAATGGTTGCCGATATAGAGCCATGATTACTAACTTTTCGATTGAACAACCATGTGCAGGAGCTGTGGTTTCAACAACACGGCGGAACATGTCACACAGCTAGTGCCACAGTTTATTTATTGAAGGAAACTTTTGGTTACTGCATAGTTTCACGTTCCAGATCCGTTCCAAAATCGTGCGATTTAACGCCGCTAGACTATTTTCTGTGGGGATAAGTGAAGTCGCTAGTCTACCCCAAAAAGCCTGAAATGATGGACAACTTGAAGGAAAACATTCGCCGCGTTATTGCCGATATACGATATATAATTTGACTACAAGATTGGACTAAGTTCGAGCCAGCCGTGGCGGTCGTATGCCAGAAGTCATATTTCAATTATAGTGCCACAAGATTATCTTTTGAATAAAGTAAATTTCATATCATATTTATTTTATTCCATTTCAAAGTTCTATACCTCTATTAAAAATATCCTTTATAAACTCTTGTTTATGAAAAAGACATGCAAAAGATTCTGCTTTTCTAAAAAGTAAATTCAAAAATATGCTTTTGGACAAGGAAATATGCTAAAAAGCAGTTAACATATTTTTTCAAAAAAAAAAAAAAAAAAAAAAAAAAAAAAAAAAAAAAAAAAAAATATGAAATTCTTCAACTAGCAGAAAATATGATAAAATGGTAACACTCGAGGGACGTGCTCTTCCAGCACCAGGAAGACTTATTACAGACCCATGTTGACGAACATTTTCAATCAAATGGTTTATTGCTGATGTTCTGGGCGCAATACGCATATTAAAGTGACAACGGCACGGTATGTTAGGGATGGGCAATAAATATCGATATATCAAAATATCGATATTTAAAAATATTATAATCGATATATACGCCGATATTAAAAATACCGATATATCGAATTCGATATTTTTAAGATCTATTTCAGGGACCGTAACAGTTATTCCTTTTTTTTCATAAAATTCAGATGATAACAGTTATTTTTTGATTTTTATTTTTTTGAACAAAAATAAGAGTTATTTCTTGATTTTTATTTTTTTTGAACAAAAATAACAGTTATTTTTTGATTTTGATTTGTTCGATCAAAACTAACAGTTAATTTTTGATTATTATTTTTTCGATCAAAAATAACAGTTATTTTATGATTTTTATTTTTTTGAACAAAAATAAGAATTATTTTTTGATTTTTATTTTTTCGAGCAAAAATAATGGTTATTCTTTAAAGAAATAAATGTACGTGTTATAATTATTGAGTTGTCTTTAAATATTTATTTTAATGCGCATACGAAATCCCAATTATGATCACACATTTAAATAAATATTTAAAGACAACTCAATAATTATAACACGTACATTTCTTTAACGAATAACTTTTATTTTTGATCGAAGAAATAAAAATCATAAAATAATTCTTATTTTTGTTCAAAAAAAATAAAATCAAAAAATAACTGTTATTTTTGTTCAAAAACACATTTAAATACATAAGAAATAAATATTTCAGCATTTAAAAGATTTAATCATCGATAAATTCGATATTGTTATTGTTCATCTCATTCGAATCACGACAATGTTTACCTAACCTTTTAGGTCCAAATCTGCAATATAAAATAATAAAAAAATATATTATATTGTTATGGTAAAAATATTTTCCTCATTAATAAAATCGAATAAACGGTTGCTTAATGTAACCCATTTCTCAAATTAGTTTTAACGATGTTCAATTGGCTAAATACCCCTTCTACTTCAGTATTACACCACGGAATTGGGAGCAACTTTATAGTAAATTCTGAAGCTTCCAAATGTTTTTTATTGCCGCCTGCATTTTTATATTGAAATACTTTTGACCAGAAAAAAAACAGTGTTGTTGTTTGTGTTAATCCATTTTGTAAATTTAATATCGGAATTAATGCTGTTCCTTTATTTTGAAAGATGTTTCATCATCATCGTTTATAGCGATTTTCAACATTTATATAAGTTGTGATTTAAATTAAATTCATTTTAATTGTTAAAAATGTTTGTTTTAATTTTAGCAATTTTATAATTTTTTATTAGAAAATTAAAATTATTATTTTAAAGGAAAAAAAAACATTTTATGTCTAAACAAGTTGAAAAATGGCTAATGGATAAACTCATTTTTTAATGGCTAAACAAAGTTAAAAATGGCTAAATTGGCATTACTGGTGTCAACACAATTGTTTGAACAGTATTGGTTTGAAGAATAACATTCAATTACTTTTGTTCGTTATTCGATTAATATAGTTTTGCATAATTTATTCCCCAAGTCTTGTTTACAAAATGGTGACAAGAAACAAAGAAAAATAATAATAAAAAATTATAAAGAATTCAAGAAATACAGCTCATTTTGAGCCACCCTGTACATAAATAAGAAAGTTGTGTACAATAGTGTTATGTAGAATTGCTAAGATTTGAATTCATAAAAAAGTGTTATTGATAAAATAAAATATATTAAGTTTTTTTAATAACAAAAACTAACTTTCTACCCTTTTTTATTTTATTTGTAGTTTCCCCTCCATCTCGAAGACTAGAAAAACATGCCGATGGTAATAAAACTAAGAGATAAAAAAGATTGGAAACACTATAAGGAGTATTTAAATATTTTTTGAAAAATTACTTTTAAATTTAAATCTAATAAATTGTTTAAAATTTAAATATAGTCATTCATATAAGGATTAAAAATAATGGTTCAAAAACTTAAAAAAAAAAATAAAAAAGCGGTAAATAAATAAGATTAAAATGTCTAATTAAAAACATGTTTACAAACCAATCGCATTAAGTTCAATAAATAAATACATTTTTGCAAATTAAATCATAATATTTGAAAAGTAAAAGTTTAAGGAGTTTTTATTTAAAAAAAGTGCGTGTTTGGTAATTTTTATTAAACTTTTATTTTTAAGTTTTTTTCTTCTATAGGTATAAATAATATTTATTACCTGGCAACACTTTTTTAAAACACAAAATATTTAAAATTTACATTTAATTTTTTTTGAAAATACTAGGCGAACAGAATTATTAAGCAGGAGGCTGTACTAGTTAAAATACAAATTTTTTTATAAAAAAAATTATACACATAATTTTAGGCGCCAAAAAATATTTGAGTTACCCTGTTTTGTTCTCCATTTTTTTAGGGTTTACATCATTAGAATTTTATAATGTATTTAGCAATACATATATAAAACGTTAATTCCAACTTTTTTACCAAATTACTTATATTCATTGGCGGATACATTCGACTACCTCGAATGGACATAAGGCTCGCCCTCATATATCCGTTGTGTGAAGTATAGGATAATATTTCCGACTTTCATTTTTCAGCTGAATTCGAATTAGGCGCCGAAGTTTTTTTTAATAATTAAAAAACAATTGTTTTTTTAATTGTGGTATACTTTGTTGGAATAGTAATCTTTCGATTAATATAAAAAAAAAATTATACACTGAAAAAAATTGCTGAAAAATTTTGCGAAAATGGAAAAATCATAACTTTGTATTTCAAATGGCACAAAAATGACTAAAGCTTTTATGCTGATTTGGAATTTCAATATCTAAAGCAGACCATACACGATTCAATTCAATTGTCAACTGAGTCGGTTGTTGTCCAAATCAAAGCGTGTTGATTAGTTTGACGGTTGTCGAGTTGGTTGAAGAAAAATCCAAAGATTTTGATTTTTTCAAGTTGACTACTAAGTCTTTCAATTCGATTGTACTGTGTGTGCTCAAGTCTCTTGATCAGCTGTCAAAATGTATGTAAAAAAAATCTAAATTTGACAGTTGAAGAGGTGTGTGGGGCCAAGTATCAATTCAGTTGAAAGACTCAGTTGACAACTGAATTGAACCGTGTATGGGGCGCATAAAATAGATAAATCCTTTTTGCAAATTAAATTATAAATGAAAATCAAATAAATTGTTTGAAATTTAAATTGCTTCATAGAAGAATTAAAAATAATTGTTCAAAAATTTTTAAAAAATTAAAAATGTTGTAAATAAGAATTGTAAAATATCTGATTAAGAAACATGATTACAAACCAAACTGTATGTACAACCGTATACTTATTAATTTCATAAAGATTAATAAATTTTGTAAAATACACCACAATATATAAAAAATAAAATTTTTATTAAACTTTTTAAATATTATATTTTAATGAATTTTTTAAGCTTAAGGTCACTTTTTGTTTATTAAATGAATAAAAATATTTTTATTTCTCTCTCAATATTTCGATTTTCTTTGGAAATCTTCTTCAGATTTTTTTAATATAATATAAAATTACAAACTTGTTTCTGGAAAAATAAATTCAAAATTTCAATTAACAAACTTATCATAATAAATTTAAAATTTCATTCAACAAACTTAAAATAAAAAGAGGAAAACCAAACCAATTTTAAAAAATATTCAAAGCACAAAACCTATTTTAATTTCACCTTCCGTCAATCTTTTTTTTATTTTATCAATCTGAGCTATGCCATCTGAACTATATTTTACAAATTAATCTATATCTGGCAACACTTTTTTTAAACACAAAATTATTAAAACATTAAAATTTTTTTTGAAAATACTAGGCGAACAGAATTCAGCAGGAGGTTGTATTTATTAAAATAAAAATTTTTTATGAACAAAAAAAAATATATACACTAATCTTAGCCGCTAAAAAGTATTTGAGTTACCCTGTTTTCTTTTTCCAATTTTTCGGGGTATGCATCATAAGAATTTTATTATATATTAATTAAAAACCACTACATACTTTTCGGCGCCTTTAAAAGACCTTGCTGCTGATTTCTGTGTGCCTGGTATAATCCTAAAAACTTAGTTTTTCATATAAAAAAATGGTGTGTAAAAATTGAAGTTGCCAGATCAGGTCGCTCGTTATTTAAATGAAATTGTAGGAATTAAAAAGAGGATGATTTAATTAGTATAAATTTGTCTATAAGTGGTTGTCTATAATTAAAGCTTAAATAAATTATTATTTAATTTTTATATATAGATACATACATTCATACATATATATGTGAGTCTAAAATTTTTTTATTGCACATTTTATACAATTAATATTGCAAAAATGTTCTATGTATGTATATAATTTACAACCTTAATATTATAATAGCGGAATTCACCCTTGATAGTAAAGTCCCTTGTAGACCTTGTTAATATTATAATTTTAGTAAAAATACTAACATTTACAACACTGCAACAACAAAATGTATTAGACTAAAATATACTACGCTGTGGTTGAAAAATCCCACAAAAAGCAGTAGTAAACAAGTGTGTGAATTTACCAGAATAAAACAGTTGAAGAAACTTTATCTGTCTCTTTCTCTCACTCAGCAAGTTCATTAATTTACAATGCATACGAAAAAGACACTCATGCTTTGAAGTATCAAATGGTATTAAATATAACAGAGTTGTACACTTAATACAAAGGGTGAATACCGCTAATATAATAAAAATTGATAGTAATATTACTCAGCCATTATTTTTTTTTGTGATTTGCAAAATTGTTTTTCAAAAAAAAAATTCTGAAAATCGCTTCATGAAGAGTGAAGTTATGATTTTTTGAACTTTTAATTTTTTGAAAAATGTCAAAAATTCGATTAGTAATTGTAACTTAAAAATGTGAGCTGATGAGAAAAACGAAGATTCAATTTGAAATCCGCGACCTCAAGTTAGTAAAAAATTGCATCAAACTTCCAATCAACACATAAAAAGATCAATTTTGTTCCGCTGTGTAATTTACTATTAATCGTTGATTTTTTTTAAAAAGTTTTGTATAGAATTTATGAAATTAAAAAAATGTATTAGCAAGTACAAATTAATACAAACAAATTTGTTTTATTATTTTTGTTGTTTTTTTTTCTAGAAGTCCAGAACTGTAAAAGACGGTTTTATTGGTCTATGTATTTGTAATACAAAAATTATACTTTTTATGCTAAATTAACCAAATAAATATTTTAAATAAATAAAAAAATTAAACTTGGTGCGTTTTTCTTTAAATGGCGCGTTTTTTTCTCCATGTTTACTGCGGCAAGTATGCACGTCAGTTATTGTGGACATTCTTCGTTTAGTTATTAGGACATGGTCTATTTGATTGACCAAAGTACTGTTTGGTACTTTCCAAGTGCCTTCACAGAAAAAATAAATTAGACCACAAGTTATTCCGGCCATCAATTTAATTCACTCAGTTCAATATATTTTTAAATAACGCGTATTCCCGAAAACTCTTGCATTTTGTTTGGTAAATATGCAAAACATGACCAAATTGTATGGTAATTGGCTCAGAGTTGACCACAGCTCTGAAATTTATGAACATCGGTAGGCCATTCCCGATCGCCTAATATAAATGAATTGAAATCGGCTTAATTTTTTTGTTCCTTTCAAATTTAACTCACTGTCTTTAATCTGTAATTTAGGTTTAAAGATTGATGTTTGGCTATTGACTGCCAGCCGTCGTCAATGGCGGTGAGTGTTAATCGCCAACCCCTCTGAAGAGATCGTGTACTTATAATCGGAACATGTCAGGGCAACCTGTCCGTGAAAACCTGGGTTCGATTATCAGCTCAGTCAAGAATTAAAAATTATCAATTAATTTTAATTTATTTCATGTTGTAAAATTTCCTTTCTTTATAAAAATAATTTAATGAAAATTAAATTTAATGAACTTAAGCCTGATTAAAATATGAACATTTTGATTAAAAGCCATAAATAGTTCAATAAATTAACCACAATAGTAATTATTTGTAAATTTATTTCCCTTTAAAGATTTTAAAAATCTTATTTCGATTCCTATTCTTTAAAGACTCTTCTTCCAAGCGAAAATAAACATTTGAATTGATACTTAAATGTCTTTTTATGTTCTTTAACATACACAACTTCCAATGGCAATCAAAATTTAAAACTCATCAACCTTTTACCTGGTTAGTGTGTGGGCGGATGAATGTGTTCCTTATTTCGAAGGTAAAGCAATGGGATGTGGGATACGGATATGTATTTAAAACTATGAAAGTGCCTTTTTAACAGGACAAATTTCTCAACTACTTTGTGTTAAATGTTTTTCCATTTTTATCAAACAATTTTGAAATAGATCTGATCCAACAATCATATAGACACGTAGTTGTATATAAAAGGCATTTATGCATATATTTGTTTCTTTAGTTACCAATGAATTTCTTTCAACTCTTGTATAAATATTAGGGTTTGGAAAAAATGCACCATTTCAGGTTGGAAATAAGGAAAAAAATACAAATTCTCCTTATTAGGCTTCTCTTTTGCTTATGAATGCAGCACCAGAAATTGGCTTTTAGATTTAATAAATGATCTAGAAAAGTAAGCTTCTAAATCAGATTTCGTCTGCCAGTGGATCTGAAAGGTGCGAAAGTGCCCGTGCTATCTTGCAACCTCAAACTTCGGCAAAGGGATATGTCACTAATTGTGTCTATAATCAATTATAGGAAGGCATGCACAGTGTCTGGGAATCCGATATTTTGATAACTGGTGCAGTTGTGGAGATGAAAATGAGGAGAATAGCGTGGAAGACCTGCTGTGTAACTGCCAAAATGGGAATTGGAAATTTCGAGAATTCGTCTAATATTTCTGGCATTGGGTGTATTGGATTGTATGTTGAACTTTGTTTGGAGTTCGTGTTGCTTCTACGTTGGGAATTCCGTTAAAATGGAATTTCATGGCATGACAATAGATCGATAGCACTGTGCTAGTTGAAAAAACCGACAAGGGGGGCACGTGGCGTATTAGCCTAACTCGGGTTCGCTGAATCCAGTGGTGCTACCAGTTTTTATTTAGGTTAGCTCTTGTTTTCGAGATACATAAACCGTTATTTCTAAAACGGAGGAGGTTGCACAACATATATACGCGAAACTTAAAAATCGTTTAGTTTTTTTAATAAACTCAAAAACAAGCCGAAATAAAATTGACTTTAAAACTAATTATTTTTTAGAAAAAATTCCAAATTTTAGTTTTTTAAAAATTCATAAAACATTGATAAACGCAGCTGTGCTTCTCATTTTTGCTACACTTAATATAAAGGTTCAAACAAAACAAACCCTAAATGATTAATGAAAAATATTAATTAATTAAGTGTTCAAGCAGAATTGATTCTTTAACTTCAGGCAAAAATCCGAAAACCCATAATTAAAACGTCGGTAGAAACTTTAAATTCTCTCTCATTTTATTGTTTTATTTTTTTATTTCCTTTTGTTTTTCATTTTCGGTTTACATACAGCTCATGTCTTATTGACAGATTTTTACTTTTTCTTCTGTGAACTTTCATTTTCGTTCAAACAATTCATGTCATGTTGACGACATGTTTTTTTGTATACAGCCCAATTATGAATAACAATTTCCTGGGAGTTTTTTGTGCTGATATACGAATAAAAAAGAAAAGAAAAATAGCAAATGAGAAAGCAAATCGTACTGACAGTATATGAAACCCATCGTCCCTCTCGCCGACAAAGTAGCACTCATGTCAATAAGACAAGGGCCGTCAGAACACTGACTATGAAATGAAAGTATGGCTGCATTATTGGGAGAATAATTGTCTATATGTGAGAGCATTAGAAAAAACGTTCTCAAAATAAAATAGATTTTATTTCACGGCTGCTTTATACGACAAATTTTTATGTCAAATTGTATGAAAAATGTGGTCTCGACGCAGGTCGGTTTAAACACACTATTTAAAAAATTTCATAGAACGCCGTAATTGTATGGGAGCTCCACTAACGGGTGGAGATAAAGGGCACGGACAAAAATCTAATGGAGGTCGGTCATTAATTTGTCATCTTAGGGGCGACTCCTCGGCAGCTTTAGGACTTCATTCAATATTGTTACGTTTTTACTTTATAAAATGCGTTAAGGTTTATTCCCTTTTAAATAAACCTTTGACTTCTTTTAATTGCAAATCAAAATAAATGCCCACACGAATTCAACTTAACAAACTTTATTGAAAATAATTATAATGTTGACAAAATGCAACCACTATTGAAAGTAACGAACTGAACCGTTTAATGTCTCTAATCAAACTCAACTAATGAACATTTATGATTTAGCCTGTATTTATAGTTCAAAACCATTCCTAGTAGATTCAAGAACCATCTAGTCGATTCTAGAATTATCTGTCCGAATTATTTCAAAAAAAAAAAAAAACTGTTATACAGCTAAATCTAAAGCCTACAATTACAATTGATAGAAAATTCAGTACAGTGGCGTGCATAACAATTTCAACTAATACGGCATAAAACTATAATTTACAATATAACTTATAACTAAAACCATAAATAATTCTTAGATAAATCTCATTTTTTAACAATATATTTCTAGTCTGTATTGAAATTATTGTATGGGAGCCCAATTAGGGAATGAAGATAGCGGGTAAGTATGTTAAATAGAAATAATGGAAATGAAAAATAAAGTGAGATTGGTTATACATTTGACTACAGTTTAAAGAATTTCATTAAACCGCCGTATTTGTATGGAAGCCCCATAATGGATGGTGAAAATTTTTAAAGTAAGTGTTAAGGAATAAAAAAATAATGGAGGTCATCATGTATAGTCCCCCTAGCGGCGACTCCGTAACAATATTGAATTAAGTTTAAAGACATTTTCTTCAATATGTTTCTAGTATGTATTTAAAATTTTGTATGGGAGCACCTCAAGAAATGGGGATAACCGGTAGGAATATTATAAACAAATGATAGAGATGAAAAATAAAGGGGGGGGGGTGCATTTGACCCATCTAGGTATCATCACGGTTTCACGGTATATCTCGAAAACAAGAGTTAAACTAAAAAATGGTAAGCACTATTGGTTTCAGCGTACCCGAATAAGGTTAAAACGCCAGGTGCCCCGCTTGTCACAAAAAAGTGTAAAATTTTAGCACGGCGTAGGTATAAGTATGTCAGTTAAAAGCTGACTGTCATTTCTACCTTACCTAACATTTAAGGATCTTTTTTTTAGTTTAAGCGGTTTTCCGAAATGGATCTTATATCGGAGCCATTGTCTGTTGTGGGCTTATTTTAATGAAATTAAGTAAGTCTTATTGGAATCGGTCCATACGTAGTTATGATTTCGTTATTCAGAAGACTTTCCAAATATTTCGTGATTTTTTAAGAATCTCTTGATACCGAAAAAATCGTTGCAATTGCTTCTATATTGTATAGTATGCACACACAACAACAATTCCTGAATATCAAACTTCCTTTTATTAAGATTTTTGAATCTGAATTTGCAATTTGTGTTTCCTCAATTTTAAATTCGAAATTCTAACTTTCAATATTAAAAATTTTTTCGAATGTGCTTCTATGAATTGTATTTCAATTTATAAAGATCAATTTATAAAGTCATTCCTAAGTATAAGAACATATCTATAGCTTCAATGCTAACCAAAGGTTGGCTAAAGCAAAAACGTATGTGAAATATTAAGGGAATAAGACTATTGTAAAAAAGCTCTATAAATTGAAATACCATTCATAGAAGCACATTCGAAAAAATGTTTAATATAATTAAAAATAATTTATGAAAAAGAAAAAAAATTTCAATATTAACTTTTATTTTCTTAGTTTAAACTTGCTATGGTGTAGTAGTATCGAAAAATCATAAAAAGGGTATACAATTTTCAAGAATTCCTTAGCAAAATGGGAGTAAATTGTTCCTAGTTTGTTTGCCATGTTGCATTGTAGATGTTGTCTCTTAACTAAGACCATATTGGTTTTTAGTCAGTACTCTGTATGGAGTAGAATACCAATCACAAATTCGTTGAATCGAATGGTGTCAATTTGAGTATCCTGTTTTGTTCGTATGTAAAGGCAAAGAAAAGTTGAAAAAAACAAGTTGAAATCCAATATTCGGCAATGACGAATCTTTTACACCCTCCGTCAATAATTAGAATAATGGACATCGCAATTGAACCACAAGAGGATATTACCCAGGCTGTGAAGTCGTCAACAAAGAGTTCTAACTCCAAACATTGAAATTGTTAAGTCCGACTCCTACTGTAGCCTTGATAATAAATGTATATGAGGCTGGTCCTTATTTGACCTTTAACCCTTTTTACTGCAGTACCTTTAAAATGGTTAATTATAGCAAGAAAATGATTCGGTAAAAATTTCAAATCGATATTTTAATTCTACAATTTGCCGCATTGAGCTTGAAAAAAGTTATTTCCATATGTTCACCCAGAGAGAAAACATGTTTATATATGGTCACCTCCAACAAAACTATTTTAATAGAAAAATTTTCAATATATTATAATTAATTTAACCATACTATTGTCACCGACAAACATATTATTGTTAAACTAGTCCTCCATCAAGGAGCCACAACCGTATTATGGTTCCCTCCGAACATGTTTTGGTTAATAATAACTAAAATATGATGTTTGGATATTGACGTCATCCGTCGTCAATGGCGGCGATAGTCAAACGGCAAACCCCTCTGAAGAGATTGTGTGGCTACAATCGAAACATGTCAGGGCAACCTGTCCGTAAAAACCTGGGTTCAATTCCCAGCTCAGTCAAGAATGAAAAATTATCAAAAAATTTTAAGTTATTTAAAAAATATAGCCAATGCCATTTATTAGTCTTACAATTTTTGATAAATTATACTTTCCATTACTTGATAGCGGTGCTAACAACAGACAGCTTGCTGAGGAAATTCAGTCAAAAAGTACTTTTGTAAAATCTTATGGAAATAATTGATTTTAGTTTTTTTAATAACCTTGTCTAAGTTGTAAGCAAGTATAGATCTTCTTTTTCAGATTTAGTTCTTCTGAATCATTGAACTAGATCTGTTTTATGGGGAAGATTTATTTTATTTGGTTAACCGTAAATCGATCATGATTGAAATATGATATACAAAAAAAAAAAAAAAAAAAAAAATCATACTAATATGAAACTTAAATATAAAAATAGTTGTTGTTGTTGGCTTTGAAAATTTTCATACAAAAAAAAAACAGAAATTTTTTCATTTTGAATCAAATAAGATAAAACACAAGGGTATTCATTTAATCGGGCTTTTGCTTTTATCGGCTAATCACTCGATTAATTAACCTAGATTTTGGTTTAATCGGTTAATTTTCGGTCAACCGATTAATTAATTTTTTTTTTATAAATTATTATTTGGAGTTTATTAGAAAAAAAAAAAAATAATAACATAACAATTCTTGAACTAAATAGAGCAAACAAAAAAAATAATTCATAAATATTTAATCCATATTTTTAATTTATACCACATAAATATAATGTATAAATTAAAAATAAACTGTGAGATCATTTTATTAGTTATTTTAATAATTAGGGGAAACCTAATAAAATAATATTTTAGAAAAACAATTTGGTTTAAATGCTTAGGATTAATGCGATTCTTTTCTTTAGTTTTGATAATACTTAACTTGGAAAAAATTCATTCATTTATCGTAGATCTTGGAAAAATCGAAAGCAACCCATAATACAGAATATCTTATTTATCAGTCCTTTTCCCGGATTTCTCTACACATATAAAAATTCCATTATGCCATTAGAGTCCTGTTTTAATATTTACAAATTTTTAAAATTTATAATCGGGCAGTAATTAATCGGTTAACCGATTAACGGTAAACCGGATGAATATCCTAATAAATACATACATAAATTAAATATAAGAAAATAAGAAATATTCCTTTTATAAGGTAAAAAGTAACGGGAATTTTAATAAAACAAAAAAACTAATAAATTTGGTGGTCAAGTGAATATTTAAAAACACTTAATTTTGCATCAAAGTGATTTTTGCAAAAGGGGGAAATCTTTTGATGTTTGTGTGCTATTAATTCCCAAGTTCCAGGTACTTAATTATTTAGGAAGGCGGTACCCATAATTTTCGCTGCTGAATCATAGATGTTAATTTTTGGCGATAATTGACTTTTATTTTTTTTCTTCAAAAACAAAATTAAATTTTTTTTTATTATACCGATGGTTGTAAATTTAACTTTGATTCTTATTTAAACTAACTTATTGTTGCTGTTTAATTAATGTTTCTTTGTTATTACTTTATCTCATTCCTTACTGCAAATGTGGCGTTTGTGTACATAGAGCACAAATTTGGATATTCGTTAATAACAAGGATCACTTAATTTACCAACTTGAATCATTACAAGATTTTATATGTTGTTATTATAATTTGTTAAATAAGGTTTTTGTGATATTTAGCACCTAATTGTTAAATAACTTTTATATCTAAACAATTAAAATCTATAAAAATATAACTTTAAAAAAGAAAATATTATAACCTGTTAACTCTCATAGATACATACTGAAATCGAGTGTGTTACATTTACTTATATAAAAACTCCAAATTTCCATAATCCTGACTTCAGGCCTGCAGTCATCGATGGAACCACATTATGGTGAGTTGTTAAAATTATTTTTATTATTTATTATATGTCTTATGGCTAATAAATCAATGAGTGCTTAAACGCTGGTTTAGTTGAACTAAACTTAAATTTATAAGTAGTTTAAACTCAACAGTTGTAAATCAGTGTCCCATGTATTATATGTAATTTAAAAACTAACATGTGGCAGCACTACGATAAATGCTGTCAAATTCATATGGTTTGTATTGGTAGTTTAAACGCTCAATTTTATTCGTTTATAGATGTTTTATATGTTTACTGATTTATAGATTTGTCGGTTTAAGCACATTTTAAACCAAAAACCGATTTTAACTTGCTCTGATTTATTAGCTTTTAGAGCATAAACAATAATTTAATTACGAAGATTTCACGTATAAAAAGATGATTGATTAATTTTATTAAAAAATATATATTTAGAAATATATAAATTAAATAATACTTACTTTTAAATTTAATTTGTTATTTAATAAACATCTGCATTAAACTTAATAATGATGTTCATTTAACCTTCATTATAATTTTGTATTCGCTTCGTTCGTATTTAGTAAGATGAATAACTTTGAAACGAAAGCAACAAACACTCTTTATTTAAAAGACGAGTACAAGGCGAATTCAACTACAGGTGGTGTCGATACTACAACAATCCAAAAACAGCAGAAACAACAAAGGGTTTTTTGCATTGCATTGTTAGTGTTTACTGTCCAAAATGCCAACCATTCCTAACAAACCACTAACAAATCAAAACAAAGTAGCTCGAACTGTCAAAATCAGATGGCGTGTCGACACCACCTGTAGTTGAATTCGCCTTGGACGAGTAAGATGAAGTTAATTTGTTTACTTATACAAGAGAATATGAACACTAACAAATCTTAAACAAAACAGCCACTGAATAAATGGCGAATAAGTTCATGGAAAAGAAAAACATTAGGAAAGATAAAAAAAACAAAAATAACCATGAAGAGTTAAAGCATAAAGATTATGAGGTACAATAATCTTGAAATAAGAATCAAAAAAAAAAACAAATTTGACTTTGTTTTCAATGTAAATTAATTGCTTTCAATGTAAATTTTAAAATTTTGAAAACAATTTTATGTTTTCAAAAACATTCACTAAACTTCCAAAAAATTTTTCAGCAATATGTTTTGCTTGGAAGTACCTACATAAAAAAGTAGTTAGCCAAAAAATCAAAATGTTTTACAAATAACATATATTATTGTAAAGCTAACAAAAGAGAAAGAAATAATATGAATTTACTAAAGTGCCAACATTGCTGAGTTGAGTATTTATAAAAAAAAATGAGAGAGAGTGAAAACTGTAAAAAAAAAAACGGTTTCATTTAAAAACGTCTTTGTGTTTGCCATATAAAACGAAATGTGATTGTTGGTAGAATGAATAGAACTACAGTTTGTTCAGTAATCTGAATTTTATTTGAACTTCATTGGATAAACATTTAAGAATGTTTATTAATGAATTTATTCATGCAGCCCTTTATTATTTAAAATAGTTTATAAATAAATATAACTTAACAATGAAATTTTAAGTTTGCAAATTTTTTAAATTTCATGAAAAGTATAGAACATAAATAGACCAAAAATAAGAAATGTTATGTTGCATTTACAATAAAAAAAAGCAGATCTAGAATCTCTTATTTTTATATTTTATTATATTTTTATTTTGAAAACTCTATAAATTTGACTTTTATGTTACGATCCTTTACTTAGTTCTTCGAAAAAGAACCAGACTGAGCATGGTAGGCACATATGATGGCTAATAGTTCGAAGAGAACAAGGCCGTAAGGTGGGATTCGTTACAGAGGTTGGCCCAAAATTTTAGGTCATTACTTTTTTCCCTTTAACTGATTTTGCTGGATGTTCAAATGAGCGTGTTTTCTACAGACAAGCGGACATAATTTTTGTATACTTTAATAGGTCTTAAAAAAATCATTTTTTTTCGTGTTACACACGAAATGATAATCTGATTTTACTCTCTTTCAACACTCGTCATGGTGAAGAGTATAAAAAAAACAAAAACACTGAAACCGGAAAAATACTTGAAATTATTGATGACAGTTAATGCAACACCAACATGTATTGCATGTGATAAGTGAACTACAGTCAAATATGATTATTGTGACATGTCGTCAACACAGAACCACTGCTAGTGGTATAGATATTAACATACTGGTCATTTACAGTGAAAGCAGGCCGCAGGCGGACTTCGACCGTCGGCGCATCTATATCCGTCTTCGGGATCATTGGTTTTAATGTTTCAAGACGTATAAATCTAAATATGTATAAATGAAATGGTCCAAGCTGATTTTCAGGAGATGGTTGTAGAAAAAATTTCAAAATTCCTGTTAAAACTCGATAAATTTAAGTTTAAAATATATTGCCTACTAAATTGTCTACAACTATAAAACTTTTAATACACTGCCTCCTTTTCACTTCTCATTAGTAAATGGTATCCGAGCGAAGCTGGGGCGGTCGGCTAGTGTGTTAATAAAAATTAAATAAAAATACATTTCAATTGAAAAAACAAACATTTTAAAGAATTGCAACTTGGATTTATTTCATTATAAACATATATACGCACTAAAGGCCAGCATAAATATGGATGTATTTGAAAATCAAACACGCAAAAAAAATAAAATGACAAATGCTATGCATGACTATTCGTCGCACAATGTTAATAGTGTTGTGAGGTGGCAAGATTTTCACTCCAGACAGTACTTGATTCTTTCAATGCCGTAAACAATTTTTGTCTATACTCCTAATATTTGAAAATTACCTCGTGCCGTCTGCGAAAATTTGTATTGTCTACTTATGTGTCGTATGTACAATACGCATACAAAGAAGGTTTTTGGAAAAAATTGCTCTTGCAATATATTCAATAAAATTAACATACAAAATATTTCGTACACACATATCCCACACTTTCCAAAAAAAAAAAGAATAATTATGTTGAAAATAAACGAAATGTTCAGAACACAGTTCCACTGATTTTTAAAGTCGGCAGCTTAATGAGGGCTAGTCAAGCAGAATAAGGCGGCAGATTTCATTGGTTAAAGTTTAACCCACGCAGACAAAAAGTCGAAAACTGTTTTTGAACTGATTTAGTTTGTTCGAAATACTTTTTATATATAGGGTCCCATTATATACACATCCTTGAACTCTTTAGCCCATCGCTTTACAAAACCGAGTATGCCCTTACCCTTATTAGCTGTCATTGTTATGTGTATGTACAATGCAATTTACAGCCTGGCCCCAGATGTCGACCGCTTTCGTTCGGTTGTAGTTGTTGACATAGTATTTTTGTTAAAATATTTAACTAAATTTTCTTTACACATAAACACAAAATATTTTTTTATTACGAGGGCGGATCAATAAGTCCGTGACTTTTCGAACTTCCCTCATAGTTATATAAAAAAAAAATTTTATTTTTCAACATTATCTCCTTTTAGCTCAATACACTTAGTCCAACGTGTGTCCAATTTGTGTATCCCTTCCAAAAAATCGGATTTTCGAGGTCCATAAAATTGGCATTTGTTTGACCAATAATTTCCTCGTTGGAACTAAATCTCTTTTCACCGAGCCATTTCTTTAGGTTCGGAAATAGGAAATTGGGGGCTAAATCCGGAGAATATGGCGGATGAGGTACCAATTCGTAGCCCAATACATGAAATTTTGCCATTGAGACTGCACACGTGTGCACCCGTGCATTATCTTGATGAAAAACCACTTTTTTCTTAGCCATATGGGGTCGTTTTTTTTAAATCCTCGCTAAATCGGTCCAATAAGTTGGCATAATATTTGCCGTTTATTGTTTTTCCCTTTTGAAGGTAATCGATGTGGATAATCCCGCGTGCATCCCAAAAGACTGTTTCTATCACCTTATTGGCCGACAAACTTACCTTGGCCGGTTCACCCGGAGAATCCCATTGTTTAGACTGCTGCTAGGTCTTCGGAGTTTTGTAATGGATCCATGTTTCATTCACAGTTACAAAACGCCCCAAAAACTCATTCGAATTGCGGTTAAACAACTCCAAACAATCCCTTGAAGTTGTCACACGATTACGTTTATGGTCAATTGAGAGCAAACGCGGCACCCATCTGGCAGCATCTTTCTTAAACCCAGCTGATCATTTAAAATCGAAACCACACTGCCATATGAAATGCCTATGGCATCAACAATTTCACGCACTTTTACTCTTCGATCGGCCAACACCATATCGTGAATTTTTTCGACATTTTCGGGTGTATTGACTTCAATTGGCCGTCCAGAACGTTCAGCGTCATTTGTACTTGTGCGACCACAACGAAAGTCAGTAAACCACTTTTTTTACCGTTGAAATCGATGGTGCAGAGTCCTCATTGTATTTATCAAGCTTTTTCTTGGCTTGATTGACGGTTTTTTTTTCGCAAAAAATCATGTTTAATGAGCACTCGAAATTCACTTTTTTCCTATTTTTAAAAAATTGTTTTGAACAGCTGTTAAACGAAAAGTAAATGATGGAACTTGCTCAAAATTTGACAGTAGTCTATTAACAGTTGGTACTTGATGGGAGCAGTGTTGCATTTCATATAACTACGAGGGAAGTTCGAAAAGTCACGGACTCTTATTATATTTTTTTAAAACACCACCACTTATAAAATTATATTGGTTTTTAAGATATTTTTTATAAAATTCTTTTCTATATGTTTTGTTTACTGCTTTGTTTGTTTACTTCCTTGTTTTCTATTCTGATTTGGTTGTAGCCAGAGTTCTATTTTTGGCTAACTTATCTGTTTTGTCGATTTGTATTTCCAAACTAGCGTTTTATTTATGGAATTGATTATGAGGGCAATACAGTCATTTGACAATAAGCAAATAAATTACGTTAGACACGTAAAATCTGTCGACCGTTAAGTCGATAGTTAGTGGGCCGCCTAAGAGAACGATAATGAGTAACTTGTTGTCGCTCGCTTAAGTTGTCAATCGACATCGGGGGTCTGGCTGTTAGTTTCGAATCAACTTCAACTAATAATTTTTTACTTTTGTAAAGCATTTGTTTTCTGCTTCTACACGTACCCACACTTACGTAAATTGTTCGTCGGCACTTGTCATAAATATTTATTTGTAAGAGTGTACAGAGTTTGAAAAATTTTCAACGATTTTAATGTGTGTTTAAATGGAATTGTGCAGGCCTCTAGTTGGCGTCGATTTCGGAATTCATAAACCGGGAATCAAAATACCAAATAAAAGGGATCTGCCTGCACAACAGAGAAAAAAATTTACTTTGACTTTATACATTTAGAAAAGGAAAATATAAAAATAAATAGATCTGCAGTTCTTCTGGCGATTCAAAGAAACCCAGATTTTCTAAGGCGATTAAGCACTAGTCCCCTATTAATTTTCAAAGAGTGTTAATTATTTTTGTAATTTTAAAATTGAAAATATTTAATATTTTTATCTTCCCTTACTAAAATTCACAGTAATTACTACCTTTGGTTTTTATGCTGCAAGTCCCCATTATTTGGGTATTTTGGCAGCCCGGTTTTTAAATTGCTAATATAAGGGGCACAGTCATTTTCGGATGCCCAGTAGCCCGTTTCTGTATTTCTCGCATCGTAAAATTTCCCGCATGAAACAAGTGAATTATAACAAAAACAGTGCAATATGAAACAAAAAATGGTTTTTCTCACATAAGTGTTTCTGTATCTTTACTTTGGGAAAATTATCTGTCATTTAAATAATTTTCCAGCAATTGTTGGAAGGATGTGAGAAAAAGTGTTTCTGTATCAATACTTTGCTAAAAGTTTCTCACAAGAACTGTCAAAATAAGTCTCATTTGAAATTGATGCGAGAAAAATAACATTACAAAAAATGGAGCACAAATTGTTTATGTATGTACAGAAGAATGTGTATTATTTTTTTTTTTATTTGAAGAGAAAGAATTTAAATGATGAAAATAAATAAAACACAATTGTTATATTTTGTTTTTTTAAATTTTTTAAGCCGTTCCAAGGCGTATTCAGCTACAGGTGGTGTCGATACTACAACAACCCAAAAACAACAGATACAACACAGGGTTTTTTGCATTGCATTGTTAGTGTTTACTGTCCAAAATGTCAACCATTCCTAACAAAACACTAACAAATCATAGCAAGGTAGCTCGAACTGTCAAAATCAGATGGCGTTTCGACACCACCTGTAGTTGAATTCGCCTTGAGCCGTTCATTGTTTTCGTTTTATGCAGGGCTGCCAGATAAATTTGTGAAAAAATCGTTAATTTCCTAAGAAAAAATAAAAAAAATAGTCTATTTGGTTTTAAAAAATCGGACAATTTAAAATTAATTTTAACAAATTTTGTTCGATTTTTATTATAATAAAAAAAAAAATTGTTAAAGTTCATGGGTAAAATACATATTTGATACATACATACATACTTATTGCCGTATTCATAAAAAAAATTTTATTTTAATAAAGGTTTACAAAACAATATGTCAATGAAAACGTTTTTTTAAAATTTAATTAACGCTATGAATACGGGGGTTAAGCTTGAGGTATATTTAAATAAAATTATTTATTATATTTTTTCTTCAATCCGATAACAATTTAAAATTTCAGATTGTTTTTTTCCTGAAAAAATCATACAAAGGCGTGACAAAATATCATATTGAACTAAAACTAGCACCATTGGCCAACAAAAAGGCAAAAATTTCCTATAGTGCATTGATTGAAAAATGGGGTAATAGTTTAATGTTTTGATCACATAAACAAATGTATAAAATAATCTAAGGAAATAAAAACTAAACAGTTTTCCTTCGAAATTTTGATTTTGCCGATAAATTTTTAAAGCTGCCTTGTTTTTAAAGATATCGTTTTTCTGTGGTGCCTAATATACAAAATATATTAAACTTTTTAAAATTATTTTATTTCGAAGACTGAATAACATTGTCACTAGAAAAAATCAGCAAATCGGCACTTTGCTAATTTTGGAACAAAAATCGTCAAAATGACGATAAATCGTCAAATCTGGCAGTCCTATTTTTATTATATCTCTTTCTTTCGTTGACGTTTCGCTTGCATTTGACAGCTAAGTACTGGAAGTATTCCAGTTAAAACTAAAACTGTGTTGTCTGTTCTCGCATTCAAATACAGAAAAACCCTTTTTTCTCACAAATCGAGAAACGATGAAATTTTTTGTTTCACACTTAATGTGAGAAATTTTACGATGCGAGAAATACAGAAACGAGCTACAGGTAGGCTAATTGGTAGTGAGGTAGTCTATCAGTGCAGAGGTTGCGGGTTCGATTCCCGCCAAAGAATCTTCTCTCCTGCAGACAAGCGTAGAGCTTTGCGGAAAAAAATTTCCTTGTGCTTTGTTTTGTAGGTGTCTCGTCGTTCAAAATGCGAAAATAATAAATAATGAGAATATTTCCGTTTACACTATTTTGTTTCAGTTTTTGAAAAAATCGACCACATATGGGAGCTGTTCGGCTGGAAGAGCTGTCCATATGAAAAGGTTTTACTGTACTATATACGGTGTATGTGTTGTCCTATATTTAAAAACCAGATCCCTCTACTACCGACCGCACTCACAGCAACTACAAATGCAACATTGATAGAACTCTTTGAGTGTGTTTGGCTGTGTGAGTGCATGTGGGAAGTCTGTTTAGCGTACGTGTTTACGAATTAATTCTGACAAAATGTAAATTGGTGAAAAAATTTAAAATTCGATTTTTTTCTTTCTTTTGGTATTGAGTTAGTGCCAATGATATGAGCAATATATTGATAACAATATCAAATTTGAATACAGAGTTGATAAGATCAAGAAGTGTTGCAATCAAATAAGGACACTAAAACACAATTGGCTTAACCAAAGCTTTTTAGTTTTTTTTTTCATTTATTGAATAAAGAATTATTTGAAATGTTTATTATTCTTATCTTTAAACCCTTCGTATAGTTTTAAACATATTTATATATTTTTTGGTAGTGTTTGTCCTTCTACTCGTTATCTTCTTTAAAAATAGAGTGTAAGCAACTTCCTAGCACGTGGGATTGGATGATTAATTGAATTTATAGAATAATTAAAGAAGCGGTTTCTAATTTGCAAGCGAATAAAAGGAATGTGGAATTCTTTGTGTACATTCCCAAGACTCTTTAACTTAAAAGTGAGGGATTCACAACGGAAGGCGTATCTTTAACACAAGGTTTATATATTGAAAAGCTTTTATGCGCTGTGGAGGATTTGAAGAAAGATTTATTAATATTCGAACAACTTTGGATGATTTGTGTACGGTGGGCCCGCATTAGACGCCGCACAGTGTTGCTTTTTTTAAATAGCGGCCAAAAGTCTTGTTTTTTTTTTTGCCTCCAAGTTTTAATTTTAAATACTCATATTCACAATCCAAAATCCAGATCTATACGAAAACATTTTCCCTATAAACAGGGTGATGCAATATGCACCTTATTATTGTCTGATATTTGAATATTTCGATTTGTTTTCAAACCATTACTTATAGTAATAAGACTTAATTTTCAATTAAAAAAAAAATTAGAGTAGATTTTATATACAACAAATTTATTTTTTAACTAACTTTTAATTATCCTCTCATGTCATTATCCTCTTTGTCATTCCTGCTTTGACACATTAAAGGTTTTTAAAACACACTTACGTAATATGTACTTTGCCAATGTAGTTATTTAAGTCGATGTTGTATTTTATAGTTGCAGTGTTTATAAATCTCTAAACCAAATAAATTTAGGAAACATGTACATTGTACAACAGAATAAATATTTAGCAAAATACAGGAGAACAAGTAGTGGCAAAGAAGGACTTAAGTGGCAAAAGTTTAGAAAAGATGGGATTTTTTTTTTACTCTACAGAAATTTAAAAGTTTTTATAAGCCATTAAATCAGATCCAAAATGATAAAATTAAATTGTTTTAAATTTAAACTCAATACCGATGCACAGTCCTCTGTCCCATACGAAAAACTAACGTTTAATAAAGTGTGCTTAGAATATTTATGTAATATATATTTTTGTAAAGTTAAAAAATGCGTTTAATAGACTTGCAAATAAAATAAAATTATAAACTATGGATTTTACTAGTAATTGTGATGCAAACAATTTTCCGAAATGACAATAAAAAATGTGCTCCAAAAGGAGCAGGTTTTAAGTATGAATTCATACCTCAAATCGCTTCAAACCCGCTGATGGGATGCCTGAGTTTTGTATGGAGTGTTCCCGGTTTGGAGGACTATTTTCTGCTGACAATAAGCGCTTCTTTTAATATAATAAAAAAAATGCAAATAAGGCTTTTTTTAAGAACTAACTATATTAATAAATGTTTTGATTTAACTGGCTTAAATGACTTTTTTTAAGCATTTTCCATAAATGTTCCATAATGTATTTTTATTTTTTTTTTTGGCTTTAAAACTTTCTTCGTTTTCAGCACTAAAAAAGCAGCTTTTTTGTATGTTTTATTTATTATCATTTACTGCTGTATAAGAGCTCTCTTATTGAAGCGCTCGATTATGAGCTTTTTATCTTAAGTGCTTCAAAAAACACAATTTTTTTTACTGGGTGGTGAAAAACATTAAAACGTTCATAAAATCTTAGTTTTGATCCATTATAACTTAGGCATTTTTAATCCAGTCAAAGTTAGCCAAAGTTCAACGCGTAATTTAGCAGCTTTTCAAACAAGAGTCAAAAGTAATTTTAATAAAAACAGACTTTGACTCTGGAGGGCGGCTGAAAGAGAAGTATCCTTGGAGGGAAGCGCACTAACACTAAAGGGCATAATAAACCACACAAATTGCTAAGCAAACATGTTCTTTGTTTTTACTTCTGTTTGCCAATAAACAACACAATCATATCTATATATATAAAAATATATAAAAATGAAATTATGTGTGTTTGTATGTTTGTATGTTTGTATGTTTGTATGTTTGTATGTTTGTATGTTTGTATGTTTGTCGCTTTATAGACTCCGAAACTACTGAACCGATTTTCCTGAAATTTTTACAGTAACATCACACGTGAGCCCTAAAAATAAAATAGGCTACTTATTTTTTCGATAGGGGCAGGGGAATTGGTACCCCCATAGGATGCCAATATTATACTGAACCGATTTTCCTGAAATTTTTACAGTAACATCACGTGAGCCCTAAAAATAAAATAGGCTACTTATTTTTTCGATAGGGGCAGGGGAATTGGTACCCCCATAGGATGCCAATATTATACTGAACCGATTTTCCTGAAATTTTTACAGTAACATCACGTGAGCCCTAAAAATAAAATAGGCTACTTATTTTTTCGATAGGGGCAGGGGAATTGGTACCCCCCATAGGATGCCAATATTATACTGAACCGATTTTCCTGAAATTTTTACAGTAACATCACGTGAGCCCCTAAAAATAAAATAGGCTACTTATTTTTTCGATAGGGGCAGGGGAATTGGTACCCCCCATAGGATGCCAATATTATACTGAACCGATTTTCCTGAAATTTTTACAGTAACATCACGTGAGCCCTAAAAATAAAATAGGCTACTTATTTTTTCGATAGGGGCAGGGGAATTGGTACCCCCCATAGGATGCCAATATTAATTATCGCATATCTTAAGAGCCGCTGCACGCATTTTGCTGAACTTTTTGTAGTAGGATCTTCTGAGCCCCGGAATTGAAATAAAATAGCAGCGGGGGTATAGGAATACCCCATAGGACGCCAATGTTTAACATCGCATATCTTAAGAACTGTAATAGTGAGAATGTTCAAACTTTCTAAAAGTCACTCTTATGGTATACTACACTATTGAAAATAAAAATAAAGCGGGTAGGCGCAGGGGGGGAAATACCTCCCATAGGATGCCAGTGTAGCAAAGCGCACCGGGTTAAGCTAGTTTCATATAAACATCAAATTTTCATTTTTGTTTCGTTTTCAATCAATGCAGACGACGATTGTATAGCGGCAATTTTACTCGCTGTTTGTTTAAAACGGAGAAGAAGTATAAAAGAAAGAAAAATAATTTTGGAGTAAAGAGTAATCTAACAACGAGCTGTTTTGGGGCAAACAATGCTGTTAAAAAATTAGTATTTACGCTGAAAATGATTTTATTGCTTCTTCTTCTACGTCTTTACTCTGCAAAGTTTTCGCTGGAATAATTACTTTTAGCACTAGACATAACAAAAAGTTTGACAAATATCCAACATGTCTGCCAAATATTAAAAATTTTTAATATTTCTACAAACATTGCTTCAAATGTTTGTCCAAACAGGAAACGCCCCAATTAACAACACAAAATATTTGTACAAACGTAAAATTGTGGCATGTTTGCCAAGCTATTTGTGTGGTTTATTATGCCCTTCAAGTAGTCCCATGATTGGTTCTTTGGTGGCAGAGGCCGGTCCTAGTTCTAAGACTTTAAATGAATAGGACCCATCACTTTTACATGGGGTTGTCGTTGGAGGGGGTAAGTTGACACCTTACAGCAACCATTTGGCCAGTCACAAGTGTTAGTTACTACAGTGCTAGTCCTTTATATTTTTTAATAAAAAAGTCTTAGAAGTTTTTTAAGAACAAATTTTTAAATAGTCCCAAACAACTGTATCACACCATCAGTGAATACTGAACTTGTTAAAAAACGATGCTAATAAATAAATAAAAATCATTTATATTAAAAAAATTACCACAAAAAAAAAATTACCAGTAGTTTTTTATCTATTAAAAATTTTTTTTTAAATTAATTCAATTTAATTGAATCAATTATTTTTATAGTTGAAAGAAAATTAAAAATAAAATTTTAATTTAATTAACAAATTAGTGGTTTTTAAATAAATTTTATATTAAAATAATAATTATATAAAAAAAATTTTAATTGATTTTTTCCTTTAAAATAAAATAATTTAAATTTGTAAAATTTTTGATGGGAATTGTCAAAACCTGAGCTATATTTAATTAAATCAATTAACACATTGTTTGAACTGGCAAAGTTTTTTGATTATTTTTTTAATTAAAATTAAAAATATCATTTATTGAAATAAAAATATTCAGAATATTAAATTTTTACAATTTTTAGTAATCAATATAATTATTTCGGTAATAGGTGCAACGAACTGTTTGCTTGATTCTATGAATTTGGTATGAATTTTGTGACTAGAGAGAATTTTAAATTTTTTCTCTGAATAAAATAACTTTAATACAAAATTTAAAAATCTACCTTTTTGTTATTACTTAATATACCAGGCAAGTGATTAGTTCTCCTTTCACATGCCATTAGTTTTTTCTTTTTGTTCTTTTTCTATTTTCAAAAATTCCAGGACTAGTTCTGTTGGAACAATTGACACAAAATTCCCGCAGGGATATATCCCAAAAAATCAAATATACCGTTATCTGATAGATAGATATATAGAAGGCCATACGCACCGCGACCCAGATGATTTTTTTTACAGCCTATGAATCTCACCATGCCAGGTGCAGGCTGCGTATAAAGCCTATCGCCCTGCCGAGAAGGATTATAGATTTTCGTTGACTACCCGAAAAATGTCCGCCTGGAAGTCCCCAAGGCGGGACAGCAGCAAAGGAGATGTTCCGACGTTTCGTCATCCACCTCACGTAATCTGCATATCTTTGTACTAACGTAACTCATTATAAACTGATGGTATCTGAGACCACAGTGCCCCGTAAATGAGCCAAGCAGTAGCTTAAGTTCCCCGCTTTCAAGCAGAAGTAGCCTACTTGTCCTGCTACGGGACAGAGTCACAAATCTCTTGGACTAGTTAATCCATAAATGGACATCCATGTGTGAGGGAATTCACGTTCAGACCATGTTTGCAACGTAACTAGCAAGGACGCCGGCGAAAGGCTCAGGACCTATAAATGGGCGACCAGCGCCCCTGTTCGCCAAGCAGTCAGCCCTTTCATTGCCCACATGGCCCTCATGGCGGTGTACTCAACACAAATTCAACTCATTGTGTTTCCCCAGATCGTTCAGAAATGCTTAACGGTCCATGACCAACCTGAACTTCACATCTAAAGAAGATTGCGCTCTAAGAACGGCCTGGCTATCCGATATCTGATAAATGTGTCGTCATGGGAGAAAACTGAGCTCATATCCGGCTTTTGCTTGCCAAAAAATAAAATAATCGGTTAAAACGGTTAAAACACTATTTCAGTGTTGAACTTGGTGGCTTATCTCACTTTTTCAATTCAAAATAAAATTTGTAACTTAATACCTTTTTCTCTTAATATTCCTTTTAAGATATTTATTGGTATAGGAAAACAACTGCAATAGAAGTATTAAGATGTTGTACTCCAACAAGAAACAAACATCTTCAAAAGCTTTATACAGAGCTTTCAAATACAAGCAAACATCTCAATAAACACTTACTTACACAGAAACACACCTACATCTTCACGCAAACCCCCACTCAAATACAAACGCCGATTGCACTTTAAATGTATTTAACAATTTTTTTTTAGCTAAAAATAAGATATTTTATCTTTTCTGTTTAGTTTTATCCTGGAAAACAATATTGGCTTGTATATTGCTTGTAAGAAATTTCACCAGGCGTATAGAAACAAAAAAAAAAAAAAAAAAAAAAAAGAGAACTAAACAGAAACCTCCATTTAAGTAGACTAGATAGAGGAACTTTGAGCTGAAAAGAATTCTGCTATTTAAAAAGTGAAACTAAAAAAAAAGTAAAATGTTAATTCTAAGAATGTGTTGCTTAAGAAATTTAAAAAGTTTCAAATTTTTTTTCCTTAATGGAATAGGATTTGTATTTAATACTCAGCGTAGCAAATATTTAAAGAGTTGCTGTTAAATGAAAATAAATATTTTCTTTTTGGGATTTAGAAAAAGGCAGAAATAGTAAGAAAGGAAATGAATGGTTAAGACTTACAAATATTTTTTTAATGTGTTTGATATTAAAGCATTTCCTATTACCATGAATTTCGAGAGCACTATAAATGTAAAGAAGTTTGTATACATAATGTCCCTTGTTTTCATGAATATTAAAAAAAACTAGTGTTTTCCCAAAATACGAAATTCGACAATATATTATTTTGCAAATATGAAGAAAACATAGAACATCTAAGAATATATGAATCGAACATTTATTTTTTCCGTCGTAGTCAATTTGGCGAGGGACCAACCTCCGTTTCATATGTCATCTTCAACGTGAGTCCGTGAATATTAAAATTAAAAAATATCAGAAAGTAACAACACAGAAAAAAGTTCTCTATCAATTAAAAAATGGTTTAAAAAGTATTTAAATTTAATTAATGTGATAATTGAATCAATTGCTTTTTTTAGTTGAAAGAGAATTAAAAATGTAATTTTGATTTAACTAACATTTTAGTTGTTTTGAAATACATTTTTAATTTATATATTAAATAAATATCAAAAAATATTAATTGATATTTTTGTTTGAAATAAAATAATTTAAACTTTGTAACGACGTGTTTTCACCTTATGCTGGGGTAGAGCTCACGGCTTCCAGGGTTCGTTACAAAAATTTATTTGAGGATCGCCAGAGAAATAAAAACACACTAGGTCTTTTCAAATCACGTTATAAATCGTACATTTTTATTTATTAGATTTTTGTTTTTTTATTTTTATTTTTTACACTAAAGCCCTGACATTGATGAGTTCGTTCAAATCCTGTGCCACTACAAAAAATTTGTCGCAGTCTACGGAACGAAATCTACAACATACACTTGACCACGTACACGTGACGGGGCAGTCATACGACAGTCACGATGGATCTAGTGACCACAGGACGCGGCGATCGTGTACGGACGAACGGCTTAACCACTGGATGGATAAAACCTCTCTCCAGGCTGTTGAATCCGCGAGTTCTTCCCTTAGCCGAACCGCAGCTCAAGAGAATTAGGTAACGCCACTGTTCCATTTGACCGAGGCCCTGCCTAGCTTAGCTACCGTGGATGCCAAAGGGTCGAATCAGAGAAGAATATGTACAACAATTGTCCTCCCGATCTGTTGCTTTGGTTATCCGCTTTACCAACTAGGTAGACTGAAGGTGATTAGGTATAACTTTTGTCCACTTAAGTTGCGACACTGTTTTAACAGGATGGGTAAAACCTCTATCAAGTTGATCGAGCCCGGATTTTCTTGCCAACCGCCGACTTACTAACCTCTTCATGTACAAACAGTGATGCATTTTGAGTTTTATTGTTTTGGGCCAAATTTACGATTTAAAAGAGCCAAAATACCTTTCATAGTGCCCCACTATTTTTTAATAGTGATACAGTAATACATAGTAGAACATATGTTTTATTTTATTAAGAACCAAAATTCACATAGAATAAATGAATTTGCATCCATTTTTGTTTAATTTTAATATTACAGACTTTATGTTTCATGCTCAAGAGCAACACGAAAATAAATTAATAAATTTTAGTAAAGTATTATTTGCTTCTCTTTAGAACTACTTCAAGCGGAGTCACGTTGCAGTTGTAGCACATTAATGTCAAGTATGTGGACTAATTAAAGTTGATTGATAAGTCGTGACGGGGAAGAACCTTTGCAACGTATAATATTAGGGCACTTCAGGCCCCTTTGTCTTTTTAATTCCGTTCGAAATATCTCCCGAGATGACATCTATATAAAATTATATTTAATATTTAGAATACTCTCGAACAAATTACTATTTACTTTTTATATAAACACTTTTTTGTAGTATTTGGATTTGTTTTTTTTTTTTGCAAGAACACATACTTTTTTAAACGCTTTGTATTTACATTGTTCATTTTTTTTTTGACTTTTGTTACATTTTGTTTTGACATTCTTCATAAAGAGTTTAAGTTTGCCCAATACTTAATTAGAAAAATACTTAATTTGCGGGTACATTTACAACAAGAGTAAGGAAAACGTATATTAATTACACATTTTTAAAATAACCGGTATATTCGATATTCGAAAAGGGGACATTTTAAAATAACCGGCTGGAGCAGAACTTAAATAACCGGTTAAAACCGGTCGAATAATAACCGTTTAATCTCCCTATTAGTCGCCTGATCGCAATGGATCTCATAACGGTTTTCCATTTCAGCAAGATCTTTGTGAAATCCTTCAACTTGTGTGTCACTCTCAGGTCCAAAATTTGGAGAAAATTACTGTAAATGGTTGTAAAGAAAATGAATTTTCAATGACATGACTGCTCCTATCATTAGAAGAAACTCGTTTCAACTTTAAAAAAAAAAAAAAATGATTTATTCCATTTATTTTATATATACCAATGGCGTGAAAGTCTCATCATATTTTTAATTATTTGACTGTCGTTATGGCTTCTTCACTTACTACTCTCTGAAAGGAGCTCCATCAAGGCGAATTCGCCAGAAGGTGGGGTCAAGTCAACATATGGTTATTTTTTTCGGTGGTCCATTTGTCAAAGTTTGTATACAAACTAGTTTTTTATGTTAACAAACGATTTTTTTTACTAGCAATATTTTTGACAATCGGACCACGGAAGCAGTGTTGTTGTAGAGCTGACCTCACCTTCTAGTGAGTTCGCCTTGGAGCTCCTTATAACTTGGAGCGGTTGCAGTAGTAAAAAAGCCTGTTTCTGCATCCAAAGATACACTTTTATTTAAACATAAAGCGAGTAATTTCGAACTGTCTTTTGACAAGTTTTGGTCACGACATAAACCATTAAGTGCGCTTTGACTCATTAGTTTAATATTTAAATAACCAGTAAAATGAAAACTCAAATCTAGATCTTCTTCTTCATTATCTGATGTTAATTTTAATGTTTATGGTTTTACTTTTGGGTACAAAAAAGAATGTGGAGCAATTTTTGTAACTGATTTTATATCGGAATAAATAACTTTACCATTTTTTCCGCCTTGCACTTTGGTCATGCAGCAATAGCAATCAGTCTCATGATCAATTAGATCCCACCTTTCAATTGGCTTACCGAATGACAAATACTCCTCCAGGCCCTTACCAAATTGAGTTAATTTTACAAAACACGTAGCACAAACTGAGTTTGGTGTGAATGTATACCACCGTTACTAGCGTAACGTAATAGAGTACCTCAATACAGTAAAAGTAGCGTTTTTATGAAAATTCAAATTCGGATGTTTTTACTAAATGCAGTCGTAACTTGTTAATTTTTAGTCCGCTGATAACAATCTTACGCTTAAAACGAGTGGAACAAAATTTTATTTAATTGTTTTTTCTTTTCTACAAAAAAGGTACATTTTACAAAAGGTACAAATGCAATTTTGTGTTTGTTTCTCAAAAATGTTTTGCTATCTTAAAGGAAGGCATGCATGTTTAATTCTAAAAAAAAAACACCCTTAATAATGCCATACGACCCGTATAATTCGACAGTGTCGATAATGCCATGTAAAACAGGTCACCTCTGTTTATATATAAGGCTACCAGACGAAGTTGGGAAAAATCGCTTTGAAACAGGGCAGTAAAAAAGTAAAGCTTTTAAAATTATTTTTCTATTATTTTGTAGAAAGACATAAGAAAGCATTACATTGCTAATGGAAGGTTGTCAGTTAAATAAAATCGAAGTGGATTCGGTGTTATAAAATTGTTCTCATAAAAAGTCTTTATATAAAAAAATCTTTGAAACTTGGTGTCAAGAAATCTGCAATGTTTTTCTGTAGAAAGCAACAATATAATTATAAAGTATTTTTGAATTTGTTTTTGCTTTCAATGAAATTTTTGACGTGGCGTTGCGTTTCACACAAATAAATACAAATACAAATATCGTGTATTGTACCAAATTTGAAAATATTTGCTGTTACCGTTTCCCATAAACATACATAACCAGAAATTATTATTGTCTCTAAATGAGTACCAAGCCCAATTCTCCATTCCAGCCCATTTTTTTTAGCCAGATGTTGTGCACTGATGTACCGTTTCTACAAAATTTTGATACTTTTACTATATATTCTCCCCATATATAGAAACCTATATTGTCTTTGCATGGAAGATGCCACGCCCACTTTTTAAGCACAGCTCACTTTTTGTCAGCTGTTTTGTATTAATAACGAAACTGTTTGTACCGAATTTGAAAACTTTTACTGTAAGTGTTTTCTAGATTAACAGAAATTTATATTGACTTTGAATGGAAGTTTCTTGTCATGTCCACTTCTCCAAACCAGTCCACTTTTTGACAGATGTTGTGTAACCACGCTATTTGTACAAAGTTGGAATACTTTTACTTTTACCGCTCTTTAGATATATAAAAATCTATACTGCCTTTGTATGAAAGATGCCGCGCCTACTTATTCAGTACAGCTATTTTCTGTCAGATGTTTTATATTAATAATTAAATTATTTGTACCAAATTGGCAAACATTTGATCACAGGAAAAAAAATTGATTTCAATTAAAAAATTTGTGATATTAATTAAGAAATAAATTAAATTTGCACCAGTCAACAAATTAATAGTATCAATCAAATTTTTTGTTATTAACAACATTTTCTGCAGTATTGTTGGTGATATAATTAAACGTTCAATTCACTTGATTAAATTTTTTATTAAGACTGATTTTATTTTTGATTAAAAAAAAATATAGCGAAATTTTTTTCTGTGCATTATAGATTTTCTTATATATGCTCAATTTGGTAGATTTTCGCTTTTTATTTAAAATTTTACTATTCATATAAAATTTTGCTAAATTTCAATAATATTTGGGATATTCACAAGGTGTGCTATCAAGTCATATCGTTATAATGTCCTAAATAATATTTTACAATTGTTTAAAATCAATATTGTTGTGTTTCAAACAAAATAAAAATTTTAATACTCAAGGAGCAATTCGTCATATGTAACTGTAGCCCGTTTCCGTATTTCTCGCATCGTAAAATTTCCCGCATGAAACAAGTGAATTATGACAAAAACAGTACAATATGAAACAAAAAATGATTTTTCTCACATAAGTGTTTCTGTACTTTTACTTTGCGAGAATTATCTGTCATTTAAATAATTTTCCAGCAATTATTGGAAGGATGTGAGAAAAAGTGTTTCTGTATTAATATTTTGCTAAAAGTTTCTCACAAGAACTGTCAAAATAAGTCATATTTAAAATTGATGCGAGAAAAATAAAATTTCAAAAAATGGAGCACAAATTATGTACAATAATGTGTATTATTTTTTTTTTATTCGAAGAGAAAGAATTTAAAGGATGAAAATTAATAAAACGCAATTGTTATATTTTGTTATTTAAATTTTTTTAAGCCCTTCATTGTTTTTGTTTTATGCAGGGCTGCCAGATAAATTTGTGAAAAATCGTTAATTTCCTAAGAAAAAATAAAAAAAAATAGCCTATTTTGTTTTAAAAAATCGGACGATTAAAAATTAATTTTGACAAATTTTGTTCGATTTTTATTAAAACATAATAAAAAAAAAAAAAAAAAAAAAAAAATTTTTAAAGTTCATGGGT
The DNA here is from genome assembly GCA_943735925.1 of Pollenia amentaria. NCBI lineage: Eukaryota > Metazoa > Arthropoda > Insecta > Diptera > Polleniidae > Pollenia > Pollenia amentaria. The sequence goes on along the minus strand of OX031010.1, from coordinate 180,254,781 downwards.
AAAATACATATTTTATACATACATACATACTTAAGCTTGAGGTCTATTAAAATAAAATTATTTATTTTATTTTTTCTTTAATCCGATAACAATTACAAATTTCAGATTGTTTATTTCCTAAAAAAATCACTTAAAAGCGCGACAAAATATCATATTGAACTAAAACTAACACTTTTGGCAAAAAAAAAAGGCAAAAATTTCCTATGAAAAATGTTTTGTTTTGATCACATAAACAAATGTATTAAATAATCTAAGGAAATAAAACTTAAACAGTTTTCATTCGAAATTTTGATTTTGCCGATAAATTTTTTAAGCTGCCTTGTTTTTAAAGATATCGTTTTTCTGTGGTGCCGAATATACAAACATATAAAACTATTTAAAATTATTTTATTTCGAAGACTGAATAATATTGTCACTAGTAAAAATCAGCAAATCGGCACTTTGGCAATTTTGGAACAAAAATCGTCAAAATGACGATAAATCGTCAAATCTGCCAGCCCTATTTTTATTAGATCTCTTTCTTTCGTTGACGTTTCGCTTGCATTTGACACCTTATTACTGGAAGTATTCCAGTTAAAACAGAATCTGTGTTGTCTGTTCACGCATTCAAATACAGAAATACTTTTTTCTCACAAATTGAGAAACGATGGAATTTTTTGTTTAACACTTAATGTGAGAAATTTTGCGATGCGAGATATACAGAAACGAGTTACTGTTCAGTATAAATCTAAATTATAAGCGGTTTCCCACAGTAGTCGTTTATATTTTTTGTCATTATTTAAAGACATATGACTTTACAACTTTATGACTACCTTTTAAATCACCCAATTATGATATAACATATTTTTAATGGCAACATTTTACAAGTTGGCTTAAAACCTCAAAATTGTCATTATTGCATGAAAATGTTGCAAAATTTTACAATATTTAATTACTGATAGATTCAGTACAAACTGCATGGAAAACACTGCCCACCGCTTTAGTGGAAGACGCATATATGAACAGATACACAAAAGGTGTAAAGGGTATAAATAAGTTTTTGTATGTTTGTGGGTTATACTCCATGGAAACAAATAACTGTGGGTAATTATTCAAATATCTGCTTTATCTGCTGTATGTATTTTAAACAATTTAAATTTAACATCTTAATATGATTGCCTAGAGCAAAATTTGTTGCATCATTTTTCATGCAACATAATTTATTCATGTTTTAATTGAAAATAAAAATTTTAAGTTTTTATGTAAAAGAAAACTGCTAAGAAACGCTTATGGCAATAAATTGTTTCAATAGATAATTAGTTAAGAGCAGGGTTTAAGACAACAAAAAGAAAAAAAAATAAAGTTTTTTTTCTACGTATAAGATGGTAAGGAAATGTTATTTTAAATTACATATTTCTAATTAGGGTCAAATATTCGTTTAGGGAATTATATTTTTTTTTATAATAATTATGATCTAAAAATAAAAATAATGTAAAACAAGTTAGAGTGCTATATTCGGCTATGCCGAATCTTATATGCCCTTCACCATGCACTACAGGATATTTTTCCTTTTTTTTTGCCAAAGTTAATTTTAGCCAAACGACGAGGCCAATTCCCTCTTAAGGCCCATATCTTTTTAGTCACGCACTGTCACGGGGAAAAATTGGTCACGGGCGCTCACGAACTCTCACGGATTTTTTTTAGTTTTGTTTTATTACAGATGCTCTCACATTGTTGCGAATAAAATCTTTGGTTACGAGCGAAAATTTTAAAAAACCCTAAAATTTTTTCACATATAAATAAACTTTTGTTTTAAACAAGTTTTTATTTCAAAATTTGATTTTCAAGTTCTAAATTAATAATTAAATTAATTAAAAGTAAATAACAAAAAAACATGATTCTAAATTTCTTCATCTTCGCTCCCGGAATATTGTGCGTTGTGAAGTCATTCAGCCCAATTATGAATAAAAATTCCCCGGGAGTTTCTTCCCTTCTTCCCTTCTCCCATTTTTCCTATTTAAATTCGATTGTAAAAATGAAAAAAGGGAAAAAACTCCCGGGGAATTTTTATTTATAATTGGGCTGATTGATTTCTATGAACACAACTTTTGGGTTCAGATCAGTGAGTCCTTATTTTAATACTTATTCTGTAGTGCGATTCACTAACTTTTTTTACGATAATTGTATCGCTAAATTATATATAACGAAAATTTATCAAATTTGCTATTCAGAAACATTTTAATGATATTCGCTGTCGATTAAAGTCAGCTGTTACTTTAAGCAGTTTTTTTCGTTATTTTGGCGACAATAATTTAAGTTGTGTTTATTAAATCGGTAAATTATTTTATATGTTTAAAGTGGCTGAGGCTCGACTTTTACATAGCGTTTACGTTTGACAGTACTGGCAAGACAGTAAGAAAATGCATATTAGTTGCTAAAAACACTACTAACTGTCTTCGTGAAGTAGGCGTCCAGACAGTAATTAAGACAGTTCACTTTAAAAAATATGTCAAACGTGAATGTTGCAGAGTAAGTACAAGTTAAACATGTTTTACATCAACTAAACATATTAAAAAATAGCATATAATAACTATATTGCGTGAACATAGAGAACACTTAACTAAAACATAAGAAATCAAATCAGAAAATATTTATTTATTTTATCTTTTTGATTTTTTCTTTTTTTTACGAACAAAACTTCAAACTACTGTCAGCAAATGTCAAATCACTGTCCAATTTTACTGTCTGCGAAATTTGCAAGACAGTAGACAAGACAGTTGGAAAAGTGTGCATGTATTAGTGAAAAAGTTTGCATGTATTGCTACTGTCTTGCCAGTACTGGCAAATGTAGAGTGTAGTTGATCGTCGATGAGCTCATTTTTTAATTGTAAACGATTCCTTGCAGGGAAAAACTGTTACACGTGCTGATTCGTATTAGAGATTCTTCCATAACACAGCAAGACTCTTATATTAATCCTAAAGGGAATCGTTTATGATCTATATAGAGATTTTCTAACGAATCTTTCAAAAAGCATGCCAAGTGTCGTATGAGACTCACGTAGGGACTATTTTACAACTCGTGAAATGCTCAGCCGTATAACTGAGCTACCTAAATAAGGGCATCAAGCGTGTTTTTCATGTCAAAACTTCTAGTTTTCATACAATTTATATCAGACAAACCTTAAGGTCGCGAAATCAACACCATCCTGTCGGAAAATGTTATTTTACAGATCCTTAGGTCGGTTTGTTTTATTGAAATTGTATTGGCAATAGAATTTTCATATTTCAAAAACGATCTTATTTAGGTAGCTCAGTAATTCTTATATGACTCTTACAGAGAGTCGCAAAAGGTTCATTCCAAGACTAAAAAACGAGCGTGTCAAAAATATACATATAAAAAAAGTAATAAATAAAAAAAAATTTTGATGTTTTTGTTTTTGTAACTCGTCAGATAATCATCAGAAGACTCTTTTAGGAGTTGTATATTGAACATAATGGTCTAACAAACAGCCTATGCTAACTGAGATACTACATACACACATATGTATATGTATAAACAAAAACAAAATTCTAAGTTCAAAATGTACAAAAGAAAGCAAATTATGAACAAAAATAAAATTCTAAATGTAAAATTCACAAAAAAAAAAATATATAAATAACAGTAAATTAAGCACAGTTCAAGGCGAATTCATTACAGGTGATCCTAAAAGCCCTGCTGATAACTTTTTTCTTTAGCTTAATAATTGTTGGATGTCAAAATTTTGTTTATTATTTTTGTTTCTGTTCTGATTTGTTTCGGTTTTTGACATTGTACAATGATTTTACAAAAACAAATTGCTTCTGGTTTTTGTACGAGTTGTACTACCGAGATTTCCTGGAATGAATTCGCCTTGGCACAATTTCATTTGATTTTTTTATTCTCTTTTGTGCTTTTCGTTTATTTTAACATTTTGTAGCCAGAGATGTTACAAAAACTACAGCTCTTTACAATCCTTAAAATAAAATACAGAATCATATAATTTATAAATTTTTAGTAGAGACAAAAAACTGGTTTCTTTTTATATGTGCTCTAATATCACAAAGGGGGAAACAATTGCATTGTGTTTGACAAAATACTAGAGAAAATGATGTAAAATGTAAAAGTGGGTAGATATGACCACAGTACATCGGTTTCTTGCATAAAGTGAAAATTGAAAAATTTTGAGTTGACTCTCTTTAGAGGAACCCGTGCGATATATTATTAAAGTATTAACCTTCGACATTATTTTCCATTTTTTAATTTGATAAAAAAAACAGCTAATAAAGTAACAGAAAATAAATTTTGTCGAACATTTTAAAAAGATACCTATGTTGTTTTTTATATTGAAACAAAAAAAAAAAAAAAAAAAAATTTGCAAAAATTTGGTGCGATAAGAATAAAAAGTTATATCAATAAATATACTCGTATATGTATGTACATATTAATATGTACTAGTTTAACCCATTGCTCTTTGCTATATTTTACTCTTACTGATCTATTTTGTATTTGTATGTGCGATGCTACACCCACTTGTCCAATAACACCCACTTTTTTCAGGTGTTATGCATTGACATCGAATGTGTTTGTACAAAATTTGGAACCTCTACGATTCTCCAGATATACAGAAATCTACTTCTTATTTGTATGGAAAGTGGTTGTGTTATGATAACCCAGCTTTGTGTATCAAATTTGGAGAATTCGTATTATACCGTTCTGTAGATATTAGAGATCTGCATTTGTGCGACTAAACGACACATGAATTCACATAACAGACTGGCCAGTAGTGTGTTGTGTGTGATATTAGAATCATACACAATTTATTGTGTGTAAGAAATAACCTATGCAGGGTTACCGCTAGGAATTTTTTAAAAGTCGCACAAAAGGTCGTTTCATAAAAATAAAGTCGCACAAAAAAGTCGTTTGAGAAAATAAAAGTCGAACATCTTTTTTTTAACGTTTTTTTTAATAATAAAAAGCATAACAAAACAAAAAAAATTAAACAAAACAGTCAGTTTCACTTTTTTATTTTCAGAAGCCTCTTTTGCATAAGAGTTTTCATGATATCGCTTAAAAGTCTCGCAACCTGGGCAAACTGTATATTTTTACACTCTCGCAAATGAACTGTCAAAATTTTTATGAGAATTCAATAACACAAACTTCGTAAATTTGTCTAACAATTGCGCTTATCAATTGTGCATTTATACAAACAGATTTTTTTTATGATTACCGTCGTTTTCAACGAAAAATTCAACAATTAAAACAACAAATTCTTGAACTAATCTGAGCAATTTAGTCTTTTGGCTTTATCTAGTTATTTTTAAGCACGCATTTAATTTTTAGACACAAATTTCAAGTTTCTTATATATATTTTAATTTTATTATTTATTTTTTTTTTTTTTTGGATTGGCGTTTCTTAAATATTGACATTAATTGTAAAAAGTTACACAATATTTAAAAAGGCAATTCTTGAAATAAGTCTCGCAAGTTTGTCCATGAAACCCCCTATTATTATTCGGTTTTTTTTCCATTTCTCTGAAGATGATTGTTTTGGTTCACTAAAAGCTGTTTACAAACACTGCAAAAAGGCCGCGTTGACTCCATGTCTGGCTTAAGCCCAGTCTCTTGAATACCTGCAGCGATGTTAATGTTATCCGTCTCAGACTCCGTGGTTTTATCTGCCTCTGAACGCGTATTTCTAGCTCCAATTTATTTTTCGTTTCCAAATTTCTGTTTCTTTTTAACAAGAAATCCTTTTTTAAAGAAAAAAATAAATTTTATTTTTCAAGTTGAAGCAAAATATTCTCATGTTCGTACATGTCTGTCCATGTTTTACGAAAACTTCATCTTTCAGTGACTCGGTGGCTAAAAATTATTTTGTAAAGTAAACACTGCAATTTTTTTTAAAGCCTTTTTGCTAAAACGTTATTTTGAAACTTTTACTGAAAATTTGCGAAGAATTTGTTAAACACATGAAAAGGTTGCAAAAAAGTGATAAAAGTGTTGTCAAATGAACAAAAATCTGTGAATTGCTTTAAAATTTTAACGACTTTTTTTTAACGATTTACAAAAAAGGGTAAAAAATCGCAACAAAATTAAATAAGTCGCAAAAGTGGGTGATAAAAAAAAGTCTCACAAAAAGTCGCAGACCGCTTAAAATGTGTCAAATTGCGACTTTAGTCGGGCAAACGGTAACGCTGAACCTATGTGTGCAAAGCGTTCAATTATTTATGTGAGTGTTGTGAGAGAAATATTTGATACAGGTATAAATAACAAATATGCTCTTTTACACGAGTAAATACACTTGTGTGGCGATGTACATATTGTGTTTTATCAACACAACATGTGTTTTGAGTTTTTGAAAATTTTTTATCGTATTGAAAACAAAATATTAGTAAAAATATATTGCATTAAAAGTGATACCAACTTTTTAGAAGCAAAAAGTATTTTTAAATATATTGTTAAACAAATGAAATTTTTGTTAATTTTTTTGTTTTAATTGTTTTTAAATTAAGAGAACTTATAATTTATTTTTAAACGTTAATAGATTATTTTTTTTTATAACGAGCTTTCTTTCTTAGCTTTGATAATTTTTTTAAGTTTTAAGTTGAACAATTTTACATTTTTTTTGACATTATTTAATTTTTTATCGATAATTTTAGTAAAATATTTGACGGTTTGCATAATAATAATTTTTTTATTTATAATTTTATTACTGTTATTGTTTGTGCATATAAAAAATATATTTTTTACAACCATTTTATTTTCTTACTTTTTTTGTAACGATAGGGAAAATTATCAAATAGGGGAAAAACCAATTTTAACAAAACAAGAAAGACAACAAACACACGAATGATTAGGTATGATTTTTAATTTAACTCAGGTTTTTTTATTGTAAGATGTATGAATTTGAGTTCATTAAACAATAAACAATAATAGGGACACACACACAATTAGGGTACGTTTGTAATTGCATCACTGCGCTGCATCAGTGATTTCAAATGTTTATATATATATCAGTGAAGTAGATGTGGGCCAACTAATTATCAAATACTTAACAAAACTAATAGTCACACAATAAAAAAAATTATAAATACTTTTTTGTCGGCATTTTAAAAAGTTTGCTTCTCTGATGCAACGCACTGATGCATTTACGAACGCACCCTTAGTGTTAGTGTATGTGGCTGTGTTGATCTCTCATTTAAAATAATTGAGCGTGAATGACTAGCTCTCATTTTTTTACACATTTGATTTGAATATCAAATACACACACAACAATCATTTGGCTAGCAAATACATTTGTGCAGACCTCTACTAGATATAAATTAATACATTTTGTGCCACTCCCACTTCTTCAATCCCGCTCACATTTTGCCGATTTTTTTGTATTTGTTGGTTACTTTTTATAGAGTCAACTGTCATCACGTATTGACAACACTGCAACTCAATTGCATCATTATCTTTTGTTCTTATGCTATGTTCATACGACGATGCAAACCACTCGTTTCGCTCTCTGAAACTCGATTGCCAAACACGCTGTTCATACGATTCATTCTTGTTTCATGTTGACATTTTTTTTTGTGTTGTTAGTGTGATTTTATTTAAAATAGATTAAAATGTAAGTAAAAATTCAAAATATATTATATAAAACTTTTATTAATATTATTATTTAATTATTTTCACTTTATTTTATTTAACATGAATTTTTATTTTGTTTTTTTCTTTGTTTTGATTTTTTTTGAGAGCTAGTTCAGATAAACTAACGATAATTGTTATCAAAATTGGAGATGATAGTATATTTTTCCTGTTTCGCAACATGTTTCAAAATGAAACGACCTGTTTCGCTCTCAAAATTTTGTATGGCAAAACATGTTGTTTCAATCATGTTTGGGGCGCGAAACAGGAATGGGAGAGCGAAACACGAATATTGCTGTCCGTGTGAACATGGTATTAGATTCTTTTTTGCACTTTTATACTTCTCTTTATTTTTTAGTTGAATAAACGTTTGAATTGAAAACGGTCTTGTTTTATTTAACTAACAAAGGTTATGGGCCCAGACCCGCTTGTTTGAAAGAAATTCCTGCAATAAATTTTTGATTTAGATAATAAAAACGAAAAAAATTAATTCTGTGGCCAGTGTGGAAAAACTCAATGGGGAAAATTACGCGACATGGTCTATACAAATGAAAAGCCTGTTAATAACATTGGACTTGTGGGACGTTGTCCAAAGTGAATGTCCAGTGGAAGCAGAATGGTAAGGAATGGTGTGGCCGAAAGGGCGAACCGCACTCTTGTCGAAATGTCCCGGTGTATGTTACAGGAATCTGGTCTACCTCAAAATTTATGGGCAGAGGCCATAAGCACATCTACGTATATAAGAAACAGAAGTCCAACGAAAATTCTTGGTGAAGTAACTCCATATGAGAAATGGCACAACGGAAAGCCATCCGTTGCACATTTCAGAACATTTGGATGCGATGCTGTAGTTTTACAGAAAAATCCAAAAGGTGGTAAACTAATGACAAAGGGTGTGAAAATGAAACTGGTTGGTTATGAAAGTCTGACGAAAGGGTACCGGTTGTATAATTCAGAAAAACGTGAAATAGTGAAGGCCAGAGATGTAATTTTCTTTGAAAATTCTTTTGAGAAAATGCAAGATGAAGAAGAATATCCCGAAGAGTTTCATACCAATGTCTTCCATCAACAAGATGAGGCCGAGAATACATTTAAAGTTGATGAGCCTCAGTCCCCGAATCAATCGTTTGAAACTGCAAGCAACGATGAAGCCTTGGATGAAGACGTGGAAGAGAAACAAGAAGAAATTGAAAATGTTAAGTCTGAAGAAAACGAAAAAAGAGGACGAGGAAGGCCAAAGCTAATTTTTACAGGACAACCAGGTCGTCCAAAGAAGGTGTATGCGTCAGCAACTGAATTACTCAATTCTGTAATTGAGGACCCCAAAACCTTATCTGATGCACTGAACTCCGATGATGCACCAGAATGGAAACGTGCTATGGAGCTGAAGTATGATTCCCTGATTAGAAACAACACCTGGGTACTTGTCGATAGACCAAAGTCTAAAAATATTATCGGGTCGAAATGGGTTTTTGCTATTAAGCGAAAACCGGATGGTTCTGTCGAAAGGTATAAGGCTCGATTGGTGGCCCAAGGATGCTCCCAGAAGTTTAATATCGATTATCATGAGACGTTTGCACCGGTTGTACGCCACTCTACTATAAGAATTATCCTGGCACTAGCAGTTCAATACGAGTTACTGGTGAGACATGTAGATATTGTAGCAGCGTATTTGAATGGCGAACTTGAAGACGAGGTATTTATGGAGCAACCACAAATGTTTAAGAGCTCAACTCATCCCAATAAGGTCTGCAAGTTAGTGAAGGCTTTGTATGGCTTACGTCAGGCAGGAAGAGAGTGGAATAAGAAGGTTTCACGTATTCTCTTGGAGATGAAATTCCAGCGGTGTAATACTGACAACTGTGTATATTTTTGTAGAGGTGGTGATTCTATTAGTGTCATTGCATTGTATGTTGATGATATGATGGTGGCGTCTTCTACGGAAACAAAGATAAACCAAATAATTTCCAATCTTAATCAGTATGTTGAAGCTGACGATCGGGGACCAATTTCGTTTTATTTGGGATTAGAAATTGAACGAGAGGGCCAAAGATGTCCAATAAGAATTCATCAAAAACAGTACACCCAGGAATTACTTAAGTCTTGGAACATGGTCATCTCTAAACCTGCATCTACGCCATGGGCAAATGGAACTATTTTAAAAAAACGTGATGGGGACAATTGTGAATTGAATCTTAGGGAGTATCAAAGTTTGATAGGAAGCTTGAATTACCTAGCGGTTATTTCTAGACCAGATATTGCACATGTGGTCTCGAAGCTATCCCAGTTTAATTCTCACCCTCATGCAGAACACATGCAGGCAGCCAAGTATTTGTTAAGATATCTCGTTAAACATCCAGATGTCTACATATCGTATTCCAAAAAGCATCCAGGTATTTCGTGCTTTACAGATGCCGATTGGGGATGTGACTCTTGCGACCGCAAATCATATTCTGGTTTTGTAATGTTTATCTCAGATGGTGCTGTCGCGTGGGAATCTAAAAAACAGACTGTTGTCGCTCTTAGTTCAATGGAGGCTGAGTACGTAGCCCTATGTCAAGGTAGTAAGGAAGTTGTTTTCACCAGAAGCCTGCTTGATGAGATTGGATTTGAAGAATTTACCAAACAGCCAACGCCCATTTACTGCGACAATCAAGGAGCGAACTTTATGGTTAAAAACCCAGCAGTACATAAACGCAGTAAACACGTTGACATTAAATTCCACTACATAAGGGATCGATATAATGATGGGTCGATTGATGTCCACTATGTGTCGTCGGAGCAGAATGCAGCGGACATCTTTACCAAAGCCCTGTCCAAACAAAAACATGTCCAAGCATGTGAACTTTTGAAAATTGGAATGTAAATTTCTTGTAAATGAAATAATAATTTTTTGAATTGATTATAATTTGAGTTTGTAAATGCACTTGAGTTGAGCTGGGGTATGTTGGTTACTTTTTATAGTTTCAACTGTCATCACGTATTGACAACACTGCAACTCAATTGCATCATTATCTTTTGTTCTTAGATTCTTTTTTGCACTTTTATACTTCTCTTTATTTTTTAGTTGAATAAACGTTTGAATTGAAAACGGTCTTGTTTTATTTAACTAACAGTATTCATAGCCAGTACGATTTTACCTAATTTGGAAACTTTGGTTCTTGCCGTTCTCCAGATATACAGAGAAAAAAACAACAAGGCATTTATGGGTAAAATTCAGTGTGGCAGGTCATAAAAATTTTTATAGCTAAATCTGGCATTAGAAATGTTCAAGAAATGCTTAAAATAATTTTTAAAAAAATGCTAAATATAATGCTTACATTTTTTTTAAGATTTTTGTTCCACATTTATTACCAGTATGAAATTTTATTCGATACTAAATACATTTTATTGACTTAGATTTTTAGTACAACATTAGTTACATATGTGTAAATATGCACAGGTTGTTGAAAATTTTAAATTTAAGGGAGTTCGCAAACCTCTAAAACATGCAAAATTTCTACGATTTACAAAATTGATTAGATCATTTTATTTCTTATAGTATAAGAAAAGTTGAGGTTTAAATGAGTGGTGTCAATTATGATTGTATTGGTGCGAATACTCTTGTCTCTTTCATTCTCAGCGGGAGGAATCTGCGGTTGCGAGGCCTATTACGAGGCCTAATTAACATACATATTTTGCTATGAAGACTTTAGAGCAATTAATAATAATACAATTATCGAAAAATGTTGAGTTATGGACAGACACACTCAGTTATTATTTAAATAAATTTAATTTGGAACCTGCATTTCGCAGAAACTTTGCTTATTTTTTGGAAAAATTGAGCATTTGACAATATTTGAAGTCATTTTACTACCTTATTAAATTCTTTCTAATATTTTTAATTTGGTGCTCAACATACCTTTGCAAATGCCAACAATGAAAATTCATTTGCACATGCTAATGCAAATAATAACTCCATTAAGTTTAAAAATATTCTATAATTATTAATAACCATTATAAAAAGAGAAGATTTTACTAGCCTATAAAAATATACTTTTATTTACCAATAATATCTTCTAAATTTAAATTGCAGTTTCGAAACAACAAAAAATTTTTTAGGTTTGTGGACGTTAAACAATAAAGTTTCATTAATACATTAATAATACACATCTTCTTACCCAAAAATTTTACCTGCTGTAACATTTGCTTTTATGTGTATAGGTTTACACATAAATTGTAGGAAAACAAGACTTTTTTAAATATTTTTACTTACTTGAGAAAAGTGTTTTCAAAGGAAAAAAAACCCATTGACGCGATTGGTACAGAAAGAAAAATATTTTTACAAGCACAAAATACCAACAAATTCTTGTGGCTATTTTTTTCTTAATAATTTCTGCATTTAGGTACGTCTTTTTAACGAAAGAAAAAGGGACCCTTTAAAAGGCAACAAAGAATTTTTTTCACAAACAAAACACATATCGTTAGCTTAAATGCAAAACAATGTAGATATTATTTGTCAATCATTGTACAATGTCAAAAACAGAAATAAAACAAAGCATAAACAAAGATAATAAATAATAAATATATTATTTCTGTTTAGAGGCCTCAAAACAGGCCGTGCGATATTTCGATATTTCCCGCTGAATGAGAGTGTTTTGTAGTAAAAAATTATATTTTACGCTCGCAAAATAAAAGAGCGTAAGCGTACATGTGAGTTTTGCTGACACAATTGTGCATGACGCTGACACCCCTGGTTTAAATATTATAATTTTTTCAGCTGTTAAGGGCCAACAGTTCTCTCAAACATTTACACTATAGAATTTTTATCTAACTGGGCATTTACACATGAAAGTAGTTTCTTGAAAGTCGCAATACACTCACACATTTATATTTTTCTACTTTCAGTCCAACTTTCAGCTAACTTTCCATGAAAATTTCAAGAAAGCGATTTCATGAAAGTAAATGACCATAACTAAGCAGTGTTGCCAATTGAATAATTTTTTCGTATATACCAGGTTATCCATTTCGTGGTTTAAAAAGTATAGGGCTGGAATTCGACATCTGTCAAACTATGTTGTTAAACCAATTTTTTTTCTTTTCAGCTGGAAGTCTGATATTGACGAAAATGGATCGCTTAATTATCACACAACGCGTAAAAATTATTAAAACCTACTACAAAAATGGTGATTCTGGCACAGCCACATATCGTGCTTTAAGAGGAGATTATGGTTTACATAATCGTCCAACTACGCAAGCAATTGGCAAAATTGTGAAGAAATTTGAAGAGACTGGAGCGGTTACAGATATTGTAAGGCCAGTGCATCATCGTTCCGCTGAAAATATCGCTGCTGTAAGTGAAAGTGTTGCCGAAGACCCGAATGTGTCGATTCCTCGTCGTTCTCAGGAATTATTACTCTGGCAACACGGTGCCACATGCCACACAACTCGACGAATATGGCTTTATTGCAAGAGACATTTCCTGGCCGTGTAATTTCTCGTCGTGGCGACATCAACTGGCCACCAAGATCATGCTATTTGACACCATTAGACTTTTTTTGTGAAGAACCAACATTCGTCAAGTTATGGCTGAGAAACCGCCCAATATGTGTCAAAAAGTGGTCCAAAATAACCTCAAAAGAATCAATGCTTGCAACACTTCGCGTGGTGGTCATTTAAATGATATAGTGTTTCACACATAATGTCAACGTTCAAACTTTATAATAAAAAAGAAATATCATGAAAAAAAAAATATTTTATATGTGTTTTATTTACGTTTACTTTTGAAACCGCAAAATGGATAACCCTTTATAAAAAATTTAATATATTTTTTCAACTTAATATTAAGAACACAATGATTGTAATTAAAATTTATAAATATCATGAAAACTGATAAAAAATAAATATTATTTTGAACGAATGCCTGAAGTTCATCGTGAATAATTGGCTCGGTAACTCTGAAACTTGAAATAAGCAAAACAATAAAAGAAGAAGATATAAATATTTGATAGAAGTTTGCCCTTTGACGACATATTGAAAATGAAATTTCTCTTTCATCTAAATTTTCATGAAATTGTATTATTTTTTTGTGAAATTTGTGGTGATAATACGTATACAGAAATTTCATGAAAGTTCTTTCATGTGTAAATGCAGTGTAAATACAAAGTGAAATTTCCTTGTACTTTAATATCGTAATATAAAAGAGCAAGTAAGTTGTACCAGCAACATGAAACTTATCCATTTAATACGTATACAGAAATTTCATGAAAGTTCTTTCATGTGTAAATGCAGTGTAAACACAAAGTGAAATTTCCTTGTACTTTAATATCGTAATATAAAAGAGCAAGTAAGTTGTACCAGCAACATGAAACTTATCCATTTTCATACGAAATTTAATTTTGGGTACAACATTTTTAGTCAAAATTTATTATAATTTTAATATTGAAGGTTTTTGTTAATAGTTTTCCTTCAGTTCAAAAAATAATTTATAATAACAGTCTTAAGATTATTTTTTTTTATAATTAATCTTTAGATATAAGGCTAAGCCAATTCTGTGCAATTATACATTTAAGTCATAACAAATTTAAAAATTCTGCTATTCAATAAAAAAATTAAATTATTATAATTTATTAAAAAAATGAAGTAAAAAATCAATAAAACTATTCGTCAAAATTTTTAAAATAATGCTAAAAAAAAGCTAAAAACATTTTATAAAAATGCTAAATAAAATACCAAATGCTAAATGAAAAATTTGAATGCTATATGTAGCTGTATGTAGCTGCAAAAATGCCAAAATGCCCACACTGGTAAAATTAGAGGTAGTCGCGCCTTTTGCTCATAGCTCAGGCGATCAGGCTGAATTTAAACAGAAAACTTTAACGGTGTACATGTGACATTCATATATAACAAAAAAGTCCCCATAACTTTTGGGATCTTTGGCAATCCCATTTAAACATACACATGGACAGACGGATATCGGTCAATGAACTTTGGTAATCATAAGAATCGAGAATATCTATACTTCATAGGTTCTGAGATCAATATTGTAGAAATTACAAGCGGAATGACAAGTTTATATATGTGTACCTTTTCCAAGTATGATGCAGGGTATAGAATGAGTGAATTGAATTTTCAAAACATTTCTTATAAACCATTTAATAATTAAATAAAATAAAATATTCTCTATAGTATAAAATTTCGAAAATTTTAATACATAGATCTAAATTTTAAAAAAATTTCCTGTAAAAAGTAAACGTTCGCAAAAATTGCCAGCATAGCGAGAATTACGCTTAATTTTTTATCAATTGAAGTATCATATAGTTTTCTATCGATAGTAGAATAACGTAATATTTTCTTATCAAAAGTAAAAAATTTTGCAAATTTTCTTATTAAAAATTAAATTCTGCAAAATTTTGTACCAAAATTAAAATTCTGCGAAATTTGCTATTGAAAGTAGAATTTTATAAAATGTTCTCTCAAAGTTAAGATATCACAAATTTTTTTATATAAAGTGAAATTTTGCTAAATTTCTCTTTCAAAAGTAAAACATCGCAAATTTTTTTTTCCATATTGAAATTCGCAAAATGTTCTCTCTAAAGTTATTTATCGCAATATATCCTTTTAAAAGTGATATTTGCCAAAATTTTCCTTTTAAAGGGACATTTTGCATAATATCCTTTCAAAAGGAAATTTTCAAAAATTTTCTATTCAAAAGTAAATTTTTCTCTAAAAAGTGAAATATTGCAAAAAGTTCTTATAAATAATGACATTTCTCAAAACTTTTCATGACAAGTGAAATTGCGCAAAATTTCCTATAAAAAATTTAAATTTGGCAATATTTGCTATGAATTTTGGCAATATTTTTTTCTAGTATATAAAAAAAATATTCTTTTATTAATAATTTTATTGAATCCCAAAATTCCTCGAACTAAAGAACCATTACACAAATATATTTTTCAATAATTTTTATTTTGTTTTAGTTTTCAACCAAATGGAAAATTGCCCAACCAATAATATTTTTAACGATTCTTTTAAAACCCCTTTGAAACATCTTTGAGAGGATTCACAAATATTGACATACAGAAAAATATTTATTTATGAATACCAAACCATGCGCAATTACTTAAGCGTATACGCTTTTGAGTATGTGAATTGGTTTCAAAGAAATATTATTAATGCTTAAAAATACTAAAAGCTTTTCAATATTCACAAGCTGAACTACACACTGTGCAACAAAGTTTTTGGTTTAATAAGAAAATTTTATAAACAAATTTAAATTTTGAATTTTTTTTGACCACAATTGAATCAACGATTAATGAATAAAGGATGAGGGTTTGCAAATTAAATATACAAAACCACTAAACCAAGACGTGATTTGGGGTGAATTGGCATGTTAGAGAATCCCTATCAAACTCTTACGCCTCATAAAAAGCATATACCGTAACGTCGCTTGTAGGATAAAACATGGCAAATTGTTGAATAGGCCGGTGAGAGTAAGTAAAGGTACTTGACAGGGCTGTGTTCTATCACTACTTCTATTTTATATAGTTCTAGACACTATCCTTAGAAGAGCCCTCAATAAAAGACGGGGAATAATTATAGATTACAGGTCAGCCTAAACGATCTTGATTTCGCAAACGATATTTGTCTACTGGCGCATAGCTACGAACTTACGGACCGTAACGTTGGTGGTTGAATCAGCAGGTTGGAAAACTAATGTCTTAGAGACAAAAATTTTGCGTATTAATACAACCTCCAGGGATTTGTTTGAGGGGCTTAAAGCACAAGGGGTTTAAGTACCTTTTTTTAAATTGCGATGAAGTGCTTATATACCCCTTGTGCTCCAGGCGAAGCAGGTATGTTAATGACAACTGCTAGAATTGATCGCCATATCTCGCTACCGGATGAGAATTCCACATTCCCCTCTTGTGCTCTGAACTTCTCTGAACTTCACCTACTAATTCCATATACAAACTCAATATAAAAAAAACAGCACTTAAAACCCTTGTGCTTTAAGTCCCTCATTTGTAATTGGTTCCAGTGAAATAAAAGATATTAACCAATTTTGCTATTTTAGATGCAAAATATCTACGAACGGAGTATCAGATGAGAATACCGACAATCGCTTCCAAAAAGCACTTCAAACATTTGGCCCCTAAATTCTATTTAGAAATCACCCTCTTTATTTTTGCGTATGAAAACCGAAAAGTACAATGCGAAAATAAAATAACCCTTTTGAACGGCTGCGAAACCTGGAACGCTACCACTCGTCACATGCGAAAATACAAATATTCGTGAATCGATGTCTTCGCAAAATCCTACGTGTAATCGGACCGAGTACTACATTTATCTAGTCATACACTCTGGCAAAGAACAGCCCTATCGATTGAAATAAGGAGACGATAA
Source organism: Pollenia amentaria (assembly GCA_943735925.1). Taxonomy (NCBI): domain Eukaryota; kingdom Metazoa; phylum Arthropoda; class Insecta; order Diptera; family Polleniidae; genus Pollenia; species Pollenia amentaria. The sequence continues at coordinate 180,237,767 of OX031010.1, read as the reverse complement.
TGGCGCCGGATTAGCCACACCCTTAAAAGGTACACTAACGACATCACTAGAAATGCTATGGGCTGAAAGTCGCAAGGGTAGAGAAGAGTGGACGTCAAGCTCATAAAAGACAGCTTGAGGACAAAGTTAAAAGCAGTGGAAGAGTTGGGGTGAAGTGAAGACGATAGCAAAACAAAAGGATATGTTCAGGATTTTTATTGGGGATCTATGCTCCCTGTGGGAACAAAGGGAGTTATTTATCCAAAATTCAGCTAGTTAAGATTTTAGATTTAAGTATTTAGAAATTTTAATTATCAATATTCTTCTAAGCTTATCTAATATTTAAGTGAAACCAAAAGTTGATTTCAATTTAAATCAGGCTCAAGTTCATCACATTTAATTTTCATTTTATTATTTTTTGCTAATTGTTTTATTTCTTGACTGAACGGGTCGAACTTACATGTTTCGCGAATAATCCCAATCTCATTATCAGAGTAAAATTCCTTAACCCTAGGATTCTCGGTAACTTTTTACCACTAAGTTCTCCTCTTGGTCTAGCCAGACCACAATTTGTACAGCTATAAGCCCCAATTAAATAAAAAGTAAAGAAATATATTTTTTATTGAACGTATGCAAATTACTTTAGATTATACAAATTTATTATATAATTTTATTATTTCATTATTTTATTATTTTATTCCATATGCAAGTCATTGAAAATGTAGTCTTTAATTTCGCACGTTGCTATTTCGCTTCTACCACAGCTGAAACGAGTGTTGCGTTAGGTTTTTGTGGTTAGATTGAACTAAGCGCATAATGGTTTTCGATTTAGAACATATCATTTCTAGAATTCACGTATCTGTTTTTTTAATATTTTGACCTATTTGAAATATCTTTCAAGGAAAAAAAAAATTTGGTCTGGCTAGACCAAGAGGGTAATTTCATAATCTTTTACATAAAAATGGAATTTAGCCCCACTGATTTGCTCCAATCGAATCCAAATTAGTTTCATTCGGTTCAGAACATACCATTTATAGAATTCACGTCCCTGTTTTTTTTTTGATTTTTTGTTATATGCGAAAAATATTACAAGCAAAACACAAATTTGGTCTAGCCAGACCAAGACGATAATCCTGGGGTTAATTCATTAAAATAACTGAGTACTGACAACGAGGGCTTTAGATTGTAACGGTCGCAAAGTAAAGTGATGACGATAACCATAGCTGGTCATGCCGTTGGTGTCTGATAATTGAGATTTATTCTTCTGTGTAGCAAAGGAAAAGGAATACAACAAGAGTTGAGTGAATAAACTTTGTCTTATAACAAGACAATAAAGAAGGATAGTTAAAAAACATTATTCAAAATTAAAAATTTGAGCCCCAAAGTCAGCTGCCGTCGTCTGTCCCTCCTTCACCTCTCACAATCTTCACTACTGGAAAGTAAACTTTTTTGTTTGGTTCTGCAAAATTATTAGTTTGAAAAATTTTTTTAATATCAAAAACAAATAAAAAAATTATCTCTATTATTTTTTTTGAAAAAATCAGAATTTTTTTTCAATAAACGAAATGCAGAATACATTTTTTGTACATGCAAATTGGTTTCTAAGACCGATTTCAAATAAAAAATGTTTTGATTCCACAAATTTTTTGTTTGAATTAGAAAACAAAATTTTTCTGTGTATGTAAAAAATGTGTCTTAAATTTGGAATTATAATAATTTTTGTTATACAGTGTTTTTTTTAAAGTATATTTAGAGCATTGTGGAAAGTTGTGGGTGATACCAATTAATATACCTTTTGACATACATAATCGATTTTAATGATCATTTGCTACAACTATCTGTTACATTCAAACCATTGCAAAGTTCATTATATAAAGTTTCATCGATGAGTAATTTTCTAGTTAAATAGACTGTTTATAATTTGCATATAATTGCCATAAAATATCAAAAGGCACTAGACTTTCTGCTTGTATAGATAAATTTGTAATCATGCAAATGATAGAATCATCAAAAACAGTTGTTGCCACTTTTGTATTTAGTTACACGAAGTATTTTCAAATAATATCTGTATATTTATATGTAGTTACAAGTACAGTACCCAAAAATACTTTTATACATATCGCACACTAAATCATAAACAGGCACAGCTCAAAATTCAAAAATTTTTAGGAGAGGCAGAAAACTGGTTTGAAAAACAGGGTTGCAATTTTTAATCAAATTGAGTTTGAGAAGACAGTGGCGCAAACAAAATTTTCGTGGTCGCTATAGATTTGATTTGTGAAATGGCTTATGAAAAACATAAACGAGTTTGTTAGATTTTGAATTGTGGCTATTTGTGATTAAGTGTGCGATATGTAGGTATGGATACAGATGTGAGTATGCGTAAGTGCATTTTTTTTAACTACCGTAAAGTTGAACAAACCGTAACCGCAACAACAATACTTTTAGCAGCAATACTTAAATACAAGAGCAAAAGCACCTTTAATTTAAAAAGAGTGGTTGTACTCCCAAATAAATAATACAAACAAATATGAAGTACGACTCCTAAGTCAACGCAGTAACATCTGCATATTATTGTTTATCTGTCACCCATATACACCCTAAAGGCGATAAACCTAATTCAGCCCTATTATGAAAGTCGACGTCAACAGGGGTCGACGGCACCTGAACATTAATTGTATTTTCTGAGTCGTTATTGACAATAATCGTTTACTATTGACCGTCAATTGATATTTTCTAAGGCGCTTTTAAGTCGTTGTCGAGTAGAATTTTCCTTGTTTCAGTCGAAAGGAAATTTTGCGACGCACAGTGGCGCCATTTGAGTTTTTTCGTTGCAAAAATCATATCTTTTGAACCGAATAAGATAATTGAACAGTTTAAACAGCATATGATAGATAACTGTTCAGCCTATGAAATGAGCGTTTGGAAAGGGTGCTACGCTTTGTAGGGGCCTACTTATAGGTTATCAAAGTTAAAATTAGTAGAAAAATCAATTTTATGGTAACTAAAAAAAATTATTTTTACATTTTTAGATTGTTTTTATTTTTTTTCTTAAGGGTTTTATGTTTTAAATTATTACCCAACAAATTAAAAAAAAAAAATTATTTATTTTTTTAAATTTATTTTTTGAATTTTCTGTAAAATATTCATCACAATTCGTAAGAGAAGGTATATCTAAAAGACTAACAATTTCTAAACTATAATTATTTTGTAACTCTATTCGTGACTTCACATGCCGCAGGGAAGAAATAAGTGGATCGGAAGATGCTGCCAACATGTTGAAGAGGTCCTTATTTTGCCTTACCCTTGATGCTTTGAATGTGTTCTGCAATCTATATTTTTTATAAAATTTGTTAAGAGACTCCTGTGCTTCTTCAGAAAGCTCTCCAATTGGCAAAGACTGGTACTCAATTATATCTTTACCATGCGCCAATATTTTATGGACGGTCGGGGTCAACTTCTTCTGTGGATACATTTCTGCTAAAAGAGATGCAGTTTTCGACGCATATTCTCCATATTTTGTAGAATTGACATTTTCTTTGCAGTTTAAAACATCCAAGATCGTTCCCAATCTTTTCACGATTTGATTGTCAATTCCAATGATTCTAGTTACTGCCTCATCATTTTCAAAAAATCTCCTAGAAGTGTTTCCATCGTTAGAGTTACCGTATCCGTGCTTGGGACAGTCTACTTTTAGTCCAACTTGTTTCAAAAAAACCATCCTGTATTTGCTTCTTTCTGATCTTTTCCTTATCCTTTATTGATGTATTTTCATCGAAGTTTTCCTCCTCTTGTGGTAGGGTATATGCCAGTTTTAGCAAGAATTCCATACACCTTATCCTTGCGTGCAATGGTGACATTCCATATTCGTAATTCTCCTCATTTGTAGAATCGTTTAAATTACCAAAGTTCTTCTGACAAATAATAATATAAAATCGATAAAAAAAATATAAAAATAATACGAAAAAAGGGGTTTAGATAGGTTTTTGCTAAATTTTTACCTCCAATATAATTCTGTCTATATATATGTATATGATAACTAATTGAAATATATTATAATTAAGCAGAAAAAGATACTAATCTTAAACTCTTTACAACTAATTATATAAAATTGAGATGTAACATATTATATATGAAATAAATTGAATTGAAAAAAGTTCTTCTGACTCTTTTTGCAAATCGGGCATGACATTGTTGAGGTTATTCCTGTCAGTTCGTTTACGACTTTTCCGTCAACCATGGTCAGGTGGAACTCGTAATTGCATTCAATATATTTTCCTTCTCCAATTTGCAGCTTTGTAGGCTTAATCTTGCTTACTTGTTCTTCAATGTCCTTCACCGTAGTCCTTATGAGTTCTGCCGATTCCCTTGCAAACTGAAACATTATTGGTCGGCAATAATGCACTGATGACGGACGTGGATTTTTCCAGTGTAGGGAATCATCCGATTTTAGCCGCAAAGGAACAACAGATGCCATAAACATATTTCCGTCCGATATTGTAGCGTCATCGAAAGATATCCTTTGCTTATAAACGCTTTGCCCGGATGATCCATCGCAGCCCCATTTGCTGATCAATGTCAACTTCTTAGGAAGAATTTTCACTTCCGTGAAAAACTTTGGTGTGGTTGACTTTCTAAACAGTTCAAATAATTTTAAATTGTTCAACGCCATGTTTTCAGTACTTAAATTGTTTAATGGTTTCAGTAATTGTTGCGCCAACTTTCAGGCGTAGACTAATCCAGGCATTATGCTTATTTTGCAATATATAGGCTTATGCTACCATGCCTAAAAATTTACCTGTTCCCTGCATACATATGGATTAAGGCTAAATAATGCAATTTTGATATTATGCACGTGTCCAAATAAGATTTGTGCCTACCTGTAGGGACCATAAGTCAATATTGTTCCTGACCATTTGTACGCCAAAGTATTGTTTATGTGAGGTACGTACCTGCTAATTTCAATGAGTAGTTTTTTTCAAACTATTAGATCAAACTACTGTCAGTCAAAACATATAAGGAATGGACGCCATACAATTTCTGCAACCATGTCGTTTTAAACTTTTTTACCTCTAGAAGCCAAACGGGCACGTACGGGCAGATAAAACCTTTTGCATTATGTAAAGAAATAATCAAAGAACAGGTTTTGCAAATATGACAAATATAGAAAAATATAGTTTTTTTTTATTTTCCGTCAAAGTTGAAAAATAGTGAAAAAACGGATAGTTTTTAAATAGTGATTTACCAGGAGAAACACAAAGCAAACAGTTAATTTTTTTTTTATCATTATACATTTAATAAATACATCAATCAATACAAACAAAAAATAAGGCGATTCGTTACCTATTTTTCGTGATATTACACCTGAAATCGCAACAAATTGACTAAAAATTGTGTGTTTTTTTGAAAACCGAAAGTCGGTCAACTTTGAACGGTTATATCTTCTAAACTAAAAATGTGATATTATTAAGAGTGGCATATTTGAAATCGTTGAAAAGTTTCCTATAACATGGGTTTATTCAAAACTTCGTCGGCACTCATGAAAATTTTGATTTTTGCAACCTCGCTTGCTCTACGGGCGCCACTGTGCGACGACTCAAATGAAAGTTAAAGAAATTTTAAATAAAATGTAAGCATATTTGTTAAATACATACATTAGAAATAAAAAAATGGATGCAAATTAAAAAAGGTTATGGGCACAAATTTAATTAGTAAATTGAACGCAAAAAGCTGCAAAAATTCAGAAAAGTTTGCTAAAATGGCGAAAATTTCGGGACAATTTTTAATATTTGAAAAAAACCATACAACTGATTAACAGTCCCTAAACCTATATAAGGAATGGCAAAAATTGCAAAATTAGCGGAAATTCTCCAAAATTTGCTAATCGTTAAAGTTATAAAGAATCTGTGTCTCTGGAAGGAGTCGTACCCGAAACCTCGGTACTGATACACTAGCTCACTACCAGCTAGCCTACCGGGGCATCCAATCAGAAAACTTACAGTAAAAATAGCATTTAGTCGCGAAAAATTCAAAATCGGAAACAAACTCCTAAATTAATTTGAAATCATTAACAGATTTTGTTTGAAAAAAGGAAATGTATTCGCGCCTGTCGTCAACGATATGTGTGATTGCCGTTCTCAACGTCGGAAATTTCACATCGGCTTCTAGTGGAATATTATGACATTTATAACCTTACGACGTAGTCTTTTTTGATAGTTTTCGACATGACTTACAGACACATTTTTTCTCAACTTTGGAGAAACGATGGAAAATTTTGTTTCACATCTTTTTGATGAGAAAAGCTCTCACCAAAGATACAGAATATGGGAACAGCTTTCCTTAAATCGTTGATAACTGTTTGGTAATGAATGCCTAGTTCCGTCAACGCTGCTTACATGCTGGGCTTTCTCAATTATTTCCATGATTTCATCGACTTTTTTTGTGATTGGTCGACCAGAGCGAAGTGCATGTTTAATATGTATCATAATCATCAGATCGAGAACGAGCAAACCATTTCGCTGCCGTTTTTCTAGTTACAGCATAGTTTCCGTAAATCTCACAAATTGTTTGAGCAGCCTGTGACGCATTCTTACTTTTGTTATAACCAGGGAAACCAGAAATATGCTATAAAAATGGATTTTATCCGCATTAAATATGCAGTAAAAACTCGAAAATATGCCCTGAAAATTGTTAAAAATATGCACCAAAAAATCAAAAATTTTTCATTTGAAAACAAAATATTCAGTAATATAAAAACATTTGCATTTAAAAAAAACAATCTTAAAATTACAATCGGTAATGCCCAAATGCCGGACAAATTTTCGAGATTTTACCCTATTTGAAAAGGATGGATGACTGCCTATCGTTTTCTCACAACATCAAAGTTATGTTATGAGGTTGAAATCCATATGAGAGTTATTTGTGATGAATATGATCTAGATATTAACATTCAAATGATATTTTTTGTCTTAAAAGGATTTCATGGAAGGTCGCTAAATTGTTTATTAATGTTAATCATTTAAAAGGAAGTTAACGTTATTTATATGGGAGTTTTGGGAAGATGTGAACTGATTCGAAAATAATTTATTTGCAGCAAAATATTTTTGCGGCGAATTTAATATAAATAACAAAATAATGAAATGGTTTACGGACACAAAAGTCGAAAGGCCCAACCATAATGTGCTTAAGTTGGCTTCAGCAAATGTGCGAATACATGTAAATCAGATGAGGCAAACCATATTGAACTTAAGGAAACGTTTGGTTAAGTTTTATGAAATTGTCATTTTCTTAAGCAAAGTGCGAAACTGATCGCACATTCCGTACGGAATCAAATGTTTTTTTATTTTGTTTTTGTTTTTTTAAATACATTTGAGAGATTTTTTGTAAATTTTTGACAGTAGGTTAAGCAATGCTATGCATATTATGGTTGGGCCTTAATTTGGAAAGAAGTTTTTATGTATAATACTTTAAAATGTAGACAATTTCTCACCATTTACATACACTTCGGCCTAAGTACAATTAAAATGTATTTACCAAATTTGGTAAAATTATCCATAAAATTGCAATTTGTACTCTACGCACAAAGTTAACATGGACAGACAATCAGCCAGACGATCGGATGAACATCGGTAGATCACTTTAGAAAGTGATTCTCCAGTTTTCTATTTCCAAAAACGAATATATGTACATATTTGCTTTTTCCTTAATTTTTGCCGGTATATACAATTTGAAAGTTTAAAATGACAACCTGCTTTGGCTAACAGTTTAAGAGTAAAAATTAAATGTAAATGACGAAATTTAAGCAACCAGTTGGGTATAGAGATAGATATTTAAAACAGGAAAACCAGTATTTAAACAAAATGTTTTTTTGATTCGCCTCGAAAGCTCTTTTAGGCATCTTAAAAAAATGGAACATGTATCAAAATATGCCTCAAAAACGTAAAATCTGTGGTTTTCATGGGTATGTCCATTTTTTTCGATTTTGCTTTTTTGTTTTTTGATGTTGATGCCATATTGGTTAATTTTAAACGCTCTTCACATGGTTCTTAAAATTACTAAAAAATATAGACCAATTCCATTTATTTACGTAATGACCAATTTCATTCTAGTTCGCCCATAATTCGAACTAGAATGTTTTTTCCGGTCTCCTAAAAAATTTAATTTTAAGACATACGCGGTTACCCATGAAAACCACAGAAATATCCGCTATAAACTTAAAAAATGCTGCTAAAATGCTCTTTTAACTAAATGATGCAAAAACATGCTGTAAAGGGTATAATATGCAAAAATATGCACTAACATATCGATGCCAAAGTTCATAAAAAGCTCTAAAACGGATAAATATGTTGTTTCTGCCTTCATTGCTCGCACAAGGAAAAAAATGCAATTGCATATTTATGGTTTCCCTGGCTTAAACAGAAAAGCAGTTCTTAAACGTAGATTACTTTTGACAGAGAAATATTATTTTAATAATGTCTTTTCACAAAGTGAAGCTTAAAATATCATGTTTCAAACAAGCTCTAGTGTTTCCTCATTCAATTAATATAACCTGAGTTTCAGACCCTAATCATGAAAAACGCAACGCCAAAGAATTACATTAAAAGCAAAAACAATATCATACATATTTTGTTATTTTGTTGTTGCTTTCTACAGAAATTCATTTACCGTTTTAAAAATTCCAACGCCTCAAGCCATGGCCCAATTATTAGGTCTGCGCGAAACTACAACAATGCAACAATAAAAAAATAACACGCATTTTGTATGTGTAAATAATGTTGAAGATGTCAAACCCCAATGCATTTGTTTGTGTAATAAATGGACAAGGTGTCAAAGACAATTGCTACAAAAACAATTGTACGGTAAAAATACAACTCTACCAAAAATCAGCAGGCATTTCGAGCAGATCTACTAATTGGGCCGTGCCTCAAGCTATGCAGGGCTCGAAATTTTAAAACGCAATGTGAATTTCGAAATAAAGCAACAACAAAATAACAAAATATTTATAACATTGTTTGTGCATTTAATGTAATACTTTAGCGTTGCGTTTTACATGATTAGGGCCTAAGAAAAAAACTTTATCTTGAGCTAGAGGTCCTGGCTTAATTATTTTTATTCTAATTATATAATAATTTTTTTAATTCTTCCGATATTTCGTTTTTCATTGAAAAACGTCGTCTAACACAACTATCAGATGTATTTAGGTTAAGAATTAATGACAATTTTTTTTTGTGTATTAGCAAAATAACAAGATTATTTGAAAAAAAAACTTTCCTAAATGTTCAGTTCTCAATACATTTGAAAGCTGTAAATTCAACTTTGTTTTAATCTTATTTTATTTAAAAGTTTAAAAAGAACGAGAGTTTATATTTTTGTTATAAAATTTTATATTAAAATGGCACTTACTCCTTTAAAGCTGAAGGCAACGATATGCTTTTATCCTGCTATCGTTAGATTTGCGACACCAAATTTGTAAAAATGTTAAAATGTTTTGAGACTGCGGTAAATTGACGTGTAACATAAACGAAAATTTATTGCGGCTTGAGTATTTATTATGTTTTTGTTTCATAATAAACACTTCTAACAATTTTCTAATTGTTACAAAAGAAACCGTAGACGCCCACATGCACAAATGATTTTACACACATTTACTCTTATGTACTTCGTTCAGCTAAAACATCTGAAAATTACAAGAATTTCAACACTATAGAGAGACTGAAAATCTCTGGAGTACAATGTTTTATAAAAGAATTCACAGTGGGATAAGTAAAGTTAAAAAAAAAATTATTATTAATATGTAATTTTTTACTAAAAAAACGTCATCTCTAGTAGAAAAGGCCTATCGACCTAACAGGCCTTAAATACCTTTCACGAAATTCAAAGACATATTAGCAGCATTATCCGGTTATTTCGCAAGGCTAAGCATCCATCGCTAAAAATCTATAAAGTCGAAAGAAAAATATATTCTACTAAAAGCTAATCTCTACGGCGAAAATATTAAATATTACCTAAGAGATTAAATTTACGGAATACCTAATAAGCGTTGTCTTAAAATTTATTTAGCATTTCGCGATCGGGATTAGGTGGGAAACAGAGTAGTCGTTCTAGTAGAACGTTACGCTGCAAGCTCTCAAAACTTAAAAACGGCAATTTCAAAGTATTCTCAACAGAGTACGTAGTTGTAATAGTCGTTACAGTAGAAGTTAAAGCGCAAAATTCGAAATTTTGAACTTCGTTGATCGACAGTGCATTCGTCAGCTTAAGCTACTACTAAAACTACTTTTTTCCGTTCCAAGCCTTAGCTGCAAGAGTTATAGAATGGGATTACTGTTCTCTTAAGAAAAAAATTACGATGCATCTCTTTCGAAGTAAAGGTCACAAGAATATAAAATTCGTACTCAAAACATTTTGCACAAAATAAGTTATTAATTCGGGTCGTATATTTGTATATATTTAAACGAGTGAGTTTATGAAAACGACAATAAAGGCCTGCGAAACACAAGGCGTTTAAATTTAGGCGATCTGCACCAATTTTTACGTATTTAAACTGGCTCCTTCCCTGAACCCCTAAAAATGTTATGTGTTTTATATTGCTGGTCGGAAAAAAAAAAAAAAAAAATAACAAAAAAAATTTGGAGCAAGATTGAACTTTAGCGTGCTGAATCCAAATCAGGGGGCTAATTCTGGCAGTCGTAATCAAATACTTTTTCGATTCTAAAATAGTTTTATTTCTAATTCTCTCAGTCGATACTGAAAGAATCTAAATTAAGTTTTCATTATAGTTATAACTCAAATAAATGTTTTACAACACTGAAAAAATAATTTCGAACCGTCCAGTCGCGACTGAAAGATTTAGAAATAAAATTGCTTTCGTATCGAAAAAGTATTCGATTACGACTGCCAAAATTAGCCCACTGTTCACAGATTGATTCTATCGCGTCTAGGATTAAAAAAATGTATCGCCACTAAAAATTACTTCGAGGCTGTTGACAATATAAAAAATGTTATTTGGATGACTCGAAGAAAATTTTATATCTAATCATTTGTAAATGTTTTGATCCAAATCTCAAGTTTTGCTAAAATGTATTAGCATAACTGCCTTATCCCGGGCGAAATATTAGTCTATTAAGGCCATACAAACTAAAGGTGATGGAAAAATATTGATAAGGGATTTGATTTTAGCGCCTTAAAATCGTTATATTCCATATATTTTTATTTAAAACAAGTTCTGTTGCAGGCCAATGTAATTATTCAATTAAGTTTGAAATTGTAACCCGTTTCTAGAACCCTCCCCAAAAAATGATTATAAATGGTAAAAAATTAATAAACATTTTAAAGCATTCTAACCCCCCCATCAATGATTATAAATGGTATAAAATTAATAAACATTTTAAAGCATAATAACCCATTGTGAATTCTTAACTATTACAAAACTACACAAATAAAACTGCAAAAATTATTTAAAAATAAAATAACCAACTTCTTGCAAAAACATGAAAATAACGAAACTGTTACTTTTGGTAGAGAAAAGCAAAAAAGAAGGAAAACACCTGTACAAATGTTTAAAAAAAAACGTCTGCTGCGTGTTTGTTAAATTTCATGGAAGTGCGTGTCTCGTTCTGGGAGTAAATGTGTGTAAAACTTAATCTAAATGCGAACAAACATGCAAAAGTGTTTAAACTCGCAAGTGTAGAAGTTAGTTGAGTGTGAAATGATAAAGTAAAAGAAAGAAAATGGGTAAAAAATAATACTCGAAATCACATGTCTTAAATTGCGTTAACTCCAAAACTTAACTGACTTCATGACGATGTCATTTACAAGTAACGAACTGTAAGAGTATTAAAGCAAACTTAATAAAACATACGTTCCCAGGGCACATGAAAGGGCCACAATGGAAAAGAGTTTAATTTAAAAAGTTTGCTTACCCAAAAGTATTTCTAGAAGGGCACAGTCTGCGGTAGCATCGTATGTGTGTGTGTGTGTGTGTGCCTGACGAAGTGCAATTTAAGTAAATGTTGTATTTCCTGATTTACAATGACAAATGTACAACTAAAGTTTAGAAAAAAAAAAAAAAAAAAAAAATGTGGGAAGTCAAAGTTTAAAATTAATTGTCAACTTACCTTAATAAATAAAAAGTTGTAATTGGGAAAATATATTTATAGTGAGATGTTGGATGATTTGTGGGAAGACTTCGAAATGTTGACATGCTTATAGGATTATAATCTGGAATAAGAAAAATTTTTTTAATTAAGCAAAAAACTTAAAATAAATAAAATTAATTAAAATACTTTTTCAAAACTTTAAAAAGGTACTTTTTTTAAAAAAAAATAGATACATTATAAGATAAAAAGTGAAAAGGCAAAGACGAAAGGACAATTGTATTTTCATTCGTGTTCACGTAGTTTCTGTAAGTTTGTTATTGATAGAAAAAAATTTATTTCGCACTTAATCAACAAGAGGGTATTAAGTGTGGCCATTTTGGCATTTTTGCAGCTAAATTTAGCATTAAAAAAGGGAATTAAGCACATCAAAAAAAATCGTTTAATAAATAATAGTATTCCCACAAACAACTTTGATAATAAATTTTAGCAAGTGCACGTGCATAAAAAAACTCAACTGGCAAATTGTTTTTATTTTGATTTCTTGCGAAAACAATAAAAGCACTTTGTTTTTAATATATTTTTTCTTTACCCACTTACAACTACAATTAATGTTGGGAGAATTCCAAATAATTGTAGCGGGAAATGTAAGAAAAGATAAAACTCATCACTGATTTATTGTTTGGTATTTTGTTTAAGCTTTGATATCGTTGCAAACAAGACTTTTTGAGTGTTTATAGGTAATTCTCATTCCCTCTGTAGTTTTGTTTGCTGATAGCTTTGGCTTTTCTAAAATTATTTAGGAGAACGTTTCCTGATGATCTGGCCTAAGCAACCAGTGAAATGCGCATAGGAACAGCTTATCCTCCAACAATAAATTTCAGTATTTTTTTTATCAATTATTTAAAAAGGGAATTAAGCACAACAAACAAAATCTTTTATTAAAAATTAATATTTATCTGCAAAATGTTCATTTAGCATTTGGCATTTTATTAAGCATTTTTGGAAAATGTGTTTATTATTTTTTAGCATTATTTATTTTAAAAATTTGGACGAATTATTGATTTTACTAAAAAAAATTTATAAATTATAATAAATTTTGACTAAAAATAGTTGTACTCAAAATGAAATTTCGTATGAAAATGGATAATTATTATGCTTACCTGTCTTGATAAAAAAAATTGAATATTCAGGGAATATCAGAAATGCAACTATCATGTCGATTGTAAATATTATATGCCCTTTAATATTGCGACATAAAAGTACAAGTAAATTTCACTTTGTATTTAGATAACAAATTCAACGGTGTAAATGTTAAAAAAAAATTGTTTGCTCTTAACTGCTGAAAAAATAATTATTTTAAAGCTTCAACTTTTCTTAAACTATAAAAAATAAAATGATTTAAAAAATTTTGTATATCATGGAAAAAAAATTGTTTAAATTTTGCATATATAAGGTTTGCAGCCCCCCCTAAATTAAAAATTTAATTTCAACTTCCTGCGCTACATATTTATATGTATCAGATGCTATACCAAAATCTAACCACTTGCTTAAATATAACCATTTATTTCCTTTTTTTTTACAAAATTAATCACTGAAATGTATTTAGTTTCGAATAAAATTTCACACTGGTAATAAATTTTTAACAAAAATCTTTAAAAAATTTTAGCATTATTTTAGCATTTTTTAAAATAATTTTTAGCATTTTTTTGCCCTGTTTTTTTTAGACCTGGCCACACTGGTATTTACTAAAAAATTTTATTTTTTCACTTTATCGAAAAAATCGACACGTTATATTCACATCTACCCGCTGTAAAAACATCGTTCTATTTTGTCCACTTTTTGGGAATGAAATAAATGGTTGGATTTAAGATTGTTTTTTGTATGCCTTCAATGTTAAATTTGAAATTGTTTTGCTTCAACTGAAAATCTCTATATTTTAAGTTAATACCCTCTTGTTGATGAAGTGAATATGTTGCAGCATTAGATTATTTTTAATCTACATATACGCAACCCTAATTAGCTGTCGTTAATTAGCGGTATAACTTTTGGCACACTTTTTTTGCATACAAAGACTTTTCCCATTATTCCTTGATGTGTGTGAATTAAAATTTTAAAATTTATAACTCGAGACACATTCTGTTATGTCAACAGAGTAATTTTAGAGACTTAACAGAACTTATGTTAACGCTTTTATGAAGGATGAGTCCAGATTTCTGGGAAATGAGTCATAGTGGGCGAGCGAAAATGATTACCCAGTAAAAAAATTTGTGTTTTTTGAAGCACTTAAGATAAAAAGCTCATAATCGAGCGCTTCAATAAGAGAGCTCTTATACAGCAATAAATAATAATGAATAAAACATACAAAAAAAGCTGCTTTTTTAGTGCTGACAACGAAGAAAGTTTTAAAGCGAAAAAAAAATAAAAATATATTATGGTTTACGAAAATGCTTAAAAAAAAAGGAATTTAAACCAGTAAAATCAAAACATTTATTAATACGTTAATATAGTTAGTTCTTAAAAAAGCACTTTAGCAGTGCTTTATTTGCATTTTTTTTTTATTATGTTAAAAGAAGCGCTTATTGTCAGCAGAAAATAGTCCTCCAAACCGGGAACACTCCATACAAAAATCAAGACTTATTTATGATTCTCAGAATTAAAAAAAGGAATAAACAAAAGGTTAGTCGATTTTTATGATTGCTGTAGCAAAGTAATAAGCGTTAATAAATGTGAGTGGATAATTTAAAGGACAAAAGGGAAGTGCACTTTTTTAATTATTTGGGTTTTTCCGTTAGTTACCTGCATGATTTTTTTACAGAAATTGCACCCACATTTATGAGTGCTCCTGTTTTGGAACGTTTCGAAAACATATTTCATAAGTACCTGCCAATAAAATATTGAAATATTTGTAGTATTTATAGGTGCTCTTGGATCGATTTTTGTCATTTAACAAGAGTCGACGAAAGCGAGAAGTACAAGTGAATTTTTCTCCGGTTTTTAAAAGCGAATAACAACAAAACATATAATATGTATATGGAAAATAACAAGTGCCCACAATTGGATAATTTTTGTTACGTTTGTGGTCATATCGTCCCAAAAAGAGGCCAACTGGATCGAAAAAATTGATTACTTAGAAATTCAAAACAGCGTATTGTCATTATTTTGATGAAGCAGATTTAAGTGGTGAACATTTTACGCCGAACACAGTGTGAAAAAATTGTTATAATACCCTCATAATGTGGATACATGGAAAAGGTGGACAGTTTTCTTTTATGAAGCCAGTAATTTGGGTGGAAGACTTAACTGGACATAATGGACCACAACCGCTATCACAACAAAACTCCGAAATGTTGACATCATTTTTGAAAAGCAGAAAACTGGCACAGCAAAATGTCAGCGAAACATCATACCGACAACGCCAAGCTGATTTTCAGAAATTTTATTCCGTTGACGAAGCAATTTGTGGACACACTGGACAAAACATGCCCTTGAATATTACTTCTATCTCGGATGATGATGCAGACTCAGAACATGAATATGAACAACCTACGAAGAAAATAAGGTCATCAGAACCACAAGCGTCAACTTTAACGAGGATGGATAGTGACAATAATTGAAAATTTTCTAAATTTTGTTTCCATGCATAGATAACATATAAAAAACGCATATTTACTGTGTGAGAATAGCTGTAATATGAGGTGGCATGTCATAACGTCCATGGACACTGCGACACTTTTGAAAGTGTCATAACGGCCATGGACACTATGACACTTTGCAAATGGAAATTATGACACTTTCAAAAGTGTCATTAGGTTCATAATTACTAAAGAAGTTAAATACAAAAAAATGATCTGCATACACGCAGAGAAAAACATGTTTCATTATGGTCCCAACCAACAAAACTATTTTTAAAGAAACTAATTTAACCATAATATGGTTGTCGGTGACAATGATTTGGTTAAATGAAACATAATATGGTAAAAAAAAATTTTCTAAATGGTTTTGCTGCTTTTTCTCTGGGTGTTTATATTAAATATATAACGAAAACACTTTTGGGCGCAAGGATTTTCTCCTCCATGGTATAACAAACACCGGCTTCGCTAACTAAAGCTTCTCTGCATAGTCGGCTTTCGTTCGGAAACAAGGCAGATATTAGAAGCTTTACTTAGCGAAGCCGGTGTTTGTTATACCATAGAGGAGAAAATCCTTGCGCCCGGCCGAAGGCCGGCTGTGCAGAGAAGCTTTAGTTAGCGAAGCCGGTATTTGTTATACCATAGAGAAGAAAATCCTTGCGACCGGCCGAAGGCCGGCTATGATCCCAAATTTGTTTACATTCTTGCTTGTTGTGGACATTATGACACCTTGCAAGGTGTCGTAACGTCCGCGGACGCTACGACATTTCTTTGATGGACGTTATGACATGCCACCGTAATATGAATCGGAATGTTTATTTTCATGCAAAATAAAGAATCAATAAAAAAGTCATCAATGTTTTTTTCCAAAGGATTTTTTATGAATTAAAAATAAAAAATTTAAATTTTTTGGGCAAAACATATTTTTTTTCTTCATACATTTATTTAAAACTGCGAAACTGTTGTTTATGTAGCGAAACGTTGTATGAACAAAAAGGAATTTTAATTCTTAATTTTTTTAAATTTGTTTCAGCTTATTCGGACTAGTGGTTCTCGAGTTATGACAAAGAAAAGAGCCTTAAACGTGACAAATTCCCATATACGATACTTACTAACTTCAAATTAATTTTTAAATTATTATTTGATGTACCTTGACCAAACTAATGATGCAGAAGTTCTTCTTTTTGGCTCTTCCTTTATAAGCAATTATCAGAATTGAGTCCCGAAATCATGTGTTGTACTCTGTAATGTATCCTAAAATGATACATTTGTTAAGTTTCGCTCATGGACTTCATCGTGTTGCTGACTTCATACGCTTAGAGTTTCAGCATGTAAATAAATTAATATCTTGTACCAAATCCGTTTTTGTTAAGGTAATTTTTCAATAACTCGTATTTACACACATACAAACTAAAATTTTAATTTCCATAGGCTCCTCGTAGAAAGCAATTATTTTTATAAATGAATCCCAATTTGTCTCTTCCACCGTTCCCATGCCCTACACGTTAGGGTACTTGGATAGAAGCCACAATGTATTACTTGTATTAATTCTAAACTGAATAATGAAGACTCAGATTCGATCGCGCACGCCAAGGAAATATATAATTTGCTCGGATTAAGTTCCCAAATTGCGTTTATCAAAATAAATTATTGTGTCTTCTATAAAAAAGCTACAAACAGAAGCTATTCACGAAAGTGTAAATATTGTGTCCAATGTACGAGAGGCACTTGAGAATCCACATGACAAAAAATATATCAAGAAATTTTATGCAGTATTTCAAAGAAATCCGGGTTTCAAACAAATTTTACATATAAACAACATTCTTCAAATTGGTGCTAAACCTGTTGACGAAATGGTA
Organism: Pollenia amentaria; assembly: GCA_943735925.1. NCBI lineage: Eukaryota > Metazoa > Arthropoda > Insecta > Diptera > Polleniidae > Pollenia > Pollenia amentaria. Next base: position 180,220,202 of record OX031010.1, on the reverse strand, counting down.
GAAAGCCTCTCATCAAATGAAATTTTGAAATTTAAATTTGCTCCAACAACAGCCGTTGACGTGGAAAGAAGTTTTTCCTTATACAATTCACTTTTAACAGAACGACGAAGAAAAATGACGTTTACAAATATAAAAGCCCACTTGATTGTTTAGTGTAACTGTTTTCACTAGTTTGAAGAAAAGAATAACTGTAATTTTTTTTATATATAAATGTATATATTAAGAAAATAAAAATGCTTTTTTCTAAATTTTTTTAATTTTTTTAAATATTTTTTTGCTGTAAACACTTTTTTTCCTTTTTTTGTCTTTTTTGGTTATAATACTAGAAAAAATTAAAAATTTTGTTTTATCGGTTAAAAGACTGAAATAAACCTGTTTAATCGTTAATTTAAAAAAGCCAATTTTAAATTAACCGAATGAATACCCTAGGTGTGCCTTAACTTTTGCTGTGCCAATGTTGGTTCTTTCCAATTGAATGTATTTAATGTTCTTTTTTTCTTTATAAGACAAAATTAAAATATTCTTTTTTTCGTTTTTATATGTTTTTTTTTTGGGATTTCTTTTTTAAATAAAAAATAATAAACAAAATTTAAAAACAGTACCGTCGTGTCCTTAATTTTGCTGGCTACTGTATATTAGTGCTTAACGCGCTAATTTAATTTTGAAACAGTTTCGACGCGTTTGCTTAAACATTTTATAGTCGAAATTAATTTCGGCATAACTTTTCACTTTTCTATAATCATTCTCATACTCACAAATAATTTAGGGTATTAAAAAAGAAATTAAGATTAAAATCAAATATTAATTTTTATAATTCCTCAACATTTCCAATATGCAAATGTTCTTTAACGAATTTTATTTTAATTTTGGGCATACAATTTAATATTTTTTTTTATATTTTTAGGAAAAACTTTTACAATCCATCTTAAAGAAACTTTTCTTTTAAGAATAAACACAAATAAACTTTCTCTTTGGCTTTTAAAATATTTAATTCAACCATAAAATATTGATTTTATTTTGAAACTTTTTTATTTTTTTTTTAACAACATAAAAGTAAGTAAGAACATTTATATTTTCTGTTGAATAAAATTCCATTACATATTTCAGTTGTTTTTTTTCCTTTCCAGGAATTGATTACAGATTTTACCCTCGCCGCTGCACGTGCAAATACTTGAGCTAGCAAAATTGCTGATACCTAGAAATATTCACACTTATTCAAGCTGCTGATGGTTTCTGATTGTGAAAGTGATGTTTTTTTTCGAGTAAAATGTGCTGTCGATGGTGCTTCTTGTCACTCCAGGAGCTGTTATTGTTTGTGTTTCTAACTATTCGGTGTTATGGCATTGTAACACAAAAGAAAAAGGGAAGATGAATATCGGCGTACCCCTAACCATTTTTCCAGGCAAATATTCGTCTACATATATCCTGTATGTTGCTGTAGATCAGTGTTGCCAGATTTAGGAAACTGTCACTACATGTAGGCTCTTTTTTCTCTTATATATGGATTATCGGTCCGATGTTTTTGAAATTATTAATATTGTAAGTACTTTTTAACATATCATTTTTTATACCAGAAAAACCTCCAAAATAGATGTAATATTTCTTTTTTGAACATCAAATATCTCAAGCAGTGTGACCATATTAGCTTTTTTCGAGCTAAATTTAGCTTTATTTTTTCATGTGTAGCTTGAAATATTTGTTTTAGCTTTTTCAACAAAACTTTTAGCTTTTTCTAGCTTTTTACTTTAATTTCAATTTCGTGTAATTTATTTATTTGTATTTCAAAACAAATAAAACAGTTTTTCAGTACAAATAAAATTAAAGTGCATACTTAAAAAATAATATTCTGGCAGCGCAGTAATAATCGTTGTACCAGATTTAATCTGCATACATAGCAGGTCCGCCAGGGGAAGAAAAAATAGTTAAGCCTTTATTTAAAAACGTACCTATTTTTATTTTTTTTTTATTTAAATAAACCAAAAATATTTGTTCAGATAATACTAACATTAAACCCTCTACTTCGTTTGCGTCTTCCTTTCTTTCGTGGACATATTTATGTATATGCCAAAGTTTATGTTTCTTGATTTTACCAATAAAGAACCAACATTTTTCATCATTTAGTTTTTATTTTCTCAGGATCGTGCACCAATCATTTTAGGTTTCTAAGTTCAATATTATAGAAAATTCAAAAACTGTCACACGTAGTATAGAAAAGTAAAATAATGAAATTTAATTTTTCGTATTTCTCTTTTTTGATAATTTTTTTCTTTTCATTGAACGGTCAAAAATTTCAATATTTAAGTGGGAGTCCATATATTAATATGTATGTATATGGCAATGAATGGTGAAAAATGTTTTGTAAAAAAGTACCAGAAATAGGTAAGATTTTCACCCCTTAAGCTTTCGAATTTCGGAAAAGTACTAAATTCGTATTTTAATTTTTTTTAGATTAGTTACGAATGAGATATAATTTTCATTCCTGTGTTTATTGGTTTAATAGATGGAGGTGGTAACAAAAAAGTTTTAATATATAGTTTTTACCCCAAGAGGGCCGAATTTCAAAAAAGTACCAGACACCTGCCCGCTTATTTTTTATTAATATTTTTGGTGTCTAGCGAATTTACACATTTTTACCCTTTTTTATCCCGTTAACATTGAAGTTTCCAAAAACCCCGCCTTAGTGAATCCGGTCCAAATTTCAACTTAAGCTGTGCGATTATGAATAGTTCAGTCAGCTAGTCCGTAATGTAACCATTTTTTATAAACGTATATGTAGATATATATATACATATATATATCAATATACATTAATACTATTTAGTCTGCGAAAAATATCTAAATAATTAAAAGTTGCTTTTAGAAATCTATAAAAAATTTAGCTTTATATTTTGGCTTTAAATTTCGGTGTTTAGCTCTTTCTAGCTCTATTTCAAACATGATTTAGCTTTATATTATTTTAAAATCTGGTCACACAAAATACAATAACAAATTATACTCTAAATGATGAAACAGAAATAAGTCTACAACTTCAGGCAAAAATCCTAAAGCCCATAATAAAAACGTCAGCAGTAACTTCAAATTCTCTCTCATTTCTTTTTCGTTTCTTCTTATTTTTCTTTGTTTACAAAATGTATTTAATTTCTTCTTAGGCAGCATCATAACATCGACTGGAGGCTCATCTGACGATGTCTCAAATCGCACCATAAGAGCTCGGCAGGCTTTTAGCCAACCAAATACAGTGTGGAAATCACCATCAATCTCTACCAGCACTAAGATAACAATTTTCAATTCGTGTGTGAAGTCTGTGCTCCATAAAGGCTGTGAAACGTGGAATATGGCTGCTAGAGACGTAAACACTTTGCAAGTTTTCACCAACAAAGGCCTAATTAGGATACTAAGAATCTACTGGCCCAACAGGATATCGAATACACACCTCTGGGCACTCGCATGAAAGCCATATACATACATAGCGAAGTTTTGCGAAAGAACAGGGGGATGGATTGGCCACGCCTTACGAATACCACCTGGAGATCTAAGCCGCAATGCCGTTGACTGGAACCAGAAAGGTAATAGAAGAAGAGAACGATCTGCAGATACTTGGCGAAGGCAGTTAGACATATAGGCTTCGCGCGTAGGAAAAAGCTGGAATGAAAGTAAGAACCCAGAATCAAATAGAAACGACTGGAAATCTTTTGTTGGGGCTCCATGTTCGTTATAGGAACTAAAGGAATTAATATATATATATGTACATATATATATAGATATGGTAGCATGTTAAGAGAATAAGTGTCTATATGTGAGAGCATTAGATAAAACGGTCTCAAAATAATATAGATTTTATTTCACGACCGCATTCTCTGGCAAAATTTTATGTCATACTGTATGAAAAACATTGTTCAGCCACAGTTCTGTTTCATCATTAACGTGACTGACCGAGCCCTTGGCTGCCACTCATGTTTAAACGAGGTGGCTGAGTAGTTTGATATCAGTACATATGGGTGCAAGGGCACGGGGATACACTGGTGAACATTAAGGCGGATGAGCTTGCAAGACTTGGGGTTCCATTGGATTTGTAACTCGTTAGGGTGCCTCTGCTCTCTGCTCTTATATCTAATGTTAGATGAGCCGCGAACACTTGATGCAGGATTGCCAGACAATTGTGGCCCCGCATGGATGACGGGCAAACCATGTTTAAGCTATCGATGACCATAAGGGACGTCAATCGACTAGACATCTCCGGTGAAGATGTTCTTCAAAATCCTTAATTGTGAAACTTTCAAAATGAGTCATTATGAATCCCCAATAAATCTTGTAACTATGAAAATCTTAAATTGTATAACAATAAAAAAAACATACCACTTTAGGTATCTGTTGTCACGGAACACCGTCTTATAGGAAGGAATGTACAGCATCTGTACAGCCTGACACTATAATTACTGCCGTACCTGCGAAATAAGAGGAGGACGAAGAGCCCCTTCTCTCTCACTGTTCTGTACTGGCTAGAAGATGACTGGCCGAAACGGGATCCGCCAATATTGATGGATTGTATGATATCTCTGGCATTAAGCTGGAGTGCATTTTAAACTTCAATAGATGTTTGGGTTGGTTCTACGGTCAGGGTTCTGTTTAGTGGAGCTCCATTGTATCACAATAAATCATTGGCTCCAAGTCCGTGAAATTAATACCGACTGCCAGTTTTACCTAATCTAACCTAATCTACCAAGCAATAGAAACATAGTCCTTCCATCTTCATTTTTCAATTTTTCAATTATTCTTTGAAAAAGATGAGTTTGAAAATCATAATTTTGATTTTAAAAAAATCGTTAAATTTTAAAAAAAATCTGGTAACACTGCTGTACAGTAATTTATGAAACTGTCACAGTATAAAGTTCTTGAAAAAAATGCGAAATGTTTTGAGAAATCGAACAAAAGATGAGTTTTATATGTGGACGCTTTGCCATGTTAAATTAAGCTTTAAAGGTACTCAGAATTTAAATCAATCTTAACATCTATAATGTTCAAAAGAATAAAATTTAAGTTCAAATTGAACCATATATTTTCCCCAACAATATTCTTTAGAAAGCATATAAATATTTTGCACACCCGAGATTAAGGGATTTCAAGTAATAACCTTTTCATAATAAATTAAAACAATCCTAAAGGCCTGGTTACTCATACGTTAATGTTGCGGGTTCGTAAAAGTTGCGGTAGTTTTCAATGTTTTGTAGTTACTAAAAACGTGTAAACGAATTTTAGCTCTTGTTTTTGTGCGTTTTGTATAAAAATATAATAAAACATTGTGTACGTCAATGAAGTGTTCGCTTCAAGGCACATTCATAAGGTGATCTCGTTGCTTTCTTAATTTTTTGCGCTTAAGCCTAGTGCTCTGCTCCAATTTGTAAAAAATGTTCAGCAACATCTTTTATTTCATACGAAAAATTTGACATGTATCAATGTTACCTATCTCAAGAGTTTTTACAATTTGACGTTTTTAATCTTTCAAAGCATGCGACATTGTTTTGCGTGTGTAATTTAAAAAAAAAATAAATAAAAATGAAAGTATATATGGATGAATTACTGTTACCGGCTGTGCTATTTATGTTTTTTTCGTTCTCATTTAATATTAAGTGTAAACTTTTTTTTATTTGTCTTAAATTCCATGTGAAATAAGTGCAGCTTAGATAATTTTGCAGTTGTAAAAAAATGTTGGCAGAAACATTTCGCAGATTTTTCAAAAATTGAACAGAGTACAACTCTATCAACATTATTTCACAGAAATTCCGCATAAGTTTTTTTCATGAGTTTTGACAGCATTCCACGTGAAATGTTGAACAGAGTACCAGAAAATTCCAAATTTTGAAAATTATCCCCATAAAAAGCCGAATGCCGACACATCAAACTGATTCATCTAATTTATGTACATATGTGTTGCTTAGCACAGTCACACATAAAATTCAAGCCATCAAACTTCATTTAAAAGTGGTTGTAATAATAATCAAAATAGGATTTTTTTAAATAATAATATAATTTAATTTCAACATTTTTTATTTTTCGAATTTATTCTATGAGCTAAATTTCAGTTATGTATTTTATAAAGCTTTTTGTAATAGTTCTATTCCTTAAATACAATATAATAGTCTGGTAGTGTATAAAGTCATTCTTAAAAAAATTTAAGGAATAGAACTATTACAAAAAGCTTTATAAAATACATAACTGAAATTTAACTCATAGAATAGATTCGAAAAATAAAAAATGTTGAATATAATAAAGTTGCTTATGCAAAAGAAATAATTCCCAATATCTATAATTTAATTTCAATAAAAAATTTTTTATATTGAATTGTCTTTCAAGCCTTGTTCACAATAGGAATTTCACTGGTGTTCAAAATAGAGCAACAGTTTTTTTCGTAACCATAAACATTTTCAGTTAAGTAACCGTTTGTAAATTATGTCCACAACAATTTTAAGAATTCATTAATATTTTTTAAAACATTTTGTTGAAATTTTCATTCAAAACTAAATAAAATTATCATAAACGTCATATGTATACATTTTCATACAACTTGTTGCTGAAGTAGAAGTAGACTCAAATTAAAAAAAAAAAAATTAGTTACATTTATATTCGAAAAATTAAAGGAAAATATATGAAATATTTTGGGAAGATATAAGATAGAACAAAAAACGAAATTGTTGCTAGCATTCTGTACGAGGCTTCAGACATTTTTAAATAAAACACAAATAAAATTTGAAGAAATTACAAGCACACTCATCAAACTGTAGTCAAATTTTTTTAGAAATCAAGTCTATTTTGATTTCGTCAAATTCACATCAAACCATACGCGTGAGGTTTGACTACTTACACAATAAAAACAAGAGCTTTGTTTCTTTACTTTTTGGGTAAAGTTCGTGAAAATGAGAGCAAGCATAAATTTCTCTCAAAAAGATACAAAAGTACGGGAACAGAAAAACCCATTTAAAGCACAAAATAAAAAGTAAAAGTGTTTTGACAGTCTTAACACAGGGTCTCCACCTGAGATAAGATATAAGATTTTTATATCAGCAAACGTCAAATTCAATCGCAGAGAGTAGTATCTTACGTGTGGACTCTCAAATAGTGTTAGTATTAATATTATAATAAATGTTATGAGACAGTTGTTATGAGAAATCTTATAACAACTATCTTATAAGATAAGCTGTCAAAAATACACATACATACATACATATGAATTAATATTAAGACGCTATCATTAAAATGTTTAATTTGTTTAGTGAAAATAGTGTAAATCTTGTAAAAAGTGCTTGAAAAACAATAATAAATACTAAAAACAAAGAAAAAAACTAAAATATAATAAAAAACGACACAAGTTTACTGTACGAAAATCAGTAAATTATGAAATCTTATAAGATACATGTTCCCCTTGTTTAAGATTAAGATTAGCATGAAGAAATGTGCTCTCTCATTCTGCCGACGTTCTCTCACATATTATATCAGATATTATCTCAGGTGGAGACCCTGTGTAACAAACCAATAAAATTTTGGGCTACTTTTGAAAAATTGTATATTATCTATTACTATTACCAAAAATAGAACAAAACAAACACTTTTACAATAACTTACATTATTTTTCTTGATATTTTAATATAAAACTTTTTTATTTAATAACACTATTTTATTCCACAACACTTTCCAAAATTTTGTTCATTAGTATTTTTTCCATACCTTTTTTGTCTTGTTTATGTTTTACAGCTGTTTAACAATTTATACGAAGAAAAAGTTTGGGCTGTTTCGTGCATGAAGAAAGAAGAATTTTATTCTCTCAAACTCGCTCTCTTTTACACAAATTCAAAGTACGGGAACGCTTTTCGTGCAAATTGGGATCCCGAGGGATCCCAAAGTAGAGTAAAGAAACAGAGCTAATTTGAGTTTTATGAGGCCGTCTAAAATAAAGAAAATTAAACGCACACTTGCATGCAGTGCACATTTTTTGGGTCATACATATAAAGAAAAACAACTTTGGACAATTTGGAATTAAAAATGTGCCTTGCTCTTTCCGCTGGATATCCCTTATGAATGTGTCTTTCAAAAAAACATAAAAATTTTCTCCTGTTACGCAAAAAACAGAAAACAATTTTCATTTCTTTAGGTTTATCAGCAACGTAATGTCACGTCTACGAAAGAGTAACAAGGTCTTAAGTTGTACAACATGTACAACTTTGACAGGTACCTAACTCAAATGTCAAGTACGTAGTAGAGGTTTTTATTAGTACGATTTTTTTTAAATGTATTAGTGTTTAAAACTATTTAGACCCCTAAACATAGTTAAATAAAATCGTATAGAACATGGCAATAAAAATTATCTAAAATAAAATTTTCTTAATTCGAAGAAATTTTCAATTTATTTAATGCTGTCTGCATTTAAAAACTTTTAAAAACAATGCACAGTGTAAGATTTTGCTAATCTACGAGACAAAAGTCGTTTTTTGAGTAAAAATTTGAGTAAATATATTTATCAAATATGAAAGAGCACTTGTTATAAAAAATAAGAAAATGCAACAACTTTGCATAATTTGTCAACAATAACAATATAACGTTACTTTAAACTTAAACATTTTTGAGTGAATTAAAAACAACAAAAACACGTGGAATAGCTCATTTTTAAAAGCGTGTAACTTTTTATTGGAATGGAATTTTTTAACGATTCTTTTTTTGTTTTGAAGCTCATCTGTTTTTGCTGTTAATATCGTGAGAATTTATTTTTAGAACTGGAAAACTCTTTTAGTGCTATTTCATTTAAACAATTACTCTTTTCGTTAAGTTAAAAAAAAAAAATTCTATAATCGATAAATTCTTTTCTTCATAACTCTTCAATACCAAATTTGTTTTAAACGAACGCTTGAAGTACCTACTTTAAGGGACATACAAAATTATCTGGTGAGATTTGCTAAAAAGAAATAATGAGTAATAATTCCACATACCACGAAATTTTTGATATATGGCTTAAAACACCCGAAAATGAAAGGTTTGACCGTTCCGTAAACCATATTTGTGGAAGTACTGAAGTACAACATTTATTGCAATCTCCAGAAATACCAGAAGAAAACCATTAAATTTAACATTTTATTCTTACTTTAATTTATATGTACATATTCTTCATTTAAAATGAATGAAGAAAAATTAAACACTTATTATTACTTCTATCTCTTTATTATTTATTTTAAACATTCTCATGCATACTCGCCGCTTTTGTACTTTTTGATTATCCAACGCGAATAATATCAGATATAAATTTTTGCAGTTATATGGGAGGTGGGCGTGACAGTAATCCAATTTCGCCCATTTTGTTGACAATGGTACATAGTAGCCTAGTAACACCTTGTACCAAAATTCATAAGTCTAGTTTAATTTTTTTCCAAGATATTTAATTTTGTCTCCCTAGGATGGCTAAATCTTACACTGTGCAATGTTTGCTTAATTTTTATTCTGTAATATCGGAAAATATTTAAATAATGAAATAAAGAAAACTACTCTGCTGGCTTTAATAATGTTAACAACAGAAAAAAAATTCGTGTCAAAAAAATATATATTTAAAAATTTTTAGTTTGTAAAAAATAAAAACATTTTGCAAAATCAAATAAGCAACATGTGTTGGAAAAAATGGCTGACTTCCAAAACGTACCAATACAAAGTTTGTATACAGGTTTACTACTGTATTTTAACCATGTACATTAGAGCGACTCAAAAAAAAAGTGATTTTGTTACCCCTCTGAAAATTAAGGTTGATATGTTTAATGATGTTTCCCAAAATAGCTTTGCCCATCCGTGAGCTGGACCATTTTTTAAAAAACGGTCTTTTTCAGTTTTTCGATTTTTTTTGTACTTTGCTCCAAGACGACATAAATAAAATTTGGTATCATCGAAAAGAGTTTTTGAAGCAGCATCCAATGGTATATAAAACTTGCCCACTTGCGACCTAGTAATCGAGGTATTAAGCTAAATACATATTTTTGTTTCGGGTTTTCATACAAATACGTAGAGTATGTGGAAGTAATGTTCTGCTTTTCAAATTGAATCTGTTTTAAAATAATGTTTATTTATGTCGTCTTGGAGCAGAGTACAAAAAAATTCGTAAAACTGAAAAAATACCTTTTTTAAAAATGGTCCAGCTCACGGATGGTTAACGATAGAACCAAAATATTTTGGGAATCATCATATAACATATCAAGCTTAATTTTCAGAGGGGTAACTAAAACCATTTTTTCGGCTCCATACAACTTGAGTCGGTCTAATGTACATGTACAAAGTTCCGAAACAATGCAACTATGTGTTTTGTTTATTTAAACGTTTTGAAATGTAAGTGATGCAATGGATAATATTAAAAATAAACATGTAGTGTTTGCAAATGAAATGTCACAAAGGCATCAATTTTAAAACCGATGGCCTGATTGCTGTTTTACTGCGTTACTAATACTTAACAGTGATGTTTTGGAAGGGTTTGCATTATATATATTTTGTACTGCGGCGTTATGAAACATTATGCTCTGTTCTAATACAAAGCAATTGACATTTTGGAAGTCAGCCAATTATTAATTATGTGTCACTGTTGCCACTTTGTGGGTAATTACCCAAATTTGGTGCAATTTTTACACTCGTGGGTAGAGCGTGGGTAATATCTTTGAGGAGTAGATCGGATGTAATTTAAAATTCTTTTATTTTAAAACAAATAATATAATGATTTGATTTTAGTGATAAGATGTAAACCATTTAAGAAATTGTTGATCTAAAAAATTTACAGTATATGCCACCAAAGTCACTGTTTATTAAAAAAAAGTTTCCATAGTTTATGAAGCAAAAGATTGATAGTGATTGGCGCCAGATAAACAATTAGATTTCGATACATATGAACTTCATGGTGAATTAGAACCCGAAGTTTAGTGGAAAAGGAAGGTATTTATACTGAAAAACCCCTGAAAAATATACATATGTTTCCATTATTAAAAAAAGTAAGGAATTTTGAGTTTGCTTTAACATTTAAAATGCATTACTAGAGAAATATTTACCGCCCTAAAGACTTGATAAACTGCTTCAAGAAACAGACTGTCATCTGAAACCATTATAAGAATTTTATTTACTAAATAAAGTAAAAAAAGAAACGGCAATGAACATTTTGAACCTTCCCTAGATATATGGAAGTAAAACTTATTATTTTAAGTTTTTATTTATATTATTCGAGGTTTTTTATGTTATTGTTTGTTGAATTTTTCTTAATTACTATATGAATCGTAATAATATGACTAATAATGATATAATTAAAAAAAAGGGTAATATGAGTTTGTACTGATACATGAAACACGTACAAATATTTGCTGCAGTACATCGATCGACTTAGAATCAGAATCTGAGTCGTCAATCCTGCTGTCTAATTTTCTGTCCATGTAGGCCTTCTGTGTAAAGTACATGTCACAATTTTTAAGATAATTTAATGCAATTTGGTTCATACTTTTTTGAAAATTTTTAGAATCGGTCCGATCTATAATTCCACATAGCCCACATACGAACTTTTTTCGTAAGAAAGCCTTTATGCCCATAAACCATCTTATATGTGTGTTTGGACAAAATAAGGACCAAATATATTTTATTTCAACTTAAATTATCTTACGAAATTAATTTTGGAATCAGTCCATATTTGACCATGGCTCCCATACAAATACCACTTACGAAAATAGCATAACTGCCTTAAAAATATTGATATGTACTGATACAAAAAATGCCTACTATGTCATAACAAATTTTTGTGCTGGTATGAGGTCATATATAAACCCCCTCCCTCTAAGCACTTTAAGACGAAAAAATATCAAATATATGCAGTTACCTAGATAATATTCGATGTTAAGAACGCTTATGATATTAGCCTTGAACTCATAGCATAATTTTATTTTAATAGGTTCATAACTGCATATGGGACCTAACAAGAGAACACTCTTAAAAAATTTTCTGTAAATGCAGTGATATAGGGTTTAAAATGTTCGGAATGGACCGACTTTGTACTTTCTATTTTGTTCATTTTTGCAAAGGTTTTATTTTTGTTATAAAACGTTAATTTGATATTAGCTGTAATTTCATTTAAACTGGGTAATTTTTCGTCATCTCAAGTGTAGTTGTGAATTTTGCTGGTGGTAACACTGTTATGTGTTTGTGTCATAAAGTTAAACAAAAAGTGTTATATTATCGAAAATTTAATATATTATAATTGAAAATTTTGTTTTGTTTTTGTTGTTTTTATGTGTGTGGAATTCACACAGAACGTAAGTATATGTGTGAGGGGTGAACTAAAAAATTGAGAATGCTCTCTCGTGCAGGCATACAATTGTTGAGAGGTTTTTTTATTTTTCCCCATTCATTTTCACTTTTACCAAGTGACGACACTGTGCCGTTACAAATGTGAAATATCTTTGTGGTGTTTACCATCAGCCATGTCATTTGTTTAGCTATGACAACGTTGAGACCCGTGAAACGAACAAATATTACCACCGTCTTACCGCCATACGTAATGCAGTTGTGCAATTGCTGCGATTTACTAAGAGAATTCACCAGAAAGTTGAATTTATGTCAAACTAACAACAGTTTTTTTTTCAATTTTGTAGCTTCGACGTAATTGTACCAGAGTGTATCTGTGCAAACGAAAACGTGAGTGTTACATAAAAATTTTGTTTGTTTGTTTATTTCACATGCAGCAAAAAAAATTTAAAAAAAATTGGTAAAAATGTAAAATTACGTTACAACGATTCTTAAATGCCCCAACACCTTTAGTTGGAAGAAACTATAGAATAACAAGTTAGAGTGCTATATTCGTCTATGCCGAATACTATATACCCTTTAACATGGTACGATAAGAGTGGAGCGTTATGTAAATACCGTTATTTAGATATAAATTAATCTTTTTTGTGCCACGCCCACTTCCTTATCTCGCCAACATTTTGGCGGATGTTGTGTATTGATAACCGATATGCTTCTACCTCAAACTTTTGCTCTTGCTGTTCTCCAGATATACATAAATCTAAAATATCCTTATACGGGAGGCACCATGCCCACTTCTCTAATCCCGCCCATATTTTAAAAGAGGTTATGTATTAATAACCCAGCTATGTCTACCACATTCGCACAATATTTCTTTTACCGTTCTTCAGGTATAAAAAACTATTAAGTGCCCCGCCCACTACTCTAATCTCGCCCACGTTGTGCCGGATGTTATGTGTTCATAACCGATATATTTGTAACTTATTTAGAGACGTTGGCTTTTTTCGTTCTCTAGACATAAAGAAATTTATAATGTGTTGGTACGCCCACTTTTGTAATGCCACCAATTTTCGAGAGGTTGTTTATTAATAAATAAGATGGTTGGAAAAAAGGAAATTCAAAAACAACAACAACAACAAGGGATTTCTAAGTAAAATTTGAGGCAGTTGTCACTTTATGCTCATATCTGAGTCATTAATGGACCGATCTGGCTGAATTTCAATAGAAAAATTTAAATGAGTATTTTTGATAAAAATATATACCAACCAAGTCTCCATCATATCTTGGGCCTTCGGAAAACCCATTTCAGAATATATATATACTTTATAGGGTCTAGGGTCTAGGGTCAATAATGTGGAAGTTATAAATGGAAAGACAAAGTTATATGTACCTTCGGTGAAGGGTAAAATAAAAAAATTCATTTTTTTATTTGGTGGTTTCTACTTTTTTTCCATTAAAAGGACAAAAACCTAAAAATTCCAAGGTAAATAGAATCAATTTTATGTTTTTTTTTTTTTTAAATCAAATTACTTTAAATCAGTGGGGGGCAAAAATCACACTGTGTTATTTATACATGCGCTCGTAAAGACGTAGACAATTTATATGATTTTCTTAAAAGAAATGGCAGCAAATCTATAGTAGAATGAGAATGAGTAGATATAATGTAACCCTAAAAAAAATGTACTAAGATATTAACGATGGGCATACGAGTATCACTGCTATAAAGTTAAAGCCAGTAGTGGGCAAAATACATACTACCCAATAAAAAATGGAGCTTCCAACGAAGCAGGTTTGTAAGGGAGAAACGTAAAAGTTTCGCTTAACATATCGCTCACGGATGACATGAATTTTATATGTTCCCATTTTGAAGCAATACATTTTTCACACAGAAGGCGCTTTATTCAGAGCAAATAAAAATCAACGAATGTAACGATCAGCTTTGAACACTTCCCTTACAAAACTGCTTCGTAGTAAGGGAATGTCGTGGCTCTTCAAATTTTATATATATATTTTTTTTTTAAATTTATTAGAATTCGTTCACTTACCTTACTGCATCTATGTATGTCTTATTGCGTAGCGCATAAATGTGTGCTTACTTTTTAAAATGTACCATTAGCGCTTCGCAAAAATGTTTTACCCAACTGAATTTGACATTTATTTGCTTCAGTGTTTGACAACTTCAACCATGGAGAGGTACACAATAGAGCAGTGCGTTAAGATTGTTAAAGCCTTTAAGAAAATGGGCGTTCAAATTAAAATGCATTTCGTGCTCTTCGTGATTACCGACCCAGTGGATTCGTTAACAAGCAGACTTGCCGAATTTGGGCCGAAAAGCCAATGCATCTACAAAGAGTGCGGTTTATAGGCTGAAGGCGTCATCGGCCGTACTTTTGCGAAAATGAGGTCGGCGAAGCAGTTACCGTAAATGGTGTTCGCTATCTCAAGATGATAACGAAATTCTCGTGACCAGAAATTGAGGATATGCACTTGGACGATATGTGGTTCCAACAGGATGGTGCCACTTGCCACACAGCCTACGAAAGATTGGCTCTTTTGCACGAGAAATTCAATGGTCGAGTTATCTTACGTCGTGGCGATGCAAATTGACCGCCACGATTGGTTGACACCGTTGGACTTCTTTCATTGGGGATATTTAAAAGAAAAAGTGTACGTCCATAAGCCAAGAACAATTCAAGAGATAAAGGATGAGAAATTCGGCACATTAACGACATATAACTTCAATTATGTCTCAGTGTCATTGAAAACTATGGACCGAAGCCGTGGCGATTATCTGGCAGATTTTTTGTTTCGCACTTAATTGTCATAGATCATAGATAATAAAAAATATAAGATTATTCTCTGAAACCTTTTTGTTTTATTTACAATTTAAATCATGCGTTTTGGCTGGACTACCCTTTATTTCACACATACAAGTATAACAGCAGAATTCGCTTCGTAGAAACAACAATTGCAGAACAAAAACACAAAACGATTTCCAACGACATTTTTTTGCCGAAAATTTCTTTCTTTGAATGTGTGTGCCAAATATTTTGTTATTATATGTGGAGTTATGGGGTGCTAAGGTGTTGCCGCTTTTGAAAAAAAATTTTTTAATTATTTTTTCAAACTAGAAACAAATGCAACTAAAAAGTTAAGATAAGGGATTTTTATAGGAAATCGTTTGATATTTCAGAAAAAAAAAAATAAAATTTCGTCTGCAAAACTGAGATGGTCAATTTAAATTAAAATTTTTCGAACTTTAATACGTTTTTTATTTTTCGTTTACCAGGACAATCCTAAGGAGTCCTTAATATACTGTTAAAGATTGAGAATGGGAAATCCATAAGTTTTGGAGTAGGCACATCTAAATCGGAAGTGATTATTTTGAATTCCAATTTTTTAACTTAAGCCTTTATGTATTAGTTTAAAAGATAAGACTAACTATCACTAGTTGGTGCACTGCAAACCGGAAGTGACCAATTTTAATTAAAATTTATCTAGCTGGATACCTGTTTTTCTTTTATTTTCTTCAACAAAATTAGCCTACGGTGTCCTTATTATAGTTTAAAAGTGGGATCTCCCTAAGTGTAAATGTTATGCAAATTTATGTACAATTAAAACAATTTCATTAATAACCACATGTGTATGGGTGCCTTTCTTATAGGTGTAGATATGGGGCAAGCAAGCTTGGGAAAATGTTTAGGACAAAAAACTAATAGGGGTCGGTCATTCACTTCACCCTCCCAGAGGGACTTCTAATTAGATATTTACGCTTTGCCTGATAATAAGTTTTGTTTTAAGATATCTTGAAATATGTGGCAAAAAATGTTTCTATTTTAATTTCATTTGCGACTTAACAAACTGCGTTCTTGCAAGATCCTATGCATTCAAGCCTTACTAAATAAATTCATCTTGTTAAAAAAAAAATTAAAGATATTTGTTCATTTTGATTTGAAAGTTGGTAGAAAATCATAGAAATAATTTCCATCCCTGGAGAACGTTTGCACGTGAAAAATCACTAATATCGGTTTAAGTTTTTAGAAGTCGGAAGAACCGGAAGATTTTCTACATGGTGTAAATTGTGAATACTACACTGATAGAAAAGGCATCATAACGCTGATGTATTTTGACACCAGTACAATGACAAGTGGGTTCGTTTTTGACCCCATGACACTTTTCATCATTTTGATGTCCGCCTTAACATCACTTGTCCATATCATCAGGGTCAAACATTCAAATCATGTCATCAATGGGATGATATGGCAATACAGAAATGACGAATTGGAGTCAGTTTAATGAAACATGTCATCAGTTCATCGGAGAAAGGACTCATTTGGTTTGTCATTAAATTGAGCCATTGTAATTGACTAAAGTCAATCTGAGATAATATTTACCCCTTACACATCTTCGTTTCACTTTTGTTGTATTCTTTTTTTTTTATTATTCCTACACTAAATCCCGCGAAGCTTTTTGCTTGTCTGCACGAGGCCAGAGTCTCTGGCGGGAATCGAACCCGCAACCCCGATACTGATAGACTAGCTCAGACCAGCCTATCGCGGCACCTCCCTTTGGTTACAGAAGAACTCTCAATTATAAGACACCAGCAGTTTGGCTGATATGGTTTTCGTAATCTTTCTGCTTTAAAAATTTTATGTATTTAAGTAAATAATAAAAAAAAAATAGAATATGGGATTTTTTCTTCTTATTTTGAATTTTAAACATGAAAATTATGTTAATAATACACAAAATGTGGCATCGAATTGATGTCACGGTAGTCATAGCATAGATGACACATAAATTATGACAAAATTTTATGATGCCGTTCGTCATTGGATTGACGTCACTTTTTGCCTCATTGATGTTATTTATAATAACAGTGATGTCACAATTCTGATGTTAGGGCATCATCAGTATGAAGATGCATTTTTCTATGAGTGTAGGTTTTTTACTTTGGCACTTTGTAGGGTTTCTTAGTGCTGTAACTGGGTCTCATAAATAAAATGCCATTTATTTTATGAAAATCGACTAAGACGTTTAGAAGCCATATTTATAATAATTACCAAATTGTTTATTCAAACCCACTCTAAAATCCCTAATTAAATAAAACTTATTACATTTCATATCAGCCATATTTCTGTGTGTAACAAACGGAAGGACAAAACCAGCATAACCCCATAAAAAGATATAAAAAGATTCAAGGGGAAATATTTCTCACCTAAACGTCGCACAGTGGCGCCCGTAGAGCAAGCGAGGTTGCAAAAATCAAAATTTTCATGAGTGCCGACGAAGTTTTGAATAAGCCCATGTTATAGGAAACTTTTCAACGATTTCAAATATGCCACTCTTAATAATATCACATTTTTAGTTTAGAAGATATAACCGTTCAAAGTTGACCGACTTTCGGTTTTCAAAAAAACACACAATTTTTAGTCAATTTGTTGCGATTTCAGGTGTAATATCACGAAAAATAGGTAACGAATCGCCTTATTTTTTGTTTGTATTGATTGATGTATTTATTAAATGTATAATGATAAAAAAAAATTAACTGTTTGCTTTGTGTTTCTCCTGGTAAATCACTATTTAAAAACTATCCGTTTTTTCACTATTTTTCAACTTTGACGGAAAATAAAAAAAAACTATATTTTTCTATATTTGCCATATTTGCAAAACCTGTTCTTTGATTATTTCTTTACATAATTCAAAAAGTTTTATCTGCCCGTACGTGCCCGTTTGGCTTCTAGAGGTAAAAAAGTTCAAAAAGACATGGTTGCAGAAATTGTATGGCGTCCATCCCTTATATGTTTTGACTGACAGTAGTTTGATCTAATAGTTTGAAAAAAACTACTCATTGAAATTAGCAGGTACGTACCTCACATAAACAATACTTTGGCGTACAAATGGTCAGGAACAATATTGACTTATGGTCCCTACAGGTAGGCACAAATCTTATTTGGACACGTGCATAATATCAAAATTGCATTATTTAGCCTAAATCCATATGTATGCAGGGAACAGGTAAATTTTTAGGCATGGTAGCATAAGCCTATATATTGCAAAATAAGCATAATGCCTGGATTAGTCTACGCCTGAAAGTTGGCGCAACAATTACTGAAACCATTAAACAATTTAAGTACTGAAAACATGGCGTTGAACAATTTAAAATTATTTGAACTGTTTAGAAAGTCAACCACACCAAAGTTTTTCACGGAAGTGAAAATTCTTCCTGAGAAGTTGACAGTGATCAGCAAATGGGGCTGCGATGGATCATCCGGACAAAGCGTTTATAAGCAAAGGATATCTTCCGATGACGCTACAATATCGGACGGAAATATGTTTATGGCATCTGTTGTTCCTTTGCGGCTAAAATCGGATGATTCCCTACACTGGAAAAATCCACGTCCGTCATCAGTGCATTATTGCCGACCAATAATGTTTCAGTTTGCAAGGGAATCGGCAGAACTCATAAGGACTACGGTGAAGGACATTGAAGAACAAATAAGCAAGATTAAGCCTACAAAGCTGCAAATTGGAGAAGGAAAATATATTGAATGCAATTACGAACTGACAGGAACAACCTCAACAATGTCATGCCCGATTTGCAAAAAGAGTCAGAAGAACTTTTTTCAATTCAATTCAATTTATTTCATATATAATATGTTACATCTCAATTTTATATAATTAGTTGTAAAGAGTTTAAGATTAGTATCTTTTTCTGCTTAATTATAATATATTTCAATTAGTTATCATAGACAGAATTATATTGGAGGTAAAAATTTAGCAAAAACCTATTTAAACCCCTTTTTTCGTTTTATTTTTATATTTTTTTTATCGATTTTATATTATTATTTGTCAGAAGAACTTTGGTAATTTAAACGATTCTACAAATGAGGAGAATTACGAATATGGAATGTCACCATTGCACGCAAGGATAAGGTGTATGGAATTCTTGCTAAAACTGGCATATACCCTACCACAAGAGGAAGAAAACTTCGATGAAAATACATCAATAAAGGATAAGGAAAAGATCAGAAAGAAGCAAATACAGGATGCTTTTTTTAAACACGTTGGACTAAAAGTAGACTGTCCCAAGCACGGATACGGTAACTCAAACGATGGAAACACTTCTAGGAGATTTTTTGAAAATGATGAGGCAGTAACTAGAATCATTGGAATTGACAATCAAATCGTGAAAATTGAGTACCAGTCTTTGCCAATTGGAGAGCTTTCTGAAGAAGCACAGGAGTCTCTTAACAAATTTTATAAAAAATATAGATTGCAGAACACATTCAAAGCATCAAGGGTAAGGCAAAATAAGGACCTCTTCAACATGTTGGCAGCATCTTCCGATCCACTTATTTCTTCCCTGCGGCATGTGAAGTCACGAATAGAGTTACAAAATAATTATAGTTTAGAAATGGTTAGTCTTTTAGATATACCTTCTCTTACGAATTGTGATGAATATTTTACAGAAAATTGAAAAAATAAATTAAAAAAAAAAATAATTTTTTTTTTAATTTGTTGGGTAATAATTTAAAACATAAAACCCTTAAGAAAAAAAATAAAAACAATCTAAAAATGTAAAAATAATTTTTTTTAGTTACCATAAAATTGATTTTTCTACTAATTTTAACTTTGATAACCCATAAGTAGGCCCCTACAAAGCGTAGCACCCTTTCCAAACGCTCATTTCATAGGCTGAACAGTTATCTATCATATGCTGTTTAAACTGTTCAATTATCTTATTCGGTTCAAAAGATATGATTTTTGCAACGAAAAAACTCAAATGGCGCCACTGTGCGTCGTTGAGTGCAAGTAAATGCGTGCACTGAAAACTTTAATATGGCACATGTCATTTTAAATTGGATTATGAAGAGTTTGTCACAAATTGTAATGGAATATGTGTGTTTTGAAAATAAAGATTGTTTTTTTAAAAATGAATAAGAATTGAAATATTGCAGAAATTTATATTTAACAATAGATAACAATAACTGTTAAGTTATTTAAACTTTATTGTTAGTGTGAAGTTATTTTTTGTTGCCACTATACTTAAATCAAAACTACAATGCATGCATTATTATTTTTACATAAGTTAGTTGAACTTCATTGTTTGTATTTAAATTGTGTCACCTTAAGTAAAATGTATGCATTATTTTTTTTATTTTTTTTATTTGCAGTTTTATTAAGGTCACTTTCATGTTAATTTTAGGTTTATTAATTATGTTATTATTTTAATTTGTATAAAAGATGATTAATATTTACAAATAAATTGTATTGATTCTACAGTCTTCATACACAGAACGTCTTTTCTTTATTTTTTTTTCAAACAGTCTTTCAGTTACAAGTACTGGAAAGACAAAAAAAGGAAAACAAAAAAGGTGTTAATTCTGACGAAACGTTTGAATCAAATTCCACTTGAATCCTTATTTGAACAATAGCAATCAATAAGTTGGTATATGAAAGGCAAAAGATGTCCTTGAAAAAGCATTCAAAATGGAAACTAGTTCAACAAATAGAATTTTAATTTGAGTATATAAGAATATAAAACTTTTTAAGCTAATGCTTAGAAATAAAGAATTCCCAATGGCGTAAAATTAAAAAAAGTGGTAATAAATATAGAATTTATTAAGTGATCGATTTGCTAAAAACAGCTGTAGCTTGTAGCATGGGATGTAAAATTTTTTGTTGGAAGCACCCTTTAAGTGCACACAATATGGGGGGCTCCCACGCAAATATGGGTGTTAAGAAATTCTTAAATTTGTACACAAATTTGCATAACTTTTAAACTTATGGAGATCCCATTTCAAGACTTTAACAGCCTTGTGTCTTAAACTTTTTTCGGGCCTTATACGCCAGGAGAAAAAGAACTAACACCACGCTTGGCACGTGGAATTTCTAAAGTGATGGGTATCGGTTCTAGTTCTAACACTTTATATGAAGGGGACTTGTCACTTTAACATGGTGATGTCCTAGAAGGGGGTTAATTGGCACTTTTTTGACACTTTGTAACAGGTCACTGAACTAACCCAAATGGGCATATCCAGTTGCGGTTAAAACAAGTCCTTTAGCATATATTTTTCCGAGTGAACAATTTTAATTTGATAGATTCTCTGCGGCCACTACCCGCACAAAGTCAAATAACATGACTAGTTTTGTGACAATCCTCCTTTCTGGAGTAACTACACTTTAAACACATTAATTGATATGTCATGTTTTCATCCATTACAGTTCGTTCCTTTTTATCATAAAATTGTGTTCACTGGTCACGAGATAAGTGCTTTAAGAACAATTGACACAAATTTCCCGCAGGGAACTTCTTCAAATGTGATTTGATTTTAATATTTACAGTACTTTACGAGCATAAACTTCAAACACATACAAAATTATAGTCTTAACTTTACACTCTAAGGCAGTGGTGGGCAACATATATACTACTTACTACATAATACTAACGCTAGTACAAGGTGGTGCAGAAGTTGTGATCAGACCTTCTTTGGCTTGAAATTTTTTAATAAATGAAAAGCTTTAGTTTTGCTTTTTGATTTTGTTTATTTGATATCAAAAAATGTTTTTCATTAAGAAAAAATGATATCGGCCAAGTGGTCGCCGCCAGAATTGATGACCATCCATCACTCCTGCTCGAACTTTTGACGATAAGTATCCCCATTGCTAACGGATATTTCTTTATGATGACAGAGTCTTAATCTTGTTGACGTAGACTCGTGACTTCAATAGCCTCCGTTTAACATGCCTCCGGAGTGACTGTTGGCTGTGGTCCGCGACGGTATACTGTCTGAGGGAGGGATGTCTTTGTTTTTGATAAAAGTTCTGTGAGAGACAGTTAGCAGAAAGTAAGTTTGAGGGACTGGTTATAGACCAGTGAAGACTCTAAAATTTAAAGCAGGTACAGATATCTAAGTGCGTTGTTAGCTACTGAGTGTGCGTTGGTTTTTTACTTTACAATTGCCTGTAGCGTTTGCCATTCCCGCTAAAGTTGGCACTGGTTTCGAATTTAAAGGCAAATGTGCCGATGACACCTTCCCGCACCCACCAGTGATCTTTTCTGGATGTAATAGGGTCTCATGAGGATTGTGCTCTTTCCAAAAACGATAATTCTGCTTACGTACACGTTAATCCACAAATGAGCCTTATCGCTGAGGATGATTAAACGAACACATGGCTTAGCTGATGGTCCGCTGGTTTTAATTCTAGCACCAGTTAAATCCTTCATGGATGCAGGCCAAAATCTTTCCCCAAATTTTTTAAATAGTTGAGGAACAGAGACCGAGTGGCTGAGAACTGTGTTGAATCGATAAATTACACCAAGTGAACAGCTCCAAAAGCGTTAATGGTGTCATGGTGTTTGGCGAGCAGAGTGCGAATTTTCGAAATAAATTTTCACGTTCTGGTGTCGATCTTCACATGGTGATTTGCCAAAGTATGATGGAAAGCCAATATTAAGCTCTGGCTTGCAAACATGGATTTAAATACTCTTGCTTCATTGTGTTAAGTAGGAGGACCACAACATGCGCTTATGCGCCGTTCTTGTTACGCAGCTGTCAAAAAAGGTAATTGTATGTGACAAGATAGACAGCTAAATTTATAGAATGCATATATGTACCTACCATCGCATGAAAGTCAACAGTTTTTGATAGCCATGGATGATAAATTATATTTTTTTTAATGCATTGATATATATATTTGTGTGGAGGATTTACTTTTTCTATTTTTTGTGTTAAAATAGATTTTAATAAAAGAAGAAGCATTATAAAAAAAGTTAACAATTACTTCTTAGAAAAACAAAATACATAAACATTTATTTTAAAATTTAAAATTAAACAAAAAAAATTATTATCAAAAATAATTAGTATTGTGGTTATTTTATTGAACTGTTAATGGTTTTTAATCCAAATTTCGATATATTAATTAGGCTTAAGTTCATTGAATTTAATTTTCATTAAATTATATTTATGAAGGAAGGAATTTTACAACACGAAATGAATTAAAATTTATTGATAATTTTTTATTCTTGACTGTGCTGGGAATTGAACCCAGGTTTTCACGGATAGGTTGCCCTGACTAGTTTCGATTGTAACCACACAATCTCTTCAGAGGGGTTTGCCGTTTTACACTCAGATAAAAAAAATACTATTTGGTTTAAAGATTGATGTTTGATTATTGACGTCATCCGTCGTGAGTGTTAAACGGCAAACCCCTCTGAAGAGATTGTCCTTAAAAATTATCAATAAAACATGTATACACAATTTTTTATTGAGTGCTATTTCTGTTGTGTTTGATAATAAAAAAAAAACAAGTGCAATGGAGGAGGTCGCACGACAATCGGTTGTACGCACCGAAACAACTCGGAGTTCAAAGAACACCGACCCAGGATTGTCAACTCAGAAACACCACTTCTTCGGGTATCGCTGCTACATCAGCAACAACAAAACTAATATTTGTACACTAAAAGCCTACTTTATTTATTCCCACATTTTTAATTTTGCACCACTGTGTTGCTAAAGTCACCTCCAAAATCAGCAAACCACTAGCTCCGTGTACCAAATGAATGTTTTGCAACAATTTTGCGAAATTGTATTTTATTGAAAAACTTTTTTTTGTATAAAGAAATGCGTAGTACGTGTCTAAATAAAAGCCATATGGGTTTCACAAACGCATTTAACGATGTGGACTACCAGCAAAAACGTAAAAAAATTATACAGTTAAACAAATATGTATGAATAAACTAAAAATATAAAGCCTTTATAAAAGCACACACGCACGCATTTGCTTGCACACAAATAAATACACACCTACACACTCAAACTCAGCCACATATTCCAGTCAATGTATGCATGTCCTTTTTAATATAAAAAGTTTATTAGAGACAACTGAAAAATTAATAATAAAAACATCTAAGAATGCCATATTTGACATGTGTTTATGGTGTATGTGTGTGTGTGTGTGCAGCGGCGATCTTTTAGAGGCCTTCATTTGTAAGGCCTTCTGTAAGACCTTCCTAGAGCTTTTTTTAGATCCAGTACTCATGCTTGCTTACCTTCTCAGGTAAGGCCTACCTCATCCGTTCCACATGGCTTGCTTACATACATTTTATGCGCGTTCTAAATTTGTAGCAACAACACTGATGATAAGCCATTAAAAAAAAAATCACATTCCAAAGACAAAACAACAAATACAAAAATCTTAAATAAAAATGAAAAAAGTGAAAAGAAAAAGATCGTCATAATTAGACGATGTTAACACAACATAATAATAATTATAGCCCAGAAGATGTTTTTCAATGAAAAACGAAATATCGGCAAAATTTAATAAATTATTATAAAATAAAAATAATTAAAAAAGACCTCGAGCTCAAAATAAGTTCTTTTATTTATATATTATAAAGGTCGAATAAAATACAATATAAATTTGAAAAAAGGAGACTTAAAATAGTTTTGCTTTAATTCTCTGAAGAAGACCTCTAATCAGGCCTATTGAAGAAGGGGTCGCAGAAGGCCTAGACTGGCTAGGACATCGTGTACAAGAAAATATATGAGTATGGAATGGGGTCATAAGGCCTTTTGCCTGACAAATAAGGGCCTGGTTACTACTTCTTTTCGCCGCTGGGTAGTTATGTCTACATAAATTTATATGCTTGCATATGCGTAAGTATATTCTGAAAGAATATTAAATAACAAATATAATTAAAATGAATAACAAACACATGGTTAAGCATACGTAGACAAATCAGTGTTGCCAACTCTTCATAATTCGAAATGGGTAAACCTTTAGCCTAAAAGGACAATGGCTAAATTTTTTTAATCACAAAAATTAATTGATATTCACCCCTTTTATGTAAGTCGTTGTAGATGTCGACGTCAAATTTAAGTTGTTTTAACAACAAGTCGACGACTTCATTACTCTGACGTTTAAGTATTTGGTATTTTCTAACGGCCTAAGTTATAAAAAATTAAACATGTTAATAAAGGGCTTACGAAACGGATTTAGTATGAAAATCCGTTCCCCCTCCCCCTCCCCTCAACAGAAACAGCCATCCTATTTCCCTGACAAACACCAGTAAATTGACTGGATTACATCCAGCGTTGCACCCCAGTTCGTCGTGAAATCTGTCCCCCAGCCATTTCTGTCTGAGACCCTGCATCCTAGGACAGTGGCACAGTACATGCTCAACCGTCTCTAGCTGCTCAGAATCATCGCATAATCTGCAGAAGTCCGGTATGGCAATGTTCCATTTACTCGTAAAAGCCCTAACAGAACAATGACCCATCAAGAACCCTATAAGTGTCCTGAGACTACCCCTATCCACTCTTCACAAAAACTAGAAAAAAAACTCATCTTAAGAGACACAAAAAATTACAGAAAGAAATCTAATTTATAACGAATTTTAAGAGGTTTTTTACGAGTTAGTTTGATTTAGAGTCCTCTGACTTTCAATTATAAAAAAATACGAATTTTTGTGAATTAAAGAGTTGTTGAGGTTTTCGAATTAAAGGGTTTGACTGTTTGGTGTTCAGAAATTAATGGCGATAAAAAATGTTTCCATGCAATATTAGTACTCTTTTTTTGTTTTCGAAAAATTGAGAAAATAGCATCTGGGAATTTTAGTTCTCATGTTGAGCAACATATTTATTATAAATTTTCATATTAATTTGAATGTGTGTTCTAGGTCAAATAACAATTTATAAAGCCTTCATACTTTAAAAGTCTTATTCCTTCAATATTTTCTATGATTCATAAAAATATTTAAAATTTTTTATCATTTATCAGAAAGACAGGTATACTACGAATAAAATAGGCCAAATGTTAATTTTTTTTAATTAATTAACATGCATTCAAAAACATATTTGACAGCTTGCACCAGTCTTTAAATTAAGAGTGGATACAATTAAATCGTGCGTGCTTTTTTTGCCCAAGAAGTTTTTTTTTCTGTAATCTTAATAGTTTAACTATAAAATTTGCAATAAATCGTTAACAAAAATTTAAGTGTATTATTTAAATAAAATTGCTCCTTTAAAAGCCATAAAGTAAGTAAGTGTGAAAAAGTCTTCAACTTTTCACAGACTAAAGCTTTCATATTCTATCAGATTCTACGTTGGCACCACAAGGAGGTTCATCGAATAGATTCCCAAAACTGATTACAAGAATAAGATTTTGCTCATATTTTGCCCAAAGGTAACGTTTTCTATTATGTCTAAAATATCGCGCAAGGAACTTTTACATGTTTGGGTAGATAACATCAAGTCTGAAATTTGTTTTAACAATTTTTGGAAAAGATGTGAAAAGTTAAAAGCATGTTAACGAAAGCTATGCTACGATTTTAAAGTGAGATGGGATAAATTGCGGTGCTACACCAAAAACGATGAACAATATTAGCGCCTTATCAGAGCGCGAAATCGACGAAAATTGGTTGCTTTAGGCCTTTCGCCTCGTCATTTTTGGAGTACAGAATCGAAATTGAAAAAAGCTTTTTATCAGGTGAGGACAATAAAGCTAAAGAAGCTGAAAGAAAAAAAAAATTCAAGACAGATTTAAACAAGAAATTGGGCTTTTAGTGGATATGCCGAAGCAAAAACCGGCAACACCAATGATGGTAATACTGCCAGAAGATTTTTTAAAGACGCAGAAAAAACATCTGCTATAACAGGCATTCATATTAATCTTATAAAGAGGTTACGCGCAATACTTATTTGTATAAGAAGTGGTTGCCACGTTAATATACACGCTTTTCAGCCCTACACGGCAGAAACTACAGAACTTTTTTGTCGGAATATTCATGTTTCAACATGCCAGATAATGTGCACAAAATTTTTTATTATGGAGAAGGCATAATCTCTTCCTGCATTTTCCCAATTGGTAATTTTTCCGAAGAAGCGCAAGAGTCTAGAAATAAAAATTCAAGAAATTACCGCAAGTTTTTTTTTACCAGAAAAACATCACGAGTGGACATGAATACAGATTTATTGCACAGACTTTTTATTTCATCGGACCCACTTATAGCTAGCTAGTTTGCGTTTAACTCCAAAAACCCAGCATGTAGCCTGGACCATGGACCATGACAAATTTGATGAAAGCTCCGATTCAAATTAAATGTATTAAGTTTAGAAGTAAAGGCAGTTTTTGTATATTTATTCAGTAGAAGGTGTTATATCATACAATATTAAATACAATAAGTGCAAACAACACTGAAAACAACAACAAAAATATTTTTTTATTTATTTTATTCAATATTTCTCTAGTAAAAAAAATAGTTTCTTTAATAACTTTAAGAGTACACTACCTATAGTTTATCAAAAAGACTTTTTGCTGGCTTAACTTTAGAAAAAATGTGGGGTTAATATGAGGCAGTAGTTTTTGTCCAATGTTCCTCATTTTAGATATCAGCCCCCACCTTAAAAATTAAAGCTTTTCTTCCCAATTTCAAAACTAAATCTCTTAAACTTTGGCTGCAATTGAATTAAGTCCTCCTAGATTGGCAAAATCTTACACTGGGCGTAGAGGACCGTCTAAGTATTAATTTTCCACTGGAGTGGGATGAATTTTTAATTTTAGTTACACAATTTTTAATACTTCCTG
This sequence comes from Pollenia amentaria, assembly GCA_943735925.1. Lineage (NCBI taxonomy): Eukaryota > Metazoa > Arthropoda > Insecta > Diptera > Polleniidae > Pollenia > Pollenia amentaria. The sequence continues at coordinate 180,192,320 of OX031010.1, read as the reverse complement.
TGAGGTTTACATAAGGCCGATTCATTTAAAAAATATTAAAGTATGGCCAAAACAAAAAAATATCGCAATCATAATTTTGGCCATACCAGAATAAATGGCTAAATTGGCAACACTGAGACTAATGAATGATATCTTATTTAATTTACTCTTAAATAAATAAGAAACATCAAGGTATTTATTATATAAAACTATTTTTACTTTAATTTAAAATCACTTGAATTAATTAGTATTGTGGTTATTGTATTGAACTGTTTATGGATTTTGAATCCAAATTTTTATATTTTAATCAGGCTTAAGTTCTTTAAATTTAATTTTCATTAAATTACTTTTAATGAAGGAAAGAATTTACGACATGAAATGAATTGAATTTTTTTGATAATTTTTCATTCCTGACTGAAGATGGGATTGAACCCACGGGCAGGTTAATTTGACACGTTTCGATAGTAGCCACATTATTTCACCAGAAATCTTTGCCGATTAATTAAAATAGCCGGATTTTAATTAAACTCAAAGTTTGTTTAATAATTAATAAGAAAAAAATATATATTAGTAAATATTATGGAGCAAAACTTTTAGTAACATTTAGGCTTAATTAAAAAAATTTTTTTTTGTATGTAGTAAACTTTAATAAACTTAACTCTTTTTGCCAAAAAGATTCAAAGTCATGATTGGCCTTTTATACCGTTCACTAAAGTACTGCATAGAAAAAAGTGTTTTATCAATTAAAAAAATTGTTAAAAATGTATTTAAATTTATATAATAAGATATATAATAGATAATTAAAAATTTAATTTTGATATAATTATTAATTATTGATATTAGTTGTTTTGAAATAAATTTTCAATTAAAATTTTAATTAAATAACAAAGATCTTAATTGAGTTTTTTCGTTTAAAATAAAATAATTTACACATGTAGAATTGTTAATAGGAATTGTCAATATTTATTTAAAAAAATTAACACATTGTTTGAAATGGCAAAGTTTTTTCATCATTTTTTTAAAAAAAAAAATTATCATTATTGCAAAAAAATATTCACAATTTTAAAATTTTTAGTAATCAATATAATAAATACATATGGGGGATTTCATGTCAAGTGACACAACTTTTGAAATCGATGTCTTCCGATTTGGATGAAATTATTTTTTTATACATATCCCACTCGCATCCCACTAAGCGACCAAAACTACCTTAAAGGAAAAGACCTAAGCTTTCTTTTGAGCAAAAAAAAAATAAAAAAGAACCTTTTCAAAAAAAAAATACAAAAATAGTTTTAAATTAAAAAAAAAAAAATTTAAAAAATTTAAAAAAACAAAAAAAATTTATTAAAGGACTTATGTGATTAAGATTAAATTTTTTAGATTATTTATCTTTTTATTTTTATTATTATTATTTTATATTAATTTAATTATTATTACAAATAAATAAAAAAATAATTAGTATTGTGGTTATTTTACTGAACTGTTAATGGTTTTTAATCCAAATTTAGATATTTTTAATTAGGCTTAAGTTCATTGAATTTAATTTTCATTTTTTTCGAAAGCTTGAAGAAATAGCTATCTAATTTGTTTGGCACACATTTTGCTAACACCAATAGATAATAAGTTACATGGATGAGAAAGAACACCGGTTTGGCCAAAATATCAAATTTTGACCCCCTCTAACTCAGAAACTTTTTGACCGATCTTGTTGAAAATTTGTGTCTAAACTATTTATCAATAGGAACTAACCTTGGTGCAAATTTCATCCAAATCGAAGACATCGATTTCAAAAGTTGGGTCATTTGACATGAAATCCCCCATATAAAATATATAATATATAATCATTTTGGTAATAGGTGCAAACTCAACAAATTGTTTGCTTGATATTATGAATTTGGTATAAATTTGGTGATTGGAGAAATTTTATAATTTTTTCTGTGTAATAAGCCAATTTTTTCCTACCTCATATGGTACGGACGCTATCGTACCAAAACCCTTAATTCGGGAGGACCATTGTATGGGCACTAGGTAAAATATGTTGATTTTAAAAACCAAGCAAATCTCATAAATAGAGAATATCTGATCTCAATTTTAACAAAGTAACTTCTTTTGTGTGGACCAGGTTTCGGTACGGAACCATAAATTCGGGCATTTGTAAGGGGGCCATGTGAATTAATGGACTGATTTGACTTATTTTAAAACTCTATTTTCTGAAGAAATACCTGCGCCAAATAAGTGCCTCGTAACTCATATGGTATGGCCGATATTGTACTTAATCCATTAGTTTGGAGAGAAAAAAGTAATTATTTGTCTATAGCTCGATGGGTACAGAAACCGAAATGAAAAGGAGAAGGGCTGGTCAGAAATTGCTGCTGCAACGAATCATTGCATAGCCGACTGCAAAGCACAATTTAACGCTGTGCGATCACGCTATAATGTAAATTGTTTTTTTTTTGTTGTATGTTTTGATCACATTTAAAAGAAAAAAATAAATACCTCCAAAAGTGGACAAGGTGGCGCTACTTATGTATCAAAATATGAATATTTTGCAGCTCTACACTTTTCAGATACTGTGAGAAATCGTGGATCAGGAGGTACAGAATCAAACTTCGAGACCTTAACTAATTGCGCTTTTGAAGATTGGGATGATGTTGAAGAGCAGTTTCAGAATTCGGAAGCTCAATGTTCACTTGCAAGTGCTGCTGGGATGATTGTGTCGTCGTCCATACTTATTAATTGTTTTTTTTTTTTATAAAAATAAATTATTTTTTATAATAATACATTATTTCACAAAAGAAGCAAAACAGCTGATCAAAGTCAATATTTTCAATATATAAAGTTTACGAATAGTGTAAATTAGCTTCAACAAATTTTGATCAAATTTCTATCAAAAGATTTTGAAAGAATATTTTGATCAAATATTTCAAACGTGTAAATAGAACACAAAAAAAAATTTTCAAAATTTTGATAAAACTTCAAAATACCTTCAATCGTGTAAATCAAGCTCAAGTTAAGTTAAGATGAAAGAGAAAAAATTAAGTTCATATATTATAGGAAGAATTTAAAAGTAAAGGTTTATGGGAAAAAAATAATACACATAGGTATGGTTTATAGAAGCAGTGGTGTTTTTTTGCTCATGTCCCAGTTATTTGTCTGACTGAATTTCACTAGCAACCTTTTCCGGACTACATGTGTTAGAAATTTATAACAACCTAGTGCTTTTCGCATCTGGGGTCTTTGAAAAACACATTTCAACATACACACGGGCAGAAGGACAACATTACGTCAGCTTCGACACTTCTAAGGTTGGGCTTTTGAGATGTGGATTATGCTTAAACTTAGTTTAACATAGTCTGAAACTCGGATTTTCCGGCGAAATTCGATTTTTTTTTATTTTTTCATTAAAGATCAACATTTTAAGCAGAACTGAGCTGTTCCGACAAAATTTTGAATACAAACTTGGTAATGGCGCCACAAATCTGTTTTCAGATTAATTTAAGATTTAACTGAGATCTCAAAAACCCAGCCTAAGGAGCCAGAATATATACACTTTAAAGGGTAGAAGAACGATTTGGTAAATATTACAAACGAAATGGCAAACTTGGTTACCAGGGCTGTGGAGTCGTCAGAAAAAAGTACTAACTCCGACACCGACTCCAAACGCTGAATTTGTTTAAGTGCGACTCCGATTCACGACTCCGACTCCTACTCTAACGTCGATTCTAAATGTATATGAGACTGGTCCTTATTTGACTTTAAACTCTTTTTATACCCTCCACCACTAGTGGTGAATGAGGGTATACTAAGTTTGTCATTCCGTGTGAAACTATTTTATAATACATCTAAGACCCCATAAAGTATATATACTCTGGTTTCTTGAGTAATTCTAAGTCGATTTAGCCATGTCCGTCTGTCTGTTCGTCTGTTGAAAATATGGGCAAATTAAAAAAAATATATCGATATACATCGTATCGATATATTTGAAGAGTATCGATATTTATTAATTAAAAATATCGATGTATCGAACGTATTAAGCTGAAATTATTACCAAATTTAAGAACTTAATAACCTTAACTTAATAACCTTTGTCAATACATACTTTCATATGTACAAACGTTTTACATGTAATTCCATTCTAACTTTTTATTGTTTCTTTTAATTTCAAATTTACTGCCTGTCCCTCGATTTCGAACGAAACTATCCTTCGCTTAACTTTTATTTAACTGCCTGGCCCACTATGTCGACAAGAACATTTCTTTCTTATATTTATATTGAAAACAAAAACAAATTTAAATTTGTTATTATTGTTTTCAATATAAAAATGCGAAAGAAATGTTCTTGTCGACATTGTGGGCCTGGCAGTTAATTAAAATTTTAAAATTTAGTTTTTAAGGCAAGTTATGCGAACGAAGTATTCGTTTGAAATCGAAGTACCGGCAGTTAATTCTACAATTAAAAAAAATAAAGAATAATTTACCATATGCCCCATATAAAACATACTCCCGGAAAATAGTTCAGTACGCCTTAAACCGTAACAAATAATGCTATCATAATGAAATAAGGTACGTCACAGTTTTATAAGGATAGAAATCATACTTTAAAATTTTGTGAAGATCAGTCCATAATTCTGCGGTTTTCATGGGTAACCCCGTATGTCATAAAATCAAATTTTTCATGAGAGCGGAAAAAACATTTTAGATCGAACTATTGGCTAGGTATTAGACTTTTTGAAATTGGTCATTGCGTAAAAAAATCGGAATTGGTCTATATTTTTGCCGAAATTTTAAGACCCATGTAAAGATCGTTTAAAATTAAGCAATATGGCATCAACATCTCGCAATCGAAAAAAATAGACATACGCGGTTACCCATGAAAACCACAGAATTTACCTTGGGCCCCATATAAACCCTACTTTAGCAAAACAGTTAAGTATGTTAAAAAACGTAATGAATAACGCTATTGCGAAACAATTTGGTTCATCAAAGATTTATGGGATTAAAAATCACGCAATAAAATTTCCTAAAGCTCGATTCATAATTCACCATATATATATAATATAATTCACCATATATATATAATATTATGCTCACTCTTGGAAATTATTAAAATTCGCCTAAAAACGTAGCAGATATAGGTATTGTGACATAATTTCATTAAATTTTCTGATTATCGATCCATATTTGCCTAAGATCCCATATTAAGCAGCCCTACACGCAAAGAATAAACATGATTGATACAATCACAATCGCAAACTATCATTAATGTTTGTGGTTATGATTGTGTCAAACACGTCTTAAGCAACAATATATGTTCAGTTTTAATGATTTTAGATAACTGTTGTCTCAAACAAATTATTATGTTCAGAAGAAAAATGCGCACGATCTTTCAAACTATTTTTCTATATTTCCCAATACCATGCAAAATGTCTACTTCAACATTTTATATGGTTCTTACAATAAAAAAAAATAAAAAATGTAATTTAAAAAATTTATGATTTATTGCAAATATAATAAATAAAATATAGCATTCATATACATATTAAAAATAAAATTAAATATACATATTAATATACCTGTGTTTGTGTTTTAATTTATAAATTTACGTTGTGTGGTACAAATATATCCAAACAAATAAGAATTCCGTTTTTGAAAAAATTCGGGGCTGATGACAAAATTATGTGTCAAAATTTGTTATAGGTTTTTTTGGCTGCAAGAAAGACAAAATATTTGCATATTTATATATTTTTATAATTATGTATATTTAAATAACTTACCTGTTTCAATAAACGTACAATAATTTATTTCGTTAGTTTTGCAAGGCAGCATGGCATTTTTCTCCCCGAAAAATGTTTTAATTATTCTGTCATCATTCATGTTTCCTGATTAACTGACGCTCGCGGACGGAGAAAATGTCATTTTAAAGCACACACTGTTTGTTTTGACAATAAATGTTTGCATCTTAAGAGAATGTGTTTTCAAGCAAACAAAAATGATGGTATTAAACATACCTTTTGTGTTCAACTCATATTATGATTATAGTTGTATAGTTGAAAATATATATATTATAGTAGCAAACATATCAAATAATTTAATATGTTTAGCTAGATCAGAGTACCTTTTTAGGTGTAAGCCACCATATAATATTATTATAGTGAATTTAAAAATGTTAAGGACAAAAAACAATTTTGTAAGTAATATTAAGACTATAATTAATTTATGAGGGTAAACATATTAGGCAAGTATGAATAAAAATGGTCGTAGTGACCATTCATTATTCATGTTTTTTCTCTGCGTGTATGTAAAGCCCTTTAAACGATAAAACAAATCTCACTACTATTCTGAAATTTGTTCGATTTTGATTTTTAATAACAGAAATAAATCACTCTATAATATTTCGTATTGATTAGTCCATAATTAACCATGTGTCTTATATAAATTCCCCTCCTGAAAATCATTTTAGTTCGGCATAAACTGTTACGAATCATGATACTTTATTCAAGTCAGCTCAAATTGCTAGAAATAAAAGCATAACCAATTTTTATACTGACGTCCGTTTTTATAAAGATTAATTAATAATTTATAGCCGTCATATATTCTAACAGTCGGTAGAGGGTATCAAAGATTCGGCACAGCCGCGTATAGCACCTTAACTTGGTTTTAATGCAGTATCTTTTTAATGATTAAATATAGCAAGAAAATGATTCTGTATAAATTTCAAATCGATATTTGATTTCAAATCGATATTTGAAATTTTGCATCGCTAATTTCAAAGAATTTTTATTTTGGAAAATATTAGAAAATTTTTTAAATGTTTTATGCTGAAAAATTTTGGAGTCGGAGTCGCGAGTTTTTGTGGGTACTGCACTGCGACTCTGACTCCGGCACAAAAACCTCAACTACGACTCCTTATCCAAAGGTAAAGGTATAAAGTATCCACAGCCCTGTTGGATACTTTATACCTTTTACACCTGTAGTGAACATAAAAATTATAAACTTAAATTATAAAATTTTTTTTAGCAAAAGTAACTTTTTATGCACACGCCACATGTGATGATCGGGCTTTACCGACTTTACTCTCTTACTTGTTTTTTTATGGAAAATTGAACTTCACTACAAAAAGTTTTTTTTTTACTTTTTCCGGCAATTGACTTAATCTGTCAAATTGTATCTTTTTATGGAGAGAAGAGATTTGTTTTTCTTGGAAAAGGATTTTTTTTTTGGAAACTCTCTTTTTCTGGAAAAGAGTACCTTTTTATGAAAAAAGTTTTTACCATTGATATCGCTAATTTAAAACAAATGTTTAGACCTAGAAATATTCTTTCAAATTTATTTGTCTACTTTAAATGTAATTCTTAAATTAACTGACATGTATATTGAATTGTATAATTCATATTTTTTACATGACAGCTGTACAAGCCTCCATTATTTTTTTTTAATACAAAAAAAAAAAAAAAAATTATAAATCGTATAATATATTTGGTTGACATTGTTCTAAAATTGTGTCATTATTTTCTAAGAAGACACGCCATGTAAATAATTTCCCAGTTGTTTACAGTAGAATGATATAATAAAACAACAAAAAAAACCAAAAAAAAAAAAATCGTTAAATGGAGACATACGTTCACATATTTTGCAAAATTATACATTATACATATCTATTTTCTTTTTTTTTCTCTTTTTGGGTCTTGTTACAATTCTCTTTTCATTGCGATGAGGATGATGATCTCCGTCATCATTGTGTGACACATGTTGACAACAAATCTAAGTTGTTTTACTGGTGACATACAGTCTCCAGTTCTACTTGTTTATTCGTGTCTGTATGTGTCTACATGTATTTGTAATGTAGACTTAATGTACAAGATATCCTGTTGCTTTTTCATAAATTCACAGACGTTGTTATGAATGGTTTTTTTTTTTGGACATAGAACAATGACTAAAATGGAAACTCTAAAAATAAAATAAACTCATTTCTCTCGGAATGCCGTACGTATCAAGGCAGATTCATAGTTATGGTATGTTAATTAGAGATGGGGAGAACAAGGCGCATTCCTAATTCTAAATTGTCAAAGGTGGTTTTTATTTTGTAAGTAGGAGTCAAAAAATATGCATGTTTACTCAGCGTTATCGTTGGTGATTCTAAAATAGTAATTTGCCACTTTTTCGACCGCTTGGATACTATTTTGCTACTTTTACAAAATTCACCCAAAGTTTATACTTATTGCAATTCTTCCAACTTTTTTGATACTATTTACACAGAAAAAAGTGTTTTATCAATTAAAAAATTGGTTTAAAAAGTATTTAAATTTAATTAATGTGATAATTGAATCATTTATTTTTTTAGTTGAAAGAAAATTAAAAATTTAATTTTGATTTAATTAACATTTTAGTTGTTTTGAAATAAATTTTCAATTAAAATTTTAATTAAATAACAAAAAATCTTAATTGACTTTTTTCGTTTAAAATAAAATAATTTAAACTTGTAGAATTGTTGTTGGTAAATGTCAATATTTATTTAAATAAATTAACACATTGTTTGATATGGCAAAGTTTTTTGATCATTTTTTTAATTAAAATTAAAAATATCATTTATTGAAAAAAAAAAAAAAAATATTCACAATTTTACAATTTTTAGTAATCAATATAATAAATACATATGGGGGATTTCATGTCAAGTGACCCAACTTTTGAAATCGATGTCTTCCGATTTGGATGAAATTATTTTTTTTATACATATCCCACTCGCATCCCACTAAGCGACCAAAACTACCTTAAAGGAAAAGACCTAACCTTTCTTTTGAGCAAAAAAAAAAAAAAAAAAAAAAAAAATACCGTTTTCAAAAAAAATAAAAAAATAAGTTTAGAATTTAAAAAAAAAAATTTTAAAAAATTTAAATAAATACAAAAAAATTTTTTTTAGAAAGCTTGAAGAAATAGCTATCTAATTTGTTTGTGACACATTTTGATAACACCAATAGATAATAAGTTACATGGATGAGAAAGAACACCGGTTTGGCCAAAATGTCAAATTTTGACCCCCTCTAACTCAGAAACTTTTTGACCGATCCTGTTGAAAATTTGTGTCTAAACTACTTATCAATAGGAACTAACCTTGGTGCAAATTTCATCCAAATCGAAGACATCGATTTCAAAAGTTGGCTCACTTGACATGAAATAACCCATAAAGAATATATAATATATAATCATTTTGGTAATACTTGCAAAATCAACAAATTGTTTGCTTGATATTATGAATTTGGTATAAATTTGGTGATTGGAGAAATTTAATCATTTTTCTGTGTACTAAATTCAGATATTCCTTATTGTACTTTCTGTTTTATTAAAACTTCCAGCTTTACTGCTAGTTCATCGATTTCGAACGTTAACGTTCGCATAGAAAATTTCATTTAAGACAGCAACAAATATTAAAATTTGTTTTTGTTTTTAACGTTATTTTCTATGCGAACGTTAACGTTCGAAATCGTTGAGCAGGCAGTTAATGTAAGTTTTAATACGTATGCATTTGAGTATCCAATTATTTGACTTTTGATTTTGTTCGAGGAATTAAGGAATTAATCGATTTTTAAATTTTAATTTTGCTCGATTAATTAAATCGAAGAGTCTTAATATGTTCGAATAACTCGAATAAATCGAACAATTCAAATAATTTTATCCAATGGAAAAACCATACATGTCAGACAAAAAACAATAAAATAAAAATATAATTGAACAGTAAACAATAAAATAACAATTCATTTATACCACGTATACAGTTTTAAAACTTTTAAATAAAATAAATAATTAAAAAGGCGCCAAAGAGACCGATTAAATACTAACAGCCTTATTCATAACAAAAAGTTAGCCACAGTTTGTACACTACGTACAACGAGCTGCTAACTAGAATGCCGATTAAGCTTAGCAGCTCGTTAGCACAGAGTTTATTAATAACAAATTTTATCCGTCTGCTAACTTTTAATAAATCAACTCTGAATATTAATGATGCCACATTATAAAACTCAAAAATGCAACACGTTTTGCAGTAATCAGCGCTGGTCTTGTCATTTCATTTAATTTTTTTTTTATTTTCCCTCTTCATATAAAAATTTTAACTGCCTGGCCCACTATGTCGACAAGAAAATTTATTTCTTATATTTATATTGAAAACAAAAACAAATTTAAATTTTTTATTATTGTTTTCAATATAAAAATGCGAAAGAAATGTTCTTGTCGACTTTGTGGGCCTGGCAGTAAATGTTTTTAAATTAAAATATATTTAAAAAAGGACTCTAAACTAAAAAAACAGTTTATTAAAAAAATCAAACAAAATTATTCAACATAAAACGGTGGTTTATCACAAGATGGCAAACGTTTGGCAGCTTGTTAACAAGAGTCTAGCAAATCGTTAGCCAGAGTTTGGCAAGTGTATTATGAATAAACTTTGTGCTAACTTCATGCCTAATTTTCGTTATGAATACGGCTGTAAGGAAATAAAATAAAAATTAGCTTTAGCAAAGTAAACACTACTTCGGCTGAAAATGATCTGAAAGCCAACGTTTAATACCTGCATTTGTTTCAGCAGCTATCGGGGTCCATTAATTTTTTTTCGGTGTATAAGTTGCAACTATATCCCGACTGCTAAACTAAATACGAGAATTCAACTTACGCGTTCATCTCATATTTTTATTAATTATTTGTTTTTATCATTTATTTAAGACTTTTTTGTCGTGGCAATTTTATGATAAGTCCAGCCAACAAATTTATTATTCGTTAATTAATTTAAATAATTTGTTATTCCTGAAAATCAAGTAAAATTGAAATCAATGGAGATTCTCAATTATGTTTTTAAATCACCGTATTTTCCCTGCTTTAGGAGAAGTTTTGGATAAGATAAGAAATCAATGTATTAAGAAGCTGTTTAAACTCGACCGTTTTCAAAGTTTGTTCAATTTCAATTTCGCTCATATGTATTCGATTTACCGAATATGGCTGATAACTTTATTTTTCTTCATTTTAAAGTTCTACTCTATAGGTATGGGTAATTTGTTTCCTTTAACGTATTACTAGTTTGCGTCAACAATCCGTGCTTTTGTTTTCAACTACATATCTGAGGACACTTCGGTTTTTTAAACGAATCTAACAATACCTAAAAGGTCAACATTCATCCAGCCGTTTGAATGGTAAGAGGTAATAAAAAAAATTGAAGATCGGATAAAACAGGTAACTCATAATCTGACTGTGCATAATTTATATATTTATAAATGCTGATGAATTGTTTTCAATGAACGTTAAACTCAATATGAAAAAGCGCTAGTTTAGTAAAAAAATTCTAACGTATGGAATTAGTTTTTAATGATTTATTACATGATTCGTCTTACACACACCCACATCTAAAAAGGAACTAAAATATGTTTAAAAGTGTGAGTTACACAATATAGAATCTAACAACATGTTTTTAGTTGTTATGTATTTTATTAGTTAAAAATCTAAAAGAAAATATTTTAACATGTAAAAAGTAGAATTTTCAAAGAAATTTATTTTAATCGATTAATTGTCATAAACTGTTCGAGTTATTCGTTATTTGAAATTGGCTATTTTAATTATTCGATCAAATAATGGCGAAAAATTTCTTCGATTAATCGAACAACGATTAATTGAATGGATACCCTAGTATGCATATGTATGTAAGCAACCTTATATGAAATCTTTTTCTTGTCATTCGTGGTTAGCTTATGTTCATATATCTTGCGAATAATTAATACGCACACTCTGGTTTGAGACGAATTAAACTACAGGTGGTGGCGAAAGGCCATTGATTTTGACAGTTCGAACCAATCTATTTCGGTTTTGTAAAAAATGGTTTCGAACCGTAAACACTTACAATGCAATGCGAAAAACCTCTGCTGTAAAAAGTGTGTTTTTATAAAGTTTCATATACTGACGAATTATGTTTTTATTTATTTCAATTTAAATAATAAGAAGTATGTTTTTATAAAAAATTAATAATTCTTACTATTTTGCCCTTGTTTTAAAAAATTTAAATTAAGAAAAAAAATTTAAGATTTTCCTTTTCAAAATATGATTTCTTTCACCATATGACAATTTTCATTCCAAAGATTCTGGTAACGCTGTATATAAACATAAAGTTGCAGCCAACTTCAGGTATAATCTACGAACGAAAAACAAACAGCAAAGTATGTACTCCACCGCTATTCTCTTTTCCCTTCTCTTCTATAAACTCAAGACTTTGCAAAGTAAGCTTTGCTTGTCTTAAAGGGGTCTATCTAACGCAATTTTAGCGTTTGGTTTTTTTCTCTCTCTTTCCCTTCTATTCAATCTTCTATGATTTTGGATGACATACAATAAATAATTTCACGTTTTTTACTTTCAGACAATTAAATTTTAAAAGAGATAAATGAAAATTTAAAGGTGGGAAAAAACTTATATATTATTAAGGAATTGTCATGTAAGAGTATGGGAGTTTTAAAAATGATAACAAATTTCGGCTCCTAAAAAGATGTTCTGTGCCGATGTTCTGTAACTCCCGCGTCGAGAAACTTTTCAAGTGAAATGAATCAAAAAACTCATAAATTTAAAAAGCGACTGTTTTTGTCACTTAACTGCGTCTGTAACATTATGGGCGAGTAATTGCTTTCACATAAGGAAAGTACTCGCCAATTTACAGAAAAAGTGGGTCTGTAACATGTTTACGAGAAAGTTCTCGCTTTGAACTGTCAAATAGACTCACGCATAAAAACGGGGTGAGAAAACATTTTAACACAAAAAAATATATTAGAAATGCAAAATAAAATTAATAATAACACGGAAAAGGTAAATATTTTGTTCTTGTCAGATTTTTTCATTGTTTATTTTTTTTACTTTTAACATTTTTGAAGAATATACGAATATTGCACTTTACTTATTGAAAATTATTAAATTTTAGTAAATGTTGGTCGCCGTCGACGATATGTGTGATTGTCGTTCTCAACGTCGGAAATTTCACATTGGCTTCGAGTGGAATATTATGACCAGTGTTGCCAGAGAAATTTCGAGAGAGATACATTTTAGTTTCCAAAACGATACATTTTGAAAAAAATTTGAAAATCCATTTTAAACGTTTAGCGTTTATTAACATTACATTTTTATTTCATATTGAATGAATATTGTTAAATAAAAATTATATCATATAAATTAATTTTTATATTTATTGAAGTCATAAATATTAGGTAGGTAATTTTTAAAAATACAGTGAGCAAAAATTAATTATATGTAACTATCTTTGGATTTTATCAAAACAAATTCATTTTTGTAAAAATTAATATCAGGCGATTATATCAAAAAGTTCATATATTTTTCTTCTAAGATTTCATCTTAACACATACACAGGAATTAGCAGACGGCAGAAGAACTTGGAAAACCTAACAACAAAATACATGTTATTTTTGTATTTAGTTGTGACTGTTTTTTTTTTTTTAGTATTCATGACGAAATTATAACTTTAAAAAACTTTGTCAGAGGCGAAAAATATAATATTTTATTTCTGTACATTTTGCGTACAGATTCAAAAGATACGAAAAATTTCAGGATTATACATAATACTTGAAGTCATCAAAATATACGAAAAATGTATCTTTCGTATCCTAATCAGTGATGCGATTATGACATTTTTAACGTAACGACGTAATCTCTTTTGATAGTTTTCGACATGAGTTACAGACACACTTTTTCTCACTTTTCGAGAAACGATGGAATCAGGGATGTTTAAGTTGGTACAATTGTACCTTTTTCGTACATTTTAACCTTCTAAGGTACTGTGGTACTACCGTGACTCATTTGGTACAATTTAAACATTTGGCATAGTTTTTGCATTTATGTTGTACAACAAATCGTTAATGTAATTTACGACTAATATTGTGGTGTATAGAGGAGCTTACAATGTGGCAAGTGAAAGACAGGCAGACGAATATGTTATTTCGGGTAAAACAAGTTGTATTGAACCTCTTCAAGTAAAAGAATGATATTGCAAATTTTGATTCAATCAATAATCAATTTAAAGCTTTAGCTGATGTCGAGCAACTGAAGTCGTTAAAAACTGAAAATATTTGTAGTTTTTGGTCGGCATTAGCTAATTGACAAAAAGAGCTGAATGTCCATATGTTTCTTGATATTTCTAGAGTCGTTGCTGGAATTTTATCCATTCCACATTTGTCTGCAAATGTGGAAAGAGTTTTTTTCTTTTCAAAATATAATACAAACTAGGGAAAGAAACAGACTTCATGTGCCAACATTATCCAGTCTCATACAAACAAAGGATTGGTTAAGATCGACAAATTCATGCTGCTATGATGTAAAAATTCTAAATAGTTTATTAACTAAACAAATAATTGCCCGATTTTGATCTCATATATCTATTACACTTTTATGTACATTATTTTCTTCATACATATAATGTATGTTAATGTTAAGTTTTGTTTTTTTTGGTGTACAATTGAATTTGCATGTTCTGAAATGAAATAAAAATTTCACAGTGTGAACGCAGACTAAAGAGAGTGGTTGTAAGCTGGATGTAATTAAGCAGTACTAACTGATCAAATAGAACTCTTAAAAATATGCATCTTACTAAAAAGAATCCTATATGATGAACAGCTTAGACATGAAAACTTCTCCCAATCAAATTAATGGAAGTATCTAAGAAGCTTAAATAAAATGTAAAATTATATTAAAAACATTTGTAAATTTGAACAAAATCTATCATATGAAAACCCGTCAAATTTAGGGTAGAAATCGTGCAATCGTCAATATACCATTTTTGTACCCAAAATTCGTCAAATCTGGCAGCATTCAGACTCACCAATACAGTTTTTTCTTTAAAAAAGTTTAACATTCAAATTGCCAATACAATAAGCAAGGCGAATTCATTACGGGAAATCTCGGCGCTGCAACTCCCATAAAATCCACAAGCAATTTGTTTTTGTAAAATCATTGCACAATGTAGAGGGGTCTGTACACGGTCAAAATGCTTGTGATGCAGGCGAATTCTCTCGTGTACATGTGCTGGATGTAATATTAGCCGTCATATCAAATTTTTTAGATTTTCCATCCAGCATCGTCGCTGTCACACATACAAACACATTTTCCCTAATACAACCATAAAGCTTGTTGAGAAATACTTCACAGTGTACGGTGCCCTTTACAAACATAAGCAAAACAAAACATAAACAAAGATAATATACAAAATTTTGACATCCAACAATTAAAAAGTTATCAAAATGGCTGCTAAGTTTACCTGTAATGAATTCGCCTCGATAAAATATACGAATGTTTTGTTGTAAATTTACTGGGTGGAATAATTTTTAAATCGTTTGTTTGAAAACTTTACTTGTATATATATGGTCCAAGAAAAAAATGTTTGCCCCATTTTTCGATAATTACACAGAAATGGTCAACACTGTATTAATTCGATTAAAAATTCTTTGCATTTGGTCGGATCTAAAACAATTTTGTATTTTAAGCTGAATGTTGGATATACCAACGCATTCTACCTATACTAGGATGTCCAAATAATCGGATTTTTTTGTTCGATAAAACGATTAATCGATATTTGGCATTTTTGACTTATTCGAATAAAATTGTTAAATTAATCGATTAATCGAATAATTCAAAATCCAGAAATTTTATAAATTAAGATATTTTTTTTCGATAATTTTAGAAAAAATTTGTTGCTTATTAATTAAATGTATATTAATATTTTATTAACAAAACAACAAAACAAAAGTAAAAATTCATATTCATAAAACCATAAACTTCAATTGATAAAACCTTTACAACGATAAAAAATAAGACATCTATTGAGATCATATCATTTTATATGTACAAACAATTAAACAGATCTTTTAAAAATAAAATGTTTAAATAACACGATCAAGTTTTGTCTTTCCTTTTAATTTGCCATACTCTCTCACTTTTTTTACTAACGCACTCACTCAATTTTAAGTCCACTTTAACAACTGAACACAAATTCACTTCGGCGCTTCCTTTATAAAAAATATATTTCTTAAAAAATAAATGTGCTTTATTAAAAAAAAAATTGTGTTCTATAAAATTCTTGTGCTTTTTTTACAAAATACTATTTTGAGTTGTTTCTTCGTTGGGGGCATTTTTAAAATGAAATTTACTTTAAAATTGAGTGCAGCCTGTGACACAGCTGCCAATTCAAACAAGTTTTGAAAAGTAGTTTTTGTGAACAACTTGAAAGTGATTTATTGAACGTGTGGCTCCAGGGTTAAAAATATTTTTTGCATTTGTTTCAATTATAAGTCAAAAATTATGGATTACTGCATTATTTAAAATTTCTTTCAGTAAACAGTACGCCCATGTATGTGAATTACTCACTAAACATGACTCTTTTTTTTAAATTCCAACGGACACATACATTTGGTTTATTTATTTGACTTAAAACTTTAAAAAATTATACATTTGACAGAAAAACCATATATGTATTGTTATTCGATTAATTGGCATAAATTATTCGATTTGCCCTTTAATCGAAATCAGTAATTTTAAATTAATCGTCTAAAATTGTTCGATTAATCGAACAAGAATTAATTGACCGAACATCATAACCTATACATAATAAAAAAAAACTGTTGAATTAATCTGTTGAAATAGCCCATTATTAGCTGTGAAATACGAAGTTATATTAATATTTATATACAGTAACCGCACGAATATTGATGTACTATATAAAAACTTTAAAACAGTAAAAAGAACGTTTTACCAAGCTCGACCTTAAGGCCAGACTTTGTTGCTTCTGACTACTATTAAGAATTTCATATAGTTGAAGCATTTTTTTTGGACAAATTGCCAAAACAAATTACAATTCTTGCAGATCGACAATTAAAGTTAGAATTGTCCAAAAAAAAAAAAAATTTTTAGATCGAAAAAGTAGTTCGTTTATTTGTCTTATCCCTCTAATACCATACAAAATATTTCTCAGTACTAAAAATAGTTTGTGTTTCCTAATTAACCAACACAGATAAGAACAACAAATACCGCAAACAATATCTTCCAAATTTTTGTAACCCCCATACACCCCAGTTTCAGTCAGACTGTTACAAAAAGTATTAGAAATATCCACGTGCAGAGATTTTTTTCTGCCCTATTTGTTTATTTTTATTATTTTCTGTTTTGATTATTTTCTTTTTGTGTCTATTCTTTGGACAAACAGCTGAATGCCAATATATAATTTGTGTGATATAAAAAAATAAGGATATAGAGATGAGTGATGAAGAGAGCAGTACTAGAAGAGTGATAAAAATATTAACTTTTACGAGTATAAGAAAAGTAAAAAGAGATTTAAAAGAGTTTGCTGTGATGAAAGAGAAATTTGTGTTAAACACTCTTATAACTTGTTGTAAAAAGAGAATATATTATAAAAAGAGAGTTTTTTCTATAATTAAAAAATAAAGTAAATTAAAACATTGTTTTTTTTTAAATTTTGAAAACTTTTTATAAAGATTTAAACTTTTTACTTAAAGTGGTTTTCGGATAAAGATTTAACTACGTTGAATCCATGTGCAATTTTTGGGCTCTCCCTTATTTCATCGGTGCACTTTATATTTACTTCTTTAGATTATCTCCTTAAAATCAAGACCAAAAAGATGGGGGGTCGATAATGATTTTGTCATTTCATTTGTAATACTTCGATAAAAACATCGGTGTCCCTGTAAAGTATATATATACTGAATCCTTCTAAAACTCTAAGACGATGTACCCTTTTCCAGATGTTTGCTAAAAGCACGATAAAGGCCTAAATAAAAGACTAAAGCTGGGTCTTAGAGATCTCAGTTAAAGTAGGTTAAGTTAATCTGAAAACTGATTTGTGCCACCATTACCAAGTTTGTACACAAAACTTTGACGGAACAGCTTAGTTTTGCTTAAAATTTTGGTCTTTAATGAAATAATAAAAAAATCACATTGCGCAGCAAAAATGCGAGTTTCAGAGTACGTTGAACTAAGTTTAAACTTAATCCACATCTCGAAGCCCCGGCCTTGCAGCGTAACAAATAATGATATTGTATTAAAGTTTTGTCTGCTATAATTTCATTACACTAGAAATAACCAATTTCGTAAAGATCGGTTTATAATTTACAATATATCCCATATTAAACCCTCTATTTAAGTACACCTTAAAGAGCAACGAATTATGCTATTGGCGTTTATTTTGGTCTGTCATAGTTCTAAAGTTCAAACAAATACCAAATTGCGTGCAGATCGGCTCATAATTTACCATATGCCCCATATAAAGCCCACGCTCGGAAAACACTATAGAACGCGTCAAACCGTTACGAATAATGCTCTTGTAGTTAAATTTTGCCAGACAGACAATTATGTCACAGAATTTTTACGAAAGTAAAAATTTTCACATTTTTCCGTTTGTTTCCTCAGCTTTCGTACGTTTTCATAAATCCGAAAAAATCAAAACATTAATTTTTGTTATTAAATATGATATCGTTATATAAAAAAACATATAAAAAAGATTGTGGGTACTTCGAAAATAAATTAAAAAACTAGTTAAAAACTAAATTTTATCCTTGAAATATTCATATTGATCGATTTGCCCACTGCTTCAATAGTTGCAGCAGTGATAGAAAACAGAAAAGAGCAAAAAAAAATGACAATTTATTTTCATATCTTTTTTTTTGTTGAGTTTGTAAACTGTACGAAATATAAAAAATCTGTTACCTTGACAGAGTTTGCCTATTTTTCAAGACACAACTTAAGAAACAATAGTAGCTCGTTTCTGTATTTCTCGCATCGTAAAATTTCTCACATGAAGTGTGAAACAAAAAATTCCATCGTTTCTCGATTTGTGAGAAAAAAATGTTTCTGTGCGAGAACAGAAAACACAGATTCTGTTTTTTCTGGAATACTTCCAGTAATTAAGTGTCAAATGCAAGCGAAACGTCAACGAAATAAATAGATATAATAAAAATAGGGCTGCCAGACTTGACGATTTTTTATTCCGAAATTGGCCGATTGATTGATTTTTGACGTTTTATTCAGTCTTCGAAAAAAAACAATTTTAAATATTTTAACAGAAAAAAATTATCTTTAGAAACAAGGCCGCTTAAATTTTTATATTTATCCCTATTGTGAAAATTGTTTATCTGTTCCCTCAAAAATGTATCGGCAAAAGCAAAATTTCGAGGGAAAACTGCTTAATTTTTATTTCCTTGGATTATTTTATACATATGTTTATGTATTCAAAACTTTAAACCCTATTTTTCAATGAATGCACTGTAGGAAATTTTTGCCTTTTTTTGACAAAAGCGTTATTTTTAGCTGAATATGATATTTTTTCACGCCTTTGTGTGACTTCTTCACTGAAAAATAACAATCTGAAATTTTAAATTGTTATCGGATTAAAGAAAAAATAAAATAAATTATTTTATAAAAAAAACTAGACCTCAAGCTTAAGTATGTCTGTATAAAATAAGTATGTATAAAATACACATGAACTTTAACTATGTTTTTTTTATTATGTTTTAGTAAAAAACGAACAAAATTAATGTTATATTGTCCAATTTTTTAAAACAAAAAAGATGATTTTTTTTCTTAGGAAATTAACGATTTTTTCAATAATTTATCTGGCAACCCTGCATAAAACGAAAACAATAAAAGGCTTAAAAAAAATTTAAATAAAACAATATAACAATTGTGTTTTCATTGTTTAAATTATTTATTTTCAAATTAAAAAAAAAAACAAAATACACATTCTTGTGTACATACATGCGTATATGAACTTATATACATACATTATTTTTATCAGATAATTTGGTCTCCATT
Organism: Pollenia amentaria; assembly: GCA_943735925.1. NCBI lineage: Eukaryota > Metazoa > Arthropoda > Insecta > Diptera > Polleniidae > Pollenia > Pollenia amentaria. The sequence goes on along the minus strand of OX031010.1, from coordinate 180,172,500 downwards.
TCTTGAAATTTTATTTTTCTCGCATCAATTTAAAATGTGACTTATTTTTGACAGTTCTTGTGAGAAACTTTTCGGAAAATATTGTTACAGAAACACTTTTTCTCACATCCTTCCAATAATTGCTGGAAAATTATATAAATGACAGATAATTCTCGCAAAGTAAAGAGAAATAAACACTTCCGTGAGAAAAACCATATTTTGTTTCATATTGCACTGTTTTTGTCATAATTCACTTGTTTCATGCGGGAAATTTTACAATGCGAGAAATACAAAAACTACAGGATTCTCTATCATACGAAATATTTTTTGAACGTTTCTTAGATATAAGTGCTCTCATATTAGTAATTACTAGGGTATTAATTTTATCGGGCTTTTGATTTAATCGGTTAATCGCTCGATTAATTAACCGAGGTTTTAGTTTAATCGGTTAATAATCGGTAAATATTGTAATTAATCGGTTAACCGATTAATAAAGTTATTTTCAAAAATTAAGTGATTTCAATAAATAAAACTGCATAAATTATTTATTATTTGGAGTTTTTTTGTAAAAAAAAACAATACATAACAATTCTTGAACTGAAACGAAAAAAAATAAGAATATGTAATACATATTTTTTAATTAATATATATTGTGTTAAATAAACTGTCAGATCAATTTATTAGTTATTCATTAATCGTAGATGTAGGAGAAATCGAAAGCTACCCATAATACAGAATATCTAATTTCTCAGTCCTTTAACTGGATTTCACTAAACATATTAAATCTTCCATTATGCCATTAAAGTCCTGTTTAAATTTTTTTAAATTTGTAACACTTCGAATTGCTTCGGTTAATTCTGTTAAAAGGTTGATATGAGTTAAACCAAATTTGCTATTCATAAGTACTCAGAATATATATATACATATACTTTATAGGGCCTAACATTAATATTGTAGCAATTACAAAAGGAATGACAAACTTATATAAAAACGAACTTGCATTTGAAATTTTTTAGAAAATGGCACGATTGAAAGTATATTTTATTCTTAAGACTTTGAAAAAAACTTAGGTTATTCTAATTTAGCAATAAAAGGTTTACAAAACAAATTTTTTATGAAAATTTTCCTCAACAAACGTTTGTTAAATTTAGCAAATAATTACATAAACTTACGGAGCTATATGTATGTATATAAAATGTTATTGCTTGTTTTTAAATAAAAATCGAACAAACTTTGTTTCAAATCTAAATTTTAATTGTCCGATTTTTTTGACGATTTTTAAAACAGAAAAAGACGATTTTTTCTCAGGAAATTAACGATTTTTTTCTCAGGAAATTGACGATTTTTTCACAATTTCATCTGCTTAGACGGCAGATTGTATAAGCATTGGTTTTTTCTAAACTTTTTCTTTAATTATTTCACTGCTATGTATCCAATTTCTTCTTTTTTAAATAGTGCCAAATTTTATTCAACATTTTTTGAAAACAAATTTTTATTATTTGATCAAATCAAAGTGTGACTATATGTAAACAAAAAAATATTACTAATAAAAAAAAATTTTTTGACAAAAAAATAGTTTAAAATAATATTTACTTTATAAAACGCTTGTCGGTCTCCTTTAAAATATATAAGAAGATATAAGAAGAAACAACCCAGCGGGAAAACGCAGAAGACCTTCTTACTTCAGGCCTTATTGAAGGCCTGTTAAGAAAATTGTTTTATTCAATTACGATTCGGATCTAACTGGCTTAAAGAAGGCGTCGGCTCTACCGTATAATAGATAAGATACACATCCCACATTCCCTTCTATAAGGGAGAAGAAAAGCAGTACGATTTTTTGTTTTTTTTTCTGCCAAAGAATTTATGTAGTTCACATTATAAAATCACAATTCTCTGGAAAGCCTTCAAAGAGCCATTAATTTTAATGCTCTGGCGAAAGGAGTGAGAGCGGAAGGCCTTCCCCGGAATGACAACGTGTATAAAAAAGATATGAGTATGGAATGGAGGCAGCAGGCCTTGTACATCCAAACTATGGAGTATAGAGTCCTTCTAGAAGGGATCTGTACTCCTTTTTCCCGCTGGGAAATAACTAAACACATACATATAAAAAGTACCTGAAACAAAAAGCTGTGACAGCAAACACTTATTTAAAATTAAGATCTCTGAACACCTTCTTACCTTTTGAATATGAGACGAAACAAATAATTAAAACACACAAAAAATATGTTATAATACTACAATAAATTAAAAATTTTGTTACATCGGCTAATCGACTGAAATTAACCGGTTTAATCGTTAATCGAAAAAACCAATTTTAAATTAATCGATCAGTTAATCGGGTAGTAATTAATCAGTTAACCGATTAACGGTTAACCGAATGAATACCCTAGTAATTACACAAAACTATTTAAAAACGAATTTGAAACGAAAATGTTTTGCGTTTTACGTTTCCTAAAAAAAGGTTTTTATTTTCACTTTCGTACGAAATTGGTTTCTGTGACACACGTGATAGTTTCGTTTATCTTTATTTATATTTCATCCTTAACATTAAGAACAGGCGAAGGCATGTGACTTGTCTGCTGGAAGACTAAAGAACACATCACCAAATTTATTCGAAGAGAGATCCAGATTTGACAATATGTCCAATATAATATGACCTTCTTAAAATCTCCCTAATAACCTGAAACCTAAATGAATCTTGATAGTTTATTTTATTAAATCCAATAATTTTTTAAGACTGTGCTAACTGAACTTCCACTATGTGCCCCCCTTACTGCCCTGAAAGTTGGATGCGCCCTTGCAGTAAGAAGGGTATAAACATTGCAATGTTAACTCCTTTAAAAAACTCACATTCTGAAAGCCATGACCAACTATGACTTAATAACGAAATAAACAAATTAAAAACTTTCATTACATGGCAGCCGGAAAGTATGCTATAAGATTTATTTATATTCCTGCAATCTTTAATAAATCGTTACAACCATTCGCACACCAACCTCTGAATACAAGCAACTGCATATTTTACAAAAGTCATAATATTTTCTGGAAAAAGTAGCAACAATCTGATGTTTTTTTTTTTTTTTTTGTTTTCAATTCATGTAAAAAACACCTCACCGTGAATAACGTTACAGCTTGACACAAAAACAGGAAACTTAATTTCCTCTGAGAATAACCGGTCCTTTTTGATATTTTTGCTTTTGTAGGATCTTTTATGCTAAAAAGCGTAAAACAAAAAGATTTAATCAACGGCTTTTGTGTTAAAAAAAAGAAAATTTATTAATACTACAAAATGTAAAATAAAATAAAAAAAAACGGAATTAAAAAGGGAAATTAAAGAAAGAAATACAAAAAATTAAAAATAAATTTTAAGAGCTTAATAAAATAAAGAGCCAAAATAGTATAAATTTATTAATAAAGAGCAGAAATTTGTTTGCTTTAAAATTTAAGAGCTTTTTTACTTAAGAGCAAAATAATATTGTTTTTTGCCTTTAGTATTGTTATTCTATGAAATATAAATATTACGAAAATAGAAAGTCTCTAGTTAGTTGTCATTAGTTTGACGTACGCGTTAGATGTGTCAAGACGTGAAAAACGGAGAACAAAGTGATGTATAAACGGAAATACGTAAACTAACGGTAATAATAAAAAAAAATCCATGCATGCACATAAAAGCATGTGTATGCACGTATGTGTATGTATATGTATATAAAAAAATAGTGATATTAAACTAATATTTGCACTAATACAACTGCAAAATGCAATGGCTGCTATTACTAACACGCTAACACGTACAGCAAATACAATAAAAAATAATTGGGAGCAAAAAATATGAAAAACAATTCAAACAAACACACACGATTTATGAATGAAAATTTATTTGGCGGAACGTAACAAAAAAAGTTATTAGATAAAAAGAAAAAAATATGGATAACAATTTAATGTAAAATTTAAATAAATAATCTAAAATGCTTTATTTTTTTTAATAAAAATATATATAAAAAATGTTAATCAATAATAAACAAAAAAAAAATTTACACTTGTTCGCAAATAAAATTTAAATAATTGTTTGCTTGTTAAATAATTACGAGATAAATATTGAAAATGTGTGTAGGTATATTTTGTCTAGTGCTGTAAATAAAATTAAGAGATTTCATATAAAAATTCTAGATAACGTTATTGTTTATTATTTTTTTAATTTTTAAAAGAAAAAAAGGTATTAAAGTAATTGTGAGTTAAATAATTACAAAGTGGTCTTCAATTTTACCCTCCACCTTAAAAATGTGATACAAATACAAATAAAAAAGTATTTAAAAAAAAATTATAATAAATTAATATTAAAAACTACTTAAAATTTATAAAACTTAAACAAATAAAAAGTATTTAAAACAGTTGGGCCGTTCTCGAAAGGCAAGTTATCAGGTTAGCAACAAAATTTGTTAAAAATAAATTTAAATAAATGTATTTTGTTGTTGTGAATATAAATAAATAACCATATAACCTGATAACCAGCCTTCCGTGAACAACCCAAGTATTTAAATAAATGATAAATGGCCAATTTTACCAATTCTATTTAAATATCAATTCATATTTGAAAATAGTTTTTTATATAACTCTATTTTTATTTGACACGAGAAAAGAATTTTAAACATAAATTGATATTTAAATAAATTGGTGAAATTGGAGTTAATTAAGAGTTTTTCCAAATTTTCTGGATATCGAGTTTTTTACACGCTGAGAAAAAACCTTTTTTCAATATGGTCACCTCCAACAAAACTATGTTTAGCGAAAATTTTTAAATACAATATGGTTAATGTCACCATATTATTATCGCCGGCAAAATATTATGGTTAAATTAGGACTCCATCACGTAACCACAAACATATAAAAAAATTAATCAAATGGGACTTGAAAATTTCTGATATTTTTTATATATAAAACGTATTCATATGTCCTACTAGAGCCTTGAGTATTTTCAATAATGGCTTTGTACGTGAGGTAGCACACCCACTTTTCCAATCCCTCCCATATTTTGTGGGATGCTGGGTATTGATAACCGATATGTTTTTACTTAATTTAAGCTCGTTTCGTTCTGTATAATGTCTTTGTAAAGGAAGTGCCACTTCTCCAATCCCGACCATTTTTTTTTAGAGTTGGTGTATTGGCAATCAAGATGTTTGTACTAAATGCCGATCTCCAGATATCAGAATAAAGAATTTAAAAAACAACAACAACATTGGATTTAGAGGTAGTCGTGGTTTTTTGCTCATATCTCAGCCATTTATGGACCGATCTTTCTGAATTTCAATAGCAAACAATATGTGACTATATGTGATATAAATGTATAACAACCTAGCATCCATAATATCTGGGGTCTTCGGAAAACTCATTTCAACGGACGGACAGACGGACCATCGGATTTGAGCTTTCCTTCTCATAAGAAGCCAGAATGTATATACTTTATATGGTCTAAGATCAATATTGTAGAACTAACAAACGGAATGACAAAGTTTTATATATACCCTTTTACCTTCGTTGAAGGGTATTCAAATTTAATAAGAATAGTTTTGTTAGAGGTGACCATATTGAAAATTTTTTTTCTCTGGGTTTATAGAGTCAATACGTATAAATGTGATTCTACCCGGTTTTTACCCGGTGTATGGGTAAATACAGGGCTAATACCAGGTTATTTCTGTTTTGGAAATTTATGTTGGTATTTATAAATATTACTTAGGTTAATAACGATAGGTAGTGAAAAGTGTGCAAACGATGAAAATGTGTACAAAAACACACAGGCGTTATTTGTTACGGTTTTAGGCAGGGCTTTGGAGTCGTCAACAAATAGTTCTAACTCCGACGCCGACTCCATCAGTGGAATTTTTTTTGATGTCCGACTCCAACTCCAACTGCGACTCCTTAATCGACTTATTCTCTAACCTTGTGCTAAATGTATATGCGACTGGTCCTTATTTGGCTTGAAACTCTTTTTTTTAATGCAGTACCTTTTAAATGGTTAAATATAGCAAGAGAATGATTTTGTATAAGTTTTAAATCGATATATTCGAGTCCAACTCCGAATCCGGTGCAAAACCTCCACAGCCCAGGCTTTAGGTGTAGTAAAGTGTTTTCCGAGAGTGGGCATTGTACAGGGTCTATAATGGACGAAAATTGGCAGTGTGATTTATAATCTCCTTAAACAATGACAAAACCAAATTTACTTCGAAAGCGTGGCTCGTGCCGTTTAAACGTAAACTCAAGTATTTTCCGATAGTGGGTTTTCTATGGGGCCTATGGTTAATAGTGTATGGATTTTTAGTAGAATGATTTCTAGTCATATAAAAGATTGCGCAAAGTTTAATAACAGTCATTGTTTTTTTTTTTTCTTATAATTAATCGACCATTTTAGGATTATATTTTCAAAAAATGTTTCTCCTATAGTTACCTATAGACAGGCGTTCAGGGTCTTCTCTATGTTTTTGTTTTTTATTACCAATTTTTGTTAGTTATTGTTAAAGATCTATAAATTTTTTGGAGTGGCTGTTCCACATTTGGGTTCATAACACTTTTGCTTCTTAACCGATTATGACAAACTGCTTAGGAGAAGTAGAAACAATTTGACAAAAAAAATTGTTATTTTATTTTGAGTCGTTTGAAAGTGAGACGGATATGGGTAGCTCGTTTGAGAATTAGTTAAGAACCCAAAAATATTCATGTATTTTACGGGCACTTTGATAACCACCAAAAAACTCTCACAGAAAATGACAAACTTAGTTAGCCCTCATCACAACCATTTACACCATGTGCAAGAGATACAATTTTTATTTTTGATTCCTGCATTTTTGAGTTATGCAGCCAATAGCATTTTTTTGTGATGGGCAGAGTGAAAATGCGTCAAAATGTTGCAATTTTTTTTTTTTTGGTTTTTATATTGAAAAACCATGTTCTGGAAATCGAAATCACGTAAAATTGAAATCGATGAAGATTTTCAATTGAGATATAGAAAAGGAAATATTTTTATGAACTTTAAACACGGGAGAGTTTCCAAAACTGGTTCGATTTCAGTTCCATGTGATTTCGATTTCCAGAACATGCCCGATTATGCATAAAGATGAGAAAAGTGTAAATATGCAATTGGTAAATAGCCAGCGAAAAGGGTAAATAGCCTGGTATTTACCCAAAAGTTGGGTATGAACTTTGTTGTAGAACAGTTAAAAATCGAACACATTGCGCGCTCAATATTTTTTATAAAACCTTGGACCTGTTTCCAAAAAGATTTTCGGTATGTTCATTCATTGGTTGGCACGCGTTTGATGTTTGGGGGCAGAATTCGATGGAAGATCACGAGATTGAGTAGAAATTAAATTTTGATTGAGTAGAAATTTCAACTGTTGCTAGTTAATCTATATTGGCTCTACCAATTTCCCATTCACCATAATTAGACATTGAAGAGAAATCATTAAATGTTTCGTTACAATATCTTGTTTAGTTGGGGAACTAATGTAGGAATCCTTGTATACTGGAAATGCAAATTAATCTCCGAGTGATGAATTAATACAACAAAATAAATCAACTTATTTTGTTGTATCCAAAGAACGTAAAACCCCAATTGGAATATTAAGGTTTGCAAAATAAAAAGAAAATAAACCAAATATTTTAGAATTGGAAAAAGGAAATTTATTGTTGATTTTCTAGAAGGTTTACCTTAAGATATCGCTGCCAAAAAGTAAGTGTTATATAAAAATTTATGGTAAAACCGGAAACAAAATCTTTCTGCATTTTAGCTGTTTTACATTGGGCTTTAGGCCTTGTACGCGAAAGAGACAGGACTATTTTAATAAATTTAAGCTCTTGTATATATTTTAACAAATAGGGAAAACTTTGCTCATCTCAGTTGGAAATGCAAAAGGCACAATAATGCATTTTGGCATTAACAATCTACAAACAACTGATTTTGTATTGCTAGCGCTTGTTGCAAGACGTTTCCCTCTATTCGTCCCTCCATTGCATTTTATCGATATTAGATTCGCTAATAAACAATAACCTTCTTCACAATTTAGTTTAATATACATATTTCGGCTTAATGTAGTTTTAGTCAAATTTCATCAGCATTTAAAAATTTACAGCTCACGATATATTAAACTTACTAATGCTGAAGGTACACACGTTGCGTGTTATCCGTTTGATTTTTTCTTGAATTTTTTTGTAGGTATACACAAGTAGAAAGTAATCCTACATCATGCGTTCGTTACGTTGCATTTACGCGTGTGCTGTGTTACTTGTCAATAAAATTTTATACTTATTCTACTTTTTTGGCAGATGCGTAAACTCATTCAATGCATGGTGTAGACGTACAGCTTAAAGCCAATTTGAAAGATAGGGACAACACAAGCAAGAGCACCCTACTAAGCAGAAAACTGCCCTACATGTGCCCAGTCCCCAGTTTCCTGCTGCGCAACCAGGTCATTTCCATTACAAATCCCGTCAGATACTGGAGCCGGGCGAGCCCGCGCTAATTTCACCTTTCCTGAAATTCAATAACAGTCCTAACTCCCTGAGTCTAAAAATTCTCCTGGGTGCCATTTCCATCACGTACTGCTCTATAGGCAGAAGATGTAGAATAACATCCAAGGACGTCAGAGCAGTAATGCTCATGGCGCCCGTCGTGTCCATCGAAGCACACCTCATCACTACGTTGCATCAGAAAAGCAAACATTTTTTTAATGTCGATAAAAAAATAATAATAATTTTATTATTGTGTAACTTTTATTTTTGTTGAGTATTTGACAAGTTTTTAGTACACATCTACTTCACTGATAAATTGTCACCAGGGTCAAAAATTTTAATTATGTTATTAATGGAGTCATGGCGGATCCTAATCACATAGAGGCGGTTAGACCTCCAATAGGATTCTACTTTGGGAAGATTAGGGAATGGATTCTGGACGCGACCAATAGGGCCTGGGGAACCGAACGGACTGCCGGGTATCACGGACGATGTGGCCGGTGCTTAGGAAGTCCGACTCGGAGTTGTTGCTGGGCAGAAGCAGGGTCTGCGTGAGGACCATAATAGGAATCATCACGGGTCATTGCATGATAGGCAGGATGGCGATGAGGTTGGGATCCGACGTGTCGGATATGTGCGGGTTGTGTGAGGACCCGGAGGAGCTGGAGACGGTTGAGCCCATTTTGTGCCGCTGTCCCAGGCTACAGTGCAGCAGGCTGAGGTGGCTGGGCAGCAGATTCCTAGGCGAATTAGGGGACGTCCCGGGCTGTGGGCTCGAGAGTCTAATAGGATTCGTAATGGGGATGGCCTGGCTGCGCAGCAGGAGACTGGGAGCTAACCGCACATAGGGCGGATTGGTGTTTGTTGAGTGAGGCTTTTCTCTCGGGTTTGGTCAGAACTTCCTTTTCTTATCTATTCTAATCTTTTCTAATGCTTTTGCTGTTTCTCTTCACCTTCTTTTTCAGCTTCTAATCTATAAACAAGGCATCACAATGGACCGCATTGGTCTCTGGGTGAGGGTGTGAAGGAGACTTCACACCAGCCTTTCTACCTACCTACCTACCTACCTATTAATGGAGTCAATTGGAGTCGGGTTTAGAGATTATGTTATCAGTGCGATGACAAACTGTCATCATATTGAGTCATTGTAATTGACCTTAAGTCAAGTTGAGAGAATATCATTATTAACTTAACCGTTACACATGTTGTTTTGCTTTTGTTGTATTCCGCCTTTTGTTAAGAGAATAACGCTCAGTTATAAGACACCAACAGCATGCCCGATATGGTTTTTGTAATAATTCCGCTTTAACAATTTTTATATTTATAATAAATATTTAAAAAAAATTTAATATAGAATTTTTGCTGCTAATTTTACTTTTTAAACATGAAAATAATGTTAATAATATATTATGACATGATATATTATGTCATCGCACCGATCACAATTTGTCATCGCACTAGTGACATGATATATTAGGTCATCGCATTGATGACAGTTTTCCATCGCACTGATGACAGTTTTTCATCACTAATAACATGATACTTTATGTCATCGCACTGATAACAGTTTGTCATTGCACTGATGACAGTTTGTCATTGCAGTGATGACAGTTTGATATTGTACTGATGATAGTTTGTCATCACACTAATGAAATTATATATTATGTCATCGCAATGATGACAGTTTTTCATCGCACTGATGACAGTTTGTCTGTACTGATGTAGCAACTCTTAAAGCATTGGAAGCCAATATGTATTTAAGCCACCATTGACGCCATTCGGCCAGATTTATTGAAAAAAGTAGTTAAAAATTGGACTAATCATATGGAACACATAACTCGTAGCCGCGGCGGACATATGCCAGAAATCAGACATAAAAAATTTTTTTGAAATTATCTACCAGATTATAATAAAAAAAAATTTAATTTCAACATTTTTTCTGTCTTGTATTATCATTTTAAGTTCTCGTGCAGCTAAAAAAAACATCTATTACAATGAAATTGTAAACCCAGTTCTAAACTATTGCTACGACATCTGGTGGAGGGTTAATCAAAAAGGAAAACAAAATTTTCCAATTTTTTATTGTTAAAAACTATTTAACTTTTTTTTAAAACTCGTTTTCTTTTTAAAGTTTTTGCGTTAATTTTTTTTTAAACAAAAAATAAAAATGAATAAATAAAAAAAATTAAAAGAAAAATTTAACAAAGATAAAAGAAACAACAGCAAAACAAAAATAAACTCACTGACAAAAATAAATCTCAGCATGTGTTTATACATGAGTGTACCCCTTTGGATAAATGTGGAACGTTTAACGGCAGCAGTCTCGACAACTGCATCACAGTTGTTTGATGTTTCTCTAGTCATATTTTTATTAAATTGTAAATCGTCAACAGTGCTAAAGACAACGAAAGCGACCGCAGCAACAACTACACTAACAACTGCAGCAGCATCAACAGCAACAGTGTCAACGTCATTAACAACATCAACATCATCTTCATCATCATCTTCGACAACAGCAACAGCCACTACATTAAAACCAGCACGTCATGAATGTAAACAATTAAAGCAAAGACTACAACAAATACAAAAAAATACAGAAACGACTACAAAAACAACATCAACAGAATTTACTGAATTAACAGCAGCAACAACAAAATCTCTTAATTCTAGAGTAGATGATAAAATTCATCATCATAGTTCTTTACCAACGCACATCGTCAACATCACTCTAGATGAGGCCGGTATCTACCAACAACAAAAAATATTTTTGTTAAATAATTAAACAAACAAAACAAAAATATAAAAATTTAATTAAACAAGCGAAAACAAGTAAAATATTTTTGAAAAGTACTTCAGAAGCATTTTAACACTAAAACTATGAAACGAGTGCTGTTCTTTAAAAAAAAAAGTATTTGTATAGACAACGTTTTATGCTCTTGAAAGTGTTTAATTAAAAAGGTGCGTGTATTTTTAATACAAGTGAACAAAAAAAAAAAAAAAATATTTGAATTGAAACAAACAACAAAAACTTAATTATTTAGATAAAAAACGTATTTAATGTGAGAGAGCGCGCAAATAAACAAACTACTTCAGCTATTAAATATTAACCCTCCAGTTTTGTTGCCCAGGGTCTGAAAAATTTAATTTATTGAAGTTTGAAAAAAATTAATAAGTCAAAAAAAAAAAAACCATAACTGCCACAGAGTCACTCCTAGAGGGGTACGATTTAGAACCGACACCCCTTTAGATTTCCTTACCGACATTTTTTCGAACTTACCCCATATCCAGTGTTACCACCGGCAAAATTCCAAACTACACTTAAGATGACGCAAAATTACCCAATTTAAATGAAATTACACTTAATATCAAATTGACGTTTAATTATAAAAAAGAAACTTAAAAAAAGAACAAATTAGAAGGTATTTATTAGGGAGATCGATTATTCGACTTTTTTCAATAACCGGTTTTCGAATATTACGAATAGTTGCTATTTTAAAAAACCCGGTTTTCGGTTAAGCATTTTTTAATTAACCGGTTTTAATTCGAATACTTAAAAACACAAAAATCAAATAAGTTTTTAAAAAAAACGTTAATTTAAATAAAAACAAAACAATTTCAAAGCTAAGGAACCAAGAAAATATATATGTAGATATGACTAAGAACAGACCTAACAAATATTTTAGGATAAAATCGAAGAAAAGTGGGTCCAGTAAATTGATCAAACTTTAGCTAAATTTTCAAAAATTTTTTATTGATTTACTAAACTTTATTTGTAAGAAGATATTTGTATAATGCAATTTAGAAACTGTTGAATGATATTTGATCTAGAGAAACGTTTTGCAAAAACAAATAAATTATAAGAATTTTATAAAGTTATTATTTGAAATATTCTCTTAAATTTATTTTGAATGAGTTTTAATTTGATGGTGGTTAAGCTACGAGTATCTATATAAATCAACCATATTTTTCAAAAGTTGCAAACAAAACCTCTTAGCCAGGATTATCTATTTCAAATTATTTTGTTTCAGCATTATAGAAACGAATAGTGAACTTAACATTCTTTTTGAGTAAAAATTTGTCAATTCGTCGACTACAATTTAATACCTTCCATGACACTGTTTAATTTCTTCAATTTTGTTTTTTAGTTCTTGGTATTTTAATAAATAAAACTGATAGTTTTTCCCATATCGTTGATTCCGCCGGAATGTTGTAGTTTTCAGCATGAAGAGGTGCTAGAACTACTTAAGAGTTTTTAGTGCCTTAACGGGCATTTCGTCCTCGGCAACACAACGGGCTAATATTTTACCCAATGATTATTTTTTTGCAGCGCATTTTAGTAAAGTATTATTTGTCGTCTCCTTAGAACTACTTCGAACGGAGTTAAGTTTCATTTGGATCACATTAATGTCAAGCATGTTAACTAATAAAAGGTGATTAATTAGTCGTGACATGGAAGAACCTTTGTAACTTATCATTTTAGGGCACTGCAAGCACCGTACTTTGTCTTTTTAATCGCGTTCGAAAAATATCTAGAACATTTAATATTTAGAACACTCTTGCACAAATTACTATTTACTTTTTAACAGCACACGTTTTTGTATTATTTTGAATAGTTTTTGGTTTTTTTCTACAAGAACACATGCTTTTATAAGCGATTTGTATTTACAGTGTTCATAATGTTTTTTTGACATTTGTTACATTTTGTTTTGATATTCTTCATAAAAAGTTTAAGTTTGGCCAATATTCAATTAGAAAAAACTTAAATTACGGGTACATCTACAACAAGAGTAAGGAAAATGTATTTAAGTTATACATTACTAAAATAACCGGTTTATTATACCAAAACAACCGGTTTATTCGATATTCGAAAAATGGGCATTTTAAAATAACCGACTTGGGCAAAGCTAAAATAACCGGTCAAAACCGGTCGAATAATAACCGTTCGATCTCCCTAGTATTTATGTGTTTCCTTATTAGGTCCAATGTGCAACTATGGACCTATTAAAACAAAATTATGTTATGAGGTTAATGCCCGTAATTTCTACAAATATATAGCTTGTCGTTTTTTTTTACCTATTTCAACATTTATTTGCCTTCGTTTTTTTATCTTAAGTTTTCTTTTAAAATATGGCAGCATAGATATCTTTACACAGCTAGATTTTTTTTGTATAAACTACGGGCATTAGACTGATAATATAAGAATTCTGAACGCCGAATATTATCGAGTTAACTACATCTATTTGAGATTTTTTCGTCTTAAATTATTAATAATAATTATTATGAGTAATTGACATTTTTGAATTGGCAAACTAGAAGTTGATTTATTTGTAAGATTCGATTAAAATTTTTAATAAATGAATTAAGAAGAATAATTGAAATTTAAATCGAAATTAATTAACAAAAAAAAATTTTTTTAGTTAACCATAAAAACTTATTTTAACAAAAAACACATTTTTATACCCACCACCACAGGTGATAGGAACTATTATGTAGTGTATAAATAAGTACCACAAGTTAATATCGTGAAATCGTTCCATGAATTACCTTAGGTCCCATGCCCACTCTCGGAAAACGCTTCAATCAGCCTAAACCTGTAAAGAGTAAAGCCTAGTACTCTGTTCAACATTTCACGTGAAATGCTGTCAAAACTCATATGAAAAAAACTTGTGCGGAATTTCTATGAAGAAATGTTGATAGAGTTGTACTCTGTTTAATTTGTGAAAAAGTTGCGAAATGATTCTAGCAACATTTTTTTTACAACTGCGAAATAATGTAACCTGCACTTATTTCACGTGGAATTTTAAGCAAATGAAAAAAGTTTAAACTTGATATTAAAATAAGAACTGCAAAACATAAATAACACAACCGGTAACAGTTTTTAATCAATATTTACTTTCATTTTTACTTAATTTTTTATTTAAAAAATACTCTTTAGTAAAATACATGTGGGTTTTGTTTACATATGCAAAACAATGTCGCATACTTTGAATAATTAAAAACGTCAAATTGTACAAACTCTCGAGATAGGTAACATTGATACATGTCAAATTTTTCGCATGAAATAATAGATGTTGCTGAACATTTTTCACAAATTGGAACAGAGTACTTGGCTTAAAGCTTAAATTTTGCATTTGGTGCACCAGTGGAGTCAATTTTATAATAAAACCTCACGAAACTTTTGGTTTTATTTTTTGTTTTGTGCATTTTAAAGGACATTTAGTTTTTAAATTAATTTTCTTCTATAAATATTTTCAGCACTTCTCACATTAAAATTATTTGTAATTGTTGAACACGCTGGAAAAAATTTAACAAAGTTTAACTTTTTTCTTTCGTTTTCAATAACAGTATTAACGGAGTTAATCAAATAAATATAAAAGATCAATATTGTGTTCCCTATCCTCTGAAGGGAGAAGGTTTTTTTTTTATACAAAAAGGGAAAACAAAAAAATTAAGTTAACGATTCCCAGAATTTTCGTGATCGGGATTTCGGGATTGGCATCCCTAGTTCAGCCCTTACAAATATTTGACGATATAATCCAAAAAACTATGACCAGTAAATTGATCAAACTTTAGTTTTATTTTTAACGATTTTATATTATTTACTAAACTTTATTTGTAAAATGTAATTTAGAAACTGCTAAATGATGTTTGATCTAGGCAAACCAGGGACCGTAACAGTTATTCCTTTTTTCATAAAAGTCAGATGATAATAGTTATTTTTTGATTTTTATTTTTTTTGAACAAAAATAACAGTTATTTTCTGAGTTTTATTTTTTCGATCAAAAATAACAGTTATTTTTTGATTTTTATTTTTTCAATCAAAAATAACAGTTATATTATGATTTTTATTTTTTCGAGCAAAAATAAAAGTTATTCTTTATAGAAATGTACGTGTTATAATTATTTGGTTGACTTTAAATATTTATAAGATATCCCAATGATGATAACACATTTAAATAAATATTTAAAGAAATCTAAATAATTATAACACGCACATTTCTGTAAAGAATAAGGGTACGTTCGTAAATGCATCACTGCGCTGCATCAGTGATTTCAAATGTTTATATATACTTCAATGAAGTAGATGTGGACCAAAAAATTGTCAAATACTCCACAAAAATAATAGTCACACAATAAAAAAAATTATAATTACTTTTTTATCTGCAATAAAAAAAGTTTGCTTTTCTGATACAGCGCAGTGATGCATTTACGAACGCACCCTAACTTTTATTTTTGCTCGAAAAAATAAAAATCATAAAATAACTGTTATTTTTGATCGAAAAAATAAAAATCAAAAAATAACTGTTATTTTTGTTCAAAAAAATAAAAACCAAAAAATAACTGTTATTTTTGTTCAAAAAAATAAAAATCAAAAAATAACTGCTACTTTTGTCGAAAAAAATATAAATCAAAAAATAACTGTAATTTTTGATCAAAAAAATAAAAATCAAAACTTTAAAAATCATAATTTTTTTATCATAGAAAAGTTCATAAGGATCAATATGTTATACTTGAATCAGTTTGCCAGTAGTTACTTCTATATGTTTTTTTTGTTTTAAAATTTCAAAATAACTTTCGGTCCCTGAGTTAAACGTTTTGCAAAAGCAAATAAAAAACCAAAGGAATTTAATAAATTTATTATTTGAGATATTCTCCCAAATTTATTTTAAATGAGTTTTAGTATGTTGGTGGATAAGCATGTCTATATGAATCAGTAGATTTCAACCATATTTTTTAAACGTTGCAAACAAAACCTCTTAGCCAGGATTATATATTTCAAATTATTTTGCTTCAGCATTTTAGAAACGAATAGTAGTATAAACATTCTTTTTGTATGAAATATTTGTCAATTCACAGACCACAATTTAAAACCTTCCATGACATTGATTGATTTCTTCAATTTTGTTTTTAAGTTCTGGGTTTTTTAATAAATAAAACCGAGAAATTTCTTCCATGTCCTTGATTCTGCCCGAATGTTTTAGTTTTAAGCATGAATGTATGCTAGAGCGACTTTTCAGTGCTTATAGGGCATTCCGTCCTTGACAACCTTTGCAACTTATCATTTTAGGGCACTTCAAAAACTTTTGTCTATTAAATCGCGTTCGAAATATCTCCAGACATGACATCTGTACAAAAACATATTTAATATTTAGAATACTCTCACACAAATTGCTAATTACTTTTTAAACTGAACATTTTTTTGTTGTATTTTGTAATTGTTTTTTGTTTTTTTTTTATTTTTGTTTTTACATTGTCCATAATTAGGTATGTGATAGAATTAAATTTTGAGAGCGAAACAGTTTAAAATCGATAATATCATTTTCAGTTTCTGCTAAAATTGATTTCTTATACATTTTCCTCTGTATATTATATATGTAAATTGAAGGGGGGCGGCAAATTGTGCCATTCGATATCGATCGAAATTGCAATAAAATTTAAATGGGAATTTCGATCGATATCGGATGCCGAAATTTGGCCCCTGTATTTTGTACAAAAAAATTAAGTCCTTAATTTAGAAATGGATTTTAATATCGCTTGAAATTCATCGCACCTTGCAAGATTGATCGATTTCATCACAGACCTGTAGCCCGTTTCTGTATTTCTCGCATCGTAAAATTTCCCGCATGAAACAAGTGAATTATGACAAAAACAGTGCAATATGAAACAAAAAATGGTTTTTCTCACGGAAGTGTTTATTTCTCTTTACTTTGCGAGAATTATCTGTCATTTAAATAAATCTTCTAGCAATTATTGGAAAGATGTGAGAACAAGTGTTTCTGTAACAATATTTTGCAAAAAGTTTCTCACAAGAACTGTCAAAATAAGTCATATTTGAAATTGATGCGAGAAAAAAAAAATTTTAAAAAATGGAGCCCAAATTATGTATGTATGTACACAAGAATGTGTATTATTTAATTTTATTTTAAATGAAAGAATTTAAATGATGAAAATAAGTATATAAAACACAATTTTTATATTTTGTTATTAAAATTTTTTTAAGCCCTTCATTGTTTTTGTTTTATGCAGGGCTGCCAGATAAATTTGTGAAAAAACGTCAATATCCTAAGAAAAAATAAAAAAATCGTCTATTTTTTCCGGACAATTTAAAACTAATTTTGACGAATTTTGTTTGATTTTTATCATATAATCACAAATTTTTATCATATAAACACATAATCAAAAAAAAAAAAAAAAAAAAAAAAAAACATTAAGTTCATGGGTAAAATACATATTTTATACATACATAAGCTTGAGGTCTATTTAAATAAAATTATTTATTTTATTTTCCTTAATCCGATAAGAGTTTAAAATTTCAGATTGTTATTTTTCCCTGCAGGAATCACACAAAGGAGTGACAAAATATCATATTGAAATAAAATAAACACTTTTGGACAAAGTAAAAGGCAAAAATTTTCTAAAGTGCATTGACTGCAAAATGGGGTAATAGTTTAATCTTTTAATCACACAAACAAATGTATTTAACAATCCAAGCAAATAAAAATTAAACAGTTTCCGTTCGAAATTTTGCTTTTGCCGATACATTTTTTAATCTGCCTTGTTTTTAAAGTTATCGGTTTTCTGTGGTGTCTAATACACAAACATATAAAACTATTTAAAATTGTTTTATTTCAAAGACTGTATCGTCACTAGAAAAAAATCAGCAAATTTTCACTTTGCCAATTTTGGAACAAAAAAAAATCGTCAAAATGTCGATAAATCTTTAAATCTGGCAGCCTTATTTTTATTATATATATTTCTTTCGTTGACGTTTCGCTTGCATTTGACACTTAATTATAGGAAGTATTCCAAATAAAACTAAATCTGTCCTGTCTGTTCTCGCATTCAAATACAGAAACACTTTTTTCTCAAAAATCGAGAAACGATGAAATTTTTTGTTTCACACTTAATATGAGAAAATTTGCGATGCGAGAAATACAGAAACGAGCTACTGTATATTTCTAACTTTTTTTACATTTTGCTTTGAAATTTGTTTTGCATTCAAAAAAAGTTTAAATTTGCCTAATACTCAATTAGAAAAAGACTTAGGCACTAAATATGTAAAACGCAACGTAACGCCAAATAATAACATTGAAAGCACCAACAATGTCATAAATAATTTGTAATTTTGTTGTTGCTTTCTACAGAAAATCACATTTCGTTTTAAAATTTCAAAGAAAGCAACAAGAAAACTACAAAATATGTATGACATTGTTTGTTCTTTCAATGTAACTATTTGGCGTTGCGTTGCGTTTTACATGATTAGGGCCTTAAATTATTGGCACATTTACAACAAGAGTAGGGAAAACGTATATCAATTTCTCATTATTAAAATAACCGGTTTATTATACCAAAATTACCGGTTTATTCGATATTCGAAAAATGGACATTTTAAACTAACCGGCTTGGCCAAAACAAAACTAATCGGTTAAAACCG
Source organism: Pollenia amentaria (assembly GCA_943735925.1). Lineage (NCBI taxonomy): Eukaryota > Metazoa > Arthropoda > Insecta > Diptera > Polleniidae > Pollenia > Pollenia amentaria. The sequence goes on along the minus strand of OX031010.1, from coordinate 180,153,587 downwards.
GTCGAATAATAACCGTTCGATCTCCCTTGTGTTTACGTAAAAGAAAACGTTACGGATCTCGGGTTAAAGGCTGAGTTAGGTGAACGTTGCTGCACCCGTAACGTACTGTAGCGTACCGCTAGCACGTTCGTGCCCTTAGTCCCCTTTTAGACAGGCAAAGTTTACTTTGACAAAGTCTGTTGAATTCTTTTTTAAACTTTGTTTGGTGCTCAGCCACACAAAGTTTAATTTGACACATTTTTGTTTTCTCTTGTTTGAATATAATATATAAACAGCGTTGCCAGAATGATGATTTTATCATATTTTGGATTATTTTTTTAAACAAAAATATGATTAAAGATTTTTTTCTCAAATGATGATTTTTTTATTTTTAGAAATTCTGATTTTTACTTTAATTTTGCTTATACAAAATACACGATTATTTAAACAGTCACTTTTTAAAACAATGAAGTTTTGCATTAGCTTGATGCGCATTGGTGCTGCACACTTTTGTACCCAGTATCTGGAATACACAAAATTGCATCATTATTTCTGGCCATAAAAAATATTAAAAAAGGCATATTATAACCTATTTCCAATGTGCGAAAGAATTCCTTCTTTCGAACAACTACATTTAAAACAAAAACAAATTCTAAAAACTTTGTTTTTGTTTTAAATGTATTTGTACGAAGTAAATAATTCTTTCGCAAATCGGAAATAGGCAGTTAGAATAATGATAAAAAAAATATTTGTGAAAAGAAAAAATGTAAAAATACAATACATAAATTTTCATATACTGACGAAATATGTTTTTATGTATTTCAATTTAAATAATAAGAAGTATGTTTTTAAAAAAATTAATAATTCTTACTATTTTGCCCTTGTTTTAAAAAATTTAAATTAAGAAAAAAAAAATTTAAGATTTTCCTCTTCAAAATATGATTTCTTTCGCCATATGACAATTTTCATTCCAAAGATTCTGGTAACGCTGTATATAAACATAAAGTTGCAGCCAACTTCAGGTATAATCTACGAACGAAAAACAAACAGCAAAGTATGTACTCCACCGCTATTCTCTTTTCCCTTCTCTTCTATAAACTCAAGACTTTGCAAAGTAAACTTTGCTTGTCTGAAAGGGGTCTTATAGAACATCTAAAAACGTGTCATATGTTTTTCACATACACAAACAAAAAAGCAATAGTAAACATAAAACAACACACACAGTGATGGAAAATCAAAAGGTTTAAATGGTGACCGCTGTGCAGAAAAAGTACCAATTAATTAAAATGGTATTAAAACAGTATTTAGTGTATGTAAAAAAAACATTCATAATTTAATATATGATATTTATATTATAGATTTACAATAAACAAATATGTATTTTAGCATACATACACATTTATATGTATTATTTTGTAAATATGCATAGACAAAACAATGTCTTGTAACCTTTTAAAGCCATTTATATATTTCTCATTTCTATTGTATATGCATATGCATGTGTTTATTTTGAACATCTAAGCATATAAATATTTATTTATATGGAAATATGTTGTATTGTAAGTAGTTTTGTCGACCATAGTCCATAGATATACTGAAAAAGTAACAACAAAGAGCGAAAATACCCGCATTAAATTTAACATAGAATCATCCCATCGCTGTTTTACCAATGTCAGGTAACAACGGCATTAAATTATATTTTATACAGAATGAAACGTTACAACTACGGTACACTACATAAACCAGAAAGCAAACAGCTGATTGATACAGTACAGATACGGTACAGTAACGTTCGCCTAACTGAGCCTTAAATCTAATCACTCAATTAGTCACATAAGTAATTGACACAATGACACTATTTTTCTGTGTTTATCTTTCCATATCATTAATTTGTTTTATTTGATACCACAAGATACAACATTTTGACAGGCTACATCAAAATTTGCCGCCCACGTAGTTTCAGTCGCACGAAAACAATATTTAACACGCGTTCTTTTTCAATCAACATTTCAGTCTTAAAATTTAAATATTTGTATTTGAACAGTTGAGATGTGATAAAAGGTTTATCCAAGTAATAATTAATTTTGAATAAAAAGATTCGGTAGCAATAAAAAAAAAAAAAAAAAAAGAGAACAGACTGAAAAACAAACATTGAGAACGTTTTACATCTTGATTTTGATATTTATATTCTTTTAGTATTTGTCTGTTAAATGGTTTCGCACTTTATGACGTAATAAAAAAGTAAAGTTAACAAAAAAAGCAATTAAATCTTAATCATAAATATAAAATACTTTAAATTAAATATCTAAAAAGGCTTATGAACAAAACGTTTCTTTTAAATTCAATTAAAATATTATTGAAATTTTATTATGAAATATTTGTATGCCAACAACAATCCTTTATCAATTATAAATACAATCTAGTAAAATATAGAAAATGTATAAATAAATACATCCAAATATTTTCCAAACTATCAAAATACACATCAAAACAAAAATATACACATGGATTTTTCGTTTTTCCCCATCACAGGCAGCACTTGTGTGCAATAAATTTTGTTTGCCATTTTGCTCGTTTTTATTTTTCTGGTTTCGTAGTTCGACCATAATCTCCATAAAATATTATCAAAATCAACAAAAAAAATATTATTTATTTAAAAAATGAATATTTTTTTTTTGTTAAATACTTCAGCGTTTGGTAGAGTGTGTGTAAAATTGTTTGTTGTCCTCGGAAAAACCAATAAATTTCGTTTATTATATTAAGCAGCAAAAAAAAATGCATAAGACCCTCTCAAATTGGAGTTATTTTTCTAAAATTGTTTTATTTATAAAAATGATTGAATGAGTATTAAAATTTGTCAATACCAAATTTATAAGGTATTTAATGGCTTTTTTTATATTAAAAAATAAAATATAACAGAATTAGGATAAAACTCACAACAGCGAGAATTTTAAAGTATAAAGTGTGACTTTTTATGCAAAAAGGGTGACTTTTCATGTAAAAAGGTGACTTTTTATGTATAAGTTTATGTATAAGTTGAAAAAGTTTTTTTTTTAAAAAAAGTGTGACTTTTTAATTAAAATATTTGACTTTTAATGTAAAAAGTAAGACTTTATATATAAAAATATGACTTATTATGGCAAAAGTGTGACTTTTGCCATATTTGTGATATTTAATGAAAAAAGTGTAACTTTTTATGTAAAAAGTATGACTTTTTATGTAAAAAGTATGACTTTTTATGTAAAAAGTATGACTTTTTATGTAAAAAGTGTGATTTTTTATGTAAAAAGTGTGACTTTTTTTGTAAAGAGTGTCACTTTTTATGTCCAAAGTGTGACTTTTTATGTAAAAAAGTGTGACTTTTATGTAGCAAGTGTGACTTAATATGTAAAATGTGGGACTTTTTATGTAAAATGTGGGACTTATTATAAAAAATTGTGACTTTTATGTAAAAGGGTGACTGTAAAAAGGGTGACTTTTTATGTAAAAATGGTGACTTTTTTCTGAAAAGGGTGACTTTTTATGAAAAAAGTTTAACCTTTTATGTAAAAACTGTGATCTTTTGTAAAAAGTTTGCCTTTTTTGTAAAAAGTGTGACTTTTTATGTAAAAAGTGTGACAGTTTTTTAAAATGTGTGACTTTTAAGTAAAAAGTGTTACGTTTTATGTAATAAAAGTGTCTTCTTATGTAAAAAGTGTGCCTTTTTAGGTAAAAGGTGTGACTTTTTATGTAAAAAGTTTGGCTTTTTATGTAAAAAATTTTACTTTTTATGTAACAAGTGTGACTGTTTATGTAAAAAGTGTACCATTTTATGTGAAAAGTGTGATTTTTTTATAAAAGCGTGTTTTTTTATATTGTTAAATTTTTATCTAAAGAGTGGGACTTTTTGTTTCACGAGTGTGACTTTTATTTAAAGAGTGTGGCCTTTTATTTCTAAATTCTGACTTTCTTTTGAAAAAGTGTGGTTTTTTAGCGTAAAAAAAATTTGGTTTTTATTAAAAAATGTGATTTTTGAGCAAAATATGATTTTGTGTAAATTACAATTTTCTGTTTGAATTATAACTTTTTTTGTATACACCAAACATCTTTTAATTATTCTATCACGATCAAAAAAATATAATCCTGTTTGTTTTTAGTCAAATGTATGACACTCTTGAATTTGAGTGTATTACAGTTTTACTTTTTACATTTCGAAATAAATATGCAGCTTGTTTTTCTTTTGCCAAAATATAAAACAAACACATCCCAGCAAAAAATATTGCCAGGAGAAATTTTTTCAAGCACAACTTTTTATTTAACTCATTATTTTGCAAGGATTGTGCCAATTTGCTTCGCAGGCTGGTGTAATGCAATGCTGCAAGTAACCATTCGGTATGAAAGATAACAAGTTTAGAAAGTTTAAATGTTGGAAAACTATTTGCTGGGATAGTAAATAGCACTAGAGTGAAATGATAAATTTGCTAAAAAGTAATAAACCAACAAACAAATAAACGAACACATAAAAATATTCGGAAAAAGTGAAAAATGTTATTAAAAAGATTTATGATATGACATGTTGCTATTATGTTCACATTTATCAAAAAAAAAAAAGTGAACAAAATTGAAATTAAAAAAACAACTGCAAAAAAAATGTAAAGGAAAGAAGAACAAAAAAATAATACAAAAGTTTGTGAAAAAAAATTACAAGTGTGACGTACATCCGTTTGAATGATAACTTCAAATACACTTTTCTTGGGAAAGAGAGAAATTATTCTTTGTTCAATTGCTGAACAGATAATTTTTGGTGTAAAATATACATACATTTTTTTTAGGGAAAAATTTATATTAAATAGTTATTAATATTTCTGTAAAAAGTTTAACTCTTTTTTGTAAAAAGTGTGACTTTTTGTGTAAAATATTTGGCTTTTTGTGTAAAAAAAATTTACTTTTTGTGAAAAAAATTTGACTTTTTGTGTAAAAAGTAACCCTTTTTGTGTAAAAATTTAAATTTTGTTTAAAGAGTTTAGTTTGTTTGTGTAAAAAATTTAATTTATTGTATCAAAAGTGAAACTTATTGTATAACAAGTGTAACTTTTTGTATAAAAAGTGTAACTTTTTATATAAGATATAGTAGATGGGAAATTGGATGATAGTACAATGAATCCTTCGTAAACATTTTACGAATTGTAGGAAACTTTATTTGGCCTTGAAGAAAGCATAAACCAAAAAATTTTTCAATTTCCTGCTGGTCAGTACTTTCAAAAGCTTTATAGCGACACTTTCTGGTTGTTCGAATGTTTTGAAACAAGTTCGTTCCGTATTGGTTGGTGCATTCTACGAAAGTCCTAGTAATTTCAGGAGTCCAAATTGTTGAAAAAAAATCATATGAAGATGGGTTTTCTGGTACAGATATTTTTATTCCAGATTGACCAGAATCATGTATCTGATAACCACAGGAAGATGATGTAGATGAAACATCATCTTCCTAGTTTGCTTCAATACCAAAGGTATAATTTTTGGAATATGTGTCGCTTATTAGGAATTCTGATGACGTTTCTGAGCTTAGAAGGTCTAGAACCTTGTTTGTGTTCCGCCCAGAATATTCCCCATCATCCGCAAATGGCTATGAAGAAACTGAGTTTATTTCGGAGTAGCTGTCGCTCGAATCTTCTTCACCAAACAACTTCTCTAATTTCGCCCTTTTTTTTTTGATATATCCTTTACAATAAACGAAATTTGTACTTCGCAATTTCAAATAACAAAAAAGGAAAAATTAAATTGTTTTCCGCTTTTTAACTGTCAGTGGCAGGGCTGTCAAACGCTGCGATTTTTTAATCCTCTTGTTGATGAAAATTTACGTTTGGCGATTGTTGTAAAAGTTTTTTTTTTTTGATAAAATAATAAAATAATACCACACAAATAAATTGGTTAAAATATAAAAAATATCTCAGTACCCACTGCACTGAAAATATTCCGCTTAGAACACCGGAGAATGTGAATCTTTCTATTGTAAATTTTGACAATTATCTCAAACTAGCTGTTCAACATTCTAGCATAGCCCGCAAAAATATCAAAAATAGTAAAATATATTCTACTGATGTCGAGCGTCTCTTGACTGAAAAAAGGAGAGTTCGAAGAGAGTGGCAATTGCACAGATCCCCTCAACTTAAAAATTTACTAAAAGAGTGCACAAAAAGGCTAAGAAACTTACTGCAGTCTCAAAAAACGGCTTCTCTGGAAAAATATCTTAAGGAACTTGATGCAACTCCTCAATCTGATTACTCATTATGGCGTGCAGCTAGAAATCTTAAAAGACCAGTTATCACTAAACCACCATTAAGAAACTTAAATGGACGTTGGGCACGAAATGACATAGAAAAAGGAAATATTTTCGTTAATCATTTGAAAACCGTATTTACCCCTCATACATCTTTCGATACTGCGGTCGAGTTACCACCTGTTGCTGTTAGGTCAGCTGTTCCATTAAGGTTTGAAGTAAGAGAAATCGAGAAGGCTATTCATGATTTAAACCCCAAGAAAGCCCCTGGTTTTGATAAGATCAGTAACAAAATGCTTTTGGAGCTACCCAGCATAGCAAAGAAAATTATTCTACTAATTTTTAATGCTATATTACGCCTTGAATACTACCCACAAGAGTGGAAGGTATCCTTAGTTACCATGATACCTAAACCAGGAAAGGATCCCACAAAAGTTGAGTCATATAGACCTATAAGCTTATTGTCTAATATATCAAAGCTTTTTGAGAAACTTCTAGTGTCTAAATTAACGCCGATTTTAAATGGTAACAGATGTATTCCCAATCATCAATTCGGTTTTAGAAGAAAACACAGCACAATTGAACAAACACATCGAATAGTAAATGTCATAAGAAAAGCCTTTGAAGAAAAAAAATATTGCTCAGCACTCTTCATCGATGTGTCTCAAGCTTTTGATAAAGTCTGGCATGAAGGTTTACTACTGAAATTGCAGCAAAACTTACCAGCAAATATACACAAGCTGTTAGAAAGCTACTTAGTCGGTCGTCAATTTATTATTAAAGAAGGCGAATTTTTAAGTTCTCCACAGCCAATTAACGCTGGAGTCCCACAAGGCAGCATCCTGGGCCCTCTATTATACTTAATTTATACTTCGGACTTGCCAACAAACAGCTACACCCATACCTCAACATTTGCGGACGACACAGCTTTTCTAAGCGTACACGCAAACTGTCAAGAAGCATCTCGTTATCTACAGGATCATATATTTGAACTAGAAAGGTGGTTAAAAAAATGGAGGATAAAGATCAATGAGCAAAAATGCGCACATATAACATTCACATTGCGTCGGGAAACATGCCCCCCTATTAAAATAAATAATCAAATAATATCCCAACTCTCGCATGTAAAATACCTCGGTATACATCTGGATCGGCGTTTAACGTGGAAATGGCATATAGAAGCGAAATTAACTCAAATGAAACTAAAAGCAATCCAAATTAATTGGCTTATTGGAAGAAATTCTGTTCTTAGTCTCGATTGCAAACTTCTACTCTACAACTCTATCTTAAAGCCCATTTGGTGCTACGGTATTCAGTTATGGGGCACTGCCTCGGCTTCTAACATCGAAAAAATTCAAAGGCGCCAAAATAAACTTCTTCGAATAATCACAGCCGCCCCCTGGTACGTCAAAAACTCAAATATCCACAAGGATCTCAATGTGCCATTAGTAAAAACTATGATAACGAAATATGCAGTAAAATATTTAAAAAGGCTGGAACTGCACCCAAATCCATTAGCTAGAAATATTTTAAATTATGGCGGCCACACTCGCTTAAGAAGAAGAGACACTGCAGCACTCACCCAATCAGATGAGCGATAAACACCTATATATGTAAACAGAAACCGTGATGACTAAATCTTTTGTGTTTGGCACTGGCAGGACATAAAGCAAATATTAGGATAAGATTTGATTAATTATTGTTAGTTCATATTTAATATATGAAGATTCAATAAATAAATAATGAAAAAAAAAAAAAAAAAAAAAAAAAAAAAAAATCTTTAAGATTCCTATGTGTATTTCAATATATTAAAATATTCTACTGGAAATAATGCAAACTTAGAACATTTTACTTCAATCCAAGTTTTTAGAAACACTAAAACCACTTTTGTGTACTTTTTCAGTCATGTTTTGAAACCGATTCCGCGTGATATTATTCAGTTTCTAATTTAAGTAACACTTTTCTTTACTACTCTTAAAATTAGGAAAAACTAGAATCATTTAAGAAAAAATTAATTGAAAATCTCAATCGATTAAAACTTTATTTAATATAAACTTTAGAACATGGCCGTTTCTAATATAAAAATCACATTTGGTAATTTTTTTCTAAACACAAATCATAAAAAATATGTGGTAGCTGTTTTGAAATGGATTTTTCAATAAAGCCTAGTACTCTGTTCCAATTTGTGAAAAATGTTCACCAACATCTATTATTTCATGCGAAAAATTTGACATGTATCAATGTTACCTATCTCGAGAGTTTGTACAATTTGACGTTTTTAATTATTCAAAGTATGCGACATTGTTTTGCATATGTAAACAAAACCCACATGTATTTTACTAAAAAGTATTTTTTTAATTAAAATATTAAGTAAAAATAAAATTAAATATTGATGAAAACCTGTTACGGGTTGTGTTATTTATGTTTTGCAGTTCTCATTTTAATATTAAGTTTAAACTTATTTCATTTGCTTAAAATTCCACGTGAAATAAGTGCAGCTTATATTATTTCGCAGTTGTAAAAAAAATGTTGCTAGAAACATTTCGCAACTTTTTCACAAATTAAACAGAGTACAACTCTATCAACATTTTTTCATAGAAATTCCGCACAAGTTTTTTTCATATGAGTTTTGACAGCATTTCACGTGAAATGTTGAACAGAGTACTAGGCTTAAAGTATAAAAAACTTTCGCTCATTTAAAACAAATTGTTAATGAGAAATTCATAGTGCAAAGTACACACTATTCGAAGTCGTAAATAATTTACTTCGAATCGAAATACGCGATAACCTCCCATGTAAAACGTTAAAAGTTTAAAAACGTAAATTGCAAGTGTATTAAGGAAAATATATTCATACGTATTATTTAAGAAAAAAGTAACCAAAATAAAAAAAATATTCACATCTTTACATTCGAGAAAAAAATTATCAATTTTGGTTAGAAATAACCAAAAACGACAGCTCTGATCATTACTGAAACTTTGTTTGTAAACTTTCATTGTATGCAAAAGCAATGTATCAAACACAGTTGCTGGCATGTATGAACCAAGAATGATAGAAGAAAGATTACGACAACACGAACTCCAAAATTGAATTTTCTGCGCAGGTGGGTCAAATGACGTCACGAAACATACACGAATAGGTAACCCTAGCTTGGGTTAAGCTACGTCATCTAACGGGAAAACATGCGCATGGCGTAATCTCTTTTTATATCATTCTTGGTATGAACGCCATGTCCCACCAGAAACCTTTGTTTTGACGGCTATACAAGTCACTGTCTGCGAAAGTGTTAACTGTTTAAAAACTTTAACTTTTTGTATCAGAAGTGTAAGCGGTCATTTTTATTAAATTTTTTAAAATATTAGGTAGTGTAATTATATTAATTATTATTATTAATAATTTAGTTTGGCTTGTTAGCTTTCTGATCAGGACGATTTTACCAAACCCCTCCCCCTTTTAAAGACCCCTCTGAGGAGCACAAAAATATACTAAAAATAGGCCATTGTTAAACCAATTGTAGCGACTTATATAAAAAAGAAAAATAAAATAAAAATTATTGATTTAAATAGCGAACAATTAAAATAAATTTTAATATACAAATTAAAATTGACTTGTTACTCCTGCTGGCCGCCAGACAGCCTTGAACATAGCTGGTCGAGATGTCGACCACTGGGATAATTAGTGCACTAAATTTTTTTTATTCTTATCTATTATTTTTTATTTTTTTGATTACTTGTTGAAAAAATCGTGGTAATATAAACTGTAGTACTTTTTTTTAATGCGAATATTAAACATCAACCAGCTATTCTGTCTATTTTTGATAATGAGGTTACTCAACATTTAGTGGATGAGACAAAAAGGTATGCTGCTCAACATAACAATAATGGACATTTGATTAATATGAGCACAATGCTTCGATTCTTTGGGGTATTGCTTTTTTCCGGTTATCATTCCGTTCCTAAAGTGCAGAACTATTGGAGCAATGAACTAACCTATGGAATCGCTATCATAAAACAAGCAATGAACGTTATAATTTTCAAAATTTATTTATTGATCATATGGATCCGATAAAAAGTGTAATGCGATACGACAGAAAACTAAAAAAACGGGTCCCTGTGCCCCAAGCCAACCTTATTGCCAACTATAATATGTAAATGGGCGGCGTAGACTTAGATGATAATGCTATAGATAATTATCAGATTAAAATAAGAGGCAAGAAGTGGTGGTGGCCACTTTGGGTTACTTGCTTGTACAGCGCCTGTGTTAATGCATGGAAATTGCATTGCACTATTACTGAAGAACCAACCAGAAGCCCATAAGTCAAATTTATTTTAAAAACTCAATAACGAAAACGCTGTTGCTATTCGCCGAATCAACAAACAACGAAATATCTTCGTCCGATGCAGAAAACGAAAATGAAGAATAGTTGATAAGCCGCCCAGTATCACTGCCCAAAGTAAATGGTTTGTACATGTCATCATGTGTCAAGCGCTGCTATCGCCGATGCAAAATGCATACTGCATATACTTGCCCTAAATGCACTGCCAATTTCCATGCGGGAAATTGTTTCGAGTCTTACCACAAAAATTTTAAATAGCTTATTTATTCAATAAATTAAAATATTAAATAAATTGTTCAATCTTTTCATTTATCTTTAGGCTTCCACTCATAAAAAAACTGACTCATTGGTACTTAAATTTTGAAGTTTTGACTATCTATCAGTGTAGCTTTTATATTTGCTTATTTTAGTTAATACCCTTTCATTTTATTTTCTATCACAATATATGGTATCACACAAAAAAATTTTTTGCTCTTAATATCCCAGTGGTCGAGATCTCGACCAGCATTTTGCACAGGGAGTCCCCGGCAAAAAAAAAAAAAAGGTAAAGAAGTTATTTTTGGCCGATTTCTAACTAGTCATGAAAATTGTATTAGAATATTCAACCATTTATGTAGCTTGGTACAAAATGGGTTAAAGATTACTTAAGTTACTTCTTAAGTGACTTTTGTTTAAAAACTGACTTTTTGTATAAAAAGTAAATTTTTCTTTTACTAAGAGACTTTTTTAGAAAACATACAATTTTGTTTTCCTTACTTTAATTGACTTGTATTCTGTAGTTTGTATATTTTATACGTTCTAATATTATTATCTTACACACACATTATCTAAGAGCAATTTGTTTTAAACAGCATGTCAACAAATGGAAAAAAGGATAATAACTTCTATTACTTGCTATTGATTCAAAAGGATTACAATTTCTACTGAAAATGCAATATATTTGAACATGTTTGTTTTTTTTTTGCGAAAATAATCTTATAAGTTAAAAGAGATTTAAATTTCATTTACCAATTAGATGAAAATACTTGTAACAAAACATGGATTTTAGTTCCTTTTTTCCATTGAAATAGAAATAGTAGTTGCCAAGGCTATTACTAATTGACATTAAGAATAACAAAAAAGAATCAGTTGGCATGATGCGTATACCTGCTTGGGGTGGTAGGTACACTTGTTAGAATAAAACATTTATAAATTTCAAAACTTTTTTTTACCTTGAAAAAGTCCTGGGCAAACTTCGTAACTTTAATAAACCTTTCTATAAACGGATCACTTATAAAAAATGGATATCGATAACAAATTTATTCGACTTTTCCCAATTACCTTCCTAATTTTTAATTAATTTTCACTAAATAAGTGTCCTTGTAAACATTAAACAAATTTTTAAAGCCTATTTTCGTTAATAGGATTACTCATTTGCCAACGAAAATTCGATAGTATTTAAACCATTTAATTGTAAGTTTATTGTAAATAGAGTTGTTTAAAACAATGTTTGTTTGTGGTTATTGTTTAGAATTGTAAAAAAATGTTTAACGATTTTTATTTACTGAAAAAAATGAAAACAAATTTTAAATAAAATAAAATTAAGAGAAAAAAAAAATGCCAACCACTGAATGACCAAATAAATTAAGGGATTTAAATGGAACGAACATTGTCAATAATTGAAATTTCTAATAAATATTTAATTAACATGGAAAAGTGAATTTTAAGTGCATAACAGAGTTTCTCAAACTTTTATTTTGAAGAAGAAATGAAAATTCTTTTTGTTTGTATAAATTCTAGAGTAACCCTGCCCACATTGCTGGACAATACAATAACATACGTTTACGTCTTTGTATTAAAAATTAAATTTTCTAGAAAGAATAGACATTTTCCTGAAAAAGAATAAGAAAAAACTATATTTTATATAGAGAAAACACACCATCATAAAAACGCGCGTATAACGCATATCTATTCGTAGAAACTTTTTTTTAAAAGCCATCACTGAAAGTAGACCTTTCCAACGCATGTACTCGTTTGAAAATCGGTTGAGTGGTTCTCGAGTTAAAAAATGACGAACATAGGACAACTTATTTTTATATATATATATAGATTTTTCATATATGAAATAGGGGTTTTCTTAAGACTGCCTAAAGGCATCGTTTCTCTTACCTGAACGTAAACGTTGCGGATCAGGTGTTCCCTTTTCCTTATCAAGCTAATGTATAAATAGTAACTTCTACGTAAACGTGACGTTCCGGATAAACCATCTCAAATTAACATGTTTTCCGTTTTAAAGAATTTTATGTTTTTTTATTTTTATTGAGAAAGCGAACCTTCCGTCGACGTACATAACGTTTTTTTATATTTTTATAGAAAACGCACAAATAAGAACCCTCCGGGAAATTTGTGTCAATTGTTCCAACAAAACTGATCCTGGGATTTCTGAAAATATAATACGAAAAAAAAAGAAATAAATAATGACATGTGAAAGTAGAACTTATCACTTAACTGGTATATTAAAGACCGTTATACAATATCCCACAAAGTCTTAAATATTTTTCAAAATTGCTTCCCTAATCAAATTATTGTTTGAAAATTTTCAACAAACAATAACAACTTATCATGACAGGCTTGTAATTTTTTTTTTCTTTTTCAAAATACGTAAGTCTTGTGTGATAGGCTGACTTCCAAAACGTCAATTGATTTGTATTAGAACAGAGCATAATGTTTCATAACGCCGCATTACAAATTATATACAATGCTAACCCTTCCAAAACATCACTGTTAAGTATTAGTAACGCAGTAAAACAGCAATCAGGGCATTGGTTTTAAAATTGATGCTTTGTGACATTTAACATTTCATTTGCAAACGCTACATGTTTATTTTTAATATTATCCATTGTATCACTTACATTTCAAAACGTTTAAATAAACAAAACACATAGTTGCATTGTTTCGGCACTTTGTACATGTGCATGGTTAAAATACAGTAGTAAAACTGTATACTACATACAAACTTTGTATTGGTACGTTTTGGAAGTCAGCCATAGTGTAAAGCAGCTTTAAGTATTAACAAAAAGGTTGTTAAATTCTTAAAAGCACAGTTTTTATTAAACAATTTTGGAAAAAAAAAACTAACTGCCGTATTCAAAAAAACTAAAATGGATATGAAATCTGTTTTAAGAAAAATTTGTATGGAAATTTAATTTTAAAATACGTTTGAAGTCTATTTTATTTTTTATGAATACGGCAGTAAGACTTTAATTACACTGTGCAAGAAATTGACACTTTTTTTTCGTGACAAGCTGGGCACCTGGCGTTTTAACATAATTCGGGTACGCTGAATCCAGTGGTGCCCGCGGTACGTCTGCAAAAAAATTAGAAGCATAGCTGCATTTTCCAATTTTTTATGAATTTTTAAAAAACAAAAATTTCGAAATTTTGTTAAAAAAATTATTTTTTTTTCCAAAAAAAAAAAAAAAATTATGTTTCTAAAACGACTGCGGATATTAGAAAGAGGTTTTACTTTTCTTAAAAAAAATTTTGCGGAATTTCGGTTTTTTAAGTTTTTTCAATAGGCTAAAGCCTTTTTGAGTTACGCGAATATATGTTATGCAACCTCCTCTATTTTGGAAATAACGGTATATCTCGAAAACCAGAGCCAATCTTAAAAAACCGCGGGCACCACTGGATTCAGCGTACCCGAATTATGTTAAAACGCTATGTGCCCGGCTTCGGAAGAAACTCATGGTTTTTCCAAACTATTTTTATTTAAAAAAGCTTTACTGACTTTAAGTTAAATTCGAAATTTTGTTTTCTCTCTATAGTAAAAAAAAATTAATAGTTGAGCAACTTACACCAATAAAAAGATTCTTAAGTATAAATTTACTCTTTTTAAATTTGTTTTTAATTATTCGCAAAAGTGTTGAAAGATATTTTTTGTTAAAGAAGCTTATTATTGCAAGCTTATTTTGTTTATACTTGCAAGGTTTAAGTAGATTTTTTTTAATCTGACGTAGGTTTTTAAATAATATAAGTGCTAGTTCACACTGTTCAAGTTATAGCCATCAAGACTTGAGCTTTAAGGAAACTTTCTCTCTCTCCCCTTAAAACTCAAGACTCGACGTTTAAGACTTGAACAGTTTGAACCAGCGCTAACATTTCCAAAAGCTCTTTTGTTATTAAATCTAATTTTGTAATTCTTAGCAAACGTTTAATGGAATTGTTTTCAAAAAGTTTTCTTAAAAATTTGTATGTCAAAAGTTTAAAAAAAAGCTACGAAAAAAGCATTTTTCTTCTTTATTTCATTAAAATCATTGTGCTCAAAAAAATTTTCTTATTTTCGTCAACATTTTTGATTTATTTTAACTTTTTATCTATTTGAAGACCACTGTATTTAGAAACTTGCCTTAAATCCAACAAAATAATGTAATTATTTTAACGGGCATCATCAAAATTACATGTCGATTTTATTTTCCATTTAATTTTGGCTTTTTGTTTAACAATTGTTTACAAATATATTTATCTGGAGCCGCCACATAAATAATAAATATTAGTTTATTGTTAATAAAAATTTGAAATATTTTTGTGAACACGATGTTGGTTGACGTGGCTTTGTGCTTTAAAATTAATTTGTATAAAATTTGTTTATAATTGGCCATTTCATAGCATTTCATTTTAATGCGCACAACAATAATTATGAAAGTAATAATTGAGTTAATTAACAGTTAATTACGTTTTTCTATCATAATGTTTAAACGAGGGGGATTTAATATGCTTCTGCAGTGTAATATCTTTAATGAGAATATGACAAATAATGACAAAAATAAGTGCAGACTTACGTGGAATTAGAAAAGTGAGTCAGAGCTTTTGAAGGAAACTATAGGTTGACCTGTTAGAGATAATAATTTTATGAAATTTCAATACGAATATCGCCATTGAAACAAAATTCAAACTTTTTAGCAGAACACTAAAGTGATAGACATCCCCGAGGGTATGTAGGGAAATACGCTAAGGGTATTTAACCTTTTGATTTAATATACTTAAGTCCTCCACGGAAATCGGGCTTAGTCAATAGCTGAAATGAGACAGAGTTAAAAATTGAGAGACCTCTTCAGGTCACGGCTGACCAGAGTTTATAAAGGTTACTTTAGGAGTACTACAAATTTACGAGAAGGACGATTTTAAAATTAAAAAATAGTTTTTATTTTCTGAGGAATAAATAAAACTCAATAAATAACTTTTATTTTCTAAGCGAAAAATAAAATTCAAGAAATAATGATAAATAAAGGCTACGTTACACTATCACACACAAGCCTTACGTATTTTAAAGAAATTACAACCCTGTTATGATAAGTTGTTGTTTTTTCTTAAATTTTCAAACAATAATTAGTTTAAGGAAGCATTTTTGTAAAAATACGTAAGACTTGTGTGATAGTGTTAAGTACCCTTTAGTAATTTTTAAAATAAACTTATAACCGTTACGTTCCCTGATTTAAACATATTTTTAGAAATATATGAAATGTAAAGTTATTTTCGAAATGTTTCAGAACCGTTTAATGGACTTAACATTTTTTTTTTAATCCAACAAAAGAGACCTTTGTGTAGATAAATAATCCAGAAAATATTTTTAGGTTTGGAGGGTCGTTTCGTAGAATATTTATTAAGCGAATAATGCATGCAGGCGCTGTTTGCTATGCTGAACTGGCTGCCAGTTGACATCATGGCCGAACAGCTGGCCCTTACTTCCGCGATTAGGCTAGGGGCGGTGGGTTATGGGCTACGCGGGACTACCGTCACTCTGGGACCTAAGGGTCTATACTGATGGTTCCAAGATGGGCAGTAGAGTAGGTGGAGGTTTCTTCATCGAGGAATTGGGCATAAGGGTCTCTTTTAGGCTGCCGGATGGAAGTAGTGTACTGCAGGCGGAAATCTCTGCCATAAGGCGGGCGGCAGACTGGCTGAGGTACTATCGTATATCGAGGGATATATGTATATTAATGGACAGCAAGGCTGCCATTGCAGCTTTGGCTGGTGTCGTCACAATATTTATGTATACAGTGGAATTCCGGAGGTCTCTAAATGAGATCGCGGAACATTCCAGGGTAACGCTGGTATGGGTACCAGGGCACAGTGAATAACCGGGCAGTTTGGTTGCCGACAGTTGCAGACGGTCTTTGTCAACGGCCTGATCGGCATTCCAATGGCTCGCTGCAAGACTCTTATCAGGAATGAGTCGT
The DNA here is from genome assembly GCA_943735925.1 of Pollenia amentaria. Taxonomy (NCBI): domain Eukaryota; kingdom Metazoa; phylum Arthropoda; class Insecta; order Diptera; family Polleniidae; genus Pollenia; species Pollenia amentaria. Next base: position 180,136,798 of record OX031010.1, on the reverse strand, counting down.
ATAGAAGGTTTCAGGAGATATGGTAGGGGGAGCATACCTGCTTGATGGCCAGTTCTTTAGGGCCTAAGTACGACGCGGTGAGACCGCGAGTGCTACTTCGCCTCGGTAGGGACAGGAAAAAGACAGTGATATCGGTCATTACAGGCCACTGGGTGATAGGGACTCATGAGCGGAGAATGGGTCTTGATTACAATGACTACTGTAGAAGTTTTCATGATGAGGAGGAATGTGTTTCACTTTCTCTGCCAATGCCCCGGTCTCGGGGATATTAGGTGGACTTATGGAGAATAGTCTGGTGAATTCTGGCTAACTCTTGTCGCTGGCAAAGGGTATATCACAAAGTGACCGCTATAAGGACCCAAGTGCGTCATCCTCGTGTCGGCTGCCCATTGAACCTAACCTAACCTAACCTAACCTAACCTAACCTAACCTAACCTAACCTAACCTAACCTAACCTAACCTAACCTAACCTAACCTAACCTAACCTAACCTAACCTAACCTAACCTAACCTAACCTAACCTAACCTAACCTAACCTAACCTAACCTAACCTTACCTAATATTGCAAGAAAATTATGCAAAAATTAAATGTTACTGTATCTATAAAACTAGAACCGCTAGAAAAACACTAATAAATCCATTGTAATCAGCACTCACAATTTAACCCATTTTTGGTGACCGGTGATTATAATCACGAGCATCGTTACTGTTTTTTTTTTTTGTTGCTTTGTGTTTTCCTGACAGTTACTTAAAATCTAATTTCGTTGTTATAATGCCAGTTTAATTGGTGCGGCGAGAAATGCGTTAACCAAAACCAATGGACAAAGATCTGGAAAATATCGTGTTAAAAGCTGATGCAGCCAACTCAATAACTTAATTTTGGTAAATGTGTTTTATATATCTTTACCGTTAGGCGAAATGGTCTTAAGTCTGAAAACACGTTTTTTGTTATTGGCCTGAATTAAATTTTTTCTCTCTTTTGTTTAGTAAGAATAACTTATGTCTAGCACAACTACTTCTATTCGCAATCATCTGCTGTTTCTAACTTAAGACATTTTTGCCTAACGCCAAAAATTAATCATGCTCGTTTTGACAACATTTTGATTTTGATTTGAAAATATGGGTTTATTCTTGATTTCACAACTTTTATTATAAATTAAACACAGGATGTTGTTTTTATTAAACGATCTGTTGATAATTTTAAAAGGGTTTATTTTACTGTGTATACCAAAGAGTTGTTTGTTTTATGTTGTTTAAGTTGGCAACTACTCGGGGTAAAATATTTTGTACGGTTGAAGTAGTTTGATTTTAAAAGTTTATTTTTTATTATTTTCCACCCCTCTCCCACTCTTATACTAAGAAAAAGTTAAGAAAAATATACAGAGATGAGCACTATTTGCATTCAAAAGTTGCAAGTGTTGTCTTCTCATCCAAGTTTTAAGTTTTTAATTTCCCATTATATTTTTATTTTAAATAATAAAATATTTTATGATTTATTTTTGTCTTGCTTTGCTTTTTACACTAACAGCTTTTGATACTCCGTTGCGAAATTTAGTCTGACTTTAAAAGTTTTGTTCTTTTTTTGTTCGTTCGAATTACTAATTTATTAAATTCATCTCTTTCAAAACTTGATTATTTAATTTCCTTAAGAAAAAAAAAAAAACAAATAAATAAAAACAAAAACCAAAGAAAACTCTTAAAAAATACCTTAAATTTGTTATGCCTTGATGTCTCGAGTAAAATAAAAAGGTATAATTTAGCAAAACGTAAACAGGAAGCAGAATAAAAGATGTTTGTGGGTATAAATCAAATGAAATATAGTGCCAAAAAACGTAAAAAGGAAAAAGAGATGGAGCTGGATCAGGAGGGTTACGACGCCAGCTCTGACAAGGAAATGCAAAAAGGTAAGGAAAACCATATTGTAATGCCAGTAGACACAACAGAAATATTAGAGAAAAAAGCACAACAGCAGTTAGCAAAACAAATAAACGACACAAAAGCACCTTTAACAGTGCCAGCGCTACGAAGCAATGGCAAAGTAGACATGACAATGGCCTCAGATTTATCAACAGCAACAGCAACAACTCGAACATCTGAAGCAGATAGTCAACAAACTACAAAAACGACTGAATATACAGCATTGACAGGTGAACCTGTAGATAATACGCCAACAAGTAAATGGAAAAATTGCCAATGCAATTTACAAAGCGATCAACGTTTAAGTGAAAATCAAAAACAAAAACAGCAGCAAAAGAACTTGCCAACCCATCAAGACTATGAGCAACTTTTTCATCACCAGCCTCCATCAACATGTAAACAACAAGCAGGCAAACAACATTCGTTATCGTCATCAGCTTCACCATCACCACCCATTAACGTTATAACATCCCTGGCCACGGTCTATATATGTTTGGGTATATTGACATTGGCTTTGGCCTCCCTATCTGTGTTATTTTACTCACATGTAGTCTCCTGCTCAACATCAACAACCCACCAAAATTCTACATCTTCCCCTCCAATGGGATCCATGACGTCTTCTTCAGCTCTCGATGGAGAAAAAATCCCCAAAGCATTTTCATCATCTTCATCATCATTGCCATCATCATCATCATCATCTGCAGAGCCACCTTTATCGCTGTTTCGTGAACAATTTCAACAAGAATTACTTGCCTCCGAACATGTGCTACGTTCCCTGGTGGAAAAAATATTATTACAGCCACTGACTGAAAATGGGGAACATCTGCGACAACAACTACTGCAACAACGAAAATATATTTCTTTAGAGAATTTAAACGATCAAAGGTAAGTTTTCCGTACGTTATTTTTTTTTTGTTCTTAAATCGAGTTGTATGAACACTTGTAAATTTTTATTATTTTTTCTCAAGTACATGTCACTGATGCACATATAAAAACTGATTGCAATTTATTACTTTTGAAATAGTTTTTCTTAGATTGTGGATATTAGAAAGCAGAAAAAAGAAAAGAGATATTGTGCCTTTGTAATAATAAAAAACTACAACAACAATTTAATAATTGTTTATTAGTTTTTTTGCAATTTATTTCCAGACAATTGGGCCATCAAGTTTGACTGGCATATTGGAAAAAGAAATATGATGTTTTGGAGAAATTGCTAGACGAAATTTGCTGGCATAGAAAAAGTTAATTTACTTAGGGACTCCCAAAAAAAGAAATAAACAAATCAAATTCAAAAACGATGGTTAATAGTCTTAAAACAGGGATAAATAATAAGGACCGGTTCAGCGACAGATTCCCCAAAAGAGATTATTCCATTGAAAAAAATGTACATTGTATGTCTAACACAGAATCGACTTAGTGAAAAAAATCCATTGATTTCTACAATATTTACAGATTCAATTTTGTACTAAAGTTTTTAATCTTAGGAAAAATTAAGATTTGGTTTCAAAATCTCCAAATCACTACACTTACAATATTTTGGGTGGCATGTCATAACGTCCACTCCAAAAAGTGTCATAGTGTCCATGGACACTGCGACACTTTCAAAAGTGTCATTAGGTCCATAATTACTAAAGAAGTTAAATACAAAAAAATGATCTGCATACACGCATAGAAAAACATGTTTCATTATGGTCCCAACCAACAAAACTATTTTTAAAGAAACTAAATTTAACCATAATATGGTTCTCGGTGACAATGATTTGGTTAAATGAAACATAATATGGTAAACATTTTTTTAAAAATGGGTTTGCTGCTTTTTCTCTGGGTGTATATATTAAATATATAACGAAAACACTTTTGGGCGCAAGGATTTTCTCCTCTATGGTATAACAAATACCAGCTTCGCTAACTTAAGCTTCTCTGCATAGTCGGCTTTCGTTCGGAAACAAGGCAGATTTTAGAAGCTTTACTTAGCGAAGCCGGTGTTTGTTATACCATAGAGGAGGAAATCCTTGAGCCCGGCCGAAGGCCGGCTATGATCCCCAATTTGTTTACATTCTTGTTTGCAAGAATTTTTGGCATTATACTTACTTATTTTGAATATCAACATAGACTACAAAAAATTAAAACTCCACACATTGATTATATAACACATATGTATTTTATTTTGTAACTTAAAAAGTTTTTAATTTGAAATTAAATATTCACTTAAGAAAGCAAAATAAATTTAGGGACTTCATATTTACATTAGTAAAAAGTTCATTATAATGGAACTACATACTTAAAATTTTATGTACCGGCTATTGATATATATTAATATTACTTTCAACATACAGAAGCATGATTATGCTTGTATTCCAGGCTTAGCTGCGCGCACACTCCATCGCTTTTAAGTGCAACACTCACACCGCAATTCTTGAAATAGCATGCATACCGGGTACAATCTCGAAGTATGTGTTTTCGGCGAAATATTTGTTTTTCATTTATCAGCACTAATAACTTTGAATTTCTTCTAAATCCGCTAACAAATTCATAACTATATTTAACACTTTCCGTATCAACTTCTTTAACTTTATCGCATACGTCCGCAATCGATGAAATTCAGTTTAAACTAATTTCTTTTCTTAAGTTTTGATAATCACTTGACATTTTAACGGTATTTTAAAACAAATTTTACACATTTTAATATTTTTCATTATAAGTTAAGTTGTGGACATTATGACACTTTGCAAAGTGTCATAACGTCCGCGGACGCTACGACATTTCATTGATGGACGTTATGACATGCCACCATATTTTGTACGTAAAATTAACTGAAATTGTAATATAACATAAATGAATATTCAGTTAAAAACCGGTCTACTTATTTTTCATTTATTTTAAACGAAAAGTTCATTTAATTTTTACTGTCAAAAATTCAACTGCGAATTCCGTAAAAACAAATGGATTTTCAGTTATTTTATTAAAATTAACTATCAAAAAATAACTGACAAATTCCGCTTGTTATTCTAATGAGAGAGAGAGAATAATTATTTTTATTACTTACCCCTGTATACATGTTTGTTTTACTTTTTTTGTACTAACCACTTTGTTTACAGAAGAACTTTTAATTATAAGACACCAGCAGCATGCCCGATATGGTATTCGCAATTATTTTACCTTAAAAATTTTATGTATTTAACTAAATAATTTAACAAAATAGAATATGGGAATTTTATACACAAAACAAGCAAATCGTTTTTGTTTTTTCTTTTTGCCACAGATCTATAAATAGATAACTGAAAATTTATTTTTTGGTAATTAAATTATGTATATAAAATAACTGAAAATTCATTTGTTTTTACGGAATTTGCGGTTGAATTTTTGACAGCAAAAATTAATTTAATTTTTCGATAAAATAAAATGCAAAATAATTAGATCGGGTTTTAAATAAATTTACAGTTGTTTTAAATTTCATTTTCATTTAGCTTTACATACAGAATACCTTTACTAAATCAACTGACAATATAAAATGCAACCGAAAATCCGTATTAATGTGCACTTAGTTTTTTGAATAAATGCTAGAATCAGTTAAAAATAAATTTGCTTGGAATTTTAAATGTTTATTTATTAAAAAATTACTGAACGGAATACTTCTTGAATAACCTACAGTCAGTCCGTTACTGTAATAATATTGCGAGTGTAATATCACGATATTTTTTTTAATATCTATACATTTTACAAAAATATTTTGTTTGTTGTGCTTAATTCCCTATTTTTATTCTTGATAAATACACTGAAATTTATTATTGTTCAAGCTTCGATATCGTTGCAAATAAGACTTTTGGAGTGTTTGTAATTCTAATTCCTTCTGTAGTTTTATTTACTGATATCTTTGGCTTATCAAAATTTTTGGGAAAATGCTTCCTGATGATCCAGGGATGTGAACTATTTCTGATCAAAAAGCGCCGTGCCAAGTGATGCCATTAGTAGGGAATTTTCCCGTTTTGTAGGGGTTTTTTTGCGAAAATTTTAAATGTAGGGGGAAAAGGACAGATATCTTATTTCAAGGCAAATGCTGGGAATTTATAAAATAGTATCTCATTTTCAATATAAAGTGTAAAAAAAGGTAAATAATAGGGTATTCATTTAATCGGGCTTTTGCTGTAATCGGTTAACCGCTCGATTAATTAACCGAGGTTTTGGTTTAATCGGTTAATAATAGGTTAATTTTGTATTTGATCGGTTAACCGATTAATAAAGTTTTTTTATAAATTAATAAAAATTATTTATTATTTTGAGCTTTTAGTAAAAACAATAACATAACAAACAATTCTCGAACTAAAACGAGCAAACATAAAAATAATTCATAAATATGCAATACACATTTTTTAATAAAGACATTAATATTTTATATTAGTTAAAAAATAAACTGTAAGATAAATGTAAATTACTAATGCTTTCAATGAAAAATAGCTTTGAAAGTTTTATTAAAACAAGCCAGCAAGATCATGATGCATTTAAGAATACTATGGCTCAGATTTTATCGGATTTTAAGAAAGAAACTTCAACTGCCATTAAAGGTTTAAAATATGACATTCTTGGTTGTAATGAGATGATTAAACATATTGATTCCTCTACCAACTTGAAAATTTCTGCATTAGAAACTGAGAATAACGTTCTTCATCGTAGACTCTACCGTGGTGATTTTGTGATAAATGGGCTTCCATCTGGTATTAAGGATTTAAACTCTGCAATTGTCTCTTTATGTTCGTTTTATAATATAAACATATGTAGTTATGATATTAATCATATTTGCTACATGAACAACAGAAGGAGTATACTGGTTAAATTTAATAATGTTTCAATAAGGGATGCAATAATGAAGGAATATTTTAAAATGCGCTCGCTTACTGTTAAAGATATTATTGGGGGCGAAATTGCCAGTCGTGTTTATTTAAATGATCATTTTTCACCTGCTGCTTCCAATTTAAATGGTCTTTGTCGCAAAATGCTTCGTCAAAAAGTAATTTTGAAATTTAGAATTATTAACGCTGATCGTTTGAAGGCACGGCTAACACTGAGTGATGGTAAAGAGGTTGATTACACTGTGAAAGAATGTGCTGATCTATTAAATGAAAATGCTGAAAGCTGATTTTTAATATTTTATATAATTTTATTGGTGAATTTGATTTAACAACTTTGAATTGGATTTTTTCTCTAATTAAGGTGCTTTTGCTCTAGTTTGTTGCTTTAATTATTATGTATGAATCTTATTATATACTGTATAGACTGAAGGCATCTTGTTGGTTTTAGTTTACTATAAGTTTTTAAATCAAATTGCTTACCTTTTTTATTGATCTCTCTGTTGTTACCCATTAGATTCCATTTTTAGTATACAGCTTTAATTCTGCAGTTACTTTGTGGAAGCTATTGGGTAAATTTACAATTCTTATGATATTTATTTTATACACGTTTAAGTGTTGTTGCAATTGTACTTTGTATATATTTTGATAGCTGAGTTTTTTTTTTTTTTGATAATTGTTAATTTTTATACTTATTTTGGTAATCGTATTAATGAATTTAAGTTTAATAATAATTCCGTTCACTTGGTTCCCCGCCATTCTCTTTTTGATATTTAATGTCTATGAATAGTGATAATATTGGTCCAATAATTAGTGGTAGTTTGTATCTTAAGACAATTTTACGAAGTTTCTCAAATGTTTTAAAAATATCTCATATTAATTGCCAGAGTATTCGCCCTTCTTTAAATGCTTGTAAATTTGATGAGTTTCGAAATGTTATGGATAATAACTTCAATTTGATTGCAGTTTCTGAGACATGGTTAAAACCTTATGTATCTACTAAGTCTATAGGGATTTCTGGGTATAATATAATAAGAAATGATCGATTGTTTGCCAGGGGTGGTGGTGTTGCTATTTATGTTTCAGATCAAATTACTTTTACTGTGCTATCTAAGGTCTCTCTTCCGGGTTGTGAGTCAATTTTTATTGAACTTAAATTTGGTGTTTTTAAAATCTTGTTTGGTGTTGTGTATTTGCCGTATGGTGATTTAGAGTTATTTGAGACTTCACATTATGAATTGATTTCGAGACACAAGGATATTATTATTGTTGGAGACTTCAATTGTAATATGTTTGATATTAGGAAGGCAGTCCGGTTGCGTTCTATGTGTGTAAGATGTAATTTGTGTGTTTCGCATAATAGCAGACCTACCTACCTTGATATTGCCCATGATACGACGTCTTTGTTGGATATTTGGCTGATGAGTAATACATCATATATGAAATTTTCAGACCAGGTTCAGTGCCCAATGATATCATACCATGCTTTGATTTTTGCAGCTTTTGGGTTTGAAGTGAGAGAACCTTACCGATATGTAACATATAGGGACTTTAACAGTATTGATTGGAATGGATTGATTGCTTCATTAGGTACATTTGATTTTGCGTTATTTTATGGTTCGGGAAATATTGAACTTCAAAGCTCATTTATCAACTCATTAATTGACACTTTGTTTAGATTTGTTCCTGAAGTAAGAAGAAAAATATGTGTTGACAATAGTTCTTGGATGAAATCTAGTGAAATCTTACTTTCTACTTCTCTAAGAGACTTAGCCTATTCTGTTTTTCGATCCACCAGATCTTCTGAAAGTTGGCAAATTTACTGTAGGTATAGAAATAGGGCGAAGAATGTTATTAGACGGGTTAGAAGGACGTTTTATTCTAAGTTATTTTCGGGCTTAGATAATTCGGGTATGTGGAAGCTTTTGAAGGGATGTGGTGTTAATGGTGATAATGAATATATTCCCAATTTAGATGTAGATGATATCAATACTTTTTTTGTGAATGCTTCAGTCTCTGATAATCATGAATCGGTTGACTTTAGTTCTTTCGTTGATATAAATGGATCATTTTCATTTCATTGTGTGAGTGAACCTGAAGTATTAGAAGCTATGTATCGGATTCGTTCCAAGTCAGTCGGCACTGATGGAATCAATATACGATTTCTTAAGACTATTTTTCCGTATATTTCACATGTTCTTACGTGGCATATAAACCAAATTCTTACTACATCTATTGTTCCTTCTGCTTGGAAGACTGCGCGTGTTGTGCCGATTCCTAAGTCCAAGGCTGTCCACAGTGTTGATGATCTTAGACCTATATCTATACTTCCTTCCATATCAAAGATTCTTGAGCATATTATGAAGGATCAAATTCTTTGTTGTGTGCGGAATCAGATTTCTCCATCCCAATTTGCTTTTCGTCGTGGTCATAGTACTACTTCTCTACTACTTAACCTAACTGATGATATTCGATGTAGTTTGAATGAGGGCAAGCTGACAACATTGTTATCTCTCGATTTGTCAAAGGCTTTTAACTCAGTGAACTTTTGTGTTCTAATTAGCAAGTTGAAGAACTTGTTTAGATTTTCGAGTTCTGCCTGTAGGCTTATTTTGTCGTACTTATGTGATAGATTTCAGTTTGTGGATATGGGTGGATCACACTCAAGCTTACTACCTCTTTCGTCTGGTGTTCCTCAGGGTTCTGTTTTGGGTCCGCTTCTTTTTATGATGTACGTAAATGATCTTCCTGTTTGTATTGATACGCCTATTTGTAAATCGTTTTTATTTGCAGATGATATCATGCTGTTGTTTCGAACTGGTGCGGATAATGGTGATATTTTACAATCCAATATTGACTATGCTCTTCATCGTTTTCTGCAATGGTCTAATGCTAATAATTTGTTGGTAAACCCTTCTCAAACTAAGGCGATATTATTTGGGAATTTAAATTTGCCGGAATTGAGAGTTTCTATTGGCGGTTCTAATGTTGGTTTTGTTGATAGATTGCAATGTTTAGGAGTTCATATCGATAGGCGTCTTAACTTTGAATATCATATTGATCATCTTAGTTTTAAAGTAGTTGGTATTTTACGTAGGCTTTATTCAATTGGAGTTTTTTTACCAGTTCACGTAAGGAAAACTATTGCACATACGATTTTGATGCCTCATTTAATGTATGGGCTTGAGGTTATTTCCGGTACGGTGGCTTATTTTGTTTCTAGATTGAAACGTATTATGAACATGATAGTGCGTTATGTCTACAATGTTCGAAATAGAATGCATATATCTGATAATGTTCGATGCTTCTTAGGTTGTTCTTTCAAGAGTTTTATATTATATCGCAATCTCTTAAATTTCTATAAGGTTATTAAAAGTGGTTTGCCTATTCAACTTCGGTCTGAATTTATATTTTCCCATTTCAGCAGAAATCCACAAATAATTATTCCGAGGATTAGATACTCTGTATTTGAACGGTCATTTGTTATAAGAATTGCGCGCTTTTGGAACTTTTTGCCTCTAGAACTTCGTTTGTTTTCACATACGAACAATGTTTTTCGTTTAAAGCTTCTTAGGCACTTGTCTTTTTTATAGACTACTTGTTTTGTTTTTAATTGTTTTGTTTTTAATTTTTATTCTCGCTTCTTTTTCTTGTTTGATATATTAAATAAAACAATCAGATGTACTACTTGTTATTGGACTACATTTCCATATGATCTTTTTTATAACTTTTTTGTTTTTTTTTGGCTGGGGAGCCGATGAATGAGTTATATTATTAGTTATAAGGAAAAGTATTTTCATTGATAGTTCATGTTATTATTATAATAATAAAAATTATGTATTAAAATTAAAATTGTATTCAGGGATATATCTTTGTAATATATGTTAATTGGCCTAGGAGGCTTTATATATTACTGTGAATGAAATAAATAAATAAATAAATAAATAAATAAATAAATAATAAAGGTTTATCAATTGCTTGGAGAAATCGAAAGCAACCCATAATACAGAACATCTAATTTCTTAGTCCTTTTCCTGGATTTCTCTAAACATTTAAGATCTTCCATTGTGCCATTAATAGTCCTGTTTTAATTTTTTAGAATTTTTAACTATTTCGATTAATTCTGTTAAAAGATTGACATGAGAAGAAACAAATAACATAACACATACATGTATACGTTTTAATTTTTTAATGCCGATAAAAAAGTAATTAATATTTTTTTTTGTGTGACTATTATTTTTGTGGAGTATTTGACAATTGTTTGGTCCACATCTAGTTCATTTATATATATATATATATATAAATATTTGAAATCACTGATGCATCGCAGTGATGCATTTACGAATGTACGCCTGTTGACAGCAAACTCTTATTTAAAATGAAGATCACTGAACACTTTCTTTTTTTGTAGAAAAAAATAATTTCTAAACACATACCTTTTGCATATGAGACGAATCATAAAAATATGTTATAATACTACAAAAATTAAAAAGTTTGTTACATGGGTTAATCGGTTAATCGACTTAATTAACCGGTTCAATCGTTAATCGAAAATAGCCAATCTTAAATTAACCGATCAGTTAATCGGTCAGTAATTAATCGGTAAACCGATTAACGGTTAACCGAATGAATACCCTAGTTTGGCAACTCTGTTTGTAAAGTGTCAAAAAGTCCAATAATTTTTCTGCGTAATAAATTTCAATTATTTTTGTAAATAAAAAATAAATTAACTGCTTAAACAAACTAAAACTGTTTGAAAGAATTCATATTGGTGCAGTGAGTTGTTCTACGTTGGAGTATTTCATCAGAAGTCGTTTAATAAACATTTTCTTGTCGTCTACACTAATGGTTCTGTTGTTGGCGGTCGGTGTCTAAAGGCCTGATTTCTACAAATTGTGCATTGGAAGTTCTTAAAGTAAAGTAAATTGATAATAAGCGTATATTTTGGATCTAATATACGTAAGTTTTAAGTTGAAAATTTTAGAATTTGCAACTATATGTAATATTACTCTGTTGGCTGTGTTACATTGTTTATTGCTACCTTCTTCTTATCTACAATTCTCTTTATACAAAAAGTGCTGCCAAGTTGCATACTATTTTATATTAGGGTGCCTAAAAGTATGCTTTAAAACAGATGAGTTATAAAAGAACACTTCAATCAACATCACCAGATTACACTGAGCAAAACAATTGTAAAAAATTTGTAAATTGTGAAAACATGCCAAACAAAAACGATGAACAAGACGTTTTCTCATGGGAAAAATTGTGCTACCTCTTAGATGATAAATTAAAGGATGTTACAAGAAAATCTGATTTGGTTGCTATTAAAACAGAGATCGAAGAATTAAAAGAAGAAAACCTAAAACTAAAAAATGACGTTAAAAAACTTACTTCCCGTCTTGAATTTATTGATCGCAGATCTCGGTCAGCAAACGTTACTGTAACGGGGCTAAATAGTAAAAACATAAAGGCGGCTAAAGCAGAATTTTTAGAATTGTGTTCAAATGAGCTTAAAGTGAACGCTAATATTATGTCAACCCGTATTATATCTGGCGGAAAATCTTTTTGTTTCACCCTAGAGACTAGTATGCAGGCATACAATGTTACTACTGCTAAAAAGAAGTTAAAGGGTGGAGAGGTTTATATTCAAAAAGACTACACAGAAGAGGAGCAAAACGTTCGATATAATCTGCGGCAGCTAAGCAAAAATATTTCTAAAATAAATGAAACAATCAAAGTACGGCTTGGAGAATTCTGCATATATATAGAAAATAATAAATTTACATGGTCGAATGGTAAAATTATGGCAGATTCGGTTACAAATGCTGAGTACTTGTCTAAACTCTTAGCAAAGTGCAACTACCCAGTTGAAGTCACTTTTAGAGAAGTTCGAAAAAATAGCAATGACCAAAATGAGTTTCTTGCATCGCAATAGCAATTTAGTGTTTTCAATGTTTTGTCGTATAATGTAGCCAATTTAGCTAAATCAATAAACTTTGGTAATTTTTTAACCTATATAAATAAATTTGATGTATTTTTTCTGTTCGAAACCCACGTAGTTGCAGCTAATCAACATCTATTTACTTCTTATTTTAAAGATTATTCTCTACACTGGATTGCAGCAAAGAAAGTACATAGCGCGGGACGGGCAAGTGGTGGCTGTTTGTTTGGTTTTAAAAATGAACTTAGGAAAATATATACTTTTAAATTTTTAAATATATACAACAACTCAGTATTAACGGCTAAATTAGAAGGAAATATGTTTTATTTTATACCAAGGTATTTAAACTGTACGAATTGGAATTCGGACTTAGCAAAATTTGAATATTTTTTGCGAGAGCTCAACCCTACCAATTTTTGCATTGTTGGTGATTTCAATGCCAGAATTTCTGATGAACAAATTTTGGACTCAAATTTTTTACAAGGTTTACCACATATAAGAGAATATAGATGCTCGAAAGATAAAATTTTTAATACACAAGGCAAAAAACTTATGGAGTTAATTGAAGATTTAGGTGGGATTGTGCTTAACGGAAGGACAGGTAGCGATGCTGAAGGAGAATACAGCTTTTGCGGTGTTATGGGTAGTTCTGTCATCGATTATTGTATTTGTTCACATAGTTTCTTGCAATTTGTTGATAATTTCTCGGTGGCATCAAAACCCTACTCTGACCACATGCCGCTATGTTTAAAAATTAAATGTTTATGTCCAAATGCGGAAAGAAATGAAAATTCTTCTCTGCTCAGATTGCGATGGAAAGACAAACATAAGCCTATATATGTCAAAAAACTTAGCTCCCTTACTACAATCGTTGATATACAAACAAATGTTCCTATTGATGATTTGGTTACTTTAACGTCAAATAAAATAAAACAAGCTGCAAGGGTAAATGCAAATACAACTTATTTTGAGCCCAAGCAAAAATGGTTTGACTGGAAGTGTGCTCGTTATCGAAAGTTTATGTTAAAAAAGCTAAGGCTATACAGAAAAAATCACACAATTACAAACAAATCCCGTTACTTTCTATCTCGAGCTAAATATGTAAAATTATGCAAAGACAAAAAACTAGAAATGTACAACAAAAATTTAGACGAGTTAAATAAAGTCAAATGCAGTAATGATTGGTGGAAACTGTCAAAATCAATGAGAGCATGTAAGCAGGTTATCAAAGGCAACTTAAGAGCAGATGATTTTCGAACTCATTTTAGCAAATTGTTACAAAATATTGAAAACAATAACACAATGAGCTGGTGCATGCCATACATTACTAACCCTGTTCTAGATTCGCCCATAGAATTTTGTGAAATTTCGTACGTTGTTAACAAATTAAAATGTAATAAAGCTCCTGGTCAAGATGGCATTACGTATGAATTTTATAAATACGCTCCTGCTTGTTTTATTCACGAAATTCTGACAATATTTAACATAATATTTTTACATGAAAAGATACCATCAAGCTTTCGTAGTTCGATCATGATCCCGCTTTTTAAGAAAGGTGATACATCCTTACCGGTAAATTATCGTGGGTTATCTCTTATTGATACAGTATGTAAAATTTTCAACACAATCTTGTTAAACAGAATAACAGAATGGATAGAAAACAACAAAATTCTAAATGAGTATCAAGCGGGTTTTAGGAAGAACTACTCAACCGTCGACAATATTTTTAACCTGGCAAACATTGTAAAACTTAATCAAATAAATGGAAAAAATACTTATGCCTTTTTTGTGGACTTTTCCTGTGCATTCGATACTATTCCTAGAAATAGTTTATTTTATAAGCTCTCCGTTATAGGTCTATCTTCTAAAGTAATTCGTATTTTGCAAAATTCTTATAATCAAACTGAAAGCCGCATTTGGGACGGCAACACTTTCTCTGACTCTTTCTCTGTTGATGTAGGTGTTAAACAAGGATGTATATTAAGTCCGATACTATTTTCATTATATCTTAATGATCTTGTCGATGAACTCCCTGGAGGAGTGAATGTTGCTGGTACAATTGTGAAAATCCTTCTCTACGCCGATGACATTGTTATTTTGTCTGAATCGCCAACTGAGCTACAAACCATGGTTGATGCATTATACAATTACTGTTTAATGTGGAGCTTAACAGTTAACTTAAATAAATCCAAAGTTATAGTATTTCGGTCTGGAGCAAGAATTTCAAGTCTTTTAAATTGGCATTTTGGTGATGAAAACATCGAAATTGTTAACAGTTACAAATACCTTGGCGTAGATATTACATATAATCTATCGTTTAAGAAATATTTAAAAAATAAATTAGCTTCATCAAAAATGGCAATCAACACAACGTGGTCAAAATATATCAATCACCCACAAATCTCAAAAAGCAATAAACTGAAAATTTTTCATGCCGCTTCTCGTTCAATAATGTTTTATGCTGCACAAGTTTGGGGTTACTCAAAATTTGAAGAAGTAGAAAAGCTGCTCCGTTTTTTTATCAAAAAAATGTTATATTTACCATCTACGACACCTAATTATATGATTTACTTAGAAACTGGTTTAAACTCTTTATACCTCTCAACTTTAAAATTGCACTTTTGCTACATAAATAAAGTTTTAAATATGAATCAAAATAGGTTACCACGCATTCTAGCAGAAGCAATAATAACACGAAACGTCTACTGGGCAGATGAATGGACCAGTCTTTGTCAACGTCTTCAGTTTACTCCTGCTAATATCAATTTACCACTCTGCAAACATTGGAAAACAATAGTAAAATTACTAGAAATAAAAGAACGTGAAGAAAATGTATTAAACGCAACAAATTCCCAACACCATGACCTTTACTGCCAACTGAACCATAATGTTACACCCCTGCTGGCGTCAAACTTTTCATCCCGCATTACCAGCATAATAATTAGAGCCAGAGGTGGCTTACTTGAATTAAATGCCAGATCCTTTAGTAATATCCCAATAGACAAGTGCTCTATCTGCAACTTAGAGGAATCTGAAAATACGTACCACTTTATTGGTGTTTGTCCAATCTATAAAGATCTAAGGTTAATATTTTTCGGAAAATATCAACTTAGTGTTATTGAGGTACTAAATATCTTAAATGGATCAAACTTTCTCTCCTTATACAAATACATAGAATCATCTTCAAAATATCGTAAATTAATAATGAATGAATTCAATTTCTAGTCTTCCTTTTATGTACAAAAATATTTTTAGCATGAATTGATAAATTTGTACAAACTTTTTTGTAAATGAAATTAAAAGAAATTAATAATCTTAAATTAAAATAATATCTAGTATTATGCCAATCTGGCTCACAACATTCATGTTATGCCAAATATAGATACCACAATTTTGTAAATTAATGAATATGTAAATATGTATATACAATTTGAATATCTATTAATAAATAATAATAAAATAATAATAATGAATACCCTAGTAAGAATTCGTATTATTTTTATTTAAAAATTAACACCCGTATTCACAAACGATTATTAAATTTAACAAACGTTTTTTAAGGTTTTTTCCCCAGCCCTGGTTTTTACTAAAATCTCGATTTTTCACCAAAATAAAATTTTCTTTCGCTAAAGTCTTAATTTTCACTATAACATCGAATTTTCGCTAAATCTGGATTTTTTTTTTTACCAAACTCGACATTTTGTCCGAAATCAAAATTTTTTGCTAAAATCTAGAATTTTTACTTAATCTGGATTTTTCAATCAAATTAAGATTTTTGCTTAAAAATTTGATTTTCACTATGACCTCTTTTATACGCTGTAAAGTCGATTTTTCTAAAAATTTAAATTTTTCTCCAAAGCTTTGAATGTTCTTTAAAATCTCCACTTTTATTAAATTTCGATACTTTCACTAAATCTAAATATTCAGTTTTCATTAAAATCTTTAATTCCAATATATCAATACATTTTATCAGAATTCGAATTTTTCGCTTAAATCTCTATTGTTCTCAATTAATTTGCTAAAATTCCATTTTTTCTAAAATTAATATTTTGAACGAAAGCTATTGGTATTTCATTATAATTTTGATATGTAACTATTTTTCAATATCTTTTAAAGAGATTACGCTTTATATTCTAAATTTTTTTCTTTCTCACTTTTTCACTTAAATTTAGATTTTGCACTAATGTCGTAATTAGTTTTTCTAAATTTTTTATTATTTTTACTAAAAACTCGATTTTTTCCAAAAAACCTTATTTTTTAAAAAATCTTAATTCTTCATTAACATCTTGATTTTTCACTAAAATCTCTTTCATTGGGACTTAAAACATTTCAGTGGTTGGAATCGGAGTTAGAACTATTTTTTTGAAGACTCCCCAGCCCTGGGTTTCAATACAACCTCGATTTTTCGCTAAAATCTGGATTTTTCACTAAAATCAGGATTTTTCAATAAAATCTTGATTTTACACTACAATCTTAATTCTTTACTAAAACTGTATTTCTTACTTTAAAGTCGATTTTTTTGCTAGAATCAAACTTCAACTTAAATTTTTCACTAAAATACCGATTCTTAACTTAAATCTCAGTTGTATAATATATGCATTTCTTATTAAAATCTTCTATTTTACTAGATCTCAATTTTTCAGTTAAAATTCGATTCTTTCCTGAAATTAAATTTTAAGATTTTTACAAAAATATCATTTTTTTTGGGGCACAATCGCTAGTTTTCGGAAAAGCGTTTTATTCTCAATTCCGATTTTTATGAAATCTCGATACTTTTTATTTAATTTTTGTTAAAATCTAAATTTATTATTAAAATCTTGATATTTGACTACACAGAAAAAAGTGTTTTATCAATTACAAAAATAGTTTAAAAAGTATTTAAATTTAATTATTGTGATAATTGAATCAATTATTTTTTTTAGCTGAAAAAATTTAAAAATTTAATTTTGATTTAATTAACATTTTAGTTGTTTTGAAATAAATTTTCAATTAAAATTTTAATTAAATAACAAAAAATCGTAATTGACTTTTTTCGTTAAAAATAAAATAATTTAAACGTGTAGAATTGTTGTTAAGAGTTGTCAATATTTATTTAAATAAATTAACACATTGTTTGAAATGGCAAAGTTTTTTGATCACTTTTTTAATTAAAATTAAAAATATCATTTATTGAAAATATTTTTTCAAAATTTTAAAATTTTTAGTAATCAATATAATCATTTTGGTAATAGGTGCAAACTCAACAAATTGTTTGCTTGATATTATGAATTTAGAACAAATTTGTTGATTGGAGAAATTTGATAATTTTTTCTGTGTAAAATCTCAGTGTTTGCAAAAACCTTTAGTTCCAATATCTCGATACGTTTCACTAAAACTCGAGCATTGCGCTGAAATCTCTATTATTCGCTTCAATCTTGATTTTTATTAGAATCTCGATTTGTACTAAAATCTCGATTTTTCGTATTTTATAAAATATTTATTTTTACTACAATCTCGTTTTTTTTTGACTAAAATCACAATTTTTCACTTAAATTTTGATTTTTTTTTTCATAATCTCAATTTTTTCGAAGTCTCAATTATTCTTCAAAATCTCACTTTTTCTTCATAATCTTTGTTTGTTTTCTAATCTCGATTCTTAGTGAAAAATCGATACACTTCTCGCAATCTCGAAGGTTTCGCTAAAATCTCTATTTCTTGCTAATAAGCAGATTTTTTACTAAACGTTGAATTTTTCACTAAATTTCAGTGATTAAACAAATTTCTTAAGTTTCGAGCAAAATCACTTCTATTTGATAAAATCTCGATTTTTCACTGAAATTTCGATTCTTGTCTCAAAAATCTCTATTTTCAACTCAAATTTTTTACAAAATGAAAAATTTCTGCTTAATCGAGATTTAATTGAATCTATAATTTTTACCAAAATCTCAATCTGTTTTCAAAATTTGAATGTTTTCATTTTGATTTTGCCCAAAAATTTCGGTAAAAAGCAAATTTTTGTTATCATTTTACAAATAAATCGAATTTGAATAAAAATTTAGATGAAGCCTTTAAAAAAAATTTTTTTTTTGTAACTGAATCATCAATTTTTCTAATTTTCATGTTTCTGAGCAATTTTAGTACTTTCATTAAAAAAAAGTTAATGCACTTCTACGTTAGATATTTATATTTTAAAATCTATTTTGGCAAATTAGCTGTATCAAGTAAAAGTGATATATTCGGTTTTGCCGAATCTCTTATATCCTTCACTATAGAAGTGAAAATCGTATTAGAAATATAATCAATTTGGGTATACAAAGACGGACACGGAGCACTATATAGAACTTAATATCGATTAAAAAGTAATTTTTTCGGTACAAAATTGACTTTTTAATTTATTAATGATATTTTGCTTAAAATAAAGATTTTTACCTAAAAAAAGAAAAAAAAATTCCAGTAAAAAGTAGGCAAACAAATTTAAATTTTTTTTATAAACTTTCTGCATATTTTCAATCAATATTGGCAAACTTCTGCTCAAATTTATTTCAAAGTCTCATTAGTTTCGTGTTCTGCTTGTTTCCAAACAATTTTTCAGCATTTTATTTTCACTTAATCATAATCAATAAATTTTCCTGTTTTTTTTCTGGATTGCACTCATCCTTCCGGTGGAGTATGAAAAATTGTATGTCGATGATGACCCATCAATATGAACTTTACGAACTTTTCTCAAAATATTTGATATTCAGTTGGTTTTTTTTTTTGCTTTATTGTTTATCGGGTTAATGGGGCAATTGTGTTACATTTCTGGTGCTATTTGCGCACACAAACATACATACATACATACATATATATATGAATGACTATGTGTTTCTTCCATACGTACCCAACAAACACCGAGGTTTGATTTTAAGTCTAAAATAATTTGAAATCAAACACTTTCTCAAATGAGAAACGTTTTGTAATATAAAAATTATAGCGAACTCAACAAAAAGGGGAAGTTGTTTTCAAATTGATTATCACTAGCTTTCAAAGGTTATTCTCAAGGGAGTTTTAAACGTGGATTGCCCTGCAATGTGGCCATTTGTCAAGTTTTTTTTGCAAGTTTTTTTAGATGGAATTCTCCTAACATTAATTGTAGATGTAAGTGGGTAAAGAAAAAACAGATTAAAAACAAAAACAAATTGCCTTTATGGTTTTCGCAAGAAATCAAAATAAAAACCATTTATTCAACAGTATCATTACGACTAGCACCTTTCCGTTGAAATGGAAATATGCAAAAATAGTGCCAATACCAAAAACTGATTCTGAATTCAGGCCAATAGCTATTCTTTGCTACTTGTCTAAAGTACTGGAGAAAATTCTTTATCTACAAATGTCATCATATATCAGTGCCAATAATTTGTTGTCTGATAAACAATCAGGGTTTCGTACTAATCATAGTTGTGTTTCTGCACTACTGGATGTATCTGAAAATATACGGCGTGAACTGGATGATGGCAAGCTAAATTTCCTAGTTCTTCTTGATCATTCAAAAGCCTTTGACACGGTTGACCACAGTATGCTTTCCATGAAACTTGTGCACTTTTTTAACTTTTCAGAAACATCAACACGGCTTTTATTTTCCTACCTCTCAAATCGTTCGCAATTTGTCCAATCAAACAATGTGCAATCTTCTTCATTACGTTTATCTAGAGGTGTACCTCAAGGGTCAATTCTATGACCATTGCTTTTTACACTTTATATAAACGACTTGCCAAAACATCTTGTTCACTGCAATATACATATGTACGCAGATGATGTGCAGTTGTACTTAAGTAGCCCAGTACAATCAGTTTCGCAAAGCATCATGAGACTCAATGATGATCTGGATAAAATTTATCGTTGGGCTACGTCTAACGGCCTTTGTTTAAACCCGAATAAGTCGAAGTGCATAATAATACGTAAGAGATCACTTAGTTCTAATATCGGTCATGATATTTTAATTAATGGGGAAAAAATCAATATTGTGAATACTGCCAAAAACCTTGGGCTAATTTTTAATGATAGTCTTACTTGGACAAATCATGTCAACACACTTGCTGGTCAAACTTATATAAAGTTAAGGTGCCTTTGGTCGACACAATACTATACTCCTTTAAATATTAGATTAATGATTGCAAAATCTTATCTTCTTCCAGGTTTAATGTATGGTTGTGAACTTTTTGCAAATTGCGATTCCATTAGTAGAAGGAAGCTAAATGTTTTATATAATAATATTGTAAGATATGTGTTTGGCCTTGGTAGATATGATCATGTGTCACATGCCTCTTTAAAACTATACGGCGTTTCATTTGACAATCTTTTAAATATTCGTGTACTCTTACTATTACATAAACTTATCTATTCGGAGACTCCACGATATATTAGCGATAAAATTAGGTTTGCCAGATCACTTAGAGGTAAAAGAATTATAATTCCCTTGCATAGCCTTCTTGTATCTGAACAGAATTTTTTTATACATGCGTCACGTCTATGGAATTGTCTTCCTCAAGTTCAGCAACTTAATAGCAACGCAATTAGTTTTAAGAACTTCTTATTTAAATACTTTGCACCGCAGTAGATAACTGTTATCATATTATATAAATAATTTATAGTTTAATTTAATTTAATTTCATTTAATTCAATTGTATGTGATGATCTCTTAATGTAATTTATGAAACTGCTTTCCTGTACTTTAAATATAAGATTAAATCTTGTTGTACAGGAATTGAATATATAATAAAATAAATAAATAAATAAATAAACAATTTGCCAGTTCAGTTTGTTACGCACGTGCACTTGCAAAAACTTTTTCTTTTAATAAATAAATGTATTCCCAAAAACAACTTGATAATAAAATTTTTGCAAGTGCACGTGCATAAAAAACTGAACTGGAAAATTGTTTTTATTTTGATTTATTGCAAACGCAATAAAGGCAATTTGTTTTTGTTTTTAATCTGTTTTTTTCTTTACCCACTTACATCTACAATTAATGTTGGGAAAATTCCAACTAATTGTAGTGGGGAATGTAAGAAAAGATAAACTCACTGTTTTGTTGTAGGTATTTTGTTAAAGCTTGGATATCGTTCCAAATAAGACTTTGTGAGTGTATGTAATTCTTATTCCCTCTGTAGTCTTGTTTGCTGATAGTTTTGGCTTTTCTAAAATTATTTAGGAGAACGTTTCCTGATGATCTGGACTAAGCAACCAGTAAAATGCGCATAGGGACTTTACATATCCCCACAGTAAAATGTCTAACGGTGTGATATCACACGATCTTGGTGGCCAATCGACCGGCCCAAAACGTGAAATTATGTGCTCACCGAAGAGTTCTCTCAATAAATCCATTGATTGATGCGATGTGTGAGAAGTGGCGCCGTCTTCCTGAAATCAAATGTCGCCGGTATCATGAACTTCAATTTCAGGCATCAAATAGTCGGTTATCATTGCACGATAACGGTAGCCATTGACGGTTACGTTCGCACCGGCATCATTTTTAAAGAAATATGGACCGATGATTGCACCGGCCTACAAACCACACCAAACCGTTGTTTTTTTTGAATGAAGTGGCATTTCTGGAAACTCTTCAGGTTGCTCTTCGTCCCAAATGCGGCAATTTTGTTTGTTTACATACCCATTGAGCCAGAAATGGGCCACATTGTTTTTCATAAGTCTATATTGAAATCATTATATCGCACTTGTTCAACAATACTGTATTAACTCAAAACCTAAAAATTTTCAGTAGAAGCAAAACAATTCTTAATTTCTCATTAAAGGCTTATGAATAAGAGTTTCTAGTTCAATACCAAAAAGTAGACAAAATAGCTCGATATTTCAACAGCGGTAGGATATGAATATAACGTGTGGATATTTTCCAAACAGTGAAAAAATAAAAATTTTGAATTATTTATTGTTGAACAAGTGCGTTATATGGATTTATATTCAAATTCATTGGAAAAGTTTTAAGAATTGTGCTTGACATCAAGATAAGTATTAGATCATGTCACTTTATATGAAAGATTTAAATTTGTGTTTGCTGGGTTTATCCGTTCATGCGGCAACCTGTAGAGTGAAAAATATTCAGGGAAAAATTAATTTATTTAATATTTAAAGTTGCTTTATGGATTTAAGTTGCTATATAGAATATTTACACTTTAGCAACTAAACAATGTTTAACATATATTTAAAATAAATTGCATTAATTTTTCCACTTGGTGCGTGTGTGTGTGTGTGTGTGAAAGAAAGATAAAGCTGCCATGAAAAATAAACATAATAATTTGAAAATTCTGTAAAATATTATGGAAAATATTGCATTCCTTTTACAGATACAGAGGAAAGTTTTCAAATACAATCATCTTAAATTGCCATAGTTTTAATAAACGGCAAATTCGTGTTTAGGATGTTTTACTGTAAATGTTATACATATGGATTTGGTTTCAATTATACACAAAAAATGCTTTTTTCAATAATAGTCTTTACTTTTTTTGCAACATCACAATGGAGGATTTTGCAAAAAAAAAAAATTTAATTTTAAAATGTGCAGGCCTTTTAAAACTTCACAGGCATAACAAATATTTATTTCTAGCGGTAGTTCCTTTTAAAATATCTGCCTGTGTAAAATGTATAGTACGCAAAGAGGATCGAATTTGTACCGAAATGTTATCACTTTTTCTAAAATGTTTTCCAAGAAATTTTAGGTATATGGTCTTCCAATAAGAGGTTTCATTTTGACATATAACAGAGAGTATTTTTAAGTAAAATCACAGGCTGTTTATTTAAACAGGATGGAGGGTATTCAATTAAAAATTTAAAAAAGTATAAGCTAAATGGTTGCCAAGGCAACGCTTGGAACACTTTATTGTTTTCAGGAAATTGTCCATCCCCAATTCGTAGATTTGCTGCCGTAATCGAAAGATATTAATGTGAACGAGGTTTGTTTATAACAAGATGGCGCTGCGTTCCTAACAGGTAACAATATCATCGCTCTTTTACATGAAAACTTTCCTGACCGTGTAGTTTTTGGAAGAGGCGGACCCAATTCGGCTCCGAATTTAACACCATTAGACTTTTTTCTTTGACGCCACGTGAAGTATTAAGTCTTTGATAATGTCCGGCAATCAATTTAAGCACTTAAGAATGAAATTCGTAAAGTTATCGCAAATGTGCGAATTGATGACTCCAATTTAACAATAAATTTACTACGATCTCTAGAAATTACTTTGATCTGTGTCCAATTGAGATCCTCGTTCACAGAGTTTATTTCATTTGTCAAACATCAACTCCGCGATCCTCTGTGTCGTCCTCTACATTTCCATCTTTTTTTTCAAATCATCTCTTTCTTAATTGGTTTTCGTAGGCATCATCTATGCAGTTCGAAGTTAAAGATTCAGTTGGGGTGGCCCCACATATACTTCCAGAGTTTCTTAAACAGCGGTTTATAAGGACTTTGATTTTATATGTGGCCCTAATGCATTCGAGCCATGTTTCGCTTCCATATTAAAGTGTAGATTTGACAATGGAATAGAAAATTATTATATACTTTGCTTTCGAGACCGTCATATTCTGAGAAGCTTTGCAAATGTTTCATTTGATATGGAAAACCTGTCAACCATATCGTTGTTGCTGTTGTTGTAGCAGCGAGAACAGGTGCTGCTGAGTTAACAATCCTTAGTCGGTGTTCGTTGACCTCCGAGTCGTTCCGGTGCGTATAACCGATTGTCGTGGGAACGTCAACCATATTGTCTTATAAATAAGATTTCTTAACGACATGCTAAATTCCCAAGTTTTGTTTTTGACAAATACACTGAAATTAATCGGTGAGGGAAAGCCAGTTTCTATGCGATTTGCACTGGCTGCAATTTTAATCACTCAGGTTTTACTTGTAACAATATCAAACTTAAGCAAAGCAACAACAATAAACAGCGAGTTTACCTTTTCTTACATTCTCCTACAATTGGCCGGTTTTTTCCGACTCGAATTGTAGTTGTATGCAAATTGTAGTTGTAGTTGTATTGTAGTTCTTATAATTAATTTACTCAAACTTTTTTTATAAAAACGTAATGTTTATTCAATAGTAAAACAATTTTCTATCTGACATATTTTTGATATAAAGAAAAATGTAAAACATATAAAAAGAA
Source organism: Pollenia amentaria (assembly GCA_943735925.1). Classification (NCBI taxonomy): domain Eukaryota; kingdom Metazoa; phylum Arthropoda; class Insecta; order Diptera; family Polleniidae; genus Pollenia; species Pollenia amentaria. Next base: position 180,111,966 of record OX031010.1, on the reverse strand, counting down.
TTTCAATGAAACAATGTTATAATAAATCAAAGTATTTTTAAAAACAAGTTGATAAAGTTATTACATTCTCCCAGACTTATTTAGTTCCACACAGAGTTTTTTCCTAATTCTTTCCGAACGTCTTGGTGTAAACTGTTGTTGTCTCTTTTGACTGCGCGTCTCCATAAACATTTCTCGACGTTGAATAGGTGCTTGCGTATTTAAATTAAATTGGTTCTGTAAATTGTCGTATAGAGCAGCTGGTTCCCTTAAATGCAAGAGCTCTTGTGATTCTGCTATGGGTTGTTCATTACATAAAATGTTCGAGCTATTATTTGATAGATTCCTTGTAATGGAATCTGGGGTATGTAATTCATTTCTTGAATGTACTTGATGCTGGTTTAACTGTTCATTTGGAATCATTATGTCAATATCTGTTCTTTTTAAGCATGGGAGATTAGTTCGTTGAATTTCATTGGTGACCTGAGTTCTAATTTTCATTTGATTTTGGTGTCTTTTTATTATACCATGTCTAGTTTCAATTAAATACATGTAATTACCAATGTTCTCTTTTACTTCTCCTTGTATCCAACGCATATTTCCAGAAAATTTTTTTGCATATACTTTTTGCCCAATATCAAATTTTGAACTCTGTTTTAGATTATTATTTTCATGTTTAACCGGAAACATTGCTGTTAAAATAGTTCGTGGTTGGCGACCATGAAGTAACTCTGCAGGTGATTTACCAGTATTTGTATTTGGTGTAACTCTATATGTCGCCAGATATTTGTAAAGGGCCTGTTCCTGTTTTGGTTCTTCCTGGCATATTTTGTAAAATGATGATTTAAAAGTACGTACAAATCGTTCAGCTAATCCATTCGATGAAGGATGAAATGGTGCTGTTGTTAGATGTTCTATGGAATTTAGATGACAAAAGCGCTTAAATTCGTTCGACGTAAATTGCGTGCCATTATCACTAACTATAGTTCGTGGCAGACCTTCAATACCAAAAATATTTTGTAAAGCTAATATAGTCGATTGTGATGTGGCTGAATTAACCTGTTTAACGTATGGAAATTTAGAGTAAGAATCTACAACAATAAACCACATCTTATTAAAGAAAGGACCAGCAAAATCAATGTGTATTCTTTCCCAAGGCTGTGTCGCCTCGGGCCATGACGAAAAATATTTTTTCGGATTTGTTCCATTTTCTTGGCAAACCCTACATGTTTTTGAAATATTCTCGATTTCTTCATCTATTTTGGAAAACCACACATATCTTCTTGCAAGTTGCTTCATTCTGCTTGTGCCCCAATGTCCCTCATGTAACATATTTAAAACTTTTCCACGAAGTAAGGTAGGAATAATAACACGGCAACTTTCGTTCTGAAGGAGGAGTACTCCATTTTCCAATGAAATTGAATGTTTTCTGATAAAAAATGGATAAATTTCATTATCATATTGCATATGTGCAGGCCAACCATTCATTACATAATCTGAAACAGCTTGTAAGATTTTATCATCTTTAGTAAATTTGGATATGATATTTGCATCAATTGGACATTCCTCTAAAGTTGTGTTATAAACTTTGTCAATCAAAAGCATATCAGATTCATTTTTGTCAAACTCAATGTCATCACCGATTGGCAATCTTGAAAGTGCGTCTGCATTTGCATGATGATTAGTAGGTTTAAACTTTATTGAATAATCATAAGCTTGCAAAATAATAGCCCAGCGTTGCAGTCTATGCAATGCCATAACAGGAAGTCTTTTAAATGGATGAAAAAGAGTAGTAAGTGCTTGATGATCAGTAACCAACTCGAAATGTCTACCATAAAGAAATTGGTGAAACTTTGTTACACCAAAAATTATAGAAAGAGCCTCCTTTTCTATTTGAGAATAATTTATTTGACTAGAATTTAAAGTTTTCGAAGCAAAACATATTGGTTTTTCGGATCCGTCCGGAAATTTGTGATATAAAACTGCTCCAATTCCGTGTTTAGAAGCGTCAGTTGCCAGAGTAATTGGATAATTATCATCATAATGGACTAGTTGAACTGCATTCATTATATCATTCTTTAAAGTTTCAAAAGCAATTTCTTGTCGTTCGCCCCAAACAAACTTAACATTGGTCCTTCGAAGCTCGTTTAAAGGTGATGCTGTCTTTGAAAAATTGGGTATAAATTTGTTATAATAATTAATTTTTCCTATAAAAGACTCTAGTTCTTTTAAATTTGATGGTTTTGGCATTTGTCGAATGGCATCTAAACGTTTTCCAGAAGGTCTAATTCCATTACAATCAATAATGTGACCAATATATTCAACTGAAGAGTTTGCAAAAGAACATTTTTCAACTTTACATTTAAGTCCATGAAATTGAAGTTTCTGCAGTACGTTTTTTAAATTTTCAACATGTTCATCATTCGTTGACCCCGTTACTATAATATCATCGAGATATACAGCGCATCTAGGAATACCTGCAGTAATTTCCTCCATTAACCTTTGAAATATTGCAGGTGCACTTGAAATTCCAAAAGGCATGCGTTTATATTGATACAATCCAAAAGGTGTTGTTATTACCATAAATTTCTTAGAATTTTCCAATAACTCAATCTGTAGATACGCTTCACTTAAATCTATTTTAGAGAAGTATTGACCACCTTGAAGCCTATGAAAAAGATCCTCAATTCGTGGTATGGGATATCTTTCAACCTCAATTTGAGAATTCAGAGTAGATTTAAAATCAGCACATATTCTAATAGAACCATTAGGTTTTTTTACTACAACTATTGGAGATGCCCATTCACTAAAATTCACAGGTTCTATGACATCAATAGACTTAAGGCGTTTAATTTCATCACGAACTTTCTCGTACAATGCAAACGGTATATTATAGGGTTTCATGAACTTTGGAACTGCATTCGATTTTAAATTAATATTAGCTTTAAATGTTTTACAATGACCAAGTCCTTCGGAAAATATGTCTGAAAAATCAGTTTGAAAGTTTTTAAGCGTCAATTCCAGTTTTTCGCGTGATTCTCTGTCTATTAGAAAGCAGTTTTCATTAACTAAATTAGAGTTAGAATATTTTATTTCAAATTTTAATTGCTTAAACCAATCGTATCCAAATATATTAGTGACATGTTCGATGTCAACTACATAAAGATCTAGGTTTTGTGTATCATTACCTATCGTTACTTTGACGTTAATAAAACCCCTAATAGGTAATAAAGATCCGCCATAAGATTTCAATACTTTGTTGGTTGGAGTGCACAATGGGTTATTAAGTTTTCTATAGGTATCCAACCCAATCAAGGAGCATGATGCTCCAGTATCTATTTGAAAAAGAAAATTTTTGTCATTTACCTTAACTTCAATCATGATTTTGTTGTTGGTTTTGCTAACGTTATTGACACATAAAGAATCCATTTCTTCAATATGACTTATTGATGTTTCTTCAAAAGAGGTTTCCTGAATTTGACGTACATTCTGATGATTATAATTCGGATGAGAAAAAGTTTTCTTTTCTTTGTTAGTTGTTTGTAATTTGCAAACTTTAGAAATATGACCTTCTTTTTGACACTTATTGCATTTTGTTCTATTTCTGAAATGATAACAATTAACTCTCTGATGGTGCTTACCACATCCTGGACAAGACTGCAAAGAACTTAATATATTGTGATCTGATCGATTTGATAAATGTTGAATAGCGTGAATATCAGTTGATGATTCTGTTGAACCTTCAATTTCATTTGACGCATTTACAGTTGCTTCATATATTGTACAAATTTGTAGTACTTCTTCTAATGTTGGGTTTGATTTTTGAAGACAAGCTGCCCTTACCTTTTCATGTGGTGTATATAAAACGATCATATCTCTTATGTAATTATCAACATAGGATTCTCTACAGTTTTCGTTATTGCAAATAAAATGCCATTCTCTTGCCGCTCCACGTAGCTCAGCAATCCAGTCTACATAGCTTTGATTTGACTTCATCCTCATGTGATTATAAAACTTGAATCGAGCTGCCAAAATGTGTTGTTTTTTCAAAAAATGATCATCTAGCGCATTAATTATGTCTCTGTATGATTTTTCCTCAGCTTTATCATCAAACAATTTTTGCAGCAACTCTAAAATATCGGTACCAACCCAACTTAAAAAGCAAGAGCGTTTGGTATCGTCAGAAGATATGAAATTTGCTTTGAAATGATGTTCCATTTGAAATTGATATGTGGACCATTTGTCAGTATCTGTATTGAATTTTCCAAATGCAGGTATTGATGGCCCATTTTTGTTTTTTGAAACAACATCTTCCAAAATTGCCTTATTTTGTTCAAGTATTTCCGAAAGAAATTGCTTATTCGACTCTTGGAACTGACGAATTATTTGAGAAAGAGCGTTCATATCCATTCTAGATCCTCGTCGCCAAATCTTATAATTAATTTACTCAAACTTTTTTTATAAAAACGTAATGTTTATTCAATAGTAAAACAATTTTCTATCTGACATATTTTTGATATAAAGAAAAATGTAAAACATATAAAAAGAATTTCAATGAAACAATGTTATAATAAATCAAAGTATTTTTAAAAACAAGTTGATAAAGTTATTACAGTAGTTGTATCTTTTGTTTTTCCGACTCGAATTGTAGTTGTATTGTGTTTTGTGTCGCCGCCAAGTGTTGCTTGGCTGTAACGGTAAGTCAAATTGTTGGCTCGTTCAAAAAACCTTGCAGACCCGGTAAAGATTGCCACAGTGCGCCACATTTACTCTCATGAAAATGGTCTTACGAACGTTAATGCACAGTTGCTACTTTTCATCGTCTACTTATAAGCTGTCAATAAATGCGATGAAGTCAGCGTACGTTAAAGCATTCAAATGCTTCAGGTTTATAAGGTGCCAAGGTATACCCCTTTTTGGCACAACATAGAAGCCTGGAGAAACTCGTCCATCAGCACCAAAAATATGAGAGGCGAAAGGATACGTCCCTGATGTGCACCGGCAATAATATTGATTGGTTCCAAAAATGTGCAATTATGGAGAACTCTGTACTGGAAGGCGCTCTACTGTGCTTTTAACAAATTGACAATTTTTTCAGGTACTCCTTTTCTTGCGAAGGAATACCTTTGATAATTTAAACGGCCAAACTCTATCGAAATCAACAAAAACTAAGTATGGTTTGCCTAAGATAAGTTTGCCAATTTCCGCTGAACATCTACCGGTGTAATAGAGATAGTACAATGACACAAAACCCACAATCCAACGATGTTCCAAAGAGTAAATAGAGCTGGACGCCCTTCTGTCATTGATGAGCTTTAACGCACTCCTTTGCATCCGATCCAGAAGCTTCAAGATAGACATTGAATCACCTGCCCAGATATGGGAGTTGTATTCCATTTTCGGTCGAATATAGGCGGTTTAAATAGTGAGGAGATCAGAAGGAGTGAAGAAGTTCCTGCAAAGTTTAAAGAAACCAAGACACTTGAATGCTTCTTGCGACACTTGAAAAACATGCTGGTTCCAACAAACATCACACCGAATTTTCATGCCCAGAACATCAAGAGTGTCTAATTCCCTAATAGCTATACCTCCCATGAATACAGATGACGCTGACTCCACAACGCGTCTGTGGGTGAGCGTACAACATTGGGTCTTACGAGCATTCAAATCGACCCTATTAACAAGACCCCCCTCGTAGATGGTCGTAAGGTCACTATTAACTGTGTCATTCATATTCTGCCTCATAGCTTTAACCTCAGTAAGGCTTGGTCTATGATTAAAGGAAAATGAATGAAAAATGCTGCTGTCATCTGCAAAAGAATAGATAGGATTGGAAGTTAGATCCAGGAGTTCGTTAAGAAATATAATAAAAAGTTTAAGAGAAAGAACACAGCCTTGCGGTACTCCTTCAGGTGAAACTACTCCGATGAGAACCTGTAGTACTCGCCTTTCCAGCAGATCGCATCCGTTCGTTGTCGACTATCCAATATATCGCACAACACATTACAGAGAAAATTCGTTTATCGGTCGAACTAGTCGTACGTGGCATAGACTCCTGGCAGAAGTCTTCCCAGTCGGGTACAGTTTGGAATAGTTCAACCTAAACGTCCACAGACACTACTCCCTCTCTCCTTCTCCTCATAACCATTTTTCCTAATACCAATGCATTGCATTAGTAGGGGCGCCCCCAAATTGTTGGCTCGGAGAAAAAAAAATTGCTTGAATTTATTAATTTGTTTTATAATTATCCAAAGGGAGTTTTGTCACAGCCAAAAAAGATTTACTATGATTATTATTATTATGAGAAGTGGCGTTCATATTAAGGAAAATTTTGATTGGAAATGTAATAGTTTTAAGTATCCGTTTTGGCCTACTTTGATGCTTTGCGAAGACGCCTGTGTAAGATAAAGAGATTTTCAATTCCAACCTAAATTCAAATATGGTACTGCTTAAAATATAGAAATTTTTTATAGAAGACAGACTATCTCAATTTTTTTTTTTTTGTTATTTCCCACTGTTATTCACATTTTCATATGTGAATTTATTTATTGTAGTTTTTTGCATAATTGTAAATGTCTTTAACAGTTTTGTTGATAAGACTTTAAAAACATTTATTTTTCAATTTACTATGCTTTATCTATTGTTCCATTACCTTTATTTCTTCAACCTTTTGTTTTCCTTTGAAACTTTATTTTCTCTTTTAGCAGCTCAAAAACTCCCCAGTCAACTTTCCAAGGCAAAGACGATACAGCGGCAATCAACACAAGCGAAAAAACTATTGAAGGCGATGAAATTCGAAAAGCTAAAAGAAGTCTTACCCAGAAGGCGGCTGAACCAACTGACGGAGTTGTTACAAAAACTAAAAGTGTGGAAAGAAAATCTAGTGACAATAACAAAACCATCAACTTGGCCAAAGAGCCAAAAACAATACAGGAATTATTAAAATATCAGAAAAGAATACGACGAGATATCTCTTCATCACCATCAACTTCAATGCATGGTAAGTGAAGTGGTTTACACTGCAACTCATAACAAAACAAACACTCAACCATACACAGATGACATGGTAACACTCCTCTTCATAAGATTCGAAACATCCCTCTTAAACCAAAGCAAGACAGCTCAAGTATCGACAACAATAACAATAGCATAAAATATGAATTGAAAACTATTTGAAATTCTAATGAGGAAAATACAAAAACAAAAAACTACCCGAAGTAGAATAAACTGGAAAAGTTGTTATCAACTGTCTTTAGTTTTGTAGTTGATAGTTAAAAACAAACTTAGAACTAGCACTAGACTTCATAGACAAATGAACTAAAAGTTCAAAAAACAATATAATAATTTTTACAAAATATACAAAAGAAAAACTACAGAAAAAGCTAATAAATGCAAGACAATCAACGAACATGTCAGATAAAGCAATGAATGTTGAAAACTTGCCAATAGATTGAGAAGTGGCCATAATTGTTTATATTGCAAAAAGAAAGAAAAAAAACCATGAGATTAGTTTGAGAAAAACAAAAACCTTGCAGAAAAGTTTTCAAATCAAGAAAAGTCGTTAAGAAGCAAGTAAAAATAAAAAGTGAAAGCACAGCAGATCACTAAGAAGAAATTTCAATCACAACTTCTTTTAAACAGAAGTTGATAAAAAAATATCGAGTAGACTACGACTAGAATATAACAAAGCCATCGCCAACAGTCTGTGTCCACACCATGACCGAAATGTTAGTAAACTTTTATTATACTATGACTGGACTGAGACTGTAATATGACTATAATATTATGACTACATTATGATCTATCTACCACTACATTATAACCATTCTATGACTAAGACTATGACAGTCGTGATCGAATACTTTCTCGATTCGAAAGCAATTTTATTACTTATTCTTCTAGTCGATACTGAACGAATCGGAATTATTTTTTCAGTGTTGCAAATCATTTATTTGAGTTTTCACAACGCCAAAAAAAAATTATTTCGATTCGTCCAGTATTGATTGAAAGAAGTAGAATTAAAATGGCTTTCAAATCGAGAAAGTATTCGATCACGACTGCCAAAATTTGGCCCCAGATAATGAGTTAACGATGAGCAGATAATAGTCACACCATGATCAGCTTATATCGGGTGATTCATCGTGAGGTTAAATTTATAATGCAAAATTAAACACATAAATTTGAACGCGAAATTAAAATTTTTATTATCGGTTGAAATAACAATTTATACCATTTACTGTTTGAAAATGATATCATGTAAATGTTGGCTATGACTACGTCTGAGGCGGTCCGTTCGGAAGGTCCAATTTTGGGCGACTCATTCGAGCATACCGACTGATATCTCGCGAATAACAGTACTAATGTTGGCTTCAAAAGCGTCAATTGTAGCTGGCTTATTTCTGAAGTTTATTATTCCTCAGAGTTTACATATCCCCAGAGAAAACGGTCCAAAGGTGTGATATAGCACGATCTAGGTGGCCAGTTTACCGTAGCATAACGTGAAATCAAGTGCTCTCCGAAGTGATTTCTCAACATGGTCATTGCTTCACGTGCTGTATGGCTCTCCGGCTTGTTGAAACCAGTGCTCACCGAGACCATGGGCTTGCATTTCAGGAAGCACATAGTCCCTTGGCATGGTGTGATAACGGTTACCATGGACGGTAACATTCTGATTTTCTTCACTTTTGAAGAAATATGGACCAGTGATTCCACCAGCCCATAAACCACAGCACACCTTTGTTTTTAATCGATGTAATTGTAGATCTTGGTACTCTTTGGGTTGCTCATCAGCCCGAATACGGCAATTTTGCTTATTAACGTATCCTCTGAGCCATAAATGTGTTTCGTCACTGAACAGAATTTCACGATAAAATACCGGATTTTCTTTGAGTTCTTTGGCCCTGGTTCACTGAAAGTAAGACCAAAATTTAAGTCGCATGGCTTCAATTCCTGCACAAGTTGAATTTTGTAAGCTTTAAGGCCGAGATCATTACGTAAAATACACCAAGTTGTCGAACAAGACACGCCAAGCTGCTGAGAACGCCGACGAATAGATTCGTCACAGTCTTCGCGTACACTCTCAGCTACAGCTGATATATTTACTTCACTTCGTGCTGGATGTGGTCTAAGCGTTCGAGTATCATCCGCTCATGTAAACTGGGGATTCAATTTGCGAATGGTGTTGGCATTAGTGGTTCAGTAGGGCGATTATGAGCACCGCAAGTTCCTCGATTCGCTCGAAAAAAATGTCTTACAGAACGCTGATTTTCGTAATACAGCTGTACAATTTAGAGATGCTGTTGTGGTATGAGTCTTTCCACGATTACTTTCCAAACAATATTGAACAAAAATGACAAAGCAATTTGATTGATATGAGTCATGCATGATCTGCAAAAAGCATATTGGAAATCCATCCTCAATATGAATAACCTTTTATGAGCAGACCATAAACAAAATTTGGAAGCACCATAAACAGAATACGACCAAGCTTTCAGCAATTTTCTCTTTCACAAAACCATTAATTGACTATCACTGGGTAATAATTAGACCTTTAGCTAGACTTTTAGCTCGATGAACGTCTTAGCCCATGCTACATGACTTATACATTAACTAGTAGCTGGATCTTTTGCTAGACTAATTAGTAGACTTCGCAAACCTTTAAGTAGATCTTTACATATACCTTTTTTCACCATTACCTCCTTTGAGAGCATATGGCTTCTACAAAGCATCTCTCTCTTATGCAATTTGTTGCAGCTGTTTTTGCGAGCATATGGCTCCTACAAAGCCTTTTTTATCTTACACGATTTGGTGCAGTGGTTTTCGTGTCTCCCATGTAATATTTCACTTTCCTTGTTCTTGGAGTATCGATCCATTCCATATTGTTATTCTGCCTTCTAACAGATTCGTTAGTCGATTGTTGTTCTAGCTAAATAGATGATTGGTCTCCAAGGATAATAGGGATGCCATCAGTCGTTGTCTAGAAACCACGCTATCCGTCTTTTGTGGTGTATTGGTGGAAATCTGGCTAATCTTTGATTCCTATATTTTTTGACTAAGGGGTGGCGGCTGGCCTTTCATACGCAGGAATTTTCTTATTTGTGACTGTACCCGTTGTAAGCCAAGCCTCACTACCATATAACAGCGAGGGGTTTACACAGGCGTTGAAAATGAGTATTTCGATTTGGAAATATATCTTTTTCTCCAAATCTTCCAAATGCAAGCCCGGATTTGCCTTATTTATAATGTGCATCTTCCTCAATATCGCCCGTCACATACATCATACACACAGGACAGCAAAAAGTGTCTATGTACATATTGGAATTCATTATCGTTTACTTTAAAAGTAATGCAGTTGCTCCTATGGAGACGCATCGCTTTCATTTTCATGTTATTTACTTCTAGGCCAACGGCCTTGAAAAGAGCAACCGGCTCATGTAGTTTGCTCTGCGTGGTATCTGTAGGAGACATATGGCGTCCGCAAACTCGAGGTTGTGTTGACTCCAAATTATTCCTCTCATTTTCTTGCTTAACTCGTTCATGAAATTATCCAGTGTGACAGCGAAGGGTGATAAGATACCACCTTGTTTCAGCCCAGCATTTGTTGTAAAAGGTTCGCTCTTCATTCCACAGTGGTGGTCTTGTACCATGCCGTTATCGTACATCGCTTTGATCATACTTATTACTTTTGCTAGAACCCCTTTATTTTGCAGTGAAGTCCAAATTGCGCTACGCCTGATGGTCTCGAATGTCTTTTGTAAATCTATAAATACTGGATTTAAAGGAAAGCGCCACTCAACGGCCGCATATTCGAAAAATTTTCTGCCAAAAGCCGCTTCAATTGAATTAATTTGTTGGTACAGATCCCCAGTGCATATTCTGCCACTTGGATTTTACGTTATAGCTCCATTTTTCATTATGAGTAAAAGTTCGATGCAAAAATTAAGCAGGATTTCGTACATGCACATCGTCTGCAAGTTCGTGTGGAGTAATGCCCTTAATTTACCACCTTCACAACATTTCGGGTAAACTGGCTGGGCTTTTACATTCGTGTCAAAACACTTTCACCGCAAAAATCATCTTCCATATGCTAACATTTATGGAACCCATAAAGGATAAGCTTTGAAAAGCAATCGGCGTTCTTTAGCTGCACTTTTTTTTTACTTCAAGGAGCAAGGTAAGACGTCGCGAAAATTATGAATTTGATTGAACATTTTCGAAACATATTTAAGCAACTTTGTGGTATTTCGTTTAATGCCTAAGTAAGAATAAATGACAGATGTTTACCGTTCAAAACGCCATGTTAGTTCTTAAAGGCACAACGATGAGTAAAATACACTTCACCTGTTTTGAATCATGAATTTTAAAATTAAAGGCTTCTGTTAAGACCTATGATTAAACTATAGAGGATAATTGCGATTAAATTCAAAGAAATTGTCGTACAACAATAGACACAATTATGTAAACGACTAAACATAGATTTATAACCAGAAACGATTAAATCCTTGAATAGGTCTATGACAAGGCTTATAGCAGTTTCTACAGTTTCTGCTTAGCCCGGGGCCTTGGAGTATACCAATAAAATTATGCTTGAATTAAAAACATTGAATTATAAATATATTTTTCGTTTATTTTAGATCCCTTTATCGAATTTTTCGCCCCCAATCACCGTAAAGTTCTCGAAGAACAAGACAAGGAAATACGCAAGAGAACTGGTCTGAAGGGAGCTGCCCCAGGTGGAGATGACTGGGTTTATCTCAACACTTATTGTCGTGTACCTGAAAAAATGATAACTGGTTTCTGCCAGAGTACACAAGAATACTGTCCTGCTAGCCCTCAAGGACCTCCAGGACCTCAAGGTCCAAAAGGTTCCACAGGTCCGCCCGGCTTACCAGGTATTCCTGGACCTAAAGGAAATAGAGGAGATGTTGGTTTACCAGGTCCTCCCGGAGTAGATGGCGGTATTGGTCCTGTAGGGCCTAGAGGGCCCAAAGGTGATGTTGGCATACCAGGTAGACAGGGTTTGGATGGACGAGATGGTGTGCCTGGAGAGCCGGGCTTAGATGGTGTACCTGGTCGCGCTGGCGCCGATGGTATACCCGGTAAAGATGGCATGCCTGGTAGGGATGGAAAAGATGGTCTCAATGGCAAGGATGGTAGAGATGGAGCTTCTGGTCCAAAGGGTTCGCAAGGACCACCTGGCGAGAGAGGACTTAAAGGTAGGGGTTTTTTGAATTAGACGTGTTTGCTTTAATTTATAATATACACTTTCTGTTGTATTTTTTTGATTACATCTGGTTCAAATTGCAGTTATATTAAAAAAAAAAACTTTTTTCTTTCAAACGCTATTCTTTATTACTTTTTTCTTGTGTGTCTAGAAAAACACGGTAACGATAAAAAAAAGTTTGTTGGTCTAAAGTCTTGTCTATTTGCATTTACTAATACTACTGTATTTATTTTCATGTTCTATATTTTGAAAAAGTTTGCTGGGGAAGTATAACCATAAGAGTAGGTCGAATAGTTTGTTATTTATTAGTTTATAGTCTAATTTAACTTAAATAAGTTAATAAAAATTTTTGTTAATTTGGGCGAAAAATTCGAAAAATAACAATATACATCGCGTTAAATTGAATTTGGGTTGGATGGGATTCCCTTATTTCCAATTGTTTATACAGTAAATATTTGACTAACGGGAACAATGATTAAAGAAACATTGGCTACACCGTACCAAAAATTTTATTAATTACTTTTTTGGAAAAGAAAATTTCTTTAAATTTTCTATATATAAGAAAATTTCACTAAACTTTTTCTTGAAATAATTTTTTTTTTAAGTCTTCTTTGAAATTTTTTTTTGTAAAATTTCCACTGAAAAATATTTCGCAAAATTTTCTTTAAAAAATATTTTGCAAATATATTTCGAAAAATATATACATATTGTTAAACCCGAAATAATTTATAGCCGTCGTAAATGTCGCAAAATTATTCTTGAGGAAAATTTCGTTAAGCCCGAAATAATTTATAGCCGTCATGAACTTTTTAGCCAATTCCTAATTAACTAAAGACCTTAAAAAAACGGGGTACTTCACGCTCTTTACTTTCATAAATACTTATCTTTGGCAAAACATTATTTCGCATAAAGAAGAAGGTCATACACTGAAAAATATTTTCCTTAAATGCATGAAAATATAATTTTTTTTTTTTTTAATTTTAGAAATAATTCGTGTATTTTATGAAATTATTTCATTCTTTTGGTTAATAGGGTAATTACATTACATCGAAATCTAGTAGATTTCATTTGAAATCTTCCTCCAAATCTAGTTTGTTTACATTATACTTGGTAGTGTAAATTGGATATAAGACTAAATTTGAATCATATGAGAATCCATTTTCAATATTTTTTTCACTGAATATAAAAAACTTGGAATATAATTAATTAACGCCCCAACTTTTGCATGCAACATTTTGCTTGCTAGTAAGAGGTGTAGGGAATAGAACGGGGTTGATAAAGTTGCACGACGATTCATGGATAGGCATTTTATTCGTTTTGTTGTGTTTAATTTTCTCTTTTAAATGTTTTGTTATTCTAAATGTTGTCTCTTTTTGTGCTGAAGACGCCGTTTTGTCATCATAAAAATAATTTAAATTTAATAAAGGTTTAAAAACCAATCTAAAACAAAGTTCGACTGTATTTTTTTTTCTAATTTTCTAATCAGGAAGTAAAAAAAGAAATCAAATTTGTTTATAATAAAGGGTGATTTTTTATCAATTAAGTTTTTCGGGCTGGCAGCACTGGTTGGTAATTGTGTCAAACTACATCTGTGAAAGTGAAAAGTGTTCAGTATACTCTGCCATTTCATCATGGAGCAACTCACAAACGAGCAACGACTGCAAATCGTTATAATTTATTATCAAAATTCGTGCTCTGTGAGAAATGTGCATCGTTTGTTACGAACTTTTCATGGTAGTCATAATCGACCTAGTGAATCAACAATTCGTGCTATTATCACCAAATGTCGCACCAAATTTACTTTGGTGGACGGTAAACCACCGACTCGCGTTCGTAGAGTGCGTACCGAAGAGAATATTGCAGCCTTAGCGACCAGTGTTAATGATGATAGTGAAATGGCCGTTCGTCGCCAGTCTCAGATATTGGGCATGTGTTATTCAACCTCGTGGAAAATTTTACGTGACGATTTGCATTTGAAAGACTATAAAATCCAACTCTTACAAGAACTAAAGCCGAATGACCTACCAAAACGTTGAATTTTTGGTGAATTGGCCTTACAACAGCTCGATGAAAATCCACTGTTTTATCGAAAAATTGTGTTCAGCGATGAGGCTCATTTCTGCCTAAATGGATACGTAAACAAGCAAAACTGCCGCATCTGGGGTGAAGAACAGCCACATGCCGTACAAGAGTTACCGATGCATCTCGAAAAAACGACAGTTTGGTGTGGTTTATGGGCTGGTGGCATCATCGGTCCATTTTTCTTCAAAGACAACCGTGGAATAAACGTTACCGTCAACGGCGAACGATATCGAGCCATGATACGCGACTTTTTTTTGCCCCAATTAGCTGAGTTGGACTTGGTTGATATGTGGTTTCAACAAGACGGTGACACATGCCACACAGCTCGTGAAAAAATGGACATAATGAAGGATGAATTTGGTAAGCAGTTTATCTCTCGAAATGGCCCTGTGAGTTGGCCGCCAAGATCATGTGATTTGATGCCTCTTGACTATTTCTTGTGGGGTTATGTGAAGTCGTTGGTCTATGTGGACAAGCCAAACACGATTGAAGCCTTAGAGTATAACATAACACGTGTTATTCATGGAATATAGACCGAAATGCTCGAAAAAGTGGTGCAAAATTGGACCTTACGAATGGACCATTTGAACCGGAGCCGCGGGCAACATTTACATGAAGTTATTTTTAAAAAGTAAATGGCAAAGACCAATTTATCGATTCCAATAAAAATTTTGAATATAAATGTGTGATGCAAATTATTAGATTTTTCAAAAAACTACGGTTAAAACATCACCCTTTACATGAAATTTTGAGCTTCTTGTAATTGGCGTGTTGTTTCTCATATAAACACTCATAAAATTTTTACAGTAACTGATTGTAGGTTATGAAATTGGTTTTTCGTACTGTTAAAGTTTAATGAAAATATTGTTATTTTACGAATGAATTTATTTTACAACATTTATGTTTGTTATTCAAAAAACAAACTACAAAAAAATAATGTTTCCCCGTACTAATATTATTATGTAGCTTGATTTTTTGTCAGTTAAATTATGTAGTAAAATTTATATGAAAAGCCCTCAGTTTTTTTAATGTTTTTCATATAAATTTTACTACTCGTTCAAGCACTCGTGTTGTGAAAACATCACATATATTTTTTTTAAAGCAACAACTGTTAAATTTTTAAATAAATTTTTAGTTGTTTAAAATGAATTTTCTGTGGGACTTACCTACATAATATTTTGAGTGTATATACTCGTATTCAAAGATCTTTTTTAAAATTAAAAGAATAAAAAGTATATCTTAAAAAATCTTAATTTTTCGACAAATCTACTTTCTTAAAAATAGTAAATTTCCACGAAGAACATTTTTTAAAAAAATTCGTTATTCAGAAAGTAAATTTTTTAATTATAACTAAATATTTAATAATTATAGCGATTACTTAAAATCTGAATAATATGTGACGTCCTCCGAGAAAAGGGACCTAGTGTGTGAAATTAAGTTTTTAAGTATCAAAATCCACTTTTAAGTCCAAACCCGTGTTTGACACACTAGGTCCCTCTTCTCGGAAAAGGTCACATATATAAATAATTACACTAGTTTACAAAATGAAATTTTTTCATGTACATTTGATGAGAGATAGAGTTCCTTATGTATTTTCTTCCGCTGAATTCGAAAATCACATTTTGAGATATTGTCACCTTTTAATTTTTTCGACCTTTTTCACTTGACAAATCTTATCTTGGGAAAAAATTTAAATGTAAATGTGAACAAAAAAAAAAAAAATTAAAAAAAAATAAATAAAAATTAAATACTAGACTACATACGAATTCGTTAGTTTTGTGGAATTTAATATTCTTCAGTAAACTTGTTTTCATATTACGAGTTTATAAAGTTGTTACGAAAGTATGTTTCGTAAGCATGGGTTTCTTTCCGTGTACAAAGACTGAAAAAGAAAATACAAAATTTATTGTTTTTATTGTTATTTTGTTTATTTTCCTTTTACACTTGAGTTACAATAAAGACCGATTTTTTTTAATATGAAGGGTGTTTTTTTTAGCCCGATAGAACTTAAGAAAAAGTTAGTTGTTAAACAAACTGTCATACTTCGCTAACTTTTTGACATTTATGATCAGCTTACTCTGGAAAATCATCATGAATAAATTCATATTGAACAACGCATTGGAATAATTCAAATTAACTTTAAAAGTCATGAGCCGATTAATTCAACAAGACTTTGTGACTTTGACGCACGGCTCATTTTCGGATTATCGGCATTTTTCATTATCAAAATTGCCGCATATGGCGTGAGACTTAAATGCAATAGACCCTACAGACTCCATTATGTCCAGAAAAATTCATTGTTTGGTGCGGTTTACACGTTTCGCGTCACATGGCCAGCAATCCTTAAAAAGCTACTCCAAAATTGGACGTCCAAATGAGAACAGCGCGGTACACAGAAAAAAATTATCAAAAGTTTTTTTTATCAATTAAAAAAATTATTTAACAAGTATTTCAATTTAATTAATGTAATAATTGAATCAACTATTTTATTAGTTAAAAGAAAATTAAAAATTTATTATCAAAAGTTATTTTCGGGAATACAAAATTTATTATTAATTAATTAATTTATCAACGACATGCTAAATTCTCAATTTTTATTTTTGATAAAAACATTGAAATTTATTGTTGTGGGAAAGACAGTTTCTACTTTTTCCAAAGACTTTAGAAAAGCTAAAAATATTATACAAATAAAACCATAAAGTGAATAAGAATTTTAAACACTCAGGTCTTACTTGTAACAATATCAAAGCTTTAACAAAATTTAGTTTTGATTTAATTAACATTTTAGTTGTTTTGAAATAAATTTTTAATTAAAATATTAATTAAATAACAAAAACTCTTAATTGATTTTTTCGTTTGAAATAAAATAATTTAAACCTGTAGAATTGTTGTTGGGAATTGTCAAAACCTGAGCTATATTTAATGAAATCAATTAAAAAAAATCGAAGAGAAAAAGGTAAACGTGATGAAGATTTTGGGTCAAATCCACATTCAAATGGTGATGCTTTTTCTCGATCAATTTGAGTTTTTTTTTTAAATAATTAACACATTGTTTGAAACGGCAAAGTTTTTTTTGATAATTTTTTAATTAAATTTAAAAATATCACTTATTGAAACTAAAAGAAAAAATATATTCACAATTTTAAATTTTTACAATTTTTAGTAATCAATATAATCATTTTGTAATAGGTGCAAAATCATCCAATTGTTTGCTTGATTCTATGAATTTGGTGACAAGAGACAATTTTTAATTTTTTCTGTGTACGAATATACCCGAATTCATCCTACCGGGAGATGTGCTGCACCTCCCAGGGTGCCCCGGTAGGCTAGTTGTTAGTGAGCTAGTCTATCAGCGCCGGGGTTGCAGGTTCCATTCCCGCCAGAGATTCTAATTTCTTCCACACAAGCGTAGAGATTCACGGGATTAGCATAGGGGGGAAAAAAGTAAACCATTCTGACCGAATTTGAGGAAAATAACAAGTGCATTCACACATGGGTTGCGATAAACAGCCAAAATGATGGTGCCCTTGAAGTCTTTTGAATTCTGGAGTTTGAAGTTACTACCAAAGTACTTTCTCTTCCTGGTGCTACGGGAGCCAGTAGCCTCCGGTGAGCAGGCACTGGTCAAACTATTGGTTGAGGCCTTCCTTGGTATGCTCCTGGTGAGAAATGCTTCTTTCCTATCTTTATGGAGAATTGCCCTTGCTTTTATGATAGATGGTTGCTTTTCAGAAAGTTTTTCACCCTCCGATGGGGGCTGTCTTTTTCTATAAACGAACTCACAAAAGGGTTCCACGAAGAGCAGCTTTTTTTTGGACGAAGAGATACTTTTGGCGATCAAGTAGTGGCTGTGGTTATTATCCAAAACTGCGGGGAGGGATACTTCCATGAAAGGCTGTTTTTTTATATTGGGCGGAAAAGTTTGGCCTGTGGAGCTTCTCTCTGGGTGCTGATCAACAGAAGCTAGACGATTTTTTTATGGGGGAAAGATTGCTCTGGCTCTCAAATAATTGGGGACTGTATAATTTTTGTTGGATTATAAACTCAAATTGCTGCCGGGGACATTTGGTAAATGCATATATGATTGACCTAGTGGTTAAGATGAACCATGAGATTAGGCCAGGTGGCAGGTGCTCATGTAATTCTGTCTGAAATCATCTTCAAATTTAAATGTATTGATCCTTAGATTTAAAAATGTCCCTGGTTAAAATTACATTTTTTATTTATTTTTTACAATTTCAAGCTCTTTCAGGCTTAAAAAATATACCCTTTAATTATCTCACACTATTGTTCTTCCCATTGTGCAAACTAAAAAAAAACTTTTTGTTGTTGCCAGTTTCTTTCTTTCTGTTTCTTTGTCAAGTTGATGGATCGTGATTAATAGTGGCATGATTAATGGTAAAAGCCAATGTGGTTAAGATTATAAATGAATTTCTTTACATTTATGTCCATTTAATGGAGAAAAGAATAAAGAACATAAAATATCGTTTTTATAGGAAAATAAACAAACAAATTTAGAAGAAAAAAAAAGAATAAACAAAAGAAAGTTAGAAAACGGAAAATACTAACAAACTTTTGCGTCCGTTGTTGAAATGTTTCCTTTTTTTATAAATTTCTTTTCTTTTACTTTCTTTACTTTGATTGCAGGCATTGCAGGACCTAGAGGCAGGCCTGGCAAGTCGGGTATAAATGGAACTCCTGGCATTCCAGGTGTTAATGCTTATAAGGTGCAAGCGAAAAATGGTACATTCTTAAGTGATCTTTTGATACCACCTTCAATAGCAGGTAAGTAAAGAAATTTTAGACAATTTTTCTTAAGTCCGTAAAAAAGGCCGAGAAAATTTAAATACACGAAAAATCTTTAAAAGATTCTAAAGTCGCAAAATGAAGTCACTTAAGTTTTCTTCAATAGCATCAGACCTAAAATGTTATACTTAATTTTCATTATGTTGAAACTATAGGTAATGTGTTATTGGAACTTAGCAATTACAATACAATTAATGTAATTAAAATTTTAAGCAAATCCAAGGCGAATTCATTACAGGTGATCCTAAAAGCCCTGCTGATAACTTTTTTTCTTTAGCTTTATAATTGTTGGATGTCAACATTTTGCTTATTATCTTTGTTTCTGCTTAAATTTGTTTCGGTTTTTGACATTGGTTTTTGTACGAGTTGTACTTGTTGTACTACCGAGATTACCTGGAATGAATTCGCAAATCCAAAATTATTATGATTACAATTAACTCGTAATTGTAATTAAATACATCTATGTAGTTATAAATTACGAGTCCTTCAAAAGATTTTAATTATAATTGAACTATAGGTAATGAAGAGATCACTAATTACATTCAGAATAAGGTGTTATTGTAATGGGAAAATATCAAGTAAAAATAACTTTTTATCGTTACTGAAAATTTTATGTATTTATTTATTTATTTATTAAGTTGTGCTGAAAATGATCAACAAGAAAAAGAAAGACAAAAACATGAAAAACAAAAAAAAAATGTACTTTGGATTTCAAAAAGAATTCTTGACAAACAGTACGAAAAACAGAAGTAATAAAGAACATGTAAATCAATTACAATAGGTAATCATTCATTCAAAGCAAATTTCGATCTACGAAGGTAAAAATACCATTTGGCTTAAGGATTGATGTTTGACTAATTACGTCATCCATCGTCAACGGCGGTGAGTGTTAAACGGCAAACCCCTCTGAAGAGACTGTGTGGTTACAATCGAAACTAGTTAGTGCCACCTGTCCGTGAAAACCTGGGTTCAATTCCCGGCTCAGTCAAGAATGAAAAATTATCAATTAATTGTAGATCATTTCTTGTTGTAAAATTCCTTTCTTCATAAAAATAAATTAATGAAAATTAAATTCAATGAACTTAAGCCTGATTAAAATATCGAAATTTGGAAATAAAACCATTTACAGTTCAATAAGATATCCACAATACTAATTATAATTAATATTTATCAGAAGTTTAAAATAATTGTTATCCACAAATTAATTACATTTTATATGCTAATGTAATTAAAATTGGATATGTTTCAATTACTTTTACATAGTGTTCAGATGAAATTGGCGAACTCATCCCTGAGATGCGGGTGCATGGCCGTAGTACTCGCCTTTCCAGCAGATCACATCCGTTCGTGGTGGACTGTCCAGTGAATCGTCCAACGCATTATAGGAAAAATTCGTTTCCCTTTCGAACAAGCCGTATGTGGAATAGACTCCCGGCAGAAGTATCAACAGTCGGCTACAGTTTCGAAAAATTCAAATTAAATATCTACAAACACTTCTCCCTATTTACTTCTCCTCATAAACTTTTTTCTAATCCAACACAAATCTCTGCATTAGTAGGGGGTATCCACTGAGTGTTGGCTCAAAGTAAAAAAAAAAGAATATAATTGTAATGCGAATTTTTGGTTTATAGTTGTACAAATTTTTTTTATTACAAATAAATGATTTTACTTTAGTTTCAAAAATAGATCAGTAATTGTAGATATCCAATAACAATTAAATTTAATTGAGTATCGAAAGTTTTGGTGAATTAGAAAATGTATTAAAAGTAGTCAATGACATTCTGATTATTATTCCATTACGCAATTGTAATTCCTTTATTAGCATTACATGTAATTGAAATTCAATTTTTAGCTTAAATGCAATTAAATTCTATTTTAGTTGGTAAAACTGCCTTGTAAGACATTTTATGCGATTTTATGTTTTCAGCTAAAGGGTGGTCGAACCAAAGCGCACGATGTTAATTGTAAATAAAACAAAAAGTGTTCAGAGAATTAGCTAAATATTTTTGATTATGGTAGAAGGATCTATAACAATTATGTGGGAAATAAAATATTGGCCAAGTGCTCGCCACAGCTTCGGTGGAATACTTCTATCCGATGGTCCATATTTATAATGGCTTTGAGTTTCAATGTCGTTAATGTACCGAATTATTTCATCCTTTAGCTCTTGAATTGTTCTTAACTTATTGCCGTACACTTTTTCTTTTAAATATCCCCAAAGAAAGAAGTCCAAAGGTGTCAAATCACATGGTCGTGGCGGCCAATTAACATCGCCCCGGGGTGAGATAACAAGGCCACTCAATTTCTAGCGCAAAAGAGCCATTGTTTCGTTGGCTGTGTGGCAAGTGGCACCATCGTGTTGGAACCACAGACCGTCCAAGTCCATATATTCAATTTTTGGCCACAAGAAGTCCGTTATCATCTTGCGATAGTGAACACAATTCACTGTAACTGCTATGCCGACCTCATTTTCAAAAAGTACGGCCCGATGACGCCGCCAGCCTATCAACTGCACCAAATACACATGCACAGGGTTTTTCACATTTCCTGCAGACCCAGTTTGCTGAAACTTGCGCACAATTTTCCCGATAGTGGACCATTTGGTAGATTATGCTGACCAAAAAAATCACGAAGTGCACGAAATGCATTTTCATTGGAACGCCCATTTTTGTAAAAGGTTTCAACAATCGTAACGCGCTGCTCATGGTTGAATTTGCCAAGCACTGAAGCAAAGAAATGTCCAATTAAGTTGGGCAAAAAGCTTGACGTTAAGGTGTGACTCTCAATTAACATCGTGCATTATCGTTGGACCACCCTTTACCAGTAAATGGGCTTTACTAAAATTTTAATTGCAATTAATATTCTTACTTAATACTTTTGTAAATCGGAATGTAAAGAGTTTGAGCCAATTTAATAAATTATTAAATACTAAAGAATTTAATGACGTATTAAAAGGTATTCACTATCCTGCTGCCACCATGTGCACAAAGGCCAAACAGAAGAGAAATTTAATCAAAGTCATGGTCATTGTATGAAAATTAAACCTGTATTGAATTGTACACAAATAAAACAGTTTACGTACTTACACACACACATACGCACACATGTCTATTAACTATAAATGGATATGGCCATCGCCGATACATGAATTTGTAAAATCACTCATGGTTATAAATTAAAATTATTAAATACCTTTAATACACACACACAAACTCATACAGCAATAACAACAATCAAAACCATTCTCTTCCATTTCCCCATTTTTCCGTTTCCTTATGCATATGACTATTGTTTTAACACTTTTTGCAGGTGTGTGTGTGTGTATGTGTATGTGTGATTTAACTTTTCTTAATTTCAGACGTAAATGCACCCTACATACAACGCAATTTAATTGTGGAAGAAGGAAAGACATTAAATTTAAGCTGTGCCGCCACTGGTAATCCAATGCCTCATGTTGAATGGCGACGGGATGACGGTCGCACAATTAATATACACGGAGTCGAAAGTAAGTTAAAAATAAAATAAAACGAAAAAATAAAATGCATTAAGAGAAATCCATAAAGATTTACATATAAATCGTAGATTTATGTACATGAAAGATTTATTTAAAAGATTTATATGCATCAAGGTGGTGTGTGTGCACCTTCTACACACACACAGGCAAACACACACCTTGATTTCACTTTTGTTCTTACCACGTTTGAAAAATATTTTACCTGTTTTATTCTTTTACTCCTTTAACAAAAAAAAAAAAAAATACATATAAAAAATAAAAAAATAGTGTCATCTGTAAGTGGCCAGTATCTGAAATTTACGAATATAACGAGGAATCAAATGGCGGCATATACATGTTACGCGGATAATGGCTTAGCACCGGTAGCAAATGCAACATTTTTATTGGAAGTGCACTGTAAGTTAATAAAATAAGGCTAAAATTATGCTACGGTCATGGCAAAAATTATGAATACAGTTCAGTCATTGTTATATCATAGGTGAAGTAATTCATCAAGTCCTAGATCATGAAATTGGTTAGTTACTAGATCATTTCAGTGCTCAGGTTAAAGTTGAAGTCATTGATCAAGTCTTAGGTCCATTCAAGGATTTAGTCATTGCTTAAATCATTGATCATGATATATGTAGCATAAGTCATATTTGAAGTCATAATTCAAGCCACAGTTCATGCCATATTTCACGTCAAGTTATGCAATTTCAAAACAAGACAAGTCATAGTAAAGTTATAACTTATAAGTAGGTTTAATCAATTCATTGCTATTGTCATTAAATTCATATTATAGTTTGTCTAGGGCACAGTCAGGCCAAGTCATATGCTGATCAAGTAATTTATAGCCGTAGCCAGGACAAGACATTGTCTGAACAAGTCATGGAAAATATACAGCTACCGATTAAAAATTCTTTTCTGAAAGAATCAATAGTTGTAGACAGACTTAAATTACTTTTAGCTTATTTTGTTTGGAACTTTGTTTTTTATACGCGTAGAACCCTAGCCTTAAATTTTGCACCTGCAGCGCCTGAGATACCCCTAGACGGGCCAAATGTATGTCCAGCGCAACTTTATTATCCATTCCCATCATTTGTTTCTAAGGCCTAGGATTCATTCCTAGGAGGATAAAATGTATGACCGACCTACAATGTTTATTGTTCTTCACATTTTCTTAAAACATTGCCATATATCTCCACCCCTTAGGGGGGCTCCCATACAAATATGACCGTTTAATGAAATTCTTAAATTTGGCCCCTGGAGCGCCTATAATGCCCCTAGATGGGTCAAATGTATGACCAACCCCACTTTATTTTTCATCGCAATCATTTATTTCTAACATACCCAGCCGCAATCTCCATTCCTTAAGGGGGCTTCCATACAAAATGTTAAATGCAGACTAGAAATATATTGAAGAAAAAGTCCCATTAATTCCCAGAAGTCGCCCCTAGTGGTATATAATGTATGACCGACCTCAATTAATTTTTTGTCCTTAACATTTTCTCGAGACATACTTGCCCCTTATACCCACTTCTTAGGGGGGCTCCCATACAAATATTGCGTTTTATGAAATTCTTAAATTAATTAAAATTTGTCGACTTTTGTGAATAAAATCAAAAGTTGCAAACAGATTTTAATCATTTATGGCTTGTTTTGTTTTTATACGTCTGCAAAAAATTAGATGCATAGCTGCATTTTCTAATTTTTTATGAATTTTTAAAAAACAAAAATTTCGAAATTTTGTTAAAAAAATTATTTTTTTTCCAAAAAACGACTGCGGATATTAGAAAGAGGTTTTACTTTTCTTAAAGGAAATTTTATTGCGGAGTTTCGGTTTTTTAAGTTTTTTCAATAAGATAAAGCGTTTTTGAGTTATGCGGACATATGTTGTGCAACCTCCTCCATTTTCGAAATAACGGTATATCTCGAAAGCCAGAGCTAATCTTGAAAAACCGCGGGCACCACTGGATTCAGCGTACCCAATTATGTTAAAACGCAAGGTGCCCAGCTTGTCACGAAAAAAAGTGTCAATTTCTTGCACAGTGATATTAATCAGATCAAGTCATAGTCTTCTCAAGGCATAGACAGTTTGAGGCATAGATAAGTCCAGGCATAGTCATGACACAGCATAGTGTCAGATTAAGTCACTGTCAGCTCTAGCATAGACAGGTGAAGTCCTTGTCAAGTTTAGGCATAGTCAGGTCGAGACATATCCAGACTAAGTCTTAGTCCGGTCAGGTCGTCACAGTCAAGTTAAGTCATAGTCATGTCAAGTCCCTGACATGACAGGTCGTGTCACAGTCAGGTCATGACATTTTCAAGTCAAGGCATATGCGGCATTTATATGATGATTTTAAAGATATGTCTGTAAGATATATTTTTTTTATAGGCGAATTATGAAAAGTGGAAAAATAGACATTCAGGTATGTGATGGAATTCGATTTTAAAAACTAAACGATTTAAAACCGAAAATATCGCTTTCAGTATCTTTTAGAATGGATTTTTAATACATTTTCCTTCTGTTTACTGTATTTATTCTTTTAAACTTTATATTATATATGTTAACTGAAGTGTATTCTGAACAAAAATTGAAGACTAAAAGTCAGAAATGGATTTTAAAATCTCTCGAAATTAATCACACCTTTTAAAAACGTTCGTTTTGAAATCGATCGCTTTTCATCACATACGTGATTATTTCTGTTTTTCGTTTTTTCCAATTTTCTTTTAGTTTTTTTGTTTTCAAATGAGCTAATAAAAAGGATCAACCGGTTATAAGTAAAAAAATCAACCCTGCAAAATATTTTTTAAAACAACAATAAAAAAAGACATGTAAATGTAAAAAATTTTATTAGCTCCTTTTAAAGAAAATTGAAAAAAGACATGATTTAAAAATCATCGTATAAATGCCGCCGTAGTCAGAGGGCTACTCTCTATTGCTATGCGAAAGAAAATCGAATCAAACCAAGTGACTGATACTCTTTAATGCGTTTGCGCATTTGCCTTTCGCATCTTTTTTCTTTTTGCAAATCATCACTATTTATTTTATTTAAATTTTCAATTTCAAAATTATTTTACATATTTTGACATTTTATTACTTTTTAATTTTGTTGACAAGGCGAATTCATGTATACGGTGGTGTCGATACTACAACAAGTAACAACACCAAAAACACAGCAATGTATTTTTTTGTTGCTTTCGTGGATCGATATGTCAAAACACAAGCAACTTTTGACATGTCTCTCTCTAAGTAAGAAAAAAAGTAGCACAGCTGTAAATGAATTCGCCTTGTTTGTTGATTTAGTTCGGCAGTAGGTCATACGTTTTAAACAAATTTAAATAAAAATATAAATATTTTGTTTTAAATTTATTATTTTATTTCCCAATATTTCGGTCAACATTGTTGACCATCTTCAGGGGTTTTGGAAAATATATAAAAATAAATAAATTTATAAATAAAAAATTCCACTTTATTGTCGCCGTAAGCTTTTGTCAACTGACTTTTTATTGAGAGTGTTGCTTCATTTTCAAGCTATAAGCTTTAAAGAGTACCAACTTGGGAAATAACTTTCGTATCGAAATTAGATTCGCATCGTAATAGAAAGTAGCCCCCCAGATCAAATCATAGCCAGGTCTAGTTATAGTCATAATTACGGCACGTTATTGTCAGATAAAATCAAAGTCAGAGCGAAACATAGTTCAAGACAAAGTTTAAGTAATTTTTTTAAATCATATTTAAATTCATATTATTAGTCTTACTTTAAATTAATGCTTAGTTTATAATTGAAGCCATAATTCCATCGTTGTCCTCCTCATAGTTTCACAGAAAAAAAATTGATTTTAATTAAAATATTTGTGCTATTAAATAAAAAATTAATTAAATTTGCACCAGTTAACAAATTAAAAATATCAATTAAATATTCTTTGATACGAGAAAAATTTTCTGCAGGTGCCCAACAAACACTAAGTCAAACCATTGATATGAAATGAATTTATCATTTGACATCAAACACAATTCTCAAATCTTAACATTTGAATTCAAATTGCTATTAATGATTTAAATATAAACATTTGACATAAAATGTTTTATCAATTTTATATCAAATTGTTATCAAATGTTAATCTGAAATCAAAAATAAATTTTGCAGTACTGGCAACTAAAAATAAATGAAAACAATAAAAATGACGATCAAAGTTAAATGTATTTTACAATCAAAGAAAAATGCATAATACGTGAAGTGTATTCGATTTCAGAGAATCCGAATTTTCTGAAAAAGAATATGAATTAATTGTCAGTAAAAAATTCAATACAGAGTGTAGAAATGCGAATAAAAATAAAACGGGAAAGTGAAGAAAATAAAAGTTTGTAGTGTGATATCGCGGTGATACGCCATGGCAATCTTCAAAACAAAAAGGAGCCAAGTATATTGGGTCATCAAGAATTTGATGACGGAAAGAACACTATTTCATCTTTTAGCTGTGGTACCGATTGGCCAGCTCCCAGTTTATTTAAATAAATAATGAATTTAAAATAATAATAAAAAAAAAATATTTTTAATTTATTTTCCACATTGTATTAAAATCCACATTCAAAAAACAATTGAGAATAACGTTTTAACCCTAGGATTCTCGGTAACTTTTTACTACTAAGTTCTCCTCTTGGTCTGGCTAGACCACAATTTGTACAGCTAAAAACCCCAATTAAATAAAAAGTAAATAAATATATTTTTTATTGAACGTATGATAATTACTTTAGATTATACAAATTTATTATATAATTTTATTATTTCATTATTTTATTCCGAAAATGTAGTCTTTAATTTCGCACATTGATATTTCGTATCTACCACAGCTGAAACGAGTTTTGCGTTAGATTGAATTTGTTTTTGTAGTTAGATTGAACTAAGGTCATAATGGGCCGTAGTTTTCTGATTTGATTCAAACTTGATTTATTCGATTTAGAATATATCATTTCTAGAATTCACGTATCTGTTGTTTTTAATTTTTGTCCTATTTTAAATATCTTTTAAGGATAAAAAATTTGGTCCGGCTAGACCAAGAGGGTCATTTCATAGACTTTTACATAAAAATGGAATTTAACCCCACTTATTTGCTCCAATCGAATCCAAATTAGTTTCATTCGATTCAGAACATATCATTTATAGAACTCACGTCCAGTTTTTTTTTTTTTGATTTTTTGTTAAATGCGAAAAATATTACAAGCAAAACACAGATTTGGTCTGGCCAGACCAATACGATAATCCTGGGGTTTAAGCAAGTTGAAAATAAATAAATTTCTTAATTTGAAAATAATTTCCCTTTTTTATTGAGAATGCTATGGTTATCAAATCATTATCAAACGTTTGTCTGTTGAGAAAAGGTTTGATTTCAAATAATTTTCAATTCGAAATCAAACCTCCTTGCTTGTTGGGTATATTGGTGATATAACTAAATGTTTTATTACTTGATTAAATTTTTAATTAAAACTGATTTCATTTTTGATTAATGATTTAGTTGAAAAATAAATTTTTGGCAGAAATTTTTCTGTGTTGAATTGTAGCTCATGTTTCCAAAAAAAGTTTAAATCAATTGTTTAAAAAATATTTTGTCATAATTTTATAGTTGCACCGATGATCTCAGTGTATCGTCAAATGATTTATGCTGAATACGGCCGAAGTGCTACATTAGAATGCATGGTAGAGGCTTTTCCAGAGGCCATACGTTACTGGGAAAGAGCATACGATGGTAAAATTTTAGATCCCGGTGAGAAATATCGCATTGAAACATATCCCGATGGGTAAGCCACACAATTGTATTTATTCACTTAATAATTAATCACATTTCAAATTTTTTTCCCCAAAAAAAAAAAAAAAAATAAAAAATAATAAATTATAAAAGCTTTAAAACCACAATGCGTTTAACTATCAGTAATTTGCGTAAAGATGATTTTGGTTATTATCATTGTGTGGCCCGTAATGAATTAAATGCTACAATGGTCAATTTTGAAATAGCACGTAAGTTTGACAGGAATACGATTGTTAATGATGATTGATAAATTTAATTGACACTTATACGCATTACACGAGCACACACTTGACTACACAGCAACACAAGAACGAACGCACGCACACACTTGAATACATTTGGACACCAACACAAAGTCCTGTGGTTTGGGTATTAATTTGACACATTCGTTTGGAATTGTAATTTAAAACACCTCATTTTAAATTACTCTGGATGCCATCATCGTCATTACTTACACAGAGGATTTAAATGAGAATTTTTATTTGTAATTGGAACTATTTTTGTTATTTTCTGTTTCCAGCACAAGATCCAAATAGTGAGACTCCATACGTGGGCAAAGAGATAAAGGTTTATGGCCAAAGACCCCCTGAGGCAGAGTGTCCGGTTTGTGAAACGTGCCCAGATCCAAGGTAAAAGAGATTTAATAAATATATTTTATTGTAATTTTTTTTTTATTTAACACTTTTTCTATTAACTAAAGTATTTTAAGTTATTTAAATGAAAGCGAAATTGTTTCATTAAACTCTATTAAATTTTTATTTAAGTACTTTCTTTTTCGTATACTTTGCGTCCAAATTACTCTGTGTGTTTGTAAATTGCCGCAATTGATATAAATATTAAACGGAATTGAAATATTTATGGTTAATTAACCACACCATTTCCCTTTGTGATCCACTAATCAATAATCAACATCTTTTATAGAATATATTTTTCGGGTTATAATTTTTGTTCGTTAGCATTTTCTTTTATTCTATTGTAAGAAATTTCTTTTGTATTCATTTGCAGTTTATATCAATGTAAGGATTCGATTAATTCCAATTTCGAAATTCAACCGACTGGAAACTATAGTTACCCCGGCTTACCAAAACGCAAAAAGAGTAAGTATCCTTTATTGAAATTTTGTTTTTGTTTTACGTTTTGCTTTGAATGAGAATAATAAAATTAGATCAACTAAAGATTTATACACACACACACACAGATACATCTATGTATGTATGTATATGAGTGTATATGTATGTGTATACAGCAACTAACATTAAAATCTTGTCTATGTATTGACGTCTTAAATAGTAAAATATTATGATAGAAAAGTATGCAATTAAAGGCAGAGGTGTAAAAGAAGGAATATAATCTTAGATTTGGACTACCATTATTGGTTAACAATCTATTTCTCAAAGTCTACGATATAATTAATGGTTTCGAATCCGTTATCTACACATTTTCTTGTCATAGGCTTTCAAAGTTGAGGCCATAATCATGTAAAACGCAACGCAACGCAACGCAAAAGAATAACATGGAAAGCACAAACAGTGTCATAAATATTTTGTAATTTTGTTGTTGCTTTCAACAAAAATATATAAATTTTTTGTAATTTTGTTGTTGCTTTCAACAGAAATATATGTACCGTTTTAAAATTTTCAACGTGATAACGTTCTATCATCTAGTGACCCTACGATTTCATCACTAACACCACGCTGAAACAGTTTTAACATTTCATCAGAACGGGTACACTCACAATATTCTGTACAAAAAATTAACTGAAATTGTAATATAAAATAAATGAATATTCAGTTTAAACCCGGTCTACTTTCATATTTTTGATTTATTTTTAACAAAAAGTTCATTACCAAAAGCTATTTTCGGGAATACAAAATTTATTATTAATAAGATTTCTCTATGACGTGCTAAATTCCCAATCTTTATTTTTGATAAATACACTGAAATTAATTGTTGAGGGAAAGCCAGTTTCTATGCGCATTTTGCTGGTTGCTTAGGCCAGCTCGTCAGGATACTTTTTCAAAAGACTTTAGAAAAGCTAAAAATATTATATAAATAAGACTATGAAGTGAATAAGAATTTTAAACACTCAGCTCTTACATCTAACCACATCAAAGCTTCAACAAAGCAACAAAAATCAACAGTGAGTTTATCTGTTCTTACATTCCCCTACAAGAAAAATAAAAATTGCTAAATAAAGCAACTTGCCATTTCAGTTTTTTTTTTGCCGGGCACATGCAAATTTATTATCAAAAGTTATTTTCGGGAATGCAAAATTGATTATTAATTCATTTATTAATGATATCCTTGTCAGCCAGTGTAAGTCACTAAAATGGGAGATTAGATGAACCGGAACTTCGGTTTTAGGGTGTGCAGTATAAGCCGTTACACCATCCTTGAGGAACCACATGTTCTCCAGTCCCAATTCGTACATTTCAGGTAGGAGAAGTCCGGTGCCTCCAGTATCAACACCGCACCATACAGTAACTTTGAGCGGGTGCACTGGTTTTTCCTGTCTTAGCCGAGAATTTTCAATTCTCCTGAAGCGATAACTCTATTGATTCACGTGTCCACAGAGATGGAAATGGGCCTCGTCGCTGATTTTCGGTGAAAAGTTGTCTTCCTCATAGTCTTGGGGAGTATAGTGCTCCATATTTTATTGACGTGAATATTCGTTTCTATTTACTTCACAAATGTCAAAGCACCATTTGGAAAACTTATAGCATCTTACAATACGGTAATGACCTTTGTACCAACATTTTAAAGGTTTTGGGCCTCCAACATTTAGCATAATTCTAGCCAATAACGAAGCAGTTCGCAAGCCTTCTTCTCGGATATTTTTCACGAATTGTGAAAAGTTAAGTTTATCATCAAAATGCACAAATGGATTTCTTCAACTTCGAGCAAAAGGTTTATTACTATCCCGTAAACGTAGTTTGGGTGTTAACCCTTTCAGTGTTTTTGTCGAATATATTCGACATTACAATATACACTGTTTCTACGCCCTTTTACAGTATAAAAATTTACAGTTAATTATATATTTTGTGTTTTATCTGAAAGAATTGTAATATAATAAATTGTTTTTATAGTAGACATTGGCTTTCTTTTCTTATTATTGAGAGTATTGTCGTACAATGTTATATTTAGGAAGAAAATAAAAATAATAATTTCGGTGATCGGCCGATATAAAAAAAATTTTATGTATTGATACATGCGTAAATAAATATTTACTTGAAGAAAATATTTCAAAAATAAATTGCAGGTTTTTTTGTAGACCTTTAAAGGTAAATTTTGAATATATTGGGCATTCCCTAAAAACCAGGGGATCTACATGAGACGAAAACTATTATTTTTCCTGGCTTCAGCGACATCACATTACCTTAAATACAAATTTCCAAATGCTGCAACGGCATAAGCTTTCATTCGTAATAATCTCCAAATCCGAGTAATTTCATCGGTGAAGCCATAAAATGTTGCGCCACCTTGTAAGCTTAAATAGAATAAGCCAGGAATGGGCAGTAGTTATAGCGCGCTTTTGTTAAGTGGCCATATGAATTCATCACTAACATTTTCGTAGTATATTTCAAAATTTTAGAGTTTGTTTAACAGTTAAGTCAAAATCTAATTTAGTTTATGCCTGCTGATATTCTTATCATAATATATGATCGCATACCTTTATAACTCTGCTTTTGAAGACAGTTGTTTGGTTTATTCGGGCGGGTTATGATATCATAAAATACAAAAAAGTTTTAATTGAGTCGTAAGCCTACTTAAAGAATAACAAAATCCTCTAAGTACTCGCAGACATCACAAATTCTCTCAATAGACATAATGCTAATTAGTTTTCGTAATTATAACGTAACATTCATTCAAACTCACACACACACACTTGCAAACATATTCCCATCAGAACTTGCCAGAGTTTTGTGTAAAATCTGCACAATATGATATCTCCAGATTGAAGCAGTTTAAATGTTGCTTTCCATTGTCTTCTAGGTTGCATTTTATATGCTGTAGGCAAACCCGTCTTCCATAAATATGTTGATGAATTACATGGTTCATGGCTTAAGGATCCCGCTGCCAAGGAAACGGACCGTGAAAAAACTTTTATAACCAAAGAAAAGGACAATAAATTATTGTATGAATACACATCGAAAGTGGCGTACCGTATGAATGATGTGCCACGAAAGCAGTACGATTTGGGTTTGGGTTTTCAAGTGAGTATTGCGTAACACAATTTTTTTTTCTTTTGTATTTTTTTGTCTTTTTTGGCAAACAAGTTTTGTTAAAGTTAAAGTAAATCTAATAGAAAGAAATTTGCTTTAAAATATTTAAAAAAAAAAACATTTTTTTCTCTTTTACTTTAGGGCAATGCTCATGTAGTGTATAATGGCTCCTTCTATTACAATCAATACAACTCGGATTATGTGGTTAAATTAGATTTGTCTACCGGCAAAAAAATTTGTAAGTAAATGTGATTCATCTGTTAAGCAAAAATTACATCTATAGTGTATATGTTTTTTTTTTGTTTTAACTAATGAAACAGTGGTTTAATTGGAAAAAAAATTTTAGTAAAACATTTCAGGGTTTGGTTTTGTCTCGGGAAAAAAATAAATGTCTGTTTTTTTTACAGCCGTATTAACACAGAAAATTTTATAATTTTCTCTAATCACCAAAGTCATACCAAATTCATAGAATCAAGCAAACAGTTTGGTTGATTGTGCACCTTTTACCAAAAATTGTAAAAATAAAAAATTAGGAATATTTTTTTTTTTCAATAAATGATATTTTTAATTTTTATTAAAAAACTGATTAAAAAACTTTGCCTTTTCAAACAATGTGTTAATTGATTTAATTAAATATAGATCAGGTTTTGACAATTCCCAACAACAATTCTACAGGTTTAAATTATTTTATTTTAAACGAAAAAATCAATTAAGATTTTTTGTTATTTAATTAATATTTTTATCAAAAATTTATTTCAAAACAACTAAAACTTTAATTAATTCAAAATATATTTTTAATTTTCTTTTAACTGAAAAAATAATTGGTTCAATTATCATATTAATTAAATTGAAACACTTTTGAAAACATTTTTTTAATTGATAAAAAACTACTGATAGTTTTCTGTGTTATCGAAAAATTGCCATAACCAACTTTAATTCTCTTGTTAAATATTTCTTCTATAAATAATAAAATTAAGGACCTAGAGGCCGGCTTACCTTTAGTTTATAAAAAGGAATTGGGCTTCTTTTTTTTTGCTCTACGGTTTGAGCGCGTTGAAATTATGCCTATTTTTACTATTAGATTTGTTTGATACTGTAAATGGATTTAATCGGTTTATGATCTCATTCAGTCTTCATAGAAACATCCTTTCAAAATAAGGATTTAGAATCTATAAAACTGGAATATAAGCCCCTTGAAGAATGAAATTTTGCAAACATATTCAATAAAAGAACAACAACTTAATAGATGACTACACTGAGGCGTAGCACAGATATATTTTTTTACATAAGTACTACACCCATCATAATAGAAATCGGGCTAAGGATTTCGGTGGCTTAAGTTCTGCTATTCGTTTGATAATAAAAGCGTTAAGACTTTATCTAGTTTCCATAACATATTTTTGCCAAATAAAGGACTTGGAGTTGTAGGACAAACATTAAAAGAAATATGGATGTATTTCTTTAAAGTGCAGGCCTTTTGACTTTCGTTATGTGGAAACAGAATAACATGAGTCCTATTTGACAAAACCACTGGTTGACAAACTATGCGCTTACCAACCGCCACCGAGTGTGAGAGGCACCATCACACTCAGCTAGCAATTTAAGTGTATAATCCAGCAAAATTATAGACTCGCCCCCTGTATAGGAGCTGGAGGTAACTGACTTTACTGCTTTTCGGAAAATTCCAGCAGCAATAGCACAAAGGGATAGTCCTCCCGCAGGCTTAACTCTCCCAGATAGAATCAAAAATCCACTCTTTTGTGGGCTTTTTAGTTCTATCATTTCCTGCAACCTCAGGTTTGAACTACAACCGCCATGTGATCCGCGAAAGTATCCTGTTCCGCAAAGATAAACTCCCTTAAAGACCGGAAGCAGTTCTCGCAAGAAGCAAACTTAAGGAGACCTTAACCAATAGTCAGATCGGTGGCGTGCCACCAGAGGCTACCGACTCCCGTAGCACCAAATAGGATCTCTAGTCAGCCGCGATCTCTAAAGATCTGTAAATTTTGAATTTTTGCAGAATCCCAGATATTGGCTGCACTTGGTTTTCCCCGTATGATGCCACACAAATAGATGAGATGATCCCAGGGGGACAATCGTTATTGTTGATATATTCCCATTTTTCTGGCAACATATGGATTCCATGCGAAACAAAAAAAAAAAAACCAGGAGGCTAATTCTGGCAGTCGTGCTAGAGTACTTCTTTGATTCGAAAGCAATTTTATTTATAATTATTTCAGTCGACACTGAACGAATTGAAATTTTTTTTCAGTGTTGTATAGCATTTATTTAAGTTTTCACAACACTGATAAAATAATTTCCATTGGTTCAGTATTGACTGAAAGAAAATAAAGAAAATTGCTTTCGAATCGAAAAAGTATTCGATAACGACTGCCAGAAAAAGCCCCAGGTTATTTTCTTGAAGACAAAAAAGAATCAAGCTGATTTTACACACCCTATTCTTAAATGAATCATATTCCATTGAATGAGTTCTTCATCGATGCCAAAAAAAAAAAAAAAAAAAAAAAATTTTGACAGACGTGGTAAGGTCTGGGCTATATGCTGCTTAAGGCGAAATCTCCCAATTATCTTTGTTTTTCACTGGCCTTGCAATTTTGGCCGAGCGTTGCCATAATTAAATATTATGGCTTCATGTCTAGTCACATATATATTTCGGGCGTTTTGGGGACAATGCTCGGTTTAAACAAATCAATAGGGTCCTCTATATCTTGAAGCTCTCATAATTAATGGAACTCTTCTAGTCCCACTAAATACCGAGCATTACCTTGCAGGCATGAATTTTCGGCCTTGGCTTGGCTAGTTGGTCGGGCCTTCTTACACTTCAGGCTGTCTTTGTTAATCGATTTTTCTTATGGCCAATATTGAATTGTTGCAAAAATAACTTCTTGTAATGTCGCTCAGTCTTCATTTCGGACAAACAGAATCCTCTTTTAAAGTCCATCGGCTTCAAATCGTATGGTACCAACTTCTTTTGCTCTTGGGTACTCCTCCGGCTTTCAAAGGTTTAATTACTTGCCGCTTGAGTATCTCCCTATGACTTTGCAAGTTTAGCTTGTGTTTGACATCAATTGCCTCCAACTCAAATTATGAGCATTAGTTGGGTGGCCTACTCTTACCAAACCGATGCTTTTTAGTTGGAAAAATTCGCCATTATCGAAGTAAACAAAAACCGCGTTGTTAACATTATTACGTGCAATGAGAGTGAGAGTAAATGACAGATAGTTACCTCTCAAAGTGCCACATAATCTATTTAAGACACAAACCATATTTTAAAAATACGCCCATTATTGCCAATTAAGCCCTTTTTCTGGTTAGATTTAGGCATTTCTTAAGTTCTAACACGCGAAAAAAAACTTTTAGTCCTCAACTAAAAACCGCGCAAATGACCCCTTTTTTAATTATAATTATTTAGACCTTTTTGCCCGTTTTTAGTTTTCGTGCGGCATGATTACCATTTGTCAAATTGTGAAAACTTTCTAAAAAGCAACAGAATGTGCGAATGGAAAATGTTGCAACTGCCAATAAGTTTTGAATCGAGATTCATAGTTAGGAAAAATGCAATTTTCGAACTCTGAAGTTGAGAGCATTTTTAGTGTCATGAATGTAGTTAAAAATAAAATTCCGCTTAAGACATTTAATTCATATTAAATTGTTTTGTTTAATATTTTTATTGTTTTACTTTGAAAAGGAAATTTTTTGAACTTTGAGAAAAAAAATGCACTGATAATGTAAAGGGTGGTCTTACAATAAAGCACGATGTTAGTTGTGAATCTCAAGCTTTTTGCCCAACGTTATTTGACATTTTTTTATTTCATTGTTTGACAAATTTAACCATGGAAAAGTACAGAATTTAGCAGCGCGTGAAGATTGTTGAAGCCTTATAAGAAAATGGGCGTTCAAATCAAAATGCATTTCGTGCACTTTGTAATTTTTTTGGTTAGCATAATCGACCAAATCTGTCCACAATTGGGAGAATTATGTGCAAATTTCAGCAAACCCGGAAAGTAGGAAATGTAAAAACACCTGTGCATGCTTGCCCAGTTCGTATTGCGGAAAACATTGCTGATGTTCGGATGTGGCGGAAGAGCCGCAAACCTCGATTTTTCGTCGGCGGTGCAACAACTGAACATCTTACGAACATCACTGATGCGAATTTTGAAAAAATATACAAGGTTCAATTGACTCAAGAGCAGAAGCCTGCTTACTATTTCAAGCGTCTTCGAAACGCCGAATGGTTGGATGAACAGACAGAAGTGAATGGCGACTTTACAAAGAAAATCATCTTCAGCCACGAGGCAAACTTTCCCCTCAGTGGATTCGTTATCAAGCAGACTTGCCGCATTTGGGCAAATGAGAATCCACGAGTGATTGTTGAAAAGCCGATGCATCTACCAAGAGTAACTATTTGGTACGGTTTATGGGCTAGCGGCGTCATCATTCTTTGAAAATAATGTCGGCCAAGCAGTTATCGTAAATGGTGTTTGCTTTCGCGAGATGATAACGGACTTCTTGTGGCCAGAAATTGAGGATATGGACCTGGATGATATGTGGTTCCTACAGGATGGGGCCGCTTACCGCACAGCCAACGAAGCAATGGCTCTTTTGAGCGAGAAATTCAATAGCCGTGTTATCTCACGTCGTGGCGATATTAATTGGTCGCCACGATCATGTTTTTTGACACCGTTGGACTTCTTTCATTGGGGATATTTAAAAGAAAAGAAAAAGTGTACGTCCATAAGCCAAGAACAATTCAAGAGCTAAAGGGTGAGATAATTCGGCACATTAACGACATTGAACCTCAATTATGTCTCAGAGCTATTGAAAATATGGACCATCGGATAGAGGTATGTCACCGAACCCGTTGCGTGCATTTGGTCAATATCTTATTTCACACATAATTGTCATAGATTTTTCTACCATAATAAAAAAAATATTACGATAATTCTCTAAAAACTTTTTGTTTTATTTACAATAAAGATCGTGCGTTTTGATTGGACCACCCTTTATCAACTCCGTAATTTTTCTCTATAAAGCCCTGGCTCGTTTTACAAATGTCTTCACGCGTTTAGTTTCCCAAGAGTTGATATCACTGAAAATGGAATCTGTGCGTAGTTAAGAGGTTCACCCAATACTATTTGTATATCGATAGTTTGTTTGTAAAATCTATTTAAGATTCGATTTATAGGGCATTTACATTACATCGAAATCTAGTAGATTTCAGTTGAAATCTTCCTCAAAATCTAGTTCGTTTACATTATACTTGTTTGACATTAGCGGGATTTGGTTTTCACAACAAAAACCGCCGACTGAAAGTTTTTTGTGTAACACATACTTACATATTAAGAAATAGGCATTTAAAAATTTGCATTACATTTTGTTTATAATAAACTTCATTTATTTTATCAATATTATTTGTCATTTGCATTTTTTTTTACTATTTTACAAAATTTTTGAATTTTTTTTACTAGATTTCGAATAGATTTCGTCAAAATCTAGTTACGGAGTAGATTTTGTTTTGTACGCGAAATCTAGCCAAAAACAACTAGATTTGGCTCGAAATCTCGAAAGTACTAGATTTCGTTGTAGTGTTGGCTATTAGATTCATTTAAATGTGTTTTCGAAATAAATTAAAATGTTAAAGAAATAATTTCGCCTGCATCTGATTTGCTTGATGTTGAAGAGTTAATTTACCTCCAGTCCATAAAATAAAAAGCTCGGGCGAGAAGTTTTAAGAATTCATTTTTAAACAACTAAAAATATGCAAGTTTTTAACTGTCTGGCCCACAATGTCGACAAGAACATTTCGTTCGTATAGTTATATTGAAAACAAAAACAAATTTTAAATTTTTATTATTGTTTTCAATATAAATATGCAAAAGAAATGTTCTTGTCGATATCGTGGGCCTGGCAGTAAATCAGCATTTAAAAAACTGCAGTCAAAGTTGAAAAACTGCCATTTCTTCCACTTCTTCATTTGTCATTGGCAAAAAAATCAAACCGTTGCTTTTACTTCTGATTTATTAAATGTAAACAGTCGCTGTCAAACGAACTCAAAAGCGGTTATTTGTTCGACACTTTTTGGTTTCGACTGCAGTTTTTTAAACCCTGATTTAAATTTGTATGGTCTTGAATCTCATTAGATCGACCAAAGTCAGTAAAAATGTTCTCGAAATATTTTAATAATTATTCGAAATAATATCAATATGAAATTACAAACCCAAAAACTATCGTTTTACC
Organism: Pollenia amentaria; assembly: GCA_943735925.1. Taxonomy (NCBI): domain Eukaryota; kingdom Metazoa; phylum Arthropoda; class Insecta; order Diptera; family Polleniidae; genus Pollenia; species Pollenia amentaria. The sequence continues at coordinate 180,073,094 of OX031010.1, read as the reverse complement.
ATAAATATTTCCATTAATCTGATGCAAAAACTTAATTTAATTTAAATCTTAACCTTAAAGTCAGTTCTATTAAAACTACTGCTAAACCACTGCTTAACCACTGCCAGTCATACACATTTTTCTTTATATTCTTATCTATAAAACAGAAACAAATTTAAACAACAGTAGCAAAGAAAATCTAAATCAAAGTCTTCTCTTTTTCATTAATTGCAGCAACACAATTGCCAAGTGCTGGTATTGCAACTGGAAATAAATTGTACTCTACAAAATACAACTACATGGACTTTAATGTGGATGAGGTTGGTTTGTGGGTAATTTACAGCACTTACGATTCCAACAATACTCTCGTGGCAAAGGTAAAAAAGAAAACAACATAAAGCAACACAACTACTAAAACATTAACAAAATATCAACTGAAACATGGCAAATATAAGACACATATTTTTCTACTCTTAACTGATGCTGGAAGTTTTATACCGAAAAACCCAAAACTCAAACGCACGTACAAAATTGTAAAATGTTCAATAACATTTAACATCTGTTTAGGTATTTGAGTTGAAAATATAGAAGGATTCCTACACATAATACATGTGTATGTATGAGTCAACTCCCAGCCATACAAAGACTGACAACACTACACAAATGTGTTGTTGCATGTCTGGACAAATGAATAAATGAATTTATTCCAGTATCCTCTGTGTATCATAAACTCAAAATTCATTTGTTATTGCTGACTGAAAGCACAAGATAAATTTCTTTAAAGTTTTCATTTTTCACTCATTTTAAATTTTCTTTGTATTAATTCTCACAAAATCAGCAATTTTTTACTTCGAGGGACACTACACACATGATAAAAATAGTTTTATAGGACAACAAGTTATTGATGATTTCCGAAAGATTCAGTGGCCTTCTTTATTCGGCTTTAAAAATCAGTCCTATACTGGTAATGATCGAATCAAGGATACTAAATGGAGTCCTACATCCTCCAGACTCTGGTCGTTAATTTTAAAAGATCTTACGTTTTCAGAATGGATTCTCAAAACCTTTCACTTGCTAATATCGATTAGGAGAGTTTGTGTTGAGATTGTGCTGGGTGCCGGCTCACTGCAACATTAACGGCAATGAGATTGCTGATGAGTTAGCGAGACAGGGCTGATAGATGGAGGATCCTAGTCCCCAATTTTTGGGGTCTTATTTCATATTAACTAAATCCCCAATTTTTAAAATGAAATTAGCCCCTAATGCACGGCTGCCAGATTTGACGATTTATCGTAATTTTGACGATTTTGGGATCTAAAAATGGCCCATTGACGATTAAACGATTTATACCCTAAATTTTCCGATTTCTCGAATAAAAAATGTACTAATTTACAGAGGATTTTAGTATTGTTTCGTATTTTTGAATAATTTTTGTTGGATACTTTCTATTATTAAGTTGACAGTTATTGTCCCCTATAAGCAGCTTATGATACAAATATAATAGATTATGCTTGGATTTCTGGTTTAAATCCATTTTTCAATCTTTTTTTTTTTAAGTACTGAAACAGAGTTTCTGATGAGCAAAATCGGTGTTCGATATCTCTCAGTTCATGTGCCACCCAATTTTTTGTGAATGATTAATGATTTTATTCGAGTCACATCGCTCATTATATATTTTTAAACAATTGAAGCATATTCGGATACATGACATGATGAACAATACCAAGACAAGCAAATTCATTTATCAACTTATCAACTTATGTGTACTACCAAATATTTTCCCAATTTGGATTTTTAAAACACTAAGTATTTGACAATTTTGACGATTTGTTATGCAAAATTTTCCGATTTTCGAAACATTTTATCCGGCAGCTATGCCCCAATGGAATGAAATAACGCCCCAAATAGAAATTAAATAATACTTAAATTTTTAGGGATTTATTTGATATGAAAAAAGATCCCAATATAAAACATTTAAATCTATAGTTTTGGATTAAAAAATCGCGCAATATATATCATGGTTGGGCCTTCGGCCGGGTGCAAGACTTTTCTCCTCTATGGTTTAACAAACACCGCCTACGCAAACTTAAACTGAATTGTATAGCCGACCTTTGACCGAACGCAAGAATTTTCTCCTCTAAGTTAATACAAGCACTCGCTTCGCTACTTTAGTTTTCAGCAGAGCCGCCCTTCGGGCGGACCCAAGGATTTCCTCCTCTAAGGTATAATAAACACCGGCTTCGCACGCTAAGGGTTCAAGGCGTAGCAGGCCTTCGTTCGATCACAAGTCCGATTTTAGGACCTCTAGTTAGCGCAGCCGGTATTTGTTATACCATACACAGAAAAAAAATTAAAAATTGATTTCAATTAAAAAAATTGTGACATAAAATAAAAAATTAATTAAATTTGCAACAGTAAACCAATTAATAGTATCAATAAAACGTGTAATTCACTTGATTAGATTTTTCATTAAAACTGATTTTATTTTTGATCAATTCTTTAATTGGACAACAAATTTTGGAGAATTTTTTCTGTGCAGGAGGAAATTCTTACGTCTGACCGAAGGCCGTGCAGGAAAGCTTTAGTCATCAATACGGGATTTTGAAATTTGGACTTTTTGAATTCGGGCTTATAAAGTTCGGGACTTGGAGATTCAGATTTCTGAAATCCGGGATTTAAAAAAATGCTGATTTTGACATTTCGGGATTATAAAATTAGAGATTTTGATACAACCCCCTTTTTATAATTTGTATTGTTTAAAATTTTTTAAAAATGGAAAAATGAAATAATTCCCAAATTTTTTTTTTTTACTAATTTCATTACAGATTTTTTGGGAGTTACTTTATATTATTTCATATTTCCTCAATGTCGAAACTAGATAAGTCCCCTAAAAATTCGTTGTTGCTTTCTGTAAACTTTTTTGGGGACTAATTTCAATTATTATTCTAAGGGACTTAATTCATTGCACTTTACAAGCAATATTACCCGTCTCCAAAACGTTTATTGCTTAAAGCGATTACCGTTGTTTTATTTGGACGTATTTTTTGTTCCATTGCGACATTTCACTTAACATAGAAAAATTCTCATAACTCTTTCGGGATCAATACATCACTTTTTTATCTCTCATCAACTTTTTTGTGAGAAATTTTCAGTCTACAAACATTTGGAGCACAAATTCTTTTTTAAGCACTTCAAATAGAACAAAAATTTCAAATTTAAAATCAACAATAAGAAAGAAAAGAAATTGCAAATTCTACAGTAATTTATGGAATTTCCTCTTATACTTTTTCCCCCCTTTTCTACTCATTTTCATTTACAGTTGGATGCGGAAAATCTTAAGGTACAATACAACTTTAATATTTCTTTGGATCATCATAAATTTGGTGAGATGTTTATTGTTTGCGGTCATCTTTATGCCATTGATTCGTGTACGGACAAAAATTCTCAGATACGTTATGCTGTGGACATGTATCAGGGGAAATTGTTGAATGTGAATTTACCGTTTACAAATCCTTTCAGTAAGACAACCACAGTGGGCTATAATCCTTATACGGTGGTAAGTTAAAGATGAAAACTGACATAAATTTAAAGCCAGCGCAATCAAACACTGACGCAAAGAAATTTTAAATTCAGTGTAATTCAAACGCATACTACAATCCTACGAAAGGAGTTGTATGTGTGTGTGCTTGTTTTATATATTTTATATTCATGTCTTTAAAAGCCATAGACTCGAAGGTTGTATGTTGGGCGGCAAACGTTTAGCATAAGTACGATAAAAAGAAAAGGACATTGAAAGGAGTTATTGACAATGATGTATTCAATGTGGTGTTAAGGTTGAAAACATAAATATAAGTTTAATAGCAATTCATTTACAATTGCCTTAAAAAATAATCTGATTTTAAGTCCTTGATTTTGTCAGAAAGGCATAAGGACAGTTTATTATTTTATGTCCTTGGAAACTGTATAGTTTTATTTCTTTTAGAAATTCCCCCATAACATTTTATTTAACTATAAATGATGGATTAGGAAGGACTGTGTAACTTTTGTTTGTTTATTTACAATAAATTTAATGATATTTTCTATAAACATTTACAAAGATTGATGGTGATGAGTTGTCCTTAAATAAAAATGTGATATAAGATAATGGTTTGTATTAAACTCAATGTATAAAATCAAATTTGTTTTACTAGCAATTGTTTAGTTTAGGCATAAAATAATTTTATTTTGTTAAGAAGAAAGGGACAAGAAGGGCAAATGTAATAAAATTTTATTGTAATTTGTTGATAATTTGTCTTTAAGGTAACCAAAATTCAAAACGAAAGTTAGACTTTTACGTATTTCGGCTAAGCAAGTAAAAATAATTCTCTAGAAAAATTACAAAAAAAAAACATGTCCATCTGACCCTCCCCCTTAATGTTGATGGTGATTTTACAGAACCACGTTAGACTCATAACTTGGTTTAACAGAATATCAGGCATGTCACAGAAAACAATTCCGTTCGGAACCGAACCAAAGAAAGCATATTGGTTTATTAATAGGAAATATATTTTGATAGCAATTTGTCCTTTAAGATAAAGAAAATTCCCATTCCGTTCATGAAAACAAAAATTGTTTCATTCCGCAAAGTTTTTTCGTAATTTTCTGAAGCACCAAAATAAGGAATGAATTCCATTTCCGAACGGAATTGTACTCTGTGATATGCTGTATATTAAAGAGTTGAAAAAACCCCGGGTTTTTAAAAAAACTCAACCCAGCGGGTATTTTCATGGCTTTTTGGGTTTAAATGTTTTTTTTTAGAATTTATTGGGTTGTATTTGGCTTTTTTGAGTCTTATTATTTTTTCAGTAATGATCTTAAAATTGGTCTAAGCCATGTTGTCAACTCAGTCTATTTCGGTATAGAATTACAAAGATAAAGTATGTATTCTCTGGCTCCTTGAGTAATTCAAAGTCGATTTAGCCATACCCGTCTGTATGTTCGTCTGTTGAAAACACGCTCACTTTCAAAAGACTCAAAAGACAAATCGGTTCAGGGGGATCAGAGCTATGAGTCAAAATGTGGAACCACCACCATAAAAAATTTATAATTTTCTTACAAAATCGAACATAAATGATGGAATAATGCACGGAATTACATAAAATGTTGCACAAATTCGTTTTATAAGACGGGAAATCATAGTGTTAAATTTTCCAAAGCTCGGTCCATAATTTAACCTTGGCCCCATAGAAACCCCGCTCCTGGGAAACAGCTGAGTACGTCTTAAGCCATAATAAATAATGCCATCATAATAATACTAAGTACGTCCAGTTCTATAGGACTAGAAATCATACTAATAAACTACGTGATGATCGGTCCATAAATTACCATAGACCCCATATAAAACCCACTTTAGAAAAATATCTAAATACGCCTTAAACCGTAGCAGATATAGATATTGCTGTACAATTTGTTCGAACTTGGCGTCATATGACCATAAAAAATGTCATGCAATTTTGTGATATACGGTCCATAAATTACCTTAGATCCCATTATAGGCAGTCTTCTGAAAATCACTGTAAACGCTAAAACTAATTTCACTGCTGTATTGAAATATATTCTTATTTATGTTTTTTAATACCAGAAATCACTCTTCAGAATTTTGGAATAATTGACCCATAATTTACCATGGGTCCAATATCAATTCCCCTTCTGAAAAGCATTTTAGTTCGGCTAAAACTCTTCCGAATCATGATATTTTACTCAGGCAAGTTAAATTTCTAGAAAGAAAATCATAAAACTCTCCGATTGTCGATTAATAATTTTATATAGGTCTAAAACGCAACCAATTTTATGATGACGTTCTAAGTAATAATATAAAGATATTATAAAGAGCCCACTCCTATCGGTGGAGGGTATCAAAGATTCGGCACTCTAACTTGTTTTTGAATGGAATCATCATCCAACGTATGAATGGTTAAAAGAAAATCTAGGACTAATAAAAACCCTTATTTGTATATATAACGCCTTGCAAATAGCCCATGGATTACGAGCAGCTGCTATACAGGGCATAGAATGTCTTTTATTTGTCTCCATATCTGCCGGCTCTTCAATGTTTCTGTAGTACTCGTATCTACCAAGTTTTGATTATTGATTTCGGTATTGATTTCATTTCCGCCAAGGTTGACCTTCTCCACGTGTCTATCGGTCTTCCTCTGCTTTCTTTTTTAAAGGTACTTTTCTTTAAGGTAATTTTTCTTGAAAGGTACTTTTATTTTAAGGTACTCTTCTTTTAAGGTACATTTCTTTAAAGGTACTTTTCTTTGAAGGTACTTTTTTTAAAGGTACTTTTCTTTTAAGGTACTTTTCTTTAAAGGTACTTTTCTTTTAAGGTACTTTTCTTTGAAGGTACTTTTTTTAAAGGTACTTTTCTTTTAAGGTACTTTTCTTTAAAGGTACTTTTCTTTAAAGGTACTTTTCTTTGAAGGTACTTTTCTTTAAAGGTACTTTTCTTTAAAGGTACTTTTCTTTAAATATACTTTTCTTTAAAGGTACTTTTCTTTAAATATACTTTTCTTTAAAGGTACTTTTCTTTAAAGGTACTTTTCTTTAAAGGTACTTTTCTTTAAAGGTACTTTTCTTTAAAGGTACTTTACTTTAAAGGTACTTTTCTTTAAAGGTACTTTTCTTTAAAGGTACTTTTCTTTAAAGGTACTTTTCTTTAAATGTACTTTTCTTTAAAGGTACTTTTTATTAAAGGTACTTTTCTTTAAATGTACTTTTCTTTAAAGGTAATTTTCTTTAAAGGCACTTTTTTTTAAAGGTACTTTTCTTCAAAGGTACTTTTCTTTAAAGGCACTTTTCTTTAAAGGTACTTTTCTTTAAAGGTACTTTTCTTTAAAGTTACTTTTCTTTAAAGGTACTTTTCTTTAAAGGTACTTTTCTTTAACGGTACTTTTCTTTAAATGTACTTTTCTTTAAAGAAATATTTCTTTAAACGTACTTTTCTTTAAGGGTGCTTTTTGAATTACTTTTTTTAAAAGTATTTTCTGCAATGACTTTTCGAAAGGTATTTTGCTTAAATTTTTGATTAATGAGTACTAAGGTAGATTTTCAAAACGTACTTCCCTCTAAATGTATTTTGCTTTAATGGTACTTTTCTCAAAAGATTATTTTATAAATAGATTCTAGTTAAAAAAGCACTGTTTTTAAAAGCTACTTTCCCAAAAATGAACTTTGTTTAAAAGGTTTTTTCCCTAAAGCAAATTTCGATCAACCAAGGTAAAATGCCATTTGGTTTAAAGATTGATGTTTGACTATTGACGTCATCCGGCTTCAACACCCGAGTGAGTAAAACGGCAAGCCCCACTGAAGAAATTGTGTGGTTACAATCGTAACTAGTCTGGGCAACCTATCCGTGAAAGCCTGGGTTCAAATCTCAGTGCAGTCAAGAATGAAAAATTATCAATAAAATTTTTATTGATTTCATGTTGTAAAATTCCTGTCTTCATAAAAATAATTTTATGAAAATTAAATTCAATGAACTTAAGCCTAATTAAAAATATCTAAATATTTTAGAATATAGTTTTTTAAAGAAGTATGTACTTATTGTTTATGTTTAATTTGAAAAGCTTTTAAAAGTTTCTTCTTTTTATTTAAATTTTTTTTTATATAATTCCTTTTTTAAAAGAACCTTAACTTTTTTAGAATATTTTTTAAAGCCATTTTCCATAAGAAGAAAATGGTAGTTTTAATGTACTTTATTAAGGCAGTATTCAAAAGTAATTTTCAAGTTTTTGCGATGTCTGTATATATTTTTACTATGAACTTCTTTAAAAGTTGTTATATGTCGTTTTTTATTAAACTGACTAAAATACAAAACTTAAACTATTATCGCCCAAAATATCAAAATAGACTTTTTTTCTGTGCAAATGAAAACTACAAAAATGTTTTCTAATTTTGTATTTTTTGTTCATTTATTTCCAGGAATTGTATTCATGGGATCGAGGCAATTCTCTTACATATCCGATACGCTATAATGAACAAAATTTAGGGGGTGACCATGCATAAAGTTTTCATTATTGTCTTTTTAGCTTTTGTAAATAGAATGAAATGAACAATGGACAAAAATGAAAACAAAAGCAACACAACCAACACAACAGCAACAACAACAACAAAAAAAAAACAACTTGATAGCACTGCAATTTTCAACGAAAACCAAAAACACAATAGCAAAATCATTTTGAGCAGAAACACACAGGGAAAAAACAACAACAAAAATATTAATAAACTTCAACATCATTATCATCATCCTGCAGTCAGTGGTCTCAATTTCGCGCTAGAAGGAGAGCCAGAATTCCAGCGAATGAAATTTAAACCAGAATTTGCACTAAATCCCTAAAACAGGACAGTCAACTAGAAAGAAGAAAAAAAACTAGAAGATAAAAGAAACCAAAGTTGAATGACACGCCATCAAAAATAAGCCAAAAAAAGGATAAAAGTAACGACTAAATTTGACAAAAAAAAAAAAAATTAATTAAAAAAACTGAAAAAATCAAAACTTTTAGATAAATTTTATGCAACAAATTTTGTACCAGAAAAAAAGTTAAGAATTATTTGTAATACAGCCACTATTAAAATAAATAAATAAGATATGTAAAAAAGTAAACACAAGACATTAAGGGTATTCACGGTATCAAGTCGTGGAAAAATATCATGGATATTAAAAAAAGGGTTTTATTTGAGGGTATCAGTTAAACTGGGTTTGATATAGAAATTACAAACCATTCAATAAGTACCTTTTTGTTACTTTTTTTAAAAAATCTAACTTAAATGTACCTTAAAAAAGTTTCCTTCTAACAAGGTACTATTTTAAACATAAGACAAAAAAATTAAAACCATTTAGCCTGGTACCTTTTAAGAAATGTTTCCTTAATTGATATAAATTCGAAAATAACATTTGGAAAAAAGTATTTTAATTAAAAGTTATTCTTAAAAAACTCGTCAAAATTTAAATATTAAAGAAGCGGAATAAGCTACATTTAAAATGTTTTAAAAAAGTACCTTCCTGTTGCTTTTGTTGTAAAAAACTTACTAGTGTACCTTAAAAAAAGTTACTGACTACTAGGGTATATATTCGGTTAACCGATTAATTACTACCCGATTACCTGACCGGTTAATATTAAATTGGCTATTTTCGAATAAGGATTAAACCGGTTAATTTCAGACGATTAACGGATATAACAACATTTTAAATTTTTTCTATTATTATAACATATTTTTTCTTATTTTGTTGTTTTTAGTTTTTTGTTTCGTCTCATATACAAAAGGTATATGTTTATAAAATATTTTTTCATACAACCAAAGAAGGTGTTTAGTGATCTTTATTTTAAATAACCCAGCTAGCATTTGGGTGATCATTTTGTGTAAAAATAACATAAATGAGCCTTTTCAGATTACTTTTGAAACTTAAAACGGTTTTATCACTAGAGTGATTCATCGGTAGGGTACCATTTTCTCACAACAAAAGCATCATTTATTATTGAAAAATGAGCTCATATGCAGTTATTTTGCTCTTGAAGCTGATTCCTAAAATATTCGATTATAATACAAAATCCTTGCTGAGAAGTGGTTGCCGGCAGAAGCTTTTTATTTCAGGTAAGTATCGATCAATCAGAATTAAGCATTTCAAAAAATTAGTACAGGACTCTAATGGCATAATGGAAAATTTTATTTGTTTAGAAAAATCCAGGAAAAATAATGAGAAATTATATATTCTGTATTATGGGTTGCTTTCGATTTCTCCAACATCTACGATAAATTAAAGAAATTTTTCCCAGTCACGTTTTATCAAAACTAACAAGAAGAATCGATTAAATCTTAAACATTTAAACAAAATTATTTGTCTCAGAGATTATTTTATAAGATCTCTTTAAACTATTAAAATAACTAATAATCTCACAATATATATATGGGGGATTTCATGTCAAGTGACCCAACTTTGGAAATCGATGTCCTCCGATTTGGATGAAAAGGGTATTTTTTTATTTTTTGCTCAAAAGAAAGTTTAGGTCTTTTCTTTTTAGGTAGTTCTGGTCGCTTAGTGGGATAATAAGTTACATGGATGAGAAAGAACACCGGTTTGGCCAAAATGTCAAATTTTGACCCCTATAACTCAGAAACTTTTTGACCGATCGTGTTGAAAATTTGTGTCTAAACTACTATCCAATAAGACTAACCTTGGTGCAAATTTCATCCAAATCGGAAGACATCGATTTCAAAAGTTGGGTCACTTGACATGAAATCCCCCATATATAAAATTGTAACGTTAATGACTCACTGACTGACTGACTGATCATCATCGCACAGCCTAAACGCCTGAAGCTAAAAACTTGAAATTTGGACCAGGGGTTGGCCTCTCCCCAAATCGATCCACTAAGACGGGATTTTTGGAAATTCGAATGTTTAGGGGGTAAAAAAAGGGTAAAAGCGGTTAAATTCGGTAATCTTATATCTCCAAAACTAAAAGAGATACAAAAAAAAAAAAAAAAAATTACACTTATCGTTGTTCTTTAGAAAAATAAGCGGGCAGGTGTCTGGTACTTTTTGGAAATTCAGGCCTTTAACGGAGAAAACGGGTAAAACCTGTATTTTGGTACTTTTGTGTCACCCCATCTATCTTTTAAACCCATAAACATAGAAATAGGGTTATATCACATTTGAAACTTATCTAAAAAATCCAAATACAAGTTTGGTACTTTTTCGAAATTCGGACATTTAAGGGGTAAAAACAGTAACTAGTTTTGGTACTTTTTTACAAAATATTTTTTTTTATTCAAAAATTTAGTACTTATTGTTGTTCAATAAAAAAAATAAGCGGACAGGTGCCTGGTACTTTTTTGAAATTCGGCCTTTTTGGGAAGTAAACGGGTAAAACCTGTATTTTAAAACATTTTTGCTCTGCCATCTATCTTTTAAACCAAAAAACATTAAAATAAAAAATATATCACATTTATAACTTATCTAAAAAGTACAAATTTGATGCGTTTGATTCTGTTATTTTTTTTTCAAAACATTTTTCATCATCTACCTATATAATATAAAAATGTAAAGTAACTGACTGATTCGTCATCGCACGTCCTAAAAAAAAAAATAAGCTCTTGTTCAATAAAAAATAAAAATATCTTATTCGTAACGTATCTAAAAAATACAAATAAAAGTTTGGTACATTTTCGAAATTCTAACGTATAAGAGGTGAAAATCGTACCTATTACAAAGTAGCGGGTTAAAACCTAGAAACATAGACTTTGGTTAATTAATAAATAATAAAATTCGGTTAATTTATTAAGCGATTAACCTATTAAAGCAAAAGCCTGATTAAAAGAATACCCTACTGACTACAGAAACTTTTTAAAAGTAGAAAAAAGGTTCCATGAAAATACGTATTAAAAAATAATTGGACTATGTTAGAGCCTGTTTCAAACAAAATTCATTTGAAAAAAATATTAAACAATATGACACAAAAATACCACTTTGTGAATTGCATTACTATTTATATTTTATATAAAAAGTACTTTTTTACTGCCAGGCCCACAATGTCGACAAGAACATTTATTTCGAATATTTATATTGAAAACATTAATCAAAAACTAAAATTTGTTTTTTTTTTTTAATATTAATATTTGAAACAAATGTTCTTGCCAACATTGTGGGTCGGGTGGTTAATTTAATCATCTTCTTCTTGTCATCATTTACCATCAGATCAAATTTAAGCAAATATATCTGAATTTTTTAAGACGCGCTTTGGACTGGAACCCACAGCGCAGCAGACGGCAAGGTCGCCTTAAGATGACGTGCAATAGACAAAAATGGGTTCGAAATAAAGTGAATGGTAAATAAAAGAGTAAGATTCAAATGTATTGTTAATGCTCTAGGCTCCCATGAGGAATAAATAAAGAAAAAAATGTAAAGGAAAATGAATCGTACGATTGCACATTAGGTCAAATCACAGCTTTTTCTGTGCTAAAATGATAAAAATCAAAGTGGCGTTTTACTATTGTTGTTGTTGTTTTTTAATTGGAAATGCTTCAAAATAAAGATGTGTGATGTTTGTTTTATGGTAAAAAGAAAGCACCGTTACACATTTGTGCGTCAAAGTCAATCAATTCAATTTTTTCTACAAACCTGCTAGATTGTTCAATAGTGCAAGGTCAACTTAAAGTTTGTATTTCTCGATTTGTGTTTATTATAATTTTTTAATTTAAATGGAAAATAAAGTGACAGGTAAGTACTACTATTTTTAATTATAACAGCTTTATATTTATGTCGGTATAACTAAAAAGAACTTATTCGACAACATTGCCTTAAAAGGGTTCAATTTTTTTTAAACTTTTACATTCCGTAAGCGTTTAAAAATGTTGACCCCATTTGTCCTCTTTGAAATTGAAAAATTGAATTAAATATAATGTAATGAGTTAATTTTGGTTAGTGACAAATTCCGATTATTTGCGCTTTATGAGTTATGCCTTTTTTTGTAGGTAACCTCTGTATCAAAAAAAAAAAAAAAAACAAAAAAACGATCTCTTTGAAAAATGGCAAAAATAATGCAATAAGAAAGACAATTTTGATGTAGTTTTCAAACACGTTGTTGACAAAATCAAACTTAATACTATTTCGGATGAAACGGATAAAAATACAAAGCAAACAATAATTTTTTTTTTGCGTACAATTGGCTCAAAAGTGGGGAAAATGGGCTGCAATGGAAGCGGAGGAGAAAACTTGGACTTCGCGTGGACATTGGTTCCACAAATGTCGGAAACACTGCTCGACGAGCTTTTACTGAGAATGATATTTTTTCTAAAATAACTGATTTTGACAAAGATATAAAATTTCGATTCAAAATCATTTTGATTTGCTTATCCTGCCGGTTCAAAATCGATTCAAATAAATTGGAAATATATTGCTTTGAAACAGCAAACCGTTTTCAGGAGCTATATCCCTGATTGCCAATGACTGCCACGGTCCATAAAGTGCTCATACACTCAAAACAAATAATAGAAAACAGCGCAATACAATACGTTTTCTTGGAGAAGATGCTTCTGAATCGCGTCACAAAATAAACAAACGCGTTAGGTTGCATCACGCCCGCAAAAAGAGCCGCACTAATAATCTGTTAGATGTATTTAATAGGACTGTTGATACTTCAGATCCATTAGCTTCCACAACATTTTTAACCAGACGCTTACAAAAGCGTTAACGTTATTCACTTCCACCTGAAGTAATTGAGTTATTATGTTGCAGCGAATCCATAGAAGATATTCAGCTTAGCAGCCAAGACGAAGAAATAAATGAAATTGATGATATTGAGGAAAGTGATGAACCCCTTTTTAATTTAGGCCCTAATCATGTACAACGCAGCGCAACGCCACAGAACTAACGCAACGCCAAATAATAACATTGAAAGCACAAACAATGTCATAAACATTTTGTAATTTTGTTGTTGCTTTCTACATAAATTCACATTGCGTTTTAAAATTTCAAACGCTCCATTGCTTGTGTCGTTGAAAATTTTAAAACGGTACATGAATTTCTGTTGAAAGCAACAACAAAATTACAAAATATTTATGACATTGTTTGTGCTTTCAATGTTATTGTTTGGCGTTGCGCTGCGTTGTACATGATTAGGGCCTTAAATTTTCAAAATAAATTAGATTTAAGCAATTTCGAAATGTTATAATATAATAAAAAAATTCAATGCAATGTATTATGTTTGTTTTAATGGTTGAAAAAGGATTAATTATTGGTCGTTAGTGGGTTAAATTACATTTTTTTAAAAAGGGTTACACTTTCTTATGGAATTCTTACAGGTTTTGGTTTGAATGCCATGTTTTTGTAGTAGTTATTAATTTCGCACAGAAAAATTTCCATTTGACCTATAGTGGATTGTTGGGATAGTGAATCCCGGCCTAAAAAAAGGCTCATTGGAAAGTATTTTTTGAAAGCAAAAGAACCTTTAAAATGTGCTTTTAACAATATGTTTGTATATCAAAATAATATTCTAAGCTGTCATTAAAAAATGTGTGTTGAAAAAAATTATTTAAGAATAACTTTTTTTTTAATAAAAGTATAAAAATCAAAAAATACACCTTTTTGGAAAAACAGTTTCATTTGAAAAATGCTTTATTTTAAAAAAGCACTCATGTAAACCTTTTTAAAAAAGGACCCTTTTGAAAAAGTAACAATAAAATTTTTGTTTCCGCATTTTATTAAATTAAAACAAAATTATGCAATTTATATTTATTTTCATTAGGGGATTTTTGCATTTGTAAATTACATTGCAATTAATTTGTAATTACACATAGAAATGCCTGCACACACACACACAAATACAACAATACATTATGCAGATACAAGTACTTTTTTTTTAATAAATGACTGTATTTTATGACTCTATAATTATGCAAATTGTAATAAAAATAGTTTTTAATAAATAATTATTAGTCATAAATGCAAAACAAAATATGCAATGCTAAGAAAACACAAAAAAAAAATTTTTAATAATTTTAATTGTTTTCTGTTTTTGTGCACTGCACCACCACGAGTGTAGGGGATATTATGGGTTTGTGCTAAGGTTTGTTACGCATTAAGTTATTTATCGCAGACTCGTAGTTAAGTATACCGATCGGCTTAGATCGGGTTTTTGAGATGTGGAATAAGTTTAAACTTTGTTTAACGTACATACTCTGAAACTTGGACTTTTCAGGCGAAATGTGATTTTTTCTATTGTTTCATTAAAAACATTTCAAGCAAAACTAAACTGTTCCGTCAAAATTTTGTATAAAAACTTGGTAATGGCGGCACGAATATGATTTCAGATTAACTAAGCCTAGTTTAACTGAGATTTCAAAAACCCAGCCGTAAAGATACAGCTTTTCAAGTTGGTTTTCTGTCTATCTTCCACCATGTATGGGCCTACCATAACAAGAAGTGGTCGCACTGTGGGACCACCACTTAGATTTGGTAGGGACTATGGGGTTGATTCTTTGTCCACATGCTAGTTACTTTAATTCTTATTATTATTTATATTAAAATTAAAAAAAAAAAAAAAAAAAAGCGTGTAAATATGTTAGATTTATTGTACATATAAATAATCACTACATTGGCAACACTATTACTTTAAGTAATCACCAACACATATGTAACTTATCATAAGTAATCTGTTAAGTTAGCTCGTTATATTTTAACAAAATTATCGCCATATTGTAAAAGATCTTAGGCAGAGCTAAGTCGCCTATCAGAAAATAAACTTTATTTTTATAATTAAACTTACAAAGTTTTATAGTTTTATTTGAACATAATAAAAAGCAAGTGCTTTTTATTACAGGTTGATTGGTAAGCTTACGTGCCTGAACAGCGGGTGAATTTAGCTAGACAATGGCAGTCAGTACTCATCCAACACAATTCATTCTAATAAAACGGAATTCTACTCAACAGACATCCCACAGTAGAGCCAACCCGAGCTTATAACGAAGAACAAAATGCAGATATACAATCTGTCAAATGTAGCCAGTCATATTATCCCTAGTGGAACAGCTGTGTAAAAGATTTTCATGGATACCTGCCCTAGGGCCTACTTCAATGTGGATCTGAAACACTGTGTGACAAAAAATGCGTTCACCAACCGTACCCCGAGTGCGAGCGCAACCAACACAAACAGGTCGCAGTTTAAGTGCATAGTCCGGCAAGAGAATAAGTACACTCGCCCCCTGTTTAGGAGCTGGAGCTATCTAACCTCCGCTGCTTTTGAAAAATGCTAGCAGCATCTGTTGAGTAGCAGCAGACCTTAGGGATGAACACCCATCAGGCCGAACTCTTACACAAATGATGAAAACTCAGACCTTTTATGGGAGTTTAAAAATGTCCCTTTCCGCGACTTTGGGTTGTAAACCACAATCACCACATGATCGCCGGAAAAGCGAACCTTCTGCAAGGACAATCTTTTTAAAAGACATAAAGCATTTTCAGCAGTGTTACCACCAGCAAAGTTCAAATTACACTTGAGATGAAGAAAAATTACCCGATTTAACTGAAATTACACCTGATATCAATTTAACGTTTTGTTTAATAAAAACGCTACCAAATTATATAAATTAACTTAAAAATCCGTCATCTTATCGCGCAACTAAAAGGCGACATAATCGTCTATCTGAACAGGTTTGTTATATACAAAACTGCCGCAAATGGAGTGACACCAATCTACAACAGACTCCCCTTTTGGTGCAGTTTACACGCTGGTGTCATCATCGGTCCTTATTTTTTTTTTAAGTGAGGCCAAAAAGCTGATTTTGCGAAAATGACTTGACGTGAGGTCACTGGTTTATTCTGATAAAAAAAAAAAAAAAAAAAATAAAAAAATTTAAGGAATAGAACTATTACAAAAAAGCTTTATAAAATACATAACTGAAATTTAGCTTATAGAATAAATTCGAAAAAATAAAAATGTTGAATATAATAAAGTAACTTATGAAAAGAAATAATTCCCAGACTTTATTTACATTTTTTGTTTTAAAAATAAAGAATTAAAAAAAAAAAATTACACAAAATTCCGGTAATTAAATTAAAAATAAAAATTAAGGTGGCAACACTCATTGTCAGCAAGAAGCATACTACCGGAGGGCTCAACCAAGAGTCAGTGTGGTGCCATGACTGGCTTCTGACTGTCATGGTACCAGATACAATCTTTGGTCAGCCGCGATCGCAAGCGGTCTTGAGGATCTCCTAAGAATGGTCCATTTTGGATTTCTACCAAATCCCAGGTATTGACTGTACCTGATTTCCCCGGAGGATGTAAAACCAAATGATGAAATATGAATAAGACGAGTGGGGAGAGGACAGTGAAGGAAAGTGCCAGAGGAGGTTTTCAACTTCGTTATCCTTCTCCTCCATAGCGTATGGCTACCAAACACTGTGCTATAAATATACTTCCCATGATTACAGATACCAAGACTGATATATTCCTTTTAGTCATCGATAGTAGAGGCATGGTACTCCCGTCATTCATGCGGGCCACATTTGCCTGGCAATGCTACATCCAGTGCTATCATCGAAACAAACATGGAATCAAGTAGGGTCTTAAGAGCCAGTTGCGACAAGATTCCACCACTTAATAAGGTATAAACACAAAAATCAAAGACTGGACGTCGGCTACTAGATCCAATCTGTCTTGTTCAATAATTTGTGTAGGTCTTTACATCTGATAGACTTCCCAGTATATGGTTGCCTGGCCAGCTAAGTGAAGTACTTGACATTCGCTTAGAAGACGATCATGTCTTTTTTCCGAAGATACGTGATAGCTGCAACAATTCCCTTCAAATCTGCATGTCCCTTAATGTTCTGAACACCGATATCAGTCTGAATTATCCATTCTGTTTCAGTTCAGTAGTTGTAAGGAACACTTCTCGGCAAACATGAGCCAAAAATTCTTTTCAATCCTGCATGTGCTTACTTTGCGTCATCTCCTTTCTGCACCCTGAAAAGACTATCTGGATATGTCTCCCTTGATGCTGCCGAGAAACTTCGCGATCGCCATCGAATTCGAGATGTTCAAGGCAGATCCCGGTCTAACAAGATTACCCGCTTTTTCGTTCCCAGAGTTATTATTGTGACATCAGCTGGACAGCTACGAGTATATAACGCGTTTTACATTCACGTACTAGAATCGAGAAGGTGAAATACAATTTGAGAGACTTGAGTGCTGCCTTCACAGACAAAAGTGTTTTATCAATTAAAAAAATGGTTTAAAAAGTATTAAAATTTAATTAATGTGATAATTGAATCAATTATTTTTCTAGTTGAAAGAGAATTAAAAATTTAATTTTGATTTAATTAACATTTTAGTTGTTTTGAAATAAATTTGCAATTAAAATTTTAATTAAATAACAAAAAATCTTAATTGACTTTTTTCGTTTAAAATAAAATAATTTAAACATGTAGAATTGTTGTTGGGAATTGTCAATATTTATTTAAATAAATTAACACATTGTTTGAAATGGCAAAGTTTTTTGATCACATTTTTAATTAAAATTAAAAATATCATTTATTGAAAATATATTTTCAAAATTTTTAGTAATCAACATAATCATTTTGGTAATAGGTGCAAAATCAACAACTTGTTTGCTTGATATTATGAATTTGGAATAAATTTGGTGATTGGAGAAATTTAATCATTTTTTCTGTGTTATTGCGAGTAATTCTTCCAAAAAATATACTGGCCTTGTCGTATCGATGCTATGAGTTCATAATGTCGAGTTCGTTCCCATTCTTACATTGATATGCCCATCTAATACTTTTGAATGAAGCATAGGTCCCACAAAATGTTCTAGCATACGTTTCGAAGCGATAATTGAAGTGATACTGTTTTCGCAGGAAAATATTTCGAACGTGAAAGCGAATATTACGTCCTGGTTCAAAAATCATTGTTATAAACTAACTATATTAATCAGAAAATTAAATAAGAAATCCTTTTATGTCGCAAGCTCGTAATTTAAGATAGAGAGAATGCGGAAAATTCCCAAACTCTCAAAATTCATAAGTCTCCATCAGAAAATTCACAGATATTACGAACTTAAGAAATCTTCTAAAAGGGACTTTCGAATTTTGCAAGTTGATATCGATCATATTGTTAGCGCTTCATCTGTTGAATTAGGTGTTATTTACTTAGCCGTTTTTAGCAAATAGCCACGGAAGAACAAAGCGTTTACCAAACAAATAATAAAATTCTTTCATTAAAATCAAAAAATCATCTTCAGTGATTATGCCCATTTCTGGCTGAATGGATATGTCAACAAATAAAATTGTCGAATTTGGTAACATTCCTATCCCCATAAGATCCGAGGGTGTCCAATGCACCTCAAAATGATATTGTTCGATGTGGTTTTTGGACTGGCGGCTTCATTGGGCCATATTCCTTTGAAAACGACAAAAGGAATATGGCCCGTCGATGAATACTAACGGTTATTGGATGATATGGACATCAACGTGCCACACAGCTCATGTCGCATTTAATATTCTGCACGTGCGGTTTGAGGGTATGGTCATCCCATGTGTAGGTGCTGTTAAGTGGCCACCGCTACCGTACGATTAAAAGTTCCAACAGTAATGGCATTGATAGGCCCTTCAAACGACTAAAAAATGTTTCAGATATCCCACACATAAAAATAGAGCCCACTTAATGAAAGACTCCATATTTTGACGGGGAATTTGTTGGGAAGCTTTTTCCCGAAATAAGAGCCCTGGGTGTAGGGTCGACTTCATTTTTTTATTTGTAGATGATTTAAGCAAAAATTATTTGCAAACAATTTCTGCAATAATAAATTAGAAATATGAAAAAAGTGCTCAACCGAATGTACATTAATTTTTTCTTTTCTCCATTGTTTGTTAAGAGTATTAATTAATGATTATTATTAAATATTTTCCCAATAAAATGTATATAGTTCTTTTATTTATATAAAAACCAATTAAATCAATTTATTTAAAAAGTATTAAACAGTAAATATGATTTATTTTAACACAGTCGTTTTTTTCCAACTGAAACTTTTATTATTAAAAGAATTTTTATATTAATAGTTTAAATTTTTATTACAAATAAACATGTTTTTTTTAATTTTATAATAATAATTTAAATAATGAGATTGATTTTTAATCATGTTTTAATTAAAAGTTTATTTTTTTAAAAAAAGCTTTGTAAATTTATTTAACTGAAAATTCAAAAAAGAAAAAAAAAGTAAATAATAAAATAATGAATGAACAAAAATTAATAAACACAAAGCCAGATTCACAAAGAAAGCAACCTTTCTACTGGGTGTTCCCAATGAAAGCAACAAATTTTTTTCACAAATACAGACAAACATTTTCAATCAGAAGAACTTGTAAAATTTGCCCTGAACAATTTTGCATACAAACAAAATTTTTATTTTGAAATATATTGTTATAATTTTCACTCAAAACTTATCAAGGCAAATTTATAACAGGTAGACTCGCCTCAATTCGCTTTAGAAAATGCCTACTTCGGATGCCAATATCAGTTGTTGCTTCAAGCGTATTTTCAGGAATGTGTGTTATGCATATAGAACTGCTTCTGCGGATATATCTAACCAATTTTGATGATAATTGAATCCTGGATCAGAGCAAATAAGACCCACAGGGTTTATATATTTTTCATATCTAGGAATATGAAGGGACAGATGGGCAATTTCTGCCTATCCGAAACTAAATATTTTACCGATATTGATGAAATTTAAGACATATTGCACTTAATCAACAAGAGGGTATTTACTAGAGTATCCAATTATTTGACTTTTGGTTTTCTTCGAGTAAGGAATTAATTGATTTTTAAATTTTAATTTTGCTCGATTAATTGAATAAGAGTTTTAATTTGTTCGAATAACTCGAATAGTTCAAATAATTTTATCCAATGGGAAAAACATACATGTCTATTTGGTTTGATTATTTTATTATATTAATAAACAAAACTAAATAAAAATATATTTAAACAATAAAATACCAATTCATTTATACCGCATATATAGTCCAAAACTATTAAATAAAATAAATAATTAAAAAATCAAAAACCCTGCTACAAAACATACAGTTATTTAAGGCGCTAAAGATACCGAAAAAAGATTATGGAAATAAAATAAACTACACAGAAAAAAGTGTTTTATCAATTAAAAAAATTGTTTAAAAATTATTTAAATTTAATTAATGTGATAATTGGAATCAATTATTATTTTAGTTGAAAGGAAAATCAAAAATTTAATTTTGATTTAATTAACATTTTAGTTGTTTTGAAATAAATTTTCAATTAAAATTTTAATTATATAACAAAAAATCTTAATTGACTTTTTTCGTTTAAAATAAAATAATTTAAACATGTAGAATTTTTTTTATTTAATTAAATAAATTAACACAATGTTTGAAATGGCAAAGTTTTTTGTTAACTTTTTTATTTAAAATTTAAAATATCCAGAACGAATTTAAAATTGTATCTAATCCCCAAATTCATAGAATCAAGCAAACAATTTGTTGATTTTGCACCTGTTACCAAAATGATTATATTGATTACAAAAAATTTTAAAAACTGAAAATTGTTTTTAATTTATTTTAATAAATGATATTTTTAATATTAATTAAAAAAAAATTATCAAAAAAGTTTGCCATTTCAAACGATGTGTTAATTGATTTAATTAAATATATCGCAGGTTCTGACAATTCCCAACAACAATTCTACAAGTTTAAATTATTTTATTTTAAGCGAAAAAATCAATAAAGATCTGTTGTTATTTTATTAATATTTTAATTAAACATTTATTTCAAAACAAATAAAATATAAATTAAATCAAAATTATATTTTTAATTTTTTATTTCAACTAAAAAAATAAATAATTAGTATTGTGCTTATTTTATTGAACTGTTTTATGGTTTTTAAGCCAAATTTTCATTATTTAATCAGGCTAAAGTTTATTAAATTAAATTTTCATTAAATTATTTTTATGAGGAAAAAAATTTTACAACATGAAATGAATTAAAATTTATTGATAATTTTTCATTCTTAACTGAAGCTGGGATTGAGACCACGGGCAGATTGATTTGACATGTTTCGATTGTAACCACAATAACTCTTCAGAAATCTTTGCTGTTTAACCTTCACCGCCATTATCGACGGCTGGCAGTCAACAGTCAACCATTAATCTTCAAACCAAATTGTATTTTTCCTAATGGATCAAAATTTGTTGTTGTGAATGATTATATATTTTAAATTTCAATGGTGGTGAGGCTTTAATGGCAAAGATTTCTGAAGAGATATTGTGGTTACTGTCGATACATGTCAAATCAATCTGCCCGTGGGCTCAATCCCAGCTTCAGTTAAGAATGAAAAACTATCCATAAATTTTAATTCATTTTATGTTGTAACTTCCTTTTTTCATTAAAAATTATTTAACATGTAAATCCATTGAAATAGATAAAACCATTTTCGATCTACCAATTTGGCTTAATGATTGATGTTTGGATATTCTCTGCCAGCCGTCATCAATGGAGGTGAGCGTTAAGCGCCAACACCTCTGAAGAGATTGTGGTTTTACCTGGTTTCGATTCCCAGCTCAGTCAAGAATGAAAAATTATCAAAAAATTTTTATTCATTTGATGTTGTAAATTCCTTTTTTCATTAAAAATTATTTAATTAAAATTAAATTTGATGAACTTAAAACTGATTTATATATAAAAAATTTAATAAGAATTGTGGTTATTTTATTGAACTGTTAATTGGTTGTAATCCAAATTTAGATATTTTTAATTAGGCTTAAGTTCATTGAATTAAATGTTAATTAAATTATTTTTAGGAAGACAGGAATTTTACAACATGAAATTAATTAAAACTTTTATTGATATTTTTCATTCTTGACTGCGCTGAGATTTGAACCCAGGCTTTCACTGCTTTCACTAGGTTCAAATCTCAGCGCAGTCAAGAATGAAAAATTATCAATAAAAATTTTAATTTATTTCATGTTGTAAAATTCCTGTCTTCATAAAAATAATTTAATAAAATTAAATTCAATGAACTTAAGCCTAATTAAAAATATCTAAATAAAAATTTTATTTTAAGTGAAAAAATCAACTAATTTTTTTTATTATTTAATTACAAATTTATTTCAAAATAACATAAATGTTAATTAAATCCAAATTATATATTTTTTTTATTTAATTAAATAGTGACAGTTCCCAACAACAATTCTACAAGTTTTTATTATTTTATTTTAAACGAAAAAAATCAACTAATATTTTTTGAAATTTAATTAACATTTTAATTAAAAATTTATCTCAAAACAATTAAAATGGTTATTAATGTCAATTATATTTTTAATTTTGCTTCAACTAAAAAAATAGTTGATTCAATTATCGCATTAATTAAATTGAAATACTTTTCAAGCAATTGTTTTAATTGATAAAAAAAACTGCTGAAAATTTGTTGTGTGTAATAAAAAAAAAACTGTCACAAAGAAAGCTGAGCTGGAAAAGCGGAACCACATATACAAGAAAAAAAATAAATTTTTCTAAATATCTGGAGAAGGATAATAGTAGAAGTTTAAAGTTTGGTGCAAATTGCTGTGCTCTCAGTACGCGAGATCTGTTAAAAAAAAATTCACTAATTTAATTTTAATGGGAGTAGCGAAGCGCACCGGGCTTAGCACGTATTCTATAAAAATGGGAATGACAGTGTTTAAAGTGAAAAGTGATAGCTTGTTAAACATTTTTGTGTGTGCTTGTGCAGGTCAGAAATATACACTGGAGGGGATCTAATTCCATTAAAGGATAATATTGCCTTTATACATGAGTTGGTGGATGTTCAAAAAAAGTCGTTTATTTTCTTAGCTCTTTTATGAAATTTAAGACTTATGTGGTTGTTTACAAGAAACACCCTCAATTTCTTGCTGCAATTAAAAGAAAAACTAAATCCTGTACTCCTCCTAATTTTGCGTAAAACATTTCAAAAGTATATCGTTTAACAAACAAGTACTTCATTAAAGTGTCATTAAAGAAAACTATCAAAGGCTTTTGCTGCGCTATTTTTAAACACTCTTCTTCAATAACAAACTTTATTTTCATTTAGTCTAAATTTAGATGAAAGCAATCGAAGAGAAAAACTTTTATCAACCATTTTCACATGAAATGATTGCGGTTTATAGTGAAACCTTTTCATTCCATTCATTTTAATTCACTTACTGTATCTTTGACTACTGACTGACTGACGGACAACTATTCAATAATATTTTTTTTTTGTATTTTTTTTGTATTTTTTCTTTTCTTTGTTTTTGTTACGAGCTGTCATTAAAAAGATGTGACAGCATAAGGAAAAAACAAAAACAAATACTCCTATTGAAATTCAATATCTTTTCACTTGTAAATAAAAGAGGAAATATGTTTTTCATAGAAAAACAAAAATAATATCATCCTTTGAGTGGGTGAAGGGGAGTAACGGGGGGATAGAAACACACACTTCAAACATCTATCATTACAAACAGTCAGTCACTCATCTATTCCATTCATGGTTCATTTATTTATCCAACCATCCGTTCTTAAGTTTTTGTTGTTTTGCATAGTTTTTGTATTCATCTTAATATTATTACAAGAAAGAAAGAATGAATGAACAAATAAATGTATGATTTAATGAAGATGTGGGAAAAAAATGATTCATACAAAGTAGTAAAATAAATTATTGGGTATGAGTCGCAGTATTGGGGTAAAAATTAATTGAGTGGATATGAAATATAAGTGGGGCAGACTAAAACTTGTCGCAAAATTTCCATAGTTTCATTTCGAATGTTGATTTTTAGCTGGCGGATAATTGATGGCTTGTTAGTATACAGTCTTGATTCCAAATATTTCAAAAGAATATTTTGACAGGTGCTGTTAAATCCTGAAAACGTGGAGGCCAGTTAAAAAAACTTATGTACGAAATAACACGACGTTTAAGGAATTGTAGAGAACACACCCTCCGTAAACCAGCTGAACGTACTACGAAGACAGCGATGGAATAGAGTCATTAAGATAGCACACGCCCACGACGACCGAAGAACACATGGCGCAGACCAGTTCCCGATGAAATTGGAAAATTAATTAATCTTTTGACGAAATTAAGTTGTTATGTAACGATAGCATAAGATACACAGAAAAATTTACAAAACTTCTCCAATCACCAAATTTATTCTAAATTCATAATATCAAGCAAACAAGTTGTTGATTTTGCACCTATTACCAAAATGATTATATTGATTACCAAAAATTTAAAAATTTTGAAAAAATATTTTCAACAAATTATATTTTTAATTTTAATTAAAAAAGTAATCAAAAAACTTTGCCATTTCAAACATAATTTATTTAAATAAATATTGACAATTCCCAACAACAATTCTACATGTTTAAATTATTTTATTTTAAACGAAAAAAGTCAATTAAGATTTTTTAAAAACAACTAAAATGTTAATTAAGTCAAAATTAAATTTTTAATTTTCTTTCAACTAAAAAAATAACTGATTCAATTATCACATTAATTAAATTTAAATACTTTTTAAACAATTTTTTTAATTGATAAAACAGTTTTTTCTGTGTAGAATTCTTTTGTAGAAGACCTAGATTTCCAAGTGGAATAAATGAAGGAAAAAAAGCGCAACATACTGTCGAGTATGTCCCTGACCAAAGACATTGAGGCACCAGCAGTATGTGCTATGCCTCCATTTTATGGAAACCACAAGATTTTGTGGTTTTCCAACATCGTCCGATAATCACCACCGTTTAGAGAGATTCAAATCAAAAAAATATTTAAAAAAAAAGCCCAATTATCCTTTCAGACGATACACCGCACCAAACAGTACAATTAAAAGGGTGTGAATCTATGTTTAAACCTATGAACTACAGGGTGTCTGGCGGAAAATTTATATTTTTTAAATACGATTATATCAAAAAGTAATAAACGGTGCGGAGGGAGGGTGGCGCCGTTGGAATTATCGATTATTGTGCGGATTTGTCAGTCACGATGTCTCGCCGTGGTCGAGTGCGCATCGCGCGTTCGCTGTGGAGAAATTTTTAAAAGTAATGCTTCTTAAGTAATTGCTCGTCGGCACTTTTGTTCGAAGTTCGGTGTTCGGCAAATACGTAAGGGACCGAGTGTAAATTTAATTCGTTCGTGGGTGCAGAGATTCTGCGCAACTGCATCGGCTATGAATGTCCCATGGCCAGGGCATACTCGATCTGCAAGGGCTCCCGAAAACATTGAACAGGTTCACAGCAATTTACGTGAAAATCCGCGACATTCAATACGGAAAAGAGCAGCCTCACTGGGACTTCCAAGAGCGATTATTCATGAAATTTAAAAAAAGGATCTGAAGTTCCATCCTTTTAAAATGCAAGTCGTTCAAGAACTGAAAGAAAGTGACTTTGGTTTACGAAAAAAATTTTGCGAAACGATGTTTTAACGTTTTCGCACTGTAAACCCCATTTTTTTGAGAGAGACGAGGCTGGTCTCCAAGAACCCTTAACATTGTATTGCTCAAGGGCAACTGTTTGGTGTGCCTTATCCACGCACAAGATAATTAGACCATTTTTTTCGAGGCCAGTGGTGCCATTCACTAACTTTTAACGATCCGACAATCGTAATTTTTGTCGACACATATATTCGCTTTTTCTAAATGACCTTCTAAGTCAAACTTCCACCCCTATCTACTCTTTTGCAGATAACAGCAACCTGTGCCATTCGTATTCATTTGATTATAAACCAAGCGTATCCGATGTTAGTGCTATGAGACAGAACATGAACGATACGCTTGGCCGAGACCTTGATATAGTCTCGGAATGGGGTCGCGCGAATAGGGTCGATTTTTATGCCCGAAAAACACAATGTTGCGTGATGACGCATAAATGCGTGACGGATCAAGGTGCCTCACCTGTATATATGGGTGGTATAATCATTGATGAATCAGAATCTCTTGATGTTCTGGGCATGAGGCTACAATGTGATGTCCGATGAACAGAACATATATTTAAGGTGTCGAAAGAAGCATTCAAGTGCCTCGGTTTTTCGAAACGGTGTAAGACATACTTCACTCCATCTGACCTCCTTGCTATTTATACCACCTATATTCGACAGCGAATGGAATACAACTCTCATGTTGGGCCGGTGTTTCAGAGTCTATTTTGGAGTTTCTCATTGGTGACAGTAGGTATCCAATTCTATTGACTTTCTTGAGCACCGTCGCAATGTGGGTTGTAACCAAAAGAGAATAAAGAAAAAACAAATGAAATTGTGCTTAATTTATGGTTTTTATATTGTATTTTGTTATTTTACATTTAGAATTTTGTTTTTGTTCATAATTTGCTTTTTTTTGTACATTTTGAATTAAGAATTTTGTTTTTGTTCATACATATACATGTACATATGATGTGTGTAAGAAGTCGGGCCTCAGCCACTTTAAACATAAAATACACTTTATCGATTGAATAAACGCAACGTAAATTTTTATCGTTAATATAACAATAAAAACTGCTTAAAGCAACAGTTGACTTTAATCGACAGCGGATATTTTTAAAAATGTTTCTGAATAGCAAATTCGATAAATTTTCGTTACATTTATTTTAACGATACGATTATCGTAGAAAAAGTAAGTGAATCGCACTTTAGGCGACGAATGTCAACGGTGAAAATTATCGACGCATGATTACGGAGTTCTTTTTGCCAAACCTGTGAGCTCATCCATCGTACTCTTCACACACGTCGTTTCAACAGGATGGGGCGACTGCACACATAGCCGCAGCTTTAATGAATTTGATTCGGGAAAATGTCCCCCAAAAACTTATCAGTCGCTTTGGGGACATCCCATGGCCACCGAGGTCGCCCGCTCTAACTCCCATTGATTTTTATGGGGTTTTAAGAGGGTTTATAATGACAATCCCCAATCTCTTATGGCTTTAATGGAAAACATTCGTCGAGAAATCGGCTCAATTGAACCAAGTTTACTGCAGCGTGTGGCGCAGACCCAGTGTGACCAGATCTTAAAATTTTTTACGGCCAAATCTGGCATTAGACATGGCAAAAAAATGCTAAAAATGATTTTAAAAAATGCTAAAAATAATGCTAAGTTTTTTTTTAAAGATTTTTATTAAAAATTTATTACCAGTATGAAGTTTTATTCGAAAATTAATACATTTTAGTGACTTTTTTAACGAAATTAACAAAGTGGATATATTTTAACAAGAGGATAGATTTTGGTAAAGCATCTGATCTGATATGTAGCACAATCCGCAAACCCCTGATAGATGCAAAATTTAAACGATTTTATCTCTATGCTATACAACTTTTTTTTAGATAATATTATTTCTTGTAGTTGAAAATTATAGAGAAGTTGATGTTTTAAAATTATTTTTTTTTTCAGCAGTTTAGAGTAAAATTTTTTTTCAAACATTAAAGGTATGTGCAGACCTTACAAATATTTGACGAAAAAATCCAAAAAAGCATGACCAGTAATTTGATCCAACCTTGTCTTTATTTTTTAACAATTTCTATTTTTTAATAAACTTAATTTGTATGTCTCAATTTACACGTTTCATCTATTGATGCTCAACTTCTTTTAAATGCCCTTTTGAAGATGCCATTACGTTCACACGCAGCAACCGGTTTCAATTTTTTTTTGCTTCAAAACAACAACACTTTTATTAAAAGCTAACCAAAGAGAAAAATAAAAGAAAAAAATTTACATGCAGCCATTGTTGTGCATATACCTACGAATGAGAATACAAAGCGTACTGCCCGAGTACAGGCATCTCCGTACCAACCCCTTTTCTTCTTGCTTCCCTCTCCATAAAACACAAGAGTTGAGCATCAAAAGATGAAACGTGTGAATGTAGACTAAGAAGATTATTGTTTAATGTAGTTTAACAACGGTTAAATGATGTTTGATCTAGCCAAACGTTTTGCAAAAGCAAATACTTTTTTAATAAAACTAAGGGTTACGTGTAGGACGTCGAATATTTAATAGGTGTGAACATACTTTTCCACTAGATTTTTTATCTAAGTATAAAGTAAAATTGTTTGTACTTTTATATCGTATTATCAAAGGGCAAATAATATTCACAATTAACATGATGGGGGCATTTCTAATGGCCTATTTTCAATGTGCGAAAGAATTCGTTCATTTGCATAACTACATTGAAAACAAAAACATAGTGTAAAAATTAGTTTTTTGTTTTCAATGTAGTTAAGCGAAAGAAAGAATTCTTTCGCACATCGGAAATAGGCTATAATACTCCCTGAATATTAAATTTTTTCAACAAGACACTTAAGATGTTTCTTAATATAAGAATTATCCAGCTTCATACGAATTTTCATTTTGGGTACATCTATTTTTAGACAAAAGTTATTATAGTTTATAAAAAACTTTAAGTAAAATTAATAAAATTGGTCCAAATCTTTTAAATAATGCTAAATAAAGCTAAAAACATTTTCTGAAAATGCTAAATAAAATGCCAAGTGCTAAATGAAAATTTCGCAGCTACATAAAAATTTTTAATGCTAAATTTAGCTGCAAAACTGCTAAAATGGCCACACTGCGCAGAACACAAGACTTCGTTTTAAACAGTGTCGACATCTGGATGAAATACTCTTTAAAAAATAAAATCCGCATTTCCATTCTATCGTTCAATGCTCTTAATAAAACTTTGTGTCAATTATTACGTTTTTTATTTAAGTTTGAAAATATAAATCTGCTACCAGACACCCGTATTTGACGCCCTGCACGTAACCACTGATCGTGAAACGCATTACAGAGAAAATTCGTTTTTTGGCCGGACTGTTCGTTTATGGAACAGTCTTCCCTCTCACTTTCAACATGAGTAAGTTCAAGTCGAATGTTCACAAACACTACTTCCTCTATCCTCCTTCCCATAAGCTTTTTTCCTAGTTCCAACAAATGCATTGCATTTATAGGGGTCATCCCCTGAGTGATAGTCCTAACAAAAAAAAAAAAAAAAAACCATATAGGTCATTCTGTGCCACCCTGTATATCTCTAATTCTAAAGAAAATATTGATCTTCTATTTAATATAATAATGATTTTGTTTGAAATTAATTGTCAAACACATTACAGTGGGACATAAATAAAGTAGTAAAAAAAGGCCTGCCAGGCCACTCCCCTTATCTAAAACCCATGATTCGGTCTTTAAGCACACGTATCAAGTAATCCTCTAAAGGTCCCTACTAACAATCATTTAAGGACGCAAAAAGTCTTGTGGGTTTATGGTTTTTGTGGAACTTATGCCCGTAATTTCTACAAAACGGAATCTAGTTGTGTATAGATATCTATGGTGTAAGTGCTGAAATATTTTAAAAGAAAACTTATGGTAAAAACTCTAAGGCAAATTAATGTTGAAATAGGTACGGATACCTGTTAGGTACGAACACGACCAGCTATCTTTTTGTAGAAATAACGGGCATAAATAGTCCCCTGGTTATAAACAATAATTTCGGCCAATTTCACCAAGTCCAGTTACAACTTAATATTGCTTTAACTTCCAGTTAACAATATGTTTTTGACAGTTATAACTGAACTTTTCATCATTGTTTCCTTTAAACTCTATACACTTTGTCCAACGTTTATCCAATTCTTTTTTATTCCTCCAAATAAAAATAATATTTGTCAGGTCATGAGAATAGAAATTCATTTGTGAGGTGGTTTCATCTTTGATGTGCCAATCTCTTACCGCCGAGCCATTTCTAAAGGTTTGGAAACAAGTCATTCAGGGCCAAATCCAATCTGGCAGATGAAGTAGGAATTCGTAGCCATATTCATGGATTTTTACAATGCAATGCTTAATGCCATAAGGTAACCTGCTATGAATTGCTGTGAAATACAAACTAAACAATGTAGCTTAAGAACATGGTGACCGGAGTCAACTGACAGATTCCTCTTGAGAGGATAAATCTTGCTCTTTAAGTCAACATGCGTGCCGGACTTATTGACCTGCCCCCGTACCGCGTGATAAAGCGAAGAAGGCGAAGCTTTTACATTTTGTATTTATCAATGGTTTCCTACATTTCGACCCCGTTAGACGGTCCTAGAGGAGTACATGAAGTCTATCAATAAAACCTGAGTTTTAATACACCTTTTCTATTACCATCTTAATTTTTTTTTGGCAATTGGTCTAACTGTTTCCATTTTAATTACAAAAATATCTTGACATGAAAAATATACGAGGTCGGATCAATAAGTCTGTGACTTTTCGAACTTCCCTCATAGTTATATGAAATGCAACACTGCACCCATCAAGAACCACCTGTTAATAGACTACTGTCAAGTTTTTAACAAGTTCCGTCATTTACTTTGCGTTTAACAGCTGGTCAAAACATACAACCTCGTGGATTTTTTTAAAAATGGAAAAAAGTGAATTTCGAGTGCTCATTAAACATTATTTTTTGGGAAAAAAAACCGTCAATCAAACCAAGGAAAAGCTTGAGATATATTATAGGTACTCTGCACCATTGATTTCAATGGTAAAAAAGTGGTTTACTGACTTTCGTTGTGGTCGCACAAGTACAAATGACGCTGAACGTTCTGGGCGGCCAATTGAAGTTAATATACCCGAAAATGTAGAAAAAATTCACGATATGGTGTTGGCCGATCGAAGAGTAAAAGTGAGTGAGATTGTTGATGCCATAGGCATTTCATATGGCAGTGTGGTTTCGACTTTAAATGATCAGCTGGGTTTAAGAAAGATGTCTGCAAGATGGGTGCCGCGTTTGCTCTCAATTGACCATAAACGTAATCGTGTGACAACAACGAATTGGAAAATCCTCCGCCATATTCTCCGGATTTAGCCCCCAGTGACTATTTCCTATTTCCGAACCTAAGGAAATGGCTCGGTGGAAAGATATTTAGCTCCAACGATGAAATTATTGGTCAAACAAATGCCTATTTTATGGACCTCGAAAAATCCTATTTCTTGGAAGGGATCCACAAATTGAGAAACGTTCGACTAAGTGTATTGAACTATAGATTATGTTGAAAGTAAATTTTTTTTGAAAATTTTTTATTGATGCCTCCTGAAGATATGCTGTAGTTTTTGGCTGTGTTAATTTGTTTTAAGTAACGGAGAGTATAAGCAACGTGATTTTTTATAATAAATATCACTCATACGCAGATAAAAACTCGCCCTTTTGTATTTTTTTTTTAATGTCTTTGCATTAATTTGGTTAAGTTCTATTGAAAAAAATCTTATTTGCATAATTTTTGTCCTCTTCTCATAGAAAAATTTGATCTGAAAAAAAAAAATTTATGGCCACACGCATAATACCCTCTCCACTGTTGTGGGGTGGATATAATGTAAAAAAGAACATTTAGGTGTGCATATCAAAACGTTCTTTTCTACATTTTTTTAAAACGTGCTTTTTTCAAATTAAAGTCCTTTAACTTCGTACATCCATAACATTTATTGTTGCGACTTATTGATATCTGATGCATTTTATGATAAAGAAGGAACTTGTTATATTTTCTGGGTTCATGCTAAAAGTCAATCGGGTAAAAAAAATAATCTTGAATTTCCCAACATTTTGAAATAATCAAAAAAGTAAGTTTTGTTCTGCAACTCCTTATATGAAAAGTATTTTGCGACAGATACATTTAAAAAAAGTACTTTTGAATATTTACTTTTTTAAAGTATTTTTAAAAAAGTTTATCTTAATTATTTTTTAAATTTACCTTTTCTTAAAAAAACGACCTTTTTTAACAAACCTTTTTTTTAACCCTAAACCAATATTCTTTATCCATAGAAATTCATATACCTTTACATAAAAACTAGATGCGTATGTGAGAGTATAAATACATGTTAATGTAAATCTGGTCTAGTTTGCTCCATTTTATCCTTTTGACTAAAACTATTTATGTATCTTTTTTGTGAGTGATGATTTTTTCCCAAACAATAAACTTTTTTATAGCAGAGAAATTAGAGCGACCGACCAACCTTTATATAGAGCACTGTTACATAAACAAATATCCTTTTAAATGTACATACATGAAATACAAGACAACAAAACATGAACTAGAAACAACAAATGCAAATATATTCAATACATGGAATTTTTTTTAGCTGAAATCCCTGCGAGTGCTAAAGAAGAGTGTTGTCAATTTATCTATGTAGTGGCTAGATTTAGCCATTTTTCATTTTGTTTAGTTATGAAAAAATCAATTTAGCCATTTCTAAGGCCTTAAGCACCACGACCCAGAGGATATTTTGTGCAGCCTGTGTATCTTACCATGTCATATTCAGGCTACGTATGAAGCCAATTATTTTGCCTGCTGAAAGATCATAAATTAAAGTTTGGCTTATGAGTTTTCATCTGAAAGTTTTTCCTGGTGGTGTCTACCTGGTATTCGCCAAGGAAGGACACCTGGTAGTCCTCAAGGAAAAACAGCAGCAGAAAGTAGATGTTCTGACGTGTCGATATCAACCTTTCAAAATCTGCAGACCTTGGTACTAACGTTACCTACTATTAACTGATGTTATCTAATACAACAGTGCGCCATCTCATCCCAGAAGTAGACTTCCACAGGTAATGGAATTTATGTTTGGACCATAATTGTGTCGTCCACTAAATGTGACCGATAGGGTTGCCATCACCATTTTTATTACGTCAAATTTCCTTTAAGTTTTTTAAATCTTAAGAGCAAAATTTTTTAAATGCTGCCTTAATTTTGTTGTAAAGTTGAATTTTTCTAAATTTTCGATATAATTTTATTAATAATTTGAGCTTTTCGTTATTCAAATATTTCTCTTTTGTTGAGATTATTTTTAATTAAAAATGTATTAACACAAACAAAATAATCTTTAACCTTAGCTTTACCAATACCCACGCGGGTGACCATTTCGTTTTAATTTCTTTCATAATATTCTTAAATTTTCTTCAGATAATAGGAAATATTTATACACTAAACGAATTGTTTTCTTTAAAAAAAACTGAAAAAAAATTTGTACACAGCAAAAATTGTCAGTTGATTTGTTTATCAATTAAAAAAATGGTTTAAAAATTATTTAAATTTTATTAAAATGATAATTGAATCAATCAAATTTTTTTTAGTTGAAGCAAAATTAAAAATATAATCTGATTTAATTAACATTTAAGTTGTTTTGAAATAAATTTTTAATTAAATAACAAAAAATCTTAATTGATTTCTTTCGTTTAAAATAAAATAATTTTAACTTTTAGAATTGTTGTTGGGAATTGTCAAAACCTGAGCTATTTAAAATTAAATCAATTAACACATTGTTTACAATGGCGAAGTTTTTTGATCATTTTTTTAAATTAAAATTAAAAATATCATTTATCGAAAAAAAAAAATTATATTTACAATTTTAAATTTTTACAATTTTTGGTAATCAATATAATTATTTCGGTAAAAGGTGCAAAATTAACGAATTGTTTGCCTGTTTCTATGAATTTGGCGATTAGAGGGAGTTTTAATTTTTTCTGTATGACGAAAACTTCGTACAAAAAACTAAAAAGAAAAAAATTTTTATGACAAAAACTTGTTCTCACCGCTGATATACACACAGAAAAAAGTTTAAAATGTATTTAAATTTAATTAATGTGACAATTGAATCAATTATGTTTTTAGTTGAAAAAAAATTAAAAATATAATTTTGATTTATTTAATATTTAAGTTGTTTTAAAATAAAGTTTTAATTAAAATATTAACTAAATATCAAAAAAAAAAAAATAATTGATTTTTTTCGTTTAAAATAAAATAGTTTAAACTTGTAGAATTATTGTTGGGAATTGTCAATATTTAATTAAATAAATTAACATATTGTTTGAAATGGCAAAGTTTTTTTTAATAATTTTTTTAATTAAAATTGAAAAAAAAATATTCACAATTTTACAATTTTTAGTAATCAATATAATCATTTTGGTGATAGGTGCAAAATCAACAACTTTTTTGCTTGATATTACGAATTTGGTATAAATTTGGTTATTAAAGCAAATTTTTAATTTTTTCTGTGCATGCAGTAACACCCGCGTTGGTATTGGTAAACGATGTACATAAAAACCTTTTGTAAAGCGAAGGTTAATTTGTAATTTCAGTTCAGTAAATTAATTTTGTAAGTTTTTTTTTATTATTATTAATGCGTTTTTTTTTTTTTTTTGGAAAAAAAATCTTATTTGGGCGCTTTTAAGTCAATATTTAGCCATTTTTTTAATAAAAGTTTCAACATGTTTAGTGTAGAAGTGTTGGCAGCACTGCCGTAGAACAACTACTCAATTGTATGTAAAAAATAAAAGAAAAACTGAATAAAAATAAAAGCCAAGCAAAATAAAGACACTAAAAATTAACATAATGAAACATTTTCAGTTACAAGCTATTAAATTTATTTGTTGCTTCTTAGAAAGTAAAATGTGTTTTTTTTTTGTTTTGTTAGGAAAATATCTCTGGTGGATTTAAAATTACATCGAGGAGAGTTGTTTTGTAGGGATTTATGGTGTGTTAAGAGGGATTTATTATATGCTCGTTTAAGGGACACTTTTACTTTAAAGGATTTCAGTGGAGGTGTAGTGAATAATAAATTTGATGTAGTTTTCTTTAAGATTCTTTATAGAAAATATTCAGTCCAATTATAAATATTCCCGGGGAAATAAGTTCCCTGGGAATTATTTTTTCCCGGGAATAAAATTCCCATAGAGGTTATAATCATATTGCAAAAGAATGCAAAAATCAGGAGATATGCTTAAGGTGTCATTTTCAACACAAAACTAAAGAGTGCAAAAATACAGAACAAATAATGAAATGTATAAATTGTATAAAAATGAATAATAAACTTAATATGGATTTGGATGAAAATCATTTCACAAATAATAAGGATTGTCCGGTTTATCGGAACAAATTAAATGTTAAAATGAGAAGAATTGGTCTTGCAGTTTAACAATCAAAGGATATACGTGCTTTATATACAAATGTCCAAGGGTTGATAAACAACTATAATCAGGTGGAAGTTATTGCAGCGATAGAAAACCCGGACTTTTTTATACTTTCTGAAACACATTTAACAAAAGACGTTGAGGAGAATGAAATTATTTTACATGATTACGATCGTATTGTGTCGCTTTCTACATCAACGAGAACTGAAGGAGTAATTATATATTTCAAGAAACTGTGGAAAGTAACTAAAATTATTGAAAAGGTAGAAGGTGTAAAATACTGTGTCTTAGTCTGTAGAGCCACATGTGATAAAAATGAAATGATAATTGCTGCAATATACAGATCACCTAGTTATGGAGAGTTAGATTTTTGTAAAGTTTTTGAAGAAGTTATAGAAGATATCTGTGATAACAGCTGTGATATTATAATAATGGGAGATTTTAACATTGACTGGTCAAAAAAGTCAACTTATAAACATTTAATTCAAGGTATATTAAACGATAACGGTCTCAGACAAATAGTAAATGAATATACTCGCGTAACAAAAAATTCCAGTACAATAATTGACTATGTTATAACAAATAATTATAATATATCGGCAAAAAACAGTTATAAAAATAAAATATCAGATCATGAAATGATAAATATTTTAATAAACAGTGATAATAATAATCAACATGAAATAGAAAAGAAGGAACTAGAAGTATTTAAATACAACAAAGAAACATTTAACACAGAATTAAGCAATAATATAAAATATGATGAACATGTAAATTTCAATCAAAATGTACATATATTTATTTGATAAATGTTTTAAAGAGACAATACAAAAATTCACAAGTAAGAAAATAATAAATGAAAAAAATAACGTTAAAAAGTGGTTTAGTCATGAATTACGATCAATGAAGAAAGAAAAGTTAATTAAATATCAAATGGCAAAATTGCAATATACAAATGAAGCATGGAAAAGTTACAGAAATATAAGAAATAAATACAAAGTAAAAATTGAAAACGAAAAAAATAAATACATCAATAACAAAATTAACAATGCAGGAAATCAAAAACAAATGTGGAGAGAGATCAAAGAACTAGTTATAAAAAAGAACCAAAATGTGATCAAATCTGTGATATTTAACCAAGTAGAATGAATATAAGGATAACAAAGAAATAGCTTGTAACTTCAATAATTATTTTGTAGATAGTATTAAAAAAATAAGAGACTCAATTACAAATGTGCAATATGAAAACAATATAACTGTGATAAACAACAATTTCAAATTCCGTGCAATAAACATTTTAGAACTTAAGAATATAATAAAACAAATGAAAAATAAATCTGACTGTGATAAAATATCCAATAAAATTATTCTGGATACTTGGAATATAACAGGAGAAATAATATTAAAAATTAAAAACAAATCATTAGAAATTGGAGAATTTCCTGAAAGTTGGAAACAAACTATGATAACACCAATAGAAAAAGTATCAAAAACAAATAAATGTGAAGAATATCGACCGATAAATACATTAAAATCGTGTGAAAAAATTTTGGAAAAAGTCGTTAAAGAACAACTTGAATTATATATTAAAAAAAACAGCATTTTGTCAAAATATCAATCGGGTTTTCGTAAGAAGTACTCATGTGAAACAACTGTAAACTATTTAGTAAGCAAATGGAAAAATATTGAAAAAACAAAGAAAATTATGACAGTATTTCTCGATTTTAAACGAGCATTTGAAACAATTGACAGAAAAATAATGGTGAAAAAACTATATATGTATGGTATAAAAGATATAGAATTAAAATGGTTTGAGTCGTATTTAAAAAATAGAAAACAAATTACAAAAGTAAATGGCGTTGTATCCGATGAAATTGAAAATGATTTTGGAGTACCACAAGGTTCTATTTTAGGTGCCCTATTATTTATTTTATATATTAATGATATGCCAAATATATTAGAGAGGAGTGAAATGGTTCTGTATGCAGATGACACACTAATATACACGGAAGGTGATGATGACGAAAGTTGTAGAGAAAATATGAAATATGATATAAATAACATAAATACTTGGTTAAAGATGAACAAGCTAAAACTTAATGAAAATAAAACAAAAGCAATGGAAATAAATATGAACTCCGAGCAAATACTAAAAATAAATGATCAAATTATAGAAAAAGTAGAACAAATAAAATATCTTGGTTTTATAATAGATAACAAATTAAAATTTAATGAACATATAGAAAACACATGTAAAAAAATTGGCAAAAAAATAGGATTTCTTAAAAGAATAAGAAATAAGTTATCAAAAACAACAGCGGTAAATATATATAACACTATAATTAAGCCACATTTTGAGTTCGGATCCACAATAATATACACATGCTGTAATGCAAACCAAATAGAAAGAATGCAAAAACTACAAAACAAGGCAATGAGATATGCAAGTGATATGCTTTTAAATCTTAAATGGATGAATGTACAACAAAGATTGAAACTCAACACATTGAACTTTATTAAGAAGATGAGACAAGGAGATGCGCCAGAATATCTATGCGAACAAATAAAATATGTCAGCGAAGTACAACCATATGGACTAAGAAATGCAGGAGATTTTCGAATTCAAAGGGTTATGACAACACATAGGCAGCGATCTTTATTTTACAAAGGACTCAACCTTTTCAATGCTTTACCATTTAATATAAAACATGAAGAAAATATTAATATATTTAAGAGAAAATGTGCAAATTTTATAAGATACAATGAAAATTTATAGAATTAAGTACAAATTTTGTAAAAATATTTTAAAAATAGTTGAAATCTTAAAAGTATTTTGAATACTAAAAAAAAAAAAAAAAAAAAAAAAAAAAAAATATTCTAAACAGACGGGGAGAATAGTATTATGGGTAAGGGAATTTCGATTTTTCGCAGTCAGTTGTTTTGCTTTCAGCTGTTTTGTTTACAAAAGTCGCAAAAAAATTTTGTGAAAAACAAACGTACGAATTAAAAATTTTAAATAAATCAAAATGTTCAGTGTAGCATTTCAGGTGCTAGCTGAAGAAGCAGAAGCAGCAAAAATGGGCAAATGATTGCAAGGAGAGAGTTGCGTGCTGACGCAACTCAATATGAAGATTGTTTTATTTGAAATACCAGCGAAATTCGACTACATCCTAAGCAGGAATATCATAAAGGCTGCAAGAATAATTGGCTGCTTGGTTTTATATATTAACTAGAGGAAGGATGTTCATGTAAAAACAGTTTTATTTCAAAAAATTATGACGAAAATACTATATCATTATTAACTCCTGTCGAACAACAAGCTAAACCCATCTATGTAGAAAAATACCATGAAAATCCTAGCCCTAAAAATTACAAACAATATAAATGAATTAGATACGTATACATTTATGAATAGACGACGCAGGATATCCTCTGGAATCGTGTCCTCTGAATCCTCATAGAACACCAAAGTGCTACAACGTGATTGAGCGAACCAATGATGTCCTCAAAAATAGATTTAGATGCATTATTGGTGCTAGAGAGCTGCACTACGCTCCAACACCGACAGCGAAAATAATAAACGTTTGTTGTTCGTTGCATAACATCTGCATTTATTATAAATGCAATACCAATGCAAATGATATTGAAAACTAAGAAACTTGTACTGTTCAAGAACGTGTCATTAGCCTAACAGCAGTATTTGTCTGCAGCCCAGAATATTAGAAATAACACTGGAATTAATTTTTAATTTTATTTTACGTAAAGAAAAACGTAAGTTTTGTATTTTTATACAAAAAATTTTAATACTTAAATTTTTTAACGCAAACTCCCTTGCAATTTTTTGGCGGAACTAATTTCTCATCAAATTCTCCCTTTAATTAACATTCATTCCCGGGGAAGAACTTCCCATCTTCGAAGTTTGTTTAGAACAAGAGTAACGGGAAAAGAGAAAAAATTTCCCGGGAGATTTTATTTAGAAAAGGAGAACAGGTAATGAAAAAAGTCCTGGGGAATTGCTATTCATAATTGGGCTGATTATTAATCATAGATTTTAATTTTTGCTGTTTAATTTAACTGCGGAATTTTCGAAATATAAATCAAATTATAATTCTTCGCTGAAAATCAAACATGATAATTGTATTATAAGCCGAGTTCTTTTTTCTCGCACTTTTTGGATTGCCGGGAAAGCGGGAAGTTAATATCATATCCCGCTATTCCTGCCAATTTTTTTTTTTATTTATTTATCTCTAGGCTTAAGTTCATCCAATTTAATTTTCATTAAATTATTTTTATTGAAGGAAGAAATTTATAACATGTAATAAGGAAAGTAAGGAAAAAACATATAAATAACATTTAAAATTTATAATCATTTACAGCAAATTTCGACTCACCAATAATACCATTCGTTATAGATTGATATTTGACTATAGACTGGCAGGCGGCACAGTGGCACAAACGCTAGAACGGCAAAGATTTCTGATGATGAGAATGATGTTCAATCCCGTGTCCTGTCAAGAATAAAATTATCAAAAAAAAAAAAAAATTTTATTCATTACAAATTGTAAATTCCTTCTTTACATAAAAATAATTTAATAAAAATTAAATTCGATGCACTTAAGCCTAATTAAAATATGAAAAACTTCAATTAAAAACTTCAATTTAATTTTAAAAGCAATTGTTGTATTTATTTACTTAACCCATTAACGCCGGATGGGTAGCAAAATACCAAAAAAAAAAAAAATAATTTTAGAAAAATTATAGATAAAGTTAGATGATACGTATCGAAAATCTGCTTTTACCGACGCATTGAGCAGCAATTGAACTATGCAAAACTATTTAATGGGAAAATTTAATTTATGGGGAAAATTAATGGGTCAAAAATTGTTCAATATTTTTCAATAGGAACGGCTCTGTAAAGAGGGGAAAAGGAAAATCCCACAAGCAATATTGGGACCTATTTATGCTCTGTTATGAAAAAAAATATTTACTTCAATTGCTCCACTTATTTGGAATATATTCAAAAAATAACGACACGGGTATTTAAATACCCACTTCGACACTAAATGGTTCACAAATAATACGTTTCAAGAAAAAAAAACATTTTTTTTAAGCGATCCAATACCGCTTTATTTTAAATTTCTGCAAGTTTATGCTTAAATTCATTGTTGAATTTTAAAGTTTTTTTTATTTTTTTAGGATTTTTTGGAATATCATCATGAAATTGTGCAAAACAGTTCTTTTGATGCAAATTTACATGACATTTTATGCAACCAAATTCTGTCTTGCCTCCACATTGTCCAAAATCGGCTACGTTTTTTAATCTTATTCATTGTGGTCTTAAATTTATCTGTGCACCTTGCAATTTGTTGTGCATTTGTGACAACTTTACTAGAAGCACCTCGTTAGTTTTTTGGAATTGTTACAAATGACTCAACAACATTCACGCGCAGTCTGACTGGTGTATTTAAATAAATAATTTAAAAAAAAAAATAGAATATGGGAATTTTTGCTTCTAATTTTACTTTTTAAAAATGAAAATAATGTTTGTAATATATTATGACATGATATATTATGTCAGTGCACTGATGGCATGATGTATTATGTCATCGCACTGATGAAAGTTTGCCAATGCACTGACGACAGTTTGTCATCGCACTGATGACATATTGTCTGTACTGATGTCAAAATACATCAGCGTTATGACGCCTTTTCTATCCGTGTACACAAAATTTGGCGCTAATTGATGTCACTATAGTCATAGCGTACATTATACATAAAATATGACAAAATGTTAGGATGACGTACGACATTGGAGTGATTTAGCTTTTTGCCTCATTGATGCCATTTGTAATAACATTGATGTCACAATTCTGATCTAAAGGTGTCATCAATATGAAGTTGAATTTTTTTTTAAGTGTGGTATTGTTGTTGTGTCTTGAAAATTTGCACGAATAGCCTGTGTTTGTGTTGTATTAATTTTTTGTTTTTGTAAGAACATTGATCAGAGTAGCGCTCTCGAGGGAAATTTGGATCATAGGACTTTGCCTGAGACTTTGAGATAACCCCACCACTAAAGTTCCCGGATAGGGAAGATTAGCGTAGATGCAATGGGCTGGTTAAGGGGTTGGCAGTATTTACGGACGGGTCAAAGATGGACACTGTCACTGGTGCCGGTGTTCATATTGCTGACGCTGACGTGTAAAGTTCATTAGGACTCCCGGTTGAGTTCAGGGTCTTTCAGGCTGAGAACCTAGCGATCTGGCGAGCGATGGAAGTGATACTGGGTCATATCGTAGGGGGGGTTTGGTAAGGCTGCGCTTAGAGAGTTGACAAATTATACGGTGCCATCGAGCCTGGTCGCATGGTGTAGGAATGCTCTGAGGGAGCTCATGGTGGCCTTCACAATAAGGCTGTGTTGGGACACAGCAAAGTGGATGGTAATGAGGTGGCGGACGAACTTGCGAGAGAGGGTTCGAATCTGGACATAAAGGTAAGGGACGGGAGTAAAACCTTCTTTATGTCACTATTTAAGGAAATACGGAGGAGATTTCGCGATACCGTTAACTGTTTCAGGAGGGAAAGAACGGACTGCAGGGTGTCTGTTATGGCCCGGATTGTACGAAGGGGCAAGCAAGGTTTTATTAGGCTTGGATAGGAGTGGTCTAAGGACCCTTATAGGGTTTTTGATGAGTCATTGTTCTGTTAGGGCTTTTTACCAGTAAATGGTACAATACACCGGACTTCTGCAGATTATGCGACGATGCTGAGGGGATAGCGACCATTGAGTAGTCTCAGACAGAAATGGCTAGGATAAAGATTTCAGGACGAACTTGGGGTGAATCGCTGGATGTAATCCAGACGATCTACTAGGGTTTGTTAGGGAAATATAACGGTTATTTCTGATGAGGAGACTGTGGGGGTACGTTTGTTCTATCTACTGTCTACTAACTATCTTAAACTATCAATTCTTTTCTTCTTGACTTTCCTCTTTCTTCTTCCTCTATATTTAAGGGATTCACATTGGTCCGCATTAGTCTTCGAGTGGAGGTGCGCCCTTGGGCGCATAACCCTCCTTAGCTTAGCTGTACCTAAGATCATTTTTGTTGAGTTTACCAGCCAAAAAAGCGCTTAAATCAACTGAAGCAAGCGAACATTAATGTGCTGAACCGAACGCAATGAAGTTTGTGGTTTTTTGCAGTGAAAGTTTCTCATCTTTATGTTGTGTCGGATAAGAACAGTATTTTTATTGCGTACAAATATCACAGGCAGAGAAAGATTTTTTTTAAGTAGTTACTACACAAACACTGTTAGCGTTTTTTCCATATTTTCCATATTTCTACCGTACCGAACACAAAAAAATAGTATTTAATGTTTACTATCGACACTTATTATGTTTTTTTTTTTTGTTGTTAAGAAACTAATTTATATGAAATTTTAAATAATAATACGCATATGTGAAAAAGTGCATTAAATGTAAAAGAACATGCAAAAATATTCCTAAAACAAATCGAGGCCATATCGAAGCATTAAGTGAGATAGATATTCATATAAATAACTTTGTATATGGACGTTTAAGAAAAACATGAATTTGAATATAAATCCACTCCCTGAAGTGAAACACACAATATTTTGTCAGAAGTAAATGCAAGTAGTTTCACTTGAGTAGCCCATATTTGTTTGCCGCTACAACTATCAACAGTAGTGAGGGCCATTTTTCAATCCAATTTATTTTCCTGACTAAAAATAACATAAATATCATTTTGTTTCCGTTCAACTTTTGTTATGTTTTTATTTAAAAAAACAGGGTTTCTGCTACTTTACACACACACACACACACACTATCTTAATATTATTGTAATTTGCCCTTCACTGATCGACAGCCAGCATCAGTGGATGTATTTGATTTTTGTGAAAATAAACCATTTTACTGCAATATGTTTTTTATAGTTCAACACCTCCACTTCCATATGGTATCAGTGTCATCGGCTTGACCATGCCTGTTATTACAACTGATTTGTTACTTTTTCCTTCATTGTCAATTTGTTTATTACTTTATATTGAAAATGTTATTAGTCCAAAAAAAAAAAAAAAAAAATTCAAAACAAACAAAAATGCGTCAAAATTGTTTTTTTTTTCAACTACAGTTATTGTATTTGAATATTCCGAAATAAATTGATATTGAAATATTAAACCAATCTATTTAATTCGTTTAATATCTACAAAAATATGCAAATTGGGGAAAAAATGGAGATTTATATCAATTGTAAGAATTTGTTTTAAAAATATACACACATAAAGGGTGTTTCTTTAAGCCCGATAAAACTAGCGAAAGGGTTAGCTGTCAAACGAACTATCACACTGCCCCCACTTTCCGACATTTATGATCAGTATACTGCTTTAACGTCAACTTGAATAAATTTACGCTTGAAGAACACCACCAAATTATGCATATTTACTTTGAAAATCACTCTTCGATCT
Source organism: Pollenia amentaria (assembly GCA_943735925.1). Classification (NCBI taxonomy): domain Eukaryota; kingdom Metazoa; phylum Arthropoda; class Insecta; order Diptera; family Polleniidae; genus Pollenia; species Pollenia amentaria. The sequence continues at coordinate 180,029,153 of OX031010.1, read as the reverse complement.
TTTGTCTCAAAATTGTGTTTAGCGATTAACACTCATTGTTAGTTTAACGGGTATGTTATTTAACAAAACTGCTGCATATGGAGTGAGACCAGATTACAGCAGTCCCTGCAGCCTCCATTACATTCAGAGAAATGAACTGTTTGGTGCATTTTACACGCCGTTGACATCATCCCTATACCTCAAAAATTAAGCCGGAGAACGCATTTCGTTCAATGGAGGTCGTTATGATCAATAATTTTAATTTTGGAAATTAGAAATCGTCAGTTCATTATTGGCTTGGTGCATATGTTAAAAAGTCGTAGTGGAGAAAAACGGCAATAAAAGGTTTGCATGACGTTTTCTGAAAATATACCAGGTAGAATTCTTTTGTATTTCCACCACTTCTTATGGCATATGTTGTTTTGAAGATAAATTTAAATTTTCGTGAACGTTCATTAACGAACTAAGAAGTTAATAGTATTTCGTTTAAAGTGAAAAATTATTGTTTTGTGCCGCATACGCCACTTTTCTAAATTTATTAAAAAAATAAGTTTTTTGTGCTGCATACGTATACTTAATGCGGTATATTGAGTTGTTGACATTTTATTTTGCTTTTACTACACACAAAACAATTTTGCCCCAATTAATCAAAGCATTAATCAATAATAATATCAGTTTTAATTAAAAATGTAATCAAGTAATTTATACGTTTAATCAAGTGAATTAAACGTTTAATCAAGTGAATTAAATGTTTGATTGTTACTATTTATTTGTTTACTGGTGCAAATTAATAGTATAATTAAACATTTAATTCACTTGATTAACCGTTTAATTGTCTTTATTAAATTTTTAATTAAAACTGATTTTATTTTTGATTAATGCTTTAATTGGGGGCAAAATTTTTTTTTGTGTAATATTTGCTCTTATGGCAATAAAGCGAAGCAAGAGTAAAATGTATTTTCTTTTTCTCATTTTATTTTGCTTTCTCTTTAACTAATTCTTTTTCTTACGGCTATAAAGTCGAGCAAGAGTTAAATTAATTAAGTACGTTTTTGTATAAGAAATTTGCAGCATGCGCCAAACAGTGGTGTTTAGAGCAAACCAATGCTAGATTAAACTTAAAATAGTTGCTATCGAACAAGATTAATGTTTAAAATCTCAGAAAACATAAAAAATTCCGTAAAACATGTTTTGGATTCATATATACTCCATTCCGAACTCAATTTTTAATAAATGGTTGGTAGGTAAAACCAAAAACGAGCTAAGGAAATGATATTGACCCGGGTTAAAATTGAATTCAACAGGATGTCGCTAATTTCCATACGGCTACCTTAACTGTCGACTTATTGATTTAGAAATTTAGCGAGAAGTTGATTTCGACAAATTAACATGTTAATCTGAAGTTTTTTTTTTTTTTTTAATTTCGAGTTTGGTTTTTCTAGACTTACCCTTACATAACTTTGCCCACTTCGAGTGCAATATTATTATTTTGCGAGAAATATTGCATAGTTCCTGATTTGGATTCCACAAATCTCTCAAACTCTCTGCTATTATTCTGGCGCTTTTGGAAATAGTGCACTTTTCCACTAAATGCAATTTAAAAAATCTTTGCAGTATTTGGTTTTTTGTCGGCGGTGTGGCAGTATCAAGGTCATCAATCATTTTGCCCACACACCACACATTCCTTGTATTCGACAAAGGCATATCTATTTTAAAAAAATATTACCCAATATTTCTTGGACTACTTTATGATAATTTCAACTTACCGGAGCAATAAAACTTCAGATTAACAAAATATTTTAATTAAAAAGACGGGACTTCTTGTAATAATTACATATGTTATTGTTATGTATGACTGGTAAGTAACTATTATTTTATTTGTAAAACATTTTCTAAATCCAATTATTTAAAGTTTAAAGCAATGTAAACCTAGTTCACACCTTATAGTATTATACATTTCATACAATGTGTACAAAGCTTTAAAATGGTATAACTCGAGAACGGTGAGAGAAAATTCATTTTTTTTTTTTGCTAATTTATTTAAAACTTCATAATCTTTTAAACTGCATCTTTATTTTTTTTAGTCTTAATACAAATTTTAAAAGTTATAAAGCATTTTTTTTCATATTTGCTGAAAATTTACGAAAAACTGATATATAATGTATCAAAATGTGGAAAATCCCTGACGAAAATTATTATTTATGCACATAAAATTAAAGATCGGAAAATTTTCTTTAAGAATATTTACTCAGAAGCCGAAAAAATACCGATTTTTTAGCAATTTTCAATAATAATTCAATAAAAGTCAAAAACGCTAGATTTTTGGTACAAAATCAGTTTGCGCGACCTCTAAAGCACTTCCGAAAAATCTGATAAAATTCTCAAAAATACTTTACCTTATGAGTATCCAAATTAGGAAAGATCTTCCGAGAAAATCCAAATTTTTATTTTTTTTGGGACAACCTAATGTACATGTACGGGTGTTAAGGAAAAATGTCCCTGCGGGAAATTTGAGTCAATTATTCTTAAAGCACTTGTCCCGTGACCACTGCACACAATATTATAATAAAAAGGAACGACTTGCGATAGTTTAAAGCAAGACGTATCACTTACCTGGTAATAATGTGTTTAAAGTATAGGGACTCCAGAGGAAGGTAATTGACACAACACTAGTCATGTAACTGTATTTTGTGCGGGTATTACTTTATATAAAGGGGATCTACCATATTAACATGGTTCACTCGGGATAATATCTGCGATAGGCATTATTTTAACCGAAATTTCATGTGTCCATTTATGTTATTTCAGTGACCTGTTACAAAGTGTCGAAATGGTGCCAATTGACCCCCTCCTAGGACATCACGAGGTTAAATTGACAAGTCCCCTTCATATAAGGTGTTAGAACTAGCAGCGGGCCCTACAAATTAGAACTGAAAACTAAAATTTTATCGAAAAAAATCGATTTGGATTGCATGGGCGGTGGGGCGTTGGGGGTAGACGATGATGAAATTTAATTTTTTTCCTTAATTTGGCCAATTTTATGCTCGATGACAAATTTCAATGCTCTACATTTCTTATAATTTTTGCACAAAATTGTATGAAGCCATCCCACTGCGCCACGTATTAATATTTTGAATTAAGAAATTTTTTAACTAAAATTAAATTATTTAACTTAAATTTAACTTTTTAACTAAAATTAAATTTTTTCAATAACATTTAATTTTTTGTATTATTATCTATAACTACAAGTTCTATCGGGCTTTAAAGTACACCCTTTAGGTATTTTTATTGCATTTTTTAAATTATAAAATTCAAAAGTTTTTTTATTTTAAATTTGGAAATTATTAGTAGTTTAGGAAAATACAAAATCTTGGAAAAGACAAAGTGATTTCTGGCAAGTTTGAAGCGTTAACTGTGTAACTCTAATAAAATTTAAATTTAGTTCAAATATATATACAATAAATTTCAGTATTTTTTATCAATTATTTAAAAAGGGAATTAAGCACAACAAACAAAATCTTTTAATAAATAATAGTATTCCCACAAACAACTTTGATAATAAATTTTAGCAAGTGCACGTGCATAAAAAACTGAACTGGCAAATTGTTTTTATTTTTGATTTCTTGCGAAATCAATAAAAGCACTTTGTTTTTGTTTTTAATATGTTTTCTTTACCCACTTACAACTACAATTAATGTTGGGAGAATTCCAAATAATTGTAGCGGGAAATGTAAGAAAAGATAAAACTCATCACTGATTTATTGTTTGGTATTTTGTTTAAGCTTTGATATCGTTGCAAAAAAGACTTTTTGAGTGTTTGTAGGTAATTCTCATTCCCTCTGTAGTTTTGTTTGCTGATAGCTTTGGATTTTCTAAAATTATTTAGGAGAACGTTTCCTGATGATCTGGCCTAAGCAACCAGTGAAATGCGCATAGGAACAGCTTATCCTCCAACAATAAATTTCAGTATTTTTTATCAATTATTTAAAAAGGGAATTAAGCACAACAAACAAAATCTTTTAATTTAGTTCAAATATTTGCCCTCGTCCGCTTTCTTTAACTTTTTGCATCTTCCTGGCAACACATGGGCTTCGCGAACAGCGTTACCGTTTGCCCGACTAATGTCGCAATTTGACCCTTTTTAAGTGATCTGCGACTTTTTGTGAGACTTTTTTTATCATCGACTTTTGCGACTTATTTAATTTTGTTGCGACTTTTTACCCTTTTTTGTAAAGCATCTAACTTGTAGTAAATCGTTAATAAAAATTGTTAAAATTTTAAAGCAATTCACAGATTTTTGTTCATTTGACAACACTTTTATCACTTTTTTTGCAATCTTTTCATGTGTTTAACAAATTCTTCGCAAATTTCCAGTAAAAGTTTCAAAATAACGTTTTAGCAAAAAGGCTTTTAAAAAAATTGCAGTGTTTATTTTACAAAATAATTTTTAGCCACCGCGTCAATGAAAGATGAAGTTTTCGTAAAACATGGACAGGCATGTACGAACTTGAGAATATTTTGCTTTAACTTAAAAAATAAAATTTATTTTTTTCTTTAAAAAAAGATTTCTTGTTAAAAAGAAAGGAAATTTGAAAACGAAAAATAAATTGCAGCTAGAAATACGCGTTCAGAGGCAGATAAAACCACGGAGTCTGAGACGGATAACGTTAACATCTCTGCAGGTATTCAAGAGACTGGGCTTAAGCCAGACATGGAGTCAAAGCGGCCTTTTTGCAGTGATTGTAAACAGCATTTAGTGAACCAAAACAATCATCTTCAGAGACATGGAAAAAAAACCGAATAATAATAGGGGGTGTCATGGACAAACTTGCGAGACTTATTTCAAGAATCGCCTTTTTAACTATTGTGTAACTTTTTACAATTAATGTCAATATTTAAGAAACGCCAATCCAAAAAAAAAAAAAAAATAAATAATAAAATTAAAATATATATAAGAAACTTGAAATTTGTGTCTAAAAATTAAATGCGTGCTTAAAAATAACTAGATAAAGCCAAAAGACTAAATTGCTCAGATTAGTCCAAGAATTTGTTGTTTTAATTGTTGAATTTTTCGTTGAAAACGACGGTAATCATAAAAAAATCTGTTTGTATAAATGCACAATTGATAAGCGCAATTGTTAGGCAAATTTACGAAGTTTGTGTTATTGAATTCTCATACAAATTTTGACAGTTCATTTGCGAGAGTGTAAAAATATACAGTTTGCCCAGGTTGCGAGACTTTTATGCTAGGAACACAACTGAGACGAACGACGAATTTCGCCCAACACGACGAACTTTTCCGTAAAAATTCGCTGAGTAAATTCGTCGTATGAAGCACAATACCGACGAATAAAAAGCAGCTTTTATAATTGAGAGAGTTGAATGCTGTTTGTGTAAAGAGAGAGAAATAGTGTGACCATATTCAAAAAAATAATGCTTAAAATTAAAAACATAATCAAAAACACAACCCAAAATTATTTTTATAGCAAAATACTTTGTATACTTATTTTATGTGTTATACAATAAAAAAAACAATTATTAAAGTAACAAGTAACTTTATTTACTAAACTACTTCTTAACTTAAACCAAACATGGTCACCTAGTACTGATTTGTTCGTCGTTCGCCGGCGTCTGAAATAGAATTAAATCTATTTAAAGTTCGCCGCGTCTGGCGAATTTTCGCCGGCGCCCTGATTGTGTGCATTTTCATATACTCAAACGTCTTTTATTTTTGGCGACGAATATTCGCGGCCAAAAATTCGTCGTTCGCCCCAGTTGTGTTCCTAGCATTAAGCGATATCATGAAAACTCTTATGCAAAAGAGGCTTCTGAAAATAAAAGAGTGAAACTGACTGTTTTGTTTAATTTTTTTTGTTTTGCTATGCTTTTTATTTTTAAAAAAACGTTAAAAAAAATGTTCGACTTTTATTTTCTCAAACGACTTTTTTGTGCGACTTTATTTTTATGAAACGACCTTTTGTGCGACTTTTCAAAAATTCCTAGCGGTAACCCTGTTCGCGAATAAGAAAATCTGCATATTTTTTTATGCCAGGAACAGATCAAAAAAATTTTGGAACTTAAGTTAATTGGTACCTTGTAGTTCGTAAAAATAGGGCCAAGATTAGATCAAATCAATTTTGGATTTCAAGGTTATTTGTACCTTGTAGTTCGTAAAAATGGGGTCCTGGTTTTGGGTATAAAAAAACATTTGTTAAAGTCCTGGAGACTATCAAATGAACACATCAATCATATAATAAAATAAATAATGGCGTGTTTTGTTATTGTAGCAGCGCGACCTGAAGAACAGGTACTGCTGAGTTGACAATCGTTGGCCTGTTTTCATTGAACTCCGTCGTTCCGAAGCGTAGAACCAATAGCATGTCGTTTTTGTTATATAATAGATACTAGATTTAATTATTTTAAGCGTAATAGCCAATAAGAAATATTAGTTTCATTGGAGAAATACGTAAATAAATAAATAAAAAAATTTGGGCGGGAATCCCGGGATCCCGGGAATTTTATATTTATTTTCCGCTTTCCCGGGAATCCAAAAAGTGCGGGAATAAAAAAACTCTAGTGCGTACACGAAAAAAGTTTATATTTGGGTTGTTCACGATAGGCTTGTTATCAGGTTATTTGGTTATTTAGTTATATATTTACAACACCAAAATACATTTATTTCAATTTTTTATACATGTTTTGTTGCTGTTTTTATAACTATAGAACCTGATAATCAACCTTTCGTGAACAACCCAACTGTCTTTTATTGAAAATTACCCAAAATTGCCAGCTTTATGGAACGCAACGAAGTAAAAATACAAATGGTGGCAGACGTGTTTATATGAACGTCGCCTTTAAAGTTACAGGCATACGACACATACACATGAACACTGATTGACGTGTTTATTTGTTTGTCTCCTTAATGCTTTCTAGGGTTAACAAAATATTTTCAATATAAATCAACAAATCTTTAAAATCTTGCAATAAAAAAGCTCCCATTTTCTGCCATCTTGTATTTGCAACAACAACAAAAATAATAGAAAAATGTAACTATAAATTAAATTTTGCACTTGAATGCTTTAGCTCTAAAAGCAAATAAGATTGTGGTTGAATTCATTTCATTTCTGTATATTTTCTTGAATTTTAACAAAAGAAATTATGAGCAAATATGACAATAGAACACAATAATAAAATACTTGCACAATTCAATAAATAGAAATTCTGTACTGAAACTAAATAAAAGAAACGTAAAAGTACAGGTTACAAATATATTAAAAATACTGGGGTATGTTGTCTATTGGCGCACAGTGGGTGTAAAATCACAAAAATTTAGAATTTTCTCTTTGTGATTTCTTGTTTTTTTTTTATATTTTATGTGCTAAATAAATGAAATGGAAGAAAAAGCAAACACTAAAAAATACTGCTTCTTTGTTGACTTCCGAGAATAAAAAACACTGATGGGAGAAAAAGATAAAAAAAAAGAAAAAGATTAATAGGGCCTATACACAACACCATCATGATTGTGCAATCAAGTGATTGTGCAATTAAGCTTGAAGCACACAATACACCAGTATGCTGGTACAATTCTTAATTTTTGGCAAGCCATTTGTAGCAAATTATCTTCCGCTGTTGCTTTTCGTTTTTTGCATTTCGTTTTATTGTTTCATCGCCAGACTCGATCTTTTTTTTACAAAATACCATTTTATTGTAGCATTGCTTTTTTATTTACGATTGCAGTATTCCGTACTTTTAACTTTCCAGAGGCAATGCAATAATTTTATAAAGTTCGAGAAATTCTCCCCAAAATATTTTTTTCTTTAGCATTCATATTTAAAATACTTTGTTAAAAAAGTTCTATTTTTTATCTTTATGCCTTGACGATTTACCTTTGCAATTTAAAATTTTCCATTTTTTGATGTTTATGCACTGACGATTTAACTTTTATTAGCTAAATTTACAACACATGACTCAATCATGCTGGTACAATCATAAAAATATCAAACTATTTTTGATTTAGCACCAGCAGCTGGTACAATCACACCACAAGCTCATACACGGTCAATCGGCTGGTACAATCACTTGATTGCACATGCATACTGTCGTCGTGTATGGGGCCTATAAGTTTAGACATAACGGATGTTTGTTTAAACCCGATAGAACTTGAAATTTAAAAAAAAAACACAAGAAATTAAATATTTTTATTCGATAGACTAACTTTTGAAAACTATTTCGAGCATTTGGGCACCGCCGTTTTTCTTGACGAAGCGCATTTTGAACGTCCAACAAAAGGAAATAATTGTGAGGTGTCAAATCGCACGTCGCTGCAGGCCAAATATTGATTTCAATAAGACCGGGGGTTTGAGATGTGGATTAAGTTTAAACTTAGTTTAACGTGCTCTTTTACCTTCGGTGAAGGGTATACATACATATGTGTAATGAAAGATTTGACACGAAATGTTGTTGCTTGCTGACTCCATATTTCACCTCGAAATTTCCGTTTACGCTGTCTAATAGTCTTGGGTTTATTAACAAATATTTTGTCTTTTAAATATTACCATAAATATAATTCTGACACAGTTAAATCGATTGTACGAGGTGGCCTGGGAAATATGAATTTTTTAATCTCCAACGCTCATCAAAAATTTCACACAGCTGCTCTGGTTGGAACCAAGAATTCAAGTACTGCTCTGCAATTGGCCGTAAAAAGTTTTCGACCAATGTTCTGTAACAAGCCCTGGAAAACGTTTGTAGCACTTCATATTAATTTTCGAAAAAATATTGGCCGATTTTTGCTTTTCGACATTGAATTAAAATATGGCTGACCTTGAACTTAAATAATGATATTTTTGTGCATTACAAAATTCTGAGAATTCAGTTATAACCAACAAAAAGAAACCCCTAATTCTGTATCGAAAAATAAAAAATGTATACGTATGAAACGTCGGCAAGTCTTATTTGGGTCACCCTGAACATGTATGGGCTGGTCTATTAACATGTCCCGGGTGTTTCTTCCAATTTTTGGCCAGTCTGTTAATACCGTTTAAGGATTTCATTCCATTTCGCCTACAAATCTCTGTCTTAATGAAAATTCTGCATTACTAATTAGCACTTTTTTTAATTCAAACCCACTGTGTTCCCTGAACGCCAACAAACGTGTTCGAAATGACCAATGGCTTGGTGGTGACAATAAGCACCTATTTATAGACATGATGTAGTAAGAGTTTAAAAAGAACTAAAACATTAAGAACAACAACAAAAATAAAATTGAAAATCAATAATATTAACAAGAGTTTATGAGTCGATTGGAGACACAAATAATATTGCTGAAGGATTTCTTGGGGAAGGATAACTAATTGTCGTTGCTGGTGGAGTTGATAGAATAAAAGATCCTTTAATAATAGTTCGCTCTTAAAGGTTTTACGAACAAAAACTTAAGCGAATAATTTTAAATATAAAAAACGCAATTTCTTCTTCGCCAACTTCCCCTTTTTTGTTATTTGAAAAACTTTGTTAACAAACTTCTTGATAAAAATATTCTCTTGTACTTGCATTTGTTTTCACCCATAAAAATTTTGTGAAAAAAAAAGAACTGAGTACAACAATAAATGAAAAAGTCCTTGTAGTTATTGTATTATTGATTGACAGATTGTTACAAATCCAAATATTGTTACAACAAAAAATACTCGTATAAATAAATGAGTGAAAGAGTTTTTAAATATTTTTCTTTTCAACAATGTTGTAACGAAATATTTAACCTTGGTAACGAGGGTAGATTGTTTAGACTTCAAATTAATTCCATTTTTTTTTATAAAAGATTATAAAATCTTGCCAATTCCTTGTGCAGTAGATCGATTAGGACGACCATAATCACCCCCTAATGCTAGAGAAGGCGGCACGTTTAAACCACCAATTTTTTCTTTGCAAGTTTTAACTATTTTTACGCGTCCTTCGGTTGATAAACGATCCGCATTCGTAAATGGTAGATCTGTCACTTAATAAATGACACTGCAGATGATAGATATTTAATAGCTGACGGCCTTGCCAGACCGGCGGTTTTTAGACCGTATTGTCGTAAAAAAAAAATATTAAACATATAAAATCCAATAAATTTTGCACAGAAAAAAGTGTTTTATCAATTAAAAATATGGTGTTAAAAGTATTTAAATTTAATTAATGTGATAATTTAATCAATTATTTTTTTAGTTGAAAGAAAATTAAAAATTTAATTTTGAGCTAATTAACATTTTAGTTGTTTTGAAATAAATTTTCAATTCAAATTTTTTGTAATCAATATATTTGTTTGCTTGATATTATGAATTTGGTATAAATTTGGTAATTGGAGAAATTTAATAATTTCTTCTGTGTGTGTTTTCAAATTTAATATTTGATAACAAGATAAAAGGATTTAAGGGTAAACAGTAAAATGAATAAATTTGGAATTTTTTTAACCCTAGGATTAAAGTCTTGGTCTATATTTTTCAGGAGATCAAAAAACGTTTTTAGATGGCAGGATTATTAATATTTTAATTTTTTTTTTAAATTATCAAAAATAATGACAATAAAAACTTTTATGCAAAATATCAAGTAAATCGAATTTTAAATAACATGCATAATTACAGTTTATATTCTTTTTTTAGTAGAAAAACGTTGCATATCCACAATCCCGATGTCATTTAAAACGTTTTTCCACTACGCAAGCGGCTTTTAGAACGTTATTCCACCTTGAAAAACCAGATCGTTTGTATCATTTTGTTAGTAACTTACAACGTTCTTCCACTGGCTGACTCTTTGTATCGCATTTTGATGGCGTAAGGTGCATAATTTTGGGTGAATTGACGTTTAAACAGTGTAAGAGAGTAATGTTAACGCTAATCTGCAAAAAAAAACTGTTTTTGCAAAAAGTGGGTTTTACAACGTTATTCGCGGCTTTGCTTCAATTATATATGCCAAATCTTTTTTATATTACCAAAATTGCAACTTGAATAACAACATGTATAAATGCCTGTGCCCATGTTTTGTAACTCCTGCGTCAAGAAACTTTTCGATTGAAATGTGCGAAATTAAGCAAAAATTACATTAATTGAAACCAACAACTATTTATCTCACTTAACTGCGTCTGTAACATTTTTGGCGAGTTAAAACTGTCACGTAAGGAAATTACTCGCCACTTTACATTAAAAATGTGTCTGTAAAATTTTTGCAAGAAAATTCCCGTTTTGAACTGTCGAATAAACTCCAGAATAAAAACGGGGTAAGAAAGAGTTTTAACTCTAAAAAATATTGTTACGAAAGTAACTTTAGTTAAGAATAAGTTTAATTTATTATTTAGTTTGTATATGCTAGAAATTTTATTAGTTAAAATTTTTATTGTATTAGTTACACATACTTCTAATGTAAAACCACTTTACAGAATTTTCTAGTACAAATGTAATGTTATAATTGTTTTACATTATTGTATAACATAATAGTGTAAAGATTATTGTTAATCCATGAAGCATGCTTTAGTTTATTGATGTACAATAGCTCAATTTAAATTCAGCCATAGTGTTAATGCGATAATAAAAGCTCGAATGGTCCAGAAATTTCGAAAATGTTACAGACATTTCGAAAACGTCGAATGTTCCAGAGCCACCTAGATGTCAGCGATCAGAGTATAAATACTCGAGAAGGTGGGCAATCAGTATTAGTACGAACATTTAAGTGTGTAGATCGCAAGTGTAAGTGGTATAATTGACTAAGTTCTAAATAAAGTGGTGTGAATAGTTTATAGTACAGCTATAAATAAACAGCCGTATTTATAACGAAAGGTTGGCATGAAGTTAGCACACAGTGTATTTATAATTCACTCACCAAACGCTGGCTAACGACTTGCCAAACTCTTGCTAACGAGCTGCCAAACGTTTGCCAACTTGTGAAAAACAGCTGTGTATTGTCAAACAATTTTTATAAACAAAAGAAAAATCGTGAAATTTTGTGCGCGAATTAAATTTAATTTTAAAAACATTTTAAAAATTTTTACATGCGAGTTTCTAAACAAACGTAAAATTTGTTAAAATAAAGTTCTGTGTGCGAATAAAATTAAACAATTTAAAAATTATGGAAACACTTGACCTTCTAGACCATTTAGAGCTATTAAGTTGTGGAACTCGACGTCGGTCAAAGAAAATTTATAAAAAGAGAAAGAATCCATTTTTGGAGTATACCGACTCTGAGTTTCGTAAAAAATACCGATTTACAAAAGAAAACGCAAAAATGTTAATAAATATAGTTAAGGAAGACCTAAAAGAAAAGGGAAAAGGAACGGGGGAAAAATTCCGCCTTTTCTGCAAGTTTTAGCAGCATTAAGGTGTTGGGGCCGTAATAAGGTACAGGAAGATTGTGCAGAGTTTCATGGCTTTAGCCAACCAACCATGAATATAATTTGTCAAAACGTTGCCAAGGCTTTTGCCAAAAGGGCCGGCACATACATAAAAATGGCTACAGCTACTGCCGATCAAATTTCAGTCATGGAAGAATTTGGAAAAAAACTGGCCTAAAAAAGGTAATAGGAGCAATTGATGGCACCCATGTCCGCATTGAAGCAGTAGGAGGCGATGATGCACAACTGTTTGTCAATAGAAAAGGATACTTTTCATATAACGTACAGGTATGTAAGTTATACTTTAAATATTGTTTAAAAGATTTGTTGAATGAAACTATAACATAATATTTTTAAAACCTCAACACATCTAGGTTGTTTGTGATGCATCTTTAAAAATTACGGATCTGGTTGCTTGCTGGAGAGGTAGAACCCATGATTCGAGAATTTTTAATGAAAGTAAGATAAAAGAAAAATTTTAAAATGGCAATTTTATGGGTCGGTGGGTATAAGAGCACAAACTACTTATTTACCCCAGTACAAAATCCGAAGGATAGAAAAGAAGAAAGGTACAACATGTTACATATTAAAACACGAAATGTAGTGGAAAGACTATTTGGTGTATGGAAAAGTCGATTTCGTATCCTATTAGAAAAAATGCGACTTTCTAGAAAAAATGCAAAGATTTTGTTAGTTGCTTTAGCAGTTCTTCATAATTTATCTATAATATTTAAAGAAGAACAATTTGGTAAGATTCTATAAAGTAATATACATATGTATGTACATGTAACTTAATTTCATTATGTATTTACTCTTTTGCAGATAGTGATGAATATTTCGAACGCTCAATTCTCGAAGACACAGCATCTGAAACTTCGCAACATTATTTACCACATGCAAATATTAATCGCGCACTTTATATTCAGCAAAATTTTTAAATATCCCTGCAGTATTCTTGTAATTATAAATTTATAGTTACACCAGAAAAACATTTTTACAAGATTTTCATTTAAATGAAGAACATCTTTATTATACATACTTTAAACAAAAACTTTGATTTCAATTTATTTAAAAAAAAAAACATTTAATAAAAATAACAGTAATTAAATAAAATAAATAATCCATTATATAAATTAATTAATTGAGTACAAAGGTAAGGTATGTACGTATATTTATGTTTAAATAAAATTTGGCAAACGTTTTGAACTTTACTAGTTGCCGAATGACCTGATAAATAAATCAAATTTTCTTAAAAATTAGAAATGGTGTATTTAAGTAAAATAACCACTTTTCTTTAAATTGTCTATTTCAATTTTTAATTTTTCCATTTGTAGTTGATGTTGTTCCCTCATTTGTAGGGTACTTAGTTCTAAAACTCTTTTTTTTTTCTTTGATGATATCTATTTTGTTTTCAAATTCAACTTTTGCGTATTTTATTTCCAAGTCCTTTTGTTTAATACTTAAATGCAATAGTTCGATTCTTTTTGAATTTTCATCACACTTCTCATTGTTTTTTCTTTTGAGTACTTTTGACTTTTGAGGTTCATAAGATATATCTTTGGCATTTTCCACAAAATCATCTTCATTATCCAAAATTTCAATGGGCACACTGGTTGCTCGGTTTTCTATTGTTGATTTTTCTAAGGTATTTAGTGTGGGAGATTCAATTTGAATGGAATTGCTGTCAAAGATGTTGAAATCTAATTCAAAATGAGTAGGCAATCTAGTAACCAACTGTTCCTCAATGTTATTAAGTGGTTCAGGAGGTGGTCCACCTCCAGTCTGCTTCATTTGTTTTTTATAAGCCGAATTTTTGGTTTTGGCAGAAGACTTTGTTTTGCGCCACTGATTTTGAATTTGTTCCAAACATCTGTTAGTTTTGTTTACTTTATTAAATAATTCGAGGATTGTATTCCAAGCTTCTTTTTTCTTCCTATTAGTATTTGTGTCAATTTTGGCGTTTTCAATAATGTCTAATTTATTTAAAACTAAATTTGAAAGTAAGTCCTGAAAACAAATACATATATGTGTGTATATATATTTTAATTACATAATGATATTTAAAATATTTATTATATGAACTTACTTTTTCATCCTGCCCCCAATTTGGAGATCTTATTACAGTTTTTTTTATCTTCCTTTTCCATATTTTAGTATTTAAACATTCTATTTACAACTTGAGGGGAAAAACTTTAATAGAAATATCGACAAACACATCATCAACAGTAAAGCCAACTATTTGTTTGATTTTCAAACAAATAGTTGGCTATACTAACACTTTTCCGAGTTGATATTCAAATTATTTTTGACAGCTAAAAATTCGTTTTAAATAAACTCTTTGCCAACTATCTGCTAAGTCTAAACGGCCTGCAAGTTAGCAGATCGTTGTGTGTAATGTATAAGCAGTGGCTAAATTTTGGTTATAAATACGGCCGAACTTGTTTAAAGTATTTTATTTATTTCATTAAAGTTGCAAACTCAAGAGGTTTATTATAAAGGAAATAAACCAAAAACTTATTGAAAAGGCAGTAACAATATATTAAATGCAAAATCCAATGAATAATAATACGGAAGAGGTAAGGGCCGCTTTAGCCGACCGTAAATGTAATGAAATGTAATGTTACGTAACGTAGCGTACTGTAAGCTCGTTTGTGCACTTATAGAACATGTAAGAACGTATCATCTGTTTTTTCCAAGAACATAAACAAAAAAGCATAAGTATACATAAAACAACACACACACAGTGATGGGAATTTAAAATGTTCCAATGTTGACCGCTTTGCATGAAAAGTACCAAGTGATTTAAATGGTATTAAAACTGTTTTTCTTGTATGTATAAATATACAAATAATTTAATATTTGTTATATATATTAAAGTTTCACAATAAACAAATATGTATTATAGCAAATGCACACACGTGTACAGAGTGAATTTACCCGCAACCCAATTAATATACAACCAGGCCATCACTATCTACAACTGTCACGTAACCTCGTTAGGATATTCTATTTTATACAGGTTGGCACGTTACGGTTAAGTGACATTACAGTCAGTTAAGCATTTGTATTGCTTTCCATATAACATATACGATCAGCTGTTTACATTACATTTACATTTCTACATTTACGGTCGGCTAATGCGGCCGATTTTGTCAGATTTTTTCATTGACTAATTATTTTGCTTTTAAAATTTTTGAAAAAAATATGAATGTTTTCAAAGTCATTTGTTAAACTACAAACATTAAAGTCGTACTTTACATTATTTGGTATAGCCGCCGGTTGTATTTTCGCCGCCGTCGATAAAAATTTTTCAAATTTAGTAAATTTAGGTCGCCAGGTGTTCTCAACGTCTGCAATTTTACATAGGCTTCGAGGGAAATATTATGACAGTTATAACGTAACGACGTAATCTCTTCTGATAGTTTTCGACATGAGTTACAGACACATTTTTCGAGAAACGATGGAACATTTTGTTTCACAAATTTTTGATACGAGAAGATCTCACCAACGTTACAGAACATGGGTACTGATTTGTATTTGGTCTCTGATTAATACAAGGTTGTATATAATTTTTTTTTTTTTGGCTCTGTGCCATAAGTCCCAAGCCCGAACAATTTTTTGTAAAATGTAGGAATAATTTCGTTATGAAGCAGACCTATCGGTCCATAAATTTTTTTTTTTTAGGTTTTTTTTACTTTTCCTGGGAATTATTTTATAATATAAACAGAAAAAAGTTTTTTATCAATTACACAAATTGTTTAAAAAGTATTTAAATTTGATTAATTTATAATTGAATAAATTATTTTTTTAATTGAAAGAAAATTAAAAATATAATTTTCATTTAATTAATATTTTAGTTGTTTTGAAATAAATTTTCAATTTAAATATTTATTAAATATCAAAAAATATTAATTGATTTTTTTTCGTTTAAAATAAAATAATTTATACTTGTAGAATTGTTGTTGGGAATTGTCAATATTTAATTAAATAAATTAACACAATGTTTGGAATGGGAAAGTTTTTTGATCATTTTTTAAATAAAATTAAAAATATCATTTATTGAAAAAAAATTTTCAAAATTCAAAAACTTTTAGTAATCAATATAATAATTTTGGTAATAGGAGCGAAATCAACAAATTGTTTGCTTGATATTATGAATTTGGTATAAATGTGGTGATTAGAGAAATTTTTTAATTTTTTCTGTGTAATAAGTCCCAAAAAAATTAAGCATGGCAGGCTTATAATTTTTTTTTTTTTTGTTTTTTTTTTTATTATTTTATTTGCTGTGGGAGTTATTTAATTATAAATTATTTGCCATTTGTTAAAATTTTTATCATTTTACATTTGTATTTTTTTTTTACCCGGGGCCCTGTTCTTAGAACTACAAGTTACAATTCTACAAGTAAAATACCTTAAAAAAACAACAATTTTAAAATTTTTGTTTTTGTTTCAAATGCATTTTATTTGTAGATTTTTAATTTGTAGTTTTAAGAAACAGGGCCCTGATGTGTGAATATTTAAGTACAAATTACTTTTAAACATACATACATACTTATTTGGATTGGGCTCATATACCCGAAACTTAAAATCCTGAACTCGAAAATCGCGAATTTCAAAATTCCAAATTTTAAAATCTAGAATCTTCTCTGCAAAGTTGGTCTTCGGTCGAACTTTGAGCCGGTATTTGATTTATAATAGAGGAAAAAATAATTGCGCCTGGCCGCAGGCCGACATTGCAGAGAACCTCTAGTTAGCGAAGTCGGTGTGTGTAATACCATAGAGGAGAAAATCTGACCGCCCGGCTAAAAGCCGTCTATGCAGAAAAGCCTTATTTAGTTAAGCCTGTGTTTGTTATGCCATAGAGGATAACATTTTTGGGTCAGGCCGGCTATACAAAGAAGTTTTAGTTCTCGATTCTGGATTTTAAAATTTGTGATTTTGAAATTCGGGATTTCCGACTTTGGAATTTTAAGTTGCAGTCATAGATATAACTCAACCCAAATACTTATTTGTATGAATTAATTAGCAACAATTTTAAAGTAAAAGTTTTTATTATTTTTACGGATTTTTTTTTTTTTTTGATTATTTTTGGATATAATATCCAATTTAATTTTATTTCTTCCTATGCTAATCCCGCAAAGGTGAACGCTTGTCTGCAGAAAAGAAGCCAGAGTCTCTGGCGGGAATCGAACCCGCAACCCATGCGCTGATAGACTAGCCTAC
The DNA here is from genome assembly GCA_943735925.1 of Pollenia amentaria. Taxonomy (NCBI): domain Eukaryota; kingdom Metazoa; phylum Arthropoda; class Insecta; order Diptera; family Polleniidae; genus Pollenia; species Pollenia amentaria. The sequence goes on along the minus strand of OX031010.1, from coordinate 180,011,593 downwards.
CGGGGCACGCTTATTTCATTCATTTCGATGGGCCGTTTTTGGGAGATATTTAATTTCATTCTTTGGGAGATATTTCATTATGAAATAAAGTCCAAAAATTAGGATTTGTTTCATTTTTGATTTGAGAATTATTTAATTTTCTTGGGATTTATTTCTTTTTTCCAGCTTGGGACTTATTTGATTTATTTTGGGAATTATTTCATTGGGAAACATTGCACTGGGATTTACTGCACCTGGGACTTAGTTTATGGAGCCAGTTTTTTTTTTAATTTTCAGTTAGTATTTTTGTTTAGGGTTGTATGGGGGTAGTTTACAGCTTTAAGTGTTAATCTCCAGAGATGGCAACACGGTCTTGGCTACCTTGTTAAACTAAATTGTTTTACGGAACTTTATTTTTAAACAGCAGACTAAAAATATGAAATTATAAACTTGATTTTCTTCCTTTTTTTGCCACTGCACCATACAAACTTGTAATATTGAGCCAGTGATATTCTCTGCGTTACAAACATCAGTTTAAAATACATAGTACACCCCCTCCCATTTATGACGGTGTTGGGTACAAAAAAGAATTAATTAAACAACAAAACAAAGAACGAAAGTCAAGAAAAATTTCCAAGCAAAAGAAAACATTTTTATAACATGAATATAAAAGAACATAATTTACAATACATTTGAATAGTTTCAATTATAAACATAATCGTTTTACTGTTCAGTAATAATAAATAAAAAAAAAAACTTTTTAAGGATGCAAACAAAAGGAAAAGTTATTTTATGCAAATTGTATGCAAATCAATAGAACAAAAGAAAATATAATGAACATTTTATCGCAAATTTTATATTTATAGAAAATTACGAGTAAATTTGATACAGAGACCGTAACGGTTATAAGTGATGTTAAAGAAGTTATTTTATACCAGTTATTTCTTGAATTGAAAAAATTAATTCATATGAAATACTCTTAAAACTACATATTTATTTCGGCGTCGTAAAATAAAACTTATTTGGGGAGTTTTATTTCGAAGTCATTTCGAGGAGTTTTTTTCCATCAGAAAATAAAACTTAGTTGAGTTTTATTTTTCCCGTTAGACAATAACACTATTCTCTCTGAACATTGTTTGCAATGAACTCAACAATTTTAGCAAACAGAAATAGGAAATTTGTCTCTCCTTTTTATGTTTTAATGATGAAACAAAAAATTGAAGTTTTGCTCCATCATCATTCTTGCCGACAAGCCAGGCAGCTTTACGATATACACTGGATGTTTTTCCATCTTCGACGGATGTTTGTGATACATCTCAATTTATTGCATCGCTTTTGGGACAGTATTTGAACTCCCTTAGTGTGGATAGGGAGCAAGAAGAGCAAGAAAATAATAAATAATTATAACAATAAAGAAAAATTGTACTTTATTTTGCTAATGTATAGTTTTTCTCTAAACCTTTAATGACTAATGTACTTTAATTGCAACATAAAAAGGTGATACCCTAATTAGGGCCCTATAAAATAATCGACTGATTTTGTTAGTTTGAAATGCTGTTAATATGTCAATAAAATATGGATATTTCCCTAATATCTGGAAAAAGTCTTTTATTATTCCGTTTTATAAATCTGGCACTACTGGCCAATTTTCAGGATAGTATTTAAATCTATATTATGTTAATTTTCATAAAAACTTAAATCGTATTTAATTACAGATTGATTTTTCGAGTTTTATATGAAAAGTCTTATTTAATTAAGATAAAAGTATGGTAGCACTACTAAATACAAAAAAATATAATAGTGTAGTTATTTACAAGGTGGTCTCAGAAAATAGCTGGTTGTTATTAGTTTGTCTGTTGTTTTTGTATTGTTGTGATATTGAGGCCACCTTGCTAAGTGAATCCAATGGAAACTTAAGTTGAATTTAAATGTACCACATCGGTGACTTAAGTTTCATTTAAGTGTTAAGTGAAGAAGAGAATTTTGTATTTAAAACGATTTTAAACATAAATGTGTTTTAATCAGTGTTTAAAAATGCTTGACTATTTTTAATGTTTTTGTAATTGCTTAACTTAACTTAAGAAAAAGAACACAGTAAAAGCAAAAAGCAAAAGCAAACGCAGAAAAAGTGAGAGTAAATAATTTATTTATTCTCACCATGTTTATGTTCTCAGCTTAAAAAGCCAGCCAAGCAACCACTTGAAAAAAAAAATTGCTGTTGCTGTAAGTAATAAGTTTTTGTTTATTTTTTTTTTGCTTTGGCTTAACTGTAAATTGATGTGCTTAAATTCAGCGAGTATTAACTTCTTTGCTGTTTTTGACTTCATTGCTGTTGCTTGCTGTTGCAGGCGTTAGTTTCCTAGAATATATACATAATTACATAACACAAAATAAACAAATTAGTTTAAAAAAACGTGTAGTTTCATTTACGTATGTATGTACCTATTTATTAAAAAAAAAAAACGCAAAATACCAAAAAAATTCGAAACAAATTCGACAGCAACAGCAAAGAAGTTAACTTGCTGACTTTAAGCGCATCAAAAGCAAAAAAAAAACAATCAAAAACTTAATACTTACAGCAACAGAAAATTTGTTTTCTTAAGTGGCTTCTTTGCTGACAGATTAAGCAGAGTACATGCACATAGCGAGTTTAAACAAATTATTTACTCTCTTTGTTTTGCTTTTGCTTTTTTGCTTTTGCTGACTCGTAATCAAAGAGTTAAGTAAACACTTAGACACACAGTTTTTTAATTTGCTGCAAAAAATGTAAACAAAGCAAAAATGTGCGACTGTTGCTATTTTAAAGCAAGCAATTTAAACACTGGTTTTAATGTATATCCTGAAAATTGGCCATAAGTCTGACATTGTTAATTATCGAGGGATTGCTAAACTGAGTATTATTCCAAGACTTTTTGAAATGATGGTAACTGAATGCATTTCTCATCATGTATCATCTCTATTGTCATCTGCACAACATGGCTTTCGAAAAGGCTGCTCTACTACGACAAATCCTTTACAACTCACAACAATTATAAATCGGGAGCTTGTGCAACGGAAACAAACTGACATCGTATATACTGATTTCAGCAAGGCGTTTGACAAGGTAAACCATAACCCAGTAAAAAATTTTCTTATTTTGCGAAGCACTAATGGTACATTTTAAAAAGTAAGCACACACTTATGCGCTACGCAATAAGACATACAGAGATGCAATAAAGTAATTGAACGAATTCTTAATAAATTTAAAAATAAATATATAACATTTGAAGAGCCACGACATTCCCTTTCTACGAAGCAGGTTTGTAAGGGAGCATATTAAAGAATAACGGTAACAAAAAATTCAGTGTGCAAACCTCATCGTTACATTCACCAATTTTTATATGCGCTGAATAAAGCGCTTTCTATGTCAAGAATGTATTGCTTCAAAGTGGGAACTCGCCATATAAAATTCATGTCATCCGTAAGCGATATGGTAAGCGAAACTTTAACGTTTCTCCCTTACAAACCTGCTTCGTTGGAAGCACAATTTTTTATTGGGAAGCTACTCTTGAAGAATCTTAACACAATGGGGTTTTCATATAACTCTCTTAAATGGATTGAGTCTTATTTATTAAATCGAAAACAATGTGTCCGTTTTAAAAACGTCACATCTAAATCGATAAATGTTTTATCTGGAGTGCCACAAAGTAGTCATCTTGGACCATTGCTGTTTACCCTTTTTATCAATGATCTTCCTAACGTGATTAAATTTTCTAACGTTTTAATGTATGCGGATGATGTAAAAATCTTCCTAAGCTTTAATCAATATGCAGATCACAGTTTACTTCAACAAGACTTGGACTCATTTCAGTCATGGTGTAATTTGAATTTGTTGGAGCTTAACTTGAAAGAATGTAAACATATGACTTTCTACAGAGGAAATCATATAAATGTTAATTATTCTTTGGGGAATTAGCAGCTAGAAAACGTTGTTACAATTTTGGATCTTGGAGTATTGTTGGACGCTAAGTTGAACTTTATTAAGCATATTTCCATAACTGTAAATAAAGCACGGTGTATTCTTGGTTTTATCAAACGATGGGCTAAAGAATTTAAAGTCCCATATGTTACAAAGCAACTTTATGTTTCCCTCGTGGGACATGTCCTAGAATATGCATCTATAGTTTGGGATCCTATATATATGACTCACAACAATTACATTGAATCTGTACAAAAGCAATTTTTTTTATTCTGCCTTCGTGGTCTACACTGGAACCCATTAGAGCTTCCGTCATACACCAGCCGTCTTGCTCTAATCAAACTTCCAACTCTTAAAAGCCGAAGGACAATGTTGAATGTTTCGTTTATATTAAAGTTAATTAATGGGGATATTTGTTTTGATTTCCTGCTCGATAGCATTTTATTTAATCTTCCTCATCGTCCATCTCGACACTTTGAATTGTTATCAATTAAATACTTCAGAACAAATTACTGATGCTGATCCATTTCGAAGGATGTGCAGTCAATTTAATAAATTTTATAAAGTTATAGATTTTTCTTTAAATGCAAATGCTATTAAGCGTAATATTATCGTCTTGTTAAACAATCAATAATTTTGTATTTTATATGTATCAACAATATGTTATTATATTGTTTTAAATGTCTTTAAGGATATGATATCCATTGACAAAGTTGTAAATAAAATAAAAATATGAAATCGACGCTATAACCCCAAATCCTATATTTCAGCCTTTATTTGTCTTTACCTCGGTATTTTTTATGAACTTTTTACTACCAAGATTCTACTAGGCTTATTTAATATTTAAGCGAAACAATAAAGTCCATCAATTATATAGAGAATAAAACGAATAAAGTTTTTTTGATTTTTTGTTTACATCTCAGCCATTTATAAGCCGATATTGCTAAACTCCAATAGCAACATTTTCAGAACTTTTTGCGATCTAAATATATGACATTCTAGTCTCCAATTTATCTAGGGTCTCAACAAAACCCATTTCTTTGAACATATGCATCAAATTTCATCAAATTATCTTTAAAATTGGACAGCCAGACGGATGGTCGGACATCGTAAGGTCCATTTAGGAAGAGATTTTGAGTCAATCGGTATATTAAAAGATGGTTCTAAAACCATTATTTTAGTGTATTACACATATCATTAGTGTTGTGGGTATAAATATTTGACCGAAATTGGTTTATGGTTTAACATAGTACATTGTAAAGACTAGATAGTTCTGGCCTCTAAAGAACCAAATAAACTACACAAACGGATTGCAAAAAAGTCAAAATTTAAAAAATCATTTTGTTTTCTTAACCCATTAATGACATTCCATAGATTCGCCCGTACTACGGCTTGTAGTGATCTAGTCTATCAGTACCGGGGTTGCGGGTTCGATTCCTGCCAGAGACTCTGGTCTCCTGCAGACAAGCAAAAAGCTTCGCGGGATTTAGTGTGGGAATAATAAAAAAAAAAAAAAAAAACTAAAATTTAGGATATGTACCTGGCGGACCGTAGAAGTTGGGATAGGACTTGGGTATATAAATAGCCAACCGACTTTAATGGGATATATTGCTTTTAAAATTAATTTTTTTTTTTTTTTTGATTATAGATAATATTTAAATTATTAATATGTATATTCATATACGATATCATTTTAACGCGACAAATTGCATTGATTTTCATTGTGCCGTTGGAAACAACTCCAATATTGTTTCGAACTCCGTTATAATTCTGAGAACAGCGTTGCAAAAATAGAAATTGTTAATATTTTTAAATCTCGACAAACTAACGGATACGTCACTTTATTCCGTGGTAATCTAATAAGTTACTTCTGCTTGCAAAAATTGAACAAATTGCACTTACTGACCTAATCACTGGACACTGGTACGTCGGATACCAGCAGATTTTATTAGGTAATGCCATTAATGTAGATTCTGCAAGATCCAACCGAAATTTATACTCTGTCATCTATCAGAATTATTGGCTTCGTACGTATCCTAGATCTATTTTGGTAAATGGCTGCACAAAAACTCGTACAGTATACGTTTAATCGAAAAACTACCCACACGTCATCGTTGTGCACGTGTGGTGGTTATACGAATGCACAAATTTGCCTTTTATAATAAATTTTGCTCTAACTTGTTAATTAAAAAATTTTTGAGCAAATTTGCTATTTATAGAAAATCTTGCGCAATCTTTGCTAATTATGGGCATTTTTGGGAAAATTTGTTAATTTTGTATATTGAAAATTTTGTTCAAAATTTGTTACTTCCAAATTTGCTATTTATAGGAAATTCTGTTCAAATTTACTATATCCCAGCGAAAGCTTTACTTACCTGGTAAGTTAGCAAGAAACGTTAGAGACAAGTACACACTTCTTATTTTCCGGCTGAATAACTACTTATTTTTGTTCGAGTTGTCCACAGATTTAAGTACTTACAATAAACTTACTAGAAGTCAAAAAATATTTAGTTATTATTTAACTACTAGAAAGTTGAATTGTTACTACTTACAATATACTCATTAGGGTGGGTCGAAAAAAAAAGTTGTGCCAGTCACCCCCTAGAATGAAAGATATGTCAATGAAGTTTCTAAAACAGAAAAAAAAAATTTTTTGCCACGCCCCAAAATACAGCACTTTTGGTTTTTTATATGTAGCGCTGCCATTTAAAGTCCGATCTTATTATATCACATATCGTGATTTACTTTGCTATTAATATAAAGTTTTGTGCAAATTTAGTATTTATAACATATTAACTGCAGTTTTGGCATATAAAATAAATTTTGCGCAAATTTGTTCATAGAAAAATTTTGAGCAAATTTTCTATTTATAAAATATTTTGCACAATTTTGTTACTTGAAGAAAATTTGCGCTTTTTTTAGAAAGTTTTGTTCAAATTTATTATTTATAAAAATTGATTGCAGATTTGGTATTCATAGCAAACTGCGCAAAATTTGCTATTTATAGATAATTTTTAACTAATTTACTCTACCCAGAAAAATTTCCCCAAATTTGCTTCTCTAGAAAGTTTTAGGCAAATTTGATATTTCGCGACCTTAGGACAACAAGATTCTATTTGCACATAAACTACATATAAGATAGAACCTTGTTGTCATAAGGTCCCGATTTATTAAACATTTTTGATAAAGTTTGCTAAAGCGTGATCCATTTCCAGGTTGCCTACTTTTTTAAAGAAAAAAACACAGAAAATTCAAATTTAATGGGAAATGTTAATTTTCATTTGAAAGAACATTCTTTGGCATTTATTTTTTGAAGATTATGTCTATCAAATGTTGGCCGTTGCTACGTCGCAGATGGTCCATCCGTTGAGTCCAATTTTCGATGACTCGTTCGAGCATTTCGACTGGTAACTGGCGAATGGCACGCGTGATGTTTTCCTCCAAGGCATAAATCGATGCGGGTTTGTCCTCATAAACTTTAGACTTAACATATCCCCACAGGAAAAAGTCTAACGGTGTGAAAACGTAAAATTATGTGCTTACCGAAGTGTTCTCTCAATAAATCCATTCATTGATGCGATGTGTGAGAAGTGGCGCCGTCTTGCTGAAACCAAATGTCGCCGAGATCACGAGCTTCAATTTCAGGCATCAAATAGTCGGTTATCATGGCACGATAACGGTCCGAGTTGCTGCGAACGGCGCCGAATCGACTCTCCATGGTCTTCGTGTACACTCTCAGCTACGGCCGCTATATTTTCTTCACAGCATAATGGAAGTGGTCTATTTGGTCGAATATTATCCAATAATGAATGCTGGGTCTCAAAATGGGTGATGGTGTGGCGAATAGTGCGCTCAGTAGCCCGATTATGTTGACCATAAGTTAAGCGAAGTGCACGAAACACATTCCTCACAGAACGTGAATTTTCATAATAAAGTTGAACGATTTGTAAACGTTGTCTTTCCATTATGAAATGCCAAACAATACTAAACAAAAATAACATGACATCATGACACGACTCACACGTGATCTGTCAAAAAAGGCTATTGAAAAATGTATCTCTACTGGAATCAAACATTATTTGTAGATATTTTTTTTACAATAATTGGCTATTTATAGGATTTTTTTCGCGCAAAACTATACCTATGAAATATTTCCCTAAAATTTAAATTTTATGCAAGTTTTTTTTTTTTTTTTTTTTTTTTTTTTTTTTAAATAATTTGGTAACGTAAATTTAAATAAAGTTGTTATTGAATACGAAGTTCAAAGCCAATTTACGTAAATTTAATAGCTGTTGAAAACTTATTTGGAAAAGGCTTAAGCAAATTATTGCCGCTTTGAAAATTTATGTTTGGCAAAAAAATGTTATATTAAACAGACACTTTGTTGGCACCTCTTACAAACGATTTACTACCATGGAAATTATTATTTTTTTTTTTATTCCTTTAACTGAGACTCTTATTAAATAGACCTTTTTTTTGGAAATACGCAGCCAAACTTTAAATATGCTTTTGAAGGCAAGAAAAGAAAAAAAATTAATGTATTTTAAAGAACACAAAAGAAATGTCTGGAACAAAAAGGAATAAGAAAAATTGGCAAACTGTAATGTATTAAGTGTCAACTACCAATAAAACGTTTGGAAGAAAAAAAAAAAGAATAGAAATAGGAAGCGATTGGGCTGTGCGGAATCTTTAATATCCACTATTTTGTAAAACTTTGTCTCAAGGATGTATTTGTACGAACCGATTAAGTTCAGTTCTTTTATAATATGTATATCGAATAGTTCCATTAATTTGATCGCCTTTAGGGGTGTTCACACTCAACAAAGAGAAGAAAGCGTCAGTGGTCACGCTTTCTTTGGATTTATTTATTGATCAATCCTTAACTTTCCCTTTCAAAATATCTACTTATTTACTAAACTTTATTTGTGAAAAGTTCGTAATAAAGGGTGTTTTTTATAGAGGTATAAAACTTTGAAATGAAATAAAACAAAGACGAATTTTTTAAATTGACATGAAATTCACATTATTCGAAAGATAAACGTTTACTGAAAAAAATTTCAGTTACCAGTAATCTTTTACTGATTACTGAAATAATGCAGTAATCCGTTAATTTTTACTTATTATTGAAACAACTGCAAAAAAAATATATTTTTAGCCCTGGAGCCACACGTTCAATAAATCACTTTCAAGTTGTTCACAACACTGCCTGTCCAAACTTGTTTGACTTGCCAGCTGTGTCACAGGCTGCACTTAATTAGATAATCAATTTCATTTTTTAATTGACTCAAAGTATTTTGTAAAAAAGCACAAGAATATTTTAGAACACAATTTTTTTTTTTTAATAAAGCACTTTTATTTTTTAAGAAATATAATTTTTATAAAGAAAGCGCCAAAGTTAATTTGTGGTCAATTGTTAAATTGAACGTAAAATTGGCAAACAAATGAAAAGGTAAAATTGAGAGCAATCTCGTGGTCAATTTAAAAAGTGTAAGTGCGCTAGTAAAAAAAAAGTGAGAGAGTATAGCAAATTAAAAGGAAAGACAAAACTTTTTCCAGTAAATCAAAACATTTAAATAACATTTTATTTTTAAAAGATTATTTTTAAAGTTTTTTTTAATTGTTTGTAGATATAAAATAAAATTTTATAAAATTTTTTACCAAACTAAAAAATGGTTTAAATGTTGTTCATCCCAGCAAAAACTTGGTAATGACTTGCAATTACTGAACAACTTACTTTTCAATGACTACTTCTTACCATCTGCATTACATAGAAGTAGTTGAGTAATGGCTGACATATAATCTGTTACATAAGTACTTGTTTATACGTTGATTATGGAAATTTATAATTCATTCATAATAAATTGCATCTACGGTTTAATTTTTTTCAAATCTAATACAAATTGGTTTTTAATATTTATTCTTACAATTTGTTTTTTTTTTTTTTTTATTACACTGAAAGAAAAATGCTTCATATATTTAATGAATCATTTTCATAAAAAAATTTTCCTTGGGTAAATGAAAATTTTCATAGTCTAAATGGAATTTCATAGTTAGAATGAAGTATTTTCGTTAAAATCGCTTCATTGGATTTCGTAATTACGTTAAAAATTTTCATTGGATATATGAAAACTTAAGTTTGTCCAAGTTAAACAAAAAATTTTAATTGGGAACATAAAAAAACAATATACAAACATAACTATATTCATAAATTAATACAAAATTATAGTTTCTTTAAAAAAATGTTTAATTGTTAATTAAAAAAATGTAAGATTTAATTATTTCATACATCTAATGTTACATGTTTGCCATTAATTTTATGAAATCAAAAAATGTTTTTATAAAAGCAACATATTTCAATAATTGCCTTCATAAATTTAAATTTTCATTATGACAATAAAAATGTCATTTTAGTAATGAAACAAAAACTTTCAATCCACTTTCAATCAGCGTTTTTATTGTTATTATGGATAATTTAATCTCATATTTACGCTCTTAATAATTGAGTAAAAAACATAGTTTTTTTATGCAAAAACTACAATGCCCCAGTAGACAAGCTGGTAGTGAGCTAGTCTATCAGCACCGAGGTTGCGCGATCGAATCCCGCCAGAGGCAGAAAAAAAAACAAAGTAAAATAAAATAAGAAAAAATAGAAAAAAAAAATAATTAAAAAAAAATAATAAAAAAAAATTTTTTTTTAAGTCATTATTTAAGTCCCTATTTGTAAGCGAATGTGGTAATGACTTATTTAACTCACTATTTGTAAGCGAATGTGGTAATGACTTATTTAACTCCCTATTTGTAAGCGAGGGTGGTAAGTACTTGCCTCCAATGACATCACCGTGTTAAAATAATGAGTTAAAATGCCAATGTATAAGTAGTGATGAGTCGTTATATTAGCTTTTTAACCCATTACTTTGCAATGTAAGTTTTTGCTGGGATATTAATGCACAAAGCTGGAAAATTAAAATTGACGAATTTAGATACATATTTGAGTCTTCAAACGTACATGTTATATGTGTTTCTGAAACATTGGTTGATGCAAAAGTTAAAGACGGCTGCTATGGCTTACGCGGTTATAGAATATTTAGAGCTGACAGGAATAGTAATGGTGGTGGTATTGCCATTTATGTAAGGAACAATATTGGATGCAAATTTGTAAGAAAGGCAGAAAAGGATGACATGGTAGAGTTCTTGTTTTTAGAATTATATAACAGAAGTGAAAGACTATTACTCGGAAACGTTTATAGACCTAATCGGTACATTAAAACAGAATCATTTTTTTCAAAATTATCTGCCATCACTGTAGGCTATACAAATATCTTAATATCTGGTGATTTCAACAGTAATATACTTGTCGAGTCAAAGTTCTCTGATGAAATGAAATGTATTGGTCTTGACCCTGTGAATACTAGCAACCCGACACACTTTTCTCGCTATACGAGCACGTTAGGTTAGGTTAGGTTCCATTGGCAGCCGTGATCAAGCACAGCTCACGTGGGTCCATTAATTAGTTCCCGTTGTGTTACCATATCACGCCGTCTCCCATGGGTCCTATGAAATCTGGCTGCTAGTATTCGCATGCAGCCATCCGGTCGATTCAATAAAGGAGTGGATCCTGTTAACATCAACATCAGAGAGACAAGTTTTGTCCCCAAGGGCTCTTCGACCAAACATTTCGAGTCTTAAGTCTCCGAATGCCGGGCAATTACAGAGAAGATGTTCCGTTGACTCTTTCTCCTCCTCATCGCCGCAACTTCTACACAAGTCATTATTAGGGAGCCCCAGCCTCTGGGCGTGCCTCCCAATGGGCCAGTGGCCAGTTATAACCGCAATTAGGTTTCTCAGATGATGTCTGGACAGCTGTAATGCCCGCCGTGTCCTTTTTTTATCTATGATGGGCCAGATTTTCCTGGTTTCCCCACAGGTGGTTTCATCGTGCCACCTCTGACTGGCGATAAGATGAAACTTGTGCGCTATAAGTTGCTTACACCTTGAGAGTGAAGCACCTACATATGTGGAACCGTCCCGATTCAAGGTGGTACCTGCATGCGGCAACGAATCCGCCATGCAGTTCCCATGTATGTCCCCGTGTCCGGGGACCCAATTAAGGGTGACCAGTGAATGTCTCGCTATCTCCTCCAGAGACATCCGGCATTCTCGGACAATTCTCGATGTGATGAACACATTTTCCAGGGATCTTATGGCCGCCTTGCTATCGGTAATAATGTGAATATCCCTTCCAGATATTTCACAGTACCGGATGCGTCTGGCGGCTGTGTGGATGGCCATTATCTCGGCCTGGATGACACTGCAATGGTTCGGCAGCCTTATAAGAATACTAAAGTTTAGCTGCTCGGAGTATATGCCAGAACCGACACCATACAGTGTTTTAGACCCGTCCGTGAAGATTCGAATCGCATTCGCGGGAATTTGCAGGTCATCATAGTGGACCACGTTATCCAAAATGCTTACCATGAAACCAGGATCAAAGATTGGCTCGGGTGTGACATAATCAACATCCATGTGCCAATTAATATCGTTCAGAATGTTCGCATGTCCGATATTGTAATCCCTCCATGCTCCGGTGGCCCTTAGTCTTACCGCCGCGTTCGCAGCTATCCTTTTCGCCAAAATGTCTGGTGGTAACCAGTTTAAAATAGTAAACAGTGCCTTAGAGGGGGTTGTTCTAATGGCACCTGTTACCGCTATCGCCACCATTCTCATTGTATGTTCAAACCTGGTTTGATGACTCCTCACCTTGAGCGCCGGCCACCAAACAGCTGCCCCGTAGAAAATAATGGGCTTAATGACACATTCGTATAGCCAATATTCATTCCTCGGGTTAATTCCCCAGTTAAGGCCAATGGCCCTTTTGCAGCAATATAATGCAGTAGCCGCCTTATTAGTCCTGGAAATGGTGTTCATCTTCCAGTTCAGTTTGCTGTCCAATATTAGCCCAAGATACTTGGCGCTGTCGGACAGTTCCAGTGACACCCCCTTTATCCTAGGGGTATTAAATTTGGGAATTTTGTATCTCCTTGTGAAAAGTACCAGTTCTGTTTTGACAGGATTTACATCCAGTCCACATCCCTGGCACCATTTTGTAAGGACGTCCAATGCGAACTCCATTAGTTCAGACAATAGTCTGGGATCTTTACCCATAGCCACAACTGCGACGTCATCCGCATATGCAACCGTTCTGCAGCCCGTCCTTACCATGGCTCTGAGTAGGGTATTTATATTTAGATTCCAAAGAAAAGGTGACAGTACACCACCTTGCGGGGTGCCCCTAGTCGCAACCTTTGAAATGTTCGAGGCGCCCAAGTTGGATTCGATACGCCTGAAGTGCAAGATACTGCTGACCAATTGAATGATCGCTGGGTCGATTTCCAAATGTCTCGTAGCGTTAATGACCGATTCAGGTCTAACGTTGTTGAAAGCGCCCTCAATATCCAGGAATGCACCTAAAGCAAATTCCTTGTAATGCAGGGATCTCTCTATGTGGCCAACTAATGAGTGGAGCGCAGTTTCAGTGGACCTTCCCTTCGTGTAGGCGTGCTGAGCCAGTGACAGGGAATTGTGTCCTAACGATGATCTAATATGAATATCTAAAATCCTCTCTAGTGTTTTCAGTAGAAAGGATGATAGACTAATTGGTCTAAAGTCTTTAGCCATGGTGTGAGATGTCTTCCCACTCTTGGGGATGAAGACGATCTTATATGTTGCCCAAGTTGATGGGACATGTGAGAGACTCAGGCAGGCTCTAAATATTGCCAAGAGCCATGGCATCAATATTCCCAGGTTCTTTTGTAGGTCCGCTGGGATAATGCCATCCGGGCCTGGAGATTTAAAGGGATGGAAGCTTTTGACCGCCCATTCCACACGATGGCGAGTTATCGGAATATTAGAAATATCCCGAGCGCCTATACGAGCACACTATTAGATATTTTTTTTACCAACTCATTTTTGAAGATTCTGATGTTTGAACAAATATCGGCTCCAGTGTTTTCAAAACACGACTTAATTTTTACGACCTATGATTTTTTATCAACTTCGACTGAGGAAAAATACAGTTACCGTGATTTTAGAAACATTAATTTTGACTCCTTGCGTGAAAAATTAATTCAAATTCCATGGGATTCTACCTTTTATATGCCAACTGAAGATGAACAACTTCAATTTATACAGGATAAACTGTATGACGAATTTGTTCCTATAAAAACGAAAATTAAGAAAATAATAACAACAACTAATAAATGGTTCTCGCCGGAAATAAAATGCTTAATTGAACTTCGTAACGTAGCTTATACTAGATGGAAGAGATTTAGGACTTCTGAACTGCTCTCTCAGCGTTTCGTAAATAAAGTCAATGCGAACATAAGGATTGCAAAATCGTCTTATTATAAAGATAGACTTTCAAACTGTTTAGACAGTAAGAGTAGGTGGAAGGAAATTCGTAACATTGAAGTTGTTTTTGATACGTATGATAATCATACTGCTGCTGAAGATATATTTAATGATGAGATAAATCGTAAATTTGTAGATTTACCAATGCCTGTTGCAAATTTTAACCCTTACATAAATTATCCCATGAGAGATACATCTATAATCCAGTACTTAAATATAAGATTTATCTTTGTACTGGGTTGTGATCAATAAATAAATAAATAAATAAAATAAATTATATGATCTCAAAACATGTTTTATTTTTATATCGTTGTAAAGATTTTATCAATTAGTATGCATTTTTACGTTTGTCTTCTTTTTTGTGTATAAAATAGAGAAATACTTGTAATTAATAATGTTTATTTAATCAAGTACCATTTTTTTCTAAAATTATCGAAACAAAATCTCTTAGTTTATAAAATTTCTGGATTTTGAATTGTTCGATTAATCGAATAATTTTATTACGAAAATGCTTGAAAAAGGGAATTTAAACCAATTAAAGCAAAATATTAATAAATATGTGAATATAGTTAGCCCTTAAAAAAGCACTTTAGGAGCGCTTTATTTGCATTTTTTATTGTGCTAAAAGAAGCGCTTATTGTCAGCAGAAAATAGTCCTTTCAAACCGGGAACACCCCATACAAAAATCAGGCATCCCAACAGCAGGTTTGAAGCGATTTGAGGTATGAATTCATACATTAAATTGGACCTTTTGGAGCACATTTTTTACTTGCAAGAAGTAACTTACAAGTAGTTTATATGCATTGTAAACGAAAATGTCGAAGAAATAGCCGAAAGTCTTGCAAGTAGCTTGAGTGCTTACTAGGGTATTCAAACGATTAACCGTTGTTCGATTAATCGATTAATTTTGGCCGATTAACTGTTCATAATTCAATACCCTTTATTTGTATACCCTTTTATTGTTTCTTAACTCCGGAACATTTCCTTCGAGTAGTAATTCAGATGAAGGCAATTATTTTTTTGAGACCTATAAAATCAACCTTCTACCAGACCTGAAAAATTGAGAGTATTTACATTGTTAAGAAACCAAAAAGAGATTCAAGTGGTATAATGGAATAGAGAAATTGGATTTGCTTTATAACGCTTTGCTTTTATTCTCTTCTAACGTCAACAATAAAAGAAACGATATTTTCGAAATCAAGGTGCATCAAAATAAAAGAAAAAAATCGTTTAAAACATAAACATTTAAGCTGCTAACTCTTTTTAGAAGATTATTTTGATGCTTTTTTTTAATTAAAAAGATTTCCCCTTTTATTACATGAAGTACCTTTTGTTATAGTGTTGTTACTTTTTTAATAACATTTTTATGTTAAAAAATATAATTTTTGGTCTCATTTTTAAACTTCTAAACTAGACAAAACTAAAATTATTCGATTAACCGAATAATTTTAAATTGTTCGATTATTATTCGATTAAATGTTTACCTCAAATAATTATTTGCGCAATTAATCGATTAATACAAAACATCGATTAATTGAATACCCTAGTGTTTACCCAGTCAGTTGCAAGTTTAATTTTCAAATGTTTCCGCAGCGAAAACATCTTATGAAAAAAGTTTTATTTTTGAGTTTAAAAAACATTATCATGTTAACGATATCACGAAATTTATTTAATCGTTTCTTCTTTGTTTAATTTTTGGTGTATCTTGATGAACAAAGTGAACATTTACATGAAAACAAAAACCAAATTTACGAAAATTGTTTTTTTTATCAATACACTTCTAAAATTAAATTAACGTGAGAGATTTAACACGTTTCCGTCTCATTAAAAAACTGTAAGTTTCGTAATTTTTTTGTAAATTTGTTTTTGTTTTCATGTAAATTTTCACTCCTTCGACGCGTTTTCACCATTTTTTTTCACCATTATGTGTATTTATATGTGAATCCGGTATTGCCGTAGTTACCGATATCATGAAATTCCTGAGAACATATTTGATTATATTTTTTTTTTTCCAAACTTGCAAGCATTTATATGTTTAAAAATGCCATTAAGATGTATAATAGTGTGTCCCAAAAAAAATTTTTGTAAAGTATTTTTGTGATTTTTTTCAGATTTTTCGGAAGAGGTTTAGAGGTCGCTAAAATCGAATTAACCCAAAAATCGGGTTTTCACAACTTTTTTGAATTTTGCTGATTACTCGGCCCATTAGCACGATTTTCTTTGCTACTAAGTCAATTTTTTTAAAGAAAACTTCTCAAACTTTACTTCTCTGTGCAGATATTAAAAGTTTCGGTTATTTTTTTTTCTCCTCATTTGGGTCCCCCTAATCACATTTTTTTTTTGTAAATTTAGCATAAATTTGAAAAATAATGCTTTAAAAAAATAAAAAAAAAATTTATTAGTACTAGTATAAGTGAAAAACTGTGAGTGTATTGAGTTTTTCGAACTTGCACTTGCATGTGTAAGCAGGTTAGCAAGATTTATTTTTTTTAGTTTATTTATGAACTATATGGATTTTTAGAAGATTTCTGCTAAATCTCAATCCACTAATTACGGACTCAGCAGTGTCGAAGCTTTTTGGCAGGGACGTTGAAACCCTTTATAGATTTGCCCCCATTTTGTAATTACAAATAAATTTCAAATTTTAAATATTCTTGAATTATAAAGTTTTATTTTAAAATTTGTTATCGCTTCTGACTGATCTAACTGTCCTTTTACATACCACTGGTAGACAAAACTATCCCAAACATATCCCAAACTCATATTACAAAATAACAAAAAACAATAAAAAAAAAAAAAAAAAAAAAACAAATCGTGTATTTTTTATTTCCACTCTCATTGCTCTTCTAAATTTTTGTGAGTATTTTTTATGCCTGGGGGCTAATTTTGCGAAAGCAATTTGTTTTTTTTTTTTCAAACTTATAGAATTGAAATAATTTTTTCAGTGTTGTAAAGCATTTATTTGAGTTTTCAAAACACTAAAAAAATAATTTCGATTTGTTCAGTATTGACTGAAAGAACTACAAAATAAAATTGCTTTCGAATTGAAAAAGTATTCGATCACGACTGCCAAAATTAGCCCCCTGAATTTCACTATAGCATTTTCTTTTTTTTCGCTGCTACATGTTCACACACTTACGTAAATCGGTCGACTACATTACTCTTCAGTATCTATTTGTGACAGCGACACTACAGTATTGAGTTTAAAAAATGTTATATGATTTGAATGTGTATCCAAATGAAATTGTGCAGCACACTACTGTATAGCAACAGCAAATAAAGTGGTGTAGGTTATCAAAAGGTCGGCATTCATTTGTTATACTTTCTTCTAAATTTTTCTTTTCAATTATTTTTATACAGTTTCTTTTCCATAAAGAAACTGTATAGAAAAAGGAAAAAAACAAAGTTAAGAAAAATTATTGGAGCAAACATTTTTAAGTTACAAATATAATAAAAAGGACACAATTTAAGGAAAATAGAAATATGTAAGTAGAAATGCATGTTTGGTCATTGGGAAGAAAAAGCTCATAAAACTGTCTTTAACAATAAAAAGAAATTTAACAAAATGTCAAATCAGAGAAATATATATAAATAAAAAAAATATTATCAAAACTTCAAATTTAAACTAATAGTTTCAAACTAAACAAAATTTGTAAAAAACGACCAAAATGTTCTCTTCACTAAAATGTTTTAGGAAATGTTTCAAGTACATACATAATTTACTTTTATAGTTTGCTTTTTTTTTAAACAATCAAAATTCTATGCTCCCTCTTAAATACTGTTTTTTCTTAGCCAGGACATCAAAGGACCAACACACAACACATTTTTTAAAACGTACAAATTTTCTAATCAGATTCTCGCATAAAAAAGCATTAAACAGTGCATATTTCATGAAATAAACCAACCGCAAATACAAAACAATCTCCTGAAATAAAATAAAAAAAAAATAAAAAAATTAAACTAGAAAACATTTCAAAAACTATTTCACAAAGCAAAATTTTACTGAATTCAGAAAAAACTTTTTGGTAGTTCTATTTGTGAACAAATGAACAATTTGTTGGCAAAATTAATGGTCATGATAAAAATACCTAAAAACCAATAGAAAATTTTAAAATTAAAAACAATAAAACTTGAAGCTGAAAAAGGACATGTTCTACGACTACACATAAATAAAAAAAAGTACAAAGTGAAAGCAGACTTTGCTAGATAATAAAACAATTTGCAGACTGTTCATCAATTTTGGACAATTTTACCTGATTAAGTACTTGATTATTGAAAAACTAGCCCACAAAACAGTAATTTATTTCTACAATGAAAAACTATACATATAACACAAAAAACATACACGTAGAAAAACCAGGCTGTGGCGAATCTTGGATACCCTCCAACGACAGGATTGGGCTCTATATGATATCTATATATTATTAATTGATCTTTACACAGAAAAAAGTGCTTATCAATTAAAAAAAATGGTTAAAAGAGTATTTAAATTTAATTAACGTGATAATTGAATCAATTATTTCTTTAGTTAAAAGAAGAATAAAAATGTAATTTTGATTTAATTAAAATTTTAGATGTTTTGAAATAAATATTCAATTAAAATTTTAATTAAATAACCTAAAATCTTACTTTACTTTTTTCGTTTAAAATAAAATAATTTAAACATGTAGAATTGTTGTTGGGAATTGTCAAAATTTAATTGAATAAATTAACACATTGTTTGAAATGGCAAAGTTTTTTGATCATTTTTTTAATTAAAATTAAAAATATCATTTATTGGAAAAAAATATTCACAATTTTACAATTTTTAGTAATCAATATAATCATTTTGGTAACAGGTGCAAATTCAACAATTTGTTTGCTTGATATTATGAATTTGGTATAAATTTGGTAAATGGAGAAAATGAATAATTTTTTCTGTGTATAAAAACGAACGTTAACATTAGAATTGGTTACGGTTTATACCTATATTAAATAATTGACCGACAATCAGAAAGTTTTATGCTTTTCTTTTTAGAAATTTGAACTAGCCTGAGTAAAATACGGTGGCATGTCATAACGTCCATTGACAAAATGTCATAGTGTCCATGGACACTAAAGAAGTAAAATACAAAAAAAGAGCAAACTATTTATTAAATATATAACGAAAACGCTTTTGGGTGCAAGTATTTTCTCTTCTATGATATAACAAATACCGGCTTCGCTAACTGAAGTTTCTCTGAACAGCCGGTCTTCGGCCGGGCGCAAGGATTTTCTTCTCTATGGTATAACAAGTACCGGCTTCGCTAAGTAAAGCTTCTAAAATCGGCCTTTTTCTTGGGTTATTTGGGACATATGGTAAATTATCGACCAATTATCACAAGACTGCATGACATTATTTATGATCATAGGAATCTAAATTGGACCAAATTTTATCACAAATACCGGCTTCGTTAACTAAAGTTTCTCTAAACAGATATATATAGGAGGATATTTTTTGAGAATTTGTTTTTGTTTTACATTTATTTGTGCGAAAGAATGCGTTCGTTCGCATTTAGTGAAATAGGCAGTTAATTTGAAAATTTCTTCAGCAAATACCACATAAGACAAACTCAACACTCCATATCTCGAAACCCGTATGAGGTATCGAAAAACTGATTACGCCAAATGAAAGATCAGGTCGGAAGATCTAAGGAATCGATCTTAACTCAAAACCGCAAAAAATCCACATACGACATTTAGATTATCAACCGACTACTTATTAACCATTAATAACAAAGCTAATTTATAAACGTTTATAAAGTCTAAATAACCTATTTACTCTTTCCGTGGCAAAAATAATTTAAGCCGAGCTAAAAATCTAAAAACTTATATTTAAGGTAATATGATGGTGTTGAAGTTTTCATCTTGGCCATCTCCGCTCAAAAATAAAGAAACAAATGCAATCTCTATATTATAATAAACTTTAAATTTGTATATCATTCAAGCGCATAGAAACAGAGTACAATGTAATGTCGAATATATTCGACAAAAACACGGAAAGGGTTAAGCGTTTTAATTCATTTTGTAATTTTATGTTGGCAATGCCATGTTATGACAATTGTCATTTTACTATTAGTGATGTACACAACCGTCAACAAGTTATACAAGTAATCCCCTATAGTTGAAAGAGTTTGAATATATTTAACAGTAAGAATAATAAAATCAGTTTTAAAAAACTACAATATTTTTTTATAGTAAAAAAAGTTAAAACTAATTAATATATTCTCTTGTATTTTATCTGAGCAATATGTTTTGTTTGACGACTATAAATAGTATTCGATTACAAAGATCATTGCTTTAAGATATACATCACTATATTTTTTTGCTTATTTTAAACTAAAATTCAGTTGAAAAAATGAATTGTTGAAAAAGAAGAATATTTTTACCGTTATTTTATTAAAGCGATACCTTGCTTGAAAAATATCATCAGGTGTTTTGAATGGATCGTTTCTCTCCCGAAAAGCTTTAGGACGCCTGGGAATTTGAGCAATGGCATCTGCATATATAATTTTTGGTTAAGGAAGTCCTTGTGCTTTTAAAGAGTATATTCTTTACAAACTTACCGATTGTAGCAATTAAATTCATTGTATTAATTTTTTTTCAAGAAATTGCAATATAATATTAAAAAGAATTTCTACATTTAGAAATGTCATCTTATTAAACGTTTAAAGTAGGATAAAGGCTACAATAATAATTTTAAAATTATGACAAGTCTATTAATGATTAATAACGCTATTAAATGTTTTGTGATTTTTGCTTATTAACCATTAATAAAGATGTTTTAAGTTTTTATAACTTAGAGTGTTAATATATATGTAGCTCTTTTTTTGGATTTAACTTCTTTTGTAATTATGGGCCTTATTCCACTTTTGAAAATGTCATAATGTCCAATTGCAAAGTGTACTAATGCCCACGGACATTATGACATTTTCAAAATTGTCATAGTGCCCATGGAGACTTTGCCGCTTTTGGAGCTACTTTTTGGAGTCCATGGACACTGTGTCACTGGACGTTATGACAGGTTACCGTAAAATATCATGCTTACTAACAATTTTAGCCGAACGAGGAAATTTGTATTGGACACTTGGTAAATTATGGATCATTCATCCCAAAATTCTGAAGACTGATTTCTGGTATTAAAAAAATAGATTAGAATAAATTTCAATACAGCAGTGAAATTAGTTTAAGCGTTTACAGCGAATTTCAGAAGGCTGCCTAATATGAGATCTAAGGTAAATTATGGACCGTATATCACAAAATTGCATGAAAAGTTTTATGGCCATATGAATAATCTAAGTTGGAAAAAATATTACCGCTATATCTATATCTGGTACGGTTTTAGGCAAATTTAATTATTTTCCCCAATTGGGATTTATTTGGTGCCCTGTGGTAAATTATGGATCGACCACCACGAAATTAACCAGTGTGATTTCTAGTCCTATAAAACAGTGACGTACCGAATTTAGGTATGACAGCGTTCTTCAATACGGTTTTAGGCGTCCTAAATTGTTTTCCGGGAGTAGTCTTTATATGGGTCTATGGTAAATTATAGACCGATCTTCACGAAATTTAACAATATAATTTCCAGTCGTATAAAAAAAATTTGTTGAAAATCCTATACACAGAAAAAAGTGTTTTATCAATTAAAAAAAATGGTTTAAAAAGCATTTAAATTTAATTAATGTGATAATTGAATCAATTATTTTTTTAGTTAAATTTTATTTTGATTTAATTAACATTTCAGTTGTTTTCAAATAAGTTTTCAATTAAAATTTTAATTAAATAACAAAAAATATTAATTGACTTTTTTCTTTTAAAATAAAATAATTTAAACATGTAGAATTGTTGTTGGGAATTGTCAATATTTAATTAAATAAATGAACACATTGTTTAAAATTTTAAAGTTTTTTGATCACTTTTTTAATTAAAATTAAAAATATCATTTATTGAAAAATTTTTTCAAAATTTTAAAATTGTTAGTAATCAATATAATCATTTTGGTAATAGGTGCAAAATCAACAAATTGTTTGCTTGATATTATGAATTTGGTATAAATTTGGTGATTGGAGAAAATTAATAATTTTTTCTGTGATTGTTATTTTTGCTAGTTTTTATTTTTATAAAACGAATTTATTAAAATAAATAAAAATAAATGTTTAATTTTTCGCGCAATTATTAAAATTTTGTGCAAACAAACATTGAAATGACACTTTATCAAACGCTTAAAGAAGGTTAAAGGTTACAATAAATATCTTAAATTTATGAAAGCTTTATTAAACTTTTAATACGCTATTAAACATTTATAAATACTCTTTTTTCGACTTTTGCTTATAAATGACTTATAAAGCTGCAATAATGCGTTTATGAATTAGACTGTTAATATATATAATGAAAACGCTTTTGGGAGCAAGGACTTTCCCCTCTATGATATTTATAACAAATACCGACTTCGCTAACTAAAGTTTCTCTGTCTAGTCGGCCTTCGTTCGGGGCCAAGGCCAATTTTAGAAGATTTACTAAGAGAAGCCGGTACTTGTTATACCATAGAAAAGAATATCCTTGCGCCCAGCCGAAGGCCATCTGCTCAGCGATAGTTAAGTTAGCGAAGCCGGTATTTGTTATACCATAGAGGAGAAAATCCTTGCTTCCAAAAGCGTTTTCGTTATATTTTTAATATTTATATAGCTCTTCTTTAGTGGACCTTATGACACTTTTTAAAATGTCATAATGTCCAATTGCAAAGTGTAGTAATGCCCACAGACATTATGACATTTTCAAAATTGTCATAGTGCCCATGGACACTTTGATACTTTTTGGAGCGACACAGTGTCCATGGGTCCTATGGTAAATTATGGACCGACCATCACGAAATTTATAAGTGTGATTTCTAGTCCTATAAAACTGTGACGTACCGAATTTAGTTATGATAGCGTTATTTATTACGGTCCTAGGCGTACTAATTGTTTTCCGGGAGTAATATTTATATGGGGCCTATGGTAAATTAAAGACCGATCTTCACGAAATTTAACAGTATAATTTCCAGTCGTATAAAACAAATTTGTGCAAAATCCTATATCATTCCGTGCATTATTCCACCATTTATGTTAGTTTTTGTAACAAAATTATAAATTTTTATGTGTGGTGGTTCCATATTTTAATTCATATCTCTGATCCTACTGAATCGATGTTGCTGGATTTTAATCCCAAACTGCTTAGGATAACTACAAGCAATTTGACACCAATTTTGTTCTTTTCTTTTAAGTCTTTCGAAAGTGAGCATGTTTTCAACAGACGGACAGACAGACGGACATAGCTAAATCGACTTAGAATTACTCAAGTAGCCAGAGTATATATAATTTATGGGGTCTTAGATGTATAATTAAAAAAGTTTCACACTTAATGAAAAATTTAATATACCCTCATTACCCACTAGTTGTGGTGGAGGATATAAAAATATTAAGTGTGAGTGTTTCAATTAATTTAAAAGAAATAATTTCTTTTAATTTTGCAGCAAAACGCCTCTGTCGACAATCAAAACAGACATGATTAATTTTGACATTTATGGTCTCATACAATTTATTAGTGGGGCGCAAATTTGTGTGAAAAGTTTTACGTTATCGGTCGCTTTCATGGTCGATCGACCTGTCGTGCTGAAATATTCAAATGGGGTGCAAATCAGCTTTTTGCCATTTATAATGGAAGCAAGCGACAGCGGTCGACATCGTGGGCCAAGCTGTGAAAGTATTTTTAAGCCCACCATACACGACACGAATTTTGCACACAAGTTGTACATGCACAGTGAGTCAAACGGACGGACACTGTGAAATCGATTAGAAAGTGTTTCTTCATCGATCGGTTAACTAATAAAAGGTGGGCCTAAAACTAATATTTTATATATAAATATGTTCCCACAAAATCTTTGCTCTTGATCTGTTCATAGCGATGTTTTTTACTTCGTTCCAGCTCGTTTGTATATTTGACGCTTCGGTTTCAATTTGTCTTCGCCACGTATGAACTGGTCGACCTCTTCTACGGCTACCTTGGGGATTCCACTCGATCGCCGTTCTGACAATATCTGTGCCCGGTTTTTGTATGGTGTGAAAAATCCAGTTCCATTTTCGCCTTTGTATTTCAATAGTTATGGAGGATTTATTCGTTAGATGCCATAGTCTGTTGTTTGATATGTATTGTGGCCAAAAGACTCGTAGGATTCTTCTTAGGCATTTGTTTATGAAACCTTGCAGGGCATGCATATCACGAGGGGCTGCATTCCACGTTTCGCATCCGTATAATAAAGTAGATCGGACATTGGAGTTGAAGATTTTTTTTAATTTAACACGGCGAAAGAGAGTTGAAAAGTTCCATATCTTTTTAAGTTAGCCATAGGCTTGCGTCGCTTTTTTTATTCGATTGACAATATCTGCACCCGAACCGCCTGATGTTGTGATGACAGCTCCGAGGTAACAAAATGAATTAACCTCCTCCAGAGGCACATTATCAATTGTAAAGATGTTAGAGTGTTCTGTGTTCATTCGCATTACTTTAGTTTTGCCAATATTAATCCGAAGACCAGCGTTCTTGGCCAGCTCCGCAAGACGTTGCAGTTGCATGTTCATATCGGAGTACCGGTGAGAGAGAAGGTAAATGTCATCAGCATATTCAAGATCATTTAACCGATTTAAAAGTCCCCAACCAATACCTCTTTTGCCCGACATAGCATGGCTCATGATAATATCCAACACAATGTTAAATAAAAGTGGTGACATCACGCAAACTTGCCGCACTCCTGTACGAACTAAAGAGCTGCACAAGCATAACAAATATTGCTTACAAGCAATTTCATTAAATTCAGATAGAAGGTGTATATTACTCTCTCATTACAAAACACATACTTCCAAAAACAATTGTTTTGCTTTACGATCAAAATATAGAAGAATAGAACAAAACTGCACTAGAACAATGCTGAACTAGAATAAAGCTGAATTAGAACAAAGATGAAGTAGAACATTAAAACAGAAATAGAACATTCCAAGCATGTTTGAATGTTTTGATTGTAAACATAAACCAAAGAGAAAATTGCAAAGGGAGAAACTTTTGATTTAATTTCGTTTGAGTTGTTTTCAATGGGTTCGGTTGTAGGTTCTTTTAAAATATTATTTAAAATTTAGGAAATAATATAACAAAATTATTAAGCTTAAAGTCTTTTTTTATTTTTATATAAAATTTTAAACGTTTATTTAACCAATATTTCGGCACTCCTTTGAGTGCCTTCTTCAGGGTTTTTTCTTTCTTATTTTATAAATTTTCAACAATTTTTAACAAATTTAACAATAACTGACAAATTAAAAAATTTTTTAATTATAAATATTGGTTAAATAAACGTTTAAAGTTTTATATAAAAATAAAAAAAGATATCAAGCTTGATAATTTAGTTATAATATAATAATAAAGGTCGACTAAAATAAAATATACATTTAGGAAATAATTCAAAAAAATCAATTTTGCTTACATTTAATGCATCCATTTCTGTTATAAGCTAAGATCACTTTAAATTTTTTAAATTCCTAATTACGTGCACTCGATGCTTTTACTATAATTAACCGTTTCTTTATTTCATTGTCTGTTTTTGTGTTGATATTCTGTTTGTTTTGATAATACAAGCACTAACAAAGCAGAAGAGAAAAACTTTTCAAGTTATGCTGGTTTTGTTTTGGTGAGAGTAATGTGTTGTTATGTTTGTTTTGCTATGTATGTTTACAGTGAAATAATATGATTGATAGTTGTGTGAAGTAGAACACAGAACATTAAGAATATTTTGCGCAGCCCTTTAGTACGAACATTAATCTTTCTGCTCAGTTTGCCTTCGTGTTGAATACGACAACTTGTACTAACATACATGTTTTTAATGAGTTGGATTATTTTTTGTGGAACACCCTTGCATTGAAGGGATAATATTTCAGGCTGTAAGAAATCAGCACGAACGCATAATACCCTCTCCAATATTGAAGTATGGGTGTAATAACTTTCTTATAAGCAATAATTACATAAAACAAAAAAACGTTTATAGGAAAATTTTTTATTAAATTTTCTGATTGTCTTATATCCGTTATGTACTGTATTTTTATTTTATTTACGCAAAGAAAACCAAAGCAAATTTTAGGTATTGTTGAAAGAAATTCACTATTAAGCCATATTTAATCTCAAAATTAACCCATTTATGGTCGCGCAAATTTGGCAACACTGCATCTAAATATCTGTAAATATATACATATATTTTATTTCTAGTACCGAAGCACAAAATTGCTTTTAAAAATAAGTATAAAAAAGTAATCTAACCATAAAAAAGTTAATTTTTAAAATGTATTTTAAATGAATGTGCGTGTGAGTAAAAGCCTGCAAAAATACATCAAGTACATGTGTGTGCAATAAAAAGCAAAAAAATTGAATTATGTTCTTATTTGTTGAGAAATTATGATGAAAGAAGCAACTTCTATGGAAATATACACTTTAAGAAAATACTTAAACCACACATATTTCGCACAAACACAAAGAAACACATGCAAACACATGGACACACACACACACACACATGTAACACAAGTCCTTGAAAAACATAAAGGAGAAAATTTAATGATTGTTGTATTATTTGATTAAATATTTTCAAAGACGTTTCAATTTGAAAACAGAGCAAACAGAAACGTTTAAGGCAACATGTTGGTTTCTTCTTCTTTCTAAGTATGTGTTTGTTTGTGTTTGTCGCATATGTTGTATTTGTTTGTGCTAAACATTTTTTTAAGTTGTTTGGCAAAAAAAAACCCCTTTAGATGTTTGTGACAAGCAGACTGCAATTAAGTTAAATTCAATTAAATTATAAATTCAGTACAATTTTGTTCGAATAAATGAAGAACATTTTATTCACAAACAGTTTTGCACTTATAGATAAAGATACAAATGTTCACATGTGCATAAAATGCATATGCCCTGCAGACAAAGTAGTTAGATTTTAACTAGAAACATACTAGTTGGTATTTACTTTAAACTAGTTACACTTTAGAGTTTTTTTTTCGTTTATCAAGCAATCGTTTTTAACATTGGGTTGTCATACGAGCACAACTAGTTAATTTTTATGCAGTTTTATAATAGTTTAAGACTAGTTGCTTTATTTATAGTTGAGGTATTAAAGCAAAATTAAACTTTACTGTTCCCCTCAATAATTTTTTCATACTTTTTTTCTTCCTTAGGCAAAGCAGAGCAGCAGTGCGAAGCAGCTTTAGACTTCACATGGTATAATAAACAAGGTATACATCAGTGTTGCCGTTTGGTTAAATTTTAAGTGAGTTTTGAAACCCCGATGTAACGTGTAAAATTTTGTTATATTGGGGCAAATATTCGTAACTTTTGCTACATGGCATAGAACAAGTAATATTTTTAAAGTTACTTGATTTATTAATAAAGATAAGAAGTGTCCGCAAGTTACTTGATTTATTAATAAAGATAAGAACTGTCCGTCTCTGAAAGCAGTTTTGAATTTTAAAACTCAAATACTTTTGACCTATCGAAATAAAATTCATATAGGAGTCCTAGAATTAAAACAAGTTCCAGATGATATTCATATACAATATCCAGTAGCTCGTTTCTGTATTTCTCGCATCGTAAAATATCTCACATAAAGTGTGAAACAAACAATTCCATTGTTTCTAGATTTGCGAGAAAAAAGTGTTTCTGTATTTGAATGTGAAAAAAGACAACACTGATTGTTTTTTTTACTGGAATATTTCCAGTAAATTAGTGTCAAATGTAAGCCATAACGGTTTGATGAGAATATGCCAAAACATAAAAAAAAAAAATTTCAAAATCGTAAAATAAAGAAAACATGCTATAAATTTGCTAAGATAAAAAATGAGAATATTTTTAACATTTTAAATTTGCTTAAATTATGCTAAATTAAAAAAAAATTATGCTAAAAATCTGCTACCTTTTTCAAGTTTTTTAGTTATTCGAACTTTTTTTATTATAATTTACAAAATTAATAATTTTATTTCAATATTTCGACATCCTTTGGATGTCATGTTGTGTATATAATAACATGCCAAATATAATTTATGTTTGCCTTTATTTGTTTTAAAATTTCTGAAGATGGCATCCAAAGGATGTCGAAACATTGAAAACTAAAGAGTTAAAAATAAAAACAGACCTCGATCTTGAAAAAAATTTTTTAATTTAAGAATCTGCTGAATTTGAAAAATATGCTAAAAATCTGCTAAATTAAAAGGATTTATAATATATCGCATTTGTTCAACAATAGTGTATTAACTCAAAATTTTTATTTCTTCACTTTTTGGAAAAAATCGATACATTGTATTCACATCTACCCGCTGTTAAAATATAGTGCTATTTTGTCTACTTTTTGGTAATAAAACAGTTCATAATAAAACTTTTCAATATGCCTTCAATGTTAAATTAAATTTTGAGATAATACAGTATTGTTAAAGAATTGTAATCCTAATGCCCCCTCACATACTCTCAAAACTAAAAATAATATTTAAAACAAAAAATCATAATTTAAAATATTTAAATAAATAAACAAAATTAAAAATACTCTTTAAACAAAATATTCTAATCTTAATAGTATGGATAATAAATGTTTACGATTGAGAACAAACCTAAATACTCCCATTTTATTAAAATATTTAATTTTGTATAACAAAAAATGTTAAAAAAATCTCCTTTTCTAATAAGTAAAAATATTCTTAAAAAAGTCTATTTTTGGACAAGGAAATATGCCAAAAAGCAGTTCAACAATTCCCCAACTCAATCTGCTAAATCTAGCAGAAAATATGCTAATATGGTTACACTGATTATAAAACCTAAACAAGTTGAATGCAAAAAAAAATTTAAGTATCAAATGATTTTCATTTATTTTTATCATTTTAAATATTTATTCATCATTTTAATTATTTATTAAAATTAAAAAATAGTTGAAAACCAAATTTTTAATTTAAAATATTTATATTTTTTCATATTTGTTTTTTTTTTCGTACCAATTTTAAATGTGACTTACGAGTATTTTGACAGTTCTTGTGAGAAATGTTTCGCAAAATATTGTTACATAAAAACTTTTTCTCACATCCTTCCAATAATCGCCGGAAAATTATGTAAATGACATTTAATTCTCGCAAAGTAAAGATACGGAAATAGTTGTGTGAGAGAGACTATTTTTTATTTTTTTTTTTTATTATTTATTAATAGATTAAATAAATTGTATATATGTACATATTTACAAATAAACTAATTTATGATATTTATCTGTGTGAGAGAGACTATTTTTTGTTTCATTTTATATTGTTTTTGTTCGAATTCACTCGTTTTTTGCGGAAAATTTTACGATGCGAGAAATTCAGAAACGAGGTATAGGTTTGTGGGAAAATCGATTTAAGCAGATGTGATGCATTTCGAACGATTCAAAAATTTATTTCTGAATAATACTCGTAACTTTAATTTTTTGTTCAAAATACAATTCAATTAAGATATATTAATTAAAGTTTGTAAGAATATAGACAGGAAAAAAGAGGAGCATGTATAAAAAATAAATTTTTTAAGACACTGAAAAGGATGTTATCGGTTTTAAATCGTTTTGTTTTCAAAATCCTTTTTTAATCACATATCAGATTAATACAAAATTGTCAGTTGTTTTATATTGCAGTTGAAAATCATTTAAATTGTTAATCCTATCGAAGCTCAATCTTTCAATAAAATATATTTAATTGATTTATTAAAAAGATTTTATAATTCAACTAATTTAGGACGAGCGCTCCTTTCATATAGAATGGCATGAACACGCAATTCTCAACCACGAAACAAAAGGCACTGAGTCCTGATTTAATTCCTCATGAAAACTGGGAAAAAAGCAATACGAATCATAGTATACAACTAGTATGCCAACTGGAGAGATCGTTCTCAATTGTTTAGTTCACCCCTCACTCATATACGTTCTGTG
Source organism: Pollenia amentaria (assembly GCA_943735925.1). NCBI lineage: Eukaryota > Metazoa > Arthropoda > Insecta > Diptera > Polleniidae > Pollenia > Pollenia amentaria. Next base: position 179,981,231 of record OX031010.1, on the reverse strand, counting down.
CACAGAAAAAAATAAAAAAACGATTTTAGTTTAAAAATTTGTTCAGGTAATTAAGAGTCAAAAATTTAAATTATATCATCAATGGTTTGCCACATCGGCATCACAGAAATGACGAATTGAAGTCAGTTTAATAAAACATGTCATCAGTCCGTTGACTCAGGCCTGTCGTAGCAACAACTCATTACGTTCAATTAAATGACAGTTTGCCATTGTTTTTAACTAATTTTGCCCTTGCAAAAGATTTAATCATTTCAATTAACGGATTTGTATTTTCGAGTCTTGCTACATAATTTGAGTCAATTAAAAAATTAATTGTATATAATAAAAATTTTTAATTAAAATCTTTAATTGGGTGAAACAAAATATTTAACGTAAATACATGCCAGTTTTCAGACAAATACATTAATTGGTACAGTTAAAAAATTAATTGACTTGAAAACTTTAAATTAATTAAATCAATAATTAACTGAATTAAAATTTTATTTGGTTTAAAATAAATTAAAATATATTAAATTTGAGCCCCAAAATGAAAAAAAACACAAAATATTATATTTTATTTTATATATATTTTTTATTAAAAAGTAAATTGGTAATTCAATGGAGGAATTTTAAAACCAAGATAAGTTCATCAGTTACATATACAATATATATACTAAATGAACGCAACATACAAACAACAATAACGATATAGCCTTAGAAAAAAAAGTTTTATAATGCAATAAAACAACAGCAAACTAGATCACTTTGAACACTAAATACTGTTTTTGTTTCTTTTCTCTTGAAATAAATTGTTGGACATGTTGATTAATCAAACAAAAAGTTTATCGAATCTTTATTTATTTATTCAATAGATGAAGTGCTTTATTTAAGCTAGTGATGCAAGCAGGTGTTTTTTGTCAAGAGGCATACGGGTATTTGCATATTAGTTGTTATTTAATATTTTAAAATATTCGCTTTTTAATAAAGATTATTTTGTTTAAACAAAAATACTTTTAAACGTTTATAAAATGTATTTGCTTTATATTTTGGTGCTTGTTTTTTAATCAAATTTAGTAAGCGTCAATAAGTATACACATTTTAAGTTATTAAGTACTCATATATTAGTACTCAACATAAAATATAACACAGCACTTAAGCAAAACATGATATAATACACACAAACATTTAAATTTATGAGTTTTGATTAAAAAAATTAATTGCAGCAAATAAAAAATTTATTTACTCCAATTAATTGTTTAATAAAACGATTTCTGGCAAAAAATTTTTCTGTGTGTGAATTCAACACACTTAAAAACAACAAAAACAAAACAAAATTTCAAATTTTTCTATTTAAAATTGTTCACAATATAAAACTTTTTGTTTAATTTTATGACACAAACACATAAATAATAATTTTTTCCAATACATTTTACTCATTTACTTTTGCAAAATGTTTTTATTTTTCACAACCCATAAATTTTTAAGTAAATTTATTTGACAGTAATTTTTTTCTGTTGGAAAAAATTAATTTGAAATCATAAATTATTTAAATATTTTCCGATATTGTAGAAAAAAAATTTTACAAACATTGTTTTTAAAAGTTTATAAATGCAGCCAACATTAAATAAATGGAAAATTTATTGAACTAAGAAAGTTTAATTAAAAAAAAAAAAAAATGTTGCCACATTCTATACGATTTTATGCAACTATGTTTAGTGGTGGAAATAGTTTTATAAACCAATACAATTGAATAAAATCTTACTAAAAAAAAACATGAGTTGGGTACCACTGACATTTGAGCTATGTACCTGGCAAAGAGTCGGCATTCTAGTTGTATACTTTGATATGAATATTCAGTCTACCTTTAAACACATACATTTTTCCTGAAGCAAGTCTGAGTTTATTGAAGACGGAAAGAGAGAGAGAGAGAGAGAGAGAGAGAGAGAGAGAGAGAGAGAGAAACAAGAAAAGGGAGGGGTACATACTTGCTTCTACATTTAAAAATTATTATATTTATTATATATATTATATTGAAAAATTAAACAGAGACTGTCTGAGTGTAACCAATCGAACAGTTTTAAAAGAGAAATGAAGAGACTTGCTTCAAGAAAAATTGTTGAATGCAAATGCATATTAAGCCATGAGCTATCTAAATAAGATCGTTTTTGAAACATTAAAATTCTATTGCCAATACAATCTGCCAAATAAGATTTTCCAACTGGATGGTGTTAAATTCGCGATCTCAAGGCTTGTTTTGTATAAAGTGTATGGAAATGAGAAGTTTTGATATAAAAAAGACGCTTCAAGCTCTTATTAAGGTAGCTCAGTTATACGGCTGAGCATGTCACGAGTTTTAAGATAACCCCTACATGAGTCTCATACGATTCTTGACTTGCTTTCTAAAAGACTCATTAGATAGGCCTAACACACATCTCACGCGATTTGCTTTACGATTAAAGTATTTCACAGAGAAATCAGTCTGTGTAAAAATTTCTCCCCTGCGAGGAATCTTCTACTATTTAAAAATGCGCTCGTCGACGATCAAAAACGCTCTTCATGAGATTTCTAGTAGACTTTTGCACGATTGAAAGTTGGTAATTTTCCAATGTTGTACACTGAAAAAAAAAAAACGGCATAACGCTAATGTATTTTGACATCAGTACTATGACAAGTGACATCGTTTTTGACCCCATGACACGTTTCATCATTGTGATGTCAGCCTTAACATAATTTGGCCAAATTGTCATCAGGGTCAAAAATTTAAATTATATCATCAATGGTTTGCCACATCGGCATCACAGAAATGACGAATTGAAGTCAGTTTAATAAAACATGTCATCAGTCCGTTGACTCAGGCCTGTCGTAGCAACAACTCATTACGTTCAATTAAATGACAGTTTGCCATTGGGATTGACTTAAGTCAAATTGAGAGAATATTATTATTTACTTACCCTTTACACATGTTTGTAAGACTTTTGTTGTATTATGTCCTTTCTTTAAAGAAGAATTCTCAATTGTAAGACACCAGCAGCATGTCCGATATGGTTTTCGTAATCATTCTACATTGAAAATTTGATGTATTTAACTAAATAGTTTAAACAAAAAGAATATGGGAATTTTTGTTTCTTATTTTACTTTGTAAACTTAAAAATAATGTCAATAATAGATAACAAAATATGACATAGATAAAAGATATGACAAAATTTTATGATGACTTTCGTCATTGAATTGATGTCACTTTTTGCCTTATTGATGCCATTTGTTATAACATTTTTGTCACAATTCTGATGTTAGGGCATCATCAATACAAAGATGCATTTTTCTATGAGTGCAGTGACAAAGTCTAAGAATTTGTTTTTGTTTTCAATGTAGTTATACGAAAGATAGAACTCTTTCGCACACCGGAAATAGGCTATAAGACGGAACTTTTGGGAATTCGAATGTTTAGGGGTTTAAATAGGTTAAAAACGGGTAAATTCGCTAACCTTATATCTTCAAAACTAAAAGAGATACAAAAAAAAAAAATTAATACCTATTGTTGTTCTTTAGAAAAATAAGCGGACAGGTGTCTGCTACTTTTTTGGAAATACATCCCTTTTACGGAATAAACAGGTAAAAGCTGTATTTTTGGTAATTTTTCTTCTATCTTTCTTTTAAACCCATAAACATAGAAATATAGGTTATATCACATTTGGAACTTATCTAAAAAATACATATGCGAATTTGGTACTTTTTCGAAATTCGGACGTTAAAAGGTGAAACCCGTAACTATTTCTGGTACTTTTTTACAAAACATTTTCCTCCATTCACCGACATATACGTATTAAATTCTGGGCTCCCACTACAATATTGAAAATTGTATGCTTCAATGGGGAGAAAAAAGGTACCAAAAAGGGAAAATTTAATTTCTTTATTTAGCTGTTTGGTTCTACAACTTGCAATTTTGTAATTGTTGTTAATATTGGACCTCACAACGTTATCTGCAACATGCAATGTCATGAGTGGATAAGAATCTATGAGGAAACTTTTTTCTACTGTTAGCTCTTCAACTGGTACTTTTTGTTTTGCCGTTAATATTGGACCTAGAAGCATAAAATTAGAAATACAAGGTCCTGCGTGCATGAGAATTCGTAGAGGGATCTTTTTGGTACTTTTTCGTTCTTTAACTGATACTTTTTTTAAGTTTAAATATGCATGGTCCTGAGTGAATGAGAATCTGTAAACGGGCTTTTTGGTACTTTTTTGTCCTTTAACTGGTACTATTTGTGGACAAAAATATTGCTCATGGCATGGATGAAGTCAGCTTTAGAACCCTTTTGCACACGCAAGGTTTACTTGCAATGTCTTGAATTGGTTGCCAAGATGGGGAAATAGAAGTCGAGTGAGTACAGGCTTTCATATTCTCGCAATGTTGATTTGTTCTTTGTTCGTGGTTTATTGTAGTTTTGTATGTATTTGATTGCATGTAAAATTTGATAAAGGTCAACAAAAGAACACAAAATTTATCAAAGAAAAATTTGCGTGTGCAGAAGTTAAAGACAAATAAAAAGAACATTTAAAGGAATTTGTTTAATCAAACTTTGCGTGATTACGTGTTTACACAACAAAAGGAAAATAAAAGTGGTCAAAGATTTTATTTTTTTTTCGCTCTTAGAGCCTGACGAATTAACTGCCTGTTTTTAGAAAATGAAAAGAAAACTTCGTGTGAGAAATTATATTGAAAACAAAAGCAAATTTTCTTATTTTATTGTAGTTTTCAATATAATTTCTCATACGAAGTTTTCTTTTCAGTTTCTAAAAACAGGCAGTAAATGGGTTTTTTTGATCCCATTAAAAAAAATTTGGGAATTATCTACTTATATAAAATTTTGCTAGCAAAAGAAACTAATTACAGATTTCCATCGTTTTCGCTCTACCGAACGGTAGTTTTTAAAATATATGCGTTTTCAGGTTTTGACAGAAAAAAAATTATTTTTGATAAGATAAAAGTTTTATCATTAAAAATGTTTTTTTTTTTTTTATTTTGTTTGAAAGAAGACAAATTATATTTCTACAAGTTAGAGTGAATATTCGGCTGTGTCAAATCTTTGATACCCTCCACCGAGAGTTAGAATATTTCAGGAGTTGGCTCTATATGGGATTTATGTTTTTTTTAAGCAATCTTTATAAAAACGGACGTCAGTATTATAATTGGTTGCGGTTCCATGGCCATGGGTCTAGGCAAATTATGGACCAATTATCACAAAACTTCAGGGTGTTATTTCTAGCCATATAAAGCCAAATTAGACCAAATTTTACTACAATGTCTATATTGGCTTCGGTTTTAGGAATATTTAACCCTACACAGAAAAAAATTGATTTCAACTAAATATGTGTGATATTATTTAAAAAAAATAATTAAATTTGCAACAGTGAACAAATTAATTGTATCAAATAAACGTTTAAGTCACTTAATTAAGCTTTTAATAGACGTTATCAAACGTTTAATTTACTTAATAAAATTTTTAATTAAAACTGATTTTATTTTTGATTAATGTTTTAATTGGAGAATTTGTGTAGAGTAATATGGTCATCAATCTTTTAATACGAAGAAGAAAAAGAAAAGGCAACCGGCGATACACTTCACTCTCGTCGAAGCGAGACATGTATGTATGACGAGAGTGATATGTATGTACCAGACAATGAATTAAGTGTTAATGCCTCTTCGATGCAGAGTTGGCTGCGCATGAATTAGATTTTATGTGTCGGGCAGGTGATTCATTAAATGATTTGGAGTCTGACGATGAAATAGAGAGTAAATATGCCGCTAATTGATGGCGAGAATGGTTTTATTTCAAAAGAAATTGAAAAAATTACGCCTCAATTACAACGGATGCGGCAACGGAATATATTCCAAGAAAACCATTTCAATCGTCCTAATCCAACCACTTGAAATATGAGCATAAAAGAAACGTTTTCTGCTCTAATGCATCCAGGAATTTTATCAATTAACTTAAGAGCCGCCAAAAAGCGAGTAAAACATGGTCCACCTGCAGAAATATGTTTATAAATATCGGGTGATTCATCGTAAGGTTTATTTTATAATGTATAATAAAACACATAAATATGAAAGTGAGCTTGAAATTTTCATTATCGGCTAAAAGAACATTATATGGCATTTACTATTTGAAAATTATATCATGTAAATGATGGCCATGACTACGTCATGGACATTCGGGTGGTCAAATGTTGGGCGACTCGTTTGAGCATCGTGACTGGTATCTCGCGAATAGCACGAGTAATGTTGGCTTCTAAAGCACCAATCGCTAGCTTATTCTGGAAGACATAATCCCAGAGTCAAGGGTGTGATATCGTACAATCGAGGTGGCCACTTTACCGCAGAAAATTGTGAAATAAGTTGCTCACCAAAATGATTTCTCCACAAGCCCATTTTTATACGCAATATATTGCTCGTATCACCGTTTTATTGAAACCAGCGCTCACCGATACCATGCGTTTGCGTTTCAGGAAGCATATAGTCCATTAGTATGGAACGGTCTTCGCGTACACTCTCAGCTACAACTGCTATATTCACTTCACTACGTGCTGGATTTTGATACTTTAATGGGCAGAAAAAAGTATCAAAAAGAGGAAATAAGTGAAATTTAAATTCTTTCTTTTAATTTTCCGTGCTGCATATGGTAATTTTTGAATTTTCTATAATATGGAACTTAGATGAAGAGTTCTGAGTGAAAGAAAACCTATAAGAGGAAAAAGGCTGGTACTTTTTTGTTCTTCAACTGGCACTATTTGAATTTTCGTTATATTTGCCCTAAAAACATAAAATTAAACATGCATGGTCTTGAGTGAATAAGAATCTGTAAGAGGGATATTTTCGGTACTTTTTCGTCCTTTAACTGGAACTTTTTGAAATTTTATTATTACTAAGCCAGCAAACATAAAATTCAACATGCAGAGTCCAGAGTGATAGAGAAACTATAAGAAGGCGACTTTGGTACTTTCTTGTTTTTCAATTGGTACTTTCCGATTTTATATATATTTATTGTTGAACTTACAAAATTAAATTTAACATTTACGGACTTGAGTGGATGATAACATTTGGACCGGTCGTTGGTCCCTCGCCAAATCGATCCACTAAGACGGAAAAGACAAATCGTGACTTATATGTAAGTTTTCTTCATATTTGCATAAATAATTATGGTCGCATTTCGACCACTGGACAAACACTAGTGACTCTTATCCTACTGAACCGATTTTGCTGGATTTCAATCCCAAACTGTTTAAGAGAACTAGAAGGAATTTGACAACACAGATAACATTATCAACAGTTTTTTTATCAATTAAAAAAATTTAATTATCATATTTTTTTTTGGGAATACAATTATTTATTTAAAGATTTTGTTTGTTGTGCTTAATTCCCTTTTTTTAATAATTGATAAAAAAAAATACTGAAATTTATTGTTGGAGGATAAGCTGTTCCTATGCGCATTTCACTGGTTCCAGGCCAGATCAGCAGAAAACGTTCTCCTAAATAATTTTAGAAAATACAAAGCTATCAGCAAACAAAACTACAGAGGGAATGAAAATTACCTACAAACACTCAAAAAGTCTTTTTTGCAAGGATATCAAAGCTTAAACAAAATACCAAACAATAAATCAGTGATGAGTTTATCTTTTCTTACATTTACCCACTTACAACTACAATCAATGTTGCGAGAATTCCAACTGGTTGTAGTGGGGAATGTTAAATTTAAATACTTTTTAAACCATTTTTTTAATTGATAAAAAACAATTTCTGTGATCTATATAATCATTTTGGTAAAAAATGCAAAATCAACAAATTGTTTGCCTGATTTTATGAAGTTGGTATAAATTTGGTGATAAGAGACAATTTTTAATTTTTTCTGTGAAGAATATTATTCTTTTCTTTTGAGTTTTCTGAAAGTGAGCGTGTTTTCAACAGACAGAAGGACATGGCTAAACGACCTCGAATAACTCAAGGACCCAGATTGTATTTATTTATGGGGTCTGAGATGCAGATAAAAAAAGTTTCACACGGAATGATAAACTTATATAACGTATACCTCATTCACCACTTTCATATTATTTGATTTAATTGTACACATAATTTTCCTTTATGATTTTATTTCGTTTTTTTTTTTTTAATCTAAACTAAAAATTCATTTTTTATGCCAAAACACCACAGGGAAAAAACTGGAAGGAAAAAAAAAATTAAGCTCAAGGTCATTTAAAATTAAAAAAAAATATGTAGAAATAACAAAAGTGGCGCCCTGGGTATTCAAATGAGTATTTGCATTAAATGGAATTATGAAAAATTAAAACGAAATATTTTAAATGCAGAATTTGAGCGCATAAATTAAGACGATTTCATATTTAAAGCATCTTAAATCTGTTTTTTTTTTCATTTTATATTTTTAACTCAGTTAAAATGATGAACAGAAACGCCAAAAATACGCAAACAAAAAATAAATAGAAAAAAAATAAAGAAGAATAAATTATATCGGGTGGAGTTTTAGAGACGGAGATTTTACTATCCCACGAGGAGAGAATCACGCCAATGCTTCGCTTGGAAATTGTTAAAATTCATTTTGAAAATCATAAAGGTCGATTATGTATGGCAACCGACCTTAAGTAGGGTCGCCAGTTGCCTAAAATATATTAGAAAGGAAAACTGATGACGATTTCAGTTTCCAAATATATCTTTGCCTGTTAAATCGTTACTACAACGGGATGTGTACTGATGGAATTAGGGATCTGGTTCGCGAAACCCTTAACTTTGTTCGTAATACACGTTTTGCCTCAAGAGCCCACTTTTGGTGGTCGATTGGCCGGTGCATCATACAACGCATTACGGGAAAGTTCGTTTTTTAGCCGGACTGTTCGCATGTGGAACAACCTTCCTGCTAAAGTCTTCCCTCTCACTTTCAACATAAATAAGTTCAAGTCGAATGTTCACAAACTCTACGTCCTCTATCATAACCTTTTTTCCTAGTTCCAACACACCAGAAAAAAAGTTTCCAAATCTGTTACAAATAACTTCAATGCAGGGCATCTGACAAGAAGTGGGCGTGGCGCAAAAAAGACTTCTTTATAGCTAGAGATCAGTAGGATAAATATTGTCCAAATTTGGTACACAAAGCTGAGTTGTCAACACACAAAATCGGCCGAAAATTAGGTGTTATTGCATAAGTGGGCGTGGCACTTTCCACACAAAGTAAATATAGGTTTCCGTATAACTGAATAATGCTAACAGCTACAGATTACAAATTTGGTACTAATTTCTTGGTTATCAGTGCACAAGATCTGTCCAAAAAGTGCGTGGAATTGCAGAAGTGGGCGTGGCACAAGATAATATACTTTATATCTAGAGAACGACAATAGGTAGAGTTTCCAAGTTTAGTGCAAATACCTTCATCTGTCAAAAAGTGGACAGGATTGGATGGGTGTGTGTTTGTGGTACCTGTCATACAAAGACAAGGGTGGTTACATTTTAAGGGCCGATATTTTGAATAAAACACTAATTATTTTGGAAATTATTGACATTTCTCTTTATTATGATAATATTGGTATGGTTTAATAATGAATAAAACAAACTATCGGCCAAATGGCAGCCGCGACCTCGGCGGCACACCTCCATCCGATGGTCCAAATTTTCCATGACGCTTAGGCATAATTGAGGTTCTATGCCGTTGATGTACCGAATTATCTCATTCTTTTGCTGTTAGATTGTTGCGTATCGACGTACACCTTTCCTGTCCAATAACCCCAAAGAAAGAAGTCTAACGGTGTCAAATCACCTGATCTTGGCGGCCAATTGATATCGCCACCACGTGAGATAACGCGGCCATTGAATTTGTCGCTCAAAATAGCCATTGTTTCATTAGCTGTCTGTCAAGAGGCACCGTCCTGTTGAAACCACACATCGTCCTCATCCATATCTTCCAATTCGGGCCATAAAAAGTTCGTTATTATCTCACGGTAGCGAACACCAATCATTTTGAAAAAAATACGGCCCGATGATGCCGCCAGCCCATAAACCGCACCAAACAGACACTCTTTGTGGGTGCATTGGTTTTTCGACAATCACTCTTGGATTATCATTCGCCCAAATGCGGCAATTCTGCTTATTGACGAATCCACTGAGGTGAAAATGTGCCTCATCACTGAAGATGATTTTCACGATATGCATTTTGATTTGAACGCCCATTTTCATAATAAGCCTGAATATTTAATTTATAAAAGCCTGAATAACTTTAACGCGTTGCTCGATTGTGCATCTTTCCATGGTTCAAATTGAGTAAGTCTGAAATTAAGAAATGTCAAATGAAATGCAGAAAAAACTTGACGTTTATGTGTGGTTCACATTCAAAATCGGCCCTTAAAATTTAACCACCCGTCCTTACATTTATATATATCGACAGTCCAATTTCAAAATATGCTATGTAAAAAATTGAGTTTTGGAGGAGAAGCTCTTAAAGTTTACGGGCGATATAACATTAAGTTATATAAATATACACAAGTTCAAGCCGTTTCTACGAGGAGCATAGGGCCTCAGTTGTATCCTTGGATTGGATAAGCCAAATAACACCAATTTAAAAACGTTTAAAAATTTAAAACATGCTTAGTTGACTTAGCATGTTTTCGAAATGAGCTGTCGATATATGGAGTACAGTAGCAGTGAAGATATTCTTATTTTGTACAAATAGCTTAGATTTTAATAGACAATATCTTTAAAAAAATATATTCAATTGAAAAAGTTTGCATGCCTACTTCACATACAAAGGCACTATAAATATCTGTATATTTGTGGAACGGTAAAGATACGGTCACACTAGTTAAATATTTGACCAAATAAGCATAAGTAATAATTTTGTTAATAGTTAATGAGATTTAAAATGGTCTTAATATTACAAAATAAAACAAATTATTCTGCTAGGCATAGCAAAAAACTGGGGGCAAATTGCGGCATTCGACATCGATCGAAATTATAATACAGTTTAAATAGAAATTTCGATCGATATCGAATGCCGTAATTTGCCCCCTGATTTATGTAAAATATGGTTTATGAACAAAATAAAACAAAACAAACTTGAATGAAAGGAAATTATAATTTAGTTTGCCTGTTGCTCCCGTTTTTTTCGTCAAATATTTGACAAGTGTGACCGCAGTTTAAGTGTAAAAGCATTCAAATTAAGTACAAATTGCTTTGTTCTGCACACGGGTTCGGCTTAAAAATAAAAATTCAATAATTTAATATCGATTGGGGTAGCAAAGCGCACCGGGTTATGCTTGTAGTTTATAAAAAGACACAATTTTTCTTCGTAAATGTGTTTCCATCACACGCAACAAGAACTATGACTTTGAGGCAAAATTTTACTTTTTCTTAATAAAAGAACTATTGCATAGAGTTTGCTAGATGTCCTCAAAATGCCATTTAAGTTTCTCTTCGCTATGAGAAAGTAATTCTGAGCTAACAGCTGCAAATAGCTCGAGTGGAATGACAAATATTTATCTGCAATTACAGATATTTGTATCTGTTCTTCTGCGTACTCGTATCCAGAAAAATGACAAAATTATTTATGTTTGTGTTGTGCAAATAACCAAAAAAAAAATTTTAATTTTAAAGAAGAACCTTTTTATACTTAAATACCCTACATAAAGTGTGTTTATTTCTAGCAGTTCTTTAATTGCAAATTTTCGATAGCATCTATCAACCATTAATAGCAACGAATTTCAGTTAAACGGAATGAGTGAGCAGCAAGTCGGTTTATCAAAGTGAATTATGTTCTGAAATGTGGTCTTTAATATCCACAATGGATTTTGGCATCGCAAAATCCAATTATTTCAAATATTTGAAATTGCAATCGTTATCGCAGAATTTTGTTGTGGTTTGATACCGCAATAGCCTTTAAAGGTAATAAGTTCAGTGACCGCAGAATATGTATTGGGTCAAGGGTAAAAGGGTACTCAAAAAAAAGTACATTAAAAGAAAACACTGCTCTTAAATTTACTATGATTTAGGGTATCTTTAGAGTTAATTCAATTTGAATAAATAAACTTTAAATTCTACTTGTATATTTTCTGCTAGAAGGAGCACTTACGCAATAATAAATAAATACATATGTGTATAAGAGCTGACAAAATTTAATAAATTATCCTTTAATTCTTGCACTGACGGTTTCATGTATAGTCCATATGAAGGAGGGTATTTTTTTTGGAGTTTTTCCAAAGGATATGTAATAATAATTATAGCAATTAAACTGCCCAGAGTTTAAGATACAAATGAGAAAAGCTAATTGGCTTTGGATATTAATATGGTGCTAAACCAAATTTAAATAAAATATTAAATCAAATTGCAAAGAATTAAATGTCCTTGAAAAAAATTACATGTTCTAAAAGTATAAGAATTTAATATAAGTTCTTAAACTAAAATTGATATAATTAATTTGGTCACCTCAAAACTATTTGCTTGAGTACACATTTTTGCATATAAACAACACCTTTATTTGAAACAATATTTATATATATATAGATGTGTGGGTGTGTGTGTGTATGGATTTTTCTACGAATGTTAATTCCCCGTACGGTATGCTGTATTAAATATATTACTTTTCTTTGTATTTTTCTGTGTCCTGCAAGCATTTTTTGTTGTAACAGTGACACCTTAAGAACTGGTGTTGCTAATCTGACACATCTTGTTCGTTGTTCGTTGAACTTCAAGTCGTTTGGTGTCGTAAAAGATTGGACAAGTAAGCGCCATTTTACTCAAATGGATCGTAGGTCATGTTCATTTTCGATCAGCCGTTATCGAAGACGATCTTATCGACTTCGATGACCGCCTTATGACGACCTCCAACTACCTCCATAATGAAACTCGGCCTTCGGGGCGATTAAATAAAAATAAACAAATGTGCCTATAACAAAGGGACCACTGAAGGACGCAAGTGAGCTGTCTCTCCGATGGAATCTATGAGCGCGCTCGGCTGCTACTTCTACTTTTAAAAATTCTATTAAAACATAATTTGAAAAATATCGTCATATACTTATATAAGCCCTATTTCTCCCAAAAAAAAAAAAAACCCCCAAACCAAAAAAGAAAAAAATAAATCAAAGTTATTTTGTATTGAACCAAACTGAATAATTAAGTTGAGTTTCTTAATAACCAAAACCAAGCCAGGGGCCAAATTACCGCATTTAATATCGATCGAAACTACAATACAATTTAAATGAGAATTTCGATCGATATCGAATGCCGTAATTTGGCCCCAGTGTTTGCCTATTGAAACAAAACCAATACGTAAGTAACAAATAAATTTTCTTTTGTTTTTTTTGTGCCTTATTCCACGCTGTTGTTTAATTATACATAATTTCCAGAATAACAAGTTGGAAAATGTTTATGGTCCTTCGAACGGGATCATGGCTGATCTGCCATTAGAAATATCTCACATACAGGAGTCGACTATGCTGGTCCGGTAATTTACGAAATTCTCCATACATTAAGGGATATACTTGTGTATTTTTTGGTTTTTCCACACGAGCAATTCATCTTGAAGCCTGTTTAAACTTAACATCTGAAGCATTTTTATCTGACTTTGCTCGATTTGTAGCAAGGCGTCGATTGCCCAAATCTATTATAGCTGATAATATGTAGCACAAATTTCATACGACTTTTTAAAAAAAATATTCCTTATTTCTTAGACAACCTGCCTAGGAGATGACGGAAAATAGGCTATTCATGGATTTGAGTGGATAGTTACTCCGCCAAGTGATCCTTAAATGGGAGGATTATAGGAGGCTACAGTAAAAAGTTTTAAGCTTCACTTTAGAAAGCTTGCATGCACGTAGAAGATGAATTTTAACGAGTTATATACTCTTTTAGCAAGAATAGAACATGTTTTAAACTCTCAACCTTTATCTCCAATGCCAGAGGACCCAGACGAACTACAAGCCCTCTCACAGGGCGATTTTCTTCACGGGGGTCAATTAATGTTTGCTCCTGAGTTACCGTCTGAGAACTTATCTTTAATTAATCGTTTTGTACTATTAAAAGAACTCCATCACAAATTTAGTCAAAGATGAGTACCTACACGAGCTACATAAAAGATATAAATGGCAGAACCCACGACGTGATCTACAGGCTGGGGATTTCGTCATCGTTAAGGACGAGCTTCTTCCTCCAAGCGACTGGAGGTGAGGCAGAATTGAAGTAGTACACGTGGGTCTTTTACTACTCTAGTCCTTTTTCCGGAAGGTTTATTCAATATAGTAAAGTCCTCTCTAGGACTAGAAGAATGCTCGCCAGACGAAACTACCTAAGAAATCGTTTAAGTGTCTCCAAGAAGTTAATAAGCTTATAAGATCAAAATCATCGAAAATATCACTCATATGGAATTTTTTTTAAGAGGCAAAGAACCTTTATTTATATATTTAATGACATATAATGTTTAAAAAAAATTTCTGGAATATGACCGCCTCAACTACACGCCTTATGAACGCCATCCTGTCGGTCCAATTTTTCACTACTTTTTCAACCATAACTGATCTTATATCGTCAATAGTGCGTTGAATGTTGGCTTCGTAATGATTAACCGTCGCTGGCTTATCAGCATAGACTGGAGTTGTGACGTACCCTCCACAAAGGTGTAAAATCACACGAACGAGGTGGTCAATTCACAGGTACACTTCTTGAGATAAATAAGTCACCAAACGATTGGCTCAACAATGTGATGGTTTCCCGCGCTCCTTGTTTCTTCGTCTTGTTGGGACCATTCCTCCTCTTACAGCCAGTTTATCGATTTCGAACGTTAACGTTCGCATAAAAAAAATTACATTTAAGACAAAAACATATATTAGAATTTTGTTCTTAAAATAAGTTTATATGCGAACGTTGACGTTCAAAATCGTTAAACAGGCTGTTAATGATTTGCAATTACATGTGGATTAACAAAATCACAGGATCATTTCTTGATGTAATTAAGTCACCTAAAATTTGGCTCGACAAAGTGATGGTTTAACGCGCTGTATGTCTGGTTGCACTGTCTTATTGCAATGACATGAGAAATAAAAAAACCATGAATAATTTTCCTGTAAAGTTCCTCATTCACGGTAATGTTTTCACTGTTTTTAGATATATGGAGACAAAGGATGTGAACCGCACCAATCAGTAATTTTATCGGGGTGTAATGGAGTCTAAAGAGTCTCATGAGGATTGTGCTCTTTCCAAAAATGACAACTCTGCTTGTTTATGTACCGTTAAACCAGAAATGAGTCTCGTCTCTGAAGATCATTTGACGGCAAAAATCCAATTCAACTTCGAGTTGATTCTCAGCACATTCACCGAACACACGACGCAATTGATACCACACCAAAATCTTTTCTCAAAATTTTTCGAGTAGTGGCGGGCAGACACCGAGATACTGAGAATGGCGTCGAATCGATGAATTCGAGTCCTCTGCCACTCTCACATCTACAGCGGCGATGGCTATTTATATACACACGGTACAGGCTCGATTTGGATAAATATTATCCATGGATGGATCCATAGTATTGCGTTTTAGCTACTCAGATGGACGATTATCAGCACCGTAAACTTAAAACAGCTCTCTACATGTTTGGCGAACAGAGCGTAAATATTAGAAATAAATTTCCACGATTTGTTAACGTTATTCTGGTGTAATTATTTGTATGGTGTTTTACCAAAGTACACTCGCCAATTTTTTTTTTAATTAAACCATTAATCAAAAATAAAATCACTTCTAATTAAAAATTTAATCAAGTGAATTTAACGTTAACTTATACCAACAACATTACTGCAGAAAATTTTGTTAATTTCAAAAAAAAACATTTTATTGATACAATTAATTTGTTTCCTAGTGAAAATTTAATTTATATTTTAATTAATATCACAAATTTTTTAATTGAAATCCAATTTTATTTTTCTCTGTATAACCTAAGTAAAAAAAATCTTGACAAATTTTAAATGGACAAGTAGACTGTACGAACGAAAGTACGAACTTAAATAATTGGACTTAACATTATCATACTTTTAAACACAATCTGATAATGAGTGGCCAAGATTATTAAAAATTAAATGGGGGTCATTATTATAAAAAAGAGTTGAGAATATGAATAACGGAAAATATCTTAGTAATTTATCAGTTTACACAGAAAAAAATCCCTTAAACTTTTTTTTTCCAATTAAACCATTAATCAAAAATAAAATAAGTCTTGCTGCCTGTTTGTACAACGCGAGGGCATAAAAAAACAAAAAACAAATTTTGATTTTGTTTTAAAATTTTGAACTTTTATTTAATTAAAAATTTAATCCAGTGAATTCAACCTTTATTTATTTTAACAACATTACGACAGAAAATTTTTTAGTTTTAAAAAAATATTTAATTGATACGATTAATATATTTACTGGTGCAAATTTAATTGAAAGGATTATTTTAAAATGCACATATCAATTTACCGCCGTGTTTGTTGATTTTTTTTCCTGTTTCCGCATTTGAAGGAACGTTTGTACACAGAAAAAAATAAAAATTTATATCAGCTAAAAAATTTGTAGTATTGATTAAAAAATGAATTAAATTTGCGCGAGTAAACAAATTAATAGTAATCAATTATACCTTTAATTCTCTTGTTTAAATTTTTAATTTACTTGATAAGACTTTTAATTCACTTGATTAAATTTTTTATTAAAACTGACTTGATTTTTTATTTGTGCTTCATTTGGGAACAATATGCGAGAATTTTTTCTGTGTACGTGTAATATTCAAAAGAAATTCAATCGATGGCTCCGAGGGCCGGCGCTAAAAATGAAACATTGAATTAACTAAAATATCAGTTTCCATTACAGTATGTTAATAATTTTCACATATTATTCACCCCTATCGTGAAAAACAAGTTGAATTTTCGTTTCCATGAAATTTTTATTCCCTTCGAAGGGAAAAATGCTATCGTGAAACTCCCGTGAACAATTTTTCGCGCTTTCAGTTCTCAGTGAATGTAAAAAAGAAGAAATATTGAAAAACATTAAAAAAAATTGTTGTTCAAAAATATACACGTATATTTTAAAGAAAAGTTAAAAAAAATAAAATATATTGTATTGGGATGATAGTTTGATTGCAACATTAGCTTATTGCGCTTTTATGTAGTAAAAAAATTTCTAAATTCTGCCACTTCTTTGAAAAGCTTCATAACTCCTCAGGCAATCGACCTGATTTTTGCATTTTGTTGAACAATATACATTTAAGTTTGTACCTCTTTTAACGGAAATTGACCTGAATTTTGAATTTTGTTAACTTCAATATTCGAATTATGAGAAGAATTAATTACTTACCTAAATGTGTTGTTCCCCAGCAGAGAAATTTAAAGAGAAAAAATTGTTCACGATAAGGGGAATTTTTCCCGCGAACATTTTTTTCACGTTAATATTCTCCTATGAATTAATTTTGTTCATGGGAGTTTTTCATGATCGCAAATACGTGAAAAGGGAACAAATTACGAGGGAAAAATAATTCACGATAGGGGTGATTGATTTTTTTTTTTTTTTTGTTTTTTTGTCTAATACAAAAACAATTTAATGCATGGTCGCCTCATACACATGATCGTTTAATTAACGTACCGAAAGATAATATGACAATAGAATTGTATTTTGTTTTTGGCAACATAAACGCACGCTCCCTGTTACTCCTAGAAGAGTAGCTAAAGATATTTTGCGTTAGCATTATCTGCTTACTATCGTCCAGGAGTGCTGAAAAATGAAACATTTAGGTGATGAAAATAAAATTACAAGGCATTTTGTGTTTGTAAGGAATTACAAATTCTCTTATAATTGTCCAGAAGTTGAGCCGACGTGACTTTCAATCACTTACATCTTTTAAATGCTTGCAGGGCTATTAAATTTATGCTTTAGTGTGTGTGCTCTTACAAACACAACCACGTACACAAGAACCGGCATAACTGAAAGGATTTTTTGGTCAGACGTGATTTTAATTGCTTTTCTTGCAAAAAAAAACGAGGTATTATAAAAAGACGACAAATTAAACAAAATACATATTAAAGTCGAAATTGCAGTATTAAATAACAAACGAAAAATTACAAAGCAGAAGAAAACAAAAAAGTGAAGCGGTGTTGAATGGCAAATGAGCTGCCATAAATGAAATGAAAGTGGGTGAAAAAATCACTTTAAAATTACAAGACATGGATGGATTTATTAAATTGAGTGACATTTAAATAATAATAATTAAAAGAAGACAATGCTCGTTAAAAGAAACCCAAAAAGTATGATAATTCACTCGCATTTGCAATCAAATGATAAATTTGTTTGTTGTTTACACTTGGAGAAAATGCATGTGGTAGTATAAAGTAGTCAACGCATTTAGTTAA
Source organism: Pollenia amentaria (assembly GCA_943735925.1). NCBI lineage: Eukaryota > Metazoa > Arthropoda > Insecta > Diptera > Polleniidae > Pollenia > Pollenia amentaria. The sequence continues at coordinate 179,962,841 of OX031010.1, read as the reverse complement.
AAGAGCACGAGAGAATGGACATTATAGGTGGAAATTATTATTGCACAAAGAATGAGTTGTGTGGTAACGATTCCAAATTCAACCATTGACCATCGGATGAAAAGTCATTGTTAGAAGATCACACGGGGAAAATTTAACACAAGATAAGCAACGAAAATATTATAACGGGGGATGTCTTTTGGGAATAGTTCCAATAACAGCCACAATATACAGAGACATTCTTAATTCTATACGGCTTTCCTGAACATTTCAGCAAGATAATAAGCCGATGAGGATCGTAAAAGTTTTACTGGAGGAAAGTTAGAAAGAATATTATGTTGTGGCCTCCCCAATCCCCTCCTCATAACCTTATTAAGAACATGTGGGTGATTGCTAAATGTGATATCGGCAGTACTTTCAAAATAGTGATTAATTTTTGAGGTTCTGTTGCGAGAAAATATTTATAGCTGTGTTCATTTACTAAAAATTCTTACGAATTTGTAACAACTGTTACTGGAAAGTGTTCATTAACCCAAAAAATTTGCAAGTTGAGAGCGTCAAAAGAGAGAAAAAAAATTGAGAGACAAAAAAATTCTTGCAAATTTTTACTGGTAAAATTTTTACTTGCAAGAATTTTTGAAACATCTGTTTCATGTTTTTGTTTACAAAACAAACTTTTCCAAAAAAGGTTTTAAATAAGAATATTTTGCAAAATTTATAAGCTAATGCCCATTTGCTGAATAAAATGAATCATGAATTGGAGTGTTTTTTATTTAGGAGGGAAAAGAAGTATTCTGGTTTTCGTCAATAATAAAAGTTAAAAAACCCTTTGTTAACAATAACATTATTTATAATGCAAAACAAAATATTTATTTTAACAATCTATGTATAACTTATGTATATAGGTTTATTAAATTTCAACGTTAAGGACTGACTGACAGATTCATCTTCGCATAGCCTTAACGCCGTGAGTTATAAGGTTGAAATTTGAACCGCATGCTGGTCGCTCGCTAAATCGATCGAGAAAAAATATAAAAATAGTCGTTCTACAAGTGGTAACTTTTCAATTTGCTATAATAGATATTAGAAACATAAAATTATAGGTGCAGGGTCCTGAGTGCATGAGAACCTAAGCGTTGGTATATTTTTTTAAAACTTAGAAACATAAACTTTGTTTATTATAAAACAATTTTAGATATTCTCATTATCTACTTTATGGCCATTTTATTTGGTCCAAATACATTTCTTTGGTGTTTGTTTCACAATAAACAAGACGGTCATAAAGTAAACAATGAGAATATCTCAAATTATTTTATGATTAATAAGAATCTTTGATTTTGTAAATAATTTAATTTGCAAACAAATTTTTTAACTAAAGGGGTATTATACTGCAATAGTGTTAAGTACCGGGTATCTAGGTAACCATTATACTCACAGTACTAATAACAACACCTGATCGGTTAAAAGCAAAACAAAATACATAGAGGGAATTTTTTTAACAAGTTCGTTTTTTTATTTAGCAATAGAAATATCGAAACATCTGTCCTAAGTTAAACAAAAGTATGATTTCTTATCGCATAAATATTTTTAAAAATTTTAAAAGTCAACATTAGCTTATAAATTTTGCAAAATATCCTTATTTAAAACTTCTTTTGGAAAAGTTTGTTTTGTAAACAGCTGTTTCAAAAATTCTTGCAAGTAAAAATTTTACCAGTAAAAATTTGCAAGAATTTTTTTGTCTCTCAATTTTTTCTCTCTTTTGACGCTCTCAACTTGCAAATTTTTTGGGTTAATGATGAACACTTTTCAGTAACAATTGTTACAAATTCGTAACAATTTTTAGTAAATGAACACAGCTTCTGACATTTGAGTTATGTACCTGTCAAAAAGTCGGAATACTAGTTGTATACTATGTTGTATACTATGATACTAGTTGTATACTATGAATGGCATGTTCTCTTCCTCTCTCACCAATAAACACAAACTTTCTGAAAGAAAACTTTCATAGTGTAAGCCCAGACTAAATAAATAATTATAGACTTTTTTATTTACACTATTTGTTTTTTTACTGGACACCAAAAAAAAAAAAAACACAATACACATACACATCTTTGAAAAAGAAATGAAAAAATTCTACTAAAAGAGGACAAAAAAATCATTAATTTGTTTTTCCAAAGGCTTAAATAGACTTGCAACATCCTTTGGGGCAAGGGAAGGATAGGAAATTAATTAAAAATGATTTGAATTAAATACAAAATTTTTGCCATAAAATATTTGGTTAAAATAAACTTTAACTGCCGTATTCATAAAAAATATAATAGATTTCAAACGTATTTTAAAACAAAATTTCCATACAAATTTTCCTTAAAATAGATGTCATATCCAATTTAGTTTTTTATGAATACGGCAGTAAAGATTTTAATTAAAATAAAATTTTTTTCATTTATTTTTATTGTTTAAAATTTAATAAATTTTTTAATTTATAACAAATATATATATTAACATTTTTAAATTACAAGTATTATAAATTTGATATTGCACTTAATAAACATAAAATTTGCAAGTTTTAAACATAAAATTTGCATAATTCAAACAAATAATTTCTAATGCTTTAGAAAAACATATAATTTCTAATTCCTTTAATAACTTTGTTCGAAAAGATACAATTGAAAACATTTTCATTATGTTAATAACATTTGTTTTAATTTTTTTTTTTTTTGTATTTCGCATAAAATTAATTAAAATTTGAATAAAATTCAGATAATACGTTGCCGCTCTTTCTATAAATTTTATCTATTTTTATGTTGCAAAATAATTTCGTAAATTTATGCGAATGAGGGCAATTAAAAATATGACAAATTTCGATAAGTTTTATTAGAAAATGAAAAATTGTTTGTACAAATTTTTATTAAATTCAAATTAAATATATTTATTTGATAATTATTAAATATAATGTTAGGAAAAGTATTTATTTTGCAAGGCAACGTTGTTAAAGGGTGTCCCAAAATTAATAGTATTTTTAATCTAACCCCGGGTCTCCAAGTAGCAATATTTATTGCGGCAAATGTCAAATTTGATTGCTTCATAAAATTGCGACGTGTGGACCGCATATTGCTATAAGTGGCAATCCATTGCGCAATGATTGCTCTTCTGATAGCTTGAAAAATTATTGCTTAGAAATCTGCAGTCAAATCAGTTGTCATTTATCTGATAGTTCATTTCTCAGTACGTGGCAAAGCCAATTCACGTATTTTCCAGCAACATAATAATCAGAAGCAATTCCTGCTCTTCTGTCTTCGTGGATTACATTTTAACCCACTAACCATGCCTTCATACTCAGCTCGATTGGCTCTGATAAAACTCCCTACTTTAACAATTCGTAAAACAATGCTGAATGTAACGTTTATTTCAAACATTATTAATGGTGATATCTGTGCTGATTTTTAATTAATGAGATTTAATTTAATATTCCCCACAACGTTCATCTCGCAATTTCATCCCGTTACCTGTAAAATTTTTCAGAGCGAATTATGGTGATGCTGACCCTCCTAGAAGACTGTGTAACACCTTCAATCAATTAGGTGAGTTTGAGTACTTTTACAGTAAAATGCAGTAAATGAGTAAACTTAAAAATTTGCTCTCACAAAAAGGTGTTGTCCAAAAAAGTACGCGAAGGCAACAGCTGATGGCAAATAATTGAAGTGTTGAAAAATGTTTACACTTTTGACGACTTAACTCGTTTTCTTATCGGTACTCGATTAAATCCTTTTTATAACACGAACATATTTGGAAAATACAAAAAAATTATTTTATGTAATCTTTCATATTTGTTTGTTTTTTATTTTATTTAATTTTGTAAGTACCGAGGAAAAACTTTTTGAATTTTGGTAATAGGTCGTAGTTATTTCATACGTTACCTGGTAAATAGTTGTCATTACAATTGTCACTATTCTGAAAACCTCAATAAGAACTTGCTAGTAATTACCTCAGTAAGTACTTTTCCCTACTATTATTTTCAGTTATGAATATTTGCTTAATAATAAACAGCTACATAACTACTTATTAGTTGTCTTGTTTTCAGTACTGAATATTTACTTACTGGTAACTAGCACCATAACTATTTATTATGTCTATTAACTAGCGCCAATTTAATAAAAACTAGTTATTTTTTGGCTTCTAGTAAGTATATTGTAAGTACTTACAATTCAACTTACTGGTAGTTAAATAATAACTAGATATTTTGTGACTTCTAGTAGGTTTATTGTAACTACTGAATTCTGTGGACAACTCGAACAAAAATAAGTAGTTATTCAGCCGAAAAATAAGTAGTGGTCATATATCTTCAGGTAAGTAAAGTTTTTGCTGGGTAATAAAGGGCTGCATGAATAAATTCATTCATGAACATTCTGAAATGTTTATTCAATGAAGTTCGTATTCAAATAAAATTCAGACCACTGAACAAACTGTTGTTTTATTCATGCTACTAGCAAACACATTTCGTTTCATATGGCAAACACAAAGACTTTGTTCAACGAAACAACTTTTGTTTTACAGTTTTCACTCTCTCTCATTTTTTTATATAAATACTCAATAGCAATGTTGCCACTTAGTAAATTTATGTAATTTTTTCTTTTTTGTTACCTTTACAATAATATATGTAATTTGTAAAGCATTTTTTAAATTAAATTTAAATTTTTTTTCTAACAACTTTTTTATGTACTTCCAAGCAAATCACAATGTTGAAAAATGTTTTTGAAAATAAAATGAAATTTTTTTGAAGTTTAAAAATTTACATAAAAAACAATTAATTTACATTGAAAACAAAGTCCAATTTGTATTGTTTTTATTGTTTTAATATTAATGTACTTGCTTATCTTGTTGCTTTTACTCTTCATGGTAATTTTTGTTTTTTTTTTAACTTTCCTAATATTTTTCATTTCTTTCAACTGGCAATACTGACTTTAAAATAAATGTGTTTTTCCGTGAACTTATTCGACATTTATTCAGTGGTTGTTTTGTTTCAGAGTTGTTAGTATTCATATTCTCTTGTTTAAGTAAACAAAAAAACTTCATCTTACTGGTCTCTTAAATTTCGTGTGTTTGTTGCTTTCATTTCGTAGTTATTAATTTCTTTTAATACAAACGAAGCAAATACATAATTATAATGAAAGTTTCATTAACATCATTATTAAGTTTCATGCAGATGTTTAGTAGGTAAACAACGATTCAATGTTTGTGGCGACATAATAGCAACTCAAAAAAACAGAATTTTTTGGTTGGTTTCAAAGTGGATAACAAATAATGAAAAAAATCCCGTATTCTATTTTTTAAATTGTTTGGCTAAATACAGAAAATTTTGAAAGTAAAATGATGATAAAAACCATATCGGGTCGTAATGCTGGGGTTTAATCACCGCATTCGATGTCGAGTAAACTATCGTATCGATTAAACTATCGTATTCTTCTGCATACGATAGACACTGACGTGTCGAATGAAAACTCGAGAGATGTAATGACTTTGGTTACTCGGTATCGAATGCCATCATCTCAAATTACGATTAATTTCATTCGATATCGAGTTTCATGATACCAAAATAAAAAATTTCGATAAATTATGCGCGATATCGTATGCGGTGATTAGACCACTGCTGTTTTTAATTGAGATTTCTGAGATACAGCAGCGAGAGTGAGGCGGAAAGAAGCATACCAATAATAACAAAAATATGTTGGATAAAATCAGAGTTTTTTTTCAATAAACGAAATTCAGAATAAATTGTTTGAATATGCAAATTCGTTTGTAGGTCCTGTTTTAAACAAAAAAGCTTTTGATTCTAAAATTTGTTTGTTTGAATTGAAAAAATAATTTTTTCTGTGCAGTGTTGCCAGAACTTTTAGAGGCAAAATTAGGAAAATTTGATGATTTTTTAATGAAAAATCTTTAAAATCTGCCATTCGTTTTAAAAAATCTTCAAAAGACTTTTTAAGTCTTTTCTTGTAATTCATCAAATATATTAAGATACAACAATAAGTTCCAAAAGAAATTCACATTTTTACGTACTAGATATTCTCATCAAAAAACGAAGAAATTCAGTTATATTATTTTTATTTGATTATTCAAAAAGTTTGATTGATCAAACTTGCCTAAATTTAACAGGATAAAAAGAAGTTATATTATTAGTTTTTAAAAAACTATAAATTACATATTTATATATCATTTTAATTACAAACACCCTCTTATAACTATTTAAAGAAAAACTTTAAAGATATTTTTTCCCCTTTCTTACATAAACTAAAAAAAAAGTTACAAAGAAAAAGAAACTTTTGACCTAAATCTGTAATTATAATACCTGAAAAAATCTTTCTTTTAGAAGTTTTACATGGGACAACATAAATACGACCTACTAAGCATCGTTACCTTTGTGCTAAAAATAACAAACTATTTAATAATTTCTATAAAAGTAAATATTAAAAAATCGCTTTTGTGTCAGTAAGAAACATTAAGAACATTATGCCGCTTTTGCTTCTATTATTCCGGCTTGTTATACTATAAAGTGCAGTGGTCGACAAAAGTAGAAAATAATTAAAAAAAACAAGAAAGAGCGGTATTTTCGGTTTATATATCAACAACCATAAATTCACACCCTCACCCGGAGACCCATTGGTCCATTGTGACACGTTAGTTAGTGACAGAGTTCTAGTAAGAAAAGAATAGGAGAAATAAGGAGTGAAAGCACACGAATCGATAAAGTAGTGGAAGATAAAATATCAGACAACACAAGCAGGAACAACCCAACTTAGCAGAAAACCACCCTACATATTCCAAGTCCCCAGTCTTCTGATGCGAGGCCAGATCATTCCCTTTACGAATTCCGCCATATTCTCGAGCCCGCAACCCGTGACATCTCCTAATTCGCGCAGAAATCTACTAGCCATCTCAGCCTGCTGTTCTGTGGCCAGGGACATTGGCACAGAAAGTGTTCAACTGTCTCAAACTCATCTGGGCCCTCACACAACCTACATACATCTGACAATTCAGATCCCATTCCATTATGCCTATATCATACAGTATCCTGTGGTAATACTTATCATGATCCTTAAGGAAACGCTACTCCTGCCCAGCAGCGAATCCGCATTGAACCTCCTAAGCACTGGAAACAGCGAGCGTGATACCCTGCAGTCCGTGCTGTTCCCCCAGACCCGATTAGTCCCCCTCAGAACTCTGTCAATGATCCTCCCAAAGTAGAAGCCCATTGGAGGCCTTACCACCTCAAAACAGTCAGCACCATCTATTTCCGAGCCCACTCTCTCCAACTCAACAGCTATCTCGTTGCCGGTGATGTTGCAGTGACCCAGTATCCAGCACAGCCTCACCATATATTTCGATAAGATTTCTCCTAGACCCCTCCTGCTATCATCCACTAGCCTGGAGTTCATAAAATAGCCCATCAAGGCCCTAAGAGCTGCCTAGCTGTCCACATATATATAGTGACCTCCGAGCCCCTGGTCGTGTTGCTCCCTACTATTTCCACGACCCCAAGAACCCCAAAACCTCGGCTTAAAATACTCTGCAGTTGCCAGGAAGTCTATAAGAATTTCTGATGTCTAGATCCTCAATATAGACCCGCGCACCCGTGCATTTCATCTTCCAGCCATCAGTGAAAATAACAATAAATATCTGATATCTGAGCTAAATTTAGTCTTCTTAGATCATATGGGCAGGCGCTACTGTGTCGGGAGTTTTATATATATATATATATATATATATATATATATATATCGGTTATCTATAAGCATTCTACCAAACTCATTAAGGATAAGTGTTAATAAGGACACTTTATAAATTATACATGGACTTAAAAAAAGATCTTTTATAGGTAGTTTTAGTTTTTTTGCTCAATCTCAGCCATTTATAGGCCTAAGTGCCTATCCCTGCCCTCAAAATAAGAACCAGTAAGAATAAGTAGTCTGTCAAAGCCGACCATATGGTACCCTATACAACAGTATTTAAAAACCAAATTTCGGGAGTGAACCCTTTTTTGAAGCCATGGGCCATAATTAGAGTTTGTTCCCGGGATTTCTCGTCCCGGGAATGGCCGGGATTTTCAGTTGTTTTCAATTCCCGCTTTCCCGGGAATTTATTGCGGGATTCCCGGGAAATTTTAAAGAAAATCTTTTTTTAAAACTTTAGTAAATTTATGTTAGACTTGTGTCTTAAGTTGTTTTATACAACTTAATTTCACCACAATATTGAAATTTTTTACTGTTTATGGCTTTTAAACTTATTTTTGAGAATGGGCTTTATATTGGACCTATGATAAATGATACCCCTATAACCACGAAATTTTATTTCTTGTCCCAGCAAACTGAAATGTAAAGTTTATAACATTATTATAAAACTTTGCGGTTAAGGGCGTAGTAAAGTGTTTTCCTAGATTGTGTTTTAAAGCGTGATCCATTTCGAGGTTCCCTACTTTTAAAAAAAAAAAAAAAAAAAACACAGAAAATTCAAATTTAATGGGGAATGTTCAATATCATTTGAAAGAACATTCTTTGGCATTTATTTTTTTAAGATTATGTCTATCAAATGTTGGCCGTTGCTACGTCGCAGATGATGCATCCGTTGAGTCAAATTTTCGATGACTCGTTCGAGTATTTTGACTGGTAACTGGCGAATGACACGCGTGATGTTTTCCTCCAAGGCCTGAATCGAAGCGGGTTTGTCCGCATAAACCTTAGACTTTACATATCCTCACAGGAAAAAGTCTAACGGTGTGATATCACACGATATTGGTGGCCAATCGACCGGCCCAAAACGTGAAATTATGTGCTCACCGAAGTGTTCTCTCAATAAATCCATTGATTGATGCGAAGTGGCGCCGTCTTGCTGAAACTAAATGTCGCCGAGATCACGAGCTTCCATTTCAGGCCTCAAATAGTCGGTTATCATGGCACGATAACGGTTCCAGTTGCTGCAAACGGCGCCGAATCGACTCTCCACGGTCTTCGTGTACACTCTCAGCTACGGCCGCTATATTTTCTTCCCAGCATGCTGGACGTGGTCTATTCGGTCGAATATTATCCAATAATGAATGCTGGGTCTCAAAATGGGTGATGGTGTTGCGCATAGTACGCTCAGTAGGCCGATTATGTTGACCATAAGTTGAGCGAAGTGCACGAAACACATTCCTAACAGAACGTGAATTTTCGTAATAAAGTTGAACGGTTTGTAAACGTTGTTCAGCCGTAAGTCTTTCCATTATGAAATGCCAAACAATACTAAACAAAAATAACATGACAGAATGACACGACTCACAGGTGATCTGTCAAAAAAGGCTATTGAAAAAAATATCTCTACATTTATATGCGTTTTTGCATTTCGCCACAAGTTTATGTTAGTTTTTGTTGAGTTTTTAGGGAGGTAGTTCCACATTTGGGTGCATAACTCTTTTCCTACTGAAGCGATTCTGCTGGAATTCAATCCTAAAAAGCATAGAAGATCTAGAAACAATTTGACACCCAAATGGCAAAATCGGCTTAGAATTAATAAAGGACTAAATACAAATACTTTATGGGACCTTAGATGAATATTAAAAAAATATTACATGGAATGACAATCTTAGTATACCTTTATACACCACTGCCTACTAAGGGTTATAAAATTGTAAAAAATATGTTATTAAAGAAATGTAGTAAATAAAATTTCTCCTTTCTGCTGAATTTGTTAAACGGTAAAATTGTTTCAGACTTCCTACTTCGTAATATAGAGCTTTTAGTTCCTAATCAAATAAGCTATTAATTTTACAATGAATATACGTATGTATATTGATTTCTATTATGCTATTGGCATCAATATAACCTCTTAAGTGTCTTAAAATAATTTGAATCTTAAATTTTAATAAGGTTAAGCGTAATAGCCAATAAGAAATATTAGTTTCATTGGAGAAATAAGTAAATAAAAAAATACAAAATTTTGTGAGGGAATCCCGGGATCCCGGGAATTTGATTTTTATTTCCCGCTTTCCCGGGAATCCAAAAAGTGCGGGAATAAAAAAACTCTAGCCATAATGGACCCGCCAGAACAAAATTATTTTATGAGGTTACGATTTATTTTTTATTTATCTTTATGCCCGATATTATCTTGATATCTTCATCTATATGAGATTTCTTTGTCTTTAAGTAATTCAATGAAGGGGGTTCATAAATTGTGGACCTGCACTAATAGAAGGCGTTATAAGGCTGATGTACTTTGACATCACTACTATGACAAGTGTCTTCGTTTTTGACCCCATGGCACTTTTCATCATTGTGATGTCAGCCTTAACATCATTTGGCCAAATTGTCATCACGGTCAAACATTAATATTATGTCATTAATGGGATGACACATCAGCATCACAGAAAAGACCAATCGGAGTCAGTTTAATTAAACATGTCATCAGGGCGATGACTCACTAAAAGAACTCAGAAGGCGCAATTTAATGACAAACTTTCATTGAATTGAGTCACTTGCATTGACTTAAGTCAAAGTGAGAGAATATTATTATTTTCTTATCCGTTACACATGTTTGTTTTACTTTTGTTGTATTCCGTCCTCGTTGTTTGCAGAAGAACTTTCAATTATTGCCCCCAATTAAAGCATTCGTCAAAAATAAAAACAGTTTTAATTAAAAAATTAATCAAGTGAATTAAACGTTTAAGCAAGTGAATAAAACGTTAAATCAAGTGTATTAAAAGTTTAATTGATACTACTAATTTTCACCAGTAATCAAATTATTAGTAACAATTACACGTTTAATTCACTTGACTAAACGCTAAATTCACTTGATTAAATTTTTAATAAAAACTGATTTTATTTTTGATAAATGCTTTAATTGGGCCAAAAACATTTTCTGTTTTTCGTAATCATTCTACTTTGAAAATTTGATGTATTTAACTAAATAATTTAAAAAAATAGAATATGGGAATTTTTGCTTCTTATTTTACTTTTTACACATGAAAAAATTGGTAATAATACACAAAATTTGCCATTGAATCGATATCACTGTAGTCATAGATGTTCATGCATCATGCGACAAAATTTTATAATGACGTTCGTCAATGGATTGATATCACTTTTTGCCTAATTGATGTAATTTTTAATAACATTCATGTCACAATTCTGATGTTAGGGCATCATTAATATGAAGATGCATTTTTCTATGAGTGTACCAGCACAACGATTGCACAACTTGACATACTAGCTATCGTAAAAGTTATTGTTGCCAATTATCCTGTTAATACCAAAATGTATAAGAAAGTTTTGGCACTAAAAGCTTTTTTTCCAGAGTAGTATTTGTATCGGAGCTGTGGTAAAATGTGAACCGATGATTTAATTGCAATCAAATAAGTTTGGACTTAATTTAATCTAAAGACCAATGTGATACGATGGCTTATGGGCACAAAGACTCCCTTCCGGAAAGAAGCTTGTTTGAGGACTATGTTAAGTTATAGACCGATTCTCACCACTTTCAATAGGCTTGGTCCCTTTAACAATTAGAGCCTATGCATCAAATTTCATCAAATTATCCCCGCAATTTTACATGAGAGCCCGCCAGGCAGCTGAACAGAAGTCGTTAGATCGACTCAGAAAGTGATTCTGAGTTGCTTGGTATATGGGACAAACGCATAATACCCTCTCCACTATTGTGGTGTGGGTATAATAAGAGGCTGTCGTAGTTTTTTTTTTTTGCTCATATCTTAACCACTTGTGTACCGGGTTGGCTAAATTTAAATTGCAGTCTATTATTAGGAAAAAGTCTGACTTTTCGACTTAATACAGCCCCTGCTATTTTTAAGTGCCGCACACTGCCCTTCAAACTTAAACAAAACTGTGAATAGTTAAATGGACACAAAAGATGCAGTTGACGAGAATCAGCTGCATGCAAATTTAAAAGTTTCTTCCTCCTACAACTTCCTGCTCTATTCAGCTGTTGTACACATTTTTTATTTGTTAAAAATTTGTTGATGTTTTCCATTCATTTATTTCTTTCTTTCTAAAAATGAGTTGCTCTGCTTTTGTTACGACTTTTGTTAGAACTTTCGTTTAAATTTTATGATGCAACATGGCCTTTTATAAACACGATTAGTCAAAAGATTCATGTAGATTTTTTTAAGAAAGGAAGAAAAGAAAAAATCCCCATCAGTTCGGTAATAGAAAGGAATGTTAAACTTAGGAGAACGTACGGATGTTAAAAGTACTTTTGAAAGACTAAAAAAATAAACAAAACGTTGCTATAAAAGCAGATGTTTCGAAAGAAATTGTAAAGAATGTATTTTGATCTATGGGAAAAACAATCACTGCAGTAGGAAATCCATTTACTCTTTTTGTTTTAGGAAAAAAACTTTTGAATTTACCTTGTGACCAATATGACAATTTTCACCTGCATCCAAGAAATAGAAGTGAAGGAAAATATTTCAACAATAATTGCTATTACTATTTTAACCCGGCAATTCCCAGTGTCACCTATAGGTGACGAAGATTAGCGATAGCGATAAATCATATACTAAAGGCTGTGGATGGGGAGGTATCCGATGGAGAGTTAGAGACAAAAAAGAAGCTAACTTCGATCACTTTCTTAGCCGAATGCTTAAAATGTGTCCAGTGTCTCCTGTAAGTGACACCCCTATAAAATCGGAATTAGCAATATTTTTTTTTTTTTAATTTGATATTTTACTAATAATAATAAAAAGTCTCCAGGACATGATAAAATGGACTCGATAGTTGCGAAATCGCTTTCAAAGAAAGGCATTCTATTTGTAACCCTCATATACAACCCTATTATGAGACTATCATATTTTACCTCCGTTTGGAAAAGAGCGGCAATTATAAAGATCCAAAAACCGAATAAACCAGAGAACCAGATTTCATCCTACAGACCAAAAAGTCTGCTAACTACATTTTCGAAGATATTCGAGAAGCGGTTTGTTACAAGGCTATTACCTATTTTAGAGAAAGATAGCATTATACCTGATCACCAGTTTGGATTTCGTCCACAACATGGAACACCAGAACAGTGTCACAGAATAGTTAAAGTTATATCGGACTCAGTAGAGAAAAAAATGTTTTACTCTGCAGTATTTCTTGACATAAAGCAAGCATTTGATAGAGTGTGGCACGAAGGACTGCTATTTAAACTTAAACAAATTTTACCTGCCCCGCACTTTTCATTGCTAAATTCATACATACGCAATCGAACTTTTTTTGTGAAAGTTGACGACGAAGCATCAAATATGTACCAAATATTTAGTGGAGTCCCACAAGGCAGCGTTTTAGGTCCAATACTATACACTTTACTTACTTCCGATATGCCTACATCCGATAACGTCGAAGTTGCGACTTATGCGGACGACACCGCCATAATCTCCACCAATAAATGACACATTGAAGCTTCATCTGTAATGCAAAGAGAGTTAAACATGCTGCAGCAATGGTTAAACAAATGGAAAAAACACTATAAATGTAGAAAAATGTAAACATGTTACATTTACTTTACGGAAAGAAGAGTGTCCTCCAATATATAAATTAAAGAAATAAAAGTTGAATTTTTAAAAAAAATAATTTTTTTATTTGTTAACTTTTTAAAGTTAACAAAACCAACTTTATTTATTAATGTTCAAAAACCGACTGCAAAGAATTTACAATTAAAATTGTTTAAGACTTCTAACTTAATTAATAACCTGCTGATGTTGCATTTCCCACAACCTGTTGATGTTGTGTTTCCCACAATCCAATTCATGCGTTTGCCGCGTGTGAGGATCAGATTTCGTCTGGGAACTTTTTGTTGACCGATTTGAAGTTTGTTTAGCTTGCAAATTTTATGTTGGCACGTTTTGAGTTTTGTTGGCTACTGTGGTTGTTGTTGTTATTATTATGTTGAGTGTGCTAACTTATATAAATAATTTGCAATTACCGAAGTCTAACTGCGTGAAGTATTTAGGAATGTATATAGACAAACGTCTCACATGGAACGAACACATTAAAAATAAAAAAAAGAACTACCTTAATATGAAAACCAAAAAAATGAACTTATTACTTGGAAGCAAATCCCAACTTAGTTTAGAGAACAAAATAAAATTATATAAAGTTATTTTAAAACCCATTTGGACATATGGCATTGAATTGTGGGGAACGGCCAGTAATTCAAATATTGAGATATTACAACGATATCAGTCTAAAACATTAAGGAATATTTCCGGCGCTCCATGGTTTATGACCAACATTCAGATTCACAGGGATCTAAAAGTAGCCTTTATTCTAAGTGAAATAAGCAGATATAGTTGTAGGTATATAAATAGACTAAGCAACCACCAAAACCCATTGACGATTTCTTTATTAGATGAAACAGATGAAAATAGAAGACTGAATAGGTTTCATGTATGAGATCTCCCATATAGAAAATGAAGCAAAAAATTAAGCTTTGAACACACTTAACTTTTATTAATATTTAACACACGTATGTATTAAACCCCTGCACGAATGCATTTGTTTCTTGTACACAGTTGTCAACACCAAATTATTGTTGTGTCAACTACTGTAATTTTTTTTTAAATCAGCTCGAATGATCCATTATGAAAAACCAAATCAATGTTAAAACAGTAGTTCGTTTCAAACAAATCAGTGTAAAGCAGTAGTTGGATTTAAATAAACCAACTCAATCCATAATTTGATTTGAACGAAAAAACAACACACAACAATTGTGTGTCTATAATACAGTTATGTACGGTAAACTTTTCAGTTCACAATGTGTGATCTTGATGTTTATTGCCGATTGTTTCTCAGATTTTGATCGTTGTATGTATTATTTTTATATTAATTTTGCAAATAATAGAATTACCTTTTATTTTTTTTTTTTTACTTTTAATTAAATATTTGATAATATGTTTTTGTAATAATAAAATCATTTAAAATAAAAACTTAAATATTCTATAAAAATATTTTTCATCTTTAATTGTTTTTTTCTTCATACAAATCTAGCTAGTCATACCTAATAATTGAAAAAAAAACATGATAATTCATACTTATCACCTATTTTGCTACAGTTCTTTCGTGTGATTCGTGTGATTCGTGTGATTTGGTTTAGTTAGTGTGATTTGTTTTGCTTTGTTGCCGTTTGGTATAAATTCCGTACTCTTTACACTTCGTATTTGATCGTTTATAACACACTAATTACAATTAATTTGCAATTGTGTGTTTTTATTTATTTTTTGTTATATGTGTTTTGCACAACATAGCATTTGATTCGTTAGCAAAGAGTGAGCGACAATCAGTATTTAAAAAAACAAGCGACTGTCTTGAAACGGCTTTTAAATGCATTTGTGCAGAGGTTTAGTATGTATATATAGTTTATTAAGCTTATTGTAGATTAATAACACATGTGATTTTTTTTTATTGAAATTATCGAATTTGCTAAATATTGTAAAATAGATTGTAAATAAAATTGTAATTAAAAAAAAAAAAAAATATTTTACTTATATTACAGGGTGTCCGCCGGGAAGGATACTACTTTGTTCTGCAGCCATTTTGGTAAACATTAGTCTTGACAGTTCATATTTGGCAGTCGTGAAATACTCGAATAAGCCAACGTGTTTTAATCGTTAAAGCCTTTTATCAAAATCAATCATCGATTACTGTGACGATGAGAAAGTTACGTGAAATTTTTGGGAGAAACAACGTGCCAACAAAACGCTTTATTTATCGTGTAGTGAATGATTTCGAAGAAAGAGGATATGTAGGTGATAGGCAACGTACTGCAAGATCGGCTGAAAACATTTCTGCTGCTCAAGAAAGTATTCAAAACAATCCATCAGCCTCAATTCGACGCCGTGCTCAGGAGCTTGGTCTTCAAAGAACCACTTTGGCCACAATTTTGCACAAGGATTTGCATTTGTTTCCATTTAGGATTCAGTAGACACAAGAGCTTCTTCCACAAGACCATTTACGCCAATTACAAACAAAGTAGTATACCTTCTCGGCAGACACCCTGTATTTAAAAGAAAAATCATTTGTATTTCATTACTGAAGGTATGGGAATCGCCGGGTTAACAAATCAACTTAAAAATGTTAATAAAAAATTTTCTTATACACAAATTGTTCTCTAATACGCAAATTTTTTTTCAGAAAATGCTTTTATACAAAGTAAATTAATACAGGTACATGCAACTGGTCAGCTGTTTGTTCAAAGGTCGTGAGATTATCAAAAAATCGTTTTCAAATATCGACATCTTCACAGAAAAAAATAAAAATTGATTTTAATTAAAAAACTTGTGATATTCCAGAATGTTCTAGAAATCGAAATTAAGTGGAATTAAAATCGAACAAGATTTTGATTTCAATTATTTAAAAAATGACTGCAGCTTATCCTGGTTTTTTAGAGTTGTTCTTGTAGAAGTAATTGTTACTCAAAGTATGAAGTTTACAAAAAGGAATATTTTTATGAACTTTCTTTTCTTTCTTTTTCTTTTGTTTACAAAACTTTTTCGATTATTTTGATTTTAAATCCACTTCATTTCGATTTATGGAACATGCCCGATTATTAATTAAAAAATAAATGAATTTGCACTAGTTAAAAAAATTAAGTGCACCAATTAAATATTTTTTGATATTAACAACATTTTCTGCAGTAATGTTGCTGATATAAGTAAACTTGATAAAGTTTTTAATTAAAAATGATTTTATTTTTGATTAATGGTTTAATTGAAAAAAAAAAAAAAATTAAATTGGAGAGAATTTTTTCGGCATATATGTCTTGCTTTTATATACAATGTTTTCAATATTAAATTTCTCTATACACGCAATTTTGTATAAGAAGTAGGGATGCCAAACGGGAAATCCCGGGATTGATAAATCCAGAATCCAGGGATTTATTTTTATGAGTCCCGGGATTTTTAACATATCAACTTAAATGTACAAAAATGTTCGTTTTTATTGAGTTTTTATACTCTATACAAAATAATTATTAAAAATTATATTTGAGCTATATTTTTTATTGCAAGTAATTCTTATTTTTGAGTTTAATTTTTGTTTTTGGCACACAGCGAGTATTTAAAATTTGTAATTTTTGCTTGATATATCGTCGGTTGATAATTTAAATGTCGTGTGGATTTTTTGCGGTTTTGAGTTAAGATTGATTCCTTAGGTTTTCCGACCTGATCTTTCATTTGGCGTAATCAGTTTTTCTATACCTCATACGGGTTTGTGATATGGAGTGTTGAGTTTTTCGTATGTGGTATTTGCTGAAGCAATTTTCAAATTAAATCTCGTATGTAACTGCCACATACGACAAATTTCCATATTAAACGACCAAATTTATTATTTAAATGTCGTACTTCAAACTCAATTTACTCGAAACTATCGGAATCCACATACGACAATTAAATTATCAGCCGGCGATATGACGACTATTTCTGGATTTTTGTATTTTGCTTAATAAAAACCATTATTTGAAGTAGAAACGATATTTAAAGATTCCCATCTCAAGCCTTTTTTACAATTGTGTTTAGCAAGTTCAGCTTTTGTTCAAGACATAATACCAAAATAAAAATGATAGTTTTTATGCAAAATATAGAAATCAAGAAATAATTGTTATATATCAAGCAAAAAATAAAAATTATTCACGACCCAATTAAAGTTTTATTCAGAAACTAAAGAATAAAAGTTGATATAATTATAACAATTAAGTCGTAATATTGATGAAATAGCTCATATTCCTTCCGGTCCTATAATAATAAAAAATTTGCTTAAAAAACAAACGGTTAATAAAATAATTTTTTTATAAATAAACACTATTTGACGTATTCATAAATAAATTATTTAAACTTGAAATCTGTTTTAAGAAACATTTGTATAAACACTTTGTTTTAAAATAAATTTCAAACGTACTTAAATTATTGATTATGAATCTCGCCCTCACCCTGGAGGTGTACTGCACTGCAGTCGATATAGTGTTACAGTTTTTAACTCAGCTATCGAGATCGATGAGGGACCTACACTTTGCAGTGCATTAATGTCGTCACAAATTAATTCACATTGAAAATTTAATTGCTGTCAAAAAACCGAAATGAATTGATCTAGAAAAACTAAGAGACACGTATATTTTTTTAAGCTTTTTTCAGAATCTAATCAGATTGATCAAGAGTGAGGCCAGTGTTATAAACATATGTATAAAAAAAAATGTTTTGTTGTTTTCATTTTTAAAAATTTATGTTACGTACATATATAAAACCTTTTGAATATTCCAAAAGTGTTGTTTATTAAAAAAGTCGCATCTTAAAGAAACAGATTGATCCCGAATCCGGAAAAATCCCGAAATCCCGGAAAATCCAGGGATGCCGAAAATCCCGGGATTTCGGGCTCCAAAATCCGGAATCCCGGGATTTTCAAAAATCAGTCCCGTTTGGCAGCCCTAATAAGAACAGACTTTTATACAGAATATTGTCTATGGATAATTCTTTAAAACACAAAATTCTCAATATAAAATTATCTTATATACATAATTTTATCAGCCCACTTATGAATACATATTCCCAGGAGTTCTTTTCCTTATCCAATATTTACAATTGATTTTAAATAGAAAAATTTGGAGGACGGAATAAACTTCCTCTCGGTGAATTTTTATTCATTATTCCGTTGCAAATGAAAAATTCTTTCGTACCCAAGATTTTCCATTAGAAAAGTTCTTTTACATTAAATTTAAAAAGAAATCTGTACACAAACTTTTCTATAATAAATTCTGTTATAGACAAAATAATCCATAAAATATTTTCTTATATATTATTTAGTTCTTTAATTAACAATATTTTTATGGAAAATTTTTTTTTTATACACAAAATCTTTTAAAGAATGTACAATTTTATTTACAAATTTTTCTATAGAAAATACTCTACTATAAAAAATTTTCTGTAAAACGAAACTTTTTTTATACAAAAATTTTCTTACGGAAATAATTATATTCAGAACAGCTTTTATAGAAAATACTTTTGTAAAGAAAACTTTTTAGAAAAAGTACCCTCATACAAAAATTATCCATAGAAAATATTCTTATATACACAGAAAAAATTAAAAATTGTCTCTAATCACCAAATTTATACCAAATTCATAATATCAAGCAAACAAGTTGTTGAATTTGCACCTTTTACCAAAATGATTATATTGATTACTAAAAATTGTAAAAATGTGAATTTTTTTTTGCAATAAATGATATTTTTAATTTTAATTAAAAAAATGATCAAAAAACTTTGCCATTTCAAACAATGTGTTAATTTATTTAATTAAATATTGACAATTCCCAACAACAATTCTACATGTTTAAATTATTTTATTTTAAACGAAAAAAGTCAATTACGATTTTTTGTTATTAAATTAAAATTTTAATTGAAAATTAATTTCAAAACAACTAAAATGTTAATTAAATCAAAATTAAATTTTTAATTTTCATTCAACTAAAAAAATAATTGATTCAAGTATCACATTAATTAAATTTAAATACTTTTTAAACCATTTTTTTAAATGATAAAAAACTTTTTTCTGTGTAGAAAATTTTCTCTTAAAAATAATCTTGTGCGCAAGATTTTTTTCCAGGGCTGTGGAGTCGAAGTCGGAGTTGAAGAGTCGGAGTTTTTGTACCGGAGTAGGAGTCGTAGTACCCACAAAAACTCGCGAGTCCGACTCCAAAATTTTTCGGCATAAAAAAATTTAACAAAATACTCGTATTCTAATATTTTCCAAAATAAAAATTCTACGAAATTGGCGATGCAATCTTTCAAAATATCGATTTGAAATTTTCACAGAATCATTTTCTTACTATATTTAATCATTTCAAAGGTACTTCATTAAAAACAAGTTTAAGAGCTATATTCGGCTGTGCCGAATCTTTGATACCCTCCACCGACAGTTAGAATATATGAGAGTATAAATTATTAATTAGTTGTTATAAAAACGGACGTCAGTATAAACATTTGTTCCGGTTTAAAGCAATTGGACGACAATAAGACAGTGTTATTCTAATATTTCTAGCAATTTGAACTGACTTGAATAAAATATCATGATTCGTAACAGTTTATGCCGCACTAAAATGATTTTCAGGGGGGAATTAATATTACCACCATGGTAAATTATGGACTTATCACCTTTGTATGCTAATGCTCAACAGCTGTGCTAAAGATCATAGCATGATCATATGTACAGTTTAGGATTTAACTCATTTCGAGTCATTTTCAGTGGCGCCACCTGTCTGAAATTGGTCATATCAACTTATAAACCTTCGCCGGCTCATGCTCAACAACTTTGCTAAAGATCATAGCATCGTCAAATGCAGAGTTTAATTCATACTAAGTAATTTTCAATGGCGCCACCTATTTTAGATTTGTTTTGCTATTCTTCTTACTTGGTCAGAGACCATTCCGATTTGGTACGAAAATCGGTCCAGCCGTTCTTTAGTTATAAACGTAGTAACTAACGCACCTTTCTTTTATATATGTATATAGAATAAAGAATATTCACTTTTTTTGTTTTAAAAAATTTAAATCATTTTTTTTTCAAGTATTTAAATATTCAATTTTAAATTTAAACTATTTTTTTCACAAAATGTAAACAAAACTTGACATTCAGTACACACACAAATAAATAAACAGATGACTAGAAAATGTCACCAGAATGAATTCGCTTTGAAATGGTTTTACTGCCAGGTCCACATTATCGACAAGAATATTTCTTTCGCATATTTATATTGAAAACAATAATAAAAATCTAAAATTTGTTTTTGTTTTCAATATAAATATACGTAAGAAATGTTCTTGTCGACATTGTGGGCCAGGCAGTTAATTTCGTAGTGGCAAGTCCGATCAAATTTGTTTCAACTTTTTAATTAAATTTTTATATTATGGAAAAGCAAAATACGAAACTTCTTCCACTTTCGATCGGAATTGATTTCTGTAACAAGCCAATATGCATATTTCTTTTTTTTTTAACTAAATCTTTAAAAATACAAAGATTTTAATTGTTAACAAAAACTCTCAATCTTTTAAAATACCAGACATCGTACGTGTTTCATTTGACCAAAAGATTAATAAAACCACACCTTCAATTGTATTTTTTAGTATTTCAATTTATTTTAAATTTTCTATTTTCTTAAACACATAGAAAATTATTTCAAAAATAAAAAAAAACTCTGCTAAAGAAAAAGAATAAAATATTGCAAATTTACCAGAAAAATTGTCTTTCTATCGAAAAAATATTAAAAAAATAATACAATCAAGACTGCTCCTAAATTGTGCCTGCTCATTCATGCACAAGAAAATAAAATTTCATACAATGAATCCTCTAGAAGGGGAAATGAAAACATTAAAAAATTAAATAAATTCTTTACAAAATTCACAAAACCAATAAATACACACACTTTCTCATCTTTTGTAAAATGTTTTGGAAGAAACAATTTTGTTATAGCAACGAAAACATAAAATGGCATTAAAATAATTTTGGTAAAAAATATGAACAATTAAATTTCAAGTTAAAAGTTTAAAATTTGTCCACAAAGTAATGCAAAAGGGGAGGAAAAAACTTTAAAATGAAATTAATAATATAAAAAGAAAATGATGAATAACTTAAAGGATGTGATTGAATTCAATTTTAAAGTTGGAGAAAGTTTTAAAAATATGGCATATTCTCTTTTTCCCTTAGAAAGTAGTTTTATATAGAATATTTGCTAAATGACATAGTCTTTTACATCATGTTTTCTAAAGAAAAAAGTCTTATACAGTATATTATCTATGCAAAATGATCTTCTACCTCAATTTGAAATTAGTTTCATACAGTATATTTCTAAGGAAAATTACTTACACAGCATATTTTTATAAAATAATTTTAACCGAAATATCTTCTTAATACTCTAATTTTAGACAGTATATTTTCTACAAAAAGCAGTCTTATACAGCCGATTTTCTATTACAACTAGCTTTTAACTGCATATTTTTATAGAAAATAGTCTTATACAGCATAATTTTTTCCAAAAATAGCCTTATACATCATATTCTCTATCGCTTATTATCTTATACCTCATCTACATATATATGTATATAAAAGTGAATGTATGTTTGTATATCCTTTATGTGCTCGGGATTGTAAACTAACGTTGGCGGTCGGAAGTCTACATTTGTAGCAAATATGTATTTGTATGGAAACCTATGTCAACATATGAAAAAAACACTAGTACGCAGATTGTTATACTTGAATGCATATTTATTAAGAAATATACATATAATTTTTAAAAAGTACAAAGTTAAGGTTAAAATGTTTAAATTAAATTCATGGTACAGCATTTACCCAAAGTATATGTGGTGGCATGTGTGTCACATACAGGTTTTTTTACACCAACTGCAAATCTTGCGTGTAGTTTTACGCTTTCCATCTTCACAATATAGACAACGAACAGGGTGCATGGGCTGTATAGCGTTAGAAATATCAGGCAATTGGTTCATACTAGTGCCAGAAACAGGAGAACTACCAAGTGTCATTTCAAAAGCCAGACGTGTTGGAGCATGACCTAATAACCTTGGATTCTCAGAGCGCTGTTCAATTGCTGGCATGAAGAGTTGTTTTGCAAGGCTTCGCAGGAACTTTCGTCGTTTTTCTGTTTGGTGTCGAACAGCTCTAGTGCGCTCACTATCAAACCGAATGAACAGCAAAATTTCCTTGAATCTAGATTTCGGCATAACTGCACGGTAATAACAAACTGCTTCCATACTCCACAATATATCTGTATCTTCATCGTTTGATTTATTAACGCCTGCCAAAAATAAAAGCCCTATAAATGCTCTGAATTCAATATTTGCCACCTTATTCCACACCCACTCCTTTACGGTGCGGTTTTGTTCATTCCACTTTAGAAAGGGTTTCTCGGCTTTTGAGTTATGTAGTATCAATTAGAACTTGTTCGAGAATTGAAGGGGTGAAAATCAAATTAAATAGCGCTGACTCGATGAGCTCTTTGGTAGCACGAGATGGGCCAACAGCAGTGCCACGAAACACATTATGAGCACCCATTCGAATTGCTTGATTAGGCAGATTGGAAAGCCAGATAGTGTTGTCTTTTGAAACCAACGCACCAAGAGGCTGTTCAGAAACTGCCTCCTCCTCGAAAGCCAAATTTTCCTCATAATCTGCTTCAAACAATTCGCCTTCTATCTGCTCAGCGGATCGAATATCGTCCTCTTCAAGTATCATTTCGTTTTCGGCATCAGATTCTTCGGGATTTACACCAATTGGACCACTTGCAGTAGCACCAGAAGCATCACTTGAACAGGAACTTGTATGGTGGTCAGGTGGTACGTAATCATCAAAATCTAGGCTCTCCTCTGCTTCTTCATCAACCTCGCTCAATAGAAACTCAATATGCTTTTGAAGCTCTTCGTACCCTAGCCTGTAATTACAATTTTCTTTTATATCATCCATACCATAGACAAATATACACCTACCGTTTAACGACTCGTTTCGGACGGTTTGAGGCATGTCTGGGCGTGTTTATTGTTGTTTTTCGAAATATATTTCAAAACGATTAAGCACTTCGAAATGAAAAAAGCTTGCAATCAGCTTGAGCAGCAAATCAAAACTGATTATTGTAGAGATGAATATTGAATATGAATACATACACTTAGTCCCAATTTACATTATACGATTTTTGTCGTTGCGATTCTTACCTTATCGGCGAGAGGGGAGAGAGGAATTAAAAGGGGTACACAAGCGAGTGTACTCTACGATTCGTTTTGTTCATTCATTCGTAGTGTCAAATTATATGTATACATAGGGAGTTGTAACGACAAAAATCGTACAATGTAAACATTAGACCGACTTCAAAGAAGAAACGACAATAATCGCAACGACAAAAATCGTATAATGTAAATTGGGACTTACAATTATTGCGAAAAACGCAATAAAGTCATATGAGCAAGCACACGCATGTATACTCAAACGACCACAAGAAAGCAAAGAGTAAACAAAAAACACGAAGTGATATGTTCGACATTCAAAAAAATTTGAGTTGAGTAAAAGAGTGGTGTGAATTTTCATAGATTTTATATATAGTCAATTCACAAGGTATCCTAACATGTCATATTGTCAAAATGTCCTAATATTTTACAATGGTTTAAAAATATTGTTGTACGGCTCAGCCGCTCAGCGCTGGACTTTTCTGATTAATTACGACAGCACAATAAACACAGCAAGCAACGTTCTATTTATTTAAGACACTTTTTGTTAACAAACCAACAACAATATTTTTAAACCATTGTGAAATATTAGGACATTTTGACAATATGACATGTTAGGATACCTTGTGAATTGACTAATAGTGTCTACATTTGTAGACTACCGGCCAGGAGATGGTAGTTTTTAAAAGTAGGGCCTCGAGGGTGCTGTTAATTATTCTTTTAATGTGTTAGTGGCCCAAACTGCTTAGAATTGATTTTTAGGAAGCTACTGAAAATTTCGGAACTAATTGTTGTGGAAATTGTTTTTTATTCAACTTTTCATGGAAAAATGCTACAAATGTAGACTACCGAGCACATAAATGATATATGACTATATATTTGTGCCAAACCACTTGACCAATCACCTTGAAATTTTCACAGAATATAACTGTGGCGCTGGAAGAGACATTATGCTATATAAAGTTGAGACTGGACAAAGGGGCGAAGCCACGCCCATTTTAGGCATTTTTTGCATAGGATGATGATATTTAGTACATATGTTGTTAGTATGAATAGAAATAAGCTCCAAGAGGGTGGAGCCACGCCCCTTTATAGAAAAAGTAAAAACCAGCATATCTAATAAACTACTGAACCGATCGTTACCAAATTTCCACAGTAGGCGACTGCCTTGAGTTACTGAATTTTAAGCTATATAAAGATGTGGTTGAAAAAAGGGGCGGTGCCACGCCCATACAACCCAAAACATAACATTCTCATATCTTAGCTGCTATTTGGCGTAGGGTGATAATATTTGGTATATATAACAATAGAATATAAATACGTTGTATGAAAAAAGTGGGAGGGGCCACGCCCCTTAAAAAAAAAGTATTTCAATTTAGTGCAAATAGCTTAGATAATAATCCACAACATATTTCAAAAGGTAGTTTTAATGGGAAAAGTAGGCATTGCACCTTCCATACGAAGACACTTGAAATTTCTGTATATCATCTGTTGAACGGTTACTGTAAAATCATTCAAATTTTGTCCAAGATGCTTTACTTTTTAAAAAAATCTTACCAATTTTATTTCGATGGGGGTAGGAAAGCGCACCGGGTTATTTCTATATAAAGGCCCTAATCATATGAAACGCAGCGCAACACCAAAGAATAACATTGAAAGCACAAACAATGTCATAAATATTTTGTAATTTTGTTGTTGCTTTCTACAGAAATTCACATTAAGTTTTAAAATTTCAAACGCTCCATTGCTTGTGGCGTTGAATATTTTAAAACGGTACATGAATTTCTGTTGAAAGCAACAACAAAATTACAAAATATTTGTTTGTGTTAAATTTAAGTCAAGAATGAAAAATTATCAATAAAAAATTTTAATTAATTTCATGTTGTAAAATTCCTGTCTTCATAAAAATAATTTAATGAAAATTAAATTCAATGAAATTTTTTTAAAAGTGTATAAATTTTTTAATTTATTTACAACATTTTGTTTTTTTTTTTTCTTTTGTAGAATTTGTTTTTTAAATTATTTTTAAATGTCAATCAAATTTAGCTTGTTTTAAATTACTCTTGCCATGTCCTTTAAAATTACATCCCCAAGAAGAATTTACCCGCAGATCAATCAAAAACATTTGAAATCTCCAAATCGCCTCAAAGAATGTAAAAATACATTTGGCAATGCCGTTCTTATTGGAAACTGGTTTGAAGAGCGTTTTGCCAATAAAATTGACTCAAAAGCCATTACACCTGGCGTCTACGGCGAAAGCAAATGCTCCCAAGAGATTTCACTGCATAGAAAGGACTACAAGCAGCCATTGAGAATAGACTCCAGGCAGGATTGTGAGGAATT
Organism: Pollenia amentaria; assembly: GCA_943735925.1. Classification (NCBI taxonomy): domain Eukaryota; kingdom Metazoa; phylum Arthropoda; class Insecta; order Diptera; family Polleniidae; genus Pollenia; species Pollenia amentaria. Next base: position 179,936,785 of record OX031010.1, on the reverse strand, counting down.
TATTAATTGGAAGCAACAAGGATTTAGTAATCGTTTAAATAGCGAAAGAACCAACATAAAACTCTGGGACGGTGATCAATTCGCCAACAATGTTACAACATTAAAGGACATTATGTATCGCCTTAAACCAAAGGAGGACGAGGGAAGGAGTTTAAAAGTAATTTTGGGAAAGAAAAAGGTAAAGGAGGATTATATGAGCAGTTATGGGAATAGCACAAGTACAGGCCTGTTACTTTGGAGGGAGTGCCAAACTCGAAGGGAAAATGAGGAACCAATTGATGTGTCTCATTACAAAAACAATTTTAGGGCAACTAAATTAACCGGGAAGAGAGTTTTATTCAATGGAGAACAAAGAAAAACGGCTCTTTAAATGTTGTGTATTCTTAAGATGGTGATTTAATTGTGTGGTAGTAAAAAATTTATAATTAATTAAAAATTGATTTGAAAACAAAGGAATCTTCAAGAATGGAAAAATCAGTTAAAAATGGCAGAACAAATTTTGTTCAAGCTGCTTTTTCCCAAACTCGCGTGTCGAGAAATTGAAAATTTGTCCGCCACTGCTAGAAACTTTAAACTCTATTTATTCTCTTTGTTTGTCTTAAAATTTACAAAAACATTGACTTTTCATTTGCTGTTATTTTTAACAGCAAATTAATTGAAAATTTTTACCCACAAATCAATGCGAATTCATTACAGGTGATCCTAAAAGCCCTGCTGATAACTTTTTTTTTTTAGCTTTATAATTGTTGGATGTCAAAATTTTGTTTATTATATTTGTTTCTGTTTTGATTTGTTTCGGTTCTTGACATTGTACAATGATTTTACAAAAACAAATTGCTTGCGGTTTTTGTACGAGTTGTACTACCGAGATTACCAGGAATGAATTCGCCTTAGTTTTATTCCTTCAATTTTTTTTAGGGATAAATTCGAAAAATAAAATATGTTGAAAATATTTTAATTGTATTTAATTTCTGTGGCATTTTGACAAAACATCTTAAGTCAAAATAAGATTGCAAAAAAGTTTTTTAAAAACGCGGTGAAAAATCATTTTTATCAAATAATAAAATAAACCAAAATTAAGGAAAAAAATATCGTTTTTAATATAAAATTTTAAAAACGTAAACAAAAATCTTTTTTGAATAAAAATTCTTACCCACATTTTTTAAATTTCACTTAAGATGTTTTGTCAAAATGCCAGAGATTTCATTTGAACATTTTTTTATTTGGACATTTAAATACATTAACTCAATAAATTTTTAAGTGATTAACAAAGTCAAAAAGTTCAAAATCAATTGTACTACCGACCTGCTCAATTTTTTTGTATATATTTCTTGAATTTTAACTGCCTTATCATTTCTCTTCCCTTCTCTATGGTTGCGAAACATTTAATGCTGCGCCACGAGAACTGCAGTCCGTACACAGAAAAAAATATTACTTTTTTCCAATCACAAAACTTTTACCAAATTCATAATATCAAGCAAACAATTTGTTGATTTTGCTTCTTGATGACTTCAAATTGTAAATTGTGAATATTTTTTTTTTTTTTCAATAAATTATATTTTTAATTTTAATTAAAAAAAATGATCAAAAAACTTTGCCATTTCAAACAATGTGTTAATTTATTTAATAAAATATTGACAACTCCCAACAACAATTCTACATGTTTAAATTATTTTATTTTAAACGAAAAAAGTCAATTAAGATTTTTAGGTATTTAATTAAAATTTTAATTGAAAATTTATTTCAAAACAACTAAAAGGTTAATTAAATCAAAATTAAATTTTTAATTTTCTTTCAATTAAAAAAAATAATTGATTCAATTATCACATTAATTAAATTTAAATACTTTTTAAACCATTTTTTTAATTAATAAAACGCTTTTTTCTGTGTAGAAGTATTTGTTAACCAATGTCTTAGAAAAATCATGGACACTTTCTGGTCTGAAACGTGTTTAGTGACAGATTTTAATACGCCATCAGCCAGTTTATAATGAAATGCGTAGGCGTAAATGGAACTGGATTGGCCAAACTCTACGCAGGTCGTATGATGACATCACCAGGATTGCTACTGACTTTAACCATCGAGGAAGCCATAGAAGAGGAAAGCACATACTTTGAGACAGAAGTTGGGGGGAAGCTTCAACGCTAACATCCAATAAAAGGGAATTCAATAAATTCATTGAGGCACTGTACTCCTCGTGGGAGCGCTAGGAACATATATATCATTTCTGGGTATGGTGCAAACGTGTCGAAACAAGTTAAATTGAATCATTTGTTTCGAAAGGGATCTGGTACAAAAATATAAAGTGTTCAGGAGACACACAAAAACTGAATATCTCTTAAACCATTTGACTTTATGCAGGACAGTTTATTTTTCCTAAAATTTTAAGCCTCGGCTTATGTTCACAGAAAAAAATGTTTTATCAATTAAAAAAAAAATGGTTTAAAAAGTATTTAAATTTAATAAATGTGATAATTGAATCAATTATTTTTTTAGTTGAAAGAAAATTAAAAATTTAATTTCGATTGAATTAACATTTTAGTTGTTTTGAAATAAATTTTCAATTAAAATTTTAATTAAATAACAAAAAATCTTAATTGAGTTTTTTCGTTTAAAATAAAATAATTTAAACATGTAGAATTGTTGTTGGGAATTGTCAATATTTTATTAAATAAATTAACAAATTGTTTGAAATGGCAAAGTTTTTTGATCACTTTTTTCACTAAAAGTAAACATAGCCTTTATTGAAAAAAAAAATATTTACAATTTTACAGTTTTTAGTAATCAATATAATCATTTTGGTAAAATGTGCAAAATCAACAAATTGTTTCCTTGATATTATGAATTTGGTATAAATTTGGTGATTGGAGAAAATTAATAATTTTTTCTGTGTTATAATATTTAGTAAAAACCAAAAATTATTTCAGGCAATATTTTAAGAAGAAAATGGCCATTGAAGTTTCCGGGGATGAGCCCTTTTCGAAAATTATTTTTGAATTTTCACGGTTTTAGTAACAAAATGGAATCTTATATGTATGCATTTTTATTTAGACACACACATATTCAAATAATCTATGTATAATGTTTAAATATATATTTGCATTATAAGATAAGATTAACACCTTTGAGGATTAATTTAGGAACTCCAAAATTTTAATAAAAGTAAACAACATTTTCAACGAAAGCTCTTTTTTTATAAAGGAACAATAAGATCTTTCGGTAAATTTTTATCTGTTTATTATGATTACAATTTAGAAAACACATACATTCATAGAACTAAAACGAATATATTTTATCAATATAAACATATGAATTAGAAATCTTCTTCTTTCTATATGTGACTGTGAATACGAGTACATGACGGTTGGGCATTGCAGAAGTTCTTCATACAAATTTTGGAAATCGGTAATCTGGATATCACTATCTTCCGAGCAGCTGCATTCACACATGTTCAAAATAAAGATAACCAAAAATTGTGTTATTATTTTAATTTTTCTCCTCAACCGGTGTTCACTATTCAGATTTTTTAATAGTAGCAATAAAAATCGAATTTTTGATCGATTTAGATGCTCCGTATCAAAATACATGTTTCATGAAAATGTTACACTCCTACAGCAAAAATATGCGCTTTTATCTACAAAATTCTAAAAGGCTTTAGTGCAAACGCCTTTCGTTAAATAATAAATAAAAAGCCAAAAAAAGAAAGTTTTGTGTTATTATTTCTGTTTGCCAATTTTTAGCTTTCCTTTGTTGTGTTTATATAAGCGATTATCCATTTTGTTTTTTTTTTTAATTATTAAAATGTTTGTTATTTTTCTTTTTCCATGTGGAGAGTTTTTGCTCCTCCTGTAAAATTTGCTCAACGTAACTTATAGTGCATTTACACTTGTAATTTTCAAACTAGTTTATGATCGTAAACTACTTTCATAAACTATATCGTTTACATCAGCAGTTTTGACAGTTAACAGTTTAACAGCCGTGTCACAAAACAGCTGACTTCAGTAAAAAAAACTTAAAAACGTTGGTGCACGTACATTTATACATACGATAAACATACCTTTTATTTTCGTTATTCATATTATATAAAACAATTTTCAATTAATTTTTTTAAACTTTTTCTTGATGTGTTCCTTTTTTTAACGCAAACTTTTTTAACTTAATTTTTTTTTTATGAAATGTCAAATATCACTAGCGTTGCCAGAGCAAAATTTGAAAAGAACAGAGTTGCATTAACAAAAACTGGTTGTTTGCAACTAGTTTATCTCAAAAGCTAGTTACAAACGTGTTTAAAATTTGTATGGATAAACAAGTTTCTTTAACTAGTTTATCATCATAAACAACTTATAACGTATTTATGGTGTAGGTGTAAATGCACTATTAGGGGCTTTTTTTGAATCATATGACTATTTATTCGTTAGCCGAGACACGTCTCCGTTAACGCGAAGTACTAAAGTTTGCAAAAGTTTTTGTTCTTGTGCTACAGCAAATTTAAAATTCAATTCAATTAAATTTTATTATGTTCATGGTATTTACAAATTTGCTTGCATACTAATATTTAAAATTTGAAAACGTTTAAGGATTTTTCCTAGTTTTACTTAAATATTATATTTTGCTAAATTCAGTGGAGGTGAAATTTCCAAAAATCTTTTTGATATTTAAAATAAATTAATACTAAGCAAAAAATTAAATAGTTTCGGGCTTGGTTGAATATCCATCATTAAAGTATTCATTGGGGACCCTTCCTCCGTTGTGACGTTATTGCCAGCTTGGGATGGGCAAATTGAAAATATATATCGATATATATCGTATCGATGTATCGAACGTATTAAGCTGAACTGATTGCCGAATTTAAAAACCTAATATACCTATGTCAATACATATTTACAAACATATTACATGTAATTCCATTCAAACTTTTTATTGTTTTTTTTTTTTAATTTCAAATTTATTATTTAGGCAGTAAATTTGAAATTAAAAAAAAACAATAAAAAGTTTGAATGGAATTACATGTAATATGTTTGTAAATATGTATTGACATAGGTATATTAGGTTTTTAAATTCGGTAATCAGTTCAGCTTAATACGTTCGATTTTCAAACGAAACTTTCATTCGCTTAACTTTAAAATTTAGTTTTTAAGGTAAATTATGCGAACGAAGTTTTCGTTTGAAATCGAGGGACCGGCAGTTAATTCTACAATAAAAAAAATTCAAAAAAAGTAAAGAATACAAAAAATTTTATTTTTCGCCATATGAAATCTAAAAAAAAAAATAATAATTGGGATTATATAATGCCGGATTATATACTGCCGGTAAACGAAACTTGTGACACATACTATACAAGTAAACTGTGCAATATTTTATTTTTAATACTCGTAATTAAGAACATACTCAAATAAAAAAAAAAATATTTTTTTTATTATTAACAAACATCCAACTTTCATGAGTCTAGTCTATTGTTGCTAATACGCCATAGTTAAGGCGATTCTTTGCCTAATTCTAGGAACCCTTTCCAGAATATTTTTTCCGCGCTTATTTTTTTGTTTTCATCTCTTAAAAAACCAAGACAAAATCTAACTGTGTAATCTATGAAAATGTTCAATGGAAAAGCGCCGTTTTTTTTTAGTATTAGTTAAAAAACAACAGTATTGTAAGCAGTTGAGCAAAAGTTAAAGTGTTGAATTTAATTATAAAGAGATCTTAAAAATATCGAACTCGATAGTCGTAGATAAATATCGATGTATCGATACATGGGTATTTTTAATATCGGCGATATATATCGATTATAATTTTTTTAAATATCGGTTTTTTTGATATATCGATATTTATTGCCCATCCCTAGTGTCAGCGACGTATACAAGTACAAAAGATTCTAGCAATCCGCATTGTATTTTATTTCTTAATTTTCTTTTACTTAGGATTACTGCCGGCTCTATGCTCGGCTATACGGTTGAACGTGACACACGTTTGGTCGAACCGTGACTGTGGAACCTCCAGGATAATTGATTGTGCTTTGTCGATTGTCCCTGAGGGAGTGGACTACTGCACCCCGGAGCCTTTCTTTGCGCGACACATGTAGCGCAACAAAGTGCGCTGTCGGTCATGGGTGCCTTCCATGGACCAGCCCTGCGGGTATACACTGATGGTTCAAGGAAGGGGGAAAGAGTTGGCGGAGTTTTCTACATAGAGGAACTGGGCGTAAAAGTCTCCTTTCGCCTGCTGGATGGATGTAGTGTCCTGCAGGCGGAAATCTCGGCTTTAAAGCGGGCAGCCAACTGGCTAAAGTATTATCGCGTATCGGGATATATACGTATATTTACTGATAGCAAGGCTGCCATTGCTTCTCTTGCGGGTTTCTACACGACATCTAGGTTAACTGTGGAATGCCAAATGTCTTTGAATGAGATTGCTGAGCATTCAGGGTTAATGCTTGTATGGATACCAGGGCACTCAGACTGCCCGGGTAACCAGATAGCAGATGAGCTCGCCAAAGAAGGTGGTCGCATAGAACACATTCATTGATCAATTCATTGGCCTTCAAATGGCTCACTGTAAGTTACTCATTCTGCGCGAGAATTATAGAATTGCGCAAGAGGGATGGACCTGTGAGTCCACCTGCTCCATATCCAGGGCACTTTGGCCTGGATATGATGAATGGAGAACCAAATCTCTACTTAGGTTCAATAGGGACCAAACCAGGACTATGGTAAGGACACTGGCCTGTTGGGACTCATGCTAGAAGAATGGGTCTGAAATTCAATGACTACTGTAGAAGTTGTCATGATGAGGAGGAAGAGGAGACTGTGCTTCACTTTCTCTGTCAATGCCCTGGGCTCCGGGACTGCTCTTTAGGATGGGCATTGTCGCTGGGTATCACAAAGGGACCGCTGAAGGACCCAAGTGAGCTGTCTCTCGATGGCTGCCCATGGAACCTAACCTAACCTAGGATTACTGCCGAAAACTCCGTTGGTACACAAGGCAGTGTTAATACCAACATGGCTTATTCTTTAAATGGCCGTGGTCCAGTGGCATCTTAATATTAAAAAATGTTTGCAAAAATCCGCTCAAAGGTTTTAATGTTCGTACGTCAAAAGAGCATTGCGATTCATAAATGCCTGTTGAAACATTGATATTCCTAACCGGTTGAATTGTTTTAATAATTGAGCTGAAATTGGGCTCTCCTACTGAAATTGAGCTCTTCTAATATACATAATTTGTTACTGCAAGGGATAGAATGAGAATTACAAACACTCAAAAAGTCTTATTTGCAACGATATCAAAGCTTTAACAAAATACCACCAATAAAACAATGAGTTTATCTTTTACATTCTCCACTTTTTAAAATCTTTAAAAGGGTGTGTATAACACCTTTGATTGCTTAATATAGAGTATTGAATGACCCCATGCAGTGTCCTTGAGTTTGTGGCTGTGTTTTGTTGTTTGTGGTTTTAAAGTAACACAAATTTAATTAATATAGTAAACATTTGAAAATGATGATTTCATAATACTTTTACCTTCCTATAAACTAATAAGGCATTTCCAAAAGAAAGTAATCTCCAGAAAAATTAATAGCACGTTCTTCAACACACTTGTGATACCGGTGCCGAAAAAGGGTACCTACTTGCAAAAACTGATGACTTTTTTGAGAGAAAAATACTTCGTAAAATTATTCGCTGGCGAAGAGTATAGGCGACAAATGAAATTAGCTGTATGATATTTACTGCGACATGAATATAGTGAGACGCACGAAGACACAATGATTGCGCTAACTCGGACACATCGAAAGAATGAGCGGGGATACTCCTTAGTGAAAGCCATTCGAGAACCTATATGAAGGAAAGCGTAAGCGTTAAAGGCCTAAAAATCCCCAGTGAATTAAAGCGGAGACAACGTACAAAATACTAAAGCTCATGGAGAACATTTTTGAGGCAGGCCGAAACCATCAAGAGATTAACGTCCCACCTAAGCTTATAATTAAGTTTCTGTTGACAAGTCCATTATATTTTAAAGCTTTTTATTCAGATGTTTAGTGCTTGCTTTATACGTAACTTCCATATGGGTACCCGGGTACCTTGCCGCACAATAGAAGGTGTTTTTTGCGGCACACATAAGGGCTAAAACTAGGGTAACAAATACTGAAACCGATATATCGGCTATACTACACGTTTGCCGACATAGCGATAAGCCTATACTTTTTTAGCTCTCTGGAGACTATAAAATAAATACATGATTCACATAGATGTGTGCGTGGAGTCGTTCTGTCGTTCTTTTTCGGCTACACAAACGTGTTGTCGGCAATACACAGGGTCTCCACCTGAGATAAGATATAAGATTTTTATATCAGCAAACGTCAAATTCAATCGCAGAGAGTTTTATCTTACGTGTGGACTCTCAAATAGTGTTAGTATTAATATTATAATAAATGTTATGAGACAGTTGTTATAAGAAATCTTTTAACAACTATATTATAAGATGAGCTATCAAAAATACACATCCATACACACATATAAAACATTAACAAGCCACCATTATTAAAATGTGTAATTTATTAATGCAAAAAGTGCCAACCTTGTGAAAAGTGTTAAAGAAAAACAATATTTTAAACTAAAAAATCGAAAAACTAAAAAAAAAGAATAAAAAAAGAATAAAAAAGATACAAGTTTACTGAACGAGAATCAGTCGATTATGAAATCTTCTAAGATACGTGTTCCCCTTGTTTAATATTAAGATTAACATGAAGAAATGTATTCCCTCATTCTGCCGACATTCTCTCAGATATTGTCTCAGGTGGAGACCCTGTGATACTTGATAAAAATCAAAAAGTTTTGATTTTTTTATTTGATGGCTGATTATTTGAAAGTCTTGTTTCTTTGTGTTTGTTGTTATGAAGAAGTGTACGGATAATTGTTTTTTTTTTTTTTAAATAAAAATGTTGATTGTCGTGTTTATTTGTACGTCTCCGAAAAAGCCTGGGGGCTAATTCTGGCAGTCGTGATCGAGTACTTCTTCGATTCGAAACAATTTTATTTGTAATTATTTAAGTCGATACTGAACGAATTGAAATTATTTTTTCGGTGTTGTAAAGCATTTATATGAGTTTTCAAAACACTGAAAAAATAATTTCGATTGGCTCAGTATTGACTGAAAGAATTAAAAACAAAATTGCTTTCGAATCGAAAAAGTATTCGATTACGACTGCCAGAATTAGCCCACTGAAATAAACGACGCTAACACATGCACTGATTGATTGGTTTATCCCACAGAATAATAAATTGTTTCTTTTAATTCTTAAACTGAAGGTCAGGTCCACACCACGCGTTTTTCCTTTTTTCAAGACGCATGCTAAACTTGAAAGAAATCCTACGTCATTCTTTCGCTGCGTATATACATTTTACACGCAGAGAAAAAACATGATTAATGAATGGTCACTACGACCATTTTTGTTTATACTTGCCTTATATGTTTACCCTCATAAATTAATTATAGTCTTAATATAACTTAAAAAATTGTTTTTTGTCCTTAACATTTTTAAATTCACTATAATAATATTATATGGTGGCTTACACCTAAAAAGGTACTCTGGTCTAGCTAAACATATTATATTATTTGATATGTTAGCTACTATAATATATATATTTTCAACTATACAGTTAAAATCATAATATGAGTTGAACACAAAAGGTATGTTTAATACCATCATTTTTGTTTGCTTGAAAACACATTCTCTTAAGATGCAAACATTTATTGTCAAAACAAACAGTGTGTGCTTTAAAATTACATTTTCTCCGTCCGCGATCGTCAGTTAATCAGGAAACATGAATGATGACAGAATAATTAAAACATTTTTCGGGGAGAAAAATGCCATGCTGCCTTGCAAAACTAACGAAATAAATTATTATACGTTTATTGAAACAGGTAAGTTATTTAAACATAATTATAAAAATATATAAATATGCAATTATTTTGTCTTTCTTGCAGCCAAAAAAAACCTATAACAAATTTTGACACATAATTTTGTCATCAGCCCCGAATTTTTTCAAAAACGGAATTCTTATTTGTTTGGATATATTTGTACCACACAACGTAAATTTATAAATTAAAACACAAAACACAGGTATATTAATATGTATATTTAATTTTATTTTTAATATGTATATGTATGCTATATTTTATTTATTATATTTGTAATAAAACATGAATTTTTTAAATTACATTTTTTATTGTTTTTATTGTAAGAACCATATAAAATGTTGAAGTAGACATTTTGCATGGTATTGGGAAATATAGAAAAATAGTTTGAAAGATCGTGAGCATTTTTCTTCTGAACATAATAATATGTTTGAGACAACAATTATCTAAAATCATTATAACTGAACATATATTGTTGCTTAAGACGTGTTTGACACAATCATAACTACAAACATTAATGATAGTTTGCGATTGTGATTGTATCAATCATGTTTTTTCTTTGCTTGTACGACTTTTTGGATTGATGCATAAACGCATTGAACGCTTGGTGTGGACCTGCAGCATCCGCCCTTTTTCTTTGCATCATAATATGGTAAAACGTTCCCTCATTGATAAATCTTGTATGTAAATGTACGTTTTAAGAATTTTCTGCTCATTTTTAAGGATTTTTGTGAACATAAAAATCATTTCGCCACATATTATGGGTTTCTTCAAAGATACCACAAAATCTATAAGCAAAGTCACTGCTACATTTTCTGACGCTACTTCGCTAGTTAAAAGTCTTCGAACATTATTAGGAAATACGATAAATGAATAAACTAAAATGCAGAATAGTTCAGAGTCCCAAAAATTGGAGACTAAAGTAGCATTAGCTCTGAATGAAATTTTTGAGTGTTAAGAGAATAATGAAATCTATTGGTCACCTACAATTCTCTACCTTCGATACAAAACTTGAAGAAAATAGATCAAAAAAAGTCTTACTGAGCTACTCAACATGACTTTACATTCCGAAAGTGTTGAAGACACGGTAACCCCTACATCTAGTAAAAGTTCTGATAAGTCTACAAGAACTGACCTTTGAAGCGTCTGTGCAAATCTTAAAAGAAAATTTGAAGAAGAATGATCCTCTGTCGATCCTTAGCTGTGGCGTAGCTGAATAAGAAGTCTAGATATAAATTAGATCTTTAAATTTTTCTAGAGACGCAGATCCGTTTGTTAACTGGCGCTATTAAATATTATACTCTAAGTTTAAGGCCACGGCGCAGAAATACTTTAGTTGTCAAATGAATTCAGTCACTTCTAAATTGTTGTGAAATTATCTCCGCAAAAGCTGAGAATACTTTGTTTTTTAAACAAATATCTTTATTAATATGAATTTTGAATAATTATAATCAGGGTTGCCGTTTAAACTATTTTTATCCGACCAGAATTGTCTGCAAAACCTATCATAATGCCTTGAAACCGACCAAATTTTTTAAATATTTAAAAACAAGTATATCGTCACGTAAAATGCAAAATAAAAATTTTTCAGGAGTGATAAGAAACTTAATAAAAAGCAAACTGTTGTGATTAAAAAAACAGCTTTTTCAGGATAGTATCATAAATTCATAACTTGTTAATGATATTTACCAGAAAAAATCGTTGTTATGATCAAAATAGTTTACCTCTTTGCTAAGTTTTTTATCTCTCCTAAATATTTAGTTAAAATTATGAAAGTCCCTTTTGCATTTTATATGCCGATACGTATGTATATTTGCTTTTGATATAAGGTATAATTTTTATTGAATAAAGCTATTAGTCTATTTTTTATAATATGCAATTAATAATAAATACAAAAAAGTAACAAAAACAAAAGGTACCTCATAAACTAGATTTATTCATTGAACATATGAAATAATACAGTAGTCCCTCGATTTACGTCGCAATCGGTTCCGGAAAATGACGACGTACATCGAAACAACGTAAATCGAATTTAAACATGTTCATATGTGTTCTATAAAATATTAAAAACATAAAGAGAGACTAATTAAAGAATTAAACAAGTAAGAAAGTATATTTAAAAACCAATTTTCAAAAGTGTACCGTATTTGCGACCCATGGGCAATCATGGACCCGCAAGAAAAACTTATGTTATGCCGCATATTATTTAGATATTTTCATATAAATGATTTTAGATAAGGGGGTGGAGGTGGATCATCAAATAGCACGTTTTATCATGACATAGAATCTATCGTTAAGGTGTTTTTTCGCTAAACTTTGTGTCCATACCAACATTTATAAAAAATATATTTTCGGGATAGTATTTGTATGGGAACTTTGGTTAAATATAGACCAATTTCAATATAATTTTTAAGATGATTTAAATTGCAATGAGATAAGTTTGGAGCAAATTTAAGCTAAATACCAACATAATAAGTGCGTTCATGGGTACATATACTCAATTCCGAAAAAAAACTTGTATGGGGGCGATGTGAAATAATGAACCGATACTCACCATTTTCAAATGGCATGTATGCCAAATTTAATGAAATTATCTACAAAATTACAAACTGTAATTTGCGTACAATGATTCCATTCACTGCCTGCTAGCCATCCGAACGAACGGATATCGTTAGATCGATTCAAAAAGTGATTCTTAGTCGATCGGAATACTACAAGCAGGGTCTAGGACCGATATTTTAAGGTGATACAAACATTAGCACAAACGCATAATACCCTTTCCAATACATAGTCAGCCCAATTATAAATAAAAATTCCCGGGGAGTTTTTTCCTTTCTCCCATTTTTCCTATTTAAATTCTATTGTAAAAATAGGCAAAGGGAAAAAATTTCCGGAGAATTTTTATTCATAGCTGGAGTGATTGTGTTTTCTTGATCTCATATTTCTGTCCGTTGTGTTTAACAAGAAAAACCAAAATGTATCCATGTATAGATAGGAATAGCTACACACGCATGAAAAACCCAAAAAAAAAACATTTCAACTAAAAACTGTGATTCCCCGCTTTTTGCTTATAAAACATAAACAAAGGAGGCGACGTAAATCGAATGACGACGCAGATCGAGTTAATAAGGAACAAAAAATCTGAAGACGCAAATCGAATGGCGACGTAAATCAAATTTAGAAGTCACACAAAATTTTGCGAAGCAAACCGAAACAACGTTAATCGAGGCGACGTAAATCAAGGGATTACTGTACATATAAAAAACCCATAATAAGAAATTAATCATAATTTGTAAACTTAAGTTTGTAAAATTTTTCAAAAATATTTTTTACTGCCTGGCCCACAATGTCGACAAGATATATCGTCGGTCACAGGTTGACAACTCTTAACATGTTTTTTTGTACTTTTCAGGAGACAAAAAAAAACTTTATTACTCCGTTACTAAACCGTGTTGGAAGTAAATAAAAAAAAAACCAAAATTAGTAGGAGATATTTATTGTAAGATGGTGTAAAGAAAACAAAGGTATTGCAATAATTTCAGATTAAAAAAAAATTAAAATAAATAATACCCTCGATTCGATTTTTTTGCGAGTTAAGAGTTGTCAACCTGTGACCGACGCACAGTGGCGCCCGTAGAGCAAGCGAGGTTGCAAAAATCAAAATTTTCATGAGTGCCGACGAAGTTTTGAATAAACCCATGTTATAGGAAACTTTTCAACGATTTCAAATATGCCACTCTTAATAATATCACATTTTTAGTTTAGAAGATATAACCGTTCAAAGTTGACCGACTTTCGGTTTTCAAAAAAACACACAATTTTTAGTCAATTTGTTGCGATTTCAGGTGTAATATCACGAAAAATAGGTAACGAATCGCCTTATTTTTTGTTTGTATTGATTGATGTATTTATTAAATGTATAATGATAAAAAAAAAATTAACTGTTTGCTTTGTGTTTCTCCTGGTAAATCACTATTTAAAAACTATCCGTTTTTTCACTATTTTTCAACTTTGACGGAAAATAAAAAAAAACTATATTTTTCTATATTTACCATACGTGCAAAACCTGTTCTTTGATTATTTCTTTACATAATTCAAAAGGTTTTATCTGCCCGTACGTGCCCGTTTGGCTTCTAGAGGTAAAAAAGTTCAAAAAGACATGGTTGCAGAAATTGTATGGCGTCCATCCCTTATATGTTTTGACTGACAGTAGTTTGATCTAATAGTTTGAAAAAAACTACTCATTGAAATTAGCAGGTATGTACCTCACATAAACAATACTTTGGCGTACAAATGGTCAGGAACAATATTGACTTATGGTCCCTACAGGTAGGCACAAATCTTATTTGGACACGTGCATAATATCAAAATTGCATTATTTAGCCTAAATCCATATGTATGCAGGGAACAGATAAATTTTTAGGCATGGTAGCATAAGCCTATATATTGCAAAATAAGCATAATGCCTGGATTAGTCTACGCCTGAAAGTTGGCGCAACAATTACTGAAACCATTAAACAATTTAAGTACTGAAAACATGGCGTTGAACAATTTAAAATTATTTGAACTGTTTAGAAAGTCAACCACACCAAAGTTTTTCACGGAAGTGAAAATTCTTCCTGAGAAGTTGACATTGATCAGCAAATGGGGCTGCGATGGATCATCCGGACAAAGCGTTTATAAGCAAAGGATATCTTTCGATGACGCTACAATATCGGACGGAAATATGTTTATGGCATCTGTTGTTCCTTTGCGGCTAAAATCGGATGATTCCCTACACTGGAAAAATCCACGTCCGTCATCAGTGCATTATTGCCGACCAATAATGTTTCAGTTTGCAAGGGAATCGGCAGAACTCATAAGGACTACGGTGAAGGACATTGAAGAACAAATAAGCAAGATTAAGCCTACAAAGCTGCAAATTGGAGAAGGAAAATATATTGAATGCAATTACGAGTTCCACCTGACCATGGTTGACGGAAAAGTCGTAAACGAACTGACAGGAACAACCTCAACAATGTCATGCCCGATTTGCAAAAAGAGTCAGAAGAACTTTTTTCAATTCAATTCAATTTATTTCATATATAATATGTTACATCTCAATTTTATATAATTAGTTGTAAAGAGTTTAAGATTAGTATCTTTTTCTGCTTAATTATAACATATTTCAATTAGTTATCATATACATATATATAGACAGAATTATATTGGAGGTAAAAATTTAGCAAAAACCTATTTAAACCCCTTTTTTCGTTTTATTTTTATATTTTTTTTATCGATTTTATATTATTATTTGTCAGAAGAACTTTGGTAATTTAAACGATTCTACAAATGAGGAGAATTACGAATATGGAATGTCACCATTGCACGCAAGGATAAGGTGTATGGAATTCTTGCTAAAACTGGCATATACCCTACCACAAGAGGAGGAAAACTTCGATGAAAATACATCAATAAAGGATAAGGAAAAGATCAGAAAGCAGCAAATACAGGATGGTTTTTTTGAAACAAGTTGGACTAAAAGTAGACTGTCCCAAGCACGGATACGGTAACTCTAACGATGGAAACACTTCTTGGAGATTTTTTGAAAATGATGAGGCAGTAACTAGAATCATTGGAATTGACAATCAAATCGTGAAAAGATTGGGAACGATCTTGGATGTTTTAAACTGCAAAGAAAATGTCAATTCTACAAAATATGGAGAATATGCGTCGAAAACTGCATCTCTTTTAGCAGAAATGTATCCACAGAAGAAGTTGACCCCGACCGTCCATAAAATATTGGCGCATGGCAAAGATATAATTGAGTACCAGTCTTTGCCAATTGGAGAGCTTTCTGAAGAAGCACAGGAGTCTCTTAACAAATTTTATAAAAAATATAGATTGCAGAACACATTCAAAGCATCAAGGGTAAGGCAAAATAAGGACCTCTTCAACATGTTGGCAGCATCTTCCGATCCACTTATTTCTTCCCTGCGGCATGTGAAGTCACGAATAGAGTTACAAAATAATTATAGTTTAGAAATTGTTAGTCTTTTACAGAAAATTGAAAAAATAAATTTAAAAAAATAAATAATTTTTTTTTTTTAATTTGTTGGGTAATAATTTAAAACATAAAACCCTTAAGAAAAAAAATAAAAACAATCTAAAAATGTAAAAATAATTTTTTTTAGTTACCATAAAATTGATTTTTCTACTAATTTTAACTTTGATAACCCATAAGTAGGCCCCTACAAAGCGTAGCACCCTTTCCAAACGCTCATTTCATACAACATCTATCTATCATATGCTGTTTAAACTGTTCAATTATCTTATTCGGTTCAAAAGATATGATTTTTGCAACGAAAAAACTCAAATGGCGCCACTGTGCGACGATATGCTGAGCTCCAAAACATCCTAATAATTTGCAGACAACTTAAGGAATGAATCAAAGTTTAACAATGCACAGTTTGCTTATTGTTTATACACGGTCAAATGCATAAAAAGCGAGTTGTTCTGCAACTGACGTTTTGGAACTTTCCCATACTTTCTGCAAGTTCTGAGGCGAATATACTATTGACTTATAAAAACATGATCAAAATAAAGAATCAAAACATTCCACGGTTCTATAATTCTTACAATATCTCCAAAGAAGTCTACCTGATATCTTTTGGTGTGGTAAAGAACAGTATTCCTGAAATTCTTTTATTAAAGTTATACTTTTAGAACTTTGCAAAAAAAACTTAAAAAATTAACACAAAGAACCTCAATATTTTTGTTGTTGCTGAGTAAGATTATGCTTACCACCATTACTATTAGGTAGATCGATTATTTGACTTTTTTCAATAACCGGTTATCGAATATTACGAATAGTTGTTATTTTAAAATACCCGGTTTTCGGTTAAACATTTTTAAAATAACCGGTTAACCGGTTTTAATTCGAATACATAAAAACACAAAAACCAAATAAGTTTTTGTAATGAAACGTTAATTTGAAAAAAAAAAAAAACAAAACAATTCACAATGGTAAGGAACCAACAAAATACATAGATATGAATGACTTAAGGTTTGTTCAGACCTAACAAATATGTGACGATAAAATCCAAAAAAAAAAAGAACGATACTTGTAAATTGATCCAGCTTTAACCTTTTTTTAAACAATTTATATTTTATAATTATATTATTTGAAATATTCTCCCAAATTTATTTAAAATGAGTTTTAAATTGTAAGTGGTTAAGCATGTCTATATGAATCAGTAGACTTCAACCATTTTTAAAAGTTGCAAACAAAACCTCTTAGTCAGGATTATATATTTCAAATTATTTTGTTTCAGCATTAAAGAAACGAATAGTGACATGTACATGCTTTTTGTATGAAATATTTATTAATTCGTCGACCACAATTTGAAACCTTCCATGACATTGTTTGATTTCTTAAATTTTGTTTTTAATTCTTGGTGTTTTAATAAATAAAACTGATTAATTTTTCCATATCGTGGATTCCGCCGGAATTTTGCAGTTTTAAGAGTTTTTAGTGCCCAAGCGGGCATTCCGTCCTCGGCAACACAACGGGCTAATATTTCACCCGAATGATTCATTTTTGGCAGCGTATTTCAGTTAAGTATTATTTGACGACTCTTTAGAACTACTTCAAACGGAGTTAAGTTTTATTTGGAGCACATTAATGTTAAAGGTGATTAATAAGTCGTGACGGGGATGAACCTTTGCAACTTAGCATTTTAGGGCACATCAGGCATTTAACTTTGTCTCTTTAATCCCGTTCGAAATATCTCTAGAGATAACATCTATATAAAAATATATTTTTATCAATTATAAAAATAGGGAATTAAGCACAACAAACAAAATCTTTTAATAAATAATTGTATTCCCAAAAACAACTTTGATAATAAATGTATTTAATATTTAGAACACTGTCGCACAAAATATTATTTGCTTTTTAACTGAACACGTTTTTGCTGTATTTTGAATTGCTTTTAGTTTTTTTACACAGTCGCTTTTATAAGCGGTTATAATGTTTTTGGCTTGTGTTACCTTTTGCTTTGACATTCTTCATCAAACGTTTAAGTTTGCCCAAAATATTAAATTAGAAAAATACTTAAATTACGGGTACATCCACAACAAGAGTAAGGAAAATGTATATAAATTACACATTATTAAAATAACCGGTTTTTATACCAAAATAACCGGTTTATTCGATATTCGAAAAATTTACATTTTAAATTTACATTTTGTTGGACAAAGCTGAAATAACCGGTTAAAACCGGTCAAATAATAACCGTTTGAACTCCCTAATTACCAGTCATGGCGTAAGAGCTGTTTGTTGCCAATCCAATACGAAATTTTTAAAGAAATAATGTTTATTGATAAAAAGTTTTTTATAAGAAGAAAAATTTAAACGGCATTTGGCTTGGTAAGCTCACAAAAGGTGGCATATATATCCTTTATAACACTAACACCTTCAAAGAAACTTGCTACTAATGTAATACATTTCATTTCATTGCCACATCAATAGTTTCATCAACAATCAAAAACAATTTTGTGTTTTTGAAAAATAAATTAGACTTACACTTGTCTTTTTTGCAACCAGTGTTCTAAATTTGTTAAAATAAATTTAGAACATTTTCTCAAGCCGACCAAAATTAGGTTTGGCCTACCATCCAACCAAATGAAAAATATCCGACCAAATTTGGTCGGAAAATACCAAGTTCGGCAACCCTGATTATAATCTCTTACGTTGTGTTTTTTTTTTTTTATTGTTTGAAAAATCAATTAATCATACCATGAATTTATTTCGTTGTTTTTAAAATCTTATTAAAATCAATTTTAAATGTTAATAACGTTACCTAAAACGCAAAAGGCCCTATCTAACATTTTGAAAATTTTACAGGAGTAGCGAAAACTATTTATTATGATAAATTTATAAATAGTCGTAACATTAAACTGTTTATAATTAATTTTTCTTCTATTTTTCTTGTAAGACCTACGAGTTGTTTTGACAGTTAGCAATGTTCCATATTATGCAAATTATTAGTTAGCCCTTAAGCATTTTTCGCTTTATCGTTTATAGATAGGGCCTTTTGTTTTTGGTTAATGAAATCGCTAATTTTGGTCGAAAGATTCCAAAATGTTTTGTGGACATTTAAGTTGACGCAATACATCAGAATCAATGAAAAATTCGATTTTGAATTTTTGGTTAGTTAGGACATTTTGCATTTTATGCAACGATAATCTCTTCACTGTAATTTTGTATAATAAGGAAATTACTCTACTTTAGTTTTGTTAATTTTACCTTGAATTTAAATTTAATATTCGTATCGGTATCGGCGATATTTCTCTTTCAGTATCGGTATCGTATCGGCAAAAAGGCGTATCGTTCCACCCCCAGTTAAAACTAATTACTACACTTTTTTACATTGGCATTGGGTGGAAGTCAGTGGCTTCTATTTGCTTTTTTTCTCCATTAAATATGCACCTGGTTATTAAAAGCCAACAAATATCCTTGAATATGTAAAATGACTAATTGCCCCAAAGTGTGTGAACAGAAAGATTTTTAATGGCTTTCAAAACACAAACCCCTGATTGCCGCTATTAAATTAACACAACCAAAATTAATGACAATCAGGGTCATAATGATGGAATTTATGTAAATGTATTTGATAATAATGAATAACTTACTTTAGTGGTTTAGTGTTTGAAAATGTTTGTTGAAAAGTGTAATTTGATATCAGACTTCACAAGCAAAACTTTCACTTAAAATTGTGGTCGGTATAAAGAGTTTTATAAAATCTTCACAAATGGAATTTAAAAAAATGTCAGTTAAAAGTTTCCTTATATAATCAAAACTCTAATCTTTACAAAAAGTTTTTAATTCGTATTTGTCTTTGTATTTAACAATTAAAGCAACAATTTCTAATTAAAATTCAAATACACAACAGAAATAAACAAAAAAAAAAAAAAAAAAAATAATTAAATGAATTCATATAGAAGCATAAATTAGCAGCATGCGGGCACCCAGCATCAGTTTTATAACGACTTAAAGTCGGTTTAAAACAGCTTATGTGTGATATGTCTGCTGTAATTGCACAGTGTGACCGAAACAATATTTTGTTGATAACCCTCCATTACAAATGGTGAAAAAAAAATTATACAAAAGGTATCATTCGACTTTTAACAGCAAGAAATATTTGTTTTAGCTGCCATAAAGTATAAATTGTAGATCCCTGAAAAAGTTCTTAGTAGCATTATCTAGTGTGGGTTCACACAATGAAAGTTTTCTTTCAGAAAGTCTGAGTTTGTTGATGAGACGGGTGAAAATAATAACATGTTCCTTTCCCCTCTCACCAATAAACGCAAGCTTTCTGAAAGAAAACTTTCATAGTGTAAAACAAGGATTAAGTCCGATGATATTTTAACAAGCTCCTTTACAAAATGATCTGCTGGTTTGCGGATACAACGGATAAGTTAAAGTAATGAAATGGACGCTAAAAGTTCTTTCCTGCAAAGTTTACATTATGTCAAATTCTATGAATCAGAATATTAATATTTGTATGTTAAGATCGGTCCCACTGTACTTATGTTTTAATAAGCAAAATATTCCAAAAAAAAAAAAAAAAAAAAAAAAAAAAAATAACAAAAAGCAGGAGATAAATAAGACTAATAATTGCACTATAAAATAAACACCCTAAAAACGTGACTTATATTTTAGAAAGAAAAAAAATCCGAGCATTTAAAATATTCGGCAAATCAAATGCTGACAAATGACAAACACATAGAACATAAATAAGACTATATCTGTGTAATGTTGCTGATAAGACAATATTAGGGTAAGAAATTATTTTCGAGTTTTATTTTGACGAATAAAATTTCATTACTTTCCTTATTATACGAGTGAGCGATAATTCAAATTTTTTTTTTTTTTTTTTTTTTTGTTGCTATTCTAGATAAAAATGTTTATAAAAAAATTTTAATAAAATTATCAATATTGTAATAGAATTCATATCAATTAGTAAAACTATATCTAATTGTAATATTAAGCAAGTTAATTAACTATTCAGCTATTAAACTATTTTTACTTCAAACTGAACATATTTATTTATTGCAGAAAGAAATTTCAATAAAAATTTTTGATGAATCGAATCATTTTGATGCACATGCGACCCTAATGTTTATCTGGATTAAAAAATTTGTTTCTGTGAGAGTACATAAAAATAAAAATTTTAGTAATTTTAATAAAACAAAACGTGTAAAAAGAAAAATTACATGCATGCATACGTACAAACTCTGTATGTTACATAAAATCAACGTTAACAACTTAAGCAGACAAACAAATAACCTGGTAAAAAAAAGCATCAGTAGAGCACCCTGAACCTCGTAAATAAGGCCAAATGAAAGGACTCTTACATAAAAACAGACAGACCGACAGACAAACAGACATACATACAAATATGAGAACATACAGACAAAGAGCCTCACAACACAGGTTACCACAGAGATGCAAATGAGTTGAATAAACTGGCTGCTGTGTAATTGCTACACATTTATTTAGAACCCATTTGCAGTGAAAAGGATGTGCAGCACCCCAGAGTTTGTAAAGCGTTAGATGTACAAAAAGAAAAATGGCAAAAATTACAACGGCAAACGAATTTTTCTAAAAAAAAATGTGTATAAAGACTAACTAACGATCATACTACCAATACATTCGTACGCATTAAAGCAAATATAAATGAATACATATGAATATGGTTTCATTCCAATATTCGTCGGAAATATATATATATGTATTTTTTTTTTACTAATAGGAATTAACGACTTCAAAAAAACACTACAAAAAGGAAAATTTTTTAATGTAATAAAAAAAAGTATTTTTTTAAAGAAAATATTTTGAACGATTTGTTTTCTTCTTGCAAAAAAATTCGTTAGAACAAATTTTTCCCATTTGATTTAAAAAATACAAAATTAAGTAAGTTTTTATTAAATTTAGGTTGTTTTAAGAAAAACGTGGTTCTTAAGGGGTCTGTAAACGGTCAAAATGCTTGTCATGCAGGCGAATTCACTCGTGTACGTGTGCTGGACATATCAAATTTTTTTTTTTTGATTTTCCATCCAGCATCGTTGGTGTCATGAACACATTTTGACAATAAATTTTGACCTTTAAGCCTATGTTCGAAAATTCGAAATTAAGTTCGAATTTTTTTTCATAAATTTCGAAATTCTTTTAACCGTACGATTCATAACCAGGTACCCGGGTACCCGAAGTAGGTTGTTTTGCGTTTATTGAAATAAAATATTATTTTCCTGTAAATATTTTTGTTGTTGATTATATTTTGCGTTCTCAACTGTACAAATTTGATATTTGGAAAAAAAACTGGTTTCTGTTCGTATATAAGTACCTAAAGCGACACAAGTAGGCAGAAACTGGTTTTATGTAAGGGTTGTTTATTTGCTTATTTTGCTTATTTTCGGTACCTACTTGCTTTTGAATTAGGTAGCAGATGTTCATTTGTGTCGTAAAATTAAAATATTTCATTTGCTTCGCCAGTCTGTGTTGAATATTTGAACAGTGAAGTTGGTGAAAAATGAGCCGCAACGACCGATATTTGTCTACAAGGGAATACTGGAATTTGAGTGATGAAGCAAGAAGCACATATATTCAACGTTTATTTGAGGAAGCGACTCAAGATGAGGACCTTGAAGTGGACCCTGTGGAAGACCAAAATGAAGAA
The DNA here is from genome assembly GCA_943735925.1 of Pollenia amentaria. Taxonomy (NCBI): domain Eukaryota; kingdom Metazoa; phylum Arthropoda; class Insecta; order Diptera; family Polleniidae; genus Pollenia; species Pollenia amentaria. The sequence continues at coordinate 179,914,157 of OX031010.1, read as the reverse complement.
AATGTGGCCTATACTGGCGAAGTTTCGGAATCAGAGAATGAAGATTTGAATGTTGACAACGCAAACGAAATTGCAGCTGCTATTGACGCACTAGAGGACATTTTCTTTGATGATGAAAGTGAAGATGATGATATGCAAGAAGATGCACCAACAACAAACCCAGCAGACTACATGACTGCACGTGACGGCACACAATGGCAGCGAACACCACGTAGTTGCCAACAAGTGAGAAGCCACAATATATTCAGAGACCGCTGTGGTCCAGCGCGGATTACTGAAAATATGACGCCTTTGCAGTGTTTCAAATCATACCTCACAGTGGAAATGGTGGATATAATAGTGCGCCACACAAATAGAAAAGCGCATGCCACATATAATGCGTACAATGAAGCGAATCCCAATAGACGTCAGTTGAAGTGGAAAGACACGACAATCAACGAAATTTGTGCGTTCATTTGAATGATTTTGATGGCTGGCACAAATCATTCTAATGACGAAAACGCAAGAGATTTGTGGACGTCACAGGCTCACCCAATATTCCGCGCCACCATGGGAATAAACAGGTTTTTCGATTTGCTGCGTTTTATGCGGTTTGACGACCCCAGAACACGGGTAGAGCGGCAGCGTCAAGACAAAGCGGCGCCAATTCGGGATATTTGGATAATGTTCAATGCAAATCTTGCCAGATATTATGTGTCATCAGAATATTTGACCATTGATGAACAATTATATCCATACCGTGGTAGAACCAAATTCACCCAATATATACCCTCGAAGCCAGCAAAATATGGCATAAAAGTATGGTGGATTTGCGATGCCAAAAACTCATATCCACTTCATGGCCAAATATATACTGGCAAACAAGAAACTGGTCGTGAAGTTGGTGTTGGCGAAAGAGTGGTGAGAGATTTAGTTGGGCCATACTACGGTAGCGGACGAAATATAACAATGGATAATTTTTTTACGACGCTGCCGTTGGCTAGGCAACTAAAAGTAGAAAAGCTCAGCATTGCGGAGATGAAAGAAGACAAAAAAAAAAGACGTTGGTTCAAGTTTATTTGGCTTCTACGACAACGTAACACTGCTCTCATATAAGCAGCGGAAGTCCAACTCGGTCATCCTTCTTTCTAGTATGCATGATGATGCACAAATTGACGAGAATGGGAAACCAGAAATTATAAATTTTTATAATCAAACAAAAGGTGGGGTGGACGTAATGGACCAAACGCTCCAAGAATACACGACCCAGCGACAAACAAGAAGATGGCCGATGGCATTTTTCTATAACATCATTGATGTGAGCGCATTTGCATCACACATCATATATTATGGAAATAATCCAACTGCACGATACACCATGACGCGCAGGAAGAATTTCCTGCGTCAACTGGCAGAAAACCTGTGCATTCCTGTTATAGAAAATAGAATTTCAAATGTGCAAAGCGTGCGCCAATTTTCAACAAAAAATGCAATTGAAAGCATCATCGGAAGGCCGTTGGAGAGTGTGCTTTGTGCTGCAGGTCCGTCAACATCTCCGTCAGCACGACAAAGGGGCAGAAAAGTACATACGGGCGTGTGCTACATGTGCAAACTTCTTCCAAATAAGCGCAGAAGAAAAACTAGAAAAAATTGCAGCATATGTAGCACGCCGATATGCGATGAGCACGCCATAACAATTACTAAATGCTACAATTGCCACAATAACAACGATAGTGATTCGGATATGATAAAATAAATAAAAAAGACATTTATTTCCAATAAAAACAACACAAAAAAAACGTTTTTTCATTTACATGTCAGGCATTTACATAGGAATTGCATTAGGGTACCCGGGGACCCGGTTGTGTGTTTATGGGGGTAAAACATTTAAAATCATTTTTTAAAGAAAATATTGAAATTTTCTTTGATGATGAAAGTGAAGATGATGATATGCAAGAAGATGCACCAACAACAAACCCAGCAGACTACATGACTGCACGTGACGGCACACAATGGCAGCGAACACCACGTAGTTGCCAACAAGTGAGAAGCCACAATTTATTCAGAGACCGCTGTGGTCCAGCGCGGATTACTGAAAATATGACGCCTTTGCAGTGTTTCAAATCATACCTCACAGTGGAAATGGTGGATATAATAGTGCGCCACACAAATAGAAAAGCGCATGCCACATATAATGCGTACAATGAAGCGAATCCCAATAGACGTCAGTTGAAGTGGAAAGACACGACAATCAACGAAATTTATGCGTTCATTGGAATGATTTTGATGGCTGGCACAAATCATTTGAATTTTTTCGTATTTAAATCTTAGTTTAGCCAAAATCTCTCATGATTCGGAGTTTTATGTCCATATCTCAAAAATTATAGGCACAGCAGCACTTTAAAGTCAAAAAAGGTACACGGGTACCCGGTTATGAATCGTAGGTTTGAAATTACAAAAACGAAAAATTTGGTTGGTATGATTTCTATGATATTCGAATTTCATAATTAAAAATATTTTAGGTAAAATTTAATAACGTTATTGGATGAAAAAAATTCTTTTCAAACCGTCCAAACAATTTCAGATTCCTAATTTATTTCGGTAAATTTTGGTACTAAAAAACTGTTAATTCCAAATACATTATTGTGCCCCTTTCTCTTAACTATATATTAAACTATAACTATATAGTAAACTATGCAGTAAAAAATTCGCTTACTTTTTTCAAAATGAATAACTTCTTTTACTCATTGTTTAGTAGCTTTCATCTATAACTACAGCTTTAACTATTTCTTTAACTACTTATTTTTCCGGTGTATGTGGTTAAAAAATAATGACCTTTTGTATATCTTTTGAATGCGATCATTTTGGGACATCCCTTGTAAAATTCATTGGTTCTTTCAGTCGAATTGTAAGTAGTCTTTTTACTTTTTCCTGATTATATGAATTCGCTTTGGTTTATTAAAAAAGAAAAAAAAAATTAGAGCCATCATAACCAGTGTGACCAGAACTTAAAAATTTTTACAGCTAAATCTGGCATTAGATAAGACTAAAAAATGCCAAAAATGAATTGAAAAAATGCTGAAATTTTTAAAAAAATTTCTAAAAATGTATTCTTAGTATCAAATTTTATTCGAGACTAAATGGGTAAGTTTGGGTAAAACATCAGATACATAATAATATGAAGCACAGGTAGTAGAGATTTAGGGGGCCCGTAAAGCTCTGATACCTGCAAAATTTTTTTTTTTTAGATCATTTTATTTCTTATAGTATAAGAAAAGTTAAAGTTTTAAAATTATTATTTTTTCAGCAATTCAGAGCAAAAAACATTTTCAAGCATTTACACTATAGAATTTTTATCTAAACACGAAATGAAATTTCCATGCATTTTAAAATCGTAATATCGAATAATTTTTACAATCAACATGATTAGGGCATTTATAATATTCCCTTTCTTAACATTATCCATTTTCATACGAAATTTCATTTTGGGTACAACTATTTTTAGTTAAAATTTATTATAATTTAAAAAAAAAATTAATTAAAATCGATAAAACTATTCGTCAACATTTTTAAGATAATGCTAAAAAAAAACTAAAAATATTTTATAAAAATGCTAAATAAAATGTCAAGTGCAGCTAAATACAAATTTTTAATGCTAAATTTAGCTGCAAAAATGCCAAAGTGGCCACACTGATCATAACTCTCTCTGCGGTCGCCTGTGTGAATTCGCATTTTTTAAGAGAACTAGATTTTTATCATTTTTGATAAATTTTTTCTATTGAAAAATCAATTATTCAATTATTACTGTATTAAAGTCTAAATTAAACAAGTTAGAGTGTTATATTCCCCAGTGCCAAATCTATGATACCCTCCACAGGCGTACGCTCTATATTTTATATGCATATAAGTCGTTTATAAAAACTGAAAAAATTGCATTGTGTTCTCTCTGGCCGTATTAAACTAAATTGAAACAAATTTTACCACAATATCAATATTTGCTACCGTTCAAGGCGTTTTTAAATAACTTTTCAGATTGGGCTTTATAAGAGGCATACGGTAAATTATGAACCGATTGTCACGAAATTGTACAGTGTGACCTCTAACCCATGAAACTATGACATACAAAATGTTGCAGCAATAGCAAGATTCGTTGCGGTTTTAGGAGCACTAAGCTGCTTTCCAAAAGTGGGATTTGTATGGAGCGTTTGTAAAATTTGGATTCATAACTCTTACCGTACCAAACCGGATTGGCTGGCTTTCAATCTCAAACTGCTTAGAAGAACTAGAAACAATTTTTTTTTTTTTTTTTTATTCCTACGCTAATCCCGCGAAGCTCTTTACTTGTCTGCAGGAGACCAGAGTCTCTGGCGGGAATCGAAGCCGCAACCCCGGTACTGATAGACTAGCTCACTACCAGCTAGCCTACCGGGGCACCCCAACCAATATTTTTTTTTACACGTTCGAAAGTGAGCGTGATTTCAACAGACGGACTTGGTTAAATCGACTTAGAATTTATCAAGGGCCCAATATATATATAAAATGTATGGGGTCTTTGAAGAATACTTTAAAAAAATTTCACACGGAATGACAAACTTAATATACCCTCATTCACCACTAGTGGTGGTGGAGGGTATACAAATGAGAGTATACATATATTCGAAATTTCGAGGCAATTTACGAATTGTTTTTACAAATTCCATTTTTAAGTTGCAAAAATTTTAAATCTTTTGAAATATTTTGTTCGTTTTTCAATTTTGAAATGGTAGAAAAATTTTATGAAAACACGACTTCAATAAACAATTTGGTAAATACTTTCGGAAAATTTGGGTAATTGTTAAAAAAAACTTACAAAAAAATTCATAAATAACTTTTAATATTTTAGTCATACAAACCAAAGTCCCCATTAATATTACCCAATTTTCATGAAGACAGACAAATCTCTTCGTCACTGCCCATCCATAACAAAATAATAAAAGTAATAAAAACTTTATTATTTTTGCTCCCTTTTAGAAGGCATTTACAAAAAAGATACAGAATAAAAATTATGGAAATTGGTAAATGGAAATTCGAATGCAAATGATTTTTTTTTTGTTCATCTGCCCCTGCAATGGCACTTAAAATATCTGAAAATAAAATTCTGAATTTAAAAGAGACATCAAAATGTGGAGTTAAAAAAATGAATGAATTTGGCGAAATTCATTTGAACACAAGGAAACTTACATACAGTTATTGGTTTTTGTCTGTTATTTTTTCCTTTAAATAAATTTCAACGAAAAATATTTGCATAAAAATGGCTGATGCAAGCAAAATAAAAAAAACAATCGGAATACGCTATAAAAAAACTTATTTTCTTTAAAACGTTAAGGTAAAATAGAACTGAACTGGACTAGAACCGAACTAGAAATAAACTAGAAATAAGCAAGAAATGAACTAGAACTGAACTAGAACTGAACTAGAACTGAACTAGAACTGAACTAGAACTGAACTAGAACTGAACTAGAACTGAACTAGAACTGAACTAGAACTTTACTAGAACTTAACTAGAACTTAACTAGAACTGAACAAGAGGTGAACTTGAACTTAACTAGAACTGAACTAGAACTGAACTAGAACTGAACTAGAACTGAACTAGAACTGAACTAGAACTGAACTAGAACTGAACTAGAACTAGAACTTACCTAGAACTGAACTAGAACTGAACTATAACTAAACTAGAACTGAACTAGAACTGAACTAGAACTGAACTAGAACTGAACTAGAACTGAACTAGAACTGAACTAGAACTGAACTAGAACTGAACTAGAACTGAACTAGAACTGAACTACATCTGAACTAGAACTGAACTAGAACTGAACTAGATCTGAACTAGAACTGAAATAGAACTGAACTAGAACTGAATTAAAGCTAAACTTTGCTATACCTTTACTTTAACTTCACTCGAACTAAGCTAGAAATTGAATTAAGCTACACAGAGCGATTGCTAAGGGATGGTATCAAAACAAGTACGAGGCGGTGTCAATGGTTTCGACAATATTCTTTGTCAATTTTATTACAAATTGTTATCAAATAAAGAAATACGTGTGGTATTTACGTTGTTAAATTAAAAACAAAATGTTGTCTCGTTAAAAACGAAAATGTAAAAAAATACCCTGTTTTCAAATTAAGGACATTGTGTTGTCACATAGAGAATAATTCTTATTTGGCTTTTCGCTTACGGTGTTTTCATTTCTACAAAAAAATGTGACATTTTATTTAAAAATTTTAAAAATGTTTTGCTCTCTAAAAGTATAGTGTTTAATTCCATCACTCGTATCGTATCACTCGTACTAATGGCATAAATAGTTGCACTATTCGCCCTGAATAAAACGATAGTGTGATATTGCCGTTTAAAATAGGTGACTTCGGTTTATATATAAGGCAATGTTTATAACGGCTACGACTGCCTCAAAGAGCAACAAAGCTACGCGAAAATTGCAGAATTTGGAAAAGTTTACAAAAATACCGAAAACTCGCGAAAAAATTTTAATATTTCAAACAAACCATAACATTTATTCAAAAATCTGTCATATATCACCTAAATACAAATTACAATCTATATGAGATTTGCTTAAATCGATTTTGGAGAGGGGATTTATATGGGATCGTGACATAACGTCTATTACAGAATGTATTGTCGCACAAATGCATAATACCCTCTAACAAGACATTTTTAAACTTAAGATCTGATGATCTGGCTTAAGCAACCATTGAAATGCGCATTGGAAGAAGGTACTCCTCCAGCAATAAATTTCAGTGTATTTATCATGAATGAAAATTGGGAATTTAGCAAAACAAACAAAATTTGAACGGAAACTCAACTGTAATTGAACTTGAACTGAACAAAACTGAACTAAAACTGCAGCGATTATGGTAAAATTTAGAGATGGTAATTTTCGTTATAAGACCCTTAATATATCGCACATGTTCAACAATACTGTATTAACTCAAAATATTAAAATTTTCAGTGGAAGCAAAACAATTTAAATTTTACATTAAAGGCATATGAAAAATAATTTCTAAATCAACTGTTTCATTACCAAAAAGCTGCGATATTTTAACAGAGGGTAGATATGGACACACATGTCGATTCTTTCCAAAAAGTGCAAAAATAAAATTTTTTTATTTAATACAGTGTTGTTGAACAAGTGCGATAGATATATTTATTTTTTAACAACCAAAAATACTTTTTTTAAAGACATACGTAAACTTGAATTTTTTTTTTTTAGGATTTTCATTGTCTGCATAATTTCAGTCATTTTCCAAAGAATAAATACTCATTTATTAATATTTTCTTTTTTTCTTTCTTTTATTACTTCTGATTCATTATTTATACATTTTGATTTATTTCTATATTATCGTAATGTTAGTCTTAATAACTAAATAGTCTAGTACATCTGCTTATTATCCTAATACTCGTACACAAACTCCAACTCACGTACACACACACACACTCACAGGCTCTTATTATTATCCTAAATCACTTGGCCATTATTTTTAACAACCATGTCATCAAGTGTATTAACAACACATTATATTGGAATGGTATTTACAGTAAACAGCCAGTCTCATTATCAGTCATCATCCATCTTGACTGAGTTTAACAGTCAATCGTTCAGCCGGTGTGAGTGACGGATGGTTCGTCGACTGCGTCTTGCCGTGTAATGCCACATGTCATCATCAATACAAATAAAGACATTTCAATCACGCGACACACACAAAAAGTCAAAATGTCGACTAAATGTTCAGCGACACCCATGTACAAACACATGATGCTAATGGGTTTTTTATTTTAATTTTTCGCGATAAATTACGCTTTTTTACTTGGAGCTTTAATTTGAATAAACCGTAAAAAAGTCTGTAGCGAATAACGAGATGTCTAAATTACGTCTGATATTGCGAAGAGACGAACATGTGGTTTAAATACCTTAATTCTCGTAAAGTGTAACCTTTTTTTTTTTTTTTTTTTTTTTTTTTTTTTTTTTTTTGTTAAATGACGATACTAAGAGTATTACTTTATACGGAGCCTGCGCTTTGTAAAAAGAGCTCTTTGTAGGAGTACAGCGAAACGTTAAGGGTGATAATAAGCAAAATTCCTTAAAACTGAATCTCTTTTTATAAAGTTTCAAATTTAACTTGTTGCTTAGAAATAATTCAATTGTAAAGTACTCGTTTAAAATGCTGGATTTACATGGAAATTTAACGATAACAGCTATTAATATCAAATTTCGCCACTTATGATTTTTATACCCAAATTATCAAAAAAAAATTTGCACAAAATTGTTAATTGAAGGAAATTTTGCGCTCATTTTACTTTTAAGAATATTTTACCGATATTTTCTAGTTTAAAGGAGATTTGGCGCAAATTTGCTATTCACAATCAACATTTACCGAAAAATTGCTATTAAAGAAAATTACGCAAAATTCGCTTTAACATAAAGCAATTAAATTTTCGTTGTAGTTTTTTCTTTGGCCAGAGGGATGAATTTATAGAGGATATTTTCTATTTATAGAAAATTTTAGCGCAAATTTGCCCGTTTTAGGAAATTTAGGGCAAATTTGTTTTTTGTAAGAAATTTTAATGAAATTTGTGTTTAATAAAAAATTTCGCGTTTACTACAGTGAGCCACTAACAAATACTAAAAAAACCAAAATTCCGCAATAAAATTACCTTTAGGAAAGGCTAAACCTTTTTCTAATCGCCGCTGTCGTTTTAGAAACATAATTTTTTTTTTGCAAAAAATTTTTTCGAAATTTTTGTTTCTTAAAAAATTGGAAAATAAAGCTATGCTTTTAATTTTCCTAGACGTATAAAAAAACGAAGTTGCAAAGTTTATTCAATAAACTTAACTGTTTTTGTGTTACGGTAATATATGTTGTGCAACCTACTCCATTTTCGAAATAGCGGTATATCTCGAAAACAAAACCTAACCTAAAAAATCGGTAAACATCATTGGATTCAGCGTACCCGAATTATGTTAAAGCGCCAGGAACCCGCCTGTCAGCTAGCCCAGTGTTATTATTAACAAAAAGTTTATGATAATGATTAAAGTGTTCAATTTTGGATGTGGCTCACTGTATGTTATTTTTAGAAAATTTTGCAAACTCTCTATAGACAATGATCGACCAAAGCAATGATAGAAACTGTAAGTTGTGCAGGCAAGATGAAACGGTTGTAGGCTGTTCTTTGTGACAAAGAGCCAGTGTACGTTAGGTAGAAACGGCAGATAGTACTCATCCGACACACTAAAACCTAATGCTGTATTGTGATACCATGGAATTCCACTAAGGAGAACTTCAACCAAAGAAACAACCAGAACTTCTAACGAAGTTGGAAATTCGCTTCAGTTCAACGCCAGAGATATCGTACAATCCATGAATTTTTGCGGATCCCGTTTCGCTCAGTCGTCTTCTCGCCAGTGCTGGGCAGTGACAGAGGAGTGTTCTACGTCCTCCTCCTTCTCATCGCAGCTGCGGCAGTAATCATAATGTCCGGCTCCAAAACGCTGTGTGCAGTATCCGTGTTAACAGGTTCCAAAACTGATACGACCCTTTTGGTCATCTATAGTACAGACATGGTTCACTTGTCATCCATATGCGGCCCAGGCAATTGGCAATCTTGCACCCACTGTTCGCGACCCTTCTTTCAGTCGCAATATCAATAGTCGATAGCCAAAGTTCGAGTATGCGGGAGTGCCGAGGGACCCCGACGGCTTCCCAATTCAATGGAAGCCGTAAGGTAGTGCCAAGTCTAGGGAGTTTCAGGAAGAGCCAATCCAAGGTCATAATGTTGTTACGGCTATCAGTGTTAATATTCACAGCAGTCATAGACACAGCAGATAGTCAGAGCCGGTCGAAAGCTGCATTAATCTGCAAGTCTTCGCGACAAATTGAGGTTGAGCTCCCTTGAGTGTACTCCGAAGCCCACTTCTTATCCTGACTAAGAAACATAGGCGCCAGGGTAAGTTGGTTGATTATAAGTCATCCTTGAATTAGTTCAAAAATATGGTTAGATCAGCGAAATGAAATGAATGGTGGAGCGGCGTGGACTCTCTGAGACCTTTAATGTAAGGTTATGGCCTTGAATCAGTTTGTCCCAACGTCCACCCAGAACTCGGCAGATGGTTGGACTATCAATAGCCAGGAAATACTTAAAGTGTTAACCAATACTCACTTTCCCGGCAGCTTCCAGGTTAGATTACGGGATCAAAGTTGTTTGTCATAGCCCACTACTATGTATATTTCTATAGACTATAACAGGATTAAGTGGGCTATTGATAATTTGACCGTTTCAAGTCTCCGGTTCTAGAGTCAAATCTTCGGTCGCAGACCTTCAGAGGATGGCGATCATGGTTTAACCTTGGCTAATGGCTATACACGCGAAATGTGTAAGACGGTGCATATTTCCCTGTGATCTGGATCATGTCTGTAGTGGTCTTTTTTCCTAAATGGGAGAAGACTTCCCACACAATACCGAAGGATTACAGACCGATCAGACTTGCGTCCTACCTTATAAGTACTCCAGGGATGATCATTGATATACACTTGAGAATGACTAGCCCGAAATGATTGCTTTCGGCTTCTTAAAATGCCTAAACAAAGGGTTAGTATGTTATAAAAACTCTCCTCTCATTTGTGGGATTTATTGAAATTTCACTCGAATTTAACCTATTTTTTGCCGCACCTAGTAAAGTAACAATATAATAACGAAATAAGATTTTAAGTAACTGACAGAAAAAATAAACATTGTAACAAAAAAGATTGTGAGTGCTGGTGGTTATAATCACCAGTCGGCGATTGATGTTAAGTGATTCATTAAAATAAGCACCATCACTAAACATGAGTGATAATGATGTTTAAAACTTTTTGCACTAAAAAAAATTAGTTTGATTTATAATAAAAAACAATCATGAGCTTATTGCAACCATATTTTATTTTCTTCTGTCATTTGAGTGCAACTTAAAATTTTGGACTTAATTTAATATCAAAAACTGGGTTTTTCATGATGAAAGCCAAGAACTATTTTGTTATTGACTTGTAATGATATTGAAATTTAATTTTGTTTAATTTCCTTTACTTAGGCATATCATCACACAAATCAAAAACGATGCACAAACAAAATTACATTTCTCAAATTTTAAGTGAGAGTCTGCTTTTTTGATAGCAATTACAAATTTTACACTTTTTGAATTGAGTGCAGAATTTATGCATTCATTCAAAGTTTGTGGTGATAGTGAAAAAATTTGCAATACCACTCAATTTGTTTAGTACTAGTGAAAATAATACCAATCATCACTAAAGCTGGTAAAAAAATAGTGCAAGGTAATTTTTTTGCAGTTTTATTTAGTGATAGTGCAATGCTGGTATAAATCAATATTTAGTGCACTACCCCCAACTATGGTTATAACATATGGATTGGCAACACTACGTCCAAAAAGTTGGCTGCACTTTGTGTCGAAAAACTTAATAATTAAATAGTAATAAGATTTAATTTGCTGTAGTATTCATCAATTTCTTCTTTGCCTTAAACCCATTTTTTATATATAATTTTTATTTATTTTTTTGGAACTATTCCCATTATTTTCTTTTTTTTTATTTATCTCGAAACTTTTTAGGTTTTTGTCAATTATACTTGCAGTAAAGTTTTTCCCCAAACAAATAAAACTCACTTTAGTTGTTCAAATTAACTGAAAACTAAAAAAAACTTAGTGAGTTTTTTTTTTGGGAAAATTTTTAGTCTTTATCAGATTTTTTTAACGTTGTTTGTTTTGATGTTTTTTTTTAATTTTCAATTTTGTTCACTTCTAATATTGTGTGTTTTTTTTTTTTTTTGGGTTTCATATAAATATTTTTTGTTGCTCTTATTTTTGCCCAGTTGCAGTTTTTCATTTCCAAATGCAATTGAAATTAAACGGTGGGGCAAAGAATAGTTACAATTGGTTTTAATAAAGATTAATAATTGAAAGGTTAATCAAGTCTTCATTCATAAAACGTTTTGATTATACATCCGATTTGGACTAATTAAGATCATACGATAAGAGTTGAAGCTCTTCAGGGTTAGGACATGCGATTAAATTTCAAATTAGAATCAATCGGGACCAACGATTAAAGGACACATTGAACTTTAAAGATTAAAATTTTAAATTGGAATTTATAAGGACATACGACCAAAGCATAATTTTTTTTTTATTTTTTTTATTCATTCTTTAATTTATAACATTCATCCTTAATTTAACTTAAAACCCGCGAAGCCTTGTGGCTTGTCTGCAGGTAAAAACTATATAGGATTATAAGAGAGCTTATTTAATTTTCATATATAATATTTATGTCAGAGACCGAACAGTTATTCCTTTTTTCATAAAAGTCAGATGATAACAGTTATTTTTTGATTTTTAGTTTTTTGAACAAAAATAACAGTTATTTTTTTGATCAAAAATAACAGTTATTTTTTGATTTTTTTTCGATCAAAAATAACAGCTATTTTATGATTTTTATTTTTTCGAGTAAAAATAAAAATTATTCTTTAAAGAAATATACGTGTTATAATTATTTAGTTGACTTTAAATATTTATTTTAATACGCATCAGATATCCCACATTTAAATAAATATTTAAAGTCAACTCAATAATAATAACACGTACATTTCTTTAAAGAATAATTTTTATTTTTGCTCGAAAAAATAAAAATCGAAAAATATAAATCAAAACTTTAATAATCATAATATTTTATCATAGAAAAGTTCATAAGGATCAATATGGTATACTTGAAACAGTTTGCCAGTATTTACTTCTATATGCTTTTTTTGTTTTAAAATTTCAAAATAACTGTTATTTTCGGTCCCTGATTTATGTACATATATAGATAAAAAAAACTAATAAATAAATTAGTGGTATTATTATTGGGACATTAATAAAAAAATTTTTATACAGTTTTTTTAACTTGGACTTATCTGTTGTATTCAATAGTTGTGTTGGTAATTCATTGTAGATGTTAGGAAGTATAACTTTCAAGGTTCTATCACCACAGATGTTCCTTGTATTTTTAATTTTAAATCGACCCTCTGAACGAAGCCGTGTATTGTATCGATGGTTTATAGGTTGTAGGAGCCGGGAGTCGCTTAGATCAGTCAGTATTGTTAGTCGATATATATTTTTTACGTTAAGCACATTTAGTAGGCGTTGCAGGTTTTTTTAATATATTGTTGCATCTGATTGTAGAGTTGTTATGAGTATTGTGTGTGTATGAGTTTTCAACGTTGTGAGCATTTGCGGTGCCCCGGTAAGCTAGCTGGTAGTGAGCTAGTCTATCAGTACCGGGGTTGCGGGTTCGATTCCCGCCAGAGACTCTGGTATCCTGCAGACAAGCGAAGAGCTTCGCGGGATTAGCGTAGGAACAAAAAAAAGTACATTATTATTTGCTAGATTTAAACGAAGTTGGGGTTGCTGTTTGTATTTTCTTATTTTTGGTTTAGTATTTTGAGCGATTGATTTTGGGACTGCTGGAGATTCTTACAGTGGAAAGAGTTTCCCCAGGCCGCTATGCCGTGACGTATATAAGATGCAGCTTGCGAGAAGTAGACTTGGCGGAGTATGGTGCTTGTTGTCGCGTACTTATTGAAAAATTTATTTCAGATTCAACTTTACTATTTATGTTGAGCTCGTTCAAAGTCTAGATTAAAGTTGAGACAAAAACCAACAATTAAAGTTGAAATTAAACTGGTAAACAGCGACAACAAAAAACTTAAAATTATACTTACGATTTAAGCTTAAATTTTATTCTATAATAATAATCTTAGATTAAAATTTAAATTGGGCTCAATTTGGGCTATATCGTTACCTAAAACGCAAAAGGCCCTATCTAACATTTTGAAAATTTTACAGGAGAAGCAAAAAACTATTTAAAATGGTAAATTGATAAATGGCCTTAAACTGTTTATAATTAATTTTTCTTCTATTTTTCCTGTAAAACCTCCCAGTGGTTTTGAGAAGTAACAATGTTGCATATAATGCAAACTGTTAGTTATGTCTATTAGCGTTTATCGTATACTATTTTGTGGATATAATTTTGGACGAAAGACACCAAAATTTGTTGTGGACATTTGTGTTGGTGCATTACATCAGAATCAATGAAAAAGTCGTTTTTTAATTTTTGGTTAGTTAGGGACTTTTGCGTTTTAGGTAACGATATGCAAATCTACGATTGAAGCTCAATTTTAGCATTATAAAGATCAAAGTTCAAATTTTAATCTATCATACCGTAATTAGACACTTTAGGGAGCTCCAATTTAAGCTCAAATTGAAATTTATTTAACCTAAATTGGACCTTATAATAACCTACGATTTCGGACAAATTGGACTTTATGAGGACAAACGATTTGTGTTCAGATTGGACCCTATAACAATTTATGATTAAAGTTTATGTTAAATTCGACGCAGAATCTACTAAAGAGTGTTTTTATTTAGCCCGATAGAACTTACGAAGGCGTCAGCTGTCAAACGATCTATATAATACTGCGCTCATTTTTAGACATTTGGAATCAGTATACTGGAGAAAATTCATCATGAATTGTTTCACGCTTGAACAATGCTATCAAATTATCAAAATTTACTTTTGAAATCAGATATAGATTCGCGCAACTTATAGACTTACTGATCCATCACACACAAGACTATTTTTTAAGCCGCACAATTTTTGTTCTTTCCGTCACACACGGGATTATTTAATCTGGCATAAAATGTATACCTGTACACAGCTTTGCATGTATTAGTGTTTTTTGAATTATTTTGTTAACAAAAATGTGTATGTATTGGTTTTATGCTGCTTGAGCGGGGTTGAAGCCGGTTGAAACTTTGCGCCAGCGAAAAACTATTCTCTTCACCTCGCTTGCCCACAAGCAGTCATTTTGTGCTGGCATAGTTGTTCTAGTGTGTAAAGGGCCACTGATATTTCCTGGCTCACGGTACTTATACGGCTTGTTATTAAATTAAATTGCCACCAATGGACTTTTACCAATCCACGACAAACTCCATTAAATTCAGAAAAATTTCCTGTTTGATGCGGTTTTCATGCTGGTGGCATCATCGGTCTGTTTTTCTTCAAAAACGAAGCCGCAGCTCGCGTTACGATCTATGGAGATCGTTACAGCGCCATGATCAATGATTTTTTGTTTGGAAATATAAATGAGATTTATGTAAGCGAGATGTGGATGTGGCCATACCGCACCTATCGACTCATGGAAATCAAAATTGTATGATAACTCGATAACGAGAAATGGACCTGTCCATTGCCCTCCATAGTCGTGCGATTTGATACATTTCGACTAATTCCTGTGGGGCTTCATAAAGTCACTGGCTTATGCTAAAAAAAAAGACCAGAAACAATTTACGCCTTTGAAGCTCACATTGTTCGTGTCATTCGTGACACATGGCCAACAATGCTCGAAAAGTAGACCGAAATTGCGGGGTCAAAATGCGCTTCATTAAGAGACCGCGCTCGGGTCTTGATGAAGCCCATGCGCCCATAAGCATTTTCCAATATCAAGTCCATATCAAAAACATCTGTTAAAATTAAATTAAAATTAGCCTTCGAAAAAGTCATTAATTGTAGTTTGAATTGGACATTTTAAAAAACTCCAGAACACTTTGCTGCCCTACGATTAAAGCTTAAATTTGATTTTACAAAGACTTAAAGTAGTGTTCCAAAATTAACATTATATACTGTGCTGTTCGATAGATATAAAGGTGATCGGTTAATTAAAAATTGCCTATTTTCGATTTACGATAAAACCGATTAATTTCAGTCGATTAACCGACGTAACAATATTTTTAATTTTTTTGTAGAATTATAACATATTTTTTTAGATTTTAATTATTTGTTTCTTCTCATATACAAAAGGTATGTGTTTAGAAAATATTTTTTCGAGCTCGAGGCCAATTATTTGTAAAAAATATTTATTATTTATTTACTAATCTTCTCCAATATTTCGATATCCATCGGATATAATTATCAAGGAATGAGTTACAAATATTGCACAGTGCAGTATTGAATGTGGAGAACGTCATACGTCATACAAACATATAAAAAAGCATAAATCGTGCTTGTGTGAATATTACAAATTTATTATCTTGTTATCCAATTCTAATATCCAGTTCCTATTGCTAAAAAAATATATGGACTTTAAGGCCTCATTCACAATGGAAGCAGCCATTTCGTTTTCCATATGTCTCATATTTTGCCAAGATGATTCATATACATTCTTTTAATTTTAAGTACAAAAATGTAACTGAAGTTTTGTTAAAGAAATTAAAAACTTTTTTAAGAAAAAAAAAAACAACAATTTATATGAAGTTCTAAATGACGATTATGATAATTTTCATAAGCTTTAAATTAAATTTAGCGTAACTTCGTCAACGAAATCCTAGCAAATCTTTTTTGTTGATTATTGATTACTTTAGACTTAGAGGGTGTAATTGAAATGTTTTTTAAAATTTGATCCCAGCAAGGCCTATAGCTAAGCTATATTGTTTTAGTTTGTTATTTACCTCCCAGCAAAAACTTAACTTCCAATGCTATTTTTAATGACTTCCAGAATTCATTACTTTGCAGCTTTATTTGCCACTTTTTGCATTATTAGTTATATATAAAATAATAACTTTATTATTATATCTTAAATAAGTCATAATTATACATTACAAAAAAATACTTTGGTATAATGATTTAAATAAGTTATTCTTATATGATTTAAAAAAATTTTTTTTAAATCAATTTGCAATATATTATATTAATATTTGTTAGATATCCGGTAATATTATAAAATTTTAAGAAAAATTTCGATGTGAAATACATGGAAAATCCAAAACTAAATCAAATGTATGTAAACATTTACATAAATATGTTTCAAAATTACCAACACAATATATTTTTGTTATTAGAATGCTAGTAGTGATAGCAATCTAATATTAACGATGTTTATTTGAAGATCATAATCAGTCCTGTCACAGAAATTGTTCGGAATGGTTTAAAATCCGTGTTTTCATTTCGATCGAATTTCGTAATTCCGACAAATTTTAACTTTGTTATTTTAAAGTTAAATATGGCAATTTATGCAAACCAAAGCAAAAACTTTTTTCGATTGAAAAATTAAAAGTGATTTCATTCCGAGAAAATTTATCGGTTTTCGTTTTCTGAAGAAGCTTTCTCGGAATTAAAAAAACTTTCGATCGAAATTGATTTCTGTGACAGGCCCGTATATTTACATATATTAATACACACATTGTTATTATAATGTTAGATCTATAAATGATTTAGTGCAGCAAAAGCACTCTTTATTAAATATTTTCTTACATATCGAAAAATTTATTATTGTGTACACTTTTTCAATATAATTCCATAAGATTTCAGAGCAATTTTAATTAGTGTATTTTAACCTTTTTGAAAGTTAATTTTAAAGAACTTATTTCTTGGCTCTTTTAGTAACTACATATTTTTATACAACTTTTAAGTATAAAATAAAGGTATTATTTTTTAGGTTGTAATTGGCCAAATTATAAGGGATTACTTTTGGGACATCGGGAACAAAAATAAGTACTTTTTATAGTAGAAAAATAAGTACTCTTTTCCTCAAGTTCTTATTATGTTTCTGCTTATTTTGTACGCAAACTTTTTGCTGGGCTAAGTATGTATGTATTATGTACGTATATATGATTGTATGTTCTACATGCTTCCTGAAATTTGTTCTTAAAAATAGCATTTGATGATGCATTAGCAAATTGTTTCATTCATAATTTTATAAAACTGAACATAAGTTACTGATTTTATTTGCAAAAAGGCGATTTGTCGCTAAATTTTTAAATATTTCGAAAAAGTTATTTGCAAAAACGTGTTTTTAGCGAAATATCGCATAATTTTTTAATAAGTTAAAAATTTAGCTATTTTGTAGCTATTTTTCATTCTGTTTTAGCGATATTCTGTGGAACAAGCAACAAAAACAATACTGGTGAGAAGCGTTGCTAAAATATTTTGTTTTTTCATTCATTTATCAATGTTAAAAAAAAAACACTAAAGAATATTAAAATATTATGTTTGCCTGCAGAGTCACTACAATTGTTCCGTTTAATAACGAAAAACCAAGACACAGCATAATGTTCGTTACTTTTTTGAAAATAGTTATGAACGGTATTATGGGGTGTGACATAATACACAAACACTAAAAAAAAATAGATATCGTTTCTGGATGTGCCTTTCTTTAAATAATGTTCCGTTCAGTATCGAACACTGACTTTAAGACTATCGCTTTTAAGACTATCAATTAAAATTAAATTTTTAATATGAAACTACTAAAAGAAAAAAAATTTATATGGATCAATATGGTTAAAGACATTTGATTTAATTTTTAAACATATTTTGGTTAATTTAACCATATTATTGTCAACGGATACCATATTATGGTTACATTAGTTTTCCATTAAAAAAGACATATTATGGCTGCCTACGAACATGTTATGGTTACTTATAGCAAAAAATAGCTTAACACTTATAGCATAGTTCCTTTTTCAACCACAGCCTGTTGCTATTGAAGAAGAGGATTATACTATTGTTAATTTTAAACCAAGCAATGATTTGTGCTAAACTAAATATTGTCATATTTAACTAAAACATGTTTAGAGACAACCACAAATGGTTGTTGCTTCTTGATGTAGGACTAATAAGATTGAAGTTACCGCAATAAGAAAGAAAATTTTCATTTCAACATAATTTATTTATACGTGATCATATAGAAACATATTTTTTGAATGACAAATTAGTCTAGTTTGGCCTTTTATTTGTAGTACAATAAAAAAAATTATCTACCAAAATTATAACTTTCGGACCACTGTCTAGTAGAAATGTTTACATTTGGAGACCATTACATCACGTAATTATGGTATTTTAATTGAATTTTCTATTTTATTTTATTTTATTTGCTTTGTTTTTTTTTTTTTTTTTTTTTTTTTTTTTTTTTTTTTTGGCGATTTTTATAACGACAACAACTTCTATAGATTTCTAAGATAGATTTTGGCATGAGTTAGTGGAAAACAATAAAAAAAATTTTAAATTTGTATGCAAATACTTGACAAACTCAAACATTGATATTGCAATAGGGACAAATATACAAAATTCAATTAAAATATTAGGCAAAAAGTTTGTTCAAGTGGCGGTAGAATTTATTTTAAAAAATTGTTTGCAAATAACAAACTAGAACAGTAAATGCAATTAGAAATGGAGCATCAAAAAAAAAAAAAAAAATCTAGAGATTAAAAATTTTTAAAGAGAATTGACTCTATGAAAACTTCAGATTGCAATTAAGACTTTGGCAAGACTTTTGCCTTTTAAGATAAAACTCATAAAGCTTTACGATTGCATTTAGAACAAGACTCTTTTAGGACCAGCAGATTGTATCTAGAAAGGAATACAGACGTTAGTTAAGATTCAATTGTAGAAGGATTCAAACGGACCTTAAGTTGTTGCTATGGACCAACATCTGTCGCTAAAAATTTATGTCATACATAAGAATGCATTTAATAACGAACATAGAAAAGATGTTAAATCTATAAAGGTCTATTATATCTATAAATAGACTCTATACAGATCTAATACATCTGGAAATAAACTCTACACAGAACAAATTTTCAAAATTGTTTACCAATTAAAGCATTAATCAAAAATAAAATCAGTTTTAACTAAAAATTTATTCAAGTGAATTTAGCGTTTAATCAAGTGAATTACACGTTTAATCAAGTGAATTAAACGTTTAATTGATACTTTTAATTTGTAAACTGAGGCAAATTTAATAAAAATTTTAATTAATATCACAAATTTTTTAATTGAAATCCATTTTTATTTTTTTCTGAAAAGAAAGACCTTACAAAAAGAACAGGAATAAACTCTTTAAAAACCGAAAATAACAAATCGAAATGTTTTTATATATACCCTAAATTTTAGCTTGAAATATATTTTGTAACGTCCTACGACTGCGACCACAACTTGACTATAGAAAGAGCATAAGATTATGACTTAAAATTAATTCTTTAAAGGATCTCTAGTTTAAACTTCAAACAGACTCTAATAAGATCTACAATTGGACTTAGCAAATCCCTATCACTAAGTTTATAAGGACCTACGATTAAATTCTATAAAATACACAAAAAACGATTTTTGTGTATAAAAGCTTACAATTCACAGAAAAAATTCTCCAAAGTTTTTCACCAATTAAAGCGTTAATCAAAAGTAAAATCAGTAGTAATTGAAAATTGTGAATTAAACGTTTAATCAAGTGAATTTAACGTTTATTTAATGCTATTTATTTGTTAACTGGTGCAAATTTAATTAGTTTTTTTAATTAATATCAGAAATTTTTTTATTGAAATCAATTATTATTTTTTCTGCACAGAAAAAATTGTCCAAAGTTTTTCACCAATTAAAACATTAATCAGAAATAAAATCAGTTTTAATTAAATTCTTAATCAAGTGAATTAAGCGTTTAATTAAGTGAATTTAACGTTTATTTAATACTATTTATTTTTTAACTGGTACAAATTTAACTAATTTTTTAATTAATATCAGAATTTTTTTTATTGAAATCAATTATTATTTTTTCTGCACAGAAAAAATTGTCCAAAGTTTTTCACCAATTAAAACATTAATCAGAAATAAAGTCAGTTTTAATTAAATACTTAATCAAGTGAATAAAACGTTTAATCAAGTTGTAAAGGTTTATTTAATACTATTTATTTGTTAACTGGTGCAAATTTAATTAATTTTTTAATTAATATCAGAAATTTTTTTTATCGAAATCAATTATTATTTTTTTCTGCACAGAAAAAATTGTCCAAAGTTTTTCACCAACTAAAACATTAATCAGAAATAAAATCAGTTTTAATTAAAAACTTAATCAAGTGAATAAAACGTTTAATCAAGTTGTAAACGTTTAATTGATATAATTATTTGCTTACCGGTGCAAATTTAATTAACTTTTTAATTAATAGCACACATTTTTTAATTGAAATCAATTAATTTTTTTTTTTTTTTTTTTGAGTTGGACTCTGGAATTTTTTGTGATGTCTTACGATTGTACCTCTTTAAGACCAAAGATTGCACTTTTAAAAGATTTACTAATTCCCTTTATTAATACCTGCGCAGTGAAAGCTTCTAAGGATCTAAGATTGCACAGTATAATGAGTTTTGATTGGAACCAGAAACACAGGCAGAGAAAATGTAGGTCAAAAACGAAGGACACTTTTGTGTGAGGTGTAGTGCACCTCATAAGTTGCCACCGCATACCCTTAGACCGCTATCCACATATACCAACCAAAACAGAATAGGGTATTTCAAAAGATCGAATAACGGTATAGACAAATGACGACAATCAGAATGTAAGTGAATGACACTACATTGAGTGAAAATTGAGTGCATTCCAATCTCCAACCTTCTGATTGGCAAGAATAGTTATGAAGGAGGAAATTATTACAACTTATTGATATCTCCATATGACAGGCAAAGGCAAACAGAATTTTGTAAATAAATAGAACAAGTAAGAAGGGCTAGATTTAAGTTTTATTATTCATATAAACCATATATTTTGTAAATAAAATAGGACTTGTAAATACTAATTGAAATCGACAACACCTTGCCTTGTGTACTTAATTACAAGCCTCACAATCTTCCGGCAGTTCCTTTGAACGCCTATTTAATCAGCTGAAACCCTGACAGCTAATACAAATAACCAAGGGTTATAGGAAAATTTCAAATACACACCTATACACCCTTAACAATCACCACATGGCAATAGCCGTGAACCACTACAGAGGTTAGGATAAAAACCAATTACCAAAAATTAAGACTCGGTCCGTTGAGAATTGGCGTGCTGCACGAGGCTAAGAATTATTAAGAATAAAATTGGGGGAAAATAGAAAACAAAACTGGCTGCATCTATTGAGGAGTCGCCCCTACAGAAGTGACATGTCTGAGCAACACCCATTAAAATTGTGTGCCCAATACTTCTCTAGAACCAACTTACCTCTTACCTCTAGAGAGTCTCCATACAAAACAACTAAAGTTTCACGAAAATTTACCAAAATTAAAACAATAGAATTACATCAAGAATAAAAGTTTAAATTGGAATCAAAGAACACCAAAGCATTGTTTGCCCTTTAACTACGGCAGCTATTATGCTGCCTTGCATTTCGGTCGGATATCATGCATTTATCCAAAGCGATAAATGACTGTGTTTCTCTTTTTACAATGTTCGAAGTCGATGGTAGAGCGTCCAATTACAATTCCATTCCAGCAGTTCTACAGTATCTCATGATTGGTTAGATAATGTGAACTGCACCTTTATTAAAAACAAATGGTAAAATTGTTTGTATTTTACTCTCCTCTCTTTCTATGTTTATATACATACTGCTCTTTAAAGATCAGCAAGGACAGCTTAAAATTACATCTAATAAAATCTGCCACTGAAGCGAGAACTACAATAAATCGAAGGCCCAAAATTGGGACTTTAAATGAATGCTGTAAAGAATATATGTTGTTCGATCGATATATGACTGCAACAAAAACCAACTCCATAAAGACTTTTGATTACATAAAGACTTTTGAGTTTATTTAAGGCGATTCATTGAATCCTGAATTGGACTTCTTTAGTACATACTACAGAGCTGCACAAGCATAACAAATATTGCTTACAAGCAATTTCATTAAATTCAGATAGAAGGTGTATATTACTCTCTCATTACAAAACACATACTTCCAAAAACAATTGTTTTGCTTTACGATCAAAATATAGAAGAATAGAACAAAACTGTACTAGAACAATGCTGAACTAGAATAAAGCTGAATTAGAACAAAGATGAAGTAGAACATTAAAACAGAAATAGAACATTCCAAGCATATTTGAATGTTTTGATTGTAAACATAGACCAAAGAGAAAATTGCAAAGGGAAAAACTTTTGATTTAATTTCGTTTGAGTCGTTTTCAATGGGTTCGGTTGTAGGTTCTTTTAAAATATTATTTAAAATTTAGTAAATAATATAACAAAATTATTAAGCTTAAAGTCTTTTTTTATTTTTATATAAAACTTTAAACGTTTATTTAACCAATATTTCGGCACTCCTTTGAGTGCCTTCTTAAGGGTTTTTTCTTTCTTATTTTATAAATTTTCAACAATTTTTAACAAATTTAACAATAACTGACAAATTAAAAAATTTTTTAATTAGAAATATTGGTTAAATAAACGTTGAAAGTTTTATATAAAAATAAAAAAAGACATCAAGCTTGATAATTTAGTTATAATATAATAATAAAGGTCGACTAAAATAAAATATACATTTAGGAAATAATTCAAAAAAATCAAATTTGCTTACATTTAATGCATCCATTTCTGTTATAAGCTAAGACCACTTTAAATTTTTTAAATGCCTAATTACGTGCACTCGATGCTTTAACTATAATTTACCGTTTCTTTATTTCATTGTCTGTTTTTGTGTTGATATTCTGTTTGTTTTGATAATACAAGCACTAACAAAGCAGAAGAGAAAATCTTTTCAAGTTATGCTTGTTTTGTTTTGGTGAGAGTAATGTGTTGTTATGTTTTTTTTTTGCTATGTATGTTTACAGTGAAATAATATGATTGATAGTTGTGTGAAGTAGAACACAGAACATTAAGAATATTTTGCGCAGCCCTTTAGTACATACGACAAAAGTGGGCTTCAGAGAACACTCCAGGAATATCAACCTGAATTTATCGCGAAAACATCCTACCCAATGTAGTGTTTTCTATGCGGAAATACATGCAATCAAGGAAGCTGAGGATTAGCTCAGATTATTCGCGGTGTCAACGAGACTATTGTGGATATTTACACTGACAGCTGTGCCGCTGTTATGGCCTTGGATTCCCCCTTCCTGAGAACGAGAACAGCTCTTTCTTGATGGCCATTCATCTCTAAACAGGATGGCTAAACATTTTGACTGTAGGATCATATGGACTGCAGGGCACAGCGATATAACCAAGAACATCTGAGCGGAAGGGCTTGCTAGACTTGGCACTACCTTACACAGAAAAAATTCTCCAAAATGTTTCACCAATTAAAGAATTAATCAATAATAAAATCAGTTTTAATTAAAAATGTAATCAAGTGAAACGTTTAATCAAGTGAATTAAAAGTTTAATTGAAACTATTTATTGGATTACTGGTGCAAATTTATTAATTTTTTTAATTAATATCACAGATGTTTTTATTAAAATCAATTTGTATTTTTCTGTGTACGAGCTCCAAAGGATTTGGAAGGCATTGGGATACCTCTGCTTATCTGCATACTTAAACTTTGGCAGTTGGCTATCAACATTGCTAATGACCGATGGGGCGCAAACACTAGATGTAGGATTGCCAGATTATTGTGGCCCCGCATAGATGCCAGGCGTATCATGTCTCCTCTATTGATGACTAAAATAGTCACGTATTACTTTTGGAATCTGCTATCACGGGTCATTGCCTAACAGGTAGGCATGTACAGCGTCAGGAGGCAAACACTTTGATTACTGCCGCAACGGAGACAACGAAAATGAGAAGTAGGTCGCAGAACACCTCATCTGTCTCTTTTTCTGCACAGGTGAGTGGGTGACTGGCCATAATCGGATCCACCACCTTCTCCGGATTCAACAAAATATCTGGACTTGAAGTGAAGTGCATTTTCAACATTATGAGAAGTTCGGATTAGTTCTACGGCGGGAGTTTTCCTTAGTGGAAAACTCCATGATATCACAATGGATCATTGGGTCTTGGAGTGTCAGATGAATAATAACTGCCCTTTATACCTTACCTACGACTAAAACTAGAAATGGGTTCCATAACGTTTAGAGACTGCAGCCCTCGATGGCCTAGACAGAGATACTTTTGTAAGTTAAGACCAAAAATAAGTAACGACTCGAATTATAAATGGATTGTGTAAAGACATAAGATTTCAGCTAAAGGAAAGAAAGGCCTTAAAGGGATAAAATTCTAACAAGGTTCTACTACAGTAGTAGCTAAAAGTGGACGTAATAAGGACCAATAAATATAATAAAATTTACCGTTATTTTCAAAAAACAAGTGATTGATAACGTTTTTAGAAGTTTCGTTATCTTTGGAATTTAACAAAGCCGAAAGCTATAGAAGAACTTTTGTGTAATCTGTATCAGCGTGTTACATATTTTCGGTTGTTGTAAAAAAAAATTTCTTGATATAAAAAAAAAAAAATTTTTTTTTCAGAAAATATTTTCTTGTAAACTGTTTTCAAAATCCCAAGTTAAAACATATGATTTATATTTCTTTTTCTGTTCAATATTTGTTTTACTTTATTTGCTTAAAAAATTTGTATACTAAACACACACACCCCAATAGATGCATTTATTACACTTGACGTATGAGTGATTAATGTTGCGTATACGCCCGGGACTTGTAACGAGTCACAAAAAATCAATAAAAAATACATTAAAAAAAGAAACAAAATTTTTGTTAAACAAATACAATAGTAGAAATCAGAAAAGAGTATAATTTTTAGGAAATAAAGTTTTTTTTTAGTTGTAACACTTTTTTAGTTTGTTGCCTGTGATTTTCTTATATTTGTATACCATTTAGTTGAACTGTTTGATTTTATTGGGTGTATAATTTAAAAGTTCGGGATTTTTTTTTTGGCAAATTTTTAAGATTTATTGTAAACAAATGTGGAAGTGATTTACTGGAGCACTTGCTAAATTGCCTAATCTCAAGGAGAATCTGAACCACTAGGTGACATACAATGCGTTTCCCAACCGCCCCCTTGTACGCATGGCCCACACAAACACACACACACACATGGCTAGCAGTTCAAACAAAAATTATACACTCGCCCTTTATTTAGGAGCTGGAGCTATCTTACCTCTGCTGATTTAGGAATATTCAGCAGCCTCTGTTGAATAGCAACAGCACCTAACGGGCACCGCAACAGGCCGAACTTTCCCGCAAGGGTGACAAATCATCGGAAGGACAAGAATTTGATAAAAAGCAACCTTCTATCCGTATAGCTCCCAATCTTCAAAGCAAAGACAATCTTCCTGAAAAACATGACGGGGGCTACTGACTCCTGTGGCATCAGATAGATAGGCTCTCTGGTGAGCCTTCGACCTAAAAAAAATCAGGAAGACTTTAGGAGACCTGCAATTTTGTATCTTTGTCGGATCCCAGGTATGCATACACCCATGATTATGCCACGAAGGATGCAAAATCAAAAATATTATTATTATCCTTAATATTTTTTCTACACGCCCGTGGCGGTTAATTGTTATTGGTAGAAATAAAATTTCTTTTAAGGTCTTGGCCATCACTTGCCATGAATATTGCCCATCTTTTTGGCAACACCTGGGAGTTGCGCTAAAAAAAAAACTCCTTATTTCTTTGATCCAAGAATAAATCAGATTAATTCCTAATACCGTGTTCTGAAGTTGTTGTTGTTGTTGATACAGCTCGACCTGTGTTGGCGTTGCTGAGTTGGCAATCTTTGGTCAGTGCGATTGAGGCTCCGAGACGTTCCGCTACGTATACCCAATTATCGCGGGATCGTCCCTTAAAAGTGGTTTACATTGATTTAAGCACAAGAGGGTCGTACGGGTGAGATAAAAGTTTTCTGTTTAGGTCTACTGTGATCCCCTGCCCCTATTTCAGAAGCCCATAACAGATGAAACCCTTCTAGTCTTACAAAAATACAGAGCATTGCTTTACTGCCTTGGATGTTCGGCTTTGACGTTCATTTGCTTGATTAAGCGGGCTTCACATACGATTTTTTGCTCCCCAAATTATCATAGTAGATCCATTTTTAGTCGCTTGGGATATCTCGATGCATAAATTACTTTTTGCGCTTAAGAAGAGCTTCAACTCAACTTGTAAGGGGAATTTTTATTTAGAGGCATAGATTTTTTTTAAAAATAAGCCACAACCAATTCAATGGAATAACCAAAAATTTTAGCTTAATTACTTAAAAAATTTCATAGCGTTTAATGTTTAAAAATAAATTCTGGCATATGAATTCCGCGAATGCGACTTATAAATGCCAGCCTGTCGTCCAATTTTGCAACACTTTTTCAAACACATCCGGTCTTATTTCGTCGGTAGTGCATCTAATGTTGGCTTCTTAGTAATGATTCGTAGCTGGTTTATCCGCATCGACCAGAGATTTGACGTACCGCCACAAAAAAATAGTCCAATTGTGTCAAATCACACGAACGAGATGGCCAATTCATACGTCCAATTCTTGAGATAATTCGGTTACCAAACGTTTGGCTTAAAAAAATTTTAATCGATATATATCGGCGATATTTAAAATACCCATATATCGATATTACTATCGAATTCCATATTTTTAAGATCTCTTTATAATAAAATTCAACATTTTAACCGATGATCAACTGCTTACAATACCGTTGTTTTTTAAGAATTGCATCATATGTTTTTTAACTTATATTAAGAAAATAACGGTGCTTTTCCATTGTACATTTTCATAGATTACACAGTTCACTTTTGTCCCGGGTATTTAAAAGATGTCAACAAAAAAATAAGCGCGGGAAAAATATTCTGGAAAGGGTTTCTATAATTATGCGAACAATCGCCTTAACTATGGCGTATTAGCAACAATAGACTCATGAAAGTAGGAGTGTTTATAATAAAAAATATGTATTTAGTTTTTTTTTTACTTGAGGATGTTCTTATATATTAAAAATTAAATATTGCACAGTTTACTTGTGTAGTATGCGTCACAAGTTTTGTTTACCGGCAGTATATAATCCCAATAAATTTTTTTTTGATTCCATATGGCGGATAAATAAACAATTTTTTGTATTCTTTACTTTTTTTCTGAATTTTTTTATTACTGAATAAACTGCCGGTCCCTCGATTTCAAACGAAAACTTCGTTCTCATAACTTACCTTAAAAACTAAATTTTAAAATTGGTTTTTGTAAAAATAAAAAAACTTTAAATACCGAAATTTTTTGTAATGGATACAACGTATACCGACTCGATAGATTAACTACTACAATTGGTGGTGGCGTTTTAATTGCTGTTTCTTGTCTATTTTCGTCAGAGGAAATTATGCCTAATACTTCTCACAATATAGAATTTGTTGCTGTTCGTTTAAAACTAAAATACAAACATATATACATAACCTGTTCATATATTCAACCGAATTCTGATGGTCTAATTTACAATCAACATTATGAGAACATTAAATCAGTTATATCGTCTGCCCAGTCAGATGATCTAATTTTCGTTTTTGGCGACTTTAACTTGCCCACAGTTTCTTGGAAACTTTTACCAGATTCCTTTTATTATACTCCTACAAATTCCTATGATTGGATCGATGTTTTTTTTAATAATCTATATGACTTGTGCCTTTTCCAATTTAATGGTGTGTACAATGAATACGGAAAACTGTTAGATTTGGTGTTTGTGAATGAACCTGCTGACTGTTCATTAACTCGAGCTGTTCCAATATCAAGACCCGAAGATCGCTTTCATCCAACCATTGAACTTTCTTTTAATATTCCATTTGCTGAACGTAATATAATGATGAAAAATGAAAAAGTCAACTGCTTCAAAAGAACAAGTTATAACGATTTAAATAATTTTCTAAACAGTACAAATTGGCTTGACAAGTTATCGATTCCAAATGGTACACCCTCATCCATCGATACTATGATTGATACTTTCTATAAAACTATTTTTGAATATTTAGATGAATGTGTTCCAAAAATTACTGTATTTAAACAGTCAGGTCCTCCATGGAGCTCAAGACAGCTGTCCAGACTAAAAAATATAAAAAACAAACGTTTCAAAAAATATAAAGATTCCGGATCATCTTGTGATTATGGTAAATATTCTGTATCCCGTTCTGAATATAATTTACTAAACATGAAACTGTATAAAAATTACTTAAATGAAATGAAAGTTAAATTTAAACATGATCCTAAGTCATTTTACAAATTCGTAAATTCTAAACGGAAATCTACGGGATATCCATCTATCATGAAGTATTTAAATCATGAATCCAGTAATGATTTAATAATAAGTAACCTGTTTGCTGACTTTTTTGGAACTACATATTCTGATGCCCAATACAACAAATATAACAATTACCCTTACGTGATTGATGAACACCAAGCAATATCATTTTCTCCCATTACAATCTCCCAAATAGTTGCCAGTTTGAAAAGCGTTAAATCATCCTTTTACAGTGGACCTGATGGTGTTCCAAGCTGTATTCTAACCAACTGCGCTAATGCTTTTGCCACACCCTTATCAATAATATTTAACTTATCAATTAGATATGGCTACTTTCCAACATTTTGGAAAGAATCTTATATAATTCCGCTATTTAAGGCTGGAAATAAATCAAATATAGCAAATTATAGAGGTATAGCCAAACTAAGTGCTATTCCTAAACTCTTTGAAAAGTGCATGACTGGTAGCCTCTTTCATCAAGCATCGTCATTACTATCTCCTTTCCAACATGGCTTTAGAAAAGGACGCTCAGTAATGACAAATCTCCTACAACTCACCACTATTGTTAATAATGGATTTAATAATGGGCAACTAACGGACGTTATATACACAGACTTTAGTAAAGCTTTTGATTAAGTCAACCATAGTCTTCTTCTTAGTAAACTTTCTTTAATGGGCTTCACTAATAATAGTCTTCGGTGGCTTGAGTCATATCTTATTTCTAGGAAACAAAGTGTTTGCTTTAATAATACAACATCAAGGTGCATCATCGTCAATTCTGGAGTACCGCAAGGTAGCCACCTTGGTCCAATCTTATTCTCACTTTTTATAAATGATCTGCCGAGTGCAATAAACAATTGTGATGTATTAATGTATGCCGACGATGTAAAAATCTTTTTAAGCTACAAAAAAACTTCTGAAATGCTCAACCTTCAACATGATTTGGATAATTTCTATAAGTGGTGTAACATCAACCTCATGAATCTTAATTTAACAAAATGCAAACATATGCGTTTTTGTAGAAAATGGAATTCTTTGGGTAACTATACTTTGGGTGACAGCCAACTTGAATTAGTTAAAGATATTTTGGATCTTGGTGTTTTACTTGACTCAAAATTAGACTTTATAAAACACATTACGACAATGATAAACAGAGCTCGTGGAGTACTTGCTTTTATAAAGCGTTGGGCTAAGGAGTTCACTGATCCCAAAATTACAAAGCAGTTATACATATCTTTGGTAAGACCAATCATCGAATATGGTTCTATTATCTGGGATCCTGATTATAATGTTCACATAAATCGAATAGAATCTGTCCAAAAACAATTTTTATTGTTCTGCTTAGGAAATTCAACTTGGAACCCTTCTGAAGTGCTTCCATCCTACTTCGAAAGACTTGAACAAGTTAAACTACCTTCACTGTTAAGCCGAAGAAAAATGCTTAACATTACGTTCTTAGTTAATTTGCTTAATGGTAATGTTTTTTCTGAATTCCTGCTTAATAATGTTAATGTCAACGTTCCTCAACGATCAACTCGCAATTTCATACCATTGTATCTTCAGACTTTCCGCACAAACTACGCTAATTCTGATCCTTTTCTGAGAATATGCAAGGATTTTAATGAAATGTATAATTTTATTGACTTTTCTTTGAATGTTAATGTCATTAAACGTAGTATTATTTTGTTTTTGAATACTTTACCTAATAGATAATATTATTTGTAATTAAATTCTAGTCTGTAAGGATTTACATATATCCATAGACTTAAATAAATAAATAAATAAATAAATAAATAAATAAAAGTTAAGCGAATGAAAGTTTTGTTCGAAATCGAGGGACAGTCAGTAAATTTTAAACTAAAAGAAACAACAAAAAGTTAGAATGGAATTACATGTAATATGTTTGCACTTATGTAAATATGTATTGACATAAGTATATTAAGTTTTTAAATTTGGTAATAATGTCAGTATAATACGTTCGATATATCGATATTTTTAATTAATAAATATCGATACACTTACATAATATCGATACGATATATATCGATATATTTTTTCAATTTGCCCATCCCTAACGTTTGTACCAGTTTCGGAATTAAAGACAACTGGGCCGACGACGCTTTCGCCAGGTAAAAGGCATCGAACAGCGAATGTTTTGGAATGCAATGGAGACTCATGGGAATCGTGCTCTCAAAAAATTGCCATTCTGTTTGTTTACATACCCGTTAAACCAGAGATGAGCCTCATCGCTAAAGATGATTTGACGATACAAATCTGGTTCAACTTCCAGTTGATTCTCAGCTAGTCATTCAAAGAACACACGACGCAATCGATGGCCCGCCGGCTTTAATTCTTGCACCAGTTGGATCTTTTATGGTTGCAGGTAAGATCTTTCCTTAAAAATGTCCAAGATGTGGACGGGCAGAGACCGAGCTGCTAAGAACGGCGTCGGATCGATGAATTCGATTCCACTGTCAAATTAACATCTAAAGCGGCAATGGGTTCTTCTGTTCGCACGGTACGGGATTGATTTGGATGACTATTATCCAAAATAATAAATGTGGTCATGTACGATCCATAGTTTTTTGTATTAGCTGTTCCGTTGGACGATTATGCACCCCGTAAACTTGACGAAGTACTCTATAAGTCTGACGAACAGTGCGCTAATTTTCGAAATAAATTTCTACGAAATGTCAACATTATTCTGGTGTAAGTCTTTGCATGGTGATTTGCCAAAGTACACTGAACAAACGTCAAACACACTTTATTACGATTACAAAACCATTCTTTTCTTAGGGCTTAATTGTATAAAAAGCTACGCAACGTAAAGACCAGAGTGTTTTAAAATTCTTATTCACTTTATGGTCTTACTTGTATAATATTTTTAGCTTTTCTAAAGTATTTGGAAAAAGTTTCCTGACGAGCTGGCCTAAGCAACCAGCGAAATGCGCATAGAAACTAGCTTTCCCACAACAATAAATTTCAGTGTTTTCATTTAAAAAATTGGGATTATTAGCACATCATTAATAAATGAACTAATTAATAAAATATTTCATTCCCAAAAATAATTTTTGGTAAAAAAATTTCATTGAAAGCAAAAAGAATTTTAAAAATATTTTATAATTTTGCTGCTGCTTTCTGCAGGAATTCATTTCAAACACTTCAGATCTTAAGGCGTTGAAAAGTTTAAAAAATAATTTGAATTTCTGTAGAAAGTAACAACAAAATTATAAAACATTCTAAGATTTCTTTTTGCTTTCAATGACAATTTTCGCGTTGCGTTGCGTTTTACATGATTAGGACTTTAATTTCCATGCTTTTGCGTGAACCCAGTGGCCTCGAAAATCTTTTTTGAGTGGATCCCGATTATATTTGAAATTTCCTAATGGACCCCATTGCGATTCTTGTCTTTCATGTGAAAATTCCTACACCTGAACTGCCCATCTTTGGTACGTTGAAATCGATGAAAAATATTAAGGGCAGGCTTCGGTAATCTGTAAATATGCTAAAGGTGCACTTTTTCAAATTGTAAAACTTCCCACAAATAATATTTTGCTGACATACATAGAATTCAACATTTTCTAAGCAAAAAAAAATATAACTTTATTGTTCATACTTTTTCGTTCAATGACAGATGTTAACCCTCCAAAATACCTTGAAACTTATTTAAGACACAAACCCTGCGTTAAATATATGTAATCTATTATGAATCCAACTTTTTTATATCTAATATAAAAAAAATTTGTTATTTTTATAAATAACAAATTTATCCTTTTGTGTGTACCTGAGAGAAAAGGATGTGTTGTCTGTGTATGATGATATTTTTTTCTTTTTTGGAAATGTGTAAAATTTTGTTTGACAGAAAATATGGCGATATTAACGTACATATTCAAAATGAATGACAAATACAGAGTGGTGCATAAGTAACGTTGCGATTCAATAAGAGAATGAATTTTTTTTTGTTTTTGAATTAACTTTGAAAAACTTGGAGAATTTATAACGGTGTGACTCAGCTCTGAACAAACAACCAAAGTTGTGCAATTATATTTTGAAAGTCTGCCTTCGATTTTTCAGATACAACGATCATATCAAATAGTGAACGATGAAGCCCCCTCAAGTGTCATGTGAGTAAACAAAATTGCAGAATTTGGGGAGCACAAAATCCAAAAACAATTGTTAAACAGTAAATGCACCCAATTAGATGGATGTATTATTATTGTTTGTTTGGGGCCATTCGACCATAGTTTTTCGAAAACAACAAACGTCCGTTAAGGTCCAATTAGACGTGACATAGCCATAATGCCATTGCCGTATCCATGACCATAGAAACCAAAATTCAATTGGTTTGTATGGCTATGGCAATAAAGTAATGGTATGATACTGGGGGTACCCCCAGTATCATCAGCGTCGGGGTTGCGTGTTTGATTCCCGCCAGAGACTCTGGTTTCTTTCCTGAAGACAAGCGTAGAGCTTCGCGGGATTAGCATAGGAAAAAAATACTTTATTGCCTATAAGGTTGATTTTTATGGTTATGGTTATGTCACGCCTTATTTGAGCTTTAGTCATGGTCCAGACTTGCAGTTTTAAAAAGATTTGCAATTTTCGAATGTTTATTTGGTTTTTCCTCTTCCCTTTTTTTTATATTTAATGCATATAATACAAAAACTTATTGTAAATGAAACAAACAGTTTTCAGAGAATTATCTTCATATTTCTTATTAGGATAGCAGGATCTATGACTATTATGTGTCAAACAAAATATCGGCCGAATGCTTGCTACGGCCCCCGTTGGATACCTCTATCCGATGGTCCATGTTTTAATGACTCTGAGACATAATGGAGGTTCAATGTCGTTAATATGCCGAATTAGCTCATCCTTTAGCTCTTGAACTGTTCTTGGCTTATTGACGTACATTTTTTGTTTTAAATATCCCTAAAGAAAAAAGTCCAACGGTGTCAAATAACATGATCGTGGCAGCCAATTAACATCACCACGACGTGAGATAGCACGGCCATTTAATTTCTCGCCCAAAAGAGCAGTTGTTGTGTTGACTGTGTGACAAGTGGCACCATCCTGTTGGAACCACATATCGTTCAGGTTTATATCCTCAATTTCTGGCGACAAGAGTCCCTTATCACCACAGATTACACAAAGATATGTAAAAAGTGACGTGTGAGAAAGGCCCAAATCAGTTGCGAGGGCAGCTTTCGAAGAAAGAGACAAATCAGTTGCGAGGGCAACTTTCGAAGAAAGAGACAAAAAGCGTTTTTTGGTAGTGGAGTGCCAATGTGTAAAAACAGGCCGCTACAATCAATACAAATTGCGTGATCAAAACACAAACCAAGTTTAACAAAAGCACTAGTTCTACAAACGTTTTATTTTGTGCAAAAAAATTTATTTAGTAATATTATTTTGTTTTATAATGTTATTTACTTAAACTATTAGTTACTAGTGTTGTGATGAACTTAAAAGTTAATTTTTACAACAGTTTTGAAAATAAATGTCAACTAAATAAATTTGTGTTCATTGCATTGCGGCATAAAAGATGGTTCAAAGAGAAATAAAAAAAGCGCAGCTTTCTAAGAAGGAAACAAAAATCTTCCGTCTCGTGACATGTCTGTGTATAATCTGTGGTTATCATACCGCGATAGCGAACACCATTCACGGTAACTGCTTGGCCGACCTCATTTCCGAAGAAGTGCGGCCCGATTACGTAGGCAGCCCCTAAACAGCACCAAACAGTGTTTTCACAATGCCTACAGACCCGGTTTGCTGAAACTTGCGCACAATTTTCCCGATTGTTGACACATTCGGTCGATTATGGTGACCAAAAAAATCACGAAGTGCATTTTGATTTGAACCCCCATATTTGTAAAAGGCTTCAATAATCTTAACGCTCTGCTTAGTTGTTTGCCTCTCCGTGATGAAATTTGCCAAACACTGAAACAAAGAAATGTCAAACTAAGTTGGGCAAAAAACTTGACGTTGAGGTGTGACTAATTTTTAACATCTGTATTATGGTTTGATCACGCTTTTAAATACAAATACACCTGCAACTTCATGTTGAAAAGTGAGACAAATACAAGACAGAATTGCAGAGTCATTGAAACTGAGTACCCTACCCCAATTTTCTTACGTCACTCCCCAATAAACTCAAGCACTGCTGCAAAAAAAATTGCAAGGCTACACGATTACCTAACGAGAATGCTACTCAATAACGGACAATGATTGCAAATTTTAAGGCTTGAGGTAGAGAACAATCTAAAATTGCTGTTCCAACAAGATGGAGCCACAGCTCGTCCAATTATGGCTCTCCTGCGCGAAAGTTTTGGCGATCGAATAATATCACATTTTGCTAATTTCAACTGACCAACGCCCGATTTCACCCGTTTCAAACGATCCAATAAGCCAAGAACTATCCAACGGCTTAAAACGAATATCCAATAAGAAACGAAGGATCTGCAAACTGAAACTCTAAGAAATGTTATGGGAAATGCTCTGGAAAAAGCATATCAGGTCGAAACAAATAATATGGGTGCCATTTGAATGATATTTTTTTTAAAACATAATGTAAACATTAGAGTGCTCCAAGATGGTATGGACGAGAAAAAATTTCAAAGCAAAGGCTTTAAAATCTAGGCCCCCCCCCCTTGAATTGTTCTATGTATGTATTGTAGATATACGTTGTGTAAGATATTGGGATCTTAAAAAGACGTTTACTGGCGCCGCAACAACACTGAAGTTTGAAGGTGCTTTTACAAGAGGGAAAAATTTTTTTTTTTAGTTTTTGTAAAAGTTTTGCCATTAAATAACTACTTTTGCAGTGTAATGTAAAAGAATAGAAATCAATACGTAATTATCATTTTAATTCGATATAAAAGACGAAATTTGGTTAAAAACTGTTACAGTTATCAAAATTTCCCCAGGCCATTTGAATAAGAAATGTAGGAACAAAATTAACATATTTTGAGAAATACTTGAATAAGAGCTACTTTTTACTTAAAATATACCCTTTTTTACTTGCATATTAGTTTTTTTCTTCGTCGAATACCGTTAACCTATTCCCAGGTATGACCAAAAAAAAAAAAATCTTTTTAACGGCAGTTTCAAAACTCCACTTTTAAATTTTTAAAAATTTTGTTTAACAAATTTCAGAATTTTTTGATCAGCATATTGGGATTTATTAAGGTTATAATAGGGAATAAAAATATGAAAAAGTTACTTCAATACCTCCAATAGTTTTTCCGTACCTGCGATTTAAATTTGGCGATTTTCGGGAAAAACTCATGCTTTTGCCATATTTTGGTGAATGAGCCTAATTTTCTTACTGTCATCAGTTTTAATTCCTTATATACTCTGAAGGTTTTTCTAAAATCGGGAACATTAACCCTAAAATCATGAAGTTCCAAGGTCAAATTTTGAAATTTCTAAAAGAAAGACAGCGAAATAGTGAATATTTTTGTGCCGATTTTAATGAAACTTGAGAAAAATATACCCCCTAAGTCGTTCGACGACAAAACAGTAAAAAATGTATATTAACCCTTAAAAGCACTTAAGGTCAAAATGACCCCAAACTTCAAAAGCTTTGAAAAGTTTGTCAATGTAAATGGTGCTACATCTAATTTGATGTATGGTGATGTCGATAATTTCAGAGTTTCCCACTAGACCACAAATAAATTCAAAATATCACGAATCCTTTCGTAAGTACATTTTTTTTGAGCACTCTGGTGAATATATTTCCAAACTGTAATCTAAGTTTTAATAAAAAGTTCTTGATTAAATAAAGCATAATGTTACTTATGAGCCACCCTGTACAGCTTAAAAAAGCATGAACATTTCTGAGGAAAATCAAAGTATAACATCTTCTTAGTTCTCTTGTTCCGACCTGGCGCATTGATGGCGGCAGTAGTTAAAAAAGTTCTCTGGTGAAAAGTGGCAACTTTTTTTAAAATTTTTTTTTTGAGCCATCAAAAATAAATTCTCTCAGTGAATTTGTAGACTTAGAAAAAAACTCTCGCCTAATTGAATACTTTTATTTGGAAGATCTTCTTTTTTATTGGGAAGATCTTCCTCTAACCGATATTAAAGACGAGTTAGATTTTTCATTAGGGGTTACTGCTCCTTCGTTTACGACTATAAAATACTGTGGCCCAATTACGGCATTCGACATCGATCGAAATTCCCATTTAAGTTGTATTGCAATTTCATTCGATATCGAATGCCATAATTTGGCTCCTGACTTGTTCGAACGAGCCTGCACCGGCTGTATTACATCACACATTGACCAAAAAATTTTAAGATGAGAAAACGGTGAACACTAACGACGCCCAATTTGTTCACAAACGAATAAAAACAGTGGCTTGATGATGCTTCAGTTAAGGCTGAACCTACACCAACAAAATAGTCTTTTTGACTTACTGCAACAAAACATTGGTTGCCAAATATGCATGTGGTTTGATACCCACACAGAGTGAGAAAGAACAGACTGAAACGAACCTTGTTGCTCATTATTATGCGGTTTCTTATGATGTTACCCAGACCAATTAGGATAAGTCAAAAAGCCGAAAAAAGACAAAAAACATTGTCTCATTGCTTTCTGACTACCGATTGTCTTTTCAGACAAAAACTTTATATGTCGATTTTTTGTGGGTGTGGGTTAGCATCACACAAGAGTCTTAGGCCCTAATTGTGTAAATCGCAACGCAACGCCAAAAATTTCATGGAAAACAAAAACAAACAAACTCAAACATATTTTATAATTTTGTTGTTGCTTTCAATAGAAATTCATATCGAATTTTTACATTTCAAACGCTGCATTTCTTATGGCGTTGAACATTTTAAAACGCAATAAGAATTTTTGTGGAAAGCACAACAAAATTATAAAATATTTTTGACTTTGTGTTTACTTTCAATGTAATTTTTGGCGTTGCGTTGCGTTTAACACAATTAGGGCCTTAGACTTAAAAGACAAAACCGATTTGTTTTTTGTTGGTGTGGGTTCAGTCTAAGCGTTATGCAATTAAGTAGAATATTTGCATTGATTCGTAACCACGAATGAGACATGAATCCACTACTTTACACCTGAAACGAAGAAATTAGGAAAATCGTGTCCAAACAAGGCGAACACAGTTCCATCTTCAGGCAAGTTCATGTGGCCCGTTTTTTATAAAGCAGGTGGGATACTTTTTATTGACTATCTTCAAAAAAGAAAAACAGTGCACTTCTTGCAAGTTTAATTTAATAAAATTAAAGAAAAATGTCTGCATTTGGCAAAAACGAACATGTTGTATCATGTTGGGGTGGCCAAAAAAGATGAATTGAAGTAAGAATTACTTCATCCGGTACTTTTTTCTGGTAAAGCTTCACCAGAATGTTTTCATTTCCAAACTAGTAAAAAGGCTTGGTGGTAAAAGAATTGCCAACTACGCAAAGGCGGAATCTGTGTTTAATGGCTTTTTGATAGAGTTAGACGGTTCTTACTATAAACAGGGTATCAAAGCTTTTGAACATCACTCAGAAAAATGAGTCCAGCTAAAAGAACATTATATTCAGAAATAAATAAGATTAAAAAAAATTTTTTTTTGTGTCTAAATAATTTTAGGATCGCGCTCGTATACGTAAATTCTTTTCATAAATGTTTTTTGTTGGTGTGGGCTCAGCCTTAGGGTTTGGCAGTAAAGAACAAGTCATGAATCCACCACTTCCCACCTGAAACAAAGGAACTGTGAAAGTAGTGGACTAAATTGGGAAAATCGTGTCCAAAAAAGGCGAACACGGTTCCATCTGCAGTTAAGGTCATGGATAGCATCTGTTTTTTTATAACAAAGTTGTGATTTTTTATTGACTATCTTAAAAAAGGAAACACAGTCCAACGTTCTTGCAACGTTTATTAAATAAAATTAAAGAAAACCGTCCGCATTTGGCTAAAAGAAACCTGTTGTATCATCCAGACAATTCGTTCGTTCGCAGTTCACACATTTACTCTTGCGGTGGCCAAAGAAGATGAATTTAAGTAAGAATTACTTCATCAGGCACTTTTCTTCAGGTAAAGCTTCCCCGGAATGTTTTCCATATCCAAACTAGAAATACCAAGTAAAAGAAATACCAACTACGAAAAAGTGGAATCTATGGTTACAGACTTTTTGATGGAGTTAGACGGTTTTTACTATTACCAGGCTATCAAAGCTTTTAAACATCACCAAGAAAAACAAATCCAGCTAAAAGAACATTTTATTCAGAAATAAATAAGATTCACAAATTTGTTTTTTTATGTCTACATAATTTTAGGACCGACCTCGTATATATAAATTCTTTTCATAAACATTTTTATCTGCTATTTTTACACTTTGTTAATGTTGCGTAAAATTATTATGTAAATTTATCTTTTTGTTGTATTATCAAAACTTACACGTCTGTAGCATTTACACACACGCATACACTCGCACATGCACACACATACACACAAAGAAAATTCACATGCATACGAAAACATTTGTGTTCCTTTATCTTTCTGCAAACATAAATTTCTGGCAGCTTGAAACAAAACGTCGAATGTATAAAATTCATATTATGACTTTTTCTTTATTAAATAGATTTGAAAAGATTTTTCTTAAAAAGTTTATTTCATTTTGTAATGTTTCGTTTTTTGTTTATTTTTTATTATTTTAATTAGAATTAAACATTAAAATTTGTAAGAGTTAAGAATAATATTTTAAACATGAAGTTTGAACAAACAAATAATACAGAGAACAAGATGACTGGAATACAAATGTTGAGAATTTAAAAAGAAAGGGTTTTACAATGAAGCTGCTACAGGAATTGTATTATATAAGATTGCCTTTAATTTGGACTGAACAGAGATTGTAGCTGACTCTGCCAAGACCAACAACTGAATGAAGCCCTCGTATTGTAAACTGCTTTTAAATTTAACGAGGAAACATATTTTTATACCCTCCACCACCACCAGTCGTGAATGAGGGTATACTAAGTTTGTCATTCCGTGTGAAACTTTTTTAATATACATCTAAGACCCCATAAAGTGTATATATTCTGAATTCTTGAGTAATTCTAAGTCAATTTAGCCATGTCCGTCTGTCTGTCCGTCTGTCTGTCTATCCGTCTGCCTGTCGGTTGAAAAACCCCCCACTTTCGAAATCCTCGAAACAAAAGAACAAACTTGATGTAAAATTCGTTGTAGTTATCCTAAGCAGTTTTGGATTGAAATCCAACAAAATCGGTTCAGTAGGATCAGAGCTATGAATCGAAATGTGGAACCACCACCCTAAAAAAAATTGATAATTTTGTTACAAAAACATGGTGTTACATGGTGGAATAATGCACGGAATGATAAAAAATTTTTTCTCAAATTCGTTTTATATGACTGAAAATCGTAGTGTTCAATTTCATTCAAATCGGTCCATAATTTAACCTGGGCCCCATATAAACCCT
The DNA here is from genome assembly GCA_943735925.1 of Pollenia amentaria. NCBI lineage: Eukaryota > Metazoa > Arthropoda > Insecta > Diptera > Polleniidae > Pollenia > Pollenia amentaria. The sequence continues at coordinate 179,873,649 of OX031010.1, read as the reverse complement.
GCTCCCGTAAAACAGTTTAGTACGGCTAAAACCGTAATAAATAATGCCATCATAATAAATTTTGGTATGTAACCGTTTTTTAAGACTAGAAATGGCTGGTAAACTGGTAAATATCGTGAAGATCGATCCATAAATAATCTTATGCCCCATATAAAGACTTCTCTCGGAAAAAAGTTTATTAGACGCAAAACCGTAATAAATAATGATATCATAATAAAATTTGATACGTCACAGTTTTTTAGGACTATAAAACACAATGTCAAATTTCATGATGATCGGTGCATAGTTTACTATTGGCCCCATATAAAGCCTACTCTCGGAAATGAACTAAATTCGCCTTAAAGATTAGCAGATATAGATATTGCGATAAAATTTGTTCCAAATTAGTTTCATATGGGCATATCAAATGTCCTGCAATTTTGTGATGTACGGTCCGTAATTTACCTTAGATTCCATATTAAGCAGCCGTCTGAAATTCACTGTAAACGCTTAAACTACTTACACTGCTGTATTGAAATTTATTCTTATTTTCTTTTTATTTATTTATTTATTAGAGTTTTGGAAGCCCTTATGGGCCAATAAACTAGAAAAATATAACAAGGCATATGTAACTTAAATTAATAATTATCCTATTACATATTTCATTTTGGATAACAAAATTACTATCTGAAAAGAAAGAAAATAATTATTTAATATGTGAAACCCCCCATAAGCTGAAAGCAATCAATAATAATAATTGGAGTGAAAACAAGGGTATTCATTCGGTTAACAGTTAATCGGTTTACCGATTAATTACTACCCGATTAACTGTTCGGTTAATTTAAAATTGGCTATTTTCGATTAACGATAAGACCGATTAATTTCAGTCGATTAACCGATGTAGCGAAGTTTTAAATTTTTTTAGTATTACAGTAGAATCTCACAAATTCGAACCGTCCACAAATTAGAACGGCCATTTCAATGTGTGGAAGTGTTTTTGTTTTTTTTTTTTTTTTTGTTTTTATTTTATGATTTTGAACTTAATAGGCGAAAAACTAAATTAAACGCTCTAAAAGTTAAACAGGCGGTTCTTGTTTTTTATTTTTTTTTTTTTTTTTGTATTTTCACTACAAATTAGTTTTTTCGCTCATTAAGGTAAAAATAAAACGGGGAATCCCCGAGTTATTGCTGGTGTGTACAATTCGATCATATGCGTATGAAATTTGATATGCTTGTACAAATTTGGGTCAGTAAACACATGTCTAACCTTTTGGACGTTCGTAACGATATCGTTGTATCCAGTTTTAATAAATCAAAAAACAAACAAGTATAACTGATTTTATGTTAAAGACCAATTAAGTACCTAATAATTAAAAAACTTTTTAAAAGTTTTTTTATGTTCAATTAATTAAATGTTATTAAATAAAAACTGTTTCGAGTTAAAATAAAGCTTACACAACTATTCATTATCTATCACTATTTCATTATAATTTTCTGTAAAAAAGAATGTCCAGAAATTCGAACTTTTCAGAAATTCGAACTGTCCGGTGCACAAAGTGGTTCTAATATGTGAGATTCTACTGTATAACACATTTTTTTGTGTTTTTAATTATTTGTTTCTTCTCATATACAAAAGGTATGTGTTTAGAAAATATTGTTTCATATAAAAGATGGTGTTTAGTGGTCTTCATTTGAAATAATTGTTTGCTGCAACAACTTTTGTTTTGTCAACAGCTTTTTGTTTCACGTAATTCTATATGTATCGGAAATGTTCTGGAAATCGAAATCACGTGGAATTGAAATAGAACCTATTTTGGAAACTCTACCGTGTTCAAAGTTCATAAAAATATATTTCATACTTTGAGGACCAAGTTAGGCTAACTTAACTACTTTTGAAATAAGGAATCGCTACGTTCATTTTACCAAAAATTCAATTAAAAATCTATATCGATTTAAATTTCACGTGATTTCGATTTTCAGAACATTCCCGATACATATAAAATTACGTGAAACAAAAAGCTGTTGACATCGCCGTATGTGTTTAGTTATTTGTTTCTTTTCATATTTTCTCATATGACTCTTTTAACAAAATTAACCGAAACAATTAGAAGAGTTAAAAATTCAAACAGGACTGTAATGGCATAATGAAAGATTTTATACGTTTAAAGAAATCAAGGAAATGGGCTGTGTAATTTGATATTCTGTATTATCAACGAGAAGTGAAAGAATTTGTTCAAGTCAAGTTATATCAAAACTAAAGAAAATAATCGGTTAAGTCCTAAACACTTTTCTAAGAGATTATTTTTTAAGGTCTCCTTAAACTATGAAATAACTGATAACATTATCTTACAGTTTATTTTCTAATTACTACATAATATTTATGTATGTATTAAAAAATATGTGTTACATATGTTTTAACTATTTTTTGTTTGGCCGTTTTAGTTCAAGAGTTGTTATGTTTGAATTGTTATGTTTGTTATGTTATTGTTTTTTTTTTAACTAACAAACTCCAAATAATAAATAATTTATGCCTTTTTTTTATTGAAATTACTTAATTTACAAAAAAAAACTTTATTAATCGGTTAACCGATCAAAGCAAAGCGATTAAAGCAAAAGCCCGATTAAAAGAATACCCTAGTGAAAACTGATTGACAAATGAAAAAATTATATTGTAAAAAAGGAAATATATATGTATGTATTATACATATATAAAGAGAGGAAGGATGTTTGATAATACCAGAAATCACTCTGTAAAATTTTGGGATGATTGATCCATAATTTACCATGGGTCCAATATAAATTCCCCTCCTGAAAATCATTTTAGTTCGGCTAAAACTGTTACGAATCGTGAGTTTTTACTGAGGACAGTTCAAATTTCTAAAAAGAAAAGCATTGAACTTTCCCATTATCAGTTAACAATTTAATGTGGGTCTAAACCGCAAAGTCCTAAAATATTCGAAATGTCCGTGGAGGGTATCAAAGATTCGGCACAGCCGAATATAGGACTCTAAGTTGTTTATTTTAACTTTAAAATCTTCAGAAGTAATTATTTGAAATTATTATTTTCTCTAAAAATAAAATAGATTGTTGTTAAGAAATCCCTTTTTCTTATTTATCATTTATTATTTAAATGTTTACGTGTTTGACTTTTACTTTCTATCGAGTTCATACATAAACAGTTTAAATAGTATAATAAAATTCTAACAGCTGTTTTATACCTCTTTTTCCTACAAAATACACTGCAGAATTATTCTTTGGTAGAATATTTTATTAGTCCTTCGAGACAGAGTAGATGTTGATGTTACTATTATTGAATCATTTCCATGCATAAGTAGTCTTATAAACACCAATAATACTATTTAAATATTGCTTTTGTTGGTGCCAGTGTTGCCAATGTTAATTTTACAAAACAATAGAAGCCTTGTCCAAAGTCTACATTTTCTAATAGGTTTGAATCCTTGATGTTAGGATTTGGGCACAGTGGCCATATCACTCACAAAACTCATTCATGAAAATTTCACTCCACGTCAAATTTTCAAAAATGTATATAAATTTTTTTTTAAATATAATTTGGATATTTTATTTATAGATTATTGGCGCTTTGTCTAAAGACTTAATTTTTTTAATCGGTGTTGATTCCTTGATGTGTTAATATTTGGGCACAGTGGCCACATACCTCACAGAACTTATTCATGAGAATAGAGTCTAACTGCCTGTTTTTCTATATAAAATGAACGCGATTAATTTCTAAAACACTTCACCTCACTTTAAAAATATTTTCATACAAATTTTTACAAATTCCAAAAAAATTTATATGAAAAATTTCTCAACGCAAGGTGAAGTGATTTATAAAATAAGCCCTGAAATTTTTACTTGGAAAAATATATTGAAATAACAATAAAAAAAAACTCAAATTTGCTTTCTGCTTTCAATAAACAGCCATGTCATGGATATCAAAATCACTTGAAATTGAAATCGACAAATATTTTTAATTGAATTTTTGTAAAATTGAACGCAATTTTTCCTGATTTCAAAATTAGTTTAGGTTAAGGAAAAAGGTCCTCAACGTATGAGGTATATAAAAGGAAATAGTTTTTTGAACTTTAGGTACGGGAGAGTTTTAAAAATTTGTTCGATTTCAATTTCACGTGATTTCGACGAAATTTTTTAATCTTAGATTGAAAAGCAGGCAGTAAGTCAATTTTTTCAAAAGTCATAAGTTTTAATATTAAAAGACTAACTGCCGTATTCATAAAAAACTAAATTGGATATGAAATCTATTTTAAGGAAAATTTGTATGAAAATTTTGTTTTAAAAAACGTTTGAAATCTATTTTATTTTTTATGAATACGGCAGTAAGAATGTATTATCAAATAAGTTTTTGATAGCAAAAACCAATGAAATGATTGACATTTCATAAAAACTTTAAATTTTAGTGTAAATCTTCGAATATGCTAAATAATATTTTTTTATCACATGAGATATTTTTTAATATTTTTTTTTATCACACGCATATTTTTAAAAAATTCATTTTAATATTCGTCTTTATCTTCACACACATAAAAAACTTTACAAATACTTACATTTTCAACAAGGTTTTTTATTATTATTTGCAGTAGACCTTGAGTAAGGCCTGAAGTAGAAGGTCTTTTGAGTTTTTCTGCTGGGATGTTTGTTATGTTAACTCCAAATAATAAATAATTTATGCATTTTTATTTATTGAAATTGTTTAATTTCTAAAAAAAAACTTTATTAATCGGTTAACCGATCAATTCAAATATTAACCGATTAAACCAAAACATCGGTTAATTAATCGATCGATTAACCGATTAAAGCAAAAGCCAGATTAAATGAATACCCTAGTACGTATTCCTGAAAAAAATTATATAAGCATCCGCCCTAAGTGCACACGATGACTGAATTGTGTATTCAATGTACTGAATGAAAGGGCGTAAGAATACGAGTGAAGAATGTGCGTGTATTAATTTCCAAAATTGTGGCATGGCTGCGCATTGCAAGAACATATTGCGATGGTATAACCAAAGCTTATTACAAGTAGTGTAATCTTGTTAAAACGGAGTCCTTTCGATTCTACTGTACTCCGCTGCCACGGAAAGCAACCAACCGCACAGAAAAAATGTGGCCCCAATTAAAGCATTAATGAAAAATTAACTCATTTTTAATTAATAATTTAATCAAGTGAATAAAACGTTTAAACAAGTGATTTAAACGTTTAATGGTAACTATTAATTTGTTTACTGGTTGAAATTAATAGTATCAATAAAACTTTAAATTAACTTGATTAAACGTTTAATTCACTTGATTAAAAGTAGAATTCACTTGATTAAATTTTTAATTAAAACTGATTTTATTTTTGATTAATGCTTTAATTGTGGCAACATTTTTGGAGAATTTTTTCTATGCGTACGACGGTTGTAGCAAAAAAAAATAAAAAAAGAGCTACGATATTAACTGATACTAAAATCTAAACAATCACGATTGAAGATTTAACGCGACTTTAAATTATCTATGATTGCAGCTGAATTTGAACTCAAGTCAGACAAACGATTGCAGCTCTATTAATTATATTACAAACTACAATTGCGACTATTACACAGAGAAAATTTATACCAAATTCATTATATCAAGCAAACAATTTGTTGATTTTGCACCTATTACCAAAATGATTATATTGATTACAAAAAATTGTAAGATTGTGAATATTTTTTTTTTTTTTTTCAATAAATAATATTTTGAATTTTAATTAAGAAAATGATCAAAAAAAACTTTGCCATTTCAAACAATCTGTTAATTTATTTAATAAAATATTGACAACTCCCAACAACAATTCTACAAGTTTAAATTATTTTATTTTACACGAAAATAATCAATTAATATTTTTTGATATTTAATTAATATTTTAATTAAAATTTTATTTTAAAACAACTAAAATGTTAATTAAATCAAAATTATATATTTAATTTTCTTTCAATTAAAAAAATAATTGATTGAATTATAACATTAATTAAATTTAAATATTTTTTAAACCATTTTTTTAATTGATATAAACCTTTTTTCTGTGTATAGGAAAAACCCCAACGATTAGAGTTGAAATCGTTATTTAGAAGGTTTTCGATTGCAACTAAATTTGAACTCTATAAAAACCTACGATTGCAGCTTGATTTTAGTTCTACCAGCATTGAACCAGCTACTTCGTTAGCGTCATCCTTTCTTTTCTTGACATATTTGTATACCAAAGCTTATGTTTCTATCTCATAGGTTCCTATTCACGCGGGACCCTGCACCTATAATTTTATGTTTCAATATATAAGAAAATTTCCAAAAGGACCACATGTAAAACGGAAAATTAAAAGAATTAAATTTTATATTCCGTATTTTCCCTTGTTGATACTATTTTCTCCCCATTAAAGTATCAAATAGTTCAATATTATAAAGGGAGTCCATATTTCAATACGTATGTTTATACATTAGGGTGCGCCTTATTTTTCATATTTGCGAAATTGTACCGTAACTGCCCTTAGAAATGGTCTTACCATCAAAAAATGGACTGATCGCATATCGGGAAGGCGTGGCTCATCCGCTCTTAAATGCATTTAGAAGGGGAAAAAAATTAAGTTTTGCAGTTTTTGTAAAAATTTTTACATTAAGCCTAGTACTCTGTTCAACATTTCACGTGAAATGCTGTCAAAACTCATATGAAAAAAACTCGTGCGGAATTTCTATGAAAAAATGTTGATAGAGTTGTACTCTGTTTAATTTGTGAAAAAGTTGCGAAATGTTTCTAGCAACATTTTTTTACAACTGCGAAATAATATAAGCTGCACTTATTTCACGTGGAATTTTAAGCAAATGAAAAAAGTTTAAACTTGATATTAAAATGAGAACTGCAAAACATAAATAACACAACCGGTAACAGTTTTTAATCAATATTTACTTTCATTTTTACTTAATTTTTTATTTAAAAAAATACTTTTTAGTAAAATACATGTGGGTTTTGTTTACATATCCAAAACAATGTCGCATACTTTGAAAGATTAAAAACGTCAAATTGTGCAACCTCTCGAGGGAGGTAACATTGATACATGTCAAATTTTTCGCACGAAATAATAGATGTTGCTGAACATTTTTCACAAATTGGAACAGAGTACTAGGCTTTACACAAATCTCTATTTTTGCATTGTTTTGCCTTCATATGACTTAAGGTTATATTTTTCTCCAGTTTCATACACAGAAAAAAATAAAAATTGATTTCAATTAAAAAATTAGTGATATGAATTAAATGAATAAATTAAATTTGCACCATTAAACAAATTAACAGTATTAATTTAACGTTTCATTCACTTGATTAAACGTTTAATTCACTTGATTAAACGTTTAATTCACTTGATTACTTTTTTAATTAAAACTGATTTAATTTTTGATTAATGCTTTAATTGGTGAAAACTGTGAAGAATTTTTTCTGTGTAATAATCAGCACCAAAAAATGCAATATTTCGCGGTCTTTCGTTTAGAAATTCCCAATACGTCAAAATTTGACTTTTGAACAGCATGATTTTAGGACTAATGTTTTCCGATTTAAGTAAAACCTTCAGAGTATAACTAAAATGATCTAGACTATAACATTCCGAATAAATTTTCCTTAAAATTCATAACATTAAGGATATTGGCCTCATTCGCCAAAACATTGCCAAAAAAAATTAGTTTTTCCTTCAAATCGCAAAATTTAAATCGCAGGTACGGAAAAACTATGAGATGTATTGAAATAGTTTCCTCATTTTAATTCCCTATTATATCCTCAATAAATCCCAATAAGATTATCAAACAATTCTGAAATTTTTTACACAAAATTTTTAAAAATTTGAAAATTGAGTTTTGAAACTGCCGTTAAAAATACTATTTTTTTTTGGTACCTGTTGGTAGGGTAGCGGTATCCTTCGGAGACAAAAACTCTTATTAGAGTAAATGCGGGTATATATAAAGTATAAATTAGCTCTTGTTCAAATATTTCTCAAAATATGTTAATTTTGTTCCTACATTTCTTGTTTAAGTATCCTGAGCCTGGGGAAATTTTAATAACTTTAATTTTTTTTAAACAAATTTTATCTTTTATATCTCATTAAAACGATAATTACGTACACATTCCGATTCATTTATATTTTATGGCAAAAGTAATTATTTAATGGCAAAATTTTGATGACAAAAAAGTTCCAAAAATAAAGATTTTACCCGTTTACTCCCCAAATGGGCCGAATTCGAAAAAAAGTGTCAGGTGCCCAAAAAAAACCCGAATTTCAAAAAAGTGTCAGGTGTCCGCAAATTTTCTTTAATGAACAACTATAAGTATTGAATTTTTTTAATCACTTTTAGTTAAGGAGATATGAGATTAACGAACTTGTACGTTTTTACCTTCTTTTCACCCTTAACATTCGTATATCCAAAAATCATGTCTTAGGTGAGCGCTTTGTTTGTCTTTAATTTCAGACCCATTTAATGCATACAATTGCAGCTAAAATCGGGGACTATTAAGACCATCCGACCTACATTAAGATGAACGAGTTCTGCTTTAATATGTTATTTAATACAACTACTAAGAACAACAAATTAAGCTATGATTTTACATCATAAAGACATCCATTTGCGGCTTAACTTTGACTTAATAAGCAGATCTGCTTGCAACTAAATGATTAAGATTTTCAAGATATTAGTCATACCTTTTTTTGTTTCTCCACTTCCGAGTAATCAAATTGTTATAATTTTTTAACTATAGACTGGCAGGCGCCACAATGGCGCAAACGGTAGAACGGCAAAGAATTCTGATGATGGGAATATGGTTATTTTCGAAACATGTAAATTCAACCCGAGTTCAATCCCGTGTTCAGTCAATAATAAAATTATCAAAAAAAAAAAAAAAATTTTTAATTCAATTCAATTCAATGTTGTAAATTCCTTCCTTCACTAAAAATAATTAACTGAAAATTAAATTTGATAAACTTAAGCCTAATTTCAATATTAAAAACTTAATTTCAAAATCATTTGACTATTTACCATTTTAAACGTGCAACAGCAAATATTAATTTAATATCGAAATAATATGGTTATACACAGCTCCAAGTGAAGCAATCGTATCGTTGTTAAATCAAAAATAATAGTCATAAAATCAGTTTTATGAACTTTCCCTTTTAAACAAATTGCAAACGGAAGCATAATAAAGGTATTCACGTCAAAAGTAGCACTCTTGCGAAAAAGCATAAGTGCAAAACATAACAACAACCACATAGACAATTATTTAGCCTATACGATGTAAAATTGTCATGGTCGAAGTAGGTGCAAGATTATCAGAGTAAAAGCATAAACATGTTGCAGCTTTTTATGGCATTGCCCAGTTGAAAGAAATGTTAAAAAAGTATTCATAAAATCAACTCTACACTAAGCAACAACGCAGGAAGTCCATTTTGACGTACATTTTTTCTTTGAATTGAAAAGTATTATAAATTGTAGTGTTTAAAAATGAACTTTGCAAAAAAATAAAACAATTAACAAAAAATAAAAAGCGTCAAAAAATTGAAGAAGCAGAAATAATAAAAATACTGGAATACTTATCTGGAAAAAACTTTGAGGTAGATTAGTTACAAATTCGAATTGTAAATTAATATGCAGTTTTGTGTATTTTCAAGAAATTACGATTCAAATTTATTAAAAAATTGATATTGTCAAATGGTGCGTTGTTAAAAAATTGTTTCGGAAAAGCTGAAAATTGGAGGTGCAAACAAAATGGGTTGCTCACGTCACACATTTGCACAGTTGCAAGGGTAACAAATATTGACGTGAATACCTTTAATAAATTCGAACATATTGTGAAGACGATACTGTCGTTAATGTTCCTGATGGAGAGATTTTATAATTTACGATGGCAGTAAAATTTAATGAAAGAGCCATTTTTATGATGAAGAAAGTTTATGTTTTGCATTTGTGATTAATGCCTTAGATGGATAAGGGGGTCAGAGATAACATTTAAATAAACAAAATATAAAGAACTAAAAATAGAAAAACTTACCCCGTAAAGAAAGCACCAAACATCTGTAATAAAAAATGATATACTTTAAGTTAATTTTTAATTAGAGTTATTATAAATATAATTGAGTAAGAACTGATTAAAACTAAAACAGAACTGAAATACAACTGAAATATTATTAAATTAGAAGTGAAATAGAATTGAACCAGAAATAAAGATGAACTCAACAAAACTTGAACTGGAACTGTACTAAAACTGAGCTAGAATTGAAATAGAACTAAATTAGAACTGAACTAGAACTAAACTAGAACTCACCTAGAACTTAACTAGAACTGAACTTGAACTGAACTAGAACTGAACTAGAACTGAACTAGAACTGAACTAGAACTGAACTAGAACTGAACTAGAACTGAACTAGAACTGAACTGAACTAGAACTGAACTAGAACTGATTTGAACTAGAACTGAACTAGAACTGAACTAGAATTGAACTAGAACTGAACTGAACTAGAACTAAACTGGAACTGAACTAGAGCTGAACTAGAACTGAACGAAAACTGAACTAGAACTGAACTAGAACTGAACTAGAACTGAACTAGAACTGAACTAGAACTGAACTAGAACTGAACTAAAACTGAACTAGAACTGAACTAGAACAGAACTAGAACTGAACTAGAACTGAACTAGAACTGAACTAGAACTAGAACTGAACTAGAACTGAACTAGAACTGAACTAGAACTGATCTAGAACTGAACTAGAACTGAACTGAACTAGAACTGAACAAGAACTTAACTAAAACTGAACTAGAACTGAACTAGAACCGAACTAGAACTGAACTAGAACTAAACTGGAACTGAACTAGAACTGAATTAGAACTGAACTAGAACTGAACTGGAACTAAACTAGAACTGAACTAGAACTGAACTAGAACTGAACTAGAACTGAACTGGAACTAAACTAGAACTGAACTAGAACTGAACTAGAACTGAACTAGAACTGAACTAGAACTGAACTAGAACTGAACTAGAACTGAACTAGAACTGAACTAGAACTGAACTAGAACTGAACTAGAACTGAACTAGAACTGAACTAGAACTAAACTGGAACTGAACTAGAACTGAACTAGAACTGAACTAGAACCGAACTAGAACTGAACTAGAACAGAACTAGAACTTAACTGAACTAGAACTGAACTAGAACTGAAGTAGAACTGAACTAGAACTGAACTAAAACTGAACTAGAACTGGACTAGACCTAAAGTAGAACTAAACTACACCTTTTCCACTTGTAATTCAGAAAACGTAATTCATATTATATAACTAAAATGCATAAAACTTCAATTGTAATTTAAATTGGTGATTATTAATTCTGAAAACGTAATTGAGATTAGTACTTTCTAATGTAAAAGCTTTAATTATTCGTAATTCAGAAAATAATACAACGAAATGCTACTTAAAAATCTTAAATAAGAATCGGCAAAGGTTAACCAGTTAAGAACATTTTCTTTCTCTCAAAAATTATTTTCGGGAATACAAAATTTATTATTATTAAGATTTTTCTATGACGTGCTAAATTCCCAATGTTAATTTTTGCTAAAAACACTGAAATTAATTGTTGAGGGAAAGTCAGTTTCTATGCGCATTTTGCTGGTTGCTTAGGCCATGAAACTTTTTCCAAAGACTTAAGACAAGCTAAAAATATTATACAAATAAGACTATAAAGTGAATAAGAATTTTAAAGACTCAGGTCTTACTTGTAACAATATCAAAGCTTCAACAAAGCAATTACAATAAACATTGAGTTTATCTTTTCTTACATTCCCCTACAATTGACTGGTTTTTTCCAACGCGAATTAAACTTGTTTGTCAGTCGATTTGAACAAAAAGATCAAAACCATTTGAAAGGAAATTATTTGCAGGAGAGCACAATATACAGTTAATTAAAATTTGAGGGGGTAAAGAGGGTAAAAAACGGGTAAGTCCGGTAACATCAAATCTAAAATAGATAAAAAAAAATTTAATACTTAACTTTGTTCCTTAGAAAACTAAGCGAACTGGTACTTTTTTTAAATTAAGCCATCTTAGGAAGTAAACGGGTACAATCAGTTTTTTTGGAACGTTTTTGTTCCCAATCTTTCTTATAAACCAATAAACATAGATATAATGATTATAAAAAATTCGTAACTTATCTCATAAAAATACATATATACATGTGGTACTTTTTCGAATTTCTTACTTTTAAGGGGGGGGGGGGGGGGGGGGGGGGGTGTTGAAAATCGCTTTTTGCGAATTTTTATTGTTGGTACTTTTTACAAAACCTTTTTCTTCATACACTGACATATAAGAATTAAATTAAGGGCTCCCACTTCAAAATTTAAAATTTTAATACTTCAGTGGAGAGAAAAAAGTATCAAAAAGGGGAATACGGAATATAAAATGTATTTCCTACTTTTCCGTATTTCTTTTACTTTTCCGTGCTACATGTGCTAATTTGTGAATTTTCTACAATATTAAACTTAAGCTATGTTCACACCTATTAAATATTTGACGTCCTACACGTAAACACTAGTTTAGCAAAAATTTTTTTTGGTTTTGCAAAACGATTGCTGGATCAAACATAGCTTAATAGTTTCTTAATTGAATTATACAATTACACTAAACAACAAGCAAAAATTCCACTTAACTTTTTTGATCCGCTATAGTCACATAACTGCAAAAATCATCATTATTTCAAATTCTATGGTAAGGTTTTCTAAAAATTGAGATTTTTGAAAAGGCTGCTCCTTACATCTTATCGTAATTTTGGAACGACGAACCCGATTTTGTTATGCAATCCGTCAAAACATTGTAAATTACGCCAGATTTAAGGTTCTCTAATATCATTTTTTCATTTAGCCATTATTTTTGGAGTTATTGAGGACGAAGTGGAAAAATAATTAATAACCCATCGATTTTCATGTAGCTGTAAGAAAAAAATAATAAAACTATTAAATATGTAGTATGTTCCTGATTTTCTTTATTCCGATAAAAATTAAAATAAAACAGGCATACTCGCAGGCAGTCACAACTAGAACACGGTATACCGATAGTCGCAAATAGGACGCATGTAAATAAAATTTATAAAGACAACACAATAAAAAGGATTAAATAATATTCTGTAATAAAAAGGATTAAACCGTTAAAAAATCACATTTTTAGCTCTACAAAAATTTGCGATAACAAATGTCAAAAGTAGGTACTTTCACTTTATCGGGATTAAAACAGGAACTTATCCATGGATTTTCATGAAATAAAATTTATTTTACTTCTAATACATCCAGCTTTGAGCAGAAGTACTAAAACCGGTAAGTATTTTTTGATTTAAATTTTTTATGAATTTTTTGAATTCAAAAGTTTTATAAAGAAACAAAAAAAAATATTGTTTTTGCCACTTCGGCCTCAATAACTCCAAAAATAATGGCTAAATTAAAAAATGATATTATAGAAACTTAAATCTGGCGTAGTTTAAAATGTGTTTACGTCGTTTCAGAGTTACGATAAGATTTAAGGAGCAGCCTTTTCAAAAATCTCAATTTTTAGAAAAAATTTGTTTTAAAAAAAAAACCTAACCATAAAATTTGAAATAATGATGATTTTTGGAGTTAGGTGACTATAGCGGATCAAAAAAATTTTGTGGTTATTCGCGGAAAAAACTTCCCATTTGTTGCATAGTGTTTCTTCTTACAAATAAAAATAGGAATTCAATGGGCACGTTCATAAGGCGTAACTGTTGTGTAACCGTTTAGTGTTTGTCTTAGAAACGCATAGTTGAGCACTTCCGCTCAACACAACAGTTGGGTATTTGAGGCTATCATAAAATTTTTTAGCTACCTAAAGTCAACATGTTGTGCTCAACCTCAACCTTTATTTTTTTTCAATTGTTTATGTTTATCAGCTGTTAATTTTGCATTATACTCATAATGCCGTTTCTAAGACGAAAATGTTCGGCTCAACAGTTGTCAACAGTTTTCTAGCAGTTGAGCTCAACAGCTACGTCTTATGGACGTACCCAATAAAATTTGTTAAAAATAAAGCTAAAGTATGATCAATTTGCTGGCCATGCTTTTTTTTGATTTTTTTTTTTGTCAAATATTTGTTAGGTCTGAACATGCCTTTAGAAGCATAAAATTATATACGCAGGGTCCTCAGTGAACCTATTAGACGAAAAATTATATTACTTTTTTGTTCTTAAACTGGCCCTTTTTTTTAAATGTCGTTAATATATATAAAAATAAACAAGCATGGTCCCAAGTGAATAAGAATCAGTAAGGGGTGCTTTTTAGTACTTTTTCTTTCTACAACTGGTACTTTTTTAATTTTCGTAATATTGGACCTACACAGAAAAAACTACCAACGGTTATAAAGTTATTAAAAAATATTTTAAAAACTTTTCTAATATTTTTTACATTTTTTTTAATGAACATGTCCAAGGCGAATTCATGGATAAAACACAACAATGTATTTTTTTGTTGCTTTCGTTGACCGATATGTCAAAAACAAAAGCAACTTTTGACATTTCTCTCTCAAAATAACAAAAAAAAAGTAGCACAGCTTTCAACGCCACCTGAAAAATTAATTCGCCTTGAACATGTTTGTTAATTGTCATATCAACAATTTGTTTAAGTTGAGAAAAAATTTTGTGGTAAAAAAATTCAAAAAAAAAATAATTTTTAAATCAATATCTTTGGATTAAATCAATAAAGGAACAAGCGATCGGCCGATTATTAAAAACTGAATTTATTTTTGCGGTAAGCAATATTAAAATTAATTTTATGATTCGTAAAGTATTTTCAAAGGGCCTTTTCTTCATTCCACCTTTCAAATTCTTGTTAAAGTGCTGTATGTACCAAGATGTCCAAACCTCCAAGTGCATGGAGTTCAAAGTCTTTAATAGGTATCAATGTTATGTGTTATTACATTTTTAGTATTTTTAAATAAAAAATTTGTCAAAATTATATTTTTAATGCATTTTCTTCTTTTAAAGGCAAACAATTAATAAGCAACCAAATATTGTGTTAATATGGCAAACTTTGATTGCTAGCAAATATTTTATTCAGTATGAGTTTGCATATTGATACAAATATTTGTTGAATGTTAATTAGTATTGTGGTTATTTTATTGAACTATTAATGGTTTTTAATCCAAATTTTCGATATTTTAATCAGGCTTAAGTTCATTGAATTTAATTTTCATTAAATTATTTTTATGAAGACAGGAATTTTACAACATGAAATCAATTAAAATTTATTGATAATTTTTCATTCTTGACTGAGCTGGGAATTGAACCCAGGGTATCACGGACAGGTTGCCCTGACTAGTTTCGATTGTAACCACAGAATCTCTTCACAGGGGCTTGCCGTTTGACACTCACCGCCAATGACGACGGATGACGCCAATGGCGGCATGAAATAACCGCCCACAAAATAAGTCCCCAAAAAAATTATGTAATCTAAATGAAATTGGCTATGCAGAAAAGCTTTAATTAGCGATTCGGGATACTTATATTCGGGATTTCGAATTCGAAATTATAAAGTTCGGGACTTAGAGATTCCTATTTCTGAAATTCGGGACTTAAAAATAATCCCAATTTTTTTAGGATTCTGAAATTAGAGTTTTTGATACTTAGTCCCTTTTTTTATGTATAGTAAACGTATGCAGTGAATATAACAAAACACAATATGCCATCATTATGATTTTTAAAATATGTAATTTAAAAATTAAATAAGTCCTCAAAATATTTTTAGGGACTTATTTAATTTCAGATTTTTGGGGAATAATTTCATATGAAATAACTCCCCAATATAAAAATAAGCCCCCAAAAAAATTAAATATATCCTCAAAAAACGTTGTTGTTGCCTCTCATATATTTTTTGGGGAGTCATTTGATTTCCGTTTTGGGGACTTATTTCGTGGGGGGTTATTTCATGCCGCCGACGTCAATAGTCAAACATCAATCTTTAAACCAAATGGTATTTTTACCTTCGTAGATCGAAATTTGCTTTGAATGAATAATTACCTATTTTAATTGATTTACATGTTCTTCCTAACTTCTGTTTGTCGTACTTTTTGTCAAGCATTCTTGTTGAAATCCAAAGCACATTTTTTTGTTTTTCATGTTTTTTTTGTCTTTCTTTTTCTTGAATGTTTATAATTTGAATTAAGAAAAGTATTTTTTTATATTTACAAATTCTGTTGTTGGTGCATTTTCAATTAAAAATTAATTGTGTTGACCAATATGATATTCAATATGACAATTGATTAATCGTAACTTTTTTCTATATAGACACATTTAATTAAACATGGAGATCATCAGAAATGAAAATCTGTAAGTGGGATCTTTTTGATATTTTTTAAGGTCTTTTACTGGTACTTCTTGAATTTTTTTTAATACTGAACCTAGAAACATAAACTTGAATATGCAGAGTCCAGAGTAATTGAGCAACTATAAAAGGAGACATTTTGGTACTTTTTATTTTTCAATCGGTACTTTCTGATTTTTTTTATATTATTGAACTTGCAAAATTATGTTTAATTTAATTAAATTTGTCATGGAATTGAGTGAAAGATAACATATGGACCGGAGATTGGTCCCTCGCCAAATCGATCAACTAAGACGAAAAAAAAACAAATGCTCGAAACATGTAAACGCACTTATGCTTATATGTACATTTTCTTCACATTTGCATAAGTAGTTATTAGGGTGCTCAGTCGATTAATTCTTGTTCGATTAATCGAAAAATTTTAGATGATTAGTTGTTCAATTAATTTAAAATTGCAGATTTCGATTAAACGATTTATCGAAGAATTTATGCCGATTAATCGAATAACAATACATATATGGTTTTTTTCTGACAAATGTGTAATTTTTTAAAGTTTTAAGTCAAATAAACAAACCAATTGTATTTGTCCGTTGGAATTAAAAAAAAACAGTCATGTTTAGTGAGTAATTAACATACATGGGCGTACTGATTACCGAAAAAAATTTGCAGTAACCAGTAAATTTTTTTTGATAACTGAAATAATGCAGTAGTCCATTAATTTTGACTTATTATTGAAACAACTGCAAAAAAATATTTTTAGCCCTGGAGCCACACGTTCAATAAATCACTTTCAAGTTGTTCACAAAAACTGCTTGTCCAAACTTGTTTGAATTGGCAGCTGTGTGACAGGCTGCCATCAATTTAATAATCAATTTAATTTTAAAAATGCCCCCGACGAAGAAACAATTGAAAATAGTTTCATTAATCAAAGTATTTTGTAAAAAAGCAAAAGAACTTTTTAGAACACAATTTTTTTTTTAATAAAGCACATTTATTTTTTAAGAAATATATTTTTTATAAAGAAAGCGCCAAAGTCAATTTTTGGTCAGTTATTAAATTGAACGTTAAATTGAGTGAGTGCGTTAGTAAAAAAAGTGAAAGAGTATGGAAAATTAAAAGGAAAGACCAAGTGAAGAAAAACATTTAAAAAAATTTTATTTTTAAAAAATTATTTTCAAAGATCTGTTTGATTGTTTATATATATAAAATTATATGATCTCAATACATGTTTTATTTTTTGTTATCGTTGTAAAGGCCTTATCAATTAGTATCAGTGTGACCAGGTCTAAAAAAAATTTTACAGCTAAATCTGGCATTAGAGATGGCCAAAAAATACTAAAAATGATTTTTAAAAATGCTAAAAATAATGCTAAAATTTTTTTAAAGATTTTAGTTAAAAATGTAATACCAGTATGAAATTTTATTCGAAAATTAATACATTTTAGTGACTAATTTTTAAACGATATTAAAATAAATGGATAAATTTTGGTAAAGCTCTGATACACATAAATATGAAGCACAGGTAGTTTAGATTAAATTTTAAATGTAGGGGCCCACAAACCCCTGATACATGCTAAATTAAAATGATTTATTTCTATGATATACAAATTTTTTAGATCATTTTATTTTTTATAGATTTCAGCAGTTTAGAGCAAACAATTTTTCACACATTGACACTATCGAATTTTTATCTAAAAACAAAGTGAAATTTCCCTGTACTTTTATATCGTAATATCAAAGGGCAAATAATGTTTACAATCAACATGATAAGGCATTTCTAATATTCCCTGAATATTCTATTTTTTTAACAAGACAGGTAAGATGTTTCTTAACATAAGAATTATCCCTTTCTATATGAAATTATTTTAGGTACAACTAATTTAAGTCAAAATGTATTATAATTTTAGTAAAATCAATAGAACTATTCGTCCAAATTTTTAAAATTAATAATGCTAAAAAAAGCTAAAAATATTTTCCAAAATATGCTAAATAAAATGCCAAGTGCTTAATGAAAAATTTGCAGCTAAATAAAAATTTTTAATGCTAAATTTAGCTGCAAAAATGCTTAAATGGCCACACTGATTAGTATGAAATGTTACGTTTTTTTTTTTTTTTTTTTTTTTTTTTTGGTTAATAAAATATTCAAATACTTGTAATTAATAATGTTTATTTACCCAAGTACCAATTTTTTCTAAAATTATCGAAAAATAATATCTTAATTAATAATATTTCTGCATTTTGAATTATTCGATTAATCGATTAATTTTAAAATTTTATTCGTTTAATCGAATAAGTCAAAAATGCCAAATATCGATTAAACCTTTAATTGAACAAAAAAATGCCGATTTATTGAACACTCTAGTAGTTATGGTTCAATTTAGACCACTGCACTATAGGAAATTTCCCCTTTTTTTTGGCCAAAAGTGCTTAATTTTTTTCATGGAGTTTTTGATTTTTTTTTTCACTATGTACTTAAAAACATACTAAAAAAAGCATCCCCGAAGAATAAAGCATCAATGATGCTTTACCGTTATTTTATAAATGCAAAAACATGAGGTTTGTTTATTAAACAAAACGAGGAAGTTACTATATTAAATTAGACGTGTATATAAGTTTAAAGTTTTTATTCAAAAAATTCATGTAAAAAAAGTGAAAAATTAACAATAATGCTAAAAGTGAGTACTTTTATAGTAGTTAAAAAGATATTCAACTTTTTTTTTAATTTGGTTAAATCGAAGGAAAGAAAAAGACCTTGATGTTATATACTGTACTAATATATTGCAACTTCACGAAGCTCCGAAAAAAAATGATTAAAAGTGATAGATATAACACTTACGCATTTCGATAGAGCCATAAGTTGTCATCCATTCGCAATTTATTTCAGCTGCATATACTTGCATATGTCTTAAAAAAAGCGTATTTTTCCAGGTAACTTCAGCGTACCAAATGCAGACTTAGGCGTGACAAACTTTTTTCCCCGTGACGGTGCGTGACTAAAAATTTATTAGCTTAAGGAGGAACACTTCCAAAAAGCGAATCTAAAAAATAATTTAGGAGGAACACTTCCAAAAAGCGAATCTAAAAAATCAGTTAGTATGGCCCACTCGTTTGGCTAAAAATTAGTTTTGGCCAAAAAAAAGGGAAAATTTCCTATAGTGCACTGGGCAAACACTAGTATATTTCGAAACCCATTGAACATATTTTTTTTTTGTTGTTGTTGTTGTTATAACTAAGTTTAAGTAAAGAATTAATAACACTTGTTTGCTTTCTGAATTACCAATGACTAGAGTATTTTTATTCCCGCACTTTTTGGATTCCCGGGAAAGCGGGAAATAAAAATCGAATCCTGGGATCCCGGGATTCCCGCCCAAATTTTTTTGTTTATTTATTTACTTATTTCTCTAATGAAACTAATATTTCTTACTGGCTATTACGCTTAAAATAATTAAATCTAGTATCTTTTATATTCCAAAAACGTAAATAATTCAAGATTAAAGTAATTTTAGGACACTTAAGGGGTAATTTTAATGCCAATAACATTTGGATTATTGGAATGAAAGTTTTGAAGTCTAAGTGGTATACAGTTTTCGGAAGGGCGATTAGGAACTGAAACCACAACATTACGATGTATTAATTCTGAAATAATTTTACGGTTTAACAAATTCAGCAGAAAGGAGAAATTTTATTTACTACATATATTTAATAACATATTTTTTTACAATTTTATAACCCTTAATCAGCAGTGGTGCATTAAGGTATACTAAGTTTGTCATTCGATGTGAGTATTTTTTTAATATTCATCTAAGGTCCGATAAAGGATTTGTATTGTGGGTTCTTCATTCGTTCTTAGCCGATTTAGCCATATGGGTGTCAAATTGTTTCTAGATCTTCTAGGCTGTTTGGGATTGAATTCGTGCAGAATCGCTTCAGTAGGAAAAAAGTTATGCACCCAAATGTTGAACTACCTCCCTAAAAACTCAACAAAAACTAACATAAATTTGTGGCGAATGCACCTTTTGTCATTAAATTTCAACAAGTTCGTTTTATAAGGCACCAAATTTCGTGAATATCGGTCCATAATTTACCTACGGCTCCATGTTTAGATTAATCTCGTTAATCATGTAAGTATGGCTTAAAGCGTAACGAATAATGCTTTTGTGGTGCAATTTAGCATAATCTTCTTTCATAAGACTCAAAATTACTTGAAATGCCGCATATAAGGCACAATCTAGGATAACACTTTACGACGCCCTTAACCGCAAAAACTTATATATAGTATTATTGTAAAATTTACACTTCAGTTTGATAAGACAAGAAATAAAATTTCGTGAAAATAGGTCTATAATTTATCATTGGCCCTATATAAAGCCCATTCTCAAACGATTAATAAGCCTTTAACTGTAGCAAATGTAAATATTGTGGTGATATTAAGTTGGATTAATCTACTAAAGACAGTAGTCCGACATAGACTTACTAAAGTTTAAGAAAAAGATTTTCTTCAAAATATCCCGGGAATCCCGCAATTAATTCCCGGGAAAGCGGGAATAGAAAACGGGAATTCCCGGGAACAAACTCTACCAATGACACATTCTGAATTAAAATCTAAGCTTTCTCATTACAATTAGATTAGGTACAGAACTTAAATAGAACTAGACTAGAGCTTAACTAAAACATAACTACACTTAAATCTGCAAATCCATTTTATTTTGCAAAATTCTTTTATCTGCTACATAACGATGATGGATATTTTGTTACGTATACGCCACATACTTTATTGTTCTAACATTAACACTCTTAGGGCTAATAAATCAGAGCAAGTTAAACTCTGTTTTTGGTTTAAAATGTGTTTAAACCAAGAAATCTATAAATAAGTAACCATATAAACCATCTTTAAACGCATAAAATTGGGCGTTTAAACTACCTGTACAGACCATATGAATTTGATAACATTTATCATAGTGCTGCCACATGTTACTTTTTAAACACATATAATACATGGGACACTGATTTACAACTGTTGAGTTTAAGCTACATATAAATTTAAGTTTAGTTCAACTAAACCAGCGTTTAAGCACTCACTGATTTATTAGCCATTAAACTTTGTTTTAACAAAAAATACTTTTTCTCTCTCTCTCTCTCATTTATAAAAGAGAATGACAAAAAATATTAAAAGAGAGTTTTTTTTCTTAAAAACTCTTTATTAAACACACATCTACCAAAAAGGACTCTAAAAACAAACAATTGTCAACAACCGAAAACAGTTTACAGCAAAACGCCAACAAAACAAGTTGCTTTATTAAAAATAATTAAAAAACAGATTTTTAAAAAACAAAAATTGTGAAAGGAAAACACCAACAAAAATAAAAAAAAATCGAATATTTACGTTTGTTCACCATTAAGAAGGCAACAACGAAAAATCAAAGAAAAAAAAAAAGAAAAAACCTTGAACTTGACATACAAAATTACTGTTGTTTGGTTGGCTCTGTTTGTGTGTGTGTTAGTGGGAGACCAAATATAAAAATGTTTGTTTATGTCTGTACTTAAATTTTAAAGGAAGTGCGAGCTCAAAGGAAATTATTTAAGAAACCAAAGAAATAAATAAATACTCGTATACAAAAAAAAAAAAAAAAAAAACACAGCCGCTTAAATATTAAATTTCATTAAACAAAATTAATCTTAAACACTCATTTTATTTATTTTTTTTTAATAAAGTGAAATTAATATTTTTTTAATAAAGATGTGTTTGTATATGAGTGTTCCACAGTGGCTGAATTTACAAAAGTTCCTCAAGGCCATTAATGAAAGCATTAATCACACCATTGATGTCACATTCATGTTTATGTATTTTAAATGCTTAAACATCAACAACAGCAGCAATAAAAATCCACAACATCCGACAACAAAAACTTTAGCAAAACAAATTGTTGCTACACAAACAACAAATCTGGATAAAAATCATAAAATCGATTTTAATGTAAATAATTTTAAAAAAATAAATACTTTTGAAAAGTTTACACTTCATAAAACTTGTAGTGAAGTCGGTCAAACGGAAAGAATTATAACAAAACAACAGCAACAACAACAACATAATAATAATAATCACAATTTGCTACTATTAAATCAACAGCAGCAACAACATCATCTGCCCCAGCAACATCTGCATCATCAAAGTCTGTGCAATACCGAACAACTATTTTTGATGGATAAATTTAAAACTTTTCCGCTGCATATTTAAAATAAAAGTGTAAGTGAACAAATTTAACAACCCTGAATAAAATGATAAATTAGGTTGGAATAAATATGTAGGCGGCATAAAATAACCCCCCATGAATTAAATTGCCAAAAACAAAATGAAATAGCCCCCCAAATCTTGGGGCCTTATTTCATATGAAATAAAACCCCAGTTTTGGAAATGAAATAACACCCCACACAAAAACGAACTAATACCCTAATTTTTGGGGTCCTGCTTTATATTAAATAAGACCCCAATTTCTGAAATGAAATAAGTCCCGAATATGTGTAATAAAATTGGATAGATGTGGTTTTAGGAATCACGCGATATATAGAATGGTTGGAACTTCGGCCGGGCGCAAGGATTTTTTCCTCTATGGTATAACAAATACCGGCTTCGTTTACTAAAGCTTCTCTGCGTAGCCGGCCACCGGTCAGGGATAAGGCCAATTTTAGGAGCTTCAATATGAATATGAATTTCTGTAGGAAGCAACAACAATATTACAAAATATTTATGATATTGTTTGTGCTTTCAATGTTATTCTTTGGCGTTGCGTTGTGTTTTACATGATTAGGGCCGAAATAACACCCCAAACAAAATGAAATAACACCCCAAAAATCGTTGTTGGTTTTTATTAAGTTTGTATCCTATATACAAAAAAATTATTAAAAATTATATTTGAGTTATATTTTTATTGCAAATAATTCTTATTTTTGAGTTTAATTTTTGTTTTTGGAACAAGCGAGTATTTAAAATTTTTAATTTTTGCTTGATATATCGTCGGTTGATAATTTAAATGTCGTTTGTGGTTTTTTTTTGCGGTTTTGAGTTAAGATCGATTCCTTAAGTTTTCCGACCTGATCTTTCATTTGGCGTAATCACTTTTTCGATACCTCATACGGGTTTCGAGATATGGAGTGTTTAGTTTGTCGTATGTGGTATTTTCTGAAGCAATTTTCAAATTAAATGTCGTATGTAACTGCCACATACTTCAAATTTCCATATAAAACGACCAAATAATTAATTTATTATTTAAATGTCGTATGTGAATTTTATAAGAGTTCAAACTTCAAACTCAATTTACTCGAAACTATCGGAATCCACATACGACAATTAAATTATCAGCCGACGATATGACGACTATTTCTGGATTTTTGTATTTTGCTTAATAAAAACCATTATTTTAAGTAGAAACGGTATTTGAAGATTCATATCTCAAGCCTTTTTTACAATTAAGTTTAGCAAGTTCAGCTTTGGCTTAAGACATAATACCAAAACAAAAATGATTATTTTTATGCAAAATATAGAAATCAAGCAATAACTGTTATTTATCAAGCAAAAAATAAAAATTATTCACGATCCAATTAAAGTATTATTCAGAAACTTAAGAATAAAAGTTCATATAATTAAGACGTAATATTGATGAAATAGCTCATATTCCTTCCGGTCCAATAATAATAAAAAATTTGCTTAAAAAACATACGGTAAATAAATTAATTTTTTTATAAATAAACACTATCTGACGTATTCATAAAAAAATTATTTATACATGAAATCTGTTTTAAGAAAAATTTTGTTTTAAAATAAATTTCAAACGTACTTAAATTATTGATTCTGAATCTCGCCCTCACCCTGGAGGTGTACTGCACTGCAGTCGATATAGTGTTACAGTTTTTAACTCAGCTATCGAGATCGATGAGGGACTACACTTTGCAGTGTATTAATGTCGTCACAACTTAATTCATATTAAAAATTGAATCGCTGTCAAAAAACCGAAATGAATTGATCTAGAAAAAACTAAGAGACACGTATATTTTTTTAATCTTTTTTCAGAATATGATCAGGGTGAGGCCAGTGTTATAAACATATGTATAAAATAAATTGTTTTGTTGTTTTCATTTTTAAAAATTTATGTTACGTATTTAAAACCTTTCGAATATTCAAAAAGTGTTGTTTATTAAAAAAAAAATTGAATCTTAAAAAACACATTGATCCCGAATCCCGAAAAATCCAGAAATCCCGGAAAATCCCGGGATCCCAAAAATCCCGGAATCCTGAAAATCCCG
Source organism: Pollenia amentaria (assembly GCA_943735925.1). NCBI lineage: Eukaryota > Metazoa > Arthropoda > Insecta > Diptera > Polleniidae > Pollenia > Pollenia amentaria. The sequence continues at coordinate 179,848,981 of OX031010.1, read as the reverse complement.
GGATTTCGGGATCGGGATTTTGGATTTTCAAAAATCAGTCCCGATTGGCATCCCTAGTATGTACATTTATTTAATGTTTTTTGGCAGTATTTTTGAAAATTACAAATTTCGCTTATTGTAAACGATATATTCAAAAAATTCAATTTATTAACTTTCAATATACAAAATTTAACTCTTAGAAAATAAAAAAAATTCTTATCAAAAAGATCTCAAATAAATAAAAACTTTTAATTTAAGTTTCTCGTTATTTGTTTAATATTTACAAGAATTGCATTTCTTATTTTGTTTTCTTAATTTGTATTTAATATTTTCTTATTAATTTTAAAGATTTTTTCAATTTACAAAAGGCATTTATAATTTGGTTGTCAAATGTTTTTAGTCGTGACAGCATTGAATGTCACATAAACTCACGCATAAAAACGGGGTGAGAAAAAGTTTTAACACTAAAAAATAAACAACATTTTTCATTTTTCGAATTTATTCTATGAGTTAAATTTCAAAAAAAAAAAAAAAAAAAAGGCTTTATAAAATACATAACTGAAAACTAAAAAATAAATTAAAAATACAAAGTCAATGAATATTAACACGGTAGAGATAAGTATTTTGTTCTTGTCAGGTTTTTTCATTGTTTTTTTATTTTGCTTTCAACATTTACACGAATGTTTCCAAAGCTAATTTTTAAACAACAAATTTTCAAGTCGCAATGTATATTACTTGTTCTAGCCGCCGGTTGTAGTGTAAAATTTTTAAATTTTAGTAGCCGTCAACGATGTTTGACTGGCGTTCTCAACATCTGCAATTTTATATCGGCTTCGAGTGGAATATTATGACATTTATAACGTAACGACGTAATCTCTTTTTATAGTTTTCGACATGAGTTACAGACACACTTTTTTTCACACTTTTCGCGAAACGATGGAATATTTTTTTCCACATCTTTTTGATGCGAGAAGTTCGCACCAAAGTTATAGAACGTGGGTACTGGTGTAGGTTATCAAAAAGTCAAGCTTGACAGACTTTATTTTCATATTTGATTTGTTTTGCCGGGTCCATGATTGCCCATGGCTCCCAAATACAGCACACTCTCGAAAAATTGTCTGTATAAACTGCGATCGGGCTTGACCGACTGTACTTTCTTGTTGGTTGCTTAAATGTTTGTATATCTGCTTCAATTATATAATATTTACAGATTAATTCTTTTGAAAATGTATAAAAATATACAACAGTTCTAAAGAAATCTTACAAAAAAGATTATTATAAATTTATTATGAATGAATACGAAACCAAAGTGTAATTAAAGCAAAAAAATAAAATTAATTATTTGAAAAAATAAAGTGATCTTAAAGAATTTGCATTTTATTATTTAAATAACAAAAAAAAAAAAAACCACATGAAAAGAATTGATTCAACATGAGGAAACAATTGATTCATTTAACAAAAAAAAAATTTAAAGACGTTTTTAATTTGTACATATCCCAGCAAAAGATTTTCTTGCCGAGTAAAGCGTTTTGTAATCAAAGTTTTTGTTAAGCACTACTTCCTGCTTCTCCACTGCAGTATCCCGTTATTAATGCACAGGACGTCCCCATTTGAATGGATTTTTGTTCAACTACAGAGAACTTAGTTTATTGGTAGAAACATAATGTGTAGAAAAAACAAACAATTGGCTTATCTGAGACTTGCATTTAGGATAGTACAAGCGGCGTCTATTAGCCTTGAAATTTTTTCAAACCTCAACGTCCTTATTCCTTAACATTTAACAAATAATTTTTATCTTAAAGGACAAATCTTAACATTTGATGAAAAAAAAACAACTACCCCAATTGAGAATTGAATTGAGCCTTTTTTTTTTTTAGTTGGAGGTATGATATCAAATTGAAAATGATTTGAAATCAAATCTTTTCTCAAACGACAAACGTTTGATAGTGAATTGAAAATCATAGCATTCTCAATAAAAAAGGGAAATTATTTTCAAATTGAGAAACTCATTTATTTTCATCTTGCTTTCAAACGTTATTCTCAAATTTTTTTCAAAGGTGGATTTTAGTAATATGTGGAGCATAAATGAAAAATAATTTTTTTTAATTTAAATTCGTTATTTATTTAAATAAGCTGTGAGCTTTACATTTGGCACCACAGCTAAAAGATCAAATAGTGTGCTTTTCTTCCTCTAATTCTTGCAAAGACGAAATAATTGCCTAATTTTTATTTTGAGGATTGTCATGGCGTAGCGTACAACAAATTTATAATTTCTTTACTTTCCCGTTTTATTTTTATTTACATTCTTACACTTTGGAATTAAATTTTTACTCACAAATATATTTTATATTTTTTTTAGCAACAAATTAAGGGGTTTTAAAGAAGAATTCACTTCACGTAATATATAACTATTCTTTAATTTTTACATATTACGTACATTTAATTTTCGCTTCAGTGCTGTCAAGTTTTTTTTTTTTTTTTTGGCTTGAGAATAACATTTGATAACAATTTGATATCAAATTGATAAAAACATTGTATATCAAATGTTAACATTCAACTCATTATCAATTTGCATTCAAATGTTAAAATCAAACAGTTGAAAAAGGTTTGAAAGTTGTGTTGGATGTCAAATGATAAAGACATTCCATATGAAAGGTTTGACTTCTTGTTTGTTGGGCATCTACAGAATACTGTGTCAGTGTTACCACGACCAAAAAATTTGTTTAACCAAAACGTAAAAAAAAAGTAACCAAATGCAATAAAACGTAACCAAAATATTTATGTATTGAAAACACTATTTTATGTGCACTTCAGTTAAAAATTTTTATATATAAGTATGTATGTATAGAGTCATCTAAACCTCTGGATCGATTTTTATAAAATTTTGACAGTATATTACTAATGGTCTGGCATGTAGAATAGGAATAATAGTTTTTAGAACTTAATTGGCTAACACTTATTTTAGTCCATTGGCAAAACTGTATGAGTAAGATCTTTCAAGCTCTTGGGGAATCAACAGACAATAAATCTATTTATATAGTTACGTTACTGCCTCATCCATAACGTTTTTGGTTGATTTCCGCTATAATAAACCTCTTCAGTTCTTTTATTGCAGCTTTAATAAAATAAATAAAACACTTTAAACACTTTACTTATAGATAATACTATAAACTATTTACTCAACTTTATTTAGAACTTAGTCACTTTAACAACTTATAAATGCGATCTACACACTTAAATGTTTGTACTAATACTGATTACCGATGCCCACCCTCACGAGTATTTATACTCTGTTTGAGCGCTGACGTCTAGATGGCTCTAGACCATTCGACGTTTTCGAAATGTCTGTAACATTTTTGAACCGTCTAGGCCATTCGAGCTTTTATTATCTTAACAGCCAGTGTGGCCAGGTCTTAAAATTTTCAGCTAAATCTGGCATTAGATTGGGCCAAAAAATTATATTTTTAAATGATAAAAATTTTTGTTAAAAATTTATTACCATTATGAAATTTTATTCGAAACTTATTACATTTCAGTGACCAACTTTTGAACGAATTTGAAATAAATGGCAAATGGCTACATTTTGGTAAAGCATGTGATGCATATAAATATGTAGCACAGGGAATTAATATTAAATGTCAAATTTAGCGGGCCTGCAAACCTCTGATATATTATACATTTAAATGGTTTATTTATATAATATTCAAAATTCTTAGATCATTTTATTTTTTATAGTTAAATAAAAGTTGAAGTTTTAAAATAATTATTTTTTCAGCAGTTTAGAGCAAACAACTTTTCCAAACTTATACATTATTTATTTTTATTTAAATACAAAGTGAAATTTTCTTGTACTTTTATATCGTTATATCAAAGGGCAAATATAATTCACAATCAACATGATAAGGGCACTCCTAAAATTCCCTGAATATTTTTTTAGCAAGACAGGTAAGATGTTTGTTAACATAAGAGTTATCCATTTTCTTACGAAATTTCATTTTGAGTACAACTCAAAATGTATTATATTTTATAAAATTTTTTTAAGTAAAATCAATTAAACTATTCGTCCAAATTTTTAAAATAGATAATGCAAAAAACAGCTAAAAACATTTTCCAAAAGAACTAAATAAAATGCCAAGTTCTAAATGAAAATTTTGCAGCTAAATAAAAATTTTTAATGCTTAATTTAGCTGCAAAAATGTCAAAATGGCCACAATATTATTATGCATTAAAACTATGGCTGAATTTAAAATGAACTATTATACATCAATAAACTAAGTCATACTTTAAGGATTAACAATAATTTTAACATTATTATCGAATATTTGAGAAATACAGTGGGGTCGAAGCACAATTATGTATAATAATTTTAACATTACATTTGTACTAGAAAATTCTGTACGGTGATTTTTACATAAGAAATATGCTTAACTAATAAAATTACTAACAAATACAAAATAACTAATAACTACAAGATAACTTAAAAATTCAAATAATTCTTAACTAAAGTTACTTTCGTAACAGTGTTACAGGTTTCATACTGCCTCGGTAGAAGTAGAGAAAATGATACCCTAGACAGTGGTTATTTACACTTCAAAGTATTTATAATTTAAATGGCTAATAATCGGTAAAATAAAAAGTCGTTGGAAAGTGAATGAAATAGCGTATAAATGTTGAATGCATCAATACCATACACAATGCACACTGGTCCTAAACTAATTTTTTTTTTGCAAAAATTAAAACAAAAGTTTTAAAAATTACTACAATTGCTTCTGAATGGCCACACTCCACGGAATTAAGAAAATATATTTAAAAAAAAAACAGTTGTCAACACTGCCGGTCTGATAGGCTTTCAAAGTTGAAAATTTAAAATGTTCTTAAATAATTGTTAAACAATTGTTTAACGAGCAAACCTTCAAAAATTCAGCAATAAAGTATGTATTTCAAAAATGGTAAATGTAGCCTAAGGTTGGTAGTTTTATGGAATATTTTTGAATTTTCTTTTTGTGAAGTCCTTGTCGTAATTCTTGATATTATGATTGTATAGTTTTGTAGTCTCAACATAACCTATAAGTTCCGTGGACCAAAAGTTGTGTTTGGGCACGAACTTGCAACAAAGTTTAAGTCTGGAAGTGCTCGTCAAAGTGTATATTTTAAGTGTATATTCATATCTCGCCAGCATTTTTCGGCAAATTCCCACAATTGTCATTTTATTTTAGCATAATTTTTGATTAACCGTACCAAAATGCTTTCGGTTTGGAAAGCAAATGGGTGTAAAGATGATGTACTAATATAAATAAAACAGAATGTATATAATTTTCTTTCACATATAAAAACATATTTACCGAAGTACAATTACAAATTAGAACGGTTTCAACAAGAATATTCTATGAGGCTTTGGACAAATATGGTTATTAATTTTTAATTTTTTTTTTATTTATTTATTTATATGCCCTGGCATTAAATGTGCAGAAATTAACCGCTCTGGCATGATTATTTTAAGTTAGGCCAAAAAAATCGATTTGGATCCATAGTGCAATGGTATTACTAAAGGCCGGTATTCACTATCGTATTTAGTCGCACGATATGTCAAAAAATCGTGTGTTCAAATAATGTATGACAGTGTGGATTAAAAATGCATTGAGTGACAGATTTTTTTGTAAAGTCTGTCAATGTTTATGAAAATTTTCATAAAATGATAGATTATTTGCGATCAGAGTTGCATTTTCTTGTAAAGTAGAAGAATCATTAGAATTTGCTTCTTTTTTGTGGGATAGTGTGGCGTTAACAGCAGAAATTTGCAGACATTTTTTTATGTCGGATAGAAATCCGCCAGATTTTTGTGTGAATGAATCGTACGATTGTGTAGGATAGTGAATACCGGCCTTAACCCTACAGCCACATGATCCAGTATTGCTGTCAAGTTTTTTAAAACATACTGCTTGTCTAAATTCACGAGAAAATCTGAGGTGAAGGCTGCACGCAATTTTAAAGCAATTTATTTCCAAGATTTTATCAAGAAAACAAGCAACTTATGAAGACAATCGAAAAAATGCTCATTAAAGTTCTAATTAGCTGTTTTCTTGAACGTTATTTTATATACTCAACTTAAAAGAGAAACTGAAAGCAAATTCTTTTCAATTTTACAAAGTATGACTGAATTGGTAAAAAAGTTTGAGGGTATAAAAGGTAGAAGTAGAAAACGTAATCGTCTAAGCCCCAAGTAAAACAAAAAAATGTTTATTTTTCAGTTGAAAAAAAGTAACCAAAATTTAAAAAAAAGAGTACACAAATTCACATTAAGAAAAAAAGTAATCAATTATGATTAAAAGTAACCAATACGGCAATGCTAGTGTGAATTACCAGAATGTACTTTATAAATAAGGCTATCGCAAAAATAGTGCCGTTCCATCACCATTTTGGCGGAAGTAAAGTAATTGCTTTAGATATTTCCAAGGCATTCGACAGAGTCTGACATGGTTCACTCTTGTAAAAGCTTTTCACAATTTGTGTCGGTGATATTTGCTTTCCATTTATAACGAGCTTCTCAGAGATCGCACTATACGAGTTGTTATAGATGGGGTTTTGTCGAACGAGTTCAAGATTTATTCAGGGGTGTCGCAAGGCTTCGTTATTTCTCCTTCTCTATTTATTATTTTTCTAAACAACTAGCTATTTCAAACTCTCAACCCTTTTTTAGATGATTACTGACCAAGCCTGTCAGATGTTGGTGCTATGAGGCCAAACATGAATTATGCGATCAATTAAGGGTTGATATAATCTCCAAATGGGGTCATGCGAAAATACCCGTAATACGCAGTGCTGCATACTACCGCATAAACGCGTGTCAGGTCAAGGTACCTCTGCATACATGGGTGGTATAATTACTGAGGAATCAGAATCTCTAAATGTTCTGGGCATGAAAATATAATGTGATATCTGATGGACAATACATATTTTCACGGTGTCGAAGGAAACATTCAAGTGCCTCGATTTTTTAAAACGGTGTAAGAGGTACTTCAATCCATGTGATCTCCTTACTATTTATACCATCTGTATCCGACCGCGAATGGCATAGAACTCTTATGTGTAGGCCGTTGCTTTAAATTCTTTTTTAGATATTCTCGACCGCGTGCAGGAGAGGGCAAAAGTTCTCATTGGTGACAATAGGATATCCAATTCTTTTGACTCCCTTGAGCACCACCGCAACGTGGATTATTTTCCCATATTTTCTCCATACTGGAGAAAATGTGGGATGTGTTCTAATGAAACTAAAGATCTGGTTCCCGAAACTCATACGTTTGTTCGTTATACACATTTTTGCTCCAGAGCCCATCCTTTTGTGTTTGATCGGCCGGTGCATCGTATAATGCATTACGTGGAAAATTCGATTTTTGGCCGGACTGTTCGTATGTAGAATGACCTTCCTGCGGAAGTCTTCCCTCCCACATTCAACATGAAAAAGCTTAAATCGAATGTCCCCAACAGTACTCCCTCTATAGCCAATTTTCCTAGTTCCAACACAATGCAATGATCAAGTACACAGAAAAAAGTGTTTTATCAATTAAAAAGATGGTTTAAAAAGTATTTAAATTTAATTAATGTGATAATTGAATCATTATTTTTTTAGTTGAAAGAAAATTAAAAATTTAATTTAGATGAAATTAACATTTTAGTTGTTTTGAAATAAATTTTCAATTAAAATTTTATTTAAATATCAAAAAATATTAATTGACTTTTTTCGTTTAAAATAAAATAATTTAAACATGTAGAACTGTTGTTGGGAATGTCAATATTTATTTAAATAAATTAACACATTGTTTAAAATTTTAAAGTGTTTTGATCACTTTTTTAATTAAAATTGAAAATATCATTTATTGAAAATATTTTTTCAGAATTTTAAAATTTTTAGTAATCAATATAATCATTTTGGTAATAGGTGCAAAATCAACAACTTGTTTTTTTGATATTATGAATTTGGAATAAATTTGGTGATTGGAGAAATTTAATAATTTTTTATGTGTAGGGGCCATCCGCTGAGTGCTGGTCCTAACAAAAAAAAGTATATAGGATAATGAGCTGAGGAAGTTTTTACACAAGTAGTTTTAGGTAAAATCCATTTTGTGGTTTCAAAACCACCTGTGTGGCAAGGCTGTCAGCTGTTAACTATCTGTCATCTGAACTGTCATTTATTTAGTAAAAGGTTTGACACTTACGACAATGGAAGGTTTTACAGCCGAAGAACGCTTAAAAATAGTTTAAAGCTTTCTACAAATGTGGAGGTTCACACGTGGCCACTTTTCGAGCATAAATTCAGTGCGTTATGGCCGTCTGATAGCCAGCTTTCCTTGGCCTACATGTGGGGATTATGAATGGGACGCTTTGTGGTTTGAAAAAGACGCTGCCACGTGCTACACAACACGACCGATTTTGGCTTTATTGCATGGAAATTTTCCTGAACGGGAAATTTCACGTTATGGCAACGTCATGATCATTTGAATTGACGCAGCTAGACTTTATTTGTGGGGCGACGCCAAAGACCATGCCCACGCGGTTAATCCCCTAACGTTAAAGCATTTGAAAACCAACATCGCTAGAATACCGCCCAAAATCTGCGAACAAGTGGTTGAAAACTACCTCGAAACGAACGACTGCTGCAGCCAATCTAGAGGCGGTAACTTTAATCAAATTCCATTTTGGACGTAATGGCAGGGTCTAAGCATTATAATGAAATGAAGATTTCTTTGAAATCATGGCTTTATGTGGATTTTATTTAGCTCTACCTTTACGATACCGAAAAATGTATAACCCGTTATTTACTACTCAGAAGCAAAATGTTTGCTGGGATCTTCAAAGATTTACAAAGGTTTTGCAATACAAACAATAAAAACAAAAGAAATACAGGGTGGCGCAAAACTCATCACCATGTCGGAAGATGCTATACCTTTCGCAAATGGCGGTAATTTTCAGTTCTGCTTTCACATTTGACAAATAAGCAGCTTCTTAATATACTTCAAAAAGAAATGGAACGCCATACTCCTCTAGAACGGCGAATAATTGTTATGATTTTTTATCTTAATAACTCGTCGGTTTTATTGGCGCAGCGTTTAATCTTTGTAGATACTTGTATAAGCAGAATAATCGCTAGTTGGGCACAGAAAATCCACGCTAAACACACAAAGAGCCATTACACCCACTCAAATTTACTTTTTTTGGAAAACGCCGCGTTCCAAGCGATAAATGTACTACAAAGGCAAACTTAATGACTTTCTCCTACCTCAACAGGACGAATTCGGACTGGAGACCGTGTGATCTTTACAGGATGGAGCAACGGCGCCTACTGCACGACCATCAAACGAAATTTCGAGGGTTGTATTTCCGTGTTGCCTCAACCCTTGTTTTTTTTTTTTGCTACTTTGCTCTAATTGGCAAGCTCTTACGATCTTGACTTCACTTTTTAAAGGGTTTCTTAAAGTCACGAGTCTATTTCAACAAGCCTCTGGATCTTGAGGTCCTCAAAAATAATATTTGTGAGGAGTAAGGAAAACTATGGCCGGAAGTTTTGGCAAAAGTGATGGAAAATGCCCTTAATCGGGCTCGAATGGTCATAAATTCTGGGCCCGCGGCGGCTACTTAACTGCTATTCTTCTTTCTACTCCATGAATATAAAATTTCGACGTCAAATAAACTGAACCCAAAATGAAAACTTAAGCTCTTCAATTATTAAAAAAAAAATACAGTCAAAGAGCATCGGGTGACAACTTTTGTGCCACCTTGTTTACCTTCCATTAGTATATTGTATTTTTGATTAGACGGTAATAGAGATGAGCGATATTTCTGTACCTGTGATTTAATCACTGTTACTGAAAAATCACGAATCACAGTTGTGACCAAATTTGTCAAGTAACAGGTACTTTCTAAGTCGTTCTTTTTGTATTTTGTTACATATACAAATTTATAATATTTCACTGTTTGTGTGGGTAATAGCCTTTTTAAAATGAAATGATGTCGAAAGATATTGCTGTTCCTTTCATTCTCTCTTCTATCTTATTAGAATTTTTTATGCCAAAATTTATTTGTTCAAGTATGTATGTATATGAAAGTAAACAGATTTGAAAGCTCTTACAATTTGTTGTTGTTTCTTTGTAAAGTGCTTACAAAAGCTCTTGCAAAAGCTCGCGCATTGTACATATAGCTTGGCCGCGATTGCTATAAATGAACAGAAAACTGATAAACCGTGATCACAATCACAGTTTAAAGGAGCAGTGATTTTTAAATCACATTCACTAATCACGATGATCTTTAAAAATCACGGGATCGCTCATCTCTAGACGGTAATGAACATTTCAATATTATTAGTGTAATTAAATAGTTTGAAAGTTCTTCTATTTTTTGACAACAGCTCCAAAGGGAACTCTTAATAGACAACTTTTGCGCCACCTTGTATACAAATATTTATATTTAATTTCCTAAAGACATTCTGTAAATGTGAGTAAGAATTTATGTTGTCGTAAAATAAAAATTTGTGTAAAAATTTAAAATGATAAGAAGCTTAAATTAAGGACTACATAAATACATACATACACATGTCTTTATCTATTCATAAATACAAAAATAAATAAAAAAAAATCCTTAAGAATTCTAAGAGAATTGTAAAAATTCTTAGCAGCTTAAAAGTTTTGTAAGGATTTTTCTCTAAATTGGAAAAGTTTTTAAGATGGATTAAATTTTGTATTATCGATAGTTAGAAAAGGCATAAATACAAAAATCTAGGGTACATAGAAAATATTGAAAATATCCTTATTACAAGACTGCCAAAGCACATCTGCTAGTTAAGCTAAAAAGGCATTTTGCATACATTTTTAACAATCTAAATGTGTTCCCACTGATGCAAAAAAAAAAAAATTATTTTAGTTTTATAGGAGCTTTGACTATTAAGCAAATTTCAGGAGAAAACTCGTTTTAAAATAATCTGAAATATTTTTTAACAATTAGCCTGTTACTATTTAAATTGCCTTAATTGGATTCCTAGAAAAAAACTTTCACCAGCCATAAAGTTACACAGATATACCTCCTCTCCCTGTCCTTACCCACAAGCAAATATTTCATAAAAAATAAAAAAAAAAATAAGTTAAATAAAAACATTTAGGTCATTAAGTAACATTTCATGGAACAGACTTTTCTCATTGTTGGAGAAAAAAAAACTTTTTCCTCAAACTTCGTATAAACTTAATCTAACAACAACAATAACAAAACAATGTTTATTATTATATTGTAATTTCCATAGCAGAGATTTACTGCAGCATTTTAAAGTCATTAAAACATAATTTTAAGTTAATGCAAATTTATAAAGTTTGAGTTTTTCAAGATTTGTTTTAAGTTTTCTATAAATTATTTCAAGCGTAAAAATAAAATAAATTAAGCAAAATATAAGATTAATTCCAAAGAAATAAAAATGTTTAATGGAAAAAAATGTATAAAGTGATTTATTCCTCATCATAAGCTGACTTTAAGGAAACCCGTAGCTTAAAATGAACACTTTTTTTACTTGTGGTTTAATTGTAGTTCAGTTTTAGTTAAGTTCTAGTTTATTCCTAGTTCAGATCAAATTTTTTTCATTTTCGAGCTCAGTTTTAATTTAATTCTAGTAAAGTTCTAGTTCGGATCTAGTTCCGTTATTGTTCTAGTTCTAGTTAAGTTCTAGTTAAGATCTAGTTTAGTTCTAGTTAAGTTCTAGTTAAGTTCTAGTTCAGTTCTAGTTCAGTTCTTGTTCAGTTCTAGTTCAGTTCTAGTTCAGTTCTAGTTCAGTTCTAGTTCAGTTCTAGTTGAGTTCTAGTTCAGTTCTAGTTGAGTTCTAGTTCAGTTCTAGTTCAGTTCTAGTTCAGTTCTAGTTCAGTTCTAGTTCAGTTTTAGTTCAATTCTAGTTCAGTTTTAGTTCAGTTCTAGTTCAGTTTTAGTTCAGTTCTAGTTCAGTTCTAATTCAGTTCTAGTTCAGTTCTTGTTCAGTTCTAGTTCAGTTCTAGTTCAGTAATAGTTCAATTCTAGTTCAGTTCTAGTTCAGTTCCTGGTTCAGTTCTAGTTCAGTTCTAGTTCAGTTCTAGTACAGTTCTAGTTCAGTTCTAGTTCAGTTCTAGTTCAGCTCTAGTTCAGTTCTAGTTCAGTTCTAGTTCAGTTCTAGTTCAGTTCTAGTTCAGTTCTAGTTTAGTTCTAGTTCAGTTCTAGCTCAGTTCTAGTTCAGTTCTAGTTCAGTTCTAGTTCAGTTCTAGTTCAGTTCTAGTGCAGTTCTAGTTCAGTTCTAGTTCAGTTCTAATTCAGATTCACTTTTGTTTGGTTTCTGGATCAGTTCTCTAATTATAACTACACGACCTTTCACGGAGAGGGTTGCTGACCATCAAAACTCATGTTGATTTGCAGTGCAAACGCCGCGCACTGGGGCCAATAGCCCTTTTTCGAGGATTAAATCATAGCTCCTCAGCTACAATAGTGAGCCACACTAAATTTGATGTGCGTAACGCTTAAAACAAACTTCATGTTCCAACAAAACTTTGGAGGTATAAGGGGGAGGAGACAGGTACCTCCCATACAAAAAAATTATTCATAAAAAAATAAACATGATTTTTTATTCACGCACACTCCTGCTAAATTGTCTGCAATAAATGACTTCTCATACGTATTATGTAAAAAATTATTTTCCATCAGTTCTGTTTTAATTAATCAAAACAAGTAGTTTTCCAGTAATATGGGATAGAGTTTAATTAAAAATAACGATTTTCAGTTAAAAAAAACATGCGAACAAAAATGTTATAAAGTACTTTCTTGCAGAGTACGAAAACAAAAAAAAGGAAACGTTTGCTTTCGTTTTGTTTTGTTCTTTGCAGTGAGTAAGACAAAAACGAAACATACACAATGTGAATGATTGGGTTATTTTGTTTTGTATTGTTTTTGCCCGTGAGCGCAAATTGTACATTAATATAAACGTACACAGGTGAAAAGAAAAGAGTAAGAACAATATTGAAACATTCGGAGAAAAAACGTTTGGCAAACGTTTGGTAATTGATTTACTCTTTATAATATTTACTCATATAGTCTGGCGGCTAAAAAAAAACAACGCTCGAGCTTGTTCCTGCAAAATGTAAACATATTGCATTGAAATATACAAAACAACATTTAAAATATATAAATTATAATATAATAATAAAATATAAATTTAATCACGGTCACGTGTGACTCATGTGTGACTCACGCGTAAGAAATCACGACATTTACACATCTCTAATAAAAATTATAGAAGAAGTCGTGAAGCGCTTTTTGTTGGTAACACAACGCGTGTTGCTACTACTTCGTACATAACTTCTAAGGCGCACCGCACCGATGCGCACCCTAATTTTTTCTACAACAACGCTGATTTATTCAACCTTTAAAATAAAGTTAAAATCTCTACTTTTTTAAGCCTAATTAATAACTTTATGTCCACTTAAATTGAGAAAACCAATTTTTTTTTTATTTCCCATATAAACTTAAAAAATAAAAGCACTTCCACAAATAAGTTTTTTACAAATTTAAGCAACACATTTGAATAAATAACTAAGCTTTATAGTTGCATGGTTATATTAATTTCTTTTTGAATTCACTTTCGGTAAATCGGATTTATTTAGGAAAAAAAAATTAGCATTTCTACCAATTTTTTTAAATATTTTGTTACAATGTTTAATTTCAACGCGTCAATACAAAATCACCGTAACGTATTTGACTTTTATATTTTCACCTACTGATGCAGAATTTGAACTTTTGTTTTTTTTTTAATTAATCCGTGAAATCACTGCTTTTGGCCCCTGTGTGCACCGCCGAGAAAGCTTACACAAAGTATGGCAGTACGGCGCTTATAGTTATGCAAAAACAAGCGCAACTAAAACTGAGTATCTAACGTAAAAAATTAATGGGTAATTTTTGCCCCCAAGTGCATAAAAGGGTTAATTTCGATTTTTTTTCTTCTGAAATATTAATTACGAATTACAGAAAATAGTTGAGTTAACTTTCATCAAAATATGTATATACCCCCCGATATTTCGATATCAATTGAAATAGTTCAAATTAAATGTCCACACACACTACTCCCTTTTTCCCTCTCCTCATAAACTATTTTCCTAATACCAACACAATACATTGTATAAATAGGAAACATCGCCTGAGTGTGTACTCAAAGTAAAAAAAATATATATAGTCCTTGTAGTTTATGGCATAGAACTCTGAGTATCATTAATTGGAATTTCATAAAACTAGATGAACTTTATCCACTTGATCAATTTGGTGCAAAAAAAAACATTTTCCTCGAAATCGGTAAATATAAAATCGTTGGCCTACCCAAATGCACCGAGGGATATTCTAAATTATTTTTAATCTCTAATGTGATTTCAACAAGTCCCTGGAGTGAAAATTTTAATTTTTTTTAATTTTGTCAAAGAAAATTTTTTTAAATTTTAAACTGGAGATTTGAAAAACACCCTAAAAATGTTGTCCGGTTTTTTCATCACCAACGGACAGGTTCACGATAGCAAGGCGGCCATTAGATCCCTGGAGAATGTGTTCATCACATCGAGAATTGTCCGAGAATGCCGGATGTCTCTGGAGGAGATAGCGAGACATTCACTGGTCACCCTTAATTGGGTCCCCGGACACGGGACATACATGGGAACTGCATGGCGGATTCGTTGGCGCATGTAGGTACCACCTTGAATCGGGACGGTTCCACATATTTAGGTGCTTCACTCCCAAGGTGTAAGCAACTTATAGCGCACAAGTCTCATCTTATCGCCAGTCAGAGGTGGCACGATGAAACCACCTGTGGGGAAACCAGGAAAATATGGCCCATCATAGATGAAAAAAGGACACCGCGGGCATTACAGCTGTCCAGACATCATCTAAGAAACCTAACTGCGGTTATAACTGGCCACTGGCCAATTGGGAGGCACGCCCAGAGGCTGGGGCTCCCTTATAACGACTTGTGCAGAAGTTGCGGCAATGAGGAGGAGGAAGAGTCAACGGAACATCTTCTCTGTAACTGCCCGGCTTTCGGAGACTTAAGACTCAAAATGTTTGGTCGAAGAACCCTTGGGGACAAAACTTGTCTCTCTGATGTTGATGTAAACAGGATCCACTCCTTTATTGAATCGAACGGTTGGCTGCATGGGAATACTAGCAGCCAGATTTCATAGGACCCATGGGAGACGTCGTGATATGGTAACACAACGGGAACTAAGTAATGGACCCACGTGAGCTGTGCTTGATCACGGCTGCCAATGGAACCTAACCTAACCTAACGGACAGGTTAAGCCCAGCAAAAAACCCCCCTTTTACCATATTTCACAATCTTGACTGTTTTAAATACGAAAATTATTTAAGAGAGCACAGAAAAAAGTGTTTTATCAATTAAAAAAAATGGTTTAAAAAGTATTTAAATTTAATTAATGTGATAATTGAATCAATTATTTTTTTTGTTGAAAGAAAATTAAAAATTTAATTTTGATTTAATTAACATTTTAGTTGTTTTGAAATTAATTTTCAATTAAAATTTTAATTAAAGTTTTAATTAAATAACAAAAAATATTAATTGACTTTTTTCGTTTAAAATAAAATAATTTAAACATGTAGAATTGTTGTTGAGAATTGCCAATATTTAATTAAATAAATTAACACATTGTTTGAAATGGCAAAGTTTTTTGATAATTTTTTTTTTAATATAAAAAATCTTTAAGGTGTGTTCTCGAATTTCTCGGTAAAGTAATAATTGGCATGTTAGTGGTCTGGCGCATTATCTATTACTTGGCTAGTTTTTAACCGATTTTGGTTTTTGATATCTTTTTGAAAATATAATTGTATCTTCATTTCGATTAATTTATTATCTAGAATCAAACTTTTGCGTTATTTAAAAAATTTGGCAAAACTAAAAAAGTGATTTTTCGCCTTGTATTCATTATACAGGATTTCAGTCGCTCTGAGATACCTCTAAATCTTATTATATTTGGCCAAAGATTTTCTATTGCTTAGTTTTAGGGTATTCGCGTATCTCTAGTGGGTGAGACCTAGAGGTTGAACCCTTTTTTATGGCCACCCTTAAGTAAAATTGTTGCAATATAATTTACATTGGTATTACACAAAGTACTATTAGGTGAAAAGTTTAACGGTAATTTAAATTTAAAATGTGCATGTAAAAGTGTAGCTGGGAGTCCCTTCATGGGTCCCAAAAATTTCTGTTTCGAAAATTTGTCTGTAGATACTGTTGTGTAGGCTATCATATGTTCTGTCTTAGCCGAAGATACTGTTATGAAATTAGATTTATCTAAGATATATTTATGGTTTTAGTTATAAGTTATCTTGTAAAATATAGTTTTATGCCGTATTAGTTAAAATTTTTATGAACGCCACTGTACTCAATTTTCTAGCAATTGTAATTGTAGGCTTTAGATTTAGATGATCCAACAGAAAATTCTAGAATCGACTAGAGGGTTCTTGAATCAACTAGGAATAGTTTTGAACTATAAATAAAGGCCAACTCATAAATGTTTTAGTTTAGTTTGATTGGATACATTAAAGGGTTCAGTTCGTTACTTACAATAGTGGTTAAATATTGTGAACATTATAATTAATTTCAATAAAGTTTATAAAGTTGAATTCGTGTGTGGATTTATTTTGATTTGCAATTAAAAAAAACACAGAGGTTTATTATAAAGGGAATAAACCTTAACGCATTTTATAAAGTAAAAAAAAATGTAACAATACTTTGTTAATCTTTTCTTTTGAAACATTTGCTTACTCACAAATATTAAAAAAAAATCCCCCGACCCGACCCAGCAACACATTTAGCTCAGCAGGCGGTACATTTTGCAACAATAATATTTTTTTATTTATTATTTAATTTGCATTAGATTTTTTTTTGTATCATTTATTTAAAATTTAATTAAATGCTTTGTATACCGCTTAAGAATCATTTTTTACGTGTATATTTTGCATGACTATTTAATAAAATTTAATAAATTTTTTTTTAATATGTTATTTATAAAATTTTAATTAATTTTAATACAGTTATTTTAACTCTGTCTTCCTTTGAAAATGAACAAGTAAAAACCACAAATATGCGTTTAACCACAGAGAATTTAAAAAAATCATATTTTTTAATAATCGGTTTTATTGAGAGCTATTCATTAAATTGTTTTTTTTTCCATAATATTTTTTAATAAATATTTTTTAATAACAATTGTGAGTTTTCATTGAACTGTTGGATTTTAATAATCAGTAAAGCTATGCAAGTAAAATGCAATGGAAAATATTTAATGTAAAAAAAAATATATGAATTTAATTTTAATATACAAAAAAAATTTTAAGATATAATAATTTATTATGAAACAAAACATTTTATGAAGTCGAAAATATTTAAAAAAGAAAAATATCGCTAAAAAATTGACAATATTGTTTTTGTGATATATAAATTTTATCCCTTATTGTATGGACGAAAAAAAGTTAAGGCACCGGTCTTCAACCCCCTAGAATTGTTCTATGTATTGTAGATATACGTTGTGTAAAATGTTAGTGCAATATGATAACGTTAACTTGCGCCGCAACGATGCTGAAGTTTGAAGGTGCATTTACAAGGGGAAAAATGAATTTTTTTTTTCAGTTTTTATAAAACTTTTGCCATTAAATAATTACTTTTGCATTTACATGTAAAAGAATCGAAGTGTGTACGTAATTATCGTTCTAATGAGATATAAAATACATTTAAAATTTTTTCAAAGTTAAATAAGTTTGGGGTCATTTAGACCCCAAGTGCATTGAAGGGCTAATCTCCATTTTTGCACTGTTTTATCTTCGAATGACTTTAGGGTATATTTTTCTCTAGTTTCATAAAAATTAGTACTAACATATAATATTTCACGGACTTTCGCTATGGAAATTCGAAGTATGTCAAAATTTTACCTTTAAACTCTATGTTTTTAGGATTAATGTTTTCAGATTTTAGTAAAACCTTCATAGTATATTTAAAATTATCTGGACTATAATATTCTGAATAAGTTTTACTTGAAATTCATAACACAAAAAAAATTGGGTTCATTCACCAAAATATGGCCAAAAAATTTGTTTTTCCCAAAAACGCAAAATTTAAATTTCAGGTACGGAAAAACTATAGAAGTTATTGACATCATTTTTCATTAGTTTATTTCCTATTGAATCCTCATTAAATCCCAATGTGCTGATCAAAAAATCCGGAAATTTGTTTAGCAAAATTTTTAAAAATGTAAAAATTGAGTTTTGGAACTGCCGTTAAAAATGCTTTTTTTTTTGGTCATACCTGCTGATAGGATACCGGTATCCTACGAAGACAACAAATCTAATTAAAGTAATTGGGGGTATATTTTAAATAAAAGTTGGCCCTTATTCAAATATTTCTCAAAATATGTTAATTTTGTTACTACATTTATTGTTCCAGTGGCCCAAGACACGTTAATGGCCTGGGGAAATTTTAATGACTTTAAGATTCGCAACTTCACTTTTTTGGGAGCAGTCCAATGTGCATACACTCATAGAAAAATCCATCTTCATACTGATGATTCCATAACATCAGAATTGTGACCTCAATGTCATTACAAATGGCATCAATGAGGCAAAAAGTGATATCAATCCAATGACGAACGTCATCAAATTTTGTCATATTTTATGCGTCATCTATGCAATGACTACAGTGACATCAATTCGATGCCACATTCTGTGTATTTTTAACATTATATTCATGTTAAAAAAGTAAAATGAGAAGCAAAAATTCCCATATAAAATTTTTAAATTATTTAGTTAAATACATCAAATTTTCAAAGTTGAATGATTACGAAATCCATATCTGGCATGCTGTGGGTGTCTTATAATTGAGAGTTCTTCTTTAAAAAAAAGTGAAAGTAACTAAAATAGTCAATCAAGTCAATTACAATGACTCAATTTAATGATGGTTTGTATGGCTCAATTTAATGACGGTTTGTCGTTAAATTAAACCTAATGAGTCCTTTCTCCGATGTTACGAAGTTATCGCACTGATGACATGTCTTATTAAACTACAAAAATCCACTTTTTTACAATAAGTCGCATTTTTCACAGAAAGTCACTTTTTGTTTCCCGTACAATTTTATATGCACTATCTAAAACACCAGACTATGTATTATGCGAACTATTCAAACAAATTACAAATTTTAATTGAAAATTTCCACTTACATTTAAGTTCAATGAATGTGCAAACAATCGAAAATTGCCTGCAATAGACAGAGAGACAAAAAAAAAAACGTATTTAAATGTATTCTTTTCAATGTTGCTTTCGCTCATGTCCAAATCTGATAATTAGATAAAAAAAAAAAAAAAAACCAAACAATACAAAATCATTCCCAATTACAAAATTTGTACTAAATATTTAATGGGGGTATTTGTTTGGACTGTTTTTCTATTTGTTTATTTATATTTTTTTCAGACGTGTTTGCATCCGGTTTTTTGCAATTGATTGTGTTGCCAAAAGAGGAAGAAAAAAAGACGCATTCACATATTTGAACTTTGATTGGGGACTGCATGTGTTTGAGGGTGTGTAGGCCATAAATTAAACCCCTTCTGGACTTCCATGTGAATTTGTTTAGGTGCTCAAATAATCGTTGTTGGCATAAGTTCTACAATGTGGGTCAGTGGGAAAAACAGCAGCTATTGGCTTAAATAAAAAACATTCTTGTCAATATTTCTACTTCTACCGAAGGATATTTGTGTTGGCTGTTCTGGTAGTCAGTTTGAAAAGGCATGAAGACAGTAGAAGGCAATGCCGTTACATAAATGTCAAAAAATGGAATATTGTATGTTGCTTTAATCTGTTACAAAAAAAAAAAAAAATACTCAGGTATTAACGACAACGACTTACACAATAAGGCCGATTATTTTCTAAAAATTTTTACAAATGCACGCAGAGAAAAAATATGGTTGGATATGGTTACGGCCACTACACTATGTTTATTGTAACAACATATTGTTGTCGTACACAAAATATTGTTATTTTTATTTAATATCAACAATATTTTAGTTACCGTAAACATGTCGATGTTTATCGCAATTATAAATTTATGTATGGTTCACTCAAAAATAATCATTTTTATAACCACTAAATAATGATATCTTTGAAAACATATTGCTCACAACCATTTAATAATATTTAAGAGCCATCCCTGCAGATAATATTGGACTACGTGGTCCATTGTGGCTTAAATGAACTACTTACAACATGGTCCAATGTACTGTAGTATGGACCATATTAGACAAATTAACATACAGTGCTGCCAACAACTGCTATAGTTTACAGTCCCAATAAAAAATTGTGCTTCCAACGAAGCAGGTTTGTAAGGGAGAAACGTTAAAGTTTCGCTTACCATATCGCTTACGGATGACATGAATTTTATATGGCGAGTTCCCACTTTGAAGCAATACATTTTTGACATAGAAAGCGCTTTTTTCAGCGCATATAAAAATTGGTGAATGTTACGATGAGCTTTGCACACTGAATTTTTTGTTACCGTTATTCTTTAATATGCTCCCTTACAAACCTGCTTCGTAGTAAGGGAATGTCGTGGCTCTTCAAATGTTATATATTTATTTTTAAATTTATTAAGAATTCGTTCAATTACTTTATTGCATCTCTGTATGTCTAGTGTGTGCTTACTTTTGAAAATGTACCATTAGTGCTTCGCAAAATAAGAAAATTTTTTACTGGGGTATTACACATTGGTAGCCCTGATGTTGTCCATTATTAATTGTTTATTTAAAAGTTGAACAGGAAAGTTTTTTAAGATGTGTGAAAAAAAAAAATTAAAAATACCAAGTAAATATATATAATAATAGCAATAATGGATTACAGTGCACACCATAAAAGGCGATTAGTGAAAAAGTAGTAACATGGAGTACTTTTGAAACTAACCACTTGAGTACTCCATGGAGTAGTTTAGGGACTACTTCGGTGGATTATATGGTCCACTCCGAGGACATCATAATGTTAAATAGACCACCTTTTTACCATATAATTGGAGTAGTTTTGGAGTACTCCTACTCCTTTATGGACTACTCTTTACACGCATGTATGGACTAGTCTCGATATCTGCAGGGATAGCATGATAACTTTCTATACGTGTACTTATAATATGTTTAAGATGCAAACAACATATCTTTACTCTAATAATATTTTGTAATCGCCATTTGTAAAAAAAATTTTACATCAGTTGTGTCGTTTGTTTTACATATGCCTATCGAATTATTTGTTATTCAGTGGTTAAACAATTAAAAAAAAAGTTTAAAGAAATTAAAAAATGAAGAAATTGTAGGTATTCGTACATTAAAAAAAAATTCTAAAGTGTCACAAAATAAAATATCAATGCTAAACAAATTTTAATATTTTTTGAAAGTGGTGCAAAAATATTGACCATTGTTTTGTGTTATTTTAGACAAAAAGAATGAAAATTCTATAAAATAATTGCGACCTTCGACAAAAATGGGTTAAAAATATTATGTTTAAAGTTGCAACATATTATTATGTGAAATATCTGTAACAGTTTTACGTTAGGGTTGCCAGCAAGTAAATAAGCATAAATATATATATAAAAAATATTTTTCGGTTTTAGATTTATTCTATATATTATTATTATTAACATGATAATAATATGATTACTTCATAAATTATTATGATTAACATGATAATAATATGATTACTTCATAAATTATTATGATTAGCATGATAATAATATAATTACTTCATAAATTATTATGATTAACATGATAATAATATGATTACTTCATAAATTATTATGATTAACATGATAATAATATGAATTCTTCACAAATTATTATGATTAACATGATAATAATATGAATTCTTCACAAATTATTATGATTAACATGATAATAATATTTTTTATCAATTCTTTTATTTAAGCTTGAGGACTTTTTCTTTTTTTATAAAAAATATTATATTTATTAAATCCAATATTTCGGCACCCTGTTGTGTGCCTTCTTCAGGGATTTTTTTCTTTAATATTTGACAAAATGAACAATTTTTAATAAATTTAACAAATTTAACAAAATGTCATATTTTCAATTAAATACAAAAAGGTTTTCCAATTTAAACCTAATCTATTACAGTTTAAATTAATTTTTAATTTCCGTTTCTATTTTTATAACACAGAAAAAAGTGATTTATCAATTAAAAAAATGGTTTAAAAAGTATTTAAATTTAATTAATGTGATAATTGAATCAATTATTTTTTTAGTTGAAAGAAAATTAAAAATTTCGTTTTGTTTTAATTAACATTTTAGTTGTTTTAAAATAAATTTTCAATCACAATTTTAATTATATAACAAAAAATATTAATTGACCCTTTGCGTTTAAAAAAAAATAATTTAAACGTGTAGAATTGTTGTTGGGAATTGTCAATATTTAATAAAATAAATTAACACATTGTTTGAAATGGCAAAGTTTTTTGATCACTTTTTTATTTTAAATTAAGAATATCATTTATTGAAAATATTTTTTCAAAACTTAAAAAATTTTAGTAATTAATATAATCATTTTGGTAAAAGGTGCAGCAAAATCAACAAATTGTTTGCTTTATATTATGAATTTGAAATAAATTTGGTGATTGGAGAAATTTTATAATTTTTTTCTGTGAAATTAAATGTCTATGATTTAGGGCTACATTTTCAGTATCTGACTTAAAATTAATTCTAATAAATGAATTAATTAATAAAATATTTCATTCCCAAAAATAATTTTTGATAATAAATTTGCATGTGCCCGGCAAATAAAAAACTGAAATGGCAAGCTGCTTTATTTAAGCATCTTGTTTTTTTAATTTTGTTTTTTTCTTTCTATCCTCTTACAACTACAATTTGTGTTGGAAAAAACCCAGCCAATTGTTTTTTTTTTTTTTTTTCATTATTCCTACACTAAATTCCGCGAAGCTTTTTTCGCTTGTCTGCAGGAGACCAGAGTCTCTGGCGGGAATCGAACCCGCAACCCCGGTACTGATAGACTGGCTCACTACCAGCTTGCCTACCGGGGCATGTAAGAAAGGGGAATGTAAGAAAGAAAAAATTGACGGTTTATTGTTGTGACTTTGTTGAAGCTTTGATATTGTTACATTTAAGACCAGAGTGTTTTGTGTAATATTTTTAGCTTTTCTAAAGTATTTGGAAAAAGTTTCCTGACGAGCTGGCCTAAGCAACCAGCGAAATGCGCATAGGAACTAGCTTTCCCGCAACAATAAATTTCAGTGTTTTCATTTAAAAAAATTGGGATTATTAGCACATCATTAATAAATGAATTAATTAATTAATTCTGGATATTGTTGGCATCTTTATGATTTGCAACATTTCTAACATAAATCTACGTTTATAATTATTTTCCCTGTTTAAAATTGATATATTTTCAAAATCACGATAATGGTTTAGACTTGCACAATGGGTTGATAATGCTGTTTTTTGTGATGAAATATTTCTATACTTTTTATCCTGCTATCCTAGTTTTAAGTTTATTTTTTGTTGTACCAACATACACTTGTCCATTAACATTTTCCTTACAAGGTATTTTATAAACTACATTTGACATTTCCAACTCATTTATTTTATCCTTCATATTAGTGAATAATCTCCCTTTTTTGGTATAAGATTTATGTGCAATTTTATATATTTTCGTATCATAAATATTTGATTTTTCTAATCTTTCTGAAAATCTTGGTACATAAGTTAGTGATTTATAAATTTTCGGTTCTGCGTTGCTGTTGGAATTGTTTATTCTATGGTTATTATATTTTAATAATTATATTAAAAAAAAAAAAAAAAAAAAAAAAAAAAAAATTAAATCTAGGATAGCAGGACATAAGTCAAATAAACAAAAATATAGAAATATTTCATCACAAAAAAAGTTTATCAAGCCATTGTGCAAGTCCAAACCATTATCCTGATTTTAAAAATATATCAATTTTAAACAGGGAAAATAATTATAAACGTAGATTTATGTTAGAAATGTTGCAAATTATAAAGGTGCTCTTTCGCATGAGTATTTGCCCCACCCACTGAGTTCCGCTATTGTTTTTTAAAATTTTTAACGCCACAGAATATGAAGTGTTTGAAATTTAAAAATTCAATATGAATTCCTTTAGAAAGCAACAAAAAACTTACAAAATATTTTTCAATTTGTTTTTGGCGTTTCGTTGCGTTTTACACAATCCGGCCCTAAAGAAAATTAGGCAAGTTTTAAATACATATATTGATCTAAAAAAATACAATAACGTTTTTTATTTAAATTTTTATTCAACTCAATTGTCAATTGAGCCTTACAACTGAATTTATTCTTGAACATAAACAAAATGGAAAGAATTTCATTATTTTTAAATTAATTTTAAAATTCAATGAAATTAAAAGCAATTTTTAAAATACCTAACTTTTTTTTTTTTTTTGCAAAAGAAAACTACAAACATTAATTTTGACAGCTGATCAAGAGACTCGAATTGAAAGACTTACTAGCCAACTTGAAAAAATCAAAATCCTTTGATTTTTCTTCAATCAACTCGACAACTGCCAAACTAATCAATTGACAGAGCCATACACGCCTTGATTTGGACAACAACCGACTTAGTTGCCAATTGGATTGAAACGTGTATGGGGTGCTTTACAGAATTAGGCCCTTAATAAAGGATAATGCAAAATGTAGCATTTATAACCCTTGCCCGAAGGTCAATAACAAACAAATAGTTTCGATACTACGACAAGGTACAAGCAAAAAGTTGGTGGGCTAAGAGAAATGGGCGCGGCACCAACAATAAACTTTTTGTTTATCTAGAGATTAGTCGCGGGGTAGCAAAGCGCACCGGGTTATAACTTCCTGTTCTTATCGTGGCATGGTGAATGTTCTAAACGATTCGGCATAGCCGAAATAGCACTCTTATATGTTTTTTTTATAGATTGTATTGTTTGCTTTAAAAAAACCCGGCAATTGTGTTATTATACCCTTCATCGAAAGTAAAAGTGTATTTGTATACAAGCCTATCATTCCGTTTGTAATTTCTACAGTATTGATCTGAGGCCTTATAAAGTATAAATGTATATTCTGGGTCCCTATGAGCAGCGTAGTTGATTTAATGCTGTCCGTCTGTCCGTGGAAATGGGATTTTCGAAGACCCCAGATATAATGGGGACTAGCTTGTTACACTTTTGTTTCACATAAAGTCCGGAATTGTTTGCTATTGCAACTCAGCCTGTTGGGTACATAAAAGGCTGAGATATGAGCAAAATACCACGACTGTCTCTAATTTTACCAATAAATCCCTTGTCGTTGTGTTTACCTTGTTTATGTATATCTGAAGAACGACAAGAGCCATAGTTTCTAGATGAGGTACAATCATCTTCATTATCGACAAACAGCATCCATGGGATTGGAGAGCATAATAGATTTCTGTACATCTGGAGATCGGCAAGAGCCAAAGTTTCCAAATTAGGTACAAGCCTCTTTGTTATCAATAGACAAAATCCGACAAAATGTGGACGGGAGTGGAGAAGTGGGCGTGTCACAAAATCGATTTATTTATATCTTAAGAACTGTACCTTAAGAACTCTTATCCGCAAAAAGTCCCTTTTTACACAAAAAGCGACTTTGCACAAAAATTCTCTTTTACACCTTTTTACAGAAAATTACTTACCCTATATGAAAGTCGACGGCACCCGAACAGTAATTGCATTTTCTGAGTCGTTATCGAAAATAATCGATTACTATTGACAGTCACTTGATATTTTCTAATTCGCTTGAAAGTCGACGTCGAAAATAATTGTCTCTGTTTACGTCGACAGGAAATTTTGCGACGACTCAAATGAAAATTATGGCTGTGGGAAAAATCGCCCAAAGAAAAATGGCCCAAAAAAAGAAATGAAAAATCGCCCAAATGAAGAATCGCCCAACAGAACATGAAAAATGACCCAAAAAGTTATATATGAAATTTTGCCCAAAAGAAACGAAAAAGGGCCCAAAAAAAAAATGAAAAATGACCCAAAAAGCAAAAACGAATTTTTTCCCGGTGGCATGTTATGACGTCCAGTGTCATAGTGTCCATGGACGTTATGACACTCCAAAAAGTGTCATAGTGTCCATTGACACTGCGCTAACTAAAGCTTCTCTGCACAGCCGGCCTTCGGCCGGGCGCAAGGATTTTCTCCTCTATGATATAACAAACACCGGCTTCGCTAACTAAAGCTTCTCTGCATAGTCGGCTTTCGTTTGGAAAAAAGGCAGATTTTAGAAGCTTTACTTAGCGAAGCCGGTGTTTGTTATACCATAAAGGAGAAAATCCTTGCGCCCGGCCAAAGGCCGGCTGTGCAGAGAAGCTTTAGTAAGCGAAGCCGGTGTTTGTTATACCATAGAGGAGAAAATTAAAAAAATGGGCCATTTTTCTTACAACATTTTTGGGTTATTTTTCATAATGAAAAATCACCAAATTTAAAAAACGAAAAATCACCCAACAATAACGAAAAATAGCCCAAAAATTTTAGGTCACTTTTCATATGAATTTAGGCCCAATTTTACATGGAATTTTTTTGGGCGATTTTTCATATCTTTTTTTGGGCCATTTTTTTTTTGGGCGATTTTTCCCACAGCCGAAAATTTTAAGTAGAATGTAAGCATTTTTATTAAATACGTTAAAATAAAAAATGCAAATTTAAAAGAAGTTATGGGCACAAATTTTATTAGTAAATTAAACGCGGAAATTCGGAAAAGTTTGCTAAAAAAGCGAAAATTCACGAAAATTTTCAATTTAAGACGATTGCCTTAAAGAGCAACAAAACAACGCGAAATTGCGAAAATTTGGAAAAATTTGCAAAAATAGCGAAATTTCGCGAAAATTTTTAATATATCAAACAAGCCATAAAATTAATTAAAAGTCCCCAAAACTTTAAGGAATGGCAAAAATTCGGTATAAATTGCAAAATAAGCGGAAATTCGCAAAAATTAAGTGAATTAAAATTAAACGTTTAATTCACTTGATTAAACTTTTAATTAAGCGTTTAATTAACTTGATTAAATTTTTAATTAATACTGATTTTATTTTTGATTAATGCTTTAATTGGTGAAAAATTTATTTTTTGTGTTTTTATAATATGCGCTCTTATTACACTCTTTCTTCACTGAGCGTATTTTTACTCCACTTTATTTATTTGAAATCTTTAATTCATCTAAAAGTACCTTTCATTCATTATTTAAAAACTCTACCCAGACTCTAATCAATTCCCATGACATTTGCCTTAATGAAAGGGTTTTCTATGTAATGAAAAGTTCTTGAAATTATTTTTTTTTTATCAAAAAAAAAATTTAAATACAAACCATTTATCGTTTATTTCCCATACCAACGACTACTACTTATGAAAAAGTACTCTTGAGGACATAAATGGGTAAGAGGCAGCAGCAGACTTTAAATAAAAAATATCACCTCAATAACTTTTGCTAACTAAAATGACGATGGGAGACAGTTGTCTTTAAAAATTTATATTCAAAACATTTCCATTTTAAATACGAGTTCATTCGAAAACTTCACATTAAAGTTACAGAGCGAAAAGGTGCAGAGAACATGAAGAAGGATCAATAACTGTGTCACTGAAAATGTAAGTGTAAATAAAAAGCTTAAAACAACTACTGAAAGTATTAAGAAAAGTGAAAAAGGTAAAAAAGTGAACGTGTTGGTACAACTTATTAAGGCTACAAATAGATTGCACCAGCATAGAAATGCGAACAAGCACATGTCTTCAAATGTTGCAAATAAAAGTTGAAAGAAAACGAGCAAAACCAACTGCCGTGTAAGTAAAAGATATAAAATGCAAAGTACCACTTCCTTAATGTGCGTATCAGTGTGTGAGTGTGTGAGTGAAATGTAAAACACATACACCTATAAAAAAGTCCTTGTGTCATTTTTGTCATCGTCTCAACAGTCATCCTCTTCCAGTCTGCAATACAAAGTGTTGCAAACATATTTTTGTAACTTATTTACAACAAATTGTTGTTGTAATACACTTTTCAAACAAGTGAACATGAGAAAAATACGTGAGCCAAAGAAAAAATGTATAAAGTATAGAAAAAAATAGGAATATGAATATTTTATTAAATAGTAGTTTATTACACCTACACTCTTATCACAACTGCTCGCACATGTACGCTACCCTACCCAACATTTGGTATATATGGGATTTCCATTTCACTTGTACATTCTTTACATACGATTCTGGCCTACTCTAGTAGGCCATTAATAATCTCGTTTTTACAAACCTGACTTTTTCTGCCGAGTACCTTTCAACACAATTTTACTTTTCTTCATAAATTAAATTTAATTTTTTTCCAAAAACCCACATAAGTCAAAAAAAAAAATTCAATTGTTAACATACACTGAAAAAATTAAAAATTTTGTCTATCCATCAAATTTTTTTTTTTTAATGATGAAACAGAATTGAGGGTTCAACTTCAGGCAAACATTTTTAAGCCCATAATTAAAACGTCGACCGTAACTGCAATTTTCTCTCATTTATTTTGTTTTCTTTCGTTCTTTTGTTTCTTTGTTTACAAAATGTATGAAATTGAACGAAAGTATGGTAGCATTGTTGGGAGAATTATTGTCTCTATGTGAGAGCATGAGAAAAAACGTCTTCAAAATAAAATTGATTTTATTTCTCGACCGCATTTTCTGGCATAATTTTATGTCAAACTGTATGGAAAACAACGTTCAGCCCCAGTTCTGTTTCATCATTTAATTAGGTTCAATGAACTTATTGAATTTAATTTTCATTAAATTATTTTTATGTAGACAGGAATTTTACAACATGAAATTAATTAAAATGTTATTGATAATTTTTCATTCTTGACTGCGCTGAGATTTGAAACCAGGCTTTCACGGACAGGCTGCCCAGACTAGTTTCGATTGAACCCACACAGTCTCGTCAGTGGGGTTTGCCGTTTTACTCACTCGGCTATTGAAGCCGGATGACGTCAATAGTCAAACATCAATCTTTAAACCAAATGGTATTTTACCTTGGTAGATCGAAATTTGCTTTTGAATGAATGATTATCTTCCTTACTTCTTGTTTTTCGTACTTTTTGTCAAGAATTCTTCTTGAAATCCAAAGTACATTTTTTTTTTGTTTTTCATGTTTTTGTCTTTCTTTTTTCTTGTTGACCTATTTCAGCCAAACTTGAAGGACATAGGTTTACATAGCTCGTGCCATCGCAGGAGAACACAGATTCTGTTTTAACTGGAATACTTCCGGTAATTAAGTGTCAAATGCAAGCGAAAAGTCAACGAAAGAAATAGATATAATAAAAATAGGGCTGCCAGATTTGCCGATTTATCGTAATTTTGACGATGTTTTGTTCCGAAATTGGCAAATTGCCGATTTGCTGATTTTTTCCAGTGACGATATTATTCAGTTTTCCAAATAAAAAAAATTTTAAATATTTTGATCTATTTGTGTATTAGACACCACAGAAAAAAGATATCTTTAGGAACAAGGCAGCTTAAAATTTTACATTTATCCCTATTGTGAAAATTGTCCACGAAATTGTTTGTCTTTGCCCTAAAAAATGTATCGGAAGAAGAAAAATTTCGAGGGAAAAATGCTTAATTTTTATTTCTTTGGATTATTTAAAACAGTTGTTTCTGTGATCAAAACATTAAACCAAGGACTTAAAATAAATATTATCTTCATTTCCAAAATCGAAAAAATTGCCCATTTTGAGGAATATTTTTAAAAATTGGTTAATAATTATTATGAACGACTTAAAAAGCAATTAATTGCAAATAACGATTAATATCCAATTAATATTTTTATTTCTTGCTTTGAAATAGTTATGCATAACAAAAAAAGAATTTGTTATGGATAATTTTTATTTTCCAATTTATATTTTAAGAATTGGTTTTTAATAGTTATTAATAAATTTTTACAAATAATAATTAAAATTTGGCTATTTTTTATGAACAATTCTTAAATAAAAAAATCTGTATGAAACGGAACAAAAACAAAAAAAAAAAAAAAATTTTTTTTTTGCTCCACATATTATGTTTGTAAAGCTTAGAGTTCTTTTAAGTGAAGAACCAATATTAAAACAGTTGTTACTTTTTATTCATATTTTCATTATAAATACAATAGCTTTAAAAAAAATGAATTCGTTAGTAAAAAATAAATTTAATCAAAAAACTGTTTACATCAAACTGTTTTTTTTTTAATACGTCAGAAAACTTACTACATACGACGATACAATGCATACGACAGGGCTTGTTAATAACCCAATTATACAGCCATGTCACAGAGCTTAATTCCGTTCGAAAGCGGAATTGATTCCGTATTTTGCTTCTATGAAAAATGTAAAACGAAAATTTTTTTCGGAATGATACCACTTTCATTTTTCAAAGTGGAGTTCATATTTTAAGCATTTTTCAGGTGTACAAACTATTCAAAATACATTGTTATCAGAAAAGCACGCTGTCTTTTTGCTTCCTTATCTAAAATAAATATAATTTTATGTGAATTAAATAAAAAAATATTATTTTTTTAAATGCTTTCCAAAAAAAAGAAAAATAAACGGAATTTGTCTATTTAATGTTGCCATATTTATTTCTTGACATATTTAATACACAAAAAGTGGTTTCATATTTTTTTGAGGTTTAATGAATCCGAACGGAATCTATAGAAGCTAAAACCATTCCGATCGGAATGGTAACTACGGAATCATTTCCATTCCGAATGGAATTCATGACATGCCTGATAATCGCGCATTTAACAATATTGATCAAAACGTGTACATTTATAATTATTAATTATTAATATAACTATTACGAATAATTATTATTTCACTGTCTTTCGAGTAACTATTATCGAAATAATCTACAAATAAAAATCAAGAAATAAGAGTTATTTGAAACAAATATTTTTTTTCCTTATCAATAATTATTATCATGCAATAAAAAAAAATAAAAATTGCGAGATAATAATTATAATAAGGAAAATCGAATAACAGTTACAATGTAATACTTATTCCTTAACTAATTCATGATAAATCTTATAACAGTTAAGACCTTGCATTGAACTATTAACCCATGTTTCAGTCAATGCTCTAAGGAAATTTTTGTCTTTTTTTGGCCAGCATTTTATTTTTAGTTCAATATGATATTTTGTCACGCCTTGTGTGACTTCTCCAGGGAATAAAAACAACCTGAAATTTTAAATTGTTATCGGGTTAAAGAAAAAATAAAATAATTAATTTTATAAAATAGTCCTGAAGGTTAAGTATGTGTGTATAAAATATTTATAAAATACCCATGAACTTTAACTATATTTTTTTTTTGACTATATTTTAATAAAAATCGAACTAAATTTGTCAAAATTAATTTTAAATAGTCCGATTTTTTTAAACAAAAAACACGTTTTTTTTTTATTTTTTCTTAGGACATTAACGATTTGTTCACAAATTTATCTGGCAGCCCTGCAATTAAAATAACAAAATATAACAATTGTGTTTTATTTATTTTCATCATTTGAATTCTTTATTTTGAAATTAAAAATATAATAATACACATTCTTATGTACATACATGAGTATATGCATATACAAAATTATTTTTTCGGATAATTATTTTCTCGTATCAATTTCAAATGTGATTTATTTTGACAGTTCTTGTGAGAAACTTTTCGCAAAATATTGTTACAGAAACACTTCTTCTCACATCCCTCCAATAATTCCTGGAAAATTATTGAAATGACAGATACTTCTCGAAAAGTAAAGATACAGAAACACTTATGTGAGAAAAACCATTTTTCATGCTGGAAATTTTACGATGCGAGAAAAACAGAAACGGGCTACTGGGTCCTTGAGTAATTTGACTGCGATTTAGCCATGTCTGTCTATCTGTTCGTCTATCCGTCTGTTGAAATCACTCTTACTTGCGAAAGGCTTAAAAGAAAGGAACAATGCTGGTATCAAATTGTTTCTAGTTCTCCTAAGAAGTTTGGTATTGGAATTCAGCCGAATCGCTTTAGTAGAATGGGAGTTATGAACACAAATTTGGAACCACCACCTTATTTAATTGATAGTTTTGTTGCGGAATGCAAATATTGATATACGATTTTGTGCAAGTTCATCCTATATGACAAGAAATCAAAATTTCGTGAATATCGGTGCAGAATTTAGTAAAGGCTCCATAAAAAGCCCAACCTCGAAAAACACTTTAGTACGCGTAAAACCGTAACGAATAACGATGTTGTATTCAAATTCGGCCTGTTGCAGTTGCATAAGATAAGAGATCACACTGTCAACTTATGGGCACATCTGTCATTAATTTATCATAGGTCACATATAAAGCCCACTTCGGAAATATTCTTAGGTGGTGGGTATCAAGGAATCGGCACAGCCGAATATAGCACTCTTATTTGTTCCTACAGAAATTTGCAAGGATTCAGAAAACATCAATTCACATTAGGTAAATGATATTTAAGATTCGATGCAACCGAACCTTTCCCATCTCTTTGTGGAATTTTACAGCCTTTTCCCCCACACTTTTATACAAGTTTAAATGGAATATGTGAAAAGAGGTAAAATAAAATGTGCTCCTATTAAATGTTTTTCTTTAATGCTTCTTGAAATCAATTTATAAGTTGTAATCGATTTGTTATTTAAACTTGTAAATGACATGAGTATTAATTCAGGGGTAACTATTGCTAGGAGCGCAAGTAGCAGGCCTTTTTTAAAGGCCTCTATACTCCTTTCTAAAAGATGCGCTTTGTATGAAAAATTTAGTTTTTTTTTTGAAAGGCTTTCCAAAATATTCAGTACCCATTCGCTGCTCCCTTCTTTATGAAGAGAGTTTTAATTGTTCAGTTTTTTTATAGTGACCTTCCTTACTCCCTTCTTTGGGAAGGGAACAAATTTGTTATTAAAGGGCGTGTGGAAGGGCTTGCTCCCAATGACAACATGTGTAAAAAATAAATGATTATGGAATGCGGCGAGGAGGGCTTGTGTGTGTGTGTGCTAAATAAGTCCTTCTAATAGGCCTCTTTACTCATTATTTTTCCACTACGAAACAAAATAAACACCTTTATGAGAATGCCATAACAATTTTATTTAACTTAAAAAAAAATATTTTCTTATAAAGTTTCCGTATGCAGTGACTTTTAACTTATACGAGTATTTATACTCCTTATTATAATGTAATATCCTTCTTGATTGCCATAAATAATACATTTTTGTATTTAACCTTTTCCAACGTTGACATTTTTCTTTAATTATGTTAATATTTTACCTTGTAATTTATCTTGTGATAATGTTTACTTTGGAATATGGTTTACATCCTAATAAGATATTTATATTGAATATATGATTCCATAATCATGTTTATAAGCACACACATTCAGCAACACTTAAATGTTCAAAAGGATAGAAATGGTTGTGCAGATATCAAATCATCTAACAAATTTCAGTGAATGTGTGTAGGAAAAGAAGGGCAATACTCATGAATAACCGAATCCACATGAACTAAAATACAGTGAGAAGCAAAAAAAAAAATACCATTGAAAAATAAATGATAGTTAAAATTTGTCCAATTAAAATATAAGGATTTTCAACTGGGCGTGCTCCGATTCATGTGAATAGAATTACAGTAGTTACTATAATTCAGAATAAGATTATCAACTCAGTTGGGCTAAAAAAAATTGGCGTATAACTAAAATATTAGGGGCTCACATCAGATGGCTTATACTTGACAAATGGTTCGTGCCTTGGATAGATTATATGACATTGTGGTGTATAAACATCTGCAGAGGTCAAGGCCGACATATAGTTGTCGGCGGCGGTGGCTTTAAGAAAAATATTTGCCGTCAGCCGTAAGACGGCTGCAGCTTATTTAAAATTCACTAATTTGCTTTACTTTAAAAACAAAATTATAAATACCCTTTGAACTTCGGTGAAGGGTATAAAAAAATTTAATTTATTTGCCTAAAACATATCATATCAGAATTTATAATTTTCAAACTGTCTCTTGCCAATACACAAATCTACAAAATATTTCAGCACTTTAAGCCATTTTTCCGAGAGAAGGGTTTACATGGGGCCTATAGTAAATTATCGACCGATCTACACGAAATTTTACAGTATGATTTCGCGTCCTATAAAACTGCCACGCATCAATTTTTATTATAATAGCGTTATTCATAACGGTTTTAGGCGCACTAAATTGTTTTCCGAGGGTAGACTTTTTATGGGGCCTATGGTAAATTATGGACCGATCTTTACGAAATTTTACAACATGATTTCTACGCATGTAGAACAAATTTTTGCAAAATCCTATATCAATCCGTGCATTACAGCACCATTAATGTTAGTTTTTGTAACAAAATGATACATTTTTTTAGGGCGGTGGTTCCACATTTTGATTCATAGCTCTGATCCTATTGAAACAATTTTGCTGAGTTTCAATCTCAAACTTCTTAGGAAAACTACCAGCAATTCCACACTAAGTCTGTTCTTTTCTTTTGAGTTTTTCAAAAGTGAGCGTGTTATCAACAGACGGCCAGACAGACGGACATGGCTAAATTAACTTAGAATTACTAAAAAAACCAGTATATATATACTTTATGGGGTCTTAGATGTATTAAAAAAGTTTCCGACGGAATGACAAGCTTTGTATGCCCTCATTCACTACAAGTGTTAGTGGAGGGTATAAAAAGGACTACAGGAGTACCCATGCCATCCTTAAAACCAAATTGCAATGCGCCCATTACATGCACCCATATTTTAAGATCGCGACTCATTAGGCTAATGAGTCTAAAGTTATTGCAATGTTTTGGATGGTTTTTTTGAAATACTTATAAAAATTGATCTGAGCCAGTCTTGTGAATATTTACCGGTCTCATTTTCTCCTTAATATTGTAAAATAAATTCGATATTAATATATTCATAATTTAAATTCGATTAACACTCCCTTATCTATTGCAAATATTAAATAAAATTTGAACACACATGCAAATGTGCACGACCAAGCAAAAAAAAACACTACAGTTACACATAATAATTAATGAATTTATTAAGAATGGATTTATTAATATTTCAGTTTACTTTTCGTACATCTATTTAATATTCCAATACTTATTCAAAGGAGATGAATTGGAAATATAAAATACACAAACAAACAAACAAACAACAGCCATAAATCAATAATTCATGAAATTTTGTTACAGATTTTCACTTTTGTTGTTGTACTGAACATGTCTGTCTCTCAGAGTTTGTTGTACAACTGCTACTGTTTCCAATAATTTTTGTAATACGTTAATGTTTTCTACGGATAAATCCACATGAGTTAATAAATACAAAAATATATAATGCACTCATACACAAATATTTACATCGAATATATATTTAATTAAGTGAAGAAAACGTTCAGTTTATTGTTTGTAGAATTGTATTTAATAATATTCGTAATTAGCTGAAGGATATTAAATTAATGGAAATATTGTATTCTTTTGTTTATATGTGTAACGCAGCTTAATTTCCCAGCTGAGGTATGACTCAGTCTGTCCAGGGTCAATTTGGAGGTCGGCTTCCTTTAAATTGAAACGCGAGATGTTTTCGTAAATGTTTTCTTACGACAATTGAACAAAGCTTTTTATTTACGAAACCTTTAATCTGCTTAAAATACTTAAATCTACGACGTTGTATTATTATTATTATGATTCCTACACTAAATCCCGCGAAGCTTTTTGCTTGTCTGCAGGTGACCAGTCTCTGGCGGGAATCGAACCCGCAACCCCGGTACTGATAGACTAGCTCACTACCAGCTAGCCTACCGGGGCATTGAAACGCTTCAGCAATGAATCGGATAAATGTTGCTGATATGAGGCACGTACGGTAACGATCTAAATCTAAAATGTAGTTGCATAGAAATGGCAGGATCGCCATGTAGAGTAGAAAGAGTTGTGTGAAATGTAGTTATTTTCCCTATAGCCCAATATAATTTTATACAGCTGTTGGGATTCAGCTTAATGATTAGGCGTCTTGCGACAGCCAGATTAGAGACTAAGATAAGTAAACAAGGCAACAAGTGCCGATTTCCGTTTTCAAATGCAAAGTCTGTTTATCAAAAGTTATTTTCGGGAATGAAATATTTATTATTAATTAATGATGTGCTAATACTCCCAATCTTCATTTATGATTAAAAACTCTGAAATTTATTAATGTGGGAAAGCTAGTTTCTATGCGCATTTCAGGAAACTTCTTCCAAATACTTTCGAAAAGCTATTTCATTTGTGGGCTACTGCCCTTTTTATACTAATTTCTACATTGTTGCTTATTTATTCTAACTTATTGTATTAATTCTTAAAATCTATTCTTCCTTGTCAGTGCCATGCAATTATCAAGGTTTTCCATATTCATATTACCCTAGCCAATCAGAATGTAAGAGTGAGGAATGTACTCATTCATATTTGATACTCCAAATTTATGTCACTCACATTCTGATTACCATTGCCCTTTCTATGTTGATTCATGTTTAAAAATATTGAATCATTGGGTAAATGCTGTTATGTGATATTTGTTAATGGCATTCACCCTACTATTATTGGGGTGGTATGTATGTGTTTTAGAGTAGTTATTGGGTAGGCTGTGTACACTTATAAGGTACACTACAATAGCGTTGAGATACTGATGGTTCGATATGGTAGAGCAAATGCTTATTAATCTTCTCGTGCAATCATACAATCGAAACTACGCAGAATAAGGGGAATTATTTGGCCTCCGTGATTGGCTGTACACAAAACTAACTACTTCATTCATTTGAGCTAATCGCATAAAACACAAGAGAAATTTGAACTCCCGTGTTCGGCTAACAACGGCTGCTTATAACTAGGATACCAACGAAATTCGGGATCGCTGGCGGTCGGCTAATCCACGATTAACTACGGGCGTTGCTGACTCGGACACCAATTAAATGCGATGGTGTTGGCTTTCCCGGGTCACGGTTCGAGTTACTACGTTTGCTGGTTAAGTCGGCTGCCAACGAAGTTCGGGAGCGCTGGACATCGGCTAGGATAAGACTAACTACGGCCGCTGTTGACTCGGACACCAACATAATCCGGGAGCGTTGATATTCGAGTAAATACGATAAATAGGCATATGATGAGTACCTTAATTCCTGTTAAACAAGAGGAGCTCAATGCGATGAAGCAGAGAGAAAGCCCCCAGCAGAAGTGGGAATATGAAAACAGTATTTGGTGATATAAGACGGCTTTCAAACGAGAAAAACCAAGCAAACATGCCCATTAAAGACAAAAATGACAGGATTCTTACCAATCCTGAAGAACTGCTAGCCCCATGGCGAGAGCACTTCCAAGAAACGATTTACCAACTTTACCAATTCGATAGCGAGAATAAAACACAGGATGAAAGTTTTTGCCAGCTCAGCTCCTCTCCAAACGAAATCTACAGCACTGCCCTATATAGACGAAATTACACAGGCCATAACGCAACTAAAAAACGGGGTCGTTAGCCGACCAGCTGCATTCTACAAAACCTGCCCAGAAGTTCTTGCAGATATATTGCACTCTTAATTTAAGGAAATCTGGCAATCTGAGAGTATGCTCTCGAAATGGAAGGACAGCTAAGTAATAAAAATCCTGAAAAAAGAAGCCAAAAAAGATGCAGCAACCGGCATGGAATTCCACTGACTCCGGCTATCAGCGAAGTATATAATAAGATCCTGCTCAATCGAGATATTAACCCTTTGGATTAGCCACTGCGGAAAGATCACGACGGCTTCAATGCAACAAATACAACTCAACATTGTACTTAACATTCATTGATTCTAAGAAGGCGATAGACTGTGAAACCACATGTCCGTCATCGAAATGTTAAGGAGTACTACCGAAAATAATAATTTTAATTAAAGCGCAATACGATGGATCAAGGGTTGTTCAAAGCGGCAGTACGAGTGAACCCTTTAATACACTTACCGGAGTTAAGCAGGGGTGCATATTTCTCGCAACCACACTAGATACAATATACTAGTATAAGCTGGAGAATCAACCAACATCTTGAAAATCTTGACTACGATGATGATATCTTCCTATTCGCATCCAGAAAAGAACATAAGCAAGACAAAATTAACGAAATCGCTTTAACAGCTGCAAAAGTTGTACTGCGCGTAAATATAAATAAAACTTAGCCTCTGTGCTGTAGCCACCACACAACCACCCTTATTCTACATCCAAAGTACACCTCTCGAAAACGTCGACAAATTGTGTTATCCGGGCAGCATCTTAACACCTGATGGAGGCGGCTTAGCAGATTTGGAAAGCCGAATAACTAAGGACAAAAGTGTCTTTCAACAGCAATACAACGTCTGGAGGTCGAAAGAACTCTCACCGATGACCAAAGCTTGAATGTTTCACAATCTAGGATTGTGAACAACCTCTTCACCGGGGATGTTATAACCGCCGACGGTTCAAAACAGACGAATGGTGATACTGGGGCGGGCATTATATGCCCGGTTGCTTAAACGGGCTTTTCACTCGGCAAATAGCCTACGATCGTTCAGGCGGAGATCTACGCCATCCTCATATGCGCAAGCGAATGTCTGAGGAGGAGGGCAATGGGCTTGAAATTGTTTATTATGTCAAATAGCCAAGCCGCTGTTAGAGAACTATCTTCTTTGGAAGTGAAGTAAAAACTGGTCATGGACAAGTTAGGGAAACACAATGACTTTAAGTTGTGTTGGGTGCCTGGCCATTAGGATCATGCGGGCAATGAAAGGGCTGACTGCTTGGCAAATAGGGGTGCTCGCCGTCCATTCATAGGCCCTGAGTCTTTCTTCAGTGTTACTGTCGGTCATATTAGAGGAACGCTGCAAAAATGGTCCAAACGTGAATTCCTTCACACATGGACGTCCACTTCTGGACCAGGAGATTTATGACACTGTCCCGTGGCAGGGCAGGTAAGCTACTTCTCCTTGAGAAGGCGGAACTTAGAGTGTTTGTTGGCCTATTTACGGGGCACTGTGGTTTTATATACCAGCAGTTTTTAATGGGTAATGAATTTAACAAAATATGCAGATTTTGTGAGGTGGATGATAAAACGTCAGAACATCTACTCTGCTGCTGTCCCGCCTTGAGGACTTCCAGGCAGAAATTTTTCGAGGGGCAAACTATGAGCCCAACTGAAGCTTAAAATCTTTCACCAGGGAGGGAAATAGGCTTTATACGTAGCCTGAACCTGACATGGTGATATGTATGGGATGCACAAAAGATCATCTGGGTCGCGGTTTTTATGGCCTCCTACATAAATACATACATTCATACATCCATACATACATCATTTTAATACAACAATGATTACGACATAAATGTTATTAAACACAGTGTATAACTCAATTTTTTTACTTTAACTCAAAATTTTTATTTTTTCACTTTTTGGAAAAAATCAACTCGAAATATTCATATCTAACCGTTGTAAAAATATCGTGCTATTTTATCTACTTTTTGGTAATGAAACGGTTGTTTTAAGAATTCTTTAAATATTGAATTAAAAATTGTTTTGCTTCTACTGATATTTTTGAAATTTTGAGTTAATATCCTCTTGTTGATTAAGTGCGATATATAATTCGTCGTCATGAAATAACCCCCCATGAAATAAGTCCCAAAAAACAATTATGAAATAATTCCCCAATTTTTAAAATAATTCCCCAATTTTAAAAAATTAAATAAAGCTCCAACGGAATGAAATAACGTCCCAAACAGAAATGAAATAATATCTCAATTTGTAGGGACTAATTTCATATGAAATAAAACCCCAATTTTAAAAATGGAATAAGACCCCAATATAATACATATTGTTCAGTTTTGGTTTTAAAATTGGTTAAGATTTCGGCCGGGCGCAAAGACTTTTTCCTCTATGGTATTCTAAATATCGGCTTCGCTAACTAAAGCTTTTCTGCATAGCCGGGCTTCGGTCGGGCACAAGGCCAAATTAAGGAGCATTAGTTAGCGAAAACGGTGTTTGTTATACTATAGAGGAAAAAATTCTTGCGCCCGGCCAAAGGCCGGCTATGCAAAAAAGCTTTAATTAGCGATTCGGGATTTCGAATTCGAAATTATAAACTTTGGGACTTAGATAATCCGATTTCTGAAATTCGGGACTTAAAACTAATCCCAATTTTTTTAGGATTCTGAAATTAGAGTTGTTAATACTTAGTCCCTTTTTAATGTATGGTAAACGTATGCAGTGAATATAACAAAGCACAATTTGCCATCACTATGACTTTTAAAATATGTAATTTAAAAATTAAATAAGTCACCAAAATATTTTTAGGGACTTATGCCCAATTTTCAGGATAGTATTTAAATCTATATTATGTTAATTTTCATGTAAACTTAAATGGTTTTTAAATACAGATTGATTTTTTGACTTTTATTCGAAAAGTCTTATTTAATTAAGATAAAAGTATGGCAGCACTACTAAATACAAAAATATATCACAAAAAAGTGTAGCTATTTACAAGGCGGTCTCAAAAAACGGATGGTTGTTATTGCTTTGCCTGTTGTTGTTGTATTGTTGTGATATTGAGGTCACCTTGCTAAGATAATCCAATGGAAACTTAAGTTGGATTTAAATGTACTACATCGGTGAATTAATGGCGATTTCTTTTCTGAGAAAAATGTTGCATAAATGGTACATGCTCTACACAAAAGAGAAAGAGCATGTACCATTTATGCAACATATTTCTCAGAAAAAAAATCGCCATAAGTTTCATTTAAGTGTTTAGTGAAAAGGAGAATTTTGTATTTAAAACGATTTTAAACATAATGGGTTTTAATGTCAATCCTGAAAATTGGTCATTAATTCATTTCAGTTTTTTGGGGACTATTTCATATGAAATAACTCCCCAATATAAAAATGAAATAAGTCCACAAAAAAATTAAATAAGTCCCCAAAAAAAACATTGTTGTTGCCTCTCATATATTTTTTGGGGGAGTCATTTCGTTTTGGGGACTTATTTCGTGGGGGGTTATTTCATGCCGCCATATAATTCAGAAGACGCATGAGAATGCAGCGTTCGTCACGACGGATTTGCCCATATTGTTTTATGGCTTTGGAGACATCAGCCTAAATTTGTGACATGATATTTTTGAGTTATTAAGAACAAATATTAAAATAAAAAATACTTGTATTTAAGTTGTCAATATGTTAAAAATTTATTGTTGAATTATTTGTATAAGAGATATGACCTAGAATTTATACAGCTTAATAGTTTGACTTGATAGGGAGGTAAATTCGCATACAAATTAAAAAAAAAATTATCTTCAGTTATCACAAAAAAAAAAAAAAAAAATTATATGGGTTGCATTATCTAGACTTTTAGATCTGATAAACTATAAATGACAAAAAAAAACGTTTTTTCCAACATTTTAAAGATTGATAAAAACAAACATCAATAAGAATTTTAATTATGACACAGAAGTTTTATTATCATGAAATTTTTTTTTCAATATTATTAAAAAAAAAAATTATATATTTTTTACAAATCTAAATCACCAAGATGTAATTTTATAGTTAAATTATAAACCGCATTTCTTCAAAGTAATTCTATTTTTACATTTTTTTTCAGAAATATATTTCCACATTTGTAATACTTCAAGCAAATAAATCATGTTCTGTTGTAATATTGACAACGCTTCAATAATTTTTGTAGTTTCTTATGAAAAAAAACTTGTTTCTTAGTTTTTCTTTTTAATTGAGAAAAAAAAATATCCATCAATTTATTTCTTAAATATTTAAAGATGACACATTTTTAACTCTAAGGGGAATTTTTATAAGCTGCAATTTTAAAGTGAATTAATACCAAAGAGGTACTTTGCATTATTTGGATTAATTTGGGATTCACTGTTTACAAATTTATATTTTGTTTTTTATTTATTTATTCACAGAAAAAATTAGAAATTGTCTCGAATCACCAATTTCATGGAATCAAACAAAAAATTACTAACATTTAAAATTGTGAATATTTTTTTCAATAAATGATATTTTCAATGTATAAAAATTAATCAAGCTCGAAGCCAGGATTTTTTGTAAATAAATATTCCTTTTTACTTAATTTCAAAATTCCGATCTTCGTTGAAGATCATCATCAGGGATTTTTTCAGTGTATTGTTATTAATACAAAAACTTAAAATTATATTGCGTACGTATCAACGTATCAAAATAAAACTCATACGTTTGAAAGCAAGTTAAAAAAAATGCATTTATCAATTTGAAGATAATTTCCCCTTTTGGTTGAAAATGCTATGATTTTCGAATCATTATCAAACGTTTGTCGTTTGAGAAAAAGTTTGATTTTAAATCATTTTCAATTTGAAACCAAACCTCCGTGTTTGTTCGGTAAAAAAAAGATAGGGTGATCGATTATTCCATATTTTTCAGAAACCGGTTTTTGAATATTTCGACTATATAAATCCTCCTTTGTTGGTTAACTTTTTGTTGAACCTCAATGGGGAGAAAATGTATCAAAAAGGAGAAATACGGGAATTTAAATTTATTATTTTACTTTTCCGTGCTGCTTGTGGTAATTTTTGAAATTTCTATAATTTTGGCCTTAGAAACATAATATTATAGGTGAAGGGTCCTAAATAAATGACAACCTATAAGATGAAAAATGTTGGTACTTTTTTATTCTTTTACTGGTACTTTTTGAAATTTCTTAAATATTTGATCTAGAAACATAAAATTAAACATACATGGTCCTGATTGAATAAGAATATGTATGGGGAGCTTTTTGATACTTTTTCGTTCTACATCTGGTACTTTGATCAATTTTCGTCAATATTAGACATAGAAACATAAAATTAAACATTCAATGTCCTAAGTGGATGAGAATCTATAAGGGCAGACTTTTTGATCCTATTTTGTTTTTCAATTGATACTTTATGATATTTTAATATTGAACTTAGAAAATTAAATTTAACATTCACGGAATGACGTGGAAGATAACATATGGACTGAGGGTTGGTCCCTCGCCAAATCGATCCACTAAGACGGAAATAATAAATGCTCAAAATTCATATATACATAGATGTACTATGTTTTTTTTTTATATTTACATTAAAACTTATGGTCGAATTTTGGCCATTAGGCAAACACTAGTAAAAATAAATTAGATTGACGGAAAGGTAAATTAAAATAGGTTTTTGGGCTTTGAATATATATTTTTTTTTAATTTGTAATTTCTTTTTATTTTATAGCATGTTCGCACGGCAGGCTATCTTCGTAATTCGCTCTCTCATTCGTAATTCACAGCCCAATTATCATCCAAATTACATAATTCGTCATACAAAATTTTGAGAGCGGATTATCTAATTTGTACGTAATTCTATTTATATTACCCTGTGGATTACTTCAAAATCGATGTGAGCTCTAATTTTTATCGGGTTTTTACATAAACAAAGAAAAGCAAAAAAGTAAGGGAAGTAAATTTAAATTATAAAATTTTAATAGAATCAAAAAAAAAAAGGAATGTAATCAAAATAATAAATTATAAAAAAAAATATTG
Organism: Pollenia amentaria; assembly: GCA_943735925.1. Classification (NCBI taxonomy): domain Eukaryota; kingdom Metazoa; phylum Arthropoda; class Insecta; order Diptera; family Polleniidae; genus Pollenia; species Pollenia amentaria. The sequence goes on along the minus strand of OX031010.1, from coordinate 179,805,345 downwards.
ATAAGAAGATGGTTATTAGAAAAATTGACAGAGATAACCATACTCGTGTGGTTATAGACAACCCGTTGAATGTACAGGAAACATATTTGCAGCTTTTGAAAGAGCTGCAAGTAGTATATGACTATTTTCCGGCAACCACGTAGCTCGCCCAATTTTTTCGCCATATCTCCAACAGTGCCCGCTCACTGCATTGACTCCATTTGCTTACAGATTTTCTATTTACTGAAAAAATAATTATTTTATATATTTCTTTGATATAATATTTTTAACTTACTTTCCATTCTTAACCCATTATTGCCCAGCCGGTAACTTTACTTACCAGCACTTTAGTCAAGTATAAATCCTATTATATAACAAATAACTAACTTTTGTTTGCTCTTTACTTTAACTTAATGTCTTTGAAAAAAACAATTTGAAGGATATTTATTTGTTGTTATCCTTTCGCGTTAAGGATTTTCGCTAAGCTTCAAAAAAGACCATACTCTGAATTAAATGCAAAAGTTATATACAAAATAACATGTAGTTTGTGTTAACTGTTTCTAAGCCCTTATTTCGGCTACTTTTATTATGTACATAATTTAATTTAATTTACTTCTACTAAAAGTTTCAAATACCATCAGTTATCCATGTAGTTATTTTACTTACCATTGGGCAGAACCATATAGCAAATTAGGCAAGGTATAATAGAATCATGAACAAAAGCATAATGTAACCGCTTTTAAATGCTGTATGCTAATAAAATTTTTTGATACGCTATGGTTGGTTTAAGGCGCATTAAATGAGGTGGTGGTAAGCTAAATTTTTCAGTATTTGTACATGGAATTCAAGGCGAATTTACTACATGTGAACTCAAGAGATCAGCTAACTATTTGCTTACGTATTCTGTTCTTATTTGCCATGATAGTTTTCCAAAAACTTAATTTTGCGGACCACCTTAGACGTTGTCATTGCTAATATTAAGATGATATCTTTTTCAAATAGTAAAGCCATAGATTTTAAGTTCACTTTCAAATGTATGTGTTTTATTTTACATTATTTATCAAACCTCACGATGAATCACCTTAGGTGGTTCGATTCTTACTTAAATCGACTTGGAAAACGTGGAATTTCCTTTTTATCGCTTATATATCTGCGAGGTTGGATTCTTGTAAATATTATTCCACTGGTAAGTAAAATTACCAACCCATATCTAAGAAACCAATCGTTCCATTTTTTTGAAACTCAAAATATATTTTAGTTAGACCCAAAAAATAATATGTGCAAAGTTTCAACGAAATTGGTTCACGTTTTCGGGTACCGGGCAATAATGTGTTAATACATTAAATTTAGCAATAAACAAAAATAAGAAGAAGAACTGTCAAAACCGATTACGAAAGTGCCGTGCGACCATGGTAATCCAAATAAGTAATAAAAACGGAGAGCGAAGTAATCCAAAGCACCGTGCGATCATGCTATTAAGTTTGTTAATTGCAATTTTAAATTTATTTTTCCATCTTTTATTTTTCCATTAATTGTCCAAGACAATTTTGTAATTTTATATAATTTTAAGAAATTCCTGAAGAAGATTTCCAATGAAAATCGAAATATTGAGAAATAACAAGTTAGAGTGCTATATTCGGCTGTACCGAATTTTTGATACCCTCTACCGACAGGAGTGGGCTCTATATGATAAATACATATACATATATTATTAACTAAGCCTCACAAAAACGAACGTCAGCATTAAAATTAGTTGCGGTTTAAACCTGAATTAAATTATTGCCCGACAATAAGAAAGTTTTATGCGTTTCTTGTTTGAAATTTGAACTGGCTTGAGTAAAATATCATGATTCGTAACAGTTTTAGCCGAACTAAAATAATTTTTAGGAGGGTAATTTGTATTGGACCTATGGTTAATTATAGACCAATCATCCCAAAATTCAACGGAAGTTAGGTTTATACGGGGCCTTGTGTAAATTATGGCCCGATCTTCAAAAAATTTTACAATGTGATTTCACGTCCTATAAAACTGTGATGTACCAAATTCTAATATGGTAGCGTTATTGATTACAGTTTTAGTTTATATGGGGTCTAGGGTTAATTATGGACCGATTTTCACGAAATTTAGCAGTATGATTTCTAGTCGTACAAAACTGTACCGTACCGAATTTAATTCTGATGGAATTATTTATTGTGGTTTTAAGCGTACTAAACTCTTTTCCGGGAGTTGGGTTTATATGGGGTCTAGCGTTAATTATGGACCGATCTTCATGAAATTTAGCAGTGTGATTTCTAGATCTACAAAACTATACCGTACCAAATTTAATTATGATAGCATTATTAATAACGGTTTTAGGCATACTAAATTGTTTCCCGGGAGTATGGTTTATATGGGGTCTAGGATTAATTATAAACCGATCTTCACGAAATTTAGCAGTGTGATTACTAGTCCTACAAAACTGTAGTGTGCCAAATGTAATTATGATAGCATTATTAATTACCGTCTTAGGCGTACTTAACTCTTTTCCGGGAGTAGGGTTTATATAAAACTTAATGTAAATTATGGATCGATCTTTAAAAAATTTTACAGTGTGATTTCACGTCCTATAAAATTGTGACGAACCAAATTTCAGTATGATAGCGTTATTTATTACGGTTTTAGGCGTAATAAATTGTTTTCCGGGAGAAGGGTTTATATGGGGCCTATGGTCAATAATGGACCGATCTTCACGAAATTTAACAGTATGATTTGCAGTCGTATAAAGCGCAAAATTTTATATCATTCCGTGTATTATTCGACCATTTATATTAGTTTTTGTATCAAAATTATAAATTTTTTTAGGGTGGTGGTTCCACATTTTGATTCATAGTTCTGATCCTACTGAAACGATGTTCCTGGATTTCAATCCCAAACTGCTTAGGATAACTATAAGCAAATTGAGACCAAGTTTTTTTTCTTTTGCGTTTTTCGAAAGTGAGCGTGTTTTCAACAGACGGACAGACGGACATGGCTAAATCGACTTAAAATTACTCAAGAAGCCAGAATATATATACTTTATGGGGTCTTAGATATATAATAAAAAAGTTTCACACGGAATGACAAACTTAGTATACCCTCATTCACCACTGGTGGTGGTGGAGGGTATAAAAATATTTTAATTAATTTAGGCCCTAATCATGTAAAACTCAACACAACACCAAAGAATTATATTGAAAATAAAAACAGTGTTATAAATATTTTGTAATTGTGTTGTTTCTTTCTACAGAAATTTACATTGGGTTTTAAAGTTTCAAACGCTGCATAACTTGGGGCGTTGAGAATTTTAAAACGGTACATGAATTTCAATAGAAAGCAACAACAAAATTACAAAATATTCATGACATTGTTTTTGTTTTCAATATAATTCTTTGGCATTGCGTTGCGATTTACATGATTAGGGCCTTTTAACCTAAAGCTTAATTAATATATTAAAATATAATATTAAATAAATAATGAAAAAGTAACAACTTATTAAAAAAGTTAATTTTTGTGAAAAAGTGGCTTTTTATAAAACAAATGACTCTTTGATAAGCAAGAGATTTTATTTAAAAAATTATTTTTGTTTTTATGTGAATACATTCTATTTAAAAAATTTTACTTTTTGTAAAAGAATTTTTTTCTAAAAAAAATGAATTTTTTGTAAAGAAATCAATTTGTCCTGTTGCTTAACATTTATTTTTAACCAAATTAACATTCAAATGCGGTAAAATTTCTACTACCTCGATAAGTACAAAATCATTAAAGCTTAAAAATCCTCCTCAATAAAGCAATGCCTCCCTTATTTCTCCCAATTACCCCTGCAACTTTTCACTTACTAACAACGCAATTCACGTTTATACATTTCAATCCATTAAATTTCTTTTTCCTTTCAAATTTCCCCTCATCAATGTCATTGTACTTTTGTAGAATTGTAAACGCAGAATAAGAGGTTTTTTTTTAAAGGTAACGATGTCTTTTGAAATATGATTGCGTGTCTACGTTTGTCAGCCTGTCTATTCGAATGTGAAAGTTCCTTTTACCACAAAAAGCATTTTACAGATTCATAAGAGTTAGTAAACCTTCGAAGTATGCAGACTTAGAGAAGTGTTAACTGCAAATCTAGCAAAAATTTCTTACAAATACATGCAAATATAAGATTTTACTTATTTTTGTCGTACATAGAAATTAAGTACACATATGCATTGAAAGGAGCTTAAGTGGAACTTTTGTCATGTTAAAATGTCACACCTTTCGCGCTTGGCACTTTTTTGTGTTCTTTTTTTTACACAATTCATACAATTTACCCATTTGTTACTCCCCATTTTTGCCCGCACACATTTTAAAAGAATACACCGATGAAGACATATGTTGTATGTATGTACGAAAACTGTCGTACATTGTGCGAAATAAGTTGCTAGAACCACAAAACTTTTGTGTGCAATTTACGAAATATTTTAACAGAATAATATAATTATCAGCGCAAGGGACTTCATGCAACTGCATGATTGTTGTCGTTACTCTGAGACCCATCTTAAGTGAATATCATTAAAAAGCACAAAATTTCCAGTAAAATGACATCAATTTGTTTGGGCATATTTTGCCTTAATTGCATGTTTTGGCATATTTTGTTATTAAATGCATATTTTTCGTCATATTTCGCAATATTTCATAATATTTTTGGGCATTTTTTTTATATACATATATATATTTTATTTATAATCAGCCATGTCACAGAGCTTTATTCCGTTCGGAAGTGGAATTGATTCCGTATTTTGCTTCTTTGGAAAATGTAAAACGAAAATTTTTTTCGGAATGATACCACTTTCATTTTTCAAAGTGGAGTTCATATTTTCAGCATTTTTCAGGTGTACAAACTATTCAAAATACATTGTTATCAGAAAAGCACGCTGTCTTTTTGCTTCCTTATCTAAAATAAATATAATTTTATGTGAATTAAATAAAAAAAATTTTATTTTTCTAAATGCTTTCCAAAGAAAAAAGAAAAAAAAAACGGAATTTGTCACAAATCACAAATTTTTTACTTTGATAGAAAAATTTGGCTGGATTTCAGGATCAGATGTTTTCTTGTTTGTTTTGTTTTCTACATTCGTTGCAGTGTTGCCATATTTAATACACAAAAAGTGGTTTCATATTTTTTGAGGTTTAATGAATCCGAACGGAATCTATAGAAGCTAAAAACATTCCGAACGGAATTCATGACATGCCTGAATATATAAATGTTTTACATATTTCATGCATATGTATATTTAAAAAAAATTTGTTTTTTTATTTTTAATGTATGATCTAATTTTCGAACTTGAGGTCTTATTTTTTTATAAAATTATCAGATTCACAGTGTAGTCATAAAGTTGTAAAGTCATATGTCTGAGAATAAAACAAGAAATATATATGAGTGCTGTGGGCAACCGCTTATAATTTAGATTTCTACCGTACAGTTATGACGAATCAATGAACGCAGCATTACAATTTTTTTTTCGTTGAAACACAATTATATATCTTTTTAAACAATTGTAAAATATTATTTAGGACAGTATGACCATATGACTTGATAGCACACCTAGTGAATCACCCAAATATTTCAGCACTCTTTTCAATTTATTTTTCTTTCTATTTAATCATCTTTCTTTCTGTTTCAATTTTTACGGAGCTGTAGTTTGTAGTGGCTGTTTTTCTGTTTGCCGAAGACTATGGGATGTTGTAGTTTCTATATTTTGTGTCTTCAAAACAGATGGGAAGGTACTTTTTTGGCATAGTTTACAATAAAATTGTTACAATTGAGAGGGAAATTCAAGTAAATCAGCACCTTCAAAGCCAGAAACATAACGATTTTTATGACCGGGCTGCTGAGAAGGTTTCGCAAACTTAAGTTTCTAGCAAATCAGCTTTTTAGGATAAAATTAGTATATTTAGCTTGGCATTGTATGACTAAAACCAGGCCTTCGGAAACAGCACTCAGATAAACTTATCTCGACATATTTTACAATATGCAACTGTGTAAAATTATTGAAATAATTAGGCCACATAATTTGTGGGTGTCTATCGACAGATCGACGGTCATAAATCTGGAAGTCAACGCCTTACTTGCCCTCTATGTTTTAAGTAACGTGCAACGCTTTTTATGCGGCATCACCACAAGTAAAAATAGAACTTCATTTGTCAAAATCAGCTGATTTGTTCAAACGCTGCTTGTGACGCTTTTACAAAAATAGAAAGTAAGCCTACTTTTCGCATGCAACGCTTCAAGGCATCCATTGTGCGTGTAACTCGTTACATATAACAACACATATTCAGGCGTAGACAGCGAAAATGCGTGTAACGCGTGGTATGGACCTCCAGCTTCAAGAACGTTGCCTGATCAACTTAACTGTTGGAATTTTGAATGCCGCAGAAGAACAAAGTAAACAGAAATTCTTACTTAATTGTTTTTCTCATTACGGTGCAATGATATCCCTAAAAGATAATTGTTGTGTATTTTTGTGACTCGTTATTCGTAAAGATGACATCCAAAGGATATCGAAATATTGAAAAATAAAGAATTAAAAGAATGAAACAGACGTCGAGCTTGAAAAAATTATTTAATTTATAAATTATAATAAAAAAGGTCGAATAACCAAAATGGTTTTTGATTATTTTAATAATAATTTTAATTAATTTAATTTTCCTTAGATTATGTTTATTAAGATATATTTTTTTATATTTAACATTTTTTTATTTTTAGAATTTCTTATAAAGTCATTCCTAAAAATTGAAGGAATAGAAAAATTCAAAATATTAAAAAAATGTTAAAGATATATTTTTTAGTTAAAAGATTTTACGAATATTGTTTTCGTGAATCTTAAAAAGTTGCTTAATATCAACGAAATGAATTCGTTAGATTTGTAGAATATCAACAGCATTGGGAGTGAACTTATTTCGTATTACATATAAAATTTTGTAACGAATACGAAAAAAGAAGCTACGAGAGTTTCTTTCGTAAAATGTAGAATGGATTATTTTCAGTGTTTTTTTTATTTCATTCGTAATAATTACATTAACTATGAGAAATTCCTTAAAAATATTGTATGTATATAAAACTTTTATGCAAAAAAAACATAAAAGTAAAATTGAATGTTATTCAATTTTGACATTTAAGAAAACATAAATTTACCGTTAAAAAATGTTCTTAATAAAGTTATTATTAATAAAAGGGCTGCATGAATGACTTCATTCATAAACATACGGAAATGTCTATCCAAAGAAGTTTGTATTCAAATAAAATTCAAATTACTGAACAAACTGTTGTTTTTTTTTTTTTTTTATTTAATAATAGGTTTTGTTCATGCTACTAACAAACAGGGCTGTCAGATGTGGCGACTTCTCGCCAAACGTGGCGATTTTCAAACTTGTTTGGCGTGCTTTCGTTTCGTAGTTATTCATCTTACTGAATACAAACAAAGCGAATACAAAATTATTTTGAAGGTCTCATGAACATCATTATTAAGTTTCATGCAGATGTTTATTATTAATCTATAGAGATTCATTAAGAATATTAGAAAGAAGGTGCGACATATTTGAATTTGAAGAGATTAAATTAAATATGACATTGAAAAAAAGCTCGCAAAAAATGCCCTTAATGGAAAAATCTTTTAATAAAAACAGTGCCGTTTCGGGAAGAATTTATGGAAAGTTACGGCAACTTTCACACAGGTAAAAATTTTGGTTCACATAATTTTAGCACGTATGTCTTACCTACTGGTTAAACTGTAGTGTATTTCACATCATCGATTTTTGATCGTTAATTCAAAAAAAATAATAATATAATACAAATGTTGTCATATTTTAAAAAAAAACACGTAGGCAAAATTAACGTTGAAATTGTTAAAATAGTTTTACCGGATAGGTAAAGAAAACTGTTAGGTACGAAAACGACCAGATATCTCTTCGCAGAAATTACGGCCATTAGTGTTTTTCATAAGGGATTTAGCGGAAAAACAATTCCGGAATCCCACACATTTTTTTTTTTTTTTTTTGGAAAAAAATTCCAGGAAATTTGCACGGGAATTCCCAGGATTTTTTTATTTAATAATGGAAGTGAAAATTCATGTTGCGTTTTAAAATTTTCAACGCCGCAAGATATGCAGCGTTTGAAATTTAAAAATGCAAAATGAATTTTTTTAAAAGGCAACAACAAAATTAAAAAATATTTTTGACTTCGTTTTTGCTTTTCATGTAATTTTTGGCGTTGCTTTGCGTTTTACAAAATTGTAATTTACTAACGAAATGATACAAACAAAATTTTTTTGCAGCGTAGAATAACGTTTTAAAAGCCGCTTTCGTAGTGGAAAAAAGTTTTAACTAAAAACGTAACTGTCCGTTAGCAAAGTTTTAAGTTGGCAACACCTTTCAAAATACATGTAAAAGTTTGGAGTCAGATGATTGAATTTACCTGAACGGCAAATAAAAGGCAAACAAATATTTGTCAGATGAATGCCGGTTAGCTGAGACATTGAGAAAACCAAATTTCTTTAATGTGCAGTTTTTCGATGGGAAAAAGGATAAATGCCTAATGAGAAATCGGTCATAAAATAATAACCTCTTTTAAAGGTCACCGATCTCTGAAAGCTTTGCTTGCCTTATCATTGTTGCAACAACAAATTATGATGGCCTGTTTAGCAAGTAAATGTATAATAACAAATTTTCTTCCCACCTACGAAATATCTCACATATTGAACTGAATACATGGCGCAAGGAAAAAATCAAAATAAAAATCATTCATTAACGCACAGAAAATTTTTAAGTTTTCTTAAAAACGTAAACACTAATCACCACGACTTAAAAATGTTTACGGAAGTTCGTTGGCTTAGTCGGGGTAATTGTCTAAACAGGTAATTCGATCTTAGAAAAGAAGTGTTGCGTTTTTGGGAAACTGAAAATTTAGTCGAATGTGAATTAAAACAGTTGAATGATTATGAGTTCATTTTAGACCTTGCGCTTCTGGCGGACACAAGCAGCATTTTAAATGAACTAAATTTGGAAATACAAGGAAAGGGAACAAATTTAAGTGACATATATACGATTGTTTTTAATTTTAAAACCAAATTATTTTTATTAATAAATGAAATAAATAATGAAGATTTTTCCAACTTTCCTTAAACTTTGCTTATTTATGACAAGGAGAAATATTTGAAAAAATCCGAGCATTTGGCAATTTTTGAAACCCTTTTTTACAACTTTCAAGATCGTTTTCAAGATTTTGAGGATATAAAACCACTACTTAACTTATTTCAAAATCGTTTTAAGTGCGACGTTGCGAATTATGAATTCAGCATCCAGTCGGAACTAATCATACTTAGGAGCGAATTTAATCCTCCAGATAGGGCAAATATTATTGAGTTCTGAAAAAATTTCAAATGTTTGTCGCTTTTTTCCTCAACATATCTTTGCGAACAAATATTTTCCGATTTGAAATACATTTGCTCAAAACAACGCAAAATTAACGTCCGCAAACCTAAAAAATATTTTGTTGTTTCGAAACTGCAATATAAATTTAGAAGATATTATTGGTAAATAAAAGTATATTTTTATAGGCTAGTAAAATCTTCTCTTTTTATAATGGTGGTTAATAATTATAGAATATTTTTAAACTTAATGGGGTTATTATTTGCATTAGTATGTGCAAATGAAATGTCAAGTGCTCAATTTTTCCAAAAAATAAGCAAAGTTTCTGCGAAATGCAGGTTCCAAATTAAATTTATTTAAATAATAACTGATTGTGTCTGTCCATAACTCAACATTTTTCGATAATTGCATTATTATTAATTACTCTAAAGTCTTCATAGCTAAATATGTATGTTAATTAGGCCTCGTAATAGGCCTCGCAACCGCAGATTTCTCCCGCTGGGAATGTAAGAGACAAGAGTAATCGCACCAACACAATCATAATTGACACCACTGTTGTAAATCAGGAATGTCAGCGTCATGCACAATTGTGTAAGCAAAACTCACATGTACGCTTACGCTCTTTTATTTTGCGAGCGTAAAATATAATTGTTTACTGCAAAACACTCTCATTCAGCGGGAAATATCGCACGGCCTGTTTTGAGGCCTCTAAACAGAAATAATAAATTTATTATTTATTATCTTTTTTTCTGTTTTGTTTTATTTCTGTTTTTAACATTGTACAATGATTTTAAAAAAATTAAAAATATTGTTAAGAATTTTATAAGGTTGTAAAAAGACTTCAAATATTGTCAAGTTCTCAATTTTTCCAAAAAATAAGCAAAGTTTCTGCGAAATGCAGGTTCCAAATTAAATTTATTTAAATAATAACTGATTGTGTCTGTCCATAACTCAACATTTTTCGATAATTGTATTATTATTAATTACTCTAAAGTCTTCATAGCTAAATATGTATGTTAATTAGGCCTCGTAATAGGCCTCGCAACCACAGATTACTCCCTCTGGGAATGTAAGAGACAAGAGTAATCGCACCAACACAATCATAATTGACACCACTGGTATACATTATTATATACATGTACATATGTATGTATATAAATATGTATGTACATACGAAAAAATAAATACAACACCTGAAATAAATACAAAACCCAAGCATTCTGTGCTTCTATTGTGTCTGAAATCTTCCAGGGAAGGGGCATAATTTTTTTAATCAGATGTTTTCTAAACTGGCATTTTAATAAAAAGAAGAAAGAAAAAATAAAAAATATGCCTGCCAAGACATGGTCATGCACGTGCAAACAGACATAAATCCACAGCACAATGTATTTTGTATTAAACTTTATCGCCATATTATGGCAGACAATAAGGAAAGAGTTTATCTGTCTAAAAATGGCATTAAGGAGATTAAAGACTTAAAGCTTTAATTTAATGTGAACACACAGAAGAAAAACGCATTGTTTAAAGATTTGAAGTTTTAAAAAAAAATTATATTTTTTTATACCCTACACCGCATGTAACTAAACGGATATATCAAAAGTTATTTTCGGGAATACAAAATTTATTATTAATTAATTCATTTATTAAAGACGTGCTAAACTCCCAAATTTTATTTATGATAAAAACACTGAAATTTATTGCTGTGGGAAAGCCAGTTTCTATGCGCATTTCGCTGGTTGCTTAGGCCAGGGAACTCGTCAGGGAACTTTTTTCAAAGACTTTAGAAAAGCTTAAAATATTTAACAAGTAGGACCATAAAGTGAATAAGAATTTTAAGCACTAAGGCCTTAGGTAAGGTTAGGTTAAAAAAGGTTATGCGCATATCCACTCGGACAATAATGAGGTCCATTGTGAATCCCTTCAGTATAGGAAAAAAGAGGAAAAAGGGAAGAAAAGTAAAAAATAGACCTCAGGTTTGGTACAGATAGGTAAATACCACGTAGGACAAGTCCCCCCTGACAAGCCGCAGTAGATCGGTTGGATAACATTCAGCGATACACCCCAGTTCGTCGTAAAATCTAGCCCCTTGCCATTTCTGCCTGGGGCCCTGCATCCTAGGACAGTGGCACAGTACATGCTCAACCGCCTCTAGCTCCTCGGCATCCCCGCACAGCCAGCAGGAGTCCGTTACCGCAATGTGCCATATTCCCATAAAAGCGCTAACAGAACAATGACCCGTCAGGAACCCTATAAGGGTCCTGAGACTTTTCCTATCCATTCCTAATAGAACCCTGGTTGCCCCTGCGTCCAATCCGGGAACACTCAGGTCTTACTTGTAACAATAGCAAAGCTTCAACAAAGCCACAACAATAAACAGTGAATTTATCTTTCTTACATTCCCCTACCATATATATCGCACTAACTCATTAACAGGCTCAACTCAAAATAAAGAAAAAATGTTTTTTTCATAAACTAGTTCACAAGTCAAATCTATAGCGACGACGAAAATTTCGTTAGCGCTACCGTCTTGTTTAACATTTGTGAAACTCAGTTTAATTAAAAAATTCAGGGCTGTGACTTTAAAGTATTTTTTTCATGCAGTTCCTTTTAAATGGTAAAATATAGCAAGAAAATTATTCCAAAAAAACTTCGAATCGATATTTTAAATATTACATTGCCAATTTCAAAGAATTTTATATTGGAAATTTTTTTAAAATTTGTTATGCCGAAAAATGTTGGAGTCGGAATCGCGAGTTTTTGTGGGTACTTCGACTCCGACACCAACATCATTTGTTTATATATTAAAATGTTTATGCACTTGTATTTTATAATTAAAGTATAACTTTATACAATTATTGTAATAAATAAATTTGAATTAAAATTAAATATTCACAACACAAACACAGTTGTTGTTATTTTTTTTGCAGAAAAGCAACATTGAGCAATCTTGCCAACACATTTTACAGTATATTGCACTTCTTTTTATTTATTTATTTAAGAATTTCTTGCTTATCCTACACAACAAGATATAAATCTTATAGTTAAAGTGCAGGAATTTTATTTGTTTAAAACATAAATAGGTTATCACAATTCAACGATAAAGTTTAAAAAGAAGAAAAAAAAAAAAAAAAGGGTACATTATATCAAAATGGAAAGGAATTAAATACTTAATTTAAAGAATGATTACTTTTAAATTGATTGAGTGTAACATATAAGTTATTAATTAAAAATAATTTTCACTAAATTATTTTTATGAAGAAAGGAATTTTTACAACATGGAAGATTAATTAAAATTGTTATTGATAATTTTCATTCTTGACTGAAAAAATTTGGATTAAAAACCATGAATAGTTCAACAAAATAACCACAATACTAATTATTGTTAAAGCTAAGGCACCAGCTCTATGTGTTCATTTGTCCTTCAAGTTGTGCTGAAAAATGTCAACAAGAAAAAAGAAAGACAAAAAACATGATAAACAAAAAATGTACTTTGGACTTCAAGAAGAATTCTTGACAAAAGTACGGAAAAAACAGAAGTAAGGAAAACATGTGAGATCAATTAAAAATGGATAATCATTCAATAAGCAAATTTCGATCTACCAAAGGTTAAAATACAATTTGGTTTAAGGATTGATGTTTGACTACTGACGTCAGCAGTCATCGATGGCTGCGAGTGTAAGACGGCAAATCCCTTTGAGAAGACCTAGTGGTTGAGGTCGAAACATGTCAGGGTAACCAGCCGCCTGGGTTCGAATCACACGCCAGCCAGCCTGGCTTCGAATCCCAGGTCAGTCAAGAATGAAAATTATCAATAACAATTTTAATTAATCTTCCATGTTGTAAAAATTCCTTTCTTCATAAAAATAATTTAATGAAAATTAAATTTAATGAACTTAAGCCTAATTAAAAATAGTAAAAATTTGGATTAAAAACCATGAATAGTTCAACAAAATAACCACAATACTAATTAATTAAAAATAATCTAAACTAAACTAAATAAATAAATAGCTTTAATGGCAAAAATTAATTGGATTAGTTTTATAGGTTTTAGCTTATGAAATAATTGACTAATTGATTTCTAAAATTGTTCTCATTGTTGTTTGTTTGGACATGAACCTACTGCCCAGGTTCCAAAGACGGACAGAATGAATAAAAAATTGATATTCAGATATCAGGCTGCGGTGTGTAAAGGGAATTATTTTATTACCCCTGTTAGACCTCGCCAAGGTTAATCTGTTGTACAGATATGGAGGATTCTTCGTATAAATTATATTATGTAGCATTTGCAATACCCTCATATCTAAAAGGTTTTTAAGTGTCATGCCATAAAGTTTATTTGTGAACTGTGATATACTATCGTATTTTCCTAAACCAAAAACATATCTGATTATATTGTTATATGTTTTCTGTAACACGTTTTTGATACGAAAGTCGCAACTTGAGAACAACTCGCAACCATATAAAAGTCGTGGCATTAAGTATGTTTTGGCGATATGTATTTTAATTTTTAAAGGCGTAAAGTATTGGGTAGGCCAAAGTTCACGTAATCTTAGGTAAATGTTCGATGCAGTTTTATTAATATGGTCAGACCAATCTAAATTATTATTGAATATAACACCAAGATTTTTTGCCGAGCGTACACATTAATTTTTTTCATTTTTAAGCATAATGTCAATGTTGATATTAAAACGGGTCGTTTTACGGTGAATGATAATGCATTTGGATTTGTGGGAATTTATTAGAAGTCAATTAGCGGTTGCCCATCTATAAACACTATCTAAGTCCTTATTTAATTTACGTACGTTATCTGCAATATTTTCGACAGAACTGCCAATGTAAATTTGTACATCATCGGCATATAAGTGTAACTTAGAATATGATAAAGTTTGAGAAAGATCATTAACATACAATGAAAACAAAAGTGGTCCCAAAATAGATCCCTGTGGAACACCTTTGGTGACAGGGAGTGCAGACGAGTAGCTACCGTTAATAAATACTGATTGGTAACGATTACTTAGATATGATTGAAGTAGATTATTCGAGGTCCCTGATAGACCAAATAGCTTTTTAAGTTTGAGGCAAAGCAGAGAATGGTCAATTGCATCGAAAGCTTTGGAGTGATCCAAAAGCACTGGTATATTAACTTTCCCGATATCTATATCATTTCGAATATCCTCACTCAGATTTATTAATGCTGTAACACAGCTATGCTTAGCTCGAAAGCCAGATGGGTGGGGCGTGAGCAAATTATGCCGATCAATTAATTCATTTATTTGTGTATACATAAGTTTTTCCATTATTTTGGAAAGATAAGGCAGAATTGCAATAGGCCTAAACTCCAAGTTATTTTTAGGGACCGGAATAATCTTAGCATGTTTCCAGCAACTTGGAAAGATGTTAGTAGTAAATATTGTGTTAAAAATGTGGGTTAAATCGAGGGTCTAAATTGTCATTGTGCAATAAAAATCAAAAGTCTTTTGATTGTTACCAATATATAATTGGATATAATTGTACAATACGGAAAATTAACCAATTATATAGCAAGTGTATGGTCCGCTGTACAGTATGTTACTGATGGTCGATAAGGAGCTAAAGGATAGATATTTTTAAAATTTTAAGTTGACATGGCACCTCTCATTAAAATACAATATAGATATCTGGAGGACAGCAGGAGGATTGGAGTAGTGGGTGTGGCACAAAATAGATTAATGTATATCTTAAAAACGGTAGCAGAAAAATTGTCCAAATTCGGGATACATAGATGGTTTATCAATAAACAACCTCTCAACTTACAACAATCTAGGTTATCAATAAACATCATACGCCTAAATGTGGGCGGGATTGGAGACGTGGTCGTGGAAATTCTCATACAAGGACATTATAGATTTCAGTATATCTGGAGGACTGCCAGGGCCAAAGTTTTCAGATTAGGTACAAGCATCTTGGTTATCTATACACAACATCCAATAAAATATGTCCAGAATTTGAGAAATGGGCGTGGCATAAAATAGATTTACTAATATCTAAAGAACCGTACTTATTATTACTTTCTGTTCTTATCTCAGTATAGTGAAGCAGGCATAGCCGAATAAAGCGCATTATCTGAAAATAAATACATTTAAAAAAAAAGTTCTTAAATGCGGAAAAGGCAACATCTTTTCGCGCTTTGGAAGAAAAGTTTAAGCAAAAGGCGACTTTTTGCGAAAAAAATGTTATATTTTTTTTAAGTTTTTTTTTTTGATATTTTAATTAGGCTTAAGTTAATCAAATTAAATTTTTATTAAATTATTTTTATTGAAGGAGGAAGGAATTTACAGCATTCAATGAATTAAAATATTTTTGATAATTCTTAACTGAACTTCAGGATTCTCAGGTCTCTTATAGGGTTCTTGACGGGTCATTGTTCTGTTAGGACTTTTACGAGTAAATGGGACAATGCCATACCGGACTTCTGCAGATTATCCGATGATTCTGAGGAGCTAGAGACAGTTGAGCATGTACTGTGCCACTGTCCTAGAGTTGAGGGTCTCAGACAGAAATGGCTGGAGTATAGATTACACGACAAACTGGGTTGCATCGCTGGACGTAATCCAGTCGATTTACTGGGGTTTGTCAGGGCGATAAGACGACTGTTTCTGTTGAGGGGACTGTAAATGGAGTAACTTTCCTACGTAGTGCAAATATCTATTTACTCTATCTATCTGTTTTTTTCTTTCCTTCTTCAAATCCTTCTTTTCTCTATCTCCTTACTGAAGGGATTCACAATGGACAGCATTGGTCTCCGAGTGGAGGTGCGCCCTTGGGCGCATAACCCTTCTTAACCTAACCTAACCTAACTGAACTTGACTATAGACTGGCAGGCGCCGCAGTGGCGCAAACGGTAGAACGCACAGAATTCTGATGATGGAAATGTGGTTACTCTCGAAACATGAAAATTCGACCCGAGTTCAAACCCGTGTTCAGTCAAGAATTATCAAAAAAATATAATTAATTTCATGCTGTAAATTCAAATAATTTTATGAACTTGATAAAATAATTTTATGAACATAAGCCCAAAAAAGAACTTCATTTAAAAACCAACAGTTCAATGAAAAATCAAAAATTTTTTTTTTTTTTTTTAATAAGTTGACATTTTCTAGCAAAATGTTACATTTTCTAGGTAAAGTTGACATTTTCTAGAAAAAGGAATTTTTTTTTAGTAAGAGTGACTTCAGAAATAAATTACTCTTTCTAAAAATAGAAAAATTAGTTTTTATAGAACAAAGTGACTTTTTCATAAAAAAAAAATATTATATAAGTTTTTTTAAATGGTTACTTTTTTTAAAGCGACTTTTTCTAGACTAAAGTGACTTTTCCCTAGAAAAAGTGACTTCATTATAAAACAAAGTGTCTTTTTAAGAAAAAGGGACTTTTTTATAAAAAAAAGTGAGTATTTTTTTGTTTCAAAAAAGTGACTTTGAGGGAGTTTACACGGTGTCTATTCAGATATGTCTGACAAACACGTCTGTTTTGTTTGTAGGCGATCGGGGTAGAGAAGAAAGAGGGGTTGCCAAACAAACACGAAACGAGTTTTCATGTTTGTTTTTATGAATTTTCATGTTTATTAGTTTGTATGTATATGGCTATTAGACAATTAGACATGAAAACAGACATGTTTGGAAAGACATCGTGAAAAGACAATAGGTTTTTGGAAGCATGTTCAAAAGGGAATGAAGAATACAGACATGTCTGAATAGACACCGTGTAAATGCCCCCTTTATTTTAAAAAAAAAGTGACTTTTTTATATGGTGACTTTTTTTAACGCGACTTTTTCTAGACTAAAGTGACTTTTTCCTAGAAAAAGTGACTTCATCATAAAGCAAAGTGCCTTTGTAAGAAAAAGGACTTTTTTTTATAAAAAAGTGGGTATTTTTTTGTTTAAAAAAAGATACTTTATTTAAAAAAAAATAGTATTTTATATGGTGACTTTTTTAAAGCGAATTTTTTCATAAAACAAAAGTCCTTTTTGGGAAAAAGCTATTTATTAGAAAAATTTACTTTTTTAAAAACAAAAGTAATTTTTTTTTTTAAATAAAAGGTTCTTTATCTACAAAAAAGGAAATTTGTTTTATGAAACACTTAGTTTAAAAAAAAATGGATTTTTTGTAAAATGTGCCTTTTCCTAATAAATAAAATTGTGCACTTGAATTATTAGTAAAAATGAGGAGATCAAAATTATTATTTCGTATCAAAGAAATAATCATTTCTTGTTAAAATGTTTTTCTTACATATAAATTTTTAATTAAAATTTTTTTTTATAAAATATAATTTTTTCTCTTTTTTTTCTATTTACAGACTTAACCAGAACAACTCAGACGACTTCTGACATAAGAAACTCCCTTCCTACGACCTTCTTCAGGTGCTTTTTCAAACTAAAAAAAAGACAACAATAATTTTTCTATATTAGAATTTTTAAGTACATTAGAAGTAAAAGAAACCATAGAAATAAGTAAAATTATCTATTATGCATTTAAGTTTCAATTCCAAAACTTTTGGATATGTAAATAATAAAGCAAACAAAAAAAAAACTATTTTGTGGTATTCAAGACAATTGTAACACAAATCTATTTAAATAATCAATACCGAATGTTAAAGAATATTGAAAACAACCAACCGAAAAATGTATAAAAACTGAATCCCAACTAAAATTTAATTAAAAATATTTTAATAATAAATATGTCAATGAACAATGAATGACTGGTATCGCTCAACTTTGTTTTATTTCCGTTTGGCCGACATTTTTTTCTCCTTTGTGATGTTTTTCTCTCCTCTTTTTGTTTTATAAGAAAAAAACTACCCATCTGCTTCTTTGTTTTGTGGGTTTTCTGCTTTTTCTTCAGCGTAAACAATTATTATTAATCATTTCCTTGAAGCAATTTACTTAAGCAATGTCAGTGCAATTGGCAGTACCATTAATAACGAGTTTATCGAAGCCTTTAAATATATCCATAAATTCCCATCAAGGGTCAGTCTAATGTGGCCAAAACAAAAGCAGAAGAAAGGGTTAAAATATTACCCAAGGGCAAGAAACAAAACTGAGCAATTAGAACAAGTGAAATTGCTACGAGCATATTACTTATGGTTGCCAGTGTTGAAATCAGAGAAATCAGTATATATACTTTTTTAATATAAAATTGCTTATTAATAACATTAAAAGCTTAAATCTTTTTAAACCAAAACTTGAATTCATTCTATAATTTGAACAGTGATAACATTTAATTAATAAAACTGAATTTTTTCAAAACAAAAATTCAATTTCGTATATATTTTAAGCGGGAATAATCAGTGAAAACAAAGAAATCTAAAACACAACAAATTGTTAAAAAAAATTCGATTCTTAAGCTGGGATCACACGATTGCCGCAATGAACCACTTTCTAATACCTCAATCGTGTGACTGCACAATCAAATGTCTCATATACATACCAATCGAGGGCAATATTGTGACTATTAGCAATAAAATGCAACCCTGGTGCGGCAATCGTGGGACTACTTGATATGCAACCGCACGTCAATAAAAATGACAAAAATGTACCAATATTTATTGGGTTCTTGTGCGGCAATTAAACAACACAATACGCGCCAATATTTGCATTTTTTAATAAATTTACTTTTGTGAGTTTCTTTTAGTAGGAATAAATTAAAAATTAAATTTTAAAAATAAAAATTGGAAATTTCGCAACTCATTAATAAATAAATTAATAATAAATTTTGTTTTCCCGAAAATAACTTTTGATATATAATTTTTTTTTAAATTAGTGCAATAGCTGTTCAGGACAATATAAAAGAATATATACAGAAAAACGGAGCAAAATGTATGGAAATTCTTTAAAGCTTATTTATTTTAGAAAATAAATAATCTCTATTTCTTTATATATTAAAAATATTATTTTACTTTGTTTAATTTTTGGAATTTCATATATTTTACTTAAAAAATTTCAAATAAATTTATTCAACAAAAATTTGTTTGAATATATGATACAATTTTCTTTTTTTTTTTAATGAACAAGCCAACTAGATTTGTCAAACAAATAAAAAAAGCTACCACAACAGATGATTTCGCAATTGACCAGTGTGGCCAGTAGCTCGTTTCTGTATTTCTCGCATTGCAAAATTTTTCACATTAAGTGTGAAACAAAAAATTCCATCGTTTCTCGATTTGTGAGAAAAAAGTGTTTCTGTATTTAATTGCGAGAACAGACAACACAGATTCTGTTTCAACTGGAATACTTCCAGTAATTAAGTGTCAAATGCCAGCGAAACGTCAACGAAATAAATATATATAATAAAAATTAGGCTGCCAGATTTAAAGATTTATCGACATTTTGACGATTTTTTTGTTCCAAAATTGGCAAAGTGACAATTTGCTGATTTTTTTCTAGTGACGATTCAGTCTTCGAAATAAAACAATTTTAAATACTTTTATATGTTTGGGTATTAGGCACCACAGAAAACCGATATCTTTAAAAACAAGGCAGATTAAAAAATGTATCGGCAAAAGCAAAATTTCGAACGAAAACTGTTTAATTTTTATTTGATTGGATTATTAAATACATTTGTTTATGTGATCAAAAGATTAAACTATTACCCCATTTTTCAGTCAATGCACTTTAGGAAATTTTTGCCTTTTATTTTGTCCAAAAGTGTTTATTTTATTTCAATATGATATTTTCTCACTCCTTTGTGCGATTTCTGCAGGGAAAAATAACAATCTGAAATTTTAAACTGTTATCGGATTAAGGAAAAATAAAATAAATAATTTTATTTAAATAGACCTCAAGCTTATGTATGTATAAAATATGTATTTTACCCATGAACTTAATGTTTTTTTTTTTTTTTTATTTTTTTTTTGATTATGTGTTTATATGATAAAAATTTGTGATTATATGATAAAAATCGAACAAAATTCGTCAAAATTAGTTTTAAATTGTCCGGAAAAAATAGACGATTTTTTTATTTTTTCTTAGGATATTGAGGTTTTTTCACAAATTTATCTGGCAGCCCTGCATAAAACAAACACAACGAAAGGCCAAAAAAATTTAAATAACAAAATATAACAATTGTGTTTTATATACTTATTTTCATCATTTAAATTCTTTCTTTTAAAATAAAATAAAATAATACACATTCTTGTGTACATACATACATAATTTGGGCTCCATTTTTTTAAATTTTGTTTTCTCGCATCAATTTCAAATATGACTTATTTTGACAGTTCTTGTGATAAACTTTTTGCAAAATATTGTTACAGAAACACTTGTTCTCACATCCTTCCAATAATTGCTGGAAAATTATTTAAATGACAGATAATTCTCGCAAAGTAAAAGTACAGAAACACTTATGTGAGAAAAACCATTTTTTGTTTCATATTGCACTGTTTTTGTCATAATTCACTTGTTTCATGCGGGAAATTTTACGATGCGAGAAATACAGAAACGGGCTACAGGTCTTAAAAATTTTGACAGCGAAATCTTGCATTAGACATGGCCAAAAAATGCTAAAAATTATTTTGAAAAATGCTAAAAATAATGCTAAAACTTTTTAAAGATTTTAGTTAAAAATTTATTACCAGTATGAAATTTTATTCGAAACTAAATACATTTTAGTGACTAATTTTTGAACGAAATTAAAATAAATGGTTATATTTAAACAAGTGGATAGATTTTGGTAAAGTATCTGAAACACATAAATATGAAGCACAGATAAATAGTTGAGATTAAATTTTAAATTTAAGGGTCCACGAACCCCTGATATGTGCTAAATTTAAACGATTTATTTCTTTGATATACTCATTTCTTTAGATCATTTTATTTTTTATAGTTTAAGAAAATTTGAAGCCTTAGAATTATTTTTTTCAGCAGCTCTAAGCAAACAATTTTTCACACATTTACACAAATGAATTTTTTATCTTAATACAAAGTGAAGTTTCCTTGTACTTTTATATCGTAATATCATAGGGAAAATAATATTAACAAGCAACATGATAAGGGCATTTCTAATATTCCCTGAATATTCTATTTTTTTAACAAGACAATTAAGATATTTGTTAACATAAAAATTATCCCTTTTTATACGAAATTATTTTAGGTACAACTATTTTTAGTCAAAATTAATTATAATTTATAAAAAGAATTTAGTGAAATCAATAAAACTATTCGTCCAAATTTTTAAAATAAATAATGCTAAAAAAAGCTAAAAACATTTTCCAAAAATTCTAAATAAAATGCCAAGTGCTTAATGAAAAATTTGCAGCTCAATTAAAATTTTTAATGCTAAATTTAGCTGCAAAAATGCTAAAATGACCATACTGCAGTTGATACAAGTAAGAACAATTGTGTGACTGTGCTGCGGCAATTATTGTACCCATTTAGCTTTGTACCAAGTAGCGGCAATTAAATTTGTATAAAACAGGGCAATCGTGTGATTTCAGAATATTGTATTGGCGCAATTTCATTATTGTGCGTCAATAAAGCACAATCAAAATTGTGTCATATTGTTGCATTTGCGGCAACCGTGTGATCCCAGCTTTAGCTCTTAAATGCATAGGTTCTCAGTAAACCGACAAAAAAATAATAGCTGCGTTTAAATTTTTTCAAAAATAATAATTTTTATTAATTTTATGAAGAAAAAATTAGTTGTATCTTTTAAGATACACTATGCCACTCCCCGCATAGAGAAAAAATTATAAGAAAAACAACGACTGGATTCGATTTTACAGACAAAAATCTTTTTTTTTAAATAATTTTTATATATACCAAAGTATTTATATGTATATACATATATATTTTTTATATATACATATCGTTACCTAAAACGCAAAATGCCCTATCTAATATTTTGAAAATATTACAGGAGAAGCAAAAAACTATTTAAAATGGTAAATTGATAAATTGCCTTAAACTGTTTATAATTAATGTTTCTTCTATTTTTCTTGTAAAACCTCCCAGTGGTTTTGAGAAGTAACAATGTTGCATATAATGCAAACTGTTAGTTATGTCTATTAGCGTTTATAGTATACTATTTTGTAGATAGGGCTTTTTGTTTTTTGTTAATAAAATCTATAATTTTGGTCGAAATATTCCAAAATGTGTTGTGGAATCAGAATCAATGAAAAAGTCGATTTTTAATTTTTGGTTAGTTAGGGCCGTTTGCGTTTTAGGTGACGATATATATATACATATATAAATACTATATAATATATAGATACATATAAGTAAAATAAGAATTATTTATTTATTAACTATATTCTTACGTAATTAACCGAGGAATAGTAACTAAGACCTTCAGACCGTTGTAGTAAGACATACCACAATCTCTGGCGGGTATCGAACCAGCACCCCTCGCAATAATATACTAGCTTACTACCAACTAGCCTAAAGGACCCTCAACAATATAAGTAATAAATATACATGTATAAGAAAAAAAATATACAAATATTTATAATACAAAAAAGTTTTCTAAGCTCTCAGGGAATAAATTACTTCAAACTTGATAAGGATTAACTAATGACTAAATATCTTTAGGGAGAGAGTTAGCTCCTCTAAATTCAACTTCTTGACTGCGAAATTGTAAACTACCATCTGTAAAGATACAGTATGCATTTAAGGGTTTAATCTTTTTCAAAGAAATATTAGTTTTATTAAAAGCAAAAAAAATTGTATTTCCTTTATTCTATTATATTTTTTGAATATAGGTCAACATAAAATTAAATAACGGGTGGTTAAATTTTAAGGGCCGATGTTGAATGTGAACCACATCTAAACGTCAAGTTTTTTTCTGCACTTCATTTGACATTTCTCAATTTCAGAGTAAATCAATTTGAACCATGGAAAGATACACAATCGAGCAACGCGTTAAAGTGATTCAGGCTTATTATGAAAATGGGCGTTCAAGTCAAAGTGCATATTGTGAAAACCATCTTCAGTGATGAGGCACATTTTCACCTCAGTGGATTCTTCAATAAGCAGAATTGCCGCATTTGGGCGAATGATAATCCAAGAGTCATTGTCGAAAAACCAATGCATCCACAAAGAGTGATTGTTTGGTGCGGTTTATGGGCTGGCGGCATTATCGGGCCGTATTTTTTCCAAATGAGGCCGGTCAGGCATTTATTGTGAATGGTGTTCGCTATCGTGAACAGGGTTGTCAGATTGATTTTTAACGTTTTCGCCAAATTCAATGTCAAAAATCACCAAAATCGCCAAAGCATTTAATTTTTAGTTTTTGACAATAATATATCTATTTTAAGAATAATTAAAAATATTTTTTTATAAATACCAAAAAAAATATTATTCCGTATCGCTAAAATCCGCCAAAAAATCAAAAAAAAAAGTCGTAATGATATATTCTGTTTAATTTTTATTTAGAACAAAGTCAAAATGATTAGTGAACACAAAAAGGTGCAATGTTTAAAATATTTTATAGTAGTCCACTTAAAGCAACAAAAAACGCATTTTTGCGGTAAGTATTTAACAAATATTGGATATACAATACATTTGTATGTAGTTGCAGTTCATATCTAAAACGCTATATCCTTCACCTAGAAGACTCCCTTTTTGTCTTCTTTTTTGGAATACATTGTGAAGGTACAAAAGAAATGCAACATGTACTATTTACATTCATATAACTTTTAACTCTTAAAAACGCGTCGAAAACTTCATATCGCATTCTACTTTGAAGGCGAGTTTTAGTGGAGTTCATTATTTCGACACAGGCATTACAAGTTGTAGTAACCAGCATATAAAGAACAGCCAGTGCAAGTTGCTTAAAATGGTACGTACCTGCCGTATTCTTGTAGCTATAAATTGTTGGCCTAAACTGATCATCATTAAAATTCTCTTTCAACAAACGATATTTTTTTCATTGTGTTTCATTAACATCCAAACAAAGGTACGTTAGGATTCATAAAAAATCTTTAAAATATCTTTAACAACAACGAATTTTATCTGTGAAAATTTGTCACATTTTATAATGGAAAAATGTTTATAAACTTTAATTTTTTTTAATTTTTTTACAGAAGTCTTCTTATTACTTCTTTCAAGAGCACATTTAACTGTAAAAAAAATTCTAGAAGATTTTCATTATCTTCATCAGCCATTTCAACATAATAGAGTTTTAAATACTGGTTATACATATGAATGCATCAAATTTCATACATTGAAATACTGGAATAAAAAATATTATCTCTTCGTATTGAATTTAACAAATTTCAAAACTTATTCATGGCTCATCATATATAGCCAAAAAATCGCCAACTATTTTATAAATCGCCAAAAAATCGCCATGTCGCCAAATCGAAAATTAGGTCGCCAAACAAGTTTGAAAATCGCCACGTTTGGCGAGAAATCGCCACATCTGACAGCCCTGATCGTGAGATGATAACGAATTTTTTATGACCCGAATTGGAAGATATGGATGTGGGCGATATGTGGTTTCAAAAGGACGGACTCACTTGCTACACAGCTAACGAAACAATGGCTCTTTTGCGCGACACATTCAATGCCCGTGTTATCTCACGTGGTGGCGATGTCAATTGGCCGCCAAGAACATGTGATTTGACAACGTTGGACTTCTTTCTTTGGGGTTATTTGAAAGTCGATAAGACAGCAAATATTGAAGAGCTAAAGGATGAGATAAATCGGCACATTAACGGCATAGAACCTCAATTATGCCTTAGCGTAATCGAAAATGTTGACCATCGGATGGAGGTGTGCCGCTGAGGTCGCGGCGTCCATTTGGCAGATATTTTGTTCAATACATAATTGAACCATACCAATATTATCATAATAAAAAAAAATGACAATAATTTCCTAAATAATTTGTGTTTTATTCAAAATCAACATCGGCCCTTAAAATTTAACCACCCTTTAAAAATAAAATAAAAGTAGTTTTTTGCTATATCTACCAGCATAATTAATTTAATTTTGCAATTAAAAGGTCATGCTGAATCTGTTTTATTTTGCGGAAACAGCCAATGTCTAATTTAACCGAGAACACATTCAAAAAGGTTTTGCTAGTCACTTAGAAAAAAAACTAAAATTTAAATATCTACAAATTCAACATTTGAAATAACGAAGCGTGTTTTGTATTTATCTTCAAAATAAATTAAAAAAATTTTTTAAAAGTGATTTACAACTAATTACTATTAATAATTGTAATTATTGCAAAAGGCACAATCGTTTTTCAGACGATCTTATACTATTTATTTTTATAAATAATTAAAAGACTTTGTTTGTTGTGCTTAATTCCCTTTTTTTAATAATTGATACAAATATTTAAATTAATTGTTGGAGGATAAGCTGTTCCTATGCGCATTTCACTGGTTGCTTAGGCCAGATCATCAGGAAACGTTATCCTAAATAATTTTAGAAAAGCCAAAGCAATCAGCAAACAAGACTACAGAGGGAATGAGAATTAACTACATACACTCAAAAAGTCTTATTTGCAACGATATCAAAGCTTAAACAAAATACCAAACAATAAATCAGTGATGAGTTTTTATCTTTTCTTACATTTCCCACTACAATTAGTTAGAATTCTCCCAACATTAATTGTAGTTGTAAGTGGGTAAAGAAAAAAACAAATTAAAACAAAAACAAATTGCTTTTATTGTTTTCGCATGAAATCAAAATAAAAACAATTTGCCTGTTCAGTTGTTTATGCACGTGCACTTGCAAAACAATAAATTTCAGTATTTTTATCAATTATTAAAAAAAAAGGGAATTAAGCACAACAAACAAAATCTTTTAATAAATAATTAATTGTATTCCCAAAAACAACTTTGATAACACAGAAAAAAGTTTTTATCAATAAAAAAAATTGTTTTAAAAGTTTTCAAATTTAATTAATGTGATAATTGAATTAATTATTTTTTTAGTTGAAAGAAAATTAAGGCCCTAATCATGTAAAACGCAACGCAACGCCAAAGAATTACGTTGAAAGCACAAACAATGCCATAAATATTTTGTGATTTTTTTGTTGCTTTCTACAGAAAGTCACATTGCGTTTTACAATTTCAAACGCTTCATAACTTGTGACGTTGAAAATTATAAAACGGTACATGAATTTCTGTAGAAAGCAACAAAAAAATCACAAAATATTTATGGCATTGTTTGTGCTTTCAACGTAATTCTTTGGCGTTGCGCTGCGTTTTACATGATTAGGGCCTAAATATATAATTTTGATTTAATTAACATTTTAGTTGTTTTGAAATAAACTTCTAATTAAAATATTAATTAAACAAAAAAAATCTTAATGGATTTTTTGGTTTAAAATAAAAGAAATTAAATTTTAGAAATCTATATAATCATTTTGTTCATGGATGCAAAGTCAACAAGCCGTTTGCTTGATTCTATGAATTTGGTGATTATAGACAATTTTTAATTGTTTCTGTGTAAATAAGAAAATTTTCCTAAAATTAACTTTTCATCAGACATTTCTTTAAAATTTAATTTTTATAGGAAATGTTGCAAAAGTTTACTTTTTATATAGAATATGTTGTTAAAATTTAATTTTTATAGATAATTTTGTTTAAATTTACTTTTTATAAGAAATTTTGCTTAATTAAACTTTTTAAAGGAAATTTTGCTACATTTAACATTTTATAGAAAAAATTATTAAAATTTACTTTTTATAGGAAATGTTGCTAATAGTAACTTTTTATAAGAAATTTTGCTACAATTTACTTTTTTTAATAAAATTTGCCAGAATATACTTTTTATAGAAAATTTTGTCAAAACTTACTACACAAAAAAATTATCAGTAGTTTTTTATCAATAAAAAAAATTGTTTAAAAAATATTTAAATTTAATTAATGTGATAATTAAAGCAATTATTTCTTGAGTTGAAAGAAAAGTAAATATATGATTTAATTAACATTTTAGTTATTATGCAATAAATTTATAAATTAACTTTAATAAAATAACAAAAAAATCTTAATGGATTTTTTTGATTAAAATAAAATAATTTAAATTTTAGAAATCAATATATGCATTTTGTTAATAGGAGGAAAGTCAACAAATCGTTCGATTGATCCTATGAATTTGATGATTATAAATAGATAATTTTTAATTGTTTCTGTTTAACTAAGAAAATTTTCCTAAAATTTACTTTTCATCAGACATTTCGTTAAAATTTAATTTTTATAGGAAATGTTGCAAAAGTTTACTTTTTATATAGAATATGTTGTTAAAATTTAATTTTTATAGATAATTTTGTTTGAATTTACTTTTTATAGGAAATTTTGTTAAAATTTACTTTTTATAAGAAATTTTGCTTAATTAAACTTTTTATAGGAAATTTTGTTTGAATTTACTTTTTATAGGAAATTTTGTTTAAATTTACTTTTTATAGGAAATTTTGTGTGAATTTACTTTTTATAGGAAATTTTGTTTAAATTTACTTTTTATAGGAAATTTTGTTTGAATTTACTTTTTATAGGAAATTTTGTGTGAATTTACTTTTTATAGGAAATTTTGTTAAAATTTACTTTTTATAAGAAATTTTGCTTAATTAAACATTTTATAGGAAATTTTGCTACATTAAACTTTTTATAGAAAAAATTATTACAATTTACTTTTTATAGGAAATGTTGCTAATAGTAACTTTTTATAAGAAATTTTGCTACAATTTACTTTTTTTAATAAAGTTTGCTAAAATTTACTTTTTATATGAAATTTGGGGGAATTTACTATTTATAGGAAATTTTGTGTGAATTTACATTTTATTGGAAAGTTTGTCAAACCTTAATACACACAAAAAATTGTCAGAAGTTTTTTATCAATAAAAAAAAAATTGTTTAAAAAATATTTAAATTTAATTAATGTGATAATTCAAACAATTATTTCTTGAGTTAAAAGAAAATTAAATAAACGATTTAGTTAACATTTTAGTTATTATGCAATAAATTTATAAATTAACTTTAATTAAATAACAAAAAATCTTAATGGATTTTTTTATTTAAAATTAAATAATTTAAATTTTAGAAATCTATATAATCATTTTGTTAATAGGTGGAAAGTCAACAAATGGTTTGATTGATCCTATGAATTTTCCTAAAATTTACTTTTCATCAGACATTTCGTTAAAATTTAATTTGTATAGGAAATGTTGCAAAAATTTACTTTTTATATAGAAAATGTTGTTTAAATTTAATTTTTATAGAAAATTTTGTTAAAAATTACTTTTTATAGGAAATTTTGTTTGAATTTACTTCTTAAAGGAAATTTTGTTGTAATTAAATTTTTATAGGAAATTTTGTTAAAATTTACTTTTTATAGGAAATTTTGCAAAAATTTACTCTTTGTAGGAAATTTTGTTAAAATTTAATTTTATGGGAAATTTTGCAAAAATTTGCTTTTTATACGAAATTTTGTATGAATTGACTTTTAATAGGAAGATTTGCTACATTAAAATTTTTAAAATGTACTTTTTATAGAAAATGTTGCTAATAGTAACTTTTTATAAGAAATTTTGCTACAATTTACTTTTTTTAATAAAGTTTGCTAAAATTTACTTTTTATAGATAAGTTTGCTTTATAACTTTTTATAGGAAATATAGTTCAAACTTACAATATTTATAAAATTTTGCCAAAATTTAATTTTGATAAGAAATTTTGTCAAAATTTACTTTTTATACCACATTTTGTTAAAACTTTCAACTAAGAAAATGTTGCTAAAATTAACTTTTCATAAGAAATTTCATTATTGGAAATTTAGTTTAAATTTATTTTTGTATAGAAAATTTTTTTAAATTTTATTTTTATAGGAAAATTTGTTTTTGTTTACTTTTTGTAGGAAATTTTGCAAAAATTTACTTTTTGTATAGAAAATGTTGTTAAAATTTAATTTTTATAGGAAATTTTGTTAAAATTTAATTTTTATAGGAAATTTTGTTAAAATTTAATTTTTATATGAAATTTTGCTAAATAGAACTTTTTATATGAAATATTGTTACAATTTATATTGTTATATTGTTATAATTTAATGTTTATAGGAAATTTTGTTGATATTTACTTTTTATAGCAAATTTTGTTAAAACTTAATTTTTATAGGAAATTTTGTGAAAATTTACTGTTTTATATAGAAAGTTTTCGTTAATTTAATATTTATAAGAAATTTTGTTTAAATTTACATTTTATTGGAAATTTTGGTAAAATTTAATTTTTTATAGAAAATTTTGTTGAAATTTACTTTTCACATAGGAAATTTAGCTAAACAATACTTTTAATATTTTAATTTAAATATAATTTTGCCAAATTTAAGTTTTTATAGGAAGTTTTGCTATATTTAACTTTTTATAGGAAATTTTGCTAGATTTAATTTTTTATAGGAAATATTGTTAAAATTTACTATTTATAGGAAACTTTTGGACCATATTGTACGGATTATTGTCTCGTTTTTGGTTTAGCGAATTTAGGGATAATTTGACCGGTCAAAAATGAATTGAACAATTTATAAAAAACTTGTGCGGATGAAGCACCATAAAAGTCTTCGTAGATTGTGCTATGTGCAACGATAGTGTGATCTTAGCCCAAGATCAATCTTCAAACTATTCTACAATCCTCCTCTAGCTTGGAATTTACAAAATAGCCCTTCAAGGAACGAAAAAGGAGTCGCCAGGCTGTCCGAATATATGAATAGTAAAAAACGTAACTTCCTGTACAAATAGTGTCTTTTTGTGAAAAAGTGACATATTGTAAAAAATTTACTTTTAACAGTAGACTCTTTTAAAATTTGTTTTTTTCTTTGTTAAAGAAGTGTTTGTAAAAAAATTATTTTTTTTTTTTTAGAAAAAAGTTACTTCTTTGAAAACCCGTTAATTTTTTGTTAAGAGAGATTTGACTTTAAAATAAATTATTTTTTAAAAAAAGAAGTGACTTTTTTGTACAAAAAATACTGTTTTAGTAACTTCTTATAAAACAACTTGATTTTTTTATGAAACAAATATAAACGCGTGGCAACAGTACACTACTAATTTTATTAAGTTGAATAAACCTTTTCCCCCTGTTACGCCAACATTTCACGATAATGGGATAAATCAAGCACAGACACAATCATAAGCCTTTTAAAAATAAAGAGAATTTATGTGAAACAGGATCTAATAAACAATGACAAACGTTTCTAAGAAAAAACAATAAAAAAAAAAATATATATTCAGCAGTAGTTACAGAAAAACCACTTAAAAGCATTTAAAAGCATCCTGTTCATACACATGTCGTTAACAATATAACGATAGCAGGCAAACAATGACCCTGTTAGTGCTGTAAAACGGGTGAGTAAGTGGTTACCAGTTATTGTTGTGTATTTCTGGTAATCAATAGCAGGCAAAGAGTTTGAAGTCATTACTGCATAAGTTTTTTGGTTTGTTTGTAATTAAGCAATAAACATTTGTATCAAGGCGAATTCAAATAAGGTGGCCTCGGTAAAAAAAGCGAATTCGATCGGCCCGGCACTGTCAAAAACAAGTACAAAATGTAAATAAATAAACATTACTTGACAGAAACAAAACGTAAACAATACGGACTAAGACTGAGCAAATGTTTACAACGTTATTATTATAGTTTATTAGTTTTAACATTCTGCTGAAATAGTTACTTCTTTACTGTCTATTCAACTAGTTACCTGTTGTCACAAAGGTAATTAGTCTGTTTGGAAATGGAAACGATTACTCTTTATACATCTTAGAAGTATTCATCTAATTTTGAACTTGTTAAGTATTTGGTTCTAATAATTTCCATAACACAAGTCATCTAAAGTATATGGAACTACTTAACTCATTACTAGTGGACTCTTCGGTAACTAGTGTTTTAACCTACAGTTTTACATAATAACTATATAGAACAGTTGCTTACTAAACTCTCGAACAACCACAATTTGCCTACCAGTGGTGCCTTAAGTAACCAGAACATAAGACAATTGCTAAGAGTATCTCATTATTAGGTACTTTTGGAACTGCAACTTCACGCATTTCTTATACGATTTACGTGTGTAAAATGTACTTTAGCATTAATTGTGAAGTTACTGTAGGAACTAGAAAAATATTAAAAGAAAATTGCAAAAAAAAAAATACTGACAAGATAATAATTCGTAACAAATTTGTTGCCTAGATAAAATTATTGCCTTCAGTCGGAGTTTCTTAAATTGAACACACATTTATTTAAGGGTTCTTTACATTTTTTTCTTCTATAAAAATCAGTTTGCATTTAGTGAAAAATAACAGAAGTCAAAGAGATTAAACTAAAAAACAGGAATTTAAAAGTATTCTTACAATTAATTTTTAGGTTTGTTTTTAGACCACATTTATATCTGTGGCATTTTGAAAAAACATCTTAAGTCGAGATAAGTCAGCAAACAAGTTTAAAAAAAAACTCGGTGAAAAATTCATTTTAATCAAATAATAAAATAAATCAAAATCAAAGAAAAATATCGTTTATAATTCCAAATTTTAAAAACGCCAACAGAAATGTTTTTTGACTGAAAATTCGTATGATTAACAAAATTTTTTTTTTCAATTTTTTGAATTTGAATTAAGATATTTTACCAAATTCCACATATATTTAAAATCGTTTTAAAAATAAAATTCGGTTTGTAACTAAACACTTAAAAGAAACTTAATTCACCAATCTGGTACATTTAAATTAAATTCAATTGCCTGTTTTTTCAAAATAAAATAACAATTATCGTTTAAAAATTTATATTGAAAACAAAAACCAATTTAAATGTTTTTGTTGTTGTTTCAATATAAATTCACTAGCGAAAATTTTTATTTTATTTTGAAAATCAGAGAGTAAAGTTCGACCAGAGCGGCCGTAACTAAAATTTGTTAATTTTGGTTCTCAATGTGGAGATGTGAATATTTTATTCATTTTGGTTACTGTTTTTCTAAGACAGTGGTGATCAAAATTGAAATGCTTTTGTATTGGTGAGAATACGAGACAAATTTAGAAATACAGTACAACAAAAAAGTAATCGAAAAGATTATTATAAAAATGTAATCGTAAAAATTGTTTTGGTTTAAAAAATCTGTATAATACTTCAATACATTATTAATTTACTATTTGGTAACACAAAATATTTTTCCTTATATTTTAAAGGTAAAAAAAACAAACAATTTTCTTTTTATTTCATTAATATACACATATATGTATAGATATGATATACAAAAATATGAAGAATTCAAATTAACTGCGCATAACAAAGATCTAAAATGTTGTTATAGGACGGTTTGAACAATTGTCAAATATAACAAGATTTAGTTCTTGTGAGAAAAATAAAATGTTATAAACGAATTTTTTATTAATGAAGACTGCAGAGCAGATAATAAATTAAAAAGACGATAAGCACATCACTCGCCTTTACATAGGAAATTTGCTGGATATTTTAAAATCAAAAATACTTAACACAATGACCTTCAATTATTCACCGAAGTTTGCTGGTTAAGAAGATCTTCACTTTAGTTAAGGGCTTATCAGGGTCTCTTAAGGATTTTCAGTTCATTTCAGAGAAGAAATTATTATATATCACTTGAGAAATTTTTTTCAAATTCATTTCAAAATAGGAACTTTTTTACTCTTACGGAAGCAAAAGCATACAATTAAATATAGGTGTTTATGCTAATGCTTTTGTGGCAATTTCGCAAGAGCAAAATATGCTTTAATTGTTTGGAGCTGAGTTTATTTCTTTGTTTTGAACAAATGAATTTCAGATCCGAAAAAATTTGTTCGCACATACAGGTTGAAGGAAACAGAGACATTATCTTCAAAGCATTATTTTTTAGCTCATCCAAACTTTTTTAAAACGAAGGCATATCATCGAATGGTTGCTCTATTATTTCGCTTCGCAAGATAATGAGTTCCATTTGTATGTTGAGCTCATAATTTGTAACGTCGACTTTAAAGGGGGCTTCAAAAAGTTCAAGAAATGGTTTTAAGGCATCAAAATCTTTAAACCTATCTTGAAAGTTGAAAAAGAGGGTTTCAAAAATATTGATGTACTCTTCTGAACAAACATTTTTCTGTTGGCTTAAAATAAAATATGTTTTCGAAAAGTTTGTGTAATAACCCATTTTTTTCTGTTAACAGTAAATATAATTTTGTTCTAAAATTAAAAAGAATTTTCGACAAATCATATATACTGTTTTCTTTACCTTGCAGTTTTAGATTAAAATTGTTAAGAAGAGTAGTGATGTCCGATAAGAAGGCTAAGTCTGAAATGAATTGACAGTCTTTCAGAGAATCTGAAAAGCCTTTATCCATTTGTTCAACTTCTAGAAACTGAACAACTTCTTCCCTTAGTTCAAAAAATCTATTAAGACAATTGCCTCTGCTTAACCAGCTTCCAGCTTAACCAACTTCGGTAAAAATTTTGAGGTCTTTATGTAAAGCGTTTTTTGTTTTTAAAAAGCTAACGAATTTCCTATGGGAAAGAGAATGATGTCCTCCTCGTATTTTATTTATTATCTGCTCTGCAGTCTTCGTTGCTGGAAAATCATTGGCGTGAATTTAAGAATCGCTAAAATCTCCAAACATAAATTTCCATCGCCAAAAGGATTCAAAAACGCCACATTTTACAGCCCTGACACTGACAGTTAAAAAACGGAAACAATTCAATTTTTCCTTTTCTGTTGTTTATAACTGTGAAGTACAATTTCGTTTATTGCAAAAGACAAATTAAAAAAAAATTACTTTATTCATTAGTCAAAGTTGTTTTTGGGAATACAATAATTTTTTAAAAGATTTTATTTGTCGCGCTTAATTCCCTATTTTTATTCTTGATAAAAACAACTGAAAAGTTATTGTTGGAGGAAAAGCTGTTTCTATGCGCATTTCACTGGCTGCTTAGGCCAGATCATCAGGAAACGTTTTTCGCAAAAAATTTTAAAAAAGCCAAAATATCAGCAAATAAGACTTCAGAGGGAATGAGAATTACAAACACTCAAAAAGTCTTATTTGCAAATTCCAACAATAAAACAGTGAGTTTATCTTTTCTTACATTCCCCACTACAATTAGTTGGAATTCTCCCAACATTAATTGTAGTTGTAAGTGGGTTTAGAAAAAAACAAATTAAAAACAAAAACAAATTACTATTATTGTTTTCGCAAGAAAAAAAATATAAAAACAATTTGCCAGCTCAGTTTTTTTATGCACGTGCACTTGCAAAAACTCTTATTATCAAAGTTATTTTTGGGAATACAATTATTTATTAAAAGATTTTATTTGTTGTGACTAATTCCCTATTTTTTTACTTGTTGTTTCAGTTGTTTTATCAAGAATACAAATAGGGAATTAAGCACAACAAAAAACATGACGCGACCATTTTGAAACCGGTTTGAAACGCATTCAAAATCAGTTACAATGAAGCCGGCGTGTAAGAAACTCCTGTTTGCGTTTCATCTGTTGTCAGTGAAATTTCGAGAAAGATACATTTTAGATTCCAAAAATATACACTTTTTCCCAAAAAGATACATTTTGATAAAAATTTGAAAATCAATTCTTAACGTTTAACATTTTTATTTCATATTTAATGAATATTGCAAAGAAAATTATATCATATAAATTGATTTTTATATTTATTTAAGTCATAAATATTAGGTATGTAATTTTTAAAAATACAGTAAACAAACTTTAAAATTAATTATATGCAACTTTCTTTGGATGTTATCAAAACAAGTTCATTTTTGTAAAAGTTATATACGAGTTAAGGCGTTAATACTGAGGCGATTAAATCAAAAAGTTTACATAAATTTTAGAAGACATGGTGCCATTGTCAGATGCATTAATTTTATAAGTCTGCCAAATATAAAATATTCACACAGTACCAATAAATTTTTAGTCAATTTTAATGCAATTTAACCAACGCTGATTACCAATATTGTACCACTGTTTTTTTTTTTTTTTTAGTATTCATAACGAAATAATAACTTTAAAAAACTTTGTCAGATACGGAAAGTTTAATATTTTATTTCTGTACATTTTGCGTACAGATTCAAAAGATACAAAAACTGTCAGGATTATACATGATACATGAAGTCATCAAAAGATAAGAAAAATGTATCTTTCGTATACTGAATGGCATCACTACTGCAGAGTATGTGGAAAAAGGTTGATGGAGGTTTACAAAACAATAAATTCTAAAGGGTTTCGTTGCCGTTGCGTTTTACTGTCTGTTCTGGGCCTAACATTTATAAAATAAAAATATTTTTTATGAAAAAAGTCTCAAATAAATAAAAACTTTTAATTGAAGTTTCTCGTTATTTTTTCAATATGTACAATTTCTTAAATTGCAATGCAACTTAAAATAAATTTTTATGTTTTTCTCAATTAACAAAAGGCATTTCAAATTTCGTTATATTTTTTCACATTTGGTAACTTTTTAAAAAATTTTGGTTGTAAAAATTTTAATGGTCGTGGCAGCACTGAACTCGATTCACCCATGCGTTCCGAACAATATTTTTGTCCAGACTAATTTTTTTTTATATTGAGTTTGACGTCTTACATTTGAGAGAGTGAGAGAAATTATTTTGTTGAAGGTGGCCGAAATTCGACCACTTGAATTTACATTTAAAATAAATCCTTTTACGCACGCATGGAATATGCAATTCTTATTTAATTGGGCTACCTAAATTGACATGTTGTTTCTCTGCGTGTGGCATCGGTGAGCTCTGGTTTCAACAAGACGTCACTACGAGCCATAGAGCGCGTCAAAGCAAGACCTTGTTGAGAAATCATTTTGGTGAGCACTTAATTTCAAGTTTTGCTACAGTAGATATGCCACCCACATCGTGCGATATCACACTTTTGGACTATTTTCTCTGGGGATATGTAAAGTCTGAGGTCTTCAGGAATAAGCCTGCTTCGATTGACGCCTTGATAGCCAACATTACTAGTGTTATTCGCGAGATACCAGTTGCTATGATCGAACGAGTCGCTTAAAATTGGACCTTCTAAATGGACCACCTCAGACGTAGTCATGACCAACATTAACATGATATCATTTTCAAACAATAAATGCCATAAATTGTTCTTTAAGCCGATAATAGAAATTTTGAGTTCACTTTCAAATTTATGTGTTTTATTTTACATTATAAATTAAACCTCACGATGAATCACCCCATACAATGCCATGGTTTTCGAAAGTAATCTCATTTTGAATTGCTTTAAGTACTTTTTTGTGTTTCTAGTACTTAAATTTTTGAGAACGACTTGTACTTAAAGTAAGTGGAATAAAATTTAGTACGAGTTTTTTTATTTCCCTGTATTCTACACTAATTAAACTGGCATAAAATGCCAGTGAAGTGAAGGGAATGGTTTATCGTTTGGCGTAAAATTTTAATCGACTCCAACCCCGCGCAAGCAGCACAAAATCAATACAAGCACATTAATTAAAAAAAAACAAATGAATTCATTTGTTTTTGCATTAATGCAAAAAACACTTATACAAACATACAAAGTTGTGTCACGTATACATTTTATGCCAGATAATTTTCCTACGGTGGGTGATTGATGAACAAAAAAAAAAAAATTGTTCGCTTAAAAATTAGTCTAGTCTGTTCAGGACCAGTGACTGGAAAATTTTGTCCCAGCAAAAAACTAACCCGTAAACATTTTCGTGTGATGATTTTTTTTTTTTTTTAGTTTCGACGTGAAATACACAAGGGAACACGGTTTTCGTTGATTAAGAGCTGAATGTTGTTTTTAAGGTTATTTGGGACGCTGAATTCAAATCTGCACTTAATTTTTTTTCTGTTATCTCGACTTTTCGCGATATGGCGTTATGTCCAAAATGAAGGCACTTCCGCTACAAATATTGAAATATCTTAAATCACCATATTCAGTTCCAAAAAATCCAAAATTCATCAACAATATTAACTTCAAGCCGTGCTTACATTGCACACTGTAAGATTTAGCCATTCTAGAGAGACAAAATTAAATATCTTGGAAAAAAATTAAACTAGACTTATGAATTTTGGTACAAGGTGTAACTAGGCTACTATGTACCATTGTCCAAAAAATGGGCGTAATTGAATCACTGCCACGCCCACCTCCCATATAACTGCAAAAATTTATATCTGAAATTATTCGCGTTGGATAATCAAAAAGTAAAAAAGCGGCGATTATGCATGAGAATGTTTAAAATAAAAAATAAAGTGGTAAAAGTAATAATAAGTGTTTAATTTTTCTTTATTCATTTTAAAATAAGAATATATTTCATATGTATATACACAGAAAAAATTATTAAATTTCTCCAATCACCAAATTTGTTCTAAATTCATAATATCAAGCAAACAAGTTGTTGATTTTGCATCTATTACCAAAATGGTTATATTGATTACTAAAAATTTTAACATTTTTAAAAATATATTTTTTTAATTGATATAACACTTTTTTCTGTATATAAATTAAAGTAAAAATAAAATTTTTTTTTTTTTTATTTTATTTATTCTATAAGTTAAATTTCAGTTAAAATGCATTAAATCCTGCTGGTGTCTAATAATTGTAAATTTTTCTGTACATAAATATACTTCATTGCTATCTAACGGAAAGCTAAGGTAAAATGTAACAAGAAAATACAATATAATAGTCTGGTAGTGTATAAAATCATTCCTAATTTCGAAAAATAAAAAAAAAAAAAAAAAAAAAAAAAAAAAAAAAATTTGAATATAATAAAGTTGCTCATGAAAAGAAATAATTCCCAATATCTATTTGTAAGAATAAAATGTTAAAATTAATTCAAAATTACACAAATTTTAACTCAAAAAACGACCTTTGTCCTGTTAGATTAGCAAAATTTTACATTGTACATTGGCTTTAAAATTGCCCAGTAGTTTCTGAGATATCGTTGAAGTTTTAAAAAAAAAAGAATTATTAAAAAAAAATAAAAATTTTTGTTCTTTAAAACAAAAATCACAGTTTTGATCTAAAAAAACATTTAGTTAAATTTATTTCGAATAACATGAGCTTTATTTCATTGTAATCGGTGCAAAACTTTTGATTTTATTCACAATTTACTGGGAAAAATCGCGATTTCTACAAAAAAAAATACAATTTTTTAATGAGGTACTTTCACTAAATTGCGAATCAAAGCGAAACGCGTTCATCGATTTGTATGATCCATATCTTATTCTGTTCATAGATTATGTGATTTTACGTGATAGTAATAAGACTTTAACTTTTTCCCGTTGTGTATTTTTCATGATTTTTTAAAATAAAATATATTTTAATTCATGTTGTAAAATTCCTTTCTTCATGAAAATTAAATTTAATGAACTTAAGCCTGAATAAAATATTAAAAATTTGGATTAAAAACAATATTAGTAATTTTTTTTTTTTGACGATTACTCAGCCATTTTTTGGTGATATAAAAAATTTTACTGCTTTTATTAGACCCCTTTCAGACAAGCAAAGTTTACTTTGCAAAGTCTTGAGTTTATAGAAGAGAAGGGAAAAGAGCATAGCGGGGGAGTACTTACTTTGCTGTACTCACAAATTCGTTTTGTTTTTCGTTCGTAGATTATACCTGAAGTTGGCTGCAACTTTATATTTATATACAGCGTTACCAGAATCTTTGGAATAAAAATTGTCATATGGCGAAAGAAATCATATTTTGAAGAGGAAAATCTTAATTTTTTTTTTCTTAATTTAAATTTTTTAAAACAAGGGCAAAATAGTAAGAATTATTAATTTTTTATAAAACCATACTTCCTATTATTTAAATTGAAATACATATAAACATAATTCGTCAGTATATGAAACTTTATAAAAATACATTTTTTCTTTTCACAAATATTTTTTTTATCAATATTCTAACTGCCTATTTCCGAATTATTTACTTCTTAAGGTAAGTTCAGACCAATGAAATATTTAACGAAAATATTTGTTCTGATATTTGCTTCAAACTGTGTGAAACAAAAAAATATTTTGTTAATGTTCAAACTAAGCTCAAATATTTGATCATTTTTGTTTGATGAAACAGTTGGCAAACAGTGTTAAATAAAATAAATTAATTCATGTTTGCCATGCGTTCAGACTAAAAGAAATATTTGCATCAAATAATTATTTAATGAAAGTGTTCAAAAATAAAAATATATTTCTCAAATGGTAAAAATGAGCGCAAAAGCTAATTTATTTATTTTATCCTGTGTTAGAACAGGAGAATGTAGAAGAAGAAAAAAATGGAAGCCACTGGGTAACGGGAACATGGCTAAAATTTGTGAAAAATTGCAAAGTTGGAAACAAACCCTTAAATATATTTGAAGTCGCTAATTTTTGCAAAAATAGCGAAAATTCGCGAAAAATTTAGATATTTCAAACATGCCATAAAATTTATTAAAAATGCCTAAAACTATAAGGAATGGCAAAAATTCGATAAAAATTGCTAAATTAGCGGAAATTCGCAAAAATTTGCTAATAGCGGCACGATAGCAAAGTCTTATAATTATAAAAAATCTTTAAAATTGTAAAGAATCCGAAAACTTACAGGAAAAATTGCTTCTAACCGGAACATGGCTAAAATTATTTGTCGTTGTTTGCTCTTACAATTTTTTTGTAATATCAAATAAATGTTTTCTCAAAAATTACTAAAATATATGTGTTCACACTATGTGAACATTGAACAAATATTTGTTTGCCGGCAAATACTTTTATTTGCTCAAAATCAGCTGTTATTTTATTTGATACTCAAAAATATTTTGTGTTCAGACTACGTTAATGAAATATTTGATGTTTGCTTTCAAATATTTCATCAGTCTGAACGTACCTTTACAAATACATTTAAAACAAAAACAAAGTTTTTAGAATTTGTTTTTGTTTTAAA
Source organism: Pollenia amentaria (assembly GCA_943735925.1). Lineage (NCBI taxonomy): Eukaryota > Metazoa > Arthropoda > Insecta > Diptera > Polleniidae > Pollenia > Pollenia amentaria. The sequence continues at coordinate 179,765,098 of OX031010.1, read as the reverse complement.
TATAGTTGTTCGAAAGAAGGAATTCTTTCGCACATTGGAAATAGGTTATAATATGCCTTTTTTAATATTTTTATGTCCAGAAATAATGATGCAATTTTGTGTATTCTAGATACTAGGGGACTAGTACATCTTAAAAAAAAAAGTGAAGTTATGATTTTTTTAACTTTTAATTTTTGGAAAAAGTAAAACGATTAGTAACTTAAAAATGCGAGTTTATGGAGAAAACGTAGATTAGAGCAAATAAAAAAGTGGTTAAATATCTAGGTATTTACCTTGACAACTTTTTATATTTTAATACTCATATAAATACACAGCTAATTAAGGCGAAGAATGCTTTCTTTATGTACAAAAAACTTTTTTACTCACGATATATTAAGTCAAGGGTGAAAATAATTTTATATAAATCGCTCATTCGGCCAATCTTAACATATGGTTGCCAAATGTGGTTCAACATTTCACCATCATATATGGAAAAATTCCGAATTTTTGAGAGAATATGTTTGAGAGCATGCACCTCACTCTATAAATCATCGGAAAGTGGATACACAAAATATATCTCCAACAAAAGATTATACAACGAAGCTAAAATAAGCAGGATCGACAGCTTCATTATTCATCTTATAAGGAATCATATTATTAAAAGTACTCAGTGCAGGGAAAACAATGTAATTCTAGCTCCATGCGATGCCAATGAAGAATATATATGCCAAACACTGCAAAGTGGATATGTACCACCTGAGGCTTTTCTATACCTTGACAGCAAAGGATTTATTCAAAACGAAAACGGCATTCCAAAACAACCAAAACAATACAGTGTAACGAACTTTCGGACGATAACGGTAGATAAAAACATTTATTCAGGGGATGAAAATATAATCACAAACATAAATAAAAAAAAATACTGGTGGCTTATCTAAAACCATATTGGATCTTTTTTATCTCTTGACCTTTATAACACTTTTAGTCTTAGTTTTATATAAAAGTTAGGTTTTTTTTGTCAAAAACAAATTTTTCTTTACATAAATTATCATGGCCCAATTAGTAGGTCTGCTCGAAACGCCTGCTGATTTTTTGTAGAGTTGTGTTTTTAATCATAATACATAGGCATAAATGGGCAAAATGTCAAAAGTTGTTTACATTTTTTATTAAATTTTTTTTAATATTCTTTTTGATTTCAAGAAATGGTTTTTCTTATTGTGAAAATAAAAATAAAATATATAATAATTGTGAAAAAATTATGAATAAAAATTTTAAATAACCATAATAATAAAAAAAGTGTATTAAAATGCGTTATTGTGCAGTGTGTAAAAAACATTTTAAAAGTGGATATGGTACGTTATTTTCAGTGCCAAAAGACCCAGTGTAAAGTGCAAAATGGGGTGAAATTTGTGGCAGGAATTTGGCCCCATCACATGAAATTTGCGCAGAGTCTTTTTCGAAAGCAAGTATTGTACGCCAAAATTCCGGTTGAAAATTTTCATTAAACAAAATAAATACATGATAAAAACAATACACATTTTTCTTAACAGGTGACAAGTTTTTGAAATTTTTACCATTTGTATACACACACAAAACGCGTATTGTTTTTTCTATTGTTGCATTGTTGTAGTTGTGCGCAGACCTTCTAATTGGGCCATGATCAATTATATAAAAATATTTTTCATATAAAAAAAACCCAATTAGAAAATATGTTATAAATTCATATATACATTGTACTCGAGTGCACAAATATGGGACTATGTATAATAATAAGCATCATTTAGACTATTTTGTTTATTTATAGTTTATAAGCATAAATAATTGGATTAAATAAACTTATAAAAAAAACGCAGATTAGATTTAAAATCAGCGACCTCAAATTAGTAAAAAAAAATTGCATCCAACTTCTAGTAAACAAAATAAAAAGTTCCCTTGTGTTCTCAACTGTCTGCTGAATTTTGCTTGATTTGGCCACTGTAAAACGTTGGCATAACGAATTAATTCGTGGCCGGTATTCGCTCCACAACGAAAGCCGTGAATGTCGTCTAAATTCAATCGTTGTGCTTAAAAACCTTTTAACTGTACGCAAACTGATAAAGCGCGTTCGGGTTGGGGTCATATGCCCGAAACTTAAATTCAGAATTCCAAAATATCGGATTTAAAATTTCCAAATTGAAATATCCCGAATTTCATAATCCTGAATCTTAATATCCCGAATAATTGTACAGTTTTAGTTTTAAAAATCGCGCGATATAAAGCTTGGTCGGGCCTTCGGCCGGGCGCAAGGATTTTCTCCGCTATGGTACAACACCAGCTTCGCTAACTAAAGATCGTACACAGAAATATTTTAAAATTGTCTCTAATCATGAAATTTATAGAATCAAGGAAACAATTTGTTCATTTTGCACCGATTACCAAAATGATTATATTGATTACTAAAAATTGTGAAAATTAAAATTTTTTTTTTTTTTTTTTTTTAATAAATTATATTTTTAATTTTAATTAAAGAAATGATCAAACATTTTTGCCATTTTAGACAATGATTTAATTAAATATAGCTCAAGTTTTGAAAATTCCCAACAACAATTCAACAAATGATTTTAAATTATTTTATTTTACACGAAAAAATCAATTAAGAATTTTTATTATTTAATTAATATTTTAAAATTTATTACAAAACAACTAAAATGTTAATTAAATCAAAATTATATTTTTTTATTTGATTTTTTTAGGAAAAAAATAATTGCTTCAATTATCACATTAAATAAATTGAAATACTTTTCAAATAAATTTTTGAATTGATAAAAAACTACTGAAAATTTTTTCTGCGTATAGATTTTAGGAGATCTGTAAATTTTGGATTTTTGACTGCGCCTGATGGCCAAAGCTGTTCTCTTGAAGTACTCTGAAAAAAATACAATTTGAAAAAAGATCTGAAAAAAATAGAAAAGGATTCTCAATTGTTCATAAACCAATACTTGAACTGAATATAAAGGCAGTTTGGGAATTACTTCCTTTTTAACTTCCATTGAAAAAAGCCATTTGTTCAAGTGCGTTTAAAACGATGAAATAATGACGGTGTTATGGGATACTAAACCAGAAATGTTCCATGATTTCTCCCTGGCAATGGAAAAGTTTTTTTCTATTGAATAAAAAATCAACAATCTTAAAGAAAATTAAATAAATTTATACAGCAACTCAGGAATAATTTAATAGATTCTTATAAACATTCTTCTGTTAACTTAACGACAGGATAAACTTTATAGTGACTTTATTATTAATAATCGTAAGAGCAACTAAAAAAGCAAAAGTATGAAATACCATTCCGAGAATTTACATTTATTTGTTAGGAGTTCTACTAGCGAAATGAGCGTACAAAGTTCAAATAATATTTTTATTTATTTAAATTTCAATTTAAATTCCTGTTAAGTTATTAAAGAAACCAAAACTTTATCAAACAAATATTTTTGTTTAATCAAATAAATATAAAAAATGTTCAGATGAAATGCATAATTTGGGGAAGGATGAAAATTATCATAAATTCATGAGGCGACTGAGTAAAATGTTATTCTTAAAATAAAAAATGTCAACTTGAGGTTAATCAATTGGGAAAACAAAACAACTGTAAATACAGGGTGGCTGATGAAAGCCGCTCCCAAGAGAAAACTTGATCTGAACGGCAACGTAAATAAACAAAATTGTCGCATATGGAGTGTTTCCAACATAGAAATACTGCATGTATTTCCTTTAATCCAATGAATCAAATTCATATTGCTGGGCCATACTTCTTTGAACAAAACGGTCACAGCGTTACGGTTACTGGTCACCGTTACTTGAGCATTTTCCTATCCGGAACTACGACGAAAGAGAATTCATGTCAGCTTTGTGTGGTTTCAACAAGATGATGCAACTGCACACATATCTCAGCCGGTTATGGCCGAATTACGCAGAAAATTTCCTAACAGGCTCATTTCAAGAAAATCAACCTTCCGTTGGCCCCCGAGGTCGTCTGACCTAAAGGCATTTAAATCTGCGATCGGCAAAATCAGGGCGCCGCGTATTCTCTTTTCTCTTTTATTCCCTTTTTGTTACGTACGTGTGCTCACACATTGTAGAGAATTAAACAACATTAACAACAACATATGTAAAATGAATACAACGCATACAATCGCAAAATGTAATAGTATAGGTTTCCGATCGCAGATTTAAATTCAATTATCTTTAAGACTAATTAAATAATTTTAAATACAATTCATTGGGCTTTCAAATGAAAAAGGATGAAATAAATTCCATGTATTACAAAATAAGACTTTCCAATTTTTAGTGTAGCAAAATTATTGCAAAATTCATCAGCCACCCTGTATATTTCACACTTCACACGCAGAAAAAAAAACACCTTTCTATATGATCGCCTCTAACAAAACTATGTTTTACGAAAACTTTGTAAACATATTATGGTTAGCCAATTTATTTTCACTGGCAACCATATTATTGTTAAAATAGTCTTCCATCATGAAGCAATTATAAGACATTCGGAGCCAACCATAGTATGATTGTGTTTTCCTAACCATAACATGTTTTCCGTTGACATATTAATTACTATGAAGAACCAACATAAACTAAATTTGTTTAGGCCCTTATCATGTAAACCCCAACGCAACGCCAAAGAATACCATTGAAAGCACAAACAAGGTCATAAATTTTTTTGTAATTTTGTTGTTGCTTTCTACAGAATTTCATGTACCGTTTTAAAATTTTCAACGCCACAAGCAATGGAGCGTTTCAAATTTTAAAACTTAATGTGAATTTCTGTAGAAGGCAACAACAAAATTACAAAATATTTATGTCACTGATTGTGCTTTTAATGTTATTCTTTGGCGCTGCGCTGCATTTTATATGATTAGGGCCTTAATATATCGGGTGGTTAAATTTAAAGGGCCGATGTTGAATGTGGAGCACACCTAAGCGTCAAGTTTTTTTCTGCATTTCTTTGACATTTCTCAATTTCAGACTAACTCAATTTGAACCATGGAAAGATACACAATCGAGAAACGCATTAAAGTTATTCAGGCTTATTATGAAAATGGGCGTTCAAATCAAAATTCATATCGTGAAAATCATATTCAGTGATGAGGCACATTTTCACCTCAGTGGATTCGCCAATAAGCAGAATTGCCGCATTTAGCCGAATGATAATCCAAGAGTGATTATCAAAAGACCAATGCACCCACAAAGAGTGACTGTTTGGTGCGGTTTATGGGCTGGCGGCATCATCCGGCCGTATTTTTCCCAAAATGAGGCCGGTCAGGCAGTTACTGTGAATGGTGTGCGCTATCGTGAGATGATAACGAACTTTTTATGGCCCGAATTGGAAGATATGGATGTGAACGATATGTGGTTTCAACAGGACGGTGCAACTTGCCACACAGCTCACGAAACAATGGCTCTTTTGCGCGACACATTCAATGGCCGTGTTATCTCACGTGGTGGCGATGTCAATTGGCCGCCAAGAACATGTGATTTGACAACGTTGGACTTCTTTCTTTGGGGTTATTTGAAAGTCGATAAGACAGCAAATATTGAAGAGCTAAAGGATAAGAAAATTCGGCACATTAACGGCTTAGAACCTCAATTATGCCTCAGCGTTATCGAAAATTTAGACCATCGGATGGAGGTGTCCCGCTGAGGTCCGTCGGTTATTTGTCCGATATTTTGTTCCATTCATAATTGCACCATACCAATACTATCATAATAAAAAGAAATGACAATAATTTCCTTAATAATATGTGTTTTATTCAAAATCAACATCGGCCCTTAAAATTTAACCACCCTTTATTACAACGATATATTATTTATCTAAGAAAACAATTTTTTGGTACGCCTACAGAAGTGGGCGCTTCATTACAAAATGTACCAAAAATATTAAAATCTTATTGGTGGCGGAATTTAATTGTCGTTAAATTTGGCAAATATTCTTTTTGCATAACTGGAAATTATAAAACCAACGTTAATGACGATCGGTTTAAATAAAACCAGCGTTGCCATTTGTCAAGATTTCCCTTTTTTTTTTGCAAGTTTTTTGAGATGCCAAAAAGATTTTAATTTATTTAAAGTTTTTCAAGTTTTTTTTATAAAAACTTAAAGTTTTTCCAGTTTTTTATAAATAAATAGCTTAAAATTTGCAGTTAATTGGATAAAAATATTAAATGATGTTTTTAGACAATTAAAAGATTTTATATTTTCTCACTCCTTTATTAGTTCAACAGTGTTTAACTGTGTATACTCCCTGTAAGTACAACAAGGTCGTTTTAATACATTGACAGTTTGTAGTTAACTTTGTAGTGCGGAAGACATTAAAAAAACATGGACAAATATTTAACGAGAAATGGTAAGAATATAAATAAAATATTTATGCCTATTTTTAAATAAAATTTTTTATATTGATTTAGTCCCGAGAAAAGAAGCCACTACAGAGCAAGAAACAAATCAACCTAAGAAAAGGAAGCTTGGGAACTACGTAAAAGAATAGGATGTCCATATTTTACTGAAAGTATGGATAACGAAAAAAATTCCTAATACATTTTCTTTAAAAACAAGTTTTTATTTCTGAGATAACAAGATTTTTTTTAAATATATGGTAACGCTGAATTAAACACAGGTCTCATTTAAAATTTACTTAGGAGCGCCTAAAACCGTACACAGAAAAATTCATCAGTAGTTTTTTATCAATTAAAAAAATTTTTTAAAAACTTTTTGAATTTAATTAATGTAATAATTAAATTAATCAGTTTGAAAAAAATAATTAAAAATATAATTTGATTAATCAAAAGTTATTTCCGGGAATACAAAATGTATTATTAATTTATTTCTTTATGACGTGCTAAATTCCCAATTTTTATTTTTGATAAAAATACTGAAATTTATTGCTGAGGGAAAGCCAGTTTCTACACGCAGAGAAAAGAACATGTTTAAATATGGTCACCTCCAAAAAAAAACTATTTTTAACGAAAATTTTTAACATATTATGTTTAATTTAACCATATTATTGTCACCGACAACCATATTATTGTTAAATTAATCCTCCATCAAGAGGCCACAAACATATTATGGTTGCCTCTAAACATGTTATGGATAAATTTGACAATAATTTGTTTTTAAATTACCAATAGTATTTATTTTATTATTATTTTCCTCTTTTCCAAGAGCAACATTATATGGTTGAAAATCAACCATGCTATTATAAATGTTAAACATATTTCAGTTATTATTGACCAAAATATGTTCGAAGGCAACCATAATATAGTTGTGCCTTCTGAATGGAGGAGTAATTAAACCTTAGTATGGTTGTCGAGGACAATGATTTGGTTATTATTAACCATAATATATTTACAATTGATGGAGGAGTAATTTAACCATAATATAGTTGTCGAGGACAATGATTTGGTTATTATTAACCATAATATATTTACAATTGATGGAGGAGTAATTTAACCACAATATAGTTGTCGAGGACAATGATTTGGTTATTATTAACCATAATATATTTACAATTGATGGAGGAGTAATTTAACCATAATATAGTTGTCGAGGACAATGATTTGGTTATTATTAACCAAAATATATTTACAATTGATGGAGGAGTAATTTAACCATAATATAATATATTTACAATTGTTGGAGGAGTAATTTAACCATAATATAATATATTTACAATTGATGGAGGAGTAATTTAACCATAATATAGTTGTCGAGGACAATGATTTGGTTATTATTAACCATAATATATTTACAATTGATGGAGGAGTAATTTAACCATAATATAGTGTTCGAGGACAATGATTTGGTTATTATTAACCATAATATCTTTACAATTGATGGAGGAGTAATTTAACCATAATATGGTTGTCGAGGGCAATGATTTGGTTAAATAAACCACAATATATTTACAATTGATGGAGGAGTAATGTAACCATAATATGGTTGTCGAGGACAATAATTTGGTTATATAATATATTTACAATTTTATAAAAAAAATTGTTTTGTTGGAGGTGACCATATTTAAACATGTTTTTTCTCTGGGTGTATGCGCATTTCGCTGGTTGCTTAGGCCAGCTCGTTAGGAAACTTTTTCCAAAGACTTTAGAACAGCTAAAAATATTTTATGAATAAGACTATAAAGTGAATAAGAATTTTAAACACTCTGGTCCTCCTTGTAACCATATCAAAGCTTCAACAAAGCAACAACAATAAAAATCGAATTTATCTTTTCCTACATTCCCCCATTTAACTGATTTAACTAACATTTTAGTTATTTGAAATAATTTTTTAATTAAAATATTAATTGCAATGATGCCATTGTCAGACGCATAAGCTTCGCACATCTGACAATAAAAAATAAGTTTCCAACGTGTGATCAACAATGATCTGCCAATGGCAACGAAAAGTGTTCACATGATTGTCAGATATCCGTCTGTACGAAGCTTTACATTTAAGCGGAAAGTTTTAATAAAACAGAATTTGCATTTAGTAAAAGTACCAAAAAAGTGGCAAAAATTACAAAAAGTATCACATTTTGGTGCATTTGGTAACAGTAGCAGAAAAGTATCCAAGTAGTCGAAAAGTGTCAAATCGCTACTTTATTAGCACCACCAGAACCGCTGGAGATATTGGAGAAGATTAGATAAGAATATTATATTTTGTAAAAAAAAAAAAAAACAATTTTTTTAAAACACCTGCAAAAGGAAATGTTTGTGCTAAAGAATATATCAGGTATTTCAACAAGAACTTTGTTTTCTAAAACAAAATAAAACAAAAAATTTAGATGAAGATGATTCAAATCTTTATTGCATTACGAAAAGTTCGGCAATTATGAATGAAAAATTATATCTGGCAAAAGTCCACCCTGAGTACGCTGTCATACACTGAAGGACTAAAGTCTACATGCAACCTACTTTTTTACGATTTTTAGGAATTGGTAACGATAATGAAAAATGTTTTTATACAACCAATTAAGAACAAAATCCTTTATTTGCAAAAAGAAATTTTTACAAAAGTTCAGGCTACATGTACAGGCCAGTTCCAGTGAGCGTTCATCTTCATCAGATGAATCATCGTACCATAATTCCGTCGTAGCCATGATTTATATTAGTTTTATTTTTTAAATTTGTTAACAAAAATTTTTTATTTAAAGTGACAGCTGGTAGAAAATGTACTACTGTGAATAAACTAAATCACAATAGTACTTTTTTATCGAATGTGTGCCATAATACCAAATGATAATTCGTTCGATCAACTAATTCGACTGCTGTCGAAATTCGAATTAAGTTCATAATAGGCACCTATATTTAATTATTGAGTTTCGAAAAATTATTGATCTTTTAAATGGAGAATAGCCAAAAAATATCTATTTCAGTGAGAAATTTTATAAGAAATCTTCGTAAAGAGCAAAAATATTATGGAGAAATTGCCAAAACGGTAAAATCTGTCGGTTTACAGTACAACAATTATTAGAAACTATATAAAAAAATGGAAGTACTGAAAATCATGACCGTAAAAAATCTGCCACGACGCAATGTTAGCACTTTTCTTAAACTAGTAAATGCGGTTTGGAAAGTAAGACCCCCAAAATTTGCGGAACATATTGAAAAATGTTCCAGAAATTGGGTCCACCCAAAAACTATACAACGACCTTTCCATGAGAGTCGCTTTGCAAGCAGCGTGAAACGCGAAAACCCGTTTATATCTGCCAAAAAGCAAAAACTCTATCTTGAATTTGCTAAAACACATTAATAAGATACGAAACGAATCTTATTTACTGCCGAGATTAAATACAATATTTTTTAAAGAGATAGCCGTTCTAGAGTTTGGAAGTCTTAGATCTAAAGAATATTATACCCACAGTCAAACATGGAGGTGGCAGTGTATGGCTTAGCGAGCCATGGCATCATCTGTATGTGGCAATTAGGTTTAAGTTGAAGGCACAATAGACCGATATCTATATAAGAACATATTAGAACATAATTTAAAACCATCGGTTAAGAACTTAGGTATTTAAAATAACTGGAATTTTCAGCAAGTCAATGATCCCAAGCAAACTGCGTACATTGTTCGCTAATGGGGTATATGCTCCCAGACAACTCAATTCCCCACCACAATCCCCGTATTTCATCATAAAAAACATATCTGGGATGTTTTAGAGAAAAAAAGTCAGAAAATATAAAATAAGCAGCAGTGAATGGCTGAAAACTGCTTTAAACGGAATTGGACAGAAATAACTGCGGAAATCACAGAAAATTAAGTAAACTCTATGCTTCGAGATAGCTGTGAACGATGCTCAGGGCGAACAATGTAAACAAGGCGAATTCATTTATTAGGTGGCGTGGAAAGCACAGCTGTGCTACTTTTTTTTCTTACTTAGAGAGAGAAATGTCAAAAGTTGCTTGTGTTTTTGACATATCGATCAACGAAACAACAAAAAAAAAATACATTGTCTTGTTTTTGGTGTTGTTACTTGTTGTAGTATTGACACCACCGTATACGTGAATTCGCCTTGAATGTAAATATTAAGTTTTAAAATATTTAAATTTTTTTTAATGTAATTTTTAATTCTATTGCTCCATTTTTACTGTATGTACCAAGGCGAATTCATTTTCAGGTGGCGTTGAAAACACAGCTGTGCTACTTTTTTCTTGCATAATTGGGTAGAGAAATGTCAAAAGTTATTTACATTTTTTCTCAAAATTATGTAGAGAAATGTCAAAAGTTGTTTATGTAAACGGAAGTTTTTGAAAACTTAATTTAAAAAATAACTGTCAAAGTGAAAAATTTATTATTATAAATAAAAAAATAAAAAGAAAATATTTTATGTGTATAAATTATCTATTTATTTATAAAAAATAATAAAAAGTGTTTGCGAAAAAAAGTGTTACACAAGGAAAATTTAAAAATGAAAAGCTGTTGCATTTGCAAAAAGAAGCAAAAGCCTGGAAATGGTAGCTTCTTCAGTGTGCCCAATGATGACCGAAGGCTCAAGTGGACAAAAATTTGCAGTCTAAACTTTTCCCGACACGCTGTAGTTTGCGCTGACCATTTTGCGCCCACAAACATAATTCGGCTACAAAAAAGTGCTGCGTTGTTGCCGGATGCAGTGCCAATGTAAGTAAGGCCCAGAACAGGCAGTGAAACGACCCTAAAAGTTGGTATTTTTGAGTTTCATTTGAGTTTATGCCATTGGCTCCTTTGAAATGACTCGACCATTTTGAAACCGGTCTGAGTCGCATTGGATGTCAGTTGCATTGAAACGGCCGTGGTTGAAGCTCGTGTTTACGTTTTATCAGTTCTGAAAGGAAACCGAAATTATTGTGATAATTTGATCACATTGTGGTACAATTTAGGTTGCGGGGTATGTGGAAAACGATAGAATCCGGTTTCAAAACAAAAATTACCAAAGGATCTGGTTGTAATTGCGTTTCACCATCTGCTCTGGGCGTAAATGTTTTTATAAATTATAGTTTTAATAGCTTATTATAAATATATATTTTCAACTATTATTATAAATATAGAATACCCGACAAAAAAAACATTGCATTGTTGCCGGTTGCTGTACCAGTGTAAGTAAATGTTTTTAAAAATTAGAGTTTATATGGCTTGTTACAAATATGTTTTGTGGATTATTATAAAAAATGTAGCATTCAAGATATAGAAAACTTTTCATTTTTCAATCCTGTGACATGCATAGCCCCCATGCCAGCGAACAACAATCCAGTTGCATTCTCTGAAGAGCATGCAATGGACCAGTCCTTGCCTCAGTGCCAAGTAATGATTGATAATAAAAAAAAATTAAAAGAAAAGACGTTCTCTGATAAAGAAACACAAACAAGGTACATAAGTAGCTTATAGAATTCTAAAATATGATTTATTAACAAATTTAAAAAAAATTTTATAAAAATTATTGTATTTTTATATATGTATCTGTGACGAAAAGGAAAATGACGATTTTAACATCTTCACGATCAAAAGTACACATTGGCAAAGTTTCAATTATTATGTACGATTTTTTAGGATGATATAGCAAAATGACTTTTTGGTTATCTTCTGTTAATGAACATTAGGAATATTTTGGACATTAGGAATATTTAGAAACATAAGCTTAAAAAACTAATCGCAGAGAAATATTGCTTATTACCTTTAAAGATAAAAATTTTCTCATAAAAAACTAAAAAAAAAACTTAAGCAAGCACATTTTCCTTATTGGCACAGATATTAAATTTCTTTTGTAAACCAAGAATATTTTTTATTACAGCCCAGTTGCTCCAAGTTACATTGAACATTTTTGCAAAAAAATTCAAAGCTTACAGACAGTTGTCAAAGAGCTAAAATGTAATTTAGCGAAGGCAAATGCAGTCGTTGAAGCAATGCGCAAAATATTTACGGATGGACAGATCCGCAAAATGATGTTTCCTGGCAATATTAACTGGAGATGGCCAGATATTTCCAGCGCAATTTGTCTGCATGCTGCCGGCCCTAGAGCTTATAGCCACTTATACAGAAAAGGGTTTCCACTACCTCACGTTTCGACGTTGCAGCGTTGGTGCCGTAAAGTCAAACTCAGGGAAGGCATTCTAACAACAGCCATAGATTTTATGCGTGAAATCACTGACCTTGAACCCGAAGATAAAATCTGTGTGCTTGTTTTTGACGAGATGAAGGTGGTGGAAACCTTTGAGTATGATGAAGTTGCTGACGAAGTAAGAACGCCAGTGAATTATGTTCAAGTGGCTATGGTTCGGGGCCTTCGTAAATCGTGGAAGCAACCGGTTTTTTATAGTTTTGACTGTCAAATGACTATAGAACTCATAGAAAATATAACGGCTGAGCTACATAAGGTGGGGTTTCTTGTTGTTGCAATGGTATGCGACATGGGGCCCACTAATCGTAAGTTATGGAGAAAGTTAAATATTTCGCCAGGTAAGTTTTACACAAATAACCAAACGTTCATATTGAAATTACATTATTAAACATCTTGCATCTATTTCTTCGCCGAGGATACATGATTATAATATTGGTTAGATTTTCTTCGCGTTCTGTTATCATCATTCGAGAGCACAAACGGTAAATAAAAAATCGGTGGTATTAAACATTTTAATAAATATTTAAGTTGCATGATAAATTTAAGTAATTTTTTTATGGATATGAATTGAATTTAATGTTAAATTTAATTTTAAATAATGTTAAGGACGTTATTAAGTTCAACGGTAAATTAAAATTTAATTCATTTTTTTATAGATAATAACTTTTACGATACATTTAATTTCGATTGATATTTAACCCGCAATTAAGGTCCACGCTAAATTTAAATCTAATTAATTTTTATGTAGATTATAAGGTTAACCGTTAATTTTCATTTTAAATTCTTTTGAAACCCCAAAATAAATTTTAATTAAATAATTAGTTATTAACACATACTTAAGTTTTGCTTTTGCTACAAAATTTAATGTTAAAAAGTGTGCTAATATTTTTTTCTTTAATATCCGAATGCTTCTTAGAAAAACCATGGTTTCCGCACCCTATAAATAATTCGGATAAAATTTTTGTATTTGCTGATGCACCACACCTTGTGAAATTGATAAGAAATCATTTTCTGGACACTGGTTTAGTTTATGGTAATAATGTTATTACGTCACGCACTTTTGTTGATTTGCTGAAGTACACATCAGCTAGTGACGTCTCAATAACGTTTAAAATAAGTAACGAGCACCTTGATGTTAAAGGTCCAGGTAGGTAATCAGTTATAAAATACATTATAAATTATTAAGCAATAAAATTTTTTTTATCAAATTTCTAGGTAGACAGAAAGTAAAGCTTGCGACACAGCTATTTTCTAATACATCAGCAAACGCCATTCTCCGGTGCTATTCTTTAGGCATGGAAATGTGTAATCCGGTTATTACCGCTGAATTTGTGCAATTAGTAAACGACTGGTTTGATGTGCACAACTCAACGCTGGAAACTTTTAATTACCCTGGAAAGGTACATTTGGAAAATTTGTTTCTTGCAAATGTATAATTAAAGATTTTCTTTAAGGAACCATTTGGAATTGCGCTGGAACGTCAGCAACAAATTTTAAAACGTATGACGGATACAATGAGTTCTCCTATAATACCAAGCAAAAAAACGTTAGAGTTTTTCCAAAAGGGTATTATAACTTCCAATAATTCCTTGGAAATGCTTCTAAGCTACGTTTCAGACAAATTTAAAATGCAGTATATATGCACAAGGCGGTTAAATCAAGATATACTTGAAAATTTCTTTGGTGCAATACGTAGCAAAGGGGGCTTAAATGACCACCCATCACCGAAAGATTTTAAGTATCGGCTACGGAAATATATATTAGGTATGTTATAAAAACTTTGCGGTTTATTATCTTCTTAATAATTTATTTATTTATTTTCAGCAAGAAACACAGAACACCTTAGCGGAACTGGCAACGTTGGTTATGACACAACAGAGTGGCTTAACAATAGCAACGAGAAATTAAACAACAGCCGTTTCGCTCAATATGAACCATCAAAAAGTCTGCCGGACCTGCTTGAAGACGACGATAGTGAGACTGAACCCGATAGACTAGAGGACCTAGATGTTAACAATTTTCCAGACATTGGAGCTCTTCAAGAGGATGCATTGGAGTACATATCAGGGTACATCATCCGAAAGCTTCACCTTGAAGAGTATAAATGTCAAGAAAAGTCGTATACATATGTCGATCAGGTATCGAAAGGCTATTTAACAAAACCTGATTGGTCATTTGTGGAAAAAATTAAAGCACTTGAGGGAAATAAATGGGTTAGAAATTTCCCATTCAAAATGCCTTCATGAGCGACTTCTTAAGGAAAGCGAACTTATCGATCTCTCCGAAAAAATAAAAGCTTTCTTTTTTAAGTGTCGGATTCACTTCCGTATAAGGCACTTAAATAAGCGACTAAAAGATCAAAAACTCAAGCAGAAGAAAATGGGATTTAAAAAGTTGATTAAAATTAATCTTTAGAAGTAATCGTCTGTTTTATAACCAAAATTACAATCAGTTTTTACGGGACGGGCAACCCTCAGCGCAAACCCGCAAAAAGTTCCACTTAATTAAACGTGAAATTACTTACATCAACAACATTGCTGCAGAAAATGTTTTTAATATCATAAAATATATAGTTGTCGCTTACAAATTTCTGCATTTAAAAGTTGAATTCCTTTTAATAATAAATTTTTTCCAACCAAATAAAGTAGTTTAAATTTTGTAATTAAGAAAAAAAAGGTATAAGTATGTACACTAACATTTGGTAGTCGATTGCACTGTTGCAATGCACAATTGATTAACTATGGTAGCAAGTCAAATCGGACAATGCTGGTCAAATATAAATGTTGATATCATCATATTATTATTCTATCAATATATGTATCTACTATAATGAATGCCTTGCCTTGCCTTACTTGTTTGTGGCCCCAGAAGAAACAAATTCATTAAATCGTTTCAGTTCATATAACGTTTTACCATTATTGTTGTATTTATTGTATTTACTAACGCCTGTATAAAATATTTTAAATATAATAAAGGCTTACAAAACTAATTTCGTATGAAAATTTTGCTTAATAAACGTTTATTAAATTTAATAATCGTTTATGAATACGGAGGTAAAACTTTATCAAAAACTAATTGCTTTACAAAATATTAGAAACTAAAGTTTTCGATAATGAATAACCATATATTTATATATTTAAAAATATTCATTATCTACACAGCTTAATGAAGATCATTTTTAAAGGAAGAAATAGTAAAAACTTTCTAGTTATAGACAACCATCTCCATGTTTTAAAATTTAAAAATTATGCAATACATTTAGTCAATTCACAAGGTATCCTAACATGTCATATTGTCAAAATGTCCTAATATTTCGAAATGGTTTAAAAATATTGTTGTTGGTTTGTTAACAAAAAGTGTCTTAAATAAATAGAACGTTGCTTGCTGTGTTTATTGTGCTGTCGTAATTAATCAGAAAAGTCCAGCGCTGAGCGGCTGAGCCGTACAACAATATTTTTAAACCATTCTGAAATATTAGGACATTTTGACAATATGACATGTTAGGATACCTTGTGAATTGACTAATTATGTTTGTAACATCGTGTTTATATTGCTTAAGGGAAAAATCAAGATGATGAGTGTTTGGAAATATTTCTTGGGTCCATGTTGAAAAAACTTTTTTATTTTACGATAACACACAACTTATTTTTTTTTTTTAACACAACTTATTTTTTGCTTTGTCCATTTTAATTTTCGTTGTAAATCACAAAATCATACATATATTTCTAGTTCTGCCGTTGTTTTTCTTTTTCTGCCGTAATAGCAGCTCTATGGGTTTTTTGCTCTTAGTGCATGCGAACAAATTTCTATTTAATGGGTATTGCCTTGATGTGGCCCTGTTGAACCAAGTACCTGAAATGGTGGTCCTACCTGAAATATATCCAAATTATAATGAAACCATTGGCTTCATGTAATAAGAAGCTTACCTAAAGTGACTGCATAAAGTCTGGGGATGCTATTTTGTACCACAAATAAGCGACAGCCCCACCTTTGATAAATAGTGAAGTATCAAAACATACCAGTATTAAATAAGTTGTAAATAAACTTGTAATTTTTAATACCCACTATCAGATAAATTTATTTATTACAGCTCGACATTTTTTAACATGTGCTGCAGACAACTTTTTTCAAACTTATGTATGTAGAGAAAAGTCACAAGTTATTTACAATTGAATTCGCCTTGTTTACGTTTATTGACAAGCCGACCAACTAAAGCAACAATAAAACACCCTGTTGTTTTTTGTGTTGTTGACTTGTTGTAGTCTCGCCGCCACCTATAGTAAATTCGCCTTGGTATGTACACTTTTGTCCTTTGAAATTTTTTATGTTTTTGTTATTATTGCTTTTGTTATGTTTTAGAATTATATTTTTGTGTCATTAATAAAAATATTTATTAATGCCTTAAATATTGGCATCCAATTCCCAAAAATCGTAAAAAAGTAGGTTGCATGTAGACTTTAGTCCTTCACTGTATATCGATTCTTTCATCAAAGTTTTTAATTACTTTTTGGCGAATGGCAAAATGCGCTTCGTCTGAAAAATGATTTGTTCAGAAAAATCAGCGGGTTCTTCCTGAATGAATTGAGCGAATTTAGGGCGATGTAAATGATCGGTCGGCTTCAATTCCTGCACCTGTTTAACCGTGTAAGGCTTCAAATCCAAATCCTTACGCAAAATTCGCCATGTGGTAGTTTTGGATAACCCCAATTTTTGAAAACATCGAGCAATTGACAAGGAGTTCCCTGTAGCTCACGGCTGCGATGTTTTCAGTTAAAAGACCCGGTCGAACAGGCGTTGGTGTTGGCACCTCTTTTATCGGACCTGTCGACTCAAGTTTAAAGACCAAACTCTTAATAGCGGTCTCAGAAGGACGATTTTGTTGTCCGAAAATACCATAAATTTTACGAAATGTAACTTTAACAGAACCACCATTTTCATAGTGGATTTTCATTATTTTAATGAGATTTTCGAGCGAAATTGAACTCATTTTAACAATTGCCAATGCCTCTACTACGAATGCGTCAAAAAACTAAGACCCTAATCATATAAAATGCTGCGCAACGCCAAAGAATACCATTGAAAGCACAAATAATGTCATAGATATTTTGTAATTGTGTTGTTGCTTTCTACAGAAATTCACATTGCGTTCTAAAATTTCAAACGCTTCATTTCTTGTGACGTTGAAAATTTTAAAACGGTACATCAATTTCTGTAGAGAGCAACAACAAAATTACAAAATATGTATGACCTTGTTTGTGCTTTCAATGGTATTCTTTGGCGTTGCGTTGGGGTTTACATGATTAGGGGCTAAATGTCAAAACTATGATGTTGTTGGTGCTGCCGCAATTAAAAAACAAAGCTCTTGTTGAAAAACCCTTTATATAAACAAAAATTAACAAACATTTGTGAGACAATTATTAATTTTTTTTTTAATATTAAAATTTGCTCTAAAAGAGAATTGTTAATGAATTTATTTCGTTGAAGGAAAAGCCAAGTGGGCCATTCAAAAAAATACCTCCCCTTTGTTACGTTTAATCAACTTTTTCCTGAACGCAGGTGCGCTGACGTATAAATAATTTTCGTTATTAAAAAAAAAAATTTAAAAAATTACTAAAAACGTATGTATTTACATGACACTATTTTAATTATTTATCTCTGCCCCACTGATTACGTGCGTTTTGGTATAAATCCCATCGCTGTTGTAGTTTTATTTATTTTTTTTTTTTTTTTTCTTTATGTAAATCACAATTCATAATTTTAATGAATTTCGCTGCCAAACAATATTAAACTGAAAAAGATGAAATGACAAATAAATTTATAAAAAATAAATGCCAATCGAAAAAAGTAAGAGAACATTCTATTATTTAGGTGGTTGTATAAATTTATTTTACCCGCACATTCTCGAAACAAAATAAAAATTTATTTATATAATGAAATAAAATAAAAATTATGTTTGTGTTACGTTTTTTAAGAGTTTAAGAGCAGAATATCAATAAATGGAAATTAATTGTATTGAATTGTATTGAAAATGCAAAACACCATTAAATTTATAATTGAATGATTAAATGAACACCATCCACGATATACTTGACAGGGCAGCCCCACTAAAACAACTGATTATAAAGTACGGGGAGGGAGGGAGGTAAAACGGATAATTTCAACACAAAATTGTAACAGAGATATTTGAAATGTATACAATAAAAAGTACTTTGTGTTTGTCTGTCATTCTGTCAGTCAGTCACTCACTCATCGGAATAAGTGCACATGTATGTACCAGGTGTTTTTTTTAGCTCCATGAGAACTTTCGATATTGATAACTACGGCTTGATAGTGGAGAATGTCAAACTGTGTTGACATTTCTCCTCAGTAAAGTTTGGCGAGCCATCATGAATCCCTTTGCGCTGGAACAACGCTTTAAAATTGTGGAAATCTACTTTGAAACAAATAAATCTGTTCGCGAAGTTCATTAAGCATTTCGTCCATTTTAAGAAAATCATTTATGATTAAACGACTACGTCAATAAGCACAATTGCCATATTTGGAGCGAAGACAATCCTCAAGCCGATTAACGAAACACCCCTACATTCATTAAAATTGAGTGTCTGGCGCGGTTTACACGCTCTTTCGGAATGAGCAAGGAGTTGCCGTTACGGTGAATGGTTAATGGTGAACGCTATCGAGCCATGCCGACTGAATTTTTGCTTCCAAAAATTAATCAGTTACACATCAACTACATTAAGTTCCAACAAGACGGCACAACCGATTTATTGCAAAATCAATTTTGTAAAAGCTGTATTTCCAGAAGAGGTCCTCCTGTTCACTGGCCTCCTCGTGCGTGCAATTTAGTGCTTCTGGATTACTTTTTATGGGGCTATGCTAAGTCATAGGCTTATGCCAATATTCAAGCCACCATTGGCACCATACGTCCAAATTTATTGGACAAATTAGTCAAAAATTGTACTGATTGAATGGACCACGTAACTCGTAGCCGCAAATCATATTTAAAAAATAAATGCCATGAAATAATCTACCAGATTACAATAAAAGAAATTTAATTCCAAAAATATTTCTGTCTTGTATTAAAATTTTATGCAGCAAAAAAAACACCCTGTTTATTGATTTCAATATACAGTGAGTCTGGCTGTAAAAAATTACCATATTTTAACTTTATATATTTAAAAATATACCGAAGAACATTTCTTTGTGAAAACAGTACTTTTTATAAAAAATCTGACAGAAGGGATTGTTTTTGCTTAAAGAGGAGGTTTTTTTTCTTTCTTTTTATAAAAAAAAAATCTGAATTTTTTTTTTTTTTTTTTGTTTGTTAAAGGTACTTCTTTGTGAGCAAATGGAACTTATTCCGGAAACTAGAAAATTCTACTATTTGTTAAATAGGGATTTCTTTTTTTTTTTAAAGGGACTTAATGTGCCAAATAAAACTTTTTGTACTAAAAGGTACTTTTTGTACTAAAAGGTACTTTTTGTGAAAGGAAACTCCTTTTTTATAAAAAAAAATATCTACTTTTTCAGAAATAGAAGGATTTCTAGTAAAATTTTAAGCTTTTGATAGACAAAGAGCACTTAGAGCACTGTATAAAAACAAAACGTTTTTTTAGAAAAAAAAAATATTTGAAGTAATTTTTTGTTGGGAGCCCCCTTAAGGAATGGAGATAGCGGCTAGGTACCAACCCCACTTTATTTTTCATCTCCATCATTTATCTTTAACATACCTATCCGCTATCTCAACTCCTTAAGGGGGCTTCCATACAAAGTTTTCAAGACGGACTAGAATATATTTAAGAAAAAGTCCCATAACTGCCAAGGAGTCGCCCCTAGAATGATAAAATATATGACCGACCTGCGTCAGTTTTTTACTTTTAACATTTTTCGAAAACAAACTTGCACTTTATCTCCACTTCTTAGGGGAGACTTCCGTACACAGAAAAAATTATTAAACTTCTCCAATCACCAAATTTATTTCAAATTCATAATATCAAGCAAACAATTTGTTGATTTTGCACCTATTACCAAAATGATTATATTGATTACTAAAAATTTTAAAATATTGAAAAAATATTTTCAATAAATGATATTTTTAATTTTAATTAAAAAAGTTATCAACAAACTTTGCCATTTCAAACAATGGGTTAATTTATTTAATTAAATATTGCCAATTCCCAACAACAATTCTACATGTTTAAATTATTTTTTTTAAACGAAAAAAGTTATTAAGATTTTTTGTTATTTAATTAAAATTTTAATTGAAAATTTATTTCCAAACAACTAAAATGTTAATTAAATCAAAATTTAATTTTTAATTTTCTTTCAACAAAAAAAATAATTGATTCAATTATCACATTATTTAAATTTCAATACTTTTTAAACCATTTTTTTAATTGATAAACCACTTTTTTCTGTGCACAAAATGTTCAATACAGACTACAAATATATTGAAGACAAAGTCCCACAAATGCCCAGGAGTCGCCTGTAGTGGGATATAATGCATGACCATCCTCAATTCGTTTTTCGTCCTTAAATATTGCGTTTTATGAAATTCTTAAGTTAATTAAAATTTTTCGTCTTTTGTGAATCAAATTAAAAGTGCAACTTAATTTTTTTTATATGTATATTAGGAGCATAGCTGCATTTTCCAATTTTTTATGAATTTTTAACAAACTAAAATTTCGAAATTTTGTAAAACAATTATTTTTTTTTTGCCAAAAAAAATTATGTTTCTAAAACGACAGCGCATATTAGAAAAAGGTGCTTAAAATAAATTTTATTGCGGAGTTTCGGTTTATTTAGTTTGCTCAATAATCTAAACCATTTTTGAGTTACGCGAATATATGTTGTGCAACCTCCTCCATTTGTGAAATAACGATATATCTCGAAAACAAGAGCTAACCAAAAAAAAAAAAAAAAACACTTAGCACCAATGGACTCAGCAGAACCGAATTAGGTTAAAACGCCATGTGCCCAGCTTGTCCGTTTTTTCAACTAGCACAGTGTTACTATTTTCATAAAAAATGTATTTCAAAACAACTAAAATTTTAATTAAATCAAAATTATATATTTATTTTTCTTTCAATTAAAAAAATAATTGAAGCTATAATCACATTAATTAAATTTTTAAACAATTTTTCAATTGATTAAAACTACTGATAATTGGTTCTGTGTTGTTAGTTAGAGACGCTTTATGAACAAAATAGAGGCTTTAAGAGAAAATATTTTTTTGTGAAAAATTTTCCAGGTACTGATCTTAATCACTGTGCCATATGAGAAATATAAAAGTGTGTGATGTAAAATATTTATTATTGGTTAACGCAGCAAATTTTCCAAATGATACTGAAATGTGAGAGAAAATTCCGCTTATTATGGTAATTGACATGAATTGAAATTATATTGAAGGTAAAGCGAAAAAAGTCTTATCAAATTACATTAACGATGCTCATGCAAAAGTCAATAATATTCCAGCACAAAAATTTAAATTTTATTCAGTTGCTCTTTAATCTTAAATTAATACAAGATTCAAATTGTTAAGTGCTTAAAGACTTAGACGAAACAACTCAAATAGCTCTTTCGCTTCCACCAAAATAAGATTTATTACGACAAATTTGCTTTTCAAAAACCCCTTTAATTTATTCATGACCCCAAACATTAAATATTTTTCATTTTACTAACAGCTTTAGTTTCTTAAAATACCCATCATTCGTTTTTAATTTGGCTTATTTATGTTTTTCTTTCAATAAATATTTAATGCGAAATTATGAATTCGCCGTCTAAGAGCTTATTAAATGGAATGGGAGTAGAGCAGCAGCAGCAGCAGAAGCAGCACACAATTCCATTAAAACTAATTACTAAAATACCAACCAAAAATTATATTAAAAAAATGCTCGCATAAAGTTCAAAATTATGTATTGGCTAAAATGAAACCGAATCAGAGAAAAAAGGGAATAAATTAAAACTGCGGCACTTTCAGTGGAGGCAAAGAAAAAAAACAATATTTTTTCTTTTTTTTAATTATCAACTTGTTGGATGCTGAATTTTGCTCGAATCATGAATGGAAATAGAACAAGAAAGAGTTCTATATTCGGCTAAGCCGAAACTTTTATACCCTTAACAATAAGGTGGAAGGAACAAAAAGTTGTATAAACACCCAGCTTAAGATATAAATAACTATATTTTGTAACACGCCTACTTCTCCAAACCCGCCCACATTTTGTCGGATGATGTGTGTTGATAACCATGAAGCTTATACTTAATTTGGAAACTTGGGCTCTTACCATTCTCCAGTTATGCAGAATACTATAATGGCTTATTACGGGAGGTGCCACGCCCACTCCTTCAATCCCGCCCTTTTTTCTTAGAGAGGTTGTATAGCGATAGCCTAGAAGCTTGTACCTAATTTGAAAACTTTGGCTCTTGCCGTTCCCTGGATATACAGAAATATATAATGGATTCGTATGGGAAGTGTCACGCCCACTTCTACAATCCCTTCCCATAAATTGTCTAATGTTTTCTATAGATAACCAAGATGCTAGTGCATAGTTTGGCAACTTTGGCTCTTGCCGTCTGAAGAAAACAAAACAGGACAAGGGTTTCATGGATAAAATTAGAGGCTCATATTTTAGTCATTTATGGACCGATCCAGCTGAATGAGGCCCTAATCATGTAAAACGCAAGGCAACGCCAAAGAAAAACATTGAAAGCACAAACAATGTCATAAATATTTTGTAATTTTGTTGTTGCCTTCTACAGAATATTATGTACCGTTTTAAAAATTTCAACGCCACAAGCAATGGAGCGTTTGAAATTTTAAAACGCAATGTGACTTTCAGTAGGAAGCAACAACAAAATTACAAAATATTTATGACATTGTTTGTGCTTTCAATGTTATTCTTTGGCGTTGCGTTGCGTTTTACACGATTAGGGCCTTAATAGCAAATAATGCGGGACCATGCGTGATGTAAATATCAGAGTACCGAAACATTCGCTAATTTTTCAGTCATGACCGAACGTGAAAATTTCCAAATTTTTCTTCTGATTCATCCTCATGAGGAGTGAGCAAAAAAAAAAAAATTACATGTGAATTTTTCAGATATGAAATATTTTAAATAATTCACGTTAAAATTCTTCACAAGGAAATAAGGAAAATAAAGTAGTAAAGAGGCCTGATAGCCGCATTCCAACTTTATAACTAATTAACAACGTGTGTCATTGGAGACCAACACCTTGCCCTCTTGCATCTACTTTAAAGCAACGGTCATCACGCCTATGCCCCCAGGGGCCGAGCACTTTTCGGGATTTTCATACACACAACACGTATGGTACCGAAACTCACAATAATTACATTCCGATAAATGCTAGCTTTCAAACAAGCAGGTCGCCGTCGTTTTTGTTGTTTAAAAACAAAAACAAAACACATATTAAATACAGGGGTGCCAGAAAATTTTGATAAAAAAAATCAGCATATTTTACAAGAATCGGCACTTCAATTAAATAAAATTGGCAAAAAATCGCCAAAAAATATCCCTTTTAAGAACAATAAAACATATTTTTATTAACACAAAAAATAACAAAACAGAATAATTCAGCGTTAACTTACATATCAACTATAAAAAAACATTAAAATTAATGAAAAAGAATATTTTTATAAATAAATTGTAGTTAATGTAAAAAAAATTTGTACATTAGGTTAAAATTGTTTTCAAAGTTAAACAATTTTTTTAAATTTTATTTTAACAAATATTTAATAGATACGGGTACATATATCGTCGCTGTTTTAACTAACCGACCTAACTAACATTTAACAAATTTTACAGGAGAGCACTTTTAATGTTTTTTGTCTTAAATGTAGTCATTTCATAGCCAAAATACGAATGAAATTGGGTTTATTAATTATTTGTTATGTATTATAGCATCTATTCTTATGTGTTAAATAAAGAAAAAACAAATATTTTTATTTTTTGTACTTAACTCAATTTTCAAACAAATTTCAGTTAGGTCAGTTAGTAAAAACAGCGACGATATGAGTTTAATAGTTTTATTAAATCCATTTTAATATCAACATAAATAAAGTTTGCATTATTAAATTTTAAGTAATCTTTAGGAAAAAGAATTTTTTTTTTTTTTTTGATGTTTAATTATTTTATAAAAAGGGAAAAATTACAAACTCCAAATAAACAAAAAGTATATCGATAACTTATTAGTATACAAAGTCCCATTTTAAAGAGCTCTCAAGTATCATTTCTATTAATAATAAAGTTAATTTTTCTGTTATTTTATTATAGATATATGTACAATAGCAGTTTTAATATGTTAATTAATTGTAAGCAAAAAAATTACGAAAATCTTACTTTTATATTGTTAATAATAAAAGATGAGGTCAAGGGTTAAAATCAAAGGATTATTATTGAGTAAGCCACCAATATTTATTAGGATTCAAATTAGGTTTAATATTTTTATCCTCCAAGTAAATACTTGTGTCAAAGCGACAGTTTTCAGGTGTTAGTTCATTACAATTTACTGATTTCATATAGGAAAAAGAATTCCTTGATAGGATTAATTTTCCAGGGAACACCGAAATTTGGTTTTATTAAGGTTGACTTCGCTAAAAATTCTTTCCACATTTGCGGAAGAATGTGGTAGGACCATAATTTGTTGTACACGTTTTGACAAAACCACGTTTAAAGTCTGAAATTGTTTGCCAAAAAGTTTGCAAATTTACTTAAATTCCTTCTAAATCTTCTTAAAAATTATAACTCTAAATTTAGAGTCAAATGTCCAATTTTCATCATAGTATTTAAATCTATATTATGTTAATTTTCATAAAAACTTAAATCGTATTTAATTACGGATTGATTTTTTGAGTTTTATATGAAAAGTCTTATTAATTAAGATAAAAGTATGGTAGCACTACTAAATCCAAAAAAATATCATAAAAAAGTGTAGTTATTTAAAAGGTGGTCTCAGAAAACAGGTGGTTGTTATTACTTTGTCTGTTGTTTTTGTATTGTTGTGATATTGAGGCCACCTTGCTAAGTTAATCCAATGAAAACTTAAGGCCCAACCATAATATGCATAGCCTTGCTTAACCTACTGTCAAAAATTAACAAAAAGTCTCTCAAATGTATGTAAGAAAACAAAAACAAAATAAAAAAACATTTGATTCCGTACGGAATGTGCGATCAGTTTCGCACTTTGCTTAAGCAAATGACAATTTCATAAAACTTAACAAAACGTTTCCTTAAGTTCAATATGGTTTGCCTCACATGATTTACATGTATTCGCACATTTGCTCAAGCCAACTTGAGCACATTATGGTTGTGCCTTTAAGTTGAATTTAAATGTACCACATCGGTGACTTAAGTTTTATTTAAGTGTTTAGTGAAGAAGAGAATTTTGTATTTAAAACAATTTTAAACATTAATATGTTTTAATGTCAATCCTGAAAATTGGCCATAAAATTTGTTTTGCTTTTTTAGAAATAAAGCTGGGGAACACTTTCAGAATTTGCATAAAAGAAATATTTTCCTTTTTCATAATTTTGTTAGGGTTAATCATGTTTAAAGATTTATAAGATTTTTGTTCAAAATCAAAACGTTTTAATAATTGATTTGAAAGTTCTATATAAAAATTAATACAGTTATTAACAATTTTGTTAATTTCGCTTTTGTTGAGTTTTGATTTTGATAGTAACTCATTAGCCAATAAGACCAAATTATCCTCCTCAAAGTTCAAAAAATTATTTGTGTTGATAAATTAAATTTAATTTTTTGTTTTTTATAAAATTAGTTATTACAGTTTTAAAAACACTTTCAATTTGGTTGTATAGGTAATGACAAGTGGTCCAAAGTAACCCAACATTAATAACTTATACGTCATCAAGCAAAGTTACCGTGGTTTAAGTGTTTATCAAAAAATCGGCCGATAAATCGAAGACCGTGGAGAGTCGATTCGGCGCCGTTCGCAGCAACTCGGACCATTATCGTGCCATGATAAACGACTATTTGATGCCTGAAATTGAAGCTCGTGATCTCGGCGACATTTGGTTTCAGCAAGACGGCGCCACTTGCCACACATCGCATCAATCAATGGATTTATTGAGAAAACACTTCGGTGAGCACATAATTTCACGTTTTGGGCCGGTCGATAAGCCACCAAGACCGTGTGATATCA
Source organism: Pollenia amentaria (assembly GCA_943735925.1). NCBI lineage: Eukaryota > Metazoa > Arthropoda > Insecta > Diptera > Polleniidae > Pollenia > Pollenia amentaria. The sequence goes on along the minus strand of OX031010.1, from coordinate 179,738,313 downwards.
CACCGTCCTGTGGGGATATGTAAAGTCTAAAGTTTATGCGGACAAACCCGCTTCGATTCAGTCCTTGGAGGAAAACATCACGCGTGACATTCGTCAGTTACCAGTCGAAATGATCGCATGAGTCATCGAAAACTGGACTCAACGGATGGACCATCTGCGACGTAACAACAGCCAACATTTGATAGACATAATCTTCAAAAAATAAATGCCAAAGAATGTTCTTTCAAATGATAATAAACATTCCCCATTAAATTTGAATTTTCCTTTGTTTTTATCTTTAAGAAAGTAGGGAACCTCGAAATGGATCACGCTTTATTTCTACTTTTTTATGTGCTTATTTAAATGTGAAAAATAGAGTGGAGAGAAAGTTTTAGTTTTCATCTACAATTTTTAATAAAGGAATAAACCATTGTATACAGTCAGAAATTAAAAAAAAATAAGTGCAAACATGCGTTTATATAACAAAAAATTTGTTAAATACAAAAAAAAAAAAATTTTTTTTCATATGTCTATATCTTGAAATTTCTTTCAAGTAGATTAATAAGTAAATTAATAACTAAACTTGCTACACGTCCCAAAATACTTCGTAATAAATTTCGAAAGGCCTTTTACTAAATATTTAAAATTGCTTTTATATCTCAATTCATTTCCATTTTGCTACGTTTTTTGCTTCTCATGTAAACTGTGATGTTTTATTATTCTGCATTTAAGATGACGATAGTTTTTAGTTTTTTTTTTTTTCAATAATATTTGCCTACAAAAAATCCAACACACGCCTCCCTCGGCCGGTTGCCTTTAACAAAAATATTTTCTAAAAACAAAATAACAACACAGGCATTTCGTGCTGTGGTCATGCAAACTGTCGAGCAACAACAACATCACTAGTGAGGAGTATTACGAAAATTTTTTGTTTCCTCATTCTTCATGACTAAAGAAAGGCAAAAAATTATTTTTCCTCCCCTTAATAAATGAATTGGCGAAAAATTCACAATTCATTCATGGCTGTGAAAAAAATTACACGTTTTAAATTCCTCATTCATGAAAAAATTCATGAATGGTTAAATATGAGCGATCATATATGAATTTTTCTGAACTCTGGTAAATATATCAGAATCTAGACCCCATTATATCTGCGGTCTTCGGAAATCCCATTTCAACGGACACATGGACATCGTTAAATCAACTTTGCTACTCACAAGGGCCTAAAATATATATATGCCTTATGGGTTCTACCACCAAGGACCCAGAATATTTATATGATTTATAGGGTCTTCCACCAATATTGTGGAAATTACAAACGGAATAAGAAACAAATATACACGCTTTTCACCTGTGGTGAAGGGTATAAAAACACTTTTTGGATATCAACAAGCAAACAAACGAATTCGTTTCAAAAGACTGACATAGAAATGTGAATAATTAATATTTATGCCCATTTGTGTGTTTTGTGCTTTATGTCTGCTTTTATTTGTGTTTGTGTTTTATTTTTGCGCCAAAGTGTTAGAAAGTTAAAATGGCGGCGGTTGCTATAAATTTCTATTTGCAAAAGTATGATTTTTTCAGTTTGCTCGCAAATTAAACTAAAACTAAATGAGGCCTTTAATTGAAATATCGCTGTAGTGGTGAATAAAACCAAATTTAATTTGGGTGTAAAAAGAAGTGTGAATACACTACAAGAAAATACATTTCGGTTAAAATGAGATTTAATGGAAAAAATGTGAGTTTAAATCGCCATTAGGTAGTTTTTTTTTTTAAAAAGAACTTTTTATTAAAGAGACCTTTCAAAAAGGTACTTTTTGTTTGCAAAAAGTTTTTGTTTATTAAAAAAAGGGATCTTTTTGTGAAACTGCGATAAATTTACAAAAAATTAATCTTTTTGGAAAGAAGGGATGTTTTAGCAAAAAAATTTAATTTTGATAAAAGGGATCAGTTGTTTTGTGGCACCAATTCAAAATTCGAGTCAGAAAAAAAAATTTGTTCGGGAAGTTCATAGAGCACTTCGTCTATTTTACGAAGCTCATTTTTGGTTAATTGGCTACGTCAATGAGCAAAATTGCCATATTTGGAGCGAAGACAGTCCTCAAGGCGTAAACGAATCACAATTATATCTATTAACATCGACTGCTTGTTGCGCTTTACCGCAGGGTTGGTTTCCCACTAAAACTAATAGCATTTTCAATAAGAATAGAACTTTTTGTGAATTTCTTAATAAAATTCAAATAATCTCGATATTATTTTTCAGACCTTTTATTTGTGTTTGCTGGGAATGTGGGGAATATTTATTTCATACTAACACATTCTTATCACTTAAGTTTTTTTTTTGAAAACAGACTTAGGTTTTTGACAAGCCAGTTTCATATCTATGTAATCTATGGTTATGACGCCTTTTTTATCAGTGTGCTGGAAAAACAATCTTTGAATTAATAAATTTGAGTTAATAAAGTAATTTTTTTAGGAGCAATTTTATCACTTCTATTTCACCTTTTTGTTAAAAAAAAAACTCGTACGTCTACAAAAAGAAATGAGAAGTCAGATGTACCAACGTGAGTTTTTTTTTTTTTTTTTTTTTTTTTTTTTTTTTTTTTTTTTTGCTTAAAACGGCTGATGTTGTACTCGTATTAATTTGCTTATCTATGAAATGCAGATACAATTAGAAACTAATCTCATACAAATATTTAGATGAATGCTGGTTTTTCCCTGGCAGCATAAAATCAGCTTATTAAACAGCAAACAGCAGCCCTCTAGATTGAACACAAAGTCAATGATTTTAATGATAAAGCAGCAAATTTGTGCAATTAAAACTAATGAAACCATAAATATTCGTAGTCGTAACAACAGCCAGGAAACATTTACGTTCTAGGAATTGCTGAAAGCATCTTAACAACTTTTATTTTTTGCGGTTAACAAAGTGTGAGTTATTATGGGGATGAAGTCATTGGATACAGAACAGAAACAGCAATTAAAATATTATAATAGAAAATCTTTAAATTAAACGTAGTAGAAGACAATTATTGGGTATTATATTGTCAACTTTACTAAAGTAAAATTAATTTAAGCAATTAGGACTAAAAGGGGTTTTGCAAATATTTTTTAATAAATAGAATCTGGGAATTATATATTTTCATAAGCTACTTAATTATATTCAACATTTTTTATTTTTAAAATTTATTCTATGAGCTAAATTTCAGTTATGTATTTTTTTATAAAGCTTTTTGTAAAAGTTCCATTCCTTTAATTTTAGGAATGACTTAAATAAATGAACTTGTATTACAAAAAGCTTCTTAAAAAAATACATAACTGAAATTTAGCTCATAGAATAAATTTTAAAAATAAAAAATGTTGAATATAATAAAGTAACTTATAAAAAAGAAATAATTCTCAGATTCTATTTGTTAAAATAGTTGAGTTAAATACATTCAATTTATAAAGTATCACTATCCAGTGTGACACAAGCAATGCTGACGAAGGCTTTAGCGGGCCAGAAAATGCATTACATTCTACTGGTGTCTAATAACACTGTGCAAGAAATTGACACTTTTTTTTCGTGACAAGCTGGGCACCTCGCGTTTTAACATAATTCGGGTACGCTGAATCCAGTGGTGCCCGCGGTTTTTTAAGATTGGCTCTGGTATTCGAGATATGCCGTTATTTCGAAAATGGAGGAGGTTGCACAACATATGTTCGCGTAACTCAAAAACGCTTTAGCTTATTGAAAAAACTTAAAAAACCGAAATTGTCGTTTTAGAAACATAATTTTTTTTTTTGAAAAAAAAAATAATTTTTTTAACAAAATTTCGAAATTTTTGTTTTTTAAAAATTCATAAAAAATTGGAAAATGCAGCTATGCTTCTAATTTTTCGCAGACGTATAAAAAACTTCCAAACAAAACAAGCCATAAATGATTAAAATCTCTTTGCAACTTTTGATTTTATTCACAAAAGTCGACAAATTTTAATTAATTTATGAATTTCATAAAACGCAATATTTGTATGGGAGCCCCCGTAAGAAGTGGAGATGTGGGGCAAGTATGTCTCGAGAAAATGTTAAGGACAAAAAATTAATTGAGGTCAGTCATACATTATATACCACTAGGGGCGACTTCTGGGAATTTATGGGACTTTTTCTTTAATATTTTTCTAGTCTGCATTGAACATTTTGTATGGAAGCCCCCTTAAGGAATGGAGATAGCGGGTGGGTATGTTAGAAATAAATGATTGAGATGAAAAATAAAGTGGGGTTGGTCATACATTTGACCCATATCGGGGCATCATAGGCGCTGCAGGGGCCAAATTTAAGAATTTAATTAAACGGACATATTTGTATGGGAGCCCCCCTAAGGGTTGGAGATATATGGCAACTATGTTTTAAGAAAATGTTAAGAACAAAACACATTGGAGGTCGGTCATACATTATATCCCCCTAGGAGTGAATCCTAGGCCTTAGAAACAAATGATGGGAATGGAAAATAAAGTTTCCCTCGTCATATATTTGGCCCGTCTAGGGGTATCTCAGGCGCTGAAGGTGCAAAATTTAAGGCTAGGGTTCTACGCGCATAAAAAACAAAGTTTCAAATAAAATAAGCTATAAGTGATTACAGTCTGTCTACAACTTTTGATTTTATCAGAAAAGATTAAATTTTTTTCATATATCTCGAAAACCGCGGGCACCACTGGATTCAGCGTACCCGAATTATGTTAAAACGCCATGTGCCCAGCTTGTCTGTTTTTTCAACTAGCATAGTGTAATTGTACATTTTTCTGTACATACAATATACTTCATTGCTATCCAAAGGATAGCCAAGGTAAAATGTAACAGGAAGATACAAGATTATAGTCTGGTAGTGTATAAAGTCATTCCTAAAATTAAAGGAATGGAACAATTACAAAAAGCTTTATAAAAAAATACATAACTGAAATTTAGCTCATAGAATAAATTCGAAAAATAAAAAATGTCAAATATTTGTTACTAATTATATTCTTATTTTTTCCACCTTTTTCTATTAAATATTATATTTTTTACAAAAACCAAATATAAAAAAAAATGTTAAGTCGTCGACCAATGAAATGAAAACGAAACCTTGTCAAATTTATAGCAAAACATGGTCAAATCAAGAACATACCAAACGTAAAAAATACCATAAATTATTAAATCAAAAATGAATTGTTGCCAAATGGACAAGAAGAATAAAAGCAAATAGGAATTCTTAATTTCAAAATTTGTTTTTGTTTTAAATCTTAGTTAAACGAGTCACTTTTGCACTCGCATTCTACAAACAGGCAGTTAATTTTAATACATAAATGAGATATTAAACAAAAAATATAATGCCGATATTTATACCCCCCACTACCTTTAGTGGTGAATGAGGTTATGCTAAGTTTGTCATTCCGTGTGAAACTTTTTTATTATACGTCTTAGACCCTATAAAGTATATATATTCTGGCTCCTTGAGTAATTCTAAGTTGATTTAGACATGTCCGTCTGTTGAAAACACGCTCGAAAAACGCAAAAGAAAAGGAAAAACTTGGTCTCAAATTGCTTGTAGTTATCCTAAGCAGTTTGGGATTGAAATTCAGCAACATCGGTGCAGAAGGATCAGAATAGATATGAATCAAAATGTGGAACCACCACCCTAAAAAAATTGATAATTTTGATACACAAACTAACATTATTGGTGGAATAATGCACGGAAGGATATAAAATTTTGCACGAATTCGCTTTGTACGACTGCAAATCATACTGTAAAATGAAGATCGGTTCATAATTGACCATAGACCCCATATAAAACCTACTCGCGGAAAACAGTTTAGTACGCCTTAAACCGTAATAAATAACGGTTTATCATACTAAAATTTGGTACGTCACAGTTTTATATGATCTTAAATCACACTTAACATTTTTTGAAGTTTGCTCCATAATTTACTCCGGGCCCCATATAAACCCTAATCCCGAAAAACCTTTTAGTACTCCTTAAACCGTAATTAATAATGCGTTCATAATAAAAGTTGGTATATCACAGTTTTATAAGGCTTGTAATCGCAGCGTCATATAAGCCCTACTCTCTGAAACAGTTTATTGCGCCTAAAACCAAATAAAGCCCACTTTGGGAAAATAATTAAATTCGCCTAAAACCATAACAGATATAGATATTGCGGTAAAATTTTTTTCAACTTAGATTCATATGGCCAGAAAAAATATCATGCAATTTTGTGAAATTTATTCTAATTGTTTTTTTTTTTGTAATACCAGAGAATCAGTCTTCAGAATTTTGGAATGATTGCTCCATAATATTCCATAGGTCCAATACAAATTACATACGCTCCTAAAAATTATTTTAGTTCAGCTAAAACTGTTACAAATCATCATATTTTACTCAAGCCAGTTCAAAGTCAAGAACCGCATGAAACTTTCTTATTGCCGGACAATAATTTAATTCAGGTCTAAACCGCAACCAATTTTAATGTTGACGTTCGTTTTTCTGAAGCTTAGTTAATAATATATATGTAGATTTCATATAGAGCCCACGGTACACTTGAATAATCCGTACTTGGATCAAACATTCTGCACTCGATTTAAAGAAATCCGTACTTTTATTGACACAATTTCGGCTTGTTTTAAGTACGGATAGAATGATTTTTCTTTTCAGTGTGCCCTGTCAAAATAAGAAATCCGTGTTGGCAAGACAACAACGGTGAGTTGTCAAAACGAGAACAATGCATTGTTGAATTAAACACAAATTGCAGACGAAATGACATCTGGGGCTCTTTAAATTTGAACACCATCCGTTTTAAAATTCACCAAGCATTTGAAATTGTCTCTCAAAGAATATGAGAGACAATTTGTATTTTGGTGTAAAGCGCCACAAGCTTAGCATTAAGTGAAAGAGGGGAACAGCTTCATTAAATGGTAGCGTAACGTGACAAAAAAGAGAGCTTTTCTGTATTTCTATTTATTTTTTCCCTCTGTCAATCTGCGAACAAAAAGATGTGTCTAACAAGTATATGGACAATTTTGATCGCATATTTTAGCATTTCTGGAGCCGAAAGTTTGACTGCAAAACCGACTTTGGTTGATCCATTAGCAGGCAGCATTTTGCTTTGGATTGAGGACAAAAATCAGTTTCTAGCCCCCACGATTGAGGTATTAACAGTTATGTATATATGTACTGTTGCATACATGAAAATATATATATATGTACTAACTTAACCCGGTGTGCTTCGCAACCCCAATCGTTATAAAAGGAAACAAAAAGTATTTATATAAATATATAAACACAATTTTATATATATATATAAACACAATTTTTTTTTATTAAATTATTAATTAATTATTGCAATGCTTTAGGATACACAATGTTTTTAGTTTTTCCATCTGGAGCATAAACATATAAATCAGTTGGTTTTCCAACACGCAAGCATGCAACATAAAGCTGTCCATGCGAGAAACATTGATTTGCTAAATTTAAGCCTCAAACTTGTAGAGATTGTCCTTGGGCTTTGTTTATCCCATTAAGGCCCTGCGTTGCGTTTTCGCCACGTTCACTTAAACCTCCCCTCAGGCATTTTGTGATTACTTGATATTGTAATAAAGAACAGTGAAATAAAACTTAACTTAATATCTAACTGCTCTGTTTGTAGATTTCTATCATACATAAGTTTTTTTTATAAAAAATTTTTATTTAAAAATTTAGTTTTTCCTGTTTTTGGGTACTTTTAGAAATTGTTATAAAAAACTAAAGTAATATATAATATACCTATCTCAAACTTTTAATGGAGGTAGCTAACATACGAACATTATTATTTCTACTGAAAACCCCAATCCTCTTAGACATTTGCCACTATTTTTATTATTGGATATATTCGTGATGCGAAAACGCAACACTGGGCCTAAACGATATAGAAATTACATAAAATGATCAAATGGAAACATATTTATACAATCAGTTGATATCCAAAACGGCACAATAAAAACATGTACTTATGGTTATTGTTATCGAAAATTTTTCGATAATTTTATCACATCTTACAATTCAGTGATTCGAAATGATCGAGTCGATCATAAAACTGTTCGCCAAGAAAAACGTTTACGATGTCGGCAATGTACAAATTTGGCGTAGCAGTTCACCCGAAGTGCTTTGGAGCATATCATAATTGAATTAAATATTAAATGTATATGTATGTGCATCTTTTTAACTAACCGATATACCTAAAAATAATTTTTTTTGCATATTTAGGTATAAACAAACAAATTTTAAATGTTTAATCATTATAGCTCAATTGGATCATGTCTCGGGCCTTAATGGGTTATAGTCATATCAAACGCTAACCTGTCCAACCACAACTTTAAATAGACTAGGGCTCATTAATTCATAACAATAGCCTAATGTGAGAACTTGATGACGATCGGCTCAGTATCGGAATCATTCTATGCACAATCTTGTTTCTCCCTTTTATACACAGGTTGTATTGAAGAGAAGCAAAAACATTCTGCACTCTCAATTTTAATTGCGCTATAACTAAAGCGTAAACACAAATTATCGATCGCACTTTCTCACATACATATTTGTGTATATAGACGCGGTCTACAGTACTAGTGACTTATTATACCCCAGACAATGTAATTTACTATAGACCTTTAACATGTGCCTGTCATTGGAAATCTACTGCTGACGTTGGTACTATTGTCTTCATAGTTCTTTTGGGACCATATGTAGACATTGGAACCAGAGAATCACTAGTACATTTAAATAAATCTAGTCTGCACTTTTGTAACGAATACGAATTTCTTCTAGTCTTTGTTACTTCTCACTCAGGGCGTGTGTAAAATGGTAGCAAAGTACCCATGAAAGTAAAATTTTGACACTGTTGAATAAACTTTCACTAGGCCAGGGGGCGAGTATAAATTTTGACATTAGCGTAGAAATTTTGAGTTGAAGTCGCCGCCAGTTCGAAAGCCATATTTACACTCATTTTTTAGTCAAACTTTTCTTTTTAGCCGTGTTGCATATTTATATCAGCTATTATAAGATCAAAAATTGTGACATATAAAATTTTTTTTATTAATATCGTTTGTGTTATTATAATTTGTGCATATTGACATCAGTGTCTAATAAAATTAAAATACTTATTTTTATTCAAATGAATTTGATATTCAGTAATAGAGTACAGACAGCTTATTACATTTACATTACAAGCATTTTGTTATTTTGCCAAGGCACAACCTAATGTAGGTGTAATTAAAAAAAAACCAATCACAATAACATGGAAATATATGTGTTCGATTGAGGTGTAATCTAAATAAACAGAGTGGATAAATAAATCATTAATCACATAATCAGCTTATTAGGATTTGGGTTACCTTAAAGATAACAAAAGGTGGTGTTGTACTATTTTAGTCCAGAGTTGTAACCGGCAGAGATTGCCACTGGTTACGCTAATGCTTTTGCCGATCTCAACTTAATGAGGGCAAAAGGAGATTTTTAAGCAAATTAAATTCAAGGCAGTTAATGCCGATTTGAAGTTCTTTGTTTTAATCTGATTTATTTTGGGCAGTGAGCCCCTTTTTATACAAAATTTTCTTATACCTAAATTATTATTCTAATTCCCCTCAAAAATTATTGACCAATCATAATTAGTTAGGTAAATTGAGTTAAACGACAAAATCGTCACTCAATTTACCAAACTGTTTATCTTGCATTTTTGATGGATCAATGTTCTCTACTAAACATGTGCCTTAATATTATTGTTTTTATTTTTAAGTCGGGTGTCAAATTCGTATTCATGTACACTTATTAGGGTGCCCCACCACATGCATTTGGTAAAATGTATTAGGGTACACCACTAAAAAAAACTTTATAAAAATGAGAAATGTCCTAAAAGTTTAAAAAAGCATAAAATATCTGTTTATGGGTTCCAACTAGTCGAGAATAAAAAAAAAACGCAGAAAAACGTCAAAAATTAAAAAAAATTCAAAAATTTTTAAACAGCCAAATGTGCAACCTCCAAAAATTCCCTAAAATTTGTTCACAACCTGCAACCTGCTAGAAAATCATATTAAAAGTAAGCGCGAATTCTAAAAATTGGTTTATAAATTATGGTCAAGCTCACAAAAAAATATCCCGGACAGACAAATTGTCTGTCTGATTTCCAAAATTTTTTGTAAGTTCTATTAAAAGGCAAAAAAATCGGTTGATAACGAAGTTATGCGGTAAAAAACATAAAAAATTATCATACAACCGAATTGAAACCCTCGTTTTTTTTAAATCGGGTTAAAATATATTTATATTAATAACAAATACATATACATATTTAAAATAATAACAAATTCTAATTGATGATTTTTATTAATTTTTAATAACTAATACTTTTGTCAGGTGACCCACTACCGGCTACTTTTTGCTGAACCGCAGCCGCCAAAATATTTACCGACTTAGGCCGAGGCCACGCAATTAGCGGCTAAGCGGCGAGCGTCTGAGCGGTGAGCGGCCAAAAATTAAAACATATGAAATAATACTGAAGTGGCTACGCAATGAGCGGCATTTCTCAGCGGCCAATCGGCATTTCTGAGCGGCTAAGCGTCGTCGTTCAGGAATAAAACGTTCTAATTTTTAGTTGCTTTCTGAGCGGCAAAGAATGAGTATGGCAAATAAACTTATGTACCTCAAAGTTAAAACGAGCCTTTGCTCTGCATAAATTTTTTTTCTTTGTTTTGTCAATCTGTTGTCTACTTTTTGCAACAGCAAATCAAAGGATTTCACAGACATACGGCAGTATTGCCAAAATCCATCTGGAAATTTGCGGAGATTTGTATATAAATGGTTAAATTCGCCGTAATGCCTTGCTTGATTTTTAGGATGAACAGCAAATCTTTTTTTTTTTTTTGTTCTTAAGCGCATTAAATTCTTATGTGAATACGATTTTCGCGTATTAACATTAAACAAACCTCTCTTGACAATGGCATTTCAATTACTAACCGCTCAGAAATGACGCTCAGTAATAAGCCACTTGCCGCTCTGCCGCTCGCCGCTTAGCCGCTCATTGCGTGGCCTCGGCCTTAGACTTCTGTTAAGAAATATCAGTAAATAATTGTTCTTTCCTTTATGTAAAAATTTTACGTTGTCAAAAATTTTATAATTTCACACAGCACAAACACGAAATTTTTCTACCACAGACAAATTTTATTTCACCATAGAACTTTGCTACCGTTGCACACACACCCTCAGTTGTTGTGGAAAAAAAAAATTTTCGTAAAGGGAAATTTACAGGGGTAGATACTTTGTTGACAATGTCGCCAAATGTCGACAAAACTGGTGACTTGGAGCCACTTCCACCCAGGTTTCCTTCAGGGAAGTTTTCGATTGTTTTACGTATGAATGTATGTAAAAATCTATGTACGTAAATATTTTAAGCAAGTATTTGTTTGTAAACTTTTTGGACTAGCGCTATATGATTCTGCATTCCGAAGATTTCACTGTTACTGTGCAAGCACAATCATGATCAGTTTGGTTGTAAACAATTTATCAATTTCTTCTATCTTTTAATTATAAAACAAAATCACTTTGATGTTGCGAAGTACATAAGATGTAGCTTAGCAATATAAAAGTACAGTAGTAAACATACAAATATTATTTGTCATATAATTTCAAGGATCCGTAAAAAGGACCGAATAGTACAAAATTGGTAAAAAAAAAAAAAATTAAAAATTTTAAAGATCAGTGAATATTATAAGTTTATTTTAATTGGCTAAAAAATAGAATTAAAATAAAAACTACAAATTAGATTAAAAGTTTCCTGTTTTATTTAATAAACCTGAGACAAAATTGTTGACCACAGTCACTATGTTATGCCAATCGCTCCTTTCTAAATAACTTAAGCCTGCCCTTTTACACTTACATCTAATCGTTTCTGGAGTATCATTTAGGGGTTGGGTCAAGCGCCATCTAATAAAGATCTACCAGTTCTAAGCCCCAGACAAGTTTGAGGAATTGGCTGTACCAATTTCCTACGAAACTTGAACTGCAAGTGATAGATACGCCTTCAGGAAGCTGCACTACGCTGATAAATAATTTGTCTACTTGCCGGTCCCCGCCAGGATGCAGGGACTATCTAGAGATTATTTCACCTTTTGGTGTTATATCCTATAGGGCAAATCAGGTGCAGCCAATAACTAGAATTCAGCCAAAATCTAAAACTAAGAGATATCTTTTGATTGCCGCTGGCCAGCGATCCTTTCTGATACCATGAGAGTCAATAGCGCCGTTGCCATACCAAAGATCTGAGTATTGGTTGAGGCTTCTATTAGTATGCATTTAGCAAGAAATACCTCCTGCTTTCAGAAAGGTTGTTTTGCGGAATTTTCGGCTGTCCGCTGACAGAATACTTTCGGGGATGACGTGGTGGCTGTGGTTGCATCCCAAAGTCTCGGGAAGTAATAGTACTGAAAAGCCTACTAAAGAGCTGATTTTGCATCCCAAAGTCGCGGGAAGTAATAGTACTGAAAAGCCTACTAAAGAGCTGATTTTTCACTACTCGTGGAAGAGGCCAGCCTGCGGGAGGACTTTTCCTAGATTATGTTTCTATTCAACAGGAGCTGCTGGCATTTTCCAAAAACAGGGAGGGTAAAATAACTCCAGCTCATAGATAAGGGGCGAGTGTATATTTTAGCCGAATTATACACTAAAATTGCCACTGGGGTTGTGACGGTGCCTCTCAAACTCAGGAGCGGCTAGCAAGCGCATAGTTGGTCACCAATTTCAATTGCATCCACCTTGAGATTTGGCCAAATGGCAGGTGCTCATGTAAATCCTATTTCTTTCTTCCCGTTAACTTTTTTAAAATTTTAATCCCTAAAAATCCTGATAACAAATTACACTCTGTTTTTAATTTCACCCACGCAAAAATGATGACATACAAATTAAAAGATGATGATAATGAAGTTGCACAAATAAATTAATTTCTCTAGAAATCATTAGCGTCTGCCGAACTACACATTTATGTTTTATACTAGATGCCACTAGCATTTTAGCCAGACCAACTGGAAGAGACGTTTAAGCCGAATTAAAGTCTTCAAATCCCTCTTCTATTCAACAAAATGTAAGTGAGTTTAACTAATTGAAAAATTATTAACATTAAAAAAGGCTAATAGATGAAAATGAAACGACAGGTGGGGTAAACATAAATTTAATTCTACGTTCTAAAAGAACAAAGTAAGTACGAGTACGAAATTAACTCAGGCAACAAAGTTGCCAAGGAAAAACCAAAAAAAAAAGGTTAAAAGGGTTGGGATAAAATCAAATAAGCGTTAAATAACAAGGTGTCATTTAATGACAGTTGTTTTTTGACTGAGTAAAATAAGAGAAAAGCGTAAATTAATTAACTGTCAAAAAAAAAAATAAAATAAATAAAAAAGAAAAACGCAGAAAAATATTTCCAAGACAGTTCATGTCTACTAATCCGGCTTTCATTTTACTATTAAGCAAAAATAAAGGCTGGTTAAGCCTTGTTAAGGCATGTTGGTGGAATTTTGCTGTTGAAAGTTAAAACGCTTTTTATTGTGAAAATTTAAATATATTAAAGAACTTGTTGTTAGAAGGTTGTCTTAATTTGCTTATTGCAAACATTCAATTTAAATGCTGAATAAAAAAACCATTAATTTGAACTTTTTTAAGTATCTTTTAAAAACCTTTTGCATTTTTACCATGATTTTTAATCATTGCTTAATGTAAAGGGAAATACAAGCAAACATGGAAAACAGAAATTGTGATTTGTTCTATTCCGCTCGTCCCCCAAAAAAATTTTCATGATGTTTAGTCATGATTTAAATTCTATGTGTGAATTGGGTTCAAGTTAACAAAAGAAAGAATTACTAAAAATTTAAATTTATATTGATAATTTTTTATTCTTGACTGAAGCGGGGATTGAACCCACGAATAGGATGATTTGACGACGGCCGGAAGTCAATAGTTAAACATCAACAATTAAAGCAAATTGTATTTGACTGAGTTGAGCGCAAGAATGATAGAAATAAAGATTACGACATCAGGCAGGCATAAAATTATTTTACTGCGCATGTAGTAACTCTGACGTCACACAACCTGTGTTCTCATTGGCTAAAATTTTTTAGCTCTCAAACTGATATATTTATGTGTTAACATAACAGTGGGACAATTTATAATTTTTATTTTTAAATAATTTAAAATAAAAGACTTTTTAAGGTTATTTTTTTATAATTTTATTTATTACATAAATATATACATTAGACCGACTCACCTTGTATGGAGCTGAAAAAAAGGTATTTGTTACCCCTCTGAAAATAAAGCTTGATATGTTTTATGATGATTCCCAAAATATTTTGGTTCTAGCGTTGACCATCAGTGATCTGGACCATTTTTAAAAAAAGGTCTTTTTTTAGTTTTTCGAATTATTTTGTACTTCGCTCCAAGATGACATAAATGAAATTTGGTATCATCGAAATTATGTTTTGAAGCAGCATCCAATGGTGTATAAAACTTGACCACTTGCGATCTACTAATTGAGATATTTAACTAAATACATATTTTCGTTTCAGGTTTTCATACAAATTCTACGTATGTGGAAATAATGTTCTGCTTTTTAAATTGAATCTGTTTTAAAATAATATTAATTTATTTTTATTATTACCCATTACCAAATTTTAAGTTTCTTTCAAAATCTTCTTGTGTGAAATGTATAGCACAAATTTTTTTTTTATTCAAAATTACTGATTTCAGTCGGTTGCAAAATATTACCCATAGCTTAGTTTGGGCCGCATCTTTTGGAAAATTGTAAAATAGTCAAAAATATTAACATATTGTTACGTTTTTACTTTATAAAACGCGTTAAGGTTTATTCCCTTTATAATAAACCTTGGAGTTCTTTTAATTGCAAATAAAAATAAATACACACGCGAATTCAACTTAACAAACTTTATTGAAATTAATTATAATGTTCACAAATTTTAACCACTATTGTAAGTAACGATCTGAACCGTTTAATGTCTCCAATCAAACTGAACTAAACTTTCATGAGTCAGCCTGTATTTATAGTTCAAAACTATTCCTAGTTGATTCAAGAACCGTCTAGTATTTTCTAGAAAATTATGTTCGAATTATTTTAAATCTAAAGTCTACAATTACAATTGCTAGAAAATTTAGTTACAGTTGCGTTCATAAAAATAGTAACTTATATGACATAAAACTATAATTAACAAGATAACTTATAACAAAAACCATAAATAATTCTTAGACAAATCTAATTTCGTAACAATATTATTCAAAACACGCTAAACGTTATTTTTTACACAATTTCTCACTTGTTTTTTTTTCTGTTACTTTATTTGCATTTGCCCACTGCACACTTCATATTTTAACTCTTTTTTTTACTCTCTTCAATTTTTAAAATTTTAATTCTTTTGCTATACAACTTTAAACACACGAGTTTTAACGTTTTTAATATTAATTTATTAGTTTAATAATATTTTTAACATAAAACATTTATTAAAATTATTAGTTTGTTTGACAATTAATATAAATTGTTTGGAAATATCTCTGAGTTAATTTATTGTAGGGTAGCCAACTATCACGAAATATATACATGTTTTCCAAGAAATTTTAATTTCACATATAAAAAAGTCTTGGTAGCCTTTGTAAGGGAACTAATACGTCATCACATGCGCAAAGCGTAATCTTTATTTCTATCATTCTTGGTGGAGCGAAATTTTTTGTTGTGAATGATTATCTATTTTCAACTGATGTACGTTTTTTTTTTTCTTTACTTCTGTTTTTTTTTCATACTTTTTTGTCAAGAATTCTTCTTGAAGTCCAAAGAACATATTTTTGGTTTTTTATGTTTTTCTTTTTTGTCTTTTTTCTTTGAAAATGTAAATCAATTGAAAATCGATAATAATTCACAACAAAAATGTCGATCCACCAAGTAAAATACAATTTGGTTTAAAGATTGATATTTAACTATTGACCTCCAGCCGTATTCAATGGCGGTGAGTGTTAAACGATAAATATTTCTGAAAGGATTGTGTGGTCACTTTAAAAACATGTCAAATCAACCTGTTCGTGGGTTCAATCCCAGCTTCATTCAGTTTTTCCAAAAAAATTTTAAATTTAAAATTTTTATAACGAATTTTTGTACTAAATACAAACAAAAATTATATATTCCCAAGAATAACTTTGATAATAAATTTCCAAGCATACGTGCATAAAAAACTGAACTGGCAAATTTCTTTATTTTGATTTTCTTGCAAAAACAATAAATCAATTTGTTTTTGTTTTTAATTTTGTTTTTTTTTTTTAACCCACTTACAACTACAATTAATGTTGGGGGAATTCCAACCAATTGTAGTGGGGAATGTAAGAAAAGAAAAACTCATTGTTTATTCTTGTTATTTTATTTAAGATTTGATATCGTTGTAAATAAGACTTTTTGAGAGTTTGAAATTCTCATTCACTCTGCAGTTTTATTTGCTAATATCTTTGGCTTTTCTAAAAAAATGTTTGGAAAATAATTCCTGATTATCTGACCTAACCTTGCGGCCACACGATCAACTTTTTGTTGATAGTCTTTTACATATACTGTTTGTCAAAATTTACATAAATTGAAAGCTGTGACGTAGGCTGCACGCAATTTTTAAGCAATTTACTTTCAAGATGTCATCAAGAAAACAATTTATACTGACAAACGAAAAATTTGCTCACTAAACTTCTAATCAGCTGTTAAATTGACCATAAAATTGCCAAACAAATGGATATACAAAATTGAGAGCAATCTCGTGCTCAATTTAAAAAGTGTGAGTGTGTTAGTGAAAAAAATGAGAGTGAGAGCAAATTGAAAGGAATTGAAAGACAAAAATTGATCGTGTGGCCTCCAAGTAAGCAACAACCACTGAAATGCACATAGAAACAACTTATCCTTCAACAATATATTTCCGTGTATTTATCAAGAATAAAAATTGGGAATTCAGCACAACCAACAAAAACTTATTTTTGCAAAATTTCACTATTTTTAAACATTTTTGAAATTTTCCAGTTTTTAAGAATTTTGTTAAATTTTACCATTTTTACACCCACATCAAGAAAGTGGAGATGCGTTTATGATGATGTGTGTAACACAAAATAATATTACTCCCAGCTACCCCCACCTTTAAGAATGCCGATCGACACTGAATAATTTTAAAATCGATCTAACGATTTCCGTCCGTCCGGCTAGTTTGTTGTCCAATTTAATATTGTACGCAAAGTACAGATTGCAATTTTAAAGATACTTTAATAAAATTTGGTAAACAGGTTGTTAATTTTTACAGGGACCAAGGACATTGTAACTGTCGAGAATCGGTCCAAATTTTACACAACACCATTGCAATCTTCCTACCGGAATACAGTCCTTTTGCCCACAAACCATCTTATTATGTTAAAATTTAGATTTAATTTGTTCCAAATTTGTTTGATTACAAACTTAATCAAAAATCTTACCAAAATTTATTGGAATCGGTCCATATTTGACCATAGCTCCCATACAAATACTACTCCCGGAAATAGCTTAAAATGCCATAACTTCCTAATAAATGTTGGTATTGACATACAAATTGGCAACACTAATTTTTACGATAACTACTAAGTCATCATAAAATGTTATGTTGGTAAGTACTATATCCGCTATGTCCTAATAAACCCCTCTCCCGCCCCCCATCCTAAAATCACTTAAAGGCAAACAATTCTCCTCAGAGCATAATTATGTTCAGGCGGGTCTATGTTTGCCCATGGGTCCGAAAAAGGGTACACTTGCGAAAATTTGTTTTAAAATACTGTGGTGTAGGGTATCATTTGGTCGGGCTTGTCTGACTATAGTTTCTTACTTGCTTTAATCTCTTTTTAATTGAAATTTTTAAGGCACATCCATCCATCCATCCATCCAACCTACGCCCCAAGCCCATCACCTGTTTTCCTTTTTGTTCTCCACTTTCAAAAAAATTTTCAATTTCTTGAGTACAAATAGAAAATTCTTAAAAGAATCCACATGAGACAAATCTTTCAATATTATTCTTTAGATTTAGTTTTAATGCTAAATGTGGCATTTTTTTGTCCTGAAACTTCATTTGGTTTGTTGGCATTATCGTTTTTATTTTCTTAGACTAGACGGAAAAATAAATACCCCACGGTCATTATCATAATATTTTACTTGATTGCAGCCCCACCAGTGGCAACATGTTCATCAAATGAAGAAATTCTATTTAAAAAAGAAGCAATTTATAAAAGAAAAATCGACAGCAACAAACAAATTCTTTTGTTTATTAAATGTTCATGATTTTGGCAGACGTCTTTGGTTGAAAACGTGAACTTTTTTTTTTTTTTTTTTGAGTTCTAGCACAGTGGGTTAAGTAAGAACAAATGATTTATAAAAAAACAAATTATTGAAAAGGTAAAAACTAATTTACATGGCATTTGCTCAGAGCAGGATCTACGGTATAAGAAAATAAACATTACACAGTGGGGAATTTGTTAAAAAAAAACCGAAAATAAACCCGAGGTCCGATATCCGATTTTGATCAAATTTTTTATTGGTAAAATAGAAAATTCGGATTTACCATTAGAAATTCAAACCTATTTTTGCAAGTGCGGCGATCCTAAAAGGCTTTTAAGTAGGACTCCTCTGGAGGAAGCCAGTTTTGTGACATAAGTAAAACTGCTCAGAGTGGGAAAGCAGCCCGATCGTCATTGTCATTATTATTTTTTAAGGGCAATTAGGTCGTCCTTGTTTTTCTAACTCTGCAGATTCTACGTTTCGTCCGCCTTCACTTGGCGTTGTAAAGGGTATTTTTTATAGATGTATAGATATTTAAGTTGGCAACACTTTTTTAACAGGCACTCATTTTGTCAGCTGTCAAGCGAGTTATGTTTACTTTGGTTTAACATTGCAACAATAATAGACTGATGCCTGAACAACGCATCCAAATTTAGTTAATGGGCCCAAAAAAAATTTAGTTTAGCGATGAAACTCCCTTTTATTAAAATGGATACGTCAATAAACAAAACTGTCATATTTGGAGTGATGATACTCCTCCAGTGTATGTTAAGACACCGTACCATCGAGAAAAATTGACTATTTGGTGTGCTTTATGAGCTGGTCATTGGTCCGTACTTCTTTAAAAACGATGCCGGTCAGAACGTTACAGTCAATGGTGACCGCTATAGAGCCGTGATAACTGACTTTTTCGTTCATCGATTAAACAACCATGTTGTGCAGGAGCTGTGGTTTTACCAAGACGTCGCAAACATGTCACACAGCTCATGCAAATTTCATGTCAATAAAAAAATTATAGGCAGAAGCGAACTTTTTGCATCATGATTGTGGAGTACCTAACAAAAAGCCATTTTAATAGTTATAAGAGGATCTGACTTTAAAAGATAACGGCTTCCTACATGAAGGTATCGTGGCTTAATAGCTCTTGGTGGAGGGTACCGAGGAGTAAGCCGCTATTTGTGATGACTGTATAAAAATTATTCGAGGCCAATTAATTTTTCTTCAGTGGCTTTGCTAAAGAAGTACCTTAAAACTAAACGAAGTTAAACCAGTTTTGAGACATAATTTTGGTTTGAGTAAAGTAAAAGTAAAAAGGTGGTTAATTTCATCTTGCCGTAAAAGTTTGCTAAGAATTTTATTAAAAAAAAAATTTCTTAGAGGAGGGCCATTATGGCCTTAATACCCCTTAAGATGTAATAGGTCTTGCATAAAAGTTATACTTATTTGCAGAATTTTATGATTATCCTATATTGAATCGTTGGAGCATTATGGAACTTGAAATATTTTAAAAATTTGGAAATGGCTTTAAAATGTTACTCCGACAACAACTTGATTTTATGAGTGGGGTTTATAAGGGAGCAATTTTGACACATAAAAAAAAATTATTTGTTCCATATTTTATCCGCAGAATATAGGCGGAAAAGTGTTTTTCAAAATGGTGCTTTTACGGGAGCTGTGGAGAGTTTTTTACCCGCTTGGAAATTATTTGGGCTGAGTTTGTTCTGATAAAAACAATTTTTTTAAACCTATTGCAGTTAAAGTTATTTTTGAAAGTTTGGCTTAACGAAAAACTATGCTCCTCTACGGACCCATCTCCTCCAAAGTTATTACAATGATTTATGTTTCTATTATACCTTTAAGGACGAACACTGTTACATGGACACGCAGACATCGGGCAAGCGGATGAATGGACGGATGGACTTGCTACGATCGACTTATAAATTCACTTAGTAATTAGACACATTAAAAAAAATAAAGTTCGACGTGGTCTAAGAAAACTACGTCCAAACATATACTTTGATATTTACATTTGCGGTCATATCTGCCAGATAAAATTAGTCGAAAATCGTCAAATTTTTTAGGAAAAAATCGTCAAAATCGTCAAATTGACTAAGCTAAAAAAACACTAACTTTTAATAAGTTTTGGAAATTTATTGTTATTTTTAACTTCCGTTGCTAATAAAATTTTAATTTATTTTTCCTGTTTTTGAAGTTAAATAAAAATTTTCGTTTAGAAACTTAAGTATTGACATTCATAAGAAAAGTAAGAAAATACACTAAAACCAAAATATATCAAACACCTACTTTTCACGTCGAAAATCCGGTTAACACCAATAAAATCAGTCTTTCTGAAAGAAAAGTTTCATAATGTAAACTTAGACTAAAGATAGCGGTTGTAAAATGTCTGTAATAAAGCAGTGCTAACTGATCTGTAGAATAGAACTCTTAAAAATATGCATCGTGCTAAAAAAAAATCGTATTTCATATGATGAACAGCTAAGACATGAAAATTGTTGCCAATCAAAAAATGCAAATAAATCAAATTATCTATGAAAGAAGCTAAAATAAAATGTGAAATTATAATAAAAACATTTGTCAATTTTAACAAAATTTGTCATTTAGAAAATCGTCGAATTTAGGGTATTAATGATTTTTGTACCTTAAAATCAAATCTGGCAACTATGTTGCGGTAGACAGCTTTGAAAGCTCTTACAATTTGTTGTTGTCGCCAAGATCGAGAGAGCAGTTTTGTGCTCTCGTCGGAGTTAAAACATAAAACAATTTTGTAAAAGATCGCACATTTTGCTGATGGCTTTGACGTAATTGGTCTAAGACAACATAATCAGAATGGTTACAAATTCAAAAATATTATGGTTACTTTAATCATAAATGTTGGTACCGCAACCATATTATGAATAAAACAATTGCTTACATTTATTTCTACAACAATCGTGTTATGGCTGCCCGCAACCATGTAAAACTTTACCAAACAATAACATTTTGCTTTTTAATCACATTAAAAGGGCAACGTATTTATTGTTATAAAAGAAACTACAGAAATGTTTGCGTCAAATATAGAACAATAAAATTTGGTTGTATCTAAAAGTTACAAGGAAATTTTCTAAAAAAACCATTATTTATTTGCCATCAAAAAAGGAAATTAATACAAATTGGATCAGCCAAAATAGACCTGTAAATTTCAACAATTGCAATTTTTTTCTTAAAATTTATTCTCAATAAAAAGTATTTATAAACTTTAATATCTAATTAGAAACTTCTTTTTTTGCATTTTCCCTTTTTTACACGTTTTCGGCAAAAAATATTTGAAAACTTCTATTAACTTTATTTTCTTTTGTCTGACAATATTTTTGACTTAATTTATGTAGAGAAATTAAATTATTTATGCACTATCGCAGCTAATAAATCTTTAATACAAACAGCCAGCAACAATTACGCCATGTCGCGAAATTTATAAGAATTTAACGCCAAACTAAAGCAACAACAAAACCACAATGACACACATTAATTTATCGACTAAATTATCGAGAAAATATGTAAAGCCCAGCAAAACATTTGCTATTTTTAAGAAACTTCTTGTTGCCAAAGAATTTGTTATCAAAAAAAAAAATCCCATTTATAGGAATTGTTCTTAAAATTAACTAATTATAGGAAAGTTTTTACATTTTATAGAAAATTTTTGTTAAACATACTTTTCATACCAAATTTTTATAAAATTTACTATTTAAAGAAAAATTTCGAAATAATTTACTTTCATAGGATATTTTCTTTAAATTTGCTTTTTATAAAAAATTTTGAATAATATTCTTTTTTAAAAAATTTCGTATTTATAGAAAATTTTGTAAAATTTTCTTTTTATAGGAAATTGCAGAAACAATTTACTTTTTATAGGAAATTTTTCATACCAAATTTATGTAAAACTTACTATTTATAGAAAATTTTCTAATAATTACTTTTTATTTGAAATATTTGTGAAATTCACTTTTTATAGCAATTTTTTTGTTAAACTTACTATTTATAGGAAATTTTGGAAAAATTTACTATTTATAGAAAAACTTTGAAATAATTTTCTCTAAATTTGCTTTTGATAAAAAAGTTTGAAAAAGTTACTTTTCATATAAAATTTTTAAAAAATTTCGTATTTATAGGAATATTTTGTAAGTTTTTTTATTTATATGAAATTTCCGAAGCAATTTACTTTTTATAGGAAATTTTCGTTTAACTCACTTTTCATACCAAATTTTTGTAAAACTTACTATTTATAGAAAATGTTCGAATAATTACTTTATATTTGAAATATTTGTGAAATTCACTTTTTATAGCAATTTATTTGTTAAACTTACTATTTATAGGAAATTTTGGAAAAATTTACTATTTATAGAAAAACTTTGAAATAATTTCTCTAAATTTGCTTTTGATATAAAATTTACTTTTTATAGGAAATTTTTCAAAAATTTACTTTTTATAGGAAATTTTTCAAAAATTTACTTTTTATAGGAAATTTTTCAAAAATTTACTCTTTATAGGAAATTTTTCAAAAATTTACTTTTTATAGAAAATTTTTCAAAAATTTACTTATTATTGGAAATTTTTCAAAAATTTACTTTTTATAGGAAATTTTTCAAAAATTTACTTATTATAGGAAATTTTTCAAAAATTTACTTTTTATAGGAAATTTTTCAAAAATTTACTTTTTATAGGAAATTTTCCAAAAATTTACTTTTTATAGGAAATTCTTCAAAAATTTACTTCTTATAGGAAATTCTTCAAAAATTTACTTTTTATAAGTAATTTTTATTAAATTTACTTTTGGTATGAAATTTTCATTAAATTTACTTTTAATATGAAATTTTCATTAAATTTACTTTTTATATAATATTTTTATTAAATTTACTTTTAAATCAAACTTTTTAATATTTACCATTTATAGGTAATTTTTGTAAAAACTACTATATATAGAAAATTTTCGAATAATTTCTTTTTGTGGCAAATATTTTTTAAATTCAATTTTTATAGCAATTTTTTGTAAAACTTACTATTTATAGGAAATTTTTTAAAACTTTCGAAATTCTTTTCTTTATAGGATATTTTTATAAATTTGCTTTTGATAAAAATATTTGAAAAATTGACTTTTTATATAAAATTTTTAAGAAATTTTCTTTTTATGTAAAATTTCGAAAAAAATTTTATTTGTAGAAAACTTTTCAAAAATCTACTATTTATAAAATCACTTTTTATCGCAATTCTTTGTAAATCATAATATTTATCGGAAGTTTTTGAAAAATTTACTATTTCTCGAAAAGTTTCGGAATAATTTACTTTTATATGATATTTTCTAAAAATTTGTTTTTATAAAAAACTTTTGAAAAATTTACTTTCACATGAAATTTCCTATTTATGGGAAAGTTTTGTAAAATGTTCTTTGTATAGGACAGTTTTGGAAAATTTCGAAAAATTTTCTATTTATTGGAAATTTTTGAAACATTTTCGTTTAACTTACTTTTCATACAAAATTTTTGCAAAATTTACTTTTTATAGAAAATTTTCGAACAGTTACTTTTTATGGGGAATAACTTTATTTAATTATTTCATTGTAATACAATAGGTCATGCACTTTTTATAGCAATTTTTTGTAAAATTATTTATTTACTTTTTATAGGAAATTTTTTACAAATTTGCTTTTTATAGGTAATTTTTGACAAACTAACTATTTATAGGAAATTTTTTATGGAAAACATTTTTAAATTTCAGTTCTTATAGCAATTTTTGGAAAATTAACTATTTATAGAAAATTTTCGAAACAATTGACTTTTTATAGAAAAATGTACTTTTATAGGAAATTTTCAAAAAATTACAATTTGAAGGAAATTCTCGAAAAATTTACTATTT
This sequence comes from Pollenia amentaria, assembly GCA_943735925.1. Classification (NCBI taxonomy): domain Eukaryota; kingdom Metazoa; phylum Arthropoda; class Insecta; order Diptera; family Polleniidae; genus Pollenia; species Pollenia amentaria. The sequence goes on along the minus strand of OX031010.1, from coordinate 179,714,083 downwards.
AAAGAACATTTTCAAAACATTTCCTGTTTATAGGAAATTTTTAAAAAAATTTGCAACTTTTAGGACATGTTAAAAAAATTAGCTATTTTAGGAAATTTTTTGGGAATATGCTATTTATAGGAATTTTTTTTTTTGGAAAATTGCTTTCCAAAGGAGTTTTTTTTGGAAAAATGGCTTTTTATAGGAAATTTTCTTAAAATTTCTTGATTTTAAACATTTTCTTTTAAAAATTAGCTATTTATAGAAATTTTTTTGAAAATGTTCTCTTCTTTGTAATTTTGCCCAAAGTCGTATTTAGAGGAAATTTTTATTCAATTTGCTATTTATAAAAAATTCTGGGCAATTTTGCTATTTATAGGCCATATGTATATCAAAAATTAATAACTTAACAAACTTTTGCAAAGCAATTTGCCTAAAACTTACAGAGAAACTTGCTGGCATATTTTACTCAGCATCTCTCACAAATAAACTAAAATGCTTTTTTTTTTTTTGTTGTAAGGAAAATTTTGCTGAGTTGCTTAAGGGCACAGTAAAAATACTTAAACACTTCAACCTGTGTAGTAAACTAACAAACGCATACAAGGCCATCTACACTTACTCATATCCCTGGTAGCAAAAGTGTTTCATAGAAACTCCGAGCTAAAAAAATATCAGCTAACACTCATACGAGGGAGAAACCCGTCTAACACACATGCCCAAGCACTTACTCATACATACACAATGTGTATTTTGCAATGTGTCCCCACATTTCCACACATAAATTCGCGATAAAAGTTTGTAAATTAATCAAATATTTTAAAAGTGTTTTTTACCGAAAATAGTCAACATTTAACGAGAACTTTTTTCATTCACAACGTTTCTTAAAAGAACGCCAAATAAATAAAAATCACATGTGTTTTTATAAGTAAAAAGTAACATAAAACAAAATACTCATTAATTATTAATAAGATTTCTCTATGACGTGCTAAATTCCCAATTTTTATTTTTGAGAAATGCATATTTTTTTTTTTTAAATCAGGGGGCCAATTCTGGCAGTCGTGATCGAATACTTTTTCGATTCAAATAAAAATGTTTTTTCTAATTCCTTCAGTCGAATCAAAATTATTTTTTCAGTGTTGTAAAGCATTTATTTGAGGTTTAATAACGCTGAAAAAATTATGTCGACTCGTTCAGTATCAACTAGAAGAATTATAAATAAAATTTCTTTCGAATCGAAAAAGTATTCGATCATGACCGCCAGAATTAGCCCCCAGTATTTCAAAGTTTACAGAAAAAACAAAAACTTTAATATAACGTTCCTATAGTTTTGGGAAGAAAAAAAACGAAAATTTCATATGGATCAATTAAAAATTTTACATAATTTGTGAAAAAAAAACACATAAATCGCTAAATTAACAAAAGGTCGCTTGTTCACGAAAATCGGTAAGTAGAGTAAAATAATTTCTAAAATCAAAAAAAAAATTTGAAAATTCTACAATAAGAACTGAATTTTGCACGAATTCGCAAATGTTTTAAATTCTGCGAAAAATAAGAACGACAGTAAAATTTTAACTTCACATAAAATTGCATATTTTCGAATAAATCGCCAAGTTCGCGTCAAATTTTCTATATAAAAAAAATCGCTAATTTTCAAAAATATAATTCTTAAAATTCAAAATAAAAACTTCTAGAATAAAAAGCAAAATCTAAACGAAATCGCTTATTTAATAAAAAAAATCGTTAATTTTATTATATCGTAAAAGTAACTAATGTTTTGAGCTATCCAAATAAAGAAACGACACTAGAATTCCAATTGCACATAAAATCGCTTATTTTCGAATTACCCAGGAAAACTTTTTGAATTTGGGTAATAGGTCGTAGTTATTTCATACGTTACCTGGTAAGTAGTTGTCATTACAATTTTCATTATTCTGAAAACCTCAATAAGTACTTGCTAGTAATGACCTCAGTAAGTACTTTTCACTACTATTATTTTCAGTTATGAATATTTGCTTACTAATAACCAGCTAAATAACTACTTATTAGTTGTCTTGTTTTCAGTACTGAATATTAACTTACTGGTATTTAGCCCCATAGCTACTTATAAGGTCTATTAACTAGCGCCAATTAAATAAAAACTAGTTATTTTTTGGCTTCTAGTAAGTATATTGTAACTACTGAATTCTGTGGACAACTCGAACAAAAATAAGTAGTTATTCAGCCGAAAAATAAGTAGTGTTTATATATCTCCAACATTACTTGCCTACTTACCAGGTAAGTAAAGTTTTTGCTGGGTAATTGCTAAAATCAGAAATAATCGTCTATTTAAGAAAAATCATCGTAATTTAAAAAAATATTCTTGAAATTAAAGCGAAGAAAATTCTACAATAAAAAGCAAATTTTCAACTATCTCGCGTATTCAATAGTACGGTATTCATTCGATTAACCGTTAATCGGTTACCCGAATTAATTTCAGTCGATTAACCGAAGTAACAACATTTTTAACTTTTTGTAGTATTATAACATATTTTTTGTGGTTTTAATTATTTGTTTCGTCTCAAATACAAAATGCATGTGTTTAGAAAATATCTTTTAATACAAACAAAGAAGGGCGATCTGCATTTTAATTAAGTGTTTGCAGTCAACAGCTTTTTGTTTCACGTACTTTTTATTTGTATGCGTTTTGTTATTTGTTTCTTCTCATATCTTCTCAAATCAATCTTTTAAAAGAATTAACAGAAACAATCAAAAGTGCTAAACATTTAAAAAATTAAAACAGGACTCTAATGACGTAATGGAAGATTTTATATGTTAAGAAAAATCCAGGAAGAATACTGAGAAATTAGATATTCTCTATTATGGGTTCCTTCTGATTTCTCCAACATCTACGATAAATGAAAGAATTTTTTCAAAGTCAAGTTTTATTAAAACTAAAGAAAAAAATCGCTTAAATCATAAACATTTAAACCAAATTATTTGTCTAAAAGATTATTTTATAAGACCTTCTTAAACTATTGAAATAACTGATAAAATGATCTCACAGTTTATTTATTATATTTAAAAAATATGTATTACATATTTATGAATTATTCTTTTTTTTGCTCGTTTAAGAATTGTTAAGTTTCTTATGTTATTTTTTTTTAGTAATAAACTCCAAATAATAAATTATTTATGCATTTTTATATATTGAAATTACTTACTGCCCGTTCGCCGATATCGAACGTTAACGTTCCCATAGAAAATTACATTTAAAACAAAAACAATTTTTGAAATTTTGTTTTAAATGTTATTTACTATGCGAAAAAAAAACGACAGTAACATTCCAATTAGACATAAAATTGCTTATTTTCGAATAAATCGCCAAATTGCCAAAAATCTTCTATTTTAAAAAAATCGCTAGTGTAAAAAACATGTAAAAAAAAGAACTGTAAAAATTATACAGTCAAAAGTAAATTTTAAACGAAATCGCTTCTTGATAAATAATCGTTAATTCTGTTAAATAGAAAAATTCACAAATGTTTCGACCGTTGCAAAAAGAAAAAAGATATTCCACTTACACATAAAATCGATTGTTTTTTTAATCGACAAATTTGCAAAACTCGTTTAAAAAGTTTTTTTTTTAATTTCTGTAATTTTTATTTAAATAAATAAGGGTGCGAACAGAGTGGCCGCTTGTTGCCGAGCCGAGCCGACTGGCGCCTATTGCGAGAACTTGTTCATGCGAGAAATAAGTTTGAGTGTGCTTAGTGGATGCGAGAATCAGCGCATATAAATATTTGATCTATTATTTGTGTTTTATGTTTGTTTGTATGCATTTGATTCGAATCCTTCAGAAATTATAACCAATAATGGAAAGTCGTTTTTATGAGTGTTTTTTTGTGTATTTTCTAAACGAAGATGCACTTTTATGATACTTTTTAATAAAAAATTAGAATTTTTCGACAATTAGAACTACCCCAGAAACAAAGTGGTTCTAATTTACGAGCGTCTACTGTAATTATGATTTGAGTTTTGTTTTGTTGAGATAAAAATTGTCATTGAGTTTTAAAATTTTACTTATTAACGCATTTCTTCAATTATTCTTGAAATTTTTATTACATTTTTTTAAAATTTTGTTTATAATTTTTTTATTGTATTGTACCAGTTTTCTCGCATTAGTTCTCGCAATAAGCGTCAGTCGGCTGGGCTCGGCAACAAGCGACCACTCTGTTCGCACCCTTAAGTGAAATTATTAACACGACTTTCTTTGTGGAAATTATTAAAAAAAGTTCTGAAAATGTTAATTTTGCGACTTTTTGGGAATTCTGGGATTCTCAAACAAAAAAATTTTGTTATCAGATCTCGAAATATGCAAAAAAAATAACTTTTTCTTTTGGGAAATCTTTTAAAAAAAAAAGTTCAGAAAATTTTTTTTTTTGGGACTTTTTAAAAGATTTTTGGGAATTCTAGGATTTTAGTTTTCAAACCTTGAAAAATTAAGAAAGTTGAAAAATGAATGCCTATAAATGTAATTTAAGTAAAGGCCGTTTTTATTCGATGAAATTAATTGTTTTAAGAGTTTTTTTTTTTTTTTGTGGAAATTCTGGTGTGGAAAATCTTAAAAAACATCTCTATAAATGCCAGTTTAGTAAAGGCAGTTTTCTTACACGGATTTCTTTAACGAATATATGGAAAATATTTCTATTTTGGGAATTTTTTATTTTGGGTAAATTTAAAAAATTTTTTTTGGGAATCCTGACATTTTTGCCATGAAATGTACAAAAAAATAATACCTTAAAGAAATATCTATAAAATATTTCTGGTTTTTAAATTTGTTTTTTTTTTCTTTGGTAATAGAAAAAAAATCGAAATCCGGCAACGCCGCTCACATTAAAATATAAAATGAAAAAAAATAATGTATTTCATTCGATGTATAATTAAATTTTCAAGCTTTGACATTTTAATATATATTGTGTTAAATTTGTTAAAAAAATATTGTTAAATTTTGTTAAATAATTAAGAAGAACACTGTAGAAGGCACACAAGGGAGTGCCGAATTATTGGTTACAATAAAATAAAAATTTTGACCTCAAGCTTTTAAATTAAATTATACATTAAAAATTTGTTGTATATTTTAACGTGATCGGCGTTGCCTAATTCAGCTGCTGGCAACTCAAATTCAGTAAAGTGGCCATCCGCAATCGGGCCATAAAAATAAAACAAATTTTTTGGAATAATTAGTATTGTGGTTATTTTATTGAACTGTTAATGGTTTTTAATCCAAATTTAGATATTTTTAATTAGGCTTAAGTTCATTGAATTTAATTTTCATTAAATGATTTTTATGCAGACATGAATTTTACAATATGAAATTAATTAAAATTTTTATTGATAATTTTTCATTCTTGACTGCGCTGAGATTTTAACTCAGGCTTCCACGGACAGGTTGCCCAGACTAGTTTCGATTGTAACCACACAATCTCTTCAGTGGGGTTTGCCGTCTTTACTGGAATTTTAAGAAGTTTTTTGGAAATTTCAGATTTTTATTTATGAAATATTAATGATGAAAACTTTTTTTTATAAAAGCCTCTTTCTCGTTAAAATAATATTTTGCTTTTTGTTCAAAGATTCCAAGTTTATTTAATTTTTTTTTTAAATACCCACTGTGTTATTTCTTAAAATTTCTAAAAACCAAAGTTTATCAAGATTTTTGCGAAAAGTTGGCTGGGACATTTTGTTGGAATCATTTTTTGTATAGAATTTAGGTATTCAATAATCTGCTAAATCTTCAAGCAATGGGCACGATTCCATCGCCCGATTTGAAGGACACAGATCCACTCTTAAGCTCTTTTTAGTTAAAAAGAAAACTTTATGTTATCAGACATTTTCGTTACCCCTTTAATAAAATCTAACTAAGTGAATATTTTCTCTTGTTAAAAAGTCAATTTGTTTTATGGATTTTCTTATTTTTAAGTACCCCAATTACACATGACTTCAGGGAGGATTTTCAAACGATTTATTTCGTTTATGTGCGTGTGTGTGTGTGTTGAGTTTATTTTGAGTTAATTCTCATGTTTTAATTCTGCAAATATTTTTGTGGCAAAACTTTTTTTTGTGTTTTTACTCCTTCTATCCCTTTTGAAGCACATTTTGTTTGTTATGCGGTAAAAACACCTTCAAGCGTCTGAATCAGTTTGCAAAGTACTCTTTTGTGTGTCTGTCTGTCCGTCCGTATTTTGGTTAGTATATACAAATGTTTTTTGAATTGTTCTTTGCAAATACCCTTAAGGAATTTTTTTTAACGTAAAAGATGTTTAAATTAAAAGTGTTTGCTTGAATGAATAACACAATAAAGAAAAAGAATATGTCTTCGAAGTATATTTGCCACAAGAACATGCGAAAAGTAGATGTAGAAGTAGTAAGAATCTTAATTTTATTCTTGTTAGAAAACTTTATAGACTGTATTTGCCATGTATGATAAATTATCGAAATTTGGAGAAGTTTTTCTGAAATTAAAAAAAAAGCTGATTAATATTAGGGGTGTACCGAATAGCGATACCGATATATTGGCGATACTTAAGGTTTGCCGTTATATCGATATCGGCGATGTTTTACTGACGATACGACGATACTTTTAAAAATTTTTTTAATTATTTTTCAGCATATTTAGTTATTAGTTTTTTAAACAACGAAATCGGGGTCGCCTTATTTTTGATTTTGAGTTTGTCATACACAGAAAAAATTAAAAATTGTTTCTAATCACCAAATTCATAGAATCAAGGAAACAAGTTGTTGATGTTGCATCCAGTGTTTAAAGAACTTAAGTCAAAAGTCGAAAAGTCGCAAAATTTTAACTTTTCAATGCTTTTACTTTTCTCTGCTTTTTAAAATCAAACATTGATTCTATTAAAACTTATGAAAACAATCGGCAGTCGTGTGCAAAGTTTTCTTCTGCTTTTGATAAGTTAAAAAAATCAAAAATACAAGCAGTGTCTTTGCTTTTGAAAGTTGTCAGAAGTCGCAGTCCTAAAATCAGGCAGTCTTTTAGTTTTGTACATTTCTAACAGAAAAATATTCTCTTTTCTCTTCTGTTTTTTTTTTTACATTTATACTTACTCACACACAGGGGTGCCAGATGGTGTTGGTAAAAAATCGGCATATTTAAAAAAAAAAAAAGTCGGCAAATTGAAACTGTCTATTTTAAACGCAAGAAAACATGTTTCTAATAATATAATCGAAAAATTCAGCATTACATATAAAAAGTAAACGTTTTACAACGGCTTATGTAAATTTATATATTGTAAAGTTCAGCCCTAATTACATTCAATGAAAAATTCAATGAAGGGTATTTTAGCGATACGGAACAAATTTTTTTTTTTTTGGGATTTATAAAAAAATATTTTTAATTATTCAAAAAATACAAATATTTTTGTCAAAAACTAAAAAATAAATGCCATGGTGATTTTGGCGATTTTTGACATTGAATTTGGCGAAAAAGTTCATAATCAATCTGACAGCCCTGATTGGGACTTATAATTTGCAAATACAAATAACTTTTTGCTTCTGCGACTGTTTGCGACTAACAAAAGCAAAGAGATTGATTTTACTTTTACTTGCGAAACTATTCAAAAGAATAGAAAATCAAAATCACAATTTTTGAAACAACTGCTGGCAAAAGTTTCGTTCAACTGTTTGTTTTTCGTTTTGTGATTTTGCTTTGACTGAAACTGTTGTTGATTTCAGAAGCACAAGCAGAAGTCAAATCAAAAGAAATGAAAGTTATTGCAGTTTTTTAAACACTGGTTGCATCTATTACCAAAATGATTATATTGATTACTAAAAATTTTAAATATTTTAAATTATGAATATTTTTTCTTCTATAAATATAATTTTAATTTTAATTAAAAAAATGATCAAAAAACTTTGCCGTTTCAAACAATGTTTTAATTTATTTAATTAAATATAGCTCAGGTTTTGACAATTCCCGACAACAATTCTATAAGTTTAAATTATTTAATTTTAAACGATAAAATCAATTGAGATTTTTTGTTATTTAATTAATATTTTAATAAAAAATTTAATTCAAAACAACTAAAATGTTAATTAAATCAATGTAATATTTTTAATTTTCTTTCAACTAAAAAAATTATTGATTCAATTATTACATTAATTAAATTGAAATACTTTGAAACAATTTTTTTTTAATTGATAAAAAAAACTACCGATTAAGATTTTTTGTTATTTAATTAATATTTTAATTCAAAACAACTTAAATGTTAATTAAATCAATGTAATATTTTTAATTTTCTTTCAACTAAAACAATTATTGATTCAATTATCACATTAATTCAATTGAAATACTTTTAAAACCATATTTTTAGTTGATACCGATAATTTTTTTCTGTGTATAAATTAAATTTTTCCTTAGGTCTATGAGAACTGACAATCTTTTATGTCAACCACATTATATTTGATCGTTTTTACCGCATCGTTCATATACATCAATAAAATATAACATCAATAAAAAAGTACAAAGTTTGGTAATATGCGGATATTTTTTAAGAGCTTTTAGAGGTTGAAGAGCCTTAACACAGAGTAGTATAGAGGCTCACAAGTTAGTGTTATGAGTTTCACAACCAAGTTGGGCCAAGTGTTTCTATTATACATTTTCAGTGATCCCTATTATTACAAGTTTAACACTTTCCAATGTGTGGAGAAAAGAACATCACAATAAAAAAATTTATAAAATAATTACAGTTATTATTGAATATTTCGAGCAGATCCAAAAAACAAACCTTAAAACGTTAATGCAACGGTCTTTAGCTACTTCATCCACGTACTAAGCTATTTTACTTTACGGCCTAATAGGAAAATAGCACTTGTATAACAACGCTCAATGCTACATCTGCTATGACGATGGTCTAACTGAGCATATTAAAATAACCGTCGGAGTTAGTCCACTGCTATTTAATGTAGTTCTTGACATGGCGATACGGAACTCAATGACAGGACAACGCAGCACAACATGGGGTCTGTTTGCCAACCTAAACGACTCTGACTATGCAGATGTGCCTTCAATTTTTTTATAATATTTTTTACGAATACCGTTTCCCTTAACTCCGGTATCATGCCGGTATCATGCCGGTATAACCGTTACGTTATTAAAAAATTAAAAAAATTTTTTGAAGGTGTAGAAAAAAATTAAAAGTTTTAACACTTGTGCTAATCGAAATCATAAGAATAAAGGCTTCCTAGGTGCATATCCTTTGACTCCATGTGGGAATATCTCTCCTAAGGGTATTTTCGTTGAACAAGCAATTGCTCATACTTAAGGACTAAGTGTGAAGATGGAAAACAAAAGTACCAAAAAGTCTCATCTCATAGTAACCCAATCACTTTGGACTCTGCATGTTGAATTTTATGTTTCTAGCTTTAGTATTATTAAAAATTCAAAAAGTACCAGTTAAAGAATGAAAAAGTACCAAAAAGATCCCTGTTAGAGTTTCTCATTCTTTCAGGACCTTGCATGTTTGATTTTTTATTTCTAAGTCCATACTAAGGGAAATTCAAAAAGTACTAGTTGAAGATCAAAATGGTACCAAAAAGCTTCCTTCTTTTCATTATCATCATCCACTCAGGACATTGCATGTTTAATTTTAGGTTTTTTAGGTCCAATATTAATGAAAATTAAAAAAGTTCCAGTTGTAAAACGAAAAAGTACCAAAAGAAATACCCCTTACAGATTATTATTCACTCAGGACCATTCATGCTTAATCTTATGTTTCTAGATCCCATATTAACGAAAATTAACAAAGTACCAGTTGAAGAAGAAAAAAGTACCAACATATATCTTCTTAAATGTTCTAATTCACTCAGGACCCTGCACTTTTAATTTTATGTTTCTTAGTTCAATATTATAGCCAATTCAAAAAAGAACCATATGTTGAACGGAAAAATAAGAGAATTTCCCCTTTTGTTACTCTTTTTCGCCCAATTAAAGTATCAAAAAAATTACAATATTGTAATTGGAGCCCAAACTTGAATACGTATATGTCAATGAGTGGAGAAAAAGGTTTTGTAAAAAAAATCTTCAAAAAGAGGTACGATTTTCACCCCTTAAACGTTCGAATTTTGAAAAAGTACCAAATTTATATTGGTATTTTTTAGATAAGTTACGAATGTGATATCATTTTTATTTCTATGATTATAGGTTCAAAAGATAGATGGGGTGAAAAAGAAGTTCCAAAAGGGCCAAATTTCTAAAAAGTACAAGACACCAGCGGACAGGTGTCTGGTACTTTTTCTCTCTAAAGAACAGCGATAAGTATTAAATTTTTTTGTATCTCTCTTTGTTTTGGAGATATGAGAGAAACGAGCTTACCCGTTTTTAACCTTTTCCTCGCCATCAGATTTTAATCAAATATATATCATGCACTTGTGCAAGTAATTTCCTTTCAAATGGTGTATTTTTTCAAATCGGTTAAAACAGAGGATGAAAGTGTTCTAAGTTGCTTTGCTTTAGCGATTTATATAGATTACAAAAAAGTACCTCGGTAATATTTTTTTTTAAATATTCTTATACATATTTATATTTCTATTGAAAAGGTATTATTCTAACAAAATTAGTATGTAGTGTTATTAAGAAAAACGTACTTTTTATTATAAAGAACAGAATTTGAACTAGTGGCCTATTCCAATAACAATTTTTTTCTCAAATGAAATGCACTTTTTTGAAAATCACTTTTTTTTGAATGGCTCTTTAAAAAAAAAATAGATTTCTAAAAACGTTAGAAGGCACTTTTTAAAAAAAGTACCTTTTTTCACCCCAAAAGGACAATAAAAGTTTCTTATTATAAAAGTACTTTTTGATGAAAAGTTTTTTTTTTCTTTTTAAGCATGCTTGTTTTTTCTTAAGATACTAACAACGGTCTAGAAAAAGTACATTTACTTATAAAAAAAAATTTTTTTTTTTTTTATATGTACTTTTTGAAATGCTGTCAAAATAACTTTATTTAATTTTTTCTAATCTTAAATGCTCTTTTCCCAAAAAAGAAATTTTATCAAACTTCATGTAAGGTACTTTCTCCGAAAAAGTACTTGAAAAGTTTTTCTTCATAAAAAGGTACTGTTTTCTATAAAATATACTATTTTTCTAAAAACAAACTTTGTACGTATTTCTTAAAGCAGAAGTTTTTACTTCTTATAAACGTACTTTTCCTTGACAATGGCCTTTTTATACCCTCCACCAGCACCACCAGTGGTGAATGAGGGTATACTAAGTTTGCCATTCCGCGTGAAACTTTTTTATTATACATCTAAGACCCCCTAAAGTATATACATATATTCTGGCATCTTGAGTAATTCTAAGTCGATTTAGCCATGTCCATGTCTGTCCGTCCATCTGTCCATCCGTCTGCCCATCGGTTGAAAACACGCTCACTTTCGAAAACCTCAAAAGAAAAGAACAAACTTGATGTTAATCTTCTTGTTATTATCCTAAGAAGTTTGGGATTGAAGTTCAGCAAAATCGATTTAGAAGGATCAGAGCTTTGAATCAAAATGATAATTCTGTTACAAAAACTAACATTAATGCTGGAATAATGCACGGAATGATAAAAGATTTTTCACAAATTCGTTTGCTATGATTAAAAAATCATACTGTTACATTTCGTGAAGATCGCTCCATAATTTTCCCTTGGCCCCATATAAACCCTGCTTCCGGAAAACAGTTTAGTACGCTTAAGGTCGTAATAAATAATGCTTAATACTTCGCCGTTTTATAGGACGTGAAATCAAACTTATAAGTTTCGTGCTGATCGGTCTGTAATTTACCATAGGCCCCATATAAAGCCCACTCTAGGAAATTATCTAAATACACCTAAAACCGTAGCAGATATAGATATTGATGTAACATTTGTTCTAACTAAGCGCCATATGGACATAAAAAATATCATGCAATTTTATGATATATGGTCCATAATTTACCTTAGATCCCATATTAAGCAGCCGTCTGAAATTCTGTAAACACTTAAACTTATTTCACTGCTGTATTGAAATTTTTTCTTATTTGTGTTTTTTAATAACAGAAATCACTCTACAGAATTTTGGGATTTGTGATCCATAATTTACCAAGGCTCCAATTTAAATACCCCTCCTGAAAATAATTTTAGTTCGGCTAAAACTGTTACGAATCCATGATATTGTACTCAGGCTAGTTCAAATTTCAGTAGATAGGTAATGGGGATCTTGGCAGTATCCGGTTCCGGTAATAAGGTTGGTAATGTGGATGGTAATACGGTTGCGGTTATGTGGATGTTATCCAATTCACGAACCATTTTCTATGCGGTTATATGGATGTTATCCAATTTCCGAACTATTTTTCTAGTTCCCAAACCCTGTGATAGGAATGATATATTTAGATAGAGCATAATTTTTCTAGTTTCGAAACCAGTTGAAAATTTTTGGTTTTGAAAAACAAGTTTGTAGATTTTTAAATACAGTTTTTATTGGGTGGCAATGCTATATCGAATTAGATAGAGCATAATTTTTCTAGTTTCTGAACCAGTTGAAAATTTTCGGTTTTGAATTTTAAAATACAGTATTTAGAATTAATGCAACAGTCAAAATATTTGAATTTAGTTCTTTTTTGTATTAAGAAATATTGTATTTCCCTTCAGTTTTAGTGGATGGCAATACTATATCGAATTAGATGGAGCATATTGTGGATTTTTAAATACAGTTTTTAGAATTAATGCAACAGTCAAAATATTTGAATTTAGTTTTTTTTTTTTTTTGTATTAAGAAATATTGTATTTCCCTTTATGATGACATTATGTTATTCTTATTTGCAGTTTGTTTTCTTTCCCAATACAATGTCTCCTAATAAGATTAGAATTAGAATTAGAATTTGTATTTTGTAATAAAATGCTGACGATTTGTCTGCTTGTTTATTTTAACATTAATCTGATGAAGAGACCTTTTTGTTATATTTAAGAAGCATAAACATGAGTGAGCATGTAAGAATGTATAATTTGTTTAGAATGTATAATTTGTTTAGAATGTATAATTTGTTTATAAAACAAAACATTAATTGCAGTTTGTTTTCTTTCGCAATACAATGTGTCCCAATAATATTTAATAAGAATTTGTATATTGTTTATTTGACCATTAATCTGATTATTGTAGCAAAATAGCGAATAATTGATTTTTCGTTATAAATAAAATTTTGGGATGCATTATATTTTTGTGTATATAGATAGCTAGAAAAGTTTTTATCATTAGTTAGTATACAGCAACATTCCTCAAAGTGAAGACATATTTTCCGCCATTGACACATTGATTTTTGCGTTAATAGATTTTAAAACATAAAACAAAAGAAAAAAGTTCCATCAACCTAATAAAATAAAAAAAGAATTTTGAAAATCAATTGTAAACCTTTTTTGAAAGTTGAATACAAAAGAAAAAAAAAATCAGTTATAAACATTTTTGAAAGTTCAAAAGAAAAGAAAAAATAAGTTCTTGTTGTTAAAGAAAGTACAAAATAAAATGGCTCCTGTATATTGCTCAATTTGTTCTTCAAAGCTCAGCTGTCCAAAAATGCTTAAGGTGCATATGGAATTGCATAGGAATACTTCTAATTGTTTTGATGCTAACGAATATGAAGTATGTTCCATATGTAATACGCATATTTCCAGAAAAATGCTTAAGGTTCATCTAAATCTGCATTGCGGTGTATGCAAAAAGTTATTTATGGCCCAACAAAAGCTGAAAGAGCATATGGAATTGCATAAAAATACTTCAAATAGTTTTGATGGTAATCACTATGAAGTATGTCCGATATGCAAGATGTCTATATCAAACAAAATGCTTAAGGTGCACATTAACCTCCACTGTCCCATCTGCAAGAAACTTTTCATTAGTTCAAGAAAACTCATTGAACATAAAGAAGCTCACAATACTACCATCCAATCACCTCTTCTTCAAAGTGCTTATGAAAAGCATTGTAATGAATGCAATGAATTAATACCGACAACATCATTTAATGCGCATATGAGAACAAATCGCCATATTGAAAATTGTCAAACAATTAATATTAATAAAAAATTAACTGTGAGACAAAGTAATTTTAAAGGAAGAATTGAAACCTATAGATTAGTGAATGAGAAGGAAGAAATTCTGTTTCCGGAGGAGTTTTATAGAGATGCGAAGGCAATTGTAATTGAAGAATTAAAAAGATGCGGCATCAAACACACTACATTTAAATTTAACATGGAGTTGTTATGTGAGTATATGAAATTGGTGGACGATGAAATTAAATTAGCATCAATTGTGCACATTTCCAAAATGATGTTAATAACGCTTGCTGAGGATATCTGTGAGTCATATGACAAACATGCAGACGAAATATCCACTAAAATTAGTGAATTTCAGGAAAGGGACAGTGGATGGACACTCACTAAAATAAATTTTGTAGAAGTAAATGTAAACAAGGCTAGCATTATAAGAGGATCCCAATTTATACCCTTGCCCAAGAGCATAAGCAATATTAAAGGAGCATGCATAAATGTGGAAAATAAAGATGTTTTCTGCTTTAAATGGTGTTTAATTGCAGCACTCTGTAGTGACTTAAGCAACAAAGAAAAAAGAAAGTGCAATTCATATAATATTAATATTTATAATAATAAAATTGCTGTGGATGACTTGGAGTTGAATTTTGAGGGATTAGAATTTCCTCTGCCTTTAAAATCAATTAAAAGGTTTGAAAAACAAAATGATGTAAGCGTTAATGTATTTGGATATAATGGTGAGTCAATCGTTGGACCATATTATATAACGATTGAGGAAAAAACTATCCATATAAATTTACTGCTTTTGCATTCCGGTGAACAGTTTCACTATATTCTCATTAATGATATTTCCAAGTAAGTTTTTCTTTACATTTATAAATATACATATATGTATATACTTATTTCTTTTTAATTATAATTAAAACTATTTTTATTTATTTTAGACTAATTCGATCTAGTATAACCTCATATAAGGGCAAAATTTATGTATGTAATATGTGTCTTTACCATACACATGATGAATCAATTTCAAAAAATCATAAAAATGTGTGTGGAAAAAAGATAACAAAGATGCCCAATCCCGAAGATGCGTTCATATCTTTTGTTAACCACCAGAAGCAGGTTGATGTTCCGTTCGTGATCTATGCTGATTTTGAATCAGTTTTGGAGAAAATAAATGAAAGTGTAAGTAGTAAGACAAAAAATATTCAAAAGCACATTCCATGTGCTTTTAGTTATTATGTTAAATGTAGTTTTAAGGATTCATATAATAACCATGTTTATTATTTTGGAGAAGAAGCATCAAAAGTTTTTGTTGACAAAATTGTTAAAGATGCAACAGATATTTATAATCAGTACCTAACTAAAGTAGAAAAAATAATAATGACAATAGATGATATTCAGATTTTTAATAAATCAACAAATTGTCACATATGTAACAAAATTTTATATAATGATAAAGTTAGAGACCACTGCCAGCTCACTGGTAATTTTCGAGGAGCTGCTCATAATGAATGTAATTTGAAATACAAAAATCCCAATTTTATACCAGTGATCTTCCATAATCTTTCTGCCTATGACATGCATCTTTTCTTTAAAGAGCTGTCAACAATAAAAAATGCAACAATAAAAGTTATTCCTTTAAATAAAGAGCGTTATATTTCACTTTCTGTTTACATTAAAATAGATAAAAACCGTGGATTTGAAATCAGGTTTTTAGATTCAATTAGGTTTATGTCTTCGAGTTTAGATTCTTTAGCTAAAAATCTTGATATTAATGATTTTCTAACAGTCCGAGAACGTTTTTCTAATGAAAAGCAATTTAATCTTATCAGGAGGAAGGGTGTATTTCCGTATTCTTATATGGATTCAATGGAAAGGTTTAATGAAAATCAACTACCAAGTAGAGAGAACTTTTTCAATATTTTAAGTAATGAGGAATGCAATGTAGTCGATTACGAACATGCTCAAAAAGTATGGAGTGAATTCAAGTGCAAGAACCTTCTTGACTATACAGAACTCTACCTAATATCTGATGTTCTTCTCTTAACAGACATATTTGAAAACTTCAGAAAAATATGTAAGAGTATTTATAATTTAGATCCTTGTCAGTACTACACTGCACCTGGTCTCTCTTGAGATGCAAAGCTTAAGATAACAGAAGTTACATTAGAGCTATTTACTGATAGTGAAAAATACCTCTTTATGCAAAATGGAATACGAGGTGGATTAGTTCAATGCTCCAAAAGATATTCCAAGGCAAACCACAAGTATATGGAAAATTTTGATGACAAAAAAGCATCAGAGTATTTGATGTATTTAGATGCTAACAATTTATATGGGTGGGCAATGTCTGAATATCTACCTTATGAGGGATTTGAATGGATGAATAATGAAGATATGGAAAATTTTAAAGTTGAAAATATCTCAGATAACTCAGAATATGGTTATATTTTAGAGGTTGATCTTGAATATCCTGACTCTCTTCATGACATTCATAATGATCTACCATTTTGTCCACAAAATAAAACTCCAGGGCAGTCTAAATTTAAAAAATTAATAGCAGATTTGACGCCTAAAGAAAATTACACTATACATTATAGAGTTTTAAAACAATGTATTACCAATGGACTTGTTTTGAAAAAAGTTCACAGAATTTTAAAATTCAAACAGTCTCCATGGCTAAAAAAATATATTGATTTAAATACGCTGCATAGAACTAATGCAAAAAATAATTTTGAAAAAGATTTTTTTAAACTGCTTAATAATGCAGTTTATGGAAAAACGATGGAAAGTGTTGATAAAAGAAAAGATATACGTATTGCTACCGGATGGGAAAATAGTAATAAAAACCATTTAGGGTTACGATCATTAATCTCTAAACCAAATTTTCTTAGTTTGACAAAGTTTAATGATGATTTGTATGCAGTCGAGCTGAAGAAAATGGAACCATACTACGACAAACCCATATATATTGGATTTTCGGTATTAGAATTATCCAAATGGAAGATGTATGATTTCCATTATACATATATGATTCCGAAGTTTGGAGAAAATTTGTCCTTAAATTATATGGATACCGATTCATTTATTTATTCAATTAAAACAAATGACTTCTATGATGACATTCGTAGCGATGTCAGTTTAAATTTCGATACGTCTGAATATACCCAAAACAATGTTTTTAATTTACCCCTCCTTAACAAAAAAGTATTGGGAATGATGAAAGATGAAAATAAGGGGGAAATAATGATTGAATTTGTAGGTTTAAGATCAAAGATGTATTCCTTGTCAACTGTCACTTCAGAAGACATTAAAAAGTCTAAAGGCGTCAAAAAATGTGTAATTAAAAAACTAACATTAAATGACTATAAGGAGTGTTTATTTGAGCAGAAAATAGTATCTGATGAAATGGTTGTATTTAGAACTAAAGCTCATCAGTTGTTTACACAAAAGTTGCATAAAGTAGTACTTAATCATACAGATGATAAAAGAAATATTATGGAAGATAAAGTAAATACTAGAGCTTGGGGTCACTTTAGAGATAGAAATAACACTTATATGGAAATTTATTAAGAATAATGTTGTTTGTTTATTACTATTGAGATGGCAGTGATTAATAATAATATAAAAATAAAAGGCTTTGTATTTATACATATTAAAATACATTTTATTATTATATATATATTAGATTACATCTAAATACATTTGTTTTAATACAATAAAAGTTAAAATATATTCATTTATTCATAAGTTTCTTAAAAATAATGTTTATCTGTATTTAGATCAATAAAAATAATTAAATTTAAAGTAAGAAAAAAAAATATATCAATAAAGTTAAAATGTAAGATATAAAAATTAAAAAATAAAAATAGTTGTTCTTATTTCAAATTAGATTTTCTCTTTCAAGTAAAACAGCATTTTTTAAAGCGCAAACTCCATAGTTGTGATAACTGCAATATGAGTTTTCTGGATACTTTTTATTAAGTTCCTTTAAATTTATACATCCAAAATCCTCTATATTAAAAACTTTTTTCTGCAACATTTGCTCCAACCATTTGATTTTTTCTGTTCCTTTTACATAAATTTTTGAATTTTTTAAATTATCTCTTAAAAAATTACAAACACTCTTAAATGATACTACTCCTGTATTCCAGTCAAGACAATGAAAATTTTTTATTAACCAATATGCTTCTTTTTGCTCCTTTTGTGATAAACAATTGAAATCAAAAGGTGGTTTTATAATGAAATTGATATATTGCTTAGAGTTGAAAACAATTGCAACTTCTTTAAAAATAAATTTATTTGATTCTAGTTTGAATCCTTGTAAATCAATGAAAACACGTTCGCAATACATATTTTTTTTTTTCTTATTTGTGATTTACAATTTATAAAATTTTCCGAACTTGTCCCTTTAATGGTACATATTCAATAATACGATCGTGAATGAGAATACAAAAAGCTGATGTGTTTGCTGGAACATTAGTAGCTGTTTCAAATTCAATTTTAATATCAATTGGTCCGCTGACAATAGATTCATTTTGATAACTAACATCTACTACTATTATTGGAGCATTATTTTTAAACTCTTGAGATGTGAGAAGCGGCTGGGAGTCTCTCATATAGTAGTTTTCTTGAAACCTTAGATACATATCATATAGAATTGCATAACGTTCATTCTTAAACTTTATGTTAAGGTCATCATATGGATAAGACTCTGAATTTAAATGTACTTTTAAATTAGTCAAATCGCAGTGGATAAATTTCTTTTCATGTTGGAATCCAATCAAAACAAAACGAGGGCGTTCTCTATTCGCTGCCAGCTTAACATTCCACACATGATTTGTTGCCATATTTAGTTGTGGATTTATATGACAATCCCAACTTCTAAATGCAATCGGTATTGAAGTACCACTGTTTATTATTTTTATCATATTTAATTTACTAAAATCAGATAGTTGTACATGAGGAATTCTCCATGATATACTTGAAATTGTTAATTTAGCCTTTTCGGTAGAAACAGTTGAATATACAAGATTCTCATCATTTTTATTACGTAATAGAATTAATTCATGTTTTGCGTTCAATAATATTTTGTTATAGTCTTCAGCGAATCCCAAAAACAATTTAAGTGGTACATAAAAATTAAAATAGCCATTTACGAGATCAATATCATCAATTTTATTCCATCCAGCATTTTGCATTCCATTACTATCTATTGGTGATAATGAAACCAAATTTTTAATAGTACTTGATGTTCCTAAATGTCTCGTTTGATCAATTTCAACACCATTTACTTCGTAACGGATTTCATCAAATATATGTGCTACAAAATTATTTTTTAATTTAAAGTTGGCTGCAGAAGATACTAATTTTGTATTGCTATCATCTTTAACAAATCCTTCTACATATATAAAACTTTCCGACGGCAAAACATACAAATCCTGATTTTGTATTGTAATACGAATTTCATCGTTATTATTGTAAGATTGTAAATATGGGGTATACGTATGGTAGGCCTTTTTAATTATATTATCATCGGACAAAGGTTTATCCAGAACTCATGGTTTCTTCAATTTTAAATTTAATGATTTTAGAAATTCTTTATTTGATTGCGTTAAGTTTATATTTTTTAATGAATTCTTTGAATTTAATTTATTTTTCAATATTTTGTTAGCAGAAGAAGAAGAATGTAATACTTTGTTTTTAAGTATAGTCTTCTTGTAAATTATCATTATTTTATTGGCCTTAAATGTAATCGAATTGTAATTTCCTCTCCTCGGAAATTAAGTAAATCACCGTTTTGATCAACTACTCGCAGAGTAAGGGAGCTTATCTCTCGACAGTTGACTGGCAAATAGATGAGATTTCTAGGAATCTCATCTATTTTATACCCAGGTGGGACATTAATGCCAAACTCATGCAAAGTATGTGCTTGGGAGTTATTCATGTATGTGTTGACAGCTATATTACTCTCAATTCGTAAAAGATTTACCTTAAAAATATTAACTGGAAGATCTGAGTAATAGTCTTTATGAGGTAATAAAATATTTTCTTTAAATCCTAAAAGCTTGCCAATTGTATTTTCCTTATTAAAGTATATTGGATCATTAGAGTTTTTTATTCTAACTTGCATCGTATTATTATTAGCCTCAATATTAATTTTATTTTCAGGACTATATCGTTGATATTGTTCTTTAATATAATCAACTATGTCGTTTAGTTCATAAGATCCAATCGGAATTTCAATTGCTTGTTCACCAATATGAAACATATTATTATATACATCTACATTTGGAATACTATTATATGAATGAAAATCTGTAAGTGCACACTCATATTTTCCATCTAACTCAATTGGAGGAAAATAGTTAGCTGTCAACTCTGTTGAGTTAGAGCTTAACGTTAGAGTTATTGACATTTCGACTGTTGAATTGTAAATAAAGTTAAAAACGTAATATTCTTTATTTAAAAATAATTTATTTAATATTTTTTTTTTCTTATTTAATAATTATACATTAACTCTTAGGTACTATTATTATTATTATTGTATCTACTCTTTCTTACAAACTACAATATATCAATTCTATTTATCCAAGAATTATGTTGATTTGAAAATCCCAACCATTTTACATATGCCATTTCTCCTTTAGTTTTAAGAATTTTTTCAACAAGGTAGGTATCAGGAAATCGAGTTTTTGAAAGTTCATCATCATAGAAACCACCCTTTATTGGATTTCCAAGATAGTCTTCCAATATGAATGTTGCGGGATAAGTATTTTTTACGGTTTTAATTTTAAAAATTTCGGTCGTCCAATTGGGTGTGTAACCTTTTTCAAAAATGTGTTTATATTTGCTTATGCGTACAAAATCTCCAACATTAAATTTAGATTTTTTAAATATTTTTAAATGATTGTATACGGTTTTCAATAATTTCGTTTCGTTGTTAGAATTAACGTCAATTGGTGCCATTTTAATGGTGCGATGAACTTTGCTATTATATTTATTAATTAGATCTTTGTAAATATGAAGCCAATAATATGAACCATTTAAACTAAATTCTTTCCACATCATTCCTTTTAGAGTTCGATTAAATCGTTCTATTATCGAGGCTTTCATTATACTATATGTTGAGTAGTGATTGATATTATGGTTGTGCATGAGGGTGTTAAATTGTTTATTGAAAAATTCTTTACCATCATCAGTCTGTAAGTTTTTGGGTACTCGACCTAATTTTAAAATACTTTTCATTGCTTGAAATACTTCAGTTGCTGTTTTTGTTTTAAGTGCAACACCCCATGCAAACTTTGAGAAAGTATCAATGATAGTTTACAAATATCGATATTTTTTATTATATGTAGAATAGTTTCCCATTTCAACTAAATCAGCTTGCCAGAGATCATCTATTCCTTTCATTACAACTCTTCGACGTATAAAATTTTTTCGGGCTGGCTTATGAAGTTCATTTACTAAATCTCTTCTTCTTGAATCCATTATTATTATTAAGTCTTCTTTACTTAAGGAAATATTGTTATCTGCTGTTCTTTATTTTTAATATCAAGTCTGTTATATACTTTCTGATTTAAGATTTTGAATCTTCTTTCAAAATCATTTTTAATTTTCTCTATTATTTGATAAATTTCATTTATATTCTTGCTTAATTGATCCATTATCTCCTTCTGTGTTTTTTCAATTTGAGATTGCAAAAACATTTTATTGACACCATCATTTTCTTCCAAAGCATTTGACATATGTTTGATTCTTTTGTTTTGAATGTCAATGTTGTTATCTGTATCCATAAAGAACCCAAGCAATTTAGGTGCATTTTTCATAGAAATTACGCCACTTGTATTGTTAATATAGTGACCAAATTTATCAACAGACATTACTTGATGTTAATTTAATATTTATTCAATAATGTTAGCTTCGTATAATTCTTCAATAATAGATACAATTTCGTTATTATGATTGCTGTGACCTGCAGCTTGTGATGCGAGCAGGAGTCTTAGTCGATCTATTAACTCATTTGGATCATCCCAGTATATATAGTTTGGTTTATTTGGATTTAAATTCATTAACCCACTTCCCATATAATTTTCTTTTGTTGTTTTTATTGTATCAGATGAACTGGGTGATTGCGGTGTTGTGGTAGATGAATTTTTAGGTTTAATCAATTTGCTAATAATATTCTGATATTTATATGCTCTTGTACCCCTTATATTACCATCTGAGACATAACCTCTTTTATACGCATGAGTATTAATTAATATTTTTTTATAAATATCTAACTCGGATTTATCATAATTTTTTGGTATTTTTTGAAACATTAATGAAAATAAACCTGGAGTGAGTGCCCATATTTGGTTTCCAACTTGAATCTTATCTTCATTAAATTTAATGTTACTATCTCCAAATTTCCATTCATTATTTGAATCTTTATGTAATCCATATAGTGTGTCTAACTCATGTCTTTTTTCTAAATATAACAAATCATTAAAATTTATATGATTATTTAGAGTTTCTGCTTCTGGTTGAGAATAAAAATCATCATCATCATCATCATCATCATCATCATCATCATCATCATCTTCTTCAGAGTTAATTGCAGCAGTAGATAACATATATTTTTCTGGTTTTATATTTGGAATATTTAAATCTGTTTTAAATTGTTGTTGTTGTTTTGATTCATTTTTAATTTTATTCTTTTCAATTTTAAAATTTACTTTGGTATTTTTCGAACTATTAATAAAATTTTTCAAGGGTTCTGTTATGGGCTTAAATGTATCTTTAAGTTGTTCACGAGTATCCGCTTCACCAATTTTTATACTGCGAAATTTCTTCTTTAAAACATTTCTTGTCTTTATCAGGTCTTTTAAAACTTTTTCATTCATTTTTTTATCGACCATCGGATCAGATATTCGTTAGTTGTCAATGATTTTGTTGTTTTTGTTGTAATATCTTTAAAGGTTGATGACATACTAATACTTGTATGTAATATATTCTATAATTTATAATGTTATAAAATAATCAAACTGCTTTCTATATCTCCCATCATTTAATTCATCATCTGTACTTATAACCAAAAATCCATATTTATTCTTCCAACATTCTCTACAAATTTCATAAAACTTTTCGTAACTCATATCGCTACCAACATGATCAGCATATATATGTTTTATATTCATTTCATCTTGCTTAAACATAATAATCATATTAGCATTATCTCTTATTAAATGTTTAGGAATTCTTGTATATGTTTGACATAAGTAGAATGAATCTATATTTCTGTGTCTACCCATACAAAAATATGCACGTATATTGTTTTGTTTTTCACATGCAACATCATCGAATATCATAACTGAATTGTTTTGTGCTTCATCAGGAGGTAATACAGAATCATTATTTGAAAACGTGTAATAACCCATTCCTTTAATTGGGGATAATAATTTTCTTAAATATTCATACTTTGGCTGAAATAGTGATTTTGAGTATAAATAGATGTTTTCAAATTTCAGTCCATTAGGACTTTCTAGTAAGCTTATCATAACGTTAGTCTTTCCACAATTTGAAGGACCCACAATAAGCGCACGAATAGAATTCGGTAATATAGAACTATGTCTAGTTTTTAATTTTATATTCGTTGAAGAATCCGTATTACGAACAAAAATATTTTTATGTTGTTTTATTAAGCGCATCTTTATAACTGAATGAAATAATTAAATATTATGTTTTTCTTATAGAATAAAATAAAATGGTGATACTCTTTAATTACAAGCTTAATAACAATAAAACTGTCAGAGGAAGAGGTTTAGTCAATAAATTGATAAATTCACTTCCTTTTGAGCTACATCTTCCTGGTTATCAATATTGCGGTCCTGGAACGAAATTACAAAAACGTTTAGAACGAGGTGATAAAGGAATAAATCTATTGGACGCTGCATGTAAAGAACACGATATTGCTTATTCCAAAAGTAAAGAAATAAATATTAGACATCAAGCTGATAAAATTCTTGAGAACAGAGCTTGGGAACGAGTACTTTCAAACAATAGCAGTCTGCCAGAAAAATCATTTGCATATTTGCTTACAAACACAATGAAATCAAAAACTAAACTCGGTATGGGTATGACTAAGCAAAACAAAAGTAATAGACAATCAAAATCGAATAAAGTTATTGGAAGAAAACTGTTCAATTCAACGCTAAAAGCGACAGCAAAAATGTTAAAAAAAGAAAAACCAACAGATCTTAACGCTGCTATCAAGATTGCACGTAAAACCATTAACAAATCCTTAAAGGGAAGGAAATCTGAAATTGTAATACCACGCGTAATACGTGTTCCAAAAGTTGGTGGTGTTTTACCATTAATACCAATATTAACAGCTTTAGGTGTAATTGGTACCCTATCGAGTGGAGGTGCTAACATAGCAAAAGCAGTTAATGCAGCAAAGAATGCTAAACTCCAACTTGATGAAGCAAGTAGACACAATAAAAGCATGGAAGCCATAGCAATGGGTAAAGGACTTTACCTTAAACCATATAAGAAAGGATATGGATTAACTTATGAAGAAAAATCAAAAAACTTCTAAACAAGCTACCCAAGAGGCCATTGACTGATATTGATTTACGAAAATTCTCAAAAAATATTCCACACTTTAGAGGAATTTTCATGTTAGACTCAATACCAAAACATCCCAAAAATATTGAATGTGGAATAATAAATTTGGATTCTACAATAGGTAGTGGTACACATTGGGTAGCTTACTATAAAAACAATAAACAAATAGAATATTATGATAGTTTTGGAAATTTACAACCACCATTGGAACTAGTTGAATACCTAGGTGGAAATATAAAATATAACTACAATCAACATCAAAACTATGATTCAGTTAATTGTGGACATTTATGTCTTGAATTTTTGTTTAAAATAACTAAAAAGAAATAAATAAATAAAGAAAACAATAAAAATTATTCAAAAAAAAGAAAACCACTAATTTTGTTATTTAATTATTTTTATTTTTAACTTTATTATTATTATATTGGTGTAGACACATATTGCTATTTTTATCATTAAAATAAAACTTAAAAACTGTTAAAGTTGGCGTATATGGGGTATTTAGAATTGGCTACAAAGATATCATCCTCCTCGAATGGTTTCAATTGCAAGTTTTTCTCCCCTTCCCTGGATATAAGATACGTTCCAGATGATAAATTCTTCAAATCTTCGTCAGTTAGCGTATTGTAGCGATATGGCAAAAACAATACATTATCCTCCAGCTCAATTTTTATTGAGCTCCCATACTTTGTTTTCACTCTACTTGCACTTAAAATAATGTGTTTAGATGACATCACAAGATCCTTAATGTGAATTAAGGATTTGCTATAGCTCAGAGTGTTAAATTTATTTATTAAGTTTTTCGAGGGTTCCATTTTCCACAACCGATCACGTTAGTTTCTTTTTTTCAACTGAGATTAAATCAATTTTTAAATCGATCTTAGTATATTTTATTAATTAAGAAAATAGTAATATATATATATATAATGATGTTAAAGAAAGAGATGAACATATACATTTCTTCCCTTTGCTCTAAACAAAGAAGTTGGTATATATAAATATTGAATAAAGCTCCAACTTTAATATGAATATGCTTGATTAAGCTTAACACTTCCACATAAATAAGAATCATACAGAACAAATTACCGAATGGCATTGAGTAAATAAATATAGTTTTCTCTTTCACTCCAGTTATTAAGTGAAATGTTGTGAAATAATAATAAAAAATTCTTCTGACATTTCACACTTGTATCTAGAAATTTAACAACGAGAAACATTTACAAAAAGGCAAGCAAACAAAGAGCATCAAAAAAAAAAATGTGTGCCTTAAAGGAATTTACAATAAATTTTTTAAACGCATTTGAGGATGTTTTGATGTTCGAGCACAGGGAGTGCATTCAACATTTTTTGAGTATGATGGACGAAAATGAGGAGTTTGGTGTTGAAGATACTAATGATGCAGACCCACATTTTGAATGCTGCCCGTGGTACACTCCCACTTGTGAGGAGGGTCCTAGTCCGTGCAGGTGCACAGTTTATCATTTAAGGAAAGCAACTGTAGTAAATCTAATTAATTCTTATACACTAATCTATAATAAAAAATAATTATAAAACAAAAATTTATATATACATGTTTTTTATTTTCCTTTTAAATAAATGTATTCCAATACAAATAAAATTAATAACAATAAATTGTAAATAAGAAAGAAAAAAAATATGTATTTAGCTATATTTATTATGAAGGATGAAATTTCAGCGTTTTGCGTCATTGTTTTTGAAGATTCGACAAATGAAATTGGGATTTCAATAACTTGAACCCCATAATTTGAAATGTGATTTCTTCTAGAGATATCATAGTTTTTCACTTCCATATTATATTGAGGAACGTTAGAAATGTTATCATCTCGTATTTCACATTCTTCAGTTAGACCACAGGTTTCATAGCTGGGTGGTGGTAGTAGTTGATTTAATGCATTCCAATTAATCGGTACATTATTGGTACAACACCTTCTTAGTAAAGTACAATTTGAAGACCATCGCAAATGCTCTGTTATAGGTTGATCAGTAGGCTCCCAATTCCAAATTTCAACTTCGCAAAAATAACACTTTGTTTTGTCATAATCTCCACTATAAAACATGCCACTCATAGCTAATTCCCTTTTATCTAACCATTTTAATGGCCAGCATACAAAGGTTTTTAATCGTTCATCTTCTCTATTAAAGTTATCGTTCATGCTATAGCGTGGCGTAAATGGAGATTGTTTAAAATGCTGATCTTCATTGCAATCAAATTTTAAATCTTTAACCATTTTAATTTTTTTTTTTTTTTTTTCTATTTAATATTAAGCGCAATTGTAAAAAATACTATTTTAAATCCACGATATATCACAATATACTTGTTATTGAAATAAATTGTATACTCTATTTATACATGGATATGTTCAACCATTAAAATTAGTTTCGAAATGTGATCCAATATCAGAAATAATAATTTTACTTTTAATAGAGTTTTTTTTTTTTTTTTATTATTTATATTTTATTTAATAATTTCTTATAAGTATTTGAAAAAACAAAAAAAAAAAATCACTACATCTATAAACTTAAATCTACTTCCATAATAAAACGATCTCCTTCTTCATCCAAATAAAAGCCGTCATTTGCCTTCAAAATTATCCCATCTCCCTCTTCATCATCTAGGAAATCGTCAATTTCCCAAAAAAAATCATAATACGCCAGCTGGTTGTTGGGGATTTCCATTCCTGGGTTTTTATTTAATAGGATGTTATCTATAGATGCGTCGATTATCCCATTAATACGCGTCTGCGTATTCTCCTCTACTTTCTCCATAGAATTTTCATCGACAAATACAATTTCGTATTGACTCGAATCCATTGTTTAAGCCTTCAATGTTTAAATGCAAATAAACCTAGTTTTCAGAAATATACTCCACTAAGCCTTTTATGAAGGCAAAATAAACAATATACAAATTCTTATTAAATATTATTGGGACACATTGTATTGCGAAAGAAAACAAACTGCAATTAATGTTTTGTTTTATAAACAAATTATACATTCTAAACAAATTATACATTCTAAACAAATTATACATTCTTACATGCTCACTCATGTTTATGCTTCTTAAATATAACAAAAAGGTCTCTTCATCAGATTAATGTTAAAATAAACAAGCAGACAAATCGTCAGCATTTTATTACAAAATACAAATTCTAATTCTAATTCTAATCTTATTAGGAGACATTGTATTGGGAAAGAAAACAAACTGCAAATAAGAATAACATAATGTCATCATAAAGGGAAATACAATATTTCTTAATACAAAAAAAAAAAAAAACTAAATCCAAATATTTTGACTGTTGCATTAATTCTAAAAACTGTATTTAAAAATCCACAATATGCTCCATCTAATTCGATATAGCATTGCCATCCACTAAAACTGAAGGGAAATACAATATTTATTAATACAAAAAAGAACTAAATTCAAATATTTTGACTGTTGCATTAATTCTAAAAACTGTATTTTAAAATTCAAAAACGAAAATTTTCAACTGGTTTGGAAACTAGAAAAATTATGCTCTATCTAATTCGATATAGCATTGC
This sequence comes from Pollenia amentaria, assembly GCA_943735925.1. Taxonomy (NCBI): domain Eukaryota; kingdom Metazoa; phylum Arthropoda; class Insecta; order Diptera; family Polleniidae; genus Pollenia; species Pollenia amentaria. Next base: position 179,685,887 of record OX031010.1, on the reverse strand, counting down.
CACCCAATAAAAACTGTATTTAAAAATCTACAAACTTGTTTTTCAAAACCAAAAATTTTCAACTGGTTTCGAAACTAGAAAAATTATGCTCTATCTAAATATATCATTCCTATCACAGGGTTTGGGAACTAGAAAAATAGTTCGGAAATTGGATAACATCCATATAACCGCATAGAAAATGGTTCGTGAATTGGATAACATCCACATAACCGCAACCGCATTATCATCCACATAACCGCAACCGCATTACCATCCACATTACCAACCTTATTACCGGAACCGGATACTGCCAAGATCCCCATTACCTATCTACTAATTTCTAAAAAGAAAAGCATAAAACTTTCTGACTGTCGGTCAATAATTTAATGCTAAGGTCGGTTTTATAATGAATAATTAAAAATAAAGAGCCCACTCCTGAAATGTTCGAAATATCGTTGAAGGGTATCAAAGATTCGACACAGCAGAATATGACACTCTAACTTGTTTGTTTTATCTTATTTTTTTTGTTTTTATAAAAACCTTTTTTAATGGTATTAAAATTGGTTCATTTTAAAACGTTAAGAGGTTCCTTTTTTTAATGCTACTTCAGGCAAGGCACTTTATCTAAAGAAGTAAGGAAGTAATCTTTAAAAACTACTTTCTGCTAAAAATGCACTTTATTTCTTCAGGAATATTTATTTCTTCTGAAAATGTACCTTGGCTTGAAATAGTACTTTAATATCTTTTTTTTTACAAACCTTGTAGCTTTTATATTAATAAATTTCTTTTCTTAACAAAGTATCTTCTACTCAATACGTGTTAAGTTTTTCTTAAAATCAAAATTTTTATGCCGAAGACATTTTGTCTTGGAAGGGGAGAAAAAAATTACTTTCTTAATTTTTTTCTTAACGAAGGTATTTTGTCGAAAAAAAAATAAAAGAAAGATATATTTAGCTTAAAGCACTTTGTTTTTAATAACACAATTTTTTTTTTACTTTTTTCTTCCGAAGATACTTATTTAAAACAAGGTTACGCTTTAAACTAAATTTGTTAAAAGTACTTTTTAAAAGCATTTATTTATTGTGAAAATGGCCACTTTTTAAAAGGAAGTCAAGTAGAAAAAATAAATGGTAATTTTTTAACCAAAAATTCTGTTTCCAAAAGATACTTTTTTTAAAAATTACTTTTTCAAAATAAGTGCTTTTTCAAAAAAGTACTTTTTTCAAAGAGAGTACTTCTGCAAAAAAAAGTACTTTTTTAAAAAAATTCCTTTTAAAATAAAAATTCGTTTTTAAATAAAAGGTATTATTGCGAGAATTTTAAGGGTTTTTAAAGTTTAACAATTTTTGTTTCATGTTTTTAAATTTTTTATTTTTAATAATTAGGGCTGATATTCTCATGCACACAATAAATCGAAAATATGCGTTTAAAATGTGCACTAAGAAATCCAAAATAGGCACTAAAAATTTCTATTATATATCGTTTTTTTTTTTAATTTTTCTTAAAAACGAAAATATAAAAAAATTCTGTCTGTGTTATTCAAATAACTTTAAAATTTAAAAAAAAAATAATTTAAATTTTTGTTTGTTTATAAAAATAAGTTTTATATATATTATCAAAAGTAAAACTTTGTCTGTTCGGAGGCAAAAAACATTTGTACATAGAAAATGATCTCTCAATGTCAACTGAAGTTATAGGAGTATACTTGAAGGATGCCAATGCATTTGCAGAATATTCATTTTTAGATCCCACTTTGATTCCAGATAAGATTAAAAATATTTGAATTTTTTTTTTTATTCTTCGTTTTTTGCAAAAGGCTTTGAATTTCTTTTTAATTTATTGGGCTATTTTTCCTTCCACATTGTTAATTTTACTTTCTGCAATATCAATTAATTTGACTTGAGTATAAGGCGAACAAAGTCCCTCCTAATGAGTTTTTGTTTCACCAATATATACGTAGCTAGAAAAAACCAATGCTAATTGATTTCTGATGTAATTTAAATGTAATATTTCTTTTTCTTTTCAAATTGCATAATCATCGGTATCAACAACACAGAAATAATTCAAAATTGCCTCTAATCACCAAATTCGTAGAGTCAAGCCAATATGATTATATAGATTACTAAAAATTGTAAAAATTGGAAATTGTTAATTTAAATTAAAAAAAATGATCAAAAAACTTTTCCGTTTCAAACAATGTGTTAATTGATTTAATCAAATATAGCAGGTGTTGACCATTCCCAACAACAATTCCACAAGTATAAATTATTTTATTTTAACTGAAAAAATCAATCAAGACTTTTTGTTATTTAATTAATATTTTAGTTAAAAATTTATTTCAAAACATCAGAAATATTGATTAAATCAAAATTATATTTATTTTCTTTCAACTAAAAAAATAATTGATTCAATTATTACATTAATTAAATTTAAATACTTTTTAAACAATTTTTTTAATTGAAAAAAAAAACTACTGATAATTTTTTCATGTGAAGCTCTTCAATAACATTCTTAAAATGCTCAAAGTTTTTTGAATAGAATTCTGAAGCAAATAGCCAGGTTCTAGTCATCGTGGTAATACTGTGTGCGGTGGAAGGGGAAAGAAGGGATACATGTAGGATTTTAATGAAACCAGTGTTCTTTTTGTTTAAACTAAAAAAAGAGTTCAATTTTATTCAATTGTAAATGGATTACGTGCTAAAACTTAAAGTATAAATTAATGTAGTTATCTGTCCAACATCTAAACTTCAACTAACTCCCTAGTCTTGTCCTCGTCGATAAAAACCCTACTCGCCCAATTCCCTGTCACTCGTTAGTCAATTCCCCTTGTCATGACAGTGTTGTAATTCTAATAAGAGTTGCCACTCCTTGTCGTTCGTCCGTTAATACCCGTCCCCACATTCGGCCATCCTGCATGGTCATTCGCCCCGAATGACGAGTCCCATCTTTTCATATATTCGGCAACTGTCTTCGTCCTACCAGGACCTTCAGAAGTACCGACCTTTTCGACTTCATACCGGTCATGACCAAGTGCACGCACCACCCTGTAAGGTCCAAAATATTTTGGCCTCAATTTCAGGCCACTTCCAAATTGAGTGCGTTTTATCGCCACTAGATCATCCACATCATAAAGAGGTGCTGCCGTTCTTTTCTTGTTAAAACTCCGTCTATTCTCAGTTTGAATCTTAGCTATGTTCTCCTTAGCAGTACTACGTATTTCTTCTCTCTCCTCGTCAAGTTCATGAATAGTGTAGTCTTCAATCAACTTCCTTATATCCACGTGGTCTGCCACTTTCATTTCCACCCCCGTCAGTATTCTGAATGGTGAAAATTTGGTACTTCTTGGTGGGGTATTATTTATACATTGCTGTACCCTATCGACATGTTTATACCATTGTTGAGGATTGTTCACGCATAGTTTGGAAAGCAACGACACCACAATCTTATTCATCCTTTCAACTTGACCATTACCCCTCGGAACACCAGTTGCTATCAACAAATGCTGAATATTTTGCCGGTCGCAATATTCCCTAAATACATTCGATGTGAAGGCCGTCCCTCTGTCAGAAATAATCCTCTCTGGGTTACCAAAAATTGCGGACTGTCTTTTTAGCCTATCAACTACCTCCTCCGTTCCGGTACTTCTTGTAGGATATAGCCACACAAATTTCGAAAATGCATCAACAACAACCAGAATATGATTGTACCGCTTCCGAGTTATCTCCATAGGCCCGACATGGTCAATATGATAAGTTTTGAGGGGCTTATCCGATTTATCGATTGGACTTAAAAAACCCTCTGCTTTGCCAACTTTTGCATCATTAATAATACACTCCATACAACTGCGAACTACATTATCCACCTTTCGCGTTATATCATGTATATAAAATTCCTTTTCGACCAGCTCTTTAGTTTTTTTCACGCCAAAATGACCCTCTCTGTGAGCGATTTGAATAATCTCCACTTCCATAGCAGCTGGGATAACTATTAGTTCACGATTCGGGTCCTTATATAGCAAATCATACTTCAAATAAAAATCTTCGTAACTCTGTTTCTCAACCAGTTGTCTGATAACATTTACCCTCTCATCCTGTAACTGTGCTGCCTTCAGTCTATGTTTCAACGAATCCTCCACTAAGAGACAAGAAACTCTGCTTAGTGCATCAACATGTCTCATTCTTCCACCGGATCTGTGCTCTATGACGTAGTCAAATTCCTGCAGAAACATAGCCCATCTTGAAACTCTCAATGGCACATCTTTTTTCTTAATCGTCATGGTAAATGCATTACAGTCTGTCACAATTTTAATTTTCAAACCCATCAAATAAACTCTCCATTTCCTTAACGCTTCGATAATTGCCAGCACTTCAAGTTCATATGAGTGATATTTCTCCTGCGCGCTTGTTGTTTTGCGGCTCATATATTCCACTGGGTGGAACTGTTGGTCCTCTGCATCCTTTTGAAGTAGAACGCCTCCGAATCCGTACATACTAGCATCAGTATGAACCTCAGTCTCAGCCCTGGTATTATATAACTTTAAAACGGGCGCATTTATCAAACCCGATTTCAGCTGACTAAACGCTATCATCTGTGGATCTCCAAACTTAAACTGGACGTCTTCCTTTAACAAATCCGACAATGGTTTCGCAATTGTGGCAAAGTTACAAACGAATCTTCTAAAGTATGAAGTTAGACCCAAAAACCTCTGAAGTGCCTTCTTATCCTTTGGGGTTGGAAAGTTTTCTACTGCAGACGTCTTCTCCACCGACGGCCTGATAGTAGAATTTTCCACAATATAGCCCAAAAAATCTACCTTCTTCTTCAAAAACTGAGACTTTTCCCACTTAATATTAAGGTTATGTTCCTGAGCCACCCTCAATACTCTCTCCAGTTTTTCGATACCTTCTTCCTCGTTTAATGACGGGATTATAACATCGTCCATATATACTACAATCGTACTATCCTGTATCAACTCTCTAAATATTGAAAAAATAAAACGACAAAACACCGCGGGAGAATTAGAAATTCCGAAAGGTACATAGAGGAATTCATATTGTCCATTATGTGTTACAAACGAAGTATATTTCCGAGATTCCTCCTCAACAGGTACGTGGAAAAATCCATTTCTAAGGTCCAGCGTTGTATAGACCTTAGCCGATTGTAATTTGTGCAAAACATCGTCTAGCAATACCATTGGGAAATTGTCTCTCATGATCTTTAAATTTAATTTCCGATAATCACAACACAACCTCTTGGTTCCATCCTTCTTGGGTACTATTACTATGGGTGAAGCATATTCAGATGTACTTGAACGTATTATTCCATCAAAAAGCCACTCTTTTACCTGTTGCTCTACAACACGTTGATCATCGTATGACAATCGTCGGGGTCTTTGATAAATAGGGACATCATCAGAAAGTATTATCTTCATGGTAATTGGTGAGGGTTTCTCCTTTCTCGGCTTATAATTTGCAATTAATTCTTTAACGTGAGATGCTTTTCCTCTAGACAGGTGAATTAAATCACACTCCCGATCTTTATCCTCAAATACCAACGTCGAACAGAATAACGCAAACTCACCAATTGGTTCAGACAAATCCTCCAATGTGCTGCCCTCCGGTTCTTTCCACTTTTTCACCAACTTCGTACCCTCAGAACTCATAATTATATCCGCCTGTTGTAATAAATCGTTACCTATCGCCGCTGGATATACAAAATTTTCCGCCACGAAAAATTTTATGTCGAACCTGTCCCCATCAATTACCACAGCCTTGTAAAAATACCCTATCGTAGTCAATATATAGTCCCCGGCGGTAATAAAATTCCGTTTCTCTGATGTTAGTCCTACGTCACCCAAGCGCTGAAAAACATCATAACGAACAATTGAAATGTCTAGTCTTGTCCTCGTCGATAAAAACCCTACTCGCCCAATTCCCTGTCACTCGTTAGTCAATTCCCCTTGTCATGACAGTGTTGTAATTCTAATAAGAGTTGCCACTCCTTGTCGTTCGTCCGTTAATACCCGTCCCCACATACATGTCATTAAAAATTGCAGTATTATTGATTTGGCTTCTAATTTCCTCGGAAATGCGGAGTAATCGATGTGTCAAGCAAGTAACTTGTAACAGTTTTGGATAAAATATTTTAAGCCCATTCGCCCATCGGTTAAAAATAGCGGGATCTTTTGTCGAAATCTTTAAAATCTTATATTTTAAGAAGAGCCCCAAAAGAAATTTATTGAGAAAATAAATAATTTTTTTTTTGTGCACCCAGAGAAAAAACATGTTTATATATGGTCACCTCCAACAAAACTATTTTAAAAGAAAAATTTTAAACATATTATGTTTAATTTAATCCGGCTTTTGTCACCGACAAACACATTATGGTTAAATATATCCTCCATCAAGAAGCCACAACCATATTATGGTTGCCTCCAAACATGTTTTGATTAATAATAACTAAAATATGATTAACACTTATAATAGCATGGTTGGTTTTCAACAATAGAATGTTGCTCTTGGAAAAGAGGAAAATACTATTGTTAATTAAAAAACTAATTATTGTCATATTTATCCAAAACATGTTTAGAGACAACCATAATATGGTTGTGGCTTCTTGATGGAGGACCAATTTAACAATAATATGGTTGTCGCTGACAATAATATGGTTAAATTAAACATAATATGTTTAAAAATTTTCCTTAAAAATAGTTTTGTTAGAGGTGCCCATTTTTAAACATGTTTTTCTCTGCGTGTGTATTAGGAAATTTTTGGTGAACTCTTTTTTTATTATATTAAAAAAAATCACTAAAAAATTTCAAAATATGCAAAAAAATATTTATATAAAATTTATATAAAATATGCAAAAATGCACAAAACAAACGCCAATTTATTGATTCGGAAAGATATTTGGTCGACATTGTTCTTAAACTATCGACAAAAAAGGAAGCATTTGCATGGAAATCGCAGCCCTATTAAAAACACAAGGGAATAAGGTTTTTGTTGGTTAAGAACTGAATGTTAAAAAAATTTTTTTTCTGTAAAAATGCATTAAAAAAAAATTCAACAAATATCATAGATTACAATATGGATAACATTTAGCTTAATATATCTCGAATAAAATGAGCTTTATTTCATTGTAATCGGTGTACAACTTTTGTTTTTATTCACAATTTATTGAGACAACTGAATTGATAAAAATCGCGATTTCCATACAAAAATTTTATTTTTAAATGTGTTTGCTGCTGGTCTATTTATGAACGCTTTTTCCTTTACTTCAAAATGAGGTGCCTTCACTTAATTTTGAATTAGTTCATTAATTTTTATGGCTCATGTCAAATTTTGTTCACAGGTTATGTGACTTTACGTGTAAAAGTAATAAGACTTAAACTTTTACCCGGTATGAATTTTTCATGATTTTTAAAGTACAAAATTTGAAATGATTTTTTTTTTACGTAGACAACCATTAGTTAGCCATTTTTTTTGTGATTTTAAATAATTTTACTGTTTTTGAAAGATAACTAACTATTAAAAAAGTCAAATAAACGATTAGTACCTGTAACCAGTGTGGCCATTTTGGCATTTCTGCAGCTAAATTTGGCATTAAAAATTTTTATTTAGCTGCAAAATTTTAATTTAGCACTTCGCATTTTATTTAGCATTTTGATAAAATGTTTTTAACTCTTTTTAGCATTATTTATTTTAAAAATTTAAACAAATAGTTTTATTGATTTAACTTAAATTTTTTTATAAATTATAATAAATTTGGACTAAAAATAATTGCCAAAATGAAATTTCTTATGAAAATAAATAATTCTTATATTAAGAAATGGAATATTAGAAATGCCCTCCCTCATCATGGTAATTATAAAAACTATTTGCTCTTTGATATTAGGATATTAAAGTAAAAGGAGATTTCACATTTTATTTAGATAAATATTCTATAGTGTAAATGTTTGAAGAACTAATATTTTTAAAACTTCAACTTTTCTTAAACTAAAAGATATAAAATGATATAAAAAATTTTTTATAGTATAGAAATAAAATCGTTTCAGTTTTGCATGTATCAGAGATTTGCAGGTCCCCTAAATTTAAAATTTAATCTCAACTACCTGTGCTACATATTTATATGTATCTGATGCTTTAGAATATTATTAAATTATTTTCATTAGAAAGACAATTCTATTTACTAAATTTTCATTACTTCTAAGAATACAGAAAAAGTTAATTGTGTTTACAAGTGGCAGAAGGGAATATACGTGAATGTTGTTTGCAAAAAATATTTAAAATACTTAAAACATCCGTTTTTAATTTTGTTGGATTTTTTTTTCTTATCGAAAACATAGACAGAAAAAATTATTAAATTTCTCCAGTCACCAAATTTATTCCAATTTCATGTTATCACGCAAACAAGTTGTTGAGTTTGTACCTATTAAATAAATTATTATATTGATTACTAAAAATTGTAAATTTATGAATATTTTTTTCAATATATGATATTTTTAATTTTAATTAAAAAAGTGATCAAAAAAATTTCCAATTTCAAGCAATGTGTTAATTTATTTAATTAAATATTGACAATTCCCAAAAACAATTCTACATGTTTAAATTATTTGATTTTAAACGGAAAAAGTTAATTAAGATTTTTTGTTATTTAATTAAAATTTTAATTAACACTCAAAACAACTAAAATGTTAATTAAATCAAAATTAAATTTTTAATTTACTTTCAACTAATAAAATAATTGATTCAATTATCACATTAATTAAATTTAAATACTTTTAAACCATTTTTTTAATTGATAAAACACTCTTTTCTGTGTAGAAAGCAAAGCCAATAGTTGAAAATAAAATAAATATTTGAATATGGTAACACTGCCACTAATTCAATTAAATACTGATTTAGTATTTACTAACTTAAATAATATTAAAAAATAATAATTGAATAACCAATTTTGGATAACCATTAAAAAAAATAGAAAAAATAAGAATCGACTTGAATTTAAGCCGCCGATCAGCCAAGTCTTCGGCGGCGGCGCGGCTTATTAAAAAAAAATCACGCCGTTACGGCTTGCTTCTCTGGTGGTGACTAATGACAGTTTGATGAATCTATTGATAATAAAGGGCTGCATGAATAACTTCATTCATGAACATACTGAAATGTTTATTCAATGAAGTTCGTATTCAAATAAAATTCAGACCACTGAACAAACTGTTGTTTCATTCATACTACTAGCAAGAACATTTCGTTGCATATTGCAAACACAAAGACTTTGTTCCATGAAACGATTTTTGTTTTACAGTTTTCACTCTCTCTCATTTTTTTTATATAAATACTCAATAGCAATGTTGCCACTTAGTAAATTTATGTAATTTTTTTTTTTTTTTTTTGTTACCTTTACAATAATTTATGTATGTAATTTGTAAAGCATTTTTGAAATTAAATTTAAGTTTTTTTCCTAACAACTTTTTTATGTACTTCCAAGCAAAACACATTGCTGAAAATGTTTTTAAAAATAAAATGAAATTTATTTGAAGTTTAAAAATTTACATTAAAAACAATTAATTTACATTGTAAACAAAGTCAAATTTGTATTAAGTTTATTATTATTCCTTATCTTGTTGCTTTTACTCTTCATGGTTATTTTTGTTTTTCTTGTCTTTCCTAATGTTTTTCATTTCTTTCAACTGGCAATACTGACTTTAAAATAAATGTGTTTTTCCATGAACTTATTCGACATTTATTCAGTGGTTGTTTTGTTTCAGAGCTGTTAGTATTCATATTCTCTTGTTTAAGTAAACAAAAAACCTTCAGCTTATTCGTGTGTTTGTTGCTTTCATTTTGTAGATATTCATTTTATTCAATACATGAAGCAAATACAAAATTATAATGAAGGTTTCATGAACATCATTATTAAGTTTCATGCAGATGTTTAATTGATAAGTAAATAACTTGCAAACAATTCACATAAACTCACAATATTTGAAAAACTTTATAGTAATTATAAATTGTTTTGCTTTTTTTTTATCTAAAAGTGAATTCTTAGTTTAAAAAAAAAAAAAAAAAATTAAACCTAAAAAAATACTTTTCAAAGACCCAATAAAAAGTAATAGCCATTATCCGAATTCTGATCTTAATAACATTTATCTAGTGTTAATTTCGTATCATTATTTCATAGTTGACTCTGAAAAGAGAAAGAGGGAGAGGGAAAAACTAAAAGGCAACAAATTGTCAAAAGGTCAAAGGACACATCATAAAGAAAATGAAAAAAGGAGCAAGTTTCTCAAGGCAATTTTCCTAAACAGAAATCACAACTTTTAACAATTTTCTTCTAACAGCCCTTTACACATTTACACAAGCAATAACATTTATTAACAGATTTAATGTTTCTTCCACCTCAGATCCTTAAAACCTTAAAAGGGCAATAAAGAAAATTACAACTATTAAATTTTGCTTATTTTGGCACAAATTGTGTTGTGTTGTGTTGTGTTTAACCAAAATCCACACACTGCCACTCGAACGCTTAAACTACAAAACTACCAAAACACACATGCATATCTACACGGACTAGGCAACATTATGTGTCCTTAGAAAAGAAAACAAGCACAAAACTATTTAAACCTTAAAACACAAGGACAGCTGGTCAAATTTAAGGTAACTTGTATTTTATAGTGTCATTGTAGTTTTACTCTGGACAAACATAATTTAGCTGCCAACAACAAAAATCAACCTTATTTTTTATAATCTCCCCCCGAACAATTTTTGTTGAAAAAAATTTCATTACGTTTTTTTTTTGCCAAACACTGTACCTTGGAGAAAAATAGAAGAAGAAAAATTGTTGCGATGCATTAAGAATAAATGGGAAAAAATTTAATAAACTTTAATAAAGAAACTGTACAAATAAAAGAAGGAGGTAAAATAAAAAAAATTGGATAAAAGTCCCAGATAACGAAGTAAAAATTTTATGATTAAAAGAACAGTTTGTAGTTCTTTCTACGTGGTGGAAGGGTAAAATAAGAAATAGGCTAATGTAGAAAAGTAAGAGTAAAAGTAGGGTTAAGTTAAAGTAGGATTAGAGTAGAGTCCATGCATACTGAGAGTTCAATTAAAGTAGAGTTAGAGTACTGTTGGAGAATAGTTGGAGTAGGGTATTTTAGGTTAGATCGAAAAGAGGGGTATTATGCATATCCCATATCCATTTGGGTATACACTAGGTATTTATTTCTTTGTCCAATTAATTATTAGTTTTCGGCTTGTTTTTCTTTTTAAGCTAATAATGATGTTGATGTAAATAAAAACAAATTTATTACATTATATACGAGATAGCGGGAGAAAATTATTTCTTCACTTATTTCAATTGTTTATGTATATTCCAGGCATCTTAAGCTATTTTAAGAACAAAAGTTGAAAAATGTGTACTGTAATCGCTTTAATGATGATTTAAATGAAAATTTACACACACGTTGCTAGTTGTATGTACATCAGCATGTCTACTTTTTGTAACTTAATGAACATTAATGAAGCTAAAATTAAGTTTTTCATTTTCATGACACATGGGAGGTGTCCTTGGTCCGATTTCTCCATCTATGTGGATAAAAAAAGTTGCTACTCTTTAAAATTTACAATTAATGTAAAATTTGCTGGATTTATCTATACATTTACAAATTGATGTTACACCAAAAGTATACATACATATTTTTTATAAAGTCATAATAGGGTCCATACTAGAGATGAGCGATATTTCTGTACCTGTGATTTAATCACTGTTACTGAAAAATCACGAATCACAGTTGTGACCAAATTTGTTAAGTAACAGGTACTTTCTAAGTCGTTCTTTTTGTATTTTGTTACATATACAAATTTATGATATTTCACTGTTTGTGTGGGTAATAGCGTTTTTTGAATGAAATCTCGAATGATATTGCTGTTCCTTTCATTCTCTCTTCTATCTTATTAGAATTTTTTTATGCCAAAATTTATTTGTTCAAGTATGTACATATGTATATGAAAGTAAACAGATTTGAAAGCTGTTGTTGTTTATTTGTAAAGTGCTTACAAAAGCTCTTGCAAAAGCTCGCGCATTGTGCATATACCTTGGCCGCAATTGCTTTAAAAGAACAGAAAACTGATAAACCGTGATCACAATCACAGTTTAAAGGAGCAGTGATTTTTAAATCACATTCACTAATCACGGTGATCTTTAAAAATCATGGGATCGCTCATCTCTAGTCCATACCTTTCACAGAATATTCAATAACAAAAAACTGGTTCCACTTTGCTACCGATTTTAAATATGTTCTCACAAGTGGGAATAAAATGCAACTGATTTGCAAATGAAAATGTCCTCCCTTATAAGGGTTACTTTGACCCCCTGATAAGATACCTTTATGAGGTGATACGCAAATTAATTCTTGAAATCCGTTACCTGGGGGGATTGCTTACAAGTCGTTATCAGTGGCTCCTGTAAATGACGTCATGAGTTCTAGCCGAATCACTGTGCGACGTTTCGTCACTTTTTTGGTGACTTTTTCATTTAAATAAAAATAATAATGCAAAATATTTTTCACAACAAGCAAACACAATTTACAAAAATTATATATTATTTTACATTAAAAACATCAGATTTTTAATAAAATTAAATTGCACCAAAACATTTAGCAAAAAACAGTAAAGCACAACTTAAAATTATTATCACAGAATTAATTATATGGCGCTTCTATAATTAGCGCTAATGTTGGCAATATCATAATTGTTTTCATTATGTTTTGTTGTATTCTCAAGCTTTCTATCGTATATCTCTTCCTCTCCCCTCGTTCAAAATCCAACAACACTCTCAATTGCTCTGTTTCAAAGGAGCGAGATTTTGAAATCATGTGTTGTGATCAGCGTTTCCGTTGGTGCTACTAAAGTAGCAGTTTTCCACTTTTTCGAATGCTTGGATATTATTTTGCTACTTTTACAAAATGCACCCAAATGTGATACTTTTTGTAATTCTTGCCACTGTTTTGGTACTTTTTACTGAATGATGGGATACTTTTTGAACTTTCTGTTTTATTACAACTTCCAGCTTTAATATAACCAGTAGTTGTTTTAATATATATAAATGTAAGCAAGCTTATCTGAAATAAGTTTTTGGCTTTCGTAATAAGCTTATGCATTTATTGCGAATATATTATGTAACATGTGTACATATTAATTATTCGCAAGTAAGTGCTCTTGGGAAGTACCGCTTGCTTTTGTGCTTATGCGGTATACCATGATGAAATAAATACTCATACCATGGCGTATACTAATGCCTGTATAAATCAGGGCTATCAGATTTTTTCACCTTCGTGACCAATTATACACCGAAAATCGCTAAAATTCGACAAATTTAATTTTCTTAAGATTTGTGCTATGAAAAATTCGCCAAAAATCGCCATATTTGATTTTTATATAACATTTAAATAAGCATTTTCATGGTTTATGGCTTATTTTCTTCGTTATATATCTAGCTTCGATTATTTATAGAAATTTAAAATTTTTTGCTTTTAAAATTTTTTTTGTAAATTTTTGAAAACGTTTTTTTTTGGATTTTTTTGAAAAATTTACCCATTATATTTTTTAGTATCTCTGAAACTGTTGAAATTAGAAAAAACTATTGGTAAGATGCCTAAAAAGGAATTTAATTCCAAAGCATTCGCTAGTAATAGCATCAAAATCGGACATATCGCTCCCAAGTCATGATGAAATATACATTTTAGCATCATGCCCCCAACAATGAATAATACATAAAATTAACATTTGTCCTACGATTTTAATGAAATATGCCGTATTTTATTCATACTCGTGGCTTTTAATTTAATGATTAAAATGTCAAATTATTGTACTTAAAACTTTTGTATGAATTTTTTTAAAACAAAAATAGTACTAATTTTGCAAAATATATATTGCCTCTAGTTTCTGAATAACTTCAAAACAGTTGAAAATATAAAAAAAATTTATGACTCAAAGTCTTTTAAAAAAAAGAGACCTAATTTTGGAGACCGGATATAACCTTTTCTGGATTTTTTTTTTACCATTAAAAAATGTTATTGAAAATTTTAAATAAATTGAACACGTGCAAAAATATTTTTTTGTGTACTTCTTCCTATTTGAAAACATGTGCCGCCTTCTTTTTCTTAAATCACCTTTTTGTTGCCACTTTTGTAAAAGTCCCCTTTTTTTGGTACTTTTTGAAAATATCCAACGGTAACGCTGGTTGTGATAATGCAATTGTTTCACTCCTCTTCAATAGTAGAGTAAGAGTAGAATTAGAGTAGAGTTAGAGTAGAGTTAGAGTAGAGTTAGAGTAGAGTTAGAGTTAGAGTAGAGTTAGAGTAGAGTTAGAGTAGAGTTAGAGTAGAGTTAGAGTATAGTTAGAGTAGAGTTAGAGTAGAGTTAGAGTAGACTTAGAGTAGAGTTAGAGTAGAGTTAAAGTAGAGTTAGAGTAGAGTTAGAGTAGAGTTAGAGTAGAGTTAGAGTAGCGTTAGAGTAGAGTTAGAGTAGAGTTAGAGTAGAGTTAGAGTAGAGTTAGAGTAGAGTTAGAGTAGAGTTAGAGTAGAGTTAGAGTAGAGTTAGAGTAGAGTTAGAGTAGAGTTAGAGTAGAGTTAGAGTAGAGTTAGAGTAGAGTTAGAGTAGAGTTAGAGTAGAGTTAGAGTAGAGTTAGAGTAGAGTTAGAGTAGAGTTAGAGTAGAGTTAGAGTAGAGTTAGAATAAAGTGAGTGTAGAGTTAGAGTAGAGTTAGAGTAGAGTTAGAGTAGCGTTAGAGTAGAGTTAGAGTAGAGTTAGAGTAGAGTAAGAGTAGAGTTAGAGTTAGAGTAGAGTTAGAGTAGATTTAGAGTAGAGTTAGAGTAGAGTTAGAGTAGATTTAGAGTAGAGTTAGAGTAGAGTTAGAGTAGAGTTAGAGTAGAGTTAGAGTAGAGTTAGAGTAGAGTTAGAGCAGAGTTAGAGCAGAGTTAGAGTAGAGTTAGAGTAGAGTTAGAGTTAGAGTAGAGTTAGAGTAGAGTTAGAGTAGAGTTAGAGTAGAGTTAGAGTAGAGTTAGAGTAGAGTTAGAGTAGAGTTAGAGTAGAGTTAGAGTAGAGTTAGAGTAGAGTTAGAGTAGAGTTAGAGTAGAGTTAGAGTTAGAGTAGAGTTAGAGTAGAGTTAGAGTTGAGTTAGAGTGGAGTTAGAGTTGAGTTAGAGTAGAGTTAGAGAAGAGTTAGAGTAGAGTAGAGTTAGAGTAGAGTTAGAGTAGAGTTAGAGTAGAGTAAGAGTAGAGTTAGAGTAGAGTTAGAGTAGAGTTAGAGTAGATTTAGAGTAGAGTTAGAGTAGAGTTAGAGTAGAGTTAGAGTAGAGTTAGAGTAGAGTTAGAGTAGAGTTAGAGTAGAGTTAGAGTAGAGTTAGAGTAGAGTTAGAGTAGAGTTAGAGTAGAGTTAGAGTAGAGTTAGAGTAGAGTTAGAGTAGAGTTAGAGTAGAGTTATAGGAGAGTTAGAGTAGAGTTAGAATAGAGTTAGAGTATAGTTAGGGTAAAGTTAGAGTAGAGTTAGAGTAGAGTAGGAGTACTGTTAAAGCAAAATTAGAGTTTGAGTATAATCTAAGGGTGCTACGAGCTGTAAATTAAATATATTTCTTTAAAGTTTAGATTATTTCGATTGCTTTATTTAAATTTTAAATTTTATTCCTGTTGCGACCACAATAATAAAATTAAAACTCTTTCTTTGAACTGCTTAAAAACGTATGTTCAAGTGAATTAAAGTTATAGAAGTAAAACAAAAGAAATTTTTTAAAAAAAGTTAAAGTTTCATCTAATTCTAATTGTTCACAGCTTGTAGTAAAAAATAATTCTTTAAAAAGAATAGAGGCAAAATTAACTCAAATGAAACTAAAAGCCATCCAAATTCATTGGCTTATTGGAAGAAATTCTGTTCTTAGACTCGATTGCAAGCTTCTACTTTACAACTCTATCTTAAAGCCTATCTGGTGCTACGGTATTCAACTATGGGGCACTGCCTCGGCCTCTAATATCGAAAAAATTCAAAGGCGCCAAAATAAACTTCTTCGTATAATCACAGCCGCCCCCTGGTATGTTAAAAACTCAAACATTCATAAGGATCTCAACGTGCCATTAGTAAAAACTATGATTACAAAATATGCAGTAAAATATTTAAAAAGACTTGAACAACACCCAAATCCTTTAGCTCGAAATATTTTAAATCATGGCGGCCACACTCGCTTAAGGAGAAGAGACACTGCAGAACTCACCCAATCAGATGAGCGATAAACACCTATAAATGTGAACAGAAACCGTGATGACGAAAATTTTTGTCTGGCACTGGCAGGACATAAATAAAGTATTAGGTTAAGATTTGATAAATTATTGTTAGTTCATATTAAATATATGAAGATTCAATAAATAAATAACGAAAAAAAAAAAAAAAAAAAAAAAAAAGAAAAAAAAAAGACCTAAAAAAAGCAATTTTAACTCTAACACTAGTTAATAAAGTTATGCAAATGGACCACAAACAATTACTCATGAGTTGTCTACTCTTATCTGTCCTCACTCAAAGGACTCAAATACATTCACAGGCAACACGTCTCAGGTGTTGAAATGTAGAAAGTTTTATTAATAAATTAAATTGTTAAACATTAAAAACAAACAAAAACAGTGCAAAATCCAGGACTAATTTTCTCTCCCATTACTATTTGCAATTTAGTTAAAACATAAAGTTTTCAAAACTTTAAAAAAATATTTTTCAAAAAGAAAAGCAAAGAATAGTGAAATAAATCATTTTGAAACAGGTTGTCGGAGAGTTGCAGGACTGGGACCCAGTTGTATTGTCAATGTTAAAATTTATTGAATTGTTCATTGTGATTGGTTGGATAAAGAAACATATCGCTGAACTCTAACTTGAGTTAAGAATCTAAGTTTTACTGAAATTTATATTGCAATAAACTCCTTTTTTAACAGCCATCTTTCAGTAGTTATCGTGATTAGATTAACGGAGCCACCAGAACTTTAGGGCAATTTGAGTTGAAATGTTTCTATATGCTCTTTGAGTAGATGAGTTTGTATATTGTTCATTTAGTCAAAAGTCAATTGTTAATAAAATTTGTTACAGCCACAAATTTATGGATGGGCTAAAATCTATCCTTTTAACACACATTTCCATAAAAGAACGTAAACACAACAACTTATAAACAAAAATGTATTCCGTTTTAGAAATTCTAAAACAACAGCTACAGGGCGTCAAATGATTTAAAAAAGAAGTGTGAAAATACTGAAACAATTCAAGTATGCCAGAGCAGATTAAAGTTGCTGAGCAAGTCTTCAGTTAGAAGAGCGGTATGAGAGGGGTAATAGTGAGAACAGCAAAGCAGAGCAGAATAGTGTAGATTTGGTAAGGTAACGTGCATAGAAAATATTCCTGGAAAATATTGAGGAAATAAGAATATTAAAGAATGGAAGCTTATAAATTGTAATTTGACTTAGAATGTACATTCGAATTAATATGAAAGTTTAGTTTTTCAAAAACTTTACACTTAAATATTTTTACAAATATCTCTATAAAGTTAATGTTTTGCACTACCCAGTAACAAAATCTGCCTAATTGTACGTGTTCATTTGTACGTTGTCATTTCCATTTTCTATTAGATCCTTAAGTGTTTGTAGTCGTTGTTATAAATTTATTTGTGTTTCTGTGGAATGTAAGTGTTTGGATTTTTATTTGGTATGGTTTTCTTCCTGAAAATACCTTTTCATCATATAGAATTTGAAATTGCATTCTGGTTCCCCCTGAAAAAATTTTTTGAAATATACAAACACTCTTCCACAAATCGGATCAAGCAGTCATATTCATGAATGGTCTCTCTTTTTGCACTTGTTACAGTTGCATACCCTTCGAATTAGGGATGTAACGAATACCAAAACCGACGTTTGCCGATATATTGGTATCGGCGATATTTCACTGTCGATACGCCGATACTTTTTTATAGTTTGTTATGCTTTTTTTTTTTGCATAACAACTAATAGGAAAAAATCTTACAGAAAACCAAATTGTTTGCTTTAATTCTTAAGCTGGAGGTCGGTCCACACCACGCGTTTTTTCTTTTTTCGATACGCACGCTAAAGTTTAAAGTAATCCTACTTCATGCTTTCGATACGTATATGCGTCTTACGCGTTTGATGTGTAACTTGTCAATACAATTTTACACTACGATTTTTTGGACTGATGCATAAACGCACTGAACGCTTGGTATTGGTATTCGTAATATCCCTTAAAACTTTTAATAAATTAGGTTATAAGTGCAAAAAGTCTTAAATTACGAGGGCGGATCAATACCTCCCTCGTAGTTATATGAAATGCAACACTGCTCCCATCAAGTAACACCTGTTAATAGACTACTGTCAAGTTTTGAGCAAGTTCCGTCAATTACTTTGCGTTGAACAGCTAAAGAAATGGCTCGGTGGAAAGAGATTTAGCTCCAACGATAAAATTATTGGTCAAACTAGTGCCTTTTTTATGGACCTCGAAAAATCTTATTTTTTTTGGAAGGGATACACAAAATTGAAGAAATGTTGGACTAACTGTGTTTCGTTCAAAAAGTCACGGACTTATTGAACCGCCCTCGTACAAGAAAAGCGTAAAGACCGGCCATTTTGTGACACTAAATATTATATGGAAAAAAAATTAAATATTTGGGAGTTTAGAGAATTATGAAATCCGTTGCTTATCTACATTTCTCTACCTTCAATACAAATTTAGAAAATTTCAAAAAAAAACGTCTCATTGAGCTACTCAACATGACTCTACACTTCGGAAGTCACCCTACATCCTACGGTCACCCCTACACCACGGAAAAGTTCTGATAAGTCTACAGGAACTGACCTTTGGAGTGTTTGTGCAAATCTTAAAAGAAAATTTGGAGAAGAATGATCCTCTGTCGATCCTTAGCTGTGGCGTAGCTGAATAAGAAGTCTATTATTTTTTTGTTCTATTATTTTATTTAATTTAAGTCTATGGCCAAATTCCTTACAGACTATCTTAGTGTAGTAACATAATATTTTTTTTTTTTTACATTTATGCAAAGAAAGGAAGATTATAATAAACATTATTGATTTAAAAATAATATGACATTGCTTTTTATGATGTTATTGTTTAGAGAATAGTCGATAAAGTTATACATTTCATTAAAACAGCTGCATAATTTTCTTAGTGGATCTGACATAGCAAAGTTAGTTCGGCATGTTCTGACATATAGAGGATTGAAAAATCGAAGTGATCGCTGAGGGATATTAAAAGTTACGTTACTTAATAAAAATTCAGAATGTATGCTACCATTTATAAGACTGAACATAAAAGATATATTAAGCATAAATTTACGGCTTTTTAAAGTTGGTAAATTAAATTTTATATTGTATTTTATATTTATTTGAATGAACTTTTTTTTGAGCTCGAGGTCTTTGAGGTTGTTGGTAAATTAATTTCAGCTAGTCTTGTTGAGTATGAAGGTAGTACCAGGCGTCCTCTATAATTATTTCTTAAGCAGAAAATAAGAAATTGTTTTTGAACTGATTCAATATGATCATTGTGGATATTATAGATCGGGTCCCAAATAATGCTGCCATATTCTAAAATTGGTCTAACGAGTGAAGTAAAAAGCCTTTTTGTGGTTAAGGGATCATTAAATTCCTTTGCCCATCTTTTAATAAAAGCCAGAACACTGCGTGATTTATTTACAGTCATCGTTATATGTTGAATAAAATTAAGTTTTTGGTCTAACAATATTCCCAAATCCATTATTTCACTAACAGTTTGTAAATTACAGCCATCAAGAACGTAGGAGTAAGCACTCTTTTTTACTCTAGAAAATTGCCTATGCTTGCCTTTTTTAAATTTAGTTCCATCAGGTTAAGTTTACACCATTTGTTAAAACTATCCAGGTCATTTTGTAGATATTGTTGATCACAAGGAAGTTTAACACTTAAAAATAATTTTACGTCGTCTGCATACATCAACACATTACAATGTTGAATTGCTTCAGGCAAATCATTAATAAAAAGAAGGAACAGAATTGGACCAATATGGCTAACCTGAGGTACTCCAGACTTAACATTGATTTTTTTCGAAGCTGCAGAATTAAATTTTACAGATTGAGTTCTACACAACATATATGATTTGATCCAGCTCAGGACGTTACTATTGAAACCCATGACGTCCAGTTTTTTTTAACAAAAGCGTATGGTTGACTTTGTCGAAAGCCTTGCTGAAATCAGTGTAAATGACGTCAGTGTGGTGTCCGTTGGCAAAAGCTCTATTAACGTGGAGAATGTTAAGGCCGCATTAGCCAACCGTAAATGTAGAAATGTAAGTGTAATGTAAACATCTGATCGTTTCTGTAATGTCACTTAACCGTAACGTGCCAACCTGTAGAAAATAGAATTTAATTACGAGGTTACGTGACAGTTGTAGATAGTGATGGGCTGCTTGTATATTAAATGGAATGCGGGTAAATTTACTCTTTTTCTTTGGTACTTTTTCAGTAATATGGTTTTCAATAAAATCTGTGAACTTTTGAACAAAATAACTTACAATACATACATATTATTATTTAAGCAAATATATGTTTAGATGTATAAAATAAAAAAATGCATATATATTCACAAACAATAAAAACTGTGGTTTTTAATGGTATCAAATCCTAGTTTTGTGTAAGCACATTTTCAAAATAATATAAGTAAACGTGTATGAATATGCTCTAATCCATATTTGTTTATTAAACATCTATAATATAAAAACCAAATTTTAAATTATTTATGTATTTATACATACACGAATTACAGTTTTAATACCATTTAAATCTCTTGGTACTTTTCCTGCAAAGCGGAACATTTTAAATTCACATCACTGTGTGTGTTGTTTTATGTATACTAATGTTTTTTTGTTTATGTTTTTAAAAAACAGATGACACGTTCTTACATGCTCTATAAGTGCACAAAAGAGCTTACAGTACGTTACGGTTCGTTACATTGCATTTCACTACATTTACTGTCGGCTAAAGTGGCCTTTAGTCATAGTAGAGAATCCTTTCCGAAGGCCATGTTGCAGTGGTGACAATAAGGCAGAAACTTGATGAGTAAGGCAATCCATTAAACATTTTTCAAAAAGTTTTGGTATATCACTTAGTTTAGCTATACCTCTGTAGTTGCATATATCTGATTTATTTCCTGATTTAAACAATGGAATTATATAAGAATCTTTCCAAGCCTTTGGAAAGTAAGCACAGTTTAAAGATGCATTAAAGATTATAGACAAAGGTGTCGCCAAAGCCGGTGCGCAATTTTTTAAAACACAACTTGGTATACCGTCTGGACCACTAAAAGATGATGACTTAGCGCTTTTTAAACAGTTTAGAATATAAGAGGCAGTGATAGTAAAAAAAGATATATTTTGGTTATAAGTTATCTTGTAAGGGTATAAATTACTAGCATCATACAGAGTTTCGGAATATGTAGAAGCAAAGAAATCAGCAAACATATTACTGATTTTTAATTCATCACTTGACTCGGAACATAAGTATTTCATGACCTTTGAAAATCCTGTGGCTTTCCTTTTGGTGTTAACAAACTCAAAGAAAGATTTGGGATCTTGAACAAAGATTCGCTTAACATTACGGAGATAGATCTTGTACAGTTCTGTGTTAAGCAAATTATATTCTGCACGAGCGACTGAATATTTTTCATAGTAAAAAGAAGCTCTAGTGGTTTTATATTTTTTAAAGTGTTTGTTTTTTATATTCTTAACAGACGAAAGTTGTTTAGTATTCCAGGGTGGGCCAGATTTGTTACGTGGTACGTGCTTGGGGATGCATTCCTCCATATAAGTAAACATAGTTTTATAAAAAATGTCAGTCAAATCGTCAACAGAACAATGTAAGCTATTCGGAGCAGTCAGTAATTGAAGCCAGTTAGTGTTAATTAGACGATTGTTAAGTTCCATGTAATTTACCCGATTAAAACAGAAAACTTTATCGTTTTGTGAAGAATTATTTTGTTCTAGGTTATTAGAAAATAAATTATAGCTTATTTTAATTGTAGGATGATACAGATCCTCAGGTAAGGTAATAGGGTCAACACGATTCACAATACATTCGTTTGGCTCGTTCACAAATATTAAATCCAGCAGTTTACCGTGAGTCTAGATATAAATTAGATCTTAAAATTTTTCTAGAGACGCAGATCCGCTTGTTTACTAGAGCAATTAAATATTACACTCAAAATTTAAGACCATGGCGCAGAAATACTTAAGTTTTCATATGAGTTCAGTCACATTTGAGAGAAGATTTTTTAATGCAGGTTTGCTTCAAACGGAGTTGCATAATCTCCGCAAAAGTTTGTTTTTTTTAACAAAAATCTTATTAATATTAATTTTAAATATTAATAGTTTTTTTTTTTGTTTTTTTTTTTTTTTTTTTTTTTTTGTTTCAAAAATTATTTAATTTTACCATAAATTTAAATTCATTTCATTAATTAATTCATTTATTAATGATGTGCTAATAATCCCAATTTTTGAATGAAAATACTGAAATTTATTGTTGTGGGAAAGCTAGTTTCTATGCGCATTTCGCTGGTTGCTTAGGCCAGCTCGTCAGGAAACTTTTTCCAAATACTTTAGAAAAGCTAAAAATATTATACAAGTAAGACCATAAAGTGAATAAGAATTTTAAAACACTCAGCTCTTAAATGTAACAATATCAAAGCTTCAACAAAGTCACAACAATAAACCATCAATTTTTTCTTTCTTACATTCCCCTACAATTGGCTGGGTTTTTTCCAACACGAATTGTAGTTGTAAGAGGATAGAAAGAAAAAAACAAAATTGAAAAAAACAAGTTGCTTAAATAAAGCAGCTTGCCATTTCAGTTTTTTATTTGCCGGGCACATGCAAATTTATTATCAAAAATTATTTTCGGGAATGAAATATTTTATTAATTAATTCATTTATTAATGATGTGCTAATAATCCCAATTTTTGAATGAAAATACTGAAAATACGTTGTTTTTAATATCTTAAGTTGCATGTCCACGACATGTTTTTTACATCTGACATGTCAAATTTCCCACTGCAAAATACATACATGTCGTGTGTTACCTTTAAAACATTGCATCTGTACAAGTCAGACGCAAAGTCATCTGACAAAATTTCAATTAGAGAGTGCTCTATTTTCTTCTGACAAATCATCTGACATCAGCTGTGTCAGAAATCTATGCCGGGAAGAAAACCGCAGCGGCGGTGCATTGTTGACTTAAGTTAATATTTTACAATACCGATATATGTATAATCATTTCACCATTGAATAGAAATTATGTACATATATAAATAAAAACGTATCATTATAATATCCTAAACTGGTATATTGGAATTTAAAGAAAAAAAATGTTTAGATGGCTGAACTTTTTTACGGCGCAAATAAAAATTTTTGTGGCGGTAGCACGCTATTTTGAAACCAAGAACTACTTTGGTTTACTCCATAACTACAGAGAAAAAACATAGACAATGTCAGAAGCAAATTACATGTACGTGTGTGACCAAATATTATAAAGCTTTTGTAAAACAGCAATTTTGACAGACATTCACAATTACATGTGACTTGAAAACTTGACAAGTCAGATGTAAAAAACATGTCGTCTACGGGCACCTTTATTAAAATCAATTTCAAATATTGATAATCTCTTACAATTTGACTGAACAAATCCCACATTCTCGTCCATAACAATAAACCAAAAAAAAACTACTAAATTAAATTGCAAAGTTCGCACCTGAATGCCACTACTGAATATTTTTTAATTTGTATGTCTACCAACACTATATTTATTATATAGATGCCATAAGCACCCCGCCCCAAAGGATTTAATGTGGAGCCCAAGTGTTTACTGAAGTTCATTAAGGTTGCAAATTAAGCAAACTATTCTACACGGTGAGAGATTGTATACTTCACCTGAAATCATGAAGATAATTCCTAGGAACTGTTTGCATACTTATCAGTGTGACCAGATTTTAAAATACTTACAGCTTAATTTTGCACTGACAAGGCTATTGAAGTGGCACAACATGTAACACTTCGAGTGATTATAGGTAACATTAGAAAGTGTTACATGTTTATACTGTAACATAATTTTCTCAGCAAAGAAATCGCCATAAGTGTGAGTTGAAATTGCAGAATTAGTGCACTGCCCCCATCTATGACACTGTACACTGGGTTCATGCTTTGGCTTTTACTCTGATCGGTTTTTTAGTCCAATTCATTCTGCCTTAAGGCTAAGTTAGGCGAACGTTGCTGTACCTGTAACTTACTGTAACGGACTGCTTGCACGTTGGTGCACTTATCGAACATCTAAAAACATGTCATATGTTTTCCACATACATAAACAAAAAAGCAATAGGATACATAAAACAACACACACAGTGATGGGAAATCAAAAGGTTTAAATGTTGACCGCTGTGCAAAAAAAGTACCAAGTGATTAAAATGGTTTTAAAACAGTATTTAGTGTAAGTAAAAAAACATGAATAATTTAATATCTGATATTTATATTATAGATTTACAATAAACAAATATGTATTTTAACATATACATACACATTTACATGTATTAATTTGTAAATGTGCATAGACAAAACAATATTTTGTAACCATTTAAAGCCTTTTATATATTTCTCATTTCTATTGTATGTGCATATGCATTTGTTTATTTTGTACATCTAAGCCTATGTTTATTTATATATATGGAAATATGTTGTATTGTAAGTCGTTTTGTCGAAAGTCAATATATATACTGGAAAAAAGTACCAAAAAAAGAGCGAAAATACCCGTATTCAATTTAATATGCAAGCATCACTGCTTTACAACTGTCACGTAAAGACGGCATGAAATTCTAATTTATACAGATTGAGACGTTCCGTTACGTGACATTTAAAACGGACCAGATGTTTCGTTAGGGGACGTGGACGTTCGGCTAACTCTACCTTTAATGTCTTTACTAGGGAGATCGAACGGTTATTATTCGACCGATTTTAGCTTTGCCCAAGTCGGTTATTTTAAAATGCCCATTTTTCGAATATCGAATAAACCGGTTATTTTGGTATAATAACCGGTTATTTTAATAACGTGTAATTTATATACAATTTCCTTACTCTTATTGTAGATGTACCCGTAATTTAAGTATTTTCTAATTGAATATTGGCCAAACTTAAACTTTTTTATGAAAAATGTCAAAACAACATTATGAGTTCTGTAAAAACAAATCACTTATAAAAGCTTCTTGTAGAAAAAAAACCAAAAACTATTCAAAATACTACAAAAACGTGTGCAGTTAAAAATTAAATAGTAATTTGTGCAAGAGTATTCTAAATACTAAATATATTTTTATATAAAGGTTATCTCTAGATATTTATCGAACGCGATTAAAAAGACAAGGTACGGTGCTTGAAGTGCTCTAAAATGATAAGTTACAAAGGTTCTTCCATGTCACGACTAATTAATCACCTTTTATTAGTAAACATGCTTGACATTAATGTGATCCAAATGAAACTTAACTCCGTTCGAAGTAGTTCTAAGGAGACGACAAATAAACTTTACTAAAATACGCTGCAAAAAATGAATCAATGGGTGAAATATTAGCCCGTTGTGTTGCCGAGGACGAAATGACCGTTAAGGCACTAAAAACTCTAAAGTAGTTCTGGCATCTCTTAATGCTAAAAACTATAGCATTACGGCGGAATCAACGGTATGGGAAAATTTTTAAAAAACAAAATTGAAGAAATCAAATAATCTCATGGAGTGTTTTAAATTGTAGTAGAAGAATTGACAAATCTTTTACACAAAAAGAATATTCAGTTCACTATTCGTTTCTATAATGCTGAAATAAAATAATTTGAAATAGATAATCCTGGCTAAGAGGTTTCGTTTGCAACTTTTTAAAAATATGGTTGATTTATATAGATACTCGTAGCTTAACCACCATCAAATTAAAACTCATTCAAAATAAATTTGAGAGAATATTTCAAATAATAACTTTTTAAAATTCCTATAATTTATTTGCTTTTGCAAAACGTTTCTCTAGATCAAATATCATTCAACAGTTTCTAAATTACATTATACAAATATCTTGTTACAAATAAAGTTTAGTAAATCAATAAAAAATTGTTGAAAATTTAGCTAAAGTTTGTTCAATTTACTGGTCCCACTTTTCTTGGATTTTATCGTAAAATATTTGTTAGGTCTGATCTAGAGTATCCAATTATTTGACTTTTGGTTTTGTTCGAGTAAGGAATTAATCGATTTTCGAATTAAAATTTTGCTCGATTAAGCGAATAAGAGTTTTAATATGTTCGAGTAACTCGAATAACACGAATAATTCCAACAATTTTATCCAATGGGAAAAACGTACATGTCTATTTGACTTGACACTTTTATTATATTAATTAATAAACGGAAAAAAACAATAAAATAAAAAAATAGTTAAACAATAAAATAACAATTAATTTATAATACGCACACAGTTCTAAAACTTTTAAATAAAAAATATAATTAAAAAATCAAAAACCCTGCTGCAAAACATACAGTTTTTAAGGCACTAAAGCGACCGAAACAGGATTCAGGAAAAAATAAAACAATAAACAAAATAAACACTTGGGGTATTCACAAGGTGTGCTATCATGGTTTATTGTCATAATGTTCTAACATTTTACAATGGTTTAAAAATATTGTTGTTGGTTTGTAAACATAAAGTGTCTTAAATAAATAGAACGTTGCTTGCTATGTTTATTGTGCTGTCGTAATTAATAGCACATTAAATTATGAGGGGTTGCTCACAACAGTCGTATTTTTTCATGTTATTATTTTAGGACATATGACTTTATGACACCTTGTGAATCCCCCAACTACTTCGGTTGAACAGACTACTCGTATAAAATTATCTAAAAGCTTTGGGTTCAGTACCAATCAGGAGTCAGGGCAATTATGTCCCGAATGCCATACTTAATATGGGAATTCAACATGGGCTTTCATCTCATATTTTTATAAATTATTTTTAAACTATTTATTTCATTTTAGACTTTTTTTACCGCATCATTTTTAGGAGAGGTCCAGCATATTTAAGCAAATTTATTATTCGTAATTCAATTTAAATAATTTACCTGAAAATCAAGTCAAATTGAAATCAATGGAGATTATCAGATAATTTTTTTTATACACCGTATTTTTCTTGAGTTTAAGAGAAGTTCTGGTTAGGATAAGAACTCAAAGCATGAAGAAACTTTTTAAACTGGATCGTTTTCAACGTTTGTTCTATTTCTATTTTACTCATATTTATTCGATTTAACAAACGCGCTTTAATTAGTATACATGCTTGACATTAATGTGATCCAAATGAAACTCAACTCCATTCGAAGTAGTTCCAAAAAAATGACAAATAATACTTAACTAAAATATTAGCCCGTTGTGTTGCCGAGGAGTAAATGGCCGTTAAGGCACTAAAAACTCTTGAGTAGTTTTAGCATCTCTTTATGCTGAAAACTTCAACATTCCGGCAGAATCAAGGCACGGTAGGCTAGCTGGTAGTGAGCTAGTCTATCAGTACCGGAGTTGCGGGTTCGATTCTCGCCAGAAACTCTGGTCTCCTGCAGACAAGCGAAAAGCTTCGCGGGATTTAGTGTAGGAACAATAAAAAAAAAAAAAAAAAAAAACTATATTTTTCTTCATTTTAAATCTCTACTTTATAGGTTTGGGTAATTTCTTTCTTTAACGAATTACTATTTTGCGCCAGCAATCCGTGATTTTGTTTTCAACTAAGGAAATTGAAGGTCGGGTAAAAACAGGTAACCCATAATCTGACAGACAGATTTTGTTACAATGAACCCAATAGCGATATTTTAGTAGGAAAATTCTTACGTATGGAATTAGTATCTAATCGTTTATTACATGATTTGTCTCACACACCTCCACATCTAAAAAGGGACTAAAGTATGTTCAAAAGTGCGAGTAACACAATGGATATACCCCCATATTCATAAAAAATATTTTTGATTAATAAAAGTGTTATTAAACAAATTTTCATAGAAAATTCGTTTCATAAGCCTGCTATAAACCTAAAATATTTTTTGTGAATACGAGGGATAGAATATAAAAACATGTTATTTAGTTGTTATATTTTTTATTATATAGAAATCTAAATTAAAAAAAAATTTATATCAAAAAAGTAGAGTTTTTAAGAAAATAATTTTAATCGATTGATTGACATAAATTGTTCGAGTTATTCGTTATTTGAAATTGACTATTTTAATTATTCGATCAAAAAATGGCGAAAAATGTCTTCGATTAATCGAACAAAGATTTAATGAGTGGATACTCTAGTCTGATCTAAGTCATATCTATGTATTTCTTTGGTTTCTTGTCTTTGCAAATTGTTCTGTTTTTATTCAAATTAACGTTTTATTTTAAAAACATATTTGATTTCTGTGTTTTTAAGTATTCGAATTAAAATCGGTTATTTAAAAATTGCTTAACCGAAAAACGGGGTTTTTAAAATAGCAACTATTCGTAATTTTCGAAACCCGGTTATTGAAAAAAGTCGAATAATCGATCTCCCAAGTCTTTACTCTGTTCTAAATACTTATCGAAAAGTCTTAAGTATTCTAAAGCAGACCATACACGATTCAATTCAATTGTCAACTGAGTCGGTTGTTGTCCAAATCAAAGCGTGTATGGCCTTGTCAGTTGATTAGTTTGACGGTTGTCGAGTTGGTTGAAGAAAAATCAAAAGATTTTGATTTTTTCAAGTTGACTAGTAAGTCTTTCAATTTGATTGTACTGTGTGTGCTCAAGTCTCTTGATCAGCTGTCAAAATGTATGTTAAAAAAAATCTAAATTTGACAGTTTAAAATCTTTCAATTCAGTTGAAGATGTGTGTGGCCAAGTATCAATTCAGTTGAAAGACTCAGTTGACAACTGAATTGAACCGTGTATGGGGCGCATAAGATCTGTACACTCAAAATATTATGTAGGTAAATTCCACAGAAAATTCATTTTAAACAACTAAATATTTATTTAAAAAACGGATCATTTACATTTCATTTAAAATAAATGAATTTTAGAAAAAATTTTTATTTTTTTTTTTTTATTTAACGGTATATTCCGTAAAATTTATTGCTTTAAGAATATATAATTGAACTGATAAAAAAGCAAACTACATAACAATAATAGTACGGAAAAACTGTATTTTTTAGTAGTTTTTTTTCTTTAATAACAAACATAAATGTTAAAAAGTAAATTGATTCGTAAAATAAGTATATTTTCATTAAATTTTAACAGACGGAAAACTAATTTAATAACCTACAATCAGTTACTGTAATAATTTTATGAGTGTACTCTTGCATATTTTCTGATTTGTACTGGGCCACCTGGCATATTTATTGGGGTATACGTTGATCCACTTTCTGGGGTAAATTATAGGGTATTCATTTAATCGAGCTTTTGCGTTAATCGGTTAATTGCTCGATTAATTAATCGACGTTTCGGTTTAATCGGTTAATTTTGTTAATGAAATTAAATAATTTCAGTAAATAAAAATGCATAAATTATTTAGTATTTGGAGTTTACTAATAAAAAAGCAATACCATAAGAAACAGAACAATTCTTGCACTAAAACGAGCAAAAAAAAAAAAAGAATAATGTAATACATATTTTTTAATTAAATATGATGTATTAATTAAAAAATAAACTATGGGATAATTTTAATAATTATTTCAATAGTTTCAGAAGATCTTATAAAATAATCTTTTAGACAAATAATTTGGCTTTAATGTTTAGGATTTAAGCGATTCTTTTCTTTAGTTTTGATAAAACTTGACTTTGAAAAAATTCTTTCATTTATCGTAGATGTTGGAGAAATCAAGAGCAACCGATAATAAAAAATATCTAATTTCTCAGTCCTCTTCCTGGATTTTTCTTAACATATAAAATCTTCCACTGCGTCATTAGAGTCCTGTTTTAATTTGTTTAAATGTTTAGCACTTTAGCACAAATAACTAAGCGAATACATAAAAAAAAGTACGTGAAAGAAAAAGCTGTTGATAGCAAGCCCTTATTTAAAATGAAGATCACTGAACACCTTCTTTGTTTGTATGAAAAAATATTTTCTAAACACCTTTTGTATATAACCTTTTGTATATGAGACGAAAAACATAATTAAAAACTCAAAAAAATATGCTATACTACTACAAAAAATTTAAAATTTCGTTACGTCGCTTAATCGGTTAATCGACTAAAATTAACCGGTTTAATCGCGAATCGAAAATAGCCAATTTTTAACTAACCGATCAGTTAATCGGGTAGTAGTTAATCGGTTAATCGAATGAATGCCCTTGTAAATTAGTCTGTACAGGAAAAGAAATGTTGGAAAATCACTCTCATACACAAAAGTTCGTTACTTTAAATTATAATACAACCTCCCCGACTAAAGAAAAATATCACCACAATTATCCTGTGAAGTAGAGCAACATGTAACTGACTGCCAATTTCAGTTAGTTGTTTTTCTTCTTCTCTATAGTGCCCTGCAACAGCCCAATCCAAAAAAAAAAAAAAAAAAAAAAAACTCAAACTAAAAGCGAATAACAAAGAGATTTAAAATGTAGAATTTTGTTACAACAAAATGACATCAATGGTATTAAATAAATCCATGTTTATACCATTTTATGACAACACCAAAGAATGTGGTAGCTGTAATTTGTCAAGACTTTTGTAACACATTGAGCCACAGGAATTCGAAAACAGTTGTTAAAAACACTGCTACCCGGAATACAACAAGTTTGTCACGGTTAAATCTGTAAAAAATTCAAATGAAACGTTTCTTTTTTTTTAACTCTCAAACTGTTTGTTAGTTGGTCTCCATGGGACCCTTTAAAAAGAGATGGTACCTATAATTCGATTAAACCAATAGCAATAGAGTCGTCCTTAGTCCTTATGGAATCCCTTTCTTAGGTTTGTTAGCTCTAATGTTATTAACACATGCACGTACAACTTGTATGATGATCGGTCAATAGCACGCTTACAAACACAAACAAACTTTTGCACGTGCATTTCATGGTAAGCCTGAAGGTATGCTACACGAGTAAGAGCATTTAATATATTTATTGTTAGATGTGTGTGTGTGTGTGTGAGCTTGTATGTGAAGCGAAAAGTTTTAGTGCTAGTTAACGTTAAAGTAACTTAACGGACTGGTTTACTGCTGTCAGTGTAAAGTTTGTGTTATAAATTCTCTTCGTTTTATTTTAACTGCAGTTGCAGAGTCCTGTTAAAAAAGGACGACTGAATATTTATTTTCTATTCACATTGCACAATGTTGTAAAATAGATGTAAGTAAGTATAAAAGTTTATCTGTCAGTTTGTTTATTTGTTTGCATGTGTAAACGTTTATGAGTTTATTGTTGTTTTTCCTGACTTAATTGCTGTTGTTACATGTTGTTAGAAGTTGTTTTTTTTTTTTTTTTGTTTTTGTTTTTGTGTTGTCATATCATTGTGTTTTGGTACATGTTGTAAATAAAAGGCAAGAACAAGAACAAAATAACAACAAAAAAAAAATATAGTGCATTTAAAAAGTTTAACAAATAACTGCAAACATACATCCATACCCTGCAAACAATTTCGATCGAAAAATAATCTAAATTTTTTCCCCATTTAGCAAAATTCTATCGCTTTTGCTATTCAATTCTTATTGATGTAGTTACTTCGTTCGGGAAGAAGTGTCCCACTATGGTAATATTTACTTCAAGAATCCACTTAGTGTCTATATTTTGTGACGAATTAGAGCGCTTTGGTAGTTCAATATCAATTAAATTTAGTAGTATCGCTTTTGACTCCAAAAAGCACTCTTTTGAAGTTACACTTTTTCTTATTGTTCTTTAAATTCAAAAGAGGGCCATTTTACTGTTTATCTTTGTTTTATTTTGTAAGGGAAATCTAAGTAAAATATATAATAAATGAACTTAAAGTTAAACAAATATTAAAGATTCTACCGTGCATTTAATCAAAATAGCTGTTAATGTTTTAAAGTTAAAAACCTAATGTGGACAAATTTTGTTAAAGGAACTTACAGAAAATCACAAATTTGTGCAAACACTACCTCAATAAACTTTCATCATATTATAACTAGCATATCTTTTTATTGATGGATTTTACAAATTTTCCTCACTAATAACGTTGATCTTCACTAGAAAAATTAAACAAAAACAATAATTTTCACACAAAAATTTTTAAAGTCATTAAATAAACAAACAGTTTAAAAAATCACTAATATCCTTTAAAAAAAAGATAATTATCAAATAATTTTTTTTAATTTCATTTTCATTTGCTCTAAAAAAAATATGTATGAGAAATTATTAAAAATTTACCCAATCTAACCGAAGAATAAGTTTGGGCTGTTTTGTGCACTCATTTATAAAACTTTCATGAACTAGAACGCTTTTCGGTAACATTTGGATTCCGCGGAGTCCTAATTTTAAGTACAGTACTATAACTAATTCATTTTTCAAATATTAAAAATTCCACTTTATTTTACATAATTTTATAAATTTATATTATTTCACACGCACGTAGCACCGATCACATGCCAACTTAAATACAAACTGTGCTCTTTTACGCATTTTCCTTTTGTAGTATTCACTATTAAACATAAAATCGTTGCAAAGAAGTCAATATAGTATGGGAATTAATCAGTTGTGCTATTGTTTTAATTATATATATATATATATATAAATTCCTGGGATTCCTAGTTGGAACAAAGGGCCAGTACAAAAGCTTTCCATTGAATTCTATCTTCGGCTAGTCTTTTTGCTTCTCTCCATGAAGTTCTGGCTGAAAGCAGTTCGTTTTCTATTTGGCGCCTCCATGTATTTGCGGGTCTTCCTCTACGTCGGCTGCCCTGGGGATGGTAATCAAGAGCTTTTCTTGTGACGTCGTCATGGCTTTTTCTAAAGGTATGACCCAGCCAGTTAAACTTTTTCAAACGGATATCTAACATAATTTGATTTTGTTGGGTTTTTCGCCATAGATCATTATTTGAAATTGTTGTAGGCCAAAAAACACTTAAAATTCTTCGCAAACAACGGTTAACAAAAACCTGGAGTGCATTTGAGTCTTCACTTGTTATGTTCCATGTTTCACATCCATATAGTAAAACTGATTTTACATTTGAATTAAAAAGTTTTATTTTCGTGCGAAGAGTTATACGATTGGACTTCCACACTTTAATTAGTGAGCCAAATGATTGATTTGCTTTAACAATGCGGTAAGCTATATCTTCTTTGCTACCACCGGATGTAGTTATTATACTACCGAGATAGCAAAACTTGTCTACATCAAGTAGTGGGTGATCTAAAATTTTTAGAGGCTCGGTGTTGTTGGTGTTAATACGCAATGTTTTTGTCTTAGATATGTTTACCTTAAGACCAGCTCTGGATGCATTTTCAACAAGTACGTTAAGTTTGGTTTGCATGTTATTGAAGTTATGTGACAGTAGACATATGTCGTCAGCATAATCTAAATCATCCAGTCTACCCTGCAGCCCAAAAGCTATACCTCTATCACCTTTCATCGATTGTTCCATTACAACATCTAGAACGATGTTAAAAAGAAGTGGGGAGAGGACGCAACCTTGTCGTACTTCTCTTCCAACTGGAAATTTATTGCTTACAAGTCCATCATGTAGTACACGACAGGATGCGTTATCGTATAAACATTTGGTAAGTTGGATCAGGTGTTCTGGAATCCCTTTACATCTTAAAGCATGCCATATGGCCGGTTGGTGTAACGTGTCAAATGCCCTTTCAAAATCTATAAAAAGCAAATATAATGCAGACCTCCACTCGACTGCTTCTTCTACTATTATACGAAGACTGCTGATATGGTCTATACAAGATTTACCTCTCCTGAAACCAGCTTGTACGTTGCGAAGTTCTGGCTCAATAGTAGCAGAAATGCGTTTGTTTATTATGTGAGCAATGATCTTGTTTGTCATGTTTAAAAGTGTGAGACCTCTCCAATTTTTTAGCTCGGTCAGATTACCTTTCTTTGGAATCTTAATAATTAGTCCTTCTTTAAGTTCATCCGGTAGATGTTTATTTACCCAGAAATGCTCTATTAGCGGTTTAAGTAACTGGGCTGTGGTTGTGCAATCTACCTTTAGCAGTTCTGGTGGTAAATAGTCGGGGCCTGGAGCTTTATGACACTTCAGAGAAGTAATTGCAGATTGGATCTCTACAAAGTCGGGTGGCTCTATGTCGATATTTTTAATGCGCGCCTGATGTTCGCTACAGTACAGTTGCATAACATCGAGTTTGTTGTGCTATTGTCGTTAGATAGCATATTTCTGTAATGGTCTTCCCACAGTTTTACTTGCTCTTCTTTGGAGTACACCAGCTCATTACTAGAATTCTTAAAAGGTTTGGTGTTGACATGTTTGCTGTCTGTTAGTGTTTTTGTTATTTTATATAAGTCTCTTGTTCTCATCGTCGCACTGGCCTTTTCAGCTTCGATGGCTAGATCGTCTGCCCACTTTCTTTTGTCACGCCTTTCACTTCGTTTGACCTGCCGGTTGGCATCGTTATATTTGTTTTGCAACTCCGATTTTATTTGGCGAGTTATTGCGTTATCGCGGGCGATTTTTAGTTGTTTCCGGCATTCAATAAGTTCCCAGGTGCAGTCCGATATCCATGGCTTTCTGATTTTCTTCACATAACCCAGATGTTTTTGGCCAGTGTCTAGCAACATGGATCTAGCTTGCGACCAATATTGAACCGGATCATGACATCCTATGTTTATGAGTGCGGAACTTCTTGCACGAAGTTCGCTTATAAATGCTGTTGCAGTGGGTTGTATAGACAATTTGTCTGTGTTTAATTTTCTATTTTTATTTTGCTTCTTGTTCTGTTCAACGGCTACGATCTTTAGACGTATTTCGCCTACCACCAAGTGATGATCACTTCCTACATCAGCACCTCTCCTACTACGAACGTCAAGAAGAGACCCACGCAACTTACGGCTAATCGCAATGTGATTAATTTGATTTTCAGTGCTGTGATCGGGGGATACCCACGTAACTTTATGTATGTTCCTATGCGGAAACAATGTGCCCCTTATCACAAGGTTATGGTTGCTGCAGAGCTCTGTGAACAGTACACCGTTTCCAGTAAGACGGCCCATACCATGTTTGCCCATCACTCTAATTAATTTAATTATATAACTGTTACAATTATCCGAACAACTCATTAAAGTGACGAAAAATTCTAATTTAAGAACTCATAATTCGATACTAACGTATTTTGTTGTTGTTAAATTCCGAAAAATCTACTGTTTAACTACCAAATGTGACGAAGTAGTTAAAATTCGTACACAGTCGAAAACACTCTACCAATTGCTTGGAGGGTATGTATGTACAGGGTTGCCCATATTCGACGGACCCATCTGGCAACGCCATAACTTTTGACAGAGATGTCAGATCGCTTAATGACATACCGCGTTTGAAGCGTCAGTCCAAGCAGATTTTTACCATGCAACAATACACGCGACGCGAGCGCTCTGAAATAGTTGAAATTTACATTCAACAGAACAAGTCAATTGTGAAAACTCAACGTGCTTTTAAAATATTAAAAAATGTGAGAAGTGCGCCTTCTAAGAACACCATTAAGCGTTTATACGAAAAATTTTCGACTGGTGAGGCTCTTTCTAATCCGAAGAGGCCAAATAAAAGTCGACTAAGGCGATCGGCCGAGAATATCGCTGCCGTACGAGCCAGTGTTGAGAGGTCCCCAAGAACATCCCAAAAACGCCGTTCTCAGCAGTTGGGCATGGCTCGGTCCACTTTACAACGGATTATTCGCGTTGATTTGCATTTGTTCCCGTAGAAAATTCAATTGACGCAAAGATTGTTGCCTGTGGACAAGCCTCGTCGATTGGAATGGGCCCATGGGTCCGTCGAACATGGGCAACCCGTTATATTTATATATCCATATATGTGTGCGTATATGTCTTAGGATATTTATATGAACATTAGGGTTTTCATAACTAATTGAAATTCTCTTTATGCTGTAGGCCCAAAGATACGACACAAGCAGTTTGACAACAACAACAACCAAATGTTTGTGTGAATATTAACAATGTTTAAATTTGCACAAACATGCTCCATACTTTTTTCATATGTTTGTATAACCGTTTGTGTGGTTTATTTGGCCTTCAGGGTCTATAATATAACATATGCCCTTTTAACCTATACTTAATTGTTCTTACAGTGAAAACAATTTTTCACCAGTTATGGCATTAATAAAAAAAAATAAGTTTTATGTGCTGTTTTTACAACACAAGTGATTGGGCGTGTGGTAAAGTTTATATGAAAAACACTCAAAAATCTGAGTGATTTTCATATACATTTTTCTACACGTGCAATCACTTGTGTTGTGAAAACAGCACATTAATTATAAATGTAATCAAGTGATTAAGCGTTTAATTCGCTTGATTAAACGTTTAATTCACTTGATTAAACGTTTAATTCACTTGATTAATTGTTTAATTAAAACTGATTTTATTTTTGATTAATGCCTTGATTAATGATTAATGACTGGTAAAAAAAATATTTTCTGTGTATATAGAAAAAAAATTCCAATAATTCTCGTGAAAATATTTTCGAAATGCCCGGGTATTTTAGAACGGCAATTTTCGGTTATGTTCTTAGCAAAGTGCTCAACTGAAACTGGTAGTTTTGGGACACTAAATGACACTTACTAAAACTACATCAATTTGGAAAAAGTTTTTCGAAAACATTTTGAAATTTAAAATTTACATATTTTAAAAGATATTGGGGGACTTGAAATCTTCCAATTTCAAGTAAATACTAAAGGAAATAAGTCTTCGAAAAAACGAGAGGGGCTCGTTAACCTGTAACGGCTACCAAATAACACAAACCACTCAGTTGTTTCACAGAAAAAAGTGTTTTATCAATTAAAAAAATGGTTTAAAAAGTATTTAAATTTAATTAATGTGATAATTGAATCAATTATTCTTTTAGTTGAAAGAAAATTAAAAATTTAATTTTGATTTAATTAACATTTTAGTTGTTTTGAAATAAATTTTCAATTAGTATTTTAATAAAATAACAAAAAATCGTAATTGTCTTTTTTCGTTTAAAATAAAATAATTTAAACATGTAGAATTGTTGTTGGGAATTGTCAATATTTAATTCCATAATTAACACATTGTTCGAAATGGCAAAGTTTTTTGATAATTTTTTTAATTAAAATTAAAAATATCATTTACTAAGAAAAAATATTCACAATTTAACAATTTTTAGTAATCAATATAATCATTTTGGTAAAAGGTGAAAAATCAACAAATTGTTTGCTTGATATTATGACTTTTTTATAATTTGGTGATTGGGGAAAATTAATAATATTTTTCTGTGTTCTGATTCAGTTTATGCTGGTCACTCATTAAAATTAATTATCCTTATCGTGAACAATTTGTCCCTCTTAATTTTTTCCCTTTTGACGTATTTGCGATCATGAAAAACTCTTATAAATAAAATTAATGCAAAGGAGAATAATAACGTGAAAAAATGTTCGCGGGAATCAATTCCTCTTATCGTGAAAAATGTTTTCCCTCGTAATTTTTTCACTTTTTTTCTTTGAATTTATCACTTTATTTTTGCTGGAAAACAAAACATTTATGAAATTAATTTTTCTCATAATTCGAATTTACAAAATTAATTTTAAGGTCAAGGATCAGTTAAAAAAAAGGCACAAACTTATATGTATGTACAATGCTCACGAATGCAAAACCACAGGACGATTACCTGAGGATTTGTAAAGCTTTACAAAGACGTGGTGGAAGAATTTTAGAAAATATTTTACTTTATAAAAGTGCAATAAGGTAATGTTGCAATCAAACTTTCACTCCATTATAATATATTTTATATAAACTGACTCTAATTCGACCTTTAACACATTTTTTATTGATCCTTTTATTTAAGCTTGAGGACTTTTTCTTTTTTTTTATAAAAAAATATTAAATTAATAATTAGTATTGTGGTTATTTTGTTGAACTATTCATGGTTTTTTAATCCAAATTTTTACTATTTTTAATAAGGCTTAAGTTCATTAAATTTAATTTTCATTAAATTATTTTTATGAAGAAAGGAATTTTACAACATGGAAAATTAATTAAAATTGTTATTGATAATTTTCATTCTTGACTGACTTAAGCCTAATTAAAAATAGTAAAAATTTGGATTAAAAAACCATGAATAGTTCAACAAAATAACCACAATACTAAATATTGTTAAAGCTAAGGCACAAGCTCTATGTGTTCATTTGTCCTTCAAGTTGTGCTGAAAAATGTCAACAAGAAAAAAGAAAGACAAAAACATGATAAACAAAAAATGTACTTTGGACTTCAAGAAGAATTCTTGACAAAAGTACGAAAAAACAGAAGTAAGGAAAACATGTGAGATCAATTAAAAATTGATAATCATTCAAAAAAGCAAATTTCGATCTACCAAAGGTTAAAATACAATTTGGTTTAAGGATTGATGTTTGACTACTGACGTCAGCAGTCATCGATGGCTGCGAGTGTAAGACGGCAAATCCCTCTGAGGAGACCTAGTGGTTGAGGTCGAAACATGTCAGGGTAACCAGCCGCCTGGGTTCGAATCACACGCCAGCCAGCCTGGCTTCGAATCCCAGGTCAGTCAAGAATGAAAATTATCAATAACAATTTTAATTAATTTTCCATGTTGTAAAATTCCTTTCTTCATAAAAATAATTTAATGAAAATTAAATTTAATGAACTTAAGCCTAATTAAAAATAGTAAAAATTTGGATTAAAAAATATTAAATTTATTTAATCCCATGTTTCGGCACTCCGTTGTGTTCCTTCTTCAGGGATTTTTTTTCTTGAATTTTTCTTAAATATTTCTTAAATATTCAAGAAAAAAATCCCTGAAGAAGGCACACTAGAATCTAGTCTAAACATATGAACTTAAAATTTTTATTGGACACTCTTTTACATGTTACATCAGGAAAATTTTTCGGCATGTCTGTATATTTTTTTAAAAGTAGACAAAGAGAGGAAGAGAAGGAGAGTATGTAACAGAGATGGAAAATAGGGATTTTTAAATCGTACTGATTCGCAGCCAAAAATTTACTTTTTGACAAAAATAAAAGTACAATTGAAAACCAAAAGCTTTAGTAGTAAAAAAGAAGTAAAGCAATTAAAAAGTCCTTTTTTTAAATAAATTCTAATAAATATACGAGTAAAAAGCTTTCAAACACTTTCTTGCTATCGGTTTTGTCCAAAAGAATGGCTAACTGCAACGTCAAATCAGTGTTTAAATCAAGCAATTATACAGTGTGGCCGAAATAAAAAATACTACTACTAATGTCGTTGTTTGTGGTCTTGAATTTGCATTTTATATGGATACATTTTAAGATCCAATGTTGTTCTTAATATACCCAATTTGCCTGAACGACGACAACTTGAGACAGATGGATCATTTTCTGCCGCATATTTTCCACGTTGCTAGGAAAATATGCTACGTCCAGGACAATTTATCACTGAACCCCGTTTCCCAAAACGGCAAAGTAAATTCCTAATCATGAAGGCTGTGCATAAATTTTTTTTTTTTTTTTTTTTTTTTTTTTTTTTTCGTTATTTATTTATTGAATCTTCATATATTTAATATGAACTAACAATAATTTATCAAATCTTAACCTAATACTTTATTTATGTCCTGCCAGTGCCAGACAAAAATTTTCTTCATCACGGGTTCTGTTCACTTATATAGATGTTTATCTCTCATCTAGTTGGGTAAGTGCTGCAGTGTCTCTTCTCCTTAACCGAGTGTGGCCGCCATGATTTAAAATATTTCGAGCTAAAGGATTTGGGTGTTGTTCAAGTCTTTTTAAATATTTTACTGCATATTTTGTAATCATAGTTTTTACTAATGGCACGTTGAGATCCTTATGAATGTTTGAGTTTTTAACATACCAGGGGGCGGCTGTGATTATACGAAGAAGTTTATTTTGGCGCCTTTGAATTTTTTCGATATTAGAGGCCGAGGCAGTGCCCCATAGTTGAATACCGTAGCACCAGATAGGCTTTAAGATAGAGTTGTAAAGTAGAAGCTTGCAATCGAGTCTAAGAACAGAATTTCTTTCAATAAGCCAATGAATTTGGATGGCTTTTAGTTTCATTTGAGTTAATTTTGCCTCTATATGGCATTTCCACGTTAATCGCCGATCCAGATGTATACCGAGATATTTTACATGCGAATGTTGAGGAATAATTTGATTATTGATTGTAATAGGGGGGCAAGATTCCCGGCGCAGGGTGAATGTTATATGTACGCATTTTTGCTCATTGACCATTATCCTCCATTGTCTTAGCCATATTTCTAGTTGAAATATATGATGCTGTAGGTAACGAGATGCTTCATAACGGTTTTCGTGGACGCTTAGAAAAGCTGTGTCGTCTGCAAATGTTGAAGTTTGGGTGTAGTTGTTTGTTGGCATGTCCGAAGTATAAATTAAGTATAATAGAGGGCCCAGGATGCTGCCCTGTGGGACTCCAGCGCCAATCGGCTGAGGTGAACTTAAGAAATTTCCTTCTTTAATAATAAATTGGCGACCGACTAAGTAGCTTTCTAACAGTTTGTGTGTGTTTGCTGGTAAATTTTGCTTCAATTTGTGTAATAAGCCTTCATGCCAGACTTTGTCAAAAGCTTGCGAAACATCGATGAAGAGTGCTGAGCAATATTTTTTTTCTTCAAATGTTTTTCTTATGACATTTACTATTCGATGAGTTTGTTCAATTGTGCTGTGTTTTCTTCTAAATCCGAATTGATGGTTTGGAATACATCTATTTTCACTTAAAATCGGTGTTAATTTTGAAACTAATAATTTCTCAAATAGCTTTGACATATTTGATAATAAGCTAATAGGCCTATAAGACTCAACTTTCGTATGATCTTTACCTGGCTTTGGTATCATGGTAACTAAGGAAACCTTCCATTTTTGAGGAAAGTATTCAAGGCGTAAAATAACATTAAAAATAAAAAGAATAATTTTCTTTGCTACGCGAGGTAGCTCTAATAGCATTTTATTGCTGATCTTATCAATGCCAGGTGCCTTCTTAGTGTTTAAGTCACATATAACCTTTTCGATTTCTCTCATCTCAAATCTTAGGGGAATAGCTGCTCTAGCAGCAACAGGTGGTAAATCGACCGCAATATTGTGAGATATATTAGGTGTAAATACGTTTTTCAAGTGACTTGCAAACAGATTTCTTTTTTCAACATCATTTCTTGCCCAACTTCCATTCAAGTTTCTTAATGGTGGTTTAGAGACAACTGGCCTTTTGAGGTTTCTAGCTGCACGCCATAATGAGTAGTCCGATTGTGGAGTTGCATCAAGTTCCTTAAGATATTTTTCCAGAGAAGCCGTTTTCTGAGTCTGCAATAACTTTCTTAATCTTTTTGTACACTCTTTTAGCAAGTTCTTAAGTTGAGGAGATCTGTGCAATTGCCACTCTCTTCGTGCCCTCCTTTTTTCAGACAAGAGACGCTCGACATTTGTGGAATATATTTTAATAGTTTTTGTTTTTTTGGGGGCAATATTGGAATGTTGAACAGCTAGTTTCAGAAAACTGTCAAAATTATCAATAGAGCGATCTACATACTCCGGTGTACTGAGCGGAATATTTTCTGTGCAATGGGCACTGAGATATTTTTTATATTTTAACCAATTTATTTGTGTGGCTGACGTCGCTAGGTAACCAGTCGGAGATACAATTCTATTGGGGTTCATTATAGTAACAATTGTAGGTGTGTGGTCGGAAGATAATTCTAGGGAAGCTTCAACGTGAATCGTTTCTGTGGGGATGTTTTTAACCACGCCAAAATCGATGACATCTGGAATTTTTTGCGGGTCAGCAGGCCAATATGTTGGTTGGCCGCTCGCGACAACATTTAAATTCATTTTAGAGATTGTATTAAACAAAACACGACCCTTTGGTGTTATTAGTCGTGACCCCCAGAAGGTATGTTTAGCGTTATAATCGCCAGCGGCCAGGAAACAGGGTCCTAGTGATTTATAATATTCACAATATTGGCTTTCTGATATTGAAAATCTAGGTGGAGAGTATAAAGATGAGATTACAATGCTACGATTCAGCTCTTCAACACAAATGTTCGTTGATTGGAGATAATCCTCACGATGATCACACATTAGGTAGTGTTTGACTCGATTTTTTATCAAAATGGCAGAACCACCACAAGCTCTATCTCGAGGGTCCTTGGTATCATATAGTATATAACCATTGATGTTAAACGTATTTCTTGAGGTCAAATGAGTTTCAGAAACCATCATGACATCAATTTGTTTATTTTTTTTGTTTATTTTGTGCATAAATAAAAATAAAAATTTATTTCAATTAAAAAATTTGTGATATTAATTAAAATATTGAATAAATTTGCACCAGTAAACAAATAAAAATGTGTAATTTAAAAAAAGTTGTTTTTTTCGCTTGATTAAATCTCTAATTAAAACTTGGGTTGTTCACATAATGCTCGTTATCAGGTTATATGGTTATTAAGTTAATCGTATATTCACTACAACAAAATACATTTATTTAAAATTTTTTAAATATATTTTGTTGCTCTTAATACAACTAAATAACCATATAACCTGATAATCAGCCTTTCTTGAACAACCCAACTGATTTTATTTTTGATAAATGCTTTAATTTCTGAAAAGCTTTAGGGAATTGTTTCTGTGTGGGAGCTGATCTTGATTTAAAATATTGACGATACTTTAAAACACTGCAAATAAAATGCATTAAGATTTAAAACTTTGCAACAGCATATCAGCTGTAAAACAGATGACTTTAGGAATGCCATACTTCGTCGGTTGCGTTTGGGAATACGTGACCATTGTTGCACTGCAAGGCAACATGTGTTTTATAAGGCAGCCAAAATTTATATCTGTCTAACCGATTTGTATACCCTTCACCACAGGGAGGAAAGTGATTATTTGGCTTTGTCATAGGCTCTATAAAGTAAATATATTTTGGGTCCTGATCAGTAGCGAAATTGATTAAACGATGTCCAACTGTTCGTCTATGCGGTTGTCCGTGTGAATGTTGAAATGGGTTTTCCAAAACCTCCAGAAATGGTAGGGACTAGGTTGTTACACATTTATTTTACATATGCTAAGGTTTGCTATTGAAATTCAGCCAGATCGGGGAGTAAGTCGTAAACGAATACTTTTTCGATTAAAAAGCAATTTTATTTCTAATTCTTTCAGGTAATACTGAACGAATCGAAATTATTTTTTCAGCATTAACTTGATTTTTCACAACAATGAAAATATAATTTCGATTCGATTGAAAGAATTCGAAATAAAATTGCTTTCGAATCGCAAAAGTATTCGATCACGACTGCCATCATTTGCCCCCGGTTCATAAATGGCTGGGTTATTAGCAATTTTTCAAGTTTCTTTTATCACAAAATCCCATGCTGTTGTTGTTTTTTATACCTT
This sequence comes from Pollenia amentaria, assembly GCA_943735925.1. Taxonomy (NCBI): domain Eukaryota; kingdom Metazoa; phylum Arthropoda; class Insecta; order Diptera; family Polleniidae; genus Pollenia; species Pollenia amentaria. The sequence continues at coordinate 179,642,278 of OX031010.1, read as the reverse complement.
TCACCGAAAGCAAAAAAAAGGTATAGTTTCTCACTCTGCTTGTAATGTCTACAACATTGATCTTACCTCCTATAAATGCAACATATTCTGGGTCTTTATGAGTAGCGAAGTTAATTTAACGATGTCCACCTTTCCGTTGAAATTAGCTTTCCGCAGACCCCAGATATAATGGGGACTAGGTTGTTATATACTTAGCTCACGTATAGACCGAAATGATTTGTTATTGAAATTCTGTCAAATTGTTGCATAAATGAGTGAGGTATGAGCAAAATACCACGACTGCCTCTAATTTTGCCCGTAAATCCCTTGTTGTTCTTGTTTTTTTGTGAATATCCGGAGAACGGCAAAACCCAAAGTTTCAAAATTAGGGTACAATCATCTTGGTTATATTCGAAGTCGTTAATAATTTCCTTTGAATTGAAAAACGCGATAACCCCCCATGTTAATAAAAAAAACATTAAAATTTAAAAGAGCGTTAATTGCAATTGTATCAAGAAAAAACATATGCATTACGTATTTTATATTTTAGAAAAAAAGTAACCAAAATGAAAAAAATTTTCACATCTCCACATTGAGAAAAAAAAATTACCAATTTTGGTTAGAAATAACCAAAAACGGCAGCTCTGAAAATGTGTCTCATTTACAAAAACACATTGTATTGCCATGAGAGCAATTGTGCATGATTGTGCATTTGTTTTATCCCAATAAGCACTAAAATTTTTGAAATTAAAGTGCTTTTAATATTGCTGGAATTCAGCTTTAATTTATGCAAAATTTTCAAGTCAAATTCCAGTTCATACAAAAATGTTTAAAACTCTTTTTTTTAAACTTTTGTATTGCTTAAGCTATCAAAAAAAAATATTTGGGGAAAAATAATTTTAAAAATTTATTTCTGTGCGCTGAAAGGGAGGAAAAGGATTTTAATAATTTCGAAAAAAATTAAATTATTAATTTCCTTGGACTTTAATCAAACGTAACGAGGTCTTCAACAAAACAAATACAAATATGCATGCATACATATGTATAAACAATGTATGTAATAGTTATGTGGTATTACGGAAAAATATTTAAGGTAAATCTAATGGTACCGTTTGCGTTATTGTCTTCGATACTGTATTATATTACTCTAGCACCAAAAAAAATGTACCATCGTATAGCACTTTTAAATTGTTTTCCAATGATATCACATTTGAATGCAGATGCTTTATAGTATAATGTGAATAAACCACAAACTATTAAGGAAGATCAATAATTGCATACACCATTATTTTTTTTTCTTTCTTCAATATTAAATTTTTTTAACTTGATTTCCATTGGAATTGTAGGCTTGATTTATATTGATTTTATAGGTCTGATTTGTACTTGATTTAAATACTTGAATTCAAGTTTAATTATTATGTGTTTGAGGCTGGAATTTAACTGTAATTCAACGCTTGAATTAAACTGTATTTACATTGTTATGTTCGACTGGATTTCCAGTACCCATTTTGCTGGAGTATGCTATTGAATTACAGTGTAATTCAAGTATAATTCAAGGCTTGAAAATGGAAAACAGGACTGGAGTTACACTTGATTTATACTTGGATTCCAGCAAAATTGCTTATTGGGATGTAACTGTGGCTGCGTATGTATTAGTTTGCATAAATGCCTCTATAGTTCACTCGGTAGCAAAAAACTCAATTTGTTTTCCGCAGACAGATTACATCACCAACCTCAATCTATTTACAGATGGTCAAATTAACGCTTACTAATTACACCATGCAACAAATGGGAAGTTTTTTTTTTCCTTGAATAACCACTGTATTTTTTTGATCCGCTATAGTCACCTAACTGCAAAAATCATCATTTTCAAATTCTATGGTAAGATTTTTTTTAAAAAAGTTTTTTCTAAAAACTGAGATTTTTGAAACGACGTACCCGATTTTGTTATGCAATCTGTCAAAACATTTTAAATTACGCCAGATTTAAGTTTCTCTAATATCATTTTTTGATTTAGCCATTATTTTTGGAGTTATTAAGGCCGAAGTGGCAAAAAAAATATTTTTTTTTTTGTTTTTTTATAAAATTTTTGAATTTTAAAAATTCATAAAAAATTTAAATCAACAAATACTTACAAGTTTTAGTACTTAACGTCAAAGCTGCATGTATTAGAAGCAAAATAAATTTTATTTCATGAAAATCTATGGATAAAATCCTGTTTTATTGCCGATAAAGTGAAAGTACCTACTTTGACATTTTTTATCGCAAATTTGTTAGAGCTAAAACTTACGTGATTTTTTAACGGGTTTACCCTTTTTATTGCACGGTATTTTTTTAATCCTTTATTTTTATTATTTTTGCATAAAGCTGCATATATTAGAAAAAAAAATAAATTTAATTTCATGGAAATCCATGGATAAATTCCTGTTTTATTCCCGATGAAGTGAAGGTACCTACTTTTGACATCTGTTATCGCAAATTTGTGTAGAGCTAAAAGTGTTGTGATTTTTTAACGGTTTAATCCTATTTATTTCACAATATTTAATAAAAACATTTAAAAAAAAAACAAAAAAAAAAATTTTTTTTTGCCACTTCGGCCTCAATGACTCCAAAAATAATGGCTAAATTAAAAAATGGTATTTGAGAAACTTAAATCTGGCGTAATTTAAAATGTTTTGACGGATTGCAAAATCGGGTACGTCGTTCCAAAGTTGCGATAAGATGTAAGGAGCAGCCTTTTCGAAAATCTCAATTTTTAAAAAAAAAATTTTTAAAAAAAAAAACCTTGCCATAGAATTTGAAATAATGATGATTTTTGAAGTTAGGTGACTATAGCGGATCAAAAAAATATAGTGGTTATTCAAGGAATTTTTTAGTATTATATTATACTTTATCTCTCTGTGCTTAGAAAGTAGTTGCTTCGAAACATTTTAGGTTTTCTGCTTAATACATCATAAATTATAACAATAAGAATAATATGATGGGTCGATTACGGATGGCAACTGAACTGAATTTTTGTTGCCAGCAGCGAAATTGGGGAACGCCACCGATGTTAAAATATAAAATTTTTTTTTTTTTCATTTATATTTTAGCATCAGCGGCATTGACTGATTTTGCTACTGGCAACACAACTTCGGTTCAGTTGCTATCCAACACAACTTCGGTTTAGTTGCCATCCATCATCGATCCTGAAATTCTTGGGAGCCCCGGTAGGGCTAGTTTGAAGTGAGCTAGTCTATTAGTGCGAGGGTTGCGGGTTCTATTCCGGCCTGCGAATTTGTTTTACTATAACGTACTCAAAGTTTACGTTACCATTGAACGACTAATAAAGTTAGAATATAATTTTTCATTGTATTTGCAGCATTAAATAAATTAAATAAGGAAATTCTTTTAAAGGGTAGACATTTATTAGCTCAAAAATTGTGGGGCTTATTTTTTTTGGACTAGATCCCTTTTAAAAAGAGGAGAATTCAACATCCAAATGACGATAAGTTTCTTTCCCACCAACTCAGTAACTATTTCACATATTTGGGGGATTCACAAGGTGTCATAAAGTCATATGTCTTAAAATAATAACATAAAAAAATACGACTGTTGTGAGCAACCCCTCATAATTTAATGTGCTATTAATTACGACAGCACAATAAACATAGCAAGCAACGTTCTATTTATTTAAGACACTTTTTGTTTACAAACCAACAACAATATTTTTAAACCATTGTAAAATGTTAGAACATTATGACAATAAACCATGATAGCACACCTTGTGAATACCACAATTGTATAATATTTATCGCGAACTGCAGGGTATATACTCATGTTAGTGTTTAAATTTGTAATTTCACATTGGAAAAACATGTGTACTTAAAAACTTCTTTGTGTCATTCTTTTTTACTTTTTTTTTTTTTTTTTTGTTACTTCACTTTTCAATTTTACCTTAGAATTTAAATTTTTATTTGTAAAAATGATTGTTTTTTTTTACTGAAGTGACAGGTACAATTTGAGGAAGGGGAATAATAATTCCTTGTCAGGTTTTTTTTTTATAAAAGTATTATTAAATTCTCTTTATCGCTTTGATTTGGCATGATTTGGTCTTTTATATTCGAAAGATGAGAAAAGTTCATTGACTCTTTTTGTCTTCTCGCTACACCCTTTGCTTACAAAATTTTAAAGTCATGCCTTTTTTCACAAGCAAAAAAATCATAATGAATTTGAAATCTTAAGCGGCATGGCCACACATCCAAATGGCTCATTAAACTTACATTTGTGTGATTGTTTTAGCAATAATAAAAATCTCACACGTATGGTTTGATGTGAGTTTGACGAAAATCAAAACATTACCAACACATAATATGGGCATTTCCATGTCATCGTACGTAACATTTGTACGCCTTCAGAGAGGTAGAGATTTTGCAAAAATGGTGGTTACTGGAATTTAATTTTATCATTATGTTTTATTTATAGGGTACTTTATTTGAAAAAAGAATTCACATTCGGAACTTTGTTATCCAAAATATCGAACAAAATAAGTGCATATCGTACGTGACATTAAGCGAAAGTGATTTTGAGGTGCAGGTTATGCAAAAATCTTCTAATTGTGGAAGGTGTTTGTTTTTAAATTTCTTATATTAAACCAAATATTTTTCATTCATAATACGTTATTTAAAAAAAAAATTATTTTGATGATTTTATAAGGATTAAAATTTATTATCGTTTGTGACATACCGTACAAGACAGATTTTATTCTTTTAGTAGCAACAAGAAATGATATGCATGTCTTGCAAATATGTTTATTCAAAAACAAACAAGTGAGAAAGTGTAGTCGATCAATCCATCCATCAATCAATCTTCATCTACACAGAAAAAAATCTCCAAAATTTCAGTTTTAACAAAAAAAATTTAATAAGGTTAATTAAACGTTTAATCAAGTGTATTAAACGTTTAATCAAGTGAATGAAACGTTTAATTGATACTAATAATTTCTTTACTGGTGCAAATTCAATTAATTTTTTTAATTAATATCACAAATTTTTTAAGTGAAATCAATTTTCATTTTTTTCTGTGTATATACTATTTGTTTGCCTTTAAGTGATTTTTGGAAGGCGGGACTTATGGTTAATTTTGGACCTACCTGTACAACATTTCGTCATGATATAGATAGTAGCTATCGCAAAAGTTATTGTCGCCAATTTCTATGTCAATACCAACATTTAAAAGGAAGTGGTGGCACTAAAAGCTATTTTCGGGAGTATTATTTGTATGAGAGCCGTCGTCAAATATGGACCGATTCCAAAAAAATTTTGTAAGATGATTTAGTTTGTAATCAAATAAGTTTGCATCAAATTTAATCTTAATACCAACATAATAAAATTCTACATTTAGTTGTATTTCTAGTAGTTAGAAAATCGTACGTGACAAATTTTAAAAGTTTATAAAATTTTTATTATACCAATTTAAAAAAATATTAAATTAATATTTGTTTCCAACCAATATCTGGCTTTGAACTTTTATTTTCAAACACTTGCGACTGATCAAACACAAATGAAGTAGACAATTGATGTTTTTGCATCACGTACGTGACATTAGATAATCTTAGATGATTTTCTTATAAACCAAAAATATACCGCTAATCGATCTATATATTTGGTCTTTCCTCATGGATCTTGTTCATTGTTGTTGTAACATTAATTTTTTAAGTAGAAATGCAATGTTACCAATTCCTGAATTTAATTGCCAGAAAAGTAAAAATAGTTAAATTGCAATTTCTTAAAATGAATGAAAAAGGTCAGTTGAAACTTTTATTTTTTGCTCTTTAAAAATTGTAATAAGCACCTCTGCATAGTAAAGTTTGAGTGCTTTTTTTCTCTTTCTTCCATATTTTAAAAACCGGTTCCCATTGTTTTTATTTTTTGAGTCGTGGTTGACATTCTCATGTAAATGCCCAAATATAAATATGGTCAGTCATTTGGAAATAATAAAAAGCGATGTAATTCCCAAAGTTTTTTTTTTAAATCGATGGTATTTTTAAATTTCCTAATTAAATCTGGTATTGATTAAAATTAGCTTGGTCTTAAATGGCTTAAATTACATTTGGTCAATCTGAAAATCTAAGGTATAAATCCAGTACCATGATGCCGGCAAAATGACAACAAACACAATTTTGTGGTTTTCTACCATGGCAATGCTTTTCCTCATGTTGATCTTAAAAATAGGTGATCGAAATTTTTTCCCGTCCGTTCTATAACTTACACTTTGTCCTTTTTAAAGTCCATTTATTTCGATCGCTTCCGAACAGCCTTGCTGAAATGCACTCCACTTCAGTCGATTGCATTAGAAATTTAGCTTGATTTTGGTTTTGCCATAAAAAACCGAGCAGTTCTTATTGAGCGGAATCCATTTAGTGACAGTAAGATGAGTAAGCGTCATAATTAGAGGCTGCACTTTTATGCATATATTATTGGAATAATGTGAAAAAATAGGCCTAATAAATAAATTGTATGTGTTTTTCTGTAAGGGCATTTGTTATAAAAAAAGGGACTGCAGAATATCACCCTTTTGCACCGAAAGTTTATGGCATGCATATTCACATTTTTGCCACCACGGGTAGACAGGGTTTTCGTCACTTCAGAGACGATTATTTTAATATTGAAGTAAAAAAAACTTTTTCATTTCAAACAATGTCTTAATTTTTTGTAATTAAATATTGACAATTTCCATCAACAATTCTACATGTTTAAATTATTTTATTTTAAACGAAAAAAGTCAATTAGGATTTTTTGTTATTTAATGAAAATTTTAATTGAAAATTTATTTCAAAACAACTAAAATGTTAATTAAATGAAAATTAAATTTTAAATTTGTTTCAACTAAAAAAAAATAATTGATTCATTTATCACATTAATTAAATTTAAATGCTTTTTAAACCATTTTTTAATTGATAAAACACTTTTTTCTGTAAACATTATAATTAAAATTTTTTATTTTTATTGTTCGAAGTTATTCTAGTAGCTAAATTTCAGTTATGTATTTTATAAAGCTTTTTTTTGTAATAGTTCTTTCCTTAAATTTTTTTTTTTTAGGAATGACTTTATACACTACCAGACTATTATATTGTATTTTCTAGTTACATTTTACCTTAGCTTTCCGGTGGATAGCAATGAAGAATATTTATGTACAGAAAAATTTACAATTATTAGACACCAACAGAATGTAATGCATTTTCTGGCCCGCTACGGCCCTCGTCAGCATTCTTTGTGTCACATGATGGATAGTGATACTTTATAAATTGAATATATTTAACTCAACTATTTTAACAAATAGAATCTGGGAATTATTTGTTTTCATAAGCTACTGGTAGTGTATAAAGTCATTCCTAAAAAGAAAAATTCAAGGAATAGAACTATTACAAAAAGCTTTATAAAGGGTCCGCCAAATAACTTTTTTTTTTTTTTGAAAATGCTATAAAAAAAACTACTGAATATTTTCTCAAATTTTTTTTTTTATTTGAAAGTACAATCCTTCCGGTTAATAATAGAAAATAATTTCATTCAAATGGCTGCCTCGGCTGGCCATGCAGTTGCCTACACGATCGGTCCTATTTTTAAGCACATTATCGATTGTGTGCAGCTGTATTTCACCAATGGCTTCACGAATATTGTCCTTTAAAGCGTCAATTGTCTCTGGCTTGTCGGCGTAACACTTATCTTTGACGGCGCCCCACAAATAATAGTCCAACGGTGTCAAATCGTAGCTCCGAGGTGGTCAAACGACATCAGCTCTGCGGCTGATAATGCGATCTTCAAAAACAGGGCGCAAAACATCGAGTGTAGCTTCGGCTGTGTGGCACGTAGCGCCGTCCTGTTGAAACCAAATGTTTCCAATATCCTCCTCTTAAATTTTTGTGAACAAAAATTCGTTCAACATGGCCCGATAACGATCGCCATTGACTGTAACGGCCACTCCTTGCTCATTTTCGAAGAAAAATGGCCCAATTATGCCTCTGGATCAAAATCCGCACCAAACAGTGACTCGTTTTGGGTGTATCGGCTTTTCAATGTATGCGTGCAGGTTTTCTGTGCCCCAAATTTTGCTGGTTTACATACCCGCCAAGATCAAAATGAGCTTCATCTGAAAAGATGATTTTTTTGGCTGTAAGTCGACCGCAGGCCTACTTAGCGAAGCGAAAACGCATTGGATGGTCAGTTGGCTTCAACTCCTGAACCAATTGGACTTTGTATGGCCTCATACCAAGGTCTTTATGCAAAATTCGTCTCAATGATGTCTCCGAAATGTTCAATTGTTGAGAACGACGGTTAATTGATGTTGATGGCGCTTCACGCACACTTTCTGCCACAGCAGCAATATTCTCGGGTGTACTCACTGTTTTTGGCTTTTCACGCTTTGGTTTATCGATGAGGATGCCAGTTTCTTTCACTTTTTTCACAAGATAACGAACATACGGAGCTGACGGTGCTTCTCTTCTTCCAAAATCCGCACGCAATTTTCGCACACATTCTGCAACATTACCATGATTTTCAAAGTAATGTCGCAATAAATCCCAGCGTTGCTCAAGCGTATACACAACCATATTCGTTCAGCGGAAGGATAAAACTAATTATCTGTCAAATCAGACATGAGCTAAGTGTTACCATTTACGAAATAAGCACTAGTTGAAAAAAACGTTATATGGCGGACCCTTTAAAATACATAACTGAAATTCGAAAAATAAAAAAATGTTGAATATAAAAAAGTAGCTTATGAAAAGAAATAATTCCCAGATTATATTTGTTAACATTATAATATTTTTAATTTTTTTTTTTTTTTTTTTTTTTTTTTTTTTGGAAATAAGTGAAAGAAAAGAGGTTTAGCACTAACAGAATTTATCTAAGGAAAATATATCTCATAAGAAAAATCTTAAAAAGTAAGAGATTTTCTAAATAAATGTTACATGAAATTGTATAAACCAACGTTAAGAGCATAAGCATATAAAAATAAATTTGTCGAAAACTTCAACATAATATTTTTCACTGAAAAAGAGACCAATAACAATTATAATAATTTTCAATTCAATACTTACAATTACATATTCACAAATAACACAAATTTACCTGAAAAGAAATAAATTTCATCATCATTATACAATAAATTGAAAGCAAAAAAAATTATTAAGTCAAATTTATATTATAAATGTTGAATTAGAAGTAAATTTTCAACAATTATTGCCACATGTACAGAAAAAATTATCAGTAGTTTTTTATCAATTCAAAAAATTGTTTAAAAATTATTTCAATTTAATTAATGTGATAATTGAATCAAAATTTTTTCCAAAAACATGTTATTGCGAAATCGCCTACTTTTATAAAAAAAAAATTCTACCGACATCGTAGCTTTCTAATAGCTTGTGTGTGCTAACTGGTGAATTTAGCTTCTTTTTATGTAATAAGTCTGCATGCCAGACCAAGGAGAATTCAACTACCGGTAGTGTCGATACTACAAAATTCATAAAACAACAGAGGCACCATAAGGTTTTCTGCATTGTTGCACTGTTAGTGTTTACGGTTCGATATGTCATCCATTCCTAATAAAACACTTAAAAATCCAAAGAAATTCGTTGGAACTGTCAAAATCAGATGGTATTTTGACACCACCTGTGGCTGAATTCGCCTTGATGACAGACTTTATTAAAAGCTTGAAAAACGTCGATAATGAGTGCAGAATAATATTTTCTTTCTTCAAATGCTTTTCTTAAGATATTTACTATTCTATGAATTTGTTTAATTGTGCTGTGTTTTCCTCTAAAACCGAATTGATGGTTTGGAATACATCTATATTGATTTAAACTTGGTAATAAATTTTACACTAATAGTTTCTAAAATAGCTTTGATATATTTTTGTATGGCCTTTTCCTGGCTTTGCTGTCATGGTAACTTAGGAAACCTTCCATTCTTGAGGGTACACAGAAAAAATAAAAATGTATTTCAATTAAAAAAGTTGTGATATTAATTAAAAAATTAATTACATTTTGCACTAGTAAACAAATTAATAGTATCAATTAAACATTTGATTCACTTGATTAAATTTTTATTTAAAACTGATTTTATTTTTGATTACTGCTTTAATTGTTGACAAACTTTGGAGGATTTTTTTTTTGTGTAGTGTTCAAGGCGTAAAATAGCATTAAAAATAAAAGGAATAATTGTATATGCTTTGCGAGAAAGCTCCAAAAGCATTTTGTTGCTGATCTTATCCAAACCAGGTGCCTTCTTGAGTTTTAATCACCAATAGCCTTTTCGATTTCTCAAAACTCAAATTTTAGGGGAATATCTGCTATAAAAACAATAACAGGTGGTATTTCGGCTGCTATATCTTGCGAAATATTTGGGTTAAATAGGTTTTCAAATGTTTAACAAACAGATTTCATTTTTCCAGTATCATTTCTTGCCCAACTTCCATTCACGTTTTTAATGGTGGTTTAGATATAACTGGTCTTTTAAGAATTCTAGCTGCACGCCATAATGAGTAGTCAGATTGTGGAGTTGCATGAAGTTCCTCTGGAAATGTTTCCCGGGATGCTGTTTTATGAGACTGCCAATGCACTGACCACTTTAACGACTATAGTATAAACCAGAATTTAATTGACCCGTATATAGACTGAACTTAAGGCCAGAGTATTTTTAGATTTTCTTTAATTCAATGATATGAAAAATTATATAAGATTTATGATATTCACCCCTAACGTGAACAACAAGTGGAATTTTTGTGCCCCTCGAAGGGAAAAATCCTATCGTGAAACTCCCGTGAACAATTAAAAAAAAAAACAAACTTAAATATATTATCTTATTAATCCTTTTATTTAAGCTTGAGTAATTTTTTTTTTTTTTTTATAAAAAATATTAAATTTATTTAGTCCAATATTTCGGAACTCCGTTGTGTGCCTTCTTCAGGTATTTGTTTTCTTGAATATTTAAGAAATATTTAAGAAAAATTCAAGAAAAAAATACCTGAAGAAGGCACACAACGGAGTACCGAAATATTGGATTGGAGAAAAAGTCCTCAAGCTTAAATAAAAGGATTAATAAAAAAATTTTTAAAGGTCGAATAATAGTCAATTTATATAAAATATATTATAATAGAGTGAAAGTTTGATTGCAACATTACCTTATTGCACTTCTATGAAGTAAAATATTTTCTAAAATTCTCCCACCACGTCTTTGGGAAGCTTTACAAATCCTCAGCAATCGACCTGTTGATTTGCATTTGTGAGCAATGTACATCGATATAAGTTTGTCCCTTTTTCTAACTGATCCTTGACCTTAAAATTAATTTTGTAAACTTTAATATTCGAATTAGGAGAAAAATTAATTTCAGAAATGTTTTGTTCCCCGGCAAAAATAAAGTGAAAAATTAAAATACATGAAAAGGGAAGAAATTACAAGGGAAAAATTGTTCACGATAAGGGTGATTAATTTTAATGAGGGACCGTTTATGGAATAAAATGAGCTGAACCAGAAACAACTGAGTGGTTTGTATTATCTGGTAGCCGTTACGTAGCGACTTTCAAACTTCAAAATCTTTTAGAAACGTCGATAAAGAGTGCAGAGCAATATTTTCTTTCTTCAAAGCACAGAAAAATATTTTTTTATCAATTAAAAAAATTGATTAATGCCCGTAATTTCTACAAATAGAGAACTAGCTCTATGAGAATCTATGAATTTAAAAGAAATTTTAAGGTAAAAACACGTAGGCTACATAAACGTTGAAACGTACGAAGACGAGAACAGATTTCTTTTTGTAAAAATTACGGGCATAAAAAGTATTTCAATTTAATTAATGTGATAATAGAAACAATTATTTTTTTAGTTCAAACAAAATTAAAAATATAATTTTGATTTAATTAAATTTTTAGTTGTTTTGCAATAAACTTTTAATTAAAATATTAATTGAATTATCAAAGTTGTTTTTGAGATTACAATTATTTATTAAAAGTTTTTGTTTGTTGTGCTTAATTCCCTATTTTTATAATTGATAAAAATACTGAAATTTATTGTTGGAGGATAAGCTGTTTCTATGCGCATTTCACTGGTTGCTTAGGCCAGATCATCAGGAAACGTTCTCATAAATAATTTTAGAAAAACCAAAGCCATCAGCAAACAAGACTACAGAGGGAATGAGAATTACCTACAAACACCCAAAAAGTCTTATTTGCAACGATATCAAAGCTTAAACAAAATACCAACAATAAAACAGTGAGTTTATCTTTTCTTACATTGCAAATGTTGAAGTTTGGGTGTTCGAAAGTGAATAATAATCCAGTGGGCGGTCTTTGTCTACCATCCACTGTTGCCACCAGCAAACACACTTGAGATGAAGAAAAATTACCCGATTTAAAAAAATACACCTGATATAAAATTAACGCAACCAAATTATGCAAATTTACTTTAAAAATCAATCACCGATTTGCGCCACGTAAAGGCGACTTTATGATTTTTATAGCGTAATAATCGTCAATCTGAACAGGTTTGCTAATGAACAAAACACATGTGGAGTGAGAACAATCCGCATTGCACCGTTTGGAGCTGTTTACACAGTGGTAGCATCATCGGACCTTATTTTTTTAAATATGAGGCCAACATTTTGAAATGTTAATGCCATCCATGTTTTGGTCTTTTGAATAACATTAATTTTTTTGTACTAATTTTTACAATTTCAAATCTTATGGGCTTTAAGAAATATCCTTTACGCTGGGTCTCCACGTAGCAATTTTTTTTTTCCTAAGCACAAGCAAAAAGGTCGGTAGATCAATGGCAGAATAATGTCGCAATAATTGCTGATTAAATTGCTGGAGAACACGTGAAATTTTTTTGCCATAAGCAAACGTATAGAGAAATGAAATGTCAGATAAATGACAATTGATTTAACACCAAATTGCTAAGCAATCAGAAGAGCAATCATTGTGCAATGGATTGCCACTCATGGCGATTTGCGGTCCACACGTCGCAAATTTTATGGAGCAATCAAATTTGACGTTTGCCGCAATAAATATTGCTACGTGGAGAAACAGTCTGTTTCTATGCTCAGTTTTGCAAATGTTAAGGGCGCTAAATATGCTCCCAACTAAAGCATTTGGAAGTGGCAAAATAAATTGTATTCCTTTTCAAAATATTGGAAGCATATATTTGAGTTTGAATAATTTTTTCCAAAAAACTTGGGTGCTAAATTAAAAGACCAGCTATCTGGCGCCATTCATTATCTATATTAAACGATGGAAATCTTTTCTAAATAGAAAACCGCGACTTTGGTTGAGAAGACTGTGTATTTTTTTGGATTAAAATATTGTTTTAAATGTTATACATTTTTTTTTCAGAAATCAAATCTTCACATTATTTATTTGAAAACGAAAGAATTTCAAGTTAGACCTGTACTCATGCAGCCGTGTTCATAACAAGAAGTTAGCCACAGTTAGAGTTTATTAATAATAGCCAATTTACACTACAACGAAATCTAGTACTTTCGAGATTTCGAGCCAAATCTAGTTGTTTTTGGCTAGATTTCCCGTACAAAACAAAATCTACTCCGTAACTAGATTTTGACGAAATCTATTCGAAATCTAGTAGTACTTATTGATGCAACTATGTTTTTCCCCATATAGCACTAAAAACTGCTTCCCTGCACAATAAAAAAATGACATTTTAACAAAAAACAAAACAAAAACAATAATAGCTGCTTGTTAAAATTGTTAAAAAATTCAAAAATTTTGTAAAATAATAAAAAAAAATGCAAATGACAAGTTATATTGATAAAATAAATGAAGTTGATTATAAAGAAAATGTAATGCAAATTTTTAAATGCCTATTTCTTAATATGTAAGTATGTGTTACACAAAAAACTTTCAGTCGGCGGTTTTTGTTGTGAAAACCAAATCTCGCTAATGTCAAACAAGTATAATGTAAACGAACTAGATTTGGACGAAGATTTCAAATGAAATCTACTAGATTTTGATGTAATGTAAATGCCCTATAACAAATTTTATCCGTCATCTAACTTTTAATAAATCAACTCTGAATATTAATGATGCCACATTATAATACTCAAAAATGCAACACGTTTTGCATTAATCATCGCTGGTTTTGTCATTTAATTTAATTTTTTTTTTATTTTCCCTCTTTATTTAAAAATTTTAAATGTTTTTAAATTAAAATATATTTAAAAAAGGACTCTAAACTAAAAAAAAGCAGTTAAAAAAAAAACAAACAAAATTATTCAACATAAAACAGCTGTTTATCACAAATTGGCAAACGTTTGGCAGCTTGTTGACAAGAGTTTATCAAATCGTAAGCCAGAGTTTGGTAAGTGTATTATGAATAAACTTTGTGCTAACTTCATGCCAAATTTTCGTTATGAATACGGCTGATGTTCTGTAACTTTGGTGAGAACTTCTCGCATCGAAAAGATGTGAAACAAAATATTCCATCGTTTCTCGAAAAGTGAGAAAAAAAGTGTGTCTGTAACTCATGTCGAAAACTATTAAAAATGATTACGTCGTAACGTTATAAATGTCATAATATTCCACTGGAAGCCGATGTGAACTTGCAAAACATATTGTTGACGGCGGCCAAAATGATTTAAATTGAAAAATTTTCAATGACGGCGGCGAAAATACAACCGTCGGATATAGCAAATAATGTAGATCCCGACTTCAAGTTTTGTTGTCTAAAAAATAGTTTGGAAAACATTCGTATATTTTTCAAAAATGTTAAAAGCAAAATAATTATACAATAAAAAAATCAGTCAAAAACAAAATACTTATCTCTTCCATGTTATTATTCATTGCATTTTGAATATTTAATATATTTTTTAGTGGTATTATTTTTTCTCACCCCGTTTTTATGCCTGAGTTTATTTGACGGTTCAAAGGTAAAACTTTCTCACAAAAATTTTACAGACGTACTTTTTCTGTAAATTGACGAGTAATTTCCTTACGTGACAGCTATTACTCGCTAAAAATGTTACAGACGCAGTTAAGTGAGAAAACCAGTTGTTTGTTTCAATTTATGGCATTTTTGTTTCATATCTCGCATTTCAATCGAAAAGTTTCTCGAAGCCAGAGTTACAGAACATGGGCACTAGACCGTCTCACTTTTTATTTTTTTTCGAAATTTCTTCATGAACATCGATTTTCTTTATCTACTATAAAAACCAAGATTTTTGGTGTATAACACTTAAATAGTGATGAATGGGAAGTGGTCTCTCAAATCGATTTTTCATTTTTTTTAGGCAAAATGCCTTTTTTTCAAAAAATGAAAAAATATTGATTTAGTAATTTGCCTCAAACTCAAGCAGTTCTGAATGGATTTGAACATAATTTAATGCATTAGAAAGCTTTTTAAATTTCCTAAATGTTTCTTAAAGCAACATTGCCATTTTGTTCGATGGTTTTTTATTCATAGCACTACAAATTCAGATTTTCAAATACAAACTTAACATTTTTTTTAATTTTTGCTTACCTTTTCATATATAAAAATTGAATGAGGCAAAACTTTTATATTCTGTAAATGCAGTATGGTAGGAAGTTTTAAAATAAAGATTTTGGTGTAAATAACAGTCGGATTCTGTTAAGAAAAACTGCAGTTTTAGTTGAAATGAGTAAAGTTGTTTATTTCTAAATTTGCTTCTATTTCATAAATACATTATAAAGTAAGAAGATATTGGTTTTTTTATTTTCAAATTTGCTAAAATTGTGCTTTTGTTGAAGTTTGGATGCGTTTTGTGAAAATGCTCGATGACTTAAATTAAATTATTTTGGATGTGGCACTTCCCATACAAAGACGTTATACATTTCTGTATATCTGGAGAACGACACGAGCTAAAGTTCCCAAATTAGGTAAAAACATTTCGGTTATCAATATACATCATCCCACAAAATATGGGCGGGATTGGAAAAGTGGGCATGGTACCCCCCGTACAAAGATATTATTGAAAATACTCAAAATTTTAAATTTTAGAGCTCTAGTATGACATATGAACACGTTTTATATATCAAAATATCAGACAATTTTAGCAGAATATATTTCCCGAAAACCCTGCAAGTTTTTTCCCAAAAATGGAAGAGTAATGCCCAAAATAAAATTTTTTTTTAAACATACCCATTTTCGGAAACAATTGATCTTTCCGAGTCCAAGTATTATAATCTAAAATAATGGTAAATTTCTTCCTAAAGACGTGGGTATATAAATCTGCCAAATCGGTTAAGAAATGGTTAAGTTATTAGCAAAATACTCCAAAAATGGGCTAAAAAGCATCAATATTTTTATAAAAACTAAAACTTTAGAGCTGTTATATGACCTATGGATATGTCTAATATATCAAAAGAACATATTAGTAGAACATATTTGCTGAAAAACTCGGTTCAGGTACAAAAAAATTATTACCAAAATATAATTTTTTTTTTTATATTTAGAAATAAACAACTTTATTCATTTCAACTAAAACTGCAGTTTTTCTTAACAGAATGCGACTGTTATTTACACCGAAATCATTATTTTAAAATTTTCTACCATACTGCATTTACAGAATATAAAAGTTTTGCCTCGTTCAAATTTTATATATGAAAAGGTAAGCAAAAATTAAAAAAAAATGTTAAGTTTGTATTTCAAAATCTGAATGTGTAGTGCTATAAATAAAAAACCATCGGTCAAAATGGCAACGTTGTTTTAAGAAAGATTTAGGAAATTTAATAAGCTTTCTAATCCATGTAATAATGTTCAAATCTATCCGAAACTGCTGGAGTTTGAGGCAAATTACTAAATCAAGATTTTTTCATTTTTTGGAAAAAAGTAATTTTGCCTAAAAAATTAAAAAACGATTTGAGAGACCACTTCCCATTCATCAATATTTAAGTGTTATACACCAAAAATCTTGGTTTTTATAGTAGATAAAGAAAATCGATGTTCATGAAGGAATTTCGGAAAAAGTATAAAAACTGAGACGGTCTAATGGGCACTGATCTAAAAGTATAAGGAATTACCCCCGCTCTCGGGATGGGCAATAAATATCGATATATCAAAATATCGATATTTAAAAATATTATAATTAATATACATATATCGCCGATATTAAAAATACCCATATATCGATACATCGATATTTATTTACGACTATCGAATTCGATATTTTTAAGATCTCTTTATAATAAAATTCAACATTTTAACCGATGATCAACTGCTAACAATACTGCTGTTATTTAAGAATTGCATCATATGTTTTTTACTAAAATTAAGAAAATAACGGCGCTTTTCCATTGTACATTTTCATAGACTAGAGTTTGCCAAGTGGTCAAAATTCATCCATAATTTTTTATGCAAATATGAAGAAAACATACATATAAGTATATATGAATTTAAATGTTTAGAGAATTCGTTTTAGTGGATTGATTTGGCTAGGTACCAACCTCCGAACCAAATGTTCTCTTCTACTCAAGTCCGTGAATGTTGAATTATATGAAAAAAGTTAGAAAGTACCAATTGAAAAAGAAAAAGTACAAAAGTTTCGCCTCTTAAATATAGTTTCTCAATCACTCAGGACTCTGCATGCTGAATTTTATGTTGCAATGTTCAGTATTATTAAAAATTCTAAAAGTACCAGTTAAAGAACGAAAAGTACCAGATTCTTATTCACTCAGAGCCATACATGTTTAATTTTATGTTTCTAGGTCCAATACTAACGGAAATGCAAAAAGGACAATTTGAAGATCAAAAAAGTTCCCTCTTATAGATTCTCACTAGAGAGATTTTCAACTGTTTTCAATTCCCGCTTTCCCGGGATTTAATTGCGGGATTCCCGGGATATTTTAAAGAACATCTTTTTTCAAACTTTATTAAATTTATGTCGGACTGGTGTCTAGAATGTGTTGTTTAATCCAACTTAATTTTACCACAATATTTAAATTTGCTACAGTTTAAGGCTTATTAAGCTAATTTTTGAGAATGGGCCTTATATAGGGCCTATGATAAATTATAGACATATCTTCCAAAATTTTATTTCCTGTCTTAACAAACTGAAGTGTAAATTTTACAATAATACTATGTATAAGTTTTTGCGGTTAAGGGCGTAGTAAAGTGTAATCCTAGATTGTGCTTTATATGCGGCATTTCAAGTAATTTTGAGTCTTATAAAAGTAGATTATGCTAAATTGCACCACAAAAGCATTATTTGTTACGCTTTTAGCCATACTTACATGATTTACGAGATTATTCTAAACATGGAGCCGTAGGTAAATTATTGACGATATTCACGAAATTTGGTGCCCTATAAAACGAATTTGTTGAAATTTAATGAAAATAGGTGCATTTCGCCACAAATTTGTGTTCGTTTTTGTTGAGCTCTGAATTTTACAATGTATATACGTATATTGATTTCTGTGATCCTATTGACATAAGAATAACCTCTTAAGTATCTTAAAATAATTTTAATCTTAAATTTTTTACATTTTTGTTATGTAATAGATACTAGACTTAATTATTTTAAGCGTAATAGTCAGTAAAATATATCAGTTTCATTGGGTAAATAAGTAAAGAAATAAATAAAAAAAATTTGGGCGGGAATCCCGGAATCCCGGGAATTTGATTTTTATTTCCCGCTTTCCCGGGAATCCAAAAAGTGCGGGAATAAAAAAACTCTAATTCTCACCCACTCGGCACATTGCAGGTTTGTTTAGCTTTATGCTTCTAGGTCCAATATTAAAGGCAATTAAAAAAAGTACCAGTTGTAGAACCTCTTCCTTAAAGATTTTTATTCCCTCAGAACAATGCTTGCTTAATTTTATGTTTCTAGGTCCAATATTAAGTAAAATTCAAAAAGTACCAGTTGAAGAACAAAAAACAACATTTTTCATCTTATAGGTTCACTCAAGACCTTGCACAAATAATTTTTTATTTCTAAGTTCAATATTACATAAAACTTAAAAATTACCACACGCAACACGAAAAAGTAAAAGAAAGTAATTAAATTTCCCGTATTTTCCCTTTTCTAAAAATTATTGCGCTCCGTTGAAGTATCACAAATTTCAGTGTTGTAGTGAGAAGACCATAACTTTTTGCGTTATATGTCAATATACAGAGAAAAATGTTTTTAAAAAAATGTACCAATGGGTACGATGTTATCCCTTAAAACGTTCGAATTTCGAAAAAGTACCAAATTTATTTTTGTATTTTTTAGATAAGATACGAATTTGGTATAGCCTTTATTCCTATACTTATTGGTTTAAAAGCTAAATGGGGAACTCAAAAGTTCTAAAATAGAGGTAAAACCAGTTTATTCTCTGAAAGGGCCGAATTGCAAAGAGAACCAGACACCTGTCCGCTTATTTTTTTAATGAACAACGATAAGTGTACATTTCTTTCGGGTTTCTATTAGTTTTGGAGATATGAAGTCACCGAATTTTTACCTTTTTACACTCTTAATAAAATATACATTGTGCACTTCTGTAGGTAAATGCCCTTTAAATGGTGTATTTTTTGTTTAAATCGGTTGACAGACAGAGACGGAAAGAGTTCTTAACCGTTTTGCCTTTGCTGATTTATATATAGATTACACAATTCAGTTTTGTGTCGTTTTTTTTAAGAGATTAACTTAAAAAAATAAGCGCAGAAAAAATATTCTGGATAGGGTTCCTAGAATTATGCAAAGACTCGCCTTAATTATGGCGAATCAGCACTCATGAAAGTTAGAATGTTAATAATAAAAAAAAAACAAAATATTTTTGTGTAATCTATTTATAAATCGGCAAAGGCAAAAAATGTTCTTATATATTAAAAATATAATATTGCACAGTTTACTTGTATAGTATGTATCACAAGTTTCATTTACTGGCAGTATATAATCCGGAATTATCCCTACGGGAAAGGAAACTAACACTAAACTTGTCACGTAACAAGTCACTTTAACATGGCGATGTCCTACGAGGGAGTTAATGCGCACCTTTTTGACACTTTGTAACAGGTCACTGAAATATCCTTCCAATTTCGGTTAAAATAATGATAGATCCCCTTCATATAAAGTAATAGAACTAGAGAGAATCAGCCACTACCCCCACAAAAGCCAGTCACATGAATAGTTTTGTGCGAATTACCTTTCCTCTGGACTAACTTCACTCTAAACACATTATCACCAGTTAAGCAGTGATGTCAGATGGAATTTTTAAAATTCCCTACGTTTTGATAAAAAAAAATACCCACATTTCCCTACAACAGCAAATGCTTCCCCCTACAATTTTCCCTACCTTATATTAGTTATAGGTAAACTCAAATATTATAAATAATTCTATATAGTATATTTTATTTACACTAAACGCAAAACAAAGACATAAATTTTAAATAAATTTCAGGTAGCTTAAAGTAAAAAACCAAAAAAAAATAATAATATAACATAATATAAAAATCTTCGTATGCTTGTATATGTATTATTTAAAAAATTAGTTTGTTTTAAAGCACTTTTCTTAAAAAGACAACATTTTTGATTGTAAGTGAGATTGAAGAATACATATGGAATCGAAAACCTCGTAACTCAGTTTATCTCTTTTTTTCGCGCGGATGTCAGTAACAATTGAAAATATTTTCTCGGCATCTGCATTGGCATGTGGTAAACTCAGTAGAATTTTGGATAATTTTGAGTGGCAAGGGGATATTAAATTGTCATTGAAATTCTTAGTCTTTGACGAAAATGGTTCCAAATCCATCTTTGAAACATAATTTATTTCTTGTTCTGAAAAATAATATTCTAGTGTTAGCCATTATTGAGTAAGTAGTAATCTGTGGTATATCTTACCGTGTGCAAGTTAGCCCCCTTTCAAGACTAGGCAAGTTACTTGCGCAAATCTCCTGCGCAACTCTTGATTTGTTGATGTCAGGGCTAAGATCGCGGTAAGGGGGAAAAATTGAGTATTGACTTTGTTGTACTCGGCAAGTTACTTGCGCAACTAACTTGCCGAGTCTGAAAGGGGGCTTATAAAAATGCAATAATTGCCGCTTTAAGAGTTATAAGAGTATTGAGTACTTGGGTACTTGATACTCAAAAACAATTATTTAATAACAAAGTAGCCATATTGTAATTATTGAAGCGATATGCTTTTATACCACAGAGGTTTTTTCAGAAGTCAGTTAGATTATATTTGAATTAACATACAAAGGAAAAAGTCCCTACATTTTCACGAAAATAAAAAATCTGTCTTTTTTTCCCTACAGTCTGATTTTTGGAATTTTCCCTACATCTGACATCACTGCAGTTAAGTGATAGGTCTTGTTTTCTCCTATCACAATTCGTTCCTTTTAATTAAAAAATGTGGTTCACTGGTCACGGATAAGTGCTTTAAGAGCAATTGACACAAATTTCCCGCAGGGATATAATCCCAATTAATATTTTTTTTAGATTTCATATGGCGAATAAATAAAAAATTTTTTGTATTCTTAACTTTTTTTTTTTGAATTTTTTTTTTTATTGTAGAATTAACTGCCGGTCCCTCGATTTCAAACGAAAACCTCGTTCGCATAACTTACTTAAAAACTTAATTTAAAAATTGGTTTTTGTTTTAAGTAAAAGTTAAGCGAATGAAAGTTTCGTTCGTAATTGAGAGACAGGCAATAAATTTGAAATTAAAAGAAACAATAAAAAGTTAGAATGGAATTACATGTGATATGCTTGTAATTATGTAAATATGTATTGAAATTTGGTAATAATTTCAGCTTAATACGTTCGATACATCGATATATCGATATTTTTAATCAATAAATATCGATACTCTTAAAAAATATCGATACGATATATATATATCCCTACCCCGCTCTACCCATGACATTAAAAATGACACCCGATTCGGGTAATAAACCACAAAGTGGCAACACTGCTGCCATGTCAAAATCGCCTCTTTTGAAATGCACTCTAAAATCGGTAAATCATATTTGCGATAAGATTTGGTAGGCACTATTTTTCAAATTTAATATATAAATAAATGCATTAAGAATCCTAAACCCTAAATTTATTTTTCCCTAAAAAAAAAAGTTAACACAATTCAATAACTCTATTTTCAATACAATTTATTTCATTTTCATTCATTTGTGCGTATAAATTTTTATGTTTCTTATTTGATTGTATTATATTCTTAAAAAAACGTTATCCTTAAATATCTGATTTCTTAAAAATACACAATAATTCTTAAAATATAAAAGAAGTAAAAAAAGGCAGAATAAAGGAAAAATGGCTTAAATCTAATACACACTTTGTAATACTTTTCAATAATATTATTTCGGTATCTGTTGCTGATACTTAAATTTACAGAACTAAAAAAAAAAATTTATTTCTACATACTACAGACATTTTTTACTTATACATAGATAAAGAATATCCTTAACAATTACAGTAAAAAAATCACAATAAGTTTACTAACACAAACACACACTCTGGCAAAAATACCTTTTACAAATTTTCAAAACGAAAATTAACAAAATTTTACGCAAAGTCTGTTGATACTTGAATATTTTTTTTTTTTGGTAATTTTGATGAGAACACAAAAGTTTTCTTTTTTGGAAAGAGAATCCCAACAATGGAGCTTAAATACAGAGGGATTATGGACGTTGAGGCATAAAAACGCTTTAAATTGTCTACGTAGTCTGTCTGTCTGTCTATCGATTATAAACAACACACTTAAACACGCAATTTTTGGTTGCGACTCTTTTCTCGCACCCACATAAATAAACGAAAATTATGTAACCCGCACACAAAAATTGCTAAATCTTTTTGGTAAATGTTTGTGCTACTGAAAGTTGGTCGTTGTGGAAGGATAAATGGTTGGTTTAGAGGGCGGAGTTGGAGCCTATAGTGATGTTTTTGTAGGAGGCTTAAGTTAAGTCTGTCGTTGAAATCCCATTTTGTGTTGTTTAAAGCACTTTGTTTGGCAGGTGGAAAATAGTCGACCCAATTGGAAAAGTATTGAATAAGAACTAAGATATTTTAGTACATTTTTTTTTCTTCTTAAGAGTCCCTTGATTTTACCTCCTTTCTTAACTTAAACATTTGAAAGGCCCAGATAGAATCAAACATTTTGTAATCATTTTTAATTGATAATATATTTTTTTAATTACAATGAAATTAAAATATTACTTAGATTTACAGTTAATGGTAATTGAAATTGCTTATTACGATTGCATTGGTTTTTTTAAATTATAACTACATAAATCTTGTTGTACTTGGCTTCAGGCCTTGATTTCAATTACAATTACAACCGACAAAGTCTTAATTATATTTCAATTATCACAAAATTTAATTCCAAACAATTTAATTTCAATTACCATTTTATTTTATGTCAATCAATTATATTTCAATTACCATTAAATTTAATTCCAATTATAAATATTTTAATTATCATAAAAATTTTATTCCAATCAATTTAATTCCGATTAGCAAAAAAAGTTTTTACAAAAAATTTTATTTCAACGACTATTAAACTTAAATTCCAATCAATTATTTTTTAATTGTCACGAAAAGTTAATTCCAAGCAATTATATTTCAATCATGTACCATCAAATTTAATTCCAAACAATTATTTTCAAATTACTATTATATTTAATCCCAGTATATTAATTTTTCAATTGCTATAACATTTAATTTCAATCAATTAAATTTCCACTACCATTAAATTTAACTTCAATCCATTATATTTCCTTTACCATTATAAGAAATTCAAACTATTTAGCTTTTAATAACTTCTAAATTAAATTCCAATTAATTATATTCCAATGGCTATTAAATTTAATTCCAATCAATTTTATTTAAATTATCATTAAATTTAATTTCAATCAATTATTTTTCAACTAAAATTAAATTTAATTCCAAGCAATTTTATTTCAATTACGAATTAATTTAATTTCAATCAATTATCTTTTAAATAAAATTAAATTTAATTCCAAGCAATTTTATTTCAATTACCATTAAATTTAATTTCAATCAATTAAATTTCAACTAAAATTAAATTTAATTCCAAGCAATTATTTTCAAATTACTATTAAATTTAATCCCAGTATATTAATTTTTTAATTGCTATAACATTTAATTTCAATCAATTAAATTTCCACTACCATTAAATTTAACTTCAATCCATTATATTTCCCTTACCATTATAAGAAATTCAAACTATTTAGCTTTTAATAACTTCTAAATTTAATTCCAATCAATTACATTCCAATGGCCATTGAATTCAATTCCAATCAATTATATTTCCATTATCATAAAAAATTAATTCCAATCAATTATATTTCAATTACTATTACGTTAATTACAAGCAATTAAATTTCAAGTACCGTTTATTTTAATTGCAATCAAATAAATTTCAGTAACCATTAAATTTAATTCCAGTCAGTCATATTTAATTTATCATAAAAATGTAATTCCAAACAATTATATTTCAATTACCGCCAAATTTATTTCCAATCAATTATTTTTCAATTTCTATTACATTAATTTTAAACAATTAAATTTCAATTATCACTAACTTTAATTATAATCAATTATGTTTTAGTTACCATTATTTTCTTTCAATTACTCTTAAATTTCCTTTCAATCAATTATATTTCAATTACCATTAAATTTTATTCAATCACCACCGAATTTATATCTAATAAATTATATTTTAATTACCATTAAATTTAATTTCAATCAATTATTTTTTAATTAACATTAAATTTAATTCCAAGCAATTTTATTTAAATTACCATTAAATTTAATTTCAATCAATTATTTTTCAACTAAAATTAAATTTAATTCCAAGCAATTTTATTTCAATTACGAATTAATTTAATTTCAATCAATTATCTTTTAAATAAAATTAAATTTAATTCCAAGCAATTTTATTTCAATTACCATTAAATTTAATTTCAATCAATTAAATTTCAACTAAAATAAAATTTAATTCAAAGCAATTTTATTTCAATTACCATTGAATTTAATTCCAATCAATTATTTTTTAATTAAAATTAAATTTAATTCAGAGCCAGTGTATTTCAATTACCATTGTTTTTAATTCCAATCAATTATTATTTAATTAACATTAAATTTAATTCCAATTAATTACTTCTTAATTAAAATTAAATTTAATTCCAAGCAATTTTATTTAAATTACCATTAAATTTAATTTCAATCAATTATTTTTCAACTAAAATTAAATTTAATTCCAAGCAATTTTATTTCAATTACCATTGAATTTAATTCCAATCAATTATTTTTTAATTAAAATTTAATTTAATTTCAAGCAATTTTATTTATATTACCATTGAATTTAATTCCAATCAATTACTTTTTAATTAAAATTAAATTTAATTCAAAGCAATTTTATTTAAATTACCATTAAATTTAATTTCTATCAATTATTTTTCAACTAAAATAAAATTTAATTCCAAGCAATTTTATTTCCATTACCATTAAATTTAATTTCAATCAATTATTTTTCAACTAAAATTAAATTTAATTCCAAGCAATTTTATTTCAATTACCATTGAATTTAATTCCAATCAATTACTTTTTAATTAAAATTAAATATAATTCCAAGCAATTTTATTTAAATTACAATTAAATTTAATTTCAATCAATTATTTTTCAACTAAAATAAAATTTAATTCCAAGCAATTTTATTTCAATTACCATTGAATTTAATTCCAATCGATTATTTTTTAATTAAAATTCAATTTAATTCCAAGCAATTTTATTTCAATTACCATTGAATTTAAGTCCAATCAATTATTTTTTAATTAAAATTAAATTTAATTCCAAGCATTTTTATTTCAATTACCATTAAATTTAATTTCAATCAATTATTTTTTAATTAAAATTAAATTTAATTCCAAGCAATTTTATTTCAATTGCCATTGAATTTAATTCCAATCAATTATTATTTAATTAATGATATCCCCATTACGATTAAACTTTATTTAATTATATTTCAATTACTATTAAATTGAATTAAGATCAAAATCAAGGACTACTATTTCGGAGTAATTGAATTATTTTAACCGTAAATTCCAAGTAACGGAAATTACTTATAACTAATTGAAAAAGTTTAATTGATGTCCATTGTTGTAGATTTTCCAAAAAAAAACGGAAGTAAATGCGCAATTTCAATACGGAATGTGAAATTTAAGTAAAACTTTTACTATTTTAATTAGGCTTAAGTTCATTAAATTTAATTTTCATTAAATTATTTTTATGAAGAAAGGAATTTTTACAACATGGGAAATTAATTAAAATTGTTATTGATAATTTTCATTCTTGACTGACCTGGGATTCGAAGCCAGGCTGGCTGGGGTGTGATTCGAACCCAGGCGGCTGGTTACCCTGACATGTTTCGACCTCAACCACTAGGTCTCCTCAGAGGGATTTGCCGTCTTACACTCGCAGTCATCGAAGACTGCTGACGTCAGTAGTCAAACATCAATCCTTAAACCAAATTGTATTTTAACCTTTGGTAGATCGAAATTTGCTTTTTTGAATGATTATCCATTTTTAATTGATCTCACATGTTTTCCTTACTTCTGTTTTTTAGTACTTTTGTCAAGAATTCTTCTTGAAGTCCAAAGTACATTTTTTGTTTATCATGTTTTTGTCTTTCTTTTTTCTTGTTGACATTTTTTCAGCACAACTTGAAGGACAAATGAACACATAGAGCTTGTGCCTTAGCTTTAACAATAATTAGTATTGTGGTTATTTTGTTGAACTATTCATGGTTTTATCAATAACAATTTTAATTAATTTCCCATGTTGTAAAAATTCCTTTCTTCATAAAAATAATTTAATGAAAATTAAATTTAATGAACTTAAGCCTAATTAAAATAGTAAAAATTTGGATTAAAAACCATGAATAGTTCAACAAAATAACCACAATACTAATTATTTTTAAGTAAAACTTCAAAAGTCTATATTTGGAATTCAAATAATTAAAATACTTTTTTAAGGCCTTATTCATAAACAATAAATTAAATAAAATCAGTAAAAAAAAATTTCAAAGAAAATTCGTTTTATAAACCTTTTATAAACCTGTTCTATTTTTTATAAATAAAGGGATAATTTTTTAGAAATGAGTTATGGAATAAGAGACATTTTGTAGACTATTTTCTTTGAAAATTATTTTTTATTCTTAAAATTTCCTATTGACTCCTTTTTTATTAAAGCACCAATTAGCGAAAAAAAAACTTTAACCGTCGCAGAAACATTTTTACACGCATTTTCCTCATCAGCTTGTGTTTTTTTCCTGATTTTAAATCCCTTTCGATTTTGGAAAACTCATCAAATTTAATGTTCAACACGTGTTAAATCACATCGTTTTTTCTGAAACCGACAATTTGATTTTGAAATTGTTTGTGGCCACAATAACGACGACGAGAAAAGAACTTTAAAGATTTTATTAGGAACTCATGGAAAAGATTAGAAGTTGGAATAAGACTTAAAAAATTGCAGGGGAGCTTAAAATTTAAAAAAGTTTTTGAACAAATTAAAATGAAAAAATCTTTTTTTTTTAAAGAACTTCTGCTTAAGGATTAAAGTTTTTAATGTATTTTGAAGAAAGCAATTTTTAAAAATTTTCTTTTATAAGAGAATTAATTTAAAGTTTTTATAAGAAGCTGATTTAAAAGGTATTTTTTGCTATAGAGGTACTTATTTAAAAGTACTTTTTCAAAAAGCTAAATTTTAAAAGGTGCTACTTAGGGCTAATAAATCAGAGCAAGTTAAACTCTATTTTTGGTTTAAAATGTGTTTAAGCCAACAAATCTATAAATCAGAAAACATATAAACCATCTTTAAACGCATAAAATTGGGAGTTTAAACTACCAATACAAACCATATGAATTTGTCTACATTTATCGTAGTGCTGCCACATGTTTCTTTTTACACCACATATAATACATGGGACACTGATTTACAACTGTTGAGTTTAAACTACATATAAATTTAAGTTTAGTTCAACTAAACCAGCGTTTAAACACTCACTGATTTATTAGCCATTATGATTACTTTTTATAAAGGGTACTTTTTTAAAATTGACGTTTTAAAAGATACTTTTTAGCAGATACCTTTTTATGGTATTTTGTAATAGATTCTTTTCTATAAAATACTATTAAAAATGTACTTTTTTAAAAGTGTTTTTTATTACCTGCTTGTTAAACGAATTTATTTGAAAGGTAATTCTTAAAGCTTTTTAAAGTACAGTTTTAGTGGGTCATTGGCAAACGAGCTAATTAAAAATATCCTTTCTAAAGAGTCGCCTTTTTTTGACAATAAAAAAGGGTCATATAAAAACTTGCTTTTTATAAAAAATTTTTTTAAATATACTTTTTAGAGAGTGCTTTTAACAACTTTTAAAAAAGGCATTTTCTAAAACATTCTTTATCAAGAGACAATTGTAGCAGGGTCTTGTTTAAAATGTTATTATTAGGTACTAATTGAAAATGAACTTAAAAGGTACCTACTATGGTATTAATTTTCAATAGTTGAATTTCTAAAATCGTTCTTTTTAAAAAATACCTTTTAAAAGAAGATTTCTGGCATTTGGGAAAATTTCATATTTCTCTTTTTTTCACAGAAAAAATAAAAATTGTCTCTAATCACCAAATTCATAGAATCAAGCAAACAATTTGTTGATGTTTTGTAAAAAGGAATATAAAAAAATGTATTATTTTGTAATATTTATGTGGTTGGGGAGCCACTGAATTAGAAATTACACAGTTAAATATTAATAAATCTGTTTAAAAATTATCTTTGTAACACATGGATATACGGTAATCAACAATACATATATAATTGGCCTTATATGCTTTCTTTGTAGTGAAAGAATGAAATAATAGTATTACCAAAATGATTATATTGATTACTAAAATTTATAAAAATTTAAGATTGTGATTTTTTTTCAATAAGTAATATTTTTAATTAAAAAAATGTTCAAAAAACTTTGCCGTTTCAAACAATAAGTTAATTGATTTAATTAAAAGGCTCAGGTTTTGACATTTCCCAACAACAATTCTGCAAGTTTAAATTATTTTATTTTAAACGAAAAAATCAATTAAGACTTTTTGATATTTAATTAAAAAATTAAAATGTTAATTAATTCAAAATTATATTTTCTTTCAACTGAAAAAATAATTGATTCAATTATCACATTAATTGATTGAAATACTTTCTAAACAATTTTGTTAATTGATAAAAAAAAACTTCTAACAATTTTTTCTGTATTAAAACCAAAAAAAAAAACATTCTTTAAAAAATACTTTTTCAAGGGAGTTTTTTTGTGCCATATATTAAAAAAGAAGTTTTTAACGAACTTTTTTAAAGGTATTTTCAACAAGGTCCTTTTCTAAAATATATTTTTTAAAGATATTTTCAACAACGCCTTTTTCTAAAATATACTTTTTTCAAGGTACTTATTTAAAAGGTACTTTAAAGGTGCTTATTATGATGTTATTTTTTCAAGGCAATGTGTTTTTAAAACGTGCTTTCTTAAAAGTTACCTGTTAAGTAGTACTTCTTTAATTTCTTAAATAGTGTCTTTTAAAAACGTTTTTTTTTTTTTTTTTTTGCAAGAGACTTTAGACAGGGCCTCTTACCTTTCTCAAAAGGTCTTTTTGTAAAACGTTCATTTTAAGAGATACTTTTTAGGGATTTTTTCATTTGGGAGAAGTTCATAAAAACTTTCGTTTAAAACATACAATACCTTCTTTAATTTCTTAAAATTTTTTTAAAAACGTACTTATTTGCAAGGTACTTTTGAAGAGGCCCTCTTTTGAAAAGTGTTTTCCAAGCATAGTTTTTAATTCCTTTATTTATAAAATTTTTATTTCATTGTAAAGAAAAGTTAAATAAAACGTTAAATTTGAACTTAGGGCGCCGTGTGAAGTTGCTAAACTTCCATCGGATGCGTCTCCAGGTGGCGGATATTGGGAGGCTAAGTGCACACTAGCAGTGATTATAGAAGGCGCCTTGATGGTGCATACAATTTTTAACCGTTGGTTGGCACATAATCTCTGGGCCTGACTTGTCATCCCCGCGGACCAAAATTGGATAAGGGCGAAAAACTAACCAAACCTGGTCCCTCACCATTAAGAAGGTTGGGCTAATAACCCATTCTCGTAAAATAAACTCCTATTACTGAAACGTTTTTAAAATTGGAATTTTTAAATGAAAAGTGCTTTGCAAGCATACTTTTTAAAAAAATGGGTATTTTTAAATGGGGGGTTTTTTTAGAAGATATTAAGCTCAAATTTTTAAACGTACTTTTTTAAGGTACTTTATGGTGAATTTACTTTATGAAAAAGAGCTTTCTTATAAAAGCTATTTTTTTAATATCTTTAAAAAAGTTCTTTTTTATGTTTCTTATTTAAATTCTTATTAAAAATTAACTTTTTAACAAGTACTTTTTCAAAAGTTGATTTTCATATTTTACCAAAAAAAATTCTCTTTTTCCTACCAAACCGTTTTCAAGCGCATTTCCCCAGGTGTCTCTTTAGGCTTCCCTAAAGTTGCATAAACACGCACGTAGATTCATATTATCTATTCGATGATCCCTCGACAATTTAAAGCTTCTCCTATTTACGTGATCTGAAATAATCAGTATATAGTCAGTATATCTCTTTTGCGAATTTGTAATCTCAAAAATAAATTTGGCCTACTTCAAGTATTTAACAGTTCTTAGACTTGAGGTCTTAATGTTTCCAGATTCATTAATATTGTTAATTTCCTTAAAATATAAGCCCTGCGCCCTGGAATATTAAAGCGATTAATATTTCAAGGCTCTACGAAATTTACATGTCAACTTTTTCCTTTAGATATTTTCCGAGTTTTGTACTAAAAAAAAAAAAATAGAGCATGATGAGCTCTCTCATTAAAGTTTGCCGTGCATTATAAAATTCTTAGGCGTGTTAAGTACTTTGGCTCATTTCTAGCTGTTTTTTTTTTTTGAAATCTCTTAAGCAATTTCTAGGTATAGGATAACCTTTTGTCCCCCTGTCTTAAACTTATATCACTGTAAACTTATATCCGTTGAAAACGACGTGGACCCGATACTAACCGGTGAATACAAACTATTATAGCTGACATCCGAAGCATCCGAAGAGCAACCCTGATCCAGCATATCCATTAAAGCGACTATATATGTCTGAGCCATTTGTAATGTCTCAAATTTGGAGAGTTTCTGCTCGAGCGAGGGGGCCGGTACAACTTCTCTTAAGCGATCAAAGGCTTCATTTAAGCCATTCATACGTTTACGTTCTCGAGCATTGGCCGCCTGCCGTCTTCTCTTTAGCACTGTGGGGCTGAGAGTATTAGTGGAATTTTGGTGGAGAATTTTCTTGGCACTGGTATTATTACACTTCTTGGTGTTCTTTTCCGATTTCGTTTTAACTTGATTCCTTTTAGGCTGAGAACTAGCAGTTAATTCGTTTGTGGGATTATGGTTAGTAGTAGTAGTAGTGGCAGAAGTATATTGAGCTTGATAATAATCCGGGGTATTAGATGAGTTTATGTCCGCATTCAAAGGCCAGGAATCCATGTAAATATTATTGCTTAAATAAGTGGCTCCGGCTGGATAATTAGGACTGCCCATATATTGGGAACTATCATCATCTGCTGAAGAGGAATAGATAAAATCCGTTAAAGAGCTGCTTGGTGGCATATATTTGTAAGTCACTGTATAATTTTCACTTATATTCATTCTATATATTTTTGTTTTTCTTTTTTTTCAAACTTTATCGTTTAATTTCAAAATTGTATAAACTTTTTTTATAAAACTCCTTTTGCACGATCTTAACTATACAAAGGTCTAGTTGTAACTACTCATTTCTTTAACAAATTTCTTTCTTAACTTTCAACTTGAAACTATCATTCAAATCGTAATTCATTTCATACATAAAAATTCCTTTAAAAAAAACAACAACTACAAAAAACCAAAAAAAAAAAGCGTCAGTTGTTCAGAATATTTATTTTTTTTTTTTAATTTTTACAATTAGACCAACTGTTCTTTTCTCTGTTCTAAACATGACCATGTGTTGCCACAATTGGCTCGTGATCAGCACGAGTTATAACTCAAGTCAAGTTCGGTGTCTTCTTCCATTAAGCTGTGTAATCTATTGCTATTATCAGCAAACATTCATTCATTCACTCATTCTTTCATCCCTTTCCAACTTATACCTTCGTACTTCTTCGTAAAAGAACAAATATTTTTACCACAATATTCGTTTTTAAACTGACCAGGTTTTTCTTTCGGCTCGTTGCAAATAGTCCTTTTCCAAAAAAAAAATTAAAAAAAATAATAGTGCATAAATTAAAAATCATCATCATCATCATCATTAACATATCAAGCCATTAAATAATACTCGTGCTTAAACGTCAAAAGTCCTTTTGGTTTTGGCGAGGGTGTTGCAGTTTAAGTGTGTGTACTGGGGATGGTTGTTTCATCAGTTGTGTGTTGTTCTGGCAGGGTGAGTAGATGTAAGTTGGGTTCCTTGCAACAACACCAACAACGATAAACTGCAACGGTACAAGTAGTAAACATTCCTACAGTTATATTGCCCTAGGTTCGGGTGCCACTCAAGTTAGCAAAAATAAAAAACAATAAAGTATTTACGAGTGTCAATGTTCGATAAGAAGTGGCAAAAATGCACTGAGAGAAAAAGAAATATTTACTTTTGGCAACATGTTTACTTTCTTCGATAAATACTTAATTGTTGTAAAAAAAACTATTTCGAAACTGGTAATTTTTTTTTTTTTAAAAAGTTCATTTTCGTAAAGCAGCGAGCGTAAATCTCTTTGTGAAAAATCGCAACGAAAAATATTTGGAAAAAATTTCCTTTTCCAAGTAGGCAATTATGAGTGCTTTATTCGAATATACCGAATCTTTTATACCCTTCACCATAGTGCGTTAAGAATAGAAAGTTATAGAGATACCGTTCTTTAGATATAAATAAATTTATTCTGTGCCCTGCCCACTTTTCCAATCCCGCCCACAATTAGTCGGATGTTGTCTGTTGTAAACCAAGTAGGCTTGTACATAATTGGAAACTTTGGCTCTTGCCGTTCTCCAGATATACAAAAATTTAATGTCTTATTACGGGAGGTGCCACGCCCCCTTCGCCAGTTTTTTAAAGAAGAATTCTTGACAAAAAGTACGAAAAAACAGAAGTTAGGAAGAACATGTAAATCAATTAAAATAGATAATCATTTATTCAAAAGCAAATTTCGATCTACCAAAGTGAAATACCATTTGGTTTAAAGATTGATGTTTGACTATTGACGTCATCCGGCTTCAATAGCCGAGTGAGTAAAACGGCAAACCCCACTGACGAGATTGTGTGGTTACAATCGAAACTAGTCTGGGCAACCTGTCCGTGAACGCCTGGGTTCAAATCTCAGCGCAGTCAAGAATGAAAAATTATCAACAAATTTTAATTAATTTCATGTTCTAAGATTCCTGTCTTCATAAAAATAATTTAATGAAAATTAAATTCAATGAACTTAAGCCTAATTAAAAAATATCTAACTTTGGATTAAAAACCATTAACAGTTCAATAAAATAACCACAATACTAATATATTTAAAATTAAGTATAGGTATACAAACATTTTTTCCTTAATAAACGTTTGTTAAATTTAATAATCGCTTATGAATACGGGTGCTAGTATTTAAAAAGAATTTTATTTGTTCGATGAATATGAATTGATATTTAAGTGTTTATATTAAAGGTATTCACATCAAAAGTTGCACTCTTGCGAAAAAAGCAGAATTGCAAAAACATAACAACAACCACACAGACAATTATATAGATATTTAAGGTTGCTGTTATATTTTTGAAACGTTGCTTTTTCGCAAGGGTGCAACCTTTGACGGGAGTACCTTTATTGTACAAGTTTTTAAAAAATACAATAGCGGAATTCACCCTTGATAGTAAAGTCCCTTGTAGACCTTGTAAATCTTATAATTTTAGTAAAAATACTAACATTTACAACACTGCAACAACAAAATGTATTAGACTAAAATATACTACGCTGTGGCTGAAAAATCCCACAAAAATCAGTAGTAAACAAAGTGTGTGAATTTACTACCAGAATAAAACAGTTGAAGAAACTTTTTCTGTCTCTTTCTCTCATTCAGCAAATCCACTAATGTACAATGCAAACAAAAAAGACACTCACGCTTTGAAATATAAAATCGTATTAAATATAACAGGGTTGTACACTTAATACAAAAGGTGAATACCGCTAATGTGTTTAGTTTATGCAAAATAATTTTGTTTCATTTTCTTTGTAATTAAAGATTAAAGTTGTTTAATCTATGTATGTATAATCAAATTGTTTTCGTATTATTCTAATTTATTTAAAAAAAAATGCAAATTTTTAATAAATAACTAAAAATAAAAAGATTAACGATAAAATACAAAAAAAAAAAAATATTTTCCTAACTTTTTCGGTAGGGTGTATTTGTTGCACAACTCCATATACTTTGTATATGAACAAGTAAATTATGTTAATTACTACACCGTATACTAAGTATATGAGAAATATCTTATTTTGATTACAAAACGATAATACAATGTACATAAAATTTTATGAAAATCGGATACTTTTTCGTGCACCTTTTGGGCTGCTGGTAGTCAATGAAAAGCGGCCATTTCTATATAAAAGTAAACCTAAAATGTATATAGAGTTCCAAGTATCCCGTACACACAAAGTATGGCACACGTATTTCAGCACGTGTTACACACGTTCGTTACTAGGTAAGCTTTGAAAAACAGTAAAAAATTTTAAAATCACCAAAAAAAATGGCTAAGATTTGGTTATATACCTTAAAAAAAAAATTTAAAATTTAAAAAAAAAAAAATTTTGTATTTTTAAAAATCACGAAAAATCCAACACGAGAAAAGGTTAAAGTATTTTTATTTTCACGTAAAGTCACATAATCTATCAACAAAATGAGACATAGATCATGAAAATCGATGAATGCATTTCGCTTTTATTCACAATTAAGTGAAGGTACCTCATTTTTAAGTGAAGGAAAAAACGTGCATAAATAGACCAGCAGCAAACACACACACACACACATTTAAAAATTTTATTTTTGTATGAAAATCGCGATTTTTATCAATTAAGTTTTCTCAGTAAATTGTGAATAAAATCAAAAGTTGTGCATCGATTACAATGAAATAAAGCCCATTCTATTCGAAATATAACTAAATGTTTTTATGCCAAAACTGTGATTTTTGTTTTATCTTTATTTGTTTTTATGAATTTTTAAAGAACAAAAATTTTTTTTTTTTTTTTGTCCAATTGCCCTTTTCAAAACTCCTACGATTTCTCAGAAACTACTGGGCAAATTTAAAACCAATGTAAGTACGGCTTAAAGATAATATTGTTCACGAATTTTAAATTTTTTTAACCGAATATGGTGAACCGTTTTAAAGTTATTCCAATATATGTAGCTGACCGGCCTTAATTTTGGACATAACGGTATATCGCGAAAAGTCGAGCTGATAGAAAAAAATTAAGTGCAGATTTGGATTCAGCGTCCCAAATAACCTTAAAAAAAGCATTCAGCTCTTAAACAACAAAAACCTTGTTCCCTTATGTTATTCTAGTTCATATTTAATATATCGAGCCTTTGCTGCAATAGAGTCATAACTAAAAAAAACACAGATTTGTGTTTTGTAATGTACTTAATTCTTTAATTCCCAGTTGAGCAAAGTAGCTTATAATGTGGAGTTAATCGCCATATCGTTTCTTCATATTGTGTAAAAATTTCATACAAATATCTTCTAAACTCAACGCTAGAGAGGATAATTAAAATTTAAGAAGCTAGAAAATTCAAATTTGAGTTACGACTCTATTGCAGCAAAGGTTGGATATGAAGATCTAGTAAATTAATATTGAGAAAAAAAGGGTCTAACATAAATATTGTAGAAATTACAAACGGAATGATAAACTTATTTAAACCCTTTTTATCTTAAGTCATCCTCTTCAGTCCTCTTAACTCCCTGTGGAGCATAGGACCTCTACAAAATTTCTCCAAGATATTTGATCATTCGCAAGTACTTTTATTTCGTTTCAGCTTCTGCCGCTGTTTTCGATGTCATTAAGCAAACATCTTTTCCATGTTGTCTCCGACCGACCTCTTCTTGTGGATTCCAGTCTAGGGCTTGGCGGCATATTTAATTTCGGTTCTTTCTGAGACTGTGCCCGATCCATTTCCACTTTCTTCGTTCAACTTTAATCGTTTGGATAGGCCCAATGTTGCATTTTCTTCATAGTTCTTCATTGCTTATGACGTTTGGCCACCAGATTTTCAAACTGTAGCGCAAACAGCGGTTTGTAAAACCTTGTAACTTACACGTTTCGTAGCTATAAGGTTAACTGATAATAACTGATAGAACGTTTGTCTTAAATATATATATTTTTGTCTTGACAGATTAAATGGTTGATTTCTAAATATTTCGCAGTTAAAGGGTATGAAAACATGACTTTTTGTGTGGTGCAAAGAGGCGACTTTTTGTGTGGAAAGGTTACATATTGTTGAAGATCGTTTTTTGTAAAAAAAAAACTATAAATATACAATTTTTTCGAAAGAAGTTGACTTTTTTATAAAAAACATGACTTTTTCTTAAACAAAGTAAGAGGGAGTTTACACGGTGTCTTTTCAGACATGCCTAACAGAAACGTTTGTTTTGTTTGTAGGCGATCAGGGTTAGGGAAGAAAGAGCGGTTGTCAAACAGACAGGAAACGAGTTTTCATGTTTGTTTTATAAATTTTCATGTTTTTTAATTTGTATGTATATTAATATTATACAATTAGGCACGAAAACAGACATATTTGGAAAGACATCGTGAAAAGACAATTGGTTCTTGGAAGCATGTTCAATAGAGAACAAGGCGAATTTATTACAGGTTATCCTAAAAGCCCTGCTGATAACTTTTTTCTTTATCTTTATAATTGTTGGATGTCAAAATTTTGTTTATTATCTTTGTTTCTGTTTTGATTTGTTTCGGTTCTTGACATTGTACAATGATTTTATAAAACAAATTGCTTGTGGTTTTTGTACGAGTTGTACTTGTTGTACTACCGAGATTACCTGGAATGAATTTGCCTTGATAGAGAATGAATAAAACAGACATGCATAAAAAGACACCGTGTAAATGCCCCCTAAGTTTTACTTAATTCTTAAAATTAATTAATTAAGTTTTTATTGGCCTATTGTCAGTAGCAAGACAAAAAGGCATTGTAACAAAGGTAATTTTTTGTGGGACAAGGAACTTTTTGCGAGAAAAGAGAATTATTTATGAACATAGTGACTTTTTTGTGAAAAATCGATTTTGTTGCGAAAAAGTAATTTTTATTGCGAAGTGATTATGTATTAAAAAAAAACTATGTTATCTAAAATACTTGTTTTTTTAATAGTTTCTCAAAATAAATTTATAAATAACTCCTTTTTCTTTATATTTGTATGTATAAAACTGGTGAGTATTTAGCTGGTGAGGCCTGACTCCATTTATGTAAATAATAGTGCATATTTTCACTTCTTTTGCATTTTTAAAATAAAATGCCAATTTTTTCCAGTGTCCCTAATTTTCACACAAAATTAATTATTTATTCATTTTGTTTCATTTCATTAAAGTAATTCACTTCATAACATTTTGTTTTAAGGACTTATTGCCAAATTGCCGCTATCATTGTTAGTGATCATCATTTAACTGCGTCAACAATAAAACAACAACAACAATAAATCCAAATAATACCAAGTCTACAAAAACATTATCACCATCATGAAACATATAATTTGTGACTTTTACGGTTTAAAGAACATGGAAGAGGACAGACAGACAGACAGACAGATAGACATACATAAAACCATTACAAATTTAGTCTTAAATAACCAAAGTAAAACCTTCCACGTACTAAAACAATTTTATTAGCAAAAATTTTCTTAAAAAAAAGGTCAAACAACAGGACGAGAATACACACAACAACAAAAAGTTGAATTGAACCCCAAAAAAAAAAAAAAAATATAAAATATTTTTTTCTTCTTCGCTTCTTTTTTTTTCGTTTTAATGTTGAACCAAAATTTAACATAAAAAACTGACCATATGTTGCAAGGAGCTGAAGAAAAATTTAACGAGAGAATTAAAAAAAAACACTGAAAAAGGACAAAATGGGCATATGGTGTGGCACGAGTATAAACACAAGCTCACCCAGTGTCTCTATACAGTAGGAGAACAAGAATGCACTGTTGAAAATTGTTAACATTACAAACAAACACTAGTAGTTATTGTTGTTGTTTGTGTTGTGGTTGGTAAGTTACTACACTCGGAAATACGTTTAAGCAAACAGTATTCCTTTGGACACATACCAGAAATAAATTAAATACAACCAAAACGAAGCTGACCAAACCAAAATTATTAAAGGGGAAAAAAGGATATAGAAATCCAGAAACACACATGTCGACATAATTGTTGTAAAAGACAGTTTTTAAGGTCAACAGCAACCGCAACATGTTGCAAGAGACACAAATAGCGTTAAGTGAACAATAGTAGCAAGCAAATAACTAAAATAGCAGGAAGAAAAAAAATTATTGTACAACATAGAACAGAAACAGAAAGGCAGCTTTAGAAACAAAACTTAACAAGTTGCATTGTTTTAGTGGATTTAAGAGGTATTTAAATACGAGGATTGTATAAAAAGTGCTATGATTATAAGGCAATGAATACAAACAATCTCGGTATTTTGAAATAATGATACAATACCTTTTTAAAATAAAAAAAAATTCAATTAAAAAACCTGAATTTTTTAAAAAAAAATTTACAAAAAGTACCCTTACACAAAACGTACTGTTTTACTAAAAGTACTTTTTCTAAAAACCTACTTTATACAAATACTTCTTTTTAAAAATTTTAATTTTTCACAAAAATTACTTTTTCAAAAATTACTTTTTTTAAAAACTTATTTTTTCGTTAAATGTTACTTTTTCGTAAAATTTACTGTTTTACCAAAAAAATTTTTTTACTAAAAGTACTTTTTTACCTAAAGTACTTTTTTTTTTACCAAAACTACTTGTTTACCAAGAGAACTTTTTTACCATAAGTACTTCTTTTTACCAAAAGTACTATTTTGCTTTTGTTTAACATACCGAATAATTTTATACAAAAAGTACTTGTTTGCAAAGAGTATTTTTTTAAAGTACTTTTTTACACAAAGGACTTTAACACAAAAGGTACCTTTTTACTAAAAGTACTCTTACACAAAAAGCCCTTTTTCAAAAACTACTTTTTACAAAAATTAATTTGTAAATATTGTAATTTTTTACAAAAACCCTTTTTAAAAAAATTACTTATTTCCAAAAAGTACATTTTTTAAAAAGTTACTTTTTCATAGAGAGTACATTTGTCTACCAACAGTACAACAACCAGAAATACTATTTTAAAAAAATTACTTTTTTTACCAAAAATACTCTTTTACAAAAAGTAATTTTTCCGAGAGTTAATAGTAAATAAATAAAAGTAACATATTATTTTTTTAGAGAGAGAAATGTCAAAAGTTGCTTGTGTTTTTGACATAACGATCCACGAAAGCAGCAAAAAAATACATTGTTGTGTTTTTGGTGTTGTTACTTGTTGTAGTATCGAATCTACAATTCGCCTTGAACTGGGGTAAACAGCTGACAAACATCTGCGAATTCTGACGAAGTTTAAAATGCATTCTACGTTTTCCCCTTCTTTTTTGTTATCACAGTCGCGGGAGTTATCAAAGTGTCCGGCTCCCAGACGCTCTGCAACCCTGCCTAAAAAACAGTGTCCCATGGCAGCAGATAGTGATATGTTTTTTTTTTTCTTTTTTTTTTGGTTCTTTTATCTTTTTCTACTGAATGAATTGTGGTCGATTTCAATCCTAATCTGCTAAGGAGAACTAGAAAGAATTTGACCCACTACTCTTCTCTTCTGTTGAGTCTCTCGAAAGTGAGCGTGTTTTCAACAGACGGACATGGCTAAATCGACTTGGAATTATTTAAGGACCCAGATTATCTATACTTTATGGGGTATGAGCTGAATAATAAAAAAGTTTCATACGGAATGATGAGCTGAGTATACTCTCATTCACCACAAGTGCAGGTGAAGGCTATAAAAGGTACTTTTTTGCTAAAAGTTTATTTTTTTTTACCAAAAAAGGCTTTTTCAAATTACGCTTTACATTTAAAAGCACTTGTCTTACTTAAAAAAAATCTTTTTACCCTGAAAAGAAGTGCATTTTAAAAATAATTTTCTAAAAAGTCTTTTTTTATAACAACCATCAACTTAAATTTAGATTTCTATGGCTGAGTCACTCTTTCGAAATAAAAAAAAATCTTACATGAATCAATTTTGTTTTTTGTGCAGCGTTCCATTTCCCCCTTTTTGTATCGGTCGCAGCTTCTGTGGCTGCCACATTCTGTTGCAATATGCGATAAAAGTACTTTGTGTTTTACTGCTGCCTGCCTTGTTCAGCATTCTCGTGCAATTTGTGGCTCTTATCCTGTCATTGGAGTGTCTGTTATGTGGCATTTTCATTACCATAAACCAATGAAAATATTGTAATAAAATATCGGGCAACAACAAAAAAAAAAATAAAATAAAACCACGAGAACAAAAATATTTTCTCTACTTAATACAACAATTGTTTGAAAAATAAAAAACACTTGCACAAAAAATAATGAATATTATTTTTTTTTTTCATAAAAGACACAGATTTGGCTCTGTTTATTTCATCCTTAAGGCTAAATGGGAAATAATATTTTTATTTATGATTTTTATGAAAATTATTTTCATTGACTTTTATGCGAAAATAAAGGAAAATATTATTGAGTATTTGAACTGTTAAACTGCAGAAAAATTAAAGCAATTCAATAAAAAGAATAACTCAAGGGGAAAAAGAGGTAAAATAAAGGGAATAAAAGACTTTTAGATATTCAATAAAATATAATAATTTTTAAACTATTTAAGCCCTGGCCTAAGGGATGCCACGTCCTGCTGCAATTTCATTTTAATCATTGAATAATATTTATTTTCTACTTTTCACTTATTTCATATCTCTTCTCTGTTTATCATGATTTCTTCAACAACTCTTATCCATTTCAATAAGATTTTTTAAAAATTCTTTTTAAAGTCTTACAATTTTTCCCTTTTACCCCCTCCCAGAGTTATTGTCATTGGTTACCAGAATAATGATATCTACTCTTCCATGCCATGTTTGTTTAATAATAAATTGGAAAATAGTAAAATCTAGTTTATCCCTACCAGATAGATGGATGGATGACTGGATGGATGAATTATGAATAATGCATTTGTAAGTTGGCTTTGCATTAAACTCTTTTTCCCAACAGTACGAAAATGTGTCATAAAGTGTTTTTGTTTTAAACATTTATGGCTTTTTATCATGTGACAACACTGCAAAATATTATTTTTGCATGAATTTATAATAAACTGGGGGGAATATCGGAAAATCTCTATAAATGTGGGAGCGTCTGTGTGTTTATGTGTGCATGTGTTAGTAGGTCGGTCTAAGTGGTTGTGTGGTTTAAGTAGGTAAATGATAGAGTGTGTGTTATTATAAATTCTGTCACTTAATATTTATTATACTTATAAGACCTGAATAAGGCTGACCATAAAACAAAAAAAAAATTTTTTCCCCCTTTTCACTCTTTCATACTTTAAAAGTACCCTTTTTAATAAAAGTATCTTTACTTGGAGTGTGTAATTTTTACAATCAATCAATTTGTCTACAAAATGTCTAATAATCGCCTGATGCGTATTTTCATAAATAAATGTTTAAAAAATATCCTATTATACAAAACAAAATCTAATTTCTTACAAATTTGTAATAGGGACCTTTTAGCAAAAAGTACTTTTTACAACACAATAATTTTTAAGCAAAAAAAAAAATTTTTTTTTTAAACCTTTTTATACCCTCAACAACTGGTTGTTAGGTGAGTACAGTACTTTTCGTTTACAGTCACTTCCGTTTTTAGTCCCATTAGCGATATAGTGCATTTTATCTGTTTATTATACCGCTATAAGTAAATTTAATATAAAGTATTTATGTTATAGTCGATTTAGCGATATAAGCACATTTGCCTTATTTACACAGAAAAAAGTGTTTTATCAATTAAAAAAATGCTTTAATGTGATAATTGAATCAATTATTTTTATAGTTGAAAGAAAATTAAAAATTTAATTTTGATTTAATTAACATTTTAGTTGTTTTGAAATAAATTTTCCATTAAAATTTTAATTAAATAACAGAAAATCTTAATTAACTTTTTTCGCTTAAAATACAATAATTTAAACATGTAGAATTGTTGTTGGCAATTTTCAATATTTATTTAAATAAATTAACACATTGTTTGAAATGGTAAAGTTTTTTGATCACTTTTTTATTTAAAATTAAAAAAATTATTTATTGAAAATATTTATTCATTTAAAATTTTTAGTAATAAATATAATCATTTTGGTGATTGGAGAAATTTAATAATTTTTTCTGTGTACCATCTTTCAGCGGCTATCAATGGCAACAGTAATGCAAATTATTGGTGTTATAGTCACATTACCCAAACTTAATAAGTTCTTTCTAGTATCCCAAGCCTCAATCCATCTAAAGAACTAAGAAATCAATCGCTTAATTTTTGTAATCAACTCTCTTCAGGTAAAAAATTAGTTTTTTCCGTTGGTATCATCTTATGATTATTATTTTACCTTTTTTTTTATACAGTATGCAAAACCATAAGCCTGCCGTCTCTGTATTTTATATGAATTTTTTTTTTATATTCACATAAATTTTGCCTCATAGTCACAGAAAAAATTACAAATTTTTTCTAATCATCAAATTTATACCAAATTCATAGAATCACGCAAACAATTTGTTGATTTGGCACCTATTACCAAAATGATTATATTGATTACTAAAAATTGTAAAAATTTGAAAATTTTGAATTTTTTTTTTTTCAATAAATAATATATTTAATTTTAATTAAAAAAATGATCAATAAATTTTTCCATTTTAAACAATATGTTAATTAATTTCATTAAATATCGCTCAGCTTTCGACAATTCCCAACAACAATTCTACACTTTTAAATTAAGATTTTTTGCAATGTAACTATTATTTTAATTAAAAATTGGTTTTTAAACAACGAAAATTATGATTAAATCAAAATTAAATTTTTAACTTTCTTTCAAATAAAAAAATAATTGATTCAATTATCTCACATTAATTAAATTGAAATACTTTTTTAACAATTTTTTTAATTGATAAAAAACTACTGACAATTAGGAAATAAAGTACTTTTTGTAAAAGAGTACTTTTTGTAAAAAAAAAAGTACGTTTTGTAAAAGAGTAATTTTGGTATAAAAAGTACTTTTTTTAAAAAAGTACTTTTGGTAAAAAAGTACCTTTTATGAAAAAGTAACTTTAAAAGAAAGTAGTTTTTAAAAAAGTAGTTCTTGTGAAAAATTACAATTATTAAAAATTACTGGTTTTTTGGAAAAAGTACTTTTTATGTAAGAGTACTTTTAGAAAAAAGTACGTTTTGTGTAAAAGTACTTTTTGTAATAAAGTACTTTAAAAAATACTCTTTGTTAAAAAGGACTTTTTTAAAAAAGTACTTTTTGTTTTAAAGTATTTGTTATGAAATAAAATTTTGTAGATAGAAATTTTAACATAAATTTTGTAAAATTTCAGGTTTTTTAAGTGAAGTTTTTTTTTTTTTTTTTGTGAAAAAAGCATTGTATTATTATTTCAAAATTCCGAGATTATTTGCATTCATTGCCTTATAATCATATCACTTTTCATACAATCTTCGTATTTAAATATATTTTAAATCCACTTAAACAATGTTACTTGTTAAGTTTTGTTTCTAAAGCTGCTTTCTGTTTCTGTTCCATGTTACACTATAATTTTTTTTCTTCCTACTATTTTAGTTATTTGTTTGCTAGTGTTGTTCACTTAACGCTATTTCTGTCTCTTCTACATTATAAGACCATCCAAAAAAAATTATTCTCCCAATTACGGATTATAAAGGAAAAATATGTGGTTAAATTAAAAAAAAGGTAAAATACCTCCCATAATTCGAAGATTTTCGAATTTTTTACATTCACTCCAAAATCATATCCGTTTTATGTCACGTACGATATGCACCTATTTTGCTCGATATTTTGGA
Organism: Pollenia amentaria; assembly: GCA_943735925.1. NCBI lineage: Eukaryota > Metazoa > Arthropoda > Insecta > Diptera > Polleniidae > Pollenia > Pollenia amentaria. Next base: position 179,598,054 of record OX031010.1, on the reverse strand, counting down.
CAACAAGGTTCCGAATGTGATATTTTTTTCATATATATATATATGTGTGATTCACAAGGTGTGCTATCTCGGGAAATTTTGAAGAAAATCTTTTTTTAAAACTTTAGTAAATTTATGTCAGACTTGTGTCTTTAGTTTTTTACAGTTTAAGGCTTTTTAAACTAATTTTTGAGAATGGGCTTTATATTGGGCCTATGATAAATTATAGACCTATCATCACGAAATTTTATTTCTTGTCCTAGCAAATTGAAGTGCAAATTTTACAACGTTATTATAAAGCTTTGCGGTTAAGGGCGTAGTAAATTGTTTTCCTAGATTGCGTCTCATATGCGGCATTTCAAGTGATTTTGAGTCTTATAAAAGTAGAAAGTAGAAATTTGTGTGCATTTCGCCACAAATTTATGTTGGTTTTAGTTGAGTTTTTAGGAAGGTAGTTCCACATTTAGGTGCATAACTCTTTTCCTACTGAAGCGATTTTGCTGGAATTGAGCCACAAACAGCCTAGAAGATCTAGAAACAATTTGACAATTTGTGGCGAAATCAGCTTAGAAAAAACGAAGGACTCACAATACAAATACTTTATGAGACCCTAGATGAATATTAAAAAAAGATTCAGATGGAATTGCAAACTTAGTATACCTTCATACACCACTGCTGATTAAGGGTTATAAAATTGTAAAAAATATGTTATTAAATATATGTAGTAAATAAAATTTCTCCTTTCTGCTGAATTTGTCAAACGGTAAAATTGTTTCAGAATTCCTACTTCGTAATGTTAAGTTTTTAGTTCCTAATCACCTTTCCAGAATTTTTATTCGCGTAAGAGTAATTCTTTCATTCTAATTATGCAAATGAGCTCTGAATTTGACAATGTATATACGTATATTGATTTCTATTATCCTATTGGCATCATTATAAGCTCTTAAGTGTCTTAAAATGATTTGAATCTTAAATTTTTTACGTTTTTGTTATATAATAGACACTAGATTTAATTCTTTTAAGCGTTATTGCCAATAAGAATTATTAGTTTCATTGGAGAAATGAGTAAATAATTAAATACACAATTTTGGGCGGGAATCCCGGGATCCCGGGAATTTGATTTTTATTTCCCGCTTTCCCGGGAATCCAAAAAGTGCGGGAATAAAAAAACTCTAATTACTGGTCATACATATGAATGCATCATATTTCATACATTGAAATACTAGAATAAAAAAGATATTATTTCTTCATATTGAATTTAACAAATTTCAAAACAAATTCATGGCTCATCAAAAATAGCCAACAAAGGCGCCAACTATTTTATAAATCGCTAAAAAAAATCGCCATGTCGCTAAATCGAAAATTAGGTAGCCAAACAAGTTTAAAAATCGCCATGTTAGGCGAGAAATCGCCACATCTGACAGCCCTGTGTCTAATGCTAATTTTAGCTGTTAAACTTTTTAAGATCTGGCTGGTCACATTGCACACAAGGGTACTCTTTCCCCAGAAATATTTTTTTCGCTGGTTACCTCTTCACAGAACTACACTTTTTTCTCAAAAGTAAAATTTTACACACAACTACACTTTCTACACAAAAGTGCAGTTTTTTTTTTTACAAAACCAAACCAAAAAGGCAGATTTTTTATTGGTGATACAGAAAAAAAATGTGTACCTTTGCACAAAATAGCGCGTTTTTTAAAAAAAAAATTGAATTTTTAAATTTGCGTCAGCCTATTAAATATCCATAGCAACTTGACTTACTATACAAAAATGTGCATTTATGATAATAGTAATCTATCCTAAATACGGAATAGAATTGAAATTTGGATTTTCTGCATTAAATATCCAACTCCCCTCCCCCTCTTTCCAAATACGTGTGTAATTTTATGCATATTTGCCAGATAAATATTTTTACGTATAATTCTACACTATTAAAATGGAGATAAATAGAATGAATTTGTATCATAAAAATTGAAAATACACTCGTTAGGGAAATATTTAAAGCGCGTGCATTATCTTCATCATCACAATCATCATTCCACATTGACATTTCAACTATTCAACGTTCTGTGAAATGAAAAAATAAAAATGCTACCAAATAAATAGCAGCAGTATCACAATGACTAACAGACATTCCAGTTGGAAAATGTTTTTCTTAAAAAGAGAAAATTTTGTATTTCAGCTATTTTTCCTCCAAATGACATAGTGATAATGATGATGATGACGATGATGTGCAAGATTTTCCTTTGCGATTTTTTTTTTTTGTAAATGATATGGTAATTGTTGTTTCGATGAACAGGAATAAAATGATGAGGATAATAATGATGGGAATGATAATGTTGTCTGTGTCAAATAGGATGATAATAGTATTTTTATCATTATTTTTTCCAATTTGAATTGAATCATTGAATTAATGTGGAAAAGAGATGCGTTCAGCATAAAGAAAATACATAATAATAAAAAATAAAATTAAAATTTTATTTTATTGTTATAGTTAACAGCAGCTTAACAAACCCAAAAGAATATCTACATGAGGTATTTTTTTGCGAAATTAACGCTTATCTATAAGATAAATTAGCAAGTTTTAAGCACAATTTCCCTTTTACGCAAAAGTGCTTCTCTTATCGCCCAAAAGTGCACTTTTCCCGCAAAACTTTATATTTTTCCAGAAAACTACGATTTTTATAGTGCACTATTTCATACAAAAATAAACTTTGCACTGCAGATCAAGGTGCACTTTTTCCCTAAAAAAAAATGCAATTTTCCAATTAACAAGCTCGTAGTATCGTTGTATTCGTTGTATCGGGTGATTCATCGTGAGGTTTGATTTATCCCTTTCAGATCGTGAGGCATCGAGTGTGCGGGTGGATTTCGGTCTCAATATTTTCGCTTTTATTTGATTAATGTCAAATAGACCGCCATGCATCGATTGCGCTGGTTGTTCTTTATGTTTGTTTCTCACATTATTCCGTTTTTTTCTTTACCGTTACTAAAATTATTGCGAAATTCTCGCGCCACATTTCAGTTTTGTCAAAATGAGCCGCAGACATAAGTTGTGTTTTCTATTACAAAAGTACTTATCGTTAACAAATAGTGAAGAGGGCATATTTTAACTGAACAAAATGGTAAATTTTAATTTTTCAAGCCAATTGAAGTCATTTGATGGAATAAAAATGCGTTTTGGCTAAAAAATTTTGCGAGATGCTTCAATTTCGCGTGTCCTAAAAATTCTTGAAGGATATAAAAATAGTAAAATCTGAACATTGATTAAATTTTCATACGACATAGAGACCATATATACCAACAATTATGACAAAATTCCCAGTAGTTCAGCGTCAGGTATAAAAAAAAATAAAATGTAAAACAAAACACATCAATTTGAAAGTGAATTTCAAATTTTTATTATCGGTTAAAAGAACAATTGATGGCATTTCTTGTATGAAAATGATATCATGTTAATGTTGGTCATGACTTCGTCTGAGGTGGTCCATTCGGAAGGTCCAATTTTAAGCGACTCATTCGAGCGACTAGTATCTCGCGAATAACACGAGTAATGTTGGCCTCCAAAGCGTCAATCGAAGCTGGCTTATTCCTGAAGGCCTCAGACTTTACATATTCCCAGAGAAAATAGTTCAAAGGGTTGATATCACCAAAACTATTTCTCAACAAGGTCATTGTTTGACGCGTTGTATAGCTCTTAGCGCTGTCTTGTTGAAACCAGAGCTCACCGAGATCATGAGCTTGAATTTTAGGAAGCACATAGTCCGTTTAGATGGTCCGATTATGGTTACCACTGTAGGTAACATTCTGATGTTCCTCATTTCTGAATATATATGAACCTATGATCCCACCAGCCTATAAACCATACCATATCGTTGTTTTTAATGGATTTCATGGTATATCATGGTAGCTCATCAGCCCAAATACGGCAATTTTGTTTATTAACGCATCCATTGAGCCAGAAATGTACTTCATCACTGATTCTGCAGAAGTTGAATTTTGTACGCTTTAAGGTCGAGGTTCTCAATTAAAATATGTCAAGTTGTCGAATAAGCCAAACTGCTTAGAAAGACGACGAATCGATTTGTTACGCTCTTCGCGTACACTCTCAGCTACAGGTGCTGATGTGTACGCTACGTGCTGGATGTGGTCTAACCGGTCGAGTATCATCCAGTAATGTAAAATGGGACCCAAATTTGCGAATGCTGTTGGCAATAGTGGGTTCAATAGGTCAATTATGTGCACCGTAATGTCCTCGAATCGTTTCTCACAGAACGCTTATTTTCGTAATGCAGCTGTGCAGTTTGGAGATGCTGTTGTGATGTGAATCTTTCGCTGATGACTTGCCAAACGATAATGAACAAAAATGACAAAGTAGCTTGATATGAGTCACGCGTGATCTGAAAAAAAAAACATATTAAAAATCCAACCTCACGAACAGCTACCCTTGTTGTTGGTAATTTTCATACAAAAGTATTGTCGCATTATACGATTGATATTTATGCGTTTTGAATAATGTGGTATTTATGGCAGGCCTGGAAATGTTCGATTTGTTTAGAGAATTTGTAAAAATCTTTTCTTAGAGTCTTAAGCTGGGATCACACGATTGCCGCAATGAACCAATTTTCACACTTTCTAATACCCCAATCGTATGACTGCACAATCAAATGTCTCATGTACCAATCGAGGGCAATATTGTACTTACTTTTACCAATAAAATGCAACCCTGGTGTGGCAATCGTGTGACTTCCTGATATGCAACCGCGCGTCAATAAAAATTACAAAAATGTATCAATATTTATTGGGTTCTTGTGCGGCAATTAAACAACACAATACGCGCCAATATTTGCCTTTTTTAATAAATTTACTTTTGTGAGTTTCTTTTAGTAGGAATAAATTAAAAATAAAAATTAAATTTTAAAAATAAAAATTGGGAATTTCTCAACTTATTAATAAATAAATTAATAATAAATTTTGTATTCCCGAAAATAACTTCTGATATATAATTTTTTTTTTAAATTAGTGCAATATCTGTTCAGGACAATATAAAAGAATATATACAGGAAAACAGAGCAAAATGTATTGAAATTCTTTAAAGCGGATTTATTTTTAAATATAAATATTCTCTATTTCTTTATATATTTAAAATAGAATTTAACTTTGTTTAATTTTTGGAATTTCATATATTTTTTTCTTAAAAAATTTCAAATAAAACCAAGGCGAATTCATGTATACGGTGGTGTCGATACTACAACCAGTGTGGCCATTTTGGCATTTTTGCAGCTAAATTTAGCTTTAAAAATTTTTATTTAGCTGCAAATTTTCATTTAGCACTTGGCATATTATTTAGCAGTTTTTGAAAATGTTTTTAGCTTTTTTTAGCATTATTTATTTTAAAAATTTAGACGAATAGTTTAATTGATTTTGCTAAAAAAAAATTATAAATTATAATAAATTTTGACTAAAAATAGTTGTACCCAAAATGAAATTTCGTATGAAAATGGATAACTCTTATGTTAAGAAACACCTAACATGTCTTGTTAAAAGAAATAGAATATTCGGAGAATATTAAAAATGTCCTCATCATGTTGATTGCAAATATTATTTGCCCTTTGATATTACGATATAAAAGTACAAGAAAATTTCACTTTGTATTTAGATAATAATTCAATAGTGTAAATGTTTGAAAAAATTTTTTGCTATAAACTGCTGAAAAAAATTATTTTAAAGCTTCAACTTTTCTTTAACTATAAAAACTAAAATGATCTAAAAATTGTGTATATTAAATAAATAACCCGTTTAAATTTATGATATATCAGAGGTTTGCAGGCCCGCTAAATAAAACATTTAATCTTAACTCTCTGTGCTACATTTTTATATATAACACATGCTTTACCAAAACCTAGCCAACTGCTTAAAATCCCAGCAAAAACTTAACTTCCAATGCTATTTTTAATGACTTCCTGAATTCATTACTTTGTAGCTGTATTCGCCACTTTTTGCATTATTAGTTATATATTTAATAATAACTTTTTTATTATATCTTAAATAAGTCATAATTATACATGACAAAAGAATACTTTAATATAATGATTTAAATAAGTTATTATTACATGATTTTAAAGAATTATTTGAATCAATTTGCAATATATTCCATTAATATTTGTTAGATATACGGTAATATTATAAAATTTTAAGAATAATTTCGATGTGAAATACATGGGAAATCCAAAAATCAATAATATGTATGTAAATATATATGTACATAAATATGTTCCAAAATTAAATTTTTTTATTCTTAAGTTAGATGTGGCTATATTGTGCAAACCAAAACAAAAACTTTTTTGATCGAAAAAATAAAAGTGATTTCATTCCGAGAAAATTGATCGATTTTCGTTTTATGAAGAATCTGTCTCGGAATTAAAAAAACTTTCGATCGAAATTGATTTCTGTGACAGGCCCGGCCCGTATATTTACATAAATTAATAAAGACATTGTTATTACAGTGTTAGAGCTATATATATGTGCAGCCAAAACACTCTTTAATTAATGTTTTTATTATTGTCTACACTTTTTCAACAAAAATTCCATAAGATTCCAGAGCAATTTTAATAAGTGTGTCTTATAACCTTTTTGAAACTACTTATTTCTTGTCTCTTTTGGTAACTACATATTTTTATACAACTTTTAAGTATAAAAGAAAGGTATTATTTTTTAGGTTGTTATTGGCCAAATTATAAACGACTACTTTTGGGACATCGCACAACTTTTTCTAGTAGAAAAATAAGTAGTCTTCTCCTCAAGTTCTCATTATTTTTCTGCTTATTTTGTAAGCAAAGTTTTTGCTGGGTATAACCATTTATTTCAATTTCGTTCAAAAAGTAGTCACTAAAATGTAATTAGTTTCGAATAAAATTTCATACTGGTAATAAATTTTTAACAAAAATCTTTTAAAAATTTTAGCATTATTTTTAGCATTTTTAAAAATAATTTTTAGCATTTTTTGGCTCTGTCTAATGGCATATTTAGCTGTAAATTTTTTTTAGACCTGGCCACACTAACTACAACAAGTAACAACACCAAAAACACAGCAATGTATTTTTTGTTGCTTTCGTTGATCGACATGTCAAAAACACAAGCAACTTTTGACATTTCTCTCTCTAAACAAGAAAAAAAGTAGCACAGCTGTGCTTTCAACGCCAACTGAAAAATGAATTCGCCTTGAATAAAACTTTTCAACAAAAATTTACTTTTTTTTAATGAACAAGCCAACTAGATCTTTCAAACAAATAAAAAACCTACCACAACAGCTGTTTTCGCAGTTGACACAAGTAAGAACAATCGTGTGATTGTGATGGGGCAATTGTTGTGCAAATTTCGCTTTGTACCAACTAGCGGCAATTAATTTTTGTATAAAACAGGGCAATCGTGTGATATTTTATTGTGGGCAATTTCATTATTGTGCGTCAGTAAAGCACAATCAAAATTGTGTCATATTGGTGCATTTGCAGCAATCGTGTGATCCCAGCTTTATAGCAATCACTACAAATTTTGTTCTTCTGAATGATATATATATATATATATATGTCCTTTATTTATCCAAAATTAATATGTATACAAAAATGTAAAACAAAATATGTATATAAATAAAATGTTCACGGAGAACGTTTGAATGATTAATATGTATATGTTTAATGCATTTCAGTTTATTGTTTTTAATTAAAATTGCTTATCAATTACTATTTATTACCATTTCAACTTAAATTAAAGCTCCCATACCTGGTTTCATTTCATGGTATGAACAAATGTGAATAGAACATTTTTTTTAAAAAGAAGAATAATAAATAAAAACCAAGAGTGAAGTTAAAAATTATAACTTAAACTAAATAATTTGCCTTTTTTAGTTTTATTTTTCATAATATTATTTGGTAAAAAAGAATTTGTAAATCTTCTTAAAGGGTACTTTACACTATCACACAAGTCTTACGTACTTTGACGAAAATGCATCTCTAATCTAATTCTTGTTTAAAAATTTTCAAAAAAGAATAACAACTTATAATGGCAGGGTTGTATTTTCCTCAAAATACGTAAGACTTGTGTAACAGTGTAAAGTACCCTTAAATAGTTTACTTAAGGTGAATTGACAATGTATGTGCATTGAATTGATAGTTTCCATTCTTGACATTTAGCAATACGATACAACAAATTTGTCTATTTAGAAGTGCTTAAAAAAATCCTATTTCTTTAAGTCATAAACCATACAACAGAGCTTGTGAATTGGACTAATATTTTTCATACAAAAGTCCACTGTGTTCATACAAAAATTTACTTTTTTCGCACCAATGCATTGCAATGCGCATAAGTTTAAACACAAAAGTGAAGTTTTTAACAAAAATAATATACCTTTATCATACATATATTTTGCATATTTTTAGTAAAAAAAATTCAGTTTTTTTTAACACAAGAGTTCACATTTTTTTGAATTTTCTTTTTTGTGAAAGTACATCTATTCTAACAAAGTATGAACACTTTTTCCAACACGAAGGGTATATTTTTAGTACAAAAATGCAGTTTTTTTAACACAAATTTGCACTTTTTACATAAAAGTGATTTGTTTTAATTAGGGAAGTAGCGAATACCGATACCGATACAACGGCGATACTTCACGTTTGCTGATATATCGGTATTGCCGATATTTTACTGTCGATGTGCCGATACTTTTTTATAGTTTTTTGAACACACAATAAAATTTTCAATGCTTATCTTTTGCACAACAACCAATAGCAAAAAGTCAAACAAAATAATAAATTGTTTCTTTTAATTCTTAGGCTGAAGGTCGGTCCACACCACGTGTTTTTTCTTTTTTCGGGACGCATGCTAAAGTAGAAAGTAATTCTTCTTCATGCTTTCGATACTTATATGCATTTTACGCGTTTGCTGTGTAACTTGTCAATACAATTTTACACTAAAACTTTTTGGACTGATGCATTAACGCATTGAACGCGTGGTGTGCACCTGCAGCATCAGCCGTTTTGCATGGCACCAATATGGTGAAACGTTCTCCCATTGATAATTCTTGTATGTAATTGTACGTTTTAAGAATAATCTGCTCATTTTTAATGAATTTTGTAGAAATAAAAATCAGTTCGCTACAAATTTTGTGTTACTTCAAAGAGACCACAAAATCCATAAGCAAAGTCACTGCTACATTCTCTGACGCTATTTCGCTAGTTAACAGTCTACGAAAATTATTAGAAAATACGATAAATGAATAAACTGAGATGCAGAGTAATTTTGAGTCCCAAAAATTGCCGATTTACGCAGCATTAGCTCCGAATGAAAGATTTGGGAGTTTAGAGAATAATGAAATCCGTTGTTTATCTACAATTCTCTAGCTTCGATACAACGCTAGAAAATTTTAAGGTAATAGATCGAAAAAACGTCTTATTGAGCTCCTCAACATGACTCTACATTCCGAAAGCTTAGAAGAGACGGTCACCCCTACACCAAGGAAAAGTTCTCTGATAAGTTTACAAGAACTGACCTTTGGAGCGTTTGTGAAATTTTGAAAAAAAAAAATTGGAGAAGGATAATCCTCTGTCGCTCCTACGCTGTGGCTCAGAAGAAGACTAGATCTTCTCATTTTTCTAGAGACGCAGATCCGTTTGGTTACTCGCGCTATTAAATATTATACTCAAAGTTTAAGACCATGGCGCGAAAATATTTAAGTTGTCAACTGAGTTCAGTCATATCTGAGAGATGATCTTTTACTGCAGGTCTTCTTCAAACAAAGTTGAGAATTGTCTCCGCAAAAGTTGAGAATACTTTGGTTTTTAAAGAAAAATATTATTAATATTAATTTTTAATATATTCAACATTTTTATTTTTTCGAATTTATTCTATGAGCTAAATTTCAGTTATGTATTTTATAACGCCTTTTTTGTAATAGTTCTATTCCTTAAATTTTTTTTAGGAATGACTTTATACACTACCAGACTATTATCTTGTATCTTCCTTGTTAGACTTGTTGAGATAAATACATTCAATTTATAAAGTATCACTGTCCAGTGTGACACAAAGAATGCTGACGAAGGTCGTAGCGGGCCAGAAAATTATTAGACATTCTGTTGGTGTCTAATAATTGTAAATTTTTCTGTACATGCAATATACTTCATTGCTATCCAACGGAAAGCTAAGGTAAAATGTAACAGGAAAATACAATATAATAGTCTGGTAGTGTATAAAGTCATTTCTAAAAAATGTTAAGGAATAGAGCTATTACAAAAAGCTTTATAAAATACATAACTGAAATTTAACTCATAGAATAAATTCGAAAAAATAAAAATGTTAAATATAATAAATTAACTTATGGAAAGAAATAATTCCCAAATTCTATTTATTAATTTTTAATATTAATAACCTCTTACACTGTTTTTTTTTTTTAAATTAATTAATTTTGCCATGAATTTAAATTCAGTTCGTTGTTTTTCAAATCTTATTAAAATCAATTTAAAATATTAATAATCTCTTACACTGTAATTTTGTATAATAAAGAAATTTCTCTACTTGAGTATTGTTAATTTTACCATGAATTTAAATTTAATATACGTATCGGTATCGGCGATATTTTTTTTTGAGTAGCGGTATCGGTACACAGAAAAAATTATTAAATTTCTCCAATCACCAAATTTATTCCAAATTCATAATATCAAGCAAGCAAGTTGTTGATTTTGCACCTATTACCAAAATGATTATATTAATTACTAAAAATTTTAAAATTTTGAAAAAATATTTTCAATAAATGATCAAAAAAACTATGTGTTAATTTATTTAAATAAATATTGACAATTCCCAACAACAATTCTATATGTTTAAATTATTTTATTTTAAACGAAAAATTCAATTAATATTTTAAGATATTTAATTAATATTTTAATTAAAAAATTTATTTCAAAACAACTGAAATATTAATTAAATCAAAATTATATTTTTAATTTTCTTCCAAATAAAAAAAATAATTGATTCAATTATCACATTAATTAAATCTATTTATTTTTTAAGCCATTTTTTTAATTGATAAAAAACTTTTTTCTGTGTTATTACTATAAAAGTGGGCCTGTTTTCTACAATAGAGTACTTGCTAGCAAAAGTGGGCTTTTTCTCTAGACAAGTACAATTTTTTACTAAAGAATACTCTTTTAACATAGTGCTTTTTCACACAAAAGTGTTGCACTTTTCCACAAAAGTTTACTTTTGTTCCTTACAAAAAAGTGCATTCTACAAAAAAGTGCATTTTTATCACACATTATTGTACTTTTTTCACTCAAGTGAATTTCTTCACTTAAAACTGCATTATCTCTCGTACAAAAAAAAAATCACCTTTTTCTTACAAAAATAAATCTCTTTTCTTACTATTTTTAGCAAATTAATATTTTTTAAATGGACCACCAAATAATTTACCGTTTATAAGTTTTCAATAAAAAAAAAAACTGTATTGCAAAGAATCATTTAAAGCAAATTGTGAGTGGATAATAAGAATTTTAATGATAAATTTTAATATTAATGATGATGGGTAAATGATGTTAAAAAGTTTTTCATTTTTATTTTAAGAATAAAAATAAAAGTTAATTTATAAGAAATACGTTAGTTTAATTGCTTTTTGAAATTATCTTATTTAAGAAAGAATTTATAATTTAAAAAGTAAAAAATGCATTTCATACAAAATTGTTGTATGCAACAAAGTACAGTATTTAATTACTCATTAATTGTTCACGAACCAGTGGCAACATTGTTAATTCATTACGTTCAATTTATTAAAAAGGAGAAAAAACGAAGGTGTCAACAGGACTATTAAAATCTCATTTTTGTTGCTTTAACCAGCCATCTGCTGTGAACAAGCGTTGCAAGTTCTATTTTCTTATATTTAGTATTTTACTCAGCCATCGTGATAATGAAATTGCCAAGAAACCTTTTAACATTTAAGAAAAACTTTCAGAAATTGAAAAAAAAATATAACACTATATGAAAAGAAAAGCAACAAAAACTCCCAAAATACTTTGTATTACAAAAATAAGTTTAAAAAGAATTACCAGGGCACGGAACAACCAATAAAATAAAGGTAAAATATAAAATTATTTTTGAAATAACGTACAAAATAAATCGAAAATACTGAAACGTAAAAGTGGGAAATAGTTCACAATTCTGACTCATTTCATTCTTTTCAAACTCAAAATGAGTTCAAAACTTTAATTGGGAGCGGAAAACAACCTCTAAGTTCAACTAACGCAAAAAATGTTAAGTTCAGTAATCCATTGAAGGTTTTCATCCAGTTCCACTTTTTGTTCTCCTTAACTCTCCTTTGTTCTTTATCTTATTTATATATTGTTGTTTTATCGTCTTAAATACAATTTCAAATTAACTAGAAGGCAACGATTTAAAAGCAAAAACAACGACCATTTAAACTTGCAAGATGAAAGAACGAACGCATGTTGCAGCCAGGGATGTTAAAGTTGGTACAATTGTCCTTTTTTTTGTACATTTTGACCAAAGTATAATTTGAAATTTTTTCATTTTAAAACAAATAATATTAGCATTTTATTTTGTTGATAAAATTTATACCATTTTAGATATCGATGATCTAACAAATGTATAGTATATTCACTGTTTATTAAAAAAAATATTTCCGCCTGATGGACAATTAGATTTCGATAAATATGAGCTTCAAAGTGATTTAAGACCCCAAGTTTATTGGAAGAAGAGAGTACACATTTATATTAAAAAACCCCTGGAGAAAGATATTTTTCCAATATTACAAAAAGTAATACATTTTGTGTTTGCTCTAACATTTTAAATGCTTTAGTTGAGAAATGCTTACCGCCCTTACATTTGAAAAACTTTTTTGAGAAACAGACTGCCATCTGAACCTACATATTACAGGAATTTTATTTGCGTTTACCTTCCATAGATAAGTGGAAGTAGATTTTATTATTTTAAGTTTTTATTTAATTTTTATTAAGTTGTTTGAGGGTTTTAATGTTATTTTTGTTAAATTATTTAAAATTACTATATGAATCTTAAAAGCATTACTTATATTCATCTTATTTAAGTGAAAAGGGTATTACGAGTTTATGGTGCTGTATGAAACACATACAAATGTATACCATTCGACTTCGAATCAGTATCTGAGTCGTCCGTCCTGCTGGCTGGTTGTCTGTTCATATAGACTTTCTGTGCAAAGTACAGGACTCAATTGTTAAAATAATTAAAGTAAATTTGTTTCATAAGGATCGGCCAATAATTTCACATAGCCCCCATACGAACTTTTTACCTAATAGAGTCTTTGTGCCAAAACCATCTTTTTATGCTGGTATTTGGATACAATTTCATCCAAATACTTTTTATTTTAACCTTAATTATTTTACAAAAATAATTTTGGAATCCGTCCATATTTGACTATAGCTCCCATACAAATAACACTCACGAAAATAGCTTGTAATGCCATAGCTGCATTATAAATATTTGTATGTATTGATAAAAAAAAAATTGCTACTGTCATGGCAAAATTTTGTGCTGCTAGTGACGTACATACGTAATACATATGTAAGCCCCCACCCATAAATCACTTGAAGGCGAAAAAATCTCAAATAGTAATCGGCGTTAAGAATTCTTATAATTTAAGTTTTAACCTCATAACATAATTTTGTTTTTATAGGTCCATAATTGCATATGGGACCTAACAAGGGAACACTCTGTAAAATTTGTCTGTAAATACTTTCTAATTGGTTCTTTTTTGTAAGTTTTCTTATAATTAAACGTTAATTTGATATCAGGTTTAATTTAATTTCAATTGGGTAATTTTGCGTCATCTCAAGTGTAGTTTTGAGTTTTGCTAGTGATTACACTGCGTGGTACTACCGTAACGCATTTGGTACAATTTAAAAATTTGTCATAGTTCCCTCTTTTTGAATTTTTAGTATAGCAACCAAATTATTGATTACCTTTCATTATTTTTTTTTTTAATTATTACTTCTTTCATCAGGATTTAAAAATCCTTCTTTTAAATTGCAATTGTTATTTAGGCAATATGCACTTAAAATTATTAACACTCGAAAGCTTGTATTTTTACAAAGGCTAACTTTTTTGTTCCGTCAAATAGCACGTAATTTCATGAATAAAAATGTCTTGGATAAATATCTATCGCAGCCCTTTACAAAACTCACATGCCCTTTGAAGAAATTTATTGCGGAACTGAAGTGGATTTACATATTTCTACAAAAAATATCAATATTTTTATTGTTAAAGAAAATGCACAACAGTTTTGTATAAAAGTTTTGAGAACCAAAGTCGACTTTAATAACGAAGTTTTAATGTGGTTTCAAAAATTTACTGCTGAAAATTTTATTTCAGGTAAAAAAAAAGTAGTATTGTACCTCTTCTAGTAAAAATTTTCCCGAATGAAATTGCAAATTTTGATTCAATTAATAATCAATTTAGAGCTTTAGTTGATGTCGAGCAACTGCAGTCGTTAAAAACTGAAAACATTTGAATTTTTGGTCGGCAGTAGCTGAATGTCCATATGTTTCCTAATATTTCTAAAATCATTGCTGAAATTTTATCCATTCCACATTCGTCTGCAATGTGGAAAGTTTTTTCTTTTCAAAAAATATAATAAAAACTAAAGCTTCGTATATACGGTGGTCAGATCTTCCAATATTGGTAATCAGCTTTGCTTTAGTTGCATTAAAATTGACTAAAAATGTCTTGCTATTGTGTGAATATTGTAAGCTCATTTGTATTTGGCAGACGTGTAAAATGGCACCATTGTCAGAAAAATATTTCTATTGGCAACACCGCACACAGGGACAAATGGAAAATTTAGTGCGACAAAATTATTTACTTCATATGGATTCAATAAATTTTAATAAAAATATGTACCTCAAGGTTTTTAGGAACGCTGATTACGAATCTGATGTCAGTTTTAAGAAATTTAAAATGGCGGATCCAATATGGCGGACGATTTTTAAAAATTGATAGAATTCGCTTAAAACTTATTACACGGGATTTTTTGGGTCCGCAAATGGCGGATCCAATATGGCGTACAATTTTTAAAAAATCTATCAAATTAAAACTTATTAAACGGGATTTTTGATGTCAGTTTTTAAAAATTCAAATTTCAAATTTCAAAACATTAGGCCTTATTAAAAACTTAAAACGAAAATACTTATAAAAAGCGGAATAAATAATTAAATTTTTTAAAAGTTTTTATATTATATTTCAATATATTTTTAGTAAGCTTTAGGTCACTTTTTTATAAAAAACAATTTAAATATTATTTATTTTACGACATTTCGATTTCCGTTGGAAATCTTCTTCAGGAAATTTTTAAAATAATATAAAATTAAAAAATTATTTTTGACAATAAATTAAAAAATAACAAATGGAAAAATAAATTTAAAATTTCAATTACAAATTTAAAATAAAAAGAGGAAATCAAACAAAATTTTTAAAAAATATTGAAAACCTTAAACCTATTTTAATTTCCTTTCCGTCAATATATTTATTTTTATCTAATATATATTTTCAGTCTGTGCTGTGCCATCTGAACTAAATTTTATTAATAATCAAAGACAAATACCAATTTATAATTTTCCCTTCCATCAACCTATTTATTTTAATTCAATGAATGTCTATAAATCTGAGCTAATCCCTCAGTATCTTTTTTAAAATTAATCCTTTTCTCAAATGGAACATTATTAATCTGTATTGATGTTAATAATCGCGCCGTAGCTGATTTTGATGATCTTCATGTAAATGCTAGTGTTGTTCCTGTAAGTAAATCTGTCTCATCAAAGGAAGTTGTTGCTGTTGAGAATGAGAACATCATTACAAGTGATGCTCGTAATTCTCTTGCCTTAATTATGGAATCTAGTTCTCTGCCGTCATCAGTTGTGAGTGCAGTAGGTGCTAGTTCTCATTCTTGCTCTGATGCTGTTGTTAGTGCTGTTGTTGATATGGGTAAAAACAATAATTGCACTACTTTTACTCACACTGAAAATTTTTTGCCAACTAATAATAATAGTAACAATGTTAACATTAATGTTTTGGGTCCATCTACATCTAAAGCAATTAATACTTATGCCCAAAAAGATGAGAATTCTGAGTGGACTGATGTAGTAAGAAAAAATAATAAAAAGCAAAAAAAAATCGTTGTTGGTATAAATAATAATAGTGAATTGGGAGTCATTACTCGTAGACATTGGGTACATTTATCTGCATTTAAACCTACAGTAACTGAAGATCAATTAAGGCTGTATGTTGCTAAGCAAATTAAAACCGACCCAGGAAATATTGTTTGTTACAAGTTAATTAAAAAGGATGCCGATATGAATCTAGTTAACAAAATAACCTTTAAGCTGGGAATATCGTCTATATTTTATGAAAAACTTTTTGATAACTCAATTTGTCCAACAGATATACGTGTGCGTCCATTCAAAAATTTTCTAAAAAAGCCTCCGGCTCAACAAGTGCTTTAATACAAAATAAGGTCAATTTAAATTCATTACGTATTTTTTACCAGAATGTCTCGGGCATGAAAGGTAAATCAGCTTAAGTATATTCATTTACTTCGCAAATGGATTATGATATATATGTCTTTATTGAAACTTGGCTCAATGAGGATTTCTATGATGGCGAGTTTTTTGACTTAAATATATACCAAGTATTTAGGAAAGATAGAGATGCTATTAAAACTGGTCTAAATAAAGGAGGAGGTGTCACTGTGGTAGTAAGACGTTCTCTTATTTCGAAATTAATATGCCTATATACCACCAAATAGTAGTGATTCACTTTATGATAGACATGTAAATAATGTTTTAAGTTTATATGAGTCGAATGTTGACAAATCTAAAATCTGTATCTTACGAGATTTTAATTTAAGTAAGGTAAATTGGTCTTTTATCCCTGGTGATAATGCTCAGTTCTTACCAAGTAATGTCAATAGTTTACATGAAATAAATTTAATTGATTCATTTTTTAGTATAAGTTTAAAACAATGTAATACAATTACTAATAAACTTAATAGGATTCTAGACTTAGTTTTTGTGTCTAATGAATTAAACTGCGATCTTAGGGAGTCTGACTTTTCCTTAACTAAGTCTGGTATTCATCATAATCCATTATCGATTAATATAAAGTTTTATACTTATGCCAATAAAACAAATTTTCAAGAAATTTACTATAACTTTAGGTTTTGCAATTATGATCTTATTAATGATATTTTAAATTCAATTGATTGGATTGATCTCTTTTCTGGCAAGAACACTGATGAAAGCTATGAACTATTTATTATAAAACTATATGAAATATTCTCGTTATATGTACCCAGGTCTAAAACCAATTTTCACAAATTACCCTGGTATACTAAGGGTTTAAAAAGATTAAAAAACTTAAAAAATAAATTTTTAAGTAAGCATAAAAAGTCTGGAAATCCAGACTATCTTCGGCTATATAAACACTATTTGAGAGAATTTAATTTTTTAAATAGGTATTTATATAATCAATATATTTTAGGATTTGAGGAATCTATAAGAGTTAATTCAAGATCTTTCTGGTCATTTATAAATTCTAAGAAAAGTAAATCCTCCTTCCCTTCTTCAGTTTTTTTTGGGCAAAATGTTTCACATTCCCCTACTCAATCTGCAAATCTTTTTGCAATGTTTTTTAAATCCAATTTTACTTTGCCATGTAATACGTTTGATTATTCAGTTTTGGGTAATATATCTTCTGCTGGTAGTTTTTCCGATGTGGAATTATCCACTCTAGATATAGTTTCTGCTATATCTTGTTAAAAAATTCTTTTGGTTGTGACTTGGATGGTTTAAACTCTTTTTTTATTAAAAACTGTTGTAATTCTATTTCGTCACCTCTACAACTGATATTTAATAAATCGTTAAAATATGGTGTTGTTTTAGAGAGGTGGAAACTTTCTGTAATTACACCGATTCACAAATCTGGCGATAAGTGTAATGTTACTAACTATAGGCCAATATGTAAACTATCTACGGTTTCAAAAATTTTTGAGCACGCAATTGCAAGGAAATTATCATTTTTTATAGAATCAATTTCACTTGATGAACAACATGGTTTCGTACGGGGGCGTTCTACTGTAACGAACTTAGCAGTATTTACAAAATATTGTATATCTAGTTTTGAATTAGGATTGCAGGTTGATACCATTTATATGGATTTGTCTAAAGCTTTTGATAAAATCGCTCATGTGATACTCCTGGCTAAATTGAATAAAATTGGATTCAACTCAACATTTCTGAAATGGCTGCGTTCATATTTACTGGACCGCATTTGTTACGTAAATGTTGATACATCTTTTTCTATACCGTATATTGCAACTTCTGGTGTGCCTCAAGGAAGTGTTTTAGGTCCTTTTCTTTTTAATTTGTACATGACTGATATATCTTTATGCTTTACGGATGTGAAATTCTTAATTTATGCTGATGATTTGAAAATATATCATAGAGTTAAATGTTTAGCAGATAGTTTACTTTTGCAGAAAACTTTAGATAAAGTCGTTGCTTGGTCTGTTCGAAATAAACTGCAATTTAATATTGATAAATGCCTGTATCTATGTTTCCATAAAATAAAATGTGAAGTTTATCTGAGGTATTCTACTAATTCCATCGCACTGCATCGGGTAAATGTCGTAATGGATTTGGCTGTACTGTTTGATGGTTAACTAACTTTTACCAATCATCTGGATTACATTATCCAAAAATCGTTTTCTTTACTTGCTTTTGTGAAAAGAAATAGTAAAGAATTCAAAAATCCTTCAACTAGAAAAATTTTGTACTGCGCTTTCGTAAGATCAATTCTTGAATATGCCTCTTTTATACAGTTCATATAAACAGGTTAGAGAGAGTTCAGCGTAAATTTACAAAATTTGCTCTGTTGCTGAATTTTGACGATAATAATCCATTGTATTCCTATAGGAATCGATGTAATATAAAATAAAAACACTTGAGGAAAGGAGATCGATCCAATCTATTTTGTTCTTATATGATATAATAAATTATAACATAAAATGTCCTTATTTATTAGCACTAGTACATTTTAAAGTTCCTTGTAGATCTTTAAGGTATCACACATATTTTGATATTGGATTGCATAAAACTAATTATTCTCTCAATGAGCCACTTGTCAGACCTCAACTATTGTTTAATAAATTAAGTGAAAATGTTTTATTAGATTTTAGTTTTTCTAAAGAAAAGTTTAAAACTAATTTACTAAGTTTAATATAAGTGAGTAGTCTGTAAGGATAATTTGTAAGTCCAAAGACTTTATAAATACAAATTGAAATATATCTACGTTTCTTAAAATTTTCTATGTTCAAAATAGATGTGTTTTCAAAATCAGGATAATGATTAAAATCTCTGCAATGTTTTGACAATGCCGTTCCATGGGCTGAATTATAATTTCTATATTTTTGGTCATGTTTATGTCCTGCTAATCTAGTTTTCAATTTTGTCCCAGTTGTTCCTACATTTATTTTCCTACATTGTTCATTATCATTCCCACCACAATGAATTTTATAAACTAAATTAGACATATCCGACTTTTGTAATCTATCCTTAGTTTTCGTGAATAATCATACATACATACATAAGTGGCTATTCACAACCTGGGTAGGTCTTTAGCCGAGTTAAGAATTGATCGCCATGCGCTTCGATCTTCTGCGCTTTTTCTCCAATTTCGGATATTCAGATCAGTAAGTTGTTGTTGAACCTGATCTTTCCAGCGGAGCTTCGGCCGTCCCCTCTTGCGCATACCTTCGGGATCGTATTCAAAAATCTTCTAAGCCGGAGCATCTGCTTCCATTCGCACAACATGTCCTAGCCAGCGCAGTCTTTGTATCTTTATGCGCTTCACTATATCAATGTCGGCATACAGCTCATACAGCTCATGGTTCATACGATGCCGATAATCTCCGCTAACACACACCGGTCCATATATTTTACGAAGAATTTTTCTCTCGAAAACACCAAGTACAGCTTCATCTGCCTGCGCAAGTACCCATGCCTCTGCGCTATACAAAAGCACTGGTAGTATAAGTGTCTTGTAGAGTGTTATTTTTGTGTTTCGGGAGAGGGCTTTAGATTTGATTTGCCCGCTCAGCCCAAAGTAGCATCTATTTGCTAGTATAATTCTTCTTCGA
The DNA here is from genome assembly GCA_943735925.1 of Pollenia amentaria. Taxonomy (NCBI): domain Eukaryota; kingdom Metazoa; phylum Arthropoda; class Insecta; order Diptera; family Polleniidae; genus Pollenia; species Pollenia amentaria. Next base: position 179,577,851 of record OX031010.1, on the reverse strand, counting down.
ATTTCCAGACTGGTGTTATTGGTTTTATTTATGGTGGATCCAAGGTACAAAAACTCTTCCACAATCCCGAAGTTAAAGTTACCAACATTTACAGTTCCATCCAATCTAGTAGATTTTCTGTTCGTTGAAACCATTAGCTTAGTTTTTGCTTCATTAACTGCCAGACCAATTTTTTGTGACTCCTTCTCAATACTTGCAAAGGCAGCAGTTACGTCTCGCAATGTTCTTCCCACGATATCAATATCATCTGCATATGCGAGGAGCATGTGGCTTTTGGTGAAGATCGTGCCATTTCTATTAACTGCAGCGTCGCGTATCACCTTTTCCAATACGTTGTTAAAGAGGTCGCACGATAAACAGTCACCTTGTCTGAATCCCCGTGTGGTGGTAAACGGTTCGGAAAGATCATTTCCAATTTTTACTGATGATTTCGTATCAGTTAGAGTCATCTGGCATAGCCTTATCAACTTCGCCGGAAAGCCAAATTCAGACATGGCCTGATATACCTTTGCTCGAATCGGGCTGTCAAAAGCGGCCTTGTAATCGACAAACAGATGGTAGGTGTCGATTTGCTTTTCGTGGGTTTTTTCCAGGATTTGGCGTAATGTAAATATCTGGTCTGAGGTGGATTTACCAGGTCTAAAACCGCATTGGTAAGGGCCAATTATTTCGTTGACTTTTGGTTTTAGTCGTTCACACAATATTATTGCCAGGATCTTATAAGCGATGGGAAGAAGACTTATCCCCCTATAATTGGCGCAAGCAGATTTATCTCCCTTTCCCCTCCCTTAAGAACGGGACACAGTACACTAAGACTCCACTTATCGGGCATGCATTCCTTTAGCCAAATAGTACCAATAAGTTGATGCATGCACCTAATCAACTCATCGCCTCCGGCCTTAAATAGCTCTGCAGGCAAACCATCGGCGCCCGCAGCCTTGTTGTTCATCAGGCGGTGTATAGCTAGTTTTAACTCACTTTGGCTGGGCGGCGTACATTCGACACCGTCATCGCAGATTGGATCGGGCGTATCTTCGCTGCCGCTATCCTCAGATACCAGCAACTGGGAGAAATGTTCTCTCCATATTTTTAGCACACTCGCCCTATCCAGCACCAGGTTTCCATGTTGATCTTTGCTGGAGGTAATGCAAGTACCAAAGCCCTCTGTCTGGTGTTTAACTTTCTGATAAAACTTTCGGGCTTCATTACGCGTCCTACACATCTCGATTTCTTCGCACTACACGAACTATTGATTGCCAAAGAACAAGAGAAACGTTTAGAGCGGAAACAGCGCTTAAAAATATTTAAGTGGCAAGTAAAAATTGAGCTCATTCATAAAGTACTTATAAATAATTGTTGTAAAGGTCGTTAGGAACTGGAAAAAGTTGTTAATTTTGTGAAATAGTAATTTCTATGCCAAATAAATTTAAAGATTTTATGAAAAAATTAGAGGCAGTCTTGGTTTTTTCCTTATATCTGAGCCATTTAAGGACCGATTCAACAGAGAAAATGTAACCGTAATATACACAGAAAAAATATATTAATTTTCTCCAATCACCAAATTTATACCAAATTCATAATAACAAGCAAACAATTTGGTGATTTTGCACCTTTTAACAAAATGATTGATTACTAAAAATTGTAAAATTTTGAAATTTTTTTTTCAATAAATGATATTTGTAATTTTAATTAAAACAAGTAAGAGTGCTATATTCGGCTATGCCCTTCACCATGGTGCGATAAGAATAATCTACATATAAAATATATCTATGGCATTAAATAATAATGGCTTAAGTCGGAATTTCTTGTTTTGAGATATTAAGGGTATTACCAAAAATAAATTGTTTGGCTTTTATATAAAATTATTAGCCACATAAAAAAATGCGCATTTATTTAGAACAAAACTCTAAATTTTATAAAAAAAAGTGTTTTTTTTTAAGGATATAAAAGTAAAAATAGCAAAAACTGATATATTTTTTATTTAATTAAAAATAATTTATAAATACCAAGAGAAAAAAAAATTATCGAATGGGATTTGAACCCGTCAACACTCAGACGATTACTTGTGACATAACGGCTAGACCACTCGACCACTGGTACGCATGCGAACTTAACTTTAATATAAGTAAATAAGCCGTGGAATATTTTTTTCATATAAGCAAATATCTTTGTGTGAGTTTGTTGTTTGGGTATGAAAGGTGAATATGCGAAAAAGGGAAACACACCACCACCACTGGCGTGTTGCCATACCATAGATTTATCTGTTTTTGCAAGTTTTTAAGATGCAAAAATTCCCAATCTCTATTTGTAGAAATTATTTCGTTAAATAGATCACAGTTTAAAATCAGAGTGATAACGGAAGTCATATTGGACATGATGCTGGTGCCTGTAAACAAATGGAAGGGAAGGTGGGGGGTTGACGCAAATAAAACAACGTAAATATATAAAAAAAAGTAATTATTGGTATTTCAGTAATTTGGTCATAACTCGGGCACTTTCCAATCGATTTGATAGACTTATACACCTACGTCTTTAGGAAGAAATTTACCATTTACTTTGGTAATAAAACTTGGACTCGGAAAGATCTACGGTTCCCGAAAATAGGTATTTTTTATTAAAAAAAATTATATTTTGGTAATAACTTTAAAAAATTTCCGATCTTTTGATATAAAAGACGTATCCATAGGTCATGTAATAGCTCTAAAAATTTAGTTTTTATAAAAATTTTGATGCTTTTTAGCCCATTTTTGGAGTATTTTGCTAATAACTTAACCATTTCTTAACCGATTTGGCAGATTTATATACCCACGTTTTAAGGAAGAAAAAACCATTTACTGAGATAATAAAACTTGGACTCGGGAAGATCTATTGTTCCTGAAAATGGGTATATTTAAAAAAAAAATATTTTGGGCATAACTCTTCCATTTTTGGTACAAAGGTTTCAAGGTTTTCAGGAAATATATGCTGCTTAAAATTTCTGACATTTTGGTTTATAAAACGTGTTCATATGTCATACTAGAGCCCTAAAATTTAAAATTTTGAGTATTTTCAATAATGTCTTTGTATGGGAAGTGCCACACCCACTTCTCCACTCCCGCCCATTTTTTTAGAGAGTTTGTGTATTGGCAAGCAACATGTTTGTACTAAATTTGAAAGCTGTAGCTCTTGCCGCTCTCGAGATATGCAGAAAAATAGAATTTAAAAAACAACAACAACATGGGATTTATGGAAAAAATTAGAGGTAGTCGTGGTTTTTTGCTCATATCTCAGCCATTTATGGACCGATCTTCCTGAATTTCAATAGCAAACAATTCCGGACTATATGTGACATAAGTGTATAACAACCTAGCCTTCATCATATCTGGGGTCTTCGGAAAACCCATTTCAACGGACGGACATCCGGATTTGAACTTCCCTTCTCATAAGAAGCCAGAATATATATACTTTATATGGGCTTAGATCAATATTGTAGAAATTACAAACGGAATGACAAAGTTATTATACCCTTTTACCTTCGGTGAAGGGTATAAAAATTATCAAAAAAGCCATTTCAAACAATGTGTTAATTTATTTAATTAAATATTGACAATTCGAAACAACAATTCTACATGTTTAAATTATTTTATTTTAAACGAAAAAAGCCAATTAAGATTTTTTGTTATTTAATTAAAATTTTAATTGAAAATTTATTCCAAAACAACTAAAATGTTAATTCAATCAAAATTTATTTTTTTTTATTTTGTTTCAACATAAGTCAAAATAATTGATTCAATTATCACATTAATTAAATTTAAATACTTTTTTAACCATTTTTTTAATTGATAAAACACTTTTTTCTGTGTGCTACAACCAAGGCCCCAACATATCTGGGGTCAGCGGAAAACCCATTTCAACAGACAGACGGATATCGTTAAGTCAACTTCGCTGCTCATAAGGACCCAGAATATATATACCAGTGTTGCCAGTGAAATTTCGAGAAAGATACATTTTAGTTTCATTTTAGATACATGAATAGGTATAAAACGATAAGGGATAAACTAATAAAAAATAAAAGCAACTATATTTGTCATTTATTGTTAAATTTGTTACAAATTGTTAAAAATTTATATAAAAAAAAAAAAAAACCTCTGAAGAAGGCACTCAAAGAAGTGCCGAAATATTGGTTTAATAAAAGTTTAAAGTTTTTAAAAAGACCTCAAGCTCAACAATTTATTAATACTTATAAATTAATTTTTATATTTATTTAAGTCATATATATTAGGTATGTAAATTATAAAATACAGTAAGCAAACCTTAAAATTAATTATATGTAACTATCTTTGGATTTTATCAAAATAAATTCATTTTTGTAAACATTAATATAGGAGTTAATGCGTTTATACTTAGCGATTTTATAAAAAAGTTCATATAAATTGTTCTTCTAAAATTTCATCTTAACACACATACACATGAATAAGCAACTGACAGAAGAACTTAGAAAACCTAACAACAAAATACATGTTATTTTTGTATTTTGTTGTCACTGTGTTTATTTAAGTATTCATACCGAAATGATAACTTTAAAAAACTTTGTTAGAGACGGAAAGTTTAATATTTTATTTCTGTATATTTTGCGTACAGATTCAAAAGATACGAAAAATGTCAGGATTATACATGATACATAAATTCATCAAAAGATAAGAAAAATGTATCTTTCGTATCCTAATGGCATCACTGATGTATACTTAATAGGGTATAAGATCAATATTGTAGAAATTACAAAAGGAATGACAAGCTTGTATACAAATACCCTTTTACTTTCGATGAAGGGTATAATAACACAATTGCCTGGTTTTTCAAAGCCAACAATACAATCTATAAAAAAAAACAAATAAGAGTGCTATATCGGCTATGCCGAATCGTTTAGACCCTTCACCATGGCACGATAAGAACAGGAAGTTATAACCCGGTGCACTTTGGTACCTCGCGACTAATCTCTAGATATACAAAAATTTATTTTTGGTGCCGCGCCCTTAGCCCACCAACTTTTTGCTTGTACCTTGTCACGGTATTGAAACTATTTGTATACAGAAAAAATTAAAAATTGTCTCCAATCACCAAATTCATACCAAATTCATAGAATCAAGCAAACAGTGTTGATTTGTTGATTAAACTATTCTAGTTGAAAAAACAGACAAGCCGGGCACATGGCGTTTTAACATAATTCGGGTACGCTGAATCCAGTGGTGTATGTTTCTAAAACGCCTCCGGAAAGGAAAAAGGAAATTTAATTGCGGAATTTCGGTTTTTTAAGTTTTTTCAATTAGCTAAAGGGTTTTAGAGTTACGCGAGCATATGTTGTGCAACCTCGTCCATTTTCGAAATAACGGTATATCTCGAAAACCAGAGCCAATCTTAAAAAACCGCGGGCACCACTGGATTCAGCGTACCCGTATTATGTTAAAACGCTAGGTGCCCAGCTTGTCACGAAAAAAAAGTGTCAATTTCTTGCACAGTGTTATTAACAAAATGATTCTATTGATTACTAAAATTTTTAAAAATCAATAAATGATATTTTTAATTTTAATTAAAAAAAAATTATCAAAAACTTTGCCATTTCAAACAATGTGTTAATTGATTTAATTAAATATAGCTCAGGTTCTAACAATACCCAACAACAATTCTACAACTTTAAGTTATTTTATTTTAAACGAAAAAACCAACTAAGATTTTTTGATATTTAATTAATATTTTAATTGAAAATCTATTTCAAAACAACTAAAATGTTAATTAAACCAAAATTAAATTTTTAACGAAAAAACCAACTAAGATTTTTTGATATTCAATTAATAAATATTTTAATTAAAAATTTATTTTAAAACAACTAAAATGTTAATTAAATCAAAATTATATTTTAAATTTTCTTTCACTAAAAAAATAATTGATTCCATTATCACATTAATTAGGTTATGTTAGGTTAGGTTAAGAAGGGTTATACGCCCAAGGCCGCACCTCCACTCGGAGACCAATGCGGTGCATTGTGAATCCCTTCAGTAAGGAGATAGAGAAAATAAAGATTTGAAGAAGGAAAAGAAAAAAAACAGATAGATAGAGTAAAACGATATTTGCACTACGTAGGAAAGTTACTCCCTCTATGGTCCCCTTAACAGAAACAGACGTCTTATTTTCCTGATAAGCCCCAGTAAATCGACTGAATTACATCCAGCGATGCACCCCAGTTCGTCGTGAAATCTATCCCCCAGCCATTTCTGTCTGAGACCGTGCACTCTAGGACAGTGGCATAGTACATGCCGTACAACCGTCTCTAGCTCCTCAGAATCATCGCATAATCTGCTGAAGTCCGGTATGGCATTGTACCATTTACTCGTAAAGGCCCAAACAGAACAGTGACCCCTAAAGAACCCTATAAGGGTCCTGAGACCACTCCTATCTAATCCCAGCAAAACCATAGTTGCCCCTGCATCCAATCCAGACCATTGTGCCCTAGAAACCCTGCAATCCGTTCTGTCTTTCCAGGATCGGTTAACTTCATCACGGAATCATCATCACATTAATTAAGTTTTAAAACATTTTAAGCAATTTTTTTAATTGATAAAAAAACTATTGATAATTTTTTCTGTGTACTAAATTTTGTAACGTTTACTGACCTATTTTGTACTTGTATGGTATGTGCCACGCCCACTTATCCAATAAAATCCACCCAGCTATGTAAGCGAAATTTGCGTACCTTTTCTCCTAAAGTTCTCCATATATACAGATATTTAATATGTCTTTGTACGGGAGGTGCCACTCCCACTTCTCCAATCGCGCCCATTTTACTAATGAGGTTTGTGTACACTCAAAATATTATGAAGGTAAATTCCACAGAAAATTCATTTAAAACTACTAAAAATTTATTTTAAAAGCGGATCATTTACATTTCATTTAAAATAAATAAATTTTAAATCAAATTAAAATTTATTGATTTAAAAAAATATAATTTAACTGACAAAAAATCAAACTACATAACAATATTAGTACGGAAAAACAGTATTTTTTTGGTAATTTGTTGTTGAATAACAAACATAAAATTTAAAAAAATAAATTGATTCATTAAATTTTTCATTAAATTTTTTATTATCAAAGGCCAATAACAATTATAATAATTTTCAATTCCATACTTACAATTACTCGTACATATTCACAAATAACATAAATTTACCTGTAATGAAATAAATTTTTTTATTATACATTAAATTGAAAACAAAAAATTTATTAAGTCAAAATTATATTATAAATGTTAAATAAGAAGTTAATTTTTAACAAATATTGCCACATTCACAAAAAAAAGTTGTCAGTAGTTTTTTATCAATTAAAAAAATTGTTTAAAAATTATTGCAATTTAATTAATGTGATAATTGAATAAAATTTTTTTCCAAAAAAATCTTATTGCGAAATCGTCTACTTTTATAATAAATTTTCTACCGAATTCGTAGCTTCCTAATAGCTTATGTGTTCTTACTGGTGAATTCAGCTTCATTTTATGTAATAAGTCTGCATGCCAGACCAAAAAGAATTCAACTACATGTAGCAGGCGCGGCTTCAGGAGGGGGGGGGGGGGAAAAGATATTCCCCCCCCTTAATTATAAAAATATGTTTTGCTTATTTCGATAATACACGAATTTCCGAATGTACAAAATTTTTGGAAATCCCATCAAGTTTTTTTTTTTTTTGTTTTTTATAGAATCTCTAATCAAATTTTCAATAAGTATCCAAGTATTTATCCTAATAATTATTTATTATATATTTCCAATGAAACATCTTGTTAACTGTATTAAAATACATATTATTCTACATTCAATCCCAGCAAGTGCCATCTATTTCCGAAAAATAAACGTTTGGGTTGAATATGCGAGCGGTTGAATTATTAATAAGTATATGCAATATTTTCATTTGTGTTATGATAATAATTTATTATATACATTTGAATATAACCGTTTTTCGTATCATATTTTCATAATAGTAGGATTTGAATTTGAATTTTATATGCATTGCCATTCTACCTTCCCATATATACATATGAAAATATGTATTGGTCTAGTAAAAGTTCACCAAAGAAGAATTATATAACTGTCAAATTTCAAGTGCATTAATAAGAAAAGTTCTTTGATATACAAAAATTACATAAAAATGAGTGAAACAATGGAGAGTCCGTAATTTTTTTTTTAATATAATGTACCTATATAAGTATATATCATTACCTTCAGTCGAAAAGGATGTAGTCCAATGTATAAATTTTATAGGAGAGAGAAAAAACTTTCTAAAGTCTTTAGTTTTGAATATATTTTAAGTCTGTAAATCCAGTTTTGCTTCATTGCCGACCCTTTATTGGCTTGCAAACCAACTAAAAATAATACATTTATGTTTTACGTAGCTTTTTGTGACTTATCACCTTTTCTATTATATATTTTATACTTTTCATGTACATTTTAGAATGTCAATTTGCAAAAATTAAATATACTATAAAATTATTTTATTTATTTCAATGTTGACTATTAACAAATATTAATAATTTTTTTTTTGAAATTTTCAAAATTTTTTTTTTGAAAATTTCTTTAGCATTTTTGGACTTAGAACTTTTACATATCGTTGCAAAACAAGAACTAGAAAAAAATATTTGTATTTTTTCTGCAAACGATGTATTTTTGTTTACTCTATTGAACTGCATCAAAAACTTAATTTTCAAAAATTGTGGCATTAGCACATTTACGGCTGAAGGTACATATGTACGTATGTATGTGCAGCCAAAATTATTTTTGTCTTTCCATTGTTATAAGCTTTCTAAATAAAAATAATTTAAATAAAAAAATTAGCTGTAATCAACTTAAATCAGATTAAAATAATAGATTAAAACCCAAACAGTTCGACTTAAATTCATTACTTATTTTTAAAATTAGTGAAGGATATTCCTTCTTCCAAAATTTTGTTAACAATTGCATATGTTTTTTTTTTGGTCGAAAAATTGGTCAAACAATTTAGTATGATGAAGTCAAATAAATTGTTTCAAATACAAAAAAAACATTAAATATAAATAAAATTATTTTTATAGCCAAAACGTTATTTAAAAAGATTAATTTATATTGAACTGATCTTATATTCTATTTTACCTTATTGTTGAGATTTTTTTAATATAATATAAACATATCGTTTTTAATAAACTTTTAAAAACAAATTTTTTACTTGTTTTGTACTATAAAAATTTTTCCCCCCCTAAGGCTCAAGCTGGATCCGCGCCTGACATGTAGTGTCGATACTACAACATTCCAAAAACAATAGAGGAACCAAATGTTTTCTGCATTGTTGCATTGTTAGTGTTTACGGTTCGAAATGTCAACAATTCCTTACAAAACACTTACAAATCCAAACAAAGTCGTTGGAAGTGTCAAAATCAGATGGCATTTTGACACCACCTGTGGCTGAATTCGCCTTGATGACAGGGTTTATTAAAAGCTTGACGTCGATAATGAGTGCAGAATAATGTTTTCTTTCTTCAAAGCACAGAAAAAAGTTGTTTATTAATTAAAGAAAATGATTAATGCCCGTAATTTCTACAAAAAGAGGACTAGCTCTATGAGAAAATATGGGTTAAATGCTGCCAATTTTAAAAGAAAACTTAAACACGTAGGCCACATAAACGTTGAAAAGGGTAAAGATAACTTGCAGGTACGAAGACGAGAACAGATATTTTTTTGTAGAAATTACGGGCATAAAAAGTATTTCAATTTAATAAATGTGATAATAGAAACAATTATTTTTTTAGTTGAAAGAAAATTAAAAATATAATTTTGATTTAATTAACATTTTAGTTGTTTTGAAATAAATTTTTAAATAAAATATTAATTAAATTTTCAAAGTTATTTTTGGGAATACAATTATTAATTAAAAGATTTTGTTTGTTGTGCTTAATTCCCTTTTTAAATAATTGATAAAAAATACTGAAATTTATTGTTGGAGGATAAGCTGTTCCTATGCGCATTTCACTGGTTGCTTAGGCCAGATCATCAGGAAACGTTCTCCTAAATAATTTTTGGAAAAGCCAAAGCCATCAGCAAACAAGACTACAGAGGGAATGAGAATTACCTACAAACACTCAAAAAGTCTTTTTTGCAACGATATCAAAGCTTAAACAAAATAACAACTATGCGCATTTCACTGGTTGTTTAAATGAGGAACAGCTTATCCTCCAACCAGCGTTACTGTTTGCCCGACTAAAGTCGCAATTTGACCCTTTTTAAGCGGTCTGCGACTTTTTGTGAGACTTTTTTTTATCACCGACTTTTGCTACTTATTTAATTTTGTTGCGGCTTTTTACCCTTTTTTTTGTAAAGCATCTAACTTGTAGTAAATCGTTAAAAAAAAAATCGTTAAAATTTTAAAACAATTCACAGATTTTTGTTCATTTGACAACACTTTTATCACTTTTTTGCAACCTTTTCATGTGTTTAACAAATTCTTCGCAAATTTTCCGTAAAAGTTTCAAAATAACGTTTTAGGAAAAGGCTTTAAAAAAAATTGCAGTGTTTATTTTATAAAATAATTTTTAGCCACCGAGTCAATGAAAGATGAAGTTTTCGTAAAACATGGACATGTACGAACATGAGCATATTTTGCTTTAACTTAAAAAATAAAATTTATTTTTTTCTTTAAAAAAGGATTTCTTGTTAAAAAGAAAAGGAAATTTGGAAACGAAAAATAAATTGAAGCTAGAAATACGCGTTCAGAGGCAGATAAAACCACTGATAACGTTAACATCGCTGCAGGTATTCAAGAGACTGGGATTAAGCCAGCCATGGAGTCAAAGCGGCCTTTTTGCAGTGTTTGTAAACAGCTTTTAGTGAACCAAAACAATCATCTTCAGAGACATGGAAAAAAAACCGAATAATAATAGGGGGTTTCATGGACAAACTTGCGACGCCAATCCAAAAAAAATTAAATAATCAAATTAAAACATATATATATATATATATATATAAGAGACTTGAAATTTGTGTCTAAAAATTAAATGCGTGCTTAAAAATAACTAGATAAAGCCAAAAGACGAAATTGCTCTGATTAGTCCAAGAATTTGTTGTTTTAATTGTTGAATTTTTCGTTGAAAACGACGGTAATCATAAAAAAAATCTGTTACGAAGTTTGTGTTATTGAATTCTCATACAACTTTTGACAGTTCATTTGCGAGAGTGTAAAAATATACAGTTTGCCCAGGTTGCGAGACTTTTAAATGAAAACTCTTATGCAAAAGAGGCTTCGGAAAATAAAAAAGTGAAACTGACTGTTTTGTTTAATTTTTTGTTTTGTTATGCTTTTTATCATTAAAAAAACGTTAAAAAAAAGATGTTCGACTTTTATTTTCTCAAACGACTTTTTTGTGCGACTTTATTTTTATGAAACGACCTTTTGTGCGACTTTTCAAAAATTCCTAGCGGTAACCCTGCCTCCAACAATAAATTTCAGTATTTTTTTAACAACTATTAAAAAAAGGGAATTCAGCACAACAAACAAAATCTTTTAATAAATTTTCATTAAATTTTAAAAGTTCTGAAAACGAATTTAATAACCTGCAATGAGTTACTGTAATAATTGTATGAGTGTATTGATAACGCAGCTATTTAAATCCAATTTGGAGAATTTTTCTTCTACCGATCTCCAGATATAAATAAATCTACTTTGTGCCATGCCCACTTCTCTTATCCAGCCCATATTTTGTCGAATGTTGTGTATTGATAACGAAGATGTTTGTACCTAATTTGATAACTTCGGCTCTTGCCGCTCTCCGAAATACAGAAATCCATATTGCCTTTGTATGGGAGGTGCCATTCATACTTCTCCAATCCCGTCCATTTATTAATGAGGTTTGTGTATTCATAACCCAGCTACATATGTATATCCAATTTGGACAATTTTTCTCTTACCCTAAAAAAATCTAACCCTAAAAAATCGACAGCTGACAGTTTGTGGTTAGTAAAAATGTGAAGAGATTAATTGAAAAATTCATTTTTGAAATAATTTTTTTAAGTTATTATCTTTGAAATATTATTCAATAATGCAGACACATTGTTCAATCGTGCAACGCTCCATTCTTATTTTTCAGTGTTGCCAACACTTTACTGCAGAAATGGCGACAAATTTAAATATATCGTTTATTTTGCGACATCCTTTATTTATTTATTAAGCTTGAGGTCTATTACTATTAAACTTGACGTAAAGTGTTAATATTTTCTGAAGAAATCACTCAAAGGCGTGACGAAATATCGTATAAATGATGAAACAGAACTTAGGCTTAACGATGTTTTCCATACAGTTTGACATAAAATTATGCCACAGAAAGCGGTTGAGAAATAAAATCAATTTTATTTTGAAAACGTTTTTTCTCATGCTCTCACATAGAGACAATTATTCTCCCAACAATGCTACCATACTTTCGTTCAATTTCATACATTTTGTAAGCAAAGAAAAAAAAAGAACAAAAGAAAACGAAAGAAATGAGAGAAATTTTCAGTTACGGTCGACGTTTTAACTATGGACTTAAAAATGTTTGCCTGAAATTGAAGATTCAATTCTGTTTTATCATTAAAATAAAACAAATATTTTTTATAAAAAAAAACACCTCAAGCTTAATAAATAAATAACTATTTTTTATTTTTCGGTAATACATTTTTTTGTAGAGAGAGAGAGCGGGAGAAGGTACCGCGACAAAGCCAGTTCTATTGTACCCACGCCCCTTTAGTTGGCCAAAAGACCCTCTGCCTCCCAGAGGAATCCAAGAAGGTCTCTTGCCGGTGTTGCACCGACTCGGAACGCGCCTATCGCGCCGTGCCCCAAGTGTCTCCTTCTGACCCATGCAAGCGCTGGGCAGTCACACAGGAAATTCCCTTTGGTCTCGTCCTCCTTACGACATAGTCTGCATTCCTTGTCCTCTGCCAGGCCCATCCGAAACAGGCGGTGCTTGGCCGTATGGTGACCTGTCAGATAAGCCACCAACAGTCGTAGTTCCTGTCTGTTGAAACCCCTCGTCACCAATATACTCCCGGGAAATATCAGTTCCTTCGCCTGACGCATTCCCGGTAGCGATACCCAGTATCTCCTGTGCTCACTGAGAGCCCATTCCTCCAGTAGGGACTGGATAGTGGCCCAACTTAACAAACAAAAGGGCTCGGCGCCCTTGGTAAAACATAAATATAAGCGATTTTTGAGAAATGTGATATTTATTAGGTAAATTAGACATATTTTGTATAATCAGTTTTATATAAATTGTTAAAACTAACGGTTCTTTTTTTTTTGTTTTTTGGTAAAAAATCGTCAATTTTAAAAAAGTGATAATTTTGTTCCATTTAGCAACTTTTTGAAGAAGTTGCAGACCTTTCTATACCCTTCACCGAAGGCAAAAGGGTAAATATAACTTTGTCATTCAGTTTGTAATTTCTACAATATTGATAAAGTATATTTATTCTAGCTCCTTATGAGAAGGGAAGTTTAAATCCGGTTGTCCGTCTGTCCGTCTGTCGGTCTATCCGTCCGTCTGTTGAATTGAGTTTTCCGAAGACCCCAGATATGATGGTGACTTGGTTGCTATATATTTATGTCGGATATGCTCATTACAATTTTGCTATTGAAATTCAGCCAGATCGGTCTATAAAAGGCTGAGATATGAGCAAAAAACACGTTTTCTTTAATTTTTCCCATAAATCCCTCCCCTACGCTTCCTTTGTATACAGGCACCAGCATCATGCCCAGTATGACTTTTGTTATCACTCTGCTTTTAAACTTTGATCTATTTAACGAAATAATTTTAACAAATAGAAATTGGGAATTTTTGCATCTTAAAAACTTACAAAAACAGATAAAACTACTGTATGACAACACTGCAGTGTAACCACCAGCAAAATTCAAAACTACACTTGAGATGACGGAAACTTACTCAATTTAAATGAAATTAAACATGCAATTCGACCTCGTTTTGGCGGTATTCGATATTTTGCGAGACTTTTTAAACTCATCTAATTTTACGTCTTTTTTCTTAACAATCACCATTTTAACGATAATGGCGATCTAGTTTTTTTTTTAAATTAGTTTAATTCTTTTTTGTTTGGTATGTTTAATATTGTATTACTGATAAGTAACAATCAATAAAATAGGCTTGCGACTTTTATTTTCTTAAAGGATTTTTCTTTTTTGTGCAACTTTTTAATAATTGCGAACGGTAACCTTGCAAACATTTGAAAAAGTTTGTGTATTTTGGTTTTTTCGTAATTTTTACAGTTTTTTTTTTGGTGGTGGTGTGTTTCACAGAAAAACGGTTTTTATCTATTAAAAAAATGGTTTAAAAAGTATATAAATTTAATTAATGTGATAATTAAATAAATTAGTTTTTTAGTTGAAAGAAAATTAAAAATATAATTTTGATTTAATTAACATTTTAGTTGTTTTGAAATAAATTTTTAATTAAAATATTAATTAAATATCACAAAATATTAATTGGCTTTTTCGTTTAAAATAAAATAATTAAAATTTGTAGAACTGTTGTTGGGAGTTGACAATATCTAATTAAATACATTAACACATTGTTTGAAATGGCAAAGTTTTTTGATTCGTTTTTTAATTAAAATTAAAAACATCATTTATTGAAAAAAAATATTCAAAATTTTACAATTTTAAGTAATCAATATAATCATTTTGGTAAAAGGTGCAAAATCAACAACTTGTTTGCTTGATATTATGAATTTGGTATAAATTTGGTGATTAGAGAAAATTTTTAATTTTTTCTGTGTTTCCTTTTTGGCCTCTTCATCTTTCATAACCAAACAACAAACTCACACAAAGATATTTGTTTATATAAAAAACATTTATACACGGCCTATTTACTTATATTAGCGTTAATTTCATATGCGTACCAGTGGTCGAGTGGTCTAGCCCTTATGTCGCAAGTAAACTTCTGGGTGTTGTCGGGTTCAAATCCCATTCGAATAATTTGTTTCTTCTCTTGGTATTTATAAATTATTTTCATTTAAATAAAAAATTTATCAGTTTTTATTATTTTTACTCTTATGAACAAAACACTTATATCCTTTCAAAAACATTCTTTTTATACCCTCCACCACTACACGTGGTGAATGAGGGTATACTTAGTTTGTCATTCCGTGTGAAACTTTTTTATTAAACATCTAAGACCCCATAGAGTATATATATTCTGACTCCTTGAGTAATTCTAAGTCGATTTAGCCATGTCCGTCTGTCTGTCTGTACGTCTGTTGAAAACACGCTCACTTTCGAAAAACGCAAAAGAATAGAACAAACTTGGTCTCAAATTGCTTGTAGTTATCCTAAACAGTTTGGGATTGAAATCCAGGAACATCGCTTTAGTAGGACCAGAACTATGACTCAAAATGTGGAACCACAACTCTAAAAAATATTAAAATTTTGATACAAAAACTAGCATAAAAGGTGAAATAATGCACGGAATGATATACAGTTTTTCACGAATTTGCTTTATATAACTGCAAATCAAAGCAAATCGTGAAGATCGGTCCATAATTGACCATAGGCCCCATATAAACCCTACTCGCGGAAAACAGCTTAGTACACCTAAAACCGTAATAAATAACGCTATCATACTATAATTTGGTATATCACAGTTTTATAGGACCTGAAATCACTCTGTAAAATTTTTTGAAGATCGGTCCATAATTTACACTAGACCCCATATAAACCCTACTCCCGGAAAACAGTTCACTTCGCCCGTAATAAATAATGCTATCATATTGCAATTTGGTACATCACAGTTTTATAGGACGAGAAATCAGACTGCCATATTACGTGAAGATCGGTCCATAATTTACCCTAGGCCCCTTATAAACCCTAAAACCGAATAAAGCCCACTTTGGAAAAATAATTAAATTCGTCTAAAACCATAACAGATATAGATATTGCGGTAAAATGTCTTCCAACTTAAATTCATATGGCCAAAAAAAATATCATGCAATTTTGTGAAATTCACTGTTAACGCTAAAACTAATCCACTGCTGAATTGAAATTTATTCTAATTTATTTTTTGTAATACCAGAAATCAGTCTTTATAATTTTGGGTTTATTGGTCCATAATTTCCCATAGGTCCAATACGAATTACCCTCCTAAAAATTATTTTAGTTCGGCTAAAAATTTTACGAGCCATGATATTTTACTCAAGCCAGTTCAAGGTTCTAACAAGAAACCCATAAAACTTTCTTATTGTCGGTCAATAATTTAATATGGGTCTAAACCGCAACCAATTTTAATGCTGACGTTAGTTTTTGTGAAGATTAGTTAATAATATATATCGTTACCTTAATATAAAAAGGCCCCAACTCATTATTTTTGGAAATCCGTTTTTTTATTGATTATTGTAGAATGGTTGCTAATACACATTCTATTTAAATTTCAAGCAAATTAGATTAAAAATAAAGAAGTTATAAGCAGAATACAAAAAGCCCTAACTCATACACACAATTTTTCTAAAGAAAAAAAGGCCTAACTCATACACACAATTTTTCGAAAGAAATACATATTATGTATTTCAATCTGAATTCCTCGTTTAATTTTAATAAAGATGTTTTTTGACAATGGTTGTGTAGCTATATTATTTCAGCTTTAATTAAGTTTTTTCCTTCTCCTGTAAAAAGTGTTTTTGATGAGTTGGGGCCTTTTTATATTAAGGTAACGATATGTATTTATCATATAGAGCCCACTTCTGCAGGTGGAGGGTATCAAAGATTCGGCACAGCCGAATATTGCACTCTAACTTGTTTTTTATAAAATTTATAGTTTTGTTCTAAATATATGTGTAATTTTTTTCTGAGCTTAAAATTGTATATAAAAACCAAACACAATTTATTTTAGACAAAACCCTTAATATCTCAAAACTTGAAATTTCGACATAAGCCATTATTATTTATTGCAGAAATATTATATATGTATATTTATATAAATATCCTTTCGCTCTTATCGCACCATGCAGAAAGGTACGACTATATAAGATTGGGCATAGCCGAATAAAGTACTCTTACTTGTTTTAAATAGTGCTGTTTTTGATAGAACTGAAGATCTTTTTTTTATATTAAGCAAAATGGAAAATGTTTAAAAAAATAGTACTTTTTTTCTTACTTCCTTAATTTCCCATTGGGGTTTCACTGGATGACATTTTTTTACTCTCAGTAAAATCTTTCCAAGAATTGTTACTTTTAACTTCTTTTGTTTGGCTTACTGGTGCTTAAATGCTTTTTCACTTATTTCTTTTAAAAAGCGTAAACCACACAATCTTTTAGTCGGGTTTTTCCTCTAGATTTTTTTTTTTTTTTTATTCATTCACGCAAGTGTTTTTTTGATCTTGGACGTAACAATAATACTCGTAGTTCGAGAACAATTGTTTTTAAAGTATTTTTTTTTTTTTAATTTTGTTGATTTTTAAATGCTCTACACTGTGGAATAAGTTAACATTTGTGTTTTTAGGTTAAATTGTTGCGGAATAACTTCAATGCAACTTTTAAATGCTTTTAAAGGGAATATTTTTTTTTTTGGCAGGAGGGGGGGGGTCAAAAAGTGTTCAGGGCTGAGAATGAAATAAATGCTTCGAAATGCGGTTAAATTTATTTTGTGCAGAAAGAATTCAAAAGTTAGTTAGTGCCACAAAAAAATATTAATATGTTCACGAAAATATTGTTATTTTAATGAATATATGGGCAATTTCACAATAATTTTACATTTTCACAATTAATCGTTTCTTAACAAAAAAAAGTTGTATTTAAAAAAAATGTCAATTAAATTGTGTGGTATGCACATAAAGTATTTTCACCAAATCTCAAAACTTTTCCCCAATTCGGTTTTTACAAATTGCTTTTCTTAAAAAAAGATATAAAACAAGTTAGAGTGCTATATTCGGCTGTGCCGAATCTTTGATACCCTCCACCGACAGGAGTGGGCTCTATATGATATCTTAATATATATTATTAACTAAGCTTCACAAAAACGACCGTCAGCATTGAAATTGGTTGCGGTTTAGACCCATATTAAATTATTGACCGACAATAAGAAAGTTTTATGCGTTTCTTGTTAGAACTTTGAACTGGCTTGAGTAAAATATTATGATTCGTAAAAGTTTTAGCCGAACTAAAATAATTTTTAGGAGGGTAATTTGTATTGGTCTTATGGTAAATTATGGACCAATCATACCAAAATTCTAAAGACTGATTTCTGGTATTCCAAAAAATAAGCTAGAATAAATTTCAATTCAGCAGTGGATTTGTTTTAGCGGTAACAGTGAATTTTACAAAATTGCATGATATTTTTTCTGGCCATATGAATCTTAGTTGGGAGAAATTTTACTGCAATATCTACATATATCTGTTATGGTTTTAGGCGAATTTAATTATTTTCCCAAAGTCGGCATTATTTGGTTTGTGGCGCAACAAACTGTTTTCCGAGAGTAGGGTGTATATGGAGCCTAGGGTAAATTATGGAACAATCTTCATGAAATTTAACAGATTTTCAGTCGTATAAAGCGAATGCGTGCAAAATTTTATATTATTCCGTGCATTATTCCACCATTTATGTTAGTTTTTGTATCAAAATTATCAATTTTTTTAGGGTGGTGGTTCCACATTTTGATTCATAGTTCTGATCCTACTGAACCGATGTTGCTGGATTTCAATCCCAAACTGCTTAGGATAACTACAAGCAATTTGAGACCAAGTTTGTTCTATTCTTTTGCGTTTTTGCGAAAGTGAGCGTGTTTTCAACAGACGGACAGACAGACGGACATGGCTAAATCGACTAAGAGTTACTCAAGGAGTCAGAATATATATACTCTATGGGGTCTTAGATGTATAATAAAAAAGTTTCACACGGAATGACAAACTTAGTATACCCTCCTTCACCACTAGTGGAGGTGGATGGTTAAAAATCGCTAACACATGGGAAGAAAATTGAATTGTTTTTGTGCGGCCTGGAACTTTGGTGAACATTTTTACTAAATTGAGGTCGCTGATTTCAAATCTAATCTCCATTTTTCTCTGTCAGCTCGACTTTTCGAGATATACCGTTATGTCCAAAATTTTGGTCAACCGTTTTCAAGAAATTTCAATATATGTAGTGAAAGTGCCTTAATTTTGGACATAACGTTATATCTCGCAAAGTCGAGCTGATAGAGAAAAATGGAGATTAGATTTGAAATCGGCGACCTCAAATTAGTAAAAATTTCCTATAAAGTTTCAGGCCGCAAAATGACTGTTCCGCAGTGTAATTAATTATACAACTGTTTTATGTACAAAACTTATTATTTTCGGTAAAAATAAGTTATTTTAATCAAAATATTTAAACTTTTCATTGAATCATTTTTATGAAGAAAAGAAGTTTACAACATGAAATGAATTAAAATTTATTGATAATTTTTTATTCTTGACTGAGCTGCGAATTGATCCTTTCTTCATAAAAATAATTTAATGAAAATTAAATTCAATGAACTTAAGGCTGAGTAAAATATCAAAATTTGGATTAAAAACCATTAACAGTTCAATCAAATAACCACAATACTAATTATTTCAACTTTAACAATTTAACGCTGTTTTTTATAAAAAAAAAAATAAATCGCCAATTCCACAAAAATTTTTAAATTCGCTCAAAAATTGTTGCAATTTTCCAAATGGGTGTTTTTTTTTACCAAATAACAGAATTTTCATACATTTTTTTATAAAAAAAATAAATCGCCAATTCCACAAAATTTTTTAAAAGCGCTCAAAAATTGTTGCAATTTACCAAATGGGTGTTTTTTTTTTTTACTAAATAACAGAATTTTCATCAACAATCGTATTTTCACAAATGAATTTTAGTCGGACAAAAAATCGCCAATTTTACAAGAATGCAATTTTTACAAAAAATCGCTTAATTACAAAATACATCGATGTTTTCACTAAAATAAGCATTTAAAAAAAATATATTTTTTTAAATCCTTAGACCAGAAAACGCTATTTACCAAAAAAAAATATATAAAAACAATAGTAAAATTTTTACGTTTACCGTTGATTAAAAAAACTCGCTATTGATAACCGCATTTTCACAAAAGCAATTATGTGCCAAAAAAAACCCGATAGTTTTACAATAAGAAGCTTTTTTTTAATGAATACAAAATTGTAAACCAAAAATTAAATGATATTTGCTCATTAAACTGTTATTTTCACCTAAGTCCGTTTTTGTCCACAAAAAAATGTTTTACACCCAAAAAAAATCATAATTTTATGCAAAATTTTATTCACACAAAATATCTCTAATTTAACACAAAACGTTGTTATTTGCACAAAATTAAAAATTTTCGGCATAAAAATTTTTGAATTTTTATAAAACAACGCTTTCTTATAAAAAAAAAATAAGATATGAAGGCCTTAAAACAAAATATTTATACGTAAAAGACGCTTTTATCAGGAAAAATGGCACTCTTTTCACTAAATGTCGCTAATATGACTAAAAATAGCTAATACTATTAAAAATCATTATTTTTACTCAAAATCGCTAACATAACTCAAAGTCGCTTATTTTACCAAAAATCAATATATTCACTAAAATCGCTAATTTAACTTTAGGTCTGCTAATTTTACTAAAATTCAATATTTTTACTAAAATCGCTAATTTAACTTTA
Source organism: Pollenia amentaria (assembly GCA_943735925.1). Classification (NCBI taxonomy): domain Eukaryota; kingdom Metazoa; phylum Arthropoda; class Insecta; order Diptera; family Polleniidae; genus Pollenia; species Pollenia amentaria. The sequence goes on along the minus strand of OX031010.1, from coordinate 179,557,152 downwards.
AATCTGCTAATTTTACTAAAATCGCTGATTTTGCTTAAAATCAATATCGCTAATTTAACTTTAAATCTGCTAATTTTAATAAAATCACTGATTTTGCTTAAAATCAATATCGCTAATTTAACTTTAAATCTGCTAATTTTAATAAAATCACTGATTTTGCTTAAAATCAATATCGCTAATTTAACTTTAAATCTGCTAATTTTACTAAAATCGCTGATTTTGCTTCAAATCAATATCGCTAATTTAACTTTAAATCTGCTAATTTTACCAAAATCGCTGATTTTGCTTAAAATCAATATCGCTAATTTAACTTTAAATCTGCTAATTTTACTAAAATCGCTGATTTTGCTTAAAATCAATATCGCTAATTTAACTTTAAATCTGCTAATTTTACTAAAATCGCTGATTTTGCTTAAAATCAATATCGCTAATTTAACTTTAAATCTGCTAATTTTAATAAAATCGCTGATTTTGCTTAAAATCAATATCGCTAATTTAACTTTAAATCTGCTAATTTTACTAAAATCGCTGATTTTGCTTAAAATCAATATCGCTAATTTAACTTTAAATCTGCTAATTTTACCAAAATCGCTGATTTTGCTTAAAATCAATATCGCTAATTTAACTTTAAATCTGCTAATTTTACTAAAATCGCTGATTTTGCTTAAAATCAATATCGCTAATTTAACTTTAAATCTGCTAATTTTACTAAAATCGCTGATTTTGCTTAAAATCAATATCGCTAATTTAACTTTAAATCTGCTAATTTTAATAAAATCACTGATTTTGCTTAAAATCAATATCGCTAATTTAACTTTAAATCTGCTAATTTTAATAAAATCACTGATTTTGCGTAAAATCAATATCGCTAATTTAACTTTAAATCTGCTAATTATACTAAAATCGCTGATTTTGCTTAAAATCAATATCGCTAATTCAACTTTAAATCTGCTAATTTTACTAAAATCGCTGATTTTGCTTAAAATCAATATCGCTAATTTAACTTTAAATCTGCTAATTTTACTAAAATCGCTGATTTTGCTTCAAATCAATATCGCTAATTTAACTTTAAATCTGCTAATTTTACTAAAATCGCTGATTTTGCTTAAAATCACTATCGCTAATTTAACTTTAAATCTGCTAATTTTAATAAAATCACTGATTTTGCTTAAAATCAATATCGCTAATTTAACTTTAAATCTGCTAATTTTAATAAAATCACTGATTTTGCTTAAAATCAATATCGCTAATTTAACTTTAAATCTGCTAATTATACTAAAATCGCTGATTTTGCTTAAAATCAATATCGCTAATTCAACTTTAAATCTGCTAATTTTACTAAAATCACTGATTTTGCTTAAAATCAATATCGCTAATTTAACTTTAAATCTGCTAATTTTACTAAAATCACTGATTTTGCTTAAAATCAATATCGCTAATTCAACTTTAAATCTGCTAATTTTACTAAAATCACTGATTTTGCTTAAAATCAATATCGCTAATTTAACTTTAAATCTGCTAATTTTAATAAAATCACTGATTTTGCTTAAAATCAATATCGCTAATTTAACTTTAAATCTGCTAATTATACTAAAATCGCTGATTTTGCTTAAAATCAATATCGCTAATTCAACTTTAAATCTGCTAATTTTACTAAAATCACTGATTTTGCTTAAAATCAATATCGCTAATTTAACTTTAAATCTGCTAATTATACTAAAATCGCTGATTTTGCTTAAAATCAATATCGCTAATTCAACTTTAAATCTGCTAATTTTACTAAAATCACTGATTTTGCTTAAAATCAATATCGCTAATTTAACTTTAAATCTGCTAATTTTAATAAAATCACTGATTTTGCTTAAAATCAATATCGCTAATTTAACTTTAAATCTGCTAATTTTAATAAAATCACTGATTTTGCTTAAAATCAATATCGCTAATTCAACTTTAAATCTGCTAATTTTACTAAAATCGCTGATTTTGCTTAAAATCAATATCGCTAATTCAACTTTAAATCTGCTAATTTTACTAAAATCACTGATTTTGCTTAAAATCAATATCGCTAATTTAACTTTAAATCTGCTAATTTTAATAAAATCACTGATTTTGCTTAAAATCAATATCGCTAATTTAACTTTAAATCTGCTAATTTTAATAAAATCACTGATTTTGCTTAAAATCAATATCGCTAATTCAACTTTAAATCTGCTAATTTTACTAAAATCACTGATTTTGCTTAAAATCAATATCGCTAATTTAACTTTAAATCTGCTAATTTTAATAAAATCACTGATTTTGCTTAAAATCAATATCGCTAATTTAACTTTAAATCTGCTAATTTTAATAAAATCACTGATTTTGCTTAAAATCAATATCGCTAATTCAACTTTAAATCTGCTAATTTTACTAAAATCACTGATTTTGCTTAAAATCAATATCGCTAATTTAACTTTAAATCTGCTAATTTTAATAAAATCACTGATTTTGCTTAAAATCAATATCGCTAATTCAACTTTAAATCTGCTAATTTTACTAAAATCGCTGATTTTGCTTAAAATCAATATCGCTAATTCAACTTTAAATCTGCTAATTTTACTAAAATCACTGATTTTGCTTAAAATCAATATCGCTAATTTAACTTTAAATCTGCTAATTTTACTAAAATCACTGATTTTGCTTAAAATCAATATCGCTAATTCAACTTTAAATCTGCTAATTTTACTAAAATCACTGATTTTGCTTAAAATCAATATCGCTAATTTAACTTTAAATCTGCTAATTTTACTAAAATCACTGATTTTGCTTAAAATCAATATCGCTAATTTAACTTTAAATCTGCTAATTATACTAAAATCGCTGATTTTGCTTAAAATCAATATCGCTAATTCAACTTTAAATCTGCTAATTTTACTAAAATCACTGATTTTGCTTAAAATCAATATCGCTAATTTAACTTTAAATCTGCTAATTTTACTAAAATCACTGATTTTGCTTAAAATCAATATCGCTAATTCAACTTTAAATCTGCTAATTTTACTAAAATCACTGATTTTGCTTAAAATCAATATCGCTAATTTAACTTTAAATCTGCTAATTTTAATAAAATCACTGATTTTGCTTAAAATCAATATCGCTAATTTAACTTTAAATCTGCTAATTATACTAAAATCGCTGATTTTGCTTAAAATCAATATCGCTAATTCAACTTTAAATCTGCTAATTTTACTAAAATCACTGATTTTGCTTAAAATCAATATCGCTAATTTAACTTTAAATCTGCTAATTATACTAAAATCGCTGATTTTGCTTAAAATCAATATCGCTAATTCAACTTTAAATCTGCTAATTTTACTAAAATCACTGATTTTGCTTAAAATCAATATCGCTAATTTAACTTTAAATCTGCTAATTATACTAAAATCGCTGATTTTGCTTAAAATCAATATCGCTAATTCAACTTTAAATCTGCTAATTTTACTAAAATCACTGATTTTGCTTAAAATCAATATCGCTAATTTAACTTTAAATCTGCTAATTATACTAAAATCGCTGATTTTGCTTAAAATCAATATCGCTAATTCAACTTTAAATCTGCTAATTTTACTAAAATCACTGATTTTGCTTAAAATCAATATCGCTAATTTAACTTTAAATCTGCTAATTTTAATAAAATCACTGATTTTGCTTAAAATCAATATCGCTAATTTAACTTTAAATCTGCTAATTATACTAAAATCGCTGATTTTGCTTAAAATCAATATCGCTAATTCAACTTTAAATCTGCTAATTTTACTAAAATCACTGATTTTGCTTAAAATCAATATCGCTAATTTAACTTTAAATCTGCTAATTATACTAAAATCGCTGATTTTGCTTAAAATCAATATCGCTAATTCAACTTTAAATCTGCTAATTTTACTAAAATCACTGATTTTGCTTAAAATCAATATCGCTAATTTAACTTTAAATCTGCTAATTATACTAAAATCGCTGATTTTGCTTAAAATCAATATCGCTAATTCAACTTTAAATCTGCTAATTTTACTAAAATCACTGATTTTGCTTAAAATCAATATCGCTAATTTAACTTTAAATCTGCTAATTATACTAAAATCGCTGATTTTGCTTAAAATCAATATCGCTAATTCAACTTTAAATCTGCTAATTTTACTAAAATCACTGATTTTGCTTAAAATCAATATCGCTAATTTAACTTTAAATCTGCTAATTTTAATAAAATCACTGATTTTGCTTAAAATCAATATCGCTAATTTAACTTTAAATCTGCTAATTATACTAAAATCGCTGATTTTGCTTAAAATCAATATCGCTAATTCAACTTTAAATCTGCTAATTTTACTAAAATCACTGATTTTGCTTAAAATCAATATCGCTAATTTAACTTTAAATCTGCTAATTATACTAAAATCGCTGATTTTGCTTAAAATCAATATCGCTAATTCAACTTTAAATCTGCTAATTTTACTAAAATCACTGATTTTGCTTAAAATCAATATCGCTAATTTAACTTTAAATCTGCTAATTATACTAAAATCGCTGATTTTGCTTAAAATCAATATCGCTAATTCAACTTTAAATCTGCTAATTTTACTAAAATCACTGATTTTGCTTAAAATCAATATCGCTAATTTAACTTTAAATCTGCTAATTATACTAAAATCGCTGATTTTGCTTAAAATCAATATCGCTAATTCAACTTTAAATCTGCTAATTTTACTAAAATCACTGATTTTGCTTAAAATCAATATCGCTAATTTAACTTTAAATCTGCTAATTTTAATAAAATCACTGATTTTGCTTAAAATCAATATCGCTAATTTAACTTTAAATCTGCTAATTTTAATAAAATCACTGATTTTGCTTAAAATCAATATCGCTAATTCAACTTTAAATCTGCTAATTTTACTAAAATCGCTGATTTTGCTTAAAATCAATATCGCTAATTCAACTTTAAATCTGCTAATTTTACTAAAATCACTGATTTTGCTTAAAATCAATATCGCTAATTTAACTTTAAATCTGCTAATTTTACTAAAATCACTGATTTTGCTTAAAATCAATATCGCTAATTTAACTTTAAATCTGCTAATTTTACTAAAATCACTGATTTTGCTTAAAATCAATATCGCTAATTTAACTTTAAATCTGCTAATTTTACTAAAATCACTGATTTTGCTTAAAATCAATATCGCTAATTCAACTTTAAATCTGCTAATTTTACTAAAATCACTGATTTTGCTTAAAATCAATATCGCTAATTTAACTTTAAATCTGCTAATTTTAATAAAATCACTGATTTTGCTTAAAATCAATATCGCTAATTTAACTTTAAATCTGCTAATTATACTAAAATCGCTGATTTTGCTTAAAATCAATATCGCTAATTCAACTTTAAATCTGCTAATTTTACTAAAATCACTGATTTTGCTTAAAATCAATATCGCTAATTTAACTTTAAATCTGCTAATTATACTAAAATCGCTGATTTTGCTTAAAATCAATATCGCTAATTCAACTTTAAATCTGCTAATTTTACTAAAATCACTGATTTTGCTTAAAATCAATATCGCTAATTTAACTTTAAATCTGCTAATTTTAATAAAATCACTGATTTTGCTTAAAATCAATATCGCTAATTTAACTTTAAATCTGCTAATTATACTAAAATCGCTGATTTTGCTTAAAATCAATATCGCTAATTCAACTTTAAATCTGCTAATTTTACTAAAATCACTGATTTTGCTTAAAATCAATATCGCTAATTTAACTTTAAATCTGCTAATTTTAATAAAATCACTGATTTTGCTTAAAATCAATATCGCTAATTTAACTTTAAATCTGCTAATTATACTAAAATAGCTGATTTTGCTTAAAATCAATATCGCTAATTCAACTTTAAATCTGCTAATTTTACTAAAATCGCTGATTTTGCTTAAAATCAATATCGCTAATTTAACTTTAAATCTGCTAATTTTACTAAAATCGCTGATTTTGCTTCAAATCAATATCGCTAATTTAACTTTAAATCTGCTAATTTTACTAAAATCGCTGATTTTGCTTAAAATCAATATCGCTAATTTAACTTTAAATCTGCTAATTTTAATAAAATCACTGATTTTGCTTAAAATCAATATCGCTAATTTAACTTTAAATCTGCTAATTTTAATAAAATCACTGATTTTGCTTAAAATCAATATCGCTAATTTAACTTTAAATCTGCTAATTTTACTAAAATCGCTGATTTTGCTTAAAATCAATATCGCTAATTCAACTTTAAATCTGCTAATTTTACTAAAATCGCTGATTTTGCTTAAAATCAATATCGCTAATTTATTTTTAAATCTGTTAATTTTACTAAAATCGCTGATTTTGCTTCAAATCAATATCGCTAATTTAACTTTAAATCTGCTAATTTTACTAAAATCGCTGATTTTGCTTAAAATCAATATCGCTAATTTAACTTTAAATCTGCTAATTTTACTAAAATCACTGATTTTGCTTAAAATCAATATTTGGTCTTCAAGAAGAGTTCTTGACAAAAATATGAAAAACAGAAGTAGCAAAAGTTCACAACAAACCTCGACCCACGAAAAAGGTGAAAATACCCTTTGGTTTAAAGATTGATGTTTGACTATTGACTGTTAGCCGTCGTTAATGGCGGTGAGTGTAAAACTTCGAAGATTTCTGAGGAAATAGTGTGATTATTATCGAAACATGCTAAAGCGACCTGTCCGTGAACGTGGGTTCGATCCCCCGGTCAGTCAAGAATGAAAAATTATCAACAAATTTTAGTTCATTTCATGCTGTAAAATTCCTTTCTTCATAAAAATAATTAAATGAAAATTAAGTTTAATGAACTTTAGCCTTCTTAAAAAGTAAAACTTGGGATTAAAAACGATAAGCAGTTCAATAAAATAACCACATTTCTAATTGTTGAAGAATCAATATTCACTAAAAATCGCTTATTTAACTATAAATCTCTAATTTATTAATAATCGCTAAAATCGCTTATTCCACTAAAAATAGCCATTATCACTAAAAATCGCTTTTTTACGAAAATACTTCTATTTATACAATTAAACGGTGTCTTTACAAAAAAAAAAAGCTAATTTCACACAAAAATCAATAGAATTTTTACAAAAAAACGATTCTTTACAAAAAAAAAATATAATTTCGACAAAATATGTCTTTACACTGCATTTACACGTGAAAGTACTTTCATGAAATTTCTGTATACGTATAATAAATAAAAATTTGAATGAAATGGACGACTTTCTTGAAAATTTCTTGTGCGATTACACGGAAAAGTGAAAGTTCATTTTAAAAATGTCGTCAGAGCGAAAAGTTGCAAAAATTATTTAACTTCTAGAATTAAAAAAAACTAGAAATGGAAGTTAAATGTATGATTTATTATTCATATCCCATAAAATTGGGTATGAACATTATAAATTTATTAATTTGGTGGTTTAATATGGCCCTTATTTGTGTTGTTTTGATTACTACCTAGTGAGAGTTGCCAACGTTATCACATACACAAATTTATAGGGCAATAGTTCGAAAAAATTATTATGTTAACTTTTTAATAACATAATTGTTATAAAATACATAAATTGTGTAATTTCTATGTTCGAAAAAGTATCTTATATTTTGTTATAATTACTTAAAAGCTTGGAAAATTTACCAATAATAAAATTATCTAATCTAATGTTGCATAAATGTTACATGTTCTACATTTTTGTGTTCGTTTGTAGAAAAACTAAAACTGTGGGAAACATTTTCAAGTTCTCTTGTGGATATGTTGATGAAAAACATGCGAAACATGTTGCATATTTAACCCACACTTTTACTTTAGGTGTTTAAACTGCCCTGTTTTATAACTTTGATACTTCTACTTTGTTCCTACAATCAAGGTTTTATTTTGTTTGTCATGACACAAACTTTTGTGAAAAGATTGCTTAAAAACAATATAGCAAAATGTTGACATATTAAAATAAAAAATTGTATGTATATTATTATCGTTTTAAGTGCTGGATCACACTGTTCAAGTCTTAGCCGTCAAGTCTTGCGTTTTTAGGAGAGAGAGGAAAAGAAATGGCATTCTCTTTTCCCTTATCTCCAACAAGCTCAAGACCTCACGGCTGAAACTTAAACAGTGTGAACCAGCACTAACCTTTTCCAAGCCATTAGTGATGTCAATATTGGTTACAAAACCGCAATAGTTTGCAGAAACCGCTCAAATAGCTAATGACGTACATTAATAATAAAAGTGTAATAGTTTTAAATAAAAGCAGCTAATTTTGTTCTATTGAAGTTGCACAACATGTAAAATTTTAATATAAACTTTTGTTGTAAAGTAAGCATATTTGAAAAAACTATATACATTTTTCAGTTACACACTTTTAATAAAATTAACTTCCTTATTCATTTCATTGTAATATGCTATTTCGTCAGCTCATTACTGGTTTGACCTACTGACCATTTTTAAAAAAAATGAGTTAGGTATGAGGAATATATTTTTTGAATACCCTCTTTCTAAATCAAAAACCTGTTTCGCGAAAATTTTTATGGTTTCTGAGATATAAAGCATTAATTTTGCTGCATATCAACTGTTTCAAAATCTTTTAAGTACTGTTTTGCTCTACAAGCCATTGTTTGGCGATTGCAGCAAATTCTTCATACAAAAACGTACAAAATATATTTTACTGTTGCTTTGCTGCATAGACCTATATAATATAATAATAAGAACATAAGCAAAAGCAAAATAAAATGACAACAAGAAAATAAATTTGGGAAAAATAATTTTATAAAATAATAACACCTCGTGTTAATAAATAGTAAAAATTTATAAAAAAAAATATAAAAATGGAATCTTCTTCACCAGCCTCCTACACTTCCAGATGAAATTAAGTAAGTATTATTTAAATTTTTACCATATTAAGATATTTGTTTAAATTTTTAATGCTTTTAGAATGATTTATGAATACTTTGAGGATGATGAAAATTGGACCGATTCTTACCTATATGACACATCTTTAACTCAAAAGCTACCGTTTAAATGTGCGTCAAACCCTCCACAAATGGAAAACAATAACAGGTACATACTTGAATATTATTTTGTTTTATTTGAAAATAAAAGTTCATTACTTATATACATTCATATGTTATTCAGAATCCTTCCTTCGTCATCAAAGAAAAGGCAAACAAACCCTGAACTGTGGGAACGTAACGTAAGAAAACGGCTTCGAGAATCTGGACAAGCTTACCTTTCTATAAATAAGAAAGAATCTCCAGCAAAAACTCCTCAAAATAAAAATCGAATTAACTCAACCGCAATCGAAATGTTTATTAAACAAAATAATATTGATACCGTAATACAAAAGTTTTCAGAACCAGGACATTCTTTAATTCAAGAAGTGGACTGTTTTCATGGTGTTATTGACCGGTACTTAAAGAATATTGAAATTCATAGTCCTCTTCATTTACTAAATTTGCTTAAAACAATGCCAAATAATAAAACAAAATTAAAAGTTATGGAAATGCTTCCGGAAGATTTTCGCACATACTCGTTGGTAGCAAATAAAATGGACTTTCGACAACACCCTTTTGCTAAAATTAAAGTACTTCTATACAGTAAAAATAATGATTTATGTATACATTATAAAATTTCGACGAGAGAGGAAAAATATAAAAATGCAATTTTGGTTAAGTCTGCATCAAAAAATTGTTTGAAAACTCCTGAGAATTTGTTGACGAACGTTTTGAAAATATCGAAACCATCAATTATTTCCAGCGATAAAAAGAGAGACATAAAAGACTTGCTTATATTTCTTCCACATGTTGATAAAAGTTATTATAAAAATTTACTCAATATTTAGTTTTAAATTTTAAGTGTTTTTTCTTGATTCTATTTTACTTTTGTATTATTTAAGTTGTTTACTTTGTGGCTTTTTATGTACCTTTTCATAACAGTAGAACTGTTTTTTCTGTTTTTGTAAAATAAAACCAAATAAAAAAAAAATTTCATTAATGTTGACTTTTTATTAGATTGTAAATATAGAAACATTCATCTCAACAATAAGTTACTCAATACACAGCAATAAGTATACGTATGCAGCATAAAAAGCCATTTTTTAAATTTTTTTTTAGAAAAGTGGCGTATGCGGCACAAAACAATATTTTTCATTTTCAAAAAAATACTTTTAAATTCTAACTTTATTCATAAAAGTGAGCAAAAATTTACATTTTTCTTCATAACATATACCGGAAGCAGTGGTAAAAATATAAAAAAATTCTATCGGGTACATTTTGAGAAATCTTCATGCAAATCTTCTTTGTCGTTTTTCTCCACTCCGACTTTTTGGCATATGCGCCAAACCAATTCTGAGCTGACGATTTATCAATGTATAACAATTAACTTAATTATCTACTGAAACTTTTTACTTGTTTGTCTTTCTAAATCTATATATCGCTCATTTGCTGCAACGTCGTAATTATTCAAAAAATACATTTCGAAATAAACGTGTTTAAAATTTTTGATTTGCTTGATCCACTTGGAAAAAAATAACGACACATTTTTTTTAAACGGAGAAAGTATAAAAGATATAAAGATGCATTTAATACACAGTATAAAGAAAAACATAGCGACCCATTCATCATCACTACCTAATTTGTGCGATAAATAACGAAATTCTTCATGTAAGTTTAAGATGCGACTATTATTATCAACTACGTACGTTCGCCTTGGTAAAATTACCTAGATTGTTTTTTTGTGTGTACAAAATAAAATAAAATTTAAAATTATTATTTTACCACAATCCTGTAAATTTGTATAAGTCTGTTTAGTGGGCAACCGTGTTTACCGCTCTGTCATTTTACTTTCAGAAAGTGTCAAAAAATGTCTTTCTTGAAAAAATCGTTGAAAGCTGAGTGGAAAGTAAAAAAATGGGAGTGTATTAGTAAAAAAGTGTGAGTGTATTGCGACTTTCATGAAATTACTTTCACGTGTAAATGCTAGGTTAGTTAAAACGTTTTTTTTTTCATAAAAAAAACGCTTTTTACAAAAAAAAAAACTTAAATTCATATAAATTTGCTGTTTTTGAAAAAATTTGCCGGTTTTCAAATCGCAGGTTGACAAAGAAATCGTTTAAGGCCAAAAAAAAAAAAAAAACTAAAGTCTTTTATAAAAAATGTAAATTTCGCCAAAATTTCTATATTTTTCATTTTCAAGCGACTGACATTTTTTTTTTTTTTTTTTTGTTCCCACCCATAAACGAAGTCCTTTGTGCCTCTTCATTATTGTCCTCTTTATTTTCCATTTGTCTTCTTCAGCAAATGTGTTTTTCTTTTTGTTTTTTTTTTTTTTGTCATTTCACTGGTATCGTTGTCATTGTTGTGGTCAATACGGAAACCATGAAGAAGACATGATGCAGTAAACCAAGATCAGGGATGTTACCACTACTGCAAGTTTTCGCTCGTTGCATTCATGCATGTGTTTCTGACTGTCTCTCTGTCTGTCTGTGCTTTGGCAAACATTTTTAAAACGTGTAAACACAAGTGCTTTTGCTGACTGTCTTTTAGTTTGGCTGTTCGTTTGTCTGTCTATCTGTCTTTAGGTTTTTATTGAACATCTGCTTGATGATACATTTTTACTTTATTTTATTTACTATTTTTTTTTTTCTTTCTCTTTTTTGCTTGCTTTTGTTCTTGTTGCAACATTCTTGTTGTCGTTGAACACCAATTTGGTCTTCTTAAGCCGCTACGTCTTAAGTCTTTTACGTTTAAAATTTATTTCTTTGCCACTTGTGTTCAGAGGAAAACACCCCCGTTTCCATTTTAATGCACTCCATTCGGTACGAGGACTCGTTTAACATTTTACAAAATTGTTTGAGATGGTTTGTAGTTTTGATGTTAGTGGTATTTGTTGTTGTTAACTCAGCTCCTAGTACTAGTTGTTTTGGTTGCCACTGCTGTTGTTTGCGTTGTTTTTGTAATTACAAAATTTTAATATATTTTGGTTCGTAAAGGACTTTTTTTTTACTTTATTTTAGAGAAAGAATATTATTTTGTTCATGTTTTGTCTTGTTTTAATTTTTTATTTTTTTATTCTTGGCTGGTAAGAGTTTAATGTATCTGTATAACTTCTCTTTACATTTTGTCATGCACAATGGGAAATTTTGCATAATTTAAAAAAAAAAAAAAATAAAACAATATGCAACTTCTATAAAAAAAATACTCTTAATTTCAGGAAGAAACACAAATTTCACATTTGCAACAAGCTGGGTAAGCCTCAAAATAAACTCGTTATCGCAAATAACGAATTTGGTGAAAACGCTGTTTTTACAAAAAATTTCGGTTCTCACAAAAATAAATAAATGATATTCGAGCCTGCACAGAAAATTCATAATAAAATATTCCTTTTTTACCTTTACAAAAACAACTCTTAAAAACAGCAAAGACTACAGTCATTTTCTAAATAATTGAAATCAAAATCTCATTTGATTTCAATTCCACTACATTTCGATTTCTAGAACATGACCAATTATTTAAAAATGTTATTATTGGAAAACCAGTATTCTGAAAATGAAAATTATTTTCAAAAAAAAAAAAATCTGTACATAAATCGTAGGTTTATCAAAACTATAAACATTTCGCTGTTTTCTCACAGAAATGTTATTTTTACAAAAAAAATTTCACTAAAAATAAAAGATTTATAATTTAATTAATAAATAAATAATTTTTATAATGAATTGCTACTTTTACAAACAAAATCTATTTTTATAACAAATTAATATTTTCACAAAAAAAAATTGGTTCTCTTACAAATATAAAATCGTGATTTGTACAAAAAAGCGATTTAAAAAAAAATCGCTATTTTTTTAATCAAAAATTGCTATTTTTTCTAAAAATAAAATCACTTATTTTAAAATCAAGGAAGAATCCTATAATCGGCTATGCCGAATCTTATAAAACCTTCACCATGATGCGATAAGAACAGAAAGTTATATAAATGCTGTTCTTATATATAAATAAATCTATTTTGTGTCACGCCCACTTCCACAATCCCGCCCGCATTTTGTCGGATGTTGTGTATTGACAACCAAGATTCTTGTACCTAAAAAGAATTTTTTATGAACTTTTAGAATAGTATCGTTTTAAAATTTGTTTGATTCCAATTTAACTCGTTTATATTCGATTTCGATCCACACATGGCTAATAACCTTAGTTGGCGGAGGTTTCTACATAGAGGAACTGGGCGTAAAAGTTTCCTTTCGTCTGCCGGGTGGATGTCGTGTCCTGCAGGCGGAAATCTCGGCTATAAAGCGGGCAGCCAACTGGCTAAAGTATTATCGCGTATCGGGAGATATATGTATATTTACTGATAGCAAGGCTGCCATTGCTTCTCTTGCGGGTGTCTACACGACATCTAGGTTAACTGTGGAATGTCGGATGTCTTTGAATGAGATTGCTGAGCATTCAGAGTTAACGCTTATATGGATACCAGGGCACTCAAACTGCCCGGGAAACCAGATAGCAGATGAGCTGGCCAAGGAAGGTGGTCGTATGGATGAAGCATTCATTGATCAACTCATTGGCCTTCCAATGGCTCACTGTAAGTCATTCGGCGCGAAAACTATAGAATTGCGCAAGAGGGATGGACCCGTGAGTCCACCTGCTCCACATCCAGGGCACTTTGGCCTGGATATGATGAACGGAGAACAAAATCTCTACTTAGGTTCAATAGGAACCAAATCAGGACCGTGGTGTCGGTCATAACTGGACACTGGCCTGTTGGGACTCATGCTAGAAGAATGGGTCTGGTATTCAATGACTACTGTAGAAGTTGTCATTATGAGGAGGAAGAGGAAACTGTGCTTTACTTTCTCTGTCAATGCCCTGGGCCACGGGGCGTCAGGGAAAAATACCTGGGAGAACCGGTGTTTTCCTGTTTGGAGGATCTATCAATAATAGAACTAAGATTGCTTCTTCTCTTCATTAGGAAGACGAATTGGCTCAACCTTGCAGTGACGCCATCTGAGTAACTGCTCTTTGGGATGGGCATTGGCGCTGGGTATCACAAAGGGACCGCTAAAGGACCCAAGTGAGCTGTCTCTCGATGGCTGCCCATGGAACCTAACCTAACCTATGGCTAATAACTTTTATATATTTTTGTAATCCCCTTATAATTTCCTTTGTTTTAAAACTCTACTCTAAAGGTTGGTTAATTAATTTGTTTTTTCAAACAAGCAAACACAAATGCAAAAATCCAGTCGATTAGAAGATACGAGTTAATGAAAATACTGGTAAACAATAATCTGAAAGTAAATGATTTACACATTTATTTATTCTTACGATAAATGTCAAACCAAATATGAAAATCTGTAATTTAAGTACCAAATTTCCATTGTTAGAATTTGACGTTTATCATGGTACATACATATGATTTGTCTCACACACACCCACATATGAAAAGGGACTAAAATATGTTGGAAAGTATGTGTTATGAACATGCCCAGCGGGAAAACTCAGAAGACCTTTTTACTTCAGGACTTATTAAAGGTCTGTTAAAAATTTTTTTGGTCCAATTACTATTCTTATCTAACTTATCTTTCCTATAAAAGATAAGATACACATTTCCCACTCGCTTCTATGAGAAGGGAGGAGTGAAGGAGTACCACTTTTTGTTTTTTGCCTAAAGGAATTATTTTTTATCCAGTTACTATACATAAGGTACATAAGAACCTTCCGAAGAAGAGAGATCAGAGGGCCTACCCCGCAACCTTGTACAACCAAACGAAGGAGTACAGAGGCCTTTTAGAAGGCATCCGCACTTCTTCTTTTTCCCGCTGGGTAAATGCAGAAGTTAACAACATGTTATTTAGGCCCTAATCATGTAAAACGGAACGCAACGCCAAAGAATTACATTGAAAGCACAAACAATGTCATAAATATTTTGTAATTTAGTTGTTGCTTTCTACAGAAATTCATGTGCCGCACACAGGGGCCGGGCCAATGGCAGTGATTTCACGGATTAATTAAAAAAAAAAAGTTCAAGTACCGTGAAAACTAAAAGTACTCGGTTAAAGTGCACAAAATTCTGCATCAGTAGGCAAAAAAATAAATGTCAAATATGTTACGGTGCTTTTGTACTGACGCGTTGAAAAATTGGTATTAAAGCTAAATTTTTTTCGTAAATAAATCCGAAAGTGAATTCAAAAAGTAATTAATATAACCATGCAACCATCAAGCTCAGGCATTTATTCAAATGTGTAGCTTAAACTTGTAAAAAAATTATTTGTGGAAGTGCTTTTATTTTTTAAGTTTATATGGGAAATGCAAAAAAAAAATTAATTTTCTCAATTTAAGTGGACATAAAGTTTTTAATCAGGTTTAATTAAGTAGAGATTTTTACTTTATTTTAAAGGTTGAATAAATCAGCGTTGTTTTAGAAAAAATTAGGGTGCGCATCGGTGCGCCTTAGAAATTATGTAAGAATTAGTAGCAACACGCGTTGTGTTACCAACAAAAAGCGCTTCACGACTTCTGCTATGATTTTTATTAGAGATGTGCAAATGTCGTGATTTCTTACGCGTGAGTCACACAAGAGCCATGCGTGACCGTAATTAAATTTATATATTATAATTTATATATTTCAAATGTTGTTTTGTATATTTCAATGCAGTATGTTTACATTTTGCAGGAACAAGCTCGAGCGTTGTTTTTTTTAGCCGCCAAAGCTTTTCTGATATTTTGAAAAATTTTAATTGTAAAACAATAGATGAAAAAATTACCTATTTAAGAGAAGAACTAAAGAAATGCAATGGTTATTCGGAGGGAAACTCTCAAGTTTTCAATAATACGTTTAACAGTTTTTAGCAGGAGTGTGCGTGAATAAAAAATAATGTTTATTTTTTTATTAATAATTTGTTTGCATGGGAGCTACCCATCTCCTCCCTCTTATACCCCCAAGATTTTGTTGGAGCATGAAGTTTGTTTTAAGAGTTACGCACATCAAATTTAGTATTCTTCGCTATTGTAGTTCTTCAGATATAAGAAAAAAAATTATTTTTTTATGGCGGGTACCCATATACCCCCTCTTATACCCCCAAGATTTTGTTATAACATGAAGTTTGATCTAAGAGTTACCCCCTCAAATTTAGTGTGCCTCCCTATTGTAGCTGAGGAGCTATGAATTAATCCTCGAAAAAAGGGCTCTTGGCCCCAGTGTGTGCCGTTTTAAAATTTTCAACACCACAAGCTATGCAGCGTTTGAAATTTTAAAACACAATGGGAATTTCTGTAGAAAGCAACAACAAACCTACAAATATTTATGACATTGTTTGTGCTTTCAATGTTGTGCTTTCAATCAAAAAAAATGTTTTTATATTAAAAAAGTAAAATTTTCTAAGAAATAAATCTTAATCGATTAATTGGCATAAATTGTTCGAGTTATTCGTTATTCGAAATTGGCTATTTTAATTATACGATTTTTTTTAAGAAGGTCAGTAAAACATTTTAACTGTAAGATTAAATGGTAAATATTCAATGGCCATTTTCAAGTGAAATTTTTTCTTTAAACTAAATTTTTTTCAATATTAAACAATAAATAAACAACACTAAAACAGTTGTCGTTTACTTAACACAAACAGTTGTTTAAAATGTTACAGAATGGCAAAATCGTTAATTTTTTTACAATGACAAAAAATTATTAAGTTTCTCCAATCACTAAATTTATACCAAATTGATTATATCAAGCAAACAAATTGCTGATTTTGCACCTATAACCAAAATTATTATATTGATTACTAAAAATTGTAATTTTAATAATTAGTATTGTGGTTAGTTTATTGAACTGTTAATGGTTTTTAATCCAAATTAAGATATTTTTAATTAGGCTTAAGTTCATTGAATTTAATTTTCATTAAATTATTTTTATGAAGACAGGAATTTTACAACATGATATTAATTAAACTTTTTTTATTGACAATTTTTCATTCTTGACTGCGCTGAGATTTGTAATTTTATTTAAAAATTTTAATTAAAAAAATGATCAAAACACTTTGCCATTTCAAACAATGTCTTAATTTATTTAAATAAATATTGACAATTCCCAACAACGATTCTACATGTTTAAATTATTTTATTTTAAACGAAAAAAGTCAATTAAGATTTTTTGTTATTTAATTAAAATTTTAATTGAAAATTTATTTCAAAACAACTAAAATTTTAATTAAATCAAAATTAAATGTGGAATGTCCTTTAACTAAAAATTATAATTGATTCAATTATCACATTAATTAAATTTAAATACTTTTTAAACCATTTTTTTAATTGATAAAACACTTTTTTCTGTGTATAAAAAAAATTTTTACATAAAACAAAATTTCATCCAAAATTATATTTTAACAACTAATCACTTTGTTCAAAAAACGTTACAGTGTGGTTAAAACAGTTTAAAATATTTCTTAAATTTTAAAATATTTAAAAATTTTCATTTAAAAATCTTCTATTTTTTTTTAGTATATGTCCCATTGTGCTACACTATATTAAAGCTTTTAACAATCTCTAGCATTTATTGAGTGCATTAAAAATATTGTTGCCGGATTCTTCATCTTATTCAGAACAATTTAATACACTTTTTGTCGATATTTTTTTTTTATTTGGAATTGGGTTTTTCTTTGTCTCGCGTTTAATTTTCTCGAATTTAATCGCTTGCTTAAGTAATTTCTTGGCGCCCTGGTTAAAAGAGATTTTTAAAGTTTTTTTCTTTCCTTTCCGTTCTTAAGTTTCTTATTCACAGCTTATTTTGTTATTTGTATTTATTTGCAGATGCTTGTAAAACTTAAAACAATTTCTCCCTTTTTCGGCTTTTATTTATTTTTTCGCCATTTGCAGGCAAGAAGTGTTAAAAATATTTTTATTTATTTTGCTGCTCTTTTTTTAAGGATTTACCCTTTTGTCTTAATTGAAGAGTTGTTTCTTTTTTTTTTTGGTTGCTTTTTTCATTTAGTTGTTAAGGGATTTTTGTTACTGATTTTTAGATTTCGATAAAGTATTTTAGTAAATTTTCTTAATTGCCACTTCTTTTTAATGAATACAATTTTTTTTGTTTCGTCTCGTAGTGTAAGAAAGATTAATTTTTTTTTTTAGATCTTTTGAAGTGTTTCAAAGGATTCATAAAAAAGAAATTTTATAAAAAGAGTATCACGGGACAAAATTATAATTTGTAACGAACTTATTAACGCAAAAAGGGATCTCTTTTGAAAGTAATAAAAGGTTAAGTATTTTGAACGGAAAAGAACAAAAATTAAAAAGCATAATTAACAGAAAACATTAAAAATTCTTTGTAATTATTTTTCTTGTAAAGAAAATTGAGTTAATTCCACTTGTATAACAATGGCACAAGCCGAAAACGTTAAAACATTAATTGACTTCATTATAAATTTTACTTAGGAACTAGGGCTGTGGAGTCGGAGTCGGAGTTGAGGTTTTTGTACCGGAGTCGGAGTCGGAGTCGCAGTACCCAAAAAAACGCGCGACTCCGACTCCAAAATTTTTCGGCATAAAAAATTAAAAAAAAATTCTAATATTTTCCAATATAAAAATTCTTCGAAATTGGCGATGCAATATTTTGCAGATCAATATGAATAAGTAGATTTTAATTTATTTTATGAGAAATAGTTGATTCAAGTACTTTACTATTTAAGTATATTTAGGTATATTTTTTATACGTGCGGGAAAAAGTCTAAATTACATTAGCAAAACTTATACTCAGTTATTGATCTAGTTGAAAAAGATGTATGATTTTTTAAATAATTTTCTCATGCTAAAAAATGTTAATGACAGGAATTGCCAATAATTTTAATATCAGAATTTTTTAACCATCAACGCTGAAATATTTTCAACATTCTACAGAATAAGTGTTGCTATAGCGCATAAATACTAGTAAGTATTAGAAAAATTGTGACGTAAAATTATTTCTCTTTTGTGTAGAAACATCTTTATCGGCCTGGCTTTAATTCCTACCATAACACTCATGTTTTTCTTATGCACATTACGCGGGGATTCCCATAATTCGTTTAATAAAGATGTTTCTACACAAAAGAGAAATAATTTTACTTCTCATTCATTTCGCATCACGGTTAGAGTAGGAGTCGGAGTCGGAGTCGCACTTAAAAAATTTCAGCGTTTGGAGTCGGAGTCGGAGTTAGTACTTTTTTCGGACGACTCCATAGCCCTGTTAGGAACTGTAAAGTGGCTTATACAGTTCTCTTCTAGATACTTACTAAATAGATCAGACTTTTCCAAATGGAATCAACAATTTAACTGACTACACTTTACATTACTAGGGGACAGTAAAGTGACTTGTACTCTAAATACTTAAGAATTTAATGCATTTATTACATAATTCCCATATACATAGATTTTTGCAATAGATGCCATGGGTACAAAGTCAATTTTCTAAGGGATCAAAGTGTAACCGACTACACTTTACACTACTTGGAGACAGTAAAGTGGCTTATACTTGTTATACTTTTTTCAATATATTTAAGTATTAACCACTGTGCATAGTCTCTTTTTCTTAAAAAACAGATAAATATTTTAACTTACTACAATTTAGATAACATTGGATCAATGTATTTATATACTATTTCCTTGTCAATATGGATAAGGAATATAACCGATACCGATATTTTACTGTGGCTACAAAGATTAGACCGTCTCAGTTTTTATACTTTTATCGAAATTCCTTCATGAACATCGATTTTCTTTATCTACTATAAAAACCAAGAATTTTGGTGTATAACACTTAAATATTGATGAATGGGAAGTGGTCTCTCAAATCATTTTTTCATTTTTTTTAGGCAAAATGCCTTTTTTTTCAAAAAATTAAATTATCTTGATTTAGTAATTCGCCTCAAACTCAAGCAGTTCTGAATGGATTTGAACATCATTTCATGCATTCGAAAGCTTATTAAATTTCCTAAATATTTCTTGAAGCAACATTGCTACTACAAATTCAGATTTTCAAATACAAACTTAACATTGTTTTTAAATTTTTGATAACCTTTTCATATATAAAAGTTGAATGAGGCAAAACTTTTATATTCTGTAAATGCTGTATGGTAGAAAATTTTAAAATAAAGATTTTGGTGTAAATAACAGTTGCATTCTGTTAAGAAAAACTGTACACCAAAATTCTTGGTTTTTATAGTAGATAAAGAAAATTAGAGTTGTGTCGGTCATGAACGACCTCGTTCAATAGAACGGATCAGTCAGACGAACAATGAACGGCCGTTCAGTTTCATCGTTCAATCGTTCACTTGGGTCACTTGGGTCTTCTTGTCAGACGTTCACTTGTGTAAAGAAAAACTGGTTGAAAAGAAACAACAATACGATTGTGGTTTATATGTTATACTTTATTGTTTTATATTATTGTATATGTACATATGTATTTATTATACGAATATGCTATATCTTTATACATATGTATACTTGTTTCTTTTAACACGTTGCCGTATTCAATCAATTCTGAATGACTGAACGAAAATCACAAAAGACAAACTGACCCAAAAGACAAACTGACACAAAAAAACCACTAACACAAAAGACAAAGTGACCTGAAATGAACGATTGAACGAAAAGAACGCGCTCGTTCACTGATTCGAATTGAACAATAATGACAGGTCACTTAAACGAACGATTAAGCCCAAGACTAAAGAAAATCCATGTTCATGAAGAAATTTCGAAAAAAAATTAAAAGTGAGTCGGTCTAACGAAGATACTTTTTAGGTATTTTCCGATTTTTTTTAACAAGCAGTTGTAATTCAATGCTAATTCTTTGCATTAACAGAAAAAATTAAAAATTGTCTCTAATTACCAGATTCATACCAAATTAATAGAATCAAGCAAGCAATTTGTTGATTTTGCCCCTTTTACCAAAATGACTACTAAAAATTTAAAAAATTAAAAATTGTTAATATTTTTTTTCAATAAATGACATTTTAAATTTTCTATAAAAAATTGATCAAAAAACTTTGCCGTTTCAAACAATATGTTAATAGATTAAATTAAATGTAGCTCAGGTTCTGACATTTCCGGACAACAATTCTGCAAGTTTAAATTATTTTATTTTAAACGAAAAGATCAATTAAGATTTTTTGTTATTTAATTAATATTTTAATTAAAAATTTTTTTCAAAACAACAAAAATTTTAATTAAATCAAAATTATATTTTTAATTCTCTTTCAACTTAAAAAATAATTGATTCAATTATCACATTAAATTGAAATACTTTTTCAACAATTTTTTGAATTAATAAAAAAAAACTACTGATAATTTTTTTCTGTGTAGCTGGCAATCCTTTTCAGTCGTACGATTTGTCATAAACAGGGGCACCAGAAAAATGCTCAAAAACGCGTTTTATGCGCCGTAAAATCTCGTAAATATGCCCTGAAAATTGTTAAAAAATATGCCAAAAACAAAAATTGCTAATTTTAGCAAAAGCCTTCAAGCTTTGTAGGACCCACTCTTATGGTAAACTACACCTTTCAAAATAAAAATATAATATATAAATGAAAAAGCGTATGTTTGTTTGTTCTCTACAGACTCCTAAGCTACTAAGCCGATTTTCCTGAAAGTTTCACAGTAATTTCCTGATTACCCGGCGCTTAACATAGGCTATTAATATATTTTAATCTTCAAGTAGGCGTGGCACCAACCATACAATAATAATATGAATAACCTTTTATCTGGAGGACGGTTACAGTAAGAGTTTTCCAAAAACAAATAACTTCGTTACCAATACACGACATCTGCCAAAAAGTCGGCTGGATTAGACAAGTCGGCGTGGCATCTCCCATACAATGGCAATAAAGATTTCTACGTATTTGGAGTACTGTAATAGTGAAAGTAATCCAATTTTGTACAAATAGCTTAGATAATAACCCACAACATACTCGTATTTCAAAAGGTAGGTTCAATGGGAAAAGTAGGCATGGCGACTCCCATATGGAGACCCTTGAAATTTCTGTATATCTGTTGAACGGTTACTGTAAAATCATTCAAATTTAGTCCAAGATGCTTTGCTTTTTAAAAAAATCCTACACAGAAAGAAAAACACTCGGGATAAGTTAAGCTTTTTATTACTTTTGCTTTGAGTACGAGTCGTACTCAAAAATTCAAGTACGAATAACACTAAAACGTACTCACAACAATCCTAAATGGAATAACTTTCGAAAATCATTCCCGGAATTTCTTAAAGTAAGTATAAAATTCTTAAACCAAGTACAAAAAAAGATTGAACTTTTCGTTGGTACTGTCACTCTGAGAGTAAAATTACAAATTGAGCGTTTTAATCTCATATAACTTATTAAAATTTGTTGTAGCCACTACAACAAAACCACACAAGTAGCTAAAAAACGATTGGCTTGTTGTGTGTAGAAACAACATAAATAACAGAACAGGAAGAAAACAAATTATTTTCATGTTTAAATCTTAATCAATTTTATTTTTGAAACTTTAAAAAGTAAAATTGTCTTGCCTTCAATTTCTCACTTCTCATTTAGTTTATATTCTTAGCTAAATATGTACATTAAGTATTTAAAGCATTGGTGTTCAAAAATGTTTTGCATATGTATTGCGAGAGAATTTTAAAGTACAGTGACAAGCAAAACTAAGGGCATAGATTTTCATTAATATTTAATCTCAAGAAATGGTTTTTGTTATAAAACATTTATAATAATGGGGGTCAAACTAAATTTTCTATTTTTTAAATTGACTTTTAAAATATTGACATTTAAAAAACAAAATGTATTCAAAATTGTTCAATTTTACCAAGTAAAAAAAAAAAAAATTCAGGGTGAACTGTGGGCATGTTTTCAAATTAAAAGTATGAATAATATCTAAGAAAACTCCAATAAAATATTCTACATTTATGCTTTTTTGACAGTTTCGGAAAAGCATTAAAATATTTTAGCATTTATCTTACACACTGTATTCGAAAAAGTATCAACACAGCGTCCGTGCAAGTGCACTCGTCGCTGTCTGACGAGCAACTGAATTAATGAGCGTAAAAAACAAAGGGGTGGGGCTTCTAAACAATTGTTTGCCTGAATGAGCATCACAGATTTAAAGTAAAAATCATATCGGGAATGGTGGTGGTGTTTTGTAATTTGAACTTTGTAAGGTGTGAAACAGGTAAGTAAATTAATTATAATAATATTCTTCTTCTAATTTCAGTTTTTATTTATTTAAAGTACGAATTCGGGATTAAATCAACTTTATAACACTTGACTTAAGTACATTTTGAGATTGATTCAATCTCAGTTTTACTTAATGCTAGGAACACAACTCGGACGAACGACGAATTTCGCCCAACACGACGAATTTTTCAGTAAAAATTCGGTGAGTAAATTCATCGTATGAAGCACAATAACGACGAATAACAAACAGCTTCTATAATTGAGAAAGTTCATTGCTGTTTGTGCAAAGAGAGAGAAATAGTGTGACCATATAAAAAAAAATAATGCTTAAAAATTAAAACATAATCAAAAATACAACTAAAAACTATTTTTATAGCAAAGTACTTTGTATATTTATTTTTAATGTTATACAATAAAAAAAACAATTATTAAAGTAAAAAGTAACTTTATTTACTAAAATACGTCTAAACTAAAACCAAACCAAACCGCGTATGACGAATTTCGCCGGACGCTATTATTGTATGTTTTTTCATATCACCAATATGTTTTATTTTTGGCGACGAATATTCGCGGCCAAAATTCGTCGTTCGTCCCAGTTGTGTTCCTAGCATAAATCAATCTCATTTTCGGATTATTGTAAGTACAAATTCGGGATTAAATCAATTTTATAATTCTTAAATCAAGCGCATTTTGAGATTGATTCAATCTCAGTTTTACCTTAATCAATTTCATTTAAAGCATTTACATAAAAAAAAATTTACATATATCAAAATATGCACCAAAAATGCTGCAAAAATGCTCTTTTAACAAAATTATGGCTGTAAAGGGTAAAGTATGCAAAAATATGCACTAACAAATCGATTCGTAAAAAGCTTTAAAACGAATAAATATATTGTTTCTGCCTTCATTGGTGGCACAAGGAAAATGGCATATTTATGTTTTCGCTGGTTATTATGCTAGTGTGCTCATAAAGTATAAAATTGGGTGACATATTTTTTTTTACAAGTCTGTCCGGCTTGCAACTGTTTATGAAAATTTTAATTTCTGATCTATCAGAGTTGCATTTTCTTGTAAAGTAGCTGAGTCATATGATTTTTCATTCTTTTTGTGTGGTAGAATGGCAATCACAATAGATTTTGTAGACATTTTTTTATGTCGGATAGTGATGCTCACGTGCATGCTGTTGTTATTTACACTGATAAAAAAGGCGTCATTACGCTGATGTATTTTGACATCAGTTCTATGACAAGTGTCTTCGCTTTTGACCCCATGACACTTTTCGTCATTGCGATATCATCGTTAACATCACTTGGCCAAATTGTCATCAGGGTCAAAATGTATGGCATAACGGCATCTATGGGATGACACATTGGCATCACAGAAATTAATAATCGGGGTCGGTTTTATGAAGCATGTTCTAAGTGCGATGACAAACTGTCATCAAATTGAGTCATTGTAATTGACCTTAATGTGCTGTTTTCACAACACGAGTGATGGAACGAGTAGTAAAATTTATATGAAAAACACTGTGATGCCATGTCTTATATATCATTCAACTAAAGAAAATTACGATTGTTCAAGGACAGATGATGTAGCGCAGTTACTTAAGGGAAAACGACTGTAAGCTTCTTAGCTTTTTGCGAACAACTTGTATGTGTTTTGGCCACTTGAAGTTATCGTCGACATGCATACCAAAGTTTTTGATTGGGGGACTTGATTTAAGGAAATCCGTACTTACCGCACTACTGACCCCGCTTCGGTTTGATTAAGGACCGGATGGATTCATTTGTCTTTTCAGTGCCGGCACATCTGTATCTGAATTCAGTCAGAAAGCGGCTAGACATTACGTATATATATTCAATGTCTGACAAAAATCTGGACGAAGTCTTTAAGAAAGAAGTTAGACATTTGCAAGAACATGTAAATCAATTAAAATAGATAATCATTCATTCAAAAGCAAATTTCGATCTACCAAGGTGAAATACCATTTGGTTTAAAGATTGATGTTAGACTATTGACGTCATCCGGCTGCAATAGCCGAGTGAGTAAGAAGGCAAACCCCACTGAAGAGATTGTGTGGTTACAATCGAAACTAGTCTGGGCAACCTGTCCGTGAACGCCTGGGTTCAAATCTCAGCGCAGTCAAGAATGAAAAATTATCCATTAAAATTTTAATTAATTTCATGTTGTAAACTTCCTGGCTTCATAAAAATAATTTAATGAAAATTAAATTCAATGAACTTAAGCCTAATTAAAAATATCTAAATTTGGATTAAAATTTGCAAGAAACTTCGGATTCAGACAACGTCTGAACATTTGGCTGGCTGGGTTATTTATTAAAATCAGTACCCATGTTCTGTAACTTTGGTGAGAACTTCTCGCATCGAAAACATGTAAAACAAAATATTCCATCGTTTTTCGAAAAGTGACAAAAAAGTGTGATTGTAACTCATGTCGAAAACTATGAAAAGAGATGACATCGTTACGTTATAAGTGGAATATTACACTCGAAGCCGATTAGAAATTGCAGATGTCTCAAAATCGTTGACGACGACAAAATTTGACTAAAATTGAAAAATTTTCAACGACGGCGGCGAAAAAACAACCGTCGGCTATACAAAAAAAATTTTATGTGCGACTTTAATGTTTGTTGATGAACAAATTGCTTTGAAAACATTCGTATATTTTTAAAAAATGTTAAAAGCAAAAGAATTAAACAATGAAAAAATCTGCCAAGAACAAAATACTTATATTTTCCGTGTTAATATTCATTGCATTTTGCATTTTTAATTAATTTTTAGTGTTAAAAGTTTTTTTCACCCCGTTTTTACGAGTGAGTTTATTTGACAGTTCAAAGCGGGAACATTCTCACAAAAATTTTATAAACACACTTTTTCAGTATATTGGCGAGAAATTTCCTTACGTGACAGTTATTACTCGCCAACAACGTTACAGACGCAGTTAAGTGAGAAAACCAGCTGTTTGTTTAAATTTATGGCATTTTTGTTTCATTTCTTACATTTCAATTGAAAAGTTTCTCGACGCGAGAATTACAGAACATGGGCACAGAAATACCTTGTTCATACATACATATGCATGTTTGTATATATATTTCTTTATTTTATTAAAAAAAACTTTTAACAGAATCTTTAATTTTTCTTTTTCTTTTAACTTTTTGCTCCTTTTCTTTATTCTTTACAACAAACTGTCTGCATCACTTGTTAATCTCAATCTATCAGTCTCTGGATGTCTTTGACTTTTTAAAAATAAGTTCTAAGAAACTTTAAAATTGTCTGAATTTAATCCTGAAAATATCCTTCAAGCATCAATATAAATCACTCAACAACAAATAAATGGAGCAAATGGGAGAAAATGAAAAAAAATAACGATAGTAAAAATTATCTAAATAAGAGAAGAAGAAACGGCATCAATTCGATAAAAAAAAAAAAAGAAATAAAAAAATGACAAACATAAAAACCATTAAAATAGTATATTTTTTTTAAAACTTTTTTTATACAAGAAGAGTATATAAAAATGTTATTTAAAAAACAAAAAAAAAAAAAAAAAACTGAATAAACAATACGACAGGGTCACAATGACCTTTTTTTCGTATTGAAAACAGTGGGTAAGAAGATTAATTGAAAGCAAATGGAAGTCGAAATCATTTAAATAAAAATAAACCTGGATGGCGCTAAAACCAATAAATTCGAATTTAATTTTTGCCAATAATTGATTCGTGTTGAATACCATGATAAAATTGGTGTTTGATAAAAAGTATTGTTTGTTTTATACGTTATAAAAGATCTATGAAAAATCATGGATCTATCTTATATATTTAACACCATAATTTCCAGTCCTATGAAACCTATTTGTGCCACATTTCATGACAAAGGTGGAGTCATTCGTGCGTTCCGAACAATATTTTTGTCTGGAGAATAATTTTTTTTTTACTAAGAGTGTTATGTAGAACAGTTCACCCATTTCGGAAAATTTGTTCGAAAAAACAAAGCTACCATATGGTTAAATTATCGAAAAAGGACATTTTTGAATTGGGCTTGTCCTTGCTATGAATTGGACCATAGTTGGCCGAAACGTTAACGTGGTTTAAGGTAATCAGTGTACAGTATTTCATAATGGTAGAACCTTTTTTTCTTCTGTTATGACATTTTTAATTTTCAGGATATATGGTAAGGACCCGAATCCTTGCTCCGAAATTTTCCCTATTTGCAATTTGACTATCTTTCATCAAGTCAAACAAGTGTGCCCGATTTCATAACTCTACGACAACTCCTTTTATTTTTGGCTGCTCGTTATATGAAAACACGACACTGTGCTGCGCAGGGACTTTTCAAAAAAGTCTATAACATCACTGGACTACAGTGACCTCAATTGCTACATTGTGTGTATTATTAAGATTATTTTAATGTTTAAAAAGTAAAATAAGAGGATAAGACTCCCATATTCTATTTTTTTAAATTATTTAATGAAAAACATTATATTTTCAAAGCAGAATAATTACAAAAATCATATCAGGCGTGCTGCTGGTATCTTATAATTGAGAGTTCTTCTGTAAATAAAGGGCGGAATACAAGAAAAGTGAAACAAACATGTGTAACGGGTAAGTAAATAAAAATATTCTCTCAATTTGACTTCAATGACGCAATTTAATTACAGTTTTTCATTTAATTGAGCCTAATGAGTCCTTTCTCCGATGATGACATGTTTTTTGAAACCAACTCCGATTAATCTGTGATGTTAGTGTGTCCTCCCTTTGATGACATAATGGAAATTTTTTACACTGATGACAATTTGGCCAAGTGATGTAAAGGCTGACATCACAATAAAGAAAAGTGTCATTGGGTTAAAAATGAAGACACTTGTCATAGTACTGATGTCAAAGTACATCAACGTTATGACGCCTTTTCTATCAGTGTATACAGGGCTGCCAGATTTGACGATTTATCGTCATTTTTACGATTTTTGGTTCCGAAATTAGCAAAATGCCGATTTGCTGATTTTTTTCTAAAAAGTGACGCTTTTATTCAGTCTTCAAAATAAGACAATTTTAAATCTTTTGATGTTTGTTATTAGGCAGCACAGAAAAAAAAACATTTTTGTAAATTTTAATTTTTTATATTCATCCCTATTGTAAAAAAATTATACTTGAAATGTTTGCTTTTTTCCATAAAAAATTTAATGGGCAAAGGCAAAATTTTTAATCAAGTCAATTTAAGTAAAAAATTCGTACCAAAACATTGATCTTGAGATTAAGAGTTCACTCGTGTGGGGATATATATGAAAAATTTTTAAGCCAAATTTTATCCTCCTAGCTTATATGGGTGCCATGGTGCCAAAACTCTAATTTCCAGAAGAAAGATTATTTCAGGTTAAATAAAAAAATAATAATCATTTATAAGAAGATTTAAAGAAGTTAAGGTTTACAGGTCAGAATTAGAGATTTATGGGTATATATTACAGACAGTTGTGGTTTTTTTGTTCATATCTTAAGCATTTGTAGACCCACTCAGCTTAAGTATAATAGCTCACTATTCCGTACTATATCTAATATAAATGTATGGTAATGTTTATATACGAGTCTTCGGAAATCCCATTTCAACAAACACATGGTTAGATTGACATCGTTAAACCAACTTGCTATTCATACGGTCTCAGAATATACACATATACTTTATAGGGCCTAATATTAATATTGAAGCAACTACAAAAGGAATGACAAACTTATATAAAAACGAACTTGTATATATAACCTCTGTGGTGAACGGTAAGCAAATTTGAATTTTTTAGAAAATAGCCCGATTGAAAGTATCTTTTATTCTTAAGACTTTGAAAAAGATTATTATAATATAGTAATTAAAGGTTTACAAAACGAATTTTTTATGAACATTTTTCTTAGCAAACGTTTGTTAAATTTAACAAACAATTTCATAAACATTCGGAGGTATATGCATGCATATATGTAATGTGTTTTTGTTTGCTTGTTTTTAAATAAAAACAAACTTAAACAAACTTTGTTTAAAATTTAAATTGTCCGATTTTATTGACGATTTTTTATGCAGAAAAATACGATTGTTTTATTTTTTCTCAGGAAATTGACGATTTTTTTCATAATTTTTTCTGGCAGCCCTGAGTGTATAGGAAGTTTTATATTTCTAAAAAAAACATGCCTTATAAATTTCATGTAATATTGGTTATACAGAGCTTTTTTTTGTAGACATAACAGGCGAAGAAACCTCGATTTCCTTAGAGGTTGATTTACTTATGGACTTAATACGCCCACGAAAGCGGGCGTAGCAAAAAAAATACCATTATATTTGTATATTTTCCGACTTTGTTAAGAATTTTGGTACTATTAGTCATATACCCCGTATTTCTGAAGATACATAGCAGTAATATACAAAAAAAAATCGATTTCTTTGAAAGGTGCTCCACTTTACTACTTCACGGATTTGACTTATTTTCAATACCAAACTCCTGAAATTGTAAGGAAACAATTTTGTGTTACAACCCAGTAAAAACTTCGCTTGCTGTTTCAAAATGAATAGCTTGTTTCGTTCATTATTTAGTAGCTTTCTTCGCTACTATTTGCGTTAGGTAGCAGCAATTACATAACAATTAAAATTAATGAAATAATCACTTACACACGTAATGACTTACAAAAGGGATTAAAAAAAATATTTCTTAAAAAAGAAATATTTTTTTTAATCCATTGGCAACTTTTTTGGATGATTTATATCTACTTACTTTCCGGATGCATACAGATATAACAAGTTCGAGTGCTACATTTGGCATTGCCGAATCTTTGATACCCTGCACCGACAATTACAATATTTCAGGTGTGGGCTCTATATGATATCTTTATATTATTATGTTAATTTTGACAGTTATCTAAAACTAGCAGTTCAACATTCTAGCATAACCCCCAAAACAATCAACAGATGTTGAGCGTCTCTTGACTGAAAAAAGGAGAGCTCGAAGAGAGTGGCAATTGCACAGATCGCCCCAACTTAAGACTTTATTAAAAGAGTGCACAAAAAGGCTAAGAAATTTACTGCAGTCTCAGAAAACGGCTTCCCTGGAAAAATATCTTAAGGAGCTTGATGCAACTTCTCAATCAGACTACTCATTATGGCGTGCAGCTAGAAATCTTAATAGACCAGTTATCACCGTTAAGAAACTTAAATGGAAGTTGGGCACGAAATGATATAGAAAAAGGAAATCTTTTTGTTAATCATTTGAAAACCGTATTTACCCCTCATACATCTCTCGATATTGCGGAGGAGTTACCACCTGTTGCTGTTAGAGCAGCTGTTCCACTAAGATTTGAAGTAAGAGAAATCGAGAAGGCTATTCATGATTTAAACCCGAAGAAAGCCCCTGGTTTTTGATAAGATTAGTAACAAAATGCTTTTGGAGCTTCCCAGCATAGCAAAGAAAATTATTCTCCTGATTTTTAATGCTATTTTAAGCCTTGAATACTATCCTTAAGAATGGAAAGTATCCTTAGTTACAATGATACCTAAACCAGGAAAGGATCCTACAAAAGTT
Organism: Pollenia amentaria; assembly: GCA_943735925.1. NCBI lineage: Eukaryota > Metazoa > Arthropoda > Insecta > Diptera > Polleniidae > Pollenia > Pollenia amentaria. Next base: position 179,526,361 of record OX031010.1, on the reverse strand, counting down.
GAGTCATATAGACCTATAAGCTTATTGTCTAATATATCAAAGCTGTTTGAGAAACTACTAGTGTCAAAAATAACACCGATTTTAAATGAAAACAGATGTATTCCCAATCATCAATTCGGCTTTAGAAGAGAACATAGCACAATTGAACAAACCCATCGTATAGTAAACGCCATAAGAAAAGCCTTTGAAGAAAAAAAATATTGTTCTGCCCCCTTCATCGATGTTTCTTAAGCTTTTGATAAAGTCTGTAATGAAGGGTTATTACATAAATTAAAGTTAAACTTACCAGTAAACACACACAAGCTGTTACAAAACTACTTATTCGGTCGAAGGTTTATTATTAAAGAAGGTGATTTTATAAGTTCTCCACAGCCAATTGACGCTGGAGTCCCTCAGGGAAGCATAATGGGCCCACTGTTATACTTAATATATACCTCAGACATGCCAACAAATAACCACACCCCAACTTCAACCTTTGCTGATACAGCTTTTTTAAGCGTACATGAAAACTGTCATGAAGCATCTCGCTACTTGCAGAATCATATATTTGAATTGGAAAAGTGGTTAAAACAATGGAGGATAAAGGTCAATGAGCAAAAATGCGTACATATAACATTCACCTTGCGTCGGGAGTCATGTCCCCCTATTAAAATCAATTATCAATTAGTGCCCCAACTATCGCATGTAAAATATCTCGGTATTCATCTAGATCGGCGTTTAACATGGAAATGCCATATAGAAGCCAAACTAATGAAACAATGAAACTAAAAGCAATTCAAATTAATTGGCTTATTGGAAAAAATTCTGTTCTTAGCCTCGATTGTAAACTTCAACTCTACAACTCTATCTTAAAGCCAATTTGGTGCTACGGTATTCAGCTATGGGGCACTGCCTCGGCCTCAAATATCGAAAAAATTCAAAGGCGCCAAAATAAACTTCTTCGAATAATCACAGTTGCTCCCTGGTATGTTAAAAACTCAAATATTCACAAGGATCTCAATGTGCCATTAGTAAAAATTATTATTATTACGAAGTACGCAGTAAAATAATTAAAAAGGCTTGAGTCGCACCCAAATCCACTAGCTCAAGATATTTTAAATGACAGCGGCCACTCTAGATTAAGGAGAAGAGATACAGCAGGACTCATCAGAAAAGAAGAGCGCTAAAAATACATATGTGAATAGAAACCGTGAAGAGAAAAATTTTCGTCTAGCATTGGCAGGACAAAAATAAAGTATTAGTATAAGATTTGATTAATTATTGTTAGTTCATATTTAATATATGAAGATTCAATAAATAAATAATGAAAATGAAAAAAAAATCATCCCAAAATTCTGTAGAGTGATTTCTGGTATTAAAAACATAAATAAGAATAAATTTCCATACAGCAGTGAAATTTGTTTTAGTGTTTACAGTGAATTTCAAAAGGCTGCCTAATATGGAATATAAGGTAAATTATGGATCGTATAACACAAAATTGCATGGCATTTTTTATGGCCATATGAAGCTAAATTGGAACAAATTTTACCGCAATATCTATATCTGCTATGATTTTAGGCGTATTGAATTAATTTCCCAGAGTGGGCTTTATATGCCTTATAGGCCTTTCGGAAATTATGGACCGATCATAACGAAATTTATTAGAGTGATTTCTAGTCCCATTAAACTGTGAAGTATTAAATTTTACCATGATCGCATTATTTATAACAGTTTTAGGCGTATTACAATGTTTTCCGAGAGTAGGGTTTATGTGGGGTCTATGGTAAATTATGGACCGGTCTTCGCGAAATTTAACAGTATGATTTCCAGTCGTATGAAAAGAATTAACGCAAAATCAGATATCATTGCGTGCATTGTTCCACTATTATTCCATATTTGTTTTTGTGACAAAATGATAAGTTTTTTAGAGTGGTGGTTACCATAGCTGGGGGTAGTGCACTAAATATTGATTTTAATCAGCGGTGCACTATCACTAAATAAAACTGAAAAATTAGTTTGAACTCTTTTTTACCAGCTTTAGTGATGATTGCTATTTTTTTAACTACCACTAAAAAAAATTAGTGATATTGCAAATTTTTTCACTAACACTAAACGAAGATTGAATGCAAAAATCTGCACTCAATTCAAATTTTTTTTTTTTTTTTTTCTCATTATTTATTTATTGAATCTTCATATATTAAATATGAACTAACAATAATTAATCAAATCTTATACTAATACTTTATTTTTGTCCTGCCAATGCTAGACGAAAATTTTTCTCCTCACGGTTTCTGTTCACATATGTAGATGTTCAGCGGTTTTCCCTTCGGATGAGTCCTGCGGTATCTCTTCTCCTTAATCTAGAGTGTCCACTGTCATTTAAAATATTTCGAGCAAGTGGATTTGGGTGCGACTCAAGCCTTTTTAAATATTTTGCTGCGTACTTCGTAATAATAGTTTTTACTAATGGCACATTGAGATCCTTGTGAATATTTGAGTTTTTAACATACCAGGGAGCGACTGTGATTATTCGAAGAAGTTTATTTTGGCGCCTTTGAATTTTTTCGATATTTGAGGCCGAGGCAGTGCCCCATAGCTGAATACCGTAGCACCAGATTGGCTTCAATATAGAGTTATAAAGTAGAAGTTTGCAGTCGAGGCTAAGAACAGAATTTCTTCCAATAAGCCAATATATTTGAATTGCTTTTAGTTTCATTTGTGTTAGTTTTGCTTCTATATGGCATTTCCATGTCAAACGCCGATCTAGATGAATACCGAGATATTTTACATGCGATTGCTGGGGCACTAATTGATTATTGATTTTAATAGGGGGACATGACTCCCGACGCAAGGTGAATGTTATATGTACGCATTTTTGCTCATTGACCTTTATCCTCCATTGTTTTAACCACTTTTCCAGTTCAAATATATGATCCTGCAAGTAACGGGATGCTTCATGACAGTTTTCGTGTACGCTTAGAAAAGCTGTATCATCAGCAAATGTTGAAGTAAGGGTGTGGTTGTTTGTTGGCATGTCTGAGGTATATATAAGGTATAAGAGTGGGCCCATGATGCTTCCCTGAGGGACTCCAGCGTCAATTGGCTGAGGAGAACTTATAAAATCACATTCTTTAATAATAAACTTTCGGCCGACTAAGTAGCTTTCTAACAGCTTGTGTGTGTTTACTGGTAAGTTTAGCTTCAATTTATGTAATAACCCTTCATGCCAGACTTTATCAAAAGCTTGGGAAACATCGATGAAGAGGGCGGAACAATATTTTTTTTCTTCAAAGGCTTTTCTTATGGCGTTTACTATACGATGGGTTTGTTCGATTGTGCTATGTTCTCTTCTAAAGCCGAATTGATGGTTAGGAATACATCTATTTACATTTATAATTGGGGCTAATTTTGACACTAACAGCTTCTCAAACAGCTTTGATATATTAGACAATAAGCTTATAGGTCTATATGACTCAACTTTTGTAGGATCCTTTCCTGGCTTAGGTATCATTGTAACTAAGGATACTTTCCATTCTTGTGGGTAGTATTCAAGGCGTATAATAGCATTAAAAATTAAAAGAATAATTTTCTTTGCTATGCTGGGTAGCTCTAAAAGCATTTTGTTGCTGATCTTATCAAAACCAGGGGCTTTCTTGGGGTTTAAATTATGAATAGCCTTTTCGATTTCTTTTATCTCAAATCTAAGGGGAACAGCAGCTCTAACAGCAACTGGTGGCAACTCGACTACAATATCGGGAGATGTATGCGGGGTAAATACGTTTTTCAAATGATTAACAAAAAGATTTCCTTTTTCTTCATCATTTCGTGCCCAACTTCCATTTAAGTTTCTTAATGGTGGTTTAGTGATAACTGGTCTATTAAGATTTCTAGCTGCACGCCATAATGAGTAGTCTGATTGAGAAGTTGCATCAAGTTCCTTAAGATATTTTTCCAGGGAAGCCGTTTTCTGAGACTGCAGTAACTTTCTTAGCCTTTTTGTGCACTCTTTTAGTAAATTCTTAAGTTGAGGGGATCTATGCAATTGCCATTCTCTTCGAGCTCTCCTTTTTTCAGTCAAGAGACGCTCAACATCTGCAGAATATATTTTACTATTTTTGGTTTTTTTGAGGGTTATACTAGAATGTTGAACAGCTAGTTTCAGATAACTGTCAAAATTTACAATAGAAATATCCACATTCTCCGGTGTACTAAGCGGAATATTTTCAGTGCAGTGGGTACTGAGATATTTTTTATATTTTAACCAATTTATTTGAGTGGCTGACGTCACTAAGTTATCAGACGGAGATACAATTCTATTAGGATTTGTTATTGTAAGAATTGTAGGTGTGTGATCAGAAGATAGTTCTAAGGAAGCTTCAACATAAATCGTTTCTACGGGGATGTTTTTAACCACTCCAAAATCGATAACATCTGGAACTTTTTGCTGATCAGAAGGCCAATATGTTGGTTGTCCGCTCGCGACCACATTTAGATCCATTTTACAAATTGTGTTAAACAAAACACGACCCTTAGGTGTAATAAGTCGTGAACCCCAGAAAGTGTGTTTAGCGTTATAATCGCCAGCAGCCAGGAAGCAAGGTCCTAATGATTTGAAATATTTATTATATTGGCTTTCTGATATAGAAAATCTAGGTGGGGAGTATAAAGATGAAATTACTATGTCTCGATTTAATTCCTCAACGCAAATGTTCGTTGCTTGGAGATAGTCTTCACGATGATCACTCATTAAGTAGTGTTTTACTCGGTTCTTTATCAAAATGGCAGAACCGCCACAAGCTCTGTCTCGAGGGTCCTTGGTATCATATAATATATAACCATTGATTTTAAACGTATTTCTTGAGGTCAGATGAGTTTCAGAGACCATCATAACATCAATTTGTTTATTTTTAAGGAAGTATTCTAGTTCATTTTTATGTTGGCGGATGCCGTTTGCGTTCCAAAAGCAAATTTTTAAACAGTTCATGGCTTGTTTAGTACAGCTTGCAATAACATCGATTGCATTCTTAGCATTTCTTGCATCATGTTACCCATTGTGTTGGTAAAATTGTTAACTGTTTGCACTAATGTTTCCATAGTTTTTTCTAGCCGAGTTAAATTAGAAATGGGAATTTCGTCGTTATTTGGTACATCACCTTGAAGTTGCATAGGATTAGATTTTAATACATTAGCGTACGAGGTTCTGTTATTATTTGGCTGAGGCATCTGGACGCCGTACGTGTTTCCTTGATTAGTTGCCTGCGTTTGAGGGGGATTAAGTTTCTGTCCAACAGAACGCTTGACAATCGAATATACCGGGCATCCTCTATAGTTGGCAGTGTGGTTACCACCACAGTTGCTACATTTTTTTACGTTAGGGTCATTTTTGGACTTATCGCACCGGACGGTACCATGTAATTCTCCACATACGACGCAAACAGGGGGTAAATGGCAGTATGCCCTAGTATGACCAAATTCTTGGCAGTTTAAACACTGAACGGGCCCATTTCTTTTGTGCGGCTCCTCTATCGTGATTTTTCTGTACAGAATGTATTTTAAACTGTAAATGGGATGCGTTTCATTTTTTTTTAGCTTAACATCGCCGGGCTCTAACTCCACTCGAAATAGTGGTTGGGGATTTTTTTCCCTATTTTTAATATTTGTAACATTTTTTATTTTGAAGCCCTTTTCTTCTAAAAATGTTTTTATTTCGTCTGGGTCCACGCATGAGTCAATGCCCTTTATCACAACCTGAAGACCTTTGCTGCTTTTCAGTTGGTATGTATAGAAGCTTTTTTTAAGTGCTTCAAACTTATTAATTATTTTGCGAAAATCATTCTCGTGATTAACCTGTATTTTTGTTTCGTTTATATTACCACGCTTGATTGCAGCTACGTAAAACGAATTTTCACCTATCACCGAGATTAAACTTTTTATAAGCTCACTTGAGTTTTGCTCTCTAAGGTATATCGGGGGTGGCTTTGACGTTTTTATGACGTTAGGTGCTTCAGAAGATTCATCCTCCAGAATTGCAAAACGATTTTGCGAGTTTATTCTATCAAAAGATGGAACTTTCGAGGCAGAGGCTACAGCTGAAGAGGCAGGGCTGCGACCACGTTTAAGCACTGTTACATACCTGTCCATACCAACTTGCACTTGTGGTTTTTGACAATTTTTTTCTTGTTTGTTTTCCATTACGTCTTTGTTCGAGTTTATGTTGTCAATGGTAACGCTTGTATTATTTTCTGTTGTTGTATTTATTTCCACATTGCTTACACTAGCATGAGTATCATTTATTTTTGTTGTTGTTTCATTGTTATTACTCATATAGAGTTGTTTTTGTTTTTTTCACCGTTTTTTTATTTTTAATTTTTGTTAACTGTGCTCTTTTTATTATGTATAATGTTGTTACACCGAGATAATAAAAGAAAAAAGAATAAATATTTTTTTTGCACAGATTATTTGCAAGTATGTATGTGCGTACATAAATACATATGTAGGTATATTTTTTTACTTGTATTTTTTTTCTTAATTTTTTTTTTTTTTTATTTTTTTATTGTTCACTTTTATATTGAGCGTCCAAATTCGCTTGTTAAATTAACTAATTTATGTTAAAAAAAAGAACCGTATGCGGAGTTAAAAGAAACACGTCTTTTCTCATCGAGCACGACCGATGTACATACAATCAAAAAAGTCGTAAATAGATATCGATGTATCGAGTCGATATTTCTAAGATCTCTTTATAATAAATTTCAACAACTGCTTACAATACTGCTGTATTTTAAGAATTGCATCATATATTTTTTAACTAATATTAAGACAATAACGGCGCTTTTCCATTGTACATTTTCATAGATTACACAGTTCAGTTTTGTCTCGGTTTTTTAAGAGATGACAAGGAAAGGATTCCTAGAATTATGCAAAGAATCGCCTTAATTATGGCGTATTAGCAGCAATAGTTTCATAAAAGTTGGAATGTTAATAATAACAAAAATATTTTGTTTTATTTTTTATTTGAGCATCTTATACATATATTAAAAATAAAATATTGCACAGTTTAATTGCATAGTATGTAGAGTTTATTTATTCCCGCACTTTTTGGATTCCCGGGAAAGCGGGAAATAAATATCAAATTCCCGGGATCCCGGGATTCCCGCCCAAATTTTTTTATTTATTTATTTACTTATTTCTCCAATGAAACTAATATTTCTTACTGACTATTACGCTTAAAATAATTAAATCTAGTATCTATTGTATAACAAAAACGTAAAAAATTTAAGATTCAAATTATTTTAAGACACTTAAGAGGTTATTTTGATGCCAATAGGATCATAGAAATCAATATACGTATAGACATTGTCAAATTCAGAGCTCATTTGCATAATTAGAATGAAAGTATTAAAGTCTTAGTGCAATAAAATTTCTGAAAGGGCGATTAGGAACTGAAAGCACAACATTACGAAATAGGAATTCTGAAACAATTTTACCGTTTAACAAATTCAGCAGGAAGGAGATATTTTGTTTAGCAGTGGTGTATGAAGGTGTTTGTCATTCCATGTGAATCTTTTTTTAATATTATGGTTGTGCAATTTAGCATATTCTACTTTCATAAGACTCAAAATTACTTGAAATGCTGCATATAAAGCACACTTAAAACACTTAACTACGCCCTAAGCCGCAAGACCTTATAATATAATTGTAAAATTTACACTTCAGTGTGCTAAGACAAGAAATAAAATTTCGTGAAGATAGGCCTTTAATTATCATAGGCCCTATACAAAGCCCATTCTTAAAAATGAGCTTAATACGCCTCAAACTGTAGTAGATTTAAATATTGTGGTGGAATTAAGTTGGATTAAACTACTAAAGGCACTAGTCCGACATAGATTTACTAAAATATTAAAAAAAAGATGTTCTTCAAAATTTGCCGGGAATCCCGCAACTAATTCCCGGGAAAGCGGGAATTGAAAACAATTGAAAATCCCGGGAACAAACTCTATTAGTATGTATGTGTCACAAGATTCGTTTAACGGCAGTATATAATCCGGCATTATATAATCCCAATCAATTTTTTTTTTTAGATTTCATATGGCGAAGAAATACAAAATTTTTTGTATTCTTTACTTCTTTTTAATATAGAATAAACTGCCGATACCTCGATTTCAAACGAATACTTCGTTCGCATAACTTGCCTTAAAAACTTAATTCTAAAATTTTAATTAAAATAAAAATTTAGCGAATGAACGTTTCCTTCGAAATCGAGGGATGGGCAGAAAATTTTAAATTAAAAGAAACAATAAATAGTTAGAATGGACTTACATGGAAAATGTTTGTACATATGAAAATATGTATTGACATATATTGGTATATTAAGATTTTAAATTTGGTAATAATTTCAGCTTAATACGTTCGATACATCGATATTTTTAATTAATAAATATCGATACGATATATATCGATATATTTTTCCAATTTGCCCATCCCTGTTACATTGTTAATGATAGGTTGTCAGTGATATAAAATTTAAGTGGATTCGGTGTTATAAAATTGTTTTGGAAAAAAAACGTCAAATCAAGAAATCTGAAAAACTTGGTGTTAATAAATCAGCAATCTGGCAAAGGTATTTTCTTGTTTACATATTTTGGAAAAAACAAACTAAAGAAATTGGAATTTCGTCATTCATTTTGTTCATTTATTTATTTAATATCAATATACTAACAAATTTTGGTTTATGTATGTCTGTCCATCTGTCCGTCTGTTGAAAACACGCTCACTTTCGAAAAACTCAAAAGAAAAGAACAAACTTGGTGTAAAAATGCTTGTAGTATTTTTAAGCAGTTTGGAATTGAAATCCAGCAAAAAGTATGATCAGCGCTATGAATCAAAATGTGTAACCACGATAGATGGGGCTAGTGCACTAATTTTGCAGTTTCAACTCACAGTTAGTGATAGTGCAAAATGATTGCAATAATTTTGTTGATGTTGAGCTATGAACTGAAAGTTAGCAGCCTCACTAAGCATGAGTGATAGTGATGCTAAAAAATGTTGCACTTAAAAAAAAAATAGTTTGATTTAAGAAAAAGCAATCATCAGTTTATTGCAACTATTTTGCTCTTCACTCATTTGAGTGCAACTTGAAATTTTGCACTAAATTTACAAACAAAAACTTGTATTTTCGTGATTAAAGCCATGAGATATTCCGTTATTGACAAATCATTGACATGTTGTTTAATTTCCTTTCTTATGCATATCATAACAAGAATCAAAAAATATGCTTATACAAAATTACATTTTTCAAATTTTAGTGAGAGTCTGATTATATGCAGATGGGTATTTTTAATATCGGCGATATATATCGATTATAATTTTTTTAAATATCGATATTTTGATATATCGGTATTTATTGCCCATCTCTACAATATAATGCTTTTTTATGTTTTTGCTATTAAATAATAGAAAAAATAACTATTAAAATTTTAAATTTTTTCTGTCCTCATTAGAGGCGATTTTTTTCCAACTTCGTCTGGTAACCCTATATATAAACAGAAGCCATGATTTTACAGGGCATTATCAACACTGTCGATTTATACGGGGCGTAAAGTGCAATGCCTTATGCCATTATTTAGGGTGCATTTTTTAGAATAAAACACACCACCCTTTTAGAGAGCGAAGCATTTTTAAGAAACGAACACCAAATTGCATTTTTTTAAATAAAATGTCACATTTTTTGTAGAAAAGAAAACACAAATTAGTACACCCTCATTCACTACTGGTGGTGGTAAAGGGTGTAAAAAAAATGCCATACTACCTTTTATTAGTTAAATGTGAATGCAATTTATTTTGGGACATCCGTAGAAAAATTCATTGATTTTTTCAGTAGAATTGTAAGTGCTAATTTTGCTTTTTTTCTGATTTCTTTGTATTCTGGTTATTTTATAGGCAAAGTTTTTAATGAGTAAAATTCTTTTTTGTAAATTTTCTGAAGGTAATACCTGTTTCAGACTATGGGGATAAACCTGCAACAATATTCAAATTTTTTTTCTCCCTCCGTTCAGACGCTTTGTTTTATTTTGCAAGCAACAACAAACAATTTGACTTACTTCTTAAATTTAAATTTAACCATACAATAGAAAAAATTTTTAAGAACCTTATTAACGGGAAATATCCAACTATTGCTTGATTTTTCGTTTTGGGCGACATTGTTTACCCCGCAAACTGCTCCACACCCGTCGTCAAAATTTTGTGTTTCATGAAATATTTCTGTGCGACATATCACAGAGTGTAAAACAGGTATAAGCAGAATTTGAACATTCTGCCTTGTAAGAGATTAAATAATACTTTTTTAAGGAACGAATATTGGACTATAAGTCATGTCGCCGAGTACAATTCCGTTCGGAACCGAAGAAAATATATTTGTTTATTGATATAAAGTATATCTTCATCGTTTTTTGGCCTTTCAGATACAGAAACATGACAACAAAAATGGTTTCATTCCGCAAAGTTTTTTCGTAATTTTCTGAAGCACCAAAATACGGAATGAATGAATCTCTGACATGGCTGTATATTTTGTATTACACAGTTAAAGATTTCTTTTCGCAACAAAAGTTGTTCCACTGTTCTTCAGTTTTTAGCTAAAAATAAATGCCCCCAGTCTATTGAAAGCCACTTCCTTAACTATTTCCACTAATTTCATTTCTATACAAACAAAGAATATAAAAACTCAAGTTGTATGTAATAAATAGTTTAGTAAATATAAAATGTTAACACTCCAGTGTAAATTTAAGCACTCATTGTTTGTCAAACATTCACCACATTTTTTATTAGAATTTGTTTTTTACGTGACTTTGAAAATGATTTTCCTATAAATTTTGATAGCAAATAAAATTTAGACACTAACAGAATATACAAACACACACACACACACATGCAGTTCCAACCACTTATCCATATGTGAGTTTTAATACACCCACACATTCAGGCCGAGAATTTACAAAAACTTTCACTTAAAACATGACAGCCCACTGAGAACAAGGGATTCTCAGTCAGTCATTAATATCAGAATGTTTTGTTGGGTGGAAAATACGACATCGTCATCATCAGCAGCAGCAGCATCATCATCATCGTCATTGTCAGGAAAAACCATTAAAAGTAGTATCGTGTTTGTGTAAATGTCTACAAATATGTTGCTCATAATAATCTATTGACCGTAAAAAAAGAATGTATTACATGGAAAAGCTTAGAGCAAAAACTGCACAATGGGTCTGAACGAGAAAGGTGGTAACAGAAAAAATCTATAAGGTTTTTTCTAAAATAAAAGGGTTTAACAACAATAATCGCCTTTGTAGGGAATTTAAATATTGTTTGTTTGTAAAAATGGGCACACTTCGTTCTATTAGCCCTGATACAAATTTTCAGACCTGCAGCTCTCAATTAGATCACATAATTACATACATTTCTCTACCGAATACATGTTACTGTAATTTGAAATTTTTCAATTACCGTTACTTGTAAGAGTTTTTTTCAATTGAACGTAAAAATGCAGTCACCGATAACCAATACATAAGCCTTATATTTTCTAAGCTTGAAAGCCGCCAAAAATACAGAATCACGTCGAAATATGGCTGATTAAAATTTCTAACATTTTATTTTATCTTAATTTTTTTAAATTATTTTTGTATAATAAAATATAAAAATGTTGTTGCTGGTATTATCGAGCTTAATAGTTTCTTGCGAGCTTTAATTTTCTGACATTAGGGTAGTATATTAGGGTGGTATGAACAGAAATCTGGTAGATAAATACTAGAACGAGATACTTGAGGTCAATGGCCCCTAAGGGCAAAACATTGGCCTTCTCGAGACATAAATATTGAAAAATCATACTTTAAAATCGACCTGTAAATGCCTGAGATATAACGAAAAATGAAAAAAAGGCGACCCCTACGTTCGGCAAAAAAAAACCTCCTTGCAAAAATACTTTATATTAGAGGTGGTACGGGGAAACTTTTTTTTTCGAGGTACGGTCTAATGTACATTAGAGCGACTCAAGTTGTATGGAAGCGAAATTCGTGCACTTTTTTTGGTGAGTCGCTCTAATGTACATATATCCATCGATAGGCGATAATACCTAAGCCAGCTAGCCGTCCGCTTTAGAGCAGAGATTTTCGCCTGAATGGTACAAGAGTAATCCGGCAGGCGAGAGGGAAGCTTTATATTCAGTTCCCCTATGAAGAAACCTCCACAAACTCTACTTACGCTCCTCGAACCTCGTGAGCTCACGAATGGTTCCTCAATATACAGCCCATTCCTGTATACGTTATGTGCTCAGCGAAGAAATGTTCCGGCGTACAGTAGTCCACCCCGCCAGGAACAATCGAAAGATTAAGTATGCTGGCGTGGCCATTGCCACGAGACTATTTTTACTCAAATATGGTGTTTTATTTTCTAAAAACTATAAATTTTCTATAACGCCTTTGAATGTCAGGTGCTGTTTTATATCACGTCTAAGACATAAGTAAACGCATCATGTTCATAACTGTCAAATACCCCTATTTTTTATAGTTCTCATTTTGCTAGCAGTTTGGTATTTTCAAAATTTTCCTATATTTTCTAATAATGGATATACAGCAAGTGTCCCACGGGAAACCAAAAGTGGTGGCGGGAAATGTTTAATTGAGAATTTGTTGTGTTTTCTATATATGTATTCGGCCAGCTAATTTTTATTAATTATTTGTTGATAGGAACAACTTATCCTTCAAAAATAAATTTCATAATTTTTTATCAATTATTAAAAAAGGGAATTAAGCACAACAAACAAAATCTTTTAATAAATAATAGTATTCCCAAAAATAACTTTGATAATTTGTTGAATAGTTTTTTTTTTTTTTTTTTTGATAAAAAAAATTATAATTTTTCTCTAACTGGACTGATATTTTATTCAATTTTTCAAATCGAGCTTTTTTAAAGATGTTTCCATATATGAGAAAACAACATATTTTAAAAAATTGATTGATTTTTTCAAAGCGATTAAATAGTTTTACAAATAAATGGCTATCGTAAAAATTATAGATTTATCTGAATTAATAAATAAGCGATTTTTATACTCTCCACAACTTGTTGTAAAGAGGGTGTATATGTTCTTAATAAGCTTATCATTACGTGTGAAACTTTTTTAATATTGATCTGGCAACGTATATTCTGGGTCCCTGAGTAATTCTAAGTATATTTAGCCATGTCAATCAGTTAAAAACACACTTTTCTAGCTTTGTTTCTAGCTTTCCTAAGCAGTTTGGGATTGAATCCAGCACAATCCGTTCAGTAGAATAGGAGTAACGGAGCCAAATCAACCACCCTAAAAACTGCTACTAACAACTGTAGCGAATTGGCAATGAATTATAATTAAAGACCAAGCGTATCCAATGTTGGTGATATGAGGCAGAACATGAATGATACGCTTGGCCCCAAACCTTGACATAGTCTCGACATGATGTCGTGCGAATAGGGTCGATGTTATTGTGCGAAAGACCCAATATATTATGCTGACGCATAAGCGCGGGACGAGTCAATTTGCCTCATCTGTATATATGGGTGGTATAATTATTGTGCTATAAGCATCTCTTGATGTTCTGGGCATAAAGGTACAATGTGATGTCCAGAACATTTGTTCAAGGTGCCGAAAGAATCATTCAAGTGCCTGGGTTTTTTTAAACGGTGTAAGATATACTTCACTCCATCTGATATCCTTACAATTTATACCACTGATATCCGACCGCGAATGGACAACTCTTATGTGTGGGCCGAGGCTTCAAAATCTATTTGCAGCTTCTCGGCCGCGTGCAGGAGAGGGCCAAGGTTCTCATTGGTCACAATAGGGTATCTAATTATATTGACTCCACAGAAAAAAGGGTTTAATCATTAAAAAAATGGTTTAAAAAGTATTTAAATTTAATTAATGTGATAATTTTATTTTTTTATTTGAAAGAAAATTAAAAATTTAATTTTGATTTCATTAACATTTTAGTTGTTTTGAAATAAATTTTCAATTAAAATTTTAATTAAATAACAAAAATCTTAATTCGTTTAAAATAAAATAATTTAAACATGTAAAATTGTTTTTGGGAATTGCCAATATTTATTTAAATAAATTAACACATTGTTTGAAATGGCAAAGTTTTTTTATCACTTTTTTAATTAAAATTAAAAATATCATTTATTGAAAATATTTTTTCAACATTTTAAAATTTTTAGTAATCAATATAATCATTTTGGTAATAGGTGCAAAATCAACAACTTGTTTGCTGGATATTATGAATTTAGAACAAATTTGGTGATTGGAGAAATTTGATAATTTTTTCTGTGTCCCTTGAGCACTGACACAATGTGGGTTGTATTTGTCTGTATTATCGTTACTACAATGGGATGTGTTCTGATGAAATTAGGGATCTGGTTCCCAAAACTTGTACGCTTGTTCGTAATACACGTTTTTCATCAAGAGCCCATCCTTTATGGCTTTTGTGGTGGATTGGCCGGTGAATCGTAAAGGGAAAATTCGTTTTTGTGCCAGACTGTTGGTATGTGGAACAACCTTCGTCCTAAGGTCTTCCCTCTCACTTTCAACATGAATAATTTCAAGTCGAATGTTCACAACTGCATCTATCCTCCTCCCCATAAGCTATTTTCCTAGTTCCACAACAATGCAATGCACTAGTAGGCGTCATCCCCAGAGTGCAGGTTCTAACAAAAAAAAAAAAAAATAATAATAAGGCCTGTCACAGAAATCAATTCCGATCGAAAGTGATTTCGTTTTTGGGGAAGCAAGATACGAAATCACTTGCACTTTCGATCGGAATGTATTTCTGTGACAGGCCTGAATAGTTCAGTAAGGTTAGTTTTATTTACGATTGGTTCGTAACTTATAGACTCCCTATAAAACACACTCCTGAAATTGTCGAACTCTCGGTGGAGGGTATTAAAGATTCGCTACATGCGAATATGGCACTTTTACTTGATTAACTCGATTATGACTAGGGTTTTTTTATTCCCGCTCTTTTTGGATTCCCGGGAAAGCGGGATATAAAAATCAAATTCCCGGGATTCCCGCCCAAAATTTTGTATTAATTTTTTATTTATTTCTCCAATGAAACTGATATTTCTTATTGGCTATTACGCTTAAAAGAATTAAATCTAGTATCGATTATATAACAAAAACGTAAAAAATTTAAGATTCAAATTATTTTAAGACACTTAAGAGGTTGTAATGATGCCAATAGGATAATAGAAATCAATATACGTATAGACATTGTCAAATTCAGAGCTCATTTGCATAATAAGAGTGAAAGAATTAGTCTTACGCGAATAAAAATTCTGGGAAGGTGATTAGGAACTAAAAACTCACATTACGAAGAAGGAATTCTGAAACAATTGTACCGTTAACAAATTCAGCAGAAAGGAGAAATTTTATTTACTACATTTATTTAATAAAATATTTTTTACAATTTTATAAGCCTTAATCAGCAGTGGTGTATGAAGTTATACTAACTTTCATTCCATGTAATATTTTTTTAATATTCATCTAAGGTACCATAAAGTATTTTTATTATTAGTCCTTTATTAATTCTAAGCCGATTTTGCCATTTGGATGTCAAATTGTTTCTAGAGCTTCTAGCCTGTTTGGGATTGAATTACAGCAGAATCACTTCAGTAGGAAAAGAGTTATTCACCCAAATGTGGAACTAACTCCCTAAAAACTCAACTGAAACTAACATAAATTTGTGGAGAAATGCACAGAAATTTCTACTTTCTACTTTTATAAGACTCAAAATCACTTGAAATGCCGCACATTAAACAAAATCTAGGAAAACGATTTACTACGCCCTTAGCCGCAAAGCTTTATAATAATGTTGTAAAATTTGCACTTCAATTTGCTAGGACAAGAAATTAAATTTCGTGATGAAAGGTCTTTAATTTATCATAGGCCCAATATAAAGCACATTCTCAAAAATTAGTTTAAAAGCCTTAAACTGTAGAAAAATTAAATATTGTGGTGAAATTAAGTTGGATAAAACAACTAAAGACACAAGTCTGACATAAATTTACTAAAGTTTTAAAAAAAGATTTTCTTCAAAATTTCCCGGGAATACCGCAATAAATTCCCGGGAAAGCGGGAATTGAAAACAACGGAAAATCCCGGGAACAAACTCTAATTATGACCAATATTTTACAGCAAGGCCACCGATGTCGATCTACAACTCAAGCCAGCGACAACAAGTCACTCATTATCGTTCCCTTAAGCAATCCACTAACTATCGACTTGTCGGTCGACAGGTTTTACGTGTCTAACTTAATTCATTTATTTGCTGTCAAATGGCTCTATTGTCCCAACATCAATTCCATAAATAAAGCGCTAGCTTGGAATTAAAAATCGACAAAACATATAAATTAAGCCAAAAAATAGAACTCTGGCTACAACCAAATCAGAATAGAAAACAAAGGAGTAAACAAAAAACAAACAAAGCAGTTAACAAAAAAAAAATAAAGAATAGAATTTTATAAAAAAATATTTAAAAAACCTATATAGTTTTATAAGTGGCATAATATAATAGAGTGAAAACATGTCAAACCTTCATGCCGTTCGGATACAACACCTATGATTTCAATGAAATTCACCACAACTGTTGTCTGTTATTGGACTTTAACAAAACACAAATTTTCAGACCCCAGATTCTTTCGGTTTCCGAAATATGGCGTAATAAAAGATGTGAAAAATGTTAAAAAATCCCAAAAGTCTCCTTTTTCAACTGAAAGCTTTAAACAGTATTATTTTAAAAAAATGAATTGAATTATTAATTGAATTGAATTTGTACAATATTTTGTAATAAAAAAATATATGATACAATGCAACTTTAATAATACGAGTACAATATAAATAATTTGCATGGGAAATACATTTAGAATAATAAGTCTTAATGTCATATTAAAAATCCAACATAAAAGGTTTGTCTTGTATGAACACAAAACATAATTAGGATCACGTTCTGGTCTATAGGTTAGGTTAAGTTAGAAAGGCTGGTGTGAAGCAAACTTCACACCCTCACTCAGAGACCATTGTGATGCCTTTATTTAGTGAAACAAAGAAGGAAAGAAGAGAAAGAAATCTAGTGTGACAGAGTAGGAGAAGTAAATGGTGAAAGCACAGGGAAGGAACAAGCAAAAAACAACCCTACCAAACAGGAAAAAACTGCCCTACATGTTTCCAGGCCCCAGCCTCCTGCCGCGCAGCCAGGTCATTCCCATTACGAATCCCGTCAGATTCTCGAGCCCGCAGCCCGAGACATCTCCCAATTCGTGCAGGAATCTGCTACCTAGCCACCTCAGCCTGCTGTTCTGTAGCCTGGGACAGTGGCACAGAAAGTGCTCAACTGTCTCCAACTCCTCTGGGTCCTCACACAGCCTACATATATCCAATACTCTAACACCAATCTAACTCAACCTTTAAGTTTTCTGCAAATTTAGAAGAGGGTCTAATACTTCGCATATATTTTTTTAAGAATTTTAAAAAATATACTTTTTCAGATATGGTCCTTTAAACTCAAGACCCCAAAAAATGACCTTTGACCTTTTCTTAAAAAAAACACAATATGCATATAATTTTTAAGGGTGCACTTTGACCTTTAAAACGATAGCAAAAAAATAAGTTATCTTGCATAGTTCAAAAGTTCTATCCCCTTTTGTAAGGAGACTTTTGTGATTTTTTAACATTTATGACGCCATATTTCGGAACCCGAAAGAATCTGGGGTCAATTTTATTTTGTTTAATTATACTCTTGTCATACACTAACATTTGTGTTGAATTCCATTGAAATCGGAGATGATGTTGCCGAAAATGCTATTTTTCGTGATGGTTTGACGTATTTTAACTCAATAATAATAAATGTTTAGTGTTTGTGTGTAAAGGAAATATTTTAACAAAATGCTTATGTCGACAACTACAACACAAGTGACTGATTATGGCATTTGTGGTAGCATAATATTTCTTAGTGTGCCGCAAATTTGTAGGAAAACTGTTACGTTATCGGCCGCTTGCATTGTCGATCGACTTGTCGTGCTGGAAATTGTTAGTGGGCCGCAAATCAACTGTTTGTCGTTAAAAATGCAAGCGAACAATAGTGGTCGGCATCGGGGGCTATTTATTGCTGTCATGCTCAGCCCCATTGTGTAACATTAAAGTGCTTATTTGCTACAATATTCGAAGTTTCTTTAATATTTATTTATTTTTATTCATCATCAAATAGACACAAATACAAATTTGAAAAACTTCAAAGACGAACTCTTAATTGTTTTTACTCAAATAATGGTCAAATATTTAATTAGAAATACGGAAAATATTTTTAGCTGTTTTGGAGTATACAAATTTGTCATAGTGTACGTATTTATGTGTGTGTGTCTTTCATTTGTTTGTATGTATTATGGCCTTCATTTATATTTCTTTACACCCAGCCGTTCTATTAATGTTTGTCTAACTGAGAACTGCTGGATACAAGCCTGATACTGCCCATTTAAAAAGCTGGCTTCAAATATATATAATTTTTTTACTGCATCCATAACAAGTAATTTCTTTAGTTATTTCTCTATCTTTATGCAATCTGGATAGTAATCAGTTTAGTCTGAAGTGATTTTGTAATTTCCCAATTCAAAAATATTGAGAGAAATCTAAATTCCCAGGTAATCTAAAGTGTAAGCAGTTTATATATATTATTGATTGTAGGTCTTATAAAATACAAAAGTTTCTACAAGATTCTTTTTTACAAAGTCCATTTCATTCTTCTTTGTTCCCATATTTAGTAAAGAAGAAACATCACTTCATAACTTACCAGAAGACTTAAAGGTAACCACTTTAACAGTTTCAAAAACTTAAGTTGAACTTCGGATATGACTATTTTAAACGTTAAGGACACAGATCAGTAAAGTTAAAATACTTAAAGTTCGTTTCGTAATTTTTTTTTTTTTTTTTTTTAATTGCAAATTTTGTCACTAAAAGCCCTACTCATCTCAGCGAACTCTGCTCAGTCCTTACTGATTTCTACTTTGTATTGTAAATGTGTTAAGGAATGTTGATATTCTTATAATGCTCTTTATTCGTTCCTTTAGTCCTTCATACAATTCTAAAGGACCCTTGAGACTTCTTTTTATTTTTCATCCTCATATCCATTCCAAATACCAACAAAAGGAGCAAAAGAATCCAAAAATGTAAAACACAGCAGAACAAAAAAAAACATTAAGACAAATACTCCTCAAATAGATTGGGGGAAAAAACACAAACAAATGAAAGTGTCTTAAAGAGCCAAAGAAAAATATTTACCAAATATTTTTTGCAAACCCCCCCACCCCCCTCTACAACTTGTTTTCGTAAATAGTCAGAAAACTATTTAATTTTTTATGAAGTAGATTATTTATTGGGGAAAACTAAATAAAATATTCTTTAAATATTGTGAGGAATAATAAATTTTGGAAAAGTTGGTGAAACAAAAAATTGGTAAAAAAATAAAAAAAAACAAGTGCTAGAATTCAGAGACTGAAAAAAAATATTTCTGAAACCTAAAAATATTTAAAACAAAGAAACTCTAAACTTCAAAAAGAACAACGAAAAATATTATATATTGTGTGTGTGAAACAGTAGCCAAGTACTCATGGAAGTAACATTTTGACACAAGGTGAATAAAATTTCACTAGCCCTTAGGTCTAGAATAAATTCTAACATTTGCGCTGGCAATTTTGACCATTTTATTCATCATAGAACCAGTCACACACACCCATATTAGACAAAAATACCAGAAATGAAAATCAAAAATTTTAAGTTTTAAAAAAGCTACCAAACAGAAATATTGTAAAAATGGGAAAATAAAAATAAATGAAAAAATGCAGATAATATATAAAAATTGCTAATTTCAAAACGTTTACAAAATTGAGATTTATTTATTAAAAATTTTTATTATTAAAAAATTTATCAAAAAAGGAATAAAATATTAATAATTGTCAATACTTTCTAAAAGTACAAAAAAAAAAACGGAAAATTTAGAAAAATAGAATCTAGGAATTATTTCTTTTCATAAGCTACTTTATTATATTCAACATTTTTTATTTTTTCGAATTTATTCTATGAGCTAAATTTCAGTTATGTATTTTATAAAGCTTTTTGTAATAGTTCTATTTCTTAAATTTTTAGGAATTTTTTTGGATAGCAATGAAGTATGTTGTATGTACAGAAAAATTTACAATTATTAGATACCAGCAAAATGTAATGCATTTTCTGGCCCGCTACGGCCTTCGTCAGCATTCTTTGTGTCACACTGTACAGTGATACTTTATAAATTGAATGTATTTAACTCAACTATTTTAACAAATAGAATCTGGGAATTATTTTTTTCATAAGCTTTAGAAAAAAGGCAAAAATTAGACTGACTAGAATATCAGTGGACTATGACGAGACTATGACTAGACTATGACTAGACTATGACTAGACTATGACTAGACTATGACTAGACTATGACTAGACTATGACTAGACTATGACTAGACTATGACTAGACTATGACTAGACTATGACTAGACTATGACTAGACTATGACTAGACTATGACTAGACTATGACTAGACTATGACTAGACTATGACTAGACTATGACTAGACTATGACTAGACTATGACTAGACTATGACTAGACTATGACTAGACTATGACTAGACTATGACTAGACTATGACTAGACTATGACTAGACTATGACTAGACTATGACTAGACTATGACTAGACTATGACTAGACTATGACTAGACTATGACTAGACTATGACTAGACTATGACTAGACTATGACTAGACTATGACTAGACTATGACTAGACTATGACTAGACTATGACTAGACTATGACTAGACTATGACTAGACTATGACTAGACTATGACTAGACTAGACTATGACTAGACTATAACTAGACTATGACTAAACTAGACTCTTATCATAGATTATAAAGGCTGATTCATCGAGAGGTTTGATTTTCAATATTTTTTTTTACAGATCACGCGTGACTCATATCAAACTGCATTGTTATTTTTATCAGTATCGTTTGGCAAGTCATCGTGGAAAGACTCACACTACAGCAGCTTCTCGAAATTGAAGTGAATGGGCTCTGGAAAAACTCAATGAAAATCCGGTGTATTATCGTGAAAAATGTTTAGTGATTAAGCATTTCTGGCTCAATGGATATGTAATAAACAAAATTACCTAATTTGGGACGATGAGAAACCCAAAAGAAATCAAGAGGTAATGGTGGCTTTTAAAACAACGGTATGGTGTGGTTAATGGGCTGGTAGAATCATGAGTCCAAATTTCTGTAAAAATGAGGAAAATCTGAAATGTACCGTCAGTGGTAATCGTTACCGTACCATGTTAACTAGAGCTTGCTAAAAAAAATGATTAAACCCTGTAAGTTTCGGTTCGGTTTTCGGTTTTTCTTACAAATCTTGAACATTGTTGTGTTAGACTGGTGCTCTGATCATTTGAAATGTTTCCAAACTCCAGGTTTTAGTTCGGACATTTCTGAAATAATATTAGGGTAACAAAATAAGTAAAAAAAAAGGTTTAATATGCTTCCAAATTTTATTGGTAATGTATATTTTTTGCTAATACTCTAAGAACGATGTCGACCGAATCCGAATCATAAATTTTCTTTAAAATGGCATCGATTTGTTTTTGCATATTGTTGCATAGTTCGGTTTTCAATGCATCTATTTTTTGCATATATTGATATTTTTGAATATTTTTTGTTTAATTTCTATATTATAAAAAAAAGTTCTTCAAAAAATTTTAAAATACACAAAAAAAATCTATAAAAAAAATTTTTTTTTTAAGTATCTATATATAAATCAGCAAAGAACACTTTCCATCTCTGTTTGTCAACCGATTTAAACAAAAAATACACCATTTAAAAGGCATTTACCTACAGAAGTGCACAATGTATATTTTATTAAGAGTGTAAAAAGGGTAAAAATTCGGTGATTTCATATCTCCAAAACTAATAGAAACCCAAAAAAAATGTATACTTATCGCTGTTCATTAAAAAAATAACCGGACAGGTGTCTGGTTCTCTTTGCATTTCGGCCCTTTCAGAGAGTAAACTGGTTTAACCTCTATTTTGGAACTTTTGGGTTCCCCATTTAGCTTTTAAACCAATAAGTATAGGAATAAAGGCTATTCGTATCTTATCTAAAAAATACAAATATAAATTTGGTACTTTTTCGAAATTCAAACGTTTTAAGGGATAACAACGTACCCATTGGTACGTTTTTTTAAAAACATGTTTCTCTGTATATTGACATATAACGCAATAAATTATGGTCTCCCACTACAACACTGAAATTTTTGATACTTCAACGGAGCGAAATAATTTTTAGAAAAGGGAAATATGGGAAATTTAATTACTCTCTTTTACTTTTCCGTGCTGCGTGTGGTAATTTTGAAATTTTTTTGTAATATTGAACTTAGAAATAAAAAATTATTTGTGCAAGTTTTTGAGTGAATGAGAACCTATAAGATGAAAAATGTTGGCATTTTTTGTTCTTCAACTGGTACTTTTTGAATTTTAGTTAAAATTGGACCTAGAAACATAAAATTAAGCAAGCATTGTTCTGATGGAATAATAATCTGTAAGGGAGAGGTTCTACAACTGGTACTTTTTTAATTTCGTTTAATATTGGACCTATAAACATAAAACTAAAATTACAATGTCCCGAATGGGTGAGAATCTATAAGAGGGAACTTTTTTGGTCTTTAAATGGTCCTTTTTGCATTTCCGTTAGTATTGGACCAAGAAACATAAAATTAAACATGCATGGCTCTGAGTGAATAAGAATCTGTAAAGAAGAGCTTTCTGGTACTTTTAGTTCTTAACTGGTACTTTTTGAATTTTTAATAATACTGAACAAAGAAACATTAAATTCAGCATGCAAAGTCCTGAGTGATTGAGAAACTATATTTAAGAGGCGAAATTTTTGTACTTTTTCTTTTTCAATTGGTACTTTCTAACTTTTTGCATATACTTCAACTTAAAAAACTAAATTAAACGTTCACGGACTTGAGTAGAAGAGAACATTTGGTTCCACTAAAACGAAATCTATAAACATTTAAATTCATATATACTTATGTGGATGTTTTCTTCATATTTGCATAAAAAATTATGGTCGAATTTCGATCACTTGGCAAACTCTAGTATAAATAAATTCTTTTGGAGCTTTGCTTAAAATACAAGATTTTTCAAGGTTTTCACAAAATATCCTCTTATTTTTAACCGATGCAGGACCTTCTCACTATTTTTTTATTTTTTTTTTTATTTGAAGAATTTTTGAAACACCTTGCGATTGTTTCAAACGATAATGTATATAACTTTTTGTTATGAGAAGTAGAAGTGTTATGTATAAATTGCAATTTATTAATAATTTTGGAGAGCACTTAATTTCACGTTATGCTGCGGTAAATTGGCTACCTAAATCATGCGATATCACTTCTTCGGACTATTTTCTCTAGAGATATGTAAAGTCTAAGGCCTTCAGGAATAAGACAGTTAAGATTGACGCTTTGGAAGCCAACATAACTCGTGTTATTCGCGAGATATCAGCGAGAGATAAAATTGGACCTCCCGAATGGACCACCTCAGACGTAGTCATGGCCAACATTTACATGATATAATTCTCAAACAGTAAATGCCATAAATTGTTCTTTTGACCGATAATAAATACTTTAAGTTCACTCTCAATTTTATGTGTTTAGTTTAACATTATGAATCAAACTTCACAATGAATCACCCGATATTTAATTAAATTTTTTTTTTCACAAAAATAACCAAATTTAAAAATTTAAAAAGATGTAGCATATTAAAGCTTGTATTACTCAGCCCATGTATATCCCAATAATTTGTAATATTTATGTGACTTTTTCTTTTAAATATTTGCCATATTCTTTTACTTTCCGTTTGGTCCTTCTCTTCCATTTTTTTTTTTTTACTTTTTCTTTTTGTAATCGCAATTCTTGGAAAAATTAAATGTTATTGATATGCTATACGATGATGTTGCGATGAAAACATTAATTTCCGTTCAAATTTTCATTATGCATGGAGTATTTATTGTGTGATTGTTTCGTTTATTTGTTTGTCTGAAATAATAGTCGGTTGGTCGTTTCTTTTTGGGGTTTCTCTTTAACTTTCCTTTCAATTCATTTCAATTTACAGGCGGGTTTTTTTCATTATTTTTTACAAGTGGGTGTTTTTAAAGTGAAAAAGAATTTGAAGAAAATTAATTTTCTTTTTTAACAGTACCCCAGCAGGAGCGACGATAAAAAAGGGCAATTCAAACATCAGAATGGTCAACTGTGTGAAAGCTAAACAGAAATCGAAATAAATAAGATTTAAGATAATAATAAAAATCAAATCAAATACTCGTATTCCATAAGGATGTTTATATTTGTTTTTATTTGTGCTAAAAATAATAATAAAAAAAAGCAATTGATACATTTAAGCACGTCTTATAATTTTAATTCGTTTTTATCTGTTTGACATCCTTAACTAACAAAGAAGACTTTTTGTATCCCAAAATACAAAAAAAAAACAAAAAAAGTTAAAAGGAAACAAAAATTGTTGCTTTATTATTTGGTAGGAATGACTGTATTAAATATTTTGTTTTTGTATGTGTATTTGCTAAGACAAAAAGGATTTTAAGGATTGAGAGGTTAAAAAAAGGCATTTCAACAGTGATTTGATTAAGCAAAACCAAAGACTTTAATATTTTCTACTAAATATTTTCCCAAAGTTTTGTTTAAATTTTACAAATTCCGTAACAAAATTAAACGCCCGGGTGTTTTGCTTAAAAAGGCGGGACTTTTAAGCGTTAATTTTGTACAATATAAATTTATTCAGCGTACTCGTCAGCATTAGCTATGCCCCTTTGCCGAATTTCTTGCAACTGTTGGATGCCGCTCCAAGAGAACTGTTCGTTTTAAGAGGCCAAACAACCTGCTTCCGGATGCCCTGTTCTTAGTTTTAGCTCCAGTTAAAGCCTTCTGCATTAGTCGACTGAAATTGTAGTCGAAGGTCAGGTCTAGAGAGAGGGAAGGTGAGGTCTTCAAAGTTGTGCCCGATCGATGTTTTAATAAAACTACAGTTTGTCAAGTGGTCGAAATTCGACCATAATTTTTTATGCAAATATGAAGAAAACATACATATAAGTATATATGAATTTAAATGTTTAGAGAATTCGTTTTTTTCGTCTTAGTGGATCGATTTGTCTAGGTACCAACCTCCGAACCAAATGTTCTCTTCTACTCAAGTCCGTGAATGTTTAATTTAGTTTTTTAAGTTGAATTATATGAAAAAAGTCAGAAAGTAACAATTGAAAAAAAAGGACAAAAATTTCGCCTCTTAAATATAGTTTCTCAATCACTCAGGACTCTACATGCTGAATTTTATGTTTCTATTTTCAGTATTATTAAAAATTCAAAAAGTACCAGTTAAAGAACGAAAAGTACCAAAAAGCTCTTCCTTACAGATTCTTATTCACTCAGAGCCATGCATGTTTAATTTTATGTTTCTAGGTCCAATACTAACGGAAATGCAAAAAGTACCAAACAAAAAAAGTTCCCTCTTACAGATTCTCACCCATTCGGGACATTGCAGGTTTAGTTTTATGTTTCTAGGTCCATTATTAAAGGAAATTAAAAAAGAACCAGTTGTAGAACCTCTCCCTTACAGATTCTTATTCCATCAGAACAATGCTTGCTTAATTTTATGTTTCTAGGTCCAATTTTAACTAAAATTCAAAAAGTACCAGTTGAGAAACAAAAAAGTGCCAAAATTTTTCATTTTATAGGTTCTCATTCACTCAAGAACTTGCACAAATAATTTTTTATTTCTAAGTTCAATATTACAAAAAAATTAAAAATTACCACACGCAGCACGGAAAAGTAAAAGAGAGTAATTAAATTTCCCATATTTCCCTTTTCTAAAAATTATTTCGCTCCGTTGAAGTATCAAAAATTTCAGTTTTGTAGTGGGAGACCAAATTTTTTGCGTTATATGTAATACACAGAAGAAAAATGTTTTTAAAAAAACGTACCAATGGGTACGATGTTATCCCTTAAAACGTTCGAATTTCGAAAAAGTACCAAATTTATATTTGTATTTTTTAGATAAGATACGAATAGCCTTTATTTCTATACTTATTGGTTTAAAAGCTAAATGGGGAACCCAAAAGTTCCAAAATAGAGGTTAAACCAGTTTAATCTCTGAAAGGGCCGAATTGCAAAGAGAACCAGACGCCTGTCCGCTTATTTTTTTAATAACCAACGATAAGTATGCATTTCTTTCGGGTTTCTATTAGTTTTGGAGATATGAAATCACCGAATTTTTACCCTTTTTACACTCTTAATAAAATATACATTGTGCACTTCTGTAGGTAAATGCCTTTTAAATGGTATATATTTAATATTTTTTTGTTTAAATCGGATGACAAACAGAGACGGAAAGTGTTCTTAACTGTTTTGCCTTTGCCGATTTATATATAGATATTCATGTACGCTCGCATATTTCGTGTTCTTTTCGGCCAAATCTCGCTTTAAATAAATCAATTGTATCCGATACAGGTTCTCTGTCCTTGTCTGGCCTGATTTAGCATTGCCTTAACTTTGTTAAATCGGTCTTGTATAAACTAGAAATGATTTTAAATGTTCAGAAAAATGTTTTTAATTATAAGTCGGTAGGTGAAGAAGGTTGAGAAGGGTTATGCACCGAAGGGCGCACCTCCACTCGAAGAACAATGCGGTCCATTGTGAATAAGTCGGTAAAAAGAAATTCATTTTGAGAAGAGATACTGCAGGACTCATCCGAAGAGAAGACCGCTAAACATCTACATATGTGAACAGAAACCGTGGGGAGAAAAATTTTCGTCTAGCATTGGCAGGACAAAAAAAAATTATTGGTATAAGATTTGAATAAGTATTTAATATATGAAGATTCAATAAATCAATAATGAAAAAAAAAAAAATTTTGCGAATCTTGACTATATTAAGGGATTTTGTTGGAGGGGTTTTGCGAATCTTGAATATATTAAGGGGGTTTTTTGGAGGCATATTTGTTAATACCAAAACACAACAAATCCAATGGCTTTACTAGTCTACCGACAAAGGTCATGGCATTTAATGTTTAATAATAATTTCTGATATATGGCCTCCACAACTACGCCTTATAAAAGCCATCCCGTCTGTCAAATTTTGCACTACTTTGTCGAGCATACCCGTTCTTCAGTAGTGCGTCGAATGTTGGCATCTAAAGGATCAATCGTTGCTGGTTTATCAGCATAGACTAGAAATTTGATGTACCCCCACAAAAAGAAGTCGAAAGATGTCAAATCACACGAACGAGGAGGCCAATTCACAGTTTTTTTTTTTTTTTTTTTTTGGTTAGGACCAATTAATCAGGGGATGACCCCTACTAATGCGTTGCATTGTGTTGGAACTAGGAAAATAGGTTATGGCAAAGAGGAAAGAGGGAGTAGTGCTTGTGAACAATCGACTTGAGTTTATTCATGATGAAAGTGAGAGGAAGACTTCAGCAGGAAGGTTATTCCACATACGAACAGTCCGGCCAAAAAACGAATTTTCCCTGTAATGCGTTGTACGATTCACCGGCCAATCGACCACAAAAGGATGGGCTCTTAAGGAAAAATGTGTATTACGAACAAAGCTATGGGTTTCGGGAACCAAATCCCTAATTTCATCCGAACACATCCCGTTGTAGTAACGATAAAATAGGCAAACACAACCCACATTGCGATGGCGCTCGAGGGAGTCAATAGAATTTGATACCCTACCGTCGCCAATGAGAACCTTCACCCTCCCCTGCACGCGGTCGAGAAGCTCCAAAATAGACTTTGAAGCACCGGCCCCCACATGAGAGTTGTATTCCATTCGCGGTCGGATATAAGTCGTATAAATAGTAAGGAGATCAGATAGAGTGAAGTATATCTTACACCGTTTCAAAAAACCTAGGCACCTTAAATATATGTTCCGTCCATCGGACATCACATTGTATCCTCATGCCCAGAACATCAAGAGATTCTGTTTCCTCAATAATTATACCACCCATATATACAGATGAGGCACCTTGAGCCGTTGCGCGTTTATGCGTCAGTACGCAACATTGGGTCTTTCGCGCATTACATTCGACCCTATTCGCACGACCCCATTCTGAAAATTATGTCTAGGTGGCGGCACCGTTCCATTTTTTTGAGATAATTCGGTCATCAAACGTTTAGCTTTACAAAGTGAGCTAATGCATCTTGTGCCACGTTGTTAGAACCATTTTTCCTTTAAATAATTTACAATACATATGGAGATTAAAAAAGGACGAATAATTTACTGTAGCGTTCGCCATTCACGGTAAAGTTGGCACCGGTTTTGCATTTAAATACAAATGTACCGATAATGCCTTCGGCATGTAACCCACACCAAAAAGTGATTGAGATGTAGTAGAGTCTCAAGAGTTCATGAGGATTGTGCTCACTCCAAAAACGACAATTCTGCTCGTTTAGGTACCCATTAAGTCAGATATTGGACTCATCGCTGGATATGATTTGGCGATAAAAACCTGGTTCATTTTCTAGTTGATTCTCAGCTCATTCACCGCACACACAATGCAATTGATGATCCGCTGGCCTTAGTTCTAGCACTCGTTTGAACTTATATGGATGTAGACCAAGATCTTTCCTCAAAATTTTCAAAGTATTAGACGGGATGATACCAACTTGCTGGGAATGTCGTCGGATCAATAAATTCGAGTCCTCGGTCACACTCATATCTACAGCGGCGATGGCCTGATTTAATTGAATATTATCGAAAAGCGTTAATGTGGTCATGAATCCATCCAAAGTTTTGGGTATAAGCTGCTCAGATGAACGATTATGCACACCCTAAACTGGACGAAGTGTTCTATAAGTTTGGCGAACAGAATTGATTATATTCATCTCACAATTTTCGAGATTTCTGGAAACAGTAATTCATTTGTCTCATTTTTTAATTCCAAAACTGTTGCCCAGAAATCACTCATACCTAAAACTTTGTTGTTTTTTAATATTGCAACGTCAGCAGAAAATCTAAATTTATTTTTTCAAAATGTTGGTATGCTTTTGAAACCATTTTGACTTATAGAGTACTTAACTATTAGTTTTTCCATTCATTGCGTTTTCTGGACAAAATTTACTAAACCATTTTAGAGATTAACCCATTCCCAGCCATTGTACTCGATTGAGTACAGAAAAAAGGCGATATTTAAATACGCATACATTTTACTAAAAGTGAAATAAGGCAACATTTCCTTTGGATTTTTATTTAGCATATTGTGTTTAAATAAAATAAAAAAGCAAAGTGTTAAAAGAATGTACCGTTGCTGTGTATTCTGTTTAGTTTTTATCCCTCTACATCAATTTTGCAAATATAAGCTAGGCCAATGATAATACAGCTGTGTGGAGAAAAACCTGTTTTGTTATAACGAGTGCTTGTTACAGTTTTGCATAGTAAAATAACCGTGCTTTTAATTTATAAAAAGTGCAAATATATAACACTCATTGAAACAACTCTGGGTGAGTAGAAAAATCGGTGTACCCAATCGAGTACAATGGCTTAAAGGGTAAACATTTTTTTTTACATTTTGCCCATAACAAAATGGAATTTCCAACCATCAACACTTTAAGATTTTATGGCAGACAAAGGCGCTGGTTTAGAAAAACTAAAAATGCCGCTTAGATTCAGACTTGATCTACTGGTTACGAGGGTAAATTTTTAAGGTATATAGCCAATGCATATCGTTAGTCGATGGTGTTCCCTCAAAAAGGCTGAAATTAGTGTCGCCCAAGCTAAGTTGATCGCACAATACAACGCGGGAATAGGAGGCCTTGATCTTCATGACCAAGCTCTCAACAATTATAGAATAAAATTCCGAGGGAAGAACTGGTGGTGGCCGCTTTTTACCACAATATTGTGTTCAACTGTGGTAAATGCATGGAAATTGTTTAAAACTGCAAGCAGATCTCTAATGGAATTGTTTGCGTTTCAACGCAATATTGCTCGAATTATTTTGCGAAACTATACCCAGAAAGTGAATGTTTCCAAAGGGTCGCTGGCTCCGGGTGTGGCAACTAGAGGTGGAAGCCCCTTTTCCAAAAGGATAACAAATCAGTTACGATGAGTGTTATAAAAGAATAAGATGGGTATGTGAGCTAGAGATGAGCGATCCCGTGATTTTTAAAGATCATCGTGATTAGTGAATGTGATTTAAAAATCACTGCTCCTTTAAACTGTGATTGTGATCACGGTTTATCAGTTTTCTGTTCGCGGCCAAGCTATATGTACAATGCGCGAGCTTTTGCAAGAGCTTTTGTAAGCACTTTACAAAGAAACAACAACAAATTGTAAGAGCTTTCAAATCTGTTTACTTTCATATACATACATATGTACATACTTGAACAAATAAATTTTGGCATAAAAAAATTCTAATAAGATAGAAGAGAGAATGAAAGGAACAGCAATATCTTTCGACATTTCATTCTAAAAACGCTATTACCCACACAAACAGTGAAATATCATAAATTTGTATATGTAACAAAATACATATACAAAATGTGTTGAAAAGTATGCTTTAAAAATGTTCATACTTTAAAAAAATAGCATACTCATGACGCCACTGTACCCGTCCGAGTACAGCCCTAAAAACACACTTCCATGAAGTTTATTTTTAATTTTTGTTTTTTCTATATTTATTAACTGTATTTTAGTAGAAACAAATAATTGAATTTAAATTTTTTATGGTCTTGGCGTTTAATGGGTTAATTGAAGAGTTTTTTTCGTAAAACTTCGTAAATATGACTAAATTGTGAGTTGCCATATGAAATTACTAAAATTTTAAAAATCTTAATTGTACTAAATTAGCCATTGGTGTATCGTTGTACTTTTCAAGTTTAAAAAGTACTAAAATAAGTACAATTGTACCAATTTTGCCATCCCTGGGGCCTATTTCACTAAACTGCAATTCTACAAGTTTACAAGTTACAACCACAAGTCTTATTATTCCAAGTTACAACCACAAGTCTTATTCTTCCAAGAGCTGATGAATTGTGCTTCATTAAAATTTTCACACACTTGCAGCTTTTTACACTTGTAAACGACGATTTCTACAATTGAAGCACAGCCGCGAATAACGTTGTAAGTTACAAAATAAATATTTTTCAGGAGAGCAAAAAAACGTTTTTAGAAGGCAGGATTATTAATATTTAAATTTTTTTTAGATTATCAAAAATAATGACAATTAAAACTTTTATGCAAAATATCAAGTAAATCGAATTTTTAATAACATGCTTAATTACAGTTAATATTCTTTTTTTTAGTAGAAAAACGTTTCATATCCACAATCGCGATGTCATTTAAAACGTTTTTCCACTACGCAAGCGGCTTTTAGAACGTTATTCCACCTTGAAAAACCAGTTCGTTTGTATCATTTTGTTAGTTACTTACAATGTTCTTCCACTGGCAGACTCTTTGTATCGCATTTTGATGGCGTTAAGGTGCATAATTTTGGGTGAATTGACGTTTAAACAGTGTAAGAGACTAATGTTAACGGTAATCTGCAAAAAAACTGTTTTTGCAAAGAGTGGCTTTTACAACGTTATTCGGATAGGATACCTTGTGAATTGACTAATTGTAATATTAATTTTACAATTCTTATTTATTATAACTCAAAATGCTAAAATATCCTATAAAAACGCAATACAACGCATTTTAATAATATTTCTTATTTTTTAGACCCAATCTATCTGAAAATGTGCGGGGAGCGATAAAAATATATACTTTTACAATTATGGGTACTCTAATGTATATCGATAAATTGTTTTGATTGTTATCACATCACTAATCAATAAAAACATATGTAGTTTGTGTTTTTTAAAGCTATTTGCCACTTGTGTTAAAAAAGTTAAACATTTTTGTTGTAATGGCAAATCAACATAATAAAATTAGTGTGGTGCGGGAAATTTTAGATGCCAAAAAAGTAAAAATTAAAGAGTGGGAGAACGTGCGTACACAGAAAAAAGTGTTTTATCAATTAAAAAAATGGTGTAAAAAGTATTTAAATTTAATTAATGTGATATTTGAAACAATTATTTTTTTAGTTGGAAGAAAATTAAAAATTTAATTTTGATTTAATTAACATTTTAGTTATTTTGAAATAAATTTTCAATTAAAATTTTAATTAAATAACAAAAAATCTTAATTGACTTATTTCGTTTAAAATAAAATATTTAAACATGTAGAATTGTTGTTGGGAATTGCCAATATTTATTTAAATAAACTAACACATTGTTTGAAATGGCAAAGTTTTTTGATCACTTTTTTAATTAAAATTAAAAATATTTTTAGTAATCAATATAATCATTTTGGTAAAAGGTGCAAAATCAACAACTTGTTTGCTTGATATTAAGAATTTGGAATAAATTTGGTGATTGGAGAAATTTAAAAATTTTTTCTATCTATGAGGTGTCTTGCACTTGGACTGCCAATAAGTGCAAAATACGTCAAATACGTGCGTGATGTTTTTTGGGAAAACATCAAAAGGGCGACACTGGTAAGTCGGTTTTATAAAGTGATAATATTATTTGTTTGTAATATATGATTAGTGGTGTTGCCGCTTATCGATAATTTCTAGTAAGCAAACAATGTGATATAGTTTGTGTTATTACATACTAGCTAGACCCGGTCCACTATGCCGGCCCTTAGTACTGATTTTAAATATTATAAAAGTTTTATTGCAGCCCTATTATTTTTTTTTTTATATAATTCAATGCCTTACAACTTGATCCATGCTACCAATATCAATATTGTTATGTGAATTGTAATCAACTGTTGGTTCGTAGTTAAACGCCCGACGCATTAATGTTATTTGATTAGCGTTTGATTGCCCGGTTCTTAGACGTTTTTTGTTTAATTTCGAATCTCTCGTTGTTGCTCTGTGTAATTTTCTCGTAACCGTGATACTCGATATATAGTTTCTTCAATTTCTGCTGCGCGTTCTTCTTGACTTTGTTGTGAACATAATGTACGTACACGACTTTTTTGTCGTGTATTGCTACCAATATTTGCACATGTTCGTAGCATTTTGATTAGATATGTAATTAATTTATTTTAAATACTAAATTTGAATAAATACTGACATGTATGTGCAAGGTTTATTGTACCTGTATATTTTTAAACTAAATAATTATGAAAGGGTCGATCGTTAGTTGGTTTTACTTTAACACATTATTTTTTAAGCTAATAATTATGGTTTGAATGTATTTAATTGCTTTTCAAACGATATATATGCAAAACACCTAATAAAACCAATAAAACCAAATTTTAAAAAAATCGCGAAATTAATTGGACATTCACTTGTAACTTGTAAAACTTTTTTCTGAGGGTATCCGTCGACTCTAAGCTTTTTTTCTACAAGTGTACAAGTGCAAATTTAGTTTTTTGAAACAAAACCACTTGAAGAAGTATGACTTGTAGACGTGTAACTTCTAAAATTCACTTGTAGTCACAAACTTGTAATTGTTTTTTTATGGAACACAATTATTCACAAGTTCACAATTTTACAGACAAACACGCTTGTAAATGTAAACTTGTAGTTTAGTGAAATAGGCCCCTGGTACAGTATATTTATTGCCAGGCCCACAATATCGACATGAACATTTCTTTCGCATATTTATATTGAAAGCAATAATAAAAAACTAACATTTGTTTTTGTTTTCAATATATACGAAAGAAATGTTCTTAACGACATTGTGGGCCCGGCAGTTATTGTGTACGAAGATCACAACAGAGAAAGTTTTTTTTTAAGCATTTACAACACAAACATTATTTGCGTTTGTATTTTCCATTTTTCTACCGTACCGAATACTAAAGAACAGTATATAATTTTTATTTTCGACCACTGCTTAAAATTGTAACACCATAAGGAAAATAATCTTATTTAATGAAATATGTTGTACTTGCGAAACTGCTGGGATTTCTATTTCAATAGTTCCTTGAGTCAATGTGTATTTTTCAAAATAAAATGTTAATTATTATACAATCTACTAGAATTTTAAACCACCAAAAAACTTTTCCTATAAAAAATTAGAGAAATATATGAAAAACCAGCAGTTAACGATAATACACGTAATAAAAACATAAAAATGTACTTGTACACTTGAAAAACACATGTAGCAAAAGGATGAATACGGAATAAAAAAAAAAAATAAAGCGGAAATAGAATCAAAAACATTTGAGCGAAAGAAAAAGAAGAAGAGTATTGTCGCCTGAAAAGTTTTAAAACTTAAAAAGGAATCAAAGTCTAGAGGAGAAATGAAACCGAATTTTGGAACTCTACAGCTGAATGTTAAAAAAAAATTTAGTTAAAAAAAGTTGATGTGGATTTATAAAATTTAAAAGGAGTAATTTCAAGCAAAAAGACATCCAGTTGCAAGTGAAAGTTAAGTCACAAGCTGAAACGTTCTATTTTTTTATTTTTTAATGCAACCAAATGAAAATTCTAACAAAATTTTTTTTGTTATTTTTGATGTCGGTTAGTTGATTGGTTAACGTGGCTGCCTGTAGTGCAAAAAACAAACAAGCACTCAAGTAGAGCCTGAAGGCCCTGTTTTGACAAGAAAATCGAGGGACCGGCAGTTAATTATACAATAAAAAATTAAAAAAAAAATGTAAAGAATACAAAAAAAATTTTATTTATATAATCTAAAAAAAATTTATAAAATCTAAAAAAAAAAATTAATTGGGATTGTATAAGGCCGGACTATATTTTGCCGGTAAACGAAACTTGTGACACATACTATGCAAGTAAACTGTGCAATATTTTATTTTGAATATATAGAAACATGCTCAAATAAAAAATAAAAAAAAATATTTTTTTACTAAAATCAACCAAAAAAATTAAAAAATATCAGTACATATCTGAAAAATACCATGTCGTTCCATAATTGATTTGAAGTTTCTATAAAAAGATCTCCAATTTCCAGAAAAACTATTATGGATTACAAAATTATATCGAATAATGATATTGTCCTAAAATTTGTCACAAAAAAGTTTTATATTTAAAGAACGTTTGATCAAAATAAATCGATCCATAATAAGTTGTAGCTCCCGTTCCTGCAAAACAATTTATAGAGGACACAGTCAAACTAAAAACTGATATTGTTTTCAAATAAGTGTTCAAACAGAATTGAGTCTTCAACTTCAGGCAAAAATCATAAAGCCCATAATTAAAACGTCGGCAGTAACTCCAATACTCTCCCATTTTATTGTTTTAATTTTTTATTTTCTTTTGTTTTTAATTTTCTTTTTACAAAATGTAAAGCGTGATCCATTTCGAGGTTCACTACTTTTTTAAAGAAAAAACACAGAAAATTCAAATTTAATGGGGATCGTTTATTATCATTTGAAAGAACATTCTTTGGCATTTATTTTTTGAACGTCGCAGATGGTCCATCCATTTAGTCCAATTTTCGAGCATTTCGACTGGAAATTGGCGAATGACACGCGTGATGTTTTCCTCCAAGGCCTGAATCGAAAAGGGTTTGTCCGCATAAATTTAAGACTTTACATATCCCCACTGGAAAAAAAATCTTGGTGGCCAATCGACCGGCCCAAAACGTGAAATTATGTGCTCTCCGAAGTGTTCTCTCAATAAATCCATTGGTTGATGCGATGTTTGGGAAGTGGCGCCGTCTTGCTGAAACCAAATGTCGCCGATATCACGAGCTTCAATTTCAGGCATCAAATAGTCGGTTATCATGGCACGATAACGGTCGCCATTGACGGTTACGTTTGCACCGGCACCGGATGATTCCACCGGCCCATAAAACACCCCAAACCGTTGATTTTTCTGGATGAAGTGGCAGTTCTTGAATCTCTTCAGGTTGCTCTTCGTCCCAAATGCGGCAAATTTGTTTGTTTACATACCCATAGCGCCAGGAATGGGTCCCATCGCTGAACAAAATTTGCCTCGAAAACGTCGGATCTTCTTGGAATTTTTCAAGAGCCCATAGAGCGAAGCGATATCGTTTGGGAAGGTCGAGCTTCAGTTGTTGCACAAGCTGTATTTTGTACGCTTTCAATTTAAGATCTCGACGTAAAATGCGCCAAGTCGTTCCATACGTCAGTCCGAATTGGTGCGAACGGCGCCCAACGACGACTCTCCACGGTCTTCGTGTACACTCTCAGCTACGGCCGCTATGTTTTCTTCACAGCGTGCTGGACGTGGTCTATTCGGTCGAATATTATCCAAAAATTAATGCTGGGTCTCGGGGGCTCAGTAGGCCGAGTTGAGCGAAGTGCACGAAACACATTCCTCACAGAACGTGAATTTTCGTAATAAAGTTGAACGATTTGTAAACGTTGTTCAGCCGTAAGTCTTTCCATTATGAAATGCCAAACAATACTAAACCAAAATAATATGACAGCATGACACGACTTACACGTGATCTGTCAAAAAAAGGCTATTGAAAAAAGTATCTCTACTTGAATCACCCATTACGAAACTTAATGAATATGTAATGAGCATCAGAAAAATCGTTCTCAAAATAAAATATATCTTATTTCTCGACTGCTTTCTACGTCAAATTTGTACGTCAATTTGTATGGAATATGTGGTCTCGATGCAGTTCTGTTAAACACTAAGAAAATATTTCGAATTACTCATTCTTAGTGCAGGGTATCAAAGATACGTTACAGCTGAAGTAACTAAACATTCTGACTTGTTTTTATAGCGAATTTCTTTTGAAGGCCAAGTCCTGGAGCAACACTGTTTTTGTATTTGATATGTGAAACATGATTTGAGATTTAAACATTTTTGAGCGGAAAAAAATAAATTTTGCACAAAATAAGGAAACAGAATGAGAATATTTTGAAAGATATTTATCAAAATATGTGTATGTGGCAGTTTTTGTTGATCCCAAATGTAAATTTAGTTTTGCAAGAAATAAAAAAGACATACATACGCACAAATTTTGTATAAAAGATATAAAAATTCCTCCTTCATGAATTTCGTATTGGAATAAATAAAGCAAAAATAAGTTTTAAGTTATTAAATATTAAACTATTAAAGTAAAAAGTTTAAAATCTGGCAACGCTATACACGCCACTGTTTAAAATTTTTTGTTTAAATTTTTTTTATTAGAAATTTTTTTAGGGAGGGACTAGGATTGGCTTTGGTGTTTAGCTCAAGAAGGATATAGAACAGCAAGCAAAGTCCTGTTTAAGGAAAAACAGGATAATATTTTTTAATAAGTTTGGAAAATTCAAGAAAATTCTAAAAAAAAATTCAAATTTGACTTTTAATTTGAACTATTTTTTTATGTATAATTATAACAAATTTTTTTAATTATCCAGAAATTTAAAACAAAAATTTGTGAAATCTCGAAATTATGAATTTTTATTTTAAACTATTATTTAAGTATTTAAAATCTTATATTTTGCTTTTAGTTTTACCCCCATATTCATTAAAGATATTTTAGGTTTGTAGCAGGTTTATGAAACGAATTTTCTATGAAAATATGTTTATTAACTTTATATGAATCAAAAATATTTTTTATGAATATGGGGGTTAATATTTAACAGTAATAATGAAAATTAAAGCATTTTTATGAATGTTCGAAAATTCGAACTTAATTTCGAAAATTCGAACTTAGTTTCAAAAATTGAATTTTTTCTTTAAAATTACTACTTTTCGCTTGTTTAAAGTAATTTTACACAAATTTATAAAATTTC
The DNA here is from genome assembly GCA_943735925.1 of Pollenia amentaria. NCBI lineage: Eukaryota > Metazoa > Arthropoda > Insecta > Diptera > Polleniidae > Pollenia > Pollenia amentaria. The sequence continues at coordinate 179,488,508 of OX031010.1, read as the reverse complement.
CATCATCAAAGTCAATATTTCTTGACAAAATCATACTTCCCAACTTATTTAGTTAATGTCAATCACTTTACAAAAAAAAAAAAAAAATAAGTAAATATGTACATACCCACCTTTTCCCTACAATTTTCTTCACTTTACATAAATAAATAAACAACAAAATACTAAAAACAGGATACAATCTATACAACACAGCAATCAATTCTAAAAAAAAAGGAATCACAAAAAGGCCTAAAAATTAAGTGGAAAAAATCCAACAAACGGAAGTTGAATTTAAATAAAAAATAAAATAAATATCGTCTATACCCCTTTTTCAAAGCCTTTGTTGATATATTTTGATTTATTTTGTTACATGGAATAGCGAACGAACTACTCTGGTCCTATGCAGCAGAAAATAAAATGAAAAACAACCGTCATATTTTGTCTGCACCACGACGAGAGCTTAACCTCCAAATATACTACGGTGGTGTCGATACTACAACAAGGTAACAACACCAAAAGCACAACAATTTATTTTTATGTTGCTTTCGTTAATCGATATGTAAAAAACAAAAGCAACTTTTAACATTTCTCTCTCTAAGTAAGAAAAAAAAAAGTAGCGCATCTGTGCTTCCAACGCCACCTGAAAAATGAATACGCCTTGGAAGAGCTACTCTCTGAAAATGTCAGGTATTTGTTTAGGGTTGTTTTTTATTCGACCTCTACCTTAATTAGGGTATAAGTAAATTTTTCATTTTTTACGTTAATCAAAGTAATATTTACATAAGTAACACATTGTGTTTGTATTTATTATGTAATCTTTGTCCTTGGAAAAATTGGGAACAAATTTGGAAAAACTTTACGGCATCAAAATATTTCCCTATCGATTTCTTTGTAGTTCATCTAAACAGTTTGGGATTGAAAACGAGAAAAATTATTTTCGTAGAAATAAGTTATGAATATAGATGTGGATACAATCTCAGACACTTTCGGATATACTGTTAAGAATAAGAAGCGTTTTAAAGGTAGAGCGATCTGCATCGATCGAAAGAAATGGTAGCCGGACAGGGCCAAGTTTTAAATATGAGTTAGGCAAAACTTCTCAAACACTGTTTTCTAAAAAGTATTGCAATATTTGGGAGAGCGTTACCATGATGGAACATTACAACTTCATGTCTTCTACACTCAATCGCAGTGCGATTTTCGGCTAAAGCTTACTTAAAATGAATAAACAGATACCCAGTAAAAAATGCTCTGGAGCACATGTTTTATGTATGAATTCATACCTCAAATCGATTCAAAAACTGCTGACGGGATGCCTGATTTTTGTATGGGGTGTTCCTGCTGACAGTAAGCGCTTCTTTTAACATAATAAAATATGCAAATAAAGCACTCCTAAAGTGCTTTTTAAAGCTTTCTATTTTAACATATTCAATAATTTAGATATTTTTAATTAGGCTTAAGTTCATTGAATTTAATTTTCAATTCTTCTTGAAGTCCAAAGTACATTTTTGTTTTTTGATGTTTTTGTCTTTCTTTTTTCTTGTTGACCTTTTTCAGCACAACTTGAAGGACAAATGTAAACATAGCTCGTGCCTTAGCTGTTAACAATAATTAGTTTGTGGTTACTTTATTGAACTGTTAATGGTTTTTAATCCAAATTTAGATATTTTTAATTAGGCTTAAGTTCATTGAATTTAATTTTCATTAAATTATTTTTATGAAGACAGAAATTTTACAACATGAAATTAATTAAAATTTTATTGATAATTTTTCATTCTTGACTGCGCTGAGATTTGAAACCAGTCGTTCACGGACAGGTTGCCCAGACTAGTTTCGATTGTAACCACACAATCTCGTCAGTGGGGTTTGCCGTTTTACTCACTCGGCTATTGAGGCCGGGCGACGTCAATAGTCAAACATCAATCCTTAAACCAAATGGTATTTCAAATTTCGATCTACCAAAGTGAAATACCATTTGGTTTAAGGAAATCGAAACTAGTCTGGGCAACCTGTCCGTGAACGCCTGGGTTCAAATCTCAGCGCAGTCATGAATGAAAAATTATCAATAAAAAAAAAAAAATTTAATTAATTTCATGTTGTAAAATTCCTGTCTTCATAAAAATAATTTAATGAAAATTAAATTCAATGAACTTAAGCCTAATTAAAAATATCTAAATTTGGATTAAAAACCATTAACAGTTCAATTAAATAACCACAATACTAATTATATTCAATAATGTTTTGCTTTTACTGGTTTAAAAGCCTTTTTTCAAGCATTTTTGTAAACCATAATAAATTTTTAGTTTTTTTCGCTTTAAAGCCTTCTTCGTTGTCAGCACTAAAATAGCAGCGTTTTTTGTATATTTTATTCCTTAGCATTTACTGCTGTATAACAGCTCTCTTATTGAAGCTCTCGATTATGTGCTTTATCTCCAAAGTGCTCCAAAAAACACAATTTTTTTTAATGGGTAGGACCATTCTGGTGCCACCAAATAGAGACCTTGACGGCCTAGATATCCTGCTTTAGCGTTTACTTTGCGCTATGCGTACGATTTCTTTCTTTCATTATCAATAATGATTCGATCCAGAAATGAATTCTTATTATGGCGGTTAATCGAATCCTCTTTAAGCGTGCTTCGATTTTGCTTTCGATAAATTCTGCTGCTTGCAAAGATTTCCCTTGGGCATTTGTAGGGATCCTTTTAAGGAAATATCACCTGGTTCTTCATCCTGTGGGGAAATCAGGTGCAGGCAATACAGATTCGAAGACATCTGTAGTATTTTTGGAGATAGCGGCTGACTAGATTTCCTACCGATACCAGAGGAGTCAGTAGCCTCCGGTGAATTGTCACCGGACTGACTTTTGGTTGAGGTCATCGAAAGTATACTTCTTGTGGGAAATGCTTTTTGTCTTTCAGGAAGGTTGTATTTTCGGGGAATTTTACCTTTCCGTTAAAAAAACTTTCGGCGATCACGTGGTGGTCGCGGGAAAAGAGATACAAAGAGATAAAATCCTACTAAAGGGCTGACCACTTATGCAAGAGTTCGGTCTGAGGGACGGAACATGCCTAGGTGTTGTTGATACTCAACAGATGCTGCTAGCATATTTCCAAAACCAGCGTAGGTAAGATAGATCTAGCTCCTAAGCAAGGGTCGAGTCGGATTATGCACTCAAATGGCTAAGTGTTAGTGCTGATTGCTTTCACACTCAGGGGCGGTTGGTAAAAGCACTGTTTGTCACCCAGTGGCTAAGATCCACCATGATATAAGGCCCCATGGCAGGTACTCATGTAAATCTTGTCCACATCTGTTTACAATTTAAAGTTGCTGTTTGAGTAGTTCCCAATGATTTAACAAGCTTTACTTGAGTTTGAGAACAATCTTAATGGAGAAAGGCCTATAATTCAAAAACCTTCAACTTTTTCATCTGACTGGTCTTTATCTTTCATGTCGAAATCACTACGTCTGCACCGCACAAACCATTTCACACATTTTAAAATCGATGGAAAACATTCAGGGTGAGCTTCAGAGAGAAAATGTATTTGTGCTCCAGCCAGCGTTGCCATAATTTTTTTGAATATAACTGCATCTTAAGAAAAAAAAACTGAATTTAATTTAAAAAAAAACTGCGCTTTATGCGCCAAAATAAAAATATATAATTTACTTAATTTTGTTTTTTAACATAAGTACGTGTAATATATAAACAAATACAATATGATTTTGTATATTATTAACGAATATTTATATTTAGTTTTTTATTTGACCTTATTGAATTTAATAAATGTTTATATTTATTTAAGCTCTAGGTCTTTTTAATATTTTTTTTTTTTATTTTCAATATTTCGCTAACCTTTGGTTAGCATCGTCAGGAAATTAAATATAATTAATTTTTTTTTTTTTTTTTACAAGCTAAACTCAAGTGCAACTTTTTAAATGAAACATCAAAAATCACAAAATGTAAACAGGGACATAATTAAACTTTTAGAAGTAAAAGCCAACTAAACGATTCAAATGGCTTGACAAACATGTAGAAATTGTGCGTTTGTACAATCCTCTAGTGTTGTTAATGGGGGGTATTTGACAAAGTATTTAATTATGTTTGTAGAAAAATCGAAATGTTGTATATTTTCCAAACTGTTTGCGCAACCTAGTGCTAAATTTTATCAATTAAGTCAACATTTTGGAGATTCAAGAAGGAAACGACGATACATAAAAGGAATAAAAGTATTTTTTTGGAATTTATTAAAAAATGATACATTAGGTTTGGATGGTTTTTTTTTTTGGTAACGGAAAGTCCGTGTTTCCGAACCCGTTTGTGTTTTTATTGGCTCTTAAAGCTTACCTCTGTTAAAAGAGTATGCGTTAAGCAAATGAGGTAGGATTATGGCTTAAGAAATAAAACAAATAAAATAACAAAATTGAAATTAAAAAATTTTAATGCAAAAACTGCAAAATCTGCACAATTTACAAAAAAAATTATTTTTTCAAAAAAAAACTTCAAAACTGCTCAATGCATAAAAATCTGCAAAATGCAGATAAAACTCCACATTTGGCAACGCTGGCTCCAGCTGCAATTTGTTCTCTTCTCTTAATTGCAGAAATTCGCCTCAAATAATGATACAAAATATGACATTTTTAAAGCAAAAAGAAACTGTGGCGGTCAGCGATGTCAGAATGAAGAATTTACCTTAATTTTCAAGATTTTTTAATCAAAATAAGATTTGAAGATATTTTTTCCGAAATGAAGATTTTTTGAGATTTATAAGAAAAAATTTTTCTGTTTTCAAGTACATTTATATACTTATTGTAGCTTTATAATACAGTAGAATGAGAAAAAGTTAACTCTTGTATAATTTAATCTCGGGGTTAAGTTAACCAAATTTTGGCGCCTATGTGCCGTTCTAAAAAGTTAACTCTAATGGCTAATAATTTAGTGAGTGTTTAAACGCTCGTTTAGTTGAACTAAGCTTAAATTTATATGTAGCTTAAACTCAACAGTTGTAAATCAGTGCCCCATGTATTATATCGTCGGCTAATAATTTAATTGTCGTATGTGGATTCCGATAGTTTCGAGTAAATGGAGTTTGAACACATTTAATTTGAAAATTGCTTCAGCATATGCCACATACGACAAACTCAACACTCCATATTTCGAAAACCGTATGAGGTATCGAAAAACTGATTACGCCAAATGAAAGATCGTAAGCCCTAATGTCGGAAAACCTAAGGAGTCGATCTTAACTCAAAACCGCAAAAAAACCCACATACGACATTTAAATTATCCACCGACGATATGTAGTCTAAAAAGTAACATGTGGCAGCACTACGATAAATGTTGTCAACTTCATATGATCTGTATTGGTAGTTTAAACGCCCAATTTTATGCGTTTAAAGAGGTTTTATATGTTTACTGATTTATAGATTTGTTGGTTTAAACACATTTGAAACTAAAAAGAGAGTTTAATTGGGTCCGATTTATTAGCCTTAAGTTAACTTTCCTGAGCGTATTGATAAAAAAATTCAACAAATCAGTACAAAACATAACAAATCAGATTAGGTTTTATGTCCAAAGTGGAGAGTTTGAACGAAATTGATAAATACATATAAGAAAAACTATTGGAGTTGTATTTTTGTATATCTGAAGTAGCCATTTCGAAAATAAAAAACACGTCAACAATTTCTCGAGGCTTTGGTGAACACATAGGAAAATGCACACAGGAAAACATTATATAGACCGAAATATGCTGATCTTTAAACCAGTTTGTATAGATATTTTTCTTGAAGCACCGAAAAGGTAATTGCGCAACGACTGGTCCAATTTCAATAGTTAAGACGAGTTCGCCTCACTGCATCCTGAAGAGACAATAATGTAAGTAATGGATGGCTGGCAAATTGTTAGAAACTATACAGAATTCGCTATCTAAAAATTTGTGAAGAGCTCTTTTCATCATATACTTCAGATGTAGCATCTTTTATTTATGATAGATGACCGATTGTTTAATTATTAATTATAAATTGTAGTTCACAGCCAGAACAAATTAGATCTAAGTTTTTTTTTTTTTTTTTGTAATGCTGAAAACTAATTGCCAATTTCACCAATTCTATTTAATTATCAATTGAGGTTTTAAATTCGTTTTTCATGTCAAATTAAAATAAAATTACATAAAAATTAAGTTCGCTTGTAACCACGCAATCTCTTCAGTGGGGTTTGCCGTTTTAGTTATCACCACCATTGACAACGGATGACGTCATTAGTCAAACATCAATATTTAAACCAAATGGTATTTTACATTGGTAGATCGAAATTTGCTTAAAATGAATGATAACCAATTTTATTTGATCTACATGTTCTTCCTTACTTCTTGTTTTTCGTACTTTTTGTCAGGAATTCTTCTTGAAATCCAAAAAACATTTTTTATTTTTCATGTTTTTGTCTTGCTTTTTCTCCCTCCGAAGAGATTGTGTGGTTACAATCGAAACTAGTCTGGGCAGCCTGTCCGTGAAAACCTGGGTTCAATTCCCAGCTCAGTCAAGAATGAAAAATTATCAATACATTTTAATTCATTTCATGTTGTAAAATTCCTTTCTTCATAAAAATAATTTAATGAAAATTAAATTCATTGAACTTAAGCCTGATTAAAAACAACGTTTCCCGGCGGGCACAGAAGAACGGCGTTCTATGGACAAAATAGTCAACTCAAACGGTCGAACCTTTTTAGAGTTTTCTTATTATTACAACCTTGTTATTTTAAATGGGCAAACGGCAGTTTATGAAGATGGAAATTTTACATATATTGGGCCCTCAGGCTATTCCGTTAATGATATATGCACTGTTACACATGATTTGTTTCAATATGTTTATAAGTTTACAGTAGAAGAGAAGATATGGTCGGACCATCTACCAATTGTTTTAACCATGAAAATGGAAATGAGAGGCAGTAGTATGCAAATTTACACGTAGTTTCACAACAGACCAATATAATCAATGTTAAAAATCTAACTGATATAATCATTATGTTAACAATGGCAAACAAAACTGTACAAAAGTTTACGCCTAAAAATAACTGGTTTGATGACCGATACAATTGGGTTCGGAAAAAGGTTTTTAAATTATTACATAAATTTAGAAACTCAAAAATAGAAAGTGATAAAGAAAGATATTTGGTGGAGCAAAGTAAATACAAAAATATATGTAAAACAAGCAAAGAAAATTACTACAAAAACATATCGGAAAAAATCAATAAGGTTAGAAATGGCAAAGAATAGTGGAAATTAGTTAGAGGGATAAGAAACCAAGATTTTTAAATATGCCCAATGATATCATCTGCTACTTTTAAAGATTATTTTGTAACATTGCTTAATCCAACTCAAATTTCGTAAGACATTCAATTTGCACCAATTTTAATACGCCATGAAATATTGGATAGAGATATCGAGGTCGAGAAAATAAAACGTATGCTAAAAAATGTTAAATTAAACAAAGCACCAGGAGAAGACAGGGTACCTTACGAATTCTATGTAAATGCCACTGAAGAATTTCTTAAAGAACTTGCCCTTACATACAATAGACTTTTTGAGGATAGAAACATAGATGAATCTTTTAAAAAAAGCATAATCTTCCCTATTCATAGGAAGGGATGTGCAAATGAACCAGCAAATTAGAGGGGTATATCGTTCATGAACTCTATCGCAAAAATATTTATGGGAATCCTTAACGATAGACTTACAGCATGGATCGACGATAGAAAAATTATGACTGAATACCAAGCAGGTAAACTGAAAATTTTTCAAATAAAATACAAAGAGCTATGCGAAGCGACACACGTATGTATATACAAACACTTACAGCCGTATTCATAACGAAAATTTGACATGAAGTTAGCACAAAGTTTATTCATAATACACTTACCAAACTCTGGCTAACGATTTGCTAAACTCTTGTCAACAAGCTGCCAAACGTTTGCCAACTTGTGATAAACAGCTGTTTTATGTTGAATAATTTTGTTTGTTTTTTTTAATACACTTTTTTTTTTTAGTTTAGAGTCCTTTTTTAAATATATTTTAATTTAAAAACATTAAAAATTTTTAAATAAAGAGGGAAAATAAAAAAAAAATTAAATGAAATGACAAAACCAGCGATGATTAATGCAAAACGTGTTGCATTTCTGAGTATTATAATGTGGCATCATTAATATTCAGAGTTGATTTATTAAAAGTTAGCAGACGGATAAAATTTGTTATTAATAAACTCTGTGCCAACAAGCTGCTAAGCTTAATCGGCATTCTAGTTAGCCGCTCGTTGTACGTAGTGTACAAACTGTGGCTAACTTTTTGTTATGAATACGGCTGTTAGATTATAGAGTTGGGGCCACATATTTTCAAAGTTTCAACCAAAATTATATCACCTGGATAATTAAAGGACGTTGTAATCTCATATATCTTAATGGTAATAAGTATACAGCAAATGCACGGGATCTTTTTTGTACATTGTGTAATCTCAGGGAAACGGAAACATTACAACACTTTCTAGATAGATGTCCTATACTCACCATTTTCCGAAAGAGGTATATTGCAACAGCTGTATTGTCAGAAGATGATATCAAAAGAATTCTAAATGGGCGATTGCACTCAGATTGGAAAAACTTTGTTAGTTATTTAAAATCCTCTCTTTATTACCGAAAACTAATTATAAATTAATTTTAATAATATTGTATTCTTTTATTGTTAGCTTTTAATGTATAAAAATAATTTCTTTTTTTACAATATATCCAGCTGACGACTATATGTCATGGCTGTATAATCTTTATAATATATGAAATTGTACAAATTAATAATGTGAATGAAATAATTATCTAAATTAAAGATTAACTACTACTACAACTGATTCAAATATCAAAATTTGGATTAAAACCCATTAACATTTCAATAAAATAACCACAATACTAATAATTATTACATAAAAAAATATATTTAAATATGAATTGTTATTTAAATATAATTGCTGAAATTGGCCATTTAAAACCGCTTCAAAATGTCTTTAATACTTTTTCGATATTCAACTGTAATTAAAATGAATATTTTTTTATTGCACACAGAAAAAAGTGTTTTATCAATTAAAAAAATGGTTTAAAAAGTATTTAAATTTAATTAATGTGATATTTGAAACAATTATTTTTTTAGTTGGAAGAAAATTAAAAATTTAATTTTGATTTAATTTACATTTTAGTTGTTTTGAAATAAATTTTCAATTAAAATTTTAATTAAATAACAAACAATCTTAATTGACTTATTTCGTTGAAAATAAAATAATTTAAACTTGTAAAATTGTTGTTGGGAATTGTCAATATTTATTTAAATAAATTAACATATTGTTTGAAATGGCAAAGTTTTTTGATCACCTTTTTAATTAAAATTAAAAATATCATTTATTTAAAAAAAACATTCAAAATTTTACAATTTTTAGTAATCAATGGTAATAGGTGCAAAATCAACAAATTGTTTGCTTGATATAATGAATTTGAAATAAATTTGGTGATTGGAGAAATTTAATAATATTTTCTGTGCACTAAATGAAAACAAAAAAAAAATTAAGAATTTTTTCTCATATGAAGAATTTTTATCACAGAATGAAGATTTTTCTCCGATCATTTCTGGCACCACTGGAGGCGGTATTTACACTGAACCAAAAAGGTACGTAGAGTCAATGAAAATTTACGTTGAGCAAACGAAAAATTTATTAATTCTCGTCCAATGAATTTGTTCGTTGAGACAATGAATGACCGTTCATAAAAAGATTTGATATTAATTATTTAAAAAACTGTTCGCTAATATAAGAAAAAAGGTTACGAAATAATTAATAAATGCATGTTCATTGAGTCAACGAATCGTACGTAAATTGAAATATCTGAATAATTTTATTTTTCATAATATTAACGAATAACTCATTGAGCCAACGAAAATTATTTTAATAAGCGTTGTTCGTTAATATTATGAACACTTTTTGGTTCAGTGTTTGAAAGCATGTCTTTTTTTATTTTACTTCAACGCTGCTGCCAAAATCATTTTACATTAACATGATGTCTTTTGAGCAGTGTGGCCATTTTGGCATTTTTGCAGTTAAATTTAGCATTAAAAATTTTTATTTAGCTGCAAAATTTTCATTTAGCACTTGGCATTTTATTTAGCATTTTTGGAAAATGTTTGTATCTTTTTTTAGCATTATTTATTTTAAAAACTGAGACGAAAAGTTTAATTGATTTTGCTAAAAAAAATTCATAAATTATTATAAATTTTGGCTAAAAATAGTTGTACTCAAAATTAAATTTCGTATGAAAATGGATAACTCTTATGTTAAGAAACACCTAACATGTCTTGTTAAAAGAAATAGAATATTCGGAGAATATTAAAAATGTCCTCATCATGTTGATTGTAAATATTATTTGCCCTTTTTTATTACGATATAAAAGTACAACAAAATTTCACTTTGTATTTAGATAAGAATTCAATAGTGTAAATGTTTGAAAAAATTGTTTGCTCTCAACTGCAGGAAAAATTTATTTTAAAGCTTAAACTTTTCTTAAACTATAAAAAATAAAATAATCTAAAAATTGTGTATATTAAATAAATAACCCGTTTAAATTTATAATATATCAGAGGTTTGCAGGCCCGCTAAATAAAACATTTAATCTTAACTCCCTGTGCTACGTTTTTTTATATATCACATGCTTTACCAAAATCTAGCCATTTGCTTAAATATAACCATTTATTTCAATTTCGTTCAATAATTAGTCACTAAAATGTAATTAGTTTCGAATAAAATTTCATACTGGTAACAAATTTTTAACAAAAATCTTTAAAAAATTTTAGCATTATTTTTAGCATTTTTAAAAATCATTTTTAGCATTTTTTGGCCCTGTCTCATGGCAGATTTAGCTGGAAAATTTTTTTAGACCTGGCCACACTGCTTTTGAGACATGCTATTTTTTATTGTTGTTTTAAAATATATTTTTATTTGAATAATTAAATTTTACAACGGCTAAAGAAAATTAGAAAAAAAACCACGAAAAACATAATTCATGTCTTTTTCTGCCCCTCTTTCTTCTCTATCGAATACGTTTACAAATAAAAAAAAAAACACGTCTTAAATACATGTCTTTAAAACCATCGTAGAATTGCCGCCATTTCGTTTGAATGACAGATATTTACCCTTCAAAATAAAATAGCATAAGTTATTAAGGCTAGTTTATACTATTATACTCATACCTTGTATTAATACATGTCAAAAACTCAAGTAATATGTAAAAATGTGTTAGTGTGAATGCACTGTGTTATGAAAAGGACAAGTATTACGAAAAAAAATTTGACATCCCATACGACTTCATTGTTTTTTGAAATTGTTCTAAACGCTAATAATGGGTGATTCAAGTAGAGATACTTTTTTCAAAAGCCTTTTTTGACAGATCACGTGTGAGTCGTGTCAAACTGTCATGTTATTTTTGTTTAGTATTGTTTGGCATTTCATAATGGAAAGACATACGTCTGAACAACGTTTACAAATCGTTCAACTTTATTACGAAAATTCACGTTCTGTGAGGAATGTGTTTCGTGCACTTCGCTCAACTTATGGTCAACATAATCGGCCTACTGAGCATACTATTCGCAACACCATCACCCATTTTGAGACCCAGCATTCTTTATTGGATAATATTCGACCGAATAGACCACGTCCAGCACGCTGTGAAGAAAATATAGCGGCCGTAGCTGAGAGTGTACACGAAGACCGTGGAGAGTCGATTTGGCGCCGTTCACAGCAATTCGGACTGACGTATGGAACGACTTGGCGCATTTTACGTCGAGAACTTAAATTGAAAGCGTACAAAATACAGCTTGTGCAACAACTGAAGCCTCTCGACCTTCCCAAGCGACATCGCTTCGTTCTATGGGCTCTTGAAAAGTTCCAAGAAGATCCGACCTTTTCGAGGCAAATTTTGTTCAGCGATGAGGCCCATTTCTGGCTCAATGGGTATGTAAACAAACAAAATTATCGTATTTGGGACGAAGATCAACATAAAGAGTCTCAAGAACTTCCACTTCATCCAGAAAAAACCACGGTTTGGTGCGGTTTGTGGGCCGGTGGAATCATCGGTCCATATTTCTTTAAAAATGATGCCGGTGCGAACGTAACCGTCAATGGCGACCGTTATCGTGCCATGATAACCGACTATTTGATGCCTGAAATTGAAGCTCGTGATCTCGGTGACATTTGGTTTCAGCAAGACGGCGCCACTTCCCACACATCGCATCAATCAATGGATTTATTGAGAGAACACTTCGGTGAGCATATAATTTCACGTTTTGGGCCGGTCGATTGGCCACCATGATCGTGTGATATCACACCGTTAGACTTTTTCCTGTGGGGATATGTAAAGTCTAAAGTTTATGCGGACAAACCCGCTTCGATTCAGGCCTTGGAGGAAAACATCACGCGTGTCATTCGCCAATTACCAGTCGAAATGATCGATCGAGTCATCGAAAATTGGACTTAACGGATGGATCATTTGCGACGTAGCAATGGCCAACATTTGATAGACATAATCTTCAAAAAATAAATGCCAAAGAATGTTCTTTCAAATGATAATAAACATTCCCCATTAAATTTAATTTTTCTGTGTTTTTTTTTTTCTTTAAAAAAGTAGGGAATCTCGAAATGGATCACGCTTTATGTAAAAGTTTGATAGTGTGAATTCACTGTATTATGAAAAGGACAAGTATTAAAAAAATTTGTCATCCCATACGACTTCATTGTTTTTTGAAAGTTTTCTAAACGCTTTTCATTGGGTCAGGGTTGAATTTTTTCAAAAGCCTGTTAATGTGGGATGGTGTGACTACAAACTGTAATGTAACATTAGATTTTTGACTGTCACAAAAAAACCTCATTGGATTTCTTTCTCATAAAGTATTAGAAATAAATGTGTAAGAAATGTGTCAAAATGTAAACTAGCCTTTAAGGACACAAGCCACGCGTAATAGATAATAGATACACATATTTGGATCTTAGACAGTGAAGGGTATTTAAAATTCGCCTTGGCCAAATAAAACTTTATACTTATTTTTTTAGAACTTAAAATTGTAACATGATTTCAAATAAAGCCGGAAAATTGTTTGTGAAGAAATGAGGGAAATGCAAATAAAAACATGAATTTAATATGAATTTAAACTCAGGCAAAATTATGGAAATGTTTTAAATCAAATTTTCCTTTTTTCTATTCGTTTTGTTTTATAAAAATTGGCTAAAAAAGGGGTACTGTGGCATGTCCGTCATTTCTTTGGAAAGTCCAAAAAAATTTTATTGAATAAATCAAGCGGAAATTGTAACGATTTTCATGCATATTTTTTTTTTCTTTTTGACAAAAGGATGATTTTAAATGGTTTTTATTTCAGTGAACAATCAAAAAAAAATTTTTTTCTTTTTTTGGAACGAAAATAGTTTCGTTTAAATGAAAAAAATTTCCATTTAACTTTAAAGGGGGGGTTTTTGCATAATCATGATTTTTATTAACCATTTGAGGTTTTTTTCCGTATGTATGAAGTCTTTAATCCTTATAGATTTAATTCCTTGTCTGTATGTGAGTTTATGTTAGTGTTTGTTTACTCTGAGTTTGTGTCTGTGGATACATTCTTGTTTGTTTTGTTTACACACTCACACACAAACAAAAGCCTTAATCCTGTTTTAAATTTACTTTTTTATGACCGACAATATCAAACTATTATGAGTATTGTTTATCCTTTTTGGTTGTTGTAAATGTTTACATCAATAAATGTTCTTTATTTACAAAGTAAATATTTAGATTTTGTACAACATCCTTAATGGATTATGATGTAGAAAACTGAAACAATATTGTTAAATATTCGTTGATTTAATAAGTAATATGTATGTGTATGAACATTAGGGTGGGCCCTTTTTTAATGGTCTAAAAAATAATTTAGTGTTTTAAAAACTTAAATGAAAATTAAGGTACTTTTCTGGCTGCCCCGGTAGGGTAGTTGGTTGTAAGCTAGTATATTAGAGCGAGGGTTGCGTGTTCAATTCCCACCAGATACTGTCGTCCGATGTCCTACAAGATGCTGAAGTTACCATTACGATACTATTGCTCAATAAAATTAAGTTAGAATGTAATTTATAATTGAATTTCTAACATTTACAGACTGGCCCACGATGTCGATCGACAACTTTAGCGAGCGATGGCAAGTCTTTCACAATCGTTCTCTTAAGCGGCCGACTTAGTATAAACTTTTCGGCCGTCAGGTTTTACGATTCAAAAGCTTCGTACAGACGGTGGTCAGATCTTACAATAATAATTAAGTCTGGCAATGTGTTGACATTATACTGCCAAAGAAAAATTGCCACCAAAAATAAATTTCCAGTTCAGTCGATTGTAAAAAAAACCATACAATTTCATTGGCAGACGACTGTCTGACAATAAAAACATCTGCCAACAAAAACAGTCAGTTCACACGGTTGTCAGATAATTAAATGGCAAGAGTTGCTAGATCTATTTTTAGACATTGTATGAAAATGCAAATTGCGTGTATTTTTATAATATAGAAAAGTGAAAGTATTCTTATTGAAGGGAAAAATCAATAGCAATAATTTTAACTTTTTCTAAAGTTTTATTGAGGTTTCATTGATGTTTATTAAAATTAATTTTAATTTTGCAAAATTAAACTTAATTTTTTTTTCTTTTCACTCAATGCAATTCATGGATGGAAAATATGGGACAGTTGTTTAACTGCCCGTTCATCGATATCGAACGTTAACAATCGCATAGTAAATAACATTTAAAACAAAAACAAAATTTCAAAAATTGTTTTTGTTTTAAATGTAATTTTCTATGCGAACGTTAAAATTAAATTAAAAAAAATAAATACAAATTAAAAATGTTCGTGAAAATTCAAAAGTCTGTTTTTTGAGCCAGAAAATATAAAATTGGTACCGTCATAGTCTCACAACTACGTTTTTTTATTGAAGTGGGATCAAAATCTGAAACCCCATTTTCCATCCCTGATACGTTTGTGTTTGCAGCGTTGCCAATAGAAAAAGGTCGCTGCCAATAATACCATTGGCAAATGCATAATCTGACAATAAAAAAAAAGCTTCCAACGTCTGACAGTGATCTTCCAATGGCAACGAAGAGTATTTACACGATGATCAGATATCTAACAATATACGTTTGTCTTACAATGGACTTACAATGTTGTCAAACCAAAATTTCTAGTTCACACGGTTGTAAGACACTTTAAACACATTTTAGCGATAATATTGTTAAGTCTGACCACCGTCTGTACGAAGTTTAAGGGAATCCATCTAGGCATTGTCATCTATCATTGTATTGCCATATCAACTACACCAAAAATTAAACGCTAATTTGAAAATAAAAGTCAGCAACACATGCAAATTAAGTCATAAAAATACAGCTCTGTGCTTCTAGATTTGCAACAATTGTTTTGAAAACATTTTATTAAATAAAAAAATATTTTATTACAGTGGAGTTATTTTAAAGAAATAATATTATGTAAACGAAATATTTAGGTGTTTTAAGAAATTATGGCTAAAACTTCGGTTAAAATTGGAACAAATTGCATCTGGCGACAACAACTACAACACAAGTGACTAACATTTGTGGTCGCATAATATTTCATAGCGAGGCGCAAATTTGTATGGAAACTATACCATTTTCACTCGCTTGCATTACGACTTGTCGTGCTGAAAATTTTACGTGAGATGCAAATCAGCGGGCACCATCGTTCGCCAGACTGTTAAAGTCAATTCTAATAACCGGGAAAATTGTTTTAAAAATGTCGTTCTGTTCGCATATTTTAATACAGGATGACCCAAATAAGTGCTACCGATTTTAAACACGTAAATATATATTTTTTTGTGTAATTAATTCATTTATTAATGATGTGCTAATAATCCCAATTTTTGAATGAAAACACTGAAATTTATTGTTGTGGGAAAGCTAGTTTCTATGCGCATTTCGCTGGTTGCTTAGGCCAGCTCGTCAGGAAGCTTTTTCCAAATACTTTAGAAAAGCTAAAAATATTATACAAGTAAGACCATAAAGTGAGTAAGAATTTTAAGACACTCAGGTCTTACATGTAACAATATCAAAGCTTTCCTGACGAGCTGGCCTAAGCAACCAGCGAAATGCGCATAGAAACTAGCTTTCCCACAACAATAAATTTCAGTGTTTTCATTCAAAAATTGGGATTATTAGCACATCATTAATAAATAAATTAAATAATAAAATATTTAATTCCCGAAAATAATTTTTGATATTTTTTTTTATTTTGAACTATAATTTTTTTGGTTTTAACTGAATTATAGGAAATTATCAGCCAGGCCCCCGATTTCGATCGACAACTTAAGCGAGCGACAACAAGTCACTCATTATCGTTCTCTTAAGCGGAACACTAACAATCGACTTGTCGGTCGGCAGGTTTTACGTGTGTTTTTTTCATCATTTATTTATTTAATCTTCATATATTAAATATGAACTAACAATAATTAATCAAATCTTATATATATGTATATGTTCCTTTAACTCCCACTGGAGCATAGGGCGCCAATCAAATCTTATACTAATACTTCATTTTTATCCTGCCAATGCTAGACGAAAATTTTTCTCCTCACGGTTTCTGTTCACATATGTAGATGTTTAGCGGTCTTCTCGTCGGATGAGTCCTGCAGTATCTCTTATCCTTAATCTAGAGTGGCCGCTGTCATTAAAAATATTTTGAGCTAGTGGATTTGGGTGTGACTCAAGCCTTTTTAAATATTTTGCTGCGTACTTCGTAATAATATTTTTACTAATGGCACTTTGAGATCCTTGTGAATATTTGAGTTTTTAAAATACCAGGGAGCGACTGTGATTATTCGAAGATGTTTATTTTGACGCCTTTGAATTTTTTCGATATTTGAGGCCGAGGCAGTGCCCCATAGCTGAATATCATAACACCAAATTGGCTTTAAGATAGAGTTGTAGAAGAGAAGTTTACAATCGAGGCTAAGAACAGAATTTCTTCCAATAAGCCAATAGATTTGAATTGCTTTTAGTTTCATTTGAGTTAATTTAGCTTCTATATGCCATTTCCACGTTAAACGCCGATCTAGATGAATACCGAGATATTTTACATGCGATTGTTGGGGCACAAATTGATTATTGATTTTAATAGGGGGACATGACTCCCGACGCAAGGTGAATGTTATATGTGCGCATTTTTGCTCATTGACCTTTATCCTCCATTGTTTTAACCACTTTTCCAATTCAAATATATGATTCTGCAAGTAGCGAGATGCTTCATGACAGTTTTCGTGTACGCTTAAAAAAGCTGTATCATCAGCAAATGTTGAAGTTGGGGTGTGGTTATTTGTTGGCATGTCTGAGGTGTATATTAAGTATTAATTATACTGTAAACATGTCAATGTTTATCGCAATTATAAATTTAAGTATGGTTCACTAAAAAATAATTATTTTTATAAAAACTAAATAATGATAACTTTGAAAACTTATTATATTCCTCACAATCATTTAATGACATTTAATAGCCATAATATGATAATTTTCTATACGTGCACTCTTAATATGTTTAAGATGCAAGCAAAATAAATTTACTCTAATAATATTTCGTTATCGCCATTTGTAAAATAATTTTGCATCAGCTGTATCGTTAGTTTTACATGTGCCTATCGAATTATTTGTTATTCATAAAAAACCCAAGTTTAAAGAAATTAAAAAATAAAGAAATTGAAGGTACATTAAAAAAAATTGTAAAGTGTCACAAAATAAATTATCCATGCTAAAAAAAGTTTAATATTGTTTGAAAATTGTGCAAAAACATTGACCATTCTTCTGCGTTATTTTAGAGAAAATGAGTGAAAATTCTATAATAGCCAATTTAAATTACAACGAAATCTAGTACTTTCGAGATTTCGAGCCAAATCTAGTTGTTTTTGGCTAGATTTCCCGTACAAAACAAAATCTACTTCGTGACTAGATTTTGACGAAATCTATTCGAAATCTAGTAGTACTTATTGATGCAACTATGTTTTTCCCCATATAGCACTAAAAACTACATCGCTGCACAAGAAAAAAATGACATTTTAACAAAAAACAAAACAAAAACAATAATAGCTGCTTGTTAAAATTGTTAAAAAATTCAAAAATTTTGTAAAATAATAAAAAAAAAATGCAAATGACAAGTTATATTGATAAAATAAATGAAGTTGATTATAAAGAAAATGTAATGCAAATTTTTAAATGCCTATTTCTTAATATGTAAGTATGTGTTACACAAAAAACTTCCATTCGGCGGTTTTTGTTGTGAAAACCAAATCTCGCTTATGTCAAACAAGTATAATGTAACCGACCTAGATTTGGAGGAAGATTTCAAATGAAATCTACTAGATTTCGATGCAATGTAAAATAATTTATAAATAATTGCGAACTTCGACAAAAATAGGTTACAATTATTATGTTTAGATTTGCATCATATTATGATTTGAAATATATGTAACAGTTTTACGTTAAGGTTGCCAATAAGTAAATAAGCATAAATACATATATATTACAAATATTTTTCGGTTTTAGATTTAATCTACATATTGTTATGATTAACATGATAATAATATGATTACTCCTTAATTTATTATTGACATATCAATAATATGATTGCATTAAAATTTAATATGATGTAATAAAAACAAATTAGGATTAAGGGGAAAATATAATGAGATATTACGAATATATTTGGGCATAATATGATTCAATAATAATCGTAATATGTTGACTATAATCATAAATCTTATCATAATATGTTGCTTTTAGAATATGTTTACCACAACCATGTTTTTTCTTTGCGTGTAGTGAGCTGTCTATCACCGCTGGGGTTGAGGGTTCGATTCCCGCCAGAGACTCTGGGTTCTTTCCTGCAGACAAGCCTAGAGCTTTGGGGGATAAGCATAGAAAAAAAATACAAATATGCGGCCCACTAAGAAATATTATACCATCACAAATGTCATAATCAGTTACTTGCACGCAGCGAAAAAATATAGTTTGGCATGGTTGCAGCAACTTCACTATGCTTATTGTAAAAATATATTGTTGTTGTAAACAAAAAATTGTTATTTTTATTGAATATCAGCAATATTAAGTGCAGATTAACGGGAAAGTGAAGAAAATATAAGTTTGTTGTACGCTCGCGCTGCTACGCCGTGACAATTCTCAAAACAAAAAGGAGACAAGTATTTCGCCTTTGCAAAAATAAGACGACGGAAAGAATACTTTTTCATCTTTTGCTATGGTGCCAAATGTTAAGCTCACAATCTAGTTAAATAACTAATTAATTTAAATTAAAAAAAAATATTTTTCATCTATGCTCCATATTGTATTTAAATCCACATTTGAAAAATATTTGAGAATAACGTTTGAAAGCAAGTTGAAAAAATGCATTTATCAATTTAATAAATGCATTTCCCCTTTTTGTTGAGAATGCTATGATCTTCAAATCATTAGCAAACGTTTGTCGTTTAAGAAAAGGCTTGATTTCAAATCATTTTCAAATTGAAATCAAATCTCCGTATTTGTTGGGAAATTGTAGATCTACATTTGGACCAGGCTGTAAATTTCAAAGACAATTTTATTTACGATAAGGATGAACACTGCCTAGAAATTTGAAACAAATTAATACTAGTTAACAAGAAATTGTGCAACCAAAGATTAAGATCCTTAATTGACTTAAGGTCCCTTTTTAAAATCTATTTCCAAAAAGCATTTAATTCCTTCCTTTTATATAAAAAAAAAATAATCATTGCAAAGAATTTTAAAAAACCAAAATCGTTAGACATTTTTATTTAACCTTTCAACCGGAATCACCCTACTGAACAAAAATATATGAGTTTATCGAAATCTTAATATTTGACATTCAGTGTTTACTAAAGTTTCCTTAAGTCATGATATTTATGACATGTAATCCTTTTTGGAACAAAATTTATATTGGATAATTTACAAATATTTACATTAATTTTCAAAAGTATCATAAACTTATTTGCTTTAATTAATGAAGAAAATCTAAGATAAATACTATGAACCCTGTAGTCCCTTCTGACAGAAAAAATGGTATGAATACTGGCTCCTTAGCCAAAAATATCTAAACACCAGGAGTTGAAACTAAACCAAGACTTTAAGTAGTGGGTGGTTTTTAAGCTTGATAAAGATTTAAATTGTAAAAAAAAATGTTGATACAAAAAATATTTTTATTCGAATATATTGCGTCAGTTTTTCGAACATTATTGCTTTCCAAGGCATCAATTAATGCCCGTTTATCAGCAAATTCCAGTGACTTTCCAAATCGAAAATTATTTGAAATCAAGCCATTTCTCAAAGGTTTGATTTCAAATATTTGGAAATCATAGTATACTCAACGAAAAGGGGAAATTATTTTCAAATTGAGGAATGCATTTCTTTTTAACTTGCTTCAAACATTATTCTCAAACGGTTTTCAAATGTGGATTTTAATACAATGCGGAACATAAATGAAAAATACCTATTTCTTTTTACTTAAATTCATTATATATTTAAATAAACTGTGAGTTAAATATGCCGCGCCATTGCCAAACAATGAAATAGTGTTTGTTGTTCCGTCCTCAAGTTCTTGGAATGACGAAATACTTGATTCCTTTTTGTTTTAAGGATTATCATGGCGTAGCACCGCAATCGTACAACAAACTTATATTTTCTTCACTTTTCCGTTTTATTTTTATTCGTATTCATACACTTTGTAATTCATTTTTTACTCACAAATAAATTATATTTTTCCACAAGAAATTAAGGTTTTCTAAAGGCGAATTCACTCCACGTAATATGTAATTTTTCATTTATTTTTAAAAACACTTAACTTTAATCGCCATTTTTTATTGTTTACATTTATTTGCCACTTCAGTGCTGCCAAGCTTATTTTTGATTTGGGAATATCAATTGATAACAATTTGATACCCTATGCTAGTTGAAAAAACAGACAAGCCGGGCACATAGCGTTTTAACGTAATTCGGGTACGCTGAATCCAGTGGTGCCCGCGGTTTTTTAAGATTGGCTCTGGTTTTCGAGATATACCGTTATTTCGAAAATGGAGGAGGTTGCACAACATATGTTCGCGTAACTCAAAAACGCTTTAGCTTATTGAAAAACCGAAATTCCGCAATAAAATTTCGAAATTTTTGTTTTTTAAAAATTCATAAAAAATTGGAAAATGCAGCTATGCTTCTAATTTTTTGCAGACGTATAAAAAGGGGCTCCCATACAAATATTGCGTTTTATGAAATTCTTAAATTAATTAAAATTTGTCGACTTTTGTGAATAAAATCAAAAGTTGCAAACAGATTTTAATCATTTATGGCTTGTTTTGTTTGGAATTTCGTTTTTTATACGTCTATTAGAAGCATAGCTGCATTTTCCAATTTTTTATGAATTTTTAAAAAACAAAAATTTCGAAATTTTGTTAAAAAAATTATTTTTTTTTCCAAAAAAAAAATTATGTTTCTAAAACGACTGCGGATATTAGAAACAGGTTTTACTTTTCTGAAAGGAAATTTCATTGCAGAATTTCGGTTTTTTAAGTTTTTTCAATAAGCTAAAGCGTTTTTGAGTTATGCGAACATATGTTGTGCAACCTCCTCCATTTTCGACATAACGGTATATCTCGAAAACCAGAGCCAATCTTAAAAAACCGCGGGCACCGCTGGATTCAGCGTACCCGAATTATGTTAAAACGCCAGGTGTCCTGCTTGTCACGAAAAAAAAGTGTCAATTTCTTGCACAGTGATATCAAATTGATAAGACATTGTATGTCAAATGTTTATATTCAAATCATTATCAAATTGAATTCAAATGTTCAAATCAAACAATTGAAAAAGGTATGAGAATTGTGTTTGATGTCTTATGATAGAGTCATTTCATATCAAAGGTTTGACTTCGTGTTTGTTGGCTTCACGTAGGCCCTCAGTAAATTGTCACGAGTTGTCAAATCGCACGACCTTGAAAGCCAATTGATAGGTCCATTTTATAGAAATTAGCATAAAGCCAAATTATGATTTGAATAAATCAGTGATTGAGTTTGCCATATGTCACGTAGCATCATCCTGTTAAAGCCGCATCTCGTCTGGACAAATGTCATCCATAATTTCCAACAAACAAATCGTGGACATGGTGCGGTAACGATCTCCATTGATTGTAAATCGATCTGAGCTTCATTTTTTTTAAAAATAAGGTCCGATGATGCCAGCAGCATGTAAAATGCATATAAAATGCATCAAATGGTGCATTTTTCTAGTGGTAATGGAGTCGGGGGATTAGTCTATTGTGGATTTGCTCACTCCACAAACCCGTTAAGCCAAAAATGAACCTCATCGGTAAACACAATTTAAAGAATAAACGTCGATGACTTTTTTTCTTTTGCTAATGCCGCAAAGCTTTACGCATGTCTGCAGGAGACCAGAGTCGCTGGCGGGAATAGAAACCGCAACCCCCGCACTGATAGTCTAGCTCACTACCAACTAGCGTACCGGGGCACTGATTACACTATGCAACAAATGGGAAGTTTTTTTCCTTGAATAACCACTATATTTTTTTGATCCGCTATAGTCATCTAACTACAAAAATCATCATTATTTCAAATTCTATGACAAGGTTTTTTTTTAAAAAATTTTTTTCTAAAAATTGAGATTTTTCAAAAGGCTGCGCTCCTTACATCTTATCGTAACTTTGGAACGACGAACCCGATTTCGGCATACAATCCGTCAAAATATTTTAAATTACGCCAGATTTAAGTTTATCTTATATCATTTTTTAATTTAGCCATTATTTTTGCAGTTATTGAGGCCGAAGTGAAAATAAAATAGGCATACCCACAGGTAGTCACAACTAGAACATGGTATACATGGTTAATTTAACAATAATATGGTTGTCGGTGACAATGTTATGGTTAAATTAAACATAATATGTTTAAAATTTTTTTTAAAAATAGTTTTGTTGGAGGTGACCATATTTAAACATGTTTTTTCTCTGCGTGCATTAGCGTTTGTGTTTCCACAGAACTACCGAACCGAACACTAAGGAGCGATATTTAATGTATATTTTCGAACACTGATTTATGATTACCGCTACGGTTCGTGACACACTATTGACGCTCTTGTTTAGGAATGGCATATCAGCGTAAAAGCTTAGCGGAAGAAAACGTTCCGCCTTCCGTTCTTGTTTAGATACGGCTGTAAAACGTATTTTTCCAGCTGTGTAATGTAATTAAAAATTCCTGGCAATTTTCTTTCCATAACTCTCTTCTTAATCTTCTTCTTTATGTAAACAAAAAACAATATATATTTTTATGAATATTTTAAATTTTAATGAAATTAAATTAAATTGCCACTTTTTTTAAATAATCGCGTAAAACAAAAACTCCGAAAAATTAAAAACAAAAAATTAATAAAAAAGATCATAAAGGTAGGCAAAAGTAAAATTACATTTCTTTTTGCCAGCTTCATAATAAATGTCAAAAAGAAAACCATCTTAAAATATATTCAAAAGAAAAACATAAAAAAAAAAATTTTTAATTTAGTTAGAAACAAAAGAAAAAAATTAACTGGCAGAGTTAACAGAAGTGAAGAAAATTAAAAAAACTACTTATGAAATTTAAAAGAATTTAATCGTTGGAACTAGAATGAATTTAAGATAAATAAATGATAAAGGAATCGTTTTAATTAAATAAAAATCTCAAAGGGGTGCAAAAAACTTATATGTACGAGTAATTAAAAATACTTGAAAAGAAAATAAGTTGAAAACTAAGACCCCGTGATCAACGCTACCAAATCATCCAAATTTACCTTGAAATTTGGTCATCGCTGTGCCAAACATATGCAGCCTGTTTTTAGAAAATGAAAATATTTCGAGGGCTTATATTCAATACCCGCCATACACCAATTTTCGGAAAATGACTTTTTGATGGCAAATTGTTCACTGATGCCAGCTTTATCTCTGTCAAAAATTTCAGAAAAAAAATTAATATGAGTCCTTTTTTCAAATATTTGTGATATCGCTATCAACCGCACGATTTTTTTTTTAATGCAATACCCGCCATACGCCATACGCAACAACAATAAGCTTGCGACTGTTTTTCTGTTGCTTTTACTTTTAGTTGTGCTTTTCATTTTCTTTTGCTTTCGTGTTAAAGAATGTTGGTTGCAGAACAGTTAAATTAAGTGCATTTGCAGATAAAAAAGAAGTGAAAAGTTTAAAAATCTATAAATTAATAAAATAATTTATGAAAGAGTTGAATTATTTATTTTGGTGAATATCGTTTATTAATCAAATCAATGTAATTTATTGATCTACCATAACATTTTCTTCTCGGCAAGTAATATCTGTGGTTTTCACGAATAATCGCGTAAGTTATAAAACCAAACTTTTCAGGAGAGCAAAAACAATTATTTTTTTCAATTGCGGCTTCTGTAGATGCTTTTTTAAACTTTTTTCTTTACTATCCTCTTAACAGTGACTTTCTAAGTATGTATTATGCATAGTTTTCATGAAAAAATCCTCACAGGATCACAATCTGTAAAAGGATTAAAAATGCATATGTTTGATTGACTCATTAAGTGTGTGCAATATAACATCATATCTCCACATAAGTTCTTTTTTGTGAAAATAAATGTTATCATTTTAATCACACATGACGACTTACGTTGTTATTTTTACGACTTTAGTTGTTATTAATAGAAAAATTTTCAAAAAATACTTTCATATTTTTTGCACGAATAACAACATAACATCACATACGCTTTTTATTTGGAAACATATTCAGCAATTTTACAATTTTTGGCGATGTATGTCGAGATAAATCGTTATAATAGCAAAATATTTTATTAAACAGTTAACTTAAGTTGTTTTTAGCAGAAAAAAATTAATAATACTACATTATATTCTAAAAAGCTTAATACTTATAAAAACCTAATGCAAAATGTAGCACTTTGACATCATTATCTCAATTTCGGTAAAAACCGACTTACGCGATTATTCGTGAAAACCACAGATATATGTATACTACCAGAGAAAAAATCATTTGATGCCGACAAATTATGGTTACCTGGAATCATATCATGTTACAATAAAATCATGTTATGGTTACAGGCCTTAAATTTTTTTCTTTGTGTGTACCAAACAATTCATAACTTAATGCAATAAAAAAGTTCTAATAACAGGTTAAAATGTCTTGTAACTCCTTACAACTTATTGCTATTGCTTATCCATCGCCGAATGATCAAGATACTGGAGACCATCCAATAACAGGGTTCGTTTGTATTATTAAAAACTGTTTGAACAATAAATAATGCAGAGTAAAAATTGTTTTGGCCAGATTCCGAAGACGAGCAATATAAAAACAATAAGAGCGTTCGCCGTAGATCTAAAAGGACACATAATTGTAAATCATTAAAACGAGCTGAAAATGCACAAACAAAGCGAATGAAGGGGAAGAATATATGGGATTTTCGGTGGGTGGAGGAACCTTTAAACACAACTCACCAAAAGTCGAACCAACAATGATCCAACAGTTTCTTAATAACGATCAATTAAGTATTTGCCAAGTGGAGAAGTTCAATTTTAAGTTAACTTTAATGAAGAATACAATAACTTACCCAACCGAATTAAAAATTACACAGGATATACTGAACCAAAGCCTTTGCATACTGCTCAGCTTCGCATCCAGCCTTTTAAATGGAAACATCTTCCAGATTTGAAACCGGTTATACCACTAGAATATCAGTACTTTTATGATAGTTTAGTTTAGATGGAGTCAAAGTAATAAGAAGCAATGTGACAATGTTCAATTTGAACTACCCTTTTTTTAATTATGTTTATTTTTTTAGAAAAATGTTAAACAAATGCTTAATTTAATAAAATGACATATAAGAGCAAAAAAAACATATTTTTATTACAGTGCAATAACCGCTATACGCCATAAAAATATTTAAAGATTTCAGTTGCAATACCCGACATCAACCATATCGCTACGAATAGAGTAAAAAGTTCTATTTTTTTTTATAAGGGTGACTCAGTAGTCATATTTAAAAAATATTATAGAAGAAATTTTAATTCATACCTTAAGAATTTTGGAAAGAAACGGTCTTTTCTCTCTCCTGAAAAATTGTATTTTGGCGGATGGCGGGTATTAAATATTAGCCGTCGATTTGTTCGTTCGTAAAAAAAAACGAACGAAAACTGGTTAAGGTTTTTATAAATTTTAAACATTTTATCGATGAGTGACAAAAAAAGCTTTCATTATTTCTACATATTTTTGGTTCTTATAAAATTAACATCTTCGTTATAAATGCCAAATGAAGACGATAAGTAAAAGGCATTCGTTTAAAAAAATAAATAAAAAAAAATCGAAAATAAAAAGGAAAGAACCCGAAATAATTAACAATATTATATTAGGTTCATGTATCTATCTACATATATATCGAAAACTGTAACGTTATGCGCCCCATACACGGTTCAATTCAGTTGTCAACTGAGTCTTTCAACTGAATTGATACTTGGCCACACACTTCTTCAACTAAATTGATAGATTTTAATTCAACTGGCAAATTTAGATTTTTTTTTACATACATTTTGACAGCTGATCAAGTGACTTGAGCACACACAGTACAATCGAATTGAAAGACTTAGTAGTCAACTTGAAAAAATCAAAATCTTTTGATTTTTCTTCAACCAACTCGACAACCGTCAAACTAATCAACTGACAAGGCCATACACGCTTTGATTTGGACAACAACCGACTCAGTTGACAATTGAATTGAATCGTGTATGGTCTGCTTTACTGACTGAATGATTCATCATCACATAGCCTAAGCGCCGCAAACTTGTTGTTCTTTAGAAAAATAAGTGAACGGGTGTCTGGTACTTTATAGAAATTTGCCCCTTTTAGGAACTTAACGGGTGAAAGGTGTATTTTGGTACTTTTTTGTCACCCCATCTATCTTTTAAACTAATAATCATAGGAATTAATGTTATATCACATTCGAAACTTATCTAAAAAAATACAAATACAAATATGGTACTTTTTCGAAATTCGAACGTTTATGGAGTGAAAATCGTAATATCTTTTTTGGTACTTTTTACAAAACCTTTTTCTCCATTCTTTGACATTAATGTACTAAGTTATGGACTACCACTAGAGTATAGAAATTTTTAATACTTTAATTGGGAAAAAAAAGTATCAAAAAAGATAAATCCGGAAAATTAAATTTCTTTCTTTTACTTTTGTGTTTTACGTGTGGTACTTTCTGAATTTGTTATAATATTGAAGTTAGAGACACAAAATTAAGCTAAAACGTCCCGATTGGTTATCAACCCATAAGATAAAAAAAAAAATGTTAGAAGTAGAACCATAACCTTTGGCATACAAATATGTGCTAGTTAGCATTAAAACAAGCTAAAATAAACGTTGGTATTAAAATATGCTTAAGAAAGAAAAGTAGTCGATAATGAAGTAGCGGGTTAAATGCTAGTAATTTCATAAATATGTATTTACAGATTCAAAACATTCTAGAAACAAGTATGTACATAAGTATGTGTATATGTTTGTATGTATGTTCTTCCGTATAATCCAAAAAATTAATGCTATCACGCAAATACCTTCAACATTTCTATATGTTGATGTGCAGCAGAAGACCTTCTTCAATATTGCTTTTATTTATTGCAATTTTTGTAAACATTTTAATTCAACATTTTTAGTTTTTACCAATTTACTTACATTTTTTTATAGCAGTTTTTGTTTTTTAAATTTATAATTTATTTTTGAAAACAAAAGCCTGGGTTAACCGTGACCACAAAATCTTTATATGCAAAACGCATGAAAAGGTACTAAAATAAACGTATTGGCAATAATGTTATTTAACGATAGAAAAAAGCTCTATTTGTGTCAAAGATGAATAGGCGAAAGCTTTTAAATGTTTTTTAAAAAAACCAAATTTTAAACGTTTTCGTTTTAATACGAACAGCCTGTTTTTGTAAAACACAAGTGTTCTCACTTGAAGTTTTCGTATTAAAACGAAAACGTTTTAAATATGGTTTTTAAAAAACATTTAAAAGCTTTCGTCTATTCATGTTTGACATAAATAGAGCTTTTTTTCTATCGTTAAATAACATTATTGCCAATACGTTTATTTTCGTACCTTTTCATTCGTTTTGCATATAAAGATTTTGTGGTCACGGTTAATCCTGTAGCCCGTTTCTGTATTTCTCGCATCGTAAAATTTCCAGCATGAAACAAGTGAATTATGACAAAAACATTGCAATATGAAACAAAAAATGGTTTTTCTCACATAAGTGTTTCTGTACTTTTACTTTGCGAGAATTATCTGTCATTTAAATAATTTTCCAGCAATTATTGGAAGGATGTGAGAACAAGTGTTTCTGTAACAATATTTTGCAAAAAGTTTCTCACAAGAACTGTCAAAATAAGTCATATTTGAAATTGATGCGAGAAAACAAAATTTAAAAAAATGGAGCCCAAATTATGTATGTATGTACACAAGAATGTGTATTATTTTATTTTATTTTAAAAGAAAGAATTTAAATGATGAAAATAAGTATATAAAACACAATTGTTATATTTTGTTATTTAAATTTTTTGGCCTTTCATTGTGTTTGTTTTATGCAGGGCTGCCAGATAAATTTGTGAAAAAACGTCAATATCCTAAGAAAAAATAAAAAAATCGTCTATTTTTTTCGTACAATTTAAAATTAATTTTGACGAATTTTGTTCGATTTTTATAATATAATCACAAATTTTTATCATATAAACACATAATCAAAAAAAAAAAAAATAAACATTAAATTCATGGGTAAAATACATATTTTATACATACATAAGCTTGAGGTCTATTTAAATAAAATTATTTATTTTATTTTCCTTAATCCGATAAGAGTTTAAAATTTCAGATTGTTATTTTTCCCTGCAGAAATCACACAAAGGAGTGACAAAATATCATTTTAAATTAAAATAAACACATTTGGACAAAGTAAAAGGCAAAAATTTTTTAAAGTGCATTGACTGAAAAATGGGGTAATAGTTTAATCTTTTGATCACAGAAACAAATGTATTAAATAATCCAAGCAAATAAAAATTAAACAGTTTCCGTTCGAAATTTTGCTTTTGCCGATACATTTTTTAATCTGCCTTGTTTTTAAAGATATCGGTTTTCTGTGGTGCCTAATACACAAACATATAAAACAATTTAAAATTGTTTTATTTCAAAGACTGAATCGTCACTAGAAAAAAAATCAGCAAATTGTCACTTTGCCAATTTTGGAACAAAAAAAATCGTCAAAATGTCGATAAATCTTTAAATCTGGCAGCCTTATTTTTATTATATATATTTCTTTCGTTGACGTTTCGCTTGCATTTGACACTTAATTACTGGAAGTATTCCAGTTAAAACAGAATCTGTGTTGTCTGTTCTCGCATTTAAATACAGAAACACTTTTTTCTCACAAATCGAGAAACGATGGAATTTTTTGGTTCACACTTAATATGAGAAAATTTGCGATGCGAGAAATACAGAAACGAGCTACTGGCTTTTGTTTTCAAAAATAAATTATAAATTAAAAAAAAACAAAAACTGCTATAAAAAAATGTAAGTAAATTGGTAAAAACTAACCCCCATATTCATAAAAAAAATTTTTGATTAATAAAAGACTTATTAAACAAATTTTCATAGAAAATTCGGTTAATAAACCTGCTATAAATCTAAAATATTTTTTTATGAATATGGGGGTAAAAATGTTGAATTAAAATGTTTACAAAAATTGCAATAAATAAACGCAATATATGAGGACGATTTTTTGCTACACATCAACATATAGAAATGGTGAAGGTATTTGCGTGATGGCACTTATTTTTTTAAACATATGAAAGAACTTACATACACACATACATATGTACATTAGGGGTATAACCAAAAAAAATACCTATCACGACGGGGTGGCCACTGATGTATATATCAAGAAAACAGTTTTTTGAGATCAATTTGGATAAAAAACCTCCCCCCCAAACCGTTTTTTCTAAAAGCTTCCAAAAATTAATAATATTTGAATTTTTATTTTTTAAATATCATACGTACAGTCATGTACTATATATTAACTTCAGATACTAAAAATTATCTTTGTTGTAGGAAATAAACTTTAAGTTAAAGTGCGTGTTGTTCTGCAATATTGTATTTTTAATAAACAAAAAAAATCCAAATACTAAACTTCAAAGTGATTACTTTTCATCATAGATTTTCATGGTCTATATGGCATGGATAGGTATTTTTTGATAATTTAAAAAATTGTTCAAAAGTTATACCCCTAATGTACATACTTATGTACATACTTGTTTCTAGAATTTTTTGAATCTGTAAATACATATTTATGTAATAAGGAGCATTTAACCCGCTACTTTATTAACGTCTTCTTTTCTTTCGTAAGCATATTTTTATGCCAATGTTTCTTTTTCTAGGTTTTAACTTGTTTAAACGCTAGCATTTAATTCGCTACTTTGTCCGGCCCTTTTTTATGATCACATTTGTGTGCCTAAGGTTATAGTTCTGCTACTAAATTTTTTTATCTAATGGGATGATAATCACTCAGGACCTTGCAGCTTAATTTTGAGTCTCTTCAAAGTACCAAAAAAAAAAATTACCAATTTCGCCCCTTAAACGTTTGAATTTCGAAAAAGTTCCAAATTTGTCTTTGCATTTTTTAGATAAGTTTCGAATGTGATATAACTTTTATTTCTATGTTTATTGGCTTAAAAGATAGGGGGAGGAAAAAAAGTACCAAAATACTCCCTGAAAGAGCAAAATTTCAAAAAAGTACCAGACACTCGTCCACTTATTTTTTAAAGACAACGATAGGTATTACATTTCATTGTTTCTCTCTAAGTTTTGGAAATATAAGGTTACCGAATTTACCCTTGTTACCCCCTAAACATTCGACTTTACAAAAATCCCGTTTTAGTGGATATATTTGGGAAGAGTCCAGCCACCGGTACAAATTTCAAGTTTTTAGCTTCAGGCGTTTAGGCTGTGCGATCATAAAGCAATCAGTCAATAATGTAACAATTCTATATAAATATACATATATATAGATACACAAACCTTTAATAATATTGTAAATAATTTAGGGTTCTTTCAGTAAAATATCCTTTTTATTTTCTATTTATTTTATTTATTTTTTTAAACGAATGCCTTTTACTTATCGTCTTATTTTGGCATTTGTGTTCATTTATTACGAAGATGTTCATTTTATAAGAACCAAACGTGTGTGGAAAAAATTAAAGCTTTTTCAGTCACTCACCTAAAATGTGTTTTAATTTTATGAAAACCTAAATAAGTTTTCGTTCGTTTTTTTTACAAACGAACAAATATTTTCATTTTCTAAAAACAGGCTGGAAAGCTTCAAGTGAGTACATTTGTGTTTTACAAAAACAGGCTGATAGACGACTTTGTCATTCTCATGGCGCACGCCTCACTTTTCGGGTCAACGGGATTATCGTAATAAACAAAATTGCCGAATATGGAGTGAAACCAATCTACGACAAACCCTGTAGACTCCATTTCATCCAGAAAAATGCAGCGTTTGATGCGGTTTACACCCTGGTGGAAGCGTCGGAGCTTGCTTTACTGCCAACAGAGAGGGTTAACGCATCATGCTTTAGGATTTTCTGTTTAAAAATATGGATGACAACTAGTTGTGGTTTCAATAGAAGAGCGCTACGTTTCATACGGTGAGCGCAACTTAATACACAGAAAAAAATTAATTGATTTCAATTAAAGGATTTGTGATATAATTTTAATTTACACGATTAAACAAATTAATCGTATCAATTAAATATCTTTTGATTTTAACAACATTTTCTGTAGTCATATTGTTTATATATGTAAACGTTTAATTCACTTGATTACATTTTTAATTAACACTCATTTTATTTTTGATTATTGTTTTTAATTTTGAAAAAAATTGGATAGAATTTTTTCTGTGTAACTTCAAAATTTTACCAATACATAAACTATTTTTGAAAAATGGACCTTTTAATAAGCCTCCACGATCATGCGATTTGACATCTATCGATTGTTGTCTGTGGTGGAAAAGTAAAATTTACCATCATCGCTCACTTTCCAACACGATAGCGACCCGAAAACATTCGGCTTATGTTGTGCGCATGTACCTTGGATATAATGTTTCGCATGTTCTACCACATCCGCCACAAGCCCCAAACGTCGCCATTATGGAAAGATTTAGATAGGAGAGTAAAAGAGGGCGATAATGAGCTGAATGTAACGTAAAAGTAGATGGGTTCTATTACAAGTCGACTGGAGGCAGTTATAAAACCGAAAAGATTCGCAAATAACTAAAATCGGGTGATTCATCGTGAGGTTTGAATCATCTTAACAATTTCAATTCTGACTTGAAATTGCATAATATGTGCTCTGTAAATTGCAATCGCAAGAAGTTTGGCGACTTCAAATTGCAGAAATATGTTCAAGGGATCTGAAATATTTTTAAAACACTGGGGCTGATCGCAAGCAAAGCGCACGAGTTTCAGAACACCATAAAATAAATCTGGCGTTTTGCGATTTCAGATCGTGCGATTGTCAGAACATGGCCGATAGTTTATATTTTGAAAAATTCAGGATAAACAATTTGCCTTTAAATGTAATTCCTTTAAATATCTATTCACAGTTTTATACAATGACATAATAACAATTTGAAGGTAAGATGCAAAAAGTTTTAATGAAGATGCCACTTTAAAAAAAAATGCCGTTGGACAAAGGTAACATGGAAAAACTGACAATAACTAAGACAAAGGAAAACTTAAGAAAAAAAGACACAAAAAAGAAAGTGAAAGGAAAAATATCATACCTTTTTTAATACCAGTGACGCTAAATAAACAAGAAATGGCAGTAACACTAAAAAGGTAATAAAAAAGAAAAACGCAGAAAATAAAAAATAGTTGAAACAGTGACAAGTATAAAAAATTACTCTGCAGATTTAACGAAAACGATTTGTTTTTTCAGCTTTACTTTTGCCTTTGAGCATAATACAATCTAAAGAAGATTATAAAGAAATTTGAACCTTGATTCATTTAATGTTGCCTTGCCAGGTTAATGACAAGGCCACCCTAATCCTTGGGCGAGAGCTAATGAAAATGTATCTCTATTTCGGATTATAAATGCTTCAATGCATTGTGATATCAGCCTTAAGGTTTATGCTAAGACTAAAATAATTTTTCTTTCCTTTCCCCCCATTTTGTCAAGAGTTTAACACATTCCCCTTTTTAGTTCAACTACTTCTATTCCTTTTTAACCGTTATTACATTTATATTGCATGCAAAACATAACTGCAAAGGACTTTGATTTAATGTTAAAAGTGTGAGCTCATGGACAAGACTTGACAAAAAAATGGGCTAAAAAAGATTAAATTAAAAAAAAACAACAACGTAAGGCCAGTAAAAAAAATTATTTTTTTTTTGTCTTGTTAGTTTTTAACTTCTTGGGGGGGAAAAAGTTATAAAGCCGTTAAGGTTTTTTTTATTCTTCAATTAATTTGCAAGATTTCTTGATTTCATTGGTCTAAACGAAGCACCTGAAAGTCAGTTTCTGGTAAGTTACTTCGTTTTGTTTTAACTATTAAGAGTTGCCATGAATTTATTACAAATTATAGTTTCTAGTAGTTTGTAATTTTTTTTTTTTTTTTTTTGTTGCTGAGGTTTTTTCCTTTTTCCTCTCTAAAGTTGTATTTTCATAATGACCAAAGAATGTGGGCCATCTTGTACTTTAATCAAAGAAGAACTTTATAAAGAGAAGCTACAAAAACAGTGTATTTGAAGGCAAATGTAGGGAATTTTCAAAATATTATCTCATTTTCAATATGTTGTGTAGAAATACGTAAATAAGTAAATATTCGTATTATTTTCATTTAAAAATTTAAATTTTTCATATGCAATAGCATGCCTGGCAATCTTCAACAAGTGCCAAAACCATGTACTTATATATTAGGGGGGCGCCGAATATAACGGGTTCTCATTTGCGAACTAATCGATTATTTTTAATATTTGGATTCGCCCTCACATTAGCTAAAATGTTATTCGCATACATAAAAGAGAATATTTAATTAATGAAATGTGTACATAGCCGAGAAAAAACCATCACACCCTCTAAACTAAGAGAAATAAAATCATACAATTTGGAATTTTTAAAAAAAAATGTTATGAAAAATTTTAAGGATGTGGAGGATATATTTATAAAAGGAAAATTTTTTTATATTTTTGGAACTGAAGTAAATATTTTTTTTTATTCTACACAACCTTCCCATTTATTTGGCTAAAAAATTTGAGACTCCTACTTATATTAAAAAAATTATTTAAAATAATGGGTGATTCAAGTGAGATACTTTTTTCAATAGACTTTTTTTGGCAGATCACGTGTGAGTCGTGTCATGCTGTCATGTTATTTTTGTTTAGTATTGTTTGGCATTTCATAATGGGAAGACTAACGACTGAACAACGTTTACAAATCGTTCAAGTTTATTACGAAAATTCACGTTCTGTGAGGAGTGTGTTTCGTGCACTTCGCTCAACTTATGGTCAACATAATCAGCCTACTGAGCGTACTTTTCGCAACACCATTCACCATTGGATAATATTCGACCAAACATACCACGTCCAGCACGAAAATACAGCGGCCGTAGCTGAGATTGTACACGAAGACCGTGGAGAGTCGATTCGCAGCCGTTCGCAGCAACTCGGACTGATGTATGGAAGGACTTGGCGCATTTTATGTCGAGATCTTAAATTGAAAGCGTACAAATTACAGCTTTATGTGGTATTAAGGTTTCAAACAATTTTTTAATTGTTTCGATAAAATATGTTTATTAAAAAAAATCTTTTGATTTGTGTTTACGTTGTATATACCCTCTGTTGCTGGTGGTCACATTTCAATTAAACCTGTTGATTGAAACTCAACAGCAAGAAAACCTCAATCTTTCAAAAATGTTAATCGATATAATCCTTTTGTTCGCAGGTTGAAAATCAGTACGGAATTTAATTAATAGTTCAAATTTCTAACTAATATGTTAATTGAAGTTAGTTTTTCATTTTTCCTGTATATTCTTGAAAAAGGTTAAGTCCTTACAAAAGGACAAAAGATGAGGAAATGAAAATTAAGCAAGCCGTTTGACTTAGTTTTGACTCTAGATTGAAGGATAGTGGAGTTTCTGCCAAAAAAGAAAACAATTTAATTTGTCACACAGTGATTTTTTATTAATTGAATTTGTATACGTGCGAGTATAGACTGTACATATTTATTTTGGTTTTTTTCTTGTTGTTAATAAATGCTTTTATAATAAATGTTAATGAATGCTTTTATTATAATATTAACAAAATGTTAACAGAGTACATATTTGTTTGCCTATTGCTTAAAACAATAAATTTTTAACGTGGGAAATAGTGTAGGGATCATTTTTTTGGTTGTAGAGAAAAACGGGAATTTTTTTTAGACACGTAGGGCTTTTTAAAAATTTCTATTGGCATCACTGCAGGCGCCTAAGGTCGCTGATACTAATATTCTCTGCCCAAAAACATCTGATTTTACGGCGTAGGCAACGTTTAGTAAAATTCTGTAGTTGTCTGGCAATTTTTTTTTTTCATAAAGTGGGATTGGCTTGTCGCAGTTATTGTAAATTTTTAATTTCAGATCTCTTTATTATTAAAGTATTATTATCTTTTATTTGTTCAGATTGTTGTAAAGTGGACCTTGAAAATGTTAACTAGAAAATTACATTATTAAACTTAACTTTTTACAAAAATTATATTCAACATTTTTTATTTTTCGAATTTATTCTATGAGCTAAATTTCAGTTATGTATTTTATAAAGCTTTTTGTAATAGTTCTATTCCTTAAATTTGTAGGAATGACTTTATACTAGGGTATTCATTCGATTAACCGTTAATCGGTTAACCGATTAAGGACTACCCGATTAACTGACCGGTTAATTTAAAATTGGCTATTTTCGATTAACGATTAAACCGGTTAATTTTAGTCGATTAACCGATTAACCGAAGTAACAAAATTTTTAATTTTTTGTAGTATTATGGCAATTTTTTTGTGTTTTTAATTATTTGTTTCGTCTCGTTTACAAAAGGTATGTGTTTAGAAAATATTTTTTCATACAAAAAAAGAAGGGATCTTCATTTTAAATAGGTCTTTGCTGTCAACAGCTTTTTGTTTGACGTTCTTTTTATATGGGCAATTCCATTGTGACGTGACGTGATATTTGGACGACAAAATGTAAAAAAATTAAATGAAAAAGTCAAATTTGTAAAAAGTTTTTTCTATATTACAAAGTAATAAAGCAGCACTATTATCAGAAAACATTATTTATCATTACAACAATCAACCGTAAGGATTTGAAGATATAAGCAAAAATATGCGCCGGCGTGACGTTACAAAAAGCAGAAGTGGATTTTGACTTGCAAGACATTTTGTATAAAACCTATTTTAATAAGCTTTGGACTTTTAAAGATTTATTTTCCAAGTTATCAAATTTAAAAATCTTAGCTCGTTTAAGGTACATATGGGAATTTCCACCGAAAAGCCTACTTTTTGTAATGTAACGCCAGAAAGCAAATAAGCTTGTATTTTAGGACCATGTTGTTCAAAAGTTATCCCTTTTGTAACATTATGTAGAGCTAGTTGCTCTTTACACAACATATACAAAAGTAAATTATACATATACAATTTTTGATAAACGATTTAAATTACTTCTGACGTTACGTTACAAAAAGGTGACTTTTCACTGGAACTTCCCATATGTATCTATGTGTTTAATTATTGGTTTCTTCTCATATTTTCTCATACCAATCTTTTAACAGAATTAACCGAAACAATTAGAAGGGTTGAAAATTTAAAAAAAATTAAACAGGGCTCTAATGACATGGTTATTGGAGTTTACCAAAGCGCCTGAATTTCATCAGATTGTGAACGCACAAATAACAACAACAGTTTTAAGCCTATAGTACACGGCATGTAAAAAGACACATGCGCATGTGGTTCTGACGTAATTTTGACGTCATCACACAACACGCAATGTTTATTGTGGCTTTGCATTGACATCAAAATGACGTCAGAACCACATGCGCATGTGTCTTTTTACATGCCGTGTACTATAGGCTTTAGTTTCAATTGTTTATTTGCAAACGTTAAAATTCCTATAAACTATAATTAATAAACAAATTTATAATAATTCACTTGGCTTAGACATTAATTATACATACTTTTTTGGTATGAAACTCAAGCATCAAATAAACTTTAAATATTAAAGGCGAATAACAAAAAAATATGGCGCTTGCTTTACGCGGGAATGTTTGCTATAATCTTTACAAATTATTCTAATTTTGACATTTTGGTTTTTGACGTTTGGTATTAGTGGTAGTACGAAAAAGCTTTTTATAACGATAACATTGTAATCGGCAGTGGCGGTAACAACATAATGAAAGATTTTATACGTTTAGAGAAATCCAGGAAAAGGACTGAGAAATTAGATATTCTGTATTATGGACTTCGATGGATTTCTCCAACATCAACGATAATTGAAAGAATTTTTTTCAAGTCAAGATTTATCAAAACTTAAGAAATGAATCGCTTAAATCCTAAACATTTTTCCAAAAGGATATTTTTAAGGTCTCCTTATACTATTGAAATAACTAATAAAATTATCAAACAGTTTATTTTTTAATTACTACATAATATTTATGGATTAATTAAAAAATATATATTACATATTTATGGATTCTTTTTTTTATTTGCTCGTGTTAGTTCAAGAACTGTTATATTTGTTATGTTATTGCTTTTTTTAAACAATAAACTCCAAATAATAAATAATTTATGCATTTTTATGCATTGATATTACTTAATTTATAAAAAAAAACTTTATTAATCTGTTAACCGATCAGTTACAAAATTAACCAACTAAACCAAAACCTCGGTTAATTAATCGAGCGATTAACCGATTAAAGCAAAAGCCCGATTAAATGAATACCCTACTTTATACACTACCAGTACCCATGTTCTGTAACTTTGGTGGGAACTTCTCGCATCGAAAACATGTGAAACAAAATATTCCATCGTGTCTCGAAAAGTGAGAAAAAAGTGTGTCTGTAACTCATGTCGAAACCTATCAAAAGAGATTACGTCGTTACGTTATAAATGTCATAATATTCCACTCGAAGCCGATATTAAATTGCAGATGTTGAGAACGCCAGTCAAATATATCGTTGACGGCGACCAAAATTTACTTAAATTTAAAAATTTTCAACGATGGCGGCGAAAAAACAACCGTCGCGTCGGCTATACCAAAAACGTAAAGTGCGACTTTAATGTTTGTTGAATACAAAATCGCATTGAAAACATTCGTATATTTTTAAAAAATGTTAAAAGCAATATAATTAAACTATGAAAAAATCTGCCAAGAACAAAATACTTATCTCTTTCGTGTTAATATTCATTGCATTTTGCATTTTTAATTTATTTTTTAGTGTTTAAAATTTTTCTCACCTCGTTTTTAAGAGAGAGTTTATTTGACAGTTCAAAGCGGGAACTTTCTCACAAAAATTTTATAGACACACTTTTTCAGTATATTGGCGATAAATTTCCTTACGTGACAGTTATTACTCGCCAACAATGTTACAGACGCAGTTAAGTGAGAAACACAGCTGTTTGTTCCAATTTATGGCATTTTTGTTTCATTTCTCACATTTCAATCGAAGAGTTTTTCGCCGCGGGAGTTACAGAACATGGGCACAGACTATTATTATTATAAAGTCATTCCTACAAATTTAAGGAATAGAACTATTACAAAAAGCTTTATAAAATACATAACTGAAATTTAGCTCATAGAATAAATTGGAAAAATAAGAAATGTTGAAAATAATAAAGTAACGTATGAAAAAGAAAAAATTCCCAGATTCCATTTAACAAAAAGTTAAAAAAAAAAATCATGATTTTATACACAATCTCATAATGAGAAGCAACGAAGTTCATTTTTAAATCAATGGCTTTGTGAATAAACAAAATTGCAAAATATGGGCAACGAAAAGTTCTAAGAGTAATTCAGCAGCGGTAATTATGCCCTCTTCAAGTGAATTATTAGGTCTGTTCATTGACTAAACAAGCAGCAACTTGCAACGAGAGGAAGTATATCTTAAATTTACAAAATTGTTCTCTCAATTACTTAACAAAATTTTCAAAATAAATGAACACTTTACTAAAAAGAAGCTAAGCTACCGAAACGAGAGCTACAAACGTTTTTTAAACATGAACATGTTTTCAATAAAATTATCTTTCATTCTAGGTCTGAATGGCACAACTTTTTTTTTTTTTTTTTTTATGGAGGCCGACCCGCTCTAATATACAGAATTTTGAGTGAAAACAAATGGGTTTTAAAAAAAAATTAATAGAAAAATTTTTTTATAAATACACACATACATATGTACGCAATAGGGTGGCTTTAAGAATTAAGTTGAACCAGTCACCCCCTAGGACTAAAGATTAGTTAAAACCATTTCCAGAAATATTTGTTATATGTTTTTAGCAACAAGAGTTCTTTCACAATAATTAAAATTAGTAGAAATCGCAGTAACATTATGCAAAATTTTTCACTAATTAAAGAATTAATCAAAAATAAAATCCGTTTTAGTTAACAATTTATTTAAGTAAATTAAACGTTTAATCAACTTTTATTCAAGAGAATTAAACGTTTAATCAAGTGAACTTAGTGTTAAATTGATTATATTAATTTGTTTTGCTGGTGCAAATCTTTTTAATTGATATAACAAATTTTTTAATTGAAACCAATTTTTATTTTTTTTTTCTGTGTAAGCTGAATATTAGAAGAGCAATCAATAAAATTTTCCCGATCTCGCCCTAAAATTCATTTTTAATATTAATTAAATCTTCACCAGTAAACAAATTAATTGTATCAATTAAACGTTTAATTCGCTTGATTAAACATTTAATTCACTTGATTAAATTTTTAAATCACTTGATTAAATTTTTAATTAAAACTGATTTTATTTTTTTTTTTTAAGGCTTTAATTGGTGAAAAACTTTGGGGAATTTTTTCTATGCAATGTATACATCGAAAATATCCCATTTATGGAGCATTGAAAAAAAAAACATTAAAAGTATTTTCAAAACATTTATCAAAACAAAAATTCTTTAAATATTACTATCCTTATTCGACCTTTTAATTTTCCATACCTCATCCAAAATTATTTATTTAGTTACTTAAATATCTGAAGTTGATGGTTCCATTATAAAATGTTTATTTTCAGAAGACTTCATACAAAATACTAGCACTCGAAATATCTAAATTTTAACCATGGCACGCAAAATGTATAATAGTTATTTGATTTTTACCGCTCACTGCCATTAAAGTAAGTTACTCAAAGCAGTAATTTTAGCAGTTGGTGATGTAGAATTTTATCTACTTTTACCCAATACCAAACATGACTACACAGAGAAAATTCTCGCCAATTTGTAACCAATTAAAGCATTAATCAAAAATAAAATCAGTTTAAAATAAAAATCTAATCAAGTCAATTAAATGTTTAATCAAGTGAATTAAACGTTTAATTGATACTATTTATTTGTTCACTGGGGCAAATTTAATTAATTTTTAATTGATATCACAACTTCTTTAATTGAATCCAATTTTTATTTTTTTCTGTGTATTAAGGATTAAGTTTAGCTTTTGAATTAATTGCAACCTTCTGTGCAACCTAAGATCTGTTAAATAAGATTTTCCAGCCGGGTGCTCTGCATTTGCGTTCTAAAGGTTTATTTCGTAAAACTGTATGAAAATGAGAAGTTTTGATATGAAAAAAACACTTGCCGCTCTTATTTAGGTAGCGCAGTTGGGACTATCGTCAATAACCAGCTGTAAAATACGAGATTCCCACTTAACTCAATTGTGTTGAACTGTTTGCACGTATGTATGTCAGTATCTATTGTTTCCAAGGTTAAAAACTAATATTTATTTTATATAATTCATTATTTTATTTATCTTTTAAAAACTTATTTGCAAAAGTTTGCTTAGTAAACAAAAACATAAAACAACTGTTAAAATAATTTTTACAAGTAAAAATTTTACTAGCAGGAATTTTCAACTAATTTTTTGTCTCTCCAATTTTTACGCCTTTTTCAATCTGTTGTAGGAAAGTTTTTAATAAAGTGAACAGACAATTATGAAAAATAAGCAATAATTTTCAGTTCTCAAATGGACATAATGTTCCATATGTATATGCTTTGAAGAATGAAGTCGCTAACGCAGTGTTGCCACCATGTTGAAAAATTGCTTCAGGACAGCTGAGGAAAAGTGCTCACAAGTTTGGCTTTAATAAGATGAAGCCATAGATCATACAGCCAGGCAAACAGTGAAGCTATTAATCGATATTTCTGGGGTACTAAAAGGAACGTGTGCACTTAAATAGGCCACGAAGCGTATTCCAACTAATTAATAATATTCGAGAAGAAATTCCAGCAAAAGCTTCGGAAATTCTGAAAAAAGTCTTATAAAACGCCTTTAAAATTCAAATTGCTGCATCGTGAAATACTATGACTCCATCTTGTCAGAAATAATCACAACTGGTGGCGTTTCTCTACCACATGGTTTGTGTTTTTAATACATTATAAGACATCTGTCAGTTATACGGTGACCATATTTATGAAACAAAATTTCAGAACTCTATACTGCAAATAGTGGCCCAGAAAGAAAAGATACACATTTAAATATGACCCAAAAAATTTTTTGTACTATTAGAATTAACACATTCTATTTAATGCATTATGTACATAGGCATTTCCACAGAAAAGGCTACTTTTTGTGACATTACGCCGCTCATAATTTTATTTTCGATTCTTAAAAAAATTACTTATATATAAATTGCTTTTTTGTATTTTGCTGTAAAGCGCAATAAGCTTTACATTTAGTGGAAGAAATGAAATATGTTAACAACATGGGACTAAAATAAAAGCTGAATTGATTGGTGGCTAAGCATCAAAAACGAGAGCTTTTCTGTGGAAGCGCCCATATCTTTATAATCTTCAAAACAGTTTGTATAGATTTTGGAATTGACTTAATTTTTTTGTGAATAAACTCAAGTAGCATTGACAAGATAACACGGGCCTTTGCGTGATGAGGCAGCCACGAGTGAATTCTTCAAATTTAGGTAATTTTTTTTTAGCTCATTTAAAAATGCCATCTAATTTCTTATTTTAAATATTTCACATTTCAAGCTAATAAAAAACATTATGAACTTTTTG
This sequence comes from Pollenia amentaria, assembly GCA_943735925.1. Classification (NCBI taxonomy): domain Eukaryota; kingdom Metazoa; phylum Arthropoda; class Insecta; order Diptera; family Polleniidae; genus Pollenia; species Pollenia amentaria. The sequence continues at coordinate 179,446,056 of OX031010.1, read as the reverse complement.
TAGAAAATCGGAAAAAAATATTGACAATATTAGAACAAAATATTTAAAAATTAATACCCAGCAATAATTTTACAAAATAAAATACCGAATGTCAATAAAAACCGAAAATCGGATATTTTTTTTTTTTTTTTTGCAAACCTGGAGTGAACCTTAGAATAAATTAGGCATAAAGATCTTCTACGCTAATAAGATTTTGTTTATTGTGCTTAATTCCCAATTTTATTCTTGAAAAATACACTGAAATTTATTGTTGGAGAATAAGCTACTTCCAATGCGCATTTCATTGGCTGCTTAGGCCAGATCATCAGGAAGTTTCCATATAGTGGAGTAATTTTCAGGTTCCAGGCAAATTCATTATAGGAAACTTCGACTATATATACAACATCTTGTCTAACGACTACCAAAATTTGTTGCTTTTAAACCGTTCCACTCTATTCCTTTTTATCTTGCTTGCATAGAAATACTATAAACATTTATTTATGTTCAGTATTTCTTTTTACATTTCCTTTTTTTCTGCCCTTTCATCTCCATTAACAGTATAATCATAATTTATGTTTATAGAGAAAGAAAAAAACAAATTTATAAATTCATTGTCTTTTTTTCAAGCCAGACACAAACAACGAACTACCTCTTTGTATGCAAATGTATCTTTTTCCCCCGTGTTTGTATTTGTTTTTATTCCTGGCAAAAGCACGAGGGTGGCACACTTTTTACACCCCAAAAAGATGAAGGAAAACTCTGTAAGCGCTCTGCACACGAAAAGGGCTGTTTTGTATTGCACCGTAGCTGACAGTCTTCCTAACCGTTTGGCTTAGGGGCAATATTCTATATTACGGTTCAGTTAACAGGTAAAATGAGAAAAATTATTATAACCTAACTACTTATAGAATTTTAGCCACAGGGTAAAAAGTCATAAAACAAAGGAAAAAATTTTATTGTAACATTAACCGAAAATTATTTAAACCATATCAAATGCCATACAAACACATTAAAGCAGGATAAAATTTACGAAAGAACATTCTGTTTCGTTACTAAGGACTAGTATTAGAGATCATACTGGAAGAAAAATGTTTTTAAACTTTAAATGTCATGGTTGGGTTACTACAAACAATTGAAACGTTAAGCAGCCATATCAATTACTCTTCGTGTTACAAGTAATCATTGGTACTTATGTGTGTGTGTGTAAATAATTGGCGTTATATATAACGGCTAAAATAAATGTCCTTCTTTAAGTGCTTGCTAGTTTTAATATTAAAAATCTTTACCATGAGAATTTTTAAAGGGCATCTTTGACCAAAGTAGAACTAATAATGTCCTGGAATTTCGATTCTAATATTTTTAACTCTAAACTACGAAATTTTCGGCATCATATGGATTCCGCGCCAAAAGGACTACTCATTTTTGTAATGACAAAATATTTCTACTTCTTGTCTTGTTGCAAAATTCGGGGGTTTTTCGTTTTAAATGAATCAATTATGTTCGGTATAGGTTCCATGCGATCGTCTGGCTCCTTATCAACAGCTTATGTAGTAAAACAAGGTGGCTTGTCACCCGATGTTTTTGACTATAATTTCTTAATATTTTTTTTTACTGCCTGTTTTTTTGTTTAGAAATTTATATTGAAAACAAAAACAATTTTGAGATTTTTTTTTATTCACAGAAAAAATTTTCAGTAGTTTTTTATCAACACAGAAAAAATTAAGAATTGTCTCTAATCACCAAATTCATAACAAATTAATAGAATCAAGCAAACAATTTGTTGATTTTGCACCTTTTACCAAAATGATTATATTGATTACTAAAAATTGTAAAATTATGAACATTTTTTTTTTCAATAAATGATATTTTTAATTTTAATTAATAAAGTGATCAAAAATCTTTGCCATTTCAAACAATGTGTTAATTTATTTATATAAATATTAGCAATTCCCAACAACAATTTTACGTGTTTTAATTATTTTATTTTAAACGAAAATATTCTATTAAGATTTTTTGTTATTTAATTAAAATTTTAAATGAAAATTTATTTCAAAACAACTAAAATGTTAATTAAATCAAAATTAAATTTTTAATTTTCTTTCAACTAAAAAAATAATTGATTCAATTATCACATTAATTAAATTTAAATACTTTTTAAACCATTTAATTGATAAAACACTTCTTTCTGTGTACTAAAAATTTAAAATTGTTAATATTTTTTTGCAATTCTAGTTACAAAAATGATCAAAAAACTTTGATTTTCCAAACAATGTGTTAATTGATTTAATTATATATAGCTCATGTTTTGACAATTTCCAACAACAATTCTACAAGTTTAAACTATTTTATTTTAACCGCAAAAATCAATTAAGATTTTTTGTTGTTTTTTTAATTAAAATTTTAATTAAAAATTTATTTCAAAACAACTAAATTGTTAATTAAATCAAAATTAAATTTTTAATTTTCTTTCAGCTAAAAAAATAATTGATTCAATTATCACATTAATTAAATTGAAATACTTTTTAAAAAATTTTTTTAATTGATACAAAAACTACTGATAATTTTTTTCTGTGAATTAAAAAAATTGTTTATTTTTAATTGATTTTTTCGCTTGAAATAAAATAATTTAAGCTTGTAGAATTGTTGTTGGCAATTGTCAAAACCTGAGCTATATTTAATTAAATCAATTAAAACATTGCTTGAAATGGCAAAGTTTTTGATTATTTTTTTAGTTAAAATTAAAAATATTATTTATTGATTTTTCAATTTATACAATATTTAGTAATCAATATAATAATTTTGTTAATAGGTGCAAAATCAACAAATTGTTTGATTTATGTTGGTGATTAGACACAATTTCTAACTTTTTCTGTGTTGTTGTTTTAAGTTAAATTCCTAAAACAAAACTGTTTATGTTTATTTGAAAAACTGGCAGTTATTTAATTATAATTATCCCATAATTATTGTATATTAACACAGAAAAAATTTTCAGTAGTTTTTATCAATTAAAAAATTGCTTGAAAACTATTTCAATTTAATTAAAGTGATAATTGAATCAATTTTTTTTTTAGTTGAAAAAAAAATTAAAAATATAATTTTAATTTAATTAACATTTTAGTTGTTTTTAAATAAATTTTGAATAAAAATATTAAAAAATAATTACGTTTGTGGTTATTTTATTGAACTGTTAATGGGTTTTAATCCAAATTTAGATATTTTTATTTAGGCTTAAGTTCATTCAATTTAATTTTCATTAAATTATTTTTATGAAGACAGGAATTTTACAACATGAAATTAATTAAAATTTATTGATAATTTTTCATTCTTGACTGCGCTGAGATTTGAACCCAGGCATTCACGGACAGGTTGTCCAGACTAGTTTCGATTGTAACCACACAATCTTAAGGAAAAACATGTAGATCAATTAAAATAGGTAATCATTCATTCAAAAGCAAATTCCGATCTACAAAGGTAAAAAACCATTTGGTTTAAAGATTGATGTTTGACTATTGACGTCATCCGGCTTAAATAGCCGAGTGAGTAAAACTGCAAACCCCACTGATGAGATTGTGCGGTTACAATCGAAACTAGTATGGGCAACCTGTCCGGGAAAACCAGGGTTCAAATCTCAGCGCAGTCAAAAATGAAAAAAATCAATAAAAAATTTTAATTAATTTCATGTTCTAAAATTCCTGTCTTCATAAAAATATCTTAATGAAAATTAAATTCAACGAACTTAAGCCTAAATAAAAATATCTAAATTTGGATTAAAAATATTTAAAAATGTAAATTGATTTTTTTCGCTTAAAATAAATTAATTTTGTAGAATTGTTTTTGGAATTTTCAAAACCTAAGCTAAATTTATTTAAATCAATTAACACATTGTTTGAAACGCAAAGTTTTTTGATCATTTTTTTTAAATTAAATTTAAAAATATCGTTTGTTGAAAAAAAAATATTCACAATTTTAATTTTTAGTAATTTATATAATTATTTTGGTACCCTGTAAAAACTTCGCCTACAAAATAATGTGTTGAGTAATCAGAAAAAAGTAAAAATATTACTTGTAATTCTACTTAAAGAACCAATGAATTTTACAAGGGAAGTCCCAAAATGAACGCACTTAAAAGTAAGTCAATATTTACTACAAATAAGTAGTTATAGAGATAGTTATAGTAGAAAGCTACTTAATAATTGGTGAAAGAAGCTATTCATTTTGAAAAAGTAAGCGAAGTTTTTACTGCAAAATCAACGAATTTTTTGCTTAATTCTATGGTTTGATGATTAGAGAAAATTTTTCTGTGTTGTTTTTCGATTATAAATTCCTAAAAAAAATTTATGTATATTTATTTGAAAAACAGGCAGTTATTTACTTGTTGGATCTTAATATATAAAATATGAACTAATAATTAAGTTGCAGTGAAGCCGAATCTCTACTCAGAATTTCTCCATCGCGATATCTTCGCTTAAAGTTTAAAAAAAACCCAGTGTTAAAGATACGGCATCTATTTTGAATCCCGCATTTTTAATTTATACACCCAATATAACGAATTAGTCCATGATTTGAAAAGTTTTTTAGACCCCCCACCACAACTGGTTGTGGTGATGGTATACTAAGTTTGTCATTCCGTGTGAAACTATTTTAAAATTCATCTAAGACCCCATATAGTAATTCTAAGTCGATTAAGCCATGTCCATCTGTCTGTCCGTCTGTTAAAATCACGCTCATTTTCGAACGACTCGAAAGATATAAGCAATATTAGTGTCAAATTGTTTATAGTTCTCCTAGCAGTTTGGAATTCAATTCTAGTAACATCGCTTGAGTAGGATAAGAGTTATTATTTTGCACAAATTCGTTCTATATAAGTATACTTTATAAGTATAAGTATAAGTATTTCTATAGAAATCATACCACAAAATTTCCTGAAGATCGGTCCATAATTTACCATAGGCCACATATAAAGCCCACTCTCAAAAAACACTTTAGTATACCTAAACCCGCAAAGAATAATGCTATTGCAATAAATTTTGGTCTGTAACAGTTTTATATGAATAGAAATCACATTGTTAAATTTCATAAAATTCGGTTCAGAAATTACTTTAGACCCCATATAAACCTTACTCTCAGAAAACCGTTTAGTTCGCATAAACTCCTTACGAATAAATGATGAAACAGAATGGAGTCTTTAACTTCGGGTAAAAATTCTTAAGCCCATAATTAAAACGTCGACCGTAACTGCAAATTTTCTCTCATAGTTGGCTTTATGTGAGAGCATGAGAAAAAACGTTTTCAAAATAAAATTGATTTTATTTCTCGACCGCATTCTCTGGCATAATTTTCTGGCAAACTGTATGGAACACATCGTTCAGCCCCAGTTATGTTTCATCATTAATGCTTTTGTAACAAGTTTTGTTCCGTCACAGTTTTATATGACTACAAATCACACTGTTAACTTTTGTGAACATCGGTTCACAATTTATCACAGGTCCGATATAAAGCCCACTCCTGAAATATCCTAGCTGTCGGTGGAAGGTATCAAAAGTTCGGCACCGCCGTATATAGCGCTCTAACTCGTTTTGTGTTTGATTTGGATCTTCATTGAATATCTCGTTGCCTTTAAGCTTTTTAAATTTGGATAGAAATTTCTAATTTTTAAGCTTTTTAAATAGCAATCAATGATCTTCGAAAGCTTTATTGGATTTATAGGAAGGCTATCATACATGAAACGTTGATGATTTCCAGCTGTTACAAATTCAATAATATTGTAAAAATATTCTCTGCATATGTTCGTATATGCAAAACCACATCACTAAAAAAAAAATTATCGTTAACAAGTTTTAATTAATAACTATATTTCTTGTACTGCCGACTTAAACCGCACGCACACACACACACTCAAAAATTCATGAAGCTTAAAAGAGATTTTAGGATACCGTACAGTTCGAATAATGAATATTTCTTTAGAGATTATAGTTAGAGGGAAATATAATAGGTGCTCAAAACTAGTCAAAGTTAGTCCCCCTGTGCCCAAGGCGAGAAACTTTTCAATTGAAATGTGAGAAATGAAACAAAAATGCCATAAATTGAAACAAACAGCTGTTTTTCTCACTTAACTGCGTCTGTAACATTTTTGGCGAGTAATTGCTGTCACGTAACGAAATTACTCGCCAGTTTACTGAAGAAGTGTGTCTGTAAAATTTTTGTGAGAAAGTTTCCGCTTTGAACTGTCAAATAAACTCACGAAACGGGGTGAGAAAAAATTTCAACACAAAAAAATTAATTAAAAATGCAAAATGCAATGAATATTAACACCGAAGAGATAAGTATTTTGTTTTTGACTGATTTTCCATTGTTACAAAATATACGAATATTTTCAAAGCAATTTTGTAATCAACAAACATTCAAGTCGCACTTTACATTGTTTGTTATAGCCGACGGTTGTATTTTCGCCGCCATCGTTGAAAATTTCTCAAATTTAGTCAAATTTGGTCGCCGTCAACGATTTGTTTGACTGGCGTTCTCAACACCTGCAATTTCATGTCGGCTTCGAGTAAAATTTTATGACATTTATAACGTAACGACGTAATCTATTTGGATAGTTTTGGACATGAGTTCCAGACACACTTTTTCCTCACTCTTCGAGGATGGAATATTTTGTTTCACATGTTTTCGATGCGAAAAGTTCTCACCAAAGTTACAGAACATGGGTACTGATTTACAAAATTTTACAGCCAATAAGTACCAATAAGTGGTTTTGCGATTGGCATTCGCGTATTTTGATATTTTGTAAATTAACTGAATACAAATCTACAGCTGATTACTATCATTAAAAAGAAATTACAGAATCAATTTTACTGCAAGTAGTTATGTCGACCAATATAACGATTGTCGGTTCGTTAAAAGTTAGTGAATCGCACTACTGGTGTTTATTGTGTCGGTTCTGCTGACTGCTGGATCCAGTAAGATCTTATCTAGAAGAATGTTTAAAAGATCACAAGAAAGGCTGACACATTATCTGAAACCTCTTTTCTTCGTCCCAGTGAGGGTCATCCGACAAAGTCCGATTAGCTTTGCAGGCATACCAAAATCAGACATAGCCCAAAACAATTCAGAAATGATATCGTCCAAGGGTCATCATATTCAGCTGATGTTCGTTTATAGCTTTATAAAAAAAAGGATTTCTTTTTACTTGAATTGTAATTTTGTATCTATAACGATAATCCAAAAAGTAAACCGGAGTATTGTTTAGAAGCTGATGTGGGCTGACTTCCAAAACGTCAATTGCTTTGTATTAGAACAGAGCATAATGTTTTATAACGCCGCAGTACAAAATATATACAATGCAAACCCTTCCAAAACATCACTGTTAAGTATAAGTAACGCAGGAAAACAGCAATCAGGGTATCGGTTTTAAAATTGATGCTTTGTGACATTTAACATTTCATTTGCACTACATGTTTATTTTTAATATTATCCATGGCATCACTTACAAACTTTGTATTGGTACGTTTTGGAAGTCAGCCGTGCTGTTTCCACAGAACAAGTGATTAAACGTGCAGAAAAATTTATATGAAAAGCACTGCCAAAATAAAAAAGGCATTGGCCTAACCAAGGGAGTACATGCAAGTAATTACATGCAAGTAGTGTAAATGTATTATCAACGAAAATTGCGAAGAAATTGCCGTAAGTCTTGCAAGTAGCTTGAGTGTTTACACCAGGGCTGTGGAGTCGGAGTTGAGGTTTTTGTGCCGGAGTCGGAGTCGCAGTACCCAAAAAAACGCGCGACTCCGACTCCAAAATTTTTCGGCATAAAAAATTAAAAAAAAAATTCTAATATTTTCCAATATAAAAATTCTTCGAAATTGGCGATGCAATATTTTGCAGATCAATATGAATAAGTAGATTTTAATTTATTTTATGAGAAATAGTTGATTCAAGTACTTTACTATTTAAGTATATTTAGGTATATTTTTTATACGTTCGGGAAAAAGTCTAAATTACATTAGCAAAACTTATACTCAGTTATTGATCTAGTTGAAAAAGATGTGTGATTTTTTAAATAATTTACTCATGCTAAAAAATGTTAATGACAGGAATTGCCAATAATTTTAATATCAGAATTTTTTAACCATCAACGCTGAAATATTTTCAACATTGTACAGAATAAGTGTTGCTATAGCGCATAAATACTAGTATGTATTAGAAAAATTGTGACGCAAAATTATTTCTCTTTTGTGTAGAAACATCTTTATCGGCCTGGCTTTAATTCCTACCATAACACTCATGTTTTTCTTATTCACATTACGCGGGGATTCCCATAATTCGTTTAATAAAGATGTTTCTACACAAAAGAGAAATAATTTTACGTCTCATTCATTTCGCATCACGGTTAGAGTAGGAGTCGGAGTCGTGAGTCGGAGTCGGAGTCGCACTTAAAAAATTTCAGCGTTTGGAGTCGGAGTCGGAGTTAGTACTTTTTTTGGACGACTCCAAAGCCCTGGTTTACACAGTCAGTTGCAAGTTAATTTTTCAAATGTTCTCGAAGCGAAGACATCTTTTGAAAAAGCTTTATTTTGGGCTTAAAAAAATTATCATTAACATAAACAATGTTATCACGAAATTTATTAATATGATATTAAATAATATTATATATAAATTATTTAGTCGTTTCTTTATTTTATTTATTTTATTTTTGATGAAAAACTTATGTTTATTTTTAAAATATGTGAATCCAGCATTGCCGTAGTTACCGATATCATAAACTTGCTGAGAAAATATTTTGATTAACTATGTTTTTTTAAATGCTTGCAATTTTTTGTGTGAAGATACCATGAAGATGTGTTGCTTTGTTTTTTATTTGTATATATACACAGATAATCAGCTATAAACATAACTTTTATATTACTAAGTACTAGTAAATTAATACCAAAGGCGTCCACGGTAACACTGTTTCTTCATTTGTCATTTTACTTGCTGCAAGTGGCAAACATTTACTTGCAAGTTAGGCTGCAAGTACGAAAAATGTGATGGTGTTAGTAAAAATGTGTGAGTGTATTGAGTTTTTCGAACTTGTAAGCCCCGGGCAATGGAGGAATCAAACGCCTATTTGTGACAGGGGTACCCCAAAATTTAAGTTGCAGTTGTTGTAGTAAGCAAGAGAGAATTAGACTAAAAAAACTCGAATTAATTCGGCTACAAAATAGATCTCGCAATATATCCGGATCATATGAATATTTGTATAAGCTAAAATTTTGATATGTTCTATTTTACTCCAAAGAAGTGCTGGCAAAGTATTGAGTAATGTGTAGCAATTTTCGAGCATTTCCACTTATTTATGGGTACTCGATGCTCAAAAGCAGCTACTCAATGCTTTCCGTGTTGTATTTATTGAACAAAGTTCAATTTTAAATTTAACGTTTTTCTTTCAAAATAAAACTCTGTTTGAAAACACATTTTAGCCAAAGCTAAAGGAAAAATTTCAAATAACAAACACTCGTAAAACTGCTCTGAGTGGGGAAGCAGCTCGCGCTCGTTGTCATTATTACTTAAGGACAATCTGATTGTTCTTGTTTGTCTACTTTTCGTGCGTTTTGCGTTGTTACCTCGCATTGGTTAATGGCTTGGCGTCGTATAACTGTACCGAGTTACAGTTTTTTGCGGTTGTCAGCATTGACTTTGTGCAATCGTTTGTAACCTCAAAGTTTTCAACGTATTTGTCTGGTGGAGAACCATTTATAACTCAATGTGACTGGTGGAGAACCATAAAAAACTGAGACGTTTACTGGTGGAGACCAAAAATACTGTGGAGTGAATTCTGGAAGCTCTCGCCTTCCTATACGAAGGTTTAGGTCGAACGAGGAGGCTCCAAAATTTCGTCTGATACCCTGGCAATATGACTTAAATAGTCCGCCAAAAACTTTTTAGTTTTAAGAAAAATCAAAAAAAAAAAAAAAAGTTATTAAACTGTTTTAAAACAGATTAAACACTAGGGATATTAAAATGAATAAAAAAGCAGTGCTTGGATTTATAGGGTTGCTCAAAAAATAGCGTTAAAAGTATTAAGTAGTATTGTGAATCAGAAGGAAATGTATTGAGTATTATTGAGTAATGAGATGTAGTAGAATTTGCAAGCACTACTCCCAAAGAAATTTAGTAATTTCTTTGTAACTTTCAACTTCTGGAATATTTTCTTCAGGAGGCTTATTCTGCATTGCGATGCGCAAATGAAATGCGATTCGAAAGAAAATTGGTATTCTGTTAGACTTTCGCATTCGCAATTTATTTAAAATCGTGGCAACGCTGCTCAAATAAACGTCAGTGTCAACAAACGTCAAATTAAAAATTTATTTAGGACATTCTGTAAGAGAAAAAAATAATAAAAATGGATTCTGTGGCACTGTGGTTCGACGACGAAGAAGGGCATGAGCAAAATGAAAGGATACAAAGAAGATTGCTTCGAAGCAAATCCGATATTCTAAGCTTGAAGGGAAAAAGGTAATTTATTTTGATGCTTGCGAAAAATAAACTTTTACTTATGCAGAATATTTCTTTTTTCAGCTTTAAAAAAAAATTTATATTAAATAAAGAAGCATTTGTATATGTCTTAAATAATATTAGCTCGGAATGCAATACTACGAAATCAAGTGCAATGGTGTTTTCAAATGGCCTCTTGCCAATTGGCTGTGCTTATTCATAAATATGATGAATAAATAAATAAAATATTATCTTTCACTTACATGTTTGTACTTTGCGAATGCTATTTTGTTGTCGAATAAATTTGGCGAATTTTACATGTGTTTGACATTTGCGAATATCGCAATACAGAATAGCAATTGTTCGCATTTATGTATTTTCGCATCGCAATTCAGAATAAGCCTCCAGAACTGCTGGGTAGTTTATAAAACAAAAAACAGATAACTATGTGTGTGTATGTACTAGGTTAATGTTAACTGGGTAATAAAGACGATAGTTTAACTTAAGCACACTTCACCATAACCATGTGGCGTGTTGTATATTATAAGTTTAAGCCAAAAACTCCCTTCTCTTTCTATCAGGGTGGCAATATTTTACTATTAAAATCATATGGGGTGTATTGAAAGCACTTTAAATTTAAAAAAAAAAAAAACTTTTTTTTCGCATTTTATATCAAAAATTAAAATCAATTAAGACCAAAAGAAAAACTTATTTTATTAAGAGTTTTTTTCTTCTCAAAACTTCAATTATTTATTTATTACCACTCGAAGTTTTGTGTGTATTTTTCGACATTATTAAAAAAGTTCGACAGAAAAAATTTTAGGAAAAATAATAAAAGTTACAGTTTTTACCTCCAAACCAACATCAGGCGTGGAAAAGGAACGGTCATTAACAAAGAAAATGTTAGGTAAGAGTTCAATTAAATTAGAGTATTTTTTGTATTAAGACCAAATGCAAATGGATAAAATCAATAGTCAGCATAATTACTTGAAATGTGCCACTAAGTAATTGCCAATTACAATTTTAAGTAAAGTAATTGAAATCAAAGACTAGACCAAATTACACAATTACAAATTGCGCGTAATTGTATTAGAAAAAAAAAACAATTACTATTTATAATTAATTGTTATTATAACACAGAATAATTGCAAGTAATTGAAATTTAAAAGTACCAATTACTAATTCAAAGTTAATCTATTTTTACGAAGAATTAAAAGTCATTTGAGGAAAAAATATAAATTGAATTTATGTTTCCAATTCCATTTCGATTACCAGTCCAACCAAATGTATTGAATATGTAATTTAACTGAAACTATGTAAAAAACTCAATTACATTTTTATATAATAAAAATCGAAAGATCTTATAATTAATAAACTAATAATAAAATTTTAATAGCAAGCCAGTTACCAGTGAAAAGTGCGTGGAATGTGCAACTAAGGTATTCTTAATGCAATTAATGCAAATAATGTCATCGAAATCAAGATCTGAGCCAATTACACTTTCTTCTCAATTAAATGTAATGGACGAGTAGTCACACTTACTAAATGCAGTTAATTATTTTTATTAATTAGCTAAACTTTATTGCAATAATTTAACCTTTTGTCTAAATTCGTTTCAATTACAATTACTTCTCATTTTAATTTAAAACCCCTAATTCCAATTACAGAAATAACAATTAAGTGCTGTACCAGGTAATATTTTAATTGCACATTACATCACAAAAGGAAATTCCAGGGCCCTGTTTCTCAAAACTACAAGTTATAATTCAACAAGTAAGTCCCAATTTACCGTTGCCGTTTCTTCTTTGAAGTCGGTCTCATGATTTTTGTCGTTACAACTTCTTGTGTATACATATAATTTGACACTACGAATGAAAGAACAAAACGAATCGTAGAGTACACTCGCTTGTGTACCCCTTTTAATTCCCCTCTCCCCTCTCGCCAATAAGGTAAGAATCGCAACGACAAAAATCGTATAATGTTAATTGGGACTAAAATACGTCAAAAAAGCAACAATTTTTGTTTTTGTTTCAAATGTATTTTACTTGAAGATTTGTAATTTGTAAATTTTAGAAACAGGGCCCAGGTCTGATTGAAATTTTCCTAAGTGCTGGTTTACACAAATCAAGTTTGACTCGACAAATCTTCTCTTTTTAGGAGAAAGGGGAAAAGAGAATTGAAAGGGATACAGACTTGACCGTACTCGCCAATTTACTTGTCTGCTTTTGTTTGTCATCGTCGAGATTTACAATTTTTGTTGCAGCATTTCTTGAGTTTAATGGTAAGAGGGGTGAGAAGAATGGGGAGGGCTACTCAATTGCAACTCCTTTTGGTTTTGTTATTCTCCCACTTTTTAACTTGAAGTTGGCTGTAGGTGTACTTGTATTTATATTTTAAATATAAAAAAGAGAAGAGGAAAGACAAGAAAAAAATACGAAATTGCAAAACTATAATTTCATAATCTGGACACTAGTGCCATTTAAAAGCAGAATCTTTAAAAATTGCAGCAACAAAAATTGCAAGTCTGGACGATGACTTTTTGTATTCATAGTACTGGGCCAGCTCGCTAATCCGAAGGTGAGTAATACGAATCATCCAGTAATCCAAATAGAATTTATGACGTATTACATACTCTATAGTCCGCATTGATTGCAAGCTAGCTAAACCGAATTTTTATTTTCTTGCTTTTTATACCCTTCGCCGAAGGTAAAAGGGCATATATAACTTTGTCATTCCGTTTGCAATTTCTACAATATTGAACTTACACCTTATAAATTATATATATTCTGGCTCCTTATGAGAAGGAAAGCTCAAGTCCGGTTGTCCGTCTGCCTGTCCGTCTGTTGAAATGAACTCAGAATTTCTGAAAGAAAACTTTCATAGTGTGAAGCCAGACTAAAGATAGTGGTTGTAAAATGGACGTAATACAACAGTATTAACTGATCAAATATAACTCTTAGAAATATTCCTTGTGCTAAAAAAATTGTATTTTATATGATGATCAGCTAAGGCAAAAAAATTACTGCCAATCAAATAAATGAAAGTGTATCTGAGAATCTAAAATAAAATGTGAAATTATATTAAAACCATTTGTAAATTTGTATAAAATTTGTCATTTTTGTCAAATTTGTCAATAAACCATTTTCGTACCTAAAAATCGTAAAATCTGGCAGCCGTGGATTGAATATGGATAAGTTAAGTATTTCGCGATTGAATAATAGTACTTGAATCAATCTTTCTGTGCTTGATTCAAGAAACTCCGTACTCACTGTGCTATTGATACCGCTTCGGATTGATTTGAGTACGGATGAGTTGATGTTTCTTTTGAGTGTATGTTAGAAAAAACATTATATTTAAAAAAGGCTTTAATTTTGTCATTCTTGATTAATAAAAATAAAATAAATTTGTTTTGGAACCCTGACTTGTGTTTTATTTTCGAATATAGTGAATTATAATACATAATTATAGCACATCCAGTAATCCGAATATCTCGTTAATCAGAATCAGGGTCTGCAATCATTAATTCGGATTAGCGAGCTGGCACTGTATACAAAATGAGTTTAAGTTTAAGGCAAAGAAAAAAATAATTGAACACACAAAGTGACTGCGCACAGGTGCAAACCCTCAAAATCTCAAAATTTAAGCCAATTTTAAGAGGAAATGTTTCTTTATCAACCAGTTTGCCTCGTAACAGTCCTTTAGCCAATAGGAGAAAGTAAAACAAAAGCACTAAATTTTTTATATACTTATACATTAAAAAAGAAATAATGACGATCCGTCAATATGGTTCAAACAGTTGTTGATTTATGCCCTTTTGTGTTGGTTTTCAGAGGGAGTAAAGTGCCTGAGTATGTGCAGCGAATGTGACTCGTTAAATGTTTAATTTATTGAAAAAAAAATATTGAAAACGTAAAAAACTTTCAATAATGAAAAATTTACCATTTGTTTCAGTTTGTTTTTTTTTTTTCAATAAGTTTTGTTAAATTAATTGTTAATTTAGTTGCATGAACAAAATGTGGTCGAGTGCACACAGCGTGTTCGCTTAAAAGTGACTACAAAATTAACTTTAAAAAAAAAACAAAGAAAAAAAAAAGTTAATCAAATTTTTTTATTAATTATATAACAATTTGTTGCAATTGAATGCACAAGGAAAGTTAAGGGTTCAAAGAATTATCCCCAGAGGATATGATGTTTAAGGAAATTTTCTAAGTATTTGTTTTTTATAGAAAACTTTGCTACAAATTGGCTACTTATTGGAAATTATGCACAATTATTGCTATTGATAGGAAACTTTACGAGAGTTTGCAGCAAATTATAGGAAATAATACGCAAATTGACCAAAATTTGCTATTTTTAAGAGATTCCGTTTAAATTTATAGGAAATTTTCTTCAAATATTAGCACAACCAAACAAAATCAAAAGTTATTTTTGGGAATGAAATATTTATTATTAATTGATTCATTTATTAAGGACTAGCATTTAACCCGCCACTTCGTTAGCGTCTCCTCTTCTTTCGTAGACATATTTTTACGCCAAAGTTTATGTTGCATTCACTCAGGAACTTGCATGTTTATTTTTATGTTTCTAGGTCTAATACTAACGGAAATTCAAAAAGTACCAGTTGAAGAACAAAAAGTACCAAAAAGCTCTTTTACAGATTCTCATTTACTCAGGACCATGCATGTTTAGTTTTATGTTCATAGATCCAATATTAACGAATATTAAAAAAAAAGTACTAGTTAAAGAACGAAAAAGTACCAAAAAGATCCCTCTTACAAATTCTAATTCACTCAGGACTTTGGATGTTTAATTTTATGTTTCTAGTATTAGAACTAACGGAAATTCAAAAAGTACCAGTTGAAGAGCAAAATGTACCAAGAAGTACCCTCATAGGTTCTTATCCACTCAGGACATTGCATGTTGAAGTTTATGTTTCTAGGTGCAATATTAACGATAATTAAAAAAATTGCCAGTTGTAGAACCAAAAAGTTAAAGTAAGAAATTAAATTTCCCGTATTTCCCCTTTTTGGTACTTTTTTGCTCCCCATTGAAGCATGAAAAATTTCAATATTGTAGTGAGAGCCCACAATTTAATACGTTTATGTCAATAAATAAAAAAAAATATTTTATAAAAAAAGTACCAAAAATAGTTACACTTTTTACCCCTTAAACGTCCGAATTTCGAAAAAGTACCAAATTTGTATTTGGATTTTTTTTAGATAAGTTTCAAATGTGATATAACCCCTATTTCTATGTTTATGGGTTTAAAAGATAGATGGGGTGACAAAAAAGTACCAAAATACAAGTTTTAACCGTTTACTCCGTTAAAGGGCTGAATTTCGAAAAAGTACCAGACACCTGTCCGCTTCTTTTTCTAAAGAACAACGATAAGTATTAAATTTTTTTTTTGTATCTCTTTTAGTTTTAGAGATATAAGGTTATCGAATTTACCCGTTTTTACCCTTTTTTACCCCCTAAACATTCGAATTTTCAAAAATCCCTTCTTAGTGGATCGATTTGGGGAGAGACCAAGCCCTGGTCCAAATTTCAAGTTTTTAGCTTCAGGCGTTTAGGCTGTGCGATGATGAATCAGTCAGTCAGTTAGTGAGTCAGTAACATTACAATTTTATATATATAAGTAGATGTGCTAATACTCCCAATATTTATTTATGATTAAAAACACTGAAATTTATTGTTGTGGGAAAGCTAGTTTCTATGCGCATTTTGCTGGTTGCTTAAGCCAACTCGCCATGTAACTTTTTCCAAATACTTTAGAAAAGCTTAAAATATTATACAAGTCGGACCATAAAGTGAATAAGAATTTTAAACACTCAGGTCTTACTTGTAACAATATCAAAGCTTCAACAAAGCCACAACACTAAACAGTGAATTTTTCTTTCTTACATTCCCCTCATTTTCCTTATACCCAACAAACACAAAGTCAAACCTTTGATATGAAATGACTTTATCATTTGATGGCAAACACAATTTTCAAACCTTTTTCAACTGTTTGATCTTAATATTGGAATTTAAATTGATAATGATTTAAATGATAACATTTGACATGTAATGTTTTATCAATTTGATATCAAATTGTTATCAAATGTTATTCTCAAACCAAAAAAAAAAAAACTTGACAGCACTGAAGCAAAAAATAAATGTAAACATTTAAAAAATGGCGATTAAAATTAAATGTGTTACACAATCAAAGAATATTTACATATTACGTGAAGTGAATTCGCCTTTAAAAAACATTAATTTGTTGCTACGCCATGACAACCCTCAAAACAAAAATAAGCCAATTATTTTGTCTTTGCAAGAAAGAACACTATTTCACCTTTTAGCTATGGTGCCGAATGTAAAGCTCACAGTTTATTTAAATAAGTAATGAATTTAAATAAAAAAAAATGTTTTATCATTTATGTTCCACATTGTATTAAAATTCAGATTTAAAAAACATTTGAGAATAACGTTTGAAAGCAAGTTGAAAATAAATGCATTTCTCAATTTGGAAATAATTTCCCCTTTTTGTTGAGAATGTTATGATTTTCAAATCATTATCAGACGTCTGCCGTTTGAGAAAAGGTTTGATTTGAAATCATTTTCAATTTGATATCAAACCTCCGTTGTTGGGTATTTAAAAGAAATTGTACGCAAATTTGCCATTTAAAGATTTTTAAAATTTTTTTTTTATTTTTAGGAAATTTTACTCAAATTTATTTAAATTTTTCTATTTAAAGGATATTTTACACAAATTAGATATTTTTTTTCTATAAGAAATAATACACAAATTTAATATTTATATGAAATTTTACCCAAATTTGATATGTATTGCAAATTTTATGCATAATTGCTATTTATAGAAAATTTAAGGCAAAATTGCTATTTATGTGAAATTAAACTCAAATTTACTATTCATTAGAAATTTATGCAATTTTGCAATCTATAAGAGATTTTACGCAAATTCTCATTTAAAGGCAATTTTACACATATTTTGTATTTTTAGGAAATAGTACGAAAATTTGCTATTTATAATTATAAGCAAATTTGGACTTTTTCTGAAAAAATTTTTTTTTTTTTTAAGAAAATGTTACGGAAATTCGCTATTTATAGGAAATTTTATGCAAATTTGGTATTTATTGGATATTTTATTTAAAGTTTCTATTTATAGGATATAATACACAAATTTAATATTTAAAGAAAACTAACGCAAATTTTTTCTTTATAGGAAATTTTTATTGAATTTGCTATTTATAAAAAATTTAATGAATAATTGCTATTTAAAGAAAATTTAAGGCAAAATTACCATGTATAAGAAGTTAAACTCAAATTTGCTATTAATAGGAAATTTTACGCAAATTTGCTACTTATAGCAAATTGTTCGCAAAATTGGTATTTATAGGAAATTAAATGCAAAATTGCTCTTTATAGGAAATTAAATGATAAATTGCTTTTTATAGGAAATAAGACTCAAATTTTCTATTTATAAAAGATTTTGCGCCAATTCTCATTTGTAGGAATTTTTACACAAATTTTGTATTTATAGGAAACTAGCTGACCCGGTCCGCGTTGCTGGCCCTAAGCAAACATTAATGTTGTATTACCAGACGATTTAAATTGATCTTTAAACGAAATTTACGGCCTTTAAATAAAAATCCATGAAATACCTATCATAAAGTTTTTCTTACGAAAAAAGTGAGCGTAAAAGTGGGCGGGGCAACATTTTCTTTCCGCAAAACCTAAGTTAGACCATGGCGATAATTTTAAAGAAAAAATCGTAAAAGTAGGCGTGGTAAATTTTTCTTTCGATGAAAACTTAAAGTTGATTAATACGAACATTTGAAAGAAAAATTAGTCAACTCGATGGAGCCGTTTTCTGATTTTAGGTAAATCGAAAAAAGTGGGCGGGGCAAAATTTTCTTTCCGTAAAAACCTAAGTTGGACCATGGCGATCATTTTAAAGACAAAAATCATTCAAATCGGTCAAGCCGTTCTCAAGTTATGGATTTTGCCACGCCCCTCCGCCCCAGACCGAAAATCAGAAATCAGACTTCACAGTGTCACCCGCCTGAATATTCTGAAGATTCCCTGAAAATTTCATCAAAATCGGCCCAGCCGTTTTGGAGTCCATACGTTACATACACACATCCTATTTTATATATATATAGATAGGTAGATAGATAGATAGAAGATAGCAGATTGTACGAAAATTTGCTATTTACACTAAATTTTATTTGTAGGAAATTTACGCAAATTAGTTATTTACATGGCATTTTGCGCTTATTTGTTTATATTAAATATTACAGAAAATTAATATTTGTTAAAAATTTAACGCCAAATATTATGAAACTATTGGCAAATATGGTATTTATTGAAATTTCTTATTATTTAATATTTTTAGGAAATTTGGTCAAATTTCTATTTAAAAGAAATTTTACTTAATTTTATTATTTTCGGAAAATTTTTAAAAAATTTACCATTTATAACAAACTTTGAGCAATATTAATATTTATAAAAATACATTTATTGTTAATAGGAAATTTATAGGACATTTTGCTTTTTATATAAAATTTAAGGCAATAAATAATGTATTTTATATTATTCATTTGTGTCTATTTAAATTTTGTCTTAACTTTGAATAAACTTGAATTTCCTTTTCAATTTCTCCGTCGTTAAATAAACACCACCATTCAAATAAGTTGTTTCCCATAATCTTAAACCTGTCAATCAACAGTAATTTAATCACACATTTCACTAAACTGTAGCATAATAGCCAGTCATACCTGTTGTGATTCTTATCAAAGGAAGTGAATATTTAGTAAAAACCTAAAGTTTAGTGAATTTTTATTAAATTTATTTTGTGGTTTAAGCGAACATTTTCGCTGAACAATGGAAGAGTGAATGGCAAATGCAAGAGAATACTATAAACTATATGCAAAGGAATTATAAAGGGTGGTGAAATTTTAAGGGCCGATGTTGATTTTGAATAAAACACAAATTATTTAGAATATTATTGTCATTTGTTTTTATTATGATAATATTGGTATGGTTCAATTATGTGTGGAACAAAATATCGGCCAAATGGCCGCCGTGATCTCGGCGGCACACCTCCATCCGATTATCAAAATTTTCGATGACGATGAGGCATAATTGAGGTCCTGTGCTGTTAATGTGCCGAATTATCGCATCCTTTAGTTCTTGAATTGTTGCTGGCCTATCGACGAAAGAAGTTCAACGGTGTCGAATCACATAATCTTGGCGGCCAATTTACATCGTCACCACGTGACATAACACGGCCATTGAATTTGTCCCGCAAAAGAGCCATTGTTTCGTTAGCTGCGTGGCACCGTCCTGTTGAAACCACATATCGTCATCCATATCTTCCAATAAAAAGTTCGTTATCATCTCACGATAGCGACCACTTTTCACAGTAACTGCCTGACCGGGCTCATTTTGGAGAAAATACGGCCGATGATGCCGCCAGCCCATACACCGCACCAAACAGTCACTCTTTGTGGGTGCATTGGTCTTTCGACAATCACTCTTGGAGTATCATTCGCCCAAATGCGGCAATTCTGCTTATTGACGAATCCTTTGAGGTGAAAATGTGCCTCATCACTGAAGATAATTTTCACGATATGTATTTTGATTTAAACGCCCATTTTCATAATAAGCCTTAATAACTTTAACGCGTTTCTCGATTGGTGCATCTTTCCATGGTTCAAATTGAGTCAGTCTGAAATTGAGAAATGTCAAAAGACATGCAAAAAAAACTTGACGTTTAGGTGTAGTTCACCTTCAACATCGGCCCTTAAAATTTAACCAGCCGTTATTATCAATCAAAAGTTACTACTCTACAGTAAAATCCTAGATGCCGAGGCCCAAAGAATAAATTTATTTACACTCATTGCTTAGGAATAAAACTTTACTCATTTCAAGATACTTGGGAGAAAAAACCTAAAGTAACCTTTTTTTCCTTTCTTCTTGCCCATGGAACCAATAAAATAATATTTATAACACCATCTTAACCATTTTATTACAGCCATTTTGGTGAACACATGCAAAAATATAATAAACATAATTTTATTTTACAGCAGTATGAATGAAAACCATTAACTGACACAAACTCCTAATGTTCAAAAGCAAAAATATTAGGGTTTAAATAGATGTCGACAAGACAAACCATATAAAAAGTAATAATAATAGAAATAGCATCACCCGACGACCAATACCAGAGGACAATGTTGCGATGCCATCATGACCTTCAATACATTCATATAACCACAAACATACGAAAGGATCCCATCGACAACAAGGCTGAAAGGTAGACAGGCATCTTGCGGTTTTAAGAGATAGACAAGAGATTAATGGCCCAGTTAAGGTAACTGAAAACAGGTAACAAAAAAAAAAAAGTTATAAAACAAAGGAAACATGACGTTGAAATGGCAATAATGATAATAAAATTTTGTAATAACAATAAAAACGATTAAATATTTAACAATTTCACACAGATATATAAATAAATATTTACACATACGCAAACTTACAGAACCGGAAGACTTGGTAAACATTTGCAGGGCCTTTAAAAAAATTTATAGAAAATATTGTTATTTAAAAGAAACTTTCCAAAAAATTTGCTATTTATAGGAATTTTTTTAGAAATTTGCTATTTATAGGTAATTTTCTAAAAACTTGCTACCAATAGGAAAGTTTCTAAAAGGTCTGCTATATGTATATAAAAACGTTTTTAAAAATATTTTCCTTAAAATTAGCTAATTATAAGAAATTTTCTATTTATAGGATATTTTCTAAAAAATCGCTATGTATATAGGAAAGTTTTTAAAAATTTGCTATTTATAGTAAATTTTGCAAAAATGTACTATTTAAAGGACATTTAAAAAAACTAACTATTAATAGGACATTTTTTAAAAATTTGCTTTTTATAGGATATGTTTTAAAAATTTTCTATTTATACGATATTTTCTAAAAATTTGCTATTTATAGGATATTTGATAAATATTTGCTATTTATAGGATATTTTTTAAAAAGTCGCTATTTACAGGATTTTTTCGAAACTCCTTCTAGTTATAGAAAATTTTCAAAAAATTTGCTATTTACAGGATATTTTCGAAAAATTTTCTATTTATAGGATATTTTCTAAAAAATCGCTATTTATAGGATATTTTCTAAAAATTTCCTTTATATATGAAAGTTTTAAAAAATTTGCTATTTATAGTAAATTTTAGAAAAGTGTACTATTTAGAGGACATTAAAAAAAATTAGCTATTTATAGGACATTTTTTAAAAATGTGCTTTTTATAGGATATGTTTTAAAAATTTTCTATTTATAGGTTATTTTCCAAAAATTTGCTATATATGGGATATTTTATAAAAATTGGCTATTCATATGATATTTTTTAAAAAGTCGGTATTTATAGGAATTTTTCGAAACATTTTCTATTTATAGCAAATTTTCGAAAAATTTTAAAAAAAATGCTATTTATAGGATATTTTCGAAAAATTTTGTATTTATACGATATTTTCTAATAAATCGCTATTAATATAATATTTTCTACAAATTTGCTTTATCTAGGAAAGTTTTGAAAAATTTCTATTTATAGGATATTTTCTAAAATTTGCTATTTATAGGATATTTTCTTAAATTTGCTATTTATAGGATATTTTTTAAAAATTCGATATTTATAGGAATTTTTCGAAACATTTTCTATTTATAGCAAATTTTTAAATATTTTGCTATTAATAGGATATTTTCGAAAAATTCTCTATTTATAGGATATTTTCTAAAAAATCGCTATTTATAGGATATTTTCTAAAAATTTGCTTTTTATAGGATATTTACTAAAATTTTTGCTATTTATAGGATATTTTCGAAATGTGTGTTATTATAGGTTATTTTCTAAAAATTTGCTCTTTATAGGAAATTTTCCAAACAATATCTATTTTTAAGATATTTTTTAAAAATTCACTACTTATAGGAATTTTTCGAAACCTTTTCTATTGATAGCAAACTTTCTATTTATAGGATATTTTCTAAAAATTCGCTATTTATAGGTTGTTGTGGTTATTTTACTGAACTGTTAATGGTTTTTAATCTAAATTAAGATATTTTTAATTAGGCTTAAGTTCATTGAATTTAATTTTTATTAAATTATTTTTATGAATACAGGAATTTTACAACATTAAATTAATTAAAAATTTTTATTGATAACTTTTCATTCTTGACTGCGCTGAGATTTGAACCCAGGCTTTCACGGACAGGTTTCCCAGACTAGTTTCGATTGTAACCACACAATCTCTTCAGTGGGGTTTGCCGTTTTATTCACTCCATTAACCATTAACAGTTCAATAAAATAACCACAATACTAATTATTGTTAACAGCTAAGGCACGAACTATGTTTACATTTGTCCTTCAAGTTGTGCTAAAAAAGGTCAACGAGAAAAAAGAAAGACAAAAACATGAAAAACAAAAATGTACTTTGGATTTCAAGAAAAATTTTTGACAGAAAGTACGAAAAAACAGAAGCTAGGAAGAACATGTAAATCAATTAAAATAGATAATCATTCATTCTAAAAAGCAAATTTCGATCTACCAAAGGTCAAATACCATTTGGTTTAAAGATTGATGTTTGACTATTGACGTCATCCGGCTTCAATAGCCGAGTGAGTAAAACGGCAAACCCCACTGAAGAGATTGTGTGGTTACAATTGTGTGGAACAGAACCCACGAACAGGCTGATTTGACGTGTTTTGCTAGTAGCCACACTATCTCTTCAGAAATCTTTGCCGTTTAACACTCACCGCCGTTAACGACGATTGGCAGTCAATAGTTAACATCAATCTTTTAACCAAATTAATAGGACATTTTAAAAAAATTAGCTATTTCTAGGATATTTTCTCAAAATTTGCTATCTATAGGAAACTTAAAAAAAAAATTATATTAATGGAAAATTTTTGAAGAGTTTACTATTTTGAGGAAATTGCTATAAAGTAACATTTTGAAGGACATTGTGTTAAATTTTTTTGTTTTTCTGGTTTATTTTCATTTATGATTTCATAATTTAATAGTTTTAGCCGGAAGCTCTGCAAGCAAACAAACAATGCGATTGCCTTTCATTTCCGCAGCCATTTATTTGCGCGTGATTTTTCAAACACTCCCAAAAATTTATATTTATATTAACCTGCTTTGCTTTCATTCTAACCAGCAGAAATTTTGTGTTTATGATTGTTCCTTTTTTTTGATGTTGTTACTTTATCACATTTTCAGCCTCATTTAATTTTCGTTCATAAATGACACCCTGGGCGGCGGAAGTGCCGGATATGGTTACAAATTAAATACAATTTTCGTTGTTTCGTTACATTACTTCCGCACTCACACTTGTTTGAATAAGTAATAGACACGTTTGTATTGTATCGAAACGCAAAATGCAGGATTAAATTTAGATTGTGTGTTTTGTTAAGCACAGCGAGAGTCGGGCAGACAGACTGTTCGTCCGACTGTTTGAGTCAGTGCCTTGCGCCAGGCACTGTTATCAACGATAACAATCTATAATAAGGCCACAACAACAACGGCAATTTAATATACGAGTTGAACATAATCATACGTGTATTTTGATCATATATGTATCCCATTTCCCTTTTAAATGAAAGTCCGTTTGGCTTTTGATTATAGAGATTTTGCGTGTGCTTTGCAGCCATTCCTTTTCACAACATTGTTTCAATTACTTTGTGATACAAAAACTGCAGTGGGATTTGCAAATAATAGTCATATTTTTTTAGTTAATAGAGTCAACCACACACACACCCTGCAAACATTCAAGTTTATATAGAAGAGTAGTTTTTTTCACTGACCAACATTTCCCATTAGATGAGGTTTCAATTGTTTTTGAACTTATTGAGGATGCTAATACATATTGTTTTTTTTTTTAATTTATTTTCTTGATGAGCTGCTAAGAATGACTAGAAAAATGTAATACTAAAAATCATGGTTGGCAACTTTTACTTCCGCTACACGATAGTCACGATTGTTTTCATAATTTCCGGTTAACGTGATGCTGTGGAAAACTTTTCTTTGGAAAGAGTGTTCGATGAGTTGGCGTTAGAATATTATTTAACGTTTTTTTTAAAGAAAATTACGAATTCAAATACTAAAGGTAATATAAAAAAATAGGGGAAATTGTTAGAAGTACTTTTTGTTGTAGATTTCTATAAAAACTATGACCAATTACGAACCGAAATGTGTTTATACCATATTTTATGTCAGTACCAGCATTTATAAGAAGTTTATCGCCATGAAATATTTTTTTGAGGTTTAGCTATATTTTATAAAGGGTGGTTAAATTTTATAGACTGATGTTGAAGGTGAACCTCACCTAAACGTCAAGTTTTTTTCTGCATTTCTTTTGACATTTCTCAATTTCAGACTGACTCAATTTGAACCATGGAAAGATGCACCAATCGAGAAACGCGTTAAAGTTATTAAGGCTTATTATGAAAATGGGCGTTTAAATCAAAATACATATCGTGAAAATTATCTTCAGTGATGAGGCACATTTTCACCTCTGTGGATTCGTCAATAAGCAGAATTGCCGCATTTGGGCGAATGATACTCCAAGAGTGATTGTCGAAAGACCAATGCACCCACAAAGAGTGACTGTTTGGTGCGGTTTATGGGCTGGCGGCATCATCGGCCGTATTTTTCATAAAATGAGGGCGGTCAGGCAGTAACTGTGAATGGTTTTCATATCGTGAGATCGTTTTGGCCTGAATTGGAAAATATGGATGTGGACGATATGTGGTTTCAACGGTATGTGTGTGAAGTTAAATTTTAAAATTTATACCCTAGACACATTATGTTATGTTAACAGAATAATGTTAACTACTTAACAGAACTTATGTTAACGCTTTTATGAGGGATAAATGCAGATTTCTGGAAAAGGAGTCAACGTGGGCGAACAAAAATGATTAGGAATTGTGGACAATAAGTTTCTCCATTTTTTGCTATAATTAGGATTTTTAACAGAGTGAGTTGAAGCGACTTATTCACAATTTACCCTTTAGAATTCACTGGGGGATGAGTCCAGATTTCTGAAAAAGGAGTCAACGTGGGCGAACAAAAATGATTAGGAATTGTGGACAATAAGTTTCTCCATCGTCTCCTAATTATAGCAAACGATGTAGAGACTTATTGTCCACAATTCCTAATCATGTTTGTTCGCCCACGTTGACTCCTTTTCCAGAAATCTGCATTTATCCCTCATAAAAGCGTTAACATAAGTTCTGTTAAGTGGTTAACATTATTCTGTTAACATAACAGAATGTGTCTAGTGTTCTAAATTTTAAAATTTAACCCCACACACATTTCAACGGTGCCACTTGCCACACAGCTAACGAAACAATGGCTCTTTTGCTTGACAAATTCAATGGCCGTGTTATCTCACGTGGTGGCGATGTCAATTTGCCGCCAAGATCATGTGATTTGACCCCGTTGGACTTCTTTCTTTGGAGTTATTTGAAAGAAAAGGTGTCCGTCGATAAGCCAGCAACAATTTAAGAGCTAAAGGATGAGATAATTCGGTACATTAACGGCATAGAACCTCAATTATGCCTAAGCGTCATCGAAAATTTGGACCATCGGATGGAGGTGTGCCACCGAGATTGCGGCGGCCATTTGGCCAATATTTTGTTCCATACATAATTGAACCATACCAATTTTATCATAATAAAAAGAAATGATAATAATTTCCTAAATAATTTGTGTTTTATGCAAAATCAACATCGGCCCTTTAAATTTAACCACCCTTTAGTATAATTTGGATTTGCTCAAAACATTTTTGTAACGTCTCTGATTATTGGCAGATATCTTAACCTCGGGCCTTATGTAATAAATTGCATTTTTTTTATCCAATATTGTGTTAAATTACAATGACTTAAGGTATCTTCAGGCCTAACAAATATTTGCCGAACAAATTCAATAATAGCGTGACCAGTAGCTTTATTGTTAACAAGTTTTATTGAGTTACTAGACTTTATTTGTAAGAAGATAATTGTACAATGTAATTTAACAGCCATCAAACGTTTTGCTAAAGCAAACAATTTTTTTTAAAAATTAGTGGTTACGTTTAGGACGTCAAATATTTGATAGGTGTGAACATAGATTTCCACATAATTTGAAATTAAGCATTTTCCACTACAGTTAAAATTAATTTGCAATTAAGATTACATTCAATTGCTATTGACTGATTTTCAAGGTGCCAATTACATTACTGATTATTGAATTAATTAATGACGTAATTCCTTAAAATCTAATTAGGACATGCCAGATCTCGTGGTCAAACCCACTTTAAAATCTACCAAAATATTAAAAAGTCATATTTAGCTTAGCAAAAGATTAAAGGAAATATAAAAACAATTACAGTTCCTATTTATTTGTAATTTACACTTTTCAATTACAATTATGTTCATATATGCCGTATTCACAAGACCCTTTGTATATTTGTATCAATTGTATGTTGTATAAAAAAAAAACAATAGTGAACTATGTATTTTAATGAAAAAACTATAGGGAACTATGTATTTTATTACAACATACAATCTATACAAGAGGTTTTGTGAATACGGCAATAGTAAATGCAAATGGGGTCCACCCCTGAAATGGATTTAATTACTAGTTATTTGGGTTATAACTTAATTTCCTATTACACTCATGGAAAAATGAGAAATTAGATCAACCGGCTGCAATAGCCGAGTGAGTAAGACGGCAAACCCCACTGAAGAGATTGTGTGGTTACAATCGAAACTAGTCTGGGCAACCTGTCCGTGAACGCCTGGGTTCAAATCGCAGCGTAGTCAAGAATGAAAAATTATCAATAAAAAAAATAAAAAATAAAAATGTTTAATTAATTTCATGCTGTAAAATTCCTGTCTTCATAAAAATAATTTAATGAAAATTAAATTCAATGAACTTAAGCCTAATTAAAAATATCTAAATTTGGATTAAAAACCATTAACGGTTCAATAAAATAACCACAATACTAATTAAATTAGATTATCTTCATATTGATGATGCTCTAACATTGTGACATCAAAGTTATTACAAATGGCATCAATGAGGCAAAATGTGACATCAATCCAATGACGAACGTCATCCTAAAATGTTGTCATATTTTATTTGTCATCTATGCTATGACTACAGTGACATCAATTCGACGCCAAATTTTGTGCACACTGATAGAAAAGACGTCATAGCGCTGATGTATTTTGACATCAGTATAGACAAACTGTCCTCAGTGCGATGACTTAATATACCATGCCGTTAGTGTAATGACAAACTGTCATCAGTGCGGTGACATAATATATCATGTGATCAGTGTGATGACAAATCATCATCTGTGCAATGACAATCTGTCATCAGTGCGATGAAAAACTGTCATCAGTGCGATGACAAACTGTCTACCAGTGCGATGACATAATTTATCATGTCATAATATATTATTAACATTACTTTCATGTTGAAAAAGTAAAATTAGAGGCAAATATTCCCATATTCTATTTTTTTAATTATTTATTTAAATATGTGAAATGTTTCAAGTAGAATTATTACGAAACACATATCGGCCATGCTGCTGGTGTTTGGGAGTTCTTCTGTAAACAAAGAGCGGAATACAACAAAAGTGAAACAAACATGAGTAAAGTGTAAGTAAATAATGATAATCTCTCAATTTGACTTAAGGTCAATTACAATGACTCAATTCGATGACAGTTTGTCATCGCACTGATGACATGCTTTATAAAACCGACTCTGATTCGTTATTTCTGTGATGCCAATGTGTCATCCCATTGATGACATAATTTACATTTTCGGCCCTGATGACACTTTGGCCAAGTGATGTTAAGGCTGACATCACAGTAATGTAAAGTGTCATGGGGTCAAAAATTAAGAAACTTGTCATAGTACTGATGTCAAAATATATCAGCGTTATGACGCCTTTTCTATCAGTGTACTTGTAATTGTTAAGGTAATCGAAATTAAATTAAGAGCTCCCAAGTCTGTTTGAACAATAATTAAAGATCTAACAAAATATTAAAGTTAATTAACCCTTAGGGGAAGCGAATTGACACTAAAGTAGTCCAGTGATAGGTTCTTTGGTGGCAAAGACCGGTCCTAGTTCTTACACTTTATATAAATGGGAGATATCACTTTTACATGGGGTTGTCATTGGAGGGGGTTAATTGACACCTATCAGCCGTCATTTGACCAGTCACATCTGTTCTCAATAAACGTGTTAAGTGTTAGTTACTACAATGCTAATCCTTGGTATTTTTGCAAAAAAAAAAGTCATAGAATTAATTTTAGGAACAAATTTTTGATTAGCCCCAAAGAAAATACTGAATATATATAAAATCAATAATAATAGATATTGGGGATTATTTCTTTTTCATAAGCAACTTTATTATATTCAACATTTTTCATTTTTCGAATTTATTCTATGAGTTAAATTTCAGTTATGTATTTTATAAAGCTTTTTGTAATAGCTCTATTCCTTAAATTTTTTTTTTGCCTGATTATTAACAATTGTCATTGCTAAAAATTTGTACTTATACTTTTCAATTACAATAGCGATTAATTTGTAATTATCTCTAATTTTTGTTACCATTAAGTCTAACGGCAAATAGCTAAAATATTTAATTCCACATTACATGTAATTGAAATGTAATTAGTAATTTGCAGGCCAAATAAACAAAACAGCTTTAATATCCATCCAAACATTAAAGTCTACTTTTTTAATTCCGCTTAACATGTAATTGTTGACTAATGTAAATGTAATTCGGAGCTTGCAGGTCTAACACACAAAATGGCTTGAAAATTTACAAAATATTGAAGTTAACCTAAATAAATTTGATCAAAAGCTTTAACAAAATGTAATTACACTGCTTAATTACAATTATAATCACTTGTAGTTGGTATTAAAAAAGTGTTCAAAAACATACCGAACATTATTTTGCATACGCTACACACAACTAGAAGCGATATATCTGTTTTAAAGTGTTTGTGTATTAGTAATAATACCCTTAATACCGTACATAACTATTTTTTTGTTTTTTTTTTTTTTTTGTTAGGACCAGCACTCAGGTGAGTGCAACACAATGCAATGCATTGCATTGTGTTGTAACTATAAAAATAGGTTATGGGAAGGAGGATAGAGGAAGTAGTGTTTGTGAACATTCGACTTGATCTTATTCGTGTTGAAAGTAAGAGGGTAGACTGCAGCAGGAAGGTTATTCCACATACCAATAGTCTGGCCAAAAAACGAATTTTCCCTGCACAATGCACCGTCCAATCGACCACAAGAGCCATAAGCGATGGAATCTTGAGGAAAAACGTGTAATACGAACAAGCGTACGGGCTTTGGTAACCAGATCCCTAATTTCATCAGAACAAATCCCATTTTAGTAACGAAACAGGCAAATACAACCCACATTGCGACGGCGGTCAAGGAAGTCAATAGAATAGAATACCCTACTGTCACCAATGAGAACCTTTGCTCTCTCCTGCACGCTAGCGAGAAGCTCGAAAATATACTTCAAAGCACCGGCCCACACATGAGAGTTGTCCATTCTCGGTCGGATATAGGAGGTTTAAATAGTAAGGAGATCAGATAGAGTGAAGAACCGCTGTACCGATTCTCACCAAACTTGGACAATAAATTATCTTAGGAATAGGTGGCGCTGTTGTCGTGATATAAAATTTTTTTTATTTATGGTACGATTTCGCTAAAATTCACAAAATATATTTTTTAAGCAAAAAAAAAATTTATAGTTTAACTAGAGTAACCCTGCCCGCGTTGCTGGACAATACAATAACATACGTTTACGTCTTTGTTTAAAAAAAAGTGGAATTTTCATAAGGAAAAAAATAAATTTTATATAGAGAAAACACTCCATCATAAAAGTGCGCGTATAACGCATATTCGCAGAAATTTTTCGATGGTTTTTTTTTTATAAACCATCAGTAAAAGTAGACCTTTCCAACACATGTACTCGTTTGAAAATCGGTTGAGTGGTTCTCAAGTTTAAAATGACGAGCATAGGACAACATATTTTTATATATATATAGATTAAATTATCGAGCTTAAGGTCTTTTTATATAAAAACACTTTAAATGTTAAGTATATCCAATATTTCGGCACTTCGTTGAGTGCCTTCTTCAGGGTTTTTTTCTCTCTTTTATAAAATTCACAAATTTTTAACAAATTTGACAATATTACAATTTTTATTGTATATTATATACATTTACTTTTTATATTTTAATAAAGAAAATCCCGAGCAGCGCCGGGACCAAACAGCTAGTATACTTTAAAATATTTACAATAATTAGAATTGTGGTTATTTGGTTGAACTTTTTATGGTTTTTAAGCCAAATTTGTATTTTTTTTTAATCAGGCTAAAGTTCATTTCATTTAATTTTCATTAAATTATTTTTATGAAGAAAAGAATTTTGCAACATGAAGTGAATTAAAATTTGTTGATAATTTTTCATTCTTGACTGACCGGAGGATCGAACCCACGTTCACGGACAGGTCGATTTGACAGGGTTCGATAGTAACCACTCTATCTCCTCAGAAATCTTTGCCGTTTAACACTCACCGCCATTGAAGGCGGCTGGCAGTCAACAGCCAAACATCAATCGTTAAACCAAATGGTATTTTCAACTTTTTGGTGGGTCGAAGTTCGTTATGAACTATTACCCATTTTAACTGAGTTACATGTTTTTCGATACTTCTGTTTTTTTGTCAAGATTTCTTCTTGAAGTCCAAAGTAATTTTTTTTTTTTGTTCTATGTAATTTTTTTTTATTTACTACACACACACTACTAGAGCTTGTATTTTCCACATTTATATCGTACAGAACACTTAAGAACAGTATATGATGTTTATTCAAACCTGGACTCACACCTGGATTTAAACCTTATCAAATAGAGTTCAGCTTGTTCTCAGAAAAAAGTGTTTTATCAATTAAAAAAATGGTTTAAAAAGTATTTAAATTTAATTAATGTGATAATTGAATCAATTATTTTTTTAGTTGAAAGAAAATTAAA
This sequence comes from Pollenia amentaria, assembly GCA_943735925.1. NCBI lineage: Eukaryota > Metazoa > Arthropoda > Insecta > Diptera > Polleniidae > Pollenia > Pollenia amentaria. The sequence goes on along the minus strand of OX031010.1, from coordinate 179,414,488 downwards.
AATATAATTTTGATTTAATTAATATTTAAGTTGTTTTGAAATATATGTTTAATTAAATATCAAAAAACATTAATTGACTTTTTCGTTTAAAATAAAATAATTTAAACTTGTGCACAGAAAAAATTATTAAATTTCTCTAATCACCAAATTTCTACCAAATTCATAATATCAAGCAAACAAGTTGTTGATTTTGCACCTATTACCAATTTGATTATATTGTTTACTAAAAATGTTAAAATTGTGAATATTTTTTTTTTTCAATAAATATTTTTAATTTTAATAGAAAAAATGATCAAAAAACTTTTACATTTCAAACAATGTGTTAACTTATTTAATTAAATATGGACAATTCCCAATAACAATTGTACATGTTTAAATTATTTTATTTTAAACGAAAAAAGTCAATTAAGAATTTTTGTTATATAATTAAAATTTTAATTGAAAATTTATTACAAAACAACTAAAATGTTTATTAAACCAAAATTAAATTTTTAATTTTCTTTCAACTAAAAAAATAATTGATGCAATTATCACATTAATGAAATTGAAATACTTTTAAAACCATTTTTTTAATTGATTAAACACTTTTTTCTGTGTAGAAATGCTGTTGGGTATTGTCAATATGAAATTAAATAAATTAACACATTGTTTGAAATGGCAAAGTTTTTTGATTATTTTTTTAATTAAAATTAAAAATATTCACAATTTAAAAATTTTTAGTAATCAATATAATCATTTGGTTATAAGTGCAAAATCAACAACTTGTTTGCTTGATATTATGAATTTGGTATAAATTTGGTGATTAGAGAAAATTTATAATTTTTTTTTTTTTGTGTTTATGTTTTTGAGACCTTTCAACTACAATTACATCTTAATGATAAGTAGATTATATTACCAGTAATTGCAATTGGTAAAAACTAAATTACCCATAACATGTTCTTGTTAAAGTAATTGGAATGTAATTAAAGAGCTATCAAATAATATAAATTAAATGTATATAACAAAATATCGAAGTCCACTTCTATCTTTTTTAAATTCTGAAGCTTTAAGTTTTGCCCATAAAAGAAATAACAAACAATTTTTATTACTTAAAAACGTCCATCCATTTATTCATCCAATTTTTCCATTAAATCAGCCGTCTTTGGTTAATATTTCCGTTTGACTTCTTTGGCTGTATAAAATTGTTTGTATTTATATTCACAATTACCCCATAAAACCCATTTGAAATGGTTCCTTATGGGGAGATTTAGAAAAAAAAGTATTGTAACTTTCCTTAACTAGGCTGTTTGCTGCAGATGGGAATGCTGCTGATGGTGATGATGATGGCAATGATTTTTATGTTCCTGCACGCAGTTAAAGTAATAAAAATGTGTATATCTTTTACGCATTTTTAAGAGCTATTTGACTTTATCTAATTCTTTTACCATCAGTCACACCAGCTCTGGTAGCTTCAGTAATAAAAAAAAACAAAAAATTGATGATGCTGGCAATGATTTTTATACGGCTGCTTTTCTATGTTTAACATGACGATTTATGTCCAGGACCATTAAGGATTCTGGTGAGCGAACCAATAAATATATATTTTTATAGTCTAAAGCAACGAAATGCATCATCAAACCACAATTTATTTTCTACAAAACAACAAACTGACTGGAAAAAGAAGAGTAAACGAACACTAACAGGATGAGAGATATTATTGAAAGAGTTTTTGAATTTTATGACCACCACGATAAGCAGCCATTCCATTAATCCATCCATTCAAGAAGAACTATAAACATTTTCACAATTTCATGACCAAATCAAATTCAACTTATGCCAATTGCTACAATTGTATGTACAAGTAACTCGTATAATCAGACGTATCTATGAACTACAGCCATTATAGAGAAAAAGGAGGTGGGTTACGGAACGGATGTTATTGGGATGGGTGTCAGTCGCCCAGATCGACACTTGAAGTACTTGTAGTTCTGCAGATGACTTTAAGCCGATTGTAAGAAAAGGCAGTAAAATGCAGAAAATTGTTATTATTAGTAATGATGACCTAAAACACAAAAAGAATCAAGACAGACATATTTGAATTTTGCTAATAATAACACAAGAGACAAATAATTTTTTTTTGCGAAAATTAAGCAGAAAACAAAGTTTTTAGATGAAGTGATTTTGAGAAATTAATAATAATTTCTGAGAAAAATTTAATTTTGTGGTTTTTCATACACAGAAAAAAGTGTTTTATCGATTAAAAAAATGGCTTAAAAAGCATTTAAATTTAATTAATTTGATAATTGGATCAATTATTTTTTTAGTTGAAAGTAAATTTTAAATTTGATTTAATTAACATTTTAGTTGTTTTCAAATAAATTTTAATTAAATAACAAAAAATCTTAATTGTCTTTTTTCGTTTAAAATAAAATAATTTAAACATGTAGAATTTTTGTTGGGAATTGTAAATATTTAATTAAATAAATTAATACATTGTTTGAAATGGCAAAGTTTTTGATTACCTAATTAAAATTAAAAATATCATTTATTAAAAATATTTTTTCAAAATTTTTAAATTTTTAGTAATCAACAATTAGTATTATGGTTATTTTATTGAACTGTTAATGGTTTTTAATCCAAATTTAGACATTTTAATTAGGCTTAAGTTCATTGACAAAAGACAAAAAAAGGAAAAACAAAAAATGTACTTTGGACTTCAAGAAGAATTCTTGACAAAAGTACGAAAAAACAGAAGTAAGGAAAACATGTGAGATCAATTAAAAATGGATAATCATTCAAAAAGCAAATTTCGATCTACCAAAGGTTAAAATACAATTTGGTTTAAGGATTGATGTTTGACTACTGACGTCAGCAGTCATCGATGGCTGCGAGTGTAAGACGGCAAATCCCTCTGAGGAGACCTAGTGGTTGAGGTCGAAACATGTCAGGGTAACCAGCCGCCTGGGTTCGAATCACACGCCAGACAGCCTGGCTTCGAATCCCAGGTCAGTCAAGAATGAAAATTATCAATAACAATTTTAATTAATCTTCCATGTTGTAAAAATTCCTTTCTTCATAAAAATAATTTAATGCAAATTAAATTCAATGAACTTAAGCCTAATTAAAATGTCTAAATTTGGATTAAAAACCATTAACAGTTCAATAAAATAACCACAATACTAATTATTGTTAACAGCTAAGGCACGAGCTATGTTTACATTTGTCCTTCAAGTTGTGCTGAAAAAGGTCAACTAGAAAAAAGAAAGACAAAAACAGGAAAAACAAAAAATGTACTTTGGACTTCAAGAAGAATTCTTGACAAAAGTACGAAAAAACAGAAGTAAGGAAAACATGTGAGATCAATTAAAAATGGATAATCATTCAAAAAGCAAATTTCGATCTACCAAAGGTTAAAATACAATTTGGTTTAAGGATTGATGTTTGACTACTGACGTCAGCAGTCATCGATGGCTGCGAGTGTAAGACGGCAAATCCCTCTGAGGAGACCTAGTGGTTGAGGTCGAAACATGTCAGGGTAACCAGCCGCCTGGGTTCGAATCACACGCCAGACAGCCTGGCTTCGAATCCCAGGTCAGTCAAGAATGAAAATTATCAATAACAATTTTAATTAATCTTCCATGTTGTAAAAATTCCTTTCTTCATAAAAATAATTTAATGCAAATTAAATTCAATGAACTTAAGCCTAATTAAAATGTCTAAATTTGGATTAAAAACCATTAACAGTTCAATAAAATAACCACAATACTAATTATTGTTAACAGCTAAGGCACGAGCTATGTTTACATTTGTCCTTCAAGTTGTGCTGAAAAAGGTCAACTAGAAAAAAGAAAGACAAAAACAGGAAAAACAAAAAATGTACTTTGGACTTCAAGAAGAATTCTTGACAAAAGTACGAAAAAACAGAAGTAAGGAAAACATGTGAGATCAATTAAAAATGGATAATCATTCAAAAAGCAAATTTCGATCTACCAAAGGTTAAAATACAATTTGGTTTAAGGATTGATGTTTGACTACTGACGTCAGCAGTCATCGATGGCTGCGAGTGTAAGACGGCAAATCCCTCTGAGGAGACCTAGTGGTTGAGGTCGAAACATGTCAGGGTAACCAGCCGCCTGGGTTCGAATCACACGCCAGACAGCCTGGCTTCGAATCCCAGGTCAGTCAAGAATGAAAATTATCAATAACAATTTTAATTAATCTTCCATGTTGTAAAAATTCCTTTCTTCATAAAAATAATTTAATGCAAATTAAATTCAATGAACTTAAGCCTAATTAAAATGTCTAAATTTTTAGTAATCAATATAATCATTTTGTTAAAAGGTCCAAAATCAACAAATTGTTTGCTTGATATTATGAATTTGGAATAAATTTGGTGATTGGAGAAAATTAATAATTTTTTCTGTGTACGAAAAATAATTTTTTCGTGCAAATAAAAATTTCGGACCAAAAAAACTACCATTTCTACCACTTCTTCATTTGTGATTGGCCAAAAAAACTGTTGATCTACTTCTGAATCATTAAATGTAAACTGTCTCTGTCAAACCAACACAAAAAGCGAAAAGTTGTAATTTTCGTTAAAAATCGATTATTGATAAGAAAAATTATTCTTTAACAAAACAAAAATTTCGGTAAGCAAACGACTTTTCCTAAAAAAAATCGAATTTTAGTGAAACAACGAGTTCTTATAACAATAACTCGTTTTTGGCAAAAAAAAAATAGATTTTTGGTTGAAAAAGTCGGTTTTTATTGAAAAATCGGTTTGTGATAAAAAAAAATACAATTTTCGGTGAAAAATCAAAATTTGTTAAAAAAAATAGATTTTCAGTGAAAAGTCGATTTTTGATAAAAAAAAAAACATTATCGATTTTCAGTGAATCATCGATTTTTTTTTATAATAATTGGTTTTTGGCAAAACAAAATAGATTTATGGTTGAACATCGGTTTTCCTTGAAAAATCGGTTTGTGATAAAAAAAATAAAATAGATTTTCAGTGAAAAGTTGATTTTTGATAAAAAAAAAATAACCGATTATCAATGAGAACGATTTTTTTATAATAATTGGTTTTTGGCTATACAAAATAGATTTTTGGTTGAAAAAGTCCGTTTTCATTGAAAAATCGGTTAGTGATAAAAAAAAATAATACAATTTTCGGTTAAAAATCAATATTCGATAAAAAAAATATTCGATTTTCAGTGAAGCAACGATTTTCTTGTAAAAAATAGATTTTTTGATAAGAAGAAATGTACGTGTTATAATTACTTATTTAGTTTACTTTAAATATTTATGTTAATGCGCATAAGATATCCCAATGAGTGAGAATGTTCAAACTTGGTATTAGTCACTCTTATTAAAAACTACACCTTTAAAAATATAAATAAAGGGGTAGGCGCAGGGCGAGTAATACCCCCCATAGGAAGCATATATTTAATATCGCGTAAATGAAAAACTATTACAGCGAGAGTCTTCAAATGTGGTTAAATCCACTATTATGGTAAGCTATAAATTCCAAAATAAAAATGGGTGGGGTAGACGAAGGAGAAGCAATACCCTCCTTAGGACGAAAATATTAAATACTTCATATCTGAAGACAAAAGTTTTCAAGCTTTGTAGGGCCCTCTCTTATGGTAAACTACACCTTTAAAAAAAAATATAATATATAAATGAAAAAGCTACTGAGCCGATTTTTCTAAAAGTTTCACAGTAATTTGCTGATTACTCGGCGCTTAACATAGGCTATTAATATATTTTAATCTTTAAGTAGGCGTGGCACCAACCATACAATAAAAATATGAATAACCTTTTATCTGGAGGACGGTTACAATAAGAGTTTTCCAATATGAAACAAATAACTTCGTTATCAATACACGGCATCTGGCAAAAAGTCGGCTGGATTAGACAAGCGGGCGTGGCACCTCCCACACAATTGCAATAAAGATTTCTACGTATTTGAAGTACTGTAATAATGAAAGTATTCTAATTTTGTACAAACAGGTTAGATAATAATCCACAACATATTTCAAAAGATAGTTTTAATGGGAAAAGTAGGCATGGCACCTCCCATACGAAGACACTTGAAATTTCTGTATATCATCTGTTGAACGGTTACTGTAAAATCATTCAAATTTAGTCCAAGATGCTTTACTTTTTAAAAAAAATCTTACCAATTTTATTTCGATGGGGGTAGCAAAGCGCACCGGGCTAAGCTAGTTAAAATTTAAAACTCAATTAACTCCTTACCCGAACACAACCAAAAGTCAAATTATTGGATACTCTACTTTAATATAAATGTTTACTCTGAAGTGAAAGAACATCGGTTTTTGTTACAAATTTAAATTGACTTTAGGTGCAAAATTAGGGGGTTGTTTTGTAAATCACATCATCTTGCGTTGAGAAATGTTTCATTTAAAATTTTTTGAATGTGAAAACGTGAAAAAATAGTGATATTTTTCCGATTTTCTTTTTTGTACAATAAGAAGGGGTATTGTAAGAAAAGATAAACTCATCACTGTTTTATTGTTTGGTATATTGTTTAAGCTTTGATATCGTTGCAAATAAGACTTTTTGAGTGTACGTAGGTAATTCTCGTTTTCTCTGTAGTCTTGTTTGCTGATAGCTTTGGCTTTTCTAAAATTATTTAGGAGAACGTTTCCTGATGATCTTTCCTAAGCACCCAGTGAAATGCGCATAGGAACAGCTTATCCTCCAACAATAAATTTCAGTATTTTTTATCAATTACACAGTACAATAGCCAATCTGAGGAGTGAGAAATTCCAAGTCAGGGTGATGGTACTAGGTCAGTATAGTAAAACCCTCAAAGGGTTTGGCGTTCGTATGTGTCAGTTTTTTTTTATGACATTTTAAATTTTTTCCTTATCTTGATGTTTTTTCGCTTAGTTGTAACATTTTGGCAAAAACGTAGTGTAACATAACTCGAGAACCACTTGTCCGATTTTGATGAAACAAATTTAGAAAAATTAAGAATTACAATTTCTCTAATCTGTTTCTATACCGTTTTCCTATATGTGCAACACTTTCGAAGTTAAAAATGAATGTATGAAGGGAAAAAAGTATTTTTTGCCTAAAAATTTTAATATTTTTTTTTTAAATTCATAAAAAATCCAAAATGGAAAAAAGTGCCAAAACTAATTACTTTCGCGTAAAGTCACATAACTCATGAGCAAAAAAAGGCATAGATCATGAAAATCGATGCACGCGTTTCTCATTTATTCACAATTAGGTAAATGTAGGAATTTCAAAAATTTGCTCCAGATATGCACAACATTATTTGGAGAAAACATTGACACTCACAAGCCGAACTCTCTCATATTTTTCTACTGTTCTAAAAGAGAAATATTAATGTGGCAACACTGGTTCTGTAATATTCACATAAAACATGCATTGTCATTATACTTCTTCTCTTTCTCACACTGGTTCTGTGATTTTTGTCATTCAACAAGTGCCGACGAACGCGAACAGTAAAAGTGATTTTTCTCCAGTTTTTTAAAAGTGAACAAAAGAGAACAAAATAAAACAAACAAAACCTTTTAGTTAAATTTTTTGTTGAAAAAAGATTCCTTTTATAACGAATTCATTTGAAGTCGAAATGATAGCGATTTGTGATGCCGAAATAAAGAGATCTGGCAATATGCAGGCTTCACGAGAAATCCTGGCGGTATGTTATTTTATTGAAATATTTTCCATTTTTCAATCAGATTTGTTTGTTACTAAATTTGGAAATAATGGTATAGAAATTTAGAATCCAAAGAGATGAAATATTGCTAAATTTTTGTTGTTTTTAAAAATGGAGGAAATAAATCGGAGATTTCATCTGACACCCAAAATATTAAACAATCAGTTTAACTACACAAGTTTCAATTCAGCTCAAATATTCTATTCCATATGCATTTTAACCTTTTTTTTATCAGAAATTCGTGCATAACTTTCCCTTGTGGTACAAAATATTTTGCCATCATTTTAATATTTTCATGTTGTTTTGTCTTTAGCTGAACTCCCATTGCAAAGGCCAAAAATTACAAAATTTCTGCCGCAGTGATACGTTTCGTATCATTTTAAGCCCATACATATTTCAATGTCTGCCCTTAAAAGATGCTTAAACTTAAGTTGTCATTTCCGTTTCACAGTGTCACTTTATGGCCTGCAGTATTTTCTCTCTACCATCCCTTTCCTCTCCTCTCGCTCTCATCCATCGAATGGTTTGGATTGCAATGCTATCGTAGTCTTTAATTTTGTTTAAGACACAACTTCTCTCAAAATGTGGATATGGGATGGCACCAAAACAACAACATGAAAAAAAGAGTCATTTAAAAATATTGAAACGTTTTTTTTAATGTGAAACGTCAAAATCGTTTAAGAATCCGTTTACAGATTTCTTTTTCATTCCGTTTTTGGTTTTTGAATGTTTGTCACATGCATCTTTCTTGTTTTCTTTTCTAATTCAGTTTGCTAAAGTTTTTTGGGATTTTAACAGGAAATAAGGACACACAGGCACACACGAGGAAATGCATAAAACTTTTAGTTTCGATGTTTTGCCATTTCCGTTAAGGAAAATGTTTTATTTTCTTTATGATGTTGAAGGAGTTAAAATAAGATATTGTTGGCTAAAGTATTGAGAAATTAAGTCTGGGGGTCATTAGGTTTTAAGATTATGGGTTATTTTAAGAGATAAACACATAAAAAGAAAAATATTTTTTATAGCTCGAAGGAGTCTTTAAGAAACTGTTAAAGAACATTTGGAATTTCTGTTTTACGTATTTCCATTTCATTTGAGTGTCTTTTGGGTACAATGATGCAAAGGAATAAGCTGCCATAGTGGCACATATTTAGCACCGGGTGACAAACAATGCGTTTACCATCCTCATTCATGTGTGGGAGCCTTCAGCACACGCAAGTAGCGATTTGAGTGTATAGCTCGAAAGAATTATACACTCGCCTCTTGTAATGAGACTGGGGCTCATAGCCTCCACTGCGGAGCTAATAGCAGCATCTTTTGTACTAGCAACAGCACTCAGGGTATACCGCCAGCATTCAAACTTCCCCTCAAGGTGGAAAATCAGCCTGCGAAGCTGACTTTTTAAGATATCCCTTCCTGCAACCTTGGAGCTTAAACTAAAACTGGGAAGTGGGTTTGGAAGGAATCGCCCTAATATTCAGGCTGGAACCGAAGTTCCAGGGTTTGCCGATACCCGTGACATCAGGTAAAATCTCTAGTCAGCCACGATCTCAAGAGATCTGTCAATTTGGAGTTCTGCTGAATTCCAGGATTTCCCCGTAGTATGTTACGCTAAAAGGGGAAATTTCCTTAGGATGTCTCCCTACATGCAACCGAGGGGTTCTTTTAGGTTAAGTGAATGGTGTGAAGACTTTGTTGATGGTCTACTGAATTTAGATTATGTGTTAATTTTTATTGAACTCTTCTTATTATCGAAAGACGATCGTTAGATCGACTGAAAATTTATTTAAAATTCGTGTAGGGTATTACAATTTGTGTCTTCAAGTTTGAGTTATAGCTTGTAAAAAAAAGACAGTGTTAATAAAAATTTATTTATTTGGCAGTAGCTGAAATAACTTTCAAGATTAAATTTATGCTATTAATTTTGAAAAAAATTATGGGGTATAAGGAATCACATTAATGCTTTAGTTAAACATTGTTTCCCCGGGAGTATGTAGAGAGACCTCCTAAGGATTTTTCACCGTTTGGTGTTACCTGGAATTCGGCAGAAAAATTGACAGATCTCTTGAGATCGCGGCTGACCAGAGATCCTATCTGGTACCTGGGGAGTAAATAGCCCCTGGGGTGCTTGTCCCAGTTTGTCTATTGACTGAGGCCTCTTCGGGAGTAACGTGGCGGTTGTGGGTTAAACCCAAAATCGTTGGAATGGAGATCTTAAAAAGTCGGCCACACAGGCTTATTTTCCACCTTGAGGTAAGTTCGGCTGCTGGCTGATCTCCCTGAGTGCTGTTACTATTTCAAAAGATGCTGCTTGCTTTAGAACTATATATATTTATATATTTATTCTGCGAATTTATACACTCAATTTGCTGATTCCTCTTTTGATTGAAAATTTTTGGAAAACGATTTGTTTGTCACCCGGTACTAAGATTTTCGTAAGGTAAGAGCACCATTGCAGCTAATTACGTAGCTTTTTCCCATCAATATTCAGCGTTGCTCTCCCGCTGGTATGTATGAATAAAATCTAAGGATATTTTACCTTTGGTATTACATTCTCCGGAGAAAAAGGTGCAGTCAATACCCGTTATTAAACAGAAACAAAGTTGGCAGGTCTTCCTTGAGGTTTATCACGGCGGACTAGAGGTACTTATATGGCATCATGGAAACCAGTTGCCCCTAGAACTTCGATCCTACTCTGGTTGCTTGTGAAGATCCTTCGAGAATCACATGGTGGCTGTGGTTTATACCTGAAATCACGGAAATGGAGATCCTAAAAAGTCAGTTGTAAGGGCTAATTTTCTACCATAAGGGGAAACTTACCAAGCTGACGGATCTTCCTAGGTGCTGTTGCTAATCAATAGATACTGCTTGCCTTTCTGCAGTGGAGTTTAACCCGACAATTCCCATACCTTCAGTTATGACAACAAAACTGATTTGATTTTTTCAATAGCCTTTTTTGACAGATCACGTATAAGTCGTGTCATGCTGTCATGTTATTTTTGTTTAGTATTGTTTGGCATTTCATAATGGGAAGACTAACGCCTGAACACCGTTTACAAATCGTTCAACTTTATTACGAAAATTCACGTTCTGTGAGGAGTGTGTTTCGTGCACTTCGCTCAACTTATGGTCAACATAATCGGCCTACTGAGCGTACTATTCGCAACACCATCACCCATTTCGAGACGCAGCATTCATTATTGGATAATATTCGACCGAATAGACAACGTCCAGCACGCTGTGAAGAAAATATAGCGGCCGTGATCTCGGCGACATTTGGTTTCAGCAAGACGGCGCCACTTCCCAAACATCGCATCAACCAATGGATTTATTGAGAGAACACTTCGGTGAGCACATAATTTCACGTTTTGGGCCGGTCGATTGGCCACCAAGATCGTGTGATATCACACCGTTAAACTTTTTCCTGTGGGGATATGTAAAGTCTGAAGTTTATGCGGACAAACCCGCGTCGATTCAGGCCTTGCAGGAAAACATAATGCGTGTCATTCGCCAGTTACCAGACGAAATGCTCGAACGAGTCATCGAAAATTGGACTCAACGGATGGACCATCTGCGACGTGGCAACGGCCAACATTTGATAGACATAATCTTCAAAAATAAATGCCAAAGAATGTTCTTTCAAATGATAATAAACATTCCCCATTAAATTTGAATTTTCTGGGGTTTTTTTTTTCTTTAAAAAAGTAGGGAACCTCGAAATGGATCACGCTTTATAAGTAAAAAATCAAATTAAAAAAAATATTGCTTATTCAGTTTTTATAGGGAAGTCACTTACAGGTGACACTGGGCATAATTAACTACACATTTTTAACATGCATGTAAGAAAGTGGTCGAAGTTAGCTTCATTTTTGTCTCTTCCTCTCCATCGTTTGCCTCCCCATCCAAAAGAGGGTACAGTATGATGTCGCCAGGGAGACCTCCATTCTCTAGTTTTTCCATTTTCGCTATCGCTAATCTTCGTCATCTATTGGTGACACTGGGAATTGCCGGGTTAAATAACAACCATTTTTATTTAGGAGTAGCACTGAGGGGATGGCCCCTGCTATTGCATTGCATTGTATTAAAACTAACTAGAAAATAAATTATGGGGAGAAGAAAAGAGGTAGAAGTGCCTGTGGACAATCGACTTGAGCACATTCATGTTAAAAGTGAGAGGAAAGACTTTAGCAGAAAGATTATTCCACATACGAACAGTTCGGCCAAAAAAACGAATTTTTCCTGTTATGCATTGTGCAAAAGGATGGCCCCTTTGAGAAGAAACGTGTATTACAAACAAACATACGAGTTTCGAGAACCAGATCCCTAATTTTATCAGAACACATTCCTCTGTAGTAACGATAAAACAGGCAAATACAATCCATTGTGAAGGTGCTCAAGAGAGTCAATAGAACTGGGTATCCTTCAAAGGGGAGTGTATAATCCTTCCGTACTACACACTCAAAAATTCCACCTGTGAGTCCTGGTTGCACTTACGCATAATACGTTTGCAGACACATTGTGTTCACCCAGTCGCAAGACCACCATGAGATTATGCAGTTAGGTGGGCAGTCCTGTAAATCTTTCCACAACTGTCAAACGTTGTTTACTTATTTCTACTCCTAATATTTAGTTAGTGTTTTACGAAATAATTCGTTTTATTGTACTTTAAACTGATATCAAGCATTTCATTTATTTTTCAATAATACAAAACGTTTAATTAGCTGTCAACAGCTGTTTACACACTGAAGTGTTTTTACTTTCTTAATAAAGTATTTATCATTATTGTTTTTTTTTTTTTTAATGCAACATTTTACTTAACAAAAGGAAGTACATACTATAATTAAAACAAATACTACTTTAAAAGATAAAATTAAACAAAAATGCAATTTAAGTAAAATATTTACTTGTACTTATTAATTTTTTTATGGCCTAAAGGCCATTAATAATGAATACTACTGATAAGTCCCCCTTGAACAGATTTTTTTATTCCTCAAATACGAGTGCTGTTATTTTGTTTGGGGAGGGGTTAACAAACTTGATAGCAGCCAATTTTAATCTTAAAATGTTGCAATTTTATATTTAAAAGATATAAAAAAAATTAAAAGGTGTGAACATTTAGATTTTGATTTATTTTTTGATGAGCAAAAAAAAAGTTTACGGTGTTAGCAAATAATTTTAATTTTGATATAAACGAAGAATTTGCAGAAATAGAAAGTCACTAATTATAAAATGAATGAATTACAGAAAAAATTATTAGTAGTTTTTATCAATTAAAAAAATTGTTTAAATAGTATTTCAATTTAATTAATGTGATAATTGAATCAATTATTTTTTTAGTTGAAAGAAAATTAAAAATGTAATTTTAATTTAATTAACATTTTAGTTGTTTTGGAATAAATTTTTAATTATAACATTAATTAAATATCAAAAAATCTTAATTGATTTTATCTTGTAGAATTGTTGTTGGGAATTGTCAAAACCTGGGATATGTTTTGTTAAATTAATTAACACATTGTTTGAAGCGGCAGAGTTTTTTTGATCATAGTGGTGAATGAGGGTATACTAAGTTTGTGATGCCGTGTGAACCTTTTAATTATACATCTAAGACCACATAAAGAATATATATTCTGGCTCCTTGTGTAATTCTCAGACGATTTAGAGCATGTCCGTCTGTCTGTCCGTATGTCCGTCTGTCCGTCTGTTGAAAACACGCTCACTTTCGAAAAACCCAAAAGAAAAGAACAAACTTGGTCTCAAATTACTTATAGTCATTCTAAGCAGTTTGGGATTGAAATCCAGCAACATCGGTTCAGTAGGATCAGAACTATGAATCAAAATGTGGAACCACCACCCTAAATAAATTGATAATTTTGATACAAAAACCAACATAAATGGTGGAATAATGCACGGAATTATATTAAATTTTGCACGAATTCGCTAAATATGAATGCAAATCATACTTTTAAATTTCGTGAAGGTCGGTCCATAATTGATCATAGGCCCCCATAGAAACCCTACTCCGGGAAAACAGTTAAGTACGCCTAAAATGAAATAAAGCCCACTTTGGGAAAATAATTGAATTCGCCTAAAACCGTAACAGATATTTTTTTTTTTTTTTTTTTTTTTATTATTATTATTCCTACACTAAATCCCGAGAAGCTTTTCGCTTGTCTGCAGGAGACCAGAGTCTCTGGCGGGAATCGAACCCGCAACCCCGGTAGTGATAGACTAGCTCACTGCCATCTAGCCTACCGGGGCACCCAAATATTGCGGTAAAATTTCTTCAACTTAGATTCATATGGCCAGAAAAAGTATCATGCAATTTTGTGATATACGGTCCATAATTTACCCTAGCAGCCTTCTAAAATTGACTGTTAACGTTAAAACTAATTACACTACTGTATTGAAATTTATTCTAATTTATCTTTTGTAATACCAGTCTTCAGACTGGTCCGTAATTTACCATAGCTCCAATACAAATTACCCTCCTAAAAATCATTTTAGTTCGGCTAAAACTGTTACGAATCATGATATTTTTCTCAAGCCAGTTCAAACAAGAAAGGCATAAAACTTTCTTATTGTCGGTCAATAATTTAATATGGGTGTAAACCGCAACCAATTTTAATCCTGACGGTCGATTTTGTGAAGCTTAGTTAATAGTATAAATTAAGATATCATATAGAGCCCACTCCTGTCGGTGGAGGGTATCAAAGATTCGGCACAGCCGAATATAGCACTCTAACTCTAATTAAAATTAAAAATATTATTTATTGAAAAAAAATATTCACGATTTTAAATTTTTACAATTTTAAGTAATCAATTTAATGATTTTGGTAAAAATTAATTCAAGATTTTCTAAGTTGGTATAATCCCAATTCGTACTTGACAAAATCCGAAAGTGAGATTAGATTGATTTGATTCCAACCAAAACATTTACTCCAGAGTTACAAGTTACACACATGTTTGTTTCACTTTTAGTAATCTATTAGACACCAGCAGCATGTCCGATATGGTTTTCGTAATCTTTCTACTTGAAAAATTTAATATATTTAACTAAATAATTAAAGCAAATAGAATATGGGAATTATTGTTTCTTTTTTACTTTTTAAACATAAAAAAAATCTTTGTTTTACTTCTTGTAGTGTTGTTGTTGTTTCTACACAAAACGAGCAAAGCGTTATTTACCTTCTTTTGTAATGTTGTTGTTGTTTCTACAACAAACACAATCGTATGCACGCATAATATTCGTTTTCGAAAGTTATCCCATTTACGATTGTTTTAAGTACATTTTAGTGTAATTCGCACTTAACTTTTTAAGTGTATTTTTCTAGGTAACTTTAGTGTGCCAAATTAAAAGTTATTTAATTTATGTCCATTAAAACGTAACGAAGCTGACAAACGGGCAGCTATTTATGACCATTTTACATCATATATTGTTAAAGGCAGGTATTCCAAGCATTTTAAGCAACATTTAACAGAGCAGACGCAAGTATTTTGTTCAAATCTCAGTAAAATATGGCATAAGAATCGTAGAAAACTGCCAACAGAAAGACAAACAATATTCTGAGAGCGAAGATGAAGAGAATCATGTTTTTAAATTCATGTCTTTTTTGAATTTTATTAATTAATAATTAAGAACTATAAAACCAAATTTTGCAATAAAACCTTGTTTAAACCAGGGACCGTAAATAACAGTTATCCAGACAATTTAAACTTAAAAACTCTTAATGTTAGAATCAACGGACACCTTAACTGCTATATACCAATATATTCGTATTGACGAGCTTTTTCAGAGGATATGGTGATCTTAAAAGACGATCTCAACTCCACATTTTTGAGTTATTTTTCAACTTATGAATAAAAGGTCGAATCAAACTCTTTAAAAGAGAGTTTTATTGTTTCTGTCTAAAAAAAACTCATTTAAGGAGTTTTAATTTTTCCGTCTTAAAGAATACTCATTGCGCCGTCATAAAATTAAGCTCTCTTGAAGAGTTTATGTTGACTTAAGCATAATATAATTCACAGAAAGAAACAAAAATTCCCAAATTCTATTTGTTGAAATTGTTGAGCAAAATACATAACACTTTGAACGTAAATGATGACGAAAACATATCGGAACATTCTGCTGGTGTCTGATAATTGAAATTGTATTTCTTTGCAAATATTTTTAAATATCAATTAAAAATTTAATTAATTATCACAATTATTTGTTAAAAAAAAAATCGGATCTTTTTTAATAAACTAAGTGCAAAATAAATTGCTTGAATATGCAAATTGGATTCTGACAGAAAACCAACAGAAATGAGTTCTATTTTCTGACGGAATAAATAAAATTCCTCAAATGAGTTCTATTTTCTGACGGAATAAATAAAATTCCTCAAATGAGTTTTATTTTATGACGGCGAAATAGAACTCCTCAAAAGAGTTTTATTTTATGACGGCGAAATAGAACTCCTCGAATGAGTTTCGTTTTATGACGGTGAAAAACCCCCTTTTTTGAGTAGTTTGTTTCGACCTTTTATTTTTACGTTGAAAAATAACTGTTTTAGGTGGAATTTTTTTTTTAAATTCACAAAATAACTGTTATAAAATAACATTTTTGATATCACTTATAACCGTTACGGTCCCTGGCTTAAAACAAAAATTTATTTTATGTGGAAACATGTGATTCATGAAGAGATACTTTTTTCAATAGCCTTTTTTGACAGTATTGTTTAGTATTATTTGGCATTTCATAATGCAAAGACTTACGCCTAAACAACATTTACAAATCGTTCAACTTTATTACGAAAATTCACGTTCTGTGAGGAATGTGTTTCGTGCACTTCGCTCAACTTATGGTCAACATAATCGGCCTACTGAGCGTACTATTCGCAACACCATCACCCATTTTGACACCCAGCATTCTTTATTGGATAATATTCGACCGAATAGATCACGTCCAACACGCTGTGACAATATAGCGGCCGTAGCTGAGAGTGTACACAAAGACCGTGGAGAGCCTTGATAACCGACTATTTGATGCCTGAAATTGAAGCTCGTGATCTCGGCAACATTTGGGTTCCCAAACATCGCATCAATCAATGGATTTATTGAGAGAACATTTCGGTGAGCACATAATTTCACGTTTTGGGCCGGTCGATTGGCCACCAAGATCGTGTGATATCACACCATTAGACTTTTTCCTGTGGGGCATATCCCCTTTACATATTACATATTAAAGTCTAAAGTTTATGCGGATAAACCCGCATCGATTCAGGCCTTGGAGGAAAACATCACGCGTGTCATTCGCCAGTTACCAGTCGAAATGCTCGAAAGAGTCATCGAAAATTGGACTCAACTGATGGACCATCTGCTACGTAGCAACGGGCAAAATTTGATAGACATAATCTTCAAAAAAAATTTCTGTGTTTTTTTTTTTCTTTAAAAAAGTAGGGAACCTCGAAATGGATAACGCTTTAAAAACATGTAACGGTTTTAATAGAAGAAGGGTTTTTAAATTTGGGCACGTGAGCGTGTGTGAAAAAAATTTTATTTGCAAAAATGTGCGATAATGTGTAATAAGACAATCATTTTTTCCTTATAAAATCGTGACAAAAAATGTATGTACCTTAGACTTCCAAAAATCGAATCAAAAATATCATTTATTTTGGCCCAGTCGTTTTGCTTAAAATACGTTTTGGTCAAAAAAAAAAAAAAAAGAAGGAAAAATTTCTTATAGAGCGATATGGGGTTCCAACAAGATGGCGCCACGAGCCACACAACACGATCAATTTTGTCATCATTGCATGGAGAGTTTCCACAACGCTTAAGGCCGTGTCAGATACAACTTTGTCGCTTTACATGACGTTTCTACCTTTGGCAGAAAAACGCAAAGCAAAAGGTGTATGACACAATGAAAGCTTTGACAACACTCACGCATTGGTTGTTTACTTATAAAAGCGGTTGGTAATTTGTACATTTAATTATTTGTTATAAAAATAAAAGTTAAAAATTTAATTGGACGGTTTTTTGGAATTGAATTTGGCAAAAAAATTAAAAAAAAAAAGAAAATTATACTAGCCAACTGTCAAAGCGCTCAAAAAGATGAGAGTTGGCTAACTTTTTGCTTCGCTCCGCTTTGAAAGTACTTTATGTGACAAGTTTCGTATAAGTATGTATATTTTATCTTAGATGTCAAAGCGAATCGGTAACGCAACGCGAAGCAAAAGTTTTATCTGACATGGCCTTTAATTTCATATTTTGACGACGTCAATTGGCCACAAAGATCATGCAATTTGACGCCTTTAACATTTTTTATTTATTTTTGGTGACCTTGTTCACTTTTTGTGTCTACGTTGGAGCTTTTGTAAACCAACAGTCGTCGAGTTAACGCCCGAAATGTGTAAAAAGTGATCGAAAACTACCTTAAAATGATCTGCTGCTGCAACCAATATAGAGGCGGTCAATTAAATGGCATTAAGGGGTTTCATAATATCGCTTAAAATTTTACTCCCTCGCAAATGAACTGTCAAAAATTGTATTAGAAATCATTTACACAAGCTTCGTAAATTTGCCAAACAATATTGACTCGTAAATTTGTGCTGCTCAATTGTGAAATTATACAAACAGATTTTGTTAATGATGGCCGTCATTTTTAATGAAAAATTTAAGTGTTTATAAATCACAAATAACAAATTCTTGCAATAATTTGAGCAAATTAGTCTTTTGGCTTTTTTTATGCATTAAAAAAAATAGATATTGGGAATTATTTCTTTTTCATAAGCAACTTTATTATATTCAACATTTTTCATTTTTCGAATTTATTCTATGAGTTAAATTTCAGTTATGTATTTTATAAAGCTTTTTGTAATAGCTCTATTCCTTAAATTTTTTTAGAAATGACTTTATACACTACCAGACTATTATATTGTATTTTCTTGTTACATTTTACCTTAGCTTTTCGTTGAAAAAAAAAAATAAGAAAATACAATATAATGGTCTGGTAGTGTATAAAGTCATTTCTAAAAAAATTTAAGGAATAGAGCTATTACAAAAAGCTTTATAAAATACATAACTGAAATTTAACTCATAGAATAAATTCGAAAAATGAAAAATGTTGGACATTAAAAAAAAATTCAGGTTTTTTTTATTTTTTTTTTTTTTTTTGTATTGACGTTTTTTGCAAACTGACATTAATTGTAGCAAAGCCGCGAATAAGGTTGTAAACGACACTTTTTGCAAAAACTGTTTTTGCAGATGCCCGTTAACATTACTTTCTTAAGCTGGGATCACGCGATTGCCGCAATGCACCAATTTTCACATTTTTTAATACCCCAATCGTGTGACTGCACAATCAAATGCCTCATGTACCAATCGAGGGCAATATTGTGCTTACTTTTACCAATAAAATGCAACCCTGATGCGGCAATCGTGTGACTACTTGTTATGCAACAGCGCGTCAATAAAATTGACAAAAATGTACCAATATTTATTGGGTTCTTGTGCGGCAATTAAACAGCACAATACGCGCCAATATTTGCCTTTTTTAATAAATTTACTTTTATGTGTTTCTTTTGGTAGGAATAAATATATATGTATGTACTTATTTATTTATATTTTTTTTTAACTAGTGCAATAGCTGTTCAGGATAATATAAAAGAATATATATGTACAGGAAAACGGAGCAAAATGTATTGAAATTCTTTAAAGCGAATTTATTTTTGTATATAAATATTCTCTATTTCTTTATATATTTAAAATAGAATTTTACTTTGTTTAATTTTTGGAATTTCGTATATTTTACTTAAAAAATTTCAATTAAAACTATTCAACCAAAATTTGTTTGAATATATGATACAACAAACAAATAAAAATGCTACCACAACAGCTGTTTTCGCAGTTGACACAAGTAAGAACAAGCGTGTGACTGCGCTGCGGCAATGATTGTACCCATTTCGCTTTGTACCAACTAGCGGCAATTGAATTTGTATAAAAGAGGGCAATCTCGTGCTTTCAGAATATTTTATTGGGGCAATTTCATTATTGTGCGTCAATAAAGCATAATCAAAATTGTGTCATATTGGTGCATTTGCGGCAATCCTGTGATCCCAGCTTTACACTGTTTAACCATCAAATAACACATAATTATGCACCTTAACGCCGTCAAAATACGACACAAAGGGTCAGCAGGTGGAAGAACGTTGTAAGTTACTAACAAAATGAAAACAAAAGAAATGGTTTTGCAAAGTGGAATAACGTTTTAAAAGCCGCTTGTGTAGTGGAAAAACGTTTTAAATTAAATCGCGGTTGTGGATATGAAACGTTTTTCCTCTTAAAAAAAAAATTATAAACTGTAAATTTTCACGTTATATAAATATGAAATTTCTAGTTTAAAAGTTTTTAATGTCATTATTTTTGATAATCTAAAAAGAAAAATTAAAAAATAAATAATCCTGCCTTTTAAGACCGTTTTTTTTTTGCTCTCCTAAAAAATAATTATTTTGTAACTTATAACGTTATTCGCGGCTGTGCTTCAATTGTTTAAAATTATGCAAAAAATCGAAATGGGTTCCTGAAACGAGTCTAGCAAATTTAAAAATTTTTATCATGAAAACCATCCATTCATTTAATGAAATAAAAGTTTCATCGAAATCACAGCTTTTTATGTGTGTTTCCTTTAACTTTAATTTTGAAACCGAAAAATGGATAACCCGTTACGTATTTCAGCTGGATCAATAACAAAATTTTTCTGACCCCAACTGCTTTAAATGCTCAGAATCTCTGTAAAATTGTTTTCCCAACTTTAAGTGTTCTTCAAAATTAAAAAAAAAATCACATGCATGACGCAACCTCATAAATGCGCAACATTTTAAAAACATGTTCAATCCCATCGTTTAGATATTCTTTAAAAGTACAAGCAGACTGAAATAAAAATAATCACTGAAGTAATAAATTTTTTTAAATCTGCATATCTACCTACCACATTCTTAGCAAATATATATGTTTTTTTCTATGTCTAAGATATTAATTTGTGTTCTTTTTTAAAAAGTAAAAGTGTTGTGGTAAGTACATAGAATTGTATCTACATCTTGTAGATACAATTATACGAATAAGTCGTTTTGTTACGAGTATACAACATACAAATTTTTTTGTATACTAAAACGATCGCAAGTACTTCGCAATTTTAAGCCATAAGCTTAAGTTACTTTGTTTTTTTATTATTTAAAACATTAAAAAGAAAGAGACAAGCTTTTGTTGTATAGATACTAAACGTTTTCTCTTTCTAATGTTTAGAAATCAATTGTTTGGCGTTCAAAAAGTTGCTTGAAAAAAAGATTTAATTATGCTCTTACTTCACATGCGAGTAAAATAATTTTGATTCTCTGGTTCTCTCTTTTATGTGTGGTAAAGATTTAACAATAAGCTACACCAGGCATGGAAAGTTCAGCATTATTGTACTTTTTCTAATAATTTATAATATAAAAAATACCCGTTCACTTTTAAAAACTTAATGTCTCATAAATAATGGAATTCAAGAAAATTTTTAAGAATTATGTAATTTAAGAATAGAATATTTACCATTTTTCCATCTTTTTTATATCCTTCGCCAAAGGTGAAAAGGATTTATATCAGGGACCGAAAATAACAGTTATTTTGAAATTTTAAAACAAAAAAAGCATATAGAAGTAAATGCTGGCAAACTGATTCAAGTATACGATATTGATCCTTATGAACTTTTCTATGATAAAATATTATGATTTTTAAAGTTTTGATTTTTATTTTTTCGATCAAAAATTACAGTTATTTTTTGATTTATATTTGTTTGGACAAAAGTAACAGTTATTTTTATTTTTTCGAGCAAAAATAACAATTATTTTTTTATTTTTTCGAGCAAAAATAAAAGTTATTCTTTAAAGAAATGTACGTGTTATTATTATTGAGTTGTCTTTAAATATTCATTTAAATATGTGATCATCATTGGGATATCTTATGCGCATTAAAATATACTAGAGTTTGCCAAGTGGTCGAAATTCGACCATAATTTTTTATGCAATTATGAAGAAAACATACATATAAGTATATATGAATTTAAATGTATAGAGAATTCGTTTTTTTCGTCTTTGTTGATCGATTTGGCTAGGTACCAACCTCCGAACCAAATGTTCTCTTCTACTCAAGTTTGTGAATGTTTAATTTAGTTTTTTAAGTTTAATTATATGAAAAAAGTCAGAAAGTACCAATTGAAAAAGAAAAAGTACAACAATTTCGCCTCTTAAATATAGTTTCTCAATCACTCAGGACTCTGCATGCTGGAAATGCAGAAAGGACCATTTGAAGACCAAAAAAGTTCCCTCTTATAGATTCTCACCTATTCGGGACATTGCAGGTTTAGTTTAATGTTTCTAGGTCCTATATTAAAGGAAATTAAAAAAAGGACCAGTTGTAGAAACTCTCCCTTACAGATTCCTATTCCCTCAGAACAATGCTTGCTTAATTTTATGTTTCTAGGTCTAATATTAACTAAAATTCAAAAAGTACGAGGTGAAGAACAAAAAAGTGCCAAAATTTTTCATCTTATAGGTTCTCATTCACTCAAGAACTTGCACAAATAATTTTTTATTTCTAAGTTCAATATTACAAAAAAATTAAAAATTACCACACGCAGCACGGAAAAGTAAAAGAAATTAATTAAATTTCCCGTATTTCCCTTTTCTAAAAATTATTTCGGTCCGTTGAAGTATCAAAAATTTCAGAGTTGTAGTGGGAGACCATAATTTATTGCGTTATATGTCAATATACAGAGAAAAATGTTTTTAAAAAAACGTACCAATTTCGAAAAAGTACCAAATTTATATTTGTATTTTTTATATAAGATACGAATATGGCCTTTATTCCTATACTTATTGGTTTAAAAGCTAAACGGGGAACCCAAAAGTTCCAAAATAGAGGTTAAACCAGTTTACTCTCTGAAAGGGCCGAATTGCAAAGAGAACCAGACACCTGTCCGCTTATTTTTTTAATGAACAACGATAAGTTTACATTTCTTTCGGGTTTCTATTAGTTTTGGAGATATGAATGAATAAAATATACATTGTGCACTTCTGTAGGTAAATGCCTTTTAAATGGTGTATTTTTTGTTTAAATCGGTTGACAAACAGAGACGGAAAGTGTTCTTAACCGTTTTGCCTTTGCCGATTTATATATAGATATTTAAAGTCAACTTAATAATTATAACACGTACATTTCTTTAAAGAATAACTTTTATTTTTGCTCGAAAAAATAAAAATCATAAAATAACTGTTATTTTTGATCGAAAAAATTAAAAATTCAAAAAATTACTGTAATTTTTGTTCAAAAAAATACAAATCAAAAAATAACTGTTATCATCTGACTTTTATGAAAAAAGGAATAACTGTTACGGTCCCTGATATATATTGTTGGTCTCAAGTATAAATACCCTAACTTACATAATTACAACTTTACAGTAGAAGGTAAAAATATATATGTGTTTGAATTTAAATTTTAAAATTTATATCTAGGGAAACCATAAATATGCAATTGCATATTTTTCCTTGTGCGACCAATGAAGCAGAAACCATATATTTAGAGCTTTTCCTGAATTTTGGCATCGATTTGTTAGCGCATATTTTTGCATATTTTACCCTTTACAGCATTTTTTGAAAATTCAGTTAAAAGACAATTTTTGCAACATTTTTTAAGTTTATAGCGCATATTTTTCCTTTTTGAGGCATATTTTGATACATGTAAATTTTTTTAGATGCTTACAATAGCTTTCGCAGCAAAAAAAAAATTTTTTTTTTTCAAAATTCTGGTTTTTCTGTTTTAAATAAATATCTCTATAGCCAACGTGTTGCTTCAATTCTGCCATCTACATTTAATTTTTGCTCTAAAATTGTAAGCCAAGGCAGGTTGTCATTGGAGATAAATGTTATTTTAAACTTTCGAGTTTAATATTTAAATAAGCAAAAATTAAGGAAAAGCAATTATGTATATACGTTTTTGGCGATGTAATACATAGAAATCTGGACCAATCTTTTAGTTAACCGACCGACTCAGAATCACTCTTTAAAGTTATCTGACGAATGCCTTCCGTTCATCTGGCTGGTTGTCTGTCCATGTTAACTTTGTCAGGAAAGTACAAGTGGCAATGTTGTTCAAACTATAATTTTTATCAAATTTGGTAAATACATTTTAATTGTAAATGGTGAGTATCGGTCTATAATTGCACATATTAACCATAAAAACTTCTTTCCAAATTAGACTTTTGTGTCCGTTAACCATCTAATTATGTCGGTTTTTAGATTTAATTCGCCGCAAAAATATTTTACTGCAAATTAAATTCTCTTGGAATCGACTCACATTGGCCCAAAGCTCCCATATATAAATAGCTTTGACTTCCTTTTCAATGTTAAAATTAAAAAAAAAAAAAATTTGCCACCGTCCCTGAAATCAATTTAAGACAACAAATCTCATATAGATGTTAATATCCAAATAACGTTAGCCACAAATAACTCTTATATGAACTTTAACCTCATAATATAACTTTGTTTTTGTGAGCCCATGACTGCCCATCGTTTCCAAAAAGGGCTAATCTCGAAAATTCGTCTGACGTTTGGGCTTTACCAATTATAATTTATGATTGTTTTTTTTTTAATGCAAATGTTTTTAAATTATTGAAAATTTTGTTTTTAAATGAGCGATTTTCCATTTTTTTTTTTGCATATTTTTAAAAATTTTCAAGGCATATTTTCGAGTTTTTACTGCATATTTAATGCGCATAAAACGCGTTTTAGAGCACATTTCTTATTTACCTGTTTCTTACTCTAGACACATTCTGTTATATTTACAGAAAAATGTTAACCACTTAACAGAACTTATGTTAACGCTTTTATGTTTTTTGAATCCAGATGTCTGGAATAGGAGTCAACAGATTAACTGGTCAACATAAATAAGTTCTGTAAACATAACAGAATGGCCCATACTCATAGTCAACGTATACTTTAAACTTAAACCGACTCTAAATGCATGTGAACACCATTGTTCTAAAGTTTTTTTGACTATGATTATGGGCCAATGTGTCTAGGGTTTTAAATTAAAAAATTTAACTTCAAACAAATAAAATATAGTAGAAACTGTAAGTATCTAAATGTACAATTGGTTTTAAACCCGTGATTTTTGATACTATTGCATTTACATTTTTGTGAGGAGGTGTATTTTTGTGAAATATATTGGAATCACTAAAAACGTAATTTCGTAAAAAATCGAGTTAGGGCCTCTGTACATGAGACCAACGATACCATCGTTTTTTTTTTATCCGAGTATTTAAATATATATTTTAGATCATTATAAATAGCGATGTTGAATCTGAAATGTCCACCAGTTTGTTTGTCCGAGCGAATATTGAAATGGATTTTCCAAAGACTTCAGATATGATGGAGAGGCTTATGATTAAATCGAAAATTGCTTAAATTATTGAGTCCATTACTTCAATGTTGTGATTTTTATTCACATTGATTTGAGAAATTCACGTATAATTTTTTAACTCTCTTACAGCCTGTTCAATAATTTCAAACGTAAAAGTTTGTAAAAAATTTAATATGGAAAATATTTTTTAAACTGAGTAAATTTCATAGAAATTTACTAAGCGAACGTTAGCGTTCGCAATAGTTGAACAAGCAGTTAATAAAAAAAGGCAGACAATAATGGAATACTGTTATTCTCCAAAAAGTACTCTTTCATAAGGGACTAGCAACCATTTTTCAATCAAACACTTTTCCATCCCTGACATACACTCTAGACGCTGCACTGACCACATACAACATTTGCATTATTATTTTTTTCATCTGTGATTCATTGCACTTGGGGTTTTCATAAAAAAAAAAAATTAAATAAAAAACAAACGTGTAAAAATAATTTGTGAGAAAACTGGAAATAATTAAACCACTTTTTTATTGTTAAATTAAAAACAAACAAAAAATATATAAACTAAAAGAAAACCAGTATTCCCCGCTTACAATGAAACAAAAAAAAACTTAATGACGTTTTAAAGCTTTCAATTTGTCAACTTTCAAAGAGTGTTTTCCATAACCAATGAATAGATCAGTTTTCGGGCATCGGTTGTTTAAATACAATAAGTACATTATTTTAAATAACTAATGCACAGTGGGAGATTTTCAAAAAAAAAAAATAAAAATTATAAGAACTTTAAGTTCAGAATCAAGAAAAAATGTTTTGTTAATTTTAAGGAATAAAGAGTAGTAAGTAGAAATGATTGCTTTCTATACCACCCAGCTTGCAATTTCGGTATGAGAACGAAGCAAAATATCATTTGCCCTAAATTAATGTTCTGTATTTAGTGCTATTGAAAGGCTGTTTTATATTATGAGCTACTTACAATAATTTATTCATTAAAAAAAACATTTCGCAAAAAAATACATATCGCTCGTTTGCTTCAATAGTGTCATAATTAAAAAAATAATAATATTTCTCAGTAGAGCCGTTAAAGAAGGGTTTGACCAAAATATTGAAAAATATCGTGCCATCACAAAAATTATTGTGTATTCTGAAAAATCAGCGATCTAACGCTTACACAGTGGTCCCAATGGAAAATTGATAGTTAGAAAATGTATAACCCTGCCAAAAATGGGCGGATACGATTAAGTGGGTATGACACTTTCCATTAAAAATTAACAGACATAAGATCTGCGTGGTTCAGATAACCATGTACTCAAATTGCTAACTGTATTTTGGTGCCCATACGTGGGGACATTAGCAGGCGCATTACTTAAGATTTAATTTAGAACACATACTACTTCATTTATTTCAGACTTTACAAGAAAGTTTTTTTTGTCAGCTTTGTATAAATATAAGCTTTTTTTGCATTTCTCATACAATTCCTTTGAGTAGAAAAATTCAATACGCCCACTAAAGTGGGAGGTCCAAAACAAGCGTTCAGTGCGTTAATGCATGAAGTAGGGTTACTTTTAACTCTTGTATGTGTCGTATTCGTTTTAAAAATGCTTATTAAACGCAACAACGCATAGAGTACGTGGTGTGGTCCTCCAACTAAACGTGTGCCTTTGTTGCTGTCTCTACGACGACTACATTTACGAGCGCAAGAGTACGTGTCCTAATTTAAAAGTTGTATTCAAAATTTGATCAATATTGAACCATTAATTAGGACACTTTGTTTCTTGTCCCCTTTTTCCAAAAATCGCCCACTGTAAGTGGCTTTAAATTAAGAGTACACATTCTTTTGCCATCTGATTAAGGGTGGATTTCCCTATTTGTTTCGAACCAAGTTTTTTTTAACATGTGGTTTAACGTCTCTCTCACAGAATAAAACGTCTTTTTAATTGTTGCCATGTTAACAAAACTATAAAAACTATTAAATTATTAAAAATAAAAGTACTGTTAATTTTTTTTAAAAACTCTATATTTTAAGTCAAATTTTATGTATTATCGAAAGATCTTTTAACATTCCTACCACATATATTTTATTCAAATTTGATGTTATTCATAAATGTGCTAACACGTGACTGGAAACTTAAATTTTTGTTAACAAAAGAATAATTCTTATGCACATTGTAGTGATCGCTAAAAAAACGAAATGAAATTAATTTTGTTTTAAAAAGTAATTGAGATAAAGAATATAAGTTTTTTTTATTTATTTAAGTTGAAATTGAAAAATTAGCATATTTTATGTTTTTTTTTGTTAAACTTGTATGTTATTCAGGCTTAGATTTTTTAGACCCTTTATGCTTAAATTCCTTAGGACCTTTACGATTGGTAGTGCATCTGCCTAACAATATCTTTGATATATAATTTTGTACCAGTTTTCTAAACTTAAAGTTTAATGTACAAAATTTTTAAGGAGCGGCAGTGTCTACCATTTTATTTTTTAAGTTTCTTAGGCTGGGTTTTTGAGATGTGGATTAAGTTTAAATTTAGTTTAACGTACTCTGAAACTCGGATTTTTTCCGGCGAAATGTGATTTTTTATTATTATTTCATTAAAGAACAACCTTTTCAGCAAAACTAGTTAAGCTGTTCCTTCAAAATTGTGTATACAAACATGGTAATGGAGCCGCAAATCTGTTTTCAGATTAACTAAGCGTAGTTTAACTGAGATCTCAAAAACCGAACCTTAGAGTGTCTAAATTTGGACACTCTATGATCGCAGATCATAATTTTCTCAGAATATGCATTAAAGAAATGTACCAAATAGCTCAAATAAAATAATAGCGACTTATGTCGTTTGATGTTCAATACATGTGAATTTAATGTAAAAGCTTTTTTGCTGTATGAGAATTCTTATAAATAGCAATTTTTTTTTGCTTCTTTTCTGTCCAAAACAGATTCTTGCTATGACGTTTTGAAAATAACTAGATCCACCAGATTTTCCGGAATCTTTTTCAAATGTTTTAAACACAACGTTGCCTTAAAAAAGGAATATGAAGGCAATTCAAAGTTCCAATTCAGACTTATGTCGTGTCTTTTTCCGCTGCCAAGAATAAACGTAAAACCGTATTAGCCAATAAGACGACATGAATGTTCTTATTCCCCGTGTACTATTAAGGATACTTTTTCATGAGCTATTTCAACACAGAAAAAATTAAAAATTGTTGGAATCAAATTAATAGAATCAAGGAAACAAATTGTTGATTTGGCATCTATTACCAATTATTACCATTATATTTATACTAAAAATTGTATAAAATGTAAATTGTGAATATTTTTTTTTTCTTTCAATAAATGATATTTTTAATTTTAATTAAAAAAATTATCAAAAAACTTTGCAATTTCAAACAATGTGTTAATTGATTTAATTAATTACAACTCAGGTTTTGAAAATTCCCAACAACAAATCTACAAGTTTAAATTTTTTTTTATTTAACGAAAAAAATTTATTGAGATTTTTTGTTATTTAATTAATATTTTAATTAAAAATTTATTTCAAAGCAACATAAATGTTATAATTAAATCAAAATTATATTTTTTATTTTTTTTTTTTTCAACTATAAAAATAATTGATTCAATTATTAAATTGAAACACTTTTTAAACAATTTTTTAATTGATAATAAAAAAAACTGATAATTTTTCCTGTGTAAAAGTTTCAATTATTTTATTTTAATCGAAAAAAATCAATGTAGATTTTTTGTTATTTAATTAATATTTTAAATAAAAATTTATTTCAAAACAACTAAAATGTTAATTAAATCAGAATTATATTTTTTTTAACTAAAAAATAATTGATTCAATTATCACATTAAGTAAATTCAAATACTTTTTAAACAATATTTTTAATTGATAAGAAAATACTGATAAGTTTTTCAGTGAATACCTTAAATATTATACTGAAGAATTTTAGTTGCCACATGATCAGTAATGTGTTTTTGAATGGATCCCTGTCTCATCCTTCATCTCATAACTTATCCATATTGTCATTATGGATAAAGACCACGATAGCTACATTAAGAAAGATTTATAAATTTCAACTGAAATCAGAGAAATCAGAATCATAAACAAGTTGGCTAATTTTCACTTTCTGATCAGACTACACAAAATCTATTGGACCTGACTGGAGACTGCCAGAACCATTAGTTTTTGCACTACCGAAGAGGGACGTTTGAGGATTTATTGTTCACTGCGTGTAAAGCTTAAAATGTGGAGAAGGCGTTCTTAAAGATGTTGAGAGAAGGGCTGATTTATGACCTAGTCCCTTTCCACATTGGTACCAAAATCAGATAGCTACAGAGCCCAGATAATTTTGAGTCAGAATGAAGCCGAATCCTTTACAATAATAATAACGTCATCAGACGTTGAAACTCAGGGATGCCTAATGTCTCCGCTCGTATTACTGGTAGCGCTGGGTGATCAAATAAGCCCTTATACACAATAGAGATATGTACTGGGATATGTTCGGTTATCTCGAAGAACTAACATTTGGCCACTTAAGCCAATATGCGAAAGAATATGGCCTATAGATAAAACTATATACCGCAAAACGTTTCAAAATGCACTCTCCTTCAACATATACAACAAACCCAAAAATCGAAAATAAACAACTTTTTTATCTAGGCAGTATGGTAACGCCAAGTAGGCGAGAGAAACCGCCTACCAACCATGGCTGTAAAGTGTGAAGTCGGAGTCGGAGTTGAGGTTTTTGTACCAGAGTCGACATATCCACAAAAACTCGCGACTCCGACTCCAAAAATTTTTGGCACAATATATTAAAAAAAAAAAAATTCTTATATTTTCCAAAATAAAAAAATTTAAGAGGGTCTGCTTCATTTTGCAGTCAGAAATTAAGGACCAGTCTACTTTACATATGTAAATAACTATATTAAAGCTCAATGCGGCACATGTTAGTACTGCATTAAAAAAGAGTCTAAAGTCAAAAAAGGACCAGTCTCATAAATTTAGCAGCAAGGTTAAAGTAGGAGTCGGAGTAGGACTTAAAATATGTCAGTGGTTTGAGTCAAAGTCGGAGCTAGAACTATTTTTTGACGACAGCACAGCCCTGCTTCCAACTTCACAAAATATAGGCTTCCAACTCTTTATCGCTTAAGACTAAATTAAGATTAAAAAACTTTAATGTATAGTCGATTATTTTATAGGTATGCGAATCCTGGTCGCAAACATCACCGCTAGTCAACTAAAACTACAGACCTTCACGAACGTTTGGCTTTTTAAAATTTGGTGGCGCTTAACAATCTCCAACTAACAACTGCTGGCTTTAACAAATAAAATACCAATCGATCTTTAAATCAGAACACGAAAATGGCGATGTATAGGCAACACCCTTCGAAAAGGATGTAAAAGAAACCTGAAACAAGGACGAACGAGAACATCAGTGCAACACAAAAGCAATACCGAACTAAATCAGATGGATAAATCTAGAATACACTAATAAATAATCCAAAAATAGAACAATTGATCTTTCCTTATGTCCCTACTATCCACTAAGAGTTTAATAAACTTATGCAGGTTATCGTTAAGTCGGAATTCAAAAAATACGATAAAAAGAGTAGCAAGTCGGTACAAAAAAGGATTGACTACTTAAAGGAAGCAAGGAAGTGGAGGAAAAAAGGGGCCCACGTGATAAAAAAATTGGCAAAAACCGTCCTACAATGTTTTGTTCCGAACCCTGCTATTTCGTTAAGAGATACGGCCAAAAAAATCGGAACTTCAAAATCGAATGTCCAAAAAGTAAAAAAATATTCACCCTTATCGTGGATGGCGAATTTAAAATACGCGTGCGACTGTTTGGTAATAGATCAAAGGAAATAAGTTGACGATTTCTTTAATCTATTACTTAACAGTCTCAGGCGTATTTTAAATTCGCCGACCACGGTTAAAAAAAACGTTACACACAATATTTGATACAATTTAATTGCCTTGTTATGGATGATGAGACGTACTGCAAAGTCAACTTTAACCAGCTACCTGGGAATAAAGCATTTAATAAAAAAAACTTGGTAAATTTCCAATCCAACATATGATTTGACTGGCCATTTGCTCATATGGTCTTACAAGTAAAGAAGTTATCGTAAAATTGACTGTTAACTTAAAAATTAACATCAAGAAATGTTTGGATGATCATTAGAGGCATTTTTAAGACAAAAAAAGAGCCCGTACTGTTTTGGACAGACCTGGCGACAAGTCACTACTTCAAAAACACATTAGAAGGGTACTTTTTAACTAATATAAATTTTTTTCTCATAGAGGCTAATCCTTCTAACAGTCCAGAGCCGGACCATTTGGTTTCCTACTGGTAGTAGCTTAGGCTGCGAAGCTGACCGAACTCTTTATTCGGTACCACGGGAACCATGACGGACTTGGGACTACGGTCTCAACCTGTTTCTGGTGAGGCCCTTCGGGGAGTAACGTGGTGGCTGTGGCATAACAACCATATCGCGGGTAGAGCAAGTTATCGCTCGGTGTGGAGTTGCACTGCAACCGATTGCCATTTGCCCATAAAATGGTAGGAGTGTTAGACAGGTTTCGCCCTTTATCGAGGGGAATGAAGAGTCCAAATGTATGGATTCAAGGTCGGTACCCTTGCTCTGGTGTCACGGCTATGTTGCGAAGGAGGAAGTGGGGGTGTGGGGCTGTTGTCAACGCATTATTTTCATCCAGTGTTAACAGCACCGTGAGGATGAGTCTTAGGAAGATGATCACGTTAGTAAACGACAAATCTGTCCAGAGGTCCGTCTGATTGAAAAATATTGGGCATTTATGAAAATATCTTAAAAGATTCAATCGAAAATATTCGTCGATTTCAATTTCACGTGATTTCGATTTCCATGACATGGCCGATAATTACCCCACGTATCAGTTTTAACGTGGACAGTCTTTTTATGTGGTAATACGGAATAGTAGCTTAAGTCGGTATAAGACAAAATTGAGTAATCACAAGTAGTACTTTTTTATATAGGCACAAACGTGTATATAAAAGTGCTACATGTGCAAAAATTTACGATACTTCTTCCCGTTTTCACAACATACCGATAGATAAAGGTAGGATTTTATCGGCCGTATAAAAAGTGTTCTATTATTACATTTTTGCTTATGGGCGTAAAAGAAAGATGGGATGACATAAAAGATCCAAAAGACAGGGTTTACATGCTTACTCCCCAAAAGGGCCAAATTTCAAAAAAGTACCAGAACTGAAGTACCTGTCCGCTTACTTTTTTAATGAAATACGATATATATAAAAATTTTTTTTTTGTTTCTCTTTTAGTTTTAGATATATGCGGTTACCGAATTTACCCGTTTTTACCGCCTAATGCCCGTTATTTCTACAAAACGATATCTGGTCTCGTCTTCGTACATAACAGTTTTCTTTACTTATTTCAACGTTTATTTGGCCTACGTGTTTTTACCTAAAGAATTCTTTTAAAATTGGCACCATTTGCACCATAGATTTCTATACCCAGCAAGATTTTTGTTTGTAGAAATTACGGGCATAAGCATTCGAATTTCCAAAAATTCCGTGTAAGTGGATCAATTCGGCGAGAGACCATCCTCCGGTCCGAATTTCAACTTTTAAGCTTCAGGCTTTTAGACTGTGCGATAATGAATCAGTCAGTCAGTCAATAACGTTACAATTTTATATATGTACATATATAGATGTGAGGACTTGTTTCATTTGTTGAGTGTAAAAGAAGTTCTCTTTTATGGGGCTAAAGCTCATTTTTGTTTTTGGAGTTAATTCCAGGGACCGTAAATAACAGTTATCTAGACAATTTAAACCTAAAAACTCTTCATGTTAGAGGGAACGGACCCCTTTTCTATCATATACCAATATATTCGTATTGACGAGCTCTTTCAGCATCTATGGTAATCTTAAAAAACGATCAACTCCACAGTTATGAGCTATTTTTCAACTTAAAAATAAAACGTCGAATCAAGCTCTTAAAAATTTTCCGTCTTAAATAAAACCCATTTTAGGAGTTTATTTTTTCCGTATAAATAAAATTCCTTCAAGGAGTTTTATATTTTCCGTCTTAAATAAAACTCATTTCGCCGTCATAAAATTAAGCTCTCTTGAAGACTTTATGTTGACTAAAACATAATATAATTCACAAAAAGAAACAAAAATTTCCAAATTCTTTAAATTGTCGAAATTGTTTAGTTAAATACAAAAAACTTTCAAAGTAAGTGATGACGAAAAAATATATCGCACCATTTTGCTTTTTTCTGATAATTGAAAATTTATTTCTTTGAAAATATTTTTAAATATCAATTACAAATTGAACTAATTATCACAATTATTTGCTGAAAAAATCAAATTTTTTTCAACAAACTAATGCAAAATGAAATGCTGGAGTATGCAAATTTTATTCTGACGGAAAAACAACTGAAATGAGTTTTATTTTATGACGGCGAAATAAAACTCCTCAAATGAGTTTCGTTTTATGACTGTGAAGAAAACTCCTTTTTAAAAATTTGTTTCGACCTCTTATTTTTACGTAAAAAAATAACTGTTTTTGATGGAAATTTTTTTCTTAAATTCACTAAATAACTGTTATAAAATAACTTTTTGGATATCACTTATAACCGTTACGGTCCCTGGTTAATTCA
Organism: Pollenia amentaria; assembly: GCA_943735925.1. Taxonomy (NCBI): domain Eukaryota; kingdom Metazoa; phylum Arthropoda; class Insecta; order Diptera; family Polleniidae; genus Pollenia; species Pollenia amentaria. The sequence goes on along the minus strand of OX031010.1, from coordinate 179,380,707 downwards.
TATTTTAGGAATTTATTGCATTTTGGAAATTGGGGTTTTAATTCCAATGAATTATAGCCCTATTTGTTTGCTGTTTGGGACTTGGTTCGTCCTGCACAGAGATAATGTAATTCCCCTGAAGTGATTAAGATTACTCCAAGGAACTTCATTCTGCTTGCATACTTATACTTACATACTTTTAGTTTTAGTAATTCAGTGTATCTGGGAGAAAATATTTCGATCTACCAAAGGTTAAAATACAATTTAATTTGGTTTAAGGATTGATGTTTGACTACTGACGTCAGCAGTCATCGATGGCTGCGAGTGTAAGACGGCAAATCCCTTTGAGAAGACCTAGTGGTTGAGGTCGAAACATGTCAGGGTAACCAGCCGCCTGGGTTCGAATCACACGCCAGACAGCCTGGCTTCGAATCCCAGGTCAGTCAAGAATGAAAATTATCAATAACAATTTTTATTAATCTTCCATGTTGTAAAAATTCCTTTCTTCATAAAAATAATTTAATGCAAATTAAATTCAATGAACTTAAGCCTAATTAAAATATCTAAATTTGGATTAAAAACCATTAACAGTTCAATAAAATAACCACCATACTAATTATTGTTAACAGCTAAGGCACGAGCTATGTCTACATTTGTCCTTCAAGTTGTGCTGAAAAAGGTCAACTAGAAAAAAAGAAAGACAAAAACAGGAAAAACAAAAATGTACTTTGGACTTCAAGAAGAATTCTTGACAAAAGTACGAAAAAACAGAAGTAAGGAAAAACATGTGAGATCAATTAAAAATGGATAATCATTCAAAAAGCAAATTTCGATCTACCAAAGGTTAAAATACAATTTGGTTTAAGGATTGATGTTTGACTACTGACGTCAGCAGTCATCGATGGCTGCGAGTGTAAGACGGCAAATCCCTTTGAAAAGACCTAGTGGTTGAGGTCGAAACATGTCAGGGTAACCAGCCGCCTGGGTTCGAATCACACGCCAGACAGCCTGGCTTCGAATCCCAGGTCAGTCAAGAATGAAAATTATCAATAACAATTTTAATTAATCTTCCATGTTGTAAAAATTCCTTTCTTCATAAAAATAATTTAATGCAAATTAAATTCAATGAACTTAAGCCTAATTAAAATATCTAAATTTGGATTTTCCCAGATGCTGAAAAAAATAACAATAGTTATTAAGTAATTGAAGAAAATGTTTAAAAAAATTTCTAAAATAATAATTGTAATTTTTAATTGAACTCTTGGTTTTTAATTGAAGTTTTTGTATTTTAATTAGGCTTAAGTTCATCAAATTAAATTTTCATTAAATTATTTTTATAGAAGGAAGGAATTTAAAACATAAAATTAATAAAAAAAAAATTTTGGATAATTCTTGACTGAACACGGGATTGAACTCGAGTCGAACGCAAAGAATTCTGATGATGGGAATGTGGTTATTCTCGAAACGTGTAAATGCGACCCGAGTTCAAACCCGTGTTTAGTCAAGAATTATCCAAAAAAAAAATTTATTTTATTTGGTAAATTCCTTCCTTCTATAAAAATAATTTAATGAAAATTAAAATTGATGAGCTTAAGCCTAACTAAAATATCAAGAACTTAAATTTTCCTAAAATGTTTGATATATTAATCAGGCTTAAGTTCATTAAATTTAATTTTCATTAAATTATTTTAATGAAGAAAGGAATTTTAGAACATGAAATGAATTAAAATTTATTGATAATTTTTCATTCTTGACTGAGCTGGGAATCGAACCCAGGTGTTCGCGGACAGGTTGCCCTTACTAGTTTCGATTGAAACTCACAATCTCTTCAGAGGGGTTTGCCGTTTAACACCCACCGTCATCGAAGGCAGCTGGGGGTCAATAAGCAAACATGATTATCTTGTTTAATTGATTTACATAATCATCCTTACTTCCGTTTTTCATACTTTTTGTCAAGAATTCTTCTTGATGTCCAAAGTTAATTTTTCTGTTTTTCACGTTTTTTGTCTTTCTTTTTCTCGTTGACCTTTTTATCAGTACAACTTGAAGGACAAATGTAGACATAGAGCTTGTGTCTGCTGTTTAACAATTAGTATTGTGGTTATTTTATTGAACTGTTTATGGGTTTTAATCAAAATTTTGTAAATTGTCACATTAACAATTTGTTTATTTCTAACATAGTAAACAATTATTTTGTGTCAAAAAGTTTAAAATACAAAATAAAAATAAAATATTTTTGGTCCAAAATCTTAAAAGGAACAAAGGATATTTGGTTTCTCTTTAAAGTAATAAAGGATATTCGGTTACTGAAAAATTGAATCAATCTACAGGGTAAGTAACGTTATTATTTAACGATTCTTAAAGAAATTTTAACGCGTTGGGCGCTCTAGAGCATCCAGGGCTAAGCCTGTTGCTGAAATTTGTTATAATGTTATTTGGAATGTGGTTCTTCACATATTTTACTTAAAAATTAATAAAAATAACTCTTAAAAGACATTTCTTATTCCACTTAAGCAACAAATTATTTTGTTAATATAAAGAACTCCTAATAATCAGAGGTGTTCTGTTAATCGATAACGCAAAACGCAAGAATTTAAAAGTCTTTTTTTAACAAGATTTTTGTAGTAAAAGAAATACAAATACAATACAATACAAATATTTCTCTATTAAAAAGAATTCTATAAGGAAATTATAAAAAATTGGATTAAGAGTGTATTAAAAAGAACATCAAAATGCTTGCGTTTTCGATTTCCAGAACACCCCTGAATAATTTATGTTTAGTTGCAAACAAATATTTTATTCAATACTAGCTTAACCCGGTGTGCTTCGCTACCCCAATCGCTAATAGCTGTTTGAGTTGATTAGGCGTGCCACCGTCCCTTTGTCCAACCACAACTTTACATAGCCTAGGGCTCATTAATTCATAACAATAGCCTACTGTGAGAATTTGATGACGATCTGTTCAGTAGTTAATTAGATATAATAGACATAAAGGGGCGTGGCTCCCTCCCACTTTTTTCGTGCAACGTATTTCTATTCATAACAATACCATATATACCAAATATCATCATCCTACGCTAAATAGTGGCTAAGATATGAGGATTTTATGTTTTGGGTTGGTTGTATGGGCGTGACACCGCCCCTTTTTCCAACCACATCTATATATAGCTTAACTCAAGGCAGTCGCCTACTGTGGACATTTGATGACGATCGGTTCAGTAGTTTATTAGATATGGTAGTTTTTACGTTTTCCATAGAGGGGCGTGGCACTACCCTCTTTCTTCATGGAGCTTATTTCTATTCATACTAACCCCGGTAGGCTAGTTGGTAGTGAGCTAGTCTATCAGTACCGGGGTTGCGGGTTCGATTCCCGCCAGAGACTCTGGTCTCCTGCAGACAAGCGAAGAGCTTCGCGGGATTAGCGTAGGAATAAAAAAAAAATAAAAGCCTAAGATATAACGATTTTAAATTTTGGGTTGTATGGGCGTGGCATCGCCCCTTTGTCCAATCTCAACTTTATGTAGCCTAATGTCTCTTCCAGGATCACAGTTATATTCTGTGAAAATTTCAAGATGGTCGGTCAAGTGGTTTGGCCTCCTATAAGGCACAAATATATATATATATATATATACAAATATACATTCACTTTTATATATATAGATAACAAAGTCATTGTTAAAAAACATTTGTAGAGTTTTAACAATTTTAATTAACAAATTTTTTTTTACATTTACAAATTCGGTTGTTGGTGCCTTTTCAATTAAAATGTTAATTGTATTGACGAATATGGTATTCAATATGACAATTGATTTGTCGTATGTTTTTTCTGTGTACGGTTAAACGTATTTGTTACAATATCTCTTTTCTTTATATGCTTTATTTTATAAATAATTAATTTCATTTTATATTTTTTAATCAGCATTCTCCAGATGTTACCAACGATTAAATTCCTTAACATTCTGTTTTACTTGCCCAAGTGTTTTGTTGAAATCAGTGAAAATACATAAATAAACTTTCTGAAGAATTGTATGTCAATGTGTTGCTATGAACCTGACAGATAAAATTCCCCCTCCATATGTCTACAGATAAATACTTAAAAAAATATTTCTTTTAACAAAAATATAAAGCTTAACGTTTCTATAAATGGTAACAACCTGTCTAGAAATGAGTGTGTAATTTTTTAAAAGCAGACAATCTTAAAAGTTAAATCACGCTCCCCCATGTACACAGACAAAAACCAAAGTCAATGATAAAATACTGCTCTTGGCAAAGAAAAAGAGCATAGTGACTGAAAGATAAGACTCACAATAAGCAAGAGAACTTAGTTCAAAAAACAGTTAACAGAGACGAAACTATTTAGTACTAATCAACAGGTCTGGAGGGAGAGACCTCTATTATTTTCTTAATGTTGTTTTAAATATTTTTGATTTACTTTGTTTTAACAATAAAAATAAAATAAATACACAATTAAAATTGTTAAAATAAAAGCAAAAGCTTTAAACGAAAAAATCTAAAAACAAAAATACTAAAACTTAAATTTTACTAAAAAAAAAAAATTTTTTTGAATCTCGATTTAGAAAAAAAATTAAACAAAAAGTTAAGCAAAAACAAAGAAGTTAAAGAAAAGTTTAAGAGTTTTAATTAATTTGCCCAAAGTTGTTTTTTGTATTGTGCAAGAAAATGTCAGACGATCACGATAGTCAAGATGTCTTGGTGGCCAAGTGTGCAGCCATGGCCTGTTTGTTTTGTGCCACCGCTCTCTTCGGTGGCATACCATTCCTACTTAATCACTATTTTAAGTGGACAGATAAACATTCAAATACCCGCTCCGCCAAAGTGGTTACATATTTGCTGCACTTTGGTGGCGGAGTTTTGCTAGCCACCACATTTATTCATCTTTTGCCCGAAGTTCAAGAGGTGGTGGAACATTTACAGGATTGTGGTCGAATAGCCGAGGTGAAATTCGCAGTGCCAGAGACTTTGATGTGTGCAGGTTTTATATTGATGTATTTGTTAGATGAGTGTATACACAGCTATTTGCATAGACATAAAAAGGCGGTATTGCATAAAGATGATGGTGTGGGTGCGGCCTTTGAAAGGGGTCACAGTGTGCGTCGTAGTACTTTGGTAAAGGGAGGCCTAAAGACAAAAGATCAAGAAGATGATGATGATGAGGATGAGAACAACAGAGATAACATAAGAAGTTCCAATGCTACTTTAACCACCTTGGCAGCCAGTAATGGGCATATTTGTCAAAATGCCACTTTTACTATGGGCAAGCTGGAAAATAACAAAACCAATGCCAATTTGGAAATACAAATCTGTCCACCTGCTGAAATACCCAAATGTAAGACTCAACAGTATCCCTTGGAACACGCTTTGGAGCATTTGCATACTCCCTCTCTCAATCACACCCACAACTACTCTCTCAACCATGCCCACGATCATGGTGGTCATGGCCACTCACATTTACCCATCCATCCCGGTGATGGTGATGATGTTGTTACTTCTTCTTTACGTGGCTTGGGCATCGTTCTGGCCTTATCTTTGCATGAGGTGTTTGAAGGCTTAGCCATTGGCTTGGAAGATTCCGCTAAGTCGGTTTGGTTCTTTTTTGGAGCTGTCGCAGCTCATAAATTGGTTTTGGCTTTTTGTGTGGGCGTGGAATTAATAGTGGCACGCACCCGTCCTGTTTTATCTGTTGTCTATACCATAACATTCGCCATTGTCAGTCCTATCGGTATTGCCATAGGCATTGCTGTTAGTCAAAATGCAGGAAGTTCAGAGGATAGTATAGCTTCAATGATACTACAGGGTATTGCATGTGGTACTTTGTTATATGTGGTATTTTTCGAGATCTTGTCAAAGCAACATGCCGGCTTAGGTGCTTTTCTGGCGATGGTTGCAGGATTTGGTCTTATGTTTGGATTGCAAAATATTGGTAAGTGAAATAGAAGTATTTTTAATAGTGTTAAAAATTAATAATTTAGAAAAAATCCAAATTTTTTGTTAAAACTAAATCCCCAAAAGTTTATAAGCTAAACAAGTGTGTTTCCCCATTTGCTAGTTTAAAAAACCATAAACATATTACGCTTTAAAATTATTATTAATGGCAAATTCAAGTTTTTACTGCTGAAGTCGTGAGTAATTTTCCATTTTAAATTATTTAAAAAAACACACATAAATTATTCATCCCAAACACAAGATTATTTTAATGTGTTAACTTCATAAATGCGGGCCCATGTAGTTTAGTTTGACTAACTCGCTCATATCAACAATTTTAAAATTTAGTTCTCAGTCAGGTTTCAGTCCAAGTTTTATTTTATGTACATGATAAGTTTTTCGTGCAGACTATACATCAGAATCTAGTTTAGGCTTTAATAAAATTTGAAATATATTTACAAATGCAGGTTCTCAATCGATTTCGGATTCTAAAGTTAAATATCTACTTTAAGTTCTTGTTTTAGTGCATAGTTTAAGTGTCAGTTAAAGATTTAGATTAAAAATATAGTTCAGATTTTAGTTTATAAAAATTTTGAATTAATTTTTTATTAAAAAAATAATTTTATAATTATTTTTTACTGTTTAAGCTTGAGGTCTTTTTATGTATAAAATATTAAATTTGATTTCCTGACGATGCTAACCAAAGGATAGCGAAATATCGATAAAAATAAATAAATTTAATATTTTATAAATAAAAAGACCTCAAGCTTAAACAATAAAAAATAATTATAAAAAAAAACAAAGGTCAAATAAGAATAAGCTTTTCCAAAACAATAAATTTCAGTGTTTTCATTCAAAAATTGGGATTATTAGCACATCATTAATAAATGAATTAATTAATAATAAATATTTCATTCCCGAAAATAATTTTTGATAGTTGCTTTATTTAAGCAATTTTTTTTTTTAATTTTGTATTTTTCTTTCTACAATTCGTGTTGGAAAAAAACCAGCCAATTGTAGGGGAATGTAAGAAAGAAAAATTGAGGGTTTATTGTTGTGTCTTTGTTGAAGCTTTGATATTGTTACATGTAAGACCTGAGTGTTTTAAAATTCTTATTCACTTTATGGTCTTACTTTTATAATATTTTTAGCTTTTCTAAAGTATTTGGAAAAAGTTTCCTGACGATCTGGCCTAAGCAACCAGCGAAATGCGCATAGAAACTAGATTTCCCACAACAATAAATTTCAGTGTTTTCATTCAAAAATTGGGATTATTAGCACATCATTAATAAATAAATTAATTAATAAGAATAAATAACATTTAAAAATAATTTAAATTAAGTCTTATGCAGAGATTTCCAGATAATGTTATAGTTCAAATTACATAAAAAAAATTATTAAATTTCTCCAATCACCAAATTTGTTATGAATTCATTATATCAAGCAAACAAGTTGTTGCTTTTGCACCTATTACCAAAATGATTATATTGATTACTAAAAACTTTACAATTTTGAAAAAATATTTTCAATAAATGATATTTTAATTTTAATAAAAAAAATGATCAAAAACAACTTTGCCATTTCAAACAATGTGTTAATTTATTTAAATAAATATTGACAATTCCCAACAACAATTCAACATGTTTAAATTATTTTATTTTAAATGAAAAAAATTAATTAAGATTTTTTAATATTTAATTAAAATATTAATTGAAAATTTATTTCAAAACAACTAAAATGTTAATTAAATCAATATTAAATTTTTAATTTTCTTTCAACTAAAAAAATAAATGATTCAATTAAATTTAAATACTTTTCAAACCATTTTTTTAATTGATAGAACACTTTTTTCTGTGTATGATTCAAGATCAGACTATTCAAATTTAGTTTTGAAATCATATTCAAAATAAAAACTTCACCTCAATATGGTGTCGACAAATGGATGTGTCAAAAGCTAAAGGGCCTAACTCTACTTTTCGAAAATTTCTCAATTTTGTTATTTACTATCTAATTAGTTGTGAACACAGAAAAAAATAAAAATTTCATATTTCAATTAAAAAATTTGTGATATTAATTAAAAAATTAATTAAATTTGCACCAGTGATAGTATCAATTAAACGTTCATTTCACTTAATTAAACGTTTAATTCACTTGATAAAATTTTTAATTAAAACAGATTTTATTTTTGATTAATGCTCTCACTTTGGGGAAAAGCTTTGGATAATTTTTTCTGTGAACTCTTTGAAAATGAATTTTTTTTTATTATTTAAATATTTTCCGTTAAAAAATGTGAAAAATCGGTAAAAGATTTGAATCTTACTTGATTTTTTTCATAAGCTGCCAACTAAGTAATAGGGAAATATATTTTTTCAAACATCACTAATTTACTCTACACAGAAAAAAAAATAATTGATTTCAAGTAAAAAAAATTTGTTATATTAATAAAAAAAATTAATAAAATTTGCACCAGTAAACATATAAATAGTAGTAATTAAACGTTTAATTCACTTGATTAAAAGTGTAATTCACTTGATTTGAATTAAACGTTTAATTCATTTGATTAAACGTTTAATTCGTTTGATTCAACTTTAAATTCACTTGATTAAATTTCGAATTAAAACTGGTTTTATTTTTGTTTAATGCTTTAATTGGTAAACAAAAAATGTTGGAGAATTTTTGCTGTGTACTTTTTATCTTGTAGCCTTTCAGCTTCTGACACATCCAAATACATGTTTTAATTATTTTTTTTTTTTTTTTTTTTGAAGAATTTATAATAATTTTTTTGATGGATGCAAATGCAAATTCATCTTAAAAAAAATTGTTGCTTCAAGAACTTTCTGTAGTCCAATTCCTTTCTTGTATGTTTTAGATATTCAAATACCGGTTTTCTATTTGTTATCAAATATTTATGAAAAGTACGTCTGCGCCATTAAAAAAAATATTATCCAATCTTTTGAAAAAAAATGTTCCCACCATATCGTAATGTTCATTAAACTTATGACAACATCATAATATTAAAATTTTAACGATATTATATTGATCAACGCATAATTATATATGTACACACCACTGGTGTCTGCTGATGTGTTTAGCACATACAAATATTAGTGATATTTAACCCTGGATGGTTACTGGTTACTCTTCGTCGAATCGACGCAGCTCATTGACACTTTTTCAAAGAACTTTTTTATGGGTATTCAAATAACGATCTTTTTTCAGCAACGTTAGCGGATGACAAAAGCTTTAAAAAAGATTAAAACAAAATCTAAAAACATAAAAATCAGTGAAAATTCGTATCAAATTTTGAGAGAGAACATTTATTTTTTATGCTTTATTTTATTTCATTTTTTAATAAAATGCTTAACTAAATAAATAATTGTTGATTTTTTACTTTAAAATCATTCCACTAGAATTTTCTTTTAAAAAGTTCGTCGAATCGACGAAGAGTAACCTTAATGTACTTAAATTAAGAGTAACCTTTCAGGGTTAAGGCCGGGGTTCACTATCCTACACAATCGTACGATTTATTCATACGAAAATCTGACAGAATTCTATCCGATATCTGTTGTCAATGTCACACTATCACAATGAAAATAAAAGTAAAAAAGCCCAAACCACAGTATTTTACAACAAATGTTCTAGAGTGTACCATATTTGGGATCCATGGCTTATCAAGGAGCCGCCTAAACAGAATTATGTTATGAGGTTAAAACTTATAAAAAAAGTTTTTTGTGCCGAATATTATTCAGATATCCTCATTTATATTAGATTTTAGGATGGAGGTTTATATGGGACCTATTGTTCGTTTTGGACCTAGCAGAACAAAGAAGCTATCCTAAAAGTTATTGTCGCCAATTTTTATGTTAATACCAACATTTGTAAGGAAGTTATAGAATTAAAAGATATTTTCGAGAGTAGTATTTGTATGGGAGTTATGGGCAAACATGGACCTATTACAATAAAATTTGATAAGATGACTTAGATTGCAACAAAATTAGTTCGAACCAAATTTGATCGAAATACCAACAATATAAAATGGTTTATGGGCACAAAAACCGCATTGAGTTTATCCTGCACGTCGGCATGCCTTGATTATATCAGGCGTATGTTATCTGCATAGGCAAAATCTTTCAATTGGCTTTAGAAGTTTCAAGTGATAGCCAGGGTTTTCCGTATATAGTCCGAGTTAAACATCGTCTAGTACTATCAGACAACCCTTTCGAATCCCGGAAATGGTGTTGAGCTCCGCAGGTAAGCAACCATTGTACGGAACTCTGCACTGGAAGACAGCGATTTGTGCCTTAATCGATATTATAAGCTTTGGTGAAGTTCCCGTCTGCATAAGAGCATTACATATACTGTCTCTGTTAATGCTGTCGAATGATGTGCTTTAATCGACGAATACAAGTTGCATATCGGTTATATTTTTATCCTCAACGTATTAGTGTTAGTGTGGTCGATACACGAGCGTTGAAAAGTTAAAAACGGCAGTTTGAAAGTAGTGTCAACAGAATACGTAGTTGCAGTTGAAGTTGAAGCGCAAAGTTTGAAATTTTGAACTTTGTTGCCCTACAGAGCATTCGTCAGCTTCAGCTTTTACTACAACTTCTTAATTCTGTTCCAGGCCTTAAGCCTTATTAAGAATATTTATTGCTTTTGATTCGTACTTGTGATTAACAGTCATCAATCCTTCCGTTATACGGAATACTAGTTACTAGTTACTTGATCTCTTTTTTTAGGATAAAATTTTAGCGATGTCGAAAATTTAAAAAAGAAATTTTTTTTGTTTAAGAATATATTTTTTTATAAATCTAGAAATAACATAATTTCGTTTTGTTTTAGATAAAGTTAAAGTCCTAATATTTTTATAATTTATAATTTGTAAAGCTTATTTTGGATTTTTTGAAAGTGCAATTGCTCAGAAAAATTTCTTCAACATTATTCACAAAAAAAATCAGTTCTAATTAAAAGTTTAATCAAGTGAATAAAACATTTAAGCAAGTGAATTAAACGTTTAATCAAGTGAAATAAACCTTAAGTTTATATTAATAATTTGCTTACTGGTGCAAATTTAACTATTTTTTTAATTGAAATAAATTTTAATTTTCTTCTGTGTATGTTGGTGTTGCAATGGTGTTTGCTTCTTTTGATAAATAATTTTTCATCTTACCTGATCACTTTTCAATCAAGGACCTTTCATGAAGATAATGATTTATTTAAAAGAACACTTATTCACTTTAAATATAAAAAACTTGTGCTTTGTTTTAATGTAGATGTACACCCAGAGAAAAAATATGTTTAAATATGGTCACCTCCAACAAAACTATTTTTAAATAAAATTGTAAACATACTATGGTTATTTTAACCATATTATTGTCATCGACAAACATATTATGGTTAAATTAATCCTCCATCAAGAAGGCACAACCATATTATGGTTGCCTCCGAACATATTTTGGTTAATAATAACTTAAATATGTTAAACATTTATAATAGCATGGTTGATTTTCAACCATAGAATGTTGCTCTTGGAAAAGAGAAAAATACTATTGTTAATTTAAAAACAAATTATTGTCATATTTAACCATAACAGGTTTAGAGGCAACCATAATATGGTTGTGGCTTCTTGATGGAGGACTAATTTAACAATAATATGGTTGCCGGTGACAATAATATGGTTAAATTAAACATAATATGTTTAAAATTTTCTTAAATAATAGTTTTGTTGGAGGTGACCGTATTTAAACATATTTTTTCTCTGCGTGTACGTTGATTTAAAGAAATTGCACTTTGGCACAATAAGTATTTATTCAAAAATATGTTTTAATAAAATTATTAAACCAAAAAATACCTTTTATACAATCAATATCTATACCCATAAATTTCATCAATTTAATGTAAAATATTCTTTTTATTTTCTTGCAAAATAAAAACAATTAAAACCCATGTTAAACATATTTCTTAATTTTTTGTAAAATACCACCTTTTTTAAAAGGAAGCCAAAGGAATCTGTTCTTTTATGGATCATATTTCATATAATAACACAAAAAAAAATTATCAGTTGTTTTTAATCAATTAAAAAATTGTTTAAATAGCATTTCAATTAAATTAATGTAATAATTGAATCAATTATTTTTTTAGTTGAAAGGGAATTAAAAATATAATTTTGATTTTATTAACATTTTAGTTGTTTTGAAATAAATGTTTAAGTAAAATATTAATTAAATAACAAAAAATCTGAATTGATTTTTCCGTTTAAAAAAAATAATTCAAACTTGTAGAATTGTTGTTGGGAATTATCAAAATATTTGATTAAATCAATGAACACATTGTTTGAAATGGCAAAGTTTTTTTTGGATAATTTTTTTAATTAAATTTAAAAATATCAATTTAATCAAATTTGTTATTACTCACCCTTTCCAATTTTATATAAATAAAAATTAATTAAGCTCGAGGCCAGTATTTTTTGTAAATGAATATTTTTTTTTATTTAAGTCCAATATTTCGATCTTCGTTGAAGATCAACATTAGGGGTTTTTTTCAGTGAACTTTTTTTAATACAAAAACTTAAAAATATATTGTGTACGTATTAGTTTTATTTTAGATGTTGATACGTACGCAATATATTTTGAAGTTTTTTATAAATATTTTTTCAAGCTCGAGGTCTGTTTTATTCTTAAAATTTTTTATTTTTCAATATTTCGACATCCTTTGGATGTCATCTTCAGGAATAACGAGTCACAAAAATACACAACAATTATCTTGTACATAATAATTCTTTTATAAGTTTTTGTATAAATAAAAATTCACTGAAAAAAATCCCTGATGTTGATCTTCAACGAAGATCGGAATATTGAAATTAAATAAAAAAGAATATCTATTTACAAAAAACCCTGGCCTCGAGCTTGATTAATTTTTATTTATTGAAAATATCATCTAATGAAAAAAATATTCACAATTTTAAATTTTAGTAATTTTTCGTAATCAATATAATCATTTTGGTAATAGGAGCAAAATCAACAAAAATTTTTGTTTGATTCCATAAATTTGGTGATTAGAGACAATTTCTAATTTTTTCTGTGAATAAATAAATGAAAAACAAAATATAAATTTGTAAACAGTGAATTCCAAATTAATATAAATAATGCAAAGTACCTCTTTAGTATTAATTCACTTTAAAATTGCAGCTCATAAAAATTCCCCTTAGAGTTAAAAATGTGTCATCTTTAAATATTTAAGAAATAAATTGAGGGATTTTTTTTTTTCTCAATTAAAAAGAAAAACCAAGAAACAAGTTTTTTTTCATAAGAAACTACAAAAATTATTGAAGCGTTGTCAATATTACAACAGAACATGATTTATTTGCTTGAAGTATTACAAATGTGGAAATATATTTCTGAAAAAAAAATGTAAAAATAGAATTACTTTGAAGAAATGCGGTTTATAATTTAACTATAAAATTACATCTTGGTGATTTAGATTTATAAAAAATATATAATTTTTTTTTTAATAATATTGAAAAAAAATTCATGATAATAAAACTTCTGTGTCATAATTAAAATTTTTATTGATGTTTGTTTTTATCAATCTTTAAAATGTTAGAAAAAACGTTTTTCTTGTCATTTATAGTTTATCAGATCTAAAAGTCTAGATAATGCAACCCATATAATTTTTTTTTTTTTTTTTGTGATAACTGAAGATAATTTTTTTTTTTTTAATATGTATGCGAATTTACCTCCTTATCAAGTCAAACTATTTTAAGCTGCATAAATTCTTGGTCATATCTCTTATATAAATAATTCAATAATAAATTTTTAACATATCGACAACTTGAATACAAGTATTTTTTTTTTAATATTTGTTCTTAATAACTCAAAAATATCATGTGACAAATTTAGGCTGATATCTCCAAAGCCATAAAACAATATGGGCAAATCCGTCGTGACGAACGCTACATTCACATGCGTTTTCCGAATTATATGGCGGCATGAAATAACCCCCCACGAAATAAGTCCCCAAAACGGAATTAAATTAACTTAATTTTTTTGGGGACTTATTTCATTTTTATATTATTTCATATGAAATAACTCCCCAAAAATCTGAAATGAATTAAGTCCCTAAAGGTATTTTGGGGACTTATTTCATTTTTAAATTACATTTTTTAAAAGTCATAATGATGGCAAATTTTGTTTTGTTATATTCACTGCATACGTTTACTATACATAAAAAAAGGGACTTAGTATCAAAAACTCTAATTTCAGAATCCTAAAAAAATTGGGATTTTTTTTCAGTCCCGAATTTCAGAAATCGTATTCTCTAGGTCCTGAAGTTTATAATTTCGAATTCGAAAATCCCGAATATAAGAATCCCGAATCGCTAATTAAAGCTTTTTTCATAGCCTTTTTTCCTCTATGGTATAACAAAGACCTGCTTCGCTAACTTAAGCTTGTCTGCATAGCCGGCTTTCGGCCGGGCGCAAGTATTTTCTCCCCTATGGTATTCCAAACATCGGCTTCGCTAACTAAAGCTTTTCTGTTTAGCCGGCTTTTTTTTCCTCTATGGTATAACAAACACCGGCTTCGCTAACTAATGCTTCTTAATTTGACATTGTGCCCGACCTAAGACCGCCTATGCAGAAAATCTTTAGTTAGCGAAATCAGTGTTTGTAATACTATATAATATATAATATACTATATAATATATAATATAGCCGGTGTTGGTATACCATAGAGCAAAAAGTCTTTGCGCCCGGCCGAAATCTTAACCAATTTTAAAACCAAAACTGAATAATATGTATTATATTGGGTTCTTATTTCATTTTTAAAATTGGGGTTTAGGTTCATATGAAATTAGTTCCTACAAATTGAGGTATTATTTCATTTCTATTTGGGACGTTATTTCATTCCGTTGGGGCTTTATTTCATAATTTTTTTGGGGATTTATTTCATGGGGGTTTATTTCATGCCGCCGAATTATATATCGCACTTAATCAACAAGAGGATATTAACTCAAAATTTCAAAATTATCAGTAGAAGCATAACAATTTTTAAAGAATTCTTAAAACAACCGTTTCATTACCATAAAGTAGATAAAATGGCACGATATTTTTACAAAGGTTAGATATGAATATTTCGAGCCGATCTTTTCCAAGAAGTGAAAAATAAAATTTTGAGTTAATACCCTTTTGTTGATCAAATGCGATATGTATAAAAATGTTTTGGCCGTTTAAAAGAGATAGCCATTACTTATACACAGTGTTTAATAACATTAATGTGGTAATAATTTTTGTATTAAAATGATGTATGTATGGATGTATGAATGTATGTATGTATGTAGGAGACCATAAAATCCGCGACCCAGAAGATGTTTTGTGCATCCCATACATCTCACCATGTCTGTTTCAGGCTACGTATAAGGCATATTACCCTGCATGGTGAAAGATTATAAACATCAGTTGAGCTCATAATTTGCCAAATTTTCTGCCAAAAATTTCTGCCTGGAAGTCCCCAAGGCGGGACAGCAGCAGAGCAGATGTTCCGTCGTTTCATCCTCTGCATATCTTGGTAAATGCATTACCCATTGTAAACGGGTGGTATCTAAAATCACGGTGCCCGTAAATAGGCCAACAAGCAGTCGAAGTTCCGCCTACTCAAGCAGAAGTAGCATACCCTCCCTGCCACGGGACATTGTCACAAATCTCCTGGACTGTCTTAATCCAGAAGTTGACGTCCATGTGTGAAGGAATTCACGTTCAGATCATTTTTGCAGCATCCCTCTAATTTGTCCGACAGGGACACCAAAGAAAGGCTCAGGGCCTATGAATGGACGGCTAGCGCCCCTATTTGCCAAGCTATCATCTCTTTCGTTGCCTGCGTTACCCTCATGGCCTGGCACCCAACACAACTTCAAGTCATTGTGTTTCCCTAACTTGTTCAAAAATGTTAAACAGTCCATGACTAGTTTGGACTTCACCTCAATTAGGCTATCCGACCTAAAAAACAATCTCAAGCCCTTTGCCCTCCTCCTCAGACATTTCCTAGCGCATATGAGGATGGCGTAGATCTCCGCCTGATAGATCGCCCCTGATGCCCACCCCAGTATCACCACTCGTCTGTTTCGAATAGTCGGTGAACCAGACCTGTTCCGCGCACTCACGCCACCAAGATTGGTCCACCCATTGGTCCCTATCAGGTAAAAGGACATTAAAATTCCTATTCAATCCCAGACTAGGCAGCATATGATCACCCAACATGGAGGGATCATTTCTAATAATTTCAAGGATCCGCTTGTGACACACAAAGTCACCTGCCTTGTATTCAGCAAATGCTAGGCATTCTGCTAGCACTCCTGCAGGCCTTCACCTTTATAGATATGTGCAACGGAGGAATGTGAAGAATAGCTCCTAAAGCCAGAGTAAGGCAGGTATGCATGGCGCCCGTGATCGATACGCATATCAGGTTATAGACCTTATCGAATTTCACTCTAGCTTTGACCTGTACAGTCTTCGGCAACCACGTTAGAACGGCATAGGGGAAGATTGGTTTGATTATCGAAACAAAAGACCAGTATATCATTCTAGGCTTTAGCCCCCATGTCGTCCCAAAGAGTATTTGGCAGGCATATAATGCCCTTGTTGCCCTTCTGGTGACATGGGATAACTGAGCGTTCCAGTTAAAGGATTTATCTAGAATGATTCCCAAGTGTTGCACCTATTTAGAGAATCCGATAACTACACCGTTCAGGGTCGGTTCCTTAAGGCTCAAAACTCTACGTCTGATGAATGGTAACAGAATATTTTTTTCGGAGTTAATAGTAAGCCCCTCTATCTGCACCAACCAATTGTCAACTCTAGGGCCTACTGCATTTTATATGTATTAAATTATACGCTACGTCCAATATTCCATTAAAAAAAATTAAATTGGATTAATTTGAAAAATTTTTGGTTGGTGGACTGATTTTGGGATTTGCCCATATGTCAAATATTTCGGGTAAAAAAAACAGGCAGTTAAATTAACAAGAGTTTGCAATCTCACAAACTGGGTATATTATTTTTTTTATTAGTTTTTTTTAAACAAGTTTGTCTTTGAACTTATAACTCTAAAATCTCTTGTGAAAATATTTTTGGTAGACACCATTTGTACTGAAACGAAGTATTCAAGATAAGAAACAGTTTCTTATTATTTATTTGAAATGATTAAAATATAAACAATTTTAAGTTTTTACTTTTTAACTTGTTTGTGATTTATTATTAAGGCAGCAAACTTCAATATATTTTGTGGGTTTCCCATAAAAAATTTAATGTTTATAGAGACATAATAATATATAATAACATTTAATAGCTGGCAAGCTTTTTAGCTTTTTGTTTTAAATTTGCATGGTTTTTTTTTCAATAATGCTTTTTTTGCATATAATTGCATATTTTGCAATTTACCTTTTAATTTAAAAAAAAAAATATATAATATTTAGCCATCAGCGACCATATTGGGATTTAAGGGACAATCTTTGAAAATTTTTTTTTTATTGCCAAAGTTTTCCTCACTAATGGCCAATTTTCAGGTTTGACATTAAAACACATTTATGTTTAAAATCGTTTTAAATACAAAATTCTCTTCTTCACTAAACACTTAAATGAAACTTAAGTCACCGACGTGGTACATTTAAATTCAACTTAAGTTTCCACTGGATTAACAAGGTGGCCTCAATATCACAACAATACAAAAACAACAGGCAAAGTAATAACAACCAGCTGTTTTTTGACACCACCTTGTAAATAACTACACTTTTTTATGATATTTTTTTGTACCTAGTAGTGCTACCATACTTTTATCTTAATTAAATAAGACTTTTCATATAAAACTCAAAAAACCAATCTGTAATTAAATACGATTTAAGTTTTTATGAAAATTAACATAATATAGATTTAAATACTATCCTGAAAATTGGACATAAGAATTTGCAATTAGCCAAAGTTTTCCTCACTAAGAATTTGGGATTAAATCAACTTAATAATTGAAGCAAAGCCGCGAATAACGTTGTAAAAGTCACTTTTTGCATAAACGGTTTTTTGCATATTACCGATAACTTTACTCTCTTACACTGTTTGAACATCAAATCACCCAAAATTATGCGCCTTAACACCCACCGCGCCGTTAAAATGCGATGCAAAGAGTCTGCCCATGGAAGAACTTTGTAAGTTACTAACATAATGATACAAACCAAATGGTTTTGCAATGTGAAATAATGTTTTAAAAGCCGCTTTCTTACTAACAGCCGTACCTAAATAAGAGCGGAAGGCGGAACGTTTTCTTCAGCGTAGCTTTTACGCTGATATGCCATACCTAAATAAGAGCGTCAGCGTTGTGCCATAAACAGTAGTGTTAACTTTCGTGCCGACTAAAACCCTCATAAAAGACATAAGAAATTGAATTAAATCCGCTAGTTTGACCTAAAAATAGCTAATTTGCCATTATTTATTATCAAACAAAAAACAGTGTTGTCAAAACAACAAATATAGCAGCCCTGTTTATTTTAACGCGCTGTCAAAATTGGATTTTCCAATTGCAAAGCGTTGACGCCGCGCTACTTAGGGATGCTTCATACAAATTTTATGGGCATTAGGATTTTTGACAGCTAGAAAACGCGTTCAGCTCTTGTTTAGGTATGGCTGTTAGTCGCATTTTACATTATGGACATTTCTTGCCGGACAGACAAAGTTTATTGACGAGAGAGGAAAAGAGTAAGCATACATCGTCGCCCCTTTAAGGCTAGTTAATACGGTAATACAATGTATTACGACTTTTTAGAATCAAAATATTATAAAATTCTCTCCGTGTTTAAAATAAAAAAAATAAAAAGGCCGAATAAAAATATAACTTATGAAAAAAATTAAGAATGTGACATTAATAAAATTATAGCAAATAAAACCAATTTGGCACAACAGGGACCTGATTCTGGGCAGTCGTGATCGAGTACTTTCTCGATTCGAAAGCAATTTTATATCTAATTATTTCAGTCAATACTGAACGAATCGGAATAATTTTTTCAGTGTTGCAAAGCATTAATTTGAGTTTCACGATACTGAAAAAATAATTTCGATTCGTTCGGTATCGACTGAAAGAATTAGAAATAAAATTGCTTACGAATCGAGAAAGTACTCGATCACGACTGCCAGAATTAGTCCCCAGAACACTTTGTAAATTACCTAATAGTATAACAGTTTTATTCAATCAAAGCAGGACATTTTTAATCAGCCCGATCACGAATAAAAGTTTCGAGGGCAATATTCCTCTATTCTTATAAAAAAATGTAAGCAGGATTTTTGGAGGGATGCTGAAATGCGAGCTTAACTTCATGGGGCCACCGAATAATTGTTTTACTTAGAGGAAAAATATTTGTAATTATTATTCTAAGCTATAATTGTTCAAGGGATGCAGCACAAAACCAAAAAAAAAGTACACGGGAGGAATAAAATCTTTCGTCTAAGTTGTGCCGGCAAAACCCGTTGCTGTTACCGATAAACCTAACACAAAGGAAGTTTTTAATAAAGAACTTGCAAGGGTTTAATATTCTTTTAACACTTGAATACTTTTCGGAGGAACACAGGGAAAATGTTGAAAATGTGAAAAATGCGTTCACACTTGAAACAGCTAACAAATGCCCTCAATCAAAAATGTCACAAAATCTGAAAAAAAAACTTTGGCCACATTTTTAAAAGAAAACACCAAACAACATCATCTACAAGACGAATTAATTTTTCAGGTGGCGTTGAAGGCACAGCTGTGCTACTTTTTCTTCTAACTTAGAGAGAGATATGTTAAAAGTTACTTGTATTTTTGACATATCGATCAACGAAAGCAACAAAAAAATACAATGTTGTGTTTTTGGTGTTGTTACTTGTTGTAGTATAGACACCACCGTATACATGAATTCGCCTTGATCATCTATTTGCAATTCGTTTAGTTTAATAATAAAAAAAAATTAAGCCAAAACTTGACGTTTCCATTTGTCTGCTTTCAAAAAAATGCCCTTTTGTCAGTGATGCCATATTAATAATTGAATTTATTGCCACTTTTCTAGTGAGGACACTAAAATAGTCGGAAGATGTATAATGGAATACAATGAGATAGGAACATCTTGCAAAGATGTTAATTTTAAGCTCTATGTATTTATTAAACCCCAGTTAGCTGACAGTAACAGAAATGTAACCGGACAGTTAAAAAGCAAGAAAAATCTTTTTTCTACAGATTAACACCAATTTCACCAAGTTTAGTTAAAACTAACTATTACCTTAACTTCCAGTTAACAATATGTTTTTGACAGCTATAACTGATAGTTAATTATAACTGAACTTGGTGAAATTGGCCGTTAAACGTTAAGGTTTAGTTACATCTTACTGTGCCCATGTTATGTAACTCCCACGTAGAGAAACTTTTCGATTGAAATGTGAGAAATGAAACAAAAATGCCGTATATTGAAACAAACAGCTGTTTTCCTCACTAAACTGCGTCTGTAATATTTTTAGCGAGTAATAGCTGTCACGTAAGGAAATTACTCGCCAATATACTGAAAAAGTGTGTATGTAAAATTTTTGTGCGACAGTTCCCGCTTTGAACTGTCAAATAAACTCACTCGTAAAAACGGGGCGAGAAAAAATGTTAACACTAAAAAATAAATTAAAAATGCAAATTGCAATGAATATTAACATGGAAGAGATAAGTATTTTGTTCTTGGCAGATTTTTTCATTGTTTAATTATTTTGCTTTTAAAATTTTTGAAAAATATACGAATGTTTCCAAAGAAATTTTGTAAGTTAAAAACATTTAAGTCGCGCTTTACATTTTTTGGTATAGCCGACGGCTGTATTTTCGCCGCCGTCGATGAAAATTTTTCAATTTTAGTCAATTTTGGTCGCCGTCAACGATATGTTTGACTGGCGTTCTCAGCATCTGTAATTTAATATCGGCTTTGAGTGGAATATTATGACATTTATAACGTAACGACGTAATATCTCTCGATAGTATTCGACATGAGTTACAGACACACTTTTTTCTCACTTTTCGAGAAACGATGGAATATTTTGTTTCACATGTTTTCTATGCGAGAAGTTCTCACCAAAGTTACAGAACATGGGTACAGCTTACTATAATCGTTCTAATTGCTTTACATACAACAAAATGAAGAAGCTGATTTTCAATGTTACTGTTACTGTTAGCTAACTGGGGCTTTATGGGAAAATTACAACATCTTCGCAAACTCATGATAGATTTTAGATGTGGACAAGTGTAAAAAGGCCATAAGCAAACCAACTTCGGTGATGCCACTTATTAATTTTTTTGTCGACAAAGGCGGAATTTATAATTGGAAGTTTTTTTCACGAGAAATTTTTCGTGAGCAAAAAAATTCCTTGGGAATATTCGTGATTGGACTGCATAAGTTTTTGATAACCTCCGACCCAATTATTTAAAGTGTGCGAAAATTTCCTATAAAAAAGATTAATTAATTTTGACAGAGCAGGCAATTAATTAAAATGTATCTGCAAATCTGAACAAGTAATTTTTAAATGTTGATAATGATGAAAATAATTACAGTTGAAAATGTATAAAAAGTACACCGATATCTAGTAGTACCTTCATGGATATCTAGAATTATTTAATAAAATTGTGCTCATAAATAACTTCCTTGTATTTTACTTGACTTAATGGCATAAGCAAAAAAAAAATAACGAAGAATTACCAGAATTTACTGAATTGATCCAAGAAAAACCAGATATTCTAGCCCACTGTGCAACGTAACTATATCTCGAAATAAACTAAAATTTATTTAATATATTAAAAAAAAACTTATAAAAAATAATTTATGACTCTATGCAATAAATTAAAAAATTTTTTTGTTTAACATTTTTGATAACCCGTTCGTTAGTATATTAAGTCAGTAGCAACAATGTACTGATAACAATTGTTAAACAAAGGGTTAATAAAAAAAAATAGAAAAATATTGTTTAAATGAAAAGAGAACGGGTGTAAATGCAATAAACGATATAATTCGCTTAATGTAAAGTTGATTACAAAAACTTAAAGCAAAATATTTTTCAAAAGTATTTTTATTGCTTTATATTTTAAAAAGTTTTACTTGACAGGGCTATAACTAATTAACTGTTGGTATAACGATAAGAAAAAAAGTCAATATTCAAAGTCATTAATCTTAATATTGACAATAAACAATTTGCGATATTTCACTACTTTTAAAACATTTTAGAAATCAAAAGTATTATTTATGTACCTAAAGTGATTTCAATCATGTAGTAACTTTAACAAAAAGCATTAGTTACACTTACACATGAAGAAAAATATGGTTGTATATGCCCATAATCTATCGACAGCTCAACTCCAAAACATGCTAAATCGGAAAAGTGAGTTTTGCAGGGGAAGCTCTTAAAGTTTTCTGGCTGCAGTTGTATGCTAAGTTACTTTTTTGTTCATAACTTTGGATTGAATAAGCCAATCAACAACAAAATTTGACAGAATTTAAACTAAACAATCCTGAATTCAAAGACAAAGAAAAATTAAAAACATGCAAGGCCGACTTAGCATGTTTTGAATTTGAGCTGTCGATATTATTGTAAACAAACCCCGAGCAAGCACGTGGTCATAGAATAATTTGACATAACCATAATATAATTCCACATAAACATAATATAATTCCTCATAACCAGGGAAATCAGAAATATGCTCCAAAAACGCGTCTTAAGCGCACTAAATATGCAGTAAACACTCGAAAATATGCCCTGAAAATTTGTTAAAAATATGCCCCAAAAAAATTAAAAATTGCTCATTTGAATACAAAATACTCAACAATTAAAAAACATTTGCATTTCAAAAAAAAAAAAACAATCCTAAAATTGTAATCGGTAAAGCCCAAACGCCAGACGCATTTCCGAGATTTCACCCTATTTGAAAACGATGGGTTATGAGGTTAAAATCTAGGGATTGCTGTTCGGTTTTAACCGAAATCGAAACCGCGGTTTTTTATGCCTAAAAATCGAAAACCGACAAAAACCTCGGTTTTGAGCTGATACTTCAAAAATATATTAATGCTTAAAGATATTGGAAATTGTAGATAACACTCGTACAACAATTGGAAGGTGTTTCAAAAATTCTTAAAATAAAAAGTGCTTAAGGCCGCGTTAGCCGACCGTAAATGTAGAAATGTAAATTGGCTCCCATACAACTACCACTCACGAAAATAATATTATAACTGCCTTAAAAATATGGGTTCGTATTGATATATAAAAAATAGCTACTGTGCCATGGGAAAATTTTGTGCTGGTAGGAAAAGCATTAAACGTAGGGCATATATAAACCCCATCCCTCAAATTACTTTAAGACGATAAAATCTCTAATAGATGTATGTAGTTACCTAGCAGAGCTGTAAATGAATCATTCATTTTTGAATTAATTCGTGAATCATTCATGCATTGAATTAGCAAATTTTGAATTAATTTTTTTCACACAAATAAATGAATTGAATTTAATTTGAATCAATTCAAACGAATTAGGCAGAAATGAATTTAAATTCGTTTCTAATTCAAATGAATCTGAAAAATGAATTGCAATTCATTTTGACAAATTCAAATGAATCTGTAAAGTGAATTGAATTGATTTTGAATTAATTCAAATGAGTTAGAAAAAAAAATTAACAATTCATTTCCAACTCATTGGAATGGAATTGAATGTAATTTGAATTGACTTTGTAAGTAAATCTAAAGTAAGCATCACTGTCGTTTTGTAAATCACCTAGCAAAGTCCAAAGACAAAAAATTCTTAGATTTAAAATTCCTATGATATACTGCAATTGCCAGTAGCGGCAGAATAGGAATTAATTTATTATGTATTGGCGAAAATCCTATCAAAATGTGAAAATTTTGTTTATTTGCTAAAAGAAACTTAAATGTTTATTTTTATCAAATAGTGTAAAAGTTGTGCTTAACAATCAATTTTGGTTTAAATAATCTCTTGTTTGTATATTGTGGAAAATTCCTTTTTTTTATTTTTAATCGAATTCTAAAGATTCTAGCAACTTTGAATCTCAACATAACATTTTTTGCTGTCAAAGCTGTATTCGTTTACTCCATGGTATAATAAGTACCAGGTATGTTTATTAGGGAGAGTTGTCACTATTTTTGTGAAATAAATACCTATAACATTACCAAAAAAATTTTCGTTGGGTTTTTTATTTTATTTTTTAAATTATTTATTTCCTCTTGAAAATAAAATGTGTTTTGTCGTTCAGAATAAAAATAAAAATAATTTCTTCTTGAAGAAATAAACTCCAAACACTGAAAAAAGAAATTTTCCTTTTTAATTCCCCCTAGATCTGCTCTTGAATTTGATTGATTGCAACTCATTTTAGATTTCATTCATTTGAATTGTTATTTTTTTTTTTTAACTCATTTGAATTAATTCAAAATCAATTCAATTCAAATGAATCTGAAATATGAATTGCAATTCATTTTTCAGATTCATTTGAATTAGAAACGAATTGCAATTCATTTTACAGATTCATTTGAATTTGTCAAAATGAATTGCAATTCATTTTTCAGATTCATTTGAATTAGAAACGAATTTAAATTCATTTCTGCCTAATTCGTTTGAATTGATTCAAATTTAATTCAATTCATTTATTTGTGTGAAAAGAATTAATTCAAAATTTGCTAATTCATTAATGAATTAAAATCAAAAATGAATGATTCATTTACAGCTCTGTTACCTAGATAATATTCGGCGATAAAAATTCTTCTAATATTATTTTAATAGGTCCATATTTGCATATGGAACCTATCAAAGGAACAAGGCAACACTCTGAAAAATTTTCTGAAATTACTGTAGGGTGCAAGTGTTCGGAATCGACCGACTATGTATGTGCTTCTAATTTGTTCTTTTTGTAAAAGTTTTTTTATAATTAAACGTTTATTTGATATCAGGTGTAATTTTATTTAAATTGGGTAATTTTGCGTCATCTCAAGTGTAGTTTTGCATTATGCTGGTGGTAACACTAATTCTAGATTACTAGGATAGAGATTCTCATGTCCTAAAAAATCGAGAATATGCGCTTAAATGTGCACTAAAAAATCCAAAAATTTACGCTAAAAACTTAAAAAAATTTTCATAAAAAATTGTTTTTTTTTTTTTAATTTTATTAAAAACAAAAATATAAAAAACTCAGTCTATTGTTATTAAAATATTATTAAAACACTTAAATAACTAATTAAAATGTTCATTTGTTTAAACAACTAAGTACTGTTTTAACAAAAGTAAAACTTTGTCTGTTAAGACGCAAAAAACTTTTTTACGCGGAAAATTATCTCTCAACGTCAACCGAAGTGAAAGGATCATACTTGGAGAATGCCAATGCATTTTGAAAAGTTCTTTTTTAGATCCCACTTTGATTTATTTATTTTTTTTTTTTTTTGTGCAAAATTTAGATTAAGGCCCTAATCATGTTAAATAAAAATTTTGTAATTTTGTTGTTGCTTTCTACAGAAATTCACATTAGCGGAGTTCAGTGTTTGGTGCAAATGATCTTGCGAAAGAGTAAATGCAAAATTTCGTAGCTTTTTTTTTAAATCTAACGGAAACTCTGTGCATTTTGTTGTTGGATTTAACAAAAAAGCTATGATATTT
Organism: Pollenia amentaria; assembly: GCA_943735925.1. Classification (NCBI taxonomy): domain Eukaryota; kingdom Metazoa; phylum Arthropoda; class Insecta; order Diptera; family Polleniidae; genus Pollenia; species Pollenia amentaria. The sequence continues at coordinate 179,355,106 of OX031010.1, read as the reverse complement.
TGCATTTGCTCTTTCGCAAAACCGTTTGGACTTAACACTGAAATCCGCTATTACGTTTTAAAATTACAAACGCTTGTGGCGCTGAAAATTTCAAAACGGTACATGAATTTCTGTAGAAAGCAACAACAAAATTACAATTCTTTTGCGTTGCGTTGCGTTTTACATGGCCTAACATTTTTCTTTCACTTTTTTAATTCCATAATCATCTGGTTACTACGTTTATATGTAGCCTATTCGCAAATAAAAATTATTTGGGATTAACTAAATTACTGTTTATATGTCAATTTGTTACAGAAAATTTTTATTTTTGCGATGCCAGATGAAAAATATAATCGTTTGGTACCAAACGATTTTTTTATTTTTTAAATCGAAAATAAAAAAAAAAACAAACATTATTGTGTATTTGTATATTTTATTTGCACAATTTTAAGGAATTTTAAATTTGTTGTCAAATGGATGAGCCACATCGAAATAAAACTTAAACGTAGTATGTATCAAGAAGCTTTTCAAACATTCTTAAGTTGCTTAAAATTTTTTTAAACAGAATTCTGAAGCATCTAGCCAGGTCCCAAATCTTGTTACTACTGGCTGTGGTGAAAGGGGAAAACCAAGGGATGCATTTCATCAAAAATTGCAATATTATCGAATTGGGTTCTTATTTCCTCCGCAACGCGGTATAACCAATGTGCCAAGCAAGTGACTTGCAACAGTTTTCGACAAAATACGTTTAACCCATTGGTAGTCTTAACCATGTAAGGTGATGCATCGGTTAAAAGTAGACGGATTTTTGTGCATTTTCACCAAAATATGCAACAATATGTAAAAACAAATCGATGCCATTTTAACGCAAATTTAATGATTCGGAAAGATAATTGGCCGACATCGTTCTTAGACTATCGACATGCAAGATATGTATTTGCATGGAAATCGTAGCCATATTAATTACCTAAGTATCTAATTATTTGACTTTTGGTTTTGTTCGAGTAAGGAATTAATTGATTTTTAGATTTTAATTTTGCTGGATTAATCGAATAAGAGTTTTAATATGTTCGAATAACTCGAATAATTCAAATGTCTATTTGGTTTGATACTTTTATTATATTAATAAACAGAAATTAATAAAAATATAGCTAAACAATAAAATAACATTTCATTTATACCACGTATATAAGTAGTTCTAAAACTTTTACATAAAATTAATAATTAAAAAAGCAAAACCCCGGCTGCAAAACATACAGTTATTAAGGCGCTAAAGATACCGAAACAAGATTAAGGAAATAAAATATATTATAAACAAAGTAAACACTTCTTCGGTTGAACAGGCTATACAATGATCTGAAAGCCATAGTTTAATACATGCGTTAGGTTTAGCAGCAGTCGGGGTCCATTGATTTTATTTTAGTGTATAATTTGCAATTATGTCCCGCCTGCTAACCTTAATACGGGAATTCAACACAGGCTTTCATCTCATATTTTTATAAATTATTTTTCTATTATTTATTTTATTTTAGACTTTTTTGTCGAGGCATTTTTAAGATAGGTCCAGCATATTTAATAAACATCTGCATGAAACTTAATAATGATGTTCATGAAACTTTCATTATAATTTTGTATTTGCTTCGTTTGTATTCAGTACAACGAATAACTACGAAATGAAAGCAACAAACACACGAAATTTAAGAGACGAATAAGATGCGGTGTTTTTGTTTACTTAAGCAAGAGAATATAAATACAAACAACTCTGAAACAAAACAACCACTGAATAAATGTCGGATAAGTTCATGGAATAAAACATTTAAGGCCCAACCTTAATGTGCTTAAGTTGGTTTAAGCAAATGAGTGAATACATGTAAATTATATGAGCCTAAACATATTGAACTTAAAGAAACTTTTTGGTAAGTTTTATTAAACTGTCATTTGCTTAAGCAAAATGCGAAACTAATCGCACATTCCGTACGGAATCAAGTTTTTTTATTTTGTTTTTGTTTTTTTTTTTTCAAATACATTTGAGAGACGTTTTGGTAACTTTTGACAGAAGGTTAAGCTAGGCTATGCATATTATGGTTGGGCCTTTATTTTAAAGTCAGTATTGCCAGTTGAAAGAAATGAAAAACATTAGGAAAAATAAAAAAAAAACAAAAATAACCATGAAGAGTAAAAGCAACAAGATAAGGAAGTACCTTAGTATTAAAATAATAAAAATAATACAAATTTGACTTTGTTTTCAATGTAAATTAATTGTTTTTAATGTAAATTTTAAAACTTCAAAAAAAATTCATTTTATTTTCATAAACATTTTTAGCAATGTGTTTTGCTTGGAAGTACATAAAAAAGTTTTTAGGAAAAAAATTTAAATTTAATTAAAAAAATGCTTTACAAATTACTTATATTATTGTAAACGTAACAAAAAAGAAAAAATTACATAAATTTACTAAGTGGCAACATTGCTATTGAGTATTTATATAAAAAAAAAATGAGAGAGAGTGAAAACTGTAAAACAAAAGTCGTTTCATTGAACAAAGTCTTTGTGTTTGCTATATGAAACGAAATGTGTTTGCTAGATGCATGAATAAAACAACAGTTTCTTCAGTAATCTGAATTTTATTTGAATACGAACTTCATTGAATAAACATTTCAGTATGTTCATGAATGACGGTATTCATGCAACCCTTTAATATTTAAACAAATTTATTATTCGTAATTCAATTTAAATCATATATAAGTTCTGAAAATCAAGTAAAATTGAAATCAATGGAGATTTTCAGTTAATTTTTTTTAAATTACCGTATTTTTCCTAATTTCAAGAGAAGTTCTGGTTAAGATAATAACTCAAAGGATTAAGTATATAAAGGGAACTTTTTAAACTGGATCAAGTTTGTTCGATTTCAATTTCACTCATATGTATTCAATTTACCGAACATGGCGGATAACTTTATTTTTTTTTCATTTAAAATCTATATAGAGGTTTGGGTAATTTGTTTTTTAACGTATTACTATTTTGCGCTAACAATCCGTGATTTGGTTTTCAACTACCTATCTAAAGATACTTCGGTTTTTAAGACGAATCTAACAACAGCTAAAATGTCAAAATTTACCTCGTACCATCCAAACGGATAAAGAAATTGAAGGTCGGGTAAAAACAGGTAACCCATAATCTGACGTGATGGTTTACACATTTTTTAAGGCTGTTGAATTTTTTTAAAATTAACGTCAAACTCAATATGAAAAAGCGCTAATTTAGTAAGAAAATTCTTACGTATGTAATTAGTATTCAATCGCGTATTACATAATTTGTCTCACGCACACCCACATCTAAAAAGGGACTAAAATATGTTCAGTAGTGCATGTAACACAATAGATACTGAATTAAACAACATGTTGCTTAGCTGTTAGGTATTTTATTGGTAAGAAATCTAAAAAAAAAAATCTTTATATTAAAGACCTACACGAGTGTGTCATAAAGTATTGTCAAAACAGATACACCAGATATGTATCTGTTACTATTGATATCGATGAGAGAATGAGTGTAACTGATATTGCATGGTTTTGCCTTTGTCCACTCACCATATCCAGCGTTACCGTTGGTGCTACTAAAGTAGCAATTTGCCACTTTTTTGACTGCTTGGATACTATTTTGCTATTTCAAAATTCACCCAAATGTGATACTTGTTATAATTCTTGCCCCTTTTTTTGGTACTTTTTACTAAATGATGAGATACTTTTTGAACTTTCTGTTTTATTTCAACTCCCAGCTTTAATATAACCTGTAGTTGTTTTAATATATATGTAAGCAAGCTTATCTGAAATAATTTGTTGTCTATCGTAATAAGCTTATGCATTTATTGCGAATATATTAAGTAACATGTGAACATATTAATTATTCGCAAGTACGGGCTCTTGGGAAGTACCACTTGCTTTTGTGCTTATGCGGTATACCATGATGAAATAAATACTTATACCATGGCGTATACTTATGACTGGATAAATCAGGGTTGTCAGATTTTTTTCACCTTCGTGACCAATTATACACCGAAAATCGCCAAAGTTCGTCAAATTTAATTTTCTAAAAATTTTTGTTATGAAAAATTCACCAAAAATCGCAATGTTTGATTTTTGTTTTTATAATTTTTTTTTTTTTGTAAATTTTTCAAAACGTTAATTTTCTTTTTTGGATTTTTTTAAAAATTTACCCATTATTTCTTTAATATCTCCGAAACTGTTGAATATAAAAAAAACTATTGGTAAGATGCCTAAAAAGGAATTGAATTCCAAGTCATACGCTAGTAAAAGCATCCAAATCGGACATATCGCTCCCAAGTCATGACACAGATTACACACAGATATGTAAAAAGTGACGTGTGAAAAAGGCCTAAATCAGTTGCGAGGGCAGCTTTCGAAGAAAGAGACAAAAACCGTTTTTTGGTAGTGCAATGACAATGTTTAAAAACTGGTAGCTATAATCAACACAAATTGCGTGATCAAAACACAAATAGCAAAACACAAACCACGTTTAACAAAAGCATTAGTTCAACAAACGTTTTATTTTGTGCAAAAAAAATGTATTTGGTAATATTGTTTTGTTTTATAATGTTATTAACTTATTTATATATTATTTACTAGTGTTGCGGTAAACCTAAAAGTTAATTTTTACAACAGTTTTGCAAACAATTTTCTCAACCAAATAAATTTGTGTTCATTGTATTGCGGCATAAAAGATGGTTCAAAGAGGAACGAAAAAGGGCAGCTTTCTAAGAAAGAGACAAAAAACGCAAAATCTTCCGTCTCGTGACATATCTGTGTGTTATCTGTGCTCATGATGAGATATACATACATGTTAGCATCATGCCCCCAACAATCATTGAGCAGATTTGGATTCAGCAAGCTAAGATCAATTAAAATCACATAAAAAAGTTTTTGCTTACATCTGATATAATCTTTTCTGCATTTTTTTTTTTAACCATTTAAAAATGTTATTGGAAATTTTAAATAAATTAAACAAACATGTGCAAAACATTATTTTGTGTACATGTTGGTGCCACTTTTTTTTTTTTGTAAAAATCACCTTTTTTGGTACTTTTTGAAAATATCCAACGGTAACGCTGACCATATCTTAAAAACAAAAACAGTTGCTTATGGTATTGGTATCACAAATATCTGTTGTCACCATAAGTATTTTAACAATATCTGTTGTATTTTCAAATATTGTTGGAGAGTTGATGTAAATAACAGAGTTTATAAAAATTTATATACGATCTCAACCAGGGGTGCCAGATGGTTTCGGTAAGAAATCTGCATATCATCAATTAAATGTTAAAAAATCGGCATATTACAAATACCTTTTTTAAACACAATAAAACATATTTATAATGACAAAAAATAACAAAGCAACAATTTACCATTACCTCATGCTTTTTACATAAAAATCAATAAAAATAAACGTTTTATAACTAAATATTAGTTAATTAACAAGTTAGAGTGATATATTCGGCTGTGCCGAATCTTTGATACCCTCCACAGACAGGAGTGGGGCTAAATACATGTATATTATTAACAAAGCTTCACAAAAACGAACGTCAGCATTAAAATTGTTTGCGGTTTAGCCCTATATTAAATTATCGGCTTGAGTAAAATATCATGATTCGTAACAGTTTTAGCCGAACAAAAATAATTTTTAGGAGGATAATTTGTATTGGACCTATGGTAAATTATGGACCAATAAACCCAAAATTCTAAAGACTGATTTCTGGTATTACAAAAAATAAATTAGAATAAATTTCAATACAGCAGTGTAATTAGTTTTAGCGTTAACAGTGAATTTCACAAAAAAATTGCATATTTTTTCTGGCCATATGAATCTTAGTTGGAAGAAATTTTACCGCAATATCTATATCTGTTATGGTTAAAGCGAATTTAATTATTTTTATTAACTTTTTGATTTAATCGTCTTTTTGATAAGATCGTATATTAATTTTTTACAAAAAAGGTTCTTTCATGTCACGACTTATTAATCACCTTAAATTAGTATACATGCTTGACATTAATGTGATCCAAATGAAACTTAACTCCGCTCGAAGTAGTTCTAAGGAGACGACAAATAATACTTTACTAAAATACGCTGCAAAAAATGAATCATTGGGTAAAATATTATCCCGTTGTGTTGCCGAGGACGAAATGCCCGTTAAGACACTAAAAACTCTTAAGTAGTTCTGGCTTCTCTTAATGCTAAAAACTATAGCATTACGGCGGAATCAACGATATGGGAAAAATTTACAAATATTTTACACAAAAATAATATTCACTTCACTATTCGTTTCTATAATGATTTATATAGACATGCCTAACCACTAACAAATTTAAACTCATTTAAAATAAATTTGGGAGAATATCTCAAATAATAAATTTATTAAATTCCTATAATTTTTTTATTTGCTTTTGCAAAAAGTAGTCTAGATTAAATATCATTCACCAGTTTCTAAATTACATCATACAAATATCTTCCTACAAATAAAGTTTAGTAAATCAATAAAACATTGTTGAAAATTTAGCTAAAGTTTGATCAATTTACTGGTGCCACTTTTCTTGGATTTTATCGTAAAATATTTGTTAGGTCTGATCTAAGTCATATCTATGTATTTTGTTGGTTCCTTTGTTTTCTAATTGTTTTGTTTTTATTCAAATTAACGTTTTATTTTAAAAACTTAATTGCTTTTTGTGTTTTTAAGTATTCGAATTAAACCCGGTTAACCGGTTATTTAAAAATTGATTAACCGAAAACCGGGTTTCTTAAAATAGCAACTATTCGTAATATTCGAAAACCGGTTATTGAAAAAAGTCGAATAATCGATCTCCCTAATATCTACATATAAGAATAAAATATCTATCGTACTAACGTAGACTATAAAATTTGTTTACGTTGCTTTTCTCAAATATTAGTAAGTGTGTTGCTCTCCACTAATGTAGATAAAGGGAGAAGAGAAATTATTTTTAAATTAATTTCGAAAAGAAATTGTACATTCCAGCTAATAAAGGGTGTTTTTTAAGCTTGATAGGACTTAGGTTAGGTTCGGTTAGGTTAGAAAGGCTGGTGTGAAGCAAACTTCACACCCTCACCCAGAGACCAATATGGTCCATTGTGACGCCTTAATTAGTGAAAGAAAGAAGGAAAGAAGTGAAAGAAATCTAGTGCGAAAGAGTAGGAGAAGTAAATTGTGAAAGCACAGGAAGGAAAGATAGTGGAAGATAGGACTTGAAATTGTCAAAAATTACACAAAAAAAATTATTTTATTTAAAAAAAATATTTTTGCTCGAAGGATCAATTCATGCCATTAACACATGAAAGTGATTTCAGGCATAGGGGCACTTTTTTGCTGCTTTTGACAAAATTTATTCAAGACTTCCGATTTTTTCGACGTCACGATGGTCCAGCAAAATAAACCACATCAAACGATTTATTTTCTCTGGATGTAATGGACTCTGTAGGGTCTGTTATGGATTGGTCTAACTTAGAGTTTTTTTATTCCCGCACTTTTTGGATTCCCGGGTAAGCGGGAAATAATAATCGAATTCCTGGGATCCCGGGATTCCCGCCCAAATTTTTTTTATTTATTTCTTTACTTATTTCTCCAATGAAACTAATATTTCTTACTGACTATTACGCTTAAAATAGTTAAGTCTAGTATCTATTATATAACAAAAACGTAAAAAATTTAAGATTAAAATTATTTTAAGATACTTAAGATGTTATTTTACATTGGCAAATTCAGAGCTCAATTGCATAATTAGAATGAAAGTATTGAATTTCATTAAGTTCAGTTAAAACTTAACTGTTAGCTTAACTTCTAGCTAACAATAAGTTTTCGACAGTTATAACTGGTGGTTAATTATACCTGAACTTGTTAAAATTGGCCGTTAGTGGAATAAAATTTCTGGAAGGGCGATAAGGAACTGAAAGCATAACATTACGAAGTAGGAATTCTGAAACAATTTCACCGTTTAACAAATTCAGCAGGAAGGAGAAATTTTATTTCCTACATATATTTAATAACATATTTTTTTTACAATTGTATAACCCTTAATCAGCAGTGGTGTATGAGGGTATAATAAGTTTGCCATTCCATCTGAATCTTTTTTTTTTAATATTCATCTAGGGTCCCATTAAGTATTTGCATTGTGAGTCCTTCGCCATATGGGTGTCAAATTGTTTCTAGATCTTCTAGGCTGTTTGTGGCTTATTTCCAGCAGAATCGCTTTAGTAGGAAAAAATGTGGAACTACCTCCCTAAAAACTCAACAAAAACTAACAGAAATTTGTGGCGAAATGCACCTATTGTCATTAAATTTCAACAAATTTATTTTATAAGGCACCAAATTTCGTGAATATCGGTCCATAATTTACCTACGGCTCCATGTTTAGATTAATCTCGTTAATAATGTAAGTATGGCTAAAAGCGTAACGAATAATGCTTTTGTGGTGCAATTTAGCATAATCTACTTTCATAAGACTTAAAATTACTTGAAACGCCGCATATAAAGCACAATCTAGGATTACACTTTACTACGCCCTTAACCGCAAAACCTTATAATATTATTGTAATATTTACACTTCAGTTTGCTAAGACAAGAAATACAACTTTGGAAGATAGGTCTATAATTTATCATAGGCGCTATATAAGGTCGATTATCAAAAATTAGCTTAATAAGTCTTAACCTGTAGCATTTCCCGGGAATCCCGCAATTAATTTCCGGGAAAACGGGAATTCTTCCCGCGGGTTTATTAACAAACCCGTTAAGCCAACAATGAGCCGCATGCCGAAAAAATCACAAAGTCGTTTATAGGTTGCGCGAATCGTTGACTGATTTTCAAAGAAAATAATTATAATAAAAGCAGCTTTGTTCAAGCTTAAATATATTCATGATGATTTGCCAAATTATACTGATCACGTTAATCTGTAAAAGTGAGCGCAGTTTAACAGTTCGTTTGACAGTTAACCCTTTCGCAAGCTCTATCGGGCTAAAAAAAAAAACACCCTATACTACCACCACCATGTTCAATGAACTCAAAGTACTTAAAACTTTATCGGTATAATTCGTAATTCTGAGTACCTTTCTGAAGTAATAAATTATAAATGTTTACAAATTTACAGATAACTTAAATTATAATTTGGAAACAATTAAATTATGTTGCCGTATGACCACCAATTTGGATAATTAATTCGATGAAATAAAATTTTAATCAAGTACTTGATGTTATTTGGCAAGTGTTTGTTTTTATTATGTCTTCGATAATTGGATCATTTGAAATTCTTCCGCCTTAAGCAATGAATCAATACAAAGTACGTTACTATTATTTGTTTAAAGTAACGAGATAATTTTGAACTTTGGGTTTACGTTGTGACTAGGGATGCCAAACGGTAAATCCCGAATCCCAAAATCCCGGTATTTTTCGGGATTAATAAATCCCGAATCCCGGGATTTTCTTTTCTTGCTTGGGAACGAGAAAAATTTTTATTAGGATTCTTTTTTATACAGTTCATATAAACAGGTTAGAAAGAGTTCAGCGTAAATTAACAAAATTTGCTTTGTGGCTGAATTTTGACGATAATAATCCATTGTATTCCTATAGTAATCGATGTAATATTTTAGGAATAAAAACACTTGAGGAAAGAAGATCGGTCCAATCTATTTTGTTCTTATTTGATATAATAAATTATAACATAAAATGTCCTAATCTATTAGCACTAGTAAATTTTAAAGTTCCTTGTAGATCTTTTAGATATCATAAGCCACTTGTCAGATCTCAACTATTGTTTAATAACTTAAGTGAAAATATTATATTAGAGTTGAGTTTTTCTAAAGAAAAGTTTAAAACTAATTTACTAAGTGTAATAAAAGCGAGTAGTCTGTAAAAATAATTTGTTAGTCCAAAGACTTTATAAATAAATTGAAAATTGAAATTGAATACACTCATGTTAAAAAATACGATTTAAAATTTCAAACCCAAAAATTTTAATCAAAAGCACTTGGGATATTTTTTTTGTAAAAAAAACATCTAAAATCGAAAGTCAATTAATTTGTGAGATTTCTAATAAAAAAAAAGTCCTACTTTCATAATCCGCAGTTGGGTCAAAATCGAGCTTGGGCTCTAATATGGACTAATGAGTTGGAAATTCTAGATACTCGAAATATTGTAGACCTTGTAGATCTTGTAGGCCTGGTTAATCTTGCTTTATAACACGACAACAACAAAATGCATACATGATAATATAACATGTATGCATTTTGTTGTTGTCGTGTTTTAAATCAAGACTTACCAAACGTACAAGATGTACAAGGTTTCAATACAAAACCTTGAATTTATCTATTCTTTCATGTATAAAAGTTCTTTTTAATACAGCTTTTTTAAATATTTGAGCAACAATTTATTTAGACAATCAAACAATTTCAGTCAGTAGTAACGTGTGATTTTTTTAGCTATTATCTTTTTGGCAACACTGGTTTAAACAGCTGACGCACGTTTCGTGTTTTGTTTCACTGTAAAATATCTTCAGTTTGGTCTATAATTTAACCATGAATCGTCTTAGAAACGAACAACGCTTGCAAATTATTGAATTTTATTATCAAAATTCGTGCTCTGTTAAGAAAGTTCATCGCGCGCTTCTTCCATTTTATGGTCAGTTTAATCGACCCACTGAAGCGGCTATTCGGGCTATTGTGACTAAATTTCGCACAAGATCAGCTAGAAGCATTGCAAGAGCAACCAATGCATCCAGAAAAAGTCACAGTTTGGTGCGGTTTATGGGCTGGTGGCATCATTGGACCGTACTTCTTCAAAGATGATGCGAATCGTGACGTAACTGTGAATGGTGAGCGCTACCGTGAGATGATATCCAACTTTTTTTTTTGCCCAAAATGCAAGAGCTGGACTTGTATGACATGTGGTTTCAACAAGATGGTGCCACATGCCACGCAGCACGCTTATCAATGGACTTATTGAGAGGCGAGTTCGGTGAACATTTTATTTCACGTTCGGGACCGGTCAATTGGCCGGCTAGATCGTGCGATTTAACGTTTTTAGACTATTTTTTGTTTGGCTATGTTAAAGCTCATGTCTATACACACATGCCCGCTTCAATTGACGCATTGGAAGACAACATTGAAGCATTTATTCATGAGATACCGGCCGAAATGTTGGCAAGAGTATGCCAAAATTGGACTAAGCGCATGGACTATTTGAGGCGCAGTCACGGTCAACAATTGCATAAAATAATCTTCAAACATTAAATTATATGGACCGTACTATCGATTCAAACAAAGATTTCATGCATTTCTCTAAATTTTATGTGTTTTTTTTTTAAACTTTCCTATAGCTCTTAAAATCACCCATTATTAAATGCACTTCTCCCATTTAAGCGACTTAATTTCCTAACAAAAATTTTGATAAAATATAAACTAAAGCAAAATAAATGTTAAGTAGAGTTCAGAAGTCTAGATAAGAATAGTATATTTATGGGATTTGGAAAAAGTGATCACGAATCTGCATAAGCATACTACTGATAAGGTAACAAACACGCGCTGTATTTGCTCTAACCAATGTCGTGAGTACCAACCGACTTATCTTAGTACTTGAAATTTAATACATTCTGAAAAACCTATAAAGGTTTTTTTGTAATAAACATATAAATAAATTCACAAGCTTATAAATCTTTTTGTTTCCCAATTTTTTTTCTCTTTTAAGGTGGCCACGATGATCATGACCATGATCACTGTTCCAGCTCTATGGAGGACACTGTCAGTAGTACAACAATATCAAGTACTCTCAAGAATTTGGTGACAGAGAGTTATCAATAGTTATTATATTTGAGAAGACTGTGATATATTTTAGCCCTAAGTTTCCATTATTTAAATTAATCTACAAGTACATTTTTAAATATTTAAATAATAATTATTTAATAGAAAGTTGTAAAAAAAAAATAAAAAATCTAAAACTTAAATTAAAACTCAATTTGGTCACCCCAGACCAAAATTTATTATTAATGCAAATTCGAAGTCGAAACTTTTGTATATGTTTATGTTTTAAAAATTATAATAATTTAGTGCCATTTTTTTTATAAAAATAAGGCAAAACACTTAATAAATTCATATTATACAATTTTAAACGTTTAAATAAAAGCATTGATTCTAAACTCAATGGCCTAAAAAAGAATCTGGGGTCTAATCACCGCATTCAATATCGAGTAAACCATCGTATGGAGTAAACTATCGTATTTTTCTGCATACGGTAGTCACTTACGTATCGAATGAAAACTCGACAGATGTAATATCATTGGTTACTCGATATCGAATGCTATCATCTCAACTTGCGATACATTTTTTTCGATATCGATTGTCATGATACCAAAATAAAATATTTAGATCAATTTTGCTCGATATCATATGCGGTGATAAGACTCCTGTATTTGCAATAAGAACTGATCGATATTGAAATAGCCAATACATTTCAAGGTTGTTTGTACGATCAATAAAAGTATTAAAATATTTATAATCAAAACGCTCATTTATGCCATTTAAGAGGTTTAACTTTTAACGATCCAGCCGGGTCAGCTCAACTCTGAACAATGATCTAAATTATAAAGAAAAGAAAATCTAACAGTATTAAATAAAAGTCTTCAGTTTTCTTCGGTAAAAAGCAATAAAATTATTCCAAAGCAAAAAAAAATCTGGAGTCGCATGAATAGAAATTTAAAGATGGTAAACGCTGGGCCCTAATTCTGGCAGTCGTGATCGAGTACTTTCTCGATTCGAAAGCAATTTTATTTCTGATTCTTTCAGTCAATAATGATTGAATCGAAATTATTTTTTCAGTATTGTGAAACTCAAATTAATGCTTTACAACACTGAGAAAATAATTCCGGTTCGTTCAGTATTGACTGAAATAATTAGATATTAAATTCCTTTCGAATCGAGAAAGTACTCGATCACGACTGCCATAATCAGGCCCCTGATTTTGCATTCGGGAAAAAAATTATGTTTTATTAAGAACTTCAATTATGACACTAGACATGAATCAAAAAAAAGAAGATTGCCCACTCAGCAATACAAAAAAAAAAACAGTTTACTGCGCATCTTCGTCAGCATAGAATGAAAATGAGCAGTGTTACCAGTTCAATTTTAGATCTTATCCCAAATTTACGATTTTTCATCCCCAAAATAGCGATTTCCCTATCCCAAAAAATCCCCACATATCCTAAAAAATAAAATAATATTACATCAAGGGAAAAATTTTATTCTATAACTAATTTCTAAAAACTAAAGGTATATAAAAAGAGTATCTTGAAAAGACGTACAAGAAAAATAATTCTGCATCAATCATTTTAAAAACTTCAGAATCAAAAACTTCTGGCTCATCAGCTATTGTATTTTGATTTACATGTTGTTTGTATTAAAAAGTGTAAGCATTTGAGAAGATGGAGTAAATTTTTCACAGCATTATAAGAAGGGCTTCTAATAACGCAAACTTCATTATGTTGCGAATTCTGGTTTTGATTCTATTTATTATAGAAACAAGCGTTACATGTTTATACAGAAAGCATATTTAGAACTATTACAGCAAGATCTTGAAAAGGTTTCGAACCACCAACGCACAGTGGCGCCCGTAGAGCAAGCGAGGTTGCAAAAATCAAAATTTTCATGAATGCCGACGAAGTTTTGAATAAACCCATGTTATAGGAAACTTTTCAACGATTTCAAATATGCCACTCTTAATAATATCACATTTTTAGTTTAGAAGATATAACCGTTCAAAGTTGACCGACTTTCGGTTTTCAAAAAAACACACAATTTTTAGTCAATTTGTTGCGATTTCAGGTGTAATATCACGAAAAATAGGTAACGAATCGCCTTATTTTTTATTTGTATTGATTGATGTATTTATTAAATGTATAATGATAAAAAAAAAATTAACTGTTTGCTTTGTGTTTCTCCTGGTAAATCACTATTTAAAAACTATCCGTTTTTTCACTATTTTTCAACTTTGACGGAAAATAAAAAAAAACTATATTTTTCTATATTTGCCATATTTGCAAAACCTGTTCTTTGATTATTTCTTTACATAATTCAAAAGGTTTTATCTGCCCGTACGTGCCCGTTTGGCTTCTAGAGGTAAAAAAGTTTAAAAAGACATGGTTGCAGAAATTGTATGGCGTCCATCCCTTATATGTTTTGACTGACAGTAGTTTGATCTAATAGTTATTATATTAGCAGGTACGTACCTCACATAAACAATACTTTGGCGTACAAATGGTCAGGAACAATATTGACTTATGGTCCCTACAGGTAGGCACAAATCTTATTTGGACACATGCATAATATCAAAATTGCATTATTTAGCCTAAATCCATATGTATGCAGGGAACAGGTAAATTTTTAGGCATGGTAGCATAAGCCTATATATTGCAAAATAAGCATAATGCCTGGATTAGTCTACGCCTGAAAGTTGGCGCAACAATTACTGAAACCATTTAACAATTTAAGTACTGAAAACATGGCGTTGTACAATTTAAAATTATTTGAACTGTTTAGAAAGTCAACCACACCAAAGTTTTTCACGGAAGTGAAAATTCTTCCTGAGAAGTTGACATTGATCAGCAAATGAGGCTGCGATGGATCATCCGGACAAAGCGTTTATAAGCAAAGGATATCTCCCGATGACGCTACAATATCGGACGGAAATATGTTTATGGCATCTGTTGTTCCTTTGCGGCTAAAATCGGATGATTCCCTACACTGGAAAAATCCACGTCCGTCATCAGTGCATTATTGCCGACCAATAATGTTTCAGTTTGCAAGGGAATCGGCAGAACTCATAAGGACTACGGTGAAGGACATTAAAGAACAAATAAGCAAGATTAAGCCTACAAAGCTGCAAATTGGAGAAGGAAAATATATTGAATGCAATTACGAGTTCCACCTGACCATGGTTGACGGAAAAGTCGTAAACGAACTGACAGGAACAACCTCAACAATGTCATGCCCGATTTGCAAAAAGAGTCAGAAGAACTTTTTTCAATTCAATTCAATTTATTTCATATATAATATGTTACATCTCAATTTTATATAATTAGTTGTAAAGAGTTTAAGATTAGTATCTTTTTCTGCTTAATTATAACATATTTCAATTAGTTATCATATACATATATATAGACAGAATTATATTGGAGGTAAAAATTTAGCAAAAACCTATTTAAACCCCTTTTTTCGTTTTATTTTTATATTTTTTTTATCGATTTTATATTATTATTTGTCAGAAGAACTTTGGTAATTTAAACGATTCTACAAATGAGGAGAATTACGAATATGGAATGTCACCATTGCACGCAAGGATAAGGTGTATGGAATTCTTGCTAAAACTGGCATATACCCTACCACAAGAGGAAGAAAACTTCGATGAAAATACATCAATAAAGGATAAGGAAAAGATCAGAAAGAAGCAAATACAGGATGCTTTTTTTAAACAAGTTGGACTAAAAGTAGACTGTCCCAAGCACGGATACGGTAACTCAAACGATGGAAACACTTCTAGGAGATTTTTTGAAAATGATGAGGCAGTAACTAGAATCATTGGAATTGACAATCAAATCGTGAAAAGATTGGGAACGATCTTGGATGTTTTAAACTGCAAAGAAAATGACAATTCTACAAAATATGGAGAATATGCGTCGAAAACTGCATCTCTTTTAGCAGAAATGTATCCACAGAAGAAGTTGACCCCGACCGTCCATAAAATATTGGCGCATGGTAAAGATATAATTGAGTACCAGTCTTTGCCAATTGGAGAGCTTTCTGAAGAAGCACAGGAGTCTCTTAACAAATTTTATAAAAAATATAGATTGCAGAACACATTCAAAGCATCAAGGGTAAGGCAAAATGAGGACCTCTTCAACATGTTGGCAGCATCTTCCGATCCACTTATTTCTTCCCTGCGGCATGTGAAGTCACGAATAGAGTTACAAAATAATTATAGTTTAGAAATGGTTAGTCTTTTAGATATACCTTCTCTTACGAATTGTGATGAATATTTTACAGAAAATTGAAAAAATAAATTTAAAAAAAAAAATAATTTTTTTTTTAATTTGTTGGGTAATAATTTAAAACATAAAACCCTTAAGAAAAAAAATAAAAACAATCTAAAAATGTAAAAAAAATTTTTTTTAGTTACCATAAAATTGATTTTTCTACTAATTTTAACTTTGATAACCCATAAGTAGGCCCCTACAAAGCGTAGCACCCTTTCCAAACGCTCATTTCATAGGCTGAACAGTTATCTATCATATGCTGTTTAAACTGTTCAATTATCTTATTCGGTTCAAAAGATATGATTTTTGCAACGAAAAAACTCAAATGGCGCCACTGTGCAACGTCTTGGTATGACAAAAAACTTCAGATCTAAAAAGACTTTAAATTGTATCCACGTCTTGACCAAACCGTTCTTGACATTGCACAAATGGCGTATATAATAATATATTATCCCCAAAAATCCCCAGCGAAAAAAGTGTTTTTCCCCAAAAAAAAATCACTGGGGATTTTCACGAAATTTTTATCCCAATCCCGTATTTGGGGATAAATTCCCAAAACTGAGAACGCTGAAAATGAGGGTTTGTTGTTAAAAGTTTAACACATACACAATAAAGGGCTGCATGAATAACTTCATTCATAAACATATTGAAATGTTTATTAAATGAAGTTCGTATTCAAATAAAATTCAGCCCACTGAACAAACTGTTGTGTTATTCAAGCTACTAGCAAACACATTTCGTTTTATATGGCAAACACAAAGACTTTGTTCAATGAAACGACTTTTGTTTTACAGTTTTCACTCTCTCTCATTTTTTTTATATAAATACTCAATAGCAATGTTGCCACTTAGTAAAGTTATGTAATTTCTTCTTTTTTGTTACCTTTACAATAATATATGTAATTTGTAAAGCATTTTTGAAATAAAATTTAAATTTTTTTTCCTAACAACTTTTTTATGTACTTCCAAGCAAAACACATTGCTTAAAAATGTTTTTGAAAATAAAATGAAATTTTTTTGAAGTTCAAAAATTTACATTAAAAACAATTAATTTACATTGAAAACAAAGTCAAATTTTTATTATTTTTGTTATTTTAATATTAATGTTCATCCTTATCTTGTTGCTTTTACTCCACATGGTTATTTTCGTTTTTTTTATCTTTCCTAATATTTTCATTTCTTTCAACTGGCAATACTCACTTAAAATAAATGTGTTTTTCCATGATCTTATTCCACATTTATTCAGTGATTGCTTTGTTTCAAAGTTATTAGTATTCATATTCTCTTGTTTAAGTAAACAAATTAACTTCATTAACTTCGTCTCCTAAATATCGAGTGTTTGTTGCTGTCGTTTCAAAGTTGTTCATCTTACTGAATACAATCGAAGCGAATACAAAATTATAATGAAAGTTTCATGAACATCATTATTAAGTTTCATGCAGATGTTTAATATACAAATTCTATTTCTACCGACAACAATTGATCCGTTAAAGAGATCATACAAGAAAAAAAAAACTATTTTTAACGAAAATGTTTAAGCACATTATGGTTAATTTGAACATATTTTTGTCACCGGCAACCATATTATGATTGAATTAGTCCCACCTTATTCATGGAATCAAGCAAACAATTTGTTGATTTTGAATTTTTTTTTTTTCAATAAATGATATTTTTAATTTTAATTAGAAAAAATCATAGCTTGGGAATAATGATTAGAAATCCTAATGATTAGCAATTGGATTAGAAATTTTAATTGTGCTGAAAAATTGATTAATTATGATTAGTTAGCCATTTTAGACGATTACTAATTGATTAGATTAGAAATAATCAAAAATCTAATCACAATTAGTGACGATTAGCATTTATAATCAAATCTAATCAAAACTAATCAAAAAAATAATTGATTAGATTTCTTGATTATTTTTGATTAGATTTGATTAGATCAACTATTTTTTTACTATTTTTGTGAAAAGAAAATATTTATTTATCACATTTGTTGCTATATTTACATAATGTAACAGTTCTTGAATATTGAATATTGAAAATTAACATTAATAATAACACAACAACAAAGTGAACCAGCTGTGTCAAGTGTTTACTTTAAGAACAGGGTGCACCGTATGCAATTTTATGCAATATTCAAAAACTGTTACATTATGTAAATATAGCAACAAATGTGAAAAATAAATATTTTCTTTTCACAAAAATAGTTAAAAATAGTTGATCTAATCAAATCTAATCAAAAATAATCAAGAAATCTATTCAATTATTTTTTGGATTAGTTTTGATTAGATTTGATTAGAAATGCTAATCGTCACTAATTGTGATTAGATTTTTGATTATTTCTAATCAAATCAATTAGTAATCTGAAATTTTTATCAAAAATCAATTCTAATGATTAGATTATTTTATTTCTCTAATCGTAATGATTTCTAATTCTAATCGAAATTCCCCAGCTATGGAAAAAATATTAAAAAAAACTTCGCCGTTTCAAACAATGTGTTAGTTGATTTCACTAAATATACTCGTAGCTCAGATTTTGACAACTCCCAACAACAATTCTACAAGTTTAAATTATTTTATTTGAAACGAAAAAAATCAATTAAGATTTTTTGTTATTTAATTAATATTTTTATTAAAAATTTAGTTTAAACCAACTCAGATAATTAATTAAATCAAAATTAAATTTTTAATTTTCTTTAAATTAAAAAATAATTGATTCAATTATCACATTAATTAAACTCGAATACTTTTTAAAAAATTTTTTTAATTGATAAAAAAAACTACTGATAATTTTTTCTGTGTACAAAATTTGTAATTTGTAGCTGTTACCGTTCTTTAGAAGTACAGAATTCTAGTGTGCGCTACGCCCATTTCTCCGATCCCACCTATTTTGGACAGACGATTATTCAACATGTATTATTCAACAAATTTTTAATAGTTCCAATAAAAAAATTTAAACGGCACCATATCTCGATAAACAAAACGCTCGCCATATAAGACTTATGGCTAATAAATCAGTGAGTATTTAAACGCTGGTTAAGATGAACTAAACTTAAATTTATATGTAGCTTAAACTCAACAGTTGTAAATCAGTGTCCCATATATTATATGTAGTTTAAAAAGTAACATGTGGCAGCACTACGATAAATGTAGACAAATTCATATGGTTTGTATTGGTAGTTTAAACGCCCAATTTTATGCGTTTAAAGATGGTTTATATGTTTTCTGATATATAGATTTGTTGGCTTAAACACATTTTAAACCAAAAAAGAGAGTTTAACTTGATATGATTTATTAGGCCTTAGGGGCTGTAATTTATTTCATCATTTAACTATAAACATTTTAAATATTTACATACATATCGTCACCTAAAATGCAAAAGTGCGTAACAGCAACAGAATTCGAAATAGAGTTTTTTATTGATTTTTGTTAGTTTTCTCAAACTACATGTTCAGAAAAAATTTTAGATCCCTGCCATCAAAAATGGCGACTTTATTAAAGAATTTCAAACGCCATGGCGCGCCAGGTACAGCTTGTTGTTATTGATTCTGTAAAGTTTTTTGCTCCTCCTCGGATTATCAGGTTATATGGTTATGTAGTTATATTAACAGCAAAAAAATATATTTAAAAAAATTTAATAAATGTATTTTCTTTTCTTTCCATGTACGACCAACCCATCTTTTTCTACAAGCCTCAACATAAAAAATTTTGTTATTCTTTTTGGAATATCCACGATCTATTTCTAATTTTAAACGACAACAAGTTTAAGCATTCAGCAACACGATATCTGTAATACTTCAAGCAAAACCTGTTAAAACGAAATATTTTTAAATCTATTCAATGACACACACGTATATTCATTAATAATTCTTCTATTCCAATAGTTAATAATACTTAAGTCTTAAGACATCATATTAAACGAAGTATTCTTTGTGATAAATAACAAAAACAAAGAAATCATTAATTGTAAAGTAAAGGGCGGAGGGGGATGTTTTTGAAGGTCATCAAGATCTCAAAATTTAGCATGCGAATTCTAAATTTAATTTGCATAAATAATTTTTTTTTAAATACTCAGCATAAAAAAATGTTATTGCAGCCTGAAAGTAGACTTCAAATTTTTCAATAACTATTTTACTATAATGCAGTGTTGCCGAAGGCCAAATTCAATTTTACACAGACAAAGCGTCAAAATTGTCCAAAATTTTATAAATTACACAAAACAAATTTTGAATTTAATAACAACTAACGGTTTTTATTTATGAATAATATCAAGGTGGCTTAGAATGAGCTGTTTATGTAGTTTAAATTGCTCATAACTTTTTTATTTATGCATGTATTACTACAGTATTCCCCGAAAATTGCCACGCCAAAAATTCCAATATTTTTGAGTGATTATGCGCGGTAAGCATTTAAACGAATACGTTTTACTACCTTATTGAGGAAATTAAGCGAATATGTTTAACTATCTCATTGAGAAAATTAAACCTAATTCTTTACACGATGTCTTAACTTTGATGTATGACAATTATTTAAATCATATGGTACATATGTTTTATCTTGTGCGACCAAGAAGACAAAAGCAACATATTTATCCGTTTTAGAGCATTTTATGAATTTTGGCATAGATTCGTTAGTGAATAATTTGAATATTTTAGCCATTGCTGTATTTTGTTGTTCAAAGACTATTTTTTAAGTTTATAAGTAAGTTTGAAGCATATTTAAATACAAATTACTGCTATAAATTTGTGCTGATGTGTGTAAAACATGGAAACCTAGACCCATCTTTTAGTCTACCGTTCGACTCAGAAACACCCTTAAAAGTGATTTTTTTTCATGTCCATCCTGGCTGGCTGTCTGTCCATGTAAACCTTGTGTGCAAAGCACAAGTTGCAATTTTGTTGATCATTTGATCAAATTTGGCAAACACGTTTTAATTGACATAAAAGGACGAAATCTGCGTAAGCTGTGGGAACCGGTCTATAACAACACATAGTACCCATACAAACTTCTTTCCGAAATAGACTCTTTGTGTTCATAAACCATTTAATTATGTTCGTATTTTAATATAATTCGGTCCAAAATATTTTACTGCAAATCAAATTGTTTTGAATCGGTTCATATCTAAACATATGTATAGCTTCGTTTACCAGAGGTTTTTATGTATGTATCGGTTAACAATACCCAGGCGGATTGTACTACGCATAAGTCAAAAAAAAAATCGTTTCTTTAAGGACTTAACTATCTGTATCCATGTTCTGTAACTTTGGTGAGAACTTCTCGCATCGAAAAGATGTGAAACAAAATTTTCCATCGTTTCTCGAAAAGTGAGGAAAAAAGTGTGTCTGTAACTCATGTCGAAAACTATCAAAAGGGATTACGTCGCTACGTTATAAATGTCATAATATTCCACTCGAAGTCGATATGAAATTGCAGATGTTGAGAACGCTAGTCAAACATATCGTTGACGGCGACCAAAGTTTACTAAAACTGAAAAATTTTGAACAGCGGCGGCGAAAATACAGCCGTCGGCTATACCAAAAAATGTAAAGAGCGACTTTAATGTTTGTTGATTACAAAATTGCTTTGGAACCATTCGTATAGTTTTCAAAAATTTTCAAAGCAAAATAATTAAACAATGAAAAAAATCTGCCAAGAACAAAATATTTCGTGTTCATATTCATTGCAATTTGCATTTTTCATTTATTTTTTTAGTGTTAAAATTTTTTTTCTCACCCCGTCTTTCAAAGCGGGAACTTTCGCACAAAAATTTTACAGACACAGTTTTTCAGTATAATGGCGAGTAATTTCCTTACGTGACAGCTATTACTCGCCAAAAATAATACAGACGCAGTTAAGTGAGAAAAACAGCTGTTTGTTTTAATTTATGGCCTTTTTGTTTCATTTCTCACATTTCAATCGAAATTTCTCGACGCGGGAGTTACAGAACACGGGCACTGTTTAGGGAATAAAAAATTTCCATTTAACAGAAGGTAATTTAAGGAAATAATTAAAGAAATAAAACCAAAATTGTCACCCAGGTGGGTATTGGTATGGCGAATGTTAAATGTTAATACAAAATTTTGCGACCTTCCCTTAAATCCCTTTAAGACAAAATATTTCAAATATTTGTTGTATCTAAATAATATTCGGTACAAATAACTCAATAATAAAGCAAGAATACTGTTCTTAAATTTTCGAAATTTAAAAATTATGAAAATTATTTTTGTTTTGTAAACAAAAACATGAGACAGGTGGTTGAATAATTCTTGCCAGTAAAAATTTTACTATCAGAAATTTTCAACAAATTGTTTGTCTCTCAAATTTGTATGCTCTTTTTCCACTCTCCTTGCAAGTTTTTCGAGTACGTGAACACTTACTAGTAACAATTAATCGTGCCAATAGAAATATTTTTCTGACAATGGTGCCATTGTCAGATGCATTAATTTTACTTAGCATTTACACATGCCACTGCCAGTTCGAAAAACTCAATACACTCACGATTTTTTACTAATACACTCACATTTTTCGCAATGGCAGCTCCAGTGGCAGCAAAAATTGCATGCGAGTGGAAATTTGGCACTTGCATGCCACTAAATGTCAAAACAATTAGCAATGTTACCCTGTTCAAACTTTAATGTAAATCGACTGGAATGTTGTCAAACTGTAATTAAAGTTTTAACTGTTAAATGTATTTTATGATTAATTTGTAGAAATGGGCGTTAAAATAAGTATGTTTTCTAATTATAGAGCATTAATTTTGCTAAAATAATGCTTATATAAATAAATGTAAACTATTTCCCCAAAACTAAAACTATGTGATGAGTCTCTAACTCTTTTTTGTTTTCTGGAACTTTTTTTTTAATTTGAGAAGTAAACAAATTATCGCAAGTTGACGCTTCGACGACATTTTGAAAATGAGCTGGCAGTGGCATGTGTAAACAGAAAAGCAAATGGCATGAGATTCGACTATTTCGAACACTTTTTCGTTGATAATATGTATGAACAGTGGCATGCCACTACTTGCATGTGTAAAGGCAACGTTACAAGTCTGCCAAATACAAATGAGCTTATATTGTTCACACAGAAGTAGACATTTTTAGTCAATTTCAATGCAATTTAAGCAACGCTGTTTACCAATATTGTAACATCTGACCACCGTCTGTACGAAGTTTAAGTGCCAATTTAGACAGGGAAACATTTGGAAGGGAAACATTTTGTTAGTTAGCAAATTACAGTGGGGAAGAGAGAATGGTTTTTGTGTTCGGTACTCGGCTACACGCTTTGTTCTAATTTTCTTTGTTGACATTTGCTTTGGTTTTTGACAAAAAAAGCAACAATAGTAACAGAATGTTGCCGGCAACATGTTCGTCTGTGTGACCGAGAATAAAAAACAAAAGAGAATTCCAGATGTTTTCGCTCTAAATGTTTCCCTGTCTAAATGATGACTAAGCAATAATTTTCTGTAAATGAACACGCCTTTTATGTAGCAAGTATTTCAGTGTTACCAAAAATTAATCATTTCTACTTAGCTAACAAAACCGCGTTTTAAGAGTTTATCGGAAAATCGGCATTCTTTGAGCAAAAATCGGCAAATCGTCATTTTGATAATTTACAGGCTAAAAATAGGTAAATCTGGCAGTCCTGCCTGCAGCTCATAGTCAATCCAACAACCTTTCAATATTCACCAGGACAGATTTCACCTCAACGCACCACCCGATATGAAACGTCAACATCAGCTGGTGTTCATGCATGGTCGCCAAAAAGCAAAACAAAACTAATGACGTTGAGTTGTAGTAGAGGAAGACTTTGGATGAAATTTGTATCGAATTAAAAAAAGAACACTAACTAACAACCTCATCGTTACACACCAAAATCGTCAGTGGATTTCTTGTACAATTTACATTTTTATACAGAGAACGTGTAGATAAATGAACTAAGAAAAAATTAATAAAAGAAATTCAATTTAGGAAATAAGCAACAATTTTCCAGCGGCTATTTTTTTTTTAAATTTTTTACAGAAATTGTGTAAAATTAAAAGAAACATCAGTAAAACTGATCAAATACGTGAAGAATTTAATATTATTTGTATAAATAAATAATCTACAAACAATAATTAGAGGTAAGTTTATTTGTGCTTAAAATCTTTTATGAAAATGGTGAAATTTTTTACTAAAAAAAACCTCAAAAAAGAAGAATGAGGAGAAGAAAGTGAAAGTTTCTTGAAGTAGTGATAACATTTCTTGGTGGCGTTTTTATGCCGGAGGAACAAAAAATGCATTCGTTTGTAAATGACGACAATTTATTACAGAAAACGGCATGATGTAACAAATAGATATTGTGGGTTAGTTCTTATATCTGATTGTTTAATCGGTAATTCAAGACAGCGAGCCAGCCGCATAGTCACCGGGTTGTGAACAAGTGAAAGAAGGTGTATTGAAAACATGTGATTATGGATGGATATTTGAGAAAATAACAATAAGAAAATTTGATTTTTATTTTGTCCAATTTTTGTATAATAATATACCTAGTACCTATTTGTTCGGTTGTTTAAAAGTTGCTTGTTTTGTTTTTCTTTTATAAAAAAATAAAACCAACTTTGTACTGTCATGGATGGACTTTGTAATTTTTAAAATAGATTTCATTTTAATACAACATTATGCCGATTGCCTATCAATTAGGAGGCATATTCATTCCACCAATATCTTTCTTCTTTTGTCATAAAACGCACACACACATATATACATTTAAATGAAGCATTTGCCGACATACTTACATCCATATTCATACATCCCAGCAAACACAGAAATACACCCTATGTATTGCCAAACGTATCGTCTGGATGAAAATATTATTGCGGCAATAATTTATTTCGTATTGCGGGAAATACTTCCTTCGGAAAGAATCGTGTCTCGATCGCAATACCCCTAGGTTAGGTTAGGTTCACCCTAAGTAGACGATAAACTAGCAACATCGCCAGATAACCCCTTATTAGAAGATAGAAAGGTATCGCCAAAATATCAATAGGATGATTAAAAGACGATTTTGCATTTTGAAAAATTTTCATATATGCACATATAAGCACAGCTTTATATTTAAAATAACATTTTTAATTACATAGTACATATAAAAAATACTATATATTATAATTTAAATAAAGTAAAATAAAATTAATATGTAATTTCCACCCATAGTAGAATACGTACCAGGTATTGTAATCATTGCCAGGTATGTTCTTTAGGGTAAGTTGTCATTATTTACTCATGTAATGTCAAATTAATTTATTTGATTTTTGACGTCTGTTTTAAAATCGAGAACAAAATTTCTAATGACTATATCTTGTACTTATTCTACCATCGTTTCCACCATATTTAATAAAATGTTCAAACTTGTAAATTTATTTGAAATCGTTAAATGGGCAAAAAAAACTAAATGTCGGAAAATAACGAAAAAAAAAAAAAAAAAAACGAAAATTTTTAATTTTTCAAACAAGCCATAAAATTCATTAAAGGTCCCTAGAACTGTTAGGAATGGCAAAAAAAAAATCGTTAAAAATTGCTAAATTAGAGGAAATTCGCAAATTAACATCGGCATGATAGCAAAGTTTTATATTTATTAAAAATCGTTAAAGCCGTAAAGAATCAGAAAGCTTATCGCTTCTATAGCGATCATGGCCAAAATTCGCGAAAAATTGCAAAATTTTAAACAAACACTAAAACTAATTTGAGAACGCTTAATTAGTTTAAAAAAACCCAATTGGCGGAAAATCGCATAAAAAGCGTTAACAAATGAGCGACAACGTTGTAGAATAAGCTGTTTGTGTTAAAAACTTGTGTTTGCTTGTGCTTTCGACAATTGAAAATCACATAGTGTATTAACTCAAAATTTTTATTTTTTCACTTTTTGGAAAAAATCTACACGTAAATTTCGATATTTTTAATTAGGATTAATAGCCTATTTCCGATGTGCGAAAGAATTCTTTCGTTCGCATAACTACATTGAAAACAAAAACAAAGTCTAAAAATTTGTTTTTGTTTTCAATGTAGTTATACGAAAGAAAGAATTCTTTCGCACATCGGAAATAGGCCATAAGTTCATTGAATTTAATTTTCAATAAATTTTTTTTATGAAGACAGGAATTTTACAACATGGAATTAATCAAAATTTACTGATAATTTTTCATTCTTTACTGCGCTGAGAATTGAACCCAGGCTTTCACGGACAGGTTGCCCTGACAAGTTTCGATTGTAACCACACAATCTCTTCGGAGGGGTTTGCCGTTTTACTCACATCGCCATTGAAGGACGGATGACGTCATGGTCAAACATCAATCTTAAAACCAAATGGTATTTTACCTTGGTAATTAAAAATATCGAAATTTGGATTAAAACCCATTAACAATTCAACAAAATAACCACAATACTAATTATTCTACGCGTAATATTCATATCTAGTCGCGGTAAAAATATCGTGCTATTTTGTCTACTTTTTGGCAATGAAACGGTTGGCTTAACCCTAGAAAGATAATCATATCAACACATGCGTTAAAGATAATCATACGTAAAACTGACGCATTATTTTAACCTGCTGTTGTTGTATATTTTGATTAATTAAGAACAAACTAATGAGGATTATATTTTTACAAATTTATTAAATAAAAAAAAAAGTCCAAATTAAAAATATGTTTATATATGAAATGTCTGAAGTGCAAAGTAAAGTATTCTTGCAAATTAAAAAGAAATAGCAACCTTTCAAAAGTGGTAAAATTTACGCAGATTATCTTTCTAGGGTTACAAATTCTTTTTCATATGGTTTTGCTTCTACTGAAAATTCTTAATTTTTTTTTGAACCAGTAAGATATGTAAACCATAGAGGAGAAAATCCTTGAGCCTGGCTAAGTCCTAACCTTGCTATCTATCGCGTGATTCTTAAAACCATTTCATCTTAATTCATTGCAGAAATTGGGGTCTGATTTCATATGAAATAAGTCCTTAAAAATTAGGATGTTATTTAATTTTTGCTTGGGGCGTTATTCATTTCATTGGCTGCTTATTTCATTTCAAAATTTAGGTTTTATTTCATATTAAATAATGCCCCACACTTTTGGGGGTTATTTAAATTTTTTTGTGGGTTAATTCTTGGGTGGTTATTTCATTCCGCCGAAAATAATATATCCAGATGCTTCTTGAAAGCTCAGCGTATGAATAAAGCTAAATAATAAAGAGGTGCATAAATTAACAAAAACGAATTTTTAATTTGTTGGTGAGATTGTATCTTCAAAGATACATCCATTGGATAAATCTTTATAGCGGTTCCCCGGAACCCAATTTATTTAGATTATGCCTAATAGCGCCTGGAGATATATTCGAAGCAACTTATATTTTTTCTGGACCTCAATTTCTGCTCAGATCTAAGATATTACGATGTAAATAACCATTTGATTTAATTTTAAAAAAATAAAATTTTTAATGTTTACGGCTATTAAAACAGAAATTTCTATATTTTGTTAAAAAAAAATATTTAAGATGAATTTCTTGAGATTTCTAAACATACTTGTGTTGTTTCAAATTATAAAATATTATAAAAGAAAGAAAATGAAAAATTATTTTTTTTTTTTTGGATAAAAATTTGCGGATATTGCTAAACTATTGCCTTAGGGGATATCTTCCATTTGTTTGCAGGGATACATATCGTTTACAACGTCATAACTCAAAAAATTAAATTTTGGCGTTAGTGATGCAGAATTGTTCGCTATGTTTTTCTTAATATTGTGTATAAAATTCATCTTTATAAAATTTATTATTTTCCCGTTTGAAGAGAGTTTAAAAACTGCCAAGAGGGGGTGTGGTTCGAACCAAATCAGAATTAAAAATCCTGTGATGCATGTATTTTATTATAATAACCAAAAATATCGCTAAATTTCAATAGTTTAAAAAGCCATAATTAATTTAGGCATAGAAAAACTTCAACTATCAGTCAGAATAAAAGCACTTCATCTCATTGAGTTCCATACTTCGGGTACAGCTTTCCACAGAACTTTTTTTAACGTCTGCCCACTGATGTTCGATGGGATTTAAATCTGGAGACGATGCTGACCGCATTATTAAATTGATGGAATTATGAATCAACGAACAACTTGTTTGCCATTTTTCTGCGTCATTTCATCAGAGGCATGTGGTGGTAGCATGACCTCCTAAAAATTTTGACATATTTTTACATACAAATATATGGGGCCCACATCTTGATATGAAAAAAACCATACTATGATACTACAACCACCATGTTATATGGTTTTTGTTGTATATCGCGGGTAGAATTTATTGTTATGTGGTCTTTGGACAAAAGATCGGGTACCTGTCCTTAACACGCTTAATTTTTTTTTTTATATTTAATTTATTTTTATAAAAAATAGTTGTAACTGGTGTTATTTTTTTTTTTTTTTTTTTTTGACAGGCACTGTATATTCCCAGTCAGCATTTTATAAAATTATTGATCATATTCTAGTTTTTTTTAAACTCATCTGCGCGATTAAAATAACCATTTATGCGCTCCTTTTGGAGTCTAAAGTTACTGTTCTCTTTTGAAAAAGTTTTTTATGTCTGATCAATTACGACTCGTTTTAAAGACAGTTGGTACTTACCGAAAATAAAAGTTATTTTGAAATTTTAAAACAAAAAAAGGCTATAGAAGTAAATACTGGCAAACTGATTCAAGTATACCATATTGATCCTTATGAACTTTTCTATGATAAAATATTATGATTTTTAAAGTTTTGATTTTTAATTTTTCGATCAAAAATTACAGTTATTTTTTGATTTATATTTTTTTTTGGACAAAAATAACAGTTATTTTTTGTTTTTTCGATCAAAAATAACAGTTATTTTATTATTTTTATTTATTTTTTTGAACAAAAATAATAATTATTTTTTTATATTTATTTTATCGAGCAAAAATAAAAGTTATTCTTTAAAGAAATGTACGTGTTATAATTATTGAGTTGTCTTTAAATATTTATTTAAATGTGTGATCATCATTGGGATGGATATCTTATGCGCATTAAAATATATATTTAAAGTCAACAAAATAATTATAACACGTACATTTCTTTAAAGAATAACTTTTTTTTTTCTCGATAAAATAAATATCAAAAAATAACTGTTATTTTTGCTCAAAAAAATAATGATCAAAAAATAACTGTTATTTTTTGTTCAAAAAAATAAAAAACAAAAAATAACTGTTATCATCTGACTTTTATGAAAAAAGGGATAACTGTTACGGCCCCGGTCACTCTAAACCCAAGGATTTTAGACCTATCAGCCTATCGTCTTTTCTTGTGAAGACATTAGAAAGACTGATTGATCTACATCTGAGGACGAAGATTGACGCCGGCATCATCAGCGGCGCTCAGCATGCCTATCTTAAGGGTAGGTCTGTTGAGAGTGCGCTTCATGATGTGGTGGGTTATATAGAACGGGGATTGCGAGACAAGGAATACACCTTGGCGGCTTTCCTGAATATAGAGGGGGCCTTTAATAATGTGAAAATAGAGGCCATAAGGCAGGCACTGAGTGATTTAGGGGTTTCGTTATTCTTGGTCGAATGGATAACTCTGATGCTTAGCAGCAGAGTTATTCACTCGGACTGGGGAAACGAGCGCTTAAGGAAACTCGTGACTAGGGGGACCCCACAAGGGGGAGTTCTCTCTCCCTTTTTGTGGCTCTTGGTTGTCAATGTCGTTCTGGGACGTTTTGACAGGATAGGTCAGAAGGTCGTCGCCTACGCGGATGATGTAGTTATATTGGTATCGGGCAAGTTTCTGCCGACAATTAGCGATGTCATGCAAGGGGCGCTGGGCGAACTGTCAGCATGGGCGACTGATAAGGGCTTGGGAGTTAATCCGGAGAAGACAGAATTAGTTCTTTTCACTAGGAGGTACAAGGTGGAGAATTTTAGGCTGCCGGTACTAGGGGGAGTAGAGCTTAGGCTATCTGATAGTGCTAAGTATCTAGGAGTTTTTCTGGACAGTAAGCTGTCCTGGAGGAGGAATACTCAGGAGAGACTAAAGAGGGGTCTCAATGCTTTCTATGCTTGCAGATCGTCGATAGGTAGGAGTTGGGGACTCCGGCCGTCAGTTGTGGGATGGCTGTACACTTCGGTGGTTAGACCCATTCTTACGTATGGATGCTGTGTTTGGTGGGAGGCATTGAAACAAGCTAGTCGGAGGGACCTTCTGTCTAAGGCTCAGAGGTGTGCTTCGATCGGCATGACAGGTGCCTTGAGAAGTACCCCTCAGGCGGCTCTGGATGTTATTCTTCATCTTCTGCCTATAGAGCAGTATGTGAGGGAAATGGCAGCAAGGAGCATTCTTAGGCTGAGGGAGCTAGGACTGTTAGGAAATTTCACGGAGGGTCACTCGCGGATCTTGAGTGAAATTAGTATTAGTGGTTATCACCTAGGCTCGCCCGGCTCTACGGATTATTTGGTCACTAGGGTCAATTTTGGGCGTTTGCCAGAGGTGATATTGCCTTCTAGGGAGAGCTGGTCAGGGCAGGGCAGATTGTATAGGGGATTTGCTATTTTCACTGATGGCTCGAAGATGAAGGGCACGGGTGCGGGGGTCTACATTGAGGATCTGGACATCAGAAAGTCATATAGACTTCCCAACGACTGCAGTGTATTTCAGGCGGAGGTTCTGGGGGTTCTCAGGGCCGTGGAATTGGTAGGAGCTAACATTGCCAAGGGCTCGGAGGTCACTATATATGTGGACAGCCAGGCGGCTCTTAGGGCCTTGAAGGGATGTTATGTGAACTCCAGGCTAGTGGACGATTGTAGAGGGCTCTAGGAGTAATCTTAGGGAATTATGTTGTGAGGCTCTGCTGGGTACCGGGTCACTGCAACATCACCGGCAATGAGATAGCTGATGAGTTGGCAAGACTGGGCTCGGAAATGGAAGATCCTGACAGTTTGCAAGTGGTCAGGCCTCCAATGGGCTTCTATTTTGGGAGAATTAGGGAATGGATTCTGAACAGGACTAATCGGGCTTGGCGGGGCCGAACGGACTGCCGAGTATCGCGCACGCTGTGGCCGATGCTTAGTAGGTCAAATTCGGACGCGCTGCTGGGTAAGAGTAGGGCCTGCGTCAGGACCATGATAGGTATTATCACGGGCCACTGTATGATAGGCAGAATGGCGGTGAGAATGGGGTCTGGCTTATCGGATATATGTAGGCTGTGTGAGGACCCAGAGGAGCTGGAGACAGTTGAGCACTTTCTGTGCCACTGTCCCAGGCTACAGAACAGCAGGCTGAGGTGGCTAGGTAGCAGATTCCTGCACGAATTGGGAGATGTCTCGGGCTGCGGGCTCGAGAATCTGACGGGATTCGTAATGGGAATGATGAACTGGTTTCGCGGCAGGAGGCTGGGAAACATGTAGGGCAGTTTTTCCTGTTTGGTAGGGTTGTGTTTTGCTTGTTCTGTCCGATTTCTCATCTTCCACTATCTTCCTTCCCTGTGCTTTCACCATTAACTTCTCCTACTCTGTCACACTAGATATCTTTCTCTTCTTTATTTCTTTGTTTCACTAAATAAAGACATCACAATGGACTATAATGGTCTCTGGGTGAGGGTGTGAAGTTTGCTTCACACCAGCCTTTCTAACCTAACCTAACCTACGGCCCCTGCTTACAATCAATTGCAAAACTTTTTCGAGTAGTTTTCCGTTGCTTTAAATCCTGAAAGAAATGTCCCGTTTTAAACAGTAGCAACAACAAAAAACTTTTTTTTTTTTAGTTGTGCTAAATATGACGACTAACTGCCTGTTTGTAGAACGCGAGTGCAAAAGTGACTCGCTTAACTTACATTTAAAACAAAAACGAATTTTGCAATTTTGAAATTTTGTTTTTGTTTTAAATGAAGGTTAAGCAAGTCACTTTTGTACTCGCGTTCTACAAACAGGCAGTTAAATAAAAAATTTCGATCATCTGCATGATTAACTTATTTATGATTGCTCACAGTCTTAATTTTTTTTTTTTTTTAACAATTTTAACAACTGGAAATCATTTTCAGGTTTTGTTTTTAGCGCACAACTGATTAATCATTTTTTGATCGTTTAAGGTATTCTTAAAAGACACAGTTTGGTGATTTTTGCTAAAGCAATCTTCCACATGCCTACTGGGTTGGGAAACTAGTTGAGTCATTGAAAAAGATAGCGTTTATAAACTTTTTACATACATACATACTTAATTCTTTTTATCAGTCGCCGAAATACCGATGTAAAAAAACAAAATTGACTTTTATAAAGCAAAACTTTCCCTGATAACTAGTTAAATATTATGTTTTATAAAAAGTTTGTTCTCTTTAGCGCAGAAATTTATTTTGTTGCAGAAAAATTAAACAATAAATCTTTTTCCAGATTATATATACATATTGAACAGAAAAATCAGTTCCAGAAACAGTTGCTTTTACAGAGAAATTTTCTCTAGAGAAGTTGCACTTGTTATTCTCTCGATAAGTTTGTTTGCCTTGTAAAATATTAACCAATATCTTCTAGAAAATGTTTTTTATAGAAAAATTGTGGTGAAAAATTGTGTTCAAAAAAGAAAAAAAATTGTGTTTTTGTAGAAAAATTTTCTCTAGATATATTGGTCCTGTAAAAGAGTAATTTTCTTTAGAAAACACCACTATAATAGACTATTTTTTGAAGGAAATAGCTGCTCGATAACTAACAAACTGAGCAACTTATAATGTTGCTCTGTAATAGAGCAATTTTTTTCTTATTAATACTGCTCTGTGAACAGTAAAACATTCTCTTAACTATTTGTGTACAACTAATAATCTATGTGGTTGTTGTTATGTTTTTGCACTTTTGCTCTTTCGCAAATGTGCAACCTGTGACGTGAATTACCTTATTGTTTTTGAACCAAAAAAGTTTTCTGCAGTAAAAGTAAAAGTTGTTTTTTAAAAAAGCAATTAATTTTCATTCAAAAAAGTTGTTCGGTAACAGAATAATTTTCTTTAAAATATATTTTTTTAAATGCTTCTCTAAAAGTGGCTGAAAAATGTTTGTGGAAACAGCTTTTTATTTATTTATTTATTTATTTATTTATTATCAGGATAATTTTCTTCCTAGCCGATCTCTGTGACTAATCAATGAGAGGATCTTTAAAACTAAGTCGATTTGTTTTGAAAAACCATTGTTAATATAAGATTGCATTTCTAAAGAAATATTTAATCACTTGCAAAAAATTATTTTTTTTAAAAGTTTGACAAAGTGAAAAGAAAATACCCAGCATGTTACAAAGCAAATATGAACTTTGCCAACAGTTTAATAAATTAATTAAAAAAAAAAAACACAAATATAAATATTGCAACGTTATTTCCATAAGCGATTAGTTTATAAATTCTAATCATTGTTGGCAAAGAACAAAGAACACTAATTAAATTTTTCGTGAAGAAATAAAAAAAAAAAAACTATTGAATCTGTCATAAAGATAAAAATTATTGTCGATAAACCGCTTGTGATGGGAATTTTTAAATGGACATTGAAGTTCAAAATTTTTTTAAAAAAATTATTTGAGATTTAACAACAACAATCAGATTGGGACAGAAAAGACCTTGTAAATTGATTTGGTAATTTATTAAGTAAATATTTGCACAAGTCTGAATGTATTCACGCATGACTACTGTGTTGTTTAGTACTAAGAGGGGCTTAATTTGAGTAAATTATTACTACAGAGTAGTTTATTCGTATAGCCGAATATTCACCCTTTTCCAGTGTCACCACCAGAAAATTTTAAAACTGCACTTAAGATGACGCAAAATTGCCCAATTTAAATGAAATTACACCTGATATCAAATTAACGTTTAAATCTTAAAAAAAAAACCTTTTGCAAAAAAGAATAAAATTATAAAGTCATGGTCGGTCAATTTCGAACATTTTATGCCCTACACCACAGTATTTACAGACACATTTTTAAGAGTGTTCTCTTGTTAGGTCTCATATGCAATTATGGACCTATTAAAATAACATTATGTTATGAGTTCAAGACTAATAACAAGAATTCTTAACGTTGAATATTATCTAGGTAACTACATAGATTTGAGATTTGTTCGTCTTAAAGTGATTTAACTTTATATGTTTTATGCTTTACCTACCAGCACAAAATTTTGTCATGGCATAGAAGCTATTTTTTTTTTAATTAATACCAATACCAATATTTATAAGGAAGTTATGATATTACAAGCAATTTTCTGGAGTAGTATTTGTATGGGAGCCATGGTCAAATATGGGCTGATTCGAAAATTAATTTCGTAAGATAATTTAGGTTGAAATGAAATATATTTGGGCCAAATGTTATCCAAATACCAGCATAATAAGATGGTTTATGGGCACAACAACTGTTAGGAAAAAAGTTCGTATGGGGCTATGTGAAATTATGTACCGGACCCAGTGATACCAGTAGATATTTTATAAAATCCCTACGTGTATAAAAAAAAATCATTTTTTCCCCTAAAACCTAAAAAAATATTCCCTACTCTTTTCTCTACTTTAAAAATTTATTATTTTTGGCAACAGGCACATATTTTGTTGACATTTTGTAAATATTTTAAGCATTTTTAACAAGAAAAAAAAACCAAAATAAATATATACAATTACACTGTGTGACAAATTAAAAAAGAAATGTTATATATCCTTTAATTTACACCATTTTTCATTGAAAATGAGAAAATTCCAAATGAAAATGAGAATTTGAAATTGAGAAAATTCCAATTGAAATTGAGAATATCAATTTGAAATTGAGAAAATTACAAAATTTTTTAATTTCAAATTGATTTTCTCAATTTCAATTGGAATTTTCTCAATTTCAATTGGAATTTTCTCAATTTCAAATTGATATTCTCAATTTCAATTGGAATTTTCGCAATTTCAAATTGAAATTTATCATTTTCATTTGGCATTTTCTCAATTTCAATGACAAATGGTGTAGAGTCAAACTGCTTGCTTAATTTTTAATTTTTACATATTTTTTTTTTAAGGACTTAAAATTTTTTAAGAATACTTATTTAAAACCGCGGATATTGCATATTTTTTTATTTTTCATCAGATTGGTACCAAAATTTGTGTATAGACGTTTTATCGTTCAAATATAACAAATTTAAGTGCATATTAAAAATATGCAAAATATATGCAGTATTATAATGAATTCACCCAAACGTCGTTTTATGCGAATTCAAATTTAAGAATTTTTTTAATTTGTTACCCAAAACAAAATCGCGCATTCCGTACGGAATCAGCTGTTTGTGTGTTGTTACAAAAAATAAAATAAATTGAAATGGATAAAGAAAAACAAGAATATAGAAAAAGAGGAATTAAATTAAATATTATTCCTTCGACCTTTTTTTATTCAAAAATAAAAAGTTTTTATTTTTTTTAAATTTTGAGTGGCCGTGGGTGGCACCTTCCATACAAAGACAATATAAATTTCTGTATATCTAGAGAACGGAAAGCCCTAAAGTTTCCAAATTTGGTACAAGCATCTTGGTAATCAATACATAATACACATCTGACACAATTTGGGCGGGATTGGATAAGTGGGCATGGTACAAAATGACTTTATTTATATCTAAAGAACGGTAAGAGAAAAATTGTCCAAATTTGGTACACATAACTGGGCTATCAATACACAGACTCTCTAAAAAATCGACAGTATTGGAGAAGTGGGCGTGGTACCTCCCATAGACAGACATTATAGATTTCTGTATATCTAGAGAACGGTTACAGCAAAGGTGTCCAAGTTAGTGAAAAACAACTTAGTTACACCCAATTTTCACGATGATTTAAAAGACATGTCTTTTTGTATTTCTTTTTTAAAGAAACTTCCAAAAACTTGTTAAATTTTCACCATGTTTCTTTTTTTCAGTCAGAATTGATTTTTTCTGATTTTCTTAGTTCCTTATTCGTATTTAAAATTTTGTTATTCCACATAATATCAAGGCGAATTTTTTTTTAGCTTTATAATTGTTGGATGTCAAAATTTTGTTTATTATCGTTGTTTCTGTTTTGATTTGCTTCAGTTTTTGACATTGTACAATGATTTTACAAAAACAAATTGCTTGTGGTTTTTGTACGAGTTGTACTTGTTGTACTACCGAGATTACCTGAAATGAATTCGCCTTGCATAATATTGATATGTTTTGAATTTTTTTTTTTTTTTTAATAAAATTTTTTTACTTCTCTATATTTTAATAAGCACTTGTCACTTTGCAATAAGAATAAAACATAAATTAAAAAACAAAAATGAGTTCAAAGAGGAATGTCAAAAAAGAAACACAAAAAATGCGATTAATGTCTTTTTTCTACTCTGCTTACTTCTCTACCCCGCTCGCTATCAAACGAAAAGACATGATTAAAAAATAGGGGAAACAATCATCGTGAAAATTGGCTGTTATCAATACAAAACATCCGACAAAGTGTGGGCGGCATTGGAAAAGTGGTAGTGGCATCTCCCATACAAAGATATTACAGATTTCTGTATGTCTGGAGAGCGGCAAAAGCGAAAGTTTCCAAATAAGGTACAAGCATCTTAGTAAGTAAAACACAAC
The DNA here is from genome assembly GCA_943735925.1 of Pollenia amentaria. Taxonomy (NCBI): domain Eukaryota; kingdom Metazoa; phylum Arthropoda; class Insecta; order Diptera; family Polleniidae; genus Pollenia; species Pollenia amentaria. Next base: position 179,318,438 of record OX031010.1, on the reverse strand, counting down.
GTCTGACAAAATCTTGACGGGATTGGAGAAGTGGGCATGGCATAAAATAGATGTATTACTATCTAGAGAACGGTAAGATAAAAGTTGCCCAAATTTGCTACACAAAGCTGGGTTATCGACACTCAACATCTGTAAAAAAAAGTTGGGAGTGGATAAGTGAGCGTGGATCCTTACATACAAATGCAAAAGAGATTTATGTACAGCTAGAGAATGGTCGTAGCTAAAGTTTCCAAAATTAGTGCAAGTAGCTTGGTGCTCAATACGCAACATCAATCAAAAAGTGGACGGGATTACATAAGTAAGCGTGGCACAAAATAGTATCCCGTATATTTGAAAAACGGTAAATGTAAAATTGTATAAATTTTGTACAATTACGAGTAGAATGGCTATCAAAATAGAGACAGCATCCGTAAGTAATGTGTGGGATTGGAAAAGTGGGCTTGAATCAAATTAGATTGCTGTATGTCAAGAGGACGGCCATATTTACAAATTTGGGAAAAATATGGTATATATATCTGTAAAAGGCCTTATTTTAGCCATAGGCGGGATAACTTAAATACAAATACCATACAGATTTCTGTGCAACCGGTGAATGGTAATAGTAAGAGTATTCAAACATGGTACAAATAACTTCATAAGCAATGCACGATATTGAAAAAATTACATATTTTATTTAAATGAGGCAGCGAAGCGCACTGGGTTAAGCCAGTAATAAATAAAAATACAAAATAATGCAACTTCAAGCGAATTAATATTTAATAGTAAATGTAATTTTTCCTTGCAAATATATTCAAAATAAAGGTCAAAAGTGTGAAAACAAATTTGCATTTTAGTAAGAGAGCTGAACAAAAGCAGAAATCTCCAGTAAAATTGGTATCATTGTTTCAATCGGTATTTTTGTGCATAGACTAAAGCTGGATAAATGCTGTTTTGATTTTACCAAATTCACACATTACAAGAATTCTGGAAAGGCAACTTTATGGCAGAGATGAATTAATTTATAAAGAAAATGTAGATTTAAACGTTTGTTTATATACATCTCATTAATGCCCGTAATTTCTACAAAAAGATAGCTGGTCGTGTTCGTACCTATCAGGTAAATTTACCTATTTAGACATTTATTTGCCTTCGTGTTTTTACCGTAAGTTTTTTTTTTTTTAAATATGGCAGCACTTACACCATAGATTTCTTTAAACAGCTGGATTTCTTTTTGTTGAAATAACGGGCATAAGTATTAGGGAGTAATGGAAAATGCAGTATTAATGGCAAATGCTTTAAATTGTCTTTTAACCGATAATAAGTATTTTAAATTTATGTGTTTTATTTTACATTATAAATCAAACCTCACGATGAATCAACCGATACAAAGTTTGCTAAATTTTGATCTGAAAGGTCCAAAATAGACTAGAGAGTACAAATGACCCAATTATGCCACATTTTGCATCACTGACGTACACGCGGATTTTAAAGAGAATAAAAGAAAACCCGTTCAGATAAACCTGACATGTCTGAACCAGCACACTAACAGCCATACCTAAACAAGAACGGAACGCGTTTTCTAGCTGTCAAAAATCCTCATGCCCATACAATTTGTATGTAGCATACCGAAACAACGCGACGGCAACGCAACGGTAGCGCTTTGCAATTGGAAAATCTGATTTTGACAGCGCGTTTAAATAAACAGGGCTGCTATATTTGTTGTTTTGACAACCCTGTTTTTATTATTTGATAATAAATAATGGCAAATTAGCTATTTTTAGGTCAAACTAGCGGTTTTAATTCAATTTAATTAATTAAGTCATATGGTTTTGCTCTTTTTTCAATGTGGTAATAGGTGTGTTCCACAAGATCTCGGGCAAGTTCGGACTAATGAGAGTAAAATGGAAAATACTCTCTAAATTTGCCAAAACTACCCAAAATTTCTGGAACCCAAAAAACCATTTATGCACTTCTTCAAATACTAATGCTGCTTACTTTTCAAATTAAGGTCTAATCACTTAGATTTTAGACGCTTAAAAGTCATAACATTATAATACCAAAACAATTGCATCATTGTAATTTTTTATATTTTGTTCTTTTTTATATTACAGATTAAGGGAAATATGTATGTATGCAATAATGTATTTACCACTTTAATTTTTTCATTAAAACCCTACATTTTGCTTTTTAATAAAAGCTAAACTTTTTCTTTTGCTTGTAAGTTTTCTGATTAATTTATCAGTTTCATATGTTAACAAATGCAGCTGATTGTTTATTCTTGTCCCAACTTACCCAAAGAAAAAGTTCTTGCAAATTTGTACAGGAAATGAAAAAACTACTCTCTCAATAACTTTTTTAATTGCACAAAAATTGTTATGTGGAACACTTTGGGGTAATTTTGTGCAAGTTTGGGCTGTTTCGTTATGCATGTGGAACAGAGCTAATGTGCCATTGAAAACAGATTTTGAAGGATTTTTTTTTGTCGAATAGAATTCTGTCAGATCTTCGTGTGAATGAATCGGTACGATTGATTGTGTTGGATAGTGAATAACACCTAAAGAGATATTCTATCTAAATAAACGTTGTCCTATTTCTGATCAATTGATTTATAGAAAATATTTCCCTGTTCTAGAACAAATTTCTATAGAAAATGTTGCATTATTCTAGAACAATTTTCAGTTGCCATTTTCGCAAGGAAAATGTTGCCCTGTAGTAGAGTAATTTTTTTTAGGAAAAGTCTATACAAAAACTTGCTCTGTTCTCTAAGTGATTTTCTCTAGGAAAATTTTATCTTTCCGAGCATTTAGTTTTTTGGTTAGGACCAGCACTCAGAAGATGACTCCTACAAATGCAATGCATTGTGCTGGAACTAGGTTAAAAAAGGTTATCGGAAGGAGGACAGAGGGAGTAGTGTTTGTGAACATACGCCTTGAACTTATTCATGTTGAAAGTGAGAGGGAAGACTTCAGCAGGAAGGTTGTTCCACATACGAACAGTCCGGCCAAAAAGCGAATTTTCTCTGTAATGCGTTGTACGATTTACCGGCCAATCGACCACAAAAGGATGGGCTCTTGAGGAAAAACGTGTATTACGAACAAACGTAATTTCATCAGAACACAACCCATTGTAGTAACGATAAAACAGGAAAATACATCCCACATTGCGACGGTGCTCAAGGGAGTCAATACAATTGGATACCCTACTGTCACCAATGAGAACCTTCGCCCTCTCCTGCACACGGTCGAGAAGCTCCAAAAAGACTTTGAAGCACCGGCCTATACATGGGAGTTGTATTCCATTCGCGGTCGGATATAGGTGTTATAAATAGTAAGGAGATCAGATGGAGTGAAGTATATCTTACATCGTTTCAAAAAACCGAGGCACTTTAATGCTTCTTTCGACACCTTAAATATATCCTCTGTCCATCAGACATCACATTATATCCTCATGCCCAGAACATCAAGAGATTCTGATTCCTCAATGGTTATACCACCCAAAGTTAAGGGAAAATTGTGCTTTTGGGTAGTTCGCGTCGAGAATAATATAACTAATACATTCTTGACAAATATACGGGTACAAGTTTAAGAACTGCATATCTTGTCATTCTATCACTTATCAGATTTTGCCAACAATTCACTATTGTTTGGAGAAAACAAATAGTACTTTCTTTGAAAAATGTGCTTTTTGCTAACAATTGAGTCCAACTAATATTCAACCCCAGGTGTGCATTTTGTTGATGATACAAATCATTAGAAATTATTATAAAAACCGAACCATAACGCAATTTTGTTTGACATTTTGAAAAAGAAAAAACTAAAATAAATAAAAACAAAAATATTTATGTAAATAAAATCAAACTGATGCCATAGGTGAGCAAGTGATTGTAATTTATACAATGAAATGCAACAATCATAACGAAATTTTAACAATTCAAAAATGTTTTTAAAGGTAACTTCAGTCCAAAAACAAATCATTTCGCCTGCCACACTCTGTAGACGCACTTCTAAAACCTACAAAAAAAAATCTCTAATAATTAAGTAGAAAGAAGAGCAGAAATCATATTGACTGTAGTGGCAAAAGTTACTACTGGCTCTTCTTCGATTTGTGTTTGCTTGCTTTTGTTGGATAGTGTAATACGTTTGCTTGCTTTAAACAAAATATTTAGTAGTCTGTCAGATACTCAAGTGATTTTCCCGTTAACGGTTGTGATCGATCGCAAGTTAATCGGTTAAAAATAAATACAAAACAGAAAATTACGAAATATATTTCTCTTTTTAAATTAATACGCATTTATTTTTGCTTGATATAAGCGGTAAGGAAAACAACACATATGAACAATATTTACAACTTAAACAACCAAAACAGTGCAAAGTACAAAAAAGTGAACTAATAAATTGCAATTCCTTAAATAGACGAATTAAGTGCGTGTAAAACCTTATTTAATTAAAAATATACCGAATTTAAGAATAGTTAATTGTGCCTAATTTAATGGTAATTGCGATTTTATTTAATTATTGTCAAGTAAAAGCGCCACCTGTCAATTAAATGTCGTTTACTAAATAGCTTTCCCAAAATGGCTTCGTAAAGCTTGAAAGCGCCATCCAAATTGTTTGAAATAAATTATGTACCTAAAAAAAATATATACATATGTACAAATATCGGGTGATATATCGTGAGGTTTGATTTTTCATGCAAAATAACATACATAAATTTAAAAGTGAACTTATCATTTTTATTATCGGTTAAAAGAACAATTGATGACATTTACTGTTTGAAAATGATAGCAGGCAAATGTTGGCCATGACTACGGGTGAGGTGGTCCATTCGAAAAGTCCAATTTTGGTGGACTCGTTCAAGCATAGCGACTGGTATCTTGCGAATAATACGAGTAATGTGGGCTTCCCTGAGGCTTATTCCTGAGGTCCTCAAACTTTACATATCCCCAGAAAAAATAGTCCAAAGGTGTGATATCGCACAATCTAGTTAACCAATTTACCGTAGCAAAACGTGCAATTAATAGCCTATTTCCGATGTGCGAAAGAATTCTTTCTTTCGTATAACTACATTGAAATCAAAAACAAATTTTTAGACTTTGTTTTTGTTTTCAATGTAGTTATGCGAGCGAAAGAATTCGTTCGCACATTGGAAATAGGCTATAAGTGCTCACCAAAATAATTTCTCAACTTGGTAAGTGTTTCTCGCGCTGTATGGCTCGTAGTGTCGACTTGTTGAAACCAGAGCTCACCGAGAACATGTGCTTGAATTTCAAGAAGAATATAGTCCGTTAACATGGTGCGATAATGGTTCAAATTGGCGGTAACATTCACAGGAAAAAATATTGCTTCAATTAAAGCATTAATCAAAAATAAAATCAGTTTAAATTAAAAATTTAATCAAGTGAATTAAACGTTTAATCAAGTGAATTAAAAGTTTAATCAGGCGAATTAAAAGTTTAATCAGGCGAATTAAAAGTTTAATTGATACTATCAATTTGCACCAGTAGACAATTTAATTGTAACAATTAAACGTTTAATTCACTTGATTAAACGTTTAATTCGCTTGATTACATTTTGAATTAAAACTGATTTTGTTTTTGATTAATGCTTTAATTGAGGCAAAAACATTTTCTGCCTTCTGATTTTCGTAATTTTTGAAGAAATATGCACCTATGATTCGACCGCCCATAAACCACACCACTTGGTAATCTTCGGGTTGCTCATCATCCCAAATACGGCAATTTTGTTTATAATCGTATCAATTGAGCCAGAAATGTGCTTCATCACTGAACAAAATTTCATGATTTTAATTTTTCAGATCCCATTCATTTTGCTGTGTGGCGCTGTTTTAGTGTCTCTATATGATGACTTGCCAAACGACTGTGAACAGAAATAACAACAAAGCAGCTTGATATGAGATAAACGTGATCTGTAAAAAAATCTTATTGAAAATCAAATCTCACGATGACCCTTTATAAAAAATGTTGCCTTTAAAAAATTTCTGATTAAAAATTTTTTTTTTATCTATTTGCAAGCAATTTCCTATGAAAAAAAATGTATAGCCCTGTTTAAAGTAATTTTCCGCAAAAAAAAAGTTGCTTCCTGTTACAGAGCAATTTTATTAAGAAAAAATTGCCCTGTTCCTATGCAATTTTGTTAATAAAATTTTACCTGATTTCAGAGCAATTTCTATAGAAATGTCTACAGTAAAATGTAAACTTTTTTTTTAAATATTTTCTGCAAGAAATTTTTTCACGTTCTATAGAAAACTAAACTTTTTCTTTAAAATATTTTCTGCAAGAAATTTGTCCACGTTCAATAGTAACCTAAACTTTTTCTTTAAGGACTTTCTGCATGAAATTTTTCCACGGTCTATAGGAAACTAAACTTTTTCTTTACATATTTTCTGCAAGAAATTTTTCTAATGAAAAAGTTTATATGTTTTCAAGCAAATTTTTATATAGAAAAGTACTCTTTTCTTAAAGCAATTGTATAATAAAAATTCTTGTTGATGTAGCAGCGTGACCTGAAGAACCGATATTTTTGAGTCAACAATATCGGTGGTCGGTGTTCGTTGAACTCCGAGTCGTTCCGGTGCGTAGAACCGATTGTCGTTGAATGTTAAACGGTAACAAAATTATATTTACATTTAAAATGTTCCTTAAAAAAGTTGCAGAATGCTTTTCGTAGAAAAGTAATCAACAAATCAATCATCGGTTCGTCTTCGAAAAAATTTCTTAAATTATGACTGACATTTATTATAATAATTATAATTTTTACGAACACACCTCGAAATTTTTTTGACAAAATTTTTGTTTAAAAAACCGGTATTTTCCTTATTTGAATCTCTCTAATAATCAAAACATCAGAGCAAAAGAAGACTTATTCATGATTTATTTTATTTTTTAATTCATTGACCTAAATTTTTTACCAAATTTGTTTAAACAATTAACACCCATTAAAAAAATACAACAAATTAAAAATAGTGAGAGTATTTACTGGTGGAATTACAGCAATTTATTTAATTAGATTTACAGACTGACGTACAGACAAATCGTTGTTGTAGTTGGCTTCAATTATACTTGTGACTTGATATTTTTATTTGTATTTTAATCAGACCCCCATTAAGACCTGAGAGTGACGAACGTCGTGGAGGAATGTACCTGCTTTAGACACTGATAATAAAAAATAATAATGAACTTTTAATGTAATTATTGTTTAGAGAAGTGCCGTTTATTTTTTTTTCTGATTTCATTTGATTGGGTTTTATTACGAAAACTCATTCATTTATTCCTCATGCAGAGTGATCTTTAGCGTTTAACGGAGAAAGTTTTTTTTTAATGTTTTGTTATTACTACTATAGTATTATAGTAAATTTTTTATTTAGTTCGTGCTTTAATGTTACTCAGAGATTCTCAATAAGTGTTCTGCAAACCCAAAATATTGCGTTGTTTTATTTTTACGTTTTTTTTATACAAGTTTGCCAAAAAAAACATCTCATAATTTATTCAATTTCTGTTATTCATTTAAAATTTTTTACTTTGTAGGCCTAACTCATCTTTATTTTTGAGTTTGTTTTTTTATGTCTGATGCCGTAACTGAGCGTAAAACATGTTGTTTATGAAAATATTTGTTTTTATTAGAGATCTTTTTTTTTCTCCGTTTTTTTTTATAATACCTGCAATGAATTGCTAAATTGAATTTTTTCTATTGAGAATTTATAAAGCAGTTTTATTTTAACAAAAAAGGTGAAAGTTTGTATAAGTTTTTTTTTTTTTTTTGTTACAAAAACATAATAATTAAATACGTTAATTGATAAAACGTGGTAAAGATTTGCCAAAAAAAGTGCGTGCAAATATTGCAAAAGAAACGGTTGATAATAAAACTAAAAACTTTGCCCTGTTCCAAATTAATTTTTAATAAAAAACGTTTTTAAGTTCGTCAGAATTGTTACCTTTGTCGGAACTGTTACCACTTCCAGGAACAATTTTTTATAGAAAATGTCGCCCTCTTCCAGAGCAATTTCTTTTAAAAATGTTACTCTTATCCCAAGCAATTTTCTATAATGTTGCCATGGTCCAAAGCGAATTACTATCGCAATTGTTACCCATTCTAAAAAATAAAAATTATAGATAATGATAATGTAAGAAAAGATAAACTCATCACTGATTTATTGTTTGGTATTTTGTTTAAGCTTTGATATCGTTGCAAAGAAGACTTTTTGAGTGTTGGTAGGTAATTCTCATTCCCTCTGTAGTTTTGTTTGCTGATAGCTTTGGCTTTTCTAAAATTATTTAGGAGAACGTTTCCTGATGATCTGGCCTAAGCAACCAGTGAAATGCGCATAGGAACAGCTTATCCTCCAACAATAAATTTCAGTATTTTTTATCAATTATTTAAAAAGGGAATTCAGCACAACAAACAAAATAATAGTATTCCCAAAAAACAACTTTGATAATAAAATATTATAGATAATGTTTAAAATTTTTTCTATTCCAAAGCAATTTTCTATTGAAAACGTTTTCCTTCTCCAGATCAATTTTTGATAGAAAATATTGGAAAAAATTGTTGTGGTGGTCTAAAGCAATTTTCAATTGAAAATGATCCCCCTTCTACTGCAATTTTTAATGAAAAATTTTGACATCATAAAAATAAATCAATTAAAATTGGTAATCATTCATTCAAAGCAAATTTCGAGATACCAAGGTATCATTTGGTTTAAAGATTGATGTTTGACTAATGACGTCATCAGTCGTCAATGACGGTGAGTGTTAAACGGCAGACCCTTCTGAAGAGATTGCGTGGTTACAATCGAAACTAGTCAGGGCAACATGTCCGTAAAAACCTCGGTTCAATTCCCAGCTCAGTCAAGAATGAAAAATCATCAATAAATTTCAATTCATTTCATGTTGTAAAATTTCTTTTTTCATAAAAATAATTTAATGAAAATTTTTTTTTGTGTGTGAGATTAGTAAATTGAGTTTTACAAAGTTAATTTCGGGGAAGATTGTAAAATAATTCTTTATGGATACTTTACACTATCCCACAAGTCTTACGTATTTTAACAAAAATGCTTCCCTGATCTTGTTGTACTTTTTTATAAAATATGTAGTATGTACATATCTACAGCTTACTAACAAAACATGCTAAGTCTAAAAAGTTTGTTTTGTTGGAGGAGCTCTGAAAGTTTACGGACGGTACATTTAACTTTTTTGTGCATAAATTTGGATTGGATAAACTGATCAACACCAACATTTTACAGAATTTAAGTATAACAACACTCAATTCAGAGAAATAAAAACAGGCTTAGTCGAATTGAATTGTCGATTTGCTTTTTGTTTACATACATACGAAAAACAATGTCGCATCCCAACAAACACGAAGTCAAACTTTTGATATGAAATGGCTTTATCATTTGACGTCAAACACAATTTTTAAACCTTTTTCAATTGTTTGATTTAAACATTTGAATTCGAATTGATAATGATTTGAATATAAACATTTAACACACAATGTCTTATCAATTTGATATCAAATTGTTATCAAATGATATTCTCAAATAAAAATAAACTTGGCAGCACTGAAGCGATAAATAAATGTAAACAGTAAAAAATGGCGACCTATAACGTGAAGTGAACTCGCCTTAAAAACCTTAATTTATTGTTAAAAAATATAAATTACTTTTGAGTAAAAAATTAATTACAAAGTGCAAGAATGTGGATAAAAGATTACAGGAAAGTGAAGAAAATATAAGTTTTTTGTACGATCGCGGTGCTGCGCCATGACAATCCTCGAAATAAAAAGGAGCCAAGTATTTCGCCATTGCAAGAATTAGAGGTCGGAAATTACACTATTTTATCTAAGGTGCCGAATGTTAAGCTCACAGTTTCTTTAAATAAATAATGAATTTAAATTTAAAAAAAAAAAATTATTTTATTTATTTTCCACATTGTGCAAGTTTAAAATAAATGCATTTATCAATTTGAAGATAATTTCCTTCCCCTTTTTGTTGGAAATGCTATGATTTTCGAATCATAATCCAATGTTTTCGTTTGAGAAAAGGTTTGATTTCAAATCGTTATCAATTTGAAATTAAACCTCCATGTTTGTTGGGAAACTTTGAAAAAATAAAAACCTGTGTGTTCGAGAAAAGTAATAGATAAATAAAGTGTATTTTAGATTCTTAAAATTAACATACCTTGAATATGGAGAAATTTCCAAGTTGATGAGATTTTATTTTATTTATTTCAAACTCTGGAAGTTAAAGACCCCATTAATAATCTTTTTGAAATAATCATAAACGTTGGTTGCATTCTGCCGAAACTTTATTACACTGAAATCCTAGCATTTTTAAAATTATGGAAATGTCGATTAAGACATAAATTTTGCACTTTAATATAATTCGCCATTTCACCGAACGATTTGCCTTTTAACATTTTAACCGATAACGAAATGTTTTAAAAACGCATACCATTTTAACATATTTTATTTTTCTAAATAGGTACATAAGTTAATTATTTTGAATATGTTGATCCAAGAACAAACGATTTCATTTGAATAATAAATCGATATTTATTTACTTATTTATGTTATGTATGTATGTATGTATGTTTTTTATTTCCACTAAAATTTTTTTTTAATATTTCACGAGAAATTAAAAAATGCATTAAAAATATTTAAATAATAGCATAGTTACAAGGTATGAAAACGTTTTCAACAAAGTCCACAAAAATATATATGTATGTATGTACCTAAACACTTTGAATAACGCTTTTGAAAGCAACAAATACCCTCAAAACTTCAGCATGCAACATGTTCTATTACTAGAAACAATTACAAAAGTGCTTTTATGTATTTCAATCAGAATTTGGTGTAATTTTTACTATCGTGGGTAATTTGTTTTAGGTGAAGATCAGGTGTAATTTGAAATTCTTTCGTTTAAAACAACTAATATAAAGATTTGATTTCAGTGAAAACATTTTGTACAATTTAAAATGTTGTTGATCCCAAAAAATTTTTTAAGAAATGATTTTCATCGGTAATGAATGGCACCAGATGAAAATTTAGATTTTAATAAATATGAGCTTCATTGTGATATAGAACTTGAAATTTATTAAAAAAAGGGATTTCAACTAAAAAAATAACCTGGAGACAATTTATTTAATATTCCAATTTTCAAATGTTTTAGCTGGTAGAATATTTACTGCCCTTAACAGTTGTAAAAATAAATTAAAAAAATCATTACAGGATATTTAATTGAAATTTATAGGAATTGTAAAAATATCACAAAAAATAAATATAATTTACAGATCTTTAAGATTTTAAACTGATTTCGGGCATAAAGGCACCGCACCGCGTCTGTCTTCGACGAAGCGCAATCTGGAAGTTTCCATTTTTTTCACACTCTAAAGCATTTCTGGAAATATGTCACGAATAACACGAACAATGTTGGGATTCAAGGCTAAAATTGTTGCTGGTTTAGCAGCACAAAAATAAGTAAAGATTATGCCACCAGCGTTTAAACGGCACCAAAGGATGCATATTTCATGAGCATTTAAATTTTTTTCTGAATTTGTCTCATTCCATATGAGGCAATCTTGGTTAGTCTGGGTTTACACTATGAAAGTTTTCTTTCAGAAAGTCTGAGCTTAATGGTGAGACAGGAAGAGGCCATTCTTTTGCTATCTGCGCTCTTACCAATAAACTCAACTGGAAAACTTTCATAATGTGAACCCAGACTTATTAACAAACCCGATCAAATGGATGAATATGTGCCCCATAAAAATCATGTAGTCGCCAATAAATTTACGCGAATTGAAGACTGCTTTTCAAAGTAAATTTAAATAATTTAGTAGCTTTTTAATAATATAATAACACGTTAATTTTATATCAGGTGTAATTTTATTTAAATCGGATAATTTTTTTTCATCGCAAGTGTTTTTTGGAATTTTTCTGGTGGTAACACTGATTTTAATATGAGATGATCATAAAAACACGAAAGTAAACAAAATGCTCTTACAACAAAAACTTATAATGCAAGCTAATGCAAGGCGAAATCATCTTTCAGGTGGCGTTGAAAGCACAGCTGTGCTACTTTTTTTTCTTACTTAGAGAGAGAAATGTCAAAAGTTGCTTGTGTTTTTGACATGTCAATCAACGAAAGCAACAAAAAAATATATTGTTGTGTTTTTGGTGTTGTTACTTGTTGTAGTATCGACACCACCGTATACATGAATTCGCCTTGTGCTAATGCATGACCATGTATTGAACTCCAAAAGAGAACATACATATGTACATACATACATTAAACTATTTCCCCCGTTGGACAAGATTTTTTATTCACATTTACTTTAAAACCCTTGTCGAAGGGGTTATTTTTATAAAATGCATAAGTTTAAACAATTTCTTTTACATTTATGAACTATTATTCAATACGCACTTTGATTTTCTATTATTTATTAACGAAATGAATTTGCCACCAGAAACGGTTGGCCACAATTTCTTTTAACACTTGTAACATATTTAATCTTGATGAAATGTTCACTTCATTTTATTATATTTTTACACTGAATCACTTTTTTATACTAAATTACTTTCTTTTAATAGATTAACATTATTTTTAAACAAATTTGTTAAAATAATTATAACAAAACATAATTTTTTTAAGCACTATGAATATTTGCAACTTTATTCGCGCCCAATTTAAAGAAAACTAACGAAACTGTAACAAAAGTAAAAGAAGAAATAGAAGTGTTGCCAATGTAAGGGATTTGTTATTTAATTGAGGGATTATTAATCAAACGGAAGTTGTGTGTTAGTACTGCACAGAATTGAGTATAAATACAAAATTAAAATAAAAAGGTCAATAAAATTTTCTCTAAAACGTAAAAGTTCTAAAAACTCAAATATTTTTTAACAATACAAAATTTATGGAATATTTTTAACAAATTGCAAGATTTCGTAAAATTTTCCAGAAATAAATAATTTTTGTAACATTTCCTATAAATAGCAAATTTTTGGAAAAATTTCATAAAAAGCTAATTTTTGTAAAATATTCTGTAGAAAGCTAATTTTTTTAAAATTTGCATATAAATAGAACTTTTTTGGAATTTTTTTTTTTTATTTCTTTTACGCTTTTGTTTTACACGGTGTTTACATTTGCCAGTACTGGCAAGAAAGTTGCAATACATGCAATCTTTTTCACTAATGCCCAATTTTCAGGATAGTATTTAAATCTATATTATGTTAATTTTCATAAAAACTTAAATCGTATTTAATTACAGATTGATTTTTTGAGTTTTATATGAAAAGTCTTATTTAATTAAGATAAAAGTAAGGTAGCACTACTAAATACAAAAAAATATCATAAAAAAGTGTAGTTATTTACAAGGTGGTCTCAGAAAACAGCTGGTTCTTATTAGTTTGTCTGTTGTTTTTGTATTGTTGTGATATTGAGGCCACCTTGCTAAGTTAATCCAATGGAAACTTAAGATGAATTTAAATGTACCACATCGGTGACTTAAGTTTAATTTAAGTGTTTAGTGAAGAAGAGAATTTTGTATTTAAAACGATTTTAAACATAAATGTGTTTTAATGTCAATCCTGAAAATTGGCCATAATACATGTAAACTTTTCCAACTGTCTTGTCTACTGTCTTGCAAATTTTGCAGATAGTAAAATGGCAGACAGTAAAATGACATTTGCTGACAGTAATTTGAAGTTTTGTTCGCAAAAATAATAAAAAAAAAATCAACAAGTAAAAGAAAATCAATAAATTATGCTTTGGTCTTGCATGTTTTTCTTAAGGGTTATCTATGTTCACAAAAAATAGTTGTTAAGTGCTATTTTTAATTTGTTTTTTTTTTTTTTTTTTTTTTTTGTTAACGGCCGTAATAACTTTGCAGCCTTGTACCCGATCAAACTAAAAAACAACTGACGGACATAACTGACTAAAAGAAAAAATAAATAAAGATTAAAAAATTTTTTATAAAATAAACACTAGACCATAAGCTTAAATAAATAGAAATAAAAATAATATAATGGATGGTCGAATAACTTACAATAATATAACTGACTAAAACAGACAATAAAAAAGGAGTTACCAGTGTGTGGGGACTTATTGAAATTTAAGAATTCGATTAGAATTCTATAAATAATAAATTATTATTTTAAATTAATTAATTACTAATTTCCATTTAAACTTTTAATTAACTGTCACAAAGTTTTAGCTAACAAAATTTTATTTTTTTTTTTCTTTCTAGCAAACTGATTTTGTTTTGAATCTCCTTTTCCCCTTTCAACTTTAATTTTAATCTTTATTTTATATAAAAATTAAAATGTGGCCTGAAAATGTTGGTATTTTAGCCATTGAGGTGTTATTCCCCTCTCAGTATGTTGATCAAACTGAATTAGAACAATTTGATGGGGTCTCCGCCGGTAAATATACCATTGGTTTGGGTCAATCCAAAATGGGGTTCTGTTCCGATCGTGAAGATGTCAATTCACTTTGTTTAACGGTAGTAAGTCGTTTACTGGAAAGAAATCAAATCAATTACGGAGATATTGGTCGCTTGGAGGTTGGCACTGAGACTATAGTGGATAAGTCAAAATCGGTGAAGTCGGTGTTAATGCAATTATTTGCGGAAAGTGGTCATACTGATATTGAAGGTATTGATACCACAAATGCCTGTTACGGTGGTACAGCAGCTTTATTTAATTCCATCAATTGGGTTGAATCCTCATCATGGGATGGACGTTTAGCTTTAGCCGTTTGTGCAGATATAGCAGTTTATGCTAAGGGTGCAGCTCGGCCGACAGGTGGTGCTGGTGCTATAGCCATGTTGGTGGGACCAAATGCCCCATTAGTGTTTGAAAGAGGCCTTAGAGCCACGCACATGGAACATGCTTATGATTTTTATAAACCTGATTTAAGTTCAGAATATCCCACAGTAGATGGTAAGCTGTCGATTCAATGTTATTTGTCAGCATTGGATACATGTTATCAATTGTATCGCAGAAAATTTGAAAAACTTAACCCTAATGCTGAAACGGAAGGTTTGGAAAATTTCGATGCCATTCTTTTTCATACTCCCTTTTGCAAATTAGTACAAAAATCTGTGGCCAGATTAGTATTCAATGATTTCCTTTTAACATCGGATGAGACGAAGAGAGCTAAAAAGTATCCAGGTTTGGAAAAATTCAATACAGCCTCATTGGCCTCTACCTACTTCGATCGTGATGTCGAAAAATCTTTTATGACACAATTTGCCAATGTTTTCGAATCGAAAACTAAGAAAACTCTTCTATTAGCTAATCAAGTTGGCAATATGTATACACCTTCTGTTTATTCCGGTTTAGTTTCATTGCTGGTCAATGAAAGTGCCGAAAATTTAGTAGGCAAACGTGTTGGTGTATTTTCATATGGTTCTGGCTTGGCAGCCTCTATGTATTCCATAAAAGTGACCTCAAATGCTGATGTTTTCAATAAATTCGCAGAAAACTTGAATTATGTTTTACCTTTATTGAACTCTCGCGAAAAGGTAGTGCCCCAAGTATTCTCTGATTTGATGGAGGTGAGAGAAAAAAATAATCACGCTGCTCCATATACGCCTTCTGGTAGCATTAGCGCCTTATTCCCGGGCACCTTCTACCTCAAAAGCGTTGACGAAATGCATCGACGTACTTATGAACGCACACCAACCATTTCAAATGGAATACATTAGAAACAATTCTAACAAGAAATGAACAAAGCATATGAAATTAGCTTTACAAACAAAATTATATTAATTACTAAGGACGTTTAAAAATGTTTTAATTTTTTTTACTCAAGGCTTTGCTTAAGTTTAAATCCTTTTAATTTAAATTAAGTTTTAGTAAAGTTTGAGGAACTTTTTTTTACAAAAAATATAAGAAATTTAAGTTCATATCGCGCCATAACCGCAAAAAAGCTTAAGCGACAACATTTTCAATTTTCGTTTTTTTTTTTAATAAATGAATTTATTGGCAAAACTAAAATCATCATCTTCTAAAATCTCATGGTCACCAAAGGTACCGTTACAATTTTATAGCAAAAACTATTTTAGTTTAAGCGCCAATTTTCATACAAAATTTTTATGAAATACAGTATGAAAACCTTCTCCTTTAAAATTTTGTTTTGGCGCTTGAGCTGTTTTTGCGGTTATGGGTCGGTATGTAGATAATGGAGTTTTCAAAATATTTATCCTGAATAAAACAAAAAACTCTGTTAATTAAAAAAAATTTTTATATCATAAAAATACTTTAAAGAACATACTAACGAATTTTAATTAACTCTGTATGCAAGGACTTGCTTGAATACATACATGTATGTATGTATATGTTATCTAAGAAAAATCGAAGAAATTGCCGATTGTCCGAAAATACATCGACTTTTTCGAACTTGCACTTGCATGTGTAAATACGCCATGTAAAGTACACATTAAATTTTAGTAAGAAAAACTAGAGTTTTTAATCTCCTATTCCAAAATTTTTTTTTTAATTTTGTAAAAAGTTTTTCTATAATTGAAAAAGTTAAAACATCTTTAAGCGTTTGAAGTGAAAACACTAGATTTTAAGTAAAACTTAGTTTTTTATATATTAAAGAAAAACTTATAAAGTTTTATATACTATAAACGAAATAACAACAAATTTTATTAGTTAAAACAAACAAAACGTATAAACAATTACATTATTTAAGAATTTCATTGATTTTGTTGTATTGAAAAAACGTTCACAAATATATTATTCATTAAATTATTAATTTAATAAAATGTAATACAAAACATAATTTTTTTTTGTTTTTTTTTTGTAAAAAAAAAACTAAACTTTTACTGAGGAAAACTAAATATACTTGACAATAATTTCCGTAGAATTTTATATTAAAACTATATTTATTCAAAATTATTTTTTTTATATATTTATAAATAATAGTTTTTAAATCGTCATATTGATTTTCTTTTTTCTAAAAACCATCACTGCTTGAGCTTAATTGTAAAATTCTAAAAACAAAATATTGATATTAAAATCAAATTTTATAAAATTTTATAACTGAATATCTATTATTAATTATAAAATAAGTAAATATTTATATAAAAAAATTAATATTGTTTGACTATTTTCTTTTGAATCAATTATAATTTAAAAAAAAACTATCACAAGAAATAGAAAAAAAATTACATTTATCATCCATCAATTTTGAACAAAATAAAGATAAAAGGAACCCATATTTTAGTGTATAAATAAATTTAGTATAAACAATTTTTTGTTTAATATTTAAAACGAATAAAATTGTATATTTTAGTGAAGAAATAAAAACAGACTTTAATTTTAACCATAAAAGTAAAAAGAAATCCATTAAAAACAATAAATAAAACTATCAGCCATGTTCTGGAGAAGCTCTAAAAGTTTATGGGAGGTAAATTCAGTTGTATTCTGTGTAACTTTTTGTTAATTATTTTGGATTGGATAAACTGATCAACACCAAAATTTTACAGAAGTTAAGTATAACAATACTCAATTCAGAGAAATAAAAACAGGCTAAGTCAACTTAGAATGTTTTGGAGTTGAGCTGTCGATATGGGTTTTGTTTTCAAACCTTTTTCAATTGTTTGATTTGAACATTTGAATTCAAATTGATAATGATTTGAATATAAACATTTGACATACAATGTCTTATAAATTTGATATCAAATTGTTATCAAATGATATTCTCAAATAAAAAATAAACTTGGCAGCACTGAAGTGATAAATAAATTTAAACAGTAAAAAATGGCGATTAAAATTTAATGTGTTACACAATTAAAGAAAATTACATATAACGTGAAGTGAATTCCCCTTAAAAACATTAATTTATTGTTAAAAAATATAAATTACTTTTGAGTAAAAAATTAATTACAAAGTGCAAGAATATGAATAAAAAGATTACAGGAAAGTGAAGAAAATAAAAGTTTTTTGTACGATCGCGGTGCTACGCCATGACAATCCTCACAACAAAAAGGAGCCAAGTATTTCGCCGTTGCAAGAATTAGAGGTAGGAAATAACACTATTTTATCTAAGGTGCCGAATGTTAAGCTCACAGTTTCTTTAAATAAATAATGAATTTAAATTTAAAAAAAAAAATTATTTTCATTTGTACTAAAATCCACATTTGAGAATAACGTTTGAAAGCAAGTTTAAAATAAATGCATTTATCAATTTAAAGATAGTTTCCCCTTTTTGTTGAAAATGCTATGATTTTCGAATCATTATCAAACGTTTTCGTTTGAGAAAAGGTTTGCTTTCAAATATTTATCAATTTGAAATTAAACCTCCGTGTTAGTTGGGATACTTTGAATGAATAAAAACTTGTGTGTTAGAGAAAAGTAAGAGATAAATGAAGTTTATTTAAGATTCGTAAAATTAACTTACCTTGAATATGGAGAAATTTCCAAATTGATGAAATTTTTTTATTTTATTTATTTCAAACTCTGGAAGTAAAACAGCCCATTAATGAACTTTTTGAAATAATCATAAACGTTGGCTGCATTCTGTCGGAACTTAATTACACTGAAATCCAAGCCAACTTTTCTGATTTAAATCATATATGCATGTAAATATAGCATTTTTAATATTATGGAAATGTCGATTTAATTGCATTTTTTACAATAAAATTTTACACTTTAATATTATAACTCGCCATTTGACCGAACGATTTGCCTTTTAACATTTTAACCGATAACGAAATATTTTGAAAACACGTACCATTTCTACATATTTTATTTTTCTAAATGCATAATTTAATTATTTTGAATATGTTGACCCAAGAACAAACGATTTCATAGGAATAATAAATCGATATTTATTTACTTGTTTATGTTATGTATGTGTGTATGTTTTTTATTTCCACTGAAATTTAGTTTTAATATCATAATATAATATCAGGTGTAATTTTATTTAAATCGGATAATTTTTTTTCATCGCAAGTGTTTTTTGGAAATTTTCTGGTGGTAACACTGATTTTAATATGAGATGATCATAAAAACACGAAAGTAAACAAAATGCTCTTACAACAAAAACTGCTAGTGCAAGGCCAATTCATCTTTCAGATGGCGTTGAAAGCACAGCTGTGCTACTTTTTTTCTTACTTAGAGAGAGATATGTCAAAAGTTGCTTGTGTTTTTGACATATCAATCAACGAAAGCAACAAAAAAATATATTGTTGTGTTTTTGGTGTTGTTACTTGTGTAGTATCGACACCACCGTATACATGAATTCGCCTTGTGCTAATGCATGACCATGTATTGAACTCCAAAAGAGAACATACATATGTACATACATACATTAAACTATTTCCCCTTTCTCTTTATTTGCAAAAAAACTGAGTCGTAAGTTGCAAAAACAACAATTGGGACCCCGTTGGCCAATACTTTTTTATTCACATTTACTTTAAAACCCTTGCCGAAGGGGTTTTTTTATAAAATGCATTAGTTTAAACAATATCTTATACATTTATAAACTATTTTTTCAATTCACACTTTGATTTTCTATTATTTATTAACAAAATTAATTTGCCACCAGAAACGGTTGGCCACAATTTCTTTTAACACTTGTAGGATATTTAATCTTGATGAAATTTCTCTTCCTTTTATTATATTTTTTATACTGAATCACTTTTTTATACTAAACTACTTTCTTTTAATAGATTTAAATTATTTTTTAAACAAATTTGTTAAAATAATTATAACAAAACATGATTTGTTTAAGCACTATGAATATTTGCAACTTTATTCGCGCCCAATTTAAAGAAAACTAACGAAACTGTAATAAAAGTAAAAGAAGAAATAGAAGTGTTGCTAATGTAAGGGATTTGTTATTTAATTGAGGGATTATTAATCAAACGGAAGTTGTGTGTTAGTACTGCACAGAATTGAGTATAAATACAAAATTAAAATAAACAGGTCAATAAAATTTCCTCTAAAACGTAAAAGTTCTAAAAACTCAAATTTTTTTTAGCAATAAAAAATTTATGGAATATTTTTAACAAATAGCAAGATTTCGTAAAATTTTCCAGATATAAATTATGTTTGTTATTATTCGACCTTTTCAATTTTAAATAAATAAAAATTAATCAAGCTGTACTCAGTATTTGAGCATCGCATAAAGTGACCTGAAGAAAGGTTCATGACTAGTACAGGATTAAAAAAAAATAGGGTCATCACGTCCTCGTTTCGTGGCTCTGGGTTCGGCTGAGAGTGGTAGTATGTAATCATCAAACACATCATATAAAGCAATATATATAAAGCAAGAGATATCTAAATAATTCAAAAAGCATTTTATTGAAATAAATAACGACTTCAAGACACTTGTAAGTTTGTTGTTACATAAAATTACTATTGAATTGGTATATATAGCGAAAATACAATGAATATAGCGAAACTCCGGATTTTTTAAAACTCCAAGATATCTAAGAAAAGGAACAAGATAATTTTTTTTTTCTTTTAAAGGAAATTTGTTCGACTTTTAAACGAAATATGATGGAGGCTACTGTCTATTGCGATGAGAATGAAAATGGTACAAAATCTAGTGATTGGTACTCTTTAATGCGTTTGCGCATTTCTTTTTCGCATCTTTTTAATTTTTCTCATCGCAAATCATCACTATTTATTTTATTTAAATTTCAAATTTTTTTTTAGGAAAATGGTACCAAAGATAATGATTGGTACTCTTTAATGCGTTTGTATAATTGACTTTCGCATCTTTATTTTTTTTCTTATCGCAAATCATCACTATTTATTTTATTAAAATTTTCAATTTTTGTTACATATTTTGACGTTTCATTGACGCCATCTTAAATTTTTATTGCCAGAAATGCTAAATTTTGAAAAAATTGTTCAAAAGTGATATATAGAGTAACAAATTGGCATTTTGCTTTCGTATCGAAATTTAATTCGCGTCGCAATAAAAAATAGCCTCCCGTTTTAATAAATAAAGATAAATTTTCGCAGTTATAACTTCTCGAACATGACCTGACGCAATAGAGGAGTTCTGAGTTCAGATTCGGATTCAGCGCAACTCAAACCCTTGGAAACTCAAAGCCTATGGGCTAAAAATTTGTTGACCAGTGTTATTGTATTTATTTTAAAATTAAGAGTTTATAGACAATTTTTCTGAATTACTCATCTTTAATAAACATTGTTTTTCGCAGTACCAAAGAAACTTAAATAAATAAACACAACAATTTTAAACAATTTAAAAGAACAGAAACATTTCTATTAAAATAAACAAATGTATAAATGATAAATAAACAGAAAATAATAATGTTAATCGTAAAAGATATGAAACAAATTTAAAATCAATTTGAAATTTGCAAATTTATGATCTAAAATAGGTATGAAAGTAAAATATTTTTGTATTCCTTATCTTTTGAAGTTCTTTGATTTACAGATTTTATTTTTGGTTCTACTGCTTTCTGCAAGTCTGTCCGATTTTAAGATTTTTTTTAAATACATACGTAATCTTTTTTATAATTTCTATTTTTTTTTTTTTTTTAATTTTAATAAAAATAAAAATAATTTGCTTTCAAATCTTGGCAAACCCTTTTTAATGTTTCCAAATTTACTGGGCCTAACGAAAACTCTTAAATAAAACTAAATCTTATTTTTAAAAGCAATTTATTAATATTATTTAAAACATACATGTAAAATAATTGTAAAAATAGATGTACTGCAAAAGACCTTTTTATTTATTTAAAGCAGTGAATTTGTAAAAGGTGACACCTGAAAAAAGGAAAGAAATCATAATTAAAAAAAAAAAAACAAATATAATTGAATTTTTAGTTAAATAATTTCAAAGTGAATAGATGCCGTTAAATGTTGTTAACTGTTTATGAACTTATCGTTAGTGTGGCCACTTTGTTAAAAAAAAATGCAACCTAGCGTTGCCAGGCGAACTTGATTTGGCTTGATTGTCAAGCTTTTTGAATGCGAATCAAGAAAAAAGTTATTTGTCCAGCTAAGCCGGAATTTAAAAAAAAAATTAATTAAATTGCCAAGAAAAATTAAGAAAAAAACAACATTAACCATTATTGATGGTTTACTTTATATTTGGCCTTCGGTTAAAATGTATTTTTCAAAAAAGGAGAAAAATAATTGCTGGAAAGAGCAATGGGAATTAGTATCTCAAGGAATATCTGCCGTATTCATAAAAAACTAATTTGGATATGAAATCTATTTTATGGAAACTTTATTTTAAAATACGTTTGAAATCTATTTTATTTTTTATGAATACGACAGTTAGATTTTAAATTGTTAAAGAAGAACGTATATAATCCGTAGTCGAATTCCTAGAGGAGATTGAAATGAACATGTAACCTACAACGACGAAATTGTTGTTGGTGCTATCCTCCTTTAGACTTTAGACCAGCCAAATAATGTTCCTATCATCTAGTCTTTCAGAAGGGTATGGAGTGATTTCAAACCATTAACGAACGTATAGCAGAAGGTGTTTTTCAATCATAACATGAAAAGGGTCCTCATGAAATCGCCTTAAATTGATGAAGCCCCTTTTTAACTTTTGTGCATTTTTAAACAATCAATGCAAGGCGAATTCATACAAGGTGACCTTAGCTTGCTACGTAAAGGCCATAATAAACCACACAAATTGCTTGGCAAACATGTCAAAATATTACGTTTTTACAAATATTTTGTGCTGTTAATTGGGGTATTTGTTATTTGGACAAACATTTGAAGCAATGTTTGTAGAAATATTAAAAAATTTTAATAATTGGCAAACATGTTGGATATTTGTCAAACTTTTTGTGGTCTCTAGGCTAAAAGTAATCATTTAAGCGAAAACTTTGGAGAGTAAAGACCACAAATAAAGACGTAGAAGAAGAAGCAATAAAATCATTTTCATTCGTAAATTCTAATTTCTTAGCAGCATTGTTTGCACTAATACAACTTTTTGTTTAGAGCACTCTTTACTACAAATTATTTTTCTTTATTTTATATGTATTTATTCTCCGTTTTAAACACACAATCGTCGTCTGGATTCATTGAGAGCAAAACAAAAATGAAAAATTGTTCGAAATATGATTGTGCTGTTTATTGACAAACAGAAGCAAAAACAAAGTGCATGTTTGCCAAGCAATTTGTGTGGCTTATTATACCCTTAAGCAACAGCTGATAGGTAACCATGTGTCAAAATGGTGTACCGTTCTGATGTTTCTGGGGCATCTTTCATAAATTCTATAATTTTCACTTACTGTGACACAAAGAATGCTGACAAAGGCCGTAGCGGGTCAGAAAATGGCATTACATTCTGCTGGTGTCTAATAATTGTAAATTTTTCTGTACATACAATATACTTCATTGCTATCCAACGGATAGCTAAGGTAAAATGTAACAGGAAGATACAAGATATTAGTCTGGTAGTGTATAAAGTCATTCCTAAAAATTCAAGGAATAGAACTATTACAAAAATCTTTATAAAATACATAACGGAAATTAAGCTCATAGAATAAATTCGAAAAATAAATAATGTTGAATAAAACAAAGTAGCTAATGAAAAGAAATAATTTCCAGATTCTATTTGTTGAAATTTAAAATGTTTTTAAATTATTACTTTTTAAAACACTCAATATAAAACAAAATAAAATGTTTGAATTGTTTACTATAGTGTTTTATTATTTTGACACCACGTTGAAGTACCCTACAAGAAGCTTACCGGTCATAATACTAGTAAGATGGCCGGTAGTGCTAACCGATACATTCCTGACCTTAGCTTGCTATGTTTGAATGGTTTACTACAGTGTTGCATTATTTTGACACAACATTAAAGTATTTTACAGTGTTGTATCCGTTTTCAAAATATGCTAACACTTGAATTTTGTGGCAAAAACGACGGTAAGCAGAAAAACATCTGTCTTATTAAATGAAAAATTGAACAGCGCAAGTTTACGAGCCAAAATTGCTAAACTAATTTAGCAAGTTTTTGTAAATAAATTCTCATAAAATGTTTGACAGTTCATTTGCGAGGGCGTAAAATGCGCAGTTTTCACAATTAAGGCAAATGAAAAAAAAGTAAAAGTTACTAACTCTTATATTCCCTTAGCCATAATATTAAAGCCAATTGCTCCATAGCTCATATAGTCCAATTTGGTTCATTTATATATTAAATATCTGATTTTAAACCTATCTTATATGATATGGGCGCCACTTTACCATAGCCAAGATTTCTTGAAGAAAAATGTAGTTGTTTGTCAATAACTAGGCCATTTATGGACCGATTTTGTTTTTTTTTTTTTACTACCAGTATTTTACTAAGCTTATTTTATGTGGAAGTTAAAAAAATATAGTTCATTGGAAAAAATTAAAAGCAGTCGAATTTTTTTTGCTGATTTCCAATTGCAAACTTTTTCGGACTATATGCGATAATAAATAAAACATAATCCCCTTCATATCTGAGGTCTTCAACAAACTAATTTTAACATACACACGGACCGACAAACAGACGGACGGATAGATGGACATCGTTAAATCTACCCGCTACTTATAACAATCTAGAATATATACATATATATTTCTTAAGGTCTTAGATCGATATTGTAAAATTACAAACTGAGTAACAAACTTATATAACAAACGAACTTATACATAAACTCAGGGATAAACTGAAAATTAAAAATAAGAACGCGTCATATTAATACAATAATTTTTAATAAAATAAAAAAAAAATTATGTTAAAATACATAAAACCAATCATTTTCAGCTTTAAATTAATATTGTTACATATTGATACAAAAAATTTCAATATTACTAGATTTTCGTTAATGTTTCTTGTTGATTCAATGTGGTTTTAATCTGTTTTTCTCTGGGTGTACATATACATATACCCTTTCCAACTGTGGTGTATAAGTAATTTAATTTTTTTTATATTTTTTTGGAAATTTGACTAAATTTTCAATTGTCAAGAAAAATCCAGCCTGGTCTTTTAACTTTCAAGCTTTTTGCCGATTTCGATCTGGCAACCCTAATATAAATTTTCTCAAAATTTCATATTAATAACAAATTTCCTTAAAAAAAAAATTTTCAACAAAACCTAAAAACAAAAATTTTTCCCAACATTTCCTATAAAACAAAAGTTTCTATAAAAAAAAAAATAGTTTCGAGAAATGTCCGATAAATAAAAATTTTTTGCAAAAATTTCCCATAAATAAAAATTTTTCGCAATAGTTCCTATTAATAACAAATTCTTATTAATACAAATATTTTCAAAATTTCCTATTAATAAAAAATTTTTTCAAATTTTGGTATAAATAACAAATTTTTTCATATTATAACAAATTTTTTTTAAAATTTCCTATAAATAAAGTTTTTTTTAAAATTTCCTATTAATAACAAATTTTTTAAAAATATCCTATTAATACAAATATTTTCAAAATTTGCTATTAATAATTTTTTCAAAATTTCCTATAAATAAGAATTTCGCAAAATTTCAGATTAATAAAAAAAAATTTCGCCAATTTTCCTAAAAAATTTTTTGCATCAAAAATAAAATTGCATCTTACCGTTTGGTATAACACGAGTTTGGAATACATTTCCTGACTTATACGTTCCCACATGTTTGTTGTTGTTATAAAGATCCTGTGAATTGTAAAATATCCTTATTAAAAATTTACTCCTGAATAAAAGTTATTTTTAAAATTTACCGTAACCGAGTAGCCCAGTTTGTTGTTTAAATTTAAATCACTTAATTTAAATTTTATGGTATAGGGGGCACCATCTGCACGACGACTGACAAAAGCTACAGCATACGAGTATTGATTGTTAGCAGTAACGGGAGTAATAGGACGAGACCAAACCTGAAATTTTGTATTAGAAGAAAAGTAAAGATTTAAATTGCTTAATAAACTAAATCATTACCCATACTCACTTCAATCTTATTTCTTAACAAGACACGACGACCCTGAATACCTAGAGGATCTTGGTCAACAGCAATAACAAATCTGTATTCAAAATGGATAACAAAATATGTATTTGAACTGTTTCTGGAAAAGTTAAACAAATGTATATTTTAGCTTTCTTACTGATTTTGCAAAATTTCCTTAATTTCTGGTCTTACTGTGGCCAAATCATTTGACATGATCAGAGGCGCTGCCAATATAGACCAAACCGCCATTTGTAATTTACTTTGATCATACGATAAACCATAATTGCCTAAAATTAACTGAAAACAGAGAAAAAAGATCAAAAAGTTTCCAAATCTCTATAAAATAGTTTTCGTTTAGTAATTTTTCTTACCATATCTGGATCATTCCAATGTCCGGGACCAGCATGTGGTTGTATTCTATCTTGATTTTTTGAAAAATAATCCATAATTTGGGCTACCGATTCAAAAGAATCGTCAATATCATTCCAGTTACGCCATAAGTTGCAATGTGCCTTTAAAGCTTCATAGTTGGGCTAAACGGTAAAATACGTTAAAAACCAAGAAAATTACTTATATATTCATTATGAAGGCATTAATTCATTCGGTTACTTACCAATTTTCCCTCATATTCCTGGTACACAGGCCAACTACATGAATAAACCATTGGTCGGCCTGTATGATTCAGTAGTCTACCAAATTCTGGATAGCCCTCATCCATTTCATTGATGTCAGCATAACAACCATCCAATTTAACATAATCTACATCCCAATCGGCAAAGCTTTGGGCATCTAAAGCCATATGTTTTATAACTCCCGGATAGCCAGCACAGGTATTTGTGCCATAATCCTGATACAGACCGAATTTTACGCCCTTTTGGTGCATCTTAAATTTAATATATATTTTATAGTAAAACATTTTTTATAATATATAATTATTTGTGACTTACATAATCGGCCAAATGATTTAGACCACTCGGAAATCTTACACGATCTTCTACTAGTTTATTGGTCACGTTATCTCTATCCTTTTCCAACCAACAGTCATCAATAATGACATATTCATAGCCCGCCGCTAAATAGCCATCATCCACCAAAATATCGGTGGTACGTTTGAAGAGCTTTTCACTTAAAAATTCAACGATTTTATAATTATTAAAAATTTGGTTAATTCTATTAAATATTGGTAAATGCTAATATATAAACTGTTTATCGTTAAATTTATTTAATCGTTTGGTATTCCTAGTAAAATTTTTTAATTTTTATCAAATTACTAAAAGGTCATAAAATAACCGAAAAGCGTAAATTTGGCAACACCCATCAAGACCAGGGGTTTTTATTTTTTTTTTTTTTTTTTTTTTGTTAATGTGAATATCGGGAGAAGTTGTTTTAACCCTAACTTGGGCAGTATTTACATTTGTAAATATTCAATTTTTAAAATATCTGTAAATTTTACAGTTTATATCCTAAGAGGCTATGATTCGGACTCAGTGACTTATTTTTCTTGTAAGGCAAGAACGTTCTCTCTAGGCCTCTTTCAAACTAATTCGGACCACACATATTTACAAATGTAAATATTGCCCGAATTCGTAAATAGTAAGAAATTGGTGCCCAAGTTAGGGTTAAGGCAGAAGTTGCATATCATGGCCCAATTAGTAGGTCTGCTCGAAACGCCTAAGAATTTTTGTTAAGTGGTTTTTTATAGTGCAATTGTTTTTGACATCTTCTCAATTTTTTTACATAAACAAATTTCCAATCCAATTAGTAGGTCTGCGCAAAAAAACAACAATGCAGCAATAGAAAAAACAACACACATTTTGTTTGTGTAAAACTATTAAAGATGTCAAAAACAAATGCAGTTTTTTGTGTAAAAAATGTTAAGATGTCAGAAACAATTGCTACAAAAACAATTGCACGAAAAAGCTTAAGTATTCAAAAAAATCAGCAAACGTTTAGAGCAGACCTACTAATTAGACCATGGCTTAAGGTAGGACGGTAAAGAATTCTGATGATGGGAATGTGGTCATTCTCGAAACATGTAAATTCGACCCGAGTTCAGTCCCGCGTTCAGTCAAAAATTTTAAAAAAAATTTAATTCATTTCATGTTGTAAATTCGTTCCTTCACTTAAAATAATTTAATGAAAATTTAATTTGATGAACTTAAGCCAAATAAAAGTATCAAACACTTCAATAATTTGATTTAAAAACAACTTGTTTCATGGAAATTGGATTGGCAGTTTAAAAGTTTAGTATTGCCAGGGACTTATTTTTAAACCTAATATTTTTAATTTATAACTTTTTTTGGCAGTTTTTTTATTTATTTTATTTCTTTTCGCTTTTACTTTGTTTATTACAAAAACCAAATTTACTTCAACTTTATCCAAAATTTCCACACTGTGCATTACTTTTATTTAAGCTTATACAGTCGACTCTCGATAATTAGAATTTCATGGGACCTGAGAGAAAGTTCAAATAATCCAGAGTTCATATTGTTATTAAAATTGTAATACTCTTCACCACAGGTGAAAAGGGCGTTTTTATAGAGATATAAAACTTTAAGTTTGCAACACTTTTTTAACTGGTGGCCATTTTGTCAGCTGTCAAGTGGTGTTTAGTTTGGTTTGACATTTCTACATGAATAGAATTCAGGCGTAAGGTACAATGCTTCCTAATTGTGCAAATTTATTGTGAAAATTATTATTCTGTTCGAAGCGAATTTAGTTTAAGTGGGGAACAGAATAGTCGCTGTAGTACAACGTTACGAATAGCGCTGCAAGCTTCAAAAAGTTAAAAACGGTAGTTTGAAAGTAGTGTCTACAGAATACGTAAATGTAGTAGTCGTTGCAGTTCGAAAATTTTAACTTTGTTGCGCTACAGAGCATTCGTGAGCATCAGCTACTACTACAACTACTTTATTCTGTTCCAGGCTTATGGAGCCATCATCAATTGAACAATCACGATGTACATGAGCTGTGGGTTCAACAAGACGGCACAACATGTCACAATTGATTTATTGAAAGAAGCGTTTGGTAACCGCATACTTTCACGTGAATTGTCCTTCTAAATCATGCGCTTTAACGCCGCTAGACTATTTTCGAAACGATTGACCACTTGGAGGATAACATTTGGCGCGTTATTGCCGATACACGGCCCCAAATGTTGGAACAAGTGATCTAAAATTGGATCTCCGGATTACACTACGTCCGAGCCAGCCCTAGTGGTCATATGCCAGAAGTCATATTAAAGGTCATATTACGATTCACAACACAACTCAGTTGAGTTATAATTAAGACAACTGGATGCGATGAGTTGTAATATGTTGAGTTGAGTTGTGTTTGCGGGGCCTTAAATTATAATGCCAGAGGATTATCTTTCGAATAAAGTAAATTTCATGTCAATTCTGCGTTGTTACACATTTATATCGAATATAGCCCGGAATAATTTGCTATTAAAATTTAACAAGATCGGTCCAAAAATGGGTGCGATATGAGTAAAAAAAACACATAAAATCGTCACTTTTTGAAATCTTTTAATCCATGAGGTCATTCGTAAAACTGCTCTGGGGGAAAGCAGTTTGCGCGACCTTGTCGTTATCTTTTAAAGACAAGCAGGCGACTTTGTTTTTCTGCTTTTTGTGCGTTCTTCGTTTCATCTCTCTTTGGATAATGGCTTGGCGTCGTATAACTGTACCTAGTTACAGTGTTTGCGGTTTTGAACATTAACTATATGCAATCGTTTATATCCTCACATTTTTTACGTCTTTGTCTGAAGAAGAACCACGAATAAGTCAACGTGACTGGTGGAGACCAAACCACTCTGGAGCGGATTCTGGAAGATGTCGCCTTTTTACGAAGGTTTAGGTCGAGCGAAGACTTGTTGATGAGGCTCCAAAAATTGTGTGATACCCTGGCAGTATGGAGGGTTCAGAGCTAAACCGAACCAACTCATAAAATATAATATATATATATGTATTTCAAACCTGATGCGAAATTCTTCGCAAAGTTTAACTCTATCAAGTTCTGTAACGCACTAAATCAAAAAGTCAAACACTCCAGAAACTATTTTCGAATTTTCTTTTTTGGCTTGGTTCTCTTCAGCTCTGAGCCCTGCATATAACATTAAAAAGTTAATTAGTAAATTTAGTTTAAGCCAAAATTTTATAGTTTTGGTGCAATTTTTAACACAATGTACGGTAAAGACATATAAGATCCGGCGCCAGCGAATAAAGCACTTTTACTTGCTTTTTTAAAGAATTAAAACTTTTGAGTGTAGAGCCGAGAAAATTAGATTGTGTCAGCGGCCCAGATGCAATTTAAATAATTTTAAAATTATCAAGTACATGGTTTTTTTATAATTTATGGAATATTTTTCAAAGGGCGAATTCAAATTATCGAGGTTCGACTGTACATAATTTCATTTAAGGATTTTCCTTTTCTTTTTGCCTTAGGAGCTTAAGAATTTGACCATGACTTTTCACTTTAAAGATTATTCAACTTTCTTTACAATAACTATGAATAGAATTCAATTGGATATAGAGTAATATGTACCTTATACATTCATCTGGAAATTGTTTGCAATCTGTTATACAACGGAATCGTTCCCAGTGCATCCAGCCCATGGGTGGGGTACGAGCAAGACCATTCTCCAAAGCCCAGCCGACATTATTAAAAATTAAGGACACCAGTAGAAGTTTTAAATAAGCTTCAAACATAATTATTTACACACGATTTGATTTATAAATTGAATATTTCTCTACACTTTAAATTGGATACCAGCCGATTTGTATGCACGGTTTAGAATGCGAGCGTTCAATGAATGAAAATTGAAAAAAGTAACTGTAATTTATAAGAATTTTTTTCTTTATTGGTATTTTAATTGTTTAAAGTTGAGTTTGAAAAATGTAAATGTTTAATGCTGATAAGGAAAATAAGGCAGAGAAGATATTGCAACTTACTACCTGTGAGAATAAGCTAACTGTCATACACCCGGGGGGTTCAGAAATATATAACAGTTAGTTATTGTAAGACAGTAGTTAAAGAGGTTGAAAATTCGTTTATCATATTTGTTTTACATTTTTTTAAATGAATGAATGATTCTTAATGTTTTAATTTTTTTTTGTCAGCACTTTTTTTAATTAATTGCAAAAGGAAACCACCTCTAGTTTCTTATCACTTTTATTTTTTAAATTTTATGTTTAAACTTAGAGACATACATACGTAAATATGTACTTATGTATGTTTAAATTTTTTGCGTCCCTATATATGTATATTAAGTCTATTTAAATAGGGTTTACTATAACTTCAACACAAAAGCCTTAACGCTTTAAAATTTCTTTGAAATTGTTGTTCCCGTTTCAAATTAATTATAGTTCAGCACTTCTGGACGCTCGACTCAAGACTGATTTCAAGCTGAGCCAGTAGAGTACGAGTATTTTATTGAGAGTGTCGTCAAGTCTGTTACTTTGTTCGTTGAAAAATTTAACGTGAGTTACTGGCAAAAAATTCTGTGTGATCGCTGATAAGAATTTTTTTAAGATATTGTGTTTGAGTTGAAATTGTTTGTTTAAGATAAAGGAAGTCCATCAGCTTTTATAGATTTCAATATGTACAATAGATATGTATGTAAGTAATGGCCTCCTAGTTTAAGTTTTGAAAATCATTATTGAGTTTTTATATTTTTAGTGATAAATACTCAAGTTCATAATCCTCAATTACCCAACTTGAGAAAAAGTGTAAATAAAAACAATTAAGTGTATTTGAGTAATTAAAAAAAGATATGTATGTATATTAATTATCTAGTTCAATATTAAGTAAAATTTTACATCTTCTATTATTTAAGTTTGAGCTTTTATTTCGATTTTCCGAAAGTACTAAAGCGCCTAAATATTATTTCTTGGTAACCCAAAGAATTGAATATTTTAAACTAGTGAATGGTAAGTAGATTCCAAAGTCGATTTTTCGATCGATTTTTTTTTATTTCGTTAGCGAAATCGATTGATCGCAAATCGTTTAAATAACATTTGATTTGAAAGTTTTTTAAAAAAACCCCTTCATTGTTAATGGAATGATTGCTTAGCCCGATTCTTTGCTCAGTTACTATTATTTTAGCTTTAAAGGGGATTGTACACCGTCAAAGTGCTTGTCATGCAGTCGAATTTACTCGTGTACGTGTGCTGGACCTAATATTCGCCGTCATATCTAAAATTTTGGATTTTCCATCCTTTAAGGGGTCTGTACACCGTCAAGCATTTCTCATCAAGCGCTATGGTAGTATTAGTGAAAATGTGTTTGTATGTGTGACACCGACGATCCTGGATGGAAAATTAAAAATAATTAGATATGACGGCGAATATTACGTCTAGCACACGTACACGAGTGAATTCGCCTGCATGAAAAGCATTTTGACCCCTGACAGGCCCTTTTAGAAAACAAACTTTTACAGGGCACTGATATCTCAAGGATGCGATTTCGTCTGTGTTTGAATAAATAGCTTTGAGTTTGTCGACTATTCTAGTGAACTTAAATTATGATCATAAACTGGTCTGTTAAAATATTCGTATTATTTTACAGGAATGTCACTAATCAAATAATGATTTGATTTCATCTTTTGATTTTCTACAATATTATCGCAAATTTGAAAAAGTCCGCTTTCAATGCTTGACTTGGAACTTATATTTTAGGACTGTTTCACTGTTTTTTAATTTCTAAGCAACAAGCTGAATTATAAAAGTTGGGAAGTAAACCCACCACATTCGTATACTTAAATAAAAATTTCTTATATCTGTTTAAAAACTTCGAAAAAAAGGTGAAAATAACTTTTGGTTTAAAAGATTTACATATGTTTGACTAATACACTCATAGACAAGTGCTTCTTCATATGGACAATGCCCTAATATCAGAATTGGGGCATCAATGCTATTACAGATGGCATCAATAAGGCAACAAAGAACATCAATCCAATGACGAACGTCATTATAAAATGTTGTCACATTTTATGCGTCATCAATGCTATGACTACAGTGACATCAATTCGATGCCATATTTTGTGTATTATAACCATTTTTTCATGTTTTAAAAGTACATGGGCAGTAAAAAATCCCATATTTAATTTTTTTAAATTATTTAGTTGAATACATCCAATTTTCAGAGTAGAATAATTACGAAAATCATATCAGGCGTGCTGCTGGTGTCTTATAATTGAAAGTTCTTCTGTAAACAAAGGGCCGAGTACGTTTTCAAATCGATCATTTTTAAAAGGTGTGATGAATTTCGATTTGCGATTTTTAAATCCATTTCTGAATTAAAGCCTAAACTTTTTTTTAAAAATACAGTGCAACTTACATATGTATGTAATATAAATTTCAAAAGAATATACGAAAGCGGATCAATAAGTCCATGACTTTTTAAATGAAACACAGTTTTTTTTTACAAAAAAAAATTTATTTTTCAACATAATCTCCTTTTAGCTCAATACACTCGCAAAAATTCACGATATGGGTGTAGTGACTTCAATTGGCCGTCCAGTAAAAGGCGGAACTTGCTCAAAACTTGACAGTAGTATATTAACAGGTGGTATTTGACGGAAGCAGTGTTGCATTTCATATAACTACGAGGGAAGTTCGAAAAGACACGGACTTATTGATCAGCCCTCGTATGTAGAGAGAAAATAAGAAGAAAATGTAAGACACTGAAAACGATAATATGAATTGTAAATCGTCTAGTTACAAAAACGATGTCCATCACATACATATGTACCTGTATATGTTCTTGCTGAAGGGAGTTAAACAAAAAATATTATCTACCCTGAAGCGATTACATAACAAAATCTTTCATGGGCAACAACCGCGTATTTCCATTTTTCGATTTTGATTAATTTTAAACGCTCTTTCAATGGTTCTAAAAATTTCTGAAAAAGAAAAATTTCTGATTTTTTAACGTAATAACAACGTTCAAGAGGTGCAATACCTAACCCAAAGTTTGATCTAGAATCGTTTTTCGGCTCTTTTAAAAAATTTCATTTTCAGACATACGATGTTGCCCATGAAAACCACAGAAATTACAATCAATTAAATTGCATTCAATGCCTGCGGCAGCAACGCGCAGGGAAATCAGCCACTTAAATATAAATTTATGTATTACATAAGCTATTTAATATTTTTAATTCTCATTGATTTATTCAATCAGAAATTAATTACTAAATAGTTCTCACACTAATGAAAAATATTTCTGCTTATTATGCGATATTATTTTTACTACACAATTCACAAGTAAAAATATTTTAAAATAGTAAAAAAAAAAAGATCTGCCATAAACTAATGACCCAATTTAGTTTAAGTTTTTTAATTTATTACTTCTTAATTTTTCCTGAGTTATCAACTGTTTGTTTTACAAATAAATAAATAATAATTATGATTATTGATATCTGTTTTATGACTACATGTGCATACTTTTCTAAATAGCTTTATAAAAAAGAAATAAGTATGTATTGCACTGCACATATATTTTTAAATATAAATTTATTTATTACAAATTTCCAGGCTGTTGGGTTTTTATGTTGCCGCCTTTTTATTGCAAAAAAAAAAAAAAAATGATCGTGCATAACGTACATAAGTGGAACAACAATTGCACTAACTAATGATGGGTTATTCCGAGCATTATGGGTACATTAGCACCCACATATACATAAAGCGGTAATAAATACTATGTATTACTAAATAAATTTTTTTTATCTTCTGAAATAGAATATATTTAACAAAATTACTTCAGTACAAAGGTACATAGTTCATATTTATATAATTCTTAGCAAAATTTTCTTCAAATAAAATTTTTAACAAAATTTCAAAAGCAAAGTTTTCTTTAAACCGCAAACTTTTATACAATTTCTTCAAAATAGCAAATTTTCGTAAAAGGTCCCGTAGCAATCAAATTTCGTAAGATTTCTTTTTTATGTATTTTTTATACGAGGGCGAATCAATAAGTCCGTGACTTTTCGAACTTCCCTCGTAGTTATATGAAATGCAACACTGCTCCCATCAAGTACCAAGTTAAGTGTCAAGTTAATAG
Source organism: Pollenia amentaria (assembly GCA_943735925.1). Classification (NCBI taxonomy): domain Eukaryota; kingdom Metazoa; phylum Arthropoda; class Insecta; order Diptera; family Polleniidae; genus Pollenia; species Pollenia amentaria. Next base: position 179,283,479 of record OX031010.1, on the reverse strand, counting down.
ACTACGGTCAGGTTTTGGGCAAGTTCCGTCATTTACTTTGTGTTTAACAGCTCTTGAATTTTTTTAAAAATGGAAAAAAGTGAATTTCGAGTGCTCATTAAATATTATTTTTTGCGAAAAAAAACCGTCAATCAAACCAAGGAAAAGCTTGATAAATACTATGGGGGCTCTGCACCATCGATTTCAATGGTAAAAAAAGTGGTTTACTGACTTTCGTCAGTACGTGAGATTGTTGATGCCATAGGCATTTCATATGGCAGTGTGGTTTCGATTTTAAATGATCCAGGTGGGCTTAAGAAAGCTGTCTGCAAGATGGGTGCCGCGTTTGCTCTCAATTGACCATAAGCGTAATCGTGTGACAACTTCAAAAGATTGTTTGGAGTTGTTTAACCGCAATTCGAATGAGTTTTTGCGGCGTTTTGTAACTGTGGATGAAACATAGATCCATTACAACACTCCGTAGACCAAGCAGCACTCTAAACAATGGGTTTCTCCGGGTGAACCGGCTCCGAAAAAGGCCAAGGTAAGTTTGTCGGCCAATAAGGTGATGGCAACAGTTTTTTGGGATGCACGCGGGATAATCCACATCGATTACCTTCAAAAGGCAAAAACAATAAATGGCGAGTACTATGCCAACTTATTGAACCGATTTAACGAGGATTTAAAAAAAAACGACCCCATATGTACAAGAAAAAAGTTCTTTTTTCATCAAGATAATGCACGGGTGCACAAGTGTGTAGTCTCAGTGGCAAAATTACATGAACTGGGCTACGAATTGGTACCTCATCCGCCATATTCTCCGGATTGAGCCCCCAGTGACTATTTCCTATTTCCGAACCAAAATAAATGGCTCGGTGGAAAGAGATTAACCTCCAACGATAAAATTATTGGTCAAAAAAATGCCTATTTTATGGACCTCGAAAAATCTTATTTTTTGGAAGGGATACACAAATTGGAGAAACGTTGGACTGTGTTGAGCTAAAAGGATCATAAAGTCACGGACTTATTAATCCGTCCTCGTAGTTTTTAAATAAAACTTTGTAATTTATGCCAAAAAGACATGTTTTGTTTATTTGTTTAACAAATAGAATTTGGGAATTTTGGTTCTCATGTTGAGTAACATTTTTATTATACATTTTTCATATTAATTCGAATGAGTATTCTAACTCAAAATACAACTTTTATAAAACTTTCATACTTTATAAGACTTTTTCCTTCAATATTTTCAAAGAATATTTTCTATGTGCTATCAGAATTTTTGTTTTTTTTTCTGTGATGAACAACGTAGCAGGCCAGAAAATACATTACATTCTGCTGGTATCTAATAGTTCTATAAATTTTCTGTACAATTTACTTCATTGCTAGCCAAAGAATAGCTAAAGTAAGCCTCGTAACAGAAATATACAAACGAAAATTCTAATAGTGCATAGAAAATATTGAAGGAAAAATACTATTAGAGTATGAAAGCTTTATAAAAATTGTAATTTGACTAAGAATATACATTCGAATTAATATTATTAATATTTTTTAAACTTGAGCAAAAATTTAAACTCATATTTAGTCAATTCACAAGGTATCCTAACATGTCATATTGTCAAAATGTCCTAATATTTCACAATGGTTTAAAAATATTGTTGTTGGTTTGTTAACAAAAAGTGTCTTAAATAAATAGAACGTTGCTTGCTGTGTTTATTGTGCTGTCGTAATTAATCAGAAAAGTCCAGCGCTGAGCGGCTGAGCCGTACAACAACATTTTTAAACCATTGTGAAATATTAGGACATTCATCAAAATAAAAGACATCAAAATAACAGTTAATTAAATTTAAAAAGGTGGCAGTACTTAAGAAACTGTATTACCTTTAGCAATGTATTTGCCAGGGCTACCGTTGTTTATTTTCGAATAGGGTCACAAAAAGGGTATTTTCCAGAAAAATGGTATTTCAATTAATAAAGGGTTTAGTTTTTTATAAGCAGATTTCCCATTTTAAAGACAATAATAAGACCAAGTTGTTTATAAACAACCAAAAAATATTTATTTCAGGTAGGAAGTGCTCAAGAAACTTAACTTTTTTTATGAAATGTTCTTTCCTTTTAATAACACATGACAAAAAGTTGGTTCTTCATCATTATTCTAGGAACACAACTGGGACGAACGACGAATTTCGCCCAACACGACGAATTTTTCAGTAAAACTTCGCTAAGTAAATTCGTCGTATGAAGCACAATAACCACAAATAACTAGCACCTTTTATAATTGAGAAATTTGATTGCTGTTTGTGCAAAGAGAGAGAAATAGTGTGACCATATTAAAAAAAATAATGCTTAAAAATTAAAACATAATTAAAAACACAACTAAAAAATTTTTATAGCTAAATACTTTGTATATTTAAGCAATAAAAAAAACAATTATTAAAGTTAAAAGTAACTTTACTTACAAAAATATGTCTACTAAAACCAAACATGGTCAGCTGGTACTGATTTATTCGTCTTTCGCCGGCATATTTTTTTCCTCAGTATTTATTTATTGAATCTTCATATATTAAATATGAACTAACAATAATTAATCAAGTGTTATCCTAATATTTGCTATATGTACTGCCAGTTCCAGACAAAAAAGATTTCGTCATCACGGTTTATGTTCACATGTGTAGGTGTTTATCGCTCATCTGATTGGGTGAGTGCTGTAGTGTCTCTTCTTCTTAAGCGAGTGTGGCCGCCATAATTTAAAATATTTCGAGCCAATGGATTTGGGTGCAGTTCCAGCCTTATTAAATATTTTACTGCATATTTCGTTATCATAGTTTTTACTAATGGCACATTGAGATCCTTGTGGATATTTGAGTTTTTGAAGTACCAGGGAGCGGCTGGGATTATTCGAAGAAGTTTATTTTGGCGCCTTTGAATTTTTTCGATGTTAGAAGCCCCATAACTGAATACCGTAGCACCAAATTGGCTTTAAGATAGAGTTGTAAAGTAGAAGTTTGCAATTGAGACTAAGAACAGAATTTCTTCCAATGAGCCAATTAATTTGAATTGCTTTTAGTTTCGTTTGAGTTAATTTAGCTTTAATATGCCATTTCCACGTTAAACGCCGATCTATATGTATACCGAGGTATTTTACATGCGAGTGTTGGGAGATTATTTGATTATTGATTTTAATAGGGGGGCATGTTTCCCGACGCAATGTGAATGTTATATGTGCGCATTTTTGCTCATTGATCTTTATCCTCCATTTTTTAACCACCTTTCCAGTTCAAATATATGGTCCTGTAAGTAACGAGATGCTTCTTGACAGTTTGTGTGTACGCTTAGAAAAGCTGTATCGTCCGCAAATGTCCGAAGTATAAATTAAGTATAATAGAGGGCCCAGGATGCTGCCTTGTTTGACTCCAGCGTTAATTGGCTGTGGAGAACTTAAAACATCGCCTTCTTTAATAATAATAATTATCGCCGGCATATGAAATTTTCAACCAAACTTCATATAAACCATATATGGGCCACTGCCTACGTAGTGTATAAGTTTGGTTGAAATCGCACGACGCGTTTATGATTAGTTCGGCGACGTACAAATACGAACTTATTTTTATATATATAGATGATAAATATATACATATGTATGTATGTAAGTAAATGAGTTATGTTTGCTATTAGGGAAATTGTAATTTAATTTATACTTCTTTTTAGGTACGTTCTATATTTTGTTATAAAATCTTCACTCGAAGTCCATTCCTCCATCTTTGCTTCGAAAAAATTAAGAGGGGAAAGCATGGAATTATAAGTTTCTACTTTGAGACTGTTTAAGAAATGCTAATCGAAAACACTTGTTTAGCTGAAGCACTACTGTTCAGCAGTGCAATTTCCAAAAAGGATAAACAAATTTTATAGTTAAAAATGAAACAAAAGGGTAAAAAAAAGAAAGAGTCATAAATGGTATCAGGACCATCAAAAAAGGGTCAAATTGATACTTTATTATCGCATGGGTAACGATGGTATTAGCACTAGTTTTGCCAATTCATGTGTAATTACTAGGGTATTCCTTTAATCAGGCCTTTACATTAATCGGTTAATCGCTCAATTAATTAGCAGAGATTTTTCTTTAATCGGTTAATTTTGTTATTGATCGGTTAACCGATTAATAAAGTTTTTTTTATAAATTAAGTAATTTCAAAAAATAAACATGAATAAATTATTTATTATTTGTGGTTTTTTAGTAAAAAAAATAATAACATAACAAACATAACAATTCTTGAACTAAAACGAGCAAACAAAAACATAAATCATAAATATGTAATATATATTTTTAAATTAATACATATGATCCATTAATTAAAAAAAATAAACAGTTAGATCATATTATTAGTTATTTTAGAGATTTTATAAAATAATTTTTTAGAAAAATAATTTGGCTTAAATGTTTAAGATTTAAGCGATTCATTTCTTTATTTTTGATAAAACTGACTTGGAAAAAAATTCTTTCACTTATCGTAGATGTTGGAGAGGTCGAAAGCAACCCATAATACAGAATATCTTATTTCTAAACATACAGTGCACAGCATAATTCAGGGTACCCCAGCTGAAATCATTTAGTTTACGATTTTAAAAAAAATGTGTGGTTAAATTTTATTTGTTTACTATTTTTTTAATTCGCTTATCCATATGCAACGATAAATAAATAAAATATTTATGTATACAACAAAACATATGGAGTTACCAAAGTTTTCAATGTATGGTTTTTTTATGTTTTGTTGTATACATAATGAATAAGTTCATTAAAAAAATAGTCAACAAATAAAATTTAACCACATATATTTTTGTAAAAATTATAAACAAACTTAATTCAGCTGTGGTACCTTGAATTATGCTGGACACTGTATAAAATCTTCCATTATGTCATTAGAGTCCAGTTTTTAAATTTTTAACACTTCTAATTGTTTCGGCTAATTCTGTTAAAAGATTAATATGAGAAGATATTGGAAGAAAGAAATAACTTAATACATTCATATAAAAAGTACGTGAAACAAAAAGCTGTTGACATCAAAACTTATTTAAAATGAAGATCACTCAACTTTTTTTTTTTGAATGAAAAAATATTTTCTAAGCACACACCCTTTGTATATGAGTGTTTCCTCTCAATAATTAAAAAAAAAACAAAAAATATTATATAATCAGTGTGTTTAGGTCACATAAAATTTTACAGCTAAATCTGGCATTAGATATGGCCAAAAAATGCTAAAAATGATTTTAAAAAATGCCAAAAATAATGCTAAATTTTTTTGAAGATTTTTGTTACAAATTTATTACCAGTATGAAATTTTATTCGAAACTAAATACATTTTAGTGACTTGTTTTTGAACGAAATTGAAATAAATGGTTATATTTAAGCCACTGGCTTTATTTTGGTAAAGCATGTGATACATATAAATATGTAGCGCAGGTAGTTAAGATTAAACTGTTAGTTCAGAGGGCCTTTAAAACTCTTATATATGCAAAATTTAAGCGATATATTTCTATGATATACAAAATTTTTAGATAATTTTATTTTTTATAGTTTAACAAAAGTTTAAGCTTTAAAATAATAATTTTTTTGGCAGTTTAGAGCAAAAAGTTTTTTCAAACATTTACGCTATTAAATTTTTATCTAAATACAAAGTGAAAATTCCTTGTACTTTTATATCGTAATATCAAAGGCAAAATAATATTTACAATCAACATGATAAGGGCATTTCTAATATGTATTCCCTGAATATTCCATTTTTTTTTAACAAGATAGGTAAGCTGTTTCTTAACATAAGAATTATCCATTTTTAGACGAAATTTCATTTTGGGTACAACTTTTCTTAGTCAAAATTTATTATAATTTATAATTTTTTTAAGTAAAATCAATAAAAATATTTGTCCACACTTTTAAAATAAATAATGCTAAAAAAAGCTAAAAACATTATCCAAATATGCTAAATAAAATGCCAAGTGCTAAATGAATATATTGCAGCTAAATAAAAAATTTTAAAGCTAAATTTAGCTGCAAAAATGCCAAAATGGCCACACTGGATATAATACTACCAATAAATTAAAATTTTTGTTACATCGATTAATCGGATTATCAACTGAAATTAACCGGTTTAATCGTTAATCGAAAATAGCCAATTTTAAATTAACCGATCTGTAATCGTGTAGTAATTAATCGGGTAACCGATTTACGGTTAACCGAATGAATGCCCTAGTAATTACACATATTGGGTGTAGTTTTTACTTGAATGTGTAGCCCATGTGTAATTAGTTCTGTGTAATCTGTGTGTAATTTTACTTTTAGTTTTTCATTCATTTTTGATAGTTAAGATTTGCTTAAATATTATGAATATGGGGGTTATTAAATAGCGTGGAGCAAAAAGACAATAAAAATAGCAATAAAGTATTCAAAAATATTGTGGTAGTAGGTGGAAACCTTAAGTTTGTCTGCATCAAACAGAACCACAGCGAATTTTAAAAACTTATGTTGCTTATGCTTGAACAAAAATATTTTTGTGCCATTTATCTGCTGACGTTATCGCTTATGTTTGGAAATAAATACTTTGCATGGGTACGTGGCGTTAAACATGTTCATATCAGTTTTTACTTACTACAGCAATTGGTTAGCTTTGACTTGTTTTAACCTAACCGTATAATTGCACAAAGGAAATATCAATAAGGTTTTTCTAGGCGAATTCCTTCTATCAAAGCTACTTTATTGATTTGTGTTTTTAATTTTGCTTCATATGTGTAATTTCGTTCTCAGTCATGTATAATTTCCGAATTCTTCATTGGCAGCACTGATTTCTATCACTGCATTACCATAGGAAAAATTATGTGTATAAAAAGCTTTAACATATATTAAATACTTTTTCCAAAAATTTAATCAACGGACAACAATTTATTGAATTTTTTCTTACTAAAAAAGTGTAAAAAATTGTTTTTGCTATTTAATAACCGATTTTTAAAGTAAAAGTGTAAAAATTTTCTTCTTTTGTATACTACATACAATTCATTTTAATCCAAAAGTTCTATCCCTGCAAACAGCTGACATTGACTTGCAGCTAAGTGGCAACGCTATTTATCACGTGAATATCTCTTTTTTTCTTCATTCCTCTTTTGCTTGTCTTTTCTTGTTAGAAAAAAATATTTTTTGTATGTTGAGTTTTCTGGTCTTGGGGAACATCGTCGTCGATTGATTTTTAAGCAACAAAAAAATAATTTAAACGCAATTTTTTTGCTTTTCACTGCATAAAACTCGGTTAAAATAAACGGCATTAAATAATTAATCTAAAAAACAAAAAGTTGTAACTGCAGTTTTCCACTAAATCAAAATAAAATGTAAGTGCAGTGTTAGTAAGAAATAAGAAAAACAAGAAAAATTGTCTACTGCAAGAAAGTGAACGAATAAAAAAAAAGTGCACATAGTGACGACGTAGCATCAAATGAATTTAGTCACGAAAACTTTGTCAAAAACCAATAAAAAACTGTCCATTTGCGGAAAGTCCTTTTAAAACTAAAAAGGAATGATAATTATCTCTATTTTATAAAAAAAAATTGCAAATTTAAGTAGGGCTGGAAAAATTTCCATAGAAAACACCTGTTAATTGTGCGAAAAGTGCTTAAAACTGTTATCTATACACCAAAGCCCAAATGTTTGCTTTGGATTTACGTTTTATTAAAAAGTATTTTTAAATTTTATATTTATATTCTGCTGAAGTACTGAAAGTGCTTTGTTTTGCGGTGGTAATTTGTTTGGAACCCTTTCAAACATGCGCATCCTTTAAGAAAATCTGTTAAAAAAAATTGAGACTTCTGATAAATCTTTTTATTTTATTTTGTGTGAATATTTCTCAAAAACCCGTGAGTGAAAAAATCGATCCAAACTGTCATGTGATTTGTCATCAAACAGCTGACCCGCGTAAAATATGCTCACCGCAGTTTTATGTGGTGGAAATATGAGATCAAAACAGAGACACCAATAAAACAGAATTACAGAGTTGTTAATTTTACGGTTGCATTTTGTAAGGGGAAATGGTGAATAAATGTTGGCAAAATGCTGTTTAAATTTTTTGAAAATTCCGTTATATGTGCTCAATAAAAAAAAACTTTTTAGTTTTTTATTGCTTATTAAAAAAACATTGACCTGTGTCTTAAGGGAATTTTTAATTCAATTCGAATGTTTGCCGAACTACACAGCTTTACATTGTTTTGTTGTTTATAGTAGCACACTCCCTTTTAGGATGCATGTTTAACTTAAAAATATTTCCTTGTTTTTAACATGTAGGTATGTATGTATATTTTGTTGTAACACTTATAAATACCTATAGAAGCTTTTTAATGTATATAGGTATAGGTGGGGGAGCGTTAATCAAAACTTGCGTGACTTGTAAAATGTGAAATCGAATGTGGGAACTTTTTTTCTGTTTCAAGAAATTTTTTGTTTGGATAGTCTTTAATTTAATTAAAAATTCTTTGAAGACCAAAATATTAGTCACGTTAAATATTTGCTTTAATAATTCTTAATTAATTTTTTCTTGAGGTAGTCTTCAATTTATCAAAAAACTTTTTTTTTAGAAAATTTTACGACCAAACTAATTTTAAATTGATGTTCTGTTCTAATAATCACTAATCGCTTGTTAATGTTATAATGCTATTTATTTTAAAAAGTAAAAATTTAGATGTTCTTGTTTTAACCGGAGTTATGAGAAACGGCCTATATTTTAACATAGCTCGCATTCAAATACCATTCACGAAAATTGATATACCGGTCATAAATTCTTTCTAAAAATGTAAGACGTCAAACCCCACTGAAGATGTTGTGTGGTTACAATCGAAACTAGTCTGGGCAACCTGTCCGTGAAAGCCTGGGTTCAAATCTCAGCGCAGTCAAGAATGAAAAATTGTCAATAAAATTTTAATTGATTTCATGTTGTAAAAGTCCAGTCTTCATAAAAATAATTTAATAAAAATTAAATTCAATGAACTTATTAAGCCTAATTAAAAATATCTAAATTTGGATTAAAAACCAATAAAATAAAATAACCACAACACTAATTAAAAATTAAAATTGTTCATACAGTTTAAGAAAAAAAAAACGTTATAATAGCAGTGATGCGATGACAAATGTTTGTAATCATAGGTCCAGGTTTGACCGTAAGTCTTAATTAGTCCCCTGTGACAAAATCGTTTAAGACAAATTAATTTAATATAGAATTACTTCATACCAAAATTACGATAATACCTATATACGGGCATGTTCTATAAACGGAAATGAAGTGGATTTGAAATCGAACAAATTTAGAAAACGAGCCTGTAAAGACAGTTAATAAAAATATTCCTTTTTATATACTTCATACTTTGAGTAGGTACTAGGGATGCCAATCGGCACCGATTTTTGAAAATTCCGGGAATCGGGATTTTAGAAATCCCGATACCGGGATTTTCGGGATTCGGGATCAATGTGTTTCTTTAAGATACGACTTTTTTTTTAAATAAACAACACTTTTTGAATATTCAAAAAAAAAAAAACAACAAAACAAATTAGTTTATACATATGTATGTTTATAACACTGGCCTCACACATGATCAAACTGTTCAGATTCTGAAAAAAGCTTAAAAAAATATACGTATCTCTTAGTTTTTCTAGATCAATTCATTTCGGTTTTTTGACAGCAATTAAAGTATAATGTGAATTAAGTTGTGACGACATTAATACACGGCAAAGTGTAGTCCCTCATCGAGATCGATAGCTGAGTTAAAAACTGTAACACTATGTCGACTGCAGTGCAGTACACATCCTGGTTGAGGGCGAGATTGAAAATCAATAATTTAAGTACGTTTGGAATTTATTTTAAAACAAAATGTTTATACAAATGTTTCTTAAGACAGATTTCGATTTTAAATAATTTTTTTATGAATACGTCAGATAGTGTTTATGTATAAAAACAATTCTTTTATTTGCCGTATGTTTTTTCAGCTAATTTTTTATTATTATTGGACCGGAAGGAATATGAGCTATTTCATAAATTATAATTATATCAACTTTTACTGCCGTATTCATAAAAAATAAAATAAGTTTGAAATGTATTTTAAGACAAAATTTTCATATAAATTTTTCTTAAAATACAACTCAAATCCATTTTAATTTTTTATGAATACGGCAGTTATTCTTTAGTTTCTTAATGTACTTTAATTGGATCGTGAACAATTTTTATTTTTTGCTTGATATATATGTACATATAACAGTTATTTCTTGATTTCTATATTTTGCATAAAAATAATCATGTTTTTTTTTGGTATTATGTCTTAAGCCAAAGCTGAACTTGCTAAACGTAATTGTAAAAAAAATCTTGAGATGTGAATCTGCAAATTTCGTTTATACTTAAAATAAAGGTTTTTATTAAGCAAAATACAAAAATCCAGAAATAATCGTCATATAACAAGCAAAAAATGAAAATTTTCTAAAAACAAAAATTAAACTCAAAAATAAGAATTATTTGCAATTCAAAATTTGCAAAATTCAAAAAAAAAACGAACATTTTTGTATATATGTATGTAGGAAAAACTACAGTTATCTTATACAGTTATCCGACCAATTTTGGTCGGATATTTTCCGTTTGGTCGGATGGTAGGCCAAACTTAATTTTGGTCTGTTTTGAGAAAATGTGCTAAATTTATTTTAACAAATTTAGAACACTGGTCGCAAAGCAGACAAGTGCAAATCTAATATTTTTTTTGCAAAACACAATTTTATTGTTTATTTTTGGATTGTTGAAACTATGGATGTGGCAATGAAATGATATGTATTACGTTAGTAGCAAGTTACTTTGACGGTATTAGTTTATATAGGATAGTTTTTGTCACCTTATTTGAGCTTACCAAGTCAAATGCCGTTTACATTTTTTATAGAAACCCCTTTATCAACAAACAATATTCCTTTAAAAAAATTTGATCGGATTGGCAACAAACGGCGCTAACGTCATGACTGGTAATGTTGGTAAGCTTAAGTCTTTTTTTAGCAATGCCAAGTATATTGAGGTTCTTTGTGGTAATATTTAAAGTTTTTTCACAGTTTTTTTTTTTTAAATTTCCTGAAGAAGATTTCCAACGGAAATCGAAATATTGAAAAATTATTTAATTAATTTGTTTTTTAAAAAGTGACCTATAGCTTGAGAAAAATATATCAAAATATTATATTTAATAGAAAAAGGTCGAAGTAATAAGAATATAATTAATAGAATAATTTCAGTAATACGGTTCTGTACCACCCCAAAAGATATAAGGTGTTTCTTATACAAAATGGACTTCTCTGGAAGGAGATATTGTAAGAATTATAGAACAGTCAGATGCTTTAATTCTCTATTTTTGTATCATGTTTTTAACTCCAGCAGAAACCGACTGTCCGGAGGGAATTATAGAAATACTTCCTTAGCAAAACTGTAATGATTTTTAGCGAGCTTTAATTTTCTAATTAAATTAAATAGTTTTTTGCGAGCTTTAATTTTCTGACGTTAGGGTTTTACAAACAGATCTGATGGATAACTACTTAAAAGATCGATGCCTAAGATATTATGAAAAATGTAAAAAGGCGACCTCAACGATCGGCGAAAAGAAAATTATTTTTTTAAGCCTCCTTGCAAAAAGACTTTATATTAAAGAGTGTATGGTGAAACTTTTTTTTGAGGTACGGTCAAGAGTTTAGCCTATCCCAAAAGTGCTCCTGAAAAATGATGATAGGCCATTTTGCATTTTATATAATGTTATTTTATGTAACGGTTTTTAAATATTTTAAAAATTTGGTCGGTTTCAAAGGTTTATGGTAGGTTTTGCAGACAATTTTGGTCGGATAAAATTTTTTTAAACGGTAACCCTGCTAAAGATACAATTTTGGCGTTTCGAGACATCAAAAAGCACCATAAATAGTGCCAAATGCACTAAATTGGCATCACTGCCTTTATTTATTTTAAAATAGTAAAGGTAATCACTATGGGTAGTTCAAAGTGTGCAAATGTGTGCAAAAATAAACACATATGTACAACACAACAACAAAATGAACGTATTTGAAATTTGCTTCATGGGACTTCATTTGGAATTAAAAAACCCTTGAGCAAAAATAGTAGTGCATATTTGATCAGTTGCAAATAAAATCAAACAACAACTTTTGACATTCGGACCGCCATATTTTTTTTATTTGTTAAAAGAAAATTATTTTTCACTGGTTTTAGGCATTCTTATTTCTTAAAATATTTATTTTAATACCTACGCTTGTGCGTAATTTTAAACAAATGAAGATTTTTCTCAACTTATGATCAGGGATCGTAAAACAAAATTAAAAAATATAACTTGAATCAGCTTGCCAGCATTTGCTTTTTTTGTTTTAAAATTTCAAAATAACTGTTATTTTCGGTCCCTGCTTATGATAGTGCTGCCAGAATTTTTTTGTGTTGCCAGAATAAATTTTTAGAAAACTAAAGGTACGGTCACATATGGCAAATATTAGCCCCAAATATGTTTGCCTTTATTTGGCAAATTTTTTTTCAAAACAATGTAGGTTTCATTTTGTGGTCACACTGCGCACATTTATTTGCTCATATTTGTTTGCTCGAACAGATGTCAAATAGCGGCAAACACACATATTAGCAAACATGTTTTCCATATGGTCACACTTAAAAAAATATTTGCCGAAGCAAAATATTTGACCAAACTGTCAAAATATATAAATTTATTTGCCAAAACACTATTATACAAATTGTGATGGAAAATATAGAGGAATTTCTTTCAATTAGAGCGTGTTCTATTTTGATCTGGCAAACCATCTGACATCAGCTGTTTTGCAAGTCGTCTGTTTGTGGAGGCAAATATATATTAAAATCTATTTACTTACACATATTCTTAAAAAAAAACAAAATTTTTAATTAACTAAAATACAATAAAAAGTGAATATAAATATAAATCAGTAAATAGTTTGCTAATATGAATGTTTTTATGTTATGTCAGGTGAAACCAAAAAGGAACGTGTTAAAGCAAAAATGATTAACCTTCTGTAATTGTCAATTTTGACAGACATGTGAAATTACATATGGACTTTACATCTGACAAACCCACCGCAAAATAAATATCGTGTAAAATTGCTTAAACATTTTTGAAAGGTTGAGTTTAAAATCGATTATACATATATGATTTCAGTGTTCTTTTTATATTTCGTAATCCATTTTTGAAATCTTAAAATGGTAATTACTCAAAAAATGGTTTTATACAATAACTAGCATTTAACCCGCTACTTCGTTAGCATCTCCTTTTCTTTCGTGGACATATTACGCCAAAGTTTATGTTTCTAGGTTTTAACCAGCTACTTTGTAATAGGTACGATTTTCACCTCTTAAACGTTCGAATTTCGAAAATGTACCACATTTTTATTTGTATTTTTTAGATACGTTATGAATGTGATATAGTTTTTATTTTAATGTTTATTGGTTTAAAAGATAGATGGCATAGCAAAAAAGTTTAAAAATACAAGTTTTACCCGTTTACTCCCCAAAAAGGCCGAATTTCAAAAAAGTACCAAGCACCTGTCCGCTTATTTTTTTTTTATTGAACAACAATAAGTACTAAATTTTTGACTAAAAAAAAATGTTTTGTAAAAAAGTACCAAAAATAGTTACGGTTTTTACCCCTTAAATGTCCGAATTTCGAATAAGTACCAAATTCGTATTTGGATTTTTTAGATAAGTTTCAAATGTGATATAACCCTTATTTCTATGTTAATAGGTTTAAAAGATAGATGGGGTGACAAAAAAGTCCAAAATACAGATTTTACCCGTTTACTCCCTATTTCCCCTTTTTTGTACTTTTTTCTCCCCATTGAAGCATAAAAAAATTTAAATATTGTAGTAGGAGCCCATAATTTAATACGTCTATGGCAATAAATAAAAACAATGTTTTGTAAAAAAGTACCAAAAATAGTTACGCTTTTTACCCCTTAAACGTCCGAATTTCGAAAAAGTACGAAATTTGTATCTGGATTTTTTAGATAAGTTTCAAATGTGATATAACCCTTATTTCTCTTATTATGGGTTTAAAAGATAGGTGGGTGACAAAAAAGTACCAAAATACAGGTTTTACCCGTTTACTCCGTTAAAGGGCTGAATTTTCAAAAAGTACCAGACACCTGTCCGCTTATTTTTCTAAAGAACAACGATAAGTATGAAATTTTAGTTTTAGAGATATAAGGTTACCGAATTTACCCGTTTTTACCCCCTAAACATTCGAATTTCAAAAATCCCGTCTTTGTGATCGATTTGGGGAGAGCTAGCCCTGGTCCAAATTTCAAGTTTTTACCTTCAGTCGTTTAGGCTGTGCGATGATGAATCAGTGAGTGAATCAGTAACGTTACAAATTTATATATATAGATTAGATAACTTTTTTATCTTTGATCCAAGGCAGTAACCGCACGACGATTTGGCTACAACAACAAAAAATACTGAAAATCAAAAACGAATTTAATGTAATTCCAAAATCAAGTGTTTTTTTTAATAAATAAATTAGATAAATGTTAAATTTTATAAAAATATTATTACAATATTTTGTGTTTTTTTATTTGATTTTAGTAGTATTTTTTTTTTTAAGTTGTTCCCAACAGCAGTTATTTGCTACTGTTTGCTCTTACAAAATAATTGTAAGAACAAATATTTGTTTGCTTAAAATACAGGCAAATATTTGTTTTTGAGTGGTCACATTAAAAGCATTTTTGTTTGACACCAAACAAATTTATTAGCCCAAAATCAGCTGTTTTCCTGTTTGTCGCAAATAAATATTTTGTGGTCACATTACGGCAAACAAATATTTGACGTTTTTCGGCAAATGTTTGCCATATCTGACCGTACCTTAAGACATTTGCAACAAATATAAAAGTGGTATGCTCACGATCAATCATAATATGCACTGAAAATTTACAAAGTGCAAATTTGCACAATGACCATAGTGATTACCCTTATTACTATTTTTGTATTTTTTTTAGATTTTATACCTATTAGTTCAGATAAATTGTTTTTGATGAACAATTTTATGAAAATGCGAATTCTTGTTAAATTATTTTACTGATTTTAAAAATGTCTTCTAAAATTTTGTAATATTTATGTAGTAAGGGATTTTTTCGATTCAATAAGCTATTTTTCGAGTACATTCAAAATTTTTGTCTGATTTAAGCTGTTGTTAAATTATAAACGATTCTTTTAGAAATGTTTAAAAATAAATAAAAAACAGAATATAAAATGTTCAGCACGTAATGAATTAAATTAAAATTGCGTAGAAATTGGTTCAGTATAAAAAAACATATATCGCTTGTCTCCATTGTTTTTTTTTTTACAAAATGTCCCCTTCTTCTTTTTTGTTTTTTAAACGTCGCTATGCATAATTTTTTTTTTTAATATGGAAAACAATTATTTTTAAGCACAAGGACGACAACTAGCCAGAAAATCACACAGCGAACAAACCCATAAAGAAACTGGTCAAGACAGCAGGATCCAGATACAAATAAACAACAAGAGCTGAAAATATAAAATAATACAAAAAATAGGAAAAACCAAGGGCAGTAAACTATTAATTTCATTGCAAATAACAAAAAAAAAAAAAAAAAAACAAATATAGACAGCATCAACTGTCATTTATAAAAATAACAGCAAACATTAGCGTTTTTCACTATTGGTAGTAAAGTACCCTTGTAGACCTCGTTAGTCTTATTAATGTAGTTAACGTACTAAGATTTACAACACTGCAACAACAAAATGTATTTAAGTTGTATTTACTACCCTGTGGTTGAAAAATCACACAAAAAGCTGTAGTAGACACGTGTGTTTGTTTAATCTAAAAAATAAAACAGTTGACGTAACTATATCTCGCTCTTTCTTTCACTCAGCAGATTCATTAATTTACAATTCATGCGAAGAAGGCACTCACGCTTTGTACTATAATATCGTATTAAATAAAGCAGGGGGGTTAACGCAAATTTCGATTCGAAATAAATAATTTACGAACTCGAAAAATTCTTAATGTGTATAACGATTTCCATACTATTTGTTCCGAATAAACGGAAGTTTTTATACTTTATGGTAAACAAAAAATCCCTTTCTCAAAACCAACTTTCTATTATGAATAATAACGTTTCATCAATTTCCGATTTGTTTTTAAAAACACCCTCTGCCATCATTTCGATCGAGTACGAAAATCGTAAATTATGCGAAATCGGAAATTATTTCTTCCGAAAGAAAATACGCAGTAGCCCCTTTGAGTTGCTTAACACAAAAGGTGAAAACCGCTATTATTTAATATTATACCATGTTCACACGGACAGCAATATTCGTGTTTCGCTCTCCCATTCCTGTTTCGCGCCCCAAACATGATTGAAACAACATGTTTTGCCATACAAAATTTTGAGAGCGAAACAGGTCGTTTCATTTTGAAACATGTTGCGAAACAGGAAAAATATACTATCATCTCCAATTTTGATAACAATTATCGTTAGTTTATCTGAACTAGCTCTCAAAAAAAATCAAAACAAAGAAAAAAACAAAATAAAAATTCATGTTAAATAAAATAAAGTGAAAATAATTAAATAATAATATTAATAAAAGTTTTAAATAATATATTTTGAATTTTTACTTACATTTTAATCTATTTTAAATAAAATCACACTAACAACACAAAAAAAAATGTCAACATGAAACAAGAATGAATCGTATGAACAGCGTGTTTGGCAATCGAGTTTCAAAGAGCGAAACGAGTGGTTTTTATCGTCGTATGAACATAGCATTATTAGAGGGAAAGTTTTCATAACCACCTTTTACAAAATTTATGTGACCATAAAAAAGGATCGTTTTTTAACTTGACTCTATAGCAACTAAATTAAATTTTCAGAACAGTCTCTTATTTTTTTATATCTACATACATATACACATGGTGGAATAAGTAGGTGGCAGCGCTACGGCAACAAATACAACATTACAACAAAAATGAAAAATAAGTCTCCGTATACGTCAAAAATTATATTAAACTAAAACCAAATTTTGCCGCTAAACGCAATGAAATAAATAAATTTTTAGCCAATTTTTACTTCACTATGGTTACTATCTTATTTAATTTTAATTTAAATAATCAAAAACTTTAATACAATACAATAATCGCAGCACAAAACGTAAGCATAAACAAAACTTTGACATAAGACTAGACAAACAATACAAGAGCAAAAAATCGTCATCTGGCGTAGTAATGCCACCTGTTTATTTCATCATGCATATACATATGTATAATAACTCTGCCCCACTGTAACCCTGTTAATATATATTCTAATACCTAAAGTCAAGCCGTCTTTAAATGGAAAATACATATAGCTCAGGGATGTTAAAGTTGGTACAATTGTACTTTTTCTGGTACATTTTGGCCTTCTAAAGTACCGTGGTACTACCGTGACTCACTTGGTACAATTTAAAATTTTGTCATAGTTCCCCTTTTTTAATTTTTAGTATAGCAAACAAATTATTAAGTCCTTTTCATTTTTGATTATTATTTCTTTCATCAGGATTTAAAAATCCTTCTTTTAAATTGCATTTTTTATTATGCAGTATGCACTTAAAATTATTAACATGGTTGATTTAGAAATGCAATCAGAAGATGCTCAAATGCATGTGTTTTTACAAAGGCTAACTTTTTTGTTCCGACAAATAGAACGTATTTTCATGAATAAAAATGTTTTGGATGAATGTGATATCTCTATCTTTCTTTACGTGCCCTTTGAAGAAATTGATTGCGGAACAGAACTGGATTTATATATTTCTACAAATAATATTGATATTGTTAGAGAAATGAAAGAAAATGCAAAACAATTTTGTATAAAATTTTCCGAAGTTTTGAGAACCAAAGTCAACTTTAATAACGAAGTTTTAATGTGGCTCCATAAATTTACTAAAGAAAATGTTTTTTCTGGTAAAATAAGTAGTAGTAAAAATGATCCCGAATAAAATTATAAATTTTGATTCAATCAATAATCAATTTAGGGCTTTAGCTGATGTCGATCACCTGCAGTCGTTAAAAACTGAAAACATTAATAGTTTTTGGTCGGCAGTAGCTAATTTACAAAATGAGCTGAATGTCCACATGTTTCCTGACATTTCTAGAGTCGTTGCTGGAATTTTATCCATTCCACATTCGTCTGCAAATGTGGAAGGAGTTTTTTCTTTTCAAAATATAAATAAAACTAAGGAAAGAAACAGACTACATGTGCCAACAGTATTAAGTATCATACAAAGAAAGGATTGGATAAGATCGAAAAATTCATGCTGTGCTATGATGTAAAAATTCCAAAAAGCTTATTAACTAAACAAATAAGTGCCCGATTTTGATCTCATATATTTATAAGACTTTTATGTACCTTATTTAATTCATACATATAATGTATGCTAATGTTAAGTTTGTTTTTTTGTGTACAATTGAATTTTTATGTTCTTTTTTGTTGTTTTAATAAATTAAAAGAAAATGGTACTGTGAAGGTCCAAAAAGTACATTTTTTTCTTAAAGTTGGTACAAAATTTAAAACCCGATTTAACATCCCTGATAAAGCTCATTTACTTCAATAATCACAGAACTCAAAAAATAAAATTTTGAAGTAAGTGATGCAGAATTGTTCGCTAGGTTTTTCTTTATATGTATTGTTTTTAAAATTCATCTGTATATCTTGAGAGAGAATGTGTCGTTATTTTTTCTACGTGGTAAGAGCAAATAAAAAAACTTTAAAATCTTTTATATCAAAATGGATTTTTTTGAGTTGTGTCACTATTGAATAAATGAAAGAAATGTACATACTTTTATAAGTTATGGAGCCTTAAATAAATATTTCTACAATTTTCACTATAAATGATAAATTTATAGTACTCTTATTTACCACTCGTTGTGGTAGAGCGCATAAAAAGTACATAAATTTAACTACTATTTGTACCAATAAAATATAATTTGTTCGCTAAACATGAACACGAATCAAAGACGCCAGCCAAATGGAAAACAAAAATGGTAGTAAACAAAACTATAATATCCAACAAACACGAAGGCAAACCTTTGATATGAAATGAATCATTTCATATCAAGCATAAATCTCAAATTATTCTCAATTGTTTGATTTTAACATTTGAATTCAAATTGATAATGATTTGAATATAAACATTTGACATACAATTTTTTTTTTTTTTTTTGCCAATTTCATTTAAAATTGTTATCAAATAGAATCTGGGAATTATTTCTTTTCATAAGCTACTTTCTTATATTCAAAATTTTTTATTTTTCGAATTTATTCTATGAGCTAAATTTCAGTTATGTATTTTGTAAAGCTTTTTGTAATAGTTCCATTCCTTAAATTTTTAGAAATGACTTTATACACTACCAGACTATTATCTTGTATCTTCCTGTTATATTTTACGTTAGCTTTCCTTTTTATAGCAATGAAGTATATTGTATGTACAGAAATATTCACAATGTTTCGACACCAGCAGAATGTAATGCATTTTCTGGCCCGCTACGGCCTTCGTCAGCATTCTTTGTGTTACCTGGATAGTGATACTTTATAAATTGAATGTACTTAACTAAACTTTTTGATAAAATAGTTTAACTCAACTATTTGTTAAAATATCAAAACAAATTGAAGTCCGTATAGACAAAATCTTGCCAACCTAATGGTAGAAGTACATAACACGCGTCAATTCGTCGACGAGTATCGTGCGCTTAAAAATGTTAGCGCAAGAAAAATGGCAAGTTATACAAGTTTAAAGTATTCCAAGCTTCAGCTCTTTTTTATAGAATACTGTATGTTTTATAAACTCTTCAATAAGTTTTTCCTTTATGATTCACAAATTTGTTAAATTATTCTTTTTTTGTTGTAAGCTGACTTTGTCAAAAAATACACAACGCATTAAATAGTTTAAAGTTACCCAACTTTCTGCCGCAAACGTGTCAAAAAGTTTTTTGAATAACGTATTCTATGAAAAACACTAGTTGAACTTTTTTTTGATAGAAGTCTACAGAGTACTCGCGCACTAACGCGTATTATGTACTTCTACCTTTAGTGATATCGTAGATATAATCAGCCTTATTACGGTTCTCGATGTTTGTAACAACGTAAGTCGAATTTTGTAGGAAATTAAAGATCACAGGTTGTGTGTTTCTTTAATCTACTACAGAGTTATTTTCGACATCGAGAACCGTAATTAGGCTGAATATCCGAACAGGCAAACACCAATTTTCCCTAATGTTCTGAATTCCAAGCCACTGAATCAGAAATTTAAACATAATCCTCTTCCTCCTCCTCAGCTCGACAACTTCTGCAGTAGTCATTTCATTAATTACAGACCCATTCTTCTCCCCACCGGCAAGTGTTCAGTTATCACTGAGGCCACTGTTCTAATCTGTTCCCTATTAAACCTAAGTATAGAGCTCGTTCTCCGTTCATCATAGCCAGACCACAATGCCATGTATATGAAGCAGATTGACTCGCGAGTCTATTCCAACTGTGCAAGAGTGACTTACCGTGAGCCATTGGAGAGCCAACGAATTGATCAATAAACCGGTCATTTAGACGACCATCTCGTTTGACAGGGCTATCTGTCATCTGGTTACGCAGGCATTCCGCAGGCCCAGGTATTCACATTAGCGTTGCCTTCGAATGCATCGCAATCTCATTTAAAGACATACATTCTGCAGTTAACAGATGTAAAACCCGCTTAGGGGGCAACTACGGTTTGTTTAACGGTTTGTCACAGCGTATCCAAACCGCCTGGTGAGTTCGTATTAAGCACTTGACAAATGCCCCTGTGTGTGAGAATTAATTTGCACACACAGATGGCAACGTTGAGTCTATACACTCGTCCCTTGTTTGAGGACTGGAGCTTACTAACCACCGCTGCCTTTAAATGAATTCTGGCAGCTTCTGTCGAATAGCAACAGCACCCAGACACCCCTCACTGAACGAACTTTCCCCGAAGGTGAAAAATCATAATTTGACGTGAGGTAGTACCTACCCGCGACTTTTGGTTTAAACCACAGCCACCACGTGCTCTCCTGAAATGTATCCCCAAACCTCGAGGCATCGACTTCCGAAAAGACAATCATCCCGGTTAAGTATGCTTCTCGCAAGAAGCATACTTAACGGAGACCTGCAACCATAGTCAGCCCGGTTTGCACTGGAGGCTGCTGACTCCCGTGGAGCCTAAGGTTTAAAGTCTATAGGTACGGACCTCGAGTAAATCTGAATCCAAGGACCAGATATATTCACTCTGTCTTTCGATAGTTGTCGCAAGGCAGCATACGCCTTTTCAAAATTGTAAACCAGCATACTTTTCATTATAGGTTACAGAACAAAAATTGTTGTTAATATACTGGAGTTTTGCTCTAACATGATCAATATATAAAGAGGTAAATTTCCTCTAAACATTTTCGTTACTCTTCTTAGGAAGAGCTTCATGATCATTATGTATCAAAGTAGGCCCGACCTATAGCCATCTAGATAAATCTATATGTTACCAGAAAGTACCTCGTGGATGTAGGCCATAGACGCTTGTTGCCGAGTTGAAGGCATATCCGAAGGCTTACTCATGAATTCGACAACTTACATGGGGCAATGGCAGCCTTGCTATCCGTAAAAATAAATATGTATATCCATCGATATGCGATGCGGGCTAACTGGCTCAGATATTAAGCCAGTTAGCCGCCTACCTGACAGCAGAAGTTTCCGCCTGCAGGACACTTCAGTCATCTCGCAGACGAAGGGGAACCTCTATATCCAGTTCCTCTATTAAAGAAACCCCTGACAACTCTACTTACTTTCATCGAGCCTTCCTTAAAGACCTTTAGGCCGGCTTACGGGGTGCAGTAGTCCACCCCGCCAGAGACAATCGAGTGTTTAAGTATCCTGGCGTTACCACAGTGTAGGTTTTCGTTAATTTTTAATGTATAACCTGTCACCAAGAAAAATAAGTATGGATTTCTAGGATTGACAACGTATTCCTTTAAAAATCGAAGGTTACTAGTTTTTGTTAACATCCTTTAACTAACTCCTGCTGAATTTCATAAGAATCATTAAGAACACCATGACAAAAAATTGTGTATATATATTGAGAATTCAAAAACTAATTAATTAAAAATGTTACTTTACATTTACTATTGAGTACTTTTGATATTATTGTTGCTGCTTTTTGCTATCCTTCTTAGGCAAATCTAAATCTAAACTATGAATGAACTATTACACAACATTTTCAAGGACTCTTTATCCTTTTATGACTATGACGATGATGGTCACATGACACTTTTATTATTTGAATTATGATAAAACATAAAAGTTTATTATAAATAATAAAACTTTGTTTTTTAAATTGAAAAAAGAAATTGTTGGTTATTTTCCTAGACGACAAAATGTCTACTTATGTACGTATATAAATAATGTGTATCTACAAATATGGTGAATGTCTTTGTATTTTAGAAATATTTAACAATCACAGTTTATTTTTTATTATATTCCTTAGAAAAACAAAATCTTATATAACTTACTAATTAGACAAAATGTGGGTTCATTAAACTACTAATGACTTTTAAAGAGAAACAAATATATAATAAAGAAAAAATAAAAAGGAAGAAAAAAACTCCTATTTAATTCTGAGTCATTTAATTAGAAAAGAAAAATTTAATAATCATTTTAAATTTATTCATTTTGGGCTCTGAGAAGATTATTTTGCTTCGATGAACCTACTCCATAAGCTATTGAATGACTTTTAACTTGATAAATGAAGCCGAAACTTCCAAAGTCCGCCCCTTATAAATGAAAAAAAATTAAGGTTAAGGCAAATGGTAAATATCGAACCTTGAAAAACTGTAATGCGTTACAGTTATGCGACGCCAAACCGTTAGCCACTGCGGACCAAACGCAAAACATGCGAATGCAGACAAACAACCAAGATGCTTGTACCTAATTTGGAAACTTTGGCTTTTGTCGTATGTCTCCAGACATACAGAAATCTAAAATCTCCTTGTATGGGAGATGCAACTCCCACTTTTCCCATTCCGTCCACACTTTGTCGGATGTTGTGTATTGATAAGTAAGATGTTTTTACCTAATTTGGAGTCCTTTGCTCTAACCGTTCTCTAGATATAAAGAAATCTGTATTGTCTTTCTATGGGAGGTACCACGCCCACTTCTCCAATACTGTCCATTTTTTCTAGAGTGTGTATTGATAACTCAGATATGTGTACCAAATTCGGATAATTTTTCTCTTACCGTTACTTAGATATAAATAATTATATTTTGTGCCACGCCTACGTCTCCAATAACGCCCATATTTTTTCGGATGTTGTGTATTGATAACCAAAATGTTTATATCTAATATGGAAACTTTGGCTCCTGTCGTTCTTCAGATATACATAAATCTATGCCTTTGTATGAGAGATGCCACGCCCACCATTCCAATCCCGCCCATTTTGTCAAAGATGTTTTTTTTTTATTGATAACCCATTTATGTGTACCAAATTTGAACAATGTTTCTCTTCCCTTTCTTAAGATATAAATAAATCTATTTTGTGCCACGCCCACTTCTCCAATAACGCCTATATTTTTTCGGATGTTGTGAATTGATAACCAAAATGCTTGTATCTAATTTGGAAACTTTGGCTCCTGTCGTTCTTCAGATATATATAAATCTATGTCTTTGTATGAGAGATGCCACGCCCACCATTCCAATCCCGCCCATTTTTACAGAGATGTTTTTTATTGATAACCCATTAATGTGTACCACATTTGGACCATTTTTCTCATACCATTCCTTAGATATAAATAAAGACATTTTATGCCACGCCCACTTATTCAATCCCGTCTAAATTTGGTCAGATGTTGTGTATTGATAACCAACTCCGTGCTCTAGATATAAAAAATTTTATATTGTCTTTGTATGGCAGGTGCCACGCCCACTCAAAATTTCCATAAAAATATACTGTGAAAGTTTCATGAAGATCGGTTTAGCGGTTAAGGCGGCTATAAGATACAAACAAACCAACAAATAAACATACATACATTAATTTTTATACATAAAGATAAACAAATATTGCAAATAAATAAAAATCTCGTGGTTAGATTTTGTGGAATATTTTGGGAAATATTTTTCCCAAACTTCAGTTTATTGATTCAATGTAAAAATTGGTTTAAAAATACAAAACTAATTATGGTATTCTGCATAGCAATTCCTTTTGCTTGTAAAGCAGAGATGGACGTTGCACATAGCACAAATGTTATGCGTTTTTTTTTCTACACGTTTCTTTGCGCAATTTATACATCTCTTCATTTTGTGTGTGTTTTGCATATCGTGAACTGGTAAGTTGCGTATTTTGCTAAGCTTAGCCTTTGCGCCTTCCCTATGAGCAGGTATTACACTCTACTTTGATGTAAAATTACTTATCAAATTTTGTGCCACTACTTGTCGATACTCCAAACTGGTGAAAAGTGATCCCTCAACTCGTTTTTGTTTATGTTATAATGGTAGGTGCCCCGGTAGGCTAGCTGGTAGTGAGCTAGTCTATCATTGCCGGGGTTGCGGGTTCGATTCCCGCCAGAGACTCTGGTCTCCTGCAGACCAGCGTGGAGCTTCGCGGGATTAGCGTAGGTATAATAATAAAAAAATCTGATGCACCTCATAAAAAACCTTACGCTCGTCCAAGAGATTGACACCGCCCATATATTTTTTATAGTTTGCTAACACTTCAGGACAAATTATGTTTACGTTCTGAGCTGATTCTGATTGTCTTCTCTTTACGAAAATCGTTTGTTCTGTTGATATAAAATTGGATAACATGTTCATCTTTCCCATCACTATTATCCGCATTCGCAGATGTAATATCTCATTTTCGCCTAAACTTCCTATACCTTTGGCTTATCAATGCTAAAATTTAAAATTAATATTGTGAAGAACATGTTAAAAAAACGCAATATCAATAGAAAAGTAAAGCTTTGTTCACATTATGTGTATTTGTCATGTGGAATGTCACTTTTCTGCACAAATGTAATTTTATGTGTATGTCAAAATTTCAGTAATACATAAGGTTCAAAATTTCCATGTTCAAATGTTGGTATGTAAAGTACATTTGACAACACCAATCAAGAAAAACAATCTTAAAACAGCTGAGTGGCTATATAGAAAAATTAAATTGAAATTTGTTATATATTGTTGTTATTAATTGTTATAAAAACAAAAACATACATACATACTAACGAGTACTTTTGTTACTTCCTTTTCAACTTACCCTTTATTTTTATTAATTATTTGTGTATTTTTTCTTATTATTTATTTACTATTATTATTTATATTTGATAAAATTTCAATTAATTTTTGCCACCACAGACAATTTTGTTAATACGAACCAGTTGATGTCAGATGCTTTGACACTCGTTCTAAATCCAAAATGTCATATGTACTGTACACAGAGAAATAACACATGATATTGTTTGGAGTTGTTCAGACGATATGTACATATTTAACATGTGAAAAAGTGACAATCCACATGACAAATACACATAATGTGAAAATAGCTTAAGAGAAAATCTTCACTTCTGGTCCCATAGACAGGGGTGGCAGATAATTTTGTTAAAAAAAATCAGCATTTTTTCGAAAAAAAGTCGGCATTATCGGCACTTCAATTAAAAAAATCGACAAAAAATCGCCAACTTAATAATATCCATTTTAAGAACAATAAAACATATTTTTATTAACACAAAAAATAGCAAAACAGAATAATTCAGCATTAACTTACATGTAACCCATATAAAAATTAATGAAATAAATATTTTTATAAATAAATTGTAGTTAATTTAAAAAAATTTTGTACATTAAGTTAATATTGTTTTTATTAGTAGAAAAATTTTTTTCAACATTTTATTTTAGCAAATATTTTATAGATACATATTTGAGTTTAATAGTCTAATTAAATCCATTTTAATACCAACATCAAAACAGTTTGCATTATTAAATTTTATGTAATCTTTAGAAAAAAGAATTCCTTGCAAGGATTCATTCTCCAGGAAACATCGAAATTTGGTTATATGAAGATTCACTTAGCTACATGTTCTTTCCACATTTACTTAAGAATATGGAAGAACCATAATTTGTTTTACAAACTTTGACAGCACTGGAAATGCATAATTAGAATCCCCACGTTTTAAGTATGAAATTTTTTGCCAAAAAGTTTGTAAATTTACTTCAATTCCTTATTAATCTTCTAAAAAATGTAACAATTTTAACTCTCTACATTCAGTCTAAAATTAGTTTTTCTTTTTCAAAAATAAAGCTGGGGAACTCTTTCAGAATTTCCATAAAAGAAATATTTTCCTTTTTCATAATTTTGTTAGGGTTTTCATATTTAAAGATTTATAAGATTTTTGTTCAAAATCAAAACACTTTAATATTTTATTTGCAATTTCTATATAAAAATTAAAACAGTTATTAACAATTTTGTTAATATCGCTTTTGTTGAGTTTTGATTTTGATAGTAACTCATTAGCCATTAAGCCCAAATACTAATCATTAAAGTTCAAAAAATTCTTTGTGTTCATAAATTCCGTTTAGTTAATTTAATTTTTGTAAAATTAGTTAATACAGTTTTAAAAACACTTCCCATTTTGTTGTATACGTTATGACAAGTGCTCTAAAGTTGCCCAAATTAAAAAAATTACACGTTAACAAGCAAAGTTACCGTGATTCAAGTGTTTATCAAAAAATCGGCATTTTTGGAGCGAAAATTCGCACTTTGCTAATTTTAAGGCAAAAAATCGGCAAAATGCCGATAAATCGGCAAATATGGCAGGCCTGTCCATAGAGTAAATATACATAAAGGAGTAGGAGTACTCCAAAACTACTCCAATTATATGGCAAAAAGGTGGTCTATTTAAAATTACGATGTCCTAGGAGCGGACCATATAACCCACCGAAGTAGTCCCTAAACTACTCCATGGAGTACTCAAGTGGGTTAGTTTCAAAAGTACTTCATGTTTCTACTTTTTCACTAATCGCCTTTTATGGCATGCACTGTAATCCATTATTGCTATTATTATAATATTTACTTGGTATTTTTAATTTTGTTTATTTTTTTTCACAAATCTTAAAAAACTTTCCTGTTTAACTTTTAAATAAACAATTAATAATGGAGAACATCAGGGCTACCAATGTGTAATACTGTAAACTATAGTATAGCATACCTCTACATCATGCAGTTGTTGGCAGCACTGCATGTTAATTTGTCTAATATGGTTCATACTACAGTACATTGGACCATGTTGTAAGTAGTCCATTTAAGCCACATGAACCACGTAGTCCAATATTATCTGCATGGATTTGCCACTTATTAATTTTTTATTATTAATTATCATTTCTCTTTACTCACCACGTAATATTTATCACTATAAGACTTAGAAACGTAACTAACCGCTACAAAACGAGCCAATTTAAAACGACCTTACGGTGGGGAAAAATGCGATTTCGCTTCCTTGATTAAACTATACACTTTTAAGTATTGCCAACTTTTTACTTTTATTTACAATAAATCATCGTTGTTGTACGACATCAAGTTGTCTAAATAAATATTTAAAAAAAATTCATTACTAAAATTACCAATTCAAATTTTTGAAAAAATGTTTCCCATTGACGTGAAAGGTTAAAAAATAATCACCTCTATCATGAAAACAAGTGGAATTTTTGTTCCCATGAAATTTGTATTCCCCTCAAAGGGAAAAATGCTATCGTTGAACTCCCGTGTATAATTTTTCGCGCTATCAGTTCTCAGTGAATGTAAAAAAGAAGAAATATTAAAAAACATTAAAATAAATTTTTTTTGTTCAAAAATATACATGTATATTTTAAAGAAAAGTTTAAAAAAAAAACAAAATAAAATATATTGTATTGGAGTGAATGCAACATTAGCTAATTGCGTTTTTATGTAGTAAAAAAATTTCTAAAATTCTGCCACCACGTCTTTGAAAAGCTTCATAACTCCTCAGGCAATCGACCTGATTTTTGCATTTTGTTGAACAATATACACATACGTTTGTGCCTCTTTTAACGGAAATGGACCTTAAAGTTAATTTTGTAAACTTCAATATTCGAATTTTGAGAAGAATTACTTACATAAAGGTTTTGTTCCCCAGCAAAAATAAAGTGAGAAATTCAATGGGAAAAGTGAACAAATTACGAGGGAAAAAATTGTTCACGATATTGGAAATTTTTTCCCGCGAAAATTTTTTTTCACGGTATTATTCTTCTATAAATTTATTTTTTTCATGGAAGTTTTTCATGATCGCAAATACGTGAAAAGGGAAAAAATTATTCACGATAGGGGTGAATAATTAACGAAGCGCGAGTTGCAACCTCATCCAGAGCAGTTTGACGAATAAAATTTACATTTTGAAAGATCTTAATCTAAAAAAGTAGTGATTTTTTTTAAATCGTTTTTGCTTCAAACCCTTTAAATAGCATTAATTTTAATTAAAATAATTTTAAATTTTATTTGTATAAAAACTTTACAAAAAAAAAATTAAACAGAAATGTTTTCAGAAGAAGTGAATTAAGATACATTAATTTTTTTATTTGGCTCTTAAATCTTTTATACATAAATTAAAAGATATTTCAAAGCACTTTCCTTCCAATAATACTCATATCCATTTTTTTACTTCAAACAGATATTGATTAGCTGCCAGTTCATCGATTTCGAACGTTAACGTTCGCAAACAAAATTTCATTTAAAACAGCAACAAATTTTAAAATTTGTTTTTGTTTTGAATATTTTTTTCTTTGCGAACGTTAACGTTTGAAATCGTTGAACAGGCAGTAAGTATTCTTAATTTTTACGACCTATAACTCGTAACTATAGCTGCGTTTGCGCAAATAAATTTTTTATATTCAAAAGAACTCTTAAGTTTTTTTATATGACGCTAAAGGCCGGTGTTCACTATCCTACATAATCGTACGATTCATTTACATGAAAATCTGACGGAATTCCATCCAAAAAAATGTCTGCAAGATCTGCTGTCAATGCCACACTGTCCCACTAAAAAGATGCAAACTCAAATGGCTTAGCTACTTTACAAGAAAATGCAACTCTGATCGCATAGAATCTATCATTTTATGAAAATTTTTATCAATTATAAAAATAGGGAACTAAGGACAACAAACAAAATCGTTTAATAAATAATTGAATTCCCAAAAACAACTTTGATAATAAATTTTTGCAACTGAACTGGCAAATTGTTTTTATTCTGATTTCTTGCGAAAACAATAAAAGCAATTTGTTTTTGCTTTTAATTTGGTTTTTCTAAACCCACTTAAAACTACAATTAATGTTAGGAGAATTCCAACTAATTGTAGTGGGGAATGTAAGAAAAGATAAACTCACTGTTTTATTGCTGGTATTTTGTTTAAGCTTTGATATCGTTGCAAATAAGACTTTTTGAGTGTATATAATTCTCATTACCTCTTGTTTGCTGATAGCTTTGGCTTTTCTAATATCATTAAGAAGAACGTTTCCTGATGATCTGGCTTAATCAACCAGTGAAATGCGCATAGGAACAACTTATTCTCCAACAATAAATTTTAATATTTTTATCAATTATAAAAATAGGGAATTAAGCACAACAAACAAAATCTTTTAATTTTTATACAGATTTGCAAGTCGGGGACACACTTGTCCAAAAAATTAGTGTATACATTATGAGCACACACGATTTTTTTTTGGCAAGTCGTACGACTGAATAGGATAGTGTATCGCCGGCTTAAGTTGATATTCCTGATAAATCCCATGTTTTAGCGAAAATCTTGGATAATAACATAAATTTCATAGATAAGAAATATTCATTCCATATAAGAATAATTTTTACTGTGCTAGAAAGGACACAGAAAAAATGTTCAGTAGTTTTTTATCATTAAAAAAAATTGTTTAAAAATTCGTATTTCAATTAAATAAATGTGATAATTTAATCAATTATTTTTTTAGTTGAAAAAAAATTAAAAATATAATTTTGATATACATAATTAATATTTTAGTTGTTTTGAAATAAATTTTTAATAGGTATAAATATTTATTAAATAACAAAAAATCTTAATTGATTTTTTCGTTTAAAATAAAACAATTTAAACTTGTAGAATTGTTGTTGGGAATTGTCAAAACCTGAGCTATAGTTAATCAGATCAATTAACACATTGTTTGAAATGGCAACGGTTTTTGATCATTTTTTTTTAATAAGAATTAAAAATATCATTTATTAAAAAAAAAAAATTCCCAATTTTTAGTAATATATATAATCATTTTGGTAAAAGGTACAAGATCAACAAATTGCTTGCTTGATTCTATGAACTTGCAGCCAATTTCACGATTTTGAAAGAACGCTTTCTTTCGCACAAATACATATGAAACAAAAACAAATTTTTTAGAATTTGTGTTTTGTTTTACATGTAGTTGTGCAAAAGAAAGCATTCGTTCGCATTAAGTGAAACAGGCAGTTGGTGATTAGAAACAATTTTTAATTTTTTCTGTGCAGCTAGTTCCTATAATTTTATTTCGATTCAAAACTAGAATGATATTTTAATTCGAATCTATTTCCTAAAATAATGTAACATTTTCAAAATTATGAAATTTTCCATATAAAAATGTTGAAATAGTTTCCTAATTAATTAAATACGATTTTTCTTTTACACATAAATAGTAGTTACTAAATTCCATTGATTCAAAAAAAAGCATATCCATTGTTCAAAGTAAGTCGTTCGAAAACAACGGCGTTATTTTAATAAAAACAAAAAAAAAAATAAAACAGACCATCATCGATTCCTAGAAATTACAATTAATACCGAATATGTTAGAGGGTAAGCCGTTTCAGTTAAATTATAACAAGCAATCGCCAAAATTTCCAAAAAAAAGACATGGCAAGGAATAACAATCAACTGAAGATTACAATAAAATATGTGTATATTACAAATAGGAAAAATCATAACAATCATTAGGAACAATTATATCAATAATATGTTAAAACCTTAAGGTTGAAAAATAAATTTTTTTTTCATATAACTACGAGGGAAGTTCGAAAAGTCACGGACTTATTGATCCGCCCTCGTATATATTTATCTTTCATGTCAAAATAATAGATAACAACTTTTATCTTAAATTTCATTCTGTCAAATTTTACTTACGGCCACCCTAACACACAATTTTCGTCGACCAGCAACTATTACATTTATTTAAAAGTATTTTCGTATTGTTCGTGTTGTGTCTGTGTTCCATCTGTTATTTACGCTCAAATGCGAAGTGTGTTTAACAATAAATTTCAGTTTGCTTTTGACTTTTTAAATGGAAACATTAAATAAAAATGTTAAGAAAACAACGTGATATAGACAAAAAATTTAAATTTTATATAAATTCAAAAAATAATTATAAAGAAAAAGAAAATAATTTATTATTAGAATAAAATAAAAATAATTTGCAAAGAAAAGGAAATAAAAGTCAATTATTCATAAATTTATTACAAAAATTAAAAAAAAAAAAAATACTGGAAAATGTTAAAAAGTTATAAAAAATTTGTGCATGTTAATAATTACGGCCAATTCAAAAAACTAATATTTGGGATAATTTATAAAAGAGTACGTGTCGTGTTATAATTATTTAAAATTTTTTTTTTTTTAATTATTTGTCCATATGTTATT
This sequence comes from Pollenia amentaria, assembly GCA_943735925.1. Lineage (NCBI taxonomy): Eukaryota > Metazoa > Arthropoda > Insecta > Diptera > Polleniidae > Pollenia > Pollenia amentaria. Next base: position 179,251,722 of record OX031010.1, on the reverse strand, counting down.
TTTTGTTTTTTATAAAAAATACTGCGATTTTAATTACTGGTCTGCCAAACGATTGTAATTTAATTAAATATTAACCTGTCATTTTAAATAATTAATATTTATTATTGATTTCAATGCATTTCAGCGTAGGCCGAACCAACTCCTGCGTTATTTACAGCAAATCCTGCTTACAAACCAAAACAAAAAAGCTTGAATGTTAAAAAAACACACATACACCCTATTGTCTCTCTTCCTCTCTCTCTCTTGTCCTGTTTTAAGTAAATTTCTTTCTGTTTGTCAATTTGAAGGACTTAGTTTAGCCTTGAAACAAATTAAAAAGGTTAAATTTTTAAACTTGACTTCTAAATTTAATGACTTTTCACAATTGCTTTCTTAAGAAACAATAAATTTTTAAAATATTTTCACCTTTTTGTTTGTTTATTTTTTCTATTTCTGACCGCCAGCAAGTTTTCGGTTTTTATGGCTGTAAATGGGTTGTATATGTATTTGTTATTGAATTAATTGGCTGAAAATCTTTAATAATTTTGAATTTTTTTTTTCGTGGAGAGACTTCTTGAACTTTCCGATAGTTTTAATTTTATTAAAATCGGTTTTGCGGTTGTTGAGAAATTTAAGGTCAAAGTTGAACTTTTGATGTTTTTAAGCATTAAGGATATAAATGCTTTTGATTGAGATTGAGAGTTATTGCATTTTTTTTTATTCACTGTTTGAAGAACTTTTTAATCTACATAACTGTCAAATTAAATTATGATATCTTTATTAATGTCAGATTTGTAGAATGTCGAACCTCAAAATTACTCAACCCAATTATGAATAAAAATTCCCCGGGAGTTTTCTCCCTTCTCCCATTTTTCCTATGTAAATTCATATGTACAAATGGGAAAAGGAAAAAAACTCCCGGGAAATTTTTATTCAAAATTGGGCTGACTATTTTTTTAACTCATATTGAAAGCCCTTTCATTCATTTACACTATAGAAATAATAATTTTAATGTTTGACATTCCGTAAATCTGACATAGATAGAGACATCACAATGAAATTTTGAAGTTATGTAGACCGAAAAGATCTTAAAACAGTGGACTAAAAACTAAAAAGCATCCCCATTTTGACTAAGAAATACCCCAAATTCCCAACCCCGGAAAAATGCTTTTAAAAAATTATTATTTTTTACACTCTCGATATTGATCAGAATTTTCCAGAAAATTATGGACATATTTAGAGTATCCAATTATTTGACTTTTGGTTTTGTTCGAGTAAGGAATTATTCGATTTTTAAATTTTAATTTTACTCGATTAATCGAATTATAGTTTTAATATGTTCGAATAACTCGAATAATTCAAATAATTTTACCGAATGCTAAAAAAATACATGTCTTTTTGATTTGATACTTTTATTATATTAATTAATTAATAAACAGAAAAAAAAACATAAAATAAAAATATAGTTAAGCCATAAACAATAAAATAACAATTCATTTATACCACGTATAAAGTTTTAAAACTTAAATAAAATAATTGTAATTAATTAGTATTGTGGTTATTTTATTGAACTGTTAATGGGTTTTAATCCAAATTAAGATATTTTTTTAATTAGGCTTAAGTTCATTAAATTTAATTTTCATTAAATTATTTTTATAAAGACAGAAATTTTACAACATGAAATCAATTAAAATATTATTAATAATTTTTCATTCTTGACTGCGCTGAGATTTGAACCCAGGCTTTCAAGGACAGGTTGCCCAGAATAGTTTCGATTGTAACCACACAATCTCTTCAGTGGGGTTTGCCGTCTTTACTCACAGAAGTTAGGAAGAACATGTAAATCAATTAAAATATATTATCATTCATTCAAAAGCAAATTTCGATCTACCAAGGTGAAATACCATTTGGTTTAAAGATTGATGTTTGACTATTGACGTCATCCGGCTTCAATAGCCGAGTGAGTAAAGACGGAAAACCACACTGAAGAGATTGTGTGGTTACAATCGAAACTAGTCTGGGCAAGACTAGAATGAAAAATTAGCAATAAAATTTTAATTGATTTCATGTTGTAAAATTCCTGTCTTCATAAAAATAATTTAATGAAAATTAAATTCAATGAACTTAAGCCTAATTAAAAATATCTAAATTTAAATAAAATAAATAATTAAAAAATCAAAAACCCTCCTGCAAGACATACAGTTTTTAAGGCGCTAAAGAGTCCGAAATAATATTAAGGAAATAAAATAGAAATAAACTATAAACAAAGTAAACACTATAGTATATAGACTATATAGACTATAAAATGGTCTGAAGGACAAAGCTAAATACATGCATTAGGGCCAGCAGCAGTCGGGTTTCAGTGTATAAATTGCAATTATGTCCCGAATGCTAAACCTAATAGGGGAATTCAACATAGGCTTTCATCTCATATTTTTATAAATTATTTTTTAATTATTTATTTTATTTTAGACGTTTTTGTCGCAGTATTTTTATGGGAGGTCCAGCCTATTTAAACAAATGTGTTATTCCTAAAAAATTAAGTAACATTGAAATCAATTGAGATTCTCAGTTAATTTTTTTTAAACCACCGTATTTTTAATGATTTAAAGATAAATTTTGGTTAAGAAACTTTTTAAACTGGATCGTTTTCAAAGTTTGTTCAATTTAAATTTCACTCATATTTATTCGATTTACCGAACATGGCTGATAACTTTATTTTTCTTCATTTAAAAGCTCGACTCTAAAGGTTTGGGTAATTTGTTTCTTTGCCGTATTACTATTTTGCGCCAACAATCCGTGATTTGGTTTTCAACTACCTATCTAATTTCACTTCGGCTTTTAAGACGAATGTAACAATACCTAAAATGACAAAATTCTTCCAGCCGTTTGGATAGTAAGAGGTAATACAGAAATTGAAGATCGCGTAAAATCCATAATCTGACAGTGCATGGTTTACATATTTGTAAATGCTGATAAATTTTTTACAATAAACGTCAAACGCAATATAAAAAAGTGCTTTTGTAGTACAAAAATTCATACGTATGGAGTTAACAGTTAATTGTTTATTACATGATTTGTCTCACACACACCCAATTCTAAAAAAGCGACTAAAATATATTCAGAATATATACAGAATATAACAACATGTTATTTAGTTTTTATGTGTTTTATTAGTTAGAAATCGAAAAAAAAAATATTTTTATATTAAAAAAGTAGAATTTTCTAAGAAATTAATTTTAATCGACTAATTGACATAAATTGTTCGAGTTATTCGTTATTTGAAATTGGCTATTTTAATTATTCGATCGAATAATGGCGAAAAATTTCTTCGATTAATCGAACAACGATTAATTGAGTGGATACTCTAGACATATTAGAAAACATTAAAGTTCTTATTTTATAAAAATGGGTGTGTTGAATTATTAGAATTTTTTACATAAAAAATTTTTTTTTTTTTTTTTTTAAAAATGTTATTTTTTTTTTTTATTTTTTTTTTTAGAATAGGGATGTAATAGGAACAAAGGTCAAATTGACTAAAAATTGCTTCTACACGCATACTCATAACGTTTTCTTTCGAAAAATATAAACATTTTTATATATTTCTGGAGAAAATATTTTTTTTTTTATCAGCGAAATAACATAACCATCTTTTGGTAAAATAGTAATAATGATTATTCATATAAAAGGTAATACTTTTAACGCATATCATTCGCCCCGAATATACCACTATACATATGGAAAAATGCATTCAATAATACAGCATACTATTGCTTTAAAAGTCTGCTTTCCTACCAATATAAAAAATGTTTAACCCTCTATCAGTGCTGCCACGACCAGTGTGGCCAGGTCTTAAAATATTTTACAGATAAATCTGACATTAGACATGGCCAAAAATGCTAAAAATGATTTTAAAAAATGTTAAAATAATGCTAAAAATTTTTTAAAGAATTTTGTTAAAAATTTATTACGACTATAAAATTTTATTCGAAACTTAAAACATTTTTTATTTATTTCTATGATATACACAATTTTTTAGATCATTTTATTTTTTATAGTTTAAGAAAAGTTGAAACTTTAAAATAATTATTTGTTCAGTAGTTTAGAGCAAACAATTTTTTTCAAACATTTACAGCATTGAATTTTCATCTGAGTACATAGTAAAATTTCCTTGTACTTTTATATCGTAATATCAAAGGGAAAATAATATTTACAATCGACATGATAAGGGCATTTCTAATATTCCCTGAATAATCTATTTTTTTTTTAACAAGATTAGCAAGATGTTTCTTAGTATAAAAATTATCCATTTTAATTTATACAAATTTTTTAGTAAAATCAATAAAACTATTCGTCCAACTTTTTAAAATTAATAATGCTAAAAAAGCTTTAAACATTTTCCAAAAATGCTAAATAACATGCCAAGTGCCTAATGAAAATTTCGCAGCTAAATAGAAAATTTTAATGCTAAATTTAGCTGCAAAAATGCCAAAATTGCCACACTGGTCACGACAAATAAAATTTTTGTAACTAAAGTTTTTGAAAAGGTTACCAAAAGTGAAAAAATATAAACAAATTAGCAATGCCTTTTGTTAATTGAGAAAAACATTAAAGTTAATTTTACGTTGCATTGTAAAACAAATGCTATTTGCTTTTGATAGGATCATATTCATTTCAAATTAAGAAAACAAAACAAGAAATAGAATTACATATATTATATTAAAAAGTAACAAGAAACTTAAATAAAAAGTTTTTATTTATTTGAGACCTTTTAAATAAAATATTTTCAATTTTTAACAGTTAAACCCGTCCAATTTCCATAAAAAATTTAGTATGTATATTGAAAGTAAATGAAATTAATTTTTTTAAATATGTCCTTTACAATAAACGAAATTTAAACTTCACAGTTATCAGTAGCAAAAGGAGGAAAATTTTAATGGTTTTCCGCTTTTTTTTCAGTCAAATGCGATTGTTCGGAATGCATTTTTGGTGAATATTTTCTAATTTACATACATACAAACAAACAATACAAACAAAATTGTGATAATGCATAGAAAATATTCCTGGAAAATATTGAAGCAATAAGACTATTAAAGTATAAAAGCTTTTTAAATTGTAATTTGACTTAGAATACACATCGAATTAATATAAAAATGTATATCTAAAATATTATATAAAGCGTGATACATTTCGAGGTTCCCTACTTTTTTAAAGAAAAATAAAACACAGAAAATTCAAATTTAATGGGGAATGTTTATTATCATTTGAAACAACATTCTTGAGCATTTTTTTGAGGATTATGTCTATCAAATGTTGGCCGTAGCTACGTCGCAGATGTCCATCCGTTGAGTCCAATTTTCGATGACTCGTTCGAGCATTTCGACTGGTAACTGGCGAATGACACGCGTAATGTTTTCCTCCGAGGCCTGAATCGAAGCGGGTTTGTCCGCACAAACTTTAGACTTTACATATCCCCACAGGAAAAAGTCTAACGGTGTGATATCACACGATCTTGGTGGCCAATCGACCGGCCCAAAACGTGAAATTATGTGCTCACCGAAGTGTGGGAAGTGGCGCCGTCTTGCTGAAACCAAATGTCGCAGAGATCACGAGCTTCAATTTCAGGCATCAAATAGTCGGTTATCATGTCACGATAACGGTCGCCATTGAGGGTTACGTTCGCACCGGCATCATTTTTAAAGAAACATGGACCGATGATTCCACCGGCCCACAAACCACACCAAACCGTTGTTTTTTCTGGATGAACGTACATTCAATGGGGAAAAAGAATATGACTGACAGTCAAAAGTATTTTTTTATAAATTAAAAATATTGTCAAATCATTATCTAAAAAACATTAAAATTATATACATACGGACAGGTTATAAAAAGTAAAATTTCGAATTTCTTAAATTAACGCCATTTTCTTACAGTAAATTCTATAAATTCTAAAATTATAGATGATGAATCAATTTACATATATATGAAAAATCTTTAAAATTCCTATGTGTTTTTCAATATATTAAAACATAGTACTGGAAATAATGTAAATTTAGAACATTTTACTTATATTCAAGTGTTTAGAAACACTTAAACTACTTTTGAGTTCTTTTTCTTTCATGTTCTGAAATCAATTCCGCGTGATATCATGCGCTTTTTACTTTAAGTACCACTTATTTTTATTTCTCTTAAAATCCAGAAAAACTATGCTCTTTAAAAAAAATGATTCGAAAACCTCCATCGATTAAAACTTCATTTGATTTCAATATCAGAAATTTGAAAAAAATATCTGGTAGCTTCTTGAAAGAAATTTTTTGTATTCGATAAAGTATGAAAAACTTCCATTCATTTGAAACAAATATTGATATAGTGCAAATTACATATTATTTGAAGTCGTAAATATTTTCCTTCAATTCGAAATACGCGATAACTCCCCATGTAAATAAAAACATGAAAAATTTAAAAAACCTAAATTGCAAGTGAATCAAGAAAAACATATTCATACGTTTTATTATTTTAGAAAAAAAGTAACTAAAATGAAAAAAATATTCACATTGAGAAAAAAAATTGCCCAATTGGTCCTCATGAATGGATACCCAACATAAATTCAAATCATTGTGTTTCCCCAGATCTTTTAGAGATGTAAACCCGTCCATGACTAACCTGGACTTCACCTCTTAAGAAGATAGTGGTCTAAGAGCGGCCTGGTTATCCGACATAGTAAATAATCTTAAGGCCTTTGCCCTTCTCCTCAGACATGCCTTGACGCCTATGAGGATAGCGTAGACCTCCGCCTGAAAGATCGTCGGCTGTTTGCTCATAGACAAGCCACTTTGGAACCCCAAGCCCATAATCTCGCACCGGTATCACCATTCGTCTGTTTCGAACCGTGGGTGAACCATACCTGGTCCGCGCGCCTCCGCCACTAGGATTTGTCCCCTTTGGTCCCTATCGGATATAAGGGCATTAATAGTCCTACCAAATACCAGACTAGGCAGCATATGATCCCCAACCAAATTAGATGGATCATTCCCAATAATTTTAAGGATCAGCATGTGACCCACAAAGTCACCTGCCTTGTATTCATCAATGCGCTTAATCCTGGTATATAACGGAGGAATGTGCAGGATAGCTTCAAAAGCCAGAGTGGGACAGGTCTTGGCTCACCACGCTAGAGCGGCATAGGTCAACACAGGCCTTATTATCGTGACAAAAGACCATTCCAGGCTTCAGCCTCCATGTCTCCCCGAAGAGTCTTTGGCAGACATGTATTGCCCTTGATCTAAAAGTATTTCATATCATGTCTGGTGAATGGTACTAAAATAGTTTCGCGGGGCTCAGCCCCGTCTCTCTGCACCAGTCAAGTGTCAAGTCCAAGGCTTGCTGCATCCCTTCCGAATTCGTTGCATCATCAAATCCTCTGTGACTGGATTCACTAGATCATCAGGATAGCCATAAGTTCGAAAGCCCAGGTCATTGAGGATCTCCAATTGCGCATCGATGACCAAGGTCCACAAAAGAGGCGATAGGACGCCGCCCTGCGTACAACCTTTCGTTGCATCAATGGTCCTCGATGAGCCGTTTAGATCCAACTTGATTACTCTGGATGCAAGGATCTCCCCTATCCAGTTTCTTATTAGAACGGAAACACCTTTCCTTGTTAGGGCAAAGTCAATTGCATCGTAGGAAGTGTGGTTGAAGGCTCCCTAAAAGTCAATCAACGCACACGAGCTACTGCCTTGCCTCCAATGATTTTAAAAGTGTTTTTTTTTTTTTAATTTTATTACTATTTGAAACATCAAAGAGCAACAAAACTACGCGAAATTGCGAAAATTTGGAAAAGTTTGCAAAAATAGCGAAAATGCGCGAAAATTTTTAATATTTCAAAAAACCATCAAATTAATTAAAAGCCCCTAAAACTATAAGGAATGGCAAAAATTCGGTAAAAGTTGCAAAATTTGCGGAAATTCGCAAAAATTTGCTAACAGCGGCATGATAGCAAAGTCTTATATTTATAAATAATCGTTAAAGCTTTAAAGTATCACAAAACTTACAGTAAAAATAGCTCTTATCGCGAACATGCCAAAAATTCACGAAAAATTCAAAATTAAAACAAACTATAAAATTAATTTGAAATCGTTAAATCGGTTAAATAAAAACGAAATGTCGGAAAATAGCATCGCTATTGAAAAAATTAGTTTTAATGATGAAGAACAAAAATAATAGAAAAATAATTGGAGATGGAATTTTTTTTGTCAGATTTTCGATAACTAGTCGACGTCAACACAACTTTCTTATAAAATACCAAATTAACTTCGAAGCAAGGCGAATTCATACAGGTGACCGCATCATGAGATAGAGTTATGCTAGATATCCCTTTTTTTAAAAAAATACTTTGTATTTTGTTTTTGTAAAAATTTTTTTTATTTATATTCAGTTTTTTGTTTGACCTTATTTAATTTAATAAATGTTTATATTTATTCAAGCTCTAGGTCCTTTTAATATTTATTTTTTTTTTATTCTCAATATTTTAATAATTCAATTTCCAGACGATGCTAACCAAAGGTTAGCGAAAAATTGAGAATAAAAAAAATAAATATTAAAAGGACCTAGAGCTTGAATAAATATAAACATTTATTTTAATTTTTTTTATTTTTCGAATTCATTCTATGACCTAAATTTCAGTTATGTATTTTATAAAGCTTTTTTGTAATAGTTATATTCCTTAAATTTTTAGGAATTACTTTATACACTACTAGCGGGCCCGTTGCCTGCTTCGCACGGCAAAACAAAATAAGAAAAGAAACACACTTGTTTTTAATAAAGTTGGTTTTGTTCCCTATTCACTTCACATACGCACCGCACACACATGCGTTATCGGATTTCAACCAAACTTCATATAAACCATATATGGGCCACTGCCTACGTAGTGTATAAGTTTGGTTGAAATCGCACGACGCGTTTATGATTAGTTCGGCGACGTACATATACGGACTTATTTTTATATATATAGATTACAAAAAAGCTTAATAAAATACAACACTGAAATTTAGCTCATAGAATAATTCGAAAAATAAAAAATATTGAAAATAATAAAAGTAGCTTATGAAAAAAAATAATTCCCGGATTGTTTTTGTAAAAAGTTAGAGTGAATGTCAAAATTATTTGTTGAAAACATAAACAAGGGATTTTGTTTTGTTTATAAAATATACACAATTGCCTTAGAAGGTAAATCTTTTTCCATTATTGCAAATTTTTTGTGGCTTCACTTATTTCTTATTCCTTGAACTTATATTTTATATTCACTTTTTTTTGTTTTATAAAATTTAAATAAGTTTTTTTTTTTAAGTATTTAGATTTTTATTGAATTTTAAATTTTAACTAATAGCCTATTTCCAATGTGCGAAAGAATACTTTCGTTCGCATAACTACCCAGCAAAAACTTTACTTACCTGGTAAGTTAGCAAGTAATATTGGAGAAATATAAACACTACTTATTTTTCGGCTGAATAACTACTTATTTTTGTTCGAGTTGTCCACAGAATTCAGTACTTACAATGCACTTACTAGAAGTCACAAAATATCTAGTTATTATTTAACTACTAGTAAGTTGAATTGTAAGTACTTACAATTTACTTACAAGAAGCCAAAAGATAATTAGTTTTTATTTAATTGGCGCTAGTAAATAGACCTAATCAGTAGTTATGGAGATAGTTAGTAAGATAGATAGTAAGTAAATATTCAGTACTGAAAACAAGACAACTAATAAGTAGTTATTTATCTCATTATTAGTAAGCAAATATTCATAACTGAAAATAATAGTAGTGAAAAGTACTTACTGGGGTCATTACTAGCAAGTACTTATTGAGGTTTTCAGAATAATGACAATTGTAATAACAACTACTTACCAGGTAACGTATGAAATAACTACGACCTATTACCAAAATTCAAAAAGTTTTTCCTGGGTACATTGAAAACAAAAACAAAGTCCAAAAATTTGTTTTGTTTTCAATGTAGTTATACGAAAGCATGAATTCTTTCGCACATCGGAAATAGGCTATAATTTTTTCACAAAATGTAAACAAAGCACAAAAAAATAAACAATAAACAGATGACTCGAAAATGTCACCTGTTTGAATTCGCCTTGCGTCGAAATGATGTATCGTCGACTTGATGTCACAACAAATACAAATTAATGTCGACGTCGACAACGACTTACATATTAGGAGTGTATATTTAAACATAACAGTACAATAAAAAGTTATGTACAATTTAAATTCACAACTAAAACTACAAATAATTCTTAACTAAATTAAATTTCGTAACAATATACATATAAATTTTTTTGATTGTATTAAAAGTTTTTGCAAAGATTTTTTCAAAAGAAATTCTGAACGAAATATTATTTCATAAGAATTTTTTAGTATTGCGAATAAAGCTGTGAAATTATAGATTTGTTTAGAAAAAAAAAGAAATCTTATAAATATCAACAAAAAATGTCAAGGATATTTTTAAATTATACATATGTAAATGAAAAACACATGGCTACAATAATGAGCATGCATATCTGTTATTATAATTATATTTCTTAGTAATAATTTAAATTTTGTTTATTTTGTAGAAATCAACAAGATGTCCGAGTACTGGCTTATCTCAGCCCCTGGCGATAAAACCTGCCAGCAAACTTTTGATACCATGAACAATCTTACCAGCAAACAAAATAATTTATGCAACAATTATAAATTTCATATACCCGATTTGAAGGTTAATTTCGATTGTTTTAAACTTTCTTAATTGTTAGCAAAAACTAATTTATTTTCACATATTCCACTTCCATTTTTAAGGTTGGTACTCTTGATCAATTGGTGGGCCTTTCCGATGATTTGGGTAAACTTGATACCTATGTTGAGCAAATTACCCGCAAGGTAGCCTGCTACTTGGGTGAAGTTTTAGAAGACCAAAGAGATAAATTGCATGAAAATTTGCTGGCCAATAACAGTAAGTGATACAACGTTTTTTATAATTTATAACAATTCTTATTTGTATGTCTTGGAAAATGATAAGTAGTAGTTATGTACTAACATATATACGTATTAAAAATACATAAATATTTAAAATAAAAAGTGGGCCTGTTCAGAAATACAATACTCCGCTGTATCTGATGCGCAGCCCGATCGAAAAGAATCACTGCAAATGTCAGCCGTTCGAAAATACATAACAAAAGCAGATGATGCGCAAAGAAATGTAAAACACGCATCACAAAAATATCTGTTGCATAAAATGTCAAAAATTTAACCAAACTGCGCAGCAAACAAGCATTGTCATCAGCTAATTTGCATGAGCATCGCAAACGAGTCACAGATGCGCATCAGGTGCAGCGCAGTAATACATTTCCGAACAATCCCGGTTTCTGTAGTTAAATATTTTTTTTTTTTTTTTTTTGAGAATGTCTTGATAGTATTAAAACAAAACTAACAACTTTAACTACATAAATATACATACATAGTTTGTTATTTTTTTAGTAAATTTAGTAAAAAAAAGAAAAGTTTATTACAAAATTTACTTTCATATATTAAATGCTCTAAAAAAACACTAAAAAGTAGTTTAAAGACATACGGCCTTATTTATAAAAAATAAAACAGGTTAATAAAGGGTTTATAAAATGGATTCGGTATAAAAATCTGTTTTATTTTTTATAAATAAAGTCAATTTAAATAAAACTAACCGCTACATTTGTTGTAATTATATAAAAACTAAATTAGAAGATTTAAAAACTAAAAGTTTTTCAATTTGAAAACATTAGGTTTTTTATTTTTTTTTTTAAATATTTATTTATTTACTTTTGAACTTATTGTTATTTTGTTACTTATTTTATGATTTTTTTTGTTACAATAATTTAAATTTGAGTTTTTATTATTAATTTTATTTTGATTTTTTATTAGCACCCGTTTCATTATCCCATTATTTCTCTCTCTTGCATTCAATTGTTTTAAACTCCCATGTGTTTTAACAGTTGGTGTTGGAGAGAGATGGCTTTTTATTTAAATATTCTTTATATAATAAAATTATATTAAAAACTTAAAAAACAACAATCTATTAAACAATTAATTGCTTTTTAGTTATTTGTGAAATTGTGTAATTTTTTCTGTTTATAGTTTATATTTTTTATGTTGTGTATAAATTGAATTTTACTCTTTCTTTTTATTTTTGTCATCAATTACACAGTGGAACTTATAAAATGCAACCTTCATCTGTGGAATTTTTCGAAGTATGTACTTATCGAAACTAACAACCACATTAGGCCACATTTGAGTTTTGATAGTTTAGCTCTTGTTCGGATTTAATAGCCTTATTTATATTTGGCTAAAACTTTTTTTTCCTAAGAACATGCAATTTTTCTTCGGCACAATTGACGAGGAGAAAAAATTCTAAGACAAACTAACCCGAAAAAACTGGATCTAGTGCATTGATGTTTAAAAATGTTTTGCACATGTATTGTGAGAGAATTTTAAAGTACAGTTACTACGTTTATACGTAGCCTATTCGCAAATATAAATTATTTGCGATTAACTAAATTACTGTTTATATGTCAATTTTCTTACAAAAAATTTTTATTTTTGTGATGCCAGATGAAAAATGTAATCATTTGGTAGCACTGTATGAATATACCCTTTTTATTTTTTTCAATTAAAAAAAAACAAACATTATTGTGTATTTGTATATTTTATTTGCACAATTTTTAGTTAATTTTTAATTTGCTGTCAAATGCAGGAGCCACATCGAAATAAAAACTTAAAACGGTTAAAAGTGTGGCAATATTTAAATCTTATTTGCAAAAAGTGTCGTTAATCAGAAATTGTTTTCGTGAGTTAGCTATTCGCAAATAAAAATTTAATTCACTCCCTGAAGGAAACCTGGGTGCATGTATCTCCATGTCACCAGTTTTGACGACCATTGTGGTGACTTTTTGGTGACATTGTCAGCGAAGTGTCTTAACTTTTATATTTGTCTTTAAAAAGCATAAAAATTTTTTTATGAATACGTATTTTTATTTATTTTACTAATTAATTAAATGTTAAAAAAAAGCTTTGAACATTTCCTTTAAAAAGTACCAAAACTGTAAACTAGATTTTCTTAAAGGCACTAGTGATTCTCTGATTCCAATGTCCATACATGGCCCCAAAAGAACTAACTAGTCAATAGTACCGTCGTCAGTAGTAGATTTCCAATGACACGCACATGTTAAATGTCTACAGTAAATAACATTGTCTGGGGTATAATATATCACTAGTACTGGTGACTGGGTCAGTAGTGAATCGGTACAGATTCACTAGTGACATTTCCTACAGGGCTGTTTATGCGGCAATTTTCTTTACTATAATTATTTGCGAATAAGCCGTGCGTATAAACGTAGTAAGTAGTGACACGCAAAACTAAGCGTACAGATTTTCATTTAAATTTAATAGCAAGAAATTGCTTTGGTTGTTTAAACATTTATAATAATACAGTCCAAACCAAGGCGAATTCAACTACAGGTGGTGTCGAAACGCCATCTGATCTTGACAGTTCGAGCCATTTTGTTTTGATTTGTTAGGAATACTTGACATTTTGGACCGTAAACTAACAATGCAATGCAAAAAACCCAATGTTGTTTCTGCTGTTTTTGGATTGTTGTAGTTCCGACACCACCTGTTGTTGAATTCGCCTTGGTCCAAACTCAATTTTCTATTCTTGAAATTTACTTTTAAAATTTTGACTTTTTGAAAATTGAAAATTTTCCTATCTTACCAAGGCGAATTCATTCCAGGTAATCTCGGTAGTACAACAAGTACAACTCCTACAAAAACCACAAGCAATTTGTTTTTGTAAAATCATTGTACAATGTCAAAAACCGAAACAAATCAAAACAGAAACAAAAATAATAAACCAAATTTTGACATCCAACAAAATTATAAAGCTAAAGAAAAAAAGTTATCAGCAGGGCTATTAGGATCACCTGTAATGAATTCGCCTTGAATTTTACCAAGTAAAAAAGAGGAAATTCAGTGTGAACTGCGAGCATGTTCGAAAATTAAGAGTAAGAATTGTATTTACGAAAACTGGAATAAAATCTTCTACATTACTGTTTCGTAAAAGCATAAACAAGTATTTCTAATTTCATGAGCACTTATCATACACTCTGTATTTGAAAATATATCAACACAGCCTCCGTGCATGTGCATACAAAGGGTTGGGGCCTCTAAACAATTGTGTGCTGAAATGGACATCAATGATCTAGTACCTCAAAATTGCTAGAATGTCGAATAGTTATCAATTTTTATATTTCTTCAACCTTTTTGGCCTATAGCTGCCAAATTGAGAAATTAAGTTCAGTTATCCTTAGAAAAAATATTTCTTATAATATAATTCATAATTCTTCAGAATAAAAATGCTTTTTTATATATTCGAGAAATTAATGAAAAATTCAGAAAAAGGCAAAAAACATGATATTTATTTGTGTCGAAGACAGAAAAACAAAATTCCAATTGGTTTGCGAGATATGGCCGTAAGAAAAATTCCATATTCTTCGGAAAGCTTAAGTCAAAAAATGCATGAGGCCAAAAAATCCGAACAAAAGCTAAACTAGTAAAACTCAAATGGGATTTTATTAATTTCGATAAGTTCTTCGAGAAATTCCAAACGGGAAGGAGCTTGCTCTCGATGCCTTCAGAAATGTTGCACTGTGTTATTATGTGAATATTTATGAAAAAAAAAACAATGACTAAAAATACCACAAACATTAACACACATAACAAAAAATACATTATTTACATATTTAAATATAATAACAAGTTTATTGTTATTGGCTATAAAAAAAGTTCTTGCTGTTTTTTTTTTTTTTTTATTTGACTATTTATATTCAAAGTGTTCAAAATCTGTTATTAAAGTTAAACCGAAGGTATCAAACTTCGACAAACATGGTTTATTTTGCAATAATTTTTGGTTGCTAGTACATATAAAATTGACGTGCAACGTCTTCTGGCCTTCATATTGCCCTGAAAAGCTTAACAATTGATTCCAATTTTAGTTCCTATTAGCGATACATTTTGCGGGAACTCTTAAAAAAAAACTGTTAATACCAAAACTTTTATGACGGAAAATTTTGGAAATAATTCTTGCAATTCCAGTTCCTATTAGCGGAAAACTTTGCTGGAACTCAAAAAATGTTAATACTGGAAAATTTTGGAAATTATTCTGCAAAGTATTTGACTTAAAAAAGGGTATGTTTAAGCCCGAAGGAACTAACAAAAGGGTTAGCTGTTAAACGAACTGACATACTGAGATTACTTTTTGACATTTATAATCAGTATTCATACTCTGGTTAATCACCATGAATGGATTCACACTTAATCAACTCTACCAAATTAACTTTGAAAATCAGTCATCGATTCGTGCAACTTATAGATGATTTCTGGATTTTTATGGTGCACATAGCGATGAGGCTCATTTTTGGTTTAACGAGTGTGTTAATAAACAAAATTGCCGCATATACACTGAGACAAATCCACAACATACTCTACAGGCTCTATTTGCTGCGGTTTACACGCTGTTAGCATCACTATTTCTTCAAAAATGAAGCCCAATGACTTTTTGTTTGAAAATATAAATGACATTGAGTCGGGCTAGATGTGGTTTCAAAAGGTTGGCGCTACGTGCCATATGGCGACTCCATTTGTAATAAAAATAGTATTATTTATTATACCCACACCATTATGATGGGAGGGGGTTTTATGCGTTTGTGCTAATAAGAATCACTTTCTGAATCGATTTAATGATGTCCATTGTTGTTGATGTCGCCGAAAGTTTTAACCTGGAGAAAAAATGTCAGGTTGATACAGCTGTTGCTGAGTTGACAATCTTTGGCTAAGAAAGATTCGGGTCGTTCCGGAGCGAAGGTGCAAATGTCGTTGAAACGGTGTCCGCCCGTACGATTGGATGGTCTGTTCATATAAACCTTATGCATAAAGTACAGATCGCAATTATTAAAAAAAATTCTTTCCGAAATATAGTTTTTGTGTCCATAAACCATCTTATTATGTTGGTATTTAGATAAAATTTGGCCCAAAAACACTTTTTATTGCTTCTTTGTCATGGAAAATTTGTTTGCTTGTAGAGTCAGCATTAAAATCACTTTAAGACAAAAAATCTCATATACATAGATGTCAATATCTTGATTTTAATCGGCATAAAGAACTCATAAATCTTAACCACAAAACGAAATATAAGAGTAATTAACGTCATAATTTTTAGTCTTGCAAAAATGCGAAGAATTTCGCAATCTGTCCATATTTTTATTTCTTGAATTTTGATTTGTTTTATTTTTTGCAGCATTTTGATAAAATTAAAAAAATGTCCGTTTAATTTTGGCTTGTTCCGCAAAAAAAAATTACAGTTGATGATTACATTAGGTGTGTTTCACAAGATCTCGGGCAAGTTCGGACTAATGAGAGTAAAATTAAAATTATTCTCTAAATTCGCCAGTTAGCCAAAATTGTTGTAACGCAAAAAACCATTTTTGAAATACTAATAATAGCTCTGTTCCACATGCATAACGAAACAGTCCGAACTTGCACAAAGTTACCAAAAACGTTTCACATAACAATATTTGTGCAATTAAGAGAGTAATTGAGAGAGTAATTTTTTTAATTTCCTGTAAAAATTTGCCCGTAAATTTGGGTAAGTTCGGACAAGAATAAACAATCAGCTGTTTTTGTTTAAATATGAAACTGATAAATTAATCAGAAAACTTACAAGCAAAAGAAAAAGTTTAGTTTTTATTAAAAAATATATATAAAAGCAAAATATGTATAGGGTTTTAATGAAAATATTAAAGTGGTAAATACATTATTGCATACATATTTCCCTTAATCTGTAATATAAAAAAGAAAACAAAATATAAAAAATGACAATGTTTTGGTTGTATAATTTTATGACTTTTAAGCGTCTAAAATCACTTAAATGGATCATAATTTTAAAAGTAAGCAACATTAGTATTTGAAGAAGTGCAAAAATGGGTTTTTGCGTTCCAGCAATTTTGGGTAGTTTTGGCAAATTTAGAGAGTAATTTTCATTTTACTCTCATTAGTCCGAACTTGCCCGAGATCTTGTGGAACACACCTTATGCTTACGTTAATTTGTCAGTTACATATGTAATCAAAAAACATCTGATTGTTTAATTCTTGTCCGAACTGACTCAAAGAAAAAGTTCGTGCAAGTTTATACAGGAAATGAAAGAAATTACTCTCTCAATTACTCTCTTAATTTCACAAAAATTGTTATCTAGAAAGCTTTTGGGTTTGTTATGCATATGGAACAGAGATATTAATAGTTGCTCTTTTTGGTACTTTTTTAGATAAAAAAAAGCTATATTTTATGAGATTGGCAACGTAATTCAACTGACGTTTAACATATGATTTGTACAAGAACTTGCACTGAATCTTCGAATGGCTCATGGGTAGTACGAAGTGCAAGAGTCAATGCGAAATTATTTTCAACATAGTTGTTGTTATGTTAAAAAGAAAACTTTGAATTTTTGCAAGACTAAAAATGGTGAATTGAATTACTCTATAGTTTTGCCAGTCCCATTATTGGCAATGGGTCCCAAATAGGGTACACTCCCAAACATTTGCCTTAACATTTTCTCTTATTTTTCTGTTTAATTATATTTAAATGTATACATACTTACATTTTAAACACTTTGATTTTGATTTTCTAACTTTGACACATTAAAAACAACAATTAACACTTTAATTCAAAGAAATATTTAGAAAACGAATAAAAAGCATCCTTTTCCCCTGTTCTAATAATTCTTTTGCCTATTTAATAAATAAAATTCATTATGGGTTTTGTTTTCATGTTACGTTTTAAAAAGGACAGAATTTAATCACCATTTATTTCGTTTTAATTTTTCCTTTAACTTCCAATGTTTTCTAGATATTGTAAACAATTAGTTTTTAAATCATGTTTATCAAAATTATTTTAATATAGTTTTTTTATTATTGTTAATAATCGAAAAGTAAATAATTAACAAAAGATATAACTAATAACAAAAAAATGCAATATAGGTACAACTCATTAAACTCTATTCATTAATTTTTTGTGTATTTAAGTTTTATTTCCTTTTGTTGTTTTGGATTTTGAAAAGAAAACGTTATTAAAATCGAATATTTTTTGTGTGTAAAAAAAAGGTAATTAATATATTGCTGTTTGTGTGTGTGTTTTATAAATGTGTTTGGTTTTTCTAATCTTTAAAACTAATCTTTCATTGAAAATAATTAATTTTAAGTTGCCTCCATTCTGAATCCATATTAATTGTATGTTTTACTCATAGTATTTTTTTTTAATTTGGTAATATTTTTAAATACTTTGCGAATTAAGTTTAAAAAAACTTTTGTTAATTGTGTCAAAACAGAGCCAACAAAAAACAACGCTTTTACACTGTTTTTTTTTTTTATTAAAATTTTAATTTTTTTAAATATTTTTTTTTTTTTTTTATTTGAAATAGTTAAATTTTTTTTTAATATTTCTTTTTATTAAAATTGTTAAATTATATTTTTTGGAAAAGTAACAAAGTTTTGTGATTAAGCAGGGCTAATTCTAGTATAAAAAAAATGATGGCGTCAAGCGGATTGAAGAGGCTATGGACTACACTTTTGACAAGATCATAGACTAGAGGTCAATTTTACCAAGGTCAGTTACAATTAACTGTAACCATAACTGTCAATTAACATATTTTTAACTGAAAGTTATAGTTTATTATAACTGAACTTGTTGAAATTGGCCATAAGATATACAAAACTATAGATTTGACTAGGCGGTAGAAAACATTTTGAAAACGTTATAAACTATACTATAAACATGACTATATCGTTACCTAAAACGCAAAAGGCCCTATCTAACATTTTGAAAATTTTACGGGAGAAGCAAAAAACTATTTAAAATGGTAAATTGATAAATTGCCTTAAACTGTTTATAATTAATTTTTCTTCTATTTTTCTTGTAAAACCTCGCATTATTACATCAGGATCAATGAAAAAGTCGATTTTTAATTTTTGGTTAGTTAGGGCCGTTTGCGTTTTAGGTAACGATATATATATTAGAGTTAAATGTGAACTATAGACTAGATTATCGTTTAGACTTAAGATGAAACTATTGATTAGAACATAGATGAGATTATAGAGTAGTATATAGACAAGACTATATAGTCTTGACTCCAGGCAAGACTGTAAACTAGACTATAGACAGTGTTTAAAGCAACAGACTAGACTAAATACTTTAGGGTACATTGTAGCATAGACATTAAAAAACAATTAACTAGACTTAGCTTTAGATTAGACTAATGTAGATTTAACTATAAAATAGACTTTGTCGACCCCCTTTTGAGAAATGATCGCAAGCGAAATTTTGAAAGAAAAAATCTATGATTGAAATTAAAATTTTATGGACCTATCCATGTGTTCTAATTAACAAAAGGTCAACATTTTTAATAATATCAAATAAATAAAGGGTTTGATTTGATCGTAAGTCATGTTTAAAATTTTTTGTTGTACCATTTGAACGCAAGCGACCTACAGGGTCAGATTTTGGAAGACAAAATTAAATAATTCGTGATTTTGTAAACGGTTAGTCCTATTCAAATAAAATTTCAGATGCTAATGAAGGACTTGTATTCGAGTTAAAGTTTAGGATTTGGGGTCTATAGACATATCAGAAGGGCCTCCATGGGTTCCCCGAGTAGAGTACCTTGTTTATTACAAAAATGAAAAACAATCCAGAATTCTTAATTTTAGCCCGATTTTAAATCAGCGGAATTTACTAGTCGAGTTCTACAAAAAGCTAGTGTCATGCATAGTTTATCTTTTATAGTTTACAAAATATCCGAGTTTTGACCCAACTTGGTCTAGTATTTTGCAAATAAAGTGAGATCTTGAGGTCTGATTTATAATGTAAAATAAAACACATACATTTGAAAGTGGACTTAAAATTTTTATTATCGGTTAGAAGAACAATTTATGGCATTTACTTTTTGAAAATGATATCATGTAAATGTTGGCCATGAGTCTGAAGTGGTCCATTCGGAACTCAATGAAAATCCGGTGTTTTATCGTGAAAATTTGTTCAGTGATGAAGCACATTTCTGGCTCAATGGATCCGTTAATAAACAAAATTTCCGTATTTGGGCTGACGAGCAACCCAAAGAGTACCAAGAGCTACCATTACATCCATTAAAAATAACGGTATGGTATGGTGTATGGGTTGGTGGAATCATTGGGCCATATTTCTTCAAAAACGAGAAAAACTAGAATGTTACCTTCAAAGGTTACCGTTATCGGACTATGTGAACCGACTGTGTTCTTCCTGAAGTTTAAGCGCATGGTCTCGTTCTTCCCTGGTTTCAACAAGACGGCGCTACAAGCCATACCGGGCTTAAAACAATAACCTTGTTTAGAAATCAATTTGGTGAGCACTTAATTTAAGGTTTTGGTACAGTGAATTGGCCACCTATTAAAAATTAAAAAAAAAAAATATCATATGAAAAATCGTCAAATTTAGGGTATAAATCTATAAATCATCAATAGTCCATTTTTTTTAACCCAAAAATCATCAAAATCATCAAAATATAATTAGAAAAATCTTTCTGTAAAATTCTTGATTTGACGCTTACGATCATTTCGCAAAAAGAAGTCGATATAATAAACTATAAATTAAACAAGGCAATAACCTATATTAAAACCTAGGTTATTATTTAGATCATAGACTAGACCACAAACTAGATTTTCACAATTTGATTTCGACTTAAGGCAGCCATTACAATATTTTTTTTTTTAATTTAAAACAAAAATATATTTTATAAAGAAATAATTATTTTCCATAATGCAAGACAACTTACTTTAAATGGTTAACTATGTATTGCGTGTATGTTTATTTAAAATCAAAAACCTAAACAAAACAAATCTAAAAAGGTCCTGGCCCGCCTGACGATTGTACCATACATAATAATACTAACCCTGCACACTCCGAATTGACGGCAAAATCATCAAATTTTTTAAATAGTCGTGATACCACAACAACATCTTGCTCGGCATGTCCTTCGGGCAGTTGTTTAAACTTTTCCTCGACCGAAGAATCGGAACGTGACTATGATCTCTTGTCATCATCTTTATCTCCTGTATGCAACTGCAAATGTGAATGTGCCACAGAAATGGCTAATGCCACAACTAGTCCTACTCTTACCACACTAAATGTCTGCTCGTCCTCCTCTTCGGCTGCATCGGCCTGTAATGCCTCGACCGAAG
The DNA here is from genome assembly GCA_943735925.1 of Pollenia amentaria. NCBI lineage: Eukaryota > Metazoa > Arthropoda > Insecta > Diptera > Polleniidae > Pollenia > Pollenia amentaria. The sequence continues at coordinate 179,230,408 of OX031010.1, read as the reverse complement.
AGCATCAACATTTTTCCTTTTCTTCACCGATTGCAGACCTTAAATTACACACTTCTCCATTGTCGTACAATCATCATCAACGTCCTTCTCAACTCCTTCATCAGGAAAATCATTTATCATCCTCATTGAATAATGACGCCTTGACATCATCGCATTTTATATATTCTGCTATTTCATCTGCCAATGTCTGTGCCACTGGACCAGCTACTGCTAACAGTTCGTACTTATGTTCCACTTCAGCTCCTACAATGGGAGTGGCTAACAACAGTCTAGCTACTCGTCGTCACTCTATTAATAAATTATTAAATTCAACACATAATAATAATACTTGTAGCATAAATAATAATTGGACGTCCACAACAACTACAACACTTTGTGGTTTTAAGCAAAAATCTTCATTGACAACGCCACCTCCGCCCTCTTCTACTGTTCACCAGCAACATTATTTCTCTAGTTCGTCGCGTGGTTTCGGTGGTTTGTTTTGTAGTAACAGTAGTCGTTCTACATCGAAAATGGATGTAAACGAGCCTTTGTCGTCCCCACATCACAACTTACAACCACATTACCACAGCCCACAACAACAAAGCCATCAACAGCGACAACATCAACATAATAACTTTGATAATAATCAACAAAGACCATTAAAAAGTAGTGATAGTTTATCAGATGTTAGTGACACATTTGATTGGTGGTTTCAAAAACACAAAAGAAATTCCCAGAAAAAGAACAGGTATATAACAAAAACTACATTAGAATACAATAAAAATTCCCCAAAAATAATCCATTTATCGTTTCATATTTCATCACAAATATTATTTTTTTAATGTTACACATTTCTCAGATCTTCACAGTACACGTTTAATTCTTACATTAATTAGATATCTCTCTCTTTGGGCTTAACTCTACTATGCAGCGTGACCAGATCGAAAAAAAATTTACAGCTAAATCTGGCATTAGACATGGCCAAAAAATGCTAAAAATTATTTAAAAAAAGGCTAAAAATAATGATAAAAGCTTTTAAAGATATTTTAAAAATGTATTACCAGTATGAAATTTTATTCGAAACTTAGTACATTTTACCAAGGTCAGTTTAAACTAACTACAGTGAACTCGCGATTATATATATGAACATCCCAAAATATGAACACTTATATTCTTCCATTGACTACTCTAAAATATTACCTTGTGCGAAAGCTTCAAAATATAAACAACTTATAATTATATTTTTAACGTATTTTATCAACAGGGTGGTGGATAAATTTTGATACCACTGTCTAATAATTAGGGAGTTTTTCTGGCTGCTTGCTTTAAAATTGTCTTTAAATGTCAATCAAAATGTTTTGAATACACGATTTAGTTAGTGCTCACATTCAACTAGAATCTTTAAACATAATTTGAACGTGAATAGTACATATATAATATGCATACAAAAAGCATAAGGTTTTAACTTTTAAAACTTATGCTCAGAAATTTTAGAAGATGTAGAACATTTAGGAAAAGGTGTTTGTGGTGAAATATTCTACAATATGTTGACAAAAAATAAAACTGCTAACAATACGCTTATTTGACCTGGAAAAAGAAAAACTGATAGTTAATTATAACTGAACTTGGTGAAATTGGCTGTTAGTGACTTATTTTTTAACGAAATGGAAATAAATGGTTACATTTAAACAAGTGGGTAGATTTTGATAAAGCATCTGATATATATAAGAATGAGCAAAGGAAGTTGAGATTTAATTTTAAATTTAGGAGCCAGCAAACCACTGATACATAAATAAATAAACGATTTATTTCTATAATAAACAAATTTTTTTAAATAATTTTATTTTTTATTGTTTAACAAAAGTTGAAGCTTTAGAATTATTATTTTTTTCAGCAGTTAAGATTCAAACATTTACACTAATGAATTTTTATCTAAATACAAAGTAAAATTTCCTTGTACATACTTTTATATCGTTATATCAAAGGCCAAAAAATATTTACAAACGACATGATAAGGGCACTTCTAATATTCCTTGAGTATTCTATTTTTTTTGTTTTGTTTTATCAATACAGGTAAGATGTTTCTTAACATAAGAATATCCCTTTTGATACGAAATTTTATTTTGGATACCACTATTTTTAGTCAAAATTTATTTTAATTTATAAAAAATTTAAGTAAAAGCAATAAAACTATTCGTCCAATTTTTTAAAAGAAATAAAGCTAAAAACATTTTCTAAAAATGCTAAAAAAACAAATGCCAAGTGCTAAGTGAAAATTTTGCAGCTAAATAAAAAATTTTAATGCTAAATTTAGCTGCAAAAATGCCAAAATGGCCACACTGCTACTATGCATTAGACTATGAATTAGAAAAGGGGCTTTACCAACGACTACTAAAGATCATACTATGGACTAGACTAAAGACTAAGCTATAGACTTGACTATGTATTAAACTATGGGTAAGAAAATTGCATATGGTCTAGACCAAGGCACATCCATAAGGCACCATATGCATCAGAGAGAGCAACGCACATTCATAATTCCAAATTTTATATGGAGACAATTTTGACACTTTGGAATTTTCCGCAAACACATAAAAGTACTGTTAAAAAAATACTGCTGAACTACAAAAAAAAAAAGAAGTTACATTAGGTGCGTTTGAGTACGTTTACAGTAAAATGCAGTAAATGAGTAAACTTAAAAATTTGCTCTCTCAAAAAGCTGTTGTCCAAAAAAGTACGCGAACGCAAAATTTGTAAAATTTTGTAAAATAAAGGCAACAGCTGATGGCAAATAATTAAAGTTTCTTATCGGAACTCGATTAAATACTTTTAATAACACGAATATTTTTGGAAAATACAAACAAATTATTTTATGTAATCTTTCATATTTGTTTTTTTTTTTATTTTTTTGAATTTGCTTATTTGTGTCCGGCTAAATTTGATCAATAGTACACGAATACTTTTTTTACTATTGATAACTTTAAAAACAAGGACTGTTCTAAGTACCCGAGTACTTGACACTTTTACAACTCCAGAAAATTAACATAAGAAAACAAAGTTTCAAAAGTTGGTATTTAGCCATATAAATTCTTCACAAACAAGTTTAATTAATTAATATTAATTCATTTTTTGTTTTTATTTTAGTTTTATTTCAACTTTTCTCTTTTTTAACAATTTTTTCACAATTTGTATGGCTTTTGTTTGCTACTTTTGTTTGTTTACCTTTTAAAACATATGTTTTTTTGTTTTACTAAATTTTACTGCAAAAATTTCTGCAGTAAAAATTTGTAAGTACTCAGTCAAAAACTGTCACTTTACGCTCTCAATTTGTGTTCTCATTTACTGCAGTTTGTGTACGCGAACGCAATTTAGTAAAATGCAGTAAAGTTCAGTAAAAAATAGTAAAAACTTTTGTGTTCTCGAACGCAGCTATTAAAATGTTCATTAATTATATACATATTCCAGTTTTACACCATAGAGCAACATACGTCACAAATAAATAAATTTGCTAAAAAATAAGTTTATTTAATACTCATACAATATTTGTTATTCCTTTTGGGATCTTGTAAAAGTCACGCTGTCAATGTTGTCAGATAAACTGAATAATTTAAGGTTATCAAAATAATAGTATGTACAAACAATGTCAATTATAAAATAATCATCCTTGAAAACACAACAAAAGTGTATAAAAACAACTATACATACATATGTATGTATGTACATATGTAATTGCCACACCTTAAAAGTTAATCGAAATAAATTCTACCTGTTTATTATCACGCGATAAACATCAAAAATTAACTAATTAACCAAACCTCACATTCATTTTCCACCTTTAAGAACCTGGGTGAATTGCTTTCTTTTTAAAAGTCCAAAAATAAAATTATATTGCGGGGGCATTACATAAAATAAGAGCGTCCTCCAAAATCATCGGTGAACTAAAACCTTTGTATATGCAGCCGAAAACTTTCAGAATCCGCTCCTGTGGATTATGGTCTCCACCAGTAATAAATCTGAGTTATAAATGATTATTCACCAGTAATTCATGTGAGTTTAATATGGTACTCCACCAAATGAATTCCAAGTTTTTTTATGTTCTCCACAAAAAAAAAAACAGTCAGTAGGGTTAAAAATGTAACTCGGTACAGTTGTGCGACCATTAGCCTATGCGAGATAAAACGCTGACAAACAGGCACGGCCTGATTGCCCTTAACAGATAATGACAATGACGCGCGTGCTGCTTCCCGACCCAGAGTAGTTTAATGTTAAACACATTAATGGCCGTTTTTCAATGTATCGACAAATTGACTGTTAAGCGAGCGTACTTTATACTATCACACAAGTCTTGCGTATTCCATAATATAATAAGGTGATTTATAAGGTGTGCTATCAAGTCATATCGTCGTAATGTCCTAAATAATATTTTACAATTGTTTAAAAAAAATATTCCTGTGTTTCAAACAAAATAATAATTTTAATGCTGTATTCATTGATGCATCATAACTGTACAGTAGAAATCTAAATTATAAGCGGTTGCCCACAGCTCACATATATATTTTTTGTAATTATTTAAGACATATGACTTTACAACTTTATGACTACCTTGTGAATCACCCAAATATTTTTTAAGATAGAAATCTAATGAGTTTTGTTGCGACTGTCAAAACATATAATTCAACATTACAGTTTGTATATGTAAAATGCAACCCTGATGAAATTTAAAGTATTATTATTTCAAAAAATGATAAAGTCTTATGGGATGTCAAATTTTTTTTTTTTTCGTAATACTTGTCATTTTTATAACACATTGCATTCACAATATCATACTTTTACATATTACTTGAGTTTTTGACATGTTTTATTAAAACCAAAGTATAAAGTAGCCTTTACTTAACCTCGACATAAATTTATTAGACTGATTAAATGTCCGTTTTGGATTTTTGTTTTCTCAATATACCGATAAAAACGTTATTTTAAGTTGACAATACCTCTCAAAATAGATGTAAAAGTTGAGAGCCCTGTATTCAAGTGACAACTTAGGCTGTGTTTTTTAGATCTCAGTTAAACTAGGTTTAGTTAATTCGAAAACAGATTTGTGCCGTCATTACTAAGTTTTTATACAAAGTTTTGAAGGAATAGCTTAACTAGTTTTGCTGAAAATGTTGGTCTTTAATGAATTAATAAAAAAAAATCACATTTCGTCGGAGTACGTTTCAGAGTATGTTCAACTAAGTTGAAATTAATCCACATCTCAAAAACACGGCCATATTGACATTTCAAAACTTATCTGTATTTCAAATTAATTATTGCCAGATGAAGGCGGTTTAGCTTTGCGGCAGAATGGAAGCAAATGAGACATTGAGAAAACCAAATACCTTTAATCTGCCGTTTTTCGTTGAGAAAAAAGATAATCGCCTTATGAGAAAACGGCGATTATCTTTTGTTTTAAAAGCTTTTCGGTCAATTTTTAACTTAAGCCGCCATTATATTTTATTGGCATAGATCTCTCTTGCACACACCTTTTATTATTTTGCCCCTATTAAGCACATTCACCACTCATATTAATTTTTACTCGCCACTTTGCAAAGCTCCTCATTATTTAAATATTCCCTTTTTGTTTTTTGTGCTTTTTCGTTTATTTTTATTCTACTCCTTTACAAATACTAAAACTCATTTATATAAAAATATACAAAAAAAAATAAATAGCACTCACTTCTCATCGAGTCAATTAAATGTAAATATTGGATTTAATTTCACACCAACTCATAGATCATCACCAGTGAGTAGTTGTTGTGGCAGTAGTAGTCACGGTCGCTTGAGTCCGGACACCGATATGGGCGGCGATCCACCAACATTGCCCCTAAGTCCAGGTTAGACGGCTCTCTTTTTTAATAAACTAATTTGTGTATATGTGCGTATAAATTCTCGTATGCAACTGGTACCAATTCCATATTGTACCCACCTGCAACTCTCTTTGTAACTTTTTTTAAACCACCTTTTCTTTAATTTTTAATTACATAACTTTTTCTTTTAGCAATTTTAATAAAATATTCTTTGATTTACCTGAACCAACACTTTGCTTTCAGTCAGTCTATATCTACTATATATTTACAAATTGTATTAAATATTTTTTTATTTTTTTTTTTACTTTACAAATTTAATTTACTTATGTATGTCTATTTTTATTTGCAGTGTAAAATGTTTATAAACTATAAAATCTATTTGATGGCTCTATTTTTTCAGTTTAATGTTTAAGACTTAACAATATTTATATTACTACAGGTCAACCTAAACAGGAGCGGCAATAGTTTTTAAGACTTCAACAATTCTGTTGCCAAAACATTTTAAATAAAACACATCGACGTAACGATCTGTAAAATCAGATTAATTAGACGCTCGGCCCGGCATTAAATTTGTGTTATTTATATATAAATATATATAGTTCTGCTTGGTTGACATAAAAAACGCTTGCCGCTCTTATTGAGGTTGGCCTGTTAGTGTTATTGTTTCGATGTTTTTAATTGTTATTTTAATATTTAAACACTATTTACTCGTAAAATGCTTATTTAAAACCAAATGATATTAAGTATTTTGACTTAAGAAATTTTAATCAAAATCACCCGGGTAAACTATATACATACATACTACATACATTTAATTTATTCTGATATTAAATCCAATAGGGTTAAAACAACTGAAAGTCAAGTAAAGGCCGAACTATAATATGCCTAAACTTGCTTAATCTTATTTCAAAAATTAACAAAAAGCCTTTCAAATGCATTTAAAAACACAAAAACTAAATCAAAAAACATTTGATTCCGTACGGAAAGTGCGATTTGTTTCGCACTTTGCTTAAGCAAATGACAGATTCATAAAACTTAACAAAAAGTCTCCTTAAGTACAATATAGTTTGACATATATGATTTACATGTATTCACACAACCAACTAAAGCATATTATATTTGGACCTTAAGCATGAAGCAATGAAAACAAGATAGCGCATTGCGCAGGTCCGTTAACTTTTAACTCTCATTTTGACGTAATTTTTACGTCACTGTAGTAAAGAGATTTAAACGTAAACAAACATTCAGCATACCACATACACGCGTTTGTGTCATCATGCTTGTGCTCATTTACTACTATGACGTACATGTGCAGAAAAAAAATTGACCTTAAGGGTGTGTTCAGACGGGTCATGTCTTATTGACATGATAACTACTTTGTTGGGGAAAAGTAACTAGTACACAGTTTCGTGTACTGTCAGTACGTTTTGCTTTCTCATTCGCTATTGTTTTTTCTTGTTCGTATTTAAAGACTATACAAAAACATGTCGTCAACATCACATGAGTTATTTAAAAGCCAATAAAAGTTCAAAGAAGAAAACGTAAGAATCATGTCAATAAGACCTGAGCCGTATGAACACAGACTAAGGTTATTAACTTTAGAACTTTTACGGCCATTTTCCTCAATATCGTGTCGAGTGTGGATTTCTATGTGTTCAATTGTAATCCCAAAGAAAATTAATCAATTAAGTTAAATTACACAATATTGTTGGCCAATTAACTAAACCATTAAGTAACATTTTTTGTTAGTCAAAAGTTTATCTAAGTAAATTAATTGTAGCGTGCGCTGTATACCGAACAGCACGGAGCCACATGCCAGCAAGATTTATGCCAGCTAATTGAGGTACGAAAAGGTTTGTAAGTGCTGTTTCAGACACGTAAGGTTAAACTGATCCGTTTTTCTTTAATTCTCTTTTGAACCTGCGTTTACGTTCGTTCAAACACAATTTGCTTGTGTCAATTTACTGCTTTTTTGTTTACCGTATGGGTCGATTACGGATGGCAACTGAACTGAAGTTGTGATGCCAGCAGTGAAATCCAGCAGCAACGCCCATGTTTAAATATACAAACATTTTATTTTATTTTATAATTTAACATCAGCGGCGTTGCCTAATTTCGCTGCTGGCAACACAACTTCAGTTCAGTTGCCATCCGTAATCGACCCATTTAACTAATGGCGATTTCTATTCTATAAATTGTATGTATCGCTTTTTAAGATTCCAACCTATTATTTCTCACCTTCTCTTTCACTTAAATACAGTTATAAAATCAAATGTTTTTTTTTTTTTTGCTACAAAGAAAACCACATGTACAAGAGGAATGCCAAACACAAACTGAAATGTGACCTTGTTGATGTTAATTTCTCAAGTTTGTTACGAGAGGTCATAGCGCCACAAGCATCTGTATAACCGTTATTTTTTCGATAATTCTCTCCGTTCTTAGATCAATTTGTAGAGATTTAAGAGAAGAACATTTCTGCATTACTAACTCGAAAATGCCAAATTTTGAGTTGTGACGGTCTTGCACGAAATGAGCGATATGTATTACATATACTAAAATTTTGTGTTTGTTTGTACAAAAGATACAACTGAAAAAACTAAATTTTTTTTTTTTTTGCATGAAAAATATGTTGCATATTTTATCATTTTTTTATTTAACGCGTTCATACTGGGCTATTCTACAACTGAGGTATTTACTATTTTGTTTGTACAACCAAAGTTTTATTTTATTTCTCATGATACATACTGCTCATAATATGATAAAAGATTGCTTAAAATCTAAATCTAAAAGTTAATACATATTGAACATTTTTTTTTTTGCATGTAACTACTGGTTTCAATGATTGTTTCCAAACCATAATAGTATGCAAAAACGGTAATGAAGTACACTAATGATAAAAGTGTAATAGTTGTAAATTAAAGCAACTAATTTGCAGTTGTACAACATGTAACACTTCGAGTATGTATAGGTAACATTAAAAAGTGTCCCATGTATATAATGTTACATATTTTACTCAGAATAGAAATCGCCATTAAACTCATCTAGAATATTAGGAATACCGCTCAGCAATAATTTGTATTGTGGTTATTTTATTGAACTATTAGATAATGGTTTTTAAAATTAAATTATTTTTATGAATAAAGGAATTTTTTTTATTCTTGACTAAGCTGGGAATTGAACCCAGATTTTCACGGACAGGTTTCCCTGACTAGTTTCGATTGTAACCACGCAATCTCTTCAGAGGTGTTTGCCGTTTAACACTCACCGCCATTGACGACGGATGACGTTAATAGTCAAACATCAATATTTAAATCAAATGGTATTTTACCTTGGTAAATCGAAATTTGCGTTAGTGTTCAAACAGAACTGCGTCGATACCATATTTTCCATACAATTTTACATAAAAATTTGTCGTAGAATGCCGTCGAGAAATAAAATCTATTTTATCTTGAGAACGATTTTTCTAATGCTCGCACAATAACTATACACTTTATGATGAAACAGAACTGGGGCTGAACGATGTTTTCCATAAAGTTTAACATAAAACTTTGTCAGAGAATGCGGTCGAGAAATAAAATCAATTTTATATTGAGTACGTTTTTTCTAATGCTTTCACATATAGACAATTATTCTCCCAACAATGCTACCATACTTTCTTTTAATTTCATAAAAATAAGAACAAAAGAAAAAAAAGAGAAATGAAAGAGAATTTAAAGTTACTGCCGACGTTTTATTATGGGCTTTAGAATTTTTGCCTGAAGTTGAAGTTTCAATTCTATTTCATCATTTATTCTTCCAACAATGCTACCATACTTTCATTAATTTTCATACATTTTGTAAACAGAAAATGAAAAACAAAAGAAAAAAACAAATTAACAATAAAATGAGAGAGAAATTGAAGTTACTGCCGAGGTTTTAATAATGGACTTTAGAATTTTTGCCTGAAGTTAAACTGCCGTATTCATAAAAAACTAAATTGGATATGAAATCTATTTTAAGGAAAATTTGTATGGAAATTTTGTTTTAAAATACGTTTGAAATCTATTTTATTTTTTATGAATACAGCAGAAAGACTCCATTCTGTTTGAATACTTAAATGTAACGTTCTGTCCAAATTACTTTAAAGGTGGCGTGTAAAACACAGCTGATGTACTTTACATTAAGTTTTTAGACATTTATGTAATAGGTATCAACTTAAATTGTGCAAGACAATTTTGAGCTTTGAAAGGTTTTTTTTATTCTGTAAATTTTATTAGTATTGTGGTTATTTTATTTATATTTTATTGAACTGTTTTTAATCCAAATTTAGATATTTTTAATTAGGCTTAAGTTCATTGAATTTAAAAATATCTAAATTTGTATTAAAAACCATTAACAGTTCAATAAAATAACCACAATACTAATATTGTTAACAGCTAAGGCACGAGCTATGTTTACATTTGTCCTTCAAGTTGTGCTGAAAAAGGTCAACAAGAAAAAAGAAAGACAAAAACATGAAAAACAAAAATGTACTTTGGATTTCAAGAAGAATTCTTGACAAAAAGTACGAAAAAACATAAGTTAGGAAGAACATGTAAATCAATTAAAATAGATAATCATTCATTCAAAAGCAAATTTCGATCTACCAAAGTGAAATACCATTTGGTTTAAGGATTGATGTTTGACTATTGACGTCATCCGGCTTCAATAGCCGGGTAAGTAAAACGGCAAACCCCACTGACGAGATTGTGTGGCTACAATCGAAACTAGTATGGGCAACCTGTCCGTGAAAGCCTGGGTTCAAATCTCAGCGCAGTCAAGCATGAAAAATTATCAATAAAAAAAAAAAAATTTTAATTAATTTCATGTTGTAAAAATTCCCGTCTTCATAAAAATAATTTAATGAAAATTAAATTCAATGAACTTAAGCCTAATTAAAAATATCTAAATTTGGAGTAAATTTTTCCTTTGAAAACAATTTTATTCTTGGCAAAAAAAGTGATGAATTAAATATCGTTTCTTTGTCAAAGTTAAAAGGAATATTACACAAAATATACTGTATGCGTTCGCAGAAAAAGTCAGGAAAATAAAAAAGCAACTTAAAATTTATAAAGAAAAGAAAACGACTGTAAATCTGAAAATTTGTTATACTTCTTCATACCATTTACCTTTACCAAATGGTTTATACTTACATACATATAAGTTTGGCATTTTGCTTGTAATTTTTATATTGATACAAGATCCTATAAAGAATATATATTCTGGGTCCTTATGAGTGGCGAAGTTGACTTAGCGATATTTTTTTGTGGTTACACATACATTTTAAGACTTTCTTAGTAGCAAGATTTTTTTATAAGCGATTCATAATGAATCATTTGAATCCGTGTGTATGTTCGATTTTTCGAAGATCCCAGAAAAAATACGTTACCCATAGTCCGGAATAGCTTGGTATTAAAATTAAGCCATATTGGTTTGCAAATGGCTCAAATGATCAAAAACCACAACAGTCTCTTTTTTTACATATAAATCATTAATAAAGCTTTTTTCTTTTTAAAGTCTCCATATAATCTATGTACTTTATTTTTTCACTTTCACCTTATGTAAACTTTGTAGAATACTGGTAGTAAAAAGAAACAAAATGGATCCATAAGTGGCCTACATAGTTCTAAGCAAATAATTGCCAAAAAAAAAAAAATGGTGTTGGAATAAGAACGCCCATAAATATTTCCCCTGGCCTCCATACAAGTGCCCTTCTGAATTAAGGTTGTTAAAATTGAACTTAAATATTCGCTATATATTAGGGTATTCATTTAATCGGGCTTTTGCTTTAATCGGTTAATCGCTCGATTAATTTTGGTTTAATCGGTTAATAATGTTATTGATCGGTTAACCGATTCATAAATTTTTTTATAAATCAAGTAATTTCAATACATAAAATTGCATAAATTATTTATTATTTGGAGTTTATTAGTAAAAAAAAACCAATAAAATAACAAACATAACAATTCTTGAACTAAAATTAACAAAAAAAAAAAAAATAATTTTAATTAATACATATTATGTTTTAATTAAAAAAAAATAACTGTAAGATCATTTTATTAGTTATTTCAATAGTTTAAGAAGATCTTATAAAATAATCATTTATGCAAATAATTTGGTTTAAATGTTTAGGATGCAAGCGTTTATTTTCTTTAGTTTAGATAAAACCTGACTTTGAAAAAATTCTTTCATTTATTGTACACAGAAAAAATTGTTGTCCCAATTAAAGCATTAATCAAAAATAAAATCAGTCTTAATTAAAAATTTAATCAAGTGAATTAAGCGTTTTATCAAGTGAATTTAACATTTAATCAAGAGAATTTAAAATTTAATCGATACTATTAATTTGCATCAGTGAAGAAATTAATAGTAACAATTAATTCACTTGATTACATTTTTAGTTAAAACTGATTTTATTTTTGACTAATGCTGTGTACATGTTGAAGAAATCAAAAGCAGAATATCCAATTTCTCAGTCCTTTTCCTGTATTTTTCTAAACACAAAAGAAATTCCATTATTTCAGTAGCTCCTGTTTTAATTTTATTTTTTAACACTTCTAATTGTTTCGTTTAATTCTGTTAAAAGATTGATATGAGAAGATATAAAGAGAAACAAATAACTTAACGCATACATATAAAAAGTACGTGAAACAAAATGCTGTTGACAGCAAACATTTATTTAAAATGTAGATCACTGAATACCTTCTTCTTTTGTATGAAAAAATGTTTTCTAAACACGACCTTTTGTATATGAGACGCAACAAATAATGTAAAGCACAAAAAATATATGTTATAAGACAACAAAAAGTTAAAAATTTTGTTACATCGGCTAATCGACTGAAATTAACCGGTTTAATCATTAATCGAAAAAAAAGGCAATTTTAAATTAACCGATCAGTTAATCGGGAAGTTATTAATCGGTTAACTGATTAATTGTTTACCGAATGAATACCCTACTATATATGCATAAGATTGGTTTGGTTTTAAATATCAGTGAAATCGACATTTTACTTCACCCAGCGCAGATACATATCTTCACCTAAAATGCAAAAGGGCGTAACAACAAAAAAAATTCGAAATAGAGCTTGTGATTGATTTTTGCTCGTTTTATTAAACTCAATGTTCATTTTAGATCCCTGCGATCAAAAATGGCGATTTTATTAAAGAAATTCAAACGCCAAATGCACCTTGTTGTTATTGATTTTGTAAAGTTTTTTGCTTCTCCGGTAAAAAAATAGTGTTGTTACGCCCTTTTGCATTTTAAGTGACGATATGGACATATATACTCTCGGATTAAGGACTAAAACGAAAGCGCCCATTAAATAAGAGCTATAGTGAAGGGTGTATAAGATTCGGCACAACCGAATATAGCACATTGCCTGGTTTTTTTAAATTATTTTTTTATAATTTACAGCCTGGCCCACAATGTCGACAAGAACATTTCTTTCGCATTTTTATATTGAATACAATAATAAAAAATTTAAATTTGTTTTTGTTTTCAATATAAATATAAGAAAGAAATGTTCTTGTCGACATTGTAGGCCAGGCTGTAAATTTAAATTTTATTTGTTTTAAAGCTCTTTTTCTTATTTTGCTTTTTGTACATAAATTATGTATCTTGGAAAATGTTTAAAACAATATGTGTATGTTTAGTTTTATTCGTAAATTTGTGTGTAAGCGTGTGTTTTGTAAAAAAAAAGATTTAAAACGTTTTCAAAATTCAAAACAAAATTTAAATTAACAAACTAAATTTAATAAAATAGTAATAATAAAAATTAGCTTTTAAAATTAAAATAATAAAAACTTAAATTGTATTAATAATTATAATAAAATAAAACACTTTTTCCCCCTTATGCAAAAAAAGTTTAAGTTCATATTCGTTAACCAACAATCTGTACTTCAACTTTTTTTTTGCATAAGGGGGTTTAGCTTTAATTATTTAAATCTTTAATTGTAACACAATTTTCTTTAATTTTTTCTTAAAATAATCACAAACTAATAAAATATTTAACTTTATGCAGCCGATTTATCGGTATATATTACACGCTTCCAATGGGACATGGCTAAATATCCAATTAAGCAATCGTTGCGTAATATTGCCGATATTATTTCCAAACAAATCGGTCAAATTGATGCTGATTTGAAGACAAAATCAAATGCTTATAATAATTTGAAGGGTAGTTTACAAAATTTGGAAAAGAAACAAACGTAAGTTTTCAAAAAATACAAAGTATTATTATTATTAAGTTTACTTTATTTTCAATTTTAGTGGCAGCTTGTTGACTCGTAATTTGGCCGATTTGGTTAAAAAGGAACATTTCATTTTGGATTCTGAATATTTAACCACCCTTTTGGTAATTGTACCAAAGTAAGTACACAATTTTTTTAAGAGATAAAATTCATCAAATCAAGAAATTAACTATCGGAATTTAAATAAAATATTAAAAAAAATATATCTGTATAAGGGCCATTATTACAACTTACAAATAGTTATTTTTAGGATGCTACCTGACAGATAAATAGTTTTTGGTTATTACAAGTTAACATTAACCTAAAAAGTGACTGATAAGCTAAGTCCCCTTTTAGACAGGCAAAGTTTACTTTGACAAAGTCTGTTGAATTCTCTTTTAAACTTTGTTTGGTGCTCAGACACACAAAGTTTTATTTGATAAATTTTTGTTTTCTCTTGTTTGAATATAATATATAAACAACGCTGCCAGAATGATGATTTTATCATATTTTGGATTATTTTTTTAAACAAAAATATGATTAAAGATTTTTTTCTCAAATAATGACTTTTTATTTTTAGAAATTCTGATTTTTACTTTAATTTTGCTTATACAAAATACACGATTATTTAAACAGTCAATTTTTAAAACAATGAAGTTTTGCATCCGCTTGATGTGTATTGGTGCTGCACTTTTTTGTACCCAGTATCTAGAATACACAAAATTGCATCATTATTTCTGGACATAAAAAATATTAAAAAAAGGCATATTATAACCTATTTCTAATGTGCGAAAGAATTCCTTCTTTCAAACAACTACATTTAAAACAAAAACAAATTCTAAAAACTTTGTTTTTGTTTTAAATGTATTTGTAAATAATTCTTTCGCACATCGGAAATAGGCAGTTAGAATATTGATAAAAAAAAATATTTGTGAAAAGAAAAAATGTATTTAAATAAAGTTTCATATACTGACGAATTATGTTTTTATGTATTTTAATTTAAATAATAAGAAGTATGTTTTTATAAAAAATTAATAATTCGTACTATTTTGCCCTTGTTTTAAAAAATTTAAATTAAGAAAAAATAATTTAATATTTTCCTCTTCAAAATATGATTTCTATCGCCATATGACAATTTTCATTTCAAAGATTCTGGTAACGCTGTATATAAAGTTGCAGCCAACTTCAGGTATAATCTACGAACGAAAAACAAAACGAATTTGTGAGTACAGCAAAGTTTGTACTCCCCCGCTATGCTCTTTTCCCTTCTCTTCTATAAACTCAAGACTTTGCAAAGTAAACTTTGCTTGTCTGAAAGGGGTCTAACATCAGGTTTGTCCTCATGGTAACTTTACAAGTGAACTTTAAGAACTTGAAGATGCCATATTTTCTGCTGAAGATATGGTAGCATCATTGAAAGTTTTAAGTCAAATTAAATTATGCAAACTTAAAAAAAAACACAATTTAACACAAAAAACAAAACAATTTACCATTAAGAACAAAAATAAAGCACAAAAATTGAATTCTTTTTTTAATTAAAGAAAGAAACAAAAGCATCAGTGTTTTTGTCGAATATATTCGACATTGCATTGTACTCTCTTACTACGCACTTTTACTGTATAAAAATGTACAGTTAATTATATTTTTTTTGTTTTATCTGAAAGAGGGACACTTTTGATATTTTAAATTGTTATTATAGGAGACATTGACTTTCTTTTCTTATTATTGAGTGCATTGTCATACCCAAGTCAGGAAATTTGTAAAAAGCTTAGATTTAGGAAGAAAGAAAAAACTAATAATTTCGGGGATCAGGCGATATTAAAAAAAATTCAAGTATTGATACGCGTGAATAAGTATTTTCTTGAAAAAAATATTGCAAAAATAAATTGTAGGTTCTTTTGTGGACATTTGAAGGTTAATTTGGAATATATTCGGCATTCCCTAAACACCAGGGGAGCTGCATGAGGCAAAAACTATTATTTTTCCCGGCTTCAGCGCCATCACATTACCTTAAATACAAATTTTCAGATTTTTATCTCGCCAAAAATAATTTTTGACCCTGAAAGGGTTAACCTTAAGTCAGCGATAAGCTAATGGAAGGCTTATCGTACCTGGTAGGTTAAAGTACAGTTGGAAAAACGGAACACTTTTTATTCAGCCGAAAAATTCTTACCTTTAGCCATCGGCTAGTTGTGAAAACGGATGTTAATGTATTAGTTATCTGACGTGAAGTTTAACTTTTTTTGCGTAAGGAGGAATATCTTTCAAACTGTGCCTATTGTTTCCTTCGACCTGATGTGCTCTTTCCAGAGCATTTCCCATAACTTTTCTTAAAATGTTATGTCCCCAGCGCCCTCACTTCTTGGATATTCACCTTAAGCTTGCCCTTTAGGTAAACCCAAAGAAAAAAATCGAGAGCCTTTAAATAATACGATTCTATAGTTAAAAGTTCCGAGCAGGAGAGCCACAGTTGGATAAGTTGTGTATTGGAACCACAATTCGGGATTGTTTTATATATCTGGCCTTAAAAAGAATATCAATCATTGCCCGGTATTGAATGCCATTCACATAAACCTCAACTTGTTCGTCGTTTTCGAAAAAATACGGCCAATGATCTTTTCTAAAGTTATTCCACTCCATACTGTGCATCTAAGTGGGTGTATTGATGTTCAACTGCCCCATATTCTGCAATTTTGTTTATTTACGTGACCATTGAGTTGAAAATGGGCCTCATCGTTCATTATTCTATATGATCGCTGTGACTAAACAATCGAATGCTGACTTTCAAAATAATATTTAACATTTTTGGTTCTTTGTTATGTGCTGAGTCTTTTCATCATAAAAAAAAACTTAAACAAAAAATTTATTCACTTGTTAAATTACTTCTGCGCCTCCCTTTATAATACGAATAAGTTAGGACAACTTTATGTTAATATCAAATTAAGGATTCAAACAAGTTTTCGATGTCGATAGAAATTTTTTTCTTCGGCATTGATTGAAGTATAAACTTTGATTTCAACCTAAAAACAAATAATAATTTTAATTAATTTCTATTTATTTTTAGAATCTTGGCCAACGATTGGATGGCCAATTATGAAAAAATCACTGATATGATTGTGCCACGCTCATCAGCTTTGATTACCCAAGACAACGATTACTGTCTCTACAATGTGACCCTGTTTAAGAAGGTCGTCGAAGAGTTTAAATTACATGCCCGCGAGAAGAAATTCATTGTTCGCGATTTCGTTTACAATGAAGAAGAACTAGCTGCTGGCCAAAATGAAAGAACTAAATTGATTACCGACAAGAAGAAGCAATTTGTAAGTTAATTTACATTATTAAAGTCATTGCAACATACAAAATATCCAACACCTGTGCATTTGTATATTCCGGTAAATTTTGTAATTTTTAAGATGTTTCCACTTAAATTGTCATGTACAATTAAAGTTATTGTCTTAATTATAAAAATTGGCCTATGTAGGTACATTTTTGGTCTTATATAAAATATTGTTCCGTAATAGAACTTTGTCTGTTTAAATGTCAACTCTCGAAAATCGTACAAATAAAAGTATTTTTGGAAACTTTGCTACATTCTTTTTCTAAACATTGCTACGATATATTTTTAATGGTTGGACCATACCTCTCCTTAGGTTTAACATAGGACCATAAAAATCAATCTTACGACCAATCATTAAAAAACCGCTTTTGCGACAAAACTCGTAAAAAGTCGTGTATCGTATTATAATAATTGAAATCACAAAATTTTTTAATATGCCCTTTATAAAAATCTTATAAATATCTAAATCTAGAAATAAATTTCGTATTACTTAAAAACCTTTTCATTGTTATAAAATTCTTATAAAAGGTAAAATCGGGATGAAATACTCAAAAACTATCCGCATATATCTTTTGAACTTATCAATTACATATTTTGTGGCATTAAGGATTTACTTGATATAACTTTATATAAAGACCTCTCTCGAAACTTACCCGGCATAAACGACCTCTTAACGTAAAACACGATCCAATTCGTTAAACATTATTGCGGTCAAATCGTTTTTAAAATATATTATCTGATCCCTATATAAAGAGTTGTTTTTAAGTCCGATAGAACTTTTATTATCAAAGTTGTTTTTGGGAATACAATTATTTATTAAAAGATTTTGTTTGTTGTGCTTAATTCCCTATTTTATAATTGATAAAAATACTGAAATTTATTGTTGGAGGATAAGCTGTTCCTATGCGCATTTCACTAGTTGCTTAGGCCAGATCATCAGGAAACGTTCTCCTAAATAATTTTAGAAAAGTCAAAGCTATCAGCAAACAAGACTACAGAGGGAATGAGCATTACATACACTCAAAAAGTCGTTTTTGCAACGATATCAAAGCTTAAACAAAATACCAACAATAAAACAGTGAGTTTATCTTTTCTTACATTCCCCACTACAATTAGTTGGAACTCTCCCAACATTAATTATAGTTGTAAGTGGGTAAAGAAAAAACAATTTAAAAACAAAAACAAATTGCTTCTATTGTTTTCGCAAGAAATCAAAATAAAAACAATTTGCCAGCTCAGTTTTTTATGCACATGCACTTGCAAAAATTTTATTATCAAAGTTGTTTTTGGCAATACAACTATTTATTAAAATATTTTGTTTGTTCTGCTTAATTTCCTATTTTATAATTGATAAAAATACTGAAATTTATTGCTGGAGGATAAGCTGTTTCTATGCGCATTTCACTGGTCCGATAGAACTTACGAAAGCTTTAGCTGTCAAACGGTGCTGTTATACTGCTTTCACTTTTTGACATTTATGATCATTATACTGTGTCAAATCATAATGAAAACGCACGGCTCATTTTTGGCTTAACGGGTTCGATAAAATAAACAATATTGCCGAATATGGATTGACGCCAATCCAGCACGAGGCCTACAGATGTCATTACATCCAGAAAAATGCACCGTTTGGTGTGGTTTGAGATCTGTTGGCATCATAAGACCTTATATCTTCAAAAAGAATGAGCTTTCTCGAGAACAGCCGCCACGGCGCGCCGTGCCCTACCCATATGCCCGAAATCATTTTCAAATGTGAATGATTTTTTGTATTATTTTTTTTAAATTTTAAGTTCTATCGGGCTTTTAGAAACACCCTTTGCTTGCACATGGTGTTAGGGTATCATTGATTTTATGTGATTTAAATATGTATTAACAATGTATTTTTTTCTTTCTTTATTATTATGATTCGTAAAGGGTCCTTTAGTTCGATGGTTAAAGGTTAACTTCAGTGAAGCTTTTTGTGCTTTAATACACGTCAAAGCTTTGCGCGTTTTTGTGGAATCTGTATTAAGGTAAGTTATTACAAAAAAAAATTCTCGTATTTAGAATGTGTGCGGGTTTTAGGCCTCGCCACCCATAAGAAAATTAATGAAATTTAGCTCATAGAATAAATTCGAAAAATAAAAAATTTTGGAAAATAAAATCATAAATTGAAAGTTAAAAAAAAAATTATTTTGATTTTAATAAAACTTTAACATTCAAAGCAGAGGATAAGACAAAATCATATTCTGAATTTAAAATATTAAATCATTTATAAATGGGAGCTAAATTAGAGTATAAACATTTATTCGCACCGATTTAAGAGATCATACAGTGTTTAGAATTTACCTTTGTTTAAAATACATTTGATTATTGGATTCTCATCTATCTCTATTATTAACTAGAAATTTTGCACCTATGCCCATTTGATACTCAGCCCCCTTAATTGTTTACTTCATTTATATATAAATATATAGAAATATATATACACATATATATATATATAGTAAAAGGGTAAAGTTGTACACATTTGACGTGAAAGTAAAACAGGATTGTTTATCAAATAATATATATATAATATTTTTGTGCTTTGGGTTTCTAAAATATTAATTTTCCCAGAAAATAAAATTTTCAAATTTTCCTCAAAATTTCTATTATCTGACAAAAAAAATGCACTATTTCAACTTCTGCATCTGTCCATTTCTTCACCCGTTTCTTTTTTGTTTTTAGGTGCTTTTTATAATATTTTTTTGTATTGAATTCATTTTAAAAATTTTTTTTTTTGAAAAAGGACGTTTAAAAAGAATTTAAATTTCAAGTAATTAAAATGGAGTTCAAAGAATCATAGTTTATTATCTTAAAAAGTAAATTTTAGTGCTTTTTGTGAAAATAACAACATTTTTATTAGAGTGGCAACCACATTCAATTTATTGCATTTTCCATCTTTCCATTTTTCCAATCAAATAAAAATCTGAACTGATTATTATAAAAAGAAAGAAAAATTCTCATTTTCAATTTTTAATGAAATAGCTTTTCATTTATTAACTTTCGACTTGTTATTAAAACTAAAACAGGTTTATAAAAGGTTTATGAAACTGATTTGTTTGTTTTCGATAAAAATTTGTTTAATAAACCTTTTATAAACATGTTTTATTTTTTATAACTAAATTAGTTTATCTTTTATTAATAAGATTTATCTTTTTAGCTTTAACTTTTTATCTTTAACTTTTTATGTTTTTTTCTAGATACGGTTTGCCAGTTAATTTCCAAGCCATCCTCATTGAACCCAACAAGAAGAGCATGAAACGTCTACGTGATTGCTTAAATCAATTGTATGGACATTTGGACGGTTCTTCAGCTGGCGGTCAAGGCGGCAATATTGCTGATGTAAGTTTAAAAAAAAGTTTTTTTTTACTTTTAAATAAATTTTAATTCTTTTTTTACAGACTGTTGACATCCCCGGCTTAGGTTTTGGTCAATCCGAATACTTTCCTTATGTATTCTATAAACTTAACATTGACATGGTGGAAACATCTAAAATGTAAAGAAAACAAATTTTTAAAATTTTATGTTTTAAGAACAAACCTGCTAGAAGACACATTTTATTTAAGAAAAAGTCAACAAAAATACGTTTAAAACTACAACTAAAGAAATAAAACCACAATAAATATAAAATTAAAAAAAATTCTTAAGTAATTGTTTAGCTTAATTTTTAACAAAAAGAAAATAAATAATAAAAATTTCTAATAGATGTATTTGTAAAGTTGGAAAGAGTAAAAAATTAAACCAAAACTATAACAGCAAACCATTATGTATATGTATTGTAAAAAAATCCTTTTATTTAAAAACAAACATCATAAAAAAAATCAAGCAACATGTTACAGTTTCTAACAGCTAAAACTATAAAAATACATAGATATGATTTCTACGGCTGTGGCGGCGGCGGATTTTCCTCCACAAAGTTTTCAACGTGTTTCTTATTCTAATGTTGTTGTTAATTCTTTTTTTTTCTTTAGATTTTATATAATTATTAACAATCATTTTTAAATTATTAAACACATAAAATTTAAATTTAAAGAAAAAAAATTTCCTTTTATCTTGTTTTTAATTGTTTTCAATGGAAATTTAAACTTAAGTTTCAATTTTGTGTTTCCATAGTAATTGTTTTCTATTATTTTTATAATTTTCCTTATGTAATTTAAAATTTTTTAAATTTCTTCTTTTTTGAAGTACTTGTTTAAAAAAAGAAAATTTTGTTAACAGTATTTTGTGTATAATAATTTGCAAATATATTATAAATATTACAATAAAATTATAATTACATATTTAGTTTTACAATAAAATGAAAAATAAAACACACAATTTTAAAAGTAAACAAACGTTTTAGACTATTGTTCGTGTTCTAGAAATCGAAATGAAGGCGAAGTGAAATCGAACGAGATTTGTAATTCAATTATTTACAAAATGACTGTAGTTGTTCCTATTTTTAAGAGTTGTTCTTATTAAGATAAAAAGAGTAATATTTTAATGAAATTTGTTTGCAGGCTCGTTTTCAAAATTTGTTTGATTTTAAATCCACTTCATTTCGATTTATGGAACATTGGTATATGTTTTGAAGTTAAGTGAAAAAAATTTCGACGTATAGAGACTGGGCGGCACTATAATATATTAATAATTAATTTTGATATAATCGAAAAGGATTTTTTTTGCCAATAACATTTAGAATTTGTCGTTCCTCTTTTCCTTTTTTTATTTTGTTATAAATTTTTGCCTAATTTCATTTTACTGTAGAAGAAGGTGTTACCGTTTTTATAGTGCAAACGAAGTAAAATGAAACAAATTGCAAATACATACAATTTGTTGATTTGTTGTGCAAATGTGTGATTTTTTGCACTTGTAGTGCATCAACACAAATGGCCACAACAAATTTTGAAATCTTTCGACCAAAATTAGCGATTTTATTAACAAAAAACAAAAAGCCCTAACTACAAAATATTATACGATAAACGCTAAAAGACATAACCGACAGTTTGCATTATATGCAACATTGTTATTTGTCAAAACCACTGGTAGGTTTTACAAAAAAAATAGGAGAAAATGTTATTATAAACAGTTTAAGACAATTTATCAATTTAAATAGTTTTTTTCTTCTTAAAAATTTTAAAAATGTAAGATAGGGCCTTTTGCGTTTTAGGTAACGATATATATGTATGTTAAATTTTAACCAAGTTTTCTTAGTCCTCGTCCATATAATGAAACATTTGCTGCGAAGCATTTGAGTTGGACGATGAAGGGGAAAGACGAATGAAAATATGTACAAGCAGTTTATGTGAATTTGTTATTGAAGGCAGGAGATACAAAATGCTCCAAAACGAGAGTTTTATTGTATGGACGCGAAGGCAGTTTCGAAAGAGAATTAAAAAACGTTTCTGCACCAAATGTTTCATAATATGGACGCGGACTTAAAAAATTTTCTACAGATATAAAATTTTTGCAAAATTTCCTATAAATAGTAAATTTTTTTTAAAATTTTATATAAAAATTTGTTTAGCACAAGCCAAAGGGATTTTCAAAATAACCCCGTTAATGTACAATATTTTATCTTAATATTGAAGGATAGGCAATTTTTGATTAAGCTTCTGATTCGAAAATACACCAATGTTAAAACAAAAAAAAAAAAAAAAAAAAAAAAAAAAAAAAAAAAAGTTCGACTTTTTAAAAAACATTTTTCCAAAAACGTTTTGATTCCTAATCATCACTAATAAACATGTTTAGAAAAATATTATGTTAAATTCATCATCAAGTTACAATAATTATTTTCTAAAATATACATAAAAGAAAAAATATATGAAAACTTTATTAACAAATATTGTTACATTATTAAATAAAATTTAACGAATTTGCCTAATTTATACTATATTCATGTAACTAACCATTAAACTTGTAAAATGTACCCAATAATTAACCACAAAATTGTTTAAGGATTTGGAAATGTTAAAAAAAATAATATATCATGTAACGAAAACAAAAGTGAAAACATAATAAACAATTGCCATCCTTGTAAATAATTGTATTGATAAAACAAGACATTTAAAAAATTGTTGTTTTAATTTTAACTAACACAAACGCTTTACACAAATTTTAAAAACAAAAACTTGCAAGCATTTTATAAGTCATCGCCAGACATGCATTTTTTAAAAATTCTGTTTTGAAATTGCATAAATGTCCAAATTATGAAATTAGTTTTGCAATTTTTGTATTTTTATCTTGTCTTTTCTCATCTTCTTTTTATATTTTTAAGGTATATAAATACAAATACACCTACAACCAACTTCAAGTTAAAAACCGTGAGAATAAGAGCTGGTTCACACTCTTCAAGTTTAAGTCGTCATGTCTTGAGTTTTTAGGAGAGATGGGAAAAGAAATGACGCCAGCACTAAGGGCTGGTTCAAATTCTTTAGGTTTAAGATGTCGTCTTGAGCTTTTAGGAGAGAATGGAAAAGATAATGCCATTTCTTTTCCTACCTCTCCTAAAAACTTGATGACTAAAACTTTAGGAGTGTGAACCAGCACTAAAAAAACAAAATAGAATTGCAGTGTACATGAAACTGAGTACCCCTCCCCAATCTTTTCACCCCTCTTAATAATAAACTCAAGAATTGCTGTGACAAAAACTACAAGTCTGGACGATGACTACCCTTCAAGAAATGCATAACCAAAACTAAAAAAAAAAAATTTTACTAACACTTGCAACAATTTTACATTGAATTAATAAGTTAGAGAGAGAGACATAATGAGTTAGAGAGAGATGCAAAATCACATGTACACAAAGTTTCGGTCAGTTTTTTTATTAAACTAATAGAATCTATAATCAATATATCGGTGAGCACTACATGGGGATCTAACTAGTAAAATGACCGGTAGTCTTCTTGTAGGGTAATTTAGCGAAATCATTAGCTGCGTTCGAGAACACAAAAGTTTTTACTATTTTTTACTGAACTTTACTGTATTTTACTAAATTGCGTTCGCGTACACAAAATACAGTAAATGAGAACACAAATTGAGAGCGTAAAGTGACAGTTCTTGACTGAGTACTTACAAATTTTTACTGCAGAAATGTTTGCAGTAAAATTTAGTAAAACAAAAAAACATATGTTTCAAAGGGTAAACAAACAAAAGTAGCAAACAAAAGGCATACAAAATGTGAAAAAATTGTTTAAAAAAAGAAAAGTTGAAATAAAACTAAAATAAAAACAAAAAATGAATAAATATTAATTAATTAAACTTGTTTGTGAAGATTTTATATGGCTAAATACCAACTTTTAAAACTTTGTTTAGTTATGTTAATTTTTTAGAGTTGTAAAAGTGTCAAGTACTCGGGTACTTAGAACAGCCCTTGTTTTTAAAGTTATCAATAGTAAAAAAGTATTCGTGTACTATTGATCAAATTTAGCCGGACACAGATTAACAAATTCAAATAAAATAAGAAACAAACAAATATGAAAGATTACATAAAATAATTTGTTTGTATTTTCCAAAAATATTCGTGTTATAAAAAGTATTTAATCGAGTTCCGATAAGAAAACGAGTTAAGTAGTCAAAAGTGTAAACATTTTCCAACACTTCAATTATTTGCCATCAGCTGTTGCCTTTATTTTACAAATTTTGCTTTCGCGTACTTTTTTGGACAACAGCTTTTTGTGAGAACAAATTTTTAAGTTTACTCATTTACTGCATTTTACTGTAAAAGTACTCAAACGCACCTATTATTTCAAATATATAAAAGCAAATAAACATAACGTACACGAATAGTTTAAAAATAAACTTGGCAGCACTGATTTTTTTAAGATCCGTTGAATTTGTTTACTGGAAGTGCAACACTGTCAGTTTGTTTACGTTTTGGTTTGTCCGCAAGTTTTGTCTTAAATAATTGTTTGGATTTTTAGTATCGCGTGCCGGCAATAAAAAAATGTTAAAATCTTAAAAAAAAGTGGAAAAATATTATAAAATAACGTATGGAACAGTTGATAACTTAGTGTTTATTTGATGGTAATTAAAATAAACGTGTACATAGAAATCTGGTAAGTTTTTTTTTTGTTTATCACAAACTATTATTTTTAAGATTTAAGAAAAAGTACATCATCGAATTTAATAATTGATAATTCATTTTAAACCCGTCCAAATTAACTAGATATCTTTTTATTTAACAAATCCTTAATAAAGCACTTACAGAATAAATTCTTCCCTTAAATAAATATGCATGTAGTATACGTATATAGTGAGTGCTCGATTATCTACCTTGGACGGGATCATAAAATCAATTTTTTCGGTTAATTGAATAACAATTTTGAATTTCAAAATTATTTAAGGACTTAATATAGTACGTAAATATGTACACGCTTAAACAATATAAGGAATAAAGTAATTTAGGCACTAAAAAGTCAGCAATACTTGCACCCAGTTCATTGCTTGAATTTTAGGAGAGCCCGAGATGTTCCAGCATAAAAAAGCAGGGCTTCCAGTTTAATTTAAGATTTTTAATCTACAAAAATCACCAAAATATCTACTACTCTTATCCCCAAAAATCTCCACAGATCCTTCAAAACAAAAAAGGATTATGTCAAATAAAAAATATGCATACATTTATTTATTTAATTAAATTCATTTGTGTAATATAGTTTTTTTTCTCCCGGACTTCTGTTATTTCCCGACAATTTCCGCTTAATATAAAACGGTGTAAAATATAATTTATTTTATTTGACAAAAAAAAAAAAACAAACAATTCATGAGATCTATTAAATAAGTTTATCAATGCATTAAAAATTTGTAAAAATATAAAAAATTTCAGTTCTTAATATGCAAAGCCAACAGCATTGGCATAAAACTGCTCTGCAAAAAAAAATTATTAAATTTTTTAAGCAACTAGAAACAACTTTTTTTGCGATGTTATAAAATAAATGTGGGTCTATAAAAATTTTTTAAATTGTGGACATCTTTACTCCTCTGTTTTCACAAGTTCAAAATTTCAGAGCATCAAATATTAAACATTGCCTTACTTACCGGATTTGAATTATCATATCGATGCCTTACTTTCTCAACCTCGTATCTTAAAAAATACGGTTTTGACTTTTTCATATAAAACGATTGATATTTTTGTGTTCTATTAATGAAACACTTATTATTTCAATAATTTATTAGTATTTACAGAATTGAGACAAAGTATTGAAATAATAAGTTGTTTCATTAATAGAACACAAAAATATCAATCGTTTTATATGAAAAAGTCATAACCGTATTTTTTTTAAGATACGAGGTTGAGAAAGTAAGGCATCGATATATTTTTTGACATAACTTATTTTTAATTATATCACGTAAAATAATTTTTTATAATGACGGATGCAATTATCAGAATAGAAATTGTGTCATGTCTAATGCTTTGATTTCTACGGTCATAAATCACAACATTATTATTGAACAAAAGTTTCTTGAAGTGGGCCACAATCAAGTGGAAGCTGACTGCATTCATTCCACTATCGAACACGCGCTTAAGAACAAAGACATCTATGTGCCTGCAGATTGTGTCGAAGTCTGTAAATTAGTTAGATACACCCCAAAACCATACGAGGTAAATTACATCACTTATACGCTTTTTTAGAAATTTAATGCTGTTCAGTTCTTCAAAAGCATCCGACCTGGTCGCATCAAAGGTGACGCAAAAGTCATTACAATATAACTCATGTGGTGAAATGCTTTATAAATTAAGATTTCCTGATGAATGGCAACAATTGCCCCAAAGAAAATCGACCGCAATTATTTCCAAACCCTTTTATCAGCTTCCTTGCCTTTACGAAAACAGAAGGAAGAGTAATAGCCTATTTCCGATGTGCGAAAGAATTCTTTCTTTCGTATAACTACATTGAAAACAAAAACAAAGTTTAAAAATTTGTTTTTGTTTTCAATGTAGTTATACGAAAGAAAGAATTCTTTCGCACATCGGAAATAGGCTATAAATTTGAAAACACAAAGAAATAAGTTACTTAGAATAGTTATTAGTTCTTTTGACATCATTTTTTTTTTTTGTTTTTTTTTGTTGTATTCCACTTAAAAGCTTTCATTTTATGATTATTTTTAATTATTTCAAATAATAACAAGATATTTTTGTAATGACATGTTTTTTTTTAATATGAACTACAAGAAAGTAGAAAGAAAACCTGCTATCTCCCTTAGTAATGATGTAAATTGATGTGAGAAAACCTGCTAAGTTACAAAATCATTTATAACGCAATAAATACGACTTTTATTTTTGTAGATTGTAGTCATAGATGAAGAATACCATAAAATTCACCAACTATATTTTTTGTTTTCCTCTCAAACTGCAAATGTCATATACATATAAGAAGTTGTTTGTCTCTGCTGTACAATGTGCTGAAAGGGAGTTAGCAGGTTTACACTATAAGCCGACGATATGATTTTTATGAATTGTGATCAGTTCATGAAATATGTAATATTACTTCAAAATTAAGTTGTCTTTTAAACAGTTTAAAAAAATTTATATATTAAAAAAATAATTATAAAAATCCCGAAAAAATCCCGTGAATCCCAAAATTCAAAATATCCTGAAAATCCCGTGAGCACGAAAGCGGTGCGGTATCCCGGAATATTTTCTTTAATCCCGTATCCCGGGATTCAGAAAAATCAGTCCCGATTGGAAGCCTTACATGGGGGTTACACGATCAAGTTTTGCCTTTCAAATTTTAATAAACCTCACGCTTTTTCACTAAATATTCGTAATTTTAAAATTTCATACAAATTTTCTTTCCAAATATTAAAAAAATTAAATTTTTTCCTAAATTCAGTTATTTTTTTAAAAACGTACAGCCATATTATGGAAATCAAAATCACGTAAAATTGTAATCGATGGACATTTTAAATTTTTTTTTTTTTTAATGAACTTAGATTTTCCTGATTTCAGAAGTAGTTCTAGTAAAGATAAGTAGTCATCGAAATTGAGGTAAACATATAAAATAGAATATTTTTATGAACTTAAGACACAAGATATTTTTCAAAATTTGTTCGATTTTAATTTTACTCGAATTAGATTTCCAGAACTTGGCTAATAAAAGTGTAAGTAAAAAGCTGGAATTCATTTAGCGAAAAATTAATGAAGTGACTTTTATTAAGAGGTGAGCCGACACGAATATTTTTCTTAGAAACTACAGAGTGCATAATAATTAACATTTTTTATAAAGATTTCTAAATTTTAATTAATTTAGATGAAAAATATTTCGAAAAACTTATTGGAACTAATTTATGCGTGAGTTTCGTAAGTGTACGTTATTGTGAAACTTTACAAATCATTAATTTTGTAAAAAGTCGTATGTATAAATAAATTTGAGAATTTCTACAAGTTTATAGTTAGTAATGGAGAAGTGAATATATTATTGCCTGTCTGACAGTGGTTTGATCAAAATAGATTTTTTGAAGACCTTAGTTTTTACTTATAATTAATAACTAGAATGTGGAAATTATTCTTTCTTTTTTATAAATTATTTTATTATTTAAAAATTTTTTCGAATGTGCTTCTTTAAGTCAAACTTAAATTTATAAAGCTTAAGCAAAAAGTATGTGAATTATTGGAGGAATAGGACGATAATATTCGAAAACAAATTTAAAATCTTATAATTAATTATTTTTAAGTTGTGTTTTTCTAATAGCGAGCAATGACCGCAAAAAAAGCTTAAGCGACAATATTTTCAATTTTCGTTTTTTTTTTAATAAAAGAATTTATTGGCAACACTTGCATCATCTCCTAAAATCTCATGGTCACAGAAGGTACCGTTACGATTTTATAGCAAAAATGATTTTAGTTTAAGCGCCAATTTTCATACAAACTTTTATGAAATATAATAAAAAAAAACCTTCTCCTGTAAAATATTGTTTTTGTCGCTTAAGCTTTTTTTTGCGGTTAAGGCTCGATAAATTGAATAAATTAAATGAAAAAGTTAACTTTACAAAAGAAAAAGTTATAAATCTAAAGAATAAATATATTGAGGTTCAAGTTCTAATTCTTGTTCCCTCAACTTCTTTTCAATATTTCGCCTCTTTCTTAAATTGCTATACAAACGTATCGAAAAGAAATAAATAAGCTCAATAATACTTAAACTCGATATGCCCATAAAGAAACTAAAAATGCCGCCAAAATATGATATGAGAGTAGTAAATCCAAACATAACCGTTCGTTTAATAGCTGTGAAATGAACTTTATTATAGTAGATCGTTAAACGTGAGGCTGAAGCGCTACAAATAAAAAACGCAAACAGTTTAGGTCTGTAATCTTAAATAAACCAAAAAAATTTTAAATACTCATACTCTTTATAATCATAAGATTCTCGATGAGCCTGTAAAGATTTTTCAAAATAATAATGGGTTCGCGAAATTTCAAAATTATAATCCAATGAATTGCAGGATGGCATACAGTCACACATTATTTTCACAGCTGGATCAAAAAGATTTTGTTTAGTTTGGCTAACAAGTACAAGCTCCATTTCATCAGCTGCTTCCATATAACAATCAAATTCGGCCAAGCTACAAATAGGAGTACCTAGAGGCTCTGAAAATATATATATATATTTAGGTTTTCAGTAATAAAAAGTCGTGTGCAAATAGTTTCCCGTTTTGTTTATAACTTACTTGGCATCCAAAATTTGGCACAGCCGCATTTATTTATTGTAAAATTTGCTAAGCATTCAATATGACAATTAACTTGGGAATACATTTTAAAAAAGCGTAAATGCCGCTCATCATTAAAATAGCACTGCCGCCTTCAAATAAAAAATTAAAAAAAAAATGGTTATTATATCAACAAAGCAAAAAACCGTTAACTCACTTTTCCGGGCCAAAGTCATGTAGATTATAGGTCGATATGATATATTCTGGTATAATCGTTACTAAAACTTCTTCATTATGTGGAACTAAAATATAATTGCCCATCGTAAAGGGTATACTTTCCGGCGAATTAAGAAATACCTAAAATAATAATTGAAATCAATATAAGTACAATTCTTACGACCAATAATATGGTAAAGATATTACCTTATATCCCTGTTTAAAATTACGACAAATATAATCGAAATTGCGTTCCAAGCCGAACAAAATGCCAATAAAACCATTGCGCGGCGCTGGCAATGGTGATCTCTGAGGATAAGCATTAAAACCCTGACCCACATAACCATTATCTAAAGACCAATGGCCAGTTATTTCATTAAGTCTTGGCAACCCTTTTTCATCATTATTGTTGTAATCATTATCGGTATTATCCCAATAACTTAAATAACTAAAAACAAAAATCAAATTTTTTTCTTATACACATGCATTTATAACCATAATTTGGTAGAAATTACCCGTAATGTGGTCAATATTAACCATAATTTGGTCATAATTAACCATATGATTTAAATTAACAATAATATCATCCATATTAATCATGAATTGCTTTTTTATTCCTCACAGAGGGAAAAATCCGACACTAAAATACCAAAATTAACACCATAAGTTGTCAAAAGTTTGCCAATTACGGTTGTGCTCAATATGATAATGGATGATTTTTAAAAACCATTTGGTTTCCTTTTGTCACCATTTAGTCTCATTCTGACAACAAAATGTAAACACCAAAGTGCTGTCACTCCGACAAACTGTTTTTTTTTTTTTTTTTGTTTTTTCATTTTGAACAACATACCGTTATTATATTGACAACATTCATTTCGACAACATATTGTTCTGCACCCAAACAATAAAAAACATATGAAAATTATTTATTTATTTTACATTTTTTAGGGACAATACAAAAATTTAATTTTTTTTTAACAAAACAAAATTGCATTACAATAAACAACTTTTGTTTTTTTTCATGAAAACAGCTTTTCTCTAAATTCAGCTCCGAAGACCTAATTATGGTATATATCGCAAGCTTCTTCTCATATGTCACTTTGGCATCGTAAATAAGAGAATTGTTAAATTTACTAAAAATTCCTTATAGTTGTATATCTTATATGACCTTTTAAATAATCATAAATAAATGTACCTTTCATATTTTTAGACACATGGAATTTCTTTAATTGATATATTTTTAAGTCTTATTTTATATTTTCTTCAAAAAGAAAACATTCTTCGTTACATATAGTCAATTCACAAGGTATCCTAACATGTCATATTGTCAAAATGTCCTAATATTTCACAATGGTTTAAAAATATTGTTTTACAGCTCAGCCGCTCAGCGCTGGACTTTTCTGATTAATTACGACAGCACAATAAACACAGCAAGCAACGTTCTATTTATTTAAGACACTTTTTGTTAACAAACCAACAACAATATTTTTAAACCATTGTGAAATATTAGGACATTTTGACAATATGACATGTTAGGATACCTTGTGAATTGACTTATAATGTATTTGTCATAGTTTATTATATTTTTTCACTTGGGGTATTCACAAGGTGTGCTATCATGGTTTATTGTCATAATGTTCTAACATTTTACAATGGTTTAAAAATATTGTTGTTGGTTTGTAAACAAAAAGTGTCTTAAATAAATAGAACGTTGCTTGCTATGTTTATTATGCTGTCGTAATTAATAGCACATTAAATTATGAGGGGTTGCTCACAACAGTCGTATTTTTTCATGTTATTATTTTAAGACATATGACTTTATGACACCTTGTGAATCCCCCAACTGTCCATGTAGTATTTATTTTATTTTCCACTAATTTAAGTTCACTTATAAAAGTTTGCACTTTTTTATTTCGATAAGCTGCGAATAATAGTAGGTGCGTTCGAGTACTTTTACAGTAAAATGCAGTAAATGAGTAAAAACTGAGTAAACTGAAAAATTACTTTAAAAAAAAAGCTGCGAAAATAGTAGGTGCGTTCGAGTACTTTTACAGTAAAATGCAGTAAATGAGTAATAACTGAGTAAACTGGAAAATTACTTTAAAAAAAAACTGAAAAATTACTTTAAAAAAAAGTTTTGCCCAAAAAAGTACGCGAACGGAAAATTTTTTAAAAATTCGTAAAATATAGTAAAAAGCTGATGGCAAATAAATTTAGTGTTGAAAAATGTGTACACTTTTGACTACTTAACTCGTTTTCTTATCGGTACCCGATTAAATACTTTTTATAACGCGAATATTTAAGGAAAATACAAAGAAATTATTTTATGTAGTCCTTCATGTGTGTTTTTTTTTATTTTATTTGATCTTGCTAATTTGTGTCTGCGTTAATTTATTCCAAAGAACGTGAATTATTTTTTTTTTTTTGCTATTAATTACTTAAAAAACGAGTACAGTTCTAAGTACACAACTACTTTACCCTTTTACAATTCTAAAAAATTACCATAACAAAAAAGTTTCAAATGTTGGAATTTAGCCATATAAATGCTTCCACGGCGAATTCATACAGGTGACCGCATCATGAGATAGAGTTATGCTAGCTATCACTTTTTAAAAAAAAATATTTTGTATTTTGTTTTTGTAAAAAGTTAGAGTGAATGTCAAAATTATTTGTTGAAAACATAAACAAGGGATTTTTTTTTTTTGTTTATAAAATATACACAACTAGCGGGCCCGTTGCCTGCTTCGCACGGCAAAACAAAATAAAAAAAGAAACACACTTGTTTTTAATAAAGTTGGTTTTGTTCCCTATTATTCAACTTTTAATTCTAGTTTCTGACAATCGTAGACAACATTTTTGGTTTTGCCATGAGTTGTTGAGTAGATAAAGAGAACTAAAGGCTTGCCAACACGTGAGCACGAAACATATAACTGGCCGTGTGAAAAGCAAGGATATTCTAAATCAATTCCGCACAATTCCAACGATTGCCCTTGCGCTTTATTTATTATAATAGCAAATGCAAGACGTATTGGAAACTGTAGTCTTTTGAATTCAAAAGGTAAATCTGATGGAATCATTGGAATTCGTGGAATCAATACATCTTCACCTTTAAACTTCCCCTTTAAAATTGTTGCTTCGATCAAATTGTTCATGACCTTTTAAACCAGCAATAGTCAATGATTGGCCTTGTGCTTTGTTGATGGTAATAGCAAAGGCAAGACGCAAAGGGAATTGGAGCCGCTTGAATTCAAATGGTAAATCGTTGGAATCGGTCATGCCGTTCTCCAGTTATGCGCTTAATAGAAAAAGTGGGCGTAAAAGTAGGCGTGGTAAATTTTTCTTTCGATGAAAACTTAAAGTTGATTAATACGAAAATTTGAAAGAAAAATTAGTCAACTCGATGGAGCCGTTTTCTGATTTTTGGTAAATCGAAAAAAGTGGGCTTAAAAGTGAGCGGGGCAAAATTTTCTTTCCGTAAAAACCTAAGTTGGACCATGGCATGGAAAAAATCGTTCAAATCGGTCAAGCCGTTCTCAAGTTATGGATTTTGCCACGCCCCTCCGCCCCCAGACCGAAAATTTCAACCAAACTTCATATAAACCATATATAGGCCACTGCCTACGTAGTGTATAAGTTTGGTTGAAATCGCACGACGCGTTTATGATTAGTTCGGCGACGTACATATACGGACTTATTTTTATATATATAGATTGCCTTAGAAGGTTAATGTTTTTCCAGTATTGCAAATTTATTTTGGCTTCACTTATTCCTTGCGCACTTTTTATTCCTTGATTTTATATTTTATATTCATTTTTTTTTTGTTTTATAAAATTGAAATAAGTTTTTTTTCAAGTATTTAGATTTTTATTGAATTTCAAATTTTAACTAATTTTTTCACAATAAGTAAACAAAGCTTGACATTCAGTACACAGACAAATAAATAAAACAGATGACTCGAAAATGTCATCTGTATGAATTCCCCTTGAATTGTTCACAAACAAGTTTAATTAATAACAATATGCATTTACTTTTTGTTTTTCTTTAAATTTTTCTTTTATTAAAGAAATTTTTCACAATTTGTATTCTTTTTGTGTGTTTGCTTTTGCTTGTTTACGTTTTGAAACATGTTTTTTTTTTTGTTTAACTAAACTTTACTGCAAAAATTTCTGCAGTAAATATTTGTAAACACTTAGTCAAGAACTGTCACTTAACGCTCCACATTTTGTGTTCCCATTTACTGTATTTTGTGCACGCGAACGCAATTTAGTAAAATACAGAAAAGTTCAGTTAAAAATAGTAAAAACTTTTGGGTTTTCGAACGTACATAATGACAACAGGGGGTTATGTAGTTGACAACATGGTGTTTTAAATTCGACAACAATGGTATTTTTTACACCATTGGTTCCAATTTGACAATATTTTCTTAAAAGTTTGACCAAAAATGTTGTCGAAATATTGCCAACACTTTGTTATCATTAAAAATCTAGTTTCAATTTTATTTACTAGATACACCTTTAAGCCCTTAAGTGTATAAAAGGGCCTGTCCAGGCATTTTTGGCCTTTTCCAGTTGTTTTTCATATAATTAATAAATAAATTAGAACGAAACATTATGTATTCCTCAATCAAAGTGTTTATTACCAGAAAAGTGTTAATTTAAACACCGTGGGCGTGGATATTCGCCTAGTGAAAATTTTGTGCATATTGTGTCCACCTGGGCCTGGCCAGACCCTGCCCTATTAAATATATACTGTAGTAAATAAAATCAAAACGAAACGTATCAAAAAGCATTATTTTCTTTTATATCGAAGAATAATTCTAGTTGACAACAAAATGTTCTTGCTACAGCCTTAAAACTCCATATATATAAAAGTACTCCCAGCCAGGTCAAGGGGTTCATTAGTGTTAGTTTTTTCGATAGCCACAAAAAGCTCCATACAAAATACAAGGGCAAAATGTGGCAGTTTGTGCCAAACAAATTAGGTGTCTACTTAAGAGTTAGTATAGCGATCAACTCAGCATCACTTTCTGATTCGATCTAACGATGACCGTCCGCGCGTCTGGCTTTCTGGTTTTTTATCCATGTAACCTTGTGAACAGAGTACAGATCACAATTTGAAAGATACTTTAGTACAAACGTCTTAACTGTCATAAGGACGAAGCCTTTGAAAATGGTAAGAATAGGTTTATAGTTTCAAATGAACCCCATACAAACTTCTTTCCGGAATAGTCTTTGTGTCCATAAACTATCTTTGCTTGGTATTTAGATTAAATTTGACTCAAAAATATTTTATTGCAACATAAATCGTCTTACCAAATTTTTCTTAAAATCTACCCATATTTGACCACAGCTCCCATATAAATAAATACCACTTCCGAAATAAAGCTAAAAATGCCATAACCTCCTTTTACATTTTGGTATTGGGCAGCATTAATTGCTTGACAAAACAGCCAGTGAATTTATTTATAAAATCTAGGAATAGATAGCAAACTCTTGAAAATAAAAGGTCGATAGGCGAAAATAATGAATAAAAAATTAAATGCAAACGGACGTAACTACACTAATTATATTTCTAACAAATAGAATGTGAGAATTATTTATTTTTATAAGTTTTTTTATTATATAAGGTGATTCAAGTAGAGATACTTTGTTCAATAGTCTTTTTTTGACAGACATGCTGTCATGGTATTTTTGTCTGAACAACGTTTACAAATCGTTCAACTTTATTACGAAAATTCACGTTCTGTGAGGAATGTGTTTCGTGCACTTCGCTCAACTTATGGTCAACATAATCGGTATACTGAGCGTACTATTCGCAACACCATCACCCATTTTGAGACCCAGCATTCATTATTGGATAATATTCGACCGAATAGACCACGTCCAGCACGCTGTGAAGAAAATATAGCGGCCGTAGCTGAGAGTGTACACGAAGACCGCGGAGAATCGATTCGGAGCCGTTCGCAGCAACTCGGACCGTTATCGTGCCATGATAACCGACTATTTAATGCCTGAAATTGAAGCTAGTGATCTCGGCGACATTTGGTTTCAGCAAGACGGCGCCACTCCCAGAGCACATAACTTCACCTTTTGGGCCGGTGAATTGGCCACCAAGATCGTGTGATATCACACCGTTTGATTTTTCCTGTGGGGATATGTAAAGTCTAAAGTTTATGCGGACAAACCCGCTTCGATTCAGGCCTTGGAGGAAAACATCACGCGTGTCATTTGCCAGTTACCAGTCGAAATGATCGAACGAGTCATCGAAAATTGGACTCAACGGATGGACCATCTGATAGACATAATCTTCAAAAAAAAAAAAAATGCCAAAGAATAAATATAATAGATAAATTTGAATTTTCTGTTTTTTTTTTTTTTTTTTCTTTAAAAAGTAGGGAACCTCGAAATGGATCACGCCGTTAATCGGTTAACCGATGAATTACTACCCGATTAACTGATCGGTTAACTTAAAATTGGTTATTTTCGATTAACGATTAAACCGGCTAATTTCAGTCGATTAACCGATTAACCGAAGTAACAAAATTTTTAATTTTTTGTAGTATTATAACATATTTTTTTGAGTTTTTAATTATTTGTTTCGTCTTATATACAAAAGGTATGTGTTTAGAAAATATTTTTTCATACAAACAAATGTGTTCAGCGATCTTCATTTTAAATAAGTGCTTGCTGACAACTGCTTTTTGTTTCACGTACTTCTTATATGTATGTGTTTAATTATTTGTTTCTTCTCATATTTTCTCATATCAATCTTTTAACAGAATTAACCGAAAAAATTAGAAGAGTTACAAATTTAAAAAAAAAATTAAATCAGTACTCTAATGGCACAATGGAAGATTTTACACGTTTAGAGAAATCCAGGAAAATGACTTTAACTCCTTATAACTATCAACTAATAAAATCATCTTACAGTTTATTTGTTAATTACTACATAATATTTATGTATTAAATTAAAAATAAGTATTATATATTTATGAATTATCTTTTTGTTTGCTCGTTTTAGTTCAAGAATTGTTACGTTTATTATGTTATTGCTTGTTTTTACTGATAAACTCCAAATAGTAAATAATTCATTCATTTTTATTTATTGAAATTACTTAATTTATAAGAAAATCAACTACAGAAGTATCCGATTATTAACCGATTAAACTAAAGCCTCGGTTAATTAATCGAGCGATTTACCGATTAAAGCAAAAGCTCGACTAAAGGAATACCCTAACAACTACAAAAACAACAGGTAATTTGTTTGTGTAAATGGCAATAGGAATACAACTATTTACAGAAAGCGTTTTAAATTGAAATTTGATTCATTGAACACATTCGAAAAATTAAAATGATTAATTAATTATATTTCTATTTATTTCGAGCATATGGGCAATTATTTAAAAAAAAATCATTAATCAATTATAATTTATTCACCTTCTTATGAACTTTTATAATATGTCACGAAAATTTTTAAAAAAATCTGATAATTCAAAATATATTGTTAAGGATTCTATGTAGTTTAAAGAAAGATTAAGGCATATAAAAATGAATGCAAAATTCGTTTCACTAGATGTAGTATCTTTTTTCTGAGCGTGCCAGTAGAAGAAAAATGTGACGAGAAAAAAGATTATACAAAATTTTAAAAATATTTATTTTGCGCATTTTAAAATTTTGTATAGATGAAAATGCATATTTTCAATTAAAAGGAGATATACATATATACCCAGCAAAAGGGACTTTCTATGGGATCACCAGTTGTAGCTGATATTGTTATGGAAAAATGATTAAATAAAGGGTGTTTTTATAGAGGTATAGAACCTTGAAATGGAATAAAACAAATTGGTCGCAAGTTAAAAAAGTACTGCCAACTTAAAGTTTTATACCAATATAGTTTGGACAATTTTTATAGACATATTTTTTCAAATCTTATAAATTTTTGTATATTAAATTTTGTAAATTTTCTTTTCGTAATTATTGTGAATATTTTTAAAAATCCTTAAGACCTTACCCTACGTTGCCACAAGCAAGTAATTACTTGCAAGCAGTGCATACATATTACTAACGAAAATCAGGAAGGAGAAAAGTAAAAAAAACAACAATTTTTTGAGTGGCTACACAGCACAGTGCAAATTCATTTTTAAAATGTCGTCGACAACTAAACTTCTAGTAAAACTTAAATTTCTCAATTGTTAACAAAGTGTTGTCAAGTAGTCAATATTTAACGTTACCTGTAGACACATTATTTGGTAATATACTTTTTTTACAAAAAGGTGATATTAACGTTAAAACTTTCCTTCAAAATTATCCTCTTTACCAGTTTTTTATATTTTATAGATAGTACTAGTAAATTGATACAAAAGGCGTCCACGGTAACACTGTTTCTATATTTGTCATTTTACTTGACTTTTACTTGCAAGTTCCCAACAAACACGGAGGTTTGAAAATGATTTGAAATCAAACCTTTTCTCAAACGACAAACGTTTGATAATGATTTGAAAATCATAGCATTCTCAACAAAAAGGAGAATTTATTTTCAAATTGAGAAATGCCTTTATTTTCAACTTGCTTTCAAACGTTATTCTCAAATATTTTTCAAATGTGGATTTTAATACAATGTGGGAACATAAAAAGGGGAATTTATTTTCAAATTGAGAAATGCCTTTATTTTCAACTTGCTTTCAAACGTTATTCTCAAATATTTTTTAAATGTGGATTTTAATACAATGTGGGAACATAACATTTTTTTTAATTTAAATTCATTATTTATTTAAATAAACTGTGAGCTTAACATTCGGCACCATAGTGAAGAGATGAAATAATATTCTTTCCGTCCTCTAATTCTTGCAATGACGAAATACTTGGCTCCTTTTTGTTTTGAGGATTGTCATGGCTTAGCAAATTTATAACTTCTTCAGTTTCCCGTTTTATTTTTATTTACATTCTTACACTTTGTAATCAATTTTTTACTCACAAATATATTTTATATTTTTAGCAACAAATTAAGATTTTTTGAAGGCGAATTCACTTCACGTATTATTTTTTAACTTTTTTTTAATTGTAATACATTTAACTTTAATCGCCATTTTTAATGTTTACATTTATTTTTCGCTTTTGGTTTTTTTTTTGGTTTGAGAATAACATTTGATAACAATTCTATATCAAATTGATAAAACGTTCTTTGTCAAATGTTTACATTCAAATCATTATCAATTTGAATTCAAATGATAAAATCAAACAGTTGAAACAGGTTTAAAAATTGTGTTTGATGTCAAATGATAAAGTTATTTCATATCAAAAGTTTGACTTCGTGTGGTAAAAATGTGTGAGTGTATTGATTTTTTTTCACGTTCACTTGCATATGGCAACGGGGGATTACATAAAGGAGTTATAAAAATTTGATAATAAAAAAAATTAATTCTTCTTAAAAAAAAGAAATAATTGAAAGAGGAATAAAAATAATGGATGGCCGAATAATTTAAAATAATAAAATGTTTTTGGGGCTTGAATTTTTTTAATTGCAAGGATCTAAAAATTTGCGTGAACATGTTGTTTGGCGAAACGAACCATAATCAATCCAAAACTCGATTTCGAATTTTTGTGTAGTTACCTCCTTTAGCATTTAAAGTGACGAGATGAGGCTTAATCGAAATGTTGGTTCTGAGAAAAATATTTCTAATCTGGGTAAAAATTACGCAGTTCAATATCGATCGAAAATACAATAAAATGCAAATGGAAATTTTGATCCCCTGTTCTTTGTTTTTAACAGACTTATTGATCCGCTCCATTTACATATACTTATTTTCACTAAAGTAAACATACCTTGGGTCTCTATAAATATCTTTGGCATGTAGACCGTTAAATTGATAACAGATCCCTTCATCTGTTATGACATATTTAAACAATTTTTCACATTTGTACATCCGACCATTCCATTTACAAAACGGCAGTGTTGTATTGAGTTCAACGGCCATTTCTAGCAACGATTGCGCCACATTCCCATTTATATCTTTAGGTATATGGGATGCAAAACGTTCAATTACTTCATTTTCACAAATTTGTAAATTAGCGGCAAAACGTTGTAATCTACAAAAAAAAAAAAAAAAGTTAGAGTGCTATATTCGGCTGAGCCGAATCTTTGATACAATCCACCGACAGGAGTGGGCTCTATATGATAAATACATATATATTATTAACTAAGCTTCACAAAAACGAACGTCAGCATTAAAATTGGTTGCGTCGTAGACCTGAATTAAATTATTGACCGACAATAAGAACTTTTATGTGTTTCTTGTTAGAACGTTGAACTGGCTTGAGCAAAATATCATGATTCGTAAAAGTTTTAGCCGAACTAAAATAATTTTTAAGGAGGGTAATTTGTATTGGACCTATGGTAAATTATGGACCAATCATCCCAAAATTCTGAAGACTGATTTCTGGTATTACAAAAAATAAATTAGAATAAATTTCAATACAGCAGTGTATTTAATTTTAGCGTTAACAGTAAATTTCACAAATTTGCATGATATTTTTTCTTGCCATATGAATTTAAGTAAGAAATTTTACCGCAATATCTATATCTGTGATGATGTCCAATTTAATTATTTTCCCAAAGTGGGCTTTATTTGGTTTTGTGCGCAATAAACTGTTTTCCAAGAGTAGGGTTTATATGGAGCCTAGGGTAAATTATGGACCAATCTTCACGAAACTTGGCAGTGTGATTTCATGTCCTATAAAACTGTGACCGAATTTTATTATGATAGCGTTATTAATTACGGTTTTAGGCGTACTAAACTGTTTTCGGGGAGCAGGGTTTATATGGGACCTAGTGTAAATTATGGACCGATCTTCAAAAAATTTTACAGTGTGATTTGTGGTCCTATAAAACTGTGCCGTAACAAATTTTGGTATGCTAGCGTAATTTATTGCGGTCTTAGGCGTACTAAGCGGTTTTTCGGGAGTAGGGTTTATATGGGGCCTTATGTAAATTATGGACCGATCTTCAAAAAATCCTACAGTGTGATTTCTGGTCGTAGAAAACTCTGACGTACCAAATTTAAGTATGCTAGCGTCATTTATTGATATTAAGGCGTACTAAACTGTTTTCCACGAGAAGGGTTTATATGGGGCCTATGGTGAGTTATGGACCGATCTTTACGAAACAGTAACAGTATGATTTGCAGTCGTATAAAGCGAATTCATGCAAAATCTGATGTCATTCCGTGCATAATTCCACCATTTATGTTAGTTTTTGTATCAAAATTATCAATTTTTTTAGGGTGGTGGTTCCACATTTTGATTCATAGTTCTGATCCTACTGAACCGATGTTGCTGAATTTCAATCCCAAACTGCTTAGGATAACTACAAGCAATTTGAGACCAAGTTTGTTCTTTTCTTTTGCGTTTTTCGAAAGTGAGCGTGTTTTCAACAAACGGACAGACGGACATGGCTAAATCGACTTAGAATTACTCAAGGAGCCAGAATATATATACTTTATGGGGTCTTAGATGTATAATAAAAAAGTTGCACACGGAATGACAAACTTAGTATACCCTCATTCACCACTAGGGGTGGTGGAGGGTATAATAATGTGCGAAAAAAATTAGATCCATAGATTTTAAAAGAAAATAAAAACGTCTTCAACTCACTGTTTCTTTGTTAAAGTGGTAAAGTTTTCCAATTTATTGTTTTCCTCGATTTCCGACCAAAATTGTTTGGAAATAGTTGCAAAATCTAACAAATTTATGTCCGTCTTAATTTCAGGACAAATAGTTATGGTTGGAAATGGTATTTTATTAATTGGTACCAGAGTTTCGTCAAATCCCATTGCTACAGGTGTTTCTAACCACCTTAAGTATGTGTCCCATGTAAAATACGCAGACAAATAAACTGATATTACCATCACTATAATCCAATAAAGCCTTAAAATATGGAGAAGAATTTAAGAAAGGGAAATTAATGTCGTAAAGTTTTTTTGTTCATTACAACCAAACAAACTTTTCATAAAATGGTCGATGAACTTCAAATATATAGCGTAAACCATGAATCGATGTTTTCTTTGAGTATTCGGCGAATATGGCTTTGCAGGCCGTCCACTTAGAACCATATTTAATCCGTGATTTTATAATTATATTACTGGGCACCTCACTTAAGGCTTGAGAGCTTAAACTTAAGCTGTATTCACTTTGACTGGATAATGAGACTAAATCCAATTTCGATTTTGAAAAATTTACCTCTTTTTCATCTTTATTGGAAAATTTTACACTTTTTTTCTTTTCTAGTTTCATAACTATAAATGTTTTATATTAAATACATTAAAGCGCTGAATGTTTTACTCTTTCTAAATGGTTTTACTATTTGATTTGACTTTATATACTTAGTAGTCTTTAAAGGCTTGCGAAAGAGATTATGTAATTGCAATAAAAAAAAAAACTCAAGGACACAGCCAGCATACCATAAAGGGACTACTTTATTTGAATAGATACACAAGCAAATACTTGCACCTAATTATATATTATTAACATTAAATTTGTTAAATATGAAATAAAAGATAAGGAAGTATAATTAATTTCTTGGGGTATTTGAAATAAGTACAAATAAAATTAATTTTTTTTTTGAAATGGGAAACTTTTAAAGTGAAACTAAAATCTATAAGTTTGACTATTAAAAGGACGGATTAATTAGCTTTATGCAAGATATTTTCAGATATTGCAAAATAGGCATTTGCATAGATATTTTAACTAGGGATGCCAAACGGGACTGGTTTTCGCAAATCCCGGGATTCGGGATTTTACGGGATCCCGGGATTTTT
The DNA here is from genome assembly GCA_943735925.1 of Pollenia amentaria. Classification (NCBI taxonomy): domain Eukaryota; kingdom Metazoa; phylum Arthropoda; class Insecta; order Diptera; family Polleniidae; genus Pollenia; species Pollenia amentaria. Next base: position 179,187,324 of record OX031010.1, on the reverse strand, counting down.
CGGACTATCGGGATTAGGGATTTTTGAAAGTTAAAAGAAAAATGATTTTTAAAGATATGTATTTATTAAAAAACGTCTTTAAAAAAAGTTTACAAGAAAAAGTTTTATAATTCATTTAATATTACAAGGTTAAATATAAACGGCCTAAGTTATAAAAAATAAAACAGGTTAATAAAGGGTTTATGAAACGGATTTTGTATGAAAATGTTTTGTGCATTTCAAAAGACATTTCTTTCTTTAATTCATTTTCTTCTTAAATTATTTTCAGCACTTCTCACATTAAAATTTCTTTATAATTGTTAAACACGCTAGAAAAGAATAGCAAAGTTTAAATTGTTCTTTCGTTTTAAGTGACAGTATTGACAGAGTTAACCAAAGAAATATAAAAGATTAATTTTGTGTTCCCTATCCTCTTAAGGGAGAATGTCATGATGAATTTCTTTTTATAAAAAAGGTAAAACAAAAAAATTAAGTTCACGATTTCGGAATTGACTAAGTCCCAACAATCTCGGGATTAAAAAATTAAAATCCTGGGAATCGGGATCGCATCTCCAAATCGCGGGATTGGCATCTCTAATTTTAATTTTAACTATATATGTATGTAAATGATGTTTTTTTTAGACGTATTGAAATTCTGATAGGGATAACTGTAAGCCTAGCAGTCATACTAATAAAGTCTGTTTGAATTTTTTCAAATATATTTTGGCCGGAACAACGTTCCGGATCAACGTTTGCAAATCGTGGAAATTTATTTCTTAAATTTGCGCTTTGTTCGCCAAATTTATAGGGGACTTCCGCAAGTTTGCGGTGCAGATTATCTGAGCAGTTAATAAACAATAATATGAATCGATTCACGACCACATTTAATCTTTTGAATAATATTCATCCAAATCGAACTTGTACCGTGCGTACAGAAGTACGTGCTTGTGACAGAGGACTCGAATTTATCAATCCGATGCCGTTCTCAGCAACTCGGTCTCTGCCGTTCACTACTTCCAAAATGTTGAGAAAATTCTCGGCCTACATTCATATAAGATCCAACTGGCACAATAAATAAATCCCGCGAACCATCAATTGCGTTGTGTTTTCGGTTATTGAGCTGAGAATCAACTGAAAGTTGAACCAAATCTTCAGGGATAAAGCTCATTTCTGGTTTAACGGGTTTGTAAACAAGCAGGATTGTCGGTTTTGGAGAGAGCGTCCCATTGCATCCAGCGAAAATGCTATCTTTTGTGCGGTTTATATGCCGAAGGCTTCATCGGCCCATTTGTCTTTAAATCCGAAACCGGTACCAACATTACCGTGAATAACAAACGCTACAGACAAGAGATGATAACACGAATAACAAATTTTTATTCCTCATTTCATTGCAAATTATTTGGAGGAGAAATGGTTCAAAGAAGTCGGCACCAGATACAGCTCGTGAAACCATTACCTTGTTGATCCAAGCGCTTCTTGACCGAATTATCTCAAGAAATGCACGTATGAATTGCCCACCTCGTTCCTGTGAATTGACACCTTTGGACTACTTTTTGGGCGGAACGTAAAATCTCTGGTCTATGCTGATAAACCGGCAACTATTGATCATTTAGCGAAAACATCCGAATTTGAATTTTCATAATAATTTTTGTTTTAATCAACGCTACTATTTATTGTATTTATGAACTGCGGTATAAGGTAGTATGCTTATGGGTCCAAATAGAAGCATGGACTGTGCGGGGATATTTGGATCAAATATGCAAATCTCAATGGCAATGCGCGAATGAATACCAAGTGTATTTCAATTTGAAAAAACTAATGGAGGATATCATTAATTTGTCCCCCCTAAGGACGACTTCTAGGCAGTTACTTTTTCTTCAATATATTTCCGTTTTGAAAATTTTGTATAGGAGCCCCCTTATGTAATGGAGATAGCGGGTTGGTATGTTAGAAACAAATGTTGGGGATGAAAATACAATTGACCCGTATAGGTGTATCTCTGGAGCTGTGGGAGCCAACTTTTTAGAATTTTTGTCCCCATTCTGAGCTCGATGAACGAAAAAATAATTTGTTCTTGATTGAAAAAATTATGTTACTTAATCAATATTTATTTTATAAACCGTACTAATATATGCACAGTAGAATCGCAAAAAAGTTAACCGAAATGTCCTAATGGTTGTTAACTTTTTCGAATTATTAACTTTTCTAAACGGTTTGTAAAAAATGCAATAATAACCATACATATATTTATTTCAATGACTTAGTTTTTATCATTTAAAAAAAGAAATAGATCTAATTTGTACCGGCTGGTTTCAAGTTCACAATTGCTCTTGAACTACAATTTATAATTAATAATTATACAATCAGTCATGTATTATAAACAAAAGATATGACATCTGACGTTTGAAATGAAAAAAGTTCTTCACAAATTTTCAGATAGCGAAATCTCTGTATTACCCATTCAGTCATTACTGACATAATTGGCTTTTCAGGTTGCAGTAACGCGTACTCGTGCTTAGCTATTGATATTGAAATTGGAACTGTCATTATGCATTACGTTTTCGTTGCTTCAAGAAAAAAATTTGTACATACTTGCCTTAAGGTCGGCATATTTCGGTGTATGTAATGTTTTCCTATGTGTTCTCCAAAGCCTCGTAATTTTGTGACGGTTCGTTTTTAATTTTGAGATGGCTACTTCAGATTTACAATAACACAATTCCAATAGTTTTTCTTTAATTTATTTCTCAATTTTGTTTGAACTCTCCCCTTTCGGCTTAAAATCTAATCTAATTTGCTATGTTTTATACTGGTTTGTTGACATTTTTTTATTAATACGCTCTGAAAAGTTAACTTAGAGTTAACTTAGAGTTAACTTTTTAGAGCGCACATGGGTTAACTTAACCGCGAGATTAACTTTTACGAGAGTTAACTTTTTCGCGATTCTACTTTATATTTAAAGGAGTGATACCAACTCATAGAACATAATCATGGTATTTATCATTAAAGCGCAAAAAAGGACTAAAATATATTTTTAAAAGTAAAATTTTTGGAACAAAAAATTAAGGCACAACTGTAGAATTAAGTAGATTTAACATTCTTTTATGATTGGTCATTGCTTCAAAAAATTTCCTTTGTTTGCGATATTGTGACTTTGTATGCTTCGTCAGAATTAATTTTGAGCATAACTCGGCAGGTATTTCGTAGTTTGAACAACAAATCTTAACTTGTTGGAATTAAATGTCTTCAACAAAAAATATAGTCGGAGCGAAGGGTAAAAACGGGCTAAAAGAGCTAAATAGAAATATATAAAGCGCTAAATTTATGCGTTTTATTAGTTTGGGACTAAAAATTTTTATTCGCGATTCAGGTACTTAAAAAGGGGCTAAAGGCCCAACCATAATGTGCTTAAGTTGTCTTAAGCAAAAGTGCGAATACATGTAAATTATATGAGCCTAACCATATTGAACTTAAAGAAACTTTTTGGTACGTTTTATGAAACTGTCATTTGCTTAAGCAAATTGCGAAACTGATCGCACATTCCGTACGGAATCAATCATATTATGGTTCGGCCTTAAGTCTTGACCAAAAAGGGCTAAATTAGCATTACTGACTTAAATGATTGTTAACTTGTGGGTCAATCACGCAAATACCGCCTTATGGATTTGGATGAAATTTGGTAGACGTATAGCATATGGCCCAAATTCAAATATAATAGAACACTCATTAAGAGGCAAAAAACGGGGAAAATTGGTACTTTTTCTCTTTTTGATAAATTTGGTATACAGATTGCGAAAGTCCAGATAAAAGTATAGGGAACTTTTTGAGGGACAAAATTGGTACTTTTCAATGAAAAAAAACGTGATATAATTTGTAATTTTTCTCTTTTCTATAAATTTGGTATACTTTTTGGAAAAGTACACTGTATGAGGAAAAGCTAGTACTGTTGGTACTTTTTCTCTTATATGGCCCAGATTAAAATATAGGGTAGATTTTATGATGTAAAAAAAGAAAAAATCGATACTTTTATAAATTTTTTCTTTTTGATAAATTTGCTATACACATCTCTTGCTTTTCATATGTACAGCTGGATGTCAGTTGCTCCAGAGTATCGAGCAGTGTGGCCATTTTGGCATTTTTGCAGCTAAATTTAGCATTACATTTTTTTATTTAGCTGCAAAATTTTCATTTAGCACTTGGCATTTTATTTAGCATTTTTGGAAAATGTTTTTAGCTTTTTTTAGCATTATTTATTTTAAAAATTTAGGCGAATAGTTTAATTGATTTAGCTAAAAAATTTGATAAATTATTATAAATTTTGACTAAAAATAGTTGTACTCAAAATTACATTTCGTATGAAAAAGAATAACTCTTATGTTAAAAAACACCTTACATGTCATGTAAAAAGAAATATAATATTCAGGGAATATTAGAAATGTCCTCATCTTGTTGAATGTAAATATTATTTGCCCTTTGATATAATGATATCCAAAATTCCAAATTTTTAAAATAAATAATGCTAAAAAAAGCTATAAAGATTTTCCAAAAATGCTAAATAAAATGCAAAGTGCTAAATAAAAATTTTTAATGCTAAATTTAGCTGTAAAAATGCTAAAATGGCCACACTGGTGGTATGGCAAATTATATTTTTCTACGCATATAAATATATTTATATATTTTGCTCTTTAGCGTGGATATTATTAAAATTTGTGTGCATTAAAAAACGTGCCCTGATAATCAATCTCTTAGACAAGCAATTAAGGAAATTGCAAAACTTTTCTGCAGTTAATAGTACTAGCTGCCAGTTAATCAATAACTAAGGAAAACGATAACCATTTTTAGACCAATTTAGAGAACTATATTTGAATAAAGTGTTCATTTGTCAATACTATTTAAAAATATATATACCAATTTTAAGCTAATTAAAGACGATTTAAAAGCACGAAGTAATTTTGGGTTTACACTACAGAGTGGCCAGGTTAGGGGTTTAGATTATTTTATTTCATTTAGAGGCAAATTTAGGAAGTACAAATTCTTTGAGAAAAGTTTGGGGGCATAAATTTTTATTTAGGGGTTTTTAGAGGGTTTCACTATTGTGGTTGTCTGTACAGAACGATAACAAAGTAATACTATATTTTACAGCTTGTCTTTAGTCACGAAAAAATCGCTGTATCATCAAACCGTTAGATGTCGTGGGAAACTAGCTAAATTACTATCATTAAATATAATAACTAAGTTAAGCTTTTTGAAAAGATAATTAAAAGGCGTTTTAAGTGTGAAGTATTCATTAAATAATACGTGTTTTAAGCTGTGGCACACCTGAATGCTCAAACTATTTAATTCCGATAATATGTACAAAGTTAACGAAAATGATTTTGCAACACTCGATATTTTTGAAGATGCTTGATCTATAATTTATATATGTATGTACATACATATGCAAAAGTCTTTTTAACCCGTTTTTAATTGTGTTTTAGAAATTTTATTAAATAAAAATATTTAAGAAACTTAAAAAAATTATATTTTTGGGGAAATTTTACTCAAATATAAAAAATTTTGCAATTTTTGCATTATTTGGGTGATGATATTAGTATGTAAATTAAAACTGGTCCCAGTTAATTTAATTAAAATAAAATTATTATCTAAACTTTTACATTTAGAGGAATTTTTTTCAAAATACCTTCAATTTGGTGGGCTTTAAAGCTATTTTGGGGGGATGAAAAAAATTACCTGGCAGCACTGTTACACTATGAAAGCTTTCTTTCAGAAAATCTGTGTTTATTGGTGAGAGGGGAAAGAAGAATATCATATTCTCCTCCCCTCTCGCCAATAAACTCGGACTTTCTAAAAGAAAACTTTCATAGTGTGAACCCACACAATATTAAAACACCGGAAATAAAAGAATAAATTTTATACGTTCTCCGAAATTGACAACGTGCGGGAAATCGGATATCTACTTTCAACTTATCACTAAATCATAAAAATAAAAAAAAAATGGTTCCTACTTGGGACATTTATATTTATTCATATAATATTTTCTACTTAATTATTAAAAATTTACTTTCAAAGTTTATAACAAAAAAAGAAACAAATTTCAATTTGTTTCTATCTCCATGTTTTGTTCCAACAATTTATTTTTGATATATCGTCGCTTTCTTAAATTATTGAACAGTCGCACCGAAAAGAAATAACCAAATTCTATAACACTCAAACTTGATATGCCCATAAATAAACCAAAAATGCCTCCGCAGTTCGCTATAAGAGTAGCAACTCCAAACATAACAGTACGTTTAATGGCTGTGAATTGCGATTCCTTAAAGTAAACCGAAAAGCGTGAGGCTCGACCGCTGTGAAAAGATTTTTAAATAAAAGTTAGCAAAAGTAAATTTTAAAAAGTCCTTACTCATCATGTTCATAGGAGTCTCTTTGAGCCAAAACCGTTTTTTCAAAATCATAATGAGCCCGTGATATTTCAAAATTATAATCTAATGAATTGCAGGACGGCATACAGTCACACATAATTTTCACATCTGGATCAACTAGTTTTTGCTTAGTTTGATCTGCAATAATAAAATTCATTTCGTCAGCTGCATGACTATAACATTCCACTGCGGCCAGAGTACAGACTGGGATATCAAGAGGTTCTGAAATGAAAATTAAATTCGTAAATCATTAAAAAAAATTTAGTCATAATGTTAATCTATCTACATATGGGGGATTTCATGTCAAGTGTCCCAACTTTTGAAATCGATGTCTTCCGATTGTTTCATGTAGTAAATAACTACTGTAAATATAGTTGCTTGGTCGTTATTGAAGTGGAATGACTGTATGGCATCCTGAAGAACATATTTATAGTTCTCTGCGAAATCAAACGAAATAACGAATTATGGGTTCTTAGCAATCCTCTACACATTTCTTCCACAAAATCATGCACATTTGAAATGATTGTTTTCAATGTGCATCTTTCAGCCTGAAAATTGAAAAATGGTCGTCTTGACTTAGAAATTATTTTTTTTTATACATAACCCACTCGCGGCCCAAATAGCGACCAGAACTAACTTAAAGGAAAAGACCTACGCTTTCTTTTGAGCAAAAAAAAAAAAAAAAGTACCCGCTTCAAAAAAAATAAAAAATAAGTTTTAAATTAAAAAAAAAAAAAAATTAAAAAATTTAAAAAAAAAAACAAAAAAAAAATATTTTTCGAAAGCTTGAAGAAATAGCTATCTAATTTGTTTGGGACAAATTTTGCTAACACCAATAGATAATAAGTTACATGGATGAGAAAGAACACCTGTTTGGCCAAAATGTCAAATTTTGACCCCCTCTAACTCAGAAACTTTTTGACCGATCTTGTTGAAAATTTGTGTCTAAACTACTATCCAATAGGACTAACCTTGGTGCAAATTTCCAAATCCAAATCGGAAGACATCGATTTCAATATGTATGTTTATTTATTTGTTAAAAAAAATAGGACTTTTGAAGTAAAGCAATACTTACTTGGCATCCAAAATTTGGCACAACCACATTTGCTTACTGTAAAGTTTGCCAAACACTCTGTTTGACAATTACTTTGGGAATACGATTTGAAAAAGCGCAAATAACGTTCATCATTAAAATAGCATTGGCGTCTGGAATATAAAAATTATTTTTGAAATTATATTTATAACAAAAATAGACAAAAAGTCTTTTACATACTTTTCCGGACCAAAGTCATGTAGATTATCAGTTGATATAACATATTGCGGAATAATCGATACTAAAACTTCTTCCTCGTGTGGGACCAAAATATAATTACCAGTTGTATAGGGAACACTTTCAGGAGAATTAAGAAATACCTAAAATGATAAAAATAAGTACAAATTTTTACATATTTATTAAAGAATTACCTTATAGCCTTGTTTAAAACTGCGGCAAATATAATCGAAATTATGTTCGAAACCCATCATAAAGGCAAACAAACCATTGCGTACCGATGATAATACTGATCTCTGGGGATAAGCATTAAAGCCCTGATCCACATAGCCATCATCTAAAGACCAGTTGCCTGTTATTTCATTGAATTTTGGCAACTCTACATCAAAATAATTATTGTAATCTATAACGGTCTTATCCCAATAACTAATATAACTAAAAAAATATGAACAGTTATTTATATTGTTTGTGTGAATATCTCCTTTTAAGTTGACTTGACTTACTCAGGATTTCTATATATATCTTTAGCCTGAAGACCATTAAATTGATAGCAGACGCCTTCATCTGTTATGACATATTTGAACAATTTGTCACAAAAGTAGAAGCGGCCATTCCATTTACAAAACGGCAGTGTCGTATTTGGTGCCACTGCCATTTCTACAAATGATTGGGCCACATCAACATTTATGTCTTTAGGTATGTAGGAAGCATAACGATCTATAACGTCATTTTCACAAATTTGTAAAGTAGCAGCAAAACGTTGTAGTCTATTAATTTTTTTTTTTTTTATTTTTCATATAAAAAAATATCCAAAATCTTAAAGAAATAATTTAAACTTACTGTTCCTCTGTTAGATTACCGTAATTTTCGAATTTATTATTTCCTTCAATTTCTGACCAAATTTGTTTTGATACATTGGCAAAGTCAAAAGTCTCTGCATCCATTTTAATTTCCGGGCAAATAGTTATCGTGGGAAATGGTATTTTATTTACGGGTACCAGAGTTTCGTCAAAGCCCAATATAACTGGTGAATCTAACCACTTTAAATAAGTATCCCACATTAAGGAAACAGCAAAATAAAACGATATCAACATCAATATAATCCAATAAAGCCTGACGATTTAGAAAAAATAAATAAGATACATTATATTTTAGGAATAAAGACCAACAAACGAACTTTTCATAAAATGGTCGATGTACTTCAAATATATAACGTATTCCATGAACAGAAGTACTTTTTGAATATTCAGCCAATAAGCCCTTGCAAGCCGACCATCTGGTGCCATACTTAATACGCGATTTAATAATTATATCACTGGGCACATCACTTAAAGCTTGAGAGGTTAAACTTAAACTGCGTTCATTTTGACTGGGTAATGATAGAAAATCCGGATCCGGTTGCGGAAAATGTACCGTTTTTCCGTCTTTATTAAAAAACATTATATGTTTATATTTTTTAGCTTTTAATTTAATATTCACTTTTTTAGCCGACTAGTTTTTTAATCCATTCGCTTTTTGTGTCTTAAACTTTCTAACGCGTTTCATTCGTTGGTGTGTCCTTTTATAGTAATTTGTCATTAAAAGGCTTGTGCAAAGACAATGTAATTACAAAACACCCCAAGGATATTGTCTAAAAACATCAGCCTTTCAAGGGATTACTTAATAACACCTACTCACATTTGTTTTACATTTAAATTCTACTTTATGATGGGAGTATAATTAGTTTGTTGAGACGTTTATATGGCATCAAATTTATTGTTTATTCAATTAAAATAACCTGTGTTAAATATATTAGTACACTACCGGTATATATAATGGTATAACGAAATGGTATATATAATTTTGTCATTACGTTTGTTATTTTTACAATATTGATATTAGACGCTATAAAGTACATAGTAGCAAAGTTGATTTAACGATGTCCGTCGGTCCGTTTGTATGTTGCAATGGGTTTTCCGAAGACCCCTGAAATGATGGGACTAGGTTGTTATAGAGTTAAAACACGTCAAACCATCACGAAAAAATTGAATTTTCGGCATCATCACCTCCGATTTCAATGAAATTCAACACAAATATCATACACTATAAGAGTATTATTAAACAAAAAAAAAATTGACCCAAGATTCTTTCGGGTTCCGAAATATGACGTCATAAAAGTTGTAAAAAATGTTAAAAAATCACAAGTCTCTTTACAAAAGGGGATGGAACTTCTGAACAATACAAGATAATTTGGTTATTTTGGTATCGTTTTAAAGGTGAAAGCGCACCCTTTAAAATTATATGCATATTGTGTTTTTTTAAGAAAAGGTAAAAGGTCATTTTTGGGGGTCCTGAGTTTAAAGGTCCATATCTGAAAAAGTATATTTTTTAAAATTCTTAAAAAAATATATGTCAAGTATTAGACCCTCTTCTACATTTGCAGAAAATTTTAAGGTGGAGACTCGATTGGTGTCAAAGTTTTAGACCAGAACGTGATCCTAAGTATGTTTTGTGTTCATATTCAATTGATTTTTTGTTTTGTACAAGCTGAAGTATGTATGTTCACACTTTCTGTTTCGATTGTTTTTGCAGTTTTTTTTAATAAATCAAAAATTTTGTGAATTTGTGCTATCATAAGGAAGATTTTCGATGCGATGCTGAATGGCACTTTTTCGCTACTACGTTAATGTGCCGTTTAGCTCTTGAATTGTTCTTGGCCTATTGACGTACACATTTTCTTTTAAATATCCCCAAAGATAGAAGTCCAATTAACATCGCAACGACGCACAGTGAAAAAAAACAAGTCTTATATTTTACATTAATATGTGTAGATCGATAGATAACAATATAATTCAAATGAATTTTAAAGAATTTTTTAGATTTAACTCTTTTTGGCGGCGTTAGAGGGCGTCAAAGTCACAGAATTTAAAGTCAAAATGACTAAACAACTTGAGTTTTACATGCTTCAGGAAAACTGGTGTTAAAAATTTATTTTTTGGAGTACGAGGTTGAAATTGTTTTCTGTAGTAGTTAACTATATTTAGAACCAACTGTGAAACAATTTTATGTGAATTGTTTTCTTATAAGTATTTTTTATTGGTTTGAAAAATGGTTATTATTCACTTAAGGTACGTTCAGATTGATGAAATATTTGGCAGCAAACATCAAATATTGCATTAACGTTATTTGATATTATAAAAAAAAGTAAGAGCAAACAACGACAAATAATTTTAGCTATGTTCCCGATAGAAGCAATTTTTTCTGATTCTTTACAGCTTAAGCGATTTTTAATAATTATTAGAATTTGCTAACATGGTGTTATTAGCAAATTTTTACGAATTTCCGCTAATTTAGCCATTTTTATTGAATGTTTGCCATTCCTTAAGGTAGAATTCCAAGCTTCAGCTCTTTTTTATACGATACTTATGTTTTATAAACTATTCAATAAGTTTTTCCTCCATGATTGACAAATTTGTTAAATTAATTTTTTTTATTGTCAGCTGATTACTTGTCAAAATTACACTACATGTTAAAAAGTTTAAAGTTAACCAACTTTCGGACGCGTACGCGTCAAGAAGTTGTTTGTGTAACTTGTTCTATGAAAAAATACTAGTTTAACTTTTTTTGACAGAAGTCTACAGAACGCGCGCAAACTAACGCGTGTTTTGTATTTCTACCTTTATATTTTTAGGCACTTTAAATAAATTTTATGGCTTGTTTGAAATGTTTTTTTTTTTTTTTTTTTTTTTTTTTTTTTTTTTTCCGAAGTTTTGTTTTTTAACCGATTTCAAATAAATGTTAGGATTTGTTTCCACGTTTGCAATTTTTCGCAAATTTTAGCCATATCCCCGATAGAAGCGGGAACATGGCTGTGATTCTTACAGCAAACTTCAGGAACAATTACTGAAATGGTATTAAAAGGAATACGAAAAATATATTGAAGTGATTTGTAAGTAGCCTTTTACAATGTGGCAAGTGAAAGACAGACAGACGAAGTTTGTTGGTAAGGGGGCGACGCTGTATGCGTGACACACTTTACTTTTTTCCTCTCTCGTCTACAAACTTCGTCTGTCTGCCTTTCACTTGCCACATTGTAAAAGGGGACTAACGAATCCAATTCCGTACCCATTGTCTTGGGTTTTTTTTTCTTTTACATTTTCCTCTTCTAACACCACAAAAGATGCTGCTCCAAAGCATTAAACAAATAAATTATCTTCTGCGCTTATTTTTACTATTTGTGAAATATATTTTTATTTTTTAACACTTTCATTAAATAATAATTTGATGCAAATATTTGCTCTTGTCTGAACGCATGGCAAACATGAATTAATTTATTTTATTTAACATGTTTGCCAACTGTTTCAATAAACAAAAATTGTCAAATATTTGAGCTTAGTTTGAACATTAAACAACATATTTCTTTGTTATAAAAAGTTTGAAGCAAATAGAATAAATATTTTCCTAAAATATTTGATTAATCTGAACGTACCTTTAAGCTCTAAAACTTTTTTAACTCTGATGGAATATTAAAAAAGAAAGAAAAACATCGTCTATGGGTTTTTTCTGTTTTCGAAAATTTACACTGTTTTCTAATAACTACAAGAAAAACAATTGACAAACAACATAGAAAAAAAATTTTAAATAGCTATTTTCGTGATTTTTGCTAAAATTTCCATAGTTTTCAGGAGTTTATGTATATCAGCATGACTATTTTTTTATGTTGTGGGCATTATTGAAGTTAAAGTTAAATTTTTCAATTTCAGGACACATGGGAGGTAGGCGTGTCCTTGGACCGATTGCTCCAAAAATTCATATTTTTCTTAACTAAACTATATATTAATATAGTGTACCAAATATCTGGCAACTCCTTCTATTTTTGTCCCTTCGCTATATGGGGACAAAGTACTGTGCGACGTGGGATAACACCGCCGTTGAATTTATCGCGCATCCTTATCGTCCAGGTCCATATCCGCAATTTCCTGCCACAACAAGTCCGTTACCATCTTCCGATATGGAACACCATTCACGGCCCGATGACACCACCAGCCCATAAACCACACGAAACAGTTACTCTTTGTTGATGCATCGGCTTTTCAACAATCACTCGTGGATTCTCATTCAGCAAAATGTAGGCGGGATTGAAGAAATTGACGTGGTACATATATCGTATATCTGGAGAACGGCAAGAGCCGAAGTTTCCAAATTAAGTACAAGCATATTGGTTATCAATACACAACATCCGACTTAACGTGGTCGGGATTGAAGAAGTGGGCGTCGCACAAAATAAATCTATATATATTTAATGAACGGAATTTAGGTATATAACTTTCTTTTCTTTTCGCGCCATGATAAAGGGTAAAAAAGATTCGGCATAGCACGAATATAGCACTCGTAGTTGCTTTAAATTAAATTTGTCTATTCTAAAAATTAATTTTTTTTTAATATAACATGTACGGTAAATATGTACGTATGTGTTCTAGAAAAATTTAAATTTCCGAAATGTTTAATTTATGTGGTTTTATTATATCTGTGAAACTGAGGAAAAAGTGATTAAGTCTATTTATTTAGTTTTGTAGGAGAGCAATTTTAAATGTTAAAGGTGATTTTTGAAAATGTACTTCAATTTAAAATAAACTTCACTTTTTTGCGGTTATATGTAGTTTGTAGTTGTTATTCCTAAGTATTCGTAATGTCACAGATCGCATGGTCCAATTAGTAGTTCTGCGCAAAACAACAACAACAATGCAACAATAGAAAAACAGCACCCATTTTTTGGTTAAAACCAGGGACCGAAACAGTTATTCCTTTTTTCAAAAAAGTCTGATGATACCAGTTAATTTTTTATTTTTATTTTTTTGAACAAAAATAACAGTTATTTTTTGATTTTTATTTTTTTGAACAAAAATGACAGTTATTTTTTGATTTTTATTTTTTCGATCAAAAATAACAGTTATCTTATGATTTTTATATGTTTGAACAATAATAACAGTTATTTTTTGATTTTTATTTTTTCGATCAAAAATAACAGTTATTTTATGATTTTTATTTTTTCGAGCAAAAATAAAAATTATTCTTTATAATTATTTAGTTGACTTTAAATATTAATTTTAATGCGCATAAGATATCCTAATGATGATCACACATTTAAATAAATATTTAAAGACAACTCAATATTTATAACACGTACATTTCTTTAAAGAATATTTTTTATTTTTGCTCGAAAAAATAATTGTTATTTTTGTTCAAAAAAATAAAAATCATAAAATAACGGTTATTTTTGATCGAAAAAATAAAAATCAAAAAAATAACTGTTATTTTTGTTCAAAAAAATAAAAATCAAAAACTAACTGTTACTTTTGTCCAAAAAAATAAAAATCGAAAAATAACTGTAATTTTTGATCGAAAAAATAAAAATCAAAACTTTAAAAATCATAATATTTTATCATAGAAAAGTTCAAACAGATCAATATGCTATACTTGATTCAGTTTGCCAGCATTTTCTTCTATATGCTATTTTTGTTTTAACATTTCAAAATAACTGTTATTTTCGGTCCCTGTTTAAAACTTTAACATGTTGTCAAAAACAAATGCATTTGTTCGTGTAAAAAATTGTAAAGATGCCAAAAACAATTGCACGAAAAAAACACAACTCTGCAAAAATTCAGCAGGCGTTCGGGCAGACCTACTATTTGGGACCATGACAGATCGAAAGTAAGCTCAAGTTTTTACTCCAAATGTTATTGTTCATTGAAAAACATAAGCAAAAAGTCAATATATAACTTCCTAAAAAATCGTAAAAAAAAATAACTGAAACTTTGCTCATATGTACTTTTGAATGTACTTAAAGGTGCCATTAACTCAAATTTAGCTTAAGTCAGTTTAATCACTTTTGCCCTTTGGCCACATACATATATAACAATGTGTGTATGTACATAATTAAATTCGTTAAGCAGATACCTATTAAACATAGTTACCAGGAAACAATTAATAGTGATATAATACCCTTCACATAACGTTGTTAAGCGTCTTACAACACTTAAAAAAATGTTGAGTACATTTTCGTTTAAAACACATTTTTCTCTATTTAATCGGCAAATCATGTACTTATGTATTTGTTATGTATAAACAAAAGCAAAAAATAAATAAAAAAGTAAGAGTGCTATATTCGGCTATGCCGAATCTTATGTACCACACACAATGGTTACTAAGAACAGAAAGTTATATAACTACTAGGGTGTTCAGTCGATTAATCGAACTATTTTAGACGATTAATTGTTCAATTAATTTAAAATTGCTGATTTCGATTAAAGCATTAATCGAAGAATTTATGCCGATTAATCGAATAACAATACATATATGGTTTTTTTCTGTCAAATACAGTCATGTTTAGTGAGTAATTTACATACATGGGCGTACTGCTTACCGAAAAAAATTACTGAAATAATGCAGTTATCCGTTAATTTTTACTTATAATTGGAACAAATTTAAAAAAAAATATTTTTAACCCCCTGTTCACAAAACTGCTTGTCAAAACTTGTTTGAATTGACAGCTGTGTCACAGGATGCACTAAATTTGATAATCAATTTCGTGTTAAAAATGCCCGCGACGAAGAAACAACTCAAAATAGTAGCATGTCGCAAAGTATTTCGTAAAAAAAGCACAAGAATTCTTTAGAACACAATTTTTTTTTTTAATAAAGCACATTTATTTTTTAAGAAATATATTTTTTACAAAGAAAGCGCCAAAGAGTATTTGTGGTCAGTTGTTAAATTGAACGTAAAGACATCGTTAAATCAACTTTGCTACTCATAAAAATATAGAATAATCATATAAACTTTATAGGGTATTAAGCCTGGAACAGAATAAAGAAGTTGTAGTAGTAGCTGAAGCTGACGAATGCTCTGTAGCGCAACAAAGTTAAAAATTTCGAACTTTGCGCTTCGACTTCAACAGCAAAGACTACTACAACTACGTTTACTGTTGATACTCCTTTCGAACTGCCATTTTAAACTTTTCATAGCTTGCAGCGCTATTCGTAACGTTGTACTGCGGCGACTATTCTGTCCCCCACTTTAGATCAATGCTGTAGAAATTACAAACAAAGTGACAAACTTATATATGTATACCCTTTTCGGTGAAGAGTAAAAAAAAAACAACAACAGGGAATTGTATGACATAAATTATAGGCAATCCTGGTTTTTTTCATATCTCAATCTTTTATGGACCGATTTGGCTGAATTTCAATAGCAAAATTTAACGGAGCATATGTGACAAAAATTCGGAAAACAAATTTCAACAGACAGAAGGTCAGGTCAGACGGCCATCGTTTTGTCATCTTCGCCACTCATAAGGGCCCAAAATATACATATCGTTATCTAAAACTCAAAAGGCTCTTCTATTTAATATTTTGAATATTTTACGGGAGAAGCAAAAACTATTTAAAATGATAAATTGATAAATTGCCTTAAACTGTTTATAATTTATTTTTCTTCTATTTTTCCTGTAAAACCTCCCAGTTGTTTTGACAATTGTTAATGTTGCGTATTATGCAAGCTGTTAGTTACGTCTATAAGCGCTTATCATAAAAACTAATTTTGGTCGAAATAATCCAAAACATTTTTTGGACATTTATGTTGATGCAATACGTCAGAATCAATGAAAAAGTTGGCTTTTAATTTTTGGTTAGTTAGGGCCCTTTACGTTTTAGTTAACGGAACTGCAAACGGCAAGACAATGATATACCCTTTCCGCCTGTGGTGAAGAGTATAAAAATATCTAATCGTGTAGAAGCAGTTCGTTCGAAATCTCTGAACTATGATTCCTTCTAGTAAACCTAAAAAGAATAGAAGATAAACAAGTAAGAAAGTATAGCCGGTCAAAGCCAGACCAATTGATAGCCTACAACAAAATTTTACAGACAAATTTTCGAATGTTACCTCTATTTAGAACTCAAGGGCAATAATGAACCCGGCTAAACAAAATAATGCTATGACTGTTTGTTGAGCCAATTATTACCTACACGCAGAGAAAAAATATGTTTAAATATGGTCACCTCCAACAAAACTATTTTAAAAGAAAATTTTAAACATATTATGTTTAATTTAACCATATTATAGTTGCCTTTAAACATGTTATGGTTAAATATGACAATAATTTGTTTTTAAAATAACAATAGTATTTACCTCTTTTCCAAGAGCAACATTCTATGGTTGAAAATCAACCATGCTATTATAAATGTTAAACATATCTTAGGTTTTATTAACCAAAACATGTTCGGAGGCAACCATAACATGGTTGTGCCTTCTTGATGGTGGACTAATTTAACCATTTAATGGTTGTCCATGACAATAATTTGGTTAAAATAAGCCTAGTATGTTTACAATTCATTTAAAAATAGTTTTTTTGGAGGTGATCATATTTAAACATATTTTTTCCCTGGGTGTTGATACATACATATTGCACACTAAATCAAAAACATGCCCAAGTCAAAACTTATCAAAATCGTTTTTTTTTACCAGTTCACAAATCAAATCTACAATGGCCACGAAAATTTTCTTTTTTAACATTTGTGAAACTCAATTCGATTTAAAAATTGCAGCCATGTATTTGAAGCCAGATTTCTGCCTCTACAAAACATTTTTGAATTTTGAGTTGTGCCTGTTTATGATTTTGGTGTCAAACCCCTATTTTTCAACCACTCGATTTCAAATTTTGTAGAGCAATGCTTAAAGATGAAATGAGCATTTTTACTTTTTAAGAAAAATTGTATTTTATTTTTAAAAAAATTTAAGTAAAGTCCATGCAAGGTGCCAAGCAAAAACAAGCTTTTATTTTTACGCAATTCAGTGGTTCATATATTTATTTTTATTTATTTATTCATTTATTTACGTAATATTAAGCCATTAAGGCCAAAAATCAATATTACAAGTAATTAATGCTTAAGCTACATGTATAAAATATTCATTAATCTATAGTTATAATTCATAATTAAAACTAACAAAAAGAAAAATAAAAAATAATAATATACCATCACTTTAGATTAAGGCTCCCCAGCCAAATTAAAATATAAATATCATAATTATCATCCATCCATCAGTAGCTAATCAAGAGTATTTAAGAAGTTTAAAATTTTTAACCGAAAAACATTATTTGAATAAGAAAAAATCCGTAACGAAAATGGCAACAAGTTCCAAAGTCTAGCAATCCGAACAATAAAAGATTTTTCGAAACAGGATGTTGAGATTCTTGGTATACGAATTACGGGATTTCTAGAAGAGCGCGTAAACACAAAGGAGTTTAATAATTCCGGTGGTTTGCCATTTTTGATAATTTTATAAAACAAAATCATGTTCCGATATTTAATAAAGTTATTAAAAGTACATCCAAGAAAACTAAAAGCGGTATTACTAATATGCTCATAGCGTCTAACATTATAAACGAAACGAATTATTAAATTAAATATACGTCTAATCATCCTCAAGCGCATAGAACCAGTACCTGAGTAAACTTCAATGCCATATAAGATATTCGAAAACATCAAAGCATGTGCCAAGTTATACCTAATTCGCAGAGGTAAGTATAAGTTGGTAGAATTAATTTTACGCAATATACCATAGACTTTACCATAAACCATATCAATATGGGGATCAAAGGAAAGTTTGCTGTCCAAATATACACCTAGACACTTTATATGGTCAACCAAAGAAATATGAGTATTGCTCAAAACTATATTAATGTCAGGATAAAAACGACTGGTTGGGCCAAACATTATTGCTTTAGACTTAGTAGGATTAATAGATAACGAATTGAAAGAAGTCCATTCACATACCCGATCTAAGCAAAAATTTATATTGTTCTGCAAAACGTCACTAAAGTCAATTCGGCTTTTAAAGAGTAAAAAGACATCATCGGCAAAAATGAATGGTTTGCATAACGATGAAGTAACAAAATCAGAGATGCTATTAATATATAACGTAAAAAGTAGAGGTCCTAAAACGGAACCCTGAGGTATACCCTTGGTTAAAATACGCAAGACAGACGTATTACCATTATATTCTACATATTGAGATCTACCAGCCAAATATGAAAAAATGAGTTTACAAGCCGACTTTGAAAATTTATATTCATCCCTGAGTTTCCTCATCATCGTAGAATGACAAATAGAACCAAAAGCGTTAGCAAGATCAAGAGAGATAAGGACACTAAGATTATTCTCATTAATATTATGGCGGATATGCTCAGTAAGATCAAGAATCATCAGCGTCGAACTATAGCCATTACGAAATGCATATTGGCTGCTACTAATATTTAAAAGGGTAGAATCCAACATTTGCTGTTTCATTAAATGCTCAAGAACTTTAGACAAAGCCGGAAGGATCGAAATTGGTCTAAGATCTCCAGGTTCATTTACTACTCGCGTTTTTGGAATGGGAGTAACACGGGCAATCTTCCAAGCCATCGGAAATGTTGAAGTAGTTAAAATGGTATTCAAAAAGTGCAGTATATATCTAGATAAAAAGGGAAAAACCATTTTAACCATGCGAGCTGGAATATTGTCTATTCCTAACGATTGAGATCGAACTTTACCAAGTGCATCAATAACCTCTAATTCTGAAACGCAATGAAATGAAAAACAATTAGGAGATTCAACAAAGTCCTCAAATTTAAAATTTTCCAAAATATCACCACCATTACCGACAAAGAAATCATTTAAGACATTGACATTTCCAAAAAACTTTTCCGAATCAGAGTCTAAGCAGCCATGGCTTTTAAGGGTTCTCCATACATTACGAGAATCCATATTACGAAATATTTTCGAGAAATAATTTCTCTTAATCCTTCTAATAACAGATTTCACTTTATTACGGTATTTACAGTAAATTTTCCAGTTCGTTTCGGAGCGATTAGCCATATAGGAACGGTAAGCCAGATAACAAATAGATTTAGCAAACACAATTTGTTTAGAATTAATCCAATTAGGCTTGTCTCTACAAACTTTCCTTCTGACTACGGGAACGAATGTAAGAAGAGTATTAAAAACCGAAGTTAAGGATTCGCACATTTCGTTAACATTACCTAAAGTAAAGTCCGAAAAATCATAGTTAGACAAAAACGAAAATACTTCGTCCCAATTTATAGCATCAAAATCACGATACTCAATAAATTCAACTATTTTATCAACCGTCACATCAAAGGAGGCCAATATTAATGCATGGTGAGATATTAATGGACATTGGAACTGATAAGAACAATTAGTCCGACAACCACTGCTTACTAAACAAAGATCAATTAAAGATGTAGATCCGTGAGCCACATCAAAATGGGTGGGCATAGAATTATGAATAACTGACAAATTATTTCTTAAACACATCGTTCGCATATTAATAGATTTAACCGTGTCAAACATGTTATGGTTGAAGTCTCCAACCACAATAATATTTGAATAAGCTAGAAACAAATCAGTATGTAAGTTCTCGAATGAAACAAGATCACCATAGGGTAAATAGACAACTCCAATCAAAATTTTATATTTATTGGCAACAATTTCAATAAAAAGAGACTCACAAATCCCAGGCTCAGAAGATTTAAAGACTATTTTATACTTAAGACCAACAGATATATACATACCAACACCACCTCCTCTTGTGTTTAAGCGATCATTGCGACAAAATTTATAGCCAGATATCTCAACAGTTCGACTCGATACATACGGCTTTAACCAAGTCTCAGTAACAGCAAAAATACTTAGGGATGAACCAACTAAAAAAGATCTAAGCTCGTCTACTTTTGAAAAACTTGCAGAAGGCCTTATGCTTTGGCAATTAAGATGAGCTACGTTGAATTTATGTTCATAAAATCGCAAAGCTGCATCTAAATCAGATTTGCTACTGAGTACCGGACCAATATTACGATTAGAAGACATCAAAGTAAAAACAAAATAAGGCAGTGGGGAACCATAAAAATAAAGGATAACTATATCTAAATATAAAAGTATACATTAATTCAATTCAAATTAACATTACTGCAACAACTAATCATATAATACAGTTTAGATCAATAATAAAAGGTAAAAAAAGGAAGAGAAAAAAAAAAATATAATAAAAAACAATCAGTAAGAACAGATCATAAAATTTTTACAGCCTAATCTGGCCAAGACAATCCAAACATTGCCAAACATTATTTTTTTTTTAAATTGCATAAAATTTTATTTGGAACTAATACAATAAGTACTAATTTTTCAGAAAATTGAAATAAAAAGTAATATTTAAACAAGTGGGTAGATTTTGATAAAACATCAGAGAAATATGTATTTATGTGGTACAGGTAGTTGAGTATAAATTTAAAGTTTAGGCGGCACGCTTTGGTCAAATTAAGAAGATTGCAACTATTTTAAGTTTAAATAAATTAAAATGATGAAGAAATTAAGTTTAATCAATTCAAAGTTTTGCAAAGGAGCTAGAAAAAGGATTATTCATCAAGAAGAGAAGTACACTCCGAAAGGTTACAAACAACTTCTTTACCATTTACCAATATAAGCTTAGCTTTAGCAATATCTGTATTTAATATTCTAAATTTCGTGATTACTTTTTTGTGCAAAAGCCTTCTACAGATATAATTTAATTTACCGGACGCCGGGGAAAAATGGTCATTTAAATACAGGCGCATATCAATCTCACCACCAATAACATCCCGAATTTTTATAGATTTGGTCTTAAAATATGCTCTCATGATGCTGTCACGCAAAAATATATTGTTAAATTTATATAAAACAGCTTTCCGATTATTAAAATAGCAAGCATAATTAATGTTCAAGGGAGAAATCTCTATATTAAAAATAGAACCAATTTTCACTATAGGCGCAATAAGATTATCCAAGCCGTCTGGTAAGCCAGTCACAACAATATCACCTCTGTTAATTCTTTTATGCAAGACATTGTTTTCTACCTCTAACTCGGAAATTCTTTTATTAGTGGAAGAATCCACATGATGAATAAGCTTGTTACAATCCAAAATTTCCGACTTCATCTCCTTCAAGCAGCTTGCAATTTCAGCTTTAAAGCTGTTAACAGTGTCCGTGAAAGTATCCAGCTTCGTATTCAGTTCACTGATCTCCTGCCGCAGCAATGATAAGCCAGGTGAAGAATCAGTCTTACAAGATTTGCAAGAGAACGACAAAGACTTACAATCTTTTAAGGAAGAAAGGGCTTTATCATTTAGACCAGCACATAACACATGAAACCAATTAGCACAGGCTTTACATTGAACGCTAGACTGAGCCTTTGTTATACTATCATGGCAATCTCCACATTTATATTGTATTTTAGCGGCCGGCATTTTGAGACAATTTGTATTTCTTACTTTTTTTTATGTATATGTATATATAAATGGCGGCAAGAAATCACACAAACAACAGCAACAACAATAATATTTTAATGAAAATCCAGAAGAAAACGAGCTTCAATTAGTTAAAAATATCCAGGCAAACACAGTAATTTAATATATTATTTTGGTTTGTTTTTCCACTTTTATATTGTTAAACAAATATTTATATGTACATACATATGTATGTATGTATATAAGTAAATGGCGGCAGAATTCACACAAGCAACAACTGCAACAGGCTATTTCCACAGAAATCCAGAACAATTGTAGTTCTTCGATTAATTTTTATACACACACAGTGTTAAAATAATTATTTATGTTATTAACAACCGCAACTTCAAGTTTTTACCATTTATTATTCAAATATAAAGTTGAAAGTTAAAAAATGATTAGCTGTCGAAAAAACACACGTCTACTCAAGCATAGGGTTGCCAATTTTTCTTTCCTTTCCTGATAATACCTCTTAACTTAAACATATTTGAAAAAAAAATAGCATTTCTCCATAACTTAAAAAAAAATTATGGCGGTATCACAAACTTTCCCCCAAGCTGTTCTTTTAATTAAATGAAAGGTGGGAGTGTCTTCTTTCGATTAAGGAAAATAATAGTTCTGGATAGTTTTCGGAACAGGATGATTTTAAACATAGATTACATAGATACGAAACTCCCTTAAAATTTAAAAAATATATATTTACCTCTTCACACATATAGGAATGGTGTAAATTCAACACACTTGTAGAAGTTCACCTCAATTTTTTGGCAAATATTTTGTAGACAACAAACAATTAGAAAACAAATTTTTTATAAAATGTTTTTGATGTGTTGCTTTACAATTGTTTAAAAGAAGTTTTATTGCATTTAAAACAATGCCTAAAGTTTTATTCCGTACTATAATTGGCGCTGGTTCCTTATCATATTAGCAAAATTTGTCCCAAACAAATTTGATAGCTATTTCTTCAATCTTTCTAAAAAAAAATTTTTTAAATTTTTAAACATTTTTTTAAATTTTTTTTTTTAGGTTTAAAATTTATTTTTTTAAGCGGGTACTTTTTTTGCTCATAAGAAAGCTTATGTCTTTTCCTTTAAGATAGTTTTGGTCGCTTAGTGGGCTGCGGGTGGGATATGTTTAAAAAAAAATATTTCTAACTCAAGACGAGGGGTTTTCAATTTTTGGGATATGCACTATTTTGAATTTTTTCCTTTTTTGTGTGTTCCTTAAACCTTAAAAATAAAACTTAATAAACGTTAGTTTAATTTAATAATCGTTTATGAATTCGGGGGTTAGGAATATTGCGTGTCAATGGTTTTCAATATTTTTATTCTATATCGTAATCTATCGACTTTTTACTAGGTTTTTAAAAGCGGATTGCCTATTCTAGATGATTTTTTGCGAAAAAAATTCAAAAACTGTAATTTTTATTTTAAGTTTATTTTTAAAATAATTTTCCTTAATTTTAATACATCGTTACCAAAAACTCAAATAGGCCTTACTAACAAAAAATTAAAAATCGACTTTTCGGATGTATTACATCGTAATAAAAATCTACAACAAATTTTGGAAACTGTCGACAAAAATTAGCAATTTTATTAACAAAAAACAAACGTTCCCATCTACAAGAGTGTATTATAAACGCTAATAGACCTATTTAAAAAATTGCTTAACATGCAACATTGTCAATTGTCAAAACAACTGGTCGGTTTTAGGTAGAAAATTAGGAGAAAAGTAAATTTTAAACAGATTAATACAATTTATCAATTTATCATTTAAAATAGTTTTTTGATCATCCTGTAAAATTTTCTAATGTTAGATATGACCTTTTGCGTTTTAGGTAACGTTATATTTTTGTTTTTTGTATAAATATGTGTTTACAATAATGTACTCTTAAAACAAATATTAACCAGTCTTTTTCATAAAAAATGATGCTATACTTTTTGTGCCTTTAGCACTTTTAGCCAAAGATTTCTCTTTGCCACTTAAAGGACGTTCCTTGAAAGGCGTAGTTATAATTGCAACGGGTGATTTAGGATTGATTTCCTCCTTAATCGAATTATTTATTTTATTCTCTTCTTCATCATCCTTGTCATAATGGTCGTCCTCATCATTCTGCGAATCATCTAATAAATTAGAATTCTT
Source organism: Pollenia amentaria (assembly GCA_943735925.1). Classification (NCBI taxonomy): domain Eukaryota; kingdom Metazoa; phylum Arthropoda; class Insecta; order Diptera; family Polleniidae; genus Pollenia; species Pollenia amentaria. The sequence goes on along the minus strand of OX031010.1, from coordinate 179,163,161 downwards.
CAATTTTGCAGCTGCACCACTTTCTAATTTTTGTTTCTTTGTGCCGCCGCTACTAGCTTTTTCGCCCGACTTTCTTTTATTATTAGAAGATGCTTTCTTATCCTCTATTGCATGCATCTTAGAAGGTATTTTCAAATGTTTTGTTAACTCTTCGTGAAGTTCAGCAGCAATATAGCCACCCACATAATCACAAGCCATACGCAAATAATCGGTATCCTGAGCAGTTTCATCTACAGCCTTTTCACTTCGTGCAAAATTCTGTGATAAAGCACTATTGCCGCAGTATATACCACTTGTTTGTAATGCCTTTGCTACACGCTTCGTTTTAAGGGAAAGCCAAGCCATGGCCTTATCGTGATTATATTTGTAAAATGTCATATCTCCCCCGGCCTTTTTCACATCCGCGATGCAATTTAAATTTGCTGGATCTACAAAATTGTTCAATATTTTTGCTACACTAGCATCCTGTTCATCGTGAATACTATCTAGTGCCAAAGCTCTTTGTAGGCAATGATTGCGTAAATGGTGCAAAGCAAGGAATGTTGCATCTATTGGTGTCGTTAAATAAATGCGACCATTTGAACAAACTTCATTATCGATTAACCAACTTCTTCTGGGCTCTGCAAATTCTAATATTTCCATTATATGTTTGTCTTCCTTTGTTAAAAACAAGGCTGGTTTTCCCTTTCCCGGATGATAAAAACGTTCCAAGCTTAATTTTTCTGCGTCATCGTTCAGCATGTGCTGAGAAATATAAAATATTTTAAGTAATGCTGATGGAACTGAAGAATTGTTTTTTGATTTTGTGCTAGTATCCGATTCTTCCTTGATTTTCGTGGAACGTGTTGATTTTGTTTTACTCATTTTTCTTCAAATACTTAAATCAAACTTTTGTAAATATCAAACGTGCTTTACAATAAATTCAATGCACATCAATTTGCGCGAATTGATTTTTGTTTACATTTTTTGCCCTATTCTGCCATATTTTTATAATTGTAAAACAGAGTTACCCATACGGCATTATATTTTATTTAAGTGCATTCTGTCGTACAAGAAATTACACGGTGTTTACATTTGCCAGTACTGGCAAGACAGTTGCAACACATGCAAACTTTTTCACTAATTCATGTACACTTTTCCAACTGTCTTGTCTACTGTCTTGCAAATTTTGCAGACAGTGAAATGGACAGTAATTTGACATTTGCTGACAGTAATTTGAAGTTTTGTTCGCAAAAGTAAAAAAAAATCAACAATTAAAAGAAAATTAATAAATTATGTTGTGGTTTTGCATGTTTTATTTAAGGGTTATCTATGTTCACGAAAAATAGTTGTTAAATGCTATTTTTATTTTGTTAAGTTCATATAAAACACGTTTAGCTAGAACTTGCACTGCGACATTAACGTTAGACATTTTTTTAAAAGTGAAATGTCTTAACTACTGTCTGGACGCCTATGTCACGAAGACTGCAAGTAGTGTTTTTGGCAACTAATATGTATTTTCTTACTGTCTTGCCAGTACTGACAAATGTAAACGCTGTGTTAATAACAAAAATTAAAAAAAAAACCTTTTTACTAAGCACTTGCAACAATTTTACATGGAATTAATCAGGGCTGTGGAGTCGAAGTTGAGGTTTTTGTACCGGAGTCGGAGTCGGAGTCGCAGTACTAAAAAAAAACGCGCGACTCCGACTCCAAAATTTTTCGGCATAAAAAATTAAAAAAAAATTCAAATATTTTCCAATATAAAAATTCTTCGAAGTTGGCGATGCAATATTTTGCAGATCAATATAAGTAAGTAGATTTTAATTCATTTTATGAGAAATAGTTGATTCAAGTACTTTACTATTTAAGTATATTTAGGTATATTTTTTATACGTGCGGGAAAAAGTCTAAATTACATTAGCAAAACTTATACTCAGTTATTGATCTAGTTGAAAAAGATGTGTGATTTTTTAAATAATTTACTCATGCTAAAAAATGTTAATGACAGGAATTACCAATAATTTTAATATCAGAATTTTTTAACCATCAACGCTGAAATATTTTCAACATTGTACAGAATAAGTGTTGCTATAGCGCATAAATACTAGTAAGTATTAGAAAAATTGTGACGTAAAATTATTTCTCTTTTGTGTTGAAACATCTTTATCGGCCTGCCTTTAATTCCTACCATAACACTCATGTTTTTCTTATGCACATTACGCGGGGATTCCCATAATTCGTTTAATAAAGATGTTTCTACACAAAACAGAAATAATTTTACGTCTCATTCATTTCGCATCACGGTTAGAGTAGGAGTCGTAGTCGTGAGTCGGAGTCGCACTTAAAAACTTTCAGCGTTTGGAGTCGGAGTCGGAGTTAGTACTTTTTTCGGACGACTCTACAGCCCTGGAATTAATGATCAAAAATCACGCGTACACAAGGTTTGGGTCACTCTTTTCATTTTGCTCTTAATAAACTAATAGAATAACTAATATATCGGTTAGCACTACCGGTCATCTTCAGAGAGCTGCAAGGAGTATGATCAAGCCTGCTCAATCACTACAGCTAAAAATTCAGTATAAATCAAAAAAGTATTCTATAGTTTTGTTCTAGTTCAAACGTCAACACGAACCAAAAAATTCAGTATGTATGAATCGATCGCAAAATGATGCTTGGCTTTGTTTATTTAAAAGCGATGCATCTGCGTACTCGGCTTTCGGCTCGGTGATTCGAACATTATTTTATTGTGGTTAGTTGCAACGACCACTCAAATTTTATGATTTAATCGATTTTGTCAAACATCAAGAAATGATTTAATCTAAAGAGCTCATTTCAAACAGTCAGTTTGAATTCTTGTACTCGCAACAAACATGAATGTTAATATTTCTTTGGTACAATAGTTCAAAAATTCATGTTATAGGCTCGAGCCACTTGTTTGCGTGTATTATTTATATGTATATGTCGTTGTTTATTTTAAACCAATTTGATATTTCTTACCCTACGGCCACACGTGCAATTTGGGATGTCTTAACACAAGCAATAATGCCGGCAGAATAACTTCGTCAAATTGCCAATGTGTTTTAGGTGGAAAACACGTAAATATCTTACAACATAAGTTTAAAAACAAGCTAAAGACAGGTTGTGTGTTATATTCATAGCGAAGAAAAAGTTTAGCGCTTAAACATAGTATACATCGCTAAAAATAATAATATTAAATATTAACGTGCTTGTTATATTTTTTTTTTTTGCTACCGTAGCGTCAAGTTATCTTTTATTTTTTGAGAAAATTTTTATTTCAATTTAATTTAAAAAATATATTTGCAGAAATGTCACTAAAAGCCGCAAAAATTTTAGAATCTTTGAGAGATCTAAAAATAAAAGAAGTAATTAATTAAGCTCGAGGTCCAGGTTTTTGTTTTTATAAAATCATATTTTATTTTTCCAATATTTCGCTACAAAACATCGAGTAGCATCATCAGGGTTAAAGCTACAAAAATATAAAAACACATGAATACAAAACATCAATAACAATCAAACCAATAAGAAAATTACGCACAAAACAAAATATATAAACAACAAAAAAACAATCAATGCAACAAAAACATGCTTACATATAATTTTTAAAATTCAAAAACAAATCGTTAAAAAAGTAGTTATCACTACTTATTCTGATATTGCACTGACTATAAACTATATATTGCACTGTATGTATATTAATTATTGCACTGTGTTTTTTTGTTCTTATTAACTAAATGACGATAGAAATCTGCACAGTTCTCTGTGAGATCAGCCTTAAAGTTAATTCTCTCCTTTGTTGGTGTGTTTATAATGTGAAGTACTTCTAACATGTAGCGTCGTTTGTAATTATTCTCACTGTCAATAACCCGTGCTCCATCAAAATCTGGAGAGTGATTTTTAACTGCACAATGGGCCGCTAATGCTGTTTTATGTGTAACATCATAAGTTCGAGATTTTTGGTCTGATTTATGTCCGGATAATCGTGTTTTGAATTTGTTTTTTGTTGTCCCAATGTAAACCATATTACATTTATTGGTATTGTTGCCATTACAGGGTATTTTATATACAATATTAGATTTTTCTAGGTTGTCAATTTTGTCTTTTGTCTTACTAAATAAATTCCCTAGTGTATTAAAGGTTTTGTAAGCCATACTGTATTTTTCTCCATTAAAAAGTTTTGATTTTTCAAAACGTTCTGATATTTCTGGCACATAAATTATGGATTTGTAAACTTTTTCTTCTTTGTCTTTCTTTCTTTGAGCCTTATCTTTTCCATATTCCCGAATCAATTTTTCGGTGATATTTCTTGGAAAATCGTTAGAATGTAGAATGTGTCGTATTTTGTTCATATTCGCATGGTGAAACTCACTATCACTAATATTTAATATTCTCTTAATCAGATTATTTGCGGTGTTGATAATTATTTTCTTAGGATGTTTAGAAAAGTAGTTAATAATGCGTCCGGACGCGGTTGGTTTCTGGTACCAATCAATTTTAATGATGTTATCCTCTCTTATTACAAGAGTATCTAAATATGGAAGTTTTGAATTAATTTCTTTTTCCATCGTAAATTGTATACTTCTATGGAAACTATTTAGATGTTTGATTATATCTCCTATTTCATCTTCTAGTGCAATACTGAACAGGTCGTCTACATATTTAGTAAGTATTTTTGGTTTTTTTGTCAATTTTTCCATACAATTATCTAATAGTTTTTCCATCACAATGTCTGCGACTATCGGAGATGCTGGAGATCCCATTGGCAAGCCCTTTCGTTGCGTGTAAATTTTGTTGTCATATTTAAAGTAGCGATTATCTTTGATGCAAAACTTAAGAATACGGAAAAATAATATTTTACTCATATTTGTGTATTCAGAGATCTCTTCCCATCTGTCGTCAATAATACTTAGAGCCAAATCAACTGGAATGCTAGGAAACAACGCTATTACATCGAAAGAGACAAGTCTTTCATTTTCATCTATCGTGAAGTTCTTTATTCTGTCTCTGAATTCCATAGAATCCTTAACATTGTATTTTGAGCAACTAGTTATTCTTCTAAGTATATTCGTTATATATTTGCACAATTGAATAGATGGTGAGTTGATACAGGACACTATCGGTCTGAGAGGATATCCTTCCTTGTGGATTGACGACAGATGGGAAGAGATCTCTGAATACACAAATATGAGTAAAATATTATTTTTCCGTATTCTTAAGTTTTGCATCAAAGATAATCGCTACTTTAAATATGACAACAAAATTTACACGCAACGAAAGGGCTTGCCAATGGGATCTCCAGCATCTCCGATAGTCGCAGACATTGTGATGGAAAAACTATTAGATAATTGTATGGAAAAATTGACAAAAAAACCAAAAATACTTACTAAATATGTAGACGACCTGTTCAGTATTGCACTAGAAGATGAAATAGGAGATATAATCAAACATCTAAATAGTTTCCATAGAAGTATACAATTTACGATGGAAAAAGAAATTAATTCAAAACTTCCATATTTAGATACTCTTGTAATAAGAGAGGATAACATCATTAAAATTGATTGGTACCAGAAACCAACCGCGTCCGGACGCATTATTAACTACTTTTCTAAACATCCTAAGAAAATAATTATCAACACCGCAAATAATCTGATTAAGAGAATATTAAATATTAGTGATAGTGAGTTTCACCATGCGAATATGAACAAAATACGACACATTCTACATTCTAACGATTTTCCAAGAAATATCACCGAAAAATTGATTCGGGAATATGGAAAAGATAAGGCTCAAAGAAAGAAAGACAAAGAAGAAAAAGTTTACAAATCCATAATTTATGTGCCAGAAATATCAGAACGTTTTGAAAAATCAAAACTTTTTAATGGAGAAAAATACAGTATGGCTTACAAAACCTTTAATACACTAGGGAATTTATTTAGTAAGACAAAAGACAAAATTGACAACCTAGAAAAATCTAATATTGTATATAAAATACCCTGTAATGGCAACAATACCAATAAATGTAATATGGTTTACATTGGGACAACAAAAAACAAATTCAAAACACGATTATCCGGACATAAATCAGACCAAAAATCTCGAACTTATGATGTTACACATAAAACAGCATTAGCGGCCCATTGTGCAGTTAAAAATCACTCTCCAGATTTTGATGGAGCACGGGTTATTGACAGTGAGAATAATTACAAACGACGCTACATGTTAGAAGTACTTCACATTATAAACACACCAACAAAGGAGAGAATTAACTTTAAGGCTGATCTCACAGAGAACTGTGCAGATTTCTATCGTCATTTAGTTAATAAGAACAAAAAAACACAGTGCAATAATTAATATACATACAGTGCAATATATAGTTTATAGTCAGTGCAATATCAGAATAAGTAGTGATAACTACTTTTTTAACGATTTGTTTTTGAATTTTAAAAATTATATGTAAGCATGTTTTTGTTGCATTGATTGTTTTTTGTTGTTTATATATTTTGTTTTGTGCGTAATTTTCTTATTGGTTTGATTGTTATTGATGTTTTGTATTCATGTGTTTTTATATTTTTGTAGCTTTAACCCTGATGATGCTACTCGATGTTTTGTAGCGAAATATTGGAAAAATAAAATATGATTTTATAAAAACAAAAACCTGGACCTCGAGCTTAATTAATTACTTCTTTTATGTTAGAATAAAAAGGTCAAATAAAAATAAATTTAAATAATATTATATAACGGAGAGCACGCCGTATATCAACATTAAAAATGGTTTACAGAAATATAAAAAGAAACCCCAACATCAGATCGCATATCAACAGATACAAGACAATAAGAAACAGATTATTAAAACTAAAATCGTCCATAACTTTTCTTATACGTTGCAGAAATACAGGTATTATGCCAACATTTATTAAAAATTCTACCAAAAATATACATAACATTTTTGAGACAAATTCACTCGTAAAATCTGAAATACATGGAATGCTTACAAAATACATTCAGAACTTTCACAGTAAGATTCTTAATTTACTAATTAAATTTAAGCATAAACTTTGTAGACTTAATGAGAAAGAAAAACACAGGATTAAAATTACAATAGATGAACAAATAACGGAAAATGAAGCCAATGATTTATGGAACAGTGAGGACATTTTAACGAGAACTATGAACAAACACTTAAGAGAATCACACAAAGAAAAGTTTGAGAAGCTGAAAATACTACAGAGGCAAGAACTGGAAGTTAAATTTAACAGAAAATGGTTTGTTAATGAAACAAGGACGAATATACCAGACGACATACAATGGTTATTTTCCCTCGGACAAAAATTTGCATTACCTGTGGAAAGGGGTGTTTTTCCTATGCTGAAATACATCGCAGACGGAGAAGATTTTATACAAACACTTAATGATAGAGAAGATCAAGATATTGCCAGATCGAGATTCACTTCAATAGTAGATAATCACATTAATAAAATTAGGATGAACAATAGAGACAAATTTATTTTGAACATTATTAACCAAGCCAAAAGGTTTTTAGAACGAAACGGCAACATTTTAATTTTGAACGCGGATAAAGGGAACACAACGGTAGCTTTAGAAAAAGAGGATTATGACAATAGAATGAGACGGATTATTGGTGATATTATGACTTATCAGAGAGTAAACAGGGACCCCACAAGTGGTTTTCAAAGAACAAACAATGATCTCGTGGAAGAACTTTATAGGAACCAAATAATAACGCCTATTGAAAGAAAACAATTAAAAACAGAGATTGCCATAGCGCCAAGGATATACGGCCTTCCTAAAATCCACAAGGAAGGATATCCTCTCAGACCGATAGTGTCCTGTATCAACTCACCATCTATTCAATTGTGCAAATATATAACGAATATACTTAGAAGAATAACTAGTTGCTCAAAATACAATGTTAAGGATTCTATGGAATTCAGAGACAGAATAAAGAACTTCACGATAGATGAAAATGAAAGACTTGTCTCTTTCGATGTAATAGCGTTGTTTCCTAGCATTCCAGTTGATTTGGCTCTAAGTATTATTGACGACAGATGGGAAGAGATCTCTGAATACACAAATATGAGTAAAATATTATTTTTCCGTATTCTTAAGTTTTGCATCAAAGATAATCGCTACTTTAAATATGACAACAAAATTTACACGCAACGAAAGGGCTTGCCAATGGGATCTCCAGCATCTCCGATAGTCGCAGACATTGTGATGGAAAAACTATTAGATAATTGTATGGAAAAATTGACAAAAAAACCAAAAATACTTACTAAATATGTAGACGACCTGTTCAGTATTGCACTAGAAGATGAAATAGGAGATATAATCAAACATCTAAATAGTTTCCATAGAAGTATACAATTTACGATGGAAAAAGAAATTAATTCAAAACTTCCATATTTAGATACTCTTGTAATAAGAGAGGATAACATCATTAAAATTGATTGGTACCAGAAACCAACCGCGTCCGGACGCATTATTAACTACTTTTCTAAACATCCTAAGAAAATAATTATCAACACCGCAAATAATCTGATTAAGAGAATATTAAATATTAGTGATAGTGAGTTTCACCATGCGAATATGAACAAAATACGACACATTCTACATTCTAACGATTTTCCAAGAAATATCACCGAAAAATTGATTCGGGAATATGGAAAAGATAAGGCTCAAAGAAAGAAAGACAAAGAAGAAAAAGTTTACAAATCCATAATTTATGTGCCAGAAATATCAGAACGTTTTGAAAAATCAAAACTTTTTAATGGAGAAAAATACAGTATGGCTTACAAAACCTTTAATACACTAGGGAATTTATTTAGTAAGACAAAAGACAAAATTGACAACCTAGAAAAATCTAATATTGTATATAAAATACCCTGTAATGGCAACAATACCAATAAATGTAATATGGTTTACATTGGGACAACAAAAAACAAATTCAAAACACGATTATCCGGACATAAATCAGACCAAAAATCTCGAACTTATGATGTTACACATAAAACAGCATTAGCGGCCCATTGTGCAGTTAAAAATCACTCTCCAGATTTTGATGGAGCACGGGTTATTGACAGTGAGAATAATTACAAACGACGCTACATGTTAGAAGTACTTCACATTATAAACACACCAACAAAGGAGAGAATTAACTTTAAGGCTGATCTCACAGAGAACTGTGCAGATTTCTATCGTCATTTAGTTAATAAGAACAAAAAAACACAGTGCAATAATTAATATACATACAGTGCAATATATAGTTTATAGTCAGTGCAATATCAGAATAAGTAGTGATAACTACTTTTTTAACGATTTGTTTTTGAATTTTAAAAATTATATGTAAGCATGTTTTTGTTGCATTGATTGTTTTTTGTTGTTTATATATTTTGTTTTGTGCGTAATTTTCTTATTGGTTTGATTGTTATTGATGTTTTGTATTCATGTGTTTTTATATTTTTGTAGCTTTAACCCTGATGATGCTACTCGATGTTTTGTAGCGAAATATTGGAAAAATAAAATATGATTTTATAAAAACAAAAACCTGGACCTCGAGCTTAATTAATTACTTCTTTTATGTTAGAATAAAAAGGTCAAATAAAAATAAATTTAAATGAGATCTAAAAATTTTAATTATTTATCAGCCACGCGCGTATTTTTGACAAGTTGTATAAAAAAGTTAATAAAAAGCAACAAAAAAAATCTGGCTGTCAAACTTAAACGTCAAGTTATGTTATAAAATAGCTTTCAAGACAGATTGCTTAACAACGCTGTTAAAACACAAACAAAACACTAACATTAGGAGGCTATACCTAACACTAACATGATGTTAGTGTTAATGTTAACCATTTGATGTCAGTTGTAGCCTGGGTGTTAATAGTTAGAAATCAAAAAATCCCAAAAATGTGTGTTTTTAATATACATATGTACATATGTATTTAACATTCCAAAGTCGGGGGGGCGTAAAATTTAGAGTAAATTTTAATATATTTTGCGGGTTAGAGAAACAATGGGTTAAAGTTAAAGTTTTTATACAAAAAAGTCGAATTCAGCAGACATTGGTCCTATATAAATATCTCATAAAATTTCTTCCAATTTATTTTTATGCCTAAGCAATAATATATATGTAGGTATGTAAGTATATAAAAATTGTTCGCAAATTTTATTTTCCATCTCTATATCCATATTGCCTAACAATGCATGCATACAATATAAAAAAACAGTATAGATCTTACATACACTCAAACATTTGTATATTTTTAACCAATAATGTGGCGACTGATACAAGCATATGTTTGACGCTCGAAAGAGAACAAAGCTGTAGAATACATAACTGGTTTGTACTTCATTTTAAGCGTTAATGATTGAGTCGATTCGTTCATACATGCTGCACCTGAATGGACATTATACCGCATTTGAAATCGAATATAGCAAGAGTGGTGCGAGCACCGCTTCGTTTCCTTGCGGTGATCTGCAGTCATACCAGAAAAAACATTTACAAACATTCATGTTTGTTGCGAGTACAATAATACAAACTGATTGTTTGAAATGAGCTCTTTAAATTAAAATCATTTCTTATTGTTGAACAAAAACGGTTTGAATCATAACAATTCAGAGTAAATGATTAGATATACTCCAAATTTTAGTATTCGGTGCAGTTGTCTGGTCATCTGACTAGTAAAATGACCTGTAGCCTTCTAGTAGGGTGACCATTTAAAGGTACCCACAGACGGGCAACATTTGTCGAAACATGGGCATGTTTCACTAAATGTTGCTACGTGTGTGGGGATGTTTGTGGTTGAAATTCGTGATACCTTTTGGTTTCTCAAATATAAAATTTTTTTGATATTTTATGTTTCCAACCACAATGTTTCACCGTGTGTAACGATGTTGAATGTTTTCGCTTTCTCATTTTGTTGAGAGCAGTTGTTGAGTGCGACGTTTTCGCAACTCTCGGCGAAAAAAATATGAAGAAAGAAATCGGAAAATGGCAACAATTGCAAATTATGAGAATTGAAAAAAAATTATAATTGGATATAAAAATTTTCCAAATTAATGGGATATAAAATATGAAATGTAAAAAAAAAACAAAAAAAATTCATTTTTTTTGTTTTGTAGTAGTATATTCACTAAACAGGCAATTGGAGGTGTCATAGAATCCAAGCCCGCTTTGCTAATTGTCGGGTTTTCAAACCAATTTCGGTTTCGTCATTTGCATTCATTGAAAACGAAACAAAAATTAAAAATTAATGCTTGTACGAAATTGGCAAATAGAATCAAAAACAAAGTGCATGTCAAGCAATTTGTGTGGTTTATTATGCCCTTTAGTTTATGAATTCTAGGTCGCAAAAGTTTTAGAGCACTTTATCAATATCTCTTTACGCAAAAACTGGATCTTAAAAGTTTTAGTATCATAAGAAAGTCTTTCGAAAAACATTTCACATTATGTATATAATATACCAATTTATTAACCCCTGAGGAGCTAACTTCAAAAATTAATATTTCTTAAAAAATGTTTCTACAAAATTTCATTTATCTTAAAATTTTGTCCATTTATTTAAATATATTATTTTATTGAGAACGCTTCAAGTTTTTGTATGCTTTATTTTAAGAAGATCCATCACATAAAATTTTAAAGTTATTAGGGTTAAAAAAATTTTCATTTTGGAATTTATTAATAAGTTTGAGTAAAAATATATATGTGGTAATAGTTTATGCACATTTTACATATTTAATTATATTAATATGTAAATATTCGAAGAAATTTTTTAATCAAAGCCCTAAATACTTTGGTAACATGTGTATATTATTGTTATATCGACATAATTTAAAGATAAAGCCAATTTAGTAAAAAAAAAAAAAGTCAGCCAAAAAGTATGAGTATTTGAAATGGGCTCTTAATGGGTTAGCAAATCGGTATGCTTTAAACACCATGTCAAACGCACTTTAAATTTTTTAATGATACCCACACTGCTAAGATTAATTTTATACCTTAAGAGATATGTATAAAGTATTTTGATACTTTTACGACCTAAAGCTCTTAAACTAGGAGCGTTGGCATGACAAATATCTTCCTATAGAAATTCCTTTAAGGATTCTAAAAAGCAATAATAATATTTGGTGGTGAGCCGAGCTTATATTCTTGGTTCAATCCGGTTCTTTGCTGTTTAACGAAAAAAATTATATTTTTAAGCACTGATTCTTTTAATTTTTATTATGTTTGCAGCACTGTGTCTGTTTTGTAGCGGACAAAAATAGAAATTAGTTTAATTTAACTACAACGACAAATTAAGCATAGACAACAACCTGCAGCCATAAAGCAGTGTCGTCGTTGAAATAATGATTTTCATATACACACATGTTTTCTGTTTTGGACATATTGAAGTCGGTAGCCTGCTGTCTCGAATATATAAAAAAATTTTAATTAATAATTTATTTATATTTTTATAGTACTGACAAACATTGTAAATATATATCGTTGCCTAAAACGCAAAATGCCCTATCTAACAAAAAATTAAAAATCGATTTCTTCATTGATTCTGATGTATTGCATCAACTGAAATGACCTCAAAACAAATTGGAATCTTTCGACCAAAATTAGCGATTTTATTAACCAAAAACAAAAGGCCATATCTACAAACGATAACGTGAAATATGCTAATAGGACTAACTAGAATTTTCCATAATATGCAACATTGCTGATTGCCAAAACCACTGGTAGGTTTTTCAATAAAAATAGAAGAAAAATTAATTATAAACAGTTTAATGCAATTTATAAATATATCATATTAAATAGTTTTTGCTTCTCCTGTAAAATTTTCAAAATGTTAGATAGGGCCTTTTGCGTTTTAGGTAACGATATAAACTTTTTTATATCTTGGATTATTCCTATTTTATGGCGCCGCGGACCATTTCATTGTACCCAATAATTTTTCAATGAAAATTTCAAGAAAGCGATTTCATGAAAGTAAATGCCAATAACTAAGCAGTGTTGCCAATTGAAATTTTTTTTTCGTATGTATAAAGAATTTTAATATATTTTTCAGCTAAATATTAAGAACGCAATGATTATATTTAAAATGTATAAATATCATGAAAACTAATAAAAAATAAATATTATTCTGAACGAATGCCTGACGTTCGGCGTGAATAATTGGCTCGGCAACTCTGTAACTTCAAATAAGCAAAACAATAAAAGAAAAAGAGAAATTTTTGATAGCAGTTTGCCCTTTGACGAGATTTTGAAAATGAAATTTCACTTTCATGAAATTTTATTTGGCAACACAAAAGATGCTTGGTGTAAAGCGTCCTGGAGACTATCAAATAAACACATCAATCACTTAGTTGTGTGCGTGCAGTCGTTCTTTTTCGGCTACAAATACGCGTTGTCGGCAATGTTTGATGAAAATCAAAAAGTTTTGATTTTTTTATTTGATGGCTGATTATTTGATAGTCTCCTGTTGTGATTAACAAAAAAAATGTATTTGCTTTGTGCTTGTTGTCATGAAAAATATAAATATTTGGTTTTTTACAAAATACAATTGTTGATTGTCGTGTTTATTTGTACGTCTCCGAAAAATGCTGAAATAAACGACGCTAAAAACACATGCACAAATTGATGGGCTTTTTTGATGGTCTCCAGGGCCCTTTAAATTACAGCTCTGGTAACCCCTATAGCATGCGATTCAAAAATTAAAATGTGCGGGTAAAAATATTTTTAAATTAAAGAAAAATTATGTAAAACAAAATACAACATTTTTCATTTTTCGAATTTATTCTATGAGTTAAAGTTGCTTATGAAAAAGAAATAATTCCCAATATCTATTTGGTAAAACAAAATACATACATTAATAAAAAGTGAAATACAAAATATAAAAAGTAAAAGAAAGAACTTAAAACAAAAAAACTGACATAGTTGGTAGGAAAGGGAAAATTGTTTAATGGGATTAAACATAACTTCTTTAGATGACAATGTTAAGTGCACAAACGAAGTGTCGTGTTGTGATAATATTGAATCTGTAGAGGTAGACATTTTTGCGAATCAACAATTAGATGAGGCACTAAAAAATCTTAATTATGAATTCGAAAACGTTAATTTACTTATGTATAAAAATACATGACAGACGACTTTGCAAGATTGTCACGTAGCTTAGATGAACTTTCTAAATGGAAGGCCATAGAATTACGCCAGTTTTTACTATACACAGGTGTTTAAGTATTAAAAGATAATGTTGGCAAGGAGTTTTATTGCACATTTCTACTTCTGCTTCCACTTCTGCATTGTGCCATTATTGCCGTGCTCAACAAATTTTGAAAACAATATTCATGTATTCATTTTCTGCTTATGACTTTGGAAAACATTTGCAAATGATAAAAAAAAATTACGCAAACAAACAGATAATTTACAGCAATTGTATGTAACAAATTTACATACAAATTTAATAGAGGAACGAAATTTAAAAAGGAAAACTGTATTATTTATAGATTTTCATTAAACGAATTTTCTCCGAGTGTTTATTCTCTAAATAATATATGTCTTTATGTTGAATTTACGCCTTTTACAATAATATGATTCAAAAAGATATCAAAAAAATGAAGTTTTAAAAATATATGGGTAATTCCACGTCAAATCGACCAAGAGTGGAACCCAACCCGTTTCGATTTGGATGAAATTTGGTGAGAGCCTTCTCACCAATCGTATAAGGGAATATATCAACGAAAAAAAATTTTTGAAAAAAATTGTTTTTTTTTTCAAAAGTTATGTCATATTCAAAATGTCATAATTTCATCGAATTGGCCGAATGTGTTGAGTTAATTTTTTTAACATTTCAAAAACTACCTACTTCACATACGAAGATAATTTTTATGTCATTTAAAAGAGAATATTTGGGGCAACAAACAATAGTTTAAAAGAAATTACATATCTTTAGTTTTATTTGACTTTTTTAATAATATTAAAACGTATTTTAAGTAAGCCCTAGGCCTTTTTTATATAAACAAAATTTAAAAATTTATTTATTTAATTAAATCTTTTTAATATTTGGCTAACCTTTGGTTAGCATCTTCAGGTAAAATTTAACAAAATTAATTAATAAATATAAATCAATAAGGGATAAAATTATCAAAACCAAAATTATCAAGAACAAAATTATCAAGACTCCATATCGGTATTAGGGATTTTTATTGCTGAAAATATACTGGAGGATTGGGGGGAAACATATAACGTAGAAACAATTCACTGCAAGCTTTTGCCATTGCCTTATAAAAAAAATCGTTTTATTTCCTTTTACGCAGCTACACTTCATTATAATAGATGCGTCCAGTACCTTAAAGTTTTTACTACTGCACTTGTTTTTTAATACCTCGTGTAATTATTATTATTAATTATGAAACATTTGCTGCAGTAGCGTTCTTCAATTCTCTTTGAATATGCTTTCGTGCCCATACAAATAAAAGTTTTGTTTTGAAGCATATAAGCATTTTATATGCCTTCATAGAAAAAAGCGGTTTATCAATTAAAAAAAGGGGTTAAAAAGTATATAAACTTATTTAATGTGATAATTGAATCAATTATTTTTTTAGTTGAAAGAAAATTAAAAATTTAATTTTGATTTAATTAATATTTTAGTTGTTTTGAAATAAATTTTCAATATGAGTCGAAGGCCATAGTAGCTAGCACTCCCAACTCATATTATATAGTGTCATTTATTGTATTATATAATAGTATTAATAAAAAAATAAAAAAAAAAAAAAAAAAAATTTTCAATATAAATTTTTATTAAATAACAAACAAATCTTAATTGACTTTTTTCGTTTAAATTAAAATAATTTAAACATGTAGAATTGTTGTTAGGAATTGTTAATATTTAATTAAATAAATTAACACATTGCTTGGAATGGCAAAGGTTTTAGATCATTTTTTTTTAATTAAAAATAACTTTTATTGAAAAAAAATATTCACAATATTAGAATTTTTAGTAATCAATATAATCATTTTGGTAATAAGTGCAAAATCAACAAATTGTTTGCCTGATATTATGAATTTGGTATAAATTTGGTGATTGGAGAAAATTTTTTTCTGTGTTCTCTTCCTTTTAATAACAAACTCACAAAAGATGCTTGTACACGAACAAAGTACACTTTCCATTCGTCTTTCTCCTTATATAATCAAACCCAAATGTTTCGCAGCAAATGTTTCATAATATGGACGAGGACTAAGTATTCAAAAGCAACGAAAAAAGTATTCCTGCTCTTTTGAATAAATATAACCACCCTAATTAGCTTAATCTAATAAATAAAGAAAAAACAATATACTGTTAAAATACTCGAACGCACAAAACACAAAAAATGTAACCATAAATATCTGTGGTCATATGGAAGAAGTTATCGTAGGTTGAAGAGGTTTAAATTTTTATATTGACTTATTTTTCGTAACATTTACTTTTAGCCTTTTAAGCACAAAAAAAAAGACTTATAGCCTATTTCCGATGTGCGAAAGAATTCTTTCGTTCGAATAACTACATTGAAAACAAAAACAAATTCTAAAAATTTGTTTTTGTTTTCAATGTAGTTATACGAAAGAAAGAATTCTTTCGCACATTAGAAATAGGCTATTAAAGTAAAAAATACTCCTTAAATAAAACTTACCTAAGGGTATTTCGAAACTACAATATTCGACGTTTGTAACTACAATATTGGCACAGATATAAACTTAACTTAAATTATATTCATAAAAATGAAGAGAGACCCAAGAAAACTAAAAAGATTTAATAGTTGCAATGAAAAAGTAAATTGTCAGTTTAAAATAAAAGTCCGTTTTCTATAAAAATAATAATGCAACATGTTCTTTTTTGATAGATCGAACCATAAAAACTCCATGCTCTGTCTGCAACCCATTCAAAGGTGAGGTATTACAAATTTGCACATTTACACAAATTTTGCACTATAGAAATGATCCAGCAACAAAATGTTCTCATTGCCGAAATGACGAATGAGCAAATTATTCTGAAGCAGCAATTGGCAAAATTGCAAGGTATAGTCAAATGTTCGTCACCAAGCATTTTCAAATCTATTTTAACCTTATTAATGTTAAAAATCCCCAATTAATTTTTTTAACCACAACAGAACGGCAAAATAAGGTCATAGTAGAAATGCTGGCCGACCACAAAATTCAGCGTAAAGCCATTCAAAATCCCCGTCAAGATATATCTTCCCTTACAACGTCATTTCTACTTAAAACAGACGATGATCTTAAAAAGCTGGAAGATTAAATAGTAGAAGCCAATGAAGAAAAATAAGTAATTATTATTGCAAAACCTTTTTAATTTTCAACGGCATATTATAAAATTTTCCAGATAACCGCTGTTAAATATTTATTGGACGGAAACGTTATAAAAAATCTTGAACGTGTTTTATCTTGGGAGATATGCATGAAATATAACACTGATGGAATATGCGGGGGAAAAATGATCAAAAATATATATAAATTTCGACTCAATTGCTGTAAAAACCCCTAAGTTAATTATTTTGTAATTTTTGCAATTGCCATACAGTGCCAGCTCCGAAGTTGTGTAATCCGAATTGAATTTATGACGTTTTAGATACTCTATAGTTCGCATTAAACGAATTTTTATTTTTTTTTTTATTTTCTGCTTTTTTATTATTGTGTCTGTTTTTTTTTACAAAATCATGTGTGGAATTTTAAAACTACCGGGACATCATTGAGATGCAGAGCCTTCTATGATTGACATTGTACATGTATACCGTTGGTCTCAAGTAGAAAGGCCCTAACTCAAATAATTGTAACTGTATAGGAGAAGGTAAAAACATAATTGAAACTGTATGTATCATAATGTAAACGTGTCCTTACAACTGCTTGTAACGCCGCTATTCTTTACAATATTGCAATGAATTTTTGCGACGAGGTGTGTTTGTGTAAAATGTATTGGAATCACTGGAAAACTCAATTTCGTAAAAAACGCGAGTTAGGGCCTTTCTACTTGAGACCATCGATACATACATATGTATATGTATGTAAATTGGAAATAGTTTAGCTACTGAATGGTATTAGTCAAGGCCTATCCTATAATGGATAGACCTTGGTATTAGTCGAGAAAACATCAATTTAAATAATATGGCAAAAAAAAAAAAGCACGTGCACATAAAACGCTGTCATTAGCTGATAAGCTTAAAATAATAGAAGTAAATCGCGGACAATCAGGAAAAATTTAGCAAAGTAATTTGGTGTAGGACCTTCAACAATTTGTGGCATAACAAAAATGCTGAAAATATTAAAAGGTAAAAACCCTGTATAACAAATGTATTCTGCAAAAATTACTGTAGATTCATATTCTTTTTAAAGATTTGCTGAGAATTCTGACGGCAAACTTTTAAAACAGCGCAAGACACTTAAATATGGAGAGAATGAAGAATTTGAGCATAAGTTATATACTTGGTTTAAAGAGAAGCGGTCACGGCATCAAACCATTTCATCAGAAATTTTACGACAAAAAGCTAAACCACTTTTTCAAAAAATGTATCCGTATAAATCATATTTTGATTCAGTTTTCTGTGCGAACTTTGAAAATATGCGGCGAATCCTTGTTTGCTAGACCTGATATTGTACCCGATTTTCAAAATAAACTCTATGATGTTATTGAGACTGAAAATCTGATTGACGACCCAATTTACAACGCTAATGAATATAGACTTTTTTGGAAAATGTTTCCAGACAAAACTTTAGTGCATTGATGAGCAAAGAGAGAATCACCTTATTGTGCTGTGCTAATAAATCTGGAACTCACGAGCAGTGTGACCAGATCTTAAAATTTTTTACAGCTAAATCTGCCATTAGACACGACCAAAAAATGCCCTAGTCCAATTTACATTGCCCTAGGACATGGCAATGCAACCACGTATTCAAAAAAGTCATTTGATAGTCAAACTTCTTATCCCTATAGCATACCTCATTCTACAGGTATCAACTTTTCATTTATTGACACTGAAACAGTACTATTAAATTTAAAGTCTCTGCGGTGTTCTCTTAATCCTGGCCCGGATGGTGTACCTAATTGTATTTTAAAAAATTGTGCAGAATCCTTATATGTTCCTCTTACAATTATCTTCAATAAATCTATTGAACTTGGTTACTTACCACCTGAATGGAAAAAATCTTATATTACTCCGTTGTTTAAAAGTGGAAGTAAACTGGAAATATCGAATTATAGAGGAATTGCAAAGCTGAATGCGATTCCCAAACTTTTAGAAAAAATATTAACTGATAGTTTATATCATCAAATCTCTTCCCTTTTATCACCTTGTCAACATGGTTTCAGGAAATCACGTTCCACTGCTACTAACATTTTACAATTAACAACTATTGTAAATGAAGGTTTTGTTAATAATAAACAAACAGACGTTAATTACACGGATTTTAGCAAAGCATTTGATAAAGTTAACCACGATATTTTACTTTACAAGTTATCACGTATGGGATTTAGCAACAACGCAATACAATGGCTTAAATGATATCTTTTAGATAGAACCCAACAAGTAAAATTTAAAAATGCTACATCAAAATTCATCGATGTTCTCTCGGGTGTGCCTCAAGGAAGTCATCTTGGTCCTGTTTAATTTACATTATTTATTAACGATCTGCCATCGGTTGTTCAGCACTCTAACATACTCATGTATGCTGATGATGTTAAAATTTTTAATTCTTTTAACGATATTATTGATCAATCTATTTTGCGGTCTGACATTGAACTTTTCTCTCAATGGTGTAATTACAACTTATTGGATTTAAATATAAAAAAATGTAAACACATGTCATTTTTCCGCTCATTTAAACTTGATACTAGCTATTTTCTAAATGGAACATTACTGGATAAAGTTCACACTATTGGCGATCTCGGTATTTTATTGGATCACAAACTAAAATACTGTGATCACATTTCATTAATGGTCAATAAAGCTAATGGAGTTCTTGGTTTTTTGAAACGTTGGTCAAAAGAATTTTCTGATCCATATGTAACTAAACACTTATATACGTCTCTGGTTCGCCCTATCCTGGAATATGGATCAATTGTGTGGGATCCATACTTTAATATATATATCAACAGCATTGAATCTGTACAGAAACAGTTCCTTTTATTTTGTTTAAGAGGTCTTGGATGGAATTCGCTTGCACTACCTTCATATGAAAGCAGACTTGGTCTTATTAAGTTACCGACGTTAAAAAGCCGAAGAACAATGCTTAGTATTTCGTTTTTAATGGGTCTAATACGCGGTGATGTCGATTCCGGTTACTTGTTAAGCAAAATTAACTTTAATGTTCCAGTGAGACCTACACGAAATTTTCAGCCGTTAAATTTAACGTATTACCGTTCTGTGTACGCTAACAACGACTCCTTTCGTCAAATTTGCTTGAAATTTAATAATCTATATAATCTAATTGACTTTTCTGATAGTAATGATGCCTTAAAAAGAAAAATTATTGTTTATTTAAATTCAAATTAGTTAATATCATTATTCTATATTTATTATATGTACTATAATTTAAGCACTTATGTCTGTAAGGATTTTTAATCTATAGACTGGAAAATTAAATAAATAAAAAAATCACAAACCAAAATCAACAGATATTGATAAACAGATTTTTAACATGAAAACAATCACAACACGAATTAATACACTTTCGCTGATTCATTTGAGTACCGTAACCCTTGAACTCTTCAACGCAACTAAAATTACAACTCTTTAATTGAATCAAAACAAACCATATGAGTACCCAAAGAAAGACAACGGCATTTCTCTCATGAAATATTACAAATAGAATACCAAAAATATTACAGTGGTTAGATATGGTAATCATACACTGTTTCCTTCAAAAAAGTGGAAAATAGAATTTTTTGAGTTGTGTTACTTTTGATGAACAGGTGCGATATTCTATGGACCGTGAGCCGTGTTTCTGTGTAGTTTCACGTTCGTTCAATGAATTTCGTGATTTTTTTGAAAAAAACTTTTTATTGGTTTTATTAGGTGTTTTTGCATATACAGTGATTGCCACGAATTTAAGACACGACATGTAACTAGCTTAGTAATGCTAATTTTTACAATCCTGCAATATTAAATTAGATCTTGTTTAAGTTTAAGTGTAACCTGTCATACTAAGAAAAAGTACCGTTATTTGGTTTTGTTTGTTTTTACATTTTGTTGCTATTTTTATTGTATTAACGTGCATTTGGAGCTGGCAACGAATTTAAAACATATTAGAAATTTTTGTATTTGTTAATGATTGTTTGGTGTTTTTGAAGCTCAAGGGTAAGTAATGAATATTTTATTCCATTTTATGTTGGGATACATCAAAATATTTAGTTTGATATGGCCAGAGGTATTTGGAGTTCGGATTCTGAGCAAAAACTGATCCAACAAATGAAAACTGATGGAAGAACAGTAATGGAGATTTCCAAGCTACTTAAATGTTCCAGATCCAAGATTTACAACGCCCTGGAACACATCAAGCAACATGGTACCGTCAAAAATTTCAAAGAGAGCACGAAAAAATACACCAAGGGAAGATAGCTTAATTTATAAAGCAGCTGTTAAAGATCCTTTCAAGAGTTCAATTAAAATTAATGATGAAATTTCATCGGATTTTGGTATTAATACATCGTCCAGGACAATAAGAAGACGCCTGAATGTGAAAAACGTACGTGGGTGTATTGCACAAAGTAAACCACTTGTGTAAAAAAAAAAATATTAAATCCCGACTGGCGTTTTCAACAGAACATATCAATACACCGCTGACTTTTTGGAAAAATATACCTTGGAGCGACGAGTCGAAGTTTTGCCGCTTCGGTTCTGATGGGAAAACAGTACATATGGCACCCTCCAAAGCTGGAGCCTCACCCAAAGTACACTCTTAAAACGGTTAAGCATGGTAGTGGCAATGCCATGGTGTGGGCAGCATTTTCCTGGCATGGTGTATGTCCAATTCACAAAATAATCACTAAAATGGACCAGCACATTTACAAAAAAAACTAACAAGCATAATGATACCCTTTGCTGAAGACAACATGTCTCTAATGTGGAGACTTATGCATGATAATGACCCTAAGCACACTTCACGCCTGGTGAAGAGCTTCTTGGATCGAAACAAAGTCACTGTTCTGAAGTGGCCAGCTAAATCCCCGGACCTCAATCCAATTAAGAACCTGTGGAATGATGCTGAGGAACATGTACGAGCAGTAAAGCCAAAAAAATTGATCGATTTATGGGTATAAATCCAAAAAGCTTGGTATGCCATTCCAAAGGAACGTTGTATGGCATTAGTTAAAAGTTGCGCTGATGTGATCCAAAATAAATGATTTTTCAACAAATAATAAGATTATTTTATTAAGCTCAGCTTTACTTTTGTGAATTACCTTTTATTTTGTCTATGTCCTAAATTAATGAACAGACTAAAACTTGTATAAATCTGCAAAATATGTAAATAAAAATTCCTATCAAAATATATGTATATAACACACTATTGCAAATTTTTATACCCTTCACCGAAGGTAAAAAGGTATATATAACTATGTCATTCCGTTTGTAATTTCTACAATATTGATCTAAGACCATATAAAGTATATATATTCTGGCTTCTTATGAGAAGGGAAGTTCAAATCCGGTTGTCCGTCTATCCGTCTGTCCGTCCGTTGAAATGGGTTTTCTGAAGACCCCAGATATGATGGAGGCTAGGTTTTTATACATTTATGTCACATATAGTTCGGAATTGTTTGCTATTGAAATTCAGGAAGATCGGTCCATAAATGTCTGAGATATGAGCAAAAAACCACGACTACTTCTAATTTTTTCCATAAATCCCATGTTGTTGTTGTTTTTTAAATTCTTTTTTTCTGCATATCTCGAGAGTGGCAAGAGGTACAGCTTTCAAATTTAGTACACACATGTTGCTTGCCAATACACAAACTCTCTAAAAAAATGGGCGGGATTGGAGAAGTGGGTGTGGCACTTCCCATACAAAGACGTTATACATTTCTGTATATCTGGAACACGAAACGAGCTAAAGTTCCCAAATGAGGTACAAACATATCGGTTATCAATACACAGTATCCCACAAAATATGGGCGCGATTGGAAAAGTGGGCGTGGTACCTCCCGTACAAAGACATTATTGAAAATACTCAAAATTTTAAATTTTAGGGCTCTAGTATGACATATGAACACGTTTTATATACCAAAATGTCAGAAATTTTTAGCAGCATATATTTCCCGAAAACCCTGAAACCTTTCTCCCAAAAATGGAAGAGTAATGCCCAAAATAAAAAAAATTTTTTTAAACATACCCATTTTCGGGAACAATAGATCTTCCCGAGTCCAAGTTTTATAATCTAAGTAAATGGTTTTTTCTTCCTTAAAACGTGGGTATATTAATCTGCCAAATCGGTTAAGAAATGGTTAAGTTATTAGCAAAATAATTTTTATAAAAACTAGATTTTTAGAGCTGTTACACTGTATATATTTCTTTAATTTTAGATTTCAAAATGCTAAAAATAACAGCCCGAAAACAGTTTGAAGCACAGAACTAACGATTGAACTTTAAATCCATGAAATGGAAAATAGTATTCAAATTCCTTGTGGTTTTCAGTCTTTTGGGGTAAACAAAAGCCAGCACTGAAGCTACAAGGAAGCGCATCGCAGAAAAATAGAACAGTTTTGATAGCGAGTGTGAGTACTTTTTAAAAAAAAATGTAAATACTACCGGCGGAGAACCGCCAGAGGAAATAAATTTTGCCCCGATTGAACAGGCTTCATCCGAGCTTTTACAGATGGAGCTGGCAGTAAATCCTAAGAGACATGTCTTTTGGACAAATTTAGCTGAAGTTTTGGAACAAGAGGCTGCACTCCAAAATACTGAAGAGCGGAAACAATCGGTAGATGCTTTGATATATATCTTATATAGCGTCTAAAATATTCCATGTTTACCGCCTCCTCTTGGTCTGTGTTTTATTAAACATTTTAATTACTTGATTCACTTTTTTGGTCGTTTTTTTTTCATTTTTTTATATTTTTTTTTAGTTGCCTAATTGTCAATTGATGACTC
Organism: Pollenia amentaria; assembly: GCA_943735925.1. NCBI lineage: Eukaryota > Metazoa > Arthropoda > Insecta > Diptera > Polleniidae > Pollenia > Pollenia amentaria. Next base: position 179,139,032 of record OX031010.1, on the reverse strand, counting down.
TTTGGGTTGCATTTTAACAACGCAACTGAAGCTTTGCCACCCGTAATCAAAACATTAGTTATTTTTGTTAATGTATGTAATATTTTTATATTTGCCATAGATGCAAATATGTACGTGAATTTAATACCATGCTTTATTCTGCGATAACCGTTGTTTTTAATAAATTGAGAGAAATTTCTTGAATACATATTCCGAATATTTTCGAAAATCTACTACGCTATTATATGCTTGTCTTAATTAACACAGAGTTTATAGTTCTATATTATATTTTCTGAATGCATTAGCTATTAAAAATAATGTCTCGGGGAAAATTCTTATCAGTGTCCTTAAAAAATCCTTTCATTTTATGACCTTGATAATAAAAAAGCTACTTTCTTTTCCATTTTCGCGTAAAATAAAAAATGTTTGCTCTTTAAAAATATAAAATCACTGATTCTGAAGAGACGACTTACGTCCATTATTTGAAAGTCTCTTAAGATAGGCGATACAAATTCAAACTCTCAATATGATTGAAGTTTAAATGTCTATACGAATCGTTATCCTAATTAAAACATAATATTTTTTTTTTATGTTTAAACACTTTTTGCAAAAGCATTTTTATTATTAAGATTCATTATCATTTTACATATTTTCTTTTATTCAATATTTTTTTTTTTTTCTTTCTTTATTGTGAATTGTAATTTGTTTTTCAATATTTTTTATTAATTATAGTAATTTAATGAAATTTCATATATATGTATATAAGTGTATGTAAAGTAGATGGTGTGTAATATTATGTGTAGTTAGTAATAATACTTCATTACTTATTTTTTTATTAATATTGATTAAATAATTTTGTTTGTATATGTATGTATTATTAATATTGTATATTTTAATTGCTATAAAGTTAAAGAATAACATATTATTAAAATATAAATCAAAATCGGTTTAAATTCAAAACATTGCAAGTTTTAAATAAACAAAAAATTAGCCTAAAATACCTGCTACAAAACAAATTTTAAAAATGTATAATTATTGCCCGTTTATCAATGTGCTTTGATAGCAACCTCAAAAATCTATATATAAATCAATTAAAATCCTAAATTTGTTATCGAGTTGTAATTGTATGTTAAAAATAAAATCGATTTTAAAATATTTCAAAAAGTATTTACTGATTTGGTATTATAAAAATCATTCCGTTTCCACGGTCGAAAGGAAAATTTGTAAATTAAATTCAGTTTAATTATTTGCTAACAAGTTTTAACTTAAACAATATATTTAAAACATTTCAACTGGTCTTTAAAACTGCATATAAGAGTTAAAACTGTAAGCTAATTCCTATTCAGTTTAAATACGGTTCAAATGGAATTTGAATTTACCTTTAGTTAGTCCCAATTCACACGATGCAAGTCTTATTGATCAGCTGCTACTTTATTGGGGTGAAAATAAACCAGTACTCAGCTTGATATACTCTTTATATACGTTTTATTTTCAAATTCGTAATGTTACAAAACGCACAAATGCGTGTGAACTTCATACATAAAAATGTAATATTTCGGCAATAAGATATAAGCGCGTACCCCAGAAATCCCTACTTAAAGTTTAACTTAAATATTTTACTCTCTATCTCTCTTTTGCAAAACATTGCCTTTGAATAACTTTACATTCGAAAAGATTCCGAATTGGTTTAAGTTTCAGCAATCTACTCTATTTTCAATAAAACTGTTAAAAATATTACGATGATGATAATAACATGTAGCCGTCAGTTTAAAATATTTCCTATTACGATTAATGCTTCTTGTTGAGTTATGAAATTATTTCTGTATTTATTATATAAATACATACACACTATGTACGTATGTATATGCTATTTGAACATAAATACTTTTTATTTCTTTAATTAATATCTTGTTAGAATTGAATAATTACTAGTTATCGTAATCTAAACTGTAAAAACTGAACATAACAAAATTTAAGAATTTTTTTAAGAAATTTTCTTGTCATTTTCCTAAGTTAAAAATATTAAATAGCTATTGTATTTTCTTTAGTTTCGGAAAATTGAATTTTGCAAAAATCCTTATATCTTTTTTAACTTTATGACAATTGCGTATAAAATTCTCACAAAACTAAAAATTTTGAAAATCTCTGTGTAAATATTGTTATTCAGCCATGTTTTGGAAGTCGAAATTGCTTTAAATTGAAATCAATAGAGATTTTTAGTAAAATTCGTTTGTAAGATTTGAATAGTAGTTTGGTAAAGATAAGTGTTACTCAAAGTATAAAGTATATAACACGGAATATTTTATTAACTATCAAAACAGGATCGTTTTCAAAGTTTGTTCAATTTTAAATTTACTCAAATTTGATTTCCAGTAAATGGTTGGTTAAAAAAAATTTAACCTTAAAAAGAATTTTTTTCATATTAACTATAAACTTTCATTTTTTTATTTAAAATTCAGCCTTTACAAAAAATTTAACAATTTCAATTTTTTAACTGAAAATTACCTTTTGACCGAAAAATCGCATTTGTACTAAAAAATTGTCAAAAAAAAGTTTATTGAATTAAAACCAACTTTTTGATTAAGAAATTATCTGTCGTCCTAAAAAAAAATTTTTTTTCTAAAATATAAATTTTTATTGACAACAAAGTTAATTTTGGAGATATTTAGCTTTTAGTAGAAAATTCAACTATCTAAAATGGCTGCTTGACCAAAAACAATGATTAAAGAAATATCCATTTTTTGTTCTGAAAAATTGTATTTAAAAAAACACATAATTCAATTTTTTTATACCGTATTATTTTTTTCGATATACATACATATGTAAAATTCTTTTAAAATTATCTTTAAACGTACTAATTTTAAATAAAATAATGCAATATTAAAATTTAAAGTATTTAAAAATAATACGACTATTTCAATATTTTTCTTTTAAAAACTGAAGTTAGCCAATCGATAAATTTTTTAACAAAATTGTGCTTTGTTGAGAAAATATTTAATATAAAAAATACTACCAATTGCAAGGCGAAATAATAATAATAACCATATTCATTATTTGTTTCATAAAAAAAAAAATTAAAATTTTTTTTGTTTTTTTCATGGAAATTTGAATCTTTATTTATTAAGCAATTTAAATTTTTATCTACACATAATAGGGAGATTGTGTTGTGTGTGTTTTACTAAATTTTCTGAAAATGTTTCAAAAAAGGAGAACTTAACTTTAAGCATATATGTAAATGTTATTAGTATATATTTTGTTTTTTTTTTTTAAGGTTTTACTAAATAATTATTTTATATTCTTTAATTTTTTGTTTTGAAATATTTAAAAAAAAACATGTTTTTCTTTTACTAATACTTTTTTTTTTAATTTATCAACTAATTTTTATTTTTCAATTTTTTAATATCTGTTTTTTTTATTTCTTTTTGTCTTAAATTTTGGGTTTTTTTTTTATTTGTTTTGGGGTTGAGAAAATAAGTTTTTGTATCATTAAAGTGCATAAAATATTTGAGTTTTGTTTTCTTATTAAAGAAGGAGCTCTACTCCTTGTTTGTTATTTATTAATAAAAATGAATTTTTATTTATTTTCTTATTCGCTTTTTCTATTTTGTTTTTTTTTTTGTTTTTTATTTTTATTTGTTTTATTTTTCTTGTCTAAAAAAAGCTTATGCTGTGTAGGTTTTTCATTTAATATTTTTATGTTTTTGTTTTGTTTTCAGTAGTACTATTACAATTATTTAACATTTAAGCAATTTTTTTCAATAATTTTTTAAAACGTAATCTAAAGTTCAAAAATATTCATGTTTTTTTTTAAGATATTTTTATTTGTTGTTATTTTTTTTTTAAAAATTTCTACAAATACATTTAAGTATATAGTGTGGTTTTGCATAGTGTGTGTATAATAATAATGAAATAGTAATGTTTTTCTTTAAGATAAATATTAATAGATTTTTATTATTAATTATTTAAATTTTTTTTTTTATTATTGTTTTTTTTTTTTTTTTTTTTTTGTATATATATGTTTTGAATTAACGCATAAAATGTATGCAAGTTTTTTTATTTTTCCATTTTTATTTTCATTGTTTAATAAAAAAATACTTGACCTGGTTTTTGTCTTTTACGTTCTTCTAATTTACGATTGATTTCCTGTTGACGCTCAATTTTACTTAAAGCTCGAGCTACATAAAGGTACTTGTCACCCAATTGTTTGCCATTTAAAGCAATAACAGCTGCCAGAGCTGATTGAGGATTTTCAAAAGCCACAAAGCCAAAACGTTTAGAGCGTCCTTCTTCGTCAGTCATGATCTAAAAAATAAAAAAAAATACACAAAATGGAAATTAAAAATTCGAAAAGGGTAAGTAATTTCACTATCAGCCCAATTATGAAAAAAAACTCCCGCGGAGTTTTCTCCCTTCACCCATTTTTCCTATGTAAATTCAATTGAAAAAATGGGAAAAACTCCCAGGGAATTTTTATTCATAATTTGGCTGTATACGTAATAGACAAAAAAAATTAATGTAAATTCTAACAAGAAAATAATTGATGAAAATTTCTAAGATTACTAAATTTTGGCAAATTTTTAAAATTCTTTGGTATTCAAATATGGGCATTTCCATTGTGTCATAACGTGATATTTGTACGACAAAATGTAAAAAAAATTAAATGAAGAAGTCAAATTTATAAAAAGGTTACAACAATCGACCCTAAGGATTTGAATATATAAGTAAAAAATATCAGCTGGCGTGACGTTACAAAAAACCAAGTGAATTTTAAATTGCATTATAAAATTGCATGTCTGCGAATTAAGCAAAACTTTTTGTATAAAACCTTTTTTAGTAAGCTTTGGACTTATAAAGCTTTACTTTCCAATCTATCAAATTTAAAAATCTTTGCTCGTTCAAGGTACATATGGGAATTTCCAGCGAAAAGTAAGCTTGTATTTTAGGACCATGTTGTTCAAATGTTATGCCTTTTGTAACTTATGTAGAGCTAGTTGCTAATTACACGAAAATATAAAAAAGTAAATTTTATATATACTTTTTTTGAGAAACCATTTAAATAACTTCTGGTAAATTACCGACCGATCTTCACGAAATTTTACAGTAACGTAAAGTTGCTCTTGTGACGTGAATTACCTTAGTGTGATGTCTAGTCTATAAAATAGCAACATGCCAAATTTTTTCAAAATAACGTTATTCGTTATGGTTTTAGGCATACTAAAGTATTTTCCGAGATTTCTTTATATTGGTCATATGGTAAATTATAGACCAATCTTCACGAAATTTGATAATGCAATTTCTGGTCTTATAAAACGGTGGCAGACCAAATTTTATTACATACGGGCCTGTTCTTAAAATCACGTGCTTTTAAAATCTCACGTGTGATTTTGTGGTGTTCTGAAAATCATTTTGTTTTTATGTTTCTCGGTATGCTTTCGGTAATTGCAAGATTGTGCTAAATGGTAAATTATTTAATTTCCAAATGTTTAATGACTTTTTGGGATCTTTGATTTTCTGATATCAGGGTGCTAGAAACATAGATCTTGTGGATAAATACTAGAACGGGATACTTGAGGTCAATGCATTTTATGCATTTTCTTCTCGAGGTATTTATATATCATATATATCATACTTTAGATCCGACTAAGAAAAATTATAAAAGACGACCGCTACGTTCGGAAAAAAATGTAAAATAGTTTACATTAGGATGTGCTCGGGGTGCGGTCTATAGTATTTAATTCATATTTTTATATTAAGGCTATATTTAGTCGAGATATATGTATTAATTGTTCGAAATAATGAAAATTGCAAGATTTGGATTGATTTTAGAGTAGTGAGATTGACCAATTCCTTAGTTCATTTGAGATTATGTTGGGTATATCAGGTTTTTCCGTCAGAGGATCATTAATAATTAATGATGTATAAGCTTGTTTCTAGGAATTTCGGATCATAGGACTATGACCCTAGACTTCGGTATAACACCACCAGTGGAGTTCCCGGATAGGGAAGTCTGGCGTGGATCCATGGGACTGTTTGAGATGTGGGCAGTATTTACTGATGTATCCAAGATGGAAACCGGCACTGGTGCCGGGGTTTATATTGCGGACACCGACGTAAAAAGGTCATTCAGACTCCCGGATGAGTGCAGTGTTTTCCAAGCTGAGATCCTAGCGATCTGGATGGCGACGGAGGTGATACTGAATCACATCGTAGGGTGATCTGAGGTGACAATTTACGTCGATAGTCAGGCAGCGCTTAGGGCATTGACAAATTATACGGTGCGATCGTTCCTGGTCGCTCGGTGTAGGGATGCTCTGAGGGAACTCATGGAAAAATTCACATTAAGGCTGTGTTGGGTACCCGGACATTGCAAGGTTGATGGCAATGAGGTGGCGGACGAACTCGCGAGAGAGGGTTAGAGTCTGGACTTAATGGTAAGGGACAGGGGTATAGCCCCCCCCCCCCTATGTCACTACTATGAGGTGACACGGGAAAGATTCAGTGATGACGTTAACCGATCCTGAAAAGACAGAAAGGATTGCAGGATGTTTAGGGCACTATGGCCTGGACTAGACGCAGGGGCAACCAAGGCTCTGCTGGGATTGGATAGGAGTGGTCTTAGGACTCTTATAGGGTTCTTGAAGGGTCATTTTGCTGTTAGGGCTTTTACGAGTAAATGGGACAATGCCATACCGGACTTCTGCAGATTATGCGATGATTCTGAGAAGCTGGAGACGGTTGAGCGTGTACTGTGCCACTGTCCTAGAATGCAGGGTCTCAGACAGAAATGGCTGGGCGATAGATTTCACGATGAACTGGGGTGCATCGCTGGATGTAATCCAGTCGATTTACTGGGGTTTGTCAGGGAAATAGTACGGCTGTTCTGTTGAGGGGACTGTAGAGGAAGTAACTTTCCTACGTGGTGCCTACTAATATATTTTACTCTATCTATCTGTTTATTTCCTTTCTTCTTCAATTCTTTCTTTTTTCTACCTCCTTACTGAAGGGATTTACAATGGACCGCATTGGTCTTCGAGTGGAAGTGCGCCCTTGGGCGCATAACCCTTCTTAACCTAACCTAAAAAAAAGCTTGTTTCGCGGATACGTCTGCGAGATTCTTGCATTTAATACGAACGTGAGCAGGTATCTAAACTACTTTTAATTTATCTTTGTGGGTGATAAATAAGTCCGAAAATTTATTTATTGATCGCCATTTAATAATTATTGCTTGCAAAATTCCAGCTGCAACCGCAGTTAAGATTGATGTATATTCAGCCAATATTTATGACGCTATGCGTTTAGAAGCACTATATTGTTAAAAGCTCTGTGAGGCATTTACACAAATGTGTCATTTTAATAGAAATCAGAGTAAAGTGAAATTCAGATTTCTGCATTATTGTTATGTATTTATGTTTAAAAAAACCAATTATAAAGCATATCTGCTTAAAACAATTAAAAAATAAATTACGTATTTTTGAATTTTATGTTTTTCAAAAAACAAATTAGTAACAATGTCACACCCAGAACAATAGAATTGCCCTAAACTATTAAAACAATTTTAAATAATTTATATTATAAATTAATAAGGAAATTTCTTAAAAAAGTGAGGTATTAAACAAAACGTATGTCAAGTTTTTTTGTACAAAATTTAAGGTATTATATTGAAATTGTTTACTTTTTTATCTAATTTTTTATGTTGGGTCTTAAAGGGCTAAATATTTATGTACATATTAAGTGGGCATTAAAAAGTTTTTTTTTAAGTCTTAATGAGTGGGTAGAAATTTAAGCGTGATTTTAAAATCTTCCTAATTTTTTGTTATAGATATATATACATTAGTTATGTGAATCTCGTATAACCGAAAATTATTTATCGAATTAAAATATTAGCGAAATTTAATGTAATCTATTGTACCCCTTGAACATCTTGTAACTTTGGTAAATCTTGATAAATTAAAAACACGACAACAAAATGCATACATTTTAATAGTTACACAATCTACCATACTTAAATCTAGGCTAGATGTTGTAAGTTCATTTATTTTGTTCAAGTGTAAAACATTGGCATATTTTGCGTCATACTGTATTTTCCTTTTGATGAAGTATAAACATTTCTCAAATCAAAAATGGAACTTATCAAACAGACAGAAAATATTGAAAAAAATTTGATGTTTTAAATCGTAGGTGTATAAGTTAATATGAACCGTGAACTCGACTATTATTTTAAAACAGAAAAATTGCTTTCTTTCAGAAAAGCAAGTTTTTCGACCAACGTTTGATCGATATATCGACTGTAAAACATCTAATGATCAATAAATCACCTTTTGAATTGTGTAATATTCATAGTTTTACGGATAAATTGTATGAAAAATATGCTTTTGAGTTTGTCTTTAAAGTCAGAAATCAAAGTCGATGTTTTTTTTAATATTATTTTAATTGCAATCTATCAGTATGATAATAAGCAAATTAGATTAAACATAAATATGACAGTTGAAAGTACTTTTACCATAAGTACAACTATAAAAACAATAAACAAGTATAAACTAGTTAATCTGATTATTAAATAGAAAAATAAATTGCATTGATATAAATTGAAATATTGAAATTGGGGATTTACAGTTTAATGTTAAAGGATCATTAGTGTTTATTATGAGACACATTCTTAAATATTTCTAAATTTACAGATTAAATCTTTAAATAATATCGAAAACATATTAATTTATTTTGTTTAATAGTACTATTTACACAATTCTGAGTTCAAGGTTTTTATTTTCCATCTAATATTTCTAAGCTTAAAATTAAACAAAAAAAAAAAAAAAAAAAAAAAAAAAAAACTAAGACGTGCAATCACCCTGCTTACGCTTACAGGTTTCCAAAAAAACCCAAAAAGATGACAAAAAAAATGAGCAAAATATAAGTATGAGGGTTGTTTAGTTAGAAAATTTTTCATAGTAGTTGTAGTTTTGTTGCAGGCAGAGCACGGGTTTACAAGTACAATTTATATACATACATATATGGATATATATACATTTTTTATTATTATTTTCTTTACTTATTTAGTTAAAAGTAACCCCCAACCTCAACCCCCATCGGCAAACACATGATTGAGCTGTGAGTTTTGTGCTCGCAATTTTAATATTACAATTCTATGTTTGGAGAAAATATTATAGGATTTTTATAGAAAATTGCTAATTGCAGTTGGAAACAAGGAAATGTCAAATACGCATAAGCAAAGAGAGAAAGAGAAAATAAGGGAGACCGAATAATTCTGTATTTTTTTTCTTTTAAATTTTTGTAATAATAATGAATATAGTGGAATTGTATAACGTGTGAAGTGTAAAAGAAATTGATGTAAATGGAAAAACTAGAGAAGGAGGTGATTGAACACATGTTTAAATAGATAATTTGGAATATTAAGATAAGAGGAACATACAACATAATGGCAAAATAATTAATTTGTTTCAGTTTTACATAAAATTTGAGATGTTTTTCTTTGTTTAATTATGTATGTAGATAAATTTACATTTCTGAAAGAAATACCTGTCTATTTATTGAATTAGTTTATATTTAGTTATTTATAATTTAAACACTACTATACATAGGCATTTAATTTTTATCTGAAAAATATATTAGCTTTTATTACTTTTTTACTAAAATAGTCTATCGACGCAGAAATTTTATTTTGTACGTTATTAACAGAAAATATTTTCTTTAAAACTTTTTATTTTGAAAATTAGTTATTTAACCCAAATATTGGTCTAAGAACAAATATTCTATTTTGACTGTTTATTCGGATTTAAATGAACAGTACCTATTTTGATTTTGTACTAAACACCTTATAATCAATTCAAATTCGTTTTTGTTAGAAAATGTTGATGGACGAAAAATCTTATTTTGTCCTATTAAAAAACGTAAAAACAAAATAAATTTTTGTCTGAAAAATTTGAATGAAAAACTTTTTTGAACATAGCAATATTACTTGTTAAGACCAATCCATGTTTGGCACATATTTTTAGGTAATTTAGAAAGAATCTTTAAATTAAACCTATCAGTGTGAATAATAAATTTTAAAATTAACATCAATACTTAAAAAAGCTGACGAATGTTAAATATTTAATATAAGATCTTACCTTATGACTGATAATACGTCCAAAGGGCTCAAACATTTCTCGCATATGTTGTTCCGAAAAATCCTCATTGAAATTCTTCACATACAAGTTTCTAAATTGTGTAGCCTTCTCCTGCTCTCTGTCGCGTCTTGGTATATACTTAACAACATGAACCTTTTGATTGTTACACAACATTCCATTAACCTTTTCGATGGCCACACGTGCAGCATCCTCGGTGTCAAAATGTACGAAACCATAACCACGAGAATTACCATGCTCATCCTTGGCCACATTACAGTTGAGTATATTACCAAAGACTGAAAAAGTATCATACATGGCCTTGTTATCAATTGACCGCTCCAAATTTTTTATATAGATCTTGCCGCCATCGGGAGAATTAGTGCTCGATGCACTTCCCGAAGAAGTACTACCAGCGGAAAGATGGGGAGAAATAGATGTAATGTTACTAGTACCCAGACCCATTGGAGCGTGAGGAGTACGGTTTAAATGACTGCCTGCTAAATGATGGTTATTATTGCCACCTGCACCATGATGGCCCGTGTGAGCGGTTAAATGATGACCTAGTGGCCCAGCCCCACCAGTATGGGCTGCTGCATGATGTAGCTGGGCAGCTTGTTGACCAGCGTGATGAGCAGCGGCCAGTGGATGACCAGCAGCGGCGGCTAATGAGGCATGATGATTTAGTGCAGACTGCTGCTGATGATAATGATGGCCGGCAGCAGCCGGATTGCCACGGAACGTCATTGAGTTGACAAACATAATCGGCAGATTTCGGTTGTTGTGGTGGTGTGTGCTACTTGAACGCGTTAATTTATTTATATTATGATTCGGATGAAGTTTATTAATATAAATTGAGTTGTTATTTAAGCCGAGAATTTTGACGATTTTTATTTTTAAATAATGACAAAAAAAAATTAAAATGTATTTAACCTTTCTTTTGTTTTTTGTTAGCTGGTGAGTGTGTAAAAAAGAAAAATCCACCTGTATTTAACGTTTGCTGCACTTTTCTGCTTTTTTCTTTTCTTTCGATACGTTTCCTGTTTGGAAGCAAAAAAAAAGAAACTAATAAATTTTTTTCTTTCTCTTAAAATTCTTAATTGCTCTTTGCTTTTCTCTTCAAATTGTAATTGGCTACTCTCTTGCTTTTTTCCAATTATCACACAAAATTGGCTTTCACTTTTTCTTCTTGATTACTTTTTTCAATTTATAAATCTAATTTTTTCTGCTTTTTTACAAGTTATTGAATTAATTTTTTTATAAAACTATTATATATATGTTGTATTATAGATCAATATAAAATATTAACTAATTTGTGTTATTTTTATAAATTTTTTACACAAAAATTACAAGCGCAGCTAAAAAGTGCAGCAGACGAAAAAATTCTTTTTTTTTTTTTGTTATCGTTTATCTGCTTTGTTTCGCTGTTCCAATAAAAAGATGCCACAAAATGTATGTTGGTGTTACAATATGGCAACATTATAGCAGTTTCATTGCTGCTGGCAAAATTTTTTTTTTTTTATAAATAAGTCATCGTCCAGACTTGCAATATTTGTTGCTTTGATATTGCATTAGTGTCCAGATTATGAAATTATAATTTTTAAATTTTTGTATTTTTATCTTGCCTTTCCTCTCTTCCATTTCAGATTTTATATATAAGTACATATACACCTACAGCCACGTTCAAGTTTAAAAGTGTGAGAATAATGGAATTGCAGAATACAAGGAGCTGAATACACCTCCCCAATCTTCTCACCAATAAACTCAAGAGTAGCTGCCACAAAAATTGCAAGTCTATACGATGAATAAAACCCCTTTCAGACTCAGAAAGTTAGTTGTGCAAATTACTTGATGAGTACAACAAAGTCTGTACTAAATTATTTATTCCTTAACCCGACATTGCCGCTGGCATCTACAAACCAAGAGTTGATCAAGTAACTAGGCACCCACAGACGAGGCAACATTTGTAGAAACATGTGCTTGTTTCACTAAATGTTGCTACGTGTGTAGTAATGTTTCTAGTTGAAATTCGTGGTACCTTTTTGGTTTCTCAGATACCAAAGTTTTTGATATTTTATGTTTCCAAACACAATTATTCATCGTCTAAAGTGATGCTGACTGTTTTTCCTTTTCATTTTTTTGAGAGCAGTTGTTGAGTGGGGTGCTTTTGCAAGAAGAAAGAAATCGGAAAATGGCAACAACTGCAAATTGTGAGTTGGAAAGCAATTAAAATATAATATAAAATGTTTCCAAATTTATGGGACATAAATTATGGTAGGTATAAAATAAATTAAATAAATGTTTTTTTTTGTTTTGTTGTAGTATATTCAAAAAACACACAATACTGATATTTCGTGTTTAGTGACATCGTCAGTGGTAAAAACTGAAACATAAGTAGTAACACATGTTTCGACAAATGTTGCCTCGTCTTTGGGAACCTTAACATTTTTGCTACCGATCACACGAGCAAAAAGCAAATATTGACGTGGCAACTGTCAAATATTATTGCTAAAGGGTCCTTTACACTGGGTCTCCACCTGATATAAGAAATAAGATTTTTATATCAGCAAACGTAAAATTCCATCGCAGAGAGTATTATCTTACTTGTGGACTCTCAAATAGTGTTAGTATTAATATCATTATAAATGTTATCAGAACAGTTGTTATGAGAAATCTTATAACAACTATCGTATAAGATGAGCTGTCAAAAATACAAATACATACATACATATTAATTAATATTAAGACGCTATCATTAAAATGTTTAATTTTTTTAGTGTAAATAGTGTAAATCTTGTGAAAAGTGCTTAAAAACAATATTAAATACTAAAAACAAAGAAAAACTAAAAAAAAGAATAAAAGATCACATAAGTTTAATGTACGAAAATCAGTAAATTATGAAATCTTATAAGATACATGTTCCCCTTGCTTAAGATTAAGATTAACATGAGGAAATGGGCTCTTTCATTCTGCCGACGTTTTCTCACATATTATATCAGATATTATCTCAGGTGGATACCCCATGTTACTCCACAGAGCACACAGAGATGAAAAAGTTACGTAAGAAAAATGCCCAAGTCATTTGCGAGGGCAGCTTTTGAAGAAAGCCTTTTTGTGGCAGTGAAGCGGCAATGTATAAAAACAGGTCGCTTCATTGCACACAAATTTTGTGATCAAAACAAAAATAACAAAACACAAGAACGTTTGTGCAAAGAAATATTTACTTATATTGTTTTGTTTTGTATTGCTTAATACATACTTTAATATTAATAACTTGTGTTGTGGTAAACTTAAATGTTAATTTTAACAACAGTTTTGCAAATAAATCTCAATTTAAAACATTTGTGTTCATTGTAGCGGCAGATTTCGAAGAAAAATAACGAAAAACACAATATCTTCTGTCTCATGATGTGTGCTCTATGCTTTTGCACTATCACACAAGTGTATTTAAGAATCGCTTTCGTATTGCCAAGGAGTAATGCAATCGAGACACGTTTATTCCCGAAGTGGCTTCCGCAATACAAAATCGATTATTGCCGCAAAAATATTGTTCATCCAGGCCAAGGCGAACTTATTGTTCAGGTGGTGTTGAAAGCACAGCTGTGCTACTTTTCTTTCTTACTTAGAGAGAGAAATGTCAAAAGTTTCTTGTGTTTTTGACATATCGATCAACAAAAGCAACAAAAAAATACATTGTAGTATTTTTGGTGTTGTTACTTGTTGTAGTATCGACACCCCCGTGTACATGAATTCGCCTTGATCCAGGCAATACGTTTGACAATACATATAGTGTATTTCTATGTTTGCTGGGAGGACTTCAAAAAGTTTTAAATAAATATTTTACTATCAAGTTTTTCTTGGGAATACATAATTTTTCATTAATAAGATTTTCTTCGTTGTGCTTATTTTATTATTTTTTTTTATTATTTATTTATACAATAGATGATTTTATTTCGTTAGGAAATTGAGCCCAAATGTATACAATACTGCGTCATATTTAAGCTCTGCACACCACATTGAAAAACACGCTTCATACCATTATATCTGCGGTCACAAGCAATAACGGTCTAAGGCGACTTAAGAAAGAATTGAGTTTATATATGTGACAGCACATAGAGAAAGGGACCTAATGGTAAAAAAAAATCAATTTTCACTTTTTTTTGATGTGGACAACATCTGAGCGCGTTTTCAAGGTTGACCAACACGTTCCTGACGTCATGAGATGTGTTGCTTTCAAATGAGACCAATACCAACACGCTAAGTGATGGTACACCAGAGATACACGTATTTAAATCTTTAAAATGGTTTTTACTCTTAGGTCCCCTTCTATTTTGCGCGTCACATATATATATATATATATATATTTTTTTTTTTTTTTCAAATATTTCTAAATAAATACATTTTTTGTTATAGTTTTTATCTTAGTATTGTGGGGTAATAATCTTTGATTCTGAATAAAATTTGTTCTATTGCCGTTCATTTTTACAGAAACGCTTTTATAAATATAAAGTGTCTTTTCTCAAATCTATTTTGACTAAGGCGGCTATTGCTTGACACCACAGGTATAAAACCTCATATTAATGGAAATTTTTAAGCTATTCAGTGCTGGTTCACACTCTTCAAGTTTGTGAAAAGAGAATGCCATTTCCTTTCCTCTCTCTTTCCCTGAAAGCTTAATCTTTGACAGGTGAAACTTGTACAATGTGAACCTATTTTGCATATTCCATAATGCTAGTAATTCAATGTATTACGACATGTCAAAATTAGATGTTAAATGAAAAAATCTTAACATGTAAAAGCAAAATGTATTGGGTGGGATAAAAAATTTGTCAAGCGGTCCGTAAGCGGTCAGGTATTAGTCGTCAAATCTTGAGTTTTTGGGAGAGAGAGGAAATGATATGGGTTTCTCTTTTCCCTTCTCTTCTAAGTGCTGGTTTACACTCTTCAAATTAAAGTCGTCAAGTCTTGAGTGGTGTGCCCGGATAGGCTAGTTGGTAGTGAGGTAGTCTATTAGCCAGATACTCTGGTCTCTTTCCTGCAGACAAGCGAAGAGTTTCGCGTGATTAGTATAGGAAGAAACAAATTTTTTAGATGAGGAAAAGAAATGGAGAGAGAAGAAAAGGCTTGACGGCAAAAAAAGAGTGTGAACCAGCACTAATTGCTTATTGTCTAAACCATTTTAGAAACTTAGTGCTGGTTCATACTCTTCAAGGTTTACACTCTTCACGTTTTAGCCGTCAAGTCTTGAGCTTTAAGAAGGGAGAAGAAAAGATGGCATTCTCTTTTCCCTTATATTACCGAATTCGCATGTTATCAATTTATGTGAATACAGTAGGGAGATCGAACGGTTATTATTCGACCGGTTTTAACCGGTTATTTTAGCTTTGCCCAAGTCGGTTATTTTAAAATGCCCATTTTTCGAATATCGAATAAACCGGTTATTTTGGTATAATAATCCGGTTATTTTAGTAATGTGTAATTTATATACATTTTCCTTACTCTTGTTGTGGATGTACCCGTAATTGAAGTATTTTCTAATTGAATATTGGCCAAACTTAAACTTATGAAGAATGTCAAAACAAAATGTAACAAAAGTCAAAAAACATTATGAACACTGTATATACAAATCGCTTATAAAAGCGTGGGTTCTTCACGAAAAAAAAACAAAAACTATTCAAAATACTACAAAAACGTGTGCAGTTAAAAAATAGATAGTAATTTGTGCAAGAAAATTCTAAATATTAAATATATTTTTATATAAAGGTTATCTCTAGATATTTTTCGAACGCGATTAAAAAGACAAAGTAATTTGCTTGAAGTGCCCTAAAATGATAAGTTACAAAGGTTCTTCCATGTCACGACTTATTAATTAGTATACATGCTTGATATTAATGTGATCCAAATGAAACTTAACTCCGTTCGAAGTAGTTCTAAGGAGACGACAAATAATACTTTAATAAAATACGCTGCAAAAAATTAATCATTGGGTGAAATATTAGCCCGTTGTGTTGCCGAGGACAAAATGCCCGTTAAGGCACTAAAAACTCTTAATTAGTTCGAGCATCTCTTCATCCTGAAAACTACGGCAGAATCAACGATATGGGAAAAATTTCTACCAGTTTTATTTGTTAAACACCAAGAACTAAAAACAAAATTGAAGAAATCAAACAATGGCATACAATGTTTTAAATTGTAGTCGACGAATTGACAAATATATTCCACAAAAATAATGTTCAGTTCACTATTCGTTTCTATAATGCTGAAACAAAATAATTTGAAAAAGATAATCCTGGCTAAGAGGTTTTGTTTGCAACTTTTGAAAAAT
Organism: Pollenia amentaria; assembly: GCA_943735925.1. Classification (NCBI taxonomy): domain Eukaryota; kingdom Metazoa; phylum Arthropoda; class Insecta; order Diptera; family Polleniidae; genus Pollenia; species Pollenia amentaria. The sequence goes on along the minus strand of OX031010.1, from coordinate 179,122,607 downwards.
ATGGTTGATTTATATAGACATGCTTAACCACCAACAAATTAAAAGCCATTCAAAATAAATTTGAGAGAATATTTCAAATAATAACTTTATAAAATTCCTATAATTTATTTGCTTTTGCAAAACGTTTCTCTAGATCAAATATCATTCAACAGTTTCTAAATTACATTATACAAATATCTTCTTACAAATAAAGTTTAGTAAATCAATACAAAATTGTTGAAAATTTAGCTAAAGTTTGATCAATTTACTGGTCCTACTTTTCTTGGATTTTATTGTGAAATATTTGTTAGGTCTGATCTAAGTCATATCTATGTCATACTTCTATTGTTGGTTCCTTACCTTTGCAAATTGTTTTGTTTTTATTCAAATTAACGTTTTATTTTAAAAACTTATTTGATTTTTGTGTTTTTAAGTATTCGAATTAAAACCGGTTAACCGGTTATTTAAAAATTGCTTAACCGAAAACCGGGTTTTTTAAAATAGCAACTATTCGTAATATTCGAAAACCGGTTATTGAAAAAAGTCGAATAATCGATCTCCCTAGAATACAGACAATAAAAAATTAATATTTATTACACGACAGCAGGCTTATTGTTTTGCAACAGAGTTGCATACTGTATAAAAAAAAAAAATAAATAGAATCTGTATCAATGTTATGTAACTTTGGTGAGAACTTCTCGCATCGAAAACATGTGAAACAAAAGATTCCATCGTTTCTCGAAATGTGAGAAAAAAAGTCTGTCTGTAACTCATGTCGAAAACGTTCAAAAGAAATTACGTCGTTACGTTATAAATGTCATAATATTCCACTCGAAGCCGATATGAAATTGCAGATGTTGTGAACGCCAGTCAAACATACGTAGACGGCGACCAAATTTGACTAAAATTGAAAAATTTTCATCGACAGCGACGAAAATACAACCGTCGGTTATACCAAAAAATGTAAAGTGCTACTTTAATGTTTGTTGATTACGAAATTGCTTTGGAAACATTGGTACATTTTTCAAAAATTTTAAAAACAAAATAATTAAACAGTGAAAAATCTGCCAAGAACAAAATACTTTTCACTTCCGTGTTAATATTCATTGCATTTTTAACTTATTTTTTAGTGTTTAATTTTTTTCTCACCCCTTTTTTATGCGTGAGTTTATTTGACAGTTCAAAGCGGGAACTTTCTCACAAAAATTTGACACACTTTTTCAGTATATTGGCGAGAAATTTCCTTACGTGACTGTCATAGACGCCAAAAATATTATAGACGCAGTTAAGTGAAATAAACAGCTGTTTGTTTCAATTTATGGCATTTTTGTTTCATTTCTCACATTTCAAACGAAAAGTTTCTCGCCGCGGGAGGTACAGAACATGGGCACTGATCGTGCATAGAAAATATTCCTGGAAAATATTGAAGGAATAAGACTATTAAAGTATGAAAGCTTTAAAAATTGTAATTTGACTTAGAATACACATTCGAACTAATATGAATATTAACAAAAAATCAAATATTTCATCGCTAAAAACTAATTTTTTCGAGTGGAGAACTGATGACAAAAATTAAACAATTTAAGTATAAGTTCCTTTATTTGGTTTGTGGCTTCGAAAACTAAAAGTAACTTGGTACATGTTGCTAATGTGACTATAACGCTAATAATTTGCTTTTTGCCTTTACTATCCGCTGATTGATGGAAAATATAGCAAATGTGCTTATATTGCTAAACGGACTATAACGGAAATACTTTTTATTAAATTAACTTATAGTGGCAGAAAATAAAGATAAAATGGACTATATCGCTAAAGTGACTATAAACGAAAAGTACTGTACATATATTAACTCATAAGGTATTCTATCATTAAAATAATGGAAGTCTGATGGTAGCAATAATCTAAAGACCTGCAGATGTTGCCATTTATTCTTGGAAATTCTTATCGTTTGGGAGTGAAATGGGTTAGGCTGCAAAATTTCTAACAGTCCTATGTGGAAGAAGCTGATAGTCATACTTAATAAAGGTTTTGTAATCCTGTTTTTATTTTTTCTTCTGCAATAATTTTTAGTTTGATAACTAATTCCTTTAACACCGTGGTAACAGTTAACCACAGAGTATGAAACCGAAAAACCAGCCTTGACGTTTAAAAAAATTTATATGTTCTTAAAACAATATCAGATACATTATGTTGTTTAAGAATATTATATACTTGATGGTACGTCATTTTGAATTATGTTGATAACTTGGCTATTTTTTTAACAATATGTAGCATGAAAAAAGTAAATTTCAAATTTTTCAATGATACATTATTTTGCGTTTTAGCTAATTATATGTACATATTTTGTTATTGTAAAATATTCTTTGATGCCATAATCTACTAATAATACATTCTTAATACATTTTGATTTGGTGCTTTGAAAACCATAACAACAAGAACGGAGAACGTATATTTTGTTCTTGTAAAAAATTGTTGGATGCACTTTTCTTAAGTAGGTAAAAATGGTTAAAAAAGTTTACTAAAAATTAAATTGTAAACCTTTTTAAAGGCCTAAAAAGTGAATCGCTTGCAATTTTTCCCTCTGAGCAGCACGATTAGGCTGTGTGTGTTTTGTTTTTTTTAAATTATATCTTAGCTGGGGCACCGAAATGTATGTGTTGGTTTTTTTCGTAAACAAAAATTATTGAAAAATAAAAAATAAAATAACTGCACATATCGTCATCTTAAATACAGAATAATATAACATCAGAGTTTACATGAGAAGCAAAAAAACGTTGTAAAATGGAAATTAATTGAGATATAAAAGCAATTTTAAATATTTAGGATGAAAATGCGATAACCGATATATTTTTGAGGAAAAAATATTATTTTTATTGTTATTTATTTAGTCATGTGTGTTGCGTTATTTTAATTTGTAATTCTCTGAAACAAAACGACGTATCATCAGCGAAAGTATTAAGTAAAATAATCATTTAAAATATTAAAAATTTTGTTAAATTACAGGTATAATAGAATATTAAGATAAAGTACATGGTTATAAATGCAATACTGCTCTTAATCAATAATTTTAAATGTGGTTGAATGCGGCGATAAAAATAATAATCACACAATTAATATGTAACATCATTAGGTTTGCGTTAACATGGAGAAACAAGTTTGCTTTTCTGAAGCCGCGCAAACAGTATTAATTTGAGAACGTAAGGAAACTAAATTTTTAATTGATTTTATTTTCTAATTAGTAGTGGCTTAAGCACAAAAATTTACTTGATTTAATATATCTAATAATGGATTTTAAAAAGCCAACTTTTTTTTTTGTTTCCTTTTAATGAATTTTTCTTTACAACGAACAAATTTCTTTAAAAGGAATTATTTCAAAAGAACTTCTGCAGAGCATACTTACAACACTATGTACAAGTAAATTTTAATTAGGTGATTTCTTAAAAATTTAAATAAGAAGAAGGAAAGAATAGTCCTATTACGAGTAGTATTGATAGCAGCCCCCGTATTCAATAAAGATAAATGTTGAAGAAGGTATTATTGCTCCATAAAAAATATTAGTATATAATAAAGCTGAAGAGAGGGATAAACAAAATATAGCTAAACATATAACACTTAATACAGAACTTAATAAAAAATTAAAAAAGGCAGTTATTCTAAAAATATAGAATAAATACCTTTTTGAAGATATTGATGAAGACCCCCTTGGAAGGATCCTTACAAAAATACCAAATTTTTTGAAATAAGCCAAGAAATAATTTTACAAAAACAAAACACACACTGGCTAATCGTGCTACCCAGCGGGAAAAATTTCAAGCGATTCATTTTTTAGGCCTTTAAAAAGGTTTACAATTGAATTTTTAGTAAACTTTTACTTATTACACTCTGCCTTCTTTGAAAAGGTCTTTTAGAAAGGTTTTTTATAAATATTTTACAAATTCAAAATTTCTATTCTAAGATAAGGCCTGTTGAAATTGTTTTATTAGTAGTTATGTGGGAACGTATAGCAAGTTCAGTTATTAGTTAACTCAATTCGCATTATTAACAACAACAATTAAACTGCGATAAAGCTTTATTCTTAAATCTTTTTAGAAGGCCGTCCAGAAGCCTTTAAAGTACGAGTAGAAGCAAGAGGGCAGGGCGTTTGTCTCCAATGACACATCTTGTTAATTAGTAATAAAGTTGGAATGCAGCTGGGATATCGTATGTGTGCAAAAAGGCCTTCTATAAGGCCTCTTTACAACTTCATGTTCCCGCTGGAAATCGTCGGGCAAATCGCGTTTTTTTTTTCTTATAAAGATTTTTAATGTGAATTTTTTTTTTAAATTTTCATATCTATAATATTTGCATATGATTTTGTTTGATTTGCTCGCTCCTCATGAGTGAGGAAACTCAAAACATTTTTTTTCTCGCCCTCAGCAGAAAAATTTTAAATTTTCACGCTCGCTCATGACTGAAAACTTAGTGAACGTTTCGGCACTCTGATTTAAATCCAACTTAAGTTTCCATTGGATAAACTAGGCAAGGTGGCCTCCATGGCCCAATTAGTAGGTCTGTTCGAAACGCCTGCTGATTTTTTGTAGAGTTGTGTTTTTAATCATAATACAAAGGCATAAATGGGCAAAATGTCTAAAAGTTGATTATATTTTTATTATATTTTTTTCATATTCCTTTTGATTTCAAGAAATCGTTTTTCTTATTGTTAAAATAAAAATAAAATATAATAATTGTGAATAAAACTTTTAAGTAAACATAAGAATAAAAAAAAGTGTAATAACATTAAAATGCGTTATTGTGCAGTGTGTAAAAAACATTTTAAAATTGTATGCGGTACGTTATTTTCAGTGCCAAAGACCCAGTGGAAAGTGCAAAATGGGGTGAAATTTGTGACATGAATTTGGCCCCATCACATGAAATTTGCGCAGACCATTTTTCGGAAGCAAGCATTGTAAGCCAAAATTCCGGTTGAAAATTTTTATTAAACAAAATAAATACATGATAAAAACAAAAACCATTTTTCTTAACAGGTGACAAGTTTTTGACATTTTATTTTAAGCGATTTTAAAGTGCAATTATTTAAAGAAATTGCGAATAATAAACATTTTTATAAAACTGTATTTCTTAGCCCAGAATAGACCGACGGTTAAATGCAATTTTAACAAAACCATTTTTTAATTATGGTTTTAAACCCAGTTTCAATCGTTTTCTACACACCTCGCAACATACATATATTGTACGACAATGTGATAAAATTATCATAATTATTCCACGAGTTTCCTGCACGCCGGTTTCAACGCAACTGATTTCCAATGCGTTTCAAAACGGTTTCAAAATGTGTTTTCGCGTCATATGCGCCCTACAAGAAATGCATAACCAAAACTAAAAAAAAAACAATTTACTAACACACTTGCAACAATTTTACATTCGTTGCTCCACTCTAACACATATGTTAGAGTGGAACAAATAACACAACCCAAATAATGCCAATTTTTTAATATAATTTTTTCACACGCGTTAATATTTCTTGTAAAAAAATTGAATTGTTTAAATTTAAGTTCTGTGGTTTAAATTAAATATTACAAAAGTAATTTGCCATGTTAAGTTAAAAAATTAATTTGCTTATCTCCTTTGCAACTACGTTGCATATTAAAGTAATGGAGGGCGTACTGATGGCGGCTCCAGAAAACGTGGTGGTAAATTTTGTGGAAATAACAGGTCATGAACGAAACAGTCGTCTTAAAAGAAGTGGTCTTCCAACAGGTAGCGGTCATTCGGGTTTTTGCTTTTGCCGGGATACTCGTTAAAGATTTGGTGGTGATAATAAAGGAGCAAATTATAACAAATTTTTAAAATCCTGATGACTTTTCAAGTATGTATGCATGTATGTATTCGGCTTTTTAGTCACAAGTTTTTAACAAAATAATATTTCTTTATATGATCTACTAGAAATTAATTGGTAATGAGTACGTTTACCTCCATTACAAAAGAACTTTTATAAATAAGATCCCAAAACGAAATCCAGACCCATGTGAGAAAGGAACGTTATAGAGCAACCAAGGAAATGACGTTACGTGGTCCCGCACCCACACCTATTATATACTTTAATGAAACCTGCTTGATTATATTTTTTTAATAAAAACTATTTTAAAACTAAAATAAAACACAAACATTATTGTATAAAGGTTAGTACTACCCAATTTTTACGCTATGAATAACTAGTTAGTGCTAACCGCTATTTACGTTATGACTAACTAGTTAGTGTTAACCATTATTTACGCGATTACTAACTAATATAAAGCATAGTAGTAAGCAGTACACATATACGCTCCGTAGTCGAGTGGAATTAATTAGTTAGAAAAAGAGGCAAAATCACATGTACACAAGAGTTTCGGTTAGTTTTTTCATTTTACTCTTAATAAACTAATATAAACTTTATCCAATATAGTGGTCAAAACTACCGGTCATTTTACTAGTAAAATGACCGGTAGTCTTCTTGCAGGGCGGTCTCTTACACTGCAGCCACACGATCAAGTTGTTCTTGATAGTCTTTTACATATACAGTTTGTCAAAATTTCCAAAAACTGGAAGCTGTGACGTAGGCTGCACGCAATTTTGAAGCAATTTACTTTCAAGATATCATCAAGAGAACAATTTATAAAGACAAACGAAAAATTTTCTCACCAAACTTGTAATCAGCTGTTTTCTTGAACGTAAATTGATACACTCACTTGTAAGAGAATTTTAAAGGCAAGTTCCCTCCAAGCAATTGGTAGAGTGTTTTTCGATTGTCTACGAATTTTAACTACTTCGTCACATTTGGTAGTTAAACAGTAGATTTTTCGGAATTAAACAACAAAAAAATACGGTAGAATCACATTATGAGTTCTTAAATTATACTTTTTCGTCACTTTAGTGAGTTGTTCAGATAATTGTAACAGTTATACAACTGCAACAATGGCACAATTGAATATTTCATATATTATATTGACTTCTTCGCAACGATTTGCTGTTTAATAGTGAATATTACAAAAGCAAAATACGTAAAAGAGCACAGTTTGTATTTAAGTTGCCATGTGATCGGTGCTACGTGCGTGTAAAATAATATTAATATATAAAATTATGTAAAATAGAGTGAAATTTTTAATATTTGAAAATATAAATAGTTATAGTATTGTACTTAAAATTGGGACTCCGCGGAATCCAAATGTTACCGAAAAAAAAAAATGTTCACGTATAAATGAGTGCACAAAACTGCCCAAACTTATTCTTCGGTTAGATTGGTTAAAGTTTTAATAATTTCTCATGCATATTTTTTTTAGAGCAAATAAAAATGAAATTGAAAATAATAATTTGATAATTATCTTTTTTAAAGGATATTAGTGATTTTTTTAAACTGTCTGTTTATTTAATGACTTTAATAATTTTAGTGTGAAAATTAGTGTTATTGTTAAATTTTTCTAGTGAAGATCAAGAATAACTTTGAGTGAAGAAAGTTTGTAAATAAAAATTTGCAATAAAAAGATATGCTAGTTATAATATGATGAAAGTTTACAAAGTTAGTGTTTGAATAAACTTGTGATTTTGTGTAGTTTTCTTTAACAAAATTTGTCCACATTTGGTTTTTAACTTTAAAACATTAACAGCTATTTTGATTAAATGTAAGGTAGATTTTTTAATATTTGTTTAACTTTAAGATCATTTATTTTATATTTTACTTAGATTTCCCTTACAAAATCAAACAAAGATAAACAGTAAAATTACCCACTTTTTTATTATAAAGAACAATAAGAAAAAATGTAACTTCAAAAGAGTAGTTTTTGGAGCCAACAGCGATACTACTAAATTTAATTGATATTAAACTTCCAAAGCGCTCTAATTCGTCATATAATATAGACACTAAGTGGATTCTTAAAGTAACTATTACCATAGTGGGACACTTCTTCCCGAACGATGTAACTACATCAATAAGAATTGAATAGCAAAAGCGATAGGTTTTTGCTAAATGGGGAAACTATTTAGATTATTTTTCGATCGAAATTGTTTGCAGGGAATTCGCTTCAATTTTTAAAAGTATGAGTGTATTGGTAAAAAAGTGAGAGTGTATTAAAACTTGATAGACAAAACTTGATCGTGTAACCCTCAAGTTAAGGAGTCTTTCGTATAAACTCAAAACAAACTAGAAATTGCATTTACGTTTCACAGTCTGTTCCTTTTACGTTTATACGTGGTCGTTTTTCCTATTTTCAAATAACAATTTCATTCCAACTTGTCTCTTTAATATGGCAATACCTTTTTAGATTTCATAACTGGCAATTACTTCGGAAATATAAAAACACAGGATCATTAAAAATTGATTTTTTCTTAAAAAATAGAAATAAACATTGGAAAAGTGTTTTCAATTAATGTGTATTATTATGTCAGAGGACTCTATAAAGTCTAGTCCTTCAAAATTGAATAAATCCATACGAGAAACAAGATTAATGAGAAAAAATAAGCGAAAAAAGGAAGATGAATGTATACAAAAGGAAAGTGATCATGACCAAGTTGGTGTTACTTTGTTAAATGCATTTTATAAGGGTTCTGATGATGAATGTATCGAAAATGAACCAAAGACAAAAAATACCACATTTCTTTTGGAAAAACCTTCAACGATAATAAGGAATTTCAAACCATTTGAATTAGAAAAATCTTTAGCTTTGGCAGATCACATTTTAAGTCAGCAGACTAAACCCAGTAAGAAAAACTTAACAAGCCTACCTCAAACGCAAGGATTTATAGCTTGCATTAGTTTGGCAACAGTTGAAAAAACTACGAATTCTTCATTCAGCATAACAGAATCGGAACTTATAAATTGTTGTGACCAAGTAGAAAATATAGGATTTTCTGCTAAGGATCAGCGTAAAGCCGAATTCGTGCAACAAGAACTAACACCCAATAAAAATGATTTTATAACATTAGTTAATTCGATATTAAACGATTTCTCACAATCTCCTTTGACTAAAGAACAAATGACAACAAATACTTCTTGGCAATATACGCCAGAATTTCGGCTGCGCCGGCAACCCATGAAAACTTACAGTCGTAAGTTTTTAAATAGTAAAAAAACGAATCTAAGTCAACGTTTTGAAGAGCAAGAAGATAGTGATGATCATAGCAGCTGTTCTTCATTATCAATACAAGAAGGTGCAACTGTTGAGGAACAATTATATAATCAATCTTCACTGACAAATGTTAGTAATACCCAACATTTATGTGAAAATCTTTTAAATTTAACTGAATATTTTACACAAAATCGATCGCATCGTAGTTCATTAGTTGAAAATTGCTTGGAACAACAAGATTTAAATGAAAGTCTTTTATGTTGCCATAATACGCCAGATCTTATAAAGGATATACTTAATTTGCGCTCTATGCACTCCAATACTATGCGTTCTGATTCATTTAATTCCTGTGATGATTTTAATGGATTTTCAAGCTTTAAAAGTTGCAAGAATAGTGTGATCGATATAGATAATACTGAAAAGGATAATATAAATACCACGTTAAATATTTTGGAAAGATCGATAATTGAAAAAGGTAATTTTTTAATGTTTCATTTTATTATATTAATACCGTGGTAACATTTTGCATACAACTTTTGTAGTCATTATATTATAGATTATATTTCATTATTTTGTATATTTGAGACGAATAGCAACAAAGGCAGCTATCTTCATTTTTGTAGTTTCCATATATAATAAACACACCCAAACGTCGTTTTATGCGAATTCAAATTTAAGATTTTTTAATTTGTAAACCAAAAAACAGCTAATGAGCATTTAGCTTATCAGATAACCCAAATTATACCTTGAGAATAAACTTTATTTCACATAGTTAAGGGCCACATAAACCACACAAGCGCTTAAACATAAGAAAAAGTATGAAGCAAGTTTGCACTATAATCAAACAATTTTAATACTTACACAACATCTTGCTGTTGTTATCGAACCGTTTGTGTATATTATTTGGCTTTGGCGCGCCATATGAAAAGTCCTATCTTAGGAATTTACGTGTACATATACAATTCGGAGGAAACCTTTTAACATTATTTTATGTTTTATTGGAAGTGTATAAAAGAGTAATCATAATGCATTTCTTGTTTTAAAAGTATTTACATGTTCAGCAGATAAAATAGAGGCAAGTAATATCCCTTAAAAGATAATTTAAGCAAAATATTGAACCCTTTAGTAAAAAATATTTGTAAAATCCTGCAATAGTAATCTCTATTATATGCAAGTTTAATTTATGGTTATTTTTTTTTATATTGAGGAAGGCAACTTTAGATTTTATAAGATGTTTATGTTTCGTTTTATGTGAATAAATACTGATTGAAGGCTACTTCAGAAACGCTGTACTTTATAATAAATTAAAAACAAAATAATTTAAATTCAAGCGAACATTAGGAAGAAATTGTTATGTTTTAATATTTAATAGCAGATGTTATTTTTTTCATTAAGTTTACTTTTTCCTTACCAATATTTTGCATAATAAATGTCAAAAGTGTGAAAAATTTAGCATTTTAGTAAAAAAATCTAAACAAAAGCAGATATCTCCAGTAAAATTGGTATAATTTTTTCAATCGGTACTTTTCGATATTTAAGCTTTTGTTTATATCACTGCCGTAATATGTGAATTAAATAGAAAATTAAATTTTTTCAATTTAAATTTTAGTTAATATTTTTATCTGCAAATAGGTATAATCAATCTAAATTCTAATTTTTTTGATATACATTTTTGATAAATTATTTTTCTTGAATCAATTTAAATGCGATAGTAATGTATTTAAAATGGAAAACAATAAATGTAAATTTAATTACCTTTTTACGATCAATATACACTTTATTAATATTCGTTGAAACATAATAAAATTTAATATATTTGAATATAACAAATTCTAATAATATTCATTTTTAACAAATAGATATTGTGAATTATTTCTTTTTCATTAACAACTTTATTTTATTCAACATTTTTTATTTTTCGAATTTATTCTATGAGTTAAATTTCCTAAAAAAATTAAGGAATAGAACTATTACAAAAAGCTTTATAAAATACATAACTGAAATTTAACTCATAGAATAAATTCGAAAAATAAAAAATGTTGAATATTCATTTTTATTTTATTAAAATGCAAAGAAATCTTGTACAAACTAAATAAATTTATTCAAAGAAACTATTAACAACTTAAGAGTATTCAAATTATAAATTATCAAATACATAATATTCAAAAAAAAAAAAAAAAAAAAAAAAAAAAAAAAAAAAAAAAAAAAAACTAAATTTTATTATTAAAAAAAATGTCAACAAATTATATAATTTTACTATTTTAAAACCAGCTTTATTAAAATTACAAAAATGTCTAGCTTTGCAGAACATCACAGAAATTTGTTTTAAGAACTGTTTTAAAATTAATAGTTGTTCAAAATGATCATCAGTTAAAGAATTTCTTCTTGGCTATTCAATAATCCTGCTAGTGAAAAAAGTCTCGACTGGTGCTGAAGATTTATTTGGTGTTATATTTTAAAAAAATTTCATAGATTCTCGGATATTTCTTTAAGTTTTTTAAAGATACATCAAAATCACTAAGATATGATAATAGTTCATTTTCAGATGGTGAAACAAACAACCTTTTCATTTCCATCTAGAAACAAAGAAAACATAAGTTAAAAAAGAAGAATGAGGAAAACTCCCGAAAATTTTTTGCTATAATAAAAGATTCATAAACGGAAGAGGGTTAAATTTCAAGACATGAAACCCTATTTCCGTAATATTTTAACGTTAATTGTGAAATTTAAATTATATAAAACATGGGTATTTTCACGCGGTAATTTATATATGAGTAGGTGAGATGCAAAACTCGTTCGTTACAAAATTTAAAGGCGAGATGACAATTGATTCGCTTTATGAGCTCTTCATGAGAAGAAATATACTGATTGTATTACTACATGTCCTTGAAAAAAAAACATGGAAGAGATAGTGTGGTTACTATCGAAACGCGTCCGAAAATTTATAGTAATTTTTATTTTAAATATGGAAAAAATTTACAATTTTCTTTTTCTGTAAAACAAATCAAAGCAATATCAAATGATTTTTGTTAAGTTTTATTCTTCATATTCTGATCAAATTATAGTTTAATTTAGTTATAACAAATATTTGCAGTAAAAATATTCCTAATAAGCAGTAATGGTTTATAAAAATCTCATTAAGTATTATAGAGTAATAGACTTAATATAACGATTGCAGTATTAGTGGTCATCAAATTAAAAAAGCGTTATTTTTTTTAGACAATTTATATTTTAATGATTGGAATAAAGATGATTATCTTGATATATTTGCCGGTATTAATACGCAAAACATATTACTACATCCAAACAACAAAAGATGCCATAATCAATTGGAAAATGTTACAGAATGTTACCTGCCTAAATCTTTAAACGATAATGATGATAATCCTAAAAACTTAAAAAAAAATGTCGCTTCTATTAACTGTATTGGTTTTAAAACAGCATCTGCAAAACCAATTGAAGTCTCTAGAGAAGCTCACATAAAGGCAGCTGGAATATTAAGTGAATTACCTGATATACCAACATTTGAAGATAACTCTCAATCCAAAAACTGTGATACTAAAAATGTGAAAGGTAATTTAAGAATAATTAGTTTTATAAAAAATTAATACAATAATTTCTTTTTTGTTAAGATGTAAATATATTTAAAAATCCCGAAGACGACGAATGGAATGATGACTGTGATCTATTTTTAAATTTTCAAACGCCAGTCCCTTCAAAAGAAACTCCTAAGCCTAAAATCGAAATACAAACGCTACTACTACCTCAACAAGCACAAAATACCCATAGTACTTCAAAACTAGCGATACAAGGATTTAATACTGCTGCCGGAAAAAAGGTACAAGTATCGGAAAAAGCCCAAAAATCCGTACAAAAACTTTTAAATGATTTCACTAGCGAAGATAGGCATATCAACAACATTGAGGAAGATTTAAAAAGAATTAAATGTAAAGTTTATGAAAAAACGCATAATTTAGAAACAACTCAAACGTCGTTTAGTTCTATTAAACATGTTGGCATAAATCAGGGATTTCAAACGGCAAGAGGTAAACATATTGTAATTTCGGAAAAAGCTCAAGAAAATGTTAAACCTTTTTTAAACGAATTTTGTTCTAAATCTGAACAAAATTACGAAAAAGATTTAGAAATGTTAAAACAAAAAATTACCAATAAAAACTATGAAAACAAGAAAACAACACTGGGGCTAAATGAAACGGCTGAAGAATTTAAAATAAATTCTAGAGCGGATCTTAAAAATTTAGATACTTTTAATTGCATGGATAAACATAATTTGGGATATCAAACAGCAAGTGGTAATAAGCTTATCATCTCCACTAAAGCACAAAAAAGTGTGGAAAATCTTGTACAAGAATTTACCAAAAATATTAAGGAGGATATTTTTAGTGATTTAGATTCTATTAAAAATGATATATACAGAAGAAATCATAAACATAAACAGAATGTACAGGAAAATAATGGTTCTAGTCAAAATAAAAGAGACATTATTAACATTATAAGTAATTGTTCCTTAACAAAACAATCACAATCAAATTTAAACAATATGCATAAAAATGAAACTGAGGCTCTTAATACAGATCATAATTTGGGCTTTCAAACTGCCAATGGTAAAAAGGTATCAATATCGACTAAAGCCCTTAAAACAGTTGAAAACTTTTTAAATGAATTTAATAATGATTTGGAAGTTGAACAATGTGAAAGTAAAATATATGAAATCAAAACACAAATACAAATTAAAAATAAAGTTGAAAGAAAATTTAAAACGAGGGAAAATGAAACTGAGGAGAAACCAGATTCCTTAAACAACATTTTAAATATAGAATTTAAAACGGGCGATGGTGAGGAATCTATAATTACAACAAATAATTCGAATAAATCCTTTAACAAACTTTTACAAGAATTTAATACAGATTTAGATTTAGAAAAATATGAAAACGATTTGTCAAATGATAAAACAACAATGCAAATTGAAAACACAAAACCTAAGCCAAAATCTGATCAAGATAACGAATATACCAACATGGTATTAAGCGAATGGCCTATTATTTTTAATGAGGATAAGCTAGAAAATTCAACAACCAATGTAACACAAAGGAAAAGAAAACTTTCCATAGACAACGGTAAATTGGAAACCTCAAACCAATCAACACCGATTAAAGTTATAAAGAGTAGTTTACAAACCACAAAATCATTATTTGCTGAACAAACATGTAAATCACCTTTGACTTTAAAAGCTCAACCGGTAATATTAAGAAAAAATTTGCTTTCATTAACAAAAAGACGTAGAAGTAAAAGAAACTCTGTATCAATACCAAACCAAGAGATACCTAAAATGTATAAAGAAAAATATGATTTAAATGATAATAAAGTAACACCTATTAAATCATCTATCATATTAGCAACCTCAAAACAAACACCAGCTACACCAAACTTACAAGAATTCTTTTCAAATGCTCCTCTAACATCGACACCTCGTGTAAATATGCCATCAAATACTTATGAAACTATTGAGGATACAGATTTTAAACCTATATGCTGGAAGAGTAGCAATAATTCAACCTATTGTAAATCCACTAAATTATCCGATAACTCGCCTTTAAATATTACTTTAAATTCCTCAAATCCCACAGCCAAAGAACGTATAGGACGTTTAAAAATGTACGGCAAAGCTCCAGCAGTTTCACCTATTCTCATTGAAACTCAACATAATTGCCGGCCATTAGGACTACGACGTTCCCGTAGCATGCTTAAGAAAACAGAAAAATAAATTTGTTACATTTATACATATGTATATCGCTCATTAACTTTAATGTGTCATAACTCAAAAATCACGATTTTTTTGCCAAGACTGCAGGAAAAAATTGTCAGTTTCGTTGGATATTTATCGCTTACGATAAAATATGTCCGTTATTCTACTTGTTATTAAGCGTTTTTCTATTTTATTATTACAATAATAAGGGGATTCAGTTCAGATGTTTTTTTGACTGCAAAAAAGAAAAATGCGAAAAGTGAGCGGCCTTTATTATAGTTTAAAGGTAACAAGTTTTTTAACTAATTTCTCCTGAAATTAAGTTTTTCAAATTTACTTCGAAGTTTCTACTATCTGACAAAAACTACTATCTGACCCGTTTATCTTTTGTTTTTACGTTCTTTATATTTTTTTTTTGTATTGAATTCATTTTGATCTATCAAAATGTTCCGATTTTTTTTTTTTTTTTTTTTTTATTTACGTTTAAGACATTTTTGAGTCATCTGTTTATGGTTTATTTATTTGTGTGTATACTGAATGTCAAGCTTCGTTCACATTCTGTGAAAAACCAAATATTTGAAAAATGTCGGTGAATTAAAAGAGCCGTAAGGAATAAATGGAGCTGCAATAAATTTGCAATACAGGAAAAAGTTTTACCTTCTAAAGCAATTGTGTATATTTTATAAACAAAAATATTCCCTTGTTTATATTTTCAACAAATAATTTTGACATTCACCCTAACTTTTTACAAAAACAAAATACATAGTATTTTAAAAAAAAAAAGAGATAGGTAGCATATCTCTATCTGTATGAATTCGCCTTGGTTTAAGATAAGAAAAATTTAAATTTGATATAACTAAAATGGAGTTCAAAGAATCATTGTTGATTGTCTTAAAAAATGATGTACATTTTAGTGCTATTTTAGTGACAACCACATTCAATTTGACGTTTATGAATTGACAATTCATAAACAATATTGTAATTTTCCAATCTGCTTTTTTACACTGGGTTAAAGGTTGTTTGATTTGAAACTTTTAGTGTAAATGGTTTTCCTTGTGTTTGTTACAATAAAAAGATGCATTTTTCCATTTTTTGCAATAAAAAAAAAAAAAAATCGGAACTGAATACCTTTAATGACACATCTCAGTTTGGCAAGGGTCGTCATAAGACTAAAATCGCGGATTTTTAAAAAAAAAAAATTTTTTTGAGAGCGATAGTAAAGAAATTTTTTACGTCTCTACTAAAAATAGTACTTTTTGAATTAAAACCCTATTGAAGTAAATTAGCCTATACATATACATATGTATAAAAATTAATTCCCTAAAATGTCATTGTTATAATATTGTTGTAAAATACTTAAAAAACCTACATACATACTTATATGCTTTTGCAAAAGTATGTATAATATATTTATTAAAAACATACACACAAATTCCCTATCATTTTTGTACACGTACCACATTTTTATTGTTTGTATTTTTATCGTATTGTTTTTTTTACTTGTTTGTTTTGTCTACTTGCTTCATATAAAATTAGTTATTCTCTTTAACTTAAACTTTTAGACGGGGTTTTGCAATTCAGTCAGAAAGTTATTGTTTTTAAAAACACATTAATAGATAATTTAGTTAAAACACAAAATCCAAAAAGTGATAAACTAACAGTAAGTTTAAGTGTAATGTATTGTTAAAAAATGCTTAGAAAAAAAGTATAACAATTTTATTTGAATTGACGTGGCTTAACCAAAAATTGTTGGACTATGCCAAAATTTGTGGGCCTAAATGTGTGCTCCGTATTGGGAACTCATCAAGAATACTCACTGACATTCATTTAAAAGTGCTTTGAAAAAACAAATTTTAAATATACATAATTTTTTCACCGCCAACACTTTGTTTAGGAGTTATGGACCGTAAAAGTTTTAATTTTTTTTTTAACCATATCTCTTAAAGAATAAATAGCATTTCAAAAATATGGATGTCTATCATTAGAAAAGGCTTTCAAGTACCTTTCACGTGATATATAAAACACGTAGAGTTATTAACCCATTAAAAGTATTTTGAAATATTTATGACCTATAACTTCTAAACTAGGTGTGTTGGCACGAAAAGACACCTTTTTAATAAACTTATTTTAAGGGTACTTAAAAGTTAATATTCCTGATTGAGGCTCTTATTAGATGTTTTGCAAAAAAAGTATTTTTATTTCGTGTAATTTAAGAATAAAATTATTTAAAAATCGTGCCATAGCTAAATTTAGTTATTTTTTAAATTGATCTATGTCAGTAAAAACGTAACCACTATCACCCAACACCCTTTTGTTGAAATATGTCTTTTAATCGATGTAATGATAAAAACAATATATTCGGCTGAGCCGAATCTTTAATACCCTCAATTGAGAGTTTGAATATTTCAGGAGTGGCAACTATATGGTATCTATAAAATATTAGCAAATCTTGATAAAACCAGACCTCACAGTATTGTAATTCGTTGCCTAATTTAAATAAAATATCGTGATTTTTTCAGATTTATTATAAGGCTTTTAGATTAGGATTTTATTTTGGAGCTGTTGTAAAGTATACGGCCATGCTATAAATCGGTCATCACAAAATTCGGTAGAGTGATTTCTAGCATTAAGACCCCTTAATAAGACCAAATTTCAAGACAGTAATACAATTCCATTAGAATTAAATGCTGCTTAAATTGCTTTTCAAAAGGCCGCTTTATATGGGACCTTTGGTAAATAATGGACCGAATACCACAAAATTACATGGAGTAATTTTTAGACATATAGAACTAAATTGGACCAAATTTTACCACAATATCTGTATTTGTTACGTTGACTTAATATGGGACCTATGGCAAATTATGGACTGATCTTCACGAAATTAGACGTTAATCTTACGACTTTTTGAAAAATCAAACTTTAATGCAAGAGCACGATTCGTTAAGTTTTAGTTGTTCTAGTGTTTTTCGAGAGTGGGCTTTATATGGGGCCTATGGTAAATTAGGGAGCGATCTTCACAAAATTTAATAGTATGATTTACAGTCATATGCAAAAATAAATGAAAATCAGCGCTATCTGTCACTAATGTATGTTAATTTTTGTAAGAAAAATATTGATTTTTTAGTGAGGTTGTTACACCTTATGGGTTGATTACGGACAAGGCGCATTCATTCCAGTTTATCTCGGTAGTACGACAAGTTCAACTCGTACAAAAACCACAATCAATTTGTTTTTGTAAAATCATTGTACAATGTCAAAAACCGAAACAAATCACAACAGAAACAAAGATAATAAACAAAATTTTGACATCCAACAAAAAAAAGCTAAAGAAAAAAAGTTATTAGCAGCGCTTTTAGGATCACCTGGAATGAATTCGCCTTGGTTACGGATGACAACACAACTTCAGTTGCGTTGTCAAAAAGTTATCGATAATGCTATTTTGACAGTTTTGCAACTAAAAATAGATATAACAAATTAAAAAAAGAACAAAAATGTAATTCGAAGTGAAAAAAGCTAAATAAAATTAAAAAATATGATTACCGTAATAAAGAGCTCATATTGCGATTCCCATTTTTAAAATTCGCAAAATTTGAAGAATAGCCGTAAAAACACTAAAATTATCTTGAATACAAGATATTGATCAACAGAAATATTAGCGAAAATTATTTTAAATTTTACTTGATATTCTATATTTTTTAGCATATCTTCTGCTTTATTGGTTTAAAACATTTCTAGTCATGTTTTACGATTTAAACTTAAACTTTCTAATAAATAATCTACTTAAGTTGCAGTAATTTAGGTATATCAATCTACATATGTGTATGTATAATTTTTTGTTCAATTTTTTAAGCTCTATCTACTTTTTAGCCTTAACTTTACATTTCAGAAATAATTTTAAATGGTTGTTAAAAATTTTATTTAAAGGAACTACATAGGTGTGTTTAATTTTAATTTCCGCTCCAATTGATTTTTTCACTGGTACAAATGGTAATTGATAAGGCTGCCGTATCGAAAAAACGTTATATTCTATGGCCTTTCACACACGAGTCTAATTATGCTGGCGTAAAATGATAGTTTGTTAGCAACAGAGGCCAAGAGAATAGTTATTTCTTGGTGTAAAGCTTCAACCGGCTTCAACCCAACATTGGTAGCACAAAACCAATGCATGTACGCTTAAAAATACAAAAAACTTGTTTGTAAACATTGTGTAAGCAATATAATTTATATATATTTTGTATAAATTTTGCTTTGCGCAAAATATGTCGGGACTTTTCGTGCTTTTCATTTAAATCAAAAACCATGCATAAGCTTTTTTAAACATTCTTTTTTTATTAAGTTCTGTGTCTGAAACTTAAAAAAAATGTATATGTCAGATACCCATCAGCTGGAAGCCTTTTATTTTTGCTCTTGCTACTACCATTGAAATTTTTAATATTTTTTTATCAATAGCTAACGTTTTGTTTTTTGACATTTGCTTTTTTACCAGTAAGCGAAAAGAATTGATAGCCACTTAAAAGACAAAAGTTCAAAATTATTTTCTTGCCTTTTCCTTTTGTACTTTTTCCTAAATAAAGAGCAAGTTACAAAAGGCAAATAGAAAAAAAATTTAAGAATAAAATTCTTCACTGGCTGGTAATAACACAAATACTGATTCAAGAAAACGAAGAAAACAAATAACCGCACTTATGGGTGCTGATAGCAGCCGAACTATGTCCTTGTAGCAGCCAATGTACGTTTGAGTAGGAAATGATCAACAGTGGTGATACATTCATACGTATGTACATATTTGCACAAAAACGATACATGTGTAAATACCTACATAAGTATGTATGTATGAACCAACTTAAATTTTATAAGCAAATTGTTTTTGGTTTTTATATAAAATGTAACAACGCAAAGCACAACATTTGTGACGTTGAATTGATTCTTTTATAGTATAGAAAACAAAAACAAATTCTTGTTGTGTTTGTTTTGCATGAAAAATATCAGTATTCATCATCGAGTATCTCTTCGCAATTGTGTGCAACCGTTTGTGCTGCTATTTTCTCTTATTGTGCGACTACTAGCCTACATTGGTTTTTGATTTAGCGGCTTACAGACAGAAGCTGTTTGTTTCATTCTTTTTTCCTACATATTTTTGAGTTCTCTCAAATAAGAAATTTTTGCCATTGGAAAAAAGGCAAAAGTTGGCAGAAGCCAGTGCCTTTTAAAAAGTTAATTTTCAAAAACATTTGTTTTTTTGCTGACGCTTTTGAAAAGTGTGGGCTATTTTAGTAGTGGGACTTGTCGGCTTTTAAGTTTTGATTTTTATTTCAACTAGGAAAAGCTAAAATTTGGCTGCTTTTACTTATATGGCGATATCATATCAACATTTAAGTGATAACGCCAAATGACCGCTTTCCGACTATTGTTTTCAATATTGTCACAACACCCTAAATTTAAATTTACAACATTGGATCAATAAACATAAAATGTAAATAATAATTTAATGATGAAATAATAGATATTACTCTTTTACATAAATAATTACATGTAATCATACATGTTAAATTCCAATTAGAATTAGCAATTGATGCAATTGGTTTATATTCTCTAATTCATCAAACAATTAGAATTAGTTCAACTAATTCCCATTAGATAATTGAAATTTTTATTCCAATGTTAAAACTAATTGGAATTAGTGGCCATTAGCAAAACAAATTGGTTTACCTTTACAATTATAAATCTAATTGACTTCTGATAATGCAATTAGATATTCAATTAGCTCGAATTAGAATCAATTATTTTGATATTTTCAAAAAACAAAAAAAAAAATTAAATATTCATAATATGAATTTCACACATATATATATTACTTATGTACATATATTACATACATGCACACATATTTAACGTACGCACTAACTGTTTAATAACTACAATGACCGGGTATATTCGCTTTCAGCAATACGAGCTTTTCAAAAGAAAAGTCCGTCAAGCGACCCCGCCTTGGACTCTTAATAATGCCCGCAAAGGAAAATAGTCGCTCCACAGGGCCTGAAGACGTAAGCGGTGTGTTGCAAAATAGTGCTATTTCCTTTAATGTAGGATATTTGGACCATATATTGAAAGTTTTATCAGGATCATTCAAATATTGATGCATCATATTCGAAATAAAATGCAGGCTTTCAGCCCCCTCTGTCAATTTTGACAATGAAGCAGTACTTTCTTCTGCAAAAATGTAATCTGATTTACTAAAAATACCATATATGTATATGTGTCACTTATGCAGAACTTACCACCATCACTGAAATCATGTTTACACATACAGTGACTTACATCATTATTCGTCCACTTCAATAATTCTTTGGAAAACATTAATTTTTATCAAAATAATTGATTCTAATTAGAGCTAATTGAATATCTAATTGCATTAGCAGAAGTCAATTAGATTTCTAATTGTAAAGGTAAACCAATTTTTTTTGCTAATGGCAACTAATTGCAATTAGTTTTACCATTGGAATAAAAATTTCAATTATCTAATGTGAATTAGTTGAACTAATTCTAATTGTTTGATGAATTAGAGAATTCCACAAAAGAAGGTTAATTAGCAATCATTAGCATTATCTAATCATTACTTAACATCTTTGCATGTAATGTGCATATGGATGTAACTACATAAATTCGTGTAATCAACAAACAAAATTTTGCAGTAAATTTGTATATTTTTTCTTACCTTAAATATTTTTTTGCTTAAATTTTAATACGACACCACATAGTAAATTAAGACAATATATGTATCGTTTATACAGCTTAGTAGCGTTATAGAATTATTGTAAACTCGGTATTAGGAAATTAAGGTTAAGTTCTTGTATATACAGTATTGAAGCAGGATAGTTTTATTGTAAATACGACATTACAAAACTCAAGTCGTATATTTGTATTAAGTATGTTGTAGCGGTGTAGAATTTTTGTAAAAACAGTATTAAAAAACTAAGGTTGCAATTTTATATCTTCAGCGTTGAGATGGTACAATATTTTTGGAAGAGTCAACATTATGTATTTACAGGGTCGCGGCGGTACATAATATTTAGAACAGTCGTAAATTCTGCCTGGGAAGATATATCAAACACCTATTTTACACGTCGAAAATCCTGTTCACGTGCTTCTGTTTGGACTCACACTATGAAAGTTTTCATTTAGAAAGTCTGAGTTTATTGATGAAAGGGGAGAGAAGAATAGCATGTGCTCTTCCCCCCTCACCGATAAACTCAGACTTCTTGAAAGAAAACTTTCATAGTGTGAACCCAGACTAAAGAGAGTGGTTGTAAAATGGATGTGATATTTTATACGATTAACAGCTTATACATAAATATTACTGTTAAGTATCTAAGAAGCTAAAATAAAATGTGAAATTATGTTAAAAACATTTGTTAATATGTACAAAATTTCTTATTTGAAAAATCGTCAAATTTAGGGCATAAATCGTCCAATCGTCAGACCATTTGTGTACCCAAAAATAGTCGAAATGACGATAAGTCGTCAATTGATCATTTTTGTACCTAAAAATTTCAAATCTGGCAGCCGTGGTTGTCGTATGTATATTGTTTTTGTACTATGATTTGTCTACGCATGATGAAATAAACAGGTGGCATTACTACGCCAGATGACGATTTTTTGCTTTTGTATTGTTTGTCTAGTCTTATGTCAAAGTTTTGTTTATGTTTACAAAAAGTCCACGTTTTGTGCTGTGATTATTGTATTGTATTTAAGTTTTTGATTATTTAAAATTAAATTAAATAAGATAGTAACCATAGTGAAATAAAAATTGGCTAAAAATTAATTTATTTCATTGCGTTCGGCGGCAAAATTTGATTTTACCTTAATATAATTTTTGACGTATACGGAGACTTATTTTTCATTTTTGTTCTAATGTTGTATTTGTTGCCTTAGCTCTGTCACCTGCTTATTCCACCATGTGTCTACGTTTATTGGTTTAACTTTCAAACAAAAATTTTAGTGCATCTGTTTAGTTCGGTACATTTTTTAAAATTCTATATTGAAAACCTTCGCGTGGAGAAGCTTATTTATGTGCTATTTATATGTATATAAAAAGTATTAAAAAAGTACATTTTTATAAATAAAACGAAATTCGATTGAAAAACTCAATCCTAAAGCAAACATATTACAAATCGTTCCAAAAATCCTACAATTTTAATTAAGGAAAAAGGTAAAAAAATGGTGGAGAAGTACGACAAAATGAAAAATACAAAAACTTGTTTGGCGATGAGAGAGTAAAGATAAGAAAAAAAAACAATAATAATTGCAATTTCTTTAAATGTTTTGTATTTTCTTATTACAAAAATATTAGAAAAAAGTGCATTTTTATATTCTTTATTTTTATATTGTGGGTAGTTTGAACAATTTATTTAGAAATTAATATGCTAATACATATGGACATTGAATATATGTATATGTACATATGTAGTACATAGGTATGTAAGTATCAATGTATATTATTACATAATTTTATTATTTATGTGACATTGGTCATCGCTTTGTTTTAATAATTAAAAAATTTATAGAGTTTTTGTTCTTATGTACACATAGTGAGTGTGTCACATAAATATTTCGAATAGACTTTTTTTATACCCTCCATCACAACTAATAATGAATGAGGGTATATTTACTTAATTTGTCATTTCATGTGAAACTTTTTTAATATTCATCTCAGCCCCCGTAAAGTATATATTCCTGGGTCCCTAAATAATTTCAAGCCGCTCACAAAAGCCTAACTAAAAATTATATTTTAGAAAAATTAACAAAATTTGTGGGCAGAATGCACCTATTCTCCTTAAATTTTGCACAAATTCGTTTTGTGACTGGAAATCATACCACTTAATTTTTTTATTATCATCCATAAATTATTTAATGCCCAATATAAATTTCAATTTCGGAAAATACTTGGGTAAGTTTAAAACCGTAACGAATAAAGCTTTTGTAATAATGTAATTTTGTGACAATCGGAACATTATTTACCATAGAACAAATAGGTATAAAGGCCACTCTAGAGAAACACTAGTACGTCTAAAACTAAAACGAATAATGCTATATTAATAAAATTTTGTCTGCCATAGTTTTATAAGATGAAAAAGCAATCTGCGTTAAGATCGGTTCATAATTTACATTAGGCTCTATATAAACCGCAGACTCGAAAAACACATTAGTTACCTTAAAACCGTAACGAATAATGCTATTGTAGTAGAATTTGGTCAAAATTAGAATTATTTCTATTATTTCTAGCCACACCATGTAATAATTTATAATAGGTTCCAAATAAAACGGCCTTTCGGCTGAACGCTTCTTAAATTGTTTTCGATTTTTCGATCGACTTTAAAATAAATTGGCAAATTTATACCTTATAACACAGGGGGATACTGCATTTTTTTTTTTTTTTGCAAAATAATAGAGAAATTTAACTAAGATAAATTTAATACATTTCAAAATACATATTGCAAATAAGTCAATGTTTGGATAGAATTTCAAAGGATTATAGCAATCGATCTTGTTCGGTGACGACTGTTTCTTTGATATGATAATATTAAATTAGTTTTAGAACACAAACATTTGCACAAAGGGGGTTACTGCATTTTTTTTTTTTTTTTTGCCAAATAATAGAGAAATTTAACTAAGATAAATTTAATACATTTCAAAAAACATATTGCAAATAAGTCAATGTTTGGATAGAATTTCAAAGGATTATAGCAATCGATCTTGTTCGGTGACGACTGTTTCTTTGATATGTTAATATTAAGTTAGTTTTAGAACACAAACATTTGCATGCCATTGAAGTCAGTAGGATGCAGATTTATTCCCTTGCAATTTCGTATTTGTTAAGAAAAATTACTTTCTGTTTTTCCACTATGCTAATAACTAGATTTAAAAATCGCTCAGACATTGGTCTATTTAAATAATAACATGGTTTGATTCACCCGTTGTGTTTCTATAATATTATTTTTACAAGCTCACTTTCAGTGTTTTGTTCACAGTTCATTAATGATTTCGATTTCTGAAGAACAGGAGGACCTACATATATTAAAGTTGGAAGTATACTAAGGATACTAATAGGTAAATACGTAAAACTACTGCTGTTTTTTTCTTCCAACTTGCCAAACTGTATAATTACACTTACACACGTATGTATGTATGTACACTCAACAAAATATAAAAATTAATAATTGCCCAAATTTTGCTGAAAAGAAAAAAATCCATCTTAAAGGCCAAATAATCGATTTCAGTATAAAATTATATACGTAAATTCGATTGCCAAAAATTTATTTTTTTTAACAATAATTTTGATTAAAAATTTTAGCTTTTGTTATTCGTATTGCGTTTGACTTTTAACCCTTGAAAAACTAATATCCAGACTTTACTGACCAATTTGGATGAAACCAGATTTCTGGAAAACTGGTTTGCCAATATTTTGCACGGAAAGCTTTTTACTCTATAGTACTATATTTATGTAAATTAGAACGACTCAAAAAAGTGATTTTGTTACCCCTCTGAAAATAAAGGTTGATCTGTTTTATGATAATTTCCAAAATATTTTGGACCTAGCGTTGACCATCCGTGAGCTGGACCATTTTTAAAAAAGGTCTTTTTTTTAGTTTTTCGAATTTTTTTGTACTTTGCTCCAAGACGACATAAATAAAATTTGTTATCATCGAAAAGGGTTTTTGAAGCAGCATCCAATGGTATATAAAACTTGACCACTTCCGACCTACTAATTGAGATATTTAACTAAATACATATTTTCGTTTCGGGTTTTCATACAAAATTCTACGTATGTGGAAGTAATGTTCTGCTTTTCAAATTGAATCTGTTTTAAAATAATGTTAATTAATTTATTTTTTTGTAATTATTCACATAAAACGCAAAAATCGCGATATATTTTATCTTTTTTCATATATAGGCAATATGGGTATCAAATTTTTTCATTTTTCAATTTATCAAAATGTTAAAAATACAATAAAAAAATATGAAGTTAATAAAAAAATACGTAGAATTTGTATGAAAACCCGAAACGAAAATATGTATTTAGTTAAATATCTCAATTAGTAGGTCGCAAGTGGTAAAGTTTTATATACCATTGTCGTCTTGGAGCAAAGTACAAAAAAATTCGTAAAACTGAAAAAATACCTTTTTTTAAATAGGTCCAGCTCACGGATGGTCAACGCTAGAACCAAAATATTTTGGGAATCATCATAGAACATATCAACCTTTATTTACAGAGGGGTAACTAAAACACTTTTTTCGGCTCCATACAACTTGAGTCGGTCTAATGTACATTCATACTTTTATAATCTGGGGCCTAATTCTGGCAGTCGTGATCGAGTACTTTCTCGATTCGAAAGCAATTTTATTTCTAATTCTTTCAGTCGATACTGAACGAATCGAAATTATTTTTTCAGTATTGTGAAACTCAAATTAATGCTTTACAACACTGAAAAAATAATTCCGATTCGTTCAACATTGACTGAAATAATTAGATATTAAATTACTTCCTAAGCAAAAGTTTAATAGTTTCATGAGAGCTTAAATTTTCTTACATTAGGGTGGTACGATCAGATCTGGTGGATAAATACTAGAACGAGATACTTGAGGTCAATGGCAGCTAAGGGCAAAACATTGGTCTTCTCAAGACAAATCTATGATATATAATACTTTTAGATCGGAGTCTAAATGCCTACGTTCGGCAAAAAATTTTAGTTAAACTGTTTGTTTAAAAGGTTTCTGAGATTTAACGTCAATGCAGATATATGTTTCCGCCACTTTTTAAATCGCTTTCATATTATTTTTAAAAATGGGTTAAATTTTGTTTAATTTAAGGTTTGATGGCGTAGAACCTAAGGGAATTCCTAATATGTCGTATAATAACTAGTACCACATTAATTTACATACCCATTTCGTTTTGATTTTTTTTCAGCTTTGGGAGCTTGATCAATTTTTCTGCCTCAAGTCTGATCTTTTTGGTCTATACCACCATAAATGTATATTATAAATGCATGCTTATAAACAAAGTACAGGTCGAAATTTTCAACGGAATTCTATCAAATTTTGTATACTGTAATTATTTTTTAGCATACACGAACCTTGTTAACTTGACGTAAATCGGTCCACTTTTTCGGGTACCTCCCATACAAATGACCTTCCGGAAACCAATTGAACGCAAATAAATGTCCTGAAAAAAACAGATATAACGAGCCAGAACAGATCTAAGCCAGAAGAACTCTTGTATTAACATCAAATATTACAATAAATTTTGTTACAATCGCTCCAAATTGGACCATACCCCTCATATAACTCCCACTCCCGAAAGACACTTTAATGCCATACAGATACAGCGATCAAAATCAATACGGAGAATTCTTATATGAACTTCGGATATTTTACTAAAAATAGCACAAATAAAAAAACAACCAATAATTATTTTTTAATATAGGGTGTCCGCCGGGAAGGCATACTACTTTGTTTGTAAATGGCGTAAATGGTCTTGTGGAAGAAGCTCTTGTGTCAACTAAATCTTAAATGGAAACAAATGCAACTCCTTGTGCAAAATTGTGGCCAAAATTGTTCTTTGAAGACCAAGCTCCTGATCACGGCGTCGAATTGAGGTTGATGGATTGTTTTGAACACTTTCTTGAGCAGCAGTAATGTTTTCAGCCGATCTTGCAGTACATTGTGGTCCATGCTTGGGCCTATCACCTACAGACCCTCTTTCTTCGAAATCATTCACAACACGATAAATAGTGCGTTTTGTTGGCACGTTGTTTATCCCAAAAATATCACGTAACTTTCTCATCGTCACAGTAATCGGTGATTGGTTTTGATAAAAGGATGTTTTAACGCGTAAAACACATTGGTTTGTCAAATATTTTTCCATAATACATTTGCCACGTGGCTACTTCACGGCTGCCAAATATGGACTGTCAAGACTAATGCTTACCAAAATGGCGGCAAACAAAGCAGTATACCTTCCCGGCGGACACTCTGCAATATTAATGACTTTAAAGCGCCCTGGAGACTATCAAATAATGACATCAATCACATAGTTGTCTGCCTGTAGTCATTATTTTTCGGCTACACATACGAGTTGTTGTTGTTGTAGCTACGAGACCTGAAGAACAGGTACTGCTGAGTTGACAATCCTTGGTCGGTGTTCTTTGAACTCCTTCGAGTCGTTCCGGTGCGTAGAACCGATTGTCGTGGGAACGTCATACAAGTTGTCGGCAATGCTTGATGAAAATCAAAAAGTTTTGATTTTCTATTTGAAGGCTGATTATTTGATAGTCCACTGTGGTGATTGACAAAAAAATTTAATTTGCTTTGTGTTTGTTGTCATGAAAAATATAAATATTTGGTTTTTTTTTACTAAATACAATTGTTGATTGCCGTGTTAATTTGTACGTCATCGAAAAAGCCTGAAAAAAATGACGCTAAGTCCCAATTTCCACAATGCAAGTCTTATTGATAAACTTATCACAATTTCTTCTTTGAATCAGCCTCGGCGTTTTCACAATGCTTATCTTATTGCTAAAATATTACTGTTTTATGTATGCAGTACACACGTATGTGTGCGTTTTATACATTGCGAATGAGAAAACAAAACGTATATGGCGAGTACAGCAAGCTGAGTACTCGTTTCTTTTCCACTCGTCACTCTCGCCTACAAAGTAGCAAGCTGATCAATAAGACTTGCATTGTGGAAATTGGGACTAACACATATGCACTGATTGGTGGGCTTATTTGATAGTCTCCATGGCCCTTAAAGAAACATCAATGATCCTTTTTTCGTACCTGTATATTAATCAAAAATATATATATTTTCACACAAATAGTAATCCAAAAAATTAATTTTAATCTTCTGTAACATACAATATACTACAGGCAACATACTGGTCCTCTCTCAATTATTTCCATTGTAACAGCTATTGTGGCCTATCAGATAATGCATACTGTTATTTACGTCAAGTGCAAAAAAGCATAAGCTGGTTGTTTGTTATTGTTTAAAATCTTGCGATCCCATTATAATTTTAAAAATTTCAAAAAATGAAAATGTTTTAAAATAAATAACATTGTGCTACAAATTTTTTTATACTTGAAAAGCGATCTAGTGTAGGTTATAGACCAAGGCGAATTAATTACAGGTGATCCTAAAAGCCCTGCTGGTAACTTTTTTTCTTTAGCTTTATAATTGTTGGATGTCAAAATTTTGTTTATTATCTTTGTTTCTGTTTTGATTTGTTTCGGTTTTTGACATTGTATAATGATTTTACAAAAACAAAATGCTTGTGGTTTTTGTACGAGTTGTACTTGTTGTACTACCGAGATTACCTGGAATGAATTCGCCTTGTTATAGACCTTATTGAGTAGATCATAAATCAATTCTAAACAGTTCGGAAACATTCTCAAATTTCGGAGTTATTCCGAATAAACCATTTTCGGGTAGGTTCGAGTATTTATGAATGCGTTACTCAGTTGATTTTTGGCCGATATTTATTTTTTAAACGGTTTGAGAAAGAAGAAAAATGTACCTTTTCAAATATATCTGACATTTTGACAAAACATCTTAAGTCAAATTTAAAATGTTGAAAAAAATGTTGTTAATCATACGAATTTACATTCAAAAAACATTTTTGTTTACGTTTTTAAAATTTTGTATTGTAAACGATATTTCTCTTTTATTTTGGGTTATTTTTTTTTTATTTATTTATTTAATAAAAATTATCTTTTCACCGATTTTTTTTTAAAACTTTTTTCAAAATGCCACAGATATACACCCTTTGGTATGAGTATAAAACTTTTGTAGTGATATTCTTAATTATATCTGATTTTATTTTTATTTTTTTCTAGTTTTTTCCACTTTGGCCCAATTTTTTTAAATTAGTTTGTTTAGAAATATACCCTTATGTATATATTTCATTAAAGCTAATCTAGTTGTGAGTTGAGTTTTTCAAAAGTGAAAAATTTAGCTTTTACAAATATTAATCAAGAACTACTTTATTTTTTAGTTTTATAATGATATGGAGATATAAATATTTTAAAATAACAGTATACAAATTATTTTATTTAGAAATTTAGAATACTTGATTAAAAGCGGGCTCTATATGATATTAATAAAACGGACGTTTGCGGTTTAGACCTAATTAAATTATTAACCGACAATCGGAAAATTTTATAATTTTCTTTTTAGAAATTTGAACCAGCTTGAGTAAAATACCATGATTCGTAACAGTTTTAGCCGAACTAAATTAACTTTCAAGAGGGGAATTTATATTGGACACATCGTAAATTATGGATCAATCACCCCAAAATTCTGTAAAGTGATTTCAGGTATTAAAAAACATAAATTAGAATAAATTTTACAGCAGTGAAATTAGTTTAAGCTTTTACAGTGAATTTCAGAAGGGTGACTAATATGGGATCTAAGGTACATTATGGACAGTATAGCACAAAATTACATGACATTTTTTATGGCCATATGAAGCTAAATTGGAACAAATTTTACCGCAATATCTATATCTGCTACGGTTTTAGTCGTATTTAGCTAATTTCCCAGAGTAGGCTTTATATGGGAACTACGGTAAATTATGGACCGATCATCACGAAGTTTATAAGTATGATTTCTAGTCCTACAAAACTTTGAATTCTATTATAACCCAATAAGCAATTTTGCTGGAATTCAAGTATAAATCAAGTGTAACTCCAGTCCTGTTTTCCATTTTCAAGCCTTGAATTATGCTTGAATTACACTATAATTCAATAGCATACTCCAGCGAAATGGGTACTGGAAATCCAGTCGAACATAACAATGTAAATACAGTGTAATTCAAGCGTTGAATTACAGTAAAATTCCAGCCTCAAACACATAACCCAATAAGCAATTTTGCTGGAATCCAAGTATAAATCAAGTGTAACTCCAGTCCTGTTTTCCATTTTCAAGCCTTGAATTATGCTTGAATTACACTATAATTCAATAGCATACTCCAGCGAAATGGGTACTGGAAATCCAGTCGAACATAACAATGTAAATACAGTGTAATTCAAGCGTTGAATTACAGTAAAATTCCAGCCTCAAACACATAATAATTAAACTTGAATTCAAGTATTTAAATCAAGTATAAATCAAACCTATAAAACCAATATAAATCAAGCCTACAATTCCAATGGAAATCAAATTAAAAAAGTGAATATTGAAGAAACAAAAAAATAATGGTGTATGAAATTATTGATCTTCCTTAATAGTTTGTGGTTTATTCACATTTTACTATAAAGCATCTGCATACAAATGTGATATCATTGGAAAACAATTTAAAAGTGCTATATGATGGTATATTTTTTTGGTGCCAGAGTAATATAATACGGTATCGAAGACAATAACGCAAACGGTACCATTAGATTTACCTTTAAGATTTTTCCGTAATACCACATAAATATTACATACATTGTTTATACATATATATGCATGTATATTTGTATTTGTTTTGTTGAAGACCTCGTTACGTTTGATTAAAGTCCAAGGAAATTAATAATTTAATTTTTTTCGAAATGATTAAAATCCCTTTCCTCCCTTTCAGCGCATAGAAACAAATTTTTAAAAATATTTTTTCCCAAATATTTTTTTTTTTTTGATAGCTTAAGCAATACAAAAGTTTAAAAAAAAGAGTTTCAAACATTTTTGTATGAACTGGAATTTTACTTGAAAATTGGGCATAGGTTAAAGCTAACTTCCAGTAATATTAAAAGCACTTGAATTTCAAAAATTTTAGTGCTTATTGGGAATATCATTATTTATTACGGTTTTAGGCGTAATAAACTGTGTTCCGAGAGTAGCCTTTATATGGGACCTATTGAATTTATGGGCCGATCTTCACGAAATTTACCAGTGTGATTCCTAGTCTTATAAACCTGTTACATCCCAAAATGTATTATGATGGCATTATTTATTATGGATTTATGCGTACTAAACTCTTTTCTGGGAGCAGGGTTTATATGGGGCTCAGGGTAAATTATGATCCGATCTTCACGAAATTTAACACTATGATTTATTGTCACATAAAACGAAATTGTGCAAAATGTTTTATCATTGCGTGCATTATTCCACAATTTATGTTAGTTTTTGTAACAAAATTATTAATTTTTTTAGAGTGGTGGTTCCACATTTTGGTACATAGCTCTGATCATACTAAAACGATTTTGCTGGATTTCAATCGCAAACTTCTAGGATAACTACAAGCAATTTAACACCAAGTTTGCTCTTTTCTTTTGAGTCTGTCGAAAGTAAGCGTATATTCAACAGCCGTACAGACATACAGACATGGCTAAATCGACTTAGAATTACTCAAGGTGCCAGAATATAAGTATATACGTTATGAGGTCTTAGATGTATAATAAGAAAGCTTCACACGGAATGACAAACTTAGTATAGCATCATTCACAACTATTGGTGGTGGAGGGTGTAAATAAATAATTATTCTCACTTGTGCTATTTAAAGCTCTTGAAGTAAAGTTCAATAACTTTCACAAATGTGAAATCTCATTTTATCTATCTATCTATATATATAAAAGAGTTGCGTGAGTGACTGACTGACTGACTCATTCATCATCACCCAGCCCAAACCGATGACCCTAGAAACTTGAAATTCGGACTAGCGATTGGTCACTCTCCAAATCGATCCACTAAGCCGGGATTTCTCGAAATTCGAATGTTTAGGGGGTAAAAACGGGAAAATTCGGTAACCTTATATCTCCAAAACTAATAGAGATGCAAAATAAATGTAATACTAATCGTTGTTCTTTAGAAAAATAAGCGGACAGGTGTCTGGTACTTTTTTGAAATTCGGCCCTATTAGGGAGTAAACGGGTAAAACCTGAATTTTGGTACTTTTTTGTCACCCCCATCTATCTTTTAAACCCATAAACATAGAAATAAGGGTTATATCACATTTGAAACTTATCTAAAAAATCCAAATACGAAGTTGGTACTTTTTCGAAATTCGGACATTTAAGGGGTAAAAACCGTAACTATTTTTGGTACTTTTTTAAAAAAAATTTTTTTTTTATTCAAAAATTTAGTTTTTATTGTTGTACAATAAAAAAAACAAGCGGACAGGTGCCTGGTACTTTTTTGAAATTCGGCCTTTTTGGAGAGTAAACGGGTAAAACCTGTATTTTAAAACTTTTTTGCTATGCCATCTATGCCTAATTCTGTTATTTTTGTTTCAAAACATTTTTCTTCATCTACCTATCTATATATATGAAATTGTAACGTTACGCACGTCCTAAACGCCTGAAGCTAAAATGTTGAAATTTGACCGGGAGGTTGGCCTCTCGCTAAATCGATTCCCTAGGATGGGAGTTATGAAAATGTTTATGGTTAGAGGTTAAAAAAGCTAAAAACGGGTAAATTCCCTAACCTCATGTTCATCAAAAAAATAAGCGGATAGTTGTCTGGTACTTTTTTGAAATTCGACCCTTTTGGGGAGTAAACGGGTAAAACCTGATTTTAAAACTTTTTTCCACTCAATCTATCTATTAAACCAATAAACTTTGGAATAAAAAAATATCACATTCGTAACGTATCTAAAAAATACAAATAAAAATTTGGTACATTTTCGAAATTCGAACGTTTAGGGGTGAAAATCGTACCTATTACAAAGTAGCGGGTTGAAACCTAGAAACATAAACTTTGGCGTAAAAATATGTCCACAAAAGAAAAGGAGACGCTAACGAAGTAGCGGGTTAAATGCTAGTTTGTAATAAAATCCTTTTTAAAAATTTTTGAATATAGTAGTGTTTGTATAAGTTTTATTTTTCATATTATTCAGGTTTTTTTCTGCATTGTAATGTAAATTTATTGGCCTAATTAGGCTTGTTATATTACTGGTTGAAAATAAATAAATAAATAAATATATATACTTTTATAGAAAAAATTTAAAAAAAGAATAAAATTTGAAAAAACATTAAAAAAATAAAAAACAAATTCAGATGTTATTACAAAAATGACTACCAATATTTAATAAACATACAGAGTTGTTCTGGAAATCGAAAACGCAAGAATTTAAAAGTCGTTTTTTATAAGATTTTTGTAGTAAAAGAAATACAAATACAAAACAATACAAATATTTCTCTATTAAACAGAATTCTATAAGAATATTATAGAAAATTGGAGTAAGAGTGTGAACTTAAAAATTCTTGCGTTTTGCGTTTTCGATTTCCAGAACACCCCTGATAGCATAAAATGTATATGGTTGGAAAGATCTATTCCTTGTGTTTCATAATACAAATCAACTGAGTTACATGTTCATAAGTACTTAAACCTGCCCGACAAGGCCTACAACTTACACCAGGTCACTTTCCAAGTATATTTTCACTGTAGCACCTTGTAATTAATAAATATGTAATAGTTTTGTAGTCGCTGATTCGTTTTTTTTTGTTTTTTTTTTTTTTTTTTTTTTTTTTTTTTTTTTTTTTTTGTGAGAGTCTGTAAGGTTAGTGCCAAAATATTAGTCATTACTATAGTACTTTAATATATTTGAGTTATTTGCGAAAAACATGCAATTTAGTGTTTGTGTCTTGTGGAATACATTGACCTAAAAGGGAATCTATTTTTTACAGCCTATAGTAAATTTTTTAGTGCTGTTTTATATTTTTTGGTTAAGAATCACTATTTAGACCTTACAATGTCTAACTTTTGGTTGCCAGATTAAAGCGAATGCAAATACAAAAATCTACCGATAAAGGTTATCGAAAAACTTTCGCCTAAAAGTTACGATTCAATCTAGCTGTAATAAGAGAGATAAAACTTCAAACCCATAAACAAATTTAATTGCTTCGCAAAATAAGAATATTTTAAATTGCGTATATACATATAGGGTCTAAAGTCTATATTGCAGAGATTACAAACGGAATTGCAAACCACCTGTTTAAACAATAATATGTATAGTTTTCTATATTAATTCCGCATTAAATCTTAAACTTTTTATTTGGTTTCGTTTAATTTTTTTTTTTTTGTCTATTTATGTCGTTGTTGAAATACTTTCATAAATAAAAAAATATTAATTAATAAGAATGTCGCAATGCCAAAAGATGAAGTGATAAAAAGAATCCGACGCAACTATCCAATATATACTTCGAATACACAAAAACATGCGGACTTAAGAACACCAATTCCTAAAAAAATAACTATCAATTTTCTATACATCATCACTACATTTCGCCACAACCTAATATAAAACTAATATACATAACAAAATAAAGGTAAAAAAGTAACAAATCAAACATAAAACCGAATTAAAATATTCCGCCTTTATAAAAAGTTAGACTTTTTACAGCTATTGTTAAATTTGCTACACTGTGCGGCGGTGTACGTATGTCGCACAATTGTGTTAACAATACGATTCAATCTAGCTGTAATGAGAGCCAGATACAACTTCAAGCCCATAACAAATTTTTAGTTCTTCTCAAAATATGAATATTTTAAATTGCGTATATACATATAGGGTCTAAAGTCTATATTGCAGAGATTACAAACGGAATGGCGAACCACCTGTTTAAACAATAATATGTATAGTTTTCTATATTAATTCCGCATTAAATCTTAAATTTTTAATTTGGTTTCATTTAATTTTTTTTGTCTATTTATGTTGTTGCTGAAATACTTAAATAAATAAAAAATATTAGTTAATAAGAATGTCGCAGTGCAAAAAGATGAAGATGTGTGGAATATTTTTATATTATATTTGGTGGCAACATTAGTTCGCAATAATAATGTCAGATCTGACACCATCTTGGAACCAATGAGGGAGTTGGGTGACAACGATGTTATCTGTAGATTTATTGGGACACCCCGCAAGGTGGGTTGCTGCCCCTCTATTATGGAACTTGACGATAAACACTGTTGAGTCAGTTTGACAGATTAGCGATAAAAACCGTCGCATATGCGGATGACGTGACGGTTGAATGGAATAGGCATTGCAGATCCTAGTATCTGCTGTGGACTTGGTGTCAATCCACAGAAAACTAAGTTAGTACTTTTTACCAGGAAGTACAAGGTTGGTGACTTTGGGCTTTCTAGGCTATATGGCACGGAGCTGATTATCTCGGATAGTGCTAAATATCTGGGCGTTATTCTCGATAGTAAACTATCTAGGGAACTCAACATTCGTTCGAGGGTTAATAGGGCCATTATGGATATATACACCTGCAGGAACTGGGGCCATGGCCCCAGGGGCGTTGAATGGATTCTTGAGGCGGTGGTAAAATCGATTCGTAGGTAGAGGATGGCACTGCATGATGCTTGAGAAAGTATATACGTTAGTAGCTGAACTGGCTGCCAGTTGACATCATGGCCGAACAGTTGGCTCTAACTTCCGCGATTAGGCTAGGGGTGGAGGGCATATGGTCTACGCGTTACTTCGGTCATGCCAGGGTCGGGATGAGCGCATCATATGACCTGGCGGGGCAGAACTATTCGGTGCTTTGTTCACAGTTCATGATGGCAATGGTGATAAGCTGTTTGATAACAAGCAACCTCTGGAACCGGTCCTAAGGGTCTATATTGATGGTTCTAAGATAGGCAGTAGAGTAGGTGGAGGTTTCTTCATCGAGGAATTGGGCATAAGGATCTCTTTTAGGCTGCCGGATGGCAAAAGCGTACTGAAAGCGGAAATCTCTGCCATAAGGCGGGCGGCAAACTGGCTGAGGTACTATCGTACATCGAGGGATATATGTATATTAACGGACAGCAAGGCTGCCATTTCAGCTCTTGCTGGTGTCTTTACGACATCTATGTTAACAGTGGAATGCCGGAGGTCTCTAAATCTGATCGCGGAACATTCCATGGTAACGATGTCTTGGATACCAGAGCACAGTGGATGCCCGCGCAACCAAATCGCGGACGGTCTGGCCAAACAGGGCTGTGTCTTCGACGCCATGTTCATCGACGGCCTGATCGGTGTTTCATTAACTCGCTGCAAGACTCAGGAGTGAGTCGTATAGAAGAGCTCAGGAGAGATGCAGGGGGTGCATACCTTCTTGATGGCCAGGACACCGGGGTAGGCACCGGATAAGGATAGTGATATCGGTAATTACGGGTCACAGGGTGATAGGCACTCATGCGCGGAAAATGGGTCTTGATTATAATGATTACTGTAGAAGTTTCGATGATGAGGAGGAGACGGTGTTTCACTTTCTCTGCCAATGCCCCGGTCTCGGAATATTAGGAGTAGACATTTGTCCAATGTGGGACTGAAATCGATCTCTCTGTTCTGCAGGGAGTCGGGGTGGTTCGAGGCTGCGGTGACTTTTAGAGAATAGTCTGGTGAATACGGGCTGCCTCTTGTCACTGGCTAATTGTATCACAAAGGGACCGCTATAAGGATCCAAGTGAGCCGTCCTCGTGTCAGCTGCCCATTGATCCTAACCCTAACCTAACCTTATATTTGATTTAAAAATTACACAGCAAATGGATATTATCATGCAAGATATCTCACCTAGCAGTGAACCAATTGATAAATCAAAAATAAGACGGGATAGAAAAAAAGTACGTAATAAATGTATTCAAGACCAGAAGCAGCTAGACCTAGTAGAATTATACTTTGACGGCCGAAAAGATAAGACGCTTAATAATTTTTAAAAGGAAGCTAGGAATCATAGAGAAATATTGATCCTATTTCCTACTGGTCCTATTGGCAACTTATTAGAAAACTGCGAAAAACTTGCATCTGTCGATGTTGTTGGTTGAAACAGTGAGAGAACTGGCAGCCAGACGTGTTCATGAAGCACGAAGCTCACCTCATACCCGAAAGCAACCTCACGTCTTTGAGGCCCCTTCTATCAATTTTGACGCAATTAACTACTTTGAAGTTATAAATTGGAATCAAAAGTTTTTCGATCCACCAATTCTTCGAAACATCACTACTGAAGAAATAAATGCGGCAGTTGAGTGTCAAGAAGTGACAATCTAATTTTTTGAAATGCCCAGAGTTGATAGTATACAAGCTTTTGTGACCAAAAAATAGCTGATAAAATTTCGTGTTTTTATTGTTTTATGTTGTTTAGGAACCAAAGTTTTATTTTTTGTTATTAAAAATTATTAATAATTAATATTAAATAAAATATTAAAATTTAAAAATGGCTTTTTTTAAAATACTTAATTCTTAGGAGCTCCGTCAAGATGTGACTTTTTCTAACTTTTATTTTTTAGCATTTTTTATTTGTTTTAACGTAAGACAACAAAATATTGCCATTAGAATATGATTCGTGAAGTTTTTTTTATTTTTTCTCATACATCAGTGACCCACCCTAATGTATATGAATGTAATTCAATAACTTAAATATTAGGAACAATCTAGTTAGAACCTTTTGGAAAATACATATTTGATAGAATGACAGAGTCGTTAAAATTATTTATAATTGATTTTCATTTTCGAATAAAAATATATAAAAATAAAATTTTCACTTTAAACCAGGGACCCTAACAGTTATATGCTGTGCTGCCACGAAAAACTTTGAAAAAATTGGTAAAAAATATAACCAAATTAGTAATGCCTTTTGTTAATTGAAAAAATATTAAAATAAATAGGAAAATATTAGTTACAAATTAAGAAAACAAAACAAGAAATGTTATTCATGTACATATTAAACAAATAGGAAGAGAAACTTAAATTAAAAGTTTTTATTAATTTGAGACCTTTTTCATAAAACATATTTTTATTTTATAAGAGTTAATCCCGTCCAATTTCCATACAAAATTCAGTTTATTGAAAGTTAGGTTCATTAGGGAGAGTTGTCATTATTTACCCATGTAATGTCAAACAACGAAACATTACTCAATTGAAAATATTTAAATTTTTTGCACTTTTTAGATATTGCAACTCACTTTTTTTATATAAAATTAAAGTTTTTTTCAATATATTGTCCATTTGATATTAATTTTTGATTCTAATTTGGTATTAAAAAAGTTTTATACATATTAAGAAATTTTTAAAAAAATTAAATTGATTTATTTGATTTTTGACGCTTCTTTTAATTTTTTTCGTTATTTTCTTTTGTTTGACATTACATGGGTTTTGAAATTGAGACCAAACTTTCTAATGACTATACCTTGTATTATTCTACCATGGTTATAATTAAATTCATTTATTTATCAATACTGTTTATCTTTTCCATTTTATTATTATTTCGTTAACATTTTTGAATCTTGCTAAACAGTTTTAATGTCACTTTTTCTTGTAAAGAGAAGCATTTTTTAGTACTACTATATAGAGAAACCCATAATATGTACAACTTGATTTCGAGTAGATTTCGCTAAAATCTAGTCACGAAGTAGGTTTTGTTTTATTAGGAAATCAAGTCAAAAAAAGAAATAGATTTTGGTCTAAACCTCGTAAGTACTAGATTTCGTTGTAGTGTAAACGAGCTGTAAATAACATTTATTTTACGCACAAAAACCTTTTTTGTTTTAAATAACCATTTTACCAAACAAACATTTTGGCCCCTATTACGGTTTACAACTCAACTCAGTTGAGTTGTAATTTAAACAACTGGAGTTGTAATTTTTTGATGTTTTTGCAAAGTTGTAAACCATAATACAAAAATTAAGAAATTACAACTCAACTGAGTTGAGTTGTGAACCATAATAGAGCCCTTTAGTTTGGTTATAAATAACTATTATAAAAACCAAAAAGATTTTTTGGTTAAAATATTCATTAAAAACAGTTTTTTTTTGTCATCAGTAATGAACTATTAAAAAAGGCATAAACTGGTGTATATACGTTTTTGAATCGATCTAAAGATATCCATCCGTCAGGCTGGCTGTCATGTAAAACTTATACGCAAAGTACAGGTCGCAATTTTGAAGAAAAATTTATGAAATTTGGTACATACGTTCTAATTATCATAATTATTAAGCCTATTGCAAATGGTGAAAATCTACACATGAATCTTGACTTCATAACATAATTTTCTTGCCGAGTCCAATCATGGATCAATTTGTCTCTAAATATGCGGTATCATAGAGCCGGGCTTGTTCGACTTTACTTTCTTATTTGTCTATACATAATGGATATTTGTAGCCAAAAAATAAATTATTTTTTTAGAATGGATATTTAAACTAAAACATAAATTATTTTTTATAATGGATATTTGCAAACCAAAAATTTTTCGGTTAAAGTAATGGTTATTTATAACCAAAAAAATATTTTTTACTCTAATTGGTTACGATAACCAAGATAAAATATATGTAACTAACGTTAATGGTTAAAAATTCCCAAATGAAACTAAAGGAATGTGTCCGGTAACAGTCAAAATAATAATTTTTTTCAGTCGCTGCCTTAAACCTTAAATCCCACTTTGGCTAATTTTGGCAGTCGTAATCGAACACTTTTTCGATTCGAAAGCAATTTCATTTCTAATTTTTTCAGTCGATACTGAACGAATCGAAATTATTTCTTCAGTGTTGTAAAGTATTTAATTGAGATTTGAGAATTATAAATAAAATTGCTTCGATTCGAAAAAGTATTCGATCACGACTGCCAGAATTAGCCCCCTGCTTTGTGATTAGGTCATAATTTTATTTTGTTTAATATATAATTTTTACATTAAACTTTTGCAATTGTAGCAAAGCGTAAAATTTGTGTGTTATTATTAGTACATAATATAACAGAAAATAAATGTTTAATCACAAGTGTACTACTAAAAATATAAATGTGGTTTAGATAAATAAAAATTGTATGTTTGACTGCCAAGACTTGTATAGAATAAAAGAACATTGCAATATGTTATAGAATGTTAATACGCCTCTAGTAAAATGGACAGTTGAAAGTTTATTGCAAATAAAGCATTTGCTGATTTTTACAGATTTAATAAAACTTGTAAACTCGTTTCAAAGTAAACATTTAGTTTTAGAATTATTTTATTAAGATTTTACTTTTAAATTAAACTTCCGTACGTAATAATACAATTTTTACCCCGAATTTATTTTATTTATAACTATTTTAAAGCAGCAAAATAGAGAGTGAGTATTTCCGTAGTGGCCAAAAATAGTAATAAACGTAAATCGATCATTTTACATTCAAGGGACCAGAGAAAAAGTTAAAATACTAATAATCGGGAGTTCATATTAACAAGAGTTTAAATTATCAATATAGAAAAAATGCATGTTAACAAGAGTTTGATTAAAGCAAATGATTTCAATTGTTGTTTGTGTCAAAAACTCAAACACATTCACATTATCGATTCAAATTCAAGGAGTGTAGAAAATTTAAACTTCAGCAAGGCGAATTCATTACAGGTGATGCTAAAAGCCCAGCTGGTAACTTTTTTTCTTTAGCTTTATAATTGTTGGATGTCAAAATTTTGTTTATTATCTTTGTTTCGGATTTTGATATTGTACAATGATTTTACAAAAACAAATTGCTTGTGGTTTTTGTACCAAGTTTTTTTTCAAACCACAAGCAAAACAAAAACTGAAAAATGTGATTATTTAATAAAATGTGGTAACACCTTTCATAATTCCAATAAACGTCAGAACGTTAATATGGCGACAAAAAGAGATAGTGGAACTACCTTCTGTATTTGTATCATGGTTCATACCCAGTGTTGCCAGATCTTTTAGAGGTAAAATCGGCAATAAACCATAATTTTTCATCAAAAAATCTGCAGTCTGCGTCAAGATTTTAAAATCTTCAAAACATATTTAGTACATTTCTTATGTAGTTTATTTAGAAAAATATATAACAATTAATTTCAAAATATACGACCATGTTCTGGAAATTTAGATCGATTGAGCTTTTAAATAATTTTTTTTTTTTATGTAGCTTTTCCTGATTTTAAAATACTTCTGGTAAATATAATTGGTCATTGAAGTATGAGGTATAAAAAAGGAATTATTTTTTTGAACTTTCGACACAGAAAAGTTTTAAAACTTTATTTCAGTGTTTTTATCAAAAATAAAAATTTGGAGTTTAGCACGTCATTAATAAATGAATTATTTAATATTAGAATTTAATTTCGCTCGAATGCGATTTTCAGAACATGGCTGATAATATTTGGATATTTTTACATTTAAAATATCTATCCAAATTTAATTACTCAGACTGAGTAAAGACTTATCACATCTTTGTAATTTAAAATAACAAATTAAAAGTTAATTGCTTGATATGTTATTTAAACTATCAAAAGTCTTATTGAGACAAAATATTGGAATTGTTAAAGATATTTATACATAAGTACATATGAATACATACATACGTGCATATGCATTGTGTTAATATCATGTTAATATCAGACGAGATAAAACCAGTGATATTAATGTGTCAAGATAATGCGAATTTCTAATTTTGAAGTAATCTTTTGTGAATAAAATTCCTACTGATGAATTGACAAATTTTAAACGGTTCGACATCATTGTTGAACTATTTATTTTATTATTTTCTTGCACAAAATTGGTTCGCCTGATGTGACAACTGTTATGTCCAATGCAATCTTTGTTAATATTTTTCTATATTATAAGTGCAAAAAACTCCGTAAGTACCGAAAATATCCACACTTAACTAACACATATTTTGTTTGTATTTTCTTCCATGAATTATTAATATTTTTCGTTTTTCAATGCAAGAAGTGGAACTAGTACAAACATAAGTGACAAAGTAAAGAAGTTTCCACCGAGCTAAAAAATCGGTATTTTTAAGAAAAAAATCATCAAATCTGCATTTTGGCAATTTTAGTGTATAAAATGTGCAAAATGCAGATAAATCTGCAGTTGTTTGCACCAAGGTTAGTCCTATTGGATAGTAGTTTAGACACAAATTTTCAACAAGATCGATCAAAAAGTTTCTGAGTTAGAGGGGGTCAAAATTTGACATTTTGGCCAAACCGGTGTTCTTTCTCATCCATGTAACTTATTATCTATTGGTGTTAGCAAAATTTGTCCCAAACAAATTAGATAGCTATTTCTTCAAGCTTTCGAAAAATATTTTAATTTAAAACTAAATTTTTATTTTTTTTTAAAAGGGTATTTTTTTTTTGCTCAAAAGAAAGCTTAGGTCTTTTCCTTTAAGTTAAGACGAAGATTTTTCAATTTTAAGCATACACACTGTTTTGAATTTTTTCCTATTTGTGTGTAAGTATTTCTAAAATCTTAAAAATAAAACTTATGCTGAGAAACTAGACAAATTAACCTTTCCGACGGTATATAACATACCTAACTAGAATTTCATTCCCTCGATACTGTAATACCCACAATATGTTAATCCCAGGAATAAAATCACTTTTTCTATAGAGATGTCGACAAATAAAATTTTTTTATTTATTTGTAATAATAATTAAATTAATATAAAATAATAATAATAAAAACAAAAGGATAAATAATCTAAAAAATGTAATTTTAATCACATAAGTCCTTTAATAATTTGTTTTTTTTTTTAAATTTTTTTTTAAATTTAAAACTATTTTTGTATTTTTTTTGAAGGGGGTATTTTTTTTTTTTTTTTTTTTTTTTTGCTCAAAAGAAAGCTTAGGTCTTTTCCTTTAAGGTAGTGTTGGTCGCTTTTTGGGCCGCGAGTGGTTTATGTATAAAAAAAAATAATTTGTAAGTCAAGACGAGGATTTTTAAATTTTTTAGCATATGACGTCTTGACTTACAAATTATTTTTTTTTTATACATAACCCACTCGCGTCCCAAAAAGCGACCATAACTACCTTAAAGGAAAAGACCTAAGCTTTCTTTTGAGCAAAAAAAAAAAAAAACTGTTTGACCGATCTTGTTAAAAATTTGTGTCTAAACTACTAATCAATAGGACTAGGTTAGGTTAGGTTAGAACGGCTGGTGTGAAGCAAACTTCACACCCTCACCCAGAGACCATTATGGTCCATTGTGATGCCTTTATTTAGTG
This sequence comes from Pollenia amentaria, assembly GCA_943735925.1. NCBI lineage: Eukaryota > Metazoa > Arthropoda > Insecta > Diptera > Polleniidae > Pollenia > Pollenia amentaria. The sequence goes on along the minus strand of OX031010.1, from coordinate 179,078,829 downwards.
AAACAAAGAAAGAAAGAAGAGAAAGATATCTAGTGTGACAGAGTAGGAGAAGTTAGTGGTGAAAGCACAGGGAAGGAAGATAGTGGAAGATAAGAAATCGGACAGAACAAGCAAAACACAACCCTACCAAACAGGAAAAACTGCCCTACATGTTTCCCAGCCTCCTGCCGCGCAACCAGGTCATTCCCATTACGAATCCCGTCAGATTCTCGAGCCCGCAGCCCGAGACATCTCCCAATTCGTGCAGGAATCTGCTACCTAGCCACCTCAGCCTGCTGTTCTGTAGCCTGGGACAGTGGCACAGAAAGTGCTCAACAGTCTCCAGCTCCTCTGGGTCCTCACACAGCCTACATATATCCGATAAGCCAGACCCCATTCTCACCGCCATTCTGCCTATCATACAGTGGCCCGTGATAATACCTATCATGGTCCTGACGCAGGCCCTACTCTTACCCAGCAGCGCGTCCGAATTTGACCTACTAAGCATCGGCCACAGCGTGCGCGATACTCGGCAGTCCGTTCGGCCCCGCCAAGCCCGATTAGTCCTGTTCAGAATCCATTCCCTAATTCTCCCAAAATAGAAGCCCATTGGAGGCCTGACCACTTGCAAACTGTCAGGATCTTCCATTTCCGAGCCCAGTCTTGCCAACTCATCAGCTATCTCATTGCCGGTGATGTTGCAGTGACCCGGTACCCAGCAGAGCCTCACAACATAATTCCCTAAGATTACTCCTAGAGCCCTCCTACAATCGTCCACTAGCCTGGAGTTCACATAACAGCCCTTCAAGGCCCTAAGAGCCGCCTGGCTGTCCACATATATAGTGACCTCCGAGCCCTTGGCAATGTTAGCTCCTACCAATTCCACGGCCCTGAGAACCCCCAGAACCTCCGCCTGAAATACACTGCAGTCGTCGGGAAGTCTATATGACTTTCTGATATCCAGATCCTCAATGTAGACCCCCGCACCCGTGCCCTTCATCTTCGAGCCATCAGTGAAAATAGCAAATCCCCTATACAATCTGCCCTGCCCTGACCAGCTCTCCCTAGAAGGCAATATCACCTCTGGCAGACGCCCAAAATCGACCCTAGTGACCAAATAATCCGTAGAGCCGGGCGAGCCTAGGTGATAACCACTAGTACTAATTTCACTCAAGATCCGCGAGTGACCCTCCGTGAAATTTCCTAACAGTCCTAGCTCCCTCAGCTTAAGAATGCTCCTTGCTGCCATTTCCCTCACATACTGCTCTATAGGCAGAAGATGAAGAATAACATCCAGAGCCGCCTGAGGGGTACTTCTCAAGGCACCTGTCATGCCGATCGAAGCACACCTCTGAGCCTTAGACAGAAGGTCCCTCCGACTAGCTAGTTTCAATGCCTCCCACCAAACACAGCATCCATACGTAAGAATGGGTCTAACCACCGAAGTGTACAGCCATCCCACAACTGACGGCCGGAGTCCCCAACTCCTACCTATCGACGATCTGCAAGCATAGAAAGCATTGAGACCCCTCTTTAGTCTCTCCTGAGTATTCCTCCTCCAGGACAGCTTACTGTCCAGAAAAGCTCCTAGATACTTAGCACTATCAGACAGCCTAAGCTCTACTCCCCCTAGTACCGGCAGCCTAAAATTCTCCACCTTGTACCTCCTAGTGAAAAGAACTAATTCTGTCTTCTCCGGATTAACTCCCAAGCCCTTATCAGTCGCCCATGCTGACAGTTCGCCCAGCGCCCCTTGCATGACATCGCTAATTGTCGGCAGAAACTTGCCCGATACCAATATAACTACATCATCCGCGTAGGCGACGACCTTCTGACCTATCCTGTCAAAACGTCCCAGAACGACATTGACAACCAAGAGCCACAATAAGGGAGAGAGAACTCCCCCTTGTGGTGTCCCCCTAGTCACGAGTTTCCTTAAGCGCTCGTTTCCCCAGTCCGAGTGAATAACTCTGCTGCTAAGCATCAGAGTTATCCATTCGACCAAGAATAACGAAACCCCTAAATCACTCAGTGCCTGCCTTATGGCCTCTATTTTCACATTATTACAGGCCCCCTCTATATCCAGGAAAGCCGCCAAGGTGTATTCCTTGTCTCGCAATCCCCGTTCTATATAACCCACCACATCATGAGCGCACTCTCAACAGACCTACCCTTAAGATAGGCATGCTGAGCGCCGCTGATGATGCCGGCGGCAATCTTCGTCCTCAGATGTAGATCAATCAGTCTTTCTAATGTCTTCACAAGAAAAGACGATAGGCTGATAGGTCTAAAATCCTTGGGTTTAGAGTGACCGGTTCTACCTGCCTTAGGTATGAAGATAACCCTGACCTCTCTCCACCCTCTAGGAATGTAGCCATTTAGCAGACATACCCTAAATAGTTCCACCAGCAATAGGAGTGATGATCCCTGGATATTCTGTAGCATAGCCGGAAATATACCATCTGGTCCTGCCGATTTGTAAGACCCAAAAGTATTAACCGCCCATGTAACCTTATCCAAGGTGATGATATCCCCCACCGCCTCTCTTATCTCACCCCCCGAGCCTGATCCAGAAAAGGGGTTACCACACCCCACCTGTTTCCCCGTTCCCGGATCCACACAACCCGGGAAGTGAGTCTCCATAAGCAAACAGAGAGATTCGGAGCGAGATTCTGTCCATGAGTCGTCCGGTCTCTGAATAAATCCCGGGACCACAGGGTCCTTGGATGAAATCCTTCTGAACCTGGACATCTCATTCACAGATTCAACTGACTCGCTAAATTTGATCCACGAGTCCCTTTTAGCCCTTCTAATATCTCCCTTGTACCTATTATAACTTATCCTAAAGTTACTCCAGTCCTCATCCCTACGCGTATGCTTCGCTCTATTGAATAACCTTCTGACAGTGGTCCTTTGAGTCCTCAACTCACCTGTCCACCATCTCGGTTGCGAGCGCCTACCCGGAAAATTTAACGGACAAGATCGCTCATAGCTACTGGTTAACACCTCCGTAAAGGTACCCACCATGTGCTCCACGCCGGCCGAAGTCGACCCCCAATCGTGTGTAACTCTAAGGTTACTATTCACCAATCCCGAGAAGGTATCCCAATTCGTCCTCCTTGGATTCCTATAAGGACGCCTTTTTGACTTTTCAAAGTTTAGATTAAAGGATATACGACCATGGTCAGAGAAGGAAAATTCCAAAGCCAACCTCCAATCATCTACTAAGTCTCTATAGTTCGTCAATGTTACATCTATTACTGCCTCCCTATCTCTAGTTCTGAATGTTGGCGTATTCCCCCTATTACAGATGTAAAGATTGCTAGCAATAATAAAATCAAACATAGACTCGCCCCTTTTGTTGATGTCGGTACTTCCCCATTGGGTATGGTGTGCTTTAGCGTCACAACCTAGTACCAGTCTCGAGCCACTTCTGCTCGAGTGCTCCACCAACTCACGTACTTTCACACCAGGTGGATCGGTAGCCTCATATGGTAAGTATACCGATGCCAGTGCTAGGACCGTTTTGTCCATAGCTTCACCTGTAACAACCGTGAGGTCTCCATTGCTGAAAGAATGAGACAACATAAATTTGAGCTCATTTCTTGCCATTATACAAGTCCCAACCTTCTCATCCGTGTGGGGTACGAACAGTGTATATCCCGTGGCCTTTAATCCAACTACCCGGTTGTTGTTGATCCAGGGCTCTTGGATTAAGGCTACGTCCACGTTGCTATCGATGAGGTGAGTTACTAATTCGGTTGAGGCTGCTTCACAGTGATGCAGGTTTATCTGCACCACATTCAGCCTCTTAGGGTCCATCATTTTTGGGAAACCTAAAACTGATAGACCCCAACCCAAATTTCGCAACCCCACTCATCGACTTCAACTTCCTGAGAGACTCTTGGTCCACTGTGGGTAATTCGTCCATAAGCCTAGCTCCCTTAACCGTGACCAATCTGTCACCATTAAGAGGCTGGGTGGTGAACTCTTACCCTCCTTTCTTCTATCTTCCTTGTAAGAGGATACGCCAGCAGAATCTGGTGAGGATCCTTTGTCTTTACTGACAACTTTTGATTCCTCAGCAGCCTCTGCTGTATACCCCGCAGGATAGGGAAGCCCTAGGATGACATCGAAAGAACCGTGGATTCTTTCGAATCCAGCAGTGTTCTTCCGGTGCATCCTCAGCAAATGCCTATCCCGCCCATCGTGCAGTGAAGAGTCTTTCTTAGCTATCTTTTCTAGAAGGGCTAAAGAGACTCTCCCACCACTCTTGGCTTTTCCTAGATTCAATCGGCTCTCCGATGTGACCTGTTCTGTCACATCCTGCCGAACAATGGATTTCGATGTACTCGCCAATTTGCTCTCTGTCTCGAATGTGGCCACAAAAGTCGCTGGTTCAACCCTCTGGTCCTGACCATGAGCCGAAATCATAGCTATTTCGTGCTCATCATCAGAGTCCAAGGTCAAATCACCGAGTCTTTCCGAGGCCCCAGAGCGTGTCAGTGAGTCCATTGTCGAGCCCATCCAGTTGATCTCTGTCAGTTCTGTCATTAACTGACTTTCCTGCAGCAGAATATCCCTGTGAGCACCCAGCAGATCCGAGTCTGAATCTGACAACGGGCCTGTTGAGTTGTCAGTGATACTCCCTGCACCAACTTCTGTCACTATGTCCGTATTTTGTTTTATCTTGAAATCGTCCAGTTTCCAATCCCACGAGTATGCACGTATACAAAGGACCATCTCGCGCAGTGACGGCTTGCACGGACTAGGCTAGAATTACAACTGACCTTTGCCATCAGCGTCAGAGGGAAGCTGTTCGCGACTAGTTTCTTTAACCACTAACTAGTCATCCAGGTCCTCGGCACTGCTATCAACCACCTTGACCTTAAAAGTGGGGGAAGTGGGAATAACAAGGGGGGGGGGCGAAGGAATGTAGGTGAAGGGAATAGGATGAGGAATGGATAACCCTTGGTCATGCTGGCCTTAAAGCGTCTGCCTTTAAACTTGTTCCGACTCAACTGTCCGGATTCAAGTTCCAAGACAGACACTACAGCCGACACTTAAGCCACCACATCGCGGCAAGATAGTTATCCAGGTGGTGGATCAATAGGACTAACTTGGTGCAAATTTCATCCAAATCGGAAGACATCGATATCAAAAGTTGGGTCACTTGACATGAAATCCCCCATATACATATCTTAATTTTTAAAAGGTCGATATGAGAGTATCAATAATGTGCCTTGGTCGACATATTAAAACAACTCTTTGAAAAAATTGCCTTTTGAATTAGCTTTTGCCATTTTTGTTGATTTTTAAATTAATTATGTTTAAAACTGTGTTTATTCTGATGTTACCACTTCTGTGTTCAAATAGATTTATTTCCAAGTCTTTTTTTCACTTAAAAGCGAAGTAACTTTTTTTTTAGTAAAACAGTTTCTTTTTAACAAATAATAAAAACAGGTGTAATTAAAAAAAAAGGTTCAACATAATAATAAACAAAAGTCCCAAAGTAGTATGCAAAGTAAAATAAACAGCAGCACAGACAGTCAAATCATCCTTTATTATACTAAAATTATAAATGTGAAAGTTTGTATGTATGTTTTTTGGTTTGTGAATTTGTGAGTTTAAATAAATGTTAGTGTCGCGATCACAATAAAACAACTTTATGGATTTGGATATAGTCTGGTAGACTAATACCAAATATCCAATATTAGGGTACTTTATAGGGGCTAAAACGGGGAAACAATTAGAACTTTTACTCTATTAGATAAATACGGTATACAAACCGCTTATATCCTACATTAACATACAGTGTATATTCTACGGAGTAAATGAGCATAATCTGGTCTGTCTTGAAATTTTCTTCTTTTGCTACTCCTAAATTTATCAATCAAATAGTTTTATGTGGACGAAATCACGGAAAACAGCTAAATAACAAAAAAAAAAATCATAGAAATGAGAGAAAATCTTATATCGGGTGGTTACATTTTAAGGGCCGATATGGAATGTGAACCACACCTAAACGTCAAGTTTTTTTTCTGCATTTCATTTGACATTTCTCAATTTCAGACTGAATGATGAAACAGAATTGAGTCTGCAACTTCAGGCAAACATTTTTAAGCCCATAATTAAAACGTCGACCGTAACTGCAATTTTCTCTCATTTCTTTCGTTTTCTTTTGTTCTTTTTTTTTCTTTGTTTACAAAATGTATGAAATTGAACGAAAGTTCTGTTTCATCATTAACTCAATTTGAACCATGGAAATATACACAATCGAGCAACGCGATAAAGTTATTCAAGCATATTATGAAAATGGACGTTCAAATCAAAATGCATATCGTGAAAATCAACTTCAGTGATCAAGAATGATAGAAGAAAGATTACGACAGCACGAACTCAAAAATTTAATTTTCTGCGCAGGTGGGTCAAATGACGTCACGAAACATACACGAATAGGTAACCCTAGCTTGGGTTAAGCTACGTCATCTAACGGGAAAACATGCGCATGGCGTAATCTCTTTTTATATCATTCTTGTTCAGTGATGAGGCACATTTTCACCTCAGTGGATTCTTCAATAAGCAGAATTGCCGCATTTGGGCGAATGATAATCCAAAAGTGATTGTCGAAAAACCAATGCACTAACAAATAGTGACTGTTTAGTGCGGTTTATGGGCTGGCGGCATCATTGGGCTTTTTTTTTTAAAATGACGCCGGTCAGGCAGTTACTGTGAATGGTGTTCGCTATCGTGACACGATAACGAATTTGTTATGGCCCGAATTGGAAGATATGGATGTGGACGATCTGTGGTTTCAACAGGACGGTGCCACTTGCCACACAGCTAACGAAACAATGGTGGCAAAGTCAATTGGCCGCCAAGATCATGTGATTTGACACCGTTGGACTTTTCTTTGGGGTTATTTGAAAGAAAAGATATACGTCGATAAGCCAGCAATAATTCAAGAGCTAAAGGATGAGATAATTCGGCACATTAACGGCATAGAACCGTCGCATGGAGGTGTGCCGCCGAGGTGGCGGCGGCCATTTGTCCGATATTTTGTTCCATACATAATTGAACTATACCAATATTATCATAATAAAAATAAATGACAATAATTTCCTAAATAATTTGTGTTTTATTCAAAATCAACATCGGCCCTTAAAATTTAACCACCCTTTATATACAATTATTTCTGTACAATTAATTGTCTATGTGGAATTACCTTATTAATTTACTTAACTGAAAAATGAGTCAAAACTTTCAAAGGGAATGAATTTGAACAAGAGGTAGATAGTTCCAGTTTCTTGCCACTCTCACAGCGTTAGATCTCTCAATTAAACTATGTCTTATTCTAGAGATAAATTAGATTTAAAAATTTTTTTATTTAAAATATCTTAAGTTATAAGCTTAAATGGGATCTGAAATACAAAACTTTAGACTGAAATTTGAATACAAGGCTTTTATTACTTATTCAAGCATGTACACTAATGGGTCGATTACAGATGGAAACTGAACTTCACTTGTGTAGCCAGTAGCGAAATCAGCCAACGACGTTGATGTTAAACTATAAAACAATTTTTAATATTTTAACATCAGAGGCGTTGCCTAATTTCGCTGATGGCAACAAAACTTCAGTTAAGTTGCAATCCGTAGTCGACCCTTTAAAAACGGTCGTTTTTTAATCAATCGATTTTCATCACATACCTGATTATAAAGGTATTTGTTATATGTAAATTTTACACAGTTTTATGTTTTATTTTATGAAAAAACTTTTCAACTGAAGTTTAACAAAATTTACTTTTTTAATAATTTTTCAGAATACCAAACTTTTAATTAAAATGGAAGATGAATTTGATGGTTGCGAGTGTGTGTGGTCACACGAATTTGCTATGCGAAGGCTATTGAACTTTGTAAATTTTATATTCTAAAAATGTAACCTTTTTTTTTAAATAATATAAATATGTATTTAATTTACCAACAGATTCGTCAAAGTCAAAATGCATGTACTGATACACAATGTATAGATGGCAAGTTACATTATTATTATATATTTTTGCAATAAATATAAATAAGTTTTTTTTTTATCATGCAGTTACAGGTCGGCTAACACCTTCGACCACAGGTGGCGAAGAAAATAGTTTTACTATGATGACAATGGTTATGATTTTTGCCTTGATTATGTATTTAATAAGACCTGATTCAATTCTGAAATTCACCAATACTAAACGTCGTGGACAGGGCCCTAATGATAGAGGCAATGGCGGAGGTTCCAATCAACCGCCACCACCCTTACCGCCGGCGGTGAATTAATTTTTTTTTATTTTTTTTTTTTTTTTCTGAACAATTCCTAACAAAAACATTTCATTTTTATATACATATTATATACACTTATTATTATTGCTACTAATTCTACAAAAAAAAAATCATACAAAAATTGTAATATATAATTTAATATTTATAAGTTTTGTATGAAAAATATTTTATAATTTAAATTTTCTTTTAACTAAAATTGATTTATAGGACAAAACTTGGAATTTAGCTTACCATGTATGTATATGTATATATATATATATATATTTATGTATATGTACATGTACATACATATATGAAATACATCACAAATCTGAAAAATAAACTAAATATTTGCAATTTAAAAATATACTTTTTATTAATTTATTTTAAGTTATAAAGGCGGCCCTAATCATGTTAAACGCAACGCAACGCCAAAGAACTACATTGAAAGCCCAAACAAAGTCATAAATATTTGGTAATTTTGTTGTTGCTTTTTACAGAATTTCATGTACCGTTTTAAAATTTTCAACGCCACAAGTTATGCAGCGTTTGAAATTTTAAAACGCAATATGAATTTCTGTAGATAGCAACAACAAAATTACAAAATATTTATGACTGTTTGTGCTTTCTATATAATTCTTTGGCGTTGCGTTGCGTTGCGTTTTACATGATTAGGGCCTAAGTTAGAATCTATGTGAAGTATTAGGGATAACAGATGATTTGTTTGCCACATATTTTAAATATTCAAATATCTCACAGGCATCGAATAAACAACAAAACTTTTGTCAGAAATGATTTTTAACTGCAAGCAAAGCAAAGGCATTTAAATGAATACACAAATTACATTAGAAACCCATCTCCCATCTCGGTAAAATTTTGCTGGTTAAGGATCTCCAGCAGATCTTAAAATATTTCGCTAGAAGTTTTTTTGTATTAATGTTTTAAATTCTTTTTTTTTTTTGCTCGAAGTTTTCAATAAGGAATGCAACTATTTCATACATTTTTTATGTGCTTTCCACACATCGAAAAGTTTTAAATTTGTAATAAAAGCGAATATTAAAAAGGTAATACATAATTAAGCAACTTGGCCAACTTGGTTGTGAAAATCGTAGCACTTGTGAGCTTTTATACTCTGTGGTAAATGCTTCAACTTTTAAAAGCTCCTTAACATTTTTTTTTTATAAAATTTTATAGGTATACCAGAAATTTTATATAAACGATGCGGTAAAGTTACAAAAATAATGTCATTGGCTTAAAAGAGTCAGCTTTCAAAGACCAAAAAAAAAAATTTAATTTATATGACAAATATAGAAAATTAGACGGTCCCGAATTCGTTGTGCAAAAAAATAATTGTATTAAAAACTATTAAAGAAATATGCTAACTTTCCGGCACTCCTGTCAATTTTGTTCAAAATTTGTAATAACATGTTAGCTTGAATTGTTATCTATGGCTTTAATATTGTATCGATACTTTTTCAAAAATTCGAGGAGAAAAATTTAAGGCTTTGGCCGAAATATGTTGTTGTTGTTCTTTTTGCGACTTACAGACTGCTATATAAAGTGTTTTAACAGGTTATTGGTTTAATTGCATCTAAGATACTGCAATATAAACAATGACTTCAAACTTATTTTCATAAAATAATTTTGCTACGACATTTTTGTTTTTGTTGTAGCAGCGAGACCCGAAAAAACAGGCGTTGCTGAGTTGACAATCCTTGGTCGGTGTTCGTTAAACTCCGAGTCGATCCGGTGCTTAGAACCGATCGTCGAGGGAACGTATGACATTTTAAGAAATGTCGTCTAAGTTCCAGCTTTGTTGAATATATTAAATACAGAAATTTTATTTTATTTATGTGCACATAACCACGACATAATCACCCCTATTATGAAAGTCGACGTTGCACAAGTCTACAGCACCTGAACAGTGATTGTATTTTCTTGGTCGTTATTGACAATAATCGATTACTATTGTCAGTCACTTGAAATTTTCCAAGGCGCTTTTAAGTCGACGTCAAGTAGAATTGTCTCTGTTTTAGTCGACAGGAAATTTTGCGACGACTCAAATGAAAGTTAAAGAAATTTTGAGTAGAATGTAAACATTATTATTAAAAACGTTAAAATAAAAAATGCAAATTTAAAAGAAGTTATGGGCACAACTTTTATTAGTAATCAAACGCGAAAATTCGGGAAAGTTTGCTAAAATAGGAAAAATTCGAGAAAGTTTTTTATTTAAGACAGTTGCCTCAAAGAACAACAAAACTACGCCAAATTTACGAAAATTGGAAAAGTTGGCAAAAATAGCGAAAAATCGCGAACATTTTTAATATTTTCAACAAGCCACAACATTAATTTAAAGTCCCTTAAACTATAAGGAATGGCAAAAATTCGGTAAAAATTGAAAATTTTACGAAAAATTGCTAAAAAAAAAATAGCTTTAATGAAGAACAAAAATAATAACTTTTTTATAAAATACCAAATTAACGTCGCACTGTGGGTGAAAATTGAATTTCATCGGCCAAAAGTCCAATTTTGTCATCGCCTATTTGAAAAATTTTAGTGCCATTCGATAGCAATCATATTATTACTAAGGTATCCCAAAAAACTGGGTTAAAATATTGGTAATTGTGGCTGTGGCATGCTGCTGGAAACAAATATTTAATGTTGGTTTGGAAAAAATTCAACTTTTGTAAATTTGATCAGAACTAAATTATGATTTCTCGCAACCTGTTATCAATAAAGGGTAGAAATTTGTTTGTTATATTAGTGGGATAGTAGTCTTTAAGAAATGGTTCATTACATCACTGTATCATCTATACCTGGGGGGCTGTTCTCTATTTCGATGCGAAAGAAAATTGTCGCAAATCTAGTGATAAGTACTCTTTAATGCGTTTGCGCATATGTCTTTCGCATCTTTTTGTTTTCGAAAATCATCATTATTTCCTTTACTTAAGCTTTCCAATTTCAATTTTTTTTTTACATATTTTGCCATTTAATTACAGAAAATTTGCGCTATCTTTGATTTTTATATTTTAGTTAAATTCAAATTTCAGACGAGTAAAACTTGTTAGGGTCAAAAGGGTTTAAAGAGATTTGAGTATCATCAGAAAGCTGAAAGTGTCCTCTTTAACCCCATATATACTTGTGCAACTGTTGGGAACTGTCTGTTGATCACTTTTTTCATTTTAATGAAATAACTCGCAACATTTTTTTTTGTTCTTTTTATTTAAGCTGCTCATATGACTGAAATATAACACAATGGTTTACGAACGTTTTGCTTTGAAAAATAATTTTGCTACTTATGAACGGCTGAACTTATTTGAATGGAATTTTAAACTGTCATAGCCGGGTAGCTTTTGAGTTGATTTAAAAGAACACGTGTCCAATGGGGGTCGGGAGAGTGACTTTCGGATCTATAAAATTGGTAACCTCGGATATTCAAACTTTTAAAAAATTCGTCAAAAATATATTTATGGATTGGAAAAAAAAAATAAACAAGCTGAGTTACAAAAAATATGCTTAAATGTTTATATATAATGATATAACGAATTTTTTAGCTTGACTTTTTTTTAACGATTTTTCTAGTTTTTCTAATCGGGTGGATTATGTCAAACTGTTATCAATAGAGGGTTCAATATTTTTTATATTGGTAGTAAAGCAGGGCTGATTTTATAAACGCAGTATTGCAAAGCATCACTGAAAACAAGTGCGTTGGCAAGGCTTTACAAATAAAAATAATGCACACATTTCCAACCATTTTGCAGTAATTACCGTTACCATGCAATAATGCAATAATAATAAAAAAAAAAAAAAATAAATAAATAAATAATGCCCTCAAGGCCTTGTCTACAGAAAAGTTTTGGAGTTTATGAAGCAATTCCTTTTAGTGTTGCATTGCAATACTGCGTTTATGAAGTTATCCCAGTCTTTAAACCAGGGCTGTGGAGTCGGAGTTGAGATTTTTGTACCGGAGTCGGAGTCGTAGTACACAAAAAACTCGCGACTCCGACTCTTAAAGTTTTCGGCATAAAAAATGTAAAAAAATTTTCTAATATTTTCCAAAATAAAAATTCTTCGAAATTGGCGATGCAATATTTCAAATATCGATTTGACATTTTTAAAGAATCAGTTTCTTGCTAGATTTCAACATTTAAAAGGTACTGCATTAAAAACAAGTTCGAGTGCTATATTCGGCTATGCCGAATCTTTGATACCCTCCACCGACAGTTAGAATATATGAGAGCTTTAAATCATTAGTTAATTAATCTTTATAAAAACGGACGTAAAAATTGGTTCCGGTTTAAACCAATTGGATGACAATCAGACAGTGAACTCATTGAATAAAATATCATTGAACAAATTTGAATAAAATATCATGATTCGTAACGTTTATGCCGAACTAAAATGATTTTCAGGAGGGGAATTTATATTTGATCCATGGTAAATTATGGACTATAATGTAGAGTTGTTTATGTTATTAAAAATCTTAATTGAACAAATTTCAATACAGTATTTGTTTTTTGTTTTATTTTAGCGTTCAAAGTGCTTTTCAGAAAGCTGCTTAATACCGGATCTAAGGTAAATATGGATGGAGAATCAGAAAATTGCATGATATTATTTCTGGCCATATGAACCAAAATTGGACCAAATTTTACCACAATATCTATATCTGCTACGGTTTTAGGTGTATTTAAATAATTTCCCAGATTGAGCAAAATATTGGACATTATATGGTAAATTATTGACAGCCCTTTCAGGGTCAAAAATAATTTTTGGCGAGATAAAAATCTGAAAATTTGTATTTAAGGTACTGTGATGGCGCTGAAGCCGGAAAAAATAATAGTTTTTGCCTCATGCAGCTCCCTCGGTTATAAGGGAATGCCGAATATATTCAAAATTGACCTTCAAATGTCCACAAAAGAACCTACAATATATCGCCAGATCCCCGAAATTATTATTTTTTTCTTTCTTCCTAAATCTAAGCTTTTTACAAATTTCCTGACTTGGGTATGACAATGCACTCAATAATAAGAAAAGAAAGTCAATGTCTCCTATAATAACAATTTAAAATATCAAAAGTGTCCCTCTTTCAGATAAAACAAAAAAAATATAATTAACTGTACATTTTTATACAGTAAAAGTGCGTAGAAAGAGAGTACAATGCAATGTCGAATATATTCGACAAAAACACTGAAAGGGCTAGATTCAGGAAATTTTATAGTGTGATTTTAAGTGCTATAAATCTTTGACGTACCGAGTTGTAGTACAATAGCATTATTTATTACGTTTTTTATGCGGCATAGGGCAAACTATGAACCGACCTTTACGAAATTAATTAAATTATGATTTCTAGCCTTATAAAACTGTGACGCACCAAATTTTATTATAATAGCATTATTTGTTACGGGTTTAGACGTACTAAACTATTTTCCGGGAGTAGGCTTTATATAGGGCCTATGGTAAATTATGGACCGATTTTTACGAAATTTGACACTGTGATTTGTAGTCCTATTAAACTATAACGTTGCACATTTTAATATGATAGCTTTTTATTACGGTTTTATACGTACAGTATGATTTCTAGTCATTTAGAAAGAGTTTGTGCAAAATCTTATATCATTCCGTGCATTATGCCACCTTTTATATTAGTTTTTGTAACAAAATTTTAAATTTTTTAGGGCGGTGGATCTACATTTTGATTCATAGCTCTGATCCTCCTTATCGGGTTTTGCTGGATTTCAATTCCAAACTGCTTAGGAATTAGCAATTTGACACCAACATTGTTCTTATCTTTTGAGTTTTTCGAAAGTGAGTGTTTTCAACAGACGGACAGACAGATGGACATGGCTAAATCGACTTATAATTACTTAAAAACCAGAATATTTATACATTATGGGGTCTGAAATGCACAAATTTAGAATACCTTCATTAAACACTAGTGGTTTAAAGTCAAATAAAGACCAGTCTCATATACATTTAGCATCAAGGTTAGAGAAGGAGTTGGAGTCGAACGAAAATTTCAGCGTTTGGAGTCGGAGTCGGAGTTATTACTTTTTTCTGACGACTCCACAGCCCTGCTTTAAACAATGTTATGTTGTATTACTGTACCGTTTATACCTGCTGTTATTAAATATTTGTCAGGTTAAATATTTTAGTCAAATTGGAATTGAAAGGAATAGAATTTATGAGGGTCAAAAGGGGTTACAGAGATTTTACTAGCTGTAGGAAAGTGAAAATATCCACTTTAAGCCCATATACACTTTTGTACCTGTTTGGACCATCCCATAGAACACTTTTTTTAATTTGAGTAAAATTATTAGCTACATTTTTTGCTCTTTTTGTTTTACTTGTTCATATGACTGAAATATAAGTGTACCAAAGCCAAGTTGTGACAGGTATTTTTGTTATATAATTACCAATATCTGTGGGATTTTAAGCGTATCCTACTATAGCCCTTTTTAGTTTTTTATTCTACCTTTTTATGCTACCTAGGAACACAGTATGACGCAAGCCATGTATAAAAGCCAGTGGTATTCAATTAAAAACTCAGTTGTTATAATAAATCTAAGCAATAGCAATCTAATTTTTAAATATCTATAAAAATGGAGAGCTTCAGCTCTAAAGAATTATCCGAAGAGTATTTTAAAAATAAAAAGGAGGAAGATGTTTGAAGGAAAACTAAATTTATATTCCTGCAGCACTGAAATACGATCGGAACAACAAAATAAAATAACGGATTTCGTCAAAAACTTAAAAAAAGCGCTTCAACCAAGTTGGATGGAGTAAACCTAGATTTTACAATAGTTTTGCAAGCTGGTAAGATGTCGAACTCAATGCCTAGATATCTTCAGAACGTACAAATGGAAAGAGCCTTGGGAGACGACAGACATCATTTGACAACTGTAGCGATATATTTAAAAGGCGCAAAATTAAGGATATCAATTTTTAGATTTGTAGTTAAAAAAAGAGCAATATTTTCAGCTCAGAATACGTGCGATTGGAAAAGGTTCAAATCTGTATTCTGTTTATCATCACATAACTGCTGCTAAGTAAGACTGTTTGCCCCCAAGAGACACTATTAAATTCATTCCCATTTCGGCCGAGGTAAAACTTCAAGGTCTATTTAATCAAACAGCTCAGCGTTTACTTCAATCACTTAAAGGATATGATTTGAAAAAATATGAGAACTGCAAGTTAACTCTCTTTTGCAAATGGGGATGTAATGGTGCTTCTGGACAAAACCAATACAAGCAATATATATGTGAAAATACTTTAGATACAGATGACACGTCATGGTAACATTTGTTCGATTGCGATTAATAAGAAATTTGGAACACTCGGAACCTTCGACCAGTATGATGCAAACAAAGGATATTTGGAATAATCTTACATCATCTCCTACAAAATACTGCAGACCAATTAAATTTGAATTGCAACACTACGGCTATTAGAATTATAAATGGATGGCGGGACAATTGAAGTCAGCTATCAGTTAGTGCTAACGATGATAGATGGAAAATTCGGCCAGGCCTTGACTGACACAAAGGCTTCACCCAGCTGCATTATATGCCACACCACAACAAGCAAATTAAACCAAGTCCCGAAAAAATTATTAAGTAATACTGCATATGAGCTTGGATTATCGCCGCTACATACAAAAATACGAATTATGGAGCACATACTAAAAATCAGTTATGATTTGGGGTTTGGACTTACAGGATCAATAAGAAACAATGACACTTACAAGAAGTATAAAAAAGCAGCATGTTCAGGATGAATTTCGCAAATGTAGGTTCATTATATACTAGGGCATTCATTTGGAACCGAAACTGTGCACATAGTCGTTCCGGTACGAACTTTTTCGCAAGAGTGCAACTTGTGACGTGAATTACCTTATTATTTAAGTACGCACCAGTTACATCGGCTTGATGTTGAACGTATATTTTTAAAATGGGTTTGTGAGACAGTCGAAGAAATTAAAAAAAGCAGATAATTATATCTTGTAATAAGCCGACGTTCAAATAATTATAAGTTTGCGTTTTTGTTTCAGTTTTTTTTTTTTTGGTATATTTGCGTACATATTTTAAACATTTTTGTGCATACTTAAACTTGCCCTGGTCATTACACATTTAATATCATCTACAAACAAAAATTTCCATAAGAAGCAAATGTAAACATAGTTCCCTGTGTCAGGCGTTTTATTCGATTCAATTTAATTCGTTTTAAATTCGTGAATCCAATATTGTAAATTTAAATTTACAGTATTGTGGCACCACTAAAAACAAAAGTCGAAAGACGCACATTTAGAGGTATCATTTTAATTTTGTGACTACATTGACAATTTTGTAAACAGTATGTTGTATTGATGTTGATAGTACCCCGATCAACGTCAGCACAGCGTCGTGCTGATTGTCTTTTTTGCATGGACCGTTTTACTGTTAAGAGCTTAAATAGTTAATTGTTTGTAGTTTTTATGGTTAAATGATGTGATTCACGCACAAGTTGCACCCTTGTCAAAAAGCAAAAGTGCAAAAACATAGCAACAATCACATAGAAAATTAGTTGTATGCATAATTACATGTGTGGTTGTTGTTATGCTTTTTCCCTTTTGCTTTTTCGCAAGGGTGCGACTAGTGACGTGAATTACCTTAATGTATTTTGTCTCATATGTGTGAGGATAAATATGCCGAGTTAAATATGTTTCGGCGTAACAGCTTACGTTGCTTCATATTTAACTCTGGATGAAATGTGTAACGAAATATTTAAATATGACATATTTAACTATCACATATTTAAATATTCTATATTTAAGTAACAAATATTTTTAAAATGGGCCTTAAATGTAAGATGAGGTTGTTTTAATAAATCATATATGTACCTTAAAAAATGCAGAAAATTCTGATTAAAGCAGCTACCAATAGAAAACTTGATATAAACGGCAACGTAAATAAACAAAATTGTCGCATATGGAGCGGTTCCAACCCAGAAATACTGCATGAAAGGAAATTGTATCCAATTCGCGTCACAGTGTGGTGTGCAGTTTTTTCACGCAGTATTGCCCAGCCATACTTCTTTAAAAAAACGGACACAGCGTTACAGTTACTGGAGACTGTTACTTGAGAATTTTTCTATCCGAAACTACGCCGAAAGAAAATTTCATTCAGCTCTGTGTGGTTTCAACCAGATGGTGCAACTGCGAACATAGCTCAGCCGGTTATGACCGAATTACGCAGAAAATGTCCTAACAGGGGCCTAAGGGCGGGCATTTAAATTCAATTATCTCTAAGACTAATTTAACTACTTTTAATACAATTCAAAGGGCTTTCAAATGAAAAAGGATTGAATTAATTCCATGCATTGCATAAAAAGAATTTCCAGTTTCTTGATGTAGCAAAATTCTTGCAAAACTCATCAGCCACCCTGTAAAATTATTATATTATTTATTTTCTAATCATTTCTAGACAAATTTTAAAAATTCAACAAAACTAAATTGGAATTTTCACATCCTTCTTATTTGTTACTCAGCCGGACCATATGGAAAATGAGGACTAGGGACCATACTTTCCTTCTATAATACCCATATGCCTGAATCGTATTTGTGATATTTTTATAAAAATTTTAAAAGTTGAACGTTGCAATTTTTTTGGTTTTTTATGGGATTTTGGACCGATCCTTCCTTTATTGAAACAACCACATCCAACATTTAAGGCCTGTTTTAAAAATAGGTGATACTTAAATAGGGCATATTTAAATTGTGATATTTAAACATTTCATTACGTCATTTCATCTCGAGTTAAATATGCAGCGACGTGAGCTGTTACGTCGAATTTTATTTAACTCTGCATATTTATCTCCACACATTTTTGTCTCATGCTGCTGGCCTTGCCCCAATTAGCCTGTGTTGAAAGTACTTAACTTAAAAATGCTTCTTGAACAATTACCTTGTCCATTCTTTCCTCTATCAAATTTCTCCAGCTATTTTTACTAAAATCATTTTATTGTACAAAAAAATTTTGAGCTACAAGTTTTACATTCCTGCCGACTTTTTTTTATTAAAGACATGTCTTATTTCACCAAGTTCAGTTATAATAAGCCACATATTACTATAACTGCCAGTTCACAATATATGTTTTGACATTTAAAGTGATACTTAATTATAACTGAACTTGGTGAAATTGGACGTAATATATAAAAGTAATTTTAGTTTACTGACGAAATTACCTTAACATTTGTGTTTTAAAATATTTTTTTTTGTTTTACTCTACCTTAATGAATTTTATGTTATAATTTAATGTTATAATATAAATTTTTTTGCGTGTATAATTTCAAGATCTTATTAAAGCTTTGATTTGCTTGTCATTTTTACTAAATTTAAATAGTTAAATAGAAATAAAACTAACAATCAAACAAATAGACTTTTTCAATACATATATACAAAACGCCTATATATGTATTTTAATTTTGTTTTTAAATGCTTTTACCCGACTTACTTATTCTTCACTGTTAAATTTTTGTATATGACTACGCACTTTTTTCAAAACTACTTTCATTTGTTCATACTTGCCAGTTGAATCTGGCAAATTTTCAAAATTTATAACATCACTTACACCAACTTTAAAATTTTCACCGTTTGGTAAATTATCATACGGTGAAAATTTCAATACCGGTGTACCCATATAAGACTCTTTAATGATTGTGGACTTGATATCAGAAACTGTTTCAGTTGAATCAGAAGAATTGTCGATATTTTTGATAGAATTTACATTTTGGTCGTTATGTTCATCAGCTTCTTCATCTAACTGAATTATTTCATCGATTAAGGAATCTTCAATTTCTATAACACTTGTGTTGGATTGTAATTCATGTAGAAGTTGTTGTTTTTGTTTTTCCAATTCCATTAAAGATGGCGATTCAGTAGAGGAGTCACGTTCTTTAATATCATTTACAGTTATAGGAGACTCGCAAGGTGAGGGAGTGGCTGGAGGTGGAGGTAGCGGGGATGGTGGGGGTGGTTGCTCATTTGGAGGTGGTGGTCTGGTAAATTGAACTTCCCCTAAAGTTGTTGTTTCTGGATCTTCGATTTCCATATCAGTAGCTTCAATAATTGTTTCATCTATGCTGCTATCTGCCTGGGCATTCGGAAAATCTTTTAGTTTTTTACGTTTATAAGCTTTTAAAACATTGTCTCCCAGTGTTTTTATAAATTCATTTTTCAATTGTCTTTTATCGAATGGCGGTACGTTGTGGTATTTATAGTCCTAAAAATACAAGCAAACTTTACTAAAATAATAACATTCAAATATGAAAATAAGTTTTTAGATTCTATTTCATTTTACTTTTCACTAACATAGGTTGGAATAGTATAATTTTAATGTTTGTAACTCACATTTAATGTAAACTAATTGTCTACTACCAAATGATGTTAAAAAATTAAATATGTATTTATGTATAGATATGTAAATAAATTAAATTTATGTACAAAAATGTATTAGAAAATTTTTACAACAACATTGAATTCTAGTAAAAAAATCGACGTTTTTGTAAAGTTAAGTAAATTTTGTAATGTTTTTTGAACATAATTTTTTTTTTTTTGTTTTAGTTTCTTTGGCTTCCATATGTATATTCATCTGTTTTGCATCATTATAATTTGCATTTTCATTTTATACAAAACACGTTTTAAAATAGTTACTTACATCGAAAAATTCTTTTCCCAAATCTTGATTAAAACCAGGAAAATCGTGAATTTTTGATATGTTATATTTATGATTAATGCAATCAACTTCGCCTTCATCTTCATCCGATTGTAAAATTTTCGTTCCCTATAAATATATAAACAAATTTGAATTAAAGCACATTTTAATTAAAAATTCTCATAGCATACATCTGAATTGAATAAATTTATTCCGGAATGTTCTACTTTAGCATCTTCCAGCCAACCCGGTGGATAACCCAACACACGCATACGATAAAAGAAAAATGGTAATTCACCTTTTCGTAAGGATAAAGCTTCACGTAACTTGTCGCTTATACAACCGGGTTTCAAATGCGCAAACCTTTGCTCAACATCTACATGATATCTTTCAACTTTGAAACATGCTCTCTTTGCACTTTTAATACGTTTAGCATTATGTGGTTTAGAGCAGTCCCTAATAGAATGACCAGCTTCGCCACAGTTGAAACAACTGTTTGGCTTTTTCAATTTAAATACGTCCTCTTCTTCTTTTTGTTTTTTACATGCTGCTGCTTCCTCGTCCAGCAGAGCATCTTTAATGGCTCTCTTATAAGAGGGTACCATGACACTATCGATTTTAGGCGTTGGAGCTGTATCAATTGTGAATAACTCACTTATACCGCTCAAATCAGGTGAGGTTTCTTTTTCAAACGTCTCACTTTTTTCATTACTTTCAGTTATGTTCGTCAGGGGAGGCACTGGTATATTTGCAATTGCTTCTTGGCATACATTCACAACTAATGTTACAAAGCCTTGGTTTTCGTTTTCCACAATATCTACTGTGTTACCTAGTTGTTTATCATTTAATTTTTCTTTTAGCGAGTTGATTATAAGTGGACCATACTGTGCATAATGATTTTTGCTTTTAAATGTTATTTCACATATAGTTTGCTTTTCGATACTCTCATCTTCCTGCTCGCTTACTTCTCCTTCTTCCATCTCTTGATCAATAGCAGGTGGTGGCGGCGGCAATTCATCCTCGCCGTCTTCATCATCAGAGTCGTTTAGAACAATACACGTTATATGTTGTTCCTCAATCATACAATCACTCTCGTCTAGATTAATTTCCGTCATTTTATTTTTATTCTATTTAAATTTATTTGATTTTTTATAAAATTTCTTTAATTAGAAAATTTAAGCCCTTTTATGTTTTCCAATTGTCACTTATTTTTCCTAACAAATTATGACATTTCGTATTTGCTGTAATTGACAACCAGAGGGCTCTGCGTTTTGAAAGTTGCCAGACTGTTTAAATTTAAAGCAAGCAGCAATTTGTGTC
Organism: Pollenia amentaria; assembly: GCA_943735925.1. Lineage (NCBI taxonomy): Eukaryota > Metazoa > Arthropoda > Insecta > Diptera > Polleniidae > Pollenia > Pollenia amentaria. The sequence continues at coordinate 179,057,548 of OX031010.1, read as the reverse complement.
GTCTGCAAACAGTGTCCCTGGGTCATAATATACGACTCTTTGACATGTACATAACTCAGTGGTACTTAACTCATGTTTGTATTACAGCCATACCTAAACAAGAGGAGAACGCGTTTTCTGGCTGTCAAAAATCCTCATGAAGCATCCCCAAATAGCGCGGCGGCAACGCTTTGCAATTGGAAAATCCGATTTTTACAGCGCTTTATAATTGGCAGGTTTGCTATATTTGTTGTTTTGACAACCCTGTTTTTATTTTATAATAATAAATAATGGCAAATTAGCTATTTTTAGGTCAAACTAGCGGATTTAATTCCATTTCTTATATGATGGTTTTATTTAGCACGAAAGTTAGCACTACTGTTAGTGACACAACGCTGACGCTCTAGTATAGGTATGGCACATATCAAGGCAAATTCAACAAGGTAAGCGCAACTCAATTCGCCTTGAAGCCACATGTATTTTGTTTTTGCAATATATTTTCTTGTTGTCAAAAACAGATGAACAAGGCGAAAATTTTCGTACGATAAAATTTATTTATTTTTTAATCCATATTGTAATACAAAGCCATTAAGGCCAAAAAAACGTATTACATAGCAATAATGAAGCCATCAAAACGTTGAGGGAACTGTTAGATATACCAGCAGATATAAATTATTGTTAATGCAGGAAGGTGGCACAGGTCAATTTGCAGCAGTATGCATGAATCTTATTGGACGCACAGGCACTGCTGATTATGTCGTAACTGGTGCTTCGTCTTCTAAGGCGGCCAAGGAATCTGCCCATTATGGTAAAGATAATTTGGTTTTACCAACATTTGCTAAATATACAACTGTTCCGTGCCTTGACACCTGGAATTTAGATCCAAATGCTTTTGTAAATTACTGCGACACTGAAACTGTGGATGGCGTAGAATTTGATTTTGTGCAAGAAATTCTCAACGATGTGTCCTTAGTAGCGGCTGCTTCACTGGGAACTCGGAACAAGTTTCCTTCACCTTTATTGTAAGGTTTCTTACAAACTGCACACCGTCGCATTTTTTTATTCAAAATTAGAACTTTTACTTTTTTTAAAAATAAATTAATATTTTCACTTTATTTATTTGCTGCTTTTTCTTTGCTTTATTATAAAAATAATATTTTAACACTTTTCAAACAGCTTCTTCATAGAAAATTTTTCGGTTATTTTGGCGCAAAACATGACAACAAAAGTATTTTTTGACGTTTTGAAAATTCGCCGTGGACACAGCTGATGAACGGCTGACGAGTTGCACTTACCTTGTTGAATTCGCCTTGGCACATATCGTAAAAGCTACGCGGAAGAAAATGTTCCGCCTTCAGTTCTTGTTTAGGTAAGGCTGTTAGTCTACATCTGCGATCGGCAAAATCAGGGCGCCGCGTTTTCTCTTTTATGCTCTTTTGTTACGTAGGTGTGCACACACATGGCAGAGAATTAAACAACATAAACAACAACATATGTAAAATACATACAACGCATATAATCGTAAAATGTAATAGTATAGGTTGCCGATCGCAGGTCTACCTTCACACGTTTCAACTCTTGTGTTTTAAGGAGAGGGAAGCAAGCTGAAAAGGGGTTGGTACGGAGATGCCTGTACACGGGCAGTATGCTTTGTGTTCTCATTCGTAGGTATATGCAGAACAATGGCTGCATGTACATTTTTTTCTTTGGTTCGCTTTGAATAAAAGTGTTGTTGTTTTGAAGCAAAAAAAGTTGAAACCGGTTGCTGCGTGTGAACATAATGGCATCTTTAAAAGGGAATTTAATAGAAGTTGATCATCAAAAGATGAAACGTGTAAATTGAGACTTATGCTATGTTCATACGACGATAAAAACCACTCGTTTCGCTCTCTGAAACTCGATAGCCAAACACGCTGTTCATACGATTTGTTCTTGTTTCATGTTGACATTTTTTTTGTGTTGTTAGTGTGATTTTATTTAAAATAGATTAAAATGTAAGTAAAAATTCAAAATATATTATTTAAAACTTTTATTAATATTATTATTTAATTATTTTCACTTTATTTTATTTAACATGCATTTTTATTTTGTTTTTTTCTTTGTTTTGATTTTTTTTGAGAGCTAGTTCAGATAAACTAACGATAATTGTTATCAAAATTGGAGATGATAGTATATTTTTCCTGTTTCGCAACATGTTTCAAAATGAAACGACCTGTTTCGCTCTCAAAATTTTGTATGGCAAAACATGTTGTTTCAATCATGTTTGGGGCGCGAAACAGGAATGGGAGAGCGAAACACGAATATTGCTGTCCGTGTGAACATGGTATTAGTAAGATTTTTCAAATGTATTGGTGTGTAAAACTATTTCCACCACTAAACATAGTTGCATAAAATCATATTGAATGTGTCAACAATTTTTTTTCCAAAATAAAATTTTCTTAGTTCAATAAATTTTTAGTTAACGCTGGCTGCATTTATAACATTTTAAAAACAATGTTGTACTACAATATCGGAAAATATTTATATAATTAATGATTTCAAATATTATTATCATGCCACAAAATGCTACTCTGCTGGCGTTAATAATAGGTGTGTTCATTTACTTTACTAGCAGAAACTTGCAATGAGAGAGTAAGTAGGAGTCAAGGCCTATCCAATAGGTCTGCTTACCGCTACAACAATACAACAGTACAAAAAACAACAGGCATTTTGTTTGTGTAATTTTCCTCACGGTTGTCAAAATCTTACTACTACATAGGGAAAACAAAAGGAAAAACGTGTTTTGTATGCATGTATGTGTGGAAAAAAACAAACAACGTAAACAAAAATATACATGTATAAGCAAAATGTAAACAACTTTTGACATGGTTGAGGAATAAACCAAATAAACAGCTGGCTCCTTAAGCAGACCTAATGGATAGACCTTGGTAGGAGTTTAAAGAAATTGCTCTCAAAAATACTAAACAGTAAATGAACACTTGCCATCCAAAATTTACAAGATAAAGAAGTGACGAATATACAGGAATATTTGAGTACCCATTAATTATTCTTAGACTTGGGAAAATGTTAAACATTACGGTAAAAATAATGTGATTTTATTAATTTATAATTGTTTATGTTGAATAAAATAAATCATGAATTGGATTTTTTTTATTTAGGATTTGAAAGAAGAATTCGAGGTTTCATCAATAATAAAAGATAAAAAAAACCCTTTGTTGACAATAAAAGTATTTATAAGGCAAAACAAAATATTTAATGTAACAATCTACATATGTATGTATAACCAATGTATATCGTACATATATAAAATTTCAACGTTACGGCCTAACTGACAGATTCATCTTCGCACAGCCTTAACGCCGTGAGTTATAAGATTGAAATTCGAACCGGAAGCTGGTCTCTCGCTAAATCGATCCACTAAAAATAGAAGAAATTGTCTAATAGATCGAAAGTTGTGTGTGTGTTAGTGAACAAATTTAGTGCGTTGCGACTCGCAAGAAACTACTTTAATGTGTAAATGCTAGGTAAGATGGAATTTTTGGAAATTCGAACGTTTAGGGGATAAATAGCGTAAAAACGAGTAAATTCGCTAACCTCATAACTCCTAAACTAACCGTGGATTCATCCATGCGTTCCGAACAATATTTTTGCCCGAAGAATGATTTTTTTACTGAGAGTGTTCTTCAGAACGTTTCACCTATTTCGGAAAATTTGCCCGGAAAAAAAATATGTAAACAATTATACAAACTGGCAGCACAACTAGCAAACTACTTATATTGAATGGATTTCTAAAAGTGTGTTAAGAAAATGGACGAAAATAGGAAAGAGATTTTATTATTATAATTTATATTTCAATTTTTATTTAATTATTCAGCAAAAAAAAAACAATTGTTGCACTATAGCATTATATTATGTGGCAGCTCAATTCATCTTTTATGTACAAATAGAAAAAAGTGGCATCACAGTTCATTTTGTTCTGAACAAGAATTAAAATTAAACCTTTCATTTTTCAATTAAAGCCAATAAATATAGAAATAAAAACTGTTTTACATTCGTAACTTATCCAAAAAATACAATTTGTTTCTTTTTTGAAATTCAAACATTTAAGGGGTGCAAATTGTACCTATTTTTGGTACTTTCTTAACAAAACATTGTTCTCCATTCTTTGCAATATACGTTCTCAATTATGGGCTTCCACTACAATAATGAATTTTTTTATATTTCAATGGGGAGAAAAATTATAAAAAAATGGTGAAATGCGGGAAATTAAATGTCTTTGTTTTACTTCTGCGGCCTACAAGTGGTACCATTTTAATTTGCTATAATATATATTAGAAACATAAAATTTAGGTATAGAATGAGAACTTATAACGTTGGTAATTTTTTTTAAAACTTAGAAACATAAGCTGTGGCATTAAAATATAAAAAGGCAGCGGGTTAAATTATTGTTAGTTATAAAATAATTTTAGATATTCTCATTATCTACTATATGTCCGTTTTATTTGGTCTAAATGCATTTCTTTTGTGTTTGTTTAACAAGACGGTCATAAAGTAAACAATGAGAATATCTCAAATTCTTGTATAATTAATAAAAATCTTTAATTTTGTAAATAATTTAATTTGCTAACAAGTTTTTTAACTAAAGGGGTATTATACTGCAATAGTGTTAAGTATCGGGTATCTAGGTAACCATTATACTCACAGTACTAATAACAACACCGGATCGGTTAAAAGCAAAACAAAATACATAAGCGATTTTTTTTAACAAGTTCTAAATAAAATATAGCAATAAAAATATCGAAATATCTGTCCTAAGTTAAACAAAAGTAAGATTTCTTATCGCATACATATTTTGAATAATTTAAAAAATCAACATTAGCTTATAAATTTTGCAAAATATCCTTATTTAAAACTTCTTTTGGAAAAGTTTGTTTTGTAAACAAAAACATGAAACAGCTGTTTCAAAAATTCTTGCAAGTAATAATTTTACCAGTAAGAATTTGCAAGAATTTTTTTCTCTCTTTTGACGCTCTCAAATATACCATATCTACCCACTGTAAAAAGCTTAGATCTAGTTCTCTCGTATTTTGCCTAAAAAAATGCAGTTTTATCCCCATTTGTAATACATATAAAAAAAGTTTTTTGCCTCTACTGAAAATTTATAAATTTTGAATCGACTCTGTTTCGAGGAACAAGTGCGATATATCCACTTTTTCGAAGTGTATGACCGATATATATATACATATATACATATACTTCTTCTATTGTCAAAGTGGTTCGTTGGGTATTCTACGAGGCCAAAGATTCTAAGTATTCTTTGAAAACATCTGTTAACAAAAAGTAGTTATTTTAATATCCTCGCTAACAAACCATATCGGTTTTCCCCCTTGATATTAAAGTCCCCTGTAGACCTTGTTAATCTTATTATTTTAGTAAACAAGGGCGTCAGGGAGGACCCTGCACCTATAATCTTATGTTTCTAATATCTATTATAGCAAATTAAAATGGTACCACTTGTAGGCCGCAGAAGTAAAACAAAGACATTTAATTTCCCGCATTTCAACATTTTTTATAATTTTCTCCCCATTGAAATATAAAAAAATTCATTATTGTAGTGGAAGCCCATAATTGAGAACGTATATTGCAAAGAATGGAGAACAATGTTTTGTTAAGAAAGTACCAAAAATAGGTACAATTTGCACCCCTTAAATGTTTGAATTTCAATAAAGAAACAAATTGTATTTTTTGGATAAGTTACGAATGTAAAACAGTTTTTATTTCTATATTTATTGGCTTTAATTGAAAAATGAAAGGTTTAATTTTAATTCTTGTTCAGAACAAAATGAACTGCGATGCCACTTTTTTTCTATTTGTACATAAAAGATGAATTGAGCTGCCACATAATATAGTGCTATAGTGCAACAATTGTTTTTTTGCTGAATAATTAAATAAAAAAAATAAATATAATTAAAAATAATAAAATCACTTTCCTTTTTTCGTCCATTTTCTTAACACACTTTTAGAAATCAATTCACTATAAGTAGTTTGCTAGTTGTGCTGCCAGTTTGTATAATTGTTTACATATTTGTTTTTCAGGGCAAATTTTCCGAAATAGGTGAAACGTTCTGAAGAACACTCTCAGTAAAAAAATTATTCTTCAAAAATATTGTTCGGAACAAATGGATGAATCCACGGTTAGTTTAGGAGTTATGAGGTTAGCGCATTTACTCGTTTTTACGCTATTTATCCCATAAACGTTCGAATTTCCAAAAATTCCATCTTACCTAGCATTTACACATTAAAGTGTTTTATTGCGAGTCGCAATGCACTAAATTTCTTCACTAACACACACACAATTTTCGTACTATTAGGCAATTTCTTAATGATGAATCTGTCAGTCAGTCCGTAACGCTGAAATTTTATATACCTATATACATAGGTTATACATAGATTGTTAAATTAAATATTTTGTTTTACCTTATAAATACTTTTATTGTTAACAAACGGTTTTTTTTATCTCTTATTATTGATAAAAACCCGAATTCGTCTTTCACCTCCTAAATAAAAAAAATCCAATTCATGATTAATTTTATTCAACATCAGCAAATATAAATTCATAAAATCACATTATTTTTACCGTAATGTATAAAATTTTCCCCAAGTCTTAGAATAATTAATGGGTACTCAAATATTCATGTATATTCGTCACTACATTAACTTGCAAATTTTGGCTGGCAAAGTGTTCATTTACTTTTTAGTATTTTTTAGAGCAATTTCTTTAAATCCCTACTTACTCTCTCTTTGCAAGTTTCTGCTAGTAAAGTAAATGAACACACCTTATATTTTACAGTATTTTTCGTTTAGCTGCATTTCGCTTAACTGCATTTGTTGCCTATCTGCACAAAATACAAAGTATTGTGTATGATGGCTAAATTTTGTTAAAAATAATCGTGTATGTGTATTTTGCTTAAGTGCATATTGTGGATAACAGCATTCGATTTTTGGTCAACAACGTTTATTTTCAATACAAACTGTTATTTTTAAGTGCCTCATAAAAACTAAATATCATGATTGCATCAATCGCTATTTTAAGAAAAAAAAAAAAAAAAAATATGGGCACAAAATTTTACTCTGCTAATGTGGTATATATATTCTGGATCCTTGTATAATTCTAAGTCGATTTAGACATGTCCGTCTGTCTGTCAAAAGAAATGAACAAACGAAATGTAGAAACACCACAATAAAAACTTGACTTTGTTATTTGAATTTTGTTACAAAAACTAACATAAATGGTGGTATAATGCACAGATTAATATAAGATTTCGCACAAATTCGTTCTATGTGACTAGAAATCGTAGTGTTAAATTTCCATAATTTACTATAGGCCCCATATAAAGCCTACTCTCGCAATACAGTTTAGTACGCCGAATGAGGCTACTGTAATACAATTTGTTACGCCGCGGTCTTATAGGACTAAAAATCACACTGTTCAATTTCGTGAATAGTGGTCCATAATTTACCATAGGGCCCATATAATGGGAAACTATTGAAATATGCCAAAAACCGTAGAAGATAAAGATTTTGTGGTATAATTTTATCCAATTTAGCGTCATATGGTTAGAAATATGTAATACCATGCAATTTTGTGGTAATCGTTCTATAAGTTACCTTAGGTCCCATATTAAGCAGCCGTCTGAAAACCAATTTAAAACTATAAAACGCAATAACATATTGCACTACTCTATCGAAATTTGTTCTAATTTAGATTTTTTATATTAGAAAACACTGATCAGAATTTTTTCATGATTTTTCCATATTGCACCATGGGTCAAATATAAATTCCCCTCTCGAAAATAATTTTAGTTCGGCTGAGCCTGATACGAATCATGACATATTACTTAAATTTGTTCAAATAAAATAGAAGCATAAAGCTTTCTGATTGTCTGTCAATAATTGAACATATGTAGGTCTAAGCCGCAACGAATTTTAATACTGACGTTCGTTTTTATAGAGTCCACGCCTGAATTATTCTAACTTTCAGTGAAGGGTGTCAAAGATTCGGCACAGCCGAATATAGCGCTCTTGATTGTTTTTGTTTTAGATACATATATTTATATTAAAATTTAAAAATGTATTAAAATTATTTTCTGAAATTAATGATTTTTGAAATAAGAAAAAAATTTTACATAAGAGCACATTTATACATTTATACCGGCTGGTTTCAAGTTCACAATTGCTCTTGAACTACAATTTGTAATTAGTAATTATACAATCAGTCATGTATTATAAACTAAAGGTGCGACATCTGACGTTTGTAATGAAAGAAGTTCTTTACAAATTTTCAGATAGCGAATTCTGTGTATTTTCTAAGAATTTCACAGCCAGCCATTACTGACATTATTGTCTTTTTAGGTTGCAGTAACGCGAACTCGTGCTTAGCTATTGATATTGAAATTGGACCAGTCATGGCGCTGTGTGCTTTTTTGATCTGATTTGCGTCGCATTTTGCGCGTCCCTATTACCGACCTATTTAAATAATTCACTAGCTTTTTAATTTTTTCTGTTATCAAATAATTTTTTGCAACAAAAGGATGACTTTTTGTTAGTAACACGCGGTTCAGACGGTGATTTTTTCCATGTCTTTTAAGTCATGATATTTGGTGTTTGTAGGCGAACGGTGTAGAGAACCAAGCGGGGTGAGAAAAAAAAACACGTTCTCTGTTCTCTGTTGCTTTTTTTATATTTTTCTTCGCACACATTCGTATTTTTGTGATGTTGCTTAATTTTTTTTTATTTCAATGTTCTCTTTACAATACAAAACATGGAGCACATTTAAATTATTTGTTTTTATAAATAAGCAAGTAAAGAAGAATTACCTATAATGGGGAAAAAATCAACCTTCAAATCATGGGGAAAAAATCTTCGTTTAAATCTGTTGTGTTTTTGGAAGCAACTTTCAAAAGGAATTAAAACAAGACATGATTTTTAAATCACGGTCTGAATCTAGTGTAAGAAAAAAAACGCTACAATTTTATTTTCATTGAAATATACAATCTTTATTTTACGACTAGATCCAAAGAAGTTTCAGATTAAACCATATATTCATAAAATATAATACATTATATTATTATAAATATATACGATCAATGTATTATTAAAACAAAATATATCTTTGTCAAAAATTAGTAAAACTTAAAAAAATACAATAATAATTACCAAATTATATAAAAATATATACTTAAAAAATTATAATTTATACATAAAAGTAATAATATAATAGTTGTTGTAAAAAACAAAAAAGTTTTTACTTATTTACATCAGACAAAATTTCCAAATACTTGTAATTAATTGAATGTTTGAGTTAGATTTTTTTAAAAAATATTAACATAGGTATTTAAGTTATTCAAAAAAAAAAAAAAAATATTTATATATAGAGAGCTGTACAAAATAAAAAAAATTTAATAAAAAATGATTTTTTTTTTCGATTATACTTACATAATTATGTTTACATATGTAGATAAAATTAAATATTTTGTTTTATTTTCATGTATAATATATATTTATCAATTTAATTTTTTTATGTTTTTGTTTTTATTTTCTTTGCCAAATACATCAATTATTTTATATTTTTTTTATAATTTTTCTTTTCGAAAACAAACATTTTAGGTACCTATTTCTTTAACATAATGCATAATTAAAAATTTTTATAATACTTTTTCTTTGTATTTTTTTATAGCAATTTGTTTAAACACCATTGTTTCTGGAATATTGTAGAGTTTGTTGTTGGTATTAGTGGTAGACGAGGGACAGATGGAGTGAGAGGCAAGGAGTATGTAAGTAGTATGAGCCATTTACTTTTTGCCCAAGGTATCACGCCATTCATTGTATTTGTCCATTTCCTCATGCAATTGTAGTGCCTCTATGCAGGCATTAAAGAATGGTGAGCCAAAGCAATCTTGTCTATAATGTTTGCATGTCAAATAGAGAAAAAAATAATAATGAGATTTACTAGGAATTTGTAGTTTTTTATTTACAAAAAAAAATTATTTTTTTTTCTTAAATTTTTTTTTTAAAAAAAATATTCAAAAAACTGTTTTTTTTTATAAAAATTCTTATAGAATCAAAAATGTCCCAAACATTTTTTTGATTGAGGGTTATATTTAGCAAAAAAAAGAGCTTTAATTTTTAAAAAAAAACCCCAATAATTTGTTTGATTTTTGTTAAAAAATTTTCAAAAATCGTTTTATTTTTTATAAAATCTCCTTAGGAATCAAAAATGTGCCAAAAAATTTCAATATATGGTTTTATTTAATAAATTGTAAATTAAATATAATAAATTTGGAACTATTTACTAAAAGTGGTTTAATAAATAATAAAGAAACTTTGAAAAATACAAAGAAGGGTATAACAAATTAAAATATGGCTTCATTATTGTGCTATATTAAGATATGTGCATACATATATACAAAAATATTGAGTCTCCAAAAAAAATATTTTTTTAATAGACTTCCTTAAACATATGCTATAAAAAATTGAAACCCTAAATGTTATAGTATGACATTACCAGGGCAAGTTTAAATATGCACAAAAATGTTTAAAATACTCATGCAAATAAAACAACAAAAAAAAAATTAAAATTATGTACAAACTAATAGCACTGGTCGGCAAAAAAATGTTTTAAACAAAAAATAGTAATATGGAATATAAAGACTTTAAGGGGCTTAACTCAAATCCCTTTTCAGTTTGTTTCTATCACGTCTAGTTTTTTTTAATGGGCAAGAGTAATATTTCGCCCGAAATAAGACGGTTCTGCAAATACATTTCATTATAATTTGAGAACGATTTTGTTCAAAACACTTACAAATTGTTAGGGGGAAAATTTCCTTTAACTTATCCAAAAAACATTTTTCTATATTTTCAACTGCTTCGGAGTTATTAAGAAATTAGTTTCGATAAATGTTGTTTTTGATGCAATATTAGTACTATTATATATACCAGCATTATTATGGGCATGACTTATATTTGGCCCGAAATAAGGAGGTTATGCTAATAGATTTCATCACTACTTGAGAAAAATTTGTCCGACTAAAATAAAATTACCATTTTAAGTTTAAACAAATCACCTAAAGTTGTTAAGTAACCAACCTTTTATTTTAGAAAAACTAAACACGATATACATTTATTTTAGTTCTTGTTAAAACTTCGATATAAGAAAATGCCTATAAAAAAAAACCGATCTATTTTTATTTTGTAATTTAAACAGATTGACTCCAAAGCAATTATTTTGTTAACAAATCAAAAATGATTGTTTTGGTACAAACTTAAGAAATATGCAAAAGTAGATTTTTCATGCAAATCGCATGAAAAACTTGCCCTGGTATTGGATATGCTGATATAGTACTTGAAGTGGACTTGCCACGTTATTTGTGTCAACAGATTCCAGTGTTTATATTTTTATGGTTTTCTCAAATATTTATATTCAACGCTGTTTACTTTGCCAACACGCAGCAAATAAAATGGTTGAAGGAAGTATGGTTAAAAAACCGTGTAATGGGCCCCGCAAAGGCCACAAGCCAATTATTACGATAGTTATCAAAATTACAAAAGGATGACGTAGTTTCTGCGTAGCAAGGGTTGAAACTACGTCATCATGTACACGGCGTAATGTTGTATTCTATCATTCTTGGAACAAACTTCATCACGAAATTTAGCAACCTTTTTGCATTATTGATCATGGAAAATTTTAATAAAAGAGGTCAGCATAGACGGCCTCAAGGGAGAGCTGATGTGTTATCTCATGAATCATAAAAATTATCATTCTACAAGGATCGAATTAAAACGTACTACATAAAAACTTTGTTTTCTATTAAATTAACATTTCTTGGGAAAATGAAAAAGTATTCCTTTTAAAAAACTTCGCAATTAATTGTATATAATTTGCGAGTACCGGGCCTGTTCTGAAAATCACGTGATTTCAAATCACGTGCTTTTAAAATCACACGTGTGATTTTCTGGTGTTCTGAAAATCATCAAGTTTTGTGTTTCTCGGTGTGCCTTCGCCAATTGAAAATCACACCGAAACACACGAAAAACGGAACACAAAAATATCACACGTGTGATTTTTAAAGGCACATGTAATTTGAAATCACGTGATTTAAATAAAAGTGATTTTCAGAACAGGCCTGTATATCCGGTATTCGCTACAACTGAAATAGGGATTTTACCAAAAAATTTTGGCACTGAGACAAAATTTATAGTTTAAATTTTCGGAAAAGGACAGTGAATGAAGTATATTTTCTTAACAAAAAAAAAAAAATGTCTTTTTTTAAAGGAATATGTATAAAAAATCTGTCCGATTTCCCTACGCTACTATTTTAAAGAAGAAACCAACATGTAGGGATTTTTCCCTACTTTCGGCAATACTTAATTGATAATGGTGCTAAGTAGTACAACCGTTGTAAACACACAGACAGTCGTATTCATAACAAAAAGTTAGCCACAGTTTGTACACTACGTACAACGACCTGCTTGGTAGAACAGATTCAAGACCCAACTATAATATGCTTAAATTGGCTTAAGAATCTTTGCGAATACATATAAATCATATGGAGAATGTGCTTTCTCTTTTCCCTTCTATCCTAAAAGCTTTAGACTTGACGGCTAAACCTTGAAGAGTGTGAACCAGCACTTAAGGAATTTTTTTGTTAAGTTTTGTGCTTAAGCAACGTGCGAAACTGATGAAACCTTCCGTACGGAATCAAATGTTTTTTGATTTTGTGTTTTTAATGCATTTGAGACGCTTTTCGTTAATGTTTGACAGAAGCTTAAGCAAGCTTATGTACATATATTATAGTTGGGCCTTTAATTTATAACAAACTTTTATCAGTCTGCTAACTTTTGACAAATCAACTCTAAATTTTAATGATGCCACACTATATTGCACAAAAATGCAACACGTTTTGTATTAATCATCGCTGCTTTTTACATTTAATTTTTTTTCCTGATCATATAAATATTTTAAAAAGTTTTTAAAATCATAATTTCAAGTTTCCATTATTTATTTAACGCGCACAATTAAATAGCTGTTTTTCTTAACAAGAGTTTAGCAAATCGTTAGCCAGAATTTGGTAAGCGTATTATAAATAAACTTTGTGCTATAATAATAATAATAAAATAAACATGCCAACTTTTCCTTATGAATACACCCGAGAGTTATTTTGTTTGCAGTTTTTTGTCCAACCTAAAATCGAAGTTTTTTTTAGTGAAAAAAGCGATATACAGCCAAATGCTTAAACGTCAAATTAGGTTTCAACACCGTTAAATTTAGAGATTTTTAATGTAGCAGTAAAACCAACTTGAAGTCAAATATTCCAATAATATTTATTTAATATGCCAAAAATTTTAATTAAAAGCAAAAAGTTTTTTTTTTAAATATTTTATAAAAAATAATGGCCCTAATCATAGTCAAAAATAAAGTCGACTTTTTCAAAAGGCGTCACATGCATTTAAAGCCGGGTTTAGTTTAAAGTATAGATTATTTTGACTATAAGTATGGGCCAATGTGTTTAGAAAACCAGAAAATTTCTTAAAAAAACAAAAATATATACATATATGTATGTATGTATGTATTCATAAAAACCATGTTTAAAAAAAAAAAAAAAAAAATAGTTATCGAAAACTTAAATTTGAAAAAGGACAAAAATTCGATTTAGGGTTTTAGTTAATTTATAAAAATATAATTTAAATAAATAAAAATTAAATAAAAACATACCGAATAAAACAAAACAAATTATGTCAATATGAGTTTCATCAAAAAGTCTCTCTTTTATATTCCGTAGAAGTAGTAGATGATGATGTACAATTAACATTGTAAATATTTTATTAAGTTTTCTTTTTTTTACACTAAAAAATAGAAGTTTCCACAGTCTGTTGACTTTATAGCATCAGTTTTTTTCTTTTTTTCAATTAAAAAAGCTGCCGTTGATATTTTGTATAAATAATTCTTTTTTTCTCTTTCATAAAGTTTGTAGAATATATAATGAATATAATAAATATATACGATTTTACAATGATGTTTTTCTATTTTTTATGCTTTTGTTTTATTTTTTTCACATGTGTATTGTTTTTTTTTTTTTTTTTTTTTTTTTTTGTTGTTTTTATACATAAGAAGTATGCATGTATACAAACATGTATGTATGTATATGTAGTAAATAAAGGAGTGTTTTTAACGTGTTCTATCACAATATTTTCATTAGTTTTTTTTTTGTAGTTTTTATGTTTTTGTTTGTTGTAAATTAATATATAAATATATTTGCCAGCAAATTTTTAAATATTAGTTAAAAATATAGTAATTTCATTGGATTAATATTTATTTATAATTTACTTCTGTTTTATTATTTAAATATATAAATTAATAATTTACAATTGGATAACAGTTTTGTTTTAAAATAAAATTAAAATAAAAACATTTAAAATGTTTAATTTTTTTTTAATATTTCAGTAAAAAAACAAAGTTTGTTAATTTAAACACTTGATATCTTTTTTTATCATTTGCAGAATAAGCTATAATTTTCTTCTTCCTATTATTATTTTTTAAAGTTTAAATTTAAAGAAAATTTTAGCTATTCAAGCGCTTTTAAAAATAGTTTTAGTGTTGACTAAAATTAAATAATATTAGAGATTTTTAAGGCAAACTAAACAAAAATATAGTAGTATAGCTAAATATTCGTTTTAAAAAATTGCTGTGCAAATTGTTTAAAAGAAAATTATTTTAAAGTATAACAATATTTTTTTTTTAATTTTAACTTATAAATATAAATATAAATAAAATAATAATTTTTTATTTTTCTTTTTATTTAGGTTGGTTGTGTTTGTTGTTGTTGTTTTTTTTAATAAATAAAAATTTATAATTAAAAAAATTAATACATATATGTATATAAAAATAAAATAAATAAGTACAAAATAAACTTTTTTCTTTCTTTCGTTTGATTTAAAACATAAACAAAAAAAAAAACTTAAGCTTGGTTTAAGACAATGTGTTTGTTGTGTTAAAAAAAAATATATAAAAAATTTTTAAATAAAACTAAAAATATTTATTATGTTGTAACCGGCGTCATATTGAATGATGGGATGGGTGAACCGTTTATAACTTTAATAAAATGTTGCAATTTTGAAACTTCTTCTGGGGGTATTAATAAAACTTTTAAACATTCACCAAACCACTTTGAATCAAAACAATTTTTCCTATAAAAAAAATCAAAATAATAATTAAATTAAATAAATTAAAAAAAAAAAAAAAATAAGAAAAAAATTAATAAATGATGATATTAAAAATTAAATTAAATAAATGTATTAATGCAGACATAATATAAAAAAACAAAGTACATAAAAAAATTTGGTATTAAACTTTTGTATAGTTTAGTAAACATCGACATAAAAAAATGCTATAACAAAATGGCAATATTGACTAAAATAATGCATGAATAACAGACATTTAACATTGGTAGAAAATCGTAAAATGTTATCGTTTTAATTTGTTAAATTGAATTGCAATTGGTCTCAATTATTACAAAATGAACGTTTTTCCTGTTTTTGACAGTGGTTCTTGTAAAGATTATTGGCACTTAAAATTTGAAGTATATGGAAAGGAATATATTTATAAACTTTATTATATTCAGGATCGTTCTCAAAATTTGTCCGATTTTGAATGCTTTCCATTTCGATTTACAGAACATTCCCGATTGTCATATTTCGTTCATTAGGTCTGTCTGCGTACTTTTCCAGTAGCAAATACTCAGTAAATTTTTTTGGGAGAGTAAGACAAATTTTACTCTTACGGCTGAGAATATCTCAAAAAGTACGCAGACGGTATCCAGTGAAATCTTGCAAGGAAACAGCTGATCGGTGTGTAAACAATTGAAATAACAAACGTGAGCCAAGATAGCGTTGAAGAAATAGCGTCCAATTTGGGAATTTAAAAACCGGGAAACCAAAATACCCAAATAATGGGTATTTGCAGTATAAACAAAAAGTAAGCGTCGAATTACGGAATTTAAAATAGGGAAGTACAAATATAGGAACAAATGTAGTTTACCGACGCAGCTCCAAATAAAAAAAAAGTACCCACGGTGATGGAAAATGGAAAAATAAGAAGAAAAAATAAAATAAATAAGTTGGCGCAAACGCTTAGTTTTCGAGTTATGGACGTTTAAAGTTTTCATATAAATATGTGATTTTCCACTACAATTCTAAACGTATATTGCCAATATTGGTATCATTTTTAAGCTATTGAACAGATTTTTCTGGATATACATAATTTATTTCAAAATATTAAACTCTTTAGATCACATTACAGTTTTTTTCATTTTACGTCGAAATGTTACGGAAGTGCACTAGGAAAGAATGTAGTTTATTTAAATAAAAGTGTAATACAAATTTTATAAAATAACTAACACTAGCATCGCAAAAAAAAATTCTTTGCATAGCCAGCCTTTGGCAGGAAGCAAGGATGTTCTTCTCTATGGTATAATAAACACCGGTTTCGCTTACTAAAGCTTCCAAGAATAGCCGGCCTTCGGCCGGGCGCAAATATTTTCTCCCCTATGGTATAACTAATACCGGCTTCGCTTACTAAAGATTCTCTGCATAGACGGCATTTGCCCATGGGCAAGGATTCTCTCCTCATTAGTATAACATAAACATAAAGAAGGTTTTACTTGTATTTTAATTAAAATTCTTAAATAAATTAGTATGTAGTATATACATACATACATTAAACAATTAGAAAAAAATGAATAATTTGTTTTTATGCTTACTAAAGAACTTTTGTATTTTTGCAAACTCGTCTCACTTCTTAATAAACTAAAAATATTAAAATAAATTCTGTATGTCCAGAAAGATCTACTGAAACGCTTTGCAATGATACCAATATTAGCCATATACATTTGGAAATGTACTGCAAAATCACATATTTACAAATAAAAATTTAAAACGCCCATAACTCGTAAACTAAGCGTTTGCGCCAACTTTCTTATTTTATTTTTTCTTCTTATTTTCTATCATCCTAGGTACTTTTTTTTATTTGGAGCTGCGTCGGTAAACTAGATTTAAGCCCAAATATATTTATATTTTTAATAAAAATACAAAAAATATTTACCACAGGCTTTTGCAGGGTATAAACTATATATTTTCTGAAAGTAAATAGTTTTCTGGACAAAATGAGCGATGCGTGCAAAAAATCGTTCGGACAGTTTCCGAGAAATCTGGGTTCATCCAAAATGGTCAGTAAAAATCTTTACTGATTTATGCAATGAACCACAGGCTTTTGCACGGTATAAACTATATATTTTTTGCACGCATCGCTCATTTTGTCCAGAAAACTATTTACTTTCAGAAAATATACAGTTTATACCGTGCAAAAGCCTGTGGTAAATATTTTTAGTATTTTTATTAAAAATATAAATATATTTTTACTTCCCCTTTTTAAATTCCTAAATTCGACGCTAACTTTTTGTTCATATACTGTAAATCCCCATTATTTGGGTATTTTGGTTTCCCGGTTTTTAAATTCCCAAATTCGACGCTATTTTGTCGACGCTATCTTGGCACACGTAAGCTCTTTCATTCAAACAGTATATAAAAACAGCTGTTCAAACTAGTTGCAAAATCTTACCAGAGGAAATTTCTCCAGTAACATTTTGCAAGTTCTCTAATTTCCAACTGTCAAAAAATTCTCTTTTTGGCTCTCTCGCTGTAAGAGATTTGGAGTACGCAGACAACATTTTGCAAGATTTTGCGACATTTTGTACAAAATTATGCAAAATATGTGTACGCAGACAGACCTATTATATATATAGTTGTTATATAGTAGTCTCGCTTTTATTACGTATAGCCTAGTACTCTGTTCCAATTTGTGAAAAATGTTCAGCAATGTCTATTATTTCATGCGAAAAATTTGACGCGTATCAATGGTATCTATCTCACGAGTTTGCACAATTTGAATTATGTAAAAAAAACCTACATGCAAGGCGAATTCATACAAAGTGGTGTTATTTTAAAAACGGATACAACACTGTAAAATATTTTTACGTTGTGTCAAAATAATACAACACTGTGTAAGCAATTTAAGCAAACATTTCATTTTTTTTTATTTTAAATTGTGTGTTTTGAAATTTAATAATTTAAAAACGTCTTACATTTCATAATTCTAAGTAAAAATGATAAAATTTTTGAAATATAAATCAAATTGCTTTCAAATCGAAAAAGTATTCGATCACGACTGCCATGATTTGCCCCCAGGTTCAAAAGAGAATTTATGAAAAACGTGTCTGAACCGGTAGTAGAAAGTGATCCTACTCGATGAGTATATGAATTCAACGCCTGTGCTGTGTAACTTGTCAATACAAATTTACACTGATTCTACGTTTTAGGTAGATGTATTTAATGTAGGCGTGGTATGGACCTCCAGCTTCAGTGGTATTAATTACCAACCGTATCTTAAGTTGCCATTTCTGCGTTTTTTTATCTGGCAGTTTTTAGAGCCATTTTTGTAATACGGAAAACGTTAATGAGAGTTGGCAGCTATGTGCAAATTTATTGCATGTTATGGCAACTTTTTTTTAAAAATTTTTCCTCAAATAGTACTTCAATAACCGTTACAAATTTTCTGTCACTAAAATTTTCAAATTAGCAACAATGGTTTTATTTTTATTCTTGTGTTGCCATATTATTTAAATGTAAAAACGAAAAAAAACCATAAAATATGTACATTAAAAGACACGAGAGCCAAAATATAGCATTGAAATATTAACGTTAGTTAAGAAAAACTGTGTTTAATTTGAACATTTTGTTTGTAATTATTATTCCTAATTATTTAAAAAAATATTGTAATAACTTGTACCCAGGAAATAATTTTTGTATATTACGGTTAAAAATCTTTGAAAACAAATAATGTAATAAAAACTATATTTCAATACGAAATTCGATCAAAAAAAAAAAAAAAAGCAAACCAATAAAAAACATTTTAAAAATTTCAACAAAGTTTAATATCAAAGAAATAAATACAATTATTAACCAACAAGACCTCTTTTAATAACTATTAATTAACAATAAAAATTAATAAAGTTAATATATGTAATATACAAATAAAGTTTTATATACAAAAATTTAAAATAGTGCTGTAAAATCTAATGAAGATAATGGGGAACCATTGATAACTTTAAGGAAATATTGTAGTTGTGTTACTTCCTCTTCGGGTATTAACAAAACTTTAAGACAATCTCCAAAAGTTTCATGAGTAAAACATTTTTGTCTGTTTAAGTGTGATATTTTTTGGGTTTAATGAAAAAAAGAAATGTAAAATAAGACTTTAAAAGTTATGTAATGATTAAATTATATAATTTATAAGCTAATTTATTTAGTTATGTTAGGTAATATTTATTTTTTTATTACAGACTTATAGTTAATGCGTTAGGGCCAGTTTTTGACTTCATATTTAAATATTATTTATCTTAACTTTCTTTTAAATTACGAAATTTTCCCGTGCTCCACGTTGCTTATTGAACACTGCTTTTACACATGCAAGTAGTGGCATGCAACTGTTGTATACATATTATCAACGAAAATTATGCGAAATGATCGAATCTATTGCCATTGGCTTTTCTGTTTACACATGCCATTGTTAGTTCATTTTCAAAATATCGTTGAAGCGTCAACTTCAGAAAATTTTTTACTTCTCAAATTATAAAAAAGAGCCAGAACACAAAAAACAGTTACCGTGTTTATCATATAGGCACATTTTTCGGTAAATGGTTTACATTTATTATTTTTAGTATTATTTTAATAATATTCATGCTCTTTAAAAACAAACTTGCTTTTTTGTACGCGTATTTTAAGAAATTTATCATAAAAATACATTTAACAAGTTAACACTATAATTAAAGTTTTACAATAATCCAGTTTATTTTCATGAAATTTTCAACAGGGTAACATTGTTTATCGTTTTGACATTTTCACTGGCATGCAAAATTTGCTGGCACTGGAGCTGCCATTGAAAAAAATGTAAGTGTATTAGTAAAAAACTAATTGTATTAATCGTAATTGTATTGAGTGTTTCGAACTATTTCCAACAAACCAAAACGATTAAGAATGCACTTGTAGCAAGCTTAGTAATATAATCCTTAAGCTTAGAAAAGTGTTGTGATTCCTATTATGAAAGGCTTATTAAAAGTTGTTAAATAATGAAAACTGAAAGCTTGCGATATTTCTTGTCTATAATATAATGTAAGCTAGGAAGTGTAATTATAGAATAAGCTTACAGAAAAATACTTTTCGAACTTGCAGAAGAATACTTTACCAGCACTCTGTTTGAATTTATACGGCATATTTTCAAAAAGTTTTTTAATAATATAATATTTAATTACATTTTTTTAAATTGTGAACTGTTTTAAACAAAACACAAAGACTGCAAACTTTAACTGATAATACACGCGTCAAATAACGGGACATCATTCTCAAAAACACTTACATAACTATAGCGAGACTAAAGCTTCGTACAGACGGTGGTCAGATCTTACAATATTGTAAGCAGGCGTTGCAAATAGAAATATTTTTCTAACAATGGTGCCTTTGTCAGATGCATTAATTTTACACTTCTTCCAAATACAAAAGAGCTAACAATGTTCACACAGTTGCAAGACATTTTTAGTCAATTTTAATGCAGTTTAGGCAACGCTGCTTACCAATATTGTAAGGTCTGACCACCGTCTGTACCAAGGCGAATTCATTTTTCAGGTGGAGTTGAAAGCACAGCTGTGCTACTTTTTTATCTTACTTAGAGAGAGAAATGTCAAATGTTGCTTATGTTTTTGATATATCGATCAACGAAAGCAACAAAAAAGTACATTGTTGCGTTTTTGGTGTTGTTACTTGTTGTAAAGGCCGTGTCAGATACAACTTTGTCGCTTTGCGTGACGTTTCTACCTTCGGCAGAAAAACGCAAAGCAATAGGTGTATGCCACAATGAAAACTTTGACAACACTTACGCATTGTTTGTCTACATATAAAAGCGGTTGGTAATTTGTACATTTAATTATTTGTTATAAAAATAAAAGTTAAAAATTCAATTGGACGGTTTTTTGGAATTGAATTTGGCAAAAAAAATTAAAAAAAAAGAAAATTATACTAGCCAATTGCGCGCAAAAAGATGAGAGTTGGCTAACTTTTTGCTTCGCTCCGCTTTGAAAGTACTTTATGTGACATGTTTTGTATAAGTATGTATATTTTATCTTAGATGTCAAAGCGATTCGGTAACGCAACGTGAAGCAAAAGTGGCCTTAAGATCGACACCATCGCATACATAAATTCGCCTTGGTCTGTACGAAGCTTAAGTCATTTGCCACCACATTTCTTGTCATGTTGTAGGAAATCACTTATGATAATTTCGGTTATACAGCTGTTTTAAGATAATTTTTTTTTTATTTAGTAGTGCTACCATACTTTTATCTAAGTTACAAATCAAGCAGCCCTTGAAAACTTTAACTGTATTTTAAATACAACTTAAATTTAAACAAAAAAATACTCAATACGTTTTTAAATGCGAGGTCACAAACTGGCCATTAAAAATAATTTTATTTAAAAAAATTAAGATAAATCCTTCAGATGTTTAAAGGAGTTATTTAAAATGATGTAATAATTTGCCAAATTCGATTACTTTTCATTATTAAATACATTTAATTTGGGTACTCAACACATTCAACGGTTTTATTGTTTAAGTTTTTTATCAACCTTTCAAAGCAAACCATTTCGTTTCAAATTCTTTTAAATTTTACATATAACAATGTTTTTTTATTGTTGTACTTTAAAAGAGCCGTTAAATTTTCCATTGAACTTTGTCCAAAAAATACAAATCAAAAGTATTAAGTAATTATTTTTGAGCATTAAATACTCATAAAAAGTGTTAATACTCTATACTCGGTAGCAACAACTCCATACTTTGCCAGCACTACCATGTTCATATATGAATCGCCGAATAGCCTGATATATACAAAATTACCAATTTCGTAGATATTGGGATTTGATAGTAAGGCAATTTGATTTTACCTCTGAGGTAAAGTTGCAATTGAAATCAGACAGTGAAAACTATATGCCCTTCTTAAGTGGCATATAAACTACACAAACGGCTTGACAAGCACACACTTTCGGTTTCAAAATACACGGTACAAACATAGTTATAAATTTTTTAATAATTTTTTTTTTCTTTTTTCTCTTTTTGCACTTTGCAAAGTTTTTACTATAATGATTATATTAAGCACTGGGCGGTGCAACAGTTGGACAAATATGTCACATGTTTGTACGACAATTAAAACATTTGGATTTTCTACAATTATGCTTTAAACCAGTGTTTAAAAATGCTTGACTATTTTTAATGTTTTTATAATTGCTTAACTTAACTTAAGAAAAAGAACACAGTAAAAGCAAAAGCAAACGCAGAAAAAGTGAGAGTAAATAATTTATTTATTCTCACCATGTTTATGTTCTCAGCTTAAAAAGCCAGCCAAGCAACCACTTGAAAAAAAAAATTGCTGTTGCTGTAAGTAATAAGTTTTTGTTTATTTTTTTTTTGCTTTGGCTTAACTGTAAATTGATGTGCTTAAATTCAGCGAGTATTAACTTCTTTGCTGTTTTTGACTTCATTGCTGTTGCTTGCTGTTGCAGGCGTTAGTTTCATAGAATATATACATAATTACATAACACAAAATAAACAAATTAGTTTAAAAAAACGTGTAGTTTCATTTACGTATGTATGTACCTATGTATTTATTAAAAAAAAACGCAAAATACCAAAAAAATTCGAAACAAATTCGTTCATAATATATTAAGTTCCAGCAACAGCAAAGAAGTTAACTTGCTGACTTTAAGCGCATCAAAAGCAAAAAAAAAAAACAATCAAAAACTTAATACTTACAGCAACAGAAAATTTGTTTTCTTAAGTGGCTTCTTTGCTGACAGATTTAGCAGAGTACATGCACATAGCGAGTTTAAACAAATTATTTACTCTCTTTGTTTTGCTTTTGCTTTTTTGCTTTTGCTGACTCGTTATCAAAGAGTTAAGTAAACACTTAGACACACAGTTTTTTAATTTGCTGCAAAAAATGTAAACAAAGCAAAAATGTGCGACTGTTGCTATTTTAAAGCAAGCAATTTAAACACTGCTTTAAACGTTTGTCAAAACATCCCAATTAGCAAAGCAAAAGGTTTGCACAATTGTACAATTGTCGTTAAATTTTGAAATGTTTTTTTAAGCCGTTTGTGGTTTATTTGAGTCTTTAATGTCCTCTCGCAGTACATCGTCTTTCACGGCGTGGAAGTATGCGAATGCCCAAAAAAAAAACATATTCGATTAATAAAACTTAATTAAAAAAAAAAATAACTCTCTTTTTAGTGATTCTAGTTACTTTTAATAAAACAAATAATTAAAAAATATCAACTAAAAATTCCTGCTTCACATAAACATGTGGCCAACAAATAAACAAACAAATTTTAAGAAAAAAAAAAAAAAAAAAAAAACAAATAAAATGGCTGTGCCAAATCTTTGATACCCTCCACCCAGAGTTAAAATGTTTCAGGATTAGGTTTTTATATTAAAAAATATAAGCCAATATTAATAAAAACTTATCGAACAGTATTAAAATTTGTTGCGATTTTAGGCGTATTAAAGTACATTTCAGAGGTACGGCCCTATCGTAAATTATGGACCAAACAATACGAAATTTGGTGGCGTGATTTCTAGTCATATAAGACTATGACAGGCCAATTTTTACTATAACAGAGTTATTTGTTACGGTTTTAGGAGTACTAAAGTCTTTTCCGAAAGTGGGCCTTATATGGGGCTTGTAACAAAAATATTAATTTTTTAGGAAGGTTGTTGTACATTTGGGTTCCTAATTATTTTCTTACTGGACTGATTGTGCTGGATTTTAAACCCAAACTACTTAGAACTAAAACCAATTTGAAACTAAAATTGTTCTTTTCTGTCGAGTCTTTCAAAAGTGAGCGTGTTTTCAATAGGTGGACATGGCTAAATCGAATTAGAACTACACAAGGACTCAGGACGTTATGGGGTCTCAAGTGAATATTAAAAAAAGTTTTACATGGAATGACAAAGTTAGTACACCCTCATTCGCCAATAGTGGTGGAGGGAACATGTTTAAAACATAAAAAAAAAACAAATTTAAAAAAAAAACTTTAAATATAAACCTAATTTTTTATACCTAAATTTTTTTTAAAATTATTATTCAGTGCGAAGGAGAAAGTGTTTTAATTTTTTTGTCTGAGTTTCACATTTTCTATTATTACTTTTTAATTTTGGCACGAACTTTTTGTGTGTCATGGCTATATATCAAATACCTATATCTAGTAATTTTCCATAAATATAATAAATTTTCAATAATATAAAATACATATACCTTGAACTACGATATTACATTTAGTTTTTCTGTTTAAAAATATAATATACATACATAAATTCGAATAAAATAAAAAAGGAAAATTATTCTTAAAATAAACCTAAGTAATATAAGCAATCGGAGTGATGTGCCATTTTTCTTTAAAAAAAGTACGAGGGATGTTTAATAAGTTAACAACTATTGAAATAAAATACTATAAAGATAGTAATAAACACAAATTTAACTTTCGAGAAATTGGTTTTTGTAATAAACTTGTGTTCGATTTGCTGAAAATTATATAAGAAAAACAAAATAGTATTGCAGCATAATCCATTGAATTAAGAAAAACCAGGTATTGAAAAAAATCGTTCAATAGTAGACTATCCTTTGTTTTGTGTGCACAACAAGAAAACGTTGGCAGAATAGTTTCCTTATGTTCATTGATGTGGGGAAAACGGGCACGACAACCCATATAGAAAAGCAACAAAAACAATTAAGATGGCGTTTATTTATATGCCAATACTGCAGTGATTTCCGACATCGTTGCGCAAACAAACGTTTAAACAACGCTATTTGAACAAGCACAAAACATCAACAACAGCAGTCTTAACGATAAAAATTCATGTGTGCATATGAAATTTTGTCGTACTATAAACATAGCGATGGCAAGTCTGGACGATGAGTTAAAGAAACGAAAATTTTTTTTTTTTCATTAACTTATGAAGCATCCCTTGAAAAGATTTTTAAAAAAAGATACTTAAACGTTAAATTTCCTTTTAATACGTACACAACAAATAACTAAAAGTGCTAACTAATGGAAAACAAATGTTCGAGTATTTTTATATTGTATGATTAATTAGTTTGTAATAGCAAAACGTGAACAATTTTTCGGTCACTGACCTATTAGTAGTTAAGATGTTGGCGAGTGGATTTTAATGAAAACTTACTTGCATAATCGATGTATACTTGTCTCACGGAATAGTTGATAACAGTCTTCACATATACGATCCAATCGGAAGAACATAGTTTTGTTAAAGATACCTTTACACTCTAAATCGAAGAAGTTACTTCTTTTGGATAAATTATGATTATGGGGCAAAGCTGTGAATAGTGGAATCAAAACAAGAAACAGCACTACCGAGATCTTAATGTTGCGGGAACACATCTAAAAAGAGAAAATTAATATAAATAATTAAAACTTGTTAAAACATAAATTTTTGGTAAACAAAAAGACAGTTTTTTTAAAAACTTTTTAAAAATTAAAGAATATTCATATTTCGCAGGGTATTAACTCAAAATTTTAAAAACTATTGTTAATTCAATATTAAAGGCATATGAAAAAGAATTTTTGAGGTAATCGTTTTGTTACCAAAAATAGCACGATATTTTTACAGCGGGTATATGTATATGAATATTAAGTGTCCATTTTTTCCAAAAAGGAAAAATATTAAAATTTTGAGTTAATACACTCTTGTTAATCAAATACGATATGCATGTATTTTTATAAATAATCGCATAATAAATGTTTAAACTCTTACGCCAATATTTATAAAAAAAAAGTGTATTAAAGGTATATGAAACGGATTTTCTATGAAAATTTTTTAAATAAACCTTTTTTTAATCCGTTTTTTTGTAAAACCAAATTATATTCAATGAAATGTTAAGTATTGCAACAAACTCTGTTATCTGGCATCACTTCTTTTCTTAACAGAAACGTAAACAAACCATACAAAGTCCCCTTATACAATAGCTGCGTTCGAGAACACAAAAGTTTTTACTATTTTTTACTGAACTTTACTGCATTTTACTAAACTGCGTTCGCGTACACAAAATACAGTAAATGAGAACACAAATTGAGAGCGTAAAGTGACAGTTCTTGACTGAGTACTTACAAATTTTTACTGCAGAAATTTTTGCAGTAAAATTTAGTAAAACAAAAAAACATATGTTTCAAAAGGTAAACAAACAAAAGTAGCAAACAAAAGGCATACAAAATGTGAAAAATTGTTTAAAAAACAAAAGTTGAAATAAAACTAAAATAAAAACAAAAAATGAATAAATATTAATTAATTAAATTTGTTTGTGAAGATTTTATATGGCTAAATACCAACTTTTAAAACTTTGTTTAGTTATGTTAATTTTTTGGAGTTGTAAAAGTGTCAAGTACTCGGGTACTTAGAACAGCCCTTGTTTTTAAAGTTATCAATAGTAAAAAGGTATTCGTGTACTATAGATCAAATTTAGCCGGACACAAATTAGCAAATTCAAATAAAATAAGAAACAAACAAATATGAAAGATTACATAAAATAATTTGTTTGTATTTTCCAAAAATATTCGTGTTTTAAAAAGTATTTAATCGAGTACCGATAAGAAAACGTGTTAAGTATGTAGTCAAAAGTGTAAACATTTTTCAACACTTCAATTATTTGCCATCAGCTGTTGCCTTTATTTTACGAATTTTTACAAATTTTGCTTTCGCGTACTTTTTTGGACAACAGCTTTTTGTGAGAGCAAATTTTTAAGTTTACTCATTTACTGCATTTTACTGTAAAAGTACTCAAACGCACCTAATGTGACAAGTGAAAGGCAGACAGATAAAGTTTGTAGGCGAGAGAGGAAAAAAGTAAAGTGTGTCACGCAGACAGCGTCGCCCCCTTACCAACAAACTTGGGCTGTCTGCCTTTCACTTGTCACATTGTAAAAGGGTACATAGCGAGAGTGTTACAATACCGTTATATGCAGTTGTATTACCAGTGTTGCAGTTTTGGTAAAATTTATTTCTAATAATATAGAATTGCTATTTTTATTAACTTTACTGTTAATATTACGAATAATTTATAATTTTTTTTACTGCAGTTCTAAAAATATTACAATTTTTTATTAAAAATCTAAAAATAGTTTATTGTTATAACAACAAGCGGACAATTTATTTTTATGTAAAAGGGATCATTATTTTTTGTGGCTGTTTTTTAGTCTGTTTCCATCATCACATTATATTCTATAAATACTTTATTTTTTAAATTGAGGATATTCCTACATACTATATAGACAGTATTAGTGTTCAGACATTACAATTTTTTGTCGTAATGAACTTGTTTGGTTTTTTGTAAACTAGTCTGTTCTTTTTTTTCGTAAGTTGGTATTGTAGTCGTCGTATGTTGCAGATGTTAATAATTTACGGAGAATTGTTAAAAACAATAATTTATGTTTTAACAATTTTTATTTCAATGTGTTTAAAAAATATGTTATCAACACTTAAACTAATGGAATTTTTAAAAGCTTTACAACTTTGTATGTATATTATAAAATTAACGGTAATTTTGTTTGTAAACCTCATTTTTAGGGATCAAACATGAAATAGCGAAAATACAAAATTACTATGTGGGGATTCACAAGGTGTGCTATCAAGTCATAACGTCATAATGTCCTAAATAATATTTTACAATTGTTAAAAAAAAAAAATATTTTTTTATGTTGTTTAAAACACAACAATATTTTTTTTTTAAACAATTGTAAAATATTATTTAGGACATTATGACGATATGTCTTGATAGCACACCTTGTGAATCCCCCCTATGTTTAAAAAAAAGAAACTGTAAAATTTATAAAGAAATGTATACTGTTTGATAACTTGAATTCTAATATTTTGTAATAATGTAACAAGAGTTAAGAAGGCCGGTATTCACTATCCTACGCAATCGTAAGATTCATTTACACTATTACACAAAAAGGTACAAACCATATGACTCAGCTTCTTTACAAAAATATGCAAATCTAATCGCATAAATGAAAATTTTCATAAGCACTTGCAAGTTGGGCAGACTTGTGAAACTGATCTGGCACTTAATGGCTTTTTAGGTCACACTATCATATTATCGTGCGACTAAATGCGGTAGACAATTCCATTTTCCAAAAATTACCCCTTTGCGAGAAAATCGGATCTTATATAATACTTCGAAATGCCAAGTGGAATACTTAAAGCAGATTTTTTTTTCTCATTACTTATTTATTGAATCTTCATATATTCAGCCATGTCACAGAGTATAATTTCGTTCGGAAACAGAATTCATTCCGTATTTTGGTTCTTCAGAAAATTACGAAGAAAATTGCGGAATGAAACCGTCATGAACGGAATGGGAGTTTTCGAAATATACTTTCTATAAATAAACAAATATGTTTTCTTCGGTTCCGAACGGAATTGTACTCTGTGACATGGCTGATTAAAAATTAACTAACAATAACTAATAAAATCTTAATCTAATACTTAATTGTATGTCCTGCCAGTGCCGGACAATAATTTTCCTCATTACGGATCAAAATTCAAAATCAACATTAAAGCAATCTAGTGCATGCACAAAAGTCCAGAGATAAAAAATTCCGGTTTTGAATATTGGAAATGTTGTTTAAATTCTTCAACATATTTTCACTGGGGCGAACACACTAGAATAATTTTAATAGACATTAAAGCGAAATATCCTTGCGCTAAGATAATGTTCGATATTTGTTGTATGTAATTAAAGGTATAGTTTGTATTAAGCGAACTTGAAATTTGCTAAGACTAGTAAATGGAAATATTGATGAAAACGATAACACCGTTTTACGCAAGCAATTAATAAAAAAGACAAGAAAATGCTACCACACACGAAGCTTTCATTTTTCATGTTAAAAATTACACGTACCGGTAAAAGAGATATGAAAAACCTTACGCACCCAAATTCTTTTATTAAAAAATAGGTTAGTCTCGGATCACACTTTGAAAGTCTTCTTTCAGAAAGTCTGAGTATAGTGGTGAGAGGGTGGAGAAATAATAGCATCGGGTTCATACTTTTAAGTACATGGAAATTTTCTTTTGCTTAACAATTCATAAATATCAACTTGTAGTCGGCTGTGCTTTTACACGTTTTTTTTTCATATTATTTTTATAAAATTTTTTTCTAACCCACTTTACTTTTGGTTTGAAAATGTCAAAATCAGAAAAATTATCTTTAAAATTTGTTTTAGACATCATGAACTTAGCAGTGCCTGTGAAATTTTCCACTGCAAAATGCATACAGGTCGTATTAATGCATTTTTTTTGCAAATGTTCTGTAAATGTCAGCACGAATTTTCATTGGAAAAATTTTCAGTTAGAGTGTCTGACAAACCATCTGACATATGATGTTTTGCAAGTCATTTGTTTGTGGCGGCAAATATTCATTAAAATCTATTTATTAACACATATTCTTTAAAAAAACATGTTTAGTTAACTGAATTGAGAGTGAATAGCAATATAAATCAGTATATAATTTGCCGTTGTTCTATATTTGTTAATTTAAAAAAAAAAAAAAAAAATGTGCAATTAAGGGCATAATAAACTACACAAATTGCTTGGCAAACATGCAGTTTGTTTTTGCTTCAGTTTGGCAATAGACAACACAATCATATTTCCTTCAAACATCAATTTTTCATTTTAGTTTTGTTTTCAATGAATGAAGACGATGCTTGTGCTGCGGCAATTTTGCTCGCTTTTTGTTTAAAACGGAGCAGAAATATAAAAGAAAGAATAGGATTTGGAGAAAAGAGAGCTCTAAACGACGAACTGCTTTGGGAGCAACAATTCTGAGTGCGTTCGTAAATGCATCACTGCGCTGCATCAGAAAAGCAAACTTTTTTTAATGCCGATAAAAAGATATTATAATTTTTTTTATTGTGTAACTATTTTTTTTTTTGTAGAGTATTGGACAATTTTATGGTCCATATCTACTTCATTGATATATATATATATATATATGTATATATAAACATTTGAAATCACTGATGCAGCGCAGTGATGAGGGTACGTTCGTATACCCTCTGCAAAAAAATTGGAATTTACGGCTGAAAATGATTTTATTGCTTCGTCTTCTACGTCTTTACTCTGCAAAGTTTTCACTTAAATTATAACTTTTAGCACTAGACACCACAAAAAGTTTGACAAATATCCAACATGTCTGCCAAATATTAAGAATTTTTAATATTTCTACAATCATTGCTTCAAATGTTTGTACAAACGTAACATTTTGACATGTTTGCCAAGCTATTTGTGTGGTTTATTATGTCCTTTACATATGTATTTTACATCTGGCGGAGTCACTGCAAAATACATGTCATGTAAAACCCATAAAGTAAGCATGTTAAATAAACAATTTAATGAAAAAAATTTCGATTTAAAGTTAAAAATGTTGTCACGAGTGGTTTCGTACGATTCAGAACGGTAGATAGGATAAGCGACAGTGCAACATCGGTGAAATATTTGTAGTGTTAACACAACTTATAAAAACCTTTTATTTCCAATACTAAAGCCGGCCGGCATTAAATTCAGCGTAAGAAGAAAACTTTTGAATATACGGCTATTCATTCATACATGCGTGTTTTTATATTTATTTTAATACTGTGTGATAAAAAAAAACTATTGTATGGCTATAAATTAAATATAGATTTTATTTTTTACAAAAATAAGCAAAAAAAAGTAATAAATTTAGCAATTCGATTCCAATTAGTAACACAATTTAATGTTCATGTTTTTGTGCCGCCTCATATGAAAATTGATATCGGTACCACATACAGACCACAATGGATATACAATACATACTCAAACATATTCATGCATTTATAAGGTTCTTGTGGTAAATGTTAAATGGATTTTAAAGTGTATACATAAATATATGAATGAATGTTATTTTAAATCTGTGTGGAAATGATGGTGGATAACCTTTATCAATGGTACTATAAGACAATCTCTTTAAAAAAAATAAAGAAACAAATAACGCCCTCTAATAAAACACTGTATGGCAACATAATAAATATGGCGTAACATTAGTTTAATATAGAGTTGTATTCGTGAGTGGTTTTTGATTCACGATTACTTAGGCTCACAAGAGAAAGCAAAATCGTCATGTACGCTCACTTACGAATCATTTCCAAAGTCTCACAATAACGCAAAGTCACGAAATATTATATTTGAAAGAGTTCTTTTATAATGAAGCATGAATGGAAGCATAAATTAGTTCTAATTTAGTTAACTATTTGGATTATTATTGATGAGTCTTTGTGAGTGCGTGGAAAGTTTTCCGGAATTTTTTCATTTTAATTACGCACGCAAATGCACGTTATGCTCACACGTATATTTTAACTAGCACTATGTCAGAAAAACATCGAGTTTTTTACCTACGTCTGCCATAACTGTTTGAATTAAGTTACACAGGGTCTCTACCTGAGATAAGATATAAGATTTTTATATTAGCAAACGTCAAATTCAATCGCAGAGAGTATTATCTTACGTGTGGACTCTCAAATAGTGTTAGTAATAATATTATAATAAATGTTATGAGATTTCTTATAACAACTATTTTATAAGATGAGCTGTCAAAAATACGCATGCATACACACATATAAAACAATAATAAGCCACCATTATTAAAATGTGTAATTTATTAATGCAAATTGTGCCAATCTTTGTGAAAAGTGTTTAAAAAAACAATATTTTAAATTAAAAAATCAAAAAACTAAAAAAAAGAATAAAAACGATACCAGATTACTGTACGAGAATCAGTCGATTATGAAATCTTCTAAGATACGTGTTCACCTTGTTTAATTTTAAGATTATTAAACAAGATATTATCTCAGGTGGAGACCCTGTGTTAATTGCGGTCTAAGCTCACATAAAATAACTAAAGCCCCGGATAGCTGATAGTAATAGTAAAGTTGCAAATCAGCTGCTTCATTTTGTTGTATGTAAATCAATTAGAACGATTATAGTTAGCAGTAAGATGTACTTAAGTTAACCGTAATTTCTAAATCTGTAGAAAATAGATTTATCTTACTATTTTAAAGTACGGTTACATTACTGCTACTGTGGCTGTAGGTGTAAAGAAGTAACAATACAAAAATTGTAAGACCAGAATTTCAAAAATTGCAAGTCTGGACAATAACTAACTTTAACACTAACTTGAAGTTAAAGTTAAGTGTAGACCGCTCATGTTTAAGTTTTATCATGGTAGTTAAAACATTTCGTTTGAGAGCTCTTTTATAATATAAATTCGCGGTTAAGTTTGACCGCCCGCTTTTTGTAGTTGCTTTTTGCCATTTTGAGTTAATATGTCAAAAGGGTTGTAAACTCTATATAATATACTTTGCTTTTTGTGAAAAATATGTAAAAGCCTTTAGCATAAAATAAGCATTTAACTATAAAATTAAATTTTTGTTGCCACAAGCTTTAAAACAAAAACTCAGTGTAGCTACTTGACGCGGCAACGAAATAAAAATAATAAAAAGTTATAACTCTAACATCTCTATGGTCACGCCACCATAAACAAATAGGCAAGTCTTCACATAATGTTTTAACTGAATTTCATGTTAGGTGTAGAAATAGAGTTAATGCGTTTTTAACTAGTGGTAATACTTCATGTTAGGTGTAGACGTAGAGCTAATGTGTTTTTATTGGTAATATTTTATGTTCGGTGCAGACGTAGTGTTAATCTGTTTCTATTGGTTATATTGAGCTGACAATTTATATTGACATTTACATCAAAAACAACTCTGTGGTTAAATTATTGCCAATATTATTAGATATTTTCTAAAACTATGACTTGCGGTTTGAATAAAACACATATTATTTTATTAAAAACAAATTTCCACTCTATATTTTAAATTAAAAGTAGAATTTATATAAGAAGTCATGATGTAGTCATTCATTCTCGCCTATATGAGCAAAAAACCGTATTTGTTTAAATAAAACGTTACATATTTTGTTGTAATTAAAAAGTCCTAATGTATAATATTTAATAGACACATGTGTGTGATCATCATCGGCAGCAACGACTACAAATATTAGATAAACGTTTCGGTATTATTCACATTTCGTTTATTTTAATCTATTAAAGTCACGAGATAATTTACAAACAACAAAAAAAAAAAAAAAAAAAAAAAAAAAAAAAAAAAAAAAAACTGTGTTTAATTTTGTATACAATTTGTAGAAGTAGTAGTAATCGCAATTTTTAAACTAGCGACATCATGTCTGCCATGAAAAACACATGTAATAAGAAAAAAAACATTAATTACAAAAATAATAGTTGTATGGCAAAAATAATAAATATTTTTCAGTATAAGTATATTTATGTATGTATGTATATGTATAAAAGTTTCATATGGAACTATCTAGTATGTCCTAGGGAACGGCAAATAATAAAAAAAAATCGATTTTCGATCGACTTTTTTTTGGTTTTGTGAAACTGATTAATCGGAAATTAAAATCGATTTTTTATAAGTTAAGCCCTAAGTCGTTACGAGCCGTGAAATAATGTTAAGAAATTATGTTTTAAAAGAGCTTTCAAGACAGATTCCTTAGCAACACTATTAAAACACTAACATCAGCCCTCCACACCTAACACGATTTAGAGTAATGCCAGTAAATTTATGTTTATTGAAGACGGGGATTTAAAAAACGAACGTTCACAGGGCACTAGGGTTTTTCATACGGGATTTACCGGGTTCTCGCACATTTTTCGGGCAAAATTCCCGGAAAATTTCTGCGGGGGTCCCTGGGATTTTATTCATTTAATTACGATAACTTTATTGCTGATGTATATAATTGTAAATACGTTATGTCAAGATGTAGATTCAAATGTTAATCCGATAAGTAAGGCAATGTTTAACGTTTGATGTTTTAAAGAACTGAAATTTTTAATTTTTTAACTATTTTGCACCGTTTTATATTAAGCGGGATTTCTCGGGAAATTGAAAAATAAATCTAAAATGAAAAGTACGGGAAAAGAAAAACTACAGGGCACTGATGTCGCAAAGATGCTCAAATATTCATCAGCAATTTCGTATGTATTCGGATAAATTGCCTTGTGTTTTTCCACTCTTCTAGTGAATTTAAGAATCACACTCCGCTTTGTTGAACTATTGGAATAATTTAACCGGAATGTCATTGATTAAATCATGTGTTTCCACAATATTTTTGTGAATTTCCCCAAAGCCCACTTTAATTGTTTGGTTCAATACGAATACGTAGAGAACTATTTTGTGCAGTGTCTTTTAGTGACTTTAATTTCAGAAATACGAACGCATCTATCATAAAATGGGAAGAACACCAAGAGTATTAATAGGTGAATACGTAAAACTACAACTTAATTTTACTTCAAGCTTATCAAACAGCTACTCACATATGTATACTCATATAACGGTTTTTGTATCGTAAATGCACATATTTTTATACCCACACCACATGAGTGTATTATGCGTTTGTGCTGATGTTTGTAGCACTTTAAAGTATTGGCCCTAGACCTATCTTAAAGTGATTTTCTAAGTCGATCTAACGATGTTCGTCTGTCCTTCCGACTGGCTGATTTAATAGACAATCTTGTGCGAAAATCACAGGTCGCGATTTTTGAAATAATTTGACAACATTTGATACAAAGATTTTAATTTTCACAAGGACCAATCATACTATACGTTATATCTGTCATATCAAACGTTTTTGTTTTAAATTTGCTGAAACATTCTTACAATTTTTTGGTTTCAAGAAATTCATTCGAAGTTATAAAAGATGGCAACACTTATTTTCGTATCAGCGAAATAAAATGCTGTAGCGTGATTTTTATTTGATTATTAAAAACCTATAAAAAAAAATGCAAATTCTTTTACACAGAAAATATTAAAAATTGTCTCTAGTTACCAAATTCATGGAATCAAGCAAACAATCTGTTGATTTTGGACCTATTACTAAAATGATTATATAGATTACTAAAAATTGTAAAAATTTAAAATTGTGAATATTTTTTTTTCAATAAATGACATTTTTATTTTTAATTAAAAAAATGATCAAAAAACTTGGCCGTTTCAAACAATGTGTTAATTGATTTGATTAAATACAGCTTAGGTTTTGACATGTTCTAACAACAATTCTACAAGTTTAAATTATTTTATTTTAAACGAACACATCAATTAAGATTTTTTGTTATTTGATTAACATTTTAACTAAAAATTTATTTAAAAACAACTAAAATGTTAATAAAATCTAAACTATATTTTTAATTTTCTTTCAACTAAAAAAATAATTGACTCAATTATCACATTAATAAAATTGAAATACTTTTTAAACAATTTTTTAATTGATTACAAGCTATTGATAATTTTTTTCTGTGTATTAGAGGTAAATTTACACATTTTTGTTCATGAAGAGTTGGTAGTACTGGGGTCTAATCACCGCATTCGTTATCGAGTAAACTTTCGAATCGAGTAAACTGTCGTATCTCTCTGCATACGATAGATACTGACGTATCGGATGAAAACTCTAGAGATGTAATGTCAAAGGTTTCTCGATATCTAATGCTATCATCCAATTACGATACATTTCATTCGATGTCGAGTGTCATGATACAAAAATTAAAATTTCGATCAGTTTTTCTCGATATCGTATGCGGCTGATTACAGCGAATATTTTAACCAATCTTTATTTACTTGATTTTAAGTGGGGTACACACTATCGATCATGAGTGATCATTTTGCTCAAATTTTCGCTTCCTCGATAGTGTGGTTGCTAATTTACGTCAGTTAACAGTTAAACACAAATTATTTAGTGGTTGATAATTTGTAAGCCGTTTGTGCATTTCAATTGGTCCTTTTAATTCTTTTTTTAACTTATAAATTAAACAGATCTGTTTTTTTTGCTATCTGGCCAACCAAAGCTATCAAATGAGTTTCGAAAACAAAAGTAATAATTTATTATAAGTCATCGTCCATTGTTGCGCAATTAAACAAACCCTGCTTCGAAATTGCATTATTGTCCGCATTATAAAACTCTGGTTTTGCAATTTTTAAATTTGTTGTCATCTCTTCGTCGTATTATATTTGATATATAAAATATCAAATATGCACACCCCCAGCCATATTTATTTTGTATTATTTATAAAACAAAGCACAGAATTGTAGAGTACATACTTAAAACTATGTGCCCTCCCCAAAATTTTGCCCCACTCACCAACGAACTCAAGAATTGCTGCAATAAAAATTGCAGGTGTGGCCGCGGGGAAATTTGTATTTAATGAAATACCACCCCCCGTTAAACAAAATTAACAAATATTTTTTGGCAAAACAGTCAGGAATTTTTATCCATAATAAAAGTGTGTTAAATATAAATATTTACATGTTCTAAATAAAACAAATATTTTGTGAAAAAAT
Source organism: Pollenia amentaria (assembly GCA_943735925.1). Lineage (NCBI taxonomy): Eukaryota > Metazoa > Arthropoda > Insecta > Diptera > Polleniidae > Pollenia > Pollenia amentaria. The sequence goes on along the minus strand of OX031010.1, from coordinate 179,020,924 downwards.
GCATGTTTTAATTACACAGAAATATTTTTTTCTTTCTAAATAAATGTATTAATATGCAAATAAAATAAACAATAGAAAAAACATAGAAATTTCATTTAAAAACACAACTGCGCAAATTAATTAAAATAATAACATAACGTCAATGAACAAAGTTATATTTTATTTTTAATTTAGGGGGCTTGTCCACTCCATCTTGAAACAATTTTTGTTGTTGTTATTGTACATGATTTTTGGAACACTTTCATGCAATGGCAGCGCATTATTTTCGTTTAAATTTCATTAAACAGAAATAAAATTGCGCCTCATATATTACAAGTATTAAAAAAAGTGATTTCCTTTTTATTAAAAATAAAAAAAAAAACTTATAAATATTAATTTATTAAAAACAAAAATGTACATGTATTAAAAATTTCATTTCAAAATACGTTATATTTTCTTGTGTATGTATGCATTTAACTATAATTTGTTTCTCGTTTCAACGTAAGCGAATATCAATACAGATCACTTTTTTAATGAATTTCAATTAAAATTTTGAACTCATTCGTTTACAGTCTAAATATACTATATTGATCTCATACAAATTGTTTATTTGCAACTAATTGTTGCCATTTTATTTGCTGCGAATAAAGCAGTTTATTAGTATAATATTTTGATTTGTCTAAATAATTACCCGTTACAAAATTTTTATTTTTAAATTTTCGTTTATTTAATTTCCTGGCATAAGCTTTGTCCGTATAAATTTCTTAAAAGGGGTCTGTACATGGTCAAAATACTTGTCATGCTGACGAATTCACCCGTGTACGTGTGCTGGACGTAATATTCGCCGTCATATCAATATTTTCCCTCCATCATCTTCGGTTTCACACATACACACATTTTCAGTAATTGTACTATAGCGCTTGGTGAGAAATTTTGACGATGTAAAGACCCTTTAATATACAGTTTCGAGTCTTGGAAGCTTCAAAATAAACGCAAGATTTTAATTTTTCGCCATTTGTGCAGTAGAAGTTTGGCAACCTAAGAAGCACGTTTTTGGGTTTATGGCTTTCTTAAGTAAATCTATATGTAATTGCACATGTCTGTCAAAATTGACAAATACAAAAGGTTTATAATTATTGCTTTCAAACGTTCGCTTTTGGTTTCATCTGGCATTCACAACAGCAAATTGTATACAGTTTTATATTTCTATTCACTTTTTATTTTATTTCTGTTAATTAAAAATTTAGTTTATTTTTAAGAGTATGTGTAAATAAAAAGATTTTAATGTAAATATATATATTTGCCGTCACAACAGTTAATGTCAGATGGTTTGTCAGTTCAAAATAGAACACGCTCTAATTGAAAAGTTTTATTCTGGAAATTCGAGCATATATTAAAAAAGATTTATTTTTTTGCCTTTACTCGATTGTAAGGAAATTTGACGTGCACACTGCTTAATTCATGTCGCCTGAAGCCACCTTCAAGCGTTTAATTTGTCTAATATAGGTTTCAAAGAAATCACATGTGTTTTTTTGAAAAACAAACGCATCCGCAAGGTGACGTTGTTCTTAATGGATTTTGTGCTGGAACATACTGTTTTAAAAATTAGGCTGGTAAGCAAAATCTGTTTCTTGTGCTGGATATTGGCTCAAAATAATGTCTACAACATTTACATGAGCATCTGCGGTGTCGGTCTAATCTCATTGTTAAGGGGATGAAGCTACCTTATTACGCTACTTTTGACAAATCGCTAGAACAGCACCTGGAGATAGTCCTCCCTCCCTCAGATCAAACTTTCCCACAAGTGGTGAAAAATCAGACCTTTAGTGGGAATTTCAGGGTATCCCTTCCCGCGACTTAGATAAGTTAAACACAACCACCACGGGATCCTCGAAAGTGTCCTGTCAGCGGACAGTCAAAACAATCTTCCTGAAAGACAATCTTCCTAAAAGACAGAAAGCGTTTCCCGCGACAAGCATAGTAACGTAGGCCGCAACTAATAGTCAGTCCGGTGCCATTCTACCTGGGGCTACTGACTCCCATGATACCAGATAGGATCTCTGGTTCGCGGCGATCGTGAAGACCTTTTGAGATCTGTCAATTTTAGATCTTTGCCGAATTCCAGGTATTGGCTGCACCTGATTTAGCACCAGAGGATGTAACACCAACTATCATTAAAGGGTCGATTACGGATGGCAACTCAACATCAGCAGCTAAATGTTTTTTTTTTATATTTTAACATTAGCGGCGTTGCCTGACTCCGCTGCTGGAAACTCAATTTCAGTTCAGTTGCCATCCATAATCAACCCATAAGATGATCCCTACACCCCATGCATAAAAGAAGAAAATTATAGTTTGATTTGAAACTAACATACAATAAAACTTTATTTTTTTTAAAGTGATTGAAGGCCAGTAATTTTTGCGTTGCACAAATAGAAGTATAAGACAACAATAAGATTTACAAAGAAACATTTAATTCGTTTTAACCAATGACGTCATTGTAATATTCTTTCACTACGAGCTTATGAAAAAAAACGCCTTATATATCGAAAGAATTTATAGGTTTAAATAAAAGTCCCAAATTCTTAGAATGCATTTTTATTATTTTTTGTTTAAAATTAATAAAAATCAAATATATTATAAATTGGACTTGCCACTTCATTTTGATTTGAAAAGAAAACTTTTTGTTTTTTGCGAACATCATTATTATGAAAATATGATCATTATTAACATAAACTTAGTGATTGGAATGGAGTACGTGTTGGTCCGTTTACATATAATAATGATGATGATGTCTATATGTTACTTTTATGTTTGGAATTTATTGTCTTGATTAGTTGCCAATTTATGTGATTGTCGGCATATGTCTTCTTTTTTTATACAATTCAACATCATCAACCACAACAACAACAATAATGAATGATCGATCGACTTTAATTGTTGTCTGTTTGTGTTTTGAATGAATGAATGGTGTTGATGATACTTTTGATTAAGTTCCAATTTATGATCTACACACGAGTCAATTGTAAACCATTATTGTAATAACATAATTTTTAAAAATGAAACTGTTTATTTTTTTATGCAAATATTTTTGAGTTTTGGTTTTTAAAATTCGCTACAGAATAAATATTTGCAATTTTTAGTAAGTAGTGTAACAATTAGAGTCTAGGAATTATTTCTTTTTCAAAAGTTACTTTATTATATGCAACATTTTTTATTTTTTCGAATTAATTCTATGAGTTAAATTTCAGTTATGCTTTTTGTGTTACTGAAATTTAACTCGTAGAATAAATTCGAAAAAATAAAAAATGTTGAATATAAGTTGTGTAGTAAATAAGTAATTAAAAATATTTTCGAAAATTAGATACCCAGCAAAAACTAGGTAATGACTTGAAATTACTGAACAGCTTACTTTTCAATTACTACTTCATACCATCTGCATTATATAGAAGTAGTTAAGTAATGGCTGACATATAATCTGATACATAAGCACTTGTTTATGACTTGATTAACGAAATTTATAATTAATTTATAATAAAATACATTTAAGGTTTTATTTATCCAAATCTAATACAAATTGATATTTAAATATTTGTTCTTACAATTTGTTTTTTTTTTTATTAGTTACAAATGAATATGAATTTGAATATGAAGAATTTAAGTACTTAATTGGTTTTGGTATGTATTTTAAAATTAAAATTTTGAATAAAAGCCACACTAATCAATCAACCAAACGATATTATAACGATATCGTCTAGGTGATATAAATTATAATATATGACATCGGTCTTATATCATGAACGATAGTATTTAAATTGTACCTTTCCTTATAATATCGTTTTTCCATGAAAATGTCATAACGTTTTTGCAATCATATCGTTCTCTGGTTTATTGGGTATGAATATGTCCTTGATGCAGGGTAGTGAAAATTTATTTAAATTTATTTAACTCCCTATTTGTAAGCGAATATGGTAATGACTTATTTAACTCCCTATTTGTAAGCGAATGTGGTAATGACTTATTTAACTGTCTATATGTAAGCGAAGGTGGTAAATACTTGCCTCCAATGACATCACCGTGTTAAAATAATGAGTTAAAATGCCATTGTTGAAGTGGTGAAGAGTAGTTATATTAGCTTTTTAACTCATTACTTTGCAATGTAAGTTTTTACTGGGTAATTTAGCTAGAAAATTAAAAAAAAAAACTAATTCTGACAACAGCAAAACAAAAAAGACCGATAAAATTGACAAGTACGTAAATTAAGCTACAATATTAAACTATCGGTCATGTTCTAAAAATCGGTTTCTGGTTTTAAAAGTAGTTCTGCTTAAGATAGTTGATACTCAAAGTTTGAAGTATTTAAAAAGAAATATGTACCTATTTATTTTTAATCCAAATTTATTCCATTTAAATTTCACTTGAATTCGATTTCCAAAACACTGTTTGTTTATAACATTTTTCTTACATTCAGGGATGTTCTGGAAATCGAAAACGCAAAACGAAAGAATTTAAAAGTCGTTTTTTTAATAAGATTTTTGTTGTTAAAGAAATACAAATACAATACAATACAGATATTTCTCTATTAAACATAATTATATAAGAAAATTATAAAAAATTGGATTAAGAGTGTGTTCAAAAGAACTTGAAAATTCTTGTGTTTTGCGTTTTCGATTTCCAGAACGCCCCTGATTATCTGCATATTTCACAATGTCGAAAAAATCCTTTAGTGTACAACTACATTTGAAACAAAAACCGCATTATAAAATATTTCTTTTGTTTTACATGCAGTTGTACTAAAGAAATAATTCTTTTACCATCCTGAAATAGGCATTAAATGGTATTAAACATTTGAACTATGTATGTACATTTGAAACAGAAACAAAATTTTAGAAAATGTAGTTGCAGTAAAGAAATAATTATTTTATCATCGTGAAAAAGGCAGTAAATGTTATTGCATGCACATATACGTCTCTTTGTACATTAGCTGAAACAATACATCTGGTAGTTCTGTTTAAATGGCTGAAATGAATACCAGTAAGAACATTTTTGACAAACCACAGCAATAGAAATGGCGAAACATTGAAAATTAACAAATCGCACGATTGAAAACGAAGAAAAAAATAAAAACAAAAACATTTTATATAGTGCACAGGGTTGTCAGATTTATTTTGAAAATTTTCGCCAAATTCAATGTAGAAAATTGACTAAACCTTTTTTTATTAATAGTTTTTGACAATAAAATACATACATATGTATATTCTTTAAATTATTAAAAATATTTTTTATAAGTCCTAAAAAATAAATTTGTTCCGAATCACTAAAATTCGCTAAAAATGGAAAAAGACGCCATGATACATATTTTGCTTAATTTTGATCAGTGAACACAAAAAATGGTAATGGATGATCAATTTTTCGGTTTCAAAAGTAGAGTTAAACAAAACACACATTAAGCTATGGTATCGATTAAGCTTTTATTTCAATTTAATGATTGGACCTTGCCATTACGTGCGAAATGCATTTAAAGGACCGCCCCTACATTGGTTGAAGCAGCCGATTCTTTTGCGGTAGTTTTCGGCCACTTTCGGGCAGTATCTCGGCGATAACTTGACGAATGTTGGTTTTCTCACGTGATCTTGGAATTGTCGTCGCCAAAACGTGAAATTACGTATTCTGGAAACTTCCCAAGCAATTAAGCCAAAATCAGACGTGGTGTGGGGCTCGTGACACCGTCTTTTAGAAACCACATAAAGTTATAATCTTCAACTACAGGCAAAAAAAAAAAAAAAAAAAGAAAGTCAAATATCAAACGGTCATAGTGCTCTGAGCCGTGGAATCGAAAAAAGTGTTTGTGTTCATTTGCTACTATGACGTACATGCGCAGAAAAAGAATGTTTTTTTAAATTTTAGTGCACTATCTTGTTTTCTTTGTTTCATGCTAAAATTTAATAAAACATTCTTTTTCTGCGCATGTACGTCATAGTAGCAAATGAACACAAACATGATCACACAAGCACGTGTATGTGCTATGCTGAATGTTTGTTTACATTTAATTCTCTTTACTACAGTTGCGTAAAAATGACGTCAAAATGAGAGTAAAAAGTTAACGGACCTGTGCAATGCACTATCTTGTTTTTTTTGTTTCATGTGCTATGCCTTAAATTGGAGAACTGTAGAAAATAAGAAATAAAAAAAGAGAAAGACAATTTCAAATATTTTGTTTTTTTTTTGGAAGAATTGTTGTTTTTAAATGTTACCGTCGTTTTCTAAAAAATTTAATACTATGAAATTTATGAAAATGAATATTTTGTAGAAATTAGCAAAAAAAAAAAAAAAAGAATTTTTTTTGACAGGGTCGTTCCGAGGGGTGGGTTTAGAGCGATACCTCCCCATGTCCATAAAAATTCAAAAATGTAATTGTTATGGTATTAAGGCGTTAGTAATATATTTCTTTTAATATTTACATTTTTTTAAATTTTTTTTTATGTAACCGCCAACAAAAGGGGGCGTGGACGAAAAGTGTAATTTTATGATCTCCTGGGTCCAACTATAGGTTTTTTTTAACTTTCGCCGACATTAAAAGTTGCATTTGCTAAACAAAAGTATGGGAAAACTTTAAAAAAATTTTATTTTTCAGAGGTTGGATTAGTTCTTCTAAGGGTAACTTTTTCCTCCTTGGTCCGATTTTATTTATTTTTGAGCCTGTCAAGTTTCATCAAACTGGGGGCACTCAATAACTCTTAAGAAGCAATATAAGCTAAAACAAAAAGTAATGTCCGGCTAGATTGGCAAAATACACCTATGTGTGTCGCCAAATAGAAAATTAGGACGCAAACAATTTTTAAAATCTCCACGTTTGGCGAGAAATTGCCACATCTGACAACCCGTACATCGTTGCCACTTATTGAATCAAATTATACTTTTTATGAACAGCTTTGTTAACGAGAAAACCTTTAACAAAAATATAAAGAAAAAATCAGGAAAATTTTTTCAACATTTTCCATAAAATAGTGAGCAAATACTAAATTATAATAATAATTTATTAACGGTTAAACGTTTTTACTAGTTTATGTTGTTGTTTTTTGCAAAGAGTGATAGTAATCACTGGCGGAAAGTGCTATTTTATCAACGTCAAGTTGTAATTAAAACACCAATTAATTTTATGCAAACGATCATGCCACATACAAAGTATATAATTGGTGAGTTTTTTTTAATAAATACTTTTATGTAAATATAAATATGTATGTACATATTAGTATGTAGCATATTAAATTATGTAGAAGCTCACATCTTACACAGTAATTGCATAAATATGCATAAAAGTTAATTACTCAATTCAGTGTTGCCACGCACAAAGAAAAATCTGACATTTTTAATTTTTCTCTATACAGAAAAAATAAATAAAATTGCAGAGATAAAAATATACAGAAATTAAGTGACGGCCTAGCCCACGATGTCGATCGCTTGCATTTTTAACGAAAAACAGCTGATTTGCGACCCACTTACAATTTTCAGCACAACAAGTCGATGGACAATGCAAGCGAATGATAAAGTAATAGTTTTCTTACAAGTTTGCGGCCCACTAAGAAATATGATGCAACCATAAATGTCAAAATCAGTCAATTGTGGTTGTCGACAGGCATTTTGCTAAAATATTAAATGAAATTTTTCTTTGCAAAACACTTAATATTCTTTTTTTTTTATAATTATATTATTTTTTTAACACTACCACTAATAAAATTATATATTTTTTTTTAGAATATTTTCCATAAAATTCTATTCTATATTTTTTGTTTACTGCTTTGTTTATTTTTTGTTAGCGCCTTTGTTTTGTTTTCTGCTTTGTTATGGTTCAGACTTGCAATTTTTGTTACAGCAATTCTTGATTTAATGGGTGAGATGAGAACCCCACCCAAATTTTCTCACCTCTCTCACCCACCAGTAAACTCAAGAATTGCTGCAACAAAAATTGCAAGCCTGAACCATGACTTGGTTTGAGTTGGCATAATTTATATGTTTTGCCGAATTTTATTTTTAAACTAGCGTTTTATTGAAATTGTTGATGGGGCAATATAGTTATTTGACAATAACATAATGGATTACGTTAAAAACTTAAAACCTGCCGACAGACAAGTGTATAGTTATTGGGCCGCTTTAGAGGGCGATAATGAGTGACTTCTTGTCGCTTGCTTAAGTTTTGGATCGACATCGTGGACCAGGCTGTAAATTTTTATTTTATTTTAACCAATAACAAATAATAAATTGTTATAACAAATTTTTTTTATTAATTTTTTTTAATTATTTTATTTTATTAACAATTCTTAGAACATTCATTTTTGGTCGAGTTGACGGAAAAAGTTTCTACTTTGTGTAATTTAATTTCTTTAAAGGTAGACATAACATAACACGGATAGTTTCGTCTATTAGTATCGTGCGTTTAAAAACTTTACCGCATGAAAAATGTCAAGTTATACAATTTTAGTGGTTTACATATTTGTTTATATTTGCTTATAGAATTCCAAGATTGGGTTATTTTTTTGTTTTTGTAGTCCTGGCCAGCGTTGCCATTTTGGTTACTTTTAACCAAAATTGGTTACTTTTTTTCTCAATGTGTCATTGTGTATTTTTTTTTATTATTTTGGTTACTTTTTTCAAATTGAAAAATAAACAAATTTTTGCTTTACTTTGTTATGTAACCGATTATCAATTAAGCCATATAAGTTATATATACTTTGAAGAATAAGTAACCACTATCTGAGCAATCTTTTTTTATTACTATGCAAAAAATGTAACTTTATTTGTTGGGTACTTTATTTTAAAATTTTGGTTAACATTTTTTTTGTCGTGGCAACACTGGTCCCGGGTTCCTTTTTTTTTATACAATAACTGTATGTTTTTGAACCTCTTCAATAAGTTTTTCATCCATGATTCAAAAATTTGTTTAAAGATTTTTTTTTTATTGTCAGCAGATTTTTGACAAGTAAAAAATACACAACGCGCTAAAAAGTTCAAGGTTAACAACCCTACAAGAAGACGCTCATTTTAATAGTTAGATGACCAGTAGTGCTTACCGATATATTGGTTATAGTTTCTACTATTTTTTTAAGAGAAAAATTAAAAAACTGTTGAAACCTTGTGTACATGTGATTTTTCCTCTTTCTCTACTTCGTTATGTCTCTCTCTCTCTTTCTCTCTCTCTCTAACTTATGAATTCAATGTAAAATTGTTGCAAGTATGTAAATAAATTTTTTTTTTTAGTTTTGGTTATTAATTTCGTGTAGGGAAACTTTCTGGTGCAAACGCGCCAAAATGTCTTTTATGTTCTAAGAAACCACACTGGTTTAACTTTTTTTTTTTGACAGAGGTCTACAGCGCGGTTGCTTAATAATGCGCGTTATGTACTATGCATTTCTATTCGGGTGCGACCCGCAAACAGAAACTCGCCTAAAAATTACAAAAAACTTAAATACTTCTAATGGAACCTTTAATTTAGGCAGTGGTGAGAACCAGGCTTAAACCAATTAAACTGTTTCTATTTGGGATTAAATGTTGTTTTTAATTTTTGTAAATTTATTTGGCAACTTTATTACCGTATTGTTTATTATTATAAAATCTGCATGTTGTGTAGTTGAATTAAAATTATTTAAAAATTTCTGATAGTCTTACCGAGGAAGATAATATTACTTCCTCGTATAAAACTGTAGTATTTACCACCTGGCTGCATACAAAATTAACAGTCTTATACGCAAAAACTTTTAAGTGCTCGTTTTTAACTCACGTAGTTAAACGAAAGTTAAATACAAATCACAGTTAGTCATGGTTGTAAAAACAAAAACCAATTTTAAAAGTATTGTCACACTTAAAACAAATTGTACAAACATATTTGGTTGAGGCACAAGGTGTGATATCAAGTCATATCGTCATAATGTCCTAAATAATATTTTACAATTGTAAAAATTTTAATGCTGTGTTCATTGATTCGTCATAACTGTAAAGAAGATATCTAAATTATAAGCGGTTGTCTACAGCAGTCAAATATATTTCTTGTAATGATTTTAAGACATATAAATCCATATCTTTTCAATATTTTTCTTCAAAAATAATTAGGCATTAAATTGTTGGGGATTGTCAACTAAAAGATATATTTGATAATTAAGGCTAATAGTAAATGTTGTCAAATTTATAATAAAAAACCTGGTCTTCACAAAAATGCCTTGGAGCTAAAGGATGGACGTGCACAACTTTCGATTGGGATAACTGTAAAACAAGCTGTCATACAAATAAAGTATGTTTTACTCTTTTTTAAATATACTTTGGGAAATCACCATGCAAAGAATTACACCAAAACAACGTTTACAAATCGCAGAAATTTATTTCCAAAGTTCGCGTTCTGTTCGCCAAACTTATAGAGCACTACGTCAAGTTTACGGGGCGCATAAGCGTTTATCTGAGCAGCTATTACGCAAAACTATGGTTCGACCCATGACCTCATATACTATTTTAGGTATTATTATCCAATTCGAGTACGAAGCGTTCGTACAGAAGAATGAATCAATACGGCGCCTTACACAGCAATTCGGTCTCTGCCCGAAAGATCTATCTATCTATCTATCCCTTATCCAACTGGGGCAAGTATTAAAGCCAGCGAACCAACAATTGCGTTGTGTGTTCGGTAAATGGGCTGAGTATCAACTGAAGTTGAACCATAGTTTTATCGTCAAATCATCTTCATAACGGCTATATAAACAAGCAGAATTAAAGTTTTTGAAGAGAGCACAATGCTCATGGGACTTAGGGTACGTTCGTAAGTGCAGTTGCTGCGCATCACTTGCGCATTAGTAAAGTTTAATGTTCGTAAAAGCATCAATTGTAAGAATCTTGGCATCACTCCCATATGTCAAAAGATTTCTTATGCAGCAAATTATCACTTTTTGGTTTAATATTCTCATTAGAATTTGTAATCGCTATTGTTGATAACATTTTTTTTATTATTATACCTATGTTCGCTTATGAAAATTTTGAAATTAAGCTCGTGTGAAAAAATTCAAGCTTTGCACAGATGTTGTGCAGTAAAAAAGCATCTGCATCACAACTCCAACTAGTAATCATGCATCAGCAACAAAATTTTGCATCACTGCAGCAGTGATGCACAGTTTTTCTGCATTTACGAACGTACCCATAATTACATCCCAAAAAAATATCATTGTTTGGTGCGGTTAACATGCCGAAGTTGTCATCAGCCCATTTGTGTTAAAGTCCGGAACTGGTGCCAACATTACCGCGAATGGAACGCTACGTGCAAATGATTCATGATTTTCTATTCCTAATGTCTTTGCAAATCAGTTGAAGGAGAAATGATTCAAACAAGGCAGCACAACATGCCATTCAGCGCGTAAAACCATCACTTTGTTGAGCCAAAAGTTTGGTGATCGATTTATCTCAAGAAATGGACCTGTTAATTGGCCAACTCGTTCGTGTGATTTTATACCTTTGAACTACTTTTTGTAGGGGAACTTTAAATTTCAGATCTATGCTGACAAACCAGCAACGATTGATCATTTGGAAGTCAACATTTGACGCACTAATGACGAAATATGACCGGATATGCTCGAAATAGTGCTGCAATAATGGACTGAGAAGATGGCTTTCATAAGGCGCAGTCGCGGAGGCGATATGCCAAAAACTATTTTAAAACATTAAATACCATAAAATTTGGGCGCTAATTGAGCCATTATTTATTTAAAAAAAAAAATACTACACCTCTAAAAAACACCCCTTATCACGCTTTTTAAACCACCGTTGTTTAGTTAAACTCCGTTCGAAAAAGCGTACCTTTATTACTGTCCGATAAGTGTGTATGTTAATGTATAATTTTTATCAGTTTTACCACACAAAAACTCAATTAATATGTATGTATATTGCTCGTTTTTGTTTTATTCATAGGTATATGGCCAGACTTTTGCTAAGCCAACTTATGTTTTTTGTTGCTACTGATGATGATGTTGCTGGTAATTTTGCTATTGCTGGTCGGCCATTGGTGTTGTGCAGATTTAATGACAGCCATTCAAAAAACATTATTATTAAAATACATACATAAATAACAATACTATTTTTTCATACGAGGGCAAGGCAAAAAGTCTTTTAAAAATAACTTAACAGATTTATATTGGCAAATAGTTCGTGAACATTTTCCGGCCCCTAATAGAAATAAATGCATCTCACAGCCAAGTTTGTAACATTAAGGTTTTCGAAAACATGATACAACTCCAACTGGCAGAAAGAAGGAAAATATCATGTTAATCTTAAACTAAAACATATAAAGCCCAATTAAAAATAAAAGTTCCCCAGGACTATTTTATCTTCTACCATTTTCCTATTTAAATTCTATTGTAAAAATGAGAGAAGGGAAAAAACTCTCGGGGAATTTTTATTCATAATTGGGCTGTTTGATTTTTAAATCATTAAAAATTGTATGGCTCCATGTCTCAGTGCAGCCCTATTCCTTATAGGAATTGAAGAAATTATATATAGGATATGCTTCAAAGAAAAGAAAATAATTTTATAATCTTCTAAATATTTAGAGTGAAAAACTACCAAAGTGACTTTAATAACAGCATTAACAGCAGTAAGAAAATAAATTTAGTTGCATGTTAGTATTTCTTTTTATATTAAGCTAATAAAGGGTGCACCAATATTAACGTCATATTTGTATTTGTCGTCATTTGTTCATTTAAGTGTAAAGTCCTTATGACACTACATTTTTTATTCATTGAATTGATATAGAATTAATAGAAAGAAACAGTAAATGTTAGAAAGAGCAAACTATAAAAAAATTGTAAATAAAGTTTTTTTTCTTTTGTTACACCCCTTTCAGACTCGGCAAGTTAGTTGCGTAAGTCACTTGCCGAGTACAACAAAGACTGTTTTCAAGTTTTTTCCCCTTAACCCGGCCTTACCGATTTTGGAAGTGGTCTTTTGGTTTTGTTTATTTTATTAAATGTTGTGTTTATGAGAAACATAAAAACAAAACAAAGAGCTAACTTAATTTTTTATCGATAACTTTAGTAAAATGTTTGACAGTTTGCTATTTATCTTAATACAGCTGAACTCTTTGCACTTGGTAAATATTTCTATTACATTATATTTGCACTGCTCACCAAACCTTGAACAATGTATTAAAAATGTAGTGTCATAAACGCTTTAGAAACTCTAAGTAAATAATAATTTGTCGGCAAAAATTTTATAATTTGATTTCTACTGTCCATGGACAACGAAGAGCGTTCGTCGAAAGGATTGATTGTACAAGTGGATGGTGACCTTTCGGGCAAAACCATTTAAAACGACGAAGCGCATTTTCATCTTGAGGGTTTCGTTAAACCCACATGCTGTTTTCGAAAAAACAAATACATGCACGGAATTGGGATGAACCATACTTTTTTTATAACCAAACTAGTTATGCTAGGACTCTTACTAATGCTCGATATCGCGGCATAATAGCACAGTTGTTTCTGCGAAAATTGGATTACAAATGAATAAATAATATTTATGTGTCCAATATGTAATTTAAATAATACAATAGCATATGGCATAGAGTCCATAAATTAATTAAATTACTATATAAGATATTTCCGGGTCGAGAGAGGTATCAGTGGTCAGGCAGGCTACTCTCTCTTGTGATGCGAAACAAAAATGGTAAAAAATCGAGAGATTTGCAAATGTTACTTCGTTTTAAAAAAAATTTTGCGATAGAAAGGACCAAATTCGCCACCTATCGCATTTAACATTCGTATCAATCATATCAATCCCAGAATTGAACCTTTTGACCGTGTAATCTTTTTTAACGAGCCCACAACCACCTGCGCATTAGAGGAGGAAAAAAAACATTGCCTCGACAAAATTCAGTCATATTTGTAAAAACGCATCGAATAGTAAATGTCATAAGAAAAGCTTTTGAAGAAAAAAATATGGCTCAGCACTCTTCACTGATGTTTTCCAAGATTTTGATTAAGTCTGGCATGAAGGCTTATTACATAAATGAAAGAAAACTTATCAGCAAACACACACAAGATATTAGAAAGCTCCTTAGTCGGCTGAAAATGTATTATTAAAGAAGGCGATTTTTTAAGTCCTCCTCAGCCAATTGAAGCTGGAGTTCCACAAGGCAGCATCCTGGGCCCTTTATTATACTTAATTTATACTTTGGACATGCCAACAAACAAATACACCCAAACATTTGCGGATGATACAGCTTTTTTAAGCGTAAACGAAAACTGTCATGAAGCGTCTCGTTACTTGCAGGATCATATATTTGAACTGGAAAAGTGGTTAAAGCAATACAGGATAAATGTCAACGAGCAAAAATGCGTACTTTAAACATTCATATTGCGTCGGGAAACATGCAATATCAAAAAATATTAATTGATTTTTTTCGTTTAAAATAAAATAATTTAAACTTGTAGAGCTAAATTAACAGATTGTTTGAAATGGCAAAGTTTATTGTAATAATTTTTTTAATTAAAATTAAAAATATCATTTATTAAAAAAAATAAAAATAATTTTACAATTTGTAGTAATCAATATAATCATTTTAGTAATAGGTGCAAAATCAACAACTTGTTTACTCGATATTATGAATTTGGCATAAATTTTGTGATAAGAGAATATTTTTAATTTTTTCTGTGTAGCTCCAAATATTTCAAATTATGGCGGCCACCTCGCTTAAGGAGAAAATACATTGCAGCACTCACCCAATCAGAAGAGCGATTAACAGAAACCGTGATGACGAAATTTTTTGTCTGGCACTGGCAGGACAACATAAAATAAAGCATCACAGTAAAAAATTCATGTTTTTTAAGCACTTAAGAGAAAAAGCGCATAATCAAGCGAACAAATAAGAGAGCTCTTAAACAGCATTAAATGAGAACGAATAAAATACACAAAAAAGCTGCTATTTTAGTGCTGACAAAGAAGAAGGTTTTAAAGCGAAAACAAAATAAAAATATATTATGATTTACGAAAATGATTGAAAAAAGGCATTTAAACCAGTAAAAGCCAAACATTTATGAATATGTTAATATAGTTAGCCCTTAAAAAGCACTTTAAGAGTGCTTTGTTTGCATGTTTTATTATGTTATTGTCAGCAGAAACTAGTTCTCCAAACCGGGAACACCACATACAAAAATCAGGCATCAGCAGGTTTGAAGCGAATTGAGGTATGAACTCAAACATAAAACCGGAGCACATTTTTTAATGGGATTACGATAAGATTTGATTAATTTTTGTTAGTTCATATTTAATATATAAAGATTCAATAAATAAACACTGAGAAAAAAAAATTTGTGCAAAATGGTCATAACAAATTTCGTAAAGACTATTTGTTTCATATGTACTTTATAATTCGTTTAATTTAAATCAGGCGTAAATTTTGGAAGACCCTCTGCTATGTTGAAATGTTTATTCTTGTACTGGTTGTAGCTGTTGGAATGTTAGCTGGAACCAAGCAGTCTGTGTTGTTTAGTCAAATCAAAATTTTAAAATTCAAGGTATAAACACAACGTTACAATATTTTTTACATGTATGTACATATGTATGCTTGCATGTATGTTTGTAAATGTGTACAAAGATGTGTTTACTTTAGAGAGTACAGTAGCACCTGATTTTATTATGATCAAAATAGAAAATAAAGAATTTTGTTAGGAAAGTATTACAGATGAACAAATAAATAAATACATAGTTGAACATGTTTTAACATTTTGCAAGCAATTAAATAAAATTCTTAAGATTTTATTCCGATTTAGTTAATTAATTAAAATAGGTAACAAGAAAATCCAGAATTGTCAGAAGTTAAATCCTTCCAATTTTAGTTAATTAATTTAAGGTTCATTGGTATCTACTTACTTATTATAAATTTACTTTTATTTATACCGAATAATAAGTTGTTTAATGTGATGTAAACTAATTTAATAAATATAACACTATTTCTCATACCTTTTATTTTCTTTTATTAATTATAAGCCAATAACATATAATTAAATATAATATAAAACAGTCGCAATTGGAAAACTAAACCAAAACTAAGAGAATTACAAAAATGTGGGCGTGCATTTAAACAAAATATATAAAAACACGTAAAACCCAATCAGAGCAGGCGATTTATTTAAAACTCGTTCGTTTGAAATTAAAATTAAAACTAAATATATTTAAAAAAATTTAATCTAATTAGAAAGAAAAAAAAAACAATAACAAATTAGGTACATTTTTTCTGTTTTTGATCAAATGTTCTCGGTATCTCTCATTTCTCTTAACAAAAACAAGAAACCCACTGCTCGTCAATTTTGTTGTTATTATTATTGTTGTTGTTGTTTGTGATAATGAATACTAATCATTTACTGTTGTGTGAGACACAGCACAAACAAAAATAACAAAAAAATTATTCTTGTTATTATTTAAAATGAAGGAATTTGTTTATTTTTAAAGGAATTCCAATCATTAAATTTATTAGGAAATTTTTCATTCCTAAGCTTTAAACGATTTGGCAACTCTGCAGTTTTGGCTGCCAAACGCATAACACGTTTTATTAACATCCTTAAG
Organism: Pollenia amentaria; assembly: GCA_943735925.1. NCBI lineage: Eukaryota > Metazoa > Arthropoda > Insecta > Diptera > Polleniidae > Pollenia > Pollenia amentaria. Next base: position 179,004,358 of record OX031010.1, on the reverse strand, counting down.
GGTACTTTACACTATCAGACAATTCTTTTACATGTTCTAAAATTTTGAATAATATACAAAGGCTCAATAAAAAACTTGATGTATCATGCAATTGTATTTACTTATATTAAAATTAATTTAAAACAATTATAATGTATAACAATTATAAAATATAACAAATATAAAATATTTAAAAATATAACTTTAAATAATCTTCATACTTTTTGGTATGAACATTACTGGAAATAGAAAAAAAAAATTCCCTTGGCTTTAATTATCACGTCTAGGTCACCTCGCAACCTCACTTTCTAACTAGAGAACAAGAATGGCGAAGGCGCCAAGACGCTTCTTGACAATCAACTTTCTTTAAAAAATATAAATGACATAAGTATTACGTATTATAAAAAAAATTTTTTTTCGGAGTTGAAATGGTGTTTTGGGAGTAGCTGTTTGGGAGTATAACTGTTAAATACTTGTCATTTCCATCATGCACTACATATTTGAGCCGCTCAATGCACACATCGATTAACTCCACTTTTTGAAAAATCTTAAATTTAAGTGTCAAAGCCCTTGGTATAGTCATAACTTTATATATATATAATAACTTTCCTGAATAATAAAGATTAGCACCGTTAAATGGCAAATTTGTTTGGCCATTGAATAATAAGTAATTTATTTCAGAAGCCATTTCGATTAACTCCATACTCTAATGTAAATCGTTTCAGTAACGCTGTATCTGTTCTGGCCGTGTATCGACGCTTATTTGTTTTTAAACAACCGAAGATCCTCTCTCCCTCTCAATAATATTCGTAACAAAATCGCATCGGTAAACAGATAAAAATAAGCACAATGCAAACGGTAGTTAGTATAGTAGTGATCTCTCACGCTGAATGTTACTGTGTACTTCTTAGTCTTTTCAACATTAAACCCAGATTGTGTTTAAAGAAATAAATATTATACCGTTATAATCAAGATGAGTGAGACAAATAATGTGAGTGAGGAAAGCAGTGATGATTCTTTAATACGATTTATCAACAGAAAGTCTGGTCCAAGAAGACGTTTATCGTTTTCCTCGGATTCATCGGATTGCAACAGTACAAACCCAACAAATACATTGATTGGGAGGAAAAGAAGTCGTAATCCTGTTAAATGGATACGAAATTTACAAAAGCATAACAGGATAAAAGGTTTGGCATACAGGAATAGGGGAGGAAAATTAATACCTGCAAAAACATTTGTCGATATACAATGCAGATGCCGTCAAAATTGCAATCAAAAAATTATTTCGGATGAGAGAGAGGCTGCCATGAAAGAATTTTATAGTTTACATAGTCAACTTGACCAAAATATTTTCTTAAGAGGTTGTATCAAAGTTAACGAAATAAAAAGAAGGCGCCCTACGAATGAAACTAAAGAACGAAGATCACATTCGTTTACATATTACTTTCGAAAAGAGATACTTGATAAACCTGTTTGTAAAAAATATTTTAGAGACACTTATCAGGTGAGTGACGGGCGGATATACGATTGTTGTTCTAAAGAATAAGTTACATCTTTGGTTGATAAGCGCAAAGGCCGCGTTGCAAGCAATAAAATAGATGATACAAATGTTATAAAGCATATAAAGTCATTTCCAGCCTACAGTAGCCACTACACCAGAGCTCATAATCCAAGACGACAATATTTAAATCCTGACTTAAATATTAAGAAGATGTATGAACTATACGTCACAGAATGTGAAAGGGAAAACGTAGCACCAGTGAAAGAAAAATATTACTATAATGTGTTCTCTACAAAATTTAATTTACATTTTAAACAACCATCAAAGGATACGTGTCAAACTTGTGATGCTTTTCAAATAAAAATTCAATCTTCAGACGATGAGGGAATTAAGATGGCAAAAATTTAAAAGGAAACTCACTTAGAAGAGGCTGAACGGGCTCGCAGTCAAATGGCTGCCGATCGAATGGCAACATCGAAAAAATTGTTCGTATTTTCTTTTGACTTGGAAAAAGCTTTAGCCTTTCCCAAGTTGACCACATCCGTAGCTTATTATAAGCGAAATTTATATGTTTATAATTTTGGATGTCATGAATTCAATAAAAATATAAGCCACATGTTTGTTTGGCCAGAAACTGAAGGATCTCGTGGGTCTCAAGAAATTTCATCTTGTCTAATAAAGTACATAAAGACTTACGCTGCAAACTTCGAAAAAATAATAACATTCGGATTCGTGTACCGGGCAAAACAGAAATATTAAAACCGTCTTAAATTTATTGAAACTTGTTCAAAGCACGGAAATCAAAGCTGAATCAATTGACATGAAATTTTTGGTAAGTGGACACAGCTATTTGCCCAATGACTCAGATTTTACCATCATTGAGTCATGTGCGAAAAAAAATCAAAACATTTTTTCACCAGATGATTGGTACCATATAATCAAAACATGTAAAAAGAAAGAGCCATTTCATCTAATCCAAATGACTCACCAAGATTTTTTGTCAACAAAACCTTTAGAACAGTCTATCATTAACAGAAAAGTTACCGTCACAGGGCTTCCAGTAAATTGGCTTAAAATACGCTGGATAAAGTTAGAAAGGTGCAAACCCTATCTCATACAATTCAAATGTGACTATAATGAAGATACAGAGTTTCAAGCCTTTAATATAAGAAAATCTTTAGTGGGTAGACCGCAAAGTTTGAAGAATATAGATCAGCCTTTATTATATCCTAAAGGTAGAACTGTGACAAAGGAAAAATGGAGAGACATGATGGACCTGCTAAAATTCATTCCTCCTGTTAAACACGATTACTATAAGAACTTGTCAACAAATCGAAGTGACGAATCCACGCATACTGCTGATGAAGAAGACATTATTTATAATATTGCTGAATCATCCCAAAGAATAATACCGCTAACATAAAGCTGCTATGAATTAATTACAAAAATTATATCATAACCGAACTGCCATTCATTTTTATGGCAAAGCTATTATAAAAATGTATAATAACTAACTTTTTCTGTAATAAAAAACTTAAAAATGTAAAGACTAAATTTAACTTTATTACTTTTTTCAGTTGCCAAATCGATTAACTCCACCAGTCACATAAAAACTGTAACATTACTGACGATTGTTTGTTGGCTATTCTTTCTTATTCATTTTATATACCGTTAGATGAAAGCTATATCTGCAATTATGCATTCTACATTATATATTTGAATTCATATTATCAGAGGAATTTTTAAAAATAATATACATTACATCATCGAGTTTCTCAACTTTTCGTTTTATGGAGTTAATCGATGTGTGCACTGAGCGGCTCATTTATTGAGTTGTTGACATCTCTTAATGCAAAGTGTAATAGTGTAAAGTACCTTAATGCAAAGTATAAAAGTGTTAAGACATGTCAAAAACTCAGGCAATATGTAAAAAGCAATGTGTTATGAAAATGACAAGTATGACGAAAATATTTTTCGTCCCATACGACTTTATAATTTTTTGAAAATTTTCTAAACAATGATACATAATTTAAATTTGATCAGGGTTGCATTTTAAAAAAAGCAAATAAAAATTGTTTTTAATGTGTAAAATTGTGAAAACAACTGGTTCTGTTAAATAAGATTATTTGACGTCGCAACAAAACTCATTAGATTTCTATCTTGCAAATTATTTTGGAATACGTAAGATTTGTGTGATAGTGTAAAGTACCCTTTATCAGTCGTTTGCTTACTTTATTCACATTGGTAATGCCAACTTTTTAATTTTTTTTTTTCTTTTATTGAATGGCTTTCGCGAGTTGTCACAATTCTTTTTTTATTATTCAGTATAACTAAAATAACAAACAAACTACTTGTTAAATCGTTATATTATAAACAAATCTTTTTAAAAGCCCATAGGAAAGAGTAAATTTTTTAAATCTTGTATTATTGTGACTTTTTTAGGTTGTATGTTTTACATAAATGAAAATGTCAACAATGGCAACAAGTAGACACGTAAATACATTTGCACAGTAAGTACATATATACGTACATACATACATATACATAAGCACGCATTCTAAACATCACATTAATAAGTAACAATAGGTGTGCTCTAGTTAACAAGTGATAAATAAAATAGAAATAAAATTAATTGGGTCCTACTTATAATAAATATCATAAGATTAAACACCTTGCAGCACAGATAATAAATAATTTTGTCGATTTTTGAACTTAATACACGCCGATAATAACTTTTAATTTGGTGGAATTTTTTACTGAGGTTCTCTTTTTCTTTTATGATCAAAACATACATTATTGGAATTAATCAAGAATTTGAAGATGTTTGTTAATATTATTGTCTTTCTTTTCAGTATTTATTTATTGAATCTTCATATATTACATATGAACTTACAATAACACTCTGCTTGAAATTTACACTTTTTTTTTGGACAAGCTGGGCACCTGGCGTTTTAACATAATTCAGGTAAGCTAAGCCATTTTTTAGGTTAGCTCTGGTTTTCGAGATATACCATTATTTCGAAAATGGAGGATGTTGCACAACATATGTTCGCGTAACTCAAAAACGGTTCAGTTTATGGAACAAACTCAAAAATTCCACAATAATTTAAAGGTTAAACTTTTTCTCATATGCGCATTCGTGTTAGAAACAAAATTTTTTTTTCCAAAAAAAAAAAAAAAATATTTTTTAGCCACATATTGAAATTTTTGTTTTTTAAAAATTTTTCAAAAATGGGAAAGTGCAGCTACGCTTCTAATTTTTTCCACACAAGGCATAAACGATTAAAATCTGTTAACAACTTGTGATTTTATTCACAAGCTACGAAAAATTTTAATTAATTTAAGTATTTCATAAAACGTAATATTTGTAGTGGAGCCCCCTAAGAAGTGGAAATAAGGGCAAGTATGTGTCGAGAAAATATTAAGGACAAAAACTAATTGAGGTCGTTCATGCATTATATCCCACTAGGGGCGACTCATGGGCATTTATGGCACTTTTTCTTCAATATATTTCTAGTCTGTATTGAACATTAATGAATGGAGATAGCGGGGTGGTATGTTAGAAATAAATGATTGGGAATGAAAGCAAAGTGGTGTTGGTCATACATTTGACCCATTTAGGGGCATTTAAGAATTTCAAGTACAAAAGAGTGGACAAAAATGAAATTGTGCTTAATTTACTGTTTTTATATTTTTTTTTATGAATTTTACATTTAAAATTTTGTTTTGTTCCTAATTTGTTTTTTTTTGTACATTTTGAACTTAGAATTTTGTTTTTGTTCATACATATACATATGTATGTATGTATGTATGTAAGAAGTCGAGCCTCAGCCACTTTAACACATAAAATACACTTTATCGATTAAATAAACGCAACGTAAGTTATTGCCGCCAAAATAACGAAAAAAAACTGCTTAAAATAACAGCTGACTTTAATCGACAGCGAATATCGATAAAAATTTTACAGAATAGCAAATTCGATAAATTTTCGTTATATTTATTTTAACGATACGATTATCGTAAAAAAAGTTAGTGAATCGCACTACTGATGCTTAAAATTTGAATTCGTTAAAAGTTTTGCCAGTTTTGTTGGGTAATGCTTTCTCCAAGTTAATTTGGGTCTACCGCGGCTTCTACTGCCCTGCGGATTCCATTCCAATGCAGCATGACGTATTAAATCATATGGTTTTTGTAGGGTGTGTCCCTACCAGTTAAGCTATTGTGTTTTTTATTAGATTGTTTATATATTCCTGGTTAGCCAGTCTTATGGACAATAAATCAGTTGAACTAAACTTAAATTTATATGTTGTTTATACTCAACAGCTGTTAATCAGTGTCCCATGTAATATATCGTCACCTAAAATGCAAAAAGGCGTAACAACAAAACATTTCGAAATAGAGTTTTTAATTTAATATTTGTTCGTTTTATTAAACTACATGTTCCCAAAAAATTTAGATCCTTGCGATCGAAAATGGCGACTTTATTGAAGATATTCAAACGCCAAGTAAACCTTGTTACTGATTTTGTAAAGGTTTTTACTTCTCCCCTTATAAAAATAAAAAGTGTTGTTACGCCCTTTTGCATTTAAGGTGCGCTTTTCTGTTAACATTTTTTGAAATTATAGATACCCTACATTTTTGAACTCTTTGCAAACATTAAAGCTAAGCCAAATTAAACTAAAACTTGTTACGGTTTTAAATACTTTTGATATATAGTATACTGATATGTATACTATATAACTACTTACATATCGTCTAGTGGTTATTGGTTTTGCCGCTTGTCATAAATCAATTCTATATAATAAGTGTGCTCTTTTTTTCCTTGAAATTTTTGTTCTTTTAATTGTTTTCATGAATTTTTGAAAACAAATTTCTGAATAAGTGGCGGTAATTTTGAAAATAAGAATAATATTATTTAGATGACTCAAAGGAAATTTTTTTTGCTTATCATTTTGTAAATGATTACAATTGCGCAAATCGTTCTCAATTTATGATAAAATGTACCGCTTTAATTCAGGCGAACTATTAATCTAGTCCATAAAAAGCTAGACTTGATAGACAAAACTAAAAACGAATTTGAATTTAGCGCTTTAAAATCTTTATATTTTATATTTTTTTATTTGTAAGGATTTTTTTTACCAACGACTTCATAAAGTTTTTTATTTAAATATTATTTAGCGCTTTTTAATTGGAGCACGGCGTTTTTTGATCAGAAATAGTTGACAACACTGGTTTAAAAGCCCAATTTTATGCGTTTAGGGATTAACTTGATTTAAGAAGTTTATTATTTGAGATTCTCCTTGGCAACCAAATTAAAAATATGTTTCGTAAGCATATGTTTATGAACGTCTGCAGTTTTTGTTTGATTGTCGTATTTACGAGACAGGTTACAGATCCGTATAACAGTATAGATTTTAAGCAAGCATTGTAGACCGATACCTCTGTCATTAGGGAAAGTTCATTGCTCTTTATACATATATAGAGCTCTATATATTACGAAGTCTTATGTACGCAACCCTGGCCTTGTGCATTCTGCTTTCTGCATCCTTGTTGGAGCCTCCATCTGTGATAGTAGTGCTCTCAAGGTGACATATTTTTTATCACGTTTTCTATTGTTGTGTTGTTAATAGTAAATGATGGAGTTTGGTTGCCTTTAACGGTACAAGCTTTCGTCTTATATCTGATGATCTTAAGTCCGTTTTATGTTGCTATTGTAGCAAGTATATAAAGTTTATCTTGCATATACTTCGCCTTTGTTGCGAATAGTGCTATTCGTTAACCCTCCATGGTATCCGCCTCTGTTTCGCAGTTGCTTCCTCCAGTACAATATCTAGTGCCACCACAAATAGAATGGTGTCCGCAAGCATCCTTGCTTGACTTCTAATAGTGTGTCGAATGGTTAAAAATACCATATTTGCTAGTATCGGGTGATTCATCGTGAGCTTTGATTTATAATGTAAAATAAAGTACATAAATTTGAAAGTGAAGTTAACATTTTTATTATTTGTTAAAAGAATAATTTATGGATTTTAGAGTTTGAAAATAATATCATGTAAATGTTGGCCCTGACTACACCTGAGGTGGTCCATTCGGAATGTCCAATTTTTGGGGACTCGTTCGAGCATAGCGACTGGTATCTCGCAAATAACCAGAGTAATATTGGCTTTCGAAGCGTCAATCGTAGCTGGCTTATTCCTGAAGAGCTCAGCCATAACATATCCTCAGAGAAAATAGTCAAAAGGTGTGATATCGATCTAGGTTGCTAATTTAATGTAGCAAAACGTGAAATTAAGTGCTCACCAAAATTATTTCTCAACAAGGTTATTGCCTCATGCGCTGTAGCGCCGTCTTGTTGAAACCAGAGCACACCGAAACAATGCGCTTGAATTTCAGGAAGCACATAGTCCGTTAACATGGTGCGATAACAGTTACCATTCTGATTTTTCCCTCATAATTGAAGAAATATGGACCAATGATTCCACCAGACCAAAGGCCACACCATACCGTTGTTTTTAATTAAAGTAATGATAGCTCTTGGTACTCTTCGGGTTGCTTATCAGCCCAAAAACGGCAATTTTGTTTATAAACATATCCATTGAGCCAGAATTGTTGTTTTATCTCTGAACAAAATTTCACGATAAAAACCGAATTTTCATTGAGTTTTTTCAGATGCTAGCTGAACATTTTGGAGACGCTGTTGTGGTGTAAGTCGTTCCATGATGACTTGACAAATGATACTGAGCAAAAATGACAAAGCAGTTTGATATAAGTCACGCGTGATCTATAAAAATGCATATTGGAAATAAAACCTCAAGATGAATCACCCTTTACAAAAGTCCACCCTGCATTACACGTGCCTTAGCATCGATATACTGCGCCTTTAATAAATTAGTATATTAATTAATTAATATATTTATTATTAAAATATTACAATAAATATATTAATATTTATTAATATATTAATAATTATAATTTTATCTGGGAGACCTTTTCTTGAAAGTGCGGACCATATGATATTACGGTTGATCGTGTCAAAGGCTTTTAAAAAGTCAACAAATATGAGATAAATTCGTAACACCGTTCTTTTATCGAGCGAACAGTGTGGCCATTTTGGCATTTTTGCAGCTAAATTTAGCATTAAAAATTTATATTTAGCTGCCAAATTTTCATTTAGCACTTGACATTTTATTTAGTATTTTTGGAAAATGTTTTTAGCTTTTTTTTAGCATTATTTATTTATTTTTTTGATTTGGACGAATAGTTTTATTGATTTTATTATACATTTTTTATAAACTATAAAACCTTTTGACTAGAAATAGTTGTACCAAAAATTTAATTTCGTATGATAATTTCTTGTTAAAAAAAATATATAATATTCAGGGAATATTAGAAATGCCCTTATCATGTCGATTGTAAACATTATTCGCCCTTTGATATTTTGATATAAAAGTAAAAGGAAATTTCTCTTTGTAGGTATTTAGATAAAAATTCAACTTCTGAAAAAATAATTATTTTAAAGATTCAACTTTTCTTAAACTACAAAAAATAAAATAATTTAAAAAATTTTGTATATCATAGAAATAAATCGTTTAAATTTTGCATATATCAGAGTTTTTATGGCCACCTAAATTTAAAATTTAATCTCAACTACCTGTACTACATGTTTATAAGTATGCTTTACCAAAAATCTAGCAACTTTAGCAAAATCTAGCCACTTGCTTAAATATAACAATTTATTTAAATTTCGTCACACAATTAATCACTGAAATGTATTTTGTTTCGAATTAAATTTTATACTGATAATAAATTTTTAACAAAAATCTTTAAAAAATTTTAGCATTATTTTAGCCCTTTTTTAAAATCATTTTAAGCATTTTTTGGCCATGTCTAATGCCAGATTTAGCTGTAAAAATTTTTTTTAGACCTGGCCACACTGCCAGCGAAGGCTTTTTTTGGTCAACCCTACAATCAACCATGTACTATCTTATAACGGTATACAGAATAAATAGAAGTACATGACATGATATATTTTTTAAATTTTGCTCTAAAAAAACTTTGACTCAAAACACATACAAAATTGAGAAATAAATTTTTAACTTGCAATAAGTTTTAAGCCCCTTATTAAACTTGGAATTTTAATTTTAGATCACAAGTGCGGGAACACAACTAATGTTTGTAGCAGCAGTAGTTGTTAGTGTCGTCTAAAATATAAACAACGAACGACGACATTACGTCTAGCATGTTTTATTTGTTTCTGCTGCACACGAGTAAAATAATATTTACTTCAAAAAAAAAAAAAAAAAAAAAAAAAAAATTAACAATGACAAAAAAAGAAACGTTATAAGCAAAGAAGCAGCTACCGATAGATACTTTTCGCAGAAAATACTCTTGCATGAACATTTTTTTAAAACAGTTTTAAATACTGTTGTAAATGTGACTTTGATTTTGTTATTTACGACTGTTATCACTTACACAAATAATTCTTTGAAAATAACGGTCAATATTGGCAAAAAAAAAATTTTTTTTTTGTTTAATTTAACTAAATCCAACAGAGTGTGAGAAATTTTTCAAATTGCAAATTCTTACGATTTATGGAATGTTCTGCGATGGTTACTTGATTATAGAGTGATTATGCATATTTTGCACAAATTTTAAGGCAAAAAGTTAAGAACTTAAATAAATTTTTTTTAAATTTAAAGTTATGTGTAAAATATTTCAAGGAAATCATTGTTAAATATTAAAATTATTTATGTTTTTTTTTTTCGAAAATCATGTACATAATACCAAATTTGAATTAGTTTTTATTTGAATGTTGGAGTTTAAGCACGAATACTACACCCCCCCAAACGTATTTTTAGTAAGAATATTAATTCAAATAATTAATATTTCAAAATAATGGCGAATTGTATGCTCATACTTGTATGAGGGAATATTTTCAAAACATTTATTATGCATATTAATGAAATATTTGTGGTAAATTAATATAAACGTGACGTTGATCATGTCAAACAAATGAATACATAATTATTAGGTGTATACATAAGTCGTTGACGTTTTGAATAAATAATACTCCTTCTTTTGTCAAAGCAAAATATAAATAATCACATTTAATGTTTCTTACATTTGGCAATAAGATTCCTTTAATATGCGTTTCAATCTGCGTATTCTCAAGCTTTTGGCTTTCCAAGAAATTAATCGATCTGCAGTACTATTATCGGCTCTGCCGAATCTTAAATACCCTTCACAATAGCATTGAAAAGCCAATTGTTCCCTAATTTATATGGAATGTGCGCTAACGTGTCAAAATCCTTATTCTGTAGGGATATTTGCATCACCTGTACTCTTTCTTCTAGTTCTGTACGCATTTCTTCAAAAAATCAACACAGTGGCGACAAAGGGGAATCCAATGGCATGTGAATCAGCGACTGCCTGAACGGGCCCTTATTGCGATTATCAGCGGAGTTCTGAAAATCGAAAACGCAAGACGCAAGAATTTTAAATTTCTTTCTCACACACCCTTAATCCAATTTTTTATAATTTTCTTTTAGAATTCTGTTTAATAACGAAATATTTGTATTGTATTTGTATTTCATTTACTACAAAAATCTTATTAAAAAAGCAATTAGCTTCTGACGATTTACAAGTGACACCAGAGGCTTTCAACGTGCCAAGGAGTCGGAAATATATCTTATTTATTAATAACAAATTTGCAGCCCAGCGGAGACAAATTGAACCTACATATGTAACGATTACATGTTTTAACAATATAACGACCCAAAGCATACGACTCATAATCCGAAGCTTTGGCTATGCTACAATGTCCCACAACAGCTGTTTTAATAAGTTTTAATTAAAAATTTAATGTGAATCAAACGTTCAATCAAGTGAATTAAACATTTAATTGTTACTATTAATTTGTTTACTGGTGCGTATTAATAGTATTAATTAATCTTTTAATTCACTTGATTAAACGCTTAATTCACTTGATTAAACGTTTGATAAAATTTTTAATTAAAACTGATTTTATTTTTAATTAATGCTTTAATTGGGGGATCATTTTTTTCTGTGTGGTATGCAGAATATTTGTTTACATTTAAATCTCTTTACCACAGTGGCGTAAAAATTACGTCAAAATGAGAACCTGCGCAATGTGCTATCTTGTTTTCTTTGCTTCACGCTAAAACCTGACGTTTACAATAGTTTTAATGATGACGCTTATGATATAATCGCGAATAGTGCTCGATATGTTTACTGTCAAATACGCTGGATGGCATTCCACTAAAGCTGGAAAGACGGCAACAACATGGCATCGTCGATGAGAATCGGCACCCCAAATACAGATCCCATCTTTGTAAAAGGTACAGAAATAGAAGAAGTGGATTAAATTACTGATCTATAGGCTAGTTTACGCTATTATACTTTGTATTAATACATGTCAAAAACTCAACTAATATGTAAAAGTGTGATAGTGTGAATGCAATGTGTTATGAAAATGACAAGTACTACGAAAAAAATTTGACATCCCATACGACTTCATCGTTTTTTGAAACTTATATAAACAAAAATACTTTTCATTGTAACAGGGTTGCATTTTAACAAAATCATGTGTGATAGTGTGACTACAAACTGTAATGTTACATTAGATTTTTTGCAAGTCGCAACAAGACTCATTAGATTTCTATTTTACAAACTATTATGGAATACGTAGAACTTGTGCGATAGTGTAATCTAGCCTTAAGCAGTATAATAAACAAAGTCGGCGGTGCAGAACTCTTCACAATTAACCAGTGTGGAATCAGTCCTTCTTTATGACTGCGCTGGCAAAATCGGATTTTCCAATTGCAAAGCGCTTCCGCTACGTTCCCGCCGCGTTCTTTCGGTATGCTTCATACAAATTGTATGGGCATGAGGATTTTTGACAGATAGAAAATTCATTCCGCTCTTGTTTAGGTATGGCTGCAAGACTTATATGTGCTGCTAATATACACATATTAAAATGTGTCTAAATGCAAAATATATTTTCTTGGAGTTGTGTATTTTTTTAAAGTGGTTAAATAAATGGCAATTTAGTTTTTTTGGTTTTTTTTTTTATAAAATATAATAATTATTTTTTATAAATAAATTCACATAATTTATAAATAAAAAACGTTGCAGGAATATTTAATGAATTTATTAAACAGATCATGTTAAGCTTTAACTACAAACAATTTTTCAACATTTTACTTTTTTGTGATTTTTTTTCGAAACATAAGATTTTTTTTTGCCGCCAAAGCTTAAAAACCTCCTAGTCATTATGGATTTTTGTTTTATATATTTATAAAAAGTTGGGTGTGTTTTGAAAACATTAAAGTATTGCGTTGATATAAAATATTCGCTCAAACGTCAACATTTTTGCAATTTTAAAGCCTGTCAATATGCGTTTTATTTCTTTTCATGCAGTTGCTTTTGCTAAGTAAGAGATTGGATTTTGTTGCCGGCTTTTAAAAACCCCACATATGGTGGAATGAAGTTTTTTTTTATAAAACGTTTTATGCATTAAGTTGCAAGTTGCCTGCATTACTAAGTATATTATTAAGAAAAAGCTGAACAAAAACGTTTAGCTTTAGCAACAATACATATTGGTAAGTAGTAGAGTAGAAGTAGTAGTAGTAGTGGTAGTAGTAGTAGTAGTAGTGATGTACATACGTAATGCAATTTAATTTAACCGAACGGCAAGGTGAGCCCAAAACTTGATTTGTAAGATCTTTACATAGTTTCGCCTTGTTTTAAGCATTATCTTTTTTATATTGCTTTATTTTGTCAAATAACTACTTCATGGTGGCACAAAACTAGCGAGAAAAACATAATAAAAGCAGCCCAGGTTAAAAATACCAAATTGTCTATTACATTCACAATTAACAAAGAAATTCAAAAGAATTAAATGATTAATTGTTATTTTGTATGTTTTCTATGCAAAGCCAGAAGGAAGAATCTTATATGTCAAATGGAATAACGGTAGCATCGAACATAATTGATTAGTTTAGTGATGCCAGAAGGTGGATACACTTGCAAGTGCTGACAATTTTCAAATTACTACTTATAATCTAAATTAGATATAACGTCAAGCACACGTACAAACGCTTGTTGATTTTGTTTAAAAAAGCTTTTTACATGATCGCATGAACAAATTTTATAGCGGCAACTTAGTAAAATTTTAAGCAACTACTTGTTCCTTCCAAGAGCGCAAATAAATTTTGTTAATTAGACGAAAGATAAATTTATTAAAAATCATCGAAGACCAAACAGCAGTCTTGTTTTTTTTTTTTTTAGAACTTGCCAAAAAAGGTCAAGCTAGATTTATCTCTGAACGAGACATTGACAAGAACTTTATTGGAATGTAATGCATCACGGGCAAGACGACGATTTGAATAAAAAATACCATTTTATCCAAAGAAATTAGGAAAAGAGATCCAGATCAAACAATTTTAAAAACCTTTGATGGGCACACACTTTTTGTTGCCCAAGAACTAAAAGCTTTTCATAGGTAATTTAAGATGCTGAACTCAAATCTAGACTCTGTTTGTCTAAGCTCTAGTTTGCAACACATACCGCTATGTCAAAAATGATAAAATGTGTCGAAAATCACCAAATTTTGCAAATAAAATCATGAAAATCGACAAAACTGGTGCGGAGAATTTCGCACTGGTGCGGAGAATTTCGCACCAGTTTTGATATACATATACATATGTATTATATTTATCTTTATTGGTTCGGTGTAGCTCTGAACCCTCCATATATCAATACAAATAAAAATGTTAATGCATATAAATTTTATAAATATATTATATTAATGTATCTTTAATGTTTGTATTTGAACTAGGGATGCCAAACGGGAAATCCCGAATCCCGGGATTTATTTTTATGGGTCCCGGGATTTTTAACATATCAACTTTTATGTACAAAACTGATCGTTTTTATTGAATTTTTATCCTACATACAAAAAAATTATTAAAAATTACATTTGAGTTATATTTTCTATTGCAAATAATTCTTATTTTTGAGTTTAATTTTTGTTTTTGGCACACAGCGAGTATTTAAAATTGAAATTTTTGCTTGATATATGACGAATATTTCTGGAGTTTTGTATTTTGCTTAATAAAAACCATTATATTAAGTAGAAACGAAATTTGCAGACTCACATCTCAAGCCTTTATTACAATTACGTTTAGCAAGTTAAGCTTTGGCTTAAGACATAATTCCAAAATAAAAATGATTATTTTTATGCAAAATATAGAAATCAAGAAATAATCGTTATGTATCACGCAAAAAATCAAAATTGTTCACGATCCAATTAAAGTTTTATTCAGAAACTAAAGAATAAAAGTTGATATAACTATAACAATTAATTCAATATATTGATGAAATAGCTCATATTCCTTCCGGTCCAATAATAATAAAAAATTTGCTTAAAAAACATTCGGTAAATTAAATTATTTTTTTTTATAAATAAACACTATTACGTATTCATAAATAAATTATTTAAACTTGAAATCTGTTTTAAGAAACATTTGTATAAACATTTTGTTTTAAAATAAATTTCAAACGTACTTAAATTATTGATAATGAATATCGCCCTCAACCTGGAGGTGTACTGCACTGCAGTCGACATAGTTTTACAGTTATTAACTCAGCTATCGAGATCGATGAGGGACTACACTTTGCAGTGTATTAATGTCGTCACAACTTAATTCACATTAAAAATTTAATTGCTGTCAAAAAATTGAATTGATCTTGGAAAACTAAGAGATACGTACATTTTTTTATGCTTTTTTCAGAATCTGATCAGTTTGATCATGGGTGAGGCCAGTGTTATAAACATATGTATAAAATAAATTGTTTTGTTGTTTTCATTTTTAAAAATTTCTGTTACATATATAAAACCTTTTGAATATTTAAAAAGTAGCATTTTAAGGCAACACGTTGATCCCGAAAAATCCCGAAATCCCGGGATTTCGGCATCGGGATTTCAAAATCCCGAGTCCCGGGATTTTCAAAAATCAGTCCCGATTGGCATCCCTAATTTGAACTTTTAAATCAGTACTTTTTATAACGTAAAAACTAAATAAACAAAAACATAACATAAAAAGCAAGTGATAAAAATTTTTGGTTAAAAAAGCGAGACAAATAAAAATATTTATGTATTTTGAACTTTTGGATTTTGTTTGGATACTAGAGCATTAATTAATTGCCCGTATCGTAAGGGTACCATTTTTTTAATGAGTTTCGGTACACTGAAGAGTATAACATTTTCATTCCTTTTAAAAAGGGCAGACAATGCAAATGCTTCTTGTTTTGGAATTTCGCTGTGATAAATCAAATATAATTTTGACCAAAGAAGGAAAATTTAATTTTTTACTTCAAAACTTTAAGAAATTATCTATTTTTTGCTTTGGAAAATTAAATTTAAAGGATCTCCATTTTTCTAAAAGGGATTTTCACAAATTTACGTTAAAATCAAAGCTAAAATGGCGCCAAGCGATGACTCAAAGAAATCTAACAATTTGTAATGTTGCCGTATCAACAATTTTATAAGTATGCTATCACAAAACGAAAAAGGTTGGCAAATATTAATAATTATTTAAAAAAAATCTGTACTTTTTTAAACAAAATCCCTTAGAAAAGGCATTTTTCCCTACGTTTAACATCACTGACTTCTACAGAAGTGTCACGTTACGTCACCAAGCAATTAATCTTGTATTTAAGGGTTCATGTTGTTAAAATTTTACCCTTTAGACCAAAATACAAAAAAAAAAAAAAAAAATAAATAAATAATGTATGAATTATTCTTTGAGCAACAGTTTAAAATGCTTGGTGGCGCAACGTGACAAAAAGTAGACTTTCCTGTGGAAATACCCATACTCGAATATGCTACAAAAGTTTAAACGTCTAGAATTAGAGTCGTGACTCGAATAAAATATTAAATCATTTATAAAAAGTACGAAAATTGAGTGCCACATAAACTCAGTGCATAAAAATGGTTAAACAATTTATCTTTTACCAGAATTCTAAGCGTAAACAATTGTATTGGTATTATGAACTGCTTACACGGGACAATTACTGTCAACCAAATTAACGAAAGTATCTAAGAAGTTATTCAAATATATGAAATAATACTAAAAGCTTTTGTAAATTAGTACAAAATTTGTCATTTGAAAAATCGTCAAATGTAGGGTATAAGTCGTCAAATCGTCAATGGGCTATTTTTAGAAACCAAATCGTCAAAATGACGATTAATAGTCAAATCTGGCAGCCGTGCTTGCACGACATGTACATATTTGCATTACTTAAGCCTAGATTACACTATCACACAAGTTCTACGTATAATACATAATACTTTGTGAGATGGAAATCTAATGAGTTTTGTTGTGACTGTCAAAAAATCTAATGTAACATTACAGTTTGTAGTCACACTATCACACATGAACATGCTTTTGTTAAAATGCAACCCTGATCCAATGAAAAGTATTAGCGTTTAGAAATTTTTCAAAAAACGATTAAGTCGTATGGGATGTCAAACTTTTTTCGTAATACTTGTGACACATTGCATTCACACTATCACACTTTGTCATATTACTTGAGTTTTTGACATGTATTAATACAAAGTATAATATTGTAATCTAGCCTTTAAGAACGATTTGCTATATTCAGTTAAAATATATATTCTAAAAAATTCGTCAACAAAATTATCTTTAAGCCGTATTTACATCATTTTTTCTTAATCTGCATAGTAGATTCACAGATATCGTTGAATTTTTGAAACAAAAAAAAAAAAAAAAAAAAATTTAAGTAGCGTGAAGGTGTAAGCCCTTAATTTAATACGTATATGTCAATAAATGGAGACAAAGGTTTTATAAAAAAGTACCAAAATTACGAATAGGATATAATTAATTTTCATTTCTATGGTTATTGGTTTAAATGATAGATCGGGTGACAAAAAAGTCCCAAAATATAGGATTTAGCAGTTTGCTACCCAAAAGAGCCGAAATTGAAAAAAGTTAAGGTTAGCGAATTTACATGTTTTTACCCTTTCTTGGCCCATAAACATTCGAATTTCTGACAGTATGTCCTATTCAAGAAGGTTAATACTCTCGTTTTTTACAATATTTGTATTGTAGGCGTTAATAGCAAAAATCCATAATTTAATGTTTTTTGTTAAAGAAAACCAGTGTTGCCAAAACTTGGTGACCAAAAATGGCTAAATTTACGGAAAACAATTGCTTAAAATTGGCTAAGAAATGGCTAAAAAAAAATTTAAATTAAAACACATTAAAATTCAATAGCAAAACAAAAATAATTCATCAAAAGATTTTTACAATGAAATTGTAAATTGAGGTCAACTTGTAACTTTAAAAGATATCAAAATTTAATTATTTATTTAGCATTTAACAAATAAAATCGTCGATAAATTCTATGTCGTTATTGCTGATCTCGTAGGAATCACTTGTAACTATTAATGTAAAATATTTTGAAGGCAAATCATAATCATAAAAATATAAACCCAAGCTTTTGAGTCCAAATCTCCAAAAAAAGAGATAAAAACATTTTATTGTTATGGTAAATATTTTTACCTAATTGATAAAATCGAATTAACGGTTGCTAAATGTAACCTATTTCTCAAATTACTTGTAACGATGTTATCTTGGCTAAATACCCTCCCGACTTCAGCATTAGAACATGGAAGTGAGAGCAATTTTAAACTTAGTTCCGAAATTTCTAAAAATTTCTTGTTGCCACACACAGAGAAAAAACATGTTTAAATATAGTCACATCCAACAAAACTATTTTTAAAGAAAATTGTAAAAATATTATGGTTAAATTTAACCATGTTATTGTTAAATTAGTCCTCCATCAAGATGCGACAACCATATCATAGTTGCCTCCGAACATGTTTTGGTTAATAATAACTAAAATATGTTTAACACTTATTATAGCATGGTTGGTTTTCAACAATAGCATTTTGCTCTTGGAAAAGAGAAAAATACTGTTAATTTTAAAACAAAATATTGTCATATTTAAACATAACATGTTTAGAGGCAACCATAATATGCTTGTCGCGTCTTGATAGAGGACTAATTTAACAATAATTTAGTTGTCAGTGACAATAATATGGTTAAATTTAACCATTATATTTTTAAAATTTTTTTTAAAAATAGTTTTGTTGGATGTGACTATATTTAAACATATTTTTTCTCTACGTGCACCTACACACAATACACTGTTGCAGTTTTTGACGATAAGAGATGTAGCTTTGTTGCTTTTTTTGTGAAAACTGATCGCTTATAGCGATTTTCAACATTTGTAAAAGTTGTGATTTAAATTAAATGCGTTTTAATTGTTAAAAATGCGTATTTTACTTTTAGCAATTTTATAAATTTTTATAAGAAAATAAAAATTATTATTTTCAAAGAAAATATGGCTAAACAAGTTGGAAATTTTGAAAACGATCCCGTTTTGAAAGTTTATAAAAATATTCCATTTATATACCTAGTACTTTGAGTATCACTTGTCTTTACCGTAACTTTTCTAAAAATCGGAAAAAGAACTACGAACGTTTTTCGAATAATTGAGCTGAAAATTTCGTTAAATTTTAATTCCACTTGATTTCGATTTCTAGGACATGGCCGATAGTCTTTTAACCCTGAAAGGTTACTCTTTAGTTTAGTACATAACAGTTACTCTTCGTCGAATGGACGAACTTTTTAAAAAAAATTCTAACGGAACGATTTGTAAAGTAAAAAATCAACAAAAAAAAATTTTTTTGTTAAGAATTTGATTAAAAATATTAAATTAAATAGAGCATAATATATAAAAGTTTTTCTTCTCTTTAAAAATTTTATACGAATTTTTACTCATTTTTGTCTTTTAAAATTTATTACTTTTTTAAAGCTTTCGTCATCAGCAGCTAACGTTGTTAAAAAAGAGCGTAATTTGAATACACATAAAAAATTTATATGAAAATGTGTAAATGAGCTTCGTCGATTCGACGAACAGTAACCATCTAGGGTTAAAAGTGTTTGATGATTGGATTTTCTTTTTTATTTAGTTAACAATATTTTCATTCTTTATGTTATTTTTTTACTTTAATAATTTTAATTAATTAAATTTTCAATTCAGAAACTTTACTTTATAAAACTAAAATAGACAAGATGCTGAACAGTTTCATCCCTAAAAGAAAATTATTAACAATTAATACTGCCATACAATGACATTAACCACAAGCTCCCATGAACACTTTTCAATGAAAATCTCTGTCATTCATTGATATCTCTTGGTAAAATGCATTTAAAATTTCTACAAAAAGTCTATAACAATCTTTTGATATCGATTCTATAAAATATTTTTTGCATTTAAAATATTTCTACACTTATCCATCCACATTTATCTATGTTTTCATATAGACCAGATGTTGTTAAATTAACGTTAATTTAGTTATTCATACCCCTCCCCCCCCCAAAAAAAAAGAAAAAACAATAATATTCATCAATATTTGTTTGTCTATATATGCATATAAATTGATCAGCAAATTTGACCTTGAAGTACAGCTAAAATGCAACCATGCCAATTTTTTTGTAGTTGTGTTTTAAGCAGCAAAGAGAAATAAAAATGACAGCAGCGACAGCAAGAGTCAAAAAAGTATTAAAAAGGAACAAAAAAAAAAACTGTTAATTGAAATCGATTGAAATTAAAAAAAAAATCTGTTCAATTGCCTAAAATAAAAAAGTACAGATAATTGCAAACCTCAATTTGTTTAAGGCCATTCCCGTCATCACAAGCATTTAGAACAGGGATTTCCAAAAATGTTTTGGTTGTGTAGTAGTGAGTACCAGAGAGTAAAAAAATTGAGAAAATGCATTCATTTACACCCGAAATAAAATGTTAGTAATATATTTTATAAGTTGTATAAAAAATTGTGTGGATAAAAAATTTGTAGCAATTCTTTACCAATTCAATGTCGCTGATTTTAAAACTGCACTTTTTTTTATTCGGAAGCTTTTTGACTCTAAATCAGTTTCAAATATCTTATCAAACAATTGTAAAAAAATTAAAGATTTTTATGTTTTAAAAATTCATAAAAATTAAATATTGCACGCAAATCACAGCTGATAGAAAAAAAGTGCAGTTTTAAAATCAGCGACATTGAATGGGTAAAGAACTGCTACAAATTTTCTATCAACACAAAAAATGTTTAATTTTGTTCCCTTGTGTTATACAACTTATAAAATAAAATCTTCTAAATTTATACTTTAATGGCAGTTTCGATATAGTAGAATGCTTTTCAAATGGGATGAACTCAATTTATTACGTTGCTTGGAACAAAAAAATTTTAAGTCCGAAAAAATTTGTTCGCGTAGGTAAGTAGTGCTGAATAAAGAGAGGCACTTAAATGAATTTTTTTTTTTAGTTCAGGATAGAACTCGCCATCCAAATCTTTCCAGAACTCTACAATATTATTTTCGTCTGGAGCATTTACTTCGCTTCGTAGTATGATTAGTTCTGATTGAATATCAAATTCGTAGTTGCTTACATCGCAATGAAAAGGGTTTTTGAAAAGATCTAATAGCGGTTGTAAAATTACAAAATCTTTAAACAAAAATATGTATTAGTAGTGGTATACACAAATGTGCCTAGAAATGGTCTATTTATTCAAAAATAAAATAAATTACATGAAAATTATAACGTGAAAAAGTTATTTTAGTAAAAAGTTAGGGTATTCATAGTGGTAAGTAAAATAGAAAAGGTATTCACGTTGTTGGGTTACTCATACTTCAAACATCTGTGCATTCATTTTAATTCTTGCTAATGGTATATCATAACTTTTAACAACGTACCAAATGCGAACCTGAGTGCCTGCAAAAATGTAGAAAGTCATTATAACAGGTCAAAGTTATGTACGTTAAATAAATACCATAAATTAGTAAGGTTAACTCTTTGGACTCGGTCATATAATTGTAGCATAAAAAAGTAAGCAATAAAAATAGTGTCAAACAATAACGCTTCATTAATACATCAATAAAACACATCTTCTTACCCAAAAATTTTACCTGCTGTCACATTTGCTTTTATGTATATAGGTTTTCACATAAATTGTAGGAAAACAAGACTTTTTTAACTTGTTTTTTAAATATTTTTACTTACTTAAGAAAAGTGTTTTCAAAGAAAAAACCCACCGACGCGATTGGTACAGAAACAAAAATATTTTTACAAGCACAAAATACCAACAAATTCTTGTGGCTATTTTTTTTTCTTAATAATTTCTGCATTCTTTTTAACGAAAGAAAAAGGTACCCTTTTACAGGCATCAAAGAAATTTTTTCACAAACAAAATACATATCGTTAGCTTAAATGCAAAACAATGTAGATATTATTTGTAAATTTGAAATTTTTGTGGATTAGGATTCACGTTACATATGTATTTTTATATAATTTTAAGTTATTTACAAAATTAAAAATGACGTATCATCAAATACATATATAATTTTTTTTTAACAGCATAATGTATAATCACACTCAATAAAAAAATTAGCAGAGTTTTTAATTCTTTTTATAAGAACACATTAATATTTTTAAACAAAAAAACTGGGTAATCTGTTTTATAACTACTACCGCGGTGTTAGTGGAATTAGTGATCAGATAATAATTTATAATAATAATTTTTAGTATTGCATAAGAAAAAATAAAAAAGTGCTGTAAAATTATAATTCTACATTTTAGTCTTAAAATTTACTCTAAACTCTAAATAAAAATTGCACGCAAGGCATTTGATGTTACCAAAAGCATTTTTGACCGCACAATATTTTTTGAGTGTAAGCTGAAACAAAATAATATAGCGTCCGCTAGACATGCACACTTGTCGAAGTCACATCGACGACTGAATTGAAGAGTATAAAAATATGTGTTAGTAGTGGTGCGCACAATTGTGCAAAGAAATGGAAACCCCTGATTTAGAAGTATCATAAAACACAGTAAAATAATCAGTGTGTATTTAAATTGTACATCAATCACAGTAGTGTTGCCAACCAAACGATACCAAAACGACAGGAAATTAAATAAATAACAACAGGAATTGAAAAAGACTCTGTTTCGACTAATTATACAAATTTTTTAAAACTCTTGAAAAAATTTAAAAATTAAAAAAAAAATGCTAAAGCTTAAAGCACTAAGTTGGCATCACTTCTTTACAATTCTTTTGATGTTTTTTATTACGACTTTTTTTTAGTTTTCGATGTATTTAATGGGAACAATTAAGTTATCAATAATTTTTTTTTTTTTTGAAGATTGTATTGCATTTATATTAAAAGCCATTAAGGATTTTCTTTCAAAAGTTCGCTCACCCTTTATAAATTAAATCAGTTTCTGTTAATTGAATTATAGGGTAATTTAACGTATAATACAAAATTGGTAGAGCCAAGTTATTAAGATATTGCCAGGCTATCACACAAATTAGAAGCCTCATCCAAAGTCATCGGTCGACCTTAACCTTCGTATAGGAAGCTGAAAACTTTCAGAATCCGCTTCTGAGTATTATTATTCTCCGCAAGTAATCCATCTGAGATTTCAATGGTACTCTACTAGCAATTCGTCTGAGTTATACATATCGCTCATGATCATACAGAGGGTCTCCATTAAAAATTTTTTTTTTCACTTTTTTGTAAAATATAATATTTATATCTACACACTGTAAAAATGTCGTGCTATTTTGTCTACTTTTTGGTAAAAAAAAAGTACTTGGCTTAAAAAATTGTTTTTCATATTCTTTTAATATTGAATTAAACATTGTTTTGCTTCTACCGAAAACTTTTAAATTTTGAGTTTATACCCTCTTAATGATCAAGTGCGATATAAAGCACCCTGGAGACTATCGGTTTGGAAGACCGACCAGAATCGACTGTTGGAAGACCACAATCAGCATATAAAAAAAAAATATAGTTGTGTGCGTGCAGTCGTTCTTTTTCGGGTACACAGACGCGTTGTCGGCAATGCTTGATGAAAATCAAAAAGTTTTGATTTTTTTTTATTGATGACTGATTATTTGATAGTCTCCTATTGTGATTGACATAAAAAATTTATTTGCTTTGTGTTTGTTGTCACGAAAAATATAAATATTTTTTTTTTTTTTGCAAAATACGATTGTTAATTGTCGTGTTTGTTTGTGCGTTTCCGAAAAAAACTGAAATAAACGATGCTAACCCATATGCACTGATTAATAAAAAAGCACCAATAAAAAATTTCAGAATTTAATAACTTTCAATTTTACTCGAGTGGTGTAGAGTATTATTTAAGGCCGGGGGATTCACTATCCTACACGTTCGTCATTCATACGAAAATATGACAGACATCTATCTGACATAAACAAATGACTGCAAAATCTGTTGTCGATGCCACACTACTTTACAAGAAAATGCAACACTGATCGAATAGAATCTATAAGTTTCTGAAAAGTTTCATAAACATTTAGAAGTCGGCCAAGCTTGTCAAAAAAATCTCAATTACATTTTTAGGCCACATAAGATTTGGAGCACATACGATTTTTTTGAAAAATTTTACGACTCCAGGATACTGAACCATCGGCTTTAATCGGATTTAAACGTTATTATTGTTTATTTTTTAAGTGACAATTTAAGTGTTGCCATATGGCCTTGAATTTAATTTTCTTACTAAGGGCGTATGTGAAACGGTAGCAAAATAAGGGGTAATTTAGAAAATCACTTCACCTTGCGTTGAGAAATTTTTCATATAAAATTTTTGGAATTTTTAAAAATTTATATGAAAAAAAATATCAAGTGAGGTGAAGTGTTTTACAAAATAAGGGGGTAAATATTTCATGTTTCTGCTGTTTAAATTATATCTTTTTTGACGATATAAAATTTTGACGTTTGTTAAAAATAATTAAAAAATATTTATAAAAAAATAAACAATTTAGGAAAATATGTATGTATATACTCGTAGCAAAACACAATTTTTTTTTTGCAGTTGGCACTATTTGCATTTTTTATATATTTTTTTTAATTCATACCTTTTCTAAGCGGTTTTTTTACTTTTTCAATTTGAATTTCTGATTATCTGCTTGACAGAAATTTAGTTGGTTGTATTAAAATTTCACGAGCCCTAGGGGCTTCATCACCTCAGAAGTGTCAAAATGTTACTTACAATAGTACTTTTCTACCGTTTCACACACGCCCTAAGTTAAAGTTTCAAGTTCTTGGTTTCTTTTATATTAGTTGCGTTAACGGAAAATAGCATTAGCCAAAATGGCCACTTCTCGTGTTAACTCATATTTTAACTTGTTTAAGACAGTTGGCCCTAGCCTATTACAAAACTTAGGCTAAAATAGAAAACCAAATGGATCAGAGGGAATAACGGAATATTGACACAATACATACATATGTTCTACAAATTTAACTATTCTTTACTGAAAATGCTACAGACTTTTTGACCAGTCCCTGTAAATGTATATTCTCAGGTATTTGATGAAAATCGATTGATTTCAAATTGATCGTTTTTAGAAGGTGTGATGAATTTGGAGCGATATAAAAATCCATTTATGAATTAAAGTCTTAATTTTTTATTCAAAATACAGTTTACAACATCTGACAAAATCTGGGCGGAGTTGGAGGAGTTGGCGTGGCACAAAATATATTTCTTTAAATCTGAAGAGCGATAGAGGCAAAAATGTCCAAATTTGGTGCACAAACCTTGGTTATCAATATACGGGATTTGAGAAGTAGCGAGTAGTTGAGGCGTAGCACATTCAATACAAAGATATTATAAATTTCTGTATATCTGGAGAACTGCTGGAGCCAAAGTTTCCAAATAAGGTACAAGCTTGGGTATCAATACCAAGCATCCGACAAAATGTGGGCGGATTTGAAGAAGTCGGCATGGCACAAAATAGAATTACGTATATCTGGAGAACGTTAATAGCAAAAGTGTCCAAATTTGGTACAAATAGTTTGGTTTTCGATACGCAACATCAGTCAAAAAGTGGGCGGTATTAGATAAGAGGGCGTGGCACAAATATAATTTTGTATATCTTAAGAACTGTAAGTGTTAAATTGTCATAATAATTATGCTATAATATTTTTCCATAGTGTTAAAAGAAAATTATTTTATGACTTTATACTTAAGTTCATAATGGTTTGACCCCGGGCAGCGCTGGGACTTAACAACTCGTATAATATAAAATTTAAAAGAATATGTATATATGTACAGAAAATAAGAGGAACATTTATAAAAAGAACAATTTTTAAAGATACTGAAAACAATATTTTTGGTTTAAAAGCGTTTCGTTTCCAAAATCACATTTTCATCACATTTGCGAATAACTTTAAAAGAGACTTTGTCTTCAAGTTCGCTGGTAAGTAAGTAAAATAAAATTTTAATAATATACCAACGAATTTACTAAAATATTTTTAATTTAATAGAGATTTGCAAATTTTACTTAATAAAAGTTTGTTACATTTAAAACTCATTTAGGAATACTGGAGAAAATCTCTAAATAAAGTAATTTTTTTATTACTTGTCTCGCTTTTGAAAAGAACAATTTTGTTAATAAAAATAACATTTTGTTTTTATTATCTGTTTATGGCAAATTTAATAGTTTTTTTTTTTTGTTACTGTTTTGTAATAACTTTATGACATAATTTTTTTTTTTTAATAATAATTGTTTCATATAAAAAATTATTTGCCCATAAAGAAAATATATTGGAAAAATTAAAAAAGGCAACATTGTAACAATTTAAATGAAATTATGAAATCCCAGGGGGTTTTTAATTTATGACAAGATTAATAAAAAAAAGTCCACACACAAAAAAGGGGCCTGTCACTAAAACAGCTGGTAGTCTTAATTATTATATAAACATAATAAAGAAAAAAAATTCAACTAGGGGGGGAGGCCTTAATTGAGGAAAGACACATACTTAAGTGACAATTTTAAATTTTCATATAAAGTAATAAAGAAATCATACTTAATTGTATGTGTTTTTATATTCTCAGATCATAAAATGACAAGAAAACTAATTATTTTAACATGTTTTTAATTATTTTATAACGCATTTAAACTTGCTTAATCATTTTAAAAAAACATGAACATGCCGTCTGTCTTCTGGTATTATTGGGTTATAAAATTAAATGAATTTTCGGATTATTAAACAGATAAATGTTTAGATTTATAATTTTGTTTAAAATAAACAAAAAGTTTCTATCTGTTTTCAAGTATAAAAAGAAAATGTATGTAATTGTTTTCTATTTTTAAATAATTTGAAATGTTGCTTTTGCTTTCGTTTTGGCAAGAATTAAGCCGTGTTCACAATGGGAGCAAAAATTCCGTTTTTTCTTCTTTCTTACTTCTTCTAAAAGTATTTCATATATTTTCCTTTAATTTTTCGAACAAAAATGTAACTAAAGTTTTTTTTAAAACTGCTGAAGTAGTTTGTATGAAATTATAAACAGAAGTAAAGAGGAACATGTAAATCAATTAAAATAGATAATTATTCAAAAAACAAATTTAGATTTACTAATTTGGTTTAAAGATTGATGTTAGATTATTGACTGCCAGCTGGCTTCGATGGCCGCAAGTGTTAAACGACAAACCCCTCTGAAGAGATTGTGTGGTTACAATTGAAACATGCCAGGGCAGCCTGTCCGTGAAAACCTGGGTTCTATTCCCAGCTCAGTCAAGAATGAAAAATTTTCAAAAAATTTTAATTCATTTCATGTTGCAAAACTCATTTCTCCATAAAAATAATTTAATGAAAAATTAAATTTATGGAACTTAAGCCTGAATAAAATATTAAAAATTTGGATTAAAAAAAATTATAAATGACGTTTATAATAATTTTATTAAGTTTGGAATGAAAACTTTGACAAATGGTTTTACAAAATAATACTAAATACGTAATATTGTTCTGGGCAAAATTTTCAAATGTTTCCTTAATTGAAAATGTGTGTGACTGCGGAAAAAATTTCTGCTTTATTGTGAACACGAAGTGAAAATGTTGCTACCATTGTGAACGAAGCTTTATAATAAGAATTTTTATTTAATTTTCTATTAAAATAATAATAAATCAATATAAAAAGAAATATTTGGGTTTAGTGAATTTCATAAAAAGAAAAACAAAATTCCTTTAAATTTTTCTTTCAATATAACAATGAAAGATTTAAATATAAAATATTATTAATTCAATATGAATTATAAAAAAACTAATGAAAACAAATTTATAGACATAAAGTTTTCAACAATTTTCATTAAAATGATTCACTCACATCCGTTTGATTTTTTAAGATACTGGATCAAATTTTTGGTTTAATTTTATTTTTTTATGACTAATAAATTTTTGAATAGAGAAGTGAACTTTTTTTTTTTTTGCTTAAAAAAATTTATTTCATTTGGAATTAAGGAATTTTAACAATATTGGTTCATAAGGAAACTAATAATAGTAATAAAATTTGAAGTCCAAAGAATATTTTATCTTATTAACCACTGCTGATTTTTTTTTGAGAAAGATGTTGCCTGTTACCTGTTCTATATTTTTGTAATCGTCTGTACAAAAAATACAACGGTAAGAAAAATATTCAATTTATTTTGTGAATATGAAAAACAGCCCAGTTAAAACGTATTCCACCAAAAAAATGCAAAGATACTACTTACTACTTTACTGAAAGAACCAATGAATTTTAGTAGGGAAGTCCCAAAATGAGCGCATTCACTTTTAACTTAAATGTACTTGAAAAGTAGGGCATTATTTTTATACCTTCATACATCCTAAAAGTAATTATGTAGTTATAAAAAGTCCGAAAATAAGTGGTTACACACTACCTTCCAAAAAGGTAAAATGTCACTAGTTTCAATATAACGATAAAGCATTTAAAGGGTAACTCGTTACCAAAGCGCTTATTAAAAATCAATTTTCTTTAAAAAAATATTGTTTTTATAATCACTTTTGTTTATCATTAACTTGGAAGTCATGTTTTTATTCATTATGTTAATGACTATTAATTAAACATGTTGCATATTTAACCCTTTAATTTAAGGTGTTTATATTGCCCCTTTTTTTACAACTGAGGAACTTACTTGTATTAGTGATGTTACAAATATTAATTTTTAATATTCACGAATACGAATGCGAATACGAATATCTGCGCCAATATTCGCCGAATACGAATATGTATATTTAAATAATGTTTCTTATGGCAATTTCTTTTCTGAGAAATATGTTGCATAAATGTTACATGTTCTACATTTTTGTGTTCGATTGTACAAAAAAAAAAACTATGGGATCAATTTTCATGCTGCCATGTTTTACAATTTTGGTACTTACTACTTTGTTTGTACAACCACTGTTTTATTAGGCTTGTCTTAATTAATTACTTTCATAAT
The DNA here is from genome assembly GCA_943735925.1 of Pollenia amentaria. Taxonomy (NCBI): domain Eukaryota; kingdom Metazoa; phylum Arthropoda; class Insecta; order Diptera; family Polleniidae; genus Pollenia; species Pollenia amentaria. The sequence continues at coordinate 178,975,463 of OX031010.1, read as the reverse complement.
TTAATGAAAAGATTGTTTAAAAACAAAATATAACAGTTCTTACATATTAAAATGAAAAAATCTATGTGTATTATTATCGTTTTAATATTTTCCAAGCCAGTAATAGCGTGCAGAAACCGCCCAAATAGCTTTAAAACTCTAATGGAGTACATTAATGATAAAAGTGTAATAGTTGTAAATAAAAGCATCTAATTTTGTTCTATTGAAGTTGCACAACATGTAACACTTCAGAGATTATAGGTAACATTATAAAGTGTTACATGTATATACTGTAACATATTGTCCTTAGAAAAGAAATCGCCACTAATAACTAGCACAGTGTAGTTGAAAAAACTAGAAAGCCAGGGGCCAAATTACGGCATTCGATATTGATCGAAATTACAATACAATTTAAATGGGAATTTCGATCAATATCGAATGCCGTAATTTGGCCCCAGGCACCTGGAGTTTTTACATAATTCGGGTATGCTGAATCCAATGGTGCTTACCGTTTTTTCAGGTGAGTTACGCGAATATATGTTGTGCAACCTCCTCCATTTTCAAAATAACGGTATATCTCAAAAACAAGAGCTAACCTAAAAAAAAAACGGTTAGCACCATTGGAAATGTATTTCACATTTTTATGCCATTCCGATGACTGAATTTGAAATTATCAACTTTCCACTTAAATTTCACTACTGCACATTTTTAAGCCTTCTGTTTTTCCTGGGCTAATATGACCAAATTTTACTTTTCAAATTTCTTTGTTTCAAATTGATGATACTGTATCGACCTAAAATTTTATTTAATCCTAAACAGGAATAAAAATATAAAATAATTTAGCAAAATAAAGTAAAATATACATACATTTGTAGTCTTGTTGGGTCAATGTGACCCAGCTTAACTTTTGGGCTACAATAAAATGTTTGTCGTTTATATCTTATTTTGCATTTTTCTAATAAACTGATATTGATGTGGCAAAATTTAAGCCAGAATTAAAATGTGACTACCTTAGTGTAGTGAATATGAAATTTGTGGTATTATATAATTAATTTCAAAGTTTTACCCCCTTATTTATAAAAATATGAAAGGTTTTATTAAGGGTTTGTTAATTAAATTTTCATAGAAAATCCGTTTCATAAACCTGTTTTATTTTTTATATAAATAATACCGTTTTTATTTAAATAAAAGTAGTAATTAAGAGTACATATTTGTATATTTTATGAAACAACCTAAAAAAAGAGAGTTCAGACCTAAAAAATATTAGACGAAATAATCTAAAAAAAGCGTACCGGTCCAACTTTAGCTTTATTTTTGATCCAGCTTTAGCTTTATTTTTAATACGTGTTGCAAAAGCAACTATTCTTTTAATTAAACTAGTGGTTACGTGTAGGATATCAAATATTTAATAGGTGTGAACATAGCTTAAGTGTTATAAAATTAAATTATTCTGATATTTTCTTCTTAGTAAAAGTTGGGTCAAATGGACCCAAAAAGATCTTAGATGGGAGAATATTAGAAGGAATGCAGAGGGTTAAATTTGTATACTTACATTATTATTATTATTATGTTAAGACCATTAGCACCGCCACCCAAAGGAACTTTTGTGCAGCCCAGGTGTTCACTGAAGTAAATTAAGGCTAAAAATAAAGCCAATTATTCTACACGGTGAGAGATTGTATACTTCACCTAAAGTCTTTAATATAAATCCACTTTATTCTCACTATTGTTGTACAACATTGCGCAGATGCTGGGCAATGTTGTACAACATGGAAGGAGCAAAATGAGCCCCACAAATTGTTTTGCAAACACACACTTTGTTTCCATTTCTGTTTGGTTTTTCATGAATGCAGACGCCGAAAAAGCTGCGACAATTTTGATCGCTATTTGATTAAAACGGAGGAGAAATATGAGAGAAAGAACAATAATTTGAAGTAAAGAGTGTTTAAACAACGAGCTGTTTTTTAGGGCAAACAAATGCTGCTAAAAAAATTAGAATTAACGGCTGAAATTGATATTAATGATTCTTCTTCTACGTCTTCACTCTGCACAGTTTTCGCTAAAATGATTATATTAAGCACTAGACCACAAGAAGATTAACAAATATCCAACAATATTAAAAAATTTTAATACTTCTACAAACAAGCTTCAAATGTTTGTCCAAACAGCAAACACCCAACCTAACATCACAAACCATTTGTACAAACGTCAAATTTAGACTTGTTTTCCATGCCCTTAACACCTCGAGTGATTATAGGTTACATTAAAAAGTGTTGCATGCTTATACTGCCAGTTCATCGATTTCGAACGTTAACGTTCGTATAGAAAACTACATTTAAAACAAACAAAATTTTAAAATTCGTGTTTGTTTTAAATTTTATTTCCTATGCGAACGTTAACGTTCGAAATCGTTGAACAGGCAGATAATGATAAATATTTTTCTCAGAAAAGAAATCGCCATTAGTACCAGATGTTAAAGCAGGGCTGTGGAGTCGGAGTCGCGATGTTTTTTACCGGAGTCGGAGTACCTAAAAAACTCGTGACCCCGACCCTAAAATGTCTCGATATTACACGTGCACAAAAACAACAATTCAAAAATTTTTTCAAATTTTTTTCCAAATTAAAATTTTTTCGAAATCGGCGACATCATATTTGACCAATTTGGTTAATCAACCAAAAACTTTTGCCCACCTTTGAATCAGCGTTACCAATTCAATCAGTTAGTGGCTAGAATTAGCTATTTTACCTCTTGCCAAAAAAAAAAATAATAATTAAACCATTAGCTACTTTTTTTTAATTTTTAAAACATGTAGACCAAATTTCTGTTAAACGCTGCAACGACTATGATACATTTTTCTTAAACTATTACATATATTTTAATCAATATATGATAAAAAAATTAAAATTTTTAAATATGTATATTCATTTTAACATTTTTAATTTTTTCGAATTTATTCTATGAGCTTAATTTTAGTTATGTATTTTATAAAGTCATTCCTAAAAATTTAAGGAATAGAACTATTACAAAAAGCTTTATAAAATACATAACTGAAATTTAGCTCATAGAATAAATTCGAAAAAATAAAAAATGTTGAATATTATAAAGTAGCTTATGAAAAGACATAATTCCCAGTTTCTATACAAGGCGAATTCATTCCAGGTTATCTCGATAGTACAACTCGTACAAAAACCACAAGCGATTTGTTTTTGTAAAATCATTGTTAAATGTCAAAAACCGAAACAAATCAAAACAGAAACCAAGATAATAAACAAAATTTTGACATCCAACAATTATAAAGCTAAAGAAAAAAAGTTATCAGCAGGGCTTTTAGGATCACCTGTAATGAATTCGCCTTGGTTTCTATATATTAATTTTATTGTACAACAATTTTGTAAGAATAAAGGAAAATATTTTCTTTTTTTTACAATTTTATAGCACAACAAAACAAGTTTTGACTGTATTTTTATTAACTTTGGCTAAGTTTTTCGTAGTCAAATTTTGTTAAATCATGATTAAGATTAAGCTAGTTTTGGTTCATAAAGTGTTGGCAGCACTGCCCTATTTTGATGGGAGGAGAGTGAAAGTAAAAATCTTGTGCCAGGCGTCAAGTCATACAATTTTGAATATTTCTCTTATCCTTATTGAAAACATTTATTGCAAACAATCAAACATCCTGCAAAGCTAGATCACATTTTTGACTGAAACAAAAAAAAAAAAAAAAAAAAAAAAAAAAAAAAAAAACTGGAAAGGGAGGGGTCTAATTTGTTTGGTCATTTTGTAAATTACAAATTCGCATTTAATTTTAATTTAACAAAGTGATTGTATGTTGAATTTATCGAAACATGAACATAATAATTCAAAGTATTGCATCAGCAAATAAATTCTTTAACAACAGAAAAAATAACCAACAATTTAATTGGCATAGCCAACAAAATGAATGAGGTAGAATTGTACGATATTATGAAATAATTTTGGTAATAAAACTGATGTTATACTCAGGGTAAGAGAAGGGGAATTACATATTTTTAACGTGCCTTGAACTGAGAAAAAAAGAGAAGTAAACAGGTAAATATTTTATTAAATGGGTTAAAAAAATTGAGACAACATTTGAATAATCAGATTATTAGTCGTTGTTAAGGTATATTTATACGACATGTATTTTGCAGTGGCTTTTTCATGGGTAGGATCCATATGTGATTGCACATGTCTGCCAAAATTTACAAATACAGAAGGTTAATAATTTTGGCTTTCTCAGGTTTGTTTTTGGTTTTATCTGACATAACCTTAAATCGTTCAAAACAGCAAATTTTATACTGATTTATATTTCTTTACACTATTAAAATTAAACATGTTGTTGTTTTTTTAAGAATATGTTTTAATAAATAGATTTTAATGTACTATATTTGCCGCCACAAACAAATGACTTGCAAAACAGCTGATGTCAGATGGTTTGTCAGTTCAAAAAAGAAAACGCTCTTATTGAAAAATTGTTAGTGCTGGTTCACACTTTTCAATTTTTAGCCTTCAAGTCTTGAGCTTTTAGGAGAGAATGCCATTTATTTTCCTCTCTTTCCTAACACAGGGTCTCCACCTGAGATAAGATATAAGATTTTTATATTAGCAAACGTCAAATTCAATCGCAGAGAGTATTATCTTACATGTGTATTCTCAAATAGTTTTAGTATTAATATTATAATAAATGTTATGAGACAGATGTTATGAAAAATCTTATAACAACTATCTTATAAGATGAGCTGTCAAAAATACACATACATACATACATATGAATAAATAATAAGACGCCATCATTAAAATGTTTAATTTTTTAAGTGAAAATAGTTGAATTCTTGTGAAAAGTGCTTAAAAAACAATATTAAACACTAAAAACAGAGAAAAACTAAAAAAAAAAAGAATAAAAAACGACACAAGTTTACTGTACGAAAATCAGTAAATTATGAAATCTTATAAGATACATGTTCCCCTTGTTTAAGATTAAGATGAACATGAAGAAATGTGCTCTCTCGTTCTGCCGACGTTCTATCACATATTATATCAGATATTATCTCAGGTGGAGACCCTGTGTAAAAACTCAAGACTTAATGGCTAAAACTTGAAGAGTGTGAACCAGCACTTACTTTTAAAGCGGTCCATTTTTGTAGGAAAAAATTATGTTGCCAGATGTTCAACTTTAGGATAAGTACAGGGTGGCGCATAATTAACGTAATAAGTTAATAGAATACATTTTTTGCTTACGTTTTTTTTTAGAATTAACCTTGAAAAACTCGGCAAATTTATGATGGAAAGACTCAGCACAGAAAAAAGAATCAAAATTGTTTAATTTTATTTTAAAAGTCCGCATTCAATTATTCAGACACAAAGATCATATCGCATTATGAGCGATGAGACCCATTTTCACATCAATAAAATATCACCTGAATAAAAATATGGGGCAAAAATTAATGAATAATTGTTTAACATCATATGTACCCACTTAGATGCACAGTATAGTGTGGAATAACTTCAGAAAAGTTCATTGTCCCATATTTTTCGAAAATGACAAACAAGTTGCGTTTATGTGAATGGCTTTCAATAACAAGTAATGATTGAAAATTTTTAAGGTTCGAGGTTGAGAGCAATCCAGAATTGGGGTTTCAACAAGATGGAGCCACAGCTCGCCCAACTATGTCTTTTTTTTTTGTCGATCATAACGTTACTTATGCGCCACCCTATACAAAATATATTCAAATTAAACGAAGAAGAATGTGAGAGAGAGTATCTGCGTTTTTGTGAATTGTATATTTGGCTTTGTAATATGGGATTCCTATAAAAGATCTGAACAGTAATTTCTCAAAATTGATAATATTGTTAGCGAATTTTGATTTTAAGTGAATATATATATATTTTTTTCAAGTGAATATGGTGCACCGTTGCCAAATTATTGCAATATATGTAGTGGAAGTGTCTTAATTTTTGGAAATAATGGTATATCTCGAAAAGACGAGCTGATAGAAAAAAAAAATGAGTGCAGATTTAAATTCAGCGTCCCAAATAACCTTAAAAACAACATTCAAGCCTTAATCAACAAAAACCTTGTTCCCTTGTGTAATCGTTTTAATTGTTTATATACAACAAAATGAAGCAGCTGATTTGCAACGTTACTGTTACTGTCCGCTAACTGGGCCTTTAGTCTTTTGACTACTTTTCATGCACAGAAATTCTTCAACGTTTTGCCTCTTATAATTACAACTGTAAGTCCCAGAAATTTCTAGGGTTCTTAAGGCGCTATAGGCAAAAAAAAAATTAAAGATTTTGCAACTTTGTTCTTCTTGCTTCGTTTTATTAGAGTCATGCATAAGAAAATGCTGGCAAAATAACCAAATTTATAAGTGGATGATCATTTTTCTTTTGGAAAAAGTGTAATTACTGCATAAATAAAAAATAAAAGTTCGAAAAATAAAAAGTAGCTCTAGTTTTTCTCTTTAAAGCTACCACATTGAAAATGTATAATTTTTTTCAATTGGTTTTGATTAAATTGATATGATAATGTTAAAGTTTTTTCTGCGTGTTTGTATTAAAGGCAAGCCAGTCAGTGAATGAGTCTATATTTTATTGTCTTAAGAACACCAATAACAATAATATAGATCATTTATTTTTTTTTAAACATTACGACAATCAACAGAAACGTTCAACTAAAAAAAAAAACAGATTGCAAAAAAAGGGGCTGGTATTTGTTGGATTTTACTGCTTAGACCAACGGCCAATATCTGCTACTTATATACTATAATTTTTTTTGCAGTTATTTTACTATTTTTTGTTGTTGTGTATTTGCCCATGAACTCGATTTGTTCGCACATAAATTTAATGCATTTTAGTGCATGTTAACTTGCACTATAAATGTCTAGTGTTATAGAGTTTATATTTACAGATCTGAGACGAAAGACTTTACACGAACACAGTTTTTATAATAAAATCATAAGTTATTTTATAGCTATTAGTATTTAGTATTGAATATGACTAACCGTTACTTTCGCTTATATGCACTTGAGTTCGACAGTGATCTTTTTTGTGAAACTAATGTTTGTTTGAGAAAAGCGTTATTTCTGAAAGAAGTGTTATTGTAATGTTGGAAAACACCATTTCATTTTAATATTAAAAGTATTTTATCAGCATCTCACATGTTGCTTTTTCCGTGTAAAAAACTTCGGGTTAGAAGTCGAATACTAGAAATTATCAAAAATTGGTAGAAATCTTTTGAAAATTACAGAAGAAGGCCCGTTTTTACATGTCAGTAAAAGTAAGGTTTAGCTAAAGTCAGGAATAATATTTTTCGTTATTAGAACTTTCCTGTAAGATAAATATAAAATTGTTTAATATACTTTAGAAAATACCGGAGACTTTTGATATTTATTTATAGTCCGTTAGGCTAATTGGTAGTTAGCTAGTTTATCAGCGCCAGGGTTGCGGGTTCGACTCCCGCCAGAGACTCTGGTTTCTTTCCTGCAGACAAGCGTACAGCTTCACGGGATTAGCATAGGAAAATTACAACGAAATCTAGTGGATTTGATTTGAAACCTTCCTCAAAATCTAGTGCGTTTACAATGTATTTTTTTGACATTAGCGAGACTTTGTTTCATAACAAAAACAGCTGACTAAAAGCTTTTTGTGTAACACATAGGGTGTTCAATTAATCGGCTTTTTTGTTCGACTAAGCGATTAATCTATATTTGGCATTTTTGACTTATTCGATTAAACGAATAATATTTGAAAATTAATCGAATAATTCAAAATCCAGAAATGTTAGACATTAAGAGAAATTTTTTTTCGATAATTTTAGAAAAAATTGGTCTGGAGTAAATAAATATTATTAATTACAAGTATTTTAATAAAAAAAAAAAAAAAAAAAAAAAAAAAAAAAAAAAAAAAAAAACCAACGCAACAAACATGTATTGAGATCATATAATTCTATATGTACAAACAATTAAACAGATCTTTTAAAAATAAAATGTTGTTTAAATGGTTTGCTTTACTTGGAAGCAACACGATCAAGTTTTGTCTTTCCTTTTAATTTCCCATATTCTCTCATTTTATTTACTAACGCACTCACACTTTTTAAATTGACCACGAGATTGCTCTCAGCTTTACCTTTCCATTTTTTTTGTCAATTTTAAAAATTATATTTCATAAAAAATACATGTGCTTTATAAAAAAAATAAATTGTTTTCTAAAAAATTCTTGTTCTTTTTTACTAAATACTTTGAGTCATGCTGCTTTTTCGAGTTGTTTCTTCGTCAGGGCATTTTTAAAATGAAATTGATTATCAAATTGAGTGCAGCCTGTGACACAGCTGTCAATTCAAACAAGTTTTAACAAGAAGTTTTTGTGAACAACTTGAAAGTTATTTATTGAATGTGTGGCTCCAGGGTTAAAATATATTTTTTTTGGATTTGTTTCAATTATAGGTAAAAATTAACGGATAACTGCATTATTTCAGTAATAAGTAAAAAATTTACTGGTAACGGAAAATGATTCTTCCTTTTTCTTCTTTGAACATGAATTGGTGTTCAAATGATTCATGTCATGTTGACGACATGTTTTTTTTTGGTATAGCATTTAAATACGTATAAGAAAGAAAAAAAAAATAGAGAATGAGAAAGCAAAGCGTACTGACAGTACATGCATGTGTGTACTCGTTTCTTTTCCCCTCGTCGCTCTCACCCATAAAGTAGTAATAATATCAATAAAACATGAGCCGTATGAACGCAGACTAAGCAGTACGCCCATGTATATGAATTACTTACTAAACATGACTGTTTTTTTTTAAATTCAAACGGACACTTACATTTGGTTTGTTTATTTGATTTAAAACTTTAAAAAATTATACATATTGTTATTCGATTAATCGGCATAAATTCTTCGATTAATCCTTTAATCTAAATCAGCAATTTTATCTATCGTCTAAAATTGTTCGATTAATCGAACAAGAATTATTCGACTGAACACCCTAGTAACACATACAAAAATTTACAAATCTGCATTTCCTTTTATTTATAATCAACATCATTTATTTTATCAATATTATTCATCCGTTCCATTTTATTTTTTTTTTTTTTACTATTTTCTTAAAATTTTTTAATTTTTTTTTTTAACATTTTTAACAAGCCGTCATTTTTGTTTTGGTTTTGTTTTATATTAAAATGTTATTTTTTCCTGTACGGGGAAGTTTTTTTAAATAATATATGGACAAAATTATAGTTGCATCACTAAGGGCCATTACTAACATATACTTGTATTTTAGAATTTTATCTTGCAGATAAATGGTTTTTCGTTATTACAAGTTAACATTAACGTAAAAAATGACTGATTGGCTTACATCAGGTTTTTTCTCATGGTAATATTACAAGTGAACTTTAAGAATTTAAAGCTGCCATATTTTCTGCTGAAAATATGATAAGTCTTATGTCAAATTGAATTATTCAAACTTAAAAAAAAAAAATTTAATTTATCACAAAAACAAAATAATTTACTATAAAAAACAAAAATTGACTTCTGCTTTTAATTAAAGAAATAAACAGGAACTACGTATTTTAAATTTAAACTAAAATATTTTAAATTAAATTCAAAATAATAAATAAATAAATAACAACCAAAAGTAGTCGGGATCTACTGCAATTACCCAATAACAAATGGAGCTTCCTACGAAGCAGGTTTGTAAGAAAGAAACGTAAAAGTTTCGCCTACCATATCGCTTACGGAAGACAAGAATTTTATATGGCGTGTTCCCACTTTGAAGCAATACATTTTTGACACAGATTTGGTGAATGTATCGATCAGCTTTGCACACTCCCTTACAAACCTGCTTCGTAGTAAGAAAATGTCGTGGCTCTTTAATTTTTTTTTAATTTATTAAGAACTCGGTTCACCTACCCTACTGCATCTGTGTATGTCTTATTGCGTAGCGCATTATTGTGTGCTTACTTCTTAAAATATACCATTAGTGCTTCGCAAAATAGGAACATTTTTTATTGGGTAGGGATGCCAATCGGGACTGGTTTTCGCAAATCCCGGAAATCGGGATTTAAAAAAATCAAGCCCCGGTATCCCGGGATTTTTCTAGATTCGGAATTTTCGAAAGTTAAAAGGTAATTGCATTGTAAAGATATTTATTAAAAAAAGTCTTCAAAAGAGGTTTACAAACAAGTGTTTTATAATTCATTTAATATTACAAAGTTGTTTAATGATTATATTGATTACTAAAATTTCTAAAAATTACAAATTGTATTTTTTTTCTCTTAAAACAAAAAAATTCAGTTAACAATTTCAAGATTGACTAAATCCCGAAAATTCAAATCTCAGGAGTCGGGATTTCGGGATTGGCATCCCTAACTGCAATGTTGCCACAGTGTATACATTACATTTTTCATTTTAGCAGGCAGTTGTAATAATGGAGAATACTTAAAATTTAAAATTATTTGCTTTTGCAAAACTTTTGGCTCGATGAAAAATCATTTAACAGCATAGTTGGGGGTAGTGCACTAAATATTGATTTAAATCAGCAGTGCACTGTCACTAAATAAAACGGGAAAAAAATTAGTTTGCTCTATTTTTTTACCAGCTTTAGTGATGATTGCTATTTTTGTTTAACTACCACTAAAAAAAATTTGTGATATTGCAAATTTTTGCACTATCTCTAAACGAAGATTGAATGCAAAAATCTGCACTCAATTCAAATAGTGCCAAAATTTGTACTTGCAATAAAAAAAGCTGCTCACTAAAATTTGGAAAATGTAATTTTGTATGAGCATAATTTTTGATTATTGTTATGATATGCATAAGAAAGAAAATTAAACAACGTGTCAATAATTTGTCAATAACGGAATATCTTATGGCTTTAATCATGAAAAAACAAGTTTTTTGTTTGTAAATTTAGTGCAAAATTTTAAGTTGCACTCAAATGAGTGAAGAGAAAAAAAGTTGCAATAAACTGATGATTGCTTTTGCAATAAACTGATGATTGTTTTTTCTTAAATCAACCTATTCTTTTTTGAGTGCAACATTTTTTTTTGCATCACTATCACTCATGTTTCGTGAGGCTGCTAATTTTCAATTCATCACTCAATATCAACAAAATTATTGCAATAATTTTGCACTATCACAAACTGTGAGTTGAAACTGCAAAATGAGTGCACTTCCCCCATCTATGTTTAACAGTTTCTTATTTACATTATACAATTATCTTCTTACAAATAAACTTTAGTAAATCAATAGCAATTGTAAAAAATAAAGCCAAAGTTTGATAAATTTACTGGTCACGCTTTTTTTTTTGATTTTTTCGTCAAATATTTGTAAGGTGTGAGCATAATTTAAGAATAGGAAACATGAACTTGAGGGGGTGAGGAATTTTAAAAAGTTCGGAGTTTTGGTCCATGGAACGCATCAAAGAAGATAAAATGCAATATAAAGATGGCGAGAGACGTAAAATACAGCAAGGTTTTGAGCAGCCGTGATATAAACCTTGCGATAAATCTGTCACGATTTAAAAAATGTTGCGTCTACCCCGTTTTTTTAAATTGGGTGAAAGTAAAGACAATTAAAACAAATGATTGGAAAAGATTAAATGCTTTTGAAATGTGGGTATACCCTGAAGATACACGCGTCCCATAGAGTAACTTCGGGTATTGTGGAATACGCGGGTAATGTGGAACCCCCCTTTATTTCCCAAACTAAATGTTATTTAGAAACTTCACCTGTAGGTTAACATAGCTTACAGAAAAATATTAATTTTGCGCCATTGGCTATGCAAATGGTCGCACACTTATTTTTTGTCGGTCTGTAAGTGGAAACAGGTGTTGTCTACTTTTTGTGTGCTCATATTCAAACCGTTATTTTGCTCTAAATAATGATATTTTATATGTGTTTTTTTTACAAGCTTTACAAATTGTTAACTTAGTAATACTTTTAATTGATATGTGCGGCAAGGAGTATATGACCATGAAATCTGAGGAATAATTTTCATTGGTGTTTTTTAAAAACAAGTTAGGTCATCTTATGTTGTTAATTAGTTAAAATTAAAAAAATTATATGCTAAATTAAAATTGTTTTTATATTACTATTTTGTTTCTGGTAATATGTAATAGTGTTCCACATTACCCACCAGGGGGTTCCACATTATCCTCCAAATTTTTCAAATCCCAGTTTTTGAGGTACCTCAGATTTTTCATTTATAACTTTTTTAGTATTAAGAAAATGTAATTTTTGTACTGAACATAGTTAGGCAATCGATTTAGAAACCCATTCCAACTAGTCCGATGAAGAGTTTGCTTATACTTTTTTGAAGAATGCCAAAATAAAAATAGGGGTTCCACAATACCCGAAGTTACTCTATACTAAAGTACTGAGAAGAATGAATCTGGCTCGAAAACTAGTTTAAACTATTGAAAACCGACAGATATTTTATTTGTGACATCTGATGAGAAACAAAACTCAAAGCAAGATTGAACAGGATATGATAATCAATGAAATCTTCTTAAAGCCGACAAAAAAAGAGAATCGGGCTTTTCTGGTTTATAAAAAGAAGAAATTTAACTACTTAGGCTGGGTTTTTAAGATCTCAGTTCAACTAAGTTTTATTAAACTGGAAACAGATTTGTGCCGCCATTACCAAGTTTGTATACAACATTTTGACGGAACAACTTAGTTTTGCTTAAAATGTTGGTAGTTAATGAAATAATAAAAAAAATCACTTTTCTCCGGAAAAATGCGAGTTTCAGAGTACGTTAAACTAATGGTGTTTTCTTTTCTACAAAAAAATACCACCTTGTGAAAAGGTGGTATTGGCGCCCTATGCTCCAATGGGAGTTAGAGGAACACATATATATATTGTGAAAAGGTACATGTATAAAATGTCTTACCGACCCTGTAATAATGCAATTTTTTATTTGACGGGAACAAAACACAAAATTCGACCGCCCTGTTTTTAACAGCTGACAAAATGTTTGTTCTTCAAAATATAAAAAAATATGTACATAAATTAGAAAGTTTGTTTTTCAAAATATAAAAAAAAATATACATAAACCAAAATTTGTTAATAAATTGATATAACATAAATAAATAAATGAACAAAATGAATGACGAAATTCCAATTTCTTTAGTTTGTTTTTTATAAAATATGTAAACAAGAAATTACCTTGAGGTTTTATTTCAAAAACAATTTTATAACACCGAATACACTTACAGCAATGAAATGCTTTCTTATGTTTTTACTATTAAATAATAGAAAAATAACTATTAAAATTTAAAATTTTTACTGTCCTTATGAGAGGCGATTTTTTCCCAACTTCGTCTGGTAACCCTATATATCAACACTGTCGATTTATACGGGGCGGAAAGTGCAATGCCTTATGCCATTAGTAAGGGGTAATATTTTAGTATAAAACAAGCCACTCTTTTAGAGAGCGAAGCATTTTTTGAAACGAACACCAAATTGCATTTTTTTAAATAAAATGTCAAATTTTTTGTAGAAAAGAAAACACCATAAGTTTAAACTTAATCCACATCTCAAAAACAAGGCCTTATAGTATTTGTTTTACTACAAAAAATAAAACAGAAAGAAACAAAATTTAAAATGCTTATTATTAAAATAGAAGACTATTTTATGATATTCCGGGAACTTTTTTCTATACACAATTTGAAGTCATAAAGTTTTTATATGGCGAAATTCCATTTTCCCATATTGAAAATATAAAAAGTTCTTTAAACAATTAATACATTTTTTGTTTTGCCTTCAAATTTTAATGAAAAACTTTTCTAGCAATAATTATGTTAATGAACTTGACGGAATATTTTTAAACATAATTTTTTGTGGGCTTTTTCTGCAGAAAAATATAATTAATATCTTGAAATTTAGTTTAAAAAAATTATTATGTTTTTTTCTGTTTAGGTTGGCGGGAAAATGCACAACAAAGTGAATTCAGAAAACAATGTGGATACAACTGGAGCGTTAACATTGCCAGATCAACTCAACAGACATCAAGACTATTAAGTAAAATGTTGTACATTTGTAATGTTGAAATGTTTCCATATGAATAATTCTTGAAATGGTTTGAATATGTTTTGTGTACATGCGAGAGTGTGGGACATAGTCGGCATGCTAGGCCAAAGTGTAGGGGATAGTTGGTGGTATAGTAACTGTCTGAATCGCAAATACAAGCAATTAAAAATAGAATTCATTCAACAGAAATTGAAATATTTAAGTTAATTTATATTTTACTTATACTATACAAATGTACACATACATACAATACATCCATCCATCTTTCATTATGAATGGCTAATATGTCTGTAGGTTTGTTTGTAATTGTTGTTTAAAGCATATTGTCCGTCAGTCAGATAGATAGTAAGTGAGTAGGTATACAAATGCATATTTAAAGAAAAATGTATCTAGATGAATGTACTCGTCGCTCGCATTTAAACACAAAATATTTGTTTAATTACAATTTTCACTTATAGACTTGATGAAGAAATTCTTTTACAAAAAAAAAAAAAAAAAAAAAAAAAAAAAAAAAAAAAAAAAAAAAAAAAAAAAAACACTTACATATTTATATTTTTTTATTACGTGCTAAAATATAGACGGCCAGCCAGTCAGTCATGTTTATTTGCATTTGCCGCCGCTGCTGGTCTTTATTGTGAATTGAATTTTTAATTTTTTTTGTTTTTGCTTTTTAAAATCCTCTACATCTGCGCAAAACAAATTTCAAAAAGAGACATTAATAAAAAAAAAATATATCTGTGATTTTTTTAAGTGTTAATCAAAAAGTTTATTGTATTGTTGATGTTGTTGTTATTATTGCTTGTTTATTGATTGCCAACATTAATTTAAATTGACATTTTTTCTTGATTTTTTTAATTTGCAAATAATTGCTTGGCAAGTTTTTAGTACTTGGGAGAAATTTATTTTGATTTTTTTTTAAGATACAAAAAATAAAACTAAAAGAAATTTCAAGTAAAAATTATGATTTTCTTTGACCAAGGTACAGAGTTATCCATTAAGTGGTTTTCAAACCGCCGGTCTGGCAAGGCTGTCACCTGTTAAGTATCTGTCATCTGAAGTGTAATTTACTGAGCTACCTAAACAAGGGCGGCAAGCGTTTTTTTAAAAATGAAAATTCTATTTCAAATACATTTTCAATAAGACAAATCGACATATCGATTTGTCAAATAGGATTTTCCAGCCGGGTGGTGTCGAATTTGCGTTCTAAAGGTTTTTTTCGTATAAACTTTATGCAAATGAAAAGTTTTAACACACAAAAAACGCTTGCCGCTCTTATTTAGGTAGCTCAGCTAGTGTAACCAAAGAACGCGTAAAAATAGGTGCGTTTGAGTACTTTTACAGTAAAATGCAGTAAATGAGTAAACTGAAAAATTTTCTCTCACAAAAAGCTGTTGTCCAAAAAAGTCCGCGAACGCAAAATTTGTAAAAATTCGTAAAATAAAGGCAACAGCTGATGGCAAATAATTGCAGTGTTGAAAAATTTTTACACTTTTGACTACTTAACTCATTTTCTTATCGGTACTCGATTAAATACTTTTTATAACACGAACATTTTAAGAAAGTCCAAACAATTTATTTCTTTTTTCTTTCACATTTTTATTTTTTTTTTTTTTATTTTATTTTATTGTACTAATTTGTGTCCGGCTAAATTTGTTCAAAAATAAATGAATACATTTTTTGCTATTGATTACTTAAAAAATAAGTGAAGTACTAAGTACCCAAATACAAATACTTTTAACAACTCTAAAAAATAAAACAACAACAAAAAAAAGTTGGAATTTAGCCATATAAATGCACCACAAAGAAGTTTAATTAATTAATATTTATTAACTTTTTGTTATTGTTTAATTTTTATTTCAACTTTCCTTTTTTAAAACAATTTCTCATTTTGTATCCTTTTTGTTTGTTTACCTTTTGTAACATATTTTTTTTGATTTACTAAATTTTACTGCAAAAATTTCTGCAGTAAAAATTTGTAAGTACTCAATCAAGAACTGTCACTTTACGCTCTCAATTTGTGTTCTCACTTACTGCATTTTGTGTACTCGAACGCAATTTCTTAAAATGCAGTAAAATTCAGTAAAAAATAGTAAAAACTTTTGTGTTCTCGAACGCAGATAATAGTAAAAACTTACTACAAAAGTGGCACACTTTTATAGCATAACGGGCTGTTAATGGTCGTCATAGTCGACAAACTGTGCAATGAATTGGCAAGATTAGAAAGAAATTTTAAGAGACTGAAAGTGTTAGAGGAAGTGGCCAGGCCTGTATATCATCGTAATATGCGCAATGCCGAAAATCGCTTCTGTTAGTGAAGTGTAGCGGAAGATATCAACGTAAACAAGTCCCCGGGGTCGGATGGTGTTACGGCTGTAGTCCTGAAGAAGTGTGCATTGTCATTGTCTCGTCCTTTGGCAAAATTTTTTAGCTAATCGTAGCGGGTAGGAGTTTTTCCTTCTGGCTGGAAGGTAACGAATGTCCACCCAATCCCAAAAAAAGGTTAAGGTTACAAGCCCTGAAAACTACCGCACAATAGCAATTTGCTCTACGCTCTCCAAGGTCATGGACAGCATGATCAATCACCACTTGGTAAATTATCTGGAGTCTAATTCACTTTTGTGTGATAGACAGAATGGCTTTCGTAGAGGTCATTCTACGAGAGACCTGTTAGCGTTTCTTTCGGAACGTTGGAGTCGTGCTATTCACCAATTTGGTGATAGCAAAGTGGTTGCTCTAGATACTGCCAAAGCGTTTGATCGTGTGCGGCACAGCTCACTCATTTCAAAGCTTATTGCGTTTGGTGTCGGTAGTGATTTCTCTCGATTTTTATCGAACTTTCTCAAGTACCGCTCTATACGTGTTGTTATAGATGGGTTCTCATCGAAGCAGTTTCATTTAAATTCAGAGGTACGCCAAGGCTATGAACGACCTCCTGGGCCTAACTTCCAATCCTATCCATTCCTTCGCAGATGACAGCAGCATTTGCCATTCATTTTCCTTTAATCATAGACCAAACCTTACTGAGGTTAAAGCTATGCGGCTGAATATGAACGACACACTCAATCATGACCTTACGACGATCTCTGAGTGGGGTCTTGCAAATAGGGTCGACTTCAATGCTCGTAAGACCCAGTGTTGTATGTTAACCAACAGACATATTGTGGAGTCTGCGCCATCTGTATCCATGGGCGGAATAGCTGTTGAATCAGACACTCTTGATGTTCTAAAATTCGATGTGATGTTCGTTGAAACCTACACGTTTTTCAAGTGTAGAAAGAAGCATTAAAGTATCTTGGATTCTTAAAACGGTGCAAGAACTACTTCACTCTGTCCGATCTCCTCTCAATTTATGCCACCTATATCTGACTGAAAATGGAATACAACTCCCATATCTGGGCAGGTGCTTCAAGGTTCTGGATCGGGTACAAAGGAGTTTGATTAAGCTCATTAATGACAGTAGGGTATCCAGCTCTATTGACTCATTGGAGCATCTTTGGAATGTGGGTTGTGTGTTATTGTACTATTGCTATTACCGTGGTAAGTGTTCAGCGGAAATAGGCGAACTAATAACTGAGACGCGGGTGCATGCCCGAAGTACTCGCCTTTCCAGCAGATCACATCCGTTCGTTGTCGACTGTCCAATGTATCGCACAGCGCGTTACAAAGAAAATTCGTTTCTCGGTCGAACTAGCCGTATGTGGAATAGACTCCCGGCAGAAATCTTTCCAGTCGGCTACAATTTGCAAAAGTTGAAAATAAATGTCCACAGATACTACTCCCTCTTTCCTTCTCCTCATAACCTTTTTTCCTAATACCAACACAATGCTTTGCCTTAGTAGGGGGCATCCCCTGAGTGTTGGCTCAAAGTAACAAATAAAATAAAATATAAAGTGTGGCGGATAATCTAAATTTTACCGACTTCTTCGGGCTTCAATTGAAGATTATGAACTGGACGATGTGTGCTTTCAACAAGACGGTGCTACGAGCCATACAGCACGACCGACTCTAACTTTATTGCATGGGAAGTTTCCAGAACGCGCAATTTAACATTTTGGCGAAATCAATTGACCACCAAGATTGTGCGATTTGACGCCGTAAGACTTTTTTGTGGGGCTACGTCAAAGACCGTGTCTATGCGGATAATCCCCTAACTGTGGAGCTATGAAAACCAACATTCGTTAAGTTATTGCCGAGATACCGCCAAAAATTTACAAAAAAGTGGTCGAAACTACCTCAAAAGGATCGACTGCTGCAACCAATCTAGAGGTGGTCATTTAAATGACATTGTTTTTCGTATGCAATAGCAAGTTCAAAGCATTTTAATGAAATAAAAGTTTCATCGAAATCATAGCATTATGTGTGTTTTTTTTAACTTTATTTTTTGAAACCGAAAAATGGATAACCCTATATTAACTTTTTTATTTACAATAGTTAAGACAAAGAATTACTGCCTGTTTTTGAAATAAAAATCCAAATATTCGTTTTGGAATTTACATTGAAACAACAAAAAAAAAACTTAAATTTATTTTTGTTTTCAATACAAATTTCGAAACAAAATTTTTTATTTAACTTTTAAAAACAGGCAGTTAATTTGTAAATTCTTACGTTAATTTTTGTTGTTGCCAGATTTAAGACACATTTAAATAGCAAAATTGGTCATATTTGTCACCAAACAGCTTTACAGTTGAACTAAAACAAAAGCGACCAGGCCAACGTTATTTTATATTAAAAAAATTCTGATTTTCATATAATTAATACCAAACAAACCTTTTTAAAGCGAACTCAATACCAGATGATAGATATTTTTTTTTTTAATTTGTTAAGGATTTGTTCACTTACCTTTCTGCATCTCTGAACACAGAAAAAAATTTTGCCCCAAATAAAGCATTGATCAAAAATAAAATCAGTTTTAATTAAAAATGTAATCAAGTGAATAAAACGTTTAATCAAGTGAATTAAACATTAAATCAAATTATACGTTTAATTGTTACTATTAATTATTTTACTGGTGCAAATGAATAGTATGAATTAAACTTTTAATTCACTTGATTAAACGTTTAATTTACATGGTTAAAAGTGTAATTGACATGATAAAACGCTTAATTTACTTGATTAAACGTTTAATTCACTTCATTAATTTTTTAATTAAAGCCGATTTTATTTTTGTTTAATGCTTTAATTGGGGCAAATTTTTTTTTTTTTTTTTTTTTGTACAGAGATGCAGAAAGGTAAGTGAACGAATCCTTGACAAATTTAAAAAAAATATAACATTTGAAGAGTTACGATATTCACTTACTACGAAGCAGGTTTGTAAGGGAGTATCTTAATGAATAACGGTAACAACAAAAAATTTTTTCAAAGTGGGAACTCGCCATATATAATTCATATCTTTCGTAAGCGATATGGTAAGCGGAAATGTTACGTTTCTCCCTTACAACGCTGCTTCGTTGGAAACTCCTTTTTTTATTGGGAAATTAATTTTCATTTCTTTCGTGGACATACCCAAGTTTATGTTTTTAGGTTTTAACAAAAAACATTTTTCATCTTTTAGGTTCTCACCCTCTCAGGACCCCTTATATATAATTTAATGTAAGTAAAAAGTTATAAAAAATTAAGAGAGTATCACAAGTAGAACGAAAAAGTTCAAGAACAAAAATTTAAATTCCCTTTTTGATAATTTTTTACTTCCCGTTGAAGTTAAAAAAATGTGAATATTATAGTAGGAGCACATAATTAAATACGTATATGTCAATTAATCGAGAAAAATTATTTGTAAAAAAAAAACAGTACCAAAAATAGGTACGATTTTTAACCCTTAAACGAAAAAATACCAAATTTATATTTGTATTTTTTTTTTGATAAGTTACGAATGTGATATAATTTTTATTTCTGTTTGGTTTACAAAATCGAAGGGGTGACAAAAACTTTCAAATTACACGTTTTACCAGTTTTTACCGAATTTTAAAAAATTACCAGACACCCGTGCGCTTATTTTTTTAATGTATATGCATTAATTTTTCTGTTGCAAATAAGACTTTTTGAGAGTTTGTTATTCGCATTCCTTCTGTAGCCTTATTTACCGATACTTTGGCTTTTCTAAATTTTTTTGGGAAATATGCCCTGATGATCTGGCCGAAGCAACCAGTGAAATGCGCATAGAAACTAGCTTATCCACCAACAATAAATTTCAATGCATTTATCAAAAATAAAAATTGGGAATTATGCACAACAAACAAAATCTTATTAATAACAAACTATATATTCCCAAAAATAACTTTGATAATTAGCCGATGGCCCCGCCAGCCAGTGCTGCTATTATTATATATTAATTTTATATTTATATAACATTAATATCAAATAAAATAAATAACTTTAATAATATCTTTTAGTTTAGGACATATCGTCGGTTGATAATTGAAATGTCGTATGTGGATTTTTTGCGGTTTTGAGTTAAGATCGATTCCTTAGGACCTGATCTTTCATTTGGCGTAATCAGTTTTTCGATACCTCATACGGGTTTCGAGATATGGAGTGTTGAGTTTGTCGTAAGTGGTATTTGCTGAAGGAATTTTCAAGATAAATGTCGTATGTAACTGCCACATACGACAAATTTCCATATAAAACGACCAAAAAATTAATTTATTATTTAAATGTCGTATGTGGATTTTATTAGAGTTCAAACTGCAAACTCAATTTACTCGAAACTATCGGAATCCACATACGACAATTAAATTATCAGCCGACGATATAAGGTTAGCGAATTTACACGTCTTTACCCATTTTTACCTCCTAAGCAATCGAATTTCCAAAAGTCCTGTCTTAGTCATCGTCCAGACTTGCAATTTTTGTTGCTGAAATTTTTAAAAATTCTGCATTGAAATTGCATTACTGTCTAGATTATGAAATTCCTGGTTTAAAAAACTGCAATCGAAACCAAAAACTGTCTAACTAAAAACGAAAGTTTGTGTAAAACTTTTCACTTTTTGAGTTGGTTTGACAGCGACTGTTTACATTTAATGAATCAAAAGTAAAGGCAACAGAGTTTTTTGGCCAATGACAAATGAAGAAGTGGAAGAAATGGCAGTTTTTCAACTATGACTTTAGTTTTTTATTAGCATTTAATGAAATTATAGTTTTGTAATTTTTGTATTTTTATCTTGTCAATCCTCTTCTCCTTTTTATATTTTGTATATTAATACAAATACACCTACAGCCAACTTTAAGTTAACAGATGTGAGAATAACAAAACAAAACAGAATTGCAGAGTAACTGAAACTGAATGTCCCTCCCAATTTTTTCGCCCCTCTCACTTTTAATTCAAGAATTGCCGCAACAAAAGTTGCAAGTCTCGACGATGACTTAGTGGATCGTTTCGGCGAGAGAGCTTCAGGCGTTTAGCATGTGTTCTGATGAATAAGTCAGTCAGTAACGTTACAATTTTGTGTATATGGAATATTAAGATTTTTTTTAAAATATTTAACTTTTTAAAAAAATAACTTAAACTTATATAAATAAAAAAAGAAATCTACTTACATTTACAAAAATAAACTTATGATGAGTATCTATTTCAAACGAATTAAGTAAATTTGTAAAGTAGATGTATTTAAGTAGATATAATTGCAAAAATTAAGTACTTCTTTCTTCGTTGCAGAGAAAATAAAACTGCCGTTAATTCTAATTAATACTTTTGTTACAAAATTTTCACTTTTTTTTGTCTTTAAGTAACTAAAAATTTTAATAACGTTGCGTTTTAATATGAGTATTTTTAAGAGGATCGATCCTTTTTGTCTGGTGTTTTATTGTTTCATTTAAATTCCTTGTTGTATCATAATTGTTATGATCATTATTATATTTTCAATTTATATGATAATTTGCATTTGTTTTTTTTTTTTTAATATACACTGAGCAAAAAAAAATCACTATAAAGTACAGTTACTTTTGAATAAAATGCGTATTTTGGAATTTTAGAGGTTTTTTCTTGGAATTTCAATTTTATTGAAAATTAAATTTTTAAATTCTATATGTGCAATTTATTGTAGTTTGATTTGTTTTAAGCTAAAAATTAAAAAAAAATAAGTTATTTATTATTAAATTCTTAAAAAAAAATTTTTATTTAAATTTTGTATTTTTATGATTTAATTGAATTGTTTTCTTTTTATTATTATAAAATAAACTATTTGTAGTCATATAAACATGAAGTATTTTGTTAATTTTATTTCTCAATTGTTTCTTGGCATCAATTTGAAACTGTTTTAGCCGGTTTTATTTTTTTTTATATTATTATTTTGTATTATTTTTTTATAGTCATTTATATCGGAAGCATTTGTAAATTATATTTCCGGTCTGGAATTTATTTAGAAAAATTAAATAAATAGTTCGAGTATTTAAAACAAAATTGATTTGTACAAATTAAACATTAACCAAAAAAACAGTTTATAGCTAGTGCATTTTTTAATATTCTTGTTGGCAGCGTTAACATTTTTTTATCTAAAAATTAATAATGACATCATCTTTTTTTAACACGAATTAAAAGAAAAAGAACCTTTTTTTAAGAAAAAAAAAAAAAAAATAAGAAAAAACACAAGAAGGTATAATCTCGAAAAGAAAGAAGTGGAAGAAAAACATTGTGGCAAAATGTGTCAACATACAGGTAGTTGGAAGGAAGATGCCACAACAAAGAATATTTATTATTGTGGTTTATAATAAAGAAAAAACAGTGGCATAAGAGAATCTAATCATTTGAATTCTTTTGCGTTAGGCAAAAGATTCTTAAGTCAGAAACTGTAGTTTTTCGTATAATTTAAACGAAAATTATCTATTGTGTATTTCAGAGATGGTGTATTTCATAGACTATATTTTCCTAAAGAGCAGGGGTAAACTATTGTATTTTTCTGCATACGATAGACACTGATGTATCGAATGAAAACTCGAGAGATGTAATGTCTTTGGTTACTCAATATCGAATGCTATAATCTCAAATTACGATAGATTTCATTCGATATCGGGTGTCATGATACCAAAATAAAAAATTTCGATGCGGTGATTAGACCCCAGATGATTACGATAAGAAGCAGACTTAAGTGATTGATACCAAACGAAAGAGAGAGAAAAAAAGAATGAAAGCCAATCAAAATCTCAAAATACGTTTTTTAACTTAACCCGTTTTTTGCCCAACGGCAAAGAATTAGGTTAAAAAGGTTCTCTGAAATTAAAACAAAAAATTATAAAAATATTTAAAAATTTTATAAATTTAATAAAGATTAACAGAATAAATTTTCTATGAAACTTTTCCTAAATAAAGGCTGGTTAAATTTAATAATCGTTTATGAATACGGGGGTTAAAGTTTATACTTCTGTAAAAGTCGCATAAGATTATCAGACGTTTTTGTGTCAATCCAACCCCCCGACCACACGAGCAATAACTTGATGTTATTGCTGGTGCAACTGTCAAATTTTGTTGCTAAAGCCAGTGATTCGCAATCCTTTTTAGTCGTACGCTTTGCCAAAAAATCGTGTGTGCTCATAAAGTACGATAGTGTGAGCTAAAAATGAAATTGAGTGACAGATTTTCTTTGACAAGCCTGTCCGACTTGCAAATATTTATGAACATTTTCATAAAATGATATATTCCATGCGAGCCGAGTTAAATTTTCTTGTAAAACAGCTGATACATATGAATTTGCATATTTTTTCTGTGATGGTGTAGCATTGACAACAGATTTTGCGGACATTGTTTTTATTTCGAATAGAATTCTGTCAGATTTTCGTTTGAGTGAGTCGTACGATTGGGAAGGATAGTGAGCCCCGGCCTTCAAACAAGATATGTTCCACAAATATATGTTAGAATACATGTTCAGCAAAAAATGTTATACTACATTGCTGAGCAATTATCTTTTAATACAACCTGTTAAATTCAAGTGTCATTTATTTTCAGATTTGTTTCTTTGTAATGTACAAAAAGAAAAAAAAAAACACAAAAAATTAGAAAAAAATAACTAAATAATGTGTTTTTAAAACACTACAAATAAATAAAATTGAATTATTACTTGCTTTTCAGGCAGGTAAATGTTTAATATTTTTGTATTTATAGGGCTCATATTTTTCTCCGCAGTGAAAACATCTCTTTAGCATTTTTTAAAAATTTATGTTCGCCACTTTAAGACATAAGCCTGAACATGAACTGGAATTTGACGCAGTTATTCTGCAGGCGTTATTGCTTCCCACTTGGCCACGTCTTTAAGACATCTTTAACGGCGGGTACAAGACAACAGTAAGTCGTAGAAGACTTACTGAGGACAGCTTAATACAAATCATCGACGACATTTTCATACAAATGGCGGCGAGGTCACACAAGACATTGTCGTTCATCTTGACGTTGTCGTTTTTGCAATGACAGTTTCTTTAAAAAATTCGTCGATGACTATATACAAGACAATACCGCCTACAATATATCCTATACTACAAGACATATCTGCTCCTATATATACAAGACATATACTTAAGGATGGTCACACCATAATGAACGATGCTTATTTTGAGCCACACCTTAATATCAATTTGACATTTCTTTGTTTCAGTGTTTGACAAATTCAACCATCGTGAGGTACACAATTGAGCTGATCCTTAAGTTGTTGGGCGTTCAAATCAAAATGCATTTCGTGCACTTCGTGATTTTTGTCGTAAGTATATTCGACCAAATGTGTCTGCCATCGGGAGAATTGTGCGCGAATTTTTGCGCTCTTAAGGATATGTGAAAACAACTGTACATGCTCGCCCAGTTCGTTCTGCGGAAAACATTGCTGTTGTTCGCAATAGTGTGGCAGAAGAGCCGTCAACCTCGACTCGTCGTTGTGCCCAACAATTGAACATCTCACGAATATCACTGATTGAGGATATGGACCTCGACGATATGTAATTGCAATCGAACGGTGCCACTTGCCACACAGGCAACGAAACAATAGCTAATTTTCCCGGAAAATCCAATGGCCCTGTTATCTCACGTCTTGGCGATGGTAGTTGGCCGCCACGATCATGTTTTGTGATACCGTTGGACTTCCTTCTTTGTTGATATTAATTAAATCTAATAAGAAGTGGCACAAGTGTTATTGTGAAGTTTTGTGTTTATTATATTTTTTAATTGTTAACATACCCCTGAAGATGGTTAGCGATGCTTACCGAAATATTATTTACGTGGACCTACAGCCAAACAAAAACAACTAATGAAAAAGTGTACGTCAATAAGCCAAAAGCAATTCAAGAGCTAAAGGATAAGATAATTCGGCACATTAACTATATTTAACTTCAACTATGTCTCAGAGTGATTGAGTCCTTAAGATAATTCTGTGAAAACTTTTTGTTTTATTTACAATTAACATCTTGCGTTTTGGTTGGATCACCCGTTATATACAAGACTCTGTCGTCAACGGATCCATGCATGGCAATGTTGTCATTTAATTAATAAAAAAATAAATCCAATCAAATTAATTGAAAATGATAACTAATTTATTTTCTGTTTTTGATCCATCTTCAAGTATTTTTAATCTATCAATAAATTGACTTAGAGTGAGTTTTTAACATAGAGTTTAATCTTAGCAGCAAACTATAATTAATTAATCTGAGACTAAATTTAATTGAAGACTAATTGGGTTTGCCGTTTTTAAGTGGTAGCTTAAACCTCGCAGCATTGCCATACTGCATAACAACAAAATGGCAGCAACATATTTTAAAATGGAAACTTTTTATCAATGCATTTTATGCAGAAGAGGATAAAATTCCGCCCTTTTAATTCTTATAAAATGAAATTTACTTCTTATAATTGTTTAATTTAGGTCTTCATCTTCACTAATTCATTCATTATTTCATTTTCATTTCATTCATTAATTCATTTTTCGTTTATGTATATGTATTCTTTCTTTTTATTTTAACAGCTGTTTTTGTTATACATGCATATGTGTTGACATTTGTTGATTTAGTTCAAGCCTCCAATATTGGCCGCTTAAGCTGGCAAATAAAAGTAATTAATCCTGATCTTAAAAACTAAAAACACAGATTAAAGATGACTAAATCTCTGAACTCCATGTTAAAAACCCACCCTTAGTAGTCTATTTTGCTGTCCACATCAAAAATTATTTTAGACAATTTTTCCATGTGCTTTTTTAGTTTAGTTGCAATTTTATTTACCTTGTTTTATTTCTGTTACGTGTTATATATTCGACTTTAAAACAATTCTTGAATTGACTGAGAAGGATAAGCTCCATGTAATCCATTGTTCAGCCCGCGACTACCTTCATCAGCATGATCTCGGTTTTACTGGTTTGTGCTAATTCATAAATTGTATGTGGGTTTTAAGCCAACGATTAAAAAAAAAGAATGTGAGAATTTTAAGAAAAACAAACGAAGTTATTGAAAAGCATTCAAGTATGGCATAAAAAGACTTTAAATTTTTTATTGCCGTCTATTTTTAACAAGACAACTTATAAGACAATGTCGCTAATACAGCCCCACATAGTAATTGATAGAAGACAACTTCTAAGACAATGTCGTTTTTGCTGTCCAGCATAGATTTTGATAGAAGAAAACTTATAAGACAATATCGCTTATACTTTGCCACGAAGCGCTAAGACAATGTCGTTTAAACTGCCCGCATAGATGACAGTTTAGACAGTTGTCGCTTATCCTGTGTTTCATAAAGTTTAGTAGAAGACCCCAAAAAAGAAGTTGTCGCACATACTGTCGTGCACGACGATTTTCTGTGAATTGTATTCTAGAAAACATACACAATATTGGAAACATCATCGACGACAATGACGTTAACAGCAACCTGGCCAACTGGGATGTGTTAAGACATCACAAATAGCTCTTGTGGTATGGGTGTAAAAAAATTCAGATACATATTTTCTAATTGACATACATATAAGAATTTAGGTATTTTAAGACTCTGCATTAAACATAGTCGATCTTCGAGTTTATAACAGGGATGATTTATTTTTGTTGAATCAACCATTCAAAAATTTTCTGTTTAATGCTTTTTTCTTAATAATGATATGACATTTTTATCGCATATTTTAAAGTTCTAGAACATTCCAGAGATTGCATAGTTGATTTTTCAGAATTAGACATGATTTTAAGAAAAAAAAAAAAAAAATATCTCTGCTCAGCAACAGTAATTTTAAAATTTTACACTAACGTTAAACAACGTTTCGAGTTAATACAATTTGCTGAAAAATGTTCTTACTATCATCGAGAAGTGTATCTATTTCTTTAAATTACCAAGTCTGCATTAAAATATTCAATATTCGTTATATTTTTCAAAACCGAAGATATTAAAGCTTCTTCATAATATTTTTTAAATAAAGATTTCGGAAAATAATAAAATTTAACAATGTTTAGACTTATAGATAAAATTCCCTTCTGAAAAACACTCAGGGGTTATCGGGTATTTCGGTTCGAAAATAATAATATACTAGTCCGAACAATTTGTACTGTATATTATGATTTTTGTTTTCGATCAATACGATGGCAGAGGAAATTTGATGAAAAGTTATTAATGTTCGTAATAGAAAGTTGCTGTTTGTTTTCGACAAAATATAAAAAACTTCCGTTTATTCGAAACTAATAATACGAAAATCTTAAGTTCGACTCTTTTGCATTATGGTGAGTACAGGGTGGCGCAGAATTCCTGATAGTTTTTTTTTAGTTATTTTGTGAACAGGAATAACAACCCAATCGAACAACGTACCAAACCAATGGAATTTTATTTTTTAAACCAACAATTTGTTGTGTTGACAGACTTTTATACAATTTGAAAATTGAAGAGCAGTTTATAAGCGACAATTTCACCCACTTAAAAGTATTGTTTGGTTCTTTGTCTCGTGCGAAAGGATAATTGGCACCAGGGATGGCAAAATTTTACTTTTTTTGGTACTATTTAAGCTTGAAAAGTACAATGGTACACCAATGGCTAATTGAGTACAATTAAGGAATTTTCCCAGTAATTTCATATGGCAACTCATCATTTCAGTCATATTTGCAAAGTTTTATGAACAAAGTTCCACAAAATTAATCTTTAAAATGGTTTAGTAAATTTTGTCCAGAAAATCTAATCAATGGAAAAACTAATAGCATAAAACCTATTAGTAAACTATTCGAAAAATGTTTCTAAAACATACCAACATTTTGATAACATGAATTCGCAATTTAGAGATCTTGCTGACAGTGAAAAGTTAAAATCTTAGAACGGAATATTATCAATTCCGTCTTCATCTGTAAATGTGGAAAGAATCTTTTCTAACTAAAATATTATCAAAACAAAAGAGAGAAACTGACTAAAAACCGCAACTCTTTGCAGCTTAACCCAAAGAACGGACCAAATAATTTATTAACAAAATTGTTATTCTGTTATAGAAATCTAATGGAAAACCAGTACGTACATTCACTATGTTAATAAATCCTAGTAACATTATAAATGTGAAAGTGTGTATGTTTGGATATTTGGATATTTGTTAGTTTATGGCTCAATTACACGAAAGCCGCTTAATAGATTTGGAAGAAATTTGGTAGACGGATAGCATATGGCCCAGATTCATATATAGGGTACTTTTTAAGAGGTAAATCGGGAAAACTTCTTATTTTGGTTGATGTTCTCTTTTTAATATATTTAGTAGGCAGATTGGATATGATCCAGATTAAAATATAGGGTACTTTTTAAGATGTAAAACAGAAAAATTTGTACTTTTGGTACTTTTTCTATTTTTGATAAATTTGGTATACATATTACATATGGTCCAGCGGCCGATATATATATATATATATTATTTTATATAATGTTGTTAATAGAATTATTTTAATATAAAATAAGTATAGATAAGATGTTGAAAACAACATAAAATTTCTGCAAATTTTTTATAGCATAAACCCTTTTCTTTAAATCTTGCTGGATTAAAGCTAGTAGTTTTTAAACCCAAAATATAGCGAAAAGTTATGTCAAACATCTTAAAAAAAACACGAATGTGCAAAGCAGAAAATTTCCACCAAAATACAAGATATCAATTTTCAAAGCTGTTCAAAATATAAATTCCCAATAATGCACTGTAATAGTATTAAGGTAGCTTCTTCGTTAGCGTCTCCTTTTACGTGGTCACATTTATATGCACCAGTTAACGAACAAAAAAGTACCAAAAAGATTCCTCTTCTGGACTCTTATTCATTCAGGACCTACATGTTTAATTTTATGTTCCTAGTTTCATAATAACGAAAATTCAAAAAGTAGCATCTCATGAACGAAAAAGTACCAAAACGTTCCCTCTGACGGATTCCCATTTAATCAGGCCCTTGTATGTTCAATTTTATGTTTCTTGGTCAAATAATTTTTTTTAAAATTTCCAGTTGATGAACAAAAAGTACTAATATTTTCCATCTTATAGGTTCTCATTTACTCAGGATCCTGCACTTATAATTTTATGTTTCTAAGCTCAATATTATAAAAAATCCAAAAGATATCACATGTAGAACGGAAAAGTAAAAGAAAGAAATTCAATTTGCCGTATTTTCCCTTTTTGATACTTTCTTTCTCCCAATTGAAGTATCAAAATTTTCCATATGGTAGTGAAAACCCATAATGTTATATGTATGTATTAATATGTCAATGAATGGAGAAAAATGTTTTGTAAAAAAGTACCGAAAATTGGTACGATTTGCATCCCTAAGAAGATTGAATTTCGAAAAAATACCAAATTTATATTTTTTTTAGGTAAGATACGAATGTGATATAATTTTTATTTCTGTGTTTATTGGTTAAGGAGATAGATGGAATGAGAAAAATTTTCTAAAATACAGGGGGCTACTCTCTATTGCGATGCGAAAGGAAATGATAGTAAATCTAGTGATTGGTACTTTTTAATGCGTTTGCCCATTTGTCTTTCATCTTTTTATTTTTTTCTTTGCGCAAATCATTACTTTTTATTTAATTTAAATTATCAAATTTTTTACATATTTTGACATTTAATTACTGTCAATCTGCGCCATCTTAATTTTTTATTGCCAGTATTGCTTCATTTTAGAAAAATTTTGCGCAAGCTATAGAGAGTACCAAGTTGGCATTTAGCTATCGCGTCGAAATTGTATTCGTATCGCAATAGAGAGTAGCCCCCAGGTTTTAATCTTTTACTACCCAAAAGGGCTGAATTTCAAAAAAGTACCTGGAACCTGTCCGCTTATTTTTTAATAAACGACGAGATAAGTTAAAATTTTTTTCCATATCTTTTAGTTTAGCTTAGCGAATTTTTCCGTTTTCACCCTATTTTATCCCCTTAACATTCCAATTTCCAAAAACCCCGTCTTAGCGCATCGATTTGGCAAGAGACCAACCCCTGGCCCATGATGAATCAGTCAGTAACGTTAAAATTTTATAATCAGCCTTATTACGGTTCTCGATAACGAAAACGACTCTGTAGTAGATTAAAGTAACACACAACCTGTGTTCTTTAATTTACTACAAAATTCGACTAAAGTTGTTACCGACCTCGAGAACCGTAATAAGGCTGAATATACTCTATATAAAAAAGAAAATAAATACATACACAATAAAAAAGTAATTATGAATTTTACCCATTTATATTTCATTCTGCGATACCCTGTCGAATCCAAAATACTTTGCATTTTTTGACTCAACTCGCTGTATCACATCCGTCACATCAGTTTGTATACGTTGCGAGTCAACACAATTTTGTGAAAAATTTTTTAAACAATTTATTAAAAAAAAAAAAAAAAAAAACTAAATCGTGTACGAATTTAAATTAAATCAGGGGCGAAACCGTTGCATGCGTGAACAAATAAAATTTCGTATCGAAATAAATTTCGTGACTTAGCGAAACGCGACATGCAAAAGCGTTCGAATCTAACTTTTTTAAATGTTATAGATTTTGTGCTTTGTAGTAAAATAAAAGCAAATAATTCTTTTAAAATGTTAATAAAGAAATAATAAAATAAAGGTATGTTGAGTAAGGACATTACTTTTAAGTATGCACTTGAATCCTTTTAGGTTTCAAAAATGATTTAGGTTTACAAAGAAAAGGTTTAACTTGGTATTTTCTCAAATCGATTTTGGAAGCGGCATGTCGGCAGCAGTACCACCAAAACTTCAGGTATCAGTTTTAAGCACATCTTTGAAAATAATTATTTGGTATACAGAAAAAAGTGTTTTATCAATTAAAAAAATGGTTTAAAAAGTATTCAAATTTAATTAATGTGATAATTGAATCAATTATTTTTTTTTTGTTGAAAGAAAATTAAAAATTTATTTTTGATTTAATTAACATTTTAGTTGTTTTTAAATAAATGTTCAATTAAAATTTTAATTAAATAAAAAAAAATCTTAATTGACTTTTCGTTTAAAATGAAATAATTTAAACATGTAGAATTGTTAATATTTATTTAAATAAATTAACACATTATTTGAAATGGCAAAGTTTTTTGATCACTTTTTTAATTAAAATTAAAAATATCATATATTGAAAATATTTTTTCAAAATTTTAAAATTTTTAGTAATCAATATAATCATTTTGGTAATAGGTGCAAAATCAACAACTTGTTTGCTTGATATTATGAATTTGGAATAAATTTTGTGATCGGAGAAATTTAATAATTTTTTCTATGTGTGCATGTGCCAAAGTTCTGTATGTAAGAACATTAACTTACGCATAAAAGAATTGGAGGCAAAACTGAGCCCGGCATTCATAAAGTTGGAACCGGAAAAGTCATGTTTATGTATGAATACATTTATAGGAAACTTAAAGAATTCTTAGTAACCTCAGTAATGCAAAATGCAGTTTTTATTTTGTTTCTAAAAACAGATTAATGTATGCCCTGCAAATAATATTGGACTACTTGAAATGAACTACTTACAACATGCTCCAATGTAATGCAATCAGGGACCATGTCATTGTTAAAAAAGAGTTTTTAGTTAAACGACATGTCTTCTTTTTTAAACGATTTCAAAACTAATCCTTTGGAGTATACCATGGAGTAGTTTCACTACTAATCCCCAGGGAGTATGTATGAAGACGGAGTAGTTTTAAGACTATTCCGTTGTAATGCAAAGCTGGGTTATATTGTCCAGCTCTAGGACATCGTAATGTTAAGTAGACCATGTTTTCCAATACATTTGGGTTACTTTTGAACTAGTCCTAGTCCCTTGCGGGCTATATTTTACATGCGTATATTGACTAGTCGTATTATCTGCAGGGTGTTTACGACAGCTCTTAAGCTATCGAATGACATTTCGAGATAAAGGTAATCGATATTGAGTACGACGATCTTAAAATATTCGTAATTTCGATTTGATCACGAATGCGACGATTTGGCCTTAACGCCTGGTACTCTGCTTAGTATTTCGTGCGAAATGTTGTCCATCTCAATAAAAAAAATTTCTGTGAAATACAAACGAAAAAATGTTGATACAGTTGTACTCTATTTATTTTACGAAAAACATTCGAAATGTTTTTAGCAACATTTTTATTTTCCGTGCGAAACAAGTGCAGCTCATATTATTTTGCACGGAATTTTAAGCAACAGCTTATCATTTTTTGTAATGTGTTATTTTGTATTTGTAAAGGGGTTTTTATAACAAGCGTTTCACAAAGAAAAATGTATAAAAATGCTAAAATTAATAATAAAATTAAATTTGCTTGTTTTTTGATTTGGGAAATTATAAAAATAATATTGGGCCATGTTCTGGAAATCAAAATCACGTGAAATTGAAATCGATGAAGATTGCATTTTTGTAAAACTGAAAGTTTTTTTTCCTAATTTCAAAAATTGTTCAGGTAGAGGAGAGTGGTCCTCAAAGTATGAGGTATATAAAAGGAAATGTTTTTATGAACTTTGAACATTCAAAATTTGTTCGAATTCAATGTCACGTGATTTCGATTTCTAGAACATGCACGATTGTTTTACTTTTTTTAATGAAAATTAAAAAAAATGATTTTTGTTTACTTTTGCAAAGCAATTTTGTATACTTGCAACTAATAAAAACGTTAAGTTTTGAAAAATCGCGAGATAGATAATATTGATACATGTCCCAATTTTCGTGTGAAATAATCAATGTTGCTCGACATTTTTCGCAAGTTCGAACAGAGTCCTAAGCTTTAGGTTTTAAACATTTTAAGTAAATATTATCTAAAAAGTGTTTTCAATAGCCAATGGGAATTAAATTTAAAAATAAATGATCTTGTATTAAAAAAAAAAATACTTAAAGTAAATATGTCATATCGATTTTTCGAT
This sequence comes from Pollenia amentaria, assembly GCA_943735925.1. Classification (NCBI taxonomy): domain Eukaryota; kingdom Metazoa; phylum Arthropoda; class Insecta; order Diptera; family Polleniidae; genus Pollenia; species Pollenia amentaria. The sequence goes on along the minus strand of OX031010.1, from coordinate 178,942,157 downwards.
GAAAATCGATACATCATTTTGACAAATAGGAAAACACGCTTGATATCGGAATTATACTCGATATCAATGGAATGTGAAAAACATTTTTAATTTTCCATACAGATTTAACACATTCTGCACTCAATATTTTACAATGAACGTGTACACTTCTAAATACTAATGCGAATCATTTTGCATACTAAACAAGTCAGAAAGTGTAGGTGGTCAAGTCCGACCATATGATATCCTACACTACAGTATATAAGAAAAAATGTTTGCAAGTGTATCTATTTTGGAACTTGTTTTGAAAAATGCATAGCTAATTTGGCTTTATGAATAGAAATCTATATATGTTTTATATTTCATTAAAATCGCTTTGATAGTTTCCCCTCGGGGTTCTATTTTTTAAAAACTGCATATCTTATGTGTCCATATAAATATGGATCTACCTTTGTCTTAATTTTCATTAAAATCGGTTTGATAGTTTCTGAGAGGCAGAAATTGCCCCATATCTCCCTTCGTAGTCCTATTTTTTAAAAAATGCAAAGCTTGTGTATCCATATAAATATGGAAGTATCTGTTTTAAATTTCATAAAAATTAGTTTGATAGTGGGCACAAATACCCTATTCCGGAAAGCAGCTTGTATGACTATATGAAATTTTGGACCGATACGTCCCATTTTAAAAAGGCTTGGTCCTTGAAACTTTAAAACATATATACCATAGTTCATTAAATTATCTTCAAAATTACGACCTGTACTTTGCGCGCAAGGTCACATGGAGCCAGCCGAACGGAAATCGTTAAATCGACTTAGAAAGTGATTCTGAGTCGATCGGTTTACTTGAAGGTTTAAGGTCTAGGACCAATATTTTAAGGTGTTACATACCTCAGCACAAATGCATAATATTCTCTCCACTACCGTGGTGTGGGAATAAATATTTGTATTCAGCCACCTTATTACGAAAGTCGAAGTCGTAGACGTTTGAAATGTTTGTCGATATCGATATGTCGATAACGACACTGTAAAACACCTAGTTAGTTAGTCGTTTTTATATCGTTTACGATAATATTACCGATTTCTTAAAATGACTGGTTTTTGACTACGACAACGACACTCTTAATAACGCCAAATATATTTTAGAAAATAATTGTGAAACTTAAAATTTAAATTCGAACAGAATCTAAAAAATAAAACCAATTTTATTATAATTTTCGCTTTAACTTTTACTAATTTGAACAAAAATTATATTGACACATTTTGGCAAATTTCCACTCATTTTCCTTCGAATTTTGAATTTCAAAATAATTTGAGAAGAAAAAAAAAAATTTTTTTTTCCCTTAACCCAAACTGGCGGCATTTATATTCTGCTCTTAAAACTTTATGGGATAAGTAAGAACTGAAGAAACGTTTCAATTAGCAGAGTCTAGATTGGGATTTGGGTTGAACAAAATTATCATCACTATTGTTAACGATACGGTCGATTAAGTATTTTAAGTGGTAGTGTTTTTTTTATCCCTTGCGTATTAAGAAGTACACAAAATTGAAACAGTGCACTTCAGTGGTATTAAATTTTGATTTTTGCTGTTAAGATATATATGTATATATTTTTTTTTTTTTTTTTTTGGTAACAGTTTTTTTTATGGCTGGCATTGTTAAGTGGATTTGTTGGTTTAAAGATCTTTTTACTGTTGGTGTTTTTTTTTTTGGCTTTTAAAGTTGGTCTTGTTGTAACACATTGATGGCCAATGTTTATGGACAAAAACAACAAAATATATACATACATATACATAAAAATATAAGTAAATTTTTTTTTTTTTTGGGTGATTGTTTTTTTTTTAAATATTTGCTGACTGGTTGACTGATTTTATGGAATTTTGGAAGATGATGCCGTAAAGATAAAAAAAAATTAACGCCAACCTTAAGGTAAAACTCAGTTGAAAGTTGTTCCACTGTAGGTGTAATAAGTATATTTTTAAATTTTTTTTTTTTTAGATTATTTTATATTTTAATTGTTTTCTGTTTATTTTTTATAATAAGAGAATTCTTTTAAATGCGCATGTGCAACATGTTTAAAAAAAAAATACAAAAAGAAAAAAATGGTAAATTTTCCATGCCATTTATTTAAAAAAAATGTTTAATATTAATAAAATATATTTAAAAATATATATATTAAAAAAAACATGTTTAATGTTTATTATTTATAATTTTTATTATTTAATTTTTTATTACTTTTTTCAAAACACTTTTTATATTTTGTTATTTAGATTTAAAAATATTTTTTTTTTTAAGAAAAAAAAAAAAATGCTACAATTATATTGAAATCACCGTTAAAAACGTTTTCTTTTTTTATTTTCTGTTATATATTTTATTAATTAACTTTATTTATATTTATTTCATTCGCTTCGCGATGTTTTCTTCTTCAGATGCTTTAAAGGACTAGTGATTTTCACAAAAAGCAAAAGTATTTGAAGTCTTTTTCACAGTACGTGTCGTATTTCTCATTTTGTATCTTCAATTCTCACTCACATATCGTTTATCAGAGATAAAAAAGTATGTATGTAGTTGAGATGACAACTGTAGTTGGTACCTTTTTTCGGCTGCTGTTGTTTAGATTTGTTGGCTTAGCGAAAAAAAAGTACGCAAGTTGCTAAAGAAAGGCGCTAACAGCGTTATTTTAAATGCCGCTAAAAATTTTTTAAATTTGACGTCATCTATGTAATTATGGCCAGTAAAATGGTGTCAAAAAAAAAATTGCAATGAAAATACTATTAAAGATTTTCTTTCCTGATCGAAGAGCATAAATACGCATTATTACGAGAGTCCTTGTGCTCGTAGTCGTTTGAAATTTTTGTCGATACCTTTTTTTTATAATAGCAGAATTTTTTTTAAAAACATCTAGTTAACGACTACGACACTCATAACAAGGCCGAATATTAAAGGCTTCCCGACAAAAAAAATGGAGCTTCAAACGTACCAGGGTTGTAGGGGAAGAAATGTAAAAGTTTCACTTACCATCTCGCTAACGGAAGACATGCATTTTATAAGGTGAGTTCCCTCTTTAAAGAAATAAATTTTTGACACAAAAAGCGCTTTATTCAACGCATAAAACGCTGTAAAGATTCGCTCTATCCACTGATTTTGTTTCTTACAGTTGTTCTTTAATATTCTCCTTTAGAAACCTGCTTCGAAGTAAGGGAATGTCGATAAATGCCATTTTTTTCTTTACTTGTTGAAAATTCGTTCACATACCTAACTGCTTTTCTAAATGTCGCAGAGCAAAGCGAATAAATGTGCGCTTACTTTTTAAAATTTATCATAAGTGCTTTACGAAATAAGAAAATTGTTGATTGGGTTATTACATGGCATTGATTTTAAATAACCAGTTGTGTTGTTTTCAGAAGTTTTTTCGAAAGAAGAGTTTGGCATCGCTAAATATTATTAAAGCTTCAGAGAACAAACGACTACAAAAAATTGCCCAGTTATAAAAAAAATGCTTTTTAATTATGTGCAAAATAAAGTTGAGCAACCACTGCTTGTTTTTAGCAGTAATGTCAACTCTGCACTAATGAAAATAGCTAAACTTTCAGTAAAAATCACTTAAAAAATGTAGCAACAATTTTGCCCCAATTAAAGCATTAATCAAAAATAAAAATCATTTTAAATCAAAAATTTCATCAAGGGAATTAAACGTTTAATCAAGTGAATTACTATTAATTTGTTTACTGGTGCAAATGAATAGTACCAATTAAAGTTGTAATTCACTTGTTAAAAGTTTTATTTACTTGATTAAACGTTTAATTCATTTGACTAAATTTTTAATTAAAACTGATTTTATTTTTGATTAATGCTTTGATTGGGGCAACATTTTTTCTGTGAATAACTAAGTAGTGGCTAAAAAATGGCTAAAAAAGCTTTTATTACCAAAAAAGCATCAATATAAATAAAAAAAAACTTTTATTTACTACAATGAAATTGCACATAAGAAATTATTTTGTTTGTATTAATACAGTTTTAGTAACAATAAACAAAACATAAGAAAAATCTTTGTATAACGAAAACTTAAATTATCGATTAAAAGATTTTTTTATTTAATTTTAAAAGTCATTTGCGTTAATTCGTTAAGAAAAATTCAACGTAAAAACACAACTAATGCTGCGTTTATAAGATTTTTTGGTCTAAAATTGTCAAAAACTTAAGGAGAAAATCTGGCTAAATAAAAATGCCTTAATCGATTTTTTTCATGGATAAACGAGATCAAAAGTTGCTAACTCTAGCCACAAAATGGCTAAATTGGCAACACTGGCTGTAAGGACACCCTAGAGTTTTTAAGGCGTGAAACTTAATAAAACGTCCTCATACTTTATAGTTTACAGTCTCATCAAATTATTAAACTCATAGCATGACGTTTTATATCAGACTAATCATTTTAAAACTGCCATTACACCACACTGTGCTCTTATTAATATCTAAACAAGTGAATGAAAGATCTAGACAAGAGGAAAGTTTACACAGGATTACCTGGATTATGTTCTAATCTGTTAAGAGCTGATGCTACCTAAATCTCTGTTAGCTACAGTAAACGTGTTGACATAAGAATGTTGTAAAGAATTGATGCATTTAATGCATTTAAGGGTTAACATCTTTTATTATTCCCATTTAAAAATTATGGGAAAACATTTTGTGTAATTAAATAAGTATATAAACTTATTAGTACCACAATTTATAAAAAAGTACTTTTTATTAAACTAAATTCTCAAATGTTTCTAATAATCATAAAATTTTATTTTTGTTTCGCTACTTAAAATTCTCTTTAGCAACATGTTGCTAAAGTAATAATGTAAGTTTGTTGAGCGATCATGTTGACTTTGTTTATGTGTTTGTGTATCTCAGAGATATACAAATTTTTGTAAACAATTTAAGTGTTTAAAGAAAATGATTCTATAAGATACTTTCTATTTATGCTCTCTTTCTTAAACTAAGCAAGTGCTAGTATGTGAGTGTGCACTAATAGTGAGAGTATCGATTAGTCAATTTGTTTATAGTTGGATTGCTTATTTGCTTGCATGTTACTTGTGAGTTTGTACTACAAAACTGCAAAAAATAAAAATCAAATTATATTTGTTTTGCCTCAAATGCAGTTATATTGACTCCCTCTCTCTCTTTCTTACAACTGCAACAGTCTCTTAATGGAATGTTTGCTGTAATAACAAACACTCTTGCCAATTGTGTAAGTGGATGCGACTGTGTAATTTTTTGTATTTTCTTGGTACCTCTCATGATCAGACACACTTGTTGGCTGACACTTGTTAAGTTTTTTTTTTTTTGTTATTGTTTCTGTTTTTTTTTTCAGATATTTTCATTCTATTTGCACAATTTGCCGGCTATTTAGGGATGCCAATTAATTATGAGTTATAAAAAAGTTTAAAGGAAAACTGTCAGTCAGAGGGTGGAAAAAAGTACTTTTTTTTTGTATTATTTATATCTATAAGGAAAATTTTGCTGCTTTATTTTTTTTTTGAGTATTAATTAATTTCAATATTTATAATAACGTTATGTACTTTCATTAGAAATAAATAATAAATTTTAGTTTTTATTTAAATTATGGGAAACTAATTAAGTGCATACTATTCAAATTAATTGAATTTTCCCATAATTTTTTCTAGTTGAAATATTGAATGCAATTTTAAGAAATATTTAAAAAAAAATCATTTTAATGTTTGAAAAATATAATAAAAACAAGTAAGAAAGTATGGTCGGTCAAGCCCGACCATATGATACCCTACACCATAATATCTAAAAACAAGTATTCGAGACTGTTCCATGGGCAATCATGGACCCGCCAGAACAAAATTATGTTATCGGCGAGCCTTCGAGTTGGCCGATATATCAGCATCGGCGATATTTTACTGGCGATATGACGATACTTTTTTTTCATTTTTTTTTTTTTTTTGAACAAACATTTACAGCCTTTCCTTAAATGCTTAAATGCCTATTTTCATACAAAATACGTTTCATAAACCCTTTATTAACCTGTTTTAGTTTTTATAACTTAGGCCGTTAATATTCAATGCTTATTTTTTACATAACAACTTCGAGCAATAGCACATTTAATAGCCGAGCAAAAATAAAACAGAATAATAAATTGTCTTGTAATTTTTACAGTGTGGCCATTTCGGCATTTTTGCAGCTAATTAAGCATTAAACATTTTTTTATTTAGCTGCGAAATTTTTATTTAGCACTTGACATTTTATTTAGCATTTTTATAAAAAAATTTTGTTTTTTTTTTAGCATTATTTTTAAAATTTTGATTTTTACTTAAATTTTTTTATAAATTTAATAACTTTTAATTAAAAATAGTTGTACCCAAAATGATATTTCGTATGAATGTGGATAATTCTTATGTTAAGAAAGGGAATACTTGAAATGCCCTCATCATGTTGAATTTAAAAATTATTTGCCCTTAGATATTACGATATTTAAGTGCAAGGACATTTCACTTTGTATTTAGGTATAAATTCTATAGTGTTAATGTTTGAAAACATTTTTTGCTCTAAACTGCTGAAAAATAATAATATTAAACCTTTAAATTTTCTTAAACTATAGGAAATATAATTAGGTAAATAACTTTTGTATAGCATAGAAATAAAATCGTTTCAATTATTCAGGTATCAGAGGTTTGTGGGCTCTCTAAATTTAAAATTCAATCTCAACTACCTGTGTATCTGTATGTATCTGATGTTTTACCAAAACCTAACCACTTATTTAAATATAACCATCTATGTATTTCAATTTCGTTAAAAAATTCAATTCTTTTTTTTTGTTTATATAACATTTCTAGGTGAATTCGTTCTTCAGAGTTTAGGGTACATATTCCTTTTCTGCTTAAATAAAAATAATATATAATATATAATACTTTGACTTTAAAATAAGTCACTAAAATGTACATATTTGGTTTCGAAAAATATCTTTTAGCATTATTTATTTTTAGCATTTTTTTGTCATGTCGAATGCCAGATTTGGCTGTACAAATTTTTAAGATCTGGTCCCACTGAATTCTTAAGCTGGAGGTGCGTCCACACCACGTGTTTTATGCGTATGTTTCTTTTTTTAAACTTTTTTCAAGACGCATGTTAAAGCAGAAAGTAATAATCCTTCATACTTTCGACACGTATATATGCACCCTACGTGTTTGCTGTGTAACTTGTCAATACAATTTTACACAACTACTTTTTGGACAGATACTTAAACGCTTGTTGTGGAGCCGTTTTGTTTTGCATCAAAGTATTAAAATGTTGTTTTTAATGATTTTTGTGAGAATAAAAATCATTTCACAACAAATTTTGGGTTACTTCGACCCGACCTCAAAATTCATAATCAGAGCCACTGCTACAATGTCTGACACTATTCCGCTAGTTGACAGTCTTCGAACATTATTAGAAAATTCGATAAATGAATACATTGAGATGCAGAATAGTTCAGAGTCCCAAAAATTGCCGACTTTCTTATTCGCCAATTTCAATGAATGAAAGATTTGGACACAATACTCGAAAATTTAAAAGACAATAGATCGAAAAACGTCTTATTGAGCTAATTAACATGATTCTGCATTCCGAAACTGTTAAAGACACGGTCACCCCTACACCTAGTAAAAGTCCTAATAAGTCTACAAGAACTGACCTTTGGAGAGTGTGTGAAAATTTTATAAGAACATTTCGAGAAGGATTGTCCTCTGTCCATCATTCAGCTTAAGAAAAAGTCTAGAGATACCTTTAATTGGCGCATTGAAATTTCATATCTAAAGTTTAAGAACATGGCGGAGAAATACCTAAGTTTTCAAATGAGACTATATATCTGCAGATGTTGAGAGTGCTTTGTTTTTAAAATTTAAATTTTAAATATTAATTATCTCTTACACTGTTTTTTTGTTTAAAAATAATTAAATTTTTGTTAATTTTACCTTGAATTCAAATTCAATTCGTTGTTTTTAAAATCTTATTAATATCAATATTATAAATTAATAATCTCTTACACAGAAAAAAGTTTTTTTTTATCAATTAAAAAATAGGTTTGAAAAGTATTTAAATTTAATTAATGTAATAATTGAATCAATTATTTTTTTAGTTAAAAGAAAATTAAAAATATAATTTTGATTTAATTAATATTTAAGTTGTTTTGAAATACATTTTTAATTTAAATATTAATCAAATATCAAAAAATATTAATTGACTTTTTCGTTTAAATTAAAATAATTTAAATTTGTAGAATTGTTGTTGGGAATTGTCAATATTTAATTAAATAAATTAAAACATTGTTTGAAATGGCAAAGTTTTTTGATAATTTTTTTAATAAAAATTAATAATATAATTTATTGAAAAAAATATTCGAAATTCTAAAATTTTTAGTAATCAATATAATCATTTTGTTAATAGGTGCACAAACAACAACTTGTTTGCTTGATATTATGAATTTGGTATAAATTTGGTGATTAGAAAAAATTTTTATTTTTTTTCTGTGTACACTGAAATTTTATATAATAAAGAAATTACTTGAAGTTTATTGATATTTTAATTAGGCTTAAGTTCATCAAATTTAATTTTCATTAAAATATTTTTATTGAAGGAAGGAAATGATTTTTAAAATTTCTTGATAATTCTTGACTGAACGCGGGATTGAACACGGGTCGAATTTACATGTTTCGAGAATAATAAAAAAAAATCACAATTGGTTTCAAATAGCTAAGGCACAAGCTCCTGTATGTTTACATTTGTCCTTCAAGTTGTATAGAGAAAGGTCAACTAGAAAAGGACAAAAAAAAAAATATAAAAAACAAATGTACTTTAGTTTTCTAGACAAAGTCTTGACAAAAAGTACGAAGAAACAAGAAGAAAGGAAAAAACATGTAATTAAAAATTGAAAAAATTGATTATCAATTACCGCAAATTTCGATCCACCAATACAATTGGTTAAAGATTGATGTTTGACTATAAACTGGCAGGCGCCGCAGTGGCGCAAACGGTAGAACGCAAAGAATTCTGATGATGAGAATGTGGTTATTCTCGAAACATCTAAATTCGACCCGAGTTCAATTCCGTGTTCAGTCAGGAATTATCAAAAAATTTTAAAAATCATTACATGTTGTAAATTCCTTCCTTCAATAAAAATAATTTAATGAAAATTAAATTTGATGAGCTTAAGGCTAATTTAAATATCAATAAACTTCAATTAAAAACCAACAGTTCAATTAAAAAAAATCACAATTGTTATAAAGAAATTACTCTTTTTGAGGTTTGTAAATTTTACCTTGAATTTTAATTTAATATGTATTCGTATCGATATCGCCGATATTACTTTTTGAGTATCGGTATCGGCAAAAAGGCGTATCGTTACCTCCCTAATTTAGATATGTATCTTCATCTGTATGAGATTGTTTGTCTTAAAGTTGTTATTGAAAAGGCAGTTAATTTTGAACCTACCAGCACAATATTAAGTCATAACATAGAAGCTATCGTAAAAGTAATTGTCAGCAAATATCAATTTGTCAATAACAACATTTATAAGAACGTTATGACATTAAAAGCCTTTTTTGGGTGTTTTATTTGTATGAGAGCTACGGTCAAATATGGACCGATTCCGATAAGATTTATTTAGGTTATTTAAATTGCAAAAAATTAAGTTTGGACCAAATTTAATCTAAATACCATCATAGTAAGATGGTTTATGGGCACAACGACTCTATTTTTGAACGAAAATTGAATGGGGGCTATGTGAAATTATGGACCGACTCACCATTAACAATAGGCTTGGACCTTGCGACAATTCACCAAATTATCCACAAAATAGCGACCCGTATTTTGCACACATGGTTTACATGGACAGCCAGCCAGAGGGCCGTAACGACAAACATCGGTAAATTGGTTCAAAAAATGATTTCTAAGTCGATCGGTATACTTAAAGGTGGGTCTAGTTGTAATAATTTAAGGTGTTACAAACATCAGCACAAACGCATAATACCCTCCCCACTATTAAGGTGTGGGTAAAATAAATAGGAAGTTTTATTAAATAGTGTACTATTCCAAAATCATTTTTAATATTAAGCCCTAAAACTTCTAATCCGAAAATAATGTAAGAACTCCATTACAGCAAATTTGTAATTTAAAGTTTAAATTAATTTTAAACTACATGAAAGTTTAAATTTTGTAACCAAATCCCTACTTTAAATTATTATTATTAATTTTATTTTTATTTCCAAGAATTTCCAGCAATATCTTTCTTATTATATCAAATGTAATTCAAATTCTTGTAATATGTTAAAAATTCTTAGACTAATTATTTGAATCTGGCAAGTCATGTTTTGTTCGCTTTTTTTTTTGTAAACTTTATTTTCATTTGAAATTCTAAAAAGGGCATGTAGTAGTTTTTTTTTTTAACCAAATTATAGCAAAAACGTCATACAATGTGTTTTTTTTTATAAACTTAATTAATGCAAATTGTTTTTTATATTTTACACAGATGTACTTTTTTGTGCAAATAATCGATTTTAATAATCTATAGACATTTATTAGATATGAAATCAATACAGTATGTACAAAAATAATGTACACATTATGAAAATAAAAAAAGTAGACATGTTTTAAATGTAAGCGAATGTAAGTTGTATCTTCCATGACAAGACACCGAAGGGACTATTTAGATGTATCCGTACAAGAGGAATGTCCTCTTAAAAGAACTTAATGCTGTCCTTTAAACCGCTGCCTCGACCAGAGAAATACTAGTGATGTTAAATAATAGCCATGTTTCCAAAGTTTCAACAGTGGAAACTTTTATTATCGGACAAGGAAGGGACTACTTAAATGTGTCCGTATAAGGGGAATGTCCTCTTAAAAGAACTTGATGCTTTCCTTTAGAATGCTGCCGCGATCATTAAAACGTTTTAAGTAATAACGATGTTCCCAAAGTTTTAACAGTGGAAACTTTTATGACCGGACACCGAAAGGATTATTAAAATGTGCCCATTCAAGGGAAATGTCTTCTTCAAATTTCTTAATGCTTTCGTTTAGACCGCTGCCTCGACCAGGGAAATAATTTAAATAAAAGCGAAGTTCCCAAAGTTTCATCAGTGAAAACTTTCTTTATCGCTCACCGAAAGAATTGAATTGAAAAATAAATAATTCCCATATTGTAATTAAAAATGTTTATATCCAAACTTTTTACGATAATTAAAAAAAAACATACGTCTACTTTTTACTAACACTATAAAATTTAATTCGAAGTAACGGGTTAACAATTAAGTGGTTTCGAAACCGCCGGTCTGGCAAGACTGTCAGCTGTTAAATATCCGGCATCTGAAGTGTAATAAATGTATTTAGTGACAGGTTTGCCATTTACGACTATTGATCGTTTAACAATTGAAGAACGTGTAAAAACCTTTAAAACTTACAACAACATTGGTGGTTCAAACGTGGCCACTTTTCGAGCCTTACGGAGTGATTATGGTCATCATAATTTATCTATTCTGGCAGCAATTGCTAATTGGTTCCAATTAGACGGTGCCACGAGCCATAGAACACGATCGTCTCTGGCTCATGGGAGGTTTCCAGAATGCGTAGTTTAACATTTTGACGATGTCAATTGGCCGCCAAGATCATGCGATTTGGCGCTCATAGACTTTTTTGTAGGGCTACGTCAAAGTCCACACGCAGAGAAAAAACATGGTTATGGTAAACATATTCTAAGAGCAACATATTTTGATAAGATTCATGATTGTAGTCAAAACATATTATGGTTATTATTAGAATAATAAAATATCATATTATGACCAAATATATTTGTAATATTACATCATTATATTTTCCCTTAATCATAATTTGTTTTTATTACATCATATTATAATTGTTATTATTATAATATGTATACTCTTATCATATTATTCATAATAGGTTAAGAAGTTATCATATTATGATACAAAGTGGTGGTGTAATGGTTTAAAGTAATCATCAGGAAACCTTTTTTCAAAGAATTTTGAAAAGCTTAAAATATTATGCAAATAAAACTGTAAAGCGAATAAGAATTACAACCACTAAAGTCTTACTTGCAGTATATCTGAAAGAATCATATTATATTTCTAAATATTATTACAGTAATCATAATATAATCGTTTGTTATCATAATATGGTGTAATGGTTATTAGATATCACTAAATAGTTGTAACTAATATTGCTTTCAAAGCTATCAAAATTTAGTTGTTAGAAAAATAATTGTTTTTCAGTGAACCATACTCAAATTTATAATTGCGATAATCATTGAAATGTTTACAGTAACTTAAATATTGCTGATATTCAATTTTGTTTACGACAATATTGTATTTTTTCTCTGCGTGCATATTTAAAAAAAAAAAACAAAATAAATCATGGTGTCCTCATCAATATCTCCTAACGTCGGGGCATTGAAAAATCAACATTCAAAATTTAGTTGTTAGAAAAATAATTATTTTTCAGTGAACCATACTCAAATTTACAATTGCGATAATCATTGAAATGTTTGCGATAACTAAAATATTTCTGATATTCAAAAAAATAAAAATTTTTTGTTTACGAAAACAATATATTTTTTTTCTGCGTGCACATTAAAAAAAAAACCAAATAAATTATGGTTTCCTCATCAATAGCTCCTAACATCGGGGCATTGACAAATCACCATTCGTCAAGTTATCGCCGAGATACCACCCGAAATGTGCGAAGAAGTGGTCGAAAACTACAGTGTCTCAAAGTAATACTCAATGGTGACTTAAAACAAAACTTTTATTATAATACATTTTTATTACTTTGTTAAAAACGAAAAACAAAAATTCAACGATTATTGATTTTTTGTTTTTTTTTTTTAAATAGTAAAGATGTTATAGCAAAAGTTTTGTTTTAAGTCTTATTGATTTGACAAAATATTCGACAAGCTATTGACTTTAGTAAATGCCCCAGTATAACTTTGAGACACTGTACATCAAAAGGATGGACTACTGCATCCAATTATTTAAATACCATTATATTTTGTACGTAATGGCAAGGTCCAAGCATTAAAATGAAATAAGTTTTATCGAAACCATAGCTTTATGTGTGTTTTGTTTAACTCTACTTTTGAAACCGAAAAATGCATAATCCTATAAATAAATAAATATTGAATAGAAAACTATTGAACATTACCCACGTCATAAGCTAATTAAAACATAGAAATAAAAAACAAAAATGGGACTGTTTCAATAACGTAAGACTATTCCAAGAAATTATTTACAGCACCAAATACAAAATAATAGATCAAATACTGATCGAACCGCCTTTCTATGTAAGTCAAACATTTACGATGAAATCTAAAATCATTCATAAATCTTCTAATTGCCCTTAATCTTGATATGAAACATTTTTTTTTAAGAAAATTGATTCATAGGTTGTTTAAAAAAAAAACTTCTATTGTTTCAGTTTTATGCACATTTAATTGCACTGTGCAATTAAATACAAGCAATTTTTTAAAGGGATTCCCATAATTTTAAATGGTTTGTTAATTTATGTAAAGAATAAAAATAATACACTGTAATTAAGGCAAAATAAGAAAGAGAAAAAATAACTTAACAATTTTACTTTTGTATAATTTACGAACGGTATTGCTACTGTTCTCAGAGATCCAATTATGGCAGTCTAACTTAGAATATGATAATTTGCGCACTATAATTTGGCGGATAAGTGGTTTAACTTTATTTTAAAGTTATTTTTAACATAAAGCTGCTGTTATTAAAAAAATATTTATTCTTCATAAATGTTAGTGTAAGTTAATAATAAGAGAAGTAAAGTGAAGATTAGATGCAACTTCTGTTCTGGGTACTAATAAATATTAGAGGTTTTCAGTTATGGCTGAAATTTTCGTATCGCAATATCATTACAAAATTAAAATATGGCCGATTCTTTTAGCATGACATAATTCTGTAAAGCCTATAGTACACGGCATGTAAAAAGACATATGCGCATGTGGTTCTGACGTAATTTTGACGTCAATGCAAAGCCACAATAAACATTGCGTGTTGTGTGATGACGTCAAAATTACGTCAGAACCACATGCGCATGTGTCTTTTTACATGCCGTGTACTATAGGCTTAAGACTTGCCGCTTTTGCTAAGGCATTTCGACTATGTATAATGAGAAAGAATTAAAGCAAAGCCGCAGATAACCGTTAATATAATAGCTTCATTACAGCCATACCTAAATAAGAGCAGAAGGCGGAACGGTTTCTTCCGCTTAGCTCTTCGCTGGAATACCATACCTAAATAAAAGCGTCAACGTTTAAGATACAACTTTGTCAGATACAACTTTGTCGCTTTGCGTGACGTTTCTACCTTTGGCAGAAAAACGAAAAGCAAAAGGTGTATGACACAATGAAAACTTTGACAACACTCACGCATTGTTTGTTTACTTATAAAAGCGGTTGGTAATTTGTACGTTTAATTATTTGTTATAAAAACAAAAGTTAAAAACTTAATTGGACGATTTTTTGGAATTAAATTTGGCAAACAAATTTAAAAAAATGAAAATTATACTAGCCAATTGCTCGCAAAAAGATGAGAGTTGGCTAACTTTTTGCTTCACTCCGCTTTAAAACTACTTTATGTGACATGTTTCGTATAAGTATGTATATTTTATCTCAGATGTCAAAGCGAATCGGTAACGCAACGCGAAACAAAAGTTTTATCTGACATGGCCTTTAGTCACGAGCAGTAGTGTTAACTTTCCTGTTTAATATAAGCCATATAATAGAGATAAAAAATGGAGATAATACCGCTAGATTCACATAAAAACAGATAAATTGCCATTATTTATCAATAATAGCGGCCAACTTCACTATTAAACGCGCTGTCAAAATCGGATTCTCCGATTGCAAAGTGTGGAGAGTTTTATGATATTTAAAAGGTCCTTAACCCTGAAAGGTTACTCTTCATTTTAGTACATTAATGTTACTCTTCGTCGAATCGACAAACTTTTTTTTTTTAAACAAATCCAGCGGAACGATTTTTAAAGTAAAAACTCAACAGAAATTTTTTAGTTAGACATTTTTTTAAAAAATAACATAAAATAAAGCATAAAAAATAAAATAATATAAAGCATAAAAAATAAAAGTTTTTCTTCTCTCTAAAAATTTTATAAGAATTTAAACTAATTTTTGAGTTTTAAAATTTATTATTTTTTTTAAAGCTTTTGTCATCAGCTAATGTTGTTGAAAAAAAGAGCGCAGTTTTAATACACATAAAAAATTATATGATAAAGTGTAAATGAGCTTCGTCGATTTGACGAACAGTAACCATCCAGGGTTAATGATATTTTTGACTGTTAAAAATGTAATCATGATTACAAGTTTAATATTAAATAAAAAAGACTAAGCTCTTGATTTAATATTTTACTGTACGTGAGCACGTGGCATTTTTTTTAATAATGAAAACATTCAATATTTAATTGATAAACCAAAAGAATATACATATGGTTCATTTACTTCAATAGTGACATAACTCAAAAAATCCATTTCGAGATAAACGCGTTTAAAGTTTTTGATTTGATCTCACCACGTAGAAGAAATAAACGGACACAATATTCAGAAAAACATCGCGAACAATTCTGCATAACTAACTCCAAAATTTCATAGAAAAATGCATCTTCATATTGATGATGCCCTAACATCAGAATTATTATTATTTATTATATATTCAAATTGTGACATCAATGTTTTAACAAACAGCATCAATGAGGCAAAAAGTGACATCCATCCAACATTTTGTCATGTTTTATGCATCATCTACGCTATGACTACAGCGACATCAATTCTATGCCACATTTTGTGTACACTGATAGAAAAGGCGTCATAACGCTGATGTATTTTGACATCAGTACAGACAAACTGTCTGTCCTCAGTGCGATGACAAACTATTATCAGTGCGACGACATAATATATCATGTCATCAGTGCGATGGCATAATATATTATGTCATCAGTGCGATAACATAATATATCATGTCACAATATATTATTAACATTATTTCCATGTTTAAAAAGTAAAATTAGAAGCAAAAACTTCCATATTCTACTTTTTTTTATTATTTATTTAAATACATCAAATTTTTAAAGTAGAATTATTACGAAAACCATATCGGGCATACTGCAGGTGTCTTATAATTGAGAGTTCTTCTGTTAACAAAGGGCGGACTACAACAAAAGTGAAACAAACATGTGAAACGAGTTAGTAAATAAACATATTCTCTCCATTTGACTTACAATGACTCAATTTGATGACAGTTTGTCATCGCAATGATGACATGCTTTATAAAACCGACTCCGATTCATCGTGTCATCCCATTGATAACATAATTTTAATTTTTAACCCTGATGACAATTTGGCCAAGTGATGTTAAGGCTGACATCACAGTGATGTAAATTGTCATGGGGTCAAAAACGAAGACACTTGTCATAGTACTGATGTCAAAATACATCAGCGTTATGACGCCTTTTCTATCAGTGTACAATTGATACAATTAATAGCGCGTTTTGGTTGTAAAAAGTTGACAACGCTGGTTTACGGGATATTGTACTTTGGAATTTTAAATTTTTTAGTCTTAACTGGTACAGTTTATTTTTTTGCTAACGGATAACGGAAATAAATCATTCTCGATTATTTTTTAATTAGAATAAAAAATTTTTTTTAAAGCCAAACCACGTTGTTGTTGAAATATATTTATATTTTTTATTTTCATTCGATAATTATACCCACACCACAATAGTGGAGAGGGTATTATGCGTTTGAGCTGATGTGTGTAACGCATAAAACTGTTGGTCCAAGACCCACTTTTTAGTATACCGATCGACTAAAAATAACTTTCTGATGCCTGTCCGTCCGGATGGCTGGTTGTATGTCTAAAATTTGGTACATAAGGGCGAAGCTTTTTGAAAATGGTGAGAATCGGCCCTTATTTTCACATGGCCCCCAAACTAACTTCCTTGCGGAATAGATTCTGTTTGCTAATAACACAGTACAACATTTTTCAGTTAATTGATTGCCAACTCAATTCTGTGAACTGTATGTGAAATTAGACCCAAAAAGAAGAATTTCTGCATAATTCGTTTTGTCTTCTTACCTGCGATTTGAAGTTAGTATCGATTTGAAGTTAGTACTATCGTATAGGGGAATTTATCACGTTTTAGGAACTGTTGTTTGACATAGCTCGACAACCACTAGCCCAATTTAGTTGAAATAAATTTTAAAAAATTAAGAATTACAATTCCCTTAATCTGTTCATATATTGTTTTCCAATACAAGTAACACTTTCGAAGTTAAAAATGAATGTATGAAGGGAAAAAATTATTTTTTGCCTAAAAATTTAAATTTTTTTTTTTTAAAATACATAAAAAATGCAAAATGGAAAAAAGTTTCAAGTCTAGTTATTTTTTCGCAAAGTCACATAACCTATGAGCAAAATGAGACAAAGATCATAAAAATCGATGCACGCGTTTCGCTTTTATTCGCAATTGAGTAAAGGTATGAATTTCAAAAATCAGTTATAGCCACCACCCTTAAAATAAAAATAAAAATATAAATTAAAAAATTATCATGCAAAAAAAAACTTTATTTATAAAAACTTAATGAAAATAAAATAATATGCAATTAATACGCAATTATAATATGCATAAAAACAAAACTTAGAACATTTTTTCAATTATTGGCAATATCCATCCTTGTAGAAGTTGACGCTTGTGGTTCTGATGATCTTGTTTTCTTCGTAGGTTGTTCATATTCATGGTCTGAGTCTGTATCGTCATCCGAGATACACATACTATTCAAGGGCGTGTTTCTTTCACTGTGTCCACCAATTTCAATGTCTTCATCTTCGGTGCTTTCTTCAAACTGCATAATTGTGGAACTCCACCAACAAACCTCCGCAAGCAATGCATCCAATTTTTTGCTTTTGAACCGCTTTTCAAATGGCATGGTCACCTGGTGGAACCTCTCTCCTTGTTCGTCTGATTCCTGAGGTGATTGTGCCAAAAAAGTATCGAGGTGGTGGTGCAAGAAATGCAATTTCAGCGTCATGGATGCACCGATTTTTTCGAAATAAAACAGCAACCTGTCCACTCGTTGCTGCATCTCTTCTCGCTGGACACGGTTCTTTCCTAGAACGCCTTCTATTACTTCTTTCAATGCGTTCCATGCATGTTGGTGGTCGTGATGCTCTGAAAGCAAATCCCAGCTATTCCCAGTTTCATGTGGAGCGGTGGCAACAAAATATCATCCAGGTCCTTTATCATAGGTTCATTGCGTAATTTTAATTGTTTGTTGAGCTCGGGAGTTCTTCCTTTCCAATCTTTACATTGATATTGATTTCCTTTGTATCGTGAATCCCAATTACAAAGGAAGCAGAAGTATTTTGGATATCCGCCCTTTTCTATAATCCCTTGTAGTATGTTGACCACCTTCAGATCGCAACAAATGTTCCATTTGTGTTCATCGTATTTGATTTTCTTCAAAATTTCGCCCAATGCTTCATACGTTTCCTTCATAGTTGTGCTGAATCCCAATGGAATGCATGGTTTTTTATTTTTTTTGTGCAGCAGCACAGCCTTCAAACTAGTAACTGAACCATCGATGAATAAACGCCAGTCGCCAGCGATATAATCCATTCCCAATTTTTTCACTAAACCTGGGATATCATGGCAGTACGTGAACGTATTTGCTTCGTCAACGGAATAAAATTTCTGAAAATCAGCTTGGCGTTGTCGGTATGATGTTGCGCTGACATTTTGCTGTGTGAGTTTTCTTCTCTTCAAAAATGATGTCAGCCATTCGGAGTCGTATTGTGATAGTCCCAGCTTGGCCACAATGTAATCCATTTCGATTTGTGGTAGCGGTTGTGGTGCACTATTTTCAATATCGGGTATCCAATCAGCATCATCCAAATCGGTCGGATTGGTGAAAACGGTTTCGGCTAGCAGGGACACAGTATCCGCACTCGGAGGTTTAGGTGCATCGGTATCAGCAGGGCGTTGCACTGGAAGTGTGGCAGTAAATGCAGCAGTGTATACTTTTGTTTTCAATTGTTGTCTGTTTAATCCAGGACGAAAATTTATGCATGCATAGCACCTGGATTCATCATGTCCAGTTGTGTCTTCCACCCAAATTACTGGCTTCATAAAATATAACTTTCTACTTTTTCCGTGAATCCATTTTAGAAGGGTAGTATAACAACTGTTGCACACTGTGTTCGGCGTAAAATTTGCACCACTTAAATCTGCTTCATCGAAATAATTACAATACGCGGTTTTGAATTGCTCAGTAAACAAATTTTTTCGATCTTTTTTCTGTATTTTTCGGACGATATGACCACAAACGTAACAATATTCATCCAAATATGGGCACTTGTTGTTTTCCATATTTTATGTTTTGTTGTTATTCACTTTTAAAAAACTGGAGAAAAATCACTTTTACTGTTCGCGTTCGTCGGCACTGGCTGAATGCCAAAAATCGATCAATGCACACCTATAAATACTACGTATTTTTGAATATTTTACTGCCAGGTACTTATAAATGGGCGCATATTTTAAGGGCGGCTGGCTATATACCTGATTCAGCACTTGTACGTTTCAAACTGTGCTAAACTTTCCAAATAATGACCACCCTTAAATGTGGGTGCAATTTCTGTAAAAAAATCATATAGGTAGCCACCGGAAAAACCCAAATAATAAAAAGGTCCACTTTCCGTTTAATTGTCCACGTACATTTATTACCGCAATCATAAAAATCAAATAACCTTTTGTTTATTCCTTTTTTTTTAATTCTCAGAATCATGAAAAAGGTGTCAATGTTTTCTCCAAATAATGTTGTGCATATCTCGAGCAAATTTTTGAAATTCATACATTTACTCAATTGCGAATAAAAGCGAAACGCGTGCATCGATTTTTATGATCTTTGTCTCATTTTGCTCATAGGTTATGTGACTTTGCGAAAAAATAACTAGACTTGAAACTTTTTTCCATTTTGCATTTTTTATGTATTTTTAAAAAAAAAAATTTAAATTTTTAGGCAAAAAATAATTTTTTCCCTTCATACATTCATTTTTAACTTCGAAAGTGTTACTTGTATATGAACAGATTAAGGGAATTGTAATTCTTAATTTTTTAAAATTTATTTCAACTAAATTGGGCTAGTGGTTGTCGAGCTATGTCAAACAACAGGGCCTAAAACGTGATAAATTCCCCTATACGAAAGTACTAACTTCAAATCGATACTAACTTCAAATCGCAGGTAAGAAGACAAAACGAATGATGCAGAAATTCTTCTTTTTGGGTCTAATTTCACATACAGTTCACAGAATTGAGTTGGCAAATCATGTGTTGTACTGTGTAATTTATCTTATTATGTTGGAATTAAAATTAAAATTGGTCCAAAAATGATTTATTGCAACATAAATAAGCCTACCAAATTTTTTTAAAATTGGTCCATATTTGACCATATCTCCCATACAAATACCTCTCCCGAAAATTTCTGTAAATGCCATAACCTTCTTATTAGCTACGATATATTTTTTAATGACTACTATATCGTGTCAATCTTGTACTGGTAGGTCGAGAACTAACCATAGGTCCCATATAAGCCTACTCCCTAAAATCACTTTACGACGTTCAAATCTCATATATATCTTGAGATTTATCTAGATAATATTCGGCTCAAAGAACTCTCATATGAATTTTATTTGCTTTACCGTGTCCTTGATGGCCCATGGATATACTGCTTATTTCCGATGTGCGAAAGAAAGAATTCTTTCTTTAAATATTGTTTTTGTTTTAAATGTATTTGTTGGAAATTTTCTGATAATACTGTGGTGTAGGATATCAAATGTTCGGGCTTGAACGATTATACACATATATATGTATATATTTTTTTTTGTTATCTTTCGCATTTTGTTGTTTATTTATTTAGTTTTGTGTGAATAATATATTTTTGTTTTGCAAGCCAAATCAGATTTTACGCCCTTTTTATTAATGACTTGTTACGTTATTTTAATTTCTGGAGTTTAGTGCACGGGAGAACGTGCATGACATGTTTATTTTATAAATCTAATAATGTTGCTAAATAATGAATATTGGCATTATAAATAAATGTATGAATTACTGATTAAATTTATATATTTGTCGTATTAATGTCATTATTTCTAATGATTTGCATATTTCAAAAATAGCTGAAGTGTGAGTAACGATAAAGAATTAAAATTTATTACAAATACATAATTTAACGAGTATGTAAATATTGTATTAATTGATAGCAGAATTATTTTAGAGGTTCTCGAAACTAAGAATTTAACATAACCGCAACAAGAATACTCCAATAACGATTAAATAGAATCCAAATTGTGTGCGTTTTTTTTTTTTTTTTATAAAAAAAAACTTCAATTAAGAAAGTATAAGGCGAATTTATCTAACGTGGTCGCAAAGGCGAATTCAGAAAAAAATCGAATTTAATCGGCTTTCGACTGTTAAAATAAGTACAAAATTTAAACAACAAATAAAGGCTAGTTTACACTATCACACTAGTCTTACAGCCATACTAAAAGAAGAGCGGAAGGCGGAACGATTTCTTCCGCTTAAGGCCGGTATTCACTATCCTACATAATCGTACGATTCATTCACACGAAAATCTGACGGAATTCTATCCGACATAAAAAAAATATCTGCAAAATATCACAAAAAAGATGCAAACTCAAATGACTCATCTACTTTACAAGAAAATGCAACTCTGATCGCATATAATCTATCATTTTATGAAAGTTTTCATTAACATTTGCAAGTCGGACAGACTTGTCAAAAAAATCTGTCACTCAATTGATTTTTAAGCCACACTGTCATACATTACGAGCACACGCGATTTTTTTGACATATCGTGTGATTATGAATACCAGCCTTTAGCTCTTACGCTGAAATACCATACCTAAATAAAAGCGTCAACGTTGAGTCACTAACAGTAGTGTTAACTTTCCTGTTTGATAAAACCCACATAATAGAAATAAAAAATGGAGATAAGACCGCTAGATTCACCTAAAACAGCTAAATTGCCATTATTTATCAACAATAGCGGCCAACTTCACTATTAAGTGCGCTGTCAAAATCGGATTTTCCAACTGCAAAGCGTTGCCGCCTCGTTATTTCGGTATGCTACATACAAATTGTATCGGCATGAGAACTTTTAACAGCTAGAAAACCCTTTCTGCTCTTATTTAGGTATGGCTGTTACGTATTTCAAAATACTTTGTGAGATAGAAATCTAATGAGTTTTGTTGAGGCTATCAAAAAATCTAATGTAACTTTACAGTTTGTATTCACACTATCACACATGAACATGCTTTTGTTAAAATTCAACCCCGATCATATGAAAAGTATTATTGTTTAGAAAAATTTCAAAAACCGATGAAGTTGTATGGGATGTCAAATTTTTTTTGTAATACTTCTCATTTTCATAACACATTGCGCATTCACACACTATCACTCTTTTACATCCCAATAACAAATTTTCTTATTTTGGGAAGCACTAATGGTACATTTTAAAAAGTAATCACACATTTATACGCTACGCAATAAGGCATACAGAGATGCAGTAAGGTATGCGAACGAATTCTTAATGAATTAACAAATATATACATACTAGCTTAACCCGGTGCGCTTCGGTACACTGGCAAAAAAAAAATAAGAAAAAAATTACAGTATTTGTTTTTGTGATATAATTTATTTATTTACATACGTATTGCATTTAAAATTTTTTTTTAAATATACTTTTAACAAAAAAATTAATTTTATCTATATATATATTAATTTATATTATCAAAAGCAGCTAACTTAATTAAATAATTCTTATTATGTATGATTATTGTAATGCTTTATGATATACAATATTTTTGGTCTTTCCTTCAAGGGCGTAAACAAATACATTTTTAGGGGTTCCTACACGTGAGCATGCAACGTAAAGTTGTCCATGAGAAAAACATGGGTTTGATAAATTTAGGCCGCATACATGAAGAGTTTGTCCCTGCGATTTATTTATTGTCATCGAAAATGCTAAACAAACAGGAAACTGTAATCTCCTAAATTGGAAGGGCATTTCAGTTGATAATAGGGGAATTCGAGGTAGCAAGACATCGGTACCTATATACTTTCCCGTGATAATAGTCGCTTCGATTAAATTGTTCAACAGCTTTTTCACTTTTAGCCTGGTTCCATTGCAAAGGCGAGGTGGCTCAATGTTTCTTAATAAAATAATAGGAACACCAACTTTCAATAGCAGCTCATGTGGTGGAAAGCCAGCCAGGTGCAAAGAGTTCAAGAATTCGACTGGATAATTAACCACGTCCTCTTCATTTGTCACAGTATCAACAGATTTATATGTTTTTGCATTTCCTTGGATTCTGTTAAGTATATTATGGTTAACAGAGCGTACGTCAATATTTTTGGCAGCAAGTAATGCTCGTTCACATAACCATTGACTGTTATTGAAGTTGTTTTCGATATTTGGAAACACACAGTCGATTAGTTCTTCGATTGATTTAGTTAACCGGCAAAAGTTAGATGGAAATGTAATACATTTCGTGACTGCATCTATTGGCATTTTTCCATTTCCAAGGTCCATAAGTTGTTCAGAAAATTGAGTAGTTGTTCCATCACTTTGAAGTTGTACACGCATGTTTGTAGTTAATTTCAATGTGCGAACATTGCGCCATAGGAACGATGATTTAAGGCATGCGTTCAACTCGTCTGCTGGTGTTGAACCGGGAATAACCGGAAGTGTTTGTCGAAAATCTCCGGCTAATAAAATCAAAGAAACCTTGTGCTGTTTCTCAAATCCTGCAAAGTTCGATCGAGAGCTTCCAAAGATTTTTTGTGGGCCATTGTGCACTCATCCCAAACAATAATATTACATAATTGTAGTACTTTGCCCATAGAAGAATTTTTCTTAATGTTGCAAGTGAAATCTTCTAAAAATTGCGCTTTTACTGGTATTTTAAGTGCAGAATGTGCTGTTCTACCGCCATCCAAAAGAGTTGCTGCAATTCCGGATGAAGCAACAGCCAACATTGGCGTCCTATGGGGTATTCCTATACCCCCGCTGCTATTTTATTTCAATTCCGGGGCTCAGAAGATCCTACTACAAAAAGTTCAGCAAAATGCGTGCAGCGGCTCTTAAGATATGCGATAATTAATATTGGCATCCTATGGGGGGTACCAATTCCCCTGCCCCTATCGAAAAAATAAGTAGCCTATTTTATTTTTAGGGCTTACGTGATGTTACTGTAAAAATTTCAGGAAAATCGGTTCAGTAGTTTCGGAGTCTATAAAGCGACAAACAAACATACAAACATACAAACATACAAACATAATTCATTTTTATATATATAGAAGATATAAAATTTGAAGAGCCACGACATTCCCTTACAAGGAAGCAGGTTTGGAAGGGAGCATATAAAAGAATAACGGTAACAAAAAATTCAGTTTGCAAAAATGATCGTTACATTCACCAATTTTTATACGCGCTGAAAAAAGCGCTTTCTGTGTCAAAAATTTATTGCGTCAAAGTGGGAACTCGCCATATAAAATTCATGTCTTCCGTAAGCGAAACTTTAACGTTTCTCACTTACAAACCTGCTTCGTTGGAAGCTCAATTTTTTATTGGGATATTAATTGAGTTTTTGACATGTATTAATGAAAAGTATAAAAGTGTCAACTAGCCTTAATCATCATCGAGCAAAACGTAAACTCCATATAAAAACAAAAGTGAGTTCGCCATTGTGGCCACCTTATATAAATTCGCATCGGTATAGTCGTTCAAGTCGCAACATTTACAGAACAGAGGTGAAAAAAGTTACGTAAGAAACAACCCCAAGTCAGTTCTGAGAGAAAAGAACATTTAGTTTGTAGTCAGTCAAGGTTGCCAATTTTGCCATTTTCCGGCTTGATCTGGCGATTTTTTCTTTCAGCCGGAAGATCTAGCCATGTTTTTTCTTCATAACCATTTTTTTATTTTCATTTTTCTAATGCTTTTTTATGACAGTTTTTTGACATTTTGTTATATTAAATGTGCTAACTTTTTTGTTGATTTACATTTAATACTTTTAAATGCAACGATGTCATTTACCTTAAATTACAGGTTTTGCAACCTTGAAATATTAACGATAATTATCATAGAACCGCCCAGAGCTTACTATTTGTTATCTGATAAGGACTCTGGAGATGAAGAGGGTAGAGGACAACCGTAAAGCTTTCCCAAAGCACTACTTTTTACAAAAGTATGAAATTTCCATTCGGAAGTCCGTCCGTCGTTAAGTATCGATGATAATCAGGAAGACAGAAAATTTAGTGTTAGAACAGATATTGCAGGACGTTATAATAACTCGCCTGATTGTTAAAATATTGACTGCCTTAGGCCTAATTCAACTACAATAAAGGGAAACTTTGATTTTTTACCTTTGTATGGCCTTGAAAATATTAAAAAGTAAATTGATTCAGTGGGTGAAAGCTGATGATGTATGGTGAAAACGGATATTCACTGAGCCCGACTTTTCTGTTTGCACTGACTTACCAATCACGTGCATTTTGAGAAGTTTTTTAAGATTACTTGGCAAAATGCTTTGTTAAGAAAGTAACAGTAAAGCAGTTTATAGTGGACAAGAGAACCCAAAAAGCCGATGAATGAAACAGGAGTTTTTCTGGGTATCCTAATTGTAAAAGATTATGATTCTGTTCCTTCAAAGAGGGATTATTGGCCAAATGAAAGCGGTCTTCAATATTGAATGGTTTCGGATTCTATTCGTAGAAATTGTTTTGATACGATATTTCGTCATATACAATAAGATGACAATGCAAAGCAATAATTTTAATAAAATATGTAAATTACTTTTTTTTTGTGTAAAACGCATTACATAAAAAATTGTTTCTATTACCTTTTATGTAATAAATCTTTTTTGTTAAGTTTTGTTTATAATAAATGTGAGTTTTATTTGAAAAATGCAAGGCCCACAAATTGTTATATACTTCCCACTGTAACGTTTTTATTGAAAAAGGTTGTTTGACTTAGGTAAATTGCAGTTCAAAATTATCTTGTTTCTTCGTGTTACATTAAAATAGTTGAGTTAAATACATTTATGTGCTGTTTTCACAACACAAGTGATTGAACGTGTAGTAAAATTTATATGAAAAGCACTCAGTTTTTTGAGTGTTTTCCATATAAATTTTACTGCACGTTCAATCACATGTGTTGTGTAAACAGCACATTAATTTATGAAGTACTAGCGGGCCCGTTGCCTGCTTCGCACGGCAAAACAAAATAAGAAAATAAACACACTTGTTTTTAATAAAGTTGGTTTTGTTCCCTATTATTCAACTTTTAATTCTAGTTTCTTACAATCTTAGACTATGTATCACTTAAACTATCTTAGAGCTCTTTCGTAGACAACATTTTTGGTTTTGCCATGAGTTGTGTAGATAAAGAGAACTGAAGGCTTGCCAACACGTGAGCACGAAACATATAACTGGCCGTGTGAAAAGCAAGGATATTCTAAATCAATTCCGCACAATTCCAACGATTGCCCTTGCGCTTTATTTATTGTAATAGCAAATGCAAGACGTATTGGAAACTGTAGTCTTTTGAATTCAAAAGGTAAATCTGATGGAATCATTGGAATTCGTGGAATCAATACATCTTCACCTTTAAACTTCCCCTTTAAAATTGTTGCTTCGATCAAATTGTTCATGACCTTTTAAGCCAGCAATAGTCAATGATTGGCCTTGTGCTTTGTTGATGGTAATAGCAAAGGCAAGACGCAAAGGGAATTGGAGCCGCTTGAATTCAAATGGTAAATCGTTGGAATCGGTCATGCCGTTCTCCAGTTATGCGCTTAATAGAAAAAGTGGGCGTAAAAGTAGGCGTGGTAAATTTTTCTTTCGATGAAAACTTAAAGTTGATTAATACGAACATTTGAAAGAAAAATTAGTCAACTCGATGGAGCCGTTTTCTGATTTTAGGTAAATCGAAAAAGTGGGCGGGGCAAAATTTTCTTTCCGTAAAAACCTAAGTTGGACCATGGCGATCATTTTAAAGAAAAAATCGTTAAAATCGGTCAAGCCGTTCTCAAGTTATGGATTTTGCCACGCCCCTCCGCCCCCAGACCGAAAATGTCACCCAAACTTCATATAAACCATATATGGGCCACGGCCTACGTAGTGTATAAGTTTGGTTGAAATCGCACGACGCGTTTATGATTAGTTCGGCGACGTACATATACGGACTTATTTTTATATATATAGAAGAATTGCTATTCAGTGTGACACAAAGAATGCTGACGAAGGCCGTAGCGGGCCAGAAAATGTCTTGCATTCTGCTGGTGTCTAATAATTGTAAACTTTTCTGTACATACAATATACGTCATTGCTATCCAAAGGATAGCTAAGGTAAAATGTAACAAGAAGATACAAGATAATAGTCTGGTAGTGTATAAAGTCATTCCTTACATTTGAAGGAATAGAACTACTACAAAAAGCTTTATAAAATACATAACTGAAATTTAGCTAATAGAATAAATTCGAAAAATTAAAAATGTTGTATTTATTTATATAACTTTCTGTTTTTATCGCACTATGATGAAGGGTATATAAGATCGGCATAGCCAAATATCACTCTTACTTGTTTCAATACTTTCCGTTATTATTTCCTTTTAAAACCTTTGTAACCGGGGTTTTTTTTTTAGTTAGCAAGTTATCTCGCATTTCCGTTATTTGCTTTGGACTTCAGGAAGCGATATTTTAGCAAACTTCTAGTAATTATATAAACAAGATTTTAATTTTACCCATTAAAAAGTTGTAAGATCAATACAGAACTGAAAACCCATCAGGTTTCATTAATAAATTATAAGCCAGCTAAACGAACCCTCGTTACAATCTTATTTTGTATTAATTTAATTCTGATTTTATAATTTTTATGTTCTTGTTTATTTTAATTTTTTATATTGCGATAAAAGTGATTTATTTTTATTTTCACTATTTTTTTTTTAGATACTTTGTTGTGTTGTCGTCATAAAGTCTACAAAATGTCTGTGTAGTAAATTGTTTAAATAATCATTATCTATTTAGCATTATCTCTTGTTAATTTGTCTGTCCTCTTGTCACTCAGTCAGTCAGTCAGAAAGTGCCTGTTGATATGATGTTGATGGTGATGCCACAATATATATAATTTTTTTTTTTAATAATATTGTAATGCTCGCATTATGACAAAATTCTCCCATATTTTCTCATAAAATTTACAAATTCATGTAAATGTGTATAGATAATGATGTTGGAAGAGAAGAGATCATTATTACGCATTTTTGTTGTCAGTTGATTTAATGAATTCAGAATCGGAAACGGAAATTATGAGCATTTACAATTGCCAAATATATAATTAATAATTCATTTTTGAGTTGAACATCTCGAGCCTTTGCTGCAATAGAGCCATAACTCAATTTTAAATTTTCAAAAATCATGTTTTTTGAGTTATGCCTCTATTGCAGCAAAGGCTCGAATATTTTATGTTTTAAAAGCAAAAAGTTAATCATAATCAAATGGTCTTTTTTTTCTTTAAGACACAGAAAAAAATTTTCAGTAGTAATAGTTTGAAAATTATTTCAATTTAATTATTGTGATAATTGAATCAATTATTTTTTTAGTTGAAAAAAAATAAAAATATAATTTTGATTTAATTAACATTTTAGCTGTTTTGAAGTAAATTTTTAATTAAAATATTATTTAAATAACAAAACATCTTTATTGAGTTTTTCGTTTAAAATTAAATAACTGAAATCTACCAGTTTTGTTGTTGGGAATTGTCAAACCCTGAGCTATATTTTATTAACGGCCATTTTCACAATATATGATTAAATTTTAATCAAAACATTAACCGTAAGTTAGTAAAATTTGCTTTTCACAATTAATGATTAACACATAACCGAAACTATTTAACGGAAAAGTTGTTGTTAAATTTAACCGAATGAAAAATCCCGGTTAAGTTTTTAATAAATAAAAAATATCGAAAAAATGGAACAAATCGCAATAACAAAATGTGTTTTGAATATTTTTTTTTATTTGAAATGTGTAAAATGAGAAATAAAAGACTTGTTACACATAATCATTTTGGTAATAGGTGCAAAATCAACAAATTGTTTTTAATTTTTTCTGTGGAGAAGACGATTTTTTTTAAGTTATTTGTAAGATTTCAGGGTTTCTCTAATTTTAAATATTGTACAATAAAATTTTGATTTATGGAAGTAATTTCCGAAATGACTTCACGATATAATAAATTTTTTGATTTTTTTATATTAAAACAATTTTTTCGATAAAAGTATATTTGCTTATAATTAGAATTGTGGGTTTTTTATTGTACTGTTTATGGTTTTTAACACAAGTTTTTATTTTTTTTTAATCAGGCTAAAGGTCATTAAATTTTATTTTCATTAAATTCTTTTCATGAAGAAAGGAATTTTACAACATGAAATTAATTAAAATGTATTGATAATTTTTCATTCTTGACTGACCGGGTGGATCGAACCAACGTTCACTGACAGATCGATTTGACATGTTTCGATAGTCGCCACACTATCTCCTCAGAAATCTTCGCCGTTTAACACTCACCGCCATTGACGACAGCTGGCAGCCTTGACTATTTATTGGCTATTGGACATCAATATTTAAACCAAATGTTATTTTACCACTTTTTTTTTGTGGATCGAAATTTGTTGTGAATAATTATCTATTTTAATTGATTAACATGTTCTTCACTAATTCTGTTTTTCATACTTTTTGTCAAAAATTTTCTTGAAATCCAAAGTATTTTTTTTTTTTTTTTTTTTGGATTTTTATGTTTTTTTTTGTCTTTTTTTTGTGTTTCTTTTTCTCGTTTTCTTTAATTTCTTTAAATCAAGGTATTTTACGAATTAAGCACAATTATTGGGATATACATATACGGCCATGATCCGGAAATCGAAATCACGGGAAATTGAAATCTAAGAGATTTTCCATTGAATTTTTGTTAAAATTAACGTAGCTTTTCCTGATTTCAAAAGTAGTTTAGGTAGAGAAAAGTGGTCCACTAAGTATGAGGTTTATTAAAGGAAATAACTGTGGTTTTCATGGGTAACCGCGTATGTCCATTTTTTCGATTTTGAGATGTTGATGCCATATTGCTTTATTTTAAACGCTCTTTATATGGTTCCAATGACCAATTTTAAAAAGTTCAATATCTAGCACATAGTTCGATCAAGAATGTTTTTTCCGCTCTCCTGAAAAATTTGATTTTAAGACATACCCGGTTACCCATGAAAACCACAGATATATTTATGAACTTTGAACGCGGGAGAGTGTTTTAAATTTGTCCGATTCCACATGATTTCGATTTACAGATCATGCCCGATAATGTTTTAGCTGACATGACACTGGAAGGATTTTAATCTTTTAAGTCCAATGCTGTCGGTTTACTTAGATGACATTAAGCCTCGTTTTATTAAACTAACTAGCTGACCCGGCAAACGTTGTTTTACCTAGAAAAGTATTGTTTTTGTGTATATTTAGAATACAGATACAGAATCAGGTACAGGTAATATTCGGTGCAGATAATTTATCTTTATTTACAAAAAAAAAAAAAAAGAATATGAAAATGTGAATTATAAGTAAACTATTGAATAAGTTAAGAGAATATCATTGAAGCACTTTGTGCATTATGGGTTCGATAGGAAAGATTAGATTTTCTGGGTCGAGGCATTGTGACTAAAACTAAGAAATGAATATCACTATAAACACTAACAGCCTTAGTTATAAAAAAATAAAGCATGTCAATTTTCATACAAAATCCGTTTCATAAACCCTTTATTGACATGCTTTATTTTTTATAACTTAGGCCGTAAGTAATTATATGCATCATATCGTTGCGAACATACCGTTTGAAAATAGAACTTTACACCAAAATTATCAATAAGAATGAATTTTCTTTATAATTTCTTCTTTTGGAAAATTTAAAAAAATTTTTTTGTAAAACTGCTTACAAAATGTCAAGACGTGTTTTAGCTAAGTAGGGGAACTCCTGTGTAGTACTGGCGAAGTATTGAGTAGTCGGTACTCAATAGTGAAAAGTAGTTACTCAATACTTTCAGGGTTGCATTTTTAGGAAGGCGATTGATGATCTTATAGCATAAATAATACATAACTTGCTTGGGACGTTAAATTCAAAATTTATTTTAAAATAAAATTTTTTCAATGCTAAATTTACGCATTTAATAAATTAAGTTTAAATGGAAACGATTAAAGTTAAATATATTTTTTAAATTTTTAACGGAAAAAACAACTTTTTATTAAAAAAAAAGCCAGTTTTAAAAACCGTTAAAATTATTGAGTAGTATTGAGTACCCAAATGAAAAGTATTGAGGAGTATCGAGTATTGAAAAGTAGTAGAATTTGCCAGCACTACTTCTGTGACATCACTCCATGGAAAATGTATGAGAAAATGAATTTTCTTTGTAATTTCTTTTTTCTGGAATATTTTAGACATTTTTTTGCTATTCCTTTAATGTGGCCAGAGACCATTCCGAATTGGTACGAATCATCGAAATCGGTTCAGGCGTTCTTGAGTTATAAACGTAGTAACTAACGCCACTTTCTTTTATATATATAGAAGATTAAGCATAGACTATTCGCGATGTCTATCACATTTTTTAAACGGCTGTCACCACAAGAACTTTTCTATAGTTTCAGTGCCTTAAAATGATAATTAATACAGGCCGATTTCCGTTCTTGCTTACCTGGCTTATATTTTCGAACGCCTCCTATGTAAACAGATCGTCAAATACAAATTTGATAACAATCATTTAATGGACCGACAATATGGATTTAGGTCTCAGCATAGCTGCACTACAGCCTTCACTGAAGAAGTTGAAAACATCCGAACGTAGTTTGGATGATAAAAAGGAAGCATTTCTGATCTTACACGACATTTGCTACTAGTGCTGCTAACTCTAAATGCGTGAAGTTATATGAAAACGGGACTAAAAATGGCTGAATTAAAAACAGGACAGTTTTTAGTACATACAAAAAGAGCAAAAAACCTAAGACATATTTTTTGAAGTAAGCCCCGAAAATTTTGAGAAAAACAATTTAAGGACTGCGTTTGAATAAATTGTCCATGATACTTTTTGCAATAACTTTTTTAAAATTCATTAAAAATAATAATTAATATTGTAATATTAAAATAATATTAAAAATATTGTGGTTATTTTATTGAACTGTCAATGGTTTTTAATCCAAATTTTGATATTTTAATCATTGAATTTAATTTTCATTGAACTATTTTTATGAAGAAAGGAATTTTACAACATGAAATGAATTAAAATTTATTGATAATTTTTCGTTCTTAGCTGAGCTGGGAATCGAACCCAGGTTTTCACGGATAGGTTGCCCTGACTAGTTTCGATTGTAACCACACAATCTCTTCAGAGGGGTTTGCCATATAACACTCACCGCCATTGACAAAAAAATAATTTAATGAAAATTAAATTCAATGAACTTAAGCCTGATTAAAATATCGAAATTTGGATTAAAATTCATTAAAATTGAAAATTATTTTTGAGTAGGCTTTGAAATGAAAGCGAATTGGAAGTGCGTTAAAATATTGTGAAAACTTTCCAAAAACCACCCTCTGTGGACATATAAAAAAATT
Organism: Pollenia amentaria; assembly: GCA_943735925.1. NCBI lineage: Eukaryota > Metazoa > Arthropoda > Insecta > Diptera > Polleniidae > Pollenia > Pollenia amentaria. The sequence goes on along the minus strand of OX031010.1, from coordinate 178,909,391 downwards.
GCTTCGGAACTAAGAGTTGGCCTGAAAACGGTTTCTAGAGTTCTAAGGAGGTTTAAGGACGATTAGAAGATCATTCGAAATGTAAGTTCTGGCAAAAAAACGAGTATATGTATGTAACCAGACGAAAGCGAACAAAATCAGAGGCATGTTTAAGAAGAATCCCAAAATTTCTGGGAGAAAAATCACTTAAAAAGTGAGTTGTTTGGAGTTTTTCGGACGCAAGGTAAAAATGGACGCTGGCCTGAAAACTTTTAAAGTACGAAAAGTTCCAGACAGAAATGCTGTGAAAAACACGGAAGCAAAACAACGTGCAAAAAAATTAAACCAAGGTTTTCTTGACAAAATCAATTGCTGCATCATGGATGACAAACCATATGTACAATTGCTGTAGAATATCATATCGTTAATTTATTTCGACAACGTCATAACTCCAAAAATTTAATTTTGAGTTAATGATGCAGAATTGTTCGCTATGGTTTTCTTTATATTGTGTTTAAAATTCCCGTTTGAAGAGAATGTATCTTTATTTTTTCTATGTGGTTAAAGCAAATTAAAAACTTTAAACGCGTTTTTCTCGGGTTTTTAAGTAATGACATTGTTGAAGTAAATGAGCGATATGCTCTGGCTTGACTTAGAACTTTCTTTTTTCAAGACTATCAAATTTTCCTTTTTAAGCCATCCCTATGACCTTTAGTTATGGTACCCACTGTATATTGTACAATTTGAATATGTTGGTTGATTTTTGAGGAGCTACTTTTAAAATAAACTAAATAAAAACAATCTACATGCATACATAAATACATACATAAGTACATACATATGTAAAGATGTATTTTTTTAAGGAAGTATTAATAAGCAGGTTCTAGTTAATTCATTTAACAAATAAATTCTTTTGTTATTTAATAACCAATGAAAATACATATAAATAATTCAATCAATTTATTTCATTTCACAGATTTTATTGTAATTTTGTAATAATAACAAAATATGACCTTGTAACAATTCTCACAATGAAAAAAAATGAAATATTTGTTAAAATTAAATTTTTTTTTGGTATAAAAAATTAATACTACAAAAAAATATTTGTGTGTTTTCAAACAAAAAAAAATTTCAATGTTAATAACCTTTATTGGGGGCAAATAAAAACAAGTAATAAATAAATAATATTAAAAAGATAAATAAATAAATAAAATGACCAGAAATTACTGATAAATGGACTCAACTGCCCTCACAAACTAACTCAGTCATCGATTCTTTTTTTTCTCATCATTACAATTCATTAAGTTGACGAACTTTACGAATGAATCAGGGATGGAAAAAGTACGTTTACAAATTTGTCCAAAAATACTCGTACAACACCTTTTTCTTATGTATATGAAACGAGCTTTATTAAGCCAAATATGTGCTTTTTGGATCGATAACCTTTTGCGATTTTTGGGGTAAAGCCATTATTCGATCAGTGTAGAACTTCTGAATTTTCTTAGCGAAAAACTTATTCAAGGGCGTTTTGCAGGCCTCTATACAATTAAATTTTTTATTTTTTTTCTTTGAGCCAACAATCAGGTGATGACTCCTACTTATGCAATGCATTGTGCTAGTTTTAGGAAAAAAGGATATGAGGAAAAGGAAAGAGGGAGTAGTGTTTGTGGACATTTAAATTTAATTTTCCAAATTGTTGCCGACTGGGTAGACTTCTGCCGGGAGTCTATTCCACATACTGCTAGTTTGACCGAGAAACAAATTTTCTCTGCAAAAGTCGACAACGTACGGAAGCGCTCTGCTGGAAAGACGAGCACTACGGGCATGCACCCGTGTCTCAGGAACGAGTTCGTCCATCTCAGCTGAACACTTACCATGGTAATATCGATAGAACAATGTCGCACAGCTCACATTCCGACGATGATCCAATGAGTCGACAGAGTTGGATGCCCTACTGTCATTGATGAGCTTCAGCGAACTCCTATGCACCCGATCCAGAATCTTGAAGTACCTGCCCAGATATAGGAGTTGTATTCCATTTTCAGTCGGATATAGGTGGTATAAATAGAGAGGAGATCAGACGGAGTGAAGTAGTACTTGCACCGTTTTAAGAATCCAACATACTTGAATGCTTCTTTCTACACTTGAAAAACTTGTAGGTTCCAACGAACATCACATCGAATTTTAGTACATCAAGAGTGTCTGATACCTCAAAAGCTATTCCGCCCATGGATACAGATGACGCAGACTCCACAATATGTCTGTTGGTTAATATACAACATTGGGTCTTACGAGCATTGAAATCGACCCTATTCGCAAGACCTCACTCAGAGATCGTCGTAAGGTCATGATTGAGTGTGTCGTTCATATTCAGCCGCATAGATTTAACCTCAGTAAGGCTTGATCTATGATTAAAGGAAAATTAATGACAAATGCTGCTGTCATCTGCGAAGTAATGGATAAGATTGAAAGTTAGGCCCAGGAGGTCGTTCATAAAAATAAGAAAAAGTGTAGGAGAAAGAACAAAGCCTTGCCGTACCCCTGAATTTAAATGAAACTGCTTCGATGAGAACCCATCTATAACAACACGTATAGAGCGGTCCTTGAGAAAGCTCGATATAAATCGAGAGAAATCACTACCCACACCAAACGCAATAAGCTTTGAAACGAGTGAACTGTGCCACACACGATCAAACGCTTTGGAAATATCTAGAGCAACTACTTTGCCTTCTCCAACTTCCGAAAGAAACGCTTACAGGTTTCCCGTAGAACGACTTCTACGAAAGCCATACTGTCTATCACACAAAAGTGAATTAGACTCCAGATAATTTACCAAGTGGAGATTGATCATGCTCTCCATAACCTTCGAGAGCGTAGAGAAAATTGTTACTGGTCGGTAGTTTTCAGGGTTAGTTGCATCACCCTTTTTTCGGGATTGGCTGGACGTTGGCCACCTTTCAGCAAGAAGGAAAAACTCCTAACCGGACGACACAACGACATTGCACAATTCTTCAAGACTACAGCCGTAATACCATCCGGCCCCGGGGACTTGTTTATGTTGAGATCTTCAAGGATCCTTTTAACTGCACGGCCTCGAAAAAATATCTTGCAAATGTACACTATTAAAAGAGTTCTTCAGGAGAAGGTGCAAGGTCCGGGCTGTATGCTGGATGCCAAGCTCCATTTAGCAGTAAATCGCAAATGAATATTCGGTTTCATAAACTGTTCACTCTTTTTTTTTGTGGCATCCAAACATCAAGCTTCTTTGGGGATGAATGGCGCGTTCCCTAGCAACGTTCACGCTGCTTATGTGCAGGTATTTCTCAACTTTTTCCTAATTTCAACGGCTATTTTACTGCTTGGTCGACCAGAGGGAGGTGCACTTTTACCATTAAAATGATCAGATTGAAGCCGAGCACATTATTTCGATGCTGGTTTTCTAAATACATCATCGTCTCCGTAAACTTTTCACAGTTTACAAAGCAAAATATGACGGCACAATGCAAAATATGCCGGGCGTAGATAACAGAATTATGCGATTTTAATAAGTCTTCTAACAAAGTGAAGCTTAAACTGTCACATATCAAACAAGCTATAGAGTCGTGCCTGCTGTGGCTGATGAAATTAATATAACCAGAGAATTACATTTTATAGTCGATTTTTTTGTAACACCCAATATATTGTGTAAATTAAATGTTACATTCCAGTAACAGAAAACGCTAAATCATTGTCAAAAAAAAAAAATAATTTGGGTTTGCTTTATACAATTTTTATGATAATTGTATGATGCAAGCCCAAATAGCGCGATGTTAACGTATTGCACAGAAAAACTATTTGCCAAAAATTGTTCAATTAAATAATTAATTGGTGTGCATTAATTTTTTCAATTATTTTTTAATCAAAGCCCATTAATTCAAATGTTTGTTTTTTTTTAGTTTATGAAAATTTTTTTTAATTGACTAAATTCGTGTGGCATAACTCGAAAATACAAATCCGTTAATTGATATGGTCAATTCTTTTGCAGGGGCAAAATAAATAAAGAATTTAATTGTCTGAACAAATTGTTTAATTAAAGTCGATTTTCTATTTTTTATGCACAAAATTCATTATCCAAAGATTTTCACTAATTAAAGCATTAATCAAACATTAAATCAGTTTTAATTAAAAATTTAATCAAGTGAATTAAACGTATATTCAAGTGAATTAAATGTTTAATCAAGTCAATTAAGCGTTTCATTGATACTAGTAATTTGTTTACTGGTGCAAATTTAATTAATTATTTTAATTAGTATTAAACATTTTTTAATTTAAATCAATTTTTAGTTTTCAGTTTTTTTCTGTGTGGGTACGGCTTTGGCATTATGATTATGTCCCGTCCAACTCGGCATGGAAAGAAGTTAATTTTCTAAAGTAATCAATTACGTTTCTTAAAATAAGAAAATCAATAATAATTTCTTGATTTTAACTTATTTCGTTTGTATTTAGTAAAATTTTCTTAAATAAAAAACATTTTTCTCTAACCAAACCACACATATACATATTTAAAATAAGTGGCTTGGAAGAGAATCATGACCTAGTAAATAGTTCTTTCCGTGGACCTTTATTCTTAAAAAGTAATTACAAATTGAATATTTTTAGGTCAATCTAGCGGTCTTATTTCAATTTTTCTCTATTCTGCAGGATTTATAAAACAAGTTAAGTTAACATTAATGTTCATGACAAAACGCTGAAGGCCTCGTTACTCCTACGTAAATGTTGAGGACACGTAAACGTTGCGGTCGGCTTTAATGATTGGTAATAAGTCTGAATTTACACGTTTCATCCTTTGATGATCAATTTCTTTTCAATTCCCTTTTGAAGATGCCAATATGATCACACGTAGCAATCGATTTCAACTGTTTTGCTTCAAAACAACAACAATGTTCGCTTTATCAGCAAACGTAAACAAACAAAAAATTCTTTAACAGCTGATACGTGAAAACGGAGAAAATTAAAATTGTCTCAGATTCATCCGCAACGTAACCTCACGTTTACGTAAGAGTACCTATTTATACATAAGCTTAGTAAAGCAAACAGAACAGCTGATCCGTCTCGTACACGTTTAGGTAAAAGCAACGAGGCTTTGACCTCTTATGTAAGTATGTAATTTTAACGTAAAAGAAGGCACTAAAAAACGTTGCTATATATTACATACTAGGAAAGCTAGTCCCGAAATCCAAAGATTTTTCGGGAATGAGCGAGTCCCGAATCACGTGAGTTTAATTTTTAAATACCGGGATTTTCGGGATTTAGTCAAACCCGTAATCGTTAACTTAATATTTTTGTTTTACCTTTTTTATAAAAGGAAATTCATCATCACATTTCCCTCGAGATAATAGGGAACACCTTATTGATCTTTTATATTTATTTGATTAACTCTGTTTATACTGTCATTGGAAACTAAAGAAAAAAGTCAAACTTGTTATTCTTTTTAAGAGTGTCCAACAATTATAAAGAAATGTTAATGCGAGAAGTACTGCAAGTAATTTAAGAATAAAATTAATTAAAGAAAGAAATGTCTTTTAAAATGTACAAAACAAAAAGAAAAACCAAAAGGTACAGGTGGTTTTATTTTCTAATTGAAATGTGCAAAATTTAAACTTTACTCTTTACAGGTTTAGGCGTATATAAATCACCCTTGTGGGTCTCCCAGTTTGGCCCATAGCTGCCAGATTTGACGATATGTCGTCATTTTGACGATTTTTAGGTATAAAAATGGTCTATTGACGATAGGACGATTTATACCCTAAATTTGACGATTTTTCTTATTACAAATTTTGTTCAAATTTACAAATGTATTTAATATACCGTTACCTTAGTCGGAAAAAGTGCTAAGTCCAATTTTCGTCGAAATTGAGACTGATGTAGCTTGCTAGTATAATTCAAAATACATCATTAATAATCAAAAATAATATCATTATTTGGTTTTTTCTTGCTGGAATGCAGTGGTAGGCAAACATGCAAAGTCAAAATTTTTTTTCAAAAGTAAGAAAATATGCCAAGTCCAGCTAAAAGAAACAAATTTTTTTTTTTAATAAAGTCTTTTCTTTTCAATTGGGATATTAAAGAATTAAATTAAATTTAAAACTTATTTTTTATTTTTTTGAAAAGGTTATTTTTTTTTTGCTCAAAAGAAAGCTTAGGTCTTTTCCTTTAAGTTAGTTATGGTCGCTATTTGGGATGCGAGTGGGTTATGTATAAAAAAAAATAATTTTAAGTTAAGACGAGGGTTTTTAAATTGACTTATAAATTATTTTTTTATACATAACCCACTCGCATCCCAAATAGCGACCATAACTAACTTAAAGGAAAAGACCTAAGCTGTCTTTTGAGCAAAAAAAAATACCCTTTAAAAAAAAAATAAAAAATAAGTTTTAAATTTAAAAAAAAAAAATTTTTAAAAAATTTAAAAACAAAAAAAATTTATTAAAGGACTTATGTGATAAGATTAAATTTTTTAGATAATTTATCTTTTTGTTTTTATTATTTTTATTTTATATTAATTTAATTATTATTACAAATAAATAAAAACATTTTATTTGTAAACATCTCTATAGAAAAAGTGATTTTATTCCTGGGATTAACATATTGTGGGTATTACAGTATCGAGGGAATGAAATGCTAGTTAGGTATGTTATATACCGTCGGAAAGGTTAATTTGTCTAGTTTCTCAGCATAAGTTTTATTTTTAAGATTTTAGAAACACACACAAATAGGAAAAAATTCAAAACAGTGCGTATGCTTTAAATTGAAAAATCTTCGTCTTAACTTAAAGGAAAAGAAATAAGCTTTCTTTTGAGCAAAAAAAAAAATACCCTTTTAAAAAAAAATAAAAAATTAGTAGCGGTATTCACCCTTTGTATTAATTGTACAACTCTGTTATATTTAATACGATTTTATACTTCAAAGCGTGAGTGTCTTTTTCCTATGCATTGTAAATTATTGAATTTGCTGAGTGAGAGAAAGAGACAGATAAAGTTTCTTCAACTGTTTTATTCTGGTTAATTCACACACTTTGTTTACTACTGCTTTTTGTGAGATTTTTCAACCACAGCATAGTATATTTTAGTCTAATACATTTTGTTGTTGCAGTGTTGTAAATGTTAGTATTTTTACTAAAATTATAAGATTAACAAGGTCTACAAGGGACTTTACTATCAAGGGTGAATTCCGCTAGTTTTAAATTTAAAAAAAAAAAATTTAAAAAAATTTAAAAAAGAAACAAAAAAAATATTTTTCGAAAGCTTGAAGAAATAGCTATCTAATTTGTTTGGGATAAATTTTGCTAACACCAATAGATAATAAGTTACATGGATGAGAAAGAACACCGGTTTGGCCAAAATGTCAAATTTTGACCCCCTCTAACATAGAAACTTTTTGACCGATCTTGTTGAAAATTTGTGTCTAAACTACTATCCAATAGGACTAACCTTGGTGCAAATTTCAGCCAAATCGGAAGACATCGATTTCAAAAGTTGGGTCACTTGACATGAAATCCCCCATATATATAAAGCATTTTTTATCTTATAACTTTCAAAAACCCCGAATTACATGCTGCATATTTGCATAAAATTTTTTGCGCACCGATGGATGGGTGGATGGATTTGCACTGAATGGGAATAATAGTCTAATAGCCCCCATACAAAAATCAAATCGAATAAGGGTTCTTCCCGCGTCTAGCTCCCATATAAATGAGAAAAATTATCGAACATATAAAGAATTATAAATCGAATAAGTGCGAAAACTGCACTATGGTCCTTTTTCGTTATAAAACTATTAAGCATAAAAAAAGATTGTATTAACTTTTCCATTCTTGGAATGCACAGAATATGAAAACGAAATGAGAAAAATTTAAAAAAATAAATAAAGGTAAAAAAACCAATGATGACGATGATGCATCCATTCACTTAGAAAAGTGAGCAATTGCTGGCGCAGATCTTTATGATTGAGCTGATCATTATGGTGCACAACAAATAAAACAACAAACAAAGAAAAAATGTTTGCTAATATTTGCGAATGAATGAAAGTTAAATAAAAATAAAAGCAACTAAATATTTACTAAATGCAAAGACACTAAAAATAAAACACACCAAACACACTGAAAGAATTTTATGGCTACCAGATGTTATGTAAATATTTAAGTTGTCATTGTTGTATGTAATTCTAGTTGCAACAAAAAAAAATAAATATTAATACACCATGTAAATAAGTATTGCAGACAATGTGAAGTACACGACATGTATTTATTACAGTGTGTTATTGTGAGTTATTGGTTCCACATTTGTCATAGACTGGCGACATGTCAACGGGTACAACAAATTTGGTTAATAATCTATGATTCAACATTTTATGCTAAGAACTGCGTCATTAAAAATTGTAATAAATTTATTCGACACTAGTTAATTTGGAAATATGTTTGTATATACTATATAAGAATTAAAAATGCGTTAGTTTTGTTAATTCACAATAGAGAAACGAATACTATGACAAAAAAATGTTTAACCTTTAACTACTGTGGTATGGTCGCTCTTAGAGCACCATCTTCTTTAGAGGTGAAGTCCAGGTTGGTCATGGACTGTTTTGTATCTCTGAACTATCTGCGGAAGCACAGCGAATTGAATTGTGTTGGGTGCCCGGCCATTAGGGCCATGTGAGCAACGAAGGGGCTGACTGCTTAGCGAACAGGGGCGCTCGTTATTATAGGGCCTGAGCCTTTTGTCGGCGTCCCTGACAGTCACATTAAAGGGATGTTGCAAACATGTTCCGAACGTGAATTCTTTCACATACGGACGTAAATTTCTGGATAAAGACAGTCCAAGAGATTTGTGACTCTATCCCGTAGCAGGGCAAGTAGGCTACTTCTTATTGAGAAGGATGAACTTAGGCTACTTGTGGGCCTATTTACGGGACATTGCGGTACCAAAACATGAAGATTTTGTGAGGTAGATGACGAAAAAAATTTTAAAACCACATTTTCTTAATTCTAAAAAATATTAAGAGAGGGTGTCAGACTTACCCCACAGCAGTTACAAGGCTAAAAAATTGAAAAAATCTAAATTTAAATTATACAACAAAAAGGTGACAATATCGGCGGAATTTTTTTCTAGAATAATAAAAAATTTCAAATATAATCGAATAATTTAAAAATAATATTCTTGCAGTGAAATCAGCGCCAAAAAGTTGAAAAAACTTGAAAAGGTTTATCATTCCGTTTGTAATTTTTACAATTTTGATCTTAGACCCTATAAAGTATGTATATTCTGAGTACACCCAGAGAAAAAATATGTTTAAATTTGGTCACCTCCAACAAAACTATTTTTAAAGAGAATTGCAAACATATTATGTTTAAATTTAACCATACTATTGTCACCGACAAACATATTATTGTTAAATTAGTCCTCCATCAAGGAGGCACAACCATATTATGGTTGCCTCCGAACATCTTTTGGTTAGTAATAACTAAAATATGTTTAACATTTATAATAGCATGGTTGATTTTCAACCAAAGCATGTTGCTCTTAGAAAAGAGGAAAATACTATTGTTAATTTAAAAACAAATTATTGTCATATTTAACTATAACATGTTTAGAGGCAACCATAATATGGTTGTGGCTTCTTGATGGAGGACTAATTTAACAATTATATGTTTGTCGGTGACAATAGTATGGTTAAATTTAAACATAATATGTTTAAAATTTTGTCTAAAAATAGTTTTGTTGGAGGTGACCATATCTAAACATATTGTTTCTCTACGTGTACTTATGAGTAGTGAAATTAATTTTCCGAACATATCAGAAATGATGGGTCTAGTTTGTTATATATTTCCGTCACGTATGCTTCGTGAATCGGTCATAAATGACTGAGATATGAGCAAACACCCACGATTGCCTCTAATTTTTGTCATAAAATACCTGTTGTTTTTTATTTTTTTTTATTTAAATACGTAGACTTTTTTTTTTGGCTTTTTTTACACAAAACAAAGATGATTTGCCGCTGAAAAAGAGAAATGTGTTTTAAACGAAAAAATATATTTAACATATTTTTTAATTCTGTTTGATAATGTGTGTTAGTGGGTGAGTGATCTAAGAGTAATCTAAGACGCTGCATTACATTATACGAAGGGTACTAAAGATTCGCCAAAGCCGAATGTAGCTCCCTTGCTCGTTTATTTTTTTATATAAATTAAATAGTAGCGAGTAAGAAAGTACAGTCGGTCAAGCCCGACCATAAGATACCATACACCACACTATTTAAAATCAAATTTTGAGTAATCATGGACTCGTCATAACAAAATTTTGTTAAAGTTAAAATTCATGTAAAAGTTCTTTATGCATAATATTATTTAGATTCCATCATCTTTATGAGATGTTCTTGCATTAAGTTATTTTAGGAAGGGGGTTTATATGGGACATATGGTTAATTTTGGACTTTCCAGTACAACATTTTGTATACCGTTCTTGCTATCGTAAAAGTTATTGTCGCCAATTTTAATGGCAATAACAACATTTATTAGAAAGTTTTGACATTAAAAGTTATTTTCTGGAGTCTTATTTGAATGGGGGCTACGGCCAAATATGTGTGAGTGATGCCGCTTAACTTTCATTAGATAATATAGATTGAAAAAAATAAGTTTGGACCAAATTTATTTAGATTAAATTTATTTAGATTAAATTTGGTCCAGACTTATATTATACAACATAACAAGATGGTTTAGGAGCAGAAAGACGCTTTTCTAGAAAGAAAATTGTATGGGGTCTATGTGAAATTATGGACCGACTCTCACCCTTATCAATAGGCTTAAGCCTTGCGACAATTCATCAAATTATATAAAATTATCTGTTAAATTGCGAGTCGTACTTTACGGCCATGTCCATGGGACGAACATCGTAAAATCGGTTCAAAAAATGATTTCTAAGTTGATCGATATACTAAAAGATGGGTCTAGTAATAATAATATAAGGTGTTGCAAACATCCAATAAAATATGGTAAGCTATTTAAGATTGCAATTAAATAAGTGTGGACCAATCTATATCTAAATACCAACATAACATGGTTTATGTAAAATTATGGAGTTATGGAGAGAAACTTGTATGGGGGCTATGTGAGATTATGTACTGATTCTCACCATTTTCAATATGCTTGGTCCTTGTCACAATAAGAACATTTGTACCAAATGTGATCAAATTATCTCCAAAATTACTTTACTTTGCGCACAAGGTTTACATGGACAGCCAGCCAGCCGGACGAACGGACATCGTTCGATCGGTTAAAAGTGATTTTAAGCCGATCGGTTTACTAAAAGGTGGACCAGCATTTAAAGGTGTTACAAAAATCAGCACAATAGCTGAATATACTCTCCACCAATGTGGAGGTGGTATACAAATCGGAAAAGGGTTATAGCTCTTGGAGAACTTTTATTCAAAATTGGGTTAAATAAATATATTTAATTTTAATTTTAAATGTGTTTAAAAAATAATCTTCTTTTTTTGTGAATCAAGCATTCTTACCTTAAATATTCCTAGTAACCATATAATATCCCAGTACCCCGCACTTGATAACGGTACTCTACTCCTTCCTTTCATGCGTATGTATTAAAATGATAACAGAGACTTATATTTTTATCTTTTTCAACAGAGAAACTTATTTTATGGAAAAATACTATGCACATATGCAAAAACAATGGAACTCTTTTTCTTTTATTTAATATGCAAATATTTGTTATGAAGTTTATCACCAACCGTAGGGCACAAAAACTTTTTATTTTTTTTTTTTATTTATAACTTGCTGGTTGTTATCTGTAGCACTTGGAGTAAAACTGATATATTAATCTCCATTTTGTATGAATTTTTGTTAAATCTTTATAAACACGATGGAACAACGAAGACATCAAGTATAAAATTCTTAAAAACCTTTACTTAAAAAAAAATTAAATTTTTTTGCTAACCGGCTTGCTGAATGCTGGAGGAATAATGATGGCATTATTTGAAATAGCTGCACAAGCATAATCATCATTTTCATTTTCAAATTTCGTGTAATGTTCAAGAGTGTGGGAGGAGGGGAGAGAAAGAAAAAAGTATAGAATAAGGAAAATTTATGCGTATAAGTAGAATTTTTTGTTGTTTTTGTAGTATTTAGTGTATTGTAGTATGTAACACTCGGTACCAGGCGGACGAAGTAAATAAAAATGAATTATTTTTATTTCAATGTAAATTATTGAAGTGACAATTTTTCTTTTGGTTTTGTTTTTGTAGTTGATATTTTATTAAAGGGTGACACACTCAAACACTGACTATTACGAACTGTTGTAAATTAACACTTTAATAAAAAAAATTTTCACACGCACTTTGAGATAAAAAAAAAATACATTACTTTATGGTTAGAAAATAAAAACTTATTTTTCAAATTTTTTTTTACAAAATTTCTCTCAATGCTTTTGCTAATTTTTGTTTAATTATATTTTTCTTGTTTGCTTTTGTATTATAAAAATAGATTTTATTTTGTTTTGATTTTTCGTCTGCATAAAATAAATCACGCGAAATCAATTAATTTGTTTTTTTTTTTTTGCTTAAAAACATAATCATTTCCGTAAAAAGATTTATCGAAAGGAATGTAAAAGTAATGAGAAACTGTTTACTCATCAATGTCATGGAATGTTCGGTTCGGTTTGATTTGGTTTATTTTATTTTTAATTTTTTTAAATTTCTTTCATTACTCGTACGTACTTTTAATATAGAACCACGAATTTAAACTGAAGTTTTAAACACAAAATTAGCAAAGAGAGAACGAGCTTTTTTTTAATTACACACAATAAATGAAAATACAAAATTTGTATGTAGTATATTGTATATCGTTCTCTATGCAAAGCGTTTTATAGGATAACATGATCGCAAGTGAATGCAATAAAAACGTAAAAATAAACTAAAATTAATACTTGACGGCTCATAAGAAAAAAAATTCTCCCAAATTATAGCAGAGTAATTTAATATTTTCTTTTAAGTTTCAAAAAAAAAAAAAAAGATTTTATGAAGCCGTTTGAGTTGAGTTCTATCTGCCGCCACAGTTTAAATTGAAAAAATCTAAAAACAGTTATAAATGCGATACAATTGTCATACTCATCAAATAACTGATTAAAGAATTATTTGTATGAGTGCGTGTTAGAGTGTGTGTGAATGTGTACTGAGAGCGATATTTACTAAAGATGATCCCCTTAATAACCCCCAAAATAGTGACAAATAAAACCCACTTTATTCTCTACTCAAATTGGATAGAAGAGAGAACAATATGCATTTACAAAAACGAATCCAATTTAAAAAAAAAGCTGAGACAAATGTAATTATGCTTTTTAAAGTACATACACACACGCACGCATATCTATACAGCCATTACTCACTATGTAATTTACATACAAAACAAGCAAATACAAGTACAAAAGTATAGTCGGTCAAGCCCGACCATATGATGACCTACGTCACTTATTTTTCAAAATATAATTTTGGAATGTAACGTTTAGAGTTGTTCTAGTCTTAGATTTTGTTCCTGTCCATTTATGGATGGATTGTAATAAAGTGATTTTCGAAAAATTATTCTATATGGAAGCAGTGTAAATAGCGGACCTATCCTAATGAAAGTTGGGTAAAACGTGACAAGTTTTATTTTCATACTCAAATTTTTAAAACATTTATGAATTTGGAAAGGATTTTCGGGTCTTAGATAGAAGCTGTGGTAAATTTCGAAAAGAATTATGTGAATTACTACAAGGCACTCTTGGAGATCTGCCACATGCCGTTGACATATGCGTCCTTGCACATAAGTTCACAAGTTCAACCAGAATGCTGGCCGTTATCAAACAGTACTTTAATCCAAAGTAATGCGAATTAACACAAATACCGCCCAATCAATTCCTGTGGGCAACAAAACAATAGATAATGTGGACTCATTTTGTTTTTTGGGCAGTCTTATAACATCCAATGGTGGAACAGCTTAAGACATCAGATGCCGAATTAATAAAAGGCGTGCAGCATTCAGCTCTCTCGAGAAGATATTGAGGACCACATACATCACAACAAACACCAAAATAAAAATATAGAACGCCAGCATAAAATCTGTGCAGCAAACAAAGAATCGCAGGCTCTGCAAGCCTTCATCAGCCGCTGCTTGCGAAAAATCATTCCCATCTTCTGGCCGAACGCGATCACCAACGCAGCTATATGGTCGGTCATGCACCAGGAATCAATGGACTGACAAATTCGACGCCGCAAGTGTATGTGGCTTGTCCATACCCTAAGGAAGCCTCAAGATGATATTGCACGCTCAGCTTTCGATTGAAATTCGTAGGACCGTCACAGAAGGGGAAGACCTTCCAATAAGTAGAGATGACTGGCAAACGCCGAAGCACTAGAAACAGGCTATTAAAACTTAACCTTAAAAAAATTTTAAATGGAAAGAGTTTGTTACGGAAAGCGTTACTCTTAGGAACTTATATTGGCCAATTTCAAAACAATTCTCAAAAAATTTGGTGGATGAATTTTCAGTTATATTTTAAGACTTTCGGTTTTATTTCACAGGTCTGAAATTATCCTTAAGAGAAATAGGCAATATATCAGAACAAGATATTTTCTAAGTACATATTAAACTTGCCTTATTGTGTTTGTTTTAGTAAACAATTGGCCTTCCAATAAGGACTTGCCAACATTAACAGTTAATAGCGCGATTAAGCTGCTAATTATTCAGTCTGTTTTACCAAATTACTATGTTTTGTTTGGGCAACGTTCCGCGCGCTTTGCCCATTTTGCGGTCGCCATAATCGTTCTACTGAGAACACTATTCGCCGTGTGGTGGACAAATTTTAGTCAATTGGCTCAATATACAATTAACCAACTTTATACATACGTCGAAAAAACGCAATGAATGTCGAAAATGTCGCCGCTGATCGTGAGTGTGGAGGAGTATCAGAGGCAGTCCATTTCGCGTCGCGCAAAAGAAATCGGACTTTCGCAAGCCGCAATTTGCCGAATTTTGCGTTGTGACTTGGCCCTGTACCTGTACAAAATTCAACTGACCTGGAAGTTGAAGGTAAACGATCACACTATCTATATCAACAAAATTGTCGAATTTGAGACTAGTCACCGATTGGTATGAAAATTGGCGGCGTCGTCGGTTTTTTTTTAACGACGCGCTGTATTGCGTCTTCTATAAAGAGTGGCCAAAAATAGAAGCAGTTACTGCAGAGCGATACAACTTGGTGCATTTGCTTAAATCGATAATACACAAAAAAATTGTAAATTTGGTATATAACCGCACAAGGATTCGTGTCTTTCCCACATATCCTTAAATTAAAAAATAATAAAAAAGCGCTTAGCTTACTGAATTTTTAAACATGAACCTCTGATAATCGATAATATATTAAAAGGTTGTAAATTTGCTTAACAACCGTACAAGGATTCGTGTCCTTCCCAAATATTTCAATTAAAAGTGCTAACATTTCGCTAAGCTTTCTGAATATTTATACTTGCACCACTGATAATCGTTAATACTTAGATTTAAAGGTCTTACATTTGTTTTATATCCGTTCACGGATTCGTATCCTTCCCATACGTCCTTAAATTAAAAATTATCAAAGAGCGCTCAGCTTACTGAATTTATATTCATACATGTAGCACAAATAATTGATTATGAATTAAAAGGTTGGAAATTTGCCTTATAACCGTATATGGATTCGTGTCCTTCACATATATCCTTAAATTAAAAAACTGATAATGTACTAAATGACAAAATATTTTTCCAGTTCTGTGCATTTTACTAAAAATTAACCATTTCATTTCAGCCATTTCTAGCAAAACACTAAATGTCTGGCAATATGGTGACAATATATTGCCAAAGAACAATTGCCACCAAAAATAAATTTCCAGTTCAGACGATTGTAAAAAATCCATACAATTTTATTTGCAGACAACTGCCTGACAACAAATTCATCTGCCAACAAAAATTGTCAGTTCACACGGTTGTAAGATAATTGCATGGCAAGAACTGCTAGATATGTTTTTAGACATTGTAGGAAAATGAAAATAGCAACAACCATAACTTTTTATGTTGTTTTAACTTTTTTAGTTTTTTCTTATCACTCATACATATCAGGGATGGAAGCCATGGTGCAGCTGTACTTGGTTTTTGATATTTTGGTGGATATCTTTAAAAAACAATTTTAATTAATAAAACGTCTTTTTTCTGAATCAAGAGATAAGACAGAAAATATAAAATTGGTGCCGCATAGGCTCAAAACTTCGTTTTGTTGTTGAAGTTGGTACAAAATCCACAACACCATTTTTCATCCCTGAAATGTATGTATTTCAAGCGTTGCCAATAGAAAAAGGTCTCTGACAGTTATGGCATTTTTAGATGCATAAACTTCGCACATCTGACAATAAAAAATAAGCTACCAACGTCTGACAGTGATCTGCCAACGACAACGCAGAGTGCTCACACGATTGTCAAATGTCTAAAAATATTGTTGTCAAATAAAAATTGCCTGTTCACACTGTTGTAAGACATTTTGAGCACATTTTACTGACAATATTGTTAGATCTGATCATCGTCTGTACGAAGTTAAACAAGCCAAAAAACTGTCTCCTGCCTGGTAATTCGTTACATTATACTTGTCGTAATGTAAATACAAACAATGGGTTTCGTTTTTTTAGCAAATCAGTGCTGCCAAACGCGTTTGAAATATACCCAAACAAAACAATTTATCCACAGGCTATAGATACTATAAAAAACCCAATAGGTTCAACAGATTTCACAAATTTTAAAAAAGTTCAAAATGCATTAAAAAATATTTTCACACTCAGAGATCGGTCGGGTTTACGGGTTTAGTAAGCAAGTTTTTAAGCATATGAAATTTTAAAAATTGTGTCTAAATTAAATTTCTTATAAAAAACGCCCTACATTCTTATATTATATACATAAATTTATATGTTATTATAATTCATATGTCCATTAAGCCGAACTAAGCGAATGACAATGATATTGAGTAATAAATACAATACACATTTTTAAACGAAACCTCAAGCGAGTACTTTTTTAAAATTGACCCTACATTGTTACTTCTAAATAGACCTTTTTTCTGTATAATTTCTCCTGACTTTACATTTTACTTTAACACTCTTTCTACAATTATTTGCACACATACATTAAAAAAAAAAAAGATTTAAATAATATATTTACAAATGAGTACAATGTGTAAAAAAAAGAATATTTTTTGTTCAATTTATGCGTAACCCAAGTCAAACGTCATACGAGGGCTGTAGTCTGTCAATCAGTTATATGCAATAATTTTTATTACACTTATAGTTAATAAAAGGTATTAGTTAGGGGTATTCACTTTGACAAGAATTTATTATAATCACAGCACAATAGTTGGAGGGCGTATTTTCCGTTTGGTATTGTGGGTGGGTATATTGATTCTATACCCAACTTTTAATATACCGATCGATTCAGAACTACTTTCTTAATCGACCTAACAATGCCCGTCCGTTAGGCTAATCGTATATCCATTGCAGCGTACAGCCTCACAAGAAAAAAAAGTACGTCGTACACCCCCACACATTGAGTATTTTTGCAAGGCGGTTTCGCGCACCGTTTCAATATTTTTTACATCTTTGGCATTTACAGTCGGATCTTAAATGATACATCAAAGTTTAAAGTATGATATATCAAAGTTTGTATTTCTTGTAAATATTGTGCTGGTAGGCCCAAAATTGATCGCAGGTCCTACAAAACCCATAAAATCACTTGAAGACGAAAAAAATTTCATATCGATGAAGATATGTGGCTATTATGCGGCACAAAGAACTCTTAGATGAATATTAGCAACATAATATAATTTTGTTTTGGCGTCCAAATAGAGTACACTCTTTTAAGTTTTGCTGTACGGTATCATTTGGTCACTTTCCTAGTTATATTAAAAAAAAAATGAAGAGGATCAAATAATTAAACATTTTTTGAGGAAATATTTGAACAAAAATGTATGTTAAATATAATAGAAACAGTTATGTGCAAGACAAAATATGTATTAGCATAACGCTCTAAAATCGCTTAACAAATCAGAGAGTTTTCGAATTTTACAGCCTGCTTTAGTTGTATAGGATTTTGTTTTTTTTTTTTTATAGGTGATCGTATTTTCGGGGTTTACATTTGCAAATTAAAGTCTTCATATTAAAAGTACAAATATGTAGGCCTCGCCAGAAAATGTGCCGATCGGTAGATTTTCAGTTTTGTTTCAAAGTGGCTCAGCACAATAGGTTTGTTCCCGTATTCAAACTTGGTATTACAATATTACCAAGAAGCAAATAATTCTTTAGTACGGGAACGCTTTTTTGGCAACAATGGGATCCCAAGGAACACACATTATATTTCACATTATTTAACATTTTAAAAATAATTTTAAGATTGAGCTTCGCATAGACTAAATTCGAAATTGCCATCATTCTAAAATTCTGATCAAGCGAAGCCAAAAAAAAAATATTTTTTTTATATAAATAAACGAGAGCTTTTTAATTATGTTTTTAAATTGGAAAAAGAACTGTTGCTAAGGCAGCTTAAAATAAACATGTTTTCGGTATAAGTTTGTTTCACTGTTTTACTACTAAGGCAAAGAATAGTATTAATAGTACTTAAAGACTTACAGCCAATCCCACGATGTCACACGTTAACGTTCGCATAGAAAATTACATTTAAAACAAAAACAAATTTTAAAATTTTGTTGCTGTTTTAAATGTAATTTTCTATGCAAACTTTAAAGTGTGACATCGTGGGATTGGCTATTAGGCCCTAATCATGTAAAACGCAGGGCAACGCCAAAGAATAACATTGAAAGCATAATGTCATAAATATTTTGTAATTTTGTTGTTGCTTTCTACAAAAATTCATGTACCGTTTTAAAAGTTTCAACGTCACAGCGTTTGAAATTTTAAAACACCATATTATGGCTGTCTTTAAACATGTTTTGGTTCAATATGACAATAATTTGTTTTTAACAGTTTTGATTATTCCAACAGTTTTGATTATGAACTGAGTTTTTACAGTGTGAAAAAGATTTATACACCATTTACCAATAAAATTTCAAAGTTTTACCTGTTGCTCCAAGTAAAAAGTCATAAAAATGTCTGCATGCGTACAGAAAAAAGATATGGTTGATGAATGGTTAACAAAAAAAAAACATATTCCCCGCATTGGCAACAAACAAGCTATTGTTGATTTTAACATTACTATTGTTAGATTAATAAAATTCTGTTTATATTAAACCATAATACGGTTGGATTTAATAATAAAAAGTTTAAATAACAAACCATAGGCATTGAAAAATACAACAATATAATATTTTTGAACAAAGAACGAGTATGTTTAATTTTAAAAATACTATGTTTGAAAGTAACAAAGTTATGGTTGTTTCATTGTCTGCAGGAGTCAAATGATTTATAATCATTTACTTGGTCTGCTTAGAATCCTAAAATTCTTTTTCTTTTAATTCTTGATTTAAATACATGAATTTTGCGAAGTAGCACAAAGCGATAGAATAGTGATAAAAGTAGTGGTTTGCATGTAAATCATTTTCCAGCCCGCGACGAATTCAATTAAAGGAAAGCCTAAAAAAGTGAAACAGTATGGTCGAACAGTGTCTCGACTAGTACAAGCTAGCGGGATAAAATTATTTCTTCACTTATTTCAATTGTTTATGTATATTCCAGGCATCTTGAGAAATTTAATGGAAAAAAAGTTGAATAATGTGTACTGTAATCGTTAATCGTTTTTAACCCATTTTTCAATATATGATGTTTTTGTATTTTTCACATTAATAATCTGATTCTTCCTAAATTTGGCAAAAATATATATCTTACAAATATCAATTAACATACCAAATTTTGTTATAGCCTTTTTAAGAAAAATTATATATGGCAGGACCTTGAGTCCTTCGTCCGATTTGTATGAAAATTTACAAACACGTTGCTAGTTGTATGTATATCAGCATGACAACTTTTTATAACTTAATGGGCATTATTAAAGCTAAAATTACATTTTGCATTTTGAGGATACATGCGAGGTAGGCGTGTCCTTGGACCGATTTCTCCAAAAAAAAATTTCTTAACTAAGATATTGTATGGTAGTGTACCAAATTTCAAAAATATCTGAGGACTGCTTCTATTTTATTTATATTCCCTTCGTTATATGGGAACAAAGCAGTATGTGACTCGTTCTGGAAGAAATAAAATAATTTTACTTTTGGGCCTTTACGGCCCATATATATTTTTTATAAAAAAATACAAGTCATAATAGGCTACATCAGGGATGTTAAAGATGGTACAGTTGTACTTTTTTTGGTACATTTTGACCTTCTAAAGTACCGTGATACTACCGTGACTCATTTGGTACAATTTAAAAATTTGTCATGGTTCCCCCTTTTTTAATTTTTAGTATAGCAAATAAATTATTGAGTCCTTTTAATTGCATTTATTTGTTTTAATTATTATTTCTTTCATCAGGATTTAAAAATCGTTCTTTTAAATTGCATTTTTTATTAATGCAACATGCACTTAAAAATATTAACATGGTTAATTTAGAAATGCAATCAGAAGATGCTCGAATGCATGTATTTTTACAGAGGCTAACTTTTTTGTTCCGCCAAATAGTACGTATTGGATGAATGTGATATATCTATCGTAAAACTTTACAAAAATCACGTGCCCTTTAAAGAAATTGATTGCGGAACAGAAGTGGATATATATATATAAAAGTGGTTGTCAGTGGCTCCTGGAAATTACGTCATGAGTTTTGTCCCGCTAGCATATTCTAGCCGTATCACTGTGCGTCGGTGCAATTTTGTCCACTGACCGGAGATGTCCGTTTACGGGATCGTTAGCTTTTCTTTAGTGTTTGTGGTTTTCACTGGATTTTTTTTTATTCAAATCAAACAAGCTAGATGTCAGATTGCTGACAAAAATATCCTATTTATTGAAAATTAATGTAAAATGCAAGGCAAATTCAGAAAATCCCTTTTTTGGACGTCATAATCAGTTGATGCGTCAAATGTGTTTTAAAGAGTATTATTCAATCTATTTAAAAATTGGGAAAAATTAACATCAATGAAGTAATTTTTAAGTCAATATTATTTTTCGCTTTCAAAACAAAATAATGCGCAATCTAATTTTAAATCAAGAAAAAGAATAGAATAGAAATAATCACATGAGCTCTCAAAACCACCTGCTATGAATTAGCGTTGTGTAAAATCTAAAATTTTGTTATCAACAAAAAATAAACTGCAATTATGAATTAAGTCAACACAACTTTTTGAACAATATTCGAACTACATATAATCAAAAAAGTGTCATACTTTGTCGTTTTTTTTTTCTTTAAATAAACTCTAAAAACTAAATAGTTTAAGATTCCATATGAATTTAGAATATTCTTCAAAAAAAAAAAAAAAAAAAAAAAAAAAAAAAAAAAAAAAAAAAAATGAAATTTATTTGAATATTTTTTTAAAAATTAATTACATACAATTTTAAGAAAAGTTCTTAAATATTTCAATATACTTTCCTATAAAATCATTTATAATTTTTACTCTACACATAACTCGAAAAACAGACTTTATATCGATATTATAAACAACTCGATATCTATGAAATTTTAAGAAATGTAATTCCTTTTCGAAGCAAATTCGATTTATTTCACATATAGTTCTAAACAAGTACATTTAGAACACAACTGTATAAATAATGTATTTCAAGTGTATATTTTTGTCTGTCAAAAACTTCACTTAGAAATTTATTCAGACACTAAAAGACAGCGGCAATTTAACACTTTTGTTTCTACAACTGTCAGATTCAATTACTATTGTTTTATTTCTAATGAAGACATAAACAAATAAATCATTTTTACCCGGTAGTATAAAACTTTGTTAACAATATCTTATTTAATAGTGACATTATTGTTATTATTGATTGGAAAAATAACAATAGAAATATCTTAATTATTTATTATGAAATCTTTTATATTAGTCACATTATTTTAATTAATTTATGTTATTTGCAAGTAGAAACATTTTATTTGTTTAACATGGCATACAACATGTACGTGAAGTAAAATTTAAATGGTTCCCCTCTTTCGCTGTTCGTGTCACAGAAATTACAATTACAGTTGAATTGAATTTAAATAACACTAGTGTAAAGTACATGTCTTGATAATTTAATTGATATTTCAAACTCATTTAAATTTTCACTTATAAATTTCTATTTGAGAAATTAAAAAAAAAAAAAATATTGAGACACAAATATTTAATTATGAAAATATTCCACTGTTTGTTAAAACATTTAACGTGCACAATTTTGTTAGAACGATAGTAGAATAAGACAGGTGTCTCAAAAAGTGATGATAATTGCTAAATGACGCACCAGAACAAAGTGAATTGAAAAATTTACATTAAAAAAAAATAATTATGTATACATTATTTGTAATTTAGTTCTCTTATCTTTTATGTCCTCCGCTAAGAATAAGAATAATATAGAACATGCATAGCGGACGTATTAAAATTGTTTATAAGTCCACCGAAAGAAAATAAAAATGATATGAAAAAAATATTTTGTAATGCTTATGCCAACATTAAATTTTTAAAATTTTTTTCTATTACTTTTTAATTATACAATACATTATACAATAATTTATTTTCAGGTGAAATATTAATCATGCCCATAATAATGAATACGAGGGCGGATCAATAAGTCCGTGACTTTTCGAACTTCCCTCGTAGTTATATGAAATGCAACACTGCTCCCATCAAGTACCACTTGTTAATAGACCACTGTCAAGTTTTTGCGTTTAACAGCTGTTCAAAACATACAACCTCGTGGATTTTTGTAAAAATGGAAAAAAGTGAATTTCGAGTGCTCAACATTCAGTGGTAAAAAAGTGGTTTACTGTGAACCTTCTTCGCAAGGTAAGTTTGTCGGCCAATAAGGTGATGGCAACAGTTTTTTGAGATGCACGCGGGATAATCCACATCGATTGCCATCAAAAGGGAAAAACAATAAACGGCGAATATAATGCCAACTTATTGGACCGATTTAACGAGGATTTAAAAAAAACGACCCCATATGGCCAAGGAAAACGTTCTTTTTCATCAAGATAATGCACGGGTGCACACGTGTGCAGTCTCAATGGCAAAATTACATGAATTGGGCTACGAATTGGTACCTATTTTATGGACCTCGAAAAATACTATTTTTTGGAAGGGATACACAAATTGGAGAAACGTTGGACTAAGTGTATTGAGCTAAAAGGAGATTACGTTGAAAAAAAAATTTTTTTTGTAAAAAAAACTGTGTTTCATTCAAAAAGTCACGAACTTATTGATCCGCACTCGTAAATACTGTATAAAATTAACATTTGTCCACCAATTATCATGATATAAAGCATATTTTTTTCGTTATATAAATAGTTTAATGATAATTTTATTCGTAGTTATTAAGCGTTTTTTAAAATAAAATAAGGTTTTTCGTTCCTAAGTACTGATAAGCCTTTTCAAAAAACCCAAATTTTAGAAAAAAAAATTTATTTTTAAAAAATTATCCATATAATTTTTAATTTCGACTGTGTTTGTAATTAGGGCACCATAGCACATCAATAAAAATCTAATTTTAATCCTTTTAATTGTTCTTGATGCATAGTGTTATTAACAAATTACAGTTATAATTAATAACTGTTATATCATTAAAAATGTCTTAGCCTAGATGTATGCAACAGATTTTATCACAAGCCTGCAGTGCAATATTCGTGACTTTTTTCCAGAAACATTCAAGTTTGCTTAAAAATAGCAACAGTGTCCAGATTATGAAATTATAGTTTTGCAATTTTTGTATTTTTATCTTGTCTTTCTTTTTTCCTTTTTATATTTTGTATATAAATCAGAGTGTCCAGAATAGGGTGTTCCCCCAGACATAAGGGGTTTTATTTCATTTAGGGGCAAATTTAAGGGAGAGGGGGAATTTAGGGGAATAAGTTATATTTAGGGGGTTTTAGGGGGTTTCACTCTGTGCTTGTATGTACGTAGCAATAGTTAAGTAATACTAGATATTAGGATATTCATTTAATCGGGGTTTTGCTTTAATCGGTTAATCGCTCAATTCATTAACCGATGTTTTGGTTTAATCGGTTAATAATCGGTTAGTTTTGTAACTGAGCGGTTAACCGATTAATTAAGTTTTTTATAAATTAAGTAATTTCAATAAATAAAAATGCATAATTTATTTATTACATATTACATAAATATGTAATACATATTTTTTAATCAATACATATTATGTATGAAAAAAAAACTGTGAGATAATTTTATTAGTTATTTTAATAATTTAGAGATCTTATAAAAAAAAATCTTTTAGACAAATAATTTGGTTTGAATGTTAAGGATGTAGGCGATTATTTTCTTTAGTTTGGAAAAAATTCTTTCATTTATCGTAGATGTTGGAAAAATCAAAAGCAACCCATAATACAGAATATCTAAACATATTAAATCTTCCATTATGCCATTACACAGAAAAAAGTGTTTTATCAATTAAAAAAATTATTTAAAAAGTATTTAAAATTAATTTATATAATAATTGAATCAATTATTTTTTTAGTTGAAAGAAAACTAAAAATTTAATTTTGATTTAATTAACATTTTAGTTGTTGTGAAATAAATTTTCAATTAAAATTTTAATTAAATATCAAAAAATCTTAATTGACTTTTTTCGTTTAAAATAAAATAATTTAAACATGTAGAATTGTTGTTGGGAATTGTCAATATTTATTTAAATAAATTAACACATTGTTTGAATTGGCAAAGTTTTATGATCACTTTTTTAATTAAAATTAAAAATATCATTTATTGAAAATATTTTTTCAAAATTTTAAAATTTTTGGTAATCAATATAATCATTTTGGTAATAGGTGCAAATTCAACATCTTGTTTGCTTGATATTATGAATTTGGAATAAATTTGGTGATTGGAGAAATTTAATAATTTTTTCTGTGTAGAGTTATGTTTTATTTTTTTTAATCTTTATCACGTTTATCCCTTTCAGTGTTTTTGTCGAATATATTCGACATTGCTTGTACTCTCTTTCTACGCACTGTTACTGTATAAAAATGTACAGTCAATTATATATTTTTTTTTGTTTTATCTAAAAGAGGGACACTTTTGATATTTTAAATTGTTATTATAGTAGACATTGACTTTCTTTTCTAATTATTAAGTGAATTACCGTACCCAAGTCAGGAATTTGTAAAAAGGTTATATTTAGGAAGAAAAAAAAATAATAATTTCGGGGATCAGGGGATATTAAAACAATTTTAAGTATTGATACATGCGTAAATAAGTATTTTCTTGAAAAAAAATATTGCAAAGATAAATTGTAGGTTCTTTTGTCGACCTTTGGAGGTAAATTTTAATATATACGGCATTCCCTAAAAACCAGGGGATGAGGCGAAAACTATTAGATTCAGATTTTTATCTCGCCACAAATTATTTTTGACCCTGAAAGGGTTAATTGTTTCGGTTTGAATGTATACAATTAAAAAAACTCTTTTACCCACACAAACAGTGAAATATCATAAGTTTGTATATGTATTAAAAAAACAAAAACGAACGACTTAGCAAGTACCTGTTACTTGACAAATTTGGTCACAACTGTGACTCGTGATTTTTCAATAACAGTGATTAAATTACAGGTACAGAAATATCGCTCATCTCTATATGTTAGTCTTTTTGTAACTGTTTATAAATAGTTGTTTAAGATATTTAACTAAATAAAAATATTCAAGAAATTTAAAAAAAAAATTATTTTTGGGGGAATTTCAGTCAAATGTTAAACATTTTGTGATTTTTGCTTTATTTAGGTATTGATATTATTCAGGTTAAATTTACTAATGTAAAGTTATTATCTTAACTTTTACATTTGGTTGGATTTTTTTCAAGAAACGTTAAATTTGGTGGGTTTTAAAAATTTTTTAGAGGGAGGAAAAAAATTACCTGGCAACACTAATATAAATACAAATACACCTACAGCCAACTTTAAGACACAGAATTGCAAAGTAGCGGAACTGAGTACCCCTTCCCAATCTGTTCACCCCCCCTAAACTCAAGAATTGCTGCAACAAAAATTACAAGTTACGTTTACTTAGCGATCGATGGAATTTAATTTTTTTTTTTGGGTAAGTTCAAAGAGTACACCCTCATCCTTAATTTGGTTCCACTAATAAGAGTAATAAGGTAGCCAAAGATAACTTCTTTTACCCAACGAAAGCTGTAAACAATGTATTTTATAAGAGTAATAGCCAAAAAATTACATTTTTGCCATCTAACATCTAATTCTGCAACACCCTATTTATAATTTGTTTATATTAAACAATGCATAAGTTGCATTTATTGTGTTAAATATATTCAAATAATATTGTTTATGCGAATCTATTTAATTCCATTTAAAATAATGTACAACATTTTGTTTAATAAAATCTGATCAAGTCATATCATATCATAAAAAAATATAATAAAAGTATTACATACATATAATTGAATAATATTGTGAACAATTGCAAGTTTCTTTTGAAGGCTTAAGCCGGTCAGGGCAGGGCGAGCACAAAATGCTTTTTTTTATTTACGGAATTGTATTTACAGACATTTAGACGCTTTTTAATTTGCATGATTACGCTTGGTATGTATGTATGTAAAAATATATATCAATATGTACATACGTATGTATTCATTGATATTCGTATAAGAAAAAACAACAAAATAAACAAGCGAAAAGGAATGTTGTTATTTCTTTTAAAAAATAAAGCAAAAAACTTTAGAGGTGTGGGAAATTGTAGCACATGATTGACTAGATCGATCTTTCGATTATTCCGCTTGAGATTCGACCAAATATTTATTTGATTATAAGCAGGGAAACCGTAAATATGCAATTGCATGTTTTTCCTTGTGCGCCCAATGAAGGCAAAAACGATACCTATATTTATTCGTTTCAAAACTTTTTGGGCATTTTTTGCATCGATTTCTTAGTGCATTTTTTCATATCGTACCCTATATGTACAATAGGGTGGGTCGAAAAAAAAAGTTGTGCCAGTCACCCGCTAGAATGAAAGATATGTCAATGAAGTTTCTAAAACAAAAAAAATTTTTTTTTTGCCACGCCCCAAAATACAGCACTTTTGGTTTTTTATATGTAACGCTGCCATTTAAAGTCCGATCTTATTATATCACATATCGTTGTTCATGAGTTGACAGTGGCTTCATTTTTGCCTTTGGTGACTTTTCAATCCGACATCAAACTCTGGGCGCCACTTATGCCATTTCGGATACTTCCCCCAAATATAAATTTTTTTAAACGTGCCAAGAAAGTCCTTGTAAAACTAAGTATGTCTAGCTTTTATTATACTCACTTTTATGCCACGCCTCAAAGTTGAGCCCCTTTTTCCTTTTCACATACATATTACATTAAAGCAGGTAGAAGCCAATACAAACCAAAAAAATTTTCATAATTCATGCTCTAGAATAAAAGGTTTAGTTTAAAAAACTTTAAAAAAATGGTTTTTGCCACGCCCTAAATTACAGCCCTTTTTGTTTTATATATACAGCATCGTCATTTACAGTCCAATCTCATCGTATAATATATATCATTATTAATGGCTAGAATATGGCTTCATTTTTGTATTTAGTGCTTTTCTATGATAACACTATGCTAGTTGAAAAAACAGACAAGCCGGGCACCTGGCGTTTTAACATAATTCGGGTACGCTGAATCCAGTGGTACCCGCGGTTTTTTAAGATTGGCTCTGGTTTTCGAGATATACCGTTATTTCAAAAATGGAGAAGGTTGCACAACATATGTTCGCGTAACTCAAAAACGCTTTAGCTTATTGAAAAAACTTAAAAAACCGAAATTCCGCAATAAAATTTCCTTTAAGAAAGTTAAAACTTCTTTCTAATATCCCGGTCGTTTTAGAAATATAACTTTTGATTTTATTCACAAAAGTCGACGTGTGAAAAAGGCCCAACTCAGTTGCGAGGCAGCTTTCGAACAAAGAGACAAAAAGCGTTTTTTAATTAAAATTTGTCGACTTTTGTGAATAAAATCAAAAGTTGCAAACAGATTTTAATCATTTATGGCTTGTTTTGTTTTTTATACGTCTGCTACATTTTCCAATATTTTATGAATTTTTAAAAAACAAAAATTTCGAAATTTTGTTAAAAATATTATTTTTTTTTCCAAAAAAAAGTTATATTTCTAAAACGACTGCGGATATTAGAAAGAAGTTTTAACTTTATTTTATTGCGGAATTTCGGTTTTTTAAGTTTTTTCAATAAGCTAAAGCGTTTTTGAGTTACGCGAACATATGTTGTGCAACCTTCTCCATTTTTGAAATAACGGTATATCTCGAAAACCAGAGCCAATCTTAAAAAACCGCGGGCACCACTGGATTCAGCGTACCCGAATTATGTTAAAACGCCAGGTGCCCGGCTTGTCTGTTTTTTCAACTAGCATAGTGTTATCATAGAAAAGCACTAAATACAAAAATGAAGCCATATTCTAGCCATTAATAATGATATATACTATACGATGAGATTGGACTGTAAATGACGATGCTGTATATATAAAACAAAAAGGGCTGTAATTTAGGGCGTAGCAAAAACCATTTTTTTAAAGTTTTTTAAACTAAACCTTTTATTCTAGAGCATGAATTATGAAAATTTTTTTGGTTTGTATTGGCTTCTACCTGCTTTAATGTAATATGTATGTGAAAAGGAAAAAGGGGCTCAACTTTGAGGCGTGGCATAAAAGTGAGTATAATAAAAGCTAGACATACTTAGTTTTACAAGGACTTTCTTGGCACGTTTAAAAAAATTTATATTTGGGGGAAGTATCCGAAATGGCATAAGTGGCGCCCAGAGTTTGATGTCGGATTGAAAAGTCACCAAAGGCAAAAATGAAGCCACTGTCAACCCATGAACAACGATATGTGATATAATAAGATCGGACTTTAAATGGCAGCGCTACATATAAAAAGCCAAAAGTGCTGTATTTTGGGGCGTGGCAAAAAAATGTTTTTTCTCTGTTTTAGAAACTTCATTGGCATATCTTTCATTCTAGGGGTGACTGGCACAACTTTTTTTTTTGTATGGAGGTCGACCCGGTCTAATGTACAACATATTTTAAAGTTTATAGTGCATATTTCACCTCTATGAAGTCTTTCCAGAAAGTTTCCTGCCGAGCTGGACTAAGCAACCAGCGAAATGCGCATAGAAACTAGCTTTCCCACAACAATAAATTTCAGTGTTTTTATCAAAAATAAAAATTGGGATTTTAGCACGTCATTAATATAAATTAATTAATATGCAGCATTTTTTGATACATGCAAAAATATAATGGATTTCATTCTGGTTACCAGATGGCTTTTCTATTTATACCCATATAACCATAGATGTCTAGAAGAATCTTTTAGTATACCGGTCGACTCAGAATCACTTTCCAATATGTCCATGAAATCTGTGCGTGTAAAGTACAGGTAGCAATTATGGTGATAGTTTTAAATTATATTTGGTACATACATTTTAATTACCATAAGGACGAAGCCTATTTAAAATTGTCATAGTCGGATTTAAATTGCCCATAGTCCCCATACAAACTTCTTTCCGGAATAGATTACCATCTTATTATTTTAGTATTCAGATAAAATATAGCCACTCCTAAAAATTACTTTCAATGACATTACTTCCTTGTAAATGGAATCTGGGAATTATTTCTTTTTCATAAGTTACTTTATCATATTCAACATTTTTTATTTTTCGAATTTATTCTATGAGTTTTATAAAATACATAACTGAAATTTAGCTTATAGAATAAATTCGAAAAGTAAATTCTTTGTAAATGTTAATATTGACATATTTGGGTGCAATAACCTTTTTAATACATAGCTAATAGGTAGGTCCTGAATTGGCACCTACGAGTATAAACTCCGTTAGCCTATTACCTCTTTAAGACGGAAACAATTAGGGACGTAACGATTTGCGTTTTTGCCGATACGATACCGATACTCAAGAAAAAATATCGCCGATACAGATACCGATACGAATATAAAATTTAAATTCAAGGTTAATTTAACAAAACTCAAGAAGAGCAATTTCTTAATTATACAAAATTGCAGTGTAAGAGATTATTAATATTTAAAATTCATTTTAATAAAGTATTCAAAATTAATATTAATAACATTTTTGTTTTAAAACCATATTCTCAACTTTTGCGGAGATAATTTAGCAACTCCGTTTAAAGCAGAACTGCAGTAAAAAATCGTCTCTCAGATGTGACATTAACTCATTTGACAACTTAAGTATTTCTGTGCCATGGTCTTAAATTTTGAGTATAATATTTAATTGCGTCTCTAAAATTAGAAGATCTAAGGTATATCTAAACTTCTTATTTAGCTAAACCACAGCGTAGGATGGACAGAGGATCATTCTTCTCCAAATTTTCTTTTAAGATTTGCACAAACGCTCCAAATGTCAAGTCTTGTAGATTAACAGAACTTTTATTAGGTGCATGGGTGAACGTGTCTTCAAAAATTTCGGAATGTAAAGTCATGTTGAGTAGCTCAATAAGACGTTTTTTCGTTTTATTGCATTTGAAATTGTCTAGCCTTGTATCGGAGGTAGAGAATTGAAGATAAACAATAGATTTCAATATTCTAAATATACGGATTCAAATCTTTCATTCAGAGCTAATGCTACGTAAACCGCAAATGTTTGAGACTATAAATTATTCTTGTAGTGATTATTATTATAGTTGTAGTGGAGTTTATTTTCACAAAAAATCATTAAAAATTAGCAGAAAATTCTGCTGCAAGTCCAAACCAAGCATTGGATGCGTTTATGCATCAGTCCAAAAAGTCGTAGTGTAAAATTGTATTGACAAGTTACACAGCAAACGCGTAAAATGCGTATACGTACCGGAAGCATGAAGAAGGATTACTTTCTACTTTAGCATGCGTCTCGAAAAAAAGTCAAAAAAGAAAAATACGCATAAAAGAATTAATTTATTATACTGCTCAATTTTTTGCTTTTAGTTGTCATGCAAAAAATAAGCATTGAAAATTAAATTGTTTGTTCAAAAAAAGTATCGGCGTATCGACAGTAAAATATCGGTATTCGTTACATCCCTAAAAAAATCTCATATGATGTTTGTATCTAGATAATATTCAGCACAAAAAACTCTTGTAAATATAAAGCATAACCTCATAATATAATTCGTTATGTTGTGTCGATTACTGCACATGGATTCTAATAGGGAACACTTGGATATTTGCTTGTAAATTTTGTGATGTAGGGTATCATATAGTCAGACTTGACCGACTATAGTTTTTTACTTGTAAATTATATGCAAATAAGCCATTTTTGTTTTTCGTGCATATTTTTTACAATATTTTCAAGTTTTTACTGCATTTTTAATGCGCATAAAACACTTTTTTTTTTGGAAAATATTTCTGGTTTCCCTGATTATAAGACACAAACACGTTAACAAATTATTTTCTAACATAATTTAACGAGCAATAGTAACGTAGAAATTAAGCCAGTTGTAGTAAAACTGAGCAGGGGCTTCGGCAAGAATCGAACCCGCAAGCCTCTCACGGATAGACTAGCTTACTAAAAACTTGCGTTTTCCAGTGTTTCTTCAAAACCAACACTGAACCAAATTGGTACATAAAAATGAGAAGTAAATTAATATTAAGCTGGAAAACGCAAGTTTTGTATTATGATTGTTTTCTTTTTAAATGAAATTTATTGAAGAAACTGAGAAGCATATTATATATTAAACAGAAAGCAAAAAAGACTTTGTTTTGTGGAAAATATTTTCAAAAAGCATGAAAAACAAATAATTTTTCCAACATTTTGCTTCATAAGCACCACAAAAATTCTCTCAATCAATTTCTTAAAAAATTTTAATTGTTGCACAGGTCTCTAGCAATAATTTGGCCTTTACACATAACATAAGAAAACGCCGCGATAATTTAGCCTCTATTTTCACCCCGCACTCTCCGAATCGACCTAACTTTTGCTAACCTGAATTTGTTCCTGAATATATGTGGTTCGGATAGTTTTTGAGACACTCTTTAACATGGTGAAAAGCGGAAAGTCCTAACTAGCTTAGAAGTGTACTAAAAATGTAGAGAAAGAAAAGCACAAATGAAAGAAAAACAGAATTTTATTGAAAATCGAGAATGAAGATAATACATGGAACAACCGTACACAGTTTTTTTTTTTCCTTAAAACTTCACTACACTCAAATAAAAAAGTCTGTAAAAGTTACAGAAAAAACTGTAATTATTACAAAAAATTTGCTAATATTAGGCCAGCAGATCGTTTTGCAAATCTTTTTTTTTAGTGTAGTTTATAACGGAAAAGACCAACAGAAACAGAACGAAGGAGAACAACTACCGAGAAACTGACGAAATGCATTGTTTATCTTTAACAGCTGATTTTTCGAAATTTTGTTTTTGAGTCATAAGCCACCTTTTCATAGACCGGGTCACATATATATATTTTTCAATAAATGATATTTTTAATCTTAATTAAAAATATGATAAAAAAACTTTGCCGTTTCAAACAATGTGTTAATTGATTTAATTAAATATAGTTCAGTACCCATACTTCTGTAACTTTGGTGAGAACTTCTCGCATCGAAAACATGTGAAACAAAATATTGCATCGTTTCTCGAAAAGTGAGAAAAAAGTGTGTCTAACTCATATCGAAAATTATCAAAAGAGATTACGTCGTAAGGTTATAAATGTCATAATATTCCACTCGAAGCCGATGTGAAATCGAAGACGTTGAGGATGCCAGTCACACATATCGGTGACGGTGACTAAAACTTACTAAAATGGAAAAATTTTCAACGACGGCGGCGTAAATACAACCGTCGACTAACCAAATAATTTAAAGTGCGACTTTAATGGCTTTGGAAGCATTTGTATATTTTTCATAAATATTAAAAGCAACGAAATTAAACAATCAAAAAATCTGACAAGAACAAAATCCTAACATCTTCCGTGTTATTATTCATTGCATTTTGCATTTCTAATATATTTTTTTAGTTTTAAAATTTTTTTCTCACCCCGTTTTTATTAGTGAGTTTATTTGACAGTTCAGAGCCAGAACTTTCTCACAGACACAATTTTTCTGTAAATTGGCGAGTAATTTCCTTAAGTGACAGCAATTACTCGCCAAAAATGTGACAGACGCAATTAAGTGAGAAAAATAGTTGTTTGTTTCAATTTATGGCATTTTTGTTTCATCTCGCACATTTCAATCGAAAAGTTTCTTGACGCGGGAGTTACATAACATGAGCAAAGGTTTTGAAAATTCCCAACAACAATTCTTTAAGTTTAAATTATTTTATTTTAAATGAAAATATCAACTAATATTTTTTGTTATTTAATTAATATTTTAATTAAAAATTTATTTCAAAACAACTAAAATGTTTATTAAATCAAAATTATATTTTTAATTTTCTTTCAACTAAAAAAAATAATTGATTCAATTATCACATTAATTTAATTGAAATAATTTTTAAACAATTTTTTTGAATTGATAAAAAAAACTACTGATAAATGTTTCTGTGTAATTATTAATTACTGTATCACCGGCTAAGGGAAGCATAGTGCCGTACACGGTTTTAGTAAGAAGTGAAATTTCGGAACAATAGATCGTTATAGAACTTTAGTCCATAGCCTGTTCAATAAGGATGTTATCTGTGATGAACAGGCAGTGATTTGGCTGTCCCTAATATGGGGAACAGACGCCACTTGTAGCCGCACCACTAACTATAGTACCGACGCTACGTTGTGTTATGTTCTTGGCCTCGGTGCTCGCCCTCAACATTGCCGGCATGAAGGGCGCTTCTGGTAGCTAGCTACCGCTCTTGAGTTCACAGTACTTTCTTGTTTAATTGACAGTAAACAAATAACTTTTAGCTACATGCATCAATCTTAATATATATTTGTAAAATAATTTACTGCCCTAGATGAAATTTGAATTTGAGTATTTTTTTTTTTTGTTGATTTTTTAGCTTATTTAGACCTCGAGCTGACTGAATTATTAAAATGCGATTAACTGTGTTAATAACGAGAGGGTTCTATATAAATAAGTGTAACGTAATGCTAGGAGAAGCGATTAGGTATGAAAGATAATGGGTTTGGCAAGTCGTTACGGAGGCAGTAGTTGTTAAAATGTAAGTAAAGGTTTATCGCGTATTAAATTTATATTGCTTGAAAATTTTATTAACATAAAACGAGCCAGGGTTTTATAATACATATGTATATAGTTCCTCCGAAATAACTTAACCCGGGGTTTACACATGCAAGTGCCAGTTTGAAAAACTCAATACACTCACACATTTTTACTAACACCATCACATTTTTCGCACTTGCAGCCCAACTTGCAAGAGAATTTGCTTGCAAGTAAATTTTTGACACTTGCAGCAATTAAAATGGCAAATAAAGAAACAGTCTTACCGTGGATGCCTTTTGTTTCAATTTACTAGCACTTAGTAAAATAAAAATTATGTTTATAGCTGCTTTTCTGTGTATTTATAAATCTTAAAACCAAAACCAAAACACAACTATACAGCAACACATCTTAATGGTATTTTTAAGCATAAATTGCAAGCATTTAAAAAACAATATGTTAATCGAAATATTTCCTCAGAAATTTTATGATATCGGCAACAACGGCAATACTTTATTCCCATATTTTAAAATTAAACATAATTTTTTCATCAAGATAGGCCAAAAATAAAATAGAGAAGAAATTATTAAATTAATTTCGTGATAACTTTACCATGATAATGTTTTATTTTAACCCAAAAATAAAGATTTTTTCATAAGATGTTTTCGCTTCGAGAAGATTTGAAAAATAAAATTGCAACTGACTGTGTAAAGACTCAAGCTACTTGCAAGACTTTCGGCTATTTCATCAACATTTTCGTTGATAATACATATTAAGTTATTACTTGCAAGTGCAAACACAGGGTAATTATGACCCAAATTTGTGTTATTTAACGGTTATTGTTTTTTTGAAATAAGCGTTTTTTTTTTTGGCATTACTTTTCGATTTTGTCGATTTTAATGTCTAGACTATTATGATTTTTTAAACTCTGCCAATTTTTCTTAAACAAAATATTTAGGAAGAAAATTTGTTCGATTTTCTAGAAATCTACTAATTAAAAAATCTAAAGAAAAGTTTCCCGAATAATTTGATACCAGCAGTGCTATTTTTATTCACTAAGCTGCCTAAAAGGAAACAAATTTTTTAGATATTTTATTTGGTTTTTTAACAATTTAAATATGTTGCACATTTATTTATTTTTTTTTTTTGCATGGCTTAAAACTAAACATATTTTAATGCCAATTCATAAATTGTAATTTTATTACATTGATTTGAAGTGAAACAGAAAACAACAACAACAAACAACACTTAGAGATAAAATTACAAAATTCTCCCGCCATATGTTGTTGTATGTGTTTTTTTTAGTAGATTTGATCACAATTGCACATTCAAACAAGTACGAGTACAATTCAGTACAACAAAAACTACGAATAACTTATAAATAACCGCACTAATAAAATGAAAGTTAGTGTCTAAAAATAGTAACAAAACAAAAATAAAAAACTTTGCAAAGAAAAAAACAATATGTGCAACATTTTTTAAACACCTCATGGCAACCTCATATAAGATTGACTAGTTAGTGCTCATAGTCGTCGTGTGTACCAAATGAAACTTAACTAAACCAACAAACCTAATCTTGGCTTAAGCTTCTATTGAAGCTTTTGATGACATTACAGCTCCATACAAGTCATTACTGTAATACCAGTGAACAATTTTTTACAAAAAAAAACAATGAAATCTTTAAAATATCAATCTATAATGAAAAACTTTCCCAAACAAAATATTTTAAAGTGTAAAGTAGTTGCCCGAAAAAGTTTAACTATAAATTGTTTGCTGGGCTTGCTGGTACCAGCACTCGTACTATAAATTACTATTGCTCTAATGGCAACAATCTCGTTGAATAGTTGTAGCCACAATTTAAGTATTTAATTGCTTTAAAAATGTGGTTTACATTGAGATATTAATACAGTCGAACTTCCTTATAGTGAACTTCCATACATTCAAGCTTTCCCTTTAAAGAATTTATTTAAAAAAGAAACACAGCTTTTAAATTGCAATTTTAGTGTATTTTAATGTCCTTACAATAAATTCATCTTAACAATAAACAAATTTTACGAATTAAATGTTAACTTCCAGAAATGTTCTAAAACGCATAAAACAACACGGTGTACAGAAAAGTAAGTGAAATATAAGTAGAGTAATTATAATTAGTATTGTGGTTATTTCATTGAACTGTTAATGGTTTTTAATCGAAATTTAGATATTTTTAATTAGGCTTAAGTTCATTGAATTTAATTTCCATTAAATTATTTTTATGAAAACAAGAATTTTACATCATGAAATTAGTTAAAATTTTATTGATAATTTTTAATTCTTGACGGCGCACAGTGGCGCCCGTAGAGCAAGCGAGGTTGCAAAAATCAAAATTTTCATGAGTGCCGACGAAGTTTTGAATAAACCCATGTTATAGGAAACTTTTCAACGATTTCAAATATGCCACTCTTAATAATATCACATTTTTAGTTTAGAAGATATAACCGTTCAAAGTTGACCGACTTTCGGTTTTCAAAAACACACAATTTTTAGTCAATTTGTTGCGATTTCAGGTGTAATATCACGAAAAATAGGTAACGAATCGCCTTATTTTTTGTTTGTATTGATTGATGTATTTATTAAATGTATAATGATAAAAAAAAATTAACTGTTTGCTTTGTGTTTCTCCTGGTAAATCACTATTTAAAAACTATCCGTTTTTTCACTATTTTTCAACTTTGACGGAAAATAAAAAAAAACTATATTTTTCTATATTTGCCATATTTGCAAAACCTGTTCTTTGATTATTTCTTTACATAATTCAAAAGGTTTTATCTGCCCGTACGTGCCCGTTTGGCTTCTAGAGGTAAAAAAGTTTAAAAAGACATGGTTGCAGAAATTGTATGGCGTCCATCCCTTATATGTTTTGACTGACAGTAGTTTGATATAATAGTTTGAAAAAAACTACTCATTGAAATTAGCAGGTTCGTACCTCACATAAACAATACTTTGGCGTACAAATGGTCAGGAACAATATTGACTTATGGTCCCTACAGGTAGGCACAAATCTTATTTGGACACGTGCATAATATCAAAATTGCATTATTCAGCCTAAATCCATATGTATGCAGGGAACAGGTAAATTTTTAGGCATGGTAGCATAAGCCTATATATTGCAAAATAAGCAAAATGCCTGGATTAGTCTACGCCTGAAAGGTTGGCGCAACAATTACTGAAACCATTAAACAATTTAAGTACTGAAAACATGGCGTTGAACAATTTAAAATTATTTGAACTGTTTAGAAAGTCAACCACACCAAAGTTTTTCACGGAAGTGAAAATTCTTCCTGAGAAGTTGACATTGATCAGCAAATGGGGCTGCGATGGATCATCCGGACAAAGCGTTTATAAGCAAAGGATATCTTCCGATGACGCTACAATATCGGACGGAAATATGTTTATGGCATCTGTTGTTCCTTTGCGGCTAAAATCGGATGATTCCCTACACTGGAAAAATCCACGTCTGCATCAGTGCATTATTGCCGACAAATAATGTTTCAGTTTGCAAGGGAATCGGCAGAACTCATAAGGACTACGGTGAATGACATTGAAGAACAAATAAGCAAGATTAAGCCTACAAAGCTGCAAATTGGAGAAGGAAAATATATTGAATGCAATTACGAGTTCCACCTGACCATGGTTGACGGAAAAGTCGTAAACGAACTGACAGGAACAACCTCAACAATGTCATGCCTGATTTGCAAAAAGAGTCAGAAGAACTTTTTTCAATTCAATTCAATTTATTTCATATATAATATGTTACATCTCAATTTTATATAATTAGTTGTAAAGAGTTTAAGAATAGTATCTTTTTCTGCTTAATTATAATATATTTCAATTAGTTATCATATACATATATATAGGCAGAATTATATTCGAGGTAAAAATTTAGCAAAAACCTATTTAAACCCCTTTTTTCGTTTTATTTTTATATTTGTTTTTATCGATTTTATATTATTATTTGTCAGAAGAACTTTGGTAATTTAAACGATTCTACAAATGAGGAGAATTACGAATATGGAATGTCACCATTGCACGCAAGGATAAGGTGTATGGAATTCTTGCTAAAACTGGCATATACCCTACCACAAGAGGAGGAAAACTTCGATGAAAATACATCAATAAAGGATAAGGAAAAGATCAGAAAGAAGCAAATACAGGATGCTTTTTTTAAACAAGTTGGACTAAAAGTAGACTGTCCCAAGCACGGATACGGTAACTCAAACGATGGAAACACTTCTAGGAGATTTTTTGAAAATGATGAGGCAGTAACTAGAATCATTGGAATTGACAATCAAATCGTGAAAAGATTGCGAACGATCTTGGATGTTTTAAACTGCAAAGAAAATGTGAATTCTACAAAATATGGAGAATATGCGTCGAAAACTGCATCTCTTTTAGCAGAAATGTATTCACAGAAGAAGTTGACCCCGACCGTCCATAAAATATTGGCGCATGGCAACGATATAATTGAGTACCAGTCTTTGCCAATTGGAGAGCTTTCTGAAGAAGCACAGGAGTCTCTTAACAAATTTTATAAAAAATATAGATTGCAGAACACATTCAAAGCATCAAGGGTAAGGCAAAATGAGGACCTCTTCAACATGTTGGCAGCATCTTCCGATCCACTTATTTCTTCCCTGCGGCATGTGAAGTCACGAATAGAGTTACAAAATAATTATAGTTTAGAAATGGTTAGTCTTTTAGATATACCTTCTCTTACGAATTGTGATGAATATTTTACAGAAAATTGAAAAAATAAATTTAAAAAAAAAATAATTTTTTTTTTAATTTGTTGGGTAATAATTTAAAACATAAAACCCTTAAGAAAAAAAATAAAAACAATCTAAAAATGTAAAAATAATTTTTTTTAGTTACCATAAAATTGATTTTTCTACTAATTTTAACTTTGATAACCCATAAGTAGGCCCCTACAAAGCGTAGCACCCTTTCCAAACGCTCATTTCATAGGCTGAACAGTTATCTATCATATGCTGTTTAAACTGTTCAATTATCTTATTCAGTTCAAAAGATATGATTTTTGCAACGAAAAAACTAAAATGGCGCCACTGTGCGGCGCTGAGATTTGAGGCTTTCATGGACAGGTTGCCCAGACTAGTATCGATTGTAACCACACAATCTCTTCAGTGGGGTTTGCCGTTTCTACTCGCACGGCCATTAAAGCCGGATGACGTCAATAGTCAAGCATCAATCTTTAAACCAAATGGTATTTCACCTTGGTAGAGTAGAGTATTTATTCCCAAAAGAAAGAGCAAAAACAAGTTAAAGTTCTATGTTCGGCTATGCCGAATCTTATATACCTTTCACTATGGTTGGAAAAGAACAGAAAGTTATATTTGAGATCAATTATATCCACCTTGCTTGTTTCGTATGGGCCCTATCGTACCAAACACTTAAACTTGGGAGGAAAATTGGACCAGGTGAAATAATAGGCTTATGTTATATAACTCTTGGACCTTGCGATAACATACGAAATACAATGTCATTTAAATGACCGCCTATAGATTAGATCGGTTGCAACAATCGATCCTTTTGAAGTAGTTTTCGACCACTTTTTTGCACAATTTCGGCGATAACTTGACGCATGTTGACCTTTAAATGCTCCGGCATTAGAGGATAATCCGCGTAGACACGGTTTTTGGCGAAGCCTCAACAAAAAAGTCTAACGGCCTCTAATCGCATGATCTTAGTGGCCAATTGACTTCACCAAAACTTAAAATTATGTGTCTTAAGTAAGGGCAGTTTTTCACTATAATACAAGTCTCAAGTATTTTGAGGAATACTCAACCCTGACTTGATAAGTTGTTTTTTGTTTTTGGAAAATTGTTAAACAATAATTAGATCAGGGAAGAATTTTTTTTTCAAAATACTTAAGACTTGTATTATAATGTAAAACGGCCTAAGTGATATTCTGGTCCCATGCATGTTCATTTTAGGGAAGTTCGACTGTATATTTTTAGTTTTTTTATTTATACACAGATACTGTGCATTTGCAGATATGTTTGTATAGTGAGTGATCTGTTGAAGTAAAACAATCTACAAATATAAATGCACTTAAGATTCGTTATTATATGGCAATAAGTATTTTATGTTTGATCCGGTGTTGCCAGAAGTGGGAAAAATCCATACATGTGGTCAGCGTTTAAAAAACTGTAGTAAAAGTTGAAAAACTGCCTCTTTATCCACTTCTTCATTTGTCAAAAAAACTGTCGCTTTTACTTCTGATTCAATAAATGTAATCAGTCGCTGTCAAACCAACTCAAAAAGCGAAAAGTTGTACACAAATTTTCGTTTTTTGTTCAGCAGTTTTTGATTTCGACTGCAGTATTTTAAACTCTGCATGTAGTAGTGCTGGCAAAGTATTGAGTAGTAGGTACCGAGTATTGAGTATTTGCACTTATTTTTGGGTATTCAATGCTCAAAAGAAGTCACTTAATACTTCCAGAACTGTTGTTTTTTTTTTTTGAACACAGTTCAATTGCAAATTTAAATGTTTACTTTTAAATACAACTCTATTTGAAAATACATCTTCAAAATGTAACCAATACCCAAAAACAGGCGAACAATAAAAAAACGATACAAAGGACACATTTAAAGGAATTATACAGTTTGTAAACAAATATAACACAAAATATATTAAAATAATAAAATAACAGTGCTTGGCTTTGAAACGTTGCTTTAAATCTC
The DNA here is from genome assembly GCA_943735925.1 of Pollenia amentaria. Classification (NCBI taxonomy): domain Eukaryota; kingdom Metazoa; phylum Arthropoda; class Insecta; order Diptera; family Polleniidae; genus Pollenia; species Pollenia amentaria. The sequence goes on along the minus strand of OX031010.1, from coordinate 178,868,333 downwards.
ACGGCCTGTTCAACGATTTCGAGCGTTAACGTTCGCATAGAAAATAACATTTAAGACAAAAACGAATTTTAAAATTTTGTTGCTGTTTTAAATGTAATATTCTATGCGAACGTTAACGTTCGAAATCGATGAACTGGCAGTCAAAAAAAAAACTTTTGAATGTATTGAGTTTTATTGAGTACCCAAATGAAATATATTGAGTATCGTTGAGCAATGAAAAGTATTAGAATTTGTCAGCACTAATATGTAGGTTTTTTTCTTTTCTAAGCACAGAAAAAATATTAATTAAAAAATTAATTAAATTTGCACCAGTAAACACATTAATATTTTCAGCTTAATATTTTTTTATATTAACAACATTTTGATTTTATTTTTGATTAAGGGTTTAATTGAAAAACAACTAACGCGAATTTTTTTGTGAACCAGAAGCGTAGAGAAAATTGAGCAGGATTTTTTTAAATTCTTTTAACTCAAGTGACGTTTTTAAATTATAATTGTTATACTAGAAAAATACTTTTCCGTAAGCAATAATTGAACTGTTATTTTTGAAAGTGGTATAAGTCCACTTCTTAAAAAACAAGTTAACGTTAACTTTAATTAGGTATAGATACCTTCTATCCATATTTATTATCATCTATTCAATGGAGTGTGATATTTTTTTTTTTTTTTTTTTTAGGACCAGCGCTCAGGGGATGACCCCTACTAATGCATTGCATTGTGTTGGAACAAATTTATTTAAACTCTAAAATGGTATCGTCAATTTTTTTTTTTTTTTTTTTTTTTTTTTTTTTTAAAGTGGAATAAGTCCACTCCAATAATTCTAATTAAAAGAACTTTGTTTTTGCAATTATTATTTGATTAGTATGATTGACTTTGGTGTACACTGCGCTTTAGCAGATATAACTTTTGATGACAATAAAATTCATATGTAAGCATGGGAAGAAACTGTACCACCTAGAGGTGCGGAAGAAATACCATCTTGCTGCCTGAAGCACATTCTGAATGTTGCAATCCAAGACGATATTATAGTGTAAAGCGATATGTGTACCGGACAAAATCGAATATAAAGTTTGCGCTGATGCAGTTAAGGATTGTTCAATAAGTTAATAATAACATAAGTCGCTTTATTTCAAAAACTCCTCTAACTCTTTAAAAGCACGACTACGACTACGAATTATCGGGATTCTTCCGTATAAATGAAATTAGGTCTTAATAAACTTGTTTGACTTCTTATAATAAGTTATTTTTGAAGGTCGTATAAGTCCATTTGGAGCTAAAAATCTAATTTTTTTAAAATAAAATCTACCCCCTTTGAATTGTATAAAACATCATTCGAATAGATGAACGTTCGCCAATATTTTAAAATTAAGTCAAACGCTAAACCTTAAATATCTCAATAGATGAAAAAATGGAGTTATACAACTTTTAAATATAACAGCTTTATTCTATGACTCTTGACAAAAAAATTGCCCAAAAATTTAATTGTAAAAAATAAATTGTTGCATATTTGTTAATCAGTAGTTTTAAATTTTCCAAAACATTTTTAAAACAAAGATGTTTGATAACATTAAATTATATATAAATTTTCTTCATAAAAATTAGTAATTTTATTTAAATTTTTGTACTTCATTTGTAAGGATTTGTTTTATATGTATCAAAATTTTTTGGCGTGTAAAAATTGTTTGGCAGTGGTTTTGAAATAGCTTTCAGGCAACACTGGTTTAATCTTATTGTTACACATTTGAAGGAATTTAAATAATTGTTTTAACTTTTTATGGGATTTTAGAATTAGTATTAATATAAACTGGTAATACCTATGATTTCGATTATATGATGTGATTCAATATTTTAGTATGTTGATCTACTTGTTATTACAACTTTAATTATAATTTTAGAACTCATATTACTTACTGTTAATTTCAATTATTTGAAAGTAAAAAATGAGTCAAGATAAATGCCGATTTATACAGCGAAAAAAATGTAACCCCATAATTTTCCGGACTTTTTATAGCTTCTGGAACATACGAAAATGTTTTTCTGTAGTAAATTAAAAGTAGAATAAGATCATGAATTAATTGTCCTTTGACAAATTTAAGCTCCTTTAAGAGAAACAAACTGCGTCGTTTGTACAGATAGGATATGTTTAAGACATAAGCATTTAAATAAACTCGTTCATCTTTCCTTTAAGTATAAAAACCTTGTCATCCGTATCAAAACTTGATAAATATGAACGAACTTGTTCCTTGCGTCGCACAAGATCAACGGGAAAATTATGAACGAAAAAAAAAAGAATTGAAAGCCATTACTGTTTATTACATATTTTAAATATTTTAGAAAAATAATTTTTCATTCTTGACTGAGCTGGGAATTGAACGCAGGTTTTCACGGACAGGTTACCCAGACTAGTTTCGATTGTAACCACACAATCTCTTCAGTAGGGTTTGCCGTTTAGCTCTCACCGCCATTGACGACGTTCATTGAGATTACACTCATAGAAAAATGCAACTTCATATTGATGAAGACCTAACCATAGATTACATAGTTATGAAACTCGCTTGTCAAAAACCTAAGTCTGTTGTCAAAAAAAACTTAAATGGTGAGAATGTGTTAGTAAAAAGGTTATCATTGTGTTAGTATGAAATAAACCCAGCTAGCATAGGCTGTTTGTAAGACGATTATGTTCAATATACAACTCCTAAAAGAGTCTTCTGATGATTATCTGACGAGTTACAAAAACAAAAACATCTACATTTTTTTATTTATTACTTTTTTATATATTTTTGACACGCTCGTTTTTTAATCTTGGAATGAACCTTTTGCGACTCTCTGTAAGAGTCATATAAGAATTACTGAGCTACCTAAATAAGAGCGTTTTTGAAATATGAAAATTTTATTGGCAATACAATTTCAATAAAACAAACCGACCTAAGGATCTGTAAAATAAGATTTTCCGGCAGGATGGTGTTGATTTTCCGACCTTAAGGTTTGTTTGATATAAATTGTATGAAAATTATAAGTTTTGACATGAATAACACGCTTAATGCCCTTATTTAGGTAGCTCAGTTATACGGCTGAGCATTTCACGAGTTGTAAAATAATCCCTTTATGAGTCTCAGACGACTCTTGGCATGATTTTTGAAAGACTTGTTAGATAATCTCTACATACATCGTAAACGATTCCCTTTAGGATTAATAAAGGAGTCGTTTGCTGTGTTATGGAAGAATCGCTCATACGAATCAGCACGTGTAACAGTTTCTCCCGTGCAAGGAATCGTCTACAATTAAAAAATGAGCTCGTCGACGATCAAAAACACTCGTCATGAGATTCCCAGTAGACTCCTAGACGATTGAAAATGCTAGCTGGGAAATATTCCCTACATTCCCAGCAAACACAAATAAAAGATCTGAAAAATAATATCGATTTTATTTGAATTTATTAAGAAATTCGCAAAAAGTTCTCTTGTTTAAAATGCTACTAGTTTTGAATGATACGAGTGTTTAATCATTTTGTAGCAGTATACTCGTATATTTCAGAATGGGTCATGGATGCGCCAAAACAAAATTATCAGCCATGTCACAGAGTACAATTCCGTTCGGAGACGGAATTCATTCCGTATTTTGGTGCTTCAGAAAATTACGAAAAAACTTTGCGGAATGAAACCATTTTTGTTTTCATGAACGGTATGGGAGTTTTCTGTATCTCAAAGACCAAAAAACTATCAAAATATACTTTCTATCAAAAAACAAATATGTTTTCTTCAATTCCGAACGGAATCATTCCGAACGGAATTGTACTCTGTGACATGGCTGTATGTTATTAGTTTAAGATTCATGTACTTATACGAGTTCTTTGTGCCGAATATTATCTAGATATCTACAGTTGAACAAGATTTTTTGCAAAGCGTTTGTACGGGACCTGTGGTAAATTCTAGACCTTCGTGTCATGACATTGAAGTTATCGTCACCAAATTGCATATCAATACCAATATTTATAAGATTGTTATAGCGTTAAAAGCTATATTGGGAAACGGTTTTTTATGGTAGTTGTGTTCACATATAGTCCGGTTCAAATAAAATTTGGTTGAATGAGTAAGGTTGGAATAAAATATTTCTGGGCCAAGTTCAATCGAAATACCAGCATAATAAGATGGAAGACCATGGAAGACTCTATTCTGGAAAGAAGTTTATATAGGGGCTTTATGAATGCCGATTCCTGCTATTCGTCCTTATAAAAATTTAATAACTTGTACCAAATTTCATCAAATTGTCCCCAAAATTGTTAACTGTAATTTGCGTACAAAGGTATACAGTCAGCCGGATGGACGGGCATCGTTAGGTCGATTCAGGAGGTAAGTCTAAGTCAATCGGTATGCTAAAATAAGGGTCGAAAACACACACAAAAGAAACATATAAAAAAAATTTTATAAAAAATTTGTTTTTAATTGTTTATTGTTTACAAAATATTTGTCAAAAAATTGATGTGAACTTTTACAATATTTCCTATATGTGGTAAGAGGTAAATTTTTTTTTCAATTTTAAAGGAGTTTCATATCTATGTAATCTATGGACCTAACATCAGAATAGTGACATCAATTTTATAACAAATGGCATCAATGAGGCAAAAAGTAACATCAATCCAATGACGAACGGCATCATACAGTTTTGTCATATTTTATGCGTCATATATGCTATGACTACAGTGACATAAATTCGATGCCACATTTTGTGTATTATTCACATTATTTTTGTGTTAAAAAATTTAAATAAAAAACAAAAATTCCCATATTCTATTTAGTTAAATACACCAAATTTTCCAAGTAGATTCATTACGAAAACCATATCGGGTATGCTGCTGGTGTCTTATAATTGAGAGTTCTTCTATGAGCAAAGGGCAGAATACAACAACAGTGAAGAAAACATGTGTAACGGGTAAGTAAATAATAATATTCTCTCACTTTGACTTTAGTCAATAACAATTCCTCATTTTAATGACCAACTGCCTAATAAGTTATTTTTCCGATGTTACTGAGTCATCACACGGATGACATTTTTTATTAAACTGACTCCGAGTTGTCATTTCTGTGATGGCGATGTGTCATCCCATTGATGACATAACTTCACCTGATGACAATTTGTCTAAGTAATGTTAAGGCTGACATCACAATGATGGAGAGTGTCATGGGATCAAAAACGGACACGCTTGTCATAGTCAGCGTTATGACGCATTTTCTATTAGTGTAGATGTGTGACTTGTGATACGGCAGCTGTTAGATGTCAATTAACCTCTACCAATGACAACCCAATGTAAAGGTGATAGGTCCCATTCATATAAAGTGTTGTTAAAACTAAAACCGGTCTCCTCTACTAAAGAAGCTATGGCGGGACTACTTAAGTGTCACTTCGCTACCCTCTAGGGATTTATGCACCAAATTTCTTCAAATGACATGGACAGCCAACTATTCGGACGAACGGACATCGTTAGAGAAATTCAGAGTGATTCTGAGCTGAAAGATTAACTAAAAACGCAAATCAGCACAAACATATGGTGTTGTGGGTATAATTATAGACATAAAAAATTGCTTGAATTTTTTATCGTTAAAAATTTCATTAAAAAATTACTAAAGATTTTTTTTTTTTTTTTTTGTTAGCGGAAAGATTTTTGATAAAAACTTATTACGAAATTATTGAAAATTTAAAACTTACAATCGTTGATTGTTTTTGGACGCATTTCTATCTTAAATTAGCTTTAATATGTTTGATATGAGTAACTAATCAAATATAAAATGTATTGCCTGTTTGTTGAAAATTTCGTTCGTTTAACTTACATTTAAAACAAAAAAAATAAATTTTTATTTGTTTTTGTTTATATGTTAATGTAAATGAAAATTTTTAATTAATCCTTTTTATTAAGCTTGAGGTCTTTTTCTTTTTTTTTATAAATAATATTAAATTTTATTGAATCCAATATTTCGGCACTCCGTTGTGTGCCTTCTTCAGGGATTTTTTCTTTAATATTTGACAAAAAATTAACAATTTTCAATAAATTTAACAAATTTAACATATTTAACAAAATGTCATATTTTCAATTAATTACAAAAAGGTTTTCCAATTTTAACCTAATCTATTACAGTTTAAAAATTAGGAATGATACCTACATTACGACACCGAATTAAGAAAGTTATTGTTGCTTTAATTTTTATGAGTTTATCTCTAACTGTTTTGTATCTATTAATATGTCTTCTTATATCTTGATTCCTTTTAAACAAATTGTGATTGATTGTAGATGTGCTTCTCATTTTATATAAATTGGCTCTTATTCGACCTTTAAAATTTTTAATTAATCCTTTTTATTAAGCTTGAGGTCTTTTTCTTTTTTTTTATAAATAATATTAAATTTTATTGAATCCAATATTTCGGCACTCCGTTGTGTGCCTTCTTCAGGGATTTTTTCTTTAATATTTGACAAAAAATTAACAATTTTTAATAAAAAAAAGCTTAATAAAAAGGATTAATTAAAAATTTTAAAGGTCGAATAAGAGCCAATTTATGTAAATGAAAATTGTTTTTATATCGACAAACAGCCAGATAATTTGTTTTATTTTTTTTTTTCCTAAAACTTTAGTTTTTTTAAATTTTATAGTTTTATTATCACATCAAACTTTTGACCAAAATTGTTATTCAGATTTGAAAATTTTGTTTTCTTCAGTATTTTCCATTGTTTAAAGTTTAAAAAAGTTTGTTTAATAAAACTTTTGCTTGTTCCAGATAAAATGTTAATTTTTCAGATATAAAGAATAACTTACCATTTTTAGTTGGATTAAGTGTTGATAATATTAACCGCAAAGGAACAAAAAGTTTAGAAGTTGTAGCCAAAGATGTTTTCCTAACTTGAATTTTAGTTGGGTTCTTAACGAAGCTAGAGCTAATACCGTTATGATAACTCTTACGAATTTGTTGAATTATTTATACTTCTGCAAGAGCTGCAAATAATTTAAAAGAAATAATATCAGAGCAGCAAAAATTTTCATTTATAATAACAACAACAATAGAAACATAAAAAAACAGTAATAACAGTTATACCAGTATCAAAAAAATATAAATGTTGCCCACCTCCGTTGTATATTTACGAGTATTTTGTTATTTAGAAAATTAGCCACAAAACAGTCAGCCATACAATATGATTATGAAAACATTTCAAAACCCAATTGATAGATACTGTTCTAATAAGTAGCAAAAGAGTTGAAATAAATAAATATCCTTGTTCTCTTGCAAAATTACACAAACGTCATAATAATGAATACAGACACAACTACTGACATATAAAAATTATTATCATTATTTGTTGTAAAAACGATACTCATCAAAGACTCTGGTGGTGATGTTGATGATGAGAGTGATAATAATAATACTATCCTAAAAATATGCAACGCTTTTGTTAAATTTACACACATATGTACGTACGTACGTACGTCAACTATATAATACAAACCTATTTCTTAACTTTGTTTTGAATAGTGCGACATTTACAAATTCCCAGCAAACAGAAATTAAGAATTTAAAAAATAGTATTTTTTTATACCATATCTAGTGTTTAGCAATCAGATCTAATTTAGCCATTTAGTGGCTAGATTTAGCAATTTTTCATCTCGTTTAGCCATGAAGAAATCAATTTAGCCATTTTTATTTAGCCAAATTTCCTTCAGTTTTTATAATGTTTGGACCAAAAAATATTATAAATGATGTATTAATAAAGGATGTAACGATACCGATATATCGGCGATACTTCACGTTTGTCGATATATCGGTATCGGCTATATTTTAATGTCGATACGCCAATACTATTTTATAGTTTTTTTTGAACAAACAATTTATTTTGCAATGCTTTTTTTTTGCAAAAAACCAAAAAGCAAAAAAATCAAACAGAATAATAAATTGTTTCTTTTAATTCTTAAGCTGGAGGTCGGTCCACACCACGCGTTTTTTTTTTCCTTTTTTCGAGTCGCGTGCTATTTCACTACGTATATGCATTTTACGCTTTTGCTGTGTAACTTGTCAATACAATTTTACACAACGACTTTTTGGACTGATTCATAAACGCATTGAACGCTTGGTGTGGACCTGCAGAGTCAGCTGTTTTGCTTTGCGCCATAATGGTCAATTGATAAATCTTGTATTTATTGTACGTTTTAAGAATTTTCTACTCATTTTTAATCATTTTGGTGAAAACAAAAATCATTTCGCTATAAATTTTGATTAACTTCAAAGAGACCACAAAATCCATAAGCAAAGTCACTGAAACATTTTCCGATGCTATTTCGCTAGTTAACAATCTTCGAACATTATTAGAAAATACGATAAATGAATAAACTGAGATGCAGAATAGTTCAGAGACGAAAAATTGCCGACGTACGTAACATTAGCCCTAAATAAAAGATTTGAGGGTTTAGAGAACAATAAAATCTATTGTTTATCTACAATTCTCTACCTTCAATAGAAAGCTAGAAATTTTCAAAGACAATAGATCGAAAAAAACGTCTTATTGAGCTACTCAACATGACTCTACATTCCTAATGTGTTGAAAATACTGTCACCGCTACACCTAGTAAAAGTTCCGATAAATCTATAAGAACTGACCTTTGAAGCGTTTGAGAAAATCTTAAATAAAAATTTGGAGAAGAGTTATCTAGATATACCTTATATCTATTTGTTTTTCTAGAGACGCAGATCCGTTGGTTTACTGGCGGTATTAAATATTGTACTCAAAATTTAAGATCATGGCGCAGAAATACTTAATTTGTCAAATGTGATCAGTCACATCTGAGAGACGATATTTTACTGCAGGTCTGTTTCAAACGGAGTTGCGAAATGATATCCGCAAAAGTTGAGAATACTTTGTTTTTTAAACAAAAATCTTATAAATATTAATTTTCAATATTAATAATCTCTTATACTTTTTTTTTTGTTTAAAAAATAAATTAATTTTACCATGAACTAAAATTCATTTCGTTGTTTTTAAAATCTTATTGGAATGAATTTTAAATATTAATAATCTCTAACACTGTAGAGAAATTACTCTACTTGAGTAATTATATTCGTATCGGTATCGGCGATATTTCTACTTGAGTATCGGCAAAAAGGCTTACCGTTACATCTCTAGTATTAATTGTGTTGTAGAGTTGATTTTTTTCTGAACGCAAGTTAACGCAAATGTTATTTACAATAAAAAAATCAATTTGATCAATTTATTAATACAAACAAAATAATCTAATTTCAGTGTAGTAAATAAATTTTGCAAGTTTTTTTTATTAATATTGATGATTTTTGTAATAAAATCTTGTTAAGCCATTTTTTACTAAAAATGTAACCATATTTAATTGGGAACAGTTGGCTTCACTTATCGAATCACTCTTTCCATACTATTGTGAAATGGAGAAAATAATTAGTTTCCTCTTCTCTTGAGAATGCCAATATTCTAAAAAGTTTACCAATTTGTATTCTTACGTTTGAGAATGGAATTAAATCAATCTTTATTTGTTTGCTGGATTACTTTAACGTTGTTATTTTGAATTTCAATAGATTACGCGGATGATTAAAGTGTAAGAATTGTATTAAGCGATAGTCTGTTTGTTGTCTGTATTGTACCCTTCACAGAAGGTAAAAGGGTATATATAAGTTTATTATTTCGTTTGTAATATCTACAATAATGATCTAAGAGACTATAAAGTATATATATTATTGGTCCCTTTGAGAAGCAAAGTTTGAACGATGTCCGTGTGTATGTTGAAATGTAGTTTTCCCAGAAATAATTGGGACTAGGTTGTTATATATTTATGTGACATATACTTCGTTCAAGTTTGATATTGCAATTGAGCTAGATCGTGCCATAAATGACTAAGGAGGTTATTTTCTAAATCACTTCACCTTGCGTTGAGAAATTTTTCACATAAATTTTTTTGGAATTTTAAAAGTTTGTAGGAAAATATTTTTCAAGTGAGGTGAAGTGTTTTAGAAAATAACCCCCTAAGTTTACCCATAAATCCCTTGTTGTTGTTGTTTTCTTTTTTTCTTTTTTTTCTGTATATCTAGAGAACAACAAGAGACAAAGTTTCCAGGTAAGGTACAAACTTCTTGGTTATCAATACACAACATCTCATAAAATGTGTGGAGAAGTGGGCGTGGCACAAAATAGGTTTTTTTTATCTAAAAAACGGTAGGAGAAAAATTCCAAATTTTGTACACATAGCTGTGTTATTAATACAAAACACCTCTAAAATTATGGGCGGGATTGGATAAGTGGGCATGGCACCTCCCGTACAAAGCCATTATATATTTCTGTATGTCGGGAGAACGGCAAGAGCCAAAGTTTCCAAATAGGTACAAGCACCATGGTTATCAATACACAAGATCCGACAAAATGTGGGCGGAATTGGAGAAGTCGGCGTAGCTCTTCTCATACAAAGACATTATAGATTTTTCTATATCTGCAGAACGGCTACAGTCAAAGTTTCCAAATTAGGTACAATCCTCTTGGTTATTAATACACAACATCAGTCATTCATCAATTTGGGCGGGAATGGAGAAGTGGGCGTAGCAGAAAAATAGATTTATTTATATCTAAATAACGGTATTTATAAAACTTTCTGTTCTTATCGCACCAAAGTGAAGGGTATATAAGATTCGGCATAGCCAAATATAGCACTCTTACTTGTTTTTATTTGGTTTTGACCATATGCATAGATAAAAGAACAAATTGCAATTATTTGTCGGTTCGTTATTACAAATGTGAATCTGCTGCTGTTTTATGTCTCAGTTCAATATTAAGTATACGTATGGAGGTACATACTTAAAGAATATGTTGAATATGGAAAATATACTTATTTTCAAGAACTTAACCTAATTGTTTTTAGTGTAAGAAGACACTTGTTTATTTAAATAGTGCATAATAAATATCGCAAGATTTTTTGACGCTGTAAGTTTTGAAATAAACTTTATGAAAGATTTAAATATAATAGAAAACACAGTCTTTAGATTGTAATTTTTTTATTAATTCATAAATTATGTAAGAAAGAATTATTTATGGCACCACACATCGGTGAAATGGCCTTCACGGAGATCCTGCACATACGCACTCTTGGCATTAATACGGCTGAATTTCCTTTTTGCGGGGCTTTTTTTTTCTCCCATAATGCACGACGATGTGGTGTTGTTAATATAGACCTTTAACTTCAAATAACCCCATTAAAAGAATTCTAATGTTGTTGAATCACAAGATCTATAGGCCAATCCGAAACGAGAGAAATTTCCAATAGTCATTTTGTATTAATGTCGCTTAATTTTGTTGTTTTTATTTCCTCCTGTAATGAACGACTAATTGTGACCTTGTCAACGTAGACCTTTGACTTAAAAACCTTTAATAAAAATATTAATTACACGCTCAGATTTTCTTTATGGGCTTTTGGATAGACGAAATGAGAGAGTAGAGAACCAGGAATGGTTTTAATGAGTAATTAAATTGTTTTACAGAATGTATAGCGGGTGGCACTGTCTTCTTAAAAATACATATTACCCATATATATTTGTTAAAAAGAACCGTGTTATCATGTCGCGATAACCAGACCCAGTCACAGTCGCTGCTTGACGCGACTTATTAAAATAAAAAAAATGTTTGGTCTAATATTGCCTCTAAACAATAATCTTTCCTAAAACAGTGCAGCTAGCCAACAATGGCATGCAGATTCTTCAAACTCTAAACGTAGCAATTTTGGCCGATAACAAAGCCATTAGGATAAAAATTTGCATAATCGCTTAAGGCCGTGTCAGATACAACTCCGTCGCGTTGCGTGTCGCTTCTAACTTTGACGGAAAAGCGTAAAGCAAAAGGTTTATAACACAATAAAAACTTTGACTTTACTTTTGGTTATTTTTTGGTTATCTATAAAACATTTAATTATTTGTTATAAAAATAAACGTACAAATTTTATTGGCCGATTTATTGGCATTTTATTTTGCAAAACCAAAAAAATATAATAAAAGCAAATTATAGGGATGTAACGAATACCGATACCGATACTGATATTTCGGGGATACTTCACGTTTGCCGATATATCGGTATCGGCGATATTTTACTGTCGATACGCCGATTCTTTTTTTATAGTTAATTTGAACAAACAATTAAAATTTCAATGCTTATTTTTGCTTAAAAACTAAAAGCAAAAAATTAAACAGAATAATAAATTGTTTCTTTTAATTCCTAAGCTGGATGTCGGTCCACACCACGCATTTTTTCTTTTTTTGAGACGAATGGATAAAGTAGAAAGTAATCTAACTTCATATTTTCGACTGGTATATGCATTTTTCGCGTTTGTTGTGTAACTTGTAAATACAAATTTACACTACGACTTTTTGGACTAATGCATAAACGCAATGAACGCTTGGTTTAGACCCGCGGCAGAATTTTCTGCTAATTTTTAATGACTTTTGTGAAAATGAAAATCACTTCGCTACAACTTTTGGGTTAATTCGAAGAGACCACAAAATCCATAAACAAAGTCACTGTTACATTTTACTAAGAGTTCTGATAAGTCTACAATAATTAATCTTTGGAGCGTTTGTGCAAATCTACAAAGAAAGTTTGGGGAAGGATGATCCTCTGTCGGTCCTACGCTGTGGCTCAGCTAAAGAAGAGTTCTAGATATACCTTGTTTACTACCGTAATAAAATGTTATACTCAAAATTAAAGACCGTGGCGAAGACATACATAAGCTGTCAAATGAGTTTAGTCACATCTAAGATGATTTTTACGGAGTTGCGAAATTATCTCCGCAAAAGTTGAGAATACTTATAATCTCTTACACTGTTTTTTTTTTTTTTTTTTTGTTTAAAAAATTAATTAATTTTACCGTGAATTTAAATTCATTTCGTTGTTTTTAAAATCTTATTTAAATCCATTATAAATATTAATAATCTCTTACACTGTAATTTTGTATAATAAAGATATGACTCTACTTGAGTTTTGTTAATTTTACCTTGAATTTAAATTTTATATTCGTATCGGTATCAGCGATATTTCTTGAGTATCGGTATCGGTATCGAATCGGCAAAAAGGCGTATCGCTACATCCCTAGAATATTGTACTAGCTGATTGTCAAAGCGTGCAAAAAGATGAGAGTTGCCTAGCTTTTCGCTTCGCTCTGCTTTAAAAGTTCTTTATGAGACATGTTCCGTATTAGAATGTATATTCATCTTACATGTCAAAAGTTTTATCTGACAAAGCCTTTCGAATGATTACGCTTTAATGTTCTAGTTTCTCTTGCTGTACATAGTCTTTTGTCGCACTTTTTTAACATTTTCGAAACAAAATAAGGGGATTATTAAAAATCATTCAATATTTGTTTTATCTGAATTTGAACTTTAGAGATTTACGATAATGTTTGATTAGTTATAAATAGTTTTAAGCGATTCTCTGCATTCATATTAATCACTGCTTTTTTACTTAAAAATTCTCAATATCTGGTTTTCTCATTTAGTACGCGACAACTTTTCTACTATTCCAAAAGTTCCTTTGTTCTGATTAGGGATGAAACGATACCACTTGGGCTTCTATACTTGTACACGATACTGTATCGGCAGTAATATACTCGGTATCAAACAAAAAGCATCGATACTTAATTGTATCGGTCAATACTTTAATATGATTACAGCCAGTGAAAACCCGATTAGAGCCAGTGAAAAAGAGTAAAAAATATAATCTTGTCCATTGTATACTTATTCGCGTATATATGAATGTTTTTAAACAAGGACAGAAAATAACAGTTATTTTGAAATTTCAAAACAAAAAAAGTATATAGATCCTTATGAACTAGTCTGTGATGAAATATTATGCCATTAAAAATTTTAATTTTTTTCGAACAAGAATAAAATGTTTTTTGATTTTTAAGTAATTTGTGTGCATATCCTATATCGCACTTGTTCAACAAAACAATATTGGTTTGTGTTATGTATGGGGTATATATATTTTGATTATCCCCTTGCTGAACCTTGCTGAATATTAAGCATTAATGATGAAACAGAACTGGGGCTGAACGATGTTTTCCATACAGTTTGACATAAAATTATTCCAGAGAATGCGGTCGAGAAAAAAATCAATTTTATTTTGAAAACGTTTTTCTCATGCTCTCACATAGAGCCAATTATTCTCCAAACAATTCTTCCATACTTTCGTTCAATTTTATACATTTTGTAAACAAAGAAAAAAAGAACAAAAGAAATGGGAGAAAATTTGCAGTTTCGGTCGACGTTTTGATTATGGGCTTAAAAATTTTTGCCTGAAGTTGAAGACTCAATTCTGGTTCATCATTTAATTTTGATCCATACACTCATATAAAAATGCGTCTTCACATTGATGATGCTCTAACATCAGAATTGTGACACCAATGCTATTGCAAATGGCATCAATGAGGAAAAAAGTGACGTCAATCCAATGACGAACGTCATCATAAAATGTTGTCATATTTTATGCATCATCTACGCTATGACTACAGTGACATCAATTCGACGCCACCTTTTGTTTACAGTGATAGAAAAGGTGTCATAACGCTGATGTATTTTGATATCAGTACAGACAAACTGTCATCAGTGCCATGAAAAACTGTGTGTAATGACAAACTGTCATCAGTGCGATGACAAAATATATCATGTCATCAGAGTAATGACAAACTATCATCGGTGCAATGACAAACTGTCATCAGTGCCATGACAAGCTGTCATCCGTGTGATGACAAACTGTCATCCGTGCGATGACATAATATATCATGTCATAATATATTATTTTTATAATTTTCATGTTTAAAAGTAAAATTAGAAGCAAAAATCCACATATTATATTTTTTTAATTATATATTATATCAAATTTTTCAAGTAGAATTATTACGAAAACAATATCGGGCATGCTGCTGGTGTCTTATAACTGAGAGTTCTTCTATTAACAAAGGCCGAAATACAACAAAAGTGAAACAAACATGTTAAGCAGCATATAAAGAACAGCCAACGCAAGTTCCTTAAAATGGTACGTACCTGACGTATCCTTGTAGCTATAAATTTTTGGCCTAAACTGATTTAAATTAGATTAAATATCATCCTTAAAATTCTCTTTAAACAAACGGTATTTTTCCTTTGTGTTTTATTAACATCCAAATGTAAGTTAAGATTCATAAAAATCTTTAAAATATCTTTAACAACAACGAATTTTATTTGTGATAATTTGTCACATTTTATAATGGAAAAATGTTCATATACTTTAATTATATTAATTTTTTAAAAAAATTCTACATATTAATTCTTTCAAGAGCACATTTAAATGTGAAAAACAAATTTCTCGAAGATTTTTCATTATCTTCATCAGCCATTTCAACATAATTTAGTTTTAAATACTGGTCATACATTTGAATGCATCAAGTTTTACATATTGAAATACAAGAATAAAAAAAATATTATTTCTTCGTATTGAATTTAACAAATTCATGGCTCATCAAAAATAGCCAACAAAATCGCCAACTATTTTATAGATCGCCATGTCGTCAAATCGAAAATAAGGTCGCCAAACAAGTTTGAAAATCACCACGTTTGGCGAGAAATCGCCACATCTGACAGCCCTGCACGCCAGAAGCAGTGGTAAAAATAAAAAAAAAATTTTCGGGTATATTTTTAGAAAACTTTATGTAAACCTTCATTGCCGTTTTTCTCCACTACGACTTTTTGGCATATGCTCCAAGCCAAAAATGAGCTGACGAATAGTGTATTAACTTAAAATTTTTATTTTTTTACTTTTGAAAAAATCGACACGTAATAAGTTTATATACAAAATTTTGGCGGAACAGCTTAGTTTTGCTTAAAATTTGGTCTTTAATCAAATAATAAAAAATCCCATTTCCCCGGAAAAATCCGAGTTTCAGACTACGTTAAACTAAGTTTAATCTTGATCGACATCCCAAAAACCCGGCCTAAGTTGTGCTTAGGTTTCGGTGACCATCCGTTCTGTATTAAGGGGTCTGTACACGGTTAAGCATTTCTCATCAAGAGCTATGGTAGCATTAGTGAAAATGTTTTTATATGTGTGAAACCGACGATGCTATATGGAAAATCAAAAAATGTAGATATGACGGCAAATATTACGTCGAGCACACGTTCACAAGTGAATTCGTCTGCATGACAAAAATGCTTGTCATGTAGAGACCCCTTTATACAGAACAGTACTGTATTTTAGAGCTTTGGTCAGGGTGAATTATTTTTTTTAGTAAAAAAACTTTAAAATCTTAATTTTATATTTGTCTTTCTTCAAATTCATAGTGTTGTTATTTTGCTTAAGTCTTTAACAATTGATTTTAAAAATAAATTGATGGCTGCCAATTCTATATTAATCTACATTAAGGTAATTCACGTCACAAGTTGCACCCTTGCGAAAAAGCAAAAACATAGCAAGAACCACATAGACAATTAGTTGTACACAAATAATACTATGCAACAAAAAAAAAAAAATTCCCTTCAATAACCACTATATTTTTCAATGTAATTCTTTGGCGTTGCGTTGCGTTTTACGTGATTAGGGCCTTAAATATATGGTCATCGTAGTAAAATAATGAATAAGTATTTATTAACTTTAGAATTTCCCTTCTTGCATTTACATATTACTATAAAATTTACTTGAAAGAACTAAATTAAATCTTATTTTAATGTTGAAATTTCCACAGAAGCACCCTTCAATAAACGCTCATTTGCTGTATCATCGTCATAACTCAAAAATATTAGTTTAACAAAAAACTACTTAAAAGTTTAAAATTTAAACACAATGGCATTTAAGCAATAATTCGCAATTTTTTACTTATGACGTTGTTGCAGCAAATGAGCGATATATTTATTTACTGGCAAATTGTTTTTATTTTGATTTCTTGCGAAAACAATAAAAGCACTTTGTTTTTGTTTTTAATATGTTTTTTCTTTACCCACTTACAACTACAATTAATGTTGGGAGAATTCCAAATAATTGTAGCGGGGAATGTAAGAAAAGATAAAACTCATCACTGATTTATTGTTTGGTATTTTGTTTAAGCTTTGATATCGTTGAGTGTTTATAGGTAATGAGTGTTTGTAGGTAATTCTCATTCCCTCTGTAGTCTTGTTTGCTGATAGCTTTGGCTTTTCTAAAATTATTTAGGAGAACGTTTCCTGATGATCTGGCCTAAGCAACCAGTGAAATGCTTATCCTCCAACAATAAATTTCAGTATTTTTTATCAATTATTAAAAAAAAGAATTAAGCACAACAAACCAAATCTTTTTGATATATTATTTATTTAAAGAACAAGGTACTAAATTCGACAATTTAAAAACTCTTTCGCACATCTTATTTTGATTTTATTAATTTAATTGTAATAATCATCGTGTAAATATTTTTAACTTTAATGTTACATTTGAATTTGCTAAATTCCGGTAATAAAATGATAAGTAATTTCAAAAATCCACTTAGATTCTAAACTAATGATGTTTAGGATGTTTGGCAACCGGTTTAACAATTATTGGCACAACAATAACTTTTTGTGGAGGTGGATGTCTTTTTGGTGGAGGTGGAGGTGGATGTTTTTTTGGTGGAGGTGGAGGTGGATGTTGCTTTGGTGGAGGATGTGCAGCTTGTACTTTAACGGGCTGTATAATGATCTTTACTGGAGCTGGATGAGCAGGTTGTGCAGCTTGGCCACCACCTTTTTTCTTGAAAGTAGGCGTGGCCCCAGAGCAGGCAAGAAGTAAAAGAAAAATACTTAGAATTTTTATAAAATTCATATTTTTCAGCGGATGTGTTGTCTTTTGAATCTCGTATGAAACTAATTTGTTCAAATTGTATGAAATAGCTTTTATATTTTACATGAGAATTAAAAAAGTTTTCTTAAAAAATTATTGGCTTAATTGGTATTCGATAATTTTGTAATTATTCGAATATATTGTTGTTTTAACTTATGTATAATTTCTTGATAAGTACAACTTAATTGTTAAGTTTTTATTTATTTATACAGATAATCAAAACTATTTTGTTTTGTATACAATATTTTTTTGGGATTAAAATCTAAATAAGCCGACATATATAATAAATATAAAATAATATACAAAACGTGAAATCAATTTCTATTTATGTACACTCATAGAAAAATGCATCTTCATATTGATGATGCCCTAACATCAGAATTGTGACATCAATGTTATTACAAATGACATCAATGAGGCAAAAAGTGACATCAATCTAATGACGAACCTCATCCTAAAATTTCGTAATATTTTATGCGTCATCTACGCTATGACTACAGTGACATCAATTCCATGCCACATTTTGTGTACACTGATAGAAAAAACGGCAAAACGCTGATGTATTTGGACACCAGTACAGGCAAACTGTCTTCAGTGCTCATCAGTGCGATGACAAATTGTCATCAGTGCGTTACATAATATGTCATGTCACCAGTGCGATGACAAACTTTCATCAGTGCGTAACATAATATATCATGTCAACAGTGCGATGACAAACTGTCATCAGTGCAATGAGAAACTGTCATCAGTGCAATGACAAACTGTCATCAGTGCGATGACATAATATATCATGTCATCAGTGCGATGAAAAACTGTCATCGGTGCGATGACATAATATATCATAACATAATATATTATTAACATTATTTTCATGTTTAAAAAGTAAAATTAGAAGCAAAAATTCCCATATTCTATTTTTTTCAATTATTTATTTAAATACATCAAATTTTTAAGGTAGAATTATTACCAGGGAAACCAGAAATATGCTCTAAAAAATACGTTTTATGCGCATTAAATATGCAGTAAAAACTCGAAAACTATCAAAAAAATAACAGATAAATTCCGTAAAAAATAAATTTTCAGTTATTTTATATAATTTATTTATCAAAAAAATAACGGACAAATTCCGTAAAAACAAATGAATTTTCAGTTATTTTAAATAATTGAACTATCAAAAAAATAACCGACAAATTCTGTAAAAGCAAATGAATTTTCAGTTATTTTATATAATTTAACAACCAAAAAATAAATTTTCAGTTATCTATTTATAGATCTGTGGCAAAAAGTAAAAGTGGAAAACGATTTGCTTATTTTGTGTAGAAAATTCCCAAATTCTATTTGTAAAAATTATTTAGTTAAATACATCAAATTTTTAAAGTAGAATTATTGCGAATACCATATCGGGCATGCTGGTGTCTTATAATTGAAAGTTCTTCTGTAAACAAAGTGGCCTGCACAACAAACATGTATAACGGGGTAAGTAAATAAAAATAAATATTCTCTCTCTCTCTCTCATTAGAATAACAAGCGGACAGGTGTCTGGTATTTTTTAGAAATTCGAGTAAAATCTGTATTATATAAAATTACTGATTTACATAAAATGACTGAAAATTCATTTGTTTTTTTGAAAGTTGTCAGTTATTTTTTGATAGTTAATTTTAATTAAATAAATAAAAAAAATTCGTCGGTTAATTTTTTGATAGTTGAGTTATATAAAATAAGTGATAATTCATTTGTTTTTACGGAATTCGCAGTTGAATTTTTGACAGTAAAAATTAAATGAACTTTTCGTTAAAAATAAATGAAAAATAAGTAGACCGGTTCTTAACTGAATAATCATTTATTTTATATTACAATTTTAGTTAATTTTACGTACAGAATATTGTGAGTGTAAGTATGCATGTATGTACATATGTTTCATATATTTAATATTTTACATGTTCTTCAAATGAATAAGAGTTATTTTGCTTCTAATCGAAAATCGTGCCAAAGTAACGTTTAATTCTTTAATTATTTCTGGTTTTAGAATTTTTTTTTTTCTTTTTCTTAAAGTAATTACATATTTTAATATTTTTCCATATTTTTAATGTGCTAAGAATACCCAATTGATTTTTTTATATAATAAAATATTTTAATAAAATTTTTCCGTTTTAAATTTTAACGATGTGATGACATAATTGCCTATATAGGCGTGTATGCTGTTATCAACTTTCCATTTCGTATTTGATTTTAAGGAATCAAATAAAACAGGTTTTTTTCTACTGCAACACTAGCATATTAATTGACCAATAAACGTCTTAATTTTAAACCGTTTTAATATTTTATTAAGTGCTGTCAGAAGTGACTTAATTAAACAAGTGTTACATTTGTTACAAATTATTCAAACACGCGCTTTTGATAGTAAATTAGTTTATGTTTTTTTTTTAGTTAAATATTATTTCTGAAGTGGTAAACGCAAATAAATATAGATTCATATTTTACAAATCCCTTTACCTTGCTTTGAGGAAATCTAACGTATAAATTTTCATAAAATATGAACATTAATAATTATAAGTGTTGATCAACCTTTTTTCGATTACTCTTAATATGTATATAGTCTCTTATATGCAGGCGTTTTAAAATTTTCACACCACAAGGTATGCAGCGTTTGGAATTAAAAAATTCAATATGAATTTCTGAAGGAAGCAACAACAAAATTATAAAAGATTTTTGACTTTGGGTTTGCGTTCAATGTAATTTTCGGAGTTGCGTTGCGCTTTACACAATTAGGGCCTTATTATAAACATGTTATGTGCACGATGTTGGAAATGGAATGCATATTTCAGATTATGTTGATGCTTCTTGGGTTGTTCTTTCAAGAGTTTTATTTTATATCGGAATCTATTAAATTTCTACAAGGTTATTAAAATTGGTTTGCCTTTTCAAGTTCGATCTGAATTTATATTTTTCATTCCATGAAACCCATAAATAAGCGGTCACTTATTATAAGGATTGAGCGCTTTTGGAACATCTTACCACTTGAACTTCGTTTATATTCCCATACGAACAATGTATTTCGTTAAAGCTTTTTAGAGGCTTGTCTTTTTTGTAGACTTTAATTTAAAATTTCAACATGTTTGCTGATGATGTGTGTGTGTTATGTATCCATATAAACATGAATTGGTGCTAAAAACCCAAATAGAAAGGGATGCTGCACTTATTTTTGAATTTGCGAGATTAAATCGATTACTGTTGAATCCTGGTAAAACCAATCTTATTTTAATGTATATGTTGATGGAAAAATTGTGTATGAAACCCATTTGATAAAGTATTTAGGAATTATTCTTCAAAGCAACTTATCATGGGATATGCATATCAGTGATGTGAAAAGAAAGATAGCTCCAGCGATTGGAATTTTATATAAATTAAAGGACAAATTGGAAAAAAGATCAAAACTGATGATATATCATTCCTTGATACAATCTCATTTGAATTACTTGGCTATAATATATGCTTACAATAAAAACAATAGTTTACTTAAATCCCTTCAATGTATGCAAAACAAGGCATTAAAAATTGTATACAATTTACCAGTGTTGTATTCAACTATTTCATTATATAAAGAAATATGCAAAACAATATTACCAATCTATGGGTTGCATGAATATCAAGTTTTAATGTTTGTGTTTAAATGTATTAATAATATTGGGTACCATACCATGCCATTCACACAAAATCAAATTAATTTCAACACACGGAACAGAACAAATTTTAGAATTCCTAGATGCAGGTTAGAAACAATCAAACAGCGAATTGATTATATTGGTGGAATTAAATTCAATAATTTGCCTATAGCTTTAAAATCAATTGATCGAATTTCCATTTTTAAGTCTTCTTGCAAAGAACACTTATATAATACAATTGAAACGCTTTTAATATAATTTTTTTTTTCTTTTTTGTTTTAATATAAACTTTTTTTATGAAAATATATTTGTAATATATTCTATAAGTTACTTTTTACCTTATATTTTATTTGTATATTTAACTTTTGAACTATTTTGCCATTTTGCCTCAATAATGCCTTCTTGGCGCTGGGGCCAAATCGGAATTTGTAAAATTTATTATGTCCAAATAAAGTAAACAGCTACATTTATTTGTAGTTGTCAAAAACAAAAAAAAAAAAAATTTTTTAATTGTATGTATATTATTAAAAAACCCATACTTTTACATTACATAGTACTATGCAATAATTAAAGCAAAATAAAAATCGAAATTTTTTTTTTTTTTTTTTTGCAATTTTTATGAAAGATTAACTAACACAGGGTTAATATTGTTCATAGATGTGGTGTTTACCAGGCCTATGGTATCGCAGTCGGGGTTGTAGAGTCGGAGTTAATAATTATATTTCTTATAATATCGTAAACAATTTTATCCCTAAATGGACATATAAAGGGTTTTTTAAGCCCGATAGGAGTTACGAAAGCGTTAGCTGTCAAACTAACTGTAACACTGAGTTTTTTTTATATTAATGATCAGTATACTCTATCATATAATCATCTATAAAATCATTCTTGAACAACGCTACCAAATTTACTTTAAAAAATAGTTATCGATTGCAAAATTGGGTTCGCGATGACTCAAATTTTTCACTTAGCGGTTTAAAAAAAAAAACAAAATTGCCGCATAGAGTAAAACCATATCAAAATAAATCCAACTAACTCCAATTCTTTCCCCCGGGAGTGTGCTGCCCCTCTTAGAGTGCCTTGTTTAGGCCGCTTGAGAATTTTTTCCTCTTGGTGCTACATCTTCTGCTGTAAATGTATTCCGCTTTGATTATTTAGTTTACCTTAGCAATTTGATGTACTGGCATCTTGAGAATCTCTTACATCTTAAGAACAGGTGAATGCTTCCTAGGTTGCACCAAGCTTCCAAATGAAATTTGTTGCAAACTAGGCCCCGGTAGCCTAGTTGGTAGTGAGCTAGTCTATAAGCGCGAGCGTTGCGGGTTCGAATACCGCCAGAAATTCTGGGGGCTACTATCTATTGCGATGCGAAAGAGAATTGTAGCAAATCTAGTGATTGGTACTCTTTAATGCGTTTGCGCATTTCGCACTTGTTCCTCGAAACAGAGTCATCTCAAAATTTATAAATTTTCAGTAGAGACAAAAAACTTTTTTTTATATGTATTCTTATATTACAAATGGGGATAAAACTGCATTTTTTTTAAGCAAAACACTACAGAAATAGATCTAAGATTTTTACAGTGGGTAGATGTGGCCACTGTTTATCGTTTTCTTGCAAAAAGTGAAAATTGAAAAATTTTGAGTTGACGCTGTTTAGAGGAACAAGTGTGATTGGTCTTTTGCAACTTTTATTTTTTTCTTTTCGCAAATCATCGTTATTTCTTATATTTAAACTTTTCAATTTCAAATTTTTTTACATATTTTGCCATTCCAATACTGGAAATCTGCGCTATCTTTGATTTTTATTATTGGCATTTAGCTTTCGCATCAAAATTGTATTCGTATCGCAATAGAGAGTAGCCCCCTGGTCTCCTGCAGACAAGCGTAGAGCTTCGCGGAATTAGCATACGAAGAAACATTGGAAGAGACAGAGCTGCTTGGGGTCCAATGGAGTTCGAAGTTGTACCTCAGTACTTGACTGAGTTGCCCAGAAGTCAGTAAGTAGTTCCCGTTGAGTACAAGCACCGGTCTGTCTATTGGTGAGGTCTCCGTTAGTATGCTTCTTGCGAGAATTTCTTCCTGTCTTTCAGAATTTTTTCTTTGCGGAAGCCTTGCTTTTCTGATATGTCGGTTTTCAGGTATGAACTCACAAAAGAGTTCAGCGAAGACCAGCTTTTTTAACAAAGGATACTATCGGGTGGCTGTAGTTTAAGCCCAAAGCACCGGGTAGGGCTACAATCAAATGGAACAGTGATTATTTACCCTTGTGGGAAAGTTTGGCCTGTGGATGGCCCTAGGTGCTGTTGCTTTTCAAAAGAAGCTGCTAGAATTAACGGGTGGGTGTATAATTTGTGGTAGACTATACACCCGAATTGCTACGTGTTTGTGGAAATGATACTTCACTCACACAGGGTCATTTGGTAAGCGCTTAATAATAACACATCATGTTGTTGAGATCCACCGTGAAATTAAGTCGCAATACAGTGATTCACGGTAATCGATATCACAGTTTACTCCAAATTCATTTAGAGGATTTATAGAGTTCAATTAGAAAATTGTACCGTTTGGTGCGGTTTATATGCTGGTGGCATTATTTGTCCTTATTTTTTCAAAAATGAAATGAAATAGAGATTTACCGCACCATGTTCAATTACACTGTGCTAGTCGCAAATTTGAACAACCTGGGTATAGCTAATTCGAGTACGCTGAATTGAACTGTGATAGCGGTTCTTCAAGTTAGCGCTCGTATTCGCGATAAAAAATTTAAATACTAATGTACCATAAAACGATATTTTTTATACTATTAGGTTCATTGTTCAATTTAAATCAATGCAACTCTTTTAAATACAATTTTTCGTCTTTTCGGGGAAAATTTTGTTTTGGTGATTGTTAAACATTTTTTTTCATAACTTTATTGATTTTTTTTTTTTTTTTTTTTTTTTTTTTTTAGAAAAAATGTTTTTGCGAAGATTTTTATTGATTTAATTAATTGCAAAGTCAAAACAAATTTTGCGAAAAAAAAATTTCCATTAAATACACATTACAGCTGCTTTAAAACTTTTAATCGCGAATACGGGCACTCACTTTAAATTCAGCGCACTTAGCTTTGCCAGTAATGCGCCCAGATTGTTGCAATTTGCCACCATCACAGTTCATTCAATAGATTTAAGAAAAAATTCTTAAAAAATAAAATCGGGAAAAAAAATTTCTGAGAAAAAATAAGAAATTGTATTTAACAGTGATAAAAAACAAATAACAAATATCGTTTTACGTTGGTATTAAAATTTTTATTCGCAAATACTTCGAAAAATTACTAGCACCATTGAATTTAACGAACTCAAATTAGCTTTACTGGTAGGTACCCAGCTTGTTAAAAAAATTGTCAAATTTATATCATTGATCCGGGCGAGATGTGCTTTCGATAGGCGCACAGTGGGAGATTTTGAAAAAAAAACTTGGAAATATGTAAAGGGGTAAGTGCGATGGGAAAAATATGTAGGTGCCAACTAAGGACTTATATTCAAATTAAATTTTGGATTTAGGGTCTATAGACATATCAGGAGTAGAACACTAGTTGAGTTTTACAAATAATTTATCACTTAGGACGGGTTTTTAAGATGTGGATCATGTTAAAACTTAGTTTAAAGCACTCTGAAACTCGGATTTTGCTGGCGATATGTTATTTTTTTTATTTCATTAATTAAAGGCCAACATTTTAAGCAAAGCTAAGCAGTTTCGTCCAAATTTCGTATACAAACTTGGTAATTGCAGCACAAATCTGTTTTAAGATTAACTTAACCTAGTTTGACTGAGATCTCAAAAACCCAGCCTTATAGTTTACAATATATCCGGCTTTGAAAATAAAAATTTGCTATTTCTGCCCAAC
The DNA here is from genome assembly GCA_943735925.1 of Pollenia amentaria. NCBI lineage: Eukaryota > Metazoa > Arthropoda > Insecta > Diptera > Polleniidae > Pollenia > Pollenia amentaria. The sequence continues at coordinate 178,842,937 of OX031010.1, read as the reverse complement.
TTGGTCTACTATTTTGTAAATATGAGATTTAAATTTGTTCCGATTTGTAAAATTTATTAATGACATTTTGCAAAAAAGTTCGAAAAATTTTTTTTTTTTTTAATTTTTGTCACTAATAAAAATTTGTATAATTGCAATAAAAGTTTTATAAATTAATTTTAATATTAGTATTGTGGTTATTTTATTGAACTGTTAATGGTTTTTTAATCCAAATTTAGATATTTTAATTAGGCTCAAGTTCATTGAATTTAATTTTCATTAAATTATTTTTATGAAGACAGGAATTTTACAACATGAAATTAATTAAAATTTTATTGATGAGTTTTCATTCTTGACTGCGCTGAGATTTGAACCCAGGCTTTCACGGACAGGTTGCCCAGACTAGTTTCGATTGTAACCACACAATCTCGTCGGTGGGGTTTGCCGTTTTACTCACTCGGCTATTGCAGCCGAATGACGTCAGTAGTCAAACATCAATCCTTAAACCAAATGGTATTTCACTTTAGTAGATCGAAATTTGCTTTTGAACGAATGATTATCTATTTTAATTAATTTACATGTTCTTCCTAACTTCTGTTTTTTCGTACTTTTTGTCAAGAATTCTTCTTGAAATCCAAAGTACATTTTATTGTTTTTCAAGTTTTTGTCTTTCTTTTCTCTTGTTGACCTTTTCCAGCTCAACTTGAAGGACAAATGTAAACATAGCTCGTGCCTTAGCTGTTAACAATATTAGTATTGTGGTTATTTTATTGAACTGTAAATGGTTTTTTAATCCAAATTTAGATATTTTAATTAGGCTCAAGTTCATTGAATTTAATTTTCATTAAAAATTTTTAATGAAAATTAAATTCAATTAGGGATTGATGTTTGACTACTGACGTCATCCGACTGCAATAGCCGAGTGAGTAAAACGTCAATAATGCTCGAAAAAGTGGGCTAAAATTGGACTTCATGAGGAACAGCCTCGGCGGTCATATGACCGAAATCATTTTCAAATGTTAACGCCATGTGCTGATATTTCGAATGCAAATGATTAATTTTTTTTTTAAATTTAATTTTTTCGAATATGCTTTTATGAGGTTTCTATTTATCTATTTCTATTAATTTTTTCGTGTTATTTTTTCAAACTTCCATTTCTATCGAGCTTAAAAAAATACAAGTTGATTGTTATGAATATCTAAATTTGGATTAAAAACCATTAACAGTTCAACAAAATAACCACAATACTAGTATTGATATCAGCTAAGGCACGAGCTATGTTTACATTTGTCCTTCAAGTTGTGCTGAAAAAGGTCAACAAGAAAAAAGAAAGACAAAAACATGAAAAACAAAAAAATGTACTTTGGATTTCAAGAAGAATTCTTGACAAAAAGTATGTAAAAACAGAAGTTAGGAAGAACATGTAAATTAATTAAAATAGATAATCATTCGTTCAAAAGCAAATTTCGATCTACCAAGGTGAAATACCATTTGGTTTAAGGATTGATGTTTGACTATTGACGTCGCCCGGCCTCAATAGCCGAGTGAGTACAACGGCAAACCCCACTGACGAGATTGTGTGGTTACAATCGAAACTAGTATGGGCAACCTGTCCGTGAAAGCCTGGGTTCAAATCTCAGCGCAGTCAAGAATGAAAAATTATCAATAAAAAAAAAAAAAAATTTTAATTGATTTCATGTTGTTAAATTCCTGTCTTCATAAAAATAATTTAATGAAAATTAAATTCAATGAACTTAAGCCTAATTAAAAAAATATCTAAATTTGGATTAAAACCCATTAACAGTTCAACAAAATAACCACAATACTAGTATTGTTATGAATATTTTAATGGTATTTTGCTAAAATTAAAAAAAAATGTACGTTAATTCATAGTTTATCTATTTTTAAGACAGATTTTTTTAAACAAAAAAACATTGAAGTATTGGATATTTTAAAATTTCGTTTTAAAAATAAAAAAAACACAAGCTAAAAGTTACTGTATAATACCAAGTTCTTTATTAAATATATATTTCTTAAAGTTTAGAACAACACTGACATCACTTAAGCGCCCTTCTTTCAACAGTAACAAAGTTGTATCCCTAAGAGGATCCGAAAATGTTATTTTTACTTTTGAAGTTTGTCCAAAAGTACTTTCAATACGTCCACATTCTCCCGTAGATAATTCAATTTGTTTTCCTATATACAATTGGCGATTCGATTCTTTCTTGAATAAATTTTGTACAATTAGCTCTTGGGAATTGACTAAACGCTGAACAGTACCTTGTTTTGTTTTATTTTTATAAATTTTCCAAAGTCTCAGTTGATCTTTGGCATAATGCATTGATGTAGTATGCCATTCTATTTTACCCCAGAACGCTAAACGACAGGAATTTGTGTGAATATCTAAATCTAGTTTTGAGGCGATTAGAATGGTATCAGATGCTGTTAATATGGCCTTTTCAAATTCCAGGAGAGCCCATATGGCGGGGCATTTGTCCTGTGTTTCTAATTCTTCAACAAATTGATATTCTCTTAAAGGATCAAATGTTTTGTTTAAATCGTTATCTTTGAATAAAGTTAAATTTGCCATTACAGTTTCATGTCCGACAGTTATGTGAAGTTTTGTTTTCGATTTTATGGCATATTTGTAATATTTTATATGATGGACTCTTATAACAGCTGCATATATTGGTTGCAAATATCCTGCTTGACAAATTACACCTCTCTCCATTTGCTTTGCATTAAACTGAGTGACACATATTCCAACACGATCGCCCATTTTAGCCTTTTGCACGGGCTGACGAAACATTTGCATAGATTTTATTTTACGTTGTTCCTTTATTAAAGGTAGCTCGATAGTGTCATTTACATTAACACATCCCTGTATTATGGTACCAGTACAAATTGTACCTAGTTAAATAATGTTAATTTTCAGTAAAAAGATTTTTTAAATATTGTGCTTAAGGATGACATTTGTATACAAATGATGATGATTTTTTTTTTAAATTTTTTACACAAAGATAAACAAAGTTTAATATGTAAAAAGATAGATGAGTCAAACTTTCAAAACCAAGAAGAATTAAAATTATAACAAGTGGGGTTTAACAACATATTAAGAAATTCCCGGTTTTCATTTTAAAATTCAGATTATAACCAATTAAGTCAAATTTGCAATAATCTTTTCTTTTTTCCTATAAAAACTTTTTAAATTTTTTTGAAAAATTTATATATTTATTGTCTTTTTCTGAAAAAATTTACTGAAATCAATTATTTTACTCTGAATTTGATACGAGTAATTTCTTTTCAAACATTTTTATAAACTAGAGTTTTAATTAATAAGGATAATCACGATGGTCATTGTGCAAATTTGCACTTTGTAAATTTTCAGCGCATATTAGCTCTGTTCCATATGCATAACGAAACAGTCCGAACTTGCACAAAGTTACCCAAAAGCGTTCCACATAACAAATTTTGTGCAATTAAGAGAGTAATTGAGAGAGTATTTTTTTTAATTTCCTTTACAAATTTGCACGAACTTTTTATATGGGTAAGTTTGGACAAGAATAAGCAATCAGCTGTTTTTTTTTAATTTGAAACTGAAAAATGAATCCGAAAATTTACAAGCAAAAGAAAAAGTTTAGTTTTTATTAAAAAATATATTTATATATTTTATTTTATTTATATTTTATTAATATATTTTATTAATATATTTTATTAAAAAATATATATTAGAAAGCAAAATGTAAAATTTTAATGAAAAAATGAAAGTGGTAAATGCATTATTGCATACATATTTCCCTTAATCTTTAACAAAAAAGAAAACAAAATATAAAAAATTACAATGATGCAAATGTTTTGGTTTTATAATAGGTCTGTCTGGGTACTTTTCCAGTAGCAAATACTCAGTAAATTTTTTTGGGAGAGTAAGACAAATTTTACTCTTTCGGCTGAGAATATCTCAAAAAGTACGCAGACAGTATCCAGTGAAATCTTGCAAGAAAACAGCTGATCGGTGTGTAAACAATTGAAATAACAAACGTGAGCCAAGATAGCGTTGAAGAAATAGCGTCCAATTTGGGAATTTAAAAACCGGGAAACCAAAATACCCAAATAATGGGTATTTGCAGTATAAACAAAAAGTTAGCGTCGAATTTAGGAATTTAAAATAGGGAAGTACATATGTATATAAAAAAGTTGGCGCAAACGCTTTTTTTTCGAGTTATGGACGTTTAAAGTTTTCATATAAATATGTGATTTTCCACTACAATTCTAAACGTATATGGCCAATATTGGTATCATTTTAAAGCTCTTGAACAGATTTTTCTGGATATACATAATTTATTTCAAAATATTAAACTCTTTAGATCACATTCATTTTACGTCGAAATATTACGGAAGTGCCCTAGGAAAGAATGTAGTTTATTTAAATAAAAGTGTAATACAAATTTTAAAAAATAACAAACACTAGCATCGCAAAAAAAATTCTTTGCATAGCCAGCCTTTGGCGGACCCAAGGATGTTCTTCTCTATGGTATAATAAACACCGGTTTCGCTTACTAAAGCTTCCTTGCATAGCCGGCCTTTGGCTGGGCGCAAATATTTTCTCCCCTATGGTATAACTAATACCGTCTCTGCATAGACGGCCTTTGCCCATGGGCAAGGATTCTCTCCTCATTAGTATAACATAAACATAAAGGTTTTACTTGTATTTTAATTAAAATTCTTAAATAAATTAGTATGTACATAGTATATACATTAGGGGTATAACCAAAAAAAAAATACCTATCACGACGGGGTGGCCACTGATGTATATATCAAGAAAACAGTTTTTTGAGATCAATTTGGATAAAAAACCTCCCCCCCCCCCCCCCCCCCCAAACCGTTTTTTCTAAAAGCTTCCAAAAAATAATAATATTTGAATTTTTATTTTTTAAATACCATACATACAGTCATGTACTATATATTAACTTCAGAAACTAAAAATTATCTATGTTGAAGGAAATAAACTTTGGTGGTATAAGTCTTGTGTATTTTTAATAAACAAAAAAAAAAAAAAAAAAAAATCCAAATACTAAACTTCAAAGTGATTTGGGGGGGAACTTTTTTAACGCCCGCGAAAAAGTGACCCCACTTTTCATCATAGATTTTCATGGTCCATATGGCATGGATAGGTATTTTTTGATAATATTAAAAATTGTTCAAAAGTTATACCCCTAATATTCATACATTAAAGAATTAGAAAAAATTAATAAATTTGTTTTTATGCTTACTAAAAAACTTTTGTATTTTGCAAACTCGTCCCACTTCTTAATTAACTAAAAATATTAAAATAAATTCTGTATGTCCAGAAAGATCTAGTGAAACGCTTTGCAGTGATACCAATATTAGCCATATACATTTGGAAATGTACTGCAAAATCACATATTTATATAAAAACTTTAAACGCCCATAACTCGAAAACTAAGCGTTTGCGCCAACATTCTTATTTTATTTTTTCTTCTTATTTTTCCATTTTCTATCACCCTAGGTACTTTTTTTTTTATTTGGAGCTGCGTCGGTAAACTAGATTTAAGCCCAAATATATTTATATCTATATATATAAAAATAAGTCCGTATATGTACGTCGCCGAACTAATCATAAACGCGTCGTGCGATTTCAACCAAACTTATACACTACGTAGGCAGTGGCCCATATATATATGAAGTTTGGTTGAAATCCGATAACGCATGTGTGTGCGGTGCGTATGTGAAGTGAGTGTGTTTTTGCCGCAGGCATTTTTTATTAAAAACAAGTGTGTTTCTTTTCTTATTTTGTTTTGCCGTGCGAAGCAGGCAACGGGCCCGCTAGTTTTTAATAAAAATACAAAAAATATTTACCACAGGCTTTTGCAGGGTATAAACTATATATTTTCTGAAAGTAAATAGTTTTCTGGACAAAATGAGCGATGCGTGCAAAAAATCGTTCGGACAGTTTCCGAGAAATCTGGGTTCATCCAAAATGGTCAGTAAAAATCTTTACTGATTTATGCAATGAACCACAGGCTTTTGCACGGTATAAACTATATATTTTTTGCACGCATCGCTCATTTTGTCCAGAAAACTATTTACTTTCAGAAAATATACAGTTTATACCGTGCAAAAGCCTGTGGTAAATATTTTTAGTATTTTTATTAAAAATATAAATATATTTTTACTTCCCCTTTTTAAATTCCTAAATTCGACGCTAACTTTTTGTTCATATCGTTGGTCTCAAGTAGAAAGGCCCTAACTCAAATAATTGTAACTGTATAGGAGAAGGTAAAAAACATAACAGAAACTGTATGTATCATAATGTAAACTTGCTCATACAACTGCTTGTAAAGCCGTTATTCTTTACAACAATGTAATGAATTTTTGTGACGAGGTGTATTTGTGTAAAATTTATTGGAATAACTGGAAAACTCACTTTCGTAAAAAATGCGAGTTAGGGCCTTTCTACTTGAGACCATCGATATACTGTAAATCCCCATTATTTGGGTATTTTGGTTTCCCGGTTTTTAAATTCCCAAATTCGACGCTATTTCGTCGACGCTATCTTGGCACACGTAAACTCTTTCATTCAAACAGTATATAAAAACAGCTGTTCAAACTAGTTGCAAAATCTTACCAGAGGAAATTTCTCCAGTAACATTTTGCAAGTTCTCTAACTTTCAACTGTCAAAAAATTCTCTATTTGGCTCTCTCGCTGTAAGAGATTTGGAGTACGCAGACAACATTTTGCAAGATTTTGCGACATTTTGTACAAAATTATGCAAAATATGTGTACGCAGACAGACCTAATGTTATGACTTTTAAGCGCCTTAAAGCATTAAAATAGATCTTAATTTGAAAACTAAGCATCATTAGTATTTGAAGAAGTGCAAAAATGGATTTTTGCGTTCCAGCAATTTTGGGTAGTTTTGGCAAATTCAGAGAGTAATTTTCATTTTACTCTCATTAGTCCGAACTTGCCCGATTTCTTGTGGAACACACCTATTATGATTGATCGTGAGCATACCACTTTTATTTTTGGTACTTTTTTCTAAAAATGTATTCTGGAAACACAAAAAACTTCTGGCAGCACTATCATAAGTTGTATAAAATCCAGTGTTGCCACTTTGTGGGTAATTACCCGAATTTGGTATAATTTTTACTCTCGTGGGTAATTACTTTGAGGTGTAATTTGAAATTCTTTCATTTTAAAACAAATAAGATAAACATTTGATTTTAGTGATAAAATGCATACTATTTAAGATATTGTTGATACAAAAAATTTACAGTAAATATAAAAAATAAAAAAAAATTTTCAATAGTTTTAGAAGCAAAAGGTTAAAAGGGATTGGCGCCAGATGGACAACTAGAATTTGATAAGCATGAACTTCATAGTGATTTCGAACCCGAAGTTTATTTAAAAAAGAAGGAATTTATACTAGAAAAACACGTAGGCGAATCTTTGCTTCCAATATTACATAGTAATTAATTTTGTGCTTGTTTTAACATTTAAAATGCTTTAGTTAAGAAATGTTTAGCGACCTTAACATTTGTCAAGCAGATTTGAGAAACAAACTGTCATCTGAAACCATTACAATAATTTTATTTACATACTTAATAAAGCATACAAAGGAACTGCAATGAACATTTCGAACCTTTCCTAGATAGGTATATGGAAGTAAAAGTTATTACTTAAAATTTTTATTAATTTATTTGAGGTTTTAAATGTTATTTTTGTTAAATTATTTTGAATTACTATATGAATCTTAAAAGTATGATTAATATTGCTCTTATTTAACTATTATGTGCTTGTGCTGATATATGAAACACATACAAATATTTGTTGAAGTATATCGTTCGACTTAGAAGTCTGAGTCGTCCGTCCTGCTGACTGGTCCATGTACCCCTTCTGCACAAAGTACAGGTCACAATTTTTTAGATAATTTAATGAAATTTGGTTCATACGTTTTTTGAAAATTTAGAAAATCGGTCCAGGCCATAATTTAACATAGCTCCCATTCGAACTTTTTTCCTAATAGAGTCTTTGCGCCTATAAACCATCTTATTATGTTGGTAGTTGGCCCCAAACATATTTTATATTAACCAAAATTATCTTAATTTAAATTAATTTTGGAATCAGTCCAGATATGACCATGGCTCCTATACAAATACCACTCACGAACATAGCTTGTAATGCCATAACTGCTTTATAAATATTGGTATGTATTGATAAAAAAATAGCTATGTACTATGCCTTTGCAACATTTTGTTCTGGTAGGTAAAGCATTATATATACCCTCTCCCTTAAATCACTTTCAGACGAAAAAATTTCAAATAGATGTAGTTACCTAGATAACATTCGGCGTCAAGAATTCTTATATTATTAGTCTTAACAGTATATAATTTTAATAGGTCCATAATTGCATATGGGACCTAACAAGTGAACAATCTTTAACATTTTTCTATGAATACTGTGGTGGAGGGTATCACATGTTCGGAATTGACCGACTATGTACTTTCTAATTTGTTCTTTTTTATAAAAATTATTTAAACGTTGATTTGATATAAGGTGTAATTTCATTTAAATTGGGTAATTTTGCGTCATCTCAAGTGTAGTTTCGAATTTTGCTGGTGTTAACACGGCAAAAATCTAAGTTTGTTTACAATTATGCACAAGCATAGGTATTAAAATAAATTTTTTAATGAACAAGAATGCCTAAAACCAGTGAAAAATAATTTTATTTTTTACAAATAGAAAAATATGGCGCCCGTATGCTTTTATTTGCAACTAAGCAAATATGCACTACTATTTTTGCTCAAGGTTTTTATGTTTTTTAGTGCAAACGAAGTAAAATGAAGCAAATTGCTTCATACGTATACGTATTTGCAATTTATAATTTTGTTGTTGTATTGTGCAAATGTGTCTATTTGTGCACACATTTGCATCAATTTGCACACTTTGCACTACCCATCGTGATTACCATTAATATAAGTTATCCCTTTTTTCATTTACCATTGTCTTCATTCAAAATAACAAAGGCGACAAAATAGATTACTAATGGATAGTGTTAAACAAAATTGGATAAATTAAATGAGGTTTGAGTGCATTTTTAAATGTCCTTAGAAACATACCTTGCCCTTTAATCGAAAAACAATGATCAACATACATAAGCAGCGGTTTCTCCAACTCACGTTGTGGTAAAAAAGCATGGACTTTAATACCTTCTAATAACTCTGGTATACCTTCTCCATTTAAAGCCGAAACCGCAAACAAAGAAAAATTGTCACCAAAACTGGTAGCAAATAAGGTTTTGCGTAGTTTAGTTTCCAATTTTTTAAGGTGCACAGCTTTTTGACCGGTCTCTAATAAATCCACTTTATTTACCACAACTATAAGTTTTCGTTTAAGTAATTCACCAATAACTATACATTCAGCTGTTTGGGTTTGTATGCCTTTTTGGGCATCAATAACCAAAATCATTAGATCTATAATTTGGGCGCCTGGAATAAAAATGGAATCTTTCAATACATTTTAATAAAATTAAATCATTCAAAATACCTCCTATTATAGTTCTAATTAAACTAGCATGGCCTGGGCAATCTACAAATGTAAATTGTAGTTTTTGTATGGTTGGATCGTTCTGTTTTAAGTGTGCAGGTACCTCGATTTGCAAAGCACTAAAGCCCAAGTCCAATGTTATGCCCCGTTCTTTGGATTGTGGATTTTTGTCAAAAGCAGCAGTACTAGGGATGCAACTGAGAACTTTGGCCAAAGTTGTTTTACCAGAATCTACGTGACCCAAAAGCCCAATATTAAAATTTATCATCATTTTCCTTAAAACTGAAACGAAATCTATCAAAAATTTTTGCTGTAATTTAAAAAAAAATTACAGCTGTTTCCAATTTACCGCTAAAATTTAAGGTGCCATACTATTTATATTGCACAGTGCTGCCACTTTAACAAATGTGCTAAAAGTTAGCAGTGATGTCATAAAAATTAGGTGTCTTATTGTTGCTGAGTTATTTTGTTGATCTAATTTTATTTCAAGTAAATCTTTCATATATTATTTCTATATGAACTTTTTGCAAAAATCCAAAAGGCTATACCAAATTTAATATAAAAAAAAACTTGTTAAATATTCTTTCTAGCAACAAAGACACCAGGACAAAAAACATAAAAATTTGGTTCTTAAGTTTTTTGAATATATAAAATTGAACAAAATATATATGTACAATTTAAAAAGGGTAATTTTTGACTTTTTAAGAAGTTAAATGACAAAATGGTAAAACCTGTTGCCCAATAAAGAGATTTATGCAAATTTACAAGATTTTAGTAAAACAACAATTGTAAAGCTTACTTGAATTTTATATATATATGAACAGGTTATAATATTTCCTCAAATATACATAAAAAGTCCATCAATACCTTTTTATAACAATAATAGGTGCGGTGCGTATGAGGACCCAAAAGTTTTCACTATTTCTTACTGAACTTTACTGCATGTTACTAAATTGCGTTCGAGTACACAAAATACAGTAAAAAAGAACACAAATTGAGAGCGTAAAGTGACAGTCCTTCACTGAAATTTTAAAAATTTTGAGTGCAGAAATGTTTGCAGTAACATTTAGTAAGACAAAAAAGCATATATTTCAAAAGGTAAACATGCAAAAGTAAACAAACAAAAAGCATGCAAATGGTGAAAAAATTGCGTAAAGAGACAGTCCTTCACTGAATTTTTAAAAATTTTGAGTGCAGAAATGTTTGCAGTAACATTTAGCAAAACAAAAAAGCATATATTTCAAAAGGTAAACAAGCAAAAAAAGGATGCAAATGGTGAAAAAATTGCGTAAAGAGGCAGTCATTCACTAAATATTTACAAATTTCTATATGGGTTATATGTGGTAGCTCTAAATATGTTGTTGTTGTTGTTGCAGCGAGACCTGAAGAACAGGTGTTGCTGAATTGACAATCCTTGGACGGTGTTCGTTTACTTTCCTGTAAAAATAAGCATGAAATTTTCAAGAGTAGGAGAGAGAAGAAAATAAATGGCATTCCCTTTTCCCGTCTCACCTAAAAGCTCAAGACTTGAAGACTAAGACTTGGAAAGTGTGAACCAACACTTACTTGGAGGTATCACGATCAAGTTTTGCTTCAAATTCTGTTTCAAGTTTCAGTACACTTTTTCACTAATACATGCATAATTTTAAATTCTTTTTCCATTTGTGTTCCAATTAACAGCCAAGAAAACAGATAATTACAATTTTAATGAACACGTTAGTCTTTATAATGCGGCCCCTGCACGTCGCAACTGATCGTACAATTGAGTTAAATATACCCGCTTTCATTCAACTAAAGTCCAACTACACCTCTAACGTAACAATTGGTTGTCATACTGGATCAAATTGTGTAAGTCGACACGTGTAAGGGTCTCATAAGCTGTTTTCTTGGTGTCTTTTTGGAAACAAAGTTCCAAGGCGAATTTAAGATGGTAAGTGCAACTCTACAACCAAGAAAAGCTACATGTATTTTGTTTTTACAATTTAATTGCTTGTTGTCAAAAATAGCTGACCAAGGCAAACATTTTTCTCAGAAATATTTTTGGTTGCGTTTGAATAAAACATAAACAAAAGTATTTTTTGACGTTTGTGAAATATATTTTGAATTCACCGTGGCTACAGCTGACGAACGGCTGACGAGTTGCACTTACATTTTTGAATTCGCCTTACAAAGTACTTTAACTGGGTCTGTACACGGTCAATCATTTATCATCAAACGCTATGTTACGCGATGCTGGATGGAAAATCAAATTATTTAGATATGACGGCGAATATTACGTCCAGCACACGTACACGAATGAATTCGCCGGCATGACAAGCATTTTGTCCGTGAACAGGACCCTTAAAATTGAGTGTAGCGTAAAGCGATCAAGCATTTCTCATCAAGCGCTACGTTAGTATTATTGAAAATGTGTTTGTATGTGTGACACCGACGAAGCTGGATGGAAAATCAAAAAATTTAGATATGATGGCGAATATTACGTCCAGCACACGTACACGAGTGAATTCGCCGGCATGACAAGCATTTTGGCCGTGTACAGACCCTTTTCTTCATAGTCCTTTACATATACTGCAAAGGACTATGAAATTTGCATAAATTGAAAGCTGTGACGTAGGCTGCACGCAATTTGCTTTCAAGATATTAGTCGATTTAAAAAGTGTGAGTGTGTTAGTAAAAAAAATGAGAGTGAGAGTAAATTGAAAGGAATTGAAAGACAAAAATTGATCATGTGGCCTCCAAGTAAGATACGTAGCAGCTTTCAATTTGTGTAATTTTTTACAAGCAGTGTGTCTAAAAAACTTGAAAGCAAAACTTGATTGTGTTACTTGAGGATTACACGATCATGTTTTGTCAATCAAGTTTTAATACACTCACATTTGCTTACCAAGATACTCATACTTTTAAAAATTGATGCGAAATTGCCTTTAAAATTCTGTTTCAAGTGAGTGTATCAATTTACGTTCAAGAAAACAGATGATTACAAGTTTGGTGAGGAAAATTTTCGTTTGTCTTCATTAGTTGTTTTCTTGATGACTTCTTGAAAGTAAATTGCTTCAGAATTGCGTGCAGCCTGTCACAGCTTTCAATTTTTGATATTATCTGATAATAAAACATAAGTTTTCACTTCATACTTTATCTCTGAATTTAATTTACAAAATATGCTGATTTTATCAAAAAATATTTAAATAAAATATGTTTAACACCAATAACAGCAACCCTTAAGACGTCCAACATTTGCACAAAAAATCGCTGAATTAACATCACTTAAAAATAAAGCAAAAAAAACATTACCAAATAAAAAATTTCTCATTTTCAAGGGCGGTTAAAACATTTTTAGCTGTAATTTATAGGATATTTATAAAATAAACATTTCTGATTTAAACAGTTTTTCTAAATTTTACTCTAAACTTAATTTATCGTAGAAAGGCCAACGCAAAATGACTAGGTAAGTTCTATTTGAGTATGTTGTATTCTTGTTTGGCAAACTAACCTAGAAATTTTTTAACTTCGTGTTTCTTTAGAGCCAGTATCGAATTAGGTGATGTTACTCCGCACAATATAAAACAATTAAAAAAACTAAACACAGTAGTCTTTCCCGTTTCCTATAATGACAAATTCTATGTAGATGTTTTGGAGGCCGGAGAATTGGCTAAATTGGCTTACTACAATGATATAGTGGTGGGTGCCGTCTGCTGCCGCAGTGATACATCAGAAAATCAAAGACGTTTATATATCATGACTTTGGGTTGTTTATCCCCTTATCGTAGACTAGGCATTGGAACCGTTATGTTTCAGCATATATTAAACTATGTAGAAAAGGATGGTAATTTTGATAGTATTTTTTTGTAAGTTCATTTAATGTAAGTTTATTAAATGGAAAATACATCTAACAGTTTTTCTATTTTTTTTAATTTTATTAAAGGCACGTCCAAGTAAATAATGAAGGCGCTATAGAATTTTATAAGAAATTTGGTTTTGAAATTGTTGAAACTAAAGAACACTACTACAAACGCATTGAACCCGCTGATGCTCATGTGTTACAAAAGAATCTTCGCCTTCATACATCCACATCTCATCATCAATGTAATGGCCAATCGGAAAAGCGGGATAAAAAAACTGCCTAATGTATTTGTTGTACAATTACTAAATTTACGCTTGTACGTTTGCTAGCGAACGTCCTTTATTGGGATTACCTACTGCATACACAAAAACTAAATATAATACCCATTTCTTGTTTAACATAGTTTTCAAAATTGTATGTATATTTTTGTTGTTTATAAGAATATACGGAAGGAATCGTTTTATATGAGCTTTGAAAATATACTTTAAATATAATCATTTAGATAAGCTATAAAACCAATAAAATTTTCGTATAAATGTTTCATTTACTATTTAAGTATAATTTCGTATTGTGTTATTAAATCATCTTGTATTTGAAATAAATAAAACTTAATGCAATTTATCCGAGAACGCAGGAAATAATGTAGAAGATAATGAGAGTAAGTTGTATAACCGGCTTTTTGAATCATTCATATTAACAACGAAAAACTATGTCCATTTACTGCATATTATTTTATCTGCAATAATTATTTAAATCTTGACTCTAGTTTATTGATGTCTAACCTTCCAAAGTTTTATATACAAATATGCTTTTGTTGTACGGAGGTCACTTGCTTTGCTTGTTTTGTACATAAAAACAATGTTCTTTTAAAGGCAATTTGAAAAGCTTGAAGAAGTTTCGATTTTTAGTGCGTATTGTACTAAATCAACTTAATTGTTAAATAATCGTCATTATCGAAGTGAGAACATCTTCACACTTTAAAAAAACGATAAATTAATAATGTGCGTGTTAAAACACTAGATTATCAATGTTTATATGTATAAATACCTTACATTTAGTAAAATAAATATAGTTCTTAATAGTACATTGTCAAAGGGACATGATGTCAATTAAAATTCGGAAAGAACGTGTTAAATGTGTACATCAAACTTTTAGTATGATATATTTTATTTTATTTCATACGGGTTGTTTGGGTTGTAAAATCAGAAACGATAAAGAATTATACTACAATAAGTCTTATAAATTCTTGGGCTACATATACCGCTTAACTTTTTTAACTGGTTTTATTGGCTGCCTTTTTTATAAAATTTACGATGCGGAATTAAAAGAAGCCATGATGGGTCGTCTTACACCAGTGGTCAAAGTTATACTGTCATTCGAATGTTTTATATGCCCCATTGCTTATGTCAAAGCAACTATAAGTTTGGATTGGTTTCGTGAAGAATATATAAAATTTGCCAATACTCTGCAGAGTTTGGATAAGAAATTGCAAAATCATTTTCCCGGTATCCAGTGGAATTATCATAAAAGTATTTACAAATATAATCACATTACACTTGGCTTGTATGTGTTTTATAACATTGCATCAATAATTTATATATTTAATGTTACCCACTGTACATGTGGTTGGATAAGTTCTTTAGTCCTTTCTATTTGTTATGCTTGTATTACAAGTGCTCCAGGTATTGCAGAATTTTTATTTATTGGCAACATGGATATGTTAAGATTACGATTTCGTCTTATTCGCAAATTATTGCTTGAAAATAGTACGTCGATCCCGAACGTTAAGGAAGTAACAAAGTTAAGAATATTAGAAGATTATTTTACGGATTATTCTGGCTTGATTGCATCGCTTAACCAAGTATTTTGTGTGGCTAGCAGTTCAGGATTATTTCATGATTCCGCCATTATAACGATTTTGTGTTATCTTTTGTGTTCGAAAACTTTGGATACAAAAACCAAAAAGAAGGAGTTTGTATTTATAGGACTCTTTTTGGCACCAAGAATATATAAATTTGTAACTTCTCCGTTATACGGTTATGCAACGCAAAAAGAGGTAAGTATAAAGTTTCTTAAAAATGTGAAGGATAAGTTCTTACAAATCGAACCAAATTATATTATATATTAATTTGCATAAATTTAATATATTTATAAAACAAATTCGCAAGTTTGTTTTCTTTGGAGCACTCAATTGTCTCACATCTGTCTTCCAAAACCAATTGTACTACTTCTGTACGGTGTATAATTATGTGTTGCCTACCACTGATTTAATTTCTCACGGCCTTATTTTTGAAAAATATATCAGAGCTTCATAAAGAGCTTTTCATATATGTATATGTGATTTTCCACTTGATTTATAAACGTATGTATATGGCCAATATTGGCATAAATTTAAGGCCTTTGTATATATCTTTCTGGATATACAAATTTTATTTCAACATTTTTAACTCTTTGGCTCCAATTACAGTTTTTACATTAAAATTTTACGCAAGTGCACTAGGTTTGTTGCAATAAAACTGTAAAAAACAAAAATTTATAAAATAACGAATACTGGCCGCGCTTACTAAAGCATTTTTGAACTTAAGGATTTTCTCCTGTATGGTATAACAGACACTTCGCTAACTAAAGCTTCGCTGCATAGTCGGCATTCGGCCAGGCGCAAAGATTTTCTGCTCTGTGCTATACAAAACACTGGGTTCGCTAACTAAAACTGCTCTGAATAGTAATTATTATGCTTACTAAAAACTCTTGCATTTTCGCAAAGTCATCCCCGCATCTTAATGGGTTAGGTTAGGTTAGGTTCCATTGGCAGCCGTAATTAAGCACAGCTCACGTGGGGCCAGTAATTACTTCCCTTTGTGTTATCATGTCGCACCGTCTCCCAAGGGTTCTATGTTGCCTGGCTGCTAATATTCTCACTAAGCCACCCAGTCGATTCAATAAAGGAGTGGATCCTGTTTAATAAATAGATGAATAAATAAAATATTTTTCATTTACATATATAAATTTTTGTACTTTTTCGTTTGTTTTCGCATTGCAGAATACCGACTTTTCACTTTTTCGCATTTTAAATGCGAATAAATACGTACTTTGCAAACACCATTTGACTTTCGCTTCGCAATACAGAATAAGCCCTCCAGAAGTCAATAGCTCGAAAACAATGCATTTGCCCACTTTTGATTTCGTGTGTTGGTTGCTTTCATTTCTTAGTTATTCATTTTATTGAATACAAACGAAGCAAATACAAAATTATAATGAAAGTTTCATGAACATCATAATTAAGTTTCATGCAGATGTTTATTATATATATCTTGAATATTATGCAAAAGGTATGTATTTAAATAAAGTAAATCTGTTAAACATTCATCTGTCTCCTTTTCAATTTAATCAAGATATAACTCAACCCTCATAATGGATACAATTTTAAAGAAGTATGATGTTTTGTAAAAAATATAGTGGAAACTACATATTTATATTATATCATATTTTTTGCTTTATTTTAATTATAAATTATATTATTTGTAAGTATAATTTATCACATACATTAACAATTTTAATTTTTAAATGAAAATCCTAATGATATTTTGACGATATCTTCCTATATTCTTATAAGTGGTTATGTGCATTTTAAATGCGAATAAATACGTACTTTGCAAACACCATTTGACTTTCGCTTCGCAATACAGAATAAACCCTCCAGAAGTCAATAGTTCGAAAACAATGCATTTGCCCACTTTTGACACTTCATATATTCTTCTAATTTTTCAATTTTCTATCCCCCTTTTTAATTTTTTTTTTTGACCTGCGTCCTTAAATTAGATTTAAGCCAAATATTTTATATGAATTAGAGGTCAGTATTTAATAAGGCCCCTATTACGGTTTACAACTCAACTCAGTTGAGTGGTAATTTCTTAATTTTTGTATTATGGTTTACAACTTTGCTATATTGCGGCGAACAAAAACATCAAAAAATTACAACTCATCACAACCAGTTGTTTTAATTACAACTCAACTGGGTTGAGTTGTAAACCGTAATAGGGGCCTAAATCTAAAATTGTTATTACTATTGCTATATGCGTTATAGTTATGTTGGGCTTAATTTTTCTTTTAATCTTTTTAGCGTACAAACTGCTTTCGAGAGTTTATTAAAATGGGTTATAGTTTAAGAAAATCACCTTTAGTACAGCAGACCATGGATGGGTTTATTCATTGGCGTATGCATAACAATTATCGTTTTACAGTAGGAAAAATGTTTAATTGTGATTTGAGTCTGATATATTCGGTAAGAAAATTGAGTTTTAAGATCCTTTTTTGTTTCTCGTATTTTAATATGAATGTACAATATTTTAAAAAATTTTCGCTCTGCGTTAAATAGAACACGATATCGTATAAATTTTAAAAAATCGGGAATCATTATAAATTGAATCAATTTTGAATGATTAATCATGTTTAATAAAAAAAAATCTTAAATTTCAATTACTTTTCAAGGCGAATTTACCTTGAATTCGCCTTGATTACATTTGATCGAAAATAAAGCACGTCATAGAAATAACAACAATCAAAATAATACTGAGTTACATATGTCGTTAATTAAACAATTAGCATTTTCACAAAATACATTAAATTTCAATTTGAAAAATAAGTGCGTCTTTACATTAAGCGATTTTTGTCGTAAAGTATCGCCGATATATCGGTATCGTCGATATTTTACTGTCGATACGCCAATACTTTTTTATAGTTTTTTTGAACAAGCAATTTAATTTGCAATGCTTATTTTTTGCATAACAACTAATAGCAAAAAATCAGAGTAATAAATTGTTTCTTTTAATTCTTAAGCCGGAGGTCGGTCCACACCACGCATTTATTTTTTTCGAGACGAATGACAAAGAAGAAAGTAGTCCTTCTTCATGTTTTCGATACGTATATGCATTTTACGCGTTTGATGTGTAACTTCTCAATACAATTATACACTACGTCTTTTGGGACTGATGCATAAACGCATTGAACGCTTGGTGTGGACCTGCAGCAATAACCGTTCTGCTTTGTAATACGTTCTCCCATTGATAAATATTGTATGTAATTGTACGTTTTAAGAATTTTCTGCTAATTCTTAATGAATTTTGTGAAAATAAAAACCAAATTACTACAAATTTTGGGTTACTTCAAAGAGAACACAAAATCCATAACCAAAGCCACAGCTACATTTTCTGGTGCTATTATACAATCTTCGAACATTACTAGAAAATACGATAAATGAATAAACTGAGATGCAGACTAATTCAGATTCCCAAAAAGTGGCGATTTACGTAGCATTAGCTCTGAATGAAAGATTGTTTATTGTTTATCTGCAATTCTCTACCTTCGATACAAAGCTAGAAAATTTCAGACAGTAGATCGAAAAAATGTCTTGCTGAGCTACTCTACATGACTGACTCTACATTCCGAAAGTGTTGAAGACACGGTCACCTCTACACCTAGTAAAAGTTCTGGTTTACAAGAACTGACCATTGGAGCGTTTGTGAAAATCTTAAAAGAAAATTTGAAGAAGAATCATCGTCTGTACATCCAAAGCTGTGGTTCAGCTAAATAAGTCTTTATATACCATAAATCTTCTAATTTTTCTAGAGAAGCAGATCCGTTTACTGCCGCTATTAAATATTATACTCAAAATTTAAGACCATGGCGCAGAAATACTTAAGTTGTCAAATGAGGTCAGTCATACCTGAGAAACGATATTTTACTGTAGGTCTGGTTCAAACGAAGTTTCGAAACTATCTCCGCAAAAGTTGAGAATATGTACTTTGTTTTTTTTAAAAAAAAAAATCTTATTAATATAAATAATCTCTCACACTGTTTTATAGTTTAAAAAATAAAAATAATTTTACCATGAATTTAAATTCATTTCGTTGTTTTTAAAGTCTTATTAAAATCAATTTGAAATATTAATACACTAGAGCCACGCTTTGCATCAATCCTATTAGCGTCATTTCGATTTGCATCGCTTTTTTAGATGTGGTGGAATCCGCTTTGCGCCGTTTTGATTCCGATTTGCGTCGCTACATACGAGCGAATTTTTTCACTGAATTCATAATCACATCTGAAGAATTTTCTATTTGCGTGTAAAATTGGAAGTAAGAATTTAGTTCTTAATAAGAAGTGCTGTTGTTAAGTTGTTTTAAGAAAAGCAAAAATTAGTGCAAAGAAAAGAAAATGCACTAGATTGGAACTAAACAGCTGTTGACATAGACATAACCCTTGGCTAAGCACCTTCAACAGTAAAAACAATTTGCAACAGTGCATATTTAAAAATGAATCCTTTGAATATAGCTCGAGTTAATCGCAAATGGGATTATATTTCTTTTTTAACGTTTATAGGAATATGCATATATTTAATAAATACATTTTTGTTATGTTTTTGTGAAAATATATTTTTCTTATGTATTTATATATTTTTATTTTGGACCCAATCAATAAAAATCAGGGCATTTACATAGAAGCAAATTGATCCGATCTGTGACGTTTCGGCTTGCGTTGCATTTCCCCGGTCCCAATTAACGACGCAAATCGGGACTCTAGTGAAATCTCTTACACTGTAGTTTTGTATAATAAAGAAATTACTTACTTGTTAATTTTACCTTGAATTTAATTTAATACTCGTATCGGTATCGGTGATATTTCTCATATCGGTATCGTATCGGCAAAAAGGCGTATCGTGACTCCCCTAATTTACATACATAAAAAGTTGCTGGTATAAAAATTTCTAAGAAAGTCTTCTTAAATTAAAAAAATAAATATGTATGCATGTAATTGGAATTTCAAAAAAGAATAAGACTTCTTTTAAACAATGTAATCATTAGGAGAAATAAAATTAATAATTTTGTTTAAACAGATATCGTGTATTGATACCGAAGCAATTTGTACTACATTTAGATACTTTCACTCCTACCGTTCTACAGATATACAGAAATCTATATTGTATTTACATCTGACAAGCCACTTCTTTCATCCCGCCCATTGTTTTTAGAGAGGTTGTGTATTGATAACCCAGATACGTGCACCAAATTTGGATTATATTTTTCTTACCGTTCTCTAGATATAAGGAAATCTATTTTGTGCTTCACCCACTTCTCCAATCCCGAACACATTTTGTTGGATGTTGTGTATTGATAACCAAGATGGTTGTTCCTTATTTGCATATGTTGGCTCTTTCCGATCTCCAGACATACAGAAATCAGATATACAAAAATAATGACTTTGTATGGGAGGTGCCACGCCCACTTAAAGTTTCAAAAAAACATATATGTTATAGCACCTCCCAGACCATTAGTAATATAACGTAGTGTAAAATTTCATAAAAATCGATTCACAGGATACATATCGTCACCTAAAATGCAAAAGGGCGTAAAAACCTTTATTTTTTAACAGAAGAAGAAACTTTACAATATCAATAACATTAAGGTGTACTTGGCGTTTGAAATTCTTTAATAAAGTCGCTATTTTTGATCACGGGGTTCTAAAATTTTTTGTGAACATGGAGTTTAATAAAACGAACAAATATCAATCAAAAACTCTATTTTGAATTTTTTTTGTTGTTACGCCATTTTGCAATTATGATATGTACATTACATTTAGATTATAACCTGCCGCTCATCTAAATAGGTGGAACATTTTTATAATAGTTTTTAGCAGTTTTCTCAAAAGTTATTGCTATAATAAAATTGGTTTTATCAAGTAGTTATATTCTTTGCGTGAAATCCGTACAAAAAATTAACTGTTATATTGTACCGTTGTCAAAATATTAGCTAAACAACAAGTTTTGTTCAAATTTGGTGTATTTTTTTAGATCAACAGAATAGGTTTAACAAGAGTAAATAAATAAAAACAAGTTTTTTAAGACTATTTATAACAAAAAAATAGTATTTCTTTAATAAAGTTATTTAGTCAATAATGCGTACTTCTTCCTTTATTTATAATGACTTCGTAAATCCTTCTTGGCATTGAGTTATACAGTGTATTATATTATATTAGTATAGGTATTAAGTTTAACCCCCATATTCATAAAAAATATTTTTGATTAATAAAAGATTTATTAAACAAATTTTCATAGAAAAATCGTTCCATAAACCTGCTATAAACCTAAATTTTTTTTATGAATATGGGGGTATATAAATATAATTTTATCACATTTTATATTTTAATATATTTTATTGCTTTTTCCATTTTGTACTTGCAGACATTAAACAGTATTGTAAATTATGTTATGATTCTAATACAACTGCAATTCCAACAAAATAATATTGCCAACAGGTTAAAGAATATTGAATTAATTAGAAAAGATGTTGAGAACTGTTAAATATATCAATATATATAGATAATATGTATATATATGTATGTACATATGCATAATATTTATCAAAAGAAAGAAATTTTATCAAAAATATCATTAATAAACATTATAAAAATTAAAGGTCCAAGGACCGACCCTTAAAGCCCACCACTGTGAACTGGAAGCAAGCTGGAAGCCCGATTACCACTTCTACCACAAAGATATGAAAGTTTTAATATCTAGGCAATTTTTTAACCAATAGATAATGATCTACTCTACCAAAAGCCTTAGCACATTTTTCTCAATTCATTGACATATACATATTAAATTATGGGCTCCCACTACCCAACAAACACAGAAATACACCCTATGTATTTCCAAACGTATTGCCTGGATGAAAAATATTATTGCGTCAATAATCCATTTCGGGAAGAAATACGAAAGCGATTCTGCTAGATGATAAACTAGCAATATTTCCAGATAGCCACTTATAAGAATATAGGATATCATTGGGATTTTCATTTAAAAATTAAAATTGTTAATGTATGTGATAAATTATACTTACAAATAATATAATTTATAATTAAAATAAAGTAAAAAATATGATATAATATAAATATGTAGTTTCCACTATATTTTTTACAAAACATCATACTTCTTTAAAATTGCATCCATTATGAGGGTTGAGTTATATCTTGATTAAATTGAAAAGGAGACGGATGAATGTTTAACAGATTTACTTTATTTTAATACATACCTTTTGCATAATATTTAAGATATATACATATAAAAAAAACATCTGCATTAAACTTAATAATGATGTTCATGAAACTTTCATTATAATTTTGTATTTGCTTCGTTTGTATTCAATAAAATGAATAACTAAGAAATGAAAGCAACAAACACACGAAATTTAAGAGACGAATAAGATGCACTGTTTTTGTTTACTTAAGCAAGAGAATATGAATACTAACAACTCTAAAACAAAACAACCACTGAATAAATGTCGAATAAGTTCATGGAATAACACATTTATTTTAAAGCCAGTATTGCCAGTTGAAAGAAATGAAAAACATTAGGAAAAATAAAAAAAAAACAAAAATAACCGTGAAGAGTAAAGGCCAAACCATAATATGCATAGCCTCGCTTAACCTACTGTCAAAAGTTAACAAAACATCTCTCAAATGTATTAAAACAAAACCAAAACAAAATAACAAAACTTGATTCGGTACGGAATGTGCGATCAGTTTCGCACTTTGCTTTAGCAAATGACAGTTTAATAGAACTAACCAAAAAGTTTATTTAAGTTCAATATGGTTAGGCTCATATAATTTACATGTATTCGCACATTTGCGAATAACAAGCCAACTTAAGCATATTATGGTTGGGCCTTAAAAGCAACAAGATAAAGAAGTACATTAATATAAAAATAATTAGCCTTATTCCGGTTGTAGTTGTCGTATATGACCTTTAATATTTAATTTTTTTGTCTATATTGCGTAATTTTTTCAAAAATTATAAAAGGAAGAAAATAAAAAATTACTTTGATTATTTTCTTTTAGATGACAATTTTGGGATATTGCTAAACTATTGCCTTAGAGGATATCATCCATTTGTTTGCAGGGTACAATTTTGATATTTTTGATACTTTAATGGGAAGAAAAAAAGTATCAAAAATGGGAAATACGGGAAATTTAATTTCTTTCTTTTACTTTTCCGTGCTCCATGTAGAAATTGTTGAATTTTCTATCATATTGAACTTAGAAACATAAAACTATATAGGTGAAGGGTCCTGAGTGAATGAAAACCTATAAAATGAAAAACGCTGGTACTTTTTTGCTTTCACAAAAAAAAAAAAAATTAAAATCCTTTAATTTAAAATTTAGAAAAAGTTATTAGATAATTTAATATATTCAATTAAAAAGATCTTGGAACAGCCTCTTATTTGCTCATTTTTTTCATATAAAAACTATTTGTGTTTGTGTAGGTGTCATTTTTGGAAGCTTATAGTTATGGAACCGCCGAACCGAATTTCATAAATGGTCAATAAAACGACTCAAAAAGACTTGAATTTCCTAAATAGTTTCAATTAGTTTTGGTTTTGCAGCTAGAAACGGTTAAAGTTGCTAGTGGACACACGGGTACCCGGTTATGCGTCCTACTCGTTTTTAAATTACTTATTTTTTTTTTGATTTTATAAAACTGGCTTTAGCAGATATACGTGGTAAAATGTTTTGTACCCACTTTTTATGTATTATTTATATTAAATAAATAGTTTTTAATATTAGAGATTGTGTGGTTACAATCGAAACTAGTCTGGGCAACCTGTCCGTGAAAGCCTGGGTTCAAATCTCAGTGCAGTCAAGAATAAAAAATTATCAATAAAATTTTAATTAATTTCATGTTGTAAAATTCCTGTCTTCATAAAAATAATTTAATGAAAATTAAATTCAATGAACTTAAGCCTAATTAAAATATCTAAATTTGGATTAAAAAAATAGTTTTTATTTATTTTTGTATTTTATGACGACTTTAAATGAGATTTTGGTCTAATTTGTACACTAAGATTTGAAGTTATGCTGTTTTTTTTTTAACTTTGCCGATCGGATTATTAATTTTGTTTGAAAATTGAGGCTTTTCTACGCAATTTTTTTATTGGAGTGCATCTACCACATAAAAAATACCTAAGTGAAATCGTAATGATTTGATAATCGTGTTTAAAGGTTTTATAATTATTAATTGATTGTGATTTAAAATTTTCTTAAAATATTATAACGATTACCTTCTTAGATTATCTCAAATAATCCAAAAAGGCAAAGTATTTAATAGGTTCTTTCCGATTATTTACCAAATAATCTTTTAATGGGTCAAGTTATTTTTGGCATATTTGGAAGAACTTTTGATTATTTTACGAAAATCTTTAGTAATCATAATTATTTTTAGATAATTTGTAAAAGTAATTAATTACTTTTTTTTTAAATCGTAATAATTTAACTATCAAACATAACGACTTGTTGTTGTTGTAGCAGCGAGACCCAAAGAATATATGTCGCTGAGTTAACAGTCCTTCGTCGTTGTTTTTTGAACTGTGCGTTGTTCCGGTGCCTAGAACCGTAGAACGATTTGTAATCAGCAACGATTTCCAAATATTTTCAAGTTTTTGGGTAAATAATTTAAGAAAAACGTAAAACTTATTCTTTATTTGAGTAATTAAAAAAAAACACATTGAGAAAAATAATCATTAAAAGTTCTTTAAAGTTATTTAAAACTTTCTGTTAAAAACTAGTTTAAAATTAATTTTAATTAAAAAAATTTTGTAGGTATACACATTAAATACCTTTAATAGGATTTAAAAATACCAAACTGATCCACTTCATAAGAAAATTGTTCCATTTTAAAATCTGTTTGTAAATAAGATATTATTTATTATAATATGGTTTGTTTTATTAAACACATTTTTGAATATTTACCGAAAACTTCAAAAAAATCTTCATATTTTAAAGAACTGTCACGTTCAAGTTTATTAAATTTATTTATAACAATATTCAATTCATGATAAACTCGATGTTTCTCTTCCAAATGCTTGATAAGATTTAAACGTGAATTCCAAACACAAGGCGTTTGTTTATTTTTTAAAGCCCGATAGATGCGAGTTAGAACCTAAAAGAAAATTTTTATAAGTTTCAATAATTGGATAAATAAAATTAGAATTGTCTAAGTATAAACTTATTTTAGAATTAATTTCAAAAATCTTTTTGAAAAATTTGTGTCTTTTTAAACCGTTAAGTTTTTATAATTGTTGTGTTAAATTATAATATAATATTAGTAATCGCAATTTGTTTTCCTCACCAATTTTTACATCTGAAAACATAATGTTAAATTTAGAAGAATTATGTATGAAATTGCGAAGGAACGATGAATAAAGCTCAAAATCCGCGAGTTAAATTTTTTTTTATTTTGTACAGTATAATTTCATGAAAGACCAATTTTTAAATATTTTTTTAACACTAAAGTCGATTATCTCAAAATAATATTGTTTTTGTGTTGCAAAAGGTATTTAATAAATACAAATTAAAATTTTGTGAAAGGAAATCTGTTTTAAATAAATATTTTTCTAAAATCTAAAATTAATATTTTCTTTACCATTTTCTTTAAAAAAAAATTTTGTAGCAAAACTTACCCCCTTGAAAATATAATAGTAACCATGTGAATATTGCTTGAAATTACGTATTTTATCCATATACTCGGTGTAAATTATCTCTTCAAGAAATCCCGTATCAAAGGTTTTAAGTTCTTTGCGTTTTTGAAATAGAAATCTTAATAGACGAAATATAAGAACTAATTTTGAGCACTCATGTATTAATTCAAACTCCAGTTTTGGAAAACAAACTTTAAACATGGACCAAGGACGACTGGGTGCCAATGCATACCATTCCTTTTTAAGTACATGTGCCGGATAGGGTTTAAATGTGGATAATTCACTCGTAGAATTTGTAATGTATTTGAGCAATATCCTTAAATTAATATTTAAACTGATATCGTCGTTGAAGGCATTAATGCGCACAAAACTCTCGTTATATTCTTCTGAAGATAATGTTAATTCATAAATATCACCCTGGAAACCACGTACAAAAGAACCGCTATGCAATAGACCATTGTAAAATGCTAACCAAACAGATTTTGTAACTTTTTGTGAAACTATTGATAACTTTTTATTACAAAAGGGGTGCAAATTTTTCTCAAAATTGTAATTATTACATCCATCAAGGGTTAAACATAAGAATGGTTCATGTATATAAGAGCGAGTGCTAAATAGTTTTGTTAGGTCAAGTAAAATGTCAGCATTTATATTGGACTCTGGAAGAATAGAGAATAAACATCATTTAATATTTATGAATAATATTTCGGGAAAAATTAAATGTGGCTAAATTGTTAAAAAGGCCAATATAACAACAATTAGTTCTTAAGCAAACTTGAAAAAAATGTAAAAAACTGGTTAATTTCAGAAGTGATTAAAATGTTTAAATAATAATAAAATTTACGACTTTACAAAAATGGTAATAAATTTGAAATAAAAAATAAACAATTTTTTTTTTCAAAAATCAAAAATTTTAAGAAGTTTCATTTATTTTACAGGTAAATTGAAAATCTGTTAAAATTTGCAAAATAAATCTCTTTAATAATAATGTTTAAGTTATTTGAAATTTACTGGCTGGCCCACAATGTCGACAAGAACATTTATTTCTTTTATTTATATTGAAAACAAAAACAAATTTACTGCCAGGCCCACAATGTCGACAAGAACAATTCTTTCGCATTTTTATATTGAAAACAATAATAACAAATTTAAATTTGTTTTTGTTTAAAATATAAATATAAGAGAGAAATGTTCTTGTCGACATAGTGGGCCAGGAAGTTAATTTTTTTATATTAATATAAAAATGCAGTTAATATTATACAAAACAATTTGGCTTAAATCTAGTTTACCGAGGCACATAGCGTTTTTTGTCAAGCTAGCCGGACATTTTTTTTTTAAGATTTTATTGCTTCTTAAATGTTATTGAGTTTCCCAAGATCGATGAAACTTAGCAGAAATATGTGTTATGGTAATAGGCAGGTAAAGCTTCCCAGGAAAAAGTTCCCCCTGGAAGAACTAGTCCTACCTCTAAAAAACTAAATTGTTTTAAGGTTTTCCCATACTTTTGTTGAGCAAATATGTCGGCGAAAGTTAAAACCCCTAAAATTAGACCAAGAAGATGGTAAAATGCCATTTTTTATCAAAACAATGTAAAAATTAAAAGAAATGGAGTTCTTACGCATTAATACCATACAAATTCTTAAGCATTTATGGGTAGGTGAGGTCATCTTATAGTATTAATTTTATCCGAAAATTATTAATGTATTCATAATTATAACTTGTTTATAATTGTAACAATAAATTTTATTTAAAATAACTAACAAATAATTTATTTAGTTGTTAAATGGATGTTGATACCTCACTATCTCCTTGACATATGAAATTTCGCACAACTTTCTAACTTAAAATTTCAATTTCACTTCAATGGGTTTAGCATTACACTCCTGTACTATTTGGTAAAATCTTGTATACACTTTTCCTATTTTACTCTGGAAGCTTTTAAAGCGTTTTGATAACAATTTTTTATAGTTAAAACTGAGTTCCTGGGAAGTCTGGGTGGATTTTTTTTAATATTATTTATAACAGATACATTAATTTTGACCCGTAAAACAACTTCATTTAGAACGCAGCTGCACTGGTATTTAAAAACCGTTATAGGCGTGGGTAAAATTACTGTTTCGCCCATTCCCTTTTTACGCGCAACGTTTTTTAGTCTAAAAAGAGGAGATTTCAAATTTTATCGCGGTGTACAATATTTTTAGGCCAGCGATTACCTTCAAATTAAAAAATCTTACGGCTTTTTTTTACAACAAAGTGAACAAAAAAAATCGTTATGTTTAATTTTGAACGAATTTTTTTATCATAAAAATTAAAAATTGTTTAAAAACTATTTTAAGTGGCTCTCATTATTCGTTTAGCCGCAAAAAATATATATGATAAGCATATGGTCCCAAAAAGACAAATCTCAGGCAGACTTGAAAATAAACTATACGATGTAGAATTTTTTTGCCTGTCGAGCTGAGTAATGAAATTTTTACATTTCTATTGGAAAAAAAAACATATGTGCGACGCAGCCCCAAATAAAAAAACAATTGCCTAGGGGTGATAGGAAATTTAAAAATAAGAAGAAAATATAAAGTGGAAATTAAGTAAAGTTTTAGTTAGCAAAGCTGGTGTGTTATACCATAGAGTAGAACATTTTTGCGGCCGGCCAAAGGGCGTCTATGCCGAGAAGCTTTAGTTAGCGAAGCTAGTATTGGTTATAACAAAGAGTGGAAAATCTTTGTTCACAGCCGAAGGCCGGCTATGCAGATAAGCTTTAGTTAGTAAAGCCAGTGTTTGTTATACCATAGAGTCTCCTCTTTGCGCACAGCCGAAGGACGGAAATCCACAGAATCTTAAGTTAGCGAAGCCGTTGTTTGTTATTTAATAAATTTAAATTTTTGACAATTTTATTTGAATAAACTGCACAAGTTGCAGTGCACTTACGTAACATTTTGATGTAAAATTTTGTAAGAGATGGAATGGGAGTTTCATGTTAAAAATATTGATAACAATTTTGTGTATTCAGAAAGATATTTTCAAAAAGCTTTAAAATGATATTATTAGCCCTATACGTTCAGAAATATAGTGGATCTTTATATAAAAACTTAAGAGGCCTATAACTGGAAAACTATGCGTTTGCGACACTTTTTAATTTACATTTTCTTTTTATTTTCCTATTTTCTATCATCCAAGGCATATTTTGAACTGCGTAGGTAAACTAGATTTGTTCCAACAATTTTAACATTAATTAGTTGCTATATAAATTATTTACTTTGCTGTTTTTGACGCACAAGAAATTTTCCAATTATTTCATCTTTCTGCAATAAATCCATTAAATATTCATATACTATTATATAATCTCTATTCAGTTTATTGTCCGGCAATAACTGAGTTTGATATTTTATTAAATGGTTAAAATAATTAACAAAAGTTTTAGAGTTCGGCATTTTTAATTACTTTTTTTAAACGAAAACTTAATCCAGGAATTTATCATTTTTTTTTTGTTTTGGTTTAAAAAATGTACAGTTAGAACAAGTGATGCCATGTTATTTATATTCAAATTTCATTGTGGCGTTGCCGTAAGTACTAAATTTGTTTATATGCAGGGTTGTAACTTTACTGACTACAAACACTTCCTAAAAAATTACTGTTCATATTTATATGAAAAATATGTACTAAAATGATACGACAGCTGTCAGCTCTCTTTCCGTTTCCTTTTTCGTGAACGCTGCCAAAATGAAAGCTAAGGGACAGGTAATTTTACCAAAAAAATATGGAAATTTATGAAAAATATTCGTGAAAACCAATGCAATTGTTAGCTAAAGAACCGGAAAGTGAATGAAAATATTAGAGTATCAAATGGAAATAGTTAAACTAGAAAAACTGCAATTCCACCGTAAAAACAAACGTGCCTAAAAATGCGTGTGTGTGTGCTAAATGAACTGTCAAAAATGTTTTGGAGCTATCATAATTTTAGTAAATGTTTGCTCGAGTAATAATCTTTGATTTAATTTGAAGAAGCTATTACATATAATGAATTAAATGTGAAATTATTGTATAATTTAATGAAGATTTCCCGTAAATCAATTGCCTTGAGTTTTTGTTATTGTTTTGCTTGCTACATTTTACACTAATGTGTTTTTTTTTGTGTTTTTAGTTAAAAGAATACGAGGTCATCGGCCGCAAAGTGCCAACTGAGAAGGAGCCTCAAACTCCTCTCTACAAGATGAGAATCTTTGCCCCCGACAACATTGTTGCCAAATCCCGTTTCTGGTACTTCTTGCGTCAATTGCAAAAATTTAAGAAGACCACCGGTGAAATTGTTTCCATTAAGCAAGTGTACGAAACCTCGCCCATTAAAATCAAGAACTTTGGCATCTGGTTGCGTTACGACTCCCGTTCCGGTACCCACAACATGTACCGTGAATACCGTGACTTGACTGTTGGCGGTGCTGTCACACAATGCTATCGTGACATGGGTGCTCGTCATCGTGCTCGTGCCCACTCTATCCAAATTATTAAGGTTGAAGCTATTCCCGCTAAAAATACCCGTCGTACACATGTCAAACAATTCCACGACTCTAAGATTAAGTTCCCCTTGGTACAACGTGTCCATCACAAGGGCAACAGGAAATTGTTCTCCTACAGAAAGCCAAGAACATACTTCTTGTAAAATGTCTTATTGTCTTAAGTTGCAGATGATGTGGGTTTTACTGCAACATTTATTTTTATCTTTTTTTTAGACTTTGTAAAATGAATGAGACAAAGTGAAACACACAAAACTGTGTTTTTGTTTTGGAGGTAAATAAATTTAAATAAAAAATGTATTTGCAATTTTTTTTATTAAACAAGTGGGCAAATTCTTAAGGTTTTAATATTTTTTTAAGTTTGTTGTGGGCCGAGATTAGGAACAAAAATTTACAAAATTTCCTAAGCTCGGCATTGGCTGCCGACTACTGGCAAATCAGTATTTTTCTCTGATTAAGCTCAAATTTGAGTAAATTGCTTATCAATCGCTCCTCTTGCCTATGGGATGACAGAAAATGAGTTAAAAACGAGTTTACCCAGTAGTCGGCATGATTTCTTTTGAGTATCTTATAACCTGCCGACTATAGGATAAATATTGTCCTAAAGTCGACAGATGTTTTATTTCTAGTTTTAACTAAATGTGGGGTCCGAAATCGTTATAATTTTTGAAATTTTTAAAGACTTTTACTTCCTTGTATTTCATATAGATACATATTTCAATAAAGTTAAATGTGACAAGCAGGGAAAAAAGGCAAAGGTTGTGCTCCACGCTCCACTTTACAGGAGAGAATACATGACCGCGTTGCAGAAGGTCCTTAAAAATAGGTCCGCAAACTGTTTAGTCAAATGTTAAAAAGAAAAATGTAAAATTGATACTTGCTGAATTTAAAAATTATCGTCCTGGAATCGGTATTTAAGCTTAGCTGCTAAGAAAGCAGAGAGAATTAGTAAAGTCGAGCTACAGTCACTGAAGAAGGAATCAGCAAATGTTTAACTGATTTAAAAACCATATTAAACAAAATGATGTTGATATTATAGATGATCCGTCCAGAATATTTAATGGCAATAAGAGAAGTCCCAATGGTTGAATTTCCATATGTTAGATTTTAATTTGAAATCACACAATAAATTTTTCGGATTTGATTGTAATACGTTTTTTAATTCAATTTATGTATAAATTGATTGCAATTAAAATATTGCATTGAAATTCAGTAATTGCAATAAAAATAAAATCATAATCAAAGTTTTCGTTTCCTTCAAATGAAACTCCTTCTTCTAGAAATAAACCTGACTCTGATGATTTGGAAATGCCAACAATATAAATTTTTGTTTACGACCGATTTGTTCCAAGTATATAGGCATTATTTCATTGGACTTTCACTAGTTGTTGTATTTTCAGAAAAATGGGGTGCACTCGCAAGATTTCAGTAAAAACTTGATTGCAATCGAATTGATTGCATTCAATGATATGTAAAAAGAATGAATTAAAAAAGATTGCAATTAGATAGTATTGTAATCTTACAAATGAAATCAAGTTGGTTGCAATCAGTTTGATTGTAGTTTTTACAGCTCTGCCTCCAATAAAAACTAATTGTCATCGGTGATTTTGGTTAAAATATTCCTCCATCAAGAAGCCACAACCACATTATGGTTGCCTTAGAACATGTTTTGGGTAATAATAACAAAAATATATTAAGCACTTATAATAGCATGGTTAGTTTTCAACCATAACATGTTGATCTTGGAAAAGAGGAAAATACTGTTAGTTTATATTCAAAAAATTATTGGTGGTAAACAAATTATTGTCATATATAACCATTAGGTTAGGTTAGGTTAAGAAGGGTTATGCGCCCAAGGGAGCATATCCACTCGGAGACCAATGAGGTTCATTGTGAATCCCTTCAGTATAGGAGAAAAGAGGAAAAAGAGAAGTAAAGAAGAAAAGTAGAAAATAGACCTAAGGTTTGTTACAGATAAATAAATAACACGTAGGGCAAATCCCCCTTATGGTCCCCCAACAGAAACGGCCGTCCTATTTCCCTGACAAACCCCAGTAGATCAGTTGGATTACATCCAACGATACACACCAGTTCGTCGTGAAATCTAGCCCCTAGCCATTTCTGCCTGGGGCCCTGCATCCTAGGACAGTGGCACAGCACATGCTCAACCGTCCCTAGCTCCTCGGCATCCCCACACAGCCTGCAGAGGTCCGGTATCGCAATGTCCCATTTATCCATAAAAGCCCTAACAAAACAATGCCCCTTCAGGAACCCTATAAAGATCCTGAGACTACTCCTATCCAGTCCTAATAGAACCCTGGTTGCCCCTGCGTCCAATCCGGGCCATAAGGCCCTCTACACCCTGCAATCCGTTCTATATATAACCATTACATTAAAAAATATGGTTGTGGCGACAACAATATGGTTAAAATAACCATAGTAGGTTTTAAACTTTTTGTTTAACATGGTTTTGTTGGAGGTGCCCATATTGAATAATTTTTTTTTCTCTGCGTGTAGTGCCTATATAGACCTACAAATGTACATTTTAAGCATTTAAGAAAATAAAAAGCATTAATTTTCAATAAATGAACAATTGCATTCCTGTACGAATTGGTTTTTTCTTTAAAAAATAGCCATGCCGACAATAGGATCATTACATGTCGAAGACTGGTACATCGTATGCCGACTACTGGCAAATGAGCTATATTTTAGAAAAAAGTAAAATTGCTCAAATTTAAAAAAAAAATAGTCTAAAAACTGTTATATGAATCGAACAAATACACATTACTGAACTGTAGTGAATAGTTGCCATCCCAATATCACGTGTATATACGTAAGGGCACCAGTTTGAAAATGAAAAAAAAATTAAACTGCCGACTACTGGTACACTTACCCTATGTATGTACCTACATAGTTTGATAAAACTACCCATAATCAATCAAAAACTTTTTCGTATATGGCTAGTAATTAATGTTCCTTTGCATTTAATTTGTTAAAATGAAGAGCATGTAAATGTTATAGCTCTCATTCAGATATTTGAAATTTTAGCGATAATTAACAAAAAATTAACTGCCAGGCCCACAATGTCAGTAAGAACATTTCTTCCCCATATTTATATTGAAAACAATAAAAAACTAAAATTTGTTTTTCTTTTCAATAAAAATATACGAAAGAAATGTTCTTGACATTGTGGGCCAGGCAGTAATATTGAATATCATATCGAACATAGCTTATTTGTTAGTTATATTAAAATTAAAAGTCTTGTTTTTTTTGAATACATTTAAAAAAATTAACATTAATTGGTGAACCTAGAAAGTTTAACTTCCTTTAAGAATCTAAACCTCATGGTACGTTTAAAAGGTGTATGCATCCGAGATGGTAATTTTGACTACAATCGTTAAACAATGTTGGCGGGCGGGCTGCTTGCCATGTGATATAAATAAGTTTGGTAATTTTGTCATGATAAAATTTCGAGCGACATTTATTCCTTTAAGCTTCGTCGCTGGATTCCAAAAGCGTAATATTAAGATATTTTAAAAATTGTGGCAAGTACTTTGAGCACAGGTTTTAAAGAACAGACAGACGGACAAGAATCATTAAATCGGCTCAACTGTAAGGCCGGATTTCGAGATGTGGATTAAATTAAAACTTAGATTAACGGATTTTTTCATAATTTTATTAAAGACCAACATTTTAAGCAAAGCTAAGCTGTTCCGTCAAAATGTATATAAATTAGGTAATGGCGGAACAAAACTGTTTTCAGATTAACTAAACTTAGTTTAACTGAGATCTCAAAAACCCAGCCTAAGTCGATCAGAATTCTTAAATGTGAGTGGTTCTAGGAATAAAGTTAAGAGCGCATAATAATAGCATCTCCACCTCTAACTCTGGAAGGTTACTCTTCATTTTAGTACATTAAGGTTAATCTTCGTCGAATCGGCGAAATTTAAAAAAAACAATTCTAGCGGAACGATTTTTAAAGTAAAAAATCAACAGAAATTTTTTCGTTAGGCATTTTATTAAAAAATAAAATAAAGCATAAAAAATAAAATTTTTTCTTCTTTCTCAAAATTTTATAAGAATTTTAACAAATTTTTATGTTTTAAAATTTATTATTTTTTAAAGCTTTCATCATCAGCTAACGTTGTTGAAAAGAAGGGCGTTAGGTAAGGTTAAGAAGGGTTATGCGCCCAAGTGCACACATCCACTCGTAGACCAATGAGGTCCATCGTGAAAAGGGCGTGATGTGAATACAAATAAAAAAGTTATATGATAAAGTGCAAATGATCTTTGTCGTTTCGACGAACAGTAACCATCCAGGGTTAATGGTGTAGTGTAACTTTAAAGGTGTATGCATCCGGGAGGGTAATTTTCAGGTATGTGATGCCAATCGTTTTTAAAAACGAAACTATTTGAAATCGAAAATATGGGTTTCAGTGCCTTTTGATTTATTTTACATATTTTTGTACTTTCTGTTTTTATTCTTTTCAATTTGATCGGGCATGTTCGCACGATTTGAAAACGCAAAACGCCAGATTTATTTTATGGTTTTTTGAAACACGTTCGTTTTGCTTTCTTTCTGCCAAGGTTTCTTAAAAATATTTTGGTTCCCCTGAGCACACTTTTGCAATTTGAAATCGCCAACCTTCTTGCTATTGCGATTTGCAGACTTATACGATTTCTAGACAGAATTGCAAACATTTTGCGAATGTCAGAACATGCACGTATATTGTATTTCGTACTTGTTTAACAATACTTTATTAACTTAAACACGGGTGTTCTGGAAATCGAAAACGCAAAACGCAAGAATTTTGAAGATTTTTTTTAATGCACTCTAAATCCAATATAGAGAAATATTTGTATTGAATTGTATTTCTTTTACTACAAAAATCCTTTTAAAATAACGACTTTTAAATTCTTGCGTTTTGAGCTTTCGAATTCTAGAACACCTCTGAAAATTAAAAAATTTTCAGTAGAAGCGAAACAATTTTTATTTTTACATTAAAGGCTTAAAAGATGAATTTTTTTGAAACTAGTTCTTTTTTATTAAATGAAAATGTCAAGTTATATGTATATATAGGATATACCTTAATATAAAAAAGTTAAAAACTTTTTAACTAACTATTGGGTTGTTCACGAAAGGCGGATTATCAGGTTATTTGGTTATGCAGTTATATTAATAGCAACCAAATATATTTAAAAAAAAATTAAAGAAATGTATTTTATTGTTGTAAATACGCTACATCACTAGTGTATATTGACCTAAATTGTTGTAATACATATCGTCAGCTAAAATGCAAAAGGGCGTAACAACACTATTTTTTAACAGAAGCAAAAATTTTTAAAAAATTTGATCACGGGGATCTAAAATTATTTGTGAACATGTAGTTTAATAAAACGAACAAAAATCAATCAAAAACTCTTTTTTGAATATGTTTGTTGTTACGCACTTTTGCATTTTAGGTGACGATATGTAGTTATGTCAAATTTTTAAGAAATTCCAATTAATATTTGAAAGTTTTAAAAACGTTTATTATTTTTAAATCGCCACTTCTTTTAGTTCCCGTTTTAGTATTATTTTACAATTCCTGTGGTAGACATGCGCGCCAAAATTCTTGTACTTCATTGCAAGTATCCGTATTGGACCAAATTGAATCTGGACACTTTTGAAATGTTTTTATAAAAACACAATCCATAACTAATACATGATATAAAGCACAGGGTCCATTGGTTGGTATAATTTTTGCTAAATCTAAATAATTTCGAATGCAACTTTGAAAATTGTTTTTTATATTATCTACAATATCCGGTGTATCCTGCAGAGCCATATCCAAATAAGAATCTAATTTCTCTTTTTGAAATTCACCTTC
This sequence comes from Pollenia amentaria, assembly GCA_943735925.1. Classification (NCBI taxonomy): domain Eukaryota; kingdom Metazoa; phylum Arthropoda; class Insecta; order Diptera; family Polleniidae; genus Pollenia; species Pollenia amentaria. Next base: position 178,806,644 of record OX031010.1, on the reverse strand, counting down.
CACAAAGATACCCATTTCATCGAAGGCACATGATATAAAGCACTGTAATAAAAATAAAACAAAAAGGTTGAAATCATGATGAAAATATATTTTTATTGTGCTCTGTGATTTTTATAATCAGGTATGTGATGGAATTTTATTTTAACAACAAAACAATTTGAAACCGAAAATATCGTTTTCAGTATCTTTTAAAATTGATTTTTAATACACATTCCTTTTATTTTCTGTCTTTTTTCTTTTAAGTTTTAACTGAAGTGTATTCTGAACAAAAATTTAAGACTACAATTCAGAAATGGATTTTAAAGTTGCTCGAAATTCATCACACCTTTTAAAAACGTTTGTTTTGAAATCGATCGATTTTTATCACATACCTGAATATAAAAAATAAATAAATGAAAATTAACGGCCTGTTTTTCAAAATAAAATAAAAATGTTCGCTAGGGAATTTATATTGAAACAACAATAATAAACTCAAATTTCTTTTTGTTTTCAATCAAGGCGAATTCATTACAGGTGATCCTAAAAGCCCTACTGATAACTTTTTTCTTTAGCTTTATAATTGTTGGATGTCAAAATTTTGTTTATTATTTTTGTTTCTGTTTTGATTTGTTTCGGTTTTTGACATTGTACAATGATTTACAAAAACAAATTGTGGTTTTTGTACGAGTTGTACTACCGCGATTACCTGGAATGAATTCGCCTTGGTTTTCAATATAAATTTCTAAACGAAAATTTTTATTTTAGTTTAAAAAACAGGCAATAAATATGTTCATATCGCACTTGTTTAACAATAGTGCATTAACTCAAAATTTTTAATTTTCACTTTTTGGAGAAAATCGACACGTAATATTCATATCTAATCGCTATTTTGTTTACTTTTTGGTAATGAAACGATTGCCTTAAAATTCGTTTTCATATGCCTTTAATATTAAATTTAAAATCGTTTTGCTTCTACTGAAACTTTTTAAATTTTGAGTTAATACACTATTGTTGAAGATGAGCGAATTGTAGTTAAATGAAGAAAATAATAATATGGGTTTCTTTAAAAAGCCTTTTCTGATCTTAATAATTCGTAAATACCTGATGTTTATGATCTATATCGAGTTTAAAGTGATTTTCAAGTGAGTTGCATTTTTCTTTGATTTCTGCACTATAAAAATTCGGCAAGGAACAGCAATTGTCAATAGGCTAAATAAAATAAAGTTAAGATAAATATATATTCAGTTTTTTATTTGACCTTATTTAATTTAATAGTAAACAAATGATCGTAAATACTGCTAGAAATTTAATTAATAGAGTACTGACAATTAGTGACAGAATCTTTCATAGGAAAAACATAATTAAAATTAGAAATATACTTAAGGACAACAATTTTCCAAGGAAACTGATTTATAAATTAATTAATCAATATAAGGAGGGAGGTAACGATAATCCAGGGATGACACTAGAACCTAGAATATACAAATCGTTAATATATATATCTAACATATCGGAAAGGATTAAAGGATCAAAGATCTTTGACACGAACAAATATAGAGTAGCATATAAGGCTTACAACACATTGAATAGTTTATATAGCAAGACTAAGGATAGAATTAATAAATGGGATATGTCAAACATTATCTACAAGATTCCTTGTAATGGAAATGATAATGAGAATTGCGACAAGGTTTATATAGGTACAACGAAAAATAAATTAAGGACTAGGGTTGCAGGACACAGATCAGATCAAAAGCATAGAAACATTAATTCTAAAAAAACAGCATTATCTCATCATTGTTATGAATTGAATCACTATCCAAATTTTGAAAATGCATCAGTGTTAAACAATGAAACAAACTACAAACGCAGATTTATATTAGAAATGTTACACATAATTAATACACCAACAACACAAAGAATGAATTTTAAAGCAGACACAGAAAATATAGCAAGTAATTATAGAAATTTAGTTATTAAGAGATGAAGTATTTATTACACATATATATATATATATATATTATATATATGTGTGTAATAAATATGTAAGATAAAGATAAGTTTAGTTAAAAAATTGTTATATGTTATACGAATTTTTCTTTTATTATTATTGTATCTGAATATGGTTTTTGAGTTAGGTTTTTACATATAAAACATTTTTTTCAGTTTATATTAATTGTTATACTTTAGTTATATTTTTATTTTTTGTTGAAAAAAATTTTTTAAATATTTTCTGACAAATAGGTTTTTGAATTTAAATTTATGACAAACATTTTTCAAACAGAAAAAATTTTTTAATTATATTTAATTTCCTGACGATGCTAACCAAAGGTTAGCGAAATATTGAGAATAAAAAATAAATATTAAAAGGACCTAGAGCTTGAATAAATATAAACATTTGTTAAGATAAATAGTTATTTTTTTAATTATTTTCTTATAATGGTTAATGTTACTTACAGCTTCGGGAGGTAGTTTATTGCATTTAAAATTCGCTTTAATATTGGTTATCTATAGAATGTAAAACACTCCGATATTAATTTTGATAAAATTCAACGAGGAAAAAGTTAAAACAAATTTTTTATAATTTTTTTACCAGGTTTGCTGATATTAATAATGTTACAAAAATATTATTTAAATAAATTTTCATTTTACTGCTATTGTCGACTGTGCATTAATTTTATGACAAATTAATATTTTTATATAAATATTTGTTATATTATAAAATTTGGGTACGTTCGTAAATGCATCACTGCGCTGCATCAGTGATTCAAATGTTTATACATATATCTATCAGTGAAGTAGATGCGGTCTAAAAAATTGTCAAATACTCCACAAAAATAATAGCCATACAATAAAAAAAAATTAAAAATAATTTTTTATCGGCATTTAAAAAAGTTTGCTTTTCTGATGCAGCGCAATGATGCATTAACGAACGTACCCTTTTTGTATGTAAAACAAGTAAGAGTGCTTAATTCGGCTATGCTGAATATTATATACCCTTCACAATGGTGCGAAAATAACAGAAAGTTATTTAAATATTGTTTTTTAAATGAGAATAATTGAATGAATAATTGCCACGCTCACTAGTCTAATCCCGCCCACATTTTATCGGATGTTGTGAATTGATAAACAAGATGCCTGTACCAAATTTGGAACTTTGGCTCTTTTGGCGTTTTCCAAATATACATAAATCTATAATGTCTCTGTATGGGGAGTGCCAAACCCAAATGTCCAATCCCGCCCACATTTTGTCGGATGTTTTGTTTTGATAACCAAGATGCTTTTACCTTATTTGGAAACTTTGGCTCTTGCCGTGCTAAAAAAAACAACAAGGTATTTTTGGGTAAAATTAGAGGCAGTCGTGGTTTTTCGTTCATATCAATATCAATAGCAAACAATTCCGGACTATATGTGACATAAATATATAGCTACCAAGTCCCCATCATATCCCGGGTCTTCGGAAAACTCATATCAACGGACATCTTTAAATAAACTTTGCTCCTCATAAGGACCCAGATTATATATCCTTAAAGGGTCTAAGATCAATATTATAGAAATTACAAACGGAATAACAAAGTTTATAGAGTGTAAACTAATTGGGGTCCCAAATCAATACCCATGGGCAATCATAGATCCACCAGAACAAAATTATGTTATGAGGTTAACCCATTCCTGCCTAATGGGTATTTGAATACCCTAAAAAATTAATACAATAAAAATATTCCAGAAAAGCCCAGTTAAGAGTTAATTGCTGCAACTTAAATTTTTATTTAAAAGAATTGATTAATAAATAACAAATTAACACCGTAAACTATTTTGGTTTTTGCCTTTAAATTTCACAGGGAACTGCTACACGTTAAAAATATATTGTGATATTTGCATAGCGATCCAATTTAATGGATTAATGGATAATATTAAATTAGGCTATCCTGCAGTATGGATTCAATAATACTGCTTGCTACACGTTCACTAAATATCGCGATACTGGATCGCGGTCAATATATCGTCAGCCCATTATTGGTTTGACCTACCGAAAATTTTTACAAAAATTAAATTAGGGTATATATGTATATTTTGAATACCACCTTTCTGAATCCAGTTTCACGAAATTTTTTATGGTTTCTGAGATATTAAGTATAGCTTTGCTCCATATCAATTATTAAAAAGTTTATTAAGTATTGTTTTGCCCTACACGCCATTGTTTGGCGAATGCACAAAATTCCTCATACAAAAACGAACAAAATAAATTTCACTCTTACTTTGCTTCATTGCCGTAAAAAAAATAGTAAAAGCAAAAGCAAAATAATGTCAACAACTCGATACACAGCCGTAAGTATACATATACAGCACAAAAAGCTACTTTTTAAAAATAAATTTAGAAAAGTTGCGTATGCCGCATAAAAACAATAATTTCGACCTTCAAAATAATGCCTTAACATTTTTCTTCTGAACATATGCCGGAAGTAGTGGTGAAAATACAAAGAAATTCCATCGTTATATTTTCAGAAAACTTTATGCAAACCTTCATTGTCGTTTTTCTCCATTACGACTTTTTGGCATATGCGCCAAACCGATTATAAGCACACGAATTATTGATTTTTTATTTAAGCTTAGTCTAGACGATATGTTGAATCAGCAAATGTATGCTTACACTCATATGCTTAAAAATAATAACAAATGCCTCTATTAGCATATTCAATATGTTAGGTGTCTAGACGATATGCTGAAAATACCAAATTTTTCAAATTCATCATATGCCAGCAAATGATATTTCAACATATAAGTTAGCATACAATTTTTGTGTCTACACGATATGTTGAATTTTGTATGTTGATATGTATGTTGAGTATTGTAGTCATTTGGTTAAAAATAATAAATAAATTTGACAATGCTCTTGTCCTATTTTTTAATGCAACTACCATTTTTGCAATAAAATTTATTTAAATCAATAAAAAGAAAAAAACTACGTCATCAGAGGAAATTGCACTAGCTATTATTTTTGCATTGGAAGAGGAAGAAGAATCTCTACACAAAAATTTTCTACGTATGGATATCCATCAGTTCAATCATTTGCTTTCTTTGGTATCACCAATAATAACTAAACAAGACACAGTGATGCGCAAAAGCATTAAAGCACAGGATCGACTTATTTTGACCCTACGTTTCCTAAGCAGTGGTGATTCATTTTCTTCATTGCAGTTTCTTTTTCGTATCCCAAATCGACTATTAGTACAATTATTCCACATGCGTTGGATGCGATTTATATAGTGCTTGTAAGGAAATATATGAAGGTAAGACCTCCCAAGTATTATTTTTGTGATTATACGCTACATCTTTTTCTCGATAATGTAGATGCCAACAACTGCAGAAGAGTGGAAAGCTATAGCGAAAGCATTTAAAGAACGGTGGCAATTTCCAAATTGTATTGGCGCTATTGATGGCAAGCATGTGGTAATGATATCGCCGCCGAATTCTGGTAGTATTTATTACAACTATAAAGGTACACACAGCATCGTACTAATGGGAGTAGCAGATGCTGAATACAAGTTCATTTACATTGATGACGGTCGTAACGGACGTTTTTCTGATAGTGGTGTTTTCAATCGCTGTACCTTTAATAAAAATAAAAAATTGTACACACCATTTGGATTCATCGATCAATATGATCAAAATGGAGGTTTAACTGAAGGTACTTGGCGACAGGAATACAGTTCAACTTCAACATTTTTACGCTCCAACAAACGTTGACGTTCAATTAATCACCGGTGCTAAAGAAATACAAAAAGAATTGACAATGTATTTTGTAGAAAAAGGTGAATTAGGTTGGCAGTATCAGCAAAAATAATTCTAAATAAATACAAAGTAAAAACCTTTTTTAAAAACGAGCTTTAATTTGAATGCACCAAAAAGAAAAAAAAACTTTTACTATCAACTTATAACGTCATTACACAATTAATATGATGTAGAAGCTTGTCGCTAAATTTATGTGCTCGTATTTACTTAGTTGGAAAATTTTAATAGTTAAAACCAATATCATCAAGTTCTTTTATTTCCTCTACACAAGTCAATCTCGCGACAAGCTTTTTTATCATATAAATTGTGTAATGACGTTTTAAGTTGATAGTAAAAGTTTATTTTTTTCTTTTTAGAAATAATCTAGTTGACCGTTTTCAGATATTATCTAATTTTGTATTACTCTACACAAAGATTGTAACTAAATAAATAAACAAAAGAAATATTTATACAAAAACATATATCAATATATTTTATTTTCCGCATATGTATAAATGCCATATTTACATTTTTAATTAAATAAAAGTAAAACAATTCAATTCATTTTTAAGTTAAGTTCGGTACATATGCATACAAATTTGTCATATGCTGAAAATCATAAATACGATTTTCAACAAATAACATATCTGCCATCATACGCAGGAAATTTGTCAAGCACTAATAATACGCTGTTCACACGATATGCTAAAATTTCCAACATACGTTTGTTTGCATTGTTAACAAAGAGCTAGCAAATGTTATTAAACATACGTATGTTGAAAAATTTTTGCGTTTACACGATATGCTGGCACTTGTAACACATTTTTCATCTTTAATATGCTGATTCAACATATCGTCTAAACTAAGCTTTAGAAAGTCGAAAAAAAACATGGACTAAATTCTGCAGCATAGTTTTTAGTATAAAATGCATATTTCATTTTTTGAGGGTTTTTTCGAAACTTGTTAATTTTTTTTTTTTAATTTTCTATTTATTTCTTTTTTATTTATACCCACCTAACCATAGATGTGTAATACATAAAAATATTGGTTCTCAATCTAGCTTTAAGTATATACTTTCTGAATCGATTTCACGTCCAGCTCGTTCTCTGTCCAAATAAAGCGCAAAGTACAGGAAGCAAACGTTTTAAATGACATAATGACGAAGCCTTTTGAAAATGATTAAGTGAAAGACGGTCTATAATTTTATATAGTCCCCATACAAACTTCTAGCCCCCCAATGATGTTGGTATTAAGATTAAATTCGGCCCAAAAATATATTTATTTTAAGATCAGCTTACCAAATTGCTGTTTTGGTTCAAAAAAAAAAGGCTTTCAATGCCTTATAATGATCCTTATAAATGTTAATACATAGTAATATATTTGACTGAAATAACTTTTATAATAGCTACTATGTCACGGCGAAAATTTGCAGTGGTAGGTCCGGAATTGAATTAAAGTCACTTTAAAATAAAAAAAAATCTCAAAGATATTTACATCTAGATAATATTCGCCAAATAGCTCTTGTGTAATCTTTACCTAATCATTTAATTTTGTTTTTGTGTCCATTACTACATATGTATTTTTAAGTTAAGCGAACGAATATTGCGTTCGTCATCTAAAAACAGGCAGTTAGAATTAAATATGCAGTAAAAACTTGAAAATATGCCCTAAAAAACAAAAACGGCTTTTTTAAAAATGAAACATTGAACAATTTAATAATATTTCCAAATAATAAACAAACATTGATCGGTATACCAAAAGGTGGGTCTAGGACACATATTTTAAGGTGTTACAAACATCAGCATAAACTCCTAATACCCGCTCCACTATTGTGGTGTGGCTATAAAAACTTACGTGACAATTGTTAGTTGTTTTTTGATTAAGATAGTATAAGCAAATTATTTAATAACATTTAATTATAAAATATATAAAAAAATACAAAATTGGATGCTTTTATATAAAAAAACGCCTTTATTTAATAACAGATATTATTTTATAATAAATAGTTTTGCCGGTTTTCCAGAGTTATGTTATATCTATTTTGGACTGGTGTTCCAGAATTTGTCGTAATATTGAAATTTAATTTGTTAACGATAAAATAACGAAATATGCAGTGCTTGGAATGTGTTGCAATGTTGGTTTTTAACTAGGGTTGGCATTTAGTTTGGCATTCATAATCGCGATAACGATTAAGAAATATTGTATGTAATCGGGATTAACTATTTAAAACTTTGCATTTTAATTTGAAATTTCAATAAAAATGTTTTTGCGATTGTCAATTTAAATTGAATTAACAGAGAAATATTATAATATTTTGGAAGAAAATAGATATTTATAAAGGTTATTTAAGTAAATACCCTCCTTCGGAACTAACTAATACTAAATTTAACACAACTCTTTAAAGAGCAGTCTTTTGAGATCTGAAAGAAGGAAATTCAAATATTTTTCTCAATTTCTTTAGTGTGGGTTCACACTATGAAATTTTTCTTTCAGAAAGTCTGAGTTTATTGGTGAGTGAGGAAGATAACATGCTATTCTTCCCTCCGCTCTCACCAATAAACTCAGACTTTCTGAAAGAAAATTTTTATAGTGTAAACCCAGACTTACATATGAGGCATTATTATAGTACAGAGTGTCGGCCGGGAGGTTGATGGATTGTTTTGAACACTTTCTTGAGCAGAAGTAATGCTTTCAGCCGATCTTGCAGTACGTTGTGGTCCATGCTTGGGCCTATCACCTACTGACCCTCTTTCTTCGAAATCATTCACTACACGATAAATAGTGCGTTTTGTTGGCACGTTGTTTCTCCTAAAAATTTCACGTAACTTTCACATCGTCACAGTAATCGATGATGGATTTTGATAAAATGTTTTAACGATTAAAACAAGTTGGTTTATCAAATAATAAATTTTCCACGTGTCTACTTCACGACTGCCAAATATGAACTGTCAAGACTAATGTTCACCAAAATGGCGGCAAAACAAAGTAGTATACATTCCCGGCGGACACCCTGTAGATATGAATGTGGATACTAAACATTGTTTTGTATAGTGATTATTTGTCGATTTATGGGGTGCCGTTGTTGAGAAATTGAGAATTTTTTCGAACACGCAAAAAATAAAACAAACAAGTAAAAGTGTTATATTCGACTATGCCGAATCTTATATGTACACCCTTCAGCATGGTGCGATAAGAACAAAAAGTTATATAAATACCGTTCCTTAGACATACAAAAATCTATTTTTAAATCTTATTTTGACTTTTGCCTTTCTCTAGATATTCAGAAATCTATAATGTCTTTGTACGGATGTGCCACGCCCACTTTTCCTAACCCGCCCATATTTTTAGAGAGGTTATTGATACCCTAGATTTGTGTCGACAAATTTTTTCTAACCGTTCTTTAGATATAAATAAATCTATTTTGTGCCACGCCCACTTCTCCAATCCCAATTTTTTATATTAATGTTTTTTTTTCTACATATAACAAATACACATAAGTACAGCGAAGTTGATTAAACGATGTCCGCCTGTCCCTCTGTTTTTCTGTATATCTGCAGAACGAAGAGAAAAAGTTCCAAATTGTTCTATCGCTACTACCACGGTAAGTGTTCAGCGGAAATGGGCGAACTCATTTCTAAGACGGGCGTACATGTCCGTAGTATTCGCCTTTTCAGCAGATCACATCCGTTCGTTGTAGACTGTCCAATGAACCGCATAACGAATTACAGAGTTAACTCGTTTCTTGGTCGAACTAGCCGTATGTGGAATAGACTCCTGGCAGTAGTCTTAAAACGAGAAACAACATCATACAAACACTGACTGACACTTCATCGGGACAAGCTGAAGTTGCTTGCGCATATCAGCACTTTCCCTTGTTTACTCAACTGCTGAATACGGTAGCCCAGTTTGAATAAATATCCGACACACACAAAAAATGGACACACAGTTCGTAGTAATTAGATTGATTTCAAGAACACTCCAACTCCAACAGAATGGCTACCAAAACTATGCAACATTGCGCCTCAACAGATAAGAAGAAATAAGGCATTATTACGAGAACACAACAAGATTCAAAACAACGATGACATTCCTTTAAAGAACGCAATTATCTCGCCAAAATTCTTTTGAATGACAATTTTGAACTAAACACACCTTGGGCTAATATCTGGTCAAATTTAGGACATTTAAGTCCTGTGTTCGCTAAACAAAGCAGTGATGCCGAGTATTGGTTATGTCCGCTTCACAAATAATGCCTCATAGGTGTGTGTGTCTTTGATAAAAAAGAAATTTACGTTAAATGCATCTCCATGACAAATATTAAAATATTTTGCGATTACATTTTATTGGTATTGAAAAAAGTTATCAAAAAGCTTAAGTGATTTAGAAACAGATGGCACTTTTAAGTTGTTAGTTTCAGTTTTTTTTTTAATTATCCTAACCCCAGGCAACATAGACAGGATGACGGCGATAAAATTCATTAGCTCCAGTGCCACTTCCATAGCCCCAACGTCTGCCAAAACCATAACCGCTGCCATATTTATAACCAGCGCCATAACCATAACCGGAACGAGCATAACCGCCAGATGATGAGGTAAGTGTTGTTGTAGCTAAAGGTGCTGCTACTGTACCAGTTGTGGCCAAAGGCACCCCAGTTGCCACTATGGGGGCAGAATATACCGGAGGTTGGTAGTAGCCATAACCAAAGGTTTCTGAAGTACTTAAGTCATCGTCAGAAGGTTTCTCCTGGAAACAAATAAAGTTTTTATTAGTTTAGAGAATTACAATTTTTGATCCTAACGGCTAAAGTGCAAACTTTTATTAACATACTAGCTGTATGGCCCCGGCGCTGCTCGGTATTTTCTAAATAAAAATAAAAAATTATATACTGGAGAATTTTGTTAATAACTTGACACCAGCGCTATCTACCGGGTCAACATTTTACCAGGAAACTTATTTTATTTAAAATATATATACGAGTATTTTGGGAATTTCAGCCAAATCGTACCATAAATGAAAAAATTTTAATATCACGACAACAGCATTACCTATCGGGATTAAGCTAAACAGAAACCTAGCTCCCGAAGATACTTTATTGTCCAAGTTTGGTGTCAATCGGTCCAGCGGTTCTTGAGTTTTAGGAGCACATTTTATATATGTATATAGATATGTATAGATTTTAGACTAATTTATGTACATACATTGAACAAATACTAACTACTTCAATAGTAAGAAAGATATTTTATAGATTAACTTGAGTACCTTCGATACGGTCTAACCTTCAAGTGCTCTAAATATCGAGTGTAAACAATACGTATACCAAAAAAGGTTTTCATTTCAATTCGCCAATGGACGTTGTTCTTATCACTTTCTTTGGAGCTGGATCTATCTAGCCTGCACTTCAAAGCATACAAAGCATAAATACTTTAATTTGACTTACCACTTCCACAGGTCCTGCAAAACTTGATAGCACCAAATTTATTAACATGAAAACAAATGTGACCGAAAGCTGGAAAATTTAAAAAAAATATTTACAAATAAACTTTCTTCTTTCTCCAAGTCAATACGTGTGCAATTATTTACCTTTCCCATTTTGAATGAATTTCTAACAAACAAATTAAAAAATTAGCACTTTTTTAATTCACAAAGTTCTTAGTTGAAACTGTAACTGATGGTTCGTATTGTACATCATGTCTCTTTTATACTAAACTGAATATTGGAAATACAATTTTCTGCTACATATTTTACTCTTTGGAAGGTGCTAAAAGTCATTAAATATTTTTTTTGCTTTTCCCAAACGAGTGGAATGATTTTTATCTTTGTAATGGAGGTCAAGAGAAGCATCATATTATGGAAAATCCATTAAAATATTTCAATGCAAAATGTTTGTAGTTTAACAGATACTATAATCGGAAATCTAAAGCATTAAATAAATTTAAAAATTTTTGTGCTGAAACTTTAAAATTTTGTCTGTCATCTTAAAAATAATTGTTTTGTGATTCGGAATTTAGAACGGCGATACAAAGGATTTTTATACCCCCACCACAATAGTGGAGAGGGTATTATGCAGTTGTGCTGATGCTTGTAACACCTTAAAATATCCTAGAACCACCTTAAAGCATACCCATCGCCTCAGAATCACTCTCTGATCATGTCCGTCCGACTGGCTGGTCGGCTGGCTGCCTGTCCATGTAAACCTTGTGCGCAAAGTACAGGTCGCAATATGGGAGATAATTTGATGGAACATAGGTTCTAATAGGCACAAGGATCAAGCCTATTGAAAATAGCCAATGTGAAATTATCACATGTGCCAATAAACCATTTTAATATGTTGGTATTTAGATAAAATTTGGACCAAACTTATTTTAATGCAATCTTAATAATCCCACCAAATTTTATTGCAATCGGCTCATATTTGACCATAGCTCCCATTCAAATACTATTCCCAAAAATAGCTTTTACCGCCATAACTTTCTTATAAATATTGGTATTAACATAAAAATTAGCGTAAATAACTTTGACGATAGCTGCCCTGTCATGGCAAAATTTTGTGCTGGTAGGTCCAAAATAAAACATAGGTCCTATATAAACCCCCATCCTAAAATCACTAAAAGGCAAAAACAAATCTCTTGTAGATGTGGATATATAAATAATATTTGCACAAAGAACTTTTAGATGAATCTTAACCTCATAACATAATTTTGCCCATGGTTCCCAAGAAGGGTTAACTCTCGAAAGTTAATTTTTAAATACTGTGGTGTTGGGTGTTATATGGTCGGGCTTGACCGACTATACTTTCTTACTTGTTTCTTATATGCTGTTTTCAGGTGACAAGCAATTGATTGTGTAGTAAAATTTATATGAAAATCACTCAGTTTTTTGAGTGCATTCTTGAGTGAATTCGCCTTGATGTAAACTAAAGGCTAGTTTACACTATTATACTTTGTATTAATACATGTTAAAAACTCAAGTAATATGTAAAAGTGTGATAGGGTGAATACAATCTATTATGAAAATGAAAAGTATTACGAAAAAAAAATTGACATCCCATACGAATTCATCGTTTTTTGAAATTTTTCTAACGCACAAGAAATTTTGGAATCAAGCGCGCTCACTAACTCGGTACATAGCTGCCAGATAAAATGTGTAGCAGATCGGCAAATTTTGAATATAAAAAATCGTCAAATGAACTTACTTAAATCGTCAATTGTAAAAACCACTAACTTTTGTTATTTTTTGAAAATGTTTAGCTATTTCCCGTTTGTTTTATATGAAATAAAAAAATCATACATACATATCATGGCCCAATTAGTAAGTATGCTTGAAACGCCAGCTGATTTTTTGCAGAGTTGTGTTTTTTACGTGCAATTGTTATTGTAGCAATTATTTTTGACATCTTGCTCATTTTGTACACAAACAAATACATTGGTTTTCAACATCTTTATAATAATTTACACAAACAAAACGAGTGTTGTTTTTTCTATAGTTGCATTATTGTAGTTTTGCGCAGATCTACTAATTGGGCCATGATACATACATATGTATTTCTTGTCTAAAAAATTATTAAAAATAAAATCACTATTCGCACTCCTATTGACTGTCAACGAAGGTTTTAACTCCTTTTACAGACCAACCTAAATAATACCGGCAAGCGTATTTTAAATATAAAAAAATCAGCTTTTTAATAATTCAAAATAGGACTCTATTTGAAAAACATTTTAGTAGTATATATAAGTCAATTCTCAAAGCCTGCCAACAGATGACTTTGCTTGTCTTGTATTGTGTAGGAGGATGTCATATCCGAATTTGCTACAAAAGCTTAAGAATCTAGAATTAGAGACGTGACTCAAATAAGAAATTTAACCATTCATAAAAAGTACAAAAATTGGATGCCACATCGAACACCGATTTTGCTCATCAGAAATTCTGTTTCAAGTGGAAACTATTATATTTGTATTACAAACTGCTAACACGGGACAGTTAGTGCCAACCAAATAGGCGAAAGTATCCAATAAATTGTTAATAAGAACAAATAGTACTAAAAACTTTTGTAAACTCGTATAAAATTCGTAATTTGCAAAATCGTCACATTTAGGGTATAAATCGTCAAATCGTCAATGGGCCATTTTTGGAATCCGAAATCGTCAAAATGGCGATAAATAATCAAATCTGGCAGCCGTGACTGGGTGACATTTTATATTTCTTATTTGGCGAGGTAAGTACTTCGACGAAATATTTTACTTGAAAAAACTTTTTCAGAGAGATTGATTGAATAATGTCCCGTTTTGTTCTCCATCAGACATAGAACATTCAAAGGTGATTGCAAAAAATTTAGTTTGCAGAAAATGCTAAAATATTATGTTCACCTTAATCATTATTATTGTAATTATGTACAACCATATTGTTGCGACAACAATGTTAGTATTTGTAGTAGTTCTTGCATATTTGTTGCCTTTTACCATATTTTAAGAGCAACTTATTTACAAGCAATCATCATTCCAGAATTTTAAATACCTATTCAAATATTTTTATACATGTGCTACTCAATGACATACATATAAAAGGGAACCAATATTAAATTTTAAAGCTTTAATTAATAAAAATTAGACTGACATCATTTTATTTATGCAACAAAGTTAATGCAACAAGCATAAAAGAACTTTTTTTAAATAGTGTGTAATTTCATTCTTGTTTTTATGTAGCACGCACTAGGGCGCAATTATTGATATTATTTATATGTATTTTAACCAAAACTAGTAATAGCATTTATTACTATTTAAAGCATATTTTTAGAAGCTGCGAGTTAATGCGAAGTTGTCCTATTTCCAGTGTGACCATTATAGCATTTTTGCAGCCAAAATTAAAAAAATAAAATTTTCATTTAGCATTTGCTAGCTTTGTTTTTAAAATTATTTTATTAATATTATAAATGTGAACGTTTGTTTGTTTTGATATTGGGCTGTTTAGCTGTTTGTTAGTGTGCGACACAACCACGTGAAAACCGCTTAATGGATTTGGATGAATTTTTAAAAGGCAGATAGCATATAGATTCAAATATAGGGTAAATCGGGGGAAAAAGTGGTACTCTTTCTCTTTTTGATAAAATGACATATAGGGTACTTTTTAAGGGATAAAATTTATAATTTTTAAGAAATTAAAAACGGGATAAAATTGGTACTTTTTCTTTTCTCGATAAATTTATTAACATATAGAGTATATCCTACATTAACATGCACTTATCTTTTAACTTTAGTATATTTTCTCTTTTCGAAAAATTAAAGCGTACTTTTTATGATGTAATAACTAAAAAATTGGTAAATTTTCTCTTTTTCATAATTTTGGTATACAGTTTGCATATGGCTCAGTGGCTGCAATATACATATTTAGACACCCTTGCTTTTCATATGGATAGTTGAATGTCGGCTACTCAAAAGTATCAAGTGCTCAAAACCTATATGTATGTATGTGTTATCGAAAGAATTAATTCATACTGTCAAAGGATTCTGTAAATGCATTCTTCATTTAAATCCTATTTTCAAAGAAATATTTTGTAATAAGTAAGCCATAGTTTACACGGAGTCTTTTCAGACATGTCTTTTTTTGACATTTTCTTTTCAACATGCTACCAAAAACCTTTTGTCTTTTCACGATGTCTATCCAAACATGTCTGTTTTCATGTCTAATTGTCTAATATACATATACATACAAATCGAAATACATAAAAATTCATAAAAACAAACATGAAAACTCATTTCGTGTTTGTTTGGCAACCCCTCTTTCTTCTCTACCCCGATCGCCTACAAACAAAACAGACGTGTTTGTCAGACATGTCTGAATAGACACCGTGTAAACTCCCTCTATGTATTTTGCTTAAATACTTTTACTATTTTGGTTTTATGGCAATAGTATTGGCTTTGCATATAAAAACGGAAATTTTTTAAAATAATTAAATAACTTTAAATGCATTGATAAACGTATCTAAAGCTCTCATGAATTGTTTTTTTTTTTTTTTTTTTTTTTTTTTTTTTTAAATTTAATTATACAGGTATGTGATGAAAATCGATCGATTTCAAAACGAACGTTTTTAAGAGGTGTGATGAATTTCGACCGATTTTATAATCAATAACTGAATTATAATCTTTATTTTTTGTTCAAAATACAGTACAATTAACTCATGTTATACACAATTTAAAAGAATATGGACTGGAAATAAGAGGAATATGAATAAGAAATCAATTTCAAAAGATTCTAAGAACGATAGTATCGGTTTCAAATCGTTTCGTTTTCCCAATCCATTCCCATCACATACCTAATATTAATAATTCTCGGGAAATTTAAAAATCAACAAAATAAATCAAAATCAACGCTTTCACGGGAAATAAAAAAAAACTCTTAAAGAAACAATTATCTGCTTTGTAAAAAATTAACAATGTTAAGAGAATCTAAAAATTGAATACAGTTATACTGATTCTATGTTACAATTAGGTAAAGGGTGTTTTTTTAAGCTAGATAGAACTTTAAATTGTAAAAAGTAACACAAAAAATTAAATTTTGATAAAATATTTTTTTTTATCGTTTCAGTATACTCTGACAAATCATCATGAATAGACTCACGCTTGAACAACGCTACGAAATTATCCAAATTTACTTTGAAAATCAGTCGTCGATTCGCGCAACTTATGTTCGCAAAATTGTGTTCAGTGATGAGGCGCATTTTTGGCTTAACGGGTTTGTTAATAAGCAAAATTGCCGCATATGGAGCGAGACCAATCCACAAGAGACCCTACAGACTCCATTACATTCAGAAAAATGCACCGTTTGGTGCGGTTTTCACGCTGCACAGTGGCGCCATTTGAGTTTTTTCGTTGCAAAAATCATATCTTTTGAACCGAATAAGATAATTGAACAGTTTAAACAGCATATGATAGATAACTGTTCAGCCTATGAAATGAGCGTTTGGAAAGGGTGCTACGCTTTGTAGGGGCCTACTTATGGGTTATCAAAGTTAAAATTAGTAGAAAAATCAATTTTATGGTAACTAAAAAAAATTATTTCTACATTTTTAGATTGTTTTTATTTTTTTTCTTAAGGGTTTTATGTTTTAAATTATTACCCAACAAATTAAAAAAAAAAATTATTTATTTTTTTAAATTTATTTTTTCAATTTTCTGTAAAATATTCATCACAATTCGTAAGAGAAGGTATATCTAAAAGACTAACAATTTCTAAACTATAATTATTTTGTAACTCTATTCGTGACTTCACATGCCGCAGGGAAGAAATAAGTGGATCGGAAGATGCTGCCAACATGTTGAAGAGGTCCTTATTTTGCCTTACCCTTGATGCTTTGAATGTGTTCTGCAATCTATATTTTTTATAAAATTTGTTAAGAGACTCCTGTGCTTCTTCAGAAAGCTCTCCAATTGGCAAAGGCTGGTACTCAATTATATCTTTGCCATGCGCCAATATTTTATGGACGGTCGGGGTCAACTTCTTCTGTGGATACATTTCTGCTAAAAGAGATGCAGTTTTCGACGCATATTCTCCATATTTTGTAGAATTGACATTTTCTTTGCAGTTTAAAACATCCAAGATCGTTCCCAATCTTTTCACGATTTGATTGTCAATTCCAATGATTCTAGTTACTGCCTCATCATTTTCAAAAAATCTCCTAGAAGTGTTTCCATCGTTAGAGTTACCGTATCCGTGCTTGGGACAGTCTACTTTTAGTCCAACTTGTTTCAAAAAAACCATCCTGTATTTGCTTCTTTCTGATCTTTTCCTTATCCTTTATTGATGTATTTTCATCGAAGTTTTCCTCCTCTTGTGGTAGGGTATATGCCAGTTTTAGCAAGAATTCCATACACCTTATCCTTGCGTGCAATGGTGACATTCCATATTCGTAATTCTCCTCATTTGTAGAATCGTTTAAATTACCAAAGTTCTTCTGACAAATAATAATATAAAATCGATAAAAAAAATATAAAAATAATACGAAAAAAGGGGTTTAGATAGGTTTTTGCTAAATTTTTACCTCCAATATAATTCTGTCTATGATAACTAATTGAAATATATTATAATTAAGCAGAAAAAGATACTAATCTTAAACTCTTTACAACTAATTATATAAAATTGAGATGTAACATATTATATATGAAATAAATTGAATTGAATTGAAAAAAGTTCTTCTGACTCTTTTTGCAAATCGGGCATGACATTGTTGAGGTTGTTCCTGTCAGTTCGTTTACGACTTTTCCGTCAACCATGGTCAGGTGGAACTCGTAATTGCATTCAATATATTTTCCTTCTCCAATTTGCAGCTTTGTAGGCTTAATCTTGCTTATTTGTTCTTCAATGTCCTTCACCGTAGTCCTTATGAGTTCTGCCGATTCCCTTGCAAACTGAAACATTATTGGTCGGCAATAATGCACTGATGACGGACGTGGATTTTTCCAGTGTAGGGAATCATCCGATTTTAGCCGCAAAGGAACAACAGATGCCATAAACATATTTCCGTCCGATATTGTAGCGTCATCGAAAGATATCCTTTGCTTATAAACGCTTTGTCCGGATGATCCATCGCAGCCCCATTTGCTGATCAATGTCAACTTCTCAGGAAGAATTTTCACTTCCGTGAAAAACTTTGGTGTGGTTGACTTTCTAAACAGTTCAAATAATTTTAAATTGTTCAACGCCATGTTTTCAGTACTTAAATTGTTTAATGGTTTCAGTAATTGTTGCGCCAACTTTCAGGCGTAGACTAATCCAGGCATTATGCTTATTTTGCAATATATAGGCTTATGCTACCATGCCTAAAAATTTACCTGTTCCCTGCATACATATGGATTTAGGCTAAATAATGCAATTTTGATATTATGCACGTGTCCAAATAAGATTTGTGCCTACCTGTAGGGACCATAAGTCAATATTGTTCCTGACCATTTGTACGCCAAAGTATTGTTTATGTGAGGTACGTACCTGCTAATTTCAATGAGTAGTTTTTTTCAAACTATTAGATCAAACTACTGTCAGTCAAAACATATAAGGGATGGACGCCATACAATTTCTGCAACCATGTCTTTTTGAACTTTTTTACCTCTAGAAGCCAAACGGGCACGTACGGGCAGATAAAACCTTTTGAATTATGTAAAGAAATAATCAAAGAACAGGTTTTGCACGTATGGCAAATATAGAAAAATATAGTTTTTTTTTATTTTCCGTCAAAGTTGAAAAATAGTGAAAAAACGGATAGTTTTTAAATAGTGATTTACCAGGAGAAACACAAAGCAAACAGTTAATTTTTTTTTTTTATCATTATACATTTAATAAATACATCAATCAATACAAATAAAAAATAAGGCGATTCGTTACCTATTTTTCGTGATATTACACCTGAAATCGCAACAAATTGACTAAAAATTGTGTGTTTTTTTGAAAACCGAAAGTCGGTCAACTTTGAACGGTTATATCTTCTAAACTAAAAATGTGATATTATTAAGAGTGGCATATTTGAAATCGTTGAAAAGTTTCCTATAACATGGGTTTATTCAAAACTTCGTCGGCACTCATGAAAATTTTGATTTTTGCAACCTCGCTTGCTCTACGGGCGCCACTGTGCGCTGGTGGCATCATCGGACCTTATTTCTTCAAAAATGAGGCCGGAGCTCGCGTTACGGTCAATGGAGATCGTTACTGCACCATGATCAATGATTTTTTGTTTGAAAATATGGATGACATTGATCCGGAGGAGATGTGGTTTCAACAGGATGGCACTACGTGCCATACGGCGAACGCAACCATCGACTTATTGAAATCAAAATTTGGCGATAAGTTGATTTCGAGAAATGGACCTGTCAATTGGCCTCCAAGGTCGTGCGATTTGACACCTCTCGATTATTTCCTGTGGGGCTACGTGAAGTCACTGGTTTATGCTGATAAACCAGCAACAATTGACGCCTTGGAGGCCAGCATTGTTCGTGTTATTCGTGACATACGGCCAGCAGTGCTCGAAAAAGTGGCCCAAAATTGGACGTCCAGAATGCGCTTCGTCAAGAACAGCCGCGGTGCCCATATGCCCGAAATCATTTTCAAATGTTAATGTCACGTATTGATCTTTCGAATAAAAAAAAAATTTTGATTACAATTTAATTTTTTGTGTTATTTTTTACAATTTCACGTTCTATCGGGCTTAAAAAAACACCCTTTATATATTATATATTTCATTCCTTTAGAATATACTGAATTATTTCTTTTTTCCAATTAATTTTTTAAAATTAATTATATATTAATTAATTTAATAATATGATTTTATTTCAAATAAAATTTTAATCATATTATGTTAAGAACAAATTCTTGAAGAAAATAGTTTATGTCTTAGCATTATTTTTCGCATCATATATACATACATATATGTATGTATTTAAAATCGTTTTATTTTTTAATCTCTTTCTGACGAACAAATTTAGCTATACACATTTTGAGGATCTGGTCACACTGCATTAAAACTGCTGAAATAAAAACCGATATAAAAAATTTATATTGGTAAATACCAAAATCTGGTAAATACCAAGAAAAAAAAGTAGCACAGCTGGGCTTTCAACGCCACCTTGAAAATTAATTCGCCTTGGCTGGCAGCTTTTATAATTAAGAAAGTTGATCACTGTTTTTGCAAAGAGAGAGAAATAGTGTGACCATATTCAAAAAATAATGCTTAAAAATAAAAACATAATCAAAAACACAACTAAAAACTATTTTTATATCAAAATACTTTGTATACTTTTTTTATATGTTATACAATAAAAATAAAACAATTATTAAAGTAAAAAGTAACTTTATTTACTAAACTATTCTTAACTAAAACCAAACATGGTCACCTAGTACTGATTTGTTCGTCGTTCGCCGGCGTATGAAATAGAATTAAATCTATTTAAAGTTCGCCGCGTCTGGCGAATTTTCGCTGGCGCCCTGATTGTGTGCATTTTCATATACACAAACGTCTTTTATTTTTGGCGACGAATATTCGCGGCCAAAAATTCGTCGTTCGCCCCAGTTGTGTTCCTAGCATTACGTATTCCATTGTAGTTTGTGAGATAGAAATCTAATGAGTTTGTAGTCACAGTATCGCACATTAACATGATATTGTTAAAATGCAGCGCTGATCAAATTAAAAGAATTATTGCTAAGCAAAAAAAACGATGAAGTTGTTCCTGCACATCTATACCAGAGATAAATATTGCGACATACATTTTAGTAAATGTCAAAATTATTTTATCTATAATGTAGGCGACACTTTTTTGTACATATTTATTGAAATTTGGTTGTCAATTAAAAAAAAAAAGAATCAAAAAGAAAAACAATATAAGCACATTGTGTGAAAAAGAAATTAAATTTGTAATACGGTAGCAAATTATAATTGAAGTATAAGAATTAAATAATGAAAAAATAATTAATAATAAACATTAAAATATTTTTTTTTAAATAAACACTAAAATAGCTTTTATGTATTTTAAATCTCGTATAGATGAATCTTATCCGCATAACATAATTTTGTTAGGTGGGTTAATGATTGCCAATGGGTCTCAAGTAGGCTACATTACGAAAAATTATTTTTATATCCTGTTTTTCTGTTTAGCTGCCGTTTTTATAGTATCACTTGAATATTTTTGGCTTACAATTTTATAAATATTTTTGGATCCCTTTTGTTAGTGGGACTTATTTTTGTTCTTTTTTGGTAGATTTTTTTTAATTCCTTTCTTCATGCTTGAATAAAAAAAATAGCTCTGATTTTTACTCAGTAATACAAAAATTAGATAATATTTTTTTGTTTGAAAAAAAATCATAATTAACTTTGAAATTTTGAAAAAAAATCAGAAAATAACTTTTAATTTTATTTGAAAAAATAACAATCAGAAAAAAACTGTAATTTTCAAACTTCTATGACAACAATTATAACAGTTCCTGTTTTCTTCACTCATAAGAAATTTTGTTAAAGGTAGCCTTGCTCAGTCAAGCCAGTCTCGTTTTTGTCAGATGTCTTGTGTTTTCACCAAATATGGAATATGTTACTCTTACCATGCTCCTGATACAAATAAGTCTATTATTGTGCCGCGCCAAATTCTCCAGTAACGCCCATTTTTATCAGATGATGTGCTTTAAGAACTTAAGTATTTGTAGCAAGTATGGACAATTTTACTTTTGCCGTTCTCGAGACACAAGAAATTTGTTTTGCGCCATGCTCAATTTCTTTTTCGATACTTTAATATTCATATATTTTTTTTTGTAAGGTTTTTTTTGTTTTTTTTTCGAAGTTTTGCAAAATTTCCAAATTTTAAATATCAAATCTTAATTCATCATAAAGGCAATTACTACTGGAATAAGTTTTAACCATTTTTGGGGCATTATAAACTCAAAAATCTTTGCGAAATCTTCCCATCCGCTTAGTAGGAGCTGAATTTAACTCAACATTTTTAAGATAAAAATTGATTAATTTTTTTGTGTAAGTTTTTGATATTTGTTGTGAAATTTTGCAAATTCTTTATATCTATTCTCCTTTTCTTGAGGATGACGCACCCAAAAAACCATAAATCATCAAAATCGGTCCAGGCGTTCATGATTTATAAGTGGTGTAACACACCCAACCTTGTTCTATGTATATATGTAGATCAAGATCATTGAAAACTATTGATAAATTTTATCCCAATATACTGGAGGCACATTGAGAATAAGTTGTACTTCCCTTTCATCACTATTCAGTCCATCACACAAAAATTGCCCATCACTGGTTGACATTCTGCTCCACCATTTTTAGTTGTTGTTTGACGTTCAACGAGTGCGGTGTTTTTTAATTTTTTGATTCTTCGTTCGTTCTCGGTTGAAATTTTTTTAAAACTTTACAAATATTCTATTATTTCTTGTAACAGTGTTTTAAAAAATTTGTGTTTTTAGTAAAAAAATCTAATAAATAATTAAAGAAACACAACAAAATCCAATAGTTAATAATTAAAATAGCAAAACCAAATCTAAAAAAAAACGAAAAAAGTGAGTGTGGTGCAACAGATTTCACTCCCTTTTTCGTAAGATAGAAAAGAAAAGGGAGTAAATTCTACTTTATTTTTTGTAAATAAATAAAAAAAGTGTTTATATTTTGCATTGTACTCTTTAAAAAATAAAACAGTGATTAATATTTGTTTATTTAAGTCAACAAAAGAGTAAAGAATTATTGAAATTATAAATTACACATATTTTTCATTTTCAAGTTACAAAATCACAGCAAATTTAGAAAAAATACAACAAAAAAGTGATAGCAAAGTAAAAGCAAAAAAAAGTGTGGTTTTTCTTTTATTTCTATTTTTGCAGATTTTTTCTTAAGATATTCTCCTTTAAAGCTCTTTGCGTGAGAGTAAGTAGTACAACTATATTATGATATCTCTTGTTTGTAGCACTTTATCTCATTTGCTCTCATTGTTGCCGGTCATTTATTTTGCAAATAGCAGTGTTGTTATTTTTGCTTTTGTGTGTTATTTTGTGTATGGTGTGTTATACGAGTCCAACACCCAAAAAAGGGAATAAAATTGTTTTTTTTGGTTACTACTTCCTCACCGTCCGTTCTTGTATTTTCCTCATCATTTTGTGTGCTTTTGCTTGTGTCTTTTACCGCTTTGTCAATTTCGTATTCTTTTTTTGTTGTATATTTGCTGGTGGTAGAAATGACACATATACACAAATGTAAATGCATGTAGTAAAAATTAAATATGCAATTTGCAAAACAAAAACTGTGTTAAAAAATTTAAATGCAATTTTATGTGTTTATTTTGTTTCTTTTTTTAAATTAAAATATGAAGTGTGCTTTTTGTAATTTATTCCATTTTTTATGTTATTTCATATTGTCAATAAAGTATGCAACAAGTTGTTATTATAAAAAGTTCTAAAAACGGTGGGGAGCAAAATTTGAATAAGCTCTTAAAGATAATTTTAAAGATTATCCTGCAAACAGGGCTGAAAGTGACAGTAGTTTTCTAATTGTAGCATTGTAAAGTTATGTTTACACCTATTAAATATTTTAAATATTTGACGTCCTGCACGTAACCACTAGTTTCATTAAAAAATAGTTTGCTTTGGATTAAAAATCATGTAACCGTTTCTAAATTTCATTATACAATCATCTTATAAATAAAGTTAAGTAAGTCAATAAAAATTGTTATAAATAAAGTTTAAACTTAATCAATTTGCTGGTCATGCTCTTTTTTTTAATATTTTCGTCAAATAATTGTTAGGTCCGAACATACCTTAGGCAGCGATTGTTAACCAAAACGCACTATTCCCCATATTAAAACGCGCTATATCATATAGGGAATATATCTAAATAAATCGCGCCATTTAAAGCGCGCTAAATTAACTTGTAAAAATAGTCGATACATAGGTACATAGGTATATTAGAAAAAATCTAATATTTATTAAAACGAACTACATATCTACTTAAATAACTATCTACATAATTGTTTTTAAATATATTTCAAGTACAAAAAGTAGATAGGTACAACTAATATTAAACGAAATATAAAAAGCTAAAAAAAACAAAAATTTTAAATAGGTAGGTATTCCTTTGGTAGTTTAATCAGTTTGGTCGTTTTAAATACTTTACATAAAATTGTACGTACCTATCACCGTTTAGTTTAAAAAATAGAGTTAAAAAGATTGATCATCGCCAGTAAAAAGATGTCTACTTTCATTTAATCCGTGTGGCGCATCTTCTGGTCACAAAAACGATTGAATAAAATACTTTGAATTGTTATAGGTTTGTAATATAATTAAAATTTTTAATCGCACATACATTTAATGGAATACCTATCATAATTTCACAAGAGTTTTTTGATCTTATGGTATATTTAATTAATTGGAATTATAGAATTAACTGTAATTTTATTCCTTTATTTTTTTTTGTCTTTAAATAATTCATCACACTGAAATTTCTCTTAACTTCTGCAATTAAAAATGGAAAGCTAAAGAAGCATAGGTTTAACAAATAAATATAGCTTAATAAAAGACGTTTCATGAACAGGATTTTTCATCGACAATTTTGCACTGATAAAAAAAGTTATTGAGACAAATTTTCTAACAAATTTTAAAATCGCAATAGGAATGTCAGATTTTTCCCGAAAATTCCATTAAAAACATTTAAAAATTGTTGCTATAGAAATGTAAAATAAAGCCAAAAGCTATCAATCATCGGATCTCCACCGAAAAACAATTTTTAATTTATTTTGGAATATAAATTCTGAAAACTAAATCGTTTTTGATTGCATATTAAATGGAATTATTAAAATTTTAACAATAATAATGTATACTGGGTAGTATGCAAATATAGTGGAATTACAAGCGAAAGTAAATCAATTTAAAAAAAATTTACATTGATATCAGGTTCTATCTATATAATAGTATCAAGCGTATTTTTCAATGTGGTGTGCAGAGCGAAAAAAAGTTACAGTTGTCACAGTTTTTCAATATCTAGGTAGGTATATTGACTCGATTTTTTAGGAAATTAAATCAAAAATTTCTTTAAAAATTTAAAAAAAATATTTAAAATTGATTTATTATAGAATCGAAAAAGAATCTAGGTCAAAAGTTAATTTTTAAAAATAATTAATGTAATGCAATTGTTAAGAAGATTGAGTTGAGTTTTCCAATCCAATTTCAAATATTTAATTTGAATACAACTTTTAAGACATTTATGCTTTGCTTCAGTTCTTGTGGAAGTAACATTATGCTTAAATGAATATCGAATACAAAATTTTACCATATTTTGACTTATTTTCACATAGAAAATTACGCTTATAGGTATAAACAGATTTTTTTTGGCATCAAACCCTACTCATTTTGCATACTTCATAAACAAATTCAATTAACTGATCTCTCAAATTCTAGGTTTTAAGATATTCAACCTTGTTATGACAATCGCATGATTTAAAATCGGAAACGCCAGATTTATTTTACGGTGTTCTGAAACTCGTGCGTTTTGCGTGCGATCTGTAATAGTTTCTTACATATATTTTAGTTCCCTTAGGCATAATTTTGGAATTTTAAGTCGACAAACTTCTTTTTTTACAGAACACATCTTAAGAAAAATCTGACAACCCTGATTGTAAGCTCTTTCTTAAGGGGTCTGTACACGGTCATAATGCTTGTCATGTCGGCGAATTCACTCGTGCACGTCTGCTGGATGTAATATTCGCCGTCATATCTAAAATTTTTGATTTTCCATTCAGCATCGTCGGTGTCACACATACAACCACATTTTCACAAATACTACCATAGCTCTTGATGAGAAATGCTTGACCGTGTACAGACCCCTTTACGATTAACCAAGGCCAAGACGAAACTACAGGTAGAGTCCAAGGCGAATTCAACTACAGGTGGTGTCGATACTACACAGAGAAAACAAAATATGCAAAAACTACACGAAAATGTAGGATTTCTACACGTTTTCACCGGGATTTTCCACCCATTACGTTTTTGTAGCTCTTCTGCATGCTGCGTTTACTTTTCTCATTTCTAAACGTGGCATGTAGCTTTTCTGCATGCCGCGTTTACTTTTCTCATTCCTACACGCGTAATGTAGCTTTTCTGCATGCCGCGTTTACTTTTCTCATTTCTGCACGAGTCATGTAGCTTTTCTGCATGCCGCGTTTACTTTTCTCATTTCTACACGAGTCATGTAGCTTTTCTGCATGCCGCGTTTACTTTTCTCATTTCTACACGCGTAATGTAGCTTTTCTGCATGCCGCGTTATCAGCATTCTTAAACTTCTTTTTATGATCAGGCCACAACCCTTAAATGTGAGTATACATATGCGTACACATATTTATGGCATATTACGGGTTGTGGTATAATCGTAAAAAAAAATCTGGAGAACTGGTCATTTGATGTGGTACACGTGATTAATATATATACATATGTGTAATGAATAAAAAAAATAATTTAAATTTTCCGTTTTAATGTATTTTATTTATTTATATATATACTGTTACTATAAGCTACTATATCTTATATATCTTACTATATCTTATATCTTACTATATCTTATATCTAACTATAAGCTACTATATCTTAAATAACTTTTTCCATTATTTATAAAATATATATGCATAGGCTTTGAAGTAAACTCATCAATATTTATTAAGCGTATTTTTTCTTCTTTACTACTTTGGAGTTCGTAGGACATGAAGTGTGCCGAAAAACATGTAAATTGAATCTTATTACATGCTACAAAGATTTCTGAATTTTTCAGAACAAAAAAAGAAATTTTAAATATTTTCGAAACATCTTCTTTGATAATTGCAAGGAAATACCCTTTTTTATACTTAATGTTTTTATATACTACTGTGTACGCTGTCAACAAATCTTTGTAGTCTGTAATTATCGATGTATTCGTTGTATATTCATTTGCAATTACGTTGGAAGTAAAATCTGTTTCTTTAAAAGTATTTGGTAAGCCATTTGAATATTTTGTTAACATGTAAGAGAATTTGAATGCACTTTTACTAGCAATAGATTTTTCAGGATTTAGACGAGATGTGATGGAATTCGCGTACATTTTCATCTCTTTATGCTTTGCTTCGTAGCGCATAGCCCACATTTGTTTAAGCGGACCACATTTTCGAATGGCTGTTGGATAATGCACCATAAAATGGTGCTTTGGCTTTAAATCACCATACAACGATTTATAAATTTCATGATGTCTCCTAATTAAATATGTTAAATTTTTTAAAATTTCTTCATTAAAATAACTAGCCATAATTATATCAATTATTTTGGAAAGTACTATTATTAATTTCCAAAATGTATTTTCAACTGGAACTAAGTCCCCTATCATTAAAGGCAAGTACTTGACAAAACAAAGCATCTCACTGGCACTCATTTTAATACGCGAAAGTTTTAAATTTTTTAGAGTAATATCAGGTGACGTGCTACTACTTTCCAACTCTCCAAAGGGAAACAATCGTTTTCTGTTGTTGATAGTGCTTTCATTTAAAATATTTTCATTGATTAAAGATAGCAACACTTGCGATATATCATAACTACACACGCCCTCAAATATATCGTGCATTATATCAAAAGATATATTTTCCACTAAATGAAAATATTTAAGGTCATTAAATACGCATTCTTCCCTTACGCCATTGAAACTATTTACATTATTTACATCTTCGAAATAGTTTTCAATAGTTCTAGCATTTTGCTCTGTGGTTCCTTTTGCAGTGCTGGCCTTATTTTCCGTGCAGAACCTACAAAAGTTCGATGAGTTGAAAGATTTTGTCATCCCTAAAATTGAATTAAGGCCAAGGTTGTCCCCTACCGCTAGTCCCAAGACAAATCTTACTTTTTTAAATTTAACGAAAATTCCATTTTCTAGAACCTTAAGTTCATTTATTAATTCTTTTAAGCAAGTTTCATTTCCATAAATTTTTAAAAATTTGGCAGAAATGAATGCAGCGGGAAATATGAAGTCTAGCTTAGATTGAACGTGAACTGGAAGAGTTGGAAAGCTGTAATACAGGGCACAAATTGAATAAGGGTGTGAACCCAAGCAGTTATTAATTTGGAAGTCATCTGAAAATAAGTTGTATGGTATAATGATGTCAGTAGAATAATTTTCAAAATGATTTCTAAAGGTTTCGGCGTTTACAAAGTTAGTAATGCTTTTGCTTTGAAATAAAACTTTCATATGACTTTCTATTTCTTCTAATACGCCGGGAAGTTCAAAAAAGCGTTTGATTTGATATTGAATTGGCATTACTTCTACAGTTTTAAGCTTGGTGCTCAAAGTACGACAACCTTTTTTAACGACTTCAGTCAACTCATTATTTATTGGAACTGAAATTGGACTTTTAAACAGATTTTCTCTCTCTAAATACTTTTTATATTTATATTCCGAGCAATGACTTTCAAATACTTCTTCACAAAAATTCAAAATTTTGTTTAGCTCTGGAGTTGGTTCGCACACATTTCTTAAACATTGAGATATGCTTTTCAAAACTTCATCAAATTTATTGATTATAGCATTAGCATCTTTTCTAGGCAACGAATTTTTGGCAAACAAAAAAGTAGAAAAATAGAAAACTTTTTCTTTTAGCTTCTCCATTAATAAGTCATTTACATTTTCTCTAACTTCGTTCTGAGTTACATCGTTCTCTAGAGTTGGAAGTATATTAAATTCATTAACCGAACATGGAGAAGTATCAGTTAATTTTTTTATTTTGACCATTGTGCCAGAGCTAGAACTATGATTTAATAAATGGCGCTTTAAAGAAGAATTGCTTGAAAATAACTTATTGCAATCATCTTGAACACATTTCTTAGTATCAGTCGAATGCAGAAGATGATCATATTTTAAATGATGAAAGTATAGTTCTACTCTCTCAAATGTTTTTGAGCACACAAAGCACAAATTCATCTTGTTTTCTTAAAGGAATAAATGTTTTCTCAAAAAAATTAAAAACTACGTTTAATTTGATTAATATTATTACGATATATTATTTATAATATTGGAGTCATTTTTGAAAGTAATTAAGAAATAGAGTTAAGGTAGATGACCTTGCATCACAAGGTGTTTCTATTTCATAAAAGAACTTTTGGACAAAAGTCCATGCAAGCGAACAAGGGTGCGGATACTTTAAATTTAAAACCTGCATTAATTTAAAAGCGTAGTCAAATGCTTCCAGCAAAGACTCAAATTTAAAAAAAATTTTGTCGAATACTACGTAAAAGTTTTTTTTAACTACTCCTTCCACAACAACAAGCGGCTGAAGGGTTAATTTGAGGCTCAGGCATTTTTTTTGTATCTCCACCAATTTTATATCTAAGTTGTTTATGCTCACTATATCTAGTATAAGAAATTCTTCGGCATCCAGCAAAGAGTACTGTTTTCCACCGATTCCTTTTGATGGTACTACGCAGTTAATTAATTGCAGCAACGTTTTATTAAGGCAATCTGTAAAATAGTAAAAAAATTTCATATCAATCTCACAATGAAATTCATTTATGTATAAATGTCATTTAAATTACTTATGTCGGATGAGTCCAGTGCATCCTTTAAGACTTTCTTGCAACGTGGATTAAGGTTTTTGCTGGAATAGTAGCTCACCACGGTTTCTTTAAAGTTATTCCACTTTTCAAACAGGTTGTTTCCCTTCGTTGGATGAAGAATGTCGAAATCTATTTTAATCTAAACAAACTCAAATTAAAAAAGATACGTTATATTTAAATCATTATGATTTACCAAATCCTTTGCCCTAGCATCTTTTAACAGCGGCCACTCATTGAGGAATTCTGTGTTGTCCAAATTTTTTAAATCACACTGTCTTAGAGAGAATGTTCGAGCCCATCGATCTAATTGGTCATCCCACTCTGATAGGGGCCAGTTTAACTCCCGTTTTAATTCTTTCAGTGTTTCATCTGCTGGGATCTCTGGATTGCTGTTATTAATTTCCTTTGCATTTCCATGGGTTTTTTCCAAAATATACAATTTTCGGCGCTTATGTGCTATTGCTTGGTACTTTGCAAACAGTTTTCCAGAAGGAGCTTTTCCATGCCTTCTTGGAATATAATAGTAGTCCTAAAAAAATTCCATGAATATATTCAACATCACTTGCTATTTAAGTTCCTACCGAAAATTTTTGTTCTTCTGGAAAAGCTTCAACAATTTCTAATAATATTGCGTTGAAGTCGTAAGGGCTCAGCTTGGAATTATTTTCAGCAGCTTTTGATATAATTATATCAACGAGCCTCTCTCTTTGATTTTCTGTTAGCCGCTTGTTCTCGTTATAAAAACACCTTATAACGTTTCCAGCTTCAGTTTCAGAGAGCACTTCCAGAAGCGTCTGAATTCAATTAATAATGTTATTAATACCATACAAGATTTTTATATGAAAGAAAACCATTTCATTATATTTTGCATTTTAACTAGCTTAATACTTCGAACTCAATTTTACCTTCTTATTTAAAATATTGCAGCGAGTTTGTGAGCTTGCGGAATTCTCAAAATTAAGTTGCTGTTTTTGCCATGAAAACAATTTTGTTCGAAATTCGGCACGCTTGCCAATATCCTGCTTGAATATATCACAAATGTCCCGATCTGTTAGGTATATTAAGTTGGTGTCATTCACACCGGCGGCTAAAAGAACACAAAATTATTTAATAATTTCTACCAGCGAAGACATATTTGCATTAATACAGACCTTCAAGAGCCGGCAACAAATCATTTAGTTTCCAACTTTGGATAAGTTCCTCCATAAGTGCCTCCTCACGAGCAACTAACTAAAAAAAGAAAAAAAAAAGGGAAATGGTACAAATTATTAAAAAAATTAGTTTTGTATTAATTATTTGGCATAACTTACCAAAAGTTTAAAGATTGATCAGCTACCAAATTAAAAAAAAACACGAGAAAGGAACAACTGAAAAGACAAAACCAAAAAGATGAGAATAAGTTATCGCTTCAAAAAAAACAACACTTGATAGCAAAGGGCACAATCAAAGACAAGGGGAACACATATGTACATACACGTACACATCGATTCACTCCCTATATTTTCTTGCCGCTGAATATAAATACGTTGTTGTTGCTTTTGTATGTACCGTTATTGGACAGCGTGTACATTCATACATATTTTTTCATTTAACAACTAGCATTTTTATTTCACTTAATTTCTTTCCACACTTTTTAATATTTTTATTTCACTGTTTTACATATTTTGTTTTAATTCCAATATTGTTACTACTTACATACATACCTACATATGTTCATATTTAAATTTTAAAGTGTCTAAAAATTTTATTTTTTTGGCACAATTTTAATATAATTTGGACTCAGTAGATAATTTGTTTGAGAAAGAGCATAAAAAATTAATTAAATATTTTAAAATTGTGAACATATGTAGGTATGTTAATGGAAACAATCTTAGAGTTAAAAAAAAAAGTTTTCTTTCTTACCTTTATTCAACGTTCACCACCAGATCTTCACACTTTAACTATTCAAAGCCAACTGAAACTTCTTTACAGGTCAACAAGCATTTGGTGGTGGTTTTTTTATAGATAGAGAAACAGGTTTTGATAGAAGAGAGATTTGATTTTTCTTACAAGTGCACACATGTTCAGTGCATTGGAAGCAAAGAAAAAGAGCATACCGCACACATTTTTCTTCCTCTCTCTCGTCGGATGACGTTGAACGAGCAGAGCAGCAAATTAAAAAAAATCCTGAAGAAATGTTAAAAGTAAACGCGGCAAGTAGAAAAGCTACATGATACGTCTTGAAAGCAGTTTTCTAAATTAAAAATATAAGAATTCTGTACTGATTTGGATCTATATTTTTCGTTTAAAATTTCCACACGCGTTTGTAGGATTTCAATATCCAAATGTTAATGTAGAAAACCTATAGCTTTCGTTTACTATTGAAGCTGCTATGTTAAAAATGTAGAACTTATATGGGAACGAGCTGATTTTCTCATGCCATGCAGACTTTGCCTTTGCTTACTTAGCATGTTGCTTTTCTGCACGCCGCGTATTCATTCCTCATTTCTATATGTGGCGTGCAGTTTTCCTACATGTCACTTGTAGCTTTCTGTTTTCTACATTTAACGTTTGGAATTAAGCAGGGCGAAATACGATTCGTTTAGGATTGCCGTTTCTACACGCGCCGTGTAATGGAATTTGTTTTCTCTGTGTACAACAATCCAGAAATAACAGAAACAACACAGGGTTTTTTGCATTGCATTGTTAGTGTTTACTGTCCAAAATGTCAACCATTCCTAACAAAACACTAACAAATCAAAACAAAGTAGCTCGAACTGTCAAAATCAGATGGCGTTTCGACACCACCTGTAGTTGAAATCGCCTTGGTAGAGTCGAAACGCCATCTGATTTTGACAGTTCGAGCCAATTTGTTTAAAATTTGTTAGTGATTTGTTGTTTGACATTTTGGACCGTACACACTAACTATACAATGCAAAAAACCCTGTGTTGTTTTTGGATTGTTGTAGTTACGACATCACAATGTATTTTTTGTTGCGTTCGTTGATCGATATGTCAAAAACACAAACAACTTTTGACATTTCTCTATCTAAGTAAGAAAAAATGTAGCACAGCTGTGCTTTCAACGCCACCTGAAAAATTAATTCGCCTTGAAATTACCTAACGGCCGTTTTCTCCATGTATGGACCAACTACCTGTTGTTAAATATCGACATAATTTTATTAGACTGATAAAATCTTAGTACCCGATTTTGGGTTTTTAATATATCATCAAAAACTTTATTTTCAGTTAGCAATACCTCTCAAAATAGATGTAAAAGTTGGGAGTCAGCTGATCAGTGATGGAAAATTGAAAAATTGAGATGGTACTGGCTACCAAGCAAAAGAGTATTTTATTCAATATTTTGGCACCTTCTATAAAACAAAAATATAAAATATTGGTTAACAAACTGAAAATTAATTAATTATGATATAAAAAATATATAATTTTGATATAAAAAAATATATGCGCAGGTATTGCAGCAAAGGCTCGATATGTGCATATACTTTCTAGAAATGTATTATGTTTTGGGGTGTTGCCTTTTGCAACTTTTAAATGTGATATTCTCAACTAGCATTAAAATTTATAAATCCTAACGTACCTTTGGATGTTTATGAAATACAATGGAAAAAATATTTAGTATAGTATTATTCATTTTTCATTCATTCATTCATTATTATGATAATATTCCATATAATATATGTAAATCAGTTTAGGCCAATATTTTATAGCAACAAGGATATGTGACAGATACGTACCATGTTAAGTAACTAGCTTTGGCTGTTCTGTATGTGTTGATAATTACAACTAGTAATGCCTGTGGTGAAATAATTGAATCCATTTAAACTAGCCTTCGAAGTAGACTGCAATACGAGCTTCTAGACGAGTTATTATAAGTATGTAATAAGTTATATGAACCTAAATAGTACATGTTTGTACCTTCGTTAAATAAATGTTATTCCCTCACAATGTATGTATTCCAAAAAAGAAGACAAAAAGGGAGTTTTTCCGGTGAAGGGTTTGAGATATAGAAATTCATCTACATACAAATGTACATATTTATATCCAATATTCGTTTAATACTAACCGCAAAATTTTTTTTTTATTGCTTTAGGTAGACTACTATAAACAATTTTATAGTAAATAATGTACCTTTTTTGTGTTCAAACAAAAAATATATCATTTTGCCCCTATTGAATTTTTGGCATATTTTAACGGATTTATAAAAAATATTTTCAATTATAATTAGTATTGTTGTTATTTTATTGAACTGTTAATGATTTTTAATCCTAATTTCGAGATGTTAATCAGGCTTTAAGTTCATTGAATTTAATTTTCATTAAATTATTTTTATGAAAAAAGTAATTTTACAACATGAAATTAATTAAAAATCTATTGATAATTTTTCATTCTTGAATGAGCTGGGAATTGAACCCAGGTTTTCACGGACAGGTTGCCCTGACTAGTTTCGATTGTAACCACACAATCTCTTCTGAGGAGTTTGCCGTTTAACACTCACCGCCATTGACGACGGATGACGTCAATAGTCAAACATCAATCTTTAAACCAAATGGTATTTTATCTTAGCAGATCGCAATTTGCTTTGAATGAATGATTATCTATATTAATTTATTTACATGAACTTCCTTCTCTTTTTCGTACTTTTTGTCAAGAATTCTTGAAATCCAAAGTACAATTTTTATTTATTTTCATGTTTTTGTCCTTTCAATAATTTAAAAAATATATATTTTATTGTCAAAAACTAAAAAAAGGTTTAGGCGATTGTTGACATTGTATTTGGCGAAACCGGTCAGAACGAGTCTGACAACCCCGCATGCAGTGTGAACATACTTATTACTACAGCAATTGGTAAGCTTTGCTTTTTTTTAACTTAACGATTTAACTGCAAAAAAAGGTTTTGCAAGGCGAATTTAATCTAGCAACGCTACCGTTTTGATTTGTGTGTGTAATTTTGCTACAAATATTTAATTTGGTACAAAATTCATGTCTAATTTTCGAATTCTTCATTGGCAACACTGGCCATAAGGCCTTAATTCTGATAGGCAGAAAATCGCTTCAAAAAGTAATAGAACTTTATCCAAATTTTAATTTATTTATCACAGCTTCCTTTTGGATATTCGTTAATGGACTTATTCCTTTGTTTCTAGATAGAATAAATATTTAGTACTTTTATATTTTTAACAGTACCTTTTAAGATAAAGATAACGCAATAATCCTTATCACATGTCAATGACTTTTTGAAAATCAAACTTTTTCAGATTTTCCTAATTTATCTGAAACCAATATCAAAGATTCTTAGGCGAACAGATTCTGTCTAACTTAAGGTTTATATACATAAATGAAACATTTAAATATTGTTTAAAGCTTTCTGCATTCAGGTTTGTTAGAATATTTAAAAGAATATCTTAACTCAGACTAACACAAATCAGCACGTCAATTGTAACGCCTAGCATTTTCCTATGCAGCTTTCTAAAAACAAAATTTGTGTAGGTTACGTGCACAAAATCGTAGGATGCCATGGCAGAGAATGCAATAAGTAGGTGTTCTTTCTGCTTTTGTAAGCGCCAAAAACGGCTTAAACCCTGGATGGTTACTGTTCGTCTAATCGACGAAGCTGACATACACTTTATCATAAATTTTTTTTTATTTGTATTCAAATTAAGCTCTTTTTCAACAACATTACCTGATGAAGAAAGCTTTAAAAAAATAATAAATTTTAAAACACAAAAATTTGTTAAAAATCTCATAAAATTTTGAGAGAGTAGAAAAACTTTTATTTTTTATGCTTCATTTTATTTTATTTTTTAATAAAATTCTTAACTAAAACTTTTTTGTTGATTTTTTATTTTAAAATTTGTTCCGCTAGATTTTTTTTAAAGTTCGTCGATTCGACGAAGAGTAACCTTAATGTACTAAAATGAAGAGTTACCTTTCAGGGTTAAAACAGTTGGATTGTACAAATAAAATTGAATTTTTACTTGTAGTGTTGCCGCGTAAAAAGCGTTAAATGTAACTTAAAGTGTAGAAAACAAGAAAGGTTTAAAACGCATGCAATGCTTAGACTTGAAAACGAGTGGATAGACCTCCAGATTAACGCTAAAATAAAATATATAGATAAAAATGGAGATAAAACCGAAAGATTTATTTTAAAATAGCTAAATTGTCACCACTTTTTAAAAATAAGTTGGCTCCTATTTTTAAAAAGTGGTGACAACTTAGCGCTGTTTGCTTTTGATTAGTACATTTTGTATGCGCATAAACGTTTTTGACAATTAGAAAACGCTTAACACGCTGATTTAAGTAAGTGTGATAATAAATTCTTTTATTTCACCACGATTTTTTCTTAAACGCAATAATAGTAATTCAGTATTATTGCACTGTTTTAAGTACTCTTTATGTTTTCAAAAACACACCGCAATAGTTCCACGTTATTAAAAGTATTTTTTTTTAATAAAATTATTTGTCAAACAATAAATTTAAATAAATATCTCAATTACAATTTAAGACTTTGGCTTTCACAAAGTAGAAACATCGACTTTAAGGGTCTTATCTTCTAAAACCGTTAACCTTGCATGAAAATAGTTGTTAGGTGTTTTATAAATAAGTGGGTCATTTTTTAACTAATTAAAATTTGTACAAACCTAAGACAAGAGTGCTTGAAAATCTATATAAGATAAAAGCTGCTTTATTGTGGCTTAAGCCATAATCAATAACTTTTAAAAATATCACAAATCGTATACCATTTTAAACGCATTCGGAAATAAAAAAATTCGGAAATGGTTTTATCCAAAATTTAAATTTTCTCACGATAAAATTTAAATTAGTCTCCACAATTTTGCGATTCTACCCTTATACTTGGGGGGCCGGTCCCTCGACATTTACAATGTAAGAATTTGTTTACATAAAAATCTTGGTTTGTAAAAAATAGAACAATATATGTATGTGTGTGAAGATAAATACGTATTTAACTAGTAGAGACATCAACCACAATTTCTTAACAGCAACTATTTTCAGTTAACATTGCATTTAACAGTGCTACTGTAATAGGAAAAAGTGCGTTTAGGAGCATTTTCAAGGAAAAGGAGCCGGTTCCACAGAAGAAAAAAGTTCTAAGAAGGATTCTGGTAGTGGGATATATGAAATAATTTTGGAATTTCAGAAATTCAGACTTGAAAAACTTCGTTTTTTACGAAAATTTCTGACGAGGATTAGTGACCATTTTGGAAAAATATGGAATGTTACTAGCAACCCACTATATAGAAATGGTGCTCCAAGGGGTCCTCTTTGGAACCATATTAGTGGTATATCTGAAATAATTTTGGAAATTGAGAAAATTGAATTTTAAAAAATGGCGATTTTGAAAAATGTTAAAAGTGGACTTTATGGACGTTGGACAATATGGAGAAATGGTGATAGTTACTAATATGGGACCATATAGGAATGGGGAAGAAGGGTGTCCTAAAGTGAATTCTGGTAGTGGGATATCTGAAATAATTTTGGAATTTCAGAAATTCAGAATTGAAAAAGTTCGTTTTTTGCGAAAATTTCTGGCGAGGATTAGTGACCATTTTGGAAAAATATGGAATGTTACTAGCAACCCACTATATAGAAATGGTGCTCCAAGGGGTCCTCTTTGGAACCATATTAGTGGTATATCTGAAATAATTTTGGAAATTGAGAAAATTGAATTTTAAAAAATGGCGATTTTGAAAAATGTTAAAAGTGGACTTTATGGACGTTGGACAATATGGAGAAATGGTGATAGTTACTAATATGGGACCATATAGGAATGGGGAAGAAGGGTGTCCTAAAGTGAATTCTGGTAGTGGGATATCTGAAATAATTTTGGAATTTCAGAAATTCAGAATTGAAAAAGTTCGTTTTTTGCGAAAATTTCTGGCGAGGATTAGTGACCATTTTGGAAAAATATGGAATGTTACTAGCAACCCACTATATAGAAATGGTGCTCCAAGGGGTCCTCTTTGGAACCATATTAGTGGTATATCTGAAATAATTTTGGAAATTGAGAAAATTGAATTTTAAAAAATGGCGATTTTGCAAAATGTTAAAAGTGGACTTTATGGACGTTGGACAATATGGAGAAATGGTGATAGTTACTAATATGGGACCATATAGGAATGGGGAAGAAGGGTGTCCTAAAGTGAATTCTGGTAGTGGGATATCTGAAATAATTTTGGAATTTCAGAAATTCAGAATTGAAAAAGTTCGTTTTTTGCGAAAATTTCTGGCGAGGATTAGTGACCATTTTGGAAAAATATGGAATGTTACTAGCAACCCACTATATAGAAATGGTGCTCCAAGGGGTCCTCTTTGGAACCATATTAGTGGTATATCTGAAATAATTTTGGAAATTGAGAAAATTGAATTTTAAAAAATGGCGATTTTGAAAAATGTTAAAAGTGGACTTTATGGACGTTGGACAATATGGAGAAATGGTGATAGTTACTAATATGGGACCATATAGGAATGGGGAAGAAGGGTGTCCTAAAGTGAATTCTGGTAGTGGGATATCTGAAATAATTTTGGAATTTCAGAAATTCAGAATTGAAAAGTTCGTTTTTTGCGAAAATTTCTGGCGAGGATTAGTGACCATTTTGGAAAAATATGGAATGTTACTAGCAACCCACTATATAGAAATGGTGCTCCAAGGGGTCCTCTTTGGAACCATATTAGTGGTATATCTGAAATAATTTTGGAAATTGAGAAAATTGAATTTTAAAAAATGGCGATTTTGCAAAATGTTAAAAGTGGACTTTATGGACGTTGGACAATATGGAGAAATGGTGATAGTTACTAATATGGGACCATATAGGAATGGGGAAGAAGGGTGTCCTAAAGTGAATTCTGGTAGTGGGATATCTGAAATAATTTTGGAATTTCAGAAATTCAGAATTGAAAAAGTTCGTTTTTTGCGAAAATTTCTGGCGAGGATTAGTGACCATTTTGGAAAAATATGGAATGTTACTAGCAACCCACTATATAGAAATGGTGCTCCAAGGGGTCCTCTTTGGAACCATATTAGTGGTATATCTGAAATAATTTTGGAAATTGAGAAAATTGAATTTTAAAAAATGGCGATTTTGAAAAATGTTAAAAGTGGACTTTATGGACGTTGGACAATATGGAGAAATGGTGATAGTTACTAATATGGGACCATATAGGA
This sequence comes from Pollenia amentaria, assembly GCA_943735925.1. Lineage (NCBI taxonomy): Eukaryota > Metazoa > Arthropoda > Insecta > Diptera > Polleniidae > Pollenia > Pollenia amentaria. Next base: position 178,767,631 of record OX031010.1, on the reverse strand, counting down.
ATGGGGAAGAAGGGTGTCCTAAAGTGAATTCTGGTAGTGGGATATCTGAAATAATTTTGGAATTTCAGAAATTCAGAATTGAAAAAGTTCGTTTTTTGCGAAAATTTCTGGCGAGGATTAGTGACCATTTTGGAAAAATATGGAATGTTACTAGCAACCCACTATATAGAAATGGTGCTCCAAGGGGTCCTCTTTGGAACCATATTAGTGGTATATCTGAAATAATTTTGGAAATTGAGAAAATTGAATTTTAAAAAATGGCGATTTTGAAAAATGTTAAAAGTGGACTTTATGGACGTTGGACAATATGGAGAAATGGTGATAGTTACTAATATGGGACCATATAGGAATGGGGAAGAAGGGTGTCCTAAAGTGAATTCTGGTAGTGGGATATCTGAAATAATTTTGGAATTTCAGAAATTCAGAATTGAAAAAGTTCGTTTTTTGCGAAAATTTCTGGCGAGGATTAGTGACCATTTTGGAAAAATATGGAATGTTACTAGCAACCCACTATATAGAAATGGTGCTCCAAGGGGTCCTCTTTGGAACCATATTAGTGGTATATCTGAAATAATTTTGGAAATTGAGAAAATTGAATTTTAAAAAATGGCGATTTTGAAAAATGTTAAAAGTGGACTTTATGGACGTTGGACAATATGGAGAAATGGTGATAGTTACTAATATGGGACCATATAGGAATGGGGAAGAAGGGTGTCCTAAAGTGAATTCTGGTAGTGGGATATCTGAAATAATTTTGGAATTTCAGAAATTCAGAATTGAAAAAGTTCGTTTTTTGCGAAAATTTCTGGCGAGGATTAGTGACCATTTTGGAAAAATATGGAATGTTACTAGCAACCCACTATATAGAAATGGTGCTCCAAGGGGTCCTCTTTGGAACCATATTAGTGGTATATCTGAAATAATTTTGGAAATTGAGAAAATTGAATTTTAAAAATGGCGATTTTGCAAAATGTTAAAAGTGGACTTTATGGACGTTGGACAATATGGAGAAATGGTGATAGTTACTAATATGGGACCATATAGGAATGGGGGAGAAGGGTGTCCTAAAGTGAATTCTGGTAGTGGGATATCTGAAATAATTTTGGAATTTCAGAAATTCAGAATTGAAAAAGTTCGTTTTTTGCGAAAATTTCTGGCGAGGATTAGTGACCATTTTGGAAAAATATGGAATGTTACTAGCAACCCACTATATAGAAATGGTGCTCCAAGGGGTCCTCTTTGGAACCATATTAGTGGTATATCTGAAATAATTTTGGAAATTGAGAAAATTGAATTTTAAAAAATGGCGATTTTGAAAAATGTTAAAAGTGGACTTTATGGACGTTGGACAATATGGAGAAATGGTGATAGTTACTAATATGGGACCATATAGGAATGGGGAAGAAGGGTGTCCTAAAGTGAATTCTGGTAGTGGGATATCTGAAATAATTTTGGAATTTCAGAAATTCAGAATTGAAAAAGTTCGTTTTTTGCGAAAATTTCTGGCGAGGATTAGTGACCATTTTGGAAAAATATGGAATGTTACTAGCAACCCACTATATAGAAATGGTGCTCCAAGGGGTCCTCTTTGGAACCATATTAGTGGTATATCTGAAATAATTTTGGAAATTGAGAAAATTGAATTTTAAAAAATGGCGATTTTGAAAAATGTTAAAAGTGGACTTTATGGACGTTGGACAATATGGAGAAATGGTGATAGTTACTAATATGGGACCATATAGGAATGGGGAAGAAGGGTGTCCTAAAGTGAATTCTGGTAGTGGGATATCTGAAATAATTTTGGAATTTCAGAAATTCAGAATTGAAAAAGTTCGTTTTTTGCGAAAATTTCTGGCGAGGATTAGTGACCATTTTGGAAAAATATGGAATGTTACTAGCAACCCACTATATAGAAATTTTGGTTACTTATTTTTCAAAATATAAAATACGTATGGATATGTTTTTCTTAATACACTTTCAATTTACGTTTTTTTAATTTTTAACCTTTTTATTTACATGGGGGGTCAATTCGATTATTTACGACTTCGAACAGTATGTACTTTGCACTACGATTTTCGCATTATTTGATTCAAATGAACGGAAGTTTTTATACTTTATCGTAAACAAAGAATTCCTTTGAAAACAGTACACAAAAGTAGTTTTGGTGTATCTAAAAACTTGAATGTAAGAAAAATGTTCTAAACTTTTAATTTTTAGTATTTTGTTAATATTTACAAGAATCACATTTCTTGTTTTGTTTTCTTAATTTGTATTTCATATTTTCCTATTAAGTGCAAATAACCTTTGTTTTACAATGCAATTAAAAAAAAATTAATATTTTTCTCAATTAACAAAAAGCTCTCACAATTTTTATTATATATTTTCACATTTGGTAACTATTAAAAATATTTTAGTTGTTAAAATGTTATTAGTCGTGGCAGCACTGACATTCTTATTAGGTTTAGAAAAGAGAAAAGTTAAAAGAGCAATTAACAGAACAACATCTCTCAAACACTGGTTTACAAACACAAAAACTGTTACAATTTGTTTGTGCTTTTACTACTGTTGCATTCGCTATGCAAAATGTTTGCGTTAACATTTTCTAATTAGGTTTAGAAGAGAGAAAAAGTAAAAAGAGTACAAAGTTAAGATGTTGATGTTGTTGTTTGTTGCAAACACAAAAACGGTTACAATTTTGTTTCTGTGCTTCTGTAGCATTTTCAAGATTTAACATATTTTAATGTAAAAAAACACTCTTTTATTGGCATTAACATTGTTTGAAAATTCTCTATCTAGAAAGTTTAACATACTACTTTACATTATAAACTGCTGTATGATTATTCCATTTTTTAAAATTCAATTTTCTCAATTTCCAAAATTATTTCAGATATACCACTAATATGGTTCCAAAGAGGACCCCTTGGAGCACCATTTCTATATAGTGGGTTGCTAGTAACATTCCATATTTTTCCAAAATGGTCACTAATCCTCGTCAGAAATTTTCGTAAAAAACGAAGTTTTTCAAGTCTGAATTTCTGAAATTCCAAAATTATTTCATATATCCCACTACCAGAATCCTTCTTAGAACTTTTTTCTTCTGTGGAACCGGCTCCTTTTCCTTGAAAATGCTCCTAAACGCACTTTTTCCTATTACAGTAGCACTGTTAAATGCAATGTTAACTGAAAATAGTTGCTGTTAAGAAATTGTGGTTGATGTCTCTACTAGTTAAATACGTATTTATCTTCACACACATAATATATGTAATGTGATATGTAAGCATGAGAGTGGCTAATTCAGCTGTCGTTGGTTCTGCGTACCGGAACGACTCGGAGCATCAAATGCACCGACCAAAGACTGTCAACATAGCAACCAACACAAGGTTAAACCAGTGATGCGGTATAGTTTCATTTGTTGTTTTATGAAAATAAATTAAGCACTCCCAAAATAATGCGATAACTAAAGCTGTAGGTCCATAAAACGCGTTTAATGTGGCTATGCATCAGCCAAAAAAGTAGAATCAGTAAAGGTATTCACGTCAATTTGTTTACCCTTGCAACTGAGCAAAATAACATAGATGCACTTATTTGAAGTGAGCAACCCATTTTGTTTGCACCTCCAATTTTCAGCTTTTCCGAAACAATTTTTTAAATGAAACACCTTTCATTCTACAACACCACAAGAGTCATTCACTTGCTATTATTTATATAAACATTAATAATATATTTGAGCCGTAGATTTCTTGCAAAATACACAAAATTATTAATTATATTAATTTATAAGTCGAAATTTTAGTGGTAGTAGAGTAGTCCAGTATTTTTATTATTTTTTCTTCCTTCCATTTTTTAGACGCTTTTTTTAATTGTTTAATTTTTCAGAGTTCATCTTCAAAAACTATTTATATTCTTTTTCAATTCAAGGAAGAAAATTTAAGTTAAAAGGGTATTTCTACGTTGTTGTATAGTGTAGAGTTAATTTATGAGTACTTTTTAAGCATTTTGCTTAATTTGGCTTGCCATAAAAATTTGCAAAACTTTTATACTTTTACTCTAATAATCTTGTACTTACTCAGATAATGACAAATTGGCATCGTTTGGGCGATATAATTTATTATCTGGTTGTTGTTATGTTGTTGCACATTTGCTTTTCCGCAAGGGTGACTCTTTTGACTCGAATACCTTTAGTGTAAAATTGTAATGGAAAAATACATAGCACACGTGTAGAATGCATATACACGTTAAAAATGAAGTAGGATAACTTTATACTTCTGCATGCGTCACATGCGCCCTACAAATGGCTTGATAAAGTATCAAACGCATAGAACACGCTTAAATATATCTTATGTATCAACTGAGTACAAAGGGCGGAGACTTTAAATCACCTGTAGGTAGACTTAACGAAAATTTGTAAAAATTTCAATAACTTAAATTTTAATAACTACCTTCTAATATTACATATATATTTTTACTTTTAGGAAAAATAGTTATTTTAATACCTTAACAGAATGTTAGGCATAACAGATCCATAGGTTATTTAAAATTCAAAATGTAGCATAAATTGGTACTATTTAAGATTTGTCGCACTCTTATTTGTTTTAAGCACTGACTGCCTTCCCCATATTTGAATTTTTATATAAGAAGAATCGTACATTAAAGAATTTTGGTATTTTGAATACTACAAATCAATTTACAATAAATATAATTTGTTAATTTGGTATGCATTTTGTCAATTATACATTAAAAATATGATACCTACTTAAATAAACACCAATAAATAAATTTCTATTTAAATTTCTTTAAACAAATTACACAAACATACGCATTGAACACTACTGATAAGTAGTAACGCGCGTTTCAACTGGTCTAAATCAAATTAGACAAGAAAAATTGTTTAAAATATCAATGAACCCCACGCATAGAAAAAATAAAATATATTAAAGTCATAAATCGCTTTACCAAATATGATTTCGACAAGAGAGTGATTGCAACTATTTTTAAAATTTGCATTTAATTTGTATCTCTAATTTCTCTTTTTTTCCAATATTTAAATTTTAAATTTGTTTAAATAAATTGATTGTCTTATAAAAAACAAAATTTATTACCTCGATAGTTTGATACCATAATAAATGGCAAACAAATTTAGTATCAGCAGCTACTTTCTTAATTATATTATTCAATTAATAAAAAATCGTCCCCATATGAACCACTTTCACTTAACGCACTTTATTAAAAAAATATGTACTCTGAAAAAAAGTTGAATGGCAAATTTTAAAGTTGAAATAAATCAAATGAAAAAAATATATTTTTAACTAACAATTTAAGTCCTTATCGTCCGATTCTAGTCATTATAATGATATTTTTGATTAGGAAGACGAAATATTTCATCAGTACAAAAAACATTCATGAATAGTACATACAGTAGGCCAGAAAAGTAAAAATAGACTATTTCAAAAAAGATTTTATGAACATATTTTTTTAATAAAGGTATTCACGTCAATTTGTTTTACACTTGCAACTGTGCAAAATAGCATAGTTGCACTTATTTGACGTGATCACCCTTTTTTTTTTGCAACGCACCTTCCATATGACAACATCATTTTTTTTTTTAAGTTTTTACCGCAATATCTTGAAAAAAATACACAAAATGATTAATTTTATTAATTCACAAGTCGAATTTATAACTTATCTACCTCAACATATTTTTCTGATAAGTATTTCAGTATTTTTATTATTTCTGCTTGTTTAGTGTAGAGTTGATTTTATGAGTACTTTTTTTAACATTTTTTTTTCCAACTTGGCAATGCCATAAAAAGCTGCAACATTTTTATGCTTTTACTCTGATAATCTTGCACTTACCTAGACCCTGACAATTTTGCATAGTTTGGGCGAAATATTTGTCTATTTTGTTTTTGTTGGGGTTTTGCACTTATGCTTTTTCGCAAGAGTGCAACTTTTGACGTGTATACCTTGAATGTGTTTTTAAGAGGACTTACATAAATAACTAAAGGAATTTTTATATAAATCTTTTTTCTCCTAAGAGTTTTCATCATAAGGTTGTTTAAAACTTTTTTACAAAAATTTGAATCGACAAGTTCTTTTTTTCAAAAAGCTTTTTGCAAAATTTTCTAATAGCAGCCATTTTATAGGGTTTTTATTAAAATTTATTTTTTAAATAACGAAAGAATATTTAGTGACTAATTTGCTATGAAGAGCTGTACGATAAGTTTTTTTATAGATAGTTTTACGAAGCGTTTTCTTAAAAAAAGCTCTACGAACAGTCTTTTACACAAAGCTCTACTGAGAGTTTTCTACTGAAAGCTTTACGAAACGTTAGACGGTATTATTGATTCCACAAGGAAAGGAAAATTCAACGGAAATAAATATCGATCGATAAACAAACTGCTATTATTGATTTTTGAAAAAAAATTTTAACATCCCTGCTTTAATAATTTCAGCTCTGTTGGTAAAAGAATATTTAAACCCAATTTTTGAAAATAATTGCACGGGTCGACATTGAAAAGGTTCTTTAAAAATTTAAATAATCCAACAGATTCTCATTTTTTTTTTTTTTTTTTTTTTTTTTTTAACATATTTTTCTCAGAAAGATTTTATGTATCTTCTTACATTAGCTTTTCGTTGTAAAACTCGAGAGTAATTAAAATGAAGAAAAATATTTATATTGGCGTATCAATAATATGACAATACCGCAATGGCAGAGGAGATGAATACCGCACAAGCGGAATGCATAATTGAAAATGTTGCTTATGCACAAAAATTGCTTTCCGCAACCACGGAACAGAATCAGTAATAACACCAGTTAATTTTTTTTCCAAAAGCTATACAAAATGTTTTCTGTAAAAAGTTCTAAACGCGTTTCCTACAGTAAAAGAATGAGCGGCGAATATTCAGTTTCCAATTTGCGAACTATTCGCTTTTATTTTGCTATTTGCATTGGTATTCACTTTCGCCAAAATATATGGAATATCGATGCCTTACTTTCTCAGCCTCGTATCTTAAAAAATACGGTTTTAACTTTTTCATGTCAAACGATTGCTATTTTTGTGTTCTATTACTGCAAAAACTTATTATTTCAATAATTTAGTAATATTTACAGAATTGACACAAAGTATTGAAATAATAAGTTGTTGCAGTAATAGAACACAAAAAATAATCGTGTTATATGAAAAAGTCCAAGCCGTATTTTTTTAAGATTTAATTCATATTTATATGGACAAATAAGCTATGCATTTTTTAAAAAAAGCACCACGATGGGGAGATAGAGGGCAATTTCTGTTTCTCCGAAACTACGAGCATCTAACAGATTTTAATGGAATTTAAAACATCTAACAGATTTTAATAAAATTTTGAACACAATGTCGTCCAGGTTTTAAGCTGGCCGGCACAGTCGCTAGACTTAAACCCTATTGATAACTTTCGGCAAATTGTTAAAATGGGTATTCAAGGATAGAATCCATCCAATAACGATCAGCTATTGGCCTTCGTTATAGATGCGTGGATAAATATTACAGCCGAAACCTGCCAAACACTTGTTGAATCAATACCAAAGCGTTGCTTACACTAAGTAACTAATTACTTAGTTAAATAAACAGTAAATCACCTTAAAAAAAAGTTCATGAATTTATATTTTTGCCAGTATTTAAATTTTAACTATTTTTATGTTATACAAAACAAAGAGAAGAAAATTAGTTGTAAAGTTGTTCAATAGTGTTATTGTGGTGAAAGATGTTAGATCAAGGTGTCTCTATTTTATCGAACACCACTGTATGTACGGTAAATATGTATTTGTATTAAAGTTAAACAAAAATAAAAATTATTTGCATATGAATTTTGAACATATTGTAAGTATTAGCAAAAATTTAATTTGATTATTTGTTTTCGCATTCGATAAACATACATTCGTCGCACCCCTAGTGAAAGCTCCGCGACGAGTTTTCTTTAAAAGTTCTTATATAAAACTAAATTGCTAGATTATTTCATTACATTGAAAAGTTTTAAGCTTTAAGTTACAATTCATTAACTATTTTTAGCCACTGTATAAAAAAAACGATTAAAATGCATGCTGCGTAACACTAAATTTAACACCCATTTAGTCATTATGTTTTTTGTTGTGGTTGTGTGTGTAAATAAACTTTTCTATTTCAAAACATGATCATTTCGATAATGATCATCAACTCTAGCAATTGTAATTTTTTTTAGAGTAAAAATTAAATGTGCGTGTTTGCCTTCGTCTGCACTGTAAACAGTTCATAACTTTGTCAATAACCCCCCGCCTTAGGTGGTGGAAGTAAACTTTCCGCATGTCACTTGAAAACTATATTGTCACCAGCAACGTTTTCTTAGTTTTTTTTTTAATTTTCTAGTTGGCACTACTAGTAAAAGGAGTTTTTCCACCTAAATGAAACACTGTCTACGATCACACAGTTTCCATGAAATTAAATTGAGTCTTTTTAGGCAAAATACTTTTTTAAAATCAAACGATCTCTTTTTTAATTTTTTTTTGTATGTACATATGTTGAAAAATCTGTTGGCTGTTTAAAAAATTTTTATATTTTGTCGTCTACTAGTCTGTCTTATTGTCTGCCATTACTTGGCCCCAAAAATCATGTTTAATTTTTTCAGAAATTTTTCTGTTGTTTATCTTGGTTGCAAAAATAAAAAAAAAATATAATTTATTGGTTTTTATTTTGCTTCAGTGATAATTGTGTGTAATTGTAACATACAACGGGGCTAGAAAAATCACGAACATGTTGTGTGACGATTTGAAGATAGCAACAGTATAAAAACAAACTAGAAGTTTTAAAAAACCAGAAATAATTTTACAAAGTTTTCTAAAAGGTAATTAGCAAGATTTTCTCAAATATTATATTCTTAAGCAATTTTGATTTTGAAAACCGTTTTAAAACCTAATTGTCTTCCCTATTCGTTTAGTATATCAGTGAGTTAAAAATCACTATCTGAAAAGATCTTACAGTGTCCATCCGAAGACTGTATGTATAACTTCGATGAAGGTTAGGTAAGATTCAATGGGCAGCCGAGACAAAGACTTGGGCCCTTTAAGCGGCCCTTTTGTGATACCCTGAGGCAGTGACCAGAGTCAGCCTGTGCACCAGACATTTCCATAGACATCACTGCAGCCTCGAACCATTTACACTCCCTGCAAAATAGAGAGATCGACCTCAGTCCCACATTATATATAGCTTCATAGTAAGGCAACAATAGCACCACCGGCACCACCGTATCATTGTCATAGAAAGTGATATGCCGGGTTCTCCTCTTCCTCATCTTGACAAATTCTACAGCAGTAATTATTACCTAGGCCCATTCTTATCGCAATGGTCCCTATCACCCTGTGAGCCATAATTTCCGATATCACCGCCCTAATCTGGTCCCCGGTGTAATTTCGTTGGAACTTAAGATTAACTTCACACCAGTCTCTACCTACCTACCTGAAGCCTTTTCAGAAATTTTTGTAACGGTAGGTCCACAATGGACCTCCCATATAAGTTTTACTTCAGAAAATCCATTAAGATTCTAGTTTTAAATTGATTTTACTTTCACAATTGTGATCAACTTAGTTTCTTCAGAGATATGTAAGTTTTTTGTGTCTTTAAAAATTTATAAAAAAAAAAAATTAAAAAATTTGTAATATTAATTAAAGAATTAATTAAATTTGCATCAGTAAACAAATAAATAGTATCAATTCAACGCTTTATTCACTTGATTAAACATTTAATTCACTTGATTAAATTTTTAATTAAAACTGATTTTATTTTTCATTAATGCTTTAATTGGTGAACAATTTTGAAGAATTTTTGCTGTGTATGGATGGCCCATAACGTCACTGAAACTCCATATACACAGAAAAAATTAAAATTAATTTCCATTAAAAAATTTGTGATATTAATTAAAAACTTAATTAAATTTGCACCAGTAAAAAAATTAATATTATCAATTAAACGTTTAATTCACTTGATCAAACGGGTAATTCACTTGATTAAACGTGTAATTCACTTGATTAAACGTTTAATTCACTTAATTAAATTTTTAATTAAAACTGATTTTATTTTTGATTAATGATTTAGTTGGTGAAAACTTTTGAGAAATTTTTTCTGTGTATGGATGGCCCATAACGGCACTGTAACTCCATATACACATAAAAAAATTAAAAAAAATAAATTTCAATTAAAAAATTTGTGATATTAATTAAAAAATTATTTAAATTTGCACCAGTAAACAAATAAGTAGTATCAATTTAACATTTAATTCACTTGATTAAACGTTTAATACATTTGATTACATTTTTTATTAAAACTGATTTTATTTTTGAATAATGCTTTAATTGGTTAAAAACTTTGGAGAATTTTTCTGTCAAATCTCTCTCAACAATTCAAGATGAAATCTAGCAGAAACAGTTTTTATATGACTAACAATTTTACCACAATGTAAATATAAGCTAGTCGAGCGTGGAAGAACTGGTATAAATCTATCTACTTTAATTAAAATTAAGCCTGTTGTCATAAAACTCTCCAAATAAATCTCACTACAAACATCTAATATTAAAGTCCGTACGAATGTATTTTGTAAAGCTATATTTGCAATAGGTTAAATTTACATGAAATTTATTTATTCTCTATCGCTTTGGAAAATTCAGCTTAAATAGCTTAACTTTATTAATTAAAACAGTGGACATTTAAAATTGTTTTTCTTTTCTTGTCCCACTACAAAAAAAAAAGTTACCCATTAATTCATTAATCATTCTTCCCGATTTATAGGTACATAAACTAAATGACAATTTCTTTTTTATTTATCTTAATCATTTCCTTAACTTCCTTGAATGGTTTCCTACTTATAGTCCCTTTTTCCTCTTCTCTCTTTAAATGCAATTTTAACGCGCTATTGCCCCTTTGAATCTTTAGATACTTTTGTATCTGATGAGTATTGTGTGGTGCATTTTTATTACATTGTGCATTTCGTTGGTATTGTTCTTTATCCGTTTGCTGTTTATGTGCATTCTCAGTTTATGTGATGAGATATTTAATGAGTTTGCCACATTTTGTAATTTATTTGTACGAAAAATAAAAAAAAGAAAAAATATCCACATAATCATACTTTTTGTTTGTTTTTAATTGTATGATTCATGCGTTTTTTTTTTTTCTTCAAACTTTTATACTTGTTCTTAATCTGTTGCATTATATAAAACATTTGTGGCGTTATTAAAATTATTTTCGTCTTCTTCTCTATTACTTATCGATAAATTTCTCTTTGAGCTGAATTTTCATGTATTAGTATTTTATTCGATAAACTATTTCTAGTTTTAAATTGATGTATAAGTTTTAAAATAAGTAGGATTTTTTTTTAATGAGAACTGCAATTAATTGAAATAAAAATGTGTATCGTTAAACATCAAATAACTGTATCTGTTTAGTAAAACATTAACTTTCAAAATATGCGATGATGAATTAATATTCAGAGATACATTTAAGTCTTCACTTTACTAAAAATTAGAGATGAACACATGTGTTAAACCTTAAATGGGGATAAAAAAAAAACATATATTTTCAAATAAAACTTAAATTTAAAATTTTGTGAAATAAATGCCAGAGTTTTATTTTCTTTCAAATATGTGGATGTTCGCCCTTACGTGCGTTTTAAATACCAAATTCTATTTTAAACTTAACACTTAAATGAAACTTAAATCACCAATCTGTTACATTTAAATTCAATTTAAGTTTCCATTGTGTATAACTTAGCAAGGTGGCCTCAATATCATAACAACAACAGGCAAAGCAATAACAGTCAGCTGTTTTTGAGACCACCTTTTAAATAAATACACTTTTTAAGATATTTTTCTGAAGCACTACTTAACTCCCATACTTGTATCCTAATTAAATAAGATTTTTTAAATAACGCTGAAATAACCAAACTGTATTTAAATGCAATTTAAGTTTATCGGCTATGTACTGACAATCACACGATTTGAAATCGCAAAACGCCGGATTTATTTTATGGTTTTCTGAAACTTGTGCGTTTAGCTTGCAATCTGCCATAGTTTCTTACATCCCTTGAGCATAATTTTGCAATTTGAAGTCGCCAAACTTCTTTCTATTGCAATTTACAGAGCACCGATTATGCGATTTCAAGTCAGAATCGCCACTGTTAAGATGATTTCCAAAGGTATATATTAGAATATATTAAAATATTATGTGTAAGTTCTTATACCATATTTTCCGGAGAAGAACAAAACAAATGGAAATTAGGCAAGGCATAATCTAGGACAGGGGTTCTCACCGATTTTATTGTCATGGGCACCTTAAAAAACCTTGCATCTGGCTGCAGATGACATGCCGAGATGCCTTCACCAAAATGTTTGCTTGTGTCGTAAAAATGTTCAACCATCTTAAGTAAAGCAAAGTAAAAAAAAATCGGAAAACTGAAAAAAGACCTTTTTTAAAAATGGTTCAGCTCACGGATGGTCAACGCTAGAACCAAAATATTTTGGGAAACATCATAAAACATATCAACCTTTATTTTCAGAGGGGTAACAAAATCACTTTTTTTTTTTAGTCGCTCTATCATAATTCATATCATATCGTCATAATTGCTATTAAATTCCGGTTTACACTATCACACAAATCTTATAGTCCTTTTACACTACAATTAAATATAGCATCATGGATTTAGATTGCATTGTTGCATTTTTCAGATCGTGATGTCAAGCAAAATGCAGAGAAATCTTCACTTTTGGCAACAGTGGGTAGAATTTTCGACGAGAGCAAACTTCTTACAACAATAATAAATATGACTAGGGTTACCGCTGGACATTTTTGGAAAGGGTCACAGAAAGGGGATTTTCTAGAAAAAGTTGAAAAGCTTATTTCAATTAAAAAAGGGTCATGTTTTTTATACGCAATATTTCTTATTTTAAAGACAATAATAAGACCAAGTTTTTTATAAACAAAAAAAAAATATTTATTTTAGGTAGGAAGTACTTAAAAACTTAAATTTTTTATGGAATGCCCTTTCCTGTTATTAACACACGACAACAAGTTTGGTTTTCATCGTTATAGCTAACTTTTGAACGCGTGCTATGTTGTTTTCCTACATTTTGTTTTTAACCGATTTAGCGATTTCAAAATAATTTTAGGGTTTGTTTCCAATTTTGCAAATGTTCGCGAATTTTAGACATGTTCGCGATAGATGCGATTTTTCCCTGTAAGTTTTCTGAGTCATAAAAGCTTTTAATATTTTTAGTAAATATTATTATCCTTTGCTATCATAGCGCTGTTGACAAATTTTTAAAAATTTCCGCCAATTGAGCAATTTAAGACGAATTTTGGCCACTCGTTTTAGTTTTAGGCACTTTTAATTATTTTAATGCTTGTTTGAAATATAAAAAATATTCGCTAATTTTTGCAAAATTTTCCGAATTCTTCAATTATTTCTTAGCTTTGTTGCTCTTTGGGTCAATCGTCGCCGTTTTAAAAATAGCCCCATATATAAACCGAAGTCACGTATTTTACAGGGCACTATCAATTCTGTCGATTTATAGGGACAAAAGTTCAATGCCTTATGCCATTAGTAAGGGTGAATTTTTTTAAATAAAACAGGTTACCCTTTTGGAGAGCAAAACATTTTTAGAAACGAACATCAAATTGCAATTTTTAAATAAAATGTTAAATATTTTTGTAGAAAAGAAAACACGATAAATTATTGAATAAAGTAACAATAATTATAAAAATAACAAATATGTATGTATATGAGTATTGTTTGCTATTAGGGAAATCGTAATTTAATTTATCGTAATATTTCCACACAAATTTTTTGACAAAACTAAGTACTTTTTAGGAATGTGCGTTCTATATTTTGTTATAAAATCTTCACTTGAAGTCCGTTCCTCCATCTCTTCGAAAAAAATAAGAGGGAAAGCATGGAATTGTAAGTTTCTACTTTGAGACTATTCCAAAGTTTATTTTTAAGCAATGCTTATTTCAAAAACAATTGCTTAGCTAAAGCACTACTGTTCCTCAGTGTTGAAAAAAAAAACAAAATGTGAGTGCTATTTCCAAAAAGGTTCAAAAAGTGTCGCAAAATAGTTAAAAATGGTACAAAAGGGTAATTTAAAAAAATGTCATCATAAATGGTATCACGACCGTCATAAAAGGGTCAAATTGATACTTTAGTATCACAGCGGTAACGCTGAATATGACACACTATTTAAAGCTTCGGAACTTATTTCTACACATTCGTTTTAGTGAGAGGATTTTCGCCTTAAACTTTTGCAAGAATATGATAATTGTCGGTAGCATTTGTTTTAGTAAAGCAATATATCCCGAAAAACATTTAAAATATGAATTTTTTAATTTGTTGCCATTTCTGCTTTCTGCCTAATAGATTTTAATTTAAGTTTGAATATATTTAAAATACCAGTCTTTCGAATCCAACTTTTAAATACATAAAAGTATTAAAAATTCTTGCAAGTCATTTACATAAATAAAGACAAAATGCACTTTACTTTTGTAAAAAACATCAACTACCGAATACATTCACACTTATCAATTTTCAAATAATTTGACTTCCGTTTCGGAAGTTAATTCTTTTAAGCATATCTCCAAATATGGTGCCATTATTTTTCTTTTACTTAACTTGCATTTGTAATACACATTTTTATCACAATTTTGGAAAACGACAAAATAAAAAGAAAACAAGAAAACTCATTAAGTTGCATTCTTAAATTTTTTACTATTATAGAATTTCAATGTCAATTTATTGTACATAAATATTTACAACTATTTTAGATTTATACTAGTGAAAAAATATATAAAAATATATATATTTATTTTTTTATAAATTTAGTTCAATTTTTTTTCGCGCCCACATGCTGATATTTAACGTATTAAATACAAAAAATTTTAGCCTCCAAAAAACCACATTTCGAAAAAAAAACTGAAAACAACCAAATTTTTTTATAAATAAAAAAAAAAATCAATACAAGTTGTCAGCGTTGCCACTTTTTGGATAATTATTAAAATAATGTATAATTTAAGATTCTTTTGATAGGTTAGGTTCCTTTGGCAGCAGCATAGCTAGCGTGAGTCCTGTAATTAGTTCCCATTGTGTTACCATGTGTCAATATCTTCCAGACGTCCTGTATTACCTGCCTACCTATAGTAGCCAGCCAACCGGTTCATTCAATGAAGGAATGGATCCACATCAAATCAGTGTCAGAAATACCAATTTTGTCTCTGAAAGTTCTATGACCACACAGTTTGAAACCTAAGTCATCGAATGCCGGATACACCCAAAGAAAAAATATGTTTAAAAATGGTCACCTCCATCAAAACTATTTTAAAAGAAAAATTTTAAACAAATTATGTTAAATTTAACCATATTATTGTCACCGACAACAATACTATGGTTAAATGGGTCCCCCATCAAGAAGGCGCAACCATAGTATGGTTGCCTCCAAACACGTTTTGGTTAATAATAACTAAAACATGTTTAACACTTTTAATAGCATTGTTGGTTTTTAACCATAGCATGTTGCTCTTGGAAAAGAGGAAAATACTATTGTTAATTTAAAAACAAATTATTGTCATATTTAACCAAAACATGTTTAAAGACAACCATAATATGGTTGTGGCTTCTTGATGGAGGACCAATTTAACAAAAATATGGTTGTCAGTGACAATAATATGGTTAAATTAAACATAATATGTTTAAGCATTTTATTTAAAAATAGTTTTGTTGTGACAAAGAAAATGTTCAGTTTACTTTACCACAGATTGCAACTTCTACAAGGGTCATTGTAGAGCAACCCCAGCCTCTTGGCGTGATTCCCAATTTACCAAAGGACAGTTATAACCGCAATTAGGCTTCTGAGGTGAGATCTGGACAGCTTTAACGCCTGCTTACCGTCTATGATGGACCAAATTTTCCTGGCTTCCCCACAGGTAGTTTCATCGAACCATTTTTGACTAGCAACAAAGTGAAAATTGTGTGCAATGATATGCTTGCTTCTCGTGAGTGAAACATCTACATATAATCTTTGGTTTAAAAAAAAATTTTTGGTAAAGTTTGACGCCATTTATGTATTTAATAACTTACTAGCTTCACCCGGTGCTCTTCGCTGCCCCAATCGAAATAAAATTAGTAAAATGTATTGATTACGAAGCGAATTGTATGTACTACAGATATACGGAAATTTATAGTGCCTTTGTATGGGAGGTGTCATGCTTGCTTTTTCAATTGAACCTACTTTTTGACAGATGTTGTGGATTAATATTAGGGATGCCAATCCCGAAATCCCGATCCCGAAAAATCCCGGGATTTCCGGGATAAAACGAATCCCGAATCCCGGGATTTAAACTTTTTAGTCCCGGGATTTTCGGGATTTAGTCAATCCCGAAATTGTTTACTAAATTTTTTGTTTTACCTTTGTCAATAAAAACAAATTCATCATGACTTTTTCCCAATGAGAAGATTGTCACTGTGGGAACACAATATTGATCTTTTATATATATTTGTTTCACCCTGTTAAAACTGTAATTGAAAACGAAAGCGCAAAAATTAAACTTTGTTATTCTTGAGCGCGTCTAAAAATTATACAAAAATCTAATGTGAGAAAAAAGTGCTGAAAATAACTATAGAAAATAAATATAAGAAACAATGTCTTTTGAAATGCACAAAATGAAAAGCAAAAAAAAAAGTTCCGTGTGGTTTTATTTTCTAATTAATTCTTCTGGTGCACCAAATGCAAAATGCAAACTTTGCAATAAAATTTTAAAAACTAATGGTGGTTCAACTAAAGGTTTGATAACTCATCTAAAAGTAAGTCATCAAAAAATTTAACTAGCAAGATGTTAAATTTCCTTTTTGTTTCAGGTCCACAACATACAATTGGAGAAAAATACAAACGACGAGCCAATGCCAAAAATTGCCAAAATAACAAACTTTGCAATTTTATCGGAGGACTCAATTGGTTCATGTATTGCCCGAATGACTGCCCTTGACGGCCTTCCATTTTCAGTTTTCATAACGTCTACAGAACTTCGCAAATCGTTGACGTCTCGAGGCTTCGAGGTTCCAAAATCTAAGGAAACTATAAAAGCTAAGTTTCTTGATTACTCCTTAAAATGTAAACAAAAAACAATTCACGATATAAGCAATATCAAAGATACTGGGTTAAAATTTAGCCTCACTTTTGATGAGTGGACCTCTACCGCAAACAAACGTTATATAAATGTTATGTTGCATTCAACAGATAAGTTGTTTAACTTGGGTTTAGTTAGAATAATAAAGTCTGCTACGGCTGTTATTTGTATACGACTGGTAGAGCAACGGCTGAATGATTTTGGAGTTTCACTTTCAGATGAAATAGTTGGTTTTACAACAGATGGGGCCTCTACAATGCAAAAAATTGGAAAAATTATTGCACCAAAGCAACAACTTTGCCTTGCACATGGTATACACCTGGCTGTTTTAGATGTGTTTTACAAACCAAATGAAAAACTTACCGTAAATGAATTATCTTCTTCAGAAGACGACGAGATATTTGATTCTTTCGATTTTTGTATAAGAGAAATGAAAACTGATTTGACTGATCGTTTTCATATTTCAACAGTTATTGGAAAAGTCAGAAAAATTTCAAAAATTTTTAGAAAGTCACCAACTAAAAACGAAATTTTGCAAAAATATGTCAAAGAGGAAAAAGGCAAAGAACTGAAACTTATTTTAGACTGCAAAACTAGGTGGAATACTCTTTTCGACATGTGTCAACGATTTCATGAATTAGAAATACCCGTCAAGAAGGCTTTAATTGATTTAAAGGAACAGCCAATAACGGATGACGAATATAAATTAATCAAACAAATAACGGAAGTTTTGAATCCTGTAAAGGCCAAATTCAAAAATCAATTCATATAAACTGAAAAAATAACTATAAAACTAATTCGAAAACCATATTTACAATAATAAATTCTGATTAAAGAATGATACCATAACATATAACAATTTTCTGTAAATTAAACTTATTTTATCTAACATATTTATGTAAATCTATTTAATCTATCTCTTAATAACTAAATTTCTATAATTACTAGCTATATTTTCTGTGTCTGCTTTGAAATTCATTCTTTGTGTTGTTGGTGTATTGATTATGTGTAACATAATCACTGAAACCAACTACAAACGTAGATATATATTAGAAATGTTACACATAATCAATACACCAACAACACAAAGAATGAATTTCAAAGCAGACACAGAAAATATAGCTAGTAATTATAGAAATTTAGTTATTAAGAGATAGATTAAATAGATTTACATAAATATGTTAGATAAAATAAGTTTAATTTACAGAAAATTGTTATATGTTATGGTATCATTCTTTAATCAGAATTTATTATTGTAAATATGGTTTTCGAATTAGTTTTATAGTTATTTTTTCAGTTTATATGAATTGATTTTTGAATTTGGTTTAAGGATAGGAAATGTTTTTTCAGTTTATATGAATTGTTATACTCTAGTTATAATATTTTTATTTTTGTTAATATGTTTTTTGAAATTAATTTTATGACAAATAGGATTTTGAATTTAATTTTGAAATAATTTTTTCTATAATTTTTATTGTTTGTATTATTAAAAATATTGTTAATTTTTCCTGACGATGCTAACCAAAGGTTAGCGAAATATCGAATTAATAATTAAATAAATTAATAATTTTTATATAAAAAAGACCTAGAGCTTAAAATTAAAAACATTCAAAATATTATGAAAATATTTTACTTATGTATGTACTTGAATTTTTAAAATATGTTTTTTTAAACCATAATATTTTTTTTGTTTTGTTTTTTACCATGAATAAAATAATAATTTCATAATTTTTTATGCATACCTATTATTTAAAAAAAATCCCGAATCCCGAAAAAGTTCTGATATCCCGAAAAATCCCGGGATCCCGAAAAATCCCGGGATCCCGAAAAATCCCGGGATCCCGGGACTTAATTTTTTGAAATCCCGAATCCCGGGATTCGCGAAAACCAGTCCCGATTGGCATCCCTAATTAATATCTTAGCTATTTAAACAAAATTGGAATAATTTCATTGTGACAGTACTCCATATATATAGAACTCTTTATTATCCACCTCCTCTTACGCAATCCCACCAAACTTTTAAGAGATGTTGTTTACTAATAACCCAGCTGTGTGTTCCAAATTTGGATAATTTTTTTCTTTCGGTTCTTAAGATATAAATAAATCTATTTTCGTGTCACGCCCATTTCTCCAATCCCGCCTACACTTTGTTGGATATTGGGTATTGATAACCAAAATGCCTTAACCTATTTTGTTTGGCCTTTGCCATTCTCCTGATATACAGAAATCTATAATGTCTTGGTATGGAAGATGCCAAGCCCACTTCTCCAATCCCACCTACTTTTTGGCAGTTAGGCTGACTTTCAAAACGTCAATTGCTTTGTATTAGAACAGAGCATAATGTTTCATAACGCCGCAGTACAAAATAACAAAACATCACTGTTAAGTATTATTAACGCAGAAAAACAGCAATCAGGGCATCGGTTTTAAAATTGATGCTTTGTGACATCATTTGCAAACACTGTTTCCTGATGATCTGGCCTAAGCAACCAGTAAAATGCGCATAGAAACTAGCTTATCCTCCAACAATAAATTTATTAGTAATAATTAATTAGAGTTATTAATTAGCATTAACATTTGGAAATTATATCGGGCATATGGGCACCACGGCTATTCTTGTCGAAAAGCATTCTGGACGTCCAATTTTGGCTTCACTTTTTAGAGAACTGCTGGCCTTATTTCACGGATAATACTAACACCATTGGCCACCAAGGCGTCAATTTATACTGGTTGATCACCGTTAACCAGTGACTTAACGTTGCCTTACAGAAAATAATCGAGAGGTGTTAAATCGCACGAGCTTGGAGGTCAATTGACAGGTCAATATCTCGAAATCAACTTATCGCCTTATTTTGATTTTAATAACTCGTCGGCGAGCCGTATGGCATGCGACTCCATCCTGTTTAAACCGCATCTCGTCTGAGCCAAAGTTATTCATATTAAAAAAATCATTGATCATGGTGCGGCAACAATTTCCATTGATAGTAACGCTTCATTTTTTAACCCTAGGTCTCCACTAGCCATCAAATGATGTTATGAAAGAGCTTTCAAGACAGATCGCTTAGAAACGCTGTTAAAACCGGAGGAAAACTTTTAACATGATGAGTCTATATACTTAACACTAACATCATGTTAGTGTTCATGTTAAGAATTTCATGTCAGTTGTAAACCGGGAGTAAGAAATGAGGTCCGATGATGCCACCAGTGTGTAAGCCGCTCCGAACAGTGCATTTGGGCTATAAGATCTGTGGTTGGATAATTTAGTAGCGTTATTCAAGCCTAAAACTATATATGATGATTTGCCAGTGTATACTGATCAGAAATGTCAAAATGTGAACGCAGTATGAAAGTTCGTTTGAAACACCCTTCATATAAAAGGCAATATATTTCGAATGTTTTGCACTTTGAACGTAATGCCTTAACATTTAGGAAAATTGCAATTACGTCGATATTGCATTGAGACAGTTTTAAAATTTTGTCAAATTGCCTCTAAAACTACACTCGATCTCTCACATATATATAAAAATACTTTTGTAAAAAAAAATAAGTTTTATTATATTATCTTTCGATATACCTCAACAACATGGGTTTATATTATTTCATATTGTTCTGAATGATTCTAAACAGCCGTGTAATATTTTTAAAGTTTAGTGCTGGTAACACTGAAAGTGGATGAATGATACTGATCATGGTGCTAAAGTTGGCGGTTGGGATGATCGAAAAGGTGTTGAGAGTTAAAAACCAACAATAATTTAAGTGTATTATATGATTTTGGCTAAAATCATGGGAATTAAAAATTGGCGTTAAACTAAGAAGAGTCGATAGCTAATAGAGAACTTAAAAATTAATGGTAATTCTGTTAACTTTAACGAGTTTAACGGCCTAATACAAAAAAAATTAAGTGAACTTGAAGTGTGCATTAAAACCGGGTTTTCATACAAATATTTTGTTTAACGAACTTTTTAAGTTCACATTAATTTTTTTCATAAGGCCGTCAGCGTTTAACAATAAAAAAATAGTTTTCGAAATCCGATTGGAATTTCGTATTAACGCAGGCTTATAGACAGTTTTTCAAAGGATTTTTTATGTATACATTTGACAAATTTTGAGCAAGAAAGGAAAATCAGTCTGCAGTTTCTAAACAAATAGGTGTGTCGTAAATTTAAAGTGTAGCTTTAATACATTGACAAAAATCACATTATTTTCTTAAAACACACTTCAACGCATTACCCTGTATCAAATTTGTTGGCTAAATAACTAAAACAAAATTAAGATGTGCAAAAAAATCTATTCTAAACACACATTTTGAACATTTATTGCTGTTATATTGTTTAATTATTTTTTTTAGTTTCTTGCTAAAATAAATTAAATAACAGGTGAAATCTAAAAAAAAAGAAATAGTAAGACAAAAAGAATTTTTTCAATTGGCAAAAATAGCAAAGGTAAATAATTTTCACAAAGAATCGTATCGTATATGGGCTTTTTCGCAGAAAAGTTAACTTTTTGTCACGTTACGCCACCAAGTATTTTTAATTGTTTCTCAGAGAATATGTGATATATATCTTTTTTGTATTTTGGTTAAAAGCGCATTTAGTAAAAGAGAGGAACTTAAGAAATAGCCAGCAGCTTATGTTGAACAGCACACAGATGCAACGAATGCCGGGTCACCAGGGGATACTGACTACAGTGGTATCAGGTAACCACAGTTACTTTGGAGAGTATCCCAGTCTCACTAAATCCGAAAACTTCAAGAGCCCTAGCATTCGATTGCTATTGTTATGCATCACCAATCTTCCCCAGTGGATATAACAACAAGAGGTATGTATCCTCAAAGTGCTTTAACTACTCCCCCTAAGAAGCCTCTGGGGTGTAACACACGTCCAGACGGACATCGTTAAATCAACTTCAAAAGAATACAAAATATATGTACTTTATAGGTCTTATCAGATTTTGAACATTCCACTGTCTGTTAGCTAAAATGAGTGAGGGAGTGATAATTTATCTACTCAAGAAGGGTGACTTAGGTAAGGTTAGGTTAGGTTAAGAAGGGTTATGCGCCCAAGAGCGCACTTCCACTCGGAGACCAATGCGGTCCATTGTGAATTCCTTCAGTGAGGAGATAGAGAAAAGAAAGATTTGAAGAAGGAAAGAAATAAACAGTTAGATAGAGTAAAAGATATAAGTAAGCACAACATGGGAAAGTTACTCCCTCTACAGTCCCCTCAACAGAAACAGCTGTCTAATTTCCCAGTAAATCGACTGGATTACATCCAGCGATGCACCCCAGTTCGTCGTGAAATATATCCCCCAATCATTTCTCGCTGAGACCCTGCACTATAGGGCAGTGGCACAGTACATGCTCAACCGTCTCTATTAATATTTCATATCATATTAATATTTTAGTAATTAGAAACGCTTTTTGATGTAGTTATTAAGAGCGCAACAGAAAACTCCTCTGGAATTCAATGAGGCCTACACAAGCGGCTAGGTGACTTGGATTACGCCAATGACATCTGTCTCCTGTCACATATGTTCTGTGACATGTCTCGAAAGCTAAGGCTTCTAGAAGCGGCGACAGCGAAAGAAGGATTGCAAATAAATATAGGTAATACTAAATCCATGCGTGTGAGCACCGAAAACAGGCAGTACCTTGAGTTGAACGGCACCGTGCTTGAGGATATTAACAGCTTCTGCTATCTCGGCAGCATTATCAGCAACAATGGAGGATCTAGTACGGATATAGTAAACCGTATCAACTGTGCCCGGCGGTCCTTTGACCTTCTGCGTCCTGTATGGAAGACTTCCCATATATCAAGAAAAACGAAAATCAGCATATTCTACTCCAGCGTAAAGTAAACCCTATTGTATGGATGTGAGACTTGGAATGCTGCTGCCCGCGACATAGCTTCACTTCAAGTTTTTACCAAAAAATGTCTGAGGAGAATTTTGAAAATGTTTCAAATGACCACCTTTGTTCGACCTTTGGACAGTCACAAATCAAGTTCCTCTTCGCCCAGAAATACTAAGACGTAAGTGGAATTGACCGCGACAATTTTATGTTTAAATCAGTAGTGAACAAAAAAAGTATTGAAATAATTAAAAATAACCAAGCAATAGTAGCATTTTTAAAAGATGTAGGGTTTCTAATTTCCCTATTCCCAAAAAGGCATCCAAATTTTTTCACTTCCGTTAATTTCATTTAAAAAATAAGAGAATCCTGTATATGTGTGGGCAATTTTATGGAAAATTAAGTAAAACATTGTTATAAGCAGGGCTGTGAATTCGTCAAAAAATAAGTAGTTCTAAAACCGACTCCAACCGCTGAAATTTTTTAAGTCCGACTCCGACTCCTACTCTAACCTTGATGCCAAATGTATGTTATACAGGTCCTTATTTGAATTAACACTATTTTTTCGATGCAGTGCCTTAAAGATGTTTAAATATAGCAAGAAAATGATTCTATAAACATTTCAAATCAATGCTTTAATTCCAAGGCGCATCGAGTTACTTACATATATAAATTGTAAAAATTTCGAAGTCGGACTCGTGAGTTTTTGTGGGTACTTCGACTCCGACACCAGTACCAAAACCTCAACTCCGTTCTATAACTCCGACTCCACAGTGCTTGTTTTAAGGAAAGTGAATTGTTACATTATTTAGTGGTAACGCTTTTTTCGGAGTTTATTGACAAACTTGACAAACAAAACTTGTTTGTGTCTTCACGTTGTTATCAGCGTTTTCAACTTTTAAATTTCAAACTCAGCAATATCGAAAAAACGCGTATGTTCATACAAAAATCACTATGTTTTAGTTTTATTTAAAAATTATAGAATATTTTATTTTATTATTAGATTAAAAAGCCAGATTAACTCGCTACGCTGCCTGCATATTTTAAGAATATCGGATTTACATTTTTAAAGGTTGGTTTAATAAAAAAAAATTTTTGAGACACTGGAAATATACTGGATAACGGTTTTAATTCACACCACATTTTTATAATTGCCTTAACGGACCTTATTTAATTAATTTATGGGTCGATTACGGATGGCAACTGAACTGAAGTTGAGTTGCCAGCATAGAAATCAGGCAACGCCGCTCATGTTAAAATATAATATAAAATAAAAAATGTGTATATTTTAACATGATTTCCTAATTTCGCTGCTGGCAACTCAACTTCAGTTTTGTTGCCATCCGAAATCGACCCATTACTTTCCATTGAAAGCCAACAAGTTTCTGCACTCGAATTTTATTATTATGTGCCAAAACATTTTTGTTACACTTCAGAAATTTTGTCATAAAAATAGATTTAGTGCCACCGAAAAACTCTGAAAATTAAAAAAAAAAATCACCGAGTACTGACTAAAAAAATTTTCGCCTTGAAGATTTTAAAAATGGTGCAAAACGCACCGTTTTGGCTTTTATCGGATTGGTAAACGGTGAAGACTTTTTTAAACACCCAATACAGTTTTTAATATATACCATAAATATGAAATATTTATACAATATTTTTAAAATATAAAAAAAAAAATATTTTATTTATATATAGAAAAAAATTTTTGGTTTCGAAATCTACTTTTATTCTCTTTTTTTGCAAATTAAATTTAAAAATTTTTTCTCAATTCTTTGTCTATTTAAATAAAAGCTAATTGCGTATATGATGATTTAATATTTATCTACATATATGTATAAATGAAACATATTTTACAAATTAATTTTAAGAAAATTTTGAAAATAACCTTGAAAACTTTCGAGAAAATTAAGTGTGAAAATGTGAAAAATGAAATATGTATTTTAGTTTTCATTTGCCCCTTATTTTGTAAAACACTTTACCGCTCTTAAAAAATATTTTCATACAAATTTTTTAAAAATTCAAAATATTTTATGTACCTACAAGATATATGGACAATTTCGCAATGCAGGGTGAAGGGACTTAAAAAATATTACCGATAATATTTGAATGTTCTTTTTAATATATATATATATATATATATACAGCGAACTCGCGATAATGTGAACTAATAAAAACCAAGGTAGTTCACATTATCGAATTTGTTCCCATTTTCGATTGTAAAAAATTGTAGTTCCATACTGTGTTTTCTTGCTTAAAAAAAGTCTAGAAAGCAGGGCAGTGTAATATTTTGCTTGTCGTTTTTTTGAGTTTAAATTTGAGTAAATATATTTATCCAATATGAAAGAGCACTTGTTATAAAATAAGAAAATGCAAAAACTTTCCTAATTTGTCAACAATAACAATATAACGTTTTTTTGAGTGAATTAAAAACAACAAAAACACTTACATGAAATTGCTAATTTTTAAAAGCGTGTAACTTTTTATTGGAATGAATTTTTTTAACGATTCTGTATTTTGTTTTGAAGCTCAATTTATTCACTGTTAATATCATGAGAATTTATATTTAGAACTTGAAAATTCTTTTAGTGCTATTTCATTTAAACAATTACTCTTTTCGTTAAGTTAAGAAAAAAAAAAAAAAAAATAAATTCTATAATCGATAAATTCTTTTCTTCATAACGCTTCAACACCAAATTAGTTTTAAACGATCGTCTCAAGTACCTACTTTAAGGCACATATAAAATTATCTGCCAGATTTGCCGAGAAAAAAGAGAAACAAACAATGAGTGATAATACCACATACTAAGACATTTTTAATATATGTCTTAAAACACCCGAAAATGAAAGGCTTGACCGTTCCGTAAACCATATTTGTGGAAGTACTGAAGTACTACATTTATTGCAATCTCCAGAAATACCAGAAGATTAAGGCCCTAATCATGTACAACGCAGCGCAACGCCAAACAATAACATTGAAAGCACAAACAATGTCATAAATATTTTGTAATTTTGTTGTTGCTTTTCAACGTCTCAAACAATGGAGCGTTTGAAATTTTAAGACGCAATGTGAATTTCTGTAGAAAGCAACAACAAAATTACAAAATATTTATGACATTGTTTGTGCTTTTAATGTTATTCTTTGGCGTTGCATTAATTCTGTGGCGTTGCGCTGCGTTGTACATGATTAGGGTCTAAATGTTATTCTTACTTTAATTTATATGTACATCAGTGTTACCACCATCAAAATTCAAAACTACACTTGAGATGACGCAAAATTACCCAATTTAAATGAAATTACACCTGATATAAAATCAACGTTTAATTATAAAATTACAAAAAAGGCCAAATTAGAAAATATTTACAGAAAAATTTTTAAGAGTGTTCCCTTGTTATGTCCCTAATACAATTATGGACCTATTAAAACAATATAATGTTACGAGGTTAAGACTAATAATTTAAGAATTCCTAACGTCGATTATTATTTAGGTAACAACATCTTTTTGAGATTTTTTCCTCTTAAATTGATTTATGGGAGGGTTTTATATATGACCTGCGTTCCTAATCCTAACAGGACAACATTTTGCCATGACATAGTAGTTTTTTTTTAATCAATACATACTAATATTTATAAGGCAGTTTTGTATTACAAGTTATGGTAAAATATGGACAGATTCTAATAGTAATTTCGTAAGATAATTTATGTTCAAATAAAATATATTTGGATCAAATGTTGCCCAAATACCGACATAATAATGGTTTATGGGCACAAACAATCCATTAGGAAAAAAGTTCTTATGGGGACTATGTGATATTATGGAAAAATTGCCCCGGTAGGCTAGTTGGTAGTGAACTAGTCCATCAGCGCTTCGCGGGATTAGCCTAGGAAGAAAAAAAAAATTTTAAAAAACTTATGAATCAAATTTCATTAAATTATCTTAACAAATGGACGGCGACTCAGATACTGATTCTAAGTCAATCGGTATACTGCAACAAATAATTGTATGTGTTTCACACATACATTTCAGTCCCAAACTGCTTTGGGGAACAAGAAAGACTTGTACATCAAAATTGTTATTTTCTGTTGAATCTTTCGAAAGTAAGCGTGTTTCAAACAGACGGCAGGCGGACATGACTAAGTAATCCTGCCTTTACACATGCAAGTAAGTACTTGCAAGTAGTGCATATGTATTATCAACGAAAATGTCGAAGAAATAGCCGAAAGTCTCGCAAGTAACTTGAGTGTTTACACGGTCAGTTGCAATTTTATTTTTCAAATGTTCTCGAAGCGAAAACATCTTATGAAAAAAGCTTCATTTTTGGGTTAAAAAAAACTTATCATGTTAATGTTTTCACGAAATGAATTTAATAATATTAAATATAAATAATTTAATTATTTCTTTATTTTATTTCTGGTCCATCTTGATGAAAAAATTATGTTTATTTTTAAAATATGTGAATCCAGTATTGCCGTAGTTATCGATATCATAAACTTTCTGAGAAAATATTTTGATAAAAATTTTTTTTTTTAAATGCTTGCAATTTATGTTTTAAAATACAATGAAGATGTGTTGCTTTGTAGTAGTGTTTTTGTTTGTTTTTCATTCTTAAAAACAAACAGAAAATCAACAATAAACATAATTTTTATATTACTAAGTACTAGTAAATTGATACCAAAGGCGTCCACGGTAACACTGTTTCTTTATTTGTCATTTTACTTACTGCAAGTGTCAAACATTTACTTGCAAGCAAATTCTCTTGCAAGTTGGGCTGCAAGTGCGAAAAATGTGATGGTGCTAGTAAAAATGGGTGAGTGTATTGAGTTTTTCGAACTTGCACTTGCATGTGTAAACGCCGGGTTAACTAATAATTACACCATGATCAAGGGTCTTAGATAAATATTCACCCCTATCGTAAATAACAAGTGAAAATTTTGTTCCCATGAAATTTTTATTCCCCTCGAAGGGAAAAATGCTATCGTGAAACTCCCGCTATCAGTTCTCAGTGAATGTAAAAAAGAACAATGATTAAAAAACATTTAAAATCAAACAAATTTTTGTTCAAAAATATACACGTATATTTTAAAGAAAAGTTAAAACAGAACAAAGAAAAATATATACATATATACATTAGGGATATAACCATTTGCATTTTTTTGCAAATATCAAAAAGGACCTATCATAGTGAGATAGTGCATAAAAAAATATGAAGAAATGTGCCTTCCTTTTTTCGCGAGCGTTCAAAAAGGTTCGGTTCGGCACAGATCGCGATGAAGTTTTAGCTTATAATTTTTTTCAGTTTTACAGGAAATCCATAATTCTAACGTCGAAAGCCATGCTGGTCTTTGCATTTCGTGTTTTTTCAAAAAAAGAAACCAAAAAAACGGTACGAGGGAAGGATACCCACCATAAAAATTTATATTACAATTTATGCGACAAAAATATAACGTAAAAATACATATATGTTTGGTGTTTTAGAAATTGCATTCGGTGCCGAAGGTTTTTGGACCGAAATGACCCCTGATATCGATTTTTAATATCAGTATAACATTGCCCATACCGTAATGATAGGTTCTTATTTTGGTTATACCCCTAATATACATATATTGTATTATAGTGATAGTTTTATTGAAACATTAGCTTATTGCACTTTTATGTAGTTAAATAATTTTTAAAATTCTGCCACCACGTCTTTGGAAAGCTTCACAAATCCTCAGGCAATCCACCTGTTGTTTTGCATATTGTTGAGCCATATACATATAACGGATCTTGACCTTAAAACTAATTTTATAAACTTTAATATTCGAATTATAAGAAGATTTACTTACATAAATGTTTTGTTCCCCAGCAAAAATAAAGTGAGAAATTCAAAATATTTCACGATAAGGGTAATTTGTTCCCGCGAACCTATTTTCACGTTATTATACCCCTTTGAATATTTTTTTCACGGGAGTTTTTGATGATCGCAAATACATGAAAAGGTGAAAAAACTACGAGGGAAAAATTGTTCGCGATAGGGGCGATTCAAAAAGTTTAACATGGAATGAAAAACTAAGTATACCCTCATTCACCACTAGTGGTAGAGGGTATAACAATCACATAATTTTTTAACATTAAAAATAAAACAAAATAGATGCAAAAATTTATCTTTACTAAATTTTTCAAAAAAAAATTATATTGAATCACTTTTAAAAGTTAACTTCGTTAAAACAATTAAACTTGACTTGACATAAGAGTAAAATACGAGGGCGGATCAATAAGTCCGACACTGCTCCCATCATGTACAACCTGTTAATAGACTACTGTCAAGTTTTGAGCAAGTTCCGTCATTTACATACAACCTCGTGGATTTTTTTAAAAATCGAAAAAAGTTAATTTCGAGCGCTTATAAAACATTATTTTTTGCAAAAAAAAACCGTCAATCAAACCAAGGAAAATCTTGATAAATTCGATGGGGACTCTGCACCATCGATTTCAATGGTAAAAAAGTGGTTTACTGATTTAAGCGATTTACAAAAAAAACGACCCCATATGGCCAAGAAAAAAGTTCTTTTTCATCAAGATAATGCACGGGTGCACACGTGTGCAGGCTCAATGACATGAATTGGGCAACGAATTGGTACCTCATCCGCCATTTTCTCCGGATTTAGCCCCCAGTGACTATTTCCTATTTCCGAACCTAAAGAAATGTCTCGGTGGAAAGAGATTTAGCTCCAACGATCAAATTATTGGTCAAACAAATGCCTATTTTATGGACCTCGAAACATCCTATTTCTTGGAAGGGATACACAAATTGGAGAAACGTTGGACTAAGTGTATTGAGCTAAAAGGAGATTATGTTGAAAAAAAAAATGTTTATTTTTTTGTAAAAAAAACTGTGTTTCATTGAAAAAGTCACGGAATTATTGATCCGCCCTCGTAGTTTCCATTTCATCTTCAGCGATATTGTTGTTGACTTCCATACAGAACTTAAAAATCCAAATTATATTAATAACACGGGCCTGCAAAATTTGGAAAAGGTCAGAGACTAACGTATACTTTTTTAAAGGTTTAAGTTGTGCTGAATCCAATCAAAGTTTATCAGGGGTGTCATAGAATCCAAGTCGGTTTTGCTATTTGTCGGGTTTTTAAACCAATATTGGTGTCATTTGGTGTCATAAAAACAATTCAGTTTTGTTATTTTAGAATACAAATAAAACCGATATTCGAATCAGCTGTTTTTTGTTTTGGCTCATGTGTTTACATCCTTCAATGCAATTTTTGTTTGATAATTTTCAAAGTGATGATTTTTGCGCTAAAATATTGTTAAAACTTGTGTTTTTAATAAAAGGAAAATTATCGAAAAGAAAATAAGAATGATAACACACTAAACATATAAAATAAACGATATCGTTGTATTATTCGCATTTCTTATTTGCATTTGTGTAATTTTATCGTTTTGTAAAAATATAAAGCGAATTGATTAAAAATACAAATAAATTGTTGTTTATGAATAAATAAAATAAATAAATGTTGTTGCAAATTTTCTGTGTGCAGAAAAAGTGGGAATACTTTTGTGAGTTTGCAGCAGCCCGCTGCTGGAGACTGCCAGAGACATGCTAAAAATACTATTTTACCAATTTTATTTACTTTCATCTATGCAAAAAAAAAAAAACTAACTGTTCAAAAAATAAAATTAAAAATTAAACTTTAACCAACAATATTTATTTCCAATAAAAAAAAACAAGAGCTGTAAGCTGCTTGGTTTATTTTCATTAAAAACCCGATAATATTGGGTCTGTGACACCTATAACCGACAATAATTTCGTTTCAAACAAAAAACCCATAACATTCGATTTCATGACACCAATGTATATTTTTTTTCGGTTTCAAATCCAATTCCAATAATATTGGTTTCTATAACACCCCTGTATTAGTATGGATTAATTCGCGCAGTTAAAAAGTCTCGAATATGGCAAAATGCAGGGCTTTTGCAACATTAAGAGAAGATTTCACAAAAACCTGATGTGATTCTGAGTACAGATTCGGCTTAAGTACAACTCAACCCTTGAGAAAAGAATATTCTGGTCCATGGGTTAAAAATTTGTTGGCCTGTGTAATTTATAAAAATTATTTAAATTCACAGTGAACGACAAAAGTAGTTTTAATCGTTTAAAAAGAGCTTTAAAAAAAATTATTGCTACAGGTTACGTAGATATTTTCCATTTGCGCCTTAAAATTAATTTCACTAATAACAATAAATTAAAGTAATTTTTCGTTTTTTCGCATGACTTTTATGTGGAGGTTCGTTCGTTCGCAAATGAATCATTTTGTTTTTTTATTTATATGGTGCGTTTTTAATTTTTAATTTATTTATGACACTTAAACAAACATTTTAACATAATATTGCATATATTTCCGTTACTAAATGCTTTGGTACATACATACATATATACATACCCATATTCCCTTTATATTTTTCTTTAACTCATAAATATCTGTCTTACTAATTTCATTGTTTTATATTTGCTTTTTTTTAATTTCTGGTTTTAAAAAAATTTTATGACTTTTAGGCCCTAATCAGCAAGAAAAAAAACAAACAAATAATTTTAAACACACAAATAATAAATTCATATCACTTTTACTTTCTTTAAACGATTTTGCAAACAATTCTGTATAATTTAGTACAAACTTGGAAGTTTCGTTTTAAAATATTGATGATTCAGTTATTTTAAATTGTTGATTGATATTTTGCGAATATGTATAAAGATAATGAAGGAGGGCTTTGTTTGATTGTCCTTGAGCCATTATTTTTAATATTGCATTAAAAATTAAGTACATTTTGATAGTAAAGATAAAAATGTTAGAATAAAAAAGACCTTAAATAGAGTTGAGCACGTGAGTGGGTTTTAACTTATGATCACGCAAGCTTTCAAAGGCAAGATATGCTATGAAGTACGCTCACTCGAAGGAATTTTAAAATACTCCCCCTACTAATAAAATTTTTGTTGTCTCGCGCATTCACTATTTTTTCTAAAAATTCATTAATTTATTTAATTATATCAGCCGGAGAATTTTTTCATTAGAATTGAGAGCGGAGCAAAACGATTTCGACCACGGAAATCATGTACAGACCACGTGAACAGTCTAAGAGCGATTGTAGAGCAATCGGTGGAATGGTGGTATCTCAATATTGTAAGATTTCGAAAAAGCGTTCGATACGCTCTGGCACGAAGTTATATGGGGCGCACTGGTATGTAAAGGCGTTCCAGAGAAGCTAGTTAACCTCATCAAAGCCCTATATAGAGAATCTCTATACATAAGGGTGTTCGGCAGAGATGCGTTATTATGTCTCCATGCTCTTCAACATTGTTCTCGACTCTTATGACTATGATAAGCCCTTGCAGAAGAACGGGGAATATCGTGGGAGCTTAGTACTCGGCTGGAAGATCTAGATTATGCTGACGACTTTTGTCTGAGAAACTACACAGAGTTGTACAGGTCCCAGCCAGAGCGGGATTAAGAATAGATGCAAGAAATTCGAATGTACTGAGAATAAACAGCGATATATCCAAAACATTCAAAATCGACAGCAATGCCATAGAGGACGTGGACTGGTTTGGCTACCTATGTAGTATCATAACAAACTCAGGTGGCTCCGCAGTGGGTATTATAAACTGAATAAAGTAGGTATATACAGCGATATATCCAAAACCTTCAAAATCGACGGTAATGCCATAGAGACCGCGAATTGGGTTGGCTACTTAGGTAGTATCATAACACAGGTGGCTCCGAAGAAAGTATGCAAAGCAAGCAGATTTTATCTCGTTCTTTTTATCGTGTTACATATCAAGTTATAGATTTATTTTTATTCTTTACAAGTGATTTTCCACTTTTATAAACAATCCTTAAATTCATTTTCCTTAAATCAATAACTAAACGAAAAAAGAATTTGAGAATTTTAAGCAAACCAAACAAGAGATAGAAAAGCATTCAACTACTGTAGAGAGCAAAACTACCATAAATTTGTTACTTTTAAACATATTTAGACAATTCACAAAGTGTTCTACTGTGTCTTAGTGATGGTATTTGCTATATTTTTATTAATGTCAAATTCATAAAA
The DNA here is from genome assembly GCA_943735925.1 of Pollenia amentaria. Taxonomy (NCBI): domain Eukaryota; kingdom Metazoa; phylum Arthropoda; class Insecta; order Diptera; family Polleniidae; genus Pollenia; species Pollenia amentaria. The sequence continues at coordinate 178,734,514 of OX031010.1, read as the reverse complement.
TTATAGCATATACAACCAATATGACACAATAAAACACTTTGCGAATTGTCTAATTATTTTTAATATTAAATTAAACATACAAGGTTTTAAAATATAATTTCAAACATATTATTGTTATAATAAATTATAACATGTTTGGAGACAACCATAATATTTTTTGGCGGAATGACTAATTTAACTATAATGTGGTTGCTAGTGACTATAATATGGTTTAAGTAACCATAATCTGTTTAAGTGTTTGGTTGTAGCTAAATTTTGTTAAAACATTATTTGCGAGTGTGTATCCCTGCCTTTGCACATGCAAGTAATTACTTGCAAGTAGTGTATATGTATTATTAACGAAAATGTCGAAGGAATAGCCGAAAATCTTGCAAGTAGTTAGAGTGCTTACACGGTTATGAAAAAAGCTTTATTTTTGGGTTTAAATAAAAAAACATTATGGTAACGTTATCACGAAATTAATTTAATAGTTTCTTCTTTATTTTGGTCCATCTTCATGAAAAATTATTTTTATTTTTAAGATATGTAAATCCAGTATTGCCGTAGTTGCCGATAACATAAAATTTCTGAGAAAATATTTTGATTAACAATTTTTTTTAAAATGCTTGCAATTTATGTTTAAAAATACCATGAAGATGTGTTGCTGTACAGTAGTGTTTTTGTTTTGTTTTTTATTTTTATAAATACACAGAAAATCAGCTATAAATATAATTTTTATTTTACTAAAGCTCGATTCACCCATGCGTTCCGAACAATATTTTTGTCCGAACAAAATTTTTTTTATATTGAGTTTGACGTCTTTCTTTTGTTGGAAAGTTTTTTCTTGAATTGGTTTAGTTTTAATTATTGTTCGGAACAAAACTAACTGAGATGCCACTTTTTTCAATTTGTACGTAAAAGTTAAATTGAGCTGCCACGTCATATAGTGTTTTTGCATTTATATTATAACAATTGTTTGTTTTTTTTTGCTGAATAATTAAGTAAAAAATAAAAACCTATAACTAAAAATAACAATATCGCTTTCCTTTTTTAACTTTTAGAAAACAATTTGATATAAGTATTTTGCTAGTTGTTCTGCCATTTTTTTTACAATTGTTTACATCTGTGAACAACATGGTAGCTTTGTTTTTCCGGGCAAGTTTTCCGAAATGGGTGAATCGTTCTCCAGAACACTCTCAGTAAAAAAATTACTCTCCGGACAAAAATATTGTTCGGAACGCATGGATGAATCCACTTTAAGTACTAGTAAATTGATACATAAGGCATCCACGGTAACGCTGTTTCTTTATTTGTCAAAATGTTTGAGTGTATTGAGTTTTTCGAACTGGCACTTATATGTGTAAACGCCGGGTAAATGATATTCGAACTGTTACAATATATATCAGACCTATGATAAATTTCACTGGTCGGCAAAAAAACAAAAAAAAAAAAGGTCGAGAGCAAGAACTTTGTTATGTGATTCTAATTAGCTTAAGCATGCGGAATCCAAATCCTTTCTCAGATTGAAGATGTCACGTCTAGTTTTTCAACATTTGTCAACCGATTTTCATGGTTTTTTTATTCGTAATATACCTCCTGGTTTTCCAACAAATGATAAAAAATTTTTGCACTTTTAATTTTTATGAATTTTCGAAAATAAAAATAATACTTATTTTGCTTGAATAAAAATTAACGGCACTAATTTCTGAATAACTTTGAACCAATTGCAGCTATAAAATTTATGACAAAGGAAATTTTATTCCTAATCATTAGGAAAAATAGTTCTAAAGTTATTATGAAATGTATATCCATCAAATAAATATTTTGGGCGAAATATTAGTCTAGACAATAAGAAAAAACTGGACGTGATAGAAAAACTGTAAACTGATTTGAATTAGGCGTTTTAGAATATTTATATTCCATCTAATATTACATAAAATGATTTTTGCAACAGACCAGTGTTGTGGGTCCAATAGCTATATGTGAAAAGCTATTTTTTTATTGCTTTGTAAACGCAATGATTAAAAAACAAATAAGATTACATAATTAAGGGTTTGTCAAATGGTACATGGATATAAAGACATCCAGCCAGCCGAATGATAAAATCGATTAAGAAATTGATTTTAAATCAATCGGTTTACCTATCAATTTCGCTTAACATTTAAATATACATACATGTTTTGGTTAAATATGACAATAATGGGTGCCCCGGTAGGCTAGCTGGTAGTGAGCTAGTCTATCAGTACCGGGGTTGCGGGTTCGATTCCCGCCAGAGACTCTGGTCTCCTGCAGACAAGCGAAGAGCTTCGCGGGATTTGCGTAGGAATAAAAAAAAATACAATGTATTTCATGCATATAAAAAGAAAAATTTTAAACATATTATGTTTAATTTAACCATATTAATGTTACCGACAACCATATTATTGTTAAACTGGTCCTCCATAAAGAAGCCACAACCATATTATGGTTGTCTTTAAATATGTTTTGGTTAAATATGACAATAATTTGTTTTTAATTCAACCATAATATTTTCCTCTTTTCCAAGAGCAACATGCTATGGTTGAAAAACAACCATGCTATTATAAGTGTTAAGCATATTTTAGTTATTATTAACCAAAACATGTTTGGAGGCAAGCATAATATGGTTGTGGCTTCTTGATGGAGAACAAATTTGACCATAATATGTTTGTCGGTAACAAAAGAGTGATTAAATTAAACATAATATGTTTAAAATTTTTCTTTTAAAATAGTTTTGTTGGAGGTGACCATATACAAGCATGTTTTTTCTCTGGGTGTACATACTTATATTAGATCTAATGGAATTTGGATTAAGGAAATGAGAAAAAAATAGGAAACGATCTGATATGTTTGAAGTTAGGACCTGGAAAGTAGTCGCTACATGGACAAAACTCCCATGTATCGGCAACTGTAAAACTTTTTTTTAGAAGAAGTAGAATGTATGAAAATGTATTTCTTAGATGGTCTTTTCGTTTCAAAACAAACAGTCTTATAGTGCATTTACACTTGTAATTTTCAAACTAGTTTATGATCGTAAACTACTTTCATAAACTATATCGTTTACATCAGCAGTTTTGACAGTTAACAGTTTAACAGCCGTGTCACAAAACAGCTGACTTCAGTAAAAAAAACTTAAAAACGTTGGTGCACGTACATTTATACATACGATAAACATACCTTTTATTTTCGTTATCCATATTATATAAAACAATTTTCAATTAATTTTTTTAAACTTTTTCTTGATGTGTTCCTTTTTTTAACGCAAACTTTTTTAACTTAATTTTTTTTTTTTATGAAATGTCAAATATCACTAGCGCTGCCAGAGCAAAATTTGAAAAGAACAGAGTTGCATTAACAAAAACTGGTTGTTTGTAACTAGTTTATCTCAAAAGCTAGTTACAAACGTGTTTATAATTTGTATGGATAAACAAGTTTCTTAAACTAGTTTATCATCATAAACAACTTATAACCTGTTTATGGTGTAGGTGTAAATGCACTATTACTGATAGAACTATAACTATTTTTTTCTAAGTTTTTAGAGGAACAATATTAAATGCGCGCCCAAAATGGACACAATGGCATAAAGGAAAATCCTCATTAGTGAGAATGATTCTCTCAACTCTCACACTAAACTTTCTCTTTAGCAATAGAAGGCTTTCGCTTTCAGATATTAACCCAGATTTATACTTTAGTCCGAAATGAAATGTTTTTCAGCCAGGTTATTTTAAATTATTCGGAGCAAAGTAAGTCATCTCAGCCAACTCCGATCTGTGTTAAATAAAAATCGACGTTAAATTTAAATGAAAATATCTTTATACGGAGAAAGTAACATTAATATATAACATTTTTCTAAAACTTGATTTCAATTCTAAATAATTTCACTTTTCTTAATCAATTATTTATTAAAAAAAACGTTGGGTCCGTTTTTTAAGACTATTTTCAAATATCACTTTTTTCCTTTTAAATAAACAAGAAAGTCTTAAATTTCACACTTTAATATTCAACATTAAAACAATAATTTTTTTTAATAATATTTGTTTTTATTTTAATGCGACAAGTAAATGAGTTACTCATAAGTTAAATTTTGCAATAATAATAAAAAAATAGCAACCACTTTATTTATTTATATATTTTTTTTTTATTTATTTAAAGAAAAGAATAAAAATAAAATGAAAGTAGAACGCCTTAGGTGACGAAAAATGAACTGCGAATGCGAATACTAGATAACAAACAAAATTAAACATACAAATAAAAAGTTTTAACACTAGAAAAACCAAGAGGGGGTTCCTAAAACGTATGTAGCACTAAGCAGAACTGAAAATTGGCTTGGAAACTTGATCAAAACAAACAGCCATTTAACTCTTCTAACAATCTTTAGTAGAGGCAAATAAAGTTTCAGCAAATCCACTTGCTGTTATACATTTTTGTCACTATGTTTTTGGTGTTAATATAAAATTAAAGTGTCATGAGTCATATTATTTTTTTCATAAATTCTTTTATAAGTTTAACAAACATAATTATTAAGATTGTTTTAGTTTAACTTTTTATCAGGGACCGAAAATAATTTTTATTTTTGAATTTTTAAAGAAAAAAGAAACAATTGCTTAATTCACAATGACGCATTGTCGTATTTGTTGTCTAATTTATATTATTTCTAATTATTATTAGTTATTAATTTATTAATTTTTAATAATAAAATATGAAATCGATCGATTTTCATCACATACCGGCTAACCTTTTATTTTTGTACCTGTGTCAGCAACTTACAACGTTCTTCCCCTGACTGACTCTTTGTTAATAAAATTTGACGGATTTTAGGTGTATAATAAATATAAAGGGAGTTATGTTATGTTATAGGTAATCTACAAAAAAACTGATTTTGCAAAATTTGTCTTTTACAACGTGCTTCAATTATATTCTGATTTTTATAATTAATGTCATAATTTTTACGGTCCCTGTTGTTTATCAATATTTAAAGTTTATTATCTCAATTTTTTTTTATCTGTTTTCATTTTATAAATCATTGAATATTTGATTCATTTAAAAAATTAGCAGGCCGAACAAATGCTTAAGTGTGCTATGAGTGTTTGTATTAGTTTTAATATCTCATCTACAATGTTGTATAAAAAAAATATTCTATGCTTCAATTAATTTGTTTTACATTTGGTCTAAATTAATTTATTAAATTTCATATTTTGCATTTTGAATTGTTTTTTAATTTGAATACGAATTCAAGAGTTGCATTTTCATACAAAATTGTAATGCAATGATTCGTTATATGAGATTTTAAATGGATAATTTTTTGCTACTGTAGTTTTTGCTTGTTGTCGTTATAAAATTCTTAAAGTGACATTTGAAATGTGGGTTATCGTATTTAAAATGTAAATTAATATGTTGTAATATTGAGACAAATATCGATGACTGATTTTTTTAAGGAATAAACAGGTTTCTTTCAAAATGATTTTCTTTTTTTAAAATTATGATGGATTCTTTAAACAAGAAATATTAATGCGTATTCAGAATAGTCTTAAAAAGATTATTTGTTAAACTATTGCTTCAATTCCTCGTTTCTAAAATATTTCGGTGTGCCGATACCAAAATCAAGATATACTATAAAATTTCAGCCAGTTGATGTTGCTGGAATGACACATGTATGTATTACCGATTAACGGTTAACCGATTAATTACTACCCGATTAGCTGATCGGTTAATTTAAAACTGGCTATTTTCGATTAACGATTAAACCGGTCAATTTCAGTCGATTAACCGATGTATTGAAATTTTTAATTGCTTGTAATATGTTATTATACTTTTTGGGTTTTTAATTATTTGTTTCGTCTCATATACAAAAGGTATGTGTTTAGAAAATATTTTTTTATGCAAACAAAGAAGGGTTTTAGTGATCTTAATTTTAAATAGGTGTTTGCTGTCAACAGCATTTTGTTTCACGTACTTTTTATATGTATGTAATTTTCCAGCGGGAAAACTGAAAAGGCCTACTTACTTCAGGCCTGTTTAAAAATTTTTTGATTCAATTACTAACTGCTAAAGAATGCCTCATAGAAAGCCTCAGCTCTTTCGTATAAAAGATAAGATACATATTCCACACTCGCTTCTATGAGAAGGAAGAAGAGAAGGAGTATCTTTATTTGTTTTTTCCAAAGCAAAAGTAATAGAGTTATTTTTTTTATCCAGTTGCCATTCTTATGTACCTACCAAAGAAGCGAGAGCGGAAGGCCTACCCCGCAATGACAACGTGTGTAAAAAAGATATGAGCATGGAATGGAGCGAGCAGGCCTTATACATCCAAAATAAGGAGTACAGAGGCCTTCTAGAAGGCATCCGACATACTTCTTGTTCCCGCTGGGTTGTTTCTTCTCATATATTCTCATAGCAATCTTTTAACAGAATTAACCGAAACAATTAGAAGAGTTATACATTTAAAAAAAAAAATTAAAACAGTACTCTAATGTTGGGCTGCCACACGTCCTGGTTTTTTCAGAATTTGTCCTGGTTTTAGACAAATTGTACTGATGGCGGTTCACCACTAAATTGTCCTGCTTTTTTTATACAGATCAATGCAGGCAAAAATTTAGTTTAAGATGATTTTTATTATGAACAGAGGTTAAGGTTTTAAATTAATCTTTTATTTTTGTTTTATTGTTTTTTATATTAAGTTTTGTATCTATTGTTTAATTGTTGGACCTAAATCTGAAATACATATACATATGGTTGATTCATGTATTAAAAAAAAAAAAAAATAAATAGATTTAATGTGGTTCATTTTTATATGATTAAGAGCCAAATACATTGAGCAAATGCTTTATATGCAGGCGAATTCAATGCTGTACGTAAATTCGCCGTAATATCTTAACTACTTTGATTTTCCATCCTGCATCTTCGGTGTCACACATACAAACATATTTTCGTTAATACTACCTAATATGAGTAAGTTGATCAATGTATTTCGTCATTTAGTTCTGGGAATAAATAAGGTTTTGTTATACTTTCGCTTGTGATTTATATTATAAGTGTCCTGGTCGAAGGCTTTAGACTTCTGGCAGCCCTACTCTAATGACATAATGGAAGATTTTATACGTTTAGAGAAATTCAGAAAAAGGACTGAGAAATAAGATATTCTGTATTAAGGGTTGCTTTCGTTTAAAGAATTTTTTCAAGTCAAGTTTTATCAAAACTAAAGAAAAAAATCGCTTAAATCCTAAATTTAAGCCAAATAATTTTTCTAAAAGATTATTTTTTAAGATCTCCTTAAACTATTGAAATAACTAACAAAAATATCCTACAGTTTATTTTTTAATTTATTCATAATATTTATGTATTATTTAATAAATATGTATTACATATTTATGAATAATTTTTTGTTCGTTTTAGTTCAAAACTTTTTATGTTTGTTATGTTATTGTTTTTTTTTTTTTTACTAATAAACTCCAAATAATAAATAATTTATGCATTTTTATTTATTGAAATTACTTAATTTATAAAAAAAAAATTTATTTAGCCAAAACCTCGGTTAATTAATCGAGCGATTAACCGATTAAAGCAAATGAATACCCTAGTATGTAGGAATGTATGTATGTATGTTTTTTTTTAATTAACAAGATCAAATCATAGAAAAACTCTGACACCCTATTAGTGAAAAGGGTATTATGCAATTGTGCCGATGCTTGTAACACCTTACAATATTGGTTATAGACCCACCTTTAAGTATACCGATCGAATCAGAATCACAAGAATTCTGAGTCGATATAACGATGTCCGTCCGGTTGGCAGGCTGGCTGGTTGTCCATGTTAACCTTGTGCGCAAACTACAAGTTAGGAGAGAATTTGATGAAATTTGGTACATAGTTTCTAATTGGCATAAGGACTAAGCCAAGTAAAAACAGGACAAATCGGCCCATAATTTCACATAGCCACCATACAAGTTTATTTAGATTAAATTTGGTCCAAACTTATTTTATTGAAATCAGAATCATCTTAACACATTTTATTGGAATCGGTCCATATTTGATCAAAGCTCTAGGTTTTATAAATTAACTTTGTTATTGATACTTCAAAAATTAATGCAACAATTTTATTAATTTTCATTACAAACACAAAATTAGAGGTGTATGTAGAGTTTTTTTTCTTATCTGAACATGAAATGTTAGTGTAGTTATAATTTGAAAAAAAAATTTGATTTATTTTAATTGCCCGCAAAAAAAACATTCAAATAATATTAACACATAAATATTTATTTTGATGTTTAAATTAGTTTGAACCATGATTAATATTTAATTAGTTTGTAAACAAACATGTACAAACATTACTATGCCATATGAAACATTTTGGAACATGTGCATACAGAAGTAAGTTTGGATGTGTGTATAATTGTATTTTTTACCTGTATGTAATGCATACGATTAACACAAACTTATAAATTCATGTATGCATACATAAAGTAAACATGTAAACAAAATAATAAAGATCAATGTCAAAGTAGCGCCACCTGTTGTTGTTTTTTTATTATTTTCTTTTTTCCAAATATTGTTGCTTTTGTTTTTTTTTTTTTATAAATTGAAAATAAATGAATTAAAAAACGCATTGATTTTTGTATTGCTCTTTGCTCTTCTTAATACCGTTATCTTTTGCTCTTTGCAACATTTTCATAGTATTTTTCAAACAACGAATACATATTGCCATGGAAAATTGAGTGCGTATGTTTTTTTTTAATTCTTATCATTTATTTTATTTGTTTTCCTTTTTTATTTTCTTTATTTTTATTATTATGCAAGCCGGAAAGTTAATAATGGTCTAAAAAATTGTATGCATAATTTTATTCACTTGTTTTTTTATATGTATGTAAATTAATCTTAAGGCCATTGTTGTGTGATATCATTTTCATGTCTCGATTTTTTTATAATCACTGCACTGGACAAAATAATTTATGCAGTTTGATAAAGAATATTTATTTTAAGCAGTTATGGTTGGATTCAAAGTTATTTGAATTATTCTAATAACCGGGTTTTTCCTGTTTTCGAGTTTTTAACCCATTTTTTTATAAGGATGCAGTTTTATTTAACAAAAATTATTATTCCATTTATTAAAAAAAATTCTAAAAAAGTAAAATAATAAGAAGTTCAAATAACGATGTATGTTTATCCGCCCGTGTGACCGTTGAAATGGGAGTTGTTTGCTATTGAAATTCAGCCTCATCGGTCCACAAATGGTTTAGATATGAGCAAAAAACACGACTGTTTATAAAATGGCCCATAAATCCCTTAATGTTTTTTTGTTTGTATATCTGGAGAACGGCAAGATCTAAAGTTAATAAATTAGGTAGTGGCATCTTGGTAATCAATACAGAACATCCGACAAAATGTGAAGTAGGCGTGGCACCTCCGGTACAAAGACATTATAGATTTGTATATATCTGGAGAACTGTAGGAGCCAAAGTTTCCAAATTAGGTACAAGGATCTTGGTTCTAATTAGACAACATCCGACAAAATTTAGGCGGGGGTGGAGAAGTGGGCTTGGCACAAAATAGATTTATTTATATCTAAAAAACGGAAAGAGGAAAGTCGTCCAAATTTGGTACACATAGCTGGGTTATCAATACATGCAAATCTCAAAAAGTTCGGAAAAAGTTAAACAAATTGTTTGAACAAATTTAAATTTTATATGACTTTATTGGATCTTTAAGAATTGTATATACTTACACACATACATATGTATATAGTTGCAGACAATCTTATTACCATTCTAACGATAGAAAATAAGCTACGGTTCTCATTTATTTTAAATCATAACCCCTTGACCACTTTTATTTGATTTATTATTTTTAAGGGTAACAAATTCAATTACAAATTATATTCTAACTTAATTAACCGAGCAATAGCAACATAGACCTTCAGCCCGTTGTAGTGAAACAGACCACAGTTTTTGGCGGGATTCGAACCAGCAACCCTCGCACTAATAGACTAGCTCGCTACCAAGTAGCCTACCGGAGCACCCGGTTACTACTTTTATCTTCAATAAAACTCATTAATTTCTTTATCTGTGTTTTAACATCTGCTTCTATACAATGTGTCTGTGTGTGTGTGGATATTTTATATACAAAAAAGTTATTGAATTTGCTTTCATTTTTTTTATTTTACAGCTTGGTTGTTGTTGTTTTTTTTTATAATAACAAAAGAGTAGATATTATGCATTCATGAATAATAAAAATATATTTAAAAATCAACAACTTTATTTTGCAGTTTTGCGAGGTTTAGTTTATTTGTCTATTATTTAATTTCTTTTTAAGACATGTCGGTTGTCAACAAGTTCAATGATACTCTGCACATTCAACGTTAATATCTCTCTTTCATGCTTTCTTTAGTTTAACAATTTTTTGTTGTTGTACAAATAGTTTATTATATGTACTAAATTTATTTATTATTGTTGTAATTTTTTGTTTTAGTATTTTTGTATCGAACAAATTCCTTGTTTGCACAGTAGTTGTATTGGTTTGATTTTGTATTTTTATTTTTGTTATTGTTGTTGTTTGCTGAGTAGTGAGTTTCTGTTAAATCATCGAGCAAAAATAGATTTTCTTTTGATTGGTGTGATGTTGTTGTATTTATTTATTTATTTCATACGTTTGGTTTGATTAAAAAATATTAGTTGTAAATTTTTATTTATTTATTTATATATTTATTTTTTTAAGTGATTAAATGTTATTGCTTAATTAGATAATAGAAAAAGTTATTCATACTAATGAAACAATGGAAATCAAACTAATTGAAGAAGTGAATTTATAAGCAATTTTTTATATCAAATTCTTCGTGAATACACTGGAAGTACTTTTATGCCTCAAGACATCATGGTTGAGATTGGAGGAGATACAAATTGTTAATAATGAATATGCTTAGAGAAATACATTAATTAAAGTTTTCATTCTTCATAAATCTAATAATCAAAAACTTAATGGACTTGTATTAGCATTTTCAATACATACAAACTCACAATTTATATTTATAAAAGTTCCAGTTTGAAATATTTCAGTTCACAATGTTTTTTAAGCAATTGTCAATCTTACTTCAAACTCTTATACAGGGTGGCGCAGAATGAGCTTTATGTATGACTTAAATGGCTTATTACTTATTTTATGTAATTTTTATTACTTTTTTTAAATACAGTATTTTATTGAGGAATTTTTTTAATTAGCTTTAAAAAATGGTATCCTGTAAGTAATGTCCATTTTGACATATTTTCCGTAACTTTTCTCAAAAATTCGGATGTAATTCTTTCTGTTGGGCTGTAAAGTTATTCATAAATAATTCCTCAAGTCTTCTTCACAAAACGCGGAAAAAACGAAGAACAAATAATAATAAAAAATGTTATAAAGAATTCAAAACATATAGCTCATTCTACGCCACAGTAAATCCTAAGCACTATTTTTGTCATTTTCATTTATAGTTTTTGAAAAATGAACACTAAAAAAACAACTAAATCGTTTTCGACAAAGGTTTGAAATAGTGTTTTTTTTTAAATTTTAAATAACATATGTATTTATTTTCTGCAAAAATTTAATAATTTTAAATTTAACCAAAAAAGTTTTAATATTTGCCTTTTAACAATTTTGAAAACTTTAATAACGCCGTAGGTTTAAAGAACGATTAATGTGTAGTGCTAGTAAATTCTACTACTTTTCATGACTCAAAGATACTCAATACCTTTTATTTGGGTCCTCAATACAACTCAATACTTTCAATGGATTTTTTTTTTAATTTTTCAGGCAACTTTTCAAAGCCCAACACAGCTTTTTTATTTATCTTAATATCTTTTGTGTTAAATTTGTTTAACAACAGCTTAACTCTTGTAAAATTTTCCATTAGCTTCGTGTAATTGTTATCTTGTTTTTGGCTATTGGTTTAATTTTGCAGATATTTTGAAAGAAACCCGTTACATTTTCAATTGAACTTGTTCAAATAATACAACCCTGAAATTATTCAGTAATTACTTTTGAGCAAAAATAAGTGCAAACAAATACTCGATACTCGGTAACCACTGTTCAATACTTTGCAAGCACTATTAAGTTGGTTTTACACGATATGTATTTTACGGTGTGCTTGCCAGACATGTCGTACCAGTGCTGTCATAATTTATTTTTAAAAAATCTCTTTTTCTAAAAAAAATTGTTTTGGTTGAAAAATCTTTGAAAAAATAACAAGAACTGAAGTGTTTTTTATATTTATTAAAAAACATAACATAAATAATGTACCTGCATTCATATGTATGAACGTAAAAATATCTATGAAAATAAAATTCATCCATTTGTTTAAAATTACGTATTAAATCCCTTTATTATAACCTCTACAACTAGTTGTGGAGTTAAACTTTTTTAATATTCATCTAAGATCGCATAAAGTATATATATGTGTGTCTAGTCCAGTAGTTTAAAGTCGATTTAGCCATGTCCGTCTGTCTGTCCGTCTGTTGAAAACACGCTCGCTTTCGAAAAACTCAAAGGAAAAGAACAGTATTGTTGTCAACTTGTTTCTAAGCAGTTTGGGATTGAAATTCAGTAAAATCGGTTCAGTAGAATAAGAGAAGAATTCAAATGTAGAACCACAACCCTATCATATTTATAAATTTGTTACAAAAACTAACATAAATAGGTCCCATATAAAGCCCACTTCAGAAATATTCTTACTGTCGGTGGAGGGTATCAATGATTCAGAACAGCAGAATACAGCGCAGCCGAATATGCGTAATACAGACAAAGCCACTGTAAAATACATATCGCGAACAAAGTACTATATATCGGAGAAAGCGAAAAAGCTGTAACAGGTTTTTTATTTTTGTGTTTAACAAAACTGTAGAATTGCTTAATTTTGGGGTTTCTTTAATTTCTATACGACATACAACATTATAAGGGTTTTCAGGATTCAAACGGCCTCGCAAAAGAACTGTCAAAAATTTTATGAACATTCACTTTTTAATGCAGATGTTTTTATGCCTACCGTAGTTTTTTCTAAACAAATCAATTGTCAACATATCACAAATTCTGGGATTAATTTGATCAATTTAGTCTGTTGGCTCTCTGTAGAAATTATTCAAAACAAATTTTCACAGAAATTTTAACTTTCCGTTTTTTTTTTAAATTTATTTTTGTATTGACGTTTCGTATAAAAAAAAAAAAAAAAAAAAAGGAATGAACGCTTTACCAGATAGTTAGAAATCAACAATATTCAGTTGTAAGATACAACTTTGAGATATTTGCGCAAGAATATTGTTCTTAAATTTTAGAATAATAAATATTTTATTTTATTAAAAAACTTTTAATTGAAAAATTATTTTTGGTTTTTAAACAAAAACATGAAACAGGTGGTTGAATAATTCTTGCTAGTAAAAATTTCACTATTTTTCGAGTACGTGACCACTTACTAGTAACAATTATTGAAAATAAGCAATAATTTTCTCCAAATGAACGCACCTATTAATTCTTTAAAATTGCACAAAAGTTAAAAAGGGGCACCATGATACAAGTCGCACATGTTTTTCCATTTGCACAAATGGCAATTTAAAGACGTAACATCTTACTGCTAACTATAATCGTTCCAATTGCTTTCCATACAACAAAATGAAACAGCTGATTTGCAACGTTACAGTTGCTCTCAGCTAACTGACGCTTAAGTATTAAGATGGAAAACTATACGTAGATTAAAAATGCATATATAATTTAACTTTAATTATTTGTTTTTATAGTTCACACATTTTAGTGATTACCAGTGTTGCCAGTTTAGCATTTTTTGGGCTAAATTTAGCTTTTTTATTTTACTTTTAGCCTCTACATTTTGGGTTTAGTTTCGTGATAAATTTTTAGTCTTTTTTTTTAATTTCAAAGGAGCCAAAGGCTAAAATATATATGTCAGAAATGTTAATCCATTACTAAATGAAAAACGCTTTTCATGCGAAGATGCTGAAGTGAATAATCTGGCAGCGTTTGTTTTAATTTTACATAACTTTAAAGTAAAGGGTGATTCAACGTGAGGTTTGATTTAAAATGTTAAAAAACACATCAATTTGAAATTGAACTTGAAATTTCACTATCGGTTAAAAGAACAATTTCTGGCATTTACTGTTTGAAAATAAAATCATGTAAATGTTGGCCATGACAACGTCTGAGGTGGTCCATTCGGAAGCTCCAATTTTGGACGACTCGTTCGAGCATAGCGGCTGGTATCTCGCGAAAAGCACGTGTAATGTTGGCTTCTAAGGCGTTAATCGTAACTGGATTATTCCTGAATATCTTAGACTTTACATAGCCCCAGATAAAATAGTCTAAAGGTATGATATCGTACGATCTGGATGGCCAATTTAACGTAGCAAAAAGTGTAATTAAGTGCTCACCAAAATGATTTCTCAACAAGATCATTGTTTCGCGCGCTGTATGGTTTGTAGCGTCGTCTTGCTGAAACCAGAGCTTACCGAGACTGCGCTTTAAATTCAGGAAAGCACATAGTCCGTTAACATGATGCAATAACGGTTACCATTGACGGTAACATTCTAATTTTTCAAAAATATGTACCAATAATTCCACCAGCCCATAAACCACACCATACCGTTGTTTTTAATGGATGTAATGATACCTCTTTGGTAATTTTCGGGTTGCTCATCAGCGCAAATACGGAAATTTTGTTTATTAACGTAATCATTGGGCCAGAAATGTGCTTCATTAATAACAAAATTTCACTATAAAAGACCGGATTTTCATTGAATTCCGAATGGACCACTTCAGACGTAGGCATGGCCAACATTTACATGATATAATTTTCAAACAGTAAATGCCATAAATTGTTCTTTGACCTGATAATAGAAATTTAAAGTTCACTTTCAAATGTATGTGTTTTATTTTACATTATAAATCAAACCTCACGGTGAATCACCCTTTACAATGAATATTTTAAAAACAAAACAAAACAATAGAACTAAAGTTTTAATATTAATTAGAAAGATTACATAAATGTTGCAATGACTTGGAATATTATGATGATCTCCTTAAGTTTTTAGACTCATGAGATATTTTTGCAAATTCCAGTTGTGATTATTCCGATATCTTTAATAAACCGAGGCCCGTTTTCACAACTTACCAAAAGCTAAAGGTAGGAGTTTATCAGTCATATTCCAATATTACAACTTTACTCCAACCTAAAGTCGATAAATTAAAGAAGGTTCATCCTACCTGTTAGGTTAAAGTGAAGTTGTATTAAAGGAACAATTTATGCGGTATATTTAATTGAGTTATTTCGTAACTCTAAAATAATTGTAAACATTTTGTGTATATAAAAATGTATACTATATATTTGTTTATAAGAAGTCGTTATTACCGATTTTTTTTTTTTACTACTTGAAGTATCTTTCTATTTTGATAACTTTGTAGATGCATTTTATATCCACTGTACAAAATAAACTTTGTTTTTGAAAAATATTTTTTTTTTTTAATTGTACAAGATTTTCATAAAATTAGTATTGTAATTAACTGCCTGGCCCACAATGTCGACAAGAACATTTCTTTCGTGTATTTATATTGAAAAGATTTTAGTTTTTTATTATTGTTCAATATAAATATGCGAAAGAGCAAACCTTTTTATTTTTTAATAATAATTTTCTTAAATCAATTTTATTTTTATAAATATAAATGTACTTTTATTTATAACTTTCATGAATTTTATCAACATATCTAGTTCCTTATTGTTTATTTAAAAAATAAATAAAAACATAAAACTTTCATTTGTAATATTTTAGATTTTTATATCCTTTTTAAAAGGAGCAGTAAGTTTTTCTGGCTTTTTTAAAACAATATAGCTTTCTTTTTTCCAGGTCATGGAAACACTGGTGATTACTATAATTATCATCAAGTGTGAGAGAGTGAGCGTAAAATTGCAATAAAAAAGGAGCGTGCGTGTTCGTACCTTAATTTAGTTTGAGATCTTCATTGAGAGTTTTTAAAGAACTTTTGAATACATTGGAAGTAGATCAATTTAACTTAAAAAATGATTTTAGCACTCCTATCACAGAAATCAATTCCGATCGAATGTAGAAGTAAGTCTATATTATTCTTGAAAAAAAAATCCAATTCGATCGGAATTGCATTTTTTGTTTCTTTTTGAGCTAAAAAAAATATTAAAAGAAATTGAAAAGAACTATTAAATTAGTAAAGTAGTTTTATAATAAAATATTTGGTAAATGCAAAACTTTGAAAATTATTCGTACGCTATAACAAACACTTCGTTGGTGAGAGTACGTGATCGTAAAAATTTTTAAATTCCTCCTGCGTTATTACTCCTTTTCCTCGTGAGCTTGCCTGATTGTAAGTAAAAAACCACTTAGGCGCGCAACTCTACTTATTAGGAGACCGCTTTATAACTAAAGAAGAACAATGCAAAATATAAATGAACGAAGTTTTTCTAAAACTATTAAATATACATATACTTTGCTATTAAATTAAAAATATTAATTTTCCTTTTTTTGCTTTTTCTCTTTTTAGTTTCATAGAACGAATGTGATTGTTTTGCCGCCTTTTTATCTTTAAAGTAAAAAAAAAAAATAAATAAAAAAAATATAATATAGATTTTATTTTTATAAAGAAACAACAACCTCCTGCTACACTTCTTCGCGCTCTCTTGCATCTGAAATATAAATAAAAAGATAGAGAGTTATATTTTCTTATTGTATATTTTTTAGTTTTAAAAAAGAAAATCAAAATTAAAAAGCAGAAATAACTTTTCCTTTAAAATAATTGTTATTTCACGTTGATTAATTGACTAAGGAAAAATAAACAACTACAAAAAAATACATCCATCAACTAATACCGCAACAACCAAATAACTGTAACACAACAACTACAACGTTATAATTATTATCGTTATCATTAATATCAGCAACAACTGCAGCTAAAACCTACAAAAAGGAACAACATTTAGAAGCAGCGGCAGCAGCAGCAGTCAGTAATAGATAGAAAATGTCTTTTCGTGTAGTAAGAAGTTCAAAATTTCGTCACGTTTACGGTCAAGCTTTAAAACGTGAACAATGCTATGATAATATACGTGTCTCCAAAAGTAGTTGGGACTCAACATTTTGTGCAGTGAATCCAAAATTTTTGGCCATCATTGTCGAATCGGCAGGTGGTGGTGCATTTATAGTTTTACCTCATAATAAGGTAAGTAAGTCATATATAGAAATTTATTTATTTATAATTTTTTCCCGTTTCTTCTTTTTATTTATTCTTAAGCAACTTAGACTCTTTCCTTTATATTATATTTTTAAAAACATTTCACGTTTAAGAATTGTGTGTGTGTGTGTTTTCGCAGTTCTAACTATAGTAATACGAGTGTTTTTTGTTCCACCGGCAGACACTTTTTCAAAAACCAACAGACACTTACATGTAGTACTTTTTTAAACATTTATTTCTTTAGGTGTTTTTTGGTTTTTATTTAGATTTTTTTTAATAAATAGAAACTTGCAAGTAGAAATATAGAAAAGAAACCGATTTGGATTTATTTGAATACTGACAAAACTACATAAATACCATAGATGGGGGTAGTGCACTCATTTTGCAGTTTCAACTTACAGTTAGTGATAGTGCAAAATTATTGCAATAATTTTGTTGATGTTGAGAACTGAAAATTAGCAGCCTCACGAAACATAAGTAATAGTGATGCTAAAAAATTTTGAACTCAAAAAAACAAATAGTTATATTTTAGAAAAAGCAATCATCAGTGCAACTTTTTTGGTCTTCACTCATTTGAGTGCAACTTAAAATTTTGCACTAAATTTACAAACAAAAAACTTGTTTTTTCATTATTAAAGCCATGAGATATTCCGTTCTTGACCAATTATTGACATGTTGTTTAATTTCCTTTCTCATGCATATCATAACAAGAATCAAAAATTATGCTCATACAAAATTTACATTTTTCAAATTTTAGAGAGAGTCTGTGCATATGCAGCTTTTTTGATTGCAAGTACAAATTTTGCACTATTTGGATTGAGTGCAGATTTTTGCATTCAATCTTCGTTTAGTAATAGTGAACAAATTTGCAATATCACAAATTTTTTTTAAATGTAGTTAAAAAAATAGCAATCATCACTAAAGCTGGTAAAAAAAGAGTGCAAACTAATTTTTTTGCAGTTTTATTTAGTGACAGTGCACTGCTGATTTAAATCAATATTTAGTGCACTACCCCCAACTATGATAAATACTTACAGTCAATTGTTTGGGGCTAAAAAATTAGGTCCCGTTTAGGAACTTTGCTTGGAATCCGAAATTTTTTATATACCAAAAACTTCATTTAATCTTAAAAATTAATTATATTAATGCTTCCCATCTCTGGATTTTATTATACCCTTCACCACAGGTCAATCATTTACTTCAATAGTGACATAACTCAAAAATTAAAATTTTGTATATTGTATAAAATTCATCTTCATATTTTTTGTATTTTTTAAGTGGTAAGAGCAAATTAAAAACTTTAAACCCGTTTATCTCAAAATGGATTTTTTTTTTTTGGAGTTATATCACTATTGAGTAAATGAGCGATATGAATATCTAGGCTTGCCAGATTAAAATTTGGCAAAATTCTTGGCATTCACGGTGTAAATAATTTAAAAAAAAATGTTGAAAATGTAAGTTTTTGTTAATTTATTAGTTTTGGTGTGCAAATTCCACATTCTTAATTATTTTTGGCTATTTTATGCAAGTCTAAAGTCGACAGTAGTAAGCAGCAGTTGAAAAAGCTTATTTCCCTTATGGCACAAAATCATTTGTTGGCAAAAGGAATTTTTACAAAAGTTCAGGCTACAGGTACAGGCCAGTTCCAGTAAGCGTTCATCTTCATCAGATGAATCATCGTACCATAATTCCGTCATAGTTATGATTTATATTAGTTTTATTTTTTAAATTTGTTAACAAAAATTTTTTAGTTAAAGTGACAGCTGATAGAAAATTAACTACTGTGAATAAACTAAATCACAATAGTACTTTTTTATCGAATGTGTGCCATAATACCAAATGAAAATTCGTTCGATCAACTTATTCGACTGCTGTCGAAAATCGAATTTAGTTTATAATAGGCACCATTTTTTCTTGATTCTTGACGATTTTCACTTTCACCTTAAATTAACTTAAGCTATGTTCACACCTATTAAATATTTGACATCCGACCCGTAACCACTAGTTTTATTAAAAAATTATTTGCGTTTGCAAAACGTTTGGCTAAATCAAATATCATTTTACAGTTTCTAAATTACATTATATAATTATTTCCTTATAAATAAAGTATAGTAAATCCATAGGAATTGTTAAGAATAAAGTAAAAGTTTGACCAATTAACTGGTTACGCCTTTTTTAGATTTTAGCGTCAAATATTTGTTAGGTCTGAACGTACCTTTATTAGAATAAAAGCAGTGAAAGTAAACAAAATCGGTTTATAAATGACGAGTTATAGACAAATTACCACTTGTTTTCTTCCTGAAATAAAGCCTCATATATCGCTCAGTTTAGCTCAAATATTTCTAAAATATCTATATAATCTAAAATCTATTGTTTCACCTGGCACGCATACAAGTGTTCTCCGGAATTTTTGGTTTTGGTATATAAGGATCCAAACAAAACACGCTATGTTGTTAAAATTGGGCTCATCTAATCTCTATATATAAAATTTGATTGGTATTAAAAATATGGATTTTGACACGACACCATACCATATGAGCTAGGGAACAATTGGCTTCTGAATTCTATGGTGAAGGGTGTATAAGATTCGGCACAGCCGAATACACCACTATTACTTGTTAGACCTGAATAACTACAACGTTCTATAACATCTAGGTCTCAATTAAAGATAAAGGATTTATTATAAAATATTATTAAAAATCGTTTTATTGTTGACTTTGAGAAAAAAAAAAAACTAATATTAACTGTCTGGCCCACAATGTCGACATTTCTTTCAAATTTTTCAGGAGACAGGAAAAAACATTATAGATCGAACTATGGGCTAGGTATTGAACTTTTTGAAATGGGTCATTACGTAAAAAAATCGGAATTGGTCCATATTTTTTCAGAAATTTTAAGAACCATGTAAAGAGAGTTCAAAATTAAGCAATATGGCATCAACATCTCAAAATCGAAAAAAATTGACATACGCGGTTACCCATGAAAACCACAGGTTTTTATTAAAAACAAAAAATAAAAAATTGTACGTAATAAAATTTTCTTATCGACATTGTGCGCCTGGCAGTAAAACATTTGATTCAAAAGCATAATCTATGTATACAAGAAAAAGGCCTGACTTATTCATTCATACATTCACTTACTCATCGACGTGCAGCCAAACGACTGAACCAAGAAATTTGTTGCACAGATCCACAAACAAGAGATTTTTTTAAATTCAAATATTTAGGGGTAACAAGTGTTAATTCGCTTACCTCATATCTCCTAAACTAAAAGAGATACAAAAAAACTTTGATGCTTTTCGTTGTTCTTTAAAAAATAACAAACAGATAACGCGTACTTTTTTGAAATTCAGGACTTTTGGGGAGTAAACGGGTACAACATGTATTTTAGAGCCTTTTTGTCACCCCATCTGTCTTTTAAACCAATAACACTGGGGAACAGTCATATTGCGGCCTGGAACTTTATTGCAAATGTTTACTAATTTGAAGTCACTGATTTCAAATCAAATCTCTATTATTCTCTATCAGCTACATTTTTCGATATATGCAATTAAATCCAAAATTAAAGTACTTTCACTACATTTATTGAAATAACTTAAAAACGGTTCACCATATTCAGTTAAAAAAAAATCCGAAACTCGGCAACAATATTATCTTTAAGCCGTGTTCACATTGTTTTTAAATTTGCCCAGTAGCTTTAGAGATATCGTTGAAGTTTTTTTTAACTGAATATGGTGAACCGTTTTCAAGTTATTCCTATATATGTAGTATATAACGGTATATCTGGAAAAGACGAGTTGATAGGGAAAAATCAGCTATTTCAAATTAGTAAAAATTTGCAATAAAGTTCCAGGCCGCACATAAAACGTTAATTTTGTTCCCTTGTGTAAACACAGAAATAAAAATTTAATCAAATTCGTAACTTATCGAAAAAATACAAATTTAAATTTTGTACTTTTCCGAAATTTCAACGTTTATGAAGTGAAAATCGTTCATATTTTTCGTACTTTTTTACAAAACCTTTTTCTCCTTTCATTGACATGTTAAAGTTTTTGATACCTCAATGGGTAGAAAAAAAGTATCAACAAGCGAAAATACGGGAAATAAAATTTCTTTCTTTTACTTTTCCGTTCAACATGTTTCGCTTTTAAATTTTTTTATAATATTAAACTTAGAGACATTAAATAATACGTGCAGGATCCTGAGTGAAAGAGAACCTATAATATGAAAAATGTTGGTACTTTTTTATAAATCTAGAAAAATAAACTTTGCCATTTAAATAAATATGTCCACGAAGGAAAGGAAGATGCTTACAAAGTAGCGGGTTAGATACTGGTTATATATACATAATTATTTAGTATAAAAATGACCTTCTATTAATGGCTGGTAGGCAACTTCTCATCTTTTGTTTGTTTTATAAATACAGTAAGTACTAGGCTCCCGAATAGCTCTTTGACATTTTTTTTTAACTTTAATGTCGGCCAAATAAATTACCGTCTTGTAAAATTAAATATAAAATTTATAATATTGATTAGATTAAAAGCATCTAAAGTACCATTTTTTTCTAAAAAACTTAAAGGTTGTTTAAAATTTCAGTTTTTCGCAAAACTATTTTAGAATAAGATAAACATTTTTAATAAAAAATTATCTTTATTTTTTCTTAAAATATTTTGTTTATATTATTTTAATTTATATTTCATCTATATATTTATTTGTTTAGCTTGGAAAAATTTCGTTAATTTTACTTTTTTCCAATATTTATTTATATTTTTCCTAATTTTTTTTTTTTTGTTTGTGTGTGTTTTTTGCGCGCGTTACCCCATTTTCTTGGCCGCTGGCCAAAAAAAAAAAATATTCAAACACACTCATACAAAGAAATATATTTAAAAGAAACAAATTTTCAAATATGTATATTTGTGTGGATTTTGTACCAGTATTAGTTTATAACGCATGAAAAAATCAAAAAGTCTATTTTTATGAAAAATTTTCTGTTTCATTTTCCCAAAATAGTCACAAATGTTCAAAAACAAAAAAAAAATTATTTATTTTTTTATTAAAAAATTTTGATTTCAAATATAAATTTTAAATATTTTGTTGGTACTCTCTCGGCCCAGTGTTTTGGTCTCTTTGTGTTGTTTTGTTGTTTTAACGGAAATAATTATAATTTCAAAATTGAAACATTCCATATTAACACCTCAATCTTGAGAAATGATGTCAGTATTTATTATTATATTTTTGCCATAGATATTCTTACAAATATTGTACGAGAATTATTTATAATTATTTTTTTATTAGTTTTTAATATTATTGAGTTTAAATGATTTTTAGTTATAGAATATCCTCCTCTTGGAGGCAATAAAAAAACATACATTTATTCTATGCTATTTGAAATTTTAGCCGAGAGAGTGTAACAGGTTTTCAAGGTCTCTGTTAAAGAAAAGGCTAATAAGAGTTCATATCGAGTTGTATATATGTATTTTATATGCCTATCAAATGATCCTTTTTAAGATAGATTGTAAGAGAACTTATTTCGATATACCGTTTTGTAAGGATGTAAAAACCTCTCCTAAACTCGGCTAATCATTGACTGAACATTTTTGTAGTTAACTGGTCGTCTTTTTGATTGTCGAAGTCTGAAGTTTATATATCCCGCTATACACAAAATATAATACCGGAAAATTGCGGATTATGAATGTCTCTTTAAACATCCGCAGACATAGTCATAAGAGCTCTGAGGGTATAAAAAACTATTAGAACAGAAAGAGGTGAAACCCCCTTACTCAGCTGTCAGCAAAGTGACCAGATCTTAAAATTTTTTACAGCTAAATCTGCCATTAGACACGGCCAAAAAATGCTAAAAATTATTTTAAAAAATGCTAAAAAATAATGCTAAAATTTTTTAAAGCTTTTTGTTTAAAATGTATTAACATTATAAGATTTTATTCAAAACAAAATACATTTAGTGACTTATTTTTTAACGGAATTGAAATAAATGGTTATATTTAAACAAGTGGGTAGATTTTGGTAACGTATCTGATAAATATAAACATGTAGCTTAGGTAGTTGAGATTAAATTTTAAATTTAGGAGGCCCGCAAACCTGTGATACATGCAAAATTTAAACGATTTTATTTCTAGATCAATTTATTTCTAATAGTTTAAGAACAGTTGAAGTTCTAAAACTATTATTTTTTTCTGCAACTTAAAGCAAACAATTTTTTTTAAACATTTACCCCCATATTCATAAAAAATATTTTAGGCTTACAGCAGGTTTATGAAACGAATTTTCTATGAAAATTTTTTTAATAAACCACTTATTAATTAAAAATATGTTTATGAATATGGGGGGTAACACTATAGAATTTTTATCTAAATACTTTGTACTTTAATATGTAATATCAAAGGGCAAATCATTTTTACAATCAACAGAATGAGGGAATTTCTAATATTTTCTTTCTTAACAAAAGAACAATCCATTTTCCTACGAAATTTTATTTTGGGTTGAATTGTTTTTTAAAATTTGCTTAAAATTTATTATAATTTATAAAAAAATTTAAGTAAAATCAATAAAACTATTCGTCCAAATTTTTAAAATTAATATTGCTAAAAAAAAGCTAAAAACATTTTCTAAAAATGCTTAATAAAATGCCAAGTGTTAACTGAAAATTTTGCAGCTAAATAAAAATTTTTAATGCCAAATTTAGCTGCAAAAATGCCAAAATGGCCACACTGGCTGTCAGTATGAAATGTGTTTACCAGTGTTACCACAAGTAAAATTCTAAATTACACTTAAGATGAAACAAAATTACCTGATTCCAATTAACGGTTTTTATTTTATAAAAAATGCTTTTGGAAAGAAGAAAAAAAACAAAAATGTATTTAAAGGAGATCAATATTAGTCAAACTACAGGATATCCTATAAATGAAGGCCATTTTTTGATTCGTAAATACGTGTTCTTTAACACATATTTTCCATAACTATTCGCAAAATTTTTGCTGTAATGGCCATGATTTCCTTTTCAAGGTTGGTTTTTAGCTGGAGGATGGTTAACATAAACTCTTTCTTTCAATAATGCAAAGAAAAAAGAAAAATTGCCAGGAGTTGGTAAAAAATCGTATACGTGAAATAATGTGTGCGTCAAATATTCCCTTACCAAACCAAATGAGGCACCTGCAGTACATACTGA
Organism: Pollenia amentaria; assembly: GCA_943735925.1. Taxonomy (NCBI): domain Eukaryota; kingdom Metazoa; phylum Arthropoda; class Insecta; order Diptera; family Polleniidae; genus Pollenia; species Pollenia amentaria. The sequence continues at coordinate 178,710,116 of OX031010.1, read as the reverse complement.
GGCTCCAACTTATTGACGCCATAATGTTGGATGATTTTCCACAGCAGGCGTAGCAAATTTTTCACACATCGTCCGATATGCACCACCGGTGATATAAAAATTACAAGTATTACGAAAATAAATTTACATTCCATACGACTTCATTGTTTTTTAAAAATTTTCAATTAATACTGTTCATTTGATCAGGGTTGCATGCCTTTTAACAAAAGCATGTTCATGTATGATAGTGTGACGACAAACTTTAATGTTTGTTACGTTAGATTTTTTGACAGTCGGAAAAAAACTCATTAGATTTCCATCTTACAAAGTATTATGAAATACGGCGTGATAATGTGAACTAGCCTTAATTATATCATACAGCTTGTTTTTGGTTGAGCAAAAATCTCGAAGAGGCCCGCTATGCGTGTCTGAAAATCCCTAGATTTCACCGGAAAAAATCTAAATTACCATCTTGGAATATATAGCATTTTCAGTTTAAATAAAACCTTTTTCAAATTAAACGAAACCTTTTTAAAATTAAACAAATTCTTTTTCAAAATAAACGAAATTGTATTCAAAATAACCGAAACATTTTTCAATATAAACGAAACTTTATTCAAAATAAATTTTATTCAAATACAATTAAACATTTTTCAAACTAAATTAAAACATTTTTAAAATTTTGTAGGGAATTTGTTTTTTGTATGGCTTTGCATTTCTGATTAAGGCATTCTCTAACGGGTTCAGCATAGGAGAACAAGAGTTTTAATGTACATTCACTACTGTCCACCATATGTCTTATTACTTGGTTTTGTAGCCTTAGGCTGCTTTGAATTTTATCTCAGAGCTCCCGAATTCACAGTGGAAACAGAAATAACTTTATGGTAAACAACGCCAGTATCTGTCGTCGCAATTAGAGTCATGTTACTTCTCTTTACGGTTGGCAAAACAACATGAGCTTTTTCATTTTCTATAGCAAAAAAAAGACTATCCCTACAAAATTTTAAAAATGGTTTAATTTAATTTGGCAAATGTTTAACTGTATTTGAATAAAGTTTTGTTTATTTTGAAAAAGGTTTCGATTATTTTGAAAAAGTGTTTATTTTAACTGAAAATGCTATAATAGCCTAAAATATCATATTTTGCAACTGATCAAATTTCTCTTCCTTGTACATAATTTTGTATCCACATTTTTAAATTTGTATCTGCTAATTCAAATGCCAATTTTTTCTTTTGTTTCTTGAAGTTTAAAAAATGAAATTTTACAAGGTTTAACATGTAATTGTATTTTTTTTAAACTGTTTATACAGGCCAGTTCCGAAAATTAAATGTTATCAAAGTGATTTGAAATTACAATAAAGGTGTTCAGGGCATATTATTTTGTGATTTCAAAACGTTCAGCTACGTAAACAACTTTTTTAAATCACTTTGTTATTTTAGGGACTATTGTAAGATGACCGTCATAATAAATTACCTTAATAAAATATTCAATCTGTTGTTTATTAATTTTTGTTGCAATAAGCTGTTTTATTTACAACAAATCATTTAAAATTTAGAAAATTCGACATTACAAAAATGATACTCGTATTTGCTTTTGTGACTTCTGTTGTGATTTCAGGCTTGTTTTTTTTTTAGTTAAATTAAAGATTGCTAATTTGCTACAGCGGCATGATAGAAAAGTCTAATATTTATTAAAAATCGTAAAAGCTGTAGAATTACAGGAAAAAATCGCTTCTTTCGCGAACATGGCTAAAATTCGCTAAATATTGCAAACTCGTAAACAAACCTTAAAATTTATTTGATATCGCTAAATGGGTTAAAAACCAAAATGTCAGAAAATAATAAAAAAAAATTTTTTTTTGCGAAGTAGCGAAAATTTGCGAAAATTTTTAATATTTCAAACAAGCCATACAATTGATTAAAAGTCCCTAAAACTATAAAGAATGGCATTATTTTTATTATTTACAATTTCAAGTTAATTTAGATTACAAATGTATATATATCAAAATTTCAGTAAACATTTTGAAGTATAATTAACAATAATAGGTAATTAATCGTTACATTATATTAGCATTAAGAAGTACATTCAATGTACTGTTAATAAATTCCATTAAAAATTATATAAGTTCAAAATAAAAGAAATTTGGTGTTTACAATTTTGATTTTAAACAATTATCCTTACGTTTATATTTAGTGGGATTTTTTTTTCAAAATACGTTTTATTTGGAGAGTTTTTAAATTTGGTTGGGGGGGATTACCTGGCAACACTGACTATCAGCCCGTTATAGAGGAATAACAGAGAGCCTTTGGTAGGAATCAATCCTGCAACCTATACACTGTTATGCTTAATATATTACTCAACTGGACATTCAATTTGAATTAAAAACGGGCTGCGCTTTTAATTCTCAATCACCCTCATTCTGCGTTTCGATTACGTTCCCGCATTTAGTTACGCTCGAATCGAAAATAGGTATTCTAAAAAAAAAACCTAAACGAAAGAAAGAGAAGAAGAGAAGAGTATGTTTAAACCAGATGCTTTGTAATGCAACGTATGAAAAAGAAACATAAAAAATAAAAAATTTTGTAAACATTGTAATTGTTAAACTATAAAAAGTAAAATTTTATGAATAAATAGTGATGAATACATATATAAAAACTAAATGTTGTGGTAACTATAATTAAATAAACTCATGGGACGCTTATGATATCCAGACGCAATATCATCCTTCGTTGCCATTAAACTCGCCAGCTTTTCATACTGCTCAGGTGTTGTGTTTTTTGACCTGCAAAAAATTAAATAAAGTTTTGAAGTTGCAAAAAAAAAATTTGATACGGGGAACGGAACGCAGAATACCAATGTTGACAAACTCAGAAATTTACGATCCGAATCGAAACGCAGAATAAGGGTGAATATAAAAATTAGAGAAATAACCAGATTAAACTAAAAGCTCCATGCGAAATACTTTGTCTATCTGTCAGTTTTTTTTTATAATCTTTTAATTTTTGACACCTGTTTTTAAACACACGACACCGATACGCTATATATACATATAGTATATATACGGACAGTATCCGGCGGATATAATGACTTATAAAAGCCAGCAAAAAAAAAATACCCATACACAATTATGAGAAAAAAAACATTTTTTGGCTAGAGTCACATTGGATGACGACAGAACGGCATTTGTTAAACCATTTCCAAAAGGTTTAGCAATTTTAAAATTTTTACATTTTTAATACTAATAAAGGATCTGTTCTTAAATTTGGTCTTAGTAAAATTTTATTTATTTGTTTGATTAAATGTTATATAAAAAGTCACTCTTGGCCAATAATATAATATCAATATATGTATATTACAAAGCAGTTTGCCTGAATACAGTTTATAAAATATTTTAATAATAACAAATTATTTTTTAAATATTATTATAGGGTGTTTTTTTTAGCTGCATGAAAACTAACGATATCGATGATATTTCTGTTCAGTAAGTTTTGGCAAGTCATCATATATCGTATTTACGTTGAAAAAATCTGTTCGCGAAGTTCACAGAGCATCTTGTCTAGGGAGATCGAACGGTTATTATTCGACAGGTTTTAACCGGTTATTTTAGCTTTGCCCAAGTCGGTTATTTAAAAATGCCCATTTTTCGAATATCGAATAAACCGGTTATTTTGGTATAATAAACTGGTTATATTAATAATGTGTAATTAATATACATTTTACTTACTCTTGTTGTAGATGTACCCGTAATTTAAGTATTTTCTAATTGAATATTGATCAAACTTAAACTTTTTTACAGCCGTATTCATAACAAAAAGTTAGCCACAGTTTGTACACTAAGTACAACGAGCTGATAATTAGAATACCGATTAAGCTTAGCAGCTTGTTAGCATAGAGTTTATTAATAACAAATTTTATCCGTCTGCTAACTTTTGATAAATCAACTCTGAATATTAATGATGCCACATTATAATACTCAAAAATGTAACACGTTTTGCATTAATCATCGCTGGTTTTGTTATTTCATTTAATTTTTTTTATTTTCCCTCTATATAAAAATTTTAAATGTTTTTAAATTAAAATATATTTAAAAAAGGACTCTAAACTAAAAAAAAACAGTGTATTAAAAAAAAAACAAACAAAATTATTCAACATAAAACGGCTGTTTATCACAAGTTGGCAAACGTTTGGCAGCTTGTTGACAAGAGTTTAGCAAATCGTTATCCAGAGTTTGGTAAGTGTATTATGAATAAACTTTGTGCTAACTTCATGCCAAATTTTCGTTATGAATAAGGCTGTTAATGAACAAAATGTAACAAAGATCAAAAAACAATATGAACACTGTAAATACAAATCGCTTATAAAAGCGTGTGTTCTTGTAAAAAAAAACCAAAAACTTCAAAATACTACAAAAACGTGGGCAGTTAATTAAAAAGTAAATATGTAGTAATTTGTGCGAGAGTATTCTAAATATTAAATATAATTTTATATAGAGGTTATCACTAGAGATTATTCGAACACGATTAAAAAGACAAAGTTAGGGGCTTGAAGTGCCCTAAAATGATAAGTTACAAAGGTTCTTAAATGTCACGACTTATTAATCACCTTTAATTAGTCTCATTGGTGAAATATTAGCCCATTGTGTTGCCGAGGACGTAATGCCCTTTTGAGGCACTAAAAATCTTAAGTAGTTCTAGCATTTCTTCATGCTGAAAACTAGAATATTCCGGCGGAATTAACGATATGGGAAAAATTTCTACCAGTTTTATTTATTAAAACACCAAGAACTAAACAACAAAATTGAAGAAATCAAACAATGTAATGGAAGGTTTTAAATTGTAGTCGACGAATTTACAAATATTTCACACAAAAAGCATGTTCATTTTACTATTCGTTAAAGAATGTTCAATTTACTATTCGTTAAAGCATGTTCATTTTACATTCGTTTCTTTAATGCTGAAATAAAATAATTTGAAATAGATAATCCTTGCTAAGAGGTTCTGTTTGCAACTTTTCAAAAATATGGTTGATTTATATAGACATGCTTAACCACCAACAAATTAATTAAATTCAAAATAAATTTGGGAGAATATTTCAAATAATAACTTTATTAAATTCCTATAATTTATTTGCTTTTGCAAAACGTTTGTCTAGATCAAATATCGTTCAACAGATTCTAAATTACATTATACAAATATATTCTTACAAATAAAGTTTAGTAAATCAATAAAAAATTGTTGAAGGGACCAATTTACTGGTCCCGTTTTTCTTGGATTTGATCGTCAAATATTTGTTAGGTCTGATCTAAGTCATATCTATGTATTTTGTTGGTTCCTCACCTTTGCAAATTGTTTTGTTTTTATTCAAATTAACGTTTTATTACAAAAATTTATTTGATTTTTGTGTTTATATTAAAACCGGTTAACCGGTTATTTAAAAAATGCTTAACCGAAAACCGGGTTTTTGAAAATTGCAACTATTCTTAATATTCGAAAACCGGTTATTGAAAAAAGTCGAATAATCGATCTCCCTAATCTTGTCCATTTTACGGTCAACATAATCGGCCTAGTGAGAAGGCAATTCGTGCAGTTATCGATCATTTTCTCACTAATTTTACTCTTCAATTTCAATTTCAATTTTTATTTACTCTTCTCGATTCAAAACTATCAAAGACAAACAAATGGGCGTACCAAAGGGAATATTGCTGCTGTAACGCGAATTATTAAAGAAGTTGCCGAAATGTAAATTCGTTGTCGTTCTCAACTTGTTGGCCTTTGTCCTTCGACTACGTGGAAAATTTTACGTAAGGATTCTGACTAACGTGCCTATAAAATAAATCTCGCATTTTTTCTGATTGGGCTCATTTGAATCAGGCAGATTGTGTTTTGTGATGAAGCTCATTTCTGTTTAAATGTCCACGTTAATAAGCAAAATTGCCGTATTTGGAGCGAAGACAATCCTCAAGCCGTTAAAATTTACTGTTTGGTTCGGTTTATACGCTGGCGGCATCATCAGTCCTTATTTCTTTTGAAATGAGCAAGAAATGACTGAATGTTAGTTTCCAAAAATCAAACAGCTATACATCAACGACATTTATTTATTACAAAATCAATTTTAAAATTTCACTGGCCCCGACGGTCGTGCGATTTAATGCTTTTGGATTACTTTTTATGGGGCTATCTTTGTCGGCTTATGCCAGAAACTCTTGAAGCATTGGAAGCCAATATTCAATCCACCTTTACACCAATTCTTGCTTATGGATGTCGAAAAAGTTTAGATGCTTTGTTGACAGTGTCACCTTATAGCCACTACAATAACTGCATAAATTGGCGACTTGGAGATACTTGATCCCAGGTTTCCTTGTGAAATTCTTACGGATATTTTCCGTATAAACTATCTTTTGAATATCACTATTTTTTGCAGATATATAAAAGCTCCTGTGGATCCAAAATATGGGTATGTTCGTAAATGCATCACTGCGCTGCATCAGAAAAGCAAACTTTTTTTGATGCCGATAAAAAAGTAATTGTAATTTTTTTATTGTGCAAGTATTATTTCTTCTTACTACTTCTTTGATGTATATAAAAACATTTGAAATCACTGATGCAGCGCAGTGATGCATTTACGAACGTACCCTATATCTAAGTATGAACAAAAGTTTTATTAATTTAAAGAACTTGATGAAAAAAAATCGAACATTTTTTTTATTAATAGTCTCTCGAAAATGTTCTATGTAAAAAAATCTCTCAATTATTTTATGTAAAAATATCCTCCAAAGCTTAAAATATGTGAAAACTCTCGAAGATTTGCTTTTCAGAAAATAAATTCTTTTTATAGAAAATCCTTGCTTAAAATTTCTGTATAAATGATTTTAAAATAGAAAGTTTTAAAAAGAATTTTGCTCCGAATTTTTCCAAAAATACATGTAAATCTCATCTCTTTAATTTACTTAAGAAATGGTATAAGAATTGCAATTCTAGAAACAAAAATTAAAACAACTTTTTATATTTTGTATGCACCAAAAAAAAAAACAGAACAAATATATTAAAAAAGACAATTTATGAACAATATTCAAAAATGTATGGAAATCTAAGAAAATCAGATATCTGGGTTGAAATTGAAATAGGAGCAAAAGCGGGTATACGAGCAGGGAGTGGATATTTAGTTAAAAAGTATGTCATGTTTCAAATCTTAAGTGGGTGGTTGGATGTGTGAATGGGTGTTGTTTGTCGTTCAATTAAATAAATTTTATTTTTAAATATAAAATATTTTGAATTAACAAATAAAATTTGTAATAATCTTTTTTCATCCAATTTTCTAAATATCAGGTGGGACGTATTGCTGCCGATCATCCCCTGGTGGGTGGTCACAAGGGTCCTGTACTTGATATTTCTTGGTGTCCCCATAATGACAATGTAATTGCCTCCGGTTCGGAAGATTGTGTTGTTAAAGTTTGGCAAATACCCGATGGTGGTCTCTCGAGGACATTAACTGAACCTGTTGTGGACTTAGTTTTTCATCAAAGACGGGTTGGTCTGGTATTATGGCATCCCTCCGCTTTAAATGTTCTCCTTACTGCCGGTTCTGACAATCAGGTACATTTTCATTATTCAAAATTTTGAAAAAAAAAAACGATAATTCTTTTACTATTGTTTAATTAACAGGTTGTTATTTGGAATGTTGGTACTGGTGAAATCTTGGTACACATTGACTCACATCCTGACATTGTTTACAGTGCGTGCTTTAATTGGGATGGTTCAAAATTGGTAACCACCTGCAAAGATAAAAAGATACGTATCTATGATCCGCGCACAGGTGAAGTGGACAGTGAGGCTTTGTGTCATGAAGGCTCAAAGGCCACAAGAGCAATTTTTCTACGTCATGGTTTAATCTTTACCACCGGTTTTAATCGTTCCTCAGAGCGTCAATATTCTCTTAGAGCCCCCGATGCCTTAAATGAGCCTATTGTTATGGTTGAATTGGATACATCCAATGGTGTAATGTTCCCTTTATACGATCCCGATACAAATCTTATATTCCTTTGTGGTAAAGGTGACTCTGTCATCAGATACTTTGAAGTATGCTCTACCTTATTTATAACAAACCAAAAACTTAGTTTTTAACTTTTGGTTTAATATATTTCAGGTTACACCCGAGCCTCCATTTGTTCATTACATCAATACCTTCCAAACACCCGATCCCCAACGTGGTATTGGCATGATGCCAAAACGTGGCTGCGACGTTAGCACCTGTGAAATTGCCAAATTCTATCGTCTCAACAATAATGGCTTGTGTCAAGTGATTTCCATGACAGTGCCCCGCAAATCAGATTTGTTCCAAGAAGATTTATATCCCGATACTTTAGCCGAAGATGCTGCTATTACCGCCGAAAAATGGATTATGGGTGAAGATGCTGATCCCGTAACATTCTCTCTAAAAGTAAGTATTCATGTCTTGTCTGCACACAACGCTATTTAAATATTGGAATACAGTACTCAAGGTATCAATATTTTGCTATGGTATCGTGTAAATGGTAATTTACACGATTTTATCATGGTCACCAAACATTTTTGAGTATATATAAGCTACCAATTTGCAATAATAATAAAAGCAATTCTACAATTTATTTTATATATGGAACCGTCTTTATTTACTACAATAAAGAGTTCCATGCAGAACTTTAGAGTTTCTTATCAAGATGTAACGAATAATATTATGCATTAGGAATTTTTATAGTTTTATTACAAATATATTTATCAGAGGTTATTTGTAAATTTTGATAAACGCCTTTGGATTTCATAAACACGATTCCAAAAATGTCATGGAATTTTATATCTGTCATTCTATACGATTTTATGAGCAATCTAACTTATCAAGGTTAGGATTTTTCAAGTCTGATCAGAAATAAGCAGCGGGCAGGCCATTATCACTTGACGCCGCTTATATGTTTAACTCTAGTAATTATTTATGTATTTAGTTGACCCCCCAAACTGTATCGCGTTGCTTTAATTGATTAGTCTCGTGAAGTACTTGCAAATACTTCATTTATTTTTGCTGGTAGATTTGCTAAGTTGTAGGTCGATCGAAAACTTTGGAATTAGGTCCATTATTTTTTAAATGTATAAAATATCAAGAGTATACATTAAGGTGGGTCGAAAAAAAGTTGTCCCAGTCGCCCTCTAGAATAAAAGATATGTCAATGGAGTTTCTAAAACAGATAACATTTTCTATGTATGCCATGCCCCAAAAGGCGTGTCATAAAAATGATTATGTTAAAAGCTATACATACTTAGTTTTAGAAGGACTTTCTTAATACGTGCAAAAAATTGGTTATTATAGGGAAGGATCCGAGATGACATAAGTAGAGCCTAGAATTCAATGTCGGATTAAAATGTCAACAAAGGCAAAAATGAAGCCATAGTCAAGCCATAAACAACGATATGCGATATAATGAGATCAGAATTTAACAAAAAAAAAATATTTTCCTGTTTTAGAAACTTCATTGACATATTGTGACTGGCATAACTTTTTTTTGTGTGGAGGCCGACCTGCTTATTGAAGTACTCTTCTTTTTATTATACGTTTTGCAATTTTTCAATCTTTATGTTCACTATTAGATTTTTTATTTAAATTGTGTATGTAAGTTGTATTTAGTAAAGACATGTTATTACCAGGGCAAGTTTTTAATGCCTTTTGCATAAAAAATACATTTGCATATTTTTCAAATTGTTTCCCCAAAAATATATGCTTTGGATAAATTTGCTTATTACGTAGGTTGGCAGCCGTTTATAACAAAAGAATTGCTGTTGGAATTATTAATTATAAATATATCTGTCCTTTTCTTTCATATGTATTTTCTTATCTCTAAATTTTTTACTAAGGGGCATTTACACGATGTCTTTTCAGACACGTCTAACAAACTCGTTTTTTCTTTATTGGCGATCAGGTTAGTGAAGAAAGAGGGGTTGCTAAACATATACGAAAGAAGTTTTCACGTTTTAAAATGATTTTTCATGTTTTTTAATATGTATATAAGTGTTAGACATATAAAAACAGACATGTTTGGAAAGACATCGTAAAAGCGGTAAATGTTTTTAGTATAATGTTCAAACGAGAATGGAAAAACCAGATACATATGTCTAAAAAGACGTCGTTTAATTGCCGACTTAAATAAGTTATGTACATCGGGTTAAATATTTCGAAAACAAACGGTTACTGAACAATTTTTGATATTTTGTTTTTGATAGAGATTTATATAAAAATGCCAAAAAAAGAAAAAAAAGTCTTTAATGCTCGTATGGTGAAAGATTGCACACAAAATATCTAAATTTGGATTAGATTACACCGGAATTTTAAGAGTTTAATGTTCCGTTCTGTCTTGTGTGCTCTACGCGAACGTTTATCCGTAAGAGAAGACGTAAAACAAAAAGCTAAAAATATTAAGCATAAAATATTTATTGAAAAACTTAACAAAGTTTTTAATCGAAATGTTCAGGCCAACTACAATAAGCATGAGTTAGTTTATGCTTCTGTCAAAAATTAACGAAAAGCCTGTCAAATGCATTTTAAAAACAAAATCTTGACTTAAATTTGCTTAACCAAAAGAAAGTTTCATAAAACTTAACAAAAAGTTTCCTTACGTTCAATATGATTTTACACATATGATTTACATGTATTCGCATAGTTAACTGCAATTGCAATTATGTACCAGCTCATGCACATTTTTGTTGGAAATGTGGTCTTAAAACGTTGACCAAGTTAAAAACAACATATATTTTAATCAAAGCGAAACCGATGAATATATTTTGCACACAATCTCTATAAGAACTAATATTAAGGTCATTCAAGTCACAAGTTGCAATTGAAAAAAACAGATAATTATATATTGTATTAATTAAACTGATGTTCAAATAATTATTAGTTTGCATGCATATTTTAAACATTTTTGTTCGTACTTTAACTTGCCCTGGTTATTACACTTTTGATATAATCTACAAAACAAGATTTTCGATAAGAAAATGTAAACACCAAATGTAAACATAGTTCCCTATATCAGGAGTTTTATTCGATTCAATTATAATATAATTAAATTTCTGAATTTTCAGAATATTAAGAATAAATTTAAGGTCTTAGTTTTAATTCGAGTGGAAAGAAATGTTGTATACATTCCGGCCATGCACATTTACATAAGGTAGCAGCACTAGAATGCTAGCTGTCCCTGTTTTGTATGTGGTTATATGGATTTGACATGTACATGTCTACTATATAGTAGACATACAAATACTACATACAAAAAATTCTCTAGTGCATATAGCTTGTGTAAATGTACGTTGCATTCAGGTATATTGATGGAAATCGATTTTGAAAACTAAAAGATTAAAAAACGAAAGTATCGGTTTTCAGTATCTTTAGAAAATGATTTCAAATACATGTTCCCCTTATTTTCTGTATATTTTTCTCTAAATTGTCTATTATAGATGTGAAGTAAACTGTGTTTTCAACAAAAAAAATAGACTATAATTCAGATATGGATTTTAAAATCGTTTAGGAATTATCGCACCTCTTAAAACGATCGTTTTGATATCGATTCGATTTTGTGCACACACCAAATTATTTCTAGTTCTGTTTAATAACTTTTACACATTTTTAAAAATATTTAAACCATTTTTTGTGAATCGAATTATGGTAATAGATTCTTACACTGGCTTTGCTTATTTAATGTATTCCAATATTTTTTTAATTTTGCATTGTTTTTATTTGTTATGATTTAGTTGCATTTAAGTTAATCTACCCATTTTCGTTTTAACAACAATGAAAAATTATCCAAAAAATATGTTACGTTTTACTGTTAAGAGCTTAAACAGTTAATTGCTTGAAGTTTTTTTGGTTAAATAATGTATTTTGTCTCATGTGTGTGAAGATAAATATGCCGAGTTAAATATTTTTCGACGTAACGGCTTACGTCGCTTCATATTTAGGTTCAAAGGGCATCCGACACTTGGGTCCTTATAGTGGTCCCTTTGTGATACGCTTTATATTTCACTCTGGATGAAATGACGTAACGAAAAATTTAAATATGACATATTTAACTATCACATATTTAAATATACCATATTTAAGTAACACATATTATTAAAACGAGCCTTAAATGTAAGATGTGGTTGTTTAAAAAAAAACGTATACCTTGAAAAATGCAGAAATAATATGGATACAATTATATTTATTATTTCCTAAAATTTTCAAAAATGTAACTTTGAAATTTTTTTGGTGTACTTTGTGAGATTTTGCCCATATTTTACAGATCCTTCCTTGCCACTTATCTGGACCATATAGAAATGAAGACTTGGGACCACACTATCCATATGCCTGAATTGTATTTGTGATTATTTTTTTTTTTTAATTTAACTTTGCAATTTTTTTGGTGTTTTTCTCAGATATTATTTATTTTATTTCTTCAATTACATAACCGAGCCCTTAGGGCCTTTTTATTTTATAGGATTTTGGTCACATATGGACAGATCCTTTCTTGCCACTCATCTGCATTATATGGAAATGAGGACTTGGGACCACACAATCCTTCTATGGTACCTATATCCCTGAACTGTATTTGTGATTTTTTTTTTAAATTTCAAAAATTGAACTTTGCAATTTTTTTGGCGTGTTTTATGGGATTTTGGTCATATGTGGACAGATCATTTCTTGCCACTCATCCGGACCACATGGAAAATGAGGACTAGGGATCACACTATCCTTCTATGGTAGCCAAATGCATGAAATGTATTTGTTATTTTTTTTAAAAAATTTAAAAAAATTTGTGTGGTTATTGCGTGGGAAAGTGTTGTTAATAGTCCTCATTTTGCATATGGTCAAAAGCGTAACATAGAAGACAGATGTTACAATTCCAATTTCTTTTTGATGGATTTTCAAAATGTGCCTTTAGAAATTATTAGGAAATAATTAATATAACAATTGTATATATATTTTTTTTTTTTTTGTTTTATTAAAACAACCACATCTTACATTTAAGACCCGTTTTAAAAATATTTCGTTACGTCATTTCATCCAGAGTTAAATATGAAGCGACGTAAGCTGTTACGTCGAAACATATTTAACTCGGCATATTTATATTCACTCATATTTTTGTATCTTGCTGCTAGCCCTGCCCCAATTAGCTTGTGTTAAAAGTCCTTAATTTAAAAAAATGCTTGAATAACTCACTTGCCCATTCATTCCTCTACCGAAAAAAATTTGAACTTAAAGTTTTACACATGGTGAAATAATACAGGTGGCAGCACTAAGGCAACAAATACAACAAAAATGAATAGTAAAGGCCATGTCAGATAAAACTTTTGCTTCGCGTTGCGTTACCGATTCGCTTTGACATCTAAGATAAAATATACGTACTTATACGAAACATGTCACATAAAGTACTTTCAAAGCGGAGAGAAGCAAAAAGTTAGCCAACTCTCATCTTTTTGCGCGCTTTGACAATTGGCTAGAATAATTTTCTTTTTTTTGCCAAATTAAATTCCAAAAATCCGTCCAATTAAATTTTTAACTTTTATTTTTGTAACAAATAATTAAATGTACAAATTACCAACCGCTTTTATAAGTAAACAAACAATGCGTGAGTGTTGTCAAAGTTTTCATTATGGCATACACCTTTTGCTTTGCGTTTTTCTGCCGAAGGTAGAAACGTCACGCAAAGCGACAAAGTTGTATCTGACACGGCCTTTAGTCTCCGTATACGTCAAAAATTATATTAAACTAAAATCAAATTTTGCCGCCGAACGCGATTAAATAAATTAATTTTTAGCCAATTTTTATTTCACTATAGTTACTATCTTATTTAATTTTTATTTAAGTAATCAAAAACTTTAATACAATACAATAATCACAGCACAAAACGTGGACTTTTTGTAAACATACACAAAACTTTGACATAAGACTAGACAAACAATACAAGAGCAAAAAATCGACATCTGGCGTAGTAATGCCACCTGTTTATTTCATCATGAGTTTTACATTCCTACCGTTTTTTTTTTTTTTTTTTTTTTTTTTTAATTATATATATGGCCTATTTCACCAAGTTCAATTATAATCAGCCTTATTCCGGTTGTCGTTGTCTTATGTATAACTGAACTTGGTGAAATTGGGCGTAACATATAAAAGTTTTTAGTTTACTGACGAAATTACCACATAAGTTTAAAAATCAGCTAGAATGTGAGATTTTTAACTTTAAAAGAATAAGTTCTTAATTTTTAAAACAAAAAATATTTTCTCTTACTAGTTAGGTTTAGTATTTCAATCCTAATTTAACTCTAAAATATATAAAACTAACTAGAATTAAAGTCGAAATTATTTTTTTCCAACATTTTGGTTGACATTTCATTGCAAGCGCTGTTGCATCTAATGCTCCTGCTAGTTGTGTTTTGTGTTGTTTGTTTCACAAAACTTAAACGAACAGAATTACTAAAAAATCTAAATAGGATCGTGTTTCTATTGTACAGGGTGGTTATGTGTCACAATCGGCCAACAAATCGTTGTCGGTGTCCAAGAAGGCCAATATACTCAATAAAGCAGCCGCGGGAACCTCAAAAAGTGCCACCACAGCGACTTTGTCTGGTGGTAATCATGCTGCCGATGGTGCTGCCTCGAGTGGGTCAGCGACGGTTAGTGGTATTACTGTAAGTATTACGAAGTGTCCGTTTAAGATCAAGGAAATGTAATTACAATTTTTTTTTTACGATGAACAGGAAAAAGATTTGCGTGATATCACGGATGAAATACGTAAACTTAAGGCGATTATTGTAAAACATGAAAATCGCATCAGAGCCTTGGAAGCAGCAGTGAGGGCCCACGAAGACGATACCGATGCTGTAACCACTAGAAATGCCAATAACAATGCCAACAGCAATAATGACACCAAAGCCTCCGATAGCAATAAAAGGGATACGAACGACTCGAGTGCCAACGATAATGGCACTTCGGCAACTGCAGCGTCGGACGAAGCGTAAATTGTCCCTTCTGCTTTTGTTTTTCTAGTACTACAACAACAATTAAAACTAATACTACAAATTTTGTAGTTAAATAATTATACTACCTTTTACACTACAAAACTACTTCAAAACGTCAAACTACAAAGAAACCCTTTTCAAAAACTTCAACTACAAATAAAGTAATAAGAATAATTAAAGGAAAAGGAAAAAAAGAAGCACGTTAAATACCTAGTGTGTTTCTTTTACATCTTAGTTTTGTTTTATTATAATAATATGTATAATTAATTTTAATTATTACACAAACCACAAAGAAGAAAATGAAAAAAAAAGAAAGAACTATGGAAATTATTATAAATATATTTTAATTATTTTGTATTCGTATTCCCTTTGTTAAATTATAAATTATTTTTCGTATTATTTTAATTCTTGTCAACTTTATTTTTTCCAATTTATCATTTAAATATAATTTGTTTCTCTCTTGTCTTTACCTTTCCTGTATTTATTATTTTTACCATGATTTTCTTTTACTATATAAACTTATTTTATTTGTATTATTTTTTTATTTTTATTTTCTACAAATTAATTTTTTTATTATTTTTATTAATTATTAAACAAAAAAATAAAACAAAAAAAAAAACAAAACTTAATTAATTTTTAATTGTCAAAAAACATTAAAAATCATCGTTTTTAATTAATTTTAAATTTTTAAAAGCCTCAAAAAAGCTCAACTTTATTTAAGAATGATGACTACAACAAAAAAAAAATAAAAAAAAACATTTTTTTTATTTTGTTTTTTAAATTTATTTTGTTGAATTTAATTTGTTACAAAATATCACTACTTACAATTACTACTACATTAATTACATAATCATAATTTGCTCTTAAAATAAAACAAAAATTAATACGGCCTGCTTTTTTTGAAAAGTAAATAACCCTCCAAATATATTTAAAATAAAAATAACTTATAACAAACAAATCGATTTGTAAATCCGCCCGTTTTTTGTTATACGTACATACATACATACAAAATATTCTCACCTATAATCAAACAAACGTTCTTTATACGATTAATTACATTTGTAAAGCCAAGTTTAAAGAAATTTAACAAAACTAAACCATATTTTTGTAATAAAAATGAAAAATTATATACAATAACAACAACCCTATTTAATTATAACTAAATTGTGGCCTACTCTCAAAAATAAAAGGAACTACTTTTTGTAATTTTTTTTCAAAGAAAATAAAATTAAAGTTAAATTAAAAGAAAGAAGAAAATAATTAACTTGTTTATAATTATTTCTTGATTGAATGATTAACTTAAAGGTAAGTTTTTTATTTGCACTTTCGTTTCAATACTACATATTTCAATAGCGGCTATTTACAATTTTGTGAATGGTTATGTACGTTTTTACTAAACCATTTTATTTTGTAAATGGAAAGATTGTAAATGGCGCTAATAGGTAACATTGATGGAAATTGTGGCACAGTTTTTAAATTTTTGACACTATTGGACTGACTGGCACTGTGGCACACTCACTCCTTTTTGGGCCCTTTTTGAATTGTGGAAAGAAGTCGGAAACGTAAAAGTATATGTACCGAATATCAAGGCATTCGCTCTATTCCACATTCTTCAGCAAGTGTAGAACAAATATTAACTGTTCAAAATTTGATTAGAAAATAAAATACGATATAGATTACAGTTAGAAACATTAGCAGCATTAATAATTTATAAGGACGTGTTTAAGTACATCAATATATTTTGCTATAAAACATTACGAATTCAAATATGTACATACATATACCGACAAACTCATTTTCAGATTAAGGGTATATACAAAGAACACTTTTCAATTAATATTGTGTGTGTACTTACATATATTTTATGCCAAAATTGTTAGGCTTTAATAAAATAGTTTTGAGTAAAACTTCTATGTCCTTAAAACTTTTTCTTCGCTATGAATATAACACACAACCTGTCTTTAGCTTGTATTTAAACTTATGTTGTAAGATATTTACGTGTTCTCCACCTAAAACACATTGGCAATTTGACGAAGTTATTCTGCCGGCGTTATTGCTTGTGTTAAGACATCACAAATTGCACGTGTGGCCGTAGGGTAAGTATGATCTTTAGAATAATTACTATGTTGTAAAATAAATTTTGGTATGAGTAATTTTAATAAGTATGATCAGTTGAATTAAAATTTTTTGTATAAATAAGCACTAAATATTCATAAATGATAAATATAAAAAAATTTGTAGACCTTTTTATATTTTATCAATGGCCAAACTTGAACCAACTGCATTTTACTACCTGTTGGGTACATTTAAGGAGGTGTTGACCAGTAGCTATGAGCGATCTTATCCGGTGTTTTCCGCGTAGGTAGACAGTTGAGTTGAAGACTCAAAGGACCACTGCCAGAAGGTTATTCAATAGAGCGAAGTATACGCGTAGGGATGAGGATTGGAGTAACCTTAGGATAAGTTACAATAGGTACAAGGGAGATATTATAAGGGCGAAAAGGGACTCATGGATCAAATTTAGCGAGTTTAGTGGAATCTGTAAATGAGATGTCCAGGCTCAAAAGAATTTTTTCCAAGGACCCTGCGGTCCCGGGATTTATTCAGAGACCGGACGACTCGTGTACGGAATTTAGCTCCGAAAATCTGTTTCTTATGGAGACTCACTTCCCGGGATGTGTGGATCCTGGGACGGGGGAACAGGTGGGGTGTAGTAAACCCATTTCTGAATCGGGCTCGGGAGGTGAGATAAAGGAAGCGGTGGGGGATATTATCACCTTGGATAAGGGTACATGGGCGGTTAATACTTTTGGGTCGTACAAATCGTCAGGACCAGATGGTATATTTATCACTATGCTACAGAATTTCCAGGGATCAACACTCCTATTGCTGGTGGAACTATTTAGAGTATGTCTACTAAACCGCAACATTCCTAGGGGGTGGAGAGAGGTCAGAGTTATTTTCATACCTAAGGCAAGTAGAACCGGTCACTAAAACAGAGACCGCCAAAACACCGCACCAACTTTAACATCCGTGATTTGTATTTTTATTTATCTTATTACTAGACAACACTTAACAAAATGTTCTATATAGAATGGGAGAATGCATTTTCACTGACTGATGTAATAAAAATAAAAATTTTCGTCTGAGAGTTTTCATTAAAACAACAATAAAAGCCGATATTTTTTTTTTGTTTTCAGTATAAATTCCCTAACGAAAATTTTTATATTTATTACAAAAACAGGCAGTTCTATGCCGAAATTACATTATTTTGTTACTCGTAACGAAAGTAGTAAGGCTTAAAATGAAGTGTTTTTTGTATCATCTTTAACGTAACTTGTATTCATTTTCAATAGCAGAAAACAAGAAATTATGACCATTATATATGCAGTTATATTATCTTAAAATATTAAAAACTACATACAAATTCTTCATACATACATATGTATGTACATACATATATTAAAAACTAATGTAGTGTAATTCGAACCTTTGTTATTGAAAGTTTTTGTAGTTGGTAAATTAATAATTTTTTAATTGCGATATTAATAAGTCAATTTTTATTTTGAATTACTGAACTGCGACAACTCTCTCAAATAACCTGTAAGACTAATGGAATAAGAGAAACAAAATTACGCTCAAAAATAAATAACTGAGAGAAGCATAAAATGTGAATGGATGTGCTTGGCGGATTTTATACCAATCAGCCTATCGTCTTTTCTTTTGAAGACATTAGAAAGACTGATTGATCTACATCTGAGGACGAAGATTGAACGATCGCACAATTTTTATCCCAAATTTGACGATTTTTAAATTGGCAAATTTTGTACATATTCACAAATGATTTTTATATAATATCCCATTTTATATTTTAGCTACTTAGATCATTAGGTCATTGGCATTCATTTTCATAATGTAAGCTGTTTCTAAAACTACAACGGATTCTGGTAGATGCCAAAAAAAAAAAAATATACGTGTGTCCAAGGCGAATTCATGTATACGGTGGTGTCCAAGATCTATCCATTAGGTCTGCGCAAGGAGCCAAATGTTTATTTGGTTTATTCCTCAACGATGTCAAAAGTTGCTTACATTTTGCTTTCCCTATGTAGTAGTAAGATTTTGACAACCGTGAGGAATTTTACACAAACAAAATGCCTGTTGTTTTTTGTATTGTTGTATCGTTGTAGCGGTTAGCAGACCAATTGGATAGGCCTTGGTGGTGTCGATACTACAACAAGTAACAACACCAAAAACACACCAATGGATTTTTTTGTTGCTTTCGTTGATCGATATGTCGAAAACACAAGCAACTTTTGACATTTCTCTTTCTTAGTAATAAAAAGAAGTAGCACAGCTGTGCTTTCAACGCCACCTGATAAATGAATTCGCCTTGCGTGTGTCTTAAGTTTTGTTGATTGCTCCATCACACACTAGACTATTTTTTAGGCCGCACAATTTTTGTTCTTTCCGTCACACACGGGACTATTTCATCTGGCATAATATGTTTACGTGTACACAGCTTTGTATGTATGTATTAGTGTTTTTTGCATATATTTGTTTACGAAAATGTGCATGTATTGGTTTTATGCTGCTTATGCGGGGTTGAAGCCGGTTGAAACTTTACGCCAATGAAAAACCATTCCCGCACTCCAACCGCTTGCCCACAAGGAGTCATTTTATGCTGGCATAATTGTTCTAGTGTGTGAAGGGCCATTGATTATAATCTTGAATTTGACTGGTTTTTGGTATAATTTTTTAAGTTTTGGGCTTTGTTGTGTTCAGACATATGTATATAGTAAAATTGTATGCCCAACAGGGTGTTTTTTACGATCTGTTTGAATAAAGCCAAAAACACCGTTTTTAGGGGGAGTAAGAGGGTTAATATCAGTGATGTCATTAGGAAACGAATGATACATATTTGGTATCTTTTTATGACTTCATGTATAATCCTGACATTTTTCGTATCTTTTGAAACTGTACGCAAAATGTACAGAAAAAAATATTAAACATTCCGCCTCTGACAAAGTTTTTTAGTAATGAACCACAGGTAATGAAAACACAAGCAACTTTTGACATTTCTCTCTCTAAGTAAGAAAAAAAAGTAGCACAGCTGTGCTTTCAACGCCACCTGATAAATGAATTCGCCTTGGTTAGTGTTTACGGTCCAAAAAGTCAACCATTACTAACAAAACACTAACAAATCAAGACAAATCGGCTCGAACTGTCAAAATCAGATGGCGTTTCGACACCACCCGTAGTTGAATTCGCCTTGTAATGAATACTAGTGAATACAGTGAGAACCAGGGAAGTTAACTGGGGTTTAAAATTTTGTACCAACTTCCAAAAAAAATGTACTTTTTGGACCTTCATGGTACCATTTTTTTTATTTTTTAAAACAACAAAAGAATTACATAAAAATTCATTACTTACATTATATGTATAATTAAAATAAGGTAAATAAAAGTCTTATAAATATATGAGATCAAAATCAGGCACTTATTTGTTAAGTTGATAAAATATTTGGAATTTTTATATCATATCAGCATGAATTTGTCGATCTATGCAATCCTTTGCTTGTATGAGACCTGATAATGTTGGCACATGTAGTCTGTTTCTTTTCTTTGTTTTTATTATGTTTCGAAAAGAAAAAACTTTCCACATTTGCAGACGAATGTGGAATGGATAAAATTCCAGCAACGACTCTAGAAATGTCAGAAAACAAATGGACAAAAAACTACAAATGTTTTCATTTTTTAACGACTGCAGTTGCTCAACATCAGCTAAAGCTCTAAATTGATTTTTGATTGAATAAAAATTTGCAATTTCATTCGGAAACACTTTTACTAGAAGAGGTACAATACAACTTGTTTTACCAGAAATAAAATTTTCAGGAGTAAATTTATGGAGCCACCTTAAAACTTCGGTATTACAGTTGACTTTGGTTCTAAAAACTTCGCAAAATTTTATAAAAAATTGGTTTGCAATTTCTTTAACAATATCAATATTAATATTATTTGTAGAAATATATAAAGCCACTTCTGTTGCGCAATAAATTTCAGGTTTTCACTAATCTTGCCTCGTCTGTGGGTACCATAAGTCCCCTTTTACAATGTGGCAAGTAAAAGGCAGATAGACGTAGTTGAATTCGCCTTGGAATGACCAAAACTAAAAAAACCTTTTTTACTAACACACTTGCAACAATTTTACATTAAATTAATGAGAGAGAGAGACATAATGAGTTAGAGAGAGAGGTAAAATCACTTGTACACAAGGTTTCGGTCAGTTTGCTCTTAATAAACTAATAGAAACTATAACCAATATATTGGTGAGCACTACTGGTCATCCAACTAGTAAAATGACTGGTAGTCTTCTTGTAGAGTTTGTTCGAAAACCCATATAAAAAGCAACAATAACAATCATGATGTTCTTTATTTATATGGCAGTACAACAGAGATGTTTGTCCAAATTTACATTTTACGATTTTTGTTGTTGCGATCATTGGAGTCGGTCTTATGATTGTAAGATTTTTGTCGTTACAACTCCTTGTGAATACATATACATATTTTGACACCACGAATGAATTAACAAAACGAATCGAAGAGTACACTCGCTTGTGAACCCTTTTTAATTCCTCTATCCCCTCTCGCCTATAAGGTAAGAGCCGCAACGACAAAAATCGTATAATGTAAATTGGGACTTACTTGGAGGCCACACGATCAATTTTTGTCTTTCAATTCCTTTCAATTTGCTCTTACTCTCATTTTTTTCACTAACACACTCACACTTTTTAAATTGATCACGAGATTGCTCTCAATTTTGTATATCCATTTGTTTGGCAATTTCATGGTCAATTTAACAGCTGATTAGAAGTTTAGTGAGCAAATTATTCGTTTGTCAGTATAAATTGTATTCTTGATGACATCTTGAAAGTAAATTGCTTAAAAATTGCGTGCAGCCTACGTCACAGCTTTCAATTTATGTAAATTTTGACAAACAGTATATGTAAAAGACTATCAACAAAAAGTTGATCGTGTGGCCGCAAGGTTAGATACCATTGTGCAATTAATTGCTTTATCAACACTGTTTTAACAAGATCATAACATCGACAATAGCAGCTTTCCCTATACAAATTTATGTGTGCACCATAAATTGCTTGTTGTTTTAACATAGCGATTGCTTATCTAGAAGGCATGAATTCCTCTTGATTATATGCCTAACACTGCAGCCACACGAACAAGTTGTTCTTGATGGTCTTTTACATATACAGTTTGTTAACATTTTTTAAAAATTTAAAGCTGTGACGTAGGCTGCACGCAATTTACTTTCAAGATGTCATCAAGAATACAACTAATAAGGGCAAACGAAAAATTTTCTCACCAAACTTGTAATCAGCTTTCTTGGACGTAAATTAATACACTCACTTTAAAGAGAATTTTAAAGGCAAGTTTGCTTAAATTTTTAAAATTATTTGTGTATTGGTAAAAAAGTGTGAGTGTAGTAAAACTTGATAAACAAAACTTGATAAACAAAACTTGATCGTGTAACCCTCAAGTGAACAAAAATTTTCTTTTTTAAATACAACTCTATATTTTTACTACTATTTGCTACAACTCTAGGTATTTTTTACGCGTTGTGCAGGCGACGAAAGGAAATATTTTTCTGCAACATTTTAATTTGAAAGTTTATTGTGTTAGGACGTGTTTTTCCAGAAGTCGAAAAAGGTATACATACATAAAGAGAAAAAATCGCGTAACAAGAATAATTTTAAAAGTTTGCGAAAAACCACCAAATATTTTATAGTGAAATTATTAACAAAAATATAAAGCAACCTGTAGATGTTGGATAAAACCATATTTGAAAAGATAAAGTGCGAATTAAAGCGATTTACTGTTTGCAAATTACATAAGCCGAATAGAGAAAAAAATGCTTAAAAACCAGTCCTAAGAGGAAGTTGCAGACAACACAAAGAAACTTATAAAAGGAATGAGAAACTAAAACAAAAAAAAAAATTGGAACAAAAACGTGATACAATCGTGAATTGGAATTTCATCATTTCTGCAAAATAAAAAAACCACAAGTGAAACATAAGCTACGATACAGTATACACCTTGTAAGTGGGAAAATTTACAAACGAAAATACTTAAATTGCAAAAATCTTCAGGAGGAAAATGTGCTTTAAAACCACAACACAAATAGAGCAAGACAACAAAAGAAGCAATACAAGGACTATTGATTTTTCTGTAAACGCTTCAGTCGCGACAAGTCTTGAATTTAATTTAGATTTATTAAAGAAAACTAAAGATAATCTTTGATTTATAGCCTATAAATACCAATATAGACTATAAATACCAAAGATTTATAATAAGCTTAGAAGAATCAACAAACACAATTTTATATTAATACCCCGCCCTCATTTTAATCGTCGCAAAATAGCAAGAACAAAGCAACTGGCAACAGAAAAAGCCTAAAATAAATAAAAAAAATTCCTAGCACAATTAAATAAATTACTAATATAAACAAATATCGTGATATTGCTATTTGCAAATGTAATAAAGTTATTAAAAGTAATAATAGCAACTATTTTGGAAAGCGAGTGAGAGAGTAGTAACACAAAAATTCATAGGTATATGTTTTATTTGCAAAATTAGAGAATTTTAGTGAAGGCTATATTATAAAGTATAATAACATTTAAAAAAATTTTAAAGTTCCTGTTTAAATATATAACAAAATGTCCTCCATAAGTTCTACAAAAGCTGCTGCAAGTGTTTCCAATGGGAAATTTAAATTATCCTCGCATGTTAAGTATGAGCATTTAGTTGCTGGCATTTCGGGTGGAGTAACATCAACACTGATATTGCACCCCTTGGACTTGATAAAGATTCGTTTTGCGGGTAAGTTAAATGTTATAGTTACATATATATATATATATATATATATATATATGTATATATATATATGTAAATATGTATCTAACTACTTATCTCCATATAGAAACACACATTATAAGAGTAATAATAAATGAGAATGCTATATTCGGCTGAGACGAATCTTATATTTTAAATTTACCCATCATCGGTTTTTTGTACATACATACATACACACCTATACATATGTATACATGCATATGTAGGTACATTGTCTGTATACAAATTATTTGTAGAGATTTTCTTGATATATGGGAGTTGTGCAGACTTAAGTAAAATTTAGGGATGGGCCTAATATTGCAGTTGTGACTTACCGGTCTTATTTAGTTTTTAACGAAAGCCATGAACTGTTGTGGAGTGGTAATTGAATGCTGGTTATTGCTCAATATGTACCGTTTTCAAAAATACTCTCTCTCTACTGCATCTTACACTATCACTTTCGCAAAATTGTTTTGAACTTTTTTTTTCCTCATGAAAAGCTATTGTAAAATCGATGTCTCAATATCGACAAATTTTTGTCCCTACAAATCGGCCCACCCTGTTACCCTTATAGTGGTGATTTGCCAAAAGAAAAGAAGAAAAATATGAAAAACAAATGCGTAAACGCATTAAATCACTAGATTTGGTATATTTGTTCCTACATAATTTTTATGAAAACGGCAGTTTACGGGGCACCAAAAAAAAATATATCCTTTGGAATTGAAAAAAGAAAAAAACCCACCCTCTTGGTGGTATGTGTGGCTACTCAAATTAAAGGCAATTGTGCAAAACAACGGGACTACTGCGGTTCTCTGGGTCAAAAAATTTCCTTTTCCCCACTTATATATATGTACCTATAGGTACTCAAGTAAAAGGTAATTTGCTTAAGATTGTAAATATTTTTTTTTTTAATTTTCTCATCATAGGCGGCCTATGATATAAAAACAACGACCTCGCTAACTTAAGCTTCTCTGCATCTATAAGATACTTAAATTCACCTAGGAAAAATAATGAACGGAAACAAAAAAAGGTACATATTTGCAATCGTGAGCTAATTACGTGAGTGGGGGGCGGTTTTTTTGGATCCAGGGGGCCCAAGAGTCTCATTCCCCTTAATGTTCAATTTTGGGTTTTTTTTTTCTTTTTTAAAAACAGAGGGGGTAATTTATTTATTGGATATCTTAAACATAGTAGGGGTAGAGCACTAAAACTGCAAACAAATTAGTTAGCACTCTTTTTTTTACCAGCTTTAGTGATGCTTGTTATTTTTTTTATCTATCACTAAAAAAATTAGTGATATTGCAAATTTTTTCACTATCACTAAACGAATATTAAATGCAAAATTTTTCAGCATCACTTTCACTCATGTTTAGTGAGGCTGCTAATTTTCAATTCATCACTCAACATCCACAAAATGATTGTAATTATTTTGCACTATTACTAACTGTGAGTTGAAACTGCAAAATGAGTGCACCATCCCCATCTATGATCTTAAACATTTACTACGTACATTAATCTCAGGATAACTAGAAATATAGCTATGCCTACTATTTATGGTCTTAAGCTTACAAGCCTGGTCAAGAGCCGTAGTTAGTTACGAGTTAAATCCAAGAAATCGGAACATATAAAGGTTTTAGTCCATAAGTCCGAGTTTAGACGTGCCACACCAGGAAAACATCTGGATTTCTCTTGTTTTTTTTATTCGTGGTAAGATAGACGAAATTGTTTCCGGCAACATTCTATAACTATTGTTGCTTTTTTCTTAAAAAGCAAAGCAAATGTCACCAAAGAAAATGTGAACAAAGCGTGTCGCCGAGTAAAAAACTATACTCTCTTCCCCACCCGTAATATGAAACCAAACTAAATGTTTCCCTGTCTAAATGGTGACTAAGAGGCTAATTTAATTTTGATATCCATTTCGTAAAACACAAACGTTTGTTTTTTAAGTAAAAAGTAGATTATGGACAAATTTAATGTAAAAACTATTTACAAAGTAATGTAAATAATTAAGTAAATATTGACATTATTAATAAAAAACAGAATAATCATAGGAACTAAATAAAGGCTTTAACTTTGTTATTTGTAAATAATAAATAAACACACTAATCTAAAAAACTACAAATATTTATTCATTTGTTTTTCATCATGTTTACGCAAATCAGTTGCAGAAAAAAATTGAAAAAATAACAATAATTACGTAACCATAAGAGAACAACAATATCCGTAATAACTAGTACGTAAACTTAAGTAATAATCAAAACAACCAACGTGATATTGTTTTTGTTTACTAAGAAAAATTATTCGCATAAACTTTAAAAACTCAAAAAAACAACAAAAAATACATAAAACTCTAATCCCTAGATATAATGTTTAATAATTTACAGAATAACAAATAATAATAAAATTGTAAATATTTTTTATAGGGCTTATCAAATTTAAAAAGCGGAAAATATAACAACGTTCAAATGAATATTCAAATAATTGTCAACATTTACTTTTTTTTAAAAAAAAATTGCGACGGTAAAATTAACTTGAAAAAGAATTATGTATGTACATACATAACAAAACAAGATATGAAAACAAACGTCTTTTATATTACGACGATGGTATTGTAATACCATGTTCACACGGACAGCAATATTCGTGTTTCGCTCTCCCATTCCTGTTTCGCGCCCCAAACATGATTGAAACAACATGTTTTGCCATACAAAATTTTGAGAGCGAAACAGGTCGTTTCATTTTGAAACATGTTGCGAAACAGGAAAAATATACTATCATCTCCAATTTTGATAACAATTATCGTTAGTTTATCTGAACTAGCTCTCAAAAAAAATCAAAACAAAGAAAAAAACAAAATAAAAATTCATGTTAAATAAAATAAAGTGAAAATAATTAAATAATAATATTAATAAAAGTTTTAAATAATATATTTTGAATTTTTACTTACATTTTAATCTATTTTAAATAAAATCACACTAACAACACAAAAAAAATGTCAACATGAAACAAGAATGAATCGTATGAACAGCGTGTTTGGCAATCGAGTTTCAGAGAGCGAAACGAGTGGTTTTTATCGTCGTATGAACATAGCATAAGGCAGACAAGTTTTTAGTTTGTACATATAAAGGGTGTTTTTCTAGACGTATATAACTTTCAATAGGGATAACAGTAAATCTACCTACCATACTAAAAAATAGTGTTTGACTCTTTTAGTATACTTCTGCAAATCATCATGCAAAGACACACCAAAACAACGTATACAAATCATGAAATTTTATTTTCAAAATTCTCGCTCTGTTCGCCAAATTTATAGGCAACTTCGTCATTTACGGTGCGCATAATCATACATCTTTGCAGCTGATATGCAATACTATGGATCGATTCTTGACATTTACTCTTTTGGAAAATTATCATCTAAATTGATCGCGTAGGTACCAAATGTACAGAAAAAACCTTTTTTTTTTTTTTTTGGGGATACGTCAAATCTCTGGTTATGCTGATAAACTAGTATGTTAAAAAAAGTGGTGCAAAATTGAGCAGACAGTCTGGGGTTCATGAGGCGAAGTCGCTGAATCTATATGGCAGAAATTATTTTTAGAAATTTAATGCCTTGGAATTTGTGAGCTAATAAAGCCAACATTTTGGTCTTTCCCTTAAATTTATAGTTTTTTTTATTTATTATTATTTTTTTTTTATTTATTAATTTTTTTTTTATTAAAAGTTTTATGTCTTTAAAAAAATACCCCTTATTTTCTTTAAAATAAAGAAAATATAAACTCGTTAATACAACTAAAAATTTATTCATAATTGTGTTAAATAAACCATTTTCTAACATCGTTTTCGATTCGCGTACAAATTTCAAACTTAATATTTTATAAAACCACAAACTAGACTTTTTAAACTTGTTTAATTTAAGGCCATCCAAAGCTGTTCACAATTAATATTTTCCTTATCTAGTTTACTTAACATATGTACATATAACGCTTTACATTAAAATACAACTTATACTATAAAACGTTTAACAATATAACAATAGTTTTTTTGTAAGCAGAAAATGAAAATTAAATTTATTTTAGTAGTCGTTACACAAAAAAAGAAAGAAACGAAACAACTCTTGGTATAATTCCATGTCAGCAAATAAACGGCAACTTTTATCACGTGCTGTAATCGTGTTACATACTACATTTTCGAAATTTATAAATATAAAATAAACTAATATTGCTGGTATATTAGATTTAGTATTTATTAAATATTTATCTTGGCAAACTGGTTGAATTTATAGTAAATTAATTACATATTTTATTGAGGATTTTTGATTGTCTGTTTATAGTCGGACTTCATTTAATTTTTTTTTTTTTGTAAAAGATAAGAGAAGGAAAAATACACATGCTCATGTGTATGTTAATATATGTCTTTATTAATGAGGGAGTTTTTTTTTACACGATTTGACGCACTTTATTTTTATTGACATAGTAACATATTGAAAATGATTTATACATTTTTCATATGGTAGCTCTTTGTAAGATGGATATATTTTATTAGAAATTAATGACGGGTTTGCAAAACTATAAAATATGTTTAATCATTTGATACTAATTTCACCAAGTTCAGTTATAATTGACTCTATAGCTGTCAAAAACATACTGTTCATTGGATGTTAAAGAAATAGTTAGTTTTAACTGAACTTGTTGAAATTGGCCGTTATTGTTGTTGTTAAACTTCCCTATAAATTTGTTTAAAATTTATTGTTTTTTTTTTTACAATAACAGAAGCCAACAAATTTGGGATAAAAAAGGAAAAAAGAAATACCGTAAATTAATTCACTATTGGGTGCTTCTATATGCTTGTTGAAAATAAACTAGTTCAGCAAGGCGTTGATTGCGGGTTTAGTTCCCGCCAGAGAATGGCCTGTTTTACTACAACGGGTGGAAGGTCGTAAGTTATTATTGCTTGTTTGTTTGGTTCGCGAACAAATAAACAATTATTTTTAACTAGTTTGAAATGAAATGCTTTAAACCTTAACAAATCAATGCAAATCTGTATAATAACTAAATGAACACGTAAATTATTGATGTTAACCTATCTCAGCTAATTCAGACATATATCTAACCAATTTAGTGATGTTTTACTCTGGTCTAAAACTTTTTTCAAAAATCAAATTCTATTAATTACAAATAATTACATTACTTTAAAATTTAATTCTTATTTCAATTAATAAATGTCAAGTGAACAAATTGCTAATGCATTTTATAACACAAAAATGATCAAGTAAAATAAACCTATCTCAATTTTAGAAGAATTTTTCCTGTCATTAAACTAAAATCGTTTTTAAAACGTAAGTTTAATTTTCTATTAAACGAAAGAAAATAGACACAAAACTTTAGGGGGTATTAAAAAAATTTATACAAATAAAAAAAAAAAAAAAAAATTCTAGTTATTTGTTACTGATAAGAATTGCTTTTTAAAAACAAGTAGTATATATGTTTGTTCTGATATTAATGATTATGAACAATTTTAATTTAGCCTTATTACGAGTGTCGTCGTGATGGAAGTCGTATTCATTTCAAATTTTTTTCAATATCATTTAAATTTTGCAACAACGACAATGTGAAACACACAGAAAGTTTATAGTTTACGACAATCATCGACTATGAAAATAACACAACACCCGTATTAAGGACGCTTATAAAAATCTTTACCAATTCAAATTACTTAATTTTATTTTTACTTTCTTCGTATGCTTATCGGCCAGTTAAGTTTATCACCAAGCCAAATGAAAATATTCAAATATTATATTTTCGTTGGCAAATGGTGCTTATGTTTTGCTAGGGAAAACAAATTAATAAAAAACTATGTATAAGTACATACATGCATACATAAAACTTTTCCTAAAATATACCCTGTTAATAAGCAACACGTGCGGTTGTTTTGGAAACAACATCACGCGTTTTTAATAAAATTATATTTTTTCTATACATACATACATACATATTTAAAGGGTGTTTTTATAGAGGTACAAACATTTAAGTTGACAACAATTTTTTTAACTGGAGGCCATTTTGTCAGCTGTCAAGTGGTTTGGCATTTCAACATGAATAGACTAACGCCTGAACAACGCTTCCAAATTGTGCAAATTTATTTTGAAAATCATGGTTCTGTTCGAAAAACAAAATAAGCGAATTTTATGATCACTTTTCTTTGAATGGATACATCAATAAATAAGACTGCGGTATTTGGAGTGATGATAATCCTCAAGTGTATGTTGAGACTGTTACATCCCGAAAAAATTATAGTCAATGGTGACCGCTATAGAGCCATGATTACAGACTTTTTCGTTCATCAACCAAGATGTGCAGGAGTTGTCGTTTCAACAAGACGGCGCAACATGCCACACAGCTCGTGCCGCAATTGATTTATTGAAGGAAACGTTTGGTAACCACATTGTTTCACGTGTCGGACCTGTGAATTGGTCTCCAAGATCGTGTGTTTTTACGCCGCTAGACTGTTTTTTGTGGGGATATGTGAAGTCGCCAGTCTACACCGATAAGCCCGAAATTATTGACTACTTGGAGGACAACATTCGCCGCGTTATTGCCGATATACGGCCACTAATGCTGGAAAAAGACATCGAAAATTGGACCTCCGGATTAGACTACGTCCGAGCCAGCCGTGGCGGTGATATGGCAGAAGTCAAATTTAAATTATAATGCCAGTAGATTATCTTTCGAATAAAGTAAATTTTATGCCATTTAAAAAATTCATCGATTATTTTATACCATTTTAAAGTTTTATACCTCTATAAAGAAAACACCCTTTACATATCGGACTTGATCATATAGAGGGTATTTATTTATTTATTTATTTATTTATTTATTTATTTATTTATTTTCAACCAGTAATATAACAAGCCTAATTAGGCCAATAAATTTACATTACTAAACTAAACTAAAAATTGTATTACTTTCCGTAGGACCAAATCAATTTTTAATTTTGAATTAACCAACAAAAATCGATGGTTTAAAATACACTACCTCAAACCAGTAGGTAAGACATACGTGTTAAAATAATGAACGATTCCATACACCATAGATTTTTATACACAGCTGGATATAGATGCATACATATTTTTTGTAGAAATTACGGGTATATTAAAGGCATATAAAATATCATTTTTAAAATACCCATTTTTTTCGAAAAAGTAAAAATAAAAATTTTGAGTTAGTACCCACTTGTTGATCAAGTGCGATATGTATGTATGTCAAAACATTGTTAGTATTTTTAACAATAAATTTAAGCAAATCGTTTAGAAAAATAACAACAAATTTTAAATACTTTTTGCCTTATCACAGAAAAATGAACAAAAACAAATTTCTTAGCTAGCGGCAAATAGAGAGTGAAAAATAATTGGGGGCTTGTCTGATCTTTGGCAAAATAACAAAAGGGAAGCCATTTTGTCTATTTAAATATCATAAAATAAGATTTAGAATATCTACTTAACACACGCATGATTTTTTTTTCTATTTAATTTTCTATTTAAAAATCTTAAAAACAAATTTTTTTCAAAATTTTATTGAATTTTAGCAAAAATGTTGTATATTTTCTTTTGCTTTATTTTTTGTTTAGTACTTCAATTATTTTGTCTACAATTCTTTTATATTTCTGCCCGTAATTTCTACAAAAAGATATCTGCTCTCGTGTTCGTACCTAACAGTTTCTTTACCTATTTCAACGTTTATTTGACCTACGTGTTTTTACCTAAAGTTTTCTTTTAAAATTGGCAGAATTTACACCATCGATTTCTATACACAGCCAGATTTCTTTTTGTAGAAATACGGGCATTAGCCCGTACGGGTATTATACGTTTGTGCTAATATGTGTAACACACATTGGTTCTACCCTAACTTTTAGTATAGCAATCGGCTTGGAATCACTTTCTGTCTGTCCATGTTAAACATTGTGCGCAAAAAACAGGTCGACATTTTAAAAATAATTTTTATTAAAATTTGGTACAAGTATTCTAATTGTCACAAAGACGAAGAAATCGGTCCATGTATTTATGTTAGTATTTAGAATAAATTTGGTCCAAAAATATTTTATTGCAATCTATATAATATTATGAAGTTTTTTTGGAAGCGGTCTATTTTTAACTAAGTTGCCATACAAATACCACGTCCCAAAATAGCTATTAATGTTATTGATATACGCTTTACCAACAATAACTTCTATAAAATGTCAAAGGTTTGCGCTTCCTAAAATCACTTTAAGATGAATGTACATATATATAATATTTGACACAAAGAACTCTTAACCATATAACATATTTTTTTGCAGATATGAATCAAACAGAATACACGCTCGATATGAATAAGCTAGACGCCGACTATACTTTCTTACATGTTTTATTATTTGCGAGTCATTTACATAAAAATTCTTCAGGAGTTTTTTCCTAATTGGCCGAGAGTGGCTTTTTATATTACATTTAATGAAATAAATAAATAATCTCATTTTACAATTGAATTTATATAGGAAAAATAAGAGAAGTGGCTTGATAATTTAAGTAAATTTATTAGGAAAAGAGATGAGAATTCCTGAAAACATAGGTTAGGTTAGATTCCGAGCCTCTGTGCGTGCCTCCCAATGGGCAAGTGGACAGTTATAACCGAAATTATTTTTCTGAGGTTATGTCTGGACAGTTGTAATGCCCGCCGAGTCCTTTTTTCATCCATGATGGGCCAGATTTTCCTGGTTTCCGCACAGGTAGCTTCATCGTTCCACAATAAGTTGCTTACTCCTTGTGAGTGAAACACCTACATAATATGTTGAACCGTCTCGATTCAAGGTGGTGCCTGCTTGCGCCAAAGAGTCCGTCATGCAGTTTTCCGGTATGTCCCTGTGTCCGGGGACCCAATTAAGGTTAACCAATGGATGTCTCGCTGTCTCCCCCAGAGGATCTGGCATTCTTGGACAATTCTCGATGTGATGAACACATTCTCCAGGGATCTTATGGCCGCATTGCTATCGGTAATAATGTGATTATCCCTTCCATTTATTTCACCGTACCGGATGCGTCTCACGGCTATGTAGCTAGCCATTATCTAGACCTGAATGACACTGCAGTGGTCCGGCAGCCTAATTGGAACGCTCTAGTTTAGCTGCTCGGAGTGTATGCCAGAACCGACACCATACAGTGTTTTAGACCCTTCCGTGAATATTCGAATCGCATTCGCGGGAATTTGTAGGTCATCATAGTGGACCACGTTATCCAAAATGCTTACCGTGAAGCCAGGATCAAAGATCGAATCGGGTGTGACATAATCAACTTCCATGTGTCAATTTATTTCATACAGGATTCTAGCATGTCCGATATTGTAATCTCCATGCTCCAGTGGCCCTTAGTCTTATCGCTGCATTCGCAGCTTACTGTTTCGCCAAAATGTCTGGTGGTAACCAATTCAGGATCGTAAACAACGCCTTAGAGGGGGTTGTTCTAATGGCACCTGTTACCGTTATTGCCAACATTCTCATCATACGTTCAAACCTAGTTAGGTGACACATTCGTATAGCCAGTATACATTCCTCGAGTTGATTCGCCAGTTCAGACCAATGGCCTTTTTACAGCAATATAATGCAGTTGCCGCCTTAGTAGTCATGCAAGTGGTGTTCATCTTCCAGTTCAGTCTACTATCCAATATTAGTCCAAGTTATTTGGCATTATCGGACAGTGTCAGTGATACCCCATTTATTTTCGGGGTAGGTAGGTAGGTAGGTAGGTAGAAAGGCTGGTGTGAAGTCTCCTTCACACCCTCACCCAGAGACCAATACGGTCCATTGTGATGCCTTGTTTATAGTTAAGAAGCTGAAAAAAGAAGGTGAAGAGAAACAGCAAAAGAATCAGAAAAGATAAGAACAGATAAGAATAGATGAGAAAAGGAAGTTCTGACCAAACCCGAGAGAAAAGCCTCACTCAACACAACACCAATCCGCCCTATGTGCGGCTAGCTCCCAGTCTCCTGCTGCGCAGCCAGGCCATCCCCATTACGAATCCTATCAGACTCTCGAGCCCACAGCCCGGGACGTCCCCTAATTCGCCTAGGAATCTGCTGCCCAGCCACCTCAGCCTGCTGCCCTGTAGCCTGGGACAGCGGCACAAAATGTGCTCAACCGTCTCCAGCTCCTCCGGGTCCTCACACAACCCGCACATATCCGACACGTCGGATCCTAACCTCATCGCCATCCTGCCTATCATGCAATGACCCGTGATGATTCCTATTATGGTCCTCACGCAGACCCTGCTTCTGCCCAGCAACAACTCCGAGTCGGACTTCCTGAGCACCGGCCACATCGTCCGTGATACCCGGCAGTCCGTTCGGTTCCCCCAGGCCCTATTGGTCGCGTCCAGAATCCATTCCCTAATCTTCCCAAAGTAGAATCCTATTGGAGGCCTAATTGCCTCTATGTGATTAGGATCCTCCATCTCTGAGCCCTGTCTCGCCAACTCATCAGCAATCTCGTTGCCGCTTATGTTGCAGTGACCAGGCACCCAGCACAATCTCAACATATACTCTCCTAAGGCTCCCTCCAGAGCCCTCCTGCAACCGTCAACTAGCTTCCAAAGGAAAAAAAAAAAAAAAAAACATGCATGTCTTTTTGATTTCTTACTTTACAAAAAAAAAAAAAAACCATAAAATAAAAAAAAAAAAAAAAAATAAACAATAAAAAATTAATTAATTTATATCACGTATACAGTTTTAACTGAAATAAAATAAATAATTGATAAATCAAAAAACATACAGTTTTAAAGGCGCTAAAGAGACCGAAACAAGTTTAAGGAAATAAAATAATCTATAAACAAAGTAAAAACTACTTCGGTTGAACAGACTATTAAATGATCTGAAAGCCAAAGTTTGATACCTACACTACGTTCAGCAGCAGTCGGGGTCCATTAATTTTATTTTAGCGTATAATTTGCAATGATATCCCGCCTGCTAAACTTAATACGGGAATTCAACATAGGCTTTAATCTCATATTTTTTTAAATTATTTTTTAATTATTTATTTTATTTTAGACGTTTTTGTCGCGGTATTTTTATGAGAGTTCCAGCCTATTTAAACAATTTTATTATTTGTAATTTAATTTAACAAATATTATATTATTCCTAAAAATCAGTTAATTTTTCAGTTAATTTTTTTTAAATCTCCGTATTTTCCTGATGTTAAGAGACATTTTGGTTAAGATAAGCACTCAAAGTATAAAGAAACTTTTTAAACTGGATAGTTTTCAAAGTTTGTTCGATTTCAATTTCACTCATATGTATTCGATTTACCGAGCATGGCTGATAACTTTATTTTTCTTCATTTAAAAGCTCTACTCTAAAGGTTTTGGTAATTTGTTTATTTATCGTATTACTATTTTGCGCCAACAATCCGTGATTTGGTTTTCAGCTATCTTAGGACACTTCGCTTTTTAAGACGAATCTTACAATACCTAAAATGTCAAAATGCATCCAGCCATTTGGATGGTAACAGGTAATAAAGATATTGAAGTCAGGTAAAAACTAGTAACTGGTAAGTTTACACAATTATAAATGTTGATGAATTTTTTAAAATTAACGTCAAATTCACTATCAAAAAGGGACTAAAATATGTTCAGAATAAATACAGAATATAACAACATTATAAAACAACATATTAAAAAGTAGAATTTTCTTAGAAATTAATTTTAATCGATTAATTGACATAATTTGTTCGAGTTGTTCGTTATTTGAAATTGGCGATTTTAATTATTCGATCAAATAATTAAATTCGACTAATCGTAGTTCGATTAATCGAACAACGATTAATTGAGTGGATACTCTATTGCCCATCTATATCAATATATATGATATTCATTTATGGCCAGCCTTACAATTGAACTCTTACAATAAGCAAAAACTGTCTTAAGATTTGAAATTGGTTTTAGGAATAAAAAAAAAATTGGTTTTTCAAAATTCCAAAAAAAAACGAACATTTTTAGTTTTTTTCTGACTCTGCTTCAATAAACGCTATGTATGTAGAATATTTAAGTACATATTAGGACAAATAAAACAGATTTAAAAAAGTTGATTATTTCAATTGGAGAGGAAGGAAACAAAATGTCCACAATAATACTTTATAATTAGTTTTCCTTGAGTGAAAACTTTGTTTGCCAATTTTTTATAATTTTTAAGAACTGTAGTTCCTACTTTTTTCTCAAAAGAATTAAAAAAATCAACTATAGGGCCGACGGACTATCTATACTCTTTAAATTTCGATAAATCTATTATGCATTTCAGCTAAAAATATACTGAAGGAGATTCTAAATATAAAAACAGTTTTAAATATAATTATTTATTTATTTATTTCATTCAATGTAATATAAAAAGCCACTCTTGGCCAATTAAAACATATATTCAAAGCAGTTTGACTGAATGCAGTAGTAAAATATCTAAATTTAAAAATTAAATTATGTATTTAAACAATTTAGCAAACGTTGAAATTAGTTTTTAAAATTATTTTCCTATTCACTTATCAGTTAGCAAGTTTCATGACAAAATCTTTGTTTTAAAATAAAATAACAAAGAAAAAGATATTAGCTAGCATTCTAAAAAATTTATATTGTACCTACTTTAAGTATATTTTTCCGTCAAATGACTCATGTTATTTCCAATAACATACTGCAGTGTTGTTTTTCTTACTTGTTTTTAACGCTTAGCAACAACAATATTTTGTTAAAACAAAACGCAAACCAAAAAAACTTTGGTTTTGCAAAATATAAACAAATAATAATGACTGACTCGTTTTACAACATAAGAAACAAACGTACAGTCACGTGATTGGATGATTTTTTTTAACAAAAGTCAGTATGCACACACATATGTATGTATGCAGTACGTACATGCAAACAGATGTACATACATACATAAATACTTATCTTAAATGTAGACTAAAATTTCATGTTTTAAAAATAAAAATTGGTAATTTTTTGTGTTTTTAAAAAACTGTTTAAAAAAAGAAACAATTTTAAACCGATAATATTGATTTAACATTAAGGGTATTCAGTTCAGGTTTTTTTCGTATTCCAAGGAATTAAATAAGATAATTATGTAAGTCTGGGTTCATACTATGAAAGTTTTCTTTCGGAAGAAGAGAACATGCTATTCATCTCTCCCCTCTCACTAATAAACTCAGACTTTCTGGAAGAAAACTTTCATAGTCTGAAATATAATCATCATCATCATCATCATATATATTAATAGGCAAGTGGATTTCTTTGGATCCCTTTTACGCCTAAACTATACATCGTATTTTAACAAATGATATATCAATCGAAAGATATTTTTTGGTAGATTCTGTTAATGTAAATTTAAAATCGGTTCAGTATTTTACGAGTTGTATCCCTGTCGGATTTTTATAAGCTAGCTCAACATTTAGTTGACTTTTAGCTAACTTATTTACGACTGACTTGTAAACTAACTCATAATTGGTGCAGACTGACTTCTTCTCGATAAGTATTGAACTAGCTTTTGGCTAACTCAAAAGTTATGTAGAGATTAGTGAGTTGTGTTTTGTGCGACTGACTTCTTCTCGATAACAACTGAACTAGCGTTTGGCTAACTCAAAGCTGATGCAGTGGACTTTGGTAAAAAAACGTTTTGCTTGTTTTGTGTACTTTTTCATAGTTAAATAATAAGCAAAAGTTCCCATATTCTCTTTGATAATATCATTTAGTTAAATACATCTCATTTTTAAAGTAGAATTATTATGAAAACCGGTTTTTGCCATATCGGGCATGCTACTGGTGTCTTATAACTGAGAGTTTTTCTGCAGACAAAGGGGAAATACAACAAAAGTGAAAAAAAACATATGTGTAATAGTCTCTGTCTCTCTTTAGAAATGAGTTAACTTTAAGCTAACTCATTTTCCGACAGGGATGCGTTAGAAAGTGGTACTAATACATTGAAACAGTTCACATACGTGTGAGCAAAAACAATGTAAACACATAACAGAAGCAGTATGCTTTTTTTTTGTGTTTACATAGTAAAAAGAACAACAACATGCAGAGTTTTCTGCTATGCATTAAATTGGAGAACAGTAGATACCTATTAAGAAATAAAAAAGAGAAAGACAATTTTAAATATTTTGTTTTCTTTTTAGAAGAGTTGTTGTTTTTAAATGTTACCGTTGATTTCTTAAATTTTGCACATATGAATAATTTTAATGTTATTGTTACATTTAGTCAATTCACAAGGTATCCTAACATGTCATATTGTCAAAATGTCCTAATATTTCACAATGGCTTAAAAATATTGTTGTACGGCTCAGCCGCTCAGCGCTGGACTTTTCTGATTAATTACGACAGCACAATAAACACAGCAAGCAACGTTCTATTTATTTAAGACACTTTTTGTTAACAAACCAACTTACATTTTAAAGAATGTGTTTATTGCATTTTTTTTTTAAATAAAGTGCGATCTTTTGATGGGCTGCGATTTTATATAACAGACACTACCGATCATGGTCATTTGTTATATGATAATCATGTATTTACAAAAAATTTATATAATATATATTATTATATATATAATCTATATTATAGAGAGGTTATAACAACATAATTCATCAACGAAATAAATATAAATGGAAAATATATTAAAGGCTTTGTTATATAGCATTTTCAGTTTAAATAAAACCTTTTTCAAATTAAACGAAACCTTTTTCAAATTAAGCGAAACCTTTTTCAAATTAAACGAAACCTTTTTCAAAAACATTTAAAAATTTTTAAAAATAAATTAAACCATTTTTAAAAATTTGTAGGGAATTTATTTTTTGGATATCTTTGAATTACTCATTAATGAAGAGGCGACACTTACAATGTTACGATCAGTGGTAAAATATCTAAATGATGATTGGGCATGAAATTTTAACTTTGAAAATGTCTTCTCTATCGGGTTCAGCATAGGAGAACAAGAGTTTTAATGTACATTCACTACAGTCCACCATATGTCTTATTACTTGGGATTTATGGATTCTGGCTTTATCCATAATTAAAAATGAGTTTTGTAGCCTTGGGCTGCTTTCAATTTTATCTCAGAGCTCCCGAATTTACAGTGGAAACAGAAATAACTTTATGGTAAACAACGCCAGTATCTATCGTCGCAATTAGAGTCAAGTTACTTCTCTTTACGGTTGGCAAAACAACATGAGCTTTTTCATTTTCTATAGCAAAAAAAAAAAACTAAATTCCTACAAAATTTTAAAAATGGTTTTATTTAATTTGAAAAATGTTTAACGGTATTTGAATAAAGTTTCGTTTATTTTGAAAAAATTTCGTTTATTTTGAATAAAGTTTGTTTTATTTTGAATAAAGTTCCGTTTATTCTGAAAAAAAGTTTCGTTTAATTTGAAAAAGGTTTCGTTTTATATGAAAAATGTTTTATTTAAACTGAAAATGCTATAAACATTCAAATTAGGGAACTTATGTTACATATACATTTTTAGAAAAATTGTCACTAAATTTCATATGCCTAAAAGAAATATGCCTCATAAAATTAAAAATTGTTCTGCTCTACTGAGAATTATTACATTTTGAGTTACTACCCTCTTTATAATCAAGTGCGATATGTTTTTTAACATTAAATTAATATATGTATTTCTACATATGTATATACATATTAAATAAAGTTTTAACACATATGATTAAATAAATATTAGAAATAACGGTACAAATAAGTTATTTCTAGATTGCAGTCGATTGTGTCGACTGCTGGCCCATACTAGTTAATATTATTATTATTATGTTCTTTATTTAACCGAGCCCATAGGGCCATATATGTTATTATTAGTATTTTACAAAAATGAAAAATTGCAAGTCTGAACCACGACTTATTGATATAAAAAATTACACCATTTCCAATTGTATTTTAAAATTTCCAAAAGTATTTTAAAATTTGCCAAATTAATTTTAAAATTGTCTAAATATATTTTTAAATTTTCTAAATGTGTTTTGAAATTGTCCAAACATTTGAAGTTTGTCCCAATCTTATATCTTATACATACATATATAAATACGGGAACAATTTGTTGTAGTTGATTTTTAAGTATCTTATCGTCCACCGATTTTAATGAAACAAATATCGTTTTAAAAGTATTTTTGTGGAGATATACAAAATATAAAGTTCTTTTCTAAATTTTTAGAATTTAAGTGTTTAAAAGCATTTACATTTGTTTTGCAAACACACATGTTTTACCACACATGTTCTAAAAATGTTCTCGTTTTTTTTTTGTACTTGCAAACACAAATGGATGAAAAGAGTGCATTTTGTTGTTTTCTTAAAATGTGTACGTTTTTGTTGTATAACGTACTGGTTCTATCGAAAGTAAATGTCAAATGGTCGAATTTCGGCCACCGGACGAAACTAGTATAATTAAAATTGTCAATTTAAAATTGTCTAAATATAATTAAAAATTATTCAAACACAATTTAAAATGTTCCATATGTATTTTAAAATTTTCCAAAAGTTTTTCAAAATGATACAAATATATTTTAAAAATTTCGAAACATATTTTAAAATGTTTCATATGTATTTTAAAACTTTCCAAATGTATTTAAAATTTATTTAAATATATTATTATAAATTATTCGACCATCCATTATATTATTTTTAATTTCTATTTATTTAAGCTTATGGTCTAGTTTTTATTTTATAAAAAAGTTAATCTTTATTTTTCTTTCGAATTCCGTTGTGTTACGAAAATTCGAAAGAAAAATAAAGATTAACTTTTTTATAAAATAAAAACTAGACCATAAGCTTAAATAAATAGAAATTAAAAATAATTTATTTAAATATATTCAGCCATGCTTTTAAATTTTTTTAAACGATCCTGTTTTAGAAGTTCATAAAAATTATTCAGTTTTATATATGTCATACTTTCAGTGCCACTTATATTTCTTAGTCCCATTTTACAACGTGGCAAGTGGAAGGCAGACATTTTTCTTATTCTCTTTTGAACTTGCCTTAACCTTTTACAATCGCGAAATTAATAGACAGACAGAAATTATTCGTTTCCTTTCTTCGTTCATTTTCGCTGTTGACGGAGACTAACATTTAACAGGCAATGATATATAAAATTACATTGGTGTGAGAAAAATTATATGAAGCAACACATGAAAATTGCGAACAGTAAAAGAGAAACTCGAAAAATGTCTAGTACAGATAGTCATGTACTACACTCTCTACATCTACAACCCCTCGCCAACAAACTTCGTCTGTCTGCCTTCCACTTGCCACATTGTAAAAGGGGACTTAGAACAGCTCTAAAAATCATGGAAATCTCGGTCATAATAAAAAAAAATTCAACTGAAAATTTCCTTCGGTTTAAATTTTACTCGATTTCGATTTCCAGAACATGGCCGATTGTTTAATGGTCCAATTTTTTTTTAAAATTTTTCAAATGTATTTTAAAAAATTGTGTACAAGAAAACATTTAAACAATTTTCAAATTTCAAATCAACAAAAAAAGTTGGAAAATTTTAAAATACAATTCGGCAAATTTTAAAATACGTTTCGAAATTTTTAAAATACATTTGTATAGTTTTAAAATACATTTGTATAGTTTTAAAATACATTAAGAGAATTTTAAAATGCTTTTGGAAATTCTTTGGGTCTGCTTGATCAGGAAAGTATTCCGGCGGGAATCTCGGATCATAGGAGTATGACCTTAGACTTCGGTGTAACACTACCGGTGGAGTTCCCGGAAAGTTTGGCGCGGATCCAACGGACTGTTTGAGGGGTGGGCAGAATATACGGACGGGTATAAGATGGATACTGGCACTGGGGCTGGTGTTTTTATTGCTGACACTGACGTGAAAAGGTCATTCAGACTCCCAGATGAGTGCAGAGTCTTCCAGGGACTTCTATGGGCTGATACGGGAAGGTTCCGATATGCCGTTAACCGGTCCTGGAGGGATAGAACGGATTGCAGGGTGTCGAGGGCCATATGGCCTGGATTGGACGCAGGGGCAACCAGGGTTCTATTAGGACTGGATAGGACTAGTCTCAGGACGCTTATAGTGTTCATGACGGGGAATTGTTCTGTTAGGGCTTTTATGGGTAAATGGGACATAACGATACCGGACTTCTGCAGCCCCGCACAGCCTGCTGAAGAGCTAGAGACGGTTGAGCATGTACTGTGCCACTGTCTTAGGATGCAGGGCCCCAGGCAGAAATGGCTAGAGGCTAGTTTTCACGACGAACTGGGGTGTATCGCTGGATGTAATCCAACCGATCTGCTGGGGTTTGTCAGGGAAATAGAATGATTCTATTTGGGGGACCATAGGGGGGATTTGTCCTACGCGGTTATTTCTATTTTTTACTTTTCTTCTTTACTTTTCTTCTCTTTTTTCCTCTTTTCTCCTGTACTGAAGGGATTCACAATGGACCTCCCTTGGGCGCATAACCCTTCTTAACCTAACCTAACCTTTGGAAATTCTTAAAATACAATTGGAAATGATGTAGATCAAACTCGAGTATTTAATACTAAGTTGAGAAAAATACATCTCATTACTTCAAGATGCTTCTTAAGAATATTAATGCATCCAATGTTGTATCTGTCGAAACTTTTGTCGGTTTTTTTGGATTTGTGTTCCACAAAATTCATATTTAATTATGAACAAATCGTTTAAACTTATTTAATGAATATTTTTTGTACACAAAGCACTTTCTGTCACTTACAAATTGTTTTGTAATTATTTTTTTCTTAAATGAAATAAAGCATACAGGGGTGTCATAGAATCCAAGTCGGTTTTACCAATTGTCGGGTTTTCAAACCTATATTGGTATCTTAAAAACAAGTCGATTTTGTTTGATATTCGAATCGGCGGTTTTATGTTTGGCTCATGTGTTTTCAGCTTTAAATGCAATTTTTGTTTGATAATTTTCAAAATTATGATTTTTGCGATAACATATTGTTAAAACAATTATTGAAAAAAAAAGGTGAATGGTAACACACCAAACATATGAAATAAACGCCATCGTTGTATTATTTGCATTTCTTGTTTACATTTGTGTAATTTTATTGTTTTATAAATATATAAAGCGAATTTATTAAAAATACACAAAAAATTGCTGTTTCTAAATAAATAAATAATGTTGCAAGTGAGAATAATAATTTTGCGAGTTTGCAGCAAAATACTATTTTACCAATTTTATTTCCTTCCATCTATGCAAAAAAAAACTAACTGTTCAAAAAACAATATGAAAATTAAACTCAACATTTTTTATTTTTCGAATTTATTCTGAGTTAAATTTCAGTTATGTAGGTTAGGTTAGGTTAGGTTAGAAAGGCTGGTGTGAAGCAAACTTCACACCCTCACCCAGAGACCATTATGGTCCATTGTGATGGCTTTATTTAGTGAAACAAAGAAAGAAAGAAGAGAAAGATATCTAGTGTGACAGAGTAGGAGAAGTTAATGGTGAAAGCACAGGGAAGGAAGATAGTGGAAGATAAGAAATCGGACAGAACAAGCAAAACACAACCTTACCAAACAGGAAAAACTGCCCTACATGTTTCCCAGCCTCCTGCCGCGCAACCAGGTCATTCCCATTACGAATCCCGTCAGATTCTCGAGCCCGCAGCCCGAGACATCTCCCAATTCGTGCAGGAATCTGCTACCTAGCCACCTCAGCCTGCTGTTCTGTAGCCTGGGACAGTGGCACAGAAAGTGCTCAACAGTCTCCAGCTCCTCTGGGTCCTCACACAGCCTACATATATCCGATAAGCCAGACCCCATTCTCACCGCCATTCTGCCTATCATACAGTGGCCCGTGATAATACCTATCATGGTCCTGACGCAGGCCCTACTCTTACCCAGCAGCGCGTCCGAATTTGACCTACTAAGCATCGGCCACAGCGTGCGCGATACTCGGCAGTCCGTTCGGCCCCGCCAAGCCCGATTAGTCCTGTTCAGAATCCATTCCCTAATTCTCCCAAAATAGAAGCCCATTGGAGGCCTGACTACTTGCAAACTGTCAGGATCTTCCATTTCCGAGCCCAGTCTTGCCAACTCATCAGCTATCTCATTGCCGGTGATGTTGCAGTGACCCGGTACCCAGCAGAGCCTCACAACATAATTCCCTAAGATTACTCCTAGAGCCCTCCTACAATCGTCCACTAGCCTGGAGTTCACATAACAGCCCTTCAAGGCCCTAAGAGCCGCCTGGCTGTCCACATATATAGTGACCTCCGAGCCCTTGGCAATGTTAGCTCCTACCAATTCCACGGCCCTGAGAACCCCCAGAACCTCCGCCTGAAATACACTGCAGTCGTCGGGAAGTCTATATGACTTTCTGATATCCAGATCCTCAATGTAGACCCCCGCACCCGTGCCCTTCATCTTCGAGCCATCAGTGAAAATAGCAAATCCCCTATACAATCTGCCCTGCCCTGACCAGCTCTCCCTAGAAGGCAATATCACCTCTGGCAGACGCCCAAAATCGACCCTAGTGACCAAATAATCCGTAGAGCCGGGCGAGCCTAGTTGATAACCACTAGTACTAATTTCACTCAAGATCCGCGAGTGACCCTCCGTGAAATTTCCTAACAGTCCTAGCTCCCTCAGCCTAAGAATGCTCCTTGCTGCCATTTCCCTCACATACTGCTCTATAGGCAGAAGATGAAGAATAACATCCAGAGCCGCCTGAGGGGTACTTCTCAAGGCACCTGTCATGCCGATCGAAGCACACCTCTGAGCCTTAGACAGAAGGTCCCTCCGACTAGCTAGTTTCAATGCCTCCCACCAAACACAGCATCCATACGTAAGAATGGGTCTAACCACCGAAGTGTACAGCCATCCCACAACTGACGGCCGGAGTCCCCAACTCCTACCTATCGACGATCTGCAAGCATAGAAAGCATTGAGACCCCTCTTAAGTCTCTCCTGAGTATTCCTCCTCCAGGACATCTTACTGTCCAGAAAAACTCCTAGATACTTAGCACTA
Source organism: Pollenia amentaria (assembly GCA_943735925.1). Taxonomy (NCBI): domain Eukaryota; kingdom Metazoa; phylum Arthropoda; class Insecta; order Diptera; family Polleniidae; genus Pollenia; species Pollenia amentaria. The sequence goes on along the minus strand of OX031010.1, from coordinate 178,665,205 downwards.
TCAGATAGCCTAAGCTCTACTCCCCCTAGTACCGGCAGCCTAAAATTCTCCACCTTGTACCTCCTTGTGAAAAGAACTAATTCTGTCTTCTCCGGATTAACTCCCAAGCCCTTATCAGTCGCCCATGCTGACAGTTCGCCCAGCGCCCCTTGCATGACATCGCTAATTGTCGGCAGAAACTTGCCCGATACCAATATAACTACATCATCCGCGTAGGCGACGACCTTCTGACCTATCCTGTCAAAACGTCCCAGAACGACATTGACAACCAAGAGCCACAATAAGGGAGAGAGAACTCCCCCTTGTGGTGTCCCCCTAGTCACGAGTTTCCTTAAGCGCTCGTTTCCCCAGTCCGAGTGAATAACTCTGCTGCTAAGCATCAGAGTTATCCATTCGACCAAGAATAACGAAACCCCTAAATCACTCAGTGCCTGCCTTATGGCCTCTATTTTCACATTATTAAAGGCCCCCTCTATATCCAGGAAAGCCGCCAAGGTGTATTCCTTGTCTCGCAATCCCCGTTCTATATAACCCACCACATCATGAAGCGCACTCTCAACAGACCTACCCTTAAGATAGGCATGCTGAGCGCCGCTGATGATGCCGGCGTCAATCTTCGTCCTCAGATGTAGATCAATCAGTCTTTCTAATGTCTTCACAAGAAAAGACGATAGGCTGATAGGTCTAAAATCCTTGGGTTTAGAGTGACCGGTTCTACCTGCCTTAGGTATGAAGATAACCCTGACCTCTCTCCACCCTCTAGGAATGTAGCCATTTAGCAGACATACCCTAAATAGTTCCACCAGCAATAGGAGTGATGATCCCTGGATATTCTGTAGCATAGCCGGAAATATACCATCTGGTCCTGCCGATTTGTAAGACCCAAAAGTATTAACCGCCCATGTAACCTTATCCAAGGTGATGATATCCCCCACCGCCTCTCTTATCTCACCCCCCGAGCCTGATCCATAAAAGGGGTTACCACACCCCACCTGTTCCCCCGTTCCCGGATCCACACAACCCGGGAAGTGAGTCTCCATAAGCAAACAGAGAGATTCGGAGCTAGATTCTGTCCATGAGTCGTCCGGTCTCTGAATAAATCCCGGGACCACAGGGTCCTTGGATAAAATCCTTCTGAACCTGGACATCTCATTCACAGATTCAACTGACTCGCTAAATTTGATCCACGAGTCCCTTTTAGCCCTTCTAATATCTCCCTTGTACCTATTATAACTTATCCTAAAGTTACTCCAGTCCTCATCCCTACGCGTATGCTTCGCTCTATTGAATAACCTTCTGACAGTGGTCCTTTGAGTCCTCAACTCACCTGTCCACCATCTCGGTTGCGAGCGCCTACCCGGAAAATTTAACGGACAAGATCGCTCATAGCTACTGGTTAACACCTCCGTAAAGGTACCCACCATGTGCTCCACGCCGGCCGAAGTCGACCCCCAATCGTGTGTAACTCTAAGGTTACTATTCACCAATCCCGAGAAGGTATCCCAATTCGTCCTCCTTGGATTCCTATAAGGACGCCTTTTTGACTTTTCGAAGTTTAGATTAAAGGATATACGACCATGGTCAGAGAAGGAAAATTCCAAAGCCACCCTCCAATCATCTACTAAGTCTCTATAGTTCGTCAATGTTACATTTATTACTGCCTCCCTATCTCTAGTTCTGAATGTTGGCGTATTCCCCCTATTACAGATGTAAAGATTGCTAGCAATAATAAAATCAAACATAGACTCACCCCTTTTGTGGATGTCGGTACTTCCCCATTGGGTATGGTGTGCATTAGCGTCACAACCTAGTACCAGTCTCGAGCCACTTCTGCTCGAGTGCTCCACCAACTCACGTACTTTCACACCAGGTGGATCGGTAGCCTCATATGGTAAGTATACCGATGCCAGTGCTAGGACCGTTTTGTCCATAGCTTCACCTGTAACAACCGTGAGGTCTCCATTGCTGAAAGAATGAGACAACATAAATTTGAGCTCATTTCTTGCCATTATACAAGTCCGAACCTTCTCATCCGTGTGGGGTACGAACAGTGTATATCCCGTGGCCTTTAATCCAACTACCCGGTTGTTGTTGATCCAGGGCTCTTGGATTAAGGCTACGTCCACGTTGTTATCGATGAGGTGAGTTACTAATTCGGTTGAGGCTGCTTCACAGTGATGCAGGTTTATCTGCACCACATTCAGCCTCTTAGGGTCCATCATTTTTTGGAAACCTAAAACTGATAGACCCCAACCCAAATATCGCAACCCCACTCATCGACTTCAACTTCCTGAGAGACTCTTGGTCCACTGTGGGTAATTCGTCCATAGGCCTAGCTCCCTTAACCGTGACCAATCTGTCACCATTAAGAGGGCTGGGTGGTGAACTCTTACCCTCCTTCCTTCTATCTTCCTTGTAAGAGGATACGCCAGCAGAATCTGGTGAGGATCCTTTGTCTTTACTGACAACTTTTGATTCCTCAGCAGCCTCTGCTGTATACCCCGCAGGATAGGGAAGCCCTAGGATGACATCGAAAGAACCGTGGATTCTTTCGAATCCAGCAGTGTTCTTCCGGTGCATCCTCAGCAAATGCCTATCCCGCCCATCGTGCAGTGAAGAGTCTTTCTTAGCTATCTTTTCTAGAAAGGCTAAAGAGACTCTCCCACCACTCTTGGCTTTTCCTAGATTCGATCGGCTCTCCGATGTGACCTGTTCTGTCACATCCTGCCGAACAATGGATTTCGATGTACTCGCCAATTTGCTCTCTGTCTCAAATGTGGCCACAAAAGTCGCTGGTTCAACCCTCTGGTCCTGACCATGAGCCGAAATCATAGCTATTTCGTGCTCATCATCAGAGTCCAAGGTCAAATCACCGAGTCTTTCCGAGGCCCCAGAGCGTGTCAGTGAGTCCATTGTCGAGCCCATCCAGTTGGTCTCTGTCAGTTCTGTCATTAACTGACTTTCTTGCAGCAGAATATCCCTGTGAGCACCCAGCAGATCCGAGTCTGAATCTGACAACGGGCCTGTTGAGTTGTCAGTGATACTCCCTGCACCAACTTCTGTCACTATGTCCGTATTTTGTTTTATCTTGAAATCGTCCAGTTTCCAATCCCACGAGTATGCACGTATACAAAGGACCATCTCGCGCAGTGACGGCTTGCACGGACTAGGCTAGAATTACAACTGACCTTTGCCATCAGCGTCAGAGGGAAGCTGTTCGCGACTAGTTTCTTTAACCACTAACTAGTCATCCAGGTCCTCGGCACTGCTATCAACCACCTTGACCTTAAAAGTGGGGGAAGTGGGAATAACAAGGGGGGGGGGGGGGGGAAGGAATGTAGGTGAAGGGAATAGGATGAGGAATGGATAACCCTTGGTCATGCTGGCCTTAAAGCGTCTGCCTTTAAACTTGTTCCGACTCAACTGTCCGGATTCAAGTTCCAAGACAGACACCACAGCCGACACTTAAGCCACCACATCGCGGCAAGATAGTTATCCAGGTGGTGGCGGTGTTGGTTTATGTGGATGGTTTGGACTGGACAAGGGTCCGCTAGAAATATTTAATCACCGTCTAGCCCAGAGCCACACGGAAATAAAATTTCCAGAAGGTTTTACGGATTTCTCCAACGATTAATCTAGCACGCCGTAGCGTAAAGTAAAAATCGTCAGCTATGTATTTTTTCAAGCTTTTTGTAATTCAAATTTAACTCATAGAATAAATTCTAAAAATAAAAAATGTTGAATTTAATAAAGTTGCTTATGAAAAGAAATAATTCCCAACATCTTTTTGTTAAAAAAATAAACTTTATCCAACTATATTTATTTAAAATAAAAAAAACAAGAACTGTATGCTTGGCTTATTTTCAATAAAAAACCGATAATATTGGTTTCTGTGACCCCTAAAACCGACACTAATTTCATTTCGAACAAAAAACCCATAACATTGGATTACATGACACCAATGTATATTTTTTTGTCGGTTTCAAATCTAATTCCAATAAGATTGGTTTCTATGACACCCCTGATAGTTTTTGTTTTGGTATATTTTGTTTATTTTTTAACAACAGGGTGCACGAAAACTTGTGTTTGTTAACAAATACATAAAATGTAAAAATAATGAAAATATAAAAAAATCGGGATCCCGAAAATCCCGGGGTAAAAAATTAGAAATCCCGGGATTCGGGATTTGCCTAATCCCAAAAATCCCGGGGTTGGTGATTTCCCGATTGGAAGCCCTAGTACTTACTATATTAACCGTGTTATTCGATTATCCGTGCTAAGCCCGGTCAAATGGAATCCAGATAATCGAGGTTCAAATGTATTTGGCTTTGTGTTTTTTTATGCGAATGCAAAAAATGAGATCACTTTTAAATTAACTCAATGTTTAATATATTATGCCTTTTTGTTAACGTCGATTATTAAAGTTTACGTGTCTTTTGCGGCCTTTTTCAAAATAAATTCCGGTTTATTTGTTTATTAACTTGAGATATTCACGATTAAAACTTTTGTGTTATATTCATTTCCGCTTAGTTAGTGTGAACATTAAAAAGCTTACAGCAATCCAGGGTCCATTTTAGGACAATATATTTAAAAAAAAAAACTTTGAACTTAACGATTATAATAACAAAACCGATTCTGATTAACGATTTTTGGTTTTTTTTTTTAGTACTGTACAGTAATGTTACAAAGCATATTTGTTTTGCAGTTAAATTGTAACTTTAATCACTTATAATAACCGTGTTCATATTTTTAAAATCCAAATACAGAACAAATGGTCACTGTACTGATAATTTTATATTTGTTTGTTTATTTGTTTACTTGATATTGAATCTGTTATTAATATTCTAACACTTGCCGGCTTATTTTATAAGCAAACAAAAACAAGCACACGTAAACAACTAGTAAAATATATTTTCTAACGTTAAACAGTAAAGAAAATAATAATTCATAAATAAACAATTTATGAAAATGTAGCAAATAATTAAATAACTTCCTTTTTTCAGTTAATGATGGTCGTACTGCAGCTGTACCACAATATCGTGGTTTGGGCAGTGCTTTTGCCACTATATTCCGTCAAGAGGGTTTTCGTGGTCTTTACAAAGGTGTAACACCTAATGTCTGGGGATCTGGCTCATCGTGGGGTCTTTATTTTATGTTGTAAGTATTGTAACTAATTTTTAATGTTAAAAATAAATAATAGGATTTTATTAAAATGTCTTTTTTTTTTAGTTACAATACTATTAAGACTTTCATTCAGGGTGGCAATACCACTTTACCACTAGGACCCGCTATGCATATGGTAGCTGCTGCCCAATCGGGTGCATTAACTTTAGTTTTAACAAACCCAATTTGGGTGGTAAAGACACGTTTGTGTTTACAATATGGAGCAGAGGGTAGTAAAGGTACAGAATATCGTGGTATGGTACATGCGCTGGCGCAGATTTATAAAGAAGAAGGCATAAGAGGCTTGTATAAGGTAAGTGTTGAAGGAAAATAAAAAAAAACATTTAATAGATTGAAACTATTTTTTGTTTCTGTATTTATAGGGTTTCGTTCCTGGCATGCTGGGTGTATCTCATGGTGCCATACAGTTTATGACATATGAGGAAATGAAAAATTGGTATAATGAATATCGAAAATTACCAATCGATACAAAATTGGTGAGTTGTATTTCATAACTATTTCTGAAAGTTTTTATAGTTCAAATTAAAAGTAAAATGTAGAAAAACTAGAATTCTATTAAGATTAAAAAATTTTTTTTTTAAATTCTGAAATATGTAAATCATTTAGTTTTGTTTTTTTTTTCTTACAAATTTACAAAAACAGTGATTTGTTCGGATAGCAGCATATTTTTTGAAATCTAATTACAATTTTTTAGTATTATTTATAATAAAATATTTAATTCAACATTTTTTATTTTTCGAATTTATTCTATGAATTAAATTTCAGTTATGTATTTTATAAAGCTTTTTTGTAATAGTTCTATTCCTAGCACTACCACTACACTAATTTTTTTCCATGTTAGATACGCCCTTCTTAAATTAAAGAAACGATATCAAGTATGTAATATTTATATTAAATCGTTATCGTTGGCAAGACAAATGAAAAATTCTCATAACATCTCTAATCTACGGCACGTGTAACCAATGTAATGCAATTGGTTGTGACAAAAATAATAACAATTGTAGTCAGTTTTTTCTCAATTATATATTTTTATTAGGGCCATTTATTATAAATATATTCAGTTATTATCTGATCTTTTATAGCATTCTTACGAAATTTATTTGCAGTGAATAAAAGTTGTATATTTTTTAATCTAATCGAATAGAGATAAAATGGCCACAATGCAAAAAGCTAATAATTAAAAGCAAATGGTACATTGTGTTGCAACGTGATGGAACTATTTTTTGGTAATAATTTATTACTAGCAAACTTTCAAATAAACAGTTTTTGTAAAATGTCGTTTATAAAAAATTTTTTGTTGATTTATGTATGTATTTATGTATTATTTAAAGAATATGTTTTTTTATTTACGGCCAATTTCACCAAGTTCATACACATGTACATATATGTATAATAAGCTATTTCTATACCTGTCAGTTAACAAAATCTTTTGCCAGTTATAGTGAGTCAATTACAACTGAACTTGGTAAAATTAGCTGTTAATCTTTCATTTAAACAAAATATTTTTATTTATTTATCTTTATTAGCGTCACACTTTTTTATTTATTTAATTATAATTTGTCACGATTTTGTAAGTGTATAAGTTTTTTGTTAAAAACAGTTGTTTTTAGTTAATATGATAAGGGGTAATAGCCGATATTTTAAACATCTTTTTAAGGTTTTTATTTTTAAAAGATAAAAGAACAATTTATCTTACAGGCCTGAAATATTTTAATTTAATAAATAAATAAAAATAAATTGCTTTATATATATTCAACAGAACCTTCGAGTTTCGAATTGAAATATTTTATTACATTTACGTTCGAACATTTACGTTCAACATTTTCGAACGTAAACCTTCGCATAGAATTAGATATGAAAACTATTTTTAAAACTGAGTGTTTTTCATAGAACTTGTCTGTGTGAACGTTAACATAAAATTATTTCTTATATCTCAATTTTTTTTTATTATTCTGCCCCAGACTTAAAACGAAAATACTTAACAACTACTTATCATTAATACATAATTTGAACATGCAGCATTACATTGCACTAATTCTTAAAGTACTTTCACGTAATTCGCTAGATTGAAAAGTAAAACAAAATCAACAAAAAAAAAAGATTCAGGTTAAATTTTTAACTGTGACAGACAAATATTAAGATCAAAGTAAGATTAAAGACTAAAAAGTAAAGGCGTTGTTGGTAGTAGCAGCTCATCCAAATTATATTTTCTTATGTAAATGGTTTTAGTTACAAAAAGGGTTCTCTGTCGTAACATAAAAATTCATTTAATTCATTTGTTCGAATGATGACTAAATTTGTCATTACAAGTTCTTTAGATTTACTTCAGTACTACAAAATCTTGCAGCGTTTCTACGCGGTTAAATCAAAAACATAATAGAATTAAGACATGATATGAATACTAGAAAACTCAAACGAGTAACACTACTGATCCCACTGGAATAGAGTAGGAAAATAAAAAAACAACCATTGTAAATAGATATTAAAACATACATATTTATGTAGCTTATTAGGAGGTATATAAAATGTCATGAATATTTAAATATACTATATAATTATAACTTTTTTTTTAATACATCAACTAATCGAATAAGCAAAATTGAATTTGTTCTTCTATTTTTCAGGCGACATCGGAATATTTAGCATTTGCAGCTGTATCCAAACTCATAGCAGCGGCCGCTACTTATCCCTATCAAGTTGTGAGGGCGCGTTTACAAGATCACCATCACAATTATCGGGGAACTTTGGATTGTATTAAACAAACTTGGAGGTACGAACGTATGGGTGGTTTTTATAAGGGTCTCATACCATATTTAGTGCATGTCACACCAAATATATGTATGGTCATGCTAATATGGGAAAACTTGACCAATTAGAAATAATACTTGAAATGAGAAACAAACAAAAGAACTAAAACATACAAACAATTTATCTGCCTACTTAAATTTCTCTTATCTTATACAAAAACTAAATGAAAAATGAATACATTTAACATATTACAAAATAAGAAATCTTCAATGCAAACAATTTAACAACATCACTCCTATCGTAAACAAGAAAATTAATCCCTTTTCCTTAAAAATTTTATGGGGAAAAGAATAATTTCAAGGAAAAAATGGTTCACGATAGGCGTGTATGAAACGAAACTTGTTACCTGTTTTAAGATGACGACCTAAAAATTGGTTCGTTTAACAAAATTTCAAAATTTGTTTTTGTTTTTAATGTTTGTAATTTAACCGAATGAATTTTGCGCTCGTCATCTAAAAACAGGCAATTAGTTTTTTTTTTTGTTAATACTAACATAAGTTTAATTAAGAATTAAAAAATTGAAAGAAAACAAAAATATATTAAACTTAGGTGAAAAGTTAAAATAATTTAAAGAAAAAACAACAATTTTTAGATTTGTAAATTACCGTTAACTGAAATTTTAAAACGCAGCATAAAAATGACATGCTCTTGTAAAAGAGATTTAAATTAATTCGATAATTCTTGTATTACTGTTACTATTTTTTAATTTTTTCTTCATAATTTTAAGTTAAATTTCTGTTTGCTTTTATAATTAATAGTTACTCAATCTCCATTTAATTAACTTAATTTTTTTTTTATAATTTTCAATTTCTTAGTTAAAATTTTTTATCTCAAAATTTCGAAAATAAGTTGTATATTCTTCTTACTTTGGACACGTTTTCTTGTATACAATTGTGATAGAAAATTTTTATTTTATATGTATAAGTATTTCATTAACATTTTATAAAATTACTTACGATTAGTCAGAGTCCAAGAAAATGTTTAAATTATGGGTTAGCTATGTTACCCAAATTGTAAGCACAGGAACTGATGATGGAAATATGGAAATGCTTCATATAATTTTATATCTAAATCCCATGGAATTTAAATATTAGTTTAGGCTTAAATCATCCGTCAATTCAATTATACATATATATATATATATATATACATATATATATGTATATATATATTGTTAATTTTCAATTTGTTTAGTTCTTTAAGTATTCAAACATTGTAATTTCCCATAATTTATGCAGACTTTTGCCAGATTTTTTGACTTTAGTAAAATTCGTTATTTAAGTCTCATTTCATCAAGTTTACTAAAATGATTTGATTTATTTTTGTATAAAATTTCATTTCAAAACTTGGGCTGTAAAAAAATAAAAATCTTTTTGCTTTCCTTGTATAAATTTTAAGTTTTAGTCTAGAATGAAACAAAAAACAAAATCTAATTTATAAAAATAAACTTACAACTATAAACAGTTTTCTTAGGAATTAAGGAAAAAACAAAAACATGCATACTTATAAAAACTCTTTGTTTTTAAATTATTAAGCATTTTAAGGTTTACTTTCATAAAATATTATTTAAGTAAAAAAAAAAAAAATTTCTTAAGAAAACTAGAAAAAAAATTAATTAAACTTTCTTTGGCAAAAAGATTATTTAAGTAAAAAAAACTATTTATGTCAAAAGATTATAATAATAATCATTAGCAAGAAATATTAGTGACAACTTATTAAAAAAAATTTAATGAACTGTAATGAAATTAAATTCATTTTAAAGTTTTTTTATTTAAATGTTATTTAAATGGGGTTAAAAAGCAGTACATATATATTTTTTTTAAAAAAAAAGTTTTATGTAAAGTAAGTGTTTAAAACGGATTGATTTCTAGTAAAATAATATCTTTTTTATAGTTAAGAACTAACAACATTTTTTAATTGTTAGAAATATTAATATTATGTTTGTTTGTCTTATAAAGCCCTGTGCCGTTTTGTTGTTATATGCTTTTTTTTTACTGTTTTCTCTTTTTGCTAAATGAATTTTAACTAATTTTTTTACTAATGTTTTCGTTAAAGAAAAAATTCGAAAATTCCATTTAGTAAAAGTCATTGTCGTATGTAGTGTGTTAGAAAAAAGAAGAAGAGGTAAGCATTTTGTTCAAACTTTGCTAATGTACAAATATCACTTTTCTTATTGTCTCATTGCAGTTTTGAAGGTTCTCGTGGTTTTTATAAAGGTTTACAGGCCAGTCTGATAAGAGTAGTACCCGCCACAATGGTTACATTTTTAGTTTATGAAAATGTATCGTATTATCTATTGAAACGTTCCAAAGAGAAGAGACTTGAGAAAGAAAACTAATTTAAATTTGATTTGAAATTATAGAAGCTAAAAGCCAAATTCTCTTTATTTTTATAAATCGACATTTGATACTGATCCAAATTACAATACAATTTATCGAATGCCGTTATTTGTTCCTGAATTTATAACCAGTTTGCCTTAAAATTTAAATTATTTTTTTTCTACTTAATTAACTAACAACCATATCGTTTTTGCTGATATGTGCATATGTTGTATTTGTTATACTATTGAATAATTATTTAGTTTTAAATTTTAATTTTTTTTAAACAACCAACCAACACATTTTGAATTCAATTTTTTTTTTTTTTTTTTATTTTTAACAAAACAAATAATGCAATAAATGCTAAACATTAAAGCAAAATTAATGTCAAGTGTTGTGTTTTATTTCATTTGTTTAAATTTTTATAAACTTATGTTTATATTTAATTTTATTAAGTAATAAGGACGTTTTAGTTTGTATTTGACCTTCTGAATTTTGTTACACTTTTAGGCTTTTAAAATTTACGCTCTCCCCATATGCTATAAAATATCGATGGTTACTAGCTTTAAATAAACCCCTTAACGTATGCTTTATTTATTAGCTTAGCAACAGCACTTCATACTTTACACAAGGGGTGCAACAATGTGCGGGTCTGTTCGGAAAACCAATTTCAAAAATCAAATGATGCAGTTTTGTAGAGAAATGTTTAAAGATGAAATGTGCATGTATAATTTTTTAAAAAAATTGTATTTTATTAAAAAAAAATTGAACTAAGGAATTGAAGTAATGCAAGGGTACTAGCAAAAATTTATTCATATTTTTCACAGTTCAGTGGTCTATATACATATGTATAATTTTCCTGATAATCAGGTGTGGTCCAGAATCCGAATCCACTCGAAAGTGGATTACTTCAGCATTTTTGGTGTTCTGCATTTCACATCCGCATGTTTTTATTCGTTTTCAATTAGAGCAGTTAGGGGTTGGTGAAAGTAAAACGAATCGACTTTTATTCTTATATGTGATAAAATTTTTAACAAAAACCAAATTTAAGTTTTTAGTTTGAAATGTTTTTTATTCAATTTAATAAAAAAAATATATATATTCCTTTACACAAATATTAATAAAAATAAAATTTTTAACATATCCAAAAATTTAAGTTGTTTTTATTAAACTCACTTGTGTAAAAAAACAAACATGGAGTCAAGCATTATTTTTTTAACAATTATTTTTAACAATTTCTTTGAACTTTTTGAACATTAGTTTCTTGTCTCCGCAATTGTATATAAGATAAAACAAAAGATCCAGGCATTTTTATGACAAAAATTTTTTAGGAATAATTTTTTATACAATAAAAAAAAATTTTATTTTTTTTTTTTGAACAGCTGATAAAAAACTTTTTTTTTTTTTTTTTGTTTTTGACATTTAGATTTTTTTTTCGAACACAAACTTTGAATACACAAAAACATGCGGATTTGAGAACACCAATTTATGAATTATGCGGATTCAAAAAAATTTGCGTTTTCAAAACGAGTCGAAACCTAGAACAGACCGGTATACCATTTAATATAAACTTTTTTTATTTAATTTGAAAAATATTGCATTTCTACATGAACTAAAAAATATATAGGGATATCATAAACCGTTAAAAAGCCTATAAAAATTAATCAGGGGTGTCATAGAAACCAATCTTATTGGAATTGGATTTGAAACTGACAAAAAAATATACATTGGTGTCATGAAATCCAACATTGTGGGGTTTTTGTTTGAACTGAAATTAGTGTCGGTTTTAGGTGTCACAGAAACCAATATCTGGTTTTATTGAAAATAAATCAAGCAGCTTACAGTTTTTATTTTTTATTGGAAATAAATATAGTTGGTTAAAGCTTAATTTTTTATTTTATTTTTAAATAAAATTTTTAAAATAGTATTTTTTGCATGTCTATGGCAGTCTCCGGTAGCGGGCTGCTGCAAACTCGCAAAATTATTCTCACTTATTCTGCATACAGAAAATTTGCAACAACATTATTTATTTTATTTATTTATATACAACAATTTTTTTGTATTTTTAATAAATTTGCTTTATATTTTTACAAAACCATAAAATTACACAAATGTAAACTACAAATGCAAATAATACAACGACGGCATTTATTTCAAATGTTTAGTGTGTTATCATTCTTCTTTTCTTTTCAATAATTTTCCTTTTATTAAAAACACAAGTTTTAAAAATCATAATTTTAAAAATTATCAAACAAAAATTGCATTTAAAGCTGTAAACACATGAGCCAAAACATAAAACAGCTGATTCGAATATCGGTTTTATTTGTATTCGAAAATAACAAAACCGACTTGTTTTTATGACACCAAATGAAACCAATATTGGTTTGAAAAACCGACAATTAGCAAAACCGACTTGGATTCTATGATACCTCTGTATTCTGGATTTTCCATAAAAATAAATATTGCAGCCACTTCCCCTAATCTGTTCTTTCAATAAAAAGAAAGATGGGAGTGTATTCTTTCGATTTAAAAAAGTAGTTATCGGAAATTTTCGGAACAGGTTGAAAACTTTACATTTCTGGTACAAGTAACGAAAGAAGTAACAGGTTGAAAACTTTACATTTCTGGTTCAAGTAACGAAACTTGTCAGAACATTTTTTCAAAACTATTGCATACTTTGAGTTCATGGGAGCTACTCTATTGCGATGCGAAAGCTAAATGCAAACTTGGTACTAAATATCACTTTCGCAAAATTGTTTAAAAATTAAGCAATACTGGAAATATATCGCAGATTTCCAATAATAAAAAGGCAAAATATCGGGTATGTGATGAAAATCGATCGATATAAAAACGAACGTTTTTAAAAGGTGTGATGAATTTCGAGCGATTTAAAAATCAATTTTTGAATTATAATCTTAAGTTTTTGTTCAAAATACAGTACAATAAACTCATGTAATACACAATTTAAAAGAATATCGACTGGAAATAAGAGGAATATGTATAAGAAATCAATTTTAAAAGATTCTAAAAACGATATTATTATCGAATACAAAAAATCTCTTTCGAAACGGCAACTCTCTTTTAAGAAACAATCTTTATTATAGTGGTTGGCGAATTTAAAATACGACTGCGACTGTTTGGTAATAGATTAAAGAAAATTAGTTTACGTTCTCTTTAATCTACTACCAAACAGTCGCAGGCGTATTAAAAATTCGCCAACCACGATAAGGGTGAATAAAAATCCCATTCGAAAGTTGAACTGTATTACGAATACAAGCGTCAGTTATGCAACAAGCCTTAGGAAATTACTTGAAAGCTATTTTGTTAGTGACAAAATGAAAGAAACAAAAAAATGTAAGTATTTAAATGTTTTTAAGATAAATAGAAGCGTTAAACAAACAAATTAAATATAATGTAAGATGTTATGTAAAAAAAATGTATACTAATGTTAGCTATTTCCGGACATAGGCCAGATAGTTCCCAAGCAATTGCTTTTTTGGTTTCCGCTGAAAGCTAGCTAGAGTGTACTCAAGTACCTCAAAAATTTTAATAATATAAAATATTTCAGAAATTTTCAAATTTTAATCCAAATGTGCAGACTCAAGAAAATACAAATTATTTTTGAGTTAAAGTCGAAAATAAACTATCTGTCTGTTTTTCAAACTATAAAAACAATTTTCGTTTAGAAATTTATATCGAAAACTAAAACAAATTTGAGCTTTTTTATTGTTGTTTCAATATATTTACCCAGCGAAAATTTTTATTTTAAATTGTTTTTAAATTCACCGTTTTCAACCATTGCCTGAAGTAGGGTGCATGTATATATCGATACAAAAATTCCTTAAAGCTCATTTTCAAAGCCCGTTATTATTAAATATTAACTTGAATGTATATTCTAAGTCAAATTATAATTTATAAAGCATTCAAACTTTAATAGTCTTATTCCTTCAACATTTTCCAGGAATATTTTCTATGCTCTATCACAATTTTGGTTTCTTTTGGCTAGTAATTAAGTAAATTGTACAGAAAATTTATACAACTATTAGTTCCAGCAGAATGTAACGCATTTTCTGGCCCGATACGGCCTTAGTCAGCATTCTTTGTATCATATAAGTGGATAGTGCTTATTGTAAATATTCACCATTATTCTATTTAACGTCGTCGTCGTCGTCGTCATCGTCATCAAATTAATATCAAAATCAATTTTTATCGACGTCGTCATCACTTCGATACAAAACTTGTATTCCATAACAGCTATGTAATGATGTCGATTGTTTATCGTTTTTTAAAGCACATCTCTAATAACTTAGGCAGTTGGTTTGTTTTGTTTTCAGTTTTTAATATGAAAAAATGCAATTTGATGTTGGTTTTAAAAAGGGTAGCTTGATTTATTGTGAAAAATTCCCTTACTAATTTCATAAGGCATTGCACTTTTCGCCCCGTATAAATCGGCAGTGTTGATAGTGCCCTATCTGTATCTTTATAACGACGACGATTGCCGAAAAAAAGCAACAAAGCTTCGCGAAAATTACAAAAATTTGCACAAATAGCGAAAATTCGCCAAAAATTTTAATATATCAAACAAGCCATTAAATTTATTAAAAGTCCCTAAAACCATAAGGAATGGCAACGATTCCATAAAAATTGCTAAATTAGCGGAAATTCGCAAAAAGTTGCTAATTGCGGCATGTTAGCAAAGTTTAATATTTAAAAATGGTTAAAGCTGAAAAGAATCACGAAAAATCGCAAACTTGGAAACAAACCCTAAAATTTATTTACTCACTAAATCGATAAAAAAAAACAAAATTTTGGAAAAAAAATTTGCGAAAATAGCGAAAATTCGCGAAAATATTTAATATTACAAAAAACCCATGAAATGGATTAAAAGTCCCTAAAACTATAAGAAATCCCATCTGTATAGGTATCTGGAGAACGGTAGGAGAAAAATTTAATTTTTTTATTTACAAAGGCTTAAAGGCCAATCTTGCATATTACTAGGTAATTTTCCAGACTTTGTTGCTGCAATTTTTAAAAATTCTTCATGGAAATTGTATTATTGTCTATATTATTAAATTATAGTTTTGCAATTATTGTATTTTTATCTCGTCTTTCCTCTTCATCGTTTTATATTTTGTATATAAATACAAATACACTTTCAGCCAACTTCAATTAAATACTCAGAATAACAAAACAAAACAGAATTGTGTGCCCCACCCCAATCTTTTCACCCCTCTCAACTATAAGCTTAATAATTACTGCAAAAAAAATTGCAAGCCTGGACGATGACTAAGCATAAGACAATAATATCTACATATTAAAATTTTTTAATTTAATCTATACAATAAGAACTAACCAGCATTTATTCAATTGTAATGGTTCCCCAACCATTATACAAAAAATAAAAGCAGTAAATGATCTGATACACAAAACTTGACAATTTGACACAGTTATTCCGCCGGAGTTATTGCTTGTGTTAAGACAACACGAATTGCTCGTGTAGACGGGGAGTAATGTGGCAATGCCAAGTGCTCATCACGTTGGCAATAACCAATCAGGGTTGTCAGATGTGGCGATTTCTCCCTAAACGTGGCGACTTTAAAACTTGCTTGGCATCCTTATTTTCGTTGGACAAAAATCATTTTATACATTTTTAATTAATATGGGATCTTTTGTACGACTTCGGCTCACAATTTTTGTAATTAAATGGACTATACAAAAAAATTATACATATATGGGGGTTTTTTTTACTAATTGTGGTACAAAAAATCTTCCAAAAATTACAATAATTGGCGAAAAAGTTAAGATTTTCGTAAACTCTTAGCCTTGATCCACTATAACTAAGGCATTTTTATCAGATCTAAGCCAATTAGCCACTGCTTACGTATAATTTAAAAGCCTTTCCAACTAGCCTTTCACACTGGATGACGATTTAAGCAGAAGTATACATAAACAAATGCACTGTTATCTGGTAAATGTGACGTGCTATGAATCATATCAATATCCTTTCCCGTTACTTTACTTCAATAACCACATATAATAATAGATTGTTTAAAAAATTTGCAAAAAAAAAAAAAATAATTTCGTAGACCTGTGTTATTTTGATGATGATATTCCTTTATATGCTGGTAACTCCAAATTAGTAGTAAAGCTTATGTTGAAAGAGTATTATCAATAATCAGGTATGTGATAAAAAATGATTTTGAAAACAAAACGATACTATAGTTTTCAATGAATTCAATAATTGATTTCCTGTAGGTATATTTATTTATTTATTTATTTCATTCACAGTAATATATAAAGCTCCTAGGCCAATTAACATATATTACAAAGATATATCCCTGAATACAAATATATATTCATTTCATTTCATTTATTTCTGTTGTCTTTGAATGAATTATATTCAAAGACAACATTTCACGGTTCTTTTAAAATTTATATTAAATAGGGGTTTTTTTAGCTGCATAAGAAATTAAAATAAAAGACTAAAATATTGAATGAATTTTTTTTATTAACATCTGGTAGATAAAATCAATTTTTTAAATATGATTTCCGCCATATGTCCTCCGCAGCTACGAGTAACATGGTCCTTTCTATCAGTCCAATTGTTGGCTAATTTTCCAATAAATCCGGCTATATGGCGTCCATGATGGCTTGAATATTGGCTTCTAAGTTCCTGGTTTGTCGGCTTAAGCCAATGACTTAACATAGCCCCATAAAAAGTATTCCAGAGGCACAAAATCGCTCAAACGAGGGGGCCAGTTAACAGAACCACTTTTGGGAATAAAGTATTCACCAAATTGATTTTGCAATTAATCGATCGTAAAATGCACTGTATGGCAAGGTAACCGTCTTGTTGGAACCAAATGTCGTTGATGTTTAGCTGATTTTTTTTTTTTTTTTTTTGGGAACAAAATTCAGTCAGCATGGCTCGCTAACACTTGCCTTTCGCCATACCGGCAGCACCTTGCTCATTTCGAAAGAATGTTTGAGGATTGTATTCGCTCCAAATATTGGAATTTTCTTATTGACATAAACATTTATTCATAAATGAGCTTCGTAAATTCGATGAAGTGTTCGATAAACTTCGCGAACAGATTTATTTTTTTAAGGAAATTTCCACAGCTTGGAAGCGATGTTCTAGCGTTAAACGATTCATGATGACTTGCAAAACCTAAATGAACCAAAAATTAAGATTATAGTTCAAAAATGGATTTCCAAATCGATCGAAATTCATCACACCTGCTAAAACTATCGCTTTGAAATCGATCGACTTTCATCAAATATCTGAATGAACTGTTCTAAGTCGAAATAGAATGCAAAATGAACTTCTTGTTAAGTAGATTTAGTTCCCGTACAATGTATTCCAAAAAAGAATATAATGAGGAGTCTTGACGATGAAGATAGCGTTTTAGATATATAATATAAAATATAATATAATACATACATATGTATATTCAATATTTGTTTAATACTAACCACAACAATTTTTTTTGCTGCTTAAAGTGGACTACTGTAAGCTATTTTGTTATAAGCATTGTACCTTCTTTGTATTCACTTATCATTTTTACTTTGTTTTAAATAAAAATTAAATATACATAATATAAATCATGGCGACTTTTTCCATTTTTGGCGATTTTCAGCGATCCGAATCAAATTTGTTTTTTAAGATTTATAAAAAATATTTTTTATTATAATTATTATTATTATGTTCTTTAAGTTAAAAAATAATTTAGCGATTTTTGACACAGAATTTGGCGAAAAAATAAATCTGACAACCCTGTAACCAATCAAAACTTATTACTGTGGTTTGATTTTTTTTGCAAATCATTCAAATGAGTCGTGAAAGTTCGATGAAAAACATTTAGGTAAAGAAGCAATATAAAAAGTGTGACAAATATTATTTTGACAAAATGAACTCAAAAATAATGAAAAACATTGAAAATGGTGTTTTTCGAGTGATTAAAAAAAATAAAAGCAGAAGCAAAATTTGGGATATTTTTTGTCAAATCGAAAAAGACGATGGTAATGTTATTGAAGGAGTTGTGTTATGTGAAAAATGCAATCACATACTAAAATATAACGGTAAACAGACTTCCAATCTCATCCGTCACAAATGTTATGTTGCACAAAACTGCAACGTTGCTTTAAAAAAAATAGGTGATGCAGAAAAACAAACATTTTTATTGGCTTGTTCGCAATGGGTTGTGGAGGATTGTCGCCCATTTTCACTTGTAGATGGCGAAGGTTTTAAAAAAGTAGTGGAAACGCTACTCACTATTGGAACTAAATATGGAAATCATTTAGATATATCCGACATGGTTCCTGATTCAATAATCATATCACGACGAATAAATAACATTGCAGATGAAAAAAGATTAAAATTAAAAGATGAATTGAAGATGGCAGTAGAAAGTGGAACGGCATCTATAACTTCTGATATCTGGACTGATAATTTTGTAAAAAAAAAATTTTTATGTGCCACTATTCATTTCATTAAAGATCTACAATTAAAAGAATTAGTTTTAGGCGTCAAATCAATGGACTTTCAAAGATGTGACGAAAATAATGTGCTATCAAAACTAAATTCCATTTTGCAGGATTTTGATGTAAATAGCATGGAAAATATAACCTTCGTTACTGATAGAGGATCAACTATTGTTAAGGCTCTCAAAGATCAAAATCGAATTAACTGCGCAAATCACCTGTTAAATGATGTTTTGGATTCGGGGGTAAACAGCACAAAAGAATTAATGGCGATTTATCAGGCTTGCAACAAATTGGTCAAGTATTTAAGAAAAACTTCTTTGCAGCACAATTTATCAACATCTCTTAAGACTTACTGCATTACAAGATGGAACTCGCATCTGAATATATTTCAATCAATTTTAAATAATTATTGCACAATTCAAGAAATACTTGCTTCAACTAATGAAACACATAGAATCTCGGATATAACTTTATCGCTTCTTCATGCGTTAGTAAAAATTTTTGAAAACTTTGATATTGTTAGTAAAAAATTAAAAGGTGTTAATTACGTTACAATTAATTACGTTTACTTAACAATTAATACCCTTAAAACTATTTGCGAGAAAAGAGATTCAGATATTGAAGTAATAAAAGCTTTGAAAATGAATGTTTTAAGAGAAATAAAACATAAGTATGTCGGCCATTTAAATATTTTACACTATACGGCTTGTTTTCTGTATCCACCAACTAATTCTTGCCTAGATGAAATTAAACTAAACGAAGTTAAAGCATTTTGTGTTTCTCAAATAAGCAAAAATGTTCCGTCGTCACATAGTCCAGCAGATTATTCTACAACATTTGATGAAACCCCACAAGATTTCAAATTATTTTTCTCAACTTTTATGACGACAAAAAATCCATCGGTTAAGGAAAGTATAATTGATGAAGTAAATCGTTACAGTTATTTAAAAATAAACGTTGATATATTTTTTGATGTTTTGCAATGGTGGGAAAATCATAGTTCCGAATATCCTCGATTATTCAAATTTGCTCAAAAAATTCTGGCTATACCTGCAAGCAGTATAGCCTCTGAGCGGGTGATTTCCGCTGCTGGAAATATAATAACTGAAAAGCGTAACAATATTGGTCCAAAAACTGTAAATAATCTCCTTTTTTTGAATTCAGTATATAAATACGAATAAAAGATACCTACTTAAACATACATACTTACAACTAGTTTTTATATACATTGTTAAAAATAATTAATTACTTATGTACTAGGTAGGTATGTATTTTTTATTTGGCCATGTTGCATTTAGCACTGAATCTTTTAATTCTTCGTCCTTGAGTAATTCTAAGTCGCTTTAGCGATGTCCGTCTGTTGAAAACACGCTCAATTTGTCAAAAGAAAATAACAACATAATTGTATAACTATTTATAGTTATGTATCTAATTATTGATTGGGATTGAAATCCAGCAAAATCGGTAAGACAGGAGTTACCAATCTAAATGTGGAAAAACCACCCTAAAAAATTTAAAATGTTCTCACAAAAACTAACATAAATGGTGGCGGAATGCACGGATCGTTTAATAGATTTTTTTCGCGTTATTACTCTATTTTAATTGTTATAAAGACTCGAATATCTACTATAGTATCCAATTATTTGGTTTTGTTCGAGAAAGAACTTAATCGACTTTTAAATTTAAACAATGCTTGATTAATTGAATTAGAGTTTTCAGTCATTAGTCGACATTTTTTAATTTGCTTATTGAGAATGTTCATAAATAATATGGTTAGCATTGACCTTACGATTGTTAATTCTGAGCACAAGTCACCATTTGTTACCAAATTATCAATTTCTGGGGTATTCGGAAAACCATTTCAACATAAACACGCACAGACGGACATCGTTAAAACAACTTTTCTGCTCATAAAGGCTAGATAACACTATCACACAAGTCTTACGCATTTTGTGCGAAAAAAATCTAATGAGCTTTGTCGCGACCAGGGCTGTGGAGTCGTCCGAAAAAAGTACTAACTCCGACTCCGACTCCAAACGCTGAAATTTTTTAAGTGCGACTCCGACTCACGACTCCGACTCCTACTCTAACCGTGATGCGAAATAAATGAGACGTAAAATTATTTCTCTTTTGTGTAGAAACATCTTTATTAAACGAATTATGGTAATCCCCGCGTGATGTGCATAAGAAAAACATGAGTGTTATGGTAGGAATTAAAGGCAGGCCGATAAAGATGTTTCTACACAAAAGAGAAATAATTTTACGTCACAATTTTTCTCATACATACTAGTATTTATGCGCTATAGCAACACTTATTCAGTACAATGTTGAAAATATTTCATCGTTGATGGTTAAAAAATTCTGATATTAAAATTATTGGCAATTCCTGTCATAAACAATTTTTAGCATGAGTAAATTATTTAAAAAATCACACATATTTTTCAACTAGATCAATAACTGAGTATAAGTTTTGCTAATGTAATTTAGACTTTTTCCCGCACGTATAAAAAATATACCTAAATATACTTAAATAGTAAAGTACTTGAATCAACTATTTCTCATAAAATAAATTAAAATCTACTTATTCAAATTGATCTGCAAAATATTGCATCGCCAATTTCGAAGAATTTTTATATTGGAAAATATTAGAATTGTTTTTTAATTTTTTATGCCGAAAAATTTTGGAGTCGGAGTCGCGCGTTTTTTTGGGTACTGCGACTCCGACTCCGGTACAAAAACCTCAACTCCGACTCTTCAACTCCTACTCGGACTCCACAGCCCTGGTCGCGACTATCATCTTATGAGACATAATGCTAGGACCAGAACTAGGTCGTACGCCGTAAGAACGTAGGACGTAACGGCATAAATTTCTAAGAACATGCTTTACCCACAACTTCATCGTAGACGCATTTTGTTTTCCTTTGAAAATAATTTTAAAAAATCCAAATTTATTGAAATTGTTGTTTGTTCTTTTCTTCTTTTTATTCAATTAAAAAACCAAAAATTATTTAATTTTATATTTTTAATTTTTCATTTTATACCTACATATGTATGTATGTCAGATCTACTTATGTCGACGTACCAGCGTTTATATTACGTTTGCGCCAATTATTGTGTGCCTTTTTATTTGACAACGTATCAACGGCATGCGCTACTACGTTCATACGGTACAATTGGGTTCATAGGGACAGTTTGTAGTCACACTACCACTCATGAACATGCTTTTGTTAGAATGCAACCCTGATCAAATAAAAAGTTTTTTCTTTTTACCCTTTTACAAATACAATTCGAGTTGGAAAAAAAACAGCCAATTGTAGGGGAATGCAAGAAAAGATAAATTCACTGTTTATTGTTGTGACTTTGTTGAAGCTTAGATATTGTTACAGGTAAGATCTGAGTGTTTAAAGTTCTTATTCGCTTTATGTTCTTATTTGTATAATATTTCAAGCTTTTTTAAAGTCTTTGGAAAAAGTTTTCTGACGAGCTGGCCTAAGCAACCAGCGAAATGCGCATAGAAACTAGCTTTTCCACAACAATAAATTTCAGTGTTTTTATCAAAAATAAGAATTGGGAATGTAGCATGAAAATAACTTTTGAAAAGTATTATTCAAGGCGAATTCATGTATACGGTGGTGTCGGTACTACAACAAGTGACAACACCAAAAACACAACAATGTATTTTTTTGTTGCTTTCGTTGATCGATATGTCCAAGGCGAATTCATTTACCAGGTGGCGTTGAAAGCACAGCTGTGCTACTTTTTTTTCTTACTTAGAGAGAGAAATGTCAAAAGTTGCTTGTGTTTTTGACATATCGATCAACGAAAGCAACAAAAAAATACATTGTTGTGTTTTTGGTGTTGTTACTTGTTGTAGTATCGACACCACCGTATACATGAATTCGCCTTGGATATGTCAAAAACACAAGCAACTTTTGACATTTCTCTCTAAGTAAGAAAAAAAAGTAGCACAGCTGTGCTTTCAACGCCACCTGATAAATGATTCGCCTTGGTATTATTGTTTAGAAAATTAAAAGAAAAAAAAAAAAAAAAACGATAAAGCCGGGATGTTAAATTTATTTCGTAATACTCGTACTTGTAATTTTCACAATACAGCATTCATATTCTTACTCTTTTACATACCTACTACTCGAATTTTTGACATGTATTAATACAAAGTATAATAGTAAAACTAGCCTTAATGACCTAGAATATAGGGTCTAACATCAATATTTTAGAAATTACAAACGGTATGACAGTCTTATAGGTATATACCTTTTTCACCTGTGCTGAAAAGTGTACAAATAGAGATTTCACAATAACATTTAAAATTTATCGTTAAAAAGGTTTATTTTATAACTTGGGCCGGGTTTTTGTGATGTGGATTAAGTTTAAACTAGGTTTAACGTACTTTGAAACTCTTATTTTTTACGGCGAGATGTGATTTTTTATTATTTCATAATACCATGTTCACACGGACAGCAATATTCGTGTTTCGTTCTCCCATTACTTTTTCGCGCCCCAAAAATGATTGAAACAACATGTTTTGCCATACAAAATTTTGTGAGCGAAACAGGTCGTAACTGGAAAAATGTACTATCATCTCCTACTAGCTCTCAAAAAAAAAAAAGAACAAAACAAAGAAAAAACAAAATAAAAATTCATTCTATACTCATACGATGATATAAATCACTTGTTTCGCTTTCTGAAACAAGATTGCCGAACATGCAGTTCATACGATTCATTCTTGTTTCATTTTGACATTTTTTTTGTGTTGTTAAGGCCGGTATTCACTATCCTACATAATCGTACGATTCATTCACACGAAAATCTGACGGAATTCTATCCGACATAAAAAAAATGTCTGCAAAATCTGCTGTCAATGCCACTATCCCACAAAAAAGATGCAAACTCAAAAGACTCATCAACTTTACAAGAAAATGCAACTCTGATCGCATATAATCTATCATTTTATGAAAATTTTTAAAACATTTCCAAGTCGGACAGACTTGTCAAAAAAATCTGTCACTCAATTCATTTTTAAGCCGCACTGTCATACATTATGAGCACACACGATTTTTTTGACATATCGTGCGACTAAATAGGATAGTGAATACCGGCCTTTAGTGTGATTTTATTTAAAATAGAATAAAATGAAAGTAAAAATGAAAAATATTATTGATACTTTTATTAATAGGTATGTATTATTATTTGATAATTATCACTTTATTTTACTTAGCATGCATTTTTATTTTGGTTTTTTCTTGCTTTTGATTTTTTTGAGAGCTGTTTCGCTCTCCAAATTTTGTATGGCAAAACATGTTGTCAGCGCTACCGTTAAATATTTTTAAAAAATACCAAAAAAAAGGGATATTTACAAGAAAAGTGGCCCCTTTTTTCTTTAAAGTGGGGGTAAAGAAAAAAGGGACGTCCCTTTTAAAAACAAAATAAGTACACCAAATTATGTTTTTTTCACGTATTTGGTTCAACTTATCTTAAATTAAAATAAAATTTTATAAATGGTAAAAAAACATTATGTAAAAACACTGGCCAGCAAAACACAAAAAGCGTCGGGAGCAAGAACTTTTTATGTGATTTAAAGTCAAAGCGAGCTGAATCCAAATCTATCTTGCAGATTAATGGGCATATCAATATTTCGCCAAAAATAAGGCGGATATGCTAATACATTTTATCATAACTTGAGATCGATTTTTCCGAGTCAAAACACTTTCAGATGATTATGAATAAAATGCCTTTGAGTCTTCCAAATATTTTTTTTAATATTTTGAACTGTTTTGGTATTATTCAGAATTAAGTGGCAATACATTTTTTGCAAAATTAGTTAGATGCTAATTTTATGTATTATTCACTATTGTAGGCATGACTAATATTTCACCCGAAATAAGTCGAATATGGTAATATACATATTTCTTCATGACTGAAGAACGATTTTTCCGATTTGGAAAGAATTACCATCAAATGATTTGGAATTAAATTTCCTTTAGGCCATCTCGACAACATTTTTTTCAATTTTCAACAGTTTCGGAGATATTCAGAAAATTTTTGCTCTCAAACGTTAATAAATAAAATTATAAAAAGCAAAAATTTTGTTATTTATCGGAAAGCTAAGAATAAAATAAGCCATACACCTTGAAAATTTATTAAAATTTTTATTTATAATACGTATTCAGAAATTTCATGAAAGTACTTTAATGTGTAAATGCGGTGTTATATAAAAATCCAATTTTGGGACTTTTGGCGAATTTTTTCTTAACAAAAAATCATAAGAAAATAAAATTTGGCGAATTTCGGTGCAATATTGGCGACGAAGGCGAAAAAAATTGGACAACCCTGATTTATGCAGACATAAGTTTACGCCATGGTATTTCATCATGGTATACGCATAAAAGCAAGTCACACTTACCAAGTGCACTTGCTTGCGAATATTTAAAACGTGCATATATTTTTCGGAAGATATACATACATATATAAGCTCAACACGCATGACAAGAAAAATTTAATATAAACTTGCTTACATATAATACAGAATGTTCAAAAAAGTATTTCTTCATTTAGTAAAAAGTATTAAAATAGTGGCAAGAATTACAAAAAGTATCACATTTGGGTGCATTTTGTAAAAGTAGCAAAAAAGTTTCCAAGCAGTGGAAAAAGTGGCACATTGCTACTTCAGTAGCACCAACGGTATCGCTGCATGTTGTTTCAATCATGTTTGGGGCGCTTAACACGAATAATGCTGTCCGTGTGAACATGGTATTAAACAAAACTAAGCTATGTACTACACGTATTTAGAACCACTTACCTTTTAATTTACTCTGGTTTTCACTGGCTCTAATCATTTAAAAGTATTGACCGATACTAGTAAGTATCGATGCTTTTTGTTCGATACCGAGTAGGTATCAATACTTTACTGCCGATACAGTATCGAGTACAAGTATCGATACCCAAGTGGTATCGTTTCATCCCTACATCCCTACAGAAGTGACAAAATTAATATTGACAACAATAAAAAATGGTTATATGTTTTTTGTTGTTATTAAATATAAATATACAATACAAATGTTGTTGTCTTAAATTAACTGATAATTGTTGCTATTTTATTACTGCTAGCACTTGTGATAAGAAACACTCATACAGAGAGACACAAATTTAATGTGAAGTAAATTCTGGAATTTCTCTATTTGAAATTTGCTGATTGTTTGTAAATAAATTGTGCATAAATTTTTATTTTGTATATTGATTTCATTTGTAGCAAGTAAGAAGTACAGTTTATTTGCGATTTTGTGTTATTTAGAAAAATTTAATTAACTTTTTTGTTTCATTGGCCTTTGAACTAAAACAAATTTAATTCATTTTGAAATAAAAATGTAATAAATATTATGCGATAATAATTTTTAATTTTGTTTGTCCATACCATCATTAGTGGATTGTGAGGCAATTTTGATGGATTTCTTATTATATGTTAGTGCTGGTTCACACACTTCAAGTTTAAGACGTCAAGTCTTGTGCTTTTAGGAGAGAAGGGAAAAGATAATGCCATTTATTTTCCTCCCTCTCCTAAAAACTCAAGACTTGACGTCTAAAACTTGATGAGCAAAATCTCTCTATTCACCTTTATTGTAAATACTTCAATGCATTAACAAGGGCAATATCGAAGGGATTGTCGAATTCTTACAATTTATTTATGACCGAAGTCTTGTCTCGCACCAGAATTCGTGCAGCCATTATTCACACTTTCAATTTTAGTGTACGAGAGTGAAAATTTACACTAAAAACTTTTTAGACGGCAATTTTGATTCCAACAACTGCGGAATAACCTCTTAATTGGAATAAATGTTGTACTGTATATCTTGTGCCACTGAAAATCAAATGCGTATCTGTTTTATTAAAAAGTTTAATTCTTAGATTTTACCTTTGAGCTACTTTTAATTTTAAGGAAGAAGAAGAACTATTCACTCTCACTACACAAAAGTATATTTAAATTAAAGTTTAATTTTTTAATTTTTCGCTCTGTTTGAATGGTTTAAGCTCAAATTAGACGTGACATAACCATAACCATACAAAACAGCTGTATGGACAACACCATACAAACGAATTGGATTTTGGTGTCTATGGCCATCGCTACGGCTATGGCATTACATATGTTTATGTCGCGTCTAATTGGACCTTTCATTACAAATGTCATAGGGTAACTTAAACGTCAATAAGTCTAATTGTAGGGTGTTTTTTCATCTGCATGAGAACTTAAAATAATAATTTTTTACTACTTTGTCCAATAAATCTGGCTGTATGGCGTCAATGGTGGCTTGTATATTAGATTCTTATGCTTCAAGAGTTGCTGGTTTGTTGGCATAAGCCAATGACTTGACAAAGCCCCATAAAAGTAATCCAGAGGCGTTAAATCGCACGAACGAGAGGGCCAGTTAACAGGACTACTTTTGCATTAAATCGATTGCTAAGCGCTCTATATGGCAATTTGCGCCGTCCTGTTGGGACCAAATGTCAATGCTTAGATGGTAAATTTTTGGAAACAATAACAGTCAATTTTAATATGTGTAGCGAAGATTCGTTAAAGGCTCGAGGTTGGTCTTCGCTCCAAATACGGCAATTTTGCTCATTGACGTAGCCATTTAATCAGAAATGAGCTTCGTAAAATGGACGAAGTGGTCTATGAACTTCGCGAACGTATTTATTTTTTCCGAGTAAATTTCCACTGTTTGGAAGTGTTGTTATAGCGTTAAGCGCTTCATGATGAGATGCCAAATCTTAGTGAACATATATGTCAGCACATTTCGACATTCTAAGCTGTCAAACCATAGTTATCGATATCGAAAGTTTTTATGCAGCTAAAAAATACCCATTGCATAAAATAAGGTGTCTAACATAAGCAAAAATATGAATTATAAATCAAAGATTCTCTAAATTTAAACAGTTGGATTGTTCACAAAAGGCGGATTATCAGGTTATATAATTATGTAGTTATATTATCAGCAACAACATGTATTTAAAAAAGTCTTCAATAAATATATTTTGTTGTTGCGAATATAACTAAATAAACATATAACCTGATAACCAGCCTTCCGTGAAAAACCCAAGTATAACAAGAATAAGAAATTCCCTAAAAAATATTTTACGTTTAATTCAGTGCTAGTCAAAAAGAACTATATTCGACTACACAATACCCATGTTTCTGTTAAAAAATAGTTTCGTTCTACGATCCAATTAACAGTCAAAGCGGTTATAATTCTATGTAATTCTGTGTAATTCTATCTTCTCATACTATATAAAAATCTCGTGTTTGAATTTCTCCAAAACGTCTCAACCAATTTTTATAAAAATTTTTTTTTATGGATATATGAAAAATGGGTCGAAACGTATATTTCATACTGAAGGTACTCCTAGGGCGTCCCACCCAGAATTTTTTTTTTGATTTTTTTTTGGCTACAAAAATATATACATATATATAACCTATTACCCCAAATTTTTACCCTTCTACCCTCACCCACCCATTTTTAATCCTGGTTTTAGTTGTTTTTATGCAAAATATCCAAGCAATTTCAAACAGCTCTACCGGTCTTTAAGATATTTTTGCCAATTCAGCGTGTTTTTTATAAAACGCACTAAGACGAGAAAAAGTGCCTAGTTAAAACGTGCAAAATTGGCATCGCTGATCATACTTCGTTATTGCATTCAAGAAACGACATTACTCACACAACAATGAAATATCAATTTGTGTATGTACCAAAAAAAAAAAAAAAAAAAAAGCGACATAGCAATATTCACACATGTAGTTTTTCAGTAACAGTGTTTATATCATAAGTACAAAAATATCACTCATCTCTAATGGGGACCCCCTGAAGGGTTGGTGATAGAGGGCATTATTATATAGAGTAATTTTAAAGCAAAAGGGACTGCTCATACATATAACCTCCCTAGGGCGACTTCTGAGAACTTATGAGCTTTTTCTAGCCATTTACCCCCAATTTCGTTCTCACCAACTTTAAACCTCGGGCGGCACGCCAATTTCTAACCGATCTAAAAAGTTTTATCCCAACCTTGTGTGAGTCCCTGTGAGGCATTTACGCTCTAAAAAAGGCAAAAGGTTCTGAAAATAAAGTATGAATACAGTAACTTCATTATTTATTTACATCCGATTTAAGAAGCAATCTGATTATTTTTGTTTTCCTTAAAAATTAGTTTTACATCCCAAATTATTCCTTCAATCTAAAAGATCGCAGAACATTTGCCTTTTGCCCCTCGTTACCTAGTCTTAATTTTATAGAAATTAACCAAGACCCTTAACCGGCTAAATGCATCTATAACATTTCTCTGAGGCTGTTAAGCAAGTCTTCCCACCTTTTTTTCTTCGCGGTCCTTTTGGAACTCCCTTAATTTTAACGATGTTTAAATCGTTGGTCTCATGTAGAAAAGCCCTAACTTACATAATTGCATCATAACAAGTAATGTTTAAAACATAATAGAAGATTACCAGTAAAACCGTTATTTTTGATACTATTGTATTAAATTTTTGGGGCATAGTGCATTTGTGAGAAATGTATTGTGATCATTAAAAAAACTCAATTTTGAATAAAATCGAATGAGTGGTTACTACATAAATTGTTTTATAAAAGGATGCATATAAGCGGAATAGTTATACACAAGCGATTAATACAATATCCTGTTCAAGTCTATAGCAAAGTCTTAGTCGACTTTTAGTTAAGAGTATGCAAATATGCAAAAAATGGGTCTTAAAACAAAAACGTTATTCACACTTTTTATAACAACTTTTAATCCTCAAAAAAACCACTATCGTCGCCACTTTGCTGAAAATAATATAAATAAGCTCCACTTTTGTTTTATAATCTTGAATCTTAAATGGGAGACTTATTTAATTGTTGTTTTCCTTAACATTTGCTTAAAGAAAATTGCATTTTGTAACCAGACGACAGCAAAAAATAAATTGGTTTAAAAGCAATTTCATTTGCAGCTTTGGAACCATGACTTTACATTTAATCACAATACTTTGTCATGGATTTAGCGTTATTAACAAGAAATCCAGTTCTTATTTCTGTCTTTTTTGCGAAAAATTTAACTTTGAAGTCAAATGCACGAGCAAATTGTGCATTGTAATGATTTTATTTGAAATAGGTATGAAATAAAACTAGTTTTCCGTACTTTTACTTTCATTTGTTTTAGATTTAAGTTTGTTTTACTCGTAAATCACATTCAAGGCCTGATAAAGATTTGCATTTGTTTCTTGTAACTACTTAAAGTTGTGCGAATGAATTTAGAAAAATTTACTATGTTTAAGTTTTTTTTTTTGTCTTTAACATGGTATAATAAGTACAAGGTATAGTCATTAGAAAATAAGTTCTCAATTTTAAACTCATGTAATGTCAAACAAAAAAAAAAAAAAAAAAGAAAAAATATTAAAACTAACATCAAAAATCAAATAACTTAATTAAATTTTTTATTAAATTGTTCTATAATCTGTTGAGGGGTTTTTTTTTAATAAAAAATTTTAACATTTATTTTATTATTCCAAAAATTAAACAATTTAAATTAACGTTTTTTTTTAAATAATGAAAAAACAATAAAAATGTTCGCATAGAAAAAATTTTTGCAATTAAAATATTTTTCATTTTCCTTGCCTTATGCAAAAAAAGTTTAAAGTTCACATTAGTTAGTCCCAATTCATACTTAGCAAGTCTTTTTGATACACTTATCACATTTTCCTCTTTGAATCAGCTTCGGCGTTCACACAATGCTTGTCTTATTGCTGAAATATTACTTTTTCATGTATGAAGTTCACACATATGTGTGTGTTTTTTACATTACGAATGTGAAAACAAAACGTATATGACGACTACATCAAGTTGAGTATTCATTTCTTTTCCCCTCGTCTCGCACGCCAATAATGTAGCACAGGGATGTTAAAGTTGGTAAAGTAGTGAATCTGGCGAATGCTCTGTAGCGCAACAAAGTTCAAAATTTCGAACTTTGCGCTTCAACTTCAACTGCAACGACTTCTCCAACTACTTATTCTGTTGACACTACTTTTAAACTGCCGTTTTTAACTTTTCACAGCTTGCAGCGCTTTTCGTAACGTTGTACCTACTACAGCGACTATTCTGTTCCCTACTTAACATTTCTGGTACTTTAATGATTTCCACATTTCTAGAATATAGAGGCGTTTATAATTTACATTCTCATAATCCGGAGAGTGATTTAAACTAGGGAAGCAACGATACGGTTATTTACCGATACGATACCGATACTCAAAAAAAATATCGCCGATATCGATGTTAAATTTTAATTCATGCTAAAATTAACAAAACACAGGTGGAGTAAATTGTTCATTATACAAAATTACAGTGTAAGAGTTATTAATATTTAAAATTTACATACATATATTAATCATAGTATAATAAGTACCAGGTACGTTCATTAGGGAGAGTTGTCATTATTTGCCCATGTAGTGTCAAACAACTAAATATTACTCATTTTTAAATGCTTAAATTTCATAATATTTTGCACTTTTTAGATATTGTAAACTTACTTTTTTATATAAAACTATATTTTATTCAATATATTGTTTATTTAAAATTGATTTTTGGTTAAAATTAGGTATCATAAAATTTTTAAATTAAGAAATTGATCAAAAATTAAAATTAATTTATTTGATTTTTGACGCTTGTTTTAATTTTTTCCTTATTTTCTCTTGTTTGGTTTTAAAATTGAGAACAACATTTCTAATGAATATGCCTTGTACTTATTCTACCATGATATTAATAACATTTAAAAATAAAATAATAAAATTTGAATTCATGATAAAATTAATAATAAATAAAACATTTTTTTACAAAAATATTAATAAGATTTTTGTTTAATAAACAATGTATTTTCAACTATTGCGGAGATAAACGATTTCGCGTGTCCGTTTGAACCAGACCTGCAGTGGAAAATATTCTCTTAGATGCGACAGAGCTTATTTTAAAATTTTTTCCTTCCCCATTTCTAAAAATATTAGGGGAACTAAGGTATCTCTCGACTTCTTCTTAAGCATCATCTAAGCATAGGATGGAGTCTCATTCTCCTGGAATCCTCTTATAATTTTTCCAAAACTTGTACCATCTATAGGTGTGACCGTGTTTTCAATACTTTCCAAATGCAAAGCATGCTAAGTAGCTTAAAAAGGCTCTTTTCGGTACGATTGAAGTCAATTGATTTTGAAAATTTTGAGTATTGTATCGAGGGTCAAACATTGAAGATAAGCAAAAGATTTCATTATTTTCCAAAGCGCTAAATCTTTTAGTTAGAGCTAATGCTAAGTCTGTCGCTAAATTTTCAGACTCCGAACTATTTTCCAGCTTCGTTGATTCATTTATTATATGAAACAATTTTATTGATCTGTTTTAATATTATACTCTTCTTTTTTAAGTGTTATTTCTCTATGCAAAAAATAAGCATAGAAAATTCAATTACTTATTCAAAAATATTCCAAAAAATAAATAAGAAGTATCGTCGTATCGAAAGCAAAATATCGCTGATGCCGATATATCGGAAAATCTGAAGTATCGCCGATATATCGCTATTCGTTGCTTCCCTAATTTAAGCTAGCACAGTGGGTTGTTAAGGCTGTTTTTTGTGACGGCATATACCTAAATTTTTGATTTGATTTGTGACCTGCAATTCTAGTTTTCAGTTTAATCTACATATGTACATATACTTTATTGCATTATCCATCATTATTTCCCTTATTTCCCTTTATAAACTACATTCGACATTTCGAACTTATGTACTTTTTCGAGAATAAATTACCAATTGTATTACATATATGATTAATGTAATATTTTATATATCTTTGTATGGAATATTTTCGGCTTTTCTTAACAATGCGATATTTTAGAAATATAAGTTAGTTATTTTTAAATATATGGTTCTGCAATTATATCTGAGCTGTTTGCTCTATGGTTTTTGCATTGTCTTATTAAATTTGATATCAGTTCCAAAAAAGGGTTAGTTTGGTAACCTCATATCTCCGAAACTAATAGAGATAAAAAAATTCGATACTCATCATTGTTCATTAGAAAAATAAGTGGACAGGTGTCTGGTACTTTTTTGTACTTCTATTCGGCTCTTTTTGTACTTCTTTGTCACCCCATCTATATTTTAAAGCAATAAATAAATAAAGATTATACCAAATTCGTAACAAATATAGAAACAGGCATGGTTCTGAGTGAATTAGAATCTGCAAGGAGGATATTTTGGTACTTTTTTGTTCTTGAACTGGTACTTTTTGAATTTCCGTTCTTTTTTGTACTTTTTCGCTGTTTAAATGGTACTTTTGGAATTTTTATTATTTCTTAACTTAGAAAAAGAGGGATTGAGAAACTATTAGATAAGAGTTTTAAGTACTTTTTTGATTTTCAATTGGCACTTTCTGATTTTTTTTATTACTGAACTTACAAAACTAAATTAAACATTCACGAACTTGTGTGGAAGATTATATATGGACCGGAGATTGGACAGCCGACAAATCGATCCACTAAGACAAAAAAAAAAAACTGCGCAAAACATATAAATTTCTTAATTTTTTCGCCTTATTTGCATAAATAACTATGGTCAAATTTCGACCACAATTCTATCAAAAGAAGTAGGTTCAATTTTGAAATACAAGTTTCTAACAATATCATTATTATAATATCTGATATAAAAGGTGATGCTGGTGATCCCATTGGAAGTTCTCTTCGTTGATCATATACCTATATTATTATCTAAGTGAAAATATATATTATACAGAATCTAAGAATACGTAAAAATAGGTTCGTTTCAATTTTCGTAAATTCATTAATTATATTCCATTTTTCTTCTATTACATCTATAGCAAGATATACTGTTAAACTTGGAAATAATGAAACTACGTCGAAAGAAACCAATTTTTCATTGTCTATATACATACATATGTATAACGAAGTTTATTTTCTAAAGTAATCAATTTCTATTGTAGTAATATTTTCTTAAATAAAAAAAAAACAATTTCTCACGATCAAAAAATTTAAGTTTCTGGTATATGATCAAAAATTACTTAAAACAAGAAATACAAAAGTAGCTAGTTTTTTTTTTATTAAAAATAAGAATTATCTTTCTGAGTTTAAGCTGCATTTATTTAATACTAGTGTATGCCAAGTGGTCGAATTTCGACCATAATTATTTATGCAAATATCGAGCCCTTAGCGCCAAATTATCGTAAGCGACATTTTCTCAATATTTTTTTTATTGCTAAAATTAAAAATTTAAGGACCAATGCACAATGTAAGCAAACTTTATTTTGTTGTAGTCGGTAGCTTGCTTGGACGAAATTATTATATGTCGCATCAAAAAATTTTTAAGTTTATGTATACATATCAAAAAAGAACTAAAAACCTTCTCCTGTAAAATTTGTGTTTTGTCGCTTACGATAATTTGGCGCTAAGGGCTCGATAAGAAGAAAACATATGCATTTGCTTATTTTCGCCTTAGTGGATCGATTTGAGACCTCCGGTCTCAGGTTCGCATATGTTTAATTTAGTTTTGTAAGTTCAATAATATAAAAAAATCAAAAAGTACTAATTGAAAATCAAGAAAGTACTAACAAGTCTCCTCATATAGTTTCTCAATCTCTCTAGACTCTGCATGTTGAATTTGATGTTTCTAGGTTCAGTATTAATATAAATTCCAAAAGCACCAGTTAAAGAACGAAAAAGTACCAAAAATATCCCTCTAACAGATTTTTATTTACTTTGGACTGTTTAATTTTATAGTTATAGGTCTAATACTAACAAAAATTCAAAAAATACCAGTTGAAGAACAAAATGCTCCACACGATTTCCTTTTATAAATTCTCATCCACTCAGGACATTGCATATTTAATTTTATGTTCCTAGGCCCACTATTAACGAAAATTAAATAAAAGAACCAGTTGTAGAAGGAAAACGTACCAAAATCTCCCTCTTACAGATTCTTATTAACTCAGAAACATGCATGTTTAATTTTATGTTCAAGAAAAAACCATGTAAACATCCTCTCAACTGACTTTGAGAGAGCATTTGATTGCATTGGTGTTCACGTGATACTTCAACAGCTAGAAGAATGGAAAATCGGCAAAAACATGTACTACATAATTAAGAACTTTCTAAGCAACCGTAAATTTAAGGTACGAATAAACCATCAACACTCCAATATTTTTCCACTCCATAATGGAATACCTCAAGGATCAGCCCTGTCAGTGACCCCTTTCATTATTGCCTTTAACATGTTCAGCAATATTATCTCTAAGCACAAGCACATCGAACATGCTATGTACGCTGATGATGCTGTAATATTTACAAAACTAAAGGATAATAATAAAGTAAAAGAAATTTTTCTGAATGTCCTTAAAGATATCAATAATTGGTGTCAATCATCTGGGGCGAAACTTTCATTAGAAAAGTGCAATTTATAACACATTTGTAACAAACAAAACTGTAACGCGTTTGATATCGAATTCAACAATGTTAGCATAAAGCAAGTGGATCACCTTCGTATATTAGGTGTAATTTTTGACAAACGATTTACATTCCATAAACATTGCTCAGAACTACGAATAAACTTAAACTCACGATTAAATGTTATAAAATATCTTACGTCAAAGAATGTCAGAATACATGTTAATACAATGCTGAACATAACTCGATCACTAATACTCTCTAAAATTGACTATGCTCTCCCCATCTATGGCTGGTGCGCACCTTCCCACTTAAAATTAATTCAAGGGCCCTACCATGCGACAATACGACGTAGCATCGGTGCCTTTCGTACAAGCCCAATCACCAATATATTAGCGAATCTGGATTTCCATCAATTGCAGACAGAGTCTCATTTTCGACACACAAACTAATCCCCAAACTCTTTATCTGCCGTAATAAAATTCTGTTCGAAGAAGTAAAGAAATCCATCCAACGAAAAAGATTTTACAGACTTAAGTCTGTTATTGATAGATGTGTAAACTTCTCTCGTGACTCAAATATCATGACAAACCCTATACTTGCCAAACAAACACTCGATCCACCCTGGTCAGTTAAAAAATCGTCGTTTATCCTATCTATGGTCCAACTTCCTAAAGCAACTACTCCACCTTTGGTCTATAGGCAGACATTCGGTAGTATTGTGCAACCATATGTCAACGACAACTGGAATTTGTTATTCACTGATGCCTCACGACTCCACAACTTTCGCTATAGTGCAAGCAGACAATCAACTTATTAAAACGGGATATATCTCTAACCACTGTTCCATCTTTACTGCTGAGGCATTTGCCATATTTCTTGCGGTGGAGTCAGCTGCTCTTAGCTCAGGAAAGCATATCATCTGTACAGATAGTCTATCATCTATAAACGCCATACAAAGCTCGATTTACGACTCTCCATTAATAAACGACAGCCGACATATTCTTGGTAGGTCCTCGAATAGAACAAAACTTATGTGGGTTCCTTCACATGTTGGCATTTCCGGTAACGAGTATGCAGACACTGCGGCTTCTGTAGCTAAAACTAGACCACTATTTGCATTCCAAACATGGGAAAGTCGTGACATTTTTAACGCTATTCTATCGCACTTCAACTTCTTAAACCATAAAAAATGGTCAGAATACCAACACAACTACAAAATTTTTAATCCTGAAGGCAAAAAACCCAACTACCCAAAAAGCTGCCCCAGAAATGTAACATCAACCATCGTCCGGCTCAGAATTGGGCACTGCAATTTCTCCCACAAGCATATACTGGAAAAACTATCAACTCCAATGTGTACACTCTGCAACACACAACTAAACGTTTTACATGTCCTAGATGAGTGTCCAAAGTACAGCTCATCCAGACAATACATATTTGGAACAAATCGACCTACTGATTTCTTAAAAAATACCTGTGATAAAAATATAAAATTAATTTGGGAATTTATCTCAGTAAACAATTTACAACACCTAATATAGCTTTTATAAACCTTCGGAGTTGAAAGCCACAGCAGCTAGTACTCCTGTCTATTTTATGTTAGTTACAATAATTTTATTTTGTAAGTAATAATAATAATAAATAAATAAATAAATAAAAATAATTTTATGTTTCAGTCCCAATATTTACGAAAATTCAAAAACCCTGCATCTATAATTTTATGTTATAAGTTCAATATTATAGCGATTAATATTGTGCACTTACGTAAGTAAATACCTTTCAAATGGTGTATTTGTTGTTCAAATCGGTTGAAAAACAGAAGAGGAAAGTGTTCTTAACTGTTTTGCTCTTGCCGATTTATATATAGATTAGTCTGGGTTTCTTGATGTTAAATAGTATAAATAATTTTTATTCGAATCGTTGCAAAGAAAAATCAGCAAAAGGCAGAGAAATCTGCACTTCTGGCAACAGTGCCTTTCTGTGTCGTTGTATGTTTTAACAACGCTTTTACAACATCATGTTATAACAGCATGTCTGTTGCTTACGGGGAGTAAAAAGTGAAAGGGTTTTTCTTCATGATGATGATGATGACGTTAAAAATACTACATTGTAACAGGTAGCGCATAAGTAACGTTAAGATTTTTTTTATTAGATACATTTTTTCTTTCTTATTTATTTAACGTTGGCATTTATTAAAATTAAGATTATAGTTTGGAATATGTTCACATTATGTTTTGAAGATAATATTTTTCAAATGGTGCTAATAATTTGCAAAACTTTTCCTTGAATTTCGGCTCTCAGCGCCATTACTCTTCTCGGATATTCGCCATAATCTGTTGGATGGTTCTTGGCTTGTTGGCATACACCCTACCCTTTAGGTTTAGTGGTTTCTAGTCCTATAAAATTGTGACGTACCAAATTTTATTTCGATAGCATTATGTAATTCGGTTTTAGGCGTTCTAGACGGGGGTTTACTTTGTATGGGGCCTATGATATATTATAGACCGATCTTCACGAAATTTAACAGTATAATTTTCAGTCGCATTAAACGAATTTGTGCAAAATCTTATATCATTCCGTGCATTAAACCGTCACTTATGTTAGGTTTTGTAACAAAATTATCAATTTTTTAGGGTGGTGGTTCCACATTTTGATTCATAGCTCTGATCATACTGAACCGATTTTGCTGGATTTCAATCCCAAACTGCTTAGGTTAACAACAAGAATTTTGACACCAAGTTTGTTCTTTTCTTTTTTCAAAAGTGGCGTGTTTCCAACAAACGGACATGTCTACATCGACTTAAAATTACATACTCAAGGCGCCAGAATATATATTCTTTATGGGGTCTTAGATTTATAATAAAAAAGTTTCACACGAAATGACAAACTTAGTATACCCTCACTCCCCATTAGTGGTGGTGGAGGGTAAAAAACGTAAACAAAAATCTATACACGTGTTAAATCATAACGTTACTTATGCGTCACCCTGTATAAGAAACACGTTAAAATAATGTTATTGTTGGTATTTAGTGCACAGGAGCAACAAAAATAACTATATTTGAGGGTAAACTTCAAGCTACCAACAAAAAGAAAACAACTTTTGGTTTCGTGTAAAAAAGCACAAACTAGTTGCCAGATAAAATTGGTAAAAAATCGTCAAATTCATAGGAAAAAATCGTCATATTGTCACCTTCGTCGACACAAAAATCGCCATTACAAAAAACTTTTATTAATTTTTTGTTATTTTCTGTTTTTATTAAACTTAAAAAAAAGAAAGTTAAAAAGCACCAAATTTTCACTATGATTTAAACAACATGTCGTTTTTGTGTATCTTTTCACTATGTTTCTTTTTTTTGCAGCCAAAGTTGATTATTTCTGATTTCCTTAGTTCATTTTAAAAAATATTTAAAATTTCGTTATTCCTAATAATTTGGTATGTGTTGCATTTTATTTACCATTTTTTACACATGTACATTTTTTCATTATTCTATATTTTAATAAACACTTGCCACTGTGAAATAAGAATAAAACATGAATAAAAAACACAAATAAGTGCAAAGGGGAATACCAAAAAAGAAACAAAGATAATACGATTCACGTATTTTTTTTTCTACCCTGCTTACTCCTCTAACCCGCTTGCAATCAAACGAAAAAGTACATGATATAAAAATAGTTGAAATATCATCGTGAAAATTAAATTTAGGTATAAATATGTTTTATTAAAAAATCAAAATCTAAAAAGTTATTCTTGCTTTAATTTTATATATTTGTAAAGTTTAAACTTCTTTAAGTTTCAGAAAACAAACGTTATATTGTTTTCTTATCAATAGCTCTCATTCCAAAATCGAAAAATATAAGAAATACATATTCGTAATATTGAAAAAAAAGGTCGAGATATTGGAAGTACATATAAGTAAATGCTTGCTTTTTATCAAAAGATTAGTTTGATACATACGGGACAGCTACAAAAGTTTGA
This sequence comes from Pollenia amentaria, assembly GCA_943735925.1. NCBI lineage: Eukaryota > Metazoa > Arthropoda > Insecta > Diptera > Polleniidae > Pollenia > Pollenia amentaria. The sequence continues at coordinate 178,625,948 of OX031010.1, read as the reverse complement.
TAATCTAGAATTGCAGATGTTACATGTTTAAGATATAGAATCATTTAACCCTTTCACCATGGAGTTCTTTCTCGAAATCTGTTAGGTTTTTTTCAATTCTGATTGCAAATTTATTTATAAGGCAATTATACAAGATGATGGGGATTGATGAGATGTCGGTGATCCTACCGTTATCCTTGGACATATAATCCCAATAAAGCTATCTGTATACACAAAAGCAATAAAACTTGTATTTATAACTTATATTGGGATAATGAATCCCAATCTTTTTGGGACAATATGTCCCATTGCAAAATTAACCTTTCTAACTTATACTCTATTGGGATACTTTAAAAAATACAATTAGTCAATTCACAAGGTATCCTAACATGTCATATTGTCAAAATGTCCTAATATTTCACAATGGTTTAAAAGTTTTGAAAGTTTCGTATAAGTATGTATATTTTATCTTAGATGTCAAAGCGAATCGGTAACGCAACGCGAAGCAAAAGTTTTATCTGACATGGCCTTAAGTGAAAGTATCCAAGTAACACAAGCTTTTGTAAAGGAGTAATAAATTCTTACATAGACTATTTTGTAATGCAATTATCGCTATAATGATGATAAATCGTCAAATCTGGCAGCCGTGAGCACAAGCCATTTAAAGAGCTCACTCTCAATATAAATATGTATGTTAATTTTGTGCTTCTATTTGTTTTTACCAGCAGTGTTGCCATTTGTCAAGTTTTCCCTTTTTGCAAGGTTTTTGAGATGCAAAAAGTTAAATTTGTATCATGTCTTTTCAAGGTTTTTATGTATATTGGATGAAAATATTAAGTGATGTTTTTAGGCTGTCCTTATGTTTTTAATCTGTCCTTTGTTATTGCAACAGTGTTTACTCCGTCAATGCTACATATCTTAAAGTTTCCAAATACCTATATTTTTTTAGGTGCTAAAGTATCTTTAGCACTAGATTTATATAAAGGCCCAACTATAATATACCTAAGTTGGCTTAAGCAACGGTGCGAATACATGTAAATCATACGAGTCAAGCCATATTGAACTTTAGGAAGCAGTTTTATGAAACTGTCATTTGCTTAAGCAGACGTTTTTAATTTTGCTTTTGTTAATGCAATTGATGGGCATTTCGTTATTTTCTTACAGTAGCCTCAGGTAGCTCATTCACATTCTGGATGAGTCTGAAGGCGTTGTGATGAGTCCACAGTTCTTTCATATTTCAAAAAATAATTTGAGCAAATATAGAGCGTTTTTTTCAAAAATTAATTAAAACAAAAATAATGAAAGAAACAAATAAGAAATACCAAGTTTAGCGATTGAACAAGCAGGCTTTCAAAATAAATGGCTTTTAATTAATAGGAATTTTATTAAAAAATTAATTCGGAATACATTTTTGCGTTTTCTTTTAAAATTTGGGACTTTTATAGAAACATTTTTTTCAGAAATAAGTACAAAATATATGGCAGCGCTGTTTACCAGAAACAAAAACCAATAAGCACAAAAAATACAAAATTAAAAACACAACAAAAAAAAAAAAACAAAAACAAAGCTAGAGTCATATTACGTTATAAAATTTAGTTGGTATATTGAAACTCTTGTGACCGGACGTTAAAGTAAAAACTAACAAAAAGTTCCATAAATTCACTGTGCATTTTTCCGCCAATTCAGTTTTAGTTTGTTTAATAAAACATTTTTCTTTGTTTGATAAACAACTTCATAAAAATCAAGAAATTTAATAAGTGTGTTTTTGTGTGTTTTAATTTTTTCGGTAATTTCTGCTTTTATTTTGGTGTGTCATTTTTTTACAAACAGATAAAATAAATACTTAAAGATAATAAAAAACATAACGGTTTTATAAAATGTCGATTATTAATTAAAAAAAAATAGTAATAAAAATGTGAAACTAAAAGAGACAAGCAATGATCAGAAAAGAGTGAAAATTGTTATTGTCAATTGTTGTTGTCGGTTAATTTCCTACCTTATGTGCAGTGATGCTAATTCAGCCCTTTCCGGATAGATTAAGCCCTTTTTTGGTTACCTAAAACGCGATAAAAATGTTTGCCCCAAATTTAAAAAATCGCGCTTTTTCGGTTTTTTTTGTTATTTTAATTTAGCCCGTTTTTACTTTGTCTACGGTATGGGGTTATTTTTTAGTTTTCTGGCTAGGTAGGTATATCAAGTTATGGAAACTGTATTTAACTATATTATACCAAGCGACCTATTGGAACGGTGCATTTATGTGAAAAAACAAAACACAAAAAACTTAAAATTTTTTATTTTATAACTATTTTTTACATATCAACTATGTATTAATTTATCAGTTTAAAGAAAAATATTTGATTATATTGTGACCAAACCAAAATAACTTACAAGCTTAGGGCAAAAATGCAGATTACGGGGCACACGAAAAAAATTGGACCCCCTTCTGGAATTAAAAAAGAAAAAGAAAATTAAAATTTACGCAGCTTCGGCCCGTTTGCCCGCCTGGATCTAAAAACCCGGGCCGCCCACTAAGTGGTTAGTGTGGGTACTCAAATTAAAGGTAATTGTGTAAGAAAAACGAAAATAATAAAATTTATGGCAGGCTGGGCTTCTGGGGCAAAACAGTGTTCCCAGACCTACTTATATCTACGTGTAGGTACTCAAATTAAAGGTAATAGCCGACCTTCGCCCAGTCGCAAATTTTTTTCTCTATGGTATAAAAAATGACGGCTTCGCTTAGTAAAGCTTCTTTGCATAGCCAGCCTTCGGCTGGGCGCAAGGTCTTAATTTGAGTACCCACACATACATATAATTTGGGCCTCTTTCTCTGCCCCCAGAGATCTTCAGAAGTCCCACCCGCCCTAAATTTTATTATATTCGTTTTTCTTGCACAATTACCTTTACTTTGAGTACCCACACATACCACTAAGTAAGCGGGGCAGTTTTTTGGGTCCAGGGGACCTCCGGCCCCTTAAATTAAAATTTTTTTTTGTTTTTAATTCTCAATCGCGTGGCATAAGTATCTTTTTTATTTTCTCATGTGCCCAATAAACTGCATTTCAGCCCAAACTTAGACCGCATTTAGATTATGCAATTAAAGCCGAGTTTTTTTCTCTATTATCTTTTTTTTTTTTTTGCTACGAAACTTCTCATATTTACATTAAAAATTTTTTCCAAGCATTGCTTCAATCAAATGTAAACAAAACAACTGTGTTGTCAACAAAGCGTTTTAAAATTCTAACAGATACAAATAAAAAACAGTGTCAATCGCAACTTTTTTTGATATGTTATATTCCATTATATTTCAAATACATATGTATGCATATATAGTATTCAGATCTAAAATAATCTCTATAAAATATATATATGTAGTTATAATTAAACAAGTAAGAATCTTATGTACCCTTCACCATGGTGGGATAAGAACAAAAGGATATTTATATAAATATACATACTTATATAATATATCTGTGGCAATAAATAATAAGGGCTTAAGTCGAAACTTGGTTTTGTCTAAAATAAATTGTGTTTGTTTTTTATATAAAATATTTAGCCGCAGAAAAAAATGCACATTTATTTAGAAGAAAACTAACTGTACATTTTATAAAAAAGTGTTTTTTTTTTCTAAATAAAAAGAGTGTTTTTTAAAGTATATAAGTGTTGTGGTCATAAAATTAAAAAAAACAACAACTGATAAATTTATTTATTTAAATAAAAGTAATTTATAAATACTTAGAGAAAAAAATTAATCGAATGGGATTTGAACCCGCCACCGCCTATTGTTTAGATAGTTGGTGTATTGATAACCAAGATGTTTGTAGCAAATTTGAAATCACTGGCTCTTGTCGTTCTCTAGATAAAAAAAGGAATAAAAAACAAAAACAACATGGGATTACTGGGAAAAATTAGAGGTAGTCGTGGTTTTTCGCTCATATCTCAGCCATTTATGGACCGATCTGGCTGAATGACCGATCTGCCATAAATATATAGCAACCAAGTCCCTCCCCATCATATCTGGGGTCTTCGAAAAACTCATTTCAACAGACGGACGGACAACCGGACTTGAATTTCCCTTCTCATAAGGAGCCATAATATATATACTTTATAGAGTCTAAGATCAATATTGTAGAAATTACAAACGGAATGACAAAGTTATATATACCCCTTTACCTTCGGTGAAGGGTATAAAAATGTACTTCCTGAATAACGTAGTTTTTTTTTTTTTTTTTGAAAAAAGGTACTTTTTAAAAACTTACTATTATTTAGAAAGCGGCTTTCTCGAAAAATTAAGATTTTTTACAAGATAATTTTAAACCAAAAAGAGAGTTTAACTTGCTCTGGTTTATTAGCCCTTAGGGCTAGCAAGTTAAACACTCTTTCTGGTTAAAAATGTGTTTAAACCAACAAATCTGTAAATCAGTAAGCATATAACATCTTTAAACGCACAAAATTTCACGTTTAAAGTACCAATACAGACCATGTGACTTTGACAAAATTTATTGTACAGCCGCCACATGTTACTTTTTAAACTACATATAAAACATGGGACACTGATTTACAACTGTTGTGTTTAAACTGCATATACATTTAAGTTTAGTTTAACTAAACCAGCGATTAAGCACTCACTGATTTATTAGCCATTAGTGTCTAAGATAAAGCAAGAATGACGAAGAACTGGATATTTTATTACACAACGGCCAATTTTAAAAAATTGTAAATGTTACTTAAAGATTCGGTTGTGCGAGCATCTTAATTGAATTGAATGTAAAATTTTCCCATACTCAATACTATTCATTAATAAATTTTGTTTAAAATTTTTGGTGGTTACTTAAAAAATATGTTTTATACTAAAACCGTCCAGTTTTCAATTAAGATCGTTTTTGGCTCATTTTTCATATGTTTTCACGCGTTTAGTGCCACAAGAGTTGGCATAAATTGCTGTGAGTTTGATTTTGTTTTTGTGTTGCAGAGTTGCCAGCTTATGGATTTTCCCCCAAAAATTTAGGTAGTTTTTGGAAACATTTACGAGGTGCAAAATAATAAGGAATTTAAGCGGCATTATTGTCATCTTTGAATATAACAACTAAAAGTAACATATTCAGCAACTGCTCAAGTTTGTTTTCGTATTAGATAATTAAGTATCAAAATTTTTAAATTTTTTCCTGCTTATTCAAGTACCAGTTTTTCTTTTGTGGTTTAAGCCATGTTTCTGAATTTGCAAAGACATATAATTTTGATCCACTTTTGATCACAAACTTTGAGGGAACGAGCTATATAATATTTCTTTATAACAGAATCTTTCAGACTTACACTATAAAATTTTATCAACATAGCCTTGCGATTAAATCGGGCGATTCATCGTGAGGTTTGATTTATAATCTAAGATAAAACACATAAATTTAAAAGTGAATTAAAAATAGTTTTATCCGTTAAAAGAACAATTTATGGCAATTACTGTTTGAAAATTATATCATGTAAATGTTGGCCATGACTACGTCTGAGGTAGTCCATTCAAAAGGCCCAATTTTGGGCGACTCGTTCGCGCATAGCGACTGGTATCTCACGAATAACACTAGTAATGTTGGCTTCAAAAGCATCAATCGCAGCTGGCTTATTCCTTACGATCTCAGACTTTAAATATCCTCTAGGTGGCCAATTTACCGTAGCAAAACGTGAAGTTAAGTGCTCACCAATATTATTTCTCAACAATGTCATTGTTTCTCGTACTGTATGGCGCGTAGCGCCATCTTGTTGCAATCAGACGTCACTGAGACCATGAGCTTGAACTGAAAAAGGAAGCACATAGTACGTTAACACGGTGGGATAACGGCTACCATTGACGAAATGTGGACCAATGATTCCATCAGCCTGTAAACCACATTATATCGTTGTTTTTCTGCCCAAATACGGCAAATTTGTTTGTTTACGTATTGAGCCAGATGAGCCAGAAATATGCTATACCACTAAACAAAATTTCACGATAAAACACCGGACTTTCTTTGAGTTTTTCCAGACCCCATTTGGAGACGCTGTTGTTGTGTAAGTCTTTCCATAAGGACTTGCCAAACGATACTGTACAAAAATGACAAAACAGTTTGATATTAGTCACGCGGTGATCTGTAAGAAAACAAATCGAAAACCAAACCTATGTAGAATTACCCTTTACAAGGAGCACTTGTTCTTGGTACTATATTTATTTTATAGTGAGCACAAAGTGGAATAGCAACAGCAATTAATTCTTACGATTTAATCTTTTGTGTATCGAATTGTTTTCATCTTCAAGTTCCACAATTTTTCAAGATATAGAAGTATCTATTTGCTTAATTAGCTTGCTACAGGTAATCATTTCCGACTTAAGTTCTTCTACTGTCAGCTGACATCTCAGACGAATTCAGATATTACATCAATAAATATTTTGTTATTTGCAACGCAAAGAAGAGATAGCGTTGCAAATAAGTATAAACATTTTTATCAATACCAACTATTTCACCACGCAGTCACCGCTCTAAACCTTGTAGTTCTACAGATAGCGATTTAGGGTCAGCAGCACATTTGTCGCACAGAAAAACCATAGATTTAATATCACTTGCTTGAGTTTTTCCAATAGCAGCTCTAAAAGTTTCACATTTAAAGGTTTTGTTTGTAGGCATATTGTAGGCATAAAATGCAAAAATAATGTTAAAATGTTAGCCACCAGAAAGAAAACAACAACACAGAAAAAATTATTTCGATTCGTTCAGTATCGACTGAAAGAATTAGTAAAAAAAATTGCTTTTGAATCGAGAAATTTATATTCAGTGTTGTTATACATTTTTTGACCTTTCACAACACTGAAAAAATAGTTTCGATTCGTTCAGTATCGACTGAAAGAATAATTAATAAAATTGCTTTCTAACCGAAAAAGTATTCGATCACGACTGCCAGAATTAGCCCCCAGCTGTCAAAATACATCTACTCAGGCAGCGTTGCCTTACTTATTCTTTAATCAAAGACAAAAACTAATTTTTTCGAGTGGAAAGTTGGTGACTAAAATTAACCGTTTTATTTCTTAGTGGCTTCAAAAACTAAAAATATTCGAAACATTTTGCTAATGTGACTATAGCGCAAAACATTTGCTTTACTTAAGCCTTTGCTAGCATAAATGGCATATATGGCAAATGTGCTTATATCGCTAAATAGACTTTAACTACTTTCTATTAAATTTAATTTTGGTGGCAGAAAATAAATAAAGATAAATGGTCTATATCGCTAATGCGACTAAAAACAGAAGTGACTATAAACGAAAAGTACTGTACTTATAAAAAATAACAGATTTATACTAACTCTACTTTGACCATATATTTAGATATTTTATAAAATAAAAATATCTTGAATATTTAAAAAATATTTTTGGGGAACTTTAGTTAAATATTGAAAATTGGCGATTTTTGCTTTATTTAACTAATAATACTAGTACGTTAATTAAAACTGATACACGTTAAATAAATTATTTCTAAAATTTTACATTCCAAGATACGTAAAATTTGGGGTGGTTTTATTTTGTTTTGGGGAAAAATACCTGGTAACACTGTTGTGTTGTTATTTTGTTTCAGAATTTTTTTAATCATGTGCTTTTTTTTATTTAAGTCTAATTTGGCAATATTTTTTTTTTTATTTTTATTGTTGTTTTTTTTTATGGCCAAGTGCTTTTAATATATTCTGCAGATTTAACTTAATTTTGAGTACAAAATCAACATGTCGTTCTTAACAATTATATTTATTTTATTTTAAGGTTTTTGAACTGGTTTTTTTTTAAATTTTTTTTTTATGGTTTCAATTTACCAATATGGTACGCATTTTTTTCTTTTTTTCCGTGAATAAACAATATATTTTTAATATCTTTCTCATTTGAATGTGATAAGAATTACAAATGATAGAAAAACTACAATAACAAAACAAATTGTTCTGTTAAAAGTTTTACTAGATAATTATTTAAACAACTACATACATACATATGTACAAAATTTTGCAAGCAAAACAACACACTGCTTATTATCATCCCATTTTATCCATCCAGCCAGTCATAAATCAACAACTACTTTACACAAAACAAAATTACCATCAACAGTCTGGAATGGTCTATGTTAAGTTTACAAGTGGGCCAAAACTACATATCGCACAGAAAATATTCTCCAAAATGTTTCTCCAATTAAAGCATAAAAAAAATAACATCAGTTTTAATTAAAAAGTTAATCTCGTGAATTAAACGTTTAATCAAGTGCATTAAAAGCTTAATCAAGTGAATTAAACATTTTAATTATACTATTAGTTTGTTTGCTGTTGCAAAGTTTATTATTTTTTAAATTAATATCACAAATGTTTTAATTGAAATTAATTTTTTTTCTGTGTAGCTGCAACGCCATAACTCAAAACATTTAGTTTTACAGAAAACGACTTCAAAGTTTTACACACGCCGCATAATTAAACAAGAATCTTTTTTCGTCTCTCAAGAGTTGAGTTTACAATATCTTCACATGAAAAAATAACCACTTCATAAACCACCTGATTTACCATGCATTAGTAATATTTAGTCAAAAGCCGTAAATCCAACAAACCAAATGCCTTGAGAAAGATATAATGATAAGCTTACTAAGCCTTAAACTTGTAAAAGAATTGAAAAAATAATGAAAGATTTGAAGCTGCTAAAAACTGCTTTATTAAGCATTGGAAAAAGATGATTCAATAATCCGAAACCAACAAAGAAGTAATATCTGTGCGGAGCGTGCCATTAAAGTTGTTCAGGATATTTATCCTTTCTGTAAATCTCCTCGAACCTTAAATCTTAAATTTTTATCTTTCAATAACTAATTCATAATTTTTCTTGTTTTTGTTATACATATGGGGGATTTCATGTCAAGTGACCCAACTTTTGAAATCGATTTCTTCCGATATCGATGAAATTTGCACCAAGATTAGTCCTATTGGATAGTAGTTTAGACACAAATTTTCAACAAGAAAAAAAATTTCTGAGTTATAGGGGTTCAAAATTTGACATTTTGGCCAAACAGGTGTTCTTTCTCATCCATGTAACTTATTATCTATTGGTGTTAGCAAAAACTGTCCCAAACAAATTAGATAGCTATTTCTTCAAGCTTTCGGAAAATTTTTTTTTTGTTATATTTTTAAATTTTTTTTTAAATTTAACTTATTTTTTTATTTTTTTTGAAGCGGGTATTTTTTTTCTATCAAAAAAAAAAAAAAAAAATACAAAAATAGTTTTAAATTTAAAAAAAAAAAAAAAAAAATAAGGAAATTTAAAAAAAAAACAAAAAAAATTTATTAAAGGATCTTATGTGATTAAGATTAAATTTTTTAGATTATTTATCTTTTTGTTTTAATAATTATTATTTTATTTTAATTGAATTATTATTACAAATAAATAAAAAAAATGTAATTTGTCAACATCTCTATAGAAAAAGTGATTTTATTCCTGGGATTAACATATTGTGGGTATTACAGTATCGAGGGTATGAAATGCTTGTTAGGTATGTTATATACCTTCGGTTTCTCAGCATAAGTTGAAGTTTTATTTTTAAGATCTTAGAAACACTTACACACAAATAGGAAAAAATTCAAAATAGCGCATATGCTAAAAATTTAAAAATGCTCGTCTTGACTTAGAAATGATTTTTTTTTTATACATAACCCACTCGCGGCCCAAATAGCGACCAGAACTAACGTAAAGGAAAAGACCAAAGCTTTCTTTTGAGCAAAAAAAAAAAAATAAAAATACAAAAAAAAAAAATAAGTTTTAATTATAAAGAAAAAAAATTTTTTAAAATTAAAAAAAAACCGAAAGCTTGAAGAAATAGCTATCTAATTTGTTTGAGACAAATTTTGGTTACACCAATAGATAATAAGTTACATGGATGAGAAAGAACACCTGTTTGGCCAAAATTTAAAATTTTGACCCCCTCTAACTCAGAAACTTTTTGACCAATCTTGTTGAAAATTTGTGTCTAAACTAGTATCCAATAGGACTGACCTTGGTAAGATTCATCCAAATCGGAAGACATCGGTTTCAAAAGCTTGGTCTCTTGACATGAAATCCCCCATATATATGTAACTTTGTGTAATTTAAAAAATTAAACAATTTTAAATAATTCTTATACACCTGTTTAGAAAAACCAATTGGTTCGTGAACTTTTTTGAGAAAAATTACAAAAGATTATGATTTTCGTGGTTACTAGGACATGGTTGACCTCATGGTACTATGCCAAAAAATTGGTTATACACCTAATGTACATATTTTATAAAAAAAATAAGTACCTCTTGAAATTTCGGGATTGCTAAATCTTTCCTAACCCCTAAACATTTTTGCTGGAATTGTATTGCCAGATCCAAGGCGAATTCACTAGAAGGTGGAGATAAGTCAACATATGGTGTTTCTTCGGTGGTCGAGCTGTCAAAGTTTGTATACAAACTACTGTTTTTCGGACCACAAAAGCAGTGTTGTTCTAGAGTTGGTATCACCTTCAAGTCAATTCACCAGATCCGATTTTCACCGAAAATGTGAAATTTAGAACAATTTCTCTTAGAAACTCGCCGCAGAAATCTAAATAAATTTTCATGGAAATTTTTAAATGTATTATTGTTGACGAACAAAAGACTGTTCAAAACTATAATATAATTAATTATTCTTTTCTAATCCATTAACCCGATATTCGTAATAACTCAAACACAAAGCTTTCCCCGATCATTAAAAAAATTGTGTATGAAAATATTTAAAAAAAGGAAATAGAATAGAAGAAAACTTGGCTTAAATGCAGTTTACGGGGCACACAAAAAAAAAATAAAAAAGATATGCCAACCGACCAAAAAAACCGCCCACTTAGTGGTATGTGTACTCAAATTAAAGGTAATTGTTTAAGAAAAACGAAAATAATAAAATTTAGGGCGGGTGGGACTTCAGGGTCCCTCTGGGGTAGAAAAGCCGGTGTTTGCTATACCATAGACAAAAAATCCTTGCGCCCGGCAGAAGCCCGCTAAGCAGAGAAGCTTTAGTTAGCGACGCCGGTGTTTGTTATACCATAGAGCAGGAAGTCCTATTACCTTTAATTTGAGGCCAACTTTTTTTGCCCGAGAGGGCCTCAGAAGCCCCTTATGCCCTTTTTCTGACACAATTACCTTTAATTTGAGTACCCACACTTACCACTTAGTGGGCGTCCCGGTTTTTTGGATCCAGGGGGGCCCACGGGCCTCAGCCCCCTTAAATTTTAATTTTGGTTTGTTTCTTTTTTAATTCCAAAGGGGAGGGAAGTGCATCTTTGCAAAAAATTAATATAGGTCATTCATCGTGAGGTTTGATTTATAATGTAAAATAAAACACATAAATTTGAAAGTGAACTTAAAATTTTAAAGAACAATTTATGGCATTTATTTTATGAAAATGTTGGCCATGACTACGTCTAAGGTAGTCCATTAGGAAGGTAACATTTTCGAGCATAACGTTCGAGCATAGCGACTGGAATCTCGCAGATAACACGAGTAATGTTTGCTTCCAAATCGTAGCTAGCTTATTCGTGAAGACCTTAGACTTTACATATCCCCAGAGAAAATAGTCGAATGTTGGATATCGCAGGATCTAGGTGGCCAATTTATCGAAGTAAAACGTGAAATTAAGTGCTCACCAAAATGATTTCTCAACAAGGTCATTGTTTAACACTCTGTGTGGCTTAAATTCTTGCACAAGTTAAATTTTGTACACTTTAAGACCGAGATCCTTACGTTAAATACGCCAAAATGTCGAATACGATAAGCCATTCTGCTGAGAACGACGACAAATCGATTCGTCACGGTCTTCGCGTACACTCTCAGGTACAGGTGCTATATTCACTTCAATACGTGCTGGGTGTGTTTTAACCGGTCGAGTATCATCCAATAATGTAAACTGGTACTCAAATTTGCAAATGGTGTTGGCAATAGTGGCTTCAGTAAGTCGATTATGCGTACCGTAAGTTCCTCGAATCGCACGAAAAACATTTCTCACAGAACCCTGATTTTTGTAATACAGCTGTACAATTTGGAGATGCTGCTGTGGTGTAAGTCTTTCTATGATGACATGCCAAACGATACTGAACAAAAATGACAAAGCAATTTCATATGAGTCACGCGTTATCTGTATTAAAAGAAAATTGGAAACAAAACCTTACGATGACTCACCCTTTATTAAAATTTGTTTCTAAAAATGTCAATTTGCTCAAGATTTAATATATGTAATATGATGAATTAAAAAAAAGGTTACTCGTTCGATTTATGTAAGAGATTTTGGTGTGTTTTACCACCGAAGGTCTATATTACTATTGTTTGGTAAAAATTAAAGTCTTTTTTTTTTAACGCGCAAGAGGTTTATCAGTTTTTAAAGTGCTCGAAGAAGATTCAGTTCCTTGCTTTTAATGAAGCGATCTGCTAAATGCATATTAAATAAACTTATTTTATACAATAAATTTTTTGTGCCAATTTTAAATATTTTGTAAATTTAAAAATTAAAAATATTCTTAAAAAATTCATAATTTAAATTCTAAAAAAAAAATTTTTTTAACCGGTAGGTCACGAAATTATCAAAAGTTTCAGGGTTTCTATTTAAACAAAAATTTCCCAGAAATTCCTGTTGAAAATACTTTTGGAATTTTTGGGAATTTATTTCTCAAGTTTTCAACCTTCATGTAATTTTTTGTGACATTAAAAGGAACCAACTGCTAGTCTATCTATGTCGAATAAAATTACAAATCTAATTTTTGGACTATATCATATGTTAACGAATCTTGGCGAAATTTAAGGAGCTGATCCTCCGTATTCGTTTATTAAAACAGGATTAAGTTTTCAACATCATTTGAAAAAATTCTTACAGTTTAAACAATTAATCAGTATTATAGAGATTAAGAAAGAAAATGTCTGGTTTTGGTAAAAATCTAAAAACTTTTCAAAGGACTTTCGCTAGAGGACATGATGTATGACAGAATCTTGATTTTATGTTTATAATAATCATCCTTAATGGCTTTTTGCACTAATCAACATCTAACATATACCATCACCTTCTCATAAGAAATAAAAAGGGATAAAAATCAACATCTTTTAACACCAATAGTGCTTTCTCGAAGGCCGCTTAATATGAGAATTTGTATGGTGTTATTTCTAGCCATTTAAACTAAATTGGACTAAATTTTACCATAATATGTATGTTTGTTGCGTATTTAAATGATTTCCTATAATGGGCTTTATATTAGGCCTATAGTACATTGTGGACCAATATTTTTGAAATTTTGCAGTGTGTTTTCTCTTCTTCTAAAACTATGGGGTCTATTGATAATTACGGACCAATCTTAACATAATTCAGTAGCATGATTGCTAGTCATATAAAACGAATTTTTGCAAAATTTAGCGATGCGTTCCGTCACCAATTTATGTAAGATTTTGCAACATAAATATGAATGTTTTAGAGAGATTGCTCATTTGGGTTCACAACTATTTTCCTGCTCAACCAGTTGTGCTGGATTTTAATTCCAAACAGCTGAGAACAGCTAGAAACAATTTAACACCAAAATTTATCTTTTTGGCTGAGTCTTTTGATAGTGTTTTTTCCACAGACGGGCGTTCGGAAGGATCTTCACAATTTTTTTTGCGATTTTTCGTTTTTATTTTATTAAAACAATTTTCTATGGGAAATAGTATCGACATTTTTCACTTAATGGCTTATAACTTTCTTGTTTTTTGCCAGATGTCCTCGATTTTAAATGTCTTTTATTCAGCACGAAATTGTTTTTTACGCTATGCTTAAAAGAAAAATGTTATAAAATTTTCTATACCTAAAGCAAATTCGAATAAAATTTTACTCCAACATGCAGCCCTGGTAGAGGAGTAAAATGTATGTCGGTAATTAAAAAAAAAGTTTGTTTTGTATATCATTTAGATAGGTGCTCTGTATTTTAATTATGGACGTTACGATACGCCTTTTTTCCGATACGATACCGATAATCAAGAAGAACTATTGGCGATACCAATACCGATACGATACTTAAATTCAAGGTAAAATTAACAAAACCTAAGTAGAGTAATTTCTTTTTTATACACAATTACAGTGTTAGAGATTATTCATATTTAAAATGATTCTATAAAGTAGGGCTGTAACGAATACTGATACCGTTGCCGATATATCGGCGATACTTCACGTTTGCCGATGTATCGGTATCGGCCATTTTTTACTGTCGATATTCCGATACTTTTTTATAGTTTTTTTGAACAAAGAATTTAATTTTCAATGTTTATTTGCAAAATGCTAAAATAGCAAAATATCAAATAGAATAATAAATTATTTCTATGGAAACTTAAGCTGGAGGTCGGTCCACGCAACGCGATTTTTCTTTTTTCGAGACGCGTGCTAAAGTAGAAAGTAATTTTACTTCATGCCTTCGATATGTATATGTTTTTTCCGCGTTTGCTGTGTAACTTGTCAATACAATGTTACACTTCGACTTTTTAGGCATAAACGCATTGAACGCTTGGTGTGGACCTGCAGCATCTACTGTTTTGTTTTTCACCATAATAGTAAGACGGTCTCCTATTGATAAAACATATATGTATTTGTACGTAGAATTTTCTACCAATTTTTAATGAGTTTTGTAAAAAAAAAAAAATCATTTCGCTACAAATTTTGGGTTACTTTAAAGAGACCACAAAATCCATAAGCAAATCCACTGCTACAATTTCTGATGCTATTTCGTGTCACATCACGAACAATATTAGAAAAAACGATAAATTAATAAACTGAGATGCAGAATAGTTCAGAGTCCCATAAATTGGCGACTTATTTAGCATTAGCTTTGAATGAAAGATTTGAGGGCCTAGAGAGTAATAAAATATTTTTTTTATCTAAAATTCTTTACCTTCGATACAAAGCTAGAAAATTTCAAAGACAATCGATCGAAAAAGCATCTTATTGGGCTACTTAACATGACTCCGCATTCCGAAAGTGTTAAAGACACGGTCACCCCTACATCTAGTAAAAGTTCTGATAAGTCTGCAAGAACTGACCTTTGGAGCGTTTGTAAAAATCGTAAAAGAAAATTTAGATATACCTTTAATCTTCTAATTTTTTTAGAGACGCGGATCCGTTTGTTTACTGGCGGTATTAAATATTATGCTCAAAATTTAAGACCATGGCGCAGAATTACTTAAGTTGTCAAATGGGTTCATTCACTTTTGAAAGACGATTTTTTTACTGCAGGTCTGCGTCAAGTTGTGGAATTGTCTCCGCCAAAGTTGTAAATACTTTGTTTTTTAAACAAAAATCTTATAAATATTTATTTAGAATACTAGTAAGGGTCTTCATGAAATGTGTAATTTTTGTGTAATTTTAAACAATAAAAAATTTTAAATATAAAAATAAAAGTTGAAATTTGTGATTTAAATATGAAATTTGTTTCTAAAAATGCATACGGAAAGCCAAAAGACTAATTTGTTGAAATTATTGGAAGAATTTATTGTTTGTCATTTATTAACACTTGAAGTTTTCATTAAAAACGACGGTAAGCATTACAAAAATCTGTGTACATCAATGCACAATTGAACAGCGCAAGTTTTCAGGTCAAAATAGTTGGGAAATTTAAGAAGTTTGTGTAAAATAATTCAATTTATGACAGTTCATTGGCGAGGGCGTAAAAATGCACAGTTTGCGAGCCTTTAAAGCGATACCCTTACTGTTTTTTTTGTTTTAAAAATTAATTAATTTAGCATGAATTTTAATTAATTTCGTTGCTTTTGAAATCTTATTAAAATCAATTTTAAATATAAATAATCTCTTACACTGTTATTTCGTATAATAAAGAAATTACTCTACTTGAGTTTTGTTAATTTTACCCTGAATTTAAATTTAATATTCGTATCGGTATCGGCAATATTTATTCTTGAGTATCGGTATCGTATCGGCAAAAAGGCGTATCGTTACGTCCCTATTATAAAGATTTTAAAAACAACGAATTGAATTTGAATTCATGATAAAATTAATAAAAACCAAGTTATTTTTTAAACAACAAGAGTGTAACAGATTATTAATGTTTGAAATAAATATTGATAAAATTTTTGTTTAAAAAAAGTATTCTCAACTTTTACGGAGATAGACTATTTCGCAACACCGCTTGAAACATACCTGCATGGAAAAAGGTCTCTCAGGTGCGACTGAACTCATTTGAAAATATAACAATTTTTGCGCCTTTGGGTAAAACATTTAATTGCTCCAGTTAACTAGCTGATCTGCGTCTTTAGAAAAATTAGAAGATCTAAGATATCTCTAGACTTCTTCTTTAGCTAAACCGTAGGATGGACAGAGTGTCATCCTTCTCGCTGCGAGCTTAGTATCGAAGATCAAGAATTGTAGATATACGATAGTTATAAAAAATTTTAGTATTCTCTAAACCCTCAAATCTTTCATTCATAGCTAATGCTGCCTCGCAAATTGTTGGGACTCTGAACTATTTTGCCTCTTAGTTTATTCATTTATTGTATTTTCTAATAATGTTCGAATACTGTTAACAACCTAAATAGTATCAGAAAATGTAGTAGTGGCTTTGCTTATGGATTTTGTGTAGGGTTTTTTTCTTTTTGGATTCCCGGGAAAACGGGAAATAAAAATCCAATCCCCGGGATACCGGGATTCCCGGGATCATAGAAATCATTGTTAAATTCAGAGCTCATTTCATAATTAGAACGAAAATATTAAAGTCTAGAGGAATGTTATTTCTGGCAGGGCGAATAGGAACAGAAAGCTCAACATTACGAAGTAGGAATTCTGAAACAATTTCAACGTTTAACAAATTGAGCATTAAGGAGAAATTAAATTTTCCACATTTAATTTAATTTTACTTAATAACATATTTGCATACCCTTAATCAACAGTGGTGTATGAAGGTATACTTAGTTTGTGAATGTGAATCTTTATAATATTCATTTAAGATCCCATAAAGTATATATATTTTGGGTCCTTCAGTAATTCTCAGTAAGTTGATTTAGCCATTTGGGCTTGAAATTGCTTCTAGTTCTTTAAGGATGTTTAGGATTGAATTCTAGCCGAATTACTTTAGTTCCATATAACATAAAATCACGTAAAATACTTTACTTACCCATTCACTGCAAATATTAATAATGTTGTTTTCAAATTAAGCCCACTTCAGTTTTCTAAGACAATAAATAAAAATTCGTGAATTTATGTCTATAATTCATCATAGTCCCAATTTAAAGCCCATTCTCAAAAATCAGCTTAATAAGCCTTAAACTGCAGAAAACTTTCATATTGTGCTAAAATTTAGCTAGATAAAACAACTAAAGACACGAGTCCCTCATCCCGCAATTAATTCCCGAGAAAGCGTGAACTGAATTCCCGGGAAAAACTATAATAAAAATAATAATGGGTACATAAAAAAAAAAAAATAAATAAAAACGTTTTCAAAAACTTACAAAAAAAAAAAAAAAAAAAAAATATTATAAAAACAAATTTTTTACATTTTAATAAATTATCGAAGCTAGTGGACACCTGAAATTTACTGCGGAACAGAAGCGGTTTTATATATTTCTACAAATAATATCAATATTGATATTATTAAAGAAATTAAGAAAATGCAACACAATTTTTTATAAAATTTTGCGAAGTTTTGAGAACCAAAGTCAACTTTAATAACGAAGTTTTAATGTTGTTCCATTAATTTTCTCCTGAAAATGTTATTTCAGGTAAAACAAGTTGTAAAAGCAAATTTTGATTCTATCAAAAATCAATTAAGAGGTTTAGCTGATGTCGAGCAACTCCAGTCGTTAAAAACTGAAAACATTTGTAGTTGTTATTAGGTACACGCAAAGAAAAAATATGTTTAAATATGGTCACCTCCAACAAAATTATTTTTAAAGGAAATTTTAAACATATTATGTTTAATTTAACCATATTATTGTCACCGACAACCATATTATTGTTAAATCAGTCCTTCATCAAGAAGCCACAACCATATTATGGTTGCCTCTAAACATGTTATGATTAAATATGACAATAATTTGTTTTTAAATTAAGAATAGTATTTTCCTCTTTTCCAAGAGCAACATTCTATGGTTGAAAATCAACCATGCTATTATAAATGTTAAACATATTTTTGTTATTATTAACCAAAACATGTTCGGAGGCAACCATGATATGGTTGTGCCTTCTTGATGGAGGACTAATTTAACCATAATATGGTTGTCGATGACAATAATATGGTTAACATAACCATAGTATGTTTACAATTTTATTTAAAAATTGTTTTGTTGGAGGTGACCATATTTAAACATATTTTTTCTCTGGGTGTAGAAGCTAATTTACAAAATGAGCTGAGTGTCCATATGTTTCCTGACATTTCTAGAGTCGTTGCTGGAATTTTATCCATTCCACATGCGTCTGCAAATGTGGAAAGGGTTTTTTCTTTTCAAAATATAATAAGAACTAGGGAAAAAAACAGACTACATGTGCCAACATTATCAAGTCTCATACAAACAAAGGATTGGTTAAGATCGACAAGTTCATGCTGCTATGATGTAAAAATTCCAAATAGTTTATTAACTAAACAAATAAGTGCCTGATTTTGATCTCATATATTTATAAGACTTTTATGTACCTTATTTTATTCATACGTATAATGTATGTTAACGTTAAGCTTTGTTTTTTTTTTGTGTACAATAGAATTTTTATTTACTTTTTTGTTGTTTCAATAAATTAAAAAAAATGGTACCGTGAAGGTCCAAAAAGTACATTTTTTTTGGAAGTTGGTACAAAATTTAAAACCCCATTTAACATCCCTGGTATACGCCATGGTAAAAGTATGTACATATTTATTTCATCATGGTATACCGCGCTTACTTGCGAATAATAAATATGTACAGCTGTTACATAATATATTCGCAATAAATTCATAAGGTTATTATGATAGACAAAAAATTATTTCAGATAAGCTTGCTTACATACATATATGCTGGGAGTTGAAATACAACAGAAAGTTCAAAAAGTATCTCATCCTTTAGTAAAAAGTACCAAAAAGTGGCAAGAATTACAAAAAGTATCACATTTGGGTGCATTTTGTAAAAGTAGCAAAATAGTATCCAAGCAGTCGAAAAAGTGGCAAATTGCTACTTTAGTAGCACCAACGGTAACGCTGGTTACGTCCCTAATTTAAATATATTTATATAATTTAATGTGTCATTGCCTGATAGTGTTTTTATTAAGATAATACTGATACATTGTTATTAATTAAAGCAATTTAGTTGTTGTTATTATCATGCATTGTTAGTGATGGTGACCTTGAGCTATTCATAATAAAAATTGTTTGTACTTTCACACGTACATTGTGATTCTCTAACAAAATTAAATGCAAAAAAATTCCGACTATTAATTTTCGCTCTTTTTTGATAAAAAAAAATTATAAAAAAATACACAAATGATTAATTTTAAGTTTTAAATTCTTCAGCTTTAAGTTCTTTTAGAATAGAGATTAAAACAAGACTACGGTAATGAACCACGTGCTAAATTATAAATAAAATAAATTTTATACAAAAACTTAAAAAAAATAACAATAACAACAACAATTTAATCGATTTGTTAAATTTATTTTTGCTCAGCCATATTGTGTATGGCAAATGCAGTTATACGTGCTGTTGTTGTTGAGACCGCAACTACAACAAGAAAGCAAACTTCAAATAGCCAACCTCGTAATAGGGAAACCGATAATACCACCACTTTTGATACTAAAACAGCCCACCGTTTAGTGAATTTTAAATGTCCGTGTATCTGTCAAACTAAGCAAAACTTTGCTCTTGCTGCTGCTGCTTCTGATGCACCTCGATATCGAAATAATTTGAAACGTAAAACGAACTGTTCGCACACAGCAAAAATTAAAAACAATACCACCACCTCAAACAATGAAACTCTAGACTTTCCTAACTTGAATACAGATTTAGAAGAGAGGTCGTGTTTGTTTTGTCCAAGAAAATATTATAAATGTCATACCGCTAACACATTTGCAAAATTAAAAATTTCGTCAACTACGCCACATAAAAATACCTCCAACAAAGAGGTTAGCGACGCGAAATACTTTCACACGCCTCCCAAAGAGCAAAGTGCAAATTTAAGGGCTTTGGGCATATTACAAGAGAAACGTTCTCCCATATTTGGCCCCACCCTAAAGACACCCATCAAAGGAGTTTCGTTGCGTAGCCAGAATCCGTTCTATACCCAACGTATTTTACAAACAGAAGATCTCATAATATCGCAGTCGGCTAAGAAGTTTAAGGAGAATATCGATTTTACAGCCATCGAAGCAATAAGTATGAATGGCGGGAAATATCTGAATAATGGACCATTAGGAACATTTACAAAGGCTGGAGGTGTTGGCAGTGCTGCAGCCGATATAAATCGTAATAATGGTGAACAACGAAATTGGGTAAGTTTTTTTTAATATATTTCCTTAAGTGAATATTTGCAATTTTTAAAATTCAAAAAACGACAAACAAAAAAATTAAAACAAAATATACATACACAACAAAATGTTATGGTGTTTTTTCTAATGTCTCTAAAAATATAATTTGAAGGATATATTGTAATAACATCATATGTCAGAAACAAACTATATTGAGGCCCTTATATTGACACCATTTAAGAACTGCTTTGAAACGACCACTTTAACTTACCCATCGTGGGACAGCAGCAACATAGTTGAAATCGCTGTTGTCAAACATTAATGTGGCTTATGATGTTATTGTACAAAATTTTTTAAAAATTATTTTATATCTTAATATATTTGTATATAATATATGTATGACTTATGATGTTACTTCAGAACAAATTTAAATTGTTTTACAAACTAAAAAAATGTCATGTATTTGCCATATGAATTAAATTACTAGTTTTTTGCAATCCGTCATAAGCCTCCATAACTAAAAAAAATCATGACCCGCGGGCTTTTGAGATTTATTTATTCCTTCACAAAACGTTTTTGTATATTCCCACATTCATGCGTGAATAAAAAATATCATGACTTTCTTACATAATTTCTTTGAAATTCAAATCTTTGTTTCAAGCTGTAAAAATTGGTGTGGCTTATGATGTTGTTACGAAAAATAAATCAACAAAAACATTAAAATGTAAAAAGTATATTATCGTCTAAATAAGAAACTAATTAGAAACATAAACCCAGTTTTCCATTCGAGTGGCTTAAGATGTCCTTACAATAAGCCCTACAAATATGTTTATTTTCACGCAAAGAAAAAACATGATTGATACAATCACAATCGCAAACTATCATTAATGTTTGTGGTTATGATTGTGTCAAACACGTCTTCAGCAACAACATATGTTCAGACAGAATGTTTTTAGCTAATTATTGTCTCAAACATGTTATTATGTTCAGAAGAACAACGCAAACGATCTTTCAAACCATGTTTCTTTATTTTTCAACCCCACACAAAATGTCTATTTCAACATGTAATATGGTTCTCGCAATAAAAACAATAAAAAAAATTAATTTCAAAAATTTATGTTTTATTACAAATATACAGCATATGTATATTAATAAATAAAATATAGTTTATATTTAAAAATAAAATTAATTACATACATTTATATACATGTGTGTGTGTCAATTTATAAATTATAAATTATATTTTGTGGTACAAATTTATCCAAAAAAAAAGGAGATCTATGTAGCCTTACTTCGGCATGCATTAACACTTTTCATTATTTTTATCCGCTTACTTGAGATTTGTTAAGATAAAGTAAAATTAAATTTACCTTTTATTTATTTTATGAAATATACTATATCAATATGCTGTTAAACAGTTATTGAAAAAAAATCGGGGCTAATGACAACATCTTGTGCTGAAATTTCTATGCTGGTTTCAGTGTTGTAGGTTCTTTGGCTGCAAGAAAAACAAAGGAATTGCTTATTTATATATTTTTATAATTATATATAAATAACTTACCTGTTTCAATAAATGAATAATAGTTTATATCGTTAATTTTGCAAGGCAGCGTGGCATTTTCTCCCCGAAAAATGTTTTAATTATTTTGTAATCATTCATGTTTCATGATTAACTAACGCTCGCGGATGGTTTGTTTCGACAATAAAGAGAATGTGCTTTATTGTTGAATGTGCTCATAAAGAGAATGTGCTTTTAAGCAAATAAAAATTATGGTATTAAAAATACCTTTTGTGTGCAGCAATATTATGATTTTAATTGTATAGTTGAAAATAAAATTATAGTAGCAAACATATTAAATAATTTAAAATGGTTAGCTAGATCAGAGTAACTTTTTAGGTGTAAAAGACCATATAATATTATTATAGCGAATTTAAAAATGTTAGGGACAAATAACAATTTTTAAGGTTATATTATGACTATAATAAATTTATTAGGGTAAACATATTAGGTAAATATGAATAAAAATGGTCGTAGTGACCATTCCTTAATCATGTTTTTTCTTTGCGTGTTGGATTTGCCTCATAAAACCCGTTTGAGAACGACGAACTTTGCATAGCACGATGAATTCGTCGGCGTTGAATGTTGAATTCGTCGGCGTGGAATGTCCCATGTACTTTATGAATATAAAAAATGTTGCACGCGGAAGTACAAACTTATTATACTCTGTTTCACAACTAGTTGTCGCTAAAAGGCCTCGTTACTCATATGTAAATGCTGCGGACACGTAAACGTTGCGGGCGACTTCAAAAGTAGGTAGTTACTAGAGTATGCATTTAATCGGGCTTTTGCTTTTAGGCGCTCGATTAATTAACCGAGGCCTTGGTTTAATCGGTTAATAATCGGTTAATTTTGTTATTGATCGGTTAACCGATTAATAAAGTTTTTTTTTTATAAACAAAGCAATTTCAATATATAAAATGCATAAATTATTTATTATTTGGACGTTCTTAGTAAAAAAAACAACCAATAACATAACAAACAATTCTTGAACTAAAACGAGAAAACAAAAGAATAATTCATAAATAACACAACACAAGCGAACGACGAATTTCGCCAAAAACGACGAATATTTCAGTAAAAATTCGCTGAGTAAATTCGTCGTATGAAGCACAATAACGACGAAAAACTAGCAGCTTTTGTAATTTAGAAAGGTGATTGCTGTTTGAGCAAAGAGAGATAAATAGTGTGACCATATTAAAAAAAAATAATGCTTAAAAATTAAAACATAATCAAAACCACAACTAAAACTATTTTTATAGCAAAATACTTTGTATATTTATTTTAAATGTTATACAAGAAAAAAAAAAAAAACAATTATTTAAGTAAAAAGTATCTTTATTTACTAAAGTACTAACAAACTGAAACCAAACATGGTCGCCTGGTACTGATTTGTTCGTCGTTCGCCGGCGTATGAGATATTGAAAAGTCTGAAGAGTGTGTATTTTCATATACACCAATATGTTTTATTTTTGGCGACGAATATTCGCGGCCAAAAATTTGTCGTTCGTTCCAGTTGTTTTCTTAGCATTATGTAGTAATAATAAACTGTAAGATAATTGTATTAGTTATTTAATTAGTTTAAGAAGATCTTATAAAAAAATCTTTTATACAAATAATTTGGTTTAAATGTTTAGGATTTAAGCGTTTATTTTCTTTAGTCTCGATAAAACTTGACTTTGAAATGATAAGAGATATGAGAAAATATTAGAAGAAACAAATAACTAAACACATACATATAAAAAGTACGTTACACCACAAGCTGTTGGCAGCAAACACTTATTTAAACTGAAGTTCACTGAACTCCTTATTCGTTTGTATAAAAAAATATTATCTTAACAAATAGAGTACGTTCGTAAATGCATCACTGCGCTGCTACGGAAAGGAAACCTTTTTTGATTCTGATAAAAAAGTAATTGTAATATTTTTTTATTGTGTAAGTATGTATTATTTTTGTGGAGTATTTGACAATTTTTTGGTCCACATCTACTTCATTGATGTGTAGGTATATAAACATTTGAAATCACTGATGCATTTACGAACGTACTAGGGTATAGGGTACCGATTAATTACTATCCGATTAACTGATCGGCTAATATAAAATTTTAGTCGATTAACCTATGGAACAAAATTTTTAACTTTTTGTAGTATTATAACCAGGAACCGAAAATAACAGTTATTTTGAAATTTTTAAACAAAAAAAGCATATAGAAGTAAATACTGGCAAACTGATTCCAGTATACCATATTTCTATGATAAAATGTTATGATTTTTAAAGTTTTTTTGATTTATATTTTTTTGGACAAAAATAACAGTTATTTTTTGATTTTTATTTTTTTGAACAAAAATAACAGTTATTTTTTGATTTTTATTTTTTCGATCAAAAATAACAGTTATTTTATGATTTTTATTTTTTTTGAACAAAAATAATAATTATTTTTTGATTTCTATTTTTTCGAGCAAAAATAAAAGTTATTCTTTAAAGAAATGTACGTGTTATAATTATTGAGTTGTCTTTAAATATTTATTTAAATGTGTGATCATCATTGGGATATCTTATGCGCATTAAAATAAATATTTAAAGTCAACTAAATAATTATAACACGTACATTTTTTTAAAGAATGACTTTTATTTTTGCTCGAAAAAATAAAAATCATAAAATAACTGTTATTTTTGATGGAAAAAATAAAAATCATAAAATAACTGTTATTTTTGATCGAAAAAAATAAAAATCAAAAAATAACTGTTATCATCTGACTTTTATGAAAAAAGGAATAACTGTTACGGACCCTGATTATAACATATTTTTTGGAGTATTTAATTATTTGTTTCGTCTTATATACAAAAGGTATGT
This sequence comes from Pollenia amentaria, assembly GCA_943735925.1. Taxonomy (NCBI): domain Eukaryota; kingdom Metazoa; phylum Arthropoda; class Insecta; order Diptera; family Polleniidae; genus Pollenia; species Pollenia amentaria. The sequence continues at coordinate 178,601,094 of OX031010.1, read as the reverse complement.
GTTTAGAAAATATTTTTTCATACAAAAAAAGAAGGTGCTAAGCGATCTTCATTTTAAATAAGTGTTTGCTGTCAACAGCTTTTTGTTTCACGTACTTTTTATATGTATGTGTTTAGTTATTTGTTTTCTCATATCTTCTCAAGTCAATCTTTTAACAGAATTAACCGGAACATATAGAAGTGATAAACATTTAAAAAAATTAAAACAGGACTCTAATGACGTAATGGAAGATTTTATATGTTAAGAAAAATCCAGAAAGAGGACTGAGAAATTAGATATTCTCTATTATGGGTTGCTTTTGATTTCTCCAACATCTACGATACATAAAAGAATTGTTTCAAAGTCAAGTTTTATCAAAATTAAAGAAAATAATCGCTTAAGTCCTAAACATATAAACCAAATTAAAAGATTATTTTATTACCTTCTGTTCATCTATTTCCGAACGAAGACTTTGTTCGCTTAACTTACGTGTAAAGCAAAAACAAATTTTAAAATATTGTTTTGGTTTTAGATGTAAGTTAAGCGAACGAAGTCTTTGTTCGAAATCGATGAACAAGCCGTAGATCTTCTTAAACTATTGAAATATTTAATAAAATTATCTCACAGTTTATTTTTTATAAATAAAAAATATGTATTACATATATGGGCAAGGCCACGAATAATGAAACCATTAGCTTTTTTTTTTGTGTCACAAAGCCCAAATTTTTTTTTTCATTTGAAATGTCAAATATGTATACAATATTGCAGCACTATATGCCAGTGCAAAACTTTTGTCTGCTTAGACATTTTACATTCTTTTCACAACAGGCACGTGCAAGGCGTAGTTGAAAAATAAATCAATGTCGCCGAAAAAGGTAGATTTTGTTGTTATTTTTTTGTACTTTAGGCAGATGATTACTTTTTTTTGGATAGAATATAAATCAAACTACTGATTAGCAAGCAAATTTGTGTACAAAGATTGGCTTTATTATTATAATTATAAAAGACGATGGATGATCTGATTTTTTTTTTGAGTATTTTTGAAGTACTTTCATAATCAATGCTTAAATGAAGCATTATTTGCATATAGCACGGTATTTTTGCAAAAAAAGATTGCGTGACGTTACTGACGGTTTTTTTAAAATTTTTTTTCCTACTTTTTTGCTTAATAATTTGGTATTTAATTGCTAGACTCCGATTCCTGGTGCACAAAGCGACAAGCGTTATGTTGAAAAGCTAAAAGAAAGCAACAAATAGGACGAGTACAAAAGAAAAAGGCCGAAGCAATGAAAAAATTGAGGGGTAACAGAAAACAGGAAGAAAAACTAAATAGTAGCTTTTACTACTTCTCAGCAAGGATACAATTAAATTTTTTTTTTTGTGATATTTTATGTTTAATTATGTTAAAAAAAAGCTACAACTGAAGTAATGCTTTAAGTTTTCAACAATTAACAAGACTGAAATTAATAAAGACTTTTTTATTTTCCGATAATAATGTGTTTTTATTTTACAGTGTCCTGGCTTTAATTCAAAATGCTGACACAAAATTTTTATCACCATTTATGAAAAAATTTCACAAATATTTCGCGAAAAACAGAAGTCAATTCAACATTTTTCATTACTCTATCATACAAAAATCAGCTCTAAAGGGCAAGCCCGATTTACTACAATTTTTTTATAAGATTAGTGCGAAAAGTGGTTTTGTCTTAATACCTCCCCAGGGTTGCATCTTAAAACTCTTCTACTATGATTTTTGGCCGTTTAGGGTCCCTCTTTAAAACCACAAAAAAAAACCCGAAAATCCTAATGAAATTCGTACGTGTGACGTTACTGACATTTCGCGTCACGTTACTGACACTGCTTTTATGTCATTTACGTGATTAAAACATAAATTATTAAGCCCACCTTTTGGATAAAAATCATCTTTCATCCTTCCTTTTTAACATTCTGGGCAATAATAAACATGAAATCTTTTCAATTCGCTCATTTTTACACAAACGTTCAGTAACCTCCAAACACACTTCCAAAATCCGGTGACGTTACTGACGGCTTAAAATGGTCATAACTTCACAACAAAACGAGATACAGTAAAATTGTCTGCGTATGAAACAACAGTTATGATGAGAACTTTCATATGCCGCTCTCACCTTGGAAGAAATAATTGTATTTTTTAAAGATATTGACCAAAATATGTATACGAGCGTAATGTTACTGACGATGGCCTTGTCCATATATGAATTATTCTTTTTTTTTTGCTCGTTTTAGTACAAGAATCGAATGAATACCATAGTAGTTACTAAAAATAAGTAAACGTGTCATATGCTGTTGAAATTTGTTAAAAATTAGTAACTATGATTACCAAAAAAGAATTTAAATAAATTTAAAATTTATTTGTGCATCTCATATAAAAATATAAAAAGAACACGTTGTGTGCGTCGACGGAATGTTAGCTTTCAATAAAAAAAAAATTTTAATTTTATCAGGTACATCCGCAACGCAACGTCTCGCTTACGTAAGAGTACCTATTTATACAAAAGCTGTGTAAGGAAAACGGAACAGCTGATCCGCAGTGTATACGATTATATTAGAGTAACGAGTCCTTAAGCTCATGAAATAAATTGCAATTTTCTTCGTGGGGAAAAATTAAGATTTTTAAAATGATTTAGATATTAAACAATATTTATTTGTATGACTATACTTATTTAGATTTTGTGTAAGGAAATGTTTATAGTGAGTTCTTCTGTAAATGGTAACTAAATTTTAATACTTTTTCGCAAAATTCTTTTAAGTCACTCAAATTAATGGAGAACAAAACAAAATTCATTGATACTCGTAAAGAAACTCAAATCGTTAAAAATTCTCTTAATAAATAATTTAATTGTTTTTTTTTCTTTCATTGCTTGTTTTAGTCTGGAATTGTTTTGTAAAATAAGCTTTTCCTCTCTTGAACCGCATTCATTGAATATTTATTTGAACTTAAACAAAAAGTGAAAGAAAGACAAATTTCTTAAACGAATACATACAAAAAAACCGCAGACGTGTTTGAAATAAACAATTTTTTTTTTAATTTTACACTATTTTTTAAAAATCAACAATTAAGTATGTAGTTACGAAGTAATAAAAATTTTTAATAATTTTAATAAATAAATACAAACATACCAAAAAGAGAAAAAAGAAAATTTTTCAAAATTTTTGTTTATAAACGAGCGTTTCTGTATTTCTGTACAAAAGAGATGGGTTGTTCGCGAAAGTCGGATTATTAGGTTATATGGTTATGTAGTTATATTAGCAGCAACAAAATAGGTATATTTAAAAAACATTTGAGTAAATGTAGTTGGTTGTTGTGGATATAACTAAATAACCACATAACCTGATAACCAGCCTTCAGTGAACAACAGAAGAGTATTTAAAAGGGGAAAAAATTCCGGGAAAAATATTTTTGATTTTTTTAGACGGGAAATTTCAGGAATATCCTCCCGATGTCTTTGAACTGATTTAAGTTTTTATGACATTTGTGTCATTTGATACCAGTGTATCTATGTTAAAAAAAAGAGAACAAAACAATGTTCGACTAGAGAAAATGATAACGCAAGATCTTCAACTTAACTTTGTATTAATTTATTGAAATATTTTAAAAATTTATAAAGTTTCAGCAGTACGATAATGAAAGATTAATTTTTAAAAAAAACCTTAAGCTTAGTTGGGGTGAGGGTATTAGAATGGAATCTTTATAAAATGCTTAACATTATAAAACAGGAATGACAAACTTTCTAATTTCAATCAAACACTAAAAGGAATCAATTTGCTTGAATGATTCTCAAAATAAATAACCATACTAAATGTATATAGTTATAGTAAGGGTTTTCATGACGTCGCTTTAACGTCTCGCAATCTGTGCAAATTGTGCATTTTTACGCCCTAGAAAATGAACTGTATAAAATTGTATGACAATTCATTTACACAAACTTCGTAAATTTGCCTAACAATTTTGACTCGCAAACTTGATCACGTGTGAATCGTGTCTAGCTGTCATGTTATTTTTGTTAAGTATTGTTTGGCATTTCATAATGGAAAGACTTACGCCTGAACAACGTTTACAAATCGTTCAACTTTATTACGAAAATTCACGTTCTGTGAAGAATGTGTTTCGTGCACTTCGCTCAACTTATGGCCAACATAATCGGCCTACTGAGCGTACTATTCGCAACACAATCACCCATTTCGAGTCCCAGCATTCATTATTGGAAAATATTCGACCGAATAGACCACGTCCAGCACGCTGTGAAGATAATATAGCGGCCGAAGCTGAGAGTGTACACGAAGACCGTGGAGAGTCGATTCGGCGCCGTTCGCAGCAACTCGAACTGACGTATGGAACGACTTGGCGCAGTTTACGTCGATATCTTACATTGAAAGCGTACAAAATACAGCTTGTGTAACATTTCTGGCTCAATGGGTATGTAAACAAACAAAATTGCCGCATTTGGGACGAAGAGCAACCTGAAGAGATTCAAGAACTGCCACTTCATCCAGACAGAACAACGGTTTGGTGTGGTTTGTGGGCCGGTGGAATCATCGGTCCATATTTCTTTAAAAATGATGCCTGTGCGATTTTTTAACCACAAAGTTAAATTTTTATTTTTTCTATTTTATTTTTTTAAATTATTTTTGTATTGACGTTACAAACTGACATTAATTGCTTAAAATTACACAAAAATAAAAAAGTGTCTTCATGAAACGAGTTTTGCAAGTGTGCCCATTTGCAAAAATGGCAATTTTAAGCGATATCATGAAAACCCTTTTTATATAATTACTACAGCCTTCACTGAAGGTAAAATGATATATATTAGCTTTTCATTCCGTTTGTAATTTCTTTAAAAATGATCTTAGGCAATATAAACTATGTACATATACATATGTATATATGCTGGACCCTTATAAATAGCGAAGTTGATTTGACAATGTCCGTATGTCCGTGTGTATATTAAAATGGGGTTTCCCAAGACCCCAGAAATTATGGGGACTAGGTTGTTATACATTTATGTCACATATACTCCATTTGCTATTGAAATTCAGCCAGATCGGTCCATAAATGACTGAGTTTTGAGGAAAATACCACGAATGCCTCTAATGTTACTCATCAATTTGTTGTTGTTGCTGTTTTTATTTCTTTTTTTCTATATGTCTGGACAACGGCAACAGCCAACGTTTCCAAATTAGGTGCAAACATCTCGGTTATCAATACACAAGTTCTCTTAAAGGATTGGTGGAATTGAAGAAGTGGTCGTGGCACAAAATAGTTTTTTTTTTAAATTCTAAAGAACGGCGAAGACAAATCTTCCAAAGTTGGTAGACACACACAACCTCTCTAAAAATATGGGCTGAAATGGAGAAATGGGCGTTGCACCTCCCGTACAAAGACGATAAAGATTTCTATATATATGGAAATCGCAGCTTGAGAAGAATTTTAAAAATATGGTGCCCTAATAAAATATCAAACGAACAGTTGTGGACGCGTACAAACATGAGGGATGTAAATGCTGAAATATGGAAGAGAAAGTTTTGATGGATAGGACATACTCTATGTAAACCACCAGAAGAGATACCAAGACAAGCACTTACATATAACCTGCAGGGAGAGGCCGGGCAAAAGTCACTTTGCGCTAAATGAAATAAACTCACTACAAGAAAACCAACGAAGCTGTAATAAGAGAAAGATGGAAAAGACTTATAGACAGCAAATGCCCAGTATAGAGGCTGCTTTGATCCAACTTTAATCGAGCAAGGCTTATTATTATAATCAAAGATTGCAAATTAGGTACAAGAATTTAAGTTATCAATACACAAAATCCGACAGAATGTGGGCGGAATTGGAGAAGTGGGCGTAGTACCTATCGTACAAAGACATTATAGATTTTTGTATACCTGGAGAACGGCAACAGCCAAAGTGTCCCAACTCGGTAATGGCATCTTGGTAAAGGTTAATTTACACTAGCACACAAGACTTACGTATTTTGAGGATAATACAACACTGTCTTAATAAGTTGTTTTTTTTTTTTTTTTTTTTTTTTTTTTTTTTTTTTTTTTTTTTTTTGGAAATTTTCAAGCAATAATTAGATCAAGGAAGCATTTTTGTTAAAATCCGTAAGACTGGTGTGATGGTGTAAAGATCCCATTATCAATATACAATATCGAAAAAAATGTGGGCGGGATTGGAGAAGTGGGCGTGGCACAAAATAGATTTACTTATTTCCAAAGACCGGTATTTATATAACTTTCTGTTCTTATCGCACGAATAATGCACTCTTACTTGTTTTTGTTACGATTTATTTTTAAGAATTTTTTGATGCGATTAAGACATTAGAAGACGATGCCAAGCTTCTTGGAACAAAAGGAAATTTAAGGGATTTCGTCTGAACTATGGGGGGAAATTACGGCACTCGATATCTATTGAAATTTTTATTAAAATTTTACCGGAATTTCGATCAATATCAAATGCCGTAATCAGACAGCATGGGGTAATGCTTTCTGAAAATATTCCAGACAATACAAACGATTTATTTCGTTGCGCAAACTACATATAACTTAGGGATGTAACGAATACCGATACCGATATATCGGCGTTACTTCACGTTTGCCGATATATCGGTATAGGGGGTATTTTACTGTCGATACGCCGATACTTTTTTATAGTTTTTTTGAACAAACAAAAAATCAAACAGAATAATAAATTGTTTCTTTTAATTCTTAAGCTGGAGGCCGGTCCCGCACCACACGTTTTTCCTTTTTTCGAGACGCATGCTAAAGTAGAAAGTAATTCTACTTCATTCTATCGATACGTATATGCATTTTACGCGTTTGCTTGAAAAACAATTTTACACTACGACTTTTTGTACTGATGCATAATCGCACTGAACGCTTGATGTGGACCTGCAGCTTTAGCTTTTTTGCTTTGCACCATAATGGTAAAACGTTCTTCCATTGATAAATCTTGTACGTAATTGTACGTTTAAAGAATTTTCTGTTAATTTTTAATGATTTTTGTAAAAATCTTATATATAAATACGGGAACAATTTTTTTGTAGTTGATTTTTAAGTATCTTATCGTCCACCGATTTTAATGAAATATATTTAATATATTTAAAGGTATATTTGTGTAGATACGCACTATTTAAATTTTATTTCAAAATTTTTAGGGTTAAAGAGTTTTAAAAGTGTTTTAAATTTGCTTGCAAATACACACACATACAAAAAAAAAATTTTTAAAATAAAATAAAAATTTTCGTTCAGAAATTTATATTTTTTTTATTGTTGTTTCAATTTACATACATATTTGTTTTTTTTTTATTTTATTTTTAAGAACAGGAAATTAAAACTTTAGTTTACCCTTTATACTCGAAACTTTACCACATACACATTGTAAAAATAAATAGTAAAATAGTAAAAAAATGCTTTAATAATAACGAATTAAAGGAAATATGAAAAGATATTTGTTATTTTCTTAAATTTAGGTAGCCATTTTAAAAAAGAATTGCATATTTTATACGTGCATAAAAGTATTTATTTTAACTGAAATGTCCAGTTGTCGAATTTCGGCCACCTGGCGGTCCTCGTAAATTCGCTACAAATTTTGGGTTACTTCAAAGATACCACAAAATCCATAAGCAAAGCCACTGCTTTATTTTCTGACGCAATTTCGCTAGTTAACAGTCTTCGATTATTATTAGAAAATACTATAAATGAACTGAGATGCATAATATTTCGGATACCCAAAAATTGGCGATTGGCGTAGCACTAGCTCTGAATGAACGATTTAAGTCTTTAGAGAATAATGAAATCAATGGTTAATTTACAATTCTCTACCTTCGCCAGAAAATTTCAAAGACAAAAGATCGAAAAACGTCTTATTAAGCTACTCAACATGACTCTACATTGCGAAAGTGTTGACGACACGGTCACCCCTACACCTAGTAAAAGTTCTGATAAGTCTACAAGAACTTGGAGCGTTTGTGAAAACCTTAAAAGAAAATTTGGAGAAGAATGTAAATCCTACGCTGTGGTTCAGCTAAATAAGAAGTCTAGATATACCTTAGATCTTCAAATTTTTCTAGAGACGCAGATCCGGTTGTTTACTGGCGCTATTAAATTGTTCACTCAAAATTTAAGAACATGGCGCAGAAATAAATACCTAAACTGTCAAAAGTTGTCTAAGAGACGATTTTTTACTGCAGGTCTGTCTCAATCGGAGTTGCGAAATTATCTCCTCAAAAGTTGAGAATACTATGTTTTTTAAGCAAAAATGTTATTGACATTATCTGTTTCTATCTGTTTTTTTGTTTAAAACATAAATTAATTTTACCATGAATTTAAATTCATTTCGTTGTTTTTAAAATCTTATAAAAATCAATTTTAAATATTAATAATTTCTTACACCGTGATATTGTATAATAAAGAAATAACACTACTTGAGTTTTGTTAATTTTACCTTGAAGTTAAATTTAAGATTCGTATCGGTATCGGTATTATCGGCGATATTTCTTTTTGAGTATCGGCATCGTTACTTCCCTAATATAACTCTTCACTAAAAATTTTTTGAAATTAAATAAAAATGTTCTGCGCTCCCGGGAATGAAAACAGTACAAGAAGTTAGAAAACCCAGTATTTATTTATTCATATTTTAAGTGTAATTTAAGAAAAAATAGAAAAAACAGAAGAAATTTGTTGAAAATAAGAGAACAAAAAAAAAAAAAATTGTAAACAAATGTGTGCTGTAGTCTCTAATGACTTCCATTAAAATTAAAACTCAACAAACATGTTTTATGAAAACTTAAAAAATCTGTAAATTAATATTTAAAAGAAATATGTATGTATATAGGTATACAGTATTATTGGTCAAGGTCGTTTTTAGTTCGTTCTCCACACTAATTATCTTTAATGTAATTGATTCAGTTGCTCCACTTTCGTGCTAAATTACAGTCAAATGGACTTGTGTTTATTTCTTTTATTTCATTTAAGTAAAGATTGTGTGAGAATATTTTTCTTTTTTATATTTTTTTTTTTTGTATTAAATGTATAGTGGGTTGTATTGAAAGTAGGGATCGCAAATGCCGGACTTTTTCAGTTCAAGGGAATTCGGGAAACATTTTGCTTCTCTCGGGATTGTCGGGATTCTGTAAATGAAAGCATTACATTTTGCTTATAAACATAGACATGAAAGCCTAACATTTTTCTAATATACATACGCAGAAAAAATTCTCGCCAATTTTTTTCAAATTAAACCATTAATCATTGCGCGCTTTTGGAACTTTTTGCCTCTAGAACTTCGTTTGTTTTCACATACGAACAATGTTTTTCGTTTAAAGCTTCTTAGGCACTTGTCTTTTTTATAGACTACTTGTTTTGTTTTTAATTTTTATTCTCGCTTCTTTTTCTTGTTTGATATATTAAATAAACAATCAGATGTACTACTTGTTATTGGACTACATTTCCATATGATCTTTTTTATAACTTTTTTGTTTTTTTTTGGCTGGGGAGCCGATGAATGAGTTATATTATTAGTTATAAGGAAAAGTATTTTCATTGATAGTTCATGTTATTATTATAATAATAAAAATTATGTATTATAATTAAAATTGTATTCAGGGATATATCTTTGTAATATATGTTAATTGGCCTAGGAGGCTTTATATATTACTGTGAATGAAATAAATAAATAAATAAATAAATAATCAAAAATAAAATCGGTTTTAATTAAAAATTTAATCAAGTAAATAAAACGCTTACTTACATATATCCACAATATTACTGCAGAAAATGTTGTTAATATCAAAAAATATTTAATTGATACTATTATTTTGCTTACTGGTGCAAATTTGATTAGTTTTGTAATTAATATCACACATTTTTTAATCGAAATCACTTCTTATTCTTTTCTGTGTGGATATCAAATATTTGTACGTAAGTGTCGGAAAATAATAGTGAATCTTAAAATTTTTAATAGTTTCTTAATTTTTTTTAAACTTAATTTAAACTAAAATTATTCGATTTCACCCAATTCAGGCCGTGAATAAAAAATCATAAATTTTTTTTATATATCTTTGAAAGTATCTTCTTAAAACCTCGTGCATTTGTACCATGATTTTTAGGCATTAGTTATTTTTGTTGTAAAAAGAAACATTGAAAATAAAAATTGTAATGGGCTTTCTCCCTAGGCCTGAAAGGTTAAAATTTGCAAAATTCTTGATATTCACCAAAAAAATATTTATCTTGAAAAGAATTTTTGACAAATCGAAAGACAAACACCATAAGTAGTGGTTGTATTTTTATTTCATTTATTTTTATACCCTCCACCACTAGTTATGAAGGCGGTATACTAAAATTGTCATTCCGTGTGAAACTTTTTTAATATTAATAGAAGATACCTCCCATTAAGTGAATATATTTTGGGTCCTTGAGTTAGTCGACTTAGACATGCCCGTCTGTTGAAAACAAGCTCACTCTCGAAAACTCAAAACAAAGGACAACATTGATGTCAAATTGTTTCACAAACTGCCTAGGATACAGTTTGTGGTTGAAACTCAGCAAAATCTCTAAAAAATTTTAGTACAAATACTAATATAAGTGGCGATTTAATGCACGGATTGATATAAGATTTTTTCGTTCTATATAACTAGAAATCATAGTATTAAATTTGGTGAAGATCCGCCCATAATTTACCATAATAATATAATATTAATGAATATTAAGTTAAAGATTTAAAAATTTAATATAAAAAATTTTCAATAATAAAAAAGTTATAAAAATTATTCACAAAAAAAATTTTAACAAAAATGTTTGCATTGCTTATGCTTTGAATACGGGGAGATAGTCGGTTCCAAAAACGAATTGTAGAGACGTAAAAATGTCTAACTGATATGAGGCTACGGTAACGAATGGAGCTTATATTCTTTCCTCTGTTAGATCTTGAAAAAGTTAATTTTCTGTATAAATATTCAGGTCACGCAGAGAAAAAATATGTTTAAATATGGTCACCTCCAACAAAACTATTTTTAAAGAAAATTTTAAACATATTATTTTTAATTTAACCATATTATTGTCACCGACAACAATATTATTGTTAAATTGGACCTCCATCAAGAAGCCACAACCATATTATGGTTGCCTCCAAACATGTTATGGTTAAATATGACAACAATTTGCTTTTAAATTAACAATAGTATTTTCCTTTTTTTCCAAGAGCAGCATTCTATGGTTGAAAATCAACCATGCTATTATAAATGTTAAACATATTTTTGTTATTATTAACCAAAACATGTTCGTAGGCAACCATAATATGTTTGTGCCTTCTTGATGGAGGACTTATTTAACCATAATATGGTTGTCGATGACAATAATATGTTTAAGATTTTCTTTAAAAATAGTTTTGTTGGAGGTGATCATATTTTTTCTGTGTGGTTGTTTAGTAAAAATTAGCTTATGTAGAAACAATAATGAACTTGGTGATATTGTTGTGTTGTGCCGTGAAAAAATCTCTAAATACATCAGTCTTGGCATTGAGCATTGGTATATTAGCAAAGTTGAAGTTTATTTCATTGACATCAACTGAATCTGCGGTACTGTCCTTACCATAAATAATTCCCATGTTACGAATTGCATTCCATTTCTTTTTCGAGTTCAAAGGTGATCTAAATTTTTCCTCATAAAAACAAGTTTTTGCAATCCTCATTTGTGTGTTAATATTTTTCCTAAAGGCTTTAAAAATTTCGTGAAATGTAGTAGTTTTGAATCGTTTCCATCTGGAATGTGCTTCATTTCTCGTTGCAATAAGCGTTTTAATTTCTGAAGAAAACCAAGGTTGTTCGTTAGGTTTCCTAAATATTTTTATCGGTATATTCAATGAATTTAAGTAATTAATCGAAATTGAAGACCAGGCACATCTGATCGCGTGAATCAGTTGATTTTTGCTCCCATACTGCTAATCAGAAGTATATAAATTGCATACTAGCCAACCCCAAAAGTTTTCTAAATTATTAAGATCGGGCAAGTAGAGCGGCCAATTAAGTATCATAACATTTTCTTTCCTAATCCATGACTTTACTGCTTTGGCAGTGTTAATAGGGGCATAATCGTGTTGAAACGTCCACCTGGTTTCCAAAAATGTCGTTGAAATGAGGAAAAGCTTCTTGTAGTAAGCCTTTGTAGCCGTTTGCTTTCATCTTGGTGGATATAAACTTCAGCTTACAGGTCCCATAGTAAGAGATGGCGCCCTTAACCATAACTCCTCCTTCTCGACTGTGTAGACGATATAATTGATGTTCTTCTTTGCGAAGATTGTGGAAGTAATAATTAAATTCATCATGACATTTTTTAATTTTTAAAATAATTTTTTTTTCGTCAGAGAAGACGACGCGATGCCATTCACAATTACACGTCATATGATATCGTTGAGTGGTGGTTTTTTCAATTTTAGACGTTTCAAATGTTTGGCCTTAGAAATAACACGCTGTATTATAACCACATTTTACCTATTTTGTGCTGAAGTGTCGTGGAAATTTGAAGCTAATCTCAGAACTGTCCGTTTATCAGCAGCTGAAAGCACACTTTTAGTGCTGCCCTTTCATATTATTACCATAGGTCGACTCGTTCTTTAAAATATTAGACACTACATTCCCACTTCTGCTTATTTCCATGGCAATTTGAAGAATAGATTTGCCACAGTTGTGATAAGCCATAATTTTTTTTATTTCCGCTTCATTTAAGCACGTTCTCTACCCATTTTTATTTATTTTCATTTAGAAAAATATTTAAAAAAAATATTTTTAGCAACCATTTATTTCCTTGTGTACACAACAACTAGATTTAACTAAGAGTGTCCTATTCAACTGACGCAAAAAATGCAAGAAAATAACTGAGCTACCTAAATAAGAGCGGCAAGCGTTTTTTGTATGTCAAAACTTTTAATATGTATAAAGTTTATACGTAAAAAACCTTTAGAACGGGAATTCGACACCACCCGGCTGGAAAATCCTATTTGACAAATCGCTATGTCGATTTGTCTTATTGAAAATGTATTTGAAATAGAATTTTCATGTTTAAAAAAACGCTTGCCGCCCTTATTTAGGTAGCTCAGTAATGCTATAAACACAATCAAAGGCTACCGACCATCGACTACCGACTACAAAAGTAGCTGGTTACAAAAATAGCCAAGTCGCCATCTACTTAATTCTTTTAACGGCTACCGACCACTAACTACAAAAAATAAACATCTGTTTTGACATATGTATTAAAGTTAACCAAAACAAACTTGATTTTTTTGACTATTATATACTTACTTACTTACTAGAAATTAGCCTAAGTTGGCTACAATCTACAAAAGTAGCCTTGTCGTGTAGCGGCTAAAAGAATTATTCTCATAAGCACGCATGTATTCTATTTTTGACATCTTGTAGTCGATGGTCGGTGGACTTGATTGTGTTTATAGCATAAGAAAAAAAACTGTAACGGTACATTTCCAATATAAAAATTTATTCTCAGAGCAAGTAATTGCACTGATCTAAATATTACAACAACAAAACATGTTCAATATACACATACATATATATCAAATAATGACCTTGACTAAAACTTTAAAATAGGTGTTCTATTCAAGTGGCAAGGAGTGATAAAACAAAGTAAAAAATATTTTATAATTTTGTTGTTGCTTTTTACAGAAATTCATATTGAAGTTTTAAATTTCTATAGAAAGCAACAACAAAATTATAAAACATTTTTGACTTTGTTTTTGAATTTAATGTAATTTTTGGCGTTGCGTTGCGTTTCACACAATTAAGGCCATATCAGGTAGAGATGAGCGATCCCGTGATTTTTAAAGATCATCGTGATTAGTGAATGTGATTTAAAAATCACTGCTCCTTTAAACTGTGATTGTGATCACGGTTTATCAGTTTTCTGTTCTTTTATAGCAATTGCGGCGAAGCATTATGTACAATGCGCGAGCTTTTGCAAGAGCTTTTGTAAGCACTTTACAAAGAAACAACAACAAATTGTAAGAGCTTTCAAATCTGTTTACTTTCATATACATACATACTTGAACAAATAAATTTTGGCATAAAAAAATTCTAATAAGATAGAAGAGTGAATGAAAGGAACAGCAATATCATTCGACATTTCATTAAAAAAACGCTATTACCCACACAAACAGTGAAATATCATAAATTTGTATATGTAACAAAATAAAAAAAAGAACGACTTAGAAAGTACCTGTTACTTGACAAATTTGGTCACAACTGTGATTCCTGATTTTTCAGTAGCAGTTATTAAATCACAGGTACAGAAATATCGCTCATCTCTAATGTCAGGTATAACCTTCGTCGCGCTGCGCGACGTTTCTAACTTTGAAAGAAAGGCGTAAAGCAAAAGATGTATGACACAACAAAAACTTTGACAATAGTCAAGCATTGTTTGGTTACCTTTAAAAGCAGTTGGCAAATATACATTTAAATATTTGTTATAAAAATAAAAATTAAACATTTATTATTGGAATTGAATTTTGCAAAATAAATATAAAATAAAAGATAATTATAATAGCTGATTGTCAAAGCGCGCAAAAAGATGAGAGTCGCTCCGCTCTGCTTTAAAAGTACTTGTTTCGTATAAGTATGTGTATTTCATCTAAGATGTCAAAGCGAATCTGTAACGCAACGCGACATGGCCTTTAGGGCCTAAGTAAAAATTTTTCTGGCATTGTGAATCTGGCCTTATAAATAAAATTTGTATACATACACTTTTTATTTAGTTACATACATATGGGCAAATCCTGCGTGACGAATGCTACATTCGTATGCGTTTTCTGATTAATATATAAACATTTTTTGATCTTTGAAAAGAGATAGCTTCATCTTATACATAGTGTTTAGCGACATTACTGTGTACTATCGAATGGCATATATTTTAATTTCTTAGCAGGTATTTGTTGCGAAATAATTGATCAAAGAGTTTTGTGACGCTCGCTACAAAAAGTGGAAGTTCCTTTAAAAGTTGAACTGTTTTTGCGTATTTTTTAGCGAATTTCGCATAATAAAATGCACAAAATCTCATCCCTAAAAGAATAATGAAAAAAAATAACTTTTTTGCAGTCAAAAAATGTTGCCGTTTTTATCAAATACCGTGAACCCATTGTGACGCAAGTTACGCAACACACGTTACATTTTTTCCAGTAACATACAAAGAAACACAATTGTATTTAGTTTAACAAATAAAAATTTATACTTGTTTTTATTAACATTTTTAAATACAAATTTTTTATTTATAAATGAATGTTAATTTGTTTATTAAAGAATTTTATATTTTGATGGCTGGATGTCCATGTAACCTTGTGCGCAAAGTACAAGTTGCAATTTTGGATATGACTAAATGAAATTTGGTATGTGCGTTTACATTGTCATAAGAACCATGCCTGTTGAAAATGGTGACAATCACTCACATACTTTCACATAGCCTCCACACATGCTGCTTTTCGTAAAAGATGCTTCCGCATTATTATTTTTTAAACTTTAAAATGTATATGGGGCACTGTTTTCAGCTGTTGAGTTTAAGCTGTGTTTAAACATTCACTGATTTATTAGCCATAAAAGTCAAACAAATGTATACTGATACATTTATTTATCTAAATAATATAATACAACGGACTGTTGTATGAACCTTATGCTAAAAACATAATTTTGTTATAGCTGGTCAATGATTGCCCATAGGGTGTCATACTATACTTTCTTACTGGCTTATATATCTACATATATGCTTACATTTTAAACATAAAGGCTATTTATAAAAAATTTTGCCAAAAACCTGCCAAATATTTCATTTCACAACAGCTCTCTCTAACACTAAAGAAAAGTAATAAGAAGCAAAGATATAACAAAAGAAAAGAACTATTGAATCGGTTTTTAGTACAATTTTTGGAAGAACTCAAATCGCGACGCACGCTACAAAATTTAATACGCAAAATTTTTTTATTTTCTTATTGTCGAATTAAAATTTTTTATTTGCTTAAAAGGAGGTAATGAAATTGAAAAAAATTGTAGACACACAATATAAAAAAAACTAATTTTTCGTGACGCACGCTACAACCCTTGGACCTGATATTTCATACCTAATATCAATCTTTCCAAAATAGTAAACAAAATAATTTTATACCAAAATTTAAGACAATTAAGTGAAAAATATAGCTTACAATCGGACCATCTATATTAACACTAAAGTATTTTTATGAAAACCTAAAAAAGTTTTAATTTCTAGCATAACATTAAAAGATCTGATGTAGGGTAAGATTTGGTTATAATTTTTGTATTTATGATCATCGAAATACATTTTTTTGATATATCTGAAATTATACATCTAGTCCAATATTACATTAAAAAAACAATAAATTTAGATTAATATGAAAAATTTTCGGTTGGTGGACAGTTTCTGGGATTTGCCCATATGTATGTATGTAAATTTTAAATGAAATTGAAATAAAATAAGTAAATATCGAAAATAAAAATTCGAACATTGTTTAGAAAATATTGTTAACCCTCAATAGTACACATACACTTTCTGCCTTCTAACATAATGGCTCTTACCAATTATTTTGAAATTTAATCGAGTCGTTCTTTTTTTTTTTTGCTATTCAAAAGTTGTTTAAACTGCCTAAAGGAAGTCACAGACTTCGAGGAATTTAAGTACAAGAAAATGTTTAAGAACAATGTAAAAGTACATACTTACATATATACTTTTAAAATATATGTATGTATGTATTATTTTACTTTGAATTTTTTGCCACACAATATTTTTTATATACCACACCTTTAAGACATGTAAACATTTGCTATTATTAAATAAATTATTGCTTGTCCTAAGAAACAATACATTCGAGACATGATACAAACATGTACATTAGGGTGATAACTTTTCGCATATTTTGCAAATATCAAATTCTTCAGTCCTATAAACTAGTGATGTTACGAGAACTTGTATTCGAAATGAAAAACGCAAAAGAAAAGAACAAACTTGGTCTCAAATTGCTTGTAGTTATCCTAAGCAGTTTGGGATTGAAATCCAGCAACATCGGCTTAGTAGAATCAGAACTATGAATCAAAATGTGGAACCACCACCCTAAAAAAATTTATAATTTTGATACAAAAACTAACATAAATGGTGGAATAATGCACGGAATGACATAATATTTTGCACGAATTCGCTTTATGCGACTGCAAATCATACTGTTAAATTGTAAAGATCGGTCCACTATTGACCATAGGCCTCATATGAACCCTTCTCGCGGAAAACAGTTTAGTACGCCTAAGATCGTAATTAATAAAGCTATCATACTAATATTTGGTACGTCACCGTTTTATAGGACCAGAAATCACACTGTAAAACTTTTTGAAGATCGGTCCTTAATTTACCCTAGGCCCCATATAAACACTACTCCCGGAAAACAATTTATTGCACCTAAAACCATCACAGATATAGATATTGTGGTAAAATTTCTTACTTAAATTCATATGGCCAGAAAAAATATCATGCAATTTTGTGAAATTCACTGTTAACGCTAAAACTAATAACACTGCTGTATTGAAATTTATTCTAATTTATTTTTTGTAATAATGGAATGATTGGTCCATACAAATTACCCTCCTAAAAATTATTTTAGTTCGGCTAAAACTTTTACGAATCATGATATTTTTCTCAAGCCAGTTCAAAGTTCTAACAAGAAACGCATAAAATTTTCTTATTGTCGGTCAGTAATTTAATTCAGGTCTAAACCGCAACAAATTTTAATGTTGACGTTCGTTTTTGTGAAGCTTAGTTAATAATATATATGTATTTATCAAATAGAGCCCACTTCTGTCGGTGGAGGGTACCAAAGATTCGGCACAGCCGAATATATCACTCTAATTTGTTTTTTAGATAAAACTGGATTTTTTAGAAGAACTTGCAATTTTACATACGATTATATCACAGAAATTAATTGGAATTATGTTTTCCTGTCTTTTTCTAGGAGAAAATACGTGTAGAGAAAACTAACCCGAAAAAACTACACCTAGGGCCTTAAAATTGGTAAAATTTCCAAAAAATTTCGTTTTTTATATCTTTTTTCAATATTTTTTTTTCTTTATTAAATTGTCTAATAAAGAAGCCTTAATTTCCGTCCTTAACTAGCAAACTGTGTGAAATTCGCTAAAGTAATCTTCGGAAAAAATATCTGTTATTACATAGTTCATAATACTTCAGTACATCATAAAACTGGGAAATGCGTTTTTCATATTTTCGATGTCAAATGAAAATTCTAGAAATGTATGAAAAATATTTTAAAGAAATGTATAAAAAATATATCGATAAATACTTCGAGAAATTCCAGAAGAAAAGGAGTTTGCCCTCGATGACTTCAAAAATGTTCCACAGTGTTTTTATACAAATATTAAGGGTGAGAAGCTTAACAATTTGATAGCCATTATTAAACTGTTTAAAAAACCAAAAAAATTGAATATGTGAAAAACCAACGACATTGGTGGCTGCAGCATCTGCCAAAATGTTTTCTCCCAAATAACACTGAATTACTAAGGCTTGGTTTTTAAGATCTCAGTTAAACTATGTTTAGTTGATCTGAAAACAAATTTGTGCCGCCATTACCAAGTTGGTAAACAAAGTTTTAACGAAACAGCTAAGTTTTGCTTAAAATTTCTTCGGAAAAATCCAAGTTTCAGACTACGTTAAACTAAGTTTAAACTTAATTCACATCTAAAAAAACCCGGCTTAAGTAAAAGCAAAAAAAAAGTGAAAAAAACGAATTCTTAAAGTATTTAAGTATAAGTATGCAAGCAGACTGAAGTTCCTTGGATTTATCTTAATCACTTTAGGTGAAGTATACATTCGCTTACCCTGTAGAATTATTGCCTTTATTTGTAGCCATAATTTACTTCCTTACATAATAATAATAATATTGTAAGTGTAAAAATTAAAAAATGTTCAGTAGTCTCATTCAGGTGCGAAATTGATTATTTCAAATTTACCCAGCAAAAATTTACTTACCCGGTAAGTTAGCAAGTAATGTTGGAGACATATTAACACTACTTATTTTTCGGCTGAATAACTACTTATTTTTGTTCGAGTTGTCCACAGAATTCAGTACTTACAATACACTTACTAGTAGTCCATAAATATCTAGTTATTATTTAACTACCAGTAAGTTGAATTGTAAGTACTTACAATATATTTACTAGAAGCCCAAATATAACTAGTTTTTATTTAGTTAGTTAGTAAAGCGAAAATACAAACAACAAGAATTTGTATATAATTCATATTAAAACTGTTTATATACGTAATAAGTAGTTATTGAGCTGATTATTAGTAAGCAAATATTTAGTAGTGAAATAATAGAAGTAAAAAGTATTTACTGAGGTCATTACTAGTAATTACTTATTGAGGTTTTCAGAATAATGACAAATGTAATGATACCTACTTACCAGGTAACGTGTGAAATAACTACTACCTATTACCAAAATTCCAAAAGTTTTTCCTGGGTAGTCATTGGAATGTCATAATAATGATAAACTCATTTAGTAGTGTGACAGCTTCTTATTAAATTATTGTTATCTACGCTAACGGGAGATTTTTTTCACTTAAATTTGAAATATCGAGTGGCGCTTAAGTTCAGATTGGATAATCGTATTCGGCGAATATTGCCGGAGATATTCGCATTCGCGAATATTAAAAACTGATAATTTTAAATTCACTATAGGCCGTATAGACCATAGAAAAATATTAAGAAATGATATATTACTCTTGCGCGATGGTTAAAAATGATCCCGCAATATCAAAAGTAACATTTAATTGCAAAGCATTTCGTATTTTCTATAAATTTTATTAATGCGAACAAAAAATTATCAAAAACAGCGATATTTTAAAAAAATATTTTATTTTTAAATATAAAAACTCTTGTTGGAGTTCTAAACCTCGCATTTCGATGGGGCAACTTTTTTTTTACCAAAATTACGTTAAAAATTGATTTTTTATTATTAGAACAACATTGCAAAGCGAAATGAAGTAATTTTGTAACAATAAAGTTATTACCCTAATGTACATACATCCATATGTATGAATAGAAGGGAGTTTCTAAAAATGGTTTTGGTGTATCTAAATGAAACAAAAGTTTGGTATGATTTAAAAGAAAATACTAGTGGCAAACGACGGCATTCGATGTTGATCGAAACTGCAATACGATTTTAATGGAATTTTCCATCGATATCGATGCCGTAATTTGACCCCCTGGTAAATAGGTAGCTAGTTACGAAAATGGCTTTAATACTTGTATTGGACCTACTTTTTAGTAAACAGATGGACCAAGTATGGTCACAAAGGAGTTTGTATTGGGGGCTCTGTGAAAGTATGGACCGATTTTCAATAGGCATAGGTGTATGAAAAATTTCAGTTTTAAATTTGACCAAATATGAAACGCATTTTTCTTATATTCGAAACGATCTTTATTAAACCGAATATGTGCCACTTTAAACGATAACCTTTTGTTGTTTTTGCGGTAAAGTCATTATGTTATCAGTGAAGAACTTCTGGGTTTTCTAAGCAAAAAACTGTTCCGATTGCCTTTTGCAGGCCTTTACCGAATTTAAATTTACATCATTAAGAGAGTTCTGCAGAGATCGAAACAATAATAACAATAAACAATAATCTGAAAGTGTAATGCCGGGCTATATGGTGGATGCATCAATACTTTCCTGCCAGGCTCCGATTTAACAGTGAATCACAGATTGAAATTCGGTTCATTAAATTTTTTACTTTTAATTTATGTGGTACCCAAACATCGACCTTTTTGTATGTATATCCAGCTTTCTTCAAATGGGTTATAACTTTTTGGTGATGAATGCCTAGTTCCCTAGCAACGCCCACGCTGCTTATGTGCCGGTCTTTCTCAATTTTTTCCATGACTCCATCGACTTTTTTAGTGATTGGTCGACCAGAGCGAGGTTCATCTTTAACATAAAAATTATCAGATAGAAAATAAGCAAATCATTCGCGGCTGATTTTCCTGTTACAACATCGTCTCCGAAAACTTCACAAACTTTTTCATCAGCTATGTATCTTTAATAGAAAAGAAAATTTTTTAACAAATTGAAGCTTAAGCTCGATTCACCCATGCGCTCCGAACAATATATTTGTCCGGAAATTTTTCTTTATATAGAGTTTGACGTTTTACTTTTGAGAGAAAGAGAAATTATCATGGTAATGGGTGATTCAAGTAGAGAAACTTTTTTCAATAGCCTTTTTTTGACAGATCACGTGTAAGTCGTGTCATGCTGTCATGTTATTTTTGTTAAGTATTGTTTGGCATTTCATAATGGAAAGACTTACGCCTGAACAACGTTTACAAATCGTTCAACTTTATTACGGAAATTCACGTTCTGTGAGGAATGTGTTTCGTGCGCTTCGCTCAACTTGTGGTCAACATAATCGGCCTGAGAAAACTGAGCGCACTATTCGCAACACCAGCACCCATTTTGAGACCCAGCATTCATTATTGGATAATATTCGACCGAATAAATCACGTCCAGCACGCAGTGAAGAAAATATAGCGGCCGTAGCTGAGAGTGTACACGAAGACCGTGGAGAGTCGATTCGGCGCCGTTCGCAGCCACTCGGACTGATGTATGGAACGCCTTGGCGCATTTTACGTCGAGATCTTAAATTGAAAGCGTACAAAATACAGCTTGTGCAACTACTGAAGCCGCTCGACCTTCCCAAGCGACATCGCTTCGCGCTATGGGCTCTTGAAAAGTTCCAAGAAGATCCGACGTTTTCGACGCAAATTTTGTTCAGCGATGAGGCCCATTTCTGGCTCAATGGGTATGTAAACAAACAAAATTGCCGCATTTGGGACGAAGAGCAACCTGAAGAGATTCAAGAACTGCCACTTCATCCAGAAAGAACAACGGTTTGGTGTGGTTTGTGGGCCGGTGGAATCGTCGGTCCATTATCGACCGTTATCGTGCCATGATAACCGACTATTTGATGCCTGAAATTGAAGCCCGTGATCTCGGCGACATTTGGTTTCAGCAAGACGGCGCCACTTCCCACACATCGCAACAATCAATGGATTTATTGAGAGAACACTTCGGTGAGCCAACGAGTCTACCTTGTGTAGTTGTACCATGGAAATTATTCTCAGCTAGCACTTTCAATCGTATGAGAATCTCCTGGGAATCTCACGAAGAGCGTTTTTGATCGTCGACGAGCGCATTTTTTAATCGTAGAAGATTTCTCGCACTAGGGATTTGCAAATTGAAAAAATATGTCGATATATATCGTATTGATATTTCTTAAGAGTATCGATATATATTAATTATAATTATCGATATATTGATGTATCGAACGTATTAAGCTGAAATTATTACCAAATTTGAATACATATTTACATAGGTACAAACATATTACATGCAATTCCATTCTAACTTTTTGTGGCTTCTTTTAATTCCAACTTTACTGCCTGTCCCTCGATTTTGAACGAAACTTTCATTTGCTTAACTTTTATTTAAAACAAAAACCAATTTTAAAATTTTTAAGGTAAGTTATGCGAACGAAGTTTTCGTTTGAAATCGAGGGACCGGCAGTTAATTATACAATAAAAAAATTAATTAAAAAAAGTAAAGAATAAAAAAAAATTTCATTTATTCGCCATATGATATCTAAAAAAATTAATTGGGATTATATAATGCCGGATTATATACTGCCGGTAAACGAAACTTGTGACACATACTATACAAGTAAACTGTGCAATACATACTTTATTTTTAATATATAAGAACATGCTCAAATAAAAAAAAAAACAAAATATTTTTTTTATTATTATTAACACTCCAACTTTCATGAGTCTATTGCTGCTAATACGCCATAATTAAGGCGATTCTTTGCATAATTCTAGGAACCCTTTCCAGAACATTTTTTCTGCGCTTATTTTTTATTGTCATCTCTTAAAAAACCGTGACAAAACTGAACTGTGTAATCTATGAAAAAGAACAATGGAATAGCGCCGATATTTGTTTAATATTAATTAAAAAACATATGAGGCAATTCTTAAAAACAACAGTATGTAAGCAGTTGAGCAACGGTTAAAATGTTGAATTTTATTATAAAGAGATCTTTAAAATATCGAATGCAATATTCTTAGATAAATATCGATGTATCGATATATCGATATTTTTAATATCGGCGATTTATATCGATTATGATTTTTTTAAATATTGATATTTTGATATATCGATATTTATTGCGCATCCCTACCTCGCAAGGGAGAAACTTTTACACAAGCTGATTCCTCTGTGAGATACTTCTACATCACAGCGGAAGACGCTTATATTAATCGAAGAGGGAATCGGTTGCGATCTGTGTAAAGATTATTTAACGAAAGAGGCATGTTAGGAATCGTATGAGACTCATATAGGGATTATCGTACAGCTCGTGAAATGCTCAGCCGCATAACTAAGCTACCTCAATAAAACATGAAGCGCATTTTTCATGTCAACTCTTCTCATTTTCAAACAATTTTATACGAAACAAATTCTTAGATCGCGAATCAAACTCCACCCGGTTGGAAAATCTTATTTGGCAGATCCTTAGGTTCATTTGTTTTATTGAAATTGAATTGACAATAGAATTTTCATGTTTAAAAAACGCTGTTATTTAGATAGCTCAGTAATTTTTATATGACTCATACAGAGAGTCGCGTTGCAAAAAATTTATAAAAAAAGTAAAAACTAAAAAAATTAGATGTTTTTGTTATTGTACCTCGTCAGATAATCATCAGAAGATTCTTTTAGGAGTTGTATATTAAACATAATCGCCTAAAAAACAGCATATGCTAGCTGGGTTTTGTTCTACAAGTTTTTTCTTGAATTGGTTTAATCATTGTGAAATTACTAGAAGGTCGGAGTACTAAGAGTTGTTGCACAATAATGCAACAAAAACAGGCAAATTTTTTTGTGTAAAAAAGTCCATTTTGTCAAAATTATGGGTTTTCACCACTTAAGTTGTTCTTTGCGACAATTAAAAACGCACTTTTATAATGCAATACGTAAATTTTTTTAAGTTTTATTTCAATTTTATTCCACAATTTTAAATATAATGGGTGTGTGTGAAGCGGTAGCAAAGTTCTATGGTGAATAACTATTGTCAAAAATCTCTAAGCAAATGTCAAAATTTATACTAGCCCCTAGGGCTAGTGAAATTTTATTCACTTCAACAGCGTCAACATTTTACTTCCAAAAAAGTACCCACACCCAATAACGAAAAAATTTAATTTTTTTAATCACACAAGTTATTAAAAAAAATTAATTAACAAATAGCAAGCAACATTTTGACATTACCTAGGAGTAAGCAAATAATTTTGACATTAAAGAAGTTCACCACGGATTAAGAACAAAATAACAGATGCCGTTGTGCTGCCACCTTCCAGTAATTTCACCATGGATTAAATTTTAGTTCTTGTTCAGAACAAAATGAACTGAGATGCCACTTTTTTCAATTTGTACATAAATGTTTAATTGAGCTGCCACATCATAGAGTGTTATTGCATTTATATTACAACTATTGATTTTTTGCTGAATTAATAAATAAAAAAATAAATATAATTAAATATAATAAAATCACTTTCCTTTTTTCGTCCATTTTCCTTAACACACTTTTAGAAAACAATTCAATATAAGTAGTTTGCTAGTTGTGCTGCCATTTTTTATAATTGTTTACATCTGTAAATCACATGATATTTTTGTTTTTCCAGACAAATATTTCGAAATGTATGAATCGTTCTGCAGAGCACTCCCAGTAAAAAATTTTTCTCCGGACAGAAATATTATTCGGAATGCATGGATAAATCCATATTTAAAATGTTACCTTTCAAACAAGCTTTAGTGATGCCTGATGCGACATTTTGTAACCGAACTTTTTCGAACAGTATTTTATATAATAAATATGATCAAATTATCTTCAAAATTAAGACCATTAAGGCCGTGTCAGATACAACTTTGTCGCTTTGCGTGACGTTTCTACCTTCGTCAGAAAAAAGCAAAGCAAAAGGTGTATGCCACAATGAAAACTTTGACAACACTCACGCATTGTTTGTTTACTTATAAAAGCGGTTGGTAATTTGAACATTTAATTATTTGTTACAAAAATAAAAGTTAAAAATTTAATTGGACGGTTTTTTGGAATTGAATTTGGCAAAAAAAATTAAAAAAAAAAGAAAATTATACTAGCCAATTGTCAAAGCGCGCAAAAAGATGAGAGTTGGCTAACTTTTTGCTTCGCTCCGCTTTGAAAGTACTTTATGTGACATGTTTCGTATAAGTACGTATATTTTATCTTAGATGTCAAAGCGAATCGGTAACGCAACGCGAAGCAAAAGTTTTATCTGACATGGCCTTTACTTTGTGAAAAAGATATGCACAACCAGTGCGCTTAGCATCATGTATCATAATAATTGTGCATAAGTATGTACATAAATACATAAAAAGATTTTTAAATAAACTACAAAAAGATAAGGTTATCTACCCATCATACACGCGCAAAGATTCTGTTTTTTTTAAAGAAGCAAACTGTTTTGTTAAAGTAGGACAAGTTAGATAAAAAAAAGTAGTAGTAGTGCTTGTGTTGACAATATAAGTACAATTGTACTTTTTTGATACTATTCGAACTTAAAAAGTACCTTGGTACGCCAATACTTTATTTTGTTTATTAAAGAAAATCTCCGTTATATTATCAGCCATGTCACAGAGCACAATTCCGTTCGGAATGATTCCGTTCGGAACTGAAGAAAACATATTTGTTTATTGATAGAAAGTATATTTTTATAGTTTTTTGGTCTCTAAGATACAGAAAACTCCCATTCCGTTCATGAAAACAAAAATGGTTTCATGCCGCAAAGTTTTTTCGTCATTTTCTGAAGCACCAAAATACGGATTGAATTCCGTTTCCGAACGGAATTGTACTCTGTGACATGGCTGTATATTTCACAATTTTTGGTTCTTGTGGCGATTGAGGGTAAAATGAAATAATTCCAGCTGTAAGGTCTAAAATATATCCCAATAAAATATATCCCAATAAAAAGGATAATACAAAACTGCAATACTCCGCTGCAATAGTTAATAATTAAAATAAGTTATAGTTTTGTGATATTTACATTAAGTTTGACTTTTATTCTGAGTGTCTTGTGTTGTATTTTTTAATTTATTATTTATTTCTGTGTCGTGTAGTTCAGTTTTTAATATTAAATAGTTGAAAAGTGCAATACAAATGTAAACGCTAATTCGGAAGTTAAGCTGTGATATTACAAAATTTCTAAAATTGATTATAATTATTATCTATTTGTCGCTACATTATTATGGAATAAAAATAACCCCTGATGAAGTTCGAAAAAAGCGAACGAAACGTTGGGAAAAACCAATAAAAAACCATAAATGTTTTTTATTTACATTTGGTAAAAAAACTATTGATCATTATTAGCCCGTGAGGATAACATAAAACCTCAATAATAATAATATTAAAAAACATTGATCAAAAAACAAAAATAGAAACATCAAACTTAATTCCGATCCCTTATCGTTTAAAATACAATAAATCGATTGTCCCAGCTGGAGAAAGAAATGCACATTGAGGTCCTAGAGGAAGTTTTGAGATTAGTGCCAACCAGAGTCATATAGAGACGATCAGCGGCTATCCTATGCAAAAGAATGGTAGGGAATTGCTAAGGTGGTTGGGTTTATTTTTCTATGAAAATCATAGCATTGTCTACAAAAAGGGGAAATTATTTTTAAATTTCAATCATTATTTACAAATGTAAATTGTAATACAATGTAGAAAATAAATAAAAAACATTTTTTTTAAATTAAAATACAATATTTATTTAAATTAACTGTCAGCCTAACATTAGCACCATTGATGCTGATGAAAAATGAAATATTGTCCTTTCCTTCCTCGAATTCTTGGAAATACGAATTACTTGGCTCCTTTTTATTTTGAGTATTCTGTGGTTTTCATGGGTAACCGCGTATGTCTATTTTTTTCGATTTGGAGATGTTGTTGGCATATTGCTTAATTTTAAACGCTCTTTTACATGGTTCTTAAAATTTCTAAAAAAATATGGACCAATTTCGATTTTTTTACGTAATGACCAACTTCAAAAAGTTCAATACCTAGTCCATAGTTCGATATAGAATGTTTTTCCGCTCTCCTGAAAAATTTGATTTTAAGACATACGCGGTTACCCATGAAAACCACAGTATTATCATTAATCTGCGTACCACCGAGACCGTACAATGAACTTATATTCTTACTCATTGCTAGTAATTTTTTACCTCACAAATAATTTATATTTTTTTTCAAAAGGTTTTCAAAACGAGAATTCACTTAACTTAATTAATCACAATTTTTTATTGTTTACATTTAATTTTTGTCTTAGTGATGCCAAGTTTATTTTTGTTTTGAGAATAACATTTTATATCAAATTGATAAGACATATGCCCGTTTTCTCATTAGCCGATTATCTTTTTCCCCAACGAAAAACTGCATATTAAAGAACTTTGATTTTCTCAATGTCTCATTTGCTTCTCTTCTATCACAAAGCTAAACGGCACTCATCCGATAATTCCCAGCAAAAACTTTACTTACCTGGTAAGTTAGCAAGTAACGTTGGAGAAATATAAACACTACTTATTTTTCGGCTGAATAACTACTTATTTTTGTTCGAGTTGTCCACAGAATTCAGTAGTTACAATACACTTACTAGAAGTCACAAAATATCTATTTATTATTTAACTACCAGTAAGTTGAATTGTAAGTACTTACAATATACTAACAAGAAGCCAAAAAATAACTTGTTTTTATTTTATATAATAAGAAGTTATGGAGCTAGTTACCAGTAAGTAAATATAATAAATAGCTGATTATTAGTAAGCAAATATTCATAACTGAAAATAATAGTAGTGAAAAGTACTTACAGAGGTCATTACTAGCAAGTACTTATTGGGGTTTTCAGAATAATGACAATTGTAATGACAACTACTTACCAGGTAACGTATGAAATAACTACGACCTATTACCAAAATTCAAAAAGTTTTTCCTGGGTTATTTATTTGTTGTACAGATAAATTCAATCAGCTGACTCCAACCTTTTTACATGTATTTTGAGAGGTGTTGCCAATAATGTTTTTTTGTCAGTATATTGAGAAAACCAAAATCGTTAAAGATAAGTTCATCGGTCTAAAAATTTATGTCGACATTAAGTAACAGGCAATTTGTCGATACATTGAGAAAATGACCAATAGTATGTCAAATGTTTGTATTCAAATCCCTATAAATTTTAATTGATATGTTAAAACTCAACAATTGAAAATGGTTTGAGAATTGTGCTTGATATCAAATGATAAAGTCATTTCATATTAAAGGTTTGACTTCATGCTTGTTCGACTATAAGAAGCAAAATGGTACAATTTCAAAACACTGTAATTTTTGGTATACGTGCAGCATGTTCTTTCACACATTTAAGATTAAAATAAATACAAATTAATGTAAATAGAAGTTTTATGTTTATAATTCTTCTACAAACATTTCATTGAAATCTCATTAAGAAATCATTTCATTTTTAGTTTAAATATTTACATATGTATTTAAATTCTTTTTAAATCTTTTATTCTTAATTGTATATTTTAAACATAAAACCATACGTTTCATATGCGTTTCTTTTTTATTTTCTCTCTTTTGCTTTTAACGTTTATAACAAAAGAGAAAAAACAATTAAGTTTTATGTACAATTTATTTATCGTAAATCCAAAGTATTGCAACTACCATTTTACCTCGTCATGAAGTAAAAAATGCATTTATGTGCTCTAAAAGCATACTCGTATTTAAAAGTAGGTTAAAATACGAAACACCCTCAAATAAAAGTGTTTGTAAAATTGAGGTTACTTTAGAGATTTTTTTTAACGAAAAATATGCTGATGACATAATCTAAAAAATCTTAAAATACTCTAGAGTAGACCGTTAAAGCTGTAGTGGTTATATAATTAAAAAAATACGGGGTTTACTACAGATGGCGAATATCACTGTGTAACATTTTTGAAGTCATCGGGTGCAAACTCTTTCTTATGTGGAATTTCTCGAAGTTTATATCGAAATCAACAAAACCCCACTTTCGTTTTGTTAGTTTAGCTGTCGGTCGGATTTTATTACCTCATGAAAATTTTGGCTCAAACTTGATTTCTCCGATGAACATATCGTTTTTTTCGGAAACCAATTGTTGACATTTTGTTTTTGCCATTATTGTAGCTATAAAATGGAAGAAAGAAAACTAAAATTGCATGTTCTTCAAAAAAATTAAGTTTAAGCCAAAATCTTCATAAGGCCATAAAATCAGAACGGCAGCTAAATTATCAAAAACCAAATAGGGTTTTGTTAGTTGCGATCAGTACTTCGAGAAATTCAACACGAAAAAGAGTTTGCAACCACTGTCTATTTAACACATGGTAACTGTCTTTAATACGTACTAGAGGCCTGCACAATTCGTTTGAAAACACCTTCAGATTATTGAAAATTTTCCAACTGTATACTAAAGAGTCACTGTCACAAACAAATACTGTGAATGTGTAGAAGCAAAAAACAAATGCTTCACTATAGTGGAAGTTAAATGAGAAGCGGGTATAAAAATACTCTCAAAAATTAACAAGGGAATGTACACGCAGCAATGATAATGGAAAATAAAAGTACACACATTCTTCTTTCTAAATCTGAGTTTGGGATATGCGTGTACAAAAATAGGCAATTCACAAAGTGCGCTATTGTATTATATTGGTTGCATTTGCTATACTTTTATGAATGTGACATTTATAAAATCTTAGCAAATACAACCAATATGACACAATAGAACACTTTCTGAATTTGTTAAATATTTTGTATGTTAATTTTTTTTTTATGAAATTGCAACAACAAGTCTTTGCAAAAACAATTCTTTGTATCAGTGCTGCCACTTTGTGGGTAATTACCCGAATTTGGTGTAATTTTTATTTTCGTGGATAGAGCGTGGGTAATTTCTATGAGGTGTAGATCAGGTGTAATTTGAAATTCTATAATTTTAAAACAAATAATATAAGGATTTGATTTTAATGATAAAATGTATACCATTTGAGATATTGTTGATCTAAAAAGTTTTCAGTATATTCAACCAAAGTCACTGTTTGTTAAAAAAAAAATTCCTTAGCTTATCAATCAAAAGATTGATAGTGATTGTCGCCTGATGGACAATTAGATTTCGATAAATGGAGCTTCAAAGTGATTTAAAATCCGAAGTTTATTCGAAAAATAAGGTATTTATACTAAGAAAAACCCCTGGAGAAAGATATGTTTCCAGTATTAAAAAAGTAATACATTTTGTGTTTGCTTTAACATTTAAAATACGTTAGTTGAGAAATATTTAGCGCTTTAACATTTTTTAAACTAATTTGAGAAACACTAAATATACTAAATAAGGTCTACAAAGGGTGAACATGAACAGTTTGCACCTTCCCTAGATAAGTGGAAGTAGAACTTATTATTTTAAGTTTTTATTTAATTTTTATTAATTTATTTGAGGTTTTTAATCTTTTTTGTTTAAATTATTATGAACTACTTTACGAATTTTAATAGTATGACTACTATTGATCTTTTTTAAGCGAAAAGGGTATTATGAGTTTATGCTAATGTGTGGAACACATACAAATATATGTTGTAGTACACCGATCGACTTAAACTATGTTCACACCTATTGAATATTTGAAGTCCTACACGTGACCACTAGTTTTATTAAAAAATTGTTTGCTTATGCAAAACGTTTGCTGAATCAAATATCATTTAACCGTTTCTTAATTGAGTTATACAATTATCTTTCTACAAAAAAAGATAAGGAAGTAAATAAAAATTGTTAAAACTAAAGCTAAAGTTTGATCAATTTGCTGGTCATGCTTTTTTTGGATTTTTACGTCAAAAATCTGTTAGGTCTGAACATACCTTAAGAATCAGTGCCTGAGTCGTCCGTACTGCTGGCTGGTTGTCTGTCCATGTATAGGCCGCAAAGTACAGGTCGTAATCATTAAGATAATTTAATGTTATTTGGTTCATTATTTTTTTTTTTTTGAAAATTTTGAGAATCGGTCCCCCATACTAACTTTTTTCCTAAAAAAAGAGTCTTTGTGTCCATAAACCATCTTATTATGTTGGTATTTAGACAAAATTTGACCCAAATATATTTTATAATACATAAATTATCTTATGAAATTAGTTTTGGAATCAGTCCATACCAAGAAAAAGCTTGCAATACCATAACTGACTTAAAAATATTGGTATGCATTGATAAAAAAAAACAACAACTTTGTCATGACAAAATTTTGTGATGTTAGATTTAGGAACTTAGGTCATATATAAACGCCCTCCCTCAAATCCCTTTAAGACGAAAAAAACTCAAATATATCTATGTACATAGTTGCCTAGATAGTATTCGGCGTTAAGAATTCTTATATTATTTGTAGGGTATTCATTCGGTTAACCGTTAATCGGTTGTGTTCCTAGCATAATATGTATTAATTAAAAAAAAAATTACATTAACATTTGTCTTTCAAGTTGTTCTGAAAAAGGTCGACAAGAAAAAAGAAAGACAAAAACATGAAAAAACAAAAAATGTACTTTGGATTTCAAGAAGAATTCTTGACAAAAAGTATGAAAAAACAGAAGTTAGGAAGAACATGTAAATCAATTAAAATAGATAATCATTCATTCAAAAGCAAATTTCGATCTACCAAGGTGAAATACCATTTGGTTTAAAGATTGATGTTTGACTAATGACGTCATCCGGCTGCAATAGCCGAGTGAGTAAGACGGCAACCCCACTGAATAGATTGTGTGGTTACAATCGAAACTAGTCTGGCCTACCTGTCCGTGAACGACTGGGATCAAATCTCAGCGCAGTCAAGAATGAAAAATTATCAATAAAAATTTTAATTAATTTCATGTTGTAATGCAATTAATGAATATTAAATTCAATGAACTTAAGCCTAATTAAAAATATATAAATTTGGATTACAAAATTACATATTTATGAATTATTCTTTTGTTTTCTCGTTTTAGTCCAATTTTTATTGCGTTTATTATGTTATTGGTTTTTTTTACTAATAAACTTTTTTTTTTTGTTAAATTAGGTAATTTTGCGTCATCTCAAGTCTAGTTTTGAATTTAGCTGGTGGTAACACTGCTTTGTATGCTTGCGCCACATACGATACAGAAGTACACATCGCAAATTATATGAACATATGTGTCCGTTACATACAAAACACTAGTAAACATCATACAAAATTTCGCTGACTGCACGAGGAATTTTTCATATTCACGGAATAAAGGAAGAAAATTTGTTGCTGTATTAAAACGTTTTGAAAGAAAAAAGTACTGTCTAAAGTGTATTTCTTGTACTCTCACAACACAATTTTGATTGTGCGACTTGTCATTATGGTTGTCACAAACGTTTTAATACTTACATATTTATATCCCGTTTTAAGCGTAAACTTCTGTTATTTATTCGAATGAAATATTCTATCGAAATAGTGTAAACAACCAATTCGCTTCGAAAATGTAGAATTTTGTGTCAACAAATCATTATTAGCGGGAAGATTTGCTTTAATTTTCAAAAAAAAAAAAAAAAAAATAATAAAAAAATCCAGCTGAAGCACGTTTATTGTTTACTAAAGCTTTACCTTAACACTAACCACCGATTGCAATTGTTTGATGTAAGAATGGTGATTTTGACATATAAGACAAAGAGCCTTTCTGTCGGTCACGAAAAAAAGTTAAAACTTAAGATCAACCTGCTTAATTATTGGGATCTATTAAGCAGCAAATTCAGAGCGTTTGCAGGTAGCAAAATTCTTCCCACTGCAAGAAAATTGGTTACCATACGAGCTAAGCCCAAAAGACGATGACGAACCATTTGCCATGTACGAATTTTTGCTTAAACGCCATAAAACCCTTTTATTTGAAATTGATGCAATACAACAACCCACATCGGCAAAAATTGTATAACTAGGCCGGTCAACCAGCCGAATCAACGCTAAAGCCGAATATTCTTGGCGCCAAAGTATTGCTCTGGTTTTGGTAGGACCAGAACGGTCTCATCTTTTATGAGTTGCCAAAACGAGACCTGTTTCATTTAATTTATTAATTTATTTCTATCATAAAAACGGTCACATGACTCAAGAACCGTTAAAAAATAGTGATTAGTAAAACGGTCACATGATTCAAGAACAGTTAAAAACTGTTTAAAAAATAGTGATTAGTAAAATACTTTTTATGCCATGGAATCATTGTGGTACTTTCTATTTTTAAAAAGTACTATAGTACTACTGTATTCGATCCCTGTTTAAAAGCATTGAACCCGAAGCGATAAATCTTGTTTTCATAGCTTATCAACACACTTGTACACTTTTCCTCGTAGAATATATTTTTATATATTTTTGTTAGTGAAAGCCGATCTATTGAATTCGGGTGGAAATGTTTAAAATAAATAAAATTTTACTCTTTAAATGTAGTATTTTCTTGGGAGCACATAACATTTTCCTATTACTTTTTTAAGAGTCAGGGAAAATGGTTATCAAAGAACTCACAACCCTGTATGTGATTTGTATTTTCAAAAATTCATTATTAACAAAAGGTTACGTGACTTTTCTTTGAAATTGCATATCCTTTATATGGGTTATTAAACCAACTCTTACGTATGTATGTGTATAAACAATTGTATTACATATATTTCACTAAAGAAGGGAATGTACATTAGGGTGGGGCGTCGGCGTGTGAAGGAAAAAAAGTCATCCAGTAAACTTCAAATACCTCCAGAATGCTGCATCCACCTAAACTATATACAAAAAGTGTTTGTAACATATATGTTTGTCCTTTACCAACGCTGTTAAAACAAATTAAAATAAAATTTATAAAATACTCCATAAATTTTATTTTAATTTGCTTTATTAGCTTGGAACATTTTATTAATTATTTCTTTAAAGCCTGCACGCGAAAAACAATTTTGTGCTAAATAAAATAAACTGAAAATCGAGGAGATCTGACAAAAAAATAAAAATGCCATTAAGTGAAAAAATCGACATTATCTGATACAAAATTGTTTTTAATCCAAAACAATTGTTTATACATTAAACTGAATTGAAGCCATTTTGTGTGAAAAATAAATTCGGCGTTTTCCACTTAATGGCTTATAAGTTTCTTAATTTTTTTAAGCCTACAAATTTTATACCGTATGTGATCGTAACAAAATTATCTTTAAAATACACTCCGAAAAAATATAATCAGTATATTTTTTCATCTTCATCTGTAACTCAACTCATTTTTATCCGATCACCAACAATTGAAGCAAAGCCGCGAATAACGTTGTAAAAGCCACTTTTTGCAAAAACAGTTTTTTTGCAGATTAGCGTTAACATTACTCTCTTACACTGTTTAAACGTCAATTCACCCAAAATTATTCACCTTAACGCCATCAAAATGCGATACAAAGAGTCAGCCAGTGGAAGAACGTTGTAAGTTACTAACAAAATGATACAAACGAACTGGTTTTTCAAGGTGGAATAACGTTCTAAAAGCCGCTTGCTTAGTGGAAAAACGTTTTAAATGACATCGCGATTGTGGATATGAAACGTTTTTCTACTAAAAAAAAGAATATAAACTGTAATTAAGCATGTTATTTAAAATTCGATTTACTTGATATTTTGCATAAAAGTTTTTATTGTCATTATTTTTGATAATCTAAAAAAAAAAATTAAAAAATTAATAATCCTGCCTTCTAAAAACGTTTTTTTTGCTCTCCTGAAAAATATATATTTTGTAACTTACAACGTTATTCGCGGCTGTGCTTCAATTGTTGTAATGGCCGAAAGAATAAAGATATACCTCTTTAAAAGCACTTGTATTTCTCGAATATCGCTAAACTGCGCATTAAGTAAAGTAAATAAATTTCATATTGATTCTTAGAAAAAGTTGTTCCATTTCAAAAATTCGCCTCATAACTAGGGTACACCCCTACCTGATGCCGATATATAGGTATCGGCGATATTTACTGTCGATACACCAATACTTTTTTAAAGTTTTTTTTTAAACAATTTTTTTTTCAGTGCTTAATTTTTGCATGACAACTAAATGAAATATAACATCTTAAAGCAGAACAGAAAATCAAAACAAAATCAAAAATTGTTTTTTTTTTAATTCTTTAGCTAGAGGTCCACACCTCACTATGCGCTTGATACTTTCTGGACATTTTTTTATGACGCATGCAAATGTGGAAAGTAATCCCGCTTAATGCGTTCTATACGTATGCTATGTAACTTGGCAATAAAATCCACTGATTTTACTTTTTTGACAGATGCTTTAACGTACCAACGAATTGAACGCGTAGTGTGGACCAGCTTTAGCCGTTTTGCTTTGCACCATATTAGTGAAATGTTGTCTCACTGCTAAATCTTTTATGTATTTCTAAAAATGTACAAAATTTTTTCGTTTTTTATGATCATTTTTAAAAAGATTTTTGTGAGAATAAAAATTATTTTTCTGTAAATTTTGAATTAGTTCGAAGAGGCTACAAAATCCATAAGCAAGTCTACGTTGTCGGACGTTAATCCACTAGTTAACAGTCGTTGAACATCATTACAAAATACAATAAATGAATAAACTGTAATAGAGAATAGTTTAGATGCCCCCAAATTGGCGACTTACTTAGTACAAGTTTTGAATGAAAGATTTCAGGGTTCAGAGAATAATGAAACCTAATGTTAATCTAAAATTCTTCGAATATTTGAAAGACAATCGGCTTCAATCTTATCGAAAAAACGTCTTACTGTGCATTCCGTAATTGTGGAAGACACGGTCACCCCTTCACTAAGTAAAAATTCTGATAAGTTTAAATATGGCCTTCGGAGCGTTTGTGAACAAATTATAAGAAATTCCGAGAAGGATAAGCCTCTGTCTATCCTCAGCTGGGGTTCTGCTAAAGAAGAAGTCGAAATATACCTTAGATTAAAAGAGGTGTTAATTGAAGAGACCGCAAGTGTCAGATATTGAATGAAGCTTAAATTGTTGAAAGTGTGAGATCTCCTAATTTTTCTATAGACGCAGATCCGCTTGGTGCAGAAATACTTAAGTTTTAAAAAGAGTTCTGTCGCTTCTGAGAGACATTTTTCCATTGCAGGTCTGGTTCGAACGGATTTGCGATCTCCGCAAAAGTTAAGAATACCTGGTATTTTTAACAAACATCTTACTTACTAAATATTAAATTTTTAATATTTATAATATCTTACACTGTAATATTGTATAATAAAAAATTATTCTACTTGAGTTTTGTCAAATTTATTTTTAATTCAAATTCGTATCGCCGAAATTTCTTTTTGAGTATCGGCATCGGTATCGTATCGGCAAAAAGGCGTATCGTTACATCTCTACACTCATACACGCAGAGAAAAATATTTTTCAATATGATCGCCTCAAACCAAACTATGTTTAACGAAAATTTTTAAACATATTATGGTTAATTTAACTATACTACTGTTACTGGTAACCATATTATGATTGAATTAGTCCTCAATCACTAAGCCACAACCATATTATGGTTGCCTCTAAGCGTGTTATGGTTAAATATGACAATAATTTGTTTTTCAATTAACAATAGTATTTTCCTCTTGTCTAAGATAAATATACTATGGTTGAAAAACAATCATGCTATTATAAGTGTTAAACATATATGTGTTATAATTAACCATAACATGATTGAAGGCAACCATAATATCGTTCTGGCTTCTTGATGAGGACAAATTTAACCATAATATGGTTACCAGTAACAGTAATATGGTTAAATTAACCTTAATATGTTTAACAATTTTCGTTAAACATAGTTTTGCTTGAGGTGATCATATTGAAAAAAAAATTTTCTGGGTGTGGAAATGATGATACCTTAACATCAGAATTGTGACATGAATGTTATTACAAATGGCATCAATGAGGCAAAAAGTGACGAACGTCATCCTAAAATTTTGTCATATTTTATGCGTCATCTACGATTTGACACTGATAGAAAAGGCGTCATGACGCTGATGTATTTTGACATCAGTACAGACTGTTAAAAAGATTTTATATTTCAAACTATTTAGCTCAGCATTATTTTTTGATCTTACCATGAATATTCTGCCTGTAAGATAGCTCTCAATGAGTTTGTCGAATGCTTGGGAAATCTGTATAAGCAATGCTAAGCAATATTCCCTTTTTTCAAACGCCGATCTAATTTGGGTAACAATTCTATGCACTTGTTCGATTGTACCATGCCTCGCTCGGAATCCGAATGATGCGGAATGATGTCGTGTTCATTTAGATAGGGCGTTATGCTGGGTACAGATAGTGCAATCTACATCAATGCCATTTCAAAATAAAAAAACGTTTTGATGTTGATGAAATCTCGAATGAATGGAAATGAATGAAATTTGCCAGATTGGGTTAATGCATTACATAGTGTGTACCCATCATTATAATTAAAAGGAATATTTTTTCAAATAGCTTTGATAAGATTGATGGTAAGCTTGTGACGACCATCTTGATGTTTTCAATTTAAGCGTTTTTTTTATTCAAAAATAATAATGGAATATCTCCAGCCCTGAGTGTCATCACTGTGTGAATTAAAAAAAAAAATACAACCCTGAAAACTACAAAAAAATACCACTCTACCACGGCGAATTGACAAACAAAAGCAAGTTTAGCAGATTCAGCGTGGGTATACACACCATTTGTGAAAAAAAGTCATTGTAGGACTGGCAGCGGCATAATCAACAAGTGGATATCGTTAACGAGAGGGTTAAGTCCGTTGTAATGTTCCGGTATAATTTTTCCTGTGTAACCTAAGTAATTTAGTTTTTTTTAAATAAAAAGAATAACAACACAACTTGTTTGTGAGTGGTGTACGAAAAGGTAGGGGTGATATTTTCTGTCAGACGGACAGGCCAAATTTAAACAGGTAATAATATCATAATGTGTAAGGAAAAATCTATTGAAAATAACTTATTGTCGTGTGTACATAGGAAAAGGAGTGTATTCTTTGTTACCGTGTCACGTGGCACAGGCCAACATACTGTTTTATATAGCGGGGGGGGGGTGTGCAAGTATTCGCGGTATTGAATTTTGGGTCACCCAACCTAAAACACGTGTGGCGTATAAACTTGTAATGTTGGCGGCAGAACAAGTCCGCCATAACCTCAATACTACCTGAGGCAACCGTCCGCATGCTACCAAATACAACGTGCCAACCGCTTAGTGTTTGATGTACACCGCCACAAGGGTTTAAAAACTATCGTCACCGGTCAAGGATAACAAAAAAAATAAGGGCCAAATTTAATTAGGGCAAATTGCACAACCGAACAAGGACAAAATACAACAAATTTACAACACGTGCCACCTCGTTAACGGTTTTTATATCGTACACCTTCAAACACCAAAAAAAAAAAAAAATAGGTGTCACTTCTCATCATTGCCATCAACCAACATTATATTAAAGGGCCACCTTGGATTGTTAATACCAACAAACAATGTTGAATCGGAATCACCAGAGGAAAACAGCACAACCTCCAACAGTAAGCATCAACCGCCCTCACAACAACAACAACAAATTCCTCGGCAAAAATTGACGGAAGTCGAAAAAAGTTTAATTCGGAAACTAACTGAGGTAACACAACATTTACAGCAACCAGAGCTTCAACAAATCCTTCAATAGGCATATATTCGAATCGATTATGGAAGATCAACCACCATCTTTACATGCAAGGACAGCCACAAGTTCAACTGGGATTTAGAAAAACAATACACCAATCTTCTCCGCAATAACAGATTTCTAGTGGGCCTTCTCGACTCTTGAAAAATTAACAACAACAAAGCCAAACAGCACATCGGCAGATTGGTCAACAACCTACTATACAGCTGTAGTTCCACACCTTGGCAAGTACATATAACCACAGTAGTAGTTTATTTCTTTTTGTATCTCTAAGGTTTTAATAAGATTCAAAATTTGTTTAGTGTTGTTCATGAGAATTTCATTGACGTTAATATAATCCGTTTACCCCCAATGGTTTTAAATTGATTTTTCGTTTTTTTATGCTGATCATCCATCGTGTAAATCGATCATCAATTGTGCTAATTGACCATCAATGTTGTGAATTGATTGTCAGTTTCATAAATGGATTATCGATTTGGTAGATTGATCAACGGTTGGCTAAATCGATCATCGATTTTGTAAGTTGATTATCAGTTTCACTTTTACATAAATTTTTTTTAATAATTTATCATCAATTTTGTAAGTGGATTAGCAATCTCACATTCACGTTCAGTTTTGTTGATTGATCATCGATTTTTTGTTGTACACGTAGCATCGATTTTTGAAATCGAGTATCAAGTTTTGGTAGAGTGAACTGATTATCAATTTGATAAATGGACTATCAATTGGATTGGCAAAATCGTTTCTTTAATCAAAGTTTAATTGACAGTGTGTGTAAACAGTTAAGGATTATATCGAATGAAATTCAAATGATAAAAATAAGTTAGTGAGTCGGCGATATCCAAAACCGTCAGGCTATTTTTAAAATTTAACAAAATTCCCACCTAAATATATTCACGAATTTTAACTGATTAAACCAAGATTTAACAGTAAGAGAAGAGGAACAAGAAGTGAAATATTTGAATTAATGATTATCCCCTGAAAAAATTTATTATAAGGAATAAACTTAACACTAATTGGATAAACACATCAAGGATTAATTAAAAAAAAAAAAATTATATTGTTTTTTTGGACAAACGGTCTATTAAAAAAAAAAAAATTTAAATTGTTTCTTTTAATGAATATACCTACAATAAATATTTTAGGAAATAACTAAAATAGATCAATAATTGAATAAATAAAATATTAGATAAGTAGTTATTAACTAAGTAATTGAGTATTACCAACTATATAAGTAGTTACTGCTAGTTAAATAAATAGTTTTTGCTAACTGAATTATTAGTTACTACTAACCTAATTATTAGTGTTACTAACCTAATTATTAGTTATTACTTACCGAATAGTTAGTTATTGCTTATCGAATAATTAGTTATTGCTAGCCGAATGTAACCAAAAATGACGTAGTACGGCTGGATTAGTTCTTTGGTACATAAATTAACGAATTCTTATAAGCATACACATATTGATCGTAATTTAACTTCCCAATTTGAATACTTAAAATTCAAAACAAAATTTGAATTTAAAAAGGAAAAAAAAAACTTAAACTTGACCTCACTCGGATATCAAGATTTAAATTTTAACTAGATTGGAATTGCGTCCAAATTACAAATTTGAATTGCAAATCGTGAATTGAACGCTGAATCCTTAAATTGAGTTCGGGTATTTAAATGAACTAGATTCGCTGTTTGTGTTTCTTTTAAATAAATTCCGGTTAAATAACTAAACCCAAAATTAAATACTTAACTTAAATTGTAACGCTTAAATTTAAATTGAATCTTAGGTTGACGTTTTTAAATTATTATTCCGATTCGGATCCTAAGTTCAAATTTCAAGCAAATCGGAGAACAAAAATGGATTCAAGTCGGTTAACTCAGATTAGCTTTGAATTTGAGTTCGAAATTTAAATTGTGGAATCTGAATTAGAAGTCGAATTTCAAAATTTAAGGTGAAATACTTCCACTAATTGGATCGAATACTTGTTTTTTTTTAAACCTTTAAATATAATTGACCTCAACTTACAGATTACATTTAATCGCAACACTTTGGCGGAATTTAAGAAAAAAAAACCAAAATTATAAATTAAAAGTTTAAGTTTAAGTACCAAGGACGGGTCAAATTCCAATATTCAATTTTGATAATATGTAGTCTAGTTAAATTAAATCTTGTTATGCTCATTAGTCCCAGTTGGATTTGACACTGATTTAACTTTGGAATACTGAAATTGATGATAAAAATTTAGACCAGTTTGTAGAGATTTTTGTCCATTTCTTTTTTTATCGTTTTGCTAATGACATTCGAAGATTAATTTTACGGGGGAAATGAACAGTTCCATAATAATATTGTAGTTTGATATTTTGTCAAAAAAAAAAAAAAAAAAAAAAAAAGAACAATTATGAAAAATAATTATAAAAAAAAAAAAAATTAAAATGACACAAGTAAATAACAATTGGAAATAAACCCAACAAACAATTTGAATTAAGAAAAAAAATTTAAAACCCAACAAACAATTTGAATTAAGAAAAAAAATTTTAAAACCCAACAAACAATTTGAATTGAAAAAAATATAAATAAGAGAAATACGATTGAACTAAATGGAAATAGGTTTGCAATTTATTGTCTATAATTCGTATTATATTGATAATTACTTCCAAGATTCGGAATTAATAATAACTTTCCTAATTTAGTTTGAAAACGTACTTCAGGTATATAGACTGGATCTAATTAGGAAGCCATAAAATATATGTTTTTTTTTGTTAAAATGAAAGTCGAATCCCTAATATATATAAGTAGTTAAGCTAAAGTTAGTTAAACCAAATTTACAGATTTAGACTATATCTAAAAAGGTAAACTGAATTTAAGGAAATTCAAACTTAAACACTAGTTATTAATTTGAAATTCTGGAGTTAAACTCGATGTACGTCAGAACTTTGTTTCATGTAATGTGTCCTTTATTACCGGATCTATTATTGAATATTTGAATAAATTACAAAGAAAAACTTTTAAAAAAATACCGGATCTATCATTCAAACACCTGACGTAACGAATCAATATTGAAATAAATAATATGACAAATAACTAGTTATCTTAAGTAGACTTCACTTAAATATAATTTCATTTTGTTTGTAATTCGTAAGAATAAGTAAAGAAATAATATTTCTGTTAATCATAATATTTTCCTCATAAATTTTTATTATTGTAGACCTGAATATTATTTTATTGTAACTTTTGTTAGAGTTTAGTAGAGTAATAAGAAATAAACATTTATTGTAATTTTTTTGGAAATTATAGGAAAACAAATTAAAATGTTTTGAATTAATTAAAGATGGTTGAAAGGTAACGCGCTTGTAGCGAAAGGGTGAGTAACGTTTTGGGGCATTACTCCTAAACATTTATTTTTCAGGCAATGAGTAGTGCCACGGATGACGGCAAAATGTCATATGGGGTGGGCTGCCTGTCCAGGACAAAGACAACTGGTCCTGAAGACTCGAGTTCGATCTTGTCAAAATCTTCAAATTTTCTAATCATCATTCGACGGTCGTATTTGTTCAATGTTTTACGTTTTCTATCGCTTCGGTTTTTCATCTACATCTTTCGTTTTTGGCACGAATTAAATTGTGTATGTGTGAGTAGATGGACACGAACCCCCCATTTCCGGCGAGCTTCAGCCCAAACACCAGCGTGCCACTGTCCATCGCGAAGCGAAGTTGAGATTTTGATTTAGGTCAAAATTTCTCACAAACAATTATTTTCACTCACAACCAGCATCACACAAAATGGCGCCCAACGTGGGGCCCGAAAGAGATTTAACCCTTCGGATTAAAGTGATTTAGCCTGAAGGTGTTTTAATTCGACTTTTCTGGTTTCCACACCTTTGAACATTTCAGGTTAAAATGTTCAATCCAATTACTTTTTTTTTTCCATATTTTTTGACGATTGTCCCGGAAGGTGTTAAATACACACCATTCCTGCGTTGCGACGGCTTCGTATGGAGAAGTTAGGTATTGGGATCTCGGTTATCCGACCTTATGACTGACGACCTATGTCCTGGAAGGTGTCAAGTAAACACCAAGCCTGAGTTGCAATGGCTTCGACATAAGAGACGAGACTGAGAGAGTCGAATGGATTGAATCGAATCGAATCCATAATGAAAAACCTGATACGGCGGCTATATAGCTAGGGGATCATAAGTTTTCATTATCGGAGGAGAGGAGAGGAAAATTCAGGAGATTCACTCTATGTCGTTTTGTCTTGTGTTTTCGTTTATAGTTGATTGATGATAGAAAATTTGTTGGTTACAACTAGAGTTTGTTCCCGGGATTTCCCGTCCCGGGAATTCCCGGGATTTTCTGTTGTTTTCAATTCCCGCTTTCCCGGGAATTAGTTGCGGGATTCCCGGTATTTTTTGTAGAACATCTTTTTTATTACTTTAGTAAATCTATGTCGGACTAGTGCCTTTAGTAGTTTAATCCAACTGAATTTCACCACAATATTTAAATCTACTACAGTTTAAGGCGTATTAAGCTCATTTTTAAGTATGGGCTTTGTATAGGGCCTATGATAATTAAAGGCCTATCTTCACGAAATTTTATTTCTTGTCTTAGCACACTGAAGTGTAAATTTTACAATAATATTATAAGGTCTTGCGGCTTAGGGCGTAGTTAAGTCTTTTCCTAGTTTGTGCTTTATATGCAGCATTTCAAGTAATTTTGATTCTTATGAAAGTAGAATATGCTAAATTGCACAACAAAAGCAGTATTCGTTAGGCTTTTAGCCATACTTACATGATTTACAAGATTGGTCTAAACATGGAGCCGTAGGTAAATTTTGGACCGACATTCAGGAAATTTGGTGGCTTATAAAACGAATTTGTGGAAATTTAATGTTAAATTTATGTTAGTTTTTGTGGAGTTGTTAGGGAGGTAGTTCCACATTTCGTCGGTTGATAATTTAAATGTCGTATGTGGATTTTTTGCGGTTTTGAGTTATGATCGATTCCTTAGGTTTTCCGACCTGATCTTTCATTTGACGTAATCAGTTTTTCGATACCTCATACGCTTTTCGAGATATGGAGTGTTGAGTTTGTCATATGTGGTATAGGCTGAAGCAATTTTCAAATTAGATGTGTTCAAACTCAATTTACTCGAAACTATCGGAATCCACATACGACAATTAAATTATCAGCCGACGATTTGGGTGCATAACTCTTTCCCTGCTGAAGCGATTCGGCTGGAATTCACTCCCAAACAGGCTAGAAGATTTAGAAACAATTTGACACCCAGAAGACTAAATCGGCTCAGAATTAATGAAGGATTCACAATAATATTAAAAAAAGATTCACATGGAATGACAAACACCTTCATACACCACTGCTAAACAAAATTTCTCCTTCCTGCTGAATTTGTTAAACGGTAAAATTGTTTTAAAATGC
This sequence comes from Pollenia amentaria, assembly GCA_943735925.1. NCBI lineage: Eukaryota > Metazoa > Arthropoda > Insecta > Diptera > Polleniidae > Pollenia > Pollenia amentaria. The sequence continues at coordinate 178,556,824 of OX031010.1, read as the reverse complement.
CTATTTCGTAATGTTGTGCTTTCAGTTCCTAATCGCCCTTTCAGAAATTTTATTGCACTAAGACTTTAATACTATTCTAATTATGCAAATGAGCCCTGAATTTGAAAATGTACATATATATGTACGTATATTGATTTCTATGATCCTATTGGCATCAACATAACCTCTTAAGTATCTTAAAATTACTTTAATCTTAAATTTTTTACGTTTTTGTTATATAATGGATACTAGATTTAATTATTTTAAGCGTAATAGCCAGTAAGAAATATTAGTTTCATTGGAGAAATAAGTAAATATATAAATAAAAAAATTTGGGCGGGAATCCCGGGATCCCGGGAATTTGATATTTATTTCCCGCTTTCCCGGGAATCCAAAAAGTCCGGGAATAAAAAAACTCTAGTTACAACTTAACGTTCTATACGTAAAATAAAATTTTTTTTTGACATGATTGATTTTCATATATTTTTATCATACTTAAACATCGTATGAGTTTTTAAGTTTTCATTTCTGAGAACAAAATATTCAATAACTTTAAACTCGAGTAAAAACATCACACACATTTCGCCACTACACGTCTGTTACCAAATTTCAACCAAAGTATAATTTGTATATATTAAAGTAAATATTTGAAAACGAATTAACCCTAATTAGTTGTAATTGATACTATAGTAGATTAACAATATTTTGGTCATATTTGAATTCTTATACTAGACTTATATTCTACTAACATTACTTAAACTTATTGGCATCTAGAAAATAGTTTGTCAATTAATCTTATACAGTATTATATACATAAAAACCTACTCTTTTCTTTAATATTATTACAGTTTGAATAAATTTATTTATGAACACATTTATATTGATAGTTATTACCATAAAAATTTTTTTTTAAATTTAATTTTTTTTGACATATGATAATCAATAATTATTTCTATGACATTTTTGCATTTACATTTTTGATTATTTCGAAATTGAAGATATAAGATTTTCTTAAAGCTTATTCCTTACTCAATATTTGTTTTGTAAAGTTATAGGATAATCATAATTTACAGACATTTGATTTTTTTTGATTACATTGGTATTTCTTTTGCTGAATACATTTATAGGGATATCTGGGATTTTACAATTTTGATATATAATAATAATCAACGATTAGGATTATAAAAAATTTTTTTTTGCTATATGGATATTCTTTTTTTTGACGTTTACCTAATACATTAAGATTTAAAGATTAACTCCGTATTCATAGGGAATGTTGAGTTTAACAATCGTTTATTGAAGAAAATTTACGTGCAAAAATTTTGTTTCGTAAACTGTTGTTAAATTTAAAACATTTCTTTTTATGAATTCAGGCGGTAATATTTTTTTTTGAAACTTTTTCGGTTTTGCGATATTGAGATTGTAAGGGTATCATAACTACAATTTCATTTACACTCGGATTTTCTCTTATGACAATTGATGCTTCGGATGCAAATAAATTTGTGAAGATCTTTTGGCATTTACAGTTTGACTATAACTGTTGTTTTCTTGAAGTTAAATTTTTCTTGGGAGTTTTTATTAATAAAGTGTAATTTAAGGGAATAATATTTTCTTAAATTTTAACTGTTTCGGGATATTGGGATTGGGAAATTACGGGTTAATTTCTAGATACATCTACATTTTAATATTTTTTTTATTTGAATTTTCTATAATTGGAGTCCATTGGATCGTTGACTTGAGGGTATAGTTTATCCACGGGTAATATTGGTAGTAAGTTTTTTTTGCCTTCGGTGCTATATCGTGGTAGTTGAAAGTTTTTTTGATCTGCGAACGGTTTTGGCTAAGGATGAATAATAGACGACTCCGATCGTCTAGTAGAAACCAAGCGGGTAATAACGACGACGTTCCAACGACCACTACTGCCACTGTTATCAATCCAAATACAGCACCCTTTGTTTCTACAAACGCGGTAACTCCGTTAATGTCAATTAGATTCCCACCCGGATTTGGACCACAAACCCATTCTTCACCTGATAGTTTTAGTACTATTCGTACACCGACTTACAGCAGCATAACTGCCAGGGAAATAAGTGGACAGACAGGTAACCAAGGTGCTCGCGATCTTGATTTAGGCAATATGAATAGGAATAATTTAGCACCTGTTGGCGAGGAAGTTGACCCTGAAATGGTTGTTACTGAGGAGGGCTTGACGCTGAGAGATTATGTTAGTGCTTCGGTAGGAGCTGCACAGGCTGCGATTATGGGGGAAGTTCACAACATGCAACTTATGCTACCTCAGTTGATAAGGGAGTCTTTGCGTTCCGAACGTGGCTTTTCTTCGGAGAACCAGACTTTCCGTGGCAATGGACCTTCTGACCCACAGCGAGCCTATCAAACTCCGTTTTTTAATAACAGACCACCGCCAGCACCACATTTTGCACATAATGATCCTCAAATGTTCAGACAACCACGCCCGCGTCATCCCAACCTAGCTCAACCGATATTCAATAATGCTCCACAAAATTTCGACGAACAATACCCAGGTTTTGGAAATTCACCTTCGTTCCATGGCTTTAAACCAATAACTCCTAACCAATTGGAAAAATGGGGGATAAGGTACGATGGTACAAATAAGTCATTAACGGTTGAGGATTTTGTATTTCGGGTAGAGGCATTGAAACACGATTATAACTGTTCATGGGAAGTTTTAATGAAAGGTTTTCATCATTTAGTCACAGGGGAAGCAAGCAACTGGTTCTGGTCCTTTCGAATGAAGCATCCGATATGCGACTGGCAGACTTTTAAACACCATATTATAAAAAAATTCAGGAATTTCGAAAGCGACTTTGAAATTCAAAGAAGAATAATGGAGCGAAGGCAAGCGCCCAATGAGTCTGCGGATGCGTTCATAACCGAGATTGTCAAACTTAAAAACCAAATGAGGGTAAGCGTGCTAGAGAGCGAGCTGGTAAAAATTGTTAAAGATAACCTGAAAGATGGATTGGCTCAATTGGTTTTCCCCATTAGGATTGACAGTCTGGATCAGCTACTGGAGGAGTGCAAAAGGGCAGAAAGGAATATTGCCAAGCGATCTTCGACCCGTATGCCTTTAGGTCATTCTCGACGTGTGTATGAGATGGACTTGTTTGACCACGAGCAGATAGATGAACAGGCACAGCAGGTTAAGGCACTTCAAAGGGATAGTTTGCCAGCAAAACAGCTCAGGTGTTGGAACTGTAAAGCCCCTGGCCACTCTTTTATTGAATGTCCTGTAGTACAACGCAATGTTTTCTGCTACAAATGTGGGTTCGAGGACGTAACTAGCACTAATTGCCCCAGATGTGCGGGAAACAGCAAATCGAACATGCGGAAAACTGGGCCGACGTGTTCAAACCAAACCACCTCCCAGTAAAAGATAATTTTTTAAGATTTATGTTAACTGAACAAGACCAACCCAACGAAAGGATCAATGTGAACCCAGACAAAGTCCAACACACCGGTGAAGAAACTGCCAAGATCTACGCTAAGGATGATGAAGATTTAGAAACTAAATGTACAAATGGATGCTTGCAAACAAATTATAACTCAAAGCCACACGGTCTCAATCCAAATTTATCGTATGAACAGCGCCTAGAAAACTACAACCAAATTCGTTCCGAAATTTTTACAGATTACGTACCCATAGTTAGCAATAGAATCCGAAAAACCAGGGAAAGATACGCCTTAAGAAAACAAGAGAGGAAAGTTATAGCATCGACGGTGATAGGTAGCGAGGACGATATTAGGCCCTATATGACTGTCATAATTAATGATTGTCAATATCAAGGACTGTTAGATAGTGGAGCCTCTGTAAGTTGCCTCGGGCGAAACTGTATAGAAAACGTTAAACAAATGAATGCAAAAGTACTTGATTTTAAATCGTCTGTGCGAACGGCGGATGGAAAAAGACATTTGATTATTGGCAAAATCTTGGTAAAAATGAAATATGGGAACAAATTTGTGGAAATGATGTTATATCTAGTACCGAACTTAAGTCAAGAACTGATTTTAGGGTATGATTTTTAGAAAAAAGTAGGTCTAAAGGTTTCATTTGAAAATAGTATAGTCGATGAAATTTCTCTCACAGATTCGGAGGAGGCCAAGATACACCCGTTGACGTCACGTCAACGGGAAATTTTGGAAAATGTAAAACAATCGTTTCGGTGTTACACACAGTTTGGCTTGGGAAGAACGGAAATTGAGAAACATACGATAGACACTGGAGATGCACCGGCCAAAAAGATGAGACACTACCCCGTGAGTCCAGCAGTGCAAAAACTGATATATGCTGAACTTGACAGGATGATCGAACTGGACGTAATCGAAGTCGCCACAGGAGCAGAGTGGAACAACCGTATGACCTTGGTCATTAAGCCCAACAAAAACAGGCTTTGCCTCGACGCCCGGGAGCTCAACAAGGTTACAAGGAAGGATGCATATCCGCTGCCCAATATAGACGGTTTATTGGCGAGGCTAGGAGATACCCACTTTATCTCATCAATCGACCTCAAGGACGCCTTCTGGCAAATCCCTCTGGATGAGGCAAGCAGACCAAAGACAGCGTTCACGGTTCCTGGCAGGCCTCAGTATCAATTCAAAATGATGCCTTTTGGACTGTGCAACGCTGCCCAGAGGCTTTGTCGGTTGATGGATAAAGTGGTGCCATCTGAGCTAAAGGATAGAGTCTTTATATACTTGGACGATTTACTGGTAGTGTCCTCAAACTTTGAAGATCATATGGACATGCTTCGGGTAGTAGGGCAGAAATTAACGAACGCTGGGCTAACGATTAACATGCAGAAGTCAAAATTTTGTTACCGCGAGTTGAAATACTTGGGCTATATAGTTGGCGGGGGAAAACTAAAACCGGATGAAGAAAAAGTTAAGGCGATTTTGGATATTAATCCACCGAAAAACCAAAAAGACGTGCGAAGATTTTTAGGCACAGTAGGGTGGTATCGCCGTTTCATTAACGATTTTTCTACCCTTACGGCACCTCTAACGGATACCCTTAAAAAAACTCCGATATTTACTTTTACCCCTGAAGCAACAAAATCTTTTGAAGAGCTCAAGCGTCGGCTAGTAACAAGCCCAATTTTGTCCAGTCCAGATTTCGAAAGGCCATTCTTTGTCCAATGTGACGCGTCTAACGTAGGAATAGGGGCAGTTCTATTTCAAAAGGATGATGATGAGGGCGAACATCCTATTGAATATTTTTCAAAGAAACTGAACCAGGCCCAGAAGAACTATTCTACAACGGAGAAAGAGTGTCTCGCAGTAGTTCTGGCCATAGAAAAATTTCGCCAATATATAGAGTTGATGGACTTTACGGTCATCACAGACCATTCTAGCCTGAAGTGGCTGATGCGTCAGCAGGATTTAAACGGGAGACTTGCTCGGTGGAGTTTAAAGCTTCAAGGCTTTAAATTCAATATCGAGCATAGAAAAGGAACAAAAAACGTTGTCCCCGATATGCTTTCGCGTCAAGACATGGAGGAACTGGTTTTGAACAGTGGCCCATTAATGGATTTTAACTCTGAAGCCTTCAAAAATAAAGACTATCTATCGTTAATAGACACTGTAGAGCAAAATAAGGACCGATTACCCGATTTAAAAGTTGAGGATGGTATTATATACAAAAGGGTAAAATTTAATAGAGATGGAATCGATGGAGAAGATGACTGTTGGAGGGTATGGGTGCCGTCCGAGTTGACGGAGAGTTTAATTCGAAGATCACATGTGGACAATACTTCACATGGAGGCGTAGCGAAAACGCTTTTTAACATCCGCGAATATTTTTATTGGCCTTCAATGACAGGTCAAATAAGAAACTTCGTTGGAAATTGTAATACCTGCAAGGAAGTTAAACACCCAAAACAAATCTTACGTCCCCCCATGGGAAGTGAAGTAAAGACCCAAAGACCATTCCAGAAAATCTATGTCGATTTCCTTGGGCCATATCCTAGAACTAAAACGGGCAACACTTTCATTTTTATAGTCTTGGACCACAAAACTAAATTTGTTCTGCTAAAAGCCTTATCTAAAGCAACCACCAAAGTAGTGATTAAATTCCTACGAGACGAAGTGTTTTACAAATTCGGAGTGCCGGAGGTATTACATTCCGATAACGGCAAACAATTCGTTTCCGAAGCCTTTGGGGAATTCTTGAAAATGTTTGGAGTCAGGCACATGCGCAGTCCTATTTATTCACCTCAGGCTAACGCAAGTGAGAGAGTGAATCAGACTATACTTAGTTCGATTAGAGGTTTCCTGGACAATGATCAGGCTAAATGGGACGAAAACTTGTCAAAAATTGAATGTTCACTTCGCGCATCTGTTCATTCGTCTACTGGTATTTCACCCTACTTCGCATTAACGGGATACAACATGATTACTCATGCTGATGCGTACGAAATATTGCGGAAATTAAAATCATCTGGAGAGGGGGATATGCTAATGCTGCCTAAGTCCGCACAGATGCAATTAATTCACCAAAAAGTCAATGAGAAACTTCATGATGCTTACCTAAGAAACGTTAAGTCATATAACCTCAAGAGCAGAAGTATAAAATACACCCCTGGACAGGAGGTTTATAGGAGGAACTTTGTCCAAAGCAAATTCGCGAAGGGAATAAATGCTAAGCTTTGTAGACCTTGGCTGAGGTGTAGAATTAGGAGAGCAATAGGCAGTAGTCAATACGAGATTGAGAATTTAAAAGGACAGTTGATAGGTGTCATACACGCGCAGCACTTGAAACAATAGGATATTTGTGATTCGAGGGGTAATATCGTTGTAGGTTGAATTTTAGAGGCTGACAATTCGTTGGGAAAGGATCGTGTTATTGTCGAAGGATTGTAAATGACACCTGTAAAATTGGGAGAGAACTAGGTTTTTTTTTTTGGCTCAAAGTAGCATAATTACGTGACGGGTAAACTTTCACACACTGTGGCCCATAACGATAGTCAAACGAGAAGGTAGGTTCTTTTTTTTTTTTTTTTTTAAAAACGAGTTTAAAATAAGAACATTCTTTTGGTTGATTTGCTATTATAGTCGAAATTAAAGTAAGGAAAATTGTTTCATACAAAATACAACAAAATATAAGCAAGTGGCAACTATAGGCAGTCGCCATTGAAAATTAAAATATAAATAAAACACTGCATATCGCGTGGAGTTGAAAATTTTTAACACGCAATATAAATTTATGTATACATTTCTATAGAAAGCAACAGCAAAATTACAAAATATTTTGGCTTTGTTTTTGCTTTCAATGTAATTTTTGGCTTGGCGTTTTACACAATTAGGGCCTATACACATATATTTTGTGTTTTTTTCTATAAAAGTTTTCCTCCAAATCATTAAAAATTGCTAAATATTAGCCAATATCTGGTAGCAGAAACATTTCTAACTTTTTGCAAGTATTTTTTTTTATTTGGCGAAAAACAGCTGAGCTGGTGTTAAATGAGTTAAAAACAACTTCGGCTGGTTTTAAAAGTAACATCGATTTTAGCGTGTAAGGTATGCTTTTGCTTGTCTATAGTAGATCAAAAGCACATGTTTGATAAAAGTTTACTTTAGAACTCTTAAAGTATGCTTTGTTTAAGACTATAGTTATGGGCCTATACGATTAAATTGTCACCTAACTTTCATTAACGACCCTTTTCACATATATGATTACCTATTAATCGAAAACCATGATCGGAAGTTAACAACATTTGCTTTTCACAATTTAGGCGTAACCGTTCAACCGGTTTGCACTCTCGCTCGATCTGATTGGTTCAATAACATTACTCATAGGCGATTCAAACTACAAACAAATATTTTTTTTAAATTTTAACTAAAACAAGGAAAAAGAATAAAGATATAAGAAAAATGATGAAAACTATTTTTCTTTAAATTAAACGTCAGTTTCACGTTTCTCACTGCGCAAATTTTTGTAAACAGTTAATATTACCACACTGTCTACTTAATTTTTTTTTGTTTAAGCAACCGAAAAATGTTGACACCGCAATCGTCGGTTTATAGGGTTGTTGTTAACTTAACCGACAATTAGGTAGCTTCCATTGTGGAAATTATTTAAATGGGTATATTGTGAAAAGGGGCCGTAACTATCACTTTGGAGGCCGATTGTTAACACACAATTCCAATTATACTTCAATCATCGCTTACCTTGTTTTTTTTCCGTATTGAGTCCTGACCATCATTAGGTTGTCGTCCAAACCCGAAAGCTTACACGGCGGACATCTGGTGATAGGATGGTAACCGGTTATTTGTTTTTTGTTTGTTTTGCCACTCCTGGTTGTTCACTCGCTGAAAGGTCAAGTTGGAAAGGAATTCATGGCGGAAGTAGAGTGTTAGGTAAGCCGAGATTGGAAAAATTATAGGGCGTGAATACACTAAGGCCGAGAAATGGTAAAGAAGTTGCCAGATCATCCGATTTCCCAACTCTTTTTCCCGCCACAGGTTATGAGAAAAGAGCTGGCTTTGTGACGACCATCTTGATGTTTTCAATTTAAGCGTTTTTTTTATTCAAAAATAATAATGGAATATCTCCAGCCCTGAGTGTCATCACTGTGTGAATTAAAAAAAAAAATACAACCCTGAAAACTACAAAAAAATACCACTCTACCACGGCGAATTGACAAACAAAAGCAAGTTTAGCAGATTCAGCGTGGGTATACACACCATTTGTGAAAAAAAGTCATTGTAGGACTGGCAGCGGCATAATCAACAAGTGGATATCGTTAACGAGAGGGTTAAGTCCGTTGTAATGTTCCGGTATAATTTTTCCTGTGTAACCTAAGTAATTTAGTTTTTTTTAAATAAAAAGAATAACAACACAACTTGTTTGTGAGTGGTGTACGAAAAGGTAGGGGTGATATTTTCTGTCAGACGGACAGGCCAAATTTAAACAGGTAATAATATCATAATGTGTAAGGAAAAATCTATTGAAAATAACTTATTGTCGTGTGTACATAGGAAAAGGAGTGTATTCTTTGTTACCGTGTCACGTGGCACAGGCCAACATACTGTTTTATATAGCGGGGGGGGGGGGGGGGTTGTGCAAGTATTCGCGGTATTGAATTTTGGGTCACCCAACCTAAAACACGTGTGGCGTATAAACTTGTAATGTTGGCGGCAGAACAAGTCCGCCATAACCTCAATACTACCTGAGGCAACCGTCCGCATGCTACCAAATACAACGTGCCAACCGCTTAGTGTTTGATGTACACCGCCACAAGGGTTTAAAAACTATCGTCACCGGTCAAGGATAACAAAAAAAATAAGGGCCAAATTTAATTAGGGCAAATTGCACAACCGAACAAGGACAAAATACAACAAATTTACAACACGTGCCACCTCGTTAACGGTTTTTATATCGTACACCTTCAAACACCAAAAAAAAAAAAAAATAGGTGTCACTTCTCATCATTGCCATCAACCAACATTATATTAAAGGGCCACCTTGGATTGTTAATACCAACAAACAATGTTGAATCGGAATCACCAGAGGAAAACAGCACAACCTCCAACAGTAAGCATCAACCGCCCTCACAACAACAACAACAAATTCCTCGGCAAAAATTGACGGAAGTCGAAAAAAGTTTAATTCGGAAACTAACTGAGGTAACACAACATTTACAGCAACCAGAGCTTCAACAAATCCTTCAATAGGCATATATTCGAATCGATTATGGAAGATCAACCACCATCTTTACATGCAAGGACAGCCACAAGTTCAACTGGGATTTAGAAAAACAATACACCAATCTTCTCCGCAATAACAGATTTCTAGTGGGCCTTCTCGACTCTTGAAAAATTAACAACAACAAAGCCAAACAGCACATCGGCAGATTGGTCAACAACCTACTATACAGCTGTAGTTCCACACCTTGGCAAGTACATATAACCACAGTAGTAGTTTATTTCTTTTTGTATCTCTAAGGTTTTAATAAGATTCAAAATTTGTTTAGTGTTGTTCATGAGAATTTCATTGACGTTAATATAATCCGTTTACCCCCAATGGTTTTAAATTGATTTTTCGTTTTTTTATGCTGATCATCCATCGTGTAAATCGATCATCAATTGTGCTAATTGACCATCAATGTTGTGAATTGATTGTCAGTTTCATAAATGGATTATCGATTTGGTAGATTGATCAACGGTTGGCTAAATCGATCATCGATTTTGTAAGTTGATTATCAGTTTCACTTTTACATAAATTTTTTTTAATAATTTATCATCAATTTTGTAAGTGGATTAGCAATCTCACATTCACGTTCAGTTTTGTTGATTGATCATCGATTTTTTGTTGTACACGTAGCATCGATTTTTGAAATCGAGTATCAAGTTTTGGTAGAGTGAACTGATTATCAATTTGATAAATGGACTATCAATTGGATTGGCAAAATCGTTTCTTTAATCAAAGTTTAATTGACAGTGTGTGTAAACAGTTAAGGATTATATCGAATGAAATTCAAATGATAAAAATAAGTTAGTGAGTCGGCGATATCCAAAACCGTCAGGCTATTTTTAAAATTTAACAAAATTCCCACCTAAATATATTCACGAATTTTAACTGATTAAACCAAGATTTAACAGTAAGAGAAGAGGAACAAGAAGTGAAATATTTGAATTAATGATTATCCCCTGAAAAAATTTATTATAAGGAATAAACTTAACACTAATTGGATAAACACATCAAGGATTAATTAAAAAAAAAAAAATTATATTGTTTTTTTGGACAAACGGTCTATTAAAAAAAAAAAAATTTAAATTGTTTCTTTTAATGAATATACCTACAATAAATATTTTAGGAAATAACTAAAATAGATCAATAATTGAATAAATAAAATATTAGATAAGTAGTTATTAACTAAGTAATTGAGTATTACCAACTATATAAGTAGTTACTGCTAGTTAAATAAATAGTTTTTGCTAACTGAATTATTAGTTACTACTAACCTAATTATTAGTGTTACTAACCTAATTATTAGTTATTACTTACCGAATAGTTAGTTATTGCTTATCGAATAATTAGTTATTGCTAGCCGAATGTAACCAAAAATGACGTAGTACGGCTGGATTAGTTCTTTGGTACATAAATTAACGAATTCTTATAAGCATACACATATTGATCGTAATTTAACTTCCCAATTTGAATACTTAAAATTCAAAACAAAATTTGAATTTAAAAAGGAAAAAAAAAACTTAAACTTGACCTCACTCGGATATCAAGATTTAAATTTTAACTAGATTGGAATTGCGTCCAAATTACAAATTTGAATTGCAAATCGTGAATTGAACGCTGAATCCTTAAATTGAGTTCGGGTATTTAAATGAACTAGATTCGCTGTTTGTGTTTCTTTTAAATAAATTCCGGTTAAATAACTAAACCCAAAATTAAATACTTAACTTAAATTGTAACGCTTAAATTTAAATTGAATCTTAGGTTGACGTTTTTAAATTATTATTCCGATTCGGATCCTAAGTTCAAATTTCAAGCAAATCGGAGAACAAAAATGGATTCAAGTCGGTTAACTCAGATTAGCTTTGAATTTGAGTTCGAAATTTAAATTGTGGAATCTGAATTAGAAGTCGAATTTCAAAATTTAAGGTGAAATACTTCCACTAATTGGATCGAATACTTGTTTTTTTTTAAACCTTTAAATATAATTGACCTCAACTTACAGATTACATTTAATCGCAACACTTTGGCGGAATTTAAGAAAAAAAAACCAAAATTATAAATTAAAAGTTTAAGTTTAAGTACCAAGGACGGGTCAAATTCCAATATTCAATTTTGATAATATGTAGTCTAGTTAAATTAAATCTTGTTATGCTCATTAGTCCCAGTTGGATTTGACACTGATTCAACTTTGGAATACTGAAATTGATGATAAAAATTTAGACCAGTTTGTAGAGATTTTTGTCCATTTCTTTTTTTATCGTTTTGCTAATGACATTCGAAGATTAATTTTACGGGGGAAATGAACAGTTCCATAATAATATTGTAGTTTGATATTTTGTCAAAAAAAAAAAAAAAAAAAAAAAAAAGAACAATTATGAAAAATAATTATAAAAAAAAAAAAAAATTAAAATGACACAAGTAAATAACAATTGGAAATAAACCCAACAAACAATTTGAATTAAGAAAAAAAATTTAAAACCCAACAAACAATTTGAATTAAGAAAAAAAATTTTAAAACCCAACAAACAATTTGAATTGAAAAAAATATAAATAAGAGAAATACGATTGAACTAAATGGAAATAGGTTTGCAATTTATTGTCTATAATTCGTATTATATTGATAATTACTTCCAAGATTCGGAATTAATAATAACTTTCCTAATTTAGTTTGAAAACGTACTTCAGGTATATAGACTGGATCTAATTAGGAAGCCATAAAATATATGTTTTTTTTTGTTAAAATGAAAGTCGAATCCCTAATATATATAAGTAGTTAAGCTAAAGTTAGTTAAACCAAATTTACAGATTTAGACTATATCTAAAAAGGTAAACTGAATTTAAGGAAATTCAAACTTAAACACTAGTTATTAATTTGAAATTCTGGAGTTAAACTCGATGTACGTCAGAACTTTGTTTCATGTAATGTGTCCTTTATTACCGGATCTATTATTGAATATTTGAATAAATTACAAAGAAAAACTTTTAAAAAAATACCGGATCTATCATTCAAACACCTGACGTAACGAATCAATATTGAAATAAATAATATGACAAATAACTAGTTATCTTAAGTAGACTTCACTTAAATATAATTTCATTTTGTTTGTAATTCGTAAGAATAAGTAAAGAAATAATATTTCTGTTAATCATAATATTTTCCTCATAAATTTTTATTATTGTAGACCTGAATATTATTTTATTGTAACTTTTGTTAGAGTTTAGTAGAGTAATAAGAAATAAACATTTATTGTAATTTTTTTGGAAATTATAGGAAAACAAATTAAAATGTTTTGAATTAATTAAAGATGGTTGAAAGGTAACGCGCTTGTAGCGAAAGGGTGAGTAACGTTTTGGGGCATTACTCCTAAACATTTATTTTTCAGGCAATGAGTAGTGCCACGGATGACGGCAAAATGTCATATGGGGTGGGCTGCCTGTCCAGGACAAAGACAACTGGTCCTGAAGACTCGAGTTCGATCTTGTCAAAATCTTCAAATTTTCTAATCATCATTCGACGGTCGTATTTGTTCAATGTTTTACGTTTTCTATCGCTTCGGTTTTTCATCTACATCTTTCGTTTTTGGCACGAATTAAATTGTGTATGTGTGAGTAGATGGACACGAACCCCCCATTTCCGGCGAGCTTCAGCCCAAACACCAGCGTGCCACTGTCCATCGCGAAGCGAAGTTGAGATTTTGATTTAGGTCAAAATTTCTCACAAACAATTATTTTCACTCACAACCAGCATCACAAGCTGAATGGTATGTACGACGTAATTTGACTAGCGTCTTTTCCTGGCTTGGGAATCATAACAATGGAAGACCTCTTGCAAGAGGGCGGGAAGTAGCCAACTCGTAATATCACATTAAAGATGAGCACCAAGATTCTTGAAGCAGACGTACGTAAGTTTCTTATCATTGATCCTGTGATACGGTCAGGTCCGGGAGATTTTCTAATGTTGACATTTTCTATTGCGGATTTTACTTGAGGTCGTTTACTGTATGTGCATCATGTGGCATGAAAACTTTCTCCAAGTGGATTGCAAAGGCTTTTATTTTTTAATTTGTATTTTTGGCCCAGTCTCAGTGCAGATTCGTGGGTTGTAGCTTTCTCTGGTGTAACTCAAAGTAGCAAAACTGGGAAGATATCGTACAATTCGTTTAAAATAAAGTATTTTTTAATTTAAATAGTGATATTAAAAGGTGATTAAAATTGTATTGTCTATTAAAATATATTACACAAGTCAAAAAATTTAAAAATTTTTTTTTGTCGGTATAGTCGGCCTAATATCCTACACCACTTACGAGTATAGATGGAATAGATTTTAAGAGGGGAACTTACACAGCCATACACTGAGTGATTTTCGAAAGAAAAGATGGAAATAATTTTTGATTTTGTAAACGGTTTGTCCGGTTGAAATTAAATTTCAGCTGACAATTAAGGGCTTATTTTCGAGTTAAGGTTTTATATTAGGGTCCTATAGATAAATGAAAAGCGCCGCCATATGTTCGCAAGGTGGGGAAGACCCAGATTTTTTTTAATTTAAGCCCGATTTAAAAAAATCTGTGGAATGTACTAGTCCAGTACCCATTTTCTGTAACTTTGGTGAGAACATCTCTCATCGAAAAGATGTGAAACAAAATATTCCATCATTTCTCGAAAAATGAGAAAAAAATGTTAATTAATTTATTTATTAAAAATGTGTCTTTAACTCATGTCGTTACGTTATAAATGCCATAAAAATTTTTTCGAAGCTGATTTGCAATTGAAGACGTTGAGAACGGCAAACAAACATAGCGTCGACAAAAATGGAAAAAGACCAAATAATGTAAATTGCGACTTTAATATTTGTAGTTTACAATATTTTTAGATTTTTAAAAATGTTAAAAGCAAAATAATTAAGCAATGAAAAAATCAGCCAAGAACAGAATACCTCTTTCGTTTTTTGAATTTTTAATATATTTTTTAGTGTTATTTTTTTCTCACTCGGTTTTTATGGGTGAGTTTATTTGACAGTTTAAAGCGGGAACTTTCTCACAAAAATTTTACACACACTTTTTCTGTAATTGAAGCCCAGCCGCGAATAACGTTGTAAGTTACAAAATGATTATTTTTCAGGAGAGTAAAAAAACGTTTTTAACAGGCAGGATTATTTATTTTTAAATTTTTTTTTTAGATTATCAAAAATAATGATAATAAAAACTTTTATGCAAAATATCAAGAAATTTTAATTTTAAATTTGCGCGTAAATTTACAGTTTAAAATTTTTTTTAGTGGAAAAACGTTTCATATCCACAATCGTGATGTCATTTTAAACGTTTTTCCAATGCACAAGCGGCTTTTACAATGTTATTCCACTTTGCAAAACCAGTTCGTTTGTATCATTTTGTTAGTAACTTACAACGTTCTTCCACTGGCTGACTCTTTGTATCGCATTTTGACGGCGTTAAGGTGTATAAATTTGGGTGATTTGATGTTTACCTAGCATTTACACATGCCACTGCCAGTTCGAAAAACTCAACACAATCACAAGTTTTTACTAATACACCCACATTTTTCGCAATGGCAGCTCCAGTGGCAACAAAAATTGCATGCGAGTGGAAAATTGGCACTTGCATGCCACTAAATGTCAAACCGATTAGCAATGTTACCCTGTTAACCATATAATGCAAATTTACTGGATTATTGTCGAATTTTATTTAAAGTTTTAACTGTTAAATGAATTATTATTATTCATTTTTTGAAACGCCCATTAAAAAAAGCAAGTTTGTTAATTATAGAGCATTAATTTTGCTAAAATAATGCTAATATAAATAAACGTAAACTATTTCCCCAAAACTAAAACTATGTGATGAAGACGGTAACTCCTTTTTGTTTTCTGGTACTTTTTTTTTAATTTGAGAAGTAAGCAAATTATCTCAAGTTGACGCTTCGACGACATTTTGAAAATGAACTGGCAGTGGCATGTGTAAACAGAAAAGCCAATGGCATGAGATTCGACTATTTCGAACACTTTTTCGTTGATAATATGTATAGAACAGTGGCATGCCACTACTTGCATGTGTAAAGGCAACGTTAAACAGTGTAAGAGAGTATTGTTAACGGTAATCTGCAAAAAAACAGTTTTTGCAAAAAGTGGCTTTTACAACGTTATTCGCGGCTTTGCTTCAATTGTCGAGTAATTTCCTTACGTGACATCTATTACTCACAAAAAATGTTATAGACACAATTAAGTGAGAACAACAGTAGTTTTTTTCAATTTATGGCATTTTTCTTTAATTTCTCACAATTTAATCGAAAAGTTTCTCGACGCGGGAGTCATAGAACAAGGGCATAGTTTTATAAAAAAAAGTTAGCGACATGCATATTTTTTTATAGTTTAGGAAATACAGAAGACTCTCGATAATTTGAAATTCAAGGGACCACAGAAAAAGTTCAAATAATCCAGTGGTTGATTTCAAAAACACGAACACATTTACATTACCAGTTAAAATTATAGAATGTAAAAACCCCAAATTTCAAAGCTCATGAATATTATAGTTAAGCCTTAAGATGACATTCGTATGTATAAAGCAATGCAAATCAACTTAAACAAATGATTATTATATCGTTATTTATTTGTTTTTTCTATTAACACAGGACATTAAAAAAATTCAAATTATGAGGTGCAGAACCGAAAAATTTAGCTTGCCAGCAAGCACGATGCCATTAAAATAATTTAAATTACCGAGGGGAACAAATAATATGGATTATTTTTTCAACTTATTAAATGTTTAAAAAACTTTCGTAAACATGTGGTTTGAAAAACTAATCATAATCAAATTGTTGTGTACATATTTGCGACCATTTGCATTTAAGGTGACGATTACACAGTCAACAAATTTTTGACCCATGGACCAGAGTAAACTTTTCTAAAGGTTTGGGCGAAAAATCGTTTAACTTCAGGTTAAGATATCACAGAGAAGAAATAAGATCACAAAAGGTTAACATTTATTGTAAAGGTAACTAGTAGGACTTTAAAACGACACATCGCTTATTTGCTGTTAGTGATGCAGAATTATTCGCTATGTTGTTCTTTATATGTATTGTGTAGAAAATTCATCTTTATATCTTTTATACTTTCCCTGTCTGAAGAGAATGCGTCGTTGTTATTTCTAAGGGGTGCAGCATATTAAATCCTTTAATTTCAAAATATATATTTTTGAGATATGACGATGTTGGAGCAAATGAGCGATATGAGGTTTTATAAGTAAAGATTATTTCGAGCAGTTATAACGTCTCAAATTTGGCGAAAAAAGATGTCATAGAAATTCTGAGTACAGATTCGGATTCAGCGCCTTTAGAGAAGTGTACGTTATTCCCAAGTTTTCCAAAATTTTCAGGCCTTTGTTATTATTAATACTTTTCTTAAAGGTTGCCTTATGTATAACACAGCTATGCAAAAAATGTTCGAAAACTTCAATCACTTCTTTATGCACAAAATAGACATTCCAACGAAATATTTACACTGAAAGAAAAACGCTTCGTTGCTGGAATGATACCAATTCATTGTCCCCTATTCATTAATGCAATGAAAATATTCATTACTGATACTAAACTGTTCATTTCTATAATGCAATTTTCATTAATATTCTGAAACTTATAAAACAGGAATTTTCTTACATTTCGTTGTATTATTAATGATAAGAAACACGTTACATTCGGGCAATGTAAAACGTTGATGTATGTTTTGAGGTTTAAATCCGTACAGTAAAAATATTACAAGTTTTATTATTCACTGAATAATTGTTGAAATTAGAGCACCCTTCAAATTTTAATGATACTTTTACGTAGCCCGAATAAGGTTTTACGTTGACAAAGAAAATATTATTTTTTGTGCTTTTTGTAGTCTTATTTCAGATTTTTTTTAAACGTAATATGTTCATTGATGCTATGACATATTTCACATGTTTTATCATTTACAACTCATTCATGTAATGCTTGTTTTTGTTATCTTTACGACTAGTTTCATAAACTTTGCATCGCTTTTACATCCAAGATGATAATGATTTTGTAATTAATGTAACGAAACATTGACTAAATTTTCATTGACCTAATCTAAAGGGACTTAATTAAATATGAGCGATCAACATTTTTAAAACTCATAAAAATGTGTGTCGTTATTAGAATGACCTCTTCATCTATATAATGTAATTTATCATTTAATACTAAATTTACACCTACACAAAATCTAGTATTTAATAGGGCATTAACATTACATCAAAATCTAGTAGATTTCTCTTGAAATCTTCCTCCAAATCTAGTTCGTTTACATTATACTTGTTTGACATTAGCGAGATTTGGTTTTCACAACAAAAACCGCCGACTGAAATTTTTTTGTGTAACACATACTTACATATAAAGAAATAGGCATTTAAAAATTTGCATTACATTTTCTTTATAATCAACTTCATTTATTTTATCAATATTATTTGTCATTTGCATTTTTTTAATTATTTTACAAAATTTTTGAATTTTTTAACAAGCAGCTATTATTGTTTTTGTTTTGTTTTTTGTTAAAATGTAATTTTTTTTCTTGTGCAGGGAAGTAGTTTTTAGTGCTATATGGGAAAAAACATAGTTGCACCAATAAGTACTACTAGATTTCGAATAGATTTCGTCAAAATCTAGTCACGGAGTAGATTTTGTTTTGTACGGGATATCTAGCCAAAAACAACTAGATTTGGCTCGAAATCTCGAAAGTACTAGATTTCGTTGTAATGTAAATTGGCTATAAGGGATTTTGAGCGAAATCTTGTTCATTTCTACCAGATTTTCCATACAAAACAAAATCTAGATTTTGGCAAAATCTTACGAAATCTTGCAATACTCAACGATACAACTATGAATTTCATACTAATGTACTAAATAATAAACATTTGTGAAAATGGATAAGCCAATAATAGCTGCGTTCGGGAACACAAAAGTTTTTACTATTTTTTACTGAACTTTCCTGCATTTTACTAAATTGCGTTCGCGTACACAAAATACAGTAAATGAGAACACAAATTGAGAGCGTAAAGTGACAGTTCTTGACTGGGTACTTACAAATTTTTACTGCAGAAATTTTTGCAGTAAAATTTAGTAAAACAAAAAAAAAAACATATGTTTCAAAAGGTAAACGAACAAGAGTAGCAAACCAAAGGCATACAAATTGTGAAAAAATTGTTTAAAAAAGAAAAGTTGAAATAAAACTAAAATAAAAACAAAAAATGAATAAATATTAATTAATTAAACTTGTTTGTGAGGAATTTATAAGGCTAAATGCCAACTTTTGAAACTTTGTTATGTTATGTTAATTTTTTGGAGTTGTAAAAGTGTCAATTACTCGGGTACTAAGAACAGCCCTTGTTTTTAAAGTTATTAATAGTAAAAAAAAAGTATTCGTGTACTATTGATCAAATTTAGCCAGACACAAATAAGCAGATTCAAATAAAATAAAAAAACAAACAAATATGAAAGATTACATAAAATATTCAACATTTTGTATTTTTTCGAATTTATTCTATGAGTTAAATTTCAGTTATGTATTTTATAAAGCTTTTTATAATAGCTCTATTCCTTAATTTTTTTAGAAATGACTTTATACACTACCAGACTATTATACTGTATTTTCTTGTTACATTTTACCTTAGCTTTCCGTTGGATAGCAATGAAGTATATTTATGTACAGAAAAATTTACAATTATTAGACACCAGCAGAATGTAATGCATTTTCTGGCCCGCTACGGCCTTCGTCAGCATTCTTTGTGTCACACTGGATAGTGATACTTTATAAATTGAATGTATTTAACTCAACTATTTTAACAAATAGATATTGGGAATTATTTCTTTTTCATAAGCAGCTTATTTATATTCAACATTTTGTATTTTTTCGAATTTATTCTATGAGTTAAATTTCAGTTATGTATTTTATAAAGCTTTTTGTAATAGCTCTATTCCTTAATTTTTTTAGAAATTACTTTATACACTACCAGACTATTATACTGTATTTTCTGGTAGTGTATAAAGTCATTTCTAAAAAAATTAAGGAATAGAGCTATTACAAAAAGCTTTATAAAATACATAACTGAAATTTAACTCATATAATAAATTCGAAAAAATACAAAATGTTAAATATAATAAAGCTGCTTATGAAAAAGAAATAATTCCCAATATCTATTTGTTAAAATAGTTGAGTTAAATGCATTCAATTTATAAAGTATCACTATCCAGTGTGACACAAAGAATGCTGACGAAGGCCGTAGCGGGCCAGAAAATGCATTCATTACATTCTGCTGGTGTCTAATAATTGTAAAATTTTTCTGTACATAAATATACTTCATTGCTATCCAACGGAAAGCTAAGGTAAAATGTAACAAGAAAATACAGTATAATAGTCTGGTAGTGTATAAAGTCATTTCTAAAAAAATTAAGGAATAGAGCTATTACAAAAAGCTTTATAAAATACATAACTGAAATTTAACTCATAGAATAAATTCGAAAAAATACAAAATGTTGAATATAATAAAGCTGCTTATGAAAAAGAAATAATTCCCAATATCTATTACATAAAATAATTCGTTTGTATTTTCCAAAAATATTCGTGTTATAAAAAGTATTTAATCGAGTACCGATAAGAAAACGAGTTAAGTAGTCAAAAGTGTAAACATTTTTCCAAACTTCAATTATTTGCCATCAGCTGTTGCCTTTATTTTACGAATTTTTACAAATTTTGCGTTCGCGTACTTTTTTGGACAACCGCTTTTTGTGAGAGAAAATTTTTAAGTTTACTCATTTACTGCATTTTACTGTAAAAGTACTCAAACGCACCTAATAAATAAGCGGTATGAAAATAATATTTATATGAATTGTGTAGCATTACAAAAACCTTAAATTACAGAAAACGTACCTGCAAAAAGAAAAAGCAGTGCAATTCCAATGAAGAGGCGCTTTTAATACTTTTACCCCCGTTTTCACGACTTACCGATAGCTAAAGGTAGGATTTTATCGGCGGTGTAAAAAGTGTTCCCTTATTAAATCTTTACTTTAGCCTATCAGGTAATCGCTCACTTAAGGTTAAAGTAAAGTTGGAATAATGGAAAACTTGTTATACGGCCGATAAAATCCTACCTTTAGCTATCGGTAAGTCGTGAAAACGGGCCTTAATATTGTTTTTTAAGTTTTTATTTGTTTTGCAATAAAATTGTTACATTTAAAAATTTGCAATTTTGTCTCTTATTTGTTCACCTTTTGGGTTATAGTCGTAAGTAAACTCCTTGCCATTTGGCCGCTCTTTTTCCATATCAAACATCTTTTCCCAGGTATCATTTATTGCGGGTAGTATATTTGCAGCAGTTTGTGAAACCTTATATTTAACAAATGCTGGTATTTTTTTACGCAACAATCTTAATTACTATTCTATTTTTTTTTTTAATATAATAAAATTAGTTTTTTGCTTTCCATTTTTGCTAATAAAAGTTTACAATACAATTTCTTTCCTTTTTCAATCAGCTGTTTTTATTATGAAAATGAAATCCGACAATATGTCAAAAAGCACTGTTGTAAACGCCAAAAAATTTCTTTAAGATTTTAACTAAAATCTACTAGATGTTGTGTAGGTGTAAATGTAGTATAACGTTTAAAACCAACAGCGGGAGAGAAAAAACAAGTTCATAAATTTCTCGCACTCTTTTTCCTTTGATTTTTATACTAAATACACAAAAGTTACGTTTTAGTCCAGAAAACGGAAAAATGCGGATAGAGGTCGTCGGGGGCTGGGAAATGAATTAAATGCAATTCCCACAGAAAAAAGTATTAATTTCTCCAATCACCAAATTTATACCAAATTCATAATATCAAGCAAACAATTTGTTGATTTTGCACATATTACCAAAATTATTATATTGATTACAAAAAATTGTAAAATTGTGAACATTTTTTTTTTTTCAATAAATGATATTTTTAATTTTAATTAAAAACATTATCAAAAAACTTTGAGATTTAAAACAATGTATTAATTTATTTAAATAAATATTGAAAATTCCCAACAACAATTCTACATTTTTAAATTATCTTATTTTAAACGAAAAAAGTCAATTAAGATTTTTTGTTATTTAAATTTTAAATTTTAGTTGTTTTGAAATAAATTTTCAATTAAAATTTTAATTGAAAATTTATTTCAAAACAACTAAAATGTTAATTAAATCAAAATAAAATTTTTAATTTTCTTTCAACTAAAAAAATAATTGATTCAATTATCACATTAATTAAATTTAAATACTTTTTAAGCCATTTTTTTATTGATAAAACACTTTTTTCTGTGTAACTTCACTGTCAATTATAAAAGTAAGTTTATGAAAGTGGAATGTAACATGATGTAACAGGAATATGTATAAAAACGAAATAAAGTTAAAAATAACTTGACTTAAAACAGGAATGAAGAACAAACTAAATAAAATTAAAACAACTCAAAACGCCCATTGAAAAAATAGCTGAAATAAATAACCATAGTATAAAAATTTAAAATTACGTAGCATTTATGGACTTTATTCACGTTAAGCAATACAAAATATCATTGTGTTAATAAAAAAATGTTTTTAAAAAAATGAAACAATCTTATTAATGCCAAATTACATCATATTAACTAAATAAGCTCATTGCGTTAAAAATACATTACATTTCAGTAATAAAAATGTACGTTGCATTGTAGAATTTATTTCATAGAATTAATGACAAAATATCATTGTGGGTATGACAATTTCGAACCAGTGTTTAAAAATGCTTGACTATTTTTAATGTTTTTGTAATTGCTTAACTTAACCTTTAACTGTCGAGGTGAAATTTTGGGACATAGTTAATGACGTGGTGGTAAATTTTACCCCTCTAAATTTTACTAAAAAAAATTTAGATAAAAATATTTTTTTATAATAATTTGTTCTTGAAAAATAAGGTACCACAAGTTTAATCACAAAAAATAAAGAAACCAAAAATTATTTTTATTTGTTTAAACGAAAAACGTACTTTACTTCACAAACCTTTTTTCTTAATATAAATAAACGATATATCAAAAACTTATTAAAAAAAATGAATTTAAAAAAAAACAAAAACTTAAACGTAACTTTTTTCAAGGCCAATGTATACACTTAAAGATATAAAAGAGATCATGAAAAAAAATAATTAGGTGTAGAAACTACAGGTCAACATTTTTGAGGTTTTTTACTCATCAAAATCTGCATCCCATACACATTGGCTTACTACATTGCAGACAAATCGGCAAGAGCTAAAGCCTTTGATCGAAATATCTTTGTTACCAATATACCAATACACATCATCTGACAAAATCTGGGCGGTAGAAGTGGGCGTGGCACCTTTAATACAAAGACCTTATAGATTTCTATATATCTGAATAAGAGTCAAAGTTTCGCAATGAAGTACATTCATCTTGGTTAGCAATACACAACATCCGACAAAATATGGGTGGGATTAGAAAATTGGGCGTGGCACAAAATAATTTTTTTTGTAACTAATGAACGGTAAGAAGAAAATTTTCCATATTTGGTACACACAGCTGGGTTATTAATACAACCCCTCTACAAAAATGGGCGGGAAATGGGTGTGGCACCTCCCATACAAAGAAATTATAGATTTCTGTATAACTGGAGAATGGTAACAGTAAGAGTATTCAAACTTGGTACAAACAACTTACTAAACAATGCACGAGACCTGTATTTAATAAAATGTACTTATTTTTTTTAATTAGAGTAGCAAAGCGCACTGAGTTAATGAGCTTATATAATATAAAATATTATTTACTAACAAGAAAACGAACGAGTGGTAAAAATAATTCCATGAAAATAATACGTTAATTTTGATGTGAGGTAAATTTTTTTCTACTAAATACTTACGCTAACGCTGACGTGGTGGTAAAATATTTTCGAAGAAAAAATTACGTAAATGATGACGAGTGGTAATTTTTACACCAGCATGTCCATAGCTCCGCTCGTGCTAAGTCGAGCTCAGCCAAAACACAAGTGAATAACCACGATCACGATATGAGAAGATACTAAGAAAATTAAATTTATAGAGCGCAATGGAACAGAGTATTTTTAAAAAATGTAAGGCGAGGGTAAAATTTACCACCACCTCCACCGTTAAAGGTTAACTTAAGAAAAAGAACACAGTAAAAGCAAAAAGCAAAAGCAAACGCAGAAAAAGTGAGAGTAAATAATTTATTTATTCTCACCATGTTTATGTTCTCAGCTTAAAAAGCCAGCCAAGCAACCACTTGAAAAAAAAAATTGCTGTTGCTGTAAGTAATAAGTTTTTGTTTATTTTTTTTTTTGCTTTGGCTTAACTGTAAATTGATGTGCTTAAATTCAGCGAGTATTAACTTCTTTGCTGTTTTTGACTTCATTGCTGTTGCTTGCTGTTGCAGGCGTTAGTTTCATAGAATAGGTATATACATAATTACATAACACAAAATAAACAAATTAGTTTTAAAAAACGTGTAGTTTCATTTATGTATGTATGTACCTATTTATTAAAAAAAAAACGAAATACCAAAAAAATTCGAAACAAATTCGTTCATAATATATTAAGTTCCAGCAACAGCAAAGAAGTTAACTTGCTGACTTTAAGCGCATCAAAAGCAAAAAAAAAAACAATCAAAAACTTAAGTGGGAAACAGAATAGTCGCTGTAGTACAACGTAACGAATAGCGCTGCAAGCTCTGAAAAGTTAAAAAGGCAGTTTCAAAGTAGTGCCAACACAATACGTAGTTGTAGTAGTCGTTGCAGTTGAAGCGCAAAGTTCGAAATTTTGAACTTTGTTGCGCTACAGAGCATTCGTCAGCTTCAGCTACTACCACAACTACTTTATTCTGTTCCAGGCCTTAATACTTACAGCAACAGAAAATTTGTTTTCTTAAGTGGCTTCTTTGCTGACAGATTTAGCAGAGTACATGCACATAGCGAGTTTAAACAAATTATTTACTCTCTTTGTTTTGCTTTTGCTTTTTTGCTTTTGCTGACTCGTTATCAAAGAGTTAAGTAAACACTTAGACACACAGTTTTTTAATTTGCTGCAAAAAATGTAAACAAAGCAAAAATGTGCGACTGTTGCTATTTTAAAGCAAGCAATTTAAACACTGTTTCGAACTTAATGAAACGATTTTCGTAGCAGGAATAACGCGTTACGTTGGCTAAAAAATAATGACATAATTCATTTTAGGAATGTAAAAAATTTGCTACACTTACGAAGGTTTTTTTCTTAGTGTAAAGTAAAATAAATTTAAATAAAGGGTCCTGAAATATTCAGAAACCAAAAATAACATTCTCATGATGATAAGGGGGCTTCCGCAAGATCATTGGTGTCACAATTTTTTTTGTCATTATATATTTATTCAATCTTCATATATTAAATATGATCTTACAATTACACTGTGCTAGTTGAAAAAGCTGTCAAGCGGCGGGTAAACATAAATTGAATCCATTGGAGCTTACCGTTTTTTTAGGTTAGTTCTTGTTTTCTAGATAAACCTTAATTTTGAAAATGGAAGAGGTTATATTCATATATTTGAGTAACTCAAAACCGGGTAAGTTTATTGAATAAATTAAAAAAAAATCTGCAATAAAAGTGCCATTAAGTAAGGCTAAACCTTTTTTTAAATTTGCGGTCATTTTAGAAATATAAAAAATTTTTTTAACAAAATTTCGAAATTGTTGTTTTTTAAAACGGCAATTGGAAAATGCAACAACACGTATAGAAAACAAAATTCCAAACAAAAGAAGCCGTAACTGATTAAAATCTGTCTACAACGTTTGTTTTATTCACAAAAGATGAACAAATTTTGTTCCCTTCAAAAATTAAAAACATTTATTGAAATCGAACAAATTTTAAAAGGATCTTGTTTTTAAAGTTCATAAAACTTAGCGCTTTTATACATTTTATACCACTTTTAAAATCAGGAAAAAGTACGCTCATTAAAAAAATAATTGAAAATCTCTATCGATTTAAACTTCAGTTGATTTCGATTTCCAGAACATGGCCGCTTCTAACATAAAAAATCACATTTGGCGATTTGCTCTAAACAAACATCTTAAGAAAATTAAATCTGGAGAATTTTAGAGATTTTCGGAGTATGTACATGTAATTTGTGTAATGCAACAAACGTAAGGAAAACAGTACCCATATTCTGTAACTTTGGTGATAACTTCTCGCATCGAAAACATGTGAAACAAAATATTCCATCGTTTCCCAGAAAGTGAGAAAAAAGTGTGTCCGTCGTTACGTTATAAATGTCATAATATTCCACTCGAAGCCGTTTTGAAATTGCAGACGTTGCGAACGCCAGTCACACATATCGTTGACGGCGACCAAAATTTACTACACTTGAACAATTTTTAACGACGGCGGCGAAAATACAACCGTCGCACGGAGGGGTATTTGTCCAATTTAAGCGGCCAAAATTCGAATTTTCAAAACTCACTTTTTCTTTAACTACCCACCGTAGGGTGAAGAGAATAGAATGCTGGACTAGATCCCGTTATTTTTTAATTCCTTTTTGCTTTCGTTCGCTCTCACCGCGCAGTCAAAGTTTCGTGTTGCTAATTGGGCATATGCTTTTTTGCTGTGTTTGAGACAAGTCAACGAGAAAGAAACTTGAGTAAAAGCGTGTTTGCAGTTTATGAATTTTATTAAAATGGATAATTGTAATACAGGTAAATATGATATAATTCACATATAGTCAATTCACAAGGTATCCTAACATGTCATATTGTCAAAATGTCCTAATATTTCACAATGGTTTAAAAATATTGTTGTTGGCTTGTTAACAAAAAGTGTCTTAAATAAATAGTACGTTGCTTGCTGTGTTTATTGTGCTGTCGTAATTAATCAGAAAAGTCCAGCGCTGAGCGGCTGAGCCGTACAACAATATTTTTAAACCATTGTGAAATATTAGGACATTTTGACAATATGACATGTTAGGATACCTTGTGAATTGACTAATAGTTTAATAGGAATATAATATATTCTGGTACCGGCAGAGCTACATTGAAAATGATGGTATTTTTGTTAATTTTAATTGATTAAAAAAATTAACTATAGTAATAAAGTTGTATAACACCACTTAACGCCTCTGAAATTCTCGCTCGGGTGTGTTAATTGATATTTCATGGTTTGGAAAAAAAAAATTGGCTGCGGATATGTGCGGATGACTATTTTATGGCCCTTTGAAGTATGCTACTGCTGAAAAATGTACCAAAAATTCTGATGCTTTACTGTTCATGCTGCTTTATTGCACACTTCTTTTACACATTTCATTTTAAAATTTAGCATTTATAATTTTTTTTGTTTCCAAATCTAGGTTCTTCAAAGGTCAAATTCATAGTTCGTGAAGACGTTTTACGAATTTCCGAAATCTGCAATATTTCATCAATAATTGCTAATATAGCTGCTGCCGAAAAACATGAAATGCAATCCGGAAATTATTCTAAAGAAGATATAACTTTGTTAAAAAATAGTTTTGCGAATTCAAAAGCGATTTTAATAAAAAGTGGGCTGAAGCCCATAGAAAAGCCAGTGTTTTCATTAAAGCTAATCAGCCGTGGATAAAAGGGTCTTTTTCTATACCAAAAGTGGTTAATCATGCTGGGCGGCCTACCAAACTTTTCGACGAGTCCAGCGATAGAACCAAAAGACGTAAAACGGAAACCTTACGCAACTGCAGTGATACGGGAGAGTTTGCTGTAGCTACTCGAATTAAATTACGGTCAGCTGGAATGAGAGATGCTGCCAAACTGCTTAAAGAAGTAACTTCTTCACCAAGTCGCGCACATAAATATAAAATTGCGTACCAACAGAGTCAATCCAACTTAAAATGTAAAGAACAATTATCAATATTAGGAGCTCTCTCGATGTTCATTGAAGCCAATTTGACACGCAGGCAGTATGAGGTTGTTAGAATGAGCAACAAAAAGTTCTATCCGTGTTACACTTTGCTCCAAAAGGCTAAACGGGATTGTTTTCCTCCAATGTCGGCATGTATAATCAGTGCTATTGATTTTATACTTATATTTAAGACATACCTTAAATTTCAAACTGATATATCACATTTTTATCTTTTCAATAAAAACAGAATTGTTTGTTAATTTTTCATACTGCACGACTTAGAATTTCTTTAAAAAGTATCCTCTTTTAATTGGTTTGGGGAAACACCCTCTTAATACCCTACGTCTTTTTGCTTGTTTATATAAATTTACAATTTTAAATGCCACAACATGTCTTTTCTAAATATTTTGCATACAAAATTCAATCAAAATAATTTTGGCCGCCTAGATTGGCCAAATACCCCTCTGTCCGTCGCACACTGGTTCATATTTTGAGAAGGCGGCCAAAACTATTTTTTTTTATGTTCTCCGACTTTGAAATTTTTTTATTCATGTGAAAGTAAATACTAGTGAACCTCTGGAGCCAAAAAATTTCAACCCTGTTCCAACAATTTCATTGAGAACAGGGTGGTCCCAAATGGGCTTTCTCAGTATTTGGTTATAGTTTTGAATTTCTAAGTAAACTTTTGAAGTTGAAATGCTCATAACTTTTTTGTTTTTCAAGATTTTTTGACAGAATAAGTTTTGTGTATTAGTTTATCTTATTAGCTATACGTGGTTTAAAGCATTAAACTCTGCGACCTGTAGAACTATTTAATTTTTCTTTTTTTTTTAATGTCAAAATTTCCCGGAACTTTCCTATTTTATAGAACATAAGTCCTGCCCGTCAAAACGCGTCAAAAACAAATCTATACTCTCTTGTAGTCCAGAATCTAACCTACATTTCTATACCCCATTGTACACACATCTGGATACGATCTTGCGAACTACAGCAATTTCTGTGACCCAAGGTAAGATATTCGGTTCAAAAAATAAGTCCTGCAAGGAAACATTACTGAAATTAAAGAAGGTGAATCTAAAAGAATTTTCGACAAATAAAGCAGTTCAGGCCACATAAATTATCTAGCACGTCAGGTTATCAATTAATTTGGAGAAGGTAAAGGTATTGCCATTGTTATGAACTTATAGTGGGTGAACGGATGCTGCAAAACGAATAGGCGACATAAATAGACTAACACGTTAGATTTCTGAGTAAGTTAAAAGGTTAAACATTAGTAAATAGCCGCAACATAAACTACATAGTTTAATTACCTGAAAATTGCAATTTAATTTAAAAAAATGGAAGAGCAGTTATATTTTACGTGAAAATTACCTACATGTTACCTGTTAATTTATTGCCGGTATGTTATCCTTTTAAAAAGTGTGAAAACAGGGGTTTCTTTTATGTTTCAAAGAAATGGTAATAAAATATTAAATTTGTATTTAAAAAAGGGTTTTTATGTTTCCAAGAAGTGGTAACAAAAGATCATTTAAAAAAAACTTCTGTCAATGTCAAGAGTATAAAAATGCATGCATTCATAATTTTACCTTCATTATTGTTTAAACAATGGCTAAGTTCAGTTATAAAGTTCTCGCAGATATATATTTTCAACAGAAAGATGAAAAAGATTTTGTGTTACACATAATGAATAATCCATTCTTTAAATTATGCAACGAACAAGAAATCAAAATTCATAAATTAAAAATTTTTCATTTACATTAAGAAAACGGTACCTTAAATGTTCTAGAAACAAGAAAATTTTTTACTTACGCAACGAAAAATGGCTAACAAATGATCTGATTTTTAAGAAGCTGTCAATAACCGCTAAGGAAACTGGAAAAGTGGGTCGGCCCGCAAAACAAATTGACAATTGCAGTGAAATATCACGAAGACGCAAGCTTGCAAATATCAATGAAGAAATTTTTCATAGTATGATAAAGGATTCATTTCTGCATCAAATTCAACCACCGCAAAATAAGAAAACAAAAATTGCAATAATTGAAAAAATTGTGGAAGCGAGCCCTAAACGCACAAAGAGGATTTTAAAAAGTATGCCTACACCAACTGAAGAAATGAAATTTACTCCAGAAGAAGCATTTGCACTATTTTTGGATTTAAAACTGACAAAAAATCAGTATACAGAACTGCGAAAGCGAACCAATGAAAAAAATTGTGGAATCTTTCCAGCATATCGAGATTTAGTTTCTGTCAAAAAAGAGTGCTTACCTTCACAAACGGCTATTAGTGTAACTTCAAGTTCAGCAGAAGTAAAATTGCAGGCTCTTCTCGAACACACTGCAGAACGATTATTAAATACACTTGATGCTAACTGTTTAACAAAACTTAAAAATTGCAGCATCACTTTATTTTCTAAATGGGGATGTGATGGAAGCTCTGGTCAGAAACAATACAAGCAATGTAATTCAGAAAACTCATCTGATGCTAACTTATTCATGGTATCTTTCGTTCCATTACGTTTAAGAAAAACTTATATTGGCTTAGAGCCGTCAACCAGTAGAGTTACAGAAATGGATGTATGGAAAAATAAAATTCCCTCTTCAACAAAGTATTGCAGACTAATAAAGTTTGTTTACAAAAAGGAAACTAAAGATGTCATAACTAAAGAAGTTCGAAAAATAAAAGATCAAATTAAAGAACTTCAACCGGCAATATTTAAATTTGATGACCAATGCATTGAAATTAATTTTCAAATGTTCCTTACAATGATCGATGGAAAAGTTGCACAAGCATTAACCGAAACAAAGTCTTCGTCAAGCTGTACCATATGTCAAAAGACATCAAGTCAATTAAGCCAACCCCCATCACAACACAATAGTTTCAATGAAGCATACGAATTTGGAATTTCCCCTCTTCATACTAGAATTCGTTTCATGGAGCATATTCTTAACTTGGGCCTTATAATTGATCAGCCAAAACAAGGAGAAGGAAATTCAAATGATGGAAACACTGCAAGGAGATTCTTTTCCGATCCAGAAACTGCAGCATCTATCACAGGAGTACATTTTGAATTAATAAGACGATTCCAGATCATTTTACAAGTTATATCATGTAGCAGAAAGATAAATGCAAAAAAATTTGGCCAGTATGCAAATGAAACAGCAATTCTTTATAACAAAAAATACTCTTGGAGACATATGCCAACCACAGTTCATAAAATTTTATACCATGGGGAACAAATAGTTCAACACAATATCCTACCAATTGGAGATCTATCTGAAGAAGCGCAAGAAAAAAGGAACAAAGACTACAGATTCTTCCGCGAGCATAATACAAGAAAAATGTCCAGATGTTGTACTAATGAAGATCTTATTACTATTTTGTTGTGCACATCAGATCCACATATGTCCAGTATTCGACAAAAATGGATATCAACCTCAATCGAATTAGAGGAAGAAGCTAAACAACTTCTGGAAAATGAAACCCAAAGCTATTTAGAAAAAATTTTTACTAATATTGTTTAATTTAAAATTGTTTATAGATTATAATTTGTTTTTGATTTAAGTATATATTTGTATTAATATATAAAAATAAAATACACATACATCTCAAACCAAAAATAAAAGTTGAATTACCTATAATGTTATCGATAGCCAAGAATGCTATTTGGGCATTTTCCAAAATATTCGTTTTCAGTTTTATCCTTATAACAACTCTTCTCGTCCCAAAAAAGCCAACCTTTGGCCCCTGTGAATATTGGGACTTTACAGGGGCCAAATATTGGCATTTTCTGACAGGATCTAAGTTCGACAATAAAAAATAAGTATCAGTTGTAAAATACAAGAGAAATAATGATAAATTATAAAAAAATTCATATTTGAAATATTCAACTTTTACACCGAAACTCAACAAAAAAATGAAAATGCATCTTGAACTCCCCATAACTTTTGCTCCTATCAGTCGAATTTTACGTTTTATAGCGCAAATTAAAGCCTAATATCGCACCTATCGCATACCTATCCAGGCAAAAGTTATGGAATTTTGACCGCCTTCTCGTAAAATTTCCCACTGTGCGTCGGCTATACCAAATAATGTAAAGTTCGACTTTAATGTTTGTTGCTTAAAAAAATAGGTATGGCAACATTCGTATATTTCCCAAAAATGTTAAAAGCAAAATAATTAAACAATGAAAAAATATGACAAGAACAAAATACTTACCTCTTCCGTGCTATTCAGAGCTGCCGTTATTGGTTATTTCTAACCAAAATTGGTAATTTTTTTTCTTAATGTGGAGATGTGAATATTTTTTTCATTTTGATTACTTTTTTTCTAAAATATAAAATACGTATTAATATGTTGATACACTTGCAATTTATTTAAAATTTCAACGTTTTTATTTACATGAAGGGTTATCGCGTGTTTTAATTCGAAGGAAAATATTTATGACTTCGAATAATGTTTTTATTTGTTTTAAATGAACGGAAGTTTTTCTACTTTATCGAAAACAAAAATCCCTCTCAAAACAGCTACCAGATATTTTTGTTAGGAAAAAAATTTGCCAAATGTGATTTTTATATCAGAAACGACCATGTTCTGAAATCGAAATCAAATGAAGCTCTAATTGATGGAGATTGCCAATTGATTTTTTTTTTAATGGGCATAGTTTTTCCGGATTCTAATAGCAGCACTTAAAGTATAAAATGCATAATATCACTTGAAATCGATTTCAGAACATGACTGAATATTACACAAAATTGGTTTTAGTGTTATTAAAAACTTGAATGTTCTAAATTTACATTATTTCCAGTAGTATATTTTAATATATTGAAATACACATAGGATTTTTAAAGATTTTTTAAATATAAATTGACATATAATCTATAACTGTAGAATTTATGGAATTTCATGGAAGAATGGTCAAACGTAAATTTACATCGCCAAAAGGATTAAAAAAAGCCACATTTTACAGCCCTGCCACCGACAGTTAAAAAGAGGAAACAATTAAATTTTTCCTTTGCAAAACTTCAAATTATTAACTTTAAATATACTGAATTTTGTATGGAAATTTGACAGGTTTAAGGCCCAGAACAGATGCAACTGCAACGAAACTGCAACTTCTAGTTATTTTTGAGTTTCATTTGAGTTCATGCCATAGACTCCTTTGAGGGACCACACATGACGCGAACAGAGACTGGCTTGTAACGCATTGGAAATCATTCGCATTCAAACCGGCGTGTAGGAAACTCGTGCTTGCGTTTTATCTGTTCTCAAAAAAACCGAAATGGTTGTGATAATTTTATTGCATTCTGGTACAATTAAGACTGTGGTATACGATTGATACTGGTTTCAAAACAATAATTTCTAAATGGTTTCGTTGCAGTTGCGTTACACTGACTGTTCTGGGCCTTACTCTTATAAACTGAAAATCTATATACATATATAAAATAGGATGTGTGTATGTATGTATGTAACGTATGG
This sequence comes from Pollenia amentaria, assembly GCA_943735925.1. Lineage (NCBI taxonomy): Eukaryota > Metazoa > Arthropoda > Insecta > Diptera > Polleniidae > Pollenia > Pollenia amentaria. The sequence continues at coordinate 178,523,733 of OX031010.1, read as the reverse complement.
ACTCTAAAATGGCTGGGCCGATTTTTCGGTCTGGGGGCGGAGGGGCGTGGCAAAATCCATAACTTGAGAACGGCTTGACCGATTTGAACGATTTTTTTTTCTTTAAAATGATCGCCATGGTCCAACTTAGGTTTTTACGGAAAGAAAATTTTGCCCCGCCCACTTTTACGCCCACTTTTTTCGATTTACCTAAAATCAGAAAACGGCTCCATCGAGTTGACTAATTTTTCTTTCAAATGTTCGTATTAATCAACTTTAAGTTTTCACCGAAAGAAAAATTTACCACGCCTACTTTTACGCCCACTTTTTCTATTAAGCGCATAACTGGAGAACGGCTTGACCGATTTGGACGATTTTTTCTTTAAAATGATCGCCATGGTCTAACTTAGGTTTTGCGGAAAGAAAATGTTGCCCCGCCCAATTTTACGCTCACTTTTTTCGTAAGATTCACAGCATATACATACATACATACAACCATATGTATTTTCAAATCAAATGTAAATCAAACATATGTATATGAACAACATTTTAATTTATAATATTATAATGATGAAACAGAACTGGGGATGAACGATGTTTTACATGCAGTTTGAAATGAAATTTTGCCAGAGAATGCGGTTTCATGAATTTTTATTTAAAGGCCGTAAATTTCGTTTAAAGATCAATTTAAATCGTCTGGTAATACAACACTAATGTTTGCTTAGGGCCAGCAACGCGGACCGGGTCAGCTAGTATTTTTTATGAAAAAGACTAAAATAAATAAAGACTTTTAACTTTCTCGTAATTTTTTAATATATACAAGAATTACATTTCCTGTTTTGTTTTCTTAATTTGTAATTAATATTTTCTATTAAGTGCAAATAACCTTTGTCTTAAATTTTAATGTTTTTCTCCATAACCAAAAGGCATTTCTTATTTGGTTTTATTTTTCCACATTTGGTAACTTTTTCAAAAATGTTGGTTGTAAAAATTACATTAGTTGTGGCAGCACTGGTGTTATTATTCCATGCATTTTGCATTTCTAATATATTTTGTAGTGTTAAAATTTTTTCTCACCCCGTTTTTATGCGTGAGTTTATTTGACAGTTCAAAACGGGAACAGTCTCACAAAAATTTTGCAGACACACTTTTTCTGTAAATTGGCAAATAATTTCCTTACGTGACAGCTATTACTCGCTAAAAATGTTACAGACGCAGTTAAGTAAGAAAAACAGCTGTTTGTTTCAATTTATGACATTTTTGCTTCATTACTCACATCTTAATCGAAAAGTTTTTCAACGCAGGAGTTACAGAACATAGTATACAACTAGTATGCCGACTCTTTGACAGGTACATAACTCAAATGTCAGTGGTACCCAAGAATGATAGAAGAAAGATTACGACAACACGAAACACACACGAATAGGTAACCCTAGCTTGGGTTAAGCTACGTCATCTAACGGGAAAACATGCGCATGGCGTAATCTCTTTTTATATCATTCTTGAGTGGTACCTAACTCATGTTTGTATTAGTAAGATTTTTTCAAATGTATTGGTGTATAAACCTATTTCCACCACTAAACATAGTTGCATAAAATCGTATAGAATGGGGCAATAATCTTTTTTCCAAAATAAAATTTTCTTAGTTCAATAAATTTTCAATTTATTTAATGCGGGCTGCATTTATAAACTTTTAAAAACCATTTTTGAAAAATTTTTATTCTGCAATATCGGAAAATATTTAAATAATTTATGATTTCTTAAATTATTTTCGTACCACAAAATGCTACTTTGCTGGCTTTAATAATATTAACAACAAAATTTTGTATCAAATAAATTTATTTAAAAATGTTTAGTTTGTGAAAAATGAAAACATTTTGCAAAAGCAAATGAGCAAAATTTATTGAAAAAAATATTAATTATGTGTTTGTGTCATAAAATTAAACAAAAAGTGTTATATTGTGAAAAGTTTTAAATAGAAAAATTAAAAATTTTGTTTTGTTTTTGTTATTTTTATGTGTGTTGAATTCACACAGAACGTATATGTGTGAGGGGTGAACTAAAAAATTGAGAACGCTCTCTCCAGTTGGCATACTAGCCGTATACTATGTTACAGAGCATGGGCACAGGTCAATAAAAATGTTAAAAATTAAAAAACGTGAATTAAAAGTTTATCAAACAAAATTAAAAAATTATTTTACACTGCAGTTACACGTTCATGTTTTTCCTGATAGTCTTTTACATGTACTGTTTGTCAAAATTTCCAATAATTGAAAGCTGTGACATAGGCTGCATGCAATTTGTAAGCAATTTTCTTTAAAGATTTCGTCAAGAAAACAATTTATTAAGACAAATAAAAAATTTGCTCACTAAACTTGTAATCAGCTGTTTTCTTGAACTTAAATTGAAACACTCAACTTGAAAGAGAATTTTAAAGGCAAGTTCGTTTCAATTTTTAAAAGTATGTATGTATTGGTAAAAATAAAATAAAAATTAAAACTTGATCGTGTAACCTTCAAGTTAAAAAAAGTAACCAAAATGAAAAAATATTCGAATCTTCACATTGAAAAAATATAACAATTTTGGTTAGAAATAACCAAAAACGGCAGCTCGACAACGAATTTGTATGTTTACCACTACGTGGATAATTACCCAAATTTGGTTTAATTTTCACTGTCGTAAATAGAGCGTGTGTAATTTATTTTAGGTGTAGATCATGATGTTTTAAACGCAGATTCATTTTTTCAACGTAAATTAAATATATTTTTGTAGCTTGTCATATGAGTCTTTGTTATTCCCTTGTAAAAAATGTGACTAGTAAATCTCTACTGATTCACTGTTGACACAGTCGACTGAACTAGTGACTTATTATATCCCAGACAATATTTTTCACTGAAGACATTTAATATATCACATAAATGTGCGCATTATTGGAAATCTATTACTGTCATTGGCACTATTGACTAGGTAGTTCTCTTGGGATATTGTTGATCCAAAAAATTCACGGCATCTTTTAAGAAAAGACTTCCAGTGTTTAATATATAGTACTTTAATTGTAGTTTAATTTAGTGCTTTAATTGTAAAAGTTTTTATAAAATTAAACGTTCATTGGATATTCAGGTGTAATTTCACTAAAATCCGGACATTTTGCTTCATCTCATGGGACATTTAGATGTTTGCTGGGGTAACACAGCTGTTCACAAGGAAATTTCACATTGTATCAATGTATTATCTTTTTAAAAACATAAATTTTACAGAATATAGACAAATTAAAATGTTCAATATTTGGGTTAATGGAAAATATGTCTCTTGGCAACCGAAATTAATTTCGGTATCAATACCACCTGTCTCACACTATTTGTTCACAGAAATAAATTTTAAATTTATTTCAATTAAAATATTTGTGATATTTATTAAAATTGCATCAGAACAAATTAATAGAATCAATTAAACGTTAAATTCACATGGTTTAACGTTTAATTCACTTGATTGAACGTTTAATTCACTTGATTAGATCTTTAATTAAAACTGATTTTATTTTTGATTAATGCTTTGATTGGAGAAAAATAATAAGATCACACTATCGGCGCAAATTGCACAATCTACGAAGATTTTTATCGTGTCGTGCTTCATCGACACATTTCTACAAATTTCATTTTTTCGGCGCATATAGGCTAAACCAGAAACGAGACAATAATCGGGTCAATAAGGTCACACTATCGTGCCTTAAATATATAACTATTCAACTTCAGCAAAATTTTGTATAAAAAGTATATTTTAACAAAATTTCCTACATAAGTAAATTTGAGAAATATTTCCTATAAATAATTAATTTAGCAAAATTTCCTAAAAATCGTAAAGTTTAACCAAATTTCGCATAAAAAGGAAATTTTAGACAAATTTATTTAAAAACTAAATTTTTTTCAAATATTCATATAAAAAGTTAATTTTATAAAAATATCTTATAAATAAGAAATTTCAACAATATTTCTAATAAAAACTTAATTTTAGTAAAAATCCCCAATTGGAAATACATTGAAGCAAAATTTCCTATTAGAAATAAATTTGAGCAAAATTTCCTTATAAAAAGTAAATTTAAGCAAAATATTCTATAAAAATTAAATTTTAGCCAAATTTTATATAAATAGTAAATTTTAACCAAGATTTCCTATAAAAAGTTAATTTAAGAAAAATTTTCTATAACAAGTAAATTTTAGCAAAATTTCCTAAAAAAGTAACTCTTTGCAAAATTTCCTATAAGTAGGAAATTTTAATAACACTATGCTAGTTGAAAAAACAGACAAGCCGGGCACATGGCGTTTTAACATAATTTGGGTACGCTGAATCCAGTGGTGCCCGCGGTTTTTTAAGATTGGCTCTGGTTTTCGAGATATACCTTTATTTCGAACATGGAGGAGGTTGCACAACATATATTCGCGTAACTCAAAAACGGTTTAGTTTAGTTTGACACACTTTACTTTTTTTCATCTCTCGCCTACAAACTTCGTCTGTCTGTCTTTCACTTTCCACATTGTAAAAGGGGACATATTAAAATTACGTGCGTTCACATTATCGGCACATGGTGTGTTCATACCTTTAAATGGTATCGGTATTAATAACATGTTGCCTGCCTTCTGAAAAAGTAAAAAATTAAACATAAAATTGTAACATGTCAGTTAAAATGTACAAAAATGTTCTGTTTAATTTTTTGTTACCTTGTGTAATTTGCAATTTTTTTTACATTATTACAATCGTAACAATTCATTATTTATAAACACGTTATTAATGAAATGAAATCTATTATCTTTTACTCTACCTGTGTTTAAGGAAATTAATTTTTTTAAAACATGATACATTTATTGTGGTCACTGGTTTCATTGGATTTGTAATTTGCGGCCCCGAGTATTATTTCATCATTATTGTCTAATACCTACGAATGCAGCGTGTTTTTTTAGATTCAATAAAACTATTCTGCATGCACATTTAGAATCAATCAAAACCAAACAAGTGCGTGTGATAAATATATCACACCTAAGAGATTCTTTTTGTTTCTTCTTTCTTATGCGTTAAGATACTTAGAGATCTTAAGATAAGTAGAACAATTCATAAAAATGTTATCACATACAAACATATATTTATTGATTGAAGGTATTTATCATGGTTAGGGCTTACAATTTTAACAAGTTAAACGCGTTTATTATGAGATACTATACTAATGAAACTTGGTTAAAAAGTACGAGGGTAAGCTTAAAAGGCCAATCCTCGTGTCGACACAGATGAGTGATAGTATGATAACACTGTGCTAGAATTTGACACTTTTTCTGAGACAAGCGGGGCACCTGGCGCTTTAACCTAATTCGGGTATGCTGAATCCAGTGGTGGTATACGTTTTTTTTTTTTTTAGGTTAGCTCTTGTTTTCGAGATATACCGTTATTTCGAAAATGGAGGAGGTCGCACGACATATCGAGCCATAACCGCAAAAAAACTTAAGTGACAACATTTTCAATTTTCGTTTTTTTTTTTAATAAAAGAATTTATTGGCATCACTTGCATCATCTCCTAAAATCTCATGGTCAAAGAATGTACCGTTATGATTTTATAGCAAAAACAATTTTAATTTAAGCGCCAATTTTCATACAAAATTTTTATGAAATATAATAAAAAAAAAACCTTCTCCTGTAAAATTTTGTTTTTGTCACTTGAGCTTTTTTGCGATAATTTCCTTTAAGTGAGGTTTAACTTTTTCTACTGTGCGCAGTCAGTCGTTTTAGGAACCTAATTTTTGTTTTTGCAGAAAAAAATAATTTTTACCAAAATTTCGAATTTTTAAAAAATCATAAAAAAAATTGGAAAATGCAGCTTTTTTCTAGACATTTAAAAAATTTAAATATGGCCCCTGGAGCGCCTATAATGCCGCTAGATTAGGGCGTTCAATTAATCGGCTTTTTTTTTGTTCGATTAAACGATTAGTCGATATTTGGCATTTTCGCCTTATTCGATTACGCGAATAAAATTTTAAAATGAATCGATTAATCGTATAATTTAAAATCCAGAAATTTTATAAATTATGAGATTTTTTTTTCGACAATTTTATAAAAAATTGGTACTTGAGTAAATAAACAGTAATTACAAGTATTTTAATATTTTATTAACAAAAAAAAAAACAAAACAAACGTAACAATTCATACTAATTGATAAAAATCCTTACAACAATAAAAAAATAAAACATGTGTTGAGATCATATAATTTTGTATGTACAGATCTTTTAAAATAATCTTTTAAAAATAATGTTTTGCTTTCCTTGGAAGCCACACGATCAAGTTTTGTCTCTCCTTTGAATATGCTATACTCCCATTTTTTTTACTAACGCACTCACACTTTTTAAATTGACCAATTTTACCTTTCCCTTTGTTTGCCAATTTACGTTCAATCTAACAACTGACCAAAAATTAACTTTGGCGCTTTCTTTATAAAAAATATATTTCTTAAAAAATAAATGTGCTTTATTAAAAAAAAATTGTGTTCTTAAAAATTCTTGTGCTTTTTTTACAAACTACTTTGAGTCATGCTACTATTTTGAGTTGTTTCTTCGTTGGGGCATTTTTAAAATGAAATTGATTATCAAATTGAGTGCAGCCTGTGAAACAGCTGTCAATTCAAACCAGTTTTGACAAGCAGTTTTTGTGAACAACTTGAGAGTGATTAATTGAATGTGTGGTTCCAGGGTTAAAAATATTTTTTTGTATTTGTTTCAATAATAAGTAAAAATTAACGGATTACTGCATTATTTCAGTAATCAGTAAAAATTTATTGGTTATTGAAAATTTTTTCAGTAAGCAGTACGCATATGTATGTGAATTACTCACTCAACATGACTGTTTTTTTTTAATTCCAACGCACACATACATTTATTTTGTTTATTTGACTTAAAACTTTAAAAAATTATACATTTAACAGAAAAACCTTATAAGTATTGTTATTCGATTAATCGGCATAAATTCTTCGATTAATCCTTTAATCGAAATCAGCAATTTTAAATTAATCGAACAATTAATCGTCTAAAATTGTTCGATTAATCGAACAAGAATAAATCGGCTGAACACCCAACGCTAGATAGATCAAATGTATGACTAATCCCAATTTATTTTATATCCATCATTTACTTCTAACATACCTACCCGCTATCGCTAGGTAAATGTACACTAATGGTACATTATAAAAAGTAAGCGCACATTTATACGCTACGCAATAAGACATACGGAGATGCAATATGGTAAGTGAACGAATGCTTAATAAATAAAAAAAAAATAAAAAATTTGAAGATCCACGACATTCCTTTACAACGAAGCAGGTTTGTAAGAGAGCATATTAAGGAGTAACGGTAACAACCAATTCAGTGTGCAAAGCTGATCGATACGTTCACTAATTTTTAAATGCGCTAAATAAAGCGCTTTCTGTGTCAAAAAAGTATTGCTTCAAAGTGGAAACTAGCCATATAAAATTCATGTCTTCCGTAAGCGAAAGGTAAGCGAAACTTTTATGTTTCTTCCTTACAAACCCGCTTCGTTGGAAGCTCATTTTTTATTGGAATACAGAATATAAATATATTGAAGAAAAAGCCCCAAGGAGTCGCCCCTGTATTACCGAGCTCCATTCGTTTTTTGTTCCTAATATTTTCTCATAATATACTTATCACAACTTCTTAAGAGGGCTCCCATATATATATATTGCGCTTTATGAACTTAAATTTAATTAAAAAAGTTGTAAACAGATTTTAATAATTATTGACTTGCTTTGTTTACAACTTCGTTTTTTTACAAGCTTAGAAAAAATTAAAAGCATATCTGCATTTCCGAATTTTTTATGTTTATTTAAAATACAAAAAATTTCGAAATTGTGCTAAAAAATTATTTGTTTTTGCAAAAAAAAAAAAATATATGGTTCTAAAACGACTGCACATATTAGAAAAAAGTTTAACATTACTTAAAGAATATTTTATTGCGGAATTTCGGGTTTTTTAGTTTCTTAAATAAACTTACCCGTTTTTGAGCTACGCGAATATATGTTGTGCAACCTCCTCCATTTTCGAAATAACGACATATCTTGAAAACAAGAGCTAATCTAAAAAAACGGTTAGCACCACTGGATTAAGCGTACCCTAATTAGGTTGAAACCCCAGGTCCCCGGCTTGTCTGTTTTTTTCAAATAGCACAGTGTAATTAACAGATTTCGAAAGAACGCAGCTGACCACAGTCCCATATCAGAATTTCGTTTGTTAATTGATGAGGACTCTTCGATGATCCCGTGATGTGTATGTTTTCAATCCAAATCGAGATTGTTTTCAAGAATTTCGTGTTAATTACTGTAAAAAAAACTTTTATTACAACAGTCTGATATGAAAAGTGTAAAAATTTGGTGTGTTCATATTAGGGAGATCGAACGGTTATTATTCGACCGGTTTTAACTGGTTATTTTTGATTTGCCCAAGTCGGTTATTTTAAAATGCCCATATTTCGAATATCGAATAAATCGGTTATTTTGATATAACAAAACGGTTATTTTAATAATGTGTAATTAATATACATTTTCCTTACTCTGGTTATAGATGTACCCGTAATTTAATTATTTTCTAATTGAATATTGGTCAAACTTAAACTTTTAATGAATGGTGTCAAAACAATTATGAACACAGTAAATACAAATCTCTTTTAAAAGCGTGTGTTCTTGAACGTGTGCAGTTAAAAAGGAAGAATTTGTGCGAGAGTATTCTAAACATTAAATATATTTTTATATATAGGTTATCTCTAGAGATTTTTCTAACGCGATTTAAAAGAAAAAGTTAGGTGCTTGAAGTGTCCTTAAATGATAAGTTACAAAGGTTCTTCCATGTCACGAATTATTAATCACCTTTAATTAGTATACATGCCTGACATTAATGTGCTCCACATAAAACTTAACTCCGTTGGAAGTAGTTCTAAAGAGACGACAAAGAATACTTTACTAAAATACGCTGCCAAAAATGAATCATTGGTGAAATATTAGCCCATTGTGTTGCCGAGGACGAAATGCACTTTAGGGCACTAAAAACTCTTAAGTAGTTCTAGCATCTCTTCATGCTGAAAACTACAACATTCCGGCGGAATCAACGATATGGGAAAAATTTCTACCAGTTTTATTTATTAAAACACCAAGAACTAAAAAACAAAATTGATGAAATCAAACAATGTCATGGAAGGTCTTAAATTTTAGTCGACGAATTGACAAATGTTTCACACAAAAAGCATGTTCATTTTACTATTCGTTTCTATATTGCTGAAACAAAATAATTTTAAATAGATAATCCTCGCTAAGAGGTTTTGTTTGCAACTATTTAAAAATATGGTTGATTTATATAGACATGCTTAACCACCAACAAATTAAAACTCATTCAAAATAAATTTGGGAGAATATTTCACATAGCAACTTTATTAAATTCCTATAATTTATTTGCTTTTGTAAAACGTTTGTCTAGATCAAATATCATTCAACAGTTTCAAAATTACATTAAACAAATCTCTTCTTAAAAATAAAGTTTAGTAAATCAAAAAAAAATTGTTGAAAATTAAGCTAAAATTTGATCAATTAATGGTCCCACTTTTCTTGGATTTTATCATCAAATATTTGTTAGCTCTGCTCTAAGTCATATCTACATATCGCACTTGTTCCTCTAAACAGCGTCACCTCAAAATTTTTCAATTTTCACTTTTTGCAAGAAAACGATAAACAGTGGCCATATCTACCCACTGTAAAAATCTTAGATCTATTTCTCTAGTATTTTGCCTAAAAAATGCAGTTTTATACCCATTTGTTATATAAGAATACATATAAAAAAACATTTTTTTGTCTTTACTGAAAATTTATAAATTTTGAGTTGACTCTGTTTCGAGGAACAAGTGCGATATGTATTTTGTTGGTTCCTTACCTTTGCAAATTGTTTTGTTTTTATTCAAATTAACGTGTTATTACAAAAACTTATTTGATTTTTGTGTTTTTTTTTATTTCAAAAATGCTTAACCGAAAACCGGGTTTTTTAATATAGCAACTATTCGTAATATTCGAAACCCGGCTATTGAAAAAGGGCGAATAATCGATCTCCCTAGTTCATATGTCTAAACGGCACAAACATTGATTTTATTTATAAAAAATTTGTATTAAAATACATTGTAAGATATTTTTGAGATTTTTGAAAAAAAAAATCGTATTTTGTAGGTTATGTTCGATATAATTTAAAACATTTAACGCATTTGAGCTACGTAAAAATGTATTGCTACTATTTAATTCCTCTGTATGATATTCTATAAACGGATACATTTTGATCCATTCGATTTACACCGCACATAAAATTATTATAGTTGATTATTGAGGAAGAAACGTGGAAGAAGCTTCAAAATTATGCAGCTCATCTATTGTGGATGGCCTCCGTCTACTTCTTAGTAGGATTTCACAATTAGCTTTTAGTTGTTTTGGGCATACATCATCTGGAATACCTTGTAGTTCGATTTCAGCGTAATTTTCTCCACTAAAAAAAACCTTTATTTTCTGGAGACTCAATAAAAATGGTGTGCACATTTTTTCGTCACCTTAATCTTCATTTTCAAACTTTTCAATATAGTGCAAAACCTTTTTATTAAGCGTCAATTTACTTTGAAATCGTTCAAAAAAAAAAAGTAAAATAAAGCAAAAAAAAAAAATATGATTTGTTGAATATTTATTTTTATTGCCTTTGTACCCGTGTGTCCATATGTACACACCTATAAAAATCTTAAAAAATATACGTCATAACAACAAAAAGTTAAATGAGTCACAACTTTGTTTTATTTAGAAACCCTCTAACTATATTATTCATTAAAACTTTCATGATAAAAAAATAAAGTATAAAGAAATAGGTATTAAGCATTACTTATTTTTTCATCTCAAAATATCCTAATTGTTTTTGTTTTTTAATTTACACACTTTTGTTGCCGCGCTGCTTTTCTCAAACATTCACCAACTGAATTGAATCTACGCAAGAATAAACGTTGATGCTTAACAACTCAACAATAGGTGATACCGATATTCTAAACAAATTTGTTTGCATTTTCTGACTCTTTTAGCAACAGATTACTTTTGTGTTCAGTCAGGGTCAATTCAGGTTAATACATTGACCGAAAGTGGTGGTCGCGTTTATACTGATAAATACTTTTGAAATACTTTTTTTTTAGCTCGTAAGAACGGTTTTAAAGATGTGGGTGGTAATCTAGATATTACAAAATTCCACATTTTGTTGTTGCTTTCTATAGAAATTCACATGGGTTTTAACATTTCAAACTCTCCATTGCTGGTGTCGTTGAAAATTTTAAAACGGTACATGAATTTCTGTTGAAAGCAGCAACAAAATTACAAAATATTTATGACATTGTTTGTGCTTTCAATGTTTTTCTTTGGAGTTGCGCTGCGTTTTACATGATTAGGGCCTTAATTCTTGTGAAAGAGAGTTTCACAAATTAACCATAGAATTAAAGTTGAAATGGAGGCAAGCATTCACCCAAAGAACTTTAAGAATTTGTAATGTTTCCGTGGCACAAATCGAAAAAGATTGTCAAATATATACAGTTTTGCTACATTTTTGAAAAATCTCTACATTTTAATGATATTAAAATATTTTTATAGAAGAAAATCTCAACGAATAGGGATTTTTCCCTACGACTTACATCACTGGGCCAAACTATAATAAGCTTGTTTAAGATTCTGTCAAAAATTAACAAAGAGCCTTTCAAATGCATTTGAAAAAAACAAAGACAAAAATTGATTCCGTAAGGAAAGTGTGATCGGTTACGCACTTTGCTTAAGCAAATGACAGATTCATAAAACTTAACTTAAAGTTTTCTTAAGTTCAATATGGTTTGACACATATGATTTACCTGTATTCGCACAGTTGCTTACTTAAGCATATTATAGTTGGGCCTTTAGTCAACCTAGATCAAAAAATACATTACAAACATATTTTGTTGTCTTTACATTAGGAGTGTGGAGAATATTGTGTTTCGCATTTGCGAACTATTCGCTTTTTTTGCTTTTGGGATTCGCGCTGGCATTCGCTAAATTATATGCGAATATTTAACGATGGTAATATTGATAAGAGTTGGAAACTTTTTTTTTAGAAAAAGGAATAACAACAAACGTCAAATACACGTAAATACATAAAAGCATTCGCTTTTGCCTTCGCATAAATTTGATTATTAGCCGTCGTATTCGTTAAACACATATCCGCGACCCCCTACTTAACATACAAATGCATTGTAAACTCTAGTCGTGCATAAAAAGTAACGGATCTGGTTAACCATCGATACATAACTTAAATTTCAAAATGTCAACCTCAAAACGATACTGATACTTCGTTTGAATAAGTACATTTGCATCAAAGATGTTCTCCTTACAAACTGTATCAATGAGCTTTATAATTCAAATAATTTTATTAATTTACATCTGAGAGTTTTTTACACTAGTTTGTAGTTGGTATTAAATCAATACATCTGATTGTGTTCTTTAAAATTTTAAATATTTTCAGATAATGTTCATACTATAGGAATGTCAGGGTCTTGTTTTAGAAGACTACTAACAACGTTATCAAATTTTGAGATTTGAAAAATGTTTTTTAACAAAATGGATCATTGTTAGCAAAGAATCTATTTGTGAATGGTTTTTGAATTAGGTTTTTGACAGTGTATTTTAAAAGTATGTTCTACGGTATCCTAGAAAAAAAATAAATTTTGGTTTGTATTTGGGTTGTTAATGAAATGCGGATTATCAGGTTATAAGGTTATGTAGTTATATTACCAGCAACAAAATATATATAAAATGTATTTTGTTGTTGTGAATATAAATTAATAGTCATATAACCTGAAAACCAGCTTTCCGTGAACAACCCAATTGTTTACGTTTAGTTTATTTAGAATGATGCAAAATGATTTCCTTACACGCAGAGAAAAAATATTTTTTCATACGGCCATGGCTAAAAAAACTAAATATTTTTTATTGAAAAATTTGTTAAATTATTGTGGCTACTTCAATCATATTTTTGACACCTGCAAACATTTTAAGGTTAAATCTGTAAACCATAATTAACCGTATCCATATCATATTAGCCATTAATCACGTTATAGATAATAATTAGTCAATTCACAAGGTATCCTAACATGTCATATTGTCAAAATGTCCTAATATTTCACAATGGTTTAAAAATATTGTTGTACGGCTCAGCCGCTCAGCGCTGGACTTTTCTGATTAATTACGACAGCACAATAAACACAGCAAGCAACGTTCTATTTATTTAAGACACTTTTTGTTAACAAACCAACAACAATATTTTTAAACCATTGTGAAATATTAGGACATTTTGACAATATGACATGTTAGGATAACTTGTGAATTGACTAAATATGGTTTTGTTTATAAATTATAACGTGTTGCTCTTAAAATATCTCATTGCCGACAAGCAACCATACACTTATATATAGAAATCATATTAATATTCTTAATAACCATTACATGATAGGTGTTAACCATAGTACGATTGTGGTTAAAAATAGTTTTCTTAGCGTTGGCCCTATGAAAAAATATGTTTACTTTGCGTGTTATAAAGGGTTTTGCAATAAGTGTAATCTAACGTATTCCGAAGGTTTGTTACGTTCGCAACGGCATACAAATGAAATTTCAGAAAATTTTACAAGAAAAAGTCTGTGCGTGTACACAGAAAAAATTCTCCAAGATTTTTCAACAATTAAAGCATTAATAAAAAATAAAATCATCTTTAATTAAAAATGTAATCAGGCGAATTAAACGTTTAATCAAGTAAATTAAACGTTAAATCAAGTGAATTAAAATTTAATGAATTGAATTAAACGTTTAATTGATACTATCAATTTGTTTGCTGGTGCAAATTTATTTAATTTTTTAACTAATATCACAAATTTTTTTAATTTAAATCAATTTTTATTTTTTCTGCGTAATGTGTTTCAAAGTTGTATTCAGGCCAAAAGAATAAAGTCATCATTGATAACCACGATGGCATTGGCAAGACATAAACTTAAGAAATAAAATAAGATTTGATTAATTGTTAGTTAATTTTTATATCCTTCACCACTGGTGGAAAGTTTGTCATCCTGTTCGTAATATCTACAATATTGATGATCTTGATAAAGTATATACATATGTATGTATATTCTGAGTTCTTATGAGTAGCGAAGTTGATTTAACAATATCCGACTGTCCGTGTGACCGTTGAAATAGGGTTGGGGACTAGATTGTTATATATTTACATCACATATAGTCCCGAATAGTTTGCTATTAAAATTCAGCCAGATCAGTCCATAAATGACTAAGATATGTATGAAAAAAAAACTACATAGAAAAAATTCTTCAACATTTTTCTCCAATTAAAGTATTAATCAAAAATAAAACCATTTTTAATTAAAAATTTAATAAGGTAAATTAAACGTTTAATCCAGTGAATTAAACGTTTAATCAAAATCAAACGGTTAATTGATACTACTTATTAGTTTATTGGTGCAAATTTAATTAATTTCACAAATTTTTTATTGAACTAAATTTTTATTTTTTTCTGTGTACGACTGCCTCTAATTTTACCCATAGAGCCCTTGTTTTTTCTGGTTATCTGGGGAACGGCAAGAGCCAAAGCTTCCAAATTAATAGAAGCATTATCAACAGACAATATTCGACAAGATGTGGGCAGGAGTTGAGAAGTGGGCGTAGCACAAAATAGTTTTATTTATATCTAAAGAACGGTAAAGTTGTCCAAATTTGGTACACAAAGCTGGGATATCAATGCACAACCTCTTTAAAAATGGGTGGGATGGCAGAAGTAGGCGTGTCAAATTCCGTACAAAGACTATAGATTCCTGTATATCTGGAGAACGGCAAGTGCCAAAATTTCCAAGTTAAGTACAAGCATCTTGGTTATCAATGCACAACATCCGACAATGTGACGGGAATGGAGAAGTGTGCGTGGCGTGGCATAATTTTAATTTTACGTTTTTAACGCACCACGGTGAAGGGTATAAAAGGAAGAAAGGTAGAAAAATAATAAATTTTATTAAACTTTCAACATTTTGTGATTTAAACGTTTTCTTATTTCCATATTATTCACGATATTTTCGTGGATCAAACAATTATTTAATGTCGTTCACATGACACAACTTTCAAGAATATTTGCAATTGTTTGCCTGTATTCACACTTGTTGTAATCACTGTACTTTGACCACAATCAATTTTGAGTAGAACTCAAGTTTCCACCACAAATTGTACTCATTTAATACATTGGTCCCTTTTAACTTAGACTAGACTAGAATTGGTTTGACTGGATTTGTGTGTACAACATACGTTTACTCAGTATTGTAATCTAAAACCCTTTTTTTACGTTTGTATACTGACAGACTAGGCAAATGCACTGGCTGACTACAGAGTAACACATTGTTTGTTCGATGTTCGTGGTTGGTTTGGCCCGCAAATCTCTAAAGCAAATGACGACGTTTGTTTTAATATTTTGTTGTTAAATGAAAAATAAAAACAAAAACAACAACGCAAATTTTATAAAAAGCCTACAAATACCTAGAACGGAATAGTTATGTTCAAATTGGCGTCGAAAACGGTGGTGATTTAAATTAAATTTAATAACGGACAAATGTTAACAGTAAAACTGAGTTCTGCAGCAGCAAGAGACAGCAAAAAACTCCGTGCACAAACAAGGATAAAGAATTTCGCTTCTCTTAACAAAATTAAAATGACAAAGGAGTAATATAAAGAAGTAATTGTGATCAAAAACTAGTATATAAAATTATTTTTTTTAATTTAGAAAGTGCTTTATGATTTAAAGTGTGCTAGTTGAAAAAAGAAGAAAATAATTGCATTAAAGAAACCTTACAAATGCTTTTAGTAAAGTCAAAAGAATCTTGCAATAATTTATGTTGAATAAATTGAAATTTAGTTTATTAAGCCCCTCTGTCCTCAACCTCCTTAAAAACTCCCCCTAATTCCTTTCTACCGTATTCAAAATTTATAATAATATGCAAAATATTGACCCTGGAGAAAATAACGATAATTTGAACAAGTTTGCAAACTTGCAACTAACTGAACCCATATCATTAGAAAGTTTGAATTCTGAACAGCATAAACGATTAGAAGACCAATTCAAAACTGAAACAACGCGTACTTTACACTCTGACCCTGAAGAGTCTCAAGCTAAGTCGAAAACTCGTTCACGTTTTTCTACTGCTCTCAAAAAACTTTCACGTTCGGGTCGAAAAAAAGAGAAACCTAATATAAGAACATACTCAACAACAGCCACAGAATCTTCAGAACATATTGTTTCCAGTGAAGCTGAAGATTTGCCCGAAACAAAACTTATAACGGAAACAGAAAATAAGTCCAAGAAAAAGAAAAAATCAATATTTGGTTTGAAGAAGTCAAAGGTTGCACCCAAACAAGAAGATACGATAATAGGTTTTGAACAACAAGAACAAGAGACTGCGAAACTTTTGGAACCCATATTTCAGGACAACGAAAATGAAGTAGTTATTACTACGGAACGATTAACACCACTGAACTCTAGAAGTAAAGTTCAAATAACGATAAAAACAAAGAAAATTGAAACCGTGGCTTCGCAAGAGCAATCAATTAAGAACCCACCAACATCATCATCACCATCCCCAACCAATAAAACCAACAACGATACCTTTTCAAAATCATCTAACGAACCCTCAGGTATAAAGAAAAAACTCAAAACAACTCAAACGCCGCAGAAATCTACTACAACGACAACAACAGCAGCAACAGCACAATCTAAAAGCAAACAACGAGAAGTAGAACAAGAACAGATAACAATCACTCGTAGTTCTAAAGATACGCCACCTAAAGAGAGAGCACCCACTAAACCCTCGCGCTTAACGACATCACCCGCCACTACAACATCACCGACCAGTCAATCGAGTACAAGCACTGGTGCAATACGCAAAACAGCTAACACAACTAGAGCAGCTATTAAACTCGTAACGGGTGCAAAAGCTAAAAAGAAATTGCCGTCTTTGAAGACCCCAAAATTATCCATCGCTAGTAGTACAAACAATACTTCAGCTAATTGGACAGCCGCTGCAGCAGCAACTGAAAAGGAAACAGATTTAATGATAAATCCACAAAGAGGTCATAGACTACCAAGACCTACCTCAACCACAACAAATACCATTAAGGAACCCCAAACTGTAGCATCTACAACAAACGAAACTCAAGCCATAGATCATAAAATACTGCCAACAAATTCATTAAGCCAAAACCAACCAACAACAATAGCCGACAGTCTGGTTGCTGTGGAAAATTTACCACAAACATCATCTGAAATTCAATCTTCTTTAGCTAACGCTTCATTGGAAACGCCGCCTCCGCCAATAAAAGCAACAACACAATATCTAACATCGGACTATATTACCTCTAGTAGTCAGCAGCAGCAAACATCTCCAATTGATAATTCAAATTCAGTTCAATTGACAACCTTTCCACAAGCAGACGATCACATCTCAATAGCGGAAAGTGTTAAGCCAGGTGACTTAACGGGTGAAACGCATTACGATTCCCTTGAAACAATCGAGGATCCTGTAACCGTACATTTTGCTGTAGGAAGTCCAGTTAGAGCTCCTTTCCAACAATCCTTATACGAATTTTCCACCCAACTGCCCTCTGCTGTTACCCAAAAAAGTCTCGACGACCATAAATTATCGGTTATTGAGGTAAGTCGTCGTCCCATACACTATATATCACAATCAAGGTCGTACGACGAATCAAATAGTTTGGAATCAAAACGTTTTCGTTATCGTCATCAATCGGGAGTTAGTGATTTATCCTTAGATATAGACGAAACTCATCCAGAAAAATTTGACGATCTACAACCGATGCCAGCTTTTGGTGACTTAACCATGGATCAAGATATGGAACCGGTAAGAATATCTGAAATATGATATGAACATACATTTAAAAATTATTCAAAGCTTTTCAGTGTCTTAACTTTATATTTTCATAAAGAAGTTTAAGTAAATTTTTCGCGATATTTCAGATAAAACGGATTGGTTGTGTGCTGGCAACTTTATTCATGAGTTAAGTCAAATTTTTTGAGTTTTGATATCATTTTACTTATATACCAAAATTTTAAAAACTAAAATACAAATATATAATACGAACTTTTTTAAGAGGCGCAGAATTTTGTCATTGTTTCGAAGTTATCATATGATTTTTCATTAATTTAAGTGCTTTTTTCTAAAAATCATGAAAAACAACGATAATTTTTAAAAAATGTAACTAGAAACTTCCTTCGATTTCAATTTTACTCGATTTGTATTTCCAAAACATGGCCGTAAGAGCTGGTCACTAAACCATCTTTTTTTTAAAGAATCGAAAAATCTTTAAAAATAAAATTTTTTTAGGACATTATAATCTGCATTTTTTTCTGTGACTTCTAAAAATTTTGCTATTTTATATGCACTAAAACATCATCTTGCGAATACCCTCAATATTTAACATATCTTTAATTTACACCGACATTTAAGTAACGCTCTCTAAAATTTCAGTGTTTAAAATCAATAGTGTTGAGGTTATATTTTTAAATATTTATCGGAGAGTATCTATTTAATCAGAAAACTTCCCCCACGTCATCGTTGTCCACAGTGTGGTAGCAATTCCTCTAAATTAGCAAAAAAAATTTAATTTTATTTAAAAATATAAATTTTCTTTAATTTACGCCAAAATAAATTTGCTCGCTTTTAATTTACGCCAAAACAAATTTTTTTAACATGGAAAATTAGTCAATTTGGAACTCATTATGGATTGTTGGGTATTTAAATACCTATTTTCGTTATTCAACGTGTGTCGGCCAGGTGTGTTAACAAATCGCCTTTAATTTTTTTACATTGCTATCCCTGAGCTATTTATGGTTTAAAAAGCATTTCAATTTAATTAATGTGATAATTGAATCAATTATTGTTTTAGTTGAAAGAAAATCAAAATTTTAGTTTTGATTTAGTTAACATTTAAATGTTTTGAAATAAATTTTTTATAAAAATACATATTAATTAAATAACAAAAAATCTTAATTGACCTTATTCGTATAAAATAAAATAATTTAAACTGGTAGAATTGTTGTTGGGAATTGTCAAAACCTGAGCTATATTTAACGAAATCAATTGTTTGAAACGAAAAGTTTTTTATTCATTTGTTTAATTAAAATTAAAAATATCATTTATTAAAAAAAAAAATATTCAAAATTTTAAATGTTCAATATAATCATTTTGGTAATAGGTAGAGTTTTTTTATTCCCGGGAAAGCGGGAAACAAAAATCAAATTCCCGGGATCCCGGGATTCCCGCACAAAATTTTGTATTTTTTTATTTACTTATTTCTCCAATAAAACTTATATTTCTTATTGGCCATTACGCTTAACATAATTAATCTAGTATCTATTATATAACAAAAACGTAACAAATTAAAGATTCAAATTATTTTAAGACACTTAAGAGGTTATATTGATGCCAATAGCATAATAGAAATCAATATACGTATATTCATTGTAAAATTAATAGCTTATTTGATTTGGTACTAAAAGCTCTATATTACGAAGTAGGAAGTCTGAAACAATTTTACCGTTTAACGAATTCAGCAGAAAGGAGAAATTTTATTTACTACATTTATTTAATAACACATTTTTTACAATTTTATAACCTTTAGTCAGCAGTGGTGTATGAAGGTATACTAAGATTGTCATTCCATGTAATATTTTTTTAATATTCATCTAAGGTCCCATAAAGTATTTGTATTATTAGTCCTTTATTAATTCTAAGCCGATTTTGCCATTTGGGTGTCAAATTGTTTTTAGATCTTCTAGGCGTTTTGGGATTGAATTTCAGCAGAATCGCTTCAGTAGGAAAATAGTTATGCACCCAAATGTGCAACTACCTTCCTAAACACTCAACAAAAACTAACATAAACTTGTGGCGAAATGCAAAAACGCATATAAATGTAGAGGTATTTTTTTTCAATAACCTTTTTTGACAGATCACGTGTGAGTCGTGTCATGCTGTCAAGTTAGTTTTGTTTAGATTTGTTTGGCATTTCATAATGGAAAGACTTACGGGAAAATTGACGTTCTGTGAGGAATGTGTTTCGTGCACTTCGCTCAACTTATGGTCAACATAATCGGCCTACTGAGCGTACTATTCGCAACACCATCACCCATTTTGAAACCTAGCATTCATTATTGGATAATATTCGTCCGAATAGACGTCCAGCACGCTGTGAAGAAAATATAGCGGCCGTAGCTGAGAGGGTACACGAAGACCGTGGAGAGTCGATTCGGTGCCGTTTGCAGCAACTGGGACGGTTATCGTGCCATGATAACCGACTATTTGAGGCCTGAAATGGAAGCTCGTTATCTCGGCGACATTTAGTTTCAGCAAGACGGCGCCACTTCCACACATCGCATCAATCAATGGATTTATTGAGAGAACACTTCGGTGAGCACATAATTTCACGTTTTGGGCCGGTCGATTGGCCACCAATATCGTGTGATATCACACCGTTAGACTTTTTCTTTGATATGTAAAGTCTAAAGTTTATGCGGACAAACCCGCTTAGATTCAGGCCTTGGAGGAAAACATCACGCGTGTCATTCGCCAGTTACCAGTCGAAATGCTCGAACGAGTCATCGAAAATTAGACTCAACGGATGGACCATCCGCGACGTAGCAACGGCCAACATTTGATAGACATAATCTTCAAAAAATAAATGCCAAAGATAAATTTCAAATCATATTGAACATTCCCCATTAAATTTGAATTTTCTGTGTTTTTTTTTCTTTAAAAAAGTATGGAACCTCGAAATGGATAACGCTTTAAAACACAATCTAGGAAAACACTTTACTACGCCCTTAACCGCAAAGCTTTATAATAATGTGATAAAATTTACACTTCAGTTTGCTGGGGCAAGAAATAAAATTTCGTGATTATAGGTCTATAATTTATCATAGGCCCAATATAAAGTCCATTCTCAAAAACAAGTTTAAAAGCCTTAAACTGTAGAAAATTTCAATATTGTGGTGAAATTAAGTTGTATAAAACAACTAAAGACACAAGTGTAACATAAATTTACTTAAGTTTTTAAAAAAGATTTTCTTTAAAATTTCCCGAGAATCCCGCAATAAATTCCCGGGAAAGCGGGAATTGAAAACAACTGAAAATCCCGGGAATTCCCGGGACGAGAAATCCCGGGAACAAACTCTAGTAATAGGTGCAAAAGCAACAAATTCTATGGATTTGGTGATTAGAGACAATTTGTAATTTTTTCTGTGTGTGGCAAGTTTTAATTTTTCGCATTGTGCTTTATTTGGGAAAAACTTTTTTTGAGCATTTTCGGACATTGAAAAAACCTTCTTTTTCCCTATATGATAACTAAATACAAAAACCAAAAATTTTTTACGGTTTTAATTTTTTCCAGGTAAATGAATGTCTACTTTTAGTTAAAAATGCAAGCTGCAGCAATTATCTCTTACCTGTTTTTTGCTAGAATTTGTTTACTGTCTTAATTTTTTTGGGTATTTAAATACCCATTAGGCAGGAATGGGTTAATTAAATGTTCCGATATGACATATATAATAATTGTGGTTTGAATTTATAGATTAATCTGCCAAAAGGCTAATTCACATTAAAAAAAAAATTATATAAAAAATTGAAGTTTATATTATCGAACAATTATCGAACATTTGCTGCTCAGTATTATTGCACTTCCAGACAGACATGGAAAATTCAGTAATATTTTATTCTTATATATAATATATCACAGTATCCCATGATATAAAAAGGCCTTTTTTAAAGCAAACTTTTCAACAAGCTTGTCAAATTTATACCGGCTTAAAGAAAAGACTTTAACTATAATTTAAGGTTTTTATTTTCACATTTAGTTTATTCCCAAAACCTCTTGTATCGTTGTATCGAGTGTATGTTGTTTTTAAATACATAGTTGACTCTTGTTATTTTTTTTTCAACATACAATCGATACAACGATACAAGGGGTTTTGTGAATACGGTAATTGTTTTTTTTTTTCATTTACGTTAGTACTGAACTTGAACATATTTTTAACAAAATGTTTAACATAATGTAGTGGTAGTGTCATCCTTTATAAAAAATGTTTAAAAGTTTCTATTAAGGCGACCAATGGCCGTTTTCTCATACGATATTATGTTTTTCTCAACGAAAACTGCACATTCAAGAAATTTGGTGTTCTCAATGTCTCATTTGCACTCATCTGTCAATTATTTATTTGCCGTACAAGTAAATTCAATCAGCTGGCTTCTAACTTTCACATGTATTTTGAGAGGTAACGGACAGTTTATCTGTCTAGTGGCCAATTTCACCAAGTTCAGTTAAATCTAACTATTACTTAAACTTTCAGTTAACAATATGTTTTTATAAGCTGAGTTTTCAACGCCATCTAAAAAGTGAATTTGCCTTGTTTTCTATTCTCAAGTTTTCGATATGAGCTTGAGCGTCTCTACACGCAGAGAAAAAATATGTTTAGATATGGTCACCTCCAACAAAACTATTTTTAGACAAAATTTTAAACATATTATGTTTAAATTTAACCATATTATTGTCACCGACAAACATATAATTGTTAAATTAGTCCTCCATCAAGAAGCCACAACCATATTATGGTTGCCTCTAAAAATGTTATGGTTAAATATGATAATAATTTGTTTTTAAATTAACAATAGTATTTTCCTCTTTTCTAAGAGCAACATGCTTTGGTTGAAAATCAACCATGCTATTATTAATGTTAAACATATTTTAGTTATTACTAACCAAAAGATGTTCGGAGGCAACCATAATATAGTTGTGCCTTCTTGATGGAGGACTATTTTAACAATAATATGTTTGTCGGTGACAATAATATGGTTAAATTTAAACATAATATGTTTGCAATTCTCTTTGAAAATAGTTTTGTTGGAGGTGACCAAATTTAAACATATTTTTTTTCTGGGTGTAATAATCAATTTTCTTCACGTTTTTATTTTATTGTTTGCTAAGTAGAGGGCGGCCAAACCATAGATATGAACTCCCTTAAAATTGAAAAAAAATCTCACATATAAGAACTGTGTGAATTCAACACACTTGTAAAAGTTCTCCTCAATTTTTGACAACTATTTTGTAAACAATAAACAATTGAAAACAAATTTTTTATGTGTTTCATTAAAATTTTTCAAAAGAAATTTAAATTTTTTGCATTTAAAACAATGCCCAAAGTTTTATTCCGCACTAATCTTGGCGCTGGTTCCTTATAATTATAAAACGTAGAAAAACAAGTCACATTCGCGTTCTTAATAGTTTAAGTGTTTTCTTAAATGTTGTTCGTTTGCGTGTTGAGGAGCTTGTTCTTTAGGCGTGGCTCTCTGTGTAAAACAGCAGTCTATATCTCAAGCTTTTACAGCATAAAATGTACACCTTCAATAAACAGGGGTTGACCAAAGTCTCATCTGGAATTATGGTAACCAGTAATTATACTCACCCCACCATACGTGGAGAGGGTATTATGGACTTGTGCTGATATGTGTAACACATAAAAATATTGGTTTTCGACACTTATAGCATACCGATCGACTTAGAACTACTTCCTGAACCGACCTAACGATGGCCGTTCATCCGGCTGGCTGTATAACCTTTGTACGCAAATTAAAGTTCATAATTTTAGAGACAATTTGATGAAATTTGGTACAAATTATTAAATTTTCTTAAGGACGAATAGCAGGAATCGCCCCATACCTTTATAAATCCCCCATATAAACATCTTTCTAGAATAGATTCTTCTTTCATATAAACCATCTTATTATGCTGGTATTTCGATTGAACTTGGCCCAGAAATATTTTATTTCAACCTTAATCGTTTAACCAAACTTCAATGTCATGGCATGTAGGACCAGAATTGATCATAGGTCCCATACAACCGCTCTACAAAAAATCTATTTCAGAAGTAGATATCTAGATAATATTCGGCACAAATAACTCGTATAAATACATGAATCTTAAACTAATAACATAATTTTGTTTTGGGGCGTCCATGATTGTACATTAGTCTCAAATAAGGTACACTCTCAAAAATTTGTATTTGGTGTAGGGTATTATGTAGTCGGGCTTTCTCACTTGTTTCTTATAATTTGGTAAATATCATTAAAGTGGTGAAATATTCCCAGTAAACAGTAAAGATTGATGTAAAATTAATAATGTTTTTTAATTATGTAAACCCATTCTCAAATATATACATATTGCTACAAAATGCTTAAATATCATTCAAAACTTATAGCATTTTCAAAAAAAAGAGAACTTTTTGTGAATTTCTTAACAAAATTAAAAAAAAATCGATATTATTTTTCGGACCTTTTATTTGTGTTTGCTGGAAATGTGGGGAGTATTTATTTCATACTAACACAATGATAAAATGTTTACCAACACATTCTCATCACTTAAGTTTTTTTTTGACAACAGACTTAGGTTTTTGACAAGCGAGTTTCATATCTATAAAATCTATGGGCCAAACTTCGCAAGCAGTTTGACAACATCAATAAGAAGAGCCCTAAGTTCAAATTGAACGTTTTATTTAACTTTTCTTTACAAATGAAATGAAAATTTTATAAATAAAGGAATTAAAAAAAAAAATAAGAAGTTTGTGTGAATATTAAAAATTTTTAATATATGTATAGACAAACATTCATCATACATTTTTCATTTGTTTATTTATTTGTTTGTGTGGTTTATTTGTCTCTTAAATTTATTTGATCCTGCTATGAACCGGTCCCAAAAGATTTGGATTTACAGACTTTATTTACATTAATGTCATGTCAGGCAAACAGAAGAGTGCGGTGTTTCTGAAGTAACTTTGGAAGACATGGCAATGTTGATTTTTGTATCTTTAAGTGAAGAGACATGAGAAATTTGAGTCTGGAAACCTTTAAAATGCAGTTGTTAATTTCTCTTCCGGATTTTATTGTCACTGTTGTTTTTTTTTTTTTTTTTTTTGCTTTTCTTTTAATATTTAGACTTGTAATGATGCTTATTAAGTTTAACATGATTTTTAACGAGCTTGGATTTTCGATTCAGTTTTAATTTTATTTTACAATACAAATACCTGGGCAAAAGAAATTTAAGTCTTCAGACTGTTCAAAAGAAAATCTATGAAAGAAAAGGTAATAAAAGTTTAAGATTTAGTTAGAAGGAAGAATTGAGAAAAGAAAACAATTTGGGATTACATTGTTATTATCAAGGCGAATACATATAAACGGTGGTGGCGATACTACAACAAGTACAACACAAAAACACAACATTATATTTTTTTTGTTGCTTTCGTTGGTCGATATGTCAAAAACTCAAGCAACTTTTGGCATTTTTCTATCTAAAGGGGTCTGTACACGGTCAAGCATTTCTCATCAAGCGCTATGGTACTATTAGTGAAAATGTGGTTGTATGTGTAACACCGACGACGCTGGATGGAAAATCAAAAAATTTAGAAATGACTACGAATATTACGTCCAGTTTTAACCGGTTATTTTAGCTTTGCCCAAGTCGGTTATTTTAAAATGCCCATTTTTTCGAATATCGAATAAACCGGTTATTTTGGTATAATAAACCGGTTATTTTAATAATGTGTAATTAATATACATTTTCCTTACTCTTGTTGTAGATGTACCCGTAATTTAAGTATTTTCTATTTGAATATTGGTCAAACTTAAACTTTTAATGCACAAAATGTAACAAAGATCAAAAAACAATATAGGTAAACACTATAAATACAAATCGCTTATAAAAGCGTGTGTTCCTGTAAAAAACCCAAAAACTTCAAAATACTACAAAAACGTGTGCAGTTAAAAAGTAAATAGTAATTTGTGCGAGAGTATTCTAAATATTAAATATAAATTTATATAGAGGTTATCACTAGAGATTTTCTGAACGCGATTAAAAAGACAAAGTTAGGTGCTTCAAGTGCCCTAAAATGATAAGTTGCAAAGGTTCTTAAATGTCACGACTTATTAATCACCTTTATTTAGTCTCATTGGTGAAATATTAGCCCATTGTGTTGCCGAGGACGTAATGCCCTTTAAGGCACTAAAAACTCTTAAGTAGTTCGAACATCTCTTTATGCTGAAAACTACAACATTCCGGCGGAATTAACGATATGGGAAAAATTTCTACCAGTTTTGTTTATTAAAACAGCAAGAACTAAACAACAAAATTGAAGAAATCAAACAATGTAATGGAAGGTTTTAAATTGTAGTCGACGAATTGACAAATATTTCACACAAAAAGCATGTTCATTTTACTATTCGTTAAAGAATGTTCAATTTACTATTCGTTAAAGCATGTTCATTTTACATGCGTTTCTTTAATGCTGAAACAAAATAATTTGAAATAGATAATCCTTGCTAAGAGGTTCTGTTTGCAACTTTTCAGAAATATGGCTGATTTATATAGACATGCTTAACCACCAACAAATTTAAACTCATTCAAAATAAATTTGGGGGAATATTTCAAATAATAACTTTATTAAATTCCTATAATTTATTTGCTTTCGCAAAACGTTTGTCTAGATCAAATATCGTTCAACAGATTCTAAATTACATTATACAAATATCTTCTTACAAATAAAGTTTAGTAAATCAATAAAAAATTGTTGAAAATTAAGCTAAAGTTTGATCAATTTACTGGTCCCGCTTTTCATGGATTTTATCGTCAAATATTCGTTAGGTCTGATCTAAGTCATATTTATGTATTTTGTTGGTTCCTCACCTTGTTTGTATTCAAATTAACGTTTTTTTAAAAAAACTTATTTGATTTTTGTGTTTATATGTATTCGAATTAAAACCGGTTAACCGGTTATTTAAAAAATGCTTAACCGAAAACCATGTTTTTCAAAATAGCAACTATTCGTAATATTCGAAAACCGGTTATTGAAAAAAGTCGAATAATCGATCTCCCTAATCGATATATCGATGTATCGAACGTATTAAGCTGAAATTATTACCAAATTTAAAAACCTAATATACCTACATATGTCAATGCATATTTACATATGTACAAACATATTACATGTAATTCCATTCTAACTTTTTATTGTTTATTTTAATTTTAAATTTACTGCCTGTCCCTCGATTTCGAACGAAACTTTCATTCGCTTAACTTTTATTTAAAGCAAAAACCAATTATAAAATTTCGTTTTTAAGGTAAGTTATGCGAACGATGTTTTCGTTTGAAATCGAGAGACCGGCTGTTAATTCTACAATAAAAAAATTCAAAAAAAAGTAAAGAATACAAAAAAAATTTTATTTATTCGCGATTCTTTGCATAATTCTAGGAACCCTTTCCAGAATATTTTTTCCGCGTTTATTTTTTTGTTGTCATCTCTTAAAACCCCGAAACAATTGTGTAATATATGAAAAAGTAAAATGGAAAAGCGCCTTTATTTTCTTATTATTAGTTAAAAAACATATGATGCAATTCTAAAAAACAACAGTATTGTAAGCAGTTGAGCAACGGTTAAAATGTTGAATTTTATTAGAAAGAGATCTTAAAAATATCGAATTCGATAGTCGTAGATAAATATCGATGTACCGATATATCGGTATTTTTAATATCGGCGATATATATCGAATTAAATTTTTTTTAAATATCGATATTTTGATATATCGATATTTATTGCCCATCGATATTTATTGCATACACGAGGGAATTCGCCGGCATGACAAGCATTTTGACCGTGTACAGACCCCTTAAAGCCGGCGATGCACTATCCTATTCAGTCGTAAGATTTGTCAAAAATATCGTGTAAGCTCATAAAGTATGATAGGACAAGTTCATAAAAAAGTTGGGCTTAACTGTTCTTAACAGTTTTGTAGCAGTTTAGGACAACGCTACGTCTTAAGAACGTGACCATAGAGTAGCTTAAAAATGAATTGAGTAAAAGATTTTTTGACAAGTCTGTCCGACTTGCAAATGTTTATAAAAATTTTCATTAAATGATACATTCTATGCGATCGAAGTTGTATTTTCTTGTAAAGTAGCTGAGTCATTTAAGTTTGCATATCTGATAGTATTTCGTTAGATTTTCGTGCGAAATAATCGTATGATTGTGTAGGATATTGAATCCCGGCCTTAAGTTAGAAAAAAGTAGCTTAGCTGTGCCTTCAACGCCACCTGAAAAATTAATTCGACTTGGTTATTGTTTTTTAAGGGTAATCAGACCATCCTTGTTTATCCGGCTTGGGGCGTTTTGTACCACGATTTAGTTTTTTGGGGTTTGACCACAAAAAGTTTGACAAATATCCAACATATATGCCAAATATTAAAAGTGTATAATATTTCTACAAACATGCTTCAAATGTCTGTCTAAACCAGTGTTGCCAATTTAGCCATTTAGTGGCTAGATTAAGCCATTTTTCACATTGTTTAGCCATTAGCCGTTTTTTTTCTTAGCAATTTTCCAACTTGCTTAGCCATAAAAAAATATTTCCTTTTTTTTTTATTTGAAAATAGTAATGTTTATTTTCTTATAAAAATTTATAAAATTGCTAAAAGTAAAATAAAAAATTTTACAATTAAAATGCATTCATTTTAAATCACAACTTTTACATATGTAAATCGCTATAAATGATCGGTTTTCACCAAAAAAAGAAACATAGCAACATCTCTCACTTGGATGCCACACGATCAAGTTTTGGCTTTCAATTTGCAAAACTCACAATTTTTACTAACACACTCACACTTTTTAAATTGACCACGAGATTGCACTCAACTTTACCTTTCCATTTGATTGGCAATTTTTTGATCAATTTAACAGCTGATCACAAGTTCAGTTAGCAAATTTCTTGGTTGGTTTTTAAAAATTGTTTTCTTGTAGATATCTTGAAAGTAAATTGTTTACAAATTAGGGATGGGCAATAAATATCGATATATCAAAATATCGATATTTAAAAAATCATAATCGATATATATCGCCGATATTAAAAATACCGATATATCGATACATCGATAGTTATCTACGACTTTCGAATTCGATATTTTTAAGATCTCTTTATAATAAAATTCAACATTTTAACTTTTGATCAACTGCGTACAATACTGTTGTTTTTTAAGAATTGCATATGTTTTTAAGTAATATTAAGCAAATATCGGCGCTTTTTCATAGATTACACACTTCAGTTTTGTCTCGATTTTTTAAGAGGTGACAACAACAAAATAAGCGCTGAAAAAATATGCTGAAAAGTGTTCGTAGAGTTATGAAATGAACCGCCTTAATTATGGCGTATTAGCAGCAATAGACTCATGAAAGTTGGAATAATAAAAAAATAATATTTAGTTTTTTTCTTCTATTGGAGCATGTTCTTATATATTAAAAATAAAATATTGCACAGTTTACTTGTATAGTATGAGTCACAAGTTTCGTTTACCGGCAGTATATAATCCGACAAGTAAAGAATAAAAAAATATTTTATTTTTCTTTACTTTTTTTTTTTGAATTTCCATCGATTTCAAACGAAAACGTTGTTCGTATAACTTACCTTAAAAACTAAATTTTAAAATTGGTTTTTGTTTTAAATAAAATTTAAGCGAATGAAAGTTTAGTTCGAAATCGAGGGACAGGCAGTAAATTTGAAATTATAAGAAATAATAAGAAGTTAGAATGGATATATGTCCTTGTAATATGTTTGTGCCTATGTAAATATGTATTGACATAGGTATATTAAGTTTTTAAATTTGGTCATAATTTCAGCATAATTCGTTCGATACATCGATATATCGATATTTTTAATTAATAAATATCGATACTCTTAAAAAATATCGATACGATATATATCGATATATTTTTTCAATTTGCCCATCCCTATTACAAATTGCGTGCAGCCTACGTCACAGCTTTCAATTTGTGTAAATTTTGACAAACAGTATATGTAAAAAACTATCAAGAAATGCTTGATCGTTTGGCCGCAGGGTAAGCGTCAAAACCTTCAAAATTTCTTATTTTTAGAAATTTCGGAATTTACTTTGAAGTTGCTCTCACTTTCATGATCTAATGCTGAAGTAGAGAGGGTATTTATCCAGGTAAACATCGTTGAAAGTAATTTGAGAAATAGGTTACATTTTATTAATTCGATTTTATCAATTTTTCTACCATAACAATAAAATAGTTTGTATCTGGTTTTATTTTTTTGTTGGAGATTTGGACTTAAAAGGTTGGGCAAATATATTCAAAATATTTAAAACTAATAGGTACAAGTGATTCCTATGAGATAAACAATATCGACATCGAATTTATCGACAATTTTATTTTTTAAATTCAAAAAAATATTGAATTTTCGTTTATTTTTAAGTTACAAATTGGTCTCAATTTACAATTTTATTGTAAAAAACTTTTAATGAATTATTTTTGTTTTGTTATCGAATATTAATGTGTTTTTATTGAAAAAAAAACTTTTAGCCATTGTTTTCCGTAAATTTTGCCATTTTTGGTCAGCAAGTTTTGGCAACACTGGACTAAACAGCAAACACCCCAATTAACAACAAAAAACATTAGTGGTTTATTTTGCCCTTTAATAACTTTTTTTATACACTGAACAAAATTTTTATTATCAAATATTGAAATAGGGAAATTTTGTGTATTTTGTTTACAAAAAAAAAAAAAGAAAAACAAAAAAATAGTAAAAAGTATTTTGGGCTTTGTGCTTAAAATAATTGGGGAAAAACAGTACGTCTGGCACCCCTAACGAGCTGAGTATTGGAACCACTTTTGTGGATTGTTCTCTATATCAGGCCATAAATATTGAATGCCATTCACATTTACCGCAACTTGTTCGTCGTTTTCGAAAAAATATGGTCCAGTGATCTTTTCTATAGTAATTCCACACCATACTCTACATCAACTATTATTCTTGCATTTAAGGTGCCCCATATTCTACAATTTTGCTTATTCCCGTGACCATTGAGCTGAAAATGGACCTGCTCGCTCATTAGTCGATTTTTGTATCCGAATATATTTGGACATTTCGTGTTAATTTAACAAAAGAAGTACATACCTAAAATTATTTTTTGCTGTTAACTGCTAAAAAAAATAACTTTGATATTTAAACTTTCCTTAAACTGTAAGAAATTAACAGGTCTTAAATATATTTTCATATAATCTTTTTATCAGAGCAAAGCATATAAATTAAATCGTTTATATTTTGCTTACATCAGAGGATCTGCGGGCCGCCTAAATTTGTCAAAATATTAACAATTATTTCAAATTTGTTAAAAATAAGTTACTAATATGTTTTTACTTGCGCGAGTTTTTTTCAATTTAATTTAAAATATCGTACATCAAAATTTCAGATTGGATATTTTCTTTCGGCGAATATTGGTGCAAATAAACGTATATAAATTGATATTCGTAGCTTCACTAGAACTACATTAATTTGCTTCTTGTTATTAAAAAAAATTAAAATTTAATAATTTTTTTTTTTTCAGACTGTAATGACATCATCAAACACTGAAAAGCGCGAACATCTTTATAAAATTCTAGTCATCGGTGAATTGGGCACTGGCAAAACATCATTTATAAAACGTTATGTTCATCAGTTTTTTAGTCAAAACTATCGCGCCACAATTGGTGTCGATTTTGCCTTAAAAGTTTTACACTGGGATCCCAATACAATTGTGCGTTTGCAGTTGTGGGATATTGCCGGCCAGGAGCGTTTCGGTAATATGACAAGAGTGTATTACAAGGAAGCCGTTGGTGCCTTTATTGTATTCGATGTAACACGTAGTGGTACATTCGATTGTGTTAGTAAATGGAAAGAAGATTTAGATTCGAAAGTACAATTGCCAGATGGTAGTCCAATTCCGTGTATATTGCTGGCCAATAAGGTAAGTTTTTGTTATTAAATGTGTTTTTAATGGGGGCCTGTACACGGTCAAAATGCTTGTCATGCAGGCGAATTCACTCGTGTACTTGTGCTGGACGTAAATTCGCAGTCATATCTAATTTTTTTTTTAATTCCATTTAGCATCGTCGGTGTCACATATACAGACAAATTTTTACTAATACTACCATAGCGCTTGATGAGAAATGCTTGACCGTGTACAGACCCCTTAAGGAGTTAATGTGAATGTAACTTTTAAATAGGTTACAAAGAAAAACATTTGTGTCACGTATTATTATATGACGCATACACATTCAAAATCTATAATTATGCAATATAAGTGCCAAATATCAAAATGTTAACTGAACCTTATTTTAGGAAGACAGTTTACTAGGAATAGCCTAGTTCAACATGTTGTGACATGTAGGATATATTCGGGACAAATGTATGCCCCTAGTTATCATAGTATACATTTTATTATGATTACAACAAGCGAAAGTTCTTTAGCGAGATCCTCTTTGGATTGTTTAGAATATATGCATATTTTTAATGATATATTTTAAATCTCTTAATTATGGGAACTTTTATTATTGAGTATACCCTGATGTTTATAACGCTCGGAAATTTAAATTTCAATTAGACCCACTTTTTGGTAAAATTTTATATAATTTTTGAATCAAAATAACTTTTACAGTCGATTTAACAAAGACCTTCTGGCTTGTTTCTAGGCTCGTTGTCCGATTGTCCGTGTACAGGTTGCAGTTTTGAGGATAATTTAAAGACATTTTCAACATAAACTATTTCATGCCCTAAGCCTGCGGATATTTGTGAAAATCGGTTTATGATTCATCAAAACTTATTACAAAATATCCACCACAAAAAAATTATACGCAAAAATCTTCTAGTAGAAAGGTATACAACTTTATCAAATTTTGTTATGATTTGTTCTAATTCAACATACTTTCTATAAAAATTCCTTTACCAAAAATCATTTTAATGTAATATTTGTGCGTAAAAAACAGATCTCAATTTGGGCGACAAGTTAATCAAATCTGGAACATATACCTTATAGCCTATTGAAATTAGTGACGATTGGCCCATTATTACACCTAGACCACGTACAAATGATCTACTGGAATAGCGTTATGGCGCAAAAATCTATAAACAATGTAAATACCGGAAGTTTTTAAAAATTTATTTATTTGAAAAAGATCTAATTCTCGTAAATACGTTAATTTATTGTTGTTATTAACCCATTTTTCGCCGCACCAGGTAAACTGACAATGTAATAACGAAATAAGATTTTAAGTAACTGACAGAAAAAAACAGAGGATCTAGGATATAGCAAAAAAAAATAAACAAAAAGTTTTTTGACTGGGTCGTTCCGGGGGCTGGGATTACAGGCATACCTCCCCCTGCGCATAAAAGCTCAAAAATTTAATTTTTATGGTATTCCATTTCTTTTAATATTAACGCCCACAAAAGGGGCGGAAAAAAGTTACACAGTTTACAGTTTACGATCTCCTGGGTTCAATTTTAGGTTTTTTAACTTTCGCCGACGTTAAAAGTTTTATTTCGTCAGCTCATTATTGGTTTGACCTACCGACCATTTGTATAAAAATTTAGTTAGGTATGTGGTATGTATATTTTGAATACACCCTTTATGAACCCAAAACCTGTTTCACGAATTTTTTTTATACTTTCTGAAATATTAGGCATTAATTTTGCTTTATAGCAACTATTTTAAAGTTTATTAAGTATTGTTTTGCTTTACACGCCACTGTTTGGCAAGTGCTGCAAATTCCTAATACAAAAACGTACAAAATAAATTTTCCTTCATTGTCGTATGAAAAACAAGTAGTTAAAGCGTAGTTAAAAATCAAAATAAAATGACAGCAAGAAAATAAATTTAACTCTTGCTTCGCTTCATTGCCGTAAGAAAAAAGTAATAGAAGCAAACGCAAAATAAAATGTCAACAACTCAATACACAGCAGTAAGCGTACGTATGCAGCACAAAAAGCTTTTTAGAAAAACATTTAGAAAAGTGGCGTATGCGGCACAAAGCAATAATTTTCACTTTCAATAAAATACTATTAACTTCTAAGTTCGTTCATGAACGTTCACAAAAATTTACATTTATCTTAAACATATATGCCAGAAGCAGTGGTGAATATACAAAAAATTTTATCGGGTATATTTTCAGAAAACTTCATGTAAACTTTCACTGTCGTTTTACGATTTACTGAACAAAAGTATGGGAAAACTTAAAAAAAAATTAAATTTTTCATAGAAAGGATTAGTGCCTCTAGGGGGAACTTTTTCCTCCTTGGTCCGATCCTATTTATTTTTGAGCTTTACCAGCCTATGGCCATAACACATATTTTCATTTATCTAATATAAGCTAAAAAAAAAAGTAACATCCGGGAAGATTGGCAAAACACCGCTATGTGCGTCGCCTACAAATAAAAATTATTAATAATATTTTGTTTAATTCTTATTTATTTTCAGTGCGATCAAGACAAACAAGGAGTGGTAACGAATGCCGAAAAAATGGATGAGTATGTAAAAGAACATGGTTTCTCAGGATGGTTCGAAACATCCGCCAAAGAGAATATTAACATAGATGAGGCAGCTAGAGCTTTAGTGAATAAGGTAATTACTATAAAATAATGAAATTATGTTCTTAGAAACCAATAAATGTGTATAATAAAAATATTTTTAAAATTTACAGATTTTATTAAATGATAAATTAATAAGTGCTGCAGATTTGGCCGACAGTGAAAAATTGAATCTGAACAATTCGGAAAATCAAACAGCTTTAGATGGCAAAAACAAGTGTTCCTGTTGATTTTGTTTTTATCGTCATTATAATTATTATTAAATATTATCATTAATATACACGAAAGGCCTTAGGAAAAGGATATTTCTTAAGGTCCAACCGAAATTTAATTGTTTTGCCTTATACATACATATAAAGTAGGTGTTTATTAATTAATTATATTTCTTTTTGTTACAATTTGTATCTTCTATTTATCGTTTCTTTAATATTGTATATGTATTTATAAACATTTTAAGAATTTTAAAAAGTTTTTTCATTTCTCGTATACATTCATTCGTCTTTATAATTATAATTATTAAAATATTACAACACTGGAGTAGATCAAATTAAATAAAAACAAACATACACAACAAAAACTTTTTTATATAAATATATACCTTTACATTTTAAAAAATATTAAGAAAGATCAACAAATATAAAACTATACATATATAAACATAAATAAAGAAAAAATAAATTATTTACTTTGGTATTTGTACTTTGAACTTCTGCTGCATTCTCTTATTTCTTTTTCTTAAACAGCAGAGTATAAAAACAACAATTAGCAATTGGTAACATCATTAACTATTAAATTAAATCTTAAACATAAAAGTTTTTTTTACGTTAAATATTTACTGAGTAATAAACAAAAACAAACACAATTATGTTTAAATTAAGACCGGACGGACGGACATCTTTAGATCGGCTCAGAAAATTATTGATCGGTATACTTGATACGACCATTATTTTAAGCTGTTACAAACATCAGCACAAGCCCATATTACCCTCTTCTATTGTGGTGTGGGTATAACAGTGTTGCCAAAACTTGGTGACCAAAAATTGCTAATTTTACGGAAAACAATGGCTAAAAAATGGTTAAAATTTTTTTAAATAAAAACATAAAAATTCAATTACAAAACAAAATTGAGATCAATTTGTAACTTAAAAATAAACGAAAATCAGATATTTTTTTAACATTTAAAAAATAAAATCGTCGATGAATTCGATGTCGTTACTGTTCATCTCACAGAAATTACTTGTACCTATTAGTTTTAAATATTTTGAAGGTATCCTGACAACATTTACCCAACCTTTTGAGTCCAAATCTCCAAAAAAAAAAAAAAAAAAAAAAAAAATATATATATATTTTATTGGTATGGTAAAAATATTTACCTAATTGATAAAGTCGAATTAACCGTTGCTAAAAGTAACCTATTTCTCAAATCACTTTTAACGATGTTTACTTGACTAAATACCCGCTCTACTTGAGCATTAGACCATAGAAGTGAGAACAACTATAAAGTAAATTTTGAAAATTTCTTGTTGCTACCTGTACACAATACACTGTTGCAGTGTCGTGCAGTGACGCTAAAGGTAGAAGTACATAACACGAGTTAATTCGTCGACGAGTATTATGCGTTTATAAACTTAAGCGCTTGAAAAATGACAAGTTACAAAACGCGCGTTATAAAAGTCTTCTTTCAGCTGTTTTTTTTAACACCTTTTTTATAGAATTGCAAGCTTCAGCTCTTTTTATACGATACTGTATGTTTGATACACTCTACAATAAGTTTTTCCTTCATGATGCACAAATTTGTTAAATTATTCTTTTTTGTTGTCAGCTGATTACTTGTCAAAAATACACAAAGCGTTAAAAAGTTCAAAGTTAACCAACTTTCTGGCACCTGCGCATCAAAAAGTTATTTGTGTAACTAGTTCCATGACTTTTTTGACAGAAGTATACAGAGCGCGCCGCGCACTTACGCGAGTTATGTACTTCTATCCTAAGAGATGTTGCTTTGTTGATTTTTTTTTTTGTTATTCAATAGATTTTTTATTTCAAATACTACTATCTTTATTCGACCTTTTAATTTTCAATACTTTATCAATTGATAAGCTCGAGGCCACAGTTGTTTTTTTAAAAAATGTTGTAATCTTTATTATTCTTTTTTGTCTTCAATATTTCTCCATCCTTTGGATGGCATCTTCAGGAATCTTAAAAATACATAAAAACAGAAACATAAATTTTGAGAAACCCTGTAACACTAATAACTATTGTACAGAAAATTATATAACAGTACATATTAACAAAAAACAAAAAGAAAACAAACTCACTATAAAATACGAGTAACAATTATTCAACACAAAACGACTATTCTCGTTCACGTGTTAGATTGCACTGTTGATCCTGTCTCTTTTTATTTATAATATGCCTAAAGCTCTGTGCTACGTTATCTACATCGCTCTTAAAGTTAATTCTCTTATCTTGTCTTATGTTTATTATATGTAGCATTTCTAGTGTCAGCCGTTTATTGTAACTCTCTTCTGTTTGTAATATTTGTACATCGTCTAGTTTGGGTATATGATTTCTTTCCGCACAATGGGCCGCAAGTGCTGTTTTATGTGTCAGTGAATTATTTCTACATCTTAAGTCCGATTTGTGTCCTGCAATTCTCGTCTTTAATTTATTTTTGGTGGTTCCTACATATACTTGCTCGCATACGTTGTTTCCATCACCATTGCACTGTATTTTGTATATAACGTTTGCCTTCTCCATTTTATCCACTTTTGTTTTTGTGTTAGAAAACAGATTTTTTAGTGTGTTTTCTGATCTTGGCGCTGTTTTATATTTTACTTTATTGTAAACTCCTGACTTTTCAATTCAGTAGAAGAAGAGCCACGAATTTACAAATCAATGACATATGTACCAAAAATATCGGAAAGAATTGAAAAGTCAGGAGTTTACAATAAAGTAAAATATAAAACAGCGCCAAGATCAGAAAACACACTAAAAAATCTGTTTTCTAACACAAAAACAAAAGTGGATAAAATGGAGAAGGCAAACGTTATATACAAAATACAGTGCAATGGTGATGGAAACAACGTATGCGAGCAAGTATATGTAGGAACCACCAAAAATAAATTAAAGACGAGAATTGCAGGACACAAATCGGACTTAAGATGTAGAAATAATTCACTGACACATAAAACAGCACTTGCGGCCCATTGTGCGGAAAGAAATCATATACCCAAACTAGACGATGTACAAATATTACAAACAGAAGAGAGTTACAATAAACGGCTGACACTAGAAATGCTACATATAATAAACATAAGACAAGATAAGAGAATTAACTTTAAGAGCGATGTAGATAACGTAGCACAGAGCTTTAGGCATATTATAAATAAAAAGAGACAGGATCAACAGTGCAATCTAACACGTGAACGAGAATAGTCGTTTTGTGTTGAATAATTGTTACTCGTATTTTATAGTGAGTTTGTTTTCTTTTTGTTTTTTGTTAATATGTACTGTTATATAATTTTCTGTACAATAGTTATTAGTGTTACAGGGTTTCTCAAAATTTATGTTTCTGTTTTTATGTATTTTTAAGATTCCTGAAGATGCCATCCAAAGGATGGAGAAATATTGAAGACAAAAAAGAATAATAAAGATTACAACATTTTTTAAAAAAACAACTGTGGCCTCGAGCTTATCAATTGATAAAGTATTGATTTTTTATTTCTTTTTTTATTAAAAGATAATCACCCCTATCGTGAAAAACAAGTGGAATTTTTGTTTCCATGAAATTTTTATTCCCCTTGAAGGGAAAAATGGTATCGCGAAACTCCCGTGAACAATTTTTCACGCTATCAGTTCTCATTGAATGAAAAAAAGAAGAAATATTAAAAACTTAAAAAAAAAAAAACAAAAAAAAAATTTTTTGTTCAAAAATATACACGTATATTTTAAAGAAAATTAAAAAAAAAAAACAAAATATAAATATAAAGTTTGATTGCAACATTAGCTTATTTTGTACTTTTATGTAGTAAAATAATTTCTAAAGTTCTGCCATGTTTTTGAAAAGCTGCATAACTCCTCAGGCTATCGACCTGCTTTTTTTGCATTTTGTTGAACGGAAATTGACCTTAAAATTAATTTTGTAAACTTTAATATTCGAATTATGAGAAGAGTTACTTACATAAATGTTTTTTTTTTAGCAAAAATAAAGTGAGAAATTCAAAGGGAAAAGTGAACAAAATACGAGGGAAAAATTTTTTCACGATAAGGGGAATTTATTTTCTGTGAACATTTTTTTCACGTTATTATTCTCCTATGAATTAATTTTTTTCATGGGAGTTTTTCATGATCGCAAATACGTGAAAAGGGAAAAAATTACAAGGAAGAATTATTCACAATAGGGGTGAATGAAAATAATAAAATAACAACGTGTGGTTTGTAAAAATTAGTCAAGAAATGACTGAGTTACATTGGACCGAAATTTCACACAAATTTTAATGATTTTTTGCAATTTTGCTCTTTTAGACTTCTTTTTTTAATATTAAACAAAAAAATTTGTTTTTAGTTTTATATCATTTACTTACCCAATAAAAAATTTTCCTATTTTGCGAAGCACTAATGGTACATTTCAAAAAGTAAGCTCACATTTAAGCGCTACGCAATAAGACATACAGAGATGCAGTAAGGTAAGCGAACGAATTCTTAATAACTTAAAAAATATTTGAAGAGCCACGACATTCCCTTACTACGAAGCAGGTTCGTAAGGGAGCATATAAAATACTAACGGTAACAAAAAATTCAGTGTGCAAAGCTGATCGTTACATTCAACAATTTTTATATGCGCTGAAGAAAGCGCTTTCTGTGTCAAAAATGTATTGCTTCAAAGTGGGAACTCGCCATATAAAATTCATGTCTTCCGTAAGCGATATGGTAAGCGAAACTTTTACGTTTCTCCCTTACAAACCTGCTTCGTTGGAAGCTCCATTTTTTATTGGGTAGTTTATTTCAATGTGAATCTTTTGTACCCAATATGTTACAGAATATTAATCCAATTATCCCACTTTTCGATTTCTATCAAAACAAAAAAAAAACGGTCAAACTTGGCAAATATTTGACGAAAAACAATAGGCAAACTAAAATATATTTTCCTTTAATTGCTACATTTATTTTGATTATAATGCTACATCATACAAAAAACTGCTTTTTGTATATATTGGGGTATTCACAAGGTGTGCCATCATGATTTATTGTCATAATGTTCTAACATTTTACAATGGTTTAAAAATATTGTTGTTGGTTTGTAAACAAAAAGTGTCTTAAATAAATAGAACGTTTCTTGCTATGTTTATTGTGCTGTCGTAATTAATAGCACATTAAATTATGAGGGGTTGCTCACAACAGTCGTATTTTTTCATGTTATTATTTTAAGACATATGGCTTTATGACACCTTGTGAATCCCCCATATGTATATTAGTGCCGATTAACGGTTAACCGACTAATTACTACCCTATTAACTGATCGGTTAATTGGTTAAAATTCTCTATTTTCGATAAGCGATTAAACCGGTTAATTTAAGTCGATTAACCGATGCAAAATATAAATTTTTTTATTTGTTTGTAGTATTATAACATTTTATTTGTGTTTTCAATTATTTTTTCATCTCATATACAAAAGGTATGCATTTAGAAAACATTTTTTCATGTTCAGTGATCTTCATTTTAAATAAGTGTTTGCTGTCAACAGCTTTTATATATATGTGTTTAGTTATTTTTTTATTCTCATATCAATCTTTTAACAGAATTAACCTTAACAATAAGAAGTGTTAAAAATTAAAAAAATTAAAATAGAACTCTTATGGGTTGCTTTCGATTTCTCCAACATCTACGATTAGTGAATGAATTTTTTCCAAGTCAAGTTTTAAAAAAAATAAAGAAAAGAATTATTTTAATCCTAAATATTTAAGCCAAATAAATTTTATAAAAGATTATTTTTTAAGATCTCCTTAAACTATTGAAATAACTAATAAAATTATCTCACAGTTTATTTTTTAATTAATACACAATATTTCTGTATTTATTAAAAATATGTATTACATAACTATGAATTACTTTTTTTTTTGTTTGCTCGTTTTAGTTCAAGAATTGTTGTTTGTTATGTCCAAATAATACATAATTTATGCATCTTTATCTATTAAAATTACTTAATTTATAAAAAAAAACTTTATTAATCGTTTAACCGATCAATAACAGAATTAACCGTTTATTAACCGGTTTAACCAAAACTTCGGTTAATTAATCGAGTGGTTAACCGATTAAAGCAAAAGCCCGATTAAATGAATGTTTTTTCGATCTATTGTCTTTGAAATTTTCTATCTTTCTATCGAAAGTAAAGAATTTAGATAAACAATAGATTTCATTATTTTCTTAACACTCAAATCTTTCAGTCAGAGCTAATGCAACGTAAATCTACATCTCAGTTTATTCATTTATCGTATTTTCTAGTAATGTTCAACGACTGTTAACTAGTGAAATTGCATCAGAAAATGTAGCAGTGGCTTTGCTTATGGATTTTGTGGTCTTTTTTAAGTTACCTAAAATTTGTAGCGAAATTGTTTTTATTTTCACAAAAATCATTAAAAATTAGCAGAAAATTATTAACACGTACAATTACATACATGATTTATTAATGGGAGAACGTTTTACCATTATGGCGCAAAGCAAAACGGCTGATGCTGCAGGTTCACACCAAGCGGTCAATCCGTTTATTCATGAATACAAAAATTCGTAGTGTAAAATTGTATTGACAAGTTACACAGAAAACGCGTAAAATGCATATACGTATCGAGAGCATGACTCAAGCATGATGATGGCGATTAAGCATGCGTCTCGAAAAAAGGAAAAATTCGTGGTGTGGACAGACCTCCAGCTTAAGGGTACGAACAGAGTAGCACTATACAAATTAGTACAAATAAGCGCGAACAGGTCATAGTGGGCGCCGAGCTGGTCAGAGCGCAAAGCCGATTGAATCCGAGAAAACAGTTGCAAAGCGCATTTCAGCGCCGAAAAAATTGTTTATGTTATATTGTTATGATATCAACTTGTTTGGAAAACATTTTAAAAAATTAAAAACAAAAATTTAAGAAAAAGTAAATAAAACATGCAATCCAAAAATTAAAAAAAAAAATAAAAATTAAAAAAAAAATAAAAATTCAAATAAATAATAAAAATTAAATATAATTATTACAATTATAAGTAAATTAAAAATAAACAAAATTTAAAAAAAAAATGTAATAAAAATTACAAGAATAATTGAAGAAATGCGTTAATAAGTAAAATTTTAAAACTCTGTCAGTTTTTTTCACAACAAAACAAAACTGAAATCATAATTACAATAGACGCTCATAAATTAGAACCACTTTGTTCCTGGGGTAGTTCAAATTTTCGAAAAATTCTAATTTCCAAAGCTTTTTTTAAATAAAAAGTATCATTAAAGTGCATCTTCGTTTAGAAAATACACAAAAAAACACTCATACAAACGCTGATTTTCGCATCCACTACGCACACTCAAACTTGTTTCACGCATGAACAAGTTCTCGCAATAAGCGTCAGTCGGATCGGCTGGCCACCAAGCGGCCACTCTGTTCGCACCCTTAAGGCCGTGTCAGATACAACTTTGTCGCTTTGCGTGACGTTTCTACCTTCGGCAGAAAAACGCAAAGCAAAAGGTGTATGCCACAATGAAAACTTTGACAACACTCACCCATTGTTTGTTTACTTATAAAAGCGGTTGGTAATTTGTACATTTAATTATTTGTTACAAAAATTAAAGTTAAAAATTTAATTAGACGGTTTTTGGAATTGAATTTGGCAAAAAAAATTAAAAAAAAAAGAAAATTATACTAGCCAATTGTCAAAGCGCGCAAAAAGATGAGAGTTGGCTAACTTTTTGCTTCGCTCCGCTTTGAAAGTACTTTATGTGACATGTTTCGTATAAGTACGTATATTTTATCTTAGATGTCAAAGCGAATCGGTAACGCAACGCGAAGCAAAAGTTTTATCTGACATGGACTTTATAATCTCTAAGCGTCTTTAAATTTAACTGAAATTACTTTCGTAATTTGTATAAAAATTATTTTGAGGTAACAGGAGAACAGAATCAAGTAGTAGGTGAATTTCGTGTAAAGCTTTTAGCAAAAACGCTATAACCCCAGAACTACTTAAGCGTTTGAAATCAGTTTAGGTTAATCTCGTATATTTTTGTCCAAAGTCCAAGCTCTTTGAGGTAACAGGAGAACAGAATCAAGTAGAAGGTGAAATTCGTGTAAAGCTTTTAGCAAAAACGCTATTACTCCAGAACTACTTAAGCGTTTGAAATCAGTTTAGGTTAATCTCGTATATTTTGAAGCGGGCTACTTTTCAGACTATAAATTTTTGTCCAAAGTCCACCCTCACCGTATGTTGTTAAGCTTTTTATCTAAAATACGCTTAAAAACCTTGACTAACTAGTAAGCGTTTTACATTTTTTTTACCAGCTACCTCCTACACGCTTTTTCTGCTCAGCATAAAATTTTCAAGCCTTAATCTCTAAGCGTTTTTAAATAAATTTAACTGAAATTACTTTCGTAATTTGCATGAAAATTATTTTGAGGTAACAGGAGAACAGAATCAAGTAGTAGGTGAATTTCGTGTAAAGCTTTTAGCAAAAACGCTATTACTCCAGAACTACTTAAGCGTTTGAAATCAGTTTAGGTTAATCTCGTATATTTTGAAGCGGGCTACTTTTCAGACTATAAATTTTTGTCCAAAGTCCACGCTCACCGTATGTTGTTAAGCTTTTTATCTAAAAAACGCTTAAAAACCATGACTAACTAGTAAGCGTTTTACATTTTTTTTACCAGCTACCTCCTACACGCTTTTTCTGCTCAGCATAAAATTTTCAAGCCTTAATCTCTAAGCGTTTTTAAATAAATTTAACTGAAATTACTTTCGTAATTTGCATGAAAATTATTTTGAGGTAACAGGAGAACAGAATCAAGTAGTAGGTGAATTTCGTGTAAAGCTTTTAGCAAAAACGCTATTACTCCAGAACTACTTAAGCGTTTGAAATCAGTTTAGGTTAATCTCGTATATTTTGAAGCGGGCTACTTTTCAGACTATAAATTTTTGTCCAAAGTCCACGCTCACCGTATGTTGTTAAGCTTTTTATCTAAAAAACGCTTAAAAACCATGACTAACTAGTAAGCGTTTTACATTTTTTTTACCAGCTACCTCCTACACGCTTTTTCTGCTCAGCATAAAATTTTCAAGCCTTAATCTCTAAGCGTTTTTAAATAAATTTAACTGAAATTACTTTCGTAATTTGCATGAAAATTATTTTGAGGTAACAGGAGAACAGAATCAAGTAGTAGGTGAATTTCGTGTAAAGCTTTTAGCAAAAACGCTATTACTCCAGAACTACTTAAGCGTTTGAAATCAGTTTAGGTTAATCTCGTATATTTTGAAGCGGGCTACTTTTCAGACTATAAATTTTTGTCCAAAGTCCACCCTCACCGTATGTTGTTAAGCTTTTTATCTAAAAAACGCTTAAAAACCTTGACTAACTAGTAAGCGTTTTACATTTTTTTTACCAGCTACCTCCTACACGCTTTTTCTGCTCAGCATAAAATTTTCAAGCCTTAATCTCTAAGCGTTTTTAAATAAATTTAACTGAAATTACTTTCGTAATTTGCATGAAAATTATTTTGAGGTAACAGGAGAACAGAATCAAGTAGTAGGTGAATTTCGTGTAAAGCTTTTAGCAAAAACGCTATTACTCCAGAACTACTTAAGCGTTTGAAATCAGTTTAGGTTAATCTCGTATATTTTGAAGCGGGCTACTTTTCAGACTATAAATTTTTGTCCAAAGTCCACCCTCACCGTATGTTATTA
Organism: Pollenia amentaria; assembly: GCA_943735925.1. Taxonomy (NCBI): domain Eukaryota; kingdom Metazoa; phylum Arthropoda; class Insecta; order Diptera; family Polleniidae; genus Pollenia; species Pollenia amentaria. The sequence continues at coordinate 178,479,201 of OX031010.1, read as the reverse complement.
AGCTTTTTATCTAAAAAACGCTTAAAAACCTTGACTAACTAGTAAGCGTTTTACATTTGTTTTACCAGCTACCTCCTACACGCTTTTTCTCCTCAGCATAAAATTTTCAAGCCTTAATCTCTAAGCGTTTTTAAATAAATTTAACTGAAATTACTTTCGTAATTTGCATGAATATTATTTTGAGGTAACAGGAGAACAGAATCAAGTAGTAGGTGAATTTCGTGTAAAGCTTTTAGCAAAAACGCTATTACTCCAGAACTACTTAAGCGTTTGAAATCAGTTTAGTTTAATCTCGTATATTTTTGTCCAAAGTCCAAGCTCTTTGAGGTAACAGGAGAACAGAATCAAGTAGAAGGTGAAATTCGTGTAAAGCTTTTAGCAAAAACGCTATTACTCCAGAACTACTTAAGCGTTTGAAATCAGTTTAGGTTAATCTCGTATATTTTGAAGCGGGCTACTTTTCAGACTATAAATTTTTGTCCAAAGTCCACCCTCACCGTATGTTATTAAGCTTTTTATCTAAAAAACGCTTAAAAACCTTGACTAACTAGTAAGCGTTTTACATTTGTTTTACCAGCTACCTCCTACACGCTTTTTCTCCTCAGCATAAAATTTTCAAGCCTTAATCTCTAAGCGTTTTTAAATAAATTTAACTGAAATTACTTTCGTAATTTGCATGAATATTATTTTGAGGTAACAGGAGAACAGAATCAAGTAGTAGGTGAATTTCGTGTAAAGCTTTTAGCAAAAACGCTATTACTCCAGAACTACTTAAGCGTTTGAAATCAGTTTAGTTTAATCTCGTATATTTTTGTCCAAAGTCCAAGCTCTTTGAGGTAACAGGAGAACAGAATCAAGTAGAAGGTGAAATTCGTGTAAAGCTTTTAGCAAAAACGCTATTACTCCAGAACTACTTAAGCGTTTGAAATCAGTTTAGGTTAATCTCGTATATTTTGAAGCGGGCTACTTTTCAGACTATAAATTTTTGTCCAAAGTCCACCCTCACCGTATGTTATTAAGCTTTTTATCTAAAAAACGCTTAAAAACCTTGACTAACTAGTAAGCGTTTTACATTTGTTTTACCAGCTACCTCCTACACGCTTTTTCTCCTCAGCATAAAATTTTCAAGCCTTAATCTCTAAGCGTTTTTAAATAAATTTAACTGAAATTACTTTCGTAATTTGCATGAATATTATTTTGAGGTAACAGGAGAACAGAATCAAGTAGTAGGTGAATTTCGTGTAAAGCTTTTAGCAAAAACGCTATTACTCCAGAACTACTTAAGCGTTTGAAATCAGTTTAGTTTAATCTCGTATATTTTTGTCCAAAGTCCAAGCTCTTTGAGGTAACAGGAGAACAGAATCAAGTAGAAGGTGAAATTCGTGTAAAGCTTTTAGCAAAAACGCTATTACTCCAGAACTACTTAAGCGTTTGAAATCAGTTTAGGTTAATCTCGTATATTTTGAAGCGGGCTACTTTTCAGACTATAAATTTTTGTCCAAAGTCCACCCTCACCGTATGTTATTAAGCTTTTTATCTAAAAAACGCTTAAAAACCTTGACTAACTAGTAAGCGTTTTACATTTGTTTTACCAGCTACCTCCTACACGCTTTTTCTCCTCAGCATAAAATTTTCAAGCCTTAATCTCTAAGCGTTTTTAAATAAATTTAACTGAAATTACTTTCGTAATTTGCATGAATATTATTTTGAGGTAACAGGAGAACAGAATCAAGTAGTAGGTGAATTTCGTGTAAAGCTTTTAGCAAAAACGCTATTACTCCAGAACTACTTAAGCGTTTGAAATCAGTTTAGTTTAATCTCGTATATTTTTGTCCAAAGTCCAAGCTCTTTGAGGTAACAGGAGAACAGAATCAAGTAGAAGGTGAAATTCGTGTAAAGCTTTTAGCAAAAACGCTATTACTCCAGAACTACTTAAGCGTTTGATATCAGTTTAGGTTAATCTCGTATATTTTGGATCGGGCTACTTTTCAGACTATAAATTTTTGTCCAAAGTTCACGTTCACCGTATGTTGTTAAGCTTTTTATCTCAAAAACGCTTGAAAAACCATGACTAACTAGTAAGCGTTTTACATTTTTTTTACCAGCTACCTCCTACACGCTTTTTCTGCTCAGCATAAAATTTTCAAGCCTTAATCTCTAAGCGTTTTTAAATAAATTTAACTGAAATTACTTTCGTAATTTGCATGAAAATTATTTTGAGGTAACAGGAGAACAGAATCAAGTAGTAGGTGAATTTCGTGTAAAGCGTTTAGCAAAAACGCTATTACTCCAGAACTACTTAAGCGTTTGAAATCAGTTTAGGTTAATCTCGTATATTTTGAAGCGGGCTACTTTTCAGACTATAAATTTTTGTCCAAAGTCCACGCTCACCGTATGTTGTTAAGCTTTTTATCTCAAAAACGCTTGAAAAACCATGACTAACTAGTAAGCGTTTTACATTTTTTTTACCAGCTACCTCCTACACGCTTTTTCTGCTCAGCATAAAATTTTCAAGCCTTAATCTCTAAGCGTTTTTAAATAAATTTAACTGAAATTACTTTCGTAATTTGCATGAATATTATTTTGAGGTAACAGGAGAACAGAATCAAGTAGTAGGTGAATTTCGTGTAAAGCTTTTAGCAAAAACGCTATTACTCCAGAACTACTTAAGCGTTTGATATCAGTTTAGGTTAATCTCGTATATTTTGGATCGGGCTACTTTTCAGACTATAAATTTTTGTCCAAAGTCCGCGCTCACCGTATGTTGTTAAGCTTTTTATCTCAAAAACGCTTGAAAAACCATGACTAACTAGTAAGCGTTTTACATTTTTTTTACCAGCTACCTCCTACACGCTTTTTCTCCTCAGCATAAAATTTTCAAGCCTTAATCTCTAAGCGTTTTTAAATAAATTTAACTGAAATTACTTTCGTAATTTGCATGAATATTATTTTGAGGTAACAGGAGAACAGAATCAAGTAGTAGGTGAATTTCGTGTAAAGCTTTTAGCAAAAACGCTATTACTCCAGAACTACTTAAGCGTTTGATATCAGTTTAGGTTAATCTCGTATATTTTGGATCGGGCTACTTTTCAGACTATAAATTTTTGTCCAAAGTTCACGTTCACCGTATGTTGTTAAGCTTTTTATCTCAAAAACGCTTGAAAAACCATGACTAACTAGTAAGCGTTTTACATTTTTTTTACCAGCTACCTCCTACACGCTTTTTCTGCTCAGCATAAAATTTTCAAGCCTTAATCTCTAAGCGTTTTTAAATAAATTTAACTGAAATTACTTTCGTAATTTGCATGAAAATTATTTTGAGGTAACAGGAGAACAGAATCAAGTAGTAGGTGAATTTCGTGTAAAGCTTTTAGCAAAAACGCTATTACTCCAGAACTACTTAAGCGTTTGAAATCAGTTTAGGTTAATCTCGTATATTTTGAAGCGGGCTACTTTTCAGACTATAAATTTTTGTCCAAAGTCCACGCTCACCGTATGTTGTTAAGCTTTTTATCTAAAAAACGCTTAAAAACCTTGACTAACTAGTAAGCGTTTTACATTTTTTTACCAGCTACCTCCTACACGCTTTTTCTCCTCAGCATAAAATTTTCAAGCCTTAATCTCTAAGCGTTTTTAAATAAATTTAACTGAAATTACTTTCGTAATTTGCATGAAAATTATTTTGAGGTAACAGGAGAACAGAATCAAGTAGTAGGTGAATTTCGTGTAAAGCTTTTAGCAAAAACGCTATTACTCCAGAACTACTTAAGCGTTTGAAATCAGTTTAGGTTAATCTCGTATATTTTGAAGCGGGCTACTTTTCAGACTATAAATTTTTGTCCAAAGTTCACGTTCACCGTATGTTGTTAAGCTTTTTATCTCAAAAACGCTTGAAAAACCATGACTAACTAGTAAGCGTTTTACATTTTTTTTACCAGCTACCTCCTACACGCTTTTTCTGCTCAGCATAAAATTTTCAAGCCTTAATCTCTAAGCGTTTTTAAATAAATTTAACTGAAATTACTTTCGTAATTTGCATGAAAATTATTTTGAGGTAACAGGAGAACAGAATCAAGTAGTAGGTGAATTTCGTGTAAAGCTTTTAGCAAAAACGCTATTACTCCAGAACTACTTAAGCGTTTGAAATCAGTTTAGGTTAATCTCGTATATTTTGAAGCGGGCTACTTTTCAGACTATAAATTTTTGTCCAAAGTTCACGTTCACCGTATGTTGTTAAGCTTTTTATCTCAAAAACGCTTGAAAAACCATGACTAACTAGTAAGCGTTTTACATTTTTTTTACCAGCTACCTCCTACACGCTTTTTCTGCTCAGCATAAAATTTTCAAGCCTTAATCTCTAAGCGTTTTTAAATAAATTTAACTGAAATTACTTTCGTAATTTGCATGAAAATTATTTTGAGGTAACAGGAGAACAGAATCAAGTAGTAGGTGAATTTCGTGTAAAGCTTTTAGCAAAAACGCTATTACTCCAGAACTACTTAAGCGTTTGAAATCAGTTTAGGTTAATCTCGTATATTTTGAAGCGGGCTACTTTTCAGACTATAAATTTTTGTCCAAAGTTCACGTTCACCGTATGTTGTTAAGCTTTTTATCTCAAAAACGCTTGAAAAACCATGACTAACTAGTAAGCGTTTTACATTTTTTTTACCAGCTACCTCCTACACGCTTTTTCTGCTCAGCATAAAATTTTCAAGCCTTAATCTCTAAGCGTTTTTAAATAAATTTAACTGAAATTACTTTCGTAATTTGCATGAAAATTATTTTGAGGTAACAGGAGAACAGAATCAAGTAGTAGGTGAATTTCGTGTAAAGCTTTTAGCAAAAACGCTATTACTCCAGAACTACTTAAGCGTTTGAAATCAGTTTAGGTTAATCTCGTATATTTTGAAGCGGGCTACTTTTCAGACTATAAATTTTTGTCCAAAGTTCACGTTCACCGTATGTTGTTAAGCTTTTTATCTCAAAAACGCTTGAAAAACCATGACTAACTAGTAAGCGTTTTACATTTTTTTTACCAGCTACCTCCTACACGCTTTTTCTGCTCAGCATAAAATTTTCAAGCCTTAATCTCTAAGCGTTTTTAAATAAATTTAACTGAAATTACTTTCGTAATTTGCATGAAAATTATTTTGAGGTAACAGGAGAACAGAATCAAGTAGTAGGTGAATTTCGTGTAAAGCTTTTAGCAAAAACGCTATTACTCCAGAACTACTTAAGCGTTTGAAATCAGTTTAGGTTAATCTCGTATATTTTGAAGCGGGCTACTTTTCAGACTATAAATTTTTGTCCAAAGTTCACGTTCACCGTATGTTGTTAAGCTTTTTATCTCAAAAACGCTTGAAAAACCATGACTAACTAGTAAGCGTTTTACATTTTTTTTACCAGCTACCTCCTACACGCTTTTTCTGCTCAGCATAAAATTTTCAAGCCTTAATCTCTAAGCGTTTTTAAATAAATTTAACTGAAATTACTTTCGTAATTTGCATGAAAATTATTTTGAGGTAACAGGAGAACAGAATCAAGTAGTAGGTGAATTTCGTGTAAAGCTTTTAGCAAAAACGCTATTACTCCAGAACTACTTAAGCGTTTGAAATCAGTTTAGGTTAATCTCGTATATTTTGAAGCGGGCTACTTTTCAGACTATAAATTTTTGTCCAAAGTCCACGCTCACCGTATGTTGTTAAGCTTTTTATCTCAAAAACGCTTGAAAAACCATGACTAACTAGTAAGCGTTTTACATTTTTTTTACCAGCTACCTCCTACACGCTTTTTCTGCTCAGCATAAAATTTTCAAGCCTTAATCTCTAAGCGTTTTTAAATAAATTTAACTGAAATTACTTTCGTAATTTGCATGAAAATTATTTTGAGGTAACAGGAGAACAGAATCAAGTAGTAGGTGAATTTCGTGTAAAGCTTTTAGCAAAAACGCTATTACTCCAGAACTACTTAAGCGTTTGAAATCAGTTTAGGTTAATCTCGTATATTTTGAAGCGGGCTACTTTTCAGACTATAAATTTTTGTCCAAAGTCCACGCTCACCGTATGTTGTTAAGCTTTTTATCTCAAAAACGCTTGAAAAACCATGACTAACTAGTAAGCGTTTTACATTTTTTTTACCAGCTACCTCCTACACGCTTTTTCTGCTCAGCATAAAATTTTCAAGCCTTAATCTCTAAGCGTTTTTAAATAAATTTAACTGAAATTACTTTCGTAATTTGCATGAAAATTATTTTGAGGTAACAGGAGAACAGAATCAAGTAGTAGGTGAATTTCGTGTAAAGCTTTTAGCAAAAACGCTATTACTCCAGAACTACTTAAGCGTTTGAAATCAGTTTAGGTTAATCTCGTATATTTTGAAGCGGGCTACTTTTCAGACTATAAATTTTTGTCCAAAGTCCACGCTCACCGTATGTTGTTAAGCTTTTTATCTAAAAAACGCTTAAAAACCATGACTAACTAGTAAGCGTTTTACATTTTTTTTACCAGCTACCTCCTACACGCTTTTTCTCCTCAGCATAAAATTTTCAAGCCTTAATCTCTAAGCGTTTTTAAATAAATTTAACTGAAATTACTTTCGTAATTTGCATGAAAATTATTTTGAGGTAACAGGAGAACAGAATCAAGTAGTAGGTGAATTTCGTGTAAAGCTTTTGGCAAAAACGCTATTACTCCAGAACTACTTAGGCGTTTGAAATCAGTTTAGGTTAATCTCGTATATTTTGAAGCGGGCTACTTTTCAGACTATAAATTTTTGTCCAAAGTCCACGCTCACCGTATGTTGTTAAGCTTTTTATCTAAAAAACGCTTAAAAACCTTGACTAACTAGTAAGCGTTTTACATTTTTTTACCAGCTACCTCCTACACGCTTTTTCTCCTCAGCATAAAATTTTCAAGCCTTAAGTGGGAAACAGAATTGTCGCTGTAGTACAACGTAACGAATAGCGCTGCAAGCTCTGAAAAGTTAAAAAGGCAGTTTCAAAGTAGTGCCAACACAATACGTAGTTGTAGTAGTCGTTGCAGTTGAAGTTGAAGCGCAAAGTTCAAAATTTTGAACTTTGTTGCGCTACAGAGCATTCCTCAGCTTCAGCTACTACCACAACTACTTTATTCTGTTCCAGGCCTTAATCTCTAAGCGTTTTTAAATAAATTTAACTGAAATTACTTTCGTAATTTGCATGAAAATTATTTTGAGGTAACAGGAGAACAGAATCAAGTAGTAGGTGAATTTCGTGTAAAGCTTTTAGCAAAAACGCTATTACTCCAGAACTACTTAAGCGTTTGAAATCAGTTTAGGTTAATCTCGTATATTTTGAAGCGGGCTACTTTTCAGACTATAAATTTTTGTCCAAAGTCCACTCTCACCGTATGTTGTTAAGCTTTTTATCTAAAAAACGCTTAAAAACCTTGACTAACTAGTAAGCGTTTTACATTTTTTTTACCAGCTACCTCCTACACGCTTTTTCTGCTCAGCATAAAATTTTCAAGCCTTAATCTCTAAGCGTTTTTAAATAAATTTAACTGAAATTACTTTCGTAATTTGCATGAAAATTATTTTGAGGTAACAGGAGAACAGAATCAAGTAGTAGGTGAATTTCGTGTAAAGCTTTTAGCAAAAACGCTATTACTCCAGAACTACTTAAGCGTTTGAAATCAGTTTAGGTTAATCTCGTATATTTTGAAGCGGGCTACTTTTCAGACTATAAATTTTTGTCCAAAGTCCACTCTCACCGTATGTTGTTAAGCTTTTTATCTAAAAAACGCTTAAAAACCTTGACTAACTAGTAAGCGTTTTACATTTTTTTTACCAGCTACCTCCTACACGCTTTTTCTGCTCAGCATAAAATTTTCAAGCCTTAATCTCTAAGCGTTTTTAAATAAATTTAACTGAAATTACTTTCGTAATTTGCATGAAAATTATTTTGAGGTAACAGGAGAACAGAATCAAGTAGTAGGTGAATTTCGTGTAAAGCTTTTAGCAAAAACGCTATTACTCCAGAACTACTTAAGCGTTTGAAATCAGTTTAGGTTAATCTCGTATATTTTGAAGCGGGCTACTTTTCAGACTATAAATTTTTGTCCAAAGTCCACTCTCACCGTATGTTGTTAAGCTTTTTATCTAAAAAACGCTTAAAAACCTTGACTAACTAGTAAGCGTTTTACATTTTTTTTACCAGCTACCTCCTACACGCTTTTTCTGCTCAGCATAAAATTTTCAAGCCTTAATCTCTAAGCGTTTTTAAATAAATTTAACTGAAATTACTTTCGTAATTTGCATGAAAATTATTTTGAGGTAACAGGAGAACAGAATCAAGTAGTAGGTGAATTTCGTGTAAAGCTTTTAGCAAAAACGCTATTACTCCAGAACTACTTAAGCGTTTGAAATCAGTTTAGGTTAATCTCGTATATTTTGAAGCGGGCTACTTTTCAGACTATAAATTTTTGTCCAAAGTCCACTCTCACCGTATGTTGTTAAGCTTTTTATCTAAAAAACGCTTAAAAACCTTGACTAACTAGTAAGCGTTTTACATTTTTTTTACCAGCTACCTCCTACACGCTTTTTCTGCTCAGCATAAAATTTTCAAGCCTTAATCTCTAAGCGTTTTTAAATAAATTTAACTGAAATTACTTTCGTAATTTGCATGAAAATTATTTTGAGGTAACAGGAGAACAGAATCAAGTAGTAGGTGAATTTCGTGTAAAGCTTTTAGCAAAAACGCTATTACTCCAGAACTACTTAAGCGTTTGAAATCAGTTTAGGTTAATCTCGTATATTTTGAAGCGGGCTACTTTTCAGACTATAAATTTTTGTCCAAAGTCCACTCTCACCGTATGTTGTTAAGCTTTTTATCTAAAAAACGCTTAAAAACCTTGACTAACTAGTAAGCGTTTTACATTTTTTTTACCAGCTACCTCCTACACGCTTTTTCTGCTCAGCATAAAATTTTCAAGCCTTAATCTCTAAGCGTTTTTAAATAAATTTAACTGAAATTACTTTCGTAATTTGCATGAAAATTATTTTGAGGTAACAGGAGAACAGAATCAAGTAGTAGGTGAATTTCGTGTAAAGCTTTTAGCAAAAACGCTATTACTCCAGAACTACTTAAGCGTTTGAAATCAGTTTAGGTTAATCTCGTATATTTTGAAGCGGGCTACTTTTCAGACTATAAATTTTTGTCCAAAGTCCACCCTCACCGTATGTTGTTAAGCTTTTTATCTAAAATACGCTTATAAACCTTGACTAACTAGTAAGCGTTTTACATTTTTTTTACCAGCTACCTCCTACACGCTTTTTCTGCTCAGCATAAAATTTTCAAGCCTTAATCTCTAAGCGTTTTTAAATAAATTTAACTGAAATTACTTTCGTAATTTGCATGAAAATTATTTTGAGGTAACAGGAGAACAGAATCAAGTAGTAGGTGAATTTCGTGTAAAGCTTTTAGCAAAAACGCTATTACTCCAGAACTACTTAAGCGTTTGAAATCAGTTTAGGTTAATCTCGTATATTTTGAAGCGGGCTACTTTTCAGACTATAAATTTTTGTCCAAAGTCCACCCTCACCGTATGTTGTTAAGCTTTTTATCTAAAATACGCTTATAAACCTTGACTAACTAGTAAGCGTTTTACATTTTTTTAACCAGCTACCTCCTACACGCTTTTTCTGCTCAGCATACAATTTTCAAGCCTTAATCTCTAAGCGTTTTTAAATAAATTTAACTGAAATTACTTTCGTAATTTGCATGAAAATTATTTTGAGGTAACAGGAGAACAGAATCAAGTAGTAGGTGAATTTCGTGTAAAGCTTTTAGCAAAAACGCTATTACTCCAGAACTACTTAAGCGTTTGAAATCAGTTTAGGTTAATCTCGTATATTTTGAAGCGGGCTACTTTTCAGACTATAAATTTTTGTCCAAAGTCCACTCTCACCGTATGTTGTTAAGCTTTTTATCTAAAAAACGTTTAAAAACCTTGACTAACTAGTAAGCGTTTTACATTTTTTTTACCAGCTACCTCCTACACGCTTTTTCTGCTCAGCATAAAATTTTCAAGCCTTAATCTCTAAGCGTTTTTAAATAAATTTAACTGAAATTACTTTCGTAATTTGCATGAAAATTATTTTGAGGTAACAGGAGAACAGAATCAAGTAGTAGGTGAATTTCGTGTAAAGCTTTTAGCAAAAACGCTATTACTCCAGAACTACTTAAGCGTTTGAAATCAGTTTAGTTTAATCTCGTATATTTTTGTCCAAAGTCCAAGCTCTTTGAGGTAACAGGAGAACAGAATCAAGTAGAAGGTGAATTTCGTGTAAAGCTTTTAGCAAAAACGCTATTACTCCAGAACTACTTAAGCGTTTGAAATCAGTTTAGGTTAATCTCGTATATTTTGGATCGGGCTACTTTTCAGACTATAAATTTTTGTCCAAAGTTCACGTTCACCGTATGTTGTTAAGCTTTTTATCTCAAAAACGCTTGAAAAACCATGACTAACTAGTAAGCGTTTTACATTTTTTTTACCAGCTACCTCCTACACGCTTTTTCTGCTCAGCATAAAATTTTCAAGCCTTAATCTCTAAGCGTTTTTAAATAAATTTAACTGAAATTACTTTCGTAATTTGCATGAAAATTATTTTGAGGTAACAGGAGAACAGAATCAAGTAGTAGGTGAATTTCGTGTAAAGCTTTTAGCAAAAACGCTATTACTCCAGAACTACTTAAGCGTTTGAAATCAGTTTAGTTTAATCTCGTATATTTTTGTCCAAAGTCCAAGCTCTTTGAGGTAACAGGAGAACAGAATCAAGTAGAAGGTGAATTTCGTGTAAAGCTTTTAGCAAAAACGCTATTACTCCAGAACTACTTAAGCGTTTGAAATCAGTTTAGGTTAATCTCGTATATTTTGAAGCGGGCTACTTTTCAGACTATAAATTTTTGTCCAAAGTTCACGTTCACCGTATGTTGTTAAGCTTTTTATCTCAAAAACGCTTGAAAAACCATGACTAACTAGTAAGCGTTTTACAGTTTTTTTACCAGCTACCTCCTACACGCTTTTTCTCCTCAGCATAAAATTTTCAAGCCTTAATCTCTAAGCGTTTTTAAATAAATTTAACTGAAATTACTTTCGTAATTTGCATGAAAATTATTTTGAGGTAACAGGAGAACAGAATCAAGTAGTAGGTGAATTTCGTGTAAAGCTTTTAGCAAAAACGCTATTACTCCAGAACTACTTAAGCGTTTGAAATCAGTTTAGGTTAATCTCGTATATTTTGGATCGGGCTACTTTTCAGACTATAAATTTTTGTCCAAAGTTCACGTTCACCGTATGTTGTTAAGCTTTTTATCTCAAAAACGCTTGAAAAACCATGACTAACTAGTAAGCGTTTTACAGTTTTTTTACCAGCTACCTCCTACACGCTTTTTCTCCTCAGCATAAAATTTTCAAGCCTTAATCTCTAAGCGTTTTTAAATAAATTTAACTGAAATTACTTTCGTAATTTGCATGAAAATTATTTTGAGGTAACAGGAGAACAGAATCAAGTAGTAGGTGAATTTCGTGTAAAGCTTTTAGCAAAAACGCTATTACTCCAGAACTACTTAAGCGTTTGAAATCAGTTTAGGTTAATCTCGTATATTTTGGATCGGGCTACTTTTCAGACTATAAATTTTTGTCCAAAGTTCACGTTCACCGTATGTTGTTAAGCTTTTTATCTCAAAAACGCTTGAAAAACCATGACTAACTAGTAAGCGTTTTACAGTTTTTTTACCAGCTACCTCCTACACGCTTTTTCTCCTCAGCATAAAATTTTCAAGCCTTAATCTCTAAGCGTTTTTAAATAAATTTAACTGAAATTACTTTCGTAATTTGCATGAAAATTATTTTGAGGTAACAGGAGAACAGAATCAAGTAGTAGGTGAATTTCGTGTAAAGCTTTTAGCAAAAACGCTATTACTCCAGAACTACTTAAGCGTTTGAAATCAGTTTAGGTTAATCTCGTATATTTTGGATCGGGCTACTTTTCAGACTATAAATTTTTGTCCAAAGTTCACGTTCACCGTATGTTGTTAAGCTTTTTATCTCAAAAACGCTTGAAAAACCATGACTAACTAGTAAGCGTTTTACATTTTTTTTACCAGCTACCTCCTACACGCTTTTTCTGCTCAGCATAAAATTTTCAAGCCTTAATCTCTAAGCGTTTTTAAATAAATTTAACTGAAATTACTTTCGTAATTTGCATGAAAATTATTTTGAGGTAACAGGAGAACAGAATCAAGTAGTAGGTGAATTTCGTGTAAAGCTTTTAGCAAAAACGCTATTACTCCAGAACTACTTAAGCGTTTGAAATCAGTTTAGGTTAATCTCGTATATTTTGAAGCGGGCTACTTTTCAGACTATAAATTTTTGTCCAAAGTCCACCCTCACCGTATGTTGTTAAGCTTTTTATCTAAAAAACGCTTAAAAACCTTGACTAACTAATAAGCGTTTTACATTTTTTTTACCAGCTACCTCCTACACGCTTTTTCTGCTCAGCATAAAATTTTCAAGCCTTAATCTCTAAGCGTTTTTAAATAAATTTAACTGAAATTACTTTCGTAATTTGCATGAAAATTATTTTGAGGTAACAGGAGAACAGAATCAAGTAGTAGGTGAATTTCGTGTAAAGCTTTTAGCAAAAACGCTATTACTCCAGAACTACTTAAGCGTTTGAAATCAGTTTAGGTTAATCTCGTATATTTTGAAGCGGGCTACTTTTCAGACTATAAATTTTTGTCCAAAGTCCACCCTCACCGTATGTTGTTAAGCTTTTTATCTAAAAAACGCTTAAAAACCTTGACTAACTAATAAGCGTTTTACATTTTTTTTACCAGCTACCTCCTACACGCTTTTTCTGCTCAGCATAAAATTTTCAAGCCTTAATCTCTAAGCGTTTTTAAATAAATTTAACTGAAATTACTTTCGTAATTTGCATGAAAATTATTTTGAGGTAACAGGAGAACAGAATCAAGTAGTAGGTGAATTTCGTGTAAAGCTTTTAGCAAAAACGCTATTACTCCAGAACTACTTAAGCGTTTGAAATCAGTTTAGGTTAATCTCGTATATTTTGAAGCGGGCTACTTTTCAGACTATAAATTTTTGTCCAAAGTTCACGTTCACCGTATGTTGTTAAGCTTTTTATCTCAAAAACGCTTGAAAAACCATGACTAACTAGTAAGCGTTTTACATTTTTTTTACCAGCTACCTCCTACACGCTTTTTCTGCTCAGCATAAAATTTTCAAGCCTTAATCTCTAAGCGTTTTTAAATAAATTTAACTGAAATTACTTTCGTAATTTGCATGAAAATTATTTTGAGGTAACAGGAGAACAGAATCAAGTAGTAGGTGAATTTCGTGTAAAGCTTTTAGCAAAAACGCTATTACTCCAGAACTACTTAAGCGTTTGAAATCAGTTTAGGTTAATCTCGTATATTTTGAAGCGGGCTACTTTTCAGACTATAAATTTTTGTCCAAAGTTCACGTTCACCGTATGTTGTTAAGCTTTTTATCTCAAAAACGCTTGAAAAACCATGACTAACTAGTAAGCGTTTTACATTTTTTTTACCAGCTACCTCCTACACGCTTTTTCTGCTCAGCATAAAATTTTCAAGCCTTAATCTCTAAGCGTTTTTAAATAAATTTAACTGAAATTACTTTCGTAATTTGCATGAAAATTATTTTGAGGTAACAGGAGAACAGAATCAAGTAGTAGGTGAATTTCGTGTAAAGCTTTTAGCAAAAACGCTATTACTCCAGAACTACTTAAGCGTTTGAAATCAGTTTAGGTTAATCTCGTATATTTTGAAGCGGGCTACTTTTCAGACTATAAATTTTTGTCCAAAGTTCACGTTCACCGTATGTTGTTAAGCTTTTTATCTCAAAAACGCTTGAAAAACCATGACTAACTAGTAAGCGTTTTACATTTTTTTTACCAGCTACCTCCTACACGCTTTTTCTGCTCAGTAAAAATTTTCAAGCCTTAATCTCTAAGCGTTTTTAAATAAATTTAACTGAAATTACTTTCGTAATTTGCATGAAAATTATTTTGAGGTAACAGGAGAACAGAATCAAGTAGTAGGTGAATTTCGTGTAAAGCTTTTAGCAAAAACGCTATTACTCCAGAACTACTTAAGCGTTTGAAATCAGTTTAGGTTAATCTCGTATATTTTGAAGCGGGCTACTTTTCAGACTATAAATTTTTGTCCAAAGTTCACGTTCACCGTATGTTGTTAAGCTTTTTATCTCAAAAACGCTTGAAAAACCATGACTAACTAGTAAGCGTTTTACATTTTTTTTACCAGCTACCTCCTACACGCTTTTTCTGCTCAGCATAAAATTTTCAAGCCTTAATCTCTAAGCGTTTTTAAATAAATTTAACTGAAATTACTTTCGTAATTTGCATGAAAATTATTTTGAGGTAACAGGAGAACAGAATCAAGTAGTAGGTGAATTTCGTGTAAAGCTTTTAGCAAAAACGCTATTACTCCAGAACTACTTAAGCGTTTGAAATCAGTTTAGGTTAATCTCGTATATTTTGAAGCGGGCTACTTTTCAGACTATAAATTTTTGTCCAAAGTCCACCCTCACCGTATGTTGTTAAGCTTTTTATCTAAAAAACGCTTAAAAACCTTGACTAACTAATAAGCGTTTTACATTTTTTTTACCAGCTACCTCCTACACGCTTTTTCTGCTCAGCATAAAATTTTCAAGCCTTAATCTCTAAGCGTTTTTAAATAAATTTAACTGAAATTACTTTCGTAATTTGCATGAAAATTATTTTGAGGTAACAGGAGAACAGAATCAAGTAGTAGGTGAATTTCGTGTAAAGCTTTTAGCAAAAACGCTATTACTCCAGAACTACTTAAGCGTTTGAAATCAGTTTAGGTTAATCTCGTATATTTTGAAGCGGGCTACTTTTCAGACTATAAATTTTTGTCCAAAGTTCACGTTCACCGTATGTTGTTAAGCTTTTTATCTCAAAAACGCTTGAAAAACCATGACTAACTAGTAAGCGTTTTACATTTTTTTTACCAGCTACCTCCTACACGCTTTTTCTGCTCAGCATAAAATTTTCAAGCCTTAATCTCTAAGCGTTTTTAAATAAATTTAACTGAAATTACTTTCGTAATTTGCATGAAAATTATTTTGAGGTAACAGGAGAACAGAATCAAGTAGTAGGTGAATTTCGTGTAAAGCTTTTAGCAAAAACGCTATTACTCCAGAACTACTTAAACGTTTGAAATCAGTTTAGGTTAATCTCGTATATTTTGAAGCGGGCTACTTTTCAGACTATAAATTTTTGTCCAAAGTCCACCCTCACCGTATGTTGTTAAGCTTTTTATCTAAAAAACGCTTAAAAACCTTGACTAACTAATAAGCGTTTTACATTTTTTTTACCAGCTACCTCCTACACGCTTTTTCTGCTCAGCATAAAATTTTCAAGCCTTAATCTCTAAGCGTTTTTAAATAAATTTAACTGAAATTACTTTCGTAATTTGCATGAAAATTATTTTGAGGTAACAGGAGAACAGAATCAAGTAGTAGGTGAATTTCGTGTAAAGCTTTTAGCAAAAACGCTATTACTCCAGAACTACTTAAGCGTTTGAAATCAGTTTAGGTTAATCTCGTATATTTTGAAGCGGGCTACTTTTCAGACTATAAATTTTTGTCCAAAGTCCACCCTCACCGTATGTTGTTAAGCTTTTTATCTAAAAAACGCTTAAAAACCTTGACTAACTAATAAGCGTTTTACATTTTTTTTACCAGCTACCTCCTACACGCTTTTTCTCCTCAGCATAAAATTTTCAAGCCTTAATCTCTAAGCGTTTTTAAATAAATTTAACTGAAATTACTTTCGTAATTTGCATGAAAATTATTTTGAGGTAACAGGAGAACAGAATCAAGTAGTAGGTGAATTTCGTGTAAAGCTTTTAGCAAAAACGCTATTACTCCAGAACTACTTAAGCGTTTGAAATCAGTTTAGGTTAATCTCGTATATTTTGGATCGGGCTACTTTTCAGACTATAAATTTTTGTCCAAAGTCCACGCTCACCGTATGTTGTTAAGCTTTTTATCTAAAAAACGCTTAAAAACCATGACTAACTAGTAAGCGTTTTACATTTTTTTTACCAGCTACCTCCTACACGCTTTTTCTCCTCAGCATAAAATTTTCAAGCCTTAATCTCTAAGCGTTTTTAAATAAATTTAACTGAAATTACTTTCGTAATTTGCATGAAAATTATTTTGAGGTAACAGGAGAACAGAATCAAGTAGTAGGTGAATTTCGTGTAAAGCTTTTAGCAAAAACGCTATTACTCCAGAACTACTTAAGCGTTTGAAATCAGTTTAGGTTAATCTCGTATATTTTGGATCGGGCTACTTTTCAGACTATAAATTTTTGTCCAAAGTTCACGTTCACCGTATGTTGTTAAGCTTTTTATCTCAAAAACGCTTGAAAAACCATGACTAACTAGTAAGCGTTTTACAGTTTTTTTACCAGCTACCTCCTACACGCTTTTTCTCCTCAGCATAAAATTTTCAAGCCTTAATCTCTAAGCGTTTTTAAATAAATTTAACTGAAATTACTTTCGTAATTTGCATGAAAATTATTTTGAGGTAACAGGAGAACAGAATCAAGTAGTAGGTGAATTTCGTGTAAAGCTTTTAGCAAAAACGCTATTACTCCAGAACTACTTAAGCGTTTGAAATCAGTTTAGGTTAATCTCGTATATTTTGAAGCGGGCTACTTTTCAGACTATAAATTTTTGTCCAAAGTCCACCCTCACCGTATGTTGTTAAGCTTTTTATCTAAAAAACGCTTAAAAACCTTGACTAACTAATAAGCGTTTTACATTTTTTTTACCAGCTACCTCCTACACGCTTTTTCTGCTCAGCATAAAATTTTCAAGCCTTAATCTCTAAGCGTTTTTAAATAAATTTAACTGAAATTACTTTCGTAATTTGCATGAAAATTATTTTGAGGTAACAGCAGAACAGAATCAAGTAGTAGGTGAATTTCGTGTAAAGCTTTTAGCAAAAACGCTATTACTCCAGAACTACTTAAGCGTTTGAAATCAGTTTAGGTTAATCTCGTATATTTTGGATCGGGCTACTTTTCAGACTATAAATTTTTGTCCAAAGTCCACGCTCACCGTATGTTGTTAAGCTTTTTATCTAAAAAACGCTTAAAAACCATGACTAACTAGTAAGCGTTTTACATTTTTTTTACCAGCTACCTCCTACACGCTTTTTCTGCTCAGCATAAAATTTTCAAGCCTTAATCTCTAAGCGTTTTTAAATAAATTTAACTGAAATTACTTACGTAATTTGCATGAAAATTATTTTGAGGTAACAGGAGAACAGAATCAAGTAGTAGGTGAATTTCGTGTAAAGCTTTTAGCAAAAACGCTATTACTCCAGAACTACTTAAGCGTTTGAAATCAGTTTAGGTTAATCTCGTATATTTTGAAGCGGGCTACTTTTCAGACTATAAATTTTTGTCCAAAGTCCACCCTCACCGTATGTTGTTAAGCTTTTTATCTAAAAAACGCTTAAAAACCTTGATTAACTAGTAAGCGTTTTACATTTTTTTTACCAGCTACCTCCTACACGCTTTTTCTGCTCAGCATAAAATTTTCAAGCCTTAATCTCTAAGCGTTTTTAAATAAATTTAACTGAAATTACTTTCGTAATTTGCACGAAAATTATTTTGAGGTAACAGGAGAACAGAATCAAGTAGTAGGTGAATTTCGTGTAAAGCTTTTAGCAAAAACGCTATTACTCCAGAACTACTTAAGCGTTTGAAATCAGTTTAGGTTAATCTCGTATATTTTGAAGCGGGCTACTTTTCAGACTATAAATTTTTGTCCAAAGTCCACCCTCACCGTATGTTGTTAAGCTTTTTATCTAAAAAACGCTTAAAAACCTTGACTAACTAGTAAGCGTTTTACATTTTTTTTACCAGCTACCTCCTACACGCTTTTTCTGCTCAGCATAAAATTTTCAAGCCTTAATCTCTAAGCGTTTTTAAATAAATTTAACTGAAATTACTTTCGTAATTTGCATGAAAATTATTTTGAGGTAACAGGAGAACAGAATCAAGTAGTAGGTGAATTTCGTGTAAAGCTTTTAGCAAAAACGCTATTACTCCAGAACTACTTAAGCGTTTGAAATCAGTTTAAGTTAATCTCGTATATTTTGAAGCGGGCTACTTTTCAGACTATAAATTTTTGTCCAAAGTCCACCCTCACCGTATGGTGTTAAGCTTTTTATCTAAAAAACGCTTAAAAACCTTGATTAACTAGTAAGCGTTTTACATTTTTTTTACCAGCTACCTCCTACACGCTTTTTCTGCTCAGCATAAAATTTTCAAGCCTTAATCTCTAAGCGTTTTTAAATAAATTTAACTGAAATTACGTAAGTAATTTGCATGAAAATTATTTTGAGGTAACAGGAGAACAGAATCAAGTAGTAGGTGAATTTCGTGTAAAGCTTTTAGCAAAAACGCTATTACTCCAGAACTACTTAAGCGTTTGAAATCAGTTTAAGTTAATCTCGTATATTTTGAAGCGGGCTACTTTTCAGACTATAAATTTTTGTCCAAAGTCCACCCTCACCGTATGTTGTTAAGCTTTTTATCTAAAAAACGCTTAAAAACCTTGATTAACTAGTAAGCGTTTTACATTTTTTTTACCAGCTACCTCCTACACGCTTTTTCTGCTCAGCATAAAATTTTCAAGCCTTAATCTCTAAGCGTTTTTAAATAAATTTAACTGAAATTACTTACGTAATTTGCATGAAAATTATTTTGAGGTAACAGGAGAACAGAATCAAGTAGTAGGTGAATTTCGTGTAAAGCTTTTAGCAAAAACGCTATTACTCCAGAACTACTTAAGCGTTTGAAATCAGTTTAGGTTAATCTCGTATATTTTGAAGCGGGCTACTTTTCAGACTATAAATTTTTGTCCAAAGTCCACCCTCACCGTATGTTATTAAGCTTTTTATCTAAAAAACGCTTAAAAACCTTGACTAACTAGTAAGCGTTTTACATTTGTTTTACCAGCTACCTCCTACACGCTTTTTCTGCTCAGCATAAAATTTTCAAGCCTTAATCTCTAAGCGTTTTTAAATAAATTTAACTGAAATTACTTTCGTAATTTGCACGAAAATTATTTTGAGGTAACAGGAGAACAGAATCAAGTAGTAGGTGAATTTCGTGTAAAGCTTTTAGCAAAAACGCTATTACTCCAGAACTACTTAAGCGTTTGAAATCAGTTTAGGTTAATCTCGTATATTTTGAAGCGGGCTACTTTTCAGACTATAAATTTTTGTCCAAAGTCCACCCTCACCGTATGTTGTTAAGCTTTTTATCTAAAAAACGCTTAAAAACCTTGACTAACTAGTAAGCGTTTTACATTTTTTTTACCAGCTACCTCCTACACGCTTTTTCTGCTCAGCATAAAATTTTCAAGCCTTAATCTCTAAGCGTTTTTAAATAAATTTAACTGAAATTACTTACGTAATTTGCATGAAAATTATTTTGAGGTAACAGGAGAACAGAATCAAGTAGTAGGTGAATTTCGTGTAAAGCTTTTAGCAAAAACGCTATTACTCCAGAACTACTTAAGCGTTTGAAATCAGTTTAAGTTAAT
This sequence comes from Pollenia amentaria, assembly GCA_943735925.1. Lineage (NCBI taxonomy): Eukaryota > Metazoa > Arthropoda > Insecta > Diptera > Polleniidae > Pollenia > Pollenia amentaria. The sequence continues at coordinate 178,459,508 of OX031010.1, read as the reverse complement.
CTCGTATATTTTGAAGCGGGCTACTTTTCAGACTATAAATTTTTGTCCAAAGTCCACCCTCACCATATGTTGTTAAGCTTTTTATCTAAAAAACGCTTAAAAACCTTGATTAACTAGTAAGCGTTTTAAATTTTTTTTACCAGCTACCTCCTACACGCTTTTTCTGCTCAGCATAAAATTTTCAAGCCTTAATCTCTAAGCGTTTTTAAATAAATTTAACTGAAATTACTTACGTAATTTGCATGAAAATTATTTTGAGGTAACAGGAGAACAGAATCAAGTAGTAGGTGAATTTCGTGTAAAGCTTTTAGCAAAAACGCTATTACTCCAGAACTACTTAAGCGTTTGAAATCAGTTTAGGTTAATCTCGTATATTTTGAAGCGGGCTACTTTTCAGACTATAAATTTTTGTCCAAAGTCCACCCTCACCGTATGGTGTTAAGCTTTTTATCTAAAAAACGCTTAAAAACCTTGATTAACTAGTAAGCGTTTTACATTTTTTTTACCAGCTACCTCCTACACGCTTTTTCTGCTCAGCATAAAATTTTCAAGCCTTAATCTCTAAGCGTTTTTAAATAAATTTAACTGAAATTACTTACGTAATTTGCATGAAAATTATTTTGAGGTAACAGGAGAACAGAATCAAGTAGTAGGTGAATTTCGTGTAAAGCTTTTAGCAAAAACGCTATTACTCCAGAACTACTTAAGCGTTTGAAATCAGTTTAGGTTAATCTCGTATATTTTGAAGCGGGCTACTTTTCAGACTATAAATTTTTGTCCAAAGTCCACCCTCACCGTATGTTATTAAGCTTTTTATCTAAAAAACGCTTAAAAACCTTGACTAACTAGTAAGCGTTTTACATTTGTTTTACCAGCTACCTCCTACACGCTTTTTCTGCTCAGCATAAAATTTTCAAGCCTTAATCTCTAAGCGTTTTTAAATAAATTTAACTGAAATTACTTTCGTAATTTGCACGAAAATTATTTTGAGGTAACAGGAGAACAGAATCAAGTAGTAGGTGAATTTCGTGTAAAGCTTTTAGCAAAAACGCTATTACTCCAGAACTACTTAAGCGTTTGAAATCAGTTTAGGTTAATCTCGTATATTTTGAAGCGGGCTACTTTTCAGACTATAAATTTTTGTCCAAAGTCCACCCTCACCGTATGTTGTTAAGCTTTTTATCTAAAAAACGCTTAAAAACCTTGACTAACTAGTAAGCGTTTTACATTTTTTTTACCAGCTACCTCCTACACGCTTTTTCTGCTCAGCATAAAATTTTCAAGCCTTAATCTCTAAGCGTTTTTAAATAAATTTAACTGAAATTACTTACGTAATTTGCATGAAAATTATTTTGAGGTAACAGGAGAACAGAATCAAGTAGTAGGTGAATTTCGTGTAAAGCTTTTAGCAAAAACGCTATTACTCCAGAACTACTTAAGCGTTTGAAATCAGTTTAGGTTAATCTCGTATATTTTGAAGCGGGCTACTTTTCAGACTATAAATTTTTGTCCAAAGTCCACCCTCACCGTATGTTGTTAAGCTTTTTATCTAAAAAACGCTTAAAAACCTTGACTAACTAGTAAGCGTTTTACATTTGTTTTACCAGCTACCTCCTACACGCTTTTTCTGCTCAGCATAAAATTTTCAAGCCTTAATCTCTAAGCGTTTTTAAATAAATTTAACTGAAATTACTTACGTAATTTGCATGAAAATTATTTTGAGGTAACAGGAGAACAGAATCAAGTAGTAGGTGAATTTCGTGTAAAGCTTTTAGCAAAAACGCTATTACTCCAGAACTACTTAAGCGTTTGAAATCAGTTTAGGTTAATCTCGTATATTTTGAAGCGGGCTACTTTTCAGACTATAAATTTTTGTCCAAAGTCCACCCTCACCGTATGTTGTTAAGCTTTTTATCTAAAAAACGCTTAAAAACCTTGACTAACTAGTAAGCGTTTTACATTTTTTTTACCAGCTACCTCCTACACGCTTTTTCTGCTCAGCATAAAATTTTCAAGCCTTAATCTCTAAGCGTTTTTAAATAAATTTAACTGAAATTACTTACGTAATTTGCATGAAAATTATTTTGAGGTAACAGGAGAACAGAATCAAGTAGTAGGTGAATTTCGTGTAAAGCTTTTAGCAAAAACGCTATTACTCCAGAACTACTTAAGCGTTTGAAATCAGTTTAGGTTAATCTCGTATATTTTGAAGCGGGCTACTTTTCAGACTATAAATTTTTGTCCAAAGTCCACCCTCACCGTATGTTGTTAAGCTTTTTATCTAAAAAACGCTTAAAAACCTTGACTAACTAGTAAGCGTTTTACATTTTTTTTACCAGCTACCTCCTACACGCTTTTTCTGCTCAGCATAAAATTTTCAAGCCTTAATCTCTAAGCGTTTTTAAATAAATTTAACTGAAATTACTTTCGTAATTTGCATGAAAATTATTTTGAGGTAACAGGAGAACAGAATCAAGTAGTAGGTGAATTTCGTGTAAAGCTTTTAGCAAAAACGCTATTACTCCAGAACTACTTAAGCGTTTGAAATCAGTTTAAGTTAATCTCGTATATTTTGAAGCGGGCTACTTTTCAGACTATAAATTTTTGTCCAAAGTCCACCCTCACCGTATGTTGTTAAGCTTTTTATCTAAAAAACGCTTAAAAACCTTGACTAACTAGTAAGCGTTTTACATTTTTTTTACCAGCTACCTCCTACACGCTTTTTCTGCTCAGCATAAAATTTTCAAGCCTTAATCTCTAAGCGTTTTTAAATAAATTTAACTGAAATTACTTTCGTAATTTGCATGAAAATTATTTTGAGGTAACAGGAGAACAGAATCAAGTAGTAGGTGAATTTCGTGTAAAGCTTTTAGCAAAAACGCTATTACTCCAGAACTACTTAAGCGTTTGAAATCAGTTTAAGTTAATCTCGTATATTTTGAAGCGGGCTACTTTTCAGACTATAAATTTTTGTCCAAAGTCCACCCTCACCGTATGTTGTTAAGCTTTTTATCTAAAAAACGCTTAAAAACCTTGACTAACTAGTAAGCGTTTTACATTTTTTTTACCAGCTACCTCCTACACGCTTTTTCTGCTCAGCATAAAATTTTCAAGCCTTAATCTCTAAGCGTTTTTAAATAAATTTAACTGAAATTACTTACGTAATTTGCATGAAAATTATTTTGAGGTAACAGGAGAACAGAATCAAGTAGTAGGTGAATTTCGTGTAAAGCTTTTAGCAAAAACGCTATTACTCCAGAACTACTTAAGCGTTTGAAATCAGTTTAGGTTAATCTCGTATATTTTGAAGCGGGCTACTTTTCAGACTATAAATTTTTGTCCAAAGTCCACCCTCACCGTATGTTGTTAAGCTTTTTATCTAAAAAACGCTTAAAAACCTTGACTAACTAGTAAGCGTTTTACATTTTTTTTACCAGCTACCTCCTACACGCTTTTTCTGCTCAGCATAAAATTTTCAAGCCTTAATCTCTAAGCGTTTTTAAATAAATTTAACTGAAATTACTTTCGTAATTTGCATGAAAATTATTTTGAGGTAACAGGAGAACAGAATCAAGTAGTAGGTGAATTTCGTGTAAAGCTTTTAGCAAAAACGCTATTACTCCAGAACTACTTAAGCGTTTGAAATCAGTTTAAGTTAATCTCGTATATTTTGAAGCGGGCTACTTTTCAGACTATAAATTTTTGTCCAAAGTCCACCCTCACCGTATGTTGTTAAGCTTTTTATCTAAAAAACGCTTAAAAACCTTGACTAACTAGTAAGCGTTTTACATTTTTTTTACCAGCTACCTCCTACACGCTTTTTCTGCTCAGCATAAAATTTTCAAGCCTTAATCTCTAAGCGTTTTTAAATAAATTTAACTGAAATTACTTTCGTAATTTGCATGAAAATTATTTTGAGGTAACAGGAGAACAGAATCAAGTAGTAGGTGAATTTCGTGTAAAGCTTTTAGCAAAAACGCTATTACTCCAGAACTACTTAAGCGTTTGAAATCAGTTTAGGTTAATCTCGTATATTTTGAAGCGGGCTACTTTTCAGACTATAAATTTTTGTCCAAAGTCCACCCTCACCGTATGTTGTTAAGCTTTTTATCTAAAAAACGCTTAAAAACCTTGACTAACTAGTAAGCGTTTTACATTTTTTTTACCAGCTACCTCCTACACGCTTTTTCTGCTCAGCATAAAATTTTCAAGCCTTAATCTCTAAGCGTTTTTAAATAAATTTAACTGAAATTACTTACGTAATTTGCATGAAAATTATTTTGAGGTAACAGGAGAACAGAATCAAGTAGTAGGTGAATTTCGTGTAAAGCTTTTAGCAAAAACGCTACTACTCCAGAACTACTTAAGCGTTTGAAATCAGTTTAGGTTAATCTCGTATATTTTGAAGCGGGCTACTTTTCAGACTATAAATTTTTGTCCAAAGTCCACCCTCACCGTATGTTGTTAAGCTTTTTATCTAAAAAACGCTTAAAAACCTTGACTAACTAGTAAGCGTTTTACATTTTTTTTACCAGCTACCTCCTACACGCTTTTTCTGCTCAGCATAAAATTTTCAAGCCTTAATCTCTAAGCGTTTTTAAATAAATTTAACTGAAATTACTTACGTAATTTGCATGAAAATTATTTTGAGGTAACAGGAGAACAGAATCAAGTAGTAGGTGAATTTCGTGTAAAGCTTTTAGCAAAAACGCTACTACTCCAGAACTACTTAAGCGTTTGAAATCAGTTTAGGTTAATCTCGTATATTTTGAAGCGGGCTACTTTTCAGACTATAAATTTTTGTCCAAAGTCCACCCTCACCGTACGTTGTTAAGCTTTTTATCTAAAAAACGCTTAAAAACCTTGACTAACTAGTAAGCGTTTTACATTTTTTTTACCAGCTACCTCCTACACGCTTTTTCTGCTCAGCATAAAATTTTCAAGCCTTAATCTCTAAGCGTTTTTAAATAAATTTAACTGAAATTACTTACGTAATTTGCATGAAAATTATTTTGAGGTAACAGGAGAACAGAATCAAGTAGTAGGTGAATTTCGTGTAAAGCTTTTAGCAAAAACGCTATTACTCCAGAACTACTTAAACGTTTGAAATCAGTTTAGGTTAATCTCGTATATTTTGAAGCGGGCTACTTTGCAGACTACAAATTTTTGTCCAAAGTCCACTCTCACCGTATGTTGTTAAGCTTTTTATCTAAAAAACGCTTGAAAACCCATGACTAACTAGTAAGCGTTTTACATTTATTTAACCAGCTACCTCCTACACGCTTTTTCTGCTCAGCATAACATTTTCAAGCCTTAATCTCTAAGCGTTTTTAAATAAATTTAACATTAACAATTTGCTCCGCCTGTTTTAAAACTTTATTTATTTATGGCTTTCCTATGCAACAAGATTAGATCTTATTATCTTTATTAGAATAGAAATTTTATTTAAACTAAATATATAACTACTTTTAAATTAAATAATTTAAAGATTATTATTCAGAAGTGAAATGAAATCAAGAATTTAAATGCAAAATCTTTGTTAAAATACATGAAAAATATGACAAATAACAATAACAAAGCTAAGTTGTAGAATACAATTTTAAAATTTCTTTTTTAAACTTGAATGCGTTACTATTTTGCTGAAAGGTGTGAGGTTATGAGTTCCAACGTCTGATAGTTGTGGTAAAAAAAACTCCAGGAAGAGACAAGAATTTGGTATCTCAAAGAAATTATCTTATTTCCTCTTTTTGATCTTGCGAATTATATTCGTTCATAAAGGTAGTATGGAACTTTATCATATATAATTTTATGGATATAAATGAGGCTTCTACTCGTTATTTTAAGAAAATTTTTAAAAGTGACTCCATAAAGTTTAGTTTCATGCGCAGGGCTGCCAGATTCAATTGTGAAAAAGTCGTCAATTTCCTGAGAAAAATTTAAAAAATCGTCTTTTTCTTTTTAAAAAATCGTCAAAAATCGGACAATTTAAATTAAGATTTTAAACAAAGTTTGTTCGATTTTTATTTAAAAACAAGCAAACAAAAACATATTATATACATACATATATCCCCGTATGTTTATGAAATTGTTTGTTAAATTTAACAAACGTTTGTTAAGTAAAATTTTCATAAAAAATTTGTTTTGTAAACCTTTAATTACTTTATTATAATAATCTAAGTTTTTTCAAAGTCTTAAGAATAAAACATACTTTCAATCGGGCCATTTTCTAAAAAAATTTAAATTTGTATACCGTTCACCACAGAGGGTATATATGCAAGTTCGTTTTTATATAAGTTTGTCATTCCTTTTGTAATTGCTAAAATATTAATGTTAGGCCCTATAAAGTATATACATATGTATATTCCGAGTCCTTATGAATAGCAAAGTTGGTTTAACGATGTCAATCTTACCATGTGTTTGTTGCAACGGGATTTCCGTAGAATCATATATAAACATTTCTATACATTTATATTAGATATAGTACGGAATAGTGTGCTATTATATATCAGCCAGATCGGTCTACAAATGCATAAGATATGAACAAAACCCACGACTGCCTGTAATTTATACCCATAAATCTCTCAATTTGACCTGTAAACCTTAACTTCTTTAAATCTTCTTATAATTTATTATTATTTTTTCTTTTTTGCCTGAAATATTCTTTCTTCACGAAACTATAGTTTTGGCACCATGGCACCCTTATAAGCTAGGATGACTAAATTTGGCTTAAAAATGTTTCATATAAAGTATTAAATATTAAAAATAAGCCAAATCAGTCCAGTACTTCACCTGCTCCTCACACGAGTAAACTCTCAATCTCAAAATCAAGGTTTTGGTAGGAGTTTTTACTTAAATTGACTTTACTCAAAAGTTTGCTTTTGCCCATAAAATTTTTTATGGAAAAGAAGAAAAAATTTTTTTTCTGTGCTGCCTAATAACAAACATCAAAAGATTTAAAATTGTCTTATATTGAAGACTGAATAAAATCGTCACTTTTTAGGAAAAAATCAGCAAATCGGCACTTTGCTAATTTCGGTACCAAAAATCGTCAAAATGACGATAAATCGTCAATTCTGGCAGCCCTGTTTATGCGTAAAAATACTGCCATACTTTTGCCGTTGTACGATTTTTGTCGTTACAACTCCTTGTGTATACATACATATATGTTGACACAACGAATGAATGAACAAAACAAATCGAAGAGTACATTCGCTTGTGTAACGTTTAATTCCTCTCTCCCCTGTCGTCAATAAGGTAAGAATCGCAACAACAAAAATCGTATAAAGTAAATTGGGACTAATACATTCACACTTTTCCGACTGTCTTGCCTACTGTCTTGCAAATATCGGAGACAGTAAAATTGGATAGTTATTTGACATTTGCTGACAGTAATTTGAAGATTCGTTCGCAAAAGAAAGCACAAATCAAAAAGTAAAAATAAATAAGTATTTTATGAGGTCATGTTTTAGTTAAGTATTATTTATTTGCACACAATAAAGTTGTTATATGCTAATTAGTATTGTGGTTATTTTGTTGAACTATTCATGGTTTTTAATCCAAATTTTTACTATTTTAATTAGGCTTAAGTTCATTAAATTTAATTTTCATTAAATTATTTTTATGAAGAAAGGAATTTTACAACATGGAGAATTAATTAAAATTGTTATTGATAATTTTCATTCTTGACTGACCTGGGATTCGAAGCCAGGCTGGCTGGCGTGTGATTCGAACCCAGGCGGCTGGTTACCCTGACATGTTTCGACCTCAACCACTAGGTCTCCTCAGAGGGATTTGCCGTCTTACACTCGCAGCCATCGATGACTGCTGACGTCAGTAGTCAAACATCAATCCTTAAACCAAATTGTATTTTAACCTTTGGTAGATCGAAATTTGCTTTTTGGAATGATTATCCATTTTTAATTGATCTCACATGTTTTTCCTTACTTCTGTTTTTTCGTACTTTTGTCAAGAATTCTTCTTGAAGTCCAAAGTACATTTTTTTTGTTTATCATGTTTTTGTCTTTCTTTTTTCTTGTTGACATTTTTCAGCACAACTTGAAGGACAAATGAACACATAGAGCTTGTGCCTTAGCTTTAACAATAATTAGTATTGTGGTTATTTTGTTGAACTATTCATGGTTTTTAATCCAAATTTTTACTATTTTAATTAGGCTTAAGTTCATTAAATTTAATTTTCATTAAATTATTTTTATGAAGAAAGGAATTTTACAACATGGAGAATTAATTAAAATTGTTATTGATAATTTTCATTCTTGACTGACCTGGGATTCGAAGCCAGGCTGGCTGGCGTGTGATTCGAACCCAGGCGGCTGGTTACCCTGACATGTTTCGACCTCAACCACTAGGTCTCCTCAGAGGGATTTGCCGTCTTACACTCGCAGCCATCGATGACTGCTGACGTCAGTAGTCAAACATCAATCCTTAAACCAAATTGTATTTTAACCTTTGGTAGATCGAAATTTGCTTTTTGGAATGATTATCCATTTTTAATTGATCTCACATGTTTTTCCTTACTTCTGTTTTTTCGTACTTCTGTTTTTTCGTAATTTTTTTTAATTAAGATTATTCATTATGTAGTTTAAGGAAATTATATACTTAAAGATAAGCCATTTTTGATTTTGTTAATAGCTTGGATATTTTTTAAGGTGGAAGTTTACATTTTTTTTTAAATTTTTAACGTGAATCGTAATCAATAAAAAAGTATATTTCAAAATTTTCATTGATACACATTGCTTTGCATTTTAGCAAACCATATTGCAAAAAAAATGTTATGCTTTAAAAAGGGTCGGTCCCAAGGCGAGTTCATTCATCAGGTGGCGTTGAAAGCACAGCTGTGTTACTTTTTTTTTCTTACTTAGAGAGAGAAATGTCAAAAGTTGCTTGTGTTTTTGACATATGGATCAACGAAAGCAACAAAAAATACATTGTTGTGTTTTTGGTGTTGTTACTTGTTGTAGTATCGACACCACCGTATACATGAATTCGCCTTGGTCGGTCCTTTTCTTAAGCAGACATAAAGACAACACTTATTGAAAAAAAAACTCCATGAGCAAGTATAGAAACCTGAGCGCTGTTTCTCAAAACTACAAATTACAAATCTACAAGTAAAATACATTTGAACAAAAACCAAAGTTGTAAAATTGTTGCTTTTTTAACGTAAATGAACTGATTTTATGGTCACATGCAGATATGTTATAGGGAAGTTCGATTGTACCTGCTGTCACATTTGCTTTTACACATAATTTTTAGCAAAACAAGACTTTTTTACATTAATTTTAAATATTTGTTACCTACATAAGAACAATTTTATCAACGAAAAAATTTGGTTGGTAAAACCAAAACTGTATTACAACAACAACACGTATTGAGTACTTGGATTTTTTTCAATGAGTTTTGCCTTTATGTCTGCTTAAGAAAAAACGGTCCCTTTTTAAAGCATCAAAGAATTTTTTACAACAGTATACATATCGTTTGCTAAAATGCAAAGCAATGTACATATCATTGATAATTTTGAAATATACTTTTTTTATTGATTACGATTCACGTTAAAAATTTAAAAAAAAATTTAAACTTCCACCTTAAAAAATATCCAAGCTATTAACAAAATCAAAAATGGCTTATCTTTAAGTATATAATTTCCTTAAACTACATAATGAATAATCTTAATTAAAAAAAATTAGCAGAGTATTTGATAGATTTTTACGAACACATTCATTTTTTTACGTCAAAAATGGGTATTCTGTTTCATACTCTGAACGTGTTAGGGGAATAAGTGATCAAACTGCAAATTATTGCATAAGCAAAAAGAAAAACAGTGCTGTAAAATTAATATAAACCGAATCCATATATATATATATGTATATATCATAGCTTGGGAATAATGATTAGAAATCCTAATGATTAGCAATTGGATTAGAAATTTTAATTGTGCTGAAAAATTGATTAATTATGATTAGTTAGCCATTTTATACGATTACTAATTGATTAGATTAGAAATAATCAAAAATCTAATCACAATTAGTGACGATTAGCATTTCTAATCAAATCTAATCAAAACTAATCCAAGAAATAATTGATTAGATTTCTTGATTATTTTTGATTAGATTTGATTAGATCAACTATTTTTGTGAAAAGAAAATAATTATTTATCACATTTGTTGCTATATTTACATAATGTAACAGTTTTTGAATATTGCATAAAATTGGATACGGTGCACCCTGTTCTTAAACTAAACACTTGACTCAGCTGGTTCACTTTGTTGTTGTGTTATTATTAATGTTAATTTTCAATATTCAATATTCCAAAACTGTTACATTATGTAAATATAGCAACAAATGTGATAAATAATTATTTTCTTTTCACAAAAATAGTTAAAAATAGTTGATCTAATCAAATCTAATCAAAAATAATCAAGAAATCTAATCAATTATTTTTTGGATTAGTTTTGATTAGATTTGATTAGAAATGCTAATCGTCAATAATTGTGATTAGATTTTTGATTATTTCTAATCAAATCAATTAGTAATCTGAAATTTTTATCAAAATTCAATTCTAATGATTAGATTATTTTATTTCTCTAATCGTAATGATTTCTAATTCTAATCGAAATTCCCTAGCTATGGTATATATGTATTGAAAAACCTATATTAAGTATGACTATTAGCTTCTTCTACATTGGACTGTTAGAAATTTATGAATTATAAGTATAAATAATACCATCTGCAGGTCCTTAGTTTTTTGCTTCCAGCAGACTGCCATTATTTTTATTATATGATTTTTCCATCATTTATTTCGTTTTTCAACCTTATGAGTTTATATATGTACATAAATAGTTTTTAGTAAATGTTAATACAGTCGAATTTTCCTATAATAAATCTGTTAATATTGGACCAGAATATTTCTTCATTATTAATAAAGAATGTTTATAATACTATAGAAATATTTTTTCCACGTTTATTTAAAATAATCTGGTATTTTTGTTAGGCTTGCATTCTTCCAAGTCGTCCTTCATCAATATCCTCAAAAAGACTGTTATAAAGCCTTTGGTTTTAAATAATAAATTACTTGTCTTCTACATTTTTAGAATAATAGCATTTCTTATCAAGTGCTGGAATATAAATTGTTTAGCTAAATTTTGTGTTAATCCTGTTATGGCCTTATTAAATACTAATAGTATTTTTTTTAGGATAAGTGCTTCTTTATACAACATTTTCTTTCGCTGAATACGCGGGCTGCTATCAATACTACTTTTAATTGAAAAACTCTTTCATTCTTCTTATTTAAATTTTTCAGAAATTAACTAATTAAAATTTACTTCTAGCAGAGGTTTTTTCGAAATAATTCCTTATATGGAGACAAATATGCATATATGTATATGAGTCAAATTTTTTGCAAAACTTGTTTATTGTAAAGAAAAATTCAATTGAGAAAATTCATTATAAGGACATCAAAATACACGTTAGTTATAATGGAAAAGTTGAATTTTTAAAATTAATTTAAATTTAATGAAGTACTTTTTTTTAGTGTAATCCACTTCTAATTAGAAATAAAAAACTATAAATAATATGTCAAAATAATATCTCTAATAATATAACATCTCTACGTTCTCAAATGCAGTACTGCCTGCACTGCATCAGAAAAGCAAACTTATTTCACCATGTCAACGCATTCCTAATGATGCTGCATATTAATTGTGTGATTATCATGTTTATATGTGCATTTAACCATATTTAAATTTATTGTTTAAACGCAGTATTGCATTTATAACCATGTACATTATCTTTATATTCTATTATACCTGTAACTTAACAGAAATATTTATTTATTTAATTTATTTATCTAATTAAATTTTTAATATTGTGAAATATTTTCCAAATTTGTTTAATGAAAAGGAAAAACACGATTTTGGAAAAAAACTGAAAACAAACGTGATGGTTCCGATAATGATTTTCCAAATCTTACTAAATTTGTTCAGAATATACTGATTTTGCACATTTATCGTCAAACATCGAGAGAATATTTAGTCAAGTGAATCTAAAACAAAAAAAAAATCGTTTGAAAATGGGTCCCTAGTCGGAATATTACTCACAAAAGATTATTTAAAACTTAAAAAATTACACTGTTTTGGCAATTTAATATCTTCAGATTTGCTTAAATCGATGTTAACTGATATACATACATACAAATGCATAAAAACAAATATTTATTTAAAAATATATACATATCGCACACTCAGCGCTACCATATATATTTAAAAAAAAAATCTTGTTATCTCAGAAAAAAAAACTTGTTTTCGCAAAAAAAAATTTTTTTTTCAAAAGTGCCAAATTTTTAAAGAAAATATTAAAAATGTATTAGGAATTTTTTTCGTTATCCATCCTTTCAGTAAAATATGGTCAACCCATGCTTTTACGTAGTTCCCAAGTTTCCTTTTCTTAGGTTTCTTGAACAACTTAGAATCTCCGGTTGATTTGTTTCTTCCTCTGTAGTGGTCTCTTTTCTCAGGACTAAAACAATATAAAAAAGTTTATTTAAAAATAGGCATAAATATTTGATTTATATTCTTGCTATTTGTCGTTAAATATTTCTCTATGTTTTTTTAATGTCTTCCGCACTACAAAGTTAACTACAAACTGTCAATGTATAAAAACGACCTTGTTGCACTTACAGGGAGTATACACAATTAAACACTGTTGCACTAATAAAGGAATGAGAAAATATAAAATCGTTTAATTGTCTAAAAACTTCATTTAATATTTTTATCCAATAAACTGCAAATTTTAAGTTATGTATTTATAAAAAACTAGAAAAACCAGTGTTTAAAAATGCTTGACTATTTTTAATGTTTTTGTAATTGCTTAACTTAACTTAAGAAAAAGAACACAGTAAAAGCAAAAAGCAAAAGCAAACGCAGAAAAAGTGAGAGTAAATAATTTATTTATTCTCACCATGTTTATGTTCTCAGCTTAAAAAGCCAGCCAAGCAACCACTTGAAAAAAAAAATTGCTGTTGCTGTAAGTAATAAGTTTTTGTTTATTTTTTTTTTGCTTTGGCTTAACTGTAAATTGATGTGCTTAAATTCAGCGAGTATTAACTTCTTTGCTGTTTTTGACTTCATTGCTGTTGCTTGCTGTTGCAGGCGTTAGTTTCCTAGAATATATACATAATTACATAACACAAAATAAACAAATTAGTTTAAAAAAACGTGTAGTTTCATTTACGTATGTATGTACCTATTTATTAAAAAAAAAAAACGCAAAATACCAAAAAAATTCGAAACAAATTCGACAGCAACAGCAAAGAAGTTAACTTGCTGACTTTAAGCGCATTAAAAGCAAAAAAAAACAATCAAAAACTTAATACTTACAGCAACAGAAAATTTGTTTTCTTAAGTGGCTTCTTTGCTGACAGATTAAGCAGAGTACATGCACATAGCGAGTTTAAACAAATTATTTACTCTCTTTGTTTTGCTTTTGCTTTTTTGCTTTTGCTGACTCGTAATCAAAGAGTTAAGTAAACACTTAGACACACAGTTTTTTAATTTGCTGCAAAAAATGTAAACAAAGCAAAAATGTGCGACTGTTGCTATTTTAAAGCAAGCAATTTAAACACTGAGAAAAACTTTATGTATTTATAAAAAAAACTTGAAACACTTTATATATTTATAAAAAACTTTAAATAAATTAAAATCTTTCTGGCATCTCAAAAAACTTGCAAAATTGGCAAATGGCAACGCTGCGCACACTAAATCACAAACAGGCACAACTTAAAATTTATAAAAATTGGTTTTTTTCATAGACCAAGTTACAAATCAAATCTATAGCGACCACGAAAATTTCGTTTGTGAAACTCAATTTTATTAAGAAATTGCAGCCATGGAGAGTTTTCTGCAACTCCTAAATATTTTTGAATTTTGATTAAGCGTGCCTGTTTAAGATTAAGTGTGCGATTTGTATATCAATTTTGATACTTGTAGATCAAAATTTTTTGACTCCTGATCTCTTGAAGTTACGAAATTTTGTAATTTATTTTATAAATATATATGTACATATGTACCCCTATAAACCTAAAATATTTTTAATGAATATGAGGGTAATTTATTCTTATTTAAAAACTAACAATATTATTTCTTTTATATTCCGTTAAATTAAGGCAAGTTTGATAAGTCAAACTTTTTTAATAATAAAATTAATATAACTGAATTCATTTGTCTTGAATATGTCTTCTTTTTTTGATGAGATATATCTAGTACGTAAAAATTTCAATTTCTGTTGTAACTTGTTATATCTTAATATTTTTAATGAAATACAAGAAAACACTTAATAATTGTTTTGAAGATTGTTTGAAGATTTTTTAAAATGAAATGCAGATTTTGAAGATTCCCTACAAAAAACGAGACTACTCTATACATGCGTGTATCGACTACTCCATAAGGGAGTAGGACTACTCCAATACCTAACCTAAATGTATGTAAAAACATACTCCATTTACATTGCGATGTCCTAGGGATGGACCACGTTACCCAACTATGCATTACATTGGGGTACCCCCAAAACTACTCTATGTCGCTACACCATAGAGCACCCACAAATACTAGTTTTGAAAGTACTCTATTTTACTACCCTATGGAGTACTCTTAGGAGGTAGTTTCGAAAGTGCTCTATTTCACTACCCTATGGAGTACTCGTAGGAGTTAGTTTCGCAGCTACTGTATTCCACTATAATTATTCCACGGTAATTAAATAATATAAATTATCTTACCAATTATGTCAGTTTTTTTTTTAACTTTTTATATTGTAATTTACTTTTATTTTGTGCTTTAATTTAAATAATTTTTTTACCCGCTTATTCATTTCTAACCTAAACAAATGACATAAGGGCTACCAGAGCTGTAATTTAACACCAAGCATTTTAAGTGCTGCCAACCGTCGTTAAAAAATTCTTGTTAAAATGAAATCGTCCATGGCTGCATTATACCATGTTCACACGGACAGCAGGGTTGTCAGATTGATTTTGATCTTTTTCGCCAAATTCAATGTCCAAAATCGCCAAAGCATTTATTTTTTTCGATTTCGACAATAATATATGTATTTTTAGAATAATTAAAAATATTTTTTCATAAATCCCAAAAAAAATTTTTTTCCGTATCCCTAAAATCCGCCAAAAATTCAAAAAAAGTCGCCATATATTTTGTTTAATTTTTATTTAACAAAAAAGGTGCAATGTTTAAAATATTTTATAGTAGTCTACTTAAAGTAACAAAAAAAGGATTTTGCGGTAATTATTAAACAAATATTGGATGTACAATATATTTGTATGTAGTTGCAGTTCTATTATATAACTAAAACGCTATATAGTTCACCAAGAAGACTAACTTGTTGTCTTCTTTTTTGAAATACATTGTGAAGGTAGAAAAGAAATGCAACATGTGCTATTTATATTCATATAACTTTTGGCTCGTAAAAACGTGTCGAAAACTTCATATCGCATTCTACTTCAAAGCAGATATTTAGTGAATTTCAATATTTCAATACAGGTACCTGCCGTATCCTTGTAGCTATAAATTGTTGGCCTAAACTGATCTTATTTAGATTGAATATCATCATTACAATTTTCTTTTAACAAACTGTATTTTTTCTATTGTATTTCATTAACATCCAAGGGTAAGTTAGGATTCATAAAAAATCTTTAAAATATATTTAAAAACAACAAATTTTATGTGATAATTTGTCACATTTTATAATGGAAAAATTTTCATAAACTTTCATTATATTCATTTTTAAAGAATTCTACTTATTACTTCTTTCAAGAGCACATTTAAATGTGAAAAAAAAAATTCTCGAAGATTATCTTCATCAGCCATTTCAACATTATTTAGTTTTAAATACTGGTCATACATATGAATGCATCAAATTTCATACATTGAAATACTAGAATAAAAAAAATATTATTTCTTCGTTTTGAATTTAACAAATTTCAAAACAAATAGATGGCTCATCAAAAATAGCCAACAAAATCGCCAACTATTTTATAAATCGCCAAAAAATCGCCATGTCGCCAAATCGAAAATTAGGTCGCCAAAAGAGTTTGAAAATCGCCACGTTTGGCGAGAAATCGCCATATCTGACAGCCCTGACGGACAGCAATATTCGTGTTTCGCTCTCCCATTCCTGTTTCGCGCCCCAAACATGATTGAAACAACATGTTTTGCCATACAAAATTTTGAGAGCGAAACAGGTCGTTTCATTTTGAAACATGTTGCGAAACAGGAAAAATATACTATCATCTCCAATTTTGATAACAATTATCGTTAGTTTATCTGAACTAGCTCTCAAAAAAATCAAAACAAAGAAAAAAACAAAATAAAAATTCATGTTAAATAAAATAAAGTGAAAATAATTAAATAATAATATTAATAAAAGTTTTAAATAATATATTTTGAATTTTTACTTACATTTTAATCTATTTTAAATAAAATCACACTAACAACACAAAAAAAATGTCAACATGAAACAAGAATGAATCGTATGAACAGCGTGTTTGGCAATCGAGTTTCAGAGAGCGAAACGAGTGGTTTTTATCGTCGTATGAACATAGCATTACATAAGAGTAGTCCAAAAAGTACTCCTTTGGACCATGTACTCCATTTATTTTTTGTAGGGTTTTTCATTAAAAAATCATCTAATTTTGCTGATTTTGAAACTAAAAGTTCTGGCAGCACTGACCATGACAAGGCCTGCCAAATTTGCCGATTTATCGGCATTTTGCCGATTTCTTGTCTCTAAATTAGGGATGGGCAATAAATATCGATATATCAAAATATCGATATTTAAAAAAATTATAATCGATATATATCGCCGATATTAAAAATACCCATACATCGATATTTATCCACGACTATCGAATTCGATATTTTTAAGATCTCTGTATAATAAAATTCAACATTTTAACCGTTGCATAGCTGCTTACAATACTGTTGTTTTTTAAGAATTGCATCATATGTTTTTTAACTAATATTAAGAAAGTAACGGTGCTTTTCCATTGTACATTTTCATAGATTACACAGTTCAGTTTTGTCTCGGTTTTTTAAAGCAGACCATACACGATTCAATTCAATTGTCAACTGAGTCGGTTGTTGTCCAAATCAAAGCGTGTATGGCCTTGTCAGTTGATTAGTTTGACGGTTGTGGAGTTGGTTGAAGAAAAATCAAAAGAATTTGATTTTTTCAAGTTGACTACTAAGTCTTTCAACTCGATTGTACTGTGTGTGCTCAAGTCTTTTGATCAGCTGTCAAAATTTATGTTTGTAATTTTTTTTGCAAAGAAAAAGTGAAATATTTTTAATGCATTCTGCAATAACCATTAATGCAATTATTTTTCTTTTTTCATCCATTGTTTTAATTTTGTAAATTTTTTGTAAAATTGTAAAAAAAAAATCTAAATTTGACAGTTGAATTAAAATCTTTCAATTCAGTTGAAGAAGTGTGTGGCCAAGTATCAATTCAGTTGAAAGACTCAGTTGACAACTGAATTGAACCGTGTATGGGGCGCATAAGAGATGACAACAAAAAAATAAGCGCCGAAAAAATATTCTGAAAAGGGTTCCTAGAATTATGCAAAGAATCGCCCTAATTATGGCGTATTAGCAGCAATGACTCATGAAAGTTGGAATGTTAATAATAAAAAAAAAATATTTTGTTTTTTTTTTATTTGAGCATGGTCTTATATACATATTATATATAAAATATTGCACAGTTAACTTGTATAGTATGTGTCACAAGTTTCGTTTACCGGCAGTAGATAATCCAGTATTATATAATCCCAATTAATTTTTTTTTTAGATTTCATATGGCGAATAAATAAAATTTTTTTATATTCTTTACTTTTTTTTTTTTTGAATTTTTTTATTGTAGAATTAACAGCCGGTTACCTTAAAAACTAAATTTTAAAATTGGTGTTTGCTTTAAATAAAAGTTAAGCGAATGAAAGTTTCGTTCGAAATCGAGGGACAGCCAGTAAATTTTAAATTAAAAGAAACAATTAAAAGTTAGAATGGAATTACATGTAATATGTTTGTACATATGTATTGACATATCGCTCATTTCGTGCAAGACCGTCACAACTCAAAATTTGGCATTTTCGAGTTAGTAATGCAGAAATGTTCTCCTCTTAAATCTCTACAAATTGATCTAAGAACGGAGAGAATTATCGAAAAAATAACGGTAATACAGATGCTTTTGACGCTATGACCTCTTGTAACAAACTTGAGCAATTAACATCAACAAGGTCACATTTCAGTTTTTTTGTTGGCATTCCTCTTGTACATGTGGTTTTCTTTGTAGCAAAAAAGAAACATTTGATTTTATAACTGTATATAAAATAAATAATAAAATAAATAATAATAGGTTGGAATCTTAAAAAGGCTCTCCTGTAAAGTTTCAAATTTTGAGTTGTGACGGTCTTGCACGAAATGAGCGATATGTAGGTATATTAATTAATAAATATCGATACGCTTAAAAAATATCGATACGATATATTTTTTCAATTTGCCCATCCCTACTCTAAATTATCAAAGTGCCGATTTGCCGAATTTTGCTCCAAAAATTTTTCGATGTGCCGATTTTTCGATTAGCAATACAAAACGTTACTTTTTGTTTGCTTTAGTATAATTTATTAGTTTGGGGCAAAGCTGACATACTTATTACATTGAAAAAGGACAACCGATATCAAATCAGCGCTTCTACTAAAGAAAAAAAGGGGAAAGGTTCAATTCAATGTTATATGCAGTATATGTAATGTATGTGCTGGGTCAATACATTCTTATTTAAAAATTTTCCAGTACAAAGAATTAACGATCAAAGCTAAAAGAAGAAATAATTTTTAAACCTAAAACAATTCAATTGAATTTCTTTCTGCCAGACCCACAATATCGACAAGAATATTTCTTTCGCATATTTATATTGAAAACAATAATAAAAAACTGAAATTTGTTTTCAATATAAATATTCGAAAGTGAGGATTTTATTTCAAAAGTGAGGATTTTATGGATGCATTTCCTATAATATTTAGTCTTTTCACATTATTCTGCAAATGTGAAAATAATTTTTTAAAATAAAAAAACTGCGATGTTCTCTATAAATTGAATCTGCAATTCTTTTTTAAAGATTATTTGAAATTTTTTTTAATCCAAATTTCGATATTTGTATTAAATTATTTTTATGAAGAAACGAATTTTACAACATGAAATTAATTAAAATTTTTATTAATAATTTTTCATTCTTGACTGAGCTGGGAACTGAACCCAGGTTTTCACGGACAGGTTGCCCTGACTATTTTCGATTGTAACCACACAATCTCTTCAGAGGGGTTTGCCGGCACTCACCGCCATTGACGACGGATGACGTCATTAGTCAAACATCAATCTTTAAACCAAATGGTATTTTACCTTGGTAGATCGAAATTTGCTTTGAATGAATGATTACCTATTTTAATTGATTAAAAATTAAAAATTTTAAATGTTGATATTAAAATGGACTTAATGATAATGTCAAACCTAACCATGTATCGATAGAATATGCATTAATATAAAAATAAAATAGGCTACTTATTTTTTCGATAGGGGCAGGGGAATTGGTACCCCCCATAGGATGCCAATATTATACTGAACCGATTTTCCTGAAATTTTTACAGTAACATCACGTGAGCCCTAAAAATAAAATAGGCTAATTATTTTTTCGATAGGGGCAGGGGAATTGGTACCCCCCATAGGATGCCAATATTATACTGAACCGATTTTCCTGAAATTTTTACAGTAACATCACGTGAGCCCTAAAAATAAAATAGGCTACTTATTTTTTCGATAGGGGCAGGGGAATTGGTACCCCCCATAGGATGCCAATATTAATTAACGAACCGATTTTCCTGAAATTTTTACAGTAACATCACGTGAGCCCTAAAAATAAAATAGGTTACTTATTTTTTCGATAGGGGCAGGGGAATTGGTACCCCCCATAGGATGCCAATATTAATTATCGCATATCTTAAGAGCCGCTGCACGCATTTTGCTGAACTTTTTGTAGTAGGATCTTCTGAGCCCCGGAATTGAAATAAAATAGCAGCGGGGGTATAGGAATACTCCATAGGACGCCAATGTTTAACATCGCATATCTTAAGAACTGTAATAGTGAGAATGTTCAAACTTTCTAAAAGTCACTCTTATGGTATACTACACTTTTGAAAATAAAAATAAAGCGGGTAGGCGCAGGGGGGGAAATACCTCCCATAGGATGCATACATTAAATATCGCTCAACTGAAGAACTATTAAAGGGAGAGTCTTCAAACGTGGTTAAAGCTACTATTATAGTATATCTGAACACAAGAGCTATCAACCTTTACAGGACAAATTTTAAAACAAAAATAAATGGGGTAGGTGCAGGGGTAGCGAAGCGCACCGGGTTAAGCTAGTCACTTATAAAAATGGGTTTTTTGCATGTTTTTGTATGGAAAACTTTAACTGCGTTTTTCTCGGTAACTAGAAGAGCTAGAGCTTAAATAACGAAAATCTGTTATCTATCTTCTATCTATATATATAAAAATGAAATTATGTGTGTTTGTATGTTTGTATGTTTGTATGTTTGTATGTTTGTCGCTTTATAGACTCCGAAACTACTGAACCGATTTTCCTGAAATTTTTACAGTAACATCACGTGAGCCCTAAAAATAAAATAGGCTACTTATTTTTTCGATAGGGGCTGGGGAATTGGTACCCCCCATAGGATGCCAATATTATACTGAACCGATTTTCCTGAAATTTTTACAGTTACATCACGTGAGCCCTAAAAATAAAATAGGCTACTTATTTTTTCGATAGGGGCAGGGGAATTGGTACCCCCCATAGGATGCCAATATTAATTATCGCATATCTTAAGAGCCGCTGCACGCATTTTGCTGAACTTTTTGTAGTAGGATCTTCTGAGCCCCGGAATTGAAATAAAATAGCAGCGGGGGTATAGGAATACCCCATAGGACGCCAATGTTTAACATCGCATATCTTAAGAACTGTAATAGTGAGAATGTTCAAACTTTCTAAAAGTCACTCTTATGGTATACTACACTTTTGAAAATAAAAATAAAGCGGGTAGGCGCAGGGGGGGGAAATACCTCCCATAGGATGCATACATTAAATATCGCTCAACTGAAGAACTATTAAAGGGAGAGTCTTCAAACGTGGTTAAAGCTACTATTATAGTAAACTATAAATTTCAATTAGTCAATTCACAAGGTATCCTAACATGTCATATTGTCAAAATGTCCTAATATTTCACAATGGTTTAAAAATATTGTTGTTGGTTTGTTAACAAAAAGTGTCTTAAATAAATAGAACGTTGCTTGCTGTGTTTATTGTGCTGTCGTAATTAATCAGAAAAGTCCAGCGCTGAGCGGCTGAGCCGCACAACAATATTTTTAAACCATTGTGAAATATTAGGGCATTTTGACAATATGACATGTTAGGATACCTTGTGAATTGACTAAATATAAAAATGTGCGGGGTCAGTGTAGCGAAGCGCACCGGGTTAAGCTAGTAGGTTATAAACATTAGTTAATGCTAAATTGTTCTGTGTTGCTATTTTTTGTTAATAAGAATAGGTTTTATTATATTTAAATAAGGTATTTTTTTTTATTGAAGTGCCATTAATGCCGATTTTTTTTTTTTTTTTGAAAATATGCCGATATTCTATCAAAATCATCTGGCACCCCTGACCATGACCCAATTAGTAGGTCAGGCCGAATTCACCAGAATTCACTAGTAAATTCACCTTGTTAATAGGTCTGCGCAAAACTACAACAATAGAAAAAATCGCACGCATTTTGTTTGTGTAATTCGCATCTCTACATTACAAAAAAAAAATACCAATTGTGGTTAGAAACAAGACGAATTCAACTACAGGTGGTGTCGGAACTACAACAATCCAAAAACAACATAGGGTTTTTGCATTGCATTGTTAGTGTTTACCGTCCAAAATGTCAACCATTGCTAACAAAACACTAACAAATCAAAACAAAGTGGTTCGAACTGTCAAAATCAGATGGCGTTTCGACACCACCTGTAGTTGAATTCGCCTTGGAAAAAATTGTATTTCACAACAGCGTCAATTTAAAAAAGCAAATTGTAACAGAACAATTTTGGCAAAACAAAAGAAACAAATTAGTAGTGTTTATTAACTAACATAAGTAGAAGAGTATAAACTAAACTTGCAAGAATATTAATAATCAGTATTTGATGTGACAGTTATAATTTTTTGTTGCTGCCAATGTCATCATTAAATATATTATGCGCTATTTGCAGTGAATATTTTAAAAGTATTGATGTGATATACAGTACCCGTTGTGGACATGTTTTCCATAAAATATGCTTATTCCAGTGGCTAAATTGTTCACACACCTGCCCACAGTGCCGAAAGTACTGTATGCAGCACATTTGTCATCGGTTATATATAAATTTCAATGAGATGGTTGATGACGAACCGGAAATAGAATTGCCGAAAATATATGAATGGATTTATATAGATCAAGGCATGGATCTTAGCGATATGTCTTATGCCTTTAAATTTGGCAAGGACGAGGAGGGTAATGATATCTACGCCGCACGGGGTCAATATAACGGTGATCTTATACCAGCATACTATGTTCCTTGCAAAAGGGCAGTTATTGCACCTTGGGGCTTTAAATCACACTTGCTTACGGAAGATATAGAGATACTGGATATTTCAAACGATGATGCAGAGTACAAATGGGTTGCAGCTTCAGATGGTAATATACCCGAAAATGCCTTTGCCACTGGTAACACCGCAATTGGTGGCGTTCTTTATTCGGCCCGTGCCAAACATAAAGGAACATATTTGTATGGCAAACTGCATCAACGTTATAATTTAGCGTATGTGCCTTATAAGGAAGAGGAAGTTTCTTATGGCAGTTACGAGATCTTAATAAGGATACCGCAAAAAATAACTCCAAAAATACCCGAAGTGGACAACGAATCTAACCAAAATGTTGAAGAGCCTAATTTGTTATTGTAATTTAATTATTTATCTTATAGGTTCATTAGTATATTTTAATTGTATGTAATTATATATCACTCATTTACAGCAACATCGTCATAACTCAAAAATATAATAGGTCGATTACAGATGGCAATTGAACTTCAGTTGTGTTGCCAGCAGCGAAATCAGGCAACGTGGCTGATGTTAAAATATAAAATAAAGACAATTTTTTATATTTTAACATCAGGGGTGTAATCGAAATCGTAATCGACCTATTAGTTTTACATAAAACGACTTAAAAGCATAGTTCGAAAATAAACATTCACCTTTATCGTGGTTGGCGAATTTTAAATACGTCTTCGACTGTTTGGTAATAGATTAAAGGGAATAAGTTAACGTTCTCTTTAATCTATTACCAAACAGTCGCAGGCGTATTTTAAATTCGCCAACCACGATAAGGGTGATTATATACTCTACGGCAGAAATATGGAAAATTAGAATACTGTACTACTAACTAAACATAAAGATGAGAACATTCCATTGCGTTTTTTTTTAACACATTAATCAAATATATAATTGATAAATCACAATTTTGATTAATCAATATTTTCAATTAATCGCACATCTTAATTTTCACAAATATTAATACAAAAAATCTTTTTAACTTGTCCAAAAATTTCAAGTTGTTTTTATTAAACATTACTTATAGTTGTATTTAAGATAAAACAAAAGCATTTTTATGTAAACATTTTAATTTTATAAATAATTTTTGATACAATATATAATTTTTATTTAAACAGCAGATGAAAAGCTGCTTGTTATGTTTTTAACACTTATAGGTCGAGTACGAATGGCAACACAACTTCAGTTGCGCTAGTTAGTATTTTGTACCTGTATCTTGTTCCAATACATCATATAAGACTGTCCTTAAGGATTTACCACTAGCTCATTCCGTAAAAGCTCGACTGCAGCCTGCTGAATCGGGTCCAAACTTATTTAATATAACGGTCCTCCGCCGGTAGTGTATACATTTTGTTTATTGTGCAAATTTTTTTTCTTTAATTTTGTCTTTAAAGGTAAGGTACGAGCAGATTGACTATTATTTTCCATTTCATGGATTAAAAGCTCAAACTGTTTTCCAGCTATTTTTACCATTTTTTAATCTAAACGCATGTTTGCGTTTTCAATACGAATCGAAACCTAGAACACGCCACGGGGCTGCTCTCTATTGAATTTAATTTCAAATCGGGGCAACACTGGTCAAAAATAACCAATAAACGTTAAATTTAAAATTAAATAAAAAACAATGGTGGTTTTGATTATTTTGGTTGCTTAATTTAAAAAAAAAAATACATAATTTTCCAAAAAAAAATTTCAAAACGTCTTTTTTCCCGCTGAATAAAATAGCATTATTAAAAGCACAGAACTAACATTAAAATAAATTGAAGTTTTCTAGTACGCTAAAAATTTCCATTTTTTCGAACACTGCTCTTTAAAGTTTTTTTTTTAATTCACACGCAACATACATATCGCACTTGTTCAACAATACTGTATTCAGGGGTGTCATAGAATCCAAGTCGGTTTTGCTAATTGTCGGTTTTTCAAACCAATATTGGTTTCATTTGGTGTCATAAAACCAAGTCGGTTTTGTTATTTTCGAATACAAATAAAACCGATATTCGAAACAGCTGTTTTATGTTTTGGTTCATGTGTTTATAGTTTTTAATGCAATTTTTGTTTGATAATTTTTTAAATTATGATTGTGCTCTAAAATATTGTTAAAACTTGTGTTTGTAATAAAAGGAAAATTATAGAAAAGAAAATAAGAATGGAAACACACTTAACATATGCAATAAATGCCATCGTTGTATCTAATATTTGCATTTGTTGTTTACATTTGTGTAATTTTATTGTTTTGTAGAATTATAAAGCAAATTTATTAAAAATAAAAAATAAATTGTTTTTGTTAATAAATAAAATAAATAAATGTGTTGCGAACTTTCTGTACGCAGAAAAAGTAAGAATACTTTTGCAAGCTCGCAGCAGCCCGCTGCCGGAGACTACCGGAGACATGCAAAAAATACTAATTTACCAATTTTATTTATTTCCAGCTATGCAAAATAACTAACTGTTGAAAAAATTAAATAAAAAATTAAACTTTAACCAACTATATTTATTTCCAATATAAAAACAAGAGCTGTAAGCTGCTTGGTTTATTTTCAATAAAAATCCGATAATATTGGTTTCTGTGACACCTAAAACCGACACTAATTTCAGTTCGAACAAAAAACCGATAAAATTGGATTTTTATTTATTTATTTATTCATTTATTTACGTAATATTAAGCCATTAAGGCCAAAAATCAATATTACAAGTAATTAATGCTTAAGCTACATGTATAAAATATTCATTAATCTATAGTTATAATTCATAATTAAAACTAACAAAAAGAAAAATAAAAAATAATAATATACCATCACTTTAGATTAAGGCTCCCCAGCCAATTAAAATATAAATATCATAATTATCATCCATCCATCAGTAGCTAATCAAGAGTATTTAAGAAGTTTAAAATTTTTAACCGAAAAACATTATTTGAATAAGAAAAAATCCGTAACGAAAATGGCAACAAGTTCCAAAGTCTAGCAATCCGAACAATAAAAGATTTTTCGAAACAGGATGTTGAGATTCTTGGTATACGAATTACGGGATTTCTAGAAGAACGCGTAAACACAAAGGAGTTTAATAATTCCGGTGGTTTGCCATTTTTGATAATTTTATAAAACAAAATCATGTTCCGATATTTAATAAAGTTATTAAAAGTACATCCAAGAAAACTAAAAGCGGTATTACTAATATGCTCATAGCGTCTAACATTATAAACGAAACGAATTATTAAATTAAATATACGTCTAATCATCCTCAAGCGCATAGAACCAGTACCTGAGTAAACTTCAATGCCATATAAGATATTCGAAAACATCAAAGCATGTGCCAAGTTATACCTAATTCGCAGAGGTAAGTATAAGTTGGTAGAATTAATTTTACGCAATATACCATAGACTTTACCATAAACCATATCAATATGGGGATCAAAGGAAAGTTTGCTGTCCAAATATACACCTAGACACTTTATATGGTCAACCAAAGAAATATGAGTATTGCTCAAAACTATATTAATGTCAGGATAAAAACGACTGGTTGGGCCAAACATTATTGCTTTAGACACCAATGTATTTTCATGACACCAATGTATTTTTTTTGTCGGTTTCAAATCCAATACCGATAAGATTGGTTTCTATGACACCCCTGATTAACTCAAAATTTAAAAATTTTCAGTAGAAGCAAAACAATTTGAAATTTAACATTAACGGCATATGAAAAATAATTTTTAAATCAACAGTTTCATTGCCAAAAAGTAGACAAAATATAACGATATTTTTACAGTGGTTAGATATGAATGTTACGTGTCGATTTGTTTCAAAAAGTGGTAAAATATAAATTTTGAGTTAATACACTATTGTTGAACAAGTGCGATATGTAATAAAAAAAGTTATTCTTCTCTCAAGAGTTGAATTTACATTATCTTCATAAGAATGATTTGGCATGCATTAGTAATATTAAGTCAAAATTATTGCAGCTAATGAGCAATATTTAATAACTTGTTTATAAGTGAACGGTATAGGTATTTTTAGTTTTATTAATAATTTAACATACGCAAGGGCAACCCAATTACCCTTAAGGCCATGTCAGATAAAACTTTTGCTTCGCGTTGCGTTACCGATTCGCTTTGACATCTAAGATAAAATATACATACTTATACGAAACATGTCACATAAAGTATTTTCAAAGCGGAGCGAAGCAAAAAGTTAGCCAACTCTCATCTTTTTGCGCGCTTTGACAATTGGCCAGTATAATTTTCTTTTTTTTTTTAATTATTTTTGCCAAATTCAATTCCAAAAAACCGTCCAATTAAATTTTTAACTTTTATTTTTATAACAAATAATTAAATGTACAAATTACCAACCGCTTTTATAAGTAAACAAACAACGCGTGAGTGTTGTCAAAGTTTTCATTGTGGCATACACCTTTTGCTTTGCGTTTTTCTGCCGAAGGTAGAAACGTCACGCAAAGCGACAAAGTTGTATCTGACACGGCCTTTATTCACCATTTCTGGTGGTAGAGTGTATAATAAGCAGAAAAGTTAACTAGTTATTCTAATTTTACTTATAACTTAAAAATATATGTACACATTAAGTTTGATTAAATATTTAAAAAAATTTTATGTTTACAACATTGAAGATACATCCTGTATAGGACATATGTTAAATTCATTAATCACGTTGAAATTACAAAATAAAAAATTTCAATCCAATCATTTATTCGGTATCTTTATGTATTCTTACAAGTACTTCATAGTTTTCATTATTAATTTCTTTGTCCTTATGTGGAACATAGGCACAGCCATGGGAAGGATGCACTTTACCAAAACGTATTCTACCATTACAAAAAGCACGTGCAGTGTATAATGTTTCTCCATTTTCACAATACCCAGTTGCTAAAGCATTTGGTGGTATTTCACCATTAGATGCTGATACCCATTTGTAATCGGCATTATCATTATTAACATGTAATAATTCTATATCATCAGTAAGAAAATGAGATTCACAATTCCAAGCTGCATAAACACCTTTGAGCTTGGGCACATAATACGCGGGCAAAAGATCATTTTCCAAATAGACGCGAGCAGCATACAAGGGATCGCCTTCTTTATCTACACCCAAAACAAAACCCAGCTGGGCTAATTCTTCTGCTGTAACACTATCATCCGCATACATCCACTCAAAGCTTTTAATAGGTTCCGTATCGACTTCATCCATCTCAGCAGGTTCACTAAAATTCAAAAACAAGCGATGCACATTATGATTGTGAACATTGGCTCGACACTGTGGACAGGTGTGGGAACGTTTCAACCAACGAAAAAGACACTGGTGATGAAAAACATGACCACACTTTGAAGTACTATAGATTATGCTGGTATTTTTAAAATATTCACTACAAATCGCACACAGTACATTTAAAGATGACGTTGTTTTATTCTCAGCGTTTTCCTTCTTATTTTCCTCCATGATTTAAAGTAACAACAAATAATTACAAACTAAACTTTATCTTTGTTTTTCCTTTTATAAAATAAATTACAGTGCTAAAAAAATCAATCTTATTTCACAACAACGTACACAAACAAACAAATGATGATTAATAAGAAAATAAAGTACCTGTAGGAAATTATTTAGTATAACGTTATTTGTCAATGGTTTGTTACGTTTTGAAATATTTGCTTTCTTGTGCTTTTTAATATATACATATCCATACATTGACTTTAACACAGCGTTTACATTTGACAGTACTGACAAGGCAGTAATAAAATACATATTAGTTGCCAAAAACACTACTTACTGTCTTCGTGACGTAGGCGTCCTGACAGTAGTTAAGACAGTTCACTTTTAAACAATATTTCTAATGTGAATGTCGCAGTGCAAGTTCCAGCTAAAATTGGTTTATATGAACCTAACAAATTAAAAATAGCACTTAACAACTATTTCGAGTTAACATAAATAACACTTAAGTAAAACATAAAAACCCAAAGAATAATCTGCAAATTTTGCAAGACAGTAGACAAGACAGTTGGAAAAGTGTACATGTATTAGTGAAAAATTTTGCATGTATTGCAAATGTTTTGCCAGTACTGGTAAATGTAAACACCGTATAATCAAAACAATTCCGTTTATGTCAAGGTATTCTTATTCTAGATATTGTATGACAAAGTCATAGTAAGTCTGGCCTAATTTCTCTACATTTCCAATAGGTTTATTTTGAAGGCAACATATGTTTAAATATTGCCACATTTTATAAAGAACATGTTACAAAAATTGTTTCAAATCCGTTATTTTAAATTTTTTTGTATTAGTGATAGCACTGCAACAAATTTAAGCTTTGTCATGACGTTTGGTTACCTCTAAATTTTTTTGGTGTCATGTTCAATGATTTATTTATCTTTTAATTTTGTTTATTTGTATTTTTTTAAGAGACTGCTCCACGGATTTTACCATAACTTGGGAACGAGTTGTCGTACTCCGTAACAGAAATAAATTAAAAAACTTGAAATAAAATGACCTTTACTTAAGGATTTTGATATCATTAAAGGCCGGTATTCACTATCCTACATAATCGTACGATTCATTCTCACGAAAATCTGACGGAATTCTATCCGACATAAAAAAATGTTTGCAAAATCTGCTGTCAATGCCACACTATCCCACAAAAAAGATGCAAACTCAAATGACTCATCGACTTTACAAGAAAATGCAACTCTGATCGCATATAATCTATCATTTTATGAAAATTTTCATAATCATTTGCAAGTCGGACAGACTTGTCAAAAAAATCTGTCACTCAATTCATTTTTAAGCCACACTGTTATACGTTATGAGCACACACGATTTTTTTTTGACATATGTATCGTGCGACTACATAGGATAGTGAGTACCGGCCTTAAGAATGCAATGCTAAAACTTTGGAAATTTTTGGCAAAATTGAAAAATGTTTATTATTCATAAATTAATAATAAACCGAAAATGACAAAAACTTACTATTAGGCAATTCACAAAGTTTTCAATTGTGTCGTATTGGTTGTATTTGCTTTAATTTTATGTATGTTACATTCCTAAATTTATAGCAAATACAACCAATACGACGCAATAGAACACTTGATCATAAAGAAAGTATTAACTCGAAATTTTTATTCTTTCGATTTTTGGAAAAAACGAAACTTTTTTTTTTTTTTTTTAATTTTTCGAATTTATTCTATGAGCTAAATTTCAGTTATGTATTTTATAAAGCTGTTTGTCATAGTTATGTATATTCCTTAAATTTTAAGGAATGACTTTATACACTACCAAACTATTATCTTGTATTTTCTTGTTACATTTTACCTTAGCTATCCTTTGGATTATTATTAGACACCAGCAGAATGTAATGCATTTTCTGGCCCGCTACGGTCTTCGTCAGCATTCTTTGTGTCACACTTTATAAATTGAATGTATTTAGCTGAACGATTTTTTTTAACAAGAAAATACAAGAAAAAAAATTTTGAATATAATAAAAGTAACTTATGAAAAAGGAATAATTCCCAGATTCTATTTGAAAAAACGAAACGTAATATTCATAAAAATAGTTTTTTGAAGGAAGAAACTTTAATTAATTTCATGTTGAAAAATTCCTTCCTTCATTAAAATAATAATGATCTGAAAATCACGTGATTTCGAATCACAGGTGCCTTTTAAAATCACACGTGTGATATTTTGGCGTGTTGTTTTTGTGTGTTTCGGTGTGATTTTCAATTGCTGAACGCACCGAGAAACACAAAAACCGAATGATTTACAGAACCCCACAAAATCACACGTGTGATTTCAAAAGAACGTGATTTTCAGAACAGGGAGGTTACCGCGTATTTCGATTCGAAAGAAATAATTTACGAGTTCGAACAATTTGTACTGTGTATTACGATTTTCGCACAATTTGTTTCGAATGAACGTAAATTTTTTATACACTATCGAATACAAAAAATGCCTTTCGAAGCGGCAACTCTCTATTACGAACAATAAAAATCCCTTTCAAAAGTGCAACTCTGTATTACGAAAACACGAGTCTGTTATGCTAAGTCCCAATTTACATTATACGATTTTTGTCGTTGCGATTATTGTCGTTTCTTCTTTGAAGTCGGTCTTATATTTACATTGTACGATTTTTGTCGTTACAACTTCTTGTGTATACATATAATTTGACACTACGAATGAAAAAACAAAACGAATCGTAGAGTACACTCGCTTGTGTACCCCTTTTAATTCCTCTCTCCCCTCTCGCCAATAAGGTAAGAATCGCAACGACAAAAATCGTATAATGTAAATTGGGACTAAAAGCGTTAGGAAATTGTTCGAAAGCTATTTGGTACTGTATATGTAAAAGACTATCAAGAACAACTTGATCGTGTGGCTGCAGTGTTAGTGACAAAGTGAAAGAAAAATAAAAAATGTAAGTATTTAAGGCCCTAATCATGTACAACGCAGCGCAACGCCAAACAATAACATTGAAAGCACAAACAATGTCATAAATATTTTGTAATTTTGTTGTTGCTTTCAACAGAAATTCATGTACCGTTTTAAAATTTTCAACGACACAAGCAATGGAGCGTTTGAAATTTTAAGACGCAATGTGAATTTCTGTAGAAAGCAACAACAAAATTACAAAATATTTATGACATTGTTTGTGCTTTCAATGTTATTCTTTGGCGTTGCGTTAGTTCTGTGGCGTTTCGCTGCGTTGTACATGATTAGGGCCTAAATGTTTCATGATAGATAAAAGTGTAAAACAATCAAATTTTACCTTATAATGTTAGATTTGATATAAAAAATGTTTACTTACGTTATTGTTGAAATTTTTTTAATATTTGTGGTCTTGAAATTTTCAAGGAATACTTAAAAAAAAATTACATATGTATAAAAATAAAAAGCATTATAAATAAATGGTTAACATTTTCTTTAGAATCTTCAAACCACAGGGAAATACCTACAATCAGTTTTTATTATAAAAAAAACCATTATAATATTTTTCACGCATTGAATAGTATTTAATATTTCTTTTGTTTTGGGATATTTTCGTCCATTTTGGTATTTTAATAGCAGTGCTACCAACTTTCAATCAAACTTCCCATTTATTTATAGATACGACTCTGTCATCGTTTCGAACAAGTTACGCAGTACGGTATAACTTTCGAATCGGAAATTGCTTTCGAAAAATTTCACTTTTCGAATCGAAATACGCGGTAGCCCCCCAGGCTTGGTAATGAACTTTAGCCTAACTAAAAATATGAAAAATTTGGATTAAAACCCATAAAACAGTTCAACAAAATTACCACAATTAGATATACACATAAGCTATGAATATTTTCAAAATTGGGACTACTAGAAGGGGGGGACGCCGTAGCACACGCCGGGTATCCGCTAGCTTCCAATAAAAAAAAAACAAGAGCTGTAAGCTGGTTGGTTTATTTTCAATAAAAAACCGATAATCGGGCCTGTTCTGAAAATCACGTGATTTCAAATCACGTGTGCTTTTAAAATCACTCGAGTGATTTTGTGTTGTTCTGTAAATCACACCGTTTTTGTGTTTTTGGTGTGATTTTCAATTGTCAAAAGCACAAGCAAACACATGTTTTTTACACCCGCTTGTTCTATAAAGGCGTATCTCATTTTTTAACGCTTTTTATGTTATTTTCCGATAATTTGTTTTTTTAACCGATTTGGCGATCTCTAGTGGTTTTAGGGCTTGTTTCAAATTTTGCAATTTTTCGCGAATTTTATCCATGTTCGCGATGGAAGCGATTTGTTCCTGTAAGTTTTGTGATTCTTTACAGCTTTAAAGATTTATAATAAATAGAAGACTCTGCTATCTTGCCGCTGTTAGCAAATTTTTGCGAATTTCCACTAATTTAGCAATTTTTTGCCATTCCTTATTGTTTTAGGGACTTTTAATCAATTTTATGGCTTGTTTGTAATATTAAAAATTTTCGCGAATTTTGGCTATTTTTGCAAAACTATTTTGTTATTTTCCGATATTTTGTTTTTTTTTAGTCCATTTAGCGATTTCAAATAAGTTTTAGGGTTTGTTTACAAGTTTGCAATTTTTTGAGAATTCTAGCAATGTTCGCGGATAGAAGCGACTTTTTCCTGCGATTCTTCACAGCTTTTACGATTTTTAATAAATATTAGACTTTGCTATCATGCCGCTGTTAGCAAATTAGCGATCTTTTATTCAACTAAAAACAAGCCTGAAATTACAACAGAAGTCACAAAAGCAAATTTTATTTTTGTACTGTCGTCGAGTTTTCTTAATTTTAAATGATTTGTTGTAAATAAAATAGCGTATTGTATAAAAAAAATAAATAAACAACACATTGAATATTTTATTAAGTAATTTATTATGACGGTCATCTTACAATAGTCGCAAAAATAACAAAGTGATTTTAAAAAGTTGTGTACGTAGCTGAACGTTTTGAAATCACAAAATAATTTGCCCAGAACACCTTTCTTGTGGTTTCAAATCACTCTGATAAAATGTGATTTTCAGAACAGGCTTGAATATTGGTTTCTGTGACACCTTAAACCGACACTAATTTCAGTTCAAACAAAAAACCTATAACATTGGATTTTATGACACCAATGTATTTTTTTTCTTTTTTTTGTCGGTTTCAAATCCAATTCCAATGAGATTAGTTTCTATGACACCCCTGTATAAGAGGAAATCACCTTATTAAGGTTATCGTTGTCGTAAGCGACCAATATGTTTTTTTTTTGTAATAGACTAAAGAACACAGGTTGTGTGTTAATTTATTCTATTACAAAAACAACACAGTCGTTTTCGACAACGACTACCGTAATAAAGCTTATAATTGTATTTTTATTGTGTGACTATTATTTTTGTGGAGTACTTAACAATTTTTGGTCCACATCTACATACTTCACTGATATACATATATATGTATATAAATATTTGAAATCACTGATTCAGCGCAGTGAAGCATTTACGAACATGCCCTTATTTTTTTATAATCTATCAGGTTTTTCTACAAACAATATACATGTTATTTTTACCTTGTTGTAGAACTAGGGTTACCTTATTAATTGTACCATGATTTGAATCCCTTGAAATATAAAATGTAAATAAAACTTGTTAAATGTGTTTTTTTCTTTCTAATTTAGTTATAAATTTATTTGTTTTTAACATTTGTTTAAACCTAATTTTTTTAATAAATTTCTTAAAAACTAAAAATGGATTTTGTTTTATTACTTTAATTTTTGTTATAACAATTTAATATTTCTAAATGTGATACATTTGTAAGTATTTTTTTGTTTACTTGTATAAATAAAATAGGAAAAAATTTTACTTAATTAATTAAAACAAAAAATTAAACTAAATACAATAATTTGAAAAAATCATGTTTTATTATTAATAAAAAAAAATAACTCAATCTTAAAAACACAAGATATAATAATTTTTGTCTTATTTATTACAGTAAAAAAAATAAAACTTTGTAAATGAAAACAAAAATAATTTTAATAAATGGAGCAAACATACATAAGTTTTATATACAATGGATATATTGTGTATTTTAGAAATCGCGGGGGTAAAATGAGATGGGAAAGACACACAAAAGAAATGTAGATACAATAATTATAAATTTTTAAATACAATTAACAAAATGGCAACTGAATTAACTATTTATTCTAAAGGTGGTTAAATCTTTTTGTAACAAATTTAGTTTTTTCTTATATTTTGAATTTGAGCTAAGAGGCAGTTTATTATTGTTAGTAAATGTTTTCAATAATTATTTTCTTTTTTTTTAGTTTTTATTAAACTGAATTAAGTTTTTTTGAACCTGAGCTCCGGCGGACATTTTTGTGTAAAATATTTATTATAAATCTAAGTTTGTAAAGTTTTTCTTTTATGTATTTTGTAAGCAACAAACCATTTTAAATGGCCAATTATTTGTTTAAAATATCTTTTTATGCAT
Organism: Pollenia amentaria; assembly: GCA_943735925.1. NCBI lineage: Eukaryota > Metazoa > Arthropoda > Insecta > Diptera > Polleniidae > Pollenia > Pollenia amentaria. The sequence continues at coordinate 178,424,817 of OX031010.1, read as the reverse complement.
CTGTTATTTAATAAAAATAAACTATGTATAAGATAATGTTAATCAAAATATTAAAAAAGCAATTTGTTAACAATAATTATAATTTTAATAAGGAATATAATTATATTAGGGTAGGAGGGATAAAGTCATAAATTTGTGATTTGTTTGTAATTTTAATGATTAAAAATGTTTAATATTTATCTTTTTTAGCTTCAGATCTTTGAAACGATAAAGTATTAAAAAAGAATTTTTGTTTTTATTTTGATTTTTGTTTTAAATTTTTTTTAAACATACAATTTGTTTACCACAGAGTATGGGATTTTAAGTTCAATTTTAACTAGAGCAGACATTGAAAGGAAAACATTCTTTTTCTTTGCTAAGCTCCAAAAAAATTCACTAAAAATAAATAAAAAGAAAAATTTATTCAATAAATGTTTGATAATCCTAATTTCTTCCAATTTATCCAAGTATACATGTTCAGTTTTTAATTAAAACGATATGCATACATTCATGATAACAACTACATCTCCCTTGCCCTTGTATAAAATTCAACATGCTCATGTAATTACGTTATAAAGCTATAGCGGTTTTCACCCTTGATAGTAAAGTGCCTTGTAGACCTTGTTAATCTTATTAATATAGTTAAAGTACTAACATTTACAGCACTGCAACAACAAAACGTATTAGACTAAAATTTACTACGCTGTGATTGAAAACCCTAACAAAAAGCTGTTGTAAACACGTGTTAATTTGCCAGAATAAAAGAGTTGACGAAACTCTATATGTCTCTTTCTCTCACTCATCAAATTCATTGATTTACATACATACGAAAAAGACACTCACGCTTTGTAGTATAAAGTCGTATTAAATAAAGCAGAGTTGTACACTAAATGCAAAGGCTGAAAACCGCTTATGTTTATGAAAGATAAAAAATATTTTACTATAGCATGCATTTTAAGAAACAATTCTATTTATTTACAAATATCTAACACCTTATTCATAAAAAATATTTCAGGTTTAAAAACGTTTTTAAAACTAAAGCCTGTTACACAATTTTCGCTGGTGTTCACAATAAACCAACAATTTTTTTCACAACCACACACATTTTCCATTAAGAAACCATTTGCAAATTTTTCCAGAACAATATTAGGTATTTATTATTATTTTTTAAAACATTTTGTTCAAATTTTCATTCAAAACTAAATAAAATTATTATAAACGTCGTATACATTTTCATACAAATTGTTGTTGATGTAGAAGTTGACTCAACTTTTAAAAAAACTCTAGTTACATTTTTGTTCGAAAAATGAAAGGAAAATATATGAAATACTTTGGGAAGAAATAAGATAGAAGAAAAAACAAAATTTTTGCTAGCATTATGTACGAGGCTTAATTTTCTATTAAAATTTATTAAATTATAATTATAAATCGAAAATATTTTTTAGGAATAAAGGAGCTATTTATTATATAGGGATCATGCAAAAATGTAAACCAAAATCACAGTTTCTAAACAGAAAGCTAATTTTAAAAGTAATATGGTTCTAAAATTGTACAAATAAGTATTAAGGGAAAATTACATACAAAAATAAAAACATGAAAAATATCTTTTTGGAAGAATTGCATTGCAAACTAATACATATCGATCTTTAATATTGAATCGCGAAATAAATCTGGGTGTCAATATTGAAAAAATCAAAATGCATCAAAATAATATCCTTCGAATAATAAAAACTCGAATATTTACAAGGGTCTTAATGTGCCATTAGTGAAAACTATGATCACGAAATATTCGATAAAACATTTTAAAATGCTTAAATTTCACCCAAAACCTCTATCTAGCTCGAATATTTTAAGTGATAATGGTGACACCTGCCCAAGGAGGAGATATGCCGCAGAACTTACTCAAATCGAAGAACGCTAGATACCAACATTTTTGTGTAAAAACGTGTTGGGGAACATTTTCCTTCGGCACTGGGAAGACATTAACTAAAGAACTAGAATAAGATTCGATTCATCATTGTTACATAACGCACTAGATCGACAAAATGATATTCACTCAAATGTTTTATTGTTTAAATTTTTGTAAAAATCGGCGCGAAATATTCATATCCCCGCTGTAAAAATATAGTGCACTTTGTCATCTTTTTGATAATAAAACGGTTGGTTTAAAAGTTCTTTTTCGTATGCCTTTAATATTAAATTTAAAATTGTTTGGCTTCTACTGAAAATTTTTAAATTTTCGAATTACTACACAGAAAAAATTATCAGTAGTTTTTCTATCAACTAAAAAAATTGTTTAAAAAGTATTTCAATTTAATGAAAGTGATAATTGAATCAATTACAATTTTAGTTGAAAGAAAATTGAAATTTAATTTTGATTTAATTAACATTTTAGTTGTTTTGAAATAAATTTTTAATTAAATAACAAAAAATCTTAATTGATTTTTTCGTTTAAAATAAAATAATTTGAACTTGTAGAATTGTTGTTGGGAATTGCCAAAACCTGATCTATATTAAATGAACTCAATCAAAACATTGTTTGAAACGGCAAAGTTATTTTGATAATTTTTTAATTAAAATTAAAAACATCATTTAAAAAAAAAATATTCACAATTTTCAATTTTTACAATTTTTAGTTATCAATAAAAAGCAACAAATTGTTTGCTTGATTCTATGAATTTGGTATGAATTTTGTGATTAGAGACAATTTTTAATTTTTTCTGTGTACACTATTGTTGATCAAGTGCGATATGAAGATTCAAAAGATAATGAAAAATAATTAATTAGGTTTTCGCCTTAAGCCTATACCGAAAATATGTAATTAGTATTCGTCGTAACTGCGTGCATTGCCAGTGCGAGAAAGTTATTAGATAGTGGTATAATAATTAATTCAAAATTATTTTCTTTTATACAATTAAAGCACAAACTGTTTAGAATTTTAAAGGTATGAATAAGTAGGCAGTGAAATTTCATGCATTTATTATTGAAAATTATGCGCATAAAACATGCTTCAAAAAATTCAAAATAGGTTTTAAAATTAAGAAAAATATGCAATTTTTATTTTAAGAAAAACAATCTTACTATATTTGTTTTTTTTTTTCTTTTGATTTTGTTTGACATAATTTTCCATCTTATTGACATGATTGCTACTTTGTTAGCGAGAGAGATAAGGGGAAAAGAAACGATTACCCAGTTTCATGTACTGTCAGTACGTTTTGCTTTCTCATTCGCTATTTTTTTCTTTCTTATTTTTATTTAGACTATACAAAAAAACAACATATTGTCAACATGACATCAATTGTTTGTACGCCAATGAAAGTAAGAATAATGTCAATAAGTAATGAGCCGTATGAACACAGACTTACAAACATCAAATTTTGGAATAGTCAACTTGATTTTAATTGGCTGTACTAAAATTTAAAAGCTACGTATATACAGCGAATTCTTATTTTTCTAACCAGATACTTTTGACAACAACAAAATTGAATCGAAAAAAGTTTATCTTAACTCAACTCATTCTCGAGGAATTTCATGCCATGTATTTTCTCTTTCAGGAACCAATTGTAGATCGTGTGTTTTACACTTCATAAATTGAGACTCCAGACAAAAACATCTTGCAAAATCACTAAAAATTGCACAGCAGATAGACATTGAAATGTTATTCTGCACATGGGAAATGCTACTTCAAGCATTAAAATAACAGTAATTTTTTATTTTAATAGTCATTTATTGTCCGCAATTTTTTTAATAATTTATTAAGTTTTTATTTGAGTGATAGAAAAATCATTGAAAAAAAAACAAAATATATGCACAAATGCGCTTATTTGCGGCAAATACTAACATAATATGCGAATTTATATGCAAAAATATGCACTAAAAAATCGATGCCATTTTTCAGCCAAACTTGTGCCTTGGATAAACAACTTATTCACTTACCCCCTTGAAACGAATTTTCTATGAAAATTTGCTTAATAAAATTTTTATTAACATGTTTTATTTTTTTTATGAAAAAAGCCGTTAATATTTAAACCTTCGAGGAAAACATGCATTTGCATGAACTTCCATACCCCAGTTATGAGCAATAATCAATCATGTATGAGAAGGAAATCGATCGATTTCAAAACGATCGGTTTTAAGGCTATTTTACACTATTATACTTCGTATTAATACATGCCAAAAATTCAAGTTATATGTAAAAATGCACACTATCACACTTTTACAATGTGTTATGAAAATGCCAAGTACAAAAAAAAAAAAAACAATGACGTCTCATACGACTTCACTAGTTTTTTTTTTTTAATTTTTCTAAGCAATAACATTTTTTATTTGTACAGAGTTGAATTTTAACAAAGCATGTACGTGCGTGATAGTGTGAATTCAAACTGTAATATTATATTAGATTTTTTTGACATTAGATTTATATCTCACAAAGTATTATGGAATATGTAAGACTTCCATAATATTGTAAAGAACGCTTAAAAAGATGTGATGAATTTAAAGCGATTTTCAAATTCAATTCTGAAATATAGTCCTAATTTTTTGTTCAATATACAGTTCAATTAAGATAGGATTAAGACAGGAAAAAAGAGAAAAAGGTATTAGAAATTAATTTTTTAAGACACTGAAAACGATATTAGAGATTTCAAATCGTTTCATTTTAAAATCGTTTTCCATCGCTTCTGACATGTCTTAATAAAATATCAATCCAAAAAAATCTATTATTAATTAAAAATTGTACAATCTTTTTATACCCAAATACTTAGCAACCAAACAAAATAAGTACAAATTTAAATAAGTTAATTGATTAGTAAACATTAAAAACAATTTTAATTAAACATTCCTTTCAATGTCCGAAGTAATTAAACAAAAAGACAACAAAAACATATACATATGGATGTATTATGTATGTAATTGCAAAATAAAAAATAGGATATAATGAACATTAAGATACGAGTACCACACACGCACACTCAATATGTAATGATGATTATTAAAACCATTCAAATTTTTAATTAAGAAAAAAAAAATTTGATTGATTTTATTTTTTAAGATATACAGATTTAAAAGTTTTAGAGGGAAAGTAATTTTTTGTTAAATATAGAACAGAAAATAAAATTATTTTTCCCTCTACTGTACAAGGTCTATTTTGATAAACATAATTAGTGCAGGTTCATTTTTTAGAAGATAAGTAATTCATATAGTCTGTAGTTTGACGTGCATTACGTACCAATTCACTATTTGTATCCTTGTCATTCCAATGTTGAATATCACTAGGATGATCTTGTTGTTGCGACGAAGAACGCTGAGAAAACGAACGATTTCTTTGATGATGGCGGCGATCTAAAGTGCTAGATGCATCACTGGCCAAACTGCTTTGACTGCTATACCGACTACCAAACTTGTGTGTCCTATTTTTGTTTTGATGTTGGTTATGATGGGGATGTTGACCGCCGCCGCTTCCACCTCGCTGATAACTGTTAGGGCTTTGACTACGTCTGTAACTATTATTATCAATTCTAGACTTGGCCGGTCTGGGTAATGTACGCGCTCTTGAAGAACTGCGACTATTTGATTCAGGGCCGTTTGTATTGTACGAAGAATTTTCATCTACATATTGTAAATTACTACTTGAACTTCTCCAGGTGTCTGAGCTTTTATCTGGCTTATTACTGCCTCCAGCGTTCTTATTTTTCTGAAAACGTGGTGGCTTATCGTAGGTGGGGCGATTGTTGAAAATTCTGCCACCACCTCGGCGATTATTGTTACCGCGTTCATAGTTGCTCATATAGGAACGTTCACTGCGATCGTCTCGTTGAGATTGTCGATCCCAATTTGAGTTCGCTATTCCAGTGTACGTTGATTGATTTCCGGAACGTTCAATTTTTTCTTGAGCATGTTTTAGACGATCATTAATGCTGTACAGACGTATACTGCCGCCATCGCTACGTATACTTTGACGATCATCGTCAAAACTGGCACTGAATCGACGTTGGGCATTTCGTGAACGTGTGTCTTTGTTTTGATCATCACGGTTAAATCTAGGAGCTCGCCAACGTGGCAAGGGCTTTGATTCATCACGTTCTTCATTACCGCTATTTTGTGAATCACGACAATTCTGAAAAGATTCATTGCTAGAAAATAATTGTAAAAAAAAAAAATAAAATAAAGAATTTGAAAAACAAAAAAATTAAATTTCGATAATTATGTATGTTATTGGCAGACATTGAAATAAATACTTTAAAACGATAAAGTAACAATATGTAGTACTTTGATGCCTGTAAAAAGTTATATTTAACTATAAAAATATTGCAATATAATTCTAAACAGAAACTAAAACTGCTTTTATAAAAGTATTGAAATGTTTTCAGAAAACACCTTGATATGTTAAGCGGCATTGCCACATCAAACGCACATTTTTGTAATTATGTTAGTAAAAAAAAACTAACAAGTATTTTTGTGATGAGAATTTCACTAATATCAAAATACTTCTGATTTTTTAATGAAATTTTATTAATTGACAAATAATTAACAAGAAAAAAGAACCAACATTTTTGATATTTACACAACTTTTTATAGCTGGAATTTGATGTGTGCTGTGTTAAAGGCTAGTTTACACTATTATACTTTGTTTTAATACATGTCAAAAACTTAACTAATTTGTAAAAGTGTGATAGTGTGAAGGCAATGTGTTAGCAAAATGACAGGTATTTCGAAAAAAAAATTTGACATCCCATACGACTTCATCGTTTTTTGAATTTTTTCTAAACAATAATATTTTTCATTGGATCAGGGTTGCATTTTAGCATAAGCATGTTCGTGTGTGATAGTGTGACTACAAACTGTAAAGTTAAATTAGATTTTTTGACAGTCGCAACAAAACTCATTAGATTTCTATCTCACAAAGTATTATGGAATACGTAAGACTTATGTGATAGTATAAACTAGCCTTAAACAAAACAAAAAATTATCAACACATAAGTACGGAAATATGATGAAGCAGTTTGATGTGTGGTCATGCCGCTTTACACTTAATTTCTTATCAGAAAAAAAAACTTAGGGAAAACAAATTGATTGAAAACTTTTACGTAATATTCTCTTAATCAGTTCAAATCGCTAAAGGGTACACACAGGTCCTTCGTATTCCATAATACTTTGGAAGATAGCAATCATGGCCCAATTAGTAGGTCTGCGCACAACTACAACAATGCAACAATAGAAAAAACAACACGCGTTTTGTTTGTGTATACAAATGGTAAAAATGTTTGTTTTTATCATGTATTTTTTTTGTTTAATGAAAATTTTCAACCGGAATTTTGCCGTGCAATGCTTGCTTCCGAAAGAGGATCTGAGCAAATTCCATGTGATGGGGCCAAATTCTTGCCACAAATTTCACCCCATTTTGCACTTTCCACTGGGTCTTTTGGCTCTAAAAATAACGTACCGTATCCACTTTTAAAATGTTTTTTACACCCTGCACAATAACGCATTTTAATGTTATTACACTTTTTTTTATTATTACGGTTATTTAAAATTTTGATTCACAATTTTTTATCACAATTATTATATTTTATTTTTATTTTAACAATAAGAAAAACGATTTATTGAAATCAAAAAGAATATTAAAAAAAATATAATTAAAACTGTAAACAACTTTTGACATTTTGCCCATTTATGCCTATGTATAATGATTAAAAACACAACTCTACAAAAAATCAGCAGGCGTTTCGACCAGACCTACTAATTGGGCCATGATAGCAATCTTATAAGTTTTGTTGCGACTGTCAAAAATATAATTTAACTTCACAGCAAGGCGAATTCATACAGGTGACCGCATCATGAGATAGAGTTATGCTAGCTTTCCCTTTTTTTAAAAAAAATTTGTATTTTGTTTTTGTAAAAAGTTAAGAGTGAATGTCAAAATTATTTGTTGAAAACATAAACAAGGGATTTTTTTGTTTATAAGATATCCACAATTGCTTTAGAAGGTAAATATTTTTCCTGTATTGCAAATTTATTGTGGCTCCACTTATTCCTTACGCACTTTATATTCCTCAATTTTATTTTTTATATTAATTTTTTGTTTTATAAAATTTAAATAAGTTTTTTTTCAAGTATTTAGATTTTTATTGAATTTTAAATTTTAACTAATTTTTTCATAAAATATAAACAAAGCTTGACATTCAGTATACACACAAATAAATAAACTGATGACTCGAAAATGTCACCTGTATGAATTCGCCTTGCTTCAAAGTTTGTATATTTTGTATCACACATGAAATAATAATTTTATTTGCTTTTGTTAAAATGCAAACCTGATCAAATAAAAAGTATCATTGTAAGAAAATTTTCAATGAATTATATTCTTATTTCTTCGACCTTTTTCTATTAAATATTATATTTCCATATTTTTTTTCTCAAACTTTATAATTAATGCCGCATATATTGTACTGTACAGAAATCTTTACTGGGGCTGGGAGTGATGTCCGGGGAAAATATAAACTAATCTTTAACAGGATTATCCGATATGTTTTTAATTTGAAAAGAAGGGATCATGTTTCCCGATATGCTTTAAGTTTTATTGGATCTTCTTTTGAAAATTTTGTCAGCATTAGGCTGCTATTGTTTTTATATAAATCCCTTGTCAATGGTTATCCTGTTTATATTGTTAATAAATTTAATTTTTCACATTCATTAAGAAATCCGCAAATAATTTATCCTGTCAGGCATTTGGATGTTTATAAAAGGTCATTTCAAGTTCGAGTATCGAGAATATGGAATGCATTGCCGAGGGAATTGAGGGAGTTTACGTATTCATATTCTGTTTTCAAATCTAAATTGCTAGAATATTCACAATTCCATGTATTGAATGTTCCGTAATATGTTCGATTTTCTTTTTCTTTTTTTTAATTCTTCTCAGATTATTTGGGTTTGTTCAAATAATTTTGCTTACAAGCATTCATTATGATTTTTTATTTTCTTTTTTTTTAACCTATATTAAATAAATATTATTCATATGTATTGTTATTTATTTCTTAGCATTTTTTGTACATTGTAATTTTTATTTGCATAATTTTATATAGAAGTTTGCTATTTAGTAAGTAGCTTTAATTAACTGCATAAGGCCCTATAGGCTCGGTTATGTAAATGAAGAATTAATAAAAAAAAAAAATATGGTTTATTTTTCAAAATTTTGGTAATCTTCATCAGGAAATCTTTTTGAATAATATAAAATTAGAAAATTGTTTTTGGCAATAAATGGAAAAATAAAAATGGAAAAACAAATATCACTTGATGTTGTTTCATTATTTCCTAGTATGTTGTTTCAGTATTTCCTAGTATACTTGTCATTTTCATAACACATTTCTTAAGTTTTTGACATGACTAAATACAAAGTATAATAGTGTAAAGTTTACTTAAGCTTAAAATCAAATATTTAATAGTTAATTCTATATCACTCCTAGTGAAAACAAAAGAGCTATTGTACTGAACTTTAAAGTAGTTTTTTAGTTTTAGTTCTCTAAAGCGCCATGGCCACACATCAAACTGGCTCATTAAAATCACATTTATGTGATTCTGTGAGTAATAAAAAAACTCACACGTACTTTTACAAAAATTTGAAGCCAGTGTGAAGAATATTGCTTAAAGTTTAATGATTAAAGTTTGAGGTGTGGCTGTGCTAAGAAAATCAAAATATTACCAACAAATACGTAAATTTGATTTGATGTGTGAAAACGGCGCTTAAAATAGTTTTATTAATAATACTTTCTTAAAACATTTTTTAAAAAAGTTGTTTTTAAAAAAAAATATTTTTTCCAAAAGGTACTTTTTTCAATATTATACTTTTGCTTTATTAGATTTTTATTTTTTATTAATTAATTACCAAAAAATTTCAAGACTTTATAATCCGAGAGGTACATTGATGACTTAAGAGAGAAAAAGAAAATAATAAAATCATTGTGATATAAACATTTTCCAAACAGCAAAAGTTATACCATAGCTTAAGCAATAACTTTAAACACCAGTTGGAACGAAGTGAAGAACATTGCGATGGACAGATCGAAATGGAAAGATTTTATTGGGGCACTATGTTATATCAATATATAAAAGTTGCACCAATATAATCCTAAGGTTCCGAAAAATTGCCTTCTTTAAAGATTAAAAGCTTTTGGACTGCTAAAGCCAAGCAGTCTTTTCTTAAACATATTAACAGGTGGTCCCAAATAAATGTATTAACCATCCTTCATTAATACATATGTATATTCAGCAATGTCACAGAGTACAATTCCATTCGAAAAAATACGAAAAAATTTTGCGGAATGAAACCATTTTTGTTTTCATGACCGAAATGGGAGTTCTCTATATCTTAAAGGCCAAATAACTATCAAAATATACTTTCTATCAATAAACAAATATGTTTTCTTCGGTTCCGAACGGAATTGTACTCTGTGACAAGGCTGATTGAAAAAAATTATTAATATAAAAATAAAAGTTTAACAGAAAAACAAAATTTTAAATAAAACAAAAATTAATAGTATAAAATATAAACAAAATAATAATGTAAAAACCAAATAAAAATGTTAAAAACAAACAAAAAATAAAACTAAATAATAAAACCAAAACCATTAACACCAAATTGTTTGTCCCAAAATTAAACTATTCCAATTTAGTTTTTATCATTATCATGATATATATATTTCCGTACAAGTTACAACGATTGATAAATATTGTTTGTTACACTTAAGACTATGTGTGAAATAGTACTCGAACTTTTAAAAACTTACCAATTCAAATTTTGTTTAAGTGGTCTTGGGGATTGTCTAGGTTGAAATGAGCGTCTGGAGTTACGACTTTGTCTATCGCTATCATTATCATAACTTTTATTAGAAGAATTCTTCTTCTCACGATCATCACTATAGCTTATGTTTAGTTTGTCCTGACCATTGCCGCTTATATTCAAATCACTTTCAACACCATTGTACTCTTCGAATGAATCTTCACCAACTTGTTCGCTCCATTTTTTATAGCTGTCGGGATCATCTTCGGTGTTATCATTAACATTACCGGAATCTCCATTTTCATAGCTAGTGTTATTCGAAGACGATGGTACAGCAACTTCATCGTAGCAATTTTGTTGCTGAGGTTGTGTTGAAGGGCAGGTATAGTTTTGTTTTTGTTGTTTTGGGCTAATATTTGATTGCGTTTGATGAACTGGTGAAGGTAAAGGTTGCTGTTCATTCAGTTGACTTGATTTTTGATTGTTGTTGCCCTCGTCGTCGTCCTCCATAATAAAATATTTTGTATACATTACTTCTAATTGTGATCCTAAACTTGCAAAATTACTGTAAAATAAATCTAGAGTCATTAACATAATGGCTTTAACGGTTGGCTTTAAATTTGGTTGCTCTATCAAATTTTTTCGTATGTGATATAGTAATTGTGATATTTCCGTTTTATGTAGATTACGCATCAAATCACCATTGAGTGTAATTTGTGACAAAATTAATTTTGCTAGTTTCACATCGTTTACATTCTTCTCCTCCTTAATTTCTCTGATGAGTAGACCCAAAAGTGATTCACCCAATATGTTTATTGGTGAATTATCCGCTAAACGAACTCGATGGTAGTATTCTCCTAACAGTGTTATTGAATTGTATAGACGTTCTCGATCGTGTACTCTATAGTTTTCCGCATTGACGAAATTCTTTTGCAACAACGTCAACATGGCCGTTCGCACTTTTGTCTCCTTCATAGCAAGAACATCAAAGTTGTGTGATGCAAAAAGTAAAGCAAATTTTAAAGCTGTTTCACCATCTTCCAAAGCTTTGTCATTTATATATTCCATTGATTCACTAAACGCAAAGGAGACAAATGACAGAAATAAATTAAAATAAACTTTTACTTTTAATTGATGATAATTTATTGTTTTGGTACAATGTTAATTAAATTTATTCATTCGCATACATATTTATTTATACATATTGTTGATGAGGGAATTGCACACATGTTTTCAAAAAAGATTTATAAGCAGGCTTAAATAAAATGTTGAGAAAAGAAAATATTAACAACTACATATTAAACACAAAATTTAAAATTAAAAAAGTTTTTTTCGAGAAAACCAATTTGTTCAAACTTGTTCTTTTTTTCGATTATTCGATTATATTTTTCTTAAAAACTTTTTTAGGTAGAAATCGCAAAGCAAAAATTTAAATAAGTACCTACATATATACATATGTATATTATTTGCTGTTATATTTTTATTATTTTGAAAAAAATGTTAACAAACAACTGTCAAGGGGGCTATTCTCTAATGCGATGCGTAATAAAATGGTAGCAAATCAAGTGATTGGTACTATATAATGCGTTTGCGAATTTGTCTTTCGCATCTTTTTATTTTTTATCTTTTCGCAAATTATCACTATTTATTTTATTTAAATTTTCCAATTTACATTTTTTAACATACCTGTTTTGACATTTCATTACTGTCAATCGGCGCCATCTTTAATTTTTGCTGCCAGTATTAATTTATTTTCAAAAATTTTCGCGAAATTGATAGAGATTACAAAGTAGGCAATTCGCTTTCGCATCGAAATTGTATTTGCATCGCAATAGAGAGTAGCCCACAGCATTATCGAATCTGATCAATAACAACATTCTGAACGAACAATTTTACTAAATTAATTGTTTACATACTTTTTCAACTACATAGTAAGACTATGCTCTCATATTAAATAATTTATATAAATTATAACAAATAGCTATAAAAAAAAAATAATAGCCGTTAATTTTTTTAAAGTAGCAACAAGTAGTACTTTATACCATCTTTGCGAGGACGAATTCACTATTGTTTATTTATTTATTTATTTATTTATTTAAGAGTTCATTTAAGAGTTCAGATAGAAATAACATTTTTTTGTTATATATTTTAAAAACCCCCTTTTAAAACTTTTAAAATTATGTCTCCAGCACCATAAGATAATACCAAAGTGATAACTGGAATTTCCGACTTCCACTTTATAAAAACGAATAAAAAGCCGTGGAGTAGAGAAAACATTGCCCATCCGAATCGAAAATTGTATTCAATTATCGATTCTTGTTTATTTTATAGATACATGTACATACATAAGTTCAACTATGTATGTCCCGTACGTGACAAAATACTAAAAGGTATTTTAAATTATAACTATGCTTCTTTTTTATTTTTTTTACCAGCAGGAAGCTTTCTAGTTGTAATTTGCTTCTTTTAAGCCTCTAGTACACGGAATGTAAAAAGGTTCTGACGTAATTTTGACGTCAATGCAAAGCCACAATAAGCATTGCGTGTTGTGTGATAACGTCAAAATTACGTCAGAACCACATGCGCATGTGGCTTTTTACATGCCGTGTACTAGAGGCTTTAGACACTTTTTCGTCATGTGTAATAGTTTTGTTGGAATTTACATTCAACCTTAACAATTCCAAATGTTGGTTGACTGAAACGTAGGACAGTTCAGAATATGTTAACCAAGGCGAATTAATTTTTCAGGTGGCGATGAAAGCACAGCTCTGCTACTTTTTTTTACTTAGAGAGAGAAATGTCAAAAGTTGGTTGTGTTTTGGACATATCGATCAACGAAAGCAACAAGAAAATACATTGTTGTGTTTTTGGTGTTGTTACTTGTTGTAGTATCGACACCACCGTATACATGGATTCGATTTGTTGTTAACCTTTTTTCTTTAATATTTAATGAAATATTGATTAAAATTTTTTTATAGGGATAAGGCTAGTATAAAGTTTATTTAATATTGAAAAAGTGTTATCTGCTTTATCCATTAAGATTTATATATGTATTATATAAGCTCTAGAAATAGGTGAATTTTCTGTACGTGACAGGGAAATGCTCCTGCTAAAGTTTAAGTTTGATATTCGGGGCGAGACATTTTGAAACTCAATTTAAACTCAATTTCAAATTGTTTGTTTATATTAAAAAAACACAATTAATTAATTTTGTTGTTTTAAACCAAACTATAGTTTTTAATTTTAAAATCAAAAGTTTTAAGATTAAAAAAGTTATTATAGGTACCTACTTTCGTTTAAAACAACAAAATTTATGAAGTAGGTATGAAAAATATTATAAAATAACTTTAAATGTCGAATATATAATAAAAAAGCTATGATATGCTAAAATAAAAAAAATACATCTTCTTAAATTAATATGTAAAAATATTAAAAAGCCACATTAATGAATCACTTGTATCACAACATGTATTTGCACATATTAATGTAGGTATACAGTAAAAAAACTTAAACAATATAAGCAGATTTCATACACATAATACCTACACCTAGATAAAAAATTACCAACAACATAGGTAATTTAAAAAAAGACAATAATAAAGAAATAAAAGTGATTGCTACAATAGAAAAAATAAATGCCAAGCCAAACGGTCACCACACAGTATGTAGTTGGATTTAAATGGTATGTATTAATTACAAATACAAGAATTACAACTACCAACAGCATGAACAACATAAATTTGCAAACAACTTAACAAAGAAATACATACAAAGTAACCAAGTTGTTACTAAAAACACAGAATAACACAACACACATATCCCCCAACCTCTAACTTTACCAGATAATAAAAGACTCATTAACATAAAATACATTAGATGCGAGTAAGTGTTTGTGTAAAATTAGTATAACTCTTTATCTTAGTTATTTGTACATTCAACGAAACGCATATAAAGTAAATTTAAGTGGTAGTTGGGTAAAAGAAAACTCATTCGTTAAAACAAATTTATAACCTCAATTGATGCTTTTACACAAATCTATCTAACTGGCAACAATATCGAAGATATACAGACATATATATGTGATTAGAATTCAATACTACCAATGATACTTACCACAACATGTTTTCATCACGTACAATATTACAGAAATCTGTTTCAATTGATTTGATCTTGTGATTCATGGTTATACCATCGTCTTGAAGGTCCAGACCACGTATCATTTCGATTATGTGATCGTACGGACAAACACCAGGTGGCAGGGACATGGTACTATTGATGGGTTGCAAAAAGCTGCGTATTTCACTGAGACTAGTAACACTCTCACTAACAGGAAGAACTGGTGTTGCACCAACGCCGCCACCGCTACTACCACAAGCAACAACATTCGGACCAGTTGTATTTGTTAGACCAACTGTGGCAACAGAAATATTTAAAGCAGAGGAAGAGGTAGACATTGTACCTCCTTTCGGCATACCACCGTTTTTTGACTTTGTATTATTATTGTTACTAATCATATTAGCCATAAAATAAGGTAGTACACTGCAACGTTTTGTTGTTTTTTAGTATGTCTGTGTCACAATGGTTGTTGATTTTTTTTGCTAATTGCGCCTTTTCCTTGTGTACAAGTATAATTGGCTGTCTTGCTGGCTAACTGACTGGCTTAAAACAAAAAATTTCTTCTTGATGTTGGTTTAATTTTTTTCTTTTTTGGTAGCTGCTACGGTGGTAATTTATTTTCTGCTTTTTTGTTAAACGTTTTGTTTTTAGTAAAAAACTGAAATGTGTGTGTCCACTAAAAATTGAATAATTTGTATACAGGGAGACAACAGAAATGCGTCTTAAACACGATTTTTTTCTTTTCTTTTTTTTAATGGTGAAATTTTTTTAATTTATGACTTTTTTAAAGCACCTGATAATTGAAAAGGTGTCTTGTTTTTAACTGTTTACTTATATTTATAATTTAAAATTTAATAAACACTAAACATTTAACAATTATTTACGTTTATTACATTAAACTTTAAAATAAATATTACAATTTTGCAAAGAAAATCCCTTTTTCGTGGAAAAAATATATTTTGCCCGAAAAATGTTAGAAGAATGCAAAATTATAAAGGAGAAAAAACAAGAACGAAGAAGAAATCAAAGGGGACTAAAACAGGCGGCGATAACAATTATTTCGTACAAATAATCGATAGAATGTTTAAAATACGGTTGCTAATAAAATCAACGCTGTGCTAATGGTTGTCCCCACATTTTTAGAAAACATGTTAATACAATACATATTCTTCTTTGACTGATTTTCCGTTAAATTTTAAAAGACAAAATCAAAAGAAAAAAACCAAGAAAGTACCCTTCAAATTTGAATTAATTCGTCACATTTGGTAGTTAAACACTTTGTTTTGCAGAATATAAGAACAACAAAATACGTTAGAATCGAATTATTAATTCCAAAATAATACTTTTTCGCCGATTAAAAGAAATGTACAGATAATTGTAACAGTTTTAAAATTACAACAATAGCACAATTGAACATTGTTCATATAAAATTGACTTATTCTTAACGATTTGCTGTTAAATAATGAATACCTAGTGCAAAAGCGAATTGCGTAATTTATGACGTTTTGTATTTGAATTGCAATGTGATCGGTGGTGCGTGAAATTTTAATTATTTGAAAAATTGAATAGTGAAAGTTAGGACCCCGCTGGATCCCAATATTACCGAAAAACGTTCTAGTAAATACTCAAAAGTTATATAAATTAGAGGACAGTGATTTTAAAAAAGGGAAAAAATATATAATCTCAAGTCGAATTAAATACTAGGTGGTCACGTTAACATACGTCATAATCAGCTGTGCAAAGGCGGATTTGCAATTCAAACCCGAACTGCCAAAAATTGCTTATATTTTCACCTTGGCTTTCATTACTGCCCGTCTGTACCAGAGTTAAATATTGCGACATATTTTATTTGTTTATTTTTATTTCTCACAATACTATAACCTAGCCTTTAAAGGCCATAATCGGTTACAAATTTCTACTAATAATTATAAATAAATTAATATATGAGCCTATGTATGTGTATATAAAAATTAAAGTGTGTATAATTACAAAAGGGTAAGATAGCTTAATAATAATGTAAGAATGCTAGCTATGAAAAATCCCAAAACGAACAATTCCGAAAATTATATGTAAATCTCATATTTATCTACACATATGAATACATTTCCAATAGTTAAATCTATGCAGAAAAAATATAAAGCGGATATTTGTTAACTTTCAAAGTATAAATAAGCATTAATTTTATATTCATAAAGAAAATACTACACAACAAACTTCACGAATTAAATATTTAAATATCATGAATATAATAACTAACGCATATATGAACATATAAATATACAACAGTTATATAGAAGAATGATTTCTTGAAAGTTCTATAAAGAGTCTTTTTTTATATGTGTTAGCAGAAACATCAAAAGTTCTCAAAAAATTTGGCAACTTATTATAAGATCGTGCAACTCTTACATAATAAGAACGCTCCAATATGGCAGATAATTTCGGTATAATTAACTGCCTATTTCTCGTTGATCTACAAAAATCAAATAACTGAATCAAATATCCAGGAGTATGCAATCTATACGACTTATAAAAGTGGACAAGATTTCTAAAATTTATGAACTCAACAAATGGAAAACCTAAAAATTTTAAAACAAAGGGTGAGACATGCTGTCTTATCCTCAACGAGTAAAGATACCTCATAACTCGATTGAAACCCAATCTTAATTTCTTTAGAATATAGCCAACTGTTCCAGTATACACCTCCAAGCCATATAAAAAAACTGGCATTATAAGCCCATGAACAATTTGTTTTTTAACATAAGTTGGTAACATTAAATCTGTGTTGTACAATTTACGCAAAGTAAAGTTCACATTAGATATTATAAAATTAACATGACTTTCAAAAGATAATTTAGTATCAAGAATTACACCTAGACAATTAAGACGATCAACAAACTCAATATCATTACCACTAAGAGTAATAGAAAACTCGGAACTACTACATTTGCCAAACAACATTGCCTTAGTTTTACCAGTATTAACTAGAAAAGCACTATCTAATACCCAAGAATCCAACAATTGAACTGTATAATTTATCACATTTTGCAATACATCAGAAAATTCAGGTGTACCTTTAAACAATAGCTGCACATCATCAGCAAAAGAAAATGGAAGACACAAATTGCTAGAAATTTTATCAAAAAGATCATTAATAAACATTATAAAAAGTAAAGGTCCAAGGACCGATCCTTGAGGCACACCACTGCAAACTGGAAGCAAGCTAGAAGCCCGATTACCACTAACAACATATTGACTTCTACCAAAGAGATATGAAGATATTAACTTGCAAGAAGAACTGGAAAAGTATAATGTATGCAATTTTTCAACCAATAGATAATGATCTACTCTATCAAAAGCCTTAGTAAAATCTAATGACAATGAAATACACACACCGTCGTTAGATAGAATATTACGAATATTATCTGTTAGGCCAAGCATTAAAGATGTAGTACTTCTATTAGCTCTAAAACCAGATTGACAATCATGGAGCAAATTGTTATGATCAATATGTTTTAAAAGTTGGATCTTCATAAGATGCTCCACAAGTTTAGATAGAACAGGCAGTATGGATATCGGCCGAAAATCGTCAGTCCGAATTGTTGAATTATTTTTACTTATGGGAACTATTCTCGCAATCTTCCAAAATAACGGGAATTTCGACGTTGTCAATATTGTATTGACTAAATGAAGAACATAATTTCCAATAATTGGCATCAACATCCTGATAAACTTAAGCCTAAAACCATCCAATCCAGCAGCATTTGACTTAATTAAATAAAAAGCCGAAACCATTTCTGACAACTCAACTGGGAGAAATGAAAATCCACTTTGATTATTAATTATTCTATCACCTATTCTATTGTTATTATTAATTTGATTGGATGAAAAGACATAATTTAAATAGTCAGGATCAACATGATCCAAATTGTCATCATTATCCCCAAATCCATGCCTTTTAAGAACTGACCAAATATCCTTAGCGTTTTTATTGTCAAAGAGTAAACAATGCACCCTCCTTTTTATTTTCCTAATTACCGATTTAACGCGATTCCTACAGCGACAAAAAACTTTCCAATTACCCTCCGTCCTATCTGATAAATAGGTCCTGTAAGCAAGGTCCCTAAGAGAAACATTGTATTGAAACTCTGGATCGCTAGTCCAAGACTCACTACGATTGCAAAAAAAACGTTTCCTTAACGGAACAAGAGTATGTAAATTTCCTAAATTATAATTTAAAATGTTTAATTGCTCATCAACATTGCCAGTCAAATACATATCATCAAGGTTGCAGTTTAACAATGCAGATTGAAAAGAACCAATATCCACCGCATCATAATCATAATATTGATAAAAGCTTCTTTGCTCTAACAAAATTTCAAAAGATAAAAAAAAAAAGAATGCCGCGTTATACCAGGACATTGAAATTGACCAGTAGATTTTACTAAGTTAGTAGAAGACACCAAAAAATAAACTAGAAGAGAAGTGGTATTGCTAGTAATATACGTTGGCATAGAATTATGAATTAAGAAAAGATTTAATCTACTACAAATATTTCTAACATTAAAAGATTTATCAACATCAAAAAGATTATTGTTGAAATCACCCATAATCACAATATTAGAGTAACGAACAAGCACCTCAGATATCTCCTCTTCAAATGCATCAAAATTACCATGAGGTAAATATACAACTCCCACCAACACCTTCACCTCATTAAAAACAAGTTCAACAAAAAGACATTCAGCAACTCCATAACCCTCACCAACAAATACAACCTTGTGCTTGATATTCTCCGAGACATAAAGGGCCACTCCTCCGCTTCTATTATTCACCCGATCATTTCTATGGCATATATATCCTGATATACTAACAGCATTAGAAGATATTTCACTGCGTAGCCAGGTTTCAGTAAAACCAGCAACATTCAAATATCCACCATCTAATATTTTCCTTATTTCATTAAATTTGGAAGAGTTCGGTCTTAAATTAAAACTTGTACAATTTAAATGACCAATGTTTAAATTTTGTTTAAACGGAATCAATTGGGATTTTAAATAACTATTATCACTTACAACATTTCCTAGATTTTGTCTTAAATTCATAGAATAACAATATTAAAATAAAGTTATTAAGATAATAAACATAAAATAATTTACAAAAAGCAAATAACAAAAAAAATCTACATATAAACAGAAAAAAAGCAGTTAAACAATCATTATCAGGCCAACTCAAATCAATATTTTACTAATATAGGTATAAATCTCAATATTTCTTTAATTTAAATCTATAAACAACAAGTACAATACGAAAACTGAACTGGCCTAATACATTTCTTAAACAAATAGCAACCAAACAAAGTAAAACCAAACTATTAAGGGCGTTCACAATGGGAAGGACAGTGTTCAAACGATACAAATATGCGCAAAAATACACACATTTGCACAACACAACAACAACAAAATGTACGTTATTACATTTACACGAAAAAAACCATGAGCAAAAATAGTATAGCATACTTGCTTAGTCGCAACGAATGTAAACAATAACATTTGACATATTTACCGGCATATTGTTTGTTGAGGAAACTAATAAATTAAAAATTTTCATGGGTTTTAATATAAAATAAAGAATTAAGTTTAAATAGTTTTAAAAGAAAAAAATTATTTAAATATGCTTGTGTAGCTCATTTGGACATTTGCACAATTGACATCCTGATCGCCTTATAGTGCATTTACACTTGTAATTTTCAAACTAGTTTATGATCGTAAACTACTTTCATAAACTATATCGTTTACATCAGCAGTTTTGACAGTTAACAGTTTAACAGCCGTGTCACAAAACAGCTGACTTCAGTAAAAAAAACTTAAAAACGTTGGTGCACGTACATTTATACATACGATAAACATACCTTTTATTTTCGTTATCCATATTATATAAAACAATTTTCAATTAATTTTTTTAAACTTTTTCTTGATGTGTTCCTTTTTTTAACCAAACTTTTTTAACTTAATTTTTTTTTTTTTATGAAATGTCAAATATCACTAGCGTTGCCAGAGCAAAATTTGAAAAGAACAGAGTTGCATTAACAAAAACTGGTTGTTTGCAACTAGTTTATCTCAAAAGCTAGTTACAAACGTGTTTATAATTTGTATGGATAAACAAGTTTCTTAAACTAGTTTATCATCATAAACAACTTATAACGTGTTTATGGTGTAGGTGTAAATGCACTATTAATTAATTTAGTTTAACTATGATTATAAGTGTGTGTATTAAAATTAGATAATAAAAAAGATATGTTAGTAATATGATTTAACTATGTAGAATGTGTATCAGCAAGAATTGCGTTATTAACAGAAGAAAAAGATATATCACTTAAATCACCACGTCCTTCAGAGAGATTAATACAATCATCATAGGATAGGAGCACCTCAGTTAGATCCAACTTTACTACTTTCGCCTTAGGTATGTCATAATTTATAAATTTATATCGTATTATCTTGCCATTCGTCTTTAGCTTACGACATAGATTAACTAGCTTTTTGGCAGCCTCAGTTAAATGATCCGATAGAAATATCTTGGATAGATTACTGTCATCATCAAGGCGAACAATATTTTTTAAAAACAAATTACGATTTCTATTGTAATTGATCATTATTTGATCACGATTTAGCACAGAATTAAATTGTAACAAATGTCATAATGATGTTATCTTTAATGTTGACAGCACTTTTTTTTTACATATTTATTGCCGGCAATAAATAATGTTGCAATAATTGTTATTAAATTTTTGTTGACAATTATTGCTAACATAAAACGTCAAATTTTGTTGTCAATTGAAAAAAAAAACAAAATGAAAAAATAGAAGCAAATTGAGTGGTAAAGAAATTTAGTTTGTGAAATGGTAGCATATTATAATTTAAGTAAAAAAAAAAAATTAAATAATTAAAAATAAACGCTAAAATATTTTTTTGTTATTTAAATAAACAATTGGGTCGTTCAAGATAGGCTGGTAATCAGGCTATAAGGTTATTTAGTTATAATCACAACAACAAAATACATTTATTTAAATTTTTTTTTAATATTTTGTTGCTGTTAATATAACTACATACATATCTTTATAACCTAATAATCCGCCTTTCGTAAACAACCCAACTTATTTTTTGTAAAATTAAATTGCAAATATTATTATTGTTAATATAATGTTTTTCTTATTCGACCTTTATTTTTTGACAAAATTGTTTTTTTAATTAATTTTGTGACAAATATTTTTCATAGTTTGTATTATATAAGATATATCAGTAATTTTGGGCAATTAAAATTTCCTGAAGATGCTAACCAAATGTAAGCGAAATTTTGAAGACAACTGGGTAAATAAAGATTAAAATTTTGTTTTTTAATAAGAAGGACTTATAGGAAAGTTACTCTACAGTCCTCTCAACAGAAACAGCCGTCATATTTCCCTGACAAACCCCAGTAAATCGACTGGATTACATCCAGCGATGCACCCCAGTTCGTCGTGAAATCTATCCCCCAGCAATTTCTGTCTGAGAACCTGCATTCTAGGACAGTGGCACAGTACATGCTCAACCGTCTCTAGCTCCTCAGAATCATCGCATAAGCTGCAGAAGTCCGGTATGGCATTGTCCCATTTACTCGTAAAAGCCCTAACAGAACAATGACCCGTCCAGAACACTATAAGAGTCCTAAGACCACTCCTATCCAATCCCAGCATAACCTTGGTTGCACCTGCATCCAATCCAGGCCATAGTGCCCTAGACACCCTGCAATCTTTCCCGTATCACCTCATAGTAGTGACATAGGAGAGGGCTTTACCCCTCGTCTCTAACCATTAAGTCCAGACTCGAACCCTCTCTCACGAGTTCGTCCGAAACCTCATTGCCATCCACCTTGCAGTGTCCGAGTACCTAACACAGCCTTAATGTGAATACCTCAATGAGCTCCCTCAGAGCATCCCTACACCGAGCGACCAGGAACGATCGCACCGTATAATTTGTTAATGCCCTAAGCGCTGCCTGACTATCGACGTAAATTGTCACCTCAGATCTACCCACGATGTGATTCAGTATAACCTCCCTCGCCCTCTAGATCGCTAGGATCTCAGCTTGGAAAACACTGCACTCATTCGGGAGCCTAAATGACCTTTTTACGTCAGTGTTCGCAATATAAACCCCGGCACCAGTGCCGGTTTCCATCTTAGATCCATCCGTAAATACTGCCCACCCTTTAAACAGTTAATTGGATCCACGGCAGACTTTCCTATCCGGGAACTCCACTGGTGGTGTTATACCGAATTCTAGGGTCATAGTCCTATGATCCGATATTCCCTCGAGAATACTACCCTGATCAAGCAGATCCACTTCGTATAAAACTCTCGTGTGATCATCCCGCCTAGGCCTAACCAATGAAGACTCGCAGAGTCTAAATAAGTTCCTAGCAGCCACACTCTTCACATAATGCTCAATAGGGCACAGATATAGTAGGATATCCAACGCTGCCTATAGAGTGCTTCTCCTTGCACCTGTGATGCCAAGAGATGTACTCCTTTGAGCCTTGCTGAGCATCGTCTATAGATATCCACGTTCAACGCATTCCACCAAACAGTACATCCATACGTAATAATTGGCCTAACCACCTATGTGTAAATCCAGTTTACCATATCCAGTCTCAGTCCCCAGTTCTTACCGATGGAGTTCCTGCATGTGTAGTAGGCGTTGAGGACTTTTCTCATCCTCTCCTGAGTATTTCCCTTCCAAGACAGTTTAGAGTCGAGGAAGTTACCCAAATTCTTAGGACTGTCCGATAGAGTTAACTCGACCCCATCTAGCACTGGTCCCCTAAAACACTCTATCTTGTACCTTCTGGTAAAAAGCAACAGTTCTGTATTCGGCGGGTTTACCCCCAGCCCTCTATGCTTCGCCCATGCCGAGAGATCGGCATAATTTCACCGATCGTGGACAGAAATTTTCCCCTGACCAGCAGAACTATGTCATCCGCATATGCAACGACTTTTCTACCCATGGAATCAAAGGACCTAAGAATCCCGTTGACCGGCGAGTAACCACAGTAAAGGCAATATAACCCCTCCTTGTGGTACCCCCGGGAAACCCACCTCCTTATCCTTTGATCCCCCAGGCTCGAGTTGATAATCCTGCTACTCCCCTACCAGCCTTGAGTATAAAAATTACCCAGGAAAGTGTGCCTCTATGAGTAAGGTTAGGGTCTCAGAGTTAGACTCAGTCCATGAGCCGTCATTCCTTTGGACATACCCCAGGGTCCTAGAATCCTTGAATAAATCCGTCCGATTATGGGTGTACCAATCACCCGGTGCAGCCGTGAGCTTGGCCCTGTTAAACAGCCTCCTTACCGTCGACCTTTGAACCTGAAGTTCCCTGGTCCACCATTTGGGCTGTTCACGCCTACCCGGAAAAGTAACCGGGCAAGACAGCACATAGCTCTCTCTTAGCAGATGAGTGAATCTGTTCACATCACCTTCCACATCAGTTGACAGCAAGTCGCACAGGGCCCATTGCGCTAACCCAGAGCGGACCCTTTAATTAAAGAAGTTACAATTCGTCCTCCTCGGGTTCCTAAACGGATTAACCCTAGACAGGTCATAATTCAGTGTAAAGTTTATACGGCTATGGTCTGAAAAAGTACAGTCCTTTGCCACCCTCCAATCCACATCAAGTTGCTCGTCGCGGCTCACTAATGTCAGATCTATAACTGTAGGCCGGCAGTTTATTTCTGAGCGTCGGAGTGTTACCCATATTACAGATAATAAGATTGTAAGTAGTTATAAAATCAAACATTAACTCATCCCCTTTGTTAATATCAGCGCCCCCCATTGGTAATGATGTGCATTTGCATCATGCGCCAAAACCAGGATTGCACCACTCCTTCTTGCATACGCCACCAATTCTTCCAACTCTGCGCCAGGTGGATCTATTGCCTCGTACGGCATAAACACCGAAGCCAGTGTAAGAGTACGCTTATCTTTGGCTTCTCTATTACAGACGGTTAAGTCACCGCACCTGAAAGAATGAGAGATGAGAAAATTAAATTCATTCCTCGCTAGTATACACGTTCTTACCTTGTCCTCTGTGGACGGGACAAACAGAGAGTATCCCGTAACCTTTAACGCGCAAACCTTATTCTTATTTATCCAAGGCTCTTGGATAAGGGCTACGTCCGTCCGAGTGTTTGTGAGGAAAGTTTCTAGTTCGGCTGAAGCTGCTTCGCAATGGTGCAGGTTTATTTGCACCACTAGCAGCTTCTTTGGTCCTGTAATGTTTCGGATACCGGAACCTGACACTACCCAAACCGAACTTAACAACCCCCCAACCTCCTCTAAGAATTTCATGGACTTTCGATCCACGGCGAACCGAAAGTCCTTCCCGGTGTTCTCCTTACGAATCAGTGAGGTCACAAGCCTCCATTGGTTGGTAAGGAGCCTACCGTTCTATTTGCCCATTACTGCCAGTAGGTTTCCACGTACGGGTGGTGGAATCCATACTGTAACTATGGACCTGAGTGGCAGTTCGGAGGCTTGTATGACTTCAACAATTTGTCATGACAATTTGTCGATGAGCCTACCTTCAACTAGCTGCCATGGATCAACGCTGATCCTGCCATTTGGATCATTCCGATCGATGACGTCCATCTGAAGATGGTTATCCAGGATCGTCGACTTCTTTGCCCTCTTGTTCGATGAAGAAGGCTGATCATCTCCAGATCTGACTCTCTTAATGGTCTCCTTGTTGTTGTAACCCTTAGCTTCAGCCGATGATGCACCAGATATCTTCATAGAGTTCACTACTACCTTGGGTGTCGCTCCTTTGCCCTCCGCAGCTCGTTCCGAAGACATGAGCGCCTTGGTCATTGGTGCAGCAACCTCCAAGTTGCCTACCGTGCGGCAGGTTGATGAAGCCACCAGCCCTTTACTCTTCTGAGCAATGTCAGAATTGGAAGCTGCATCCACCTGCTTCTTCCAAGAAGAGGACCAGCCCCGGTACTGACAGGGCCATAAATTCTTTCGAATTTGGCGACGCTTTGTCGGTGCTGTCTCAGAAGGTATCTGTCCCTCGCGGAGAACATTAAAGGATCTCTCTTCGCCATCTTGTCCAGATACACCAGAGAATTCCTTGCCCGCTCCGCTCCTTCTCCTCCTCCGTTCGGCTGGTGTTTTTAATACCACGTGAAGGGACACTTGGCATCTCCTCCACGGCGCCCTGCCGAACAAGCTGTGGACAGTATTCTCCCGAGTGTCCTCTTTTATATCCCCTGGCCTCACCGGTGGAAGGGACAGGCTCTGTAGTCTGATTGTGAGCAGATATATGTACTTTCAATATCATGCTCCTCGTCAGAGAGCAGTATCAGCCGCCTCAACCCCTGAGTAGCCCCGGTTTCACCACAGGAGTCACTCGACAGTTCCAGAAGATTGTCCGCCTGTAGGTCGGTCCGCACTTGACGCTCATGCCCAATAATGCTGTCATGACCAGCCGATAGGGTCAACCCAGCCTCACAAGCACTGTCCGACTCCCCGACCGTGACGTCCTATCGACCCACGTCTCTACCCTGGTCGCTTACCCCTTCCATCGCGTCCTCTTTCCGTTTTTTTTTCAAATTATAATTTAGTATCCTTTAATAAACATATATATTTTTTGTTTTGAACTTTAACAACTTATATTTCTATTATTTTTTTTTTTAAATATCTACAAATAATGGCCCTCGAAACGCCTGCTGATTTTTTGTAGAGTTGTGTTTTTATCGTGCAATTGTTTTTGTAGCAATAGTTTTTGACATCTTGTCCATTTTTTTTAACAAACAAATGCATTGGGTTTTGGAATCTTCAACATAATTTACACAAACAAAATGCGTGTTGTTTTTTCTATTGTTGCATTTTTGTAGTTTTGCGCAGACCTACTAATTGGTATGTATGTACTTTTTTTACTGAAACATAAATATTTGAATAGGAAAAGCAATATTTTCGATGAATTCTAGAATTAAATTCGCTACGTTAATCCATGCATTTTGCCAGAGCACTCGGTCCCAAACTATTGACATAGCTCATGTGTAGTTGTACCATGGCATAGCTCGAGGAAGTACGGTAAATAGTTTATATTTATACAGTATTTTTCTTTTGAACTATTTAAAAAATCGCTACAATTTCCATGTATACAATAAAGTTACATTTGACAGTTTAATGGTAAAATTACCATCACTGAACGCATTCTAAAATAAATTTGCAAAAAATTTCCAACACAACATTTTGCAGGACACTTAAAGAAGTTCTCATGTAAAAATTGGTTAATCTGCATAAAAAAAATTTTTTGAAACAATAATATCAGAGAAGACATTTTTTGGGCCAACTATACGGAAAAATGTCTTCCAGCTTATCGGATGTTGGTGGTGGTAGCAGTCGTGATGGCGTTGCTGGCAGCGGAAGTGGCGCCGGTGGTGTTAATAGTGGTGATTGGATTTGTGGCGATGTAACGTGAGTGTAAAGCATCGTGTGCTTTGGGCGCTTATCAATCCACAACCAATAAATCATATAATTTATTTATAAAATCTAAACATGAAGAAAAATCACTAATATGTATTTTTTGCTTAATCCCGTTTCTTTTCGGTGAATGCCTTGCGCTTACAATATTAAACCCCAAACGTGATTGTGGGGGCATGGCCAATGTGTTTTTTTGTGTATAATCTTTTTACATATCTAGCTGTTGTCATTCGAATTTTGCTCGTCGTCATCAGTGCAAGAAATGTCAACGTGATCGCAGCTTGGAACGCAGTAGCAGTGTCGGAAGCAGTGGTTCAAATAAAAAGAAATTGGGCACAGAAATAGGAAAAGCTGCTGCAGAAAAATCCCGTGGACTATTTAGTGCCGAGGATTGGCAGTGTAATAAATGCGCCAATGTTAATTGGGCTCGTCGTATGACCTGTAATATGTGTAATGCTCCGAAGTTTTCTGATGTTGAAGAGAGAACGGGTGAGTTTATAATATTGTAAAATATTTCTTCAAAATCGTTTTTTTGTGTTATTAAAAATTTTTTATTTTTGTGATATTTATCTAATAAATTTATAGGATTTGGTGGTGGTTACAATGATCGGGGAATTGTGGAATATAAAGAACGTGAGGAATCCGATAGCGAATATGATGAATTTGGGCGCTTAAAGAAGCGAAGAAAGAATTCTTTTAATAATGAAGAAAGTAAAGTAAAGAGTAATTCAGGCAAAGGAAAATCTACTTTTGGTGAAGAGGACGAAGATGAGGAAGACGATGATGATGATGATTTGGCCAAGTATAATTTATTCAGTGATGACGACGAAGTTTTACCGGCAGTAAAATCTCACAACTCGAAGGAGACGAATGATAATTCAAAGGAGGATGTAAAAAAACCTTTAAATGAAAAAGGTAAATCTATTAGCAGACGTTCAAGATCTAGAACACGCTCCGATATAAGGCGTCGTCAGTCATTTTCGTCCTCTAGGGGATCATCCTCCTCCAGTTCTACCTCATCGTCAACATCCTCATCATCTTCATCATCGACATCCTCTTCCTCCGCTGAAACATCATCGCATGGCTCAAGGTCGCAAGACCATCAGTCACGCATTAAAGAACGTTCACACTCCCGTAGTCATAGTCGTCCTAGTTCTTTATCCAAACGACAAAGTCCTGCAACCCGTGAAAGATATATAAGAAAACGATCTCATGATAAATCAAAGTCGGCCACCACTGATCGCCATCGCGATTCTTCAAAATCCCGCTCTAAGTCTCGCAGTTCGCAACACAGCTCTCGATCGCCACCCAATAAACGCAATCGTAGCCGCAATACAAGCTTATCACGAAGGCACTCACGATCTCCCCGTTCAAATCGAAAGAGAACAACACGTTCCCGTTCAGTGACACCCAAACGCAGGCGTTGATTGCAGCACGATGGTCACGAAAACGTAGTAAAAGTATAAAATTTATTTAAAAAACAATGCACTTGTTTATTTTTAGTAAGATGATGTCCACACTTTATTCAAAATCAAAATAGAGTTCCAATTTGTAAGCAAGCAAAGACAAAAAAGAAATGAGCTTTGTAAGAAATTCCGTATACTTTTTATTGTTTTAGCGAGCAACTGGTTTGAAAATTATTATGCATTATCTGTATTTCTAATTATTGTACCTAAATAATAGCGGCAAGCGTTTTTTGTTATCTAATTTTCATAAAGATTATACGAAACAAACCTTTAGAAAGCGTATTCCACAACACCCGGCTGAAAATTATTTCACAGATCGCTATTTCGGTTTTTTTAATTGAAAATGTATTGGAAAATTAATTTTCATGTTTAAAAAGTGCTTGCCCATTTTATTGATAAAGAGAAAAATGCAAAAAGCACTTTCCTTTTGTGTTAAATAAAAATTAGTTTTAAAGTTCTCGTGTCGATGTCATAGGAGAAGAAGGATTAAACAGATACTTTTTAACGGTGGCGAGACAAATTTATCTGGCCTCTATCAAATGTTTTTTCTTTCAATGCCATACAGAAATAAGTAGGACGTAGCATTCATAAATTCCATTTGATAATAATCGTCCTTATCTTGTTTGTCGTAGACATATTTAGACGAATGTGTTCGTATTCGAGGATGAAATCAGTGCTCAGGAAATGAACGACATATGGAAAAATTTGATACAGTTAATTATAAAATACAACATTTACATTTCACACTTGATCATAAAGAGGGTATTAACTGAAAATTTAAACACTCAGTAGAAGTAAAACAATTTTTAATTTAATATTAAAGGCATATGAAAACCAACCGTTTCATTACAAAAAATTGGACAAACTAGCACGATATTTTTACAACTGGTAGATATGAATATTACGTGTCGATTTTTTCCAAAAAGTGGAAAAATTTTTTTTTTAGTAAATCCCCTTTTTATGATTAAGTGCGATACTTACATTACCAAGTTCTGAATTTATTAGTTATTTCAGACCAACAAAGAAAATAGTTTTTTAGATACGTTTAAAAAATCACCAAAATTTAAGAATGAAAAAAGAACGACAGGTATATGTATCTAAACTAATTAAGCCTACGGAACAGTGAGATTGCTTGCGGAAGGAAGCAACCTTCTTGTATACTTATTATCTTATGCTAATCTCGCAAAGCTCTACGCATGCCTTCAAAGAAAAATTATATTTTGTTTTCTTCATTGTATCAAAAATTATTCCCGAAAAATAAATTTTTTACATAAAAATGCTAGGAGCTTTTGTTTTTTTTACACAATTGATGTTCAATAAAACCAACTTGATAAAAATCACTCATATTAAGCCCACATAACTTTATTTTGCATAACTCACAATTTGTTTAAGCAAATCATTACTGCAAATAATTATAAAATTAAACTTTTAAAGGAAACTTTGTTAGGAAACAAGGGGCGCTACTCTATTGCAATGCGTAAGAAAAAGGTAGCAAATCTAGTGATTGGTACTAAATGCATTTGCGCATTTGTTTTTCGCATCTTTATTTTTTTCTTTTCGCAAATCATCACTATTTATTTTATTAAAATTTTCCAAATTAAATTTCTTTTTTACATATCTTGACATTTCATTATCGTCAATCGCCGCCATCTTTAATTTTTATTGCCAGTATTGCTTAATTTTCAAACAATTTTGCGAAAGTGATAGAGAGAGTACCAAGTTGGTATTTCGCTTTCGCATCGCAATAGAGAGTAGCCCCCAAGACCTGTATGTAGAGTTTGTGATCAATATTGTATTGCCAAATTAGGTATAATTCTTAGTTCCCATTAAAATCTCTTTAACAAAAAGTTTTACCTTTTTTAAACAGTTGTTTTAGATTATATTAACAACTTATTATAAAACACATATATTAATTCAATAAATCATCTTTTTTCTCTGCTGCTTTCGTTTCCTCCCTAAAAAGTTTTAATTCTTCTAATTGCTGTCTGTGCTTTTCAATTTCTTCAATAGTTACAGTTACTGGGATATCTAGATCTATTTGTTCCTGACGTACGAATTCCATTTTCCTAATGGCATCTTCCAAAAAAGGAATTTGTTGTTCCTCTAAGATTTTTCGATACTCAGCCAATCTTTCTTGTTTAAGTTGTTCACAATGTAAATCGGTTAACTTTTGTAATGATTCCTTTCGTGTTATCCAATGAAATTTTGCTGGTGGTGGCTTATATACTAAATCCAATTTTTCCAAAATCCACTCAAAACGTCTATAATCCCAGCGCCTTAAATACTTAAGAAATTTTTTGCGTTTATCTATCGTTTCTATAAGCTTAACTTTGCGTTTTTTGTCGCGTGGATGCTTTACCATATAATCTTGATATCGTCGTATGGTGGCGGTCATGCGGGCCACTGCGGAAATGAAACGGTTATATATTTTTTCAAATGAATAAAATAAAAAAAGGAATTACATTTTGCTTCCATTGAGCCATAATCTAAAGGATGCCTTTGCACTTCTTTTATTAATTGCTCACGGTGGATGTCAGATGTGTGATAATTAGGATTATTACCCAATTCAAAGAGTGATCGTACAGTGGCATCGGCTCTAAAAAATTATGTTTTTATTAAATACATTTATTAAATACTTTCTTTAAAATTAACTTACGATTTTAGTTCTTTTGATTTGTCAAATCCTTTTATTAGAACTTGACCGCTAATTGGTGGCAGTTTACTGCAGTCACCACTTTTGATTGGGTCAATCGATTGAATCTTCTCTGGTCTTACCCATTTAATTTTTAAATCCGACTTAAAAGCATATTGCCGCAATAATTGTCGATTGGCAATCAATGAGGCAGTACGCAAGAAAGGTGTTATATTCATTTAGTTTTAATTTTTAAGATATCAGATTATTTGCAGGAGCAAAGAAAAAACACAAATGTAATTGAGAAGAGGTTATGTCACAAACAGCTGGACAAGAGCTATAAAATCAAGCGATGCCATACTGTATTAATACTTTCCTATCAAAATAATGTTTTAACATATAGAATCTGGGAATTAAGTTCTCATGGTGAGTAACATTTATTATTAATTTGAATGTGTATTCTAATGCCCAATTTTCAGGATAGTATTTAAATCTATATTATGTTAATTTTCATAAAAACTTAAATCGTATTTAATTACAGATTGATTTTTTGAGTTTTATATGAAAAGACTTATTTAATTAAGATAAAAGTATGGTAGCACTACTAAATAAAAAAAAAAATTTCATAAAAAAAGTAGTTATTTACAAGGTGACCTCAAAAAACAGCTGGTTCTTATTACTTTGTCTGTTGTTTTTGTATTGTTGTGATATTGAGGCCACCTTGCTAAGTTAATCCAATGGAAACTTAAGTTGAATTTAAATGTACCACATCGGTGACTTAAGTTTCATTTAAGTGTTTAGTGAAGAAGAGAATTTTGTATTTAAAACGATTTTAAATATAAACGTGTTTTAATGTCAATCCTGAAAATTGGCCATAAGTCAAATTACAATTTAATAGTCTTATTCCTTCAATATTTTCAGGAATATATTCTAATCACTATCAGAATTTTTGTTTTTATTTTTGTTTACTTTTTTTCTGCTTACTTTAGCTATTCTTTGGCTAGCAATGAAGTAAGTTGTACAGAAAATTTATAAAACTACATATTAGATACCAGCAAAATGTAATGCATTTTCTGGCCCGCTACGGCCTTCGTATAGTGCATAGAAAATATTCTTGGAAAATATTAAAGAAATAAGACTATTAAAATGTAAAAGCTTAATAAATTGTAATTTGGTTTAGAATACAAATTCGAATTAATATGAAAATTTCAAATAATTTTTATTATTTTAATTGACTCTTATTATTATTTATATTGTCTTTTAAAAAAAATCAAATTTAAAAACTTTTAAGACTGATTTTTAAAAATTGACTGATGTTTGAACATAAATGTTTTTTTATAATTTTTACGAGAACTTTTCACCGGCAATTGCATCTGTTGGTGCTATAATTTATGCACACATGTGGGAAGTTATTTTCAAGTGAATGCCAATTTAATAGGTGCGTTCTTGTATCCAAAAGTTTTAGAAAAAGTGAACTCTAAACGTTAGTTTTTACTATAGATGTAACGATACGCCTTTTTGCCAATACGATACCGATACTCATTAATAAGATTTTAAAAACAGCGAAATTAATTTAAATTCAAGGTAAAATTAATTAATTTTTTAAACAGAAAAAAAGTGTAAGAGATTTTATGTACTCAAAATTAATATTAAGATTTTTGTTTAACAAAAAGAGATAATTTCGCAACTCTGTTTGAAGCAGACCTGCAAAAAAAAATCGTCTATCAGATGTGACTGAACTCAATTGAAAACTTAAGTATTTCTGTGCCAGGGTCTTCAATTTGGAGTATTACATTTAATTGTGCCAGTAAACAAGCGGATCTGCGTCTCTAATAAAATTAAAAAAATCTACGGTATGTATGTCTAGACTTTTTCTTTAGCTGAGCCACAGCGAAGAATCGACAGAGGATCATCCTTCTCCAAATTTTTTTTTTAAGATTTGCGCAAAGTTTAGTTCTTGCAGACTTATCAGAACTTTTACTAGGAGCAGAGGTGACCGTGTCTTCAACACTTTCGGAATATAGGGTTATGTTGATAAGACGTTTTCTCGATCTATTGTCTTAAACATTTTCTTGTTTTGTATCGAAGGTTGAGAATTGTAGATAAGCAATATATTTAATTATTCTCTAAACACTTAAATCTTTCATTCAGAGATAATGCTACGTAAATCGACAATTTTTGGGACTCTAAATTATTCTACATCTCAGTCTATTAATTTATCGTATTTTCTAATATTGCTCAAAGACTGTTTACTAGAGAAATAACGTCAGAAAATGTAGCAGTGACTTTCTTAAGGTCTCTTCAAAGTAGCCAAAAAGTTGTAGCGAAGTGATTTTTATTTTCACAAAAATTTGCAGAAAATTCTGCTGCAGGTCCAAACCAAGCGTTCATGCATCAGTATCAAAAAGTCATAGTGTAAAATTGTATTGACTAGTTACACACCAAACGCGTTAAATGCATATATGTGCGTATCGAAAGCATAAAGTAGGACAACTTTCTATTTTAGCATGCGTCCCGAAAAAGGCCAAAAAGAATTAAAAGAAACAATTTATTATTCAGTATGATTTTTTGCTATTAGTTGTTATGCAAAAAATAAGCATTGAAAATTAAATAGTTTGTTCAAAAAACTATAAAAAAGTATCGGCGTATCGACAGTAAAATATTCGTTACTTCCCTAGTTTTTACTAAGCTTTACTGCATTTCACTAAGCCGCGTCGTTTGCACAAAACACTGTAAGTGAGAACAAAAGTGTAGTGTATCTCATAAACACATAATGCTTGTACTATGCATACAACAAAACAATTAATAAAGTATCAATAACATTTCTCTTTGTTGTGTGCATGGTGCAATATTGAATTGCTTACTAATAACTATTTGAGTGACACATTTCTATTTGAGAGAAATTCTAAATACAAAGTGCATTGACTGGACAAATGGAAATGTTAATATGAAACTTCATGGTATTGAAAGAGAAAAAAGAAATAGTTGTATCTCATAATAAGGGAGGTTAAGATAAATTTTCAAAACTAGTATATAAGCTCAAACAAGTTATAATAAAATCAGCCTTTAATACTGAAAACATAGTGGCAGTTGTTGCCTAGTTGAATTTATTTTAGTCTCTAATTTGGCAGTTCGAAAGAACGCCTGACCATCAAGCTGGTACCCTACAGCTGCATAAAACTATATTAGGCTATAGGGAAAAATAACACTTAACACGACATCCCTAACATACAACACTACATGGCGATCCTGCCATTTTTATGCTACATTTCATACACCACAAAAGATTCAAAAGTAAGCAAATAAAATTCACACAAATTGTGAAATAATTAGTTAAGAAATGAATACTTTAAATAACACTAAAACAAAAAGTGAATATATATTAATTAATTAAACTTGTTTGTGATGCAAGTACAGGGCGGAATTCTTTATAACTTTTTTAATTAATATTTTTTCTTTAGCACTTTGTGAAGAAGACTTGGGGATTTAATTAAAAATAACTATACAACCAAATAACAATAATCACACCCGAAATTTTGCGAAAAGAAATGGAAACTATTTTAAAGAGGGCACGAATGTGCGACCATCACTTACAGGATATCATTTTTTAAAGCTAATTGAAAAAAATTACCGAATAAAAAACTGTATTAAAAAACAAGTAATAATAATCGCATAAATAAAAAAATTAATAACTATTTCAACCATTTAGCTCATTCTGCGCCACCATATATATGGCTTCATACCAACTTTAAAATTTTTTTTTGGTTAATTTAATTTTATGGAGTTGCAAAATTTTTATGTAATTGGATACTTTGTACTGCACTTGTTTTTTTAAGCAATTAATAGCAAAAAAATTATTGATGTACTTTTGAATAAATTTAAAATTTAGCATATGCAAATAAAATAAATATGAAACATTACATTATATAATTTATCTGTATTTTCCTTAAATGTTCGTGTTATAAAAAAGATTTAATCGTGTACCGATTTGAAACTAAATTAAGTAGCAAAAGTGTAAACAAATTCCAACACAATTATTTGCCATCAGTTATTTCCTTAATTTGACGAATTCTTCGATAACGTCGTATTTTTGCAACAGCTTTTGAGAGCAATTTTCAAGTTTACTCATTTACGGCATTTTTCTGTAAAGTATTCGAACAAACCTAATGTAAACAACACTGGCTTAACTTTGGAAGAAAATAAAATTCAACACATTTGATTAAATAAACGGCTCAAATCATTAACGAAACAAATCTTTATTTAAATAAATTTTTTAGATATTTAACTTTAACTAACTTCTTTTTGTCCTAACAAATATTTGCCTTTTGGCTTTAATTTTGCTTGCATAATTTTTTGTCTTTCATTTTCATTCTGTTCTTGCAACTGTTTATAACGCCGTTTAGCCATATCCAATTCTTTGTTCATGGTAACAATTTTTGTGGCAATTTCCTGTTGTTTAATTAAGCGTTTCTTTTGATTTGACTATTAAAGTAAAAATATATAATTTTAATAATTCCTGTGCAGTATGGACCATTTTTTTTAACAATACTTACACCAATGGGAGTGGGACGTCCATCTAAATATGTGTAATCAGGTAAATTTGTAAGTGGTCCAAATTCGTTGGGATTGGCTGGCAAACCCTGTTCCTCACGCCATTTTTGGTCCAGAAACAATTTTGCAGTGCACGAGACATTTCGAGCTATTTGATTTAACATTATTTGACATACATTAAAATTATGTATTAAAGTTACGTTTTTAATTTTTACTTACATATTGAACTTTTTACTAATTGAACAGAAGTTTTTGGTATTTTAAGCATTTTTATTAACAAAAACCTTTAAATTTTCTTTATTTACAAAATTTTTGTGTAATATGCAAAATGTTTTAACCTTTAATTTTATAGTAAAAGGTTATAGTGTTACCATACACTTTTAAAATAGTTTATTTTTACACTTAAAGAAATGTTGACCCTAATTTTATTTTTCAAATCAAAAAATTTTCATTTTGGAAAAACCTGAGGTTGTTTTTATTAAAAATCGTTCATTTACATGGCAAAAATTAACTTTTTTACATACTGAACATTTTTTCTACGGCACATCATCCATGTCTTATAGAAGTATTAAATAGAAGAGATCAGAAGAATTTAAAACCGGTAGACGTTGCTGCTTATAATGAAAATATGGGAGGAATTGATCAATCCGACCAACTATTATCATATTATTCCAGTCCAAGAAAAACCTTAAGATGGTATAAAATGGTTCTATTTCATATTTCAATATGATTTGATATTAAGTTTTTTTTAATATACCTGCCTATGTAGCTGAAGGCAAGGATCTCATTAATTACATATCTAAAGGACGTCCCCTAAAATCACAAGGAGAATCTTGTTCAATGGACTTGAGCATTCACCACTTCCCAGAAAAAATTCCTTAGGTAAAAATAAAAGTCATCAAAAGAGATGCAAGTATTGTAATAAAATGGAACCAGAAAAGAAACAAGCTTCCAGTGCAAAAATTGTTTTGATAAGCCGGCACTACGCCTAGATGGATTATCATTTAATGTTAGCATAGAATTATCTTTTTAATAAAAAATGAAAGTTTGCTTTTTAAAATAACTTTTTTTTTCCCCCATATTAATGACGGCATGTCCCGCAATTATATTCTGGTAGCTAAATAAACTCCAAAAAACTATATGACGGGGACTTCCGCCCTTAAGGAATTCCTGCCATTTGTTATACAATTACACATATATTATTGAAAAATGAAATACGTGAGTTCCCGTCATCGCGGGAATTCCCGTCATTTGATCCACGGTTAAAGAAAAAGGCGTACCGATAAAAAATCGGGAACTACCGCTCTTCATTTTTATATGAAAAAAATATGTGATTCTCTTTGTAGCAATAGCTAAATTCAAGTGCGGCCGAAAGGGTTAATACACTTTTAATATATTTTTTACAATTTTTATTATGAATTTCTATTTAATAGAGAAATATGTAGTTGTATAATATTTGTGAAAAAATTCTTTTATTACAGAGATTTACATAATTAAAAAACGACTTTTAAAATTCTTGCGTTGAACGTTTTCGATTTCCATCACCCCCTAATTTTTGAATTATTTCGGCACTCCTTTGCTTTCCTTCTTCAGGGTTCTTATAACCACACCACAATATTGGAGATGGTATTATTTATGCATTTGTGCTGATGTTAGACCTTAAATTATTGGTCCCACCTTTTAGTATACCGATCGACTCAGAAAGTGATTCCTACGATGTCCGTCTGGTTGGCTGGCTGTCCACGTAAATCTTGTGCGCAAAGTAGAGGTCGCAATTTTGGAGATAATATGGTACATATGTTCTAATTGGCACATGGATCAAGCCTATTAAAAATGCGTAATTTCTTCTTTTTATGTTGGTATTTAAATTAAATTTGGTCCGAACTTATTTTATTGCAATCAAAATCTTCTTACCAAATTTATTGCAATCGGTCCATATTTGACAATAGCTCCCATACAAATACAAATTGGCGACAATGGCTTTTACGTTAGCTAGTATGTCATGGCAAAATGTTGTGCTGGTGGGTCTAAAATTAACATTTTGGTCCAATATAAAGCCCCTTCCTAAAACCACTTATAGGCAATGTTGTCATATTTTCCAAATAGGGTACACTTACAGAAATTTGTTCTTATCTACTGTGGTGTAAGGTATAATATGGTCGGGCTTGGCTGACTATACTTTATAACTTGTGTACGTTATTTTAAAAATAATTTGCCTTGTCAAGCATAAGGGGCGGAAGAGAACATTTCCAACTTATTGCTTGCACTTCCGAATGGTTATATACAGAAAACTAGAGGGATAAGAGGGGGTTCAGCCATACAATTTTATAATTACTTATATTTTTACATATGTTTATTTTATTTAATTACGATGGGGGTAGCGAATCACATCAGGTGTAGCTAGTCTAAAATAATATATGTTGGTTATTTTTTCCTTTTTATCAGCTCATCAAGGTCAAAAACGATGGGACCAGACAGTTTTTAGAATATAAATTTTTGTTCGAGATTACAAAAGAGGTCTTTACTTTTTTAACACATGCATATTTCTAAAGAAAATTTGATGTAGGCATCAGACTTATCCATTGGTTGACAACTCTCCGTAGTGCATCAACCTTGTTTATTATTCTTTGGAAGTTTGAGTCTCTATTTTTATGTCTATTTACATTCTTCTTATAATAGCATGATAAAAACCTCATTTTAGGAAAACAATTTGGAGTGAAACTGTCTTCCTTATATTACAATGGTTGTCAATTTCAAACTAACACAATTAGGTACTAATTTTAAAGTAAAATTTTAATTGTAAGTATTTTGCGTCCCATTTTCAAACTTAAAGAATTATTTTTCACATTTTATAATCTAATAATTAAAAAACAATAGCTTCTATTTATTCCTCCATTTGATCAGGAATCTCTGAATCTTCTATAGTTTTTGTAGATGGTATATAAACTTTAAAAGCAAATTTTGATTTTACAAATGATCCCGTATTTAATACCGTACAACCATGTTGCGATGTGGAAAAACTTTGACAGGAATCACCAATAACTACTAAATCGGGCAATGGATAGAGCCATAGAGCAGCATCATAATCCCAGTATACAGGCATGGCTATAGGATGAATTGGAGTCAAATGTCCCTGACATATTAGAGTTCGAGCAAAATGTTGTTCAATTTTAGATATATCTGGCGGAAAATGTAGAGTATTACGGCAAAACTTTGCCATCAAATCGAGCCGACAAACAACAATTTGTTGTGTGCAATATTGTAGACGACAAGGGTTAGTGGCTAAACGGGTGCGTGGCCATACCTTTAGCAAACCAGCCGCTAAGGTAATTGGTATTGGAGAGCGTGGAAAAATATTGGCAGCGGCAGGATCCTCACACGAAGGTATTAAAATAAGTTCGGTTTGTTTTTTCAGTTGTTCACAACCGTTGGCCAATGCCCCTAATGCATTAAGATGTTGTTTTAAAGCGTGGTGCTGTCTTTCACTGGCCGCAAAGGGGCCCATTAGGACTATGGCTACAGGAGGGCAAGAATCATAACCTACAAATAACATACGCAATTTTTCCATAACCACAGGCACATCCAATTTTACATCTGAGAGAAATACAATAGTTGCTTCAGTGTTTGACCTTTCCAATTCTTGCAGCCGGGTAGAGTACTTTAATAATTTCGTTGATTCTCCTCCCCAACTATTTTGAGTGCCAAAGAAAGCTCGGCTGCTGACGGCCGGTTCTGTTGGTGGAAATCCCAAGCCATCAACTAAAACAATGTACATAAACAGGCTATATTTAACTAATTTGTCTGCTTAAGTCAGTTAATTTTACCTTTTAGTACTCCTCCACTATAGGCACCTTCGGCTAAAACAAAACATCCCTCACAAAAGAAACCCGCATGAAATCTGGCTGCACTTAAATCTAGCTCAACAGAGCCGGTGGGATCTTCTACGTAGAACTTACCCTCTTTAAGTTGAGTTAACAAACCCAAGACAACTGCTTCCTCAACTGCAGAATTGGCCAAAAGATTTTCACAATAGAGCAATTTGAATTTTTTAGCTCTCGATTCTGCGGATACCCCATTTTCAATAACAGCCGGAGCAAAAAGCTCATGTCTCAGTGTCTTCTGTAATAACATTTCGTAACGCTGTCTCAGTTGACCTGACTTCATAGAAGGTTTTGCCAATATGTTCCTTGGATCCTGACCCAATTCAAACTTTTTACTCATTTTATTGTAAACATAGCGAGGAACATCAAAGGCGTTTATTACTGAAAATACCACCTCACCCTCATCTAGACCAACACGATTTATTTCATTTATGGCTTTTTCTAGAGCAGCTCTCTCCACATGAGAAGATTTTAATCGCTGACTTTGCAGATTTTCTGTGATTATAGTCAACCATTTGTCACGCTCATCTTCTTCGAATGGTAGCAATTGTTCGGCTAAGAATACACTATTCTCCGATCTAACTAGAAAACCACTTATTCTAAATGAATTTGTTATTTTCTTTTTTAATTTTGCTAAATCGTCCATTGTGTTTATTTTTGAAAATTTTAAATAAAGCAAAAAGTAAACAAATTGTATTTTTGTACGAAATGTCAAAAAGTATTGCGCCAATTTAGCAAATAACATAAAGCCCAGTGTTGCCAGAAAATAAAAGAATAAAAATTCGTAATCACCTAAAAAAAAAGTGATAAAAATTTTTCTACAGCTAAAAAAAGAAAGTGCTGGATTTTTGTTATTAAATTCTTTCATATTTACCATTTTTATTTTTCGAATGTGTTCAATGAATCAAATTTCATACATAATGTATGTTCATTCGAAAAATAAAAATGGTTAATTAAATAAAAATTACTTATAAAAAGAAATAATTCTCACATTCTATCAAATTTTTGTATTAACATTTTAGAAAAGAAAGTAAACGTTCTTAATTTAATGTTAAAATACGCGCTCTTCTTCAGCGTTTAAGAATAGTAGAACTAAAAAATAGACAGTTCAAACTCTGACAATTGCTTAAAATAATGTTCGATAATTACATTTATGAAGGTATATACAAACAATAAGTTTTCATTAAATTTCATATTTGTTTATAATACAATTCTGCCATCGTTTTGAACGAGTACGAAAATTGTAATACACAGTATAAATTGTTCGAATTCATAAATTATTTTTTTCGAATCGAAATACGGAGTTACACCCTAGAGCTCAGTTGTATTCGTACCGGTATACCAAATCTGATTACTAATATACAGTGGCTTAATAAAGTCTACATACATCGCGATATCCTATATTAATATTGCATTTTTTTAATAAACATATATAATTCTTTTTTATTACCATCGTAGCCCAATATGTTAATGTAGACTCGTTGCAAAAAATAATATTTTTCCAAAACTCTATTTTTGTGATTTTATATTCACTTCGCTAAAAAATGGCTCTTTTTCTAAAATACTGCGATTTAAGTACATTTTTCATAGTTTCGGAATTATTTAAAAAATTTTCAAGATATTTCGCCTTTTTTTAGGTTTATTTGTTAATATTCATGTCGTAAAGACGTACAATACTTCGTTTTTATTGTGTGAGTTGAATTTTCTTGTAAAGTAGCTGAGTCATTTGAGTTTGCATCTTTGTTGCGGGATAGTGTGGCATTGACAACAGATTTTGCAGACATTTTTTTATTCAGATTTTCGTGTGAAGGAATCGTTCGATTGTGTAGGATAGTGAATTTCGGTCTTTACTTCCGATTGATGTTATTTTGATCTTTATAGAGATATGCTTAAGGCCGGTATTCACTATCCTATTTAGTCGCACGATATGTCAAAAAAATCGTATGTGCTCATAATGTATGACAGTGTGGCTTAAAAATGAATTGAGTGACAGATTTTTTTGACAGTCTGTCCGACTTGCAAATATTTATGAAAATTTTCATAAAATGATAGATTCTATGCGTAGCTGAGTAGCTGAGTCATTTGAGTTTGCATATTTTTTGTGGGATAGTGTGGCATCGACAGCAGATTTTGCAGACATTTTTTTAAGTCGGATAGAATTCCGTCAGATTTTCGTGTGAATGAATCGTACGATTATGTAGGATAGTGAATACCGGCCTTTAGCTGTATATATGTACATTTTTTGTGCGCAAAATTAAAAAAGTTGCCGTTTTCGAAACTAAAATTTACAACCTTTGGCCTTTTTTTCTCTCACCATTCAAGTTTTTAACTATTTTTTATAAAATATCCATAGAAAATAATTTTTAACATGGCTAAATTTCATTAAAATTAATTTTATATGGGTGTTTGTAGAGTTTATTGAACAACTGTATATAGCTCCACTGGTTTTAAATTCTTTCCCGTTTTACCCCGACTGTAATTCACAAACTTAAAGAAGTTTATATGTAAGAATGAATTAACTAACAAATTGCAAATAAATACACCAAAGCCCCGATTTGCGTTATTTCGGTTTGCATCGCTTTTTGAAATGTTGTGCAATGCGTGTTGCGTCGTTTTTATTCCGACTTGGATTGTTTTTAAAATGCGGTTCAACAGATATCGTTGGTCATACGAAGCAGCGTCTGTTAATAACGCCATTAAATGTAACAAAAATCTATGCCTAAAGCAAATTTATGATTAAAAGAAACCTTAGGCAATTTTGTTAACAAAACGGTAAGACCACTTAATCAAGTGGATACAAGTATGCTTGATTTAGATTGATTAGATCGAGATAACTCAACTTAATTTGAACTTGGCGGTCGCACGATCATGTTTTGCCTTTAAATTTTTAATACACTGACACCTTTTTAAATTTAGCACTAGTTTGCTTTCAAATTGGACTTTCCATTTATTTGGCAATTTTAAGAGCAGTTCACAAATTAATTTTAGAGTTTCCTTTCAAAAATATATTTGTCATGGTTCAGACTTGCAATTTTTGTTGCAGCAATTCTTGATTTTATTGGTGAGATGAGTACCCCTCCCAAATTTTCTCACCTCTCACACCAATAAACTCAAGAATTGCTGCAACAAAAATTGCAAGTCTGAACCATGACAAATATATTTTTGAAAGAAAACACTAAAATTAATTTGAACCATGACTTTCTTAAAAAATAAATGTGCTTAATAAAGGGCGATTCATAGTGAGATTTGATTTTCACTATGCTTTCTTACATATCACGCGTGACCCATATCCAACTGCTTTGTCTTTTTTCTTCAGTATCGCTTGGAAAGCCATCATGGTAAGACTCCACTACAGCGTCTCCAAATAGTTGTGAATGGGCTCTGGAAAAACTCGATGAAAATCCGGTGTTTTATCTGAAATGTTGTTCATTGATGAAGTACATTTCTGGCTCAATGGATACGTTAATAAACAAAATTATAGTATTTGAGCTGATGAGCAACCCGAAGAGAACCAAGCGCATGGTCTCAGTGTGCTCTGGTTTCAACAATACGGCACTACGAGTCATACATCGCGTGAAACAATGATCTTGTTGAGAAATATTTTTGGTGAGCACTTAATTTCTCGTTTTACTACAGTAAATTGGACCTAGATCGTGCGATATCACACCTTTAGACTTTTTTCTCTGGGGATATGTAAAGTCTGAGGTCTTCAGGAATAAGCCTGCTACAATTGACGCTTTGGAAGCCAACATTACTCATGCTATTCGCGATATACCAGTCACTATGCTCAAACGAGTCGCTCAAAATGGAACACCTCAGACGTAGGCACGGCCAACATTTTTATTAATAATAAAAATTTTAAGTTCACGTTCTAATTTACATATGTGTTTTATCTTACATTATTTATAAATCAAACCTCACGATGAATCATCCGATATAAAAAATAGATTTTTAAAAAATCTATTACAAAACAACTTTGATGAAAGCTACCACGTACAGTTGTTTCTTCGTCGGTGGCATTTTTAAATGAAATTTACTTTCAATTTGTATGCAGATTGTGCCACGGCAGCAAGCGGTTTGACAAGCAGTTTTTGTAAACAAGGGTACGTATGTAAGTGCATCACTGTGCTGCCGATAAAAAAGTAATTATAATTTTTTTTATTGTGTGACTGAGATCGGACAAGAGTCGGCTTAAAATTATTTGTAAGACCCCTTTCAGACAGGCAAAGTTTACTTTGACAAAGTCTGTTGAATTCTCTTTTAAACTTTGTTTGGTGCTCAGACACACAAAGTTTAATTTGACAAATTTTTGTTTTCTCTTGTTTGAATATAATATATAAACAGCGTTGCCAGAATTATGATTTTATCATATTTTGGATTATTTTTTTAAACAAAAATATGATTATCAAATGATGATTTTTTATTTTTAGAAATTCTGATTTTTACTTTAATTTTGCTTATACAAAATACACGATTATTTAAACAGTAACTTTCTAAAACAATGAAGTTTTGCATCAGCTTGATGTGTGTTGGTGCTGCACACTTTTGTACCCAGTATCTAGAATACACAAAATTGCATCATTATTTCTGGACATAAAAATATTAAAAAAGGCATATTATAACCTATTTCCAATGTGCGAAAGAGTTCCTTCTTTCGAACAACTACATTTAAAACAAAAACAAATTCTAAAAACTTTGTTTTTGTTTTAAATGTATTTGTAAAGGTACGTTCAGACTGATGAAATATTTGAAAGCAAACATCAAATATTTCATTAACGTAGTCTGAAGACAAAATATTTTTGAGTATCAAATAAAATAACAGCTGATTTTGAGCAAATAAAAGTATTTGCCGGCAAACAAA
This sequence comes from Pollenia amentaria, assembly GCA_943735925.1. Lineage (NCBI taxonomy): Eukaryota > Metazoa > Arthropoda > Insecta > Diptera > Polleniidae > Pollenia > Pollenia amentaria. Next base: position 178,380,037 of record OX031010.1, on the reverse strand, counting down.
TATTTGTCCAATGTGAACATAGTGTGAACACAAAAAATCAAATATTTTAGTAATTTTTGAGAAAACATTTATTTGATATTACAAAAAAATTGTAAGAGCAAACAACTACAAATAATTTTAGCCATGTTCCGGATAGAAGCAATTTTTCCTGTAAGTTTTCGGATTCTTTACAATTTTAAATATTTTTTATAATGATTAGACTTTGCTATCGTGCCGCTATTAGCAAATTTTTGCGAATTACCGCTAATTTAGCAATTTTTATAGAATTTTTGCCATTCCTTATAGTTTTAGGCACTTTTACTAAATTTTATGGCTTGTTTGAAATATTAAAATGGTTCGCGAATTTTCGCTATTTTGCAACTTTTTTTTTTGTTTTTCCCCTAAATTTGGTTTTTTAACTGATTTAGCGACTTCAAATATATTTAAGGGTTTGTTTCCAACTTTGCAATTTTTCACAAATTTTAGCCATGTTCCCGTTACCCAGTGGCTTCCTTTTTTTTCTTCTTCTACATTCTCCTGTTCTAACACTAAAAGAAATGCTGATCCACAGAATAAAATAAAAAAATTAGCTTTTGCGCTCATTTTTACCATTTAAGAAATAGGTATATTTTTATTTTTGAACACTTTCATTAAATAATTATTTGATGCAAATATTTCTTTTAGTCTGAACGCATGGCAAACATGAATTAATTTATTTTATTAACACTGTTTGCCAACTGTTTCATCAAACAAAAATTATCAAATATTTGAGCTTAGTTTGAACATTAACAAAATATTTTTTTGTTTCACACAGTTTGAAGCAAATATCAGAACAAATATTTTCGTTAAATATTTCATTAGTCTGAACGTACCTTAAGAAGTAAATACTTCTTTCGTACATCGGAAATAGGCAATTAGAATATTGATAAAAAAATATTTGTGAAAAGAAAAAATGTATTTTTATAAAGTTTCATATACTGACGAATTATGTTTTTATGTATTTCAATTTAAATAATAAGAAGTATGGTTTTATAAAAAATTAATAATTCTTAATATTTTGCCCTTGTTTTAAAAAATTTAAATTAAGAAAAAAAAAATTTAAGATTTTCCTCTTCAAAATATGATTTCTTTCGCCATATGACAATTTTTATTCCAAAGATTCTGGTAAGGCTGTATATAAATATAAAGCAGCCAACTTCAGGTATAATCTACGAACGAAAAACAAAACGACTTTGCGAGTACAGCAAAGTATGTACTCCCCCGCTATACTCTTTTCCCTTCTCTTCTATTAACTCAAGACTTTGCAAAGTAAACTTTGCTTGTCTGAAAGGGGTCTAAGTGGCAAAATAAACTAAAATGTATTACTTTTTTAAATATTGGAAAGATGTCTTTTGGTTTGAATAACTACTTCCTTCTTTAAAACATGGCGGCGATATACGTTGTCAACAGTGCGGCCAGGTCTAAAAAATTTTTACAGCTAAATCTGGCATTAGACAGGGCAACAAATGCTAAAATATTTTTTTAAAAAATATTTAGATCATTTTATTTTTTATAGGTTAAGTTAAAGCTTTAAAATATTTTTTTCAGCAGTTTAGAGCAAACAATTTTTCAAACATTTACACTATTGAAATTTCCATGTACTTTTATATCATAATATCAAAGGGCAAATAATATTTGAATTTTCTATTTTTTTAACAAGACAGGTAAGATGTTTCTGATCGTAAGAGTTATCCATTTTCCTACGAAATTTAATTTTGAGTACAACTATTTTTAGTCAAAATTTATTATAATTCCAATACTGATATTCCTTTCTTTTACAACCTGAAATTAATTAAAGTTTATTGATAATTTTTCATTCTTGTCTGAGCTGGGAATTGAACCTAGGTTTTCACGGACAGGTTGCCCAGACTAGTGTAGATTGTAACCACACAATCTCTTCAGTGGGGTTTGCCGTTGAGCTCTCACCGCCATTGACGACGGATGACGTCGTTAGTCAAACATCAATCTTTAAACCAAATGGTATTTTACCTTGGTAGATCGAAATTTGCTTTGAATGACTGATTACCTATTTTAATTGATTTCCCTTTTCTTCCTTACTTCTTGTTCTCTTCCGCTCACACTAATAAACTCAGACTTACTGAAAGAAAACTTTAATAATGTGAACCCAGACTAACATAGTTTTGAAAATATTTATCACATTAAAGTTTATATGAATAGGTGCGTTTGAGTACTTTTACAGTAAAATGCAGTAAATGAGTAAACTTAAAAATTTTCTCTCACAAAAAGCTGTTGTCCAAAAAAGTACGCGAACGCAAAATTTGTAAAAATTCGTAAAATAAAGGCAACAGCTGATGACAAATAATTGAAGTGTTGAAAAATGTTTACACTTTTGACTACTTAACTCGTTTTCTTATCGGTACTCGATTAAATACTTTTTATAACACGAATATTTTTGGAAAATACAAACAAATTATTTTATGTAATCTTTCATATTTGTTTGTTTTTTATTTTATTTAATTTTGCTAATTTGTGTCCGGCTAAATTTTATCAATAGTACATGAATACTTTTTTTTACTATTGATTACTTTAAAAACAAGAGCTGTTCTAAGTACCCGAGTACTTGACACTTTTACAACTCCAAAAAATCACCATAACAGAAAAAAATTTCAAAAGTTGCTATTTAGCCATACATGCTTCACAAACAAGTTTAATTAATTAATATTTATTCACTTTTTGTTTTTATTTTGGTTTTATTTCAACTTTTCTTTTATTAAACATTTTTATTAAACTTGAATGCTTTTTGTTTGTTTACCTTTTGAAACATATGTTTTTTTGTTTTACTAAATGTTACTGCAAACATTTCTGCAGTAAAAATTTGTAAGTACCCAGTCAAGAACTGTCATTTTATGCTCTCAATTTGTGTTCTCATTTACTGTATTTTGTGTACTCGAACGCAATTTCGTAAAATGCAGTAAAGTTCAGTAAAAAATAGTAAAAACTTTTGTGTTCTCGAACGCAGCTAATGTTTGTCTTCGAAATTGTTAAACAGACAGTAATATTTTTATATTAAGTCCTTCTCTGCCGAAAATTCATAAAAGTTTGCATATTTACATTTAAAAGAAATGAAATCGAGGAATTTTAGTTCTCATGTTGAGTTTCATTTTTATTATTATTATTTTGTTTTAATACCCTCCACCACCACTAGTGGTGAATGAGGGTATACTAAGTTTGTCATTCCGTGTGAACCTTTTTTATTTTACATTTAAGACCCCATAAAGTATATATATTCTGGTTCCCTGAGTAATTCTAAGTCGATTTAGCCATGTCCGTCTGTCTGTCTGTTGAAAACACGCCTACTTTCGAAAAATTGCTTGTAGTTATCGTAAGTAGTTTGGGATTGAAATCCAGCAACATCGGTTCAGTAGGACTTGAACTGTGAATCAAAATGTGTAACCACCACCCTAAAAAAATTGATAATTTTAATACAAGAACTAACATAAATGGTGGAATAATGCACGGAATGATATACAATTTTGCACGAATTCGCTTTATAGACTGCAAATCATACTGTTAAATTTTGTAATATGGGGCCTATGGTCAATTATGAACCGATCGCCCCATATAAACCCTACTCGCGGAAAACAGGTTAGTACGCCTAAGACTGTAACAAATAATACTATCATAATTAAATTCGGTACGGTACAGTTTTGTATGACTAGAAATCACACTGCCAAATTTGGTGAAGATCGGTCCATAATTAACCCTAGATCCCATATAAACCCTACTCCCGGCAAACAGTTAAGTACGCCTAAAACCGTAATCCATAACGCTATCATACTAAAATTTGGTACGTCACAGTTTTATAGGACCTAAAATCGCACTGTAAAATTTTTTAAAGATCGGTTCATAATTTACACTAGGCCCCATATAAATCCTACTCCCGGAAAACCGTTTAGTACTCCCTAAACCGTAATAAATCATGCTCCAAATTTCGTGAAGATCGGTCCATAAGTTAGTTACCCTAGGCCCCATATAAGCCTTACTTTCGGAAAATAGTTTATTGCGCCTAAAACCAAATAAAGCCTACTTTGTCCATAATTTACCATAGGTCCAATAGAAATTACCTTCCTAAAAATCATTTTAGTTCGGCTAAAACTGTTACGAATCATGATATTTTACTCAAGCCAGTTCAAAGTTCTAACAAGAAACGCATAAAACTTTCTTATTGTTATTCAATAATTTAATTTAGGTCTAAACCGCAACTCATTTTAATACTGACTTTTTGTGAAGCTTAGTTAGTAATGTATATGCATTTATTTATTATATAGAGCCCACACCTGTCGGTGGAGGGTACAAAGATTCGACACAGCCGAATATAACACTCTAACTTGTTTATTTTAAAGTAAGAGCTCCGTTATACTTTTGAGCCGCCGAAAATCGCCACACAGTCTTCATTCTCTATTATTTTTTTTTTAACCATGTGTAAAGGTGAGGACCAAGGACTTCGTGAAGGGCGGCATATACCCAGATCCATAAGGGCTTATATTTCGAATTTTGCCACTTTCAACTTTTTGAGGCATAGACGTCTTGGCTTAGAAAAACGGGTTGATCTTTCGTTACATTATATTCTGCTTCACCTTATCATGCCTTACGAGTTTTGTAATCGAGTGACGTTTTTGAACTTATTAAAAAGGTCCCTAAAAGAATCGTTTTAATTAATAAATTAAAGACTTTTTATACAACTCACCATTTTTGCATAAAGAACAAATTGTTTGAACGTTGATAAAACTATCTACGAGTTTGCGCTGACGTATGTTGACAATCAATTTGTAAAACGACAAAAAGTCTGCACCGATTATTGGTTGCGTGACATCTGCTATTATGAATTTCCACTTGAACTCACGATGAAGACCCAAGTTCAATGAAATTGTTTTTTCACCAAACATTTCTATTGGGGAATAGTTACTTTGTATATGAGGTGCCAAGCCATGCCGCTTTTTTATTCTAGCCTACTTTTTGGCTAATGTTGTGTATTGATAACCAAGTTATTTGAAACTTTACAAATATTTAGAGCTTAAACCAATCCTCGGACTATTTCAAACAACAAACTGAAAAAATGACTGAAATCGGTCCAGTCGTTGATGCTCTTAGCAACACACAACGTTTAATTTTTATTTAATAACTATATTTATGTATTTATGTGTATAGTAGTATTCAGATTATGTATGTTTTAATGTTCTGCTATTAAAAACTTTTCTGTTGTATTGCACAACGTAGTAATTACAACTCTCATCAGATCAGCGGTAGTCAGACCATTTTATAACAACTGACACTTAGTGTAAATCATTTTCTTATCACCATTCCAATATTTAACAAGGGATTCATACCAAAAGGAAATTGATTACATGCGAGTATGAAGAATAGACAAATGAGTTATGTACGTATGTATGGAAAATTGTGAACAAACATGACATGACCTAATTACTACGATGAACAAATAAATGCTATTTAGCGAAACCACAGAACCTGTTGACCAATAGTAATGACAAAATGATTAATTCCATTGTTTGGTCTACAAAATTCAAAGTCCATATACATAGATTTATTCCAAAAAAAAAAAAAAAAAAAAATAACATTCCACATAGTGATGTTAAATATGATTTAAATTATAATTATACAAAAGCGAACTTACCTACACACATTGATGTGGGCTGAAGGGCCTATTGGCTGGGAAGTCTTACTTGTATTTATTTTGAAAACAAATTCAAACATTGTTGACTTTAATCGCAACGCCACGTATACAGCAGAAAGACAATTTGTGACAAGCATAACAATTATGGCTTTGTACGCGTGTGTTTGTTCAATATTTGTTCAGCAAATCCCAAAATATGAACTACAACCCAGGGGGAAAAATATGGAGTACGGATGCCTTCTAGAAGGCCTCTGTACTCCTTATTTTGAATTAACAAGGCCTGCTCCCTCCTTTCCATACTCAAATCTTTTTTACACACGTTGTCATTGCGGGGTAGGCCTTCCTTCCGTTCTCGCTTCTATGGCAGGTACATAAGAATGGCAACTGGATAAAAAAAATAATTCTTTTACTTTTGCTTTGACAAAAAACAAAACAAAAATTGCTACTCCTCTTCTCCCTTCTCATAGAATCGAGTGTGGAATGTGTATCTTGTCGAAAGAGCTTAGGCATTCAATGAGGCATTCTTTAGCAGTTAGATAAGAATGATACACAGAAACAAAAACACTCGGGTTAAATAAAGCTTTTTATACTTACTTTAATGCCCCAATTCTCTTAGACGATTTAGAACGAATTTTCTTCCTTAAATATTTGACTTATTATTTTTAAATTCTATAAATCAATAATGGCTATTGTCTATGATTATGGCACTTAATATCGTTAAATATTTGATTCAATAAAATTATTGTGGAAGTTTTTATATTTCAAAACAGACGAAAACAATTTTGTAGTCTACTTGAATATTTAATATTGAAAATTGTTGGATTTTACATTGAACAAGGAAGTATTCCAAAATGAATTGCTCTTGGTAACCACTCACACTGCGAAAACCTACAGACTGCAATACAACCTACACTAAATGGGGCAATATTTTTAAATTTTTTTGCGACAGGTATCCATGCAGAAAAGGACGTTATTGCATCAGTGGTCCACACTTTTTACCAAAATTACAATGCATTCACAGTACTAAAATAATAATGCCAATTGGCGATCCTCTTACTGTTGTTTTCAATGTTACTATGTTACTGTTAAATTAAATTTGCAATATGGTCACAATGTTAAATTTTAAACTAAAGGCCCATTTTTTGACTATTGCGTTCAACGTCGTTAAAATACATACCTACAAAAAAGTTTAATGCTTTAGTTTAACAAATTGAAGACATTAGAACGCTGTAAATATGTATAACAAATTAAAATACTGTTTTCTAACTTAAAAACTGATTTGCTTATTTTTTCGCAACATTGATTGAAATACAAAAGTTTTTTTAATACTAAAGTATAAATATAACCTTAGAAAACTAAAGTAAAATTTTTGTATTTATAATGTTGTAGACGTGCAGCAATACTTTGTGCGGTAATTCAAACTTAAGTCATATTTTTTTAGTAGTACTGTGATGACAAAATATTTGACGAAAATTCTTAATTTTGTACTTATAGGGCTACTGTAGTATTTAATTTTAAGAAAGAGTAATAATTTCTTCCTGGGTTGTTACCAAAGTCTTGGATATGTTTCTTAGACGAGCATGTTACGTAGTTTGGCTGAAAAGTTTTCATTGAAAACCTTCGATTTTTTTCAATAGTTGAAAATTTCGTTATAAAGTTTTTATATTTTTTTTATCTGTCAAGCTTCTTTTAAACATTACTGCCGAACCATTTAAATATAAAAATTTTGATAAAAAGTAGAAGAAAAATTATTAAATTTCAACAAAATAAATATCCTGGCAATAATAACATGAAACTACAGTAAATCATAGACACAAACCACATAATATAGACGAAAAAAATGTGTTTAAACTACATGAATAGTAAATTCGACTACCTTTCTTCTTAACGTTGCCTTTACACATGCAAGTAGTGGCATGCCACTGTTCTATACATATTATAAGCGAAAAAGTGTTCGAAATAGTCGAATCTCATGCCATTTCCGTTTCTGTTTACACATGCCACTGCCAGTTCATTTTCAAAATGTCGTCGAAGCGTCAACTTGAGATAATTTGTTTACATCTCAAATTAAAAAAAAAGTACCAGAAAACAAAAAAAGAGTTGCCGACTTCATCACATAGTTTTAGTTTTGGGGAAATAGTTTACATTATTTATATTAGCATTATTTTAGCAAAATTAATGCTCTATAATTAGGAAACTTACTTATTTTAACGCCCGTTACTACAAATTAATCATAAAAATGCATTTAACAGTTAAAACTTTAATTACAGTTCGACAACAATCCAGTCGATTTGCATTAAATATTGAGCAGGGTAACATTGCTGATCGTTTTGACATTTAGTGGCATGCAAGTGCCAAATTTCCACTCGCATGCAATTTTTGCTGCCACTGGAGCTGCCATTGCGAAAAATGTGAGTGTATTAGTAAAAAATAGTGAGTGTATTGAGTTTTTCGAACTGGCAGTGGCATGTGTAAATGCTAGGTAAGACAAGACGACATAATTGTCTGACAGAATTGGGGCATAAGTACGAGTCGTACTCAAAAATTTAAGTACGAATAACACTAAAACGTACTCAAAACAATCTTAAATGGAATAACTTTCGAAAATAAATCCTGAAATTTCTTAAAATAAGTACAAAATTCTTAACCCAAGTACAAAAAAGATTCAACTTTTCGTTGGTAGTGACACTCTGAAATAAAATCACAAAGTGAGCGTTTTAATCTCAAATAGCTTATCAAAGTTTGTTGTAGCCAACACCACACAAGTAGTTAAAAAACGATTTGCTTGTTGTATGTAGAAACAACAAAAACAACAGAACAAGGAGAAAACACATTATTTTCATGTTTAAAAAGTACAATTGAAAGCAAGAGTTCTCATTTAATTTATATTTTTAGTTAAATATGTACATTAAGTTTTTAAAGTAAAAATCAGAACGGGCATGATGCTGGTGTTTTATAATTGGAACTCTGTGAGGTGTAAAACGGGTAAGTAAGTCAATCATACTAAGAGTATCCTTATAATTTCACTTTTGGCTTATTTAAAGCAGTGAAAATTCAAAATTCAAAACTACACTTGACATGACGCTGATATCAAATTAACATTTAATTATAAAATCTTTTGCAAAAAAGAACAAATTAGAAAGTTCATAGTTGGTCCATTCCGGACATTTTAAGCCCTACATCACTTTATTTACAGACAAATTTTTAAGAATGTTCCCTTGTAAGGTCCCATATGCAATTATGGACCTATTGAAATAAAATTATGGTATAAGTTCAAGGCTAATAACATAAGAATGTAGGTAACTACATCTATTTGAGATTTTTTCGTCTTAAAGTGATTTAAGGGGGGTTTATATATGACCTACCTACTACATATTAGCTATTTTTTTATCAATACATTCCAATTGTATTGCAATTCTATTGCAAGCTGTTTTCGCAAGTAGTATTTGTTGGGTAGACTTGGTCAAATATGGACTGATTCCAAATTAATTTCATAAGATAATTTAAGTTGAAATAAAATATATTTGGGCCTTATTTTGTCCAAATACCACCATAATCAGATGGTTTATGGTCTCTTAGGAAAACAATTCGTATGGGGGCTATGTGAAATTATAGATCGGATCGATTCTCAAAATTTTCAAAAAAACGTATGAATAAAATTTCATTAAATTATCTTAAAAATTGCAACATGTACTTTGCGCAGAAGGCCTTCATGGACAGACAATCAGCCAGTAGGACTGACGACTCAGATTCTGATTCTAAGTGAATCGGTATATTACAACAAATATTTATAGTATGTCTTTCATGTATCAGCACAAACTCATAATACCCATTTATTCCAATAATATCATTATTAGTCATATTATTAAGATTCAAATAGTAATTCAAAAATCTTAGCAAAAAAAACATCAAAAACCTCGAATAAATTAAATAAAAACTTAAAATAATAAGTTCTACTTCCATACATCTAGGAAAGCTTCAAAATGTTCATTGCCTTTTCTTTGTATATTTTATTTAATAAATAAAATTCCTAAAATGGATTCAGATGAAAGTCTGTTTCTCAAATCAGTTTAGCAAATGTTAAGGGCGGTAAATATTTCTCAACTAAAGCATTTTAAATGTTAAAGCAAACACAAAATTCATATTGGGAACATATCTTCCTCCAGAGGTTTTTTTTTAGTATAAATACCTACTTTTTCCTCTAAACTTCGGGTTCTAAATCACTCTGAAGCTCATATTTATCCAAATCTAATTGTCCATCTGGCGCCAATCACTATTAATATTTTGCTTCATAAACTATGAAAACCTTTTTTTTTTAAATAAACAGTGACTTTGGTTGCATATACTGTAAATTTTATAAATCAACAATAAATTAAATGGTATATCCTTATATTATTTGATCTAAAAAAATTTCAAGTTACACCTGATCTATACCTCAAAGAAATTACCCACACTCTACCCACGAGTGTAAAAATTGCACCAAATTCGGGTAATTACCCACAAAGTGGCAGCACTAATTTAAAGCAAGAATTCGGGATTAAATCAACTTTATAATACTTGAATCAAGCGCATTTTTAAATAGATTCAATCTTAGTTTTACTTAAATCAATCTAATTTTCGGGATTGAATATGAATAAGTTGAGTATTTGGCGATTAAATAATCCGTACTTGAATCAATCTTTCTGTACTTGATTCAACAAAATCCTCACTCACCGTACTATTCATACCGCTTCGGATTGATTTGAGTACGGATGGATTGATTTTTCTTTGAGTGTAATGAATCAAACAAAATTGTTATGCAGGCCTTTAATAAGGCCTGAAGTAAGTAGGTCTTCTGAGTTCTCCCGCTGGGAACAAACTTTCGTTTGTTTGTTCAATGTGTAGGTGTTAAATGTCAGCGAGTAATTCAGTATTTGAAGTAAAACTCAAGTATTTGGGTGTGGAAGGATATTATGCGTATGTGCTGAAGTTTATAACACTTAGAAATACTGGCTCTTTACCCTTTTTCTAGCAGGATGATCTATTAAAACCACTTTCTGAATCGATCTACCGACGCACACTGGTTCATATTTTGAGAAGGCGTCCAAAACTATTTTTTTTATGTTCTCCGATTTTGAAATTTTTTTATTCATGTGAAAGTAAATACTAGTGAACCTCGGGAGCCAAAAAATTTCAACCCTATTTCAACTATTTCAGTGAGAACAGGGTGGTCCCAAATGGACTTTCTCAGTATTTGGTTATAGTTTTGAATTTCTGAGTAAACTTTTGAAGTTGAAATGCTCATAACTTTTTTGTTTTTCAAGATTTTTTGACAGAATAAGTTTTGTGTATTAGTTTATCTTATTAGCTATACGTGGTTTAAAGCATTAAACTCTGCGACCTGTAGAACTATTTAATTTTCTTTTTTTTTATGTCAAAATTTCCCGGAAATTTCCAATTTTATAGAACATAAGTCCTGCCCGTCAAAACGCGTCAAAAAAAAATCTATACTCTCTTGCAGTCCAGAATCTAACCTACATTTCTATACCCCATTGTACACACATCTGGATACGATCTTGCGAACTACAGCAATTTCTGTGACCCAAGGTAAGATATTCGGTTCAAAAAATAAGTCCTGTAAGGAAACATTACTGAAATTAAAGAAGATGAATCTTAAAGAATTTTCGACAAATAAAGCAGATCAGGCCACATAAATTATCTAGCACGTCAGGTTATCAATTAATTTTGAGAAGGTAAAGGTATTGCCATTGTTATAAACTTATTGTGGGTGAACGGATGCTGTAAAACGAATAGGCGACATAAATAGACTAACACGTTAGATTTTTGAGTAAGTTAAAAGGTTAAACATTAGTAAATAGCCGCAACATAAACTACATAGTTTAATTACCTACGTGAAAATTAACTACATGTTACCTGTTAATTTATTGCCGGTATGTTATCCTTTTAAAAAGTGTGAAAACAGGGGTTTTTTTATGTTTCAAAGAAATGGTAATAAAAGATTAAATTTGTATTTAAAAAAGGGTTTTTATGTTTCCAAGAAGTGGTAACAAAAGATCATTTAAAAAAACTTCTATCAAGAGTATAAAAATGCATGCATTCATAATTTTACCTTCATTATTGTTTAAACAATGGCTAAGTTCAGTTATAAAGTTCTCGCAGATATATATTTTCAACAGAAAGATGAAAAAGATTTTGTGTTACACATAATGAATAATCCATTCTTTAAATTATGCAACGAACAAGAAATCAAAATTCATAAGATAAAAATTAAAAATTTTTCATTTACATTAAGAAAACGGTACCTTAAATGTTCTAGAAACAAGAAAACGTTTTACTTACGCAACGAAAAATGGCTAACAAATGATCTGATTTTTAAGAAGCTGTCAATAACCGCTAAGGAAACTGGAAAAGTGGGTCGGCCCGCAAAACAAATTGACATTTGCAGTGAAAGATCACGAAGACGCAAGCTTGCAAATATCAATGAAGAAATTTCTCATAGTATGATAAAGGATTCATTTCTGCATCAAATTCAACCACCGCAAAATAAGAAAACAAAAATTGCAATAATTGAAAAAATTGTGGAAGCGAGCCCTAAACGCACAAAGAGGATTTTAAAAAGTATGCCTACACCAACTAAAGAAATGAAATTTACTCCAGAAGAAGCATTTGCACTATTTTTGGATTTAAAACTCACAAAAAATCAGTATACAGAACTGCGAAAGCGAACCAATGAAAAAAATTGTGGAATCTTTCCAGCATATCGAGATTTAGTTTCTGTCAAAAAAAAGTGCTTACCTTCACAAACGGCTATTAGTGTAACTTCAAGTTCAGCAGAAGTAAAATTGCTGGCTCTTCTCGAACACACTGCAGAACGATTATTAAATACACTTGATGCTGACTGTTTAAAAAAAATTAAAAATTGCAGCATCACTTTATTTTCTAAATGGGGATGTGATGGAAGCTCTGGTCAGAAACAATACAAGCAATGTAATTCAGAAAACTCATCTGATGCTAACTTATTCATGGTATCTTTCGTTCCATTACGTTTAAGAAAAACTTATATTGGCTTAGAGCCGTCAACCAGTAGAGTTACAGCAATGGATGTATGGAAAAATGAAATTCCCTCTTCAACAAAGTATTGCAGACCAATAAAGTTTGTTTACAAAAAGGAAACTAAAGATGTCATAACTGAAGAAGTTCGAAAAATAAAAGATCAAATTAAAGAACTTCAACCGGCAATATTTAAATTTGATGACCAATGCATTGAAATTAATTTTCAAATGTTCCTTACAATGATCGATGGAAAAGTTGCACAAGCATTAACCGAAACAAAGTCTTCGTCAAGCTGTACCATATGTCAAAAGACATCAAGTCAATTAAGCCAACCCCCATCACAACACAATAGTTTCAATGAAGCATACGAATTTGGAATGTCCCCTCTTCAATTCGTTTCATGGAGCATATTCTTAAATTGGGTTATGATTTGGAATTTGGCCCGTTAGGCGAAACAGTGAGAAAAAACAAAGAAAATGTGGAAAAATGGAAGCAAAGAAAAAAACAAATTCAAGAAAAATACCTTCACCTAGGCCTTATAATTGATCAGCCAAAACAAGGAGAAGGAAATTCAAATGATGGAAACACTGCAAGGAGATTCTTTTCCGATCCAGAAACTGCAGTATCTATCACAGGAGTACATTTTGAATTAATAAGACGATTCCAGATCATTTTACAAGTTATATCATGTAGCAGAAATATAAATGCAAAAAAATTTGGCCAGTATGCAAATGAAACAGCAATTCTTTATAACAAAAAATACTCTTGGAGACATATGCCAACCACAGTTCATAAAATTTTATACCATGGGGAACAAATAGTTCAACACAATATCCTACCAATTGGAGATCTATCTGAAGAAGCGCAAGAAAAAAGGAACAAAGACTACAGATTCTTCCGCGAGCATAATACAAGAAAAATGTCCAGATGTTGTACTAATGAAGATCTTATTACTATTTTGTTGTGCACATCAGATCCATATATGTCCAGTATTCGACAAAAATGGAAATCAACCTCAATCGAATTAGAGGAAGAAGCTAAACAACTTCTGGAAAATTAAACCCAAAGCTATTTAGAAGAAATTTTTTCTAATATTGTTTATTAAAAGATTTTGTTTGTTGTGCTTAATTCCCTTTTTTAATAATTGATAAAAATACTGAAATTTATTGTTGGAGGATAAGCTGTTCCTATGCGCAATTCACTGGTTGCTTAGGCCAGATCGTCAGGAAACGTTCTCCTAAATAATTTTAGAAAAGCCAAAGCTATCAGCAAACAACTAAAGATGTCATAACTGAAGAAGTTCGAAAAATAAAAGATCAAATTAAAGAACTTCAACCGGCAATATTTAAATTTGATGACCAATGCATTGAAATTAATTTTCAAATGTTCCTTACAATGATCGATGGAAAAGTTGCACAAGCATTAACCGAAACAAAGTCTTCGTCAAGCTGTACCATATGTCAAAAGACATCAAGTCAATTAAGCCAACCCCCATCACAACACAATAGTTTCAATGAAGCATACGAATTTGGAATGTCCCCTCTTCAATTCGTTTCATGGAGCATATTCTTAAATTGGGTTATGATTTGGAATTTGGCCCGTTAGGCGAAACAGTGAGAAAAAACAAAGAAAATGTGGAAAAATGGAAGCAAAGAAAAAAACAAATTCAAGAAAAATACCTTCACCTAGGCCTTATAATTGATCAGCCAAAACAAGGAGAAGGAAATTCAAATGATGGAAACACTGCAAGGAAATTCTTTTCCGATCCAGAAACTGCAGTATCTATCACAGGAGTACATTTTGAATTAATAAGACGATTCCAGATCATTTTACAAGTTATATCATGTAGCAGAAATATAAATGCAAAAAAATTTGGCCAGTATGCAAATGAAACAGCAATTCTTTATAACAAAAAATACTCTTGGAGACATATGCCAACCACAGTTCATAAAATTTTATACCATGGGGAACAAATAGTTCAACACAATATCCTACCAATTGGAGATCTATCTGAAGAAGCGCAAGAAAAAAGGAACAAAGACTACAGATTCTTCCGCGAGCATAATACAAGAAAAATGTCCAGATGTTGTACTAATGAAGATCTTATTACTATTTTGTTGTGCACATCAGATCCATATATGTCCAGTATTCGACAAAAATGGAAATCAACCTCAATCGAATTAGAGGAAGAAGCTAAACAACTTCTGGAAAATGAAACCCAAAGCTATTTAGAAGAAATTTTTTCTAATATTGTTTATTAAAAGATTTTGTTTGTTGTGCTTAATTCCCTTTTTTAATAATTGATAAAAATACTGAAATTTATTGTTGGAGGATAAGCTGTTCCTATGCGCATTTCACTGGTTGCTTTGGCCAGATCGTCAGGAAACGTTCTCCTAAATAATTTTAGAAAAGCCAAAGCTATCAGCAAACAAAACTACAGAAACTTTTGCAAGTGCACGTGCATAAAAAACTGAACGGACAAATTGTTTTTATTTTGTTTTCTTGCGAAAGCAATAGAAGTACTTTGTTTTTGTTTTTAATATGTTTTTTCTTTACCCACTTACAGCTACAATTAATGTTGGGAGATTTCTAACTAATTGTAGTGGGAAATGTAAGAAAAGATAAAAACTCATCACTGATTTATTGTTTGGTATTTTGTTTAAGCTTTGATATCGTTGCAAACAAGACTTTTTGAGTGTTTGTAGGTAATTCTCATTCCCTCTGTAGTTTTGTTTGCTGATAGCTTTGGCTTTTCTAAAATTATTTAGGAGAACGTTTCCTGACGATCTGGCCTAAGCAACCAGTGAAATGCGCATACCCAGCTAGCATAGGCTGTTTGTTAGACGATTATGTTCAATATACAACTCCTAAAAGAGTCTTCTGATGATTATCTGACGAGTTACAAAAACAAAAACAGCTAATTTTTTTTTTAAATTTTTGACACGCTCGTCTTTTAATCTTGGAATAAGCCTTTTGAGACTCTCTGTAAGAGTCATATAAGAATTATTGAGCTACCTAAATAAGAGCGTTTTTGAAATATGAAAATTCTATTGCCAATACAATTTCAATAAAACAAACCGACCTAAGGATCTGTAAAATAAGATTTTCCGGCAGGATGATGTTGATTTCCCGACCTCAAGGTTTGTTTGATATAAATTGTATGAAAATTATAAGTTTTGACATGAAAAACACGCTTGATGCCCTTATTTAGGTAGCTCAGTTATACGGCTGAGCATTTCACGAGTTGTAAAATAATCCCTAAGTGAGTCTCAGACGACTCTTGGCATGATTTTTGAAAGACTCGTTAGATAATCTCTACATACATCGTAAACGATTCCCTCAACGATTAATATAAGCGTCCTCCGCTGTGTTGTAGAAGTATCTCACAGAGGAATCAGCTTGTGTAACAGTTACTCCCGTGCGAGGAATCGTCTACAATTAAAAAATGAGCTCGTCGACGATCAAAAACACTCGTCATGAGATTCCCAGTAGACTCCCAGACGATTGAAAATGCTAGCTGGGTAGGAACAGCTTATCCTCCAACAATAAATTTCAGTATTTTTATCAATTATTAAAAAAGGGAATTAAGCACAACAAACAAAATCTTTTAATAAATATTTGTATTCCCAAAAACAACTTTGATAATAATATTGTTTAATTTAAAATTGTTTATAGATTATAATTTGTTTTTGATTTAAGTATATATTTGTATTAATATATAAAAATAAAATACACATACATCTCAAACCAAAAATAAAAGTTGAATTACCTAAAATGTTATCGATAGCCAAGAATGCTATTTGGGCATTTTTCAAAATATTCCTTTTCAGTTTTATCCTTATAACAACTCGTCTCGTCCCAAAAAAAGCCAACCTTTGGCCCCTGTGAATATTGGGACTAAAAAATTTACAGGGGCCAAATATTGGCATTTTCTGACAGGATCTAAGTTCGACAATAAAAAATAAGTATCAGTTGTAAAATACAGGAGAAATAATGATAAATTATAAAAAAACTCATATTTGAAATATTCAACTTTTACACCGAAACTCAACAAAAAAATGAAAATGCATTTTGAACTCCCCATAACTTTTGCTCCTATCAGTCGAATTTTACGTTTAATAGCGCAAATTAAAGCCTAATATCGCACCTATCGAGCAAAAAAAATCGCATAAAAAAATACCGATCCAGTCAAAAGTTATGGAATTTTGACCGCCTTCTCGTAAAATTTCCCACTGTGCGACGTCCGTTCATTCGGCTGGCTGCATGGTAGGATGTCTGTCAATGTAATCCTTGTGCGCATACACAATTTGATGCAGTTTGGTATTTACGTTTTTGATGTTCTGAAGACGAATTCTATTGAAAATGGTAAGACTTGTTCCACTTTTTCAAACTTCATACATAAAGATTCCTTAAATGGACATTTTCCATTCCATTTTGTTCTAAATATGTCTTTATATTGATACTCGTAATTATGTATGACCAATTTAGTATTGAATTGTTTCATGAAAATATAAATTACGCTATAAAATTGTGTAACGTAATAGCTTCCATATAAGACCTACCCCCGAAAATCGCATTAACTGTGATAAAGCATTTATAAATGTTGGTATTGGGTTACAAATTGACACAAATTCTTTTTATGTTTGGCAAAACCCCTCGTAAAAGCGTTGTGCGCCTAGGTTCATACTTGACTGTAGCTCTTTAAAAAAATGCAAAAAATTTCTTAGGAATCGGTGCAATAAATATATTAAATTGCTTCTATGAAAGCTAAATGCCAATACAAAACCGAAATTTCAAGCAGCCCCATTTTCTAACTATAAATTGTTTTAAGTATAACTTATTTAGGAAATTCGCAAGTGTTGTATCTGCTATATTTTTATTTATGTAATATTCCTAAAATTATAGCATATACAAACAACATTACACAATGGAACCTTTGTGAATTGCCTAATTATCTTAGGAGGTTTTAATTAAAATAAATTTACAAATAATATTATGCTGGCGATCATACTTTAATAAAAAAAATCATCGTAGGCCGAGTTTTTGTCAAGTGTATTAAGTTTAAGCTTAGTTCAACTTACTCTAAAACTAGGATTTTTCCGGCGAAATGCTATTTTTTTGATTATTTCATTAAAAACCAAGATTTTAAGGAAAACCAAGCTGTTCCGTCAACATTTTGTATATGCGCAAAATAGAAAGGGACCTAAGGGTTTTGTTCAGGAGAGCCATTTTAAAGATTTAAATACGTGTATCTTTGGTGTACCATCACTGTTGGTATTGGTCTCATTTGAAAGCGACACATCTCATGACGTCAGGAACGTGTTGGTCAACCTTAAAAACGCGCGTAGGTCGTCCCTACCTCTTGTTTTGTGTAGTTGGGTTTTCCTGTTCCCTTTACCTTACTGGTCCCTTTCTCTATGCGCTGTCACATATGTACTTTATGGAAATTTTTATAATTTACTTCGTGTGCTGCAAACTGATGGGAAAATCAGTATGCGCCTATATCTATGTTGAAGGGTGTTTAAAATAGTAGTTATTTTATGCTGTTCAGATAAGATGAGTGTAGAGCAGTCGTTCTAGGTCAACAAAATTCTGATTACGCGATGTTTACACGCTTACCCTCTAAAATTCGCTTAATGCTTTATTTTTGTCTTATTTATTTATTCATTAGCTCGCTGAGGCCAATTGTATATTACACAGAATTAAATACCTATGTAAGTATTAATGTAAAGACAAAAACTTGTTTTCGTTATAACTAGTATAAAATCATTTTTAGCTTACCGTTTTTCTGATTTAACGATCTTATAGTTTTGACATTTTAATCTCCGCTAAATCTACCGATTTAACAAAAAAAACGAAAGTCGTTATTATCGGTTTGTTCTCCTCATATTTAATATTATCAAAGTAAAGGCCTAGAATTTCGAAAACTCTTCTGAAATTGTGAAGGGACGAAACTATCGCGGTATTCATAAATCTATCTGATGTGTGGAGTCTTCAATAAATTCCTCTGAATAAGAGACTAAAAGCATATTAAAAGCACAAAGGATAAATTTCTGATTGTACTCTTTTCGTGGAAGAAAAGTTATATTGTTTTATAACTTCATTAGTCCAGCAAATTTTAGAATCGAATTCCTCACCATATATTTAAAATTCGTCAGAGGGATGCGCATTTGTACTTATTTTAGTTGCATAATGGAAGATACAGTTATTAGCTCAAGTTTGTCAGGCCTTAAGATTGGAAGATTCAAAATATCTACGAATAGTAAAAAAAACAATCAAATACCATTGAACCTTTTGAGGCTATGAGTGCGTTTTCCTTGATTCCATGGGGGCTGTTGTTTTAGCGTTATGTTAGATAAGGGTTCTTGGTGTTGGCCTAGTGGGGAATTCGTCCCTGGACGAGTTTTTCGGTATGCGGTTGTTATTCAACAGAACAACAACTGTAAAGGATTTGATAGATATAGCCTACTAATATAGATTTAAATACGATCCAGGTAATTACGTGCAAAAATTCCCAAATTTCGGACATTGCGTAAGTAGACCCATTGTATTCACTTGGCGTTAGAAAGGGTTAGATCTTAAATATGACAATAATAAGTATTACGTTTATCCAAACCTTTTTATTAAAAACAAAACAGGCACAAATTAACAACAACTACAAACATATTTAACTATAATCTCAAATGTAAGCAAAACGTTTTAGTGTTAGAAATTTAATAACAAGGTGTTTAGTGAGCACGTGTACCCAAATGCTCTGTGGGGTACAATTGAAAGGGCAATAAAATATTAAAGGTCAAGTAAGATTGTAATGATTTTGAAATTCCAAATGCATAGGTTGAAATATATGTATGTAGAAATAAATAATTCATAAATAAAAAATAATTGTTTTGGTTATGTAAGCATATTGTCAGAGTTGGAGGGTCAAGTTGAATGTTAAAGACACAGTAGGGAATCTATTTAAGCTGCACATACGTTAATATAAATAAATCATATTAAAATCATGAGATGTGATATATTAATTAAAATTTTTATGATTTATGTATGTGTATATAAAATTAATTACATGATATGTATTTAATGAAGTAAAGGTATAGCTATATTTATTTCTTTAGCTACGGTCACACTTATTAAAAATTTGACCAAATAAGCATAGCCACTAATTTTGTTGATAGTTAATCAGATTTAACATGATCTTAATATCACAAAATAGGACAAATTATGCTGCCATACTCAGCAAATAACTGTTTTTTGTATGTTGTACTTATTATATTCAAAATAAATATTGCAGTCAAACGAAATTTTATTTTAGGTTGCCTGTTGGTTACGGGTTTTCGTCAAATATTTGCCAAGTGTGACCGTAGCTTTATAGCTACATTTTCACTCTACAATTGTCAGCCACAGCAAGTTATCGTTGAAGATAAACCTTATTCCAGACAAGGTTTACATGGAACCTTGTGCGCAAAGTACAAGTTGTAATTTTTAGATAATTTTATAAAATTTGGTAAATACGTTTTATTTGCCATAAGAACGAAACCTACATATGTAAATTTTGAGGATCGGTCTATAATATCACATAGTCCACATGCAAACTACTTTCTTTATGTCCATAAAACATTTAGTCATGTTCGTATTAAGATAAAATTTGGCCCACAATAATTTACTGCAAATAAAATTTTGTTGAATCGGTTCACATTTAAACATACAGCTTCAATTTAAATATTAATCTCGAAAATATGTATGCTATTTTATCCTTTTAAATGTTAATAAAGGGTCCGCCATTTAACGTTTTTTTTTCAACTAGTGCTTATTTCGTGAATGGTAACACTTAGCTCATGTCTGATTTGACAGATAATTAGTTTTATCCTTCCGCTGAACAAATATGGTTGTGTATACGCTTGAACAACGCTGGGAAATATTGTGACATTACTTGGAAAATCATGGTAATGTTGCAGAATGTGTGCGAAAATTGCGTACGGATTTTGGAAGAAGAGAAGCACCGCCAGCTCCGTATGTTCGTTATCTTGTGAAAAAAGTGAAACAAACTGGCATCCTCATCGATAAACCAAAGCGTGAAAAGCCAAAAACAGTGCGTACACCCGAGAATATTCCATCGTTCTCAACAATTGAACATTTCGGAGACATCATTGAGACGAATTTTTCATAAAGACCTTGGTATGACGCCATACAAAGTCCATTTGGTTTCAACAGCACGGCGCTACGTGCCACACAGCCGAAGCTACACTCGATGTTTTGCGCCCTGTTTTTGAAGATCGCATTATCAGCAGCAGAGCTGATGTCGTTTGGCCACCTCGGAGCTGCGAATTGACGCCGTTGGACTATTATTTGTGGGGTGCCGTCAAAAATAAGTGTTACGCCGACAAGCCAGAGACAATTGACGCTTTAAAGGACAATATTCGAGAAGCCATTGGTGAAATACAGCTGCACACAATCGATAATGTGCTTAAAAATTGGACCGATCGTGTAGGCTACTGCATGGCCAGCCGAGGCAGCCATTTGAATGAAATTATTTTCCATTATTAACCGGAAGGATTGTACTTTCAAATAAAAAAAGATATTTGAGAAAATATTAAGTCATTTTTTTTATAGCATTTTCAAAAAAAAAAAAAAGTTATTTGGCGGATCCTTTATTAATAGAAAATTTAGCGACTTAACCTTTAATCCCTTTAAGACAAAATATCTCATATTTTTGGTGTATCTAGATAATAGTCGGCATAAATAACTGTTACATGAATCTTAACCTCATTTCATAACTTTATTAGTGCCAATCGGTTGCAAACAGGATACAATCTCGAAAATTCGTCTGCAAATACTTTCCTTGTTTTTTTTTTTAGTACAAATATGAAATTGTTGAATACTTTGCCTTCAAATAAGCCGTACACATAACCCTCGATTTACATGGTATGTTGAGACCGAAGAAAGCGTGTGTAAATCAAATTCGCCAAACTCCGTTTTTGGTACCACAAATTTAACATATTGCGTAAATCAAAACATGAGATACATACAAAATTTCATTTTGGGGCCTAAGCACCGTGTTAAATCAAGAACTAATAGAATAAACAACCTCCAACATACAAATGCTTGTATTGCTACAACGAAAATGGGTTAATAATATGACTGAAAAATGACTCGGAAAAGCTTCGTATTTTATTGTTTGTACTAGCACAAACTGTCTCGAAAATTAGAAACGCGAGTCATAAAAGACTTTTTCAGAAGAGTCGTTTTCGACCCAAAAACGAGCGCATAAATGATTATTTTAATCACGCAGAGGAGGACTCGAATATGATCAATAATTTAAAAAAATTCTTACTGGGCTGGGACTGGGACAAGACATGTATTACACTGTGCAAAAAATTGACACTTTTTTTTCGTGACAAGCTGGGCACCTAGCGTTTTAACATAATTCGGGTACGCTGAAACCAGTGGTGCCCGCGGTTTTTTAAGATTGGCTCTGGTTTTCGAGATATACCGTTATTTCGAAAATGGAGGAGGTTGCACAACATCTGTTCGCGTAACTGAAAATCGCTTTAGCTTATTGAAAAAACTTAAAAAACCGAAATTCCGCAAGAAAAGTAAAATTTCTTTTTAATATCCGCAGTCGTTTTAGAAACAAAATTTGTTTTTTGGAAAAAAAAATTATTTTTTTAACAAAATTTCGAAATTTTTGTTTTTTTTAAAAATTCATAAAAAATTGGGAAATGCAGCTATGCTTCACATAAAAAACGAAGCTGCAAACAAAACAAGCCATAAATGATTAAAATCTGTTTGCAACTTTTGATTTTATTCACAAAAGTCGACAAATTTTAATTAAATTAAAAATTTCATAAAACGCATTATTTGTATGGGAGCGCCCCTAAGGGATGGTGATAAAGGGAAAGTTAAATTTGAGAAAATGTTAAGAACAAAAAACTAATGGAGGTCAGTCATACATTTTATCCCCCTAGGGGCGATTCCTGGGCATTTATGGGACTTTTTCTTCAATATATCTCTACTCTGCATTGAACATTTTGTATGGAAGCCCCCTTAAGTAATGGAGATAGCGGGTGGGTATGTTAGAAATAAATGATTGAGATGAAAAATAAAGTGGGGTTGGTCATACATTTGACCCATCTAGGGGCATCCCAGGCGCTCCAGGGGCCAAATTTAAGAATTTCATTAAACGGCCATATTTGTATGGGAGCCTCCCTAAGAGGTGGAGATATATGGCAACTATGTTTTAAGAAAATGTTAAGAACAAAAAACATTGGAGGTCGGTCACACATTTTATCCCCCTAGGAGTGAATCCTAGGCCTTAAAAACAACTGATGGGAATGAAAAATAAAGTTGCGCTGCTCATACATTTGGCCCGTCTAGGGGTATCTCAGGCGCTGCAGTTGCAAAATTTAAGGCTAGGGTTCAACACGTATAAAAAACAAAGTTCCAAACAAAATAAGCTATAAGTGATTAAAGTCTGTCTACAACTTTTGATTTTTTCAGAAAAGATTTTTTATAATAACCAAACTTAAAAATTTCAAATAATTTATTTTTGTTGTTAATTAGTTAAAGTTCTTATTTAGAAATTTATTCTTCTTCCTCCTGCAGAATTCAACAAATATCCCCTAATAGCGAATCAAGTTGTTTGCCGCTATACCAGTGTTCGAAAAAAAAATTCGGCGCAATCCGTTAAAAGCAACACCATCTGGCTCAATGCTTTTATAAAAATTTTTACAATGCCCAGTTTGATGTGGAGCATTTATTACTTAATTTCTTAATTCTAAGAATTTTTTAATCGGTAACTGTGGATTTTCCAAAATTCCTACCGCAAAGTGAAAGTGTGGTAATAATGCATGCATATTTCTTTGGAATAGCATACATTTGAATATTTGTTCTTTTGTTTTGTATTGTAAATTTTCCGCATTGGCACATTCTCCATATCGGGCCTTTGCTGCAATAGAGTCATAACTCAAATTTGAATTTCTGGCATCTAAAAATTTAATTCTTCTCTCTAGAGTTGAATATAGAAGATATTTGTATGAAATTTTTACACAATATGAAGAAGCGATATGATGATTAACTCCACATTATTAGCTAGTAGGCGGCCCTATGTTCCACTGTGAGCTAAAACATTAAATATGTACATAAGCTTAAAAATATTACGTTTATGAGTTATGACTCTATTGCAGCAAAGGCTCGATATATACATTATAAAGAATTTAATAATTAAAAAAATCCTATGAAGAAAAGGTCCCATAAATGCCCAGAAGTTGCCCCTAGTGGTATATAATGTATGACCGACCTCAATTAATTTTTTGTCCTTATCATTTTCTCAAGACATACTTGCCCCTTATCGGCACTTCCTAAGGGGGCTCCCATACAAATATTGCTTTTTATGAAATTCTTAAATTAATTAAAATTTGTCGACTTTTGTGAATAAAATCAAAAGTTGCAAACAGATTTTAATCATTTATGGCTTGTTTTGTTTGCAGCTTTGTTTTTTATATGTCTGCAAAAAATTAGAAGCCTAGCTGCATTTTTTCATTTTTTATGAATTTTTAAAAAACAAAAATTTCGAAATTTTGATAACAAAATCATTTAAAAAAAAAAAAAAAAATTATATTTCAATAACGACTACTCATATTAGAAAAAAAAGTTTAAATGAAATTTTATTGCGGAATTTCGGTTTTTTTTAGTAATTTCAATAAACTAAACCGTTTTTGAGTTACGCGAATATATATTGTGCAACCTCCTCCATTTTCAAAATAACGGTATATCTCGAAAACCAGAGCTAATCTTAAAAAACCGTGGGCACCACTGGATTCAGCGTAGAATTATGTTAAAACGCTATGTGCCCGGCTTGTCTGTTTTTTCAACTAGCATAGTGTTTTTGTAATCGCGCAAAGGAGTCAAAAAGACTTGAATAATTTCAAAAAATTTCGATTGAGCTGTCCTGCAAATTTTGCAAACAGTGATTCGACATTTGCTGACAGTAATTTAAAGTTTTGTTCGCAAAAGTAAAAAAAAAACAACTATTAAAAGAAAATTAATAAATTATGCTTGATTTTTTATGTTTTACTTATGTAAGTGCTATCTATGTTCACATGAAATAGTTGTTAAATGCTGTTTTTAATTTGTTAAATCCAAATAAAACACGATTATCTGGGACTTTCACTGCGACATTCAAGTTAGACGTTTTTTTTTTGTTAAAGTGAACTGTCTAACTACTGTCTGGACGCCTACGTCACGAAGACAGTAAGTAGCCTTTTTTTTGGCAACTAATATGTATTTTCTTACTCTCTTGCCAGTACTGTTAAATGTAAACGCTGTGTAAGACTCGTGTGATAGTGTAAAGTGATTTCTTTTTCTATCGTACAACCCTCGAACGCCAATACTACCTTTGTAATTGTATAAATGCTGATAGAGGTCCTTTAACAGCAAAACATTCTACATTTCTAAATAAATTTTTACAGCGATATTTAAAATGCAGACTCCACATGTTTCATACGTTTCGGTTTCTCTGCATGACGTTTCAGGCGACCAGGCAATAAATATTTTAAAACATGTTTTTTATGTTGATGCTGGTGCGCTTTGTCCAGTTTACAGAAATGTTTTGAAATTTGGTTGCGGTATAACAACACACACGCACTGACATCACACACACAAACACGAAAAGACATATTATTTTCCAAATTCTCGTATCCGATGGACACTTTTTTTGGGTAAAATAATGAAAGGCCCTTAAACCGTGGGGCTATCAAAGTAATGTAGGGTCATTTGGCGTAGACAAGAAACTTTGCTAAGAAACAGTCCATGACTTTGTTTCTTTTTCCGGAAAAGAGGCTTACAACAACACCTAGAAAGAAAGAAAGACCTGGACATGTGTAACAGTACGTATCGACGCGCAGTATTTATATCCGAACATAATCAGTAACGTCGAACAGCACAAAAATGTTTTTGTGCAAGCCTAAGCAATATAAATTTTAAAAATTCGCTGGAGTGGTTCTGTTTGATAAAAAAGTATTGACTTAATGTACTTATTGACTACACAATATTGTTGAGTACTTTAAAGATCTTTTTATTGTAGTTTTGATTCACACTATTCAATAAGGTGCGCAATAAAAAGAAATTATGAGCCGCATTTTTTTGCTCAAATTTACTTTTTATTTAATTAGCTTTCATTTAACTTAAAACATTATAAAATTTCTTGTTAAATTCTAAATCTCTAGAATGATTAAGCTTCGTGCAGACGGTGGTCGGATCTTACAATACGGGTAAACAGCGTTGCTACTGTGCTACTGTGTGAACATTGTAAGCTCATTTGTATTTGGCAGACGTGTAAAATGATTGCATCTGACAATGGTGCCATTGCAGCAAGACATTTTTAGTCAATTTTAACGCAATTTAAGCAACGCTGTTTACCAATATTGTAAGATCTGTCCACCGTCTGTACGAAGCTTTAGTATTGTCGTTAATTTATTGATCTGTTTATGGTTTTTAATCCAAATTTTCATATTTTAATCAGGAGGCTAAAGTTCATCAAATTCAATTTTCATTAAATTATTTTTATGAAGAGAGGAAATTTTTGATAACTTTTCATTCTTGACCGACCGGGAATTAAACCCACGTTCTCGGACAGGATGATTTGACATAACCACACTATCTCCTCAGAAATTTTTGCCGTTTAAGAATGTTCATCCTTTTTTTTTATTAAAAAAATTTTACAATTTATTTTAAACATGCTATTATTCTCTCCCCTCTCACCAATAAGCACCGTCTTTCTGAAAGATAACTTTCATAGAGTAAACCAAGACTTGGCAATACAATTTGCTCATGAGATGGAAAGTGAAAAAAGTCAGAGTGCAAAAAAAAAAAAAACAGTTTTAACTGTCATGAAAATTGAAAAAAATGACAAAAACTCAATGTTCGAAAAGAAAATCTTGATTGTCAAAAATTAATGAAAATATATAACTTAGAGTAAAATTACACATAGATTACACATGATACTATTTACACATGGAAGTAAAAATTACACATGGATTGGTAACACTGCTCGGTATACATCTTGATCGGCGTAAAATATGGAAATACCATGTAGAGGCAAAATTAATTACAATGAATCTAAAAGCAACTTTAATGAATTGGCTCATTGGAAAAAATACTAACCTTAGTCTGGGGAGCGCACTTCTACTTTACAACTCTATCTTAAGGCCAATCAATCTGGTGCTTTGTTATTCAGTTATGTAGCATAGCCTCAGCTTCCAATATAAAAAAATTCCAAATGCGCTAACAGCCATACCTAAATAAGAGCGTCAGCGTAAAAGCTACGCTGAAGAAAACGTTCCGCCTTCCGCTCTTGTTTAGGTACGGCTGTAAAACATAATTCTTCGAATCGTCACATCCGCTCTCTGGTATGTAAAAAACCCGAACGTTCACAAAAACCTTGATGTGCGATCAGTAAAAACTATGATCACAAATTATTCAAGAAAATAACTAAAATGACTTGAATTGTATTCAACTATATCACCCTTGCTTAAGGAGAAGAGAAACTCCAGCCCTAAAGCGCTTAACACCAATGTGAACAGAAGAATATTTGTCCGGCATAAGACATAAACTTAAGTTTTCGATAAGATTTAATTAAAGGGCATAATTAACCACACAAATTGCTTGGCAAACGTGTCAAAATATTACGTTTGTACAAATATTTTGTGTTGTTAATTGGGGTGTTTGCTGTTTGGACAAACATTTCAAGCAATGTTATTGGAAAACAGAAGCAAAAACAAAATGCATGTTTGCCAAGCAATTTGTGTGGTTTATTATGCCCTTAAGTATTGAATATGTATGTAGGTTGGGTGTAGGCGAGTAATGGAGGCAATGATCATGGAATAAAAGGGATATATTTACTTAGTAATAGAGAATGAAATGGGTAAACTGAGCGACTGGTAGGGTGACCAGGAAGAAATAAAGTGGACTGTATGTTTGTAAACTTGCGTGTATTGTCGGGAATGATGACGAAGATGAGCAAACCTGTATATCAGTTCCAAGAGGGACCACTGTGGAGAGACGCTGCTACCGGAAGTAAATACCAGTTGATGAATGTCCTATAGACGGTGAGGGAGGTTTTTACAATCGTATAACACAAGCCAATCCGGAAATAAAACAGCTCGTGAGTCAGTTAAACGATTTCACGCAGAATTAGATTTTTTATTTAACATTTTTTACAATTATAAAGGTAGCCTTAAACAATGATTAAAGTAAAATATTATCGCAATAGATGTTGACAAGGCAACTGCTCAAAAGTAAGTGTTTTACATTAAGAAAATTACCAACTACGAAGGTTGTGTTGATTAAAAAGATGGCTATCTTACTTGGCGGGAAAAATGACAAATAGATATTTTAGTTTATCCGCTCAATAACATTAGTTTAAAGTTTTGTATGATTACAATTCAGTGGTTTGCAAACTGTATAACTAGTAATTAGAAATTTCACTTAAAGGGCGGTTATAATTCAAATTAATTTTAAAAAAATGATGGTACTGATGTAAAGTACTGAGTAACACTTTGTGCTATTTTAAACAAGTATTGTAAGTTCATATTTTAATGCTGGGTACACTATGCAATGCATTTCGCAGTCTGCAATTTCATTTATTTGAATGAATGAAAATGAACGAATGAATTTGCTAGATTGTGTAAATGCATTGCATAGTGTGTACCCAGCATAATATACATATACTTTGCACTTGTTCAACAATATTTTCTTAATTCAAAATTTGTATTTTTTCACTTTTTGGAAAAAAATTTACACGATTTATACATGTTTTTTACATCTGACTTGTCAAATTTCTGACTGCGAAATACATACATGTCGTTTGTTACCTTTAAAACATTGCATCTGCGAAAGTCAGACGCAAAGTCATCTGACAAAATTGCAATTAGAGCGTGCTCTATTTTCTTCTGACAAACCATCTGACATCAGCTGTGTCAGAAATCTATGCCGGGAAGAAACCGGCAGTGGCGGTGCACTATTGACGGAATCATTAGCCGGCTGAAGTTAATATTTTACAATACCGATATATGTATGATAATTTCACCATTGAATAGAAGTTATGGTCATATATTTATAATTAACGTTTCATTATAATATCCGAAATTGGTTTCTTCGAATTAAAAGATAAAAATGTTAAGATGGCTGAACTCTTAAAATAAATAAAATAAAAAATTTTGTGGCGGCAGCATGCTACTTTGAAACCGAAAACTATTTTGGTTTCTGCAATAACTATGAAAAAAACAGAGACAATGTCAGAACCAATTTACATGTACGTTTGTGACCAAATATTATAAACCTTATCTAAAACAGCAATTTTGACAGACATGCACATTTACATGTGATTTGAAAAGCTGACAAGTCAGATGTAAAAAACATGTCGTGTACATTCACCTTAACCGCTGCAAAAATATCGTGCTATTTTGTCAATTTTTTTTTTAATTAAACGGTTGATATAAGAAATCTATTTTCATATTCCTTTAATTATAAATAAAAAAGTGTTTTGTTTGACTAAACATTTTTTACATTTTGAGTTAATACAGTATTGTTGAACAAGTGCGATATAAAGGTTCAATCAATAAATAAATTATAAAAATAAAATAAATACAACGTAAGGCATTTTAATAGACCTATTGACTTCCAACTATGAGTTTTCCTTAAGGGTACTTAACACTATCAAGCAAGTCTTACGAATTTTGAGAAAACTTCAACCCTGTCATGATAAGTTGTTATTGTTTTATGAACATTTTCAAACAATAATTAGATCAGGGAAGCATTTTCGTCAAAATACGTAAGACTTGTGTGATAGTGTAAAGTAACCATTAATAAAATTTTTAACGCATTAAAGACAAAATTTGAAAACAAATAAGTTCTAAACTCTTTGAACTTAAAACAGAAATTTTATTAACATAATTATGTATGTATGTACATGATATCGCGTCTAGTTGCTGTAGTCTCAATAAACCCTGTAATTTAGCGGTATGTAGACTAAAAGCTTTAAATTACAATAATGCGGTTTTACTTTTAGATTTTTTCTTGGTAAAACATGTTGTACAATTTAGAAAATTACCATCACATATGAGTATGAATTTTTGTTTCTGTCAGTAAATATGTCCCGTTAACCGCAAATACAAATTGCGTTATTTGTTTAAAGTCTCGTTTGCCTAAAATTACTGTTGTGTTACTGCCGTAGAAGCATTTAAAAAATCATGCTATGTGTATTTAGTAGTAGTGTTCGATAATGTACGTTATAAACTGTTCTTAAGTGTCCTGTACGTGCAAGGTTCGGAAATAAACATTATATACCAGTGATGGAAAATTCAGTACTATGGTACTATTTTCAGTACTTTTTCTTTTCATAAATACCACAGTACCCCCACGTCAGTTTTAGTACTCTTTTCTTTTTAAGCTTCCTTGAAGAAAGAAATCCATGGTGACTTTTTTTTAAACATTGACCAAATATTCTACGGGCCAATAACATGCACTTATTGTTCTTTTTCGTCCATGTTTTTTGTTGCAAAAATATTGATATTCTTCAAGTACCAATGCCATTTTTAATGCGTTTCGACTTCATGGTTTCGATAACAGAATAATATAGTATGTATTTACTATTTTTACTCACCAATAGTTAACAAAAATTTTTTTTGAACACCACTAGAAAATATGTAATAAACTTTTTGTTCGGGGATGAAGAACGAAACTAAAAAGATGCTTTGAAACTTTGCAAAAAATGGAGGCTGCTTCCAATGTGTTGAGATTTATCCAATTTTAGAAAGTATATGTTTATACATGCACATAGAAAAAATACCAATGTCAAATCAACAAGGCGCAATGTTGATTGAAAATCATAGTCAATTTCGGCTAAAGTACGGATTTTGTTTAAAATTATCATTATTTTATATTAATTTTAAATGAATAATGTTAAAATAACTTTGTTCAATATTGAATTCATAAAATCCTGTTTTACGTGTTATGTGTGAAAACAACAACAACACTTTAAGAAGAAAAACATGAATTTTTTTTATATATAAAATAATTTTAAAATAGATTCCCGTATTCTTTTGGGCATAATTATTTAGTTAAATACATCAAATTCTCGAAGTATAATGATGACGAAAACATATCCGGCCTCTTCTGCTGTTATCTTTTAATTGTGAGTGCTTCTGTAAACATCGGGGAAAACAACAAAGTTCAATAGAAAAATAAATAATAATATTCTTTCTCTCTTTCAAGTTCAGGGGATAAGTGTTTACAATCATTCTAAAACAAAAACATATGTTGTTTCTGAAGCTTCTTCTCACCAGGGCTGTCAGATATGGCGATTTCTCGCCAAACGTGGCGGTTTTCAAACTTGTTTGGCGACCTAATTTTCGATTTGGCGACATGGCGATTTTTTGGCGATTTATAAAATAGTTGGCGACTTTGTTGGCTATTTTTGATGAGCCATGAATTTGTTTTGAAATTTGTTAAATTCAACAGGAAAATATTAAATTTTTTTTATTCTAGTATTTCAATGTATGAAATTTGATTATGTATGACCAGTATTTAAAACTAAATTATATTGAAATGGCTGATGAAGATAATGAAAATCTTCGAGAAATTTTTTTTCACATATAAATGTGCTCTTGAAGGAAGTAATAAGTAGAATTCTTTAAAAAAATTAATATAATTAAAGTTTATGAACATTTTTCCATTATAAAATATGACAAATTATCACTGATAAAATATTTTTGATATTTGAAAAATTTTTATGAATCCTAACGTACCTTTGGATGTTAATGAAACACAATGGAAAAATACCATTTGTTAAAAGAGAATTTTAATGATGATATTCAATTTAATTTAAATCAGTTTAGGCCAACAATTTATAGCTACAAGGATACGGCAGCTACGTACCATTTAAAGGAACTTGCATTGACTGTTCTTTATATGCTGGTTATTACAACTAGTAATGCCTGTGTTGAAATAATGAACACCACTAAAATTCGCCTTCGAAGTAGAATGCGATATGAAGTCTTCGAAACGTTTTAACGAGTTATAAGTTGAATGTAAAAAGTACATGTTGCATTTCCTTTGTTCCTTCACAATGTATTCCAAAAAAGAACACAAAAAGGGAGTCTTCGCGGTGAAATATATAGCGTTTTAGATATATCATAGAACTGCAACTACATACAAATGTATTGTATATCCAATATTTGTTTAATACTTACCGCAAAAATTTTTTTTTTGTCGCTTTGAGTAGACTACTATAATATATTTTAAACATTGCATTTTGTGCTTACTAATTATTTTTTACTTTGTTTTAAATAAAAATTAAACAAAATATATCTTTGCGACTTTTTTTGAATTTTTGTCGGAATTAAGCGATACCGAATAAATTTTTTTTTTTGGGATTTATAAAAAAATATTTTTAATTATTCTAAAAATACATATTTTATTGTCAAAAACTAAGAAATAAATGCTTTGGCGATTTTGGCGATTTTTGACATTGAATTTGGCGAAAAAGTTCAAAATCAATCTGACAACCCTGCTTCTCACTGTTATTTCACACTCAAATTAAACTGATTCTACATTAAATTCAAGTTGGTTTAACTTGAAACAACTTTAATTCAACGTGAGTCATAATGTTATTTCAATATCAATGCCATTTTGCCCTAACTTTACTGGAATCTTAAATTAATATGAATTTAAGTTATTTTAATAGACAAATATTGCTAGCAAGTTATTGTAACCGAAAAATGTAAACTCAACCTCGTTTTCTACGATTTTACATTGATTTTTTTCTGTGTTTTGTTTACCAAAATTTTATATTTTTTATATTAAAATTAATATATTTTTTAATTTATTAAAATTTTTGTGTTTTTTGAGTATATTTTTTAATAAGAAATATGTTTTATAAAAAGTACCAAAATGTTGTATAAAGTACTCTTTTGCTTGGTGGTCAGTTCCATCTTAATTTTTCAATTTTTCATCACTTTTATATACTGTACTTAAGTGTTTTGTACTGGAAAACACAAATGCTTGTAGTGTTTGTGAAGTAAAAAATTAAAAAAAATCGTTTCTCTATTTGTGATCTTCGTCCACAATAAAAATACCGTACTAATCCAACTCAACATAGAGATAAGAACATTTCACTGCATTCTGTTCAGCGTTATCGTTCAAAATTTTAAAAATGGGACACAACAATTTTCAAAAAATAAGTGGCATAAAAAGGGGAATTCTGAGAAAAAAGGGGCAACTTGAAAAACAAGAACATTTTCAAAAATCAAACATATTTATTAAGTTATTTTCACTGAAAATATAATATAAACATATATGTATGTATAAATAATTCATTATATATGTACATTATAGCGACTCACCTTATATGGGCTAAAAAAAAGTTAAGGTTGTATCTCCCTCAAAACTAACTTTGATTCCCAAAATATTTTGGCTCTAGCGATTATCTTCTGTGAGCTAAACCCTGTTAAAAAGGGTCAAACAATGGTATTTTTCATGAATAAAAATTCGGTAAATTTTTTTTGTCTAATGAATGATCAAATGCATTCAAACATTTAAAAAATCTTACCACAGACTCGAGATAGCGAGATGTTTATGTCTGTTTTTATTTTGTCAATTGTTGGTAAATAATATTTAAGCTAGTGGAACAGAAGAGTAATTATTCAATGCTTACCAAGAAATATTGCTAAAAAAATATCCTAAAAAAGATGTTGGCAATAGCGGATATAACCCTTTTTGTCGTTATTTGATATCAAATGAAGAATTTCCTAAACGAGATACACTTTTTGGAGATAAACAACTGGTTCTTAATGATGTCTTGTTAAATGTGCCTTGATAGCAATTATGTATTATTTTTTAAGTATACAACTAGACTTAAATTTTTTCCACAACTTTTTTTTAATGTCCTCTTAAAAATGTTGGTCATGAGCAGGTTAATTTAGCTAAATTTATTAATAAAACGTGTTTTCTGAACAAATATATGCCTTTTCTGGTTATAAAATGGGTTTTTAATGATGACACAATGAATGTTATAAAAAAGTAATATTGTGCTGTAAAGGGTTAAAATCTCAAGCGGTGGCCAACAACGGTGGACGTATAGGAAATGAAAATCGGACAAAAATGGTCAAGTTATTTAAATTATAATAATTTAAATTATAATAAAACCAAATTGAAAAGCATCAAAAAACTGACATAAACATGTCGCTTTCTCGAGTCTGTGGTTAGATTTTTTAAATGTTTAAATGCAGAATCAAAGAATCTCTAAATATATATTATATTTGGTCATTCATTAGACAAGAAAAGAAATTTACCGAATTTTTTATTCTTGAAAATACCATTTTTGGACCGTTTTTTGACGGGGTTTAGCTAACGGGAGATAATCGCTAGAGCCAAAATTTCTTTTTTTTGAGTCGGTCTAATGTACATATATCGCTCATTTTGTGCAAGACCGTCACAACTCAAAATTTGAAACTTTACAGGAGAGCCTTTTTAAGATTCCAACCTATTATTTTTTACCTTCTCTTTCACTTAAATACAGTCATAAAATCAAATGTTTCTTTTTTGCTAGAAAGAAAACCACATGTACAAGAGGAATGCCAAACACAAACTGAAATGTTGTTGATGTTAATTGCTCAAGTTTGTTACGAGAGGTCATAGCGTCACAAGCATCTGTATTACCGTTATTTTTTCGATAATTCTCTCCGTTCTTAGATCAATTTGTAGAGATTTAAGAGAAGAACATTTCTGCATTACTAACTCGAAAATGCCAAATTTTTAGTTGTGACGGTCTTGCACGAAATGAGCGATATAATATAAAATACAAATTGTTTGAGAAATATATATACAGTCGAACTTCCCTTTAATGAATCTGCATGGGACCAGAAAATCACTTAATTATATAGAAATTTTATTACACAGAACTTTATTTTATTTTCACTTTTGTTTATAAAAACCCAGTATTTTAGTTTCGTTTAAGGTTCCACGTACGGCGATTATCGACTTGACCTTTGCTTCATTAATATCCTAAAAAGGTCAAGTTTGAAGTCTTTTGCGTTTAGTGTTATTTTCATCGCCTAATAAAAATTTTTTGAAATAATTTATTATATGGAGAAAACAATGTATGAAAGTCAAATTTATATTTGAAAAATTGGATCATTCTTAAGAAAACTTCTCGGCTTGGAAATTTATTGAAAGGAATTTAGAAAAAATTCGCTCAGCGGATGCACTACTATGAGGTACAGTAAATACATACGAAGATATAAAAGCTGGCAGGCACATCTGCGTTCATTGACTGCCAATATAAAAAAATTAGTTCAAAAAGGGGCAAAAGGGATACAAAAAAAAAAAAAAAAATGCAAAATGATACTAAAGAGGACTTGAAAAAAGGGTCAAGGCAGACAAAAAGGGGCAAAATGAGACTTTAGTCGCACAACGCACAGTGGCGCCATTTGAGTTTTTTCGTTGCAAAAATCATATCTTTTGAACCGAATAAGATAATTGAACAGTTTAAACAGCATATGATAGATAACTGTTCAGCCTATGAAATGAGCGTTTGGAAAGGCTGCTTGTAGGGGCCTACTTATGGGTTATCAAAGTTAAAATTAGTAGAAAAATCAATTTTATGGTAACTAAAAAAAATTATTTTTACATTTTTAGATTGTTTTTATTTTTTTTCTTAAGGGTTTTATGTTTTAAATTATTACCCAACAAATTAAAAAAAAAATTATTTTTTTTTTAAATTTATTTTTTCAATTTTCTGTAAAATATTCATCACAATTCGTAAGAGAAGGTATATCTAAAAGACTAACCATTTCTAAACTATAATTATTTTGTAACTCTATTCGTGACTTCACATGCCGCAGGGAAGAAATAAGTGGATTGGAAGATGCTGCCAACATGTTGAAGATGTCCTTATTTTGCCTTACACTTGATGCTTTGAATGTGTTCTGCAATCTATATTTTTTATAAAATTTGTTAAGAGACTCCTGTGCTTCTTCAGAAAGCTCTCCAATTGGCAAAGACTGGTACTCAATTTTCACGATTTGATTGTCAATTCCAATGATTCTAGTTACTGCCTCATCATTTTCAAAAAATCTCCTAGAAGTGTTTCCATCGTTTGAGTTACCGTATCCGTGCTTGGGCAGTCTACTTTTAGTCCAACGTGTTTAAAAAAAGCATCCTGTTTTTGCTTCTTTCTGATCTTTTCCTTATCCTTTATTTATGTATTTTCATCGAAGTTTTCCTCCTCTTGTGGTAGGGTATATGTCAGTTTTAGCAAAAATTCCATACACCTTGCGTGCAATGGTGACATTCCATACTCGTAATTCTCCTCATTTGTAGAATCGTTTAAATAACCAAAGTTCTTCTGACAAATAATAATATAAAATCGATAAAAAAAATATAAAAATAAAACGAAAAAAGGGGTTTAAATAGGTTTTTGCTAAATTTTTACCTCCAATATAATTCTGTCTATATATATGTATATGATAACTAATTGAAATATATTATAATTAAGCAGAAAAAGATACTAATCTTAAACTCTTTACAACTAATTATATAAAATTGAGATGTAACATATTATATATGAAATAAATTGAATTGAATTGAAAAAAGTTCTTCTGACTCTTTTTGCAAATCGGGCATGACATTGTTGAGGTTGTTCCTGTCAGTTCGTAATTGCATTCAATATATTTTCCTTCTCCAATTTGCAGCTTTGTAGGCTTAATCTTGCTTATTTGTTCTTCAATGTCCTTCACCGCAGTCCTTATGAGTTCTGCCGATTCCCTTGCAAACTGAAACATTATTGGTCGGCAATAATGCACTGATGACGGACGTGGATTTTTCCAGTGTAGGGAATCATCCGATTTTAGCCGCAAAGGAACAACAGATGCCATAAACATATTTCCGTCCGATATTGTAGCGTCATCGGAATATATCCTTTGCTTATAAACGCTTTGTCCGGATGATCCATCGCAGCCCCATTTGCTGATCACTGTCATATTCTCAGGAAGAATTTTCACTTCCGTGAAAAACTTTGGTGTGGTTGACTTTCTAAACAGTTCAAATAATTTTAAATTGTTCAACGCCATGTTTTCAGTACTTAAATTGTTTAATGGTTTCAGTAATTGTTGCGCCAACTTTCAGGCGTAGACTAATCCAGGCATTATGCTTATTTTGCAATATATAGGCTTATGCTACCATGCCTAAAAATTTACCTGTTCCCTGCATACATATGGATTTAGGCTGAATAATGCAATTTTGATATTATGCACGTGTCCAAATAAGATTTGTGCCTACCTGTAGGGACCATAAGTCAATATTGTTCCTGACCATTTGTACGCCAAAGTATTGTTTATGTGAGGTACGTACCTGCTAATTTCAATGAGTAGTTTTTTTCAAACTATTAGATCAAACTACTGTCCGTCAAAACATATAAGGGATGGACGCCATACAATCCTCTAGAAGCCAAACGGGCACGTACGGGCAGATAAAACTTTTTGAATTATGTAAAGAAATAATCAAAGAACAGGTTTTGCAAATATGGCAAATATAGAAAAATATAGTTTTTTTTTATTTTCCGTCAAAGTTGAAAAATAGTGAAAAAAACGGATAGTTTTTAAATAGTGATTTACCAGGAGAAACACAAAGCAAACAGTTAATTTTTTTTTTATCATTATACATTTAATAAATACATCAATCAATACAAACAAAAAATAAGGCGATTCGTTACCTATTTTTCGTGATATTACACCTGAAATCGCAACAAATTGACTAAAAATTGTGTGTTTTTTTGATAACCGAAAGTCGGTCAATTTTGAACGGTTATATCTTCGAAACTAAAAATGTGATATTATTAAGAGTGGCATATTTGAAATCGTTGAAAAGTTTCCTATAACATGGGTTTATTCAAAACTTCGTCGGCACTCATGAAAATTTTGATTTTTGCAACCTCGCTTGCTCTACGGGCGCCACTGTGCAACGGTAACGCTGTTTCTGTTTTCCGTAAAAAAATACAAATTTCGTTGTGTTCGGTTCAGCAGTTGGGCTCAGCGGCCTTCTGGCTGCTTCAGACAACAACAACTTTTGAAAAACAAAAAACAAAAAGATTCCGGAGCAACAACAACAATATTAGTGAGAACAGTTGGTAAAATTTGTTGTTTGCTCATCCCTTCATCAATGTGAAAAAACACTACAGAACATCAAAATAATGCACTAATACACAAGACTAACTAATACACAAACACTAACTGCTTTATGCAAAAAAAAGTTAAAGTGGTCTGAACACGGTCAAGCATTTCTCATCAAGCGCTATCGTAGTATAACTGAAATTGTGTTTGTATGTGTGACACCGACGATGCTGGATATAAAATTAAAAAAATTAGATATGACGGCGAATATTACGTCCACCACACGTAGTTCTTGATGATAAATGATTGACCGTGTACAGACCCCTTTAAGACTATCGTTTCTGTTGTATGCAAATCAATGCAAATGCATAACTGACTGTAATGCCAAATCTCGTAGTTTGCAAACCGGTAGAAAATAATTTTTCATTACGAGGATACGTGACAGTTATAGACAGTGGTGGGCTGCTTGTATTTTCAATGGAATGCGGGTATGTTTACTCCTTTTATACTCTAATTGAGGGTATACTAATCCTGAATGTCAGTTTGTCATTCCGTGTGAAAGTTATGGGGCATTGCCTCGGCCTATAATATCGAACAAATTCAAAGGCGCGAAAATAAACTTCTTCAAATAGTCACAGCTGCTCCCTGGTATGTTAAAAACTCAAATATACACAAAAAGCCCAATGTGCCATTAGTTAAAACTTGTTTTAAAACTCATATTTAACTAATTATTACATTTTTCTCGTTTTCTGAAAAATACAAAAAACGTAATGAAAAAAAAAATTAAAAATTTAATAACATAATTTAAAAGCTTATCAAGAACAATAAAAAAATATTCATACGTTGTATTATTTTAAGAAAAAAGTACCTAATCAGAATAAAAAAATATTTGCATCTCCACATTAAAAAAAAAAATACCCATTTTAGTTGGAAATAACCAAAACGGCGGCCTTATTGGTAACTCTACTCTTAATATCAATTCAGTTTTCTTGCTGCAATTACTTAAATCGGTCTTTTAATGAACGTCGTCCGTCCTTAAACACAAATTAAACAGAATTAAAATATGTTTATTAAAAAGAAATTAATAATAAATTTCTCCTCAAAGTGTTTAAAAAGTTAATCTTTAATTTAATAAAAAGAATGTTAATAATTCAAGTAGGTATTTTAATTAAATAAAAATGGCGCAATAAATTTTTTATTAAATAAACCAAATTATGTGTGAAATTTTTTGGAGTTGTTGTTATTGCCGGTGTTTAGCTTATTTGTTGTTGTATCACAGTGAACTGCTTAGAATTTGTTGTTGTTTTTTTTATTGGCTTTGCATATCAAAGCAGGGTTGTCAGATTTTTTTTCATTTTCATCGCCAAATATTTAGCATTATTCTAGTAGTGCGTTTAAATTATAGTATTTTGAACGTTTAAAAAAAAATCGGGCATCCTCCGACAATCGTAAAACGCTTAACATTTGCGATTCTGACTTGAAATCATATAATATGTGTTCTGTAAATCACAATGGCAAAAAAATTGGCGAATTCAAATTGCAAAAGTATGCTGAAGGAAACTAGAATGTTTGTAAGAAACTATGGTGAAATAAATCTGGCGTTTTGCTATTTTAAAATGTGCGATTATAATAACATAATTGAATATCTTTAAACCTACAACTTGAGAGATCAGTTAATTTAATTTTGCAAAAATATTAATTTTAAGAAGTATATAAAATGAGTAGTTTGATGAAAAAAAAAAAAAATCAGAACCCAAGTTTTGTAACTTTGTTGAGAACTTCTCGCATCGAAAAGATGTGAAACAAAATATTCCATCGTGTCTCGAAAAGTGAGAAAAATGTGTGTCTGTCACACATGTCGAAAACTATCAAAAGAGATTATGTCGTTACGTTATAAATGTCATAATATTCCACTCGAAGCCGATGTGAACTTGCAGACGTTGAGAACGCCAGTAACACATACCGTTGACGGCGGCCAAAATTATTAAAATATAAAAATTTTCAATGACTGCGGCGAAAATACAACCGTCGACTATAGCAAATAATGTAGATTTTTGTTGTTTAAAAAATAGCTTTGAAAACATTCGTAAATTTTTCAAAAATGTTAAAAGCAAAATAATTTAACAATGAAAAAAATCTGCCAGAAACAAAATACTTTTCTCTTTCATGTTATTATTCATTGCATTTTGCATATTTAATATAAAAATGTTACAGACGCAGTTAAGTGCGAAAAACAGTTGTTTGTTTTAATTTATGGCATTTTTGCTTCATTTGTCGCATTTCAATCGAAAAGTTTCTCGAAGCGAGAGTTACAGAACATGAGCACAGTTTATATAAGCGTGATTTTCTATGTGAAAATAAGTCGGAATATGTTAATATTTTGTATTCCATTTTCATTGAAATATGATGTTACTTCGGCAAGAAATGAAGCAAAGAATAAATGTTTTAAAATTTGTATTTAAATTGAATATTTGGAATTGCATCCACAGCCTTCTAAACAATTTCATTAGATGAATTATTTTTAAAAATTAACTTCTGGCCTAATTAGTTTTCAATTCTATATTAAATCAAGGTTTTTAAAAATTTTAATAATTTTTTTTTCAATATTTTAAGTCAAAATATTTTTTTTTCACTCTGCACACCACATTAAAAAAAACGTTTAATACTGTTATATATAACCAGATATCAATGCAAATTTTTTTAAAAAGTGATTAACTTTTGTTATGAATTCTACTATTTTAAACACTACTTTTGCTACCTGGTATACAGTGGCACAGTTAAGTCTGCATACCCCATTGTAAACCGAGGTTTTGAGCTATCTTTGAACAACGCAGCAAAAAGGACATTTCAATCAAATTAAATCTAACAACAAAAAATAAATTTTGACTAAGAATTTTTTTACAAAAACATTTATTAACAAAAATATATAAAGTTAATTTTTCGAACACTAAAAAGTCTACATACTTTTAACAAAAAATTTATTTCACGTAAAAGTAAATAAAAAAAACCAGCAAAATTAATACTTGGTGGGCCCTCTTTTGCTTTGTAGAACAGCATTTAGTCTATTTTTCATAGAATTTGCCAATACTTTTGTGTAATCAGTTGAAATCAAATTCCATTCTTCAAGTAGAGCGTTTTTAAGATCCTGTTAATTTTAATAATCGTCTTTTTTCTCACTCGACGGTCTAATTCATCCCATAAATTCTATGGGGTTCATATCCCGTGACTGAGGTGGCGAATGAAGTTGATGAGGCACGTTATAGAGTAGCCATTCTTTAATAACACCAGCGGTATGCTTTGGGGGGTTGTCTTGCTGAAAGTACCATCCCTCTGTAAAACCCAATTTATCCGCGGATTGTCTCAGATTTTCTTTGAGAATATTGAAGTATACCATGCGATTCCATAGTAATTTTGATAAATACTAAATTACCCATCTCAGCCGTCGACATACAACCCCATGCCATAACGAAGCCACCACCGTGTTTCACTGTAGGAAACAAGTTTTTGGGCAATAATGCTTCATTATTTCGACGCCATACCTTTTCCTCTCCATTATAACCAAGCAAGTTGAACTTGCTTTCAAAACTAAAAAAAGCAGCCCAAAAATCTTCACCTGCATCAATGTATTTTTTAGCGAATTTTACTGCTTTTTGCATATTTAATTTACTAATAAACGGCTTGTTTAGAGGTACACGGTTGTGGATTCCGTTGCTTCTCAATACATGCCTCACGGTTTCTAGATGCACTGAAGCAATATCCTCTTTCCCAAAGTTTTTGCAATTTCTACTGCCGTAATTCTAGGATTTACTTGGACCTTCAACAAAATTGGCGCTTTTCCAGTAGTCAGCTTAGGAGGGCGGCCACTCCTTGGTTTGTTTTCTACACTTTTTGTTTGATTGTATTATCGAATTATTGTCTGAATGCTTGATTTTAGATGCCCAACTAGTTTTCCAATCTGTTTTAAAGATCTTTTTTCTTTATGATATATAATAATATAATAATAAGCAAACTGCTATATTAACAACGAGCAATTACACTTATTTCTAAGTAACGGTATTTAGTAAAGACGCCTGTATTGTTTGGTAGCACTGTTTGAGTGTTTTTATCAAAAATAAAAATTGTGAATTTAGCACGTTAAAAATAATACAGAGTTGTATTTTGTATGCTTTTCTACATAGCCGTATGTAGCCTTTTTTGCGTTTGAAAAATTAATTTTATATATTTTTGTTAATAAATTAATGTTTTTTGAAAAAATTTTTTGGTCAACATTTATTATTTGTTGTTAGATTTAATTTGTTTGAAATGCACTTTTTTGCTAGGTTTTCAAGGGGGTATGCAGATTTAACTGTGCCACTGTACATTATTATTGTTAAAATTTTAAAAATTACATTTAATATTCAATTTAGTTTTTAGAATTTATTTTCCAAAATAAATTAAAAATTGATTTATCTATAACGTGCTAAATTCCCAATTTTTATTTTTGATAAAAACACTGAAATTTATTTTTGAGGGGGTATGCAGATTTAACTGTGCCACTGTACATTATTATTGTTAAAATTTTAAAAATTACATTTAATATTCAATTTAGTTTTTAGAATTTATTTTCCAAAATAAATTAAAAATTGATTTATCTGTAACGTGCCAAATTCCCAATTTTTATTTTTGATAAAAACACTGAAATTTTTTTTTTTGAGTGAAAGCTAGTTTCTGTGCACATTTCGCACAGGCCAGCTCGTCAGGAAACTTTTTCCAAAGACTTTAGAAAAGCTAAAAATATTATGCAAATAAGACTATAAAGTGAATATATATTCCTGTAGAAAGCAACAACAACATTTAAAAATATTTTTGAATTTGTCTTTGCATTCAATGAAATTTTTGGCGTTGCGTTGCATTTTACGCAATTAGGCCCTTAATAACACAACAGTACAAACACTGCATATAATATTGAATAAACCTCACCATTTTATCTTTAAAAGAAGCGCTGACTTAATAACAGTTATCTTTTCAAAGTAATAAGCATTTCAGTGTCGCCAAAAACTAATAAATTATACTAAAACAAGCAAAAAGTACCGGTTTGAGTGCTTATCGAAAAATTAGAAAATCGGCACTTTGACAACTTAGAGACCATAAATCGGCAAGTATGGCAGGCCTGGTTTGCTGCTTTCGTTTACGCAAATTTAATGCATTCAATTGTTTTTGTTTTAACTTAAAAGCAAATAGTGTTGCCGGCATTAGTAATAGAGTAAATAAAACGGGTATCGGTTCGCGCGTTTACAGAATTAATAAAAGGTAAAAAAGATTGGCAAAACTAATGTGCAGGGTGAGTAAATATAAAATATTTCTTTTAATTTATATTTTAATAGGAATCATGTGCTTACATGTACCTTATGGCCAATTTTCAGGATTGATATTAAAACACATTTATGTTTAAAATAAAAAATTTTTTTCTTCACTAAACACTTAAATAAAACTTAATTCACCGATGTGGTACTTCTAAAAATGTATTTTTTTCATGTTTTTGTATGAAAACTTTAAATGCGTTTTTCTCGTTAATTAGAAGAGCTAGAGCTTAAATAATGAAAATCTGTTATCACTTCTAAAAATCTATTTTTTTCATGTTTTTGCATGAAAACTTTAAATGCGTTTTTCTCGTTAATTAAAAGAGCTAGAGCTTAAATAATGAAAATCTGTTATCACTTCTAAAAATGTATTTTTTTCATGTTTTTGTATGAAAACTTTAAATGCGTTTTTCTCGTTAATTAGAAGAGTTAGAGCTTAAATAATGAAAATCTGTTATCACTTCTAAAAATGTATTTTTTCATGTTTTTGTATGAAAACTTTAAATGCGTTTTTCACGTTAATTAGAAGAGTTAGAGCTTAAATAATGAAAATCTGTTATCACTTCTAAAAATGTATTTTTTCATGTTTTTGTATGAAAACTTTAAATGCGTTTTTCTCGTTAATTAGAAGAGTTAGAGCTTAAATAATGAAAATCTGTTATCACTTCTAAAAATGTATTTTTTCATGTTTTTGTATGAAAACTTTAAAT
The DNA here is from genome assembly GCA_943735925.1 of Pollenia amentaria. Taxonomy (NCBI): domain Eukaryota; kingdom Metazoa; phylum Arthropoda; class Insecta; order Diptera; family Polleniidae; genus Pollenia; species Pollenia amentaria. Next base: position 178,336,104 of record OX031010.1, on the reverse strand, counting down.
GCGTTTTTCTCGTTAATTAGAAGAGTTAGAGCTTAAATAATGAAAATCTGTTATCACTAATAAAAATTTATTTTTTTCATGTTTTTGTATGAAAACTTTAAATGCGTTTTTCTCGTTAATTAGAAGAGCTAGAGCTTAAATAATGAAAATCTGTTATCACTTCTAAAAATGTATTTTTTCATGTTTTTGTATGAAAACTTTAAATGCGTTTTTCTCGTTAATTAGAAGAGTTAGAGCTTAAATAATGAAAATCTGTTATCACTAATAAAAATTTATTTTTTTCATGTTTTTGTATGAAAACTTTAAATGCGTTTTTCTCGTTAATTAGAAGAGCTAGAGCTTAAATAATGAAAATCTGTTATCACTTCTAAAAATGTATTTTTTCATGTTTTTGTATGAAAACTTTAAATGCGTTTTTCTCGTTAATTAGAAGAGTTAGAGCTTAAATAATGAAAATCTGTTATCACTAATAAAAATTTATTTTTTTCATGTTTTTGTATGAAAACTTTAAATGCGTTTTTCTCGTTAATTAGAAGAGCTAGAGCTTAAATAATGAAAATCTGTTATCACTTCTAAAAATGTATTTTTTCATGTTTTTGTATGAAAACTTTAAATGCGTTTTTCTCGTTAATTAGAAGAGTTAGAGCTTAAATAATGAAAATCTGTTATCACTAATAAAAATTTATTTTTTTCATGTTTTTGTATGAAAACTTTAAATGCGTTTTTCTCGTTAATTAGAAGAGCTAGAGCTTAAATAATGAAAATCTGTTATCACTTCTAAAAATGTATTTTTTCATGTTTTTGTATGAAAACTTTAAATGCGTTTTTCTCGTTAATTAGAAGAGTTAGAGCTTAAATAATGAAAATCTGTTATCACTAATAAAAATTTATTTTTTTCATGTTTTTGTATGAAAACTTTAAATGCGTTTTTCTCGTTAATTAGAAGAGTTAGAGCTTAAATAATGAAAATCTGTTATCACTTCTAAAAATGTATTTTTTCATGTTTTTGTATGAAAACTTTAAATGCGTTTTTCTCGTTAATTAGAAGAGTTACAGCTTAAATAATGAAAATCTGTTATCACTAATAAAAATTTATTTTTTTCATGTTTTTGTATGAAAACTTTAAATGCGTTTTTCTCGTTAATTAGAAGAGTTAGAGCTTAAATAATGAAAATCTGTTATCACTAATAAAAATTTATTTTTTTCATGTTTTTGTATGAAAACTTTAAATGCGTTTTTCTCGTTAATTAGAAGAGTTAGAGCTTAAATAATGAAAATCTGTTATCACTTCTAAAAATGTATTTTTTTCATGTTTTTGTATGAAAACTTTAAATGCGTTTTTCTCGTTAATTAGAAGAGCTAGAGCTTAAATAATGAAAATCTGTTATCACTAATAAAAATTTATTTTTTTCATGTTTTTGTATGAAAACTTTAAATGCGTTTTTCTCGTTAATTAGAAGAGCTAGGGCTTAAATAATGAAAATCTGTTATCACTTCTAAAAATGTATTTTTTTCATGTTTTTGTATGAAAACTTTAAATGCGTTTTTCTCGTTAATTAGAAGAGCTAGAGCTTAAATAATGAAAATCTCTTATCACTAATAAAAATGTATTTTTTTCATGTTTTTGTATGAAAACTTTAAATGCGTTTTTCTCGTTAATTAGAAGAGCTAGAGCTTAAATAATGAAAATCTGTTATCACTTCTAAAAATGTATTTTTTTCATGTTTTTGTATGAAAACTTTAAATGCGTTTTTCTCGTTAATTAGAAGAGCTAGAGCTTAAATAATGAAAATCTGTTATCACTTCTAAAAATGTATTTTTTTCATGTTTTTGTGTTAAAACTTTAAATGCGTTTTTCTCGTTAATTAGAAGAGCTAGAGCTTAAATAATGAAAATCTGTTATCACTAATAAAAATGTATTTTTTTCATGTTTTTGTATGAAAACTTTAAATGCGTTTTTCTCGTTAATTAGAAGAGTTAGAGCTTAAATAATGAAAATCTGTTATCACTTCTAAAAATGTATTTTTTTATGTTTGTGTATGAAAACTTTAAATGCGTTTTTCTCGTTAATTAGAAGAGCTAGAGCTTAAATAATGAAAATCTGTTATCACTTCTAAAAATGTATTTTTTTCATGTTTTTGTGTTAAAACTTTAAATGCGTTTTTCTCGTTAATTAGAAGAGCTAGAGCTTAAATAATGAAAATCTGTTATCACTAATAAAAATGTATTTTTTTCATGTTTTTGTATGAAAACTTTAAATGCGTTTTTCTCGTTAATTAGAAGAGCTAGAGCTTAAATAATGAAAATCTGTTATCACTTCTAAAAATGTATTTTTTTCATGTTTTTGTGTTAAAACTTTAAATGCGTTTTTCTCGTTAATTAGAAGAGCTAGAGCTTAAATAATGAAAATCTGTTATCACTTCTAAAAATGTATTTTTTTCATGTTTTTGTATGAAAACTTTAAATGCGTTTTTCTCGTTAATTAGAAGAGTTAGAGCTTAAATAATGAAAATCTGTTATCACTTCTAAAAATGTATTTTTTTCATGTTTTTGTATGAAAACTTTAAATGCGTTTTTCTCGTTAATTAGAAGAGTTAGAGCTTAAATAATGAAAATCTGTTATCACTTCTAAAAATGTATTTTTTTTATGTTTGTGTATGAAAACTTTAAATGCGTTTTTCTCGTTAATTAGAAGAGTTAGAGCTTAAATAATGAAAATCTGTTATCACTTCTAAAAATGTATTTTTTTTATGTTTGTGTATGAAAACTTTAAATGCGTTTTTCTCGTTAATTAGAAGAGCTAGAGCTTAAATAATGAAAATCTGTTATCACTTCTAAAAATGTATTTTTTTCATGTTTTTGTGTTAAAACTTTAAATGCGTTTTTCTCGTTAATTAGAAGAGCTAGAGCTTAAATAATGAAAATCTGTTATCACTTCTAAAAATGTATTTTTTTCATGTTTTTGTATGAAAACTTTAAATGCGTTTTTCTCGTTAATTAGAAGAGCTAGAGCTTAAATAATGAAAATCTGTTATCACTTCTAAAAATGTATTTTTTTCATGTTTTTGTATGAAAACTTTAAATGCGTTTTTCTCGTTAATTAGAAGAGTTAGAGCTTAAATAATGAAAATCTGTTATCACTTCTAAAAATGTATTTTTTTCATGTTTTTGTATGAAAACTTTAAATGCGTTTTTCTCGTTAATTAGAAGAGCTAGAGCTTAAATAATGAAAATCTGTTATCACTTCTAAAAATGTATTTTTTTCATGTTTTTGTATGAAAACTTTAAATGCGTTTTTCTCGTTAATTAGAAGAGTTAGAGCTTAAATAATGAAAATCTGTTATCACTTCTAAAAATGTATTTTTTTTTATGTTTGTGTATGAAAACTTTAAATGCGTTTTTCTCGTTAATTAGAAGAGCTAGAGCTTAAATAATGAAAATCTGTTATCACTTCTAAAAATGTATTTTTTTCATGTTTTTGTATGAAAACTTTAAATGCGTTTTTCTCGTTAATTAGAAGAGCTAGGGCTTAAATAATGAAAATCTGTTATCACTTCTAAAAATGTATTTTTTTCATGTTTTTGTATGAAAACTTTAAATGCGTTTTTCTCGTTAATTAGAAGAGCTAGGGCTTAAATAATGAAAATCTGTTATCACTTCTAAAAATGTATTTTTTTCATGTTTTTGTATGAAAACTTTAAATGCGTTTTTCTCGTTAATTAGAAGAGCTAGGGCTTAAATAATGAAAATCTGTTATCACTTCTAAAAATGTATTTTTTTCATGTTTTTGTATGAAAACTTTAAATGCGTTTTTCTCGTTAATTAGAAGAGCTAGAGCTTAAATAATGAAAATCTGTTATCACTTCTAAAAATGTATTTTTTTGTATGAAAACTTTAAATGCGTTTTTCTCGTTAATTAGAAGAGCTAGAACTTAAATAATGAAAATCTGTTATCACTTCTAAAAATGTATTTTTGTTCATGTTTTTGTATGAAAACTTTAAATGCGTTTTTCTCGTTAATTAGAAGAGTTAGAGCTTAAATAATGAAAATCTGTTATCACTTCTAAAAATGTATTTTTTTTATGTTTGTGTATGAAAACTTTAAATGCGTTTTTCTCGTTAATTAGAAGAGTTAGAGCTTAAATAATGAAAATCTGTTATCACTTCTAAAAATGTATTTTTTTCATGTTTTTGTATGAAAACTTTAAATGCGTTTTTCTCGTTAATTAGAAGAGTTAGAGCTTAAATAATGAAAATCTGTTATCACTTCTAAAAATGTATTTTTGTTCATGTTTTTGTATGAAAACTTTAAATGCGTTTTTCTCGTTAATTAGAAGAGCTAGGGCTTAAATAATGAAAATCTGTTATCACTTCTAAAAATGTATTTTTTTCATGTTTTTGTATGAAAACTTTAAATGCGTTTTTCTCGTTAATTAGAAGAGCTAGGGCTTAAATAATGAAAATCTGTTATCACTTCTAAAAATGTATTTTTTTCATGTTTTTGTATGAAAACTTTAAATGCGTTTTTCTCGTTAATTAGAAGAGCTAGAGCTTAAATAATGAAAATCTGTTATCACTTCTAAAAATGTATTTTTTTGTATGAAAACTTTAAATGCGTTTTTCTCGTTAATTAGAAGAGTTAGAGCTTAAATAATGAAAATCTGTTATCACTTCTAAAAATGTATTTTTTTATGTTTGTGTATGAAAACTTTAAATGCGTTTTTCTCGTTAATTAGAAGAGCTAGAGCTTAAATAATGAAAATCTGTTATCACTTCTAAAAATGTATTTTTTTCATGTTTTTGTGTTAAAACTTTAAATGCGTTTTTCTCGTTAATTAGAAGAGCTAGAGCTTAAATAATGAAAATCTGTTATCACTAATAAAAATGTATTTTTTTCATGTTTTTGTATGAAAACTTTAAATGCGTTTTTCTCGTTAATTAGAAGAGCTAGAGCTTAAATAATGAAAATCTGTTATCACTTCTAAAAATGTATTTTTTTCATGTTTTTGTGTTAAAACTTTAAATGCGTTTTTCTCGTTAATTAGAAGAGCTAGAGCTTAAATAATGAAAATCTGTTATCACTTCTAAAAATGTATTTTTTTCATGTTTTTGTATGAAAACTTTAAATGCGTTTTTCTCGTTAATTAGAAGAGTTAGAGCTTAAATAATGAAAATCTGTTATCACTTCTAAAAATGTATTTTTTTCATGTTTTTGTATGAAAACTTTAAATGCGTTTTTCTCGTTAATTAGAAGAGTTAGAGCTTAAATAATGAAAATCTGTTATCACTTCTAAAAATGTATTTTTTTTATGTTTGTGTATGAAAACTTTAAATGCGTTTTTCTCGTTAATTAGAAGAGTTAGAGCTTAAATAATGAAAATCTGTTATCACTTCTAAAAATGTATTTTTTTTATGTTTGTGTATGAAAACTTTAAATGCGTTTTTCTCGTTAATTAGAAGAGCTAGAGCTTAAATAATGAAAATCTGTTATCACTTCTAAAAATGTATTTTTTTCATGTTTTTGTGTTAAAACTTTAAATGCGTTTTTCTCGTTAATTAGAAGAGCTAGAGCTTAAATAATGAAAATCTGTTATCACTTCTAAAAATGTATTTTTTTCATGTTTTTGTATGAAAACTTTAAATGCGTTTTTCTCGTTAATTAGAAGAGCTAGAGCTTAAATAATGAAAATCTGTTATCACTTCTAAAAATGTATTTTTTTCATGTTTTTGTATGAAAACTTTAAATGCGTTTTTCTCGTTAATTAGAAGAGTTAGAGCTTAAATAATGAAAATCTGTTATCACTTCTAAAAATGTATTTTTTTCATGTTTTTGTATGAAAACTTTAAATGCGTTTTTCTCGTTAATTAGAAGAGCTAGAGCTTAAATAATGAAAATCTGTTATCACTTCTAAAAATGTATTTTTTTCATGTTTTTGTATGAAAACTTTAAATGCGTTTTTCTCGTTAATTAGAAGAGTTAGAGCTTAAATAATGAAAATCTGTTATCACTTCTAAAAATGTATTTTTTTTTATGTTTGTGTATGAAAACTTTAAATGCGTTTTTCTCGTTAATTAGAAGAGCTAGAGCTTAAATAATGAAAATCTGTTATCACTTCTAAAAATGTATTTTTTTCATGTTTTTGTATGAAAACTTTAAATGCGTTTTTCTCGTTAATTAGAAGAGCTAGGGCTTAAATAATGAAAATCTGTTATCACTTCTAAAAATGTATTTTTTTCATGTTTTTGTATGAAAACTTTAAATGCGTTTTTCTCGTTAATTAGAAGAGCTAGGGCTTAAATAATGAAAATCTGTTATCACTTCTAAAAATGTATTTTTTTCATGTTTTTGTATGAAAACTTTAAATGCGTTTTTCTCGTTAATTAGAAGAGCTAGGGCTTAAATAATGAAAATCTGTTATCACTTCTAAAAATGTATTTTTTTCATGTTTTTGTATGAAAACTTTAAATGCGTTTTTCTCGTTAATTAGAAGAGCTAGAGCTTAAATAATGAAAATCTGTTATCACTTCTAAAAATGTATTTTTTTGTATGAAAACTTTAAATGCGTTTTTCTCGTTAATTAGAAGAGCTAGAACTTAAATAATGAAAATCTGTTATCACTTCTAAAAATGTATTTTTGTTCATGTTTTTGTATGAAAACTTTAAATGCGTTTTTCTCGTTAATTAGAAGAGTTAGAGCTTAAATAATGAAAATCTGTTATCACTTCTAAAAATGTATTTTTTTTATGTTTGTGTATGAAAACTTTAAATGCGTTTTTCTCGTTAATTAGAAGAGTTAGAGCTTAAATAATGAAAATCTGTTATCACTTCTAAAAATGTATTTTTTTCATGTTTTTGTATGAAAACTTTAAATGCGTTTTTCTCGTTAATTAGAAGAGTTAGAGCTTAAATAATGAAAATCTGTTATCACTTCTAAAAATGTATTTTTGTTCATGTTTTTGTATGAAAACTTTAAATGCGTTTTTCTCGTTAATTAGAAGAGCTAGGGCTTAAATAATGAAAATCTGTTATCACTTCTAAAAATGTATTTTTTTCATGTTTTTGTATGAAAACTTTAAATGCGTTTTTCTCGTTAATTAGAAGAGCTAGGGCTTAAATAATGAAAATCTGTTATCACTTCTAAAAATGTATTTTTTTCATGTTTTTGTATGAAAACTTTAAATGCGTTTTTCTCGTTAATTAGAAGAGCTAGAGCTTAAATAATGAAAATCTGTTATCACTTCTAAAAATGTATTTTTTTGTATGAAAACTTTAAATGCGTTTTTCTCGTTAATTAGAAGAGCTAGAACTTAAATAATGAAAATCTGTTATCACTTCTAAAAATGTATTTTTGTTCATGTTTTTGTATGAAAACTTTAAATGCGTTTTTCTCGTTAATTAGAAGAGCTAGAGCTTAAATAATGAAAATCTGTTATCACTTCTAAAAATGTATTTTTTTCATGTTTTTGTATTAAAACTTTAAATGCGTTTTTCTCGTTAATTAGAAGAGCTAGAGCTTAAATAATGAAAATCTGTTATCACTTCTAAAAATGTATTTTTGTTCATGTTTTTGTATGAAAACTTTAAATGCGTTTTTCTCGTTAATTAGAAGAGCTAGAGCTTAAATAATGAAAATCTGTTATCACTTCTAAAAATGTATTTTTTTCATGTTTTTGTATTAAAACTTTAAATGCGTTTTTCTCGTTAATTAGAAGAGCTAGAGCTTAAATAATGAAAATCTGTTATCACTTCTAAAAATGTATTTTTTTCATGTTTTTGTATGAAAACTTTAAATGCGTTTTTCTCGTTAATTAGAAGAGCTAGAGCTTAAATAATGAAAATCTCTTATCACTAATAAAAATGTATTTTTTTCATGTTTTTGTATGAAAACTTTAAATGCGTTTTTCTCGTTAATTAGAAGAGCTAGAGCTTAAATAATGAAAATCTGTTATCACTTCTAAAAATGTATTATTGTTCATGTTTTTGTATGAAAACTTTAAATGCGTTTTTCTCGTTAATTAGAAGAGCTAGAGCTTAAATAATGAAAATCTGTTATCACTTCTAAAAATGTATTTTTTTCATGTTTTTGTGTTAAAACTTTAAATGCGTTTTTCTCGTTAATTAGAAGAGCTAGAGCTTAAATAATGAAAATCTGTTATCACTAATAAAAATGTATTTTTTTCATGTTTTTGTATGAAAACTTTAAATGCGTTTTTCTCGTTAATTAGAAGAGTTAGAGCTTAAATAATGAAAATCTGTTATCACTTCTAAAAATGTATTTTTTTTATGTTTTTGTATGAAAACTTTAAATGCGTTTTTCTCGTTAATTAGAAGATCTAGAGCTTAAATAATGAAAATCTGTTATCACTAATAAAAATGTATTTTTTTCATGTTTTTGTATGAAAACTTTAAATGCGTTTTTCTCGTTAATTAGAAGAGCTAGGGCTTAAATAATGAAAATCTGTTATCACTTCTAAAAAATTATTTTTGTTCATGTTTTTGTATGAAAACTTTAAATGCGTTTTTCTCGTTAATTAGAAGAGCTAGAGCTTAAATAATGAAAATCTGTTATCACTTCTAAAAATGTATTTTTGTTCATGTTTTTGTATGAAAACTTTAAATGCGTTTTTCTCGTTAATTAGAAGAGCTAGAGCTTAAATAATGAAAATCTGTTATCACTTCTAAAAATGTATTTTTTTCATGTTTTTGTATTAAAACTTTAAATGCGTTTTTCTCGTTAATTAGAAGAGCTAGAGCTTAAATAATGAAAATCTGTTATCACTTCTAAAAATGTATTTTTTTCATGTTTTTGTATGAAAACTTTAAATGCGTTTTTCTCGTTAATTAGAAGAGCTAGAGCTTAAATAATGAAAATCTCTTATCACTAATAAAAATGTATTTTTTTCATGTTTTTGTATGAAAACTTTAAATGCGTTTTTCTCGTTAATTAGAAGAGCTAGAGCTTAAATAATGAAAATCTGTTATCACTTCTAAAAATGTATTATTGTTCATGTTTTTGTATGAAAACTTTAAATGCGTTTTTCTCGTTAATTAGAAGAGCTAGAGCTTAAATAATGAAAATCTGTTATCACTTCTAAAAATGTATTTTTTCATGTTTTTGTGTTAAAACTTTAAATGCGTTTTTCTCGTTAATTAGAAGAGCTAGAGCTTAAATAATGAAAATCTGTTATCACTAATAAAAATGTATTTTTTTCATGTTTTTGTATGAAAACTTTAAATGCGTTTTTCTCGTTAATTAGAAGAGTTAGAGCTTAAATAATGAAAATCTGTTATCACTTCTAAAAATGTATTTTTTTTATGTTTTTGTATGAAAACTTTAAATGCGTTTTTCTCGTTAATTAGAAGATCTAGAGCTTAAATAATGAAAATCTGTTATCACTAATAAAAATGTATTTTTTTCATGTTTTTGTATGAAAACTTTAAATGCGTTTTTCTCGTTAATTAGAAGATCTAGAGCTTAAATAATGAAAATCTGTTATCACTAATAAAAATGTATTTTTTTCATGTTTTTGTATGAAAACTTTAAATGCGTTTTTCTCGTTAATTAGAAGAGCTAGAGCTTAAATAATGAAAATCTGTTATCACTAATAAAAATGTATTTTTTTCATGTTTTTGTATGAAAACTTTAAATGCGTTTTTCTCGTTAATTAGAAGAGCTAGAGCTTAAATAATGAAAATCTGTTATCACTTCTAAAAATGTATTTTTTTCATGTTTTTGTATGAAAACTTTAAATGCGTTTTTCTCGTTAATTAGAAGAGCTAGAGCTTAAATAATGAAAATCTCTTATCACTAATAAAAATGTATTTTTTTCATGTTTTTGTATGAAAACTTTAAATGCGTTTTTCTCGTTAATTAGAAGAGCTAGAGCTTAAATAATGAAAATCTGTTATCACTTCTAAAAATGTATTTTTTTCATGTTTTTGTATGAAAACTTTAAATGCGTTTTTCTCGTTAATTAGAAGAGCTAGAGCTTAAATAATGAAAATCTCTTATCACTAATAAAAATGTATTTTTTTCATGTTTTTGTATGAAAACTTTAAATGCGTTTTTCTCGTTAATTAGAAGAGCTAGAGCTTAAATAATGAAAATCTGTTATCACTTCTAAAAATGTATTATTGTTCATGTTTTTGTATGAAAACTTTAAATGAGTTTTTCTCGTTAATTAGAAGAGCTAGAGCTTAAATAATGAAAATCTGTTATCACTTCTAAAAATGTATTTTTTTCATGTTTTTGTGTTAAAACTTTAAATGCGTTTTTCTCGTTAATTAGAAGAGCTAGAGCTTAAATAATGAAAATCTGTTATCACTAATAAAAATGTATTTTTTTCATGTTTTTGTATGAAAACTTTAAATGCGTTTTTCTCGTTAATTAGAAGAGTTAGAGCTTAAATAATGAAAATCTGTTATCACTTCTAAAAATGTATTTTTTTTATGTTTTTGTATGAAAACTTTAAATGCGTTTTTCTCGTTAATTAGAAGATCTAGAGCTTAAATAATGAAAATCTGTTATCACTAATAAAAATGTATTTTTTTCATGTTTTTGTATGAAAACTTTAAATGCGTTTTTCTCGTTAATTAGAAGAGCTAGGGCTTAAATAATGAAAATCTGTTATCACTTCTAAAAAATTATTTTTGTTCATGTTTTTGTATGAAAACTTTAAATGCGTTTTTCTCGTTAATTAGAAGAGTTAGAGCTTAAATAATGAAAATCTGTTATCACTAATAAAAATTTATTTTTTTCATGTTTTAGCATGAAAACTTTAAATGCGTTTTTCTCGTTAATTAGAAGAGCTAGGGCTTAAATAATGAAAATCTGTTATCACTTCTAAAAAATTATTTTTGTTCATGTTTTTGTATGAAAACTTTAAATGCGTTTTTCTCGTTAATTAGAAGAGTTAGAGCTTAAATAATGAAAATCTGTTATCTATATATATAAAATTGTAACGTTACTGACTGACTGACTGACTGATTCATCATCGCACAGCCTAAACGCCTGAAGTTAAAAACTTGAAATTTGGACCAGGGGTTGGTCTCTCCCCAAATCGATCCACTAAGACGGGATTTTTGGAAATTCGAATGTTTAGGGGGTAAAAAAGGGCAAAAACGGGTAAATTCGGTAATCTTATATCTCTAAAACTAAAAAAGATACAAAAAAAATTTAATGCTTTTCGTTGTTCTTTAGAAAAATAAGCGGACAGGTGTCTGGTACTTTTTGGAAATTCAGCCCTTTAAGGGAGTAAACGGGTAAAACCTGCATTTTGGTACTTTTTTGTCACCCCATCTATCTTTTAAATCCATAAACCTAGAAATAAGGGTTATACCACATTTGAAACTTATCTAATAAATCCAAATACGAATTTGGTACTTTTTCGAAATTTGGACGTTTAAGGGGTAAAAAGCGTAACTATTTTTGGTACTTTTTTTATAAAACATTTTTTTTATTTATTGACATAAACGTATTAAATTATGGGCTCCCACTACATTATTGAAATTTTTCATGCTTCAATGGGTAGAAAAAAAGTACCAAAAAGGGAAATACGGAGTAAACGGGTAAAACCTGTATATTGGTACTTTTTTGTCATCCCATCTATCTTTTAAACCAATAAACATAGAAATAAGGGTTATATCAAATTTGAAACTTATCTAAAAAATCCAAATACAAATTTGGTACTTTTTCGAAATTTTGACGTTAAAGGGGTAAAAACCGTTACTATTTTTGGTACTTTTTTACAAAACATTTTTTTTTATTCATTGACAAATACGTATTAAATTATGGGCTCCTACTACAATATTGAAATTTTTTATGCTTCAATGGGGAGAAAAAAAGTACCAAAAAGTGGAAATACGGGAAATTTTATTTCTTACTTTAGGTTTTTGGTTCCACAACTGACAATTTTTTTTAATTATCGTTAATATTGGACCTAGAAACATAAACTTCAACATGCAATGTCCTGAGTGGATAAGAACCTCTGAGGGTACTTTTTGGTATTCTTTGATCTTTAACTGGTACTTTTTTAATTTCCGTTAGTATTAGACCTAGAAACATAAAACTAAACATGCAAAGTCCTGAGTGAATAAGAATTTGTTAGAGGGATCTTTTTGGTACTTTTTCATTCTTTAACTGGTACTTTTTTAATTTCCGTTAGTATTAGACCTAGAAACATAAAAGTAAACATGCAAAGTCCTGAGTGAATAAGAATTTGTTAGAGGGATCTTTTTGGTACTTTTTCGTTATTTAACTGGTACTTTTTTTAATTTTCGTTAATATTGGACCTATGGACATAAAATTAAACATGCATGCTCCTGAGTAAATCAAAATCTGTAAGAGGGGCTTCTTGGTACCTTTTGGTCTTTAACTGGTACTATTTGAAGTTCCGTTAGTATTGGACCTAAAATCATAAAATTCAACATTAAATGTCCTGAGTGGACAAGAACCTATAAGAGGGATCTTCTTGGTACTTTTTCGTTTTTTAACTGGTACCTTTTTTATTTTCGTAAATATTGGATCTACAAACATAAAGTTAAAAATGCAATGTCCTGAGTGAATGAGAATCTGTAAGAGGGGCGTTTTGGTACTTTTTGTTCTTTACCTGTTACTTTTTGAATTTCCGTTAAAATTGGACCTATAAACATAAAATTAAACATACAAGTTCCCAAGTGAATGAGAATCTGTAAGAGTGGTTTTTTAGTACTTTTTCGTACTGTATTGTTTGCCAACAGGTACTTATTGAATTTTTGTTAGTATTGCAGCTACAAACATAAAATTAAACAAGCAAAGCGTTGAATGAGCATCTGTAAGAGGCAATTTTTGGTACTTTTTTGTACTTTATTTTGTGCTTTTATTGTTGCTCATTAAATAAAAAAGAGAACAGGTGTCTGGTACTATTTCGAAATTCGGCTCTTTTAGGGAGTTAAAGTGTTAAACCTGAATTATGGTTTTTTTTGTCCCCCATCTACCGTTTAAATCAATGCACATAGAAATAAAAATTATATAAAATTCGTAACTTATCTAAAAAATGCCAAGTGAAAATTTTTTACTTTTTCTAAATTCGAACGTTTAAGGGGTAAAAATCGTACGTAATTTTGTTACTTTTTCCAAGATATTTTTTCTTCATCCATTTATTTTCATCGCACAGCCTAAACGCCTGAAGCTAAAAAGTTGACATTTGGACCTGAGGCAGGCCTCTTTTGTTGTCCAATAGAAAAAAGGCGGTAAAAACGGAAATTCGCTAACCTCATATCTGCTAAACTAAAAGGGATACCAAAAAATTTAAACCTATTATTGTTCATTAAAAATAAGCGGACAGGTGTTTAGCACTTTTTTGAAATAAGGAGTTAACGGGTAAAACATGAATTTTAAAACTTTTTTGCTATACCATCTATATTTTAAACCAATAAACATTAAAATAAAAAATATATCACATTCGTAACTAATCTAAAAAATAAAAATTTGATTCGTTTCGAAATTCGAACGTTTAACGGGTGAAAATCGTACCTAATTGTGTTATTTTTTTCAAAACATTTTTCTTCATCTACCTATATAATATAAAATTGTAATGTTACTGCATGATTCATCATCGCACGACCTAAACGCCTGAATTAAAATGCTGAAATTTGCCCGGGAGGTTGGCCTGTCGCGAAATCGATTACCTATGATGGGAGTTTTGGAAATTGTTATGGTTAGAGGGTAAAAGAGGTTAAAACGGGAAATTCCCTAACCTGATGTTCATTAAAATAATAAGCGGTTAGGTGTCTGGTACTTTTTTTAAATTAGACCCTTTTGGGGAGTAAACCTGTATCTTTAAACTTTTTTGCCACTACATCTATCTATTAAACCAATAAACATTGAAATAAAAAAATATCACATTCGTAACGTATCTAAAAAATACAAATAAAATTTTTTGAAATACGAACGTTTAGAGGTACAAATCGTCCCTTTACTAAGTAGCGGGCTTAAACCTAGAAACATAAACTTTGGCGTAAAAATATGTCCACATAAGAAAAAGGGGCGCTAACGAAGTAGCGGGTTAAATGCTAGTCACTAATAAAAATGTATTTTTGTTTTGTATGAAAACTTTAAATGCGTTTTTCTCGTTAATTAGAAGAGCTAGAGCTTAAATAATGAAAATCTGTTATCACTTCTAAAAATGTATTTTTTTCATGTTTTTGTATGAAAACTTTAAATGCGTTTTTCTCGTTAATTAGAAGAGCTAGAGCTTAAATAATGAAAATCTGTTATCACTTCTAAAAATGTATTTTTTTCATGTTTTTGTATGAAAACTTTAAATGCGTTTTTCTCGTTAATTAGAAGAGCTAGAGCTTAAATAAGCTAGAGCTTAAATAATGAAAATCTGTTATCACTTCTAAAAATGTATTTTTTTTTCAATTTTTTGTATGAAAACTTTAAATGCGTTTTCCTCGTTAATTAGAAGAGTTAGAGCTTAAATAATGAAAATCTGTTATCACTTCTAAAAATGTATTTTTTTCTTGTTTTTGTATGAAAACTTTAAATGCGTTTTTCTCGTTAATTAGAAGAGCTAAAGCTTAAATCATGAAAATCTGGTATCACTAATAAAAATGTATTTCTTTCATGTTTTTGTATGAAAACTTTAAATGCGTTTTTCTCGTTAATTAGAAGAGTTAGAGCTTTAATAATGAAAATCTGTTATCACTTATAAAAATTTATTTCATGTTTTTGTATGAAAACTTTAAATGCGTTTTTCTCGTTAATTAGAAGAGCTAAAGCTTAAATCATGAAAATCTGTTATCACTAATAAAAATGTATTTTTTTCATGTTTTTGTATGAAAACTTTAAATGCGTTTTTCTCGTTAATTAGAAGAGTTAGAGCTTTAATAATGAAAATCTGCTATCACTTATAAAAATTTATTTTTGTTCATGTTTTTGTATGAAAACTTTAAATGCGTTTTTCTCGTTAATTAGAAGAGCTAAAGCTTAAATCATGAAAATCTGTTATCACTAATAAAAATGTATTTTTTTCATGTTTTTGTATGAAAACTTTAAATGCGTTTTTCTCGTTAATTAGAAAAGCTTGAGCTTAAATAATGAAAATCTGTTATCACTAATAAAAATGTATTTTTTTCATGTTTTAGCATGAAAACTTTAAATGCGTTTTTCCCGTTAATTAGAAGAGTTAGAGCTTAAATAATGAAAATCTGTTATCACTTATAAAACTTTATTTTTGTTCATGTTTTTGTATGAAAACTTTAAATGCGTTTTTCTCGTTAATTAGAAGAGCTAGAGCTTAAATAATGAAAATTTGTTAACACTTCTAAAAATTTCTTTTTTTCATGTTTTTGTATAAAAACGTTAAATGTGTTTTTCTCGTTAATTAGAAGAGTTAGAGCTTAAATAATGAAAATCTGTTATCACTTCTAAAAATTAATTTTTTCCTGTTTTTGTATCATGTTTAAAATTTGGTATTCAGATTGCATATGGTCGAAAACGTTTGTTCTTCACAGCTGTCTGTCGGTTTCTTAAGAGTATCGAGTGCTCAAAATATGTTGGGCGAAAATCTTGTAATTTTTTTTATTGAAATATTTAAACATAAAATAATTAATATTTTCTTTGTTTTCAGTAAAAATAAATAACTAAAATAGGTTTTCTATTAAGATTTTCGCACATTTTCAGGAATATTGTTTTATTTCAAGCTTTTTGACTTAAATTTATGTATATAAAAACTTGCCCTATTTACTAAATATTATTTCTTACATTATTATAATTATTGAATATAATTTTCTTTTGGTTTTTTTTCAGGTATGAATTCAAATTCGAAGTTTTGGAGTTTGTGTAAGTAACATCTTATTTTATTTTTTTTAAATGTATAGTTGTTGCAGAAAACTTCTATTATGCACTGTACGTTAACTTAAGGACCTATAAAATCCTTGATCCTTTCTTAGTTACAAGATATTTTTAATCGTTCAATACTCATTTTTCTATTAACTTTTTTTAAACCCTCCAGCACCACTTCCAGTGAATGAGTATATACAAAGTTTGTCATTCTGTGTGCAACTTTTTTAATATCCATCTCAGAAAAATCGTTAAAAAGCCGTTTAAAGCGAATATCTCTAAAGGCAAAGGAGATAACCTAAACATTTAAGCATATTATTTGTAGATCAGCTAACGGCCCTTTTCACAATATAAAATTAAATTAATTTAAGAAGAAACTGTTAACAAACTGTCGGTTAGGTTAACACACACTTTTTAACCAACGGTTAAGGGTTTCTGTTTCACCATCTTTCGGTTACATAACAAAAACTTTAGATAGAAAGTGTGGCAATACATAAACTTAACCGGGATATTTTCTTCGGTTATATTTAACAACAACTTTTACGTTAAATAGTTTTGGTTACGTGTTAATCGTAGATTGTGAAAAGCAAATTTTGCTAACTTACGGTTAATGTGTCAATTAACATTTAATCATAGATTGTGAAAAGGGCCGTAAGTCTATTTTTTTGCAATCGATAAATACATATATATTCCGGCTCAGTAATTCTAAGCCGATTTAGCCATGTCAATCTGCCTGTCCGTCTGTCACGCTCACTTTCACAGAAAAATTAAAAATTGTCTCTAATCACCAAATTCGTAGAATCAAGCAAACTATTTGTTGGTTTTGCATCTATTACCAAAATGATTATACAGATTCCTAAAAATTGTAAAATTGTAAATAGTTTTTTTTGCCAATAAATAATATTTTTAATTTTAATTAAAAAAATGATTAAAAAACTTTGCCGTTTCAAACAATGTGTTAATTGATTTAATTAAATATAACTCAGGTTTTGACAATTCCCAACAACAAATCTATAAGTTTAAATTATTTTATTTTAAACGATAAAAGTCAATTAAGATTTTTTGTTATTTAATTAATATTTTAATTCAAAATTTATTTCAAAACAACTAAAATTTTAACTAAACCAAAATTATATTTTAAATTTTCCTTCAACCTAAAAAATAATTGATTCAGCTTTCACATTAATTAAATTGAAATACTTTTTAAACAATTTTTTTTAATTGACAAGAAACTACGGATAATGTTTTCTGTATTCGATCGACTCAAAAGAAAAGAGTAATATAGGAATTAAATGGTTTCTGGTTATTCTAAGCAGTTTGGGATTGAATCCAAAAGTGGAACAACCATCCTA
Source organism: Pollenia amentaria (assembly GCA_943735925.1). Lineage (NCBI taxonomy): Eukaryota > Metazoa > Arthropoda > Insecta > Diptera > Polleniidae > Pollenia > Pollenia amentaria. Next base: position 178,318,925 of record OX031010.1, on the reverse strand, counting down.
AAAAATTTATAAGTTTGTGACAAAAAAACTAGCATAAATGGGTGCTAAATAAAACGGGAGCAAATATATTCACCCTTATCGTATTTGGCGTTTGATTAGTGTGGGTTCACCCAATGAAAGTTTTCTTTCAGAAAGTCTGAATTTATTGATGAGAGAGGTGAGAATAATGCAAGATCTCTTCCCCTCTCACCAATAAACTCAAACTTTCTGAAAGAAAACTTTCATGGTATAAACCCAGACTTACACAAATTTATTTTTATCGTGGTTGGCGTATTTGTTAACTGATCTGTTAATTAAAAATTGGCTATTTTCTATTAAGGTATAACCAGTCAGTTTCAGTCCATTAACCGATTTAAATGTTCAAGTTTTATTAGCTATTTGTTTCGTCTCATATACAAAAAGTATGTGGTTAGGAAATATTTTTTCATACAAACAAAGAAGGTGTTCAGTGATCTCCATTTTAAATAACAGCTTTTTGTTACACGTTTTTTAATATATATGTGTTCAATTAATTGTTTCTTCTCATATCAATCTTTTGATAGAATTAACCGAAACAATTAGAAATGTTAAAAATTAAAAAAAAAAAAAAAAATTAAAACAGGTCTCTAATGGCATAATGAAAGATTTTATATGTTTAAACTTTAAGGAAACCCGGAAAGATGACTAAGAAATTGATAAGAAATTTAAACTGAGTTCTTTTTCTAAAAGATTATTTTATAAGATCTCCTTAAACTATTGAAATTACTAATAAAATGATCACACAGCCTATTTTTTAATAAATACATAATCAGGGAAATCAAGAACGCAAAACGCAAGAATTTAAAAGTCGTTTTTTAATAAGACATTTGTAGTAAAAGAAACACAAGTACAATACAATACAAATATTTCTCTATTAAACGGAATTCCATAAAAAATTTAAAAAAAAATTGGACTAAAAGTGTATTAAAAATAACTTCAAAATTCTTGCGTTTTGCGTTTTCGATTCCAGAACACCCCTGAATATTTATTAATTTAAAAAATATGTATTACATATTTATGAATTATATTTTTTGTTTGCTCGTTTTAGTTCAAGAATTGTTATGTTATTGTTTTTTTAACTAATAAACTCTTGATAATTAATAATTTACGCAATTTTATATATTGAAATTACTTAATTTATAAAAAAAAACTTTATTAATCGGTTAACCGATCAATAACCAAATTAACCGATTATTGACCGATTTAACCAAAACCTCGGTTAATTAATCGAGCGATTAACCGATTAAAGCAAAAGGCCGATTAAATGAATACCCTAATACATATTCAGCCTTATCGTGGTTGACGTTTTTGTGGCGAAAGTTAGGCGTTTTTAAGAATTAGACCGTGATTAGCAAAAACGACAACAAATATGCCACTATTTATAGATCTATTAGTGTGGAAAGGCTTATTTTATTGATGAGAGGGATGAGAATAATGGCTAGCTCTCTCACTACACTCAAACTTTCTGAAAGAAAACTTTCATGGTATAAACCCAGACTTACAAAATTTTTTTTATGTGCTTGGCGTATTTGTTGCAAAAAATGTCGAAAATTTTTTTAATCACAACAGCGTAGAAGTACAAGTTTTCGTCTAAATACGCCTTAACCAACCACGATAAGAGTGATTGTGGTCTAGCTTAGCTTTTATGGCCAGCAATAACACCATACATTACATATCCCATATAGAGCGCACTCCTGAAATATTCTATCTGTCGGTGGAGGGTATCAAAGATTGGGCACAGCCGAATATAGCACTCTACCGCACTGGTGGGACTTGTGGTACAATTGTACTAAATTTGGTACAATCGAAACTTTATTGATAAACTAATACATAGGGTATTCCTTTAATCGGGCTTTTGCTTTAATCGATCAATCGCTCGATTAATTGACCGAGGTTTTGGTTTGATCGGTTAATTATCAGTTAATTTGGTTATTGATCGGTTAACCGATTAATAAATTTTTTTTTATAAATTAAGTAATTTCAATATATAAAAATGCGTAAATTATTATAAGTAAAAAGACCCAATAACATAACATTCTTGAACTAAAACGAGCAAACAAAAGAATAATTCATAAATATGTAATACATATTTTTTAATTAATACATGTTTGAGTCATTCAAAACGTAGTCATAAAGTTGTAAAGTCATATGTCTTAAAATAATTACAAGAAATATATATGACTGCTATGGGCAACCGCTTACAATTCAGAATTCTACTGTGCAGTAATGACGAATCAATGAACACAGCATTAAAATTTTTATTTTGTTTGAAACACAACAATATTGTCGGTCACATGTTGACTACTCTTAACATGTTTTTTTGTACTTTTCAGGAGACCAAAAAAAAAAACGTTATTACTCCGTTACTAAACCGTGTTGGAAGTAAATAAAAAAAAAGCAGACAAAGGCAATAAAACTGTGGTAATGTACAGGGACGAATATAGGGAAAAAATGAACAAACTTTTAGAAGACAAAAATACATATCGCTCTATAAGGACAGATCCGACAACAAAGCTACAGCGGGAGAATAACAATATTATTGCAGAACTACATAGGGGAACTACATTGACTCTTGGGAAAAACGTAAACTAATTTGTTCTGCGGCAACATCCCCTAGGATATATGGATTACCAAAAATCCACAAACCTGGAACACCTCTTCGACCTATCGTGTCCTCAATACAAGTCCCATGCTACAACCTTTCAAAATACGATGGACAAATACTAAAGCATATAATTTCAGATAAATATAATGTTAAGAATTCCACGCAGGTAAAAACACAATTTGAGACCATGCAACTCAACGAAAATGAAATCTTAGTATCTTTTTATGTTATTTCGCTCTTAACAAATATTCCAGTCTATACGGCAATTAAAAATATAATGAAAAAATGGGATAAAATTAAGGAATTTACAAAGATCCCTAGCTCTAAATTTCTAAAAATCCTCCAATTCTGCTTAACGGACAATAACTACTTTGTGTATGAGGAAAAGGGCTATAACCAGATTTTCGGCATGCCAATGGGCAACCCTCTTTCGCCTACTATAGCAGATATTGTACTTGACACCTTACTTGACGATGCAATCACGGAACTTAGAAATAAAAATATTCACATTAAATACATAATCAAATATGTAGACGATATATTTTGTATTAATGTTGTCGTTTTATTATTTTTATTTAAATAGACGACCCTTGAAAAAGTCACCAAAAAAGTGACGAAACGTCGGGTGAAATGTAATAAATTTGTTTTATTTACATCAATATCATTAGGTCTTATTAGCTTAAAAAGGAAAAATAAACTGAAAATAAATAATTAATTGGCCAAAGAAATATATACGAAAAAAAAACCAAATTAGTAGGAGATATTTATTGTAAGATGGTGTAAAGAAAGCAAAGGTATTGAAATAATTTCAGATTAAAAAATAAATTAAAATAAATAATACCCCCGATTCGATTTTTTTGCGAGTTAAGAGTTGTCAACCTGTGACCGACGATATGTTTTTAAACATTTGAAAAATATTATTTAGGACATTATGACGACATGACTTGATATCACACCTTGTAAATCACTTAATTATGCATTAATTAAAAAATAAACTGTGATCATTTTTTTAGTTATTTCAATAGCTTAAGAATATCTTATAAAATAATCTTTTAGACAAATAATTTTGTTTAAATGATTAGGACTAAAGCGTTCATTTTCTTTAGTTTTGATAAAACTTGATTTTGAAAAAATTCTTTTATTTATCGTTGATGTTGGAGAAATCAAAAGCAACCCATAATAGAGAATATCGAATTTCCCTGTCCTCTTCCTGGATTTTTCGAAACATATAAAATCTTCCATTATGCCATTAGAGTCCTGTTTTAATTTTTAACTCTTCTAATTGTTTCGATTAATTCTGTTAAAAGATTCATATGAGAAGAAACAAATAACTAAACACATACATAAAAAAAGTACGTGAAACAGAAAGCTGTTGACAGCAAACGCTTATTTAAAATGAAGATTACTGAACACCTTCTTTGTTTGAATGAAAAAATTACGAAACAAACAATTAAAAACAAAAAAAAAAATATTTAATAATACATACTACAGTATGTTAAGAATTTTGTTACATCGGTTAATCGGTTAATCGACTGAAATTAACCTGTTTATTCGTAAATCGAAAATAGGCAGCTTTAAATTAACCGATCAGTTAATCGGGATCAAGTGTGTCCAAATCGCCACTTTTGTAACACTAAGAAATATTGGTCCTATATCCAACTTTTAGTATACTGATCAAATCAGTATCACTCTCTGAGTCGATTTAACGATGTCTCTCCTTCAGGCTAGCTGGTTTTCGGCTCCATGTAACCTTGTAAGCAAAGTACAGGTTTGAGGTTAATTTGATGAAATTGTGTACATAAGTTTCAATCAGTGTGGCCATTTTATCATTTTTGGAGCTAAATTTAGCATTACAATTTTTTATTTAGCTGCAAAATTTTCATTTAGCACTCGGCATTTTATTTAGCATTTTTGGAAAATTATTTTAGCTTTTTTTTAGACTTATTTATTTTAAAAACTTGGTCGAATAGTTTTATTGATTTCACAAAATTGTTTTTTATAACTTATAATAAATTGTACCTAAAATAATTTCGTATGAAAAGGGATAATTTAACCATCTTACCTGTCTTGTTAAAAAAAATATAATATTCAGGGAATATTAGAAATACCCTTATCATGTTGATTGTAAATATTATTTGCCCTTTGATATAACGATATAAAAAATAAAGAAAATTTTACTTTGTATTAATATAAAAATTCAATAGTGTAAATGTGTGTAAATTTTTTTTTCCCTAAAGTGCTGAAAAAATAATAAGTCTAACACCCAATTTTCACGATGATTTAAAAGACATGTCTTTTTTGTATTTCTTTTTTAAAGAAACTTCCAAAAACTTGTTAAATTTTCACCATGTTTCGTTTTTTTTGCAGGCAGAGTTGATTTTTTCTGATTTCCTTAGTTTATTATTCGTAAAAATATTAAAAATTTCGTTATTCCACATAATTTTGATATATTTTGAATTTTTTTTTTTAATTAAAATTTTTTATTTTTCTATATTTTAATAAGCACATGTCATTTTGAAATAAGAATAAAACAGAAATTTAAAAATACAAATAAGTGCAAAGAGGAATGCCAAAAAAGAAACACAGATATACGATTCATGTCTTTTTTTCTACCCTGCTTACTTCTCTACCCCGCTCACTTCTTTAAAAAAATTTTAGCATTATTTTTAGCATTTCTTAAAATCATTTTTATCAATTTTGGCCATGTCTAATGCCAGATTTAAAATTTTTTAGACCTGGCCACACTGGTTTCAAGTCATAAGCACGTAGCCTATTGAAAATTGTGAGAATCGGCCCATAATTGCACATGGCCCCCATACAAACTTATTTCCAGAATAGAGCTTGTGCGTATAATCCATAACATTGGTATTACGACTTAATTTCGGGCAAAATTATTTTATTGCAATCTAAATCATCTTACCAATTTTATTGGAATCGGTTCCTATTTGACGTTAGCTCCCTCCCATACAAATACTACTTCCGAAAATAGCTTTTAATGCTATAGCTTCCTTATTAGTGTTGCTATTTACATACAAATTGGCGACAGTAAATTTTACGATAGATGTCATGATATTGTGCAGGTAGGTCCAAAATTAACCATAGCTCCCATTAAAGCCGGGATCCTAAAATAACTTAAGGACAAACCAATCTCATATTGATGAAGATACCTAAATAATATTACTCACAAAGAACTTTTACCTGAATCTTTACCTCCTAATATAATTTTGTTCTGGTGGATCCATGATTCCCATATGGGGTACATTCTAGAAAATGTATCTTTATAAACTGTGTTGAAGGGTATCAAATATTCGGACTTGACCGACTACACTTTCATACTTGCTTTATTGAATAAAAAGGTGATAAAAATTTTTACGATGTATGATCTTTTATTTAGCCAAAATTTGGTACAATTTATATCAACTTTGTACAATTTTTCCACTGAGACGGTACAATTTAAGAATTGTCAGATCCCAACAATTGCTCCAACTTGAATTGAATAGAAAATTTATAAATATTGGATTTTTATTAAATATTTATTTTCAAATTATTAATATCGTAATAGAAATTAAATTTAAATTTAAATAAAAATACCAAAGACTTGATTGAATATAAAAGTTATAAAAATATGTTCAAATAAAAAAAAATTAAAAACACAAACAAGCAAATGTCCTGGAACCAAGTCCCATATATTATTTTGATGGTTATAAACTAGATTGTTATACAGTATAATACAATTAAAATATTTCTATTGATTATAACAGTTCTCTCTTATTTTTATGCTTTACTGTTAAAAAAAATATTGAGTACATTTTAATGCCCATTAGCTGAATGTATATGAAATTTTGTTAATTTAGTGGGATCCAAAATTGCCCAGACTATGCTGTAGAGATTGCAAAATTCCAATGGGAATCTGTAAAAAAAATTTAAAAGAAAATTAAAGAAAAATTTATAGTTTTGAATCTGTGTAAATAAGCAACCTGTAAGGCGCTCTGTACCACATCTGAGCGAACTTCTTCTTGAACATTCTTGCATTTTTGTATCATGGGGTCGCAAAAAGGTGCTGGCAGGTCATGGGGTGGTGGTGCAACCAATTGACGTCTAACTTGATGTTGCTGTAATTGAAGGGTTTTAATAATATGAGTTCAAATTAGAATTTATTTTAAAGGCTTTATTTTACAAAACAATTTTTCATTATTTGTTTATATAAAATTTATATTATAAATTAAATTGGTTTATTTATTTGAAATTATATTATAAAAAGGTTTATATATTTATGTTTATAAATGTCTAACATTTAATTTCCATGCGACTTAAACCACAATTACAATTTTTCCATTTTTTTATAAACTTGCAAATTCGTTTTAAAAGATATTGTTTTTATAAATTTATTATCTCTGTCAAATCCATATACATAATGCTATAATACAAGGATGCAGTGTTTTTGTAATATGTAGATACATACAGTTACTCCCACTATAAGTGGTACACCTCATAAAAATACTTAGTTTATATACTTTATGTTAATTATTTTACGTAGTGGTGAATTTTTTTTGGGTAGAATTTTATTTATATTCTTAATTCTTAAATTGAACAAAGGCGAGAATGTGGAAATATTTTATTTTTCATAAATTACACGGTGCTACAGTGTAAACAATCTTGGAAAATGACCTAGCGTGGGTTATAGGCAGTGATGCCAATAGTAGGGAATTTTCCCTTTTTGTAGGGATTTTTCCGGAAAATTTAAAGCGTAGGGGAAAAATGACAGAATTTTTATTTTAAGGGAAATGTAGGGAATTTTCAAATATTATCTCTGGGTGCCCCGGTAGGCTAGCTGGTAGTGAGCTAGTCTATCAGCGCCGGGGTTGCGGGTTCGATTCCCGCCAGAGACTCTGGTCTCCTGCAGACAAGCGTATAGCTTCGCGGGATTAGCATAGGTAATATTAAAAAAAAAAAAAAAAATTTTCAATATATTGTGTAAAAAAACTTAAATATTCGTATTATTTTCATTTAAAAATTTAAATGTTTCATATCGTTACCTTAATATAAAAAGGCCCCAACTCATCAAAAACACTTTTTACAGGAGAAGGAAAAAACTTAATAAAAGCTGAAATAATATAGCTACACAACCATTGTCAAAAAACATCTTTATTAAAATTAAACGAGGAATTCAGATTGAAATACATAATATGTATTTCTTTCGAAAAATTGTGTGTATGAGTTAGGCCTTTTTTTCTTTAGAAAAATTGTGTGTATGAGTTAGGGCTTTTTGTATTCTGCTTATAACTTCTTTATTTTTAATCTAATTTGCTTGAAATTTTAATAGAATGTGTATTAGCAACCATTCTACAATAATCAATAAAAAAAACGGATTTCCAAAAATAATGAGTTGGGGCCTTTTTATATTAAGGTAACGATATGCAACAGCATTTAAGTACAAATGTAGTATTTTTCAACCGAAGCCCTATACTATGAGCCCTAACAGTCTGGCAATCTTCAACAAGTGCCAAAAACATGTACGTATACATTTTGGGTCGTCGAATATTCGGGCTCGCATTTGCGAACTATTCGCTTAATTTTGCTATTTGCATTCGTTCTCACATTCGCTTCAATGTGTGCGAACATAAAAAGGAAATATTTAGTGAATGAAATTTCTACATAGAAAATAATTTTGTTCAGAGAAAAAAGTAAACTAAGAGAAATAAAATCATACAATTTGAAATTTTTAAAAAAATTTAATAAAAACTTTTAAGGATGCGGAAGGATATATTTTTTATATTCCTATTTAGGGGAACTGAAGTTAATTTTTTTTTAAATTATACAGCTCCTTTCCTTTTATTTGGTACCGAGTTTTATAAAAAATATTAGATGCTTATATTAAAAAATTATTTAAAAAAAGTATTCTTGAAATGAAAATCAAACACGTAGTTTGACTTAGTTTTGCCTTTTGAAGGATATATAGTGACGTTTCCGTCAAAAAGAAAAAAATTAAATTTGTCACACAGTGTTTTTTTTTAATTGAATTTTTATATGTTTGAGCATAGCATTGTACATATTTATTTTGGTTTTTTCTTATTCTTAACAAATACTTATATAATAATTTTTAATAAATCCCTTAATTATAATATTTACAAAATGTTAACAGAGTATGTATTTGTTGTAAACCAATACAATTTTAACGTAGGGAATAGTGTAGGTATAATTTTTTTAGTTGTAGGGAAATGAGGGAATTTTTTATAGACACGTAGAGATTTTCTTGAAATTTGTATTGGCATCACTGGTTATAGGTCTTGTTGAGTATATTACAAATTGTGTCAAAAAATTTCAGAAACACCCTCAAAATCAGAAGTTATTCTAAAAAAAAAAAACGTTTTAAGTTATGTTCTTTAACGTATCGACCTGTAACTCAGTCAGTTTTTGTCCGATTTTAATTTTTTAACGGGTTTGGAAAGAAAACTGATTACGCTTTAAAATGACGTGCATTTTTTTGATACATTTATAAGTAATAACTATTGATTTTGTTAAGAATATCTCCAAAAAAAAACGAAAATTATAAACTTTTTTGATTTCAGTAGCTTTTCATTCCTAATTTTAATATGAAAGCTTTTAAAAACTTTTACTAATGTATGAAGAAAGTTTATTTCTTAACAAAACATGGTTTTAATTTTTCAAAAAATTGTAAAAGTAATTCAACTTTTCATTATCACCTCTTTTTAGTATTTTCTCCCCCAGCGCAAAACATGAATAAAAAAAAAACTAACTACTCTTATATAAGCAAATTTATCAACTTAATAATGCAAAGTGTTTTGTTTGTTGTAATTTAACAGTTACGTTTTTGGTATTTACTTAATAAGTGAAGTTATATATTCGATAATGCAGAAAAAATTTACCTGTCTTTATTAAAAAAATCCAACTGGAAGATAATACAGATAAATAGGGTTTATTATGTCCTATTTTTTTGAATCATTAAAAAAGTTTAGAATGTTTTTATATGCAATTTTCAGTTATATACCTATATTTGGATAAATACATAAACTAATCGAATTTAATACCAACACAATGGCAAAGTGAAAATACTACCTTTTGGTGAAGGATTTTGTTTTTAGATAAGAGTAAAAAAAGTTTAACGAGTTTAAAAATTGTGACAAGTGCAGTGCTATCAGTATTTAATTTTATTCATTTTCTGCATGCACATTTAGATTCTTTTCCCCGAAATCCTTGGTCAATTCAGTGACGAGCAGGGACAACGATTTCACCAAGAAATTTTACAAATGGAAAAGCGTTTTGATGGAAAGCGCCACATAAGAATGATGGCATTTTATTGCTGGTCTCTCAAACGATAAACAGATGGTTTGTTGAACAAACGTAAGAGAGCTAGTAATCATTTTTAACTATACATGTTAGCTTAGGTTAAGCTATTTGTGCAGTTTTTAATTAACATTTGTAAGTCAAGTAACTTACCAAAAGAAAAGTCTGCAATCACAAAATTTTTACTTTAGCAAAAGCTTAGTAACTTTTGCAAATATAAGCCGATTTTAACAAATCATATCTCGTTTTTTCTATATAAAATTATCTTTAAAATACAGTGCAAGAAAGATAGGTTTTCATAGAAAAAAATAACACTTGTTGAATTTGAAAAATAAGGAGAAAAAATAAAAAAATGAGAAACTTTTGATAAACACTTACCTAATTTCTTGAAATATATATTTTATGAATACACTTCATGAAAGCTTAATTCTTTGTCTTTCCAAAACTGTTAAAACTGTTAAAATTTTGAAATCGGTCAAAAAATGTGTTAGTTAGAGGTACTAAAGTGCTACGACCTACCCTAAAACAGTTTTTTGAAAATAACTCAAAATTTTGAGGGTGTTTCAAAATTTTTTAAAACGGTTTTTGTATGTCCTCACCAATGCCTACAATCCCCCACTAGGTTAGTTATCAAGTTCTGACAAAAAGTGTTTTTTTGTAGCAGTGTGTTATTTTTAATTATATTAACCATTTTTTCGAATGTGCTTCTATGAGTTGTATTTCAATTTATAAAGCTTTTTTACAATAGTCTTATTCCTTCAATATTTAACATACTTTTTTTATGCTAAAGCCAACCTTTGGTTAACATTGAAAATGAAAAAATTCCCGCACTCTATTTGTTAATATAGTTGAGTTAAATACATGAAATTTATAAAGTATCACTACCCAGTGTGACACAAAGAATGCTGACGAAGGCCGTAGCGGGCCAGAAAATGCATTACATTCTGCTAGTGTCTGGAAATTGTTAAATTATTCTGTACATACAAAATTTACGTCATTGCTAACCAAAAGATAGCTAAAGTAAAATAACATTTTTTACTTTTCCAATTTATTCTATGAGCTAAATTTCAGTTATGTATTTTATAAAGCTTTTTGTATAGTTCTATTCCTTAAATTTTTAGGAATGACTTTATACAATACCAGATTGTTATTTTGTATCATCCTGTTACATTTTACCTTAGCTATCCGTTGGTTAGCAATGAAGTATATTATGTACAGAAAAATTTACAATTATTAGACACCAGCAGAATGTAATGCATTTTCTGGCCCGCTACGGCCTTCGTCAGCATTCTTTGTGTCACACTGGATAGTGATACTTTATAAATTGAATGTATTTAACTCAACTATTTTAACAAATAGAATCTGGGAATTATTCCTTTTCATAAGTCACTTTATTATATTCAAAATTTCTTATTTTTCGAATTTATTCTATAAGCTGAATTTCAGTTGTGTATTTTATAAAGCGTTTTGTAATAATTTGTAATAATAGAATAAATTCGAAAAATAAAAAATGTTGAATATAATAAAGTCACTTATGAAAAGAAATAATTCCCAGAATCTAAAGTAAAATAATGTAACATGAAGATACAAGATATTCTAATAGTGTTTAAAGTCATTCCCAAGTATAAGTACATATGTATCTATAGCTTCAATGTTAAACAAAGGTTGGCTTAAGCAAAACAAAGTATGTAGAATATTGAGGGTATAAGACTATTGTAAAAAAGCTTAATAAATTGAAATACATTTTATAGAAGAACATTTAAACAAACTCTTTTATTTTGAGTTCCAGGCATACCAACATAAGACTGTTTCCCACTTATAGTGTGAGTAGCTGTATGTATATGTATTATGTGTATGTGTAAGCGCTTTTTTTTACCAAATCATTTTACAAAACCAGAATACAATTCTAACAATAAAATTATTCAATTTATACATATGAGTAAATTAAAGAGTTAAGAAAAATAATAATTTTATCTAAAATAACATACACACAGAAAAAATATCAATTTTAAATTTACATGGCGCATACCGTAGTAAATTTCTGCAAAAGAATGTACTTAATTTAAAATTATCATTGTTTCATATGGATTTAAAATTAAAAATGTTGAAATAACATTGTTCAATATTGAATCCATAAATCACTGTTTTACTTGTTTTGTATAGAAACAACAACCATAATACAAGAAGAAAAACATACATTTTTTATTTCCATGTTTAAAATAATTTACATAAAGAAAACAAATTCCCGTATTCTTTTTAAAATTAAAGTTTTAAAAGTAAAGTACATCAAATTTTCAAAGTAGAATGATGGCGATGACAATATCATGCTATTCTACTGGTGACTTTGAATTTTGAGTGCTTCTGTAAATAAAGGGGAGTACAAAAAGGTGAAATCTGTAGTGCGATTCACTAACTTTTTTTACGATATTCGTGTCGTTAAAACAAATATAACGAAAATTTATCGAATTTGCTTATTCAATAACATTTTTAACGATATCCGCTGTCGATTAAAGTCAACTGCTACTTTAAGCATTTTTTTTTCGTTATTTTAACGACTATAATTTGAAAATGTACAAAAAAAAAAGGCAAATTATAAACAAAACCAAATTCTAAATGTAAAATTCACAAAATAAAATATAAAAACAGTATATTAACCACAATTTCATTGGAGTTTTCTTTATTCTCTTTTGTGCTTTTCGTTTATTTAAACATTTTACAGACAGAGATGTTACAAAAACTACAGTTGTTTATAATCGTTAAAGATAAATTACAGAATCACACTATCGTTACTCCAAGCGAATATATATGTCGATAAAAATTACGATTGTCGGATCGCGCCACTGGTTCCGTGGGTAAGTGTTAATGTGTATTGATTCTAAAATAATTACATATGTTGCCTCTGAAGTTTCTTCACACTCAAACCATTTTGATTCTACATGAAATTCACTTTGTTTCAACTTGAAATAACTTTCATTCAACGTCATTCGTTTTAGTGTTATTTCAATTAAAATGTCATTTTACTCTAACTTTACGGGAATGTTAAATTGCCATGAATTATAGTTATTTTAAAAGAAAAAAATATTGTTCTCAAGTTATTGTAAAATCATATAAAATTAACATGAAGTAACTATGAAGCAAAATCACTACCGCAAAATGTTAAAACAACATTGTTTTCGACGATTTCACATTGCTTTTTCCTGTGTGTATAAATGTTTTTTTTTCTTTGAATATTTTACCTTTTTTAATACAAAGTTTGCTTACAAAAATCACCAAAATTTAAACAAAATTCTCCTTTTCCAACCTTAATTTTTTTCTTTTTTATAAAAACTTTTAAAAATCCTAGGAAAGTTTTAAAAAGGTCTTAATTGCCCAGAAGTCCCCGAAATATTATTCAAAAGAAAATATGGAATATTTTATATGAATTTGGCTTGAATACTTGAAAATTTCATCTACCATTGATAGTGGTAGATGAAGATACTCTTGTTGATTATTATACTAAAACAACCCAGTAAAAAAGTTTGTGTTTTTTGAAGCACTTAAGAGAAAAGGCGCATAATCGAGCGCTTCAATGAGAGAGCTCTTATACAGCAGTAAATGATAACGAATAAAATATACAAAAATCTGCTATTTTAGTGCTGAAAAGGAAAAAGGTTTTAAAGCGAAAAAAATAAAAATATATTATGGCTTACGAAAATGCTTGAAAAAAGGCATTTAAACCAGTAAAATCTAAACTTTAATGAATATGTTAATATAGTTAGCCCTTAAAAAAGCACATTAGGAGTGCTTTATTTGCATGTTTTATTATTGTCAGGAGAAAATAGTCCACCAAACCGGGAGCACCTCATACAAAAATCAGTCATCCCATCAGCAGGTTTGAAGCTGCTCCTTTTCAAGCACATTTTTTACTGAGAAGTAGCATAGTTTCCCAAATTAATTTTTACTGACCTTAAAGCAGTTTCCCAGAGAGCCCGCGAAAGAGAGCACAAAAAGTTGGTTTTTAAAACTTTTAATTTAAATTTGCAAATATAAAAAAACGGCGCTGCGAAATATGGCCCCAGGAACTATGGCCTAAAAACATTACCCCAAATTTGGGGCTATAATATATTATATATTACCCAAATAAAATGAAAACTACCCCCAAAAATAAAATTAATTTTGACACTTAATTTTCGATAATTCTTCATGATGAAAAATTACCTTAAAATTTAAATGAATTTAACGAAAACCGATACCGATATATCGGCGAAACTTAAGATTTACCGATATATCGATCTAGGCGATAATTTGCGGTCGATAGGACTATACTTTTTATTTATTTTTTGGAGTAGTTTTGAACAAACACTTTAATTTTCTGTGCTTATTTTTTGCATAGCCCTAAGAGAAATAACACATTTAAAAGCAGAGCATAAAATCCAAGCAGAATAATAAAATTAATAAATGCTACGTTATAGATATAAATAAAAGAGGCTTAAGAAAATAATGAATGCTGTTGTTTATCTACTAAAGGGCGGCATAAATAACTTCATTCATGAACATACTGAAATGTTTATTCAATGAAGTTCGTATTCAAATAAAATTCAGACCACTGAACAAACTGTTGTTTTATTCATGCTACTAGCAAACACATTTCGTTTCATTTGGCAAACACAAAGACTTTGTTCAATATAACGACTTTTGTTTTACAGTTTTCACTCTCTCTCATTTTTTTTTTTATATAAATACTCAATAGCAATGTTGCCACTTAGTAAATTTCTGTAATTTTTTCTTTTTTGTTACCTTTACAATAATATATGTAATTTGTAAAGCATTTTTTAAATTAAATTTAAATATTTTTCCTTAAAACTTTTTTTATGTACTTCCAAGCAAAACACATTGCTAAAAAATGTGTTTGAAAATAAAATGAAATTTTTTTGAAGTTTAAAAATTTACATTGAAAACAAAGTCAAAATTGTATTATTTTTATTATTTTAATATTAATGTACTTCCTTATCTTGTTGCTTTTACTCTTTATGGTTTTTTTTTGTTTTTTTTTTATCTTTCCTAATATTTTTCATTTCTTTGAACCGGCAATACTGGTTTTAAAATATATGTGCTTTTCTATGAACTTATTCGACATTTATTCAGTCGTTGTTTTGCTTCAGAGTTGTTAGTATTCATATTCTCTTGTTTAAGTAAACAAAAAACTGCATCTTATTCGTCTCTTAAATTTCGTGTGTTTGTTGCTTTAATTTCGAAGTTATTCATATTACTGATTTCAAACGAAGCAAATACAAAATTATAATGAAAGTTTCATGAACATCATTATTAAGTTTCATGCAGATGTTTATTATCTACGATACGAAAAACGTTTTATTGAGCTACTTAACATGTCACTGCATTCCCCTACTGGTGCTACAAGTTTGGAGCGTTTGTGAAAATATAATCCGAGGAGGATGAGCCTCTTTGAATCCTTTGCTGTGATTCTGCTCAATAAGAAGTCAAAAGAAACCCTTGGATCTTCTAATATTTCTAGAGATCAAGATCCACATGTTCACGGCCGCAATGACAGGTTTTACAAAAACTTAAAAAAATAGTGCAGAAATTCTTAAGTTTTCAAATAAGTTCTGTCGCCTATCTCCGCAAAAATTAAGAATTCCTGGTTTTTAAACCAAAATTCTAATTAATTCAGTATTAAATATTAATAATGAATTTCCTACGCTGTTATTTCTGTTTAAAACATATTTTTATTTGTTTTTTATCTTATCATGAATTCAAATTTAATTCTTTGTTTTTTTAAATCTTCTTAAATTTTATATATTAATTATCTCTTACACTGAAATTTTGTATAATAAAAAAATTACTCTACTTGAGTTTTGGTAATTTAAGCTTGAATTCAAATTAAATATGCCTATCGGTATCTGTATCGATATCGGCGATATTTGATTTTGAGTATGGGTATCGTATCGGCAAAAAAGCGTATCGTTACATCCCTAATTTAAACCCCAAAAAAGTAAAAATTAAAAAAAAACAAAGAAAGTTATATTATAAATTTTGAGTTTGCCCAAATTTTAACTCCCGGACTTCAAAATCCCAAGTTTAAAAATCCAGAATTTCAAAATCCTGAATTTTAATATCACGAATAATTACACAGTTTTGGTTTTAAAAATCGCGATAGATAGGATGGTTGGGACTTCGGCTGAGGGCCAGGATTTTTTTTGCTCTATGATACAAGGAACAGTGGCTTCATTAACTAAAGTTTCTGTACATAGCCGTTCCTCGGCCGGCCAAAAGGATATTCTCCTCTATGGTATAACTAACAACGGCCTCGCTTACTAAAGCTTCTCTGCATAGGCGGCAGGATTTTCTCCACTTTGGCACAAGAATTCGGGATCTTTATACTATCCCTAGAATTTTTTAATAAAATATATATACAATTTTTTGTGGTTATTTTTAATTTTTTAAAATTTGGATTTCGTTAATGAAAAATAGCCCCAAAGTAAAATTTGTGGTTTCATTTAGGGTTATTTTTCATTCCTTGATTTTGGCGTAATTTTTCCATTCATTGAAAATGCAAAAATACCCCAAAGAAAACATAAAAAATCCAACAAAAATGGCACCAAAATTGCGTGTTGTTGTTTCTCGTGTAAAATTATGTGCCATTCTTTATTTTATTTTTGGAGCCATTTTTCTGGGGTAATTTTATGCTTTTTAAGGTTTGCTTAAGTAATATTTAACGGCGCTGCGATATATGACCCTAGGAAATTTGGCCCCAAATCAATTAAAAAAATGGTTTGAAAAGTATTTTAATAGAATTAATGTGACAATTGAATCAATTATTTTTTTATTTGAAAGAAAATTAAAAATATAATTTTGATTTAAATAATATTAAAGTCGATTTGAAATAAATTTTTAATTAAAATATTAATTAAATATCAAAAAATATTAATTGACTTTTTCGTTTAAAATAAAATAATTTAAGCTTGAAAAATTGTTGTTGGGAATTGTCAATTTTTAATTAAAGAAATTAACACATTGTTTGAAATGGCCAATGATCATTTGTTTTAATTAAAAATTTAATTAAAAAAACTGGCAAATTGTTTTTATTTTGATTTCTTGCGAAAACAATAAAAGCACTTTGTTTTTGTTTTTAATATGTTTTTTCTTTACCCACTTACAACTACAACTTCCCTCTGTAGTCTTGTTTGCTGATAGCTTTGGCTTTTCTAAAATTATTTAGGAGAACATTTCCTGATGATCTGACCTAATCAACCAGTGAAATGCGCATAGGAACAGCTTATCCTCCAACAATAAATTTCAGTATTTTTTTACAATTATTAAAAATTGGAATTAAGCAAAACAAACAAAATCTTTTAATTAAAAATATCACATATTGAAAAAAAATATTTACAATTTTAAAATTTTTAGTAATCAATAAAATCATTTTGGTAATAGGTGCAAAATCAACAACTTGTTTGCTTGATATTATGAATTTGGTATAAATTTGATGATTAGAGAAAATTTATAATTTTTTCTGTGCGCCAAATTCATAGAATCAAGCAAACAATTTGTTGATTTTGCACCTTTCACCAAAATGATTATATAGATAACAAAAATTGTAAAAACGGCCAATTGTTATTTTTTTTTTTTTTTTAATAAAAAAATGTTCAAAAAACTTTGCCGTTTCAAACAATGTGTTCATTGATTTAATTAAATATAGCTCAGCTTTTGACATTATTTTATTTTAAACGAAAAAATCAAATAAGATTTTTTGTTATTTGATTAATATTTTAATTAAAGATTTATTTCTAAAGAACTAAAATGTTAATCAAATCAAAATAATATTTTTAATTTTCTTTCAATTAAAAAAATAATTGATGCAATTATCACATTAATTAAATCGAAATACATTTTAAATAATTTTTTAATTGATAATTAACTACTGATAATTTTTTATGTGAATATTTCGAAAATGAAATTATTGCTTATAGTTTTTTATAAATTAAAAAAATTATTTAAAAAGTGTTTCATCGGGTTTTCGGGACTGGCATCCCTAATATTAATGTGTACATTGTTATATCAGCGTATTTTTAATACATTTCTGTAAAATATTAATTTTAATAAATGAGTTTTGTGATGTTCTTAAATCCATAAAATGTGTACACTATTTTTTCCACGGAATTAATGGTCACCGTAATCATGTTGTGTTATGAACCACTCACCCCATTGTGCAATGTTTTTAAAGCATATTAACCCATTTTTCGCCGCACCAAGTAAACTGACAGTATAAAAACGAAATGAGATTTTAAGTAACTGACAGGAAAAAAAACATTGCAGCAAAAAAAAAAAAAAGAAAGAGCATGAGTTCTGGTGATTATAATCACCGGTCGGCGAAAAATGGGTTAAAATTGATGTGTAAATTTTTGTGTTCGCGCTATGAGTATTAATAAGAGTAAAACTATTACACCAGCTTATTATAATATAAAAAATTAAAATTCGTATTATTTCTTTGCATCCGTTCGGTTTTTTTTCTACCTGTTGGCGGTAAATTTGTGGATTATTTTGCTGCTTCTGGGTTTCTATGGAAAACAATTCTTCTGCAGGAAGATATTGTTGATGTTGTGCTGCAGGTGGATGTGCTTCCTGTTCCACAACTTTTACGATTGTTTTAGAACGTTGACGTTGTCGGTTTAAATTAATACGCTTAGGATGATGGTTACGACGATGTTTATGAGCATGAGTACGTAATTTTGTTCTATCCCTTGTTATGATTACAGCAGTTGCATCATTGTCGTTCACACCTCTGGCAATATTTCCATTTGAGTTGTTCTCATTTAAGGAATGGCTAAATGAAACGGATGATGAATGAATGATGGACGGTGTTGCTGGTAATGAAGATGATGCAGATGGAGTTGAATTGAATTCATTACTAGTAAATGGATTATGATTATTACTATCATTCGTATCGATGTTTAATGTCTGTTCTACTGGTGCTGTAGATGATGGTGAATTATTGTGTTTGCCAGTACTTTGAAAAGGTGTTGTAAATGTGGTTTTGTTTATGGTTTTTTTAATAACAACTGATGCAGCCGCTGCGGGTTTTTCTTGTTCAACATCATAGATATTTTCGGTTTTATTGGTGTACAAGGCAACACCATTATAATCATCTCTATTTTCAAAATCGTACTAAAACATTTAAGGGAAAAAATAAATGAAAAATATTACCGTAATAATGCAAAATTAAAAAAAATTTAATTTTCTCCCTATTGTGTTACTCCTTAAAAATCCCTGTCAATTTATCAATTAAATGAAAGTTTTAAAATGTCTGTAACATCCTGTTTAACACAAATATATTGACATTCAATAAAGATGGCAAAAAATCAATTTTACTTCCTTACCGCTTCTGATGAATAATATTTTTTGGGTGGTCGTATCTTTTGTATGGCATTGACATTTTCTGCTACGGGCTGTAGAGGAAAATGTGGCTCGGTATTTTCATGTCTCTTCAGTGTATTTTCGGCCACAAGGGTTCGTGTGTTGCTAGCAACTTTACCATTGGCATATGCTTCAGAACCACTAAAACCACCTCGGGATGTATCACCACCCAATACAGCACCGGCACCAATATCTGGTGCTGCCTGGGCTCCAGCATATAAAACACCAGCAGCACGTCCTGCAAAAGATAAAATAAATAGTGTTATTATTAGTTCTAACTCTGTGCCATTCTTGTAGTAGTAGAAGTAGTGGTTTTCTTAGTATTTCATGTAATATTTATACATAGTTATACATCAAATACGATGGCTGTCTGAAAGAAATCGCGATAAAAATTTTATGTATAACCTAAAAATTGGTTTTTTTTTACAAAAATCCAACCCCAATAAAAGATTTTTGATAGAAATATAGAAGGGGGTTAAGAAGATTTTAAGATGTAGCTTGATAAGAACGAATCCGTCCTTGTTTTGATACATGCACACATGTTCGATTTACTATAAAAGTTTCGAAAAAAATTTTATTCGGATGGATCCAGATATCTTCATATTTCCTTAAACTATGTACATAGTTTTTTTCATTCTAGGTACACAGAAAAAATAAAAAATTGTCTCTAATCATCAAATTCATACCAAATTCAAAGAATCAAGCAAACAATTTGTTGATTTTGCACCTTCTACCAAAATGATTATATAAATTAAGAAAATTTTAAAAATTGCAACTGGTGAATATTTTTTTTCAATAAATGATATTTTTAATTTTAATTAAAAAATTGATCAACATCTTTGCCGTTTCAAACAATGTGTTAATTGATTTAATTAAATATAGTTCAGGTTTTGACAATTCCCAAAAACAATTCGACAAGTTTAAATTATTTTTAATCCAAATTTTGATATTTTAATCAGGCTTAAGTTCATTGAATTTAATTTTCATTAAATTATTTTTATGAAGGAAGGAATTTTACAACATGATATGCATTAGAATTTATTAATAATTTTTCAATCTTGACTGAGCTGGGAATTGAACCCAGGTTTTCACGGAGAGGTTGCCCAGACTAGTTTCGATTGTAACCACGCAATCTCTTCAGTGGGGTTTGCCGTTTAGCTCTTACCTCTCAATCTCAAAATGTTTTATTTTAAACGAAGCAATCAATAAAGAATTTTTTTATTTCATTAATATTTTGATTAAAAATTCATTTCACAACAACTAAAATGTAAATTAAATCAAAATTATATTTATAAAAAAAGCTTGATTCAATCATCACATTTTAATTGAAGTGAAATACTTTTTAAATAATTTTTTTAACTGATAAAAAAACTACTGATAATTTTTTCTGTGTAAGTGGTTTAAAAGTAAAGAGAACAGAAGATACACAGTATCGATACAGTGGGCCGAAAATCGACCCTTCAATATAAAAACAAGTTTGTGTCTGTCGTAATAGAGAATAGTGAAAACCTACACAAGATTTATCAGAAACCCTTATTATCGGCCATGTTCTGAAAACCGAATTCAAGTGAAATTCAAAATCGAGCAACTTTTGGAGTAAATTCTTTTTAATTTGTTTTATATACTGCTTACTTTGAGAACCTTCACCTTAAGAACCTAACTGTTTTATCAGATTTATCAGAAACCCTTATTATCGGCCATGTTCTGAAAACCGAATTCAAGTGAAATTCAAAATCGAGCAACTTTTGGAGTAAATTCTTTTTAATTTGTTTTATATACTGCTTACTTTGAGAACCTTCACCTTAAGAACCTAACTGTTGTCATAACTGGTCACTGGCCTATTGGGAACTACCCCCAAATGCTAGGGATCCCGTACAATGATCTGTCTAGAAATTAAGACGACGGGAAGAAAGAAGAGCCAACTAAACATCTTCTCTATCATTGCCCGGTATCGATTGGTGATCGAAAACTCGAACTGTTTGGCCGAAGAAACTTTAGGGAAAAAATCTGCTCTGACATTGATTTGAACCGGTTCCGCTCCTTTCTTCAATGAACCGGATGGCTGCGTGAGTATGTCAGCAGTCAGTAGGGAGATCGATTATTCGACTTTTTTCAATAACCGGGTTTCGAATATTACGAATAGTTGCTATTTTAAAAAACCCGGTTTTCGGTTAAGCAATTTTTAAATAACCGGTTAACCGGTTTTAATTCGAATACTTAAAAACACAGAAATCAAATATGTTTTTAAAATAAAACGTTAATTTGAATAAAAACAAAACAATTTGCAAAGGCAAGGAACCAACAAAATACATAGATATGACTTAGATCAGACCTAACAAATATTTTACGATAAAATCCAAGAAAAGTGGGACCAGTAAATTGATCAAACTTTAGCTAAATTTTCAACCATTTTTTATTGATTTACTAAACTTTATTTGTAAGAAACTGTTGAATGATATTTGATCTAGACAAACGTTTTGCAAAAGCAAATAAATTATAGGAATTTTATAAAGTTATTATTTGAAATATTCTCTCAAATTTATTTTGAATGAGTTTTAATTTGTTGGTGGTTAAGCATGTCTATATAAATCAACCATATTTTTCAAAAGTTGCAAACAAAACCTCTTAGCCAGGATTATCTATTTCAAATAATTTTGTTTCAGCATTATAGAAACGAATAGTGAACTGAACATTCTTTTTGTGTAAAATATTTGTCAATTCTTCTACTACAATTTAAAACATTCCATGACATTGTTTGATTTCTTCAATTTTGTTTTTAAAAATTATCCCATAACGTTGATTCCGCCGTAATGTAGTTTTTAGCATGAAGAGATGGTAAACCTACTTAAGAGTTTTTAGTGCCTTAGCGGGCATTTCGACCTCGGCAACACAACGGGCTAATATTTCACCCAATGATTCATTTTTTGCAGCGTATTTTAATAAAGTAAAGTATTATTTATCGTCTCCTTAGAACTACTTCAAACGGAGTTGTTTTATTTGGATCACATTAATGTCGAGCATGTAGACTAATTAAAGGTGATTAATAAGTCGTGACATTGAAGAACCTTTTTAACTTATCATTTTAGGGAACTTAAAGCACCTAACTTTGTCTTTTTAATCGCGTTCGAAAAATATCTAGAGATAACCTTTATATAAAAATATATTTAATATTTAGAATGCTCTTGCACAAATTACTATTTACTTTTTAACTGCACACGTTTTTGTAGTATAGTTTTTGTTTTTTTCGTCAAGAACCCACGCTTTTATAAGCGGTTTGAATTTACAGTGTTCATAATGTTTTTTGACCTTTGTTACATTTTGTTTTGACATTCTTCATAAAAAGTTTAAGTTTGGCCAATATTCAATTAGAAAATACTTAAATTACGGATACATCTACAACAAGAGTAAGGAAAATGTATATAAATTACACATTACTAAAATATCCGGTTTATTATACCAAAATAACCGGTTTATTCGATATTCGAAAAAGGGGACTTTTAAAATAACCGACTTGGGCAAAGCTAAAATAACCGGTTAAAACCGGTCGAATAATAACCGTTCGATCTCCCTAGCAGTCAGTTAACATAGAACCCATAGAAGACAGTGAAGCATGGAAGCACAACATGAACTAATTGCTGGACCTACGTGAGCTGTACTTGATAGAGCTGCAAAACAATCGATAGTTTTATTTTTGTGCGGACTATCGATAGGTTTTTAGTAGAGATGAGCGATCCCGTGATTTGTAAAGAACATCGTGATTAATGAACGTGATTTAAAAATCACAGTTTTTAGTTTTTTTAAAAGCAAGTGCGCCCAAGCTATATGTACAATGCGCGAGCTTTCGCAATAGCTTTTGTAGGTACTTTGCAAACAAACAACCACAAATTGTTTTCAAAGCTGTTTACTTGCATAGACATTCATACTTGAACAAATAAACTTTGGCTTAAAAAAAATGCTATTACCCCCACAAACAGTGAAATATCATAAATTTTTGTATGTAAGAAAAAACAAAAAGAACGATTTAGCAAGTACCTGTTACTTGACAAATTTGGTCACAACTGTGATTCGTGATTTTTGAGTAATAGTGATTAAATCACAGGTACAGAAATATCGCTCATCTCTAGTGCTTATCACTCTCGGTACTATCGGAAAATTTCAAAAGTGACTACAAAGTGGATTAGATGGAGTCAACGAAACCTTCGACGTAAGTTTTAAGCAGTGCATAAACTTTTTTAATTCTGTGGCAAAAAGGAAAAAGTACTTAATTTGAGTTAATGTCACCTTTAAGATCTTTATGTTCAAAAGTACACATGGGTAAAGTTTCAATTATTTTGTACGATTTTTCAGGAAGTTATAGAAAAATGTCTTGCATATCTTTTTTCATTGTGCAAAAATATTTGGAATAAAAGCTTGAGTTTACTGCCGATCTGTGACATAAGGAATGCTTTGGGACAAAAACTTAAAAAAATGTTAGATAATGGACCGATTTGCCCGATTTTCAATAGGCTTGGTCCTTGTGCCGATTAAAATCTATGTGCCAAATTTAATTAAATAATCTTCAAAATTGCAACCTGTTCTTTGCGGCTTACAGTCAGCCAGCCAGCCGGACAGACATCATTAGATCGAAAGTGATTCTGCGGCGATCGGTATACTTAAAGGTGGGTCTAAGACTAATATTTTCAGGTGTTACAAACATCAGCACAAATGCATAATACCCTCTCCACTATTGAGGTGTGGTTATAAAAACGTTTTCTGTAAATGAAGTGTTTAAACTTTTTCATTGCTTACCACCTTCATTGACTACCCGACTATCGGTAGTTTTGCAGCTCTAGTGCTGGATTGCGGATGCCAATAGAACCCAACCTAATTTGAGAACGACTTATCTCTACCTTAACTACTCTTAAAATTGGGAAAAACTACGGCAATTTTTAAAAATATTAAACTGAAAATCTCCATCGATTTCAATTTCATTCATTCGTATGTGCAGTGTAATATAATGACTTTTACGATAACCCCCGCATGTATGTACATAGATGTTTTACAAGTGTTTTACATGAAAATGAAAAAAAAAAAAAATAGAAATGATTAATGATACCATATTGTTTTATAGACAAGAAAAAAGATGAAAGGTTTTATTACTTCTGTTTCGAAAAAATTTAAGTCATATTAAAAAAAAGAAAATAAAATTTATGCAAGAGAATTTTAAATTTAAAACGATAGCGATTTCAATTTAAATTTTTAATGCCAACACTTTAATACAATTAGTACTTAGTACTTACATAAGGTACATTTGATACAAATACAAAAACGTAAAATACGTACTTATTCAAAATTGTTTAATAATTTTTTATAAATTTCAAATTTTTATGAAAATCAAAAGAATTTGAGGAAACGTAAGTGTACGAATAATAAAGTTATCTCGTTCTTGAAAAGTATTTTCCCCCAAGGAATTGTTGTTTACGTATAAAGAAAAAATTTACAAATTTTGTATGTTTATAAATCATGAAAAATCCAAAACGGGAAGAAGCTAAAGTCCTATTACTTTCATGTAAAGTTACATAATCTATGAATAAAATGAGTTACACCCAGAGAAAAAACAAGTTTATATATGGTCACCCCCAAGAAAACTATTTTAAAAGAAATTTTTTTAATATATTTTGTTTAATTTAACCATGCTATTGTCACCGACAAACATATTATGGTTAAATTAGTCCTCCATCAAGAAGCCACAACCATATAATGGTTGCTTCCGAACATGTTTTGGTTAATAATAACTAAAACTTGCTTAACACTTATAAAAATGCTATGGTTGGTTTTCAACCATAGCATGTTGCTTTCGGAAAATAGCAAAATACTATTGTTAATTTAAAAACAAATAATTGTCATTAAAAGATTTTATTTGTTGTGCTTAATTCCCTTTTTTTATTAATTGATAAAAAATACTGAAATTTATTGTTGGAGGATAAGCTGTTAATATGCGCATTTCACTGGTTGCTTAGGTCAGATCATCAGGAAACGTTCCCCTAAATAATTTTAGAAAAGCCAAAGCTATCAGCGGCTTCGCTAACTAATGTTTCTCTAAATTGAGCTACTCAACATGACTCTACATTCCGAAAAAAAAGTAACAGTTCTGATAATTCTACAAGAACTGATGTTTGTGTAAATCTTAAAAGCAAATTTGGAGAAGGATGAGCCTTTGTCGATCATACGCTGTGGCTCAGCTAAAGAAGAAGTCTAGATATACTTTAGATTTTCTAATTCTTCTAGAGACGCAGATCTGCTTGTTTACTTGCACAATTAAATGCTGTGTCCAAAATTTAAGACATTGGCGCAAAAATACTTAAGTTGGCAAATAAGTTCAGCCACAGCTGAAAGACGATATTTAACTGCAGGTCTGCTCCAAATGGAGTTGCGAAATTATCTCCACAAAGGTTGAGAATACTTTGTTTTTTAAAAAAAATCTTAGTAATATTAATTTTACATTTTATTTTCATTATAACTTAGAAATCAATAACAACAAAAAATTTTTATATACAACAAATTTTTTTATTTGCTTCAAAGATATTAAAAATTAAAAATCTTTACAATTCATTTTTGGATAAAGCGAATTTTCGAATTTTCGCCTTCAGGCCCGCCATCAGCTTCTGAACACCTACTCTTCCAACTTTTTTTGCAGCAATATTCCATGTTTTATACAATTTTTTTCTGTCATTAGCTGTTTTTGATGTTTTTCTCAGCATTTGTTTGATAATTGCCCAAAACTTTTCTATCGGGCGCAATTCAGGGCAATTGGGAGGGTTACAGGTTTTCGGCACAAAATATATACTTTTACTTTTATACCAATCCACTCTTTTATTAGAGTAATGTATGGTAGCCAAATCGGGCCAAAATATAGGAGGGATATTGTGCTGCTTATACATGGGCAAAAGTCTTTTCTGAAGGCATTCTTTTATATACAGTTCTTGATTTAATATACCCTTAGTAACAAACGGCTTTGTCATATAACCACAACTATATATTCCTTGCCAAACTAAATATCTTTTTGCATATTTGTCCACCTTTTTAAATTTAAATATCTTCTTTACACCTCCCTTAACATATGCTGTATAATATTGTTTTCCTGGAAGTTGTTTAAAATCTGCTTTCACGTAGGTTTCTTTGGCTTTTGTATTTTGTGTATCGTTTCTGTTAGGAACTTTAATAACAGCATAAGATCTCAGCTTAAATCTCTTTTTCACTTTTTGCACATACGAATGAGAAACATGATGCTTTTTGGCCAAATCCCTCATAGACGCATTAGGTTTTGAAATCATATTTTTTTTAATCTTTTGCGCTAATTTTAAATCTAAAAATCCAGCAGGTCGACCAGATCCAGGTTTTCTATCGTTAGACTGGTTCTTCTGAAATCGAATTATAACATTTCTTGAGGTTGCCAGGGACGTACCCGATAATATTCCTATACTTGCATAGGAAAGGTAGGATTTTGTAAAAATATTTCCAAAATTTAAACAAATTTAAACTAAAAATGAGATTTACTGTACATTGCTCACAGACAAGAAAATTTACAGTTAACGGGATTTTTTAATAGTATGTACAAAAATCATGTTATTTAAATTCAATTATGTAAAATTTTATTTGATTCCAACCTTTATAATCTCCTACACAGTTTTTTTTTGTTTAAAAAATAAATAAATTATACCAAGAATTTAAATTAATTTCATTGTTTTAAAACTCTTATTAAAATCAATTCCAAATACACTGCCTGCCACTTGATTAAGGAATCACATTTTGTTAACTTTAATTAAGTATATATTCCAAACTAAAGTTCAGAAAAAATAATTATTTGCACAACCAAATTTCAAAGTGTTGGCTTTAGTTCCTGAAGAAATAAAAAATATACATATTTGTATTGTACTAAAATTATGCATTTATTTAAAGACATGTACTTCTGTGGTACTTTTTTGTGTGTCACTTGCATAAGGAATAATTTAAAACTAAGCAAACTGTAATTTATTTTTAAATTTTAGGTTATACATATTAAGGTTATTATTTTCCGGCATTCAATTAGTAATGAGTACTGCCACCATTTTAAGAAATATCCTCAAAAATGCGATTTGGCATCGACTTGTATAATGACTCGAAGTAATTTAGCGAAATTGAACTCCATGCTTCTGTTATTGCATCCTTTAAAGATTCTATCGTCTCAAATTGTTTTCCTCCTTCATAAACTTTTCTTGTAAGCCAACCCCAGACATTTTCCATTGGATTCAGGTCTGGTGAATATGGGGGCCAATCCAAAAGTGGAACACCTTGTTGATTAATCCATTGTTTTACTGCTCTGGCGGTATGAATCGGAGCGTTGTCGTGTTGGTACGTCCAAGGTATGAGTCCAAAGAAATCAAAAGAAATTGGAAATGCTTCCTCCAGAATATTTTTGTAAGTCGTTGCGGTCATTTTGTGGGAAACAAAAACCAATTCTATGCTACCATACTACGAAATGGCACCCCATACCATTATTCCGCCCTCTCGGCTGTGTCTACGGCTCAAAAATAATTCCTCCTTATTTAGGTCATGGAAGTAATAGTTATACCCGTTAGGACCATCAATGTTAAACTTTTTTTTATCGGAAAATACAACTTTAAACCAATTGTCGGACAATGG
Source organism: Pollenia amentaria (assembly GCA_943735925.1). Lineage (NCBI taxonomy): Eukaryota > Metazoa > Arthropoda > Insecta > Diptera > Polleniidae > Pollenia > Pollenia amentaria. Next base: position 178,290,925 of record OX031010.1, on the reverse strand, counting down.
TGAATGTATTTTTGGCAGACTGTAGACGTTGTGACTTGCGTTTTTCATTAAGTGGTAGTTTTCTTTGCAGTTTTCGTCGGACTATGTATGGGCACGACTTTTAAATACGGTGCATAGTTTTTAGACTGGCACTGACTCCACTTTTTTCACGTATTTATGATACCGACATGGCTGAATTTGATGCAATTCTAAAAATTTGTCGGCTTTCTTTTGGAGTTGTTGCCATTTTCTTCCGCCCTTTCATGTTTTTTTTTTTTCATATTTTTCCACGATATGTAAAAATAATTTTACACAACTGTTTTTCGTCTATTAATGATTTTGGCTATTTTGACCGGATTCTGACACTGAGATATCAAACTCAGAATTTTTTCTTTTTCAGAGTTATTAAGAGCCTTACCACGTCCCATTTTGAATAAAAACTATCAAATTAAAAATTCTCTAGCCGTTTATATTGAAAAAAAAATTCAAATCATAGCCTTCGTTATTAATATTAAAAGAATTTCTTATTCAAGTGACACACGAAATAGTACCGCAGAAATACATGTCTTTAAATAAATGCACAATTTTAGTATAATAAAAATATGTATATTTTTTATTTCTTCAGGAAACTTAAGCCAACACTTTGAAATTTGGTTGTGCAAAAAATTATTTTTTTCTGAACTTAAGTTTAGGAGATATACTTAATTAAAGTTAACAGAATGTGATTCCTTATTCAAGTGTCAGGCAGTGTATCAATAATCTCTTATACTGGATTCATAGTTGGGATAGTGCACTAAATTTTAATTTAAATCAGCAGTGTACTATCACCAAATAAAACTGTAAAAAATTAGTTTGCACTCTTTTTTACCAGCTTTAGTGATTATTGTTATTTTTTTTAACTACCACCTAACAAAAATTAGTGATATTGCAAATTTTTTCACTATCACTAAACGAAGAATGCAAAAATCTGAACTCAATTCAAAACGTGCAAAATTTGTACTTGCAATCAAAAAACTGCATATAAACAGACTATCACTATAATTTGAAAAAGTTATTTTGTATTAGCATAATTTTTGATTCTTGTTATGTCAATAATTTGTCAATAACGGAATATCTCATGGCTTTAATCATAAAAAAACCAGTTTTTTGTTTGTATATTTAGTACAAAATTGTAAGTTGCACTCAAATGATTGAAGAGCAAAAAGCTTGCAATAGACTGATGATTGGTTTTTCTAAAAACAAAAAAAATTTTTTTTTTTTGGAGTGCAACATTTTTTAGCATCACTTTCACTCATGTTTAGTGAGGCTGCCTGCTAATTTGCAATTCATCACTCAACATCATCAAAATTATTGCAATAATTTTGCACTATCATTAACTGTGAGTTGAAACTGCAAAATGAGTGCACTACCCCTATCTATGACTGTAATTTTGTATAATAAGGAAATTACTCTACTTGAGTTTTGTTAATTTTATCTTGAATTTATATTTTATATTCATATCGCTATCGGTACCGGTATCGGCGATATTTTTTTTGAGTATCGGTATCGCATCGGCAAAAAGGAGTATCGTTTCGTCCCTAGTTTAAATTGTAAAGAAAAAGCACTAGAAACGCCACAAAAAACAAATGTTAAAAGCTTCAATAATACTCCTTTTTTAAAAAAGGGTATTCGGAAAAAATTAAAAGGGTAACGAGACCATAAAACGTTTTAAAATAACTGAAAAGTTAAAAAATGGCAACACTGTTTTTTGACATCTGCGTTATGTTTTTTTCACTCTCTTTAGATTCTAGTCAATCTTCTAAAGTAAACTTAAATGTATAAGTTGTTTAATCCTAACAGTTGTAAATCAGTGTTCCATTTATTATATGTAGTTTAAAAATGACACGTGGCAATACTACGATAAATGTTATCGATTTCATATTTTCTGTAGTGGTAGTTAGGCTAGGTAGAAAGAAGGACGAAGCATCAAATGTGCAACCTCATATCTCCACGATATACACCTAGGCTACTGCCAGGCCTGTTGTGCGCTCCTTACGAAGGAACATGAGAGATTTAGTGTTACCACCACCTAAAGGGAGGGGTTAACGTCCGGCTTTAAGAAACCCAGTTTCCCGGACATAATTCCCTAAGACTTTCCAGTCAACGTTTTCCAGGTATCCCAAGCCCAACATGGCATCGCTCCCGAGGTGCTTGGATCTTAATTCGACGAAGGCCTGATAGTAGCAGAGAAAGTAGTCCAGCGTCTCGCTCCTCTCGCCACACGCTCTACACTCGTCAGATTCTACGCGTCCAATTTGGTGTAGTTGTGCCCGTAGTCCTGCAAGACCAGTCAGGATACTCACCATCATACTAACTTCGAACTTATTCCCGTTGAGGAGGCTTCTTGCCATCCCCTCGTCTGGGTAACTCCATAAAATCTAAGTGGTCCTACCCACAGTCCCACTATTCCAACTGGCAGTGTGGGTTTCGACGCCGTCAAATCTGCTTTCGTTGCCCCAAACGGCTTCGCCTTCGCCAGGATAACTTCTTCGAGTTTTCATCCCCCGATAGCGAGTATATTGGCCCTTTCATTACCGATTATCCCCGAATGGCCCGGCATCCATATCATAGTCTTGCAGTTTCCGACAATTTCCGTCTCTGGTATTCGGCCGGGCATGTCCGGTGAACGTGTAAATCGAATCAATGTATCCAGTATACAATGATGGCGTGCCCTGTAGTCATCTATATATAATTCGTATCGTTCGGCCGCGATTGCCACCTCGTGTCTCCAGAGCATTGGTTGATGCGGTGCAAATCGCCCCACTTATTTCCAAGCAACCTGAACGCTGGACCGATTGAAGTGCTCCTACATTACACGCTCTGTCTATAAGATCCACCAGGTTACAGAAGCGTAAGTTAGTTTAAGGTAGTTTAAACGTTATATGATTACTGATTTATAGATTTGTTGGTTTTAACCCACTTTAAACCAAAAAGAGAGTTAAACTTGCACTGATTTATTATCCCTTAGAGGGTTTACATAAGAATGGTTATGCTCACTTCATACTTACAAGTAATATAGTTGCACTTTATACAATAATATACACTTATCGATTGCCTTTTAATCTTATTTAAAATTGTATTTTTCTTCTTTCTTTTTCGACATTTTACATTCACTTTTATTTAAACTGTCTCCGTGCGATATTTCGATACCTTCGTTTCCTTTAAATACAATAATATTTACATTCACCTACAAATTTTCCTTAATATTACTTGGCATGACTTAAAGAAATCCATTAAGACTGTTGCGATTTATTGCCATTAGAATACTTCATTTTTTTTTGCAGCAACAAAAAAGAAGAAATTTAAACAAAGAACAATCATCGTTCCATATGGTGTCTGCATGTTTCATGATTTAATTTCATTTTCCTTTTTAAATTTACGATTTTATTATTGTATTATAATACATTTATTTAAATTTATAATAACCTCTGTTTATAATCTGTCTAAAGTAATCAACATTTATTTTTTAGAAAATGTTTTAAACCTTTAAGGAGATTAATTGAAAAAGTTTAAACCTTCAGACAGGCTAAACTTTTTGTGCAAATGTTGTGTGTGTGTGTGTTTGTCGACCATACACTCTAAGAAAGTGTGTGTGTAAAATTAAGAAAAACTTGAACTAAAAGAAAATGAAGTATAAAAACTATAACAGCCTACTCCAAAAGCAAATTATATTAAACTTATAGTCAATTAATGACCAAGTAACAAAAAATATAGGAATCAAGTGTCTCCAAATCGCCACTTTTGTCGATTGTTTTGCCGACAATGTCTACACTTCTATCTGCCTTTGACAAAAGAAAGAGAAATGTTTGCTTCTTCTTAATTCTATATAACCACATCACTTCAGTGGAGAGAGTATTATGCGTTTTTACTGATATGCGTACCACTAAAAAATATTGGTCCTAGACCCATTTTGTAGTATACCGATCGACTGAATATCACTTCCTGCGTCGATTTAAGGATGTCCCTCAGCCCGGGTTGCTGGCAGGTTGGCTGTTTTCTGCCCATGTATTCTTGTGCGCAAAGTACAGGTCGCAATTTTGAAGGTAATTTGATGAAATTTTGAACATTACTTTTAATTTATAAGAACTAAAAATGGGGAAAATCAGTTCATAATTTCACATTGCCCCCATACAAACTTCTTTCCGGAAAAGTGTTTGTGCCTATAAACCATCTATTATGTTGGTATTTAGATTGAATTTAGGCCAAACTTATTTTATTGCAATCTAAATTATCTTACCAAATTTTATTGGAATCGGTCCATATTTGACGATAACTCACATACAAATACTACTCACGGAAACAGCTTTTGGTGCCATAAATTCCTCATAAATGTTGGTACTGACATAAAAATTTGCAACAATAACTTTTAGGACCGCTTCTATGTCATGCGCTGGTAGGTCCAAAATTAACCATATAATTGTCCCATATAAGCGCCCTTCCTAAAATCACTTAAGGACAAACAAATCTCAAATAGATGAAGATATCTGAATAATATTCGCCACAAAGAACTTTTAAATAATCTTGACCTCTTAAGATAATTTTATTCTGGCGGGTCCATGATTATCCATGGGGGCCAAATAGAGTATACTCTCGAAAATTTGTATTTCTATACTGTGGTGTTTGGTAACAAATGACGTACTGTACCGAATATACTTTTTTACATGTGTTGGTACAATTTGGTACAATTTTGCCATTGACACAGTACAATTTAAAAATTGTCAGATCCCAACAGTGCCGGTGAATACTGAACCTGTTGCAAAAACTGTCCCAATAAATAAATAAAAAATCATTTAGATATGAAATCCAAGATAATTTTTTAAAACCCGATTATTCTAAAGCATAAACCCAGAAAATACAAAACAAGTTCCTTCCTTATCATGAAATGCTTCAGACCACAATAAGTTGCAAAAATAAAAGATAAGGATGTAAGAAATAAAAGGACTTTTGATTTGCGAAGGCACGTTTTCTTAAAAAAAGGTAAAAAAGTACGTTTTGTTAAAAAAATGTAAAAAAAACAGTTTGGTATGCATACCAAAACGTTAGTTTTTACATTATTCCCCCCACCCCCCACAATAGTGGAGAGGATATTATGCGTTTGTGCTGATATTTGTGGCACCTTAAAATTTTGGCCCTAGACTTAAAAATCACGTTTTGTTCTACATCAATTTTCTTATGATTTTTAATTTTTCTATAAGAAGAGAAGAAAATTTATGCAAATAATAATTTTTTCAATAGAACTTAACCATAATAATGCAAAGACATTTAAAAACATTTTCTAAATAAATACAAAAAGCACGCTTAGTTCTGCGACTCCGCATATTAAAAAAAATTATTAAAACAAAATTAATACAAAATTAAAAATCTACCTTTTTGTTATTACTTAATATACCAGTTAAGTGATTGGTTCTCCTTTACATGTCATTAGTTATTGCTTTTTGTTCTTATTCTATACTAGCGGGCCCGTTGCCTGCTTCGCACGGCAAAACAAAATAAGAAAAGAATTACACTTGTTTTTAATAAAGTTGGTTTTGTTCCCTATTATTCAACTTTTAATTCTAGTTTCTTACAATCTTAAACTATGTATCACTTAAACTATCTTAGAGCCCTTTCGTAGACAACATTTTTGGTTTTGCCATGAGTTGTTGTGTAGATAAAGAGAACTGAAGGCTTGCCAACACGTGAGCACGAAACATATAACTGGCCGTGTGAAAAGCAAGGATATTCTAAATCAATTCCGCACAATTCCAACGATTGCCCTTGCGCTTTATTTATTGTAATAGCAAATGCAAGACGTATTGGAAACTGTAGTCTTTTGAATTCAAAAGGTAAATCTGATGGAATCATTGGAATTCGTGGAATCAATACATCTTCACCTTTAAACTTTCCCTTTAAAATTGTTGCTTCGATCAAATTGTTCATGATCTTTTAAGCCAGCAATAGTCAATGATTGGCCTTGTGCTTTGTTGATGGTAATAGCAAAGGCAAGACGCAAAGGGAATTGGAGCCGCTTGAATTCAAATGGTAAATCGTTGGAATCGGTCATGCCGTTGATTAATACGAACATTTGAAAGAAAAATTAGTCAACTCGATGGAGCCGTTTTCTGATTTTAGGTAAATCGAAAAAAGTGGGCGGGGCAAAACATTCTTTCCGTAAAAACCTAAGTTGGACCATGGCGATCATTTTAAAGAAAAAATCGTTCAAATCGGTCAAGCCGTTCTCAAGTTATTGATTTTGCCACGCCCCTCCGCCCCCAGACCGAAAATTTCAACCAAAATTCATATAAACCATATATGGGCCACTGCCTACTAGTGTATAAGTTTGGTTGAAATCGCACGACGCGTTTATGATTAGTTCGGCGACGTACATATACGGACTTATTTTTATATATATAGATTCATAAATCCCAGGCCCAGTTCTGTTGGAACAATTGACACAAATTTCTCATCGGGAATAATCAAATCTTAAAAAGCTACTTAAGGCATTTTTCGGAAATAGATCCGATAGGAGAGCTATGATCAATTGTGATTCAAATGAAATCTTGTGGACTGGTTTATGTTTAAATAAAAATAACTTGTGCTGCGCTTTTAATGCTTTTAAGCGATTGGAAGTGTTCTTGTCAAATGCTCATATGACTATTTCCTCTTTTATGCGATTTTTTTTTTTTGAAATAGCGATATTACTATATAATTTTTTCGAGCTTAATCCTTTAAGAATTTATGTCTTGAAGCTTGAATAATAAACAAATACACATAATTTTTTTTCTTTTCTAAAATTTAAAGTTGTAAACTCTTTTAGTTAATTTCTTTAGCATTTGTTGTCATTGCTGCAAATGTTGGATGTTTTCAGTGTTGCCAGATAACCCGTATAGTGGCTAGACCAAACCATTTATCATCTTCATTAGCAATAAAAGTATAAATTTAGTTCTTCGCCATTTTTTCTATTATGCAAAATATAAGAAATAAAAACAATCAAGTTTAACAGTTTCAAGAGCTCAAAAATTCTTCTTCTGTTTCTAAAGAATTTTTTTCTTATATGGAAAATATGATTTTAATGGCCACTAAATGGCTAAATTGGCAACACTGCTGCTGTTAAAACCTCATCTGTGTGAATGGTTGCCAAGGGTCACATTTGTCAATGTGTCAGTAAAATTAATTATACAACATTGCGAACACAATTTTCGTTAAAACAACTGATAAAATAAAATAGACCATAAACGAAATAAGTGGCGTGGGAGAAAAAGGCATAAAACGATAGTGATCAGCAGGGAAATAAGACAAAGGAATAAACTGAGAAAACAACAAAATTGACTTAAGAAAACAAAAACTAAATAGCCAGTATTGTAATTAACCAAAGTGAAAACAAGAACAGCTTTCAAGTGCAAATTACAAAACAACAAAACTAACAAAAACATGAACTATAACAACAAAATCATTAAAATGCTTGCCATTCATATTTGGCCAAGTGAAAATTGACTTTTTTGTTTTGGGTTTTAATAAAACTGACAATTGCTGCTTGTTAAACTTTTCATGAAGTTCAAATATTCGTACTTTTACTTGTTTTATTTTAGTTTTTTCAATTAAACTTTTTCTCCACTTCTTAAACCCATTTAGAGCAAATAAGACATAACAACACAATAGGACTAAGCAAGTTGGAATACTTTTTTCGAATGTCACGAATTTTTGATACCCTTCAGCAAAAATATAAAAAAAAAATATATCAATATGAAACACGATTTCCCACAAGTTTTGGATACGGTGATCTAAATAAGAAATTAAAAACCGAATCCCAAAAGGTGTTGAAAAATATTCGATAAAATAAACGTAACCACTATTTCAAGCCAATCTTTATTAGTTTCAATATGATATTTGAATATCTTCTAACAATTTCTATATTTTTGATAATTTTGCAAATTTATATACAAAAGGCATAATCAATATTTTTAGCAAAAAATATTTGGGGTATTTAAAAGGTAAATAAAGTCATATGTCTTAAAATAATAACAAGAAAACATGACTGCTGAGAGACCCCCCTTCATAATTTACTGCCTGTTTGTAGAACGCGGGAAAAATTGTTCGTTTTTAATAAATCTTTTGACACTTTTGTTAAAAAGTTGCTTTGATATAAACAAAAGGGCCAAATAAACCACACAAACTGTTGCACAAACATATTAAAAAGCATGAATCGTGCTTGTGTGAATATTACAAATTTGTTATGTTGTTATCCAATTATTATATCCAATGCCTATTTCTAAAAAAATATATTGACCTTAAAGCCTCATTCACAATGGAAGCAGCCATTTCGTTTTCCACATGTCTTATATCTTTCCAAGATGATTCATATAAATTCTTTTAATTTTAAGTACAAAAATGTAACTGAAGTTTTGTTAAAGAAATGAAAAACTTTTTTAACTACTTTCTTCTACTACAGCAACAATTTATATGAAGACCTAAATGACGATTATGATAATTTTCATAAGTTTTAAATAAAATTTAGCATAACTTCGTCAACGAAATCCTAGCAAATCTTTTTCTTAGAGGGTGTATTTGAAATTGTTTTTAAAATTTTATCTCAGCAAGGCCTATAGCTAAGCTATATTATTTTAGTTTTTTATTTACCTATGTATGTATATATGATTGTATGTTCTACATGCTTCCTAAAATTTGTTCTTAAAAATAGGATTTGATGATGCATTAGCAAATTATTTCATTCATAATTTTATTAAACTCAACATAAGTTACTGATTTTATTTGCAAAAAGGCGATTTGTCGCTAAATTTTTTAAATATTTCGAAAAAGTTATTTGCAAAAAAGAGTTTTTAGCGAAATATCGCAAAATTTTTTTAATAAGTTAAAAATTTAGCTATTTTCTGTCATTCTGTTTTAGCGATATTCTTTGGAAATCCGTTGGCAACAGTGCAAAAGTGACTCGTTCAACTTACATTTAAAACAAAAACAAATTTTGAAATATTGTTTTTTTTTTTTAAAGTAAGTTAGCGAGTCACTTTTGCGCTCGCGTTGTACAAACAGGCAGTAAGATTTATACTGTGTGGTTATGACAAAACAATAAACACATCATAAAAAGTCTTATTATTTTGGGATATTTTGTTTGAAACACAACAATCATTTTTTTAAACTTTAGTAAAAAATAGCACACCTTGTGAATTATTCAAGTATCTTTTTTCTTTGAGGATTTTCTGAAAATCTGTTGCGATCACCGATTTGGAATATAAGAAGATATCGTTGTTCTGGGTAACGCTTAAGGCCGTTACACACTATCCCACAAAGTCTTAAGTATTTTTTGAAAATGCTTCCCTGATCTAATTATTGTTTGTAAATGTTCAAAAAACAATAACAACTTATCATGACAGCGTTGTACTTTCCTCAAAATACGTAAGACTTGTGTGATAGTCATTAATGCTAATTTACACGGTAATACAATGTATTACGACTTTGTAGAATCAAAATATTATGAAATTCTTTCCATAAAAATAAAAATCTGTTGTAAGTATTTTTCATGTTTACACGGAGGGTATAAGTAAAATAAAAGCGAAGATATTAAACAGCCGAGTTAATAACAAAAAGCAGATGGCTGCAGTTTTACTATATTTACAAAAATAACATGAAAAGTTGATTTTTGTTTTATTTGTAATTTTATGAAAATGTTACCACCTTCAATATAATTCTGTTAAAATGCGACTCTGGTGTGATAAGAATACATAAGTTTATAAAATGGTTTAGAAAGTGATCATTTACCGACCGCTTGTCAATTTTTGTATCCGTATTCTCTCTTACTCAATGCATTTTACTTTTACATGATAAGATTTTTCTCATTCTACATAATTTTTTGACATGTCGTAATACATTGTATTACCGTGTAAACTAGCCTTTACTGATCTATGACTACTGGCTTCCAAACTATCAGAACTTCAATCTGATCTCCTGGTTACCAAACGAAACAAATTTGCTGCAAATCCAAATTCAACAAATACAACCATCTCTTCTAAGGGCTTCCTGAAAAAGACGAAGCAAAATTCGATTATATCACCTTTATCTTTAGCCCTGGCGGGTCCATGATTATCCATGGGGGCAAAACAGAGTACACTCTCGAAAATTTGTATTTCTATACTCTGGTGTTGGGTAACAAATGACGTACTGTACCGAATATACTTTTTTACATGTGTTGGTAGAATTTGGTACAATTTTGCCATTGACACAGTACAATTTAAAAATTGTCAGATCCCAACAGTGCCGGTGAATACTGAACCTGTTGCAAAAACTGTCTCAATAAATAAATAAAAAATCATTTAGATATGAAATCCAAGATTATTTTTTAAAACCGATTATTATAAAGCATAAACCCAGAAAATACAAAATAAACCCGTTGAGCATTTGTATTATACTGACATTTTATTTTAAAAATTAAACCTTAAGAACTACTTTTAAAAATCTTAAAAGTAACTAGAACTAATCCATCTACTGGTCGCACACATGTGTACCAGCCGCTGATAAGCGTATTTTGTGTTATCACACTGCGCGGTAAACACATTTAGGAATTTTCCTATCTCTTACTAAAAATATCATGTTCATGTTTGAACAAGTTCCTTCCTTTACTGATCTATGACTACTGGCCGTATTCTACAGCAAAACATCGAAGCAAAATTCGATTATTTCAGCTTTATCTTTAGCCCTTATGACACTATATTTTTTATGCATTTTTCAAGTTTTGGTGAACAGTGCAAATATAATGTAATAGAAAAATTTACTAGGAGTAAAGAGTTCAGCTATAATAAGATAAATAGCAAACTGTCAAAAATTTTACTAAAGTTATCAATAAAAAATTAAGTTATGTGAAAAAAAAAATTATAATTCTTCAAATTAAAATTGAAATTTCAAGCTTAAAATATTAAAAGTGTTGCTGAATCAGCGGTTTATGCGCAAATCCAGCGATCTACCGCTTTTTGTTTTTATATTCATCATAAACAAAAAGTTGACAACATTAAATAAAACAAACAAAACCATAAAAAAAAACTAAAAAACTTTGTTTACATTTTTTATAGTTTGCTCTTCCTAACATTTACTGTTTCAATTCTATATTAATTCAATGAATAAAAAATGTAGTGCCACAAGGGCTTTACAAAACGAATATATTGGTTATTTATTGCATCTCAGGAGGAATTAAATATCCGTGGTATAATTGCAGGAAATTATATTGTCGTTGTGCTTTATCATAGAGCATATGAGGAGTCGCAGAACAAAGAGTGCCTTTTTGATTATTTCAAAATGTTGGGAAATCAAAGATTATTTTTTCACCCGATTATTTTAAAGAAAATATAAAAAGTTCATTCCTTATCATAAAATGTATCATTTGGTATGCATGCCAAAACGTTATTTTTTTTACATTATACCCACCCCACAACAGTGGAGAGGGAATTACGCGTTTGTGCCGATGTTTGTAGCACCTTAAAATATTGGCCATAGACCCAAAAAGCACGATTTTTTTTTAAGATGCAATTTTTCTGTAAGAAGAGGAGAAAATTTATGCAAATAATATTTTTTCAATAGAACCGAGCCAAATTAATGCAAAGACAACAAAAAACATTTAAAAAAAAAAATCCAAAATACACGTATTGTTCTGCGAATCCCCATATGGATCTATCTCATATGCAAGGCGTAGAATAGATAACGTAAAGCTAATCGACACCAGCGTAGAAGATCATATACATACAATTACCATTGAAGTGGCTAAAACTACTATTACAAACGTATATAAACCGCCTACTTAAATAGAACCTCATTTGGTAGGATCGTTAACGTGGTAGCACGCACAGAACTAGGCGTACTGCAAGTAGAGCCGACAGTGACTTTGACACCGCTCAACTCGTCAACCCAGGACAATACTGAGGTGGCTAAAGTCATCCCATTATGTTGAGATATGTCACCAAAGGGCCGAGTTTCACCCACGATATCACAGAGAGTCCTTGTAGGAGATAACTCCCAAATAATCCATGTCGTGCTGAATCAAAGGCTCGGAAATCACATAGGAGATAAACAGTCTCCTCAGTGCCAGGTTCCCTGCAGCTGAGGCAGCATTAATTGAAAGGGAGACCGAATCTCATATCGTGCTTACCGATCGTCCAATGATTAGTAAGTATGTAAACCAGTCCCGATATGTCCCTGCGTCTGAAGTTGAGAAGTCGCTCAGAGTGACCTAAGTCGTATGTGGGCCACGTTATTTTGGTAGCCCTGCAGCCATTTAGTTTTTTCCATTTGTCGTTAGCTATATCCAGATAGTGTTTGATGATTTTGCTTCTGATAGTTCCCAGGGGTGTTGCGACTGGCACACCCTGTAAAATATCAAGAACAGCTCCAGTCTTGGTCAGCCCATTTGCCTGTTCATCCCTATGCATAGGGATCTAAATTAAGATTGTGTCAGATAGATGGCCCAGTCTGGATAATTCTTCCTTACACTGGTTTGCAAGAATGGACGTTGATTTATGTGATTTTAGTGACATCAGCGCCGCCTGGCTATCGACAAAAATGCCAATTTTGCCGCTGATGTTTCTACTGTGCAGTGTTTTACTTGCCTCTCTTATCGCCAGTATTTCAGCCTGAAATACGCTTGCCTTATCCGGTAGACGGAAAGAGAGATTCACTTGCAGTTCGTCCGAGAAAACCACAGAGCCAACACCACAGGTCATACCAAAGATCCATATGTAAGAATGAGTCGTACTTTTAGCGTGTACAACCTTTTGACCATTCTAGGATTAAGGCCCTACTTGCCGCTAAACATTCTTCGGCAGGTATAATAAGCAACCGTAGCCTTCCTGACCCTGTGTTGCGTATTCAATCTCCATGATCATTTTGCGCCCCAGCCGTTATGTCACCCATCACATCCAGAAACGCACCCGCTACTTATAACACTACGTCATCCGCGTAGGCCACCGCCTTGATGCCCTTATCATCCAGGCTGGTAGGAATCGAGTTAACAACAATGAGCCAGAGTAGAGGAGAGATGACCCCGCCTTGGCGTGTACCCCTTCTAACACACTTTGACCTCATTAAGTAATCCAAGTATATCCTCGTCCTTTTCTATAAGCTGGTGACTTCAACAGCCAACATACATCTTGGCGATACATAATGGACGACATCAGTAGTGTTATGCTGACCGATTGGGACAAGCTAATCAATATGTAGCTTATTTTTGACACGAAGGATTCAAGCTCATTTCATCCTCACTTTCGTCAGCCTAAACGAAAACCACACTCCTATCCAGGCATATCGCAAGGTGCTCCATAGCTTTCGGTTTTGTTTGAAATCGGCATCCAAATCCCATCATTCGTTCCCCAGGCCAAGATGGATCTTTCGAAAAGCTTAATGGCCCACATTATGTTGACGTCAACATTCGATGGGTCAACCTTTTGCCGAAAAACTACACACGCTTCATATTTATCCATACTTAACCATAACATATTACGAGGCATCCATAATATGGTTGCGGCTTCTGGATGGAGTACAAATTTAACTATAATATTTTTACCGGTGACAATAAAATGGCTAAATTAAAAATAGTATGCTTAAACATTTTCGTTAAAAATAGTTTTATTGGAGTGGACCATATTGAAAAGTGTTTTTTCTCTGCGTGTATATTTTCTTCCTTGATTTCATTAATGTTTTATGGTCTTTCTGAATTGGACATATTCTTTTTAGAATTTAGACAATGACATACCCTATTTACGTTTGAGGGATAAATAAATCTTGGTGTTACACATCGAATGAGCAACCAATGAATACTCTGATGGTGGAGGGTATACAAATATATATTTTTTTCATAATTAACTAAGAAAAAGTATCTTAATAAGTTGCACAAAAAGGTAAGGAAATAAAATTAATTGACGCTTATTTTTTCTAAAATTAATTCACATGCAAAATATTAATAATAAAATCTTAATGGTTGTAGAAGAAAATAAGTTTTATTAACACATAATTGGCGTTATAATTTTCATTTGGTATAGTAAATACTTTTTTTAATTTATTAATTAATTATCTAAATTATTTAAAACGGCAGAAAATTAAAAACTTTTAAATATTGTCCGCCTAAGTTATAAAAAATAAAACAGGCTTATAAAAGGTTTATGAAACTTTTCTATGAAAATTTGTTTTCTATAAAAGTTTGTTTATAAACCTGTTTTATTTTTTTTAAAACTTAGCGAGCTTTAACTGTAAATTTAACTAAACGTTAAAACTTTATAACATTAGAATTTATTATATTAAAAAACCATTAAATAGCAACATCTCATGAAGTGATATCGCAAAAACTTATCGTAATTAAGTACTCACTATTAACATTTCCACGTACACCAGCTGCGGCATTTTGACCCCAAGGCGTGCCAGCCGAAGCATGTAGGCCACCCAATAAACCACCGTTTTCGCCACCACCTAAGCCGGCCTGAGCATGATAACCGAGAAAGTTTACACCCACTTTGCCTTCCTTAAAGCTGATGAACTAGAAAATAACAAGAAAAGTAAAATTAATTACCAAAACCATAAAAATTCATAACAATAAAACAATTCAATTAAAAAAAATCTAATGGAAAAAGAAATACGATATTAGGGAAAATTGGTTAAATAAATAAAACGTAAATTAATTGTACATATGGGCACTTCCACAGAAGTCTCACGTTACGCCACCAAGCAATTTATAAAACAAAGTTTTATAATATATAAATTAATCTTTGGGAAACAATTTTAAATCATTGGTGGCGTAACGTGACAAAAAGTAGACTGTCCTGTGGAAATACCCATATATAGGTAATTAAATCCCGTCCACAACAAACATGAGCTGCTGTTAAAACATAATGCTAAAACATCATATTTAATTTTTAATATGTCAAAGGAAGGTACTAGGGTATTCATTTAATCGGGCTTTTGCTTAAATCGGTTAATCGCTCGATTAATTAACCGGGGTTTTGGTTTAATCGGTTAATTTTGTTATTGATCGGTTAACGGATTAATTAAACAGACGTTTTGAGTGTAGGTAATTCTCATTCCCTCTGTAGTCTTCTTTGCGGATAGCTTTGGCTTTTCTAAAATTATTTAGGAGAACGTTTTCTGATGATCTGACCTAAGCAACCAGTGAAATGCGCATAGGAACAGCTTAACCAACAATAAATTTTAGTATTTTTATCAATTAAAAAAAAAAAAAAAAAAAAGGGAATTAAGCACAATAAATAAAATCTTTTAATGAAAAAAAATTATGTATTCCCAAAAACCACTTTTTTGATAATAAAAAAAAAATTATAGTTTATGTTTATTTATAATCTAATTATTTTATTTTTTGTATTCGTGACATATTCTGTTTATTCGTATCCCTCACGCTTTGATACTTCTGCAATTAAATAATATACACATAAGAAAATTAACTATGTATGTATATCAAGGACGATAAAGTATACGTACCATATATTCCCTTATTTAAGTTTTTAACGACTTAAAGGATGATTTTCCTTTTATTCCCTCATAATTACAATTCATAACTAATTATTTCTTAATAATTTTTGACAATTTCAGATTTTGTTTTGTCACGAAAAATTACATTGTCGATGCGAAGGAATGCATTACATCCGTAATTCAAAATTATATATTATATAATTAGTTACATATGTAATTCTTTTCATGTTTTCCTGCTGGGTTACGTATGTACATATGTTACTGGTAGGGTTGCCAAATAAAAATCGTGTTATCAGAAAAAAAAACATTCCAACAAAAAATTTTCTAAAAAAAATGCGACTCCTCATATAGATCTATCTCGAAAAAAAAACTGCAAGAAAATTACTGCTGTCAGGCTAGAGTGCATTTAGATCGGTTAGAAAAAATACAAAAAAGAAAATTCGTGTCCTTTGCTTTAAGAAATATTATATTTTGTTATGCCTTGCCACCTTATGCTTAATGTAGTTTTCTTTTAGGACTTGAAACTTTGAAGTTGCGTCGTAAGATGTTTTCATTATCATTTATTTTTGACTTATTAAATGGAAATATTGATTACCCTGATCTTTTGGCTAAAATTGCTTTTTTGACGTCCCCTGCAAGAATATTCGTCGTCATAATATATTTTTTATTCAACTACATCGTTCTAATTTTGTACTTAATATTCCATTTATTAGAGCTTTAACATTATTTAATAAATTATCGCATAATTTTAATGTGGGATTTAGTAGTTCGAAACATAATCTTGAGTCTTTTCTTTTATTATATTTAAATAATTTTAAATGACATTTTTCATTAACTAACTTAAGTTCTTCAAATAGTCGGTAAGGAACAATGTTATAAAGACATAATTAAATAAAATAAATACATGATGAGTCTATACTTAACACTAACATCATATTAGTGTCACAGATTACACACAGATATCTAAAAAGTGACGTGCGAAAAAGGCCTAAATCAGTTTCGAGGGCAGCTTTCGAAGACAGAGACAAAAATTCTTTTTTTGGTAGTGAAGTGGGAATGTGAAAAAACAGGCCGCTACAATCAACACAAATTGCGTGATCAAAAAAAAAAAAAAAAAATATCAAAACACAAGCTACATTTAACAAAAGCATTACTGAAAAAAAATGTATTTAGTAATATTGTTTTGTTTTATAATTCTATTTACTTACTTAAATATTATTTACTACACCATTTTTCATTGAAATTGAGAAAATTCCAAATGAAAATGAGAATTTCAATTGGAAATTGAGAAAATTCCAATTGAAATTGAGAATATCAATTTGAAATTGAGAATATTTCAATTGAAATTGAGAATATTAATTTGAAATTGAGAAAATTGCAAATGAAATTGAGAATTTCAATTTGAAATTGAGAAAAATCCAAATGAAATTGGGAAATTTTTATTTGAAATTGAGAAAATTCCAAATGAAATTGAGAAATTTTAATTTTAAATTGATAAAACTGAATTATATGATTTTTATTATATTCATACAATAAACATAAGGATGAAGAAATGAAAATAACAACAAATCGCAGTATTATTGACCAACAAGCATATCTTCCAGATCCAGAGCAGATTGATAAAACGTTGTAGTATGTTGTATGGCTCTACTGCAATCTCCAGCAGGGCTGTCAGATGTGGCGATTTCTCGCCAAACGTGGCGATTTTCAAACTCTTTTGGCGACCTAATTTTCGATTTATAAAATAGTTGGCGATTTTGTTGGCTATTTTTGAAGAGCCATCTATTTGTTTTGAAATTTGTTAAATTCAAAACGAAGAAATAATATTTTTTTTATTCTAGTATTTCAATGTATGAAATTTGATGCATTCATATGTATGACCAGTATTTAAAACTAAATAATGTTGAAATGGCTGATGAAGATAATCTTCGAGAAATTTTTTTTTCACATTTAAATGTGCTCTTGAAAGAAGTAATAAGTAGAATTCTTTAAAAATGAATATAATAAAAGTTTATGAAAATTTTTCCATTCTAAAATGTGACAAATTATCACACAAAATTTGTTGTTTTTAAATATATTTTAAAGATTTTTTATGAATCCTAACTTACCCTTGGATGTTAATGAAATACAATAGAAAAAATACAGTTTGTTAAAAGAAAATTGTAATGATGATATTCAATCTAATTAAGATCAGTTAAGGCCAATAATTTGTAGCTACAAGGATACGGCAGGTACCTGTATTGAAATATTGAAATTCACTAAATATCTGCTTTGAAGTAGAATGCGATATGAAGTTTTCGACACGTTTTTACGAGCCAAAAGTTATATGAATATAAATAGCACATGTTGCATTTCTTTTCTACTTTTACAATGTATTTCAAAAAAGAAGACAACAAGTTAGTCTTCTTGGTGAACTATATAGCGTTTTAGTTATATAATAGAACTGCAACTACATACAAATATATTGTACATCCAATATTTGTTTAATACTTACCGCAACATCCTTTTTTTGTTACATTAAGTAGACTACTATAAAATATTTTAAACATTGCACCTTTTTTGTTAAATAAAAATTAAACAAAATATGTATATGGCGACTTTTTTTGAATTTTTGGCGGATTTTAGGGATACGGAACAAATTTTTTTTTGGGATTTATGAAAAAATATTTTTAATTATTCTAAAAATACATATATTATTGTCGAAATCGAAAAAAATAAATGCTTTGGCGATTTTGGCGATTTTTGACATTGAATTTGGCGAAAAAGATCAAAATCAATCTGACAACCCTGATCTCCAGTAGTTATACATGTCTTAGAAGCCTTAATCACCTCTTCTAAAAAGGCAAGCCTCTGCTCTCCCACATTAGATGCTGCTTCAAAAACTCTTTTCGATGATAATAAATTTTATTTATGTCGTCTTGGAGTAAATTACAAAATAATTCGAAAAACTGAAGAAAAGACCTTTTTTAAAAATGGTCCAGCTCACGGATGGTCAACGCTAGAAACAAAATATTTTGGGAATCATCATAAAACATATCAATCTTTATTTTCAGAGGGGTAACAAAATCACTTTTTTTTTGAGTCGCTCTAATGTATAACCATTTATTTTAATTTCGCTAAAAAGTAAACCACTAAAATGTATTTATTTTCGAATAAAATTTTATACTGGTAGTAAATTTTTAACAAAAATCTATTTATATATTTTTAGCATTTTTTTAAATAATTTTTAGCTTTTTTTTGGCAATGTCTAATGCCAGATTTAGCATTAAAAATTTTTAAGATCTGGTCACACTGCTTGTCAACAATTGACTATTGTTTTTTTTTGCACACAGCTAATTCGATTAGAAAGACATTGCATTGGGTATTAACAGCAAAAGAAAATCTTACCATAAAAACTTTTAATTCCACCAGGTTTCTTTGTTTTATAATTTATTTTTTTAATTCTTTTTTTTCCCATTTTTTGTTCATTTACAGCCGCAAAGGGCATCAACGGCAACAGAAAACCAACTCCTCGTAAAAGTGTTAAAAAAGTAACAAGCAATAGTTTGAAAGTGAATAGAAAAGTTTTAGGCCACCAACCACTTTTGTTAACTTTGTGGTCAAAATAGTAACTTTTTGCCTCAACCACTGAGCAACAGAATGTCCACTACTATTTTATACCAGTTGATATTTATCCTGACTGAGCATTTACAGAAATAAGTGCAAATACACACAACTAAAATAGCAAAAAAATAAAAAGAAAGTAGAAAAACTAACTTTTTCACCAACAATAAAATTCCTTGTAAAATTACTTTTATACACAAATAACATTTACTTTAAAGCAGCGATAAGCCCCTGTTCTCAACAGGGGACGAATGCTATTGGATTTTATCAACACACGCACACAGAGCACGAACCCAGCGTGAAAAATTGCAAGCGGCTCCCACTTTTCAGACCTTAAGGAAGGTCTTCAATGGCATTCTTAACAAACTGTTACTCATTTCCCTCTGCCTTCTTTAAAAATGTCCTTTATAAAATATTTTACAAATTTAAACGTTATTCTAAGATAAGGACTGGAACAGAATAAAGTATTTGTAGTAGTAGCTGAAGCTGACGACTGCTCTGTAGCATAACAAAGATACAAATTTCGAACTTGGCACTTCAACTTCAGCTGCAACGACGAATACAACAACGTATTCTGTTGAAACTACCCAGCGGTTAAAAGAAGGAGTACAGATGCCTTTGTACTCCTTCTTTTGGATGTACAAGGCCTGATCGCTCCATTCCATACTCATTTCTTTTTTGCACACGTTGTCATTGATATTCTGAAAGGCATTCAAATTAATGCCCCTTAGAAGGCTTTTCAGAGAATGGTGATTTTATGATCTTATCTTTTATACGAAATAGCCTATGCCTTCCTTAAGGTGTTCGTAAGCAGTTAGATAAGAATGGTAATTGAATAAAAAAAATGTCTTAGCAGGCCTTCAATAAGGCCTGAAGTAAGAAGATCTTCTGAGTTTTCCTGCTGGGTACTTTCAAACTGACGTTTTTAACTTTTCACAGCATGCATCGCTATTCGTAACGTTGTACTACACCGACTATTCTGTTCCCCAATTAGGGCCTACCAAAATTATTATTTTAGTTGTTGCATGCGAATTCCTACACATTCTCAAATTCTTCTCAAATGTGTAAAAATGGTCTCCAATGACATGCCGTGTACATTTGGAATAAAGTTGAAATGCGGCTGGGAGGCCTTATGTCTGCAAAAAGTCTTTTAGAGTGGCTATTTAATACTTCTCTTTCCCGCTGGGAATGTTAATGAAATATGCCAGGGAGATCTCTTTGGCCATCGTCCAGACTTTTAATTTTTGTTGCAGCAATTCTTGAGTTTATTGGTGAGAGGGGTCAGAGGAGGGGTAATCAGTTTCATATAATCTGCAACTCTGTATTGTTTTGTTATTCTCACTCTTTTTAACGTGAAGTTTGCTGTAGGCGTATCTGTATTTATATAAAAAATATAAAAAGGAGAAGAGGAGAGACAAGAAAAAAAATATAAAAATGCAATTTCAAAGCAGAATTTTAAAAATTGCTGCTACAAAATTTGCAAGTCTGGACGATGACTTATTAGTATGACGCGAATTGTTTAAACGTTATTAGAAATAGCTGGCAATAAATGCAATTAATTTAAAAACACTCACTGCCTGTATTTAAAATAAAATAACAATTTTGCTTGGGAATTTAACTGAAACAACAACAAAGCAACTAAAATTTGTTTTTGTTTTCAATATAAATTTCTAAACGAAAATTTTTATTTAAGTTTAAAAACAGGCATTTGTTATAAAAAAAATTCTCTCTTTTTGCCTTCTTCTGCTCAAAAAGTATAGACTTACTGACGTAATATCAGTGCTGCCATTCTTTTTAAATTTTCAGCCATTTTTTATTTTCACAAAATATATAAATTCGTTTAGCCGATTTTTTCTGTATGTCAACATATACAAGAATTTTTTGTCAACCAGTGGGATTTTCGGTGTAGGGTTCTATATAAAACGAAAGAGCCAAAAAAAAAAAAAAAAAAAAAATTGTGGCAAAATAACAAAGACTTATAATTATCTTCTTCGGACCAGAATAGGAAACTAGACAAAATCCTATTCCAGAGGAATGGGAACGAGTTTAAATCTCAAGTTTAGGTTAAGAAGGGTTATGCCCCAAAGGGCGCACCTCCACTCGGATACCAATGCGGTCCATTGTGAATCCCTTCAGTAAGGAGATAGAGAAAAGAAAGATTTGAAGAAGGAAAGAAATAAACAGATAGAGAAATCTCAAACCGTGTGGGAAAATTTAAAATGTCTGTCATATTATCCAGTTGGGCAGATTTTCGTTGACGAGATCGTCATAACGCACGAGCTATCCCTTATCGCTTGCGTTTTCTTGAAGACAATTTAAAGGAAATCGTCGTATACGCCTGTATGGCAACATCTTGTTTGGAGTCCCCAAGCAAACTTTATAAAGGACATGTGGAGTGACATTGTGTTCTAAATTAACTTTCTTCCAAATCTATGCGCGACAGTATAAACGACTTTGTCTTGGTAGTTGTCTTTATCATACTCTTTGTGGGACAGTATAAGCGACATTGTCTTTTTAGTTGTCTGTATAAAAAGCTATTGACGACAATATAAAGGTCAAAGCCTTCTTCTGCCGAAGTTGAATGCCTTTCAATCACTTGGTTTGCTTAAAATTCTCACATCCTTTTTTTTCAAGTGTTGACTTTAATACCTACATTTTTTTTTTTTGCAAGGTTCCCTCGCACATATGTAAGTATTATCCCTGAGTACAAAAAAAATCCCAAAAAAAATCGTGTTGTGGCAACATTGCAAAATATACGTGTTTTTATAGCTTAAGATTATCCCGCATTGTTCTAGATGGATTGGCAAGTGAAGAAAATCTGTTTTTGCTTACTGAGTACCAGCTATTAAACTTTATTTTTGTTTTTGGTTCTTTAGGAAACTTAAGTTTTTTTTATTAAAGAGTGGGATAAATTGATTTAAGGAACAAAAACTGAATTTAATTTTAAAGGTGATTTGTAGCAGTTGTTGTTACGAGGTTTTTAACACCGCACACAACTCACTAAAGTTTGTTAAAAAATTAATGAAACGAAAAAGTTACCGAAATAATGTTTTTGTTTTTTAATTTATTTCCTTTACACTAGACAAGTGTTTAGGGGAAGTCCAAACCTGGCTGTTTGAAGGACAATTTTATGTTTTTTAAATAGAAAAAATGGAACTACTCAATTGTAGACTAATTCTTATTTCTATAGAATTTAAAGTGGATAAATTGTTTTTTAAAATCGGAAATATACTCTTATTTTCAAATATTGATATAGTGGAAAATAACAATAAGCCAATTTGGTCCTGTTTCGAAAAACAACTGATATTGAGATCAAAAATATCAGCGCATTTTTAACAAACGAATAATGCTAAGGCCAAAAATTTCATCGCCTTAAGGTATGTGCAGACCTAAAAAAAATTTATTTTTTTCAAAAAAATCCAAAAAAGCATGACCAGCAAATTAATCAAACTTTAGCTTTATATTTAACAATTTTTATTGACTTCCTTATTTTTGTTTGTAATAGTGCATTTACACTTGTAATTTTCAAAATAGTTTATGATCGTAAACTACTTTCATAAACTATATCGTTTACATCAGCAGTTTTGACAGTTAACAGTTTAACAGCCGTGTCATAAAACAGCTGACTTCAGTAAAAAAAACTTAAAAACGTTGGTGCACGTACATTTATACATACGATAAACATACCTTTTATTTTCGTTATCCATATTATATAAAACAATTTTCAATTAATTTTTTTAAACTTTTTCTTGATGTGTTCCTTTTTTTAACGCAAACTTTTTTAACTTAATTTTTTTTTTTTTATGAAATGTAAAATATCACTAGCGTTGCCAGAGCAAAATTTGAAAAGAACAGAGTTGCATTAACAAAAACTGGTTGTTTGTAACTAGTTTATCTCAAAAGCTAGTTACAAACGTGTTTATAATTTGTATGGATAAACAAGTTTCTTAAACTAGTTTATCATCATAAACAACTTATAACCTGTTTATGGTGTAGGTGTAAATGCACTATTAGATGATACTTGTATAATTGAATAAGGAAACTGTTAAGTTTTTTTTATTTTTTTTTTATTCCTACGCTAAACAAACAATTTTTTAATAAAACTAGTGGTTACGTGTAGGACGTCAAATAGTTAATAGGTGCGAATATAGCTAAGTAGCTAATTTCCTTCAGCAGATACTAGGGTATTGATTTAATCGGGCTTTTGCTGTAATCGGTTAATCGCTCAATTAATTAACCGAGGTTTTGGTTTAATCGGTTAATAATCGGTTAATTTTGTAATTTATCGGTTAACCGATTAATAAAGTTTTCTTTATAAATTAAGTAATTTCAATAAATAAAAATGCATAAATTCTTTATTATTTTAAGTTTTTTACAAAAAAAAAAAAAAAAAAAAAAAAAAAAAAAAAAAAAAAAAAAAAATTACGAACATAACAATTCTTGAACTAAAACGAGCAAACAAAAAAAATTCACAAATATGCTTTGTCAAGAATAAAAGCAACAACTTGTGCACTTAAAATCAATTTTATATATAAAAAATATTTCTCAACATTGCGATCAGAATTATTTCAAAGCCGTTGATAAAGAAAAAAATATTATTTGTACAAATTAAAGGCAATTTTGTTAAGTCATTTAGTATGTCTTGTAATCAATTTGGATAGTCCTTCCAAAGTTATGTTAAAATTGGTGGAACAGTCTCTTTAAAAACTGCAAGCTTTAAAAAAACATTAGAAGTAGGAACACCTAAAACTTTAGATTTCGACTCTTTGTGCAGTAAGGGACCATAACACATTGAGGAAAAGGTACAATTTGTTGCATAGTGTTCTATAATAACAGTACTTATGCGTCTCCCTGTAGCTTAACCTTCGCTCTCATAGTATCTTCGCTTTAAACCATTAAAAATTAATTATTAATTCTGAACACGATTTAATTTTTGTGCTAAATTCTATCAAACGCCTTTTTCGGATTAAGGTTTGTTTACCATTTTCATTTCGAATTTAAGCTAAAGTGTGTCCTTTTTGCCTCATTCCATTTTCAGTTGTCGCTCTGCGGGAAAAATTTTTTTGAAAGAAATAAAATAATGAATTAATTTGACTCATTGTCACGACCAAACGAATCACAGAAAAAATAATAATTGATTTGGATTACAAATTTTTTTAAAATAATTAAAAAATTAATAAAATTTGCACCGGTTAAAAAATAATGGTATCAAAAAAAAAATAATTTTAATACGAGGGCCGATCAATAAGTCCGTGACTTTTCGAACTTCCCTCGCAGTTATATGAACTGCAACTCTGCTCCCATCAAGTACCACCTGTTAATAGACTAATTTTTTTTTAAAATGGAAAATAGTGAATTTCGAGTGCTCATTAAACATTATTTTTTGCGAAAAAAAAACCTTCAATCAAACCAAGGAAAAGCTTCATAAATACTATCGGGACTCTGCACCATCGATTTCAATGGTAAAAAAGTGGTTAACTGACTTTCGGTGTAGTCGCACAGGTAAATTACATGAATTGAGCAACGAATTGGTACCTCATCCGCCATATTCTTCGGATTTAGCCCCCAGTTACTATTTCCTATATCCGAACCTAAAGAAATTGCTCGGTGGAAAGAGATTTAGCTCCAACGATGAAATTATTGGTCAAACAAATGCCTATTTTATGGACCTCGAAAAATCCTTTTTTTTGGAAGGGATACACAAATTGGAGAAACGTTGGATTAAGTGTATTGAGCTAAAAGGAGATAAATTTAATTTTTGTAAAAAAACTGTGTTTCATTCAAAAAGTCACGGACTTATTGATGCGCCCTCGCATTAATAACATTTAATGCAGTAGTGTTGTTGATATAACTAAATGTTTTATTCACCTGAATAAATTTTTAATTAAAACTGATTTTATTTCTGATTAATAGTTTAATTAAAAAAATATTGACGATAATTGTTTCTGTGATCTGTTGTGTAGAACTTTTTTTTATTAGCCTTTGTCTTCCAAGATCGTTACTTTGTAGCACTTTCACGCTTTAAACTACACAAATTGAGCCATTATTACGAGAAATTTGTAAGATTCCAGTATATTTTAGGGGTTCCGAAAATTAATTTGAGGGATAATAATTGAAATAAAAATTAACTTTCATTTTGGCGTGGTGGGAGTAACAAAATATATCTTGAATTTTTATTCATGTATGTTGGTTAGAGTGATTTTCGAGAGATCTTTTTTATGGGAGACAAGATCCAAACCAATGTCGATATTGAAAAGGGAAGTGAAATTTATATAAAAGATTTGGTTATATCTCAAGAGATCCTTACAGAATTTAGTTTTTGTGCTTCTATTTCCATATTTATTCTATTTCCGTGAACTTAAGTTTGTTACAGAAACGTATGCGGATTTAGGGTTATAGGGATTTTCTGGGGCGATTCCAGTATTTAAATATATAAACTGACTTTTACAAAGCTTAGATTTATTGTTTTATAAAAATTATTTTTACTTTAATACATTTCCTACTACACATTTTTTTTGGCCAGCTCAGTAAAGTTTGGAAATCGTCCTCAATATCACGCCGTGTCAAAATCAACATTTTCAACACCAATGTAAAATCAACTCTGTTATATGGATGTGAAACTTGTTACGCTGCCTCCCGAGACATTCACACTTTGCAAGTTTTCGTAAATAAATGTCTCCAAAGAGTTCTACGAATCTTCTGGCCACGAACCATCTCAAAGAACAATCTGTGGCCTGAAACTCGGCAAATACCGTTGTGTGTAGAACTACAGGCAAGGCAGCGTAATTGGATTGAACACACACTCCATAAGCCACTGTCCGATCTTGCCAGGAATGCTATCGAATGGAAACTGCAGGGAAGGTGCAGAAGAGGCCGATCAGCATCTACATGGCGTAGGCAAATTGATAGCGAGTTAAAAAATTAATAAGAGTAGGAGTAAAGTAAAAACTACTGCGATGAAGAAATCTGAATGGAAGTAGTTTGTTGAGACCCTATGCTCCTTATCAAGGGGAATAAATATATATAAATTAAAAAGTCGAAAGCGGAATTAAGGAAGAACATGTTAATCAATTAAAATATATAATCATTCATTCAAAACAAATTTCGATCTACCAAAGTTAAAATGGATTAAACGGCAATTCCCTGAGGAGATTGTGTGGTTACAATATGTACATGTCAGGGCAACCTGGGTTCAATTCCCAGCTCAGTCAAGAATGAAAAATTATCAATAAATTTTAATTAATTTCATGTTGTAAAATTCCTTACTTCATAAAAATAATTTAATGAAAATTAAATTAATGAACTTTAGCCTGGTTAAAATATCAAAATTTGGATTAAAAACTATTTAACAGTTCAATAAAATAACGACAATACAAATAATTATACAGGGTGTCCGCCGGAAAGTTATACTACTTTGTTTGTTTATAATTTTTGATTAAATGAAGGAGAATGGATCTTATATTGATAAATGTTTTATTTAATGTCGGCAATTATGTATGGAATACAATATCAGATAAATGTCCGCCTCTGTTAGCCTCACAAATGCGAGCAGTTGTGGCCTTAAAATTCGAAACAATATGAAAATTTAAGATCTTTAACAAAATCTAATTGAAAGTAATAAAAATACACATTTTGTTATGGGTGCCTTATTTCGTACGTCCCTGTTGTCTTAAACATTTTAAAGAATAGAGTAGTAGAAAAAAACAATATGGTCACATCTAGTTTATATAGAGAAATTGAAATTTAATTTTTAGCAATTGCTTAATGGTCGTTTTATTGTGGTCAATTGTTGGTAAAATTACAAAAAAAGGAAAGAACACAATGTAGAAATAAAATTATAAAAAAAACAACTCTTCATGCACACTAATGGAGAGGAGTACTTTAGTATCCCCCATCATGAAATGTGCATGAAGAAGGAGAAGAAAATTTCAAAAATCAATTTGCTTTTTTCTGCACTACATTAAGCAAATGTTTCAAACGGCAATTCTCTTTCAAAATTAAATGTTTAATAAAGTGATTTTTGTTTGTTTCATTTAACGAAAGTTGGAAATTGAATTATTTTTGTTTATTTTGTTGATTGTTAAATAAAATTGTTGTTGTTTAAATGAAATATTTCATTTGGCCAAAATAATATCCCAAAGGCATAAATGGTATTTTGAAAAACTTTTGTAAAGAAAAGGGAAGTGCTACAAAGAAAAGGGAAGTGCTACAAAAGAAAGAAAAAGAAGTAAGAAAGTATACTCGGACAAGCCCGGCCTTATGATGCCCTACAACACGGTATTTAGAGACAATTTTTCGAGAGTGTAACCAATTTGAATCAAATGGCATTAATGGAAACGCCAGAGCAAAATTATTCATGAGGTTAAGATTCATGTCAAATTTTTTTGTCTCGAAAATAATTTAGATATTTTTTAAGCTATATAAGATTTTTTTGTTTTTTTTTAGTAATTTTAGGGACCTACCACCACAAAATGTTGCTCTCACAAATGAGCTACTATAAAAGTTATCTTCGCTAAATTTTATATCATTGCCAACAATTATAAGGAAGTTATGGCACTTAAAGCTATTTTCGGGAGGGGTATTTGTATGGGAGCTATAATCAAATATGGACCGATTACTATAAAATTTTTTAAGATGATCCAGATTGCATAAAAATATGTTTGAATTACAATTAATCTGAATACGAACATAATAATAATGGTTTATGGGCAAAAGACACTATTCCAGAAAGAAGCTTGTATAGGAGCAATGTGAAATTATGGAACGATTTTTGACCCCTTTGATAATAAGAACGTATGTATCAAATTTCGTCAAATTATCTCCAAAATACGACCTGTGCCCATAGCTGCCAGATAAAATTTGTGGAAAATCTTCAGATTTTGAGGAAAAAATAATCAAAATCGTCAAATTGCCTAATCTAAATCGTCACAAAAATCGTTATTGTAAAAAACCATTAATTTTTTATAAGTTTTGAAAATGAATTGTTGTTTTTAGTTTCCGTTGCTAATAAAATTTTAATATATTCTGCCTGTTTTTGAAATTAAATAAAAATTTTCGTTAAGAAACTTATTATTGAAGTAACACAACCAAACTGTTTTCAAAAGTATTGGCATTTATAAGAAAAGTAAGAAAATAAACTAAAACCAAAAAATATCAAACACCTACTTTTCACGTCGAAAATAATGCTTAAGAACTTATGTCTGGTAAATATCAATAAAATCAGTCTTTGTGAATGAAAATTATCAGAATGTGAACCCAGACTAAATAGAGTGGTTGTAAAATGCCTGCAATAATAAAGTACTAACTGATCAAATAGAACTCTTAAAAATATGCATCGTGCTTAAAAAAAATGAAGCATCCCTAAATAGCGCGGCGTCAACGCTTTGCAATTGGAAAATCCGATTTTGACAGCGCGTTAATATAAGCGAGGCACCTATGACAACCATGTTTTTATCGTTTGATAATAAATAATGGCAAATAAGCTATTTTTAGGTCAAAGTAGCGGTTTTAATTCCATTTATTATATCATTTATGAGGGGTTTAGTAAGCACGAAAGTTAACACTACTGTTTGTAACACAACGCTGACGCTCTTGTTTAGGTATGACATATCAGCGTAAAAGCTACGCGGAAGAAAACGTTCCGCCTTCCGCTCTTATTAAGGTACGGCTGTAAGACATGAAAATTACTGCCAATCAAATAATTCAACTAAATTTATATTAGAAGGTTAAATAAAATGTGAAATTTAAATTAAAACCATATGTAAATTTGAAAAAAATTTGTCATTTAAAAAATCGTCAAATTTGGTGTATAAATGTTCCTATCGTCAACAGACCATTTTTGTACCTGAAATTCGTTAAAAGGACGATAAATCGTAAAATCTGGCAGCTATGCCTGTGCCTTGCGCACAAAGCTTACATGGTTAGCCAGCCTGCCAGGCACCCGGAAGAACGGACGGATGGATATTGAAAGATTGATTTTGTTATTGAGTCGATGCTAAAAGCTGGGTCTAGGATAAATGTTTTAAGGTGTTACAAACATCAGCTCTAACGCATAATACCCTCTCCACTATTATGGTGTTGGTATAAATATTACATACACTCACAATATTATTACAGTAACGGACTGCAGGTTATACAAGAAGTATTCCCTTAGGTCATTTTTAAATAAATAAACATTTATAATTCCAAGCAAATTTATTTTTAACTGATTCTAAAATTTATTAAAAAAAAACTAAGAGCACATTAATACGGATTTTAGGTTGCATTTAATATTGTCAGTTGATTAGGTAAAAGTATTCTGTATGTAAAATTAAATGAAGATAAATTTTAAAACAAATGTACATTTACTTAAAGACCGATGTACCTATTTTGCATTTAATTTTAACGAAAAGTTAATTTAATTTTTACTGTCAAAAATTCAACAGCGAATTCCAAATTCCTTAAAAACAAATGAGTTTGCAGTTATTTTACATAATTTAACTATATATTATATTTTAATATATTTTTTTATTAAGCTTTAGGTCACTTTTTTATAAAAAAAAACAATTTAAATATTATTTATTTTTCGATATTTCGATTTCCGTTGGAAATCTTCATCAGGAAATTTTTTAAATAATATAAAATTACAAAATTATTTTTGACAATCAATGGAAAAATAACAAATGGAAAAATAAACTTAAAATTTAAATCAAAAACTTAAAATAAAAAGAGGAAAACAAATCAAATTTTTAAAAATATACAAAACCTAAAACCTATTTTAATTTCCTTTCCGTCAATATATTTATTTTTATCAAATATGTATTTTCAGTCTGTGCTGTGCCATCTGAACTAAATTTTATAAACAATCAAAGACAAATACATATCTATTATTTTCCCTTCCATGAACCTATTTATTTTAATTTAACCCTGCAAACAATTTCGATCGAAAAATAATCTAAATAGTTTCCCCATTTAGCAAAAATCTGTCGCTTTTGCTATTCAATTCTTATTTATGTAGTTACATCGTTCGGGAAGAAGTGTCCCACTATGGTAATATTTACATAAAGAATCTACTTAGTGTCTATATTTTATGACGAATTAGTGCGCTTTGGTAGTTTTATATCAATTAAATTTAGTAGTATCGCTTTTGGCTCCAAAAAACACTCTTTTGAAGTTACATTTTTTCTTATTGTTCTTTATAATAAAAAGTGGGCCATTTTACTGTTTATCTTTGTTTGATTTTGTAAGGGAAATCTAAGTAAAATATATAATTAATGAGCTTAAAGTTAAACAAATATTAAAAAATCTACCGTACATTTAATTAAAATAGCTGTTAATGTTTTAAAGTTAAAAACCTAATGTGGACAAATTTTGTTAAAGGAATTTACAGAAAATCACAAATTTGTTCAATCACTAACTTTGTAAACTTTCATCATATTATAACTACCATATTTTTTTATTGCTTAAAATAACTTATTTTACAAATTTTTTTCACTAATAACGTTGATCTTCACCAGAAAAATTAAACAAAAACACTAATTTTCACACAAAAATTTGTAAAGTCATTAAATAAACAAACAGTTTAAAAAATCACTAATATCCTTTAAAAAAAGATAGTTATCAAATTATTTTTTAATTTCATTTTCATTTGCTCTAAAAAAATATGTATGAGAAATTATTAAAAATTTACCCAATCTAACCAAAGAATAAGTTTGGGCTGTTTTGTGCACTCATTTATACAACTTTCATGAACTAGAACGCTCTTCGGTAACATTTGGATTCCGCGCAGTCCTAATTTTAAGTACAGTACTATAACTATTTCATTTTTCAAATAATAAAAATTACACTTTATTTTACATAACTTTATAAATTTATATTATTTCACACGCACGTGGCACCGATCACATGGCAACTTAAATACAAACTGAGCTCTTTTACGCATTTTTCTTTTGTATTCACTATTAAACAGCAAATCGTTGCAAAGAAGTCAATATAGTATGGGAATTGTTCAGCTGTGCTATTGTTGTAATTATATAACTGTTACAATTATCTGAACAACTCATTAAAGTGACGAAAAAGTATAATTTAAGAACTCATAATTCGATTCTAACGTATTTTGTTGTTGTTAAATTCCGAAAAATCTACTGTTTAACTACCAAATGTGTAGAGTGTGAAAAACACTCTACCAATTGCTTGGAGGGAATAAATGTCTATAAATCTGAGGTATTCCTTCAGTATCTTTTTTAAAATTAATCCTTTTCTCAAATGGAACATTATTAATCTGTCACATATCTAGCATATATCTACGTTTCTTAAAATTTTCTATGTTCAAAATAGATGTGTTTTCAAAATCAGGATAATAATTAAAATCTCTACAATATGTTGACAATGCCGTTCCATGGGCTGAATTATAATTTCTAATATTCATTAATAATATTCATTCCCGAAAATAATTTTTGATATAATTTCTATATTTTTGGTCATGTTTATGTCCTGCTAATCTAGTTTTCAATTTTGTCCCAGTTGTTCCTACATATATTTTCCTACATTGTTCGTTATCATTGCCACTACAATGAATTTTATAAACTAAATTAGACAGATCCGACTTTTGTAATATATCCTTAGTTCTTGTGAATAATTTCCCAACATTATTATTCACCTTATGTGCCATTCTGTATTTCCCTTTGCCATATATATATTTGAGTTTTCTAATCTTTCTGAAAACCCAGGTACATAAGTAAATGTTTTATACTTTTTTGGTTAAAAAATTTCATCAATATGACGATCTTCTTATATTATATTTGGGGTATTCACAAGGTGTGCTATCATGGTTTATTGTCATAATGTTCTAACATTTTACAATGGTTTAAAAATATTGTTGTTGGTTTGTAAACAAAAAGTGTCTTAAATAAATAGAACGTTGCTTGCTGTGTTTATTGTGCTGTCGTAATTAATAGCACATTAAATTATGAGGGGTTGCTCACAACAGTCGTATTTTTTCATGTTATTATTTTAAGACATATGACTTTA
Organism: Pollenia amentaria; assembly: GCA_943735925.1. Classification (NCBI taxonomy): domain Eukaryota; kingdom Metazoa; phylum Arthropoda; class Insecta; order Diptera; family Polleniidae; genus Pollenia; species Pollenia amentaria. The sequence continues at coordinate 178,258,849 of OX031010.1, read as the reverse complement.
TGACACCTTGTGAATCCCCCAATTGTCTTATTAATTTGCAAATAAGTTTGTTAGGAAAACAATTATTCCTCAAAATATTTCCAATAATTACCTTATTTTTCCTACACAGAAAAAATTATTAAATTTCTCCTATCACCAAATTTGTTCTAAATTCATAATATGAAGCATACAAGTTGTTGATTTTGCACCTATTACCAAAATGATTATATTGATTACTAAAAATTTTAAAATTTTGAAAATATATTTTCAATGAATGATATTTTTAATTTTAATTAAAAAAGTGATCAAAAAACTTTGAAATTTTAAACAATGTGTTAATTTATTTAAATAAATATTGACAATTCCCAACAACAATTCTACATGCTTAAATAATTTTATTTTAAACGAAAAAAGTCAATTAAGATTTTTTGTTATTTAACTAAAATTTTAATTGAAAATTTATTTCAAAACAACTAAAATGTTAATTAAATCAAAACTAAATTTTTAATTTTTTTCAGCAAAAAAATCAATTATCACATTAATTAAATTAAAATACTTTCTAAACCATTTTTTTAATTGATCCCAGCAAACAATATGAGTCCTAATTTTCTTTTTACAAAGGGTTCAAATGGATAGTTTTGTCTAATGAAAAGATTTACAAGGGCATTGTTTAGTCAAATATTCACACATAAAGTACACAAAAAACATTAGTGAAAAAGTTAAGAAATAAATAAAATAAATGAATAATAAGCATTTGTTTTCTCAAAGATTTTATCAAAACCACAACCGAACCGCGCAAAATGATCACAATAATGACAGACAAACGCAAAATATTGAAATGATCAAGAAAAAGAAAACAAACTACCGTTGCCCCTCAGAAAACCCTCATAAATAAGAGTTTTTTTAGGAGTGTGCTCCTAAATTGCTCATAAGAATGACTCTTTTCGGAGTCCTGAATTCTACAGGCTCCGAAATCAATCAGAATTGCTCATAAATTAGGAGGGTAATCATAAAAATCTCAAGAAAAGGAATCTTTTAAGAGTCATATTTAGGAGCGCTCCGAAAATTGTTTGGTGGGATAAAACACTTTTTTCTGTGTATGGAATCTATTATCACTAATTGTTAATATTCTATCTATTAGATTCCTAGCTGTATTAATAATAATTCTCTTCGGGTGTTCCGAATAATAATTTTAAATTATACCTAATGAGGTTGGTTTTTGATACCAATCTATTTCCTTTTCTTATCACGAACGTATCCAAATATGGAATTAAATAATTCAATTCCCTTTCAATAGTGAACTTAATATTCTGATCAAATAAATTAAATGTTGATAGCAAGGTATCTATCTCATTCTCATTAACATGGTATTTGTACGTTTTAAGAATTTTCTGCCAATTTTTACGATTTTTGTAAAAAAAATCATTTCGCTACAAATTTTGGGTTACTTAAAAGAGACCACAAAATCCATAAACAAATCCACTGCTACATTTTCTAATGCTATTTCGCTAGTTAACAGTTTTCGAACATTATTCGAAAATACGATAAATGCATACTCTAAGATGTAGAATAGTTCAGAGTCCCATAAATTGGCGACTTCTATAGCATTAGCTCTGAATGAAAGATTTGAGGGCTTAGTAACAAAACATAACGAAATTGCAGAGTACATGAAACTGAGTACCCCTCTTCAATCTTCTCACCCCTCTCACCACTCAAGAATTGCTGCAACAAAAATTGCAAGTCTGGACGATGACTTAGCAATATGGGTTCACATTACTGTTCATGAGACAGCGTTGACACTCTAATTTAAGTTTGCCATTGCAGCGTTAAAGCTAGACGCTAAAAAATCTTACGCCTTACAAGCTGATTTATGCTGGTCTGCTGGAAAATTAAATTTGAACATTTAAATAAATACATTTTTGTTTATTTTTAGAGATTAAAAGTTGAATATAATAAACAAATTATTAATTTGCTCAAGCGTGTTATTATTTACGTTATTACTCATTAAATGTTTATAATTAATTACACGGTGCTACAAATTAGCACTTTTTTTTTATACTTGAAAAGCGACCTAGTGTAGGTTATAGACCTTACTGAGTAGATCATAAGTCAATTTTGAAAAGTTCGGAAACACCCTCAAATTTCGGAGTTATTCCGAAAAAACTATTTTCGGGTAGGTTCGAGTACTTATGAACACGTAACTCAGTTGATTTTAATCCGATCTTCAATTTTTGAACGCTTTATGAAAGACAAAGAATAGATCTTTCCAACCGTATACATTTTATGCTATATTAATTAAATATTGGTAGTAATTTTTGTAATAACATCTACAATTTTTTTATTTTTTTATGTTTTTTTAACTTTGAGTTCTTTTTTTTTATAATTTTTTCTATAAAAGCAGATGTATTTGTAAAAAAAATTTGAAATAGAATTTTATAACAAATAAAATGAACTTTGGTTTTTTTAAATCGGACAATATTTGTGAAAGTTATTAAACTTTATTTAAATTTAAATAGCACTTGATACCCCCAAGCGGAAAAAAAATTTAGTGAGATTAATTTTTTTTTATACTGAGATAACAAAAGAGATAAATTAAATACTTTAGTTAAGTTGCAATGCTCTTTATGTTTTTGTTTTAATTTTGCCGTTAGATATTTTGACATTTATTTATTACTTGAGTGCATTGCACTTGGTAATGCAGAATTTAATATACCCTTCACTATTCTGAAGTAAATTTTAAACATAAAATATACTATAAGGGAAGTATTTTTAATTTCGTTTTTTTTTTTAATTATAATAAATTTAATTTTTATATAAGTATATAGATTTGAAACAATGTTTTAAAATTTTTTTGTAAGCATTTTATGTCAATTGTAACTTTTGTGATAAACACACAAACTGTAATAAATGAATCCGTAATGACAAAACATACATACTTAAAGTAGAGGGTGTATAAGACATAAATTGTTTATTATTTTAAAAATAAAGTGGTACTATTTTGAATTTGTGAAAAGATTAGTGTTACTTAAATATTTAAATTAAAAAAGTAAGTTTGTGTTATTTTTTTATCTTTAATAAAAAAATATAATGTGGATTTTAACTTCTATTTCAGTGTGTGATAAGCGTAATAATTTTTGTTTTATCTGTGGCTTATTCGCTGACAAAAAACATCGATTAGATTTTAAAAATAATAAAGCCTTAGTTACTTCTTTTAATGCCTTTTTTAAGTGTTCGTATGTTTTTAGCAAATGGTATGAACCCGAATGTGTTTGCATAACCTGCTCAATTGCACTTAAGCAATGTAAGTCTAAAAATTTTATAAGCCAACCTTTACCATTCTCTGCTCCAATGGTTTGGCATCGTCAAGTTTTTCATAAACCTGAAGATTGTTACTTCTGTCAAACAAACATTGTTGGTTATAAGTACAAAAACCGTGATCGTATTAATTATGCCAATGTGTTAACTGTATCCAAGCCAAAAATAATCAAACATAAAGCAAGTACGCCTGAAGAAGAACATGAATCCGAGGAAGAAAAGTCTGCAGACATGGAATGTGACCAGACATTTGTTGCACAGTCGGTGGAACCCCATTTAGTGACAAATGAAGATTTTCATGATCTTGTTCGAGATTTGAAACTATCATGGAGACAAACAGAGATGTTAGCGTCTCGACTAAAACAGTGGAATATCACTAAAAGTGACTTTAAAGCAACATTTGCAAGAGACAATCCCCAAATACAGTTTGAGCAAATTTTTAAAGCTGACAATGATAATAACAACCTTGTATATTGCTCAGATGTAGAAGAGTTATTTCATTGTCTGAATTACAAACATCAACCGAACGAATGGAGATTATTTTTGGACGGCTCGTGTAAAAGTAAGTAATATTTTTTTTGTTATTCAAAAACCATTAACATATTTTTTAGGTTTGAAAGCAGTTTTATTACACAACGAGAATCAGTTGCCCTCAGTGCCTATAGCATACGCTACTAACATGAAAGAGTCGTATGCAACAATGGAAAATATACTGGATTTAATATGTTATAAAAAGTATCAATGGCAAATAGTTTCAGATCTAAAAGTTCTGACAATTTTATTCGGAATGCAAGGAGGCTATACTAAATTTCCTTGCTATATTTGCGAATGGGACAGTCGTGGGAAAGACCAATACAAGCAAAAAAACTGGCCATCAAGAACAATTTTTAAAATTGGCAAGAAAAACGTCTTAAAAATTCCACTGGTGAGTACCGAAAAAATAATTTTGCCACCATTACATCTCAAATTGGGATACATGAAGCAGTTCGTGAAACGCCTGGATAGGGAAAGCGATGCCTTTTTACACTTAAAATCAGTTTTCCCAAGAATAAGTGAAGCAAAAATAAAAGAAGGTACAAATGTTTATTGATTTCTAAACATAATTGCACCATTTTTTTTATTTTTAGGTATTTTTGTTGGACCTCAAATCCGCAAAATCATGTTTGACGAAGAATTCACAATGAAACTAAATGTTGTGGAAAAAAGAGCATGGAGAAGCTTTATTAGTTTATGTGAAAATTTTTTGGGAAATAAAAAAAGTGAAAATTATATTGATGTAGTAAAAGAATTTCTTGAGGCTTATGCAGAAATGGGATGCAGAATGTCCATTAAAGTTCATTTTCTTCACGCACATTTAGATTTTTTCCCAGAAAACCTAGGACAATTCAGTGATGAGCAAGGCGAACGGTTTCACCAGGACATTTTGGATATCGAAAGACGCTTCGAAGGAAAAAGCCATTATAAGATTAAAAAAAATAAAGAAAATGTAGTAGCTATTGATCAATATTTGAAAAAACTAAATTTTTCACTTTTGAAAAACCTTAATAACTTTTTTATTTTTTGTTCGATTTTATTAAATGAAAGCTGGTTTAACTCAAAACTAAATAAGCTTTAATAGTGTGTATACATATTGGTATGTTTCTAAACAAACTAATTTAAAAAAATGGCACCAATTTTGAAAAATCGAGAAAAAATCAAATTAAAATCAGATATAATTAAGAATATCACTACAAAAATTGTATACACATACCACAAAGTGTATACATTTAGAAAGGCACGTGTCTCTTCTTACTGAAACCGTTTAAAAAATAAAAATCGGATAATAATCAACTGAGTTACGTGTTCATAAGTACTCGAACCTACCCAAAAATGGTTTTTTCGGAATAACTCCGAAATTTGGGGGTGTTTCCGAACTTTTAAAAATTGATTTATGATCTACTCAATAATGCCTACAACTTACACTAGGTTACTTTCCAAGTATATTTTCACTGTAGCACCGTGTTATTAAATTCATTAGAGGGTGAGGCATTATGGCCTACTCAAATTTATGTCACAGCTTAAGTCAGTACTGAGAGATAAGAAAATTCTATTTATTGTCTTTTGTTCTAATATTTATGAACGTGTGTTCAACAAATTTTAACAAAATAATTTTAATTATTTAAATGATAACAAAAAATATGAAAAAAAGGTTAAACATAAAGCAGAGGTGTGACAGCATTGATAATATTTGTAGACAACATTGCTTGACACTCTACAGTTGGTAAAATGTTTAAGAGTTCCGTATACAAGACACAGAAATGCCTTGGGATTAGACATATTAATAGTATTGTAAATACGTAAAGGTTGTGTAAAAAATCTAATGACATTTCAAAATTCCCGAAATCCAAGAACACAGATTTTATTTCTAGATGATTTCGTCAAATATCTTTCCTGAGAAAATATTTCTTTCTGATTATTTAAAAAAATTTCACTTTGAATTTTAGTTTCATTAGTGTCATTAGCATCTGCCATTTATAGGCGTAGGCAGTTTTTTTTTGTTGACAGCTGCCAGATGTTACAAATAAAAACGGGTGGTTCACATTTCCAACATCTGCAATGCATTAAACGAAAATGTATGTCAGCGTTAAAATGCCTCAACATATAAACAAATATGTTAATAATTTTTACTTAAAGATCGGTAAAATGACAACAGGTGCTTTAATTTTTAGTATACACACAGGTGTTTAATCTATATTTCATAGTATAACATACAAACATACATCTTGATGTATGATGTACGATCTTCGGTTAGAGCATTTTCGACTTAAAGTGGTTTGGGGCAACAACTTACAAATATGCACCGCAAAAGAGAATCGTTGATAGTAATTTTTTTTTATTTAAGTTTTCAATAGCTTTAAAAATATCATTACGTTTATTTTGTCCAATATTTATCTATAATTAAAAAAATACGTTTCAATTTTAAAGTTAAAATTGGTGTGAACTCCTGGCTTGGAGCACACTAAAGTCGACCTAGCGGATAGTGTATAAAAAAAATTAATAAAAGTAACCTGTAACTTTTATATACATTCTAGGGATAAGTTGATTTTAAGACACAACAAGTTATCGGCCTATCGCGTCATGTCTGACGAGGGGCCTGCCATCAATGCACTTAATTACATGAAGAAAACCCTTTCTGATCCAATTAACACCATGTTTGGCATAATACAGGTTGACAATGTATGCGCGGTTGTTTGGGATTACCTTCGACCCAATAGTTGGCTATCGGCTGTGCGAACTATCTCTTTGAACTTTGTGATATACAAGCCAAGCTAGACCTCCTTTCTCTCGAATCCAACAAAGGTCTCATAATACGCATCATAAGCAAAGGAGATGCGCGTAAATCCGAGATCTTTCGATTGTTTTTACCTTCTAGACGCAGAGAAAAATCATGTTTAAATATCACCTCCAACAAAACTATTTTTAAAGAAAATTGTAAACAAAATATGCCTAACTTAGCCATATTATTGTCACCGACCACCATATTATTGTTAAATTAGTCCTTCATCAAGAAGCCACAACCATATTATGGTTGCCTCTAAATATGTTATGGTTAAATATGACAATAATTTGTTTTTTAATTAACAATAGTATTTTCTTCTTTTCCAAGAGCAACATTCTATGTTTGAAAATCAACCATGCTATTATAAGTTTTAAACATATTTTAGTTATTATTAACCAAAACTTGTTCGGAGGCAACCATAATATGTTTGTGCCTTCTTGATGGAGGACTTATTTAACCATAATATGGTTGCCGATGACAATAATATTGTTAAAATAACCATTATCTGCTTACAATTTTTTTTAAAAAATAGTTTTGTTGGAGGTGACCATATTTAAACATGTTTTTTCTCTGGGTGTACGAACTCCAGTACATTGTGTTGGCGAGTGTCAATATTTGGGTATTATTTATTACAGAGAACGGTGAAACTGAAAAGATGTTGAAAGCCGAATTGCATAAGACATGAGAGTTAACTGCCTATAGAGCACAGTTCGTTAAAACATAGGTTAACTAAGGATTAATTCAGGGATGCTCATTATAATTGATATGTAAATTTTTTTTGGAATAACTATACTATATTTAGTTAATAAAATTGCTCTATGAAAAAAATATTTAGAAAATATTTTTTTATTTAAAACAGAAGTGAAAAACAAGTAAGAAAGTATAGTCGGTCAACTTAATAGGGTATCATATTATTATATATGATACCCTACTCCACAGTATATAAGAACAACATTTTGCAAGTGGACTTATTTTAGATCTTGTATTGAAAATTTAATAGCTAATGCGGCTATACGAATAGGGATCTATCTATATTTTAAATTTCCTTAAAATCGGTTTGATATTTTCTGAGAGGAAAAAATTTCCCGATATCTCCCCTCGTGATCCTATTTTGTATTAAATTTTATCTATGTATTAAATTTTATTAAAATTGTTTTGAGAGTGGGCCCAAAGACCCTATTCCGGAAAGCAGCTTGTATGGGTGATATATGAAATTATGGACCGATTTTCAATTGGCTTGGTAATTGTGCCAATTAGAACCAATGTACCAAATTTCATTATCTTCAGAATACCTGTACTTTGCGCCGTACTTCGTTAAATCGACTCAGAAAGTGACTCTGAGTCGATCGGTATACTTTAAGGTGGGTCAAGGACCGATATTTTAAGGTGTTATACACATCAGCACAAATGCATAATATAATCTCCATTATTGTGGTGTGGTAATAATTATATGTAAAGGGTGGTACAACCATAATTCACGATGTTAATTGTGAGTCACACCATAACGTCAGGTGTTTTTCCCAACTTAATTTGACATTTTTTTATTTCAGTGGTTGACAAATTCAACCATGGGGAGGTTTTTTTTGGCCAGCATAATCAGCTCAGTGGATTGCCGCATTTGGGCAAATGAGAATTCACGAATGATTGTTGAAAAGCCGATGCATCCACAAAGAGTGACTGTTTGGTGTGGCTTATGGGCCAAAATATTAATACGATTTTTGTTTAATAAAGAAAGTATTCTTAACTTTTGCGATTTCGCAAGTATCGCAAGTTCGTTTAAACCAAACCTGCAGTGGAAAATAGTCTCTTAGATGCGACAGAATTCATTTGAAAAGTTAAGAACTCTTGCGCCATTTTCTTTAAGTTGGGATATAACATGTCTTGCGCCCGTAAAAAAGCAGATCTGCGTCTCTTGAATTATTGGGAGATCTTAGGTATCTCTCGACTTCTTCTTTAGCAGAATCACAAGCAGCTATAATATGATTGTGGCTTCTTGATGGAGTACCAATTTAAATATTATAATATGGTCATCGGTGACAGTAATATGGTTAAATTAAACATAATGGCCCATACTCATAGTCAAAATAATGTATAATTTAAACTAAAGCCGGCTTTAAATGCATGTGAGCCCCATTGTTCTCAAGTATTCTTTAAAAAAAAGTCGACTTTATTTTTTATGGGCCAAAAATTTCTTTAAAAATAGTGTTGTTGGAGGTGATAATATTTAAACATGTTTTTTCTCTGCGTGTAGGTACTCAAATACCTGAAGTTGATGGTTCCATTGTAATATTTTTACTTTTAAAAGACAATGTGCTGTATTCGGATGGCAAGCAATGGATTGTGTAGAAAAATTTATATGAAAATCACTCAAAAAACTGAGCGATATTGATATAAATTCAACTACACAATCAATTGCTTGTCTCCTGGAAACAGCACAATAATACTAAATACTACCACTCGAAAGATCTCAATTTTCATTTCTAACCGTGACACGTAAAATAAGTTTTAAAAATCGCTCATGAAAAATTATTAAAGTTTGACCGCTTACTGATCAATTAACGGATTTGTATTTTCGAGTCATGCCACACAAATTTAATCAATTAAAAAATTAATTGCATCAATTAAAAAAATACACAACTTATACAAAAATATTTAATTTTTGTGTTTTGATTAAAAAAATTAATTGCAGCAAACAAAAAAAATAATTGAAGAAATTAATGTTCACCAATTAATTATATAATTAAAAAATTTTTGGCAAAAATTTTTTCTGTGAATGAAGCATCAAAATAGGACGGCCAAAAAACACCTGATGGCGATCCACTCTAAATGAAATACATTTCACACCTCATAGTCGATGAGAGATGGTGACAACTTATAGATAGACTCTGCCCAGTATAGATGCAGTTCGTAATCGATGAAGAAGAGAATGGCATATATATAGACGATAGTTATTAACAAAGTCTCCGATTTGTGGTAAATTTGACACTTTTTAATTTAAAAAGTTTTTGATAAAAAAAAAATAATATTGATAGGTACTCTCCACCACAACAAGTTGTGATGTGGGTATACTTAGTTTGCAATTCCATGTGAAATTTTTTTTAATATTCATCTAAGACATAAAGTATATATATAGTCTGGGTCCTTGGGTTATTCTTAGTCGATTAAGCCATGTCCTTCTGTCTGCCTGTCCTTCCGTCTGTTGAAATCGCGCTCACTTTCGAACAACCCAAAAGAAAAGAATAATATTGGTGCCAAATTAATTCGAAATTAATTTGAAATTGAGCACAATCTGTTCAATAGGAAAAGAGTTACGAATCAAAATGTGGAACAACCACCCAAAAACATTTATAATTTTGTAACAAAAACTAGCAGAAATAGTGGCCGAATGTACATATTGATATAAGATTTTGCACAAATTTGTTCTATATGACTATCAAACATACCAAAATTTCGTGAAGATCGGTTCATATTTACCATATGACCCTTATAAAGTCCACTTTCGAAATACACTTAAATAGGCCTTACTTAAACCGTAACGAATAATGTTATTGTAATCAATTTTGGTCTGGTATAGTTTTATATGATTAGAAATGACACTGTCAACTTTCGTGCAGACCGGTTCATTATTTACCATAGGCCCCATATAAACCTACTTTCGGAGAAAACTTTCCCAGTAAAAAATTTTCTTATTTTGCGAAGCACTAATGGTACATTTTAAAAAGTAAGCACACATTTATGCGCTACGCAATAAGACATAAAGAAATGCAGTAAAGTAAGTGAACGAATTCTTAATATATTTAATAATAAATATATATAATTTGAAGAGCCACGACATTCCCTTACTACGAAGCAGGTTTGTAAGGGAGCATATTAAAGAATAACAGTAACAAAATATTCAGTGTGCAAAGCTGATCGAACAAATGCCAATTTTTATATGGCGCTAAATAAAGCGTCAAAAACTTTAACGTTTCTCCCTTACACACCTGCTTCGTTGGAAACTCCATTTTTTATTGGGTTACAACGTTACAAATAACGCTATTATAATAAAATTTAGTCAGTCATAGATTTATAAGACTATAAAGTTTATAGTATAAACTACTTTCTCAAAATATGGTGATGTCAACTTAGCCATTTGGTGGCTAGATTTATGCATTTTTCTCCTTGTTTAGCCATTAAAAAATGAGTTTAGACATTAGCCATTTTTCAACTTGTTTAGCCATAAAATTTTTGTTGCCGTTTCCCTTTCAAATAAAAATTTTAATTTTCTTATAAAAATTTATAAAAGTAAAATAAACATTTTTAACAATTACAACGCATTTAATTTAAATGCTGAAAATCGCTATAAACAATGATGATGAAACACCTTAAAAAAAAAGGAACAGTATTCATTCCAATATTAAATTTAAAAAATGGATCAACACAAAGAACACTGTTTCTTTCTTGTCGAAAGTATTTTAATATAAAGATGCAGGTGGCAACAAAAAACTTTTAGAAAATTCAGAATTTACTCTAAAGTCTGTGTTCATACGGCTCATGTCTTATTGACCTGATTCTTCCTTTTTCTTCTTCGAACATGAATTGGTGTTCAAATGATTCATGTCATGTTGACGACATGTTTTTTTTTGTATAGTCTTTAAATACGAATAAGAAAGAAAAAAATAGCGCATGAGAAAGCAAAGCGTACTGACAGTACATGCATGTGTGTACTCGTTTCTTTTCCCCTCGTCGCTCTCACCCTTAAAGTAGCAATAATGTCAATAAAACATGAGTCGTATGAACGCAGAAAAAGTTGCTTCCACTTCGATGGTCTAATGCTGAAGCAGAGAGAGAGAGTATTTAGCACAGTTTACATCGTTAAATGTAATTTGAGAAATAGGTTACATTTAGCAACCGTTAATTCGATTTTATCAATAAGGGAAATATTTTTACCTTAACAATAAAATATTTTTTATCTTTTTTTTTTATTTTTATTGTCACAGAAAAAATGTTCGCGAATTTTTCACCAATTGAAGCATTAATCAAAAATAAAATCAGTTCTAGTTAAAAATTTAATTAAGTCAATTAAATGTTTAATCAAGTGAATTAAACGTTTAATTAAGTGAATTAAACATTTAATTGATTTGTTTACTGGGTTAAATTTAATTAATTTTTTAATTAATATCACAAATTTTTAATTTAAATACATTTTTATTTTTTCCTGTAAAAAGGTTGGGTAAATGTTGTCATGATTATTTACCTTCAAAATATTTAAAATTAATAGCCACAATTGATTCCTATGAAATGAACAATAACGACATCGAATTCCTCGATGATTTAAGTTTTTAAATGCTAAAATATTTCAATTACGTTTATTCTTATATAACAAATTTATTTCAATTTACCATTTCATTTTAAAAAAAGGTTTAATGAGCTATTATAGTTTTGCTATTGAATTTAAATGTGTTTTTATATAAAAAAGTTTTTCGCCATTTTTTCCATTAAATTAAGTCATTTTTGGTCATACCGTTTTGGCAATACTGGTCCCGTATAAAGCCCACTCCGGAATTATTCTAACTATAGGTGGAGGGTATCAAAAATTCGGCTAAGCCGAATATATCACTCTACCTTGTTTTTTATTTATTTGTTTTTTTAAAAATAAAGAACCGATTTTTTTTAACTGAGACAATTAATAAAAAAATTACTAACTCAAAAAAACATGTACATACTTTATTTCGAAACCATATTATCTTACGTATAAAAAAAAAACATTAAAATAGTGTCAAATTTACCACCACCTGAGTAGTTAAAGGTTAAAAAAGAAAATAAACAAAATTTTATATGTGGTATTTAAAAAGAAGTTCTTAACAGTATTTTTCAGTTATTTAAGACTAATAGAAACAGTTGAAAATGTTTTATATTGTCCACAAGTTGTTAAACTACAAAGTCTTAAGTACTCGTATTTTAAAATAAAAAATTAAAAAAACAAAGTCCAATTTTCTAACAAAAATTATCAAACATTTATCAATTTAACAAACTTTGTGAAACTTTTATTGCAGTTATAAAATGTTGTCAACCATTTTTTGCCTTAAAAATAAAAATTTGGACAAAATTAAAGCCACACAATTGTTGATATTATTTTTTATAGTGTTATCGGTATTAGCAACAAGTGCGGCCGATGGCAGCATTAGAGCACTATCAACTAAAAATATTACGGCGACAGCTTTTGCCGCAAAACTAATTTCAGCCAAAGCAATACCATCATCACCAAAGTCCCCAAGAACAGAAACATCTGTGTATGCCTGGGGCCATAATACAAAATATTCATCTATACTTTTTGATGAAAATATTATTGTCAAAGGCTCCACATTGTTTGACGTAAAATATCCCAAAAGTGTGAGTTGGTTTATTTTCGCATTATTATTTTTTTTTTTTTGGCTGACATTTATCTTCTCCTGTTTATCTGTCTGACAAAAAAAATTAATTTTTTCTATATTTTTTCCAGGATGTTTTTGATAATGATGGGCTTACAATAATTGGTATATTTGCGGAATGCATTGACAAATTAGATTCTGCAACTGGGCGAAATTTGACAAGCGATTTGTCCGTCCATCCCATAGAGGGTGGTATTGGCTTTAACTTTACTACAATAGAATTTGTGTCACTGGCTCCGAATGATGTGGAGTGTAATTTAAAAATAGCTGGTGTAAATGTATGAAGAAATGTTATAAGTAAATGTGGATCGTTATATGTTACAAATTCTTTGTCTGGCATAAAGAAGAAATATTAAAATTTTGTAAAATATAAAAATTTATTTCATTACAATGAAAGAAGAAGCTACGAACTAAGTTCCCATTAACTTATGACGGCTTCTTTTCTGAGAAAAATATGTTTTTTAAATGTTACCTTTAATTACTCAAAGTGTAACATGTTCTACAACTACAATCGAACAAAATTAGCAGCTTTATTCACAACTCCGACATTTTGTCATTAGTGTACTGCACTAGCGATTTTTAAAACTAATTTAGCGGTTTCCGCACGCATTGACACCACTTATTGCGTGCAAAAAATTAAAACAAGTCCAAAAAATCGGTACCGGATTTTAAAAATTATATATAAAAAAAAAATCATAAAAAAGTTTTTCTCTTCACTATTATTGTTAAAATTATTCTACTTTTTTATACCCTCCACCACTAGTGGTGAATGAGGGTATACTAAATTTGTCATTGTGAAACTTTTATATTATACATCTAAGACCCCCATAAAGTATATAGATTCTGTCTCCTTGAGTAATTCTAAGTCGATTTACCCATGTCCGTCTGTCTGTCCGTCTGTTAAAAAAACACGCTCACTTTCGAAAACCGCAAAACAAATGAACAAATTGCTTGTAGTTATTCTAAGCAGCTTGGGATTGAAATCCAGCAACATCGGCTCAGTAGAATCAGAACTATGAATCCAAATGTGGAACCACTACCCTAAAAAATTGATAATTTTGATACAAAAACTAACATTAATGGTGGAATAATGCAAGGAATGAAAAAAAATTTTGCACGAATTTGCTTTATATAACTGCAAATCATTCCATTAAATTTCGTGAAGATCGGTCCACAATTAACCATAGGCCCCATATAAGCCCCACTCGCGGAAAACAGTTTAGTACGCCTAAAACCGTAATCAATAACGCTATTATAATAAAATTTGATACGACACAGTTTTATACGATCCAAAATCACACTTTAAAATTTTTTGAAGATCGGTTCATAATTAACCCTAGACCCCATACACACCCTACTCCCTGAAAACAGTTTAGTACGCCTAAAACCGTAATCAATAACGCTATCATACTAAAATTTGGTACGTCACAGTTTTTTGGACCTGAAATCACACTGTAGAATTTTTTGAAGATCGGTCCATAATTAAACTAGGACCCATATAAATCCTACGCCCGGAAAACCGTTTTGAACGCCCAAAACCGTAATTAATAATGCTGTCATAATAAAATTTGGTATATCACAGTTTTATAAGACAAGAAATCGCAGAGTTAAATTTCGTGAAGAACGGTCCATAATTTACCGTAGGCTCCATATAAACCCGTCTCTCGGAAAACAGTTTATTGCGCCTAAAACCAAATAAAGCCTTCTTTGGGAAAATAATTAAATTCGCCTTAAATCATAAAAGATATAGATATTGCCGTAAAATTTCTTTCAATTTTGTGAAATTCATTGTTAACACTAAAACTAATTACACTGCTGTATGGAAATTTATTCTAATATTTTTCTTTTTTTTGTGTGATACCAGAAATCAGTCTTCAGAATTTTTGGATGATTGGTCCTTAATTTACTACAGGTCCAATACAAATTATCCTCCTAAAAATCATTTTAGTTCGGCTAAAACTGTTACGAATTATGATATTGTACTCAAGCCAGTTCAAAGTTCTAACAAGAAACGCATAAAACTTTCTTATTGTCGGTCAATAATTTAATTCAGGTCTAAACCGCAACCAATTTTAATGCTGACGTTCGGTTTTGTGAAGCTTAGTTTAAGAAACTGCAGTCGAAACCAAAAACTGTCAAAAAAAAAAACGACAATTTGTGTACAACTGTTTACATTTAATGAATTAGAAGTAAAAGCTAATTTTTTTTTGTATGGGCATGCGGATTTTTGACAGCTAGAAAACTCGTTCCGCTCTTGTTTAGGTATGGCTGTAAAGCGTTGGAGTGACGCTTCTTGGGTTTTCGTTATTTATTTTGTATGATCATGTACATTTTTGACAGACATTATGATTTAGGGTTTGGCTATAAGTGTGTAGGGAGAAATTGCAATTTTTTTTAAAAGAATTTCAGTCAATACTGCCTACATATGTGAAGGCAGGGATGGAAAATGGCTTTTTTTCCCTTTAACATTTTAGACTAATCCCCCAATTAAGTTTATCAACTTTTTATGGGGACGTAAAAATATTAAGTTTTATGTGTATAAATTCTAGGCACTGGTGATTTTTTTGCGAAAGTTTTTTTCAACATACAAACGGATATCGTTAAATGAACTTTAATCCGGAATCCGGAATATTTGCTTTATTCTGCACCACTGTTAAATTTAAAATAAAATTTTAAAAATTAAATTAGGCCCAAAAATTGTTCATACAAACGTAGGAGTAATTTCATTAATAATTAGCTCCCAGCTTCTCTGTTTTATTTAAATTTTTGAAGTTATTGAATTTTTTTGCTGGGAGTTATTTTATAATGACATGATACTCAAATTAAATAATTACCAAAAAAAATTTAACATGGGAGTTATTTCATTTTATTTAGTTTTTTGGCCTTATTTAATTTTTTGTAAGAGTTATTTCATTTTCAATTATTTGCAATTTCTTTAGAATTTGTGACATTTTCCATTTGTATTTGTTAGTTTTTTGGTGAATTACCTGATATGTAAATATTCATGTACAAAGTACGGAGTAGTTTTAAACATACATACTTATTTGGATTGGGGTCATGTACCCGAAACTTAAATTCTCGAATTCGAAAATCCCGAATTTTAAACTCAAAAATTTAAAAACTTTCTTTTTTGCAATTCGGATCCCAAATAAGACAGGAAAAATATTTCAAGAAAATTTTTAACAACACTGTTTTTTAAAAACATAACTTTAGGTCAACAAGACGCAAAAAACCGAATTTTTCTATTTTGTAATAAATTTCTTTAAACTATTCAAATAAAGATTTCATTATCAAATTTTAACAAATAAAACACCTTATAATGTGCTGATGCTATAAGTGATAAAATATGAGACAAAAAACCCAAACACAACTATTTCTCTATAGAGAAACTATAGACTTTTAAACTTAAACTTCATGGAAATAGTTTTATTGGGAAAGATAAGAAATTTAATTTCTAAAAATGTTAAGACGCAAAAAACCGAATTTTTCTATTTTGTTCTATTTTGTAATAAATTTCTTTAAACTAGTCAAATAAAGATTTCATTATCAATTTTTAACAAATAAAACACCTTATAATGTGCTGATGCACATTTTTATTTGATTCAATAAAAAAAAAAATTTATCAAAATTGCACCTTAAAAATAGCACTCAATAAAACATATTTATTTAAGAAATTTTTTTTTTTTTTTTTTTTATCAGTATTTATTTATTGAATCTTCATATATTAAATATGAACTAACAATAATTAATCAAATCTTATCCTAATATTTACTTTATGTCCTGCCAGTGCCAGACAAAAAAGATTTAGTCATCACGGTTTCTGTTTACATTTATAGGTGTTTATCGCTCATCTGATTGGGTGAGTGCTGCAGTGTCTCTTATTATAATTATAATAAAATTATAATAAAATAATAATTATAATATTATTATAATAAAATAATATTTCTTCATATTCAAGACCAAGGCGAATTCATACAGGTGATATTTTCGAGTCATCTGATTATTTTTTTTATTTATTTGTGTGTATACTGAATGTTTGTTAAAAATTTGTAAAAAAAATTAGCTAAAACTTAAAATTCAAACAAATTCTAAATACTTGAAAGAAAAACTTATCTGAATTTTATAAAACAAAAAAAAGTGAATATAAAATATAAAATCATGAAATTAAAAGTGCGTAAGGAAAAAGCGGAGCCACAATAAATTTGTAATACAGGAAAAAGACTTTACTTTCAAAAGCAATTGTGTATATTCTATAAACAAAAAAATGCCCTTGTTTATATTTTCAACAAATAATTTTGACATTCACTCTAACTTTTTACAAAAACAAAATACATAGTATTTTTTCAAAGAAAAAAAAGGGATGCGGTCACCTGTATGAATTCGCCTTGGTAAAGACAGTATTTTTACAACTTGCAAATAAGACTTCAGAGTTTGTAATTTTCATTCGCTTTTCAGTTTTATTTGTATAAAATCTTTAGTTTTTTCAAAGTCTTTGGAAAAAAAAACTTCCTGATGATCTGGCCTAAGCAACCAGCGAAATGCGCATAGGAACTAGCTTCTCGCCAAACTAAATAAATTATAAATAATAAATTTTAATGTATTTATCACAAAATAAAAATTGGGAATTTATCACATCATAAATAATAAATAAATAAATAAAGATATTCAACATTTCCAAAAATTTATTTAAACAACTCACGTAAACATTTTGATAAAAAAAAATATTTTGGGCAACAACTTTTTTTATTGACTCAATAAACTTGGTTGTTGACTAAAAATTCAATAACTATACCTACAAACTTTTTTATCAATACCGCAAAAATCGTCATCGCAGAAAATGCAAAAATTTTTTTAATCTAATATTCGATTTTCGTATTAAAATATGAGACTATGTATAAAATAGTTCTAAAACAAAACAAGATATGAATTTTTTTTTTCACCCAATTTACATGATGAATTTTATGACGTCCAATTTTCTTAATTCCCTTTTGAAGTTGCTACCAAAAACTACTCAAATTCATACGATGTTTTTTTTTGGACGTCTAATTTTTTTTCATTTTCATTCAATCCAGTTGATGACAATATAAAAATAAAACGTAACAGAAAGAACAGAAAAAAGTGTAAAGCGAAGAGTCAAAAAAAAACCATGAAAACAGAAATCAAGTCTATTTTTCTACCCTTCTTTCTTCTCTACACCGCTTGCTACCAAACAAAAAATGACGTCCAAAATTGGGTTTTAACATTTGAATCCGCAGCTCTTTTGCGAAACTGCTGAGGAGACCTCGACTTATTCAATGGCCCAAAATACTTTGTGACGTCTTAGGAGAATATTTCTTATGGGTACTTTACACTATCACACAAGTCTTATATATTTTGAGGAAAACGAAACCCTGTCATGATCAGTTGTTATTGTTTTTTTTGAAAATTTTCAAATAATAATTTTCAAACAATAATCTGACATGTATTTTTGTAAAAAAACGTAAGACTTGTGTGATAGTGTTAAATAGCCTAAAGTGTTACACATGAAATGACAAAATTCGTATGCCCACATTTACCATTCGTGCTGGTGGAGGGTATAAACAATGTGCATTTCTTTTGCATGTTAATTCCCTTTAAGGAATAGTTTACACAATTTACACAAATTGTTTACACGTAATAAGTGCAGTTTATTTCTATAAACATAAATATTCTAATGTAATTTGCATAACCTCTATACATAATTTTCCATTGCGTACATGGTACTGTACATATGTATGTAAATTACTGTTATATATGTAAATGTAAAAATATTAGGGTTCCTATCCGGGAAAACATTCCCGAAAAGTATATTTTTGCACTTTCCGTGAATTACAAAAATCAAAAACTTACACACCGTCAAGACCAGCCATCGCTATATTGAAACAACAAACAATTTCATGTGCACACATGAATTTAAATCGTGAAGACTGCTGTTTTCGATGTTTTGTTCTTGTTCAAACAGCGTTGTGCAATCATTTGCTTGGACAACGATATCTAATGCCATGTTCATACGACGATATAAACCACTTATTTCGCTCTCAGAAACTAGATTCCTAACCATGCTGTACAAGCTAGAGTTTGCTAAAAACCGTAAAAATTTAAAACCGCGGTGCTCTCATAATTTGAAATGTTTCCAAACTCCATATTTTAGATCAGACATTTCTGAAATGCAAAAAGCATGATAAAATAAGTAAAAAAAGATTAAGTATGCTGCCAAATGTTATTGGTAATTAATATGGCTAAGATTTGGATGCATATGAATGTCTAAGAGCGATTTCGACCAATTATCTTACCGATTCATTAAATTTGCATTAAATTAGCATCGATTTGTTTTTGCATATGTTGCATATTTTTTGGTGAAAATGCATATTTTTACATATTTTGGTTTTCAATGTATATTTTTTTGCCTACTTTTTAAATTTCCATATTATAAAAAAAAAATTCTTCAAAAAATATATAAATAGACAAAAAAAATATTCCAAAAAAAATTTAAATTTATAAAAAAGACATGTTAAGAGCGTGGCTTGAAACACATGATTTTTCAAGATTTCGAAAAAAGATCCTTCTGTTTCTAGCCGATGCAGTACTTTTTTGTAAGGATGTTTGAAACACCCAATCACCAAATTTATTTACAATTTGTTGATTTTGCACCTATTACCAAAATGATTATATTGATTACCGAAAATTGTGAAATTTTGAATATTTTTTTCAATAAATTATATTTTTTAATTTTAATTAAAAAAAAAATGATCAAAAATCTTTGCCATTTCAAACAATGTGCTAATTTATTTAAATAAATATTGACAACTCCCAACAACAATTCTGCATGTTTAAATTATTTTATTTTAAACTAAAAAAGTCAATTAAGATTTTTTGTTATTTAATTAAAATTTTAATTGAAAATTTATTTCAAAACAACTAAAATGTTAATTAAATCAAAATTGAATTTTTAATTTTATGTCAACTAAAAAAATAATTGATTCAATTATCACTTTAATTAAATTTAAATACTTTTTAAACCATTTTTTTAATTGATAAAACACTTTTTTCTGTGCATTTTTGTCGGCTGTAATATATAAATTTTTATATGGAAAGTACGAGTGTTATGTATAATTTGCAAGTTTTTTAAGCATAAATATATTTTTGAATTAATAGTTCAAAACCGAGTTTTTTTTGTCGGTTTCGGTTTTTAGGCATTAAAGCCCGCGGTTTCGATTTCGGTTAAATCCGAGTAGCAATCACTAGTACAAGCGATTCATTCTTGCTCCATTTCGACATACCGTTTTTTTGTGTGCATAAATGGGAGAGCGAAACACGAATATTGCTGTCCGTGTGAACATAGTATAACATCACTGCAGTTGCCATATAAATAAAAGCCATCTTGATTGTTATTGGTGATTTTTATCTGGGCTATCGTGCCACATCAAAGAACATAAAGAATTGTGTGTCGGCTGTTCTGCCAGCGTTTTGTTCTTGTGCACACACAACAATTGATAGTCTGGACGGTGTGTTAAGGTTTTGTGACATTAGCTGGCTGTTGCTTCGTACATATGTAGATTAGTGTGTACCAAAAAAAAAAAAATATTATTTTATGCCCCACCTTTTTTTGAAAGCTCAGAGTGTGAGGTATTTTTGTGATTTTTTTCAGATTTTTCGGAAGAGGTTTAGAGGTCGCTAAAATCGAATTTATCCCAAAAATCGGGTTTTCTCGACTTTTTTGAATTTTGCTGATTACTCGGCCCATTAGCACGATTTTTTTGTTACTTAGTCAATTGTTTTTAAGAAATCTTCTAAAACTTTACTTCTCTTTGCAGATATTAAAAGTTTCGATTATTTTTTTTGCTCATTTGGGTCCCATTAATCACATTTTTTTTTGTAAATTTAGCATAAATTTGAAAAATAATGCTTTGCAACTTTTAAAACTTATATTCAAGTTAAAAAAACTAATGATTCAGTTTAAAAATTCTGAGTCATTGCAAAAAAAAAATAATTGAATTTGCTCTTACTGTTCCAAAGTTATACCCTTTTTAAGTTTTGTACCCATTTTGTGAAATTAAAAATATTGTAATGTGTTTGCCAGTTATGCTTCGGATTTGTTTTAATATTAGATATTTAGATATTAGGTATTCTTTCAAAATATAAAATATGGGTCGATTTTTGTTCTGTTGCACAGACTTCAGCAATGCGAGTCCAAAAAATTCTAGGCAACTTACTTCTCATACCCAAAAAAAAAAAAAAAAAAAAAAAATTAAAAAACTAATTTTTTTAGGTTTCAATTATTTATTAGAGCTTTTACGATGAAGCTCTATGCCCTGCAATAAATTCTGAAAGTCTGTTGCAGAGGTTGTTAGATTAATGTAAGTATGAGCTAAGGCCACGCCGCGTTCTGCGACATCATTTACCACGTGCAATTGCTGAACTTTGTTCTTTGCTTCATTAAATGATTTGTTTGTATGCCATTCAATATAAATTTTAAAAGTTACAAAGCATTATTTTTAAAATTTATGCAAAATTTACAAAAAAATTTAATTAAGGGGACCCAAATGAGCAAAAAAAAAACCGAAACTTTTAATATCTGCACAGAGAAATAAAGTTTAAGAAGTTTTCTTTAAAAAAATTGTCTTAGTAACAAAGAAAATCGTGCTTATGGGCCGAGTAATCAGCAAAATTCAAAAAAGTCGAGAAAACCCGATTTTCGGGTTAAATTCGATTTTAGCGACCTCTAAACCTCTTCCGAAAAATCTGTAAAAAATCACAAAAATACTCAAAAAATGCTGGGGTACCTATAATACTCAAAAAAAAAATTTTTTTTTGGGACACACTAATGTAGATGCCGAAAAGGTATTTCAGAAACTGATGCACGTTGTTGCCGTATACCTATCTAGCTTTAAAAAGTCAATAGGTGCGATCCCGTACTTTTTGGGTAAACTTCGGTAAAATGAGAGTTAACAAAAATTTCTCTCTCTGATAGATAAACATGTAAAAAAGAACGGAGCCAATAAAAATCAAATGTTTACCCAAAAACAAAATTCGTTAGTATGAAATCTGTTCAAATAAATACATTAATGATACATTATCATGTGTGAAAGTAAAATTCAATCATGTTCTTACATATTTCAACATTTTCTATTGTTTAAGTTATTAAAAAAAAAAATTATTTTCGTAATTCTTGTTTGCAGTTTTTATTGTTTATTTTTGACACAGCTGATTGTTTAACGATATTCCCCATCAGCCCAAAGAAAAAATACGTGCTACCTCGTGCAAGAAGAATATTTTTCTCTTTAAAGCTCTCTCACTTTACCAGACTTTGCGTACGGGAACCGTTTTCGTTAAGATTGATATCACGCGGGCTCCTAACGTTGAGTACGGGATCACACCTCATGTGTTGATGTTTCAAAATTCAACTGATTTGTTTATCTATATTTCGCTCATTTGCTGCAACGACGTCATAAGTAAAAAATGCCAAATTTTTACTTAATGTTACTAATGCATAATAAATCATTCTTAGATATTGTAAACTCAACTCTGGAGAAAAAAAAAAATTCTTTTTCCCTTATGTCGTGTGTAAATTTAAAACTTTAAAGTAGTTCTAGGTGAAACTAATATTTTTGAATTATGACGATGTTGGAGTACTTTAGCTATATAACATACCCATAACTCAGAAAATGCTTTATAATGTATGGATTGCTGGAATGGCATGCAAGAAGAAGTAACGCTGTTATTGTGGAATACCAAAGGTCGCGCTTTGGCGTCATGTAGTTTTCTGAGTACCATAACAATACCATATTTTGCTAAATCTAAATAAAACATATTCAGAGATATTAAAAATTTCAGGTTTTTCATTTTTACTTAATAAAGGAGTGCCCCAAGCACTTAATCCATTTAATTAATGCGCACATACCGACCCCACTCAAAAAAGGGCCGCATAAATCCGTTGAAATTTAATAATGGAAAAATATTTTTAAAAAACCTTTATGAGAAGGTCCTCGCACATTTCACCGATAACGCCCATTTTTGGCAGAACTAATACTTTCAACAATAAATACCAAATTTTATACTTCTAGCTACTTCCAAAAAAAGTTTTAACTTTTTCCCAGCTAGATTGACCTTCCGCAACACTGTGCGAAAACGTAGTATTTGACTTTAAGTTCGAAATAATGACCTGCATATGCACAATGAAGCTGTAGTGGTTCTCTTATCGAAATTTAGTTTAAAATTTTGTTTAGAGAACCTCAAAATCCCCCGATTTCAAGTAAATATGTAGTTTCACAGTAAACAATTTTCTTATTTTGCGAAGCACTTATGGTACATTTTAAAAAGTAAGCACACATTTATGCGCTACGCAGTAAGACATACAGAGGTGCAGTAAAGTAAGAGAACGAATTCTTAATATATTTAAAAAAAAATATATATTTTGAAGAGCCACGACATTCCCTTACTACGAAGCAGGTTTGTAAGGGAGCATATTAAAGAATAACGGTAACAAAATATTCAGTGTGCAAAGCTGATCGTTACATTCGCCAATTTTAATATGGCGCTAAATAAAGCGTTTTCTATGTCAAAAATGTATTGCTTCAAAGTGAGAACCGGCCATATAAAATTCATGTCTTCCGTAAGCGATATGGTAAGCGAAACTTTAATGTTTCTCCCTTACAAACCTTCTTCGTTCGAAACTCCATTTTTAATTGGGTTAATAAACAAACTTAAATGCTTCTAAAATTCAATTCTCTTAATTCCATGGCTTAACGCTAAAAAGGCCAATGTAAATAATTTGCTGTTGTGCCTTAATCGTTGCATTAGGTGTCTTTTCTTTCTCTTTTTAATTTTACAGAAGCGGCCAAAATCTAATAGCACCCGAAACAGCTCTCGCCAATTTCCATTAGAACTCTTCTATAAAAAAAAAATTTTAATTTAAATTTTTTCGAAATTATATATTTGGACATTGTCCTTTTAAGTACCAAACAACAGAATATTGTCATGACTTTTTTAACGTAAATAAATAAATCCGTGATAATGAAAGCATATTCGTTAAATTTTGAAAGACGATACCAAGAATTTTAAAATAAAAGTTGACTGACCTTTGATGAGTTCTAATAACTGAAACAGATTCCAAGTTGTATAACTCACTCAAATTTTCGGGCTAAACACATTTTATTTCAGGTTCCGGCAATGAATGAAACATTTTATATAATTCCGGGAATAAGAAAATTGCAGGAATTTAGAAACCCTGGTAAACACAAACTTATATGAAGGTGTTTATAAATATTAGCTTAAACAACAGCAACACAAATAACAATATGAACACAATGAAAATTTGCCTCCAGACATTTTGTGTTTCCTGAATTTATTCACACCCCTTCCAAACATACAAGTGCGAGTGTGGAAATGTGCAAAGAAAAAAAAGAGGAAATGAAAAGCACGAAAACACGCAGTCTAAGAAATGCATACATGCACATGCCAACACCGGAAGTGTATGTCAACATTGTATTTCACTTCAGATTTTATTTCTTTTGCGGAATTCTAATTAAAAAAAGAGAAAAAAAATACCTGTAAGAGACAACGAGGTCTCTGAGGACAGGATTTCTTATATGTAAAATTAAGGTAGATAGAAACAAAAATTAAGTAGTTTGAAAAGTGATAAAAATTTTGTTCTGGGAATAAAGGACTTACTGCTTTTTTTTTAATTCCATTAACTTCAAACGTGTTTTAGGTAAACTAAAGTGAAGACTTTTTTCAATATTTCAATAAAATTTCGAAAAATTAGGAAAATCATAACAATATAAAACACTGAGGCCCTAATTGTGTAAAACGCAACGCAACGCTTAAAATTATATGGAAAGCAAAAACAAAGTCAAAAATATTTTATTATTTTGTTGTTGTTTTCTACAAAAATTCATGTTGAATTTTTAAATTTCAAACGCTGCAGTATGAATTTCTGTAGAAAGCAACAACAAAATTATGAAATATTTTTGACTTTGTTTTTGCTGTTAATGAAATTTTAGCATATCGTTTTACACAATTAGAGCCTAAAGATTTGAATGTAAAATTGTTTTTAAAATCTGTGCATATACGTACTTGATAATATTTCGATATCAGAATATTTTTTCATCCAAATTTTCATATTTTACTCAGGCTTAAGTTCATTAAATTTAATTTTTATTAAATTATTTTAATAAAGAAAGGAATCTTACAACATGAAATGAATTAAAATTTATAGATAATTTTACATTTATTTTTTTTTCTGCTAGGACCAGCATTTAGGGGATGACCCCTACTAATGCATTGCGTTGGCATTGGCAAAATAGGTTGTGGGAAAGAGGGAGTAGTGCTTGTGAACATTCGACTTAAATTAAGTAATGTTGAATGTGAGAGGGAAGACTTCTGTAGGAAGGTTATTCCACATAAGAACATGAAGGCCAAAAATCGAACTTCCCTGTAATGCGTTATATGATTCACCGGCCAATCGACCACAAAATGATGGTTTCATGAGGAGAACCGTGTATTACGAACAAACGTACGGGTTTCGAGAACCAGATCCCTAATTTCATTAGAACACATCCCATTGCAGTAACAATACAACAGGTCAAAACAACCCATATTTCGACGGTGCTCAAGGGAGTAAATATAATTGGATACTCTACTGTCACCAATGAGAACTTTCCCCCTCTCCTGCACTCGATCGAGAAGCTCCAAAATAGGCTATGAAGCACCAGTCCACACATGAGAGTTGGATTCCATTCGCTATCAGATAAGGGTGGTATAAATAGTAAGGATATTATAGATGGAGTGAACACTTGGTCTTTAGGACATTAAAATTTACCCTATTCGCACGACCCCATTCCTAGATTATGTTCATGTTGTGCCTTATAGCACCAACATCGGATACGCTTGGTCTATAATCAAATCAATAAGAATGACAAAGGTTTTTGTCATATGCAAAAACGTCGATAGCGTTGAAAGTTTGGCATAGGAGGGCATTTAAAAATATAAGAAATAGAGTAGGAGAAAGGACGGATCATTTCGATCCATAAAGTGAAATACCATTTGATCTAAAGATTGTTTTGCCAGCCGTCGTCATTGGCGGTGTGGGTTAAATGACAAAGATTTCTGAAGAGATACTGTGGCTAATATCGAGACATGTCAAATAAACCTGCGCGTGAGTTCGATCCCTGGAGCAGTCAAGAATGTAAGATATTCAATAAATTTAAGTTCATTTCATGTTGTAAACTTAATTTCTTCATTTAAATAATTTAATGAATATTAAATATGTTTAAAATTAAATTATATATTATTACGGGAAATTTTCGAGATGGAAAGAAAAATTTTACAAGTTTCCAGTAAGTCAAACTGGCTATAACAAAACAGTACAAATACAGAACATTTAAGAAAATACAGAACAATTTTAGGTCTTCTATTAAAAAATAATTCAACCAGAAAAACGCTTTAAAATACATAACGAATGGTTACCGTACCTATAGGCTGCTTTATACTCTGGTGTGAGGCTATAGCTTTTTTTTAATATTGAATTTGCATTTCCTTTGAAATAAAATTATACAATAAGTGTTGTAAACAAGTGCAAAAAAAAATTCTTTATGGTATTTGTAGGCATGTCTCCAACTGTGCTCATGAAAACAATCTTAGATTTTTGTTTTGCAACGGCAACAAAAAGGAATTTTCAATAGAATCGTAAGTACTTTTTCCCTTTCACCCTTTTTTCAGTTTGCATGGTAAAAGTACATACTTATAGAAAGAATTTGGAGTATTTACGGTTTTAACGTTAACAAAAATAAAAAAAAAAAATAAAATTAAATCGTTATCAATTCGTTTCTCCATTTCTTCCAGTTCATTTTTTCTTTTCATCTTTTCAGCTGATAAATAAAACCAGGTCACTGTTAAGGCTTTGGCTAAGTGGTTTAAGGACATTTCCGCTCAAATTCTAAAGAAAATCTAAATAAAATTTATAAGGGTGTTAAAATAGCTGCTTGGGAAAAAATTAATTTCATTTTTTACGTAATTTTTTTTTCTACGATTACCTTTTTGCCTCAATATATTTTACTTGCCTTATTCGCAGATACAAATCTATGATTAAAAACAATTTTGTATATTTTTTAATTTAAAAAGAGTTTTACAAGAGACTTGTGGTTATACAACAGATTTTTATCATTTAAAAGATTTAAATGAAATTAACATAATTTTACTTGTACTCGTATTTCGTAAAATGTTTTTATAACTGTGAAAAATCTTTTTTTTTTTTGGGATGTTGTTTGAAGGTGATTTATCTTTTAAATTGAAACTTTTTGAAAAAGGCAATTTACATTTATTTACTTTCGAGTGGAATGTGCACTTTACGGTTACTTGAGGCTTAATGAAATAAATTTATCGAAATAATTTTAAATAAACCCTTCAAAACGAGTGGTGAATGAAGGTATACTAAGTTTGTCATTTCGTGCGCAACTTTTTTAATATGTATCCGAGACCATAACGAAATATTGCGGGTACTTGAGTAATTCTTGGATGATTTAGCCATGTCCGTCTGTTGAAATCACGCTCACTTTTGAACGACTCAGCAGAAAGGAATAATTTAAATGTCAAATTGTTTCGAGTTCTCCCAAGCAGTTTGGGATTGAAATCCAGCACAATCGGTTCAATAGGAAAATAATTACGGACCCAAATTTACAATCTCTACAAGAAATTTATGTTTCTGTTCAAAAAAATTACCATAAATTACACTAATCCACAAAAAAAATGAACCTCAAAAATGAGATTTGTTTTTAGCTTATTTGGGGCTGCTGGATACGAATATGGCATTAAGTAATTTTTCTTAACCCCAGGATTACCGTGTTGGTCTGGCCAGACCAAATTTGTGTTTTGCTTGTAATATTTTTCGAATATAACAAAAAATCAAAAAAAATAGGGACATGAATTCTATAAATGATATGTTTTGAATCGAATGAAACTAATTTAAATTCGATTGTAGCAAAAAAGTGGGGTTAAATTCCATTTTTATGTAAAAGTCTATGAAATGACCCTCTTGGTCTAGCCGACAAAATTTTTTTTCCTTGAAAGATATTTCAAATAGGACAAAATATTAAAAAAAAAAAAAAAACGTGAATTCTAGAAATGATATGTTCTAAATCGAATGAATCAAGTTTGAATGAAATCAGAAAACTCCGGCCCATTATGCGCTTAGTTCAATCTAACTACAAAAACCTATCGCAAAACTCGTTTCAGCTGTGGTAGATGCGAAATAGCAATGTGCGAAATTAAAGACTACATTTTCGATGACTTGCATATGGAATAAAATAATGAAATAATAAAATTATATAATAAATTTGTATAATCTAATGTAATTAGCATACGTTCAATAAAAAATATATTTATTTACTTTTTATTTAATTGGGGGTTTTAGCTGTAAAAATTGTGGTCTGGCCAGACCAAGATGAGAACTTAGTGGTAAAAAGTTACCGAGAATCCTACAGGTTAAACCATTAAGTCCCTGCGTTGCTTTTTCGCAACGTTTACTTAAGCCTCCCCTCAGGCATTTCGTGATTACATGATATTGTAATAAAGAACAGTGAAATAAAATTTAACTTTATGTATAACTGATCTGTTTTTGGATTTCTATCATACATAAGTTTTTATTAAAAATTTTTTATTAAAAAACATTATTATTTCTACTGAAAAACCCAATCTTCTTAGACATTTGCCACTATTTTTATGATTGGATATATCCGTGATGCGAAAACGCAACACTGAGCCTAAACGATGTACAAATTACATAACATGATCAAATGGAAACATATTTATACAATCACTTGATATCTAAAACGGCACAATAAAAACATGTATGTATGTTAATTGTTATCGAAAATTTTTTCACATCTTACAAACTAATGGCCAATTTGCAAAATGCAGGATATTTCGCTGTATGTAAATTCTCTATGTAAATTTCTTAATTTTTCTTACGCACAGTGTGTTATTTACATCAATAGGTAAACTAAGAGAAAACCGCACCAGTAAGACAGCTCTGCAGTCTCCACTTTGTTAAATTTTGTTTCTTTAGAGCCATTGAAACAAGTTAAGCGATACGACTGCAAAAAATAAAAATGATTACGTTTTCCATGCTTAATGCCATATATGAAAAAAATAAAACTTTGGGTGGCGCTGATTTATTCGACAAAGCTATGAATAATTACAGTATTAAAATCATAGGAAATAAATGGTACTGGCGACTTTTTACTAATGCTCTAGATGCAGCTTTAGTAAATTCCTGGAAATTACATTGTCTATTGAGAAAACGTAAATAACAAGCTCCAATTATGAATGATTATAATTGAATCTATTTTGCGGACTGAAAAGTGTGAAAGAATAATAGCTTCCATAAGTAGTGATACTAATTCAGTGATTCGAACTAATCGAGTCGATCATAAAACTGTTCGCCAAGAAACACATTTGCGATGACGGCAATGTAGAAATTCGGCGTAGCGAAGTGTTTTGGAGCATATCATAATTGAATTAAATATAAAATGTATGTGTATCTTTTTAACTTTTTTTCTGAAGACGTGAATAAAGTATATATATTAATTTAAAATTTATACAAATGCGTTTAATTTTTATATCGTTAAGGCCCATCGTTGCGTTTTAGCAAGGGGGCTTATCTGGGCTCCCACAGATCCGATTTACCTAAAAAAATTCGTTTTTCATATTTAAGTATAAACACACAAATTTTAAAGGTTTAATCATTATAGCTCAATTGGATCATGTCTCGGGCTTTAATGGGTTAAGAAGCCTTTTCAGTTCATATGGCTTTCACCAATTTAGAATAGAAAACATCTTATTTTTTGGGGTTATGGCAAAATTTGAAATTTGCGAACTAGTGTTAGTGGTTGAATGCAAATTATCACTAAATTCTGCCCGAATTAAATTAATATAACTTTGCGAACAAATCACACTGGCAAATTTCGTAAAGATAGGTCCATGATTTACCACAGGCCTACTTTAGAAAGTCTAAGGGTGGTTGCATTGATGATCAAAAGATCACTTCGGTCTACATCGACGAAGGCGTTGTTAACCATGTTAAACTGGTTTCCAGTCGACCTCATGGCTGAACCGGTGACATTGAGTTCTGTGGTTAGGCTGGGGGCAGCGGGCCTTTGGTCTACGCGGAGCTATCGTTAAGGCAGGATCACACTCCACCCATCGGGTGACCTGGCGGGACTGGATAATTGCACACCGGAACCTTTTTTAGTGCTTTATTCACGGCTCATCATGACAATGGTGCTGGGTAGTTCAATGATACACAATCTCTGGAACCGAACATAAGGTTCTACACTGATGGTTAGAAAAGGGGCCGTAAGTTAGGTAGACGTTTCTTCATCGAGGAACTGGGCATAAAGATACCTTTAAGGATGCCAGATGACAGCAGTGTCTTCTAGGCGGAAATCTATCTCATAAAAAGGGTTGCGGAGAGGCTGACAGCATATTGAGAGATATATGCATGTTTTCTGAAGTTAAGGCTGCCATTGCACCTCTGGCTGTTGTCTACCCGACATCAAAATTAACTGTGGAATGCTGAGATTGCGTGTGGAATATTCTATGGGAACCCGGCCAGAATGGGCTCCTGGGAAACCTAACTGCTTACGACCTGGCTAACTAAGGCTGTTTTTTGGACGACATGTTCTTCAACGGCTTAATCGGCATTTCGATTGCTCGCTGTAGAACTCTCATCAAACGTGAGTCGTAAAGGAGGGCTCAGGAGAGATGGCAGGATAAAAATACCTTCTCGATGGCCAGGACTCTAAGGCCTGACTGTGATCCAGGGAAACCCCGCGCGCTACTTGGTTTGGAAAGGACCAGATTAGAGCGCTGATATCAGTCATTACGGGTCACTTGTTGATAGAAGTCCATCAGATAAGGATGGGTCTTGGTTATAATGACTACTGCAGAAGTTGTCATGATGAGGAGGAGCAGGAAACGGTGTTTGACTTTCTCTACCAATGCCTTCGTCTTATCGTTATTAGGAAGAGCTATTTTCGGAGAGCAGAATTGGCGTGCTTGGTTGCTATATCTAATGTGGGACTGAGTTCAATCTCTCCTTTCTGCTGTTCTAATGTCTAAGGGAATTATTTGGTGCCAGTGTCCGCCAGTGTACTGGTGACTGGCTCAGGGTATCACAAAGTGACCGCTATTAGGACCCCAATGAGCCGTCCTCATGTTGGCTGCCCATTAAACCTAACCTACTTTTGAAGAACAATTTAGTTAGAATACAAACATAATGAATAACTCTATTTTGGTTAAATTTGGTTTAATTAAGTTTCAAAAGACTCGAAATCGCACTATCAAATTTGGTGAAGATCGGATTTTAATTTACCACATGCTCCAGAGTGTCGAAAGATTAAAAGTCAGAGTTTCATAAAATTAGAAAAACACTACCAAATTTCGTGACAGTCGGGCCATCGTTAACTACAGGCCCCACATAAGGCCAATTCGCAAAAAAAAAACTCCAGTACGATTAAAACTTTAACGAATAATAACATTTTAGTGAAATTCGGTTTTATAGCCATCCGATTTTGTGATAATTGCTCCACTTTATATGGCACCCTGTTACATGGGTTTCTGAAAAACTTGTTTAAACGATAAAAAAAAATATTGAATTACTGTATTGACGTTTGGTGCAATAAAATTTTTTTTTAATTCTAAATTTGGTAAACTATAACTTTGTGATGACCAGTCCATAAGTTATCTCTTATAAAGCGTACTTTTGGAAAAGTTTTTAATGTTACTAACGGCCGGGATTCACTGTCCTCCACAATCGTACGATTCATTCATACGAAAATCTGACGGAATTCTATCCGACATAAAAAACTTTACAAGAAAATGCAACTCTGATCGCATAGAATCTACCATTTTATAAAAATTTTCATAAACATTTGCAAGTCGGATAGACTTGACAAAAAAATCTGTTACTCGATTCATTTTTAAGCCACACTGTCAAACATTATGAGCACAAACGATTTTTTTGACGGAATCGTACGACTGAATAGGATAGTGTATCGCCGACTTAAAGGTGCTTTGAACTAAGTCATGAAAACAAAAATGTACAAAGTCCTTAAAATTAGGGAATACGGTTTCATTATGTATTAAATCCTCAAATTTGAAAATAAAAGATATGCCCAAAAATATGAAATATCCATGCGGGAAAATTATGTCAATTATTCCAACTGAACTGGTCCTGGGATTTGTGAAAATATAATAATAAAAAAAAAATTACTAATGACATGTGAAAGGAGAACTAACTGGTAAATTAGGTAAGAACAAAAAGTAGATTTTTAAAATTTTGTATTAATAATCTTTTTATAAAAATGACTTGTTATTTATTTATTTTTTGTAACCGGTTCAGGATGCACCGGCATCACACATACATTTCTTTGGGACAATTTTAAAATCTGTTTTTAATAGGTTTTTTATTGGAAAAATACAAAGTCCTTGTAGTATCTTACACTTATCACGTTTATTGAGAATAGATGTTCGACTGATCAAATGGTGGCTGGTAGGTGTCAATTAACCACCCCCCCTTCCCCCTCCCAATAGCAACCCCATGTAAAAGTGATAGGTCCCATTCATACACGCAGAGAAAATATGTTTAAATATATTCACCTCAAACAAAACTATTTTTAAAGAAAATTTTAAACATATTATGTTTAATTTAACCATATTATTGTCACCGACAACCATATTATTGTTAAATTAGTCCTCCATCAAGAAGCCCCAACCATATTATGGTTTCCTCCAAACATGTTATGGGTAAATATGACAATAATTTGTTCTTTAATTAACAATAGTATTTTCTTCTGTTCCAAGAGCAACATTCTATGGTGGAAAATCAACCATGCTATTACAAATGTACAACATATTTTAGTTATTATTAACCAAAACATGTTCGGAGGCAAACATAAAATGGTTGTGCCTTCTTGATGGAGGACTAATTTAACCATAATATGATTGTCGATGACAATAATATGGTTAAAATAACCATAGTATGTTTACAATTTTATTTAAAAATAGTTTTGTTGGAGGTGAATATATTTAAACATATTTTTTCTCTGGGTGTATAAAGTGTAAGAAAGTGTGAGGACTAATTTAGTGTCAGTTCTCTTCCCTCAAGGGATGAAACAAAAGTGAACTTAATGAAGGCCCGCTATGCAGAGAGTTACCGACTCGGGATTTTAAAATTCCACATTTTTTTATTCGGTATTAAAAGTTTCGGGCATATAACCTCAAATTTTAAAAAGTCACGTATATCAATATTTGAAATTTTTGCTGCCGATGGCCCTGGCAGCCAGTGCTATTATTATATATGTATTAATTTTATATTTATGTAACATTAATATCAAATAAATAAGTAAATAAATAAATAATTTTAATTATAACATGTTAATTGGATTTTATTGAATTTAGGGATTTTATATAAAACAATCCCCTATCACAAAATTAAAAATTATTTAAAAAAATTAACAAACTTCTTTAAAGGCGTGGTTGGTATTCTCTGTATAAAAAATTAGGGACTTAGTTCATTTTTGCTTTTAGAACTTTGTTCATTAGGGGCTTTGCTCGTAGCTCTGCTACTTTAATCGAAGATGGATTCTTAATTTATAGATTCCCCAAATTCCACTTTTGTCATATTTTTACTCTCGGTGGAGGGTATTAAAGATTCGGCACTGCCGAATATAGCACTTTTATTGTTTTTTTTTCATTTTGTAATTTTCAACTTAATTGCCTGTAATAAAAAGGATTTACATCTACAATAAGAAATCTTTGACTTAAATTATTTGGCGGCATAATAAAAACCCTTTCCAAAATTAGCATTTACTACGCATTTTATAAAGTTTTTATTTAGCTAAAAACCCTTTGGTTTCTAATGTTTTATTGTAAATAATTTACTAAGAATTTTTGTACATCATCATTGAATGGAAAATTTTGGAACAACTTAACGAACAATTTTTATTTGTTTTTGCCATTGAAAGCAAACGAATGACGTTTCAATTCAAATTAATATTTTTTTTATTTTATAATTTCATTAGTTATCTGGTGAATTGCTTGACAGTGTCTGACTTTTATGCTGCATTCCTACAATTTCCTGATTTAATTATTTTACAGATTAAAGCGCCGCTCTTTACGTTGTACTCTAATTAAACTTTTTAGTTTGAAACAATTAAAAAAAAACTAGTTTTGCTTTATAATTTCAAACAAAACAAGTAAACTTGTTTTGCCAGTTTTAAGATTAAATATTTTTCAAAAGTACTTTGTGCAATTTTGTTGCCTGGTTTGTTACGATTTACTTGCACAAGTCTTTAAAGTATCAAAGTAATAGTTAAGTACTTATAAATACGTGTTGTTATAAGTGTTGTCAGTAATTTTATTTCAAAATACCAAGTCAATCTAAAAAATATACGACTTTTTCCTACACACTCACAAAATATTTCTCTATATCAATTCGTGAAACAAATTTATCCTTTTCCAATAATTTTTTTAAAAATTAGAAAATTTTAAAACCATTAATAAGGACATTTTAGAGCATTTAGCTTTACAAAAATAATATATTTTTTGTTTAAATCATACGATACTTAGAGCGGAAAATAACCTTAATGGCAACTCTGTTGTAATACAAAACCAATGTCAGTTGTAATTATGGCCTTATTAATTCATTACAAAATTAATTTTAGCCTTTATTCAAATAATGTTGAAGTTTTCAGTTCGGAACAAAATCATGAGGGTAAGTTTTAATATGCACAAACGAATTAAAAATGTGCTGGCAAATATGTAAAAAATCCTGAATATGACAACTTAAAACAGTAATGAAAAATTTTTAATTTTAATTTTTAGAATTGTTGTATAATACGAGCTATGCGAGTGATTGCCTTCACGATCACACACGCTCACGGGGCAAATACATGTTTACGCGTACGCGCAGGCATGATAAATTTTTCAATTATTTTTCAAAAGTTATTTTCGGGAATTAAAAATTTATGTTTAATTAATTTATTTATTAATGACGTGCTAAACTCCCGATCTTTATTTATGATTAAAACACTGAAATTGATTGTTGTCGAAAAGCTAGTTTCTTTGCGTATTTTTATTTGTCACGCAAGAAATCTTTTTTTAAAGAAAGTACGTAAAAAAAAAACACGAAGCATGACTTACAGCCAAACCTAAATCAGCGCGCCAAGCGTTTACTATAAGTTAAAAATTCTCGTGCTCATACAAACTTTTACAGACATTGTTCATTTATAACTGAGCTATTTCTACCAAATTAATAAATTGTAGCTGTGTCCATTCTCTAGTAATACAGAAATCTAGTTTGATCCACGACCACTTCTCCAATTCCGCACATTTTTGACAGATGCTGTCTGTTTATTGATAACAATTCTAATTGGACCAAATTTGGAAATTTTTACACTTAATGTTCTTCAAATAAACGGGATTCTATTTTGTGCCACGCCTACTTATCTACTCAGGCCCACTCTTTGACTGATGTTGCGTACTGATCGCCAATCTATTTGTTCCAACTTTGGAAGCTTTAGCTATTACCATTCTCTAGATATACAGAAATCTCTTTTGCCTTTGTATGTGAGGTACCACGCCCAGTTATCCATCCCCACCTTCTTTTTGACAGATGTTGCGTATCGATAACCCAACTATGTGTAGCAAATTTGAACAATTTTGGTCTTACCGTTGTTTAGTTATTTGAAAACACAATGTAATGCCACGCCCACTTCTGCAACCCTGCCCTACTTGTACCAAATTTGGAAATGTTGGCCCTTGCCGTTTTCCAGATGTTAAGATATTAATTTTATTTTAAAAAACAATATGTTTAATAAATTTAATAAAAAAAAAGACCTCAAGCTTAAAAAATTAATATACATACTTCTTAATGTTAGAAATAAAGAAATCTGAGTGCAAACTTATGTGGGTGATTGTACTCAGGTATGGTACTCGTAGATGTGGATTTAAAGTGAATCCCCAGTAAGTAGCTGAGTGTATGTGTGGTAGTTGCGAAACTATTTAAACCGGAGCTTTTTTAGAATGTTGTTTCCAAAGGATGTTATACTTTCTTGGTTGGAAGAAATAATAAGTGCAGCCAGTAGTGCAGCGGTTCAATGTGAAATGAAAGAGGCACTTTGTTCGGTTACAATTCAAAATATTCTTTATTTTAGCGAGAGATGCTTACCCTTTGCCGGTTCGATTAAAATAATAATAAAAATACAATTTTACGAGTCACTGAGACACTAGCAATAAGGATGGCTTATCTTAATTGGCGCTAAATAATTGACAGATTGTTATGTTAATTTATCCCCAAGTTTAATATCATTAGAGTACCAAATAGGGTTTTAAATTCAGTGCTTTTAAAACTGTTTAGTCAATTCACAATTGTTATAACAACATTTAAACTTCAAATTGTGGCAATAAACTAATTTATAAAATACAAACAAACAATTAAGATTTATTTTTGCTAATTTAGACGAATACATTTAAATAATAAAGGTCGAATAATAACAAATTTATATTAACAAAAATAATTTTCGCAATTGATTTTTTGAAATTAAAAGTTAACATAAATACGTTTTTCCATGCCTTTAATATAAACTGAGCAATAAGAAATAATGCTCTGTTATTCTGCCGAAGAGTACATCTCTATCAACATAATTTCAAAGAAATTCCGCACAAGTTTTTTTCATATGAGTTTGACAGCATTTCACGTGAAATGTCAAGCAGAGTACCAGGCCTTAAGTTCAACAAAGCTACGCGAAAATTGCAAAAATCGATAAAGTTTGCAAAAATATCGAAAATTGCGAAAATTTGTAATATATCGAACAAGCCATAAGAAATGACAAAAATTCGTTAAAAATTGCTAAATTAGGGGAAATTCGATAAAATTTGCGAACAGCGGCAAAATAGCAAAGTCTAATATTTATTAAAAAAGGTTAAAGCTGTAAAAAATCAGAAAACTAACAGTAAAATATCGCTTATATAGCGAACACGGCAAAAATGCAAAATCGGAAACAGACTCTAAAATAAGTTTGAAATCGTTTAATCGGTTAAAAATACACAAAATAAGTTTAATGATGAAGAATAAACTTTTTGGCAGGTGTTCGAAACAGGGCATTCAACTTTTTCATAACTTCTATTTTGTTCTCGGTAAATAACAAGTAGCATTATTACAGGGTTGGCAATACATTTCATACATGCACCTTTTCCGATATTTTTTGTGTAGAAAAGAAAACACGATTAGTTAAACAAATAAATTTTCCGTTCGCCTTCTAAAAACTGGCAGTTCACATTAGTGCATTCCACCTTGAAGATTTCATTACACAATCTAAGTTTATAATATCTTAATTACTTCTGTTGAGTTAATTAATGACTTGTTTCAGCTTAAGATTTATATTTTCAATTATTAGTAATTTAATTTCTTCAAATCTGTTAATGTCATTGTCATGTACTTGCAATTAAATGTGTGTTGTATTTAAGTGCCATTTTTTTATTTTAGAGTAAATTGTGGTCATTACTGACACTAAATTAAGCCATAATTAAATCAAGGAAATTTTAGACTGTAATCTCACAAAATCATTTTATTTTTGTTTTACAAATATTTAACGAATTTTAGATTTTGGTTTTAACATTTATTCCATTATTTTATTTTGTTTAATCATTCCTGTTTAATAATAATCGTTTTTCAATGCTTTCAAAACGTAATTTGCATATAATTACCGACACCAGGGTTGGAAAATTGCTTATATTTCGGTTAGCATCGCTTACTATCGTCAGGGGTATGTAAACAATAATACACACAAAAACTGCACAAAAAACACTTGTGGTTTATCCTATTAGTTAAAAGAATCCAGTCCTGTTGTTTGACCATTTTACCAATTTTAATTTTAACAGCTGATCACAAATTAATTTTGTGCTTCCCTTCAAAAATATATTCCTTAACAAATAAATATACTTTATATAACAAAAATGTGTTCTTAAAGTGTGAATCTACTATCTGGAGCTGTTTCTTCGTCGGGGACATTTTTTAAAATATGTAAAATTGAATATTAATTTGTGTCTAAGCCTGTCCCACAGCTGTCAATTCAAATGAGTTTTGACAATCAGTTTGTATGAACAGCTGCAGGGTAAAGTAAACATATTAATAAATGTTATTCTTCTGGGCATGTGTGAAAAGGTAGCAAAGTACTCATGAATGTAAAAATTTGACACTGTTGAGGTGAATAAAATTTCATTATCCCAGGGGGCTAGTATAAATTTTGACATTAGCGTAGAAATTTTTGACAATCACACAATTATCAGACACACTCCCAGGTTGTGCAACTCAAAGTCGCATGTAAGCCGCCGCCGAATTTAAATTTTGCGTTGATGTCGCCGCCAGTCCGAAAGGCATATTGACACTCATTTCTTTAGTCAAATTTTTCTTTTTAGCCATGTTGCATATTTATATAAGTTATTATAAGATCAAAAATAGTTACATATTTAATTTTTATTAATAACATTTTTGTTATTATAATTTGTGCATGTTGGCATTAGTGTCTAATAAAAGTAAAATACTTTCTTTTTTAATAAATTAAAAATTCAATAATAGACTACAGAGCGCTAATTACATTTACATTACAAGCATTTTGTTATATTTCCAGGGCACAACCTTATATAACTTTAATTGGAAGAAACCAAGCACAATAACATGGAAATATATTCGATTGAGAGGTAATCTATATAAACAAACTGGATAAATAATGTTTGTTAGATAATTAATCCCATAATCAGCTTATTAGGATTTGGGTTACCTAAAACGCGCAATTCGCGAAGGTTTTAAAAATTTAATAAAAATGGGAAATTTACAAAAGCTTATAAAAGCATAAAACATACATATGTATGTTTATGGGTTCTTACCAGTAGATAATTAAAAAATCGTTGAAAAACGTCATGACTTTAAAAAAAATTCAAAAATTTTGAAAAAGCCGTATGTGCAACCTCCAAAAATTCCTCAAAGTTTGTTCACATTTGCAACCCGCTAGCAAATCATGTTAAAAGTAAGCGCGAATTCTGAAAATTGGTTTATAAATTATTGAGAAGCTCAATAAAAAAATTTCCGTTCGATTTCCAAAATTTTTTGTAATTACAATCTGTTGACACGCCCTATAAAAATGCAAAAAAATCGGCTCACAAATGACGGAGTTATGCGGTTACAAATGTTAAAAAAGTAATATACAACCGAATTAAAATCCTCCTTCTTTTTTGAAGTCGGGTTAAAATATATTTATATTAATAACAAATACATATGTATATTTAAAATAATAACAAATTGTAATAGATACATTTTACATTTTGAATAACTAATTCTTATGTCAGGTGATCCACTACCGGCTACTTTTTGCAGAACCGCCGCCGCCAAAGAATTTGCCGACTTGACTTCTGTTAAGAAATGTCAGAAAACACTACCGTTTCACACACGCCCTCTGTGCCAAAAATTTACTGCAGTGTTCCTAAGAAATAAACAGCAAAAGAAGAAAAATGGAATCTTTAATTTAATAAGAACTAATCAGTGCCTGGAAACACTTTAGAGAAAAATGAAAAAATAGCATCAAAGAATTAAAAATATGCTTCCGCTTAAAATATATTGCAAAAGTCGCGGTTGTACCAGTGTACCAAAAAAAAAATAAAATTTCCAAAAAAAAAGTATAATAATTTCCATCCCTGAAACAGCGTTACCACGACCAAAATTTGTGACCAAACTGTTAAAATGGAGCTACAAATAAAAAAGTAAAAGAAATATATATTTTATATGTACTTCTGTAAATAAATATAACTAGATAGAAATTGTGTTTGCTTATATATTGTAGGCGCATTAACCGCTGGAACGATTTTTATAAAGTCTTGACAGTATGATAACGATGGTCGGAATATAACAATAGGCTATATAATTTTTCTAAATATTTAGTGTACTTGGAACCTTTTTCACAAATTTAACACTAATTTAGAGCTTTCAGCTTTTTTGTACAAAGAGCTCTTAAAATTAGAACTTTTTAATTATTGTTGTGTTATTATGTCATCAAAGTGAAAAATTGAGATAAATTTTATGGCAGATCTTTTATATGTATATAGATACTTCTATCCCAGTGGAAATATACAGGGGTGTGCTAGAAACCGAAAACATTAAACGTAATAATTTTAAAAGTCATTTATTAATAAGATTTCTTGAATAAGAGAATTTTATGACAAATATTATACAAATATTTCTCTATTGAACATAATTTCAGAACAAAAATTATAAAAATTTGATTAAAAGTGTATTCAAAAGAACTCATAAACCGCACCAAACAGTCGCTCTTAGTGGGTGCATTGGCTTTTCGACAACCACACTTGGATTATCATTCGCCCAAATGCGGCAATTCTGCTTGTTGACGAATCCACTGAGGTGAAAATGTGCCACATCACTGAAGATGATTTTCTTCGAAAATTGACGATTTGCATTATGATTTGAACGTCCACTTTTCATAAGCCTGAATAACTTAAACGCGTTGCTCGATTGTGTATCTTTCCATGGTTCAAATTGAGTAAGTCTGAAATTGAGAAATGTCAAATGAAACGCAGAAAAAAAGTGACGTAGGTGTGGTTCACATTCAACATCGGCCCTCTATATGAAAAATATGAAAAAATACCATACACAATTATTAATATTAAAAAACGCAGGAGGATAACTCTTCTACTAAGAGAAAAAATTTGATATTTTTGTGTTGAAAATAGAAAAAGTATACAAGTACACATTAAAAAAATAGTAGCCAATTTTGGTTAAAAGTAACCAAAACGGCAACGCTGCCCTGAAAGACACTAACGATAATTTGAAAACGTTCTTTCTCACTCGCTCTCTCTTGTTTTATGTTAATAATGATGCCCAAAATTTAGTTGTTTTTATTTTTGTTGTTGCTGCTGGCGATAATGATGATAATAACGATGGTGTTGATAATTTTTATGAATTTAATTGTCTGCTACTAATTCAATGGTCGTGTTATTAAAATCAAATTCCAATTCAAGTTTATTACTCTTTGTTTGTGGAGTCATTAAGTTTTCAAATTAATTAATTTTACTAAATGTTCAATATGCATGTACCAGAGAGAACATTTATGTGTCGGAAAACTATTAATTTTTTTTTTAATAATTTGCGAATTTTTGGAAAAAAATAAAAGTTTTAATAATTATACTAGCACAGTGTAATCTTTTCTTATAATTTATAATTTAATTTTTTCCATGTCAATTATCTACATGCTTAAACGAAAATACAAATTGTAGCATCTGTCATTAGCATTCAAGTTAATGATTTTGTCTAGATAATTAAAAATATGGAAATTTCTCCGTAATCCCTACAATAGTCACTTATTTAAATCAGAACGCAATTAAAGATCAAGTGTTTTATATGAATAGCCAGTGGACTTTGTTAGGTCTTATTATTACTGCCTAACATTGTTGCCAGATATTCGTTAAACCCCTACATTAAGGTTTTATCTCTCCTAAAATAGTATAGCGTAGGGAAAATCGTGCATACATCTAATATAATTTTGCCACAAATATCTCAAAAAAAAAAAAAAAAAAACAATTAAATTTTCGAAAATATCATACATAGAATATTCATTTCAACAA
Organism: Pollenia amentaria; assembly: GCA_943735925.1. Classification (NCBI taxonomy): domain Eukaryota; kingdom Metazoa; phylum Arthropoda; class Insecta; order Diptera; family Polleniidae; genus Pollenia; species Pollenia amentaria. The sequence continues at coordinate 178,217,119 of OX031010.1, read as the reverse complement.
AATCTTCATTTCGGGACGGCATTTCTTTATGGACTAGGTTAAGCAATAAACAATAAAGACTTATGCACCAAATTCTTAATAATGATTTCTTACTTTGGGCACTAGAAGAAAACCAGCCAGTCATTCGGTCGGACTGGGATGAGGATTTCTGTACGTAACTAACATCTGCACAAACACATTACGCCCATCTAATCCTTCGTGGTGTAGGGTATAAATACTGCACATATTGTGACTTTAAATGCGGTAATTATTTTTACTTTCATTTCATTGTACATCCTGATCAGTGATGCCAATAGTAGGGAATTTTCCTTTTTTTGTAGGAATTTTTTGGGAAAATTTCAAGCGTAGGGAAAAAGGGACAGATTTTTTTATTTTAAGGCAGATGTAGGGAATTTTCAAAATATTATCTTATTTTCAATATATTATGTAAAAATACGCAAATATTTGTATTATTTTCATAAAAAAAATATAATTTTTCTTATACAGTAAAAATGTAAAAATTTTGTATTTTTTAACAGAAACATGGTCCAAAACCATGTACGTATATATTAGGGGGTGGCAAGGACTATTCGGGTTCTCATTTGCGAACAATTCGTTTATTTTTTTTTGTTATTGCATTCGCACTAGCATTCGCTTAAATGAATGCCAATATAAAAAAGCGAATATCTAATAAATGAAATTTCTACATAGAAAATTATTTTGTTTCGAGTAGAGTATCCAATTATTTGACTTTTGATTTTGATCGAGTAAGGAATTAATCGATTATTAAACTTTAATTTTGCTCGGCTAATCGAAAAAGAGTTGTAAAATGTTCGAATAACTCGAATAATTCAAATAATTTTTACAATGGAAAAAACATGCAAGTTTGGTTTGATACTTTTATTATATTAATAAACAGAAATAAATGAAAATATAGTTAAACAATAAAATAACAATTCATTTGTGCCACGTATATAGTTCTAATACTTTTAAATAAAATAAATAATTAAAAGATCAAAAACCCTGCTGCAAAACAAACAGTTACTAAGGCGCTGAAGGTACAGAAACAAGATTAAGGAATTAAAATAAACTATAAACAAAGTAAACACGATACAATTATCTGAAAGCCAAAGTATAATAAATGCGTTACGTTAAGCAGCAGTCGGGGTCCATTGATTTTATTTCAATGTATAATTTACAAATATGTCCCGCCTGCTAAATTTAATACGGGAATTCAACACAGGCCTTCACCTCATATTTTTATAAATTATATTTTAATTATTTATTTTATTTTAGACTTATTTGTCGCGGCATTTTTATGAGAGGTCCAGCCTATCTAAACAAATTTATTATTAGCAATTTAATTAAACTAACTAATTGTTTCTGAAAATCATGTAAAACTGAAATCAATGGAGATTCTCAGTTAATTTTATTTTAAATCACCGTATTTTTCCAGATTTTAAGAGAAGTTCTGGCTTAGATAAGAACTTAAAGTACACAGAAAAAATTAAAAATTTTCTCTAACCACCAAATTTATTCCAAATTCATAATATCAAGCAAACAGTTTGTTGATTTTGCACCTACTACCGAAATGATTATATTGATTACTAAAAATTTTAAATTTTGAAATTTTTTTTTTTCAATATATGATATTTTTAATTTTAATTAAAAAAGTGATCAAAAACTTTGCCATTTCAAACAATGTGTTAATTTATTTTATTAAATATTGACAATTCCCAACAACAATTCTACAAGCTTAAATTATTTTATTTTAAACGAAAAAGTCAATTAAAATTTTTTGATATTTAATTAATATTTTAATTAAAAATTTATTATAAAACAACTAAAATGTTAATTAAACCAAAATTATATTTTTAATTTTCTTTAAACTAAAAAAAATATATTCAGTTATTACATTAATTGAATTTAAATACTTTTTAAAACATTGTTTTTAATTGATAAAAAAAACTTTTTTATGTGTGTAGGAAGTATATAAAAGAAACTTTATACCAAATTTGTAACCCCATTTCCAAAAAAAAAAAAAAAATTCCCAATTTTGGAGATAAACTCCAAGAGGAGAACGCTGTTGAAAAACATTAATTAAGTTGGAGTTTTTTCTCTCTCTTACCGTTCCAGTCATTTTCTATTACAGGAGCTTAGTGTTTTGTATTTTTGGCTCATTTCAAACAACAGGGAAATACAAATCTGCCTATATATAGTATATGTGTATGTAATACTAACATCATTATTATCGGCAAAAAAAAAATAATTATATGCATTTTTATTGAGTAAACTAATATAAATCAATCTTGCAAATATACGAACAACCATTAAAGTGGCAGAACGCTTAAAATTAATGACCCAGGATGAAAATCAATTTATGATTTTTAAATTTAAATGCATTTTCTTTGGAAGAAAAAAAATTAATTAAAAATATTAAAATTTCAAATGTAAGGAAGTGGTTTTACATTAAAAAAGAAATATTAAACAAGCAATAAACCACTTTTCACATACAAAATAACTATTGTGCGATCGAAGTATTTTTGGCCCTCAAAAAAGCCCTCGACTAGCGATAGAAACAAGTCTTTTCCTAGACCCAAAGTCTTGAGTGACAAACTTACTTTCACATAGCAAAAAAGTTTTGAGCCAAGTACTGACGTTTTCCGTTTAGCGAACAAATTTATAGACAGCGGCAGGCTTATTTTCGCCTAGCGAAAAAGTCCTAAACCAGCAACAAACTTATTTAAGGTTAGAAAAAAAACCTTGGACCAGTGATTTATGCACATATTTTCGCAGGGAGAAGTAGTGTTGACTCAGCGATAAACTTATTTTTGGTAAGAAAAAGAGTCATGATGGACCATTGATATACATACTTATTTTTGACTTGCTCGAAAACTTTTAGAGTCAGCGACAGACGAATTTTTGCCTAACGAAAATACCTGGAGCTAGTGATAAATTTTTTTTCACTTATCAATAAAGTCTTGAGCCATCAATAGATTTACTTAAGATTAGAAAAAAGCCTTAAGCGAGCAATAAAAACATTTTCGTCCAGCGAGAAAGGCTTCATACAGCACTAGACCCATTTCGGTCGATCGAAAAAGGGTTCAGCTGGTGATAGATGTATTTTTCCTAAAAAAAGAAAGGTGTACATATCCAGCCTTTGCTGCAATAGAGTCATAACTCAAAAAACCTGATTTTTGATCTAATGTATTTAATTCTTTAATTCCCAGTATAATATAGGGCCGCCTTCTAGCTAATAATGTGGAGTTAATCACCATATCGCTTCTTCATATTTGGTAAAAATTTCATTTATTTACTCAACTCTAGAGAGAAGAATTACATTTTTAGGTGCTAGAAAATTCAAATTTGACTTATGATTATATTGCAGCAAAGCCCCGATATGTAATTTTTTGCTAAGATGAAAGTAATTTTTTTACACTGTGTATATTAAGTAGGGAAGTTGCGAATGTGTGTTCAGCGAATTTGAATAATCACAATATGTTGAAACTTAATTTGCAAATAATTTTTTTTTTATGTTTAATTTTTATAATACAAATACATAGATACAATGTACATATCGTCATCTTAAAAAAAAGAAGCTAAATTATTACCAATTGTGATCACAGGGGTCTTAATTTTTGTGTAACCATTAAGCTTAATAAAACAAACCACACACACAGAAAAACAGTCAAGTAAAACCGTCGAAAATTAGGTTGATTTTACATTTTTCGGTAGTGATTTTGCTTCATAATTACTTCATGTTAATAAATTATGATATAACAATAACTTGTAAACAAAATGTTTTTCATTTAAAATAACTACAATTCATGTTAATTTAACGCTCCAGTAAAGTTAGAGCAAAATGACGTTGATACTGAAATTACACTACGATTCACGTTAAATGAAAGTAATTTCAAGTTGAAACAACTTGAATTTGAATTTGATTCTACGTGAAATCAAATTGGATTTAGTGTGAAGAGTGAGAGAGAGAGACGCCTGCCATATTTGCCGATTTATCGGCGTTTTGCCGTTTTATGCCTCAAAATTGGCAAAGTCCCGTTTTGCCGATTTTTGCTCCAAAAATGCCGATTTTTGATAAACACTAAAATCACGCTATTTTTGCTTGTTAACGTGCCATTTATTAATTTTAGGCAACTTTGGAGCACTTGTCATAACCTAGACAACCAAATAGAAAGTACTTTTTAAACTGTATTTACTTATTATATAAAAAAAAAACGATAAAAAAATTAAATTTAGTAAACGGAATTTATGAACACAAAGAATTTTTTGAACTTTGATGAGGAGTATTTGGGCTTATTGGCTAACGAGTTACCATCTTAATCAAAACTCAACAGAAGCGGAATTAACAAAATTGTTAATAACTGTATTAATTTTTATATAGAACTTGCAAATCAAATATTAAAACGTTTTGATTTTGAGCAAAAATCTTATAAATCTTTAAATATGATAACCATAACAAAATTATGAAAAAGGAAAATATTTCTTTTATGGAAATGCTTAAAGAGTTCCCCAGCTTTATTTCTGAAAAAGAAAAACAAATTTTAGACTCTGAATTTAGAGAGATAAATTTTTTTTAATTTTTGAGAGTATTTAGAAGGAGTTTTGAAGTAGATTTGCAAACTTTTTGGCAAAAAATTTCAGACTTAAAATGTGGCGATTCTACGGATGCATTTCCAGTGCTGTCAAAGTTGGTACAACAAATTATGGTCCTTCCACATTCTTCAGCAAATCTGTAGCTCGTTTCTGTATTTCTCGCTTCGCAAAATTGCTCAAATGAAGTGTGAAACAAAAAATTCTATCATTTCTCGATTTGTGAGAAAAAGTGTTTCTGTATTTGAATGCGAGAACAGACAACACAGATTCTGTTTTAACTGGAATACTTCCAGTAACTAAATTCCGTGTCAGATACAACTTTGTCGCTTTGCGTGACGTTTCTACCTTTGGCAGAAAAACGCAAAGCAAAAGGTGTATGACACAATGAAAACTTTGACAACACTCACGCATTGTTTGTTTACTTATAAAAGCGGTTGGAAATTTGTACATTTAATTATTTGTTATAAAAATAAATGTTAAAAATGTAATTGGACGGTTTTTTGGAATTGAATTTGGCAAGAAAAAATTAAAAAACCAAAGATAATTATACTAGCCAATTGTCAAAGCGCGCAAAAAGATGAGAGTTGGCTAACTTTTTGCTTCGCTCCGCTTTGAAAGTACTTTATGTGACATGTTTCGTATAAGTACGTATATTTTATCTTAGATGTCAAAGCGAATCGGTAAAAGTGTCAAATGCAGGCGAAACGTCAACGAAAGAAATAGATATAATAAAAATAGGGCTGCCAGATTTGATGATTTATCGTAGTTTTGACGATTTTTTGTTCCGAAATTGGCAAAGCGCAGATTTGCTGATTTTTTTCTAGTGACGATATTATTCAGTTTTCGAAATAAAACAATTTTAAATATTTTTATATATTTGTGTATTAGGCACCACAGAAAAAAATATCTTTAGAAACAAGGCAGCTTAAATTTTTATATTTATCCCTTTTATGAAAATTGTCCTCAACATTGTTTGTCTGTTCCCTAAAAAAATTATCGGGAAAAGCAAAATGTCGAAGGAAAACTTTTTAATTTTTATTTCTTTGGACTATTTAATACATTTGTTTTTGTGATCAAAACATCAAACTATTACCCCACTCTTCAGTCAATGCACTAAGGAATTCTTCAGGCAAAATAACAATCTGAAATTTTAAATTGCTATCGGATTAAAGAAAGAGTAAAATAATTAATTTTATAAAAATAGACCTCAAGCTTAACTATGTGTGCATAAAATATGAATAAAATACTAATGAACTTTAACTATGTTTTTTGACTAAATTTTAATTATAATCGAACTAAATTTGTCAAAATTAATTTTAACTTTCCGATTTTTTAAAACAAAATTGACGATTTTTTTTTTTTTTTTCTTAGGACATTAACGATTTTTTCACAAATTTATCAGGCAGCTCTGCAATTAAGATAACAAAATATACCAATTGTGTTTTATTTATTTTCAACATTTTAATTCTTTATTTTCAAATTAAAAACAAATAATACACATTCTTATGTACATACATGTGCATATGTATATACATAATTATTTTTTTCAGATAATTTGGGCCCCGTTTTTTAAAATTTTATTTTTCTCGCATCAATTTCAAATGTGACTAATTTTGACAATTCTTGTGAGAAACTTTTAGCAAAATATTGATACAGAAATACTTTTTCTCACATCTTTCCAATAATTGCTGGAAAATTATTTCAATGACAGATAATTCCCGCAAAGTAAAGATACAGAAACACTTATGTGAGAAAAACCATTTTTTGTCTCATATTTCACTGTTTCTGTAATAATTTACTTGTTTCATGCGGGAAATTTTACGATGCGAGAAATACAGGGCTACTGGAAAGAATTTGTAGCCAAGTGAACCTTAATAAAAACAAATTTCGATGTTTCCTGGAAAAATTAATCCTTACAAGGAATTCTTTTTTCTAAAGATTACTTAAACTTTAATAATGCAAACTGTTTTGGTGTTGATATTAAAATGGATTTAATTAAACTATTATACTCAAATATGTATCTATAAAATGTTTGGTAAAATCAAATGTAGAAAAAACATTTTCAACTATAACACAATTTTAACCTAATGTACAAAACTTTATTTAATTAACTACAATTTTTTTATAAAAATATTCTTTTTCATTAATTTTAATGTTTTTATATGTAAGTTAATGCTGAATCATTCGGTTTTGTTTTTATTGTGTTAATAAAAATATGTTTTATTGTTCTTAAAATGGGTATTATTATTTTGCCGATTTTTTTTAATTGAAGTGCCGATAATGCCGATTTTTTTTTTTAAATATCTGGCACCCCTGCCTGTAACACATATTTCACCTTTTCGTATTCCCCTTTGTTTACAGGAGCACACACAATTAAAAGACACAAGCAGAATGGTCCAACATGGTTTTCGTCATTATTCTTCTTTGAAATTTTTTGTATTTAACTAAATAATTTTAACAAAAAGAATACCGGAATTTTTCTTTTTTTTTATTAATTATTTTAAGCTCGAAAATAAAAAACTTACGTTTTTATTCTTGAAGCGTTGTTGTTGTTTCTATTCAAAGCAAGTAAAAGAGGCTTTTATGGATTCAATATTGAACAATGTTGTTTTAACATCTTTAATTTAAAATTAATATGAAACAATGACAATTTTAAATAAAGTCCGCACTTTTGCAGAAATTTACTACATATGATTTTCAAAATGTTAATATAACATTGATATTTTTTTTCTATATGCAATCAATCAAAAATTTGATTTAAAATTTTTGTGTAGTAACGTCCGTTGGCATCTAAGGTGGCGATATATTCAAAGGGAATTTTAAATATTCTTATTTAATGTTTACTTTAAGTGTTTTTCCCGTTTGTTAGCATAAGAAAAAAATAAATTAACAAAATTTGGCCCAAGGCGAATTCAACTACAGGTGGTGTCGATACTACAACAATCCAAAAACAACAGAAACAACAAAGGTTTTTTTGCATTGCATTGTTATTGTTTACTGTCCAAAATGTCAACCATTCCTAAAAAAAACACTAGCGGAGTTCAGTGTTAAGTGCAAATGGTCTTGCGAAAAAGCTAATGCAAAATATCATAGCTTTTTTGTTAAATCCAACAACAAAATACACAGGGTTTCCGTTAGATTTCATAAAAAAAGCTACGAAATTTTGCATTTGCTCTTTCGCAAGACCATTTGCACCAAACACTGAACTCCGCTACTAACAAATCAAAACAAATTAGCTCGAACTGTCAAGATCAGATGGCGTTTCGACACCACCTGTAGTTGAATTCGCCTTGATTTGGCCCTTAAATATTTATTTTAGTAAAAAAGTTGCCACATGTTATTAGATTTTCGCGAATATTTGCTTTAAATATTCGCATACATTTTAACGAATACGTCTGCGTATGCAAATAGCAAAAATTAGTGAATGGTTCGCCAATTGTGCATCCGATCAGTCGCTTCAGTATTTATATAATTCACTAACTAATAAGGGAATCGTCAAGCAGAATTTATGTCCAAAATAGATAAACAATTTTGCATAAATATTCATAAATTTTTAAATATTTGCTCAATTAAACTTATTAGGAGTACAATGAAAACGATTCATTAAAATTATTAAAATAATGTTTGCCTTTTGAAAAATATTTTAATAGTTTTATTCTTTAGCATTGTAAACTCATTTAATATCTTTTTATTAAAACCTTTTCTTTTGTATAATATTAATAAAACTTTATTCTTATTTTCATATACATAAGTATTGCATTTACAGCAGTATTTAGTAACTCATTAACAAAAAAAGATACAAATGAATCATGATGATGATGTTCTGTAACCTGGTTAATAAGTGTTGTTAATGATGATGTTCAATTAACACCAATAAGATAGTTTGTGGCAATTAAAAAATAAAACCTTCGTACTCTAAGTGCAAAAGGTGGGATGTTAATTTATCATTAACCCTTTTTTGACTGTGCTGACTTTTTTTTATGTGTAAATACAAAACTGGCGTCCTTCAAGAAAATGTTGAAAATATTTAAGACCAGAGTAAACAGCCAGAAGTTCACGATCATATGCGCCACAGATTATACACAGATATGTAAAATGTGACGTACGAAAAAGGCCCAAATCAGTTGCGAGGGTAGCTTTCGAAGAAAGAGACAAAAAGCGTTTTTTGGTAGTGAAGTAGCAATGTGTAAAAACAGGCTGGTACAATCAACAAAATGCGTGATCAAAACAAAAATAACAAAATACAAACCGTGTTTAACAAAAGCATTAGTTCAGCAAACGGTTTATTTGGTGGAAAAAAGTATTTACTATTATTGTTTCCCTTTATAATGTTATTTACTTACTTAAATATTATTTACTAGTGTTGCGATACACTTTAAAGTTAATTTTTACAACAGTTTTGCAAATAAACCTCAACTAAATAAATTTGTATTCATTGTATTGTGGCATAAAAGATGATCATAGAGAAATGAAAAAGGGCAGATTTCTAAGAAAGAGCCAACAAATCTTCCGTCTCGTGACATATCTGTGATATGCGCTATAATGCTTTTGTGTGTCTAAAAGTTAGAATAAAATCCTAAATGATTCCATGAGCCGGTGGTACATAGGATGCGTCTACCCATAAAGACGTTTCGGCGGAATCAATGGGGTATGCAGGAATAGCAGCGTTTGCTGATTGATTTTTGCATTCTTCAAGGGCTGAACGAAGTTCTGGGGTTCACTGGATTATTTTTTTCTTTTGACCTGCTTGTTCATTTAGAGCTTTGAGTAAACAGCGACGATACAAATTAAGGCCCTAATCATGTAAAACGCAACGCAACTCCAAAGAATTACATTGAAAGCACAAACAATGTCATAAATATTTTGTAGTTTTGTTATTGCTTGCTACATAAATTCTCATTGCGTTTTAAAATTTCAAACGCTGCATAGCTTTTGGCGTTGACAATTTTAAAACGTTCCATGAATTTTTATAAAAAGCAACAACAAAATTACAAAATATTTATGACATTGCTTGTGCTATCAATTTAATTCTTTGGCGTTGGGTTTTACATGATTAGGGCCTTAGTGCTCCCAGACATCGACTAAGATCGTTTACTATCTTTGGTAGTTTGCATTGTTGAATAGCATCAATACATTGTGGATTTGATCTTAGGCCATCTTCCGTTATCAATTAACCCGAAAATTTTAGAGAAAACTTTCCAAATTCACATTTGTCAAAATTATTAATTGTTACCCCGTTCTCCATAACTTTGAAAATATTTGCCGTAAAAGATCCTTGTGCACTTCACCACTTTCAGATGCTATAAGAATGTGGAGAAGAAAAACAGAGAAGCAAGCTGCCGCACACAGGATGAGTTGGAGTCAACTGAAGTCTTTTGCAACTGATAGACGTCAGTGGAAAGAATTTATTATAGCCTTATGATCCTTGTTTGATCGAAAGAAACTAATAATAAAACATACAAACAGATGGCCATACACGATGGCATCGATGGGGGTACTGCACTAATTTTGCAGTTTCAACTCACAGTTAGTGATAGTGCAAAATTATTGCAATCATTTTGTTGATGTTGAGTGATGAATTGAAAATTAGTCGCCTTACTAAACATGAGTTATGCGGATGCTAAAAAATTTTGCACTCAAAAAAAAATAGTTTGATTTAAGAAAAAGCAATCATCAGTTTATTGCAACTTTTTTGTTCTTTAAATTTACAAACAAAGAGTGAAGGCAAAAGGTATACGTTGGAGAGCTTGAGGATACAACAAAAATCAAAAATTGCAGTAAACACTAAAGAAGACCGTGATAAAACTAATGCAAATTACACCATAGTATTAATTTAGTTGCAATAAGTCTGTGATCAAAACAAGTAAACTGTGATATTGCATTTTTGTTTACAATGGTTTCAATTTATTTATTTAAGTTTTGTGTTGTGTTGTCCAACTTTACAAATACAAAACTGTGATATAAATTTAAGAATAATGTAGACGGATAGAAAAGATATAATTTGTAAGTTGGTTTTTTATACGTTTTGATTATTTTGAGGATTTGTTGTATTCATGTTTGTAACTAGAATATGTTTTTCTTTTGTATTTATTTAATGTTGCCAGATCAATAATAAAAATCAATCCCTGAGGAAGTTGGAAAATCCCAACGAAACGTAGGAAAGACATTGATAAAATGCGATAAATTGTCCTTTATTTAATTAAGAACAAAAACAAAGACCTTGAAAGCCTCTCTGTAGGTAACTATAGGAGAAAACATTTTTAAAAAAACTGGTTTTTTCATCATTAAAGCCAGAACATATTTCGTCATTGACAAAAGTTCATGTTGTTTAATTTCATTTGCTTATGCAATCCAAACACAAGAATCAAAAACCATGCGCATACAAAATTTACATTTTTTTTAAATGTTAGTGAGAGACTGTTTGTATGCAGCTTTTTTGAGTGCAAGTACAAATTTTGCATTATTTGAATTAAGTGCAGATTTTCTGGATTCAATCGCCGTTTGTAATAGTGAAAATTTTGCAATACCACTCAATTTTTCCCGTGCTAGTGAAAAAAAAAATACCAATTATCACTAAAGCTGGTTAAAAATAGTGCAAATTAGTTTGCTTGCAGTTTTATTTAGTGATAGTACAATAATGATTTAAATCAATATTTAGTGCACTACCCCCAACTGTGCAAGATGACATTGAAGAGCCCAATGCCTAAGAGCCCTTATTTACTTATGAATTTATAAACAACTATTATTAATAAAAAAAAACAAAATTCGCAAAAACAAACAGAGATTTTGGTCATTTTTAGAGTTTACTGCTCGAAATGTCAACCATTTGACATGAATAAAGTTATTTTGAACTAAAATAAAATCTTTTAGTACAATTAAGGTAAAAAAGTACAATTTCTAAAGGTTGTTGGTAAAATTATAAAATTCTCAATGCCATCCCTGAGTTGAACTTTATGAAACTTTGTGAACGAAGAACTGGTTGGCTGTTTAGAGTCGATAAATTGTCTAGTACTAAGTGGCGGGATTATTTTAAATTCTTGTAGACTTGAAAGGGTTAAACATTTTTTCACACTTCTTTCATATGACTGTGTATTATGATGCATGTTATTAAAAAAAATAAGATAATGCACAACAAACTTCATTCAGGAAGTATAGACGACAAAGGTGCGAACATGTAATACCCTACACCGCAAGTAATCGATAGTAAGGATTAAGACTTTATAAATAAAATAAAATATGTTTTTAAATACAAGCTGTTATTAAAGTCATTTCTGTCCAAGTTTCTGCCGATATCTATTGAATATTTATAATATAGAGCAGCAACGATTTAAAATAGGTCTAAAGGAAAACTTCTTATTGTCTTACATGAAACAACTTATCAATATCAACATTTTTAAATAACTATAGTCGGGGCTTGCCTGACCTGATGATAACCTACAAGTTATTTAAAAAAATGGAAATATCGCTGAATCTTAAAAACTTAAGGGGATACAGTGTACCCCGGTACTATCGCACTTGAGTGACAGTAACAAAATTCGTTAGTCAACAGTCAACCACAACATCATTTGTGGTTGACTACTTATAAATTTGTGACTACTACACCACAAGCATTTTATTTTCGACATAAGGTTAATTATAGAACTGCCACCATAAAAAATGCTGTATTGACATTTTAGTTAATAAAATAGCAATTTGAGATTTATTTTCTGTGGAGATCAATATCTATGAAACAGTAAAAAAGTTTTCGAGACTTGGCCTTACATGATAGCTAAAGTTACTTATGGACCGTCAATGAGAAAATAGGTTTTAAAAAAGTTTTGCTATACATAAAAACCGTCTGTGTTAAATTTAAACTGATGCTTGTATATTTAAACGGATGCTTGTATAGGCAAGTTATTTGTTAAAAGTCAATTAAAGAAAAAAAAAAATCAAAGGAGGAGTAGAGAGTAAAGCCTAGAGTACACGGATTGTGAAATTTGCTTCTGACGTAATTCTGACGTCTTTACATAGACACAATGGCCATGGTGTGTTCACATTCCGGCTACTCTTAATATTAAAAACTTACAAAAACGTTATTCGTTTTTTCTTCACAGAAAAAATTAAAAATGTTCTCTAATCACCAAATTTATTCCAAATTTATAGAATCAAGCAATTAGTTTGTTGATTTTGCACAATTTTAAAATTGTGAATATTTTTTTTTTAATAAATGCTATTTTTACTTTTAATTAAAAAAATGATTAAAAAAATTTTGCCATTTCAAGCAATGTGTGAATTTATTTTTTAATTAAATATTGACAATTCCCAACAACAATTGTTTAAATTATTTTATTTTAAACGAAAAAGTCAATTAATATTTTTTGATATTTAGTTAATATTTTAATTAAAAATTTTTTCAAAACAACCAAAATTAAATCAAAATTATATATTTAATTTTCTTTCAACTTAAAAAAATAATTGATTTAATTATCACATTATTTAAATTGAAATATTTTTTAAACCATTTTTTTAATTAAAAAAAAAACTTTTTTCTGTGTTCATTTAAATGTTCCTACTTAGAAAATATAGGGTGTTTTTTAGCTGCATGAGAACTTTCGATATCGATAACTATGGTTTGACATCTGAGAATGTCAATTCTGTTGACATTTATATTCAGCAATGTCTGGCAAGTCATCATGAAGCGTTTAACGCTAAAACAACGCTTCCATTTTACGAAGCTCATTTCTGGTAAAATGGCTACGTTAATGAGCAAAACTGCCGTATAAGAGGCGAAGACAAGCCGTTAACGAGTCGCCCTTACGCCCATTGAAACTGACTGTTTGGGGAGGTGTATACGCTCTTTCGAATTGAGTAAGGAGCGGCCGGTACGGTGAACGACGAGCCCTATCGAGTCTTGCTGTTTGAATTTATTTTTCCAAAAATTAATCATCGACGACATTATTTCTAGAACTGGTTCTGTTCACTGGCCTCCTAATTCGTGCCATTTAGCAACTCTGGGTTACTTTTTAATCTTAAAGCACTGGAAGCCAATATTGAAGTCACAATTGATGCCATACAGCCAGATTTATTGGAATAAGTAGTCAACAATTTAACTGATCGAATGGACCATGTAACTCGTAGCTGTGGCAGACAAATGCCGGAAATCATATTTAGAAAGTCATATAAAAAGTTATCAGGCATGTCATGAATTCCGTTCGGAATGGAAATGATTCCGTAGTTACCATTCCGATCGGAATGGTTTTAGCTTCTGTAGATTCCGTTCGGATTCATTAAACCTCAAAAAAAATTAAACCACTTTTTGTGTATTAAATATGGCAACACTGCAACGAATGTAGAAAACAAGACAAACAAGAAAACAGCTGATCCTGAAAACCAGCCAAATTTAAGTTTTTCTATCAAAGTAAAAAATTTGTAATTTGTGCCAAATTCCGTTTATTTTTCTTTTTTTTTGGAAAGCATTTAGAAAAATTAAAATTTTTTTATTTAATTCACATAAAATTATATTTATTTTAGATAAGGAAGCAAAAAGACAGCGTGCTTTACTGATAACAATGTATTTTGAATAGTTTCTACACATGAAAAATGCTTAAAATATGAATTCCACTTTGAAAAATTAAAGTGGTATCATTCCGAAAAAAATTTTCGTTTTACATTTTCCATAGAAGCAAAATACGGAATCAATTCCACTTCCGAACGGAATTAAGCTCTGTGACATGGCTGTATAATTAAAAAAAAATATATATTCCCATAATATTTCTGTCTTCTATTATTCTTTTAAGCTCTCATGCAGCTAAAAAAAAACACTCATTACACACTCTGTGGTAAAATAAAAATTCGTAGAAATAGGGAGATCCCCGTTAACGCAGCTGAAAATTAAGAAAAGCGTTTAGCTAAAGTTTTCATTCAATTTAGCCCTTTTTCAGACGCAAAGTTTACTTTGAAAACTCTCTTACTTTGCAAACTCTTGCGTTTGTTGGAGGAAAGCAAAAGAAAAATTGTGGAGGTGAGTACAGCCTTTGATATACTGGCAAAGTTGCTTCTTCTTCATTCGTCGTTTTTACACAAAGTTGTGTTTGGTTGCATGTTAAATTTGACAAAGAATCATTAAAAGAACACAAAGTAAGCTTTACGTGTACAGAAGTGAAACAAAAGTTTAAAAGAAAATTAAAAAGTCTTTGTCAAACTAAACTTTGCGTGTGAGAAAGGGTACATTATTTGGTTAAAGAAGTTTTTGCTGGTAAGGGAGTCTCCTATGTCTATGTTTACACGCTTCAACTTTTGATGCTTAACTGTTGAGTTGCCAGGAGAGGAAAGAAAGAAGAAAGGGGTGGGATAGTACGGAGATGCTTATACTCGTCAGCAAGATTTGTGTTTTTATTAAATGGGTGCATGTACATTAGAGTATTTATTTAATCGGGCTTTTGCTTTAATCGGTGAATAGCTCGATTAATTAACCGATGTTTTGGTTTAATCGGTTAATAATCGGTTATTATTGTTATTGATCGGTTAACCGACTAATAATTTTTTTTTATAAATCAAGTAATTCCAAGACATAAAAATGCATAAGTTATTTATTATTTGGAGTTTATTAGTAAAATACAAAACTAATAACATAACAAACATCACAATTCTTGAACTAAAACGAACAAGCAAAAGAATAATTCATAAATATGTAATACATACTTTTTAATTAATACATATTATGTATTAATTAAGAAATTAGCTGTTAGATCATTTTATTAGTTATTTCAATAGTTTAAGAAGATCATATTAAATAATCTTTTTTTATTGTATATATCAATAGATGTTGAAGAAATCAAAAGCAACCAATAATACAGAATACCTTATTTCTTAGTCCTTTTCCTGTACTTTTCTAAACACATAAAATCTTCCATTATATCATAGAGTCCTTTTTTAATTTTTTAAAATTTTTTACTCTTCTAATTGTTTCGGTTAATTCTGTTAAAAGATTGATATAAGAAAATATGAGAAGAAACAAATAACTAAACACATACATATAAAAAGTACGTGAAAAAAAAGCTGCTGACAGCGAACACTTACACAGTACAACATTTTTCAGTTAATTGATTGCCAACTCAATTCTGTGAACTGTATGTGAAATTAGACCCAAAAAGAAGAATTTCTGCATCATTCGTTTTGTCTTCTTACCTGCGATTTGAAGTTAGTATCGATTTGAAGTTAGTACTATCGTATAGGGGAATTTATCACGTTTTAGGCCCTGTTGTTTGACATAGCTCGACAACCACTAGCCCAATTTAGTTGAAATAAATTTTAAAAAATTAAGAATTACAATTCCCTTAATCTGTTCATATATTGTTTTCCTATACAAGTAACACTTTCGAAGTTAAAAATGAATGTATGAAGGGAAAAAATTATTTTTTGCCTAAAAATTTAAATTTTGTTTTTTTAAAATACTTAAAAAATGCAAAATGGAAAAAAATTTCAAGTCTAGTTATTTTTTCGCAAAGTCACATAACCTATGAGCAAAATGAGACAAAGATCATAAAAATCGATGCACGCGTTTCGCTTTTATTCGCAATTGAGTAAATGTATGAATTTCAAAAATCAGTTATAGCCACCACCCTTAAAATAAAAATAATAATATAAATTTATTTCAACTAAATTGGGCTAGTGGTTGTCGAGCTATGTCAAACAACAGGGCCTAAAACGTGATAAATTCCCCTATACGATAGTACTAACTTCAAATCGATACTAACTTCAAATCGCAGGTAAGAAGACAAAACGAATGATGCAGAAATTCTTCTTTTTGGGTCTAATTTCACATACAGTTCACAGAATTGAGTTGGCAAATCATGTGTTGTACTGTGTTATTTAAAATTAAGATCACTAAACACCTTCTTTGTTTGTATGGAAAAACTATTTTCTTAATACATACCTTTTTTATATGAGACAAAACAAATAATTAAAAACTCAAAAAAACATGTTATAATACTACAAAAAGTTAAAAATTTTGTTACATCGGCAAATCGACTAAAATTAACCGGCTTAATCGTTAATCGAAAAAAGGCAATTTTAAATTAGACGATCAGTTAATCGGGTAGTAATTAACCAAATGAATACCCTAGTGTACATTCTTATGTTTTCTGTTTCTCTTGGATTCGCTGTGAATAAAATTGTTGTTGTTTTGAAGCATTTATAAGCCCCAATTTGCACTATGGACATTTCTTGACGGACAGACCAAGTTTGTTGGTATTAGGCCGACGTTGTATAAATATGTGAAAAACTTAACTTTTTCGCCTCTTTCTCCAACATGATTCTTACTTTTTCTTTTTTGAACTTTCATTGGCGTTCAAACAAGTCCTGTCATGTTCGACATGTTATTTTTCTGTATAGTCTTTCTATACAAATAAAAAAGCAAAAACATAGCGAATGAAAAAACATGAACCTGTGTACTCATTTCTTTTCCCCTCGTCTCTTTCGCCTACAAAGTAGCAATCAATTTAAGGCTACATCACACACGAGATTATTTTTTAGGCCGCACAATTTTTGTTCTTTTGTCACATATGGGATTATATCATATGGCATAAAATGTATACGTGTACACAGCTTTGTATGGATTGGTATTTTTTGCATTCATTTGTTTACGAAAATGTGCATGAATTGGGGTTATGCTGCTAATGCGGGGTTGCTGCTGGTAAAAAAATGATGCCAGCAAAAAAAAAAAACATTCTCCTCGCCTCTCTTTTGTGTGCGATAGGACATTAAGACATTAGCCGCCTGAACACAGACTAAAGGCCCAACCATAATATGCATAAGTTAGCCTAAAGTACTGTCAAAAATTAACGAAAAGTCTGTCAAATGCATGAGAAAATTAAAAGAGACTTTAAGGTGTCCATAATGTACTCACATAAACTTAAGATCCATGTTGCATATTTGTGCAATATTCGGTTTTCTTGCGAGTACTTCAAATAAAGAAGTACCAAAAATTACAGCCCTGTTTTTGTTTATTTTATGTTTTATTTAGTTTGCCAGCAACGTTTTAAAAAGAAAAAAATTGGTGATTGTTGTACATATTTTTAAATAAAAAATGGCTACAAAATTAAAATATGTAAAATTCCTCTTTTTCTACATTCTTGTTTTTTTTATCCATTTCAATTTATTTTATTTTTTGTAACAACACACAAACAGCTGATTCCGCACGGAATGTGCGTTCAGTTTGGCATTTTGCTTAAGCAAATGACATTTGACGAAACTTAACGAAAAGTTTGATTAAGTACATTATAGTTGGCCGCAAATGTTTTATATGTATTCGCACAGTTGCTTAAGTGGACTTAAGTGGCCTCATGCATATTATGGTTGGGCCTTAACTTGGAGGCCACACGATCAATTTTTGTCTTTCAATTCCTTTCAATTTGCTCTCACTCTCATTTTTTTCACTAACACACTCACACTTTTTAAATTGATCACGAGATTGCTCTCAATTTTAACTATCCATTTGTTTGGCAATTTTACGTTCAATTTAACAGCTGATTAGAAGTTTAGTGATAAATTTTTCGTTTGTCAGTTTAAATTCTTTTCTTGATGACATATTGAAAGTAAATTGCTTAAAAATTGCGTGCAGCCTACGTCACAGCTTTCAATTTATGTAAATTTTGACAAACAGTATATGTAAAAGACTATTAACAAAAAGTTGATCGTGTGGCCGCAAGGTAAGTATGATCATATTGTCAACTTTAAAAGGGAATTTTAAATAGATTGAGCAGCAAAAGTTGAAGCGTGCCAGCCAAGACTAAGGCCCTAATCATGTAAAATATAACGCAACGCCAAAGAATAACATTGAAAGCACAAACAATCTCATAAATATTTTTCACATTGCGTTTTAAAATTTCAAACGCTGCATAGCTTGAGGCGTTGAAATTTTAAAAACGGCACATGAATTTCTGTAGAAAGCAACAACAAAATTACAAAATATTTATGACATTGTTTGTGCTTTAAACGTTATTATTTGGCGTTGCTCTGCGTTTTACATGATTAGGGCCTAAGCATTATGAAAATTCTGTGCATTAAATTTTTGGAATATTTAAATAAAAAAGACTTTATAATTTATAGTTATGAATTTCTTTGTGGAAATATCTGATGGATCCCTCTAGTTAACAGCGGCGCCACAATTGGGAACCTCTGGTGTAGGGTGTAGAAGAAAATTAAAATATGTATATACTTTAAATTTTCATGGACGTTATATCATTACAATGATTTTGCACTATTAAAAGTACTCGTAACTTTCCATTCGATTGTGTTACATACCTGTGGTGCAGCGAGTGCAGTTTGTAGCAGACATGTTATTAAAATTAAATTTTTCATGTTTATCTTTGTTTTTTTTTTATTTGAGTTTTTAATAATATTTTTCAATATTTTTGTATTAAGGAAGGAAATTGAATTTCAACACAATATTGCTGTAACTTATTTAATATTATATTGGCTTTATTTGCTTTTTTTTTTGGTTTGTAAAAAGAATTATAGCACGCAGAATCCTTATCACTGTTATAGAACACTATTTTGTTCACAGGCGTTTTTTTTTTTTACCAAGTTTTGTTCGTTTTAATAGAATTTATTTAAATAATTTATTTATTAATGCTTAACACGTTTAAATGAATTTCATCTCAGTTTTTTTTTAAATAAAATTTTTTACGTTTTTTGCATAAAACATTCCGTTGTGTTGTAAATGTTACATCAAATGAAAAACAAAAAAACAAATTAAGTTAACAAAATTGTAGATTTTTAAATTTATTTCGAACAGGTTTTATGTTTTATTTTTTTGTGAGTTCAATTTCAGGCATCAACCAAATCTGTTGTGGTTAGATTGCGTTACGTTGCGATACGTAACTCTTATTTTCGTTTATTTTGTTTTATTTTTTATTATTTTTGTTTTAATTAAAATTTCAAAGTCCGTAGTATTTGTAAAAATTCGACAGTTGGCTTTGGCGGTTCAGTGCACACTATTGCTTTGGAGATTGGTCAACGATTTTGTATATGGAATCAATAAAACTTATTGTACTATAAAGTTTTATATTTTGGACTTGTTTTAATTGATGTTGTACGGAAGCTTAACTCTTCTCAATTTGTTAATTGAAAAGTTAAGCTTAAATATGTTTTTAGAGAGTAAGGAACAGGAGAGAATAAACAAACTCAAAGCGCTTTGCTGAAAATTGAACTTTGGTGACTTTCAACAATCAGAGATGGCATATGGCTTTTCTGATTTTGTTAAAATTTTGATTAAAAAATTGAACTTTTTAGACCATGAGCGTACAAATTTTTAAAAAGCTGCCAGATGAAATTGGTTAAAAATCGTCAAAATTTGAGGGAAAAATCGTCAATAGAAATAAGTCTTCACAAAAATCTTCATTGTAAAATAAAACCAACTTTTAATAAGTTTTGAAAATCTATCATAATTTTTATTTTCTGTTTCCAATAAAATAAAAATATATTATTAAAAAAATCCAAAATAGCCAAATACTTGAAATATTTGTGGTATACGAGCAAATTTTTCAGAAGTATTGGCAGTCCTGAAAGAGTATGAAAATTAGGTAACACATGAACTTAAGACGAGAGATATCGAAAACGTATTTTATACGTTAAAAATCCTGTTATAGAGCTTTAAATGATCCAATAAAACGGTACCAACTGAATGTCAACGAAAATATATCGCGCTAAATTAGAGCATCTCTTGTATCAGCAACTGCTAACACTTGAAAATGACTGCCAATTAAATAAATGAAAGCATTTAAGAAGCTTAAATAAAATGTGAAATTATATTAAAAACTTTTGTTAATTTGAACAGAATTTGTCATAAGAAAAATTGTGAAATTGAGGATATAAATCGTCCAATCACCCAAAAATTGTCGAAATACCGATAAATCTTCCCTGTACATGGGCAAAAAACTGTGTTATAAAAGAGCTTTCAGAACAGTGCTTAGATTCCATCAAGGCAAATTCACTAGAATATGTAAAAACGAACCTTGCTTGCAAATCACATATTTGAGCCGCAGATACATAATAGGGTATTCCAATAAGTTCCATCGAAGCATGACCAATATTAATACAGTGCTTATAAGAATGTTTTGCATATTTATCGTCCACATGAATGCCACAATCCACAGATAGAAATGGGAAATCTTACCTATAACCGGTGCAAACAGTGGAGGTATTGGTCACTGGCACTTTTGGCACTTTTGAATTTTTGATGGCCTTGTGGAAATCTATTTTGGCCCTTTTAGGTCCAAATTCAACTAACTACTTTAAATTATTGAATACATTTTTCACTTCACTTAACTTTTTCCAACTCTAATTTTATTTAAGAAATTGCTTTGTTTGTTCAGGACCAAATAAACCGCACAAACGGTTTGATATATGATATGAAAAAAAACGTACAAAGCTTGTTTGTAGGAAAATCAAAAATTTTAAATATACACAAAAACATCCTGTTGTCGTTGTGAAACCTCTACTACAAAAATAGTTTGGCCCTATCAAAGGTATTTTGTCCCTTTTAAATCGTCAGCCAGCAAAAATATTTCAAGATTTGAAAGCAGTAAATACTGCATCCAAACAGCTTCCTTTTTTGCTTCTTTATATGACTGCCTTACTTTAGTGCTGTAAGATAAGGCATATAATCCCGCAATCTTTAAATGCGGTGCTAAATAGTAGAAGTGAGCTTTTTATTCGTTTATTAAGATTACATTTTTCCTTTATTCTTTCGATAAAAAATAAAAAATTTTAACTTAATTTTACAACAATTAAATATAATTTTATATAAAACTCTTATTCCAAAAAATATTTTGGATTTATAAAAAGTGTTTTTTAACGCTGAAATAAAATTTTTTCCAATGCTTAATTTTATCACTTTCTTTATTCACGTAAATCATGTCCGTTTTCAAGGCATGAACTAAGCATATTTCGGATCTCTAAAGCAGAGCTTCTACTAAAGGAATTCCAAACAAAAATTATGTAATATTTCATAGAAGTGTAAGCGCTTCACTTCGAATTCTCCCTTACATTACTGCTTCCGAGGAAGCATCAGTTTTTGCTGGGCAATTTGGCCCAAAACAAAATAATTAAAAATGCATTACTGACCACTGGCACTGTCGCTAAGAAGAAATTGTGGAGCCTTTAATGTTGGGAACGTCTGCTTTCTAATTAGTACTTGATTTGAAAACTGTTTAGGGAGTTTCCGGCAGAGCAGATGATGACTGAGAGTCACGTTTTTGCTACTATTGAAATTTTATTGCACAAATCTATGCCACTTGGTCCTGCCCCAATGATTAGTACGGATTCATCTGGAATATAAAAAAAATTTTAGGTTGTAGTGAAAAATATTCGATGAACTATGTAAATCAAAATGTAATTTGATTTTTGTTTTGTGGTCGGATTGTGCAAGTTTGTTTACAAACTACAGTTTTTTATGTAAAGAAACATCTTTGGCTACTAACAATATTTTTAACAATCTGACCACAAAAGCAGTTTTGTTGTAGATCTGACCAGTGCTGCCGCGACTTATACAATTTTTACAACTAATATTTTTGAAAAAGTTACCAAATGTGATCAAATATAACCAAATTATAAATGCTTTTTTTTTAATTGAGAAAAACATAAAAATTAATTTTTTTTTTATTTTTTCGAATTTATTCTATGAGCTAAATTTCAGTTATGTATTTTATAAAGCTTTTTTTTTGTAATAGTTCCATTACTTAAATTTTTAGGAATGACTTTATACATTACCAGACTATTATCTTGTATCTTCCTGTAACATTTTACCTTAGCTATCCTTTGGATAGCAATGAAGTATATTGTATGTACAGAAAAATTCACAATTATTAGACACCAGCAGAATGTAATTCATTTTCTGGCCAGCTACGGCCTTCGTCAGCATTCTTTGTGTCACACTGGATATTGATACTTTATAAATTTCATGTATTTAACTCAACTATTTTAACAAATAGAATCTGGGAATTATTTCTTTTCATAAGCTTCTTTATTATATTCAAAAAAAAATTTTTGTTTCGAATTTATTCTATGAGCTAAATTTCAGTTATGTATTTTATAAAGCTTTTTTTGTAATAGTTCCATTCCTTAAATTTTTATACACTATTATCTTGTATCTTCCTGTTACATTCAAAAAAAAAAAAAGCTTTATAAAATACATAACTGAAATTAATCTTATAGAATAAATACGAAAAAAAAAAAAATTTTGAATATAATAAAGTAGCTTTTGAAAAGAAATAATTCCCAGATTCTATTTCATAAAAATTTATTTTAATTTGCATTGTAAGGCAAATGTTATTTGCACTTAATAGGAAAATATTAATTACAAATTAAGAAAACAAAACTAGAAATGTAATTCTTGTACATATAAAAAACATAACGAGAAACTTAAATTAAATTGTTATTTATTTATTTAATACTTTTTTTATAAAAAATATTTTAATTGTATAAGAGTTAGGCACAGAACAGACAGTGAAACGCAACTGCAACGAAACCCTTTAGAAATTATTGTTTTGAAACCAGTATAAATCGTTTTTCACGCATTCTGCATCCTTAATTATATTAGAATGTAATGATATTATCACAATCATTTCGGTTTTCTTAGAACTAGAAGTTGCAGTTGCGTTTCACCGTCTGTCCTGGACCTTAAACCCCTCAAATTTCCATACAAAATTCAGTATATTGAAAGTTAATAAATTTAATTTTTTTGAATATGTCCTTTACAATAAACGAAATTTGTACTTCATAGTTATAAATAACAGAAAAGGATAAATTAAATGGTTTCCGCTTTTTAACTGTCAGTGGCAGGGCTGTAAAATGTGGCGATTTTGTTATCCTTTTGGCGATGGAAATTTAAGTTTGGTCGATATGGCAATTCTTAAATTGACGCCATTTTCTTACATGAAATTCTATAAATTCCAAAATTATAGATTATATATCAATTTATTTTTCAGAAATTTTTAAAATTCCTATGTGTATTTCAATGTATTCAAATATACTACTGGAAAAATTTTAAATTTAGAACATTCCAGTTTTTAAAAATACTAAAACTACATTTGTGTACTTTTTCAGTCATGTTCTGAAATCGATTCTGGGTGATATTATGCACTTTATACCTTAAGTACTGCTATTAAAATCAGGAAAACCTACGCTTATTTTAAAAAATTATTTGAAAAACTCTATCGACTAAAACTTCATTTGATTTCAATTGCAGAACATGGCCGTTTATAATATAAAAATCCCATTTGGCATTTTTTTTTCTTAACAAAAATATCTGGCAGCTGTTTTAAAAGGCATTTTTTGTTTTCGATAAAGTATAAAAATTTCCGTTCATTTAAAACAAATAATGAGAAAATCGTAGTGCAAAGTACATATTATTCGAAGTCGTAAGTAATTCCTTCGAGTTGAAATACGAGATAACCCCCAATGTAAATAAAAGCGTTTAAATTTTAAAAAACGTAAATTGAAAGTGTATCAAGAAAAACATATTCATACGTTTTTAATATTTTAAAAAAAAGTAAACAAAATGAAAAAAAATATTTACATCTCCACATTCGGAAAATAAAAAAGACCAATTTTGGTTAGAAATAACCAAAAACGGCAGCTCTGGATCTGACCTTATCTTCTAGTGAATTCGCCTTGTAGGCGATTTATTTTACACTGCTTACGTTTTGTATTGAAGCCCCTTCTTTACCCTTATCCGGTATTCATGGGTCAAAATTGCCCAAACCGTTTTAATTGCTTATTATTTCAAGAACTTTTAAACTTATGAATAATTAGCTTTTTATGGAATAGTAAAATATATAAAACATTTAATTTCAAAATAAGTCGCGGCAAAGTATAAAATGTACCAAAAAGCAAAAATTTGGTACCGTGGTTTCTTTCCATCCCTGATAACAATTGATCATTTCATGGTGATATTTACATTTTTAATCTCAGATTGGGTGTTTAATTATATATTCATTAATGCTTTGAGTATTTTAAAATATTTAAATTCAATTTGTTTTCCTTATTAAATAAAAAAAAAATAAAACTAAATTCTTAGGAATTCTTAAAGCTTTAAAAGGAAAAATAGTATAAGCAGATAAGCTTTTGAGTATTAATGAAGTAGTGGAATTTTTTTTTAAACTTGATTAAGAATACGAAAACGAGTTTGTAATTGTGTGTTAAGAGATTATATCAGAAATCCTTAACCTGTTTTCAACCTTGTTTAAAAAGTTAGAAAGAGAAAAGATTCTAATGATCTAAATTATTTTTCAAGTTATATAAAAATAATTTGTGTAAAATTTCATAACAATTTTCGCTATTCATTTCTATTTTATGTGTGTTAATGTATTTTTATTTTGGTAGTGGTCTTATTTATGGATTAATCTGTACAAAATTTGATATCATATCAAATTAGTCTGTGACATAATTCATGATATTATTGTTTTAGAAGATCTAAAGATGTTTTCGGCAAATGGCTTTATCTGGGAACTGTGGTAGAATATGGAACGATAGTTGGTATTATAATTGAGTGGCTGAAAAGCAAAGGGAATAAGTGCCAAAATAAATATTCTGTGAAGTTTAGCTCTAAACTTTTTTTGTTCGTTTTATTTTAATGTAGATTTTGTCGATATAGCGCAATTTGGGGTCATACACGGGTCTGAATTTTTGCACAATGATATAAATAAGTAGTAAGTGTTGATTGCTGAATCTAACTACCTTTTTTAGTTTTGGCATTTGTACCCATTTGCTTTTCAGACTCTAAATATTTAATTAGGCCCTTTTACCAATTGTAATGTTATCCTCATTTTGAATTTTATTCTCTAGTCTCATAATATTAATTAGTACCAACATTTATTATACGAGTAATATAGGGTGCGTTCGTAAATTCATCACTGCGCTGCATCAGAAAAGCATACTTTTTTAATGCCGATAAAAAAGTAATCATAATTTTTTTTATTGTGCGGCTTTTATTTTTTGTAGAGTATTTGACTATTGTTTGGTCCACATCTACTTCATTTATATACATATAAACATTTGAAATCACTGATGCAGCGCAGTGAAGCATTTACGAACGTACCCATAGTTATTTATTTAGAATGTTTAAATATCTTTTGGCAGCAGTGTTGCCATTAGAAGGAATAATTGCCTAATGCTAGCTATTTCTTCACTATAGGAAATATTGAAAATGCATTTTTAACTCTTTAAATGTACCTTTTACCAATAGACGTTCTTGCTATGTTGACAGATTAATCTTATGGCGATTTCCTTTCTGAGATATATGTTGCATATATCGCTTTTGTTCAAGAATACTGTATTGCCTAAAAATGTAAAAAATTTTCAGTAAAAGCAAAATAATTTTTACCTTAACATTAAAGGCATATGAAAACTAGTTTTTAGACCAACCGTTTCATTACCGAAAAGCACACAAATTGCACGATATTTTTACAAAGGATAAATATGAATATATAGTATCGATTTTTTCCAAAAAGTGAAAAATTTTTTTAAGCCACAGGTAAAGATATCTTAGAGAAGGAACAAGATATTACAAAGGGGTATACAACAGGTAATTGGCAGACCATCCGACGACATATCAGGTTTTATAAAGATAATTCCGCGCAATTGAAACGCCTTGAATATGGCGAAAAAGGGTTTTTTACAGTTATGATGTCTCAAATATTTTTATATGATGAATAAATTCGGAGTACAGGTTCGGATTTAGGGTATCTCAAAGTGTATTCTGGTCTTTCGGTTAAAAATGTGTTGGTTTGTGTAATAATTGCTAAAAACAATTAGTATTGTGGTTATTTTATTGAACCGTTAATGGGTTTTAATCTAACTTTTGATATTTTAAGCAGCCTTAAGTTCATTGAATTTAATTTTCATTAAATTATATTTATGAAAATGGGAATTTAACAACATGAAATGAATTAAAATTTATTGATAATTTTTCATTCTTGACTGATCTGGGAATTGAAAATGTTTAAGAAAGTTTTGAAAAATGTTAAATTTTGCTGATTAAAATTTCCATATTTAGATACTTAATTTTTTATTTATAAAGACAATTTTTTTTCATTTCCATTTAATGCATAGTTATTTTTGAAAAAAAAAAAAACTTCTGGTAACACTGTCAGGTAGCATCAATTGTGGGCAATTATGAGATCTGCTCAGGGTTGTCAGACTGGGGGATTTATCCCCCAAAGTTGGGGGATTTAATCCGAGCAAAAAGGACAAAGAAAGGCATTTGGGGATTTAAAAAAAAATTTGGAGATTTTTTGGGGATTTTACACATTTTTAATATAGTTTCCCTTTTTTTATTATTTAAGCTTACTTTTCTTTCTTTCGTATATAATATATAAAAAAAAAAAAAAAAATGGTACCAAAACCTTTATCTTACTCTAATCCACAATTTGTACGGTGTTATGATAATATTAACCGGTCCTGGGGGATAGCACGGATTGCAGGGTGTCGAGAGCCTTATGGCCCGGATTGGACGCAGGGGAAACCAGGCTTGTTTTAGGACTGGATAGGAGTAGTCTCAGGACCCTTATAGGATTCCTGACGGGGCATTGTTCTGTTAGGCTTTTATGGGT
Organism: Pollenia amentaria; assembly: GCA_943735925.1. NCBI lineage: Eukaryota > Metazoa > Arthropoda > Insecta > Diptera > Polleniidae > Pollenia > Pollenia amentaria. The sequence continues at coordinate 178,189,934 of OX031010.1, read as the reverse complement.
AAATGGGACATTGCGATACCGGACTTTTGCAGGCTGTGCGGTGATGCCGAGGAGCTAGAGACGGTTGAGCATGTACTATGCTACATGCTGTCCTCGGATGCAGGGTCCCAGGCAAAAATGGCTAGGGGCTAGATTTCACGACGAACTGGGTTGTATCGCTGGATGTAATCCTACCGATCTACTGGGATTTGTTAGGGAAATAGGACGGCTGTTTCTGTTGGGGAGACCATAGGGGGGATTTGTCCTACATGGTATTTAGCTATCTGTACCAAACCTTAGGTCTATTGTCTACTTTTCTTCTTTATGCGCCCTTGGGCGAATAACTCTTCTTAACCTAACCTTACCTAAGATAATATTTATTTATACGGTGTTAAGCCTTCTTTAGTTGAATGTGTAAAAAGTCCTTAATAAACTTTTGTTATTATTTTTGCGAGTGAGTATTTTAAAAAAGAAGAATTTAAAAAAAAAATATTCTAAAATCGTTTACAACACAAACCACTTTTTGATTTTTTTAAAGACAATTTTTAAGTAAATATGTCTTCCCTCAAAATAAGTAAATACGAAAGACAATATAATAAGGTTTGGGAAAAAGAATGTAAGTACTTGTGATTCATCGAAATATTAAATAAGTGTCAGATATATGTATTTTTATTGTTGAATTAAAGAATGGCTTAAATCGATTGAACAAGCTCCAAGTTCTTATAAATTGGCTCATTCGTCTTTAAAAACAGCATATTATTCTGCTTGTAATTCCTCTCTCGAATCGCATAGAGCGAGTATTTTTTCAAACAATGAACTTGGCTACAACAAAGCTTTGTAATAAAATGCAGTACGAACTTTTAGAGGCATTACCAAGATAACCATCTACCTCAATATCAACAATATATGTTGCTTGCCAAAATTGTATTCCAACTAAGGAAATAATATAAAAATTAAATGCTCAAACTATGTACCATAGATGGGGGTAGTGCACTCATTTTGCAGTTTCAACTCGCAGTTAGTGATAGTGCAAAATTATTGCAATCATTTTGTCGATGTTGAGTGATGAATTGAAAAATTACAGCCTCACTAAACATGAGTGATAGTGATGCTAAAAAATTTTGCACTCAAAAAAAAAATTGCTTGATTTAAGAAAAAGTAATCATCAGTTTATTGCAACTTTTTTGCTCTTCACTCATTTGGCTGCAACTTAAAATTTTGCACTAAATTTACAAACAAAAAACTTGTTTTTTCATCATTAATGCAATGAGATATTCCGTTATTGACAAATCATTGACATGTTGTTCAATTTCCTTTGTTATCAATATCATAACAAGAATCAAAAATTATGCTCATACAAAATTACATTTTTCAAATTTTAGTGAGAGTTTATTTATATGCAGCTCTTTTGATTGCAAATTTTACAAATTTTGCACGATTTGAATTGAGTGCAGATGTTTGCACTAAATCTTCGTTTAGTGATAGTGAAAAAATTTGCAATATCACCAATTTTTTTTAGTGGTAGTTAAAAATATAGCAATAATCACTAAAGCTGGTAAGAAAGGAGTGCAAACAAATTTTTTTGCAGTTTTATTTAGTGATAAGTAGTGCACTGCTCATTTAGTGCACTACCCCTAACTACGCTGTGTAAATATCAGTGAATCTCAAGACATTGATGATGAAACAGAAGTTTATGAATTATTAAATGTGTAAAAGTACAAATTATCTTAAATATGTATTATAATCTGGAAATTATTTCTTTTCATAAGCAACTTTATGATATTCAACATTTTTTTTTTTCGAAAAATTTTAAAGGAATACAACTATTACAAAAAGCTTTATAAAATATATAACTGAAATTTACCTCATATAATTAAATATATATTATTAACTTAAATTAATAATATATAATATATATTTAAAAAAAATATATAAATATATATGTATTTAAAAGTTAAAATTTTTTTTATATTGTAAGAGATCAAGTTTGTATTGAAAAATATTTTTTTATATTCAATTACAAAAAAAATTTTAATTTTGTTACATATTTTAATTATTATATTGTTAAATTTGTTAAAAATTTGTGAAATTTATAGAAGAAAGAAAAAAAATCTCTGAAGAAGGCACTCAACGTAGTGCCGAAATATTGGATATAATAAACATTTAAAGTTTTTTTTATATAAAAAGACCTTAAGCTCGATAATTTAATTATAGTTTAAATTAATAATATTAAATAATTAAATTTGTTTACTAAAAATTTTTATTAGGGGATTTTTGGGGATTTCTTATTATAATGTTTCTTATTATTTTAAATTTCGTCACCAAAAAAAAAACAAACAAAAACAATTAACTTTTAAAGCGTTTTTTTAGTTTGGGGATTTTTGGGGGATTATTTTATATTTTTTGGGGACAAGGAAAAAAAGGCCCTGGATCTGCTGCTAATTATACTCGCACCACAAGTGTGTAACAAAAAAAATATTTTTTTTCACTTTCCGAGTCAATTTAACGATGTCCGTCCGTCCTTCTGGTTACTGTGGTGTCAGCCTTAACATCACCTGGGCAAATTGTCATCAGGGTCAAAAATTAAAACTATGTCATCAACGGGATGACACATTGGCATTACAGAAACGATGAATCGGGGTCGGTTTTATAAAGCATGTAATCAGTGCAATGACAAACTGTCATAAAATTGTGCCATTGTAATTGACTTTAAGCCAAATTGAGAGAATATCATTATTTACTTACCCGTTACACATGTTTTTTCACGTTTGTTGTATTCCGCCCTTTGTTAACAGAATAACTCAATTATAAGACACCTGCAGCATGCCCGATATGTTTTCGTAATAATTCTACTTTCAAAATTTTATGTTTTTAAATTAATAACTAAAAAAAATGGAATATGGGAATTTTTGCTTTTAATTTTACTTTTTAAACATGAAAATAATGTTAATAATATAATATGACATGATATATTATGTTATCGCACTGATGACAGTTTCTCATCGCACTTATAATAGTTTGTCATCGCACTGATGACAGTTTGCTATCGCACTGATGACAGTTAGTCTGTATGACATTATGACACCTTTTCTATCAGTGTATACAAAATGTGGCATCAAATCGATGTCACTGTAGTCATAGCGTAGATGACGTATAAAATGCGACAAAATTTAAGGATGACGTTCGTCATTGGAATGATGTCACTTTTTGCCTCGTTGATGCCATTTGTAATAGCATTGATTCACAATTCTAATAGTAGGGCATCATCAATATGAAGATGCATTTTTCTAACTTCCTCCGTTTTTTATATTCGACATATAATTTGTTGGCAAATTAATTTATTTCTGCAAATTTATTTGTTGGCGTGCACTTATTGGGTGCGCGAAAAATCATAGAATGTGCGCTAAAATGTAACCCCCGGATTCATAAACGATTATTACACTGTGGGAAATCTGTGTCAATTTTTCAAGCAGACTGGTCCTGGGATTTGTGAAAATATAACAAGTACAAAAAGAAAGAACTGAAAATGAAAGAATGACCAGGGAAAGGAGAACAATCCTTAATTTGGTATATGAAGAACCAAAAGGTAGAAAAAGTAATGAATTACAGTACAGTATTCACAGGTGGTGTAACACATTTTTTTGGGACTTTCTAAAATTTCGTTCTAAAATTGAGTTCTAGGACTTGTTTTATTGAAGTAATGCTACATTGTATTGAAATAATACTCCATTGTTGTTACTTACACTAAACACGTTCATTGAGAATAGATGTGTGACTTGTCAGATGGTGGCTGTTAGGTGTCAATTTACCCTCTCCAAGGACATCCCCATGTAAAAGCGACAGGTCACATTCATATAAAGTGAACCGGTCTCTACCACCAAAAACCTATCACGGGACTACTTTGGTGTCCGTTCTCTTCCCTCTAGGGTTAATATAACAAACACAGAACAAATTATCAGCATTTTTTTTATCAAATAAAAAATTGCTTAAAAAGTATTTCAATTTAATTAATGTGATAATTGAATAAATTATTTCTTTAGTTGAAAGAAAATTAAAAATATAATTTTAATTGAATTAAAATTTTAGTTGTCTTCAAATAAACATTTAATTAAAATATTAATTATGTAAATAAGATAGAATCTTAATTGGGTTTTTATCGTTTAAAATAAAATAATCTAAATTTGTAGAATTGTAGTTGGGAATTGTCAAAACCTGAGCTATATTTAATTATGTCAATTAACACATTGTTTGAAATGGCCATGTATTTTGGGCATTTTTTAATTAAGATTAAAAATATCATGTATTGAAAAATATTCACAATTTTAAATCTTTAAAATTTTTAGCGATCAGTACAAACATTTTGGTAATAGATGCAAAATCAACAAATTGTGTGCTTGATTAGAGAAAATTTTCAATTGTTCTGTGAACATTTATTTAGTAAAATTTTCGTATTCATAAACATTTACTAAATTTAACAAACGTTTATTAAGTAATGATTTCATAGAAAATTAATGTTGTATACCTTTATTAAATTAAAAATATTTTTATGAATACGCCAGTAAATCTTTGCCTAAAACTAAGACATTCCTTCTATACTTGATAAACTATTTTAAAAATTGCAATAATTCATTTACGCCATAAGGCAAAGCTGTGTTTAATGACATAAATAAATTATGTAGATATGACTTTGATGTTCATTAAGCGTTTCTTTAATGAGGCTTTAACTTTTAAGTGAACATGTTTCTTCTTATTTATTTAAAAACAAACATGAAATGGGCGATAATACAATCTTTATTACGAATATAACCGTCATTAATATAATTTTTGAAAAAAGTTTATAGCATTTCTGAGGGTTTAAGGTTTCGAAATTTTTATTTTATTTACCTCTCTGTTTAGATAAAAATTATATCATGTTTAGTTCTTTAATTAAACTAAACAAATGTTAATAAATTTAATTAATTGTTTTTTTCTTTTTGTTATTTGTTTGTGATTGTAATTTTAAATATGAACTACAAAATTTAGTACGTAATAATTAGTTATTGTATTAACCTTAAAAACAACTTAAGTTTAATAACTATACAAATAATAATAAAGATGTAAAAAAGTGTAGACGAGCAAGTCGAACTGTATGATGCTCTACAACACATGGTAGTCCCTATTTAGAATCTATGGGTAATTGTCGACCTACTAGCACAAGACTTTGTAATGACGTTAAGATTTATAATTGACAAATTATAATTATTTTAATACCACAATCTGAATTAATTATGGCCATTTCTGCACTTCCATCAGACAATTGTATCTTGGCATAGTTGCTTTTTTATACCCTCCACCACCACTAGTGGTGAATGAGGGTATACTAAGTTTGTCATTCCGTGCTAAAAAAAATTTTATAATACATCTAAGGCCCCATAAAGTATATAAATTCTAGCAACTTAAGTAATTCCAAGTCTGTTTACCATGTCCGTCTGTCTGTCCGTCTGATGAAATCACGCTCACTTTCGAAAGACTCAAAGAAGTGAACAAATATGGTGTCAAATTTCTTGTAGTTACCCCAAGCAGATTGGAATTTAAATCTGGAAAAATCGGTTCAGTAGGATCAGCGCTATGATTCAAAATGTGGAACCACCACCCAAAAAAAATTGATAATTTTGTTACAAAAACCAACATAACTTGTGGAATAATGCACGGAATGAAATAAGGTAAAGAAGTCATACTGCTAAGATTCGTAAAGATCGGTCTATAATTTACCATAGGCCCCATATAAAGCCTGCTCCCGAAAACCAGTTTAGTACGCCTAAAACTGTTTTAAATGATGCTATCATAATAAAATGTAATACTTCACAGTTTTATATGACTAGAAATGACACTAATAAATTTGATGATGATCGGTCCATAATTTAAAATATTCCCCATATAAAGCCCACTCTAGAATATTAATTAAATACGCCGTAAACCGTAGCAGATATATTTACTGCGGCAACAATATTTCCAACTTAGATTCATATGGCCAGAAAAAATGTCAAATTGTGATATACGGTCCATAGTTTAACTTAGATCTCATATTAAGCAGCATTCTAAAATTCACTGTAAAGACTAAAACTAATTTCACTGCACAGAAAAAATTTATAATTTTCTCCAATCACCAAATTTATACCAAATTCATAATATCAGGCAAACAATTTGTTGATTTTGCACCTATTACCAAAATGATTATATTGATTACTAAAAATTGTAACATTGTTAATTTTTTTTTTCAATAAATGATATTTTTAATTCTAATTAAAAAAAATGACCAAACAACTTTACCATCTCAAACAATGTGTTAATTTATTTAATTAAATATTGACAATTCCCAACAACAATTCTACATAATTTCAATCAAGATTTTTTGTTATTTAATTAATATTTTAATTAAAAATTTATTTCAAAAAAACTAAAATTTTAATTAAATCAAAATTAAATTTTTAATTTTCTTTCAACTAAAAGAATAATTGAGTCAATTATCACATTAATTAAATTTAAATACTCTTTAAACCATTTTTTTCATTGATTAAACACTTTTTTCTGTGTGCTGTCTTGAAATTCATTTTTTTATATGTTTTTTAATACCAGAAATCGTTTTACAGAATTTTGGGATGATTGGTCAATATTTTACAATGGAAAAAATACAAATTTCCCCCCTGAAAATCATTTTAGTTCGGCCAAAACTGTTACGAATCATGATATTATACTCGAAACTAGTTCAAATTGCTTAAAGGAAAAGCATAAAACTTTCTGATTGTCGGTCAATAATTTAATATTGGTTTAAACCGCAAAAAATTTTAGTGCTGACGTCGGTTTTTTAAGGGTATTCATTTAATCGGGCTTTTGCTATAATCGGTTAATTGCTCAAATAATTAACCGATGTTTTGGTTTAATCGGTTAATTTTATAATTCATCGGTTAACCGATTAATTAAGTTTTTTTTTACAAATTAAGTAATTTCGGTAAATAAAAATGTATAAATTATTTATTATTTGGAGTTTCTTTCAAAAAAAAAAAAAAAAAAAAAAACAACAAACATAACAATTCTTAATTTTTTAATTAATACATAAATATTATGTAGTAATCAAAAAATAAACTGTTGGATAATTTTATATTTCAATAGTTTAAGGAGGTCTTTAAAAATAATCTTTTAGAAAAATAATTTGTTTTAAATGTTTAAGATTTAAGCGATTCTTTTCTTTAGTTTTGATGAAATTTTTTTTTTTTTATTGTTTATTTATTGAATCTTCATATGTATATTAAATATGAACTAACAATAACTATTCAAATCTTTTAATAATATTTTATATATGCAGATGTTTAGCGCTCTTCTCGTCGGATGAGTCCTGCAGTATCTCTTCCCCTTAATCTAGAGTGACCGCTGTCATTTAAAATATTTCGAGCTAGAAAATATGACTTGAAAAAAATTCTTTCACTTATCGTAGATGTTGGGGTAATTGAAAGCAACCCATAATACAGAATATCTTATTTCTCAGTTCTCTGGATTTCTCTAAATATTATGCCCTTAGAGTCCTGTTTTAATTTTTTTTAAATTTTTAACTTTTCTAATTGTTTCGGCTAATTCTGTTAAAAGATTTATATGAGAAAATATGAGAAGAAACAAATCGCACTTGATCAACAAGAGGGTATTAACTCAAAATTTTTATTTTTTTCACTTTTTAGAAAAAATCGACACGTAATATTCATACCTACCAGCTGAAAAAATATCGTGCTATTTTGTCTACTTTTTTGTAATGAAACGATTGGTTTAAAAGTTCTTCTTCATATACCTTTAATATTAAATTCAAAATTGTTTTGCTTCTACTGAAAATTTTAAAATTTTGAGTTAATACCCTCTTGTTGATTAAGTGCGAAATGTGTTTAGGTATTTGTTTCTTCTCATATTTTATAAGAAGTACGTGAAACAAAAAGCTGTTGACAGCAAACACTTATTTATAATAAAAATCACTGAACACCTTCTTTGTTTTTGTGAAAAAATTTTTTTTCGAAACACACACCTTTTGTATATGAGACGAAACAAATAATTAAAAACTCAAAATACTACAAATACTACAAAAAATTAAAAATATTGTTACGTCGGTTAATCGACTGAAATTAACCGGTTTAATCGTTAATCGAAAATAGCCCATTTTAAATTAACCGATCAATTAATCGGGTAGTAACTAAAAGGTTAACCGATTAACGGTTAACCGATGTCGGTTGAGAGTATCAAAGTTTCGGCGCAGCATTTATGCAACACGCATAAATAATTAATGACAGGGGATCTCGAATTCAAAGGAGTATAATTTTTAAAGGAGCTAAAGTCTGAAATGGACAGATTTCAGTTGCAATAAAATATTTCTTAGCTAAAGTTCATTTACTTTGCGTTTAACAGCTGTTCAAAACATACAACCTCGGGTATTTTTTTAAAAATGGAAAAAAGTGAATTTCGAGTGCTCATTAAACATTATTTTTTTCCAAAAAAAAACCGTCAATCAAACCAAGGAAAAGCGTGATAAATACTATGAAGACTCTTCACCATCGATTTCAATGGTAAAAAAGTGGCTTACTGACTTTCTATGTGGTGAAACCTAATGAGTTGTGACTGTCAAAAACTCTAATACAACGTTACAGTTTGTATACCTACTATTACACATAATATAATAATGGGTGATTTTTTAAAAGCTATAGGAAAGTTAAAAAAAAACACATAAAATTCAGAAAAATGCATGAAATCTTTATTTGAATCGATAGTACGGTCCATATAATTAATGTTTGAAGATTATTTCATGCAAATGTTGACCGTGACTGCGCCTCAAATGGTCCATCCGCTTAGTCCAATTTTGGCATACTCTTTCCAACATTTCGACCGGTATCTCATGAATAAATGCTTCAATGTTGTCTTCCAATGCGTCAATTGAAGCGGGCATGTGTGTATAGACATGAGCTTTAACATAGCCCCACAAAAAATAGTCTAAAGGCGTTAAATCGCACGATCTAGGGGGCAAATTGACCGGTCCCGAACGTGAAATAAAATGTTCACCGAACTCGCCTCTCAATAAGTCCATTGTTAAGCGTGCTGTGTGGCATGTGGCACCGTCTTGTTGAAACCACAAGTCATGCAAGTCAAGCTCTTGCATTTTGGGCAAAAAAAAGTTGGATATCATCTCACAGTAGCGCTCACCATTCACAGTTACGTTACGATTCGCATCATCTTGAAAGAAGTACGGTCCAATGATGCCACCAGCCCATAAACCGCACCAAACTGTGGCTTTTTCTGGATGCATTGGTAGCTCTTGCAATGCTTCTGGCTGATCTTCACTCAAAAATCGACAATTCTGCTTATTAACGTACCCATTGAGCCAAAAATGAGCTTCGTAGCTGAACACAATTTTTCGGTAAAAAAGTGGAAGAAGCGCGCGATGAACTTTCTTAACAGAGCACGCATTTTGATAATAAAATTCAATAATTTGCAAGCATTGTTCGTTTCTAAGACGATTCATGGTTAAATTATAGACCAAACTGAAGATGTTTGACAGTGAAACAAAACACGAAACGTGCGTCAGCTGTTTAAACTAGTGTTGCCAAAAAGATAATAGCTAAAAAATCACGCGTTAATTTGTATTGTTTTTTTTTTTTTAGAAATGCAACCCTGATCAAATGAAAAGTATTATTGTTTAGGAAAGTTTCAAAAAGCGATGTAATTTTTTTCATGATACTTGCCAATTTCATAGTACTTTGTATTCACACCGTCACACTTTTACATATTACTGGAGTTTTTGACATGTCTTAATACAAAGTATCATAGTGTAAAGCACCTTTAACTTATTTAGACTTATAACCGTTCTCGATGTCGAAAACGACTCTGTAGTAGATTAAAGTAGCACACACCCTGTGTTCTTTAATCTACTACAAAATTCGACTTACGTTGTTACCGACATCGAGCACCGTAATAAGGCTGATTATCTCAAACATTGTGACCCGAATTTTTCGCTCAAGGTTTAATTGAAGGTCATCTGCACATCCAGGCTGCCATTTAGCCGTACAGATATCGTTAGATCGATTTGGAAAGTCTATGTGCTACATTCATCAGCACGAACTCATAATACCCCTCCCACCAATGGTGGGTTGTGTAGAGTATAAAAAGCTTTTGTATATCATTGAATCGCTAGAATATGTACATTAATATAATATTGTTGCAACATATTTGGTCATGGTAAAGTGCAGTGATGCATGGAGTGTTACATAAATTCATAAAGTAGAGTTGTTTAAAGTTTAACTCATATAAAAAACCATGATAAATATCATTTTCTTTCTTAGCTTTAAAAAATAATTTAAACTGATTTATTTAAATGATATAATTTAATAGTTAAATTTTTTTTTAAATCAAGACATACAGATTCTGTATTAGAATTATGTATATTTATACCCACCACTAAACAGAGGGTTTTTATTCAATTTTTAATCAACAACAACCTTGTGCCCTTGTGTTATTTATGGATCGGTAGTGGTCCCAAACTATTCAGGAGATCTTGACTTTAAAATAGTTATGTTTTTTTTAAGCCATTTGGATGTGAGCTTGATTTCAACAGAAGGACATGGCTAAATAGTCTTAGAATTACTTAAGGATCTGGAATATGCATATATACGTTATTGGATCTTAGTTGAATATTTCTAAGTCTTACAAAAGAAGTGAAAAAATTAATATACCAACCTTCACAAGTCGTGGTAGTGGAGGGTGTAAAATGTGCTAATTACATGGCTAAAACTGTGCTCATTTAAATATAGAACAAGTCATTTTAAGCATGTACCCTCCTAACTGCCACCTCCCTGTCATAAACCCATAATTATATTATTTTAATGGAGAAATGGTTCTTGTTATTAATTTTGCTTGGAATTTATTCAAAAGGTGCTTAAAACGAAATTTTTAATAATAATAACTTTTTTTTCTTTATTTATATTAAACAAAAATCTAGAGTCAAAATATTTGAAATGAACATTTTTTGACTAAATTTGTTTAACCAGTTGGTGGTTTCCATTTGGCCATAGAATCTTTCCAAAAATTTATTATGACTATACATTAATTTCATTCACTATTTCTGCTAAAGCAGTATGAATATTTAAACAAAATAGAGTTTTTTTAAATTATTTAATATTGTGGACTTTAACTAATTAAAAAAGCAGCTCATGTATTGAAAAAAAAACTCTTATGAGGAATAGAGACGCAAAAAAGTAAAAAAAAGACTTCATACACAAAATTCTATTAAATAGACAGACTACCGAACAAACGTGTTGAATTTGTTAACCACTAAAAGCGATATTTTTCATTCTTTCTTTTTGGTAGAGGAATATAATAAATAAATTAAATTTAAATTTTGCATATCAATTTAATTATTTTATGATGAAGCAATGAAAAGTCTCTTTTTTTTTTTTTTTTTTTTTGCTGATTACGATTACGATTTCTACGCATGAATAATATTTTGCATATTTTTTCTGTGAAAATTATTTTTGGTTATTCGTTTAATAATTTATTTTTGCTGTTTTTTTTGTGTAAAATATTCCAGAAAAAACGTTATAAAATTCTTATCAAACAAATTTATTATAAATATCGAAAATGTAAAAAATATTTTTTCATTTCCCTATTTAAAATGCAATAAATAATTTATAATAAATAACTCTTATCATTAAAATATTTTTTAATGGGTAATAAATTTTTGTAGACATTATTTTTTGGAAATTAAGGTTCGTTAACTTTGGTTAAATCTTTATACAGTCGAACTTCTTTAAAGTGAACTTCTTATTTAATCCCTTATAATGAATTTGCATACAGTGAATTTTTTTTTTACATTTTTCAAATATAAATGAGTTATTTAAAAAAATTTACTGGAAGAAAATTTCTAAAGATAAAAAATATGAACAGAAGAAAAAAGTCTTTGTGATAACAATTTCAACGGCAATCACCCGTGTTCAGTAAAAGAAAATATCGCACCGAAGTTGCATTTCTCTTGAAAAATATTTTTCGTATTTAATAAAGTTGAAGAAGTAGTAACAAAATACGTAAAGTTTTTTTTCCAGCACTTTATTTATGAAAAAAAAACATTCAATTATTCCTGAAGTACTAAAGCTTCGTACAGACGGTGGTCAGATCTACCAATATTGTCAGTAAAATGTGCTAAAAATATCTTGCCGTGTGAACTGGCAATTTTTTGTTTGACAACGTTGTCAAAAAGCATTGTCAGTCCACTGTAAGACAACAATATTGTCATAGTCAGAGTTCAGAAAAATACACACACTGTATACAAATCTCGTGCATAAATGTAAAAAAACACAGCTCAAAGTGGTACTTGCTGTACCTGCAACTCAAGTTTCTGTAGAACGGGCATTAAGTGCACTTGCTACAGTCTGGACAAAGTTAAGATCTAAGCTCTCAAAAAAGTCTCGTTCTAATATTTTAATAACAAAATTAAACTTTGACTTGCTCGACTGCTCAGCCCTTAAAATATTAAACGGGGAATAGCAACAGTTTATATTTAACTTTTAAGTTTTTGTTTATGAACTATTTTCTTTTTTTATTTATTTTTTTAATTAATATAACTTTATTTTAATTCCTTGTGAACAATTTTCCTTTAGTTTTATTTATTCCGTATAACTGTTAATGAATTATTTTAATTGTTTAAAATAAATTTTTTTGAAACAATTGTTGTCGTTTTGATTTGTGTGTATGTATCAAATTTTTCCGATCGCTAATGGATAATGTTCAATTCTACGAAATTGGTAATTGAAATCAGTATTTGATTTTGTTCTGTGTACTTTATATATTTCTTATATTCCAATATAACTACATTTGTCTATGTATAAAATAAACAAGTTAATTATATAACTCTGTAATATTAAATAAATTTTAAAACGTTTGCTTGTAAACCTCTCTTAAAGAAATTTTTTTATCAAATGTCCATAAAAACCATTTATCTTTTAATTTTCAAATACCCCGAATCCCAATAAAACATGACATAACGAAAAATCCCGGGATCTCGGGATTTGATGTTTTTAAATTCCTTATCGCCAAATTCGCGCAATACAGTTTTAATTGGCATCTCTAGTTTAAATAAATATGTATTTAAAGACAAGAAGCTGTTAGCAAATATTTGTGGCATACCTTAGGCGGCAATTATATTTCTACAAATGACTCAGTAATGAAAAGCTTTTAAATAGCTACAATGTAAATTTAAAGCATATGCTAAGGCGTGACAGTAATTTAACTAAATACTTTAACCCTTTAATTAACGATTTTTTTCGTCAAAAAACCAACATGAATTACAAAATAAGCAGTAAATGTTGAATGGCTTTCTTATATAAATACATAAGAACACAAACATGTTATAAATTAAAAGGCGTTGTTTGTTGTTTGAAATTAGAACATTTAATTATAGTTTCACGTTAGGAGCAGTATTACCACTAACAAAGTTCAAAATTACACTTGGGATAAAGCAGCATTAGCCGATAAAATTTTTTTTTAAAACATTTAAAAAAAGATAAATACAAAAAATTCATTTAAAAGAGATGAGTCTTAGTCATATTGTTAAAAGTAATTAAGTAACTCCAAGTTTAGTTGCTTACATTTGTCTGGGGAAAGTTCAAAATGTACATTGCTGTTTCTTTTTATACCTTCTTTAGTGGCTGCCAGCAAAATCGCCCAAAGAAATCAGCCTTATTATGGTACTCGTTCGCGTTAACGACTAAGGGTGGGTTTTTAAAACTGATATCAGAGGTTAAGTCATCTTTAATCTGTACTTGCAGTTTTTAAGATGAGGATTAGTTACTTTTATTTGTTTAAACGTCCAATGTTGGTGGTTTCAACTTACTCAACAAATGTCAACACATACACATTCTTGTATGTACTGTAATGAACCAACCATGACATTAAGATATTGTCTAATTAAAACCATAAAAATTATTTCTATGTTGTATCGGCGAATTTATGTTGCTTTTAGAAATCAGTACGACGTAGGGGAGCCATTGAATCTGCTAGCTAACAGTCGGTTGGGGCGGTTCTTGTCCTGCCAAATTCCCTTGCCGATTAGAAGGTCAGAACATAAATATTATTATAGACTCCCCTTCACAGTTATAACAAAATGGACCAGTAGTTGATTGAATGAAAATTATGTTAAAATTACCCCGGATTTTATCAACTTATTAAGACGGTGACAAAGAATCAATCACTAAGAAAAAGCAAACGAATATTAAAAACAACCCCTAGATGACAACGGGATCCATGCCCCTATACCCACCCTACCTATGATCTTATGGCATTTTATGTGTTGAGATAAGATCCCTACCTTAACTTATTCTTAACCGATCACATATGTAAGAATTTAGAAAAATTTACAGTTCCATGTTAAATTTCCATTTATTACTAAATAAATGTTAATAAAAATATAATTTCAATTACGATTACCTTAATTTAAAAATCTATTTAAGTTATAAAATTCAATATTCATACCGAAACGATAAGTTAATAGTACATAAACGGGAAATATTATTCATATAAATTCCAATTATGGGTATATAAAAAAACCAATTGCTCATGCCCTATTTTTTTATCGCAAGGTGTAAGAATTTAAAACCGATCAAAATTAAAGAGTAAAAAAAAACCAGTTAAATTTTAAAGAGAGATTACAAAAACAATAAATTCTTTGATGTTAATTTTTATTTGGAAAGTTGAATGAAAACCAAAAAAAAATTATCAATGAATTACTCTCACTGGAAGGACAAAAGTGTGAATGAGCGTAGTAATAGTAAAAGAAAAAAACAATATGTAATACTATATAAAAAGATGACACCTAAAACATTAATCCCTCATAAACACAGGCGTTGTAAATTCTTACACGATTTATCACTTAAATGTTAGCAAAATTAATTATAGTTATTCCAGAAGGAAATTGGCTTATAAAAAAACTTAAGACTCACCCATTTACACAAATTTTCTGCAACAACTGGTTGAAGAGGCCTTTTCAAACTGCTGGTTGTTGAAGGAACGGGTTGTAATATGCTGTTCACAATTTAGAATTTTCCATATTAATCACTTATAACTAATTAATGTCTAAAGATAATTGAAATTAATTAAAATGGGATAAGACGTATATGTTACAACCAATCTTCTTTAAAATACATTTAAGTGCAATATGAACGTATCTGTGATATTAGGTATAGTTTTAGAAAAATTATATTTAGTCAATTCACAAGGTATCCTAACATGTCATATTGTCAAAATGTCCTAATATTTCACAATGGTTTAAAAATATTGTTGTTGGTTTGTTAACAAAAAGTGTCTTAAATAAATAGAACGTTGCTTGCTGTGTTTATTGTGCTGTCGTAATTAATCAGAAAAGTCCAGCGCTGAGCGGCTGAGCCGTACAACAATATTTTTAAACCATTGTGAAATATTAGGACATTTTGACAATATGACATGTTAGGATACCTTGTGAATTGACTAATTATATTGATTGGTGTTTTTTTTTTTTTAATTTCACTTATAGTTTTAGACTTTGGTAACTGATCACAGGTACCCTTTCACTTTACCTGCACAAATGTGCACAATTCTTTAACTGTTAATTCAGAAAAAAAAATTTTAAAACAAAGCAAATTTGCACAGAAATGTTTAAAGAAATTTGGTTATAATTTACGCAAGTAACTTTAGATTTTATTACTGCATTTTGGCAGGCTTTTACCGAACAATTTAGATACTCAAAATCCTCTAAGCAAGATGGTGTTGACAATTGTGGTGTTTATCAGATTACGATGAAGCTTTCCTAGCCCGTAAGAACTAATATATCTGCAGATTGAGTTGTTTTCTGGTGGTGTGCTCCTGTTATAGTTTTTTTTTCGCTTTATTTAAAAAGTTCTGCTTTGTACGACTTTTTGAGGTTTAATGAATGAATACCACAAAGATCAGATCAAAGGTTGATTTTTCTTCTCCTTTGCCCTCTCAGTTCGCACTTTCCAATGGCCTAATTTTTTAGCTCTTTTAAAGTATTGTCGTAAATTTTAGCTAAGGTGTCAGGAAAAAACTTACAGTGGGTGTTCAGTAATTGAGACACCCACGATATTTTTCGACAGGTTATAACCTTAGTCCAATAAGACAAATTTAGATCTTATAAAGTGAGCCGTATAAATGTATGAGGTTATGGACAGGAAAAAATTCCCCTTTCAAGGAAGCAAACAGTCAAACAATATATAAAGTTCTTTTAGTTGCAGACGTAATAGCGATCTATCCAAATAGTTAGGTATGTTTATATTCTTGCTTTTGCAAATAACGTTGACAAAAATTACCTTAAGTACTTTAACTTTTAACCTTTAACGGTGGAGGTGGTGGTAAATTTTACCCTCGCCTTACATTTTTTAAAAATACTCTGTTCCATTGCGCTCTATAAATTTAATTTTCTTAGTATCTTCTCATATCGTGATCGTCGTTATTCACTTGTGTTTTGGCTGAGCTCGACTTAGCACGAGCGGAGCTATGGACATGCTGGTGTAAAAATTACCACTCGTCATCATTTACGTAATTTTTTCTTCGACAATATTTTACCACCACGTCAGCGTTAGCGTAAGTATTTAGTAGAAAAAAATTTACCTCACATCAAAATTAACGTATTATTTTCATGGAATTATTTTTACCACTCGTTCGTTTTCTTGTTAGTAAATAATATTTTATATTATATAAGCTCATTAACTCAGTGCGCTTTGCTACCCTAATTAAAAAAAATAAGTACATTTTATTAAATACAGGTCTCGTGCATTGTTTAGTAAGTTGTTTGTACCAAGTTTGAATACTCTTACTGTTACCATTCTCCAGTTATACAGAAATCTATAATTTCTTTGTATGGGAGGTGCCACACCAATTTCCCGCCCATTTTTGTAGAGGAGTTGTATTAATAACCCAGCTGTGTGTACCAAATATGGAAAATTTTCTTCTTACCGTTCATTAGTTACAAAAAAAATTATTTTGTGCCACGCCCAATTCTCTAATCCCACCCATATTTTGTCGGATGTTGTGTATTGCTAACCAAGATGAATGTACTTCATTGCGAAACTTTGACTCTTATTCAGATATATAGAAATCTATAAGGTCTTTGTATTAAAGGTGCCACGCCCACTTCTACCGCCCAGATTTTGTCAGATGATGTGTATTGGTATATTGGTAACAAAGATATTTCGATCAAAGGCTTTAGCTCTTGCCGATTTGTCTGCAATGTAGTAAGCCAATGTGTATGGGATGCAGATTTTGATGAGTAAAAAACCTCAAAAATGTTGACCTGTAGTTTCTACACCTAATTATTTTTTTTCATGCTCTCTTTTATATCTTTAAGTGTATACATTGGCCTTGAAAAAAGTTACGGTTAAGTTTTTGTTTTTTTTTAAATTCATTTTTTTAATAAGTTTTTGATATATCGTTTTTTTATATTAAGAAAAAAGGTTTGTGAAGTAAAGTACGTTTTTCGTTTAAACAAATAAAAATAATTTTTGGTTTCTTTATTTTTTGTGATTAAACTTGTGGTACCTTATTTTTCAAGAACAAATTATTATAAAAAAATATTTTTATCTAAATTTTTTTTAGTAAAATTTAGAGGGGTAAAATTTACCACCACGTCATTAACTATGTCCCAAAATTTCACCTCGACAGTTAAAGGTTAAAAATTTTTTTTAATACCTCACTGTTTGAGCTTAATATGTGTTCCTGTTGAGTATTCGATGTAAAAGAAATTATGTATACCCACATCGTGTCTAAGTAAGCCATTTATTTTATGCTGATGGGCAAAACTTCGATAAATTATCGAGAAAAAGTGCGTTTATTTAGATTTTCTGGGCTGAAATAATCATGAGTTGATATGCGTTCATATACGCCTAATATTGCCAGAGGTGAAAAAGCAAAAGAGAAAATACTAAACACATATTTGTATTATTAATTGTTCTTTGGAAAACGGTTAATTTTAAATTCCCAACGAATCATATTCGAAATAATTGTGGTTAAACTAACTTTAAAGGACATAGCTAACAACAATTTAAGAGTAAAACAAATAAGCTATTACAGCCACGATTGATATGGTTCGCAAAAAATATTTGAAGCAAAGAACAATTCCTTTAGAAAAGTAACGCACTTTACAGTACATTAGTGTGTCCAAAAAAATTTTTCCAATTGGATGAATACGAAAGCTTTAACGAATCAATCGCAAGCGCCACGTTGAAAACTCTTCTGCGGCATCAGTGGTACTTATCCGGTAATTTGGCTGCCTTAGCATTTTTTGATGAACGTATCGACACCAAAACTTTGCGTTTAATGGTCCAAAATCTGCACGCAACAAGCAACGGTAAAGAATTAGTAAAAGCTGAATTATCCGAATACATGCTTAATAACAAACAAATTCTTGAAACCAGCAACATTTCAGTTGATTTTTTACAAACAGATCCGAAAAAATGGCATACAAACAAATCATTTAACGAAGCAAAGAACAAAGTTCAGCAATTGCACATGGTAAGTGATGTCGCAGAACGCGGCGTGGCCTTAGCTCATACTTACATTAATCTAACAACCTCTGCAACAGACTTTCAGAATTTATTGCAGGGCATAGAGCTTTATTGTAAAAGCTCTAATAAACAATTGAAAGCTAAAATATATTTTTTTAATTTTTTTTTTTTTTTTGGGTATGAGAAGTAAGTTGCCTAGAATTTTTTGGACTCGCGTTGCTGAAGTCTGTGCAACAGAACAAAAAACCACCCATATTTAATATTTTGAAAGAATACCTAATATCTAAATATCTAACATTAAAACAAATCCGAAGCATAACTGGCAAACACATTACAATATTTTTAATTTCACAAAATGGGTACAAAACTTAAAAAGGGTATAACTTTGGAACAGTAAGAGAAAATTCAATTATTTTTTTTTTTTTTGCAATGACTCAGAATTTATCCACCTTTTAAACTGAATCATTAGTTTTTTTAACTTCAATATAAATTTTAAAAGTTACAAAGCTTTATTTTTTAAATTTATGCTAAATTTACAAAAAAATGTGATTAGGGGGACCCAAACGAGCAAAAAAAAAAAAAAAAAAATAACCGAAACTTTTAATATCTGCACAGAGAAGTAAAGTTTGTGAAGTTTTCTTTAAAAAAAATTGACTTAGTAACAAAGAAAATCGTGCTAATGGGCCGAGTAATCAGCAAAATTTAAAAAAGTCGAGAAAACCCGATTTTCGGGTTAAATTCGATTTTAGGGACCTCTAAACCTCTGCCGAAAAATCTGAAAAAAATCACAAAAATACTTTACCCTATAAGCTCTCAAAAAATGCTGGGGTACCTATAAAAATCAAAAAAAAATTTTTTTTTGGGACACACACATAGCAGCTGTTTAAATATAAATACAGAAAAAAAATATACATTCCTACATAAAAGAAAAATTTTTTTAGAGAACAGCAAAATGGTTCATTCTAGTGAATATGAAAACTTTAGTGATTTTGAAAAATATGAAAACTTTAATTAAACAATTATATGAAGAAATTTTTTTTATAAGAACTGAAAGGGTGAATTGTCTTCTTCCTCTGTATAAAATGCAAAGGGCACTGATAAAAAGTTGACATTTTAAAATATGTTTGGTGCCATTTTTGTTATTCAGTATGGCAATTTTGCGAGGTTTAAGCTTCCACTTAAAAACGGCAAACACAATAAGTACACAATAAAATTTATTCTCAGATTAATTATTTATAGTTTGCTTTGAAGATTCAACTCGCTGTTAAAAACCCACTCTAAGTAGTTTTTTGTAGTAGATAAAAGAACACATGTTGTATGTTACATTAATCGATTACAAAAAATTACTGAGTCGTTTACGGGCTCGAGAACCATAAAAATGCTGAATACTCGTATATATAAAAAATCGCCCAAAAATTTTCTAAACAAATTTGGGTGATTTTGCATAGAAAATATCACCTGATTTTTGGGCGATTTTTCTTAATTATTTAAAAATAATTTATTTTTATTAGAGTTGAGAAAAAATTTTTAACGATTTTTCGTTTTCTTATTTTGACCAAATTCAATATCCCGAATATTAAAATCCCGAATCGCTATCTAAAGCTTGTATGCATCGCCGACCCTCGGCCGCGTGCAAGGCCTTTCTCCTCTATGGAAGAACAAACAACGGCTTCGCTAACTAAAGTTTTTCTGCATATACGGCATTCGGCTGGGCGCAAAAATTTTCTTTTGTATGGCATCAAAAACAGCGGCTTCGCTAAAGGGGTTGGTACATGGTCAAGCATTTCTCTTCAAGCGCTATGGTGCTATTAGTGAAAATGTGTTTGTATATGTGACACTGATGATGCAGGATGGCGGAAGGGTGACTATGCGGAAAATTTTTAGTTAGCTAGTCGGGATTTGGAAAGTCGGGAATTTGCATTCGGGATTTTAAGTTTCGGGCATATAACCCAACCCATTTCAAGGTTCCCTACTTTTTTAAAGAAAAAAAAACACAGAAAATTCAAATTTTATGGGGAATGTTTATTATCATTTGAAAGAACATTCTTTGGCATTTATTTTTTGAAGATTATGTCTATCAAATGTTGGCCGTTGCTACGTCGCAGATGGTTGAGTCCAATTTTCGATGACTCGTTCGAGCATTTCGACTGGTAACTGGCGAATGACAAGCGTGATGTTTTCCTACAAGGCCTGAATCGAAGCGCGTTTGTCCGCATAAACTGTAGACTTTACATATCCTCACAGGAAAAAGTCTAACGGTGTCTTGCAGGCATGAATTGCAGGCATCAAATAGTCGGTTATCAAGGCACGATAACGGTCCGAGTTGCTGCCAACGGCGCCGAATCGACTCTCCACGGTCTTCGTGTACACTCTCAGCTACGGCCGCTATATATTCTTCACAGCGTGCTGGACGTGGTCTATTCGGTCGAATATCATCCAATAATGAATGCTGGGTCTCAAAATGGGTGATGGTGTTGCGAATAGTACGCTCAATAGGCCGATTATGTTGACCATAAGATGAGCGAAGTGCACGAAACACATTCCTTACAGAACGTGAATTTTCGTAATAAAGTTGAACGATTTTTAAACGTTGTTCAGGCGTAAGTCTTTCCATTATGAAATGCCAAACAATACTAAACAAAAATAACATGACATCATTACACGACTCACACGTGATCTTTCAAAAAAAGGCTATTGAAAAAAGTATTTCTACTTGAATCACCCATTACTGTGTAAGAATTATAAAATAAAAATTCTAATATGAAAATTGGGTGATTTTTCATTATTTTTTGGGAGTTTTTTCACCATTTTTGGATATAAATACTTATTATTTGGCCGATTTTGCTGACAGCCTTCTTTAGTAAATTAAATTCCTGAAATGGTTTCAGACGACAGTTAGGGGTGCCAGATAATTTTGATAAAAAATCGGAATATTAAAAAAAAAAAAATCGGCATTAACGCCACTTCAATTAAAGAAAATCGGCAAAAAATCGGCAAATTAAAAATATTCCTTTTAAGAACAATAAAACATATTTTTATTAACACAAAAAATAACAAAACAGAATAATTCAGCAATAACTTACATATCGCACTTAATCAACAAGAGGGTATTAACTCAAAATTTAAACATTTTCAGTAGAAGCAAAACAATTTTTAATTTAACATTGAAGGCATATGGAAATTAATTTTAAAACCAACCGTTTCATTACCAAAAAGTATACAAAATAGCAAGATATTTTTACAGCGGGCAGATATGAATATAGCGTGTAGATTTTTTCGAAAAAGTGGAAAAATAAAAATTTTGAGATAATACCCTCTTGTTGATTAAGTGCGATATAAGCCATATAAAAACATAAAAATTGATAAAAAAAAAGAATATTTTTATAAGTTGTAGTTAATTTAAAAATATTTTGTACATTAGGTTAAATTTGTTTTTATAGTTGAAAAATGTTTTTCAACATTTTATTTTAACAAATATTTTATAGATACATATTTGAG
This sequence comes from Pollenia amentaria, assembly GCA_943735925.1. Classification (NCBI taxonomy): domain Eukaryota; kingdom Metazoa; phylum Arthropoda; class Insecta; order Diptera; family Polleniidae; genus Pollenia; species Pollenia amentaria. The sequence continues at coordinate 178,167,909 of OX031010.1, read as the reverse complement.
TTTAATAGTTTAATTAAATCCATTTAAATATCAACATCAAAACAGTTTGCATGATTAAATTTTAAGTAATCTTTATAAAAAAGAATTCCTTGCAAGGATTAATTTTTCCAGGAAACATCGAAATTTGGTTTTATTAAGGTTCACTTGCCTAAAAATGCTTTCCACATTTGCGGAAGAATGTGGAAGGACCATAATTTGTTGTACAAACTTTGACAGCACTGTAAATGCACCCGTAGAATCCCCACGTTTAAAGTCTGAAACTTTTTGCCAAACGTTTGCAAATTTGCTTCAATTCCTTCTGAATCTTCTGGAAAATTAAAACATTTTAACTCTCTAAACTCAGGGTCTAAAATTTGTTTTTCTTTTTCAGAAATAAAGCTGGGGAACTTTTTTAGAATTTCCAAAAAAAAAAAAAATAAAATATCCCTTTTTCATAATTTTGTTAGGGTTAATCAGATTTAAAGATTTATAAGATTTTGTTCAAAATCAAAACGTTTAATAAAGTTATTAACAATTTTGTTAATTTCGCTTTTGTTGAGTTTTGATTTTGATAGTACTCGTAACTCATTAGCCAATAAACCGAAATACTCCGCATCAAAGTTCAAAAAATTACTTGTGTTCATAAATTCCGTTAAGTAAATTTAATGTTTTAATCGTTTTTATAAAATTAGTTAATACAGTTTTATAAAGACTTTCCATTTGGTTGTATAGGTTATGATAAATGCTTCAAAGTTACCAAAAATTAATAAATTACACGTCGACAAACAAAGTTACCGTGGTTTAAGTGTTTATAAAAAAATCGGCAAAATGACGATAAATCGGCAAATATGGCAGGTCTGACGACAAATAAGATTTACAAATGTTAACGGCGGTAAATATTCTCAAAACTAATGCTAGGAACACAACAACGAGTTTTTGGACGAACGACGCATATTCGTCTCCAAAAGTTAAACGCATTTGTTTATATGAAAAATATACACAATCATGGCGTTGGCCGAATTTCGTCATATCCGGAAAGATGCCCTAGATTTATTTCTATTTCATACGTCGGCGAACGACGAGCAAATCGGTACCAGGTGGTCATGTTTAGTTTTTAGTAAATAAAGTTACTCTTTGTTTAAATACAAGGCAGTGCTAACCGTTTTTATAGGTAAGCTCTGGCTTTCCAGATATACCGTTATTTCGAAAATGGAGGAGGTTGCATAAAATATGTTCGCGTAACTCAAAAACGATTTAGTTTATTGAACCAACTCAAAAAACCGAAATTCCACAATAAAATTATCTTTAAGAAAGGTTAAACCTTTTCTCATATGCGCATTTGTGTTAGAAACAAAATTTTATTATTTTTTTTAGCAACATTATGAAATTTTTGTTTTTTAAAAATTCATCAAAAATGGGAAAGTGCAGCTATTCTTTTAATTTCTTCCAGACATATTAAAAACCAAGTTGCAAGCAAAACAAGCCATAAACGATTAAAAACGTTCCCACGACAATCGGTTCTACGCACCGGAACGACTCGAAGTTCAACGAACCCCAACCAAGGATTGTCAGCAACACCTGTTCTTCAGGTCTCGCTGCTACAACAACAACATAGCCAATACGGGTAATAACCCACAAAGTGGCAATACTGGCTAAGGCTAAAAATGTTTTTTCTAAGATTTCTAGTTTTACATCAATTTGATTGATATTTTAATTGATACATATTTAAATCGAAGGTGTAGGTGTTTAATACATACATATGTACTTGCATTTTCAATATTAAATATTTAACACACCAATACCCCGGTCTGCGTCGTTTCGAAATTGTCTCTTCTTAAAATTTCTATGATTTCGAAGTTGCGTAGTTAACATAAATGGTGGAGTAATGCACGAAATTATATAAGATTTCGCACAAATTCATTTCATATGACTGGTAATTTTGTTAAATTTCATAAAGTTCGGCCCATAATTTACCCTGGGCCCCATATAAATCCTGCTCCCGGAAAACAGTTTAGTACGTCACAGATTCATAGAACTAGAAATCACACTGTCAAATTCCTTGATGATCAGTCCATAATTTACAGTTTTATCGGACTAGAAATAATATAATAAACTTCGTAATGATCTGTCCATAATTTCCCATATTCCACGTATAAAGCCCACTCTGGGAAATTACCTAAAAACGCCTATAACCGTAGCAGATATAGATATTGCGGTAAAATTTGTTCCAACTTAGATTTATATGGCCATAAAAAATGTCGTATAATTTTGTAATATACAATCCATAGTTTACTTTACATCTTATATTAAGAAACCTTCTGAAATTCACTGTAAACTCTAAAACTAATTTCACTGCTGTCTTGAAATTTATTTTTTTATATGTTTTTTAAGACCAGAAATCGTTTTACAGAATTTTGGGATGATTGGTCCATGTTGAAAGAAAATTAAAAATATAATTTTGATTTAATTAATATTTAAGTTGTTTTGAAATAAATTTCTAATTAAAATATTAATTAAATATCAAAAAATCTTAATTGATTTTTTCGCTTAAAATAAAATTAATTAAACTTGTAGAATTGTTGTTGGGAATTGCCAAAAGCTGAGCAGCATTTAATTAAATAAATTAACACATTGTTTGAAACGGCAAAGTTTTCATCATTTTTTTTAATTTAAATTAAAAATATCATTTATTAAAAAAAAATATTCACAATTTTCAATTTTTAAAATGTTAATAAATCTATTAAATCATTTTGGTAAAAGTCGCAAAATCAACAAATTGTTTGCTTGCTTCTTTGAATTTGGTGATTAGAGAACATTTTTTATTTTTTCTGTGTTGATATACGAGTATCATAGAACTAAAATATTTGAGAAAATATTGAAATGTTTTAAACGTTAAAAAAAGCATCTGTCAATGTTTTTGAATGTTAAAAAAGCCTCTGTCAATTAGCAACGTTTCTCTGTTTACAATAGACAAATTTTTGAAAACATCTCTTCCAGCATTTTTGAAGGTTTAAACAAGTTAAGAGTGCTATATTCGGTTGTGACGAATCTTTGATACCCTCCACCGATTTTTCGAATATTTCAGGAGTGTGCTCTATATGATGTCTTTATATTATTAATCAACCTTTATAAAAACGGAAGTTTGCGGTTTAGATCTATGTTAAATTAATGACCGACAATCGGAAAGTTTTATGTTTTTATTTTTAGCAATTTGAACTAGCTTGAGTAAAATACGAGTATTATGACTCGTAAAAGTTTTGGCCGAACTAAAATGATTTTCAGGAGGGGAATTTATATTGGAAATTTTTAACTAAAAAAATAATTGATTCAATTATCCCATTCATTAAATTGAAATACTTTTTAAACCATTTTTTAATTGATAAAAAACTTTTTTCTGTGAATGATATTTTTAATTTTAATTAAAAAAATTATCAAAAAACGTTGCCGCTTCAAACAATGTGTTAATTTATTTAATTAAATGCGGCTCGATTTTTGACAATTCCCAACAACAATTCTACAAGTTTAAGTTATTTTATTTTAAGCGAAAAAAATCAACTAAGATTTTTTGTTATTTTATTAATATTTTAATTAAAAATTTATTTCAAAACAACTAAAATCTTAATTAAATCAAGACTATATTATTAATTTTCTTTCAACTTAAAAAAATAATTCATTCAATTATCACACTAATTAAATTGAAATACTTTTCAAACAATTTTTTTAATTGATAAAAAAAACTACCGATAATTTTTTCTGTAAAAAGTTTACTCGTATTTCTTCATTCTTCAATATATTTATTCACAGGTATATTTGGAGTAATAGTACTGTATCTAAACACAATAAACAAATAAAGTACATTTAACCCTAGTCAGGCGGTATAATTTTACAACGTTAACTGGCGGTTATATTTTTAATTTTATAGTACATCTGAGTAAAAACATGCCAAACCATCATGCCGTTCGGATACAACACCTCTGATTTCAATGAAATTTACCACAACTGTTGTATGTTATTGGACTTTAACAAAACAAAAATTTTCAGACCCCAGATTCTTTCGGCTTCCGAAATATGACGTCATAAAAGATGTGAAAATGTTAAAAAATCACAAAAGTCTCCTAACAAAAGGGGATAGAACTTCTGAACAATGCAAGATAATTTAGATTATTTGGTATCGTTTTAAAGGTGAAAGTGTACCCTTTAAAATTATATGCATATTGTGTTTTTTTAAGAAAAGGTCAAAGATCATTTCTGGGGGTCTTGAGTTTAAAGGGGCATATCTGAAAAAGTATATATTTTAAAATTCTTAAAAAAATATATGTCAAGTATTAGACCTTCTTCTACATTTGCAGAAAATTTAAAGGTGGAGACTCGATTGGTGTCAGAGTTTTAGACCAGAACGTGATCCTAAGTATGTTTTGTGTTCATATTTAATTGATTGTTTGTTTTGTACAAGCTGAAGTATGTATGTGCACACTTTCTGTTTCGATTGTTTTTGCAGTTTTTTTTTTATAAATCAAAAATTTTGTGAATTTGTGCTATCATAAGGAAGATTTTGGATGCGATGCTGAATGGCACTTTTTCGCTACTAGCCATGGAAAAGGCGCTTTTTTTGGGCTACGCACAATTCCAGGTACACAAAAATATCATTGTTTTATTCCTGAAGAAGAAAATAAGTTAAGCGTAAAGATTTTTCAAATGATAGCGAATTTTTAATTGAAAATGTTCGTTAGTTATTTATGTTTTACTGTCTGAATAAATGTTATATTTAACTCAACCTTTAAAAGGTTTAAAAACGATTTTTGTAATAAATTTTAGAAATTGAAAACACAAATTATCAATTAAAAGCTTTAAATAGTATTATATATAATAAATTTAATACAAAAAAATTACCTGAATTATATTATTGTTTTGTTCAATACTTGCTATTTTGGTCCTACATTTTAAATTAACATTACAAATTTCAACTGAAAGCTTTAAACAGTATTATTTAAAAAAAATGAATTTAATTATTTTAATGTTTTGTTCAATATTTTGTAATAAAACAATAAATGAAAATTATAATGTCTTCTTCAATAATACAATATATATAATTCGCATGGGAAATACATTTAGAATAATAAGCGTTAATGTCATATTAAAAATCCAACATAAAAGGTATGTCTTGCATAAACACAAAACATACTTAGGATCACGTTCTGGTATCATGGCTAGTAGCGAAAAAGTGCCATTCAGCATCGCATCCAAAATCTTCCTTATGATAGCACAAATTCACAAAATTTTTGATTTATAAAAAAAACTGCAAAAACAATCGAAACAGAAAGTGTGCACATACATACTTCAGCTTGTACAAAACAAACAATCAATTGAATATGAACACAAAACATACTTAGGATCACGTTCTGGTCTAAAACTCTGACACCAACCGAGTCTCCACCTTAAAATTTTCTGCAAATGTAGAAGAAGGTCTAATACTTGACATATATTTTTTTAAGAATTTTAAAATATATACTTTTTCAGATATGCCCCTTTAAACTCAAGACCCCCAGAAATGATCTTTGACCTTTTCTTAAAGAAACACAATATGCATATAAATTTAAAGGGTGCACTTTGACCTTTAGAACGATACCAAAAAATCTAAATTATCTTGCATATTTCAAAAGTTCTATCCCCTTATGTAAGGAGACTTTTGTGATTTTTTAACATTTTTTATGACGTCATATTTCGGAACCCGAAAGAATCTGGGGTCAAATTTTTTTTGTTTAATTATACTCTTATAGTGTATGATATTTGTGTTGAATTTCATTGAAATCGGAGGTGATGATGCTGAAAATTACATTTTTTCGTGATGGTTTGACGTGTTTTAACTCATCTATTTCATTCCTATTTGAGCAATTTAAATTCAAATGCAGAAAGTTAACGTATGTATTACTTAATTACGCAGCATTTATGTTCTGATGGACACTTAACGAGGAATAGAAATGTATAAGTACTTGAGTATAAGTAATTCATTAATTATTTACTTAAGTATGCAAAATGGGGAATCCCCAAAAAGACACAGTTTAAAAAGGATAATCAATAAATTAGTTATTGGAAAATATTTTCTTCGAAGTTCAGTAGAAATGGTTTGCGCAAGACGCATTTATATAGCAGAGGAACCAGGAAATATACCGAAAGCACAATATGACAGTCATGGGACATCAACCGTCCTTGGAAGGTATTCTATTTGCCAATGTAACCACGAATACAACGCAATATCAGAAAGTCTTGTATGGTCTGTATTTATACCGTCTGTGATAAACACTCATTAACAAGTACAACATGTGTTTCATGCAAATTACGGAACTATGTTAACGCTTTTATGAGGAATAAATCCAAATTTCTGCAAAAGGAGTCAACGTGGGCGAACAAAAATGATTAAGATTTGTGGACAATAAGTTTCTCCATCGCTTACTATCATTAAGATTTTAATAGAGTGAGTTGGAGCGACTTATTGACAATTGACCCTTTAGAATTCTCTGGTGGATGAGTCCAGATTTCTGGAAAAGGAGTCAACGTGGGCGAACAAAAATTATAAGGATTTGTGGACAATAAGTTTCTCCATCGTTTGCCACCACCAGTATTTTTAACAGAGTGAGTTAAAGCGACTAATTCACAATTTACCATTTAGAACTCTCTGGGGGATGAGTCCAGACAGAAATGATAAGTTATTGTGGACGATAAGTCTTTCCATCGTTTGCTATAATTAGGATTTTTAACAGAGTGAGTTGAAACAACTTATTGACAATTTACCCTTTAGAATTTTCTGGGGGATAAGTCCAGATTTCTGGAAAAGGAGTCACCGTCAAATCGTTCTATCTTGTTTTCTTGCTTCTTTTGATAAAATATGCGAAGGTACAATTGCACCATATTGCCTCTTAAATAACCACGTCCTATTATAAGGGAAAGGCTCTAAGATATTTTTTAAAAAATCAAGAAATATGTGTGTATTATAAGTGTGGAGATGTCACAAACTTTCAGTCATCTGATGATTAAGGAAAAAAAGTTATAGCATATCAAAATTGAAAAATTACAATTGCGCCCTTTTCGCTTGACGAGGGTTAAAGAAAATTTATATGGAATAAAAGTTTAAAAAAATATGAATCTACCATTTACTGACTATATTTTATTATTGGTTTTCTGGAAATAAAAAAAACAAGAAACATGTAAAATACTTGAGTAAATATGCTGCTTGGTTCAATTTTCAAGGAAATTGAAGGAAACTTTTAAAATTTAACAACTTGACACAAAGGAAGTGTTGTATGAACAAGTCTGAAGTATTTGCTATTAAACAATTTTTTCATATGAATAGAAAATTATTAAATTTTTTATTAAAAAACTTATTTTTATACCCATCAACACAGGTGGTTTTTGTAGTTTTTGTAGTTTAAGATGAGTGAATAATTAGACTACAGTATCCAATCCTAGTGTTAGGGCTGCCAAAAAAACCCCCTAGGCGGGTTTATAATATTGCACTCTTTAATAAAATAAAAGGACATACATATACCATAGGTGGAAAGGGTAACCAAAGGGTGGGGCGTAAGTCAATGAGCATTGTATTTGTTATTTAATTTTTTCACAAAATCTTAAACGAGCTGCATTGTCTTGCGGCACAAAATCATGAACGATTTGTATCTAAAGTGGACTGTTGCACCCCTTTTTTGGCGCGAGAATTGCGACACATATAGCGCACGGAAGTGCGCTGTCGGTCATGGGCAACTTCCATGAACCAGGCTGGGGGTATACACTGATGGTTCAAGGAAGGGGGATAGAGTTGGCGGAGGTTTCTACATAGAGGAACTGGGCGTTAAAGTTTCCTTTCGTCTGCCGGATGGATCATTGATCAATTCATTGGCCTTCCAATGGCTCACTGTAAGTCACTCATGCGGCGCGAATGTTATAGAATTGCGCATATCCAGGGCACTATCGCCTGGCTATGATAAACGGAGAACCAAATCTCTACTTAGGTTCAATAGGGACCAAATCAGGACTGTGATGTGGGTTATGACTGGACACTGGCCTATTGAGACTCATGCTAGGAGAATGGGTCTGGAATTCAATGACTACTGCAGAAGTTGTCATGATGAGGAGGAAGAGGAGACTGTGCTTCACTTTCTCTGTCAATGCCCTGGGCTACGGGGCATCAGGGAAAATACCTGGGAGAGCCGGTGTTTTCCTGCTTGGAGGATCTATCTAAAATAGAACTAAGATTGCTTCTTCTCTTCATTAGGAAGACGAATTGGCTCAACTCTGCAGTGACGCCATCTGAGTAACTGCTCTTTGGGATGGGCACTGGCGCTGGGTATCACAAAGGGACCGCTGAAGGACCCAAGTGAGCTGTCTCTCGATGGCTGCCCATGGAACCTAACCTAGGCACCAAATATAATTTTCATTAAATTATTTTTATTTTTAAGTTTTTGTGCTTATTTTTAAAGAGATGTTTTTGAGAATAAAAATAGTTTTGAAGAAATTTTTGATTTCCTTTGAAGAGGCAACAAAATCCATAAGCAAGGCCACTACTACATTGTCTGACGTTATATTAATATAATAAATGAATAAACTGAGATAGAGAATATTTCAGAGGAAAACAAATAGGCGCCTTCCTTAGCATTAGTTCCGAATGAACGATTTGAGAGTTTAGAGAATAATGAAACCTATTGTTTATCTACGATTCTTCGAATATTTAAATGACAATCGGCTTCAATCGTATCGAAAAATCGCCTTACTGAGCTATTATGACTATGCATTCTGAAATTGACTATGCATTCTGAAAGAAGTCGAGATATACCTTAGATCTCCTAATATTTCTAGAGAAGAAGATTCCCTTGCTCCAGAAATACTTAAATTTTCAAATTAGCTCTGTCGCATCTGAGAGACTATTTTCCACTGCAGGTCTGGTTCGGACGAATTTGCGATATCCGCAAAAGTTGAGAATACCTTGTATTTTTAACAAAAATGTTATCAACTTAAATTTTAAATATTTATAATCTCTTACTCTTTTCTTTTCTATAAAAACATTATTTATTTTTTGTTAATATTACCATAATATCCAATGCCTTGTTTTAAAAATCTTATTAAAATCAATTTTAAATATTAATAATCTCTTACACTATAATTTTGTATAATAAAAAATTATTCTACTTGAGTTTTGTCTATTTAACCTTAAATTCAAATTTAATATTCGTATCGGTATCGTATCGGCAAAAAGTCGTATCGTTACATCCCTATTTAAATCAACAGTTGAAAGAAAAAATCACAATTGTTAATAATTTCTTTTTTAAAAATATTTTTTTATTTTAATACTTTCTATCACAACTATTATAATTAATTAATTAACTTAGTAAATTACAGTTCTCTTAATTATTAGCAACTCTTATAAATAATTTTTTGATTTTTGTTACTTTTCGATATTTTAAATTTAAAAACAAACAGAAATTTTTATATTAAATCTGGTTTAATGAAATTTATACTTAAATTTTTCTAATCCTCTCAAATGCAAAAGCAAATATTAACTTTTACATACACACCTGCATAAGTTGGTTACTTAAACATATACATAAATTATTACTTTTATTATGATTTTAAAGAACTATTTCTAGTCGGACTACGACTTTTACAAAATACCAGGGTAAATGTATTCTATGCCATTTAACCAATAAAACATGTGTAATATTTTACATAAATATATACACACACACAGAGAGAGGTTACCCAGATATGGGTACAACAGAAAAGTATTTAGTTTTTTATAAAATTACATTAGTTTATAATTTATATGAAGTACTCCGATTACGAATACGATGTACGACACACAGTCATCTACCTAAACTTTATAACAAGTTTAAAACTACCCAGCGGGAAAACTTAGAAGACCTTCTTACTTCAGGCCTTATGATAGGCCTGCTTAAATTTTTTTTGATTCAATTACCATTCTTATCTACTCAGCGGGAAAACTCAGAAGACATTCTTTCTTCAGGCCTGCTTAAAATTTTTTTTTAATCAATTACCATTCTGATCTAACTGATAACGATCGGCTATTTTGTATAAAAGATAAAATACCCATTCCACACTCGCTTCTATGAGAAGGGAGAAGAGAATGAGTAGCATTTTTTGTTTTGTGTTTTTGCCAAAGCAAAAATAAAAGAATTATTTTTTTTATCCAGTTGCCATTCTTATGTACCTGCCAAGGAAGCGAGAGCGGAAGGCCTACCCCGCAATGACAACGTGTGTAAAAACGATATGCCCTACGGGAAAGGGAACTAACACTCAACTTGTCACGTGACAAGTCACTTTAACATGGCGATGTCCTACGAGGGGGTTAATTGGCACCTTTTTGACACTTTATAACAGGTCTCTTAATTAACATTCCAATTTCGGTTAAAATAATGCCTGTCGCAGATATTGTCTCAAATGAGCCATGTCAATATGATAGATTCCCTTCATATAAAGTAATAGAACTAGAGAGAATCAGCCACTATCCGCACAAAATCCAGTCACATGAATAGTTTTGTGCCAATTACCTTTCCTCTGGACTAACTACACTCTTCCCACATTATCACCAATTAAGTGATATGTCTTGTTTTCACCTATCACAATTCGTTTCTTTTGATTATAAAATTTTGTTCACTGGTCACGGGATAAGTGCTTTAAGAGCAATTGACACAAATTTCCTGCAGGGTGAGTATAGAATGAAGCGAGCAGGCCTTGTTCATCTAAAAGAAGGAGTACAGAGGCCTTCTAGAAGACATCCTTCTTTTTCCCGCTGGGTAACTGCTAAAGAATGATTCAGAGAAGGCCTCGGCTCTTTCATGTAAATAAAACAGAAGATACATATTCCACACTCGCTTCTATGAGAAGGGAGAAAAGAAGGAATACAGAATAGCATTTTTTGTTTGGTTTTGCCAAAGCAAAAGTAAAATAATTATTTTTTTGTCCAGTTGTCATTCCTATGTACCTGCAAAAAAAGCGAGAGCGGAAGGCCAACCCCGCAATGACAACGTGTTAAAAAAAGGTATGAGTATGGAATGGAGCGAACAGGCCTTGTACATCCACATGAAGGAGTACAGAGGCCTTCTAGAAGGCATTCGTACTCATTCTTTTTCCCGCTGGGTATCTACAACGAAATAAAAATACAAGTACATACTTAAAATTAATATTTTAAACACATACATATAAACACTTATACATAAATAATATATACTAAGAGAGTTAGGATAAAACGGAAATACATACACTGAAAAAAATCCATGTCTTCTGTGTACGAAATATGTTGAATAATATACGAAACAGGATGCGAAACTTTTGCCTAAAATCTACGAAGTTTTTTTTTTTGAAAAATTTAACATTGCGAAGGCATACCAGTCTTTTTGTATGCTACGTCATTGTATGGAAATCGTTAGCTATCTGATGAAAGATCACAATATTCATTTCTTGCGTCGAGTCAGTGCTTTTATACGCCTGTGAATCTTGAGAGACGTCACCACTCGGCAGACACACCTACATATTGTCAGCTCATTATTGGTTTGACGCACATGCCAAAAAGTCTTAGTGGAGAAAAGCAACAATGATGGTTTACATGAAGTTTTCTGAAAATATACCCGATATAATTTCTTTGTATTTTCAGCACTGCTTCTGGCATATGTTTTGAAGAACAATGAAAATTTTTGTGAAATTTCATAAATGAGGTTAGGAGTTGGTAGTACTCTTATTTCGTTGAAAGTGAAAATTATTGTTTTGTGCCGCATACGCCACTTTTCCAAATTTATTTCTAAAAAGTAGCATTTTGTGCTGCAGACGTTTACTTTAGGCCATGGCAGATACAACTTCATCGCGTTTCGTGACGTTTCTAACTTTGACAGAAAAGCGTAAAGCAAAATGTGAATGACAAAATAAAAACTTTGACAACACTCATTCATTGTTTGGACATTATTGGAGGATTTATTGGAATTAAATTTTGCAAAAAAAAAAAAAAAAAAAAAAAAAAAAAAAAAAAAAAAAAAAAAAAAATAAAAAAAATTTGATTCGCTAATTGTCAAAGCGCGCAAATAGATGAGAGTTGCCTAACTTTACGCTTCGCTCTACGTTAAAAGTACTTTATGGGACATGTTTCGTATTTTTAGGAATATTTTATCTTAGATGTCAAAGCGAATCTGTAATGCAACGCAAAGTAAAAGTTTTATCTGACAAATGCTTTACTGTTTTTGAGTGGTTGACTGTGTATTGAGTTGTTGACATTTTATTTTGCTTTTGCTTGTACTACTTTTTTTTTATTACGGCAATGAAGCACAGCAAGAGTGACATTTATTTTGTACGTTTTCGTATGAGGAACTTGCAGCTTTTGCCAAACAGTGGCATATAAAGCAAAACAATATGCTTAATCAACTTAAAAATAGTTGATATGAAGCAAAACTAATGCTTAATTTCTCAGAAGCCATCAAAAATTTAGTGAAACAGGTTTTGGAAGAAAAGGGGCCATTCAAAATATATATACTCCATATTTTACTCAATTTTTTTTAAAAAATGGTCGGTAGGTCAAACTAATAATGAGCTAACAAAATGCCCTTGAAAAATCCTAAGGATATTTTGTTCAAACATCAAAACCAACACGCCATTCTAGCGACAAACATCACCGACCGTTCAACACATAACGAAACTCTAAGCTGTAAATGGCATTGGACTGGTTACACGCTGCGTAAGTCACAATGTAATACTACAAGAGCTGCTTGCCGTTGATTGGAATCGAGAGCGCAACAGTCGAATAACTGCCACTTGGCGTAGCCAACTTAAGCGGTCTAAACTGGAAATAAATAAAACATCCCCCATCAAACCGAAGCGAATAGTAATGTGGCCCTTTGTTGCTTGAAGGAATCACAGTAGTGCGATTCAGTAACTTTTAACGATCTGACAATCGTTATATTTGTCAACATATATATTCGCTTGCAGTAACGATAGTGTGATTCTGTAATGCTTTTTTTTATCTTGTGGCATTTCTGTCTACAAAATGTTAAAATACGCGAATGCCAAATACTCAAAGCCATTTCAAACACAAAATACTCTTTATCGATTTAATTAACACCACGTAAATTATTTATGCTTAAACAGTGTTTACATTTGGAAACAGCTGACCTCAATCAACCGCGAATATCGTTAAAAATTTTACTGAATAGCAACTTCGATAAATTTTCGTTAAATTGATTTTAACGATATGATTATCGTTATAAAAGTTAGTGAAACGCACTACAGGACGTTATTTTTATAGAATACAGGGTTATTAATTTAGTCGTTTCAAAATCGCCGGTCTGGCAACAACCACTTAACGCGTTAAAATAGTTACAACTTAGTACAAAAGTAGTGGTTCAAACGGGATGATTATGGTCGTCACAATCGTTCCACTGTGCAAGGAATGGGCAAGATATTTGAGAAATTTAAAACGTTACAGATGTCGTCATCCCTGTGCATCATCGCAATATGCGCACTACCGAGAATATTGGAATAACTATTACCGTCAATTCAGTTCGTATGATAACCAAATTTTTTTTTGCCTTCAATTGAAGATTATGAACCGGACGATATGTGGATTCAACAAGATGGCGCCTCAAGCCGTATAAAACGACCGAATTTGGCATTATTGCATGGGAAGTTTCGAAAACGCGTAATTTCACGTTTTGGCGACGTCCGTTGGCGATTCGACGCCGTTCGTTTTTTTTGTGGGGCTACGTCAAAGACCGTGTATACTCGGTTTATCTCCTAACATTGGAACATTTAAAAAATTGACATTGGCCAAGTTATCGGCAAGATACTGCCCGAAATAGTTTACCACAATGCCGTCGTAATTGTATTCTGGTCTTATTTCCAAAATATTTAGGCAATTCACAAAGTATTCTATTGTGTCATTTGGGTTGTATATGCTATAATTTTATGAAAGTGGCATTCATAGAACTAAAGCAAATACAACCAATATGACACAATATAACACTTTGTGAATTGCCTAATTATAAGAAATATTACAAATTTGTTAAAATAATTTAATTTTGTAGTTTCAAGTTTTCTTTTTCTATTGCAATAAGGTCGCGAAAGGCGCATGAAATAGAATTAGATTTAAGTCAACGTAACGTACGACGCACAGTGGCTGAAAATTAAATTTCATCGGTGAAAAGTCCAATTTTTTTTTTGATATCGCCGATTTCAAAAATTTTTAATGCCATTCTATAGCAAACATATAAGAACTAAGGTATCCAAAAAACTGGATCAAAATATTGGTAATTGTGGGTGTGGCATATGCTGCGGCAAACAAATATTTTATGTTTATATAGAAAAAAATTTTTTTTTTGTACATTTGATCAGAATTAAATTATGTTATCAATAATGTGCTGAAATTTACAGCTGATGTGTTATTAAATGTTTTCTTAGGCTCTATATATTAGTTAAGTAAGAATTTCAGTGGAAAAGAACTTGTTAAAGGCCGTGTCAGATACAACTTTGTCGCTTTGCGTGACGTTTCTACCTTTGGCAGAAAAACGCAAAGCAAAAGGTGTATGACACAATGAAAACTTTGACAACACTCACGCATTGTTTGTTTACTTATAAAAGTGGTTGGTAATTTGTACATTTAATTATTTGTTATAAAAATAAAAGTTAAAAATTTAATTTGACGGTTTTTTGGAATTGAAATTGGCAAAAAAATTTAAAAAAAAAGAAAATTTTACTAGCCAATTGTCAAAGCGTGCAAAAAGATGAGAGTTGGCTAACTTTTTGCTTCGCTTCGCTTTGAAAGTACTTTATGTGACATGTTTCGTATAAGTATGTATATTTTATCTTAGATGTCAAAGCGAATCGGTAACGCAACGCGAATCAAAAGTTGTATCTGACATGGCCTTAAGGGTCAATGGCGTCGAAGAGATTTTACTACTGCCAGAAAACTTTAATTATCCTCTTTAACCCCATATATACTTTTGCAACTGTTTGGAACTGTCAATATAACACTTCTTTCATTTGAATAAAATTACTCGCAACATTTTTTATGCTCTTTTTATGTTAATGAAATATAACACAATCTTTTACGAACGTTTTGTTTTGAAAAATAATTGTGCAACTGATGTTATTCTTGAAGCTTTTGAGTTGATTTGAAAGAACACGGGTCCATACAGGGTCGGGAAAAAGGCTTGTGGACCTCAAAAATTGGTAACCTCGTGTAATTTAACTTTTAAAAATTCCCCAAAAATATATGGGTTTATGGATTGCAAAAAATTAGAGTTAAGCTGACCTACAAAAAATATGCTTTGCCTCTAGAGATATTCGGATAAAACGGATTTTTTGGGATGATTTTTTAACGACTTTTCGAGTTTTTTTTAATCCTGCGGTTTATGTTTAACATCATACTGTTATCAATAGTGGGTTAAAAATTTTTTAATGAAATTTTAAGTCAAATTGGCACTTGTTTCTCCCACATGCCTTATAAAAAAAAAAAAAAAAAAACAAATTTTCAAACCAAAAAAAAAAAAAAAAAAATTCATTTAGGTAAAAATTCTAATAATTCAATATCGAGTTGTAAATAGTGACAGTATTGTCATTTTTGTAAAAAACAATAATTTTTTAAAAGCGTTTTCCCGAGATTGGGAACTTGGGATATTTTTAATAAAAAAAAAATGGGGAAGCTTTCAAGCCCACTGTTTTAAGATCAGTTTCATTGTGATATCTCTATCCATGTCAGATTCCTGAAATGACAAACATTAAACTTATTATTTCTATAGTGTAAATGAATGAAAGGGCTTTCAATATGAGTCAAAAAATTATAATTTTAAGGTTTGACATGAATAAAGATATCATAATGATATTTTGCAGCTTGTAGATTAAAAAGTTCTTAAAACAATGCACTTAAAAACATCCATAAATACCACAATTCTTAATTTCAATCAAGGCATTTTCATACTAAATGCTGAAATACATCAAAAGTTCAACTTTGATCTTAAATTTCTCAACAACTGCTAAACTGATTTTAATAAAAGTAAAGCTGAAGGAAAGTTCAACAAGTCTTCTCTTCAGCAAAATTATCTCTATCGGTTCAAAAGTAACAGATTTTTGGCCGATGAAAAACGATTTTCAGACACTGTGCGACGTAGACCCGCTTTCGCCAGCTTTTGTGTGCATTTGCATTAAATATTATACGTTATAATTTGACAATATATCTACGTTGAACGCTACTACGTTAATACGGTGCAATTGTGTTCCTGCCGTTGAAGAACTTACATAACGTTTTTTCGTAAAACATAAAAATTTTCTTAATATTAATGAAAAATAGCCTAAAAACGAAATTTTTTCGTAGAATTTCAAGAAGGCCAGATTGATTTTATTTTTCATATAAATTACAACGCCCTTGTAAATAATACAAAAAGAGCAGCAATGGAAATTTTTCTATCGTAAAATGTAGCATGGATTTTTTTCAGTGTAAACACAAAGAAATGCTTGTGTAAAAATGCAAAATTACACAAAAGTTTGTGAAAGTCTTTTAAAAGGACTACAATCACAACAAATTGTTTGGCATAAAATGGACAAACTGCAGACATATTTTTTGCTAAAATGGAATGGAAATTTAAGAAGATTTATGTTTAACTTAAAGAACCTCTTTACATTATTAGGGTTAAATTAATTTGAAATATTTATTGTAATTTGGCTGATGCTTAAAAATGTGGAAAGGCTTCTTTATTAATGTGCAGTTTTTCTTCTTTAATTAAATAGTTTGTAAGTGTTTCGAATATTTTACAGCTTTAAAACTCGATAATAGTGGTAAATGAAAGCATTTACGAAATAAGGGAGGAGTTTTTTGTTTAGAGTTAACTTAACAACAGAAAATTTCAGGTTTGCTTAATCTTTTAAAATACATTTATGAGGGGCTTAAAGCACAAGGCGTTTAAGTGCCATTGAGTGCCCCGGTAGGCTAGCTGGTAGTGAGCTAGTCTATCAGTACCGGGGTTGTGGGTTCGATTCCCGCCAGGGACTCTGGTCTCCTGCAGACAAGCGAAGAGCTTCGCGGCATAAGCATAGGAATAAGAAAAATATATAGCCCGTGTGCTCCAAGCGAAACAGTTATTTTAATGACAACTGCTAGAATAAGTCGCCATTTCCCGCTACCGGATGAAAATTCCACATTAACCTCTAGTGTTCTAAACTTCTTTCGACTTCACCTACTAATTCCATATGTAATTTCAATTAAAAACAAATCGTTTAAGCCCCTTTTGCCTTAAGCCCCTCATATGTATTTATGTTTTTCATACGTTTTCGAATTCACGTTCCCACGCTCAAAAATTGCTCTAATCTTTTTTTGGATTTTTACCAAATTAAAACCAAACCAAGCCGTTTTTTTTCGATCCAAAAATTATTCTTGAATACTTTTTCTAGATATAAAAGTTTCGATTTTTTTGGAAACGCCTACAACTTAAATTATTATGCTGTTTCCGATTAAGCCAAACATTTGCTTAATTGTATAAGACACTTCTATTCAATCGTTTATTCAATACATGATTACGTCATGCGCATGATTTCCCGTTAGATGACGTAGTTTGTCATTGGCAAGGGTTGCCAAGTATTAAAGTCCCTAAGATTTTTTTTAAGAAAAGTATGCTCTTTACAAAAGCTGGCAACTCTGCAATCAAACAACAAGTATCTTGTGTTTACCAGGTTCAAACTATTAGCCAATATGAAGGCAATTCGTTTGACGTCATTTGTCCCACATGTGCAGAAGATTTTAAGTTTGTTGTTCTGCTGGCGTAAATTTAGGCCCTAATCATGTACAACGCAGCGCAACGCCACAGAACTAACGCAACGCCAAAGAATAACATTGAAAGCACAAACAATGTCATAAATATTTTGTAATTTTGTTGTTGCTTTCTACAGAAATTCACATTGCGTTTTAAAATTTCAAACGCTCCGTTTAAAACGGTACATGAATTTCTGTTGAAAGCAACAACAAAATTACAAAATATTTATGACATTGTTTGTGCTTTCAATGTTATTGTTTGGCGTTGCGCTGCGTTGTACATGATTAGGGCCTTAATTTCTATAATTTTTTTCTTCTATTCGTAATAAATTTTCCCTTTAATTTCTTTTAAACTGGTTAGAAATCTATTGATTTTCTTAAATATTTTACTAAAAATTCCATAGAATTTTCCAAACATTTAAAACCTTCGTTTGTACACCTTTGGGAGAGGGAAAAATTCCTTAAAGTCAATTGAATTAAATTTAATTAAAATCTATTAATAAAAAATACTTAAACACAACTACAACTACAGGATACAACAGGAACCTTTATTAAGTACTGCCGCCAGTACTAAATACTCCAAGGACTGGTACAGGTTTTTTTTTTGTTTTGCTTGTTGGCTTTTCTTTGAAAATTTCCAATTTCAAACGTTTCTTGTGGCTGTACCAGGAGCAGCATTTTCTGTAGCTATTGCTGGTGGTCGTGGTGGAACTTCAGCCGATGAACGTATTCGATTAAACATTTCAAATTGTGATTTTGGCTGAACAGCACCAGCGGATCTTTGCATGCCGTAGTACGAGGACGGGAGTTGTGATAATATTGGGTAAGAAGGATTTGAAGAGTATTTGGGTGGCTGCTGTTGGGGCAACAATTGATGATGGTGTTGCTGCTGTACTTGTTGATCTTGTTGTTGGGGCTGCGGAAACCCTCCCGTTAAACGTTGCACAAAATCATTGACGGCACGTAATGTTGATATGGGTATCTGTGATAATTAAACGGAACAGAACAAAAAATGTTTGTAATAAATTTCTTAAGCAATTGTTTTCTTTAATTAAAAATGATTTCTTGAGACGAGACTACAAAGCAACAAAACATTTTTTAATTAAATTTTCTTCTATTCCAGCTGTGTAGTATGTATGTATGTGTTATTATTATTATTATTTTTTTTTTTTTTTATATAAAGAAAGTATTTCTGTCTAAGTTTCTGATTATTTCTGCTCACTTACCTCAAATATGCTGTCGATAATGGGGCGAAAACTGAACGTTTTAACATCTCCCTGGTCACTGGCCGCATTAAGAATATTGTTATTGCTGCTGCCACTTCCAGACAGCTGGGGTTGTTGTTGTTGTTGTCCATTTTGGTTGTTATTGGTTAATTGATTAAGTAAACTACTTAAAAAATTATTATTATTTTTATTGTGGTTTTTGTTATTGGCGTAGTTGCTGTATTGATTGTTGTCGTTGTAATACTGTTGGTTTTGCTGCTCGTAAAGTCCATATTCCTGACCAGGATACAGCACTTGATTCTGTACCCCTATAGGTTGTATTGATGTCTATAATAAAGAGAAAAGGAAAACGGAAAGAAAAACATTATTAACTGTTATTAAATAGCTGTTGCCAACATTAAAACAGATTTACAATAAAAGCTGTTTTTAGGCACGTTTTTCTTAGTAGTTAACAATTTTGAAGGCAAAATTTTAGATTGGATATTTTGCTTTCGGCGAATATTGGTGCAAATAAACGTATATATACAAATTGATATTCGTAGCTTCACTAAACTACATTAATTTGTTTCTTGTTATTAAAAAAATTTTAATTTATTAATTTTTTTTTTCAGACTGTAATGACATCATCAAACACTGCAAAGCGCGAACATCTTTATAAAATTCTAGTCATCGGTGAATTGGGCACTGGCAAAACATCATTTATAAAACGTTATGTTCATCAGTTTTTTAGTCAAAACTAACCACAATTGGTGTCGATTTTGCCTTAAAAGTTTTACACTGGGATCCCAATACAATTGTGCGTTTGCAGTTGTGGGATATTGCCGGCCAGGAGCGTTTCGGTAATATGACAAGAGTGTATTACAAGGAAGCCGTTGGTGCCTTTATTGTATTCGATGTAACACGTAGTGGTACATTCGATTGTGTTAGTAAATGGAAAGAAGATTTAGATTCGAAAGTACAATTACCAGATGGTAGTCCAATTCCGTGTATATTGCTGGGCAATTAGGTAAGTTTTTGTTATTAAATGTGTTTTTAATGGGGGTCTGTACACGGTCAAAATGCTTGTCATGCAGGCGAATTCAATCGTGTACGTGTGCTGGACGTATATTCGAAGTCATATCTAATTTTTTTTTTAATTCCATCCAGCATCGTCGGTGTCACACATACAGACACATTTTTACTAATACTACCATAGCGCTTGATGAGAAATGCTTGACCGTGTAATAAGAACCCTTAAGGAGTTAATGTGGATGTAACTTTTAAATAGGTTATAAAGAAAAACATTTGTGCCACGTATTATTATATGACGCATACACATTCAAAATCTATAATTATGCAATATAAGTGCCAAATATCAAAATGTTAACTGTACCTTATTTCAGGAAGACATTTTACTAGGAATAGACTAGTTCAACATGTTGTGACATGTAGGATATATTCGGGACAAATGTATGCCCCTAGTTATCATAGTATACATTTTATTATGATAACAACAAGCGAAAGTTCTTTAGCGAGATCCTCTTTGGATTGTTTAGAATAGATGCATATTTTTAATGATATATTTTAAATCTTTAAATCATGGGAACTTTATAACGCTCCCCCCTGATGTTTATAACGCTCGGAAATTTAAATTTCAATTAGACCCACTTCTTGGTAAAATTTTATATAATTTTTGAATCAAAATAACAAATTTACAGTCGATTTAACAAAGACCTTCTGGCTTGTTTCTAGGCTCGTTGTCCGATTGTCCGTGTACAGGTTGCAGTTTTGAGGATAATTTAAAGAAATTTTCATGCCCTAAAGCTGCGGATATTTGTGAAAATCGGTTTATGATTCATCAAAACTTATTACAAAATATCCACCACAAAAAAAATTATACGCAAAAATCTTCTAAAAAAATCTTCTAGTGCAGAAGTAAACAACTTTACAAAATTTTGTTATGATTTGTTCTAATTCAACATACTTTCTATAAAAATTCCTTTATCAAAAATCATTTTAATGTAATATTTGTGCGTTAAGAACAGATCTCAATTTGGGCGACAAGTTAATCAAATCTGGAACATACACCTTATAGCCTATTGAAATTAGTGACGATTGGCCCATTATTACACCTAGACCACGAACAAATGATCTACTGGAATAGCGTTAAGGCTCAAAAATCTATAAACAATGTAAATACCGGGA
Organism: Pollenia amentaria; assembly: GCA_943735925.1. NCBI lineage: Eukaryota > Metazoa > Arthropoda > Insecta > Diptera > Polleniidae > Pollenia > Pollenia amentaria. The sequence continues at coordinate 178,146,732 of OX031010.1, read as the reverse complement.
GTTTTTAAAAATTTATTTATTTGAAAAAGATCTAATTCTTGTAAATACGTTAATTTATTGTTGTTATTAATCCATTTTTCGCCGCACCAGGTAAACTGACAATATAATAACGAAATAAGATTTTAAGTAACTGACAGAAAAAAAACAGTAGATCTAGGATATAGCAAAAAAAAAAAAAATAAACAAAAAGTTTTTTGACAGGGTCGTTCCGGGGGCTGGGTTTACAGGCATACCTCCCCCTGCGCATAAAAGCTCAAAAATTTAATTTTTATGGTATTAAGGCGTAAGAATTCCATTTCTTTTAATATTTACGCCCACAAAAGGGGCGGAAAAAAGTTACATTTTACGATCTCCTGGGTCCAATTTTAGGTTTTTTAACTTTCGCCGACGTTAAAAGTTGTATTTCGTCAGCTCATTATTGGTTTGACCTACCGACCATTTGTATAAAAATTTAGTTAGGTATGTGGTATGTATATTTTGAATACCCCCTTTATGAACCCAAAACCTGTTTCACGAATTTTTTTTATACTTTCTGAAATATTAGGCATTAATTTTGCTTTATATCAACTGTTTTAAAGTTTACACGCCACTGTTTGGCAAGTGGTGCAAATTCCTCATACAAAAACGTACAAAATAAATTTTCCTTCATTGTCGTATAAAAAACAAGTAGTTAAAGCGTAGTTAAAAATCAAAATAAAATGACAGCAAGAAAATAAATTTAACTCTTGCTTCGCTTCATTGCCGTATGAAAAAAGTAGTAGAAGCAAACGCAAAATAAAATGTCAACAACTCAATACACAGCAGTAAGCGTACGTATGCAGCACAAAAAGCTTTTTAGAAAAACATTTAGAAAAGTGGCGTATGCGGCACAAAACAATAATTTTCACTTTCAATAAAATACTATTAACTTCTAAGTTCGTTCATGAACGTTCACAAAAATTTACATTTATCTTAAACATACATATATGCCAGAAGCAGTGGTGAATATACAAACAATTTTATCGGGTATATTTTCAGAAAACTTCATGTAAACTTTCACTGTCGTTTTACGATTTACTTAACAAAAGTATGGGAAAACTTAAAAAAAAATTTAATTTTTCATAGAAAGGATAAGTGCCTCTAGGGGGAACTTTTTCCTCCTTGGTCCGATCCTATTTATTTTTGAGCTTTACCAGCCTATGGCCATCACACATATTTTCATCTATCTAATATAAGCTAAAAAAAAAGTAACATCCGGGTGGATTGGCAAAACACCGCTATGTGCTTCGCCTACAAATAAAATTTATTAATAATATTTTTTTTAATTCTTTTTTATTTTCAGTGCGATCAAGACAAACAAGGAGTGGTAACGAATGCCGAAAAAATGGATGAGTATGTAAAAGAACATGGTTTCTCAGGATGGTTCGAAATATCCGCCAAAAAGAATATTAACATAGATGAGGCAGCTAGAGCTTTAGTGAATAAGGTAATTACTATAAAAAAAATTAAATTATGTTCTTAGAAACCATAAAATGTGTATAATAAAAATTTTTTTAAAATTTACAGATTTTATTAAATGATAAATTAATAAGTGCTGCAGATTTGGCCGACAGTGAAAAATTGAATCTGAACAATTCGGAAAATCAAACAGCTTTAGATGGCAAAAACAAGTGTTCCTGTTGATTTTGTTTTTATCGTCATTATAATTATTATTAAATATTATCATTAATATACACGAAAGGCCTTAGGAAAAGGATATCGTCGGTCACAGGTTGACAACTCTTAACTCACTTTTAAATTTGCCAACTCGTATTATTTATTTTATTTTTTTTAATGTGAAATAATTTAAATACCTTTGTTTTCTTTTCACCATCTTACAATAAATATCTCCTACTAATTTTGGTTTTTTTTATTTACTTCCAACACGTTTAGTAACGGAGTAATAACGTTTTTTTTGTCTCCTGAAAAGTACAAAAAAACATGTTAAGAGTTGTCAACCTGTGACTGACGATATTTCTTAAGGTCCAACCGAAATTTAATTGTTTTGCCTTATACATACATACATACAAACATACATATAAAGTAGGTGTTTATTAATTAATAATATTTCTTTTTGTTACAATTTGTATCTTCTATTTATCGTTTCCATAATATTGTATATGTATGTATTTATAAACATTTTAAGAATTTTAAAAAGTTTTTTCATTTCTCGTATACATTCATTCGTCTTTATAATTATAATTATTAAAATATTACAACACTGGAGTAGATAAAATTAAATAAAAACAAACATACACAACAAAAACTTTTTTATATAAATATATACCTTTGCATTTTAAAAAATATTAAGAAAGATTAACATGTATAAAACTATACATATATAAACATAAATAAAGAAAAAATAAATTATTTACTTTGGTATTTGTACTTTGAACTTCTGCTGCATTCTCTCAAGAATGATAGAAGAAAGATTACGACAACACGAACTCAAAATGGAATTTTCTGCGCAGGTGGGTCAAATGACGTCACGAAACATACACGAATAGGTGACCCTAGCTTGGGTTAAGCTACATCATCTAACGGGAAAACATGCGCATGGCGTAATCTCTTTTTATATCATTCTTGGCATTCTCTTATTTCTTTTTCTTAAAGAGCAGAGTATAAAAAAAGGGGAACACGGTATTCTCCTATGAATTAATTATTTCATGGGAGTTTTTCATGATCGCAAATACTTGAAAAGGGAAAAAATAACAAGGCAGAATAGAATTATTCACGATAGGGGTGAATGAAATTAATAAAATAACCACGTGTGGTTTGTAAAAATTACTCAAAAAATAACATTGGACCGAAATTTCACAAAAATGTTAATGATTTTTTGCAGTTTTGCTCTTTTAGACTTCTTTTTTTTTAATATTAAACAAAAAAATTTGTTTTTTAGTTTTATATCATTTACTTAGTAAATTTCAATGTGAATCTTTTGTACCCAATATGTTACAGAAGATTAATTCAATTATCCCACTTTTCGATTTCTTTTAAAACAAAAAAAAAAAAAAAACGGTCACACTTGGCAAATATTTGACGAAAAACAATAGGCAAACTAAAATATATTTTCCTTTAATTGCTACATTTATTTTGATTATAATGCTACATCATACAAAAAACTGCTTTTTGTATATATTGGGGTATTCACAAGGTGTGCTATCATGGTTTATTGTCATAATGTTCTAACATTTTACAATGGTTTAAAAATATTGTTGTTGGTTTGTAAACAAAAAGTGTCTTAAATAAATAGAACGTTGCTTGCTATGTTTATTGTGCTGTCGTAATTAATAGCACATTAAATTATGAGGGGTTGCTCACAACAGTCGTATTTTTTCATGTTATTATTTTAAGACATATGGCTTTATGACACCTTGTGAATCCCCCATATGTATATTAGTGCCGATTAACGGTTAACCGATTAATTACTACCCTATTAACTGATCGGTTAATTGGTTAAAATTCTCTATTTTCGATAAGCGATTAAACCGGTTAATTTAAGTCGATTAACCGATGCAAAATTTAAAATTTTTTATTTGTTTGTAGTATTATAACATTTTATTTGTGTTTTCAATTATTTTCTCATCTCATATACAAAAGGTATGCATTTAGAAAACATTTTTTCATGTTCAGTGATCTTCATTTTAAATAAGTGTTTGCTGTCAACAGCTTTTATATATATGTGTTTAGTTATTTTTTTCTTCTCATATCAATCTTTTAACAGAATTAACCTTAACAATAAGAAGTGTTAAAAATTAAAAAAAAAAAATGAAAATAGAACTCTTATGGGTTGCTTTCGATTTCTCCAACATCTACGATTAGTGAATGAATTTTTTCCAAGTCAAGTTTTAAAAAAAAATAAAGAAAAGAATTATTTTAATCCTAAATATTAAAGCCAAATAAATTTTATAAAAGATTATTTTTTAAGATCTCCTTAAACTATTGAAATAACTAATAAAATTATCTCACAGTTTATTTTTTAATTAATACACAATATTTCTGTATTTATTAAAAATATGTATTACATAATTATGAATTACTTTTTTTTTTGTTTGCTCGTTTTAGTTCAAGAATTGTTGTTTGTTATGTCCAAATAATACATAATTTATCTTTATCTATTAAAATTACTTAATTTATAAAAAAAATCTTTAATAATCGGTTAACCGATCAATAACAGAATTAACCGATTATTAACCGGTTAAACCAAAACTTCGGGTAATTAATCGAGTGATTAACCGATTAAAGCAAAAGCCCGATTAAATGAATGTTTTTTCGATCTATTGTCTTTGAAATTTTCTATCTTTCTATCGAAAGTAAAGAATTTAGATAAACAATAGATTTCATTATTTTCTTAACACTCAAATCTTTCAGTCAGAGCTAATGCAACGTAAATCTACATCTCAGTTTATTCATTTATCGTATTTTCGAGTAACGTTCGACGACTGTTAACTAGTGAAATTGCATCAGAAAATGTAGCAGTGGCTTTGCTTATGGATTTTGTGGTATTTTTTAAGTTACCTAAAATTTGTAGCGAAATTGTTTTTATTTTCACAAAAATCATTAAAAATTAGCAGAAAATTATTAACACGTACAATTACATACATGATTTATTAATGGGAGAACGTTTTACCATTATGGCGCAAAGCAAAACGGCTGATGCTGCAGGTTCACACCAAGCGGTCAATCCGTTTATTCATGAATACAAAAATTCGTAGTGTAAAATTGTATTGACAAGTTACACAGAAAACGCGTAAAATGCATATACGTATCGAGAGCATGACTCAAGCATGATGATGGCGATTAAGCATGCGTCTCGAAAAAAGGAAAAATTCGTGGTGTGGACAGACCTCCATCTTAAGGGTACGAGCAGAGTGGCAATATACAAATTAGTACAAATAAGCGCGAACAGGTCATAGTGGGCGCCGAGCTGGTCAGAGCCCAAAGCCGATTGAATGCGAGAAAACAGTTCCAAAGCGCATTTCAGCGCCGAAAAAATTGTTTATGTTATATTGTTATGATTTCAACTTGTTTGGAAAACATTTTAAAAAATTAAAAACAAAAATTTAAGAAAAAGTAAATATAACATGCAATCCAAAAATTAAAAAACAAATAAAAAACAAATAAAAAAAAAATAAAAATTAAACAAAAAAATAAAAATTCAAATAAATAATAAAAATTAAATAGTTATAACAATTATAAGTAAATTAAAAATAAACAAAATTTAAAAAAAAATGTAATAAAAATTACAAGAATAATTGAAGAAATGCGTTAATAAGTAAAATTTTAAAACTCTGTCAGTTTTTTTTCACAACAAAACAAAACTGAAATCATAATTACAATAGACGCTCATAAATTAGAACCACTTTGTTCCTGGGGCAGTTCTAATTTTCGAAAAATTCTAATTTCCAAAGCTTTTTTTTAATAAAAAGTATCATAAAAGTGCATCTTCGTTTAGAAAATACACAAAAAAACACTCATACAAACGACTTTCCATTTTTGGTTATAATTTCCGAAGGATTCGAATCAAATGCATACAAACATACATACATAAAACACAAATAATAGATTAAATATCAGCGCTGATTCTCGCATCCACTATGCACACTCAAACTTGTTTCTCGCAAGAACAAGTTCTCGCAATAAGCGTCTTTAAATTTAACTCAAATTACTTTCGTAATTTGCATGAAAATTATTTTGAGGTAACAGGAGACCAGAATCAAGTAGTAGGTGAATTTCGTGTAAAGCTTTTAACAAAAACGCTATTACTCCAGAACTACTTAAGCGTTTGAAATCAGTTTAGGTTAATCTCGTATATTTTGAAGCGGGCTACTTTTCAGACTATAAATTTTTGTCCAAAATCCACGCTCACCGTATGTTGTTGAGCTTTTCATCTAAAAAACGCTTGAAAACCCATGACTAACTAGTAAGCGTTTTACATTTTTTTCCAGCTACCTCCTACACGCTTTCTCTGCTCAGCATACAATTTTCAAGCTTTAATTTCTAAGCGTTTTTTAATTTAAAACTCAAATTACTTTCGTAATTTGCATGAAAATTATTTTGAGGTAACAGGAGAACAGAATCAAGTAGTAGGTGAATTTCGTGTAAAGCTTTTAACAAAAACGCTATAACTCCAGAACTACTTAAGCGTTTGAAATCAGTTTAGGTTAGTCTCGTATATTTTGAAGCGGACTACTTTTCAGACTATAAATTTTTGTCCAAAGTCCACGCTCACCGTATTTTGTTGAGCTTTTCATCTAAAAAACGCTTGAAAACCCATGACTAACTAGTAAGCGTTTTACATTTTTTTCCAGCTACCTCCTACACGCTTTCTCTGCTCAGCATACAATTTTCAAGCTTTAATTTCTAAGCGTTTTTTAATTTAAAACTCAAATTACTTTCGTAATTTGCATGAAAATTATTTTGAGGTAACAGGAGAACAGAATCAAGTAGTAGGTGAATTTCGTGTAAAGCTTTTAACAAAAACGCTATTACTCCAGAACTACTTAAGCGTTTGAAATCAGTTTAGGTTAATCTCGTATATTTTGAAGCGGGCTACTTTTCAGACTATAAATTTTTGTCCAAAATCCACGCTCACCGTATGTTGTTGAGCTTTTCATCTAAAAAACGCTTGAAAACCCATGACTAACTAGTAAGCGTTTTACATTTTTTTCCAGCTACCTCCTACACGCTTTCTCTGCTCAGCATACAATTTTCAAGCTTTAATTTCTAAGCGTTTTTTAATTTAAAACTCAAATTACTTTCGTAATTTGCATGAAAATTATTTTGAGGTAACAGGAGAACAGAATCAAGTAGTAGGTGAATTTCGTGTAAAGCTTTTAACAAAAACGCTATAACTCCAGAACTACTTAAGCGTTTGAAATCAGTTTAGGTTAGTCTCGTATATTTTGAAGCGGGCTACTTTTCAGACTATAAATTTTTGTCCAAAGTCCACGCTCACCGTATTTTGTTGAGCTTTTCATCTAAAAAACGCTTGAAAACCCATGACTAACTAGTAAGCGTTTTACATTTTTTTCCAGCTACCTCCTACACGCTTTCTCTGCTCAGCATACAATTTTAAAGCTTTAATTTCTAAGCGTTTTTTAATTTAAAACTCAAATTACTTTCGTAATTTGCATGAAAATTATTTTGAGGTAACAGGAGACCAGAATCAAGTAGTAGGTGAATTTCGTGTAAAGCTTTTAACAAAAACGCTATAACTCCAGAACTACTTAATCGTTTGAAATCAGTTTAGGTTAATCTCGTATATTTTGAAGCGGGCTACTTTTCAGACTATAAATTTTTGTCCAAAGTCCACGCTCACCGTATGTTGTTGAGCTTTTCATCTAAAAAACGCTTGAAAAACCATGACTAACTAGAGCGCGTTTTACATTTTTTTCCAGCTACCTCCTACACGCTTTCTCTGCTCAGCATACAATTTTAAAGCTTTAATTTCTAAGCGTTTTTTAATTTAAAACTCAAATTACTTTCGTAATTTGCATGAAAATTATTTTGAGGTAACAGGAGACCAGAATCAAGTAGTAGGTGAATTTCGTGTAAAGCTTTTAACAAAAACGCTATAACTCCAGAACTACTTAAGCGTTTGAAATCAGTTAAGGTTAATCTCGTATATTTTGAAGTGGGCTACTTTTCAGACTATAAATTTTTGTCCAAAGTCCACGCTCACCGTATGTTGTTGAGCTTTTCATCTAAAAAACGCTTGAAATACACGCTTTTTCTGCTCAGCATAAAATTGTCAAGCTTTAATTTCTAAGCGTTTTTTAATTTAACTCAAATTACTTTCGTAATTTGCATGAAAATTATTTTGAGGTAACAGGAGAACAGAATCAAGTAGTAGGTGAATTTCGTGTAAAGCTTTTAACAAAAACGCTATAACTCCAGAACTACTTAAGCGTTTGAAATCAGTTTAGGTTAGTCTCGTATATTTTGAAGCGGACTACTTTTCAGACTATAAATTTTTGTCCAAAGTCCACGCTCACCGTATTTTGTTGAGCTTTTCATCTAAAAAACGCTTGAAAACCCATGACTAACTAGTAAGCGTTTTACATTTTTTTCCAGCTACCTCCTACACGCTTTCTCTGCTCAGCATACAATTTTCAAGCTTTAATTTCTAAGCGTTTTTTAATTTAAAACTCAAATTACTTTCGTAATTTGCATGAAAATTATTTTGAGGTAACAGGAGAACAGAATCAAGTAGTAGGTGAATTTCGTGTAAAGCTTTTAACAAAAACGCTATTACTCCAGAACTACTTAAGCGTTTGAAATCAGTTTAGGTTAATCTCGTATATTTTGAAGCGGGCTACTTTTCAGACTATAAATTTTTGTCCAAAATCCACGCTCACCGTATGTTGTTGAGCTTTTCATCTAAAAAACGCTGGAAAACCCATGACTAACTAGTAAGCGTTTTACATTTTTTTCCAGCTACCTCCTACACGCTTTCTCTGCTCAGCATACAATTTTCAAGCTTTAATTTCTAAGCGTTTTTTAATTTAAAACTCAAATTACTTTCGTAATTTGCATGAAAATTATTTTGAGGTAACAGGAGAACAGAATCAAGTAGTAGGTGAATTTCGTGTAAAGCTTTTAACAAAAACGCTATAACTCCAGAACTACTTAAGCGTTTGAAATCAGTTTAGGTTAGTCTCGTATATTTTGAAGCGGGCTACTTTTCAGACTATAAATTTTTGTCCAAAGTCCACGCTCACCGTATGTTGTTGAGCTTTTCATCTAAAAAACGCTTGAAAAACCATGACTAACTAGAGCGCGTTTTACATTTTTTTCCAGCTACCTCCTACACGCTTTCTCTGCTCAGCATACAATTTTAAAGCTTTAATTTCTAAGCGTTTTTTAATTTAAAACTCAAATTACTTTCGTAATTTGCATGAAAATTATTTTGAGGTAACAGGAGACCAGAATCAAGTAGTAGGTGAATTTCGTGTAAAGCTTTTAACAAAAACGCTATAACTCCAGAACTACTTAAGCGTTTGAAATCAGTTAAGGTTAATCTCGTATATTTTGAAGTGGGCTACTTTTCAGACTATAAATTTTTGTCCAAAGTCCACGCTCACCGTATGTTGTTGAGCTTTTCATCTAAAAAACGCTTGAAATACACGCTTTTTCTGCTCAGCATAAAATTGTCAAGCTTTAATTTCTAAGCGTTTTTTAATTTAACTCAAATTACTTTCGTAATTTGCATGAAAATTATTTTGAGGTAACAGGAGAACAGAATCAAGTAGTAGGTGAATTTCGTGTAAAGCTTTTAACAAAAACGCTATAACTCCAGAACTACTTAAGCGTTTGAAATCAGTTAAGGTTAATCTCGTATATTTTGAAGTGGGCTACTTTTCAGACTATAAATTTTTGTCCAAAGTCCACGCTCACCGTATGTTTTTGAGCTTTTCATCTAAAAAACGCTTGAAATACACGCTTTTTCTGCTCAGCATAAAATTGTCAAGCTTTAATTTCTAAGCGTTTTTTAATTTAACTCAAATTACTTTCGTAATTTGCATGAAAATTATTTTGAGGTAACAGGAGAACAGAATCAAGTAGTAGGTGAATTTCGTGTAAAGCTTTTAACAAAAACGCTATAACTCCAGAACTACTTAAGCGTTTGAAATCAGTTTAGGTTAATCTCGTATATTTTGAAGCGGGCTACTTTTCAGACTATAAATTTTTGTCCAAAGTCCACGCTCACCGTATGTTGTTGAGCTTTTCATCTAAAAAACGCTTGAAATACACGCTTTTTCTGCTCAGCATAAAATTGTCAAGCTTTAATTTCTAAGCGTTTTTTAATTTAACTCAAATTACTTTCGTAATTTGCATGAAAATTATTTTGAGGTAACAGGAGAACAGAATCAAGTAGTAGGTGAATTTCGTGTAAAGCTTTTAACAAAAACGCTATAACTCCAGAACTACTTAAGCGTTTGAAATCAGTTAAGGTTAATCTCGTATATTTTGAAGTGGGCTACTTTTCAGACTATAAATTTTTGTCCAAAGTCCACGCTCACCGTATGTTTTTGAGCTTTTCATCTAAAAAACGCTTGAAATACACGCTTTTTCTGCTCAGCATAAAATTGTCAAGCTTTAATTTCTAAGCGTTTTTTAATTTAACTCAAATTACTTTCGTAATTTGCATGAAAATTATTTTGAGGTAACAGGAGAACAGAATCAAGTAGTAGGTGAATTTCGTGTAAAGCTTTTAACAAAAACGCTATAACTCCAGAACTACTTAAGCGTTTGAAATCAGTTTAGGTTAATCTCGTATATTTTGAAGCGGGCTACTTTTCAGACTATAAATTTTTGTCCAAAGTCCACGCTCACCGTATGTTGTTGAGCTTTTCATCTAAAAAACGCTTGAAATACACGCTGTTTCTGCTCAGCATAAAATAGTCAAGCTTTAATTTCTAAGCGTTTTTTAATTTAACTCAAATTACTTTCGTAATTTGCATGAAAATTATTTTGAGGTAACAGGAGAACAGAATCAAGTAGTAGGTGAATTTCGTGTAAAGCTTTTAACAAAAACGCAATAACTCCAGAACTACTTAAACGTTTGAAATCAGTTTAGGTTAATCTCGTATATTTTGAAGCGGGCTACTTTTCAGACTATAAATTTTTGTCCAAAGTCCACGCTCACCGTATGTTGTTGAGCTTTTCATCTGAAAAACGCTTGAAATACACGCTTTTTCTGCTCAGCATAAAATTGTCAAGCTTTAATTTCTAAGCGTTTTTTAATTTAACTCAAATTACTTTCGTAATTTGCATGAAAATTATTTTGAGGTAACAGGAGAACAGAATCAAGTAGTAGGTGAATTTCGTGTAAAGCTTTTAACAAAAACGCTATAACTCCAGAACTACTTAAGCGTTTGAAATCAGTTTAGGTTAATCTCGTATATTTTGAAGTGGGCTACTTTTCAGACTATAAATTTTTGTCCAAAGTCCACGCTCACCGTATGTTTTTGAGCTTTTCATCTAAAAAACGCTTGAAATACACGCTTTTTCTGCTCAGCATAAAATTGTCAAGCTTTAATTTCTAAGCGTTTTTTAATTTAACTCAAATTACTTTCGTAATTTGCATGAAAATTATTTTGAGGTAACAGGAGAACAGAATCAAGTAGTAGGTGAATTTCGTGTAAAGCTTTTAACAAAAACGCTATAACTCCAGAACTACTTAAGCGTTTGAAATCAGTTTAGGTTAATCTCGTATATTTTGAAGCGGGCTACTTTTCAGACTATAAATTTTTGTCCAAAGTCCACGCTCACCGTATGTTGTTGAGCTTTTCATCTAAAAAACGCTTGAAATACACGCTGTTTCTGCTCAGCATAAAATAGTCAAGCTTTAATTTCTAAGCGTTTTTTAATTTAACTCAAATTACTTTCGTAATTTGCATGAAAATTATTTTGAGGTAACAGGAGAACAGAATCAAGTAGTAGGTGAATTTCGTGTAAAGCTTTTAACAAAAACGCAATAACTCCAGAACTACTTAAACGTTTGAAATCAGTTTAGGTTAATCTCGTATATTTTGAAGCGGGCTACTTTTCAGACTATAAATTTTTGTCCAAAGTCCACGCTCACCGTATGTTGTTGAGCTTTTCATCTGAAAAACGCTTGAAATACACGCTTTTTCTGCTCAGCATAAAATTGTCAAGCTTTAATTTCTAAGCGTTTTTTAATTTAACTCAAATTACTTTCGTAATTTGCATGAAAATTATTTTGAGGTAACAGGAGAACAGAATCAAGTAGTAGGTGAATTTCGTGTAAAGCTTTTAACAAAAACGCTATAACTCCAGAACTACTTAAGCGTTTGAAATCAGTTTAGGTTAATCTCGTATATTTTGAAGCGGGCTACTTTTCAGACTATAAATTTTTGTCCAAAGTCCACGCTCACCGTATGTTGTTGAGCTTTTCATCTAAAAAACGCTTGAAATACACGCTTTTTCTGCTCAGCATAAAATTTTCATTCAAGCTTTTAATTTCTAAGCGTTTTTTAAATTAACTCAAATTACTTTCGTAATTTGCATGAAAATTATTTTGAGGTAACAGGAGAACAGAATCAAGTAGTAGGTGAATTTCGTGTAAAGCTTTTAACAAAAACGCTATAACTCCAGAACTACTTAAGCGTTTGAAATCAGTTAAGGTTAATCTCGTATATTTTGAAGTGGGCTACTTTTCAGACTATAAATTTTTGTCCAAAGTCCACGCTCACCGTTGTTGAGCTTTTCATCTCAAAAACGCTTGAAATACACGCTTTTTCTGCTCAGCATAAAATTGTCAAGCTTTAATTTCTAAGCGTTTTTTAATTTAACTCAAATTACTTTCGTAATTTGCATGAAAATTATTTTGAGGTAACAGGAGAACAGAATCAAGTAGTAGGTGAATTTCGTGTAAAGCTTTTAACAAAAACGCTATAACTCCAGAACTACTTAAGCGTTTGAAATCAGTTAAGGTTAATCTCGTATATTTTGAAGTGGGCTACTTTTCAGACTATAAATTTTTGTCCAAAGTCCACGCTCACCGTTGTTGAGCTTTTCATCTCAAAAACGCTTGAAATACACGCTTTTTCTGCTCAGCATAAAATTGTCAAGCTTTAATTTCTAAGCGTTTTTTAATTTAACTCAAATTACTTTCGTAATTTGCATGAAAATTATTTTGAGGTAACAGGAGAACAGAATCAAGTAGTAGGTGAATTTCGTGTAAAGCTTTTAACAAAAACGCTATAACTCCAGAACTACTTAACCGTTTGAAATCAGTTTAGGTTAATCTCGTATATTTTGAAGCGGGCTACTTTTCAGACTATAAATTTTTGTCCAAAGTCCACGCACACCGTATGTTGTTGAGCTTTTCATCTCAAAAACGCTTGAAATACACGCTTTTTCTGCTCAGCATAAAATTGTCAAGCTTTAATTTCTAAGCGTTTTTTAATTTAACTCAAATTACTTTCGTAATTTGCATGAAAATTATTTTGAGGTAACAGGAGAACAGAATCAAGTAGTAGGTGAATTTCGTGTAAAGCTTTTAACAAAAACGCTATAACTCCAGAACTACTTAAGCGTTTGAAATCAGTTTAGGTTAATCTCGTATATTTTGAAGCGGGCTACTTTTCAGACTATAAATTTTTGTCCAAAGTCCACGCTCACCGTATGTTGTTGAGCTTTTCATCTAAAAAACGCTTGAAATACACGCTTTTTCTGCTCAGCATAAAATAGTCAAGCTTTAATTTCTAAGCGTTTTTTAATTTAACTCAAATTACTTTCGTAATTTGCATGAAAATTATTTTGAGGTAACAGGAGAACAGAATCAAGTAGTAGGTGAATTTCGTGTAAAGCTTTTAACAAAAACGCTATAACTCCAGAACTACTTAAGCGTTTGAAATCAGTTAAGGTTAATCTCGTATATTTTGAAGTGGGCTACTTTCCAGACTATAAATTTTTGTCCAAAGTCCACGCTCACCGTATGTTGTTGAGATTTTCATCTAAAAAACGCTTGAAATACACGCTTTTTCTGCTCAGCATAAAATAGTCAAGCTTTAATTTCTAAGCGTTTTTTAATTTAACTCAAATTACTTTCGTTATTTGCATGAAAATTATTTTGAGGTAACAGGAGAACAGAATCAAGTAGTAGGTGAATTTCGTGTAAAGCTTTTAACAAAAACGCTATAACTCCAGAACTACTTAAGCGTTTGAAATCAGTTAAGGTTAATCTCGTATATTTTGAAGTGGGCTACTTTCCAGACTATAAATTTTTGTCCAAAGTCCACGCTCACCGTATGTTGTTGAGATTTTCATCTAAAAAACGCTTGAAATACACGCTTTTTCTGCTCAGCATAAAATAGTCAAGCTTTAATTTCTAAGCGTTTTTTAATTTAACTCAAATTACTTTCGTTATTTGCATGAAAATTATTTTGAGGTAACAGGAGAACAGAATCAAGTAGTAGGTGAATTTCGTGTAAAGCTTTTAACAAAAACGCTATAACTCCAGAACTACTTAAGCGTTTGAAATCAGTTAAGGTTAATCTCGTATATTTTGAAGTGGGCTACTTTCCAGACTATAAATTTTTGTCCAAAGTCCACGCTCACCGTATGTTGTTGAGATTTTCATCTAAAAAACGCTTGAAATACACGCTTTTTCTGCTCAGCATAAAATAGTCAAGCTTTAATTTCTAAGCGTTTTTTAATTTAACTCAAATTACTTTCGTTATTTGCATGAAAATTATTTTGAGGTAACAGGAGAACAGAATCAAGTAGTAGGTGAATTTCGTGTAAAGCTTTTAACAAAAACGCTATAACTCCAGAACTACTTAAGCGTTTAAAATCAGTTTAGGTTAATCTCGTATATTTTGAAGCGGGCTACTTTTCAGACTATAAAATTTTGTCCAAAGTCCACGCTCACCGTATGTTGTTGAGCTTTTCATCTAAAAAACGCTTGAAAAACCATGACTAACTAGTAATCGTTTCACATTTTTTTCCAGCTACCTCCTACACGCTTTTTCTGCTCAGCATAAAATTTTCATTCAAGCTTTAATTTCTAAGCGTTTTTTTAATTTAACTCAAATTACTTTCGTAATTTGCATGAAAATTATTTTGAGGTAACAGGAGAACAGAATCAAGTAGTAGGTGAATTTCGTGTAAAGCTTTTAACAAAAACGCTATAACTCCAGAACTACTTAAGCGTTTGAAATCAGTTTAGGTTAATCTCGTATATTTTGAAGCGGGCTACTTTTCAGACTATAAATTTTTGTCCAAAGTCCACGCTCACCGTATGTTGTTGAGCTTTTCATCTAAAAAACGCTTGAAAAACCATGACTAACTAGTAATCGTTTTACATTTTTTTCCAGCTACCTCCTACACGCTTTTTCTGCTCAGCATAAAATTTTCATTCAAGCTTTAATTTCTAAGCGTTTTTTTAATTTAACTCAAATTACTTTCGTAATTTGCATGAAAATTATTTTGAGGTAACAGGAGAACAGAATCAAGTAGTAGGTGAATTTCGTGTAAAGCTTTTAACAAAAACGCTATAACTCCAGAACTACTTAAGCGTTTGAAATCAGTTTAGGTTAATCTCGTATATTTTGAAGCGGGCTACTTTTCAGACTATAAATTTTTGTCCAAAGTCCACGCTCACCGTATGTTGTTGAGCTTTTCATCTAAAAAACGCTTGAAAAACCATGACTAACTAGTAATCGTTTTACATTTTTTTCCAGCTACCTCCTACACGCTTTTTCTGCTCAGCATAAAATTTTCATTCAAGCTTTAATTTCTAAGCGTTTTTTAATTTAACTCAAATTACTTTCGTAATTTGCATGAAAATTATTTTGAGGTAACAGGAGAACAGAATCAAGTAGTAGGTGAATTTCGTGTAAAGCTTTTAACAAAAACGCTATAACTCCAGAACTACTTAAGCGTTTGAAATCAGTTTAGGTTAATCTCGTATATTTCGAAGCGGGCTACTTTTCAGACTATAAATTTTTGTCCAAAGTCCACGCTCACCGTATGTTGTTGAGCTTTTCATCTAAAAAACGCTTGAAAACCCATGACTAACTAGTAATCGTTTTACATTTTTTTCCAGCTACCTCCTACACGCTTTTTCTGCTCAGCATAAAATTTTCATTCAAGCTTTAATTTCTAAGCGTTTTTTAATTTAACTCAAATTACTTTCGTAATTTGCATGAAAATTATTTTGAGGTAACAGGAGAACAGAATCAAGTAGTAGGTGAATTTCGTGTAAAGCTTTTAACAAAAACGCTATAACTCCAGAACTACTTAAGCGTTTGAAATGAGTTTAGGTTAATCTCGTATATTTTGAAGAGGCCTACTTTTCAGACTATAAATGTTTGTCCAAAGTCCACTCTCGCCGTATGTTGTTGAGCTTTTCATCTAAAAAACGCTTGAAAAACCATGACTAACTAGTAATCGTTTTACATTTTTTTCCAGCTACCTCCTACACGCTTTTTCTGCTCAGCATAAAATTTTCATTCAAGCTTTAATTTCTAAGCGTTTTTTAATTTAACTCAAATTACTTTCGTAATTTGCATGAAAATTATTTTGAGGTAACAGGAGAACAGAATCAAGTAGTAGGTGAATTTCGTGTAAAGCTTTTAACAAAAACGCTATAACTCCAGAACTACTTAAGCGTTTGAAATCAGTTTAGGTTAATCTCGTATATTTCGAAGCGGGCTACTTTTCAGACTATAAATTTTTGTCCAAAGTCCACGCTCACCGTATGTTGTTGAGCTTTTCATCTAAAAAACGCTTGAAAACCCATGACTAACTAGTAATCGTTTTACATTTTTTTCCAGCTACCTCCTACACGCTTTTTCTGCTCAGCATACAATTTTCAAGTTTTAATTTCTAAGCGTTTTTTAATTTAACTCAAATTACTTTCGTAATTTGCATGAAAATTATTTTGAGGTAACAGGAGACCAGAATCAAGTAGTAGGTGAATTTCGTGTAAAGCTTTTAACAAAAACGCTATAACTCCAGAACTACTTAAGCGTTTGAAATCAGTTTAGGTTAATCTCGTATATTTCGAAGCGGGCTACTTTTCAGACTATAAATTTTTGTCCAAAGTCCACGCTCACCGTATGTTGTTGAGCTTTTCATCTAAAAAACGCTTGAAAACCCATGACTAACTAGTAATCGTTTTACATTTTTTTCCAGCTACCTCCTACACGCTTTTTCTGCTCAGCATAAAATTTTCATTCAAGCTTTAATTTCTAAGCGTTTTTTAATTTAACTCAAATTACTTTCGTAATTTGCATGAAAATTATTTTGAGGTAACAGGAGAACAGAATCAAGTAGTAGGTGAATTTCGTGTAAAGCTTTTAACAAAAACGCTATAACTCCAGAACTACTTAAGCGTTTGAAATCAGTTTAGGTTAATCTCGTATATTTCGAAGCGGGCTACTTTTCAGACTATAAATTTTTGTCCAAAGTCCACGCTCACCGTATGTTGTTGAGCTTTTCATCTAAAAAACGCTTGAAAACCCATGACTAACTAGTAATCGTTTTACATTTTTTTCCAGCTACCTCCTACACGCTTTTTCTGCTCAGCATACAATTTTCAAGTTTTAATTTCTAAGCGTTTTTTAATTTAACTCAAATTACTTTCGTAATTTGCATGAAAATTATTTTGAGGTAACAGGAGACCAGAATCAAGTAGTAGGTGAATTTCGTGTAAAGCTTTTAACAAAAACGCTATAACTCCAGAACTACTTAAGCGTTTGAAATCAGTTTAGGTTAATCTCGTATATTTCGAAGCGGGCTACTTTTCAGACTATAAATTTTTGTCCAAAGTCCACGCTCACCGTATGTTGTTGAGCTTTTCATCTAAAAAACGCTTGAAAACCCATGACTAACTAGTAATCGTTTTACATTTTTTTCCAGCTACCTCCTACACGCTTTTTCTGCTCAGCATAAAATTTTCATTCAAGCTTTAATTTCTAAGCGTTTTTTAATTTAACTCAAATTACTTTCGTAATTTGCATGAAAATTATTTTGAGGTAACAGGAGAACAGAATCAAGTAGTAGGTGAATTTCGTGTAAAGCTTTTAACAAAAACGCTATAACTCCAGAACTACTTAAGCGTTTGAAATGAGTTTAGGTTAATCTCGTATATTTTGAAGAGGCCTACTTTTCAGACTATAAATGTTTGTCCAAAGTCCACTCTCGCCGTATGTTGTTGAGCTTTTCATCTAAAAAACGCTTGAAAAACCATGACTAACTAGTAATCGTTTTACATTTTTTTCCAGCTACCTCCTACACGCTTTTTCTGCTCAGCATAAAATTTTCATTCAAGCTTTAATTTCTAAGCGTTTTTTAATTTAACTCAAATTACTTTCGTAATTTGCATGAAAATTATTTTGAGGTAACAGGAGAACAGAATCAAGTAGTAGGTGAATTTCGTGTAAAGCTTTTAACAAAAACGCTATAACTCCAGAACTACTTAAGCGTTTGAAATCAGTTTAGGTTAATCTCGTATATTTCGAAGCGGGCTACTTTTCAGACTATAAATTTTTGTCCAAAGTCCACGCTCACCGTATGTTGTTGAGCTTTTCATCTAAAAAACGCTTGAAAACCCATGACTAACTAGTAATCGTTTTACATTTTTTTCCAGCTACCTCCTACACGCTTTTTCTGCTCAGCATACAATTTTCAAGTTTTAATTTCTAAGCGTTTTTTAATTTAACTCAAATTACTTTCGTAATTTGCATGAAAATTATTTTGAGGTAACAGGAGACCAGAATCAAGTAGTAGGTGAATTTCGTGTAAAGCTTTTAACAAAAACGCTATAACTCCAGAACTACTTAAGCGTTTGAAATGAGTTTAGGTTAATCTCGTATATTTTGAAGAGGCCTACTTTTCAGACTATAAATGTTTGTCCAAAGTCCACTCTCGCCGTATGTTGTTGAGCTTTTCATCTAAAAAACGCTTGAAAAACCATGACTAACTAGTAAGCGTTTTACATTTTTTTCCAGCTACCTCCTACACGCTTTTTCTGCTCAGCATACAATTTTCAAGCTTTAATTTCTAAGCGTTTTTTAATTTAACTCAAATTACTTTCGTAATTTGCATGAAAATTATTTTGAGGTAACAGGAGACCAGAATCAAGTAGTAGGTGAATTTCGTGTAAAGCTTTTAACAAAAACGCTATAACTCCAGAACTACTTAAGCGTTTGAAATCAGTTTAGGTTAGTCTCGTATATTTTGAAGCGGACTACTTTTCAGACTATAAATTTTTGTCCAAAGTCCACGCTCACCGTATTTTGTTGAGCTTTTCATCTAAAAAACGCTTGAAAACCCATGACTAACTAGTAAGCGTTTTACATTTTTTTCCAGCTACCTCCTACACGCTTTCTCTGCTCAGCATACAATTTTCAAGCTTTAATTTCTAAGCGTTTTTTAATTTAAAACTCAAATTACTTTCGTAATTTGCATGAAAATTATTTTGAGGTAACAGGAGAACAGAATCAAGTAGTAGGTTATTCAGTTTGATTTTTTGTTATTAGTTGTTATGCAAAAAATAAATATTGAAAACCGGCAAACGTGAAGTATCACCGATATATCGTTATCGGTATTCGCTAGTTCCCCAATATTAATGGTAACTACAAAGATTGTCATATTTTTATATAAAATATAATTATATGGCGAAATATTTAATATTTTATAAATTTGAATTTTAAAAAGTTTCCACTTGTTAATGCTCTTAAATATTATAGCGATTAATATAATTAATATACATATTTTTAAAAAAGTACCTTTTTATTACAATTATTACATCATTTAGACGTACTGGTTACTATATTATGGTGTAGTTGGCGATCATATGCCTATTTAAGGAAAAACGCGACGCCGATGCGTAAAGTGCTCCACGCAAGACGTGCGAAGTTCCAGTATGTTTTAAGTGTTTTACATCCTATCATATGGGCATTTTCATGAGAATGTCAACCACGATTCAAAAAATAAAAATCCTAAAAACTTTTTTTCAAATATGGTATAAAGTAAAAAAAACACTAACATTTTACTATGCGGAGGTACTTATAGCTTATTGCAATTTTTAAAAAGCAAAAACTAAGAGTTTAAACTGACTTTCTGCTTGATTCATTTTTAGTAACTGTAATCAAGAATTTTTACTTTTCTGCCGATTAAATACAGATACGGGTAACATTGGAATTAAAATTAATGTTACAGCAACAATGAAACGAATCCATGAAAAAAAGACTGTATATTTGGTCCGATTAGAGGTATATTTTTTGGTTCGTTTTGGATGCTATTCTAATGTCACGTACGTGGTGCAAAAATATCATATGGTTTATTCATTTGTATTTGATCAGTTGTAGGTGTTTTAAAATAA
Organism: Pollenia amentaria; assembly: GCA_943735925.1. Lineage (NCBI taxonomy): Eukaryota > Metazoa > Arthropoda > Insecta > Diptera > Polleniidae > Pollenia > Pollenia amentaria. The sequence continues at coordinate 178,126,850 of OX031010.1, read as the reverse complement.
AAGTTCAAAGCAAGATATTTGTTGCAAAAGAATATCGATCGAATTTTTTTTAAATTGGTATAATAAAAATTATATAAGCTTTTAAAGGTTGTCACGTACTATACTATATACAGAGAAGAAACATGTTTGAATATGGTCACCTCCAACAAAACTATTTTTAGACAAAATTTTAAACATATTATGTTTAAATTTAACCATATTATTATCACAGACAAACATATTATGGTTAAATGTGTCCTCCATCATTATGGTGTAGGGTATCATATGGTCGGGCTTGACCGACTTTACTTTCTTACTTGTTTTTTTAAATTTTTGTAGACGTATATTTAACAAAAATATATTTCATACCTTGTAAATACTATAAGAGAAAAACCTGTCACGTACGGAATGTCACGTATGATATTACATTTTGTTCATCATAAAACCATCAAGAAAAATTTGTTCTTTCCAATTACGGATTATAAAGGAAACACATATGGTTTAATGTAAAAAATTTAAAAAATGGAAAATAGCTCCCGCAATTCGCAGATTTTCTCATTATTTTATATTTATCCCAAAATGACTTCCGTTTTATGTCCCGTACGATATGCACCTATTTTGCTAGATATTTTGGACAAAAAGATTCCTAATGTATTGATTAATTTTTTCATATATAGTACCCTCTAAATGAAACATAATGATAAAAAAATTTTACAGTTACTACTATTGGTGCAAAATCTCTAACGCTGTGAAGACATACAAATGTCTCATACGATGACATGGAAATGCCCATATGTAATTTATTTTTTTATAAATTAATAAAACTGCACAGAAAAAATTATCAGTAGTTTTTTAACAATTAAAAAAATTGTTCAAAAAGTGTTTCAATTTAATTAACGTGATAATTTAATCAATTATTTTTTTAGTTGAAAGAAAATAAAAAATTAAATTTTGATTGAATTAACATTTAAGTTTTTTTGAAATAATTTTTTTATTAAATTATTAATTAGATAACAAAAAATCTTAATTGACAGTTTTCGTTTAAAATAAAATAATTTAACACATTCGCTTCCATGGCTTTTTTTATGAAACCAACCCTTGAGGCCAATTCAAGTTTTTTATTTATAACAATAAAAAATGCGATAATATTGTGTAAGGAACACTGAAAATTTATATTAAGGTTGTAATTTGCTAATTATAGGTAATTTTATTTACTACGAGATTTAGTAACCCACGCCGACCTACGATATATATCGTACGGTTATTTTTGAATAAGATTTTTTTGATGTGGTAATAAATAAAGTTGCAATATAATAAAAACAAAAACTTTATTCATAAAAATAAAAATTCAATATAAACATAAAGATTCCATTGATATAAGTATTATTCATATATTATTTTAATTTTGGTGATAAATTCTAAAACTTGCATCCACACAAAGAGCGGGCTTTTCTGGACAGACTGCGCTTACTTATCTAGATTCTTTTCTTTTCCTTATTGCAAACTAGACATGGCTTAGTTGGATATTTTTTCATTTCAGTTCCAGGAAGTGAAATTTATTGGTATTACAAGATACTGTACAGGGTTCTTTATTTTCATCAGCTAAATTTTCAACCACATTTTCTCTGAATTGCCATCTCGTCAAGTTTGGAAGTAACTGAATAGGCATTGTGGATGAACATTTCGAAAAATGGGAATCTCAATTTCTTATACCATCGAAGAGACTTTCTTAACCCTTAAATGCATAGGGTCTCAGATCTTTGTGAAAAATATATATTATATGTGAACCGACAAAAAAATAAATAAATAATAAATTTTTCAAAAAAAATAATTTTTGTTAATTTTATAATGAAAAAATTAGTTGTATCTTTTAAGATACACTATGCACTCCCCGCATAGAGAAACATTATAAAAATACAACGACTGGATTCGATTTTATTGACAAAAATGTTTTTTTAATAATTTTTATATATACCAAGCACAATTCCGTTCGGAATGATTTCGTTCGGAATTGAAGAAAACATCTTTGTTTATTGAAAGAAAGTATATTTTGATAGTTTTTTGGTCTTTGAGATACAGAAAACTCCCATACTGTTCATGAAAACAAAAATGGTTTCATTCCGCAAAGTTTTTTCGTAATTTTCTGAAGCACCAAAATACGGAATGAATTCCGTTTCCGAACGGAATTGTACTCTGTGACATGGCTGTATATGTATATACATATATATTTTATATATATTCAACATTTTTCTTTTTTCGAATTTATTCTATGACTTAAATTTCAGTTATGTATTTTATAAAGCTTTTTGTAATAGCTCTTTTCCTTAAATTTTTTTTAGAAATGACTTTATACACTACCAGACTATTATATTGTATTTTCTTGTTACATTTTACCTTAGCTTTCCGTTGGATAGCAATGAAGTATATTTATATAATATTTATATTTATGTCTAATAATTGTAAATTTTTCTGTAACAATATAATAGTCTGGTAGTGTATAAAGTCATTTCTAAAAAAAATTTAAGGAATAGAGCTATTACAAAAAGCTTTATAAAATACATAACTGAAATTTAACTCATAGAATAAATTCGAAAAATGAAAAATATTGAATATAATAAAGTTGCTTATGAAAAAGAAATAGTTCCCAATATCTATTTTATATATATTTTTTTATATACATATATATATATATACTATATAATATATAGATACAAGTAAAAATATAATTATATATTTATTAATTATATTCTTACGTAATTAACCGAGCAATAGCAACTACCCAGGAAAAACTTTTTGAATTTTGGTAATAGGTGGTAGTTATTTCATACGTTACCTGGTAAGTAGTTGTCATTACAATTGTTATTATTCGGAAAACCTTAATATATACTTGCTAGTAATGACCTCAGTAAGTACTTTTCACTACTATTATTTTTAGTTATGAATATTTGCTTACTAATCATCAGTTATATAACTACTTATTAATTGTCTTGTTTTCAGTACTAAATATTTACTTACTGTTAACTAGCTCCATAACTACTTATTAGGTCTGTTAACTAGCGCCAATTAAATAAAAACTAGTTATTTTTTGGCTTCTAGTAAGTATATTGTAAGTACTTACAATTCAATTTACTGGTAGTTAAATAATAACTAGATATTTTGTGACTTCAAGTAAGTGTATTGTAACTACTGAATTCTGTGGACAACTCGAACGAAAATAAGTAGTTATTCAGCCGAAAAATAAGTAGTGTTCATATGTCTCCAATGTTACTTGCTAACTTACCAGGTAAGTAAAATTTTTGCTGGGTAAGACATTTAGCCCGTTGTAGTAAAACATACCACAGTCTCTAGCGGGAATCGAACCCGCACCCCTCGCATTAATATACTAGCTTACTACCAACAAGCCTAAGTGGCCCACAACAATATAAGTAATAAATATATACTTAAGTATAAAAAAAAAATTACAAATATTTATAACAATTGGTTTTGATAATTAAACATATCTTTTTATCAGTCGTATGACATAAATTTAGATCAGGTTTACTGCTGCACATCTTCGTGTAGCCTGCACAGCCCGGAATTTTGCATCTTCCTTGCCAAGGTCCAATGTTGAGTTCCGCCTAGTCTTTGGGAGACGGAATATGCAAATTCGGCTGACGTTTTTTTTAAGTTTCGAGGCATGGTCGTTCCAATTTTAAATCTATAAATCTTACCTTTTTTCCTGGTTGGTCTTGGATATTTCTGTTATAAAAAATGAAGGCATTGATGCATGCCATGTCTAATATATGCTTAAGTAATCTATTTGTCCACTTCCTGCAATTCAGAGCTATTTTGTGGTGGCTCATGGAACTGTGTATAGATCTAAGCCCCCTCCTCATATTTCCATTGTAGTCCTCCACAATCTGCGGACAAGCGACCATTGTAATTTTGTTCTGCTTTTTGTCACGAACAGAAACATTTTTATTTGGCACAATTGAGGAAAACGCTGGCTTAGTTCCTATATATGTCGAAAACAGATTGACAGATTTTGTAAATCGAAGTTACATATATTTCATTGACACTATACCTATGAATTTTGGTAACAAATCTATATATGTATACAATTTAGAGAATCAATAACAGGCCTAATAAGGTATAATCTTTATATAAATTTACGAAGTTTTGTAATGCTAAAAGAAAACTGTTCATCTAAATCAGCATACCGTACGATTTCTTCACAAAAAAGGGAATAAATAACTCCAAACATGATAAGGATTGTAATGATTAAATATCTTTAGGGAAAGAGTTATCTCCTCTTAATTTAACTTCTTGAATGCGAAATTGTAAACTACCATGTTCCCACATTATTTTTTCAAATTCTAAAGACCTGGGATCTACATTGAAGTTTTGGAGAAAATAAATTGAATATCAAGGAACTTGGTAAAAAGTCCTGCGAATGTATACAAAAGCAGCCTGTAAAAATATGTATTTTTTTATACAAAATTTTTCTTGTCAAAAACAAACATAGTAGCGGAGTTCAGTGTTTTATTCAAATGGTCTTGTGAAAGAGCAAATGCAAAATATCGTAGCTCTTTAAATCTAACAACAAAATGCACAGAGTTTCCATTAGATTTCATAAGAGTTACGATCATTTTCATTTGCTCTTTCGCAAGACTATTTGCACCAAACACTGAATTCCGCTTGTGTATAAAAAAAAAAAAAAACATTTGCAGTTAGTGCGGAGTGCATAGTGTATCTTGAAAGATACAACCACTAAAAGTGATTTTAAAACTAAAGTTGTGGTGATATTTGTTTTTAAATTCATAATATATCAAAATACACCATAGTCGATAATATATATATATATATATATTGGTTAAATTAAAATCAACCATTACTAATAAAATGCGACTTTAAGTTTGACTATTTCTAAAAATGTAAGAATTTTGAAATTTTGAGTTCCCCGTTATCTTATTGCCCTAAATTGAAAGTTTTTGAATAAATGTTGATACAGTATGATAGAAAAAAGGCTTTTTAGTAGTTGTTTATAATTTTTCTTTATATGGCAAGCAAAATAAAGAAACTACATTGTTTTTCCCGTTTGTATCTTTAAAGATACAGTATGCATTTAAGGGTTAAATATGAATAGTACGAAATGTTCTGATCCCCTCGATCAACTCCTGCCATTCCTAAGGTATAGTCACGGATAATATCAGGCTATATAGAAACTTTTTATATTTCTATTAGTGACTTCAACTATGTCACCGTAATATATGTTTGAGATTGTTAATACTTCCCGTTTATCTTTCCATTTTCAAACGATTACAGAATCTGACCGACCCCATCTTGATTCTCCTCTTTTTAGTTTCTTTTCAGTCACATTTTTTGGATTTCCATTCTATTAGAACGTAGAGTACCACAAAAATAGGAACCCCTCTCTGTAAGTTATTTTGTTAAACTTACAGAATTATAAAAATTGTCCATATCTGTATAATACATGACCTTTGTCGAGAAATTTCAACGTTTCTGGCATGATTTTTTCCGGAGAACGCATCCAGATTTTTGCCTTCATATTTCTGGTTCCTTAAAATCATTTCCTTTGATTCGCAATGCTCAAATAATTTGATGTCATATTTATGTTTCTTGTTTTTAATGTACTGACGAAAAATTAACCCTCCTCTCCAGAGAATCATAGACCCATCAATACACAGATCTTTCCGAGGATTATATCTACGGTTCATTGTTTCGTTAAAGTGTTTCAAAACAGGATTTATTTTAAACAAACGATCATTTGATTGTTGCTCGTTATTTGAAAAGTGAAGGAATCTAAGAAGCATTTGAAACCTATTCCTTGACATTCTGTTTTTAAAAAATTTCAAGTCGTAAAGCTTGTTTGTGTTCTTGTAATAAGATATTGTAGGTAATTTTACCGTCCCCATATGAAGTATCGAAAAACACACGAAGCTCTTTAATGTTTTTTTCTTTCAAATAATTATATCGAAATAATTATATCTAAAATTTCTCGGCTATAAAATAGCTACTACAACGAGTTATCTCGTAGGGCTTTTTGTAATAGTTAAATCAAACAATTCTCTATGCCAAAATAACTAAATGAAGTCAACTTGACATGCCATGTTTAAATTATATTATGTGCAGTGCTGCCATGACTAATGAATTTTTTACAACCAAAATTTTTGAAAAAGTTATCAAATGTGAAAAAATATAACCAAATTGGAAATGTCTATTGTTAATTGAGAAAAACATTAAAATTTATTTTAAGTTGCATTGTAAGACAAATGTTATTTGCACTTAATAGGAAAATATTAATTATAAATTAAGAAAACAAAACGAGAAATGTAATTTTTGTTCATATTAAAGAAAAAATAACAAGAAACTTAAATTAAAAGTTTTCATTTATTTGAGACCTTTTTCATAAAAAATGTTTTTATCTTAAAAGAGTTAGACCCGTCAAATATTAATACAAAATTCAGTATATTGAATGTAAATAAATTGAATTTTTTGAATATGCCTTTTACAATAAACGAAATTTGTACTTTACAGTTATTAATAACAAAAAAGGAAACATTTAATTGTTTTCCGCTTCTTAACTTTCATTGGCAGGACTGAAAATGTGGAGACTTTTTAAATCTTTTGGCGATATTTAAAACTGTTGGCGATATGCGAAATGCATTTTTTGTGAATATTTTCTAATTTACATATATCTAAAATATTATAAAAACGGGTAAAACTTTTTTCTCTTCTTTGTAAATTGTATTTTAAATTTATAATTTTAATTATAACTCTTTCAAAATTGTTCTATTTGAAATATTTTGTGAATCATTGTATGGCGAATATAATCAAATTCGTACTTCAGAACGTACATTCAATAGGCACAAAGTATATCACTGACAGCCAAAGGTTTTTTTTTTATAAATTAAAATTATTGCCAAATCATTATCTACAGAACATTATATTAATAAACATACCGATAGGTTATAAAAAGTAAAATTTAAAATTTCTTAAATTCACGTTGTTTTCTAACAGTAAATTCCATAAATTATAAAATTAAATTGAAATAAAAATTTATTTTTCAAAAATCTTTCAAATTCCTATGTGTATTTCAATATATTAAAATATACTACTGAAAATAATGTAAATTTAGAATATTTTACTTATATTTAAGATTTAAGAAACACTAAAACTACTTTTGTTTACTTTTTCAGTCATGTTCTGAAATCGATTCCGCCTGATATTATGCAATTTCTACTTTAAGTGCCACTTATCTTTACTACTATTAAAATCAGGGAAACCTACGCTCATTAACAAAAAACTAATTGACAATCTCCATCAATTAAACATAATTTTCTTTAAATTTCAGAACATGGCCGTTTGTAATGTAAAGATTTCATTTGGCAATTTTTTCTTAACAAAAATATCTGGAGCTGTTTGACAGGAATTTTTTGGTTTCGAGTATAAAAACTTCCGTTCGTTTGAAACAAAAAATGAATAATCGTAGTGCAAAGTTATTTGAAGTCGTAAATAATATCATTCGAATCTTCGTAAATTTCAAGTGTATCAAGAAAAACATATTCATATGTATTATACTTTTAGGAAAAAAGTAGCCAAATGAAAAAAATATTCACATCTCCACATAGAGAAAAAAAATAACCAATTTTGGTTAGAAATACCCAAAAACGGCAGCTCTGATTATGTGTAATAAAATCATTATTACTACGAGTTATCTCGTAGGCGGCCTCATCGATACGGATGTCGACAACGAGATAACTCGTATTTGTCAGTGAATACATTAAACTTGTAAAGTTGTTGTTGGGAGTTGTCAAAACCTAAGTATATTTAATTAAATCAATGAACACATTGTTTGAAACGGCAGTGTTTTACTCAATTGTTTAATTAAAATTAAAAATTAAATTTATTTAAAAAAAAATATTCACAATTTTAAATCTACAAGTTTTAGAAATATATATAATCATTTTGGTAACAGGTGCTAAATCAACAAATTGTTTGCTTGATTCTATGAATTGGGTATGAATTTGTTGATTAGAGACAATTTTTAATCTTTTCTGAGTGTTAAAGTTTTTCTAGTTAGTGTATTTAATTATATAAACCGCTGGGACATTAAATCCCAAATTTCCATTTAAAAACACCGATTTGGGTTATCTATTTTAGCGCCTCTTGTGTCGAAATCTGAAATTCTGGCGTGGTACAAATCTTAAATTTTTATATTCTTTAAGATATTGGGAATTATTTATTTTCATAAGCAACCTTACTACTAGGGAGATCGAACGGTTATTATTCGACCGGTTTTAACCGGTTATTTTTGCTTTGCCCAAGTCGGTTATTTTAAAATGCCCATTTTTCAAATATCGAATAAACCGGTTATTTTGGTATAATAAACCGGTTATTTTCATTACTCTGGTTATAGATTTACCCGTAATTTAAGCATTTTCTAATTGAATATTGGTCAAACTTAAACTTTTAATGAAGAATGTCAAAACAAAATGCAACAAAGGTCAAAAAACATTATGAACACTGTAAATACAAATCTCTTATAAAAGCGTGTGTTCTTGTAAAACAAAAAAAACCAAAAACTATTCAAAATACTACAAAAACGTGTGCAGTTAAAAAGTAAGAATTTGTGCGAGAGTATTCTAAATATAAAATATATTTTTATATAGAGGTTATCTCTAGAGATTTTTCGAACGCGATTTAATAGACAAAGTTAGGTGCTTGAAGTGCCCTAAAATTATAAGATACAAAGGTTCTTCCATGTCACGACTTATTAATCACTTTTAATTAGTCTACATGCTTGACATCAATGTGATCCACATAAAACTTAACTCAGTTCGAAGTAGTTCTAAAGAGACGACAAAAAATACTTTACTAAAATACGCGGCCAAAAATGAATCATTGGTAAAATATTAGCCCATTGTGTTGCCGAGGACGAAATGCACTTTAAGGCACTAACAACTCTTAAGTAGTTCTAGCATCTCTTCATGCTGAAAACTACAACATTCCGGCGGAATCAACGATATGGGAAAAACTATCAGTTTTATTTATTAAAATACCAAGAACTAAAAAACAAAATTGAAGAAATTAAAAAAGTGTCATGGAAGGTATTAAATTGTAGTCGACGAATTGACAAATATTTCACACAAAAAGAATGTTCAGTTCACTATTCGTTTCTATAATGCTGAAACAAAATAATTTGAAATAGATAATCCTGGCTTAGAGGTTTTGTTTGGAACTTTTTAAAAATATGGTTGATTTATATAGACATGCTTAACCACCAACAAATTAAAACTCATTCAAAATAAATTTGAGAAAATATTTCAAATAATAACTTTATAAAATTCCTATAATTTATTTGCTTTTGTAAAACATTTGTCTAGATCAAATATCATTCAACAGTTTCTAAATTACATTAAACAAATATCTTTTTACTAATAAAGTTTATTAAATCAATGAAAAATTGTTGAAAACTAAGTTAAAGTTTGATCAATTTGCTGGTCCCACTTTTCTTGGATTTTATGGTAAAATATTTGTTAGGTCTGATCTAAGTCATATCAACATTTTTTTTTGTTGGTTCCTTACCTTTGCAAATTGTTTTGTTTTTATTCAAATTAACGTTTTATTACAAAAATTTATTTGATTTTTGTGTTTTTATGAATTCTAATTAAAATCGGTTAACCGGTTATTTAAAAAATGGTTAACCGAAAACCGGGTTTTTTAAAATAGCAACTACTCGTAATATTCGAAAACCGGTTATTGAAAAAAGTCGAATAATCGATCTCCCTACTTACTACACAGAAAAAAGTGTTTTATCAATTAAAAAAATGTCTAAAAAAGTATTTAAATAAAATTAAAAATTTAGTTTTGATTTAATTAACATTTTAGTTGTTTTGGAATAAATTTTCATTTAAAATTTTAATTAAATAACAAAAAAATCTTAATTGACTTTTTTCGTTTAAAATAAAATAATTTAAACATGTAGAATTGTTGTGGGGAATTGTCAATATTTATTTATATAAATTAACACATTGATTGAAATGGCAAAGTTTTTTGATCACTTTTTTAATTAAAATTAAAACTATGATTTATTAAAAAATTTTTTTCAAAATTTCAAAATTTTTAGTAATCAATATAATCATTTTGGTAATAGGTGCAAATCAACAACTTGTTTGCTTGATATTATGAATTTTGAATAAATTTGGTGATTGGAGAAATTTAATAATTTTTTCTGTGTATATCCAACATTTTTTAAGGTTAAGCTAGTGCCAATATTGTTTCTCTAGTAGTTTTTTCGGTTGGAAATGGCTAAGCTATAGTTTTTTGATAAAGTTTGAATAATTAAATAAAATAAAATAAAACTGTCATTGAAGTTATCATATCTTCAGCAGAAGGACACCCTATCCTTAATCTTCAAATTCATAAAGTTCAAGGTAAAATTACCATGAGGATAAGCCTGCTTATAACTTATCAGTCACTATTTGGGTTAACGTTATCTTGTAATAACCAAAAACCATTTGAATGTCAGATATCTTACTAAAAATAACTATTTGTAAGTTTACCAAACATAAATTATCACCATTAAAATTATTATAAAGATCTCTTTACATATTTCAATGATATGCCAGGTCATGACACGATTTTTGGTCTCTTCTTTTTAGTCATTAAGCCAACTTAAACCTCAGAAACAAAAATAAATTTTATTTCAAGTGCATAATAAATATTTATAAATTGCAACTCATGAAAAATAACCACAACGGAATAAAAATAAAATTGCAAAAAAAAAAAAACTAAAAATACATAAAATTTTCCAAAGATTGAGGATAAATAGAATAAATAATAAATAAACTTAGAAAAAGCAACAACAAAAAGACACAACATTTACTTACTTACGTCGTTTACCATGACCATATCTTGACGAGGCCCTCTGGTGTAACCAGTGACGCGGGTAAACTCTGTCACAAGATGCGAAATGACCACTAATAAAACAAACCATACAAAACGATCCATAGCGGTAATAATTATCTGCAAAAAAGAAAAAAAGCAAAATCTTTACAAATAAAATTTAAGTTCACATTGTGATTAAGAAAATGCAGATAAAAAAAGAACACAATAATATAAACAAATATTAAGAGCTATTAATAAAACATTAGCATAAAAACAGAGCTTAAAAGGAATGTATTCAACAAAACCTTAATTTAAAACAGAGTTTAAAAGGAATGTATTCAACAAAACCTTAATTTAAAAACGAGTTTAAGAGCAATGTATTCAGGATTTTTTTTTTTTTATTAAATTAGATATATATGTGGAAATTAGATATATATAATTCCAAATAAATAACATTCACTATTTATATATAGCTAATCGTATTTTATGTGATTGCATTTTATTTAAACAAATTTATGTCTAGAGGCCATTTCGGTTTATTGGCTAACAAAAAGATTGAAGTTTAAATAACATTTCTCTTAAATAGTTTGGTAAATTGTAGTGTTTTTTTCGTAAGACTGATTTCTTGCACATTTTAAGTTTGGTAGAGAGACGGAAAAGAAGAATGTAAGTGAGTGCATACTTTGCTGTAATCACAAAGTTTCTTACTCTTAATTGGTCGTTTGTATATATGTAGTTGTATTTGGTTGAATATTTATCCAACAAACCAAAACGATTTAGAAAGAACTCTATAAGCTTACCTGTGCTTGTTATAAGTTCTTTCTAAATAGTTTTGGTTTACTGGGTAATATGATAAGCAACAACAAATGAACACAAAGCTTGTCAGAGTTAAATTCGCACGTGAAATACTTTAAAAGAAAACAAACAAGATTGCTGTTTCGAATCTTTAATACCCGTCACTTAAAGTAATGCAGAGTCTAAGACCACTCACCCACTGACACACATTATCAAGTAGAATTAAAAGTAAAAAATGTGTTGAGTACATTTCTTCGTTGATAATATATTTTAGCATCGTGGTTATTTTATTGAACTGTTTATGGTTTTTAATCCAAATTTTTATATTTCAATCAGGCTTAAGTTGATCAAATTTAAGTTTCCTTAAATAATTTTTAATGATGTGACGGTTCGTTCACACTTTTGTTGCCTATATCTAAATCAACATAAATATTTTCCCATTGGTCTCATCACTGACATCATTTTTTTTTTTTTCTTCTTCTCAACTCTTTCTTTTCTCTCAACTCTTTTTTTTATGAATGATTTTATTATTTTATCACTCATAAACTTTGATTGTTTCAATTCCAATAGATCTCTTCAATGAATTAAGTTATATACACTGCTTAATGAGTGTAGTAGATGATCCGTTGTTTCTTTATATTAAATTTATGAATGGAATTTTACAACCAGACTTTATGAATGAGAAAATAGGACAGGTGTAGGCACTAAGTGATTATTCTAGAAGCTCTTTGCTTTAGGCAATGTTAAAAAGTTAAGCAAATGACATTGTGAGTTTGACCGTCAAAAGATAAGGAAGTTTAAGCAAAGAAAATAAAGGAAAATTTCACATATTAAACAAAAAAGGAAAAGAATATTAAATTGAATTGCCCAAGACTACTAAGGAGTTATAAATTGTTTTAATTTTTATCCACCGATCATCCAAGTGCCAACACGAGCAAGCTCACCCAAGTGCCAGGCATAATTTCGACAAGGAGTGTTTTATATCCCAAGTTTGGTTGGAACAGCTACCAATAGCGACACCCGTTTATTTCATTTTGCACCAACAAGTATTTTAATACAATTAAAATTTTTTTTAAAAATATTTGGGCAAATTTACCAATCCTGTCCATACTTTTGAGCATTTTAATTAAAGTCAAAAATAATATTTCAATATATGTAAATAAAATTCATATATATTTATATATATATATATATGAATTTATGTATATTTACATACATGGTAAATAAAGATGGATCTATACTGTTTATACATACATACAGAAAAAAATATGTACATACATATGTATGTATTTAGTATGTATTGAAATTAAATGACGTTATGAAAGGTTCAATAAGGATTTTCTTCCTAATATAAAACATATGGAATTTTAATTTTCAAACTTTTCTTAAACCCTTTGAAAATCAATTAAAAAAAAAAAAAAAGAATTTGTTTTCCATGTACAAATTATTTATTTTAATCAAAGTTAAAATTTACCAATTTGTACTTAATCGTATGTCAATCTGTTAATATCCCTAGTTTGTATTTTAGTTTTTTTTGTTTTCATTTATATGCGTATTTGATTTTAAATCTCATCTAAGAATCATCTCATATTTTGTTGTATTATTGAATATTTGTAATATTACTCTACAAAAACAATTACCAACTACAACAAAACTGGTGTTTCGACAACCAAATTGCACAGGCCTGAGCAACGTTGGATGAAATGACAGTGAGTACAAAAATAAGTTAAATTTTATACTAGATGGAATATTAGATCGATTCTTGACGCATTGAAAATTATTATATGTAACATATTTAGTTATAACCATACCTATGTACAATAAAATTAATTTTGTTATTTTTCTTTTTGGATAATAAAGTATTAATATGACTATGTATTAAATTATTTGAAGTCAAGAAGCCAAACTAAGTTGTGTTGATTGATTTAAGGGGTTCTCTAATTAATATCAGGATGTGAAAGAGAACAATGGTTGGAGAGGGCAAGGTCTGTTAAATCAAAGGACCAAGGTATGGTGCAATCAAATAAGTAAGTCTTTAAATATCAGGAAAATCATTAGTCCGTCCGAAAACTAAAACTATAAATTATTTAACTATTTTGGTGTTCATTATTTTGAAAGCACGTTCAGTTTTGTTTTGGTATGATTGGGATATGAATGTGACAAAGAACCCCACCCCTTCCGGCGAGTATAGCTCTAAAATGAACGTGTAGTCACATCTTTCTCTGATAATTCCACCGAGTTAAACTCTAAGAACACGTACGAAAAAATACCATTACAGATGGCGCCCAACGTGGGGCCCGAGAGATAGTCTGAACATTTTAGTAACTTTATAATAAGATCTCGTTACACATGGATTTGTCTAGCTCTGCTGATACAATACTTACATATTCGGAAATATGTTTTGATATGAGATGCGTCTGCTGGAGATGCAAGTTATATTGCTTATTATATGCCAATTCAACTTGACCGTAAATTAATCTTATTTCAGACCACATATTTCCAAATATCTCAACATTTTATAATTAGAGTCAATAGCTATAAAATAAATATAAACTATCAATACGTTTAAATCTCGATTGCATGGAATTATTACTTTTATTGTCTTTTTCTCTTGACTTACTAGTAATCCAGTAGTTGAAATTTAATTCGTTAAAGGGAGAATATTTATTTAAAACATCAAAAAATACTTATTCAAATTGCACATATTTTTTTTTTAACTCGTCACTTCTTACGTTTGGCTTCTTAGATACTTCATCGGATTTTGAGAAAAAAAAAAATAAAATCAAGTTTTATAATTATAAATGAAAATGGAATCAGTAAATTGTATAATTTGTTTAAATCCTATGGATAGTTCTGAACCTTTAGTTTCAACTAAATGTCACCACACATTCCATCAGAATTGTATGACTAAATATATTGAAAAAACCACGTTTTGTCCTACGTGCAAAAATTCTGTCAACAATTCTTCTCTTACCAAATTTTCAATACCCGCGGGTACCTCAACTCCTCAAGGTGCCATACCAAAGGGGAAAAATATGCCTCAGGCTCCTTCTCGCAATACTCGATCCTCTAGTAGAACGCTTCATACTAGGGAAAGTATAGATTTGTCTAACCATGAACAAATTTTAGAAGACCACACTCTTGTGGTGAATTCAAATCAAAGTGAAATTTCGAAATTATATAAAATTATAGAAAATCTAGCAAGTAAGTTGGAAGCACTTGAGATGAATAGAAATACGGAACCACAATTTCCTAGGGAATTATTTCCTCCAATAAATCGTAACTCCTTAGTTTCAAATCAATCAAATATACCAAATAATGATCAAATCCCAGAGTTTCGTAATTTTAACAACGGGGATGGTGATAGAAATAGTGTACCCAGAAATCAGAGTGCAGTTTCTGCGATGGCATTGGCAAACAGTAGTAAAGTTGTAAGTTTGATAAATAGCTGGAACATTAAGTTCGACGGGAACTCAACTAATTTTCCGGTGAATAAATTCATATACATGATAACAGCGTTGACCAATGATAGCTTAGGTGGGGATTTTCAGTTACTCTGCGACAATTTTCATATTTTAGGGAGTGGACGAGCAAGGGAATGGTATTGGGAATATAGGAGCTCTGTTGCTAGAATTGATTGGGAATCTCTTTGTAGGTCCATGAAGGCATATTTTGCTGATTATTTCTCTGACAATGATATCAGGGAGATGATCAGGGACAGAAGGCAATTATCAGGAGAAAGTTTTGAGGAATACTATTCGGCCATTATAAGACTTTGCGGTAGGCTGCAATATAAGCTTTCAGAAATAGAACTTGTGGAAACCCTGAGAAGAAATTTGCGACCACAGCTTCGTAAGGAACTATTTTATACTACCATTAACAATGTAGCCCATTTACGATTTTTGATGCTTAGACGTGAACATTTAAGTGTTGAAATGGAAAAATATAACAGTGTAAGGTCAGTTAATAGAAAAGTGAACGAAATAGATTTAACAGAATCTGAGGGAAAATTAATTGAGGATATTTCAGAAATTGATAAAGTGTCAGATTTAACGTGCTGGAATTGCAGAAAGAAGGGTCACCGATTTACTGATTGTCTTGATGAAAGATCAATCTTTTGTTATGGTTGCGGTGCTCAAAATGAATTTAAGCCGAATTGTATTAATTGTCAGAACCAGGGAAACGGAAGAGCGAGCGGCTTCCGCTCGAAAAAGTAAGGGAATATAGAACGATTTCAACCCAAACGTCAATTTATATGACAAAGGCTGGTGACGAACAAAAACCAAAATTAAGCCCATTACTTCCCTACCATGAAAGGCTTTTAGCATATAAGAGAGCACGTGAAAGAATATTTTGTGAAAATTTTGACTTGAGAAGATCCCTTAGGGTGACCCGAAAGAGAAATACAGGAAGATTACGACAATTCTGGAAAAATATTGTTTTAAATAGAAAAATTATTAATAATTCCGTACAGGCGATTGAACAGGTAACTGATGACACACGATTGTTTGTTAGGATTACTATTTTTGAAATGAATTTAGCAGGACTTATAGACACCGGTGCCTCCATTACGTGTATATCTGGCTCGGCTGCAAAACAGTTTTTGGAAAGGGGTATTCCCTACCGACATTTAAATGAAAGTGTAACTACAGCAGGTGGGAACAAATATAAAGTCTTCGGTTACATTGAAACCCCCGTTGAATTTCGTGGTATGGAAAATAAAATGAGAATATACATAATACCAGATCTAAAAAACGATTTATACTTAGGAATCGATTTTGTTAGAAACTTTAATCTAATAAATCTGAATCTATTAGAAATTAATAGCCTTTCGATTTCTGCTTCGGAAAACTGCCATAAGCTTACCGTCTCAATGCGTGAACAATTAGAGAACCTTATTAAACTATTTCCTTCATTCGAACGTGATGGCTTGGGTAGAACGTCCTTAATAGAACATTCAATAGAAATTGCAAAGGATGCAAAACCTATTAAACAGAGGTACTTCTCTGTCTCACCAGCCATTGAGAAATTGATTCATGCGGAAGTCGATAATATGTTGACTTTGGATGTCATTGAGGCGGCTCCGCCCAATTGCTCCTGGAGTAGCCCTGTTACGCTAGTTAGAAAAAACGGAAAGACAAGACTTTGCTTAGATTCAAGAAAGCTCAATTCTGTTACAGTCAGGGATGCATATCCCCAACCAAAAATTAGTAACATACTTTCAAGATTACCAAAGGCTGAGTTTATAACTTCCTTGGATCTCAAGCATGCCTTCTGGCAAATTGGCTTGGCACCGAATTCGCGTGACATGACCGCTTTCACTATTCCCAACAGACCCTTATATAGATTTAAAGTTATGCCATTTGGTCTGACAAATGCACCACAAACCATGAGCCGTCTTATGGACATCATAATTCCAGCTACACTTCGAAATCAAGTATTTATCTATTTAGATGATTTACTTTTAGTATCACAGAATTTCAAGGAATATTTAAATTTATTATTAGAGGTTGCCAGTATATTTAGAAAGTCAGGTCTTACGTTGAATATTTCCAAATGTAAATGGTGTTTAAAAGAGGTAAGATATCTCGGATATGTTATAGGCCATGGAGTTATCAAAACCGACCCGGACAAGATACTAGCCATTAGGGATTTACCACCTCCGAGGTCAGTCCGTGAAGTGAGAAAATTTCTTGGCCTGGCTAGTTGGTACAGGCGTTTCATTGAAAATTTTTCCGAACTTACTGCACCAATATCTGACCTGACAAAGAAAGCTAAGACTTTTATGTGGACGCAAGGGGCTAATGTAGCCTTTGAGAAATTGAAATTATGTTTAACCACAGCCCCAGTGTTGATTACGCCAGATTTTGACAAGCCCTTTATTATACAGTGCGATGCATCCAAGCTTGGTATTGGAGGAGTTTTAGCGCAAGAAGACACTGAGGGCATCGAGAGACCAATTGCCTTCTACTCATACAAGCTTAATCAAGCCCAAAGAAACTACTCTATAACTGAGCTTGAATGCTTGGCTGCCGTAAAATGTATCGAAAAATTTCGTGAGTACGTTGAAGGCCACACTTTTAAGGTTATTACGGACCATGCAAGCCTGCAATGGCTTATGCGCCAATCTGACCTAAATGGACGGTTAGCAAGATGGTCGCTTAGACTCCAAGGTTTTGATTTTTCTATTGAGCATCGGAAAGGTAGGCTTCAAACTGTTCCCGATACATTGTCACGTCTTTCTCTAGAGGATATTTGTACTATTGAGATTGAACCGGATATTGATATTCAATCTCCGTCTTTTGACAGTCCAGAATACGTTAAACTTAGGCAGGTTATAACGGATAATAAGGATGTTTACCCTGACTTGAAGGTCATTGATAAATTTGTGTATAAACGGACTAGATTTGCGACCGGCAATCCTTATGATGAATCCTCTTCATGGAAACTGTGGGTGCCTTCCGAACTGACAAATGAGGTTATTCGTAGAGCACACTGTTTGCCTAATTCTGCTCACGGTGGTGTAGGGAAAACCCTTGAAAAATTAAGGCGTAATATGTATTGGCCGAGAATGTCCCTAGCGGTAAGAGATTTTATTTCTCATTGTGTTGTATGCAAGCAATCAAAGGCTCCAAATGCTGTCTTAAGACCTTTTATGGGGAAAAGAATTATTTCGGAAAGACCATTTCAAAGGCTCTTTATGGACTTTTTAGGCCCTTATCCACGATCCAAAAACGGGAACGTGGGTATATTGGTTATAGTGGACCATTTTTCTAAATACCCCATACTCAAACTTGTTAAAAAGTTTACATCGGCCGAAATTTGTAATTTTGTTGAATCAAACGTTTTTCATTGGTTTGGAGTACCAGAATTTGTGGTCACCGACAATGGCAGCCAATTTAAATCTGTTTTGTTTAAAAGCCTTTTGGGAAAATATGGCGTTAAACACGTATTAACTGCAGTATATAGCCCACAGTCGAATTCTTCAGAAAGACTAAATAGATCTATTTTGGCAGGTATACGTTCATACCTTAATAAAGATCAACGTAATTGGGATTCTCATGTTAGTAACATTTGTGTTGCTCTACGTAGCCTTGTCCATTCTTCTATTGGATACTCTCCTTACCACGTATTGTTTGGTTACCCCATGATTACCCACGGAGAATCATATGAATTACTAAGAAATATTAATTCCTTGGAAAACGGGGAGAACGTTGAACATTTTGATAAAATAAAAATTTTACGTGAGGAAGTTCAGAAAAATATGGAAAAAGCATATAATTCATACAAAAAACCTTACAATCTTCGTTCTAAGATGATAAACTATAAAGTTGGTGACGAGGTATACCGAAGAAACTTTGTTTTAAGTAGTAAGCCTGACGCGTTTAATGCAAAGCTAGCACCCAAATACCTTAAGTGCAGAGTAGATGAGCGAGTTGGAAACTGCTACTATAAAATATCTGATTTACAAGGTAGAAATTTAGGTACATTTCATGCAAAAGATTTAAGGCCATAACTATTAACCCGTTTCCAGCTAAATTTTGCATTCAAATATAACTTAAAATTTACCTGTGTTGTGACGGTTCGTTCACACTTTTGTTGCCTATATCTATATCAACATAAATATTTTCCCATTGGTCTCATCACTGACATCATTTTTTTTTTTTTCTTCTTCTCAACTCTTTCTTTTCTCTCAACTCTTTTTTTTATGAATGATTTTATTATTTTATCACTCATAAACTTTGATTGTTTCAATTCCAATAGATCTCTTCAATGAATTAAGTTATATACACTGCTTAATGAGTGTAGTAGATGATCCGTTGTTTCTTTATATTAAATTTATGAATGGAATTTTACAACCAGACTTTATGAATGAGAAAATAGGACAGGTGTAGGCACTAAGTGATTATTCTAGAAGCTCTTTGCTTTAGGCAATGTTAAAAAGTTAAGCAAATGACATTGTGAGTTTGACCGTCAAAAGATAAGGAAGTTTAAGCAAAGAAAATAAAGGAAAATTTCACATATTAAACAAAAAAGGAAAAGAATATTAAATTGAATTGCCCAAGACTACTAAGGAGTTATAAATTGTTTTAATTTTTATCCACCGATCATCCAAGTGCCAACACGAGCAAGCTCACCCAAGTGCCAGGCATAATTTCGACAAGGAGTGTTTTATATCCCAAGTTTGGTTGGAACAGCTACCAATAGCGACACCCGTTTATTTCATTTTGCACCAACAAGTATTTTAATACAATTAAAATTTTTTTTAAAAATATTTGGGCAAATTTACCAATCCTGTCCATACTTTTGAGCATTTTAATTAAAGTCAAAAATAATATTTCAATATATGTAAATAAAATTCATATATATTTTTATATTTATATATATGAATTTATGTATATTTACATACATGGTAAATAAAGATGGATCTATACTGTTTATACATACATACAGAAAAAAATATGTACATACATATGTATGTATTTAGTATGTATTGAAATTAAATGACGTTATGAAAGGTTCAATAAGGATTTTCTTCCTAATATAAAACATATGGAATTTTAATTTTCAAACTTTTCTTAAACCCTTTGAAAATCAATTAAAAAAAAAAAAAAAGAATTTGTTTTCCATGTACAAATTATTTATTTTAATCAAAGTTAAAATTTACCAATTTGTACTTAATCGTATGTCAATCTGTTAATATCCCTAGTTTGTATTTTAGTTTTTTTTGTTTTCATTTATATGCGTATTTGATTTTAAATCTCATCTAAGAATCATCTCATATTTTGTTGTATTATTGAATATTTGTAATATTACTCTACAAAAACAATTACCAACTACAACAAAACTGGTGTTTCGACAACCAAATTGCACAGGCCTGAGCAACGTTGGATGAAATGACAGTGAGTACAAAAATAAGTTAAATTTTATACTAGATGGAATATTAGATCGATTCTTGACGCATTGAAAATTATTATATGTAACATATTTAGTTATAACCATACCTATGTACAATAAAATTAATTTTGTTATTTTTCTTTTTGGATAATAAAGTATTAATATGACTATGTATTAAATTATTTGAAGTCAAGAAGCCAAACTAAGTTGTGTTGATTGATTTAAGGGGTTCTCTAATTAATATCAGGATGTGAAAGAGAACAATGGTTGGAGAGGGCAAGGTCTGTTAAATCAAAGGACCAAGGTATGGTGCAATCAAATAAGTAAGTCTTTAAATATCAGGAAAATCATTAGTCCGTCCGAAAACTAAAACTATAAATTATTTAACTATTTTGGTGTTCATTATTTTGAAAGCACGTTCAGTTTTGTTTTGGTATGATTGGGATATGAATGTGACAAAGAACCCCACCCCTTCCGGCGAGTATAGCTCTAAAATGAACGTGTAGTCACATCTTTCTCTGATAATTCCACCGAGTTAAACTCTAAGAACACGTACGAAAAAATACCATTACAATGAAGAACGGAATTTACAACATGAAATGAACTAAAATTTATTGATAATTTTCCATTCTTGACTGAAGCTGGAATTGAACCCACAGACAGGTGTATTTATCATGTTTCGATAGTAACCACACTATCTCTTTAGAAATCTTTGACGTATAACACTCCCCGTCATTGACGACGGCTGGCAGTCAATAGTCAAACATCAATCTTTAAACCAAATTGAATTTTTCTTGGTGAATCGAAATTTGTTGTTGTGAATGATTTTCTATTTTTAATTGATTTGCATGTTTTTTCCCTTTTTTCAGATGTTTCATAATTTTTGTCAAGAATTCTTCTTGAATTCCAAAGTACATTTTTTTGTTTTTTATGTTTTTCTTTTTGCCTTTCTTTTTTTTATATATATTTTTCTATTTAAGCAGCAAATCATTTTGTGTTTTGTAAAAGAAGCAAAGAAGTCTACTTCTTAAAAAACAATAACAGTGATTTGATGACAAAAACTAGAGGCAATCACGGGCTTTTGCTCATGTCTCAGTCATTTATGTACCGATCGTGCTCAGTTTGAATAGTGACCCTCAATGGAGCATATATGAGAGAAATATATAACAAACTAGTTCCCATAATTTATTAGGTCTTCGGAAATCCGATTTCAACAGACAGACGGTCAGACGGATATAGTTAAGTCAAGTTTGCTATCCATAAATACCCAAAATATATGTATACACTTTATAGGGTCTAAGATCAATTTTGTAGAATATACAAACGGAATGAAAAACTAATATATATTAGGGGATATAAATATTTATATACCCTTACCACTGGTATTGAAGGATCTTATTAAAAAAACTTAGTCAAAGTAAAGTTTACAAGTGAGAAATATAATGGACTGCCGTTAAATACTTTGTGTTCTTTAAAATAGAGTCCGATTCTCGGTTCTAATGAGTAGCGAAGTTAATTTAATGATGCCCGTGCGTTAATCTAGTGTGTTAAAACAGAATTGAGTCTTCAACTGCAGCAAAAATCCTAAAGCCCATAGTATGATAAGTGCCAGGTATGTTCATCAGGGAGAGATGTCAGTATTTTCTAGGGTATCCACTCAATTAATCGTTGATCGATTAATCGAAGAAATTTTTCGCCATTATTTTTATCGAATAATTGAAATAGCCAATTTCAAATAACGAATAACTCGAAAAATGTATGTCAATTAATCGATTAAAATTAATTTCTTAGAAAATTCTACTTTCTTATATATAAAGATATTTTTTTAGATTTCTAACTAATAAAATACCTAACAACTAAGCAACGTGTTGTTTAATTCTGCATCTATTGTGTTACTCGCACTTCTGAACATATTTTAGTCCCTTTTTAGATGTGGGTGTGCGCGAGACAAATTATGTAATAAACGATTAACTACTAATTTCATACGTAAGAGTTTTCTTACTAAAATAGCGCTTTTTCATGTTGATGTTCATTTTAAGAAAATTCAACAGCCTTTAAAAATGTGTAAACCATACACGTCAGATTATGGGTTACCAGTTTTTACCCGACTTTCAATTTCTTTATCCAAACGCCTGGATGAATTTTTAAATTTTAGGTGTTGTTAGATTCGTCTTAAAAGTGTCCTTAGACAGGTAGTTGAAAACCAAATCACGGTTTGTTGGCGCAAAATAGTAATACGTTAAAAAACAAATTAAAAATAAAGGAAAAATAAAGTTATCCGCCATGTTCGGTTAATCGAATACATATGAGTTGAATTGAAATCGAACAAACTTGATCCAGTTTAAAAAGTTTATATAAGGGTTCCTTTTATATACTTAATACTTTGAGTTCTTATGTTAACCAGAAATTCTCTTAAAATTAGGAAAAATACGGTGATTTAAAAAAAAAATTATTTGAATTGGATTACGGGTAAAAAGTTTGTTTAAATATGCTGGACCTATCTTAAAAATGCAGCGACAAAAAAATATAAAATACATTATTAAAAAATTATTTGTAAAAATATGAGATAAAAGCCTATGTTGAATTCCCGTATTAAATTTAGCAGGCGGGACATATTTGTAAATAATACACTGAAATAAAATCAATGGACCCCGACTGCTGCTTAACCTAACGCATGTATTATACTTTGGCTTTCAGATCATTGTATAGTCTGTTCAACCGAAGAAGTGTTTACTTTGTTTATAGTTTATTTTGATTCCTTAATCTTGTTTCTGTATCTTCAGCGCCTTAATAACTGTTTGTTTTGCAGCAGGGTTTTTGATCTTTTAATTATTTATTTTATTTAAAAGCTTTGGAACTATATACGTGACATAAATGAGTTGGTATTTTATTGTTTAACTATATTTTCATTTATTTCTGTTTATTAATAAAATAAAAGTATCAAACCAAATAGAGTTGCATGTTTTTTTCCATTGTATAAAATTATTTGAATTATTCGAGTTATTCGAACATATTACAACTCTTATTCGATTAATCGAGCAAAATTAAAACTTAAAAATCGATTAAATCCTTTCTCGAACAAAACCAAAACTCAATTAATTGGATACTCTAGTATTTACCCGTGTAATGTCAAAATAATTTGATTGATTTTTAACGCTTGGTTTAATTTGTTTCCTTATTTTCTTTTGTTTGACGTTATATGTGTTTTAAAATTGAGAACAAAATGTCTAATGACTATACCTTCTACTTATATTGCCATGCTAAAGCCCATAATTAAAACATCGGCTGTAATTTCAAATTGTCTCTCATTTTATTGTTTTAATTTTTTATTTTCTTTTGTTTGTCAATTTCTGTTTACAAAATGTATGAAATTGAATGAAAGTATGGTAGCATTGTTCGGAGAATAATTTTCTATGTGTGAAAGCACTAGAGAAAACGTTCTCAAAATAAATGATGAAACAGAATTGAGTCTTCAACTTCAGGCAAACATTCTTAAGCCCATAATTAAAACGTCGACCGTAACTGCAAATTTTCTCTCATCTCTTTCGTTTTCTTTTGTTCTTTTTTTTTCTTTGTTTACAAAATGTATGAAATTGAACGAAAGTATGGCAGCATTGTTGGAAGAATAATTGTCATTATGTGAGAGCACGAGAAAAATGTCTTCAAAATAAAATTGATTTTATTTCTCGACCGCATTCTCTGGCATAATTTTATGTCAAACTGTATGGAAAACATCGTTCAGCCCCAGTTGTGTTTCATCATTAAATTTGATTTTATTTCACGACCGCATTCTCTTGCAAAATTTTATGTCAAACTGAATGAAAAACATCGTTCAGCCCTAGTTCTGTTTCATCACTAAAATTTATTTTATTTCACGTTGGCTTTCTACGTCAAATTTTTATATCAAATTGTATGGCAAATGTGGTCTTGATGCAGTTCTGTTTGAGCAGAGCATGTCTCTTCTCCTTAAGAAGATGTGACCCATCAGCACTTATCCAATCAGATGAGCGCCAAACACCTATGTGAACGTTAACCAGGATAAGGAATATTTCCTTCAGGCATTGGTAGGACATAAGCTTAGGAATGAGATTTAGGTTAGATTAATTATTGTTAGTTCATATCTCAATATATGTATGAAGTTTTAATAGGTTAGGTTAGGTATAAAGGCTGGTGCGAAGCAAACTTCACTCCCTCACCCAGAGAGCAATATGGTTTATTGTGACGCCTTAGTTAGTGATAGAATTAAAGTAAGAAAATAATAGGAGAAATAAGGAGTGAAACCACAGAAATAGAGAAAGTAGTGGAAGATAAAAAATCACACAACACAAGCAAGAACAACCCTACTAAACAGAAAACCGCCAGTCCCCAGTATTCTGCTGCGCAGCATGCAGATTCCCATTATGAATCCCGTCAGATTCTTGAGCCCGCAGCCCGAGACATTTCCTAATTAACAGAGGAATCTACTACCTAGCCTGCTGATCTGTAGGACAGTGAAGTTTCAATAAATAAATGATAAAAAAAATTTAAAAACACTGAATAGGTTAATATTGGGTGTACAATAATCTTTTAAGTCATTTCTTTTCATCGAGGTTAGACTGTCGGACAAAAAATAAATGGTTAGAAAAGCTCTTAACTCATTACTATAGGATTGTATTATAAAGTGCAAAATGATACAATATATTCATTGCTAACTTAATATGAACAACTAAAAATAAACTCTTTTTAAACTCTGGCATAAAATAAACATTTTAAAATAGAATAACAAATACAAACATCATCATAAAAAGTCATCTTGGATGAAACAGCAAAATTAAAATGAAATATATAACAAAAACAAAAATCACGAAAATGATCTTAAAAATTATTTTAGAATATTAAAAAAAAAAAACAAATCAAACTAATTGAACACTTAAGCGCGGATAGAGATACACATCACACGTACACACGCACACACACGAAAACGTCACAAAAGTTCAATTCAAAATTAAATGCCGCATTGATCTTGTACGACGACTGCTCGTTTCAAATTTCGATTAAAAATTAAAGTCAAAACAACAACAGCAACAACATTTAAATCCTCAATTCCGAATGAATGAATTGTTGTTTTACGATATTTGGCTTGTAATATTTTAGACTTTTTAACATTTGTGGCTAATATTGTAATTACAACTTATAAATTTAGGTTTGTCTAGTTTTTCTACTCTACAAAGTCAAGCTCAAGACATTGCAGAGGGGACAGAGCAAACTTTTAGTATTTTATATCCAAACATGACTCTGGTATTTTCAACGAAAAACAACTAAGACAACAAAATGCTGCAAAGTAGGTGAGTTGTTTATGTATGTGCCGCAAAAAATGTATTTCATGGAGCACTTCTTTTGTGATTGCAGTGCAAATTTTTCTAATGTTGTAAGGTGAGGTTTAGATTTCTAAAGTGAATGCTGTTGCAGGTTGTCTGTCCAAAACGAAAAAGAAGTTATACTGGCAACAATTATTATTTTTTTATTGTTTTTTTTTTTTTTTTTTGTTAGCTATTTATTTTATTTTTATTGAGCCCGTATTGTTCGTTAAACCGTGCCACTGATGCGCGTTTTTTCTTATTGCGAACTTAACCAATTGATCGTTGGAAACATTCTGACACTTAAATTTTAAAATATTTGAAAAAATACTATTTGAAAATTTCACACAGAAAAAAAACTGAAGTAAATGAAAATCAAAACAACTATTTAGAAGTATGTTTGTAAAAAAAGACAAAGATGAAGTATTGAAGTTGAAGAAATACTTGTTTGTTTTTTCTTTCTTTTGTTGTTAGCATTGACTTACTCACGAGAAGATACCGCTACACACTCACACACACACGCGAGCATTTGGAGGGGTAGGAATACCAAATGATGTCCAATAAGAATTTTGAAATATAAGGCCGAAGCGGCTTAAGGGTCCTTTTGGGATGACTTTTCCATGGAGGATTTATAAAATGTTGGCTTAATTTTGACTTTTTTTTTAATGAAAAAGGTAGTTTTTTAAGGACGCTGAATATAATGACTTTCCAACACAGCGCTTTAAGATAGAAAAAGGCGAAAATGTATTTATAAACATATCGTCAGCCCATTATCCGTTTGGCGTATATGCCAAATAGTCGTAGTGGAGAAAAACGGCCATGAAGTTTTCTGAAAATATTCTCAATGGAATTTTATTGTATTTTCTCCACTTCTGACGACATGTTTTGAAAAAAAATTAAATATTTGTGAAATTTCATGAATGAAGTTAGAAGTTAATAGTATTTTATTGAAAATGAAAATTATTATTTTGAGCCGCATACGCCACTTTTCTTAATTTATGTCTAAAAAGTAGCTTTTTTTGCTGCACACCTATACTTGCTGCTGTGTATTGAGTTGTTGTCATTTTATTTTGCTCTTGCTTTAACTACTATATTTTTTTTTACGGCACTGAACAAATGCAAGTGTGAAATTTATATTGTTCCTTTTTGTTTGAGGATTTACTGCAATGGCGTATGGAGCAAACCAATACTTAACTACATTTAAAAAAAAAATGTCAAATTAATAATACTGTCCAACGCACAAAAAATAGCAATGTTCTGTAGAGCGGACTAAAAAAGATATACGTGTATCGGTGTTTTGCAGTTTACATCTGAAAATCATTTTAATCATTTTTGTATTATGGGTTGCTTTTCTCCAAGACCTACGATAAGTGAAAGAATTTTTTCAAGTCAAGTTTTATCCAGTCCTTTGTTGACCGCGATCGATAGCAGACATAGTATTTGACAATATTTAAAAAATATTTAAAAGTCTTTCTTTTACATATCCAAAAACAATATTAATTGTACTGGGGAAAAAAAACAACATAAAAACAATAAAAACTCTATTGCATTCTTTGCATAACTTCAGTGAACGGTACATACTAATAATTAAAAAACAAAAAAAAAAACAAAGAAAAAAAAACAAATAAAAAAAACAGATTAAAATAAAATCGTGTACTTAAAACCAAAAACAAACAACACAGCATATTTTTGAAAGCAAATAAAAAAAAGAAAAAAAAACAATTCTACCTACTAATGGGTTGTATCAATTGCAGAGAACCAAGCCGAACGGCTCGCCGCCGCCGCTTGATTTATCCAAGCCGCGCCGCCGCCGATTTACACGGCTTAGAAGGCTCAATTAAAGCCGCCGATGACAGCAGCTGCGCCGTGAAATTTCTTAATTTTTGCAACTAAGTTTATTTTACTTCAGGGTTACACGGTCAAGTTTTGTCTATCAAGTTTTTAATACGCTCACACTTTTTTTCCAATACACTAATACTTTTAAAAGTTGAAGCGAACTTGCCTTTACAATTCTCTTTCAAGTGAGTGTATCAATTTACGTTCAAGAAAACAGCTGATTACAAGTTTGATGAGGAAATTGTTCGTTTGTCTTTATAAATTGTGCTCTTTATGAGCTTCAAAATTGCGTGCAGCCTACGTCACAGCTTCCAATTATTGGAAATCTTGACAAACTGTATACATATGGGTGTTTCTCTGGTTATGCACGCGACATTTGTACGCGTTTTATTGTGTTTGAATATTAAAAAAATAGAAGTGGATTGGAATTTTAGAATGAATTCTAGAATCGTTACATTGTTTGTGATGAGTTCTTTCTAAAAAGTATATATAATGGTAAATTGAGCACTGGGTACCCAAATGCCATGCAATCAAAGTTGACTTACTCACGTGACAAAAATAGAAGTGCCTTTTAGGACCGTAAGAAAAAGTGCGAAAGTAAGTGAATTGTAGGAGGTTTTTATTTCGGAAAAAATGTTTTTATAAAGGTTAGTAATGGGCCTTTATAATCATGTTTTGTTCAAAAGCAACTATGCATGGGTTGGTGAAGAAAAAAATAAATTGTAAATTACGCACGTGACATTACGCACGTGACACTTTTTACCTTCATACATATTTTAGTAATTTTACATATATTTTCAGAAGTTTTTAACAAAAAAATTAAATTTTTATTCAAAAATTAAAAATAAAAAATAAAAATATACTACAAAATTAATCCAACTTAATTTTTTCCTTGAAAAAAATTATGCGAGCGCTTTAATTTTTTAAGTCACGGTGGACCATTTCAGAGAAATACCCATATGTAAAAGACTATCAAGAAAAAGTAGATCATGTGGCTGCAGTTTTACAGATTTGCGTTTTAATGTATTAATTTCTTTGTCAAAAATGGTATATTTTAGCATCAATGTGCAACATTCAAGTGTCGTTATATTTTCTTAAAATTTTTCAAAGCGTCATTGTACTTATTAACAACATGCAAAAATCTCTGCAAGAATATTTATTTATGTACAAATTTATTATAATTAAATTACAATAAATCTCTGATAGTGAAGTTTTTAATGTGGCAGAAAAAACTATAAAATATTACCAGCAGTTGTTAAATAAAAAACAAAAAATTAAAGAAGTGTCATTTAGACACTGTATGGAAGTGCAGAGTGTTGGCAATGTTTTCGTCAATTGGTTCAGGTTAAGGAAATTGTATATAAGAATTTTTTTCACCTTAAAGCTTACATTTTTATTAATAATGTATTGCAGAAAGCTTTACTTTTTGGAAATGGATATGGGTATGTGGTCCTACAGATAACATCAGTTTAAAACAGTATTGAGGAAAAAACGAAATTGCACTATCCCTTTATAATTATTTAATGTTTTGTACTTTAATATAAAAATAAATATATATAGAAATGATTAATAGTTTTCCTTAAATAACAAGTTTAAACATTTCAAGCCGACATTTAAGCCGCCGCCGATTCATTGACGCAAACGCCGCCGCCGCCGATCAAACGCACTCGGCTTGGTTCTCTGATCAATTGTGTTAGACTACCAATATGAATACTGACGAGCTACACTTGAGTGAAGACAGCAGCGCTGATGATAACGATGATAATTTAGTTGGGCAATCTGTACCAACAAAACGTAAGAACAATGATTCGCCTAAACTATACCAACACAAAGGTAATTACTTATCAGATCAACCTGGTACATCGTCCAGCAACAAATTTGCAGCCCTAAATGTCGAAAATTCAGAGGGAGGAGAAGGAGCTCAAACAATACCAAAACCACCACCTATTTATATTCCCAATGTGGAAAATATTAAAATAATGATTAAAAAAATTAGTTCTGTTATAGATCAAAAAGAATTTAATTATAAGTCATTAAAACAAGGTGAGGTTCGTTTAATGATCAAAACCGTAGAATCATATAGAAAAATTGTCAAATATTTAGAAACTTCCAAGATTTGTTTTCATACTTTTCAATTAAAACAAGAAAAAAGTTTAAGAGTAGTAATTAAAGGTCTTCACCATTCTACACAGACTGAAGATATTAAGGCAGAATTGTTGTCGTTAGGCCATCAAGTAAGGACAGTGACTAATGCCAAAAGTCGCATTACAAAGGAACCACTTTCTATGTTTTTTATTGAACTGGATCCTAAAGATAGTAATAAAAAGATTTATGATACAAAAACCATCAATAACGCTCTGGTTAAAAAGAACCACCAATAAGAACCAATGATTTGGTACAATGTCACCGCTGTCAACTTTTTGGGCATACAAAAGCATACTGCAAGAGACCATTCAGATGTGTTAAATGTGGAATGGATCACCCTACATTAGAATGTACTAAAACGTTTGATGCTTCACCGCGCTGTTTACATTGTCTAGGTGACCACACCGCAAATTACAAAGGATGTAGGGTATACCAGGATCTAGTTTCTAAAAGAGTTAACAGACAAACAGTTTATCCAAACAACCGTAGAAGTGTCAATTGCATGTTAAATAATAATGAATATCCTCAACTAAATGGCATTTATCGTTCTGAACCTCAACAAAACATTAATCAACAAAATGTTAATCAACTCTCGTATTCAGAGGCCTTGAAAACATCCCAACCAAACTTTAATGCTCGATTAGAGAAATTAGAAAATTTGATGGAAAATTTAATGAACATGATGACTATGATAATGACTAAATTATGCAAGTAAATCTAAGGATTGCAATATGGAATGCCAACGGACTTAATAAATGCCAAAACGAAATTGAAACATTTCTTATAAATAATTTTATCGACATACTCCTGATTTCTGAAACTCACTTTACAGATAAAACCTATTTCAAAATAAGAAACTTTGATACCATTGCTGCAAATCACCCTGATAATCGAGCACATGCTGGTGCAGGCATTTTAATAAAATCTCATATAAAATATGAAGTCCTAAATCCAATTCAAAAACCATCTATTCAATCTGCTGGTATAAAAGTAAAATGCAATAATGAAAATGTTAACATTTATTCAATATACTGTCCCCCAAGATACAATATTAAATGTGAGGAATAGGAAGAATTTTTTAAACAGCTTGGAGCTAGATTTATAGCTGGGGGTGATTTCAACGCCAAACATCCATGGTGGGGCTCTCGATTATCTAGTCCTAAAGGAAAAGAACTCTACAAATGTCTGATAAAAAACCATTATAATTCCCTATCAACAGGCAGTCCAACATACTGGCCAACTGATCCTTCTAAAATTCCAGATCTTTTGGATTTTGTTATCTTTTGTGGTATACCAAAAACTTTTTTAGACATATTGGATTGTGACGATCTCAGTTCAGATCATAGTCCAATAATCGTAACATATAGCACAATTTTCCATATTAAATCAAAACATTGTAATATTTTCAACAAAAAAAACAGCCACAGAATCTTTTAAACATTTAATTGAAAATAATCTAAATTTAAACATTTCTCTAAAAAGCGATTGCGAGCTGGATGATGCAGTTGAAACACTCAATAATGTTATATACGAAGCAGCTTTCTCAACTACACCGCAAAGTTCTACAATCATGGGTCAAAATATGTCAAAATATCTTTTGAAATAAAAGAGCTTATAGAAAACAAACGTATTCTACGTAGAATCTACAAAAACACCAGAAGCACAATTGATAAAACAAATTGGAATAGAGCCTCAAACTATCTAAAAAAGCGCTTAAAAGAATATAAAAATGATTCTGTATAGAGTTATTTAAAAAACTTAGAAGTTAATAGAACTGACGAACATGAATTTTGGAAGGCAACAAAATACCTCAAACGCCCTGTCATCCGAAATGCACACATAAAATAGATCAAATTAAGCTAACGCGTTCAAAGAACATTTGGAGAAAACGTTCAAGCCTTTTAATATATGTACTGTATCGCAACAAGATAACATAAAAAATTTTCTTGATATCCCATGTCAACTGGATCGTCCGATTAAGAGCATTTCGCCTTTAGAAGTTAAAAACACAATAAAAGATTTAAATAATACAAAATCACCTGGCTACGATTTCATTAACCCTAGAATCGTGAAAGCTTTACCTAGAAAAGGTATTATATTTTTAACCACAATATTTAATTCAATACTTAGACTAAATCATTTTCCTTCCCAATGGAAATGCGCAAAAATCATAATGATTCTTAAGCCAAATAAATCTGAGCATAACGTATCGTCTTACAGACCAATTAGCTTGTTACCGGTATTTTCTAAAATATTCGAGAGAATCCTGTTAAAAAGACTACTACCCTATTTAGAAAGTAGAAATATGATTCCGGACCATCAGTTTGGGTTTAGACATGAACATGGCACTCCGGAACAATGTCATCGAATTGTTCAAGAAATTACTGATGCCTTGGAAAATAAATTATATTGTTCGGCTGTGTTTTTAGATGTCAGTCAAGCATTCGATAAAGTCTGGCATATTGGTCTTTTGTACAAATTAAAGCATATTCTTCCAGCTCCTTTTTACCTATTTTTCAAATCATACTTGTGTAACAGATCTTTCTATGTTCATGTCAATGGGGATGATTCTCCGTTTGGAATGATTGAATCAGGAATCCCACAAGGAAGTGTGTTAGGCCCTGTTCTTTATACAAGTTTTACGTCAGACATGCCTATAGGCAATAACTTAACAACAGCAACGTACGCGGATGATACCGCTATATTGTCTTCGAACGAAAATCCTGTTGAAGCTTCCACAAAGTTACAAACCCAGCTTAATGAGATTGAAAAATGGTTAATAAAATGGAATATCAAAGTTAATACAGAAAAATCTGCACATGTTACTTTTACATTAAGAAAGGGTGATTGCCCTACTCTTTATTTAAATGGATATCCTATTCCAAAATCGAGTAAAGTAAAATATTTGGGTTTACATCTGGATAAAAGGCTAACATGGAAACATCATGTAAAAGCTAAATGAGAACATTTGGACATTAAAACAAAAAAAAAAATGTATTGGCTATTAGGGCCAAAATCAGAACTCAGCCTAGAGAATAAGCTCATTTTATACAAGACAATACTTAAACCTGTTTGGACTTATGGTCTTCAGCTGTGGGGAACAACTAGTAATTCTAATATAGAAATACTCCAGAGATATCAATCAAAAACACTAAGATTAATAGTTAACGCGCCATGGTTTGTAAATAATAAGATAATACATCGTTAGTCTAATTCGCAAATGTGTTAAGTCCCTTTTTTCAAATTTTACAGGAGACACAAAAAACATTGTATCTTTTTCAGTTTTTAAAATTTGTAAACTTTTTCAACGCAATTATTTTTACAAAATAGCTCTCTTTAAATGACCTAGATCAAAAATCCATTTCACAAAATCTTGGGAGGAAAATTCGCACTTTTTGGACTTAGCATTTTTGCTTTGTAAACTTACTCGTTTTATTGTGGACTTTGCACATTTTCCTACAATCAGTTTTAATTTTAAAAATAATTTTAATTTAATTTTCTACATTAATTTTATTTAACAAAAAAAAAAAGCAGAAACTTAAGACTAGCTCCGTTCATTTCTATTAAAAAGAGACAAAAATATAACTATATACATTTTTAAGCTCATTTTAATTCTTATTGAAAAACTTAAAATAGAAAAAATTTAAAGGTGAGGCCAAATCATCGTAAAATTTGTGGTGTTCATTGGGAAAGGTTGATTTGAGAAATTGTCAGTCTTCATACCTTCTGGCACTAATTTTTCATCTTTCTTGATAAAGTTGCTGGAAATTTTCAAGTCTATAGGATCAATTTAATCATCAATTTTATGCGGTAATATTTTCCATACATCACAAAAACGAATTTTAAAATATATTTTTGCTTGGGGTGTACTTTATATAATATCTTTAAATTTACTATCACCTCTATTACGCCCAGGTCTGATACTCCTAAGAAATTGAACGTTATCAAATGTTTTGAAAAATGTATGATCTAAATACATAATATCATAGGGTCTATGGTTTTTTCGAGCATCTTTACAAACATCTTTGAATTCTGAAGGTTCGTTAATTGCTCTTTTTTTCATAGCTCTTTCTTTTGTGTTGCCGCCATTTGCGTATGGCCAATTTTAAGAATTTTTTGCTCAATATCAATGCCATGTTTGATAGCCACATTGAGCAGGGCATTGCAAAGTATATTTTTTTAAGTATTTTTTTTTTTTTTTTAGATCTCCACTTTTCACGGCTTTAGAAAAAATAGAACAGAAAACACCAAATTCAATTGAACGAATTAATATTCGTGGAGTTAGCACGTGCTTTAAGTATTTTTCGTAGTGTTGTGGACTTAGCGTTTTTGCAAACCACAAAATTACAACAACTTTAAACTACATAATGACACTTTTTGTTGTCGTAAAATATGTATTTTGTATAGTATTACCGTTTAACATTAAAATCTCAATTTTGAAAAGAAGTGGACTTAGCGTCTTTGCGAATTATACTAACGACATAATGATCTCAAAGTATGCACAGTAAAAAATGAAATAAATGCATGTAGTGAGAGATACTTGAACAGAATTAGCAATAATCCAAATTTGTTAGCTATTGCACTTTTAGATGACAGTAACGAAGTAAAAAGACTAAAAAGATATCATGTTCTTGGTCTGCCTTTTAGAAGCTAGATTTATCTCTTATATTTCGTTAAATACATGGGTATGTAAGTATATTTATACTTGTACATATTGTTTTTATTATTGATTTCACTGGAAATTGATAATATAAGTTATTGTTAAATAGTTATAAGATTTGCTAAATGTTTCTTGTAAAATAGATTGCAAATAAAAGAATACTAAAAAAAAAAAAAAAAAAAAAAAAAAAAAAAGTTTTATCAAAACTAAAGAAAAGTATCGCTTAAGGTGCCCGTAGACGACATGTTTTTTACATCTGACTTGTCAACTTTTCAAGTCATATGTAATTGTGAATGTCTGTCAAAATTGCTGTTTTACAGAAGGTTAATAACATTTGGTCACAAACGTACATGTAATTTGCTTCTGACATTGTCTATGTTTTTTCTCTGTAGCTATGGAATAAAACAAAGTAGTTCTTAGTTTCAAAATAGCGTGCTGCCGGCACAAAAATTTTTATTTGCGCCGTAAAAAAGTTCAGCCATCTAAACATTTTTTTTCTTTAAATTCGAATATACCAATTTAGGATATTATAATGATGCGTTTTTATTTATATATGTACTTAATTTCTATTCAATGGTGAAATTATTATACATATATCGGTATTGTTAAATAAAAACTTAAGCCGGCTAATGATTCCGTCAACAGTGCACCGCCGCTGCGGGTTTCTTCCCGGCATAGATTTCTGACACAGCTGATGTCAGATGGTTTGTCAGAAGAAAATAGAGCACGCTCTAATTGAAATTTTGTCAGATGACTTTGCGTCTGACTTTTACAGATGCAATGTTTTAAAGGTAACACACGACATGTATGTATTTTGCAGTGGGAAATTTGACAAGTCAGATGTAAAAAACATGTCGTGTACATGCAACTTTAAGTTCTAAACATTTAAACCAAATTATTTTTCTAAATGATTATTTTATAAGATCTCCTTAAACTATTGAAATAAAACTTTGATATAAATATCATCATATTTATATGTTTAGAGGCAACCATAATATGGTTGTGGCTTCTTGATGGAGGACTAATTTAACAATAATATGGTTGTCGGTGACAATAAGATGGTTAAATTAAACATAATATGTTTAAAATTTTCTTTAAAAAAAGTTTTGTTGGAGGTGACCATATTTAAACATATCTTTTCTCTGCGTGCAGAACATTGTTTTTTTTTTGAAAAACATTTCATTTTGTTGTACAGTGTTATCTGTAATAGAAACAAAAACTTTTTTCAAAACTTGTTGATAGAACAGCTTGGAGGAAAATGGGGCTACATTATTTTTTACATTGAAATGAGAAAGCAGAGGATGTACGTAATAGTGATTACACCAAGTTTAGATTAGAAAGTGCAATATAACTTTAACAAATACTGGGGTCTAATTTGGTATAATTAAGTAGAAATTTGTAAGCCGATTATGACCCAAAGTTACTGAAATTTAATAAGTAAATAAGAAAGTAAGTTTAATAAAGCCGATATGTGCACTTACTTAAAAATTTATAAATATATGTATAAAAATACATATACGCTTAAAAATATTCCATTTTATCGGCCATGGTGTGGAAATCGATATCAGGTAAAATTAAAATCGAACAAATTTTTAAATCTAACCTGTGTTTATCTTAATATATAAAAAATCCGTGTCACTGTGTATGTTTCGAATAAACTCAAAAACGAGTCAACTGATATTCATGAAAATTGGCATATATATGTAATTT
The DNA here is from genome assembly GCA_943735925.1 of Pollenia amentaria. Taxonomy (NCBI): domain Eukaryota; kingdom Metazoa; phylum Arthropoda; class Insecta; order Diptera; family Polleniidae; genus Pollenia; species Pollenia amentaria. The sequence continues at coordinate 178,090,601 of OX031010.1, read as the reverse complement.
GGTCCAACTTAGATGATAGGATAGTTATTATTTAAATTAATGGCCTGGGGGCGGAGGGGCGTGGCAAAATCCATAACTTGAGAACGGCTTGACCGATTTGAACGATTTTTTCTTTGAAATTATCGCCATGGTCCAACTTAGGTTTTTACGGAAAGAAAATTTTGCCCCGCCCACTTTTACGCCCACTTTTTTCGATTTACCTAAAATCAGAAAACGGCTCCATTGAGTTGACTTATTTTTCTTTCAAAATTCGTATTAATCAACTTTAAGTTTTCATCGAAAGAAAAATTTACCACGCCTACATTTACGCCCACTTTTTCTATTAAGCGCATAACTGGAGAACGGATTGACCGATTTGGACGATTTTTTCTTTAAAATGATCGCCATGGTCCAACTTAGGTTTTTACGGAAAGAAAATTTTGCCCCGCCCACTTTTACGCCCACTTTTTCGTAAGAAAAACTTTATGATAGGTATTTCATGGATTTTTATTTAAAGGCCATAAATTTCGTTTAAAGATCAATTTAAGTCGTCTGGTAATACAACACTAATGTTTGCTTAGGGCCAGCAACGCGGACCGGGTCAGCTAGTAGTTTATAATTAAAAGTAAGAACCCTTTTTAAAAAACAAGCTTTTATTTATATGTGCTAAAAAGAAAAAAGTAAACTTTTACTATCAACTTATAAAGTCATTGCACAATTTATATGATATAAAAGCTTGTCGGTTGATAGTAAACGTTTTAAAGTAAAAGTTTTTTTTTTCTTTTTAGCACATTTAAATATAAGCTTTACAACACATTCTTATTATCAGTAAGTCCTTTTATTTGATGCACATATTGTAGGCTAGCATTAAAAACTTAGTTTGCAGTATTGGATTTTGAGTGACGTCACTATATTTACGAAGTATTCTCAGCAAGCCCTTTTATTTGATACACATATTGTAGGAATGCATTCAAAATAATTAGTCCGCCATCTTGGTTGGATCTAGAATAAGGTCTCACACCTAAATATGTATGTAATAAGAAAATGAATGGTAATAAAAAGTTTCAGCTCAATCCGTTGAAGATATTTTCTTTAAAATAAGGATTTAGGCTTTAGAAGTCCGCCATATTGCATATAAAGTGACGTCACTTTATTTTTCGCAGCTAGTCCGCCATCTTGGGTTTGCCGCCATGTTGGATTTAGAATGACTTCACACAGTTTACCATGAATTTTCATCCAAACTAAACGCGTATGCAAAATTTCAGCAATCTGTTGAAGATATCAAAATCGTATACTTTCTAAAAGGCCTCCAACAATGGTAACTGTATAAAAAAAAATATTCTTTTGCTTTTGCTTGGGCAAAAATACAAAGCAAAAAATGTTACTCCTTCTCTTCTCCCTTCTCATAGAAGAGAATGTGGAATATGTATCTTATATTTTATTCGAAAGAGCGGAGGCCTTCTATGATGCATTCTTTAGAAGTAAGATAAGAATGGTAATTTAATCCAAAAAATGTTAAAGCAGGCCTTTAATAAAACCTGAAGTAAGAGGTTCACTGAGTTTTCCCGCTGGGAAGATTTCACTTGAACAAACGTACATACATACATTGCAATTTAAAAAAAAGCTTTAAAAAATATTTATTTTTATATACAGCATACTTTGGGGACCACTTACATTTACGAGAACTACTTTTCAATCAGGAAAGATACGTTCATTTAAAAAAAAATTTATTAAAAATATTCAACGATTTAAATTTCACGTAATTTCGATTTCCAGAACATGGCAGTATTATTTTGTTTTAGCTTTAAAAACGTTTTCGTTTGACAAAGGAGTCACTAATAATGCTTCTCTGACCATAATTTGTATAATTTATATAGAAAATAACTTTTTTTTTATTCTTTTATACACAGAAGAAGCGTAAGGCGAAAGGTTTTTGCTTACGATTAAGAACTCGCAAGGTTGCATGCAAACGGTCGCTCGATATCGACTGCTGTCATAAGAAATTTCGATATATATTTTTTGATAACGACTAACAGAATCCCAAAGGTAAAGATATTAAAACGTTCGAGTAAGTAGTCGATCGTATACGGCTGATAGAATTAGCGCTCTGATGTTTGCTTGCATCATCTGATCCGTTAAAGAGTAGTGTAAGGTGTGAACCTCATAAACAAAAAAGGACTAAAAAAAGATATAAATGTATCGGCGTTTTTAACGTTAACATCTGAAACTCATTTTACGGCCTATTTAAAGTTGCGCCCTTGTGTAGCAAAAACGTAGAAAATCGTGTAGGACTTAGGTTTTTTGTATCAAATGTCTTCAGAAGATTTATTCAGAACGCTACAAGCATAATTTTGTTGGTATACATTAACCCTCTTAGATGTGTCTCCGGAAATGGATCTTTTTGCAATTATTTGAAAAAAAGCAAAAAAAAAATCACCTCCAAAACAGGGATGTATGTAGTTGAAATATTCTGCGAAAATATTTATAAAATTCTACTATAGGTCTCCGAACAAACTTAATTCGAAAATATAACTTTAATACCAGAAATTAGGTTGCTTCTAATGTTCTGAATTAATCTTCTGAAGACACTATATTGCAAGGACCTAAGTATCACACGATTATCTAAGTTTTTTTTTTTACTAAACACGGGTGCATCTTTAAATAGGCCGTAAAATCAGTTTCAGTTGTAATCTTTTAAAAAGCCGATACACGTACATATATCATTTTTTAGTCTCCTCTACAAGAACCAGTTGGCAGAAAATTGTTATTTTTGGTGTATTGGACAGCGTTATTTTGCACTTATTGGGCTTATACTTATATATGGGCGGTGGGCGTCGCCGATATTGATGAAACATGGCATGCATCTTTTATTTATTCTATAAAGTGTATGTACTAGGGTATTCATTTAATCGGGCTTTTGCTTTAATCGGTTAATCGCTCGATTAATTAACCGAAGTTTTGGTTTAAGCGGTTAATTTTGTTATTAATCGGTTAATTGGGTGCCCCGGTAGGCTAGCTGGTAGTGAGCTAGTCTATCAGTACCGGGGTTGCGGGTGCGATTCCCGCCAGAGACTCTGGTCTCCTGCAGACAAACAAAAAGCTTCGCAGGATTTAGTGTAGGAATAATTAAAAATAAAAAAAAACAGATTAATAAAGTTTTTTTTATAAATTAAGCAATTTCAATATATAAAAATGCATAAATTATTTACTATTTGGAGTTTATTTGTAAAAAAAAACCATAAAATAGCAAACATAACAATTCTTGAACTAAAACGAACAAACAAACGAATGATTCATTAATATGTAATACATATTTTTTAAAAAATTAACTATAAGATCATTTTTATTAGTTATTTCAATAGTTTAGGAAAATCTTATAAAATAATCTTTTATACAAATAACACTGTGCAACAAATGGGAAGTTTTTTTTTTCCTTGAATAACCACTATATTTTTTGATCCGCTATAGTCATCTAACTATAAAAATCATCATTATTTCAAATTCTATGGTAAGGTTTTTTTAAAAAAATTTTTTTCTAAAAATTGAGATTTTTGAAAAGGCTGCTCCTTACATCTTATCGTAACTTTGGAACGACGTACCCGATTTTGGCATGAAATCCGTCAAAGCATTTTAAATTACGCCAGATTTAAGTTTCTCAAATATCATTTTTCAATTTAGCCATTATTTTTGGAGTTATTGAGGCCGAAGCAGCAAAAAAAAATATTTTTTTTGTTTTTTTTGTAAAATTTTTGAATTCAAAAAATTCATAAAAAATTGAAATCAACAAATACTTACCAGTTTTAGTACTTAAGCTCAAAGCTGCATGTAAAGGGTGTTTTTTTAAGCTAGATAGAACTTTAAATTGTAAAAAGTAACACAAAAAATTAAATTTTGATGAAATATTTTTTTTTATCGTTTCAGTATACTCTGACAAATCATCATGAATAGACTCACGCTTAAACAACGCTACGAAATTATCCAAATTTACTTTGAAAATCAGTCGTCGATTCGCGCAACTTATAGACGACTTCGTCATTTTTATGACGTACATAATCGTCCATCTGAACAAGCCATTCGTCGAACTGTGGATAGATTTCGTACCACATACTCTCTAGAGGATGCAATAACACCAACACGTCGAAGGAATGTGCGTTTGGTGCCGTTTTCACGATGGTGGCATCATCGGACCTTATTTCTTCAAAAATGAGGCCGGAGCTCGCGTTACGGTTAATGGAGATCGTTACCGCACCATGATCAATGATTTTTTGTTTGAAAATATGGATGACATTGATCCGGAGGAGATGTGGTTTCAACAGGATGGTGCTACGTGCCATACGGCGAACGCAACCATCGACTTATTGAAATCAAAATTTGGCGATAAGTTGATTTCGAGAAATGGACCTGTCAATTGGCCTCCAAGGTCGTGCGATTTGACACCTCTCGATTATTTCCTGTGGGGCTACGTGAAGTCACTGGTTTATGCTGATAAACCAGCAACAATTGACGCCTTGGAGGCCAGCATTGTTCGTGTTATTCGTGACATACGGCCAGCAGTGCTCGAAAAAGTGGCCCAAAATTGGACGTCCAGAATGCGCTTCGTCAAGAACAGCCGCGGTGCCCATATGCCCGAAATCATTTTCAAATGTTAATGTCACGTATTGATCTTTCGAATAAAAAAAAAATTTTGATTACAATTTAATTTTTTGTGTTATTTTTTACAATTTCAAGTTCCATCGGGCTTAAAAACACCCTTTATTAGAAGTAAAATAAATTTTATTTCATGAAAATCCATGGATAAATTCCCGTTTTATTCCCGATAAAGTGAAATTACCTACTTTGACATTTTTTATCGCAAATTTGTGTAGAGCTAAAAGTTTTGTGATTTTTTAACGGGTTTACCCTGTTTATTACACAGTACTTTGTTTAATCCTACATTTTTATTATTTTTTCATAAAGCTGCATATATTAGAATGAATACCCTAGTATGTACCAAATTAAAGTTGAGACATGGCCCATATCTTAAGCGTCGGCTAAAAGTGTTTGAGATGTCTTATTAAAGTGCAGTAAAGGCTGTAAGAGTAAATAAGAGTGTGTTTATTTTAAAGTTGCGATAAATAAACTCAAGGTTAACGTAAGGAAAATTAGCCAACGCGTTTCTTAAAAGTTAAAAACGTAACAATATGTATTAAGTTTCTTTAAATCAAATTAATATTTTTCATGGTTAACCTTCCCAATTTTCTAAAAGTTATTGTATTCAAAATTATTATAATATTCATCGATCTTAACTCACAAATAAAATCTTTTATAAATTTAACTAATAATTAGTAATTAAAAATAACTTGAGTCAGAGTGTTTCTATTTCAAAGTCTTTCCCATAAACCAAAAGTTTTTAATGAGTTTTTTTTTTTAATTCTCAAATGTTAGATTAAAGTTTGCAACTTAAAACAAGTCAAGCTTGTAATTATAAGTTTTGAAAATGAAAACAACAAATAAAACAATTGCAATAAAAATTACACCATTCAAATCTAAATAAATAAAATAAGTGCCTGTTCAACGATTTCGAACGTTAACGTTCGCATAGAAAATAATATTTAAAACAAAAACAAATTTTAAAATTTTGTTGCTGTTTTCAATGTTATTTTCTATGCGAACGTTAACATTCGAAATCGATGAACTGGCAGTAAGTTTGCATCATAGAACTGGTGGTACCAACCCGTATTGTAAAAAATCTAAACTTGACGTTTAAATTTTTTTCTATTATTTTGGTAATTTGAATTTTTTATTATTGTAATACCCTTCACCACAGGTGCAAAGGGTATATATAAGTTTATCATTGCGCTTGTAACTTCTACAATATTGACCCTAGACCCTATAAAGTATATATTTTCTGGATCCTTATAAGAAGAGAAGTTCAAATGACGATGTCCGTGTGTCCGTTGAAATGGGGCTTCTAAAGAATCTGGATGTGGTGCCGACTTGGTGTTTGTATATTTACGTCACATATGGTCGGAGATAAGAGCAAAATACCACAAATACCTCTTATATTACTCATAAATTCCTTATTCTTGTTTTTTTAATATATATATGTATATGGAGAACAGCAAGAGAAAAAGTTTCCAAATTAGGTACACGCATCGTGGTTATCAATAGACAATATCCGACAATATATGAGTGGGATTGGAGAAGTGGACATGGTACTTTCCATACAAAGACATTATAGATTTCAATATATCTGGAGAACGGCAGGAGCTAAAGTTTCCCAATTCGGTACAAGCATCTTGGTCTGTAATGGGCAATGCCCGACAAAATGTGGTTGGGAGTCAGGTGTGGCACAAAATATAAGTATTCAAATCTAAAGAACGGTAAGAGATAAATTGTCCGAATTTGGTACACATAACCTTTGTTAGAAAAGTGGGCGTGACACCTTCCGTATTAAAACATTAAAGATTTCTGTATATTTAGAGAACGGTAAGAGCCAAAGTTTCCAAATTAGGTACAAGCATCTTGGTTATCCATACACAACATCCGACAACATGTGAACGGAATTGGAGAAGTGGGCGTTGCACAAAATACATTTATTTATGTCTATAGAATAGTGTTTATATAACTTTCTGTTCGTATTGGACCATGGTGAAGGGTATATTAGATTCGGCATAGCCTAATGTAACACTTTTTTTATGCTTTTGACTTTAAAAATTTTATTTACACAATATTTAAGTGAAAAATTATTTTTAATCGCTTGTATGTGTATCAGTGGCTTTGGATTTTTCTACACATTCACGTAACAATCTAAACGTATTTTCTGCTCTCTTTGCAAGCGTAATTACGAGTTAAGTAAAGAAAAATAAAAAAAAACTTGTAAGAAAATGTGGGTTACAACAAGGTCATGTTGCCGCAACGTGTTGTAAACAAGCCAAGCATAAACATGTTTCGAAAAACGTCAATTTTATGCGATCATGCTATTTTAGCTTTATAGAATTTAACTCGTAAAATCCGTAGGCAAGAAAATTATGATACATAATTCCAATTGAGCGACATTCAAATCAAGTTTTTAAATGCAACACAATGGTTTGCAATTAGAGTTTTTTTTCCACTTGGGACTTCTCCAGAAAGCAGGAATTGCAAACATTACAATTTTAAGCCGGGGGCTCGGAGGTTACAATACATGGGGACAGCCATACAGTTCTTTAGGTCTTGATGGGCTGATTTGTGAATGATTGTAGAAGAGCTCCAAGCGAATCTTAGCGGATTATATGAGAAGCTATGCGGCTCTCTGCAACATCACCGGAAATGAAATGGCTGATGAGTTCGCGAGACAGGGCTCATAAATGGAGGATCCTAAATGTGTGGAGACTTTCAGACCTGCAGTGTATTTCTGGCGGAGGTTCTAGGGATTCTAAGGGCCGTGGAATTGGTAGGGAGCAACATTAGCATGGGCTGGGAGGTCACTATATATGTGGAAAGCCAGGCGGCTCTTAGGACCTTGATGGTCTGTTAAGTGAGCTCCAGGCTAGTGGATAATTGCAGGAGGGCTCTAGGAGAAATATTACGGGATTATATGGTGAAGCTGTGCTGGGTACCGGGTCACTGAATCATCACCAGCAATGGGATATATTATGAGTGTGCGGGACTGGGCTCGGAAATGGATGATTATGACTGTTTGGAGGCGGTCAGGCTTCCAATGGGCTTCTACTTTGTGAGGATCAGGGAATGGGTTCTGGCGAGACTAATCGACTCTGAGGGAACCGCACGGACAGTAGAGTATCGCGCGCGCGGTGTGATCGGTGCTTAGGAAGTCGGATTCGCTGCTGAGCAGGGGTAGGATCTGCGTAAAGACCATGCTAAGTATTATTAGGGGCCACTGTATGATAGGCAGGATGGCGGTGAAAATGGTACCTGACTTGTCGGATATATGTTGGTTGTGTGAGGACCCAGATGAGTAGGAGACAGTTGAGCGCATTCTGTGCCGGTGATTTTTTATCTACCACTACTTTCTCTATTCCTGTGCTGTCACTATTTATTTCTCATATTCTTTTCTTACTAGAACTCTATCACTAACTAAGGCGTTACAATGGACCATATTGGTCTCTGGGTGAGGTGTTAAGTTTACTTCACACCAGCCTTTCTACCTAACCTAAGCTTCAGACCTTTAATGGGCTTTTATTTTGGAAAATCTTGCGAATGGGTTCAAGCGGGACTAATTAGGCCTGGGGGAATAGAACGGGCTCTAGAGTATTGCGGATGTTATGGCCAGTGCTTAGGAAGAACGACCTGATTCTGTGCTGGAAAAGAATATGGCCACGATGATATGCAGGATCGTGGTGGTAATAGGATCTGACTTGTCGGTTTTTTTTTCGTATATTGTGCAAGGGCACAGATGACATAGCAACAGTTGCGCAAGTACATGTCTCACTGTCCTAGACTATAGAACAGTAGGCTGTGATGGATGGATAGTAGGTTTATAGGCGAATTGGGTGATGTCTTGAGAATCTGACGGGATTCTTAATGGGAAAGGTCTGGCTGTATAACGGGCGGCTTGGGACTGGGTATGTTTAGGCCTGTTGTGTTTCCTAGGGTTGTTGTGCTTTTTGGTCCAATTTTATCTTCCACTATTTCCTATCCTTTCATTCTTTATTTTCATAGTTCTTTTCTCCTTAGCATTCAATAACTACCTTAGGCGTCATAATGGATCATATTGGTCTCTAGGTGAGGATGTGAAGTTTGACTTCGAACAAGCCTTTATACCTAACCTAACCTTAGTCGAATTATGGAGAACATTTTTTAAACAATTTATCTGATTTTATTTTTTTTAGGGCTCCATGAAATAATTCCCCAATGTTAGAGATATTATTTCATATGAAATAAATCCCTAATTTAAAAAATGAAATAAGCCCCCAACGAAATGAAATAGCGCCCAAACATAATTTTAATAATTCCCCGATTTTTGTGTTCCTTTTTCAAATGAAATAAAGCGCAGATTTATAAAATGAAATAAGACCCCAATATTATACATTTAATTGTACAGTTTTGGTTCTTAAAATCGCACGATATATAGTATGGTTGCGCTTTCGGCCAGGAGCAAGGATTTTCTTTTCTGTAGTATATCAAACACCGGCTTCGCAATCATTATATAATTCTTACACACATCTGAAGCGATTCCGAATCTCTCTACGACTAATACCCAGTAAAAAATGTTCTCCAAAAGGAGCAGATTTAATGTATAAATTCATACCTCAACTCGCTTCAAACCTGCTGATGGGATGCCTGAATTTTGAATGGGGCGTTCCCGGTTTGGAGGACTATTTTCTGCTGACAATAAGCTCTTCTTTTAACATAATAAAACATGCAACTAAAGCACTCTTAAAGGGCTAATTATATAAACACATTCATTAATGTTTTGATTTTGCTGGTTTAAATGCCTTTTTTCAAGCATTTTCGTAAACCATAATGTATATAATGTATAAGAGCTCTCTTATTGAAGCGCTCGATAATGCGGTTTTTCTCTTAAGGGCTTCAAAAATACAAATTTTTTTACTGGGTGTAAGCGTATTTCACTGTGTTATAGAAGTATCTCACAGTGGAATCATTTTGTGTAACAGTATCTCCCGTGCGAGAAATCTACTATGATTAAGAAATGCGTTCGTCTACGATCAAAAAAGCTCTTCATGAGATTCCCAGCAGACTTTTACATGACTGAAAATGCTAGCAGCGAAGTCCTCAGAAATCGTTGTTGTTGTTTGTGTATATTTGTTTGAGGATGTATTTCATTTTTTTTTTGCTTTTTGGAATTATTTCATGGCGCCCTTTATACCCACACCACCCTTCCTTTATTATGCGTTTGTGCTGATGTGCTCAGCATATACAAATATTGGTTTTAGAGCCACCTTTTAGTATACCGATTGACTCAGAATCACTTTATAAATTGACCTAACGATACCCGTGTGTCCGACTAGCTGGCTTCTTCTACAAGCTTCTCTTCAGAATGGAGTAATTGTGCCTATTAACCTTCTAATTCCTATATATCGGTAGTATTTAGATTATTTTTTGTTTTTTTTTTATCTAAATTTTGTATATAATTGCTAAGTATATCCGGAGTAATGACCTCTTCTCTTTCCATAACTTTCTGTAGAATATTCTTCTGTAGTATATACGAATGCACGTCTTCTCTTTCCACAAATTTCTGTCGAAATCTAATAATAAGGAGAGCTGAAATTCGGCACACTTCTTGGCGGAAAGTCGTAACGGACCAATATTTTTATTTTCAATTTGTGGGAAGAGGGCGTGGCTATTGATTTTTGCCATTAACCTCCTTAGTCGAGCCAAACAACAAGACTGGACGTGTTGAAATTTTGGGACTGCATTACTGACAAGCGGAAAATTCAAATAGACTAGTTTCTTTTGTTAAACATGGTGGTGGGTGAGGGGAAGTATATAGTTATTCTGCATGTTTCTCAAAATTGCTGTTTTACAGAAAGCTTATTAAATTCGGTCATAAACGTATATGTTAATTACTTTTGACATACGGCCATGTTCATGTTCTGTAAACCAAAATCACGTGAAATTAAAATCGATGGAGACTTTAAGTTAAATTTTTTTTAAATGAACATAACTTTTCCTGATTTCAAAAGTGGTTTTGGTACAGGTATGTGGTCCTCAAAGTATGACGTATATTAAAGGAAATTTTTTTTATGAACTTTAAACACAGGATCAAATTCAAAATTTGTTGGATTTCAACTTCACGTGATTTCGATTACCAGATCATGGCCGATAGTCTCAGTTTTTAAATGTTTTTTTTTGCACTGTAAAAGATTTTTTATGAATATTTTTTATTTAAAGAAAAGCCCCCTTATGCATAACAAATATTTCAGTTTTATAACAGGTTTATGACACGAATTTAAAATGAAAATTTGTTAAACAAATCTTTTATGAATCAAACATATTTTTTATATAAGGCTTATATAAACATTTTCATAGAAAATTCGTGTTATAAACCTGAAATAAGGCCGAAAATATATTTAAAATTTTTTTTAAATAATTTTATTTATAACAAAGTCACAAATTTTCACAATTTTCACAAATTTTCTATAAATTCCCGGAAATAAAAAAAGCCCAAAAATTTAAAAACCCTTGTTCATACAACTCTTAACCCCAGGATTACCGTCCTGGTCTGTCCAGACCAAATTTGTGTTTTGCTTGTAATATTTTCGCATATAACAAAAAATCAAAAAAAAACAGGGACGTGAATTCTATAAATGATATGTTCTGAATTGAATGAAACTAATTTGGATTCGATTGGAGCAAATAAGTGGGGTTAAATTCCATTGTTATGTAAAAGTCTAAAGGTCTAGCCAGACCAAATTTTTTTTTCCTTGAAAGATATTTCAAATAGGACAAAATATTAAAAAACAGATACGTGAGCTCTAGAAATGATATGTTCTTATTCGAATGAATCAAGTTCGAGTGAAATCAGAAAACTCCGGCCTATTATGCGCTTAGTTCAATTTAACTACAAAAACCTAACGCAAAACTTGTTTCAGCTGTGGTAGATGCGAAATAGCAATGTGCGAAATTAAAGGCTACATTTTCAATGACTTGCATATGGAATAAAATAATGAAATAATAAAATTATATAATAAATTTGTATAATCTAATGTAATTAGCATACGTTCAATAAACAATATATTTATTTTCTTTTTATTTAATTGGGGTTTTTAGCTGTACAAATTGTGGTCTGGCCAGATCCAGAGGAGAACTTAGTGGCAAAAAGTTACCGAGAATCCTAGGGTTAAATGCATAAGAAAATTATTTGCATATAATTTGTTGTATATTTTGTAATAGAAAATCGGTTTTATGTAAATTTTTCAAAGAAAAAAATGTTCCTGTTTTTTTCTCATTTTTTTACGAGTAAATATTAAAAAAAAATCCGAAAATAAAAATCGAAAACAAACTGAGTGAAAATAACTCAATATGAAATATTATCTTACCCAAACATTTGCCTATGAGTATCTGGCAATGATTAAATTTCGCCTTAAACAATTTTATCATTCATTCATCACAACATTAAAGACCTAAATTTTTATATCATTCGAATGTATTTTTTTTTTTTTTTGTTGTTCGTTTTGTGAACAAATTTTTCTTTATTGCTCGATGGCAAGTTCTTTGAAAAGGGGTAAAAGAAAAATTTAATGGATACTTCTTTCTTCATGCCTTTCTTTTGAGGATGTTGACGCAGACAAGGATTTGTATTGATATGTGCGAGTGTCTGGATGGATGTGTGCGCTTATTTTACAAAGGATGTGTATGAATGTGTGTGTGTGTGTTTATTCTGTAATCATAGATTTATTTATTACTCTTATTGTAATTTATTTAGCAAACAATAATATTATGAAAATAAGCAAAAAAAAATTTTTTTTTTTTTTGTTAAACTTAAACACGTCCTTCGTTTACAATATAACTGTTTGATTAATATTTGTTGTTTTTGTTCTTGTTCTTCGTTTTGTTGTTATCTTTTATTTTTATTTTCATGTTTATTATTTTCACAAAAGTTTCTTTTTACATCGACGATGAAAAAAAAAATGTTGTTTGCTAAATACAATTCCCTTAAAAATAAAAAAACGTATTAGAGCATTAAATTTTATTCGATATTTACATTTTATTATATTATTTAATAATGGTTTAAGGGTTTAACACACAGCCAAAAAAGAATTTTTAAACATTAAATTAAATTTACAAGTAATTGAACCCATTTGTTTAAAAAGTCTTTCAAATGTTTTTACAATCTTCAATAGAATTTAAGAGAAAAACAAGAAGGAAAGTCTAGCCGGCCACGCCCGACCACTTGATAGCCTACACCATAGTATAAACAGACAAATATTTGAGAGTGTGCCCTATTTGGAACACATGGACAACCATAGTCCCGGTAAAATCAAATTATGTTATCATTTAAAAGTCCTTTGTGCCGAATATTATCTTGATATCTACATATATTCAAAATTTTTTTTTATCTGAAAGCAATTTTATGAAAAACTTTGGACCTATTACACAATATTTTGCCATGACATAGTAGATGATATAAAATTTTTTATACGCCAACATTTGTAACAATACCAACATTCATAAGGAGATTATGACATTAAAATCTTTTTTCGGGAGTGGTATTTGTATGGGTGCTATGATTAAATATGTACCATTTCCGATGAATCTAATCCAGAAAGGAGTTTGAACAGGACCTCTGTCCAATTATGGACCGCTCTTCAACGTATTGAATAGGCAGGCTTGGTCCTTGGGACAATTTTAGCCTATGTAACAAATTTAATCGAATTATCTTCAAAACCGCGAACTTTATTTTGAGCACAAGGTTTACATAGACAGCCAGCTAGCCAGGCATCCTGCCATCCGAAAGGACGGAAGGACATCGAAATATCGACTCAGAAAGTGTCTAAAGAAAATTCTAAAATTTTTAAAGTGTGATATTTTTATGAACCTTCAAAATAGGATCGTTTTAAAAATTTGTGCGATTATAATTTCACTCAAATTCAGTTTGCAAATCATTGCCATATAATTAAGAAAAAAAATCATTCGAAAATAACATTTTTCAAAAAAAAAATTAAAATTATATTAATTCTAATGAGTATTCTAAGTCAAACTACAATTTTTAAAAAGCTTTTATACTTTAAAAGTCTTATTCCTTCAACATTGCTGTAAAAATTTCCTAATAAAAATTTATAATAAAAATGAAAACTCAACATGAGAAGTAAAATTCCCAGATTCTATTTGTTAAAAAAAAACTTCCGAAAAGAGCAGTTGAATATTAGAATTTCCTTTAAATTCAGAAAAGAACTTTTGAAATTTAAGCCCTAATCATGTAAAACGCAACGCAACGCCAAATAATTACATTGAAGTACAAACAATGTTTTAAATATTTTGTAATTTTGTTGTTGCTTTCTACAGAAATTTATGCACCGTCTAAAAATTTTCAACGCCACAAGCCATGCAGCGTTTGAAATTTTGAAACGCAATGTGAATTTCTGTAGAAAGCAACAACAAAATTACAAAATATTTATGACTTTGTTTTTGCTTTCAATATAATTCTTTGGCGTTGCGTTGCGTTTTACATGATTATGGCCTTAGATTTTTTTTTTAATTTAGAGTATTACAATTAAAAACATGACTTATCATTTATATTTTTGCATAAATTTAAAAATTGGTATTAGAAAAGGCCGGTTGCAAACCCACACCACTGTTAGTGGAGAGGGTCTTTTGCATTTGTGGTTCTAGATCTACAATAGACAACCTATTCCAGTAAAAAAAACTTTTGTTTTTCTTTGAAGCACTTAAGAGAAAAAGCGCATAGTCGAGCGCTTCAGTAAGAGAGCTCTTATATAGCAGTAAATGATAACGAATAAAATATACAAAAAAGCTGCCATTTAAGAGCTGACAAAGAAAAAGGGCTTAAAGCGAAAAAATTATATATATTATGGTTTACGAAAGTGATTGAAAAAAGGCATTTAAACATTTAAAAGCAAAACATGAATATGTTATGAATATAGTTAGCCATAAAAAAGATATTTTAGGAGCTCTTTGTTTGCATGTCTTATTAGGTTAAAGAAGCATTTATTGTCAGCAGAAAATAGTCCTCCAAGCTGGGAACACCCCATACAAAAATCAGGCATCCCATCAGCAGGTGTGAAGCGATTTGAAGTAAATTCAAGCATAAAACCTGCTCCTTTTGGATCACATTTTTTACTGGGATACTACTACATTTTGCGATTGTATGCGCTGTATGCATTTGCATATGTTGTAGTTAATATTGTTTAAATCTCTACAATGTGTGTGCACACGTACGTGATAAAAGAGAATAAAAGAGAAAACGCGGCGCCCTGAATTTGCCGATCGCAGCTCTAGACATAGCTGCCGGATTTGAAGATTTATACCCTAAATTTGACGATTTTTCAAATAACAAATTTTGTTCAAATTTACAAATGTTTTTAATATAATTTCACATTTTATTTTAGCTTCTTAGATAATTTGATTTACTTGATTGACAGTAATTTTCATGTCTTAGCTGTCATCATATAAAATACGAATTTTTTTAGCACGATGCATATTTTTAAGAGTTCTATTTGATCAGTTAGTACTGTTTTATTACAGCCACTCTCTTTAGTCTAGGTTCTTAATATGAAACTTTTCTTTGATAAAGTCTGAGTAACATTAGTTTTTACTTTCTGTTGACGTTCTGTTTCGTTCGTTTCGGTAACAAATATTTTGTAGTTACTTTTTCTGCGAAAGGAATCAGCTGCCTTTAAAAAGAAAAACATTGAAATTGTAAAAAAAAACGTCGTTAAAAATAAAAAATGAATATTTTGTATCAAAAATACGTAAATTTTGAAAAAAATCATTACCTCCCAGAAAAAACTTTTGGAATTTTGCTAATAGGTAGTAGTTATTTCACACGTTACCTGGTAAGTAGGTATCATTACAATTGTCATTATTCTGAAAACCTCAATAAGGACTTTCTATTAATGACCTCAGTAAATACTTTTAAGTTCTATTTATTCACTACTGAATATTTGCTTACTAATAATCAGCGCAATAACTACTTCTTAGGTATATAAACAGTTTTAATATGTATTATTAACAAATTCTTGTTTTTGTTTATATTTCCGTTTTACTAACTAACTAAATAAAAACTAGTTATGGATTAGGCTTCTTGTAAATATATTGTTAGTACTTACAATTCTACTTACTGGTAGTTAAACAATAACTAGATATTTTTTAACTACTAGTAAGTGTATTGTAAGTACTGAATTCTGTGGACAACTCGAACAAAAATAAGTAGTTATTCAGCCGACAAATAAGTAGTGTTTATATGGCTCCAACATTAATTGGCTGCTTACCGGGTAAGTAAAGTTTTTGCTGGGCCAGTAAAAAATGGAGCTTTCTGGTAAGCAGTTTTGTGAGATACATTACCCCCTTACAAACCTGTTTACAAGAGGCATGATTTTTATATGGCAAATTTCCACTTGGAAGCACTCTTTTTTTCTCTCTTCTAAAAACCCATTTGATGGCTGATTGGGTATAAAAAAAAATTTTATTTTCTGTGTTCGGTAATATTTTGGGAACAATCGTAAACACATTAAAAAATACAACCTGCTTCCATGTAAGGGATTAACAGAAGCAGTTAGAACTTTGTTCGTAAATTTTTTCTCTGAAATAATGATTGGAATTATTCACTTATAACCTGCCTACTTATAAGGGATAATGCGAAGTTGTTAAATCATTTTTATTTACATACATTAAAAATTCACTTGCGTTGTTTCCGCTTCTCTGCTACTTCTAAGTAGGGATGGGCAATATATATCGATATATCAAAATATCGATATTTTAAAAAATAATAATCGATATATATCGCCGATATTTAAAATACCCATATCGAATTACTACTATCGAATTCGATATTTTTAAGAACTCTTTATAATAAAATGCAACTTTGTGACCGTTCAACTGCTTACAATACTGATGTTTTTTAAGAATTTTTATGACTTATATTGACTTATATAGTTCTTTAAGAGAAGACAACAAAATAATAAGCGCGGGAAAATATTCCGGAGAAGCTTCCTAAAATTATGCAAAGAACCGCCTTATTAAAAGCAGCAAAAGACTAATTAAAGTTGGAATGTTAATAAAAAAGAGAGCAATATTTTGTTTTTTTTTTTATTTGAACATGTTCTTCGCTTATATATTAAAAATAAAATATCACACAGTTTACCTGTATAGTATGTGTCACAAGTTTCGTTTACCGGCATTATAAAATCCCATTTAAATTTTTCGTAATTTATTTTTTTTTTTTTAGATTTCATATGGCGAATAAAAAAATGTGGTCTTGGCAATAAATTCACTTTCTTTATTTTTATTGAATTTTATTTTATTGTAGAATTAACTACCTGTCCCTCGATTTCGAACGAAAACTTCGTTTGCATAACTTACATTAAAACCTAAATTTTATTTTTGTTTTAAATGGAAGTTAAGCGAATGAAAGATTCGTTGGAAATCAAGTTACTGCCTGTCTGTTGAACGCTAGCGCAAAAGTGACTCGTTTATCTTACATTTAAAACAAAAACAAAATTTCAAAATTTGTTTTTGTTTTAAATGTAAGTTAAGCGAGTCACTTTTGCGCTCGCGTTCTACCAACAAGCAGTTAGAATGTAATTACATGTAAAATATTTGTACATACGAAAATATGTATGTATTTACACAGGCATATTAAGTTTTTAAATTTGGTAATAATTTCAGCTAAATACGTTCGATACATCGATATATATATATCGATACTCTTAATAAAAATCGATAGTATCGATATACTTTTTCAATTTGCGCCTCCCTACTTCTAGTAGTATGTAATAGCCAGTGTATATATCAGCGCTCTTGTACGCTTCTTGCTTCCGGAAACCTTAAATTTTTTTTACTAGGTAATTAAAACAAATTTTTTCCAGCTGTAAACAAAAAATTAAAATTTTTTTCATATCACAACAAATAAATACATACACGTAACTTAACGTTGAACGCTATTTTCAACAGATTTGTACGTCACAGAACAGAAAAAGGAAAAACAAACCACACGAACAGACTTTCAGTTGAACAGCAACAAAAAAGCTGATTCATAACAGAACAGAACGTGCAAACTAATTCTGTCTTTAAGTTCTTAAGCAGGATTTTCGACGTATAAAATAGGTGTATGATATTCCATGGTTTTAGTTGACTTTCCTACTTTTCTTATGATTGCCAATACTTTTGAAAAATTTTTGGTTGTGTTATTTTAATAATAAGTTTCTAAAGGAAAATTTTTATTTTATGTTCAAATAGAGGCAGAATATGTATATAAAAATTTTATTAGCAACGGAAAGTAAAAATAACAATTAATTTTCAAAACTTATTAAAAGTTAGTGGTTTTTTTTACAATGATGATTTTTGTGACGATTTAGCTTAGTCAATTTGAAAATTTTTTCTTAAAAATTTGACGATTTTCGACCAATTTTATCTGGCAGCTATGGTTGTAGATCCATCTTAAAGTATACCGATTGACACAGAATTGCTTTCTGTATCAATATAATTGTTGGTTGTCCAGGTAAAACTTTTGTGCAAATTTGGATATAGTTTAGTGAAATTTGGTACTTATCGCTTATTTACTTCAATAGTGACATAACTCAAAAAATGAAATTTTGGAGTTAGTGATGCAACATTGTACGCTTTATTTTTTTCACTAACATTTTCTAACAAAATTCATCTTTATATGAAGAGAATGTGTCGTTATTTTTTCTAAGTGGTTAGAGCAAACTAAATACTTTAAATGCGTTTATCTCGAAATGTATTTTTTTAGTCATGTCACTATTGAAGTAAATGAGCTATATATTCTTATTGTCACAAGGGAAACATTTTAAGAATATTCCGCCTTATGGTGTTACATCCTCTGGGAAATGTGGAGATTGTGGTTAATACCCAAAGTCGCGGGAAGGGATTTCTTTGAAAGTCTACTCTCGAGCGCTGATTTTTCACCGCTTCCGTAGAAGTCCGGCCTAAGGGCAGATCTCTTCGGCTCTTTAGAACGAAGCTAGTGTATAATTCTACGGAACTGAACATTAAACATGGCTACCTGTGCGTGTTAATGGTGCTCACAATCTGGAGAGATTGGGAAGCGCATTATTAGACAACCATGAGGTTAAACCGTAAAGCTAGTGCTGATGTAAATCTACACACATCTATCACAAGGACCAAAGCCTATGGAATGTAGTAAGAATTGGTAAATACTTTTGCATAACTACCATGCAATCTTTTTCCCGGAATAGAGTCTTTGAAAACTATGGCCATGCTTTTTTTTGGATTTTTTCGTCAAATATGTGCTAGGTCCGAACATACCTTAATACATATACTTATTTTATTGTCTATAAAACACAAGGGGTTAAAGTGCCTTTGTTTAAAAATTGAGATTAAGTGCTCATATACCCCGTGTGCTCCAAGCGAAACAGGTATTTTAATGACAACTGCTAGAATTGGTCGCCATATCTCGCTACCGGCTGAGAATTCCACATTCACCTCTTGTGTTCTGAACTTCCCCTACTAAGTCCACATGTAATCTCAATTAAAAAAACCCCCTTGTGCTTTAAGCCTCTCATGTAACAATTATGTTAAAGTCTTTAAATCGAAAAATTTTATAATTAAAAATAATTAATATTTTTCTGTAGAATGTATTTTGCTAACCCATTTTCCGTCGACCGGTAATTATAATCACCAGCACTCATACTGTTTTTTTTTTGTTGCAATGGTTTTTTCTTCTGCCAGTTACTTAAAATCTTATTTCGTTAATATTGTCAGTTTACTTGGTGCGGCGAAAATGGGTTAAATATCACAGTTTTTAGATAAAAATAATTTAAATTATACACAGTCCATTTGAAATGATTCCTAAGTAACCACTTTTAATTGCGACTCTTCCGATAATCCAAAAATTATAAGCAATTGAAAGTTATATTTTTGTTGGCGCACTAAAGCCCGGCAGACACAAACAAAATTCTACAAACTTCATTATATTTTTACCTCCAATATTTTTTTCATTGAAAAAGCCAATGAACCACTGATGTATCATCTTTTCTCCACTTCTCACCCAATAAAAACGTTATATTTTTGTAAACACTGCAGCCCATTTATTTAAATCGACAGTACAGAATACTATCTGCCAACTTAGTATGTCAAAATGGTTTTCATAACCAATAGTAAAACACAACACATATTCTTTGCGTGCAATTCATTTTAATTTGAAGTCCTTTAAAGTAAGATCAGCCTCAGGAATTGAAATGTGTGGTGATTCTAGACGGCAAATATATTTATAGAATATAAAGGCTTGGCTATGTGCCAAAAGTAACCACAATTCAGCACGTGGATCATCAAAATTATTTTTGCAATATCATCGGGCACATATTCTTTCAATGGCACGAACAATTGTAGAATTCGATCTAACGCTGGCATTAATGTAACCAGCGTGTTTTGCTGTATTAATATTATAATTTTGAGATTTTGGGAAAATAAAACCTATACAGCCCAATTATGAATAAAAATTCCCTGGGAGTTTTTTCCCTTTTCCCATTTCTACAATTGAATTAACATAGGAAAAATGGGAGAAGGGAGAAAACTCCCAGGGAGTTTTTCTTTCATAATTGGGCTGATAGTTTTTGAGTTTCAATAAAAAAAAGTCATATGTGCTGTTTTCACAACACATGTGCTTGAACGTGTAGTAAAATTTATATGAAAAGCTCTCAGTTTTTTGAGTGTTTTTCATATAAATTTTACTACTCGTTCAAGCACTCGTGTTGTGAAAACAGCACAATAATCTAACAAAAGGACAATTCACTCACAAAATGACAATCTACTGTCTTCTGTTTTGAAAAAATAAATCTTAAAAGACATCGTATCAAAAAAAAAAGAACTGCCTTCTTAAAAAAAGCACGAATGGTCATTGTACCCATAAGCCATTATATTGTTGCAAAAGTAACTTTAGTTAAGAATGAGTTTAATTGATTAGTTATTTCGTATTTGCTAGTAATTTTATTAGTTTAAATTATTATTGTATTAGTTATGCATATTTTTAATGTAAAAATCACTGTACAGAACTTTCTAGTACAAATGTAATGTTATAATTGTTATACATAATTGTATAACATAATAGTGTTAAGATCAGAGCTGCCGTTTTTGGTTATTTCTAACCAAAATTGGTAATCTTTTTTCTCAATGTGGAGATGTGAATATTTTTTTCATTTTGGTACTACGATTTTGTCACAATT
Organism: Pollenia amentaria; assembly: GCA_943735925.1. NCBI lineage: Eukaryota > Metazoa > Arthropoda > Insecta > Diptera > Polleniidae > Pollenia > Pollenia amentaria. The sequence goes on along the minus strand of OX031010.1, from coordinate 178,069,794 downwards.
TGTTTCAAATGAACGGACGTTTTTATACTTTATGAAAAACAAAAAATCCCTTTCAAAACAGCTACCAGATATTTTTTTTTAAGATTTTTCGATGGATATTTTCAATGAATTTTTTTAAATGAACGTAGATTTTACTAAAAGTGGAAATTGCATAATATCACGCGGAATCTATTTCAGAACATGACTGAACAAGTACACAATAGTAGTTTTATTGTTTCTTAAATCTTGAATATATGTAAAATTTTCTAAATTTACAAAATTTCTAGTTGTATATTTAAATTTTGGAATACACATCGAAATTTTAAAGCTCTTTGAAAAATAAATTGATATGTAATCTATAATTTTAGAATTTATGGAATTTACTGTAAGAAAATTTCTTGAATTTAAGAAATTTGACATTTTACTTTTTATAACCTGTCGGTATATATAATTATATATTTATTTAATGTTTTTTAGATAAGGATTTGGCAATATTTTGAATTTATAAAAAAAAAACCTTTGACTGTCAGTCATATACTTTTTGCCCATTGAATGTACGTTCTGAAATACGAAACAATTTTGAAGCAGTAATAATAAAAATTATACAGGCCTGTCACAGAAATCAGTTCCGATCGAAAGTGGAAGTGATTTCGTATCTTGCTTCCCCAAAAACGATCGGAATTGATTTCTGTGACACGCCTGATAAATTTAAAATACAATTTACAAACAGGAGAAACAAGTTATACCCATTTTCATAAAATTTTGGATACATGTATATTAGAAAATATTCACAAATAATGCACCCCGTATATCGCCAACAGTTTCCAATTTCGCCAAAATTATCGCCATAACCCAAATCGTGAATTTCCATCGCCAAAGGGATTAGAAAATTGCCACATTTTACACCCCTACCACTGACAGTTAAAAAGCGGAAAACAATTTAATTATTCCTTTTTTGTTATTTATAACTGTGAAGTAAAAAATTTCGTTTATTGTAAAGGACATATTCAAAAAAATTCAACTTATTTACTTTCAATATCCGAATTTTTTATAGAAATTTTACGGGTTAAACTCTTATAAAATAAAAATATTTTTTATGAAAAAAGGCTTAAATATAGAAAAGATTTCGATTTAAGTTTCTTGTTATTTCTTTAATATGTATTAAGTGCAAGTATCCTTTGTCTTACAATGCAAATTAAAATAAATTTTAATGTTTTCCTCAATTAACAAAAGGCATTTCTAATTTGGTTATATTTTTTCACATTTGGTAACTTTTTTAAAAATTTTGGTTGTAAAAATTGTCTTAGTCGTGGCAGCACTGGTTAAGATTATTGTTAACCCATAAAGTATGCTTTAGTTTATTAATGTATAATAGCTCAATTTAAATTCAGACATAGTGTTAATGCATAATGATATTAGCTGTTAAGATAATAAAAGCTCGAATGGTCCAGAAATTTCGAAAATGTTAAAGACATTTCGAAAACGCTCGAACAGAGTCAAGGCCTATCCAATAGGTCTGCTTACCGCTACAACAATACAACAGTACAAAAAACAACAGGCATTTTGTTTGTGTAATTTTCCTCACGGTTGTCAAAATCTTACTACTACATAGGGAAAACAAAAGGAAAAACGTGTTTTGTATGCATGTATGTGTGGCAAAAAAAACAAAAAATGTAAACAAAAATGTACATGTATAAGCAAAATGTAAACAACTTTTGACATGGTTGAGGAAAAAACCAAATAAACATCTGGCTCCTTAAGCAGACCTAATGGATAGACCTTGAACAGAGTATAAATTCTCGTGAAGGTGGGCATCGAAAGTCAGTATAACTACGAACATTTAAGTGTGTACATAGCAATTATAAGTGGTATAAGTGACTAAGTTCGAAATAAATTGTTGTGAATAGTTTACACTACAGCTATAAAAAAAGTGTTTAAAGTGTTTAATTTATTTTATTAAAGTTGCAACAAAAGAACTCAAGAGGCTTATTAAAAAGGAAATAAACCAAAAACGTTATTGAAAAGGCAGTAACGTAACAATATTTAATGTTTTATTATGTTGGCTTATTGATTAAATTTGGCCCAAAAGTATTCTATTGCAACTGTAAACATTTTACGAGTCGGTCCATATTCGCCCTTAGATTGTATAAAAATACCACTACCGAACACAGTTTTTTACGTTATGACTAATTTATAAATGTTGGTATTGATATAAAATTTGGTGATGGCTTTTTAGATCGCTACTATGCCATATGACAATTTTGTGACGGCAGGTCCGAAACTGACTTTTGTTTTCATCTTGAGAAGAAACAAATGTCATGTACATTTAGATAACTAAAATCATAAAATTATTTGGTTTTGCAGGGTCTATGATTTCCATGCGCCCCAAACAGGATGGACAAGCCCCACAATTTTATACTGTTTACTTGTTTTATTTTCTTCGAAAATGAACAGTAAAAAATAAGATCTTCTGTTTTGCATTTTTATTAAAAACAAATAAGAATTTAATAAATAAATTTAAGAAATCTTCAAATCGAATAACAAATTTCTTAAAAAAAAAAGGATTTTAATTACTAATAACATTTCTCTATGACGTTTTGTACTCCCGAAAATAATTTTTGATAAAAATGTATTTTATATTATTACCAACTTAATGACTGAAATCGAGACAGAAAGTCATTTTGAGTCTATAGATATAGAAAAGGACGAACTTGGACGTTTATTGTAAGCCGTCACAAACATCAGCCTAAACACATAATACTATAGTAGTGCAGGGTATAAAAATTTCATTTACATCCCCCAAAAATATTACCTAAAACAACAATAAATCACCAAATACAAATTAAAAAAATTAAAAACTAATTAATTATTAAAACAAACAAATATATAAACAAAATAATAATTTATTAATGTCCGTTTATTTAAAATCTTTGTCTATTCATTCTGCAAAAGACTTTCATTTTCAATAGAAGCAAAAAACAAAAAAGAAAACAAAAATAAAAAAAGTTTAATTTTGTTTAATCAATCCAATAGTTATAAAATTTTTTCTATAGAATTGATAACAGTTCATTGATTTTTGTCAAAAGGTTCCGCTATTTATTTTTTCATTTGTTTTGTTTTTATGTAAATTTATTTATTTTTGTTAATTTACATACGAGTACCAGGTATCAACAAAAGTGCTGAGCTTTTTAATAATTTTAATTGATTTACTAAATAAAGGGGAGTAAAAGTGTATTTAAAAGACAATAACGGTTAATATACTCACTACTCCCTTGTTGATATAAAGTATTAACACTCCCTTTGAGGCCACGTACTCTGTTCGAACTTGCAAAATATGTTGAGCAACATTGATTATTTCACCGAAAATGTTGGCATGTATCAATATTTAGTCAATTCACAAGGTATCCTAACATGTCATATTGTCAAAATGTCCTAATATTTCACAATGGTTTAAAAATATTGTTGTTCGTTTGTTAACAAAAAGTGTCTTAAATAAATAGAACGTTGCTTGCTGTGTTTATTGTGCTGTCGTAATTAATCAGAAAAGTCCAGCGCTGAGCGGCTGAGCCGTACAACAATAGTTTTAAACCATTGTGAAATATTAGGACATTTTGACAATATGACATGTTAGGATACCTTGTGAATTGACTAATTATCTATCCCGCGATTTCTCAAAACTTAACCGTTTTCATTAGTTACAAGTATACAATATTGTTTTCCGAAGGCAAACGAATATCATGTTTTTTTTTAATTGTCCTTAAAAAAACTAAAACAATATTATTTTTATAATTCCCCAAATCAATCAAATCAAATGTTAATATTAATTTAAGCACTTTTCTAATATGTTCTTTGTTGGTTATAAAAAGCACTTTACAAATACAAAATAAAAAAATTACAAAAAATGTTGCTTAAAATTCCGTGCGAAATAATATGAGCTGCACTTGTTTCGTACGGAAAACAAAAATGTTGTTAGAAACATTTCGAATGTTTTTCGTAATATAAATAGAGTACAGATCTATCAATATTTTTTCGTTTGTATTTCACAGAAATTTTTTATATATTGTGTTTGACAACATTTCGCACGAAATACTGAACAGAATACCAGGCGAAACAAAAAAAGTCCTCTATAACGAAAATTTTTTTCTCTCCTGCAAACGGAAATTTGTTTTATTAACAACATTTTTTTTAAGATAAAGAAAGATTTTCGAAAATGCTTTTGGCTGCTAACAATAGTTTTCTTTAAACGAAAATTTCGTTATTGCTTTTCACACTACTTTCAAAAACTTTACCATAAAAGGGGAAAATTCTTATTTGCTCACGAAAACGTAAGGAAAATTTTATTAAAGTGGCGAAAGTTTAAAAAACCATAATTTCTAGGTTATTAAATAAAAAAAGAGAGAAAAATCTTCTCGTTATTGTGAAATTATCTCTCGCTTGCTTATGTAAGAGATTCTCTAAGAAAAAAATATAAAAAAAAATTTAGTTGCTAATGAAAACCATTCTATAAGCGACAATTCTGCAATTGTTTCTCTGTCGCAAATATAAAATAATTTTGAACAAAAATTTCTCTGTTGCCAACATAAAATTATTTCAAACCAAAATGTTTCTATTGCAAACAAATAATTTACTGTAAACGAAAATGTGTAAATTGGAAAACAAATATTTTTTATTAATGCTATTTTTTCGACATAAAGTGCAGAAACATTTTTCTATTGCTAAAAATTTCGAGTTTTCTACCAAATAGTTATATATAAGCAAAAACTGCTTAATAAAGAAAATTTCTTTATAAGGAATATTTTTATTCTTAAGCCTATAGTACACGGCATGTAAAAAGACACATGCGCATGTGGTTCTGACGTATTTTTGACGTCATCACACAACACGCAATGTTTATTGTGGCTTTGCATTGACGTCAAAATTACGTCAGAACCACATGCGCATTTTGAGGTTGCTTACAAAAAAAGTTCTACTAAGGAAAATGTTCCGCTTGTTTTCACATATTTTTCCTTTAACGAAAACTTCTCGTTTGCAATTGACAAGATATAAGAAATCTAAAGAAAAATTTCTCAACCAAAAATTTGCTATATACGTGAAAATTCTCATTTGCAAATCTTTCTTTTAACGAAAAAATTCTTGTCGGCAAACGAAAAGTTTTCTATAAACAAAAATTCTTGTTGGCAAACGAAAATTTTTCTATTAAGTTCTTGTTGTAACAGAATTTGTTCAATCAATGACGTGTTAAATTCCCAATTTTTATTTTTGATAAATACATTGAAATTTATTGTTGAGGAACAGCTGGTTTTTATGCGTATTTCACTGGTTGCTTAGGTCAGATTGTCAGGAAACCTTTTTCCAAAGACTTCAGAACAGCTAAAAATGTAAAGCGAATAAGAATTATAAACACTCAGATTTTACTTATTACAATATCAAAGCTTAAACAAAACAACAACTATAAACAGTGAGTTTATCTTTTCTTACATTCCCCAACAATTGGCTGAGTTTTCGTTTATAAATGGACTTTTTTAAATAAAATTTCTAGCCTGCAGCATAAAATTTCTAATTTTTAAGATTCTTCCTTTCGCAAACGAAAAGTATTCTTGGAAGTAAAACTTCTTGCTTGGAAACAAAAATTTTCTTATAAACAAAGAAATTTTCGTTTGTAAACGAAAATATTCTATAAAATATAATTTATCGCCTTCAATAACATTTCTAGTTTTTAAACGCAAGTTCTTTAGAAGCAAAATTCTTTCTATCGCAAACGATATTTGTTTTATAAAGTACAACTTCTCGTTTCGAATATTTTCCTTTAAACAAAGAAGTTCTTGTTTGTTTACGACAATTTTATAATGTATAAATAATCGCCTGTAACGATATTTATAGTTTTTAAACGCAAATTTCTCTGTTAACAAATTTTTTTCTTTTAACAAACGCAGAGTTTTTAATAAAGTAAAACTTCTTATTTGCAAAAGCAAATTTTATAAACAAAAACAAGTCTCGTTTGTTAACGAAATTTTTCTTTAAACTAAGATTTCTTGTTACCAACGTAGAATTTTTATTTTTCAAAAGCGATTATCTATATTAACGGAAATGGTTCTTTCGCAAACGAAATTTTTTTATAAAGTAAAACTTGGAAGTGTGCTTCCATCGCTGCAGAGAGCCTCGAACTGAGTAGACAGTTATCATCTCCAATGTGATTGCCCGGCGTTTAATTCAAGACGACATGGATTATTTGGGAATAACCTTCTACAAGGACTCTCTGAGATGTCGCGGGTGAAACTCGCCAAATTTATTGAAACATCTCAACGCGACGGGATGGCTCTAGCAACCTCAGTATTGCCCTGAGTCACTCTTGATTCGTGATTCCTACTCTTGAGGAGTATTGCGCTGTCTAAGCAAAGTCAATGTTGATTCTACTTGGAGCACGATTAGTTTAGGGCGTGCTGCATCCAAAACTTGGATGCAAAAATTTTGCTATAAACGAATTCATGTTTTTAAGCGAAATTTTTCTATAAGCTAAAATTTTTCGTCTGCAATGTAGAATTTCTAGTTTTCAAATGAAAATTTCTTTTTATACGAAAGTTGTTTGTTTTTTGAAAACAATTATCGTACAAACAAAAAAATTCTCGTTTGTAAACGAAATTCTTCTATGAAACTTAATTTCTCGCTTGCTAACAAGCACTTCCTATAAGGAAAGAAGCTCTCGTTGGCAAAGGAAAATTTTTCTTTAGATTAGGAAATTCTCGTTAATAAACGATTTTTTTCTATAATTGAAAAAATTATTGTTTGCAATCGAAATTTTTTAGAATTCTCGTGTGTAAAAGCAAATTTTTCTTTAAATGCAAAAGTTCGCAGATGCAAATGAAGTATTTTTGTCTAATGCGAAATGCAGGGTAAATTTTGTTTTCATGTTCGCCCACATAACCGAAAGTGTGAAGCTGCAGTAATATTTACTTTAAATTGTTGTGTAAAATCTTAAATAAATACTGGGTATATTTTTGAATTCCTGTAAAATTATTTATATTTTTTTTTTGTTTTCTGGTAAATATTTAAAAATCGCAAATTCTTTTTTTTTCTGGGCGAAATCAGTTTGAAAAGTAGTAAAAAAACGATTAAAGCTTTTATCATCTGTTAAATGATGTAGTTTAATTAATACTTATTTACATGTGAAAATTGTTTATTTAATTTTTTTTTTTTTTAGCTGTTGTTGTTAATATTTGCTTGCTAATGGCAATTAAAAATTGAAAATAAAGCAAAATAAATAAATTTGTAAAGTAAATAAATTAGGAGTAATTAATAAAAGTTTTAAATAGAAGTGCTATAAACGTATTGATGAGAGACATTATTAAGTTAATTATGTATAATTAAAAAAAAATAGCAACACAATTATTAAAAAACAGTTAACGGTTTCCAAGTTAAATTTAAATAAAGTTGTTTCGTTAAAGATTCTATAATTATCGATGTCATATGGATATCTGGTGAGATCAATAGCTAATAGTTTTTGGCGGTAGAACTTCAAAATGTGTGATGGACAACAGGTATCGTATTCTTTACAAATTTTTTGTGTCTTTAATAACGTATTTGACATATTGGGAGTTAAACGTCTGTCCTCTCTCCTCTTATTTATTATTGTTATTATCGTTAAATGAAATAGTGAAAATAACAAAATGTTTTTTATCTTTCCAATTCTAAATTTTATTCCAAGCATTATTTCGTTACCTTAAACGCAAAATGCCCTTAATAACCAAAAATTAAAAATCATTGATCATCACAAATGCCCATATTTTATTAAAAAAACACAAACACCGTTATCCACAAAAGATTATATGAGAAACGCTAAATGACCTCACTAACAGTTTGTATAATATGCAACATTGTCAATTGTCAAAATAACTGGTAGGTCTTACAAGAAAAATAGAAGAAGAAAAAATTATAAGCACTTTAAGGCAATTAATCATCTTATCATTTAAACTGGTTTTTTTGCTTCTCCTGTAAAATTTTCAAAATATTAGATAGTGCCTTTTGCGTTTCAGGTAACGATTTGTAAGATCTTTTTTATTATTTATTTTTTAATTTTGAAAAATGCATATCGATTGCTCACCGAAGCTGATCCTTAACATCTTCAACATGCGAGAGTTGGTTTGTACGTTTCAGAACTGGTTAGCTTGACACCACTGACTAATTAACTTTAAAGTTCCGAACACACGACGCTATTGATGCTACGCTGGCTTTAACTCTTGCACTAGTTGGACTTTATATGGATGCAGACCAATATATTTTATCAATATTTTCCAAGTAGTGCACAGACAGAGATCGAGTTACTGAGAACGGCGTTGGATTGATAAATTCGAGTCCTCTGTCACACTCTCGTCTACAGCGGCGATGATTTATTTTGTTTGATATATTTGTTAAATAAGAGTATATGTTATCATTAATCGATCCATAACATTGAATATTAGCTGTTTAGATGGACGATTATGCGAACCGTAAACTTGACGATGTGCTCTATAAGTTAGGCGAACAGGGAGATGGTTTGCACAGTTCAGAACTGGTTATCTGGACACCACTGACTAATTAACTTTACAGTTCGTGGAATAATGTCGTTAGAATTAATACTAATACAGACTGCGACATGTTTTAATGGATTATGGCTCTCACACTAAGCCCTACTGTAATAGCCATACCTAAACAACAGCGAAAGACGGAACTTTTTCTTCCGCGAACCTCTTACGCTGATATGCCATACCTAAACAAGAGTATCACCGTTGTGTCACAAACAGTAGTGTTAACTTTCGTATTTACTAAAACCCTCATAAAAGAAACAATAAATGGAATTAAAAATAGCTATTTTGCCATTATTTATTATCAAACGATAAAATCACGGTCGTCAAAACAACAAATATGTATATCAACCGTGCTTATTTTCACGCGAGAAATGTATTAAAACAAAGTCGGATTTTCCAATTTCGCCGCGTTGCTTCGGTATGCTACATACAAACTGTATCGGCATGCGGATTTTTGAATGCTAAAAAACGCATTCCGCTCTTGTATAGGGATGGCTGTAAATTAGTGCATAGGTCTTATTTACGGCTCACTATCAACTGTTCTCTCTATTACTCCTTCACTCTATCTATCTCTCTCTACCTTTAATCTATTTTAATATAATAGTAATTTTAATTTAAGATATCAGTAGACTTAAAGAGATAATTATCTCTAATAAATGGTCTTTCATTTAGCGCTCTCAATCATTAAATTTAAATAAAACAAAGTATTGCTAGGAAAACAACTGGGACGAACGACGAATTTCGCCCAACACGACGAATTTTTCAGTGAAAATTCGCTGAGTAAATTCGTCGTATGAAGCACAATAACGACGAATAACTAGCAGCTTTTATAATTGAGAAAGTTGATTGCTGTTTGTGCAAAGAGAGAGAAATAATGTGACCATATTATAAAAATAATGCTTTAAAATTAAAACATAATCAAAAACACAACTAAAAACTAGTTTAATAGCAAAATAATTTGTGTTTTTATTTTAAATGTTATACAATAAAGAAAACAATTATTAAAGTACAAAGTAACTTTATTTACTTTAATACTTCTAAACTAAAACCAAACATGGTCACCTGGTACTGATTTGTTCGTCGTTCGCAGTCGTATGAAATAGAAATAAATCTATTGCAAAGTCGCAGCGTATGACGAATTTAGGCGGACGCTATTATTGTGTGTATTTTCATTACACCAATATATTTTATTTATTTATTTATTACTTATCAATGCCATTATGTATGGAATATAACATTGTGTCCATCTAGGTGTCGCAAGTTGGAGAGCATAAGAAATGTCAAACTTTCCATGACTATGACAGATATAAGGATTGTTGTTTTTAGAGGCATAGAACTTTTTTTAAATATAAAACACAGCAAATTTAATAGAATGACTAAAATGTTGGCTTTATTAACTAACAAATTTCATGGAATTTAGCGTTTAAAAAAAATTTGTGGCATAAGGCCCCCGCCACTGCGCCTTATGAATGCCATCCTGCTAAGCATACCCGGTTTTATTTCGTCAATAGTGCTTCGAATTTTGGCCTCTAAATAATCAATCGTTGCTGGTTTATTGGCACATACTAGAGGTTGGACATATTCCCCCAAAAAGTAAACGAACGTGGTGGCCAATTAACAGGTCCATTTCTTGAAATAATTTGGTCGCCAAAAGTTTGGCTCAACAAAGTGCTGGTTTCATGCGCTGTATGGCATGTTGCATTGCGTTTTTGAAACCATTTCTCCTTCAAATGACTTGCAATGACATGAAGAATAAAGAAATCACCAACCATTTGCCTGTAGCATTAGCCATTCACGGTAATGTTGGCACCGATTTCAGATTTAAAGACAAATAAGGCGATGACGCCTTTGGCAATTGCATCCAACAGTGATCTTTTCGGGATATATTGGAGTTTTAGGAGTTTTATGAGGATTATGCTCTCTCCAAAAATTACAATTCTGCTCGTTTGCATACCCGTTAAGCGAAAAATTAGCATCATCGCTGCAGATTTTTGAAGATAAAAATCTGGTTCAACTTCCAGTTGATTCATGACGATTCCTAGGCCACTAACCGAACACACACGCTATTGATGGTGCGTTGGCTTTAACTCTTGCACCAGTTGGATTTTATATGGATGCAGGCCAAGATCTTTTATCAATATTTCCCAAGTAGTGCAGAGGCAGAGACCGAGTTGCTGAGGCCGGCGTTGAATCGATACATTCGAGTCCTCTGTCACACTGACGTCTACAGTGGATATGATTTATTTTGTATGCACGGTACGTGCTCTATTTGGATTAGCTGCTTAGTTGGACGATTATGCGAACCGTAAACTTGACGATGTGCTCTATAAGTAAGGTGAACAGCGCGCGAATTTTGGCAATTAATTTCCTTGCTTTATGAACGTTGTTCTGTTGTAAGCCTTTGCATGGTGATTTGCCAAAGTATTCTGAAAAAAGTCAAACACACTTTATTAGTATGACGGCTAGTTTAACAGCTATTCCCATCAGAAACTCTATGCGTCTAAAAAAGCTCTCTTTACATATGAGGCTGAGTTGGACCGTTGGCATGGGTTGTGTTTGGTTTGAGGACCGGTGTGGCTTGTGGCGTATTCTCATCATTAAGAAAACTTCACAAGAAAAAGTCCAAAGGACTCAAATTGAACGCTCACGGTGGTCAGTTTACATAACCGGAACGTGTGTTGACCATGCCCTCAAATCACTAGTGCAGAATGTTGAATGTAGCGTACTTTGTGTGGCCGTTCTCTTTTAATTAAAAATCCTTGGTGTCCCTATCATCCAGCTGGGGCTTGCAAAATGCCAACTTCTTCTGAGTGACGCAAAATCGACTGCCTCAGAATCTATTGCACACTCTCACGGACAGCGGTGGTGTTTCGTCAATAAACGGGTGTTGGTTGAACACACTGCAACTAGTCGTCTCCGTAGGATGATTATGGCTACCATAAAATGGGCGAAGCTCGCGGAACAGAACACCCATTTTAATTAAATACGAGTAATTTATCATTTGCTCGTGTTTTTAACGCTTTTTTCGTACATATTGATTCAAAACAGACTGAATAGGTGCCAACTTTTCACTGTCAAAATTTGGAAGTCCCTATTGAAAGACCCTTTTTATAAGAGTCGGTATTTAAAACCACATTCTTTAAAAATTTAATTCAGCATCATTCAAATGCGATTTGTAACTTAAAGCCGCTATAATTTTTTTATGACCCAAAAACATTTTTGACATTTTGTTTTATTTTTTAGAAAATTAAATATTTTTTTTTTAATCTAGTTTTAATATTCGCAAGTTTGAGACTCAAAAACCACATTTAATTGAGTAAAAACGAATAATAACAAATCATCTAAATACAGATAAATAACAAAGATGAATTATAAAAAAAATTATAAATTCTTAAAAATTTTTTGTAGCTACCGTTTTTTTTTTTTTTTTTTTTTTTTTTTTTTTTTTTTTTTTTTTTTTTTTTTTGTTAAAAATAGCACAATTTTATTAACAATAATAAAAATGATTATATAAAAAAATGCAAATTAAATATGCGGCTCATAGATACTCACACTCAAATGTGTAGATACAAATGAATACCCAACAAACATAAAATGTTTGGATTAGATTGTGGTGGCTTGATATTTTTCCTATATATACCCTAGGAGAAAGAGTGCTAACACCAAACTTCTCACGAGACAGTTCTAAAGTGGTAGGGACAGGTTTAATTTCTAACACTTTATATGAAGGGGACTTCTCACTTTTACATGGCGATGTCCTATGAGGGGAATAGTTGACGCCTTTTGGGTACTTTGTAACAGGTCACTGAAATAACATAAATGGACTCATTCAAATTCGGTTAATAAGTTAATAAGTTGTATGACCAATTTAATTTGACATTACTTTGATTCAGTAATCGGCAAATTCACTGCTGACCAATTCAAGCATCTTCAATGCGCCGAATGTTTGGATGAACAGACAGAAGTGAATGGTGACTTTACAAGGCAAATCATCTTCAATTGCGAGGCACACGTTCACCTTAGTGGATTCGTTAACAAGTATTGCCGCATTTCGACAAAAGAGAATCCACGAGTTATTGTTGAAAATGCATCGATGCATCCACGAAGAGGGACTGTTTGGTGGGGGGACGGGGGTTTGGTGTGCCGGCGCAATTCGCCCGTAGTTCTTCAAAAATAAGGTATGGCGGTATGGCGAGATGAAAACGGACTTCTTGTGGTCAGAAATTGAGGATTTTGAACCTGAACGATATATGGTTCCAACGGGATGGTGCCACTTACCACACAGCCAACGAAACAATGGCTCTTTTACTCGAAAAGTTCAATTTCCGTATTATCTCACGTCGTGGCGATGTAAATAAGCCGCCACAATCATGTGATTTGATACCGTTGGACTTCTTTCTTTGGAGATACAAGAATAAATGTACATCAATAAGCCAAGAACAATTAAAGAGCCAAAGGATGAGATAAATCGGCACATTAACGACATTGAACCTCAATTATGCCTCAGAGTAATTGAAAATATGGACTATCGGATAGAGGTATGCCGAGCATTTGGCCGATATTTTGTTTCTTTTTCTCTGTATATATTCATTGAATCTTCATAATTTAAATATGAACTAACAATAATTGATAAAATCTTATCCTTATAATTTTTTTTATGTTCTGCCAGCGCCAGACAAAAAAGTTTCGTCTTCACGGTTTCTGTTCGCATACGTAGGTGTTTATCGCTCTTCTGATTGAGTGAGTGCTGCAGTGTCTCTTCTCCTTAAGCGAGTGTGGCCGCCATAATTTAAAATATTTCGAAGTAATGGATTTGGCTGCAGTTCTAGCCTTTTTAAATATTTTACTGCATATTTCGTCATCATTGTTTTAACTAATGACACATTGAGGTCGTTGTGAATATTTGAGTTTTTAACATACCAGGGAGCAGCTGTGATTATTCGAAGAAGTTTATTTTAGAGCCTTTGAATATTTTCGATATAAGAGGCCGATGCAATGCCGATGCAATTTCTTCCGATAAGCCATTTAATTTGAATTGCTTTTAGTTTCTTATCAAAAATTATTTTCGGGAATGAAATACTTATTAATTAATTCATTTATTAATGATGTGCTAATAATCCCAATTTATGATAAATTTCAGTGCTTTTAGTTTCATTTGTGTTAGTTTTGCTTCTATATGGCATTTCCATGCTAAACGGCTATCTAGATGTAAACCGAGATATTTTACATGCGAATGCTGAGGTATTTTTTGATTAATGATTTCAATAGGCGGGCATAAATCCCGAAGCAAGGTGAATATTATATGTACGCATTTTTGCTCGTTGACCATTATCCTCCATTGTTTTACCAATTTTTCTAGTTGAAATATATGCTCCTGCAAGTAACGAGATGCTTCATGATGGTTTCCATGCACGCTTAGGAAAGCTGTTTCGTCCGCAAATGTTGAAGTTTGGGTGTAGATGTTTGCTGGCATGTCGGAAGTATGAATTTTATAAAATTGAGGATTGAGCCCAGGATGCTGCATGTCCGGGATATTGTCCCTAGATATTGTCCCAACTGAACCATGTTATTATGACAGAATTTAATTAAAATTAAAATCAATGAACTTAACCCCTGATTAAAATACCGAAATTTGGATTAAAAATGACAGATCATCTTTATACTTATAAATTAACAAAACCAGATAAAATCAGCCACTACCCGCAAAAAAACAGTCACATGATAAGGGTATTCAATTAATCGGGCTTTTACTTTAATCGGTTAATCGCTCGATTAATTAACCGAGGTTTTTGTTTAATCGGTTAATAATCGGTTAATTTTGTTATTGATCGGGTAACCGGTACGTGAAACAAAAAGCTGTTGATAGCAATCACTTAATTAAAATGAAGATCACTGAACACCTCAATCTCAATGTGCCATTCTTAAAAACTATTATTACGAAGTATGCAGTAATATATTTAAAAAGGCTTGAGACGCACCCAAATCCACTAGCTCGAAATATTTTAAATGACAGCGGCCACTCTAGATTAAGGAGGAGAGATACAGCAGGACTCATCTGCCGAGAAGAGTACTAAACATCTACATATGTGAACAGCAACCGTGAGGAGACGAATTTTCGTCTGACATTGGCAGGACAAAAATAAAGCATTAGTATAAGATTTGAATAATTATTGTTGGTTCATATTTAATATATGAAGATTCATTAAATAAATAATGAGATAAAAAAAAAACAGAACACCTTCTTTGGTTGAATGAAAAAATACTTTTTTAACACATACCTTTTGTATATGAGACGAAACAAATAATTAAAAACTCAAAAAAATATGTTAAAAAAAACTACAAAAGTTAAAAATATTGTTACGTCGGTTAATCGGTTAATCGACTGAAATTAACCGTTTTAATCGTTAATCGAAAATAGCCAATTTTAAATTAACCGATCAGTTAATCGGATAGTAATTTATCGGTTAACCGAATGAACACCCTACACATTAATTAATTACCTTCACAGAAAAAAGTTTTTTTCAATTAAAAAAATGGTTTAAAAAGTAATTTAAAATTAAATTTAATTAATGGATAATTGAATCAATTATTTTCTTAGTTGCAAGAAAATTAAAAATTTAATTTTTATTTAACTAACATTTTAATTGTTTTGAAATAAATTTTTAATTAAAATATTAATTAAATATCAAAAAATATTATTTGATATTTTCGTTTGTAATAAAATTATTTAAACTTGTAGAATTGTTGTTGGGAATCGTCAAAACCTAAGCTAATTTAATTAAATCAATTAACACATTGTTTGAAATGGCAAAGTTTTTTTGATAATTGTTTTAATTAAAAACAAAAATATTCACCATTTCACAATCAATATAATCATATTGGTAATTGGTGCAAAATCAACGTCTTGTTGGCTTGATATTATGAATTTGGTATACATTTGGTGATTAGAGACTACATCTTAAACACATTATCAGCAGTTAAGTGATATGTCTTGTTGTCACCTTTCACAATTCATTTCTTTTTATTGCAATATTGTATTCACTGATCACGCAATAACTCCTTTACGAACAACAACAAATTTTCCGCAAGGGAATTATACAGTCATTGATGGAAAATTGGTTTAAATTCATTTTGCTTTAAACGAGAAAGAAAGTGTTTGCTGGGTAATCAAGAGTAATAGACTGTAAGCGAGTTTTCATTAATTTGTTTAAATTAAAACACAAACAAATACGTGTAAATAAATCGTTTAGGGCTATAAAAAAAGCTAAGAATATTGGAAAATAAAAGCATTAATTTTGAAGTTCATTTGGCCAAAGTGTCTATCATTCGTTTAAACATGATTGAATATGCAAAGTAAACCAACGAAAAAATATGTAAACGACTCTCAAAAAATGTATTACGTTGGAATAAATTGAAGATTGAAACTGGTTTTTTTTTTGTTCTGTTTATTTTTTTTTTTTTTCTGATTTTTTTTTTGGTAGTTACTGTTTGTTTACTTGGACTTCCTTAATTTTTATGATGATTTAACTCAATTTATTGTTGTTTTTTTCTTCTTTAAATTCATTTGTGGTTTATTTGAATTTCAAGATAAATGATAACAACTTAAAATATGTACGTCGAAAAAGCTGGAAGCTAAAGAACTCTACTCGTTTGTGTATTTTTAAATAAACTGTGGAAGAAATAGGTTGAAGTTTCCATTTATTTGTTTTTTGTATTATACTCTAGAGTCTAGAGAAAGTAAACAAATAATTGGCAAAACAGGAAGATATTATTTAGAAGTTTGATTAATGACTAGATTGTTTGATTTATAGACTTAAAAGAAGTTGAAGTTAAATAATAGAAACAAGTATAAAAGATTATTTGTAAAAGCAACCAAATTGTTTAATGGTATAAAAAAAAATTAAATTTAAACTGAATTCAATACATTTTTTAAATAATGCATTTATTTTTGCAAGAGTTTCCAACTGTTAAGATTTATTACAAATTGTGCTGAACGGATATAAATTTACATTAACTTGAAAGCTTTTCCGGATGTAATGTAATAAAGAAAGTTGTATATATTTAGATAAGCGTTATTACCTGTCTTGCGGCCTAAACTTACCGTACTCTCAACCCCGCTATTCACCGCTATTGTGTAAGTTGACGGCAACGCTACCATAATTGTATTTTTTCAGTAAGAAATCGGATCAACATATCCCTAGGGGAAAGGGAACTAACACTAAACTTGTCACGTGACAAGTCACTTTAACATGGCGATGTCCTACGAGGGGTTAATTGGCACCTTTTTGACACTTTGTAACAGGTCTCTGAAATAACCTTAATGGACACTTCCAATTTCGGTTAAAATAATGCATGTCGCAGATATTGTCACAAATGAACCACGTCAATATGATGGATCCCCTTCATATAAAGTAATTGAACTAGAGCGAATCAGCCACTACCCGCACAAAATCCAGTCACATGAATAGTTTTGTGCCAATTTCCTTCCCTCTGCACCACCTACACTCTAAACACATTATCACCAGTTAAGTGATATGTCTTGTTTTCACCTATCACAAGTTCGTTCCTTTTAATTAAAAAATTTTGTTCACTGGTCACGGGATAAGAGCTTTAAGAGCAATTTACACAAATTTCCCGCAGGGATGTTGGAGTTTCGGGAAACTAGCACAGTTGGCTTAAAATGGGACATTTAAAATAATTTATTAGAGTTGTCGGATGTTTTAAAAAAGTTTCCTCGGGTAGGCAGAAGTATTAAGGTGGCACCATCCTCTTGTTGTTGTACTTATGCTGGATATTATTGCTGGCAATACATTTTTAAACTAAAGGGCTCTAGATTGGTTCTGGCCAGCCACTGTTAAAGATCATGTAGATATGAAAGTCATGTGCCAGAAAGTCATATGCTAGAATTTCCGACTTTTATAGTAAGTCTGTTCGTATGAAATGCCGCTATAGCTAAAGCTCGCAGGCAGTTTTTGATGACTTTTTATACGGGTTTTCGAATGCCTTATTTCTTCCTTAACAAATCAAAAGGGACAATGATATAAAGCACATTCATTCTTTAATGATAAGTTCTGGCTGGAAAATGTTCGAAGGGCTTAGACTCCCACACATTAAAATGGCACATGTATCGTAATCAGTGTGGCCATTTTGGCATTTTTGCAGCAAAATTTAGCATTAAAAATTTTTATTTAGCTGCAAAATTTTCATTTAGCACTTGACAATTTATTTAGCATTTTTAGAAAATGATTAAGCCTTATTTAGCATTATTCTAAAAATAGTTTTATTAATTTTACTTAATTTTTTTTATAAATTATAATAAATTTTGACTAAAAATAGTTGTACCAACAATTAAATTTCGTATGAAAATGGATCTTGCTTATGTTAAGAATCATCTTACCTGTCTGTTTAAAAAGGAATTGAATATTCTGGGAATATTAGAAATGCCCTTATCATGTTGATTGTAAATATTATTTGCACTTTGATGTTATGATATAAAAGTACAAGGGAATTTCACTTTTTTCACTATTAGATATAAATTTAATAGTGTAAATGTTTGAAAAAATAGTTTGCTCTAAACTGCTGAAAAAATAGTTATTTTAAAGCTTCAACTTTTCTCAAACTATAAAAAATAAAATGATCTAAAAAAATTTGTGTATCATAGAAATAAATCGTTTAAATTTGGTATATATCAGAGGTTTGCAGGCCCCTTAAATTTAACATTTAACCTTAGCTACCATGTGCTACATATTTATATGTATCAGATGCTTTAGCCAAATCTCGCCATTTGCTTGAATATAACTATTTACTTTAGTTTCGTTCAAAAATTAGTCACTAAAATGTATTTCGTTTTGAAAATAATTTCATAACAAAAATCTTTAAAAAAAAAATTTAGCATTATTTTTAGCATTTTTAAAAATCCTTTTAGCATTTTTTGGCCATGTCTAATGCCAGATTTAGCTGTAAAATTTTTTTAGACCTGGCCACACTGATCGTAATCTAAAGTATAATTTATAATTTAAATGCATTTCGCTCAAAGTGTTTTGAAGTGGGGTATACACTTTTGATCATGAGTGACAGTTTTGCTAAAATATTTTTTGCTAAAATATTTTGCTAAAATAGTCAAGCTCGATAGCATGTATTGTTGCAAAGGATTCGACAGAACGTCTATAAAGCTTGTTACAAAACTGATTAGTTCTTTATTTTAAGAGTAACATCCCAGTAAAAAAATTTGTGCTTTTTGAAGCACTTACCAGAAAAAGCGCCTAATTGAGCTCTTCAATAAGAGAGCTCTTATAAAGCAGTAAATGATAATGAATAAAATATACACAGAAAAAATTAATAATTTTCTCTAATCTCCAAATGTATACCAAATTCATAATATCAAGCAAACAATTTGTTGATGTTGCACCTATTACCAAAATGATTACATTGATTACTAAAAATTGTAAAATTGTGAATATTTTTTTTCAATAAATGATATTTTTATATTTAATTAAAAAAATGATCAAAAAACTTTGCCATCTCAACAATGTGTTAATTTATTTAATTAAATATTGACAATTCCCAACAACAATTCTACATGCTTAAATTATTTTATTTTAAACGAAAAAAGTTAA
Source organism: Pollenia amentaria (assembly GCA_943735925.1). NCBI lineage: Eukaryota > Metazoa > Arthropoda > Insecta > Diptera > Polleniidae > Pollenia > Pollenia amentaria. Next base: position 178,050,638 of record OX031010.1, on the reverse strand, counting down.
TTAAGATTTTTTGCTATTTAATTAATATTTTAATTAAAAATTTATTTCAAAATAACTAAAATGTTAATTAACTAAAAATTAAATTTTTAATTATCTTTCAACTAAAAAATAATTTATTCAATTATCACATTAATTAAATTTAAATACTTTTTAAACCATTTTTTTATTTGATAAAAAACTGTTTTCTGTGTAGTGTAAATGTGTGAAAAAATTGTTTGCTCTAAACTGCTGAAAAAATAATAACTCTAAAGCTTCAACTTTTCTTAAACTATAAAAACTAAAATGATCTAAACAAATTTGAAGGTATATTTTAAAAATAAATCGTTTAAAGTTAGCATATAGCAGGGGTTTGCGGGGCCCCTAAATTAAGGCTCTGGTGTGAAGCAAACTTTACACCCTCACCCAGACACCAATATGGTCCATTGTGGCACAAACAATGTCATAAATATTTCGTAATTTTGTTGTTGCTTTCTACAGAAATTCAATTACCGTTTCAAAATTTCGAACGCCACTAGCTATGTAGCGTTTGAAATTTTAAAACGCAACGGGAATTTCAGTAGAAAGCAAAAACAAAATTACCAAATATTCATGACTTTGTTTTTGCTTTCAATATAATTCTTTGACGTTGCGTTGCGTTTTACATGACTAGGGCCTAAAATTTTATCTCAACTACCTGTGCTTCATATTTATGTATAAAAGATGCTTTACCAAAATCTATCCACTTGTTTAAATATAACCATTAATTATAATTTCGTTAAAAAATAAGTCACTTAAATTTATTTTGCTTCGAATAAAATTTCATACTGGGGTAATTCCATGTCAAATCGACCAAGAGTGGGACCCAACGATTGAATTCGATTTGAATGAAATTTGGTGTGAAGGTTCCTTTCATCCTATAAGGAACATATATTAACGAAAAAAAATTGAAAAATTCAAAAGTTACCTCATGTTCAAAATGTCATAATTTCGCCGAATGAGCCGAATGTGTTAAGTTATTTTTTTCAATATCTCAAAAACTGCTGCACATACAAACATGATTTCTATGCCTTTTTAAAGAGAATACTTGGGGCTACAAACAGTATATTAAAAAAATGTAAATTTTAAATGTAATTTTTGCAAAATATTAAATTTTAAAAATGGACTAAGTCAAAAACCTAATGTATAAAACTCATTTAATTTCTTGGAGACGTAACGTGACATAAAGTGTACTTTACTTTGAAAGTGCCCATATTGAGCTCCAACAAAAAATGCAACAAATAAACATAAAAACTTTATCAATGTCGTTAAATTTTTTTAACACCTAAAATCACACAAATCAGATTTAATAAATACTTATTGCTCAAAATTACAATATTAAAATTTTATTTTAGGATTATTTTTTACAGGTTGCAAAAGAAAAAAAAATCATATCTTATAAAAGAAAGAAAAAACATCTCCTTCGAAGTTACAGGATTTTTAAAGAACAGTTTGAGGAATAACATAAAAAAAAATCAGCAAAAAAAATTATGTTTTTGACTTAGTTCATTTTTAAAATTTAATATTTTGTAGATATATTAAATTTTAGATTAATATACTGTTTGTAGCCCCAAGTATTATCTTTAATATGACATACAAATCATCTTTGTATGTGCAGTAGTTTTTGAGATATTGAAAAAATAAACTCAACACATTCGGCTAATTCGGCGAAATTATGACATTTTGAATATGAGGTAACTTTTGAAAAAAAAAATTTTAAATTTTTTTTCGTTAAAATATGTTCCTTATAGGATGAAAGGAACCTTCACACCAAATTTCATTCAAATCGAAAGGGGTTGGGTCCCACTCTTGGTCGATTTGACATGGAATTACCCACTGGTAATAAAATTTTAACAATTTTTAAAAAAAATTTAGTATTATTTTTAGCAATTTGTAAAATAATTTTTAGCATTTTTTGGCTAATGCCAGATTTAACGGTTACATTTTTTTTAGATTTGGTCACACTTATAGTTTTTAATTTAAAATATAAATAAAAAATTTAGATATTTTAATTAGGCTTAAGTTCATTGAATTTAATTTGCATTAAATTATTTTTTATGAAGAAAGGAATTTTTACAACATGGAAGATTAATTAAAATTGTTATTGATAATTTTCATTCTTGACTGACCTGGGATTCGAAGCCAGGCTGTCTGGCGTGTGATTCGAACCCAGGCGGCTGGTTACCCTGACATGTTTCGACCTCAACCACTAGGTCTTCTCAAAGGGATTTGCCGTCTTACACTCGCAGCCATCGATGACTGCTGACGTCAGTAGTCAAACATCAATCCTTAAACCAAATTGTATTTTAACCTTTGGTAGATCGAAATTTGCTTTTTGAATGATTATCCATTTTTAATTGATCTCACATGTTTTCCTTACTTCTGTTTTTTCGTACTTTTTGTCAAGAATTCTTCTTGAAGTCCAAAGTACATTTTTTTGTTTTTTTGTCTTTCTTTTTTCTAGTTGACCTTTTTCAGCACAACTTGAAGGACAAATGTAAACATAGCTCGTGCCTTAGCTGTTAACAAAATAATTTAATGCAAATTAAATTCAATGAACTTAAGCCTAATTAAAATATCTAAATTTGGATTAAAAACCATTAACAGTTCAATAAAATAACCACAATAGTAATTATTATAAATAAAAAATAAAAAAAAATTTCACCAAAATGGTCCAAACCTAACAGCAGGGTTAAGCCCGCTTTTGGGTTAAAATTCATCATTTGATTAGCTAGTTTATTGTTTTATTTTTTTTATTTTGCGTCAGTAGCGGCAATGAATTACACTCTGTCACGTTTTTTGTAAACCCTTTTTATAACAAGTGACACGATTTTTTGTCCGTCTTTGTACTTGAAAATCTTTAATAGTAATTACTTTAAGTTATTCATTCTAATAGGATTCGTATTTTCGTAGTTTAAATAAATTAGCAACATAAATTTCAAGTTTACAGCTGAGAAAAAAAACAATTAAATATGATCAACCTGAACTTGACCGTTTTTTTTCAGATTTTTTTTTCGCTTTTACAATTTTTAATTTACCTTTATCGCATGTCTGTATTTATAATTTTAATTTTGGCAAATTTATTTACAGCCACAATTTTGAACATACATTTTAATAACTTACGGTTAAATTAAAAAAAAACTTTCAAATGATAAATTCACTGGATATGAATTGTTTAAAGTTATTGTCTGTTTTTAAGGTTTATTATAATTTGGCTAAAATTATGGGAATAATGTGTTAGAAAAATTTAAAACATAAGAAAAAAAAAACTAGAGTTAAACGATATTAAAAAAAAAACAGATAATAATTATTAACAGCGAAAAACAATTTACGACAGACAAAACAAACACCACAGCAAATATCTCTCAATTTAATTTTACATATTACGAGTTCAAGGTAGTTCCGGTGGTATTTTTTTATTTTAGCTAAATAATAATTTTTTTTTTTTTTCTTTATAAACAAAAAAGCGTGTGAAATTATGATAAAAATACACATACATGTAAATGTGTTTGTATATCCATATGAAAGAGGAGACAGTTTAAACGAATAAATGCAGTAAACTGCTTCAAGCTCCCTACAAATAATAGCGCATCATCATCATTATCATTTAGCTTTGCAACCTGCAGTGGAATTTGGCTTTCTGCACAACTCTCCTTTAATTCTCTCTTTTTGCAATTTCTTACTCCCATTGCTCGCATATCTGTTTTGTCAATTAGGCCCTCACGTGGACGACCTTTATTACTTAAAGTGTGTGGCGTGTAGTGAAGGAGAAGCTTTTGTACTTGGTTCTGATTCACCCGTAGTTCATGATCTACCCATCCAAGTCTTTGTACTTTGATGTATTTTACAACATCTCCGCCATGATTGAGCTGTATCAGCTCACCATTACTCCTTAGGATGTCCTAATCCCTTTAATTTCTTTTGGCCAAGAAATTCGTTAAAAAAATTTTCTTTCAAATAGAAAGTTGGAATTACTTTCTTTTTCATAAATTACTTTTAATTATATAAAACATTTTTTCGGCTGCGCTTCTATGAGTTAAAATTGTTGAGTTTAATAGGGTGTTTGGTGGCAAATTTATATTTTTAAATACGATTATTTCAAAAAGTAATAAACGGTGCGGAGTGGGGGTGGCGCTGTTGGAATTATCGATTGTGCTGATTTGTCAGTCACGATGTCGCAGTGGTCGAGTGAGCATCGCGCGTTCGCTGTGGAGACATTTTTTAAGAGTACTGATTCTTACGTAATTGCTCGTCGACAATTTTGTTCAAAGTTCGGTATTCGGCGAATACGTGACGGACCAAGTGTAAATTTAATTCGTTCGCGGGTGCAGAGATTGCGCGCATCGCTTCGGCTATGAATGTCCCACGGCCAGGGCCCAGTCGATCTTCAAGGACTCCCGAAAACATTGAACTGGCTGAAAGCTGTTTACGTGAAAATTCGCGAATTTCAATACGGATAAGAGCAGCCTCACTGGGACTTCCAAGAGCGATTATTCATGAAATTTAAAAAAGGATCTGAAGTTCCGTCCTTTAAAAATTCAAATCGTTCAAGAACTAAAAGAAAGTGTTGGAGCGTTTTCGCACTGTAAATCCCATTTTTTGGAACGGCGAGGCCAATTTTCACTTAAACGGGCTCGTCAATAAGCAGCACTGCCGTTACTAGTCTTCAAGAACCCGCAATCCTCGATTGAAACATCAAAAACCATTGCATTGCCCCACGGTAACTGTTTGGTGTGCCTTATCCACGTATGAGATACTTGGACCATTTTTTTCGAAAATTCTCGAGGCCAGGCGACGAATGTCAACGGTGAAAATTATCGACGCATGATTACGGAATTTTTTTTGCCAAACCTGCGAGCTCATCCATCGTACTGTTCACACACGTGGATGGGGCGGCTGCACACACAGCCAAAGCTTCGATGAATTTGCTTCGGGAAAATGTTCCCCAAAAACGAATCAGCCGCTTTGGGGACATCCCATGGCCACCGAGATCGCATGATCTAGCTCCCATGGATTTTTTTTATGGGGCCACCTCAAAGAGAGGATTTATAATGACAACCCCCAATCTATTGTGGCTTTAAAGGAAAATATTCGTCGAGAAATCAGCTCAATTGAACCAAGTTTACTGCTGCATGTGGCGCAGAACACAACGCTCCGCTTTGAATAGTGTGTTCAACTCGACGGAAGGCATCTGGATGCCATACTCTTTAAAAAATAAAATCCGCATTTTCATTCTGAAAATATAAATCTGTTACCAGACACCCGTATACATGAAATTTATAAAGTATCACTATCCGGTGTGACACAAAGAATGCTCACGAAGGCCGTAGCGGGCCATACAATACATTACATTCTGCAAGTGTCTGATAATTGTTAAATTGTTCTGTACATACAAAAATTAACGTCATTACTAACCAAAGTATAACTAAAGTAAAATAATGTAACATGCAGATAAAAGATATTCTAATAAATTTTTTAAGTCATTCCCAAGTATAAGTACATATAGCTTCAGTGTTAACCAAAGTTTAACAAAATATTGAGGGAATAAGGCTTTTGTAAAAAGCTTTCTAAAATGAAATACAACTCATAGAAGCACATTCGAAAAAATGGTTAATATAATTAAGAAAATTTCTTTTGGAAATTCTTTGAGACTCTTACTCAGAATTTGTCATTGACCAAACTACTGATTGGTAACTAACTACGGGCTTTATAAAAGGCACGGCTACGTAAAAAGAATGGTGTAAAGTCAATCTATATTCACACCCTTAACCAGAGACCAGTATGGTCAATTGTGACGCCATAGGTAGGGCCTTATAATTGCAAATTTGAGCCTGGCAGGTCCTTTATAGTAGTGTTGAATTAAATATTTAATTTTATTCCTAAAAAGGATTCATTTGATTGACGTACTCGGACGTACTTTTCTAATCTTTTAAATCGATAGTAACATATATATATATCCCGAGGCCTTCTAATTCCAGCGCTTTTACACTGCATCATGTTCTATGTTTTTGATTGATTAACTACTAGTTTTACTTTTTTTTGCAGGTCCTTTTAAATAGCTCTCTACATCCCACTTGTTTCAAGCTTAAATCTATCGCAACGTCATCATTTTCATTATCTTGTTTTTAATCTAGATGATGATTGTCATCATCGTTATTTTTTTTCGTTAAGTAATTTTCTTTTAAATTTTGGTTGTACTTATTTATATTATTATATGTTAAAAATACAATTACAAATTATATTTTAAGCATACGCAGCCAATTCATACCGTAATTGTGCTGATACCAATTCACACATGTTTTTATGCTCCCTCATTTAGTTGTCAATGAGACAACAATTCAAAATCCAGCAAACATTTCAAATGCATAATGATATACGCAAAATATTTCGTGACTAATAACGCATTTGGTAACAAGGGCCATGGCTTTTATGTAATCAAATATTTAAGGAAAAAAGGAAGAAACATTATGATGCTTTTCATAATTGTATGAATAATTTTAAAATAAAACTGAAAACACTTCGAAGCGAAGTTAATGCCTTATAGAAAATTATTGTCATAGAGTTCTGGGATTTGGATAAATTATTATACTTTTAGCGTTGAAACGGAACTAAGTCGAGAACACATTTTTCAAACAATTTGACATAAAAGTTTGTCATAAAAAGGCGTCGTGAAGTAAAATCTATTTTATCTTAAAAATGCTCTCACATATAGACACCCTACAAGAAATGAATAACCCAAATTAAAAAAAACATGTTTTTTACTAATACACTTGCAACAATTTTACATTGAATTAATGAGTTAGAGGGAGAGAGAGAGAGAGAGAGAGTGACATAATGAGTAAGAGAGAGAGGCAAAATCACATATACACAAGGTTTCGATCACTTTTTTAATTTTGTCCTTAATAAACTAATATACCCAATAAATCGGCTAGCACTTCCTGTCACGTGACTAGTAAAATGACCGTTAGTGCTACCATACTTTCATTAAATTTCATACATTTTGTAAACAGAAAATGAAAAAAAAAGAAAAAATTAAAACAATAATGAAAATACGTTTTATTATGGGCTTTAGGATTTTTTCCTGAAGTTGAAGACTCAATTCTGTTTGAACTCTAAACTTAGAAAAACATCTTTTAAATGTTTATCGCTTTTCCCCTCTACTTATCTCTGTGAGAAGTTTCTAATTAGAAGCTGTCATAAGTGTTTAAATCAGTACTGTGGAGTCGGAGTTAAGGTTTTTTGTACCGGAGTCGGAGTCGAAGTACCCACAAAAACTCGCGACTCCGACTCAAAAATTTTTCGGCATAACAAATTTAAAAAAATTTTCAAAAATTTTCCAAAATAAAAATTCTTTGAAATTGGCGATGTAATATTTAAAATATCGATTCGAAATTTTTATAGAATAATTTTCTTGCTATATTTAACAATTAAAAACGTACTGCATAAAAAAGAGTTTTAAGTCAAATAAGGAGCAGTCTCATATACATTTAGCATCAGTATAAGAGTAGGAGTCGGAGTTGGAGTCGTAGGGCGAGTTGGAGTCGGACTTAAAAAATTTCAGCGGCTGGAGTCGAAGTCGGAATTATAATTTTTTTTTGCGACTCCGCAGTCCTGGTATTAATACAGACAATTTTATTGTATAACTAAATTGTGTTTGCTTGGTAGTTCGCTTACCAACACAACTTCATTTTAAGCTTTGGTTGACTATGATTTAAGCTTCATTTACTGAGCAATAGTAAATTAATGTCTTAATCCGTTATAGTGAAGCACACCAGAGTCTCTGCTGTGAATTGAACCTGAAACTCTCGCACTTATAGACTTGCTTACTATCAACAAGCCTACTCACATAGAAAACAAATTTTTCAATATGGTCATCGCAAATAAAGCATTTTTTAACGAAAAATCTTTATACAAATTATAGCTACTTCAACCATATTATGTCACAGGTAACCATATCAAGTTTAGATCATTCCTCTGGAAGAAAGCCTCAACCACCTTCTGATTGCCTGCGATCATGTTAATCTATGTGAAAATTTTGGTTCATAAGAGACCAGATTCTCTGGCGGGAATCGAACCCGCAAACCCGGCGCTGCACAGTGGCGCCATTTGAGTTTTTTCGTTGCAAAAATCATATCTTTTGAACCGAATAAGATAATTGAACAGTTTTAACAGTTTCACTTCCATGGAAATTCTTTGGTGTGGTTGACTTTCTAAACAGTTCAAATAATTTTAAATTGTTCAACGCCATGTTTTCAGTACTTAAATTGTTTAATGGTTTCAGTAATTGTTGCGCCAACTTTCAGGCGTAGACTAATCCAGGCATTATGCTTATTTTGCAATATATAGGCTTATGCTACCATGCCTAAAAATTTACCTGTTCCCTGCATACATATGGATTTAGGCTGAATAATGCAATTTTGATATTATGCACGTGTCCAAATAAGATTTGTGCCTACCTGTAGGGACCATAAGTCAATATTGTTCCTGACCATTTGTTCGCCAAAGTATTGTTTATGTGATGTACGTACCTGCTAATTTCAATGAGTAGTTTTTTTTCAAACTATTAGATCAAACTACTGTCAGTCAAAACATTTAAAAGGGATGGACGCCATACAATTTCTGCAACCATGTCTTTTTAAACTTTTTTACCTCTAGAAGCCAAACGGGCACGTACGGGCAGATAAAACCTTTTGAATTATGTAAAGAAATAATCAAAGAACAGGTTTTGCAAATATGGCAAATATAGAAAAATATAGTTTTTTTTTATTTTCCGTCAAAGTTGAAAAATAGTGAAAAAAACACAAAGCAAAAAGTTAATTTTTTTTTATCATTATATATTTAATAAATACATCAATCAATACAAACAAAAAATAAGGCGATTCGTTACCTATTTTTCGTGATTTTACACCTGAAATCGCAACAAATTGACTAAAAATTGTGTGTTTTTTTGAAAACCGAAAGTCGGTCAACTTTGAACGGTTATATCTTCTAAACTAACTTCTAAATGTGATATTATCAAGAGTGGCATATTTGAAATCGTTGAAAAGTTTCCTATAAAAAACTTCGTCGGCACTAATGAAAATTTTGATTTTTGCAACCTCGCTTGCTCTACGGGCGCCACTGTGCGCTGATAGACTAGCTCACTACCAACTAGCCTACCGGGGCACCCCAACTGTGAAATTTACAATATTCCTCTGGCAACATCGAAACGCTAGACACATTCAATTCAGTTTTCATTGCTGACACTTTGGACTAAAAAATAGTTATACATCTGATGGGCTGTGGGAAAAATCGCCCAAAGAAAAATGGCCCAAAAAAAGAAATGAAAAATCGCCCAACAGAAAATGAAAAATGACCCAAAAAGTTATATATGAAATTTTGCCCAAAAGAAACGAAAAAGGGCCAAAAAAAAAAATGAAAAATGACCCAAAAAGCAAAAACGAATTTTCTCCCGGTGGCATGTTATAACGTCCAGTGTCATAGTGTCCATGGACGTTATGACACTCCAAAAAGTGTCATAGTGTCCATGGACACTGCGCTAACTAAAGCTTCTCTGCACAGCCGGCCTTCGGCCGGGCGCAAGGATTTTCTTCTCTATGGTATAACAAACACCGGCTTCGCTAACTAAAGCTTCTCTGCATAGTCGGCTTTCATTTGGAAACAAGGCAGATTTTAGAAGCTTTACTTAGCGAAGCCGGTGTTTGTTATACCATAGAGGAGAAAATCCTTGCGCCCGGCCAAAGGCCGGCTGTGCAGAGAAGCTTTAGTTAGCGAAGCCGGTATTTGTTATACCATAGAGGAGAAAATCAAAAAAATGGGCCATTTTCATACAACATTTTTGGGTGATTTTTCATTATGAAAATAAAAAACGAAAAATCACCCAACAATAACGAAAAATAGCCCAAAAATTTTAGGTCACTTTTCATATGAATTTAGGCCCAATTTTACATGGAATTTTTTTGGGCGATTTTTCATTTCTTTTTTTTTGGACCATTTTTCTTTGGGCGATTTTTCCCACAGCCCATCTGATGCATTCGTTAAACAGCTGAGTGGCGAGTTTATTTGTACGTCTTCGAAAAAGCGCCAAATAAATGCATTCTATAGTTTGTTCTCATAAATGGCAAACTTATATAAAATTAAAAAAAAAACAAAAATTATTTACTGCATAAATCATGACGTTATCAATGCTCCCTCTCATGACACATGCACAAACTGGGCTTGATGCACAAATGAAAACTGTGTAGTGTGTATTTAGTTACATGAATCTGTAAATCAAATCAGTATCTTGATGTGAATCTCAGTGCTGAAAATTAAACGCGGTCAAGTGAGAAGGTAAACTACAATATCTGTTTCGCTTTGTATTTGCGTTTAAAGACTGTAGCAGAATGATTTACAAAGAGATTTAAAAGTGGTATTTGTGGTATTGTTGTGAATCTATACAAAAGGTTACAAGTACTTTACAATATAAATAAGTTCAATGAACTATAAGCAACTTGTTGTTAGACTTAAATTAGCGTGCAAATGTACTCCACGAAGACATAGACAAAGAGTCAGTTATTATGCCCTGCAGCACAGGTGGAGAAGAGATCTATAAGTTAGTCGTTTGATTGGTAATTTCATTAATATTGTTTTTAGAACCCATAAAGTATATATATTCTAACTATTATGCACGCACAGAATAAACATTTTCGATATGTATCCGGCAATCATATTATGGCTAAAGTAGTCCTCCATCAAGAAGTGACAACCATATAATGGTTGCCTCTTAACATATTATGTTTAACAATTACAATAATATGTGTACCACTTTTATGGTCAAAGTAACTATTACAGGCTTAAAAAATGTTTCATCAAAAATACTTTTGTTTTAAGTGACAACATCGAAAAATGGGGTTTCTCTGCGTGTAGGCAGAGTATTTAACAAAATTCGCGTGTATGTTGAAATCAACTTTCCGCAGATCCCAAACATATTAGAACATAGTTTGTTATATATTTCTATCAAATATGTATAGTTTGCAATAGAATTCTATTTGAATATAGAGATATCGGTCTATCAATGCCTGAGTATTTTACACTTGAACCAAGTTTACTAATGTCCCCATATAAGTTTGGACTTTATTGCTGCAACTAAACTTTAAATGAGTTAAATGAAAATTACTGTCAACTGACCAACAAATAGCCGAGATACAGACAAACAACTCCCAAAAGAAAGGATTAAGCGTAATAATTTCTATACCATGCAAGCATATGCAAAAGCCAAACAAATATTTGACGAAAAAATACAAAAAGCGTGACCACTAAATTGATGAAACTTTAGATTTATTTTAAACAATTTCTATTGATTAACCAAACTTTATTTGTAGGAAGATATTGGCATAATGTTATAAATAAACTGTTAAATGATGTTTGATCCTGCCAACCGTTTTGCAAAAGACAATAATTTTTTAAATAAACTAGTGGCTACGTGTAGGACTTAAATATTTAATAGGTGTGAACATAGCTTAAGAGAATAAAACTTGGCCCAAATATGTTTTGTGCATAAGGTATTTACGGTACTGCAAATAAACCAAATTGGTCAATTCTTTTACCTAGTCCAAATACAAATGTCCTCTCCGAAAAAAATTATTTTTGACTAATACGACCAGAAGAGAAGATCTGTAATGTTAACATTTTATGCATACAAATATTCTCTCTATACAGTACTTATTTGGTAATAACCAGAGAAGACAAATTTGCTTTTTTTGCTGTTTTGCTTCTTTTTTGCTGTTTTTGCCCATTATTGCTTTTTTTTTGCTGTTTTTGTTATTATGGTGCTTATTTTGCTTTTTCTTATGTTTTTGCTGTAAAATAGCTTTTTTAACATAATTTTTACGTAAAAAATATTTTTTTGAGAAAACATGAGAAAAAAAAATAATTGACAACTTTTTTCTGGGTTAAAACAAAAATATACGGCATGTAAAAAGCCACATGCGCATGTGGTTCTGACGTAATTTTGACGTCATCACACAACACGCAATGCTTATTGTGGCTTTGCATTGACGTCAAAATTACGTCAGAACCACATGCGCATGTGGCTTTTTACATTCCGTGTACTAGAGGCTTTAGTTGTGGACTCAACGTTTTTGGGCCAAATTCAATACGCTTTATTACAACTAAAATTAATAAACTTACCATCCCAAAAAACGGCAGTTACATAACTTATTTGAGTTAAAAAATAAATAAACCGGCCGTTGTGAACGAAAAAATAATAAAAAATTAATGCCGAAAGAAAAGTCAAATATGTTATTTATGCTAAAAATGGTAAAATTGTATCCTGAAGTTTTTAAAGTTGAAAAAGATTGGCTTTTTTGTAATGTGTATTCGAGTAAAATTAATAGCGAAAAGAAGTGCAATGTGGAGCAACATTTTAGTACAAAAACACAAATTAGCTGCTTGCCAAGAAAATCGTCCACAAAAACTTATAACGGAATTTCCTGTTTATACCAGTAAAAAAAGTAAGCAATTTGTCAGTTCCAAGCGAAAGTTCTATTCGAGGTAAATACATACCTCAAATGTATACGGAAGCTTTGGGAAAATACGTGAAAAGGCTAAAGGTAAATATGTATGGATTTCTGTTGATGCAACAACAGACAGTGAACAAAGATATGTGGCCAACTTTATATTTGGTATTTTAAATGACGATGTTGGAAATAAACCTTTTTTTATTGAACATGGGTGTTCTCAAAAATGCAAATGGGGCTTCTATTGCAACTTTCTTCAACGATTCATTACAAATTTTATGGCCTGATGGTAGTGAATATTTGATTAATAATTTTTTTATATATTTTTTTAATTTAATCTAGGCATTCAATACGACAAAATATTGCTAATGGTAACTAATGCAGCGGCATACATGTTAAGTGGAATTTTGTCACTTAGGATAATGTATCCTAAAATGATACATTTGACATGTGTTGCTAATGGACTTCATCGTGTTGCTGATTTCATACGCTTAGAGTTTCAGCATGTAAATAAATTAATATCTTGTACCAAATCCGTTTTTGTTAAGTTAATTTTTCAATAACTCGTATTTACACACATACAAACTAAATTTTTAATTTCCATAGGCTCCTCGTAGAAAGCAGTTGTTTTTACAAATGAATCCCAATTTGGCTCTTCCACCGTTCTCATGCCCTACACGTGCATTATGCATTATGCAGAATACCTTGATAAAGTAAAGGCTGTTATTTCTTAACTGAAAAGTGAAGACTCAGATTCGATCGCGCACGCCAAGGAAATATATAACTTGCCCGGATTAAGTTCCCAACTTGCGTTTATCAAAAACAATTTTTCAATTATTGTGTCTTCTATAAAAAAAGCTACAAACAGTTGGGTTAGCTATTCACGAAAGTGTAAATATTGTGTCAAATGTACGAAAAGCTCTTGAGAATCTACATGAAAAAATATATATGAAGAAATTTAATGCAGTATGTATTTCAAAGAAATCCGGGGTTCAAACAAATTTTACAAATAAACAACATTCTTCAAACTGGTGCTAAGCCTGATGACGAAATTAAATTTTGAAATATAAATTTGCTCCAACAACATCCGTCGACGTGGAAAGAAGTTTTTCCTTATACAATTCACTTTTAACAGATAGACGAAGAAAAATGACGTTTACAAATATAAAAGCCCACATGATTGGTTATTGTAACTGTTTTCACGAATCTGAAGAAATAGAATAACTGTAATTTTTTTAATATTTAAATGTATATATTAAAAAAATAAAACTGCTTTTTTTGCTGCTTTTTTTTCTAAATTTTTGTGCTTTTTTTATATATTTTTTTTGCTGTAAACACTTTGTTTTTTGCTTTTTTTTGTCTTCTCTGGTAATAACAATGGGTCGAATAGATATTCCGAACACAAATACCGACTCTTTCCAAATAAATCAACTTGCAGACGTTCTTAAATTATATTATTTTAAGCTTAAAGGACCTTCGAAATGGTTGGCTGTCAAACGATTTGTTACACTGCACTCTCTTTTTTCTCGCTTAAGCAATGCTATTAAATTATCCAAATATAATTTGAAAATTAGTCATCGATTCGCAAAACTAATAGTCGAGTTCTTGATATTAATGGCGTACATAATCTGAACGGCTTTGTCAATAAACGAAGTTGCGGCATATGGAGCGCCATTACAACCAGAAAAATGAACCATTCGGTGCGAATTACACGCTGGTGGCATCAGCGGACCTTATTTCTTCAAAAATGAAACCTGAGTTCGCGTTACGATTAATGGAGATCGTTACTGCACCATGATCAATGATTTTTTGTTTAAAAATATGGGTAACATTAATCCGGAAAATATGTAGCTTTAACAGGATGACGCTACGTGCCACAAAGCGAACGCAACCATAAACTTTATGAAACAAAATTTGGCGATAACCTGTCACTACGTCTCCAAGTTCTTTTGATTATTTCCTGTGCGGCTACGTGAAGTCACTGGTATATGCTGACAGCAAAGATTGACGTATTCGGGACCAACCTTGTTCGACTTATTCTTGACATATGTATCGCAAGGTTAGACGTACAGAATGCGCTTCGACAAGAACAGTCACAGTGGTATCAATATGCCCAAAACGATTTTCAAATGTTAATGCCATGTAAATAAAACGGGATTTCATTAATATTTAATTTTTTGTGTTATGTATTTTTTTAAACTTCAGGTTTAATTGGGCTTAAAAAACACCCTATATAAAATCCAATTAAATAGAAAGTAAAAGTTTTCACGATGCGAAGTGTGCAAACCATGCAAATGTGAGTTAAACACAACAACGAAATGCACGTATTTTCTATTTGCTTAATTGTACTTCATTTGCACTTAAAAACCCAATAGTCTTAGTCCAGGCTTGCAAGTTTTGTTGCAGCAATTCTGGAGTTGATTGGTGAGAGAGGAGAGAAGATTGGCCAGGGAAATTAAGTTTCATGCACTCTGCAATGCTGTTTTGTTTTGTATTCTCATACTTTGCAACTTGAAGTTGGCTGTAGGTCTATTTGTATTTAATAAATATAAAAAGAAGAAGAGGAAAGACAAGATAAAAATACAAAAATTGCAAGGCTAGAATTTCATCATCTGGACCCTAATGCAATTTCAAAACACAATCTTACAAAACTGCAGCAACAAAAATCGCAAGCCTGGACGATGACTTAAGCCTATAGTACACGGCATGTAAAAAGACACATGCGCATGTGGTTTTGACGTAATTTTGACGTCAATGCAAAGCCACAATAAACATTGCGTGTTGTGTGCTGACGTCAAAATTACGTCAGAACCACATGCGCATGTGTCTTTTTACATGCCGTGTACTATAGGCTTTAGCAAAAAGAAGTATTCAAAAATACTCATTTGCAAACAAATGTAAACAATAACATCTGACACATTTAGCGCCATCTGGTTTGTTAAAGAAACGTATAAATTTAAATTTTTCGAGGTCTTAAAATAAAATATGTATAAAATTAATTACAAATAAAATACAAAACAAATATTTATTTTAATATGTTTGCGTATCATTGTAAACAAGTATAAATTGTTGACATCTTATGTGAGTGCTGCCAGAATCAACTATTAGAAAAATAGAAAATTTGCACATAAAACGGTATGCTCACGATCAATTATAATACGATATGCACTTGAAATTTACAAATTGCAACTTTGCGCAATGACTATCGTGAAAACCCACATTGTTGCAGTGAAGCAGTAAAAAATGTGCTCTAAACCAGTAAAAGTACTTAATTCGGCTGTGCCAAATCTTCAGTACACTCCACCGAGTGTTCCAAAGTTTCAGGAGTGGGCTCTATATGATATCTATAAAATGTAAGCCGATCATTTTAAAATCTGACCTCACAGTATTATAATTTGCTGTCCAGTTTAAATAAAATATCATGATTTGATTTAGAAATATTATTAGGCGTATTAAAGTGATTGGACTTTATATGGGGCCTAGGTAAATTATGTGTCGATCTTCACAAAATTCGGCGGAGTGGTTTTATATCGTATGAAACCAGGGCTGTGGGGTCGGAGACAGAGTTGAGGTTTTTGTACCGGAGTCAGAGTCGAAACACCCAAACTCGCGACTCCGAATCCAAAATTTTTCGGCATAACAAATTTAAAAAACATTTGAAAAATTTTTCAAAATAAAACTTCTTTGAAATTGGCGATGCAATATTTCAAATATCGAATCGAAATAATTTTCTTGCTACATTTAACCATTTAAAAGGTACTGCATAAAAAAAGTGTTTAAAGTCAAATAAGGAGCAGTTTCATATACATTTAGCATCAATGTTATAGTACACCCAGAGAAAAAACATGTTTAAATACTATTTTTAAATAAAATTTTAAACATACTATGGTTATATTAACCATATTGTCATCGACAACCATATTATGGTTAAATTAGTCCTCCATCAAGAAGGCACAACCATATTATAGTTGCCTCCGAACATGTTTTGGTTAATAATAACTAATATATGTTTAACATTTATAATAGCATGGTTGATTTTCAACCATAGAATGTTGCTCTTGGAAAAGAGGAAAATACTATTGTTAATTTAAAAACAAATTATTGTCATATATAACCATAACATGTTAAGAGGCATAATATGGTTGTGACTTCTTGATGGAGGACTAGCTTAACAATAATAAGATTGTTGGTGACAATAATATGGTAAAATCAAACATAATATGTTAACAATTTTCTTTAAAAATAGTTTTGTTGGAGATGACCATATTAAAACATGTTTTTCCTCTACGTGTAGGAGTTTGAGTTGGAGTCGAACTTAAAAAATTTCAGCAGTTGGAGTCGGAGTCGGAGTTATACCTATTTGTTGATGACTCCACAGCCCTGTGTGAAACTATGACAGCCAAAACCTTACTGCAATAGCATTTTTCGTTATGGTTTTAGATGCACTAAAGTGTTTTCTGAGAGTGGGCTTATATAGGGCATATGGTAAAATGTAGGCCGATCTTCACAAAATTTAATAGTCTAAATCATGTAAAACAAATTTGTGCAAATTTAAATGAGAATCAGTGCATTCTGTCACCTGTAAAAAAAATATCAAATTTTAGGAATTCTGTTCCACATTTGGGTTCGTAAGTCATCGTCTAGACTTGAAAGTTTTGATAGTAGTTTTGGAGTTTATTAGTGGGAGGGGTGAGAAGATTGGGGAGGGGTACTCGGTTTCATATACTCTTTAATTCTGTTTTGTTTTGTAATTCTCTCTTATCTTGAAGTTGGCTGCAGGTGTATTTGTATTAATATATAAATATAAAAAGGAGAAGAGGAAAGACAAGATGAAATACAAAAATTGCAAAACTAGAATTTCATAATCTAGAGACTAATACAATTTCAAGGAAGAATGTTAAAAAATTGTAGCAACAAAAATTGAATTGAATGTCTGGACGATGACTAACTCTTGTCCTACGGAACCGTTTGTGCTGGGTTTCAATCCCAAACTGCTTAGGAGAACTAAGCAGTGAATGTGTTTTCTGCCGATGGACAGACTGGCAGAAATACATGGCTAAATCAGTTAAGAATTGCTGAAGGACCTAGAAGATTAAGCAAAGACGAATATAACATTCTCTTTTTTTATTTTTACTCAAACTAAAAAAAAAATAAAACTGTGGTCCAAATTTAAAATAAAACGGACTTGGATATAATTTTTATATGAATAATAATCAAATTACTTAAATGTTCTTAATATTACTAGAATGCAACTCACTGTGCATTTTCTGATTGCATGAGTTCAATAATATCTAGTTGAAAGAGGATAAGTTCATGAAATATTAATTGAAATAAAAGATGCATAATCATGACTTCACAAAAAAAAAAAATACATTTTCAACAAAAAAAAAAAAAAAAAAATCGTCATTGGGTTAAAATTTTGTATATAAATCTAGAACTAAATGACCTTAATGATTTATTTTTAAATTAATGTAAAAATGCTTTAAAAAGTCTAATTTATAAATGACTTTGACATTGAAATGTTGAAAAAGGCCCAGCTTCTTCTTTTTTTTAATTTTTTTTTTTCAAAAGGATCTGAGAATTAATTGTTGTACGAATTTATGTTATAACAATATTAAAAAAAAATCATTATCTTAATTAATAAGCCGGTTTTTTAAATACTTGAAAACGTGTAAAGCACTCTTAACGATTTTTGCATTTTTTTTAAATTATTTATTAAAACTAAATATTAGCAAATCCATTTCATTAAAGATCATTTAATTTGTTTAAAAGTTGTTTGTTTTCTACATTTTTGTGTGCAGATTCGTCATAGAATAAGTTTTTAAATGTATATGCCAAAATAATTTTAATATTTATTCTAGAGATATGCAATTAATCAAATACCAAAACTAATCAAAGTTATAATTAATCAATTATTCGAATAATCTGAAATTTAATTAATTGGAATCTTGATTAATCAATTAATTCTTATTTTAATTGATTATCACGATTTATTGACTTTTGAAAATAACTGGAAATTTTAATAATTGAATAATTTGAAATTTTTTATTTTTGTTTTAAACCTTTTTTCATATTTTTAAATTGGATTGACTTTATTTGAATAGTATGCAATATATAAGCCCTATTCACACTATAGTACATGTCTTGAGATTTTTGCTCTCATCAAATCCAATGATTTTTGGCCTGATTGTCAAAAAATCAAGTAAAAAATATTTTTCATTACATTTTTCGTTACACTTTAAACCAGGGACCGAAAATAAAAAATAATAAATGCTGGCAAACTGATTCAAGTATACCATATTGATCCTTATGAACTTTTGAAAATAAAAGTCATAAAAGCCAGATGATAACAGTTATTTTTTGCCGTTTATTGTTTTGAACAAAAATAACAGCTATTTTATTATTTTTATTTTTTTGAACAAAAATAACAATTATTTTTTGCTTTTCTTTGCGAGCAAAAATAAAAGTAATTCTTTAAAGAAATGTTTGCGTTATCTGAGTTGTCTTTAAATATTTATTTAAATGTGTGATCATCATTGGGATTTCTTATGCGCATTTAAATAAATATTTAAAGTCAACTAAATCATTATAACACGTACATTTCTTTAAAGAATAATTTTTATTTTTGCTCGAAAAAATAAATATCATAAAATAATTGTTATTTTTGTTCAAATTAGCAAAAATCATAAAATAACTGTTATTTTTGTTCAAAAAAATAAAAATCAAAATATAACTGTTATCATCTGACTTTTATGAAAAAAGGAATAACTGTTACGGTCCCTGCTTTAAACGACATCTTTGTAAATCTGTTTGCTCCGTAAATATATATATTTTTTATTTTAAGAACTTGATACGAGACAGAAATTTTGTTATAATACTAGACAGAAATATAGTTGGAATAAATTTGTTTTTTTTTATTATAGTCTGGTAAATATGATTTTCGCCATATGTCCGCCGTAGCTACGAGTTACATAGTCCATTCGATCACTCCAATCTTTCAGATCTTTTTTTCAATAAATCTAGCCGTATGGCATTAATAATCGCTGTAATATTGACTTTCAATACTTCAAGAGCTGCTGGTTTGACGGCATAAACCAATAACTTGACACAACCCCAGCGAACAGGGCCACTTCAGTAATTAAAGTTATCACCAAATTGATTTTGCAATAAATCAATTGTTAAGAGCGCTGCTTGACAAGTTGCGCCGTCTTGTTGGAACCAAATGTCATTGATGTTTATCTTAATAATTTTTGGCAAGACAAATTCACTTAGCATTGCTTGATATCACTCGCCATTTACCGTAAAGGCAGCTGTTTCAAAAGAAATAAGGATCGATGATGCCGACAGCGTGTAAACTCCAATAAACAGTAAATTTTAATGAATTTAGTGGGGATTCATTTACGGCTTAAGGATTATCTTTGCAGCAAAAAAGCTTCATCAGAAGTGAGTTTCATCACTAAACATCTCTTCTTGAAGAAAAATAAAAGTTTCGAATCAGGCAAATCAGCAAAAATTCGACACAAACGATGGCTTCAATTCTTGCGCGAGCTGCATTTTATAAGCTGTGAGCCAAGCTCCTTACGTAAAATTTTCACGTAGCTGAAGGTTGAAAGGCCAACAAGTTGAGAACGAAAAGAAATCTACATTTCGGGGTATTCTTCAATACTACGCGCAACAGCAGCAATATTCCCTTCGGTACTCTCATTTCTTTGTCTTGTTTATGGTTTGAATCGAGAAGAATAAAATTAATGCGAAAACTATAAACAACCGTAAAATGGACGATATACTATCTGAACTTCCCGAACAGATTTACTTTTATCAAAGTAGATTTCCACAATTTGGAAACGCTTTAAACGCTTTAGAAACTTCAACACAGTTTGACATTTTGTCAAACCATATATATCGATATCGATAGTTCTTATGCAGCTAAAAAACATCCGATATAATTGAAAAAGGTTGAAACAGATTGCTGCCTGCATGTGGCCATTTCGGCAACTATAAAAGGGAATTCGAAAGAAATGGTAATTGTAAACCCTGACTTATTCACCGCTATCGTGAATAATTTTTCCCTCGTAATTTGTTCCCTTTTCACGTATTTGCGATCATGAAAAACTCCCATGAAACAAATTAATTCATAGGAAAATAATAACGAGAAAAAAATGTTCGCGGGAAAAAATTCCCCTTATCGTGACCAATTTTATCCCTCGTAATTTGTTCACTTTTCCCTTTATTTTTGCTGGCGAACAAAACATTTATGTAAGTAATTCTTCTCATAATTCGAATATTGAAGTTTACAAAATTTAGTTTTATGGTCATTTTGTGTTAAAAGAGGCACAAACTTATATGTATGTATGTATGTATATTGTTCAACAAAATGCAAAAAACAGGTCGATGGCATGAGGAGCTATGAAACTTTTCAAAGACGTGGTGGCAGAATTTTAGAAATTTTTTTACTACATAAAAGCGCAATGAGCTAATGTTGCAATCAAACTATCACTACAATACAATATATTTTATTTTTTTTTTTTTTTTAACTTTTCTTAAAAATATACGTGTATATTTTTTAACAAAAATTGTTTTTAACGTTTTTTAATATTTCTTCTTTTTTACATTCACTGAGAACTGCTAGCGCGAAAAATTGTTCACGGGATAGCATTTTCCCTTCGAGGGGAATAAAAATTTCATGGGAGTACGATAGGGGTGATTGCTAAAATAAATTTCCCTACAAGAAATGCATAACCAAAACCAAAAAAACAATTTACTAACACACTTGCAACAATTTTACATTTTACAACACAACCTAAATAATGCCAATTTTTTAATATAATTTTTTCACACGCGTGGCCTGTCGATTGTTGTAAAAAATGTAATTGTTTAAATGTTATGGCCAATTTTCAGGATTGACATTAAAACACATTTATGTTTAAAATCGTTTTAAATACAAAATTCTCTTCTTCACTAAACACTTAAATGAAAGTTAAGTCACCGGTGGGGTACCTTTAAATTCAACTTAAGTTTCCATTGGATTAACTTAGCAAGGTGGCCTCAATATAACAACAATACAAAAACAACAGACAAAGTAATAACAACCAGCTGTTTTTTGAGACCAACTTGTAAATAACTACATTTTTTATGATATTTTTTTGTATTTAGTAGTGCTTCCATATTTTTATCGTAATTAAATAAGACTTTTCATATAAAACTCAAAAAATCAATCTGTAATTAAATACGATTAAAGTTTTTATGAAAATTAACATAATATAGATTTAAATACTATCCTGAAAATTGGGCATTAGTTCTGTGGTGTAAATTAAATATTACAAAAGTTATTTGCCATGTTAAGTTAAAAAATTAATTTGCTTATCTCCTTTGCAACTACGTTGCATATTAAAGTAAAGGAGGGCGTAGTGATGGCGACTCCAGAAAACGTGGCGGTAGATTTTCTGGAAATTAGAGGTCATGTACGAAACAGTCGTGTTAAAAGAAGTGGTCTTCCAACAGGTAGCGGTCATTCGGGTGGTTGCTTTGGCCGGGATACTCGTTAAAGATTTGGTGGTGATAATAAAGGAGCAAATTATACCAAATATTTAAAATCCTGATGACTTTTCAAGTATGTATGCATGTATGTATTCTGCTCTTTAGTCACAAATTGTTAACAAAATAATATTTCTTTACAAACCCATGTAAGAAAGGAACGTTATAGAGCAGCCACAGAAGTGACGTTACGTGGTCCCGCACCCACAACTATTATATACTTTAATGAAGCCTGCTTGATTATATTTTGTTAATAAAAACTATTTTAAAATTAAAATAACAAAAAAAAAAAATTATTTTATAAAGGTTAGTACTGACCAATTTTTACGCTATGAATAACTAGTTAGTGCTAACCTCTATTTACGTTATGACTAACTAGTTAGTGTTAACCATTATTTACGCGATCACGTACTAATATAAAGCAGCGTAGTAAGCAGTACATATACTTGTTCCGTAGTCGAGTGGAATTAATTAGTTAGAAAGAGAAGCAAAATCACATGTACACAAGAGTTTCGGTTAGTTTTTTCATTGTGCTCTTAATAAACTAATAGAAACTTTATCCAATATAGTGGTTACTAGTAAAATGACCGGTAGTCTTCTTGTAGGGTTCTTTACAAATTTTTGACATTTCATAACAAATTGACATGCCGCAATACTCAGTATTACAGTCACTGTTGCCAGAAGTGCAGATTTCTCTGCATTTTGCAGATTTTTTCGTTGCCAAAATAGCAAAGTGAGATTTGCAGATTTTTGCTGTCAAATTGCAGGTTTTTTAAGTGAATTGTGTAGACATCACATTTTTTTATTTTCCTTTTCCTTTATTCATAGATATGTATATATATATATATACTACATATACGTATTCGCACTGAAACTTAATAGAAAAAACAATATGTAGGTTCCCGTTATAATTTTTTCATTAAGAATATGTTGATACTATTAATATTAATTGAAATGTTTATTAAGGTTTGTTCCAAATTCTGTTCAGAATAACCAAACCACCATTGAAGCCATGTATTCCAATCCACATTATGAGGTTAAAAAAGCAGAAATAAATTTGGCACTTTTCGTAGCAGAACACAACCAAGGTTGCAGCAATCATAAAAAATGTTGTTGGAAGCACACAATTTTTAAATGTTAATGACCTGCTAAGAAACAACACGTTTTCTTTGTGTGTAGATGAATCTACGGATTTGTCAAACCATAAGTCATTATGTTTAGTTGTGCGAGTTTGCATTAACTTTGAAATTAAGGACCTATTTTATGGACTACTAAGTGTATACCAATGCGATTCCGTTTCTTTGTATAAATTGATTGTCAACCATTTAACCAAAAATTAAATTGATTATAAAAATAGTATGATTGGTTTTGCTGCCGATGGTGCTCCTGTGATGACAGGAAAAATGCAATCTGTGGCTCAGTTGTTTAAAAAAGATATTCCAAACCTTTTTGTTATAAAATGTGTATGCCACTCATTAGCTCTTTGTTCTTCATATGCCTGTCTCAAACTTCCTTCTGCAGTTGAAACTTTAGCTAGAAATGTTTACAACTATTTGTCAAATAGTCCTAAGCGTGTCGGCCAATTCGATGAGATTCAAAAACTGTTGGAAATAAAACCTTTAAAAATGTTGCACCCATGTCAAACCCGCTGGCTATCTCTTGAAGCTGTTGTAAACCGTTTATTAGATTTATACGGAGCACTAAAAATTTATTTTTCATTTGTGGTAAACATAGACCAAATTGTTACAGCTATAACCATTTTGGACAACCTAAATTATAAAAATCAAATCTATCTCTCGTTTTTAAAATATATATTTGGTTATATTAATAACATCAATAAAATGTTTCAAAGCGAAACTACTGAAATTCAGAATTTATATATACAAATGGAAAGATTGTTGAAAACTGTTATGAGTAATTTTTTAAAAAAAGATTTATTAATATCTGAAGTAAATTTAATAGATTACAAAAACAAAAATAATTTTGTAAATACCAGTAATGTTTATTTGGGTCTATATGCTGGAAAATTAATCACAACAGCAGAACTTAGAAATGATGAAATTGAAGAAATTGTAACAAATTGTATAGAATTTTATATTGAACTCTGTGACCAACTGCTTAAAAGATTTGATTTTGGAGAAAAATTAAAATGTTTGAAGGGATTGAATCCAAATATTTTAGTTAATGGTGAGTTGAACTCAATATTTGAAATTGTTAAACATTTTCCAAATTTAATATGCGATGTTGATATGCAAGCAATTGATTCTGAGTTTAGAGAACTACACCTACTTGATTTGCAAAATTTGATAAATAAAAATAACAATTTATTACACTTTTGGAAAAATATATGTGAAATTAAAAGTTTTGACTCAAGACTTTTTATTTATTTATTTATTTATTCACATTTTATGTAATATAAGCCCTTAAAGGCCCAAAATTTAATTACACAGTACAATTTCCGAGTATGTATTTACATATGTATGTATAACTAAAAATAAAAATAAAGAAACCAAAACTTTAAAAAGAAAAGAAAAAAAAAATTTACAAATATACTAAATATTTTAGATGTTTTATTAAATGGCTCCCCAACCGTAATACACGATCTACAATGCAAAAACAAAATAAAAAATAGCAGTGAAGAATGTAGCAATCAGTCCTTAACTAGTGGTAAGCAATCCCTTTTACTTTTATTCCCAAAAATGTGCATTTTTATTCAAAAAATATTTGTTTTGCCACATTCATCAGCTAATGTGGAACGAATATTTAGCCAAGTAACTATTAACAAAACAAAGCAAAGAAATCGTTTAGATAAAGAATCGCTTGAAGGAATTTTGTACACAAAAGACTTTCTTAAATTAAATAAATCAAATTGTTTTAATACTCCGATACAAAATAAAATTTTACGGCAAATGACTTCTGAAATTTACAATAAATAAATGCATAAATTATTTTAAATACGATGTATGAACAATGTATTTGGATATACATTTTTATGTTTTATGTAAAAAATTATAAATATTCAGGTATGTTATTAAAATTGATCGATTTCAAAACGATCGTTTTTACAAGTTGTGATGAATTTCGAGCAATTTTTAATTTCATTTCTGAATAAGTCTTTATTTTTTGTTCAAAAATTGATCTAACAAGAATATACAAAGAAAGTAAGAGACAAATTTATTATAAATAATTTTTAAAAGATACAGAAAACGATGTTATCGGATTTAAATCGTTTCATTTTAAAAATAGTTTTCCATCAAATACCTGATCGTTTATATACATATATAATGTTTTTCTTTTGTATATACTAAATTTTTATTTTAATGTATCAAAATGTTAAATACACCTTTTAGTTTGTTGTATGAATTCGAAAATAAAAAAAATCAATCCCAAAATAAAGTATTTTAATTTCCCAGATTTTTTGCAGATTTTTACATTTTTTTTTTGCAGATTTTCGAGATTTTTTAGCCCAATTTTGCAGACTTTTTAGATAAATTTTCTGGCAACAGTGATTACAGTGTAAAAAGGCCTTATATGTTACAAATAATCTTCACATTTAATTTAATGAACAATAGTAACGTTAGACCTTTACCTCGTTTTGGTAAAATATACCAGATTCTGTGGCGGGAGCCGAACTCGTAACCCTCGCACTTAGATAGACTAGCGCACTACAAACTAACCGACCGGGGCACCTGTTATTTAGTACATCAGTTTTATATTTCATTATTAACTTAATTTTAGAATGTTTTTGGTAAAACTTTATATATCAAGATACATCCTCACGTAAGTAAGTCAAGCCGAGGCAGTGTCAAAAGTACAGTCAGTACGAATTTCCTTAAATCAAGTACAGAATACTTGATTCAAGTACGGATTATGCAAGTGCTCCGTAGTTTAATTAATCCAAAAAAGGGATTAAAATTATGAACAAATTAATATCAAAAACTGTGCTTGATTCAACAATGTCTTAATCCAGATTCGTACATGAAATGATCCGAAAATGAGCTTTTCTTCTAACCTAAACACTTACCCCTGAGAACCAGAGCTAGAGAGAATGATATTAATTACTAAACCGTTACTCGTGTTTATTTCACTTTTGTTGTATACCACCCCTTTGTTAACAAAAAAAAAAGCCTTCATTATAAGGGACCAGCAGCATGCCCGCTATGGCTTTCGTAATCATTCTACTTTGAAAATTTGATGTGTTTAACTAAATAATTTTAACAAATAGGATATGGGAATTATTGCTTCTTATTTTACTCTGTATTTTTCTTCTTAAAGTATTGTTGTTTCCACACAACACAAGCAAATCGTACCCAAACTTTTTTTGTTGCGTTTTTGTTGTTTCTAAAACAAACTTTTACACCTGCATATGCACACATATTTGTTTTCGAAAGTTATCCTATTTTGGATTGTTTTTAGTACTTTTAGTATTATTAAATTTTTAAGAACGAGTCGTACAAAAGTAAGCAGAAAAAAATTAAATTTAGTACGGGTTTTTTTCTGTCTGCATATGATTTAATTATTTTAGAATTTTGATTTTTATGAAATGCTGATTAATCAGTATACAGATTAATAACAATTTCGAAGAATCCATTAATAGCACACACCTCAACTTTTCAATTAAAGTGTTGTTGAACTTTAAATTTTAAAATAAATAAATGAAACATTTATTAGTTGTTTAAACAAAATCGTCTGGTTTTGGCTAATTGAAAAATTAAAAGTGTGATTAATATTAAATATAAAAAAAAAAACAAGTAAGAATTCTATATTCGGCTCTGCCGAATCTTATTAATCCTTCACCATGGTGCGATAAGAATAAAATGATACTTATATAAATATACAATATATAATATATTAGTGGCAATAAATAATAATGGCTTAAGTCGAAATGTTTTAAGATATTAATGGTTTGTCTAAAATAAATTGTGTTTGGTTTTTATATAAAATTTTTAGCCACAGATAAAAATGCACATTTATTTAGAACAAAACTGTAAATTTTATAAAAAAAAGAGTGGATATAAGCTTTTTGGTCAAAAAAGTAAAAATAACAAGAACTGATAAATTTTTTATTTTAATAAAAATAATTTATAAATACCAAGAGAAACAAAAAAATAATCGAAAGGGATTCGAAACTGCCAACACACGGAAGTTTATTTGGGACATAACAGCTAGACCACACGACCACTGGTACGCATTCGAAACTAACGTTGATATAAGTAAACGGGCCGTGTATAAAAATTTTTTATATAAAAAAAATATCTTTGTGTGAGTTTGTTGTTTGTGTATGAAAGGTGAATAGGCCAAAGAGGGAAACACACCACCACCACTTTTTAAAAAGAACAAAATTGCAAAAACTACGATTGCAGGGTTACCGTTCGCAATTATTCCTAATTTGGGAACTTTAACTCGTACCGTTCTCCAGTACCCATGTTCTGTAACTTTGGTGAGAACTTCTCGCATCGAAAACATATGAAACAAAATATTTCATCTTTTCTCAAAAAGTGAGAAAAAAGTGTGCCTGTTACTCATGTCGAAAACAATCAAAAGAGATTGCGTCGTTACGTTATAAATGTCATAATATTCCACTCGAAGACGATATGAAATTGCAGATGTTTAGATTGCCAGTCAAACATATCGTTGACGGCGACCAAAATGGACTAAAATTGAAAAATTTTCAACGACGGCGCCGAAAATACAGTCGTCGGCTATACCAAAAAATGTAAAGTGCGACTTTAATGATTACAAAATTGCTTTGAAAAAATTCGTATATTTTTCAAAAATTTTAAAAGCAAAATAAGTAAGCAATGAAAAAATCTACCAAGAACAAAATACTTATCTCTTCCGTGTTCAAATTCATTGCATTCTGCATTTATAATTTATTTTTAAGTGTTAAAATTTTTTCTCACCCCGTTTTTATACGTGAGTGTATTTGACAGTTCAAAGGGGGAACTTTCTTACAAAAATTTTACAGACACGCTATTTCAGTATATTGGCGAGAAATTTCCTTATGTGACAGTTATTACTCGCCAAAAATGTTACAGACGCAGTTAAGTGAGAAAAACAGCTGTTTGTTTCAATGTAGGGCATTTTTGTCTCATTTCTTACACTTTAATCGAAAAGTTTATCGACGCGGGAGTTACAGAACATGGGCACCGCTTCCTTTAAAGTGAATTTTTGCAACAGAAAAAATATTTTTTTCTTAATTAAGCCATTAATCAAAAATAAAATCAGTTCTAATTTCAAATTTAATCAAGTTAATTAAACGTTTACTGATATCAACAACATTACCGCAGAATATCAAAAAATGTTAAACTGATACTACTAATTTGTTTACTGGTGCAAATTTAATTAATTTTTGAATTAATATCCCAAATTTTTCAACTAAAATCAATTTTTATATTTCATCTGTGCGTATGAGTCATTTCTGCTGAACTTAATTTCAGTACAAGAATTGTTTCCCGAGTCATACTAGATCAAAGAAAAAATTAATTTTCAATGGCGAATATCCTCAAACCTTCAGAGAAAACTCAACGTGTTACAAAGTTTTTTTTTTGTAGAGCCAGTCCAGTGGGTTTTTGAAATTTTTATTTGTGCAGAATATAATTAGACGAATAAGAGGAATGGGGAAGAATAATTTATAAACAAAAAAATATGGTTAATTTTTTTTACATAAAAGACTGTATTTTATTATGAAAAGAATTTTTTAGGTTTTTTTTTTCTTTATACGAATCAGCAATTTTGCAATTTGGCATTTTTTTTTTTTTTTTCTTAAATAAAATGTATGTTGTATTATATTAATGCTATTATGACGATTGTTATTATTGTTTATAAATTTTATATGAAAACTTATACGGCCAAAAGTTTATTGAACTTAACATGTGCGTTTTTATATTTCAGTTGAGTGATTTTTATCTTATAACTATTTTTATACTCAGCACCACAGTTGATAAGGGTATGTATAGTTTCTTATCTCGTTTGTAAAAAACAGGTATAGTTTGCCACTTCGTTTGTAAAGTTTTACTTTTAAGGCTTAAGAAATACTTACACACAAATAGGGGGGAAAAATTCAAGTAGTGCTTATGTATTAAACATCTGTAAACTTAATAATCGTGTTCATGAAACTTTCATTATAATTTTGTATTTGCTTCGTTTGTATTCAATAAAATGAATAACTACGAAATGAAACCAACAAACACACGAAATTTAAGAGACGAGTAAGATGCAGTTTTTTTTGTTTCTTAAACAAGAGAATAGGAAGACTAACAACTCTGAAACAAAACAACCACTGAATAAATGTCGAATAAGTTCATGGAAAAAAACATTTATTTTAAAGTCAGTATTGCCAGTTGAATGAAATGAAAAACATTAGGAAAGATAAAAAGAAACAAAAAATAACCATGAAGAGTCAAAGCAACAAGATAAGTACATTAATATTAAAATAATAAAAATAATAAAATTTTGACTTTGTTTTCAATGTAAATTAATTGTTTTTAATGCAAATTTTTAAACTTCAAGAAAAAAATTTCATTTTATTTTCAAAAACATTTTTAGCAATGTGTTTTGCTTGGAAGTATGTACATAAAAAGGTTGTTAGGAAAAAAATTTAAATTTAATTTAAAAAATGCTTTACAAATTACATATATTATTGTAAAGGTAACAAAAAAGAAAAAATTACAAAAATTTAAGAAGTGGCAACATTGCTATTGAGTATTTATATAAAAAAAAAAAATGAGAGAGAGTGAAAACTGTAAAACAAAACACGTTTCATTGCAAAAAGTCTATGTGTTTGCCATATGAAACAAAAAGATATTGACCACTTCCGTCCTACTTATTGAGATATTTAACTAAATACATATTTTCGTTTCGGGTTTTCATACAAATTCTACGTATTTTTTTATTAATTTTA
The DNA here is from genome assembly GCA_943735925.1 of Pollenia amentaria. Lineage (NCBI taxonomy): Eukaryota > Metazoa > Arthropoda > Insecta > Diptera > Polleniidae > Pollenia > Pollenia amentaria. The sequence continues at coordinate 178,020,686 of OX031010.1, read as the reverse complement.
TATTTTTTTATTGTATTTTTCACATTTTGATAATTTGAAAAATTAAAAAATTGTATACCCATATTTGCCTATATATGAAAAAAAAACATAAAATATATCGCGATTTTCGCGTTTTATGTGAATAATTACAAAAAAAAAAATAAATTAACATTATTTTAAAACAGATTCAATTTGAAAAGCAGAACATTACTTCACATACGTAGAATTTGTATGAAAACCCGAAACAAAAATATGTATTTAGTTAAATATCTCAATAAGTAGGACGGAAGTGGTCAAGTTTTATATACCATTGGATGCTGCTTCAAAAACTCTTTTCGATGATACCAAAGTTTATTTATGTCGTCTTGGAGCAAAGTACAAAAAAATTCGAAAATCTGAAAAAGACCTTTTTTAAAAATGGTCCAGCTCACGGATGGTCAACGCTAGAACCAAAATATTTTGGGAATCATCATAAAACATATCAACCTTTATTTTCAGAGGGGTAACAAAATCACTTTTTTTTGAGTCGCTCTTATATACATACATATATATTAGGGTGTTCAAACGATTAACCGTTGTTCGATAAATCGATTAATTTTTGGCGATTAACTGCTCGAATAATTTAGAATTGCTTATTTTCGTCGATTAACGAAAAATGCGAATATTTTATGACGATTAATCGAATATTTGTTTTTTCACAATATTATTCGAAACAACGTTATATCCCGAAAACCAGATCCAACCTAAAAAACGGTAAGCACCACTGGATTCAGCGTGCCCGAATTAGGTTAAAACGCTAGGTCCATGGCTTGTCTGTTTTTTAACTAGCAACGTGTTATTAAACAAACATAAATGTTTTGAATTTTGTTTAAGCGTCCCAGTTGATTGATTTTTTTAAAGTTTAAAACAATTTTGTAAGCTCTAATTTGTTAATTTTACTGGCATTGTATAAAAATTTGTATATAGTATATACGATTTTAGATAAATTAAATAATAGATATACGCAGCGTTGTTTGGCTAAATGGGTCCTTATTTGGATCTTCTCAGTATGGAACCTTTCGAGCCAACACAATTTCCGGAATTATTTTATAAGTATCATCAAAATAGTAAATATATTTATATACATTTTCTGCTCTTTATTTATAATTTTAAAGAAAAATTTTTTTTTTTTTTTGGAATAAACTCTAAAAACTGAATCGGAAAATTAGCACATTCAAAAGAAATCAAATTTTTCGCATTTAATTCTATTAGAGTTTTTAAAGGAATGAGCATAAATATTTTTTTAAAAGTGATTTATAATCCAATTGAAATAAAATTTATTTAGTCTAATGCTTTGTTCGTACGACAGCGTTTATTCGTAATTCGCTCTCTCATTCGTAACTCACAGCCCAATTATGATCCAAATTACATAATCCGCCATACAACATTTTGAGAGCGAATTATCTCATTTGAACGTAATTCATTTTGACTTACTATGCCAATTACTAGCAAATCAGTGTCATCACTAATTTTTATCGAAGGCTGTCAAAAAAAGAAAAGAAAGAAGAAAATAAATAAACATAAAATTTTGAAAAGTTGCTATTTGTGAAATTTAAAACAACAAATAAATTAACAATATAGAAATTGATAAAATAATGAGGCATTTTAAATTGTTACTTGCTTTTGTTTTCATTTTCAAAGCAAGACAAGGTTCGTAAATGTAAGAAGAAGATTTGTTGGATTATAAATGTGCCGTGCGAACAGCATAATTCGCATTCGTAATTCAAAGAGCGAATTACGTAATTCAACATGCCGTGCGAATATAGCATTAGTTGACCTTTCTTTTGTATATAATATGTTCTTTATTGGTTTAATAAAAGTTTTTTTAAAATTAAAAATAGACCTCAAGCTCGACAATTTATTAATACTTGACCTTTCTTTTTTTATAATTTTTTTTAATTGTTTAAGCTTGAGGTTTTTTTTATTTATAAAATATTATATTTATATACTTTTAGCAATATTTCGCTAACCTTTGGTTAGCATCTTCAGGAAATTAAATTTACAAAATTTTATATAAATAACAAGCAAACAATTACAAAATAAAATATGAAAAAAAATTCTGTCATAAATTAAATTCAAAAACCTATTTGTCATAAAAAAAAAATTTAAAAATCATAATAACAAAAAAATAAAATATAACTAAAGTATAACAATTAAAATTTTTTTTTTTATTTTTCGAATTTATTTTATGAGTTAAATTTCATTCCTGAAAATTTTTAAGGAATAGAACTATTACAAAAACCTTTATAAAATACATAACTGAAAGTTAACTCATAGAATAAATTCGAAAAATAAAAAAAAAATGTTGAATATAATAAAAGTTGCTTATGAAAAGATATAATTCCCAATATCTAAAGTATAACAATTCATAAAAAACTGAAAAAATTTCCTATCTATAAACCTAATTCAAAAACTATATTTACAATAATAAAAAAATAGTTTTAAGGAATATTTGTTGTAAGGGAAATGATAATGAAAGATGTGACCAGGTTTACATAGGCACAACCAAGAACAAATTAAGGACTAGAGTTGCAGGACATAAATCGGATCAAAAATATAGGGACATTTATTCTAAAAAACAGTATAAAGTCATGATTGTCATCAATCTAATCGCTATCCAAATTTTGAAGAAGCATCGGTTTTAAACACTAAAACTAACAACATATAAACGCAGACATATTTTAGAAATGTTACACATAATTAATACACCAACGACACAAACAATAACTTTTAAAGCAGACACAGAACATATAGCGAATAATTATAGGAATTTAGTCATTAAGAGATAAAAGATAAAATATAATATAAATATACCAATCGCAGCCTTGGAATAAGAGGGTTAAATTTTCACCTAAATTATATAAAAATTAGGACCTTCTTGACCTTAGGTCGCGATATACATATAAGTATGTAAGATTAAAAATAAGTTTAATTAAATATGTTTTGATAAGTACCTATGTAAGATAAAAATAAGGTTAGTTGAAAAATTATTATGTTATAGGAATTTTCTTTAGTGAAACTATTTTTTGTATTATTGTAAATATAGTTTTTTGAATTACGTTTATAGATAGGAAATTTTTTCAGTTTGTATGAATTGTTATACTTTAGTTATATTTTATTTTTTTGTTATTATGTTTTTCAACATTTTTTTATGACAAATGGGTTTTTGAATTTAATTTATTACAGAACATTTTTTCATAATTTTGTAATTGTTTGTTTGTTATTTATATAAAATTTTGTAAATTTAATTTCCTGAAGATGTTAACCAAAGGTTAACGAAATATTGCTAAAAGTATATAAATATAATAATAAAAAAACCTCATGATTAAACAATTAAAAATAATTATGAAATAAAATTTAAATAATTTATCCTTTTCCATTTGCATTTATCAGAAAAATCAATAAAACCCATTTTATATAACAAAGCGTGATTTATTTTTCCATTATTCTTTTGTTATTTCGATGTAAAATGGCATCGAAAAATTCATCAATGAGGGTGTATTAGGCTTGTGATTTTGTGAGGAACACCAGGAAGTATTCATCTAAGATCCTATGGCTTTAAGTAAATTTTAAGTCGATTAAGTCCTGACAAAAAGAGTGAAAATATAACTTCAGTACCCCCCAAACAGTTTTATAACTAAAATGCTAATCTGTTAAGTGAGAAAAACGTGACTAATATACTAAAATGTGCTCCAACTTCCCTAATATTAACATTATTATTGAAATTCTGTTTACACTATATTGACTATTTAGAACCGTAATATGTACAATTTCAGTGAAAATATATCGAGCCATAACCGCAAAAAAAGCTCAAGCGAATAAAACAAAATTTTACAGGAGAAGGTTTTTTTTTTTATTATATTTCATAAAAATTTTGTATGAAAAGTGGCGCTTAAACTAAAATTGTTTATAAACAACATTTTTTATTTTTCGAATTTATTCTTATGAAAAGAAATAATTCCCAGATTCTATTTGTAAAATTGTTTTTGCTATAAAATCGTAGCGGTACCTTCTGCGACCATGAGATTTTAGGATATGGTGCAAGTGTTGCCAATAAATTTATTTATTACAAAAAAGCGAAAATTGATAATGTTGTCACTTAAGCTTTTTTGCGGTTATGGCTCGATATATTTTTATATGCGCACATTGCGATAATTCACAGGCCTGGTAGGGATGGGCAATAAATATCGATATATCAAAATATCGATATTTAAAAAAATTATAATCGATATATATCGCCGATATTAAAAATACCCATATATGGATACATCGATATTTATCTACGACTATCGAATTCGATATTTTTAAGATCTGTTTATAAAAAAATTCAACATTTTAACCGTTGCTCAACTGCGTGCAATACTATTGTTTTTTAAGAATTGCATCATATGTTTTTTAACTAATATTAAGAAAATAACGGCGCTTTTCCGTTGTACATTTTCACAGATTACACAGTTCAGTTTTGTCTCGGTTTTTTAAGAGATGACAACAAAAAAATAAGCGCGGAGAAAATATTTGGATTCCTAGAATTTTGCAATGAATCTTAATTATGGTGAATTAGCAGCAAAAGACTCATGAAAGTTGGAATTTTAATAATAAAAAAAAATTAATTTCTATTTTTATTGGAGCATGTTCTTATATATTATAGTATGTTTTTTTGTATAGTATGTGTCACAAGTTTCGTTTACCGGCAGTATTTTTAGGTTTCATATGGCGAATAAATAAAATTTTTTTTGTATTCTTTACTTTTTTTATTTTAGAATTAACTGCCGGTCCCTCGATTTCAAACGAAAACTTCGTCCGCATAACTTATCTTAAAAACTAAATTTTAAAATTGGTTTTGTTTTAAATAAAAGTTAAGCGAATGAAAGTTTCGTTCAAAATCGAGGGACAGGCAGTAAACTTGAAATTAAAAGAAACAATATGTATTGACATAGGTACATATGTATATTAAGTTTTTAAATTTGGTAATAATTTCACCTTAATACGTTCGATACATCGATATTTTTTTAATTAATAAATACCGATACTCTTAAAAAATATCGATACGATATATATCGATATATTTTTTCAATTTGCCCATCCCTAAGACCTGGTCACATCTGTAACGCTTCCAGTCTCTTCAAATTTCTTCATAATCTAGCCAACTCCTTGCACAGTAGGTCGGTTATCACGACCATAATCATCCCGTAATCTCGAAAAGTAGCCACGTTTGAACCACCACTTTTTTGTAGTAAGTTTTAACTAGTTTAACGTGTCCTTCAGTTGCTAAATGATTCATATTCGTAATTGACAAACATTTGACTAAATAAATGGCACATCAGATGGCAGATATTTTATAGCTGGCATCCTTGCCAGATTGGCGATTTTGAAACCACTTAATGGACAACCCTGTTTTATAATTAAATGTGGACTAATGAAGTCTCTTATTAAATTTTGTGATAGTCAGTTTTTAAAACGAGTTAATGGGAAAAGTTTAATGTCACTAAATTCAATAGGGTTCAATCGGGTCACAATTAAAATAAATTATCTGCAAAATTGTTGCCTGTGTCGTGTTTAAAAGATTTAAAAAAGACTGCTGTGCTAAAAGTTGCATCTCGCTCTTTATATTTTCAATTCTTTAATTAAATTCATTTAAAGTCATTAAAAATAAATTGAGCAATTTTATACTGGTTAACTTTTTAATAATTAATTAAAATGATTTGTTATTTTCATTTACAGTTGTATAAAAAGTTAAAAGATTAATTTGTTATTATTTAAAAATTATCTAATTAAAATGCATTTTATATCTAATTTGTAATTAATACAAGAGTTTAAAATTTGCTGACAAAAAAAGCAAACAAAAAACAACTAAAAAAGTAAAGTTGATTAAACCCGACTATATGAGAACCCTACACGACTTGAGGGTACAATAAGCATTTTACTAAAATGAAGAATTCCCTTTAGAACCGAGTGGTTTAGGGGAATCAAATGAAGGAATAAAACACAAGAATATATACCGATGATTTGAAAGGGCATCTCGGTGTGTGATCTGGTGTTTTCGGAGTGTGATCTTGGGTTACGTATCTCTCACCGTCTTTCGAATGAATGTTGTGTTCATAACAGCCGTGCCTAAAAAAAAGCGGCACGCATTTTATAGTTTTCAACAGGGAAACCAGAAATATGCTCGAAAAAAGCGTTTTATGCGCATTAAGTATGGAGTAAAAAATCAAAAATATGCCCTGAAAATTGTTGAAAATATGCCCCAAAAAAATCAAAAATTTGAATTCAACAATTTAAAAATATTTGCATTTAAAAAAAAAACAATTCTAAAATTATAATCGGTAAAGCCCATACGCCAGCCGAATTTTCGAGATTTTATCCTATTTGGAAACGATGGGCATTCATGGGCTCACAAAAACAACGTTATGTTTTGAGGTTATAATCCATATGTGAATTATTTGTGGCGAATATTATCTAGATAAACCATCTATATGAGATTTAAGGCATGTCTTAAAGGGATTTCAGAGACGGTCACAAAATTGCTTATTTATGTTAACATTTAAAAGGAAGTTAAAACTATTTATAGATGTGAACTTTGGGAAAATGTGAACCGATTCGAAAATAATTTATTTTGCTGTAAAATATTTCTGTGGGCAATTTAATCTAAATACCAACATAATAAGATGGTTTACGGATACAAAGAATCAAATCTGGAAAGAAGTTTTCATGAGAAATATGTGAATTTATAGACCGATTCCCACCACTTACATAGACTTCGTTCTTAGTACAATTAAAATGTATTTACCAAATTTGATAAAATTATCTACAAAATTTTAACTGGCACTTTGCGCACAAAGTTAACATGGACAGACAACCAGCCTGACGGACGGATGGACATCGTTTGATCACTTTAAAAAGTAGTTCTGAGTTAGGTATACAGTAGGGTATTCATTCAGTTAATCGTTAATTGGTTAACCACCACCCTAGGTTCCAAATTTTGGTTCAATCCCAAACTGCTAAGGGTAATTACAAGCAATTTGACACAAAGTTTGTTCTTTTCAATTGGGATTTTCGAAAAAAGCCTGTTTTCAACTGATGGACAGTCAGGCGGACATGGCTAATTCGTTAGAATTACTCAAGGAGCCAGAATATATATTCTTTACTTAATGGCGTCTTAGATGTATAATAAACATAGATGGGGGTAGTGCACTCATTTGGCAGTTTCAACTCACCGTTAGTGATAGTGCAAAATTATTGCAATGATTTTGTTGATGTTGAGTAATGAATTGAAAATTAGCAGCCTCACTAAACATTACTCAAGTGATGCTAAAAAATTTTGCACTCCAAAAAAAAAAAAAAAATAGTTTGATTTAAGAAAAAGCAATCAACTTTTTTGCTCTTCACTCATTTGAGTGCAACTTGAAATTTTGCACTAAATTTACAAACAAAAAACTTGTTTTTTCATGATAAAAGCCATGAGATATTCCGTTATTGGCAAATTATTGACATGTTGTTTAATTTCCTTACTTATGCATATCATAACAAGAATCAAAAATTATGCTCATACAAAATTAAATTTTTCAAATTTTAGTAAGAGTCTATTTATATGCTGCCTTTTTGATTGGAAGTACAAATTTTGCACTATTTGAATTGAGTGCGCATTTTTTGCATTCAATCTTCGTTTAGTGATAGTGAAAAAATTTGCAATATCACTAATTTTTTAGTGGTAGTTAAAGCTGGTAAAAAAAGAGTGCAAACTTATTTTTTTGCCGTTTTATTTAGTGATAGTGCACTGCTGATTTAAATCAAAATTTAGTGCACTACCCCCAACTATGATAATAAAAAATGTTTCACACGGAATAACAAACTCATTCATCACTAGTGTTGGTGGATGGTATAAAAAGAAGAAACGGTCTTCCACCTTCTTTGCAAATGTCCGGTCCGGACTGTCTTGAGAACCAGATTTCTAGGCAACTACATAATACCCAACCCTGTTGAGCTATCTCGGTCTGAATTAGTAAACATTAGCAAACAATTCAATGTAAATAAAAATACATCTAATGCTACGAACACAACTGGGACGAACGACGAATTTCGCCCAACACAACGAATTTTGCAGTAAAAATTCGCTGAGTAAATTCGACGAATAACAAGCAGCTTTTATAATTGAGAAAGTTGATTGCTGTTTGTGCAAAGAGATATAAATAGTGTGAACCATATTAAAAAAAATAATGCTTAAAAATTAAAACATAACCAAAAACACAACTAAAAACTCATTTTATAGCAAAATACTTTTTATATACATATATTTTAAATGTTATACAATTAAAAGAAAAACAATTATTAAAGTAAAAAGTAACTTTATTTTTTAAAATGCTTCTAAACTAAAACCAAATATGGTCACCTAGTACTGATTGGTTCGTCGTTCGCCGGCGTATGAAATAAAAATAAATCTATCGCAAATTGACGAATTTCGCCGGACGCTATTATTGTGTTTATTTTCATATACACCAATATGTTTTATTTGTGGCGACGAATATTCGCGGCCAAAAATTCGTCGTTCGTCCCAGTTGTGTTCCTAGCATTAAGGGCTGTTTGGTCTTGGCAGAACGTAGTCCTTTCTACTCTACTTTCGCGCAGTGAACTACCACGATAGCCAATTAATCAACCGAGGAATATGAATGATTTGTTTCAAAATTGATATCGCTATTATAATTTTTATGTGAGTTAGGAAAATGAGAGTAATTTTTGAGACTTATATGGGAGCTATAGTGAATTATGGACCACTATAGGAGCTAAAGTCAATTGTTTACTATCCTTAAGAATTTTTTTGTCGTTTCAAATTTAAAATCTATAATAATATTTTAGATCGATCTATGCGGATTAAGGAAAAACTCTTGGATGGAAGCTCTTAAAATCCCTGTGGACGATTGTGGACCTTTAAGGTAAAGATTTTTCATACTAAGATTCTCAAATGATTTATGTGTATAAGGTCGTGATCATATTGGACATATGACTACTTATGGATCAATTTCATTATCATTTAAGCGAAAAAGAAAGAGATCCTGAATCCTCCGGTGTTACCCGGTAGGATAGTTGGTAGTGAGCTAGTCTATCAGCGCCGGGGTTGCGGCTTCGATTCCCACCTGAGGCTCTGGTCTCTTTCCTGGAGACAAGGGTAGAGCTTCGCGGGATTTTTTTTCCTACGCTAATCCCGCGAAGCTCTTCGCTTGTCTGCAGTACTGATAGACTAGCTCACTGCCAGCTAGCCTACCAGGGCACCCCGGGGATTGTTATAGGAAGAAAAAAACATTTACAAGAATGTATTTTAACCAGATGTAGGGTATACAAAGACTTTTTAATGCAAATTTACATACTAAAGTCTTTAATAAAAGTACCAAACAAAACTTGTATTTATCAAAAGTACTCGTACGTCAAATCAATTATTAATATTTTTTTTTATACAAAATGATTTTTTTAATGAACTTTATGACACTTTATAAACATAAATAAAATATTATTTATTTAATTTATATTACCACTAATTCTGTTCAATATTAAAATGTCAAAAACAATTAACTTTATCATATTTTTTTATACTTTTCCTGAAAAACATAAAATTTAATAAATGTCCGTAAACAATATTGATTTAAAGTCTTTTCTTTTAAGTTGAAAAAAAAACAAATTTGTTTTAAGAAATAATCCTCATAAATTCTAGTTACGGTTACTTCTCGTCACTAATAAAAAATTTAAAATTTTCTTAAAGATAAAAAAAAGACATTTTCTTATCCCGACTACGTGACTTTCGGCACAACGTTGAAAATAAAATTAAACGTGATTGAAAAATTATTGCTTTAGAAAAATTTAAAGAGAAAAACCACATTAAATGAACACTTTTATGGATTAGAAATTATCGTCAGTAATTGTCGTTGCTTAACAAAGCCGGTAATGTAAAACAAACTGTTGGTAACAAGATGGGAGGAGTGCGAAATATGAAATTATTATTAAAGAGAAAAAATTGTAAATGGTTTACATCATGTTCCAAATTGGGTGGTTATGGTTTTATGCGATTTATTTAGTGTTTAGAAAATGTTTTGCAGAAAACTGAAAAATGCGGGAATCGCATGTTTTGTACACATGATGTGTGTCAGTAATACATTATATGGCTTTTCGAGGGTGAACATCTGTCTTTACATAATAGTGGCAATAACAAAGTAAATTTTTATTGTTAATATCGATTTGGGGGGATGTATTTTTTTTTACTTTTTCTAAATTGAAAAAAAGGAGCTGCTAACTGAAGCTCATCATGAATATCGATTACAAGTTGTGCGAGATATGGCTTGTTCCATAGTATAAAACTAGTATGCCGACACGAGAGAGCGTTCTCAATTTTTTACATAGTATATAACTAGTGTGCCGACTCTTTAACAGGTACCTAACTCAAATGTCAAGTACCTAGTATATGTTTGTATTAGTAAAGGTACGGTCACATATGGCAAATATTAGCCCCAAATATGTTTGCCTTTATTTGGCAAATTTTTTTTCAAAACAATGGAGGTTTCATTTTGTGGTCACACTGCGCACATTTATTTGCTCATATTTGTTTGCTCGAACAGATGTCAAATAGCGGCAAACACACATATTAGCAAACATGTTTTCCATATGGTCACACTTAAAAAAATATTTGCCGTAGCAAAATATTTGACCAAACTGTCAAAATATATAAATTTATTTGCCAAAACACTATTATACAAATTGTGATGGAAAATATAGAGGAATTTCTTTCAATTAGAGCGTGTTCTATTTTGATCTTTCAAACCATCTGACATCAGCTGTTTTGCAAGTCGTCTGTTTGTGGAGGCAAATATATATTAAAATCTATTTACTTACACATATTCTTAAAAAAAAACAAAATTTTTAATTAACTAAAATACAATAAAAAGTGAATATAAATATAAATCAGTAAATAGTTTGCTAATATGAATGTTTTTATGTTATGTCAGGTGAAACCAAAAAGGAACGTGTTAAAGCAAAAATGATTAACCTTCTGTAATTGTCAATTTTGACAGACATGTGAAATTACATATGGACTTTACATCTGACAAACCCACCGCAAAATAAATATCGTGTAAAATTGCTTAAACATTTTTGAAAGGTTGAGTTTAAAATCGATTATACATATATGATTTCAGTGTTCTTTTTATATTTCGTAATCCATTTTTGAAATCTTAAAATGGTAATTACTCAAAAAATGGTTTTATACAATAAGTAGCATTTAACCCGCTACTTCGTTAGCATCTCCTTTTCTTTCGTGGACATATTACGCCAAAGTTTATGTTTCTAGGTTTTAACCAGCTACTTTGTAATAGGTACGATTTTCACCTCTTAAACGTTCGAATTTCGAATATGTACAAAATTTTTATTTGTATTTTTTAGATACGTTATGAATGTGATATAGTTTTTATTTAAATGTTTATTGGTTTAAAAGATAGATGGCATAGCAAAAAAGTTTAAAAATACAAGTTTTACCCGTTTACTCCCCAAAAAGGCCGAATTTCAAAAAAGTACCAAGCACCTGTCCGCTTATTTTTTTTTTATTGAACAACAATAAGTACTAAATTTTTGACTAAAAAAAAATGTTTTGTAAAAAAGTACCAAAAACAGTTACGGTTTTTACCCCTTAAATGTCCGAATTTCGAATAAGTACCAAATTCGTATTTGGATTTTTTAGATAAGTTTCAAATGTGATATAACCCTTATTTCTCTTATTATGGGTTTAAAAGATAGGTGGGGTGACAAAAAAGTACCAAAATACAGGTTTTACCCGTTTACTCCGTTAAAGGGCTGAATTTCCAAAAAGTACCAGACACCTGTCCGCTTATTTTTCTAAAGAACAACGATAAGTATGAAATTTTAGTTTAAGAGATATAAGGTTACCGAATTTACCCGTTTTTACCCCCTAAACATTCGAATTCCAAAAATCCCGTCTTTGTGATCGATTTGGGGAGAGCTAGAACTGGTCTAAATTTCAAGTTTTTACCTTCAGTCGTTTAGGCTGTGCGATGATGAATCATTGAGTGAATCAGTAACGTTACAATTTTATATATATAGATTAGATAACTTTTTTATCTTTGATCCAAGGCAGTAACCGCACGACGATTTGGCTACAACAACAAAAAATACTGAAAATCAAAAACGAATTTAATGTAATTCCAAAATCATGTGTTTTTTTTAATAAATAAATTAGATAAATGTTAAATTTTACAAAAATATTATTACAATACTTTGTGTTTTTTTATTTGATTTTAGTGGTATTTTTTTTAAGTTGTTCCCAACAGCAGTTATTTGCTACTGTTTGCTCTTACAAAATAATTGTAAGAACAAATATTTGTTTGCTTAAAATACAGGCAAATATTTGTTTTTGAGTGGTCACATTAAAAGCATTTTTGTTTGACACCAAACAAATTTGTTAGCCCAAAATCAGCTGTTTTCCTGTTTGTCGCAAATAAATATTTTGTGGTCACATTACGGCAAACAAATATTTGACGTTTTTCGGCAAATGTTTGCCATATCTGACCGTACCTTAAGACTTTTTTTAAATGAATTGGTGCATAAAACTATTTTCACCCCTAAACATAGTTGCACAAAAATCGTATAGAATGTGGCAATAAAAATTTTCTAAAATAAAATTTTCTTAATTCGAAAAAATTTTCAATTTATTTAATACTGTCTGCATTTATAAACATAAAAAACAATGGGGGGATTCACAAGGTGTGCTATCAAGTCATATCGTCATAATGTCCTAAATAATATTTTACAATTGTTTAAAAAAAAAATATTTTTTTATGTTGTTTGAAACACAACAATATTTTTTTTTTTAAACAATTGTAAAATATTATTTAGGACATTATGACGATATGACTTGATAGCACACCTTGTGAATCCCCCCAATGTTTGCTTAATTTTTATTCTGCAATATCGGAAAATATTTATATAATTTAAGATTTCAAATAGTTTTTTCATACCACAAAATACCTACTCTGCTGGCTTTAATAATATTAACAACAGAAAAAAATTTGTGTCAAAAAAATTTATTTAAAAATTTTTAGTTTGTGAAAAATAAAAACATTTTGCAAAAGCAAATAAGCAAATTGTGTTGGAAAAAATTATTAATTATGTGTTTGTGTCATAAAATTAAACAAAAATTTATACTTATGTATATTGTGAAAACTTTTAAATAGATCAATTTCAAATTTTGTCTTGTTTTTGTTGTTTTCATGTGTGTTGAATTTACACAGAACGTATATGTGTGAGGGGTGAACTAAAAAATTGAGAACGCTCTTTTCAGTTGGCATACTAGTTGTATACTATGATTTTTTAGTTCACCCCTCACACATATACGTTCTGTGTTAAATCAACACACATGAAAACAACAAAAACAAAACAAAATTTTATATTATAATATATAAAATTTTTCACAATATAACACTTTTTGTTTAATTTTATGAGCACATAATTTATTCTTTTAAATTCTTATATTTAGATATTTATTATAATTAAGATTAGAATAAGTCTTAAAGCTAAAGCACTAGCAACTTTCGGCTTGCTATATACAGTGAGCCACATCCAAAATTGAACACTTTAATCATTATCATAAATTTTGTGTTAATAATAACACTGTGCTAGCCGACAAGCGGGCACATGGCGCTTTAACCTTTCAGCTTTTGTTTTCGAGATATACCGCTATTTCAAAAATGGAGTAGGTTGCCCAACATATATTAGCGTAACACAAAGACAGGTTAGTTGATTGAATTAACTTTGCAACTTCGTTTTTTTATACGTCTAGAAAAATTAAAAGAATAGCTTCATTTTCCAATTTTTTATTATTTTTGTTTCTTCAAAAATAATAAAAAATTGGAAAATGAAGCTATTCTTTTAATTTTTCTAGACGTATAAAAAAACGTCAATTTAAACGTTAATTTAATTTTAAATTTAAAAAAAATATTTCTAAAGTTTTCCAAAATAAAAATTCTTTGAAATTGGCGACACAATTTTTCAAATGCCGATTCGAAATTTTTATATAATAATTTTCTTGCTATATTTAACCATTTAAAAAAAAGTTGAAATTCAAATAATGACCAGTCTCATATACATTAAGCATCAATGTAAGAGTAGGAGTTGGAGTCAGAGTTGCAGTCGGTGTTAAAACTATTTTTTGACGACTCCACAGCCCTGATTACTGGCGATGAAAAATGAATTCGTTGCGACAATCCGAAGTATAAGAAGTTGTTTGTGTCCAATATTAAGTATTGGATATCTTAAGAGCCACTGCACCCATTTTCTTGAATTTTTTGTAGTAGGAATCATATATTTAATATCGCCTAACTGAAGAACTATTACAGCCAGAGTCTTCAAATGTGGTTAAAACCCCCAATTATGGTAAACTATAAATACCAAAAGAAAAATGCGCGGCGTAGACGAAGGCGGAGCAGTACCCTCCATAGGACGAAAATATTAAATACTTCATATCTGAAGACAAATGTCTTAAAGCTTTGTAGGACCCACTCTTTTGGTAAAATACGCCTTTCAAAATAAAAATATATTATATAAATGATAAAGCATATGCTTGTTTGTTCTCTACAGACTCCTTAGCTACTGAGCCGATTTTCCTGAAAGTTTCACAGTAATTTCCTGATTTCCCGGCGCTTAACATAGGCTATTAATATATTTTAATTTTCAAGTAGGAGTGGCACGAACGATACAATAAAAATATGAATAACCTGATATCTGGAGTTTTCCAATATGAAACAAATAACTTCGTTATCAATATACGACATCTGCCAAAAATCTAATCGGCTGGATTAGACAAGCGGGCGTGGCACCTCCCATACAATGGCAATAAAGATTTCTATGTATTTGGAGTACTGTAATAGTAAAAGTATTCCAATTTTGTACAAATAGCTTAGATAATAACCCACAACATATTTACAAAGGTAGTTTCAATGGGAAAAGTAGGCATGGCACCTCCCATACGAATACACTTGAAATTTCCGTATATGCGTTGAACGGTTACTGTAAAATCATTTAAATTTAGTCCAAGATGCTTTGCTTTTAAAAAAAAAATTTTACCAATTTTATTTCGATGGGGGTAGCAATGCCCACCGGGTTAAGCTAGTTAAATATGAAATTGTTTTTAAAGTTTCAATCCAATAATCGTGCTCGTCTGAGTTATGAAAGCTCGACTTATACGGAAGTTGTGAACGAAAATGAGCCTTTTCCTTACAAAATGATGGGGTTAGGTTAAAGTATAAATTATAATTATTTTTATCGATTTATATCTTTATTAACACATTTGTACGGCATTTATAAGAAATGAATATAGCCTGACCCACAATAAGCGTTTCCATATTTTTTTTTTTTTTTAAACTGCATATTAAGAAAAAACCCCGATTTTACTAAAAAAAAAAAACTCTTATGTGCAAAAAAATATTTCTTTTCAAAACATGACTATTACACTTTTTGTGTTTTTGCACAATTTGAGAAAATGGTTTTTTTAGAAATTCAACTATGTATTTAACTCGAACTTTTGTTCAAAAATTTTAAATGGAATAATCTAGTTTGGACGCGGCTAATTGGAATAATCAAGTTTTGTTCCGTGCTCTAGAGGAATAATCATGTTTTGATTCAAACTGCTGTGGATTAATCTTGTCTTGCTGAAACTAATCAAGAATGAGAAATCTTATTTTGAATTAAAATATCATAAGGTTCACCTTAAAATAATCTGGATTAATCATATTTTGATCCAAAGAGGTATATTTGAAATGAGTAATGTGATTTTGAAGTGAAATAATCTACTTTTGACGGAATCATGTCTCTTATAACTTTTTTCTGGTGTTATTATAGAGTTTTTTTTCCCAATTTTATTTTCGCTGAATTTTCATTTCAATGTTACCAAACAAACAAAAACTTCAAACCTTTTATGTCGAAAGTGGAATAATCATGTTTTGAAAACAACCTCCTCATATAACTTATTTAATATATTAATAATACAGAAAAAATGCAATATTTTATTATTAACGCAATTCATAACTTGTTGACAACCGAAACGACTTTCAGTATCGGTATTAATACCGGTATTACAGTATTAGTTATTTCGGTATCGGTATCAATACCGGTATTTATATTAATAATACAGAAAAAAATGCAATATTACATTATTAACGCAAATCATAACTTGTTGACAACCGAAACGAGTTTCAGTATCGGTATTAATACCGGTATTACACTATTAGTTATTTCGGTATCGGTATCAATACCGGTATTTATATTAATAATACAGAAAAAAATGCAATATTACATTATTTACGCAAATCATTACTTGTTGGCAACCGAAACGAGTTTCAGTATCGGTATTAATACCGGTATTACACTATTAGTTATTTCGGTATCGGTATCAATACCGGTATTTATATTAATAATACAGAAAAAAATGCAATATTACATTATTTACGCAAATCATAAGTTGTTGGCAACCGAAACGAGTTTCAGTATCGGTATTAATACCGGTATTACACTATTAGTTATTTCGGCATCGGTACCAGTATTTAAATTTTAAGCGGCATTTAAGCGTTATCAGTATTATTAAAGGCCTCGGTTGTCAAACTTGAATGAAAGTGTTTTTCTTAGGTGTAATTTCTACGGGAGCTAATGGGTGATTCAAGTTACTTTTTCAATAGCCTTTTTTGACAGATCACGTGTGAGTCGTGTCATGCTGTCATGTTATTTTTGTTTAGTATTGTTTAGCATTTCATAATGGAAATACTTACGCCTGAACAACGCACAGTGGCGCCATTTGAGTTTTTTCGTTGCAAAAATCATATCTTTTGAACCGAATAAGATAATTGAACAGTTTAAACAGCATATGATAGATAACTGTTCAGCCTATGAAATGAGCGTTTGGAAAGGGTGCTACGCTTTGTAGGGGCCTACTTATGGGTTATCAAAGTTAAAATTAGTAGAAAAATCAATTTTATGGTAACTAAAAAAAATTATTTTTACATTTTTAGATTGTTTTTATTTTTTTTCTTAAGGGTTTTATGTTTTAAATTATTACCCAACAAATTAAAAAAAAAAATTATTTATTTTTTTAAATTTATTTTTTCAATTTTCTGTAAAATATTCATCACAATTCGTAAGAGAAGGTATATCTAAAAGCCTAACCATTTCTAAACTATAATTATTTTGTAACTCTATTCGTGACTTCACATGCCGCAGGGAAGAAAGAAGTGGATCGGAAGATGCTGCCAACATGTTGAAGAGGTCCTCATTTTGCCTTACCCTTGATGCTTTGAATGTGTTCTGCAATCTATATTTTTTATAAAATTTGTTAAGAGACTCCTGTGCTTCTTCAGAAAGCTCTCCAATTGGCAAAGGCTGGTACTTAATTATATCTTTGCCATGCGCCAATATTTTATGGACGGTCGGGGTCAACTTCTTCTGTGGATACATTTCTGCTAAAAGAGATGCAGTTTTCGACGCATATTCTCCATATTTTGTAGAATTGACATTTTCTTTGCAGTTTAAAACATCCAAGATCGTTCCCAATCTTTTCACGATTTGATTGTCAATTCCAATGATTCTAGTTACTGCCTCATCATTTTCAAAAAATCTCCTAGAAGTGTTTCCATCGTTAGAGTTACCGTATCCGTGCTTGGGACAGTCTACTTTTAGTCTAACTTGTTTCAAAAAAACCATCCTGTATTTGCTTCTTTCTGATCTTTTCCTTATCCTTTATTGATGTATTTTCATCGAAGTTTTCCTCCTCTTGTGGTAGGGTATATGCCAGTTTTAGCAAGAATTCCATACACCTTATCCTTGCGTGCAATGGTGACATTCCATATTCGTAATTCTCCTCATTTGTAGAATCGTTTAAATTACCAAAGTTCTTCTGACAAATAATAATATAAAATCGATAAAAAAAATATAAAAATAATACGAAAAAAGGGGTTTAGATAGGTTTTTGCTAAATTTTTACCTCCAATATAATTCTGTCTATGATAACTAATTGAAATATATTATAATTAAGCAGAAAAAGATACTAATCTTAAGCTCTTTACAACTAATTATATAAAATTGAGATGTAACATATTATATATGAAATAAATTGAATTGAATTGAAAAAAGTTCTTCTGACTCTTTTTGCAAATCGGGCATGACATTGTTGAGGTTGTTCCTGTCAGTTCGTTTACGACTTTTCCGTCAACCATGGTCAGGTGGAACTCGTAATTGCATTCAATATATTTTCCTTCTCCAATTTGCAGCTTTGTAGGCTTAATCTTGCTTATTTGTTCTTCAATGTCCTTCACCGTAGTCCTTATGAGTTCTGCCGATTCCCTTGCAAACTGAAACATTATTGGTCGGCAATAATGCACTGATGACGGACGTGGATTTTTCCAGTGTAGGGAATCATCCGATTTTAGCCGCAAAGGAACAACAGATGCCATAAACATATTTCCGTCCGATATTGTAGCGTCATCGAAAGATATCCTTTGCTTATAAACGCTTTGTCCGGATGATCCATCGCAGCCCCATTTGCTGATCAATGTCAACTTCTCAGGAAGAATTTTCACTTCCGTGAAAAACTTTGGTGTGGTTGACTTTCTAAACAGTTCAAATAATTTTAAATTGTTCAACGCCATGTTTTCAGTACTTAAATTGTTTAATGGTTTCAGTAATTGTTGCGCCAACTTTCAGGCGTAGACTAATCCAGGCATTATGCTTATTTTGCAATATATAGGCTTATGCTACCATGCCTAAAAATTTACCTGTTCCCTGCATACATATGGATTTAGGCTAAATAATGCAATTTTGATATTATGCATGTGTCCAAATAAGATTTGTGCCTACCTGTAGGGACCGTAAGTCAATATTGTTCCTGACCATTTGTACGCCAAAGTATTGTTTATGTGAGGTACGTACCTGCTAGTTTCAATGAGTAGTTTTTTTCAAACTATTAGATCAAACTACTGTCAGTCAAAACATATAAGGGATGGACGCCATACAATTTCTGCAACCATGTCTTTTTGAACTTTTTTACCTCTAGAAGCCAAACGGGCACGTACGGGCAGATAAAACCTTTTGAATTATGTAAAGAAATAATCAAAGAACAGGTTTTGCACGTATGGCAAATATAGAAAAATATAGTTTTTTTTTATTTTCCGTCAAAGTTGAAAAATAGTGAAAAAACGGATAGTTTTTAAATAGTGATTTACCAGGAGAAACACAAAGCAAACAGTTAATTTTTTTTTTATCATTATACATTTAATAAATACATCAATCAATACAAATAAAAAATAAGGCGATTCGTTACCTATTTTTCGTGATATTACACCTGAAATCGCAACAAATTGACTAAAAATTGTGTGTTTTTTTGAAAACCGAAAGTCGGTCAACTTTGAACGGTTATATCTTCTAAACTAAAAATGTGATATTATTAAGAGTGGCATATTTGAAATCGTTGAAAAGTTTCCTATAACATGGGTTTATTCAAAACTTCGTCGGCACTCATGAAAATTTTGATTTTTGCAACCTCGCTTGCTCTACGGGCGCCACTGTGCAACGATTACAAATCGTTCAACTTTATTACGAAAATTCACGTTCTGTGAGGAATTTGTTTCGTGCACTTCGCTCAACTTATGGTCAACATAATCGGCCTACTGAGCGTACTATTCGCAACAACATCACCCATTTTGAGACCCAGCATTCATTATTGGATAATATTCGACCCAATAAGCCACGTCCAGCACGCTGTGAAGAATATATAGCGGCCGTTGCTGAGAGTGTACACGAAGACCGTGGAGAGTCGATATGGCGCCGTTCGCAGCAACTCGGTCTGACGTATGGAACGACTTGGCGAATTTTACGTAGAGATCTTAAATTGAAAGCGTACAAAATACAGCTTGTGCAACAACTGAAGCCGCTCGACCTTCCCAAGCGACATCGCTTCGCTCTATGGGCTCTTGAAAAGTTCCAAGAAGATCCGACGTTTTTGAGGCAAATTTTGGGCCAAAGAGCAACCTGAAGAGATTCAAGAACTAACACTTCATCGAGAAAAACAACGGTTTGGTGTGGTTTGTCGGTGGAATCATCGGTCCATATTTCTTTAAAAATTATGCCGATGCGTAACCGTCAATAGCAACCGTTATCGTGCCATGATAACCGACTATTTGATACCTGAAATTGAAGCTCGTGATCTCGGCGACATTTGGTTTCAGTTAGACGGTGCCACTTACCACACATCGAATCAATCAATGGATTTATTGAGAGATCACTTCGGTGAGCACATATTTTCACGATTTTGGCCGGTCGATCGGCCACCAAGATCGTGTGATATCCCACCGTTAGACTTTTTCCTGTGGGGATATGTAAAATCTAAAGTTTATGCGGACAAACCCGCTTCGATTCAGGCCTTGTAGGAAAACATCACGCGTGTCATTCGCCAGTTACCAGTCGCAATGCTCGAACGAGTCATCGAAAATTGGACTCAACGGATGGTCCATCTGCGACGTAGCAACGGCCAACATTTGATAGACATAATCTTCAAAAAATAATGCCAAAGAACGTTCTTTCAAATTATAATAAACATTCCCCAATTAATTTGAATTCTCTGTGTTTTTTCTTTAAAAAAGTAGGGAACCTCGAAATGGATCACGCTTTATAACTTACATTAGTTCAGAACATAATCAGCCCAATTATGAATAAAAATTCCCTGGGAGTTTTTTCCCTTTTCCCATTTCTACAATTGAATTAACATACGAAAAATGGGAGAAGGGAGAAAACTCCCGGGGAGTTTTTCTTTCATAATTGGGCTGAATAAGTTTTTGTATTTATCTTATGAGCAATATATTTTATTAATGACAATTATCAGCACCATCTTTGGCAGCCTGGGGTTAATATATTATATGGAATACGAAAGTGTAATTCAATTAATAACATAAAATGCATTTAATACAATCGATTAATCGATATCGTGCGTAACCAACAAAAGTGGTTTAATCACATTGCAAGCTAAATACATACAAATGTTTATGTATATGTACAATGTTCATGTTTTTATTTTTAGTTATCAATGATCTTTTGGCACATATGTATGTAACAACATTTTTTTTACTAACAAGTTTAAAAAAAAATCATTTTTTTATTAATATTGCAATTTTTTTTTCTATACAAATCTGTTTGCAATTTTACCCAGAGACCCAGTAAAAAATAATTAATCATTGACGTAAATATCCGTAAACGTGCTCGCGATACAATGACACTAGATTTCCAATGTTACTACACGGGTACAAATGAAAAGGGTGATACGAAAAAAAGCGGGGGATATGTCGTTGTAAATAAATATATAGCAGGGTTGGAAGTTACTGCGGTAATATTAATTTTCATGAAAGTTTTGCAATGAAAATTACAGAAAATAAATTCTCTTGCAATTTAAAACTGCTCGCACAATTGATAAGCTTGATCTAAAGTCAGCCTTGTAGTAGAACTGCGGCCAAATATGGATCGATCCCCTTAAAATTTGATAATTATTGGTGGAAAATGTCATAAGAATACCATAACTTTTTCCATATAAGTTTTTTTAAGGCAAATGAGCTCTATATAAAAAGATTTGATAGGTTCTTATTAACTTTAACACCCTACTTTCTAGCTGACTTCTCACTAAATTTTATGAACACATTGAACACAATGAGAAAAAAAAAATTATGTAGAGTTGCGTCGTTCATGAACGACATCGCTTAATTAAACTATTCACTCAGATGATCAGTCTTTTTGTTCTTTTCCGTTCACTTGTTCTTTTTATTAATTTTTTTAAATGTTGCCAATCGAAAATTTTTCACAAATGAAGAAATTTTAAATAAATTTTTTATTTTCAATAGAAGTTATAACGGTTAGGTTAGGTAAGGTTAGATTAGAAAGGCTGGTGCGAAGCAAACTTCTTCATGGCAGCAATATTATTTCCTTGAATATCAATATTTATTTTGATTATAAAACTATATCCTACAAAAAAATTTTTTTGCTACCCTAGGGGAAAGGGAACTAAGACTAAACTTGTCATGTGACAAGTCACTTTAACATGGCGATGTCCTACGAGGGGGTTAATTGACAGCTTTTTGACACTTTGTAACAGGTCACTGAAATAACCTTAATGGACACATCTAGTTTCGGTTAAAATAATGCCTGTCGCAGATATTGTCACAAATGAGCCATGTCAATATGATAGATCCCCTTCATATAAAGTAATAGAGCTAGAGAGAATCAGCCACTTCCCGCACAAAATCCAGTCACATGAATAGTTTTATGCCAATTACTCTTCCTCTGGACTAACTACACTCAAAACTTGCGGTCGGCAACCTATACTTTTACATTTTGCGATTGTATGCGTTGTATGTATTTTACATATGTTGTTGTTAATGTTGTTTAATTCTCTACAATGTGTGTACGCACGTACGTAACAAAAGAGCATAAAAGAGAAAAGAGAAAACTCGGCGCCCTGATTTTGTCAACCGCAGCTCTAAACACATTATCACCAGTTAAGTGATATGTCTTGTTTTCACCTATCACAAGTTCGTTCCTTTTAATCATAAAATTGTGTTCACTGGTCACCGGATAAGTGCTTTAAGAGCAATTGACACAAATTTCCCGCAGGGTATGTCCATAATTAGTTTTACTTTGAGATTTTAAGACCATGTTTAATCTCACTTAATATTAACAAAAGTAGTGGTTATGCTTATTTGGTCAAATACAGGTACAGAAAATAACTGTTATTTTTTAAAATTTACATCAAAAAAGCACACATAAAAAATGATCGTAGAAAATTTTGGTTCTTATCATTATGATACATAGGTAATGTACATGCAAATTTTTGTATGTCTTTTAAATTTGTGCCTTTTTTGATAAAAGTCAAAAAACAACTTTTAATTTTGACTTTTATTTTTTAAGGCAAATATTAAAAGTTATTTTTGACTTTTATTATTTTACTCAAAAAATAAAAGTTATTTTTTAACTTTTAATATTATAAGGCAAAAATAAAAGTCATGAATTAAATATTGCATAGTAATACGCTAGTTTTATTGCTTTCAATGCTATAAATGATAAAACATCCGTTATCACAATTTCAAGAGCATTGCAAAACATAATTCTCTTATTTTGTTATTAATAATTATTGTTGTAATAACTGCATCACTGTTAACTACATCACTGACACCTACAAAAAAAAAAAAAAAACGCTTAAATGTTGCAGCTGATTTACTAGAATATTGGGATAGTAAAAAATTTACTCTACTGCAACTTAAGTCAGTGTAGAAAACACTCAAATTGATTTTGGGGGATTTGAGATATAATTTATCTGAAGAAAACTTAGAATCAATTTTGATGGTAAAATTAAACAGCTGAGCAAATATAATAATAATAACAATAATTTTTATGGACTTCTGTAATATACATCAATTACACTGTGCAAGAAATTGACACTTTTTTTCGTGACAAGCTGGGCACCTGGCGTTTTAACATAATTCGGGTACGCTGAATCCAGTGGTGCCCGCGGTTTTTTAAGATTGGCTCTGGTTTTCGAGATATACCGTTATTTCGAAAATGGAGGAGGTTTTTTAAGTTTTTTGAATCAGCTAAAGCGTTTTTGAGTAACGCGAATATATGTTGTGCAACCACCTCCATTTACGAAATAACGGTATATCTCGAAAACCAGAGCAATCTTAAAAAACCGCGGGCACCACTGGATTCAGCGTACCCGAATTATGTTAAAACGCCAGGTGCCCGGCTTGTCTGTTTTTCAACTAGCATAGTGTTATTATTACCTATAAATTGGAGGCAATAAAACTAGCGTATTACTATGCAATACTTAATTTAAGACTTTTATTTTTGCCTTAAAAAATTAAAAGTTAAAAATTACTTTTATTTTTTGAGTAAAATAATAAAAGTCAAAAATAACTTTTAATTGTTGCCTTAAAAAATAAAAGTTAAGAAATAACTTTTATTTCTGCCTTAAAAAAGAAAAATTAAAAAATAACTTTTTTTTCTTGACTTTTTCGATAAAAGTCATAACAGTTACGGTCCCTGGTCAAATATTTAATAAGTGTGATTGTAGCTTAAGACCATTACAGAGAAGTTGATTGCAGTAATATTTGGTCTGTCATAGTTTTTTAAATCAGAAATCACCTTGCAAATTAAGTGATGATCGGTCCATAATTTACCATAGGCCCTATACAAAGTGGCCTTCAGAAAATTTCAAAATTATTACAGACATTTGGTCTGTCATAGTTTTTAAATGAGATATCACCCTGCAAATTTAGTGAAGATCAGTCCATAATTTACCATGGGCCCTATACAAAGTGGCCTTCAGAAAAGTACTTAAAGACGCATTAAATGCTAAAAAAAAAAAATGTTATTGCTGTATTGAAACTTGGTCTAATTAAAGTTCTCGTAATAATACTTGAAATCTGTTTTTCGAATATTGTCATGAACGACCAATAGTGTACAAAATATCTAATAAATAGATCCAAAAGAAATTCCTCATAATATTTCTGAAAGAAATAATATTTTCTTTAAATTTTGTCATATTGGGTTTTATGTGATTTTTTTGGGATAGACATTAATACATCTGAAACGCATTGACTTAGTGTGAGGTCAGTTTTTACTTTTGATTTGGATTTGGTACAGCCGAATATAGCACTTTTGTTTTTTTTTTTAATTTTGAAAAATTTGTGTGAACATATTTTCAAAGCAAAGTGAAGCGGGGTAAAACTATATACACTCATAGAAAGATGTATCTTCATATTGATGATGCCCTAACATTAGAATTGTGATATCAATTGTATTTCAAATGGCATCAATGAGGCAAAAATTCACATCTATTCAATGACGAACGTCATCATAAAATGCTGTCATATGGCAAGCGTCATCGATGCTATGACTACAGTGACATCAACTCAATGACATATTTTGGGTATTATTAACATTATGTTGATGTTCGAAAAGTCAAATAAGAAGTAAATTCCCATATTCAATTTTTTTTTTAGTAAAGTACATAAAATTTTTAAAGTAGAATGATTACGAAAACCATATTGAGGGCGGAATACAACAAAAGTGAAACAGACAGGTGTAACTGGTAAGTAAAAAATAACATGCTCTCACTTTGACTCAATTTAATGTCATTAACTAACATCACAATGCTGAAAAGTGTCATGGGGTCAAAAACAAGGACACTTTTCATGGTACTGATATCGAAATACATCAGCGCTGTGACGTCTTTTCTATCAGTGAAAAACAAAAGTGCAATCACTTTACATAAATAGAAATAATTTGAATGTGTGTATGTATGTATTAATTTTTTTTAAAAGAATCGTGTACCTCTGTATTCAAATTAAAAATCACTGTCACTATCTTTAAATTAATTGACCTTCAAATACTCATGTCTGTCAGTTGCTATGGCTTATAAAGTTCATCTCGTTTTTAGAATGTTTATTTTCTAGTTAAAAAAAAAAACATTCAATACCAGACAATTTGTTGTATTAAATTTCATTATGACAGTTAAAACACTAGTAAATGCAACAAAATCTTTTTATTATGGTTAATTACGAGCATTAGTGGAACTTTAATTAGAATAATAATTAAAGCTTTGATCGTACGACTTTAAATAGCCATCTAATTCCAAAGTATGTGACATGTGAGTAAATGCGATTTAATACAGTGTAAACAGTTTCATGGAAACTTTGCATATGGAAAAATACTTTGGATGCTAATTTATTATTTCACAAAATTCCCTTTAATAAGGAATTATTG
Organism: Pollenia amentaria; assembly: GCA_943735925.1. NCBI lineage: Eukaryota > Metazoa > Arthropoda > Insecta > Diptera > Polleniidae > Pollenia > Pollenia amentaria. The sequence continues at coordinate 177,994,835 of OX031010.1, read as the reverse complement.
AGAGTATATTTAGAAAGTAAACATTGTTTAATAAATGTTTTTTCTTTAATTGAAGCAAGTAAAAGTGCTATCTATATTCGGCTATGTCGAATCTTTGGTACCCTTCACCCGAAGTTTTAATAATTAAGAGGTGGGCTTTTTAGGGGCTCTATGATAAATAATGAACCAATCGTTATAAAACTTTACAGTATTAAAGTATATTTCTAGAGTCTGCTTTTTTATGGAACATTTGCTAAATAATGAGCTTAAGCCCTTATGACACTACATTTTATATTCATAGAATTGATATAAAACTGATAGAAAGTAACAGTAAATGTTGGAAAGAGCAAAGTATAAAAAATGTAAACAGAAAATTTTTTTCAGTTGCTCTTTTGTTATAATTTTTTTCATTTTATTAAATGTTGTCAACTTGTTGTTTATGGGAAACATAAAAACAAACAAACAAAAAGCGGTTAATCGCTGAATTTGACCATTAACCGCTGATTCAGAAACTCTTTTAATATTTCAAGTTTGAAATGTAAATTTTACGTTGAACAATTTTAGATTGTTTTTGACATACTTAATTTTTTATAGATAAATTTAGTAAAATTTTTTACAGCTGGCTATTTATCTTAATACACTGCTAGAAAAGGCGTCATAACGCTGATGTATTTTGACATCAGTACTATGACAAGTGTCTTCGTTTTTGACCCCATAACACTTTACATCACTGTGATGTCAGCCTTAACATCACTTGGTTAAATCGTCAACAGGGTCAAAAATTTAAGTTATGTCATCAATGGGATGACACATTGGCATCACAGAAATGACGAATCGCAGTCGGTTTTATAAAACATCCCAATAAAAAATGGAGGTTTCAATGAAGCAGATTTGTAAGGGAGAAACGTAAAATTTTTTTTTGGGATGTTATCAGTGCAATGACTAACTTTCATCAAATTGAGTCATTTAAATTGACCTTAAGTCAAAGTGAAAGAATATCATTATTTACTTACCCGTTACACATGTTTGTTTCACTTTTGTTGTATTTCGCCCTTTTTTAGCACAAGAACTCTCAATCAAATATAAGACACCAGCAGCATGGCCAATATGGTTTTCGTAATAATTCTACTTAAAAAATTCGATGTATTTAAATAAATAATTATAAAAAAAAAATAGAATATGGGAATTTTTGCTTCTTATTTTACTTTTTAGACATGAAAATAATGTTAATAATATATTATGACATCATATATTATGTCATCACACTGATGACAGTTTCCATCACACTGATGACAGTTTGTCAACACACTGATGACAGTTTGTCAACACACTGATGACAGTTTTTTATTGAAGTGATGACAGTTTTTCATTGCACTGATGACAGTTTGTCATTGCACTGATGACAGCTTGTCATCACACTGATGACATGGTGTATTATGCCATCGCACTGATGTTAGTTTGTCATTGCACTGATGACAGTTTTTCATCGCGCTGATGACAGTTTGTCTGTACTGATGTCAAAATACAGCAGCTTTTGACGCCTTTTCTATCATTGTTCACAAAATGTGGCATCGAATTGATGTCACTGAGGTCAAAGCAAAGATGAAGCATATGACAAAATTTTAGGAAACGTTCTTCATTGAATTGATGTCACTTTTTGCCTAATTGATGCCATTTGTAATAACATTGATGTAACAATTCTGACGTAAGAGCATTATCAATATGAAGACGCATTTTTCTATGAGTGATCAGCTGAACTCTTTGCGCTTGGTACATTTTTCTATTACTTTATATTTGCACTGTTCACCAAAACCTGAACAATCCATTAAAAATGTAGTGTCATAAGGCCTTTAGAATTGCTAGAAGCAATTTGACACCAACATTGTTCTTGTCTTTTGAGTCGCTCGAAAGTAACCGTTATTTCAACAGATGAACAGACGGACAGACAGACGTGCAAACAGACGGACATGGCTTAATCGAATTAGAATTACTCAAGGACTAAGAATATATTTATATTTTTGGGTTTTTAGATAATTATTAAAACAGTTTCACAAGGAATGAAAAACAGTATACCCTCATTCACCACTTGTGGTGGAGGGTATGTTCTTAATTTTAAAAATTTTATTTAGATAATTTTGATTTTAAATTCGTGTACAAAATGAATGATTATTTATATTTAAACATGTTTTTTCTCTGCGTGTACCCACATTAATATGTCCAATTAATATAAGGATGGTTGATGGCTTAATGATAAAGCGCAAGATGAGCCTAAAACATTAAACTTAGATATAACCAGGGCAAGTTTTCATGCTATTTGCTAAGAAAAATATGCGTTTGCCAATTTCTTAAGATTTTTTCAAAAGTATAAATTGTGCATTAATTTAAATATAATACAGGCTGGCAGCTGTTTTAAACAAAGAATTGCTTTTTAGTCAATCTATTGCAATTACAAAATAAAAATATATCAATCCTTTTCTGTTATAAGCATTATCTTATATGGAAAATAAATTACATCGAGATAAGTTTTTCTAAAATAAGCCGTTACTGAAAAAGGTTTGATCTTTTGTTTTTGATAGTGATTTATTCGAAAAATGCCATAAGAAACTAAAATAGACTTTAATGATCGTATGGTAAGAGATAACCCAGGAATTTTAAAGGCAAAAGTACATAACACGCGTTAGCTTGTCGACATGTACCGCGTGTTTAAAAACCTGAACGCATGAAAAATGTCAAGTTACATAACGCGCGCTATAAAAGCCTTTTCTTTCAGCTGTCTTTTATTTGTTTAACACGTCTCTTATAGAATTCAAAGCCTCAGCTCTTTTTTTTGTGTAATACTGTATGTATAAACTCTTTAATAAGTTTTTCCTCCATGATTCAAGAATTTGTTAAATAATTCTTTTTTTTATTGTCAGCTGATTACTTGTCAAAAATGCACAACGCGTTAAAAAGTTTAATGTTAACCAACGTTCTGCCGCAAACGCGTCAAAATGTTTTTTGTGTAACTTGTTCTATGGAAAAAAACTAGTTTAACATTTTTTGACACAAGTCTACAGAGCGCTAGCGCAATTACGCGTGTAACATACTTCTACCTTAAGAGTTAATTGTTCCGTTCTGTTTTGTGTGCTTTACATGAAAGTTTATCAGTCATAGAAAACTTAAAAGAAAAATCTCCAAATATTAAGAATAAAATAATTATTGAAAAAATAACAAAAATTTTAATCAAAATGTTTTACACGCTTCAGATTTTAGTCATCAAACCTTAAGTTTTTAGTTTTCTCTTCTCTCCTAATAACTCAAGACTTGACGGCTAGGACTTGAAGCGTGTGAATCAGCACTTAGTTACAAACATGTTTTACCATATATAAATAGCTCTTTCTATTTATAACAAATTGATAAAAGGCATTAAACAACTTTTTTCTAAATTTATACAAATTACAGACTATTCGTTAAGTATTTAAAAAAAAAACACTTATATAATAATTTGAAAATATTTTGGCAACTTAATGTTTTAAAAGTTATTTATTTAAATTATTAACACACCATCCCACACAAGCGTAATAAAGAGGGGAAGTTTTTCAAGCGTTTTTTCTGTAAAACACTTTTTTTTTTGAATCATGTTTTGCAACTTGTTAATTGTTAATTTTTCTCCAAAATTTTACGTTTTCCTTTCTGATAATTGTACAGAAAAAGTGTTTTATTAATTAAAAAAATGGTTTAAAAAGTATTTAAATTTAATTAATGTGATAATTGAATTAATAATTTTTTTAGCTGAAAAAAATTAAAAATTTAATTTTGATTTAATTAACATTTTAGTTGTTTTGAAATTAATTTTTTTATTAATAAAAATTTTAATAAAATAACAAAAAATCTTAATTGACTTTTTTTAGTTTAAAATAAAATAATTTAAACATGTAGAATTGTTGTTGGAACTTGTCAATATTTATTAAAATAAATTAGCACATTGTTTGAAGTGGCAAAGTTTTTTGATTATTTTTTTAATTAAAATTAAAAATATCATTAATGGAAAAAAAATATTCACAATTTTACAATTTTTAGTAATCAATATAATCATTTTGGTAATAGGTGCAAAATCAACAAATTGTTAGCTTGATATTATGAATTTGGAATAAATTTGGTGATTGGAGAAATTTAATAATTTTTTCTGTGTGAAAACTGATAAACTAATTTAATTTTGAGAGTTTTTTAATGAACCTGTCTGTCTTCGAAAATTAATACAATGCTTAGCTCGCTTAATTGGTGTAAAATGCGCCATCATTTTCTCTGGTCGAAAAATATTAATTAAATTCTTTTCGATATTGAGAAGGTAGCAGTGACACATATTTTAACTTAAGTAAAAAAAAAAAAAATTGGGAGGAAATTGCCGAAATATATCGGTTAACAATTTCAAAAAATTTTCAAAGTATTTTTTTTCCAAATAGAAACCCTATTTTATACCATCAATGGGCATGCGGGGGACTTGGGGAAAATTAAAATTCTGCTCCCAATTTTTGCTTTATTAAGCACTTTAAACAAATATTTATTTATTTTATTTATTTAATCAATGTTACACACAAACCGAGCCCAGAGGGCCATATATGGTTAAAATATATAAAATATGGTTAAAATATTTTCGATAATTTGATATACAAATCTTTAAAATATGCAATTTTCTATATAAATCACTGCATCATCAGAAATGGGATAATCGCCAAAGTAAATAAGCACTCACAAGATGTTAACACCTGCCTTAGACTGTTGCACAATTAATGTAAGCCTTAAGGCCCAACCATAATATGCATAGACTTTCTTAACCTACTGTCAAAAATTTACAAAAAGTCTCTCAAATGTGTTTAAAAAAACAAAAACAAAATAAAAAAAATTTGATTCTGTACGGAATGTGCGATCAGTTTCGTACTTTGCTTCAGCAAATGACAATTTCATAAAACTTAACAAAACGTTTCCTTAAGTTCAATATGGTTTGCCTCATATGATTTACATGTATTCGCATATTTGCTGAAGCGAACTTAAGCACATTATGGTTGGGCCTTTAAGCTTACTCTCGCTTCGAATTACTTTACCCCTATTGCTGTCGGTTGTAAGATCTCTGTTACGACCACAACCATTAACACAACCACCTCCGCTGCGACACGCGCAAAACCTAACGTTATGCACCCGCCTCACACAACAGCCTAACATTTTTGACTGGTTTAAAATGATTTCAATATGCATATTTGTGCCTTTTTTTAAGCATCGCTAGAGGGAAGCGAACTGACACCAACGTAGTCCCGTGAGAGGGGTTTGGTGGTAGAGACCGATTCTAGTTACAACACTTTATATGAATGCGACCTATCACTTTTACATGGGGTTGTTATTGGAGGGGGTCAATTGACACCTTACAGGCACCACTTGACAAGTCACACATCTATTTTCAATAAACGTGCTTAGTCCCCGTTTACAATGTGGCAAGTGAAAGGCAGACAGACGAAGTTTGTTGGTAAGGGGGCAACGCTGTATGCGTAACACACTTAACTTTTTTCCTCTCTCGCCAACAAACTTCGTCGGTCTGCCTTTCACTTGCCACATTGTAAAAGGGGACTAAGTGTTAATAACTATAATGGAGTATTATTTCAATACAATGTTGTATTATTTCAATCCAAGAACTAAATTTAAGAACCAAATTTTAGAAAGTCCCAAAAAAATGTGTTACACCACCGGTGAATACTGTATTGTATTTCATTACTTTTTCTATTCTTTCTATTTCCCGGAGGTATATTTCTCGGTTATTTTGAATTTTTTGTCTTCCATATTCTAACATTGTTTTCGGCATATAAAAAAAACTTGCCCTGCTGATAAAACATATTTGGACATTTAATTATGATACGCCTAAAAAGAAGATTTCTTTTAAACAAATATGGAAAAATAAACAAAAACTAATAAAAGTTACAAAAGAAATTTTAACTTTTTATTCAATATACGACTGACTCTAAAATTGAATGTTCGAAAGAGTTCGTTGGACTAAGAAAAATGTAAAAGAAAATAAAATATTGTGGAAAAATACAGGAAAAGTCGTGTTTAAATTAAAAAGAAAAACATTTTTCTTTCTTGCAACCGGTATCAAACACCTGATTCGGCTATAACAAGACAACGAACTGGACGGACGGACAGACAGACAGGCAGGGAGACAAACTGTCAGACAGTTAGCAAGCGGCCAATTACTTACCTTATCAAGTTGATTGCGCATATTAAACATGTTGGCTGCTGAATTTTGAAAGTTTGAGTTTTGATAAATTTCCTTAAAATTGTTGTTTTATGCATTAATTATTCAACTTTTCTTAATTTGAAAAGCTGTCAGGAGACTTAAATTAATTTTGATAAAACAATTTGGTATGAATAAATTTTTATTTAGAATTTCAAAAGAAATTCGTTTTTTTTTTGTTAATTTTATTTATTAATTTTGTAAGTATCTAAATAACTTTTTGATTTTTTTTTTAAATTTTTTTCGAAATATTTTTCTAAACTTCTTTTAATTGATTTAGAACTTAATTATCATACAAAAAAACATTTTTTGCCTTTATTTACTTAAATGCTACAAGATGGAACATTTTGAGCATTTTTTTTATTTTCAATGGCTTAATTAAAAATATTGTTGTTTTTTTGATTTTTATAAATTTAAACAACCGTTTCGTTTTGTATAAAATTCGCAACTGAATACTGGATGACTACGGGCTTAAACTCAAATAAGCTTAAGTAAAACAAAAACAACAAGAATAGAAACCAACAGCAGTAATAAATAAATACTTGGTATAATAAAAACAACAACAACAGGAAAAATGTTACTTATATTATCAAAATAAACAATAAGTACAAATAAATACTCAGTTAAAAAAAAAACTAACAAACAAAACTCATACAAATACAAATAAAATATACACACACACACTCACACACACACACATATGTACATTCATTAACTAGAGAACAAGCAACAGAGAGAGGGCCAATTACTCTGTTCATATAAGCCAAATTAATACAACCAATTCCATCCAACCAACCAACCAGTTAAGCTTTCAACCAACTTGTAATCAACCGGCCAGTCTAACAAACCAACCAACAAACAAGTTTTAATTGAAGCAACTCAACCGAACCGATTTACAAAAGCGTTACCAGATTTTTCCTTTAATACTCGTATGTTTTAATAAAGCTTAAAAGATTTACTTAAGAGCCTTTTAAGCTTATGAAAAAAAATAAAAAATAAAATATTGAAAATCGAAATATTTTTACGCAGTGTAAATTGCAAAAAGTTTGTAATTTAAAAAATATTCGCAGCTTAAAGAAAATCTGAATCTATATATAGTGAAACCTCCCGCAGACTGGAACCGAACGATGGCGCAGTTTTGTCCGCTGATGCAAATGTCCGCCTACAGAAACGTTGGTTTTAATGTGTGAAAAGGGAACGTAGAAAACCCTGGTACCTATAAGATCGTCCTCCTCTGTAAGCTGTCCGGCCAGAAGAACTGTCCGTAAACAGAGTTTTCGTCGTATAGAAAAAATTAAAATGCGTTTGTGTGTTCCCTATAGACTCCTAAGCTGCTAAACCGATTTTCCTAAAATTTTCACAGTAATTTTCTGCTTCTCGACGCTTATGATAGACTTGTGTTTTCAAGTGAGCGTGGCACTTCTCATACAGAGACAGCAAAACACATAACACCAACAAATTGTGCAAAAACCCACCAGAAGATAGCAGCACCAAAACAGCCAGGAAAAAATAAAGCAATGCCAATGAAAGTACGAAAAATGAAAGTACAAATATACCACACTATACTTGTGCTTCCGCTCCCCCGCCGCCAGGGGTGTTGGGATCATCTTAGGTTTATTCCTCCATTTGGTGTTACAACCTCTGGAGCAAATACCTGGGATTTGGTACAAATCCAAAATTGATGGATAACAGGAGTTCTTTAATATCGGGTGTTTTTTTCAGTGGTATAGAACTTCGAATTGAAATAAAACACAAGAAAATCGTTTTAATGACCATCAATTTGGCTTTATTGGAAGGATAATTTTATGCCATTAATGTTTAAATATGATTTCAGGCATGTGGCCGCCGCGGCTGGCTCGAATAAAGCCAATTCTACAGGTCCAATTTTCAACCACTTTTTCGAGCATATGGGGCCGTATGTCGGCAATAACGCCACGAATGTTGGCTTCCAATTCCCCTAACGTTTCTGGTTTGCTGGCGTAGACGAGCGACTTCACATATCCCCAAAGAAAATAATCCAATGGTGTCAAATCACACGATCTTGGTGGCCAATTGACAGGTCCATTCCGCGAAATTATGCGCTCATCGAATGTTTCCTTCAATAAATCGATTGTGGCGTGAGCTGTGTGGCATGTAGCGCCGTCTTGTTGGAACCACAACTCATCCACATTCATGTCATCCAATTCGGGAACAAAATAGTCGGTTATCATGGCTCTATACCGGTCTCCATTAACGGTAACTGCCTCTTCAGCATTATTTCGGAAGAAGTATGGCCCAATGACTCCACCAGCCCATAGAGCACACCAAACAGTCAGTTTTTGTGGATGTAATGGCGTCTCAAGGGTCTCATGGTGATTCTCTTCACTCCAAATGCGGCAATTTTGCTTGTTGACGTAGCCATTCAACCAAAAATGAGCCTCATCACTGAACAAAATTTTGCGATGAAAATCAGCATCGAGATCAATCTCATTTTCGGCCCATACACAAAAATCACGGCGCATTGCATGGTCCCGCGGCTTTAATTCTTGCACAAGCTGGATCTTGTAAGGTCGCAAGCCAAGATCTTTGCGCAAAATCTTCCAAAATGTTGATGGACAAAGCTCCAATTGCTGTGCGCGGTGGCGAATCGATTCATTCGGGTCCTCTTCAACACTTTGCTGTACAGCGACAATTGTTTCTTCGGTGCGCACTGTTCGACGTCTCTGCGGATGCGTATTATCACATAGAGTAAACGTAGTGCGAAAACGATCTATGGTTAACCGAATTAATTGCTCTGATGGACGATTATGTCGACCATAAAATGGACGGAGCTTGCGGTAAACTTCGCGAACTGAACCGTTATTTTCGAAATAAATTTGCACGATTTGCAAGCGTTGTTCTTTTGTCAACCTGTTCATGATGAAATGGCAAACCAAACTGAACATAAATGACATTAGAGTTGCCAGATTTGACCACAAAATGCCAGTTTTATCTCTATTCGAAAAACAAACCTGTAAAAAAAACACCCTGTACCTCTTTCAATCGCTGCTGACCAGAGATCATATCTGGTACCGGATTGAATTTTGCTTGAAGCCCCCGTTAGTAGACTTCTCGCTGAAAATGCTTTCTGCCTTCCAGGAAGATTGTCTTTCCGGAAGTTTCGATTTTCCGTCGAAAATATACTTTCGCGGATCACGTTGTAGTTTTCTATCTAAAGTTGTGAAAGGTACATCCTGAAAATCCCACTAAAGTGCTGATTTTCACCACTTGTGAGAGAGTTCGACCTAAGGCAGGACTTACCCTATACAGAAAAAATTGTTTTTTTTTATCAATTAGTAGTCAGTAGTTATTTTATATAATTGTTTTGAAAAAATTTCAACTTAATTAACATGATAATTGTATCAATTATTTTTTTAGTTGGGAGAAAATTAAAAATATTATTTTGATTCAATTAACATTTTAGTTGATTTGAAATACATTTTTAATAAAAATATTAATTAAATAACAAAAAATCTTAATAATTAATAATTTACACTTGTAGAAATGTTGTTGGGAATTATCAAAGCCTGAGCTATATTTAAATCAATTAACACATTGTTTGAAACGGCAAAGTTTTTTGATCATTTTTTTAATTAAAATTAAAAATATCATTTATTGAAAAAAAAAATATTAACAATTTTCGATTTTTACAATTTTTAGTAATCAATATAATCATTTTGGTTATAGGTTCAAAGTCAACAAATTGATTGCTTGAATTTGGTGATTAGAAACAACTTTGATTTTTTCTGTGTAGCTGCTATTGCGTTTTAACAGATGCTGATTTCATTTTTAAAAGGTAGCTACACAGAAAAAAATGTTTTATCAATTCAAAAAATGGTTCAAAAAGTATTTAAATTTAATTCTTGTGATAATTGAATCAATTATCTTCTTAGGTGAAAGAAAATTAAAAATTTAATTTTGATTTAATTACCATTTTAGTTGTTTTGATATAAATTTTCAATTAAAATTTTATTTAAATAACAAAAAATCTTAATTGACTTTTTTCGTTTAAAATAAAATAATTTAAACATGTAGTATTGTTGTTGGGAAATGTCAAAAAAAAGTTGTCAAGTCCTTATTGAAAAACCCTATATATATTGACACCGTTTTACTTCTTTCTTTGGGTGTAGAATATCTATATATATAAAAATAAATTATGTATGTTTGTATGTTTGTTTGTTTGTCGCTTTATAGACTCCGAAACTACTGAACCGATTTTCCTGAAATTTTTACAGTAACATCACGTGAGCCCTAAAAATAAAATAGGCTACTTATTTTTTCGATAGGGGTAGGGGAATTGGTACCCCCCATAGGATGCCAATATTAATTATCGCACGATTTTCCTGAAATTTTTACAGTAACATCACGTGAGCCATAAAAATAAAATAGGCTACTTATTTTTTCGATAGGGGCAGGGGAATTGGTACCCCCCATAGGATGCCAATATTAATTATCGCACGATTTTCCTGAAATTTTTACAGTAACATCACGTGAGCCCTAAAAATAAAATAGGCTACTTATTTTTTCGATAGGGGCAGGGGAATTGGTACCCCCCATAGGATGCCAATATTAATTATCGCATATCTTAAGAGCCGCTGCACGCATTTTGCTGAACTTTTTGTAGTAGGATCTTCTGAGCCCCGGAATTGAAATAAAATAGCAGCGGGGGTATAGGAATACCCCATAGGACGCCAATGTTTAACATCGCATATCTTAAGAACTGTAATAGTGAGAATATTCAAACTTTCTAAAAGTCACTCTTATGGTATACTACACTTTTGAAAATAAAAATAAAGCGGGTAGGCGCAGGGGGGGAAATACCTCCCATAGGATGCATACATTAAATATCGCTCAACTAAAGAACTATTAAAGGGAGAGTCTTCAAACGTGGTTAAAGCTACTATTATAGTAAACTATAAATTTCAATATAAAAATGTGCGGGGTCAGTGTAGCGAAGCGCACCGGGTTAAGCTAGTTTAATTATATAAATTAGAACATTGTTTGAAATGGCAAAGTTTTTTGATCATTTTTTTAATTAAAATTAAAAATATCATTTATTGAAAAAAAAATATTCACAATTTTACAATTTTTAGTAATCAATATAATCATTTTGGTAATAGGTGCAAAATCAACAAATTGTTTCCTTGATATTGTGAATTTGGTATAAATTTGGTGGTTGGAGAAATGTAATAATTTTGTCTGTGTGCAGCTCCTAAACAGCGGTCGAGTGTATTATCTTGCCGGATTATGCACTCATATTACCACCTGGATGTGGTGGTTGCGCTCACACTCGTGGGCGGTTGGTAAACGCATTTTTTGTCACCCAGTGGATAAGATGCATCACGGAGTAGGCCCTGGGGCAGATATCCATGTAAATATTTTCCACAGCAGTGCTGGCCAAGTATTGAGTAGTATTTTTATACAAGTTTCCGCCTTTCCTGCAAGAAGCAGAGGACCCAAAAGTAGTGAGTACTGAGTATTTAGACCTGTGTTTAAGTACTCAATACTTAAAAGTTGTTACTTAATGCTTTCAGCGTTGTATCTGTTCAACAAATATCAAAAGAAAATTCAACAGCGCTCTTATAAAATGAAACCCGTTTTAAAAGTACAGTACTACCTAACACTACATCAGAACCGCTGAAATGACCCACAAGTATTGAGTATTATTGAATAACGAAATGTGTTCGAATTTGTTTTACGATCAGCTATCTACAGAGCAGTTACAGAAAACCCTTCCAAATTTGGAACAAATTAGTAGTTCTGACTTTAGACTTATAAGCATTTTGTCAGTATGTTCGAAAGTTTTAGAGATTCCGATCAGGGAACAAATGTTGTCTGACCTTAATGACAATGGGTTGATTAATCCGCTTCAATCGGGACTTAGGAAAGGTCATAGTACGACTGGGATTGCTTTGGATATTACGGAATCTATTAGAGATAACTATGATAAGGGAATGGAAACCCAGTAAAAAAAAAAAATTGTGTTTTTTGGAGCACTTAAGAGAAAAAACGCATAATCGAGCGCTTCAATAAGAGAGCTCTTAAACAGCAGTAAATGTTAACGAATAAAATATACAAAACAGCTGCTATTTTAATGCAGACAACGAAGAGCGAAAAAAAATAAAACAAATATTATCGTTTACGAAAATGCTGGAAAAAAGGCATTTAAACCAGTAAAAGCAAAACATTAATAAATATGTTAATATAGTTAGCCCTTAAAAAAACACTTAAGGAGTGCTTTAGTTGCATGTTTTATTATGTTAAAAGAAGCGCTTATTGTCAGCAGAAAATAGTCCTCCAAACCGGGAACACCCCATACAAAAATCAGGCATCACATCAGAAGCTTTGAAGCGATTTGAGGTATGCACTCATATATAAAACCTGCTTCTTTTGGAGCACATTTTTTACTGAGAAGTGTGTTAATTTTCCTTGATTTTTGTAATGCGTTTGATTCGATTTGTCATAGAACTTTAATACGGAAACTATCTCAAGTGTTTGGTATTGACTCCTGTAGCTGTAAATTAATTTGGTCTTTCTTGACTAGGCGAAGTCAGTACGTTCAGGTGGGAAATGAAATTTCTAGTACTATTCCAAATTATCGTGGCATACCACAAGGATCTGTTTTGGGTCCGTTGTTGTTTTTACTGTATATGAATGACATATTTCAAGTATTATCGTTTTTAAAAGCGTATACTTACTTTTGATTTACTTTTTCTAAATGTACATATTTACTGAACGGACTAATACTGACTTGGTTCGGTTAGTTAAATGGTTGAAGGAAAATTTTTTGGAATTGAGTCCTACAAAATGTAAAGTAATGGTATTTTTAAAACATGATATTTGTTTGACTATAGTTCTTGACAATAGACAATTAGAAAGAGTGCACCATTATAAATCTCTCGTTATTGTTTTGGATGAACAGCTAACATTTGATAATCATGTAATTTTTCGCATTACATGAACGGTACGAAAATTATATAACACTGCGTACTATTTGCCACTACATATCAGGCGGCTTGTTGCCCTATCTTTATGTCTTCCAATATTTATCTTTGGTATAGAAGTGTATTCGTGACATGACAGCATGACACGACTCACACGTGATCTGTAAAAAAAAGGCTATTGAAAAAAGTATCTCTACTTGAATCACCCATTATTATAGAATATTAAGCGATTTAAAAGAAATTTCTTAAAACTAAGGATTTGTGAAATCATAAAATTTAATGTTGCAATAATATTAATTTTTACCAGTATGAAAATTAAGTAGAATTTGGTTGCAAGAAAATCCGTTTTGATAAGCCTGAATTTCTATGTGAAAATAAGTCCGAATAGGGTAAAAAAAAAATTTTCGTTTTCAATCGAAACCTAGTCGATAATTTATTAGACTGCCCAGAAAATACCCAATATCCAGTATTTGAAGTCAACAACATTCGATTTTATTTCGCTGAGGCAAAAAGTATACAAAAAGCGACTTGTTGAAAAATAGGCTTGATACCATCTTACAGAACCTGATATCAATGAAAAAAAATTTTTTAAAGTAATTTACTTTCGATATTAATTCAAATATTTTTGAATACTACCTAGAATACATAATTATTGTTAACATTTTTAAAACTAAATTGCAAATTTAATCAAAAACGATTCCGTTTTTAGAATTTATTTTCCAAAATGAATTAAAATATACTAGTTTCAGGCAATCGACCTCATTTTTGCATTTTGTTGAACAATATACATACATATAAGTTTGTGTGCCTCTTTTAACGGAAATTGACCTTAAAATTAATTTTGTAAACTTCAATATTCGAATTATGAGAAGAATTAATTACATAAATGTTTTGTTCCCCAGCAAAAATAAAGTGAGAAATTCAAAGGGAAAAGTGAACAAATTACGAGGGATAAAATTGGTCACGATAAGGGGAATTTTTTCCCGCCAACTTTTTTTCACGTTATTATTCTCCTATGAATTAATTTTTTCCATGGGAGTTTTTCATGATCGCAAATACGTGAAAAGGGAACAAATTACGAGGGAAAAATTATTCACGATAGAGATGAATATTTAAAAATTATTCCAAATTTCTTTAGCAAAAACTTTAATGTTTTCAAGGTCATTATCTGGCAATACTTTCAATTTATCATTTAAAACATTCGCATGCGTATTGTTTATTTAAATATTATTTAAAATTCAAAGAAAAAACTCTACAAGTACTCATAAATATTTCATATAAATAAGAAAAAAAAATCGCCAACTTTTTTAATACACAAATTTCATCGCCCAATAGTTGTATAAATCGCCACGTTTGGCATGAAATCGTCATATTTGACTGCCCCGGTTATCAATACAAAACATCTGTCAAAAAGCGAGCTGAGCTGGAAAAGTGAGCGTAAAACCTTCTAAATAATGATAATATAATTGTCTAAATATCTAGAAAGAAAGATAAAAATAAAAGTTTGAAATGTGGTACAAATTGCTTCGGTCATCAACACACGAGATTTGTTTTTAAATTTTTTTACTAATTTTATTTTAATGGAGGTAATAGCAAAGCGCACCGTTTTGATCTAGTTTTGTTTTTATTAAATCAATTGTGCAATCGATTTGGGACAAATACATCATCAACTTAAAGTATGTACGTTAACAGTTATAAGAAAATGGTGTAGGGTAAATGAAACATTTTTAGTTACAACTCCAACTAAACCACCAACAAGTTATCTGACCAATCGATCGAGCAAAATTATCCAGACTCTCGCACAAAATTATTATAACAGTAAAATAATAAAAGTTGTCTCTTAGAACTTGAGCATTTGAGTAACTATTCGTACATGAGTAGTGAAATGACTGTAGAACTGGAGATTTCAATATGAGCTCGTTTGTTTTGAGTACCGGCTTATTGAAATAATTGCTTGTTTTTCTCCCATAAAAAAAAATGTTTTTTTTCTGCGTATTCGTTTGTTTATTTTGTTAATAATTTTTTTGAATTCGATCCGGTTTTATTTCAAAATTAAAATTAAAAGAAAAAAACACATGAGAGGGTTAATCTGTAATTCCAATTGCTCAGTCATAAAGTAGATGTTTATGGGATCAGAGAATAAAAAATAAAATATTTTATTAACATCAGTTACTTCTCGTTTCCTTTGGAATATTGTTTTTTTTTTTTTTTTTTTTTTTTTTTTTTTTTTTTTTTTTTTTTTTTTTTTTTTTTTTTTTTTTTTTTTGTTAAAAAGATTTACTTTTTATTATTTGTATAAATTTAGTATTTTTTTTTGTGCACACATCAGCTTTCAACAAAATTTCGATATAATCGACGTCAAACAACTATAATTGCTAAAAATAAATTGAGTTGGAAATTACTCATTCGAATAGAAATTTATGGCAAAGAAACAGTTGGTGGTTTTTATGAGAATTTCTAATTCGTGTTAAATAAATTCCTCCTACCAAAGAATTATTAAATTGAGAGTTTTTATTTGTAGGTATAACGTGCATTTTAAAATATTAATAAAATAAACCAGTTTTTATATTTAAACGTAAAATTTAAAACAAACTCAAACAAATGTATCCTATATTGTATTTGTATAGCAACGGTCACACTTATGAAATATTTGACCAAATAAGCACAAACACTAATTTTGTAGATATGTAGTTAGTGAGAGTTAACATGGTCTTAATATCACAAAATAAAACTTATTCTGCAAGACACAACCAATAACTGTTTTTTGTCTGATGTAGTATTATATTCAAAATCATGTGCTGTTTTCACAACACAAGTAATTAAACGTGTAGTAAAATTTTTCATATAAATTCTATTGCTCGTTCAAGCCTTTGTGTTGTGAAAACAGCACATAAATATTGCAGTTAAAGAAAATATATATTTTAGTTTTCCTGTTGGTTACGTCTTTTTGGTCAAATATTTTCCAAGTGTGACAGTAGCTTTAGACTTTTAAATATGTAAAATGTATTTAATCGACCCTTTCAAATCGACTACAAGGATTTATCTGCATATATATATGTATATCTATATGTACATATATATAAAAATGTAAATGCTTTTTTTTGTTTCTAACGTAGCGAGCTGAAGTTAGCGCAAACCTCCCATACGAGGACAATATAATTGTCTTAATATCCTGATACGGGGGGTAGCGAAACGCACCAGGTTAAGCTGCGTTTGTTTGTGTATTTCCTATATACTCCTAAACTATATTCTATAGACTCCTAATTTTCTGCTGGAGATTTTACAGTGGGTTGTTCCTTCTTTCTACTTCTTCATTGGCTCGACAGTCCAAGTTGGACCTTGGGGTCTCTCAGTATTAGCATCCAGTTGTCTCGGATTCTCGCTTTGCATCGCCATTTACTGTATTTTTCCAAGTTGTTTTTCGACGGCGCTGAATTCACCAGCTTTTTAGGTTCCCCAATAATAATTTTTTTTAGCAATTTCATCTTCTTCACTTCGAACAACATGCCCTGCCCACTGTTGTCTTATGAAGATGCTTCTAAGTCATTAAATTCCCTCATACCCTCGTTATTGTTACGTTACCCTCGTTATGGACCTTAAATTCTTCTTAAAATTTTCCGTTCAAATACATTTATTCTTCTCTCGTCTTCTTTCCGTATTTCCCACGTTTCAGCAGCATAAGATATACATGGCCTTATAATAGTCTTATATAGTTTTAATTTGTTTAGGTTGTTGATTACCCGATGCTTAACAGGGGCTATATAACTTGGGCGTGGTACCTCCTATACAACGATAATGTAGATTTCTAAATACGTATGTATCTTGAGAACGGTGACAATATTTGTAAAAATAGTTGAGTTATCCATAAACAACATCAATCAAGAGGCGGGATGGATTGAAGAAGTGGGCGTAGCACTTCCCATCACAGAAAAAATTATTAATTTTCTCCAATCACCAAATTTATAGCAAATTCATAATGTCAAGCAAACAATTTGCTGATTTTGCACATATTACCAAAATGATTATATTGATTACTAAAAATTGTAAAATTGTAAATTTTTTTTTAATAAATGATATTTTTAATTTTAATTAAAAAAATGATCAAAAAACTTTGCCAATTCAAACAATGCGTTAATATATTTAATAAAATATTGACAATTCCCAACAACAATTCTATATGTTTAAATTATTTTATTTTAAACGAAAAAAGCCAATTAAAATTTTTTGTTATTTAATTAAAATTTTAATTGAAAATTTATTTCAAAACAACTAAAATGTTAATTAAATCACAATTAAATTTTTAATTTCAATTATCACATTGATAAAATTTATCTCTATGATTAATTTAAAATACTTTTTGAACCATTTTTATAATTGATAAAACTCTATAGCTTAATGTTTATCTTAAGAATGCTAATAATTTTTACCTGACAGTTTGCACATTTTTTCAACAAAGAAAAAAAAAATCATGTTTTTAGCATGTTTTTCAACTATAAACATTTAAGCCCAACCATCTTCCCAATAAAAAAAAATTGTATTAAAAATTCAGTAGAAGATATTTTAAATGGAGGAAGTGATTTTGTACGGTCCAATTAAAGCTTATATAAATAATTGTCTTAAACAAGTAAGACTGCAATATTCGGCTGTGCCGAATCTTTGATACCCTCCACCGACAGTCAGAATATTTCACGCGTGTTCCCTATATGGGATCTATTAATTATAATTATTAATTAATCTTAATTAAAACAGACGTTAGTATTAAAATTCGTTGCGGTTTAGACCTACATATGTTGAATTATTGACTGACACTCAGAAGAATTTCTGCTTTTATTTCTAGTCATATAAAATTTAAATTGAACAAATTTGAGTAAAATATCATGATTCGTAACAGTTTTAGCCGAAGGGAAGTTTATATTGGACCCATGGTAAATTACGAAACAATCGTCAAAAAAATTCTGTAGACTGTTTTCTGGGGCCTATGGTAAATTATGGACCGATTTACACGAAATTTGACAGTGTGACTGCGGATTATAAAATTGTGACGGTCCTTATCATTTCTTTAGCCCTTAGAAAAACTATTTCAGCATACACACACATACAGATTGCAAGAGTTGTATGGTATCACTAAAGTTATAAAAGCGGATCCAAGGGGAGGACGGGGTCATGACATTACTATGCGTTACCTTATATACCCTTCACCATTGTGCGAAAATAACCCAAAGTTTTATAAATACCGTTCTTTAAATATATATAATTCTACTTTGGGCCTCGCCCACTTGTCCAATACCGGCCACATTTTTATTGATAACCAAGATGCTTGTACCTAATTAGAAAACTTTGGCTCCTGCCGTTTTCCAGATATATGTACATTTAAATAAAATAAAAGAAACAACCACAAGGGACTTTTGGGTAAAATTAGAGGCAGTCGTCGTTTTTTGCTCATATCTTAGCCATTTGTTGACCGATCAGGCTGAATTTCAATAGCAAACAATGTGACATAAATATATAACTACCAAGTCCCCATCATATCTGAGTTCTTCGGAAACCCCATTTCAACGGACGGATAGACGGACATTGTTAAATCAACGTCCCTACTTATGAGGACCCATATATACTTTATAGGGTCTAACATCAATATTGTTGAAATTATAAACGGAATGACAAACTTATATATTCCCTTTTACCTTCGGTGAAGGGTATACAAAATATTTAATTGATGCTATTAATTTCTTTACAGGTGCAAATGTAAATAATTTTAATTGATATCACAAATTTTTTAACTTAAATCAATTTATATTTTCGTTGTCGTCTTGCCGAGCTGGCATTCTATAATCATAAATTCGTTTTGGAGGTTGCCCGATTTAATTTCTACTATGTGACCAACGTCATGTATGTGCTGGTCGGCCTCTTCTGCGGGTTCCATTCGATAGAATTCCTGACAAGATCCGACAGTGGCTTACGGAGTGTGTGTCCAATCCAGTTCCACTTTCTTCTCTGTATTTCTACACACAACGGTATTTGATTTGTTTCAGCCCACAGATTGCTGTTTGAGATGGTTCGTGGCCAGAAGATTCGTAGAATTCTTCGGAGACATTTATTTATAAAAAACTTGCAAAGTCTTAATCGGGAGGCAGCGCTCTAAGTTTCGCATCCATATAGAGTTAATTTAACATTGGTGTTGAAAACGATTTCAATTGTTTACTGAGATGGCCAAAAGATTGTGTGACCTTTTTTATTTGGCTTTCAATATCTACACTAGATCCAGCAGTTCAGTTTATAACCCCTCCGAGGTAGCAGAATGATTCAACTTCTTCTAAATTTTCATTAAGTATTAAAAAAGGATTCAAGTTTCCAGAATTTATTCTCATAACTTTGGCATTTTTTATATTGATTTTCAACACGGCTTTCCCTGTAACCCTAATAATGATGCAAAATTTTAATGGAATTAATTCCAGATATGGCTTGGAACTCCCATACAAATAATACTTCCGAAAATTACTTTTACTGCCATAAATTTCGTATAAATAATTTAATTGTGAAAAAATTTAGCGAAAATAACTGTAATGGTAGTTAGTGTGTTTTAGAAAAACAACTGGGTGGGTACTGAATTGGCCATAAGTTTCGTAAAGATCCGAAGTCTGAGATTTCAGTATTTAAATAAAATATAATATAAATAGCTCCGATTGAAATTTATAATCTGCTAAACAAATATTGATTTTTAGGTCCATAATTGCCGCTATGCCTCAAATAGGATCCACTCTCGGAAATAATTTTTCAATACTCACAAATGGTGTAGGCTCAAATGTGGTTCGGTACGGCTTTTCCTTTTAACTTGATTCACTTAATGTTTTTACTCGCATTTTGCATAAAGTTTTTTTTTCAATCGTTAATTTATTTGCTAAAATCTTAAGTCAATAATAAATATTAAAAAAAAAGAAAGAAATGTTTGAGCTTTTTGTTAGTTCTTGCAGTTTTTAAAATGCAATTATTTGTTTGTTTTAAATTTTTTGGGGATGAAGTAAAAAAAAAATATTTTAAACAAAAACATAAATAATATTCTCTTATTCAATGGAAGTGCATAAATTGTATTTAAATAAGTATTATTTGTTTTTTTAGAACATTGACAACAAAAGCTATTTTAAGAGTGTACCTACGGGAATAAGACTTTGTCACGTTTTGCATTGCGTAAAAGGTGATTGTGATAAATTTCTTTGGGAGAATTGTTTCAGCGAAAATGATTTTTGGAAGAAATGTTTATACGGCAGCTATGGCTTATTATGTCCCTAGAGGGAAACGAACTGATACCAAAGTAGTCCCGTGATAGGTCCTTGGTTGTAGGGACCGGTTCACTTTATATGAATGTGACCTATCACTTTTACATGGGGTTGTCATTGGAGGGGCTCAATTGACGCCTAACAGCCACCATATGACAAATCACACATCTATTCTCAAGGGAGTATTATTTCAATACAATGTAGTCTTATTTCTATAAACCAAGTCCTAGAACTAAATTTAAGAACCAAATTTTAGAAAGTCCCACAAAAAATGTACAACACCACCGATGAATACTGTAATTCATTTCTGGAATTCATTACTTTTTCTAACTTTTTGTTATTCAAAAACCTGTTAAAGGTTCTCCTTTCACTGGTCATGAGTTCTTTCTTTTTGTACTTGTTCTATTTTCACAAATCCCAGGACCAGTCTGCTGGAACAATTGACACAAATTACCCACAGGGTACCTATTGCTTCATACTATTACATCTTTTCATTAATCTTAAACAACCCATTGACTCCGTTAACAGAGCCAAAATCATTAAAGTACTTGAAGAATTTAATATACCCAATAAAATAGTACGGTTGGTCAGATTGACCCTCAATAACAGTGAAAAACCAAAACCGGTACCAAAGTTGGTGTGTAACAGCTGGTAAAATATTCGTCTGCATTGGAGGAAATTGTGCCTGTAATAAATCGCAATAATACAATAATCAATAATTCATCACTACTTGTGGTCTATGCAGATGATGCTTAGTCAGCAGAACAACCACGTCTCTTGGGGGAAACTTGCTAAAACAAGGACTACACGTAAATGCAGGAAGGACAAAATACATGTGTACTACGGAAACCATTAACACGCTGGGGTGCGTTTGCTGGACGATTATGTTTAACATACAACTCCTAAAATAATCTCTTGATGATTATCTGACGAGTTGCAATAACAAAAACATCGATTTTTTTATTAATGACCTTTTTATACATTTTCTGACACGCTCGTCTGTGACTGTTGTAATAAATCTTTTGCGAGTCTCTGTATGTGTCATATAACAATTACAGAGTTGCCGAAATAAGAGCGTTTTTTCAAACGTGAAAATTCTACTGTCAATTCAAGTTCAATAAATTAAACGGACCTAAGGATCTGCCAAATAAAATTTTCCAACCGGGTGGAGTTAAATTCGCGATCTAAGGAATTGAATCGTAAAAGGTGTATGCAAATGAGAAGTTTTGACATGAAAAAATCGCTTGTCGTTTTTATATAGGTAGCTCAGTTATATGGCTGAGTATTTCACGAGTTGTTAGGTAATCCCAACACGAATCGCATACGATTCTTGACATGCTTCTTGAAAGACTAGTTAGATAATCTTTATACACATCGCAAACGATTCGCTTTACGATTAATATAAGCGTCTTTGGCTGAGTTGTAGAAGTATATTGCAGAGGTATCAGCTTGTGTAAACGTTTCCCCCTGCGAGGGATTTTTTACCTTTAAAAAAATGGGCTCGTCGACGATCAAAAGCGATCTTCATGAGAATCCCAGTAGACTCTTACACGTTGGAAATTCTAGCTGTGGCAATGCTAAATCACCCTACCCAACTACAAATTTGAATAAGTAAACAGCTTTAAATATTTGTGCTCCACTATCACGAATACTCCTACTAGTGAAGACGAAATAAATGCCAGTATTCAGGCTGGAAACAAGGCCTTTTATACCCTGTATACACCCTTTTGACTATGGCGGCGTGGTGTAGTGGTTAAAGTGCTTGCCTACAAAACCATGCACCAGAGATTCGATCCCTAGCGGAGGACGAAACATCTTAATCATGGTTTTCGAGTTATAAAAATTATGTAGCTTCAATCTCCCTTCAAAAAATTAATCCAAGAAGTCCCATGACCTCCTCTCCCCCTGGAAAAGAGGATAACATCATGGCAAAGTTCAGACAGTCGCCACCCAGACAGTTTAGACAGTCGCCAAAAAGGTGGGAATAAAAAATTAGCAAGGGAACCACTACACCAAAATATATAGGGGGCGTTATTTCTATGCAACGACAGCTGGCAGCCCCATTATCCTAGGACCTGCTACAGCAGACCAATCATCTATTTAGCTGGAACAACAACAAATTAACGAAACTGATAGACGGCAAAATAACAATACGGAATGGATTGATACTCTAAGAACAAGAACAGTGAAAACTTACATGGGAAAACCAGAATAACAACTGCAACAAATCGTGTAAGATGGAGAAGCTTTGTGAAAGCCATATGCTTCCAAAGGGGGTAATGGAGAAAAAAAAATAAACCATTGGGATTATTAATATTGACGAGGAGAACAATGTTGAAATTAGGTAGAACAATTATAAGGCCATGTATTACTTATACAGAAAGAAGAATAAACGTATTTGGTCGTAACATTTTAAGAAGGATTTTAGGACCAATTAAAGTGAATGATGGCATATTCCTACAACTTTACAAAAATGAATGTTTAATCACAGAGTACTATACAGAACTGTCGCGAGACGAAAGATATTGCATTTTTGTATGTCTGTTTCTGCGAAAGCTGCCTTTTTGCATTGCTCTTTGCACCATATTTTACATGCCGTCTTCATTAGCCAACGCTATGTTACGACAACAAACAATTTCTTGTGCGCCTATGAAATTGAATAGTGAAGACTGCTTTTGTCGATGTTTTGTTCTTGTTTAAACAGCGTTTTTAAAACAATTGTTTGCACAGCAATTTGTAACATCTCTGCAGTATTGCCATCTTGATTGTTATTGTTGCTTTTTATATGGGTTTTCTTGCCATGCGTTTTTCCCACATCGAAGAACAAAAGCAATTGCGCGTCGCTCATTCCGCCAGCGATTTGTTCTGGAGTAAACATAACAATGGAAAGTCAGGAGGGCGTGTTATGCCGCAATCCAGTACTAGTAAATAATATTTAAGTAAGTAAATAACAGTTGTGATTTTTCATTGAACTGTTGGTTTTTCATTGAAGTTTTTGATAATTTAATTAGGCGTAAGTTCATTAAATTTAGTTTTCATTAAATAACATTATAAAACAAAACAATATTAATAAATAAATAAATTTGCACAAAACAAAATGTTTGTAGAACTAATGCTTTTGTTTAACGTGGTTTGTGTTTTGTTATTTTTGTTTTGATCACGCCATTTGTGTTGATTGTAGCGGCCTGTTTTTACACACTACCAAAAAACGCTTTCTGTCTTTTTCTTTGAAAGCTGCCTTTGCAACTGATTTAGGCCTTTTTCACCTCTGTGTAATTATCTGTGGTATTGATGAGCTTAAAGACCTAGAAGCAGCAGACATCGAAGACTACAGTGGGCAGGACATATTGAAGAAAGAAAAAATTACTAAAAAAATATTTTCGGGGAACCTATATAACTCATTACTTTATGGTCTTCCATAGAAAACTTGGAAAATACATTAAATGACGATGCAAAACCGCTAAATATTACTAACTTGACAACCAAAGCGAGAAGCCAAGACAATTTGAAGGTGATACTGAGAGAAGACAAGTTCCAACTACGACAGTCGAGCCAATAAAGAAGAAGAAGTGATTCATATCTTTGTGGAGATGTTCTGACTAGAGTCTATGCTGAACTTAGTTATTTGCGTATCTTTTAAACTAATGCATATTCTACTTCAAATCATTTCCAGTATGTTTTATTAGTTTACTTTAGGCTAACTTCGGACTTAAAAATGACCTGTTCCGGTTTTGAAGTGCATTACGCGTGTAAAAAAAATTGGCATAACTCTCAAACTTATGGAGATCCCATTCTCACCCGTTTACAGTTTAATGAGGACATCCGAGGCTAATTTTGGTAGAAGAATAAAAGAAATAAAGATATGTCGAGGTAAGAAAAATTTTAATTTAAATTCGTCATTTCCGATTTCGCAGGTGAAAAAAATATTTGTTTTAATTTTTTTTAAAGATCAAACGATTTAGTTTTATCTGTTTCTAAGCCGAAACAATAATTTAAAAAAAAAACTATTTTTCAAAAACGACAACACTTAGGTTAGGTTATGTTCCATTTGCAGCCCTACTCAAGCTCAGCTCAAGTGGGTCCATGGACTAGTTCCCGTTGTGTTACCATGTCACACCGTCTCCCAAGGGTCCTGTATCACCTGGCTGTTAATATTCTCACTCAGCAAGCCATTCGTTCAAGAAAGGAGTGGATCCTGTTTAAATCAATATTAGAGAGACACATCTTGTCTCCAAAGGTTCTTCGACCATATAGTTTAAGTCTCAGATCTTCGAAAGCCGGACAATGACACAGAAGATGTTCAGTTGACTCTTCCTCCTCCTCGTCACCGCAACTTCTACATAGGTCATTGTAAGGGAGCCCTAGCCTCTAGGCGTGCCTTTCAATTGGCCAATGGCCAGTTATAACCGCACCAAGGTTCCTGAGGGGATGCCTGGCAGCTGTAATGACCGCCTAGTCCTTTTTACATCTATAATGGGCCAAATTTTCCTGGCTTCCACACAAGTGGTCTCATTGAGCCAACTCTGTCCGGCAATAAGATGAAACTTGTGTGAAATAAGTTGCAGTGAAACACCTATAACATATGTTGATTCGCTTTTGATTCAAAGTGGTGCCTGAATGCGCCAACGAGTCCGCCATACAGTTTAAGGAGGTTCCCTGTGTCCGGGAACCCACTTAAGTGTAGCCACTGAATGTCTCGCTATCTCCTACAGAGACATCCGGCATTCTTGGACAATTCTCGATGTGATGAACACATTCTTCAGGGATCTTATCGCCGTCTTACTATCAGTTGTAATGTGAATATCCCTGCCAGATATTTAGCCGTACCGAATGTGTCCCCCGGCTGTGTAGATGGTCATTATTTCGGTCTGAAACGGCAACACTTTAACACCCCATAACTCAACAAATTAACATCATACAAAACAAATTCTTAGGGTTTTCTAACACTTGTCGGCATTAGAAATGTAAAAATTTATAATATTATTTAAACAAGTTTTAGCAAGACCTGTTGTTATACCATATCTTAAAAGACGTACATCCGTTAAATGAACATAGATTAAGTGATTAGGTACTATTTTTCCCATTTAAGGTTTTCTTCGGCATTCAAATAAAAAAAATTAACTAATTAAAAAAAGGTATGTGATATTTGCATTCGTTGAATTTTCGGTGTTGTATTTCCTATAGAAAACCCATTAAGAATTTCCTATTTAGTTGTTTTATTTACATATTTCTTAGAGCTGTGCGCGTGAGCACAAAAGATAAATCTAATTAGACATGCTAACGCTTGATTAAGAGCGAGCGATTCATTAGATTCGTCTTGCAAGTATTGTTGGTAAAGGGCGGGGGGAGTGGTGGGGGAGGGATAGAATGAATTGCATGGTGTCCAGGGCATTATGGGCCGGATTGGATGCAGGGGCAACCAGGGTTCTATTACGATTGGATAGGAGTGGTCTTAGGACACTAATAGAGTTCGTGACGGGACATTGTTTTGTTAGGACTTTAACGAGCAAATGGGAAAATGCCATACGGGACTTCTGCGGATTATGCGAGGATACTGAGCAGTTAGAGACTATGCCAGAAACGGCTGGAAGACAAATTCCACGATGAACTAGAGTGTATCGCTGGAATTACTTTAGTCGATCTATTGGGGTTTATCAGGTAAGTGATACGGTTGTCTCTGATGGGGGAGCTGTTGTGGGAGTTTTTTGTGATAGGTAGTTCCTACTAACTATTCTTAATCTTTCTATTAATTCTTTTCTTCCTCTTTTCTTTACTTCCCTTTTTCTTCTTCCTTTGTATCGAAGGGATGCACAATGGACCGCATGGGTCTCCGTGTGGAGGTGTGTCCTTGGTCACATTACTCTTCTTAATCTAACCTGCTTAGGCATGAAGAATTGTTTTATTCTTGCGCTTACGCATACTCCCTCAAAAAGTTAATTTTATCACTTACGAGTCCCTTCCAAAGTCTCACACTTATGCATTATCACGAAATATTTTATAAAACTAAGTACTTTTTAATGAAATTCGCATCATTAATTAGTTCTTTTAATTTTTATAAATTAAGGGCTTATTGTTAAAACATTGTATGCCACAAAAAAATTACATTGAGAAAATCGACTTTACAGTTAAAAATATTCATTAACATGTATTGGATGTAAAAAGTTTATTATCGTTTAATTAGAAAATAGCTTTAGTCTTTTGAAGGGATGTTGGAATGATAATAATCAATACGAAAAACACATATACGCATTTTTCGATTCGGATGGCTTATGATGTTCTAACAATAAGCCCTTCAAATATTTTTAACTAGAACATTTAGATAATTGTATAAAAATATTTTTCAATTTTTATTTTTGCAATAGTTTCTAAAAAAAATTCTTCGAGAGTGTGTGAAAAATCGTCCATGATGGTAATCACGTACAATTCAATTTTATCTTGCATTCAGGCTCTCTCTTTATATTTCTTTCAAGCGTGATTAATATTAAAAGTAGCCATAAGCACAAGTGATTCACGCTAAGTGACAAGTACAATTCACGTCACTTGCACACCTCTAATACATTCTAAGCAAACACATTTGAAAATACTTCATTGTTATTGATAAATCCATTAAAAACTATTCTCACATCATTTACATAGATATTTGTTTAAGACGCTGTAAAGTTATTACATGAATACACCAGGGTGCAAACAAAAACATATTTGTTTACACAAATGAATCACTGAAATTATTACTATTAATTAAAACAAAAAAAAGATATATATAAACTATTTAATACCCAATGTATTTATAGTTGATTATTTAATATCTGAACGTCAATCGAAGGTTGGCACGCGATACACGTGATGTTTGGTGCACTAAGCCGCAATTCGAATAATTAGAGATTTGAGGAGGTGTATGCCACACGAATGACGCATGATTTTCAACAATTCATTAATAAGTTTTTACTTTCGTATGCCCTACTTGCTTACAAATAAAACGAATATAATGTTTGACAAACCATACGGTTTAAGTAAATTTCCAACACGAAATTTTTAAGAAACCACAAAATGTTTACGTAGAATGAACGAAATTAGTTTGAAATTTTCGAAATATTCATAATATTTAATTTGTACATTTAAAAGAGTGGAGTATTAATGGAATAGCGATGCGTCAGATATAGCCTCTCCTACTCAAATGTCAACCTCAACTGCACGTTGTGTACTCTGCCGATAACCGACGAGGCTCTGACGACCGATCATGGGCGGTATAACCCTCCCTAAGGGGCATCCGAAATGTTCTCCTTAAACTGCTTGCTTGGAGGCATGCTAGCAGCCCCAGATTCAGGATCGGAGGCAGTAGTCTAATCAGCTACTCATCTTAAACGTAATGATTACTTACGGATCCTGCCAAATTATTCCAACTCTGCAAAAAGATAAATAACTACAAACTACTCTTTATGGGACCCATTGAAGCAAAATGTTCCGAATCCGCAAAAATTTACAACAGCTGACGGATTTACTCTTATTTACTCTGGAAAACCATTAAACCAACCTCGATCAAGCGGTGTTGGATTCCTGCTCTCCAGAGACGCCCGGAATGCGCTAATTGACTAGAAACCACAATCAGAGAGAATTATAACAGCAAGATTCCTAGCGCTAGGAATATAACATGTGTGCAATGCAACGCCCCTAAAGAAACATCAGATATCACATCACATTGAAGGGGGACTTCTACAGCAACCTTTCAAGGGTAACATCGTTGATACATCGAGGAGACATAGTTATATTAATGGGTGATCTTAATGAGCAGCTTGGACCAGATAATGCAAACTTGAGAGCATCTAGTGACTGTCCAACAACCTCGCCATTGGACGAACATTTTTCCCTCATAGAAAGGTACATAAATTTATGTAGGTCCTTACCAAACAACTCAAAACCAGATCGAAAACATTGCAAAACCCGGCACAACTGTATACAAGACGTCCGAAGTATGAGGAGAGAAGACTGTTCCAGCGCCCACCATTTAATCAGCGGCCCAATAAGATTAAAAGCCACCGCAATTAAGAAGAAAAATGTGATACAAAGAAGATTTGACCTCCGAAAATTGCACAATCCCATACACCATTCAGTCTACGTAAATGAGATTCGTTCATCCCTGGAGGGATCTCAGAACCGTAATGTTGACTGACCAATCATAAGAAACTGTTTTACAAACGCTGCAAAATACAATATTATATACAGAATACCGGAATGAAAAGAGTGAATCTCAGATAAAACCTGGGACTTTATAACAAACAGAAGGTCCTGTAAAGCGAATCTCAAAAGTGCTAAGACTCGGAACGAAAAAAGAAAAATGCAAGATTTGTACACACTAATCGACAAAGAGGTCAAGAAAATCGCTCGCCGAGAGTAACGCAGCTGGGCTGATGATCTCGCCAAACAGCCAGGGGGAGATCATTGCGTCGAAAACAGGACAAATGACCATATGTTTAAAACACTATGAGAAAATGCTAAACACCACCCAAGCAACTATTGAAACAACATGAGTTTGCCTCCAACATACTGAAAGACATGACATACCGATCAAAAATCCAACGTTATTGAAATTGAGACAGCAGTTAAGACTCTCAAGAACAATAAGGCACCCGGAATCGACAACATATCGCGTGAAGTACTAAAGGCAGATCCAGCTACATGTGGCCACCTAATACACCCCTTTACACAGAAAAAATAATTGCCCCAATCAAGGCATTAATCAAAAATAAAATCATTTTTAATTACAAATTTTATCAACTGAATAAAGCGTTTAATCAAGTTAATTAAACGTTGATTCAAGTGAATTAAACGTTTAATTGTTACTATTAATTTGTTTCCTGGTGAAAATTATTAGTATCAATTAAACTTTCAATTCACTTGATTAAACGTTTAATTCTCTTGATTAAGCGTTTCATTCACTTGGTTAAATTTTTAATTAAAACTGATTTTATTTTTGATTAATGCCTTTATAGGGGCAATATTTTTTTCTGTGTAAAGGGGTGTATTAGTTGGCCACATGTAGCTGGATCTGCCTTTAGTACTTCACGCGTACTTAAGCGCTTAAAGTCAGCAAGTTAACTTCTTTGCTGTTGCTGGAACTTAATATAGGTATTATGAACGAATTTGTTTCGAATTTTTTTGGTATTTTGCGTTTTTTTTTTTAATAAATAGGTACATACATAAATGAAACTACACGTTTTTTTAAACTAATTTGTTTATTTTGTGTTATGTAATTATGTATATATTCTATGAAACTAACGCCTGCAACAGCAAGCAACAGCAATGAAGTCAAAAACAGCAAAGAAGTTAATACTCGCTGAATTTAAGCACATCAATTTACAGTTAAGCCAAAGCAAAAAAAAAAAATAAACAAAAACTTATTACTTACAGCAACAGCAATTTTTTTTTTCAAGTGGTTGCTTGGCTGGCTTTTTAAGCTGAGAACATAAACATGGTGAGAATAAATAAATTATTTACTCTCACTTTTTCTGCGTTTGCTTTTGCTTTTTGCTTTTACTGTGTTCTTTTTCTTAAGTTAAGTTAAGCAATTACAAAAACATTAAAAATAGTCAAGCATTTTTAAACACTGATTATAATCAAACGTTTATCAGAAGCATTGTCCAACGATATTCGTAATAAACAAGCCGGTTTCCGCCCCAGCAATTAAAACATTAATGAAAAATTAAATTAGAGGTCTAATCACCGCATTTGCATACGATAGACACTGACGTATCGAATGAAAGCTCGAGTGATGTAATATCTTTGGTTACTGGATATCGAATGCTATCATCTCAAATTACGATACATTTCATTCGATATCGATTGTCATGATACCAAAATAAATAATTTCGATCAATTTTGCTCGATGTCGTATGCGGTGATTAGACCCCAGTTTTAATTAAAAATTTAATCAGTTAAACTAAATGTTTACTTATATCAAAAACATTTCTGCAGAAAATGTTATTTTTATTAAAAAAAAAAAAAAAATTTAATTGATACTACTAATTTGTTTGTTGGTGCAAATTTAATTAATTTTTTAATTAGTAGCAAAAACTTTTTAATTGAAAATAGTTATTTTTTTTGTTTAATACACAATTTGTCATAAAAATTTATAAATTAGCTTCCTTAGGTTTCATCCCTATCTAACGAATTTCTAGAGTGCAATTATAGTCGTTCTTCACCAACTGCATTCTTCTTCATAAAATATTTACAGAATGTTAGTTGAGGCGCCAATTAGAAAGTTATTTAGTGTTACTTACAACAAATTTAATGATATTAGATTTACTAACTTGTAAGTTAATAAATATTTGCAATAAAAAAATTTAAATTACGGCTAAACATTAAAATAAATTTACATGAAAATGAAACTGTTTTGAATGGTACTCAACATATTTACAAAATTCCAATGAAATTATGCAAATAAAAAATATGAAATTCCAAAAAAGTTATAATTTTTCTTTGGAATATTGCAATGGGCTGTGGTTGATTGCATTTCTAAACGAGAAGAAGGATTGAAATACTCTTTTACATATTTTAATCCTTCTTCTTCTGGTTTAGGATTATTATTATTTTATTAAGATTTATGCGAATTTAAGTTCATTGCGGAGGTTTATTTTTATATGGAAGTTTTAGTTGGTTGTGATATTTTTTTAAATTCTTAAGAAAGAGACACATATACATACGTAGAGGGTTATTATTCTCAGTTCTTTAGTTTCATGAAAAATAGCTTAAGTCAAAAATATGACAGCATAACGTGAAAGTAATAAAACAGTCAAATTATAGAATATTCTGAGGAATTTCATTCACTGTTAATAAAAAAGTGTTGCAAAATTATACTTATTTTATGAAATTTCGGCAAAAGTTACTATTTTCAGGAAATTTTTTGAAATGTCAGGGTGTATTGTAAATTTTGGGAAATCAGACTATTTAAAAAATAAGTAATAGTGCTATTTTCGGCTGTGCCGAATCTTTGATACCCTCCAGCGACAGGAGTGGGCTCTATATGATATTGATAAAATAAAAACACGAGTGGATAAGTATTTAAATGTAATTCATGTATTTGCAAAGGTTAGAAAAGAAGTAAAGTAAAGAAAATTCTTGAACAGTAATTCTAAAATATATCTGTTACAAAACGACGTGTTAGTTGTAAATAACTGAATACAACAGCCAATAGGAATCTAACACGTATTGAAAGAATAAGGATAAAATGGAATTGTAATAAAGCATATGATTATGTAGTCTTGCTAATTAAACAATGATTTTGCTAACAAAATATATATTATTAACTAATCTTCACAAAAAGGAACGTCAGCTTTTAAATTTGGTTGCGGTTAAGACCTTTATTAAATTATTGACCGACAATCAGAAAGTTGTATGCGTTTCTTTTTAGAACTTTGAACTGGCTTGAGTAAAACATCATGATTCGTAAGAGTTTTAGCCGAACTAAAACGAATTTCAGGAGGGTAATTTGTATTGGACCCATCGCAAATTATGGACTAAACATCCCAAATTCCTGAAGACTGATAAATTTCAATACAGCACTGTAATTAATTTTAGCGTTAACAGTGAATTTCAGAAGGCTTCTTAATATAAGATCTAAGGTGAATGTTGGACCGTACATCACAAAATTGCATGATATTTTTTCAGGCGATATGAATTTAAGTTGGCAAAAATTTTACCGCAATATTTATCTACTACGGTCTTAGACTATTTAATTATTTTCCCAAAATGGGCTTTATATGGGGCATATGGTAAATTATAATTATAATTATAATTATAATTATAGACCGATCATCATGAAATTTATTAGTGTTATTTCTAGTCCTCTAAAACTGTGAAGTATCAAATATTATTATGATAACATTATTTTTTTACGGATTTAGGCGTACTAACTGTTTTCCGGGAGTAGGTTTTATATGGGGCCTATGGTCAATTATGCACCGATCTTTACGAAATTAAACAGTATGATTTTCAGTCGTATAAAACGAAGGTGCATTATTTCACCATTTATGTTAGTTTTTTGTGGTGGTGGTTCCACGTTTTGATTCATAGCTCTGATCCTACTGGACCGATGTTGCTGGATTTCAATCCCAAACTGCCCCGGATAACTATTAGCAATTTGAGACCAAGTTTGTTCTTTTTTTTGCGTTTTTCGAAAGTGAGCGTGGTTTCAACAGACGGACAGACAGACGGACATGGCTAAATCGCCTTAGAATTATTCAAGGAGCCAGAACATACATACATATATACTTTATGGGGTCTTAGATGTATAATAAAAAAGTTTCACACGGAACGACAAACTGAGCATACCCTTATCCACCACTAGTGGTGGTGGAGGGTATAAAGATTTGGAAAATGTTACTATATAAGCAAGCTTTTGCGAAATTTCATTATTTTTAGGATATCGTATATTGAAAAATTTCGCTATTTGAAGAAATTTAATTTAAATTTAATTATTTCTGTGGCAAAAGGGAAAAAGTGCTTAAGTTGACTTAAGCTAAATTTGAGTTAATGGCATATTTCTTCTAATTATTTCAGGAAGTTATAGCAAAATTACTTTTTGCATATATTTTTCCAGTGTCCAATAACATTTGGAATAAAAACTCAAGTTAATTTTCCGATCTGTGACATTTGGAATATTTAGGTGGAAAAACTTTCAAAAACTATAGCCGCACAGAAGGGATGATAATTAGGGGTATTATTCACCCGGTTTTAACCGGTTATTTTAGTTTTGCCCAAGCCGGTTATTTAAATATGTCCATTTTTCGAATATCGAATAAACTGGTTGTTTTGGTATAATAAACCAGCTATTTAAATAATGTGTAATTTATATACGTTTTCCTTAGTCCCAATTTACATTATACGATTTTTGTCGTTGCGATTCTTACCTTATTGGCGAGAGGGGAGAGAGGAATTAAAAGGGGTACACAAGCGAGTGTACTCTACGATTCGTTTTGTTCATTCATTCGTAGTGTCAAATTATACATATGTATACACAAGAAGTTGTAACGACAAAAATCGTACAATGTAAACATAAGACCGACTTCGAAGAAGAAACGACAATAATCGCAACGACAAAAATCGTATAATGTAAATTGGGCTTACTCTTGTTGTAAATGTACTCGAAATTAAATTTTTTTTAATTGAATATTGAAATTCATGTGCTGTTTTCATAAAACGAGTGATTGAACGTGTAGTAAAATTTATATGAAAAACACTCAAAAACCTGAGTGCTCCCCATATAAATTTTACTACACGTTCAATTACTTGTGTTGTAAAAACAGCACATTAAATAATTGAAATTGAGTATGAAAATGACAAGTATTACGAAAATTTGACTTCCCATATGACTTCATCTTGTTTTTGAAATTTTTCTAAAGCCCTAAATGCGTAAAACGCAACGCAACGCAACGCCAAAAAAAACAAAGTCAAAAATATTTTATAATTTTGTTTTGCAAGATTATATTGCTTTTTAAAATTTTCAACGCCACAAGATGTTTGAAATTTAAAAATTCAATTTGATTTCTGTGTTTGTATGTATTCGGATTAAGACCGGTTAACCGGTTATTTTAAAAATACTTAATGGAAAACCGGGTTTTTTTAAATAGCAACTATTCGGAATATTCGAAAACCGGGTTTTGAAAAAAGTCGAATAATCGATCACCCTAATGATTATATAAGAATAGGAGTTAATTTTCAAAAATCATGTTTCAAGTTTAAAATTGCTCTTCTACAAAACTAAAAAAATTAACTTAAGAACTTTTTCCTTATTGCCAGAGATTTTTAGCAAAGTTCGTAAAATCATTACTTTTTATAGGACACTTTGCACGATTTAAATATAATAAAATGTAATTTTGAAATTTCACTATTTTTAGAAAATTTGGCAAATTTCACTATTTAAAGAAAATTTGTGAAATTTCCATTTTTTAGGAAATTTGTTTAATTACTATTATATACTATTTCTTTTTGAAATTTATCTATTTGTGGGAAATTTAGAGTAAATTTAATTAAAATAAATTTGGATTAAAAACCATTAACAGTTCAACAAAATAACCACAATACTAGTAAATTTAATATTTATAGGAAATTTTTTAAAATTTACACTATTTATAGGAAATTGCAGTTTTGTAGAAAAATTTTTAAAATTGTTTTTCTTTGTATGAAATTTAGCAGAATTTTACAATTTATGGGAAATTTTCACTATTTTTAGGTTATTTTACTTTTCATAGAATTTTTTAGAATTTTAAATTTTTTTTTAGAAAATATTGCCTTTTTTTATATAAATTTTAATATTAATTCGAATGTGTATTCTAGGTCAAATCACAATTTAGAAAGCTTTCATTCTTTTAACAGTCTTATTCCTTCAATATTTTCCAGGAATATTTTAAAGGAATAAGACTATTAAAGTATGAAAGCTTTATAAATTGTAATTTGACCTAGAATACACATTCGTATTAATTAGAGTTTGTTCCCGGGATTTCCCGTCCCGGGTATTCCCGGGATTTTCAATTGTTTTCAATTCCCGCTTTCCCGGGAATTAATTGCGGGATTCCCGGGAAATTTGGAAGAAAATCTTTTTTTTAAACTTTAGTAAATCTATGCCGGACTAGTGTCTTTAGTAGTTTAATCTAACTTAATATCACCACAATATTTAAATTTGCTACAGTTTAAGGCTTATTAATCTTTTGAGAATGGGCTTTATACAGGGAATATGATAAATTATAGACTTATCTTAACGAAATTTTATTTCTTGTCTTAGCAAACTGAAGTGTAAATTTTACAATAATACTATATGTTTTTGCGGTTAAGGGCGTAGTAAAGTAATTTTGAGTCTTATGAAAGTATATTATGCTGAATTGCACCACAAAAGCATTATTCGTTACGCTTTTATGTAAGAATATGATTAACGAGATTTGTCTAAATATGGATCCGTAGGTAAATTATGGACCGACATTCACGAAATTTTGTGCCTTATAAAACGAACTTGTTGAAATTTAATGACAATAGGTGCATTCGCTACAAATTTATGTTAGTTTTTGTTGAGTTTTTAGGGAGGTAGTTCCACATTTCTGTGCATAACTCTTTTCCTACTAAAGCGATTCTGCTGGAATTCAATCCCTAACAGCCTAGAAGATCTAGAAACAATTTGACAACCAAATGGCAAAATCGGCTTAGAATTAATAAAGGACTCATAATAAAAATACTTTATGGGACCTTATATGAATATTAAAAAAAGATTCACATAGAATGAAAAATTTAGTATACCTTCATACACCACTCCTGATTAAGGGTTAAAGAATTATAAAAAATATGTTATTAAATAATTTGAATTTGTTAAACGATAAACTTATTTCCGAATTCCTACTTCGTAATGTTGTGGTTTCAGTTCCTAATCGCCCTTCCAAAAATTGTATTCCACTAAGACCTCAAAACTTTATTTCTAATTATGCAAATGAGCTCTGAGTTTGACAATACGTATATTAATTTATATGATGCTATTGGCATCAAAATAACCTGTTAAGTGTCTTTAAATTACTTGAATCTTGAATTTTTCACGTTTTTGTTATATTATAAATTTAATTATTTTAAGCGTAATAAGAAATATTAGTAAATAAATAAGCAACAAATTTTGGGCGGGAATCCCGGGATCCCGGGAATTTGATTTTTATTTCCCGCTTTCCCGGGAATCCAAAAAGTGCGGGAATAAAAAAACTCTAGTATTAATATAAAAATTTATAATAAAAATAATACTCACCATGAGAACTAAAATTCCCAGATTCTATTTGTTATTTTGAAAACAAATTTGAAGTTGTTGCGTTTTGGTATGGATCTCCTCATTTCAGTTTCCATAGAAAATTTTTAAAATAATTTCTCTATTTTAAGGAGATTGTTTTAAAATTTCGCTATTTAAAGGAAATTTATTTCAGTATTAAAACTTAAAACAACTATAACAAACTGACCAGATTCTGAAAATATAGCTTAAACAAAAATATACGTGTTTTTCAGTTTTTCTAGATCAATTCATTTCGCGTTTTTACGCGCAATTCAATTTTAAATGTGAATCCACCTGTCTTTCACTTGGGGAAGTTTCGATTACACCTACACCAGTTGATCGAGATGCCAGATTTCAAAATCTGCTTAGTCCAATAGAAAAAAGGGCAGGGACAGCTTTCAGTAAAGTTATTAACAATATTCTTGGAAACAAGAGGGCGGAAAATTATAAAGAAATTGTAGAAGAAATTATTAATTATTAAAATGTTATTTTTTAATTTTAAACTATCTATTTTTAATTGTTACTATTTAATTTTTAATTTTTAACTTTTAGTTTGAAATTTTTAATTTAAAATATTAATTCTAGTTTTAATTTTTATATTTGTAAATAAACTTAAGACGAAACAATTGAAAATATATATAAAAAAAGATTAATTAAAAAGTTCTTTATATACTTTTACTTATCAGCAAAAAGCAACTCAAATAGTTGGAAGCCACCACAAAAATAATTGGCATTTTATAGCCTATAGGCTATAAATATCTGTAAAATTGCAAATTGGCAGTGCCACGCCCATACAAAGACTAAATAGATTTCAAAATTATGAATAAATAAACGAAAAAATACCATATAGATTTCTGTATATCTGGAAGAAGGTATACCTCAACTATAAAGACAAATTTAAAACAACAGCCTGCTACACAGAACATCTGCTGAAATTCGGGCTGGATTATAGAGGTGGGCGTGAGACCTCCCATACAAAGATAAATTTCTATATATCTAAAAAAACGGTAACAGTAAAAATATCGAAATTTTTGAATCAATAGTTTGGTTATCAATACACGTTATCTATCCAAAGGTAGGCTGGATTGAAGAAGTGGGTGTGCCACCTTCAATACAACGACAATACAGATCAGAGATCAGCAATAAGTACTGAAAAAGTGAGTGGAGCCGAATCATGACTCATAATTTCTTGTACTTATACGCACTCATACTTATTGTAATTCGATCGAAACTCATATTCACTCAGAAGTTTGATTTTACTCATCGTACTCATACTTAGAACATTTATGTAGTGGTTGATTTAGATTCAACAGAACTCAATGTGTATAAGCGAAGCAAAATGTGAGTCCACAATGGGCTTCTACCCTTACGTTTTTTCACTAATTGGAAAACTCCGCTATTTATTTTTTCTTTTATCTCACTATTTCTATCCATTTTTTACAACCTGCTCATAAATATCAATAATAATAAAAAAAATGTAATTTCCCCAAAATGTTTCTGTATAAACTTACAATTTTATGCTTTTTTATATTTTTATACATTTTATACTAGTTAGAAACTGTTAAATGACTAAACTTGTAAATATACTTGGATGAGTTAAATGAGCTGAATCAATGTGAGTATTATAAGTATTTTCCTGAAATTACAAGTCAAATTGAGGTCATTTTTAAATGTGTGAGTATGAGTCGACGTCACACTCATATTTGTGAGTGTGAGTGAATCAGAGTAGTTGAGTTTAAATGATTTCTACTTACTTATACTTAAAATTTCATGAGTCAGTATGAGTAGCGAAAAAGTGATTCATTGCTGATCTCTGATACAGATATCAGTATATCTGGAGAACGGTAACTGTAAAATTTTCTAAATTTCGTTATAAATACGCGAGATCTGTTTTAAAATCAATTTTATTGATTTTATTTCAATGGATGCACCGCAGCGCAATGGGTTAAGCAACTTGTCAGATACATATAAAAGGGAACAAATATTTCTTTTTATTTCATAAGCTTAAGCATTTCTTCCACTTTGTTTATTAAAACTTTTGCAACTTTTATATGTAAATAACATTTTTTTACTTACCAATTGACTTTAAATAATAAAGAAATATAAACTTTTTTCTTTTTAATCTACAATTTTTATTTATCTAGTTAGACATCACTAGAATAAAAAAAAAGTTTTTTTTCTAAGAATTTTTATATTGTTGTAAAATTGACTTGTTATTATTGTGTATTGAAAATATATTTTTATAGTTTATGTTTAATTGAATAGAATATTCTTTTTTATAGTTTTATGTGTATTTTATCGTTCGTTATCAACATTTAAATATGCAAATATTTACAGTAAATAAAATTTATTAACAAAAAAAAAAAAAACTTTTCCACAATTACAAAAAAAAAGAAGAGATAAACAAACACATTTCAAATACAGGTTTGAAACTAAAGCAAATAAATCAAATTTATGAAAATTTATAGATTTTTAATTTTTTCTTTTTTTTCTATAGAGAAATAGTTTTATACCCTCCACCACAAGTAATGAATGGCGGTATACTAAGTTTGTCATTCCATTTGAAACTAATTTTAATATTCATCTAAAGCCTTATAAAGTGTATAACCAGTAAAAACTTTGCTTTCTTTTTCAAATTGAATAGCTTCGTTCACTCATTACTTAGTGGCTTTCTTCGCTACTATATGCGTTACGTAGCAGCAACTACATAACTACTTCTTTTGTGAAACAAACAAAATATGGTTTTCGTAATAATTCTACTTTAAAAATTTGATGTATTTAAATAAATAATTAAACAAATATAATATGAGAATTTTTGTTTCTAATTATATTATGCCATGATATATTATGTCATCGCAATAGTGACAGTTTGTCATCACACAGACGACATGATATATTTTATGATGACTTTCGTCATCGGATTGATGTCACTTTTTGCCTCATTGATGCCATTTGCCATAACATTGATGTCATAATTCTGATGTTAGGGCCTCATCATTTTTTTATGAGCGTAAACCACAACCCTGAAGTATTCTGAGTCTGGCTGGAGGGTATCAAAGATTCGGCACAGCCGAATATAGCACTTTTACTTGTTTCATTAAATATTTTATTTTGTTTTTTTTTTCAAAGTTTTTCTATCTATTAAATAATTCGTATTATTATATCAATATGTATGTAAATCGATAAATTGCAATTAAAAATAAAATAAATGGTTTTTAATAGTTTTAGAATATGAGCATCGATAGGTTGCATAATACTATAAATATGTTTGTTGTTGTTGTTGTTGCAAATAAATAATTTAAATTCTTAATAATTATAAAAAAAACGAGGGTGAATGGAAAAGTTTTTTTTTATGTTACTGCTAGCGAAAAATTTTTGTAGGGCTTGTTTTACCCCCATTCTATTCGAATTCGAACCTATTAGAGGATATATAGGCATTTATAGACAAAAAAGTTTTTTAGTAGGATATTAATAATTTATATAAATATCATCATATAGAAAAATTTTTAGTAGTTTTGGTTCAATTAAAAAAATTGTTTAAAAAGTATTTAAATTTAATTAATGTGAGAATTGAATCATATATTTTTTTAGTTGAAAGAAAATAAAAAATATAATTTTTATTCAATTAATATTTTATTTGCTTTTAAATAAATTTTTACATAAAATATTAATTAAATATCATAAAATATTAATTAAATATCAAAAAATCTTAATGGATTTTTTTTGTTTAAAATAAAATACATTGCCCTAGTGTGTCTGGTGGCAAATTTATATTTTTAAATACGATTATTTTGAAAAAGTAATAAACGGTGCGGATGAGGATGGCGCCGTTGGAATTATCGAACATGTTTAAATTATTTTTCAGTGTTGTGAAAAATTAAATAAATGCTTTACAACACTGAAACAAATATGTATTTGTTAACATTTCTATTAAAGTTTTTCCCCTCGAATTCAAGTTTGTTTACAAAATTTCTTTGATGCAAAACAACTGTTTTTCAAATACATAGCAAGTGTTTAATCGTTTCTTTACATAAGTTCAGCAAATTTATAAGGAATACATTATTAATAATACACACTGCTATGTTAAAATTCAACAAATCGTAGATATAAAAAAACTAAACTCGCGTTTAGCATTGTAAAAACTGAACGCACGTTAAATTTTGCAGAAGCTGTAGCTCGTTTCTGTATTTCTCGCATCGCAAATTTTCTTATATTAAGTGTGAAACAAAAAATTCCATCGTTTCTCGATTTGTGAGAAAAAACTGTTTCTGTATTTAAATGCGAGAACAGACAACACAGATTCTGTTTTAACTGGAATACTTCCAGTAATTAAGTGTCAAATGCAAGCGAAACGTCAACGAAAGAAATATATATAATAAAAATAAGGCTGCCAGATTTAAAGATTTATCGACATTTTGACGATTTTTTTTGTTCCAAAATTGGCAAAGTGACAATTTGCTGATTTTTTTCTAGTGACGATTCAGTCTTTGAAATATAACAATTTTAAATAGTTTTATATGTTTGTGTATTAGGCACCACAGAAAACCGATATCTTTAAAAACAAGGCAGATTAAAAAATGTATCGGCAAAAGCAAAATTTCGAACGGAAACTGTTTAATTTTTATTTGCTTGGATTATTTAATACATTTGTTTGTGTGATCAAAAGATTAAACTATTACCCCATTTTTCAGTCAATGCACTTTAGGAAATTTTTGCCTTTTACTTTGTCCAAATGTGTTTATTTTATTTCAAAATGATATTTTGTCACTCCTTTGTGTGATTTCTGCAGGGAAAAATAACAATCTGAAATTTTAAACTCTTATGGGATTAAGGAAAATAAAATAAATAATTTTATTTTAATAGACCTCAAGCTTATGTATGTATAAAATATGTATTTTACCAATGAACTTAATGTTTTTTTTTTTTTATTATGTGTTTATATGATAAAAATTTGTGATTATATGATAAAAATCGAACAAAATTCGTCAAAATTAATTTTAAATTGTCCGAAAAAAATAGACGATTGTTTTATTTTTTCTTAGGATATTGACGTTTTTTTCACAAATTTATCTGGCAGCCCTGCATAAAACAAACACAATGAAAGGCCAAAAAAATTTAAATAACAAAATATAACAATTGTGTTTTATATACTTATTTTCATCATTTAAATTCTTTCTTTTAAAATAAAATAAAATAATACACATTCTTGTGTAGATACATACATAATTTGGGCTCCATTTTTTTAAATTTTGTTTTCTCGCATCAATTTCAAATCTGACTTATTTTGACAGTTCTTGTGAGAAGCTTTTTGCAAAATATTGTTACAGAAACACTTGTTCTCACATCCTTCCAATAATTGCTGGAAAATTATTTAAATGACAGATAATTCTCGCAAAGTAAAAGTACAGAAACACTTATGTGAGAAAAACCATTTTTTGTTTCATATTGCACTGTTTTTGTCATAATTCACTTGTTTCATGCGGGAAATTTTACGATGCGAGAAATACAGAAACGGGCTACTGTATTCTGAACAGTCAAAAACTGAACGTTTTGTTTGGTTTTTTACCGCGGACATTGCGCAAAGAGCCTAATAAATATCCAGTAAAACAGAACGTTTGTTTAGCTATTTTACTACGTTATTTTTTCTGTGTAGGTTT
Source organism: Pollenia amentaria (assembly GCA_943735925.1). Lineage (NCBI taxonomy): Eukaryota > Metazoa > Arthropoda > Insecta > Diptera > Polleniidae > Pollenia > Pollenia amentaria. The sequence continues at coordinate 177,952,917 of OX031010.1, read as the reverse complement.
TCTTAAGGTGAAAGTGAAAAAATAAATTTCATAGATTATAAGAAAACTAGAAAAAGTAAAGATTTATGGGTAAAAATTAAAGATTAATGGCTAAAACTTTGAGACAGTGGTGGGTTTTTGCTCATATCTCAGCCATTTTTGGACCAATCCAACTGAATGGCAGTAATAGGAAACTTTTCCGGACTATGTTTGAAATAAATACATAAATCCCCCGTTCTCACAATATCTGGGTTACTGGACGCAGACATACGGAGAGCGGGAAAGGCGGATATTATGTAATCAACTTTGCTACTCATTAGCCTATAATTATTATTATAATCGGTGGGCCGATGTTTAATGTGAACCACACCTTAACGTCAAGTTTTTTTCTGCATTTCATTTGTCATTTCTCAACTTCAGACTAACTCAATTTCAACCACGGAAAGATACACAATCGAGCAACGCGTTAAAGTTATTCAGGCTTACTATGAAAATGGGCGTTCAGATCAAAAGGCATAGCGTGCACTTCGTGATTTTTCCGGTTCAATTTAATCGTCCAAATGTGCGTACAATCGGAATAATCGTGCAAAAGGAGATGTGAAAACACCATTGCATGTTCGTACAGCTCGTACTGCAGAAAATATTGCTGCTGTTCGCGGTAGTGTGGCTGAAGAGCCGTCCACCTTAACTCGTCGTCGTGCCCAAAAATTGCACCTCTCACACTCGCCGTTGCTGAACATTATGCATAAAGACTTGCATTTACACGCTTACAAGGTCCCATTGACTCAAGAACTAAAGCCTCTTGACCATTCCAAACGTCGGCAATGATGGCAAGAAATGGCAACAGTGGATGATCAATTTTCGAAGAAAATCATCTTCAGTGATGAGGCACATTTTCACTTTAGTGGATTCGTCAATAAGCAGAATTTCCGCATTTGTACGAATGATAATCCAAGAGTGATTGTCGAAAAACCAATGCACCCACAAAGAGCGACTGTTTGGTGCGGTTTATGGGCTGGCGGCATCATCGGGTCGTATTTTTTCCAAATTGAGGCCGGTGAGGCAGTTACTGTGAATGGTGTTCGCTATCGTGAGATGATAACGAACGTTTTATGGCCCGAATTGGAAGATGTGGATGTGGACGATATGTGGTTTCAACAGGACGGTGCCACTTGCCACACAGCTAACGAAACAATGGCTTTTTTGGCGCGGCAAATTCAATGGCCGTGCTATATCACGTGGTGGCGATGTCAATTGGCCGCCAAGATCATGTGATTTGATACCGTTGGATTTCTTTCTTTGGGGTTGTTTGAAAGAAAAGGTGTCCGGCGGCACATTTACGGCATAGAACCTCAATTATGCCTCAGCGCCATCGAAAATTTAGACCATCGGATGGAGGTGTGCCGCCGAGGTCGCGGCGACCATTTGGCCGATATTTTGTTCCATATATAATTGAACCATACCAATATTATATTATACCAATAAAAAGAAATGGCAATAATTTCCTAAATAATTTGTGTTTTATTCAAAATCAATAACGGCCCTTAAAACCACCCTTTAAAAATCTTTGTAGCCACTTAATCTTTATTTGTTTCTAAGGGAGATTTTTAAATGAGCGTTAGATTAAACATTCGCCCGATTCATATTCGTTTTTTTTTTTTTAAACAATTATGAAAAGTATCTCGTAGCTACATAGATATATCAATTAAGATCAAGGTTGTCAACAGTAACATATTTATTTCATTTAAATTAAACAAGTTAATAGAGCATAACAATTCTATAAAATTCAAACAAATAAAATAGTATTTGTTTGTCATTGACGAATTTTTCGGACATTCTTATTCAAATACTAAATAAACATTATTTTATAAACATTAAACTAAAGGTTTTTTTTTTTGACATTAAATTTTGTTATTGAATTGTTGGTTTTATTCGGATGTTTTCTTAGAAAACAATAAAATTGAATTGTAGGAAATGATCTAAATCCAAAATACAGCTTAAAATGATTTATATACCGAATACCGAATACGTTAAATTAAAAAAATTGCCGAACAAACTATAAAACGGAAATGGCAGTAGCGGTTTTAACTCTTGGTAGTAAAGTACCATTGTAGACCTGGTTAATCTATATGCGAAGAGCAAACTGTTCTATTTTTTTTTTTTTTTTTTTTTTTTTTTTTGAAGAAATAAAAGTTTATTATGGGTTTTGATCCATACACTTTCTGAAATTCACTTTTGGCATTCTTAGGCCACCAAATAAATAATTTATTAAAAGTTAAAAGGAATTTAAGACTAGATTCAGACCTTGATATAAAAATCATGTCTGTTCTTTAATACCTTTTAAAAGTTGCTTCCAAAAACAAAACTGATTCAAACGATGATTTTTCCCCATGATTTTAGGGTTGATTTTTTTCCTCATTATCGTTAATTCTTCTCTTCTTGATTATTTGTAAAAACAAACAATTTAACCCTGGCTGTGGCACTATTTACTAAAGGGCTGCGCAAAATATTCTTAATGTTCTGTGTTCTACTTCACACAACTATAAATCATATTATTTCACTGTAAACATACATAGCAAAACAAACATAACAACACATTACTCTAACCAAAACAAAACAAGCATAACTTGAAAAGTTTTTCTCTTCTGCTTTGTTAGTGCTTGAATTAACAAAACAAACAGAATATCAACACAAAAACAGACAATGAAATAAAGAAACGGTAAATTATAGTAAAAGCATCGAGTGCACGTAATTAGGAATTTAAAAAATTTAAAGTGATCTTAGCTTATAAAAGAAATGAATGAATTAAATGTAAGCAAAATTGATTTTTTTTGAATTATTTCCTAAATGTATATTTTATTTTAGTCGACCTTTATTATTATATTATAACTAAATTATCAAGCTTGAGGTCTTTTTTTATTTTTATATAAAACTTTAAACGTTTATTTAACCAATATTTCTAATTAAAAAATTTTTTAATTTGTCAGTTATTGTTAAATTTGTTAAAAACATAAAATCCTATAGAACAGAATTCCATTTGGAGACTGCGGAAAAAACACACCATTATACTATGTAGTACATGGTTTTATTTTTTATTTCTATAAAAAGAATGCATTCTTTTTAATTAAATATTAAATATTAGATTTAAATATTAGATCTAAGTACCTTCATATATATGTATGTAAATAATAAACAATAAATTTTGCAAATAAAAATTAATATTAACTAGGTACCTATAAACTTTTTTATATTCATAACAAAACGCAAATGTTTCTCCCTTTGCAATTTTCTCTTTGGTTTATGTTTACAATCAAAACATTCAAACATGCTTGGAATGTTCTATTTCTGTTTTAATGTTCTACTTCATCTTTGTTCTAATTCAGCTTTATTCTAGTTCAGCATTGTTGTAGTGCAGTTTTGTTCTATTCTTCTATATTTTGATCGTAAAGCAAAACAATTGTTTTTGGAAGTATGAGTTTTGTAATGAGAGAGTAATATACACATACTATCTACATTTAATGAAATTGCTTGTAAGCAATTTTTCTTGTGCTTGTGCAGCTCTTTACTATTTACATATGTATATATGTCATTTTTTAGACAGGATATAGGTAATTAATACATTTCTATTCCGATTTGAATATGGTTTGGAGTCAGTGACTATTTTTGTATGCACTACGTGGAAATATAAAAAAGATTTAAAATAAAGTTCTTTTACCGTTATTTTTTTTTTGGGATATTCAATTTTTTCTTCGTTATATGGACACTATTTACATTTGTAAATATATTCTTATTCTTGTCTTAGCATACGGTTCATCACTTCAACGCCTCCCTTTGTATGGTTGTGAAACTATATTTTGTTTGCTTTTTCTTCTACATCAGAAATTTTGTCGCTACAGGGCATTGATGAAAGCAAAACGGCCGCCTTGTTTGTTGGGAACATAGAAACAAATTGTCCAATTTTTATCATTTCCATATATGGTTGGATGCTCTCTTCATTGTGGATCGGGTTTGAAGTACATAGGCAATGTGATTTATTTTTTGCAAACCATAGACAATTCCCAACTTGAAAGTGTATCAACTAATGTAGGACTTGCAAAGAAATGGTTGCACGTGACATTTTAATCTGTTTTTTTTTTTACTGATCAAATCCTCTCTCCTTGACTTTTCTCTCTTATGTTGCCCGATTTTCCTGGATATTAAAATTTTGAATCGCACACCTACCGCAACTTTAGGTCGCATTTGGCATTTGGACGGAATTTAATGTGGAAATTTAATACAACCTCCGAAAGAAAATAGCTGCTTATCCACGGATATTCCGATATTGGTGCAGCGTTGTCCGTTCTTTCTTTTCTCGTACTTTGCTGATCAAACCAGATGAATCTCGAATATTTTCTGGAGTGTGTTGAATTTACGCAAATAGCGAAAGTGTTGGAATTATTAACTTTTTATAGATTTGTTTGAATTAAAAGATTTTGTTTGTTGTGCTTAATTCCCTTTTTAAATAATTGATAAAAAAAATACTGAAATTTATTGTTGAAGGATAAGCTGTTCCTATGCGCATTTCACTGGTTGCTTAGGCCATATGTAAGTAATTAAAAACACAATAAAACATATAAGCTGAGTTCAGTAATTGATGCGAACGGTATTGCGAAAGTGCGAATGCAAAATAATGTAGCTTTTGTGGCAATCCACCAACAAAATACACAGAATAGCATTTTTCACATCATTGCTTTTGCCCAATACTAAACCTGTTTAGCTTCTTTTGCTACGTGTATTGCGTTTGCATCCCTAATACTCGAACAGCTGACATTTGTAAATAATAATTAAGAATCGTTAAACAAATCTACTAATGGTGCGATAATGTTTTCATTTATACTTCTTCGTGGTATTTTTAAACAATTTTACAGAGTAATCACCTTTTTTTTAAATTTTCATGACCGATAATTTTGTTTATGTATCAACTGTTACCTAATTTTCATCTAACATTGCAAAGTTGGCTAAAATACCATTCACTGGCAATGACAAAATTAATGCAATAACAACCCGTAGTAACCTAAAATGCACCAAACACTGAATCGATATTACAAACGAAATGTATGAAATAAAATAAAAAGTGAACAGAAAACGTGTTTTTTTCTCTACCCCTCTTGATTCTCTACACCGTTCGCCTACAAACACCAAAAACATGTCTTAAAAAACATGGAAAAAATCACCGTCTGAACCGCGTGTAACTTCAAAAATAAAACATATAAAAATAAGTTTTCTGCCAAAAAAAAAAAAAAAAAAAAAAAATCCGGTGGTGAAAGATTCGATTTTTAAAACATAACAGTATCTGTCACTTTAAAAACTGATTTCCTATACATTTTTCTTTTATTTACTGCCCTTATTCTTTTAAATTTTAGTTTGTATTAATTAAGGAGTTCCATAACATAACGCAACAATTCCACTATAACAATTTTTTGTATAAACGAATAATATTTATTAAAGTCATTGGGCACGTTCATAAGGCGTAACTGTTGTGTAACCGTTTAATGTTTGTCTTAGAAACACATAGTTGAGCACTTCCGCTCAACATAACAGTTGGGTATTTGAGGCCATTTATTCCATCATAAAATTTTTTAGCTACCTAAAGTCAACATGTTGTGCTCAACCTCAACCTTTATTTTTTTTTCAATTGTTTATGTTTATCAGCTGTTAATTTTGCATTATACTCATAATGCCGTTTCTAAGACGAAAATGTTCGGCTCAACAGTTGTCAACAGTTTTCTAGCAGTTGAGCTCAACAGCTACGTCTTATGAACGTACCCATTCTGAAAGCATTTATTTCTTAAACACTTGTTGTGACAAAAATCATAAATAATTTGAGTTATCTGCCAGCTTGTTTATAAATAATTTAAAAGAAAAATATGGAATTGTTTTATTTTGATCCAATTCAAAGGAATAAAGAGAACTGCATTCAGAATTAGGACTTTATCATAACCGGCTTCTTTGCTAACGTCTTCATTTCTTTCATAAACATGCTAATATGCCAAATATTGTGTTTCTAGGTTTTAACAAAAAAGTTCCCACATTTTTCATCTTATAGACGCAAAGAAAAAACATGGTTGTGGTAAACATATTCTAAGAGCAACATCTTATGATTAAATTCATGACTGTAGTCAACATATTACGATTGTTATTGAATCATATTGTGACCAAAAATATTCGCAATATTAAATCATAATAGTTTTCCCTTAATCCTAATTTGTTTTTATTACATCGTATTATAATTGAATGTAATCATATTATTATCATGTTAATCATAATAATATGTAGATTAAATCTAAAACCGAAAAGTATTTGTAATAAATATTTATGCTTATTTAATTACTGGCTACCTTAACGTAAAACTGTTACAGATATTTCACATCATCATAAAATGATGAAACTTTAAACATAATATTTTAACCTATTTTTATCGTAGGTCGCAATTATATATAAATTATTTTAAAGATTTTTCATTCTTATTCTGTGACACTTTACAGATTTTTTTTAAGTACCTACAATTTCTTTATTTTCAATTTTTTTTTTAATTTGGTTTTTTAAAGTGTATTTAATTGTTTAATTGTTTAACCACTGAATAACAAATAATTCAATAGGCATATGCAAAAAAAAAACGACACAACTGATGCAAAATTATTTTACAAATGGCGATAACAAAATATGATTAGAGTAAAGATAGTTTGTTTGCATCTTAAACATATTACGAGTACACGTCTAGAAAGTTATCATGTTATGGCTATAAAATGTCATTAAATGGTTGTGAGGAATATAATGTGTTTTTAAAGTTATTATTATTTAGTTGTTATAAAAATGGTTATTTTTCAGTGAACAATACTTAATCGCGATAAAAATTGACATGTTTACAGTTACTATAATATTGTTGATATTAAATAAAAATAACAATATTTTGTGTACGACAAAAATATACGAGTATTGTAACAATAAACATTGTGTAGTTGCCGTAACCATGACCAACCATATTTTTTCTCTGCGTGTAGTTGCATATTTACTCAGGACCCTGCACCCATAATGTTGTGTTTCTAAGTTAAATTTTATTGAAAATTCGCAAAATACCATACGCAAAACACAAAAGTAAAAGAAAGAAATTTAATTTCCCGCATTTCCCTTTTGAAGTACCAAAACTTTCAATATTGTAGTGGGAATCATAATTTAATACGTAACTACACCCAGAGAAAAACTATGTTTAATATGGTCACCTCCAACAAAACTATTTTTTAAGAAAATTGTAAACATAATATGGTTAATTTAACCATATTATTATCACCGACAACCATATTATGGTTAAATGTGTCTTCCATCATAAAGGCACAACTATATTATGGTTGACTCCGAACATTTTTTGGTCAATAATAACTAAAATTTGTTTAACACTTTTAATATCATGGTTGGTTTTCAACCATAGCATGTTGCTCTTTGAGAACAGGAAAATACTATTGTTAATTTAAAAACAAATAATTGTCATATTTAACCATAACATGTATAGAGGCAACCATAATATGGTTGTGGCTTCTTGTTGGGGGACTTATTAAACAATAATATGTTTGTCGGTGACAATAATATGGTTAAATTAAACATAAAATGTTTAAAATTTTGTCTAAAATTAGTCTTGTTGGAGGTGACCATATTTAAACTTGTTATTTCCTTGCGTGTATATGTTAATGAATGGAGAAAAATGTTTTGTAAGTCGTTCGAATTTAATTTTTTTTTAATTTTTTGTGCTATTTTTTAGTACATTTCAAAAGGTCCTTTTGACATTTGTTTGATTGCTCCTACAAATGACTGTTTTTTTAGTTTTTTGTTCATTACTTTCTTAAGATTCTTCATACTTCATTAGTTTGGCACTTTATAGAAATGTATGCTCGGCATACATGCAAGTAAATTTAAATGCTAGTGTTTTCGTCTTTTATTATAGGATTTTTAGTTTTTATCCGATTTTGGCCCATTGTGGCTTAAATGTTTGCATGTAAATACGAATCAGTTGGAATGGTTCTAGCTGTTAATTAATAAATTTTTTGCAGTATCTCTTTTAGTTAAGGAGATATGTGGATAGAGAACTAACCCTTTTTACCCTTCTTTACCCCCTTAACATTACGAATAAAGAATTTTTTTTTTTTTTAATCCTACGGACGATTTAATCTGGTAGTAACAATTTAATTTTACAGAAATTTTCCTTTAACGTTAGACATTTAAAGATATATCTATCTCTTATATGTATGAATGTATGCAAAATTTAACTTGAATAAGTTTCTCATTTCGAGAACAATTAAAATGTTTAGTTGCTATTGTATCTGTTTTTGAATACGATAATAAAACCTGTAAATGTTTAATCGAATGAGATTAACTAATGAATAAACTAATGCAATTACAAGAATATTTAAATGTTCGTATAGATTGCCAACATTTGTAAAAGTCAAATGCATGAGATCCAAATAAATTAAATATAAATTAAATAAAACAAACAAATCCTACAAAAGATTCCATAACTGGAAATATTTTGTAATTAAGTATCTACTATTCGAAAAATTATTTAATTTGCTAGTTAATGCGATGTGAATACAAGTTGGGAAAATGTTAATATTATTTTTGCATAAAATTATTAGTTGTAAATTAATCTTTATTGATTCTGGCATAGTTTTAACAAATCGTACAAACATCACAGGCAAATAAATAAAAAAAAAATTAAGAAACTCTACGTGAAAAAATTTGTTCATAAAATCAAAGAAAAAAAAAATCTTTTTGGATTTCCACAGAACATCACAAGTGTTGATGATTGAGTTCCAAGCCTATTAAAGTTTGATACGCATGAAATCCCTGTGTAGCATGTGAACAGCTGAATGTAAAAAAGTTTGAAAGCAAAAAAAAAACACAGTTTTTAAAAAGGATGATGTCCTGAAAAAAAAATTGAGTGCCAAGTGTTTTCTTTTATGCCAAGAAAACCTAAATTTAAATGTGTGTTTTTTTTTGTTTCTGTGAAGATTTAATAAAAGTTTTTTCTTTTTTGATCCTTTTTTCTTATCATTTTGACTTCTTAAAATCAATTTAACTATTAAATCTGACAATCCCAAAAGGTTTGCCAAAAACTAAGAGGAATTAAATGTTGATTGTCAATGTTAAAAGAAATATTCAAAATCGAATAAGTGATGAGCAGGGAAACCGTAACTGTGTAATTTCATGTTTTTCCCTGTACGACCAATGAAGGCAGAAAAAATAAATCTATCTGTTTGGGAGGTTTTTGTTTATGAATTTTGGCATCGATTTGTTAGTGCATATTTTTGCATATTTTACCTATTGCTGCATTTTTATAACCTTCCCCAAAGCTTAAAGGGTATATAAACCTTTGTCATTCTATTTGTAATTTCAACAGTATTGATCTTGGACCCTATAAAGTATATATTCTAGATCCTTATGAAAAGAGAAGTTCAAAACTGATTGTCGGTCTGTCCGAAGGACAGATATTGAAAGACGGACACGGAAACGTTTGTTGAAATGGGTTTTACAATGACCCCAGATATGATTGGGACTTGGTTGGTACATATTTATGTCAGATATGCTCATCACAAATTTGCTATTGGAATTCAGCCAGATCGGTCTATAAATGCCTGAGATATGAGCACAAAAAAAACACGATTGCTCCCATTTTACCCATAAATTCTTTTTTCTTGTACATCTGGAGAACGGCAAGGGCCAAAGTGTCCAAATAAGTAAAAAGCATTTTCGTTATCAATACACAACATCTAACAAAACGTGAGCGGAATTGGTGAAGCGGGTGTGACACAAAATAAATTTATTTATATCTAGAGAACGGTAAGAGAGAAATTAAATACTTCAAAAATGGGCTAAAAACATCAAAATTTTTGTAAAAACTAACATTTTATTAATTAGATTTCTCTATTCCCAATTAGATTTCTCTAATTCCCAATTTTTATTTTTGATAAAAACACTAAAATTTATTGTAGAGGGAAAGTTAGTTTCTATGCGCATTTCGCTCGTCAGGGAACTTTTTCCAAAGACTTTAGAAAAGCTAAGAATATTATACAAATAAGACTATAAAGTGAATAAGAATTTTAAGCGCTCAGGTCTTACTTGTAACAATATCGAAGCTTCAACAATAAACAGTGAGTTAATTTTTTCTTACATTCCCCTACAATTGGCTTATTTTTTTCCAACCCGAATTGTAGTTGTAATAGGGTGAAAACAAAAAACAAAATTAAAAAAAAAGCAAATTGCTTAATGCAACTTGCCAGTTCAGTTTTTTTTTTGCCGGGCAAATGCAAATTTATAACTGTAATATAACATATGGGTACGTGTCCTACATATCAAAAGAATGTGTGTGAAGATAAATACGAAAAGTTAAATTAATTTTTTTTAAATATCGCATGCGTTAAAAAATATTTTAAAAAATATCGCAAGCGATAAGAAAAATATTTTAAGGAAAATACGATTATTTACACGAAATTTTAAAGTTTTTATCGAATATCAATCATTTTTATCGATTTTTTTTAATAAAAACTTATTTGATATTTTCTTAGTCTTTTAATATTAAAATTTATGATTTTTGAAAAAATATGAGTTGCACTGAAATTCTTATGAATGAGTTTCGTGAGGGATATGACCATTGAGTCCAAACCCTTCCATCTCAAGGAATCCAACTTATTAGAAAATGAAGCCTATGGACAAGGCTACCCTATTCTACAAACACTTTATCCAAATTGAATTTGTGAAAATTATCAAAAATTTTTTTGATTAATAAAACGTTTATTAAACAAATTTTCATAGAAAATTCCTTTCATAAACCTGCTATAAACCTAAAATATTTTTTATGAGTATGGGGGTAAGAAATTATCAAATAAGTTTTTATTAAAAAAAAATCGATAGAAATGATTGATATTTCATAAGAACTTTAAAATTTCGTGTAAATAATCGTATTTTCTTTATAATATTTTTTATCGCTTGCGATATTTTTTTAAAATATTTTTATCGCATGCGATATTTTAAAAAAATTAATTTAACTTTTCGTAATTATTTTCACACGCATATCAAAACATCGGAAATTAAAATTAGGAAGAATTTTACCATTTAAAAATAGAAAGGGACCTAACGGTAAAAACCATTTAAAACCATTTTAAAGATTTAAATACGTGTATCTTTGGTGTACCATCACTGACCGTGTTGGTATTGGTCTCATTTGAAAGCGACACATCTCATGACGTCAGGAACGTGTTGGTCAACCTTGAAAACGCGCTCAGATGTTGTCCACATCAAAAAAAAAAGAAGTGCAAATTGATTTTTTTTACCCTTAGGTCCCTTTCTCTATGCGCTGTCACACATGTATATGTACATGTACATACTCTTAAGGTATGTACAGCAGGGTGGGTCAAAAAAAAAATTTTTCTCGTAACGACTTCTAACAGCGAAAATATGTTGTATATTTGTCTGCATTAGACCCCTGTAAAATATTATTAATTTATTTTTAGTGTAAGAGCCCGCGCTTTGATCTTCATTTTGTTAAATTTGTTATATAACAATAACAATAGCATTGTATTGCAAAACAGCATATTACTGTATCCTAACGATTCTTAAGTTCTCGAGGGTTCAGACACAAGCAATTAATTCATTGAAAAGTATATATTCTTCCAGGAAATATTTTTGATAGAATACATATAAAATAATGCACAATAAAAAGATCAGTTTGGGTTAACTACGCGGACAGTGAAGTTGTGTACTTACTTTATTTGAACTGTTTTAATTTCAAACCGTATTATGGAAAGCAGAAGCCAATATTAATGATAATGTTTTACCATTTTACGAAAATGTTACGAAATACTATGATTGGAATAGGGAGCAACTAAAAATAACAAGGAATACTTCCAAAGAACCATCGTTTTTAGATATTGCAAAACTTGTAGCTCAAAGGATGGAATGCGTTTGGGGAAAATCGTCTCTTCCTACAGTGTCAAATACAATAGTCATACATGTAATAAACGGTTATCATATAAATAACAAAAATCTCATAAAGTCGTTGTAAAAAATGTCCGTTTATTAAAAAGAAAATTTTCTCCGACGTAGCAGAGTTTTGTTTCATATTTGTTCCTGTAGATGTAAACAAATTGAGCTTTTTTAGATGTCCAAGGCAATAAAAGGTACCCAAAGCAGAACAGGTATTTTTGAGTGAGATGCGAGGGCGAGAAAGATGCGTATTGGAGGAGTAGTTCGAGATCTTCCAACTAAATTGCAAATACAAAAAAAAAACGTAAACAAAAGTCACGGCAAAATTAACTTAAAACAGCAGGAGTTACAGATAACTAATTCCAGTGCTTCTTGTGACGACTCTTTTAATTTACCTTCCACGTCAAAGGCAGAAAGGAAAAAAAATTTAGTTTGCCTATATTGTCAAAAACTTGTTACCGCTACAGTGTTTCCGATAGCGCAGCGGCTGCTATTGCTTCCTCTGTATTGCAAGATATCTCTCCTAGCAGTGAACCAATTAAATAAATCAAAAATAAGACGGGAAAGAAAAAGAGTACGTAATTAATGTATTCAAGACTAGAAGCAGCTAGACCAACTAGCTTTATACCTTGACTGCCGAAAAGATAAGACGCTTAATAGACAAATACTGATTGAGAAACATGTATCTGTATAGGATCCAGATTCAGTTTATGTTGGCTATGCAACACCAGATCGAAAATATTGAAATGTCAATTATTGCCCTTCGTTCGTCTCAAAAAATGAATAAAGAATAATTCGTGGCAATTGGTTGTGAAAGTACAGTCACTAACACTGGGAAATTTAACGGAGTAATAAAAGTATTGGCAAAAAGACTTCAGCGCCCACTGCAATGGATTATTTACATTTGCACGAATTGCCATTTAAACATCTATTTAACAAGCTATATGGTGTTACCAGGAGACCATATTCGCATGCTGGTCCTATTGGTAACTTATTAGAAAACTGCAATAAACTTGCATCTGTCGATGTTGTTGGGTGAAACAGTGAGAGAACTGGCAGCCAGACGTGTTAATGAAGCCATAAGCTCACCTCATACCCGAAAGCAACCTCGCGTCTTTGAGGCCCCTTCTATCAATTTTGACGCAAGTAACTACTTTGAAGTTATAAATTGGAACCAAAAGTTTTTCGATCCACCAATTCTTCGAAACATCACTACTGAAGAAATAAATTCGGCAGTTGAGTGTCAAGAAATAACAATCTAATTTTTTGAAATGCCCAGATTTGACAGTATACAAGTTTTTGTGACCAAAAAATAACTAATAAGATTTCGTGCTTTTATTGTTTTATGTTGTATAGCAACCAAAGTTTTATTTTTTTTATGTGTAATTAAAAATGTGTTCAGTTTTAATTTATAATAAATAATTTATAGTAAATAAAATATTAAAATTTAAAAATGGCTTTTTTAAAATACTTAATTCTTAGGAGCTCCGGCGCGGGCTCAAGATGTGACTTTCTTAACTTTTTTTAGCATTTTTTACTTGTTTTAACGTAAGACAGCAAAATATTGCTATTAGAATATGATCGAGAAGTTTTATTTTTTCTCATACATCAGTGACTCACCCTAATGTACAGGCCTAACCAATATTTAACGAAAAATCCAAAAAAGCATGACCAGCAAATTTATCAAATTTTTGATTTTTATTTGTAAGAAGATTTATTCAGTTATTTCAATTATTCAGTTAATTCAATTAATTCAATTAAGAAACTGTTAAATAATGCTGCATCCAGCAAACGTTTAATAAGACTAGGGGTTACGTGTAGGACGTCAAATATTTCATAGGTGTGAGCTTTACATAGATGTATATATATTTTAACAAACTTAATTGTAAAAATAGTAAGTTTAGGGATTTGAAAAAAACCATTTTTTGATCTTAAAATATTTCATATTAGACATTTTACACAAAGTCCAAAATGTACTTTGAAACAAGTACAATTGATTTCCATCCCTTAGCCAAATGTTACCTTTCCATTCATCACAGTTCTTTTGATAAACAAAGCAACAGTAACAATAAAAGCTAAACATTTTACAAAAAGTTTCCAAAAAGTAGTTAAAACAATCAGTTGTTCGTTCTTAAGTAAAAAGCAACAAAATAAAAGCGACTTAAGTGAATTTTGAAAATAGCATCACGTATTCAACACCAATTATCGTTTCAGCTTTTTGGTTATTTTTCTTCTTTTACTTTTAAGTCGTTTTATTTTTCTATTGCATGACAACAACAAATTTATCGAGTCCACACAAGTCATTCATTGGCATTGCGATAAACGAATTACGAACTACGTATGTTTTTACGAGGGAGATCGGACGATTTTTATTCGACCGGTTTTAACCGGTTTTTTTTTAGTTTTGCTCAAGTCGTTTATTTTAAAATGGACATTTTTCGAATACCGAATAAGCCGGTTTCATTGTAAAAAGCCGGTTATTTTGATAATGTGTAGATTATAAACGTTTTAATTACATTTGTTTTAAATGTAATTTAACCTTGTTTAACATAATGTAACCTAAAAATTTTTATGAAGAATGTCAAATAAATATGTAACAAAAGTCATAAAAACATAATGAACGATATAAATACAAATCAATTATAAAAGCGTATGTTCTTGTAAAAACTAAAACTTAAAACAATTTAAAATACTACAAAAAAGTTTTCAGTTACAAAGGTAAGTAGTAATTTGTGTGAGAGTATTCTAAATATAAAATATATTAACAAATAGCATCTGGGAATTTTAGTTCTCATGTTGATGTTACACAATTTTATTATAAATTTGTCATATTAATTCGAATGTGTATTCTAAGTCAAATTACAATTTGTTATAAAGCTTTCATATTTTAGTAGTCTTATTCATTCAAAATTTAAAAAAAAAAAAAATTGTTATACAGATGCCATCTCTGGTGATATTTCGAATGGGATTCAAAAGACAAAGTGAGGTAGCTGAAGTGCCCTTAAATGACAAGATGCAAAGGTTCTTCAACTTCAAGAATCAACTTAAGTAATCTACAAGGTTGACATAAATGTACGCCAAATAAAACTTGACTCCGTTCCAAGTTATTCTAAAGAGACGGCAAATAATACTTTACTAAAATACGCTGTCAAAAATTAATCATTTGGTGAAATAGTAGCTCGTTGTGTTGCCGAGGACGGAATGCCCTTTAAAGATTTTAGCATATCTTCATGCTAAAATCTGCAACATTCCAGCGGCATCAACGATATGGGACAAATGCATCAGCCTTATTTATTAAAACAAGAAGAATATCAAAACAAAACTGAAGAAATCAAACAATTTCAAGTTGGTTCGAAAAAAAAGTTGAGCCAGTCAGCCCCTAGGATTAAAGATTAGCTGAAAAGGATCCCAGAAACATTTTATAAATTTTTTGGCACGCCTCTGGATACCGCCCTTTTAGTTTTTTGTATACTGCGTTGCCATTTAAAGTTCGATCATAACATATTTTATATCGTTATTCATGGCTTGTCTATGGCCTCATTTTGCCCTTGGGGACTTTTTAATCCGACATCAAATTCTGGGCGGCACTGATGTCATCTCGGATCGTACCGCCCTAATGTCCATTTTTTTGCAGTTGGCAAGAAAGCCTTTCTAAAATTATGTACTTCAAGTCTTTATTGTACTCACTTGTATGCCACGCCCTGCCATTAGGCCCAGTTTTTCTTTACATATATATTACATTTCACTTTTTGTTTTTTTTTACTTAGTGCAGCCGTTTCAAGTCCGATTTCATCGTTTTGGATATCATTATAATGACCGTACTATGGCTTTATTTTTGTCTTCGGTGACTTTTTAATCCAACATCAAATTCTGGGCGCCACTTATGCCCTCTCGGATCCTTCCCCCCTTATGACCAATTTTTTGCACGTTGCAAGGAAGCCCTTATTTACATAAATGTATATATGTTTATTATTTTATATAATAGTTATTGATGATTTGCCTTCTAGAATATTTAAAAATATTATTTTCGTCAAATTACCGTTCATTTTAGCTTCAACAACAGCGCTTTTGTTGACATTTCAAATCGCAATTTTGATAGATTATTTTATTTCGTGCACTCGCGATAATATGAATACCCTAACATATGAACATATGCTCTAAAATATGAACTTGTGCAAAACCTTCAAAACATAAAGAACTTATTTTTGTATTTTTAACGGATTTCTTCATTGTGGTATTTCTCCAGCAAGCAAATCAATATGTCTTATATACACGTTTTAGTTAGTAAAATTACATTCAGCTGGATTTCCATATTCATCTTTAAATATAATATTACCGTGAAAAGGTGCAAGTGTTATTTATTTAGCGAATAAATTTAGGGTGAAAAAAAAATTTGCAATATGTGGAAGAAAAAAAATTAAAAAGTCTATTATTATATTAAATGTACTAGCAATACGTTTATTTGACCCGGAAAACGAAACACCACCCGGGTACCCACAAATTGAAGTATATGTACTGATGGTTTTTGAATATGAGAGATAAAAATATAACTTTTAGGGACAGGGCGCTCGCTTGCATCAAATATCTGGAGACAGTTAGAAGCGCGGGCCGTGTAAAAGGCGATTGAACGGATGAAAATCACAGATTTTTTCGCAGTATAACTTTGAGATTTTTTTCTTTTTCAAAAATAAATTGTTTTTAAAATCCAATAAATAAAAAATTTAACATCACAGAAAAAATTATTAAATTTCTCCTATCACCAAATTTGTTCTAAATTCATAATATCAAGCAAACAAGTTGTTGATTTTGCACCTATTACCAAAATGATTATATTGATTACTAAAAATTTTAAAATTTTGAAAAAATATTTTCAGTAAATGATATTTTTAATTTTAATTAAAAAAGTGATCAAAAAACTTTGCCGTTTCAAACAATGCGTTAATTTATTTAAATAAATATTGACAATTCCCAACAACAATTCTACATGTTTAAAGTATTTTATTTTAAACGAAAAAAGTCAATTAAGATTTTTTGTTATTTAATTAAAATTATAATTGAAAATTTTTTTCAAAACAACTAAAATGTTAATTAAATCAAAAATAAATTTTTGATTTTCTTTCAACTAAAAAAATAATTGATTCAATTATCACATTTATTAAATTTAAATACTTTTTAAACCATTTTTTTAATTGATAAAACCCTTTTTTCTGTCATTAGAAACTTTCATTTTTATGGTAAAAACGTTTTTAAAAAGAAATTAGATGACATTCGCATATATGAACAATCTTGCAAAACTGAACTAGCTTGGTTTCAGTTAGTTCATATTATCGCGAGTGCACTGTATTTCATTTATCATGCCAGATCAAGACGGTAAAACCAGGGTTAAATAACATCAGAAATCATTTAGCATTTGTTTTTTCTAACTACGGATATAGTGGTGAAACAATAACTACATTTTAGTGACTTAGTTCACTTAATACTCATTTCAAATTTACGGATATTGCAGCAAGTTAAGTTAACAACGTGCAAGAAAGAATAGCCCAAAAAAAAATATTAAAAAAAATTAAGGATTTTAAAAAATTAAATAAATTTCAAATTTTTTTGATCTGATCTGGAATCAAAGTTGGATCTGAAAATGAATATTTTGCAAATGCGTTGCCATCCTTCAAGAATTCTCCTATAGCTTCGGTTGACGTTGATAGATAATTTTCAATGTACAAATGTTTTTTGCGTCCGAAGTTTTACTTTTGATTATAAAAAAAACTTATTTGTAAAGGGTGTTTTTTTAGAGGTACAGAACTTTAAGTTGGCAAAACTTTTTTAACTAACGGCCTTTTTAACAGCTGTCAAGTGATTTATGTTTAGTTTGGTTTGGCACTTCAACGTGAATACACGCAGAGAAAAATATTGTTGGGCATGGTTACGGCAACTACACTACGTTTATTGTAACAATATATTGTTGTCGTACACAAATCATTTATTTAATATCAACAATATTATAGTAACTGTAAACATGTCAATGTTTATCACAATTATAAATTTAAGTATTGTTCACTGAAAAATAACCATTTTTATAACAACTAAATAATGATAACTTTGAAAACATATTATATTCCTCACAACCATTTAATGACATTTAATAGCCATAACATGATAACTTTATATACGTGTACTCATAATATTTTTAAGATGCAAATAAAATATCTTTACTCTAATAATATTTTGTTATCGCCATTTGTAAAATCATTTTGCATCAGTTGTGTCGTTTAAGTGGTTTAAGAATTAAAAAAAATACCCATTAAAAAAAACCAAGTTTAAAGAAATTAAAAATACAGAAATTTTAGGTACATTAAAAAAAATTTAAATTGTCACAAAATACAAAATCAATGCTAAAAAAAATTGTTATATTATTTGAAAATGGTGCAAAAGTATTGCCCATTGTTTTATGTTATTTTGGAGAAAAAGAATGAAAATTCTATAAAATAATTTTTAAATAGTCGCAATTATTACGACAACAATAGGTTTAAAATATTATGTTTAGAGTTGCATCATATTATGATGTGATATATCTATAACGGTTTTACGTTAAGGTTGCCAGTATGTAAATACGCATAAATATAATATTAAAAATATATTTCGGTTTTAGATTTAATCTGCATATTATTATGACTAACATGATAATAATATGATTACTTCTTAACTTATTATTATCAACATGATGATAATATGATTTCTTCTGAACTTATTATGATTAACATGATAATAATATGATTACTAGGGATGAGATTTTCATGCACTAAAAAATCGAAAATATGAGCTTAAAATATGCACTAAAAAAAAAAATATGCACTAAAAACTAAGAAAATTTTCATAAAAAATCGTTTTTCAATTTTAATAAAAACAAAGATATAAAAATTCAGTATATTGTTATTCAAATATCTTTAAAAAACTAAAGTAACTAATTTTTGTTTGTTTAAATAAATAGGTACATACTGTTTAATAAAAGGAAAATCTTGTCTTATACTTGAAGAATGCCAATGCATTTTGAAGAAATGTATTTTCAGATCCCACTTTGATTCCAGATCAGATCAAAAATATTTGACATTTGCTTTATTTTTTTAAATCCTTAATTTTATTTTTTTGGCAAAACGTTTTGGATTTTTTTTAAAATTTGTCGGGCTATTCTTCCTTGCACATTGTTTATTTTACTTTCTGCAATAACAATAAATTTGACTTGAGCATATAGTGAACTAAATACCTCCTAATTAGTTAGTTATTGTTTCACCAATATATCCGTTATTGGAAAATACAGATGATAATTGACTTCTGCTGTTATCTAAATTTAATATTTCTTTTACTTTTTTAACTGCACAATCATGGACATCAACAAGCTCTTCTAACATTCTTTAATTACTTGAAGTTTTTTGAGTAGAATTCTGAAGCACCTATCCAGGCCCCCATTTTGCTACTACTGGCTGCGGTGGAAGAGGAATTAATTAAGAGGGATACATTTCATTAAAAATTCAAATATTATCGAATTGTCTTCTAAATTTTCTGCAACGCGGTACAACCCATGTGCTAAGCAAGTAGCTTGTAACATTTTTCGATTAAATATTTTAAACCCATTGGAAGCCTTAGCCATGTAAGTTGCTGCATCGGTTTAAAATAAAACAATATTGTATTTTAAGCAAAGCTCCAAAAGAATTTATTTATTATTTAAAAATTTTTTTGGAAAGTTTTTTTTGCGTACTTAAAATTTTTTTAAGAACTTTTTTATAATATAGAAATTAAAAAAAAACCCCTCAAAACTGTAAAAATATGCAAAAATATTCGTTTAAAACCTAAATATGCAAAAATATGCATTTTCACTAATATATGCAATAATATGCACAAACATGTCGATGCCATTTTAAGGCAAAAATTATGATTTGGAAAGATAATTTGTCGACATCGTTCTTAGATTATCGATAAAAAAACATGCATTTGCATGGAAATCTCATCCCTAATGATTACATTAAATTATAATATGATGTAATAAAAACAAATTAGGATTCTAGTAAGTATATTGTAGGCTTCTAGTTAGTATATTGTAAGTACTTTTAATTTAACTTACTCGTAGTAAAATAATAACTAGATATTTTGTGACTTCTAGTAAGTGTATTGTAAGTACTGAATTCTGTAGACAACTCGATCAAAAATAAGTAGTTATTTAGCCGAAAAATAAGTAGTGCTTATATTTCTCCAACATTACTTGCTAACTTACCAGGTAAGTAAAGTTTTTGCTAGGTAGTCACAACTATGTATTTCGTAAGTCCCTTACCTTTCTGATTTATTTTGTTTTTATTCAAATTAACTTTTTATTTCAAAAACAAATATAATTTTTTTTTTATTATTCGACTTAAACCGGTTAGCCGGTTATTTTTCAGATTCTTAACAGAAAACCGGATTTTTAAATAGCAACTATTCGGAATATTCGAAACCCGGTTTTTGAAAAAATCGAATAACCGAGCTCCCTAATATGTACATAGAAAAAACGTACTTGCAAAAGTACATACTTCTATTTTTTTTCTACATATGCTGGTTGTGGATGAAAACTTTTTGAGAACTCTAAGCACTTACCCAGTACTCACGAGGAATTAAAAGCGCTTTATAAAGACAAGAGAAAATATTTCTGGTGAAAATTTAACTTAAATTAGTTTAACAACAATTTGTCATGGAAATTTTAAACTGCTAAATTGCGATTTCTATCGCAATCGATTAAATCGATTTAAAGTTTTTTTTTAAGTAAACTGCCAATCAATGTAGAGAGTTCTGAAGGAGTATTAAATATTTAACCAGAAATTGCGCGTATATTACCAAGTTTCAGACGAGATTGATACTGGCTTAGGGAGGCATTTTACAGTACAAGTAAAATATATTTAACTTAGTGGTATTTGAAAGTGGACAACTCACATACCAGTATAAAAAAAAATTCATTCTAATTTTTTGCAAGTGCTTTTAAAGGGTGGTCCAATCATAATGCAATATATTTATTGTGATGCCTACAACGTCCAATTTTTTGCCCAGCTCAACTCGACATTTCATTGTTACAGTGTTTGACAAATTTAACCATGGAGAGGTACAAAATTGAGCAACGCGTTAAGATAGTTGAAGCCTTTTACGAAAATTGGCGTTCAAATCAAAATGCAGTTCGTGTATTTTTTTTGTGCAGCATAATCGACCAAATGTGTCAACAATCGGGAGAATAGAGCTCAAATTTCATCAAACCGGGTTTGTAGGAAATGCTCGCGATAGCGTGGCAGTTTGACCCTCATGTCCAACAATTGAACGTCTCACAAACATCACTGATTGAGGATATGGACCTGGACGATATGTGGTTCCAACAGGATGATGCCACTTGCCACACAGCCAACAAAATTCACAGCGAGAAATTCAATGGCCGTTAAAAACGTCGTTTACGTCCTATGCTGGTCCGGACGAAACGCCAATACGTTTCTTGGGGGATGGACTGTATTTAGGGGTGTATTTGGGCTACAGCTCCAGAACAGAAGAGAAGACGCCGATTGAGTTTATCAGGTTATAGAGCGTATAAGAGTGGGTTTGGGGCTCAGCGCTAAGATATCAACCAACTATCTAAACAAGTTGGTGATACTATAAAGGCTAGAAAAAGAAATAAAAAAGGCACTAATAATTAAAAAAAAAGCATTTCTAACGATATAAACACACTTTCCTTTTTTTCGTTTAAACGTTATAAAATTTCTATTTTATTAATTATTAAATACAAAATTTACTATGGTTTAATCAATTTCAAAACAATCTAATAAAATTTAGTTTAAATGCGAATACAAAAAAAAAAAAAAAAAAAAAAAAAAAAAAAAAAAACACCCGCACAATATGGCTTACGAAAAATAAAATAAATTAAAGAAAATTTTAAAATATAATACATGATGACAGTGGCGCCGCAAGTTGTCAATTCACCTAAATTTTGACAGATGATTTGCGTCTGACTTTTACAGCTGCAATGTTTTAAATGTAACAATGGGAAATTTGACAAGTCAGATGTAAATAACATGTCGTGTTCATGCACCTTAAGCTCACATTTGGCACCAGGGATGGGATATTTGCTGCCCTCGGTTCAGACTTGTACAGCCGTGTCATCTCTCGTCTTGGCGATGTTAATTGGCCTCCACGATCATGTAATTTGACACCGTTGGACTTCTTTCTTTGGGGATATTCAAAAGAAAAAGTGTACGTCAATAAACCAAGAACAATTCAAAAGCTAAAGGATGAGATAAATCGGCACATTAACGACATTGAACGTCAGAGTCATTAAAAATATGGACCATGGGATAGAGGTATGCCACCGAAGCTGTGGCGAGCATTTGACCGATATTTTGTTTCACACATAATTATCATAGATTTTTCTATCATAACAAAAAACATTAAGATAATTCTTTGAAAACTTTTTTTTATTTACAAATAACATAGTGTTAATAAAATAAATTATTAAATAAAATTTAGTTTATTGATTAGCACAAAAATCTTTTCCATGTAAATGAAATACTTTACTAAATAAGCTTTAAGTTGCATTCTAGATACACTTTCCAGTACATCTAAGGACTGATGTCAGAGTGGCCGCGTGAAGCGAAGTGAAGATAGAAGCTATAAAAGCTTGTGCTATATCAATGTTAGAAGGTGTCAGAGTGAATGCTATATTGAACACAGGAATTTCTCTTGTTTGTATTATTTTTTTTAGTATTTTATAAGTGCTTTTGTATGAACACTCATAAAAAATGCATCTTCATATTTATGATACCCTAACATCAGAATTGTGACATCAACGTTATTACAAATGACACCAATGTGGCAAAAAGTGATTTTAATCCAATGAATAACGTCATCCTAAATTGTTGTCATATTTTATGCGTCATCTACGCTATGACTACAGTGACATCAATTCGACTCCAAATTTTTTGTATAATGATAGAAAAGGCGTCATAACGCTGATATTTTTTGACATCAGTACAGACAAACTATCATCAATGCGATGACAAACTGTCATCAGTGCGATGACATAATACATAATTTCATCAGTGTAGTGACAAACTGTCATCAGTACAACGACAACCTGTCATCAGTGCAATGACAAACTGTCATCAGTGTGACGACATAATATATTATGTCATGAGTGTGATAACAAACTGTCATCAGTGCAATGACAAAATGTCATCAATGCGATGACAAACTGCTATAAGTGCGCTGACATAATATATCACTTATATATCATATATTATATCATTATTTAACACACAAAATTTTTTTTTATTTTGTTAAATATGTATGATACAACCTGGGTTTAATTCCCAGCTCAGTCAGCAATGAAAAATTATCAATAAATTTTAATTCATTTCATGCTGTAAAATTCCTTTCTTCATAAGAATAATTTAATGAAAATTAAATTTGATGAACTTTAAGCCTCGTACACAATGCTAGCAACAATTTTGTTTTTCTTCTATGTTATTTCTTCCCAAAGTATTTCATATATTTTCCTTTAATTTTTCGAACCAAAATTTAACTAAACTTTTTTTTAAAACTTGAGTCTACTTCTACTTCAGCAACAATTTGTATGAAAATGTATATGACGTTTATAATAATTTTATTTAGTTTTGAATGAAAATTTCAGGCTTTAGCCTGAATAAAATATATATACATATTAAAAAAAAATAAAGATTTTTAACCAAGGCGGCGAAAAAAAACCGTCGGTTATAAGAAAATAATGTAAAGGGCGACTTTAATGTTTGTTGTTTAAAAAATAGAATTGAAAAATTCGTTTATTTTCCAAATATGCTAAAAGCAAAATACTGTTATAACTCATTGGATTTTGAATAAATTTTTTAGTGTTACAATTTCTTCTCATCCCGTTTTATTTGTGAGTTAATTTGACAACTCAAAGCGGGAACTTTCTCACAAAAATGAAGTATTAGTGGGATAAAACACACTAAGCATGCATGTGGATTTTAAGTGTATGGATTTCTGCCGAAATCAGTTCAATCGCCTCTTACGTTGGAGTGGAAGCTATCTAACCTCCACTGCAGCAGCTTCTATGGAGTAGCCTGAAATTCCCTTCAATGTGTAAATATCAGCGCTTATTTTGGGTATCAACCACAGCCACCACGTAATTTCCGAAGGAACCTCACCAATAACCAGTTCAGGACCAGTGTCCTAGGGGCTACTGGATTCCTTAGTCCCAGATAAGGATCTGTGGTCAGCCACGATCAAAAATAAGAGATATATCAACTTAACCCTATAGTTTTAGGGTACTTCGCAGTACATTATCTCGAGGATGTAAAACCGAAAGATTAAATATCCTTAACATATATCTTAAGATACACCGGAGAGGAAGAGGAAATAAATGGAGAAACGTTTACGTAATAGAAGAAAATTGAAGACAGCTGTGTGTTTAGCACACAAATTTTGATTTTTGCAATCCACACAGAAAAAATTATAACAAATTTACAATTCTACGTGCATAAAAAACCGAACTGGCAAATTGATTTTATTTTGATTTCTTGCGAAAACCATAAAAAAATTTATTTTTGGTTTAAACGTTGGGAGAATTCCAACTAATTGTAGTGGGGAATGTAAGAAAAGATAAACAGACTGTTGTATTGTTGGAATTTTGTTTAAGCTTTGATTTTGTTGCAAATAAGACTTTTGAGTTTAATTCTCATTCCCTCTGTAGTTTTATTTGCTGATATTTTTGGCTTTTCTAAAACTGTTTTGGGAAAAACGTTTCCTGATGATCTGGCCTAAGCAACCAATGAAATGCGCATAGAAACAGCTTATCCTCCAACAATAAATTTTCAGTTGTTTTATCAAGAATAAAAATAGGGAATTAAGCACAACAAATGAAATCTTTTAATGAATAATTATATTACCAAAAACAACTTTGATAATTACGAGTAGTTTTTGTTATCAAATAAAAAAAATTGTTTAACCCTCCAATGCCTAAGAGTGCCTAAAGGCACTCTTCACAAAAGGTACACATACGTCCAATATATATAATTTATTTATATTAAATTATCGTTTTTACAGTTCCTAAACGATGTAGCACAATATTTGTGAAAGATTCGAAAGCTGTTACAAGCTCTTAAGGCAATGTAAACAATCTCGAACACAATGCCTCTGTTCCAAATGGAATCTTCATATATTTTGCTCAAATAATAAAAATTGTTTGATTATTATACCCAAGAGAAAATAGTTTTGATATGTTTCGTTAGCTTTTATTTTCAGTACAAAATAATGAACTGAGTTCTTCAAAAATGTAATGTGTTTTTATTACTAAATGCCCCAGGGTGGCTCAAGGCACTCCTTGGTGTTTTCTCATCTGAAATGTAAACGATTCATTGCACGGGCTTACAAATATTTTTTTTTTAACTCAGAGGCCATAAAAAAATTATTTGTACAATATTTTCCCGTCTTTTCTTAAGTTTGGCATTAGAGGGTTAAAAAGAATTTCAATTTAATTACTGTGATAATTAAATCAATTATTTTTTTGGTTGAAAGAAAATTAAAAATATAATTTTGATTTAATGAGCATTTTAGTTGTATTAAAATATTAATTAATAACAAGAAATCTAAATTGATTTTTTCGCTTAAAATAAAATAATTTAAACTTGTAGAATTGTTGTTGGGAATAATCAAAGCCTGAGCTATATTTAATTAAATCAATTAACAAATTGTTTGAAACGGCAAAGTTTTTTGATAATTTTTTTAATTAAAATTAAAAATATCATTTATTGAAAAAAAATATTCACAATATTCAATTTGTATAATTATTAGTAATCTATATAATCATTTTGGTAATAGCGGCAAAATCAAAAAATTGTTTGCTTTATTCTATGAATTTGGTATGAATTTGGTGATTAGAGACAATTTTGAATTTTTTCTGTGCAGATTTATCAGACACTTTTGAGACAGATTTTAGCAAAGTTTATTTGCATAAGATTAAAATTATTTTAAACTTGACATCAAAATATTTAAAGTTATTTTAAATTACCATTGCGTGTTACCAAATTAAGTTTTACGAAGACTACAATTAACTTTAACCTTTTTCAGTATTATTATTTTAAATTTATAGAAAAATAGTAGAGTGGTTTCGATTAACCTTGGCTTGGGCTTTACAATTTCCAAAGGTTTTTGATAATATTTTAAAACCAACGATTTTTAAAAAAAAGGAATATCGCCAAGTACATGGTTAGTAGTACATGGTATGTCGTTCATATAAATCT
Source organism: Pollenia amentaria (assembly GCA_943735925.1). Taxonomy (NCBI): domain Eukaryota; kingdom Metazoa; phylum Arthropoda; class Insecta; order Diptera; family Polleniidae; genus Pollenia; species Pollenia amentaria. The sequence goes on along the minus strand of OX031010.1, from coordinate 177,926,638 downwards.
AGAGGAGTTCAAGCGAAACTCTTCTTTAAAATAATTATTTCGATAGCTTTTTAAAAGCACGTTTCCATATTGCATTGGACCGCACTAATTCCCAGCGCACATGTATGGATTTTTTTTTTCTTAAAATTTTTAAGCCAAGTAAATACAATAACGTGACAATAGTTTTATTAGGTCCAACAATTTACGTGCTAAAGCACATCGTAAAGAGGCTTTAATTAAAACAATTATTGTTTGCATGTCTCTTTGCCTGTCAAAGTTCAGTTAGTTGCTGCTGTAATAAAATGACACTAGAGATGTCATAAATTCATTTGTATATTTGAAACATTCATGCAAACTATTGAATACTGAATAACATTTGACAATAAGCAAATGAAATAATGTTAGTTGAAATTTGTCTAAATTAGATGTAAAAATTGTTAAAGTATTTTATTATTTGGTTATTTCTGTTTAATGACTATTGCTTTTGTTGTTGGTTTTGTTCCATTGCACTATGGGATTTAATTTAAATATTTACGAAATAAATCGGCCATTTCTAATAAATACCACTTCTCCCCTCCTTAATTAATAAATGAGTTTATCATTCCGAATCCGTTTGTAATGTCTTCAATATTGATCTTCGACACTATAAAGTATCAACTTCGGATCCAGAATATAGGGCCCAATGCTGAATTAACGATATAATTCTGTCCGTCTGACTGTGACTGTGCATTTTAAAATGGGGTTTCTGAAGACATCAGATATGATGGGGACTAGGTTGTTATATATTTTGGGGAGTTCATGTCAAGTGACCCAACTTTTGAAATCGATGTCTTCCGATTTGGATGAAATTTGCACCAAGGTTAGTCTTATTGGATAGTAGCTTAGACACAAATTTTCAACTAGATCGGTCAAAAAGTTTCTGAGTTAGAGGGGGTCAAAATTTGACATTTTGGCCAGACCGGTGTTCTTTCTCATCCATGTAACTTATTATCTATTGGTGTTAGCAACATTTGTCCCAAACAAATTAGATAGCTATTTCTTCAAGCTTTCGAAAAATATTTTTTTTTTTTTTTTTTTTTAAATTTTTTTAAAATTTTTTTTTTAAATTTAAAACTTATTTTTTATTTTTTTTTAAAACGGTATCTTTTTTTTTTTTTTTTTTTTTTTTTTTTTTTTTTTGCTCAAAAGAAAGCTTACGTATTTTCCTTTTAGGTAGTTTTGATCGCTTAGTGGGATGAGAGTGGGATATGTATAAAAAAAAATAATTTCTAACTCAAGACGAGGGTTTTTCAATTTTTAGCATATGCACTATTTTGAATTTTTTCCTTTTTATGTGTAAGTGTTTCTAAAATCTTAAAAATAAAACTTATGCTGAGAAACTAGACAAATTAACCTTTCCGACGGTATATAACATACCTAACTAGCATTTCATTCCCTCGATACTGTAATACCCATAATATGTTAATCCTAGGAATAAAATCACTTTTTCTATAGAGATGTTGACATATTAAATTTTTTTATTTATTTGTAATAATAATTAAATTAATATAAAATAATAATAATAAAAACAAAAAGATAAATAATCTAAAAAATTTAATCTTAATCACATAAGTCCTTTAATAAATTTTTTTTGTTTTTTTTTAAATTTTTTAAAATTTTTTTTTTTTTAAATTTAAAACTATTTTTGTATATTTTTTTGAAAAGGGTAATTATTTTTTAATTTTTTTTTTTTTGCTCAAAAGAAAGCTTAGGTCTTTTCCTTTAAGGTAGTTCTGGTCGCTTAGTGGGATGCGAGTGGGATATGTATAAAATCGGAAGACATCGATTTCAAAAGTTGGGTCACTTGACATGAAATTCCCCATATATATTAATTAAACTTTGGTTTTTAGGTCGTTTTATAGTCTGTTCAACCGAAGTAGTGTTTACTTTTTATTATTTTTAAAATTTTTAGCATATGACGTCTTGACTTACAAATTATTTTTTTTTTATACATATCGACCAAAACTACCTAAAAGGAAAATACATAAGCTTTATTTTGAGCAAAAAAAAAAAAAAAAAAAAAAAAAACGTTTTCAAAAAAAATAAAAAATAAATTTAAAAAAAAAAAAAATTTAAAAAAAAAACAAAAAAATTTTTTTCCGGAAGCTTGAAGAAATAGCTATCTAATTTGTTTGGGACAAATTTTGCCAACACCAATAGATAATAAGTTACATGGATGAGAGAGGACACCTGTTTGGCCAAAATGCCAAATTTTTACCCCCTCTAACTCAGAAACTTTTTGACCTATCTTGTTGAAAATTCGTGTCTAAACTACTATCTACTAAGACTAACCTTGGTGCAAATTTCATCCAAATCGGAAGACATCGATTTCAAAAGTTGGGTCACTTGACATGAAATCCCCCATTTATATCACGTATACTAAGTTAAAGTTTGTCATGAAAATTTAGCCAGATCGGTTCTCCAATGGCCGTGATATCAGTCAAAATCAACATGTATCAGTAGAAGTTTTTACTTCTTTAAGTTTTCTTATAAATTATTTTCTTTATGTTTTCAAATTCACCTGAAAGAAGTTTAGTAGAATACTGGTAGTTATAAATGAAACAAAACGGCTGAACAAAGTCCGTCTATAAATGACAAATAACTACTACAAATAAATACTTTTTTTTCAAAATAATTCTGTTGTCGCAATAGAACCCATACCATATTTATGAGCTAAGAGAACAAAATTTGTCGGAGATATTTCCTCAACATAAAGAGTATCATACTCGTATATAGAAACTGAGCTAAATCGATCAGGTATTTCACATAGCTCCCTTTCAGGTGTCCTTCTAAATAAGAGGTTTGGTACAATAGGGTACATACAAAAGAAGCTAGGTTGATAAAATTGGGCTCACATATTACCTACACGCAGAGAAAAAACATGTTTAAATATGGTCACCTCTAAAAAAAACCATTTTTACATATTGTAGTTAATCAAACAATATTATTGGCATCGATAACCATATTTTTGTTAAATTAGTCCTCCATCAAGAAGCCACAACCATATTAGAAATCTATGGGAGGTGAAACTTCAACTTCTCCAATCCCGCCCACATTTTGTTGGATGTTGTGTTAACCTAATTTGGAAGCCTTGGCTCTAACCGTTCTCCAGATATACAGAAATCTATAATGCCTTTCTATGGGAGGTACCAAGCCCACTTCTTCAATACTGTCCAATTTTTTAGAGAGGCTGTGTATTGACAACTCAGATGTTTGTACTACATTTGCACAATTTTTATCTTACTGTGTTAAGATATAAATAAATATATTTTGCGCCACGTCCTTCTCCAAACACGTCCTTATTTTGTCCGATGTTGTGTATCGATAATCAAAATGCTTGTACCTAATTTGGAAACTTTAGTCCTTTGCGTTCTCCAGATATACAGAAATTTATATTGTCCTTGTATGTAAGGAACCATGCACACTTATGCACTCCCAACTTTTTTTTTGGACAGATGTTGCGTGTTGATAACCCAACTATGTGTTCCAAATTTGGACAACTTTTATCCTACCGTTCTCTAGATATAAATAAATCTATTTTATGCCACTCCCAGTTCTCCAATCACGCAAAAATTTTGTCAGATGTTGTGTATTACTAACCAAGATGCTTGCACCTAGTTCAGAAATTTTGGCTTTTGCCGTTCTCCAGACATACAGAAATCTATAATCTCTTTGTATGGGAGGTGACACTTTAACTTTTCCAATCCCGCCCACATTTTGTTGGATGTTTTACCTAATTTGGAAACCTTGGCTCTAACCGTTCTCCAGATATACAGAAATCTATAATGCCTTTCTATGGAAGGTACCAAGCCCACTTCTTCAATACTATCCAATTTTTTAGAGAGGCTGTGTATTAACAACCCAGATATGTGTACAGTAGTCCCTCGATTTACGACGCAATTGGTTCCGGAAAATGACGACGTATATCAAAACAACGTAAATCGAATTTAAACATGTTCATATGTGTTCTATAAAATGTACCTTTATTAAAAACATAAAGAAAGTCTAATTTATAAACAAATTACAAAACAATTACAGAATTAAGCAAGTAAGAAAGTATATTTAAAAATAAGTTTTCAAAAGTGTACCCTATTTGGGACCCATGGGCAAACATGGACCCGCAAGAAAAAATTATGTTATGAGGTTAAGATTCATGTAAAAGTTCTTTATGCCGAATATTATTTAGATATTTTCATCTATATGAGATAAGTTTAAATGATTTTAGATAAGGAGGTGGAGGTGAATCTTCAAATACCACGTTTTGCCATGACATCTTAATCTATCGTTAAAGTGTTTTTTTTCGCTAAATTTTGTGTCAATACCAACATTTATAAAAAAGATATTTTCGGGATAGTATTTGTATGGGAACTTTGGTGAAATATGGACCAATTCCAATATAATTTTTAAGATGATTTAAATTTGTATTGGAACTTTGGTGAAATATGGACCAATTCCAATATAATTTTTAAGATGATTTAAATTGCAATGAGATAAGTTTGGAGCAAATTTAAGCTAAATACCAACAAAATAAGTACGTTCATGGGTACAAATACTCAATTCTGAAAAAAACCTTGTGTGGGGGCTATGTGAAATTATGAACCGATACTCACCATTTTCAAATGGAATGTATGCCAAATTTAATGAAATTATCTCTACGAACTGTAATTTGCGTACAATGTTTCCATTCACACCCTGCAAGCCATCCTAACGAACGGATATCGTTAGATCGATTTAAAAAGTGATACTTAGGGCTAATAAATCAGAGCAAGTTAAACTCCCTTTTTGGTTTAAAATGTGTTTAAGCCAACAAATCTATAAATCAGAAAACATATAAACCATCTTTAAACGCATAAAATTGGGCGTTTAAACTACCAATACAAACCATATGAATTTGTCAACATTTATCGTAGTGCTGCCACATGTTACTTATTAAACAACATATAATACATGGGACACTGATTTACAACTGTTGAGTTTAAACTACATATAAATTTAAGTTTAGTTCAACTAAACCAGCGTTTAAACACTCACTGATTTTTTAGCCATTAGTCGATCGAAATACTACAATTAGGGTCTGGGTCCAATATTTTAAGGTGTTACAAATATTAGCACAAACGCATAATACCCTTTCCACTACATATTCAGCCCAATTATAAATAAAAATTTCCGGGAAGTTTTTTCCTTTTTCCCATTTTTCCTATTTAAATTCTATTCTAAAAATTGGCAAAGGGAAAAAATTTCCGGGGAATTTTTATTCATAACTGGGGTGATTGTGTTTTTTTTTTTGATCTCATATTTCTGTCCGTTGTGTTTGACAAGAAAAACAAAAATGTATCCATGTATAGATAGGAATAGCTACACACGCATGAAAAACCCAAACAAACATTTCAACTAAAAACTGTGATTCCCCGCTTTTTGCTTATAAAACATAAGCAAATGAGGCGACGTAAATCGAATGACGACGCAAATCGAGTTAATAAGGCACAAAAAACCTGAAGACGCAAATCGAATGGCGACACAAATCCAATTTAGAAGTCACACAAAATTTGGCGGCGCAAACCGAAAAAACGTTAATCGAGGCGACGTAAATCAAGGGATTACTGTACTACATTTGCACAATTTTTCTCTTACTGTCTTTAGATATAAATAAATATATTTTGTACCACGTCCACTTCTCCAACCGCGCCCTTATTTTGTCCGATGTTGTGTATCGATAATCAAAATGCTTGTACCTAATTTGGAAACTTTAGGCCTTTGCGTTCTCCAGATATTCAGAAATTTATACTGTCTTTGTATGGGATGTGCCGCGCCCACTCAAAATTTCAAACAAATTTATAGCCTAAGTTTCATGAAGATCGGTTCAGCAGCTATAAGGTACACACAAACAAATAAACATACATACATTTTTATATATATATAGATAGATCGAAGTTTTCTAAACATCGATATATCGTTTGCATCCCTAATTGAAACCACTCCATATGCGGCAATTTTGTTTATTTACGTTGCTGTTCGGATCAAGTTTTCTTTTGGTGGCGGCCTTCATCATCCACCCTGTATTATATAGCTATTCTGGATCTTTAAATGTAACAGAATTTATTTAACGATGGAACTTTGTTCGCTGTTGAAATGGACATTTCTCAAACTCTAGGTTAAATGTGGACTGTAACGTTAAATAATTCTACCGAATAAGGCTCCAAGAATTTTCTTATTAAAATCGATCCAAATCAGTTCATAAATGGCTGAGATTTGAGCAAAAACCCAGGATTGCCTCAGATTTTTACATTGAATAAAGAAAAAACTCTATTCTCTGAATCCCCAATTAAATTTATGGAGTTGATTGTTGCATTTGAACATGTAATAAACTTAGTAGAATATTGTAAATAAAAATTAGCGATAGCGGTTTGTTAATGACTGAGTTATAGAGAAATAAATAAAGGATTTGGCGTTGGGGCGTCCACACCATATAAGCTAGGAGGATTATATTTGGCTTAGATAAGGTATTTTTATTATTCAAAATAAACCAAATTTGTCCATAATTTTATTACTTGACACTCATACAATTGTCCTCCCGAAATATAAATGTTGACAAAGGCTTTATCAAATTAAAAAATGCAAGATCTAATTGCCAAATATTTTTCTTTCTGGTCCAGTGTGCATTTCAATGTTTTCATATCAGTATCAGAATTTTGACAATATTTATTTAGCAGCAAGAAAAATTTTAGTTTAATTAAAAAAAAAACACCAGAAGCACTAAATATCTTTGATGCAGAAGTTCATTAAAAACTTTCAGTTTAAAAGTTTGTGTTTGAGGTTCAAAATATTTTGGGGAAGTTTCACAAATATGCAAAATAACATAAATCAATATTTATATGACAAAAATTCTGATACAAAATAATTAGAGGGTACAGTTGGGGCAAGTCCTTGCTATTCTTAGCAATTAAAGTTGACTTCAAAAGCTGTCATTAATCAGTAATTAAGTTTTATCGTGACCTTTGGCAATGGCAATGAACTGCTAATTGCTAAATTACTTCCATCCAAAGGTGCACCTGTTACAACCTTGTGCTGCTTTTCCGCTAATACTGTTAGTTGTATCAAACAATGTTGTACCAAGTCTTCTAAATTGTCGTATTTGCTTTGTTATAGAGCCAACCTTGATCAGTCTTCTGTCTTTTGCCATATCTCATCGTATAGCTCTTGAATTTGAGTCCATAGCCTTCTTATTGTGTCTGATTAAATTTTGTAAAATTGATGTGGATGATCTTCTTCCAGTGATGCTAAATCCTGCAACTAGTCCTTTTATCGATTCATCTGCACTGCCGTGCTGAATCGGTAAAGTTGTCCTTTCTTTCATTGCTGGAGGTGGCTTCTTTTTAAGTTTGTTGATTTGATCTTCAACGTTTTCTATTGCCACATTGTACATTTCTCCGACGGTCTGATAGAAATTTCTGACAATGTATGGATCTTCTTCGCCCAGCGTCGGGTCCCTTCGGACTGCGTTCTCTGCCGTTTCAAAGTCTTGCTATAATTTTACCAGTTCATCCCTCTTGTTCTTGTAAAACTCTTCCGTTCTTCTTTCAAGTGGGGCATTTTTAAAAGTTGAAATTACTTTTTCAATATTACTGCCCCTTACCTCCTGCTGTTCTATTGATGCTTGCCATTGATGAAAACTACTGGACAAATCTAAAAACAATGTAAGCAACGCTTAAAGATAATATTGTTGCCGAGTTTCGGGGGTTTTTTTAACTGAATATGGTGAACCGTTTTCAAGTTATTCCAATATATGTAGTGAATGTGCCTACATTTTGGACATAACATTATATCTCGAAATGTGGAGCTGATAGAGAAATTGGAGATAGGGTTCGCAATCAGCGACCTCAAATTAGTAAACATTTGCTATTGAGTTCCAGGCAGCAATATGACTGTTCACCAGTGTTATCGTTCTCTTAAGCGGCCCACCAACTATCAACTTGTTGGTTGCCAGGTTTTACGTTTCTAATAGGCTTTTCACACTTGTCAACATCTAACATCTACCATTAATTTGCGAAGTTGTTGAAATTTTCCCATAAGAAATACATAGAGCTAAAAATCAACATATTTACAAGATCTTCCTATCTCATTGTAGTCCGTTCTACATCTTCCGATTATTTAACTGCCCCATCACTAGCCAAGTGGCAATAAATTATAATATTATTGTGGTATCACTGATAAAATGGAATTTCTTTTGAAAGCAGCTTTAACATTTGTCAAGATTTTTCTTTTTGCAAGTCTATTTTTGCTTAAATGTATTTGAAATGAATTCCAAATACATTTTGGTGTTTTCTTTAAAAATTTTGGCACTTTTGTAGAAAAAAGTACATATTTAAAAAAAAAATTAGTTTTTTCAGAAATGATGAGATTTTTTTATTTATAGTAGATGTTAGATGTTTCAAGTGTGAACGCATGTTTCACAATTTCAACATCTTCCATGCGCTCCTCCGAAATGTGTGCAAGTGTACAAAGGGTTTAACGTTATCCATTTATTTATTGTCAATAACTATATTGCCACATCAGGAATTACACAAATACAACGCTAGTTTGAAAATTAAAATCGTGCTACAAGCATAACAGTAAAAAAAACAAACAAAGCAGTAAAAAAAATTTAAAAAATTTTGTGAAAAATATTAGTATTGTAGTTATTTTATTGAACTGTTAATGGTTTTTAATCCAAATTTAGATATTTTAATTAGGCTTAAGTTCATTGAATTTAATTTTCATTAAATTATTTTTATGAAGACAGAAATTTTACAACATGAAATTAATTAAAATTTTATTGATAATTTTTCATTCTTGACTGCGCTGAGATTTGAACCCAGGTTTTCACGGACAGGTTGCCCAGACTACTTTCGATTGTAACCACACAATCTCGTCGGTGGGGTTTGCCGTTAAAAATATTAAAAAAAAAAACTGTATACACAATTATATAAAAAATATTTAGCGTTGGCGTGTAATGAAAAATTTCAATTAATTTTTTAACAAAATGCCTCTGTCGACAACCACAACAAAAGTGACTGATTTCGATATTTGGGGTAACATCATATTTCTTAGTGGGCCGGAAATTTGTATGAAAGCAGTTACATTATCGTTCGCCTGCACTGTCGATCGACTGACTTGTCGTGTTGAAAATTGTTAGTTGGCCGTAAATCAGCTGTTTGTCGTTGAAAGTGCAAGCGAACGATAGCGGTCGGCATCGTGGGCCAGACTGTATGTTTTTATACACTTTGCTTATAAATGGGAAATTAAGTTAATAAAGACGTGAAAAAGACTTACCGAAGCTAAGAATGGGTAGCATTAGGAATATTATGCTTTACTTGGAGTTGCGATTTCGATTTACGTGAGTACATGTCTTCCGAACTTACTTCACGGCGGATCTCAACCACATGGTGTTCTATATTATGCTCTTACCAAATGCCCTTGTTTGTGTTTAGGATCATTGGCACACACAGATCACAATTGAAGTGCGTAATCCACCAAAATTATACATCCATTCCTTGTTTAAAAGCCGGAGCTATCTAACCTCTTCTGCTATTCATTGATTCCAACAGATTCTGTTGAATAGCAAAAACACTTAGAAATCGCTTGGCGAACCGAACTTTTTCACGGTCGTGAAAAATCAGTCCTCCAAATGAACGTCAACCTATGCAAGATCTTGAGTTCACGTGTTTATCGAAAGTATTCCTAAAGAAATACACCAATGGAGCCCTCAGCAATAATCGAACCAGTGCACAGTGTTCGATTTAAGATTTGTAGACGACAAAAATATAAAAAAAAAGTTTAATAAGAAGTATAATTGGCCAACCTTTCTTAAAACTAAATGCGCTGCGGCTCCTTAATGGAGGTGCAAGGATCATCTTGGGTGTATTTTACTTTTTGGTGTCGCATCCTCCGTATAATCAGGTGCACTCATACCAAGAATACGACAAAGAAAGGCTTCCTGAAGTCTTCCATGATTTCTTGGGATCAAAGGCTGACGAACTCATCTTGTACTACGAGAGTCAGTCCCGCGATGGGGGAGTGCTTTTTTCAAAGCATGAACCCCACAAAATGGTTCAGCAAAAGGCTGCCTTTTTGAGGAACCAGAGCTTTCAGGTGTAACGCGGTGGTTGGGGTTTAAACCCAAAGTCAAGGGAAAGAAGAATTCCACATAGACTGCTAAGTTTTCACCCTTTAGGGAAAGTTTGGAATGAGGCGATTCCCCTAGTTGCTGTTGCTATTCCACATATACTGCTGGCTGTTCCTAAAGCAGCAAAGGATAGACAGCTCTAGCTCCTAAACAAGAAGTGAGGGTTTAATTCTTGCCGGAGACTAAACACTCAAAATTGCTACGGCGTGTTTGTCACCCAGACGTTAAGATGAACCAAGAGACTGGGTCATATGGCAGATGCTCATGTAAATCTGTTTTCAAACGTGGCTCGAGTTTGTTAAATTTACACTTGTGGGTGGTTCTCTACACCTGGCCTCAACGAATGTTCGAACGTTGATCAGCATTGATTTCAACTGCATTACTGACTTCGCCCTAAAAGAAATAAAAACCAAAAATCAATTAAGATAACATTGCACACTGAAATGTTCACATAAGAGGATGTTGTTGTAGCAAAGAGACCTGAAATTCGTGTGTTGCTGAGTTGAGAATACTATGTTGCTTTTCGTTAAACTCCGAGTCATTTCGGTGCAAGAACCGATTGCCGTGTAAACGTGAGAGGGTGTAATTGCCGTTGATGACACCACACGATTTTACGTTGCCAACACTCTGCAGTTTTGCAAATGGACGAAAACATTTACTTGAAAAAGAGTTGTTTTCCACGATATCAGACTGTCTAAGAATTCGTTTTTCTTTTTGACCATTAAATTCAATTATGGCTGAATTCCCAACCATCATAATATTGCAGTGTTGCGGCAGTGTTACCCTATTAAAACAAAGCATACAGTTGCTTATTGTGAACGCCTCGAAAACTTTTCTAGTGCATTTTGGAAATGCTAAAATTAATCCAATTCACAAGATTGTGCAAATGGGCTGGCATCGTAGTATTTACAAAATTGTTTAGTAAATAATATACTATACTTTTGGGATTATAGTAAATTCTATACCATTTTGCAAATACTACGATATTTTTACTCTACAAAATTTACAGCAATGCACTTGCAACTCTTTTGCAAATATGCAACGCTTAAAACCAATAGTTTATAGTTACTCGACGTATGCAACACTTGATTGCAAGCCGCAACTTTTTAAGCCGCCTTAGCTTTTGAGCAAAATAAAGTCAGCGTTGACGGGTAAAAGTGCGAGTTAAGCGACGGCACTTAGCCACCGGTAACTAGCCGATCGGCTTGGTTCACTAAATGTAAGCTGCCGGTTTTCAATCAATTGTTGCATACGCCTAGTAAATATAAGCTACTGGTTCTAAAGCTGGGATCACACGATTGCCGCAATGCACCAATATGACACAATTTTGATTGTGCTTTATTGACGCACAATAATGAAATTGCCCCCAATAAAATATTCTGAAATCACACGATTGCCCTGTTTTATACAAATTTAATTGCCGCTAGTTGGTACAAAGCGTTTCATATTTGCAAAAGAGTAGCAAGTGCATTGCTGTAAATTTTTTTAGTGTTGAGTAAAAATATTTGCACATAATTATGCATTGGGCTATTGTAAAACTGGTCACGTTTGCATTTAAGAATGCTAGACTTTGTATTGTTGTTTTGCACCTGACGTTTTGGAGTTCGCCCTATTTTAGTTAATTGTATTTAAAAAAATTTTAAATTCTTTGATAAACAATCCATTTATATTTATAAAAACATAATAATTTTAATGTTGACAAGGGCAAAATTCATTAACATATTTGTAGTCAGTAGCTAAAGAAACTGAAAACGAAGGCAACGGAAATAACTGACAATAAGGCGTCATGTTGTTACACTTTTGTGATTTATGATGTCTTATTTTTTACAGCAGCAATTTTTCTTTTCATATAAATTTTTTTTTTTATGTAGAAACAAAAGGAACTTATTTTTAAGTTAAGAACTTGAATACAAAAGTACGCAGGAAGTTAAATGATTTTTAATAATTTAAAAGCAAAATTTATTACGCAAAATACATTTAAACCTTTTTTCAGAAATAAGGGCATTTATTTTATATTTTTATCTTCAAAATTATTAAAGAACAATTTTTTTTAATATGTACTTTTAGCAGTAGACAGAATATTAAATTAGCAGCAATAAAGTGAATTTAATATAATTTACTAAATATGTGCTTAACACGTTGACTGTAACGAAAATTTTCAGAAAACTGGCCAAAAATTACAATTTGATTTCATCATATTTTATTATTAAAAACTCTATTTCTAGTGCATAGGTATCATCAAAAAGAAAAATTATGTTTTTTTTAGGAGAAAAAGGACCTACGAATTATCTCGTACAGTGTGGCCATTTTGGTATTTTTGCAGCTAAATTGAGCATTAAAATTTTTTATTTAGATGCAAAATTTTCATTTAGCACTTGGCACTTTATTTCGCATTTTTGGAAAATGTTTTTAGCTTTTTTTAGCATTATTTATTTTAAAAATTTAGACAAATAGTTTTATTGATTTTGCGTAAAAAATTTTGACTAAAAATAAAATTTCGTATGGAAATGGATAACTCTTATGTTAAGAAACACCTTACATGTCTTGTTAAAAAAAATAGAATAGTTAGTGAATATTAGAAATGTCTTCATCATGTTGATTGAAAATATTTACTGCCCTTTGATAAACCGATACAAAAGAAGAAATTCCACTTTGTATATAGATAAAAATTTAATAGTGTAAATATTGGAAAAAATTGTTTGCTCTAAACTGCTGAAAAAATTTATTTTAAGGCTTCAACTTTTCTAAAACTATAAAAAATAAAATGATCTAAAAATTTTGTATATTATATCTATAAACGGTTTAATTTATCATATATCAGAGGTTTTGCAGGCCCGCTAAATTTAACATTTAATCTTGACTCCCAGTGCTACATATTTATATGTACCACATGCTTTACCAAAATCTAGCCATTTGCTTATATATAACCATTTATTTCAATTTCGTTCAAAAATTAGTCAGTAAAATGTAATTAGTTTCGAATAAAATTTCATACTGGTAATACATTTTTAACAAAAATCTTTAAAATTTTTTAGCATTATTTTTAGCATTTTTAAAAATAATTTTTAACCATTTTTTGCCCCTGTCTAATGGCAGATTTAGCTGTAAAAATTGTTTAGACCTGGCCACACTGATCTCGTAGTTGGCTTCTGTAACAGGCTGAAGCCAAGTATGAGTTAATTCGCCCGTCTTTCTTTAACATTTTGTTTTATAATTATTGTTATTTATTATAATTATCATAATTTTATTTTTATTTTCTTTCTTTTTAGTTTCATAAACATTCTCTAATTACTGTTATAATTATCCAGAACCCAATATGGATAAGAAAAGGCCACCGACTCAAAATGAAATTGAGTACAACGCAAATCTAAGTGATTCAGCAGATGACGGGAATTAGATACATAAAATACATACAGTACAAACGCTGTTGGATTTATTTTTTTCGGATGAGTTTCTTGCATTTCTGGTGGAGCAAACGAATTTATATGCTGCGCAAGAAATTGCAAAATGCGAAAATGGGAAAAATGCTTTAAAAAAATCTAATAGCTTATCAAATTGACAAGACGTTAGTTAGTGCTGCAGAGATAAAAGTTTTTATTGGACTTGTATTGCAAATCGGACCTTGTACTTTTCCATCAATTAAATATCACTGGAGTACAAACGAGCTATATAATGCAAACTTTTGGCGCTCACATATGAGCCAAAGTCGATTCCAGTTGATACTTCGTTATTTTCATTTGGTTGATAACTCAATACGATCTGCCGACAGATTATACAAGGTGAGACCAATCCCAAATCATTTCAACAATGTTATGCGTGAAAACTATGTACCAAGTAAAAATATTTGTATTGGCGAATCCACGATGCTATGGCGCTGCAGAGTGCTTTTCCACCAGTGCATAAAAAATCAAAATACATATATGTATCGAAGGCCGACGCACAGTGATCGATTTGAAGTATTTAGGCGGCCAAAAATATTTTTGGACGTTAATGGCTTAGAAAGACTGTATTTTAAAAAACTATCTATTTATTTTAAAAAATAAATAAGAAAAACATATATTTTATAATAAAAACACATTTTATTCTCATAAATCATAAATAAATAAAAATGCAATAAATTGTCTTATTAAAAGATGTTTCTATCTCGACTTCTTCGTGCTCAATACTTGATTGTCTGTGGGGCTCGGCAGGTTCTAATAGTTCTATAACTTCACTGGAATGTTGTGTGAAGTTTTCTTTAACGATCTTTCACTACTTACGAGTGGATCTGAAGTTAGAAGCAATCTTTGATAAATATTACGGTTGCATTCTTCCCTTGAAAATTTTCTTGAAAAATTCTGTCTGTATGACCGAAAATGTTTATTTCGTGCTTCTGCAGCCTCCTCCGACAATTGGCCGATTGGCAACAGTGCATTATCTATGATGGTCGCCCCATGTAATAGTAATTTATGCATTGTTGGAGTCATGAGATGCCATCCGTATAATTCCACATACATTTGCGCGGTGTTGAAGGCATATTCTTCGAATTTTCTTGTATTTATTTTGTGTCCACTTGAAATCGCCTCTAATAAGATTTTAAAATTGTGTATTAATTCGTGGTTAATGCCTGTTATGTCCGCCGCTAATTCTGTGTTTTCAAAAAATCACCTACTCGTATTGCCATCATTGGTATTACCAAAATTGGCTTTAGGCATGTCCACCTGTTGCCCAGTTTCTAAGCGGAATCTTTCTTGGATTTCTTTTTTCCTTTCTTCTTCTAATGCTTTCTCTTCCTTGGTCCTTTTCTTTCCATATTTCTTCACGGGCAATTTATATGCCAAATGCAGAACGCTTTCAAAAATACGTATTTTTGCGTGCAATACCGAAATGCAAAACTCAAGAGCATCGGGACTTATCTCGTTCTTTTTGCTTAAATTACACAGTACAACAGCCAATCTGGGGGGTGAGAAATTCCAAGTCAGGGTGATGGTACTAGGTCAGTATAGTAAAACCCTCAAAGGGTTTGGCGTTCGTATGTGTCAGTTTTTTTTATGACATTTTAAATTTCTTCCTTATCTTGATGTTTTTCCGCTTAGTTGTAACATTTTGGCAAAAACGTAGTTTAACATAACTCGAGAACCACTTATCCGATTTTGATGAAACAAATTTAGAAAAATTAAGAATTACAATTTCTTTAATCCGTTCATATAACGTTTTTCTTTATAATCAACAGTTTTGCCGGTAAAAATAAATTTGTGGAGAAAAAAAAATATTTTTTTGCCTAAAAATTAAATTTTTTTTTTTAAATTCATAAAAAATCCAAAACGGAAAAAAGGATCAAGTGTTATTAATTTCATGTTAAGTCACATAACCTATAAACAAAATGCGACATAGATCAAAGAAATCGATTAACGCGTTCTGCTTTCATTTACAATTAAGTGAAGGTATCCCATTTTGACAAGAATATTGATATTTGTTTTTATTCAAAAAAGTGTCATTTATCGCCTTTTTTATAAATTTTCCCCAATAACTCCAGACGTCTGGCCATAAACTACTAAAAAAATTAAGTAAACATTTTTATAATTTTTTATTGATATTTTATTTATTTATTTGTATTTATTTTAATAAATATTGCCTAGACTTTTTCGATGGTGGTTGTTCGGGACTGGCATCGCATTCATCGCTATCATCAGTTTCTGAACCACACATGATGGCAATGTGTGACTCCACTGTTGGCCCTTCTGCATCTCCTGAAAATTCTTTATCATCAAGATCATCCTTGTCTTGCCACACAAGCTTACTCCACCATTTCCGCAATTATTGCACTCGGCGACTTTTTGCCTCTATATCTGTAAGTTTTTGTTTTATTAAAATGAGTTTGAAAAAATAAAAAATCAGTATTACCTCATTTCAAATGGCATAGCAACTTGATGATAGCGTTCACCTTGTTCATCAGATTCGGTAGCCAATTGTTTGCTGAAGTAGTCCAGATGATGATGTAAATAATGGATTTTCAAGGACATGTGGACACCAATTTCCGAGAATGCTCTTAACATCCTTGCGACAGAAACATCGTAGTTGTTAGAACGATGCTTTCCCAACAAGCCTTCTATTACTTCTTTGATTGCCTGCCATGCATTCAATTCAGCTTCAATCAAAATATTGTTGAATGCGTCACTTTTAATCAGCTTTCGTATATCTGGACCATTTAGTACGCCTGATTGGAAAAAATTAATTTGTTAAGATGGAAAATCATGGGAAATGAATGTGCTATTATAACTTACCTTCTTTAATTTTACTTTCGCTGAGTCTCGGGTAAATTAGTTTCACTTCATCTCTCTTGGCGACAGTTTTGATAAAATTCTTAACAATTCCAAGTTTAATATGCAGTGGAGGCAGCAATATCTTCTCCTTCGGCACTAGAGGCTCACGAATAATATTGGCCGTTTGTAACCTGCTGTGCTCTCTGAGTTTCCATCCGTGGCATGCATATTGGTCACCGGAAAATCGTGTGTCCCAATCGCACAAAAAGCACATATATTTTATATAGCCGCTTTGAAGACCGC
Organism: Pollenia amentaria; assembly: GCA_943735925.1. NCBI lineage: Eukaryota > Metazoa > Arthropoda > Insecta > Diptera > Polleniidae > Pollenia > Pollenia amentaria. The sequence continues at coordinate 177,909,913 of OX031010.1, read as the reverse complement.
AAAGCATTGCTACAACTTTTAAATCGCAGCATATGCGCCACATATGTTTGGCGTAGTTAACCCTTTGTAAAATATTTTCCAGTGCATCATATGTTTCTTTCGTTTCTGTACTATAGGCGATTGGAACTGAAGGTTTTTTATTGGTCTTATGCAGTAAAACCGCCTTCAGGCTGAGTTTTGAACTGTCAATAAATAATCTCCAGTCATCTGCTTCATATTTTATTTCCATTGCGTCCATCAATTTTCCTACGTCCGGGCAATATGCAGAAGTTTTTTCATCATTCACAAGGAATAAACTTTGGAGTGTTGCCTGACGACTTCGATAAGCTGTGACTTTCACACCGGGTGCCAACAAATAGTTTGATTTCAAAATGGAAGCCAGCTCTTCCGATTTATGCTGTGTTAATTCCAACTTGGCAACAATTGAATCAAGCTTATTTTGATTTATTAAAATTGGCTCATTGGATACTGATGGCTCATATGGGCGATCATCACGTGCATGATATGTCGGAGCAGTCGTAGAAGAGAAAATATCTAAGCTAGAAGCTTTTGGAATAGGAATGTGGTCCGAATGAGGCAATGGTGTTGCGGCACTTGCAACACCAACGTAATTATACGAGTTTCTTATCCTTTTTGCGGCTCCTTTATTCGCACATGCATAGCAATTCAATGGATTGTGACCTTCGACAGGATAAGTCCAAGTCATTGAGATACCGAATGGCACACTTTCACGTCTTCTATTTTTCCAATCCATTAGACGGTTGTAGCAGCTTCTACACACTATATTTGGTACCCAATTTTCGTTCACTATAACATTTTGGTTGAAGTACATCTCGTATGTTTGAACAAAATCAGTACTGAAATTTCCCCTTTTTTTATGTGTTGAGATATATTGACCACAGCAGTAGCAAAAGCTATTTATATCTGGCTTGCACAGTTCCATATTCTGTTCTCTTTTGTTCACTTTTAAAAAACTGGAGAAAAATCACTTTTACTGTTCGCGTTCGTCGGCACTTGTTGAATGACAAAAATCACAGAACCAGTGTGAGAAAGAGAAGAAGTATAATGACAATGCATGTTTTATGTGAACATTACAGAACCAGTGTTGCCACATCAATATTTCTCTTTTAGTACAGTAGAAAAATATGAGAGAGTTCGGCTTGTGAGTGTCAATGTTTTCTCCAAATAATGTTGTGCATATCTGGAGCAAATTTTTGAAATTCATACATTTACCTAATTGTGAATAAATGAGAAACGCGTGCATCGATTTTCATGATCTATGCCTTTTTTTGCTCATGAGTTATGTGACTTTACGCGGAAGTAATTAGTTTTGGCACTTTTTTCCATTTTGGATTTTTTATGAATTTAAAAAAAAAAATATTTAAATTTTTAGGCAAAAAATACTTTTTTCCCTTCATACATTCATTTTTAACTTCGAAAGTGTTGCACATATAGGAAAACGGTATAGAAACAGATTAGAGAAATTGTAATTCTTAATTTTTCTAAATTTGTTTCATCAAAATCGGACAAGTGGTTCTCGAGTTATGTTAAACTACGTTTTTTCTCACCCCCCAGACAATAATCCCAAAAATGTTCCATAGTGTTATTGAAATCTTTAGAAGTGGTGCCACATATATAGCATCGGCTAGTTGAGGTCGTGTTGGTTACAGCATTGCAAACTTTGCCATCAATCATGGTCATTTTTAAAATGTGAATATAAGCAAATTCTTTACCATCAATATTTACTTTAGTAGGAGTGAGGTTCTTAATTTCATTTTGCACATAACTTATTTCCTCTTTTGTTACACCTGTAGTTTCTTTTACATACCGAAATTTTTTTAACAAAATACTTTGAACTGCTGTCTTTAAGGAATAAGCGGGATTCTGCGGCTCTTGTTTTTTTATAGAAAAGCTGAATGTGTAACGTATTCAATAAACAAAAAAATATGATCCGGACGAATCCTGATCCATAACAAAATTGCTTTTGAAATTAAAAAAATTACATTTTTTATGTGAAAAAGAGGGTATGTTCAACTACCGAAAAATATAACGAAAGTTAAAAATAAAAGTTAAAACTATTATTTATTTAATAGAAGCTTACTTGAGCTATGGGAATCACTTTCACTTCTATACACAACTTAAAATAAACATACATGCGTAGTGCGAAATTTGATATAATTTGGGCACCCAAATATAAATACGTATCAAGTCAACGATCAAATTGCGTCTAACTGCACGGAAGCGGTGACGTATGGTTGTTGAAAAAAAGGGTGGGGGTAATTCGCGGAAGTGTCTACTATACGTAGACGTCAATAGTTTGTGGCTACTACGTATTTAAGATTTTGACTTTTGGCCGCCTAAATACTTCAAATCGATCACTGTGCGACGGTCTTAAAATGAAAAACTTACAGCGGAAAATCTGAGGAAACTACCAATAACGTAGGTCACACTACTGACGTTGTTTTACATTTACTTGAGGACTATCTCGATAAAGGCTACACGGTTTACATGGATAAGTTTTATAATTCAGTTAGTCTTACAAGACAGTTACAGTCACGAAAAAATTATGTGTACGGAACCCTACATAATAACAGAAAATTAAACCACAGAGATGTGGTAAATCGTAAATTGAAAAACGGGAGCGTTTTTGGCATCAAAATGGTCCTGTTACTGTACCGAATATAACTCGAGATAACAATAATGGAATGGCTGGCATTGACCGATCAGTTCAGATGATTTCGTACTACACATCTCTAAGAAAGACTAATAGACGGCCAAAAAAGGATTCAGTATATATTATATAGATATATGTGACCCGGTCTATGAAAAGGTGGCATATGGCTCAAAAAATTATATTTCACTTTTTTTTTGGTTCGGATAGTTTTTGAGACGCTCTTTAGCATGGTGAAAAGCAGAAAGTCCTAACTTGCTTAGAAGTGTACTAAAAATGTAGAGAAAGAAAAGCACATATGAAAGAAAAACAGGATAATGAACAGTTTGGGCGAAATCAAATGATAAGACCTTTCAGTATCTTCAGTATTGTCACACCATTTTTGAGACCAACAGAAATAGAACGAAGGAGAACCACTACCGAGAAACTGACGAAATACATTGTTAATCTTTAACAGCTGATTTTTCGAAATTTTGTTTTTGAGTCATAAGCCACCTTTTCATAGACCGGGTCACATATATACAAAATGCTCACTGAATTTTAATCTAAAATAAAACTGATAAAGTTCAGAGAAGAATTCGTCGTCGCGTTGACTGGAGAAGAGATTCAAGCAGTTTTGAAAAATTAGAAATTAGAGTGCAAGAGCTCCATTATTTGAGCGTTTATCACCAACAAAAAAAAAAGAAAAAAAAAACAACGTCCGACAAAGCCATGTCGTACATGTACCCAAGCAAAAAATTTAATTTTAAAAATGTTTAATTGTATTTAAATAAAGTTTCGCTTAATTTTAAAAAAGTTTCGTTTATTTTGAAAAAGGTTTCGTTTATTTTGAATAAAGTTTCATTTATTTTGAATAAAGTTTCGTTTATTCTGAAAAAGGTTTCGTTTAATTTCAAAAAGGTTATATTTAAACTGAAAATGCTATAAACGACATAATCCGATTTTATTCGTAGCTACACAAAAAAGGCTAGTTGAGTGAGTACGAGATAAGTGGTAGTTGGCAACCTAGAAGGGAACGCAATCTACGAGTTAAATTTCGATAGCTTCCATCTCTTGCAAAACTCTGATTAAGGAAAATATAAAACAATTTTGAACTTTTGTTTCTGAATTAAATTTAAATTAAATTTACTGCTTATTAGATTAAATTTTAATTCAAAATAAATCTGGAAGTTAAACTGCTTTATTTATCAGTAAATATGTTGTAATGGCAACGTTGTTATACACAAACTTAAAAAAGCTTTTGATTTATTAAATCTTAAATATATTTTCAATTGCATACTTTAAGCCTGTTGTATTATTATTACAGTAACCATTGATGGAATTCAAAGTACAATTTATTTTTTTGTACTTTGCGATAGCAAACGGTATTTTTTTTTAAACCTTATAGAACTTATTTTTCAGGGGGGTTATATTTTGGAGGGTTATTTCATGCCGCCAATATATTTACATTTAACAACGTGCACTTGCAAAATTTTTGCAAGTGCACGTGCATAAAAAACTGAAATGGCAAATTGTTTTTATTTTGATTTCTTGCGAAAACAATAAAAGCACTTTGTTTTTGTTTTTAATATGTTTTTTCTTTACACACTTACAACTACAATTAATGCTGGGAGAATTCCAAATAATTGTAGTGCGGAATGTAAGAAAAGATAAACTCATCACTGATTTATTGTTTGGTATTTTGTTTAAGCTTTGATATCGTTGCAAAAAAGACTTTATGAGTGTTTGTAGGTAATTCTCGTTCCCTCTGTAGTCTTGTTTGCTGATACCTTTGGCTTTTCTAAAATTATTTAGGAGAACGTTTCCTGATGATCTGGCCTAAGCAACCAGTGAAATGCGCATAGGAACAGCTTATCCTTCAACAATAAATATCAGTATTTTTTTTATCAATTATTAAAAAAAAAGGGAATTAAGCACAACAAATAAAATCTTTTAATTTAACAACGCTATCAAATCAACCGAATGCACTTTCAAAATCAGTCGTCAATGCTTTCAATCAAAATTATGTCCAGCGATGAGGCTCGTTTTTGCCTTAACTGGCGTATTAATAAACAAAATTGCCGCATAGGAAGTGAGGTTAATAAACAAAAGGCCCTATACGCTCCATGACATCCAGAAAAAGATGCAGTCTGATGCGGCTTATCATGCGGTGGTATCATCGGAACTTATTACTTCAAAAGCGAAGCCGGAGTTTGCGTTACACGTTACAGTCGATGGAGATAGATATCACACAATGATTTATTTTTGTAAATATGGATGACATTGATTTAGGCGAGATGTGGCTTGAAGAGGATGGTGCTTCTTGCTATACCGCAACAGCAACACCGACATATTGGAATCAAATTTGGTGATAAGTTGATTTCGAGAAATGGACCTGTCAATTGGCCTACAAGGTCTGACAATTTAAATCCTCTCGATTATTTTGCGAGGGTAAACGCGAGGATACTGGTGAATTGAAGCCTTGAAGGTCAGCACTGTTCGTATTATTGATGGCATACAGCCAGCACTGCAAGAAAAAGTGCCTCAAAATTCGACGTCTAGAACAGTGATGGGTGTGTGGCAAGTGACAACATCCTGTTAAAACCACATAACGTTCAGGTTTATATCCTTAATTTCTGGCCACAAGAAGTACGTTATCAGCTCGTGATAGCGAACACCATTCACGGTAACTGCTTGGTCGACCTCATTTTCGAAGCAATACGGCTTGATGACACCAACAGCCCATAAACTGCACCAAACAGTCACTCTTTGTGAATGCATCGGCTTTTTAACAATCACTCGTAGATTCTCATTTGCCCAAATGTGGCCATTCTTCTTGTTAACAAAATCACGAAGTGCACGAAATGCATTTTGATTTGATTTTCGTAAAAGGCTTCAACAATTTTAACGCCTTGCGCAATTGTGTACCACTCCATGGTTGAATTTGTCGAACACTGAAACAAATAAATGTCAAATTAAGTTGGACAACAAACTTGAAGTTAATGTGTGACTCACAATTAAGATTGTGCATTATTTACCCTGACTTTACACATGCAAGTATTTACTTGCAAGTAGTGTATATGTATTATCAACGAAAATGTCGAAGAAATAGCCGAAAGTTTTGCAAGTTATTTGAGTGTTTACACAGTCAGTTGTAAGTTTATTTTTCAAATGTTCTCGAAGCGAAAACATCTTATGAAAAAAGCTTCATTTTTGGGTTAAAAAAACATTATCACGTTAATGTTATCACGAAATTTATTTAATAATATTAAATATAAAAAATTTAATTATATCTTTATTTTATTTTTGGTCCATCTTGATGAAAAAATTATTTTTATTTTTAAAATATGTGAATCCAGTATTGCCGTAATTACCGATATCATGAAATTTTCTGAGAAAATATTTTGATTAAAAAAATTTTTTTTAAATGCTTGCAATATATGTTTTAAAATACAATGAAGATGTGTTGCTTTGTAGTAGTGTTTTTTTTTTTTTTTTGTTTTTTATTCTTAAAAACACACAGCCCATCAACAATAAACATAATTTTTATATTACTAAGTATTAGTAAAGTGATACCAAAAGCATCCACGGTAGCACTGTTTCTTTATTTGTAATTTTAATTGCTGCAAGTGTCAAAAATTAACTTGCAAGCAAATTCTCTTGCAAGTTGGGCTGCAAGTGCGAAAAATGTGATGGTGTTAGTAAAAATGTGTGAGTGTATTGAGTTTTTCGAACTTGCAAAATTTTAGACTTTGTTTTTGTTTTTAATAGGCAATTAATTAACACTTTTTAATATAACCTATCAAACAATTTGAATACGCTTGAATAGACTAGTTTTGATATCGTATTAATTAGCTGATCGATAATTTGCTTCATTTACTGAATTTCTTTGAAACAGTAAACTCTTTGAATAATAAAAAGAAAAACAATAATAATTAACACACAAAATTAGAGATTTATAGGTCCCAGACCTTTCAATGCGATCAATAAGGCCGTGATTATTGGCTTTTCCGCCTCTTAATTAAAAGGCCAACACTGCTCTTGTAAACAGGCATTTGTTGTGTTTGACAGCCATCGATAGCAGACTACTGCGTAATTTGAGAAAATGCAAAAAAAGTTAATTTTGTGTACTCATTGAGTACTCCATGGCGAGTTGCAGCCGCCCTATTCTTTGGATTTCATCCCGAGTGACTATTTTTGGTTGAGTTCCAAACCATTTGCCCCACAAGTCAAAAATGTATCATCGAATACTTTTTTGTTGTACTTTGGGACAAATAGAACTGTACACTAATAACATTGTAACATGCACTTAAAAAAAAAAGTTGCTATGCAACCGAAGTTTTTGAACTCAGCCTTTGTTTCCAAACCTAAAGAAATGGCTCATGGGTCTTTCATAAAGAGTAAACTCTCATAATTCCACAAGGTCTGCGCGAGACCTGAAGAACAAATGTTGCTGAGTTGCCAATCGTGAGCCGTTGCTTGTAAAAACCCTAGTCTTTTTGGTGCCTACAACCGATATTTGTATATCGGTTTGATATAATTAAATAAATTTGATATAATTTAATAAACAATTCTTAAAGCTAGTTGCGTTGCTATTAAGTTATTGTGTATGAGGAAGAATATTTCAGAGATGCGTAGCATGTATAAAAAATTGCCATTCAGACACAAGAGAACGGTGTAGTGGAATTATAATCTTTTCCCCCCTACCTGATGTGGAAAATCTGATCTTATCGATAAGATATTGTGGCATTTCCGAGTAAATTATTTTATGCAAAAATAAAAGCACACGTATGTTAAGAAAATTGTTAAACGAAACTCCATATAGTTTTGAGGAAAATTTGGAAATATGATGATCATATCTTTTCAATCCATACACATATCTAATTATATTGTTGTATAAAACATTTAGCTTTCCTTTGAGAATTATTTATTTATTTATTTATTTATTCATCATATTGTTATTCTATACAACAAGACATAAAAGTCTTATAATTACAGTACAGGATTAGAAAAGGTTAAAGGCAATGTGTAAAGCTACGTTTAACAAACAATATTAAATATTACATACATATTTGATAATAACATAATAAAGAATACATAAATAGTAAAAAAAAATAAAAATAAAGAGAACAATGATATTTGTATATGTGTATTTGTTAATGAAATAAGTTATAAATAGCCTTTTTAAAATGCATTGGACTACTAGTAAATTGAATACTTGAGGGTAATAAGTTCCAAAGACGAATTGAGTGGGTATAAAATTGCCACGATGACTGTAATGTCCGGTATCTGACATGCATCAAATCATTGGATCTTTGTGAACGGGTAAACGAGAGTCTTCTATAGAGATATATAGGTATACGTTTATAAATAATTTTGTGCAACAGAGTTAATGTTCTTATTTTCAACAAGTTGACAAAAGTAACTCCATATAAGTCACTTGCAAATGGTGTGATATGATCAAATCTCCTTAAACCATACACATTTCTAATTACAGCATTATAACTTAGTTCCAATTTCCTGAAGCTACTTGCATCACTACTTCCAAAAATTTCACATCCATATAACAAGGTAGGTATTAAATAGGTTTTTGCAAGAAGTTGACGAATTCTTAAGGGTGTAAATTTTTGCGTTCTCCATAGCGTTCGCAAAAGACCATATGTTCTTCCAGAAGCTATATTAATTTGGTCATTCCACGTTAGAGTATTGTTAAAAATTATGCCTAGATTTTTTGCTGTCCTAACCACTTCAATTCTTTGACTGTTTAATACAACTTCCGGAGAAAAGTTAGCTCTAGACGATTTACTTTTAATAGCTAAGCACCTTGATTTGCACGGGTTTATGCAGAGACCGTTTGCAGTTGCCCATGAGTGTACGCGCGTAAGATCAGCATTTAACTAACTTACACAATCATCAATATATTTCTCAGGAGAACTTATGTATATTTGTACATCATCAGCATAGATATGAATGTTGCAATATAATAATTGGTTTGCTAAGTCGTTTATATACATAGTGAAAAGCAATGGTCCAAGTATGGAACCTTGTGGAACACCTTTTGTTACGTTTATTGATTTAGATCTAATGTTATTGACAAATACTGACTGTCTTCTATCTGTGAGGTATGAGTTTATTAGACGTACAGAAGCGTTAGAGAAATTAAACATTGTATTTAGTTTTTTGCAGAGTATACCATGATCGACCATATCAAAGGCTTTTGAATGATCCAATAGGACAAGTAGCGAAACATGAGCACAGTCAATACTTTTACGTATTTCCTCAGAAACATCAATAAGTGCACTAACACAACTATGACCAGGTCGAAAACCAGATTGCCTCTCAGTTATTAAGTTATTATTATTAATATGTTTGTAAATCTGCTTATAAACCAGTTTTTCAAAAACTTTAGATAGGTATGGAAGAATTGCAATCGGACGAAAATCACCATTAGATTTAGGTATAGGTATTATTTTCACATACTTCCAGTTCTCGGGGAACGTGCTCTTTGTTATTATATTATTAAATATATACGTTATATATGGTATTATAACAGGCAGGATAAATTTCAGAAACTTTGGATGAATATTGTCCTTTGCTAACTGAATCACAGGTTGTAAAAAGTTCACAACCGTAAATTAAAGCAGGAACAAGGTAAGATTTTGCAAGTAGTTGCCTTATATTAAAGGGAGAATAGTACTGTGACGAACAAAGTCACCTCAACTTTGTGTACGTTTGACCTGCAAGTGTATTCACATGGTTTGTCCAGGTAAGGCTGTCATTAAAAACTAAACCAGGGTTTTTGGCAGCATTAACAATTTATTAAAACATCAACATTGGCAATGGCACTAATAGTTTTCCTGCGAATTAAGATACACTTTGATTTACGAGGGTTTGAGCAAAGCCCATTTGATGTTGCCCACCGGTAGATTTTGTTCAGATCGTCATTAAGTTTTGAAATATTTTCAGCAACGGAAATGACAGGACTACTTAAATACAACTGCAAATCGTCGGCATACATATGAATCTTGCAGTGTAAGAGTTGTTTTGGCAGATCATTTGCATAAATAGAAAAGAGGTGTGGTCCAAGGATTGACCCTTGAAGCACTCCCCTAGATAAATTTAATACCGAAGACTGACGATTGTTTGAACATACAAATTACCGACGACCAAAGAGGTATGACGACAATAGTCGCGTGGAAGTTAAGGAGAAATTAAAAAAGTTTTAAGCAAAGCATGCTATGTTCAACCGTATCAAAGGCTTTAGAATATTCAAAAAAAACAAGGAAATTAATTTTTCCTTCATCCAGTTCACGTCGTAAGTTTTCAGTTACATCCAGTAATGCAGAAACACAGCTATGACTTTGGCGAAAACCAGTTTGCATATCAGACAACAGATTGTTATTTTTGATATATAACGACATTTGATTAAAACGAAGTTTTTCAAGAACCTTAGATAGAAAGCACAAAGCATTTCCATTTGAAAGGAAAAGTGCAAGTCATTATAATGGTGTTGAGCAAATGTGTTATATTGTATATGGCAAGAGTGCAGGCAACAATATCTTTAGAAATTTAGGATGTATGTTCTCAGAGCCAACCGCGTTCGACTTAATAGAATTAAATGTTGTTAAAACTTCAGAGTGGCTTCCACAAGCGTAGTTAAATACCTTACTATTTACAACGTATTAATTAGGATTTGTTCTAGAAAAGTTGTAGAAGAAGTTATCAGTTGGTAGAAAAGATATATTTGTGAATGTTCTATTAAGCTCTTCGACGTCGACCTGACAACTGCTTGAACTCTCTGATCTACCAACCCCAATCTCACGAATGTATTTCCAAGTTTGCCTAGATTTTATTGCAGATCCAAGCAGTCTGGAATAATACTCAATTTTTGCAACCCTGATGCTAATGTTAACGTTAATTCTTGCGGTTTTAGATTCAGCTCTTAATCCAGAGGTTCTAAAACGCTTCCACCTTGCATAAGCACAGCCTCTTTTAGCTATTAAAAGTTTAATATTGGAAGAAAACCAAGGCTTTTTCCTACCATTTATTGTTTTAGATTTTAGTGGAACTGTTTCATCAAATAGACTTTGAATATTGTCCTGAAAAAATATAACTTGCTCATCAACTGAGGGCATGTAATACATTTGAGAACAATCAATACGGAAGAAGCTTTCACGGACCACATTGTAGTCTATTCTTTTAAAGTCACGATAGCGGACAGTATGTTCCGACAGAGGAATACTAATATTATACGTTAGAAATATTAAGTCATGCTTTGAAAAACATGGAGCTGACACTTGGTCATACAACATTACTTTAAACGGATTCGAAACAAAAATAACATCAAGCAAAGTTCTGCTGGTTGCTGTATGATGAGTTGGATTTACTGTGTTAGTGGGAGTGAGGCCAAAGGTTAACATATTGTCAACTAATTCAGATTCCAAAAGTAGGTTTGTGTTAAAATCACCTAATATAAGAATATCATCATAAGTAGCGGCAAGCTACTTCTGAAATATATAAAATATATTCAATTAAAAAATATTTATGTATTGAAATCTATGAATTCTCTAAGGTAAACTTTCAAAATAATTTCTCCTTGAACTGTTGGACCAGTTTTTTCTCTTATTTTGCCAATTTTTTTTTTTATGATTCTTCTTTAAAAAGTTTATAAGCTTTTGTTCATTCCGATGCTTTTTAACTCTTTGAATAAAATTTTTAAAATTCAGTTTTCACTTTCTTTACGTTTTATTTCCTTTTCGTTTTAAAATTTTGTGTTTTTTTCTCATTATCATGTTTTCTTTCTTCTTTTAACTTCATTACTACTTATACAGAAACTTATTTTCTTTTGAGTAAATTTCAAAGCAAATTTTAATTCATATTTTTGCTTTACATTTAACAGGAAAGGCAAAACTTTTCTATTCTCATAATGAATTCATAAAGTTAAAATGGCAAACAAAAACTTTTGAGGCAAAATAACTGATTTCTAGGGTGGAAATAATTTTATATTCCTTGTGTGGTGAAGTTATTAGGTATTGGGTACTTTTTTATTATTTTATACTTTTTAGCAATTAATAAATTATGTAACACCCAATTTTCACGATGATTTAAAAGACATGTCATTTTCGTATTTCTTTAAATTTTTAATTTATTAAATTTTCACCATGTTTCTTTTCTTCAGTCAGAATTGATTTTTTCTGATTTCCTTGGTTCCTTATTCGTATAAAAATATTTACTGCCGTATTCATAAAAAACTAAATTGGACAAATTAGCGGGATGAAACCTAGAAACATAAACTTTGGCGTAAAAATATGTTTTCAAAAGAAAAGGAGACGCTAACGAAGTAGCGGGTTAAATGCTAGTATTAAATAAAAATAACAATATTTTGTGTACGGCAACAATATTTTTTCTCTGCGTGTATCCACGAGAGTAAAAATTACACCAAATTCTGGTAATTACCCACAACACTGGCAACACTGGTTAGTAGTAAATTTAAAAGTTTTTGACTCCGAAAATTTAACACGTTTTAATAAAATATCTATTGTGCACTTCTCTAAGTTAACCATTACCATTTGTGAACAACATTTTTTCCATTCCAGATTTTCTTTTTGTGTACTTCTATAAATATGTATACAACTCTGATAAAATGAAAAATCTTAGTCAGGGATTCCACGCGTCCACGCTTGTTTTGAAGTTGACTCTGTTGAAAATAAAAGCATTAAAGTTTTTCTATATTCTTTAGTTAAAATTCAGAACTTTGTTGACTAAATATTTAAAAAGCTACAAACTACATCTTCCTTTCTTAGTCTACTAAACTACCGTTTTTACTTGAGTTTGGTCTATTTGAAAAATTGTTATACCTTAACTTTTCTAAGTAATTTATTTAACTGAAACCACAAATTTTTTTTATAAAAAGTGTACATATTTTACTATTAACATCCCTTTTTAAGTTATTTAAAGAAAACTTTGCATTTTAGGGGAAAATTTCTTTGCTACCACAAAGTATTCCTTTTGGCCTACAAGAAATAGGAATAAAGAAATATGTAAGTATAAAAGTTGTAAACATTTAAAGTTTTTGGTTTTTCTTATTTTTGTGCAAAAGAGTGCAAAAAGGCAACATTAATTTTCTTTTTTTTTTAAGAAAATAAAGAGAAAAAAATAAGATCATACTGTGTAGTTCTTGTACGTAAATTAAATTCTTTTTGTGGTTAGAAATCCATTTATTTTTCTCAATTTACTTTTTAACCGCACAACTGGTAGTGAGTCTATGAATGATTTGAACCATTGACCTGGTCACCCTTTCTCCAATTACTTTTTAAGTTTTTCTGTTGTTTTCCTAATGTTCATTTCAATGTAAAACATAACAATATTTTTACAACCGTTGAAACAGTGGGCCAATAGTTTTAAAAAATAAAACAGAAAAAATTTTCGAACAAAAAATCCTTTGAACAATGATTTCAAAATTATTTCGTTCATAATAAACAAATAAAATTGGGTGCATCGGTAAGCCAGTTGGTAGTGAGCTAGTCTATCAATGTTATGGTTGTGTATTCGTTTTACGCCAGACAATCTAGTATGTTGCACTACAACGGGCGGAAGGTCCAAACCTACGATAGGCAACCTATACTATTACATTTAGCGATTGTATGCGCTGCATGCATTTTACATATGGTGTTGTTAATATTATTTGATTCTCTACATTGTGTGTGCACACTTACATGATAAAAGAGAAAACGCGGCGCCCTTAATTTGCCGATCACAAGTCTTAACTACTATTGCTCGGTTCATTAAGTAAGAATACAGTTTGTAGTTGTATTTGTAACTCTCATTAAAAAATAAATTAAAAAAATTTATTATCAACAAAAACAAGTTTTTTACTGCTTCAGACACTGTAGGGAAAACTATAATATTTTGTTATGCATTGAAGAGTAAAAGTTATTGTTGTAAAGGGTGTTACTTTAATCCCCGTAGAACTTGAATTGTAAAAAAAACATAAAAAAATTAAAAAAAGTTACTTTTGGGAATTCGAAATTTATTATTAATAGGGGTTCTTAATGACGTTCGAAATTCCCATTTTTTTTTTTTTTTTTTTGTTGAGGAAATAAATTAATTTTAAACCAATTTTTTTAAAATTTTTTTTTTTTTTTTTTAATTATTTCGGGTATATAGACCGTGATGGCTCTTCTTGATAAAACGAATTCCAGACGTCCATTTTTGGGCCATTTATTAAAGCATTGCTTATCGTTTGTCACGAATAACTGAAACAAAGCGTCAATTGTTGCATAAAGCAGTGTCTTCACACAGCCTTGCCGGAAACAATCAAAAAGTGTCAAATCGCACGATCTTAAGGGCCGACTGAAGGGACCCGTGCTCGATATCAACTTATCGTCTAATTTTAACAAGTGGATGGTCGTATGCCAAGTAGCGCCATCTCGCTCGGGCCAATGTCATCCATATTTACAAAAAAAAAAATTATTGAACGAAAAAATTTTATTGAACGTAACTTAGATGGTCCGATGATCTCACTAGCGTTAAACCGCATCAAACGGTTCTTTTTTCCGTATGTAATGGAGTCTATACCCAGAAGAAAATAAAAATTGACTTAGTAGTGTTATAAGATTGGCGGGATCGCCATGTAGTGTTGCTGTGTGGAGTAACACTGTTTTGAGTATGTTTTTGCTGCGAGCAACGCCAAATATATTATGGCTAAAGAGCCGCAGTTTTCAAAATGTATTAAATATATTACAGCTATAGAGCCGTTTTAGTTGAGATTCATTCTGTTTTATTAATCATAAAATTCTTTCTTAAATACTAAGTTTAAAACTGTTATACTAAAACTATGAAGTTTGTCATACCGATTGTAGACCAATCAGATTCTTGCTTTCATTTCTCCGCTTTGGATATCTTCTTTCACTTGCATTCTAGTGCAAGTGTCAAGTGTCGTATCGAATGTTGTGTTATACTTTAAACACATTCGAGACAGCAGGATACCGACTTCAATATGTCAAAAATAGGATACATGTGTGTATATGGAAATGATCATTTTAACAACGACACGGCTTCATGGCTACAGGTTGTTGTCTATGCTAAGTTTGTCGTTACAGTCAAATCAAACTAATTTCTATTTTTGTCCGCTACAAAATAGAAAAAGTGTTGCTAATATTTATAATGAAAAATTAGAAGAATAAGTGCTTAAAGAAATAATTTTTTTGTTAAACAGCAAAGAACCGGATTAAACCAAGAATATAAGCTCGGCTCACCACCAAATATTATTATTACTTTTTAGAATCCTTAAAAGAATTTATATAGGAAGATATTTATCACACCAACGCTCCTACTTTAAGAGCTTTAGGTCGTAAAAATTTCAAAATACTTCATCCATATCTCTTAGCAGTATGGGTATCATTGAAAATTTCAAAGTGCGTTTGACAAGGTGTTTAAAGCTTACCGATTTATTAACCCATTAAGAGCCCATTTCAAATACTCATACTTCTTGACTGACTTTTTTTTTATAAAATTGGCTTTATAATTAAATTATGTCGATATAAAAATAATTATTTAACAATAATATACACATGTTACCAAAGTTTTTAGGGATTTGATTAAAAAAGTTCTTCAACCAAATGGTATTTGACTTTGGTAGACCGAAATTTGCTTTTTGAATGAATGATTATCTATTTTAAATGAATGATTACCTATTTTAAAATAGATAATCATTCATTCAAAAAGCAAATTTCGGTCTACCAAAGTGAAATACCATTTGGTTTAAGGATTGATGTTTGACTATTGACGTCATCCGGCTTCAATAGCCGAGTGAGTAAAACGGCAAACCCCACTGACGAGATTGTGTGGTTACAATCGAAACTAGTATGGGCAACCTGTCCGTGAAAGCCTGGGTTCAAATCTCAGCGCAGTCAAGAATGAAAAATTATCAATAAAAATTTTAATTAATTTCATGTTGTAAACATTCCTGTCTTCATAAAAATAATTTAATGAAAATTAAATTCAATGAACTTAAGCCTAATTAAATAATATCTAAATTTGGATTAAAAACCATTAACAGTTCAATAAAATAACCACAATACTAATATTGTTCTTAAAATATTTACATATTAATATAATTAAATATGTAACAAGTGCAAAAACTATTACCACATATATATTTTTACTCAAACTTATTAATAAAGTCCAAAATGAATTTTTTTAACCCTAATAACTAACTTTAAAACTTTATATGATAGAGCTTATAAAAATATAGCATACAAAAACTTGAAGTGTTCTCTTTAACATATTATATTTAAATAAATATTATTACACATATCGAAACAATTTTAATATAAATGAAATTTTGTAGAAAAATCTAATAAGAAATGTAAGTTTTTGAAGTTGGCTCTTAAGGGGTCAATAAATCGGTATACTTAATACATCATGTGAAATGTATTTCGAACGACTTTGTTATGATACTTAAACTTTTAAGATACATTTTTTACCTAAAGAGATATTGATAAAGCACAATCATATTTCGTACAAACCTTAATTTTTCATTTTTATTTTGCTTTCAATGAATACTGACGACGATTGTGCTGCGACATTTTTGGTATAAATATAAAATAAAGAAAAATAACACTGTGCAAAAAATTGACACTTTTTTTCGTGACAAGCTGGGCACCTGGCGTTTTAACATAATTCGGGTACGCTGAATCCAGTGGTGCCCGCGGTTTTTTATGATTGGCTCTGGTTTTCGAGATATACCGTTATTTCGAAAATGGAGGAGGTTGCACAACATATGTTCGCGTAACTCAAAAACGCTTTAGCTTATTCAAAAAACTTAAAAAACCGAAATTCCGCAATAAAATTTCCTTTAAGAAAAGTAAAACCTCTTTCTAATATCCGCAGTCGTTTTAGAAACATAATAGGATTCACTCCTAGGAGGATAAAATGTATGACCGACCTCCAATGTTTATTGTTCTTAACATTTTCTTAAAACATTGCCATATATCTCCACCCCTTAGGGGCTCCCATAAAAATATGGCCGTTTAATGAAATTCTTAAATTTGGCCCCTGCAGCGCCTATAATGCCCCTAGATGGGTCAAATATATGACCAACCCCACTTTATTTTTCATCGCAATCATTTATTTCTAACATACCCACCCGCTATCTCCATTGCTTAAGGGGGCTTCCATACAAAATGTTCAATGCAGACTAGAAATATATTGAAGAAAAAGTCCCATAAATTCCCAGAAGTCGCCCCTAGTGGTATATAATGCATGACCGACCTCAATTAATTTTTTGTCCTTAACATTTTCTCGAGACATTCTTGCCCCTTATCATCACTTCTTAGGGGGGCTCCCATACAAATATTGCGTTTTATGAAATTCTTAAATTAATTAAAATTTGGCGACTTTTGTGAATAAAATCAAAAGTTGCAAACAGATTTTAATCATTTATGGCTTGTTTTGTTTGGAATTTCGTTAGAAGCATAGCTGCATTTTCCAATTTTTTATGAATTTTTAAGAAACAAAAATTTCGAAATTTTGTTAAAAAAATTATTTTTTTTTCCAAAAAAAATATGTTTCTAAAACGACTGCGGATATTAGAAAGAGGTTTTTAGTTTTCTTAAAGGAAATTTTATTGCGGAATTTCGGGTTTTTAAGTTTTTTCAATAAGCTAAAGCGTTTTTGAGTTACGCGAACATATGTTGTGCAACCTCCTCCATTTTCGAAATAACGGTATATCTCGAAAACCAGAGCCAATCTTAAAAACCGCGGGCACCACTGGATTCAGCGTACCCGAATTATGTATGTTAAAACGCTATGTGCCCGGCTTGTCTGTTTTTTCAACTAGCATAGTGTAATTTTTGGTAAATAGTGCTCTAAACAAAAACTGTTTTGGGGCTAACAATGCTGCTAAAACATTATAATTTACGGGTGAAAATTGTATTGCTTTTTCGCTGAAATGATTACTTTTACCACTAGACACAACAAAAAGTTTGACAAATATCCAACATGTCTGCCAAATATTAAAAATTTTTAATATTTCTGCAAAAATTGCTTCAAATGTTTGTCAAAACAAAATATTAAAATATTTTAAATGTTTTTTTTTAATAAATTCATTTGTTTTTACGTTACAAAATGTAATAATTTGTAAGTATTTATATTTTTGTAGGCTTAAATTAACTTTGTGTACGAGTCTGCAATTATGCATGTTGTTCAATTCATGAAAATTAAAAATGATAGTGGCACCACTGATATGTAAATACATAATACAAGCCACAGCTGTTTATATTTTTTTAATTGTAGCTGCCGTCTTCAAAAAATAATTCAGTAGCATTTGTAGTCGTTTGTTCGTGTTGCCTGCTGTCTCGAATGTGTTTAATGCATTAGTGAAAACGGTGGTATGCAGGTGTCAAGTGTTGTGTGGAATTTAGTGTGACTGAAGTACATCGGTATGTGAGATAAAGTGAAGTGGTCAAGTACAGTGGTATGCATATACATTACAATTTCAATAAAAAATGTTGTGTTACTAATTAAACAATTAATCAAATTCGCACCGGTATACAAATTAATAGTATCAATTAAATATTTGTTGATATTAACAAATTTTTCTGCAGTAATTTTATTGATATACGGAAGCGTTTTAATCACTTGACTTAATTTTTAATTAAAACTGATTTCATTTTTTATTAATGGTTTAATTGGCAAGAATTTTTTCTGTGTAGAGTCTGTGGATTGGTCTTATTCCATACATAGAAAAAATTCTCAAAGATTTTTCACCAATTAAAGCATTAATCAAAACTAAAATCAGTGTTTATTAAAAATGTAATGAAGTGAATTAAACGTTTAATCGAGTGAATTAAACATTTAATCCAGTGAATTAAACGTTTAATCAAGTAAGTTAATCATTCAATCAAGTGAATTAAACGTTTAATTAATATTATTAATTTATTAACTGGTGCAATTATAATAACTTTTTTAATTAATATCACAAATTTTTTAATTTTTAAAAATTTTTAGTTTTTTTTTTTGTGTATGGGGCAATTTTGTATCCTAACAAATGCGTTAAGCCAAAAATTTGCCTCGCTGCGTAACATAATTTTGCGAAAAAAAAATGGATAAGAGATTTTTTAAGTAAATTTGGATAATTAAGTAGCGTTGTAAAAGCTTGAATCTATCCAAGATGAGTTTCCAGAATAAACTGATCTCTCAAAATGTGGGAAGACTATGACAGTTCGTTTGACAGCTCACCTTTTTGTAAACTCTATCGAGCTTAAAAAACACCATTTATCATTGTTTATTTGAGAACTTAATTGCATCTAAAAAAGTAACATCTGCACCACATTTTTGTTGTTCTTTTTGTATCTAATGCAATAGTTACTTTTTACATAGTTGCTGTTAGTGTTAGATACATATACATATATATTTTTCATTTATTTCCAACGACTTTTTCTGCTTTATTTTTTCGAATGGGTTGTAGCTGCTGTCGTCGCAGGCCAAAATCAATCGTTAGCAAATACCACAAAAACTTTTTTATTTATTTTACACATTCTTCTTCTCGTTTGAAAATATTACATTGCACAAACAAACAAAATTTTTTATTGTCAAAGTTTAAATGTTTTACTCGAATATTTTGGATTTTTGTTTATAAAAGTATGGAAGCCGGCCATAAACAAATCAGTTAGTTGATTTGTATGTAACAAAAAATTTAATAAAAAACTTTTTTACTTGTCTTGAAAATGAAATGAATAAATCATTTTTACTTGTTTTAGAAATGAGTTCTACTACCGTAAGTTTGGTACGGGTACGTCTTTAAAATCGGTCTATGATTTTACCTAAACACTGTTAAGATTCTCTGCCCGAATTGGCAGGAAAAACATTATGTTTCCTTTGTTCCTTTAACGATGTTAGTGTCTTTTAAGAACCCTGTGGGAAATCTGTGTCAACTGTTCTTAAAGCACTTATCCCGTGACCAGAGAACACGATATTAAAATAAAAAGGAAGAGTTGTGATAGGTGATAACAGATCATATCATTTAACTGGCGATAAATTGTTTAAATTGTAGTTATTCGAGAGTAAAGGTAATTCACACAAAACTAGTCATGTGACTGGATTTTGTGCGGGCGGGTAATTTTACTTTATGTGAAGGAGATCTATAATATTAACATATATAGTTCACTCGGGACAATATATCGACAGGCATTATTTTAACCGAAACTTAATGTCTCTATTTAGGTTGTTTTAGTGACCTGTTACACAGTGCCAAAGAGGTACCATTTAACCCCCTCCTAAGACATCGCCATGTTAAAGTGGCAAGTGCCCTTCATATTAGGTGTAATAACTCAAACCGGTCACCACCACTTTCGAACTGTCACGTGACAAGTTTGGTGTTAGTTAATCAAGCGATCACAAAATATCGTTCTTTTCTCGATTTGAGTGATACTAAAAATAACTGCAGCTATTTTTAATTTTTCCATATTTTGGTATACAAATTTAATTTTTAGTAGAAATGCACAGAATAACTTCCATTCCACGATTACAGGATAATTTTATAAATTACATCCACTTTTAGTTTTTTCTTCGTTATGTTATTAGTAGAAAAGAGTTTGCGTTTGTAAATGCATTCAGGGGTACCGCAAGGCTCCGTTCTTTCTCCTACATCTACTGTGCACATCTACTTCATTGAAATATATATAAACATTTGAAATCACTGATGCAGGGCAGTGATGCATTAACGAACGTACACAGATTCACCTGAGCACTTGCCGTGTTGGCCTAATCTTAAGGTGTTCTTAACCACTGGGTGAAAAAAAAATTCATATTAGATTTCGCTGAAATATCTTATAAAACAGATAATAGTAATTTGTTATTCCAAAAAGTTGTTATGATAAGTCCCACAAGACTCCTTTCTAAATTCAATTTCAAACGAAGAGATCTTAGCTAGAAGTTGGTTTCTAGATCGAATTCAGCAAAAAGACGAGGGGAGCACCAAAATCTGCCCACCCGTCGTATAGATGGCAGCAGTAGTTAAAAAATACTTTTTAAAAAAATGTAACCGTTATGTAAAAAAGTGTAATATCCCTTAATGGATACCTTCCATAAGTGTAAAGAAAGCATTGAGTCCTTTTCAGGGGATATCCCCCTTGTTGGGACACATTTCCTCCGATGGTCCCTCCACTGCCCCGTTATAAGAGATTCTACTATAATCCAATACATACATTTTAAAGGTCTCAGTCCAACCAATTTTAAAGCCCCGCTAGATTCTACGCTAAGGGAATCTACTCCTTCGTTTAGGACTATAAAATATTGGGTAGCAGTATTAAAACAATGCCCTGCGAACTGCCAAGATGAACACCGCACAGTGGGTTCGATGTTGGCTACCATCGAACCCACTGTGCGGTGGCGATTAATTCATAGCAGCCGTAGTTTTAAATATATTGTATTTTTTTATTGATGAGTTATTATAAGCACATAAAAACACAGCATTTTAGAAAAAAAAGTAAAAAAAAATTTTATTTTTAACCCGTAAGCGCATTATTGTTTTTTGAAAAAAAGACCTTAGTCCACAATTTATGCTGTAACTTTGGCATGAAAAGCGATAAAGTAATGAATAAAATTGGAAATTAAATCATACTTAATGTGCTTTCAAAAAATTTAAATAATAATATTATTATATGTATCTATATTAGTATAAATTTATTTTAAAGTCCAATTTTTGTATTTCACAAAATTTTATATATGAACAATTTTTTTTTAAAAAAGTCATAAAAGAGAACATTATCATTTTTTAGTTCTTCTATAAAGGTATCCTTTTGGGGACCACACGTATACCCTGCGGTGTATACCCAAAATCGCGGAAAGGGACTCTTTCATATATAGGGCTGAATAATCACTCTTGTGGGAAAATTCGGCCTGTGAAGACCCCAGTGGAGGTTGGATAGCTCCGGCTCCTATATAAGTGGCGAATGTATAATAATTGTCGGATTATACCACTCAAAAGGCGACATATGTATGAATGTTATCCTATAAGATATAGGGGCACTTGTCAAATGCTTTAAATGCATCACCTAGTGGCTGAGATTCCCCATGAGACTAGGCCATATGGCAGGTACTCATGTAAATTACAATCACAATTATACGCAAGCTGGGTGCCTCGTTTGTTTATAATAAAACAAGACCAGTGTCGAAAAAATGTTTTAAAAGAGGGTTAAGCGATGATTTAGAGCAATAAAGACGAGTTTTTGCAAACGTGCATCAACCCAAAATAGATAATGTTGAAAAAAATATGTTTATATTTTTTTAAACTTATTGTATTTTCTTTGTTTGATCGGTTAATTTTAGGACCGCTTTCGTAACTCCAAAAAAAAAAAACATTTTGTTGCTTTTAGACTTATAATTGCCTATAGGTCCCAAATAGAATCCACTCTCAGAGTAATTTTGCAATGTTTACTCACAAGAGTTGTAGTGTATTGAAAATTCGTCATATGACATAAATTGCCAAGGGCACACGTACTTATCAATTATATCAGAAACATATCCATACGTAGTGAAAAGTTAAACAACTGTTCGTTCTTTATTTTTTGTATTTCAATCACAGTAAATAAAAAGGCGTGGAATATTATTTCGCAAGGACTGACAAAAAAAAAAAATGTCATCAGAAATCGTTCAAACGATTGATTCAGTAAAAATATAATGGGAAATCTACGATAATTTATCAGCAGGGCAAGTTTGTTCAGACATAACTAGGGAGGCTAAAAAAAGCGTTTAATGCGCATTAAATATGCAGTTAAAACTCAAAAATATTGTTAAAACTATGCCCCATAAAAATCAAAAATTGCTCATTTGAAAACAAAATATTCAACAATTTAAAAAAAAATTGCATTTAAAAGACAATCCTAACATTAAATTCGGTGAATCCCAAACAACATAATATTTATAAACAAATTTTCGAGAGTTTACGCTATTTGAAAACTATGGGCAGTCATGGGCTCATAAAAAACATATTTATATTATGAGGTGAAAATTCATATAAGAGTTATTTGTGGCGAATATTACCTAGATACTAACATCCATATGAGATTTTTTGTCCTAAAGGGATTTCAAGGACGGTCACTAAATGGTTTATTAATGTTAACATTTGAAAGGAAGTTAAAGCTATTTATAGATGGGAGCCGATTCGAAAAGATTTTGATTTGCAGTAAAATGTTTTTGCGGCGAATTTAATCTAAATAACAACATAATATATGGCTTACGAACACAAACAGTCTAATTTGGAAAGAAGTTTTTATCGTTAATATGTGAAATTATAGACCGATTACCACCATTTACATAGACTTCGTCCTTAATACAAATTAAATCAAATTATCTACAAAATTGCAACTTGTACTGCCAGATTTGACGATTTTTGGGTACAAAAATGGTCTATTGACGATCTTTCGAATGTAAAATTTTGAAAAAATTTACATATGTTTTTAGTACTTCTTACGGCCAATTTCACCAAGTTCAGTTATAACTAACTATCAGTTATAGCTGTCAAAAACATATTGTTAACTGAAAGTTAAAGTAAAAGTTAGTTTTAACTGAACGTTAGATTCTCCCATTTATTTGATTGGCAGTAATTTTTATTTCTTAACTGTTCATAATACAAAATATGATTTATTTTAGCACAGTGCCTGTTTTTAAGAATTTAATTTAGGCCCCTATTACGGTTTACAACTCAACTCAGTTGAGTTGTAATTTCTTAATTTTTGTATTATGGTTTACAACTTTGCTATATTGCGGCGAACAAAAACATCAAAAAATTACAACTCATCACAATCAGTGAGTTGAGTTGTAAACCGTAATAGGGGCCTTAATTAGTTAGTAAAATTTTGAAAAAATTTACATATGTTTTTAGTACTTCTTACGGCCAATTTCACCAAGTTCAGTTATAACTAACTATCAGTTATAGCTGTCAAAAACATATTGTTAACTGAAAGTTAAAGTAAAAGTTAGTTTTAACTGAACGTTAGATTCTCCCATTTATTTGATTGGCAGTAATTTTTATTTCTTAACTGTTCATAATACAAAATATGATTTATTTTAGCACAGTGCCTGTTTTTAAGAATTTAATTTAGGCCCCTATTACGGTTTACAACTCAACTCAGTTGAGTTGTAATTTCTTAATTTTTGTATTATGGTTTACAACTTTGCTATATTGCGGCGAACAAAAACATCAAAAAATTACAACTCATCACAATCAGTGAGTTGAGTTGTAAACCGTAATAGGGGCCTTAATTAGTTAGTTCTGATTTAAAACATCAATTTTACAACCACTTCCTTAAAACACTTTAGCAGGATTATCGACGTGTAAAAAAGGTGTTTGATATTTCTTGGTTGTAGTTCATTTTCTAAATTTTCTTCTGAATGCATATCATTTTGAAAAATTGTTGATTGCGTTACCTGAATAATACGTTTCTAAACGAGCAGTTTTATTTTAAAGTCGAAAACAGGCA
The DNA here is from genome assembly GCA_943735925.1 of Pollenia amentaria. NCBI lineage: Eukaryota > Metazoa > Arthropoda > Insecta > Diptera > Polleniidae > Pollenia > Pollenia amentaria. Next base: position 177,885,778 of record OX031010.1, on the reverse strand, counting down.
GAATATATTAAAATTGTATACGCAAAAATAGCAACAAATTTTCAAAACTTATTAAAAGTTAGTGGTTTTTTACAATGACGGTTTTTTTTTGACGATTTATCTTAGTAAATTTGACGATTTTCTCCTCAACATTTGACGATTTTCAACAAGTTTTATCTGGCAGCTATGCTTGTACTTTGCACACTAAGTTAACATGGTCAGACAACCAGCCAGACGGACGGATGGACACCTTTAGATCACTTTATACAGTGATTCTGAGTCGGTCGTTATACTCAAAGATTGGTTCAGGTTTCTATGTATTACATCGCCAAAAACGTTATAATTGCTTTTTCCTTAATTTTTGCTTATAAAAATATAAAATTTGAAAGTTTAAAATAATATTTATCTTTAATGACAACCTGCTTTGGCATACAATTTAAGATTAAAAATTAAATGTAAATGGCGAAATTTAAGCAACACGTTGGGTAAACAGATAGGCATTTAAAACAGAAAAACCAGAATTTAAAAAAAAAATTGCTGCGAAGGCACTTGTAAGCATTTAAAAAAATTTAACATGTATCAAAATACGCCTTAAAAAGGCAAAATATGCGCTTTTAACTTAAAAAATGATGCGAAAATGCTCATTTAATTTAAATATGCAAAAACTGCTGTAAAAGGTAAAATATGCACTAACAATTCGATGCCAAAATTTATGAAAAGTTTTAAAACGGATATATATATTGTTTTTGCCTTAATTGGTCGCATAAGGAAAAACATGCAAGTGCATATTTTTGGTTTCCCTGGGCGTAACAAACACAAAAATAAGAAAATTCAATAAAGAAATATGACTTATAATAACTGCCTTTCTTACTTTCGTACAAATAAATTTTAAACAAAAAGCAATTCTAAAAACTTTGTTTTTGTATAAAATATATTTGTACGAAAGAAAGAATTCTTTCGCCCATCTGAAATAGGCTTTAAAAATATTAAAAAAAATCAATTATTTTCATATTAAAAAATTTTTGGGTTCTGCTCTAGACAAGCAGGCGGTATTAGCTGCCCCTATACTTTTCGAAATGAAAATGTCAAAGAAAATTATTTCACTTCCCTACTCATAAGAACACATACAAGGGGAACTATTTAAGCTAATTTCTATATATTCTATAGAAATGTTACACATTCTTATTGCCGCTTTTCATAAACACCAAATGGTTAACTACGCCTCTGTGTGTATAATGTTTGATTTGTTTCAGTTTTTTTTATTGCAAATAGTTTTGATACTTTTGCCTTTTTCAAATATGTTTTATATCTTGTTCTGTATGAGAGAATATATGATATTTTAAATGAAGGTCTATATCAAAACAGCCAAAGAAATTTTATTCGTAATATCTATGGATAATGAGTACTAGTCTGGCATTTTATCTCTGTTTGTAACAGGTAAATTTTTTTTACTGGGTAAGAACAGAATTTCTTCCAATAAGCCAATTAATTTTAATTGCTTTTAGTTTCATTTCAGTTAATTGTGCTTCTATATGCCACTTCCACGTTAAACGCCGATCTAGATGTATACCGTGGTATTTTACATGCGAGGGGTATTATTTGATTATTGATTTTAATAATGGGACATGACTCCCGACGCAAGGTGAATGTTAGATGTACGCATTTTTGCTCATTGACCTTTATCCTCCATTGTTTTCACCACTTTTCCAGTTCAAATATATGATCCTGTAAGTAACAAAATGCTTCATGACAGTTTTCGCGTGCGCTTAGAAAAGCTGTATCGTCCACAAATGTTGAGGTATGGGCGTAGCTGTTTGTTGGCAAGTCCGAAGTATAAATTAAGTATAATAGAGGGCCCAGGATGCTGCCTTGTGGGACTCCAGCGTTAATTGGCTGTGGAGATCTTAAAAATTCGCCTTCTTAAATAATAAATTGACGACCGACTAAGTAGCTTTCTAACAGCTTGTGTATGTTTGCTGGCACATTTTGCTGCAGTTTTAGTAGTAAACCTTCATGCCAGACTTTATCAAAAGCTTGCGAGACATCGATGAAGAGTGCAGAGCAATATTTTTTTTTTTCTTCAAAGGCTTTTCTTATGACATTTACTATTCGATGAGTTTTTGTTCAATTGTGCTGCGCTTTCTTCTAATACCGAATTGATGGCTTGGAATACATCTATTTTCATTTAAAATCGGCGTTAATTTTGACACTAGAAGTTTTTCAAATAGCTTTGAATTATTAGATAATAAGTTAATAGACCTGTATGACTCAACTTTTTGATATCATGGTTACTAAGGAAATCTTCTTTTCTTTGCTATGCGAGGTAGCTCCAAAAGCATTTTGTTACTGATCTTATCAATACCGGGTGCCTTCTTTGTGTTAAATCACAAATAGCCTTCGATTGCTCTAAACTCAAATCTGAGGGGGAACAGCTGCTCTAAAATTAACAGGCGCACAGTGGGAAATTTTACAAAAAGGCGGTCAAAATTCCATAACTTTTGACTGGATCGGTATTTTTTATGCAATTTTTTCAACTTCAAAAATTGACTCAATAATTCAAAACTATTACCAATTAACTGAAATGGAGTTGAAATTTTTTGGCTCCCGAGGTTCACTAGTATTTACTTTGATATGAATAAAAAAAATCAAAATCGGAAAACATAAAGAAATAGTTAAAGCCGCCTTCTTAAAATAAGAACCAGTGTGAGGCGGTTACGCGACTGCTATTTCGTGGTATGTGCTTGGGGTGAATACGTTTTTCAAATTATTAACAAACTGATTTCCTTTTTCAATATCATTTCTTGTCCAACTTCAATTCAGGTTTCTTAATGGTGGTTTTGAGATTTCTAGCTGCACGCCATAATGAGTAGTCTGATTGTGGAGTTGCATCGAGTTCCCTAAGATATTTTTCCAGGGAAGCCGTTTTCTGAGACTGCAGTAACTTTCTTAGCCTTTTTGTGCCCTCTTTTAATAAATTCTTAAGGTTAACAATAACAAATATTAATTCTAACGGTTGGTGTGAAGTCATTCTATTTTATTATTTATTTATTTCTTCGATTGGTGTGAAGAAAATTTATAATAGCAGAAATTACATTATTTGACAAGGAAAACCTCCTTGCACGGTACCGTAAATTGTTATATTAAAGATAACAGTTCGAATACGTAATTAGGCCGACCATTTCAGCTGATTCTTATGTAAAATGACCTCATGACCTCTGTTTCCACTAATCACTATTTACCATTTAGGGGGAAGCACCCAAAATTTAAACCGTTTTCCATAACTATATTATTTATAAAAAACTTCTTGGGCTTCCCCGCAAATACTGGATAATGAGGGAAAAAGGAAGTTCTTTTACATAAGGACCAGCTGAAACGGTCTCACCCCGAATTTTAAATGCCGACCACTGTGATTTGAAAAATATTTTCAGATTTATTAATGGAAACCCAAAAGTTTTTTAAAAGTGTTTGCGAATTTTAAATATTAAGGGTTTTATTTATTTATTTCTTTATCTAATGATTTTTTAATACAACAAGATACATTATATTATAATTAAAGCTTTAGAATCAGAAAAGTTAGTTTTAACATATGTATGTATGTGTCCTATACATTTAAAATTAATCTGCAAATATAGTAAAAATTACACTGTGACACTCTTTTTTCAGACAAGATGGGCACTCGGCGTTTTAACATAATTCGGGTGCGCTGAATCCAGTGCTAGCCATTTTTTAGATTAGCTCTGGTTTTCGAGATATACCGTTATTTCGAAAATGGAGGAGGTTACACACTATATGTTCGCGTAACTCAGAAACGTTTTAGCATATTTAAAAAACTAACAAAAAGCAAAATACCGCAATAAAATTGCCTTTAAGAGGTAAAATATGCGCAATCGTTTTAGAAACATAATTTTTTTTTTTTTTTATCAAAATTTCGAAATTTTTATTTTTTAAAAATTCTTATCTTCTTATTTTTTCCACACGTATAAAAACGTAGTTGCAAACAAAACAAGCCATAAAGTATTAAAATCTGTTTACAACTTTTGATTTAATTCACAAAAGGCGAACAATGTTCGTTAAATCTAAGACGCAATATTTGTACGGTGGCCCCCCTAAGGGATGGAGATAAAGGGAAATACGATTTGAGAAAATGTTAAAGACGAAAAACTAATGGAGGTCCGTCATACATGTTATCCTAATAGGAGTGACTCCTAGGAAGTTGTGGAACCTTTTGCCTACTGGGTGCGCAGGTAGGCTGGTAGTGAGCTAGTCTATCAGTACCGGAGTTGCGGGTTCGATTCCCGCCAGAGACTCTGGTCTCCTGCAGACAAGCGAAGAGCTTCACGGGATTAGCGTAGGAATAAAAAAAATAATTTATATGTTAAATTTATATATTATATATTAGAGCGACTCAAGTTGTATGGAAGCGAAATTCGTGCAAGTTGTACCCACCCTCAAAATGAACCATGGACTTTTTTAAGATGACATTTAAAATATTTCGGCTCCAGCTTTGACCTCTCGTGATTTTGAAAAAGGGTCTATTTTTGTATGTTTTGTTAATTTGAGAATCTGTATACAATATGGGTATCAAAGGAAAGGTTTTTTAAGGCGCGTTCAACTGTGTATACAATTTGTCCAAGAACGATCATCCATGTCTTTTTTTTAAGGATATTCTGTAAAAAATAACGGTTTTTAATTTTTTGTGTGGGGTTGTTTGTAATAAAAATGCCAAATTAACACATTTTAATCTTTAGTCGATTTTATTAAATACGGATCTCAGCTTTTTTTGAAATTCGTGCTAGTTCGCGATTGGACAAAAATGCAATGGGGTGGTAACCCTTCGTTTTTAATAGGGCAATATGGGTATCAAATTTTTTCTTTTGCCAAGTACATCATCTTTGCAAATTAGATGCATTTTACATGGTGCTCTGGAATAAATATAAATGCAATTTTGTGGTAACTCTAATATGATAGCGAATTTAGTTTCTGGATCATTTTTAGGAGGGTACATCGAGCACTTTTTTTGGTGAGTCGCTCTATTATATATATATATTAAATTCTTTGTTCAACATTATTTTATATATGAAGAATGTGGCAAGGCATAAAATGTATTTTCAATGACATTTTGACGTTACATTTTTTAAATGCAGTTTTTGTGCCATTTACAAAACAATAGAACAAATATTACGAGCTTATGCTATTCCAAAGAAATATGCATACAACATTGCCACCCTTTCACTTTGCAGGAGAAATTTTGGAAAATTCACAGTTATCGATTAAACAATTCTTAGAATTAAGAAAAAAAGTCATACATTTTTCCATCTTTGTATTTTATTGTGCGGACAAAACCGCACTTATCGGTCTTGTAAAAAAACTTAAGTAACATATTCCCTTTATCCTTCACTTTATCTTCACCCAGACATTTTTAATATGTCTGTAATTGGAAGCCTAGCTGCATTTTCCAATTTTTTTTATGAATTTTTAAAAACACAAATTTCGAAATTTTGATAAAATATTATTTTAGCGTAGGAATCCGGAGAATATGGCGGGTGAGGTACCAATTCGTAGCCCAACTCATGTTATTTTGCCATTGAGACTGCACACGTGTGCACCCGTGCATTATCTTGATGAAAAAGAACTTTTTTCTTGGCCATATGGGGTCGTTTTTTTAAATCCTCGTTAAATCGGTCCAATAAGTTTTGGCTTAATATTCGCCGTTTATTGTTGTTCCCTTTTGAAGGTAATGGATATGGATTATCCCGCGTGCATCCCAAAAAAGTGTTGCCATCACCTTATTGGCCGACAAACTTACCTTGGCCTTCTTCGGAAGTTCGAAAAGTCACGGACTTATTGATCCGCCCTCGTAATTACAATTAACAGAAAATTAAATTAAAATTAAAGAAATATTTAGATTTTAAGTTCATTATTTCTAATGCTATAGATTTTATTGGAAGTATTTTTAAATTTATAATATATAAAAAATTGTTTCTCTGATGCTGCACCACGATGTCGAAGTTGGACTAGGCTGTTTACTCTCGAAGACCTAATGAACTAAAGACGGTTATATAGATATTTGGGTTGCGTTGTCGTTATAATTTTGTGTAAGAACAAAAGGGTTTTTAATTTTAGATAGTCTTCGCAGCTTACGTTGATCACACGACAGTAGTATTGAGATACGTGATAAAATTTTTTAGGCCTGTTCTGAAAATCACTTTTCTTCAAATCACATGATTTCAAATCACACCTGCCTTTTAAAATCACACGTTTGATATTTTTGTGTTCCGTTTTTGTATGTTTTGGCGTGATTTTCAACTGCCGAAAGCATACAAAGAAACAGAAAAACGAAATTATTTTCAGAACACCACAAAATCACACGCGTGATTTTAAAAGCTCGTGATTTGGAATCACGTGATTTTCAGAACATGCCCGTAAATATCGTTTTAAGCCTCATAAAGTCTTTTAAGTTACATATAGAAAATATCTCCGATTGCATAAAGAACAGTAGGTAGAAGATAAGATTTTGCCAGCAAGAGTCTTACTTTGGGTTGTGTAGAACATTGTACTGTCCATAAATTCCGCCGCATACTGTACACACCACCACATGCTTGGCTAATGTGGTTGGAACAAGTAAGTGTGCTGTTAAAGACTACTCCAAGTTTTCCGACCGAGTTTACTAATCCATTAGCCGATGCCCAAACAAATATTTTGTTTAGATCGTAATTTAGTTCATTTACTTTGAAGTTAATACAAATTGAAAAATATAACCATATATATCGTATCGATATTTTTTAAGAGTATCGATATTTATTAATTAAAAATATCGATATATCGATGTATCGAACTTATTAAGCTGAAATTATTACCAAATTTAAAAACTTAATATACCTATGTCAATACATAAGCATTAATGGTGGAATAAGTAGGTGGCAGCGCTACGGCAACAAATACAACATTACAACAAAAAAGGGAAGTAAGTCTCCGTATACGTCAAAAATTATATTAAACTAAAATCAAATTTTGCTGCCTAACGCAATGAAATAAATTAATTCTTAGCCAATTTTTATTTCACTGTTACTATCTTATTTAATCGAAAACTTTAAAATAATACAATAATCACAGCACAAAACGTGAACTTTTTGTAAACATAAACAAAACTTTGACATAAGACTAGACAAACAATACAAGAGAAAAAATCGTCATCTGGCGTAGTAATTCCACCTGTTTATTTCATCATGTATGCATTTACATATGTACAAACATATTACATGTAATTCCATTCTAACTTTTTATTGTTTCTTTTAATTTAAAATTTACTGCCTGTCCCTCGATTTCGAACGAAACTTTCATTCGCTTAACTTTTACTTAAAACAAAAACCACCAATTTTAAAATTTAGTTTTTAAGGTAAGTTATGCGAACGAAGTTTTCGTTTGAAATCGAGAGACCGGCAGTTAATACTACAATAAAAAAATTCAAAAAAAAAGTAAAGAATATAAAAAAAATTTTATTTTTTCGCCATATGAAATCTAAAAAAAACAAAAATTTGGGATAATATAATGCCGGATTATGTACTGCCGGTAAACGAAACTTAGGACACATACTTTTCAAGTAAACTGTGCAATATTTTATTTCTAATATATAAGAACATGCTCATATAAAAAAACACAAAATATTTTTTTTTATAATTAACTTTCCAAGTGTCATGAGTCTATTGCTGCTAATACGCCATAATTAAGGCGATTGTTTGCATAATTCTAGGAACCCTCTCCAGAATATTTTTTCCGCACTTATTTTTTTGTTGTCATCTCTTAAAAAACCGAGATAAAACAGAACTGTGAAATCTATGAAAATGTACAATGGAAAAGCGACGTTATTTTCTTAATATTAGTTAAAAAACACATTATGCAATTCTTAAAAAACAAGCAGTTGAGCAACGGTTAAAATGTTGAATTTTATTATAAAGAGATCTTAAAAATATCGAATTCGATAGTCGTAGATAAAGATCGATGTATCGCTATATGGGTATTTTTAATATCGGCGATATATATCGATTATAATTTTTTGAAATATCGATATTTTGATATATTGATATTTATTGCCCATCCCTATTTTAAGGTTCTTTTGAATATCATCAGAATACATTTGAACACTTGAGTATTTAATTTGATTTGGTATATCATTGGAATATATTGAATATAATAATGATCCAAGTATTGAGCCTTGAGGGATACCTCGGATAACTCGCAGTGCTTTTCATGATATTGTTTAAAAGTCTCGCAATCTGTGCAAACTGTGCACTTGTACGCCCCCGCAAACGAATTGTCAACAATTATATGTGAATTATGTTACACAAACTTCGTAAATTTGCTAACAATTTTGACTTCAAACTTGCGCTGTTTAATTGTGCATTTATAGAGATTTTTTCATGGTTACCGTTGCCTTCAACGAAAAATTTAAGCGGTTAACAGATCACAAACAAGAAATTCTTGAAATAATTTGAAAAAATTAGTCTTTTGGTTTTCAGCATTCATTTTGAAAAACAAATTTCAGTTTTTAGGCACAAATTTATATTTTTTTTTTTTTTTTTTTTTAATATATTTTTGTATAGACGTTTTTCACTAACTGACATTAATTGTTGGAAATTACAAAAAAAATTTAAAAAGGGTCTTTAAACGAGTAGCGCAGGTTTGCCCATTTGCACAAATGGCAATTTTAAGTGATTTTATGAAAAACCTCATTTTTTTTATTAATAAGAAATTAAATTTGTCTATGATTTTCACTGGTCGTATTTTTTCGAGTGCACTAGAATTTTGTATGAAAAAGAATTCAGTTTTAGGAAGAGAAAAATGAATTATGTGTTTGTTCGACATTGAAGTTTATTTGAGAAATTTTATAGAATGAAAAATTGCATTTGTAAAATAATTTTGTTGTTTTTTCTCGTTTGTTTGCTAAACTTTATTCTACTTGTAGTATGAAATATTGTATGGATTTTTAAAAGGTTTTCTCTGTGGCAGTTTTTAAAACTAAAAGTTTTTTCTTTTTGCAGCAAAACAAAATAAAAAACCTATTAAATTTCGGTAGTTTGTATACTGTACAAATCAATTTCTGATTCAATTCTAATTGTTAACTAGGAAAATGAAATAACTAGACCCCGTTGTACTAAGACAAAAAATTAAATTTTCAATAAAAAATTCTTAATCGACAAAAATTGTATGATTTATTTATGAAAAAAAAAAAAAAATAATAGCGGCCAAAAACATTAATCATTTTTTATTGATCGTAACTTTAGCGCATTTTCGACTAAAAACAAACAACAAGTAATAAAGGTGATTTTTAAAGGTGATTTACATGAATTGTGCCATCAGCACCTGCTGACCGACATGTTCAATTTGTAATTTTCCTTGTTTTCTTTTTTTTTAGCAACAACAAATGAAATAAAAAATTGTGGTTTAAAACTGCCAGTATCTTTTCAATGATTAATGAAAATGTATACCCTAAAAAAATATTTCTGAAGAGAGATAAATTTAATTTTTTGTAGTTTCATATTTTAACAATTTAAACAATCTGCATTATCATTGTGAATATTGAATAAAATTTGAATTCAATTTTAAAAAACTTTAAAGACATTCAATAAAAAAATAAGCTTTAAACGTTTTTGAATCAGTTTCAAAATTCAACACACTGGTAAAAGTTCACCTCAATTTTTTGACAAATATTTTGTAAACAATAAACAATTAAAAAACAAATTTTTTATAAAATTTTTTTTATGCTTTCTTACAATTTTTTAAAAGAATTTTTTTTTTGCTTTAAAACAACGGCTAAAGTTTTATTCCGTACTGGTCCCTTATCATATTTTTAAGTGTTTCCGTCTGTTGTTTGTATGAGTGTTAAGGAGCTTATTCTTTAGGCGTGGCTCTCTGGGTAAAATATCAGTTTATATCTCAAAAATTTACATCTTTAATAAACAGCGATTGACCAAAGTCCCATCTGGAATTTCGGGTAGCCACTAAGTAAACTCACTCCACCATACGTGGAGAGGGTATTATGGGCTTGTGCTGATATGTGTAACACATAAAACTATTGGTTTTCGACGCATATTTCAGCATACCGATCGACTTAGAATTACCTCCTGAATCGACCTAGCGGTGTCCGTTCATGTGGCTGTCTATATAACTTTTGTACTTAAATTACAGTTCACAATTTTAGAGACAATTTGATGAAATTTTGAAATGATTAAATCTTCATAAGGACGAATAGCAGGAATCGACCCATACCTTCATAAAGCCCCCATTAAACTAATATCCAGAATAGACTGCCTGTTCAAAGATTTCGAACATTAACGTTCGCATAGAAAATAACATTTAAAACAAAAACAAATTTTAAAATTTTGTTGCTGCTTTAAATGTAATTTGATATGCGAACGTAAACAATCGAAATCGATGAACTGGCTGAGAGCAGGGACCGAAAATAACAGTTATTTTGATTTTTTAAAGCAAAAAAAGCATATAGGAGTAAATACTGGCAAACTGATTCAAGTATACCATATTGATCCTTATGAACTTTTCTATGATAAAATATTATGATTTTTAAAGTTTTGATTTTTATTTTTTCGATCAAAAATTACAGTTATTTTTTTATTTTTAATTTTTTGAACAAAAATACCAGTTTTTTTTTTGATTTTTATTTTTTCGATCAAAAATAATAGTTTTTTTATGATTTTTATTTTATTGAACAAACATAACAATTAATTTGGGATTTTTATTTTTTCGAGCAAAAATAAAAGTTATTCTTTACAGAAATGAACGTGTTATAATTATTGAGTTGTCTTTAAATATTTATTAAAATGTGTGATCATCACTGGGATATCTCATACATATTTAAAGTCAACCAAAAAATTATAACACGTACATTTCTTTACAGATTAACTTTTATTTTTGATCGAAAAAATAAAAATCATACAATAACTGTTATTTTTGATCGAAAAAATTAAAATTCAAAAATAACTATTATTATTGTTCAAAAAAATAAAAATCATACAATAACTGTTATTTTTGATCGAAAAAATTAAAATTCAAAAATAACTATTATTATTGTGCAAAAAAATAAAAATCATAAAATAACTGATATTTTTGATCGAAAAAATAAAAATCAAAATATAACTGTTATGTTTGTTCAAAAAAATAAAAATAAAATAATAACTGTTATCATCTAACTTTAAAGAAAAAAGGAATAACTGTTACGGTCCCTGGCTGAGAGTCTTCCTTCATATAAACCATCTTATTATGCTGGTATTTCGATTGAACTTGGCTCATAAATATTTAATTCCATTCTTCCATTCATAATCATTTAACCAAATTTTATTTGAATTGGACTATATTTGACCACAGCTGCCATAAAAATACCGTCCCCCAATACAGTTTTTAATGTCTTAACAACCTTATAAATATTGGTATTGACATGAAATTCGGTGACGATAACTTCAATGTCATGACATGTAGGTCCAGAATTGACTATAGATCCCATACAAACGCTTTCCAAAAAATTTTATTCAGATTTGGAATCTTAAACTAATAACATAATTTTGTTTTGGCGCGTCCGTCATTGCACATTAGTCCCAAATAAGGTACACTCTCAAAAATTTGTATTTGGTGTAGGGTATTATGTAGTCGGGCTTTCTCACTTGTTTTTGATAATTAGGTAAATATCATTAAAGTAAAGCTTGATGTGAAATATGTAATGATATTTAATTAAACACATTCTGAAATATATATTGCTACAAAATGCAAATAAATATCATTCAAAACTAATAGCATTTTTCAAAAAAAAAGAGAACTTTTTATGAATTTCTTAAAAAAATTCAAATAAAATCGACATTATTTTTCAGACCTTTTATTCATGTTTGCTGGGAATGTGGGGAATATTTATTTCATACTAACTAGGGTGGCCAATTAATCGGCTTTTTTTTTGTTCGATTAAACAATTAATCGATATTTGGCATTTTTGACTTATTCGATTAAGCGAATAAAATTTTAAAATAAATCGATTAATCGAATAATTCAAAATCCGGAAATCTTATAAATGAAAAAAATTTTTTTTTTCGATAATTTTAGAAAAAATTGGCACTTGTAAAATAAACATTATTAATTACAAGTACATATTTTAATATTTTCTTAACAAAAAAAAAAAAAAAAAACGTAACAATTCATACTAAGGGATGTGTGAAACGGTAGCAAAGTTCTGAAATAAAATTTGTCTGTGGTAGAAAAATTTCATGTTTGTGCTGTGTGAAATTATAACATTTTTGACATCGTAAGATTTCTTAAACAGAAGTCTAAGTCGGCAAATTTTTTGGGGTCGGCGGTTCAGCAAAAAGTAGCCGGTAGTGGATCACCTGACAAAAAAAATTAGTTATTCAAAATGAAAAAATTATCTATTACAATTTGTTATTATTTTCAATATATGTATGTATTTGTTATTCATATAAATTTATTTTAACCCGACTTCAACAAAGAAGGAGGATTTTAATTCGGTTGTATGTTACGTTTTTAATGTTTGTAACCGCATAACTTCGTCATTTCCTGTATGTTACCGCATAACTCCGTCATTTGTGAGGCGATTTTTTTGCATTTTTATAGGACGTGTCAACAGATTGTAATTACAAAAAATTTTGGAAATCAGACGGACAATTTTTCTGTCTGGAAATTTTATTTTTGAGCTGCTGCATAATTTACAAACCACTTTTCAGAATTCGCGCTTACTTTTAATATGATTTGCTAGCAGGTTGCAAATTTTGAGGAATTTTTGGAGGTTGCAAATTGGACTTTTTCAAGTTTGTTGCATTTTTTTTAATTTTTGACGTTTTGCAGCGATTTTTTATTCTCTACTGGTTGGAACCCATAAACAGATATCTTAGGCTTTTATAAACTTTTACGAAATTTCTCATTTTTATTGAATTTTTTAAACCTTCGCGATTTGCGCGTTTAAGGTAACCCAAATCCTAGTAAGCTGATTGTGGGATTAATGATCGAACAAACATTATTTATCCAGTTGTTTCTATTTAGATTATATTTCCATGTTATTGTGATTGTTATTTTCCAATTACAGTTACAAAAGATTGTGCCTTGGAAATATAACAAAATGCTTGCAATGTAAATGTTATTAGCGTTCTGTAGTCATTTATTGAATTTTAAATTTATTTAAAAAAAAAAAATATTTTACTTTTATTAGACACTAATGTCAAAGTTTGACTAAAAAAATTAGTGTCAATATGCCTTTCGAACCGGCGGTGACTGCAACGCAAAATTTAAATTCGGCGGCAGCTAAGAGGCGACTTTGAGCTGCACGACCTGGGAATGTGTCTGATAATTGTTGGTTGTCAAAAATTTCAACGCTGATGTCAAAATTTTTGCTAGCCGCTTGGGCTAGTGAAATTTTATTCACCTCAACAGTGTGAAATTTTTATATTCATGAGTACTTTGCTACCGTTTCACACACGCACTTATTGATAAAACCTCTACAACTATAAAAAAATTAAACATGTGTTGAGATCTTATAATTTTATATGTACAAACAATTAAACAGATCTTTAAAAAATAATCTTTTAAAAATAAAATGATATTTTAATTGTTTGTTTTACTTGGAAGCCACACGATCACGTTTTGTCTTTCCTTTGAATATGCTATCATATGCCTAGTACTCTGTTCCAATTTGTGAAAAATGTTGAGCAACATCTATTATTTCATGCGAAAAATTTAACATGTATCAATGTTACCTATCTCGAGAGTTTGTACAATTTGACGTTTTTAATCTTTCAAAGTATGTAAACAAAACCCACATGTATTTTACTAAAAAGTATTTTTTAAATAAAAAAATTAAGTAAAAATAAAATTAAATATTGATGAAAACCTGTTACCGGTTGTGTTATTTATGTTTTGCAGTTCTCATTTTAATATTATGTTTAAACTTTTTTCATTTGCTTAAAATTCCACGTGAAGCTTATATTATTTCGCAGTTTTAAAAAAAATGTTGCTAGAAACATTTCGCAACTTTTTCACAAATTAAATAGAGTACAACTTTATCAACATTTTTTCATAGAAATTCCTCACAAGTTTTTTTCATATGAGTTTTGACAGCATTTCACGTGAAATGTTGAACAGAGTACTAGGCTATAGTATAGAACTAGTATGTCAACTGGAGAGAGCGTTCTCAATTTTTTTATTCACCCCTCACACATATACGTTCTGCGTGATTTCAACACACATAAAAGCAACGAAAACAAAACAAAATTTGAAATTTTTCTATTTAAAAATTTTTACAATATAAAATTTTTTATTTAATTTTATGAGAAAAACACATTATTAATAATTTTTTCCAACACCTATTTTCCAACGCCTATTTGCTTTTGCAAAATGTTTTTATTTTTCACAAACTAAAAATTTTTAAATAAATTTTTTTGACACTAATTTTTTCTGGTGTTAATATTATTAAGCCAGCAGAGAAGTATTTTGTGGTATGAAAAATATTTGATATCTTAAATTATTTAAATATTTTACGATATTGCAGAATAAAAATTTAACAAACATTGGTTTTTAAAGTTTATAAATGCAGACAGCAATAAATAAATTGAAATTTTTTCGAATTAAGAAAATTTAATTTTAGAAAATTTATTTTGCCACATTCCGATTTAATGCAACTATGTTTAGGGGTGAAAATAGTATTAAGCACCCATACATTTAAAAAAAATCGTACTAATGCAAACATGAGTTAAGTACCACCGACATTTGAGTTAGGTACCTGTCAAAGAGTCGGCATACTAGTTGTATACTATGTACATATGCTATACTCTCTCACTTTTTTTACTAACGCACTCACACTTTTTAAATTGACCAATTTTACATTTCCATTTGTTTGTAAATTTAACATTCAATTTTACAACTGACCACATATTAACTTTGGCGCTTTCTTTATAAAAAATATATTTCTTAAAAAATTAATGTTCTTTATTAAAAAAAATATGTTCTAAAAAAAATTCTTGTGCTTTTTCTACAAAATGCTTTGAGCCATACTACTATTTTGACTTGTTTCTTCGTCGGGGCATTTTTAAAATGAAATCAATGACTATCAAATTAAGTGAAGCCGTCAATTTAAAAAAGTTTGGACAAGCAGTTTTTGTGAACAACTTGAAAGTGATTTATTGGACGTGTGGCTCCAGGGTTAAAAATATTTTTTTGCATTGGTTACTGAAAATTTTTTCAGTAAGCAGTACGCCCATGTATGTGAATTACTCACTAAACATGACTGCTTTTTTTAATTCCAACGGACACATACATTTGGTTTATTTATTTGACTTAAAACTTTAAAAAATTATACATTTGACAGAAAACTCATATATGTATTGTTATTCGATTAATCGGCATAAATTCTTCGATTAATCCTTTTATCAAAATCAGCAATTTTATATTAATTGAACAATTATTCGTCTAATATTATTCGATTAATCGAACAAGAATTAACCGGCTTAACACCCTAATACTAACACAATTACAAAATTTTTACTTACACATTCTCATCACTTAAGTTTTTTTTTTTGACAACAGACTTAGGTTTTTGACAAGCGAGTTTCATATCTGTGTAATCTATGACTGGTACTCTGTTCAGTATATCGTCCGAAATGTTGTCAAACGCAATATAAAACAAGTTAGAGTGCTATATTCGGCTGTGCCGAATCTCTGATACCCTCCACCGACATATATTTTCTTAACTAAACTTCACAAAAACGAACGGCAGCATTAAAACTGGTTGCGGTTTAGACCTGAATTAAATTTTTTTTATGCGTTTCTTGTTAGAACTTTGAACTAGCTTGAGTAAAATATCATGATTCGTAAAAGTTTTAGCCGAACTAACATAATTTTTAGGAGCGTTATTTGTATTGGACCTATGGTAAATTATGGACCAATCATCCCAAAATTCTGAAGACTGATTTCTGGTATTACAAAAAATAAATTAGAATAAATTTCAATACAGCAGTGTTATTAGTTTTAGTGTTAACAGTGAATTTCACAAAATTGCATGATATTTTTTCTGGCCATATGAATCTAAGATGGGTGAAATTTTACCGCAATATCTATATCTGGTTTTAGGCGAATTTAATTATTTTCCCAAAGTTGGCTTTATTTGGTTTTAGGCGCAATTAACTGTTTTCCGAGAGTAGGGTTTATATGGGGCCTAGAGTAAATAATGGACCGATCTTCAAAAAATTGTACAGTGTGATTTCTGGTGTTATAAAACTGTGACGTACCACATTTTAGTATGATACCGTTATTTATTACGGTTTTAGGTGTTCTAAGCTGTTTTCCGCGAGTAGGGTTTATATGGGGCCTATGGTCAATTATGGACCGATCTTCACGAAATTTACCAGTATGATTTGCAGTTATATAAAGCAATTTCGTGCAAAATTTTATATCACTCCGTGCCTTATTTCACCTTTTATGTTAGTTTTTGTATCAAAATTTTCATTTTTTAGGGTGGTGGTTCCACATTTTGATTCATAGTTCTGATCCTACTGAACCGATGTTGCTGGATTTGTTCTTTTCTTTTGCGTTTTTCAAAAGTGAGCGTGTTTTCAACAGACGGACAGACGGACAGACAGACGGACATGGCTTAATCGACTTAGAATTACTCAAGGAGCCAGATAATATACACTTTATGGGGTTTAGATGTATTATAAAAAGTTTCACACGGAATGACAAACTTAGTATACCCTCATTCACCACAGTAGTGGTGGTGGAGGGTATAAAAAGTTCTGTAAAATACAAACGAAAAAATTTTGATGGAGTTGCACTCTATTGATATTATGAAAAACATTCGAAATGTTTCTAGCAACATTTTTATTTTCCGTGCGAAACAAGTACAGCTCATATTATTTCGCACGGAATTTTAAGCAACAGTTTATAATTTTTTGTAATGTTTTATTTTGTATTTGTAAAGTGGTGTTTAAGAAAGAAGAATGTAGAAAAATGCTAAAATTAATAATAAATCAAATTTTTTTGTTTTCTGATTTGGGAAATTATAAAAATAATATTGTTTTTTGCTTTTTTTAATGACAATTAAAATAAAAAATACATAATTTTGGTTACCCTGGCAAAACAATGTTGTAAACTTGCAACTTATCAAAACGTCAAGTTTTAAAAAATCGCGAGATAGATAATATTGATACATGTCAACATTTTCGTGTGAAATAATCAATGGTGCTCAACATTTTTTCGAACAGAGTACTAGGGTTTATGAGTAAATACAAGAATGTATATGGGCATTTCCACCGAATGGTCAACCAGGATGGAAAAATAAAATGTTGATAGTCATCGTGTTTTATTATTTATAATTATAAAAAAGTCTATGTTTTTATACTAGAATGGCATATATGATATGCTTTGATATCTCAGCTGTTTTACTTGAGGAAATTGGGCTGGAAACTGGAACATTTAATATTTTTCTTCTAAGCTACTTCTAAAGACATTTTTATATTTATTTAATTATTTAACATGCAAAAAAATTTGTTATGTTTGCACTCTTTATGCTCTCTATTAAAATCAATTAAGAGGAGAAAATGTAAGGAGAACAAAAAAGTTCGATTAACGGCTAATTAACCGTTAAAACATATGGAAAAATTGTACGTTCGCGACCGGTACTTAAGCCAATTAAACAAAAACCAATTGAGATATTTTATTGTGCAAATACCTACATTAATACACTTTTAAAATAAATTAATCACGTTTGAATATTGCGTTCCATTTCGCAGATTTTTACATTTCACTACTGTCAGCCAAAGTTGACTTCTATTTTGCGTACGTTCGTGACCACATGTTTATAACCATCGTTATGAAAACTTAAACTCGATGAAATTCATCTTTTGCACTAAGCATAGAACTACCAAAATGCTATCGAATCGCAAAAATATGTTTTTTTTTATATTATTTGTAACTTAAAAGCGTTCGAACGTACGTTCGTGACCCCAGGAAATGCCCATATTCAAAAATTCAGAAATTTATTGTTTATGTTTTCAGTGCAAATAACTTAATAAATATTTTTGATGTTTTGAAAATATTCTTGTTTTTCAAGTTGCCCCTTTTTTCTCGGAATTCCCCTTTTTGTGCCACTTACATATTTTTTGAAAATCCCCTTTTTGTGCCCCATTTTGAAAATTTTGAACGGTAACGCTGGGCGAGATGACAATTGATTCTAACAATTCCGTTGAGCTCTTTATGAGAAGAACTATACTGATTGTATTAATACATGTCCTTGAAAAAAAAACATGGAAGCAGGGTTGCCATAATTTTTTGGAAAATAACTGCATCTTAAGGAAAAAAAAACTGAATTTAACCTAAAAAAACTGCACATAAAAATAGCAAAAATATATATACATTAATATATTTACTTAATTTTTTCTAACAAAAATGTAATATAGAAACAAAAATTATTAACAAATTGAATCTGGGAATTTTTGTTCTCATGTTGAGTTTTATTTTTTTTATAAACAAATGCATTACATTCTGCTGGTACCTAATAGTTTACAATTACTTTATTGCTAGCAAAAGGATAGCTTAAGTAAGCCTCGTAATAAATATACAAGCAAAAAAAATTCTGATAGTGCATAGAAAATATTCCTGGAAAATATTGAAGTAATAAGACTATTAAAGTATGAAAGCTTTATAAGTTGTAATTTGACTTAGAATACATATTCGAATTATTATAAAAAATTTATAATAAAAATTAAACTTAACATGAGAACTAAAATTCCCACATTCTATCTGTTAAAATAATTAAGTTAAATACAAAAAATTTTCAATAAGCACTATCCAGTTAAAAGTTATAAAGAATGCTGACGAAGGCCGTAGCTGGCCAGAAAATCCATTAAATTCAGCTGTTATCTAATAGTTGTAAACATACACATTCGAATTAAAATAAAAATGTATAATAAATTATTAACAAATATCGGTACTTTGTAGTCTAGATGAAAGAAGGTGGAATTAAGAGGGGTACACAACAAAGTATAGTCTTGCGATTTGTTTTGTTTTTTCATTTAATACAAAATTAATTTTAGTTCGGGCTCAGATTTGCAGTTTGTCAAATGAACATACATGAAAAGATGATGCAATAAGATGAAACATCAAAAATCACAAAATGTTAACAGGGATATAATTAAACTTCCAAAGGAAAAGCCAACTTAACTACTCAAACGGCCTGGCAAACATCTCAAAATTGAGCGTTTGTACAATCCTCATGCGTATTTAACCAACGATTCAATCATGTTTGTAGAAACGTCGAAATGTTGTATAATTTCCAAACTGTTTGCGCTACCTAGTGCTAAATTTAGTCATTTAAGTGAACATTTTACAGTCAAGAAGGAAATATAAAAATTTAAAAGAATAAAAGTATTTTATTGGAATATATTGAAAAATGATTAATTAGGCTTAGATGGCCAATTTGTTAACGAAAACTGCGTATTTCCCAAGCCGATTGTGTTTTTTGTTTGACTCTTACAGCTTGCCCCTGTTACAGAAGTATGTGTTAAGCCAATTAGGTAAGATTAGGGCTTATGAAATAAAAAATAATAGAACAAAATTTATATTAAAAAATGTTAATGCAAAAACTGCACAATTTAAAAAAAAAACTTATTTTTTTAACGAAAAACTTCAAAACTGCCCAATGCCTAGAAAAACTGTAAAATGCAGATAAATCTGCACATTTGGCAACGCTGCATGGAAGTGATAGTGTGGTTACTAGGGTATTCATTTAATCGGGCTTTTGCTTAAATCAGTTAATCGCTCGATTAATTAAACGTGGTTTTGGTTTAATTGGTTAATAATCGGTTAACTTTGTAATTGATCGGTTAACCGATTAATAACGTTTTTTAAAAAAAATTAAATAATTTCAATACGTAAAAATGCATAAACTATTTTTTATTTTGAGTTTATTGTTAAAAAAGACCAATGACATAACAAGCATAACAATTCTTGAACTAAAACGAGTAAACAAAAACAAAAAAGGAAATCATAAATATGTAATAAATATTTTGTATTTAATACATAAATATTATGTACCCAGCAAAAACTTGGTAATGACTTGCAATTACTGAACAACTTACTTTTCAATGACAACTTCATACCATCTGCATTACATAGAAGTAGTTTCGTAATGGCTGACATATATTCTGACACATAAGCACTTGTTTATTAGCTGATTAACGAAATTTATAATAAATTCATATTAAAATGCATTAAAGGTTTTATTTATTCAAATCTAATACAAATTGATTTTAAATACATATTTGTTCTTACAGTTTGCTTTTTTTATTTCTTATAAATGAAGAACTATTTGTAATAGAATTGAATATGAATTATTTAAATACTTAATTGATGTCCTAAATGCAACGTAGCCAAATTATAAAGTAAATTAAATTAAAAACACAATTTGCTTGACAAATTCAGTTTTGTTGATACCAATGTAAAGTAACTATTTTTAAGCGAACGTGGTAATGACTTATTTAAGTCCCTATTTGTAAGCGAATGTGGTAATGACTTATTTAACTTGCCTCTAATGACATCACCATGTTAAAATAATGAGTTAAAATGCCAATGTATAAGTAGTGAATAGTAGTTATATTAGCTTTTTAACTCATTACTTTTCACTGTAAGTTTTTGCTGGGTATTAATTAAAAAATAAACTGTTTGATAATTTCATTAGTTATTTCAATAGTTTAAGGAGACCTTAAAAAAAATCTTTTAGTAAAATTTTTAGGAGCGATTCTTTTCTTTTGTTTTGATAAATCTTGACTTGAAAAAATTCTTTTACTTATCGTTGATGTTGGATAAATCGAACGTAATCCATAATACAGAATATCTAATTTCTCAGTCCTTTTTCTGGATGTCTCTAAACGTATAAAATCTTCCATTATGTCATTACCGTCCTGTCTTAATTTTTTTAAATTTTCAACCCTTCTAATTGTTTCGGTTAATTCTGTCAAAACTTTGATATGAGAAAATATGAGTAGAAACCAATAACTAAATAGATACACACATATGGGAAGTTCCAGTAAAAAATCTCCTTTTTTAACGTAACGCCAGAAGTAAATTAAATCGTTTATCAAAAATTGTATATGTATAATTTACTTTTTTATATGTTGTGTAAAGCGCAACTAGCTCTATATTAAGTTACAAAAGGGGTAACTTTTGAACAACATGATCCTTAAAATACAAGCTTTTAATGAAATAATAAAAAACAATTAAAATTTCGCCGGAAAAATCTATTATTCAGAGTACGTTAAACTAAGTTTAAACTTAATCCGCATCTCAAAAACCCGGCTTTACTCAATAATTTGGCTGTTTCAACTGCATCAAAGAATACATTTTTTTGGTTTTTCTAGTTAACACAATCGGATTGAATAAGCCAAAAGAAGTGGGTAGATTGGTTGGGTACAAACACAGCCAAAAATATTTTGCAATTACTACAAAAAAAAAAAAAAAAAAAAAAAAAATGCTGTAGTCAGTATAACAAAAAAAATGTAAAACCAGTGTTTCTTAAACCTTCAACTTCTTTATATGTCTTCTTTAAAAGTCTTAACGTGTCTAGTGTTGGCTTAACTGCTCAAATCCAAGAACACACAAGAGCTGTTTTTCGTTCGTTCTGGGTTTGTAACGCCCATTTTTGGGAATTTTTCTCTCAACCGTCATGGAAGTTTGGGAGTAAATAATTTTCAAATGTTCTTTTACTCTATGACTTTGATAGGATTGAAATACACTGATATACAACAGTTTAATTGGGAAACAAAGCACGTTTTTTACCACCCCAGTTACAAAATGGGCTGGTTACCAAAAAGCATTACTCCAGATAAAAGGAAATGAATTCAAAATCTTGTAATTAATGCCCAGAGGAATAATACAAAAAAAGAAAAAAAAATATATATATGTATGCCCGCAAGCACTGAGAGTACGAGTGAAGAAAATTGCAGTCTTATTGTCTTTTAAACAGGGACACTGATTAACCTAAACAATCAACTTTGGAGTTAGAGGTTGTCAGCTGCCTTAATGACGTAAGCAAAAAAATAGCTTACCAGTTTGGACATCTATCAAATAATTGAAACAGTTTTTTTTACCTAAAACCAGATTGTGCTTATCAGGAAGGATTGTTATTTTCCCTAACAAGAGACTGCTTGTCTAATGTTTCATTGAAAAATCAAGCGTTCGTAAAAGGTAATATTTATTATGCTGGTTACACAGGCCAACAAATTTTAGCCCATAGACCAGAGTATACTTTTTTCTAAGGGTTTGAGTTGCTCTTATTCCGAATCTGTACTCAGAATCGCATTGGGGGTTTATTTATTTTTATATTTATTTATTTGATGTTCCATACACAAGACTTAGAGTCTCATATTGCAGTACAGAACTGAGCTTTAGTAAAAATTACAGGTTTTGTTATTAAAAACTTAAAAACTAATAAAATAAAAATATTACATATTTATAATCAATTTAAAATATTTTCAAATTGGAAACAAAAAAAAAACATAAAAACATAAACAAAAAATTAATTAAACATTGTATGTATAAAATCATATAATAATTAATTTAACATAACCAAATAAAAAAGGAAAAACAAAAATACAGTTTCTTCATTTGAATAAGCAAATAATGTTATTTTTGAACTGAAGTGCATTACTTATAACTTGAGAGTCATATGGAAGTTTATTCCAGAGACAAGTAGCGTATTAAAAGAATTGCCATTCGGATATCAAACTATGATGTCTAAAGAGTATCAATCTTCTTCCCCTATTGGATCTTGAAAAATTCAATCGACCATATAAATGCTGTGGTTGTTTAGTGTAAATAATCTTATGTAGGAATAGTAATATTCTAGTTTTAAGAAGACTATCAAAACTTATGCTATACAACTTTATCGAAAACGCTGAAACCCTATCAAATCGTTTCAAACCATAAACATATCGGGCGATATTATTAAAAACGACGTTAAGTTTTCTTTTACTCTGTGTGTCACAACTAGCAAAAATTTCACACCCATATAAGAGAAACCGAATTATTTCCGGAAGAATGGAAGGATGGCATAGTTGTTAAAATCGCGAAAAGGGGAGATCTTAAAGATTGTTCTAATTGGAGGGGTATATGTGTATTACCAACCGTTGCCAAAATAGTTGCAAAAATAATATTAAACCGCATTAAAGAACACTTAGAGCAGACTATCAGCTCATGTCAAGCCGGCTTCCGCAGTGGTTCCTCTTGCGCTGACCATATTAACTCATTACGCATTATCATTGAGCAGTGCGTTGAGTTCAATTCCAAACTATATCTGCTATTTATAGATTTCGAAAAAGCGTTCGACTCAATTAATCGAGAATGTATTTGGTTAGCCTTGCGAAGAAAAAATATAGCTGAAAAAATAATTATTTTGAATAAAGAGAGCTATAACCATGCCAGATGCGTTGTCCTTCGTAAGGGAAATCTTTCTGCCCCGTTTATGGTAAAAAGTGGAGTGCGCCAGTGTGGCATATTGTCACCTCTTTTATTTCTTGTGGTTATGGAAGATGTTCTCAATGTTATTGAAAATAAAAGACAATGAATACAATGGCAAATCAACAATCGTTACCTTAACTACCTGGCGTACGCAGACGATATTTGTTTACTCTCACACAAGATTATTGATCTTAGACAAACAGCCATAAAGCTTCAGGAAAAGCTACAATACACAGGGCTAAAAATAAATGCAGCCAAAACAAAAACGTTAAGTATCAGGGCAACAACAGTTCCCATGACCATCAACAACCAGACATTTGAGACAAGTGACCAATTCTGCTATCTAGGATGCGAGATTACTGCAAATGGAGGAACCGAACTCGATGTAGTCGCTAGAATAAACAAGGCTAGGTCATCTTTTGGCTTACTAGCCCCAATGTGGCAAAGTAATAAAATCAGCCAAACCACAAAGCTGAGAATTTTCGAGGCGAATGTTAAATCGGTTCTCCTATATGGGTGTGCAACCTGGAAGGCCACAAGTGACATTACCAGACGACTTCAAACGTTTATTAACCGCTGCCTAAGAAGAATACTACGCATCTTTTGGCCTAGGACAACAACAAATGCCGAGTTGCTATCAAGGACGAACCAAATACAAGTAGCAACCGAGATACGTAAACGAAAGTGGCAGTGGATAGGACACACCCTCCGTCGAAATGACACTAATGTAACTAAACAAGCTCTTAGATGGAACCCATTTCAACAAGATGGCAGAGAAAGCGGCAGGCCACGCACAACATGGAGACGTTCAACGGAATCCGAAATGAACCAACTGGGTATATCTTGGAATGAACTTAGATATATCGCTCAAAACCGGGTCAGATGGAGAACAGCTGTTATTGGCGCCCTATGCTCCAGTGGGAGTTAGAGGAACATATATATATATATATATATATATATATATATATATATATAAAAGAGTAGGTATTCAATAGGTTTTAGCAAGAAGTATTCTAATATTTATTGGCGTGCAGTGCTGTGTTTGCCAGAGCGTTCTTAACATGGAAAAAGTCCGACCACAAGCATAATTAATATGGTCAGACCACGTGAGAGTGTTTTTGAAATATACTCCATGTTGTTGAAATATACTCCAAGATTCTTCACGGAGTCTACTATTTCAACTTGTTGATCATTAAGAGTTATGACAGGTACAAAATTGATGACTGTTAACCGCTTCCTAATTACTAGGCATTTTGATTTCCTTGGGTTTATGCTAAGACCATTTGCCGAGGCCCATATAAAAATTCTGTGCAGTTCACGATTAAGATTTTTCACGCATAAATCAATTGAATTTACCTTACAACTACATTCTAGATTTACACAGCTGAAGTGTATCCGGGAGATCATTTGAATAGACTGAGAACAGAAGAGGTCCAAGAATCGACCCTTGTGGTACACCCCGAATTTCCGGGAGGGAGCTTGATTTAGCATTAGATGACTCAACATATTGTGATCTACCCCCAAGATACGTTGAGATTAAATGCGTAGCTGTTCGAGAAAAATTAAACATAATCATTATATAAATTGTATACATATAAATTGTTGAACAATTATTTCGCAAAATATGTGCAGATAAATGGTTTAGCGGTCTACACATGGACAAATGGCCAAGGAAGTTTGACAGTTGAGTACATAAATATTTTCAAGTCTTATGCTCCCACAGGAAAAAATAAAAATTTATGTAAATTTAAAAATTTGTGATACTAATCAAAAAAAATGAATTAAATTTGCAACAGCTAACAAATTAATAGTATTAATTAAACGTTTAATTAACCTGATTAAACGTTTTTTACAAACTACGTTCGTACACATACATTATTAAACATTTTTTTATATTTACTAATTTTGATATTAATGAAAGTTAACATCGGTTATTATTGAATTTCTTGCGTTTGTTAGTACTTAAGTCATTAATCATTATAATTTTATTGAATTGAATTTCTTTCAGTGTACTTTTAGTACTCGCTGAAATTATGAATTGTCTGACTTATCCAACATTCGGTTTAACCAAAATCCGTTTAGAAACTCGATGTATTAATTAATTATATACATATTGTCGCTTGAACTTGGAAACATTTTTCAAGTGTACAATAAAGTATCTGAAACCATTGAACGTCATACTTACTT
The DNA here is from genome assembly GCA_943735925.1 of Pollenia amentaria. Classification (NCBI taxonomy): domain Eukaryota; kingdom Metazoa; phylum Arthropoda; class Insecta; order Diptera; family Polleniidae; genus Pollenia; species Pollenia amentaria. Next base: position 177,860,101 of record OX031010.1, on the reverse strand, counting down.
CATCATTCCTCGGATACCCTAAAAAGGTGAGCATTATCGATCTTGAACGTTGTAACCCAATAAGGAAAAATTTCTCACCCGTACTTTCTATACTTTCACCCTCACTGATTGTATGCTTGCTATCGCTTGGAAAGTGCTGATTTTGAGCACAATCCTCATGGAGTAATGCCTCCAATTCATCAGCTTTCAATTGCTCTGGCTGACCATCTCGAGCTCATTATGTATTAAAATTAAGAACTTAAGGCCCTTGTCATGTAAAACGCAACGCAACGGCAAAGGATTTCATTGAAAGCAAAAACAATGTCATAAATATTTTGTAGTTTTGTTGTTGCTTTCAACAGAAATTCATGTTTGAAGTTTTAAAACGCAATGTGAAATTCTGTAGAAAGCAACAACAAAATTACAAAATATTTATGATTTTGTGTTTGCTTTCAATGTAATTCTAAAGTGTTGCGTTGCGTTTTACATGATTAGGGCCTAATTTAAACTTCCCGCAAAGATTCGACATTTTAGAAGCAAAAAAAAAAGTTCTTGGCACTACACAGAATTTGTTCTAAATTAATAATATCAAGCAAACAAGTTGTTGATTTTGCACCTATTACCAAAATGATTATATTGATTACTAAAAATTTTAAAATTTTGAAAATATATTTTCAATAAATGATATTTTTAATTTTAATTAAAAAAGTGATCAAAAAACTTTGAAATTTCAAACAATGTGTTAATTTAATTAAATAAATATTGACAATTCCCAACAACAATTCTACATGTTTAAAGTATTTTATTTTAAACGAAAAAAGTCAATTAAGATTTTTTGTTATTTAATTAAAATTTTAATTGAAAATTTATTTCAAAACAACTAAAATGTTAATCAAATCAAAATTAAAGTTTTAATTTTTTTCAGCTAAAAAAATTATTAATTCAATTATCACATTAATTAAATTAAAATACTTTTTAAACCATTTTTTTAATTGATAAAACACTTTTTTCTGTGTATTTCGTTTAACGACAAAGAGAAACTAAAGGTAGAAGTACATGACACGGACTAGTGAGTAATAAACTAGTGGTTATTCATAGAACAAGTTACACGAAAAACATTTTAACGTTTGTGCGGCAGAAAGTTTGTTAACTTTGAACTTTTTAACGCTTTTTGTATTTTTGAAAAGTAATCAGCTGGCAATAAAAAAAATAATTGAACAAATTTGTGAATCAAAACTTATTGGAGAGTTTATAAATCACACAGTATCGTATAAAAATAGAGCTGAGGATTGGAATTCTATAAAAAATAGTGTTAAACAAAAAAAAAAAAAAAAAAAAGCTGAAATAATAGGCGTTTATAATGTCCGTTGTGCAACTTGGCATTTTGCACGCGCTAAAGTTTTTTTAACGTGCGATACACGTGGACGAATTAGCGCGTGTTATGTACTTCTATCTTAAAGTTTAATTTAGTCGTAACATAAACATAATGCCGTAGCCGTAATGATGACCATAGAAACCAAAATTCAATCGGCTTGTATGGGTCTTACAGATGAGCAATCCCGTGATTTTTAAGGAACATCGTGATTAGTGAATGTGATTTAAAAATCACTGTTCTTTAAAACTGTAGTTATTATAAAATAATAAAAAAAAACAACAAGATGTGCACTAACACATGTATTTTTACAAATAAAATAATAAAAAAACACCAAGATGATGTTTTATAATGTGGGTACAAAAAAATTGTGGTTTTCTTACTGTCAATAAAAAAAATAGCAACATTATTCGCTATTGCATTAAAAAAACGCTATTACCCAGACAAACAGTGAAATATCATAAATTTGTATATGTAATAAAATACAAAAAGAACGACTTAGAAAGTACCAATTACTTAACAAATTTGGTCACAACTGAGATTCGTGATTTTTCAGTAACAGTGATTAAATCACAGGTACAGAAATATCGCTCATCTCTAATGGGTATGTCTTAATGGTAAATCACCTTTAATCAAATACAGTTTTGCCCATAAGGTTGGTAATGATGGTTTTATCACGTCTAATTTGAGCTGAACTGCCTCTTGTGTACTCTCAAAAATGGTGTATAAATTGTGAGATATACAAATCGTATGCTTGAGGTACTTCAATAAAGCAACAATCAAAGTAACAATAATAAAACTTGCTCTGCTTTTAAAAACCACCTGAATAATCTTCATATTCTCTTTTTGTACTTCTTATAAAAAGTAAAATTAAAGTTAAACCAAAACAAGAACAACAATTTATAATTTAAGTTGGAAACTTTTCAATTATTAACTTCAACTATTTTCATGTTGCAAAATGTAGAACAAATTTCCAACAAAACTGTACAATAAACATAAAAATACAAATATCGCCATTGTGCAACGAAATTCTCTAAAGATAAATGGTATAAAATCATTATTTTAACGTTTCTTTATGTTGGATGCCATAAACCCACCAAAAGCAGCAAATCCAAAACTAAATCTAGTCAATAGTTTTCTAAAGTGGCAGAATAGTTAACTAAAGATTATCATCACTCTTTTCCAAGCCGAATACACTGAAAATAATCTCTGCTACATTTTACAAAAGAATCTTACGTAGCAGGCATGGAAAATGTGGAACTATTATATGTGTCTTTAGTGCTTATTTACCGTAATACCCTCTTAACACAAAAGGTACCAAAAGCTGTGAAATCGAATGATCTTGGATAGCAATCGACTTGGAGGTTCGTTTCGCGAAATTAACTTTCGTAAGTTCTATCGGGCTTAAAAAGAGACTCTTTATATAAAAGAACAAAAAGGCATAGATGTCTTTTACAAACTAATTTTGATTTATTCTTGTTGATGAGAGTGTTAAAATTGTTTTTACCTTCATAAGTCGGATATTCCAAAAAAAATATTATCGTCAAAACTCTAATTTGTGTCTCTAAAAATCTTGCAGACACTCAAGATTAAGACAAACCCGATAAAAAGAAAGAGGCTTAGCACTCGAACTATCATTCTCTTATAAGTATGTCCGGGCTCACACTATGAAAGTTTTCTTTCAGAAAGTCTGAGTTTATCGATGAGAGGGGAGATAATAATGGCATGTTCTCTTCCCCTCTCATCAATAAACTCAGACTTTCTGATAGAAAACTTTCATAGTGTGAATCTGACTATTGGGAGTGTTTACATTTCAGTTCAGCAAGATTTGGCAATTTATCATAAATCGTTTCACTAGAATAGCTAGAATAACGCTTCCAAATTGTGAAAATTTACTTTGAAAAAAAAATCTGTTCGCAAAGTTCATGAAGCACTTCGTCCATTTTACGGTCAACAAAATCAGCCTAGTGAACAAGCAATTCGTGCAGTAATTGGTCTTGTTCGCACTAATTTTACTCTTATCAATTCAGAACCATTAACAAGACAAAGAAATGTGAGTACCGATGAGAATATTGATGCGAAGTATTAAAGAAAACGCCAAACTGTCTATTCGTCGTTATTATCAACTTGTTGGCCTTTGTCCTTCGACTGCGTAGAAAATTTGACGTCAGGAGCTTAGCCTATTTGCTTAAAAAATACAGCTCGTGCCAGAATTGAAGCCAAGCCACCAACGTTGGCGTCGGATTTTTTTTTTTTATATGCGTACATTCTTCGCATAAACTGCTTAGTTCCCTTTCAGCTAAAATCTTTACTAGTAAGTGTTTTGAGTTGTTTGTTCGCCTATCGATCATTTTAGTTAAAGAATTATTATGCTTGTTATGTTTTTTATTTCTTTTTTTTGGACTGATTGAAATTTTCAACATTTTATTTTATCTTAATTTTTTTAAATTATTTTTGTATAATAAAATTTAAAAATGTTTTTGCTGGTATTATCGAATTACTTCCTTAGCAAAAGCTTAATAGTTTCTTGCGAGCTTTTAATTTTCTGACTTCAGGGTGGTACGAACAGAGATCTGGTAGATAAATACTATAACGAGATACTTAAGGTCAATGGCCCCTAAGGGCAAAACATTGGTCTTCTCGAGACAAACATTGATATATCATACTTTAAGATCAGACTGTAAATGCCTAAGATATAACGAAAAATGTAAAAAGGCGACCCCTACGTGCGGCAAAAAAAAATTTTTTTTCGAAACCTTCCTGCAAAATACTTTATAATGGAGGTGGTTCGCGGAAACTAGTTTTTGAGGTTCGGTCTAATACATATGTATATGTAAGTATAATGAACGTGGATTATTTTCGGTGTATAATAATTCTAAAGTCACTTTCAAAAGACTCACAAGAAAAAGAATTCCCAAAAAGCCAACCCACCCAAATGCTTTAACTCATTCATCAAACAGTCAAAACTGATGAGTATTAAGGACGACTATTATGATGAAAACTACAAAAACAACAATGTTTCCTTTTGGTTCTACAGATATCTTTCATACATACAAACATCTGTAGGTATGTATGTATGTACTAAATAATGTAAGTATGTAAATCAAAAGCAATGTCTGCTGGTATGACTGAATACAAGTGGTTGTAAATGCCAGAAGATTTGTGAAAAGTTTATGATAAAATTTTAAAAGACGACAAAAATATTTTTATAGTTATGTCAACTTTTACAATGACATTTAAACATGAAAATTAAATTCTTGAAAGAAAAATTACTATTTGCAAAACATTTTTTTTTTTAAGTCAACAATTTTTGTACTGTAGGTAGTTATTTTTCAAACATTTAATATCGTTTGTAGTTATTGGCAAAAAATAAAGGTACGTTTATACATAATAAATATTTTACGTCGTATACGTAACCACTAGTTTTATTAAAAAATGATTTGCTTTTGAAAAACTTTGGGCCGATCAAAGATCATTTAACAGTTTCTTAATTTTTTTATACAATTATTTTCATACAAATAAAGTTTAGTAAATCAATAGAAATGGTTAAAATTAAAGCTAAACTTTGATAAATTTACTTTACTGGTCACGCTTTTTTGTACTTTTTCGTCAAATAAAGCGTGATCCATTTCGAGGTTCCCTACTTTTTTAAAGAAAAAAACAAAGAAAATTCAAATTTAATGGGGAATGTTTATTATCATTTGAAAGAACATTCTTTGGCAGTTATTTTTTGAAGATTATGTCTATCAAATGTTGGCCGTTTCTACGTAGCAGATGGTCCATCCGTTGAGTCCAATTTCGACTGGTAACTGGCGAATGACACGCGTGATGTTTTCCTCCAAGGCCTGAATCGAATCGGATTTGTCCGCATAAACTTAAGACTTTACATTTCACCGCAGGAAAAAGTCTAACGGTGTGATATCACACGATCTTGGTGGCCTATCGACTGGCCCAAAGCGTGAAATTATGTGCTCACCGAAGTGTTCTCTCAATGAATCCATTGATGGATGCGATGTGTGGGAAGTGGCGCCGTCTGGCTAAAACCAAATGTCGCCGAGATCAGGACCTTCAATTTCAGGCATCAAATAGTCGGTTATCATGGCTCGATAACGGTCCGAGTTGCTGCGAACGGCGCCGAATCGACTCTTCACGGTCTTCGTGTATACTCTCAGCTACGGCCGCTATATTTTCTTCACACACAGAAAAAAAATTTTGCCCCAATTAAAGGTTTAATCAAAAATAATATCAGTTTTAATTAAAAATTTAATCAAGTAAATTAAACGTTTAATCAAGTGAATTAAACGTTTAATTGTAACTATTAATTTGTTTACTGGTTGAAATGAATAGTATCAATTAAACTTTTAATTCACTTGATTAAACGTCTTATTCACTTGATTAAAAGTTTAATTCAATTAATTAAATTTTTAATTAAAACTAATTTTATTTTTGATTAATGCTTTTTAATTGGGGGAACATTTTTGTGGAATTTTTTCTGTGCAGCCTACTGGAAGTGGTATATTCGGTCGAATATTATCCAATAATGAATGCTGGGTCTCAAAATGGGTGATGGTGTTGCGAATAGAACGCTCAGTAGGCCGATTATGTTGACCATAAGTAGAGCGAAGTGCACGAAACACTTCCCTCACAGAACGTGAATTTTCGTAATAAAGTTAAACGATTTGTAAACGTTGTTCCGGCGTAAGTCTTTCCATTATGAAATGCTAAGCAATACTAAACAAAAATAACATGATAGCAAGACACGACTTACACGTGATCTGTCAAAAAAGGCTATTGAAAAAGTATCTCTTCTTGAATTACCCATTATTTTTCAGGTTTGAACATACATTAAGTAGATTTTACGTGTTAACATAAATATTTACTTATACATATATTTACTTATTTATATTATTTAGAGACAAATTTTTGAAAGTGGTCCATATTTGGGACACATGGGCAATAATGGACCGGCCAAAAAGAAATTATGTTATAAGCTTGATATTCATATAATAGTTCTTTTTACAGCTGAAAAAAGAAGACGTAAAAAGGGCTACAAAATGCATTTTTTTTTGCAGACGAAAGGCCTACCAGTCATATTCCTTCTTCAGTTCTAATTTATACGGCCTGTAATTGTAGACCAAGGCCTTGCCTTCTATAGTCATGCCGTTAAATAAATAAAACAGCATTTACGTTCGTGCGCCTTTGCGTCAGGAGACAGGGGAGCATCGTGCATTATTAGGCCCAAAGCCGCCTGACTGCAAAATCGCCCAAAGTTATAAATGACAAAACGCACACAAATTTTTAATATAAATTTCGGTGATTTTGCACAGAAAATATAATACAACTTTTTTGAGCAACATTTCATTACTATTGGGTAATCATTAATTTTTCGACTTGGATGGAAAACATTTTTTGACAAATTCTTCAATGAGATAATAAAAAAATAACTGCTGTGAGATCTAGTTAAAAAACATCTTTTGTTTTCAGTAATTGACAAATGTATTATTTTTTATTAAAATCTCGAATGGCTAAATAAAAATAAAAATTTATCGAGCTCGAGGTCAGTGTTTTTTTAAAAATAAATATTCCTTTTTATTTCCTTCCAATATTTCGATCTTACTTGAACATAATCATCAGGGATTTTTTTTTGGTGAATTTTTATAAACACAAAAAATAAAAACTATGTTTTGTACCTATAACTCGACATCTAAAATTACAATGCCTAATTAAGCTTTTCTGCACAGCCGGCCCTTGGCCGCGCAAGAATTTACTCCTCTAATATATATCAAACACCGGCTTCCCTAACTAGGGCTTTTCTGTAAAGGATATTACAGTTTAAAACTGATTATTGGTAAGGCCTAAAGGGTTTACAAGGGACTACGATGATGCCCTTACATCAAAATTGTGGCATCAATGCTATTACAAATGGCATCAATGAGACAAACAGTGACATCAATCCAATGGCGAACGTCATCATAAAATTTTGTCATATTTTATGCGTCATCTATTCGATGTTTACAGTGACATCAATTCGATGTCACACTTTGAGTACTAATAAAATTTTTTTCATGTTTAAAAAGTTAAATAAAAAGCGAAAATTCCCATATTCTATTTATTTAAACATCACATTTTCAATGCAGAATGATTCCGAAAACCATATCGGGAATGCTGCTGGTGATTTATAATTCAGAGCTCTTCTGTAAACGAAAAACGAAATACAACAAAAGTGAAACGAACAGGTGTAATGAGTAAGTAACTTGTAATATTCTCTCTATTTGACTTAATTCAATTCATGTGATTAAATTTAATGACAGTGTGTCATGAGCCTAATGCGTTCTTTCTCCGATGTTACTGGGTCATCGCACTGATGACATGTCTTATCAAGCTGATACTCCGATTCGTCATTTTTGTTATGCCAATATGTCATCCCATTGAAGACATAATTAAAATAATTGACCCTATGACAATTTGGCCAAGTGATGTTAGGGCTGACATCACAGTGATAAAAAAGTGTCATGGGGTCAAAAACGAAGACACATGTCATAGTAGTTATTTTAAAATGCATCAGCGTTATGACGCCTTTTCTATCAGTGTATATGAACTAAGCTGAATGTATGATGAAAAAGATCACATGATGACACGAATACGCTTAAAATAACCTCTCGAACATGAATCTAGCGATATAACAAAATTTAATTTTTTAAAATAATGTCTTCCTTCTTTGATGCCTTTAACAGCAGCCAACTAACTTTTAACATGTCTCCAAATTGCAGTCATTAATGCGTGTTGCAGTTTTCCTTTAAAATTTTTTATTTATAAATTTTTTGCAGGAAAAACTAAAGCGAATACAAGAGAAATTGGAATTGCGTCTATTGCACAGTGGGACTGAATCCAAGTATTTCGTAGAGCTATATTTTTAAAACGATTAAATAAAAAGTAATACGCATTGTCAGCTTCTTAAATTTATTATTTGGGATTTGTTAAACAAAAACCACAACAGGCAAAAAAAAATTTAGATTGCGTATATTACACAGAGGGGCATAATCTAGGTATTTAGAAAATATGATTGGTTATAGACCAAGTGTGTCCGATGTTGGTGCCATGAGACCTTGACATAATCTCGGAATGGGGACATACGAATAAGGTCGGGTTTAATGCCCAAAAAACCAATGTTGCATGCTGACGAATAAACGCGCGAAGGATCAAGGCGCCTCATCTGTATAAATGGGGTTTAAAATTATTGAGAAATCAGACAATGTGATGCCCGTTGAACAGAACATATGTTCAAGGTGCCCAAGAAGCAATCAAGTGCCTCGGTTTTTTAAAGCGGTGTAAGATCACTCCATCAGATCTCCTTTCTATTTATACCACCTGTATCCGACCGCGAATGAAATACAACTCTGCTTCAAAGTCTTTTTTGGAGCTTTTCGACCGCGTGCAGGAGAGGGCGAACTCTTATTGGTCACAGTATTGAATTCTATTGACTGCCTTGAGCACCGTCGCAATGTGGGTTGCATTTGCCTGTTTAATCGTTGCAACAATGGGATGTGTTCTGATGAAATCAAGGATCTGGTTCCCGAAACCCATACGTCTGTTCGTAATGCACGTTTTTCCTCAAGAGCCCATCCTTTTGTAGTCGATTGCCCGGTAAATCGTTAAACGCACTACAGGGAAAAATCTTTTTTTGGCCGGACTGTTCGTGTGTGAAACCACCTTCCTGCTGAAATCTTCCCTCTCACATTCAAAAAGAATAAGTTCAAGTCGAATGTTCAGAAACACTACTCCTTCTATCCTCCTTTCCATAAATTTTTTTCTTAGTTCCATTACAATGCATTGCATTTAAAAGGGTCATCCCCTAATCAAAAAAAAAATAAAAAAAAATTGTTTTGCAATTTGTTACTCATGAAATCTTTTACATGTTCGAAATGTTTTACTATAAGACTCCAAATTGCGGGACTTGTCGTCAAAACTTAAGCTTGAATACATCTCCAATATTTCCCCCCAGTGGATAAAAGGTGTATCCAGGTTTTTCTCTGTTATCATTTTTACGCTTGAATTTATAGAGAAAAAATGGCAGAAGAAAAAACTCCCGGGGAATTTTTATTAGTTGGGTTGATTTAATTATACGTTTAACAAATTTAAAAAATTTATTTTGATTTTACCCCACTGTGCCTTCTAGTTTAGGAAACTAATGTTTAACAAGAAAAGCCCTGTCACTAGTAACAATTTTATGATAAAGTTTTTGTGTAAAAACTTTTTCATCTTCATGCGAAAACATGACATTGACAACCACCAACCAGTCAGCCAACAACCAAACAGCCAACCGTCCTACTCGAAACTCGTTGAAGAAAAAGTCTGAAGTTTCATCCAAGATTTAATGATATTTTACACAAACGACAGCTGTCACTGCTGAACAAGTTAAAAAGTAAATTCACATGTTAAATGTTAAACATATTTGCGAAAATAAAAAAAAAAATAATCAAGTTTCCTTTAAAGCTGTTGTATATTTGTTTGTTGGCTTTACTTAATACTTTATTTGCTTAGATTTAGTTAAGTTCATTTTGGGCAAACGTTAGATATTCATAAATAGCATTTGAAAGATTCTTAAGTAAATATTGCAAATAGTATGTAGAAGAAAGTCATACTTACAAAGTTTTCGGTACTCAAATTAATATTAACATGAACTGACTGACACAAAGACCGAATCGATGGCTGCTAACTTGATGATAAAGTAACCAAAATTAATGTTTCTGTTGATTGCGTTTCAGGGCTCAATCAAGTTACCAGAATAAATAAATGTAACTAATTGAAAGAAACTAATTAACTTGTTGTATTTTATTTATGTTGGTTTTGGTTTTGTTGGTGACTTTAATCGGAAACAGTTACAGGCACGCAAATATCAGTGTTCAAGCAAATAAATATTATTTGGAAATTTTACACGTCAATTTAAGTGCAAAGAAGAAAAACCAAAACACAATATAGTGTCATATATTAGGGAGTACCGAATCTTTAATGCCCTTTAACAAGATTTAAAAGAATTTGATCGAATTAGATTTATTTTTTTTCAGAGTCTTTATTTATTGAATCTTCATATTTTAAATATGAACTAACAATAATTAATCAAATCTTATCCTAATACTTTATTTTATGTCCTGCCAGTGCCAGACAAAAAAATTTCGTCATCACGGGTTCTGTTCACATATGTAGGCTTTTATCGCAATGAGACTCGGCCTCCCTTTTAATGAATGCTGCCGCAGCTGCGGGGAACCGGAAACTGAGAAGACAGTATTTCATCTTCTAAGTGATTGCCCAGCATTTTATTCAATACGATATGGATTATTTGGGAATTACCTTATACAAGGACTCTCGGCGATATCGCGGGTGAAACTTGCTGAAATATCTCAACGCAACGGGCTGGCTCTAGCCAGCTCAGTATTGCTCCTGGTTCAAGTTTGATTGGGGGTACAAATTCTTGACGAGTGGTGTGGTGTCAAAACGGAGTCACTGTCGACTCTACTTGCAGCACGCCTAGTTCTGTGCATGCTACCACGTTAACCAACCAACCATCTCTCTTCTGATTGGGTAAGTGCTGCAGTAATAATTTAAAATATTGAAAAAGGCTGGACTTTTTAAAAATTTTACGCATATTTTTTATATTTATTTATATACATATATTTAATCAATGGACATTATCCTTACTGACTAATAACAAGATTGACTTAAAATTAACGAATTACATGATGGATTTAAAAATGTACATAAAAAATTTCTAGTTAAGATAAACAATTATTTTATGCTTTGTAACATTTAAATTTAAGAAAAATCAACAAATTGAGACAAAGAATTAAATTGTCGACATAACTTTGAAAAAGGATCAGCAATAGCGTAATTTACTCTACAAAACTTTACAAAAAGCAGATTATAATGACGAGTATTGCGACAAGGTATATTAAATTTAACAGAAATTTTCAACCAATATTACCAATAATAAGATTAACCATAAAATATACATTTAACATTGTGCGACGACTTTGGAGCGATGGTAGTTTTATTAAAGCCAGTCTACTAGAATAGGAAGGAAAGCTTGTCGAGTGACTCCATTGAAGACCACGTAAATAGAACAATAACAATTTTTTTTGGACAGATTCAATATGAGAATTATGAATGTTGTAATATGGATCCCAAATGATCGACCCATATTCTAAGATAGGTCTAACGAGTGACACGTAAAGTTGCTTCGTTATGTATGGATCAGTGAACTCTTTAGCCCAGCGTTTTATAAAGCCAAGAATACCTCTAGCTTTATTTACAGTTAACTTTATATGTGAAACAAAGTTAAATTTATGATCCAATAGGACTCCGAGATCAAGAAATGAATCAACCAACTCCAATTGATGACCACCACCCAAAGCATAATTAACAGCAATACAGTTATTTCTATAAAAACGCATGCATTTGAATTTCAATAGATTCAACTCCAACATATTATTATTACACCATAACAAAAAGTTATTAAGATCCGACTGAAGATAAAAATGATCAACAAAGCAATTAAAAGAATGGAAAATTTTTACATCATCAGCATACATCAATATATTGGCGAAGTTGATAACATTGGGCAGATCATTAATAAACAGCGTAAATAAAAGTGGGCCAGGATGACTGCCCTGGGGAACACCGGACGAAACATATATGTACTTAGACATACAATTATTGAATTGTACTTTTTGCTTTCTGCCAATTAAATAAGAACTTAACCAGCTTAAACTTCTACGGGATAAGCCTAACAAATCCAACTTAGTAAGAAGAAGTTGATGGTTAACTTTATCAAATGCTTTACTGAAGTCAGTATAAACAGCATCAGTTTGTTTCCTTTGTGTAAATGCAGAGTTGATCAAAGTTGTTAAATGAAGTATATTGGTTGTAGTTGAACAGCCTTTCCGTAAACCATGCTGGCATGCTGCCAGCAATGACGATGTGTGATGGCATAGGAAATCAGCAACACGTTTTTCAAATAGTTTTGGAATAGCACTTAATTTGGCAATCCCTCTATAGTTTGTTTTATCCGATCTATTACCAGCTTTAAATAAGGGTTTTATATACGAGTCTTACCATAATACAGAAAAATAACCACATATAATCAAAGCATTAAACATTAAAGTTAATGGTGTAACTAATGATTCAGCACATTGATTTAAAATACATGTTGGAACAAGATCACGACCATTATTAAAAGACATCTTTTACCTTTTTAAGTTAACCAAAATATCATTGCTATTAAATGAAGGGAAATGTATTGCCTGGTTTGATGATAGCAGATATGGATAACCATTACTATCATCGTATACAGCATCAGAATAAGTTGTTGCAAAAAAATCGGCAAACATAACACAAATGACATAAGCATCTCCAGATTCTTGGTAACGAAATTTAATAACGGATGGGTATCCATTAGATTTTCTTTTCGAATTTACAAATGCATCACGAACAATTGGATCACGAACGAAATTGTTTTTCACCTTATTTATGTATTGATTATATAAAGCATGATTCAGTCATCATAGTTTTAACTAAAGGCACATAGAGATCCTTGTTAATATTTCGAGATACCAGGAAGCAGCTGTGATCATTCGAAGAAGTTTATTTTGGCGCCTTTAAATTTTTTCGATATTAGAGGCCGAGGCAATGCCCCATAACTGAATACCGTAGTACCAGATTGGCTTTCAGCTAGAGTTGTAAAGTAGAAGTTTGCAATAGGGACTAAGAACAGAATTTCTTCCGATAAGCTGGTTAATTTGAATTGCTTTTAGTTTCATTTGAGTTAATTTTGCTTCTTTATGACATTTCCACGTCAAACGCCGATCAAGATGTATACCGAGGTATTTTACATGCGAGTGTTGAGGTATTATTTGATTTTAATAGGAAGGCATGTTTCCCGACGCAATTTGAATGTTATATGTACGCATTTTTGCTCATTGACTTTTATCCTCCATTCCTGCAAGTAAGTTGTAAGCATGATGAAATAAACAGGTGGCATTACTACGCCAGATGACGATTTTTTGCTCTTGTATTGTTTGTCTAGTCTTATGTCAAAGTTTTGTTTATGCTTACAAAAAGTCCACGTTTTGTGCTGTGATTATTGTATTATTTTAAAGTTTTCGATTAAATAAGATAGTAACCATAGTGAAATAAAAATTGGCTAAAAATTAATTTATTTCATTGCGTTCGGCGGCAAAATTTGATTTTGGCTTAATATAATTTTTGACGTATACGGAGACTTATTTTTCATTTTTGTTGTATTTGGTGCCGTAGCGCTGCCACCTACTTATTCCACCATGGTTGTAAGTTCATTTTTCAAATTTTCTCGAAGCGAAAACATCTCATGAAAAAAGCTTTATATTTGGGCTTAAAAATATTATCATGTTAACGTTATCACGAAATTGATTTAATAAATACTTCTTTATATTATTTTTGGTCCACCTTGATGAAAAAATTATGTTTATTTTTAAAACATGTGAATCCAGTATTGCCGTTGTTACCGATATCATAAAATTTCTTTGAAAATATTTTGTTAACAAAATTATTGCAATTTATGTTTAAAAATACCATGAAGATCTGCTGCTGTATAGTAGTGTTTTATTTTTGTTTTTTATTTTTATAAATACACAGAAAACCAGCTATAAACATAATTTTTATTTTACTAAGTACTAGTAAATTGATACAATAGGCATCCACGGTAACACTGTTTCTTTATTTGTCATTTTACTTGCTGCAAGTGTCAAAAACTTACTAGCAAGCAAATTCTCTTGCAAGTTGGGCTGCAAGTACGAAAAATGTGATGTTAGTAAAAATTATTGAGTGTATTGAGTTTTTCGAACTTGCACTTGTATGTGTAAACCCCGGGTAAAGCTGGTTATTGTGATTTGTTCGTTGTGGGTGGAGAAATTATATGCGAAGATATCAGACGCCCAATACACTCGTGTTTGGGCAGCTTAAATCTGATTTTTTTTAACAAATAATTGTGAAAATTAGTTAAATTTTTTTTTTTTTTTTGTATATATATATTTAAAAACATTTTCAAAGAAATAAATTTGCAATTATCGGCCAGCAGCAGAACGGTCCGATATGGTTTTCGTCATAATTTCTTTGAAAATTTGATGTATTTAACTCAACAATTTTAACAAATAGAATTTGGGAATTTTTGTTTCTTTTTGTGAATTATGTTATGCTTTAATCAACACGAACTCTTTAAAAGAGTTTAACTTTATTACTGCAAAATGAGTTTCATTTTAGCCGGAAAAAAACTCCTCAAATGAGTTTTATTTTAGACGGAAAAAATAAAACGCTGTTTTTTGAGAGTTATATTCGACATTTTACCGTAGGAACACAATTGCACCATATGAACGTAGTAGCGTATGACGTAGATACGTTATCAAATAAAAACGTGAACTATTTTATACAAAGGCACACAATAGTTTGCGCAAACGTAAAAGCGTATCTACGTCGTACGTTGACATAGACCTAATTATATTTCATACGCTGGTTGCGGCCGTATTGTCATAGAAAAATAATTTAAAAAATAATCAAGGCGAATTCATTCCAGGTAATCTCGGTAGTACAACAAGAAGAACTCGTACAAAAACCACAATTAATTTCTTTTTGTAAAATCATTGTACATATGTCAAAAACCGAAACAAATCAAAACAGAAACAAAGATAATAAACAAAATTTTGACATCCAACAATTATCAAAAAGTTATCAGCAGGGCTTTTAGGATCACCTGTAATGAATTTGCCTTAAAATTAATTAAATAAAATTAATAATTTTTGTGTTTTCAAATTGAATATTTGAAAGGAAAAAACAAGCAACAATTTCAATCAATTTGAATTTTTCTAATATTATTTTTAAAAGAAAACAAAATACGTCTACGGTGGAAATTTGGGTAAATAGAGCGAGTTTTTAGAAATTTACGGCGTTACGTCCTACGTTCTTGCGATGCACGACGGAGTTGTATTCATAGCATTATTTTTACGTTGAAAAATGACTCATAACTGTTGAGATAATTTTTTTTAAGATCATAGATTCTGAAAGAGCTCGGCAATACGAATCTATCGGTATATGACCGTATAGGTCTCCGTTGACTCTAATGTGAAGAATTTTTGAGTATACATTTTCTGGATAACTGTTATTTACGGTCCCTGATCGTGAACGATAAAGTTACCCTTAAGTTTTTTCGATTATTATAACTGTCTGATAAAATTAAAAATGTAATTTATAAACTGTGGCGACTTTGCATTAGATACCGGCTACTTTTGGTTGTTCAAAATTTGTAGTAGCAGCGACAACTTTTGTTTATTTCTTTTGTTTATTTCTTAAATTGAAAACAGAGGTAAATGTATTGTGTTTGATTTGGGTTGTTTATGGTAAATTGTTTTGTTTTTTTTTTTTTTGTGATAAATTTTGTTTTTTTTTTTTTGAGGATGGAACTTTAGATCCTTTTTAAGAATTTCATGAATAATCGCTTGTGGAAGTCCCAGTGAGGCTGTTCTTTTTCGTATTGAAAGTCGCGGATTTTCACATAAACTGCTTTCAACGAGTTCAATGTTTTCGGTAGTCCTTGAAGATCGACTGGGCCCGGGCCGTGGGACATTCATAGCCGAAGCTGTTGCGCGGAATCTCTGCACCAACGAACGAATTAAATTTACACTCGGTCCATCACGTATTCGCCAAATACCGAACTTTATACAAAATTGTCAACGAGCAATTACGTAAGAATCATAACTCTTTAAAATGTCTCCACAGCGAACGCGCGATGCTCACTCGACCACTGCGACTTCGTGACTGACAAATCCCCACAAATGATAATTCCAACGGCACCACCCTTCCTCTGCACCGTTTATTACTTTTTGAAATAATCGTATTTAAAAATATAAATTTGCCACCAGACACCCTAACGAAATTTTATAATGGGCACAGCTGTTTTTAGTTGAAGTTAATTATAATTTATAAAAAATTTAAGTAAAACCAATAAAACTATTCGTCAAAATTTTTAAAATATTGCTAAAAAAAAGCTAAAAATATTATATAAAAATGGTAAATGAAATCCAAGTGCTAAATAAAAATTTTGCAGCTAAATAAAAAAATTTTAATGCTAAATGTTGCTGCAAAAATGCCGAAATGGCCGCACTGGTCAAAAGTCCTGGTATTTTTTTTTTTTTATTGTACATTTGTTGTAATCTCGCGGATACCTTCAATAACTGGACCATGAGTAATCATTGACCAAAGAAAAATATTTTTATTTTTTTTCAGGTTGTAAAGGGAATTAATAGATTTGGTTTGCCATGCTATAATTTTGTATTCCCAATAACACATAAACATTAACACAAGATTTATATTATTTAAATTGCATGCCATTATAAGGGATTTGATCTATCATGTGTATCTGTCCTAACCGATAAAATACCTTAACATATTTTTATGACCACAACATTTTTGAACAAATTGTTTTACAATTACACCACATGTTTGGTTATGGGTTTTCACCCTACTAGAAGGTAAAGAAGGTTCTTTGTCCTTGCGGCAGTGGTGTTGGAAGTAATAAAACTCAATGGATTTATGTTAAATTAATTTTTTTTTTATTTTATTACATAAAATCTTTTTTATTTCTAGGATATTCTATAGATTATTGGCAGAATTAATTGAATTAAAAAACATGTAAGAAAGCATACCCTATTTAAAACTCATGGGTAATTATGAACCGGCCAAAAATTTTATTATGAGGCTAAGATTCATATAAGAATTCTTTGTCTCGAACTTTATCTTGATATCGACTTCCTTTTATAGATTTTTGCGTCTTTAAGTGACTTTAAAAAAAAAAGACCTATAAAGGGGGTAATCTGGACCCACCTACGACTTTGCCATATCATACATTTCTAAAGAAGTTATAGCAATAAGGGCTATTTGCGGGAGTGATTGTAGAGTAATATGAAATTAGGGATGAAACGATACGAATAACTGCAAGTACTTACTCGATACTTGTTATTCGATACCGAGTAACTTTGGTATCAGCAAAAATACTTGTATCATATTAAGAGACAAATAAAGCTTAGTTGACGTCATTTTAAATTTAGAATTTGTGCTTGTTCAAAAAATAAAAATCAAATACTAACTTCTAAATAACCTTTTTTTTAGATTGTGTGTAATAGATTATTTGTATAAAATTTTTTTTAATTGTAACTAATTTTGCTGTTTGACAATTGATATTGTTTTTCTCTCTTTAAAAAAAAAACGTTAATTTGAATTGCTTCATTTTTTTCCTGATGATGATACACACTGCTGTATCGAAATATTGGAATAATAAAATAAAATTATTTATATAAAAAAGAAAACCTTAAGCTCAATAGATTATACAACAATTTAACTTTTTTCTTAGTCGAAAAAAATAAAAAATTTTTTAAAGGATCAATATGGTATACTTGAATTATGTTTCCGACATATACTTCTATATGCTTTTTTGTAAAATTTCAAAATAACTGTTATTTACGACCGCTATTTAAAAACATTCATAAATACGAATATAAGTATACAATGTACAACACGTACTTAGAACCATGCACCTTTGAATTTACTCCTTTTTTACTGGGACCTAATACTATTTACGAATAGGTACAAAATTGGCCCATGGAGGAAGCCTAAACTAGGGGGTACTAGCCTGGAACTTAAACACCACACAAAGTACCTGGGAGTAATACTGGATAGCAAACTATCGTGGAGATTGAATGTGGAAGAAAGGGTGAAAAAGGCAACGAATGCGCTCTTCGCATGTAAGAAAATGCTGGGCAAAACGTGGGGTCTAACCCCTGCTCTTACACATTGGGTCTACACGGCAGTTGCAAGACCAATCTTACTCTACGGGATACTTGTGTGGTGGACGGCCTTGGGGAAGATATCGCACCGGAAAATGCTAATGGGCGTGCAGAGACTTGCCGAACTCAGCATCACCGGTGCTTTGCGTAGTACGCCGACTGCGGCACTGGATGTGATCCTGGACTTGCAGCCGATTCATCTAGTGGCAGAAGGAACTGCGAGGAAGTCTGCGATCCGCTTAAAGACGACGGGACAATTTGTATACATACCTTATGGTCACGGCAGTATTATAAGGGGAATAGATTGTAGCAGTGACTACACCATTCCGAGGCTGTCACTTGGAAGGAAACCGCAAGTTAACCTGGAGGAGGAAGGCTGGTTGGCAGGGCTCCGATCTGGCCACAGGACCTTCAGTTTCTACACTGATGGATCCAAAATGGAAGGCGGAGTTGGAGCTGCAGTGTACTGCCGGGAACTTGGTATTCGGGAATCGTATAAGCTCCCCGATTACTGCAGCATTTTCGGAATATTAGGAGAGATACGGACTCTGCTATACGGAGGAGATCAGAGGCAGTTTGGAAAAACACCGAAACGTGCAGGGTTTCCAAGGTAATGTGGGGATCCTATAATCCGGAGTCGACGAAAATACTTCTGTCGCTATCGAGAAGTGATTGTAGACTTCTGGTAGATTTTATAACGGGTCACTGTTGGACTGCGGTATACGCCAAGAGGGCGGGGCGGCTGAATAGTGACAATTGCAGATTCTGTGGGGTACCAGGGGAAAAGGAGACAGTGGAGCATATACTCTGCTACTGTCCGGCACTCGTGCGCTCCAGGGCGAACTGTCTGGGAGATCATTACTTCCAAAATCTCGGGGAAATCTCTGGAATTGGGTTAATGAGACTCCTGGCTTTCGTCAAGAGAGTGTGGGGTACTCTGAGTACAATCACATCGGAATGACCTCTCTTATTTCTAACGTTCTTTTGCGGGTTATCGTACAACGTGGTAACGCTAGGGACCTATTTGGTCTATGCGGGGTCTTTGCGACCGGCCACTCTAACCTAACCTAACCTTACCTACTGACTCTTATCATATGGAAGTATTGCTTGTTACAAGTAAGTATCGATTCTTTTTGTTCGATACCGGGTAGGCATCGATACTTAAATGTCGATACAGTATCGAGTACAAGTATCGATATCCAAGTGATATCGTTTCATCCCTATATGAGATATGCTTAAATAGATTGCATTGAAGTATTTTTGGGCCAAATTTGATCTTAATAATGGGTGAATCAAGTAGAGATACTTTTTCTAATAGCATTTTTTTGACAGATCACGTGTGATTCGTGTCATGCTGCCATGTTATTTTTGTTTAATATTGTTTGGCATTTCATAATGGAAAGACTTACGACTGAACAACGTTTACAAATCGTCAACTTTATTACGAAAATTCACGTTGTGTGAGTAATGAGTTTCGTGCACTTCGCTCAACTTATGGTCAACATAATCGGCCTACTGAGCGTACTATTCGCAACACCATCACTCATTTGGAGACCCAGCATTCATTATTGGATGATATTCGACCGAATAGACCACGTCCAGCATGCTGTGAAGAAAATACAGCGGCCGTAGCTGAGACGTAGTGTACACGAAGACTGTGGAGAGTTGTTTTGGCGCCGTTCGCTGCAACTCGGACTGACGTATGGAACGACTTGGCGCATTTTACGTCGAGATCTTAAATTGAAAGCGTACAAAATGCAGCTTGAGCAACAACTGAAGCCGCTCGGCCTTCCCAAGTGACATCGCTCTATGGGCTCTTGAAAAGTTCCAAGAAGATCCGACGTTTTCGAGATAAATTTTGTTCAGCGATGAGGCCCATTTCTAAACAAACATAATTGCCGCATTTGGGACGATGAGCTCCTAAAGAGATTCAAGAACTGCCACTTCATCCAGAAAAAACAACGGTTTGGTGTGGTTTGTGGGACGGTGGAATCATCGGTCCATATTTCTTTAAAAATTATGCCGGTGCGAACGTAACGTCAATGGAGACCGTTATCGTGCCATGATAACCGACTATTTTATGCCTTAAATGGATGCTCGTGATCTCGGTGACATTTGGTTTTAGAAAGACGGCGCCCCTTCCCACACATCGCATCAATCAATAGATTTATTGAGCGAACACTTCGGAGAGCACATAATTTCACGTTTTGGGCAGGTCGATTTTCCACCAAGATCGTGTGATATCACACCGTTAGACTTTTTCCTGTGGGGATGTGTAAAGTCTAAAGTTTATGCGGACAAACCCGCTTTGACTCACGCCTAGGAGGAAAACATTACGCGTGTCATTCGCCAGTTACCAGTCGAAGTGCTCGAACGAGTCATCGAAAATTTTACTCAACGGATGGACAATCTGCGACGTAGCAACGTCCAATATTTGATAGACATAATCTTCAAAAATAACTGCCAAAGAATGTTCTTTCAAATAATAATAAACATTCCCCATTAAATTTGAATTTTTTGGGTTTTTTTCTTTAAAAAAGTAGGGAACCTCGAAATGTATCACGCTTTACAAACATGATAATAAACGTTTTAATAGGCACTCTATTCCGAGAATGGGGGCTATGTGGAATTATGGACTGATTTTTCCCATTTTAAATGGTATTGGTCCTTATGAGAATTAAATCGTAAATGCAGAATTTTATTTCAATAACATTTCGGGCACAAACTTTTTCTTATACTAGACCCCGAAAAAATTTAGGCTTGTCCGCAGGAGACGACCTGTATTTTAGATCTATTCAGAAGGTGATTTTGTATTGATCGGTATACGAAAAGGTGGGTCCAGGACCAACATTTTTATGTGCGACATACGTCAGCTAAAACGCATAAAATATCATCTAAACGTATGTTAAGGTACGTTCAGACTAATGAAATATTTGACGAAAATATTTGTTCTGATATTTGCTTCAAACCATGTGAAACAAAAAAATATTTTGTTTAATGTTCAAACTAACTATAAATATTTGACAATTTTTGTTTGTTAAAACAGTTGGCAAATAGTTTCAAATAAAATAAATTAAATCATGTTTGCCATGCGTTCAGACTAAAACAAATATTTGCATCAAATAATTATTTAATGAAAGTGTTCAAAAATAAAAATATATTTAACAAATAGAAAAATGAGCCATATAATTTATTAAAAGTACCTAAAACTATATGGAATGGCAAAAATTCGATAAAAATTACTAAATTGGCGGAAATTCGCAAAAATTTGCTAATAGCGGTATGATAGCAAAGCCTAATAATTATTAAAAATCGTTAAAGCTCTAAAGATTCACAATGAAAAATTGCTTCTTCGCGAGCATGACTAAAATTCGCAAAAAAATGCAAACTTAGAAACAAACCCAAAAATTTATTTGAAATCGGTTAAAAAAACAAATAGTCGGAAAATAACTAAAAAAATTTTTTTCCAAAAATAGCGAAAATTCGCGAACCATAACAAACAAGCCATAAAATTTAGTAAAAGTGCCTAAAACTATAAGGA
The DNA here is from genome assembly GCA_943735925.1 of Pollenia amentaria. NCBI lineage: Eukaryota > Metazoa > Arthropoda > Insecta > Diptera > Polleniidae > Pollenia > Pollenia amentaria. The sequence continues at coordinate 177,838,347 of OX031010.1, read as the reverse complement.
ATGGCAAAAATTCTATAAAAATTGCCAAATTAGCGGTAATTCGCAAAAATTTGCTAATAGCGGCACGATAGCAAAGTCTAATAATTATAAAAAATCTTTAAAATTGTAAAGAATCCGAAAACATACAGGAAAAATTGCTTCTATCCGGAACATGGCTAAAATTATTTGTCGTAGTTTGCTCTTACAATTTTTTGTAATATCAAATACATCGAGCCCTTAGCGCCAAATTATCGTAAGCGACATTTTCTCAAAATTTTTTTTATTGCTAAAATTAAAATTTTTCGGGACTGCTGATATTTTACAATTGTCAGAATACAAAAATAGTTAATAATTTTATAAATATAGGGAGTACGATTTTATCGTAAGTCAATGTGTACATTTTACAATAAATAAATTTTATCGTAAGCGACATTATTTAATGTGACATTTTTACATTATTTTTGTTTTGTTTTTTATAATCTTGTTCTGACTGAACATACTGAATTTAAAAAAATAACTGTAACTTATTTCAGGTTTCCCTTCTTACTTGATATAAAGATTAGGAAATTACTAAGTATACACATATTTTATTAAATAGTTATGGATTTCAATACAACTGAGGTAAGACTTTAAAATAAATAGTATTTATAAAGTGTAATATTACATATTTATGTATTTTGAATGTGGATTTTAGGATATAAACCAGCCTCAAACTTCTACGGCAATCGTAAAGTTGGTAGATTATACTGATTCTGAACATGAAGATTCTAACTCTAACGATGATTTAGAAGAAAACTACGTTGGGAGAAAAGGAAGAAAAAAAATCGTTAAAGTAAACCAATAAATATTTCTTCAAAAAATTGAAGCGAAATCCTTGTATAGGAAAAAAATGTGGAAACAATTGTTCAGATAAACTTAAAGAAGTTGACAGAATTGAAATAAATGAATTCTACTGGGGATTACCATGTAAATCTCGCCAAGTGAATTGGCTGATGTCATGTGTTAGGAAAAAAGAAATAGGACGGATACAAAAATTTATAGACTTAAAAAATTTGTGTGAAAAGGATATAATCCCTCAAAGATATCATCAGAAGTATACCAGTATGAAATGCGATGATAAAATAGAGGATAGAGTGGCAGAAAGCGACGAAGATGCTGATAGATGCTAAAATATGACAATTGAAATTTAATTTTTCTTCCTTATTTAAATCTATGACATATTTACATAAATTTCTTTTATTTTTTAAACTGAACAATAATTAATTTAATTAAAAATGTAAAAAAACAGAAATACAAAACATAAATATATATCGAATTAAACTTATTTATAGCTTTAAATGAAAATAAACAAGAAAAATAAAAATATTGAAAGCGACAGAGTTTTGCCCACAAAAGTAGCCTAATGTAAAAAAATATATCGTAAACGCCATAATCAATGCACAACGTAAGCAAGCTATAATTTTTTTGTAGTCGGTAAATAGCTTGGACGAAATTATAATATATCGCATCAAAACATTTTTAAGTTTGGGTATACATTTCAATATAATCTAAAAAACTCTTCTCCTGTAAAATTTGTATTTTGACGCTTACGATAATTTGGCGCTAAGGGCTCGACATGTTTGCTCAAAAATTACTAAAATATTTGATTTTGTGTGTTCACACTATTTTCACATTGGACAAATATTTGTTTGCCGGCAAATACTTTTATTTGCTCAAAATCAGCAGTTATTTTATTTAATACTCAAAAATATTTTGTGTTCAGACTACGTTAATGAAATATTTGATGTTTGCTTTCAAATATTTCATCAGTCTTAACGTACCTTTAGACTTACTTTATTGATATCTTCACAGAAAAACTTATTAAATTTCTCCAATCACCAAATTTATTCCAAATTCATAACATCAAGCATAAAAGTTGTTGATTTTGCGCCTATTACCGAAATGATTATATTGATTACTAAAAATTTTAAAATTTTGAAAAAATATTTTCAATAAACGATATTTTTAATTAAAAAAGTGATCAAAAAACAATGCCATTTCAAACGATGTGTTAATTTATTTAAATAAATATTGACAATTCCCAACATCAATTCTACATGTTTAAATTATTTTATTTTAAACAAAAAAAAGTCAAACAAGATTATTTGTTATTTAATTAAAATTTTAATTGAAAATTGAAAAAAATGTAGCGCAATATTTAATCTGTTTCCGCTGCTAATTGAATTGTGTTACGTTGGTATATGAATTTGCAACTACCATATAAATCAGTAGCAATTTTCTTTGAAATTTTGCTAATGTTTTTGTCAGAAAGTCTATTTAATTTAAAATTTAACTAATTAAATAAAGTTGGCAGGGAAATTCATATCATAGTAATTATACGTTTATATGCAATTTAAATTCAGTGTGTTTGAAGAAGATTTACAAAATACAATTTTTAAATTGATTTAAAAAATTCAATAATATACAAAATGTTATATTTTTAGTTTCACTATTTTAAGTTTGAGCCAAACAGGTAAATCCAAACAGGCTTGGCGAGAAGTCTTTCACAATTCGCACCTAGTAAAACTATCACAAGCGTAATTTCATTCGATATCTTGGGACAGGCCTTAAATAAATTTTAATAGTATGGCAAAATTTTTTTTCACTACATCACAGGAATCGAGAAATTTAAACTAAAAAGCTTTAATTGTGTTTGTTTCTCTTTCACAATCTTTATTTTTTTATTTAAAAATAAATATTTTGTTAAAATTCAAAAATTTTAAGTTTTATTCTTGAACCCTTTGGCACAAGTGGATATAGTATATACACCCAGAGAAAAAGCATGTTACAATATGGTCACCGCGAACTAAATTATTTTTAAAGAAAATTTTTAACATATTCACCCGCATCGTGAATATTTTTTTGGGACCCATTTTTAACAATTTTGAGAACATATTTTCGAGTTTTTGCTGCATATTGAATGCGCATAAAACGCGTTTTTAGAGCATATTTCTGGTTTCCCAGATGATCAGTATAAATTCGTTAACAAAACTTACCCTATACAATGGGCATAACAGTGATGGTTAGTCTCAATACCATTATTAAATTTTAAAAAACCCAATTGTTTGATAAATTTTAAACGTTGAAATTGAGGCGTTGCTACAATGGCAGCCACATCCGATGGTATGGAAATTTACCATATACAACGTCAAGGATTTCCATCTAAAATAAAAAAAAGTTAGAAAATATTCTAAATTATGAAATTATTACAAAAATGATAATAAATTATTTTTTTAAGTTTGCTTATTTTAAATTGTTGCCAAACTCCACACGCGGACAGACAGACAGATGGACGGACAACGTTAAATCAACTCTGATATTTATAAGGGTCCATTAAGTAGAAAGTTGTAAGCCTATTATGGCCCATGTGCTAAGGAGTGTCAGACGTACTGTTTTTAGCAGTACATGTACCGATTTCTTTTAATTTTACTGTTTTATGCACAACACCCAAAACAGTACGCAAATATATTGTTTTTTAAACTTTGTACTAATTTTCGCTCGAAATATTTCCCTTTTCGCATTTTCACAAAAAAATTTGGGGCGAAACTTTCATTAGAAAAGTGCATTTTATTACACATTTGTAACAAACAAAACTGTAACGCGTTTGATATCGAATTCAACAATGTTAGCATAAAGCAAGTGGATCACCTTCGTATATTAGGTGTAATTTTTGACAAACGATTTACATTCCATAAACATTGCTGAGAACTACGAATAAACTTTAACTCACGATTAAATGTTATAAAATATCTTACGTCAAAGAATGTCAGAATACATGTTAATACAATGCTGAACATAACTCGATCACTAATACTCTCTAAAATTGACTATGCTCTCCCCATCTATGGCTGGTGCGCACCTTCCCACTTAAAATTTATTCAAGGGCCATACCATGCGGCAATACGACGTATCATCGGTGCCTTTCGTACAAGCCCAATCACCAATATATTAGCCGAATCTGGATTTCCATCAATTGCAGACAAAGTCTCATTTTCGACACACAAACTAATCCCCAAACTCTTTATCTGCCGTAATAAAATTCTGTTCGAAAAAGTAAAGAAATCCATCCAACGAAAAAGATTTTACAGACTTTTAGTCTGTTATTGATAGATGTGTAAACTTCTCTCGTGACTCAAATATCATGACAAACCCTATACTTGTCAAACAAACACTCGATCCACCCTGGTCAGTTAAAAAATCGTCGTTTATCCTATCTATGGTCCAACTTCTTAAAGCAACTACTCCACCTTTGGTCTATAGGCAGACATTCGGTAGTATTGTGCAACCATATGTCAACGACAACTGGAATTTGTTATTCACTGACGCCTCTAAGTCTCTCGACTCCACAACTTTCGCTATAGTGCAAGCAGACAATCAACTTATTAAAACGGGATATATCTCTAACCACTGTTCCATCTTTACTGCTGAGGCATTTGCCATATTTCTTGCGGTAGAGTCAGCTGCTCTTAGCTCAGGAAAGCATATCATCTGTACAGATAGTCTATCATTTATAAACGCCATACAAAGCTCGAAATACGACTCGCCATTAATAAACGACATCCGACATATTCTTGGTAGGTCCTCGAATAGAACAAAACTTATGTGGGTTCCTTCACATGTTGGCATTTCCGGTAACGAGTATGCAGACACTGCGGCTTCTGTAGCTAAAACTAGACCACTATTTGCATTCCAAACATGGGAAAATCGTGACATATTTAACGTTATTCTATCGCACTTCAACTTCTTAAACCATAAAAAATGGTCAGAATACCAACACAACTACAAAATTTTTAATCCTGAAGTCAAAAAACCCAATTACCCAAAAAGCTGCCCCAGAAATGTAACATCAACCATCGTCCGGCTCAGAATTGGGCACTGCAATTTCTCCCACAAGCATATACTGGAAAAATTATCAATTCCAATGTGTACACTCTGCAACACACAACTAAACGTTTTACATGTCCTAGATGAGTGTCCAAAGTACAGCTCATCCAGACAATACATATTTGGAACAAATCGACCTACTGATTTCTTAAAAAATACCTGTGATAAAAATATAAAATTAATTTGGGAATTTATCTCAGTAAACAATTTACAACACCTAATATAGCTTTATTAAACCTTCGGAGTTGAAAGCCACAGCAGCTAGTACTCCTGTCTATTTTATGTTAGTTACAATTAGTCAATTCACAAGGTATCCTAACATGTCATATTGTCAAAATGTCCTAATATTTCACAATGGTTTAAAAATATTGTTGTACGGCTCAGCCGCTCAGCGCTGGACTTTTCTGATTAATTACGACAGCACAATAAACACAGCAAGCAACGTTCTATTTATTTAAGACACTTTTTGTTAACAAACCAACAACAATATTTTTAAACCATTGTGAAATATTAGGACATTTTGACAATATGACATGTTAGGATACCTTGTGAATTGACTAAATAATTTTATTTTGTAAGTAATAATAATAAATAAAATATGCATAAACTATTTATTATTTGTAGCTTATTAGTAAAAAAAAACAATAACATAACAAATATAACAATTCTTGAACTAAAAGCAGCAAACAAAAAAATAATTTATAAATATGTAATACATATTTTTTAGTCAAAACATATTCGCCTGTGTTCTACATTCGTCAAATGAAATGAAATTGAAAATTCCACTCAGTTGGTGTTTTTAAAAATGCTGAAGTGAAATGAAAAGTAAAATTTTATTTCCAGTTTGTTTCAAGAGGGATTCTTGTGTTCTACAAATCATTTTCACTACAAAAAAAGTAATTTCAAATCGAAAGGAAACAGCCGCGCGAAAGAAAATACTTTTTGCTTAAATATTTTTTTTCTAGCTTTTTTTATATATTTCTTGCGAAAACAATAAAATGTGAGTTAATGAATAAAATTTCACATGTAAATTTCTTTATGGTGAGCTTATTTCTGTTTTTAAAGGAAGAGCAAAAAATTTTGAAACAAGAAGAGGCGTTGCTAAGTTTAATGAAAAAAACCTTGGATTATCTAAAGGATTTTATAATGGTGATAGGGCTATGAAAGGTCGTAGCAAGAAAACTAACTTTCACAAGTCCTTCAGAAAAATATTCTTCTGCTTGAGAAAAGGTTTGGGCTGATTGAAAAGCCTGCATCCGTCCTAACCATAAGCAGTACATTTCATCTAAAGATTATGCAGTTGCAAAGCTTTGCGGTCTTTATAGAGCTTTCGAGGGTTTAAAAGGTGTACGATCATTCGTTGTTTTTAGAAGAGAGACAAATCAGCCAATTGAACTGGAAAAATTACATGCCAATAGTTTCAAAAACAAATTTTTAGATGAAACGTCAGATGAAGTTGCAGAGCCCAAACGAAAAATAAGAAGTTTGGAAACAATACAACATAATTTACATGATTTTATGAAGACCAAAATTACAACAATTGAAAATTTTTTTTATAACTTTGCAAGACGTCAGTAACATATTTAAATATATGGTAAAAGAGCACCTATACAAAATACTGTGATATATTTTATAAATGATGTAAACTGACGAAAAAAGATTATTGTAAGTTAATTTGTCAAATTAAGATTATAATTATTGTTATTATTAACTACTTTTTTCACTTTGTATTTTTACAATGTTGCCAGATTTTAATAAAACTCAATCCCTGAAGAAGTTGGAAAGAATACCAACGAAACGTCGGATTTTATTGAAAATGAAATAAATAATCTTTTATTTACATTAAATTAATGACCTTGAAAGCCTGTATATAGAAAACTATAACAACTATTTAGAGAAAAAAATTTTCATTTCTTTAAATAGTTGTTTAAAACAAAATGAAAATGAAATCATCATGAAAATAACGCTTCATTACTTTTCTCGAACACAGTGAAATTGTATTTGTGGAATTAAAAAGTTTTTCACTTTCATTTTGTAGTGAAATATAGAACCCAGGCGATTATGTGAGATCATTTTATTAGTTATTGTGATATCATTTTATTAGTTATTTCAATAGTTTAAGGATATCGATCTTATAAAACAATCTTTAAGACAAATGATTTGGTTTAAATGTTTAGGATTTAAGCAATTCTTATTTTAGTTTTTAAACCTTAACTTGGAAAAATTTCTTTCATTTATCGTATATGTTGGAGAAATCGAAAGCAACACATAAAACAGAATATCTAACACTTCTAATTTGTTAGATAAATTCTGTTAAAAGATTGATATTATTGATATGATTGATATACATACATATAAATAGTACGTGAAACAAAAAGCTGTTGAAAGCAAACACTTCCCAGCTTAGCAATTTCTATCATAATCGAATCTTTAAGGAATCAGTTTCAAGAGCAAAATAACCACATATGATACTTTCGTTGTGAGAAAATGGTACCCTACCGATGAAACACCTCAAAGAATCATCTGTGATACAATTTGCTGATTCCTTTTTAATCATATGTGAATCCTTTTTCAATCGCTCTAGTGACAAATCTGTTTTAAATTCAAAGCATTTAGAAATCATTGTATTTTTTTTAATTGTTTATTTATTTACATTATATATACTTAAACTATTATAAACACTAGTTAACAATAACAAATTCTATATACAATGTATCATAATCGAGCGCTCAAGTATTATTAATATAATAATAATTTGGTTTTTACAATTGGTTATGATTATTTTTTTATTTTATTTACAATTAATAAATATAGATATTGGGAATTATTTCTTTTCATAAGCAACTTTATTATATTCAACATTTTTCAATGACTTTATACACAACCAGAAAAAAAAATTACAATATAATAGTCTGGTAGTATATAAAGTCATTTCTAAAAAAAATTTAAGGAATAGAGCTATTACAAAAAAAGCTTTATAAAATACATAACTGAAATTTAACTCATAGAATAAATTCGAAAAATGAAAAATGTTGAATATAATAAAGTTGCTTATGAAAAGAAATAATTCCCAATATCTATTTGTTAAAATAGTTGAGTTAAATACATTCAATTTATAAAGTATCACTATCCAGTGTGACACAAAGAATGCTGACGAAGGCCGTAGCGGGCCAGAAAATGCATTACATTTTGCTGGTGTCTAATAATTGTAAATTTTTCTGTACATAAATATACTTCATTGCTATCCAACGGAAAGCTAAGGTAAAATGTAACAAGATAATACAATATAATATAAGTAATTTCTAAAAAAATTTAAGGAATAGAGCTATTACAAAAAAAGCTTTATAAAATACATAACTGAAATTTAACTCATAGAATAAATTCGAAAAATGAAAAATGTTGAATATAAATAAATATATATCACCAGTTTTTTGCAATGAAATTTTTGCAATGAATTATTTTCAAAAAAACAGTGCTTAAATGTTAATGAATGGGTAAAGAAGGGAGAGTGTCAAAGGTTAAAAAAGGAAAATTATACTGCTTATTCAGAAAACCACCAACATTTTTTGGTATTAGATTTTTGTGTAAATCTCAAATCTCTGATTGATATGCTAGTACTATATCTCATATTTAAATTTTCTGAATTACAATTAACTGCTTTTGTATTGGCACGTCTATAACCATGGCAAAAGACTGGTATGCCATTTTCGTTTTGAATAATTTTTTGGTTATCAAGGTAAACAAAAGCCTCAGTTGGAACAAATCCCTATTGCAAGGAATCAATTATATATTCATTATTTATGTAATAAGGGGCCATTATAACATTATTTTCTATACATTGGCTACACTTTAATAGGGATGGGCAAATTTAAAAAATATATCGATATATATCGTATCGATATTTTTTAAGAGTATCGATATTTATTAATTAAAAATATCGATTTATCGATGTATCGAACGTATTAAGGTGAGATTATTACCAAATTTAAAAACTTAATATACCTATGTCAATAAATATGTATGTATTAACATATGTACAAGCATATTACATGTAATTCCATTCTAACTTTTTATTGTTTCTTTTAATTTAAAATTTACTGCCTGTCCCTCAATTTCGAACGAAAGTTTAATTTGCTTAACTTTTATTTAAAACAAAAACCAATTTTAAAATTTAGTTTTTAAGGTAAGTTATGCGAACGAAGTTTTCGTTTGAAATCGTGGGACCGGCAGTTAATTCTATAAAAAAATTGTATTTATTCGCAATATGAAAACTTAAAAAATAAAAATTAATTGGGATTATATAATGCCGGATTATATACTGCCGGTAAACGAAACTCAAGTCACTGCTAAACAAGTAAACTGTGCAATATTTTATTTTTAATATGTATATAAGAACATGCTCCAATAAAAAAAAACTAAATATTTTTTTTTTATAATTAACATTCCAACTTTCATGAGTCTTTTGCTGCTAATACGCCATAATTAAGGCGATTCTTTGCATAATTCTAGGAACCCTTTCCAGAACATTTTTTCCGCGCTTATTTTATTGTTGCCAGCTCTTAAAAAACCGAGACAAAACTGAACTGTGTAATCTGTGAAAATGTACAATGGAAAAACGCTGTTTTTTCTTATTATTAGCTAAAAAAAAACATATGATGCAATTCTTAAAAACAACAGTATTGTAAGCAGTTAAGCAACGGTTAAAATGTTGAATTTTATTTTAAAGAGATCTTAAAAGTATCGAATTCGATAGTCGTAGATAAATATCGATGTATCGATATATGGGTATTTTTAATATCGGCGATATATATCGATTATAATTTTTTTAAATATCGATATTTTGATATATCGATATTTAAAAAAATTATAATCGCCGATATTAAAAATACCGATATATCGATACATCGATATTTATCTACGACTATCGAATTCGATATATCGATATTTATTGCCCATCCCTACACTTTAATATATTATTTCTGATTAGGTTTATTATAAAACTATCTATTCTTATTATATTAGCATTATTATACAATTTCTTATTAGATATGTGTTTTATATATTCGCTTTGTGGAGTCCTGTATAATGATGTGCATGTTCTTAAACATTTTCTTTCAAAGACTCTTATATTTTTTATGTATGAAAGCAATCATTGTTTGAACATATGAATGCATCCATTTTTAATCGCTCAAGTGATAAATTTACATTTTAATCTCAAAAGTAGTCTGTAAAGGCTCATTTAGATGATTTTTACAAAAGATTATAATCCAAATGCTATCGGTTTGTTTTTATGAAAAAATATTTTCTAAACACACACCTTTTGTATATGAGATGAAACAAATAATTAAAAAAATATGTTATAATACTACAAAAAATTTAAATATTATGTTACGTCGGTTAATCGGCTGAAATTAACCGGTTTAACCCTCCGATGAGTGAGAAGGGACCTTTTTGCATTTTCAAAATGAAATAACTCCTACTTCGGCCACTACAAATACCCCCCAAAGTTACTCTGTTCCAAGAGTATTTTGTTGCGCATCTTTTGGAAAAAAAATCAAGCCGATCGGATCATTTAGGAGTTATTGAGGTTTTAGAGAGAATAGTACGCGGACGTGTGAATAGGTCCGTATGGACCTTGTACTGAATTTCACTAATAAATGCATGTTTTGGACATCATTATAATTTTTTTATTGTTTCAACTCATAATTTACTTGTTCTGAACACAAAGACCTAAACTCAAAGACATTAGGGATGATGATAACAACAAAAAATTCTAAGAACAAAAAATTCCTCTAAGAACTGGTTTATTGCTAGTAGTATAAAATTAGAATATTAAAATTAAAAAAATTTAAAAAATTATTTTTGTATGTAGAATTTAGTTATAAACAATAAAAACAAAAAAAAAAATCAAAAAAAAATTTTTTATATGAAAAACAAACACATGATTTACAAAAAAGGGACCGTAGGGACCTTTTCACACGGCCGTGAAGTTCAGAACTGTCACTCATCGGAGGGTTAATCGTTAATCGAAAAAAGCCCATTTTAAATTAGGCGATCAGTTAATCGGGTAGTAATTAATCGGTTAACGGTTCGGTTAGTTTTTTTTCCCAAAAAAGATGTGACTTTTTTCACAAACATTTTGTTTGGAAATAACACCCAATTTTCACGATGATTTAAAAGACACGTCTTTTATGTATTTCCTTTTTAAAGAAACTTCGAAAAACATGATAAATTTTCACCATGTTTCTTTTTTTTTGCTGTCAGAGTTGATTTTTTCTGATTTCCTTAGTGCCTCATTCGTATAACAATATTTAAAATTACGTTATTCCATATAATTTTGATATGTTTTGAATTTTTTTAAATAAAATTTTTGTATTTTTGTATATTTTAATAAGCTTTTGTCAATTTGAAATAAGAATAAAACATTAATTAAAAACACAAATAAGTGCAAAGAGTAATGTCAAAAAAGAAACACAGAAAATACGATTCATGTCTTTTTTTCTACCCTGCTTACTTCTCTACCCCGCTCGCTCTCAAACGAAAAAAGACATGATTTAAAAATAGGGGAAAAAATCATCGTGAAAATTGGGTGTAAAAAAGAAAGCACAATGCTAATAGTGTTCTTGTTATTTTTTATTGTTTAATTTGACGTTTAAAAGGAGTGGGAATGCAAACAAGCTACAGCTGGATACATGTTCTCGGACAAAGCTTGTTTTAAAACTATTGAAACCATTTTTGTTTTCATGGACGGAATGGAAGTTTTCTGTATCTTAAAGGCTAAAAAAACTATCAAAATATACTTTCCATCAATAAACAAATATATTTTCTTCGGTTCCGAACGTTATCATTCCGAGCGAAATTGTACTCTGTGACATGGCTGAATATCGTGTTGCAATATTTTCAAATGAATTGGTTTATCCGTTTCTCAATAAACTACAAAAATATACTAAATGTTTGTTTTGAAGATTTTTTTGGAGATTTTCCTGATCCTGACGTAGATTTTGCAGATTTTTGGATGAAAAACAATAGTTTTTTGCTGATTTTACCTCTAAGAATTCTGGCAACACAGAAAAAATTATTAAATTTCTCCAATCACCAAATTTTTACCAAATTCAGAATATCAAGCAAACAAGTTGTTGACTTTGCACCTATTACCAAAATGATTGATATTGATTACTAAAAATTTTGAAATTTTGAAAAAATATTTTCAATAAATGATATTTTTAATTTTAATTAAAAAAGTGATCAAAAAACTTTGCCATTTCAAACAATGTGTTAATTTATTTAAATAAATATTGACAATTTCCAACAACAATTCTACATGTTTAAATTATTTTATTTTAAACGAAAAAAGTCAATTAAGATTTTTTGTTATTTAATTAAAATTTTAATTAAAAATTTATTTCAAAACAACTAAAATGTTAATTAAATCAAAATTAAATTTTTAATTTTCTTTCAACTAAAAAGATAATTGATCCAATTATCACATTAACTAAATTTAAATACTTTTTTAACCATTTTTTTAATTGATAAAACACTTTTTTCTGTGTATGATATGTATGTATTAGGGCTCCTACAAAACAACACAGAAGAAATTGTCGACATTATTGCAGAAATGTTGTTTATATGAAAAAATATTAAACTGATACTATTAATTTGTTTACTAGTGCAAATTAAATAAATTTTTTTAAATGAAAGCCATTTTTTTTTTTTTTTGTGAATCTGAGTGGATAAAATTGAAATAAATAAGATTTTCTCTATTTATATGGTGTGTTCGGTTTTATAAATTTGCGAAATTGTCCTATTATTTTGACTAGATCCCATCCAAAAAGGATTTTGCAACGTTACCGCCTATAGAATATGTGCTTGGGAACAATTGGCTTCTCAAGTCTGTAGTGCCTGTTATATAAGATTCGGCATATCCGAATATTGCACTTTTACTTGTTTAATTTTTTGATATTTTAGATAAATTTTTTTTTATAAATCAAAATTTTTCTTATTAACGAACAGTTTTCTTTCTAAAATTTACTGGGGGTGAAACAACTTTAATTGTATATCGTGTTGTGTTCCATTTTATTTAAGTTTATCATCCAGTTTTTAATTGTCTGAAAGTTGTTCCTATCATGAAAAAATTTTTGTCCCTCAAAATTTTTTTTAGAGTTCATTTTCTGTTGTTTTTCAATGCACAATGGGGCAGAATTGAAAAATACATATTGGACATTTTTCATCGAACGATTTTGTTTGTTGTACATAATTCCCTATTTTTATAATTGATAAAAATACTGAAATATATTGTTGGAGGATAAGCTATTTCTATCCGCATTTCACTGGTTGCTTAGGTCAGATCATCAGAAAACGTTCTCCTAAATAATTTAAAAAAAAGCCAAAGCTATCTGCAAACAAGAACTTCAGAGGGAATGAGAATTACATACACTCAATAAGTCTTATTTGCAACGATATGAGTGTATGTAATTCTCATTCCCTCTGGAGTCTTGTTTGTAGATATTTTTGGGTTTTCTAAAATTATTTAGGAGAACGTTTCCTGATGATCTGGCCTTAGCAACCAGTGAAAAGCGCATAGGAGCTTATCCTCCAACAATAAATTTCAGTATTTTTATCAATTATAAAAATTGGGAATTAAGCACAACAAACAAAATCTTTTAGTGGTACTTTATGGCAAAAGTAGTCAAAATATTAAAGGAAAATCTATTTTATAGCTTTATTCTACTCTTCAAATTTTTAAAAAGTGGAAAATAATTTGAACTTTTAAAAATCAATCTTCTTATACTTCCCAGACATTTTCATAAAAGAAATTTCGTACACTCACAATATTCTGTACGTAAAATTAACTGAAATTGTAATATAAAATAAATCAATATTCAGTTAAAAACCGGTCTACTTATTTTTCATTTATTTTTAACGAAAAGTTCATTTAATTTTTACTGTCAAAAATTCAACTGCGAATTCCGTAAAAACACATGGATTTTCACTTATTTTATATAATTCAACTATCAAAAAAATAACCGACGAATTCCGTAAAAACAAATGCATTTTCAGTTATTTTATTAAAATTAACTATCAAAAAATAACTGACAAATTCCGTAAAAATAATTGAATTTTCAGTTATTTTATGTAATTCAGTAATTTTTTATAATACAGGTTTTACTCGAATTTCTAAAAAAATACCAGACACCTGTCCGCTTGTTATTCTAATGAGAGAGAGAATATTTATTTTTATTTACTTACCCCGTTATACATGTTTGTTTTACTTTTGTTGTGCTGGCCACTTTGTTTACAGAAGAACTTTCAATTATAAGACACCAGAAGCATGCCCGATATAGTATTCGCAATAATTCTACTTTAAAAATTTGATGTATTTAACAAAATAATTTTAACAAATAGAATACGGGAATTTTCTACACAAAACAAGCAAATCGTTTTTTACTTTTACTTTTTGCCACAGATCTATAAATAGATAACTGAAAATTTAATTTTTGGTAGCTAATTTATATAAAATAACTGAAAATTCATTTGTTTTTACGGAATTTGTAGGTTTTTTTTTTTGATAGTTAAATTATTACGGATTTTGTGTTTAATTTTTTATGGAATTCGCGGTTGAATTTTTGACTGTCAAAATTAAATTAACTTTTCGTAAATATAAAATGCAAAATAAGCAAATCGGTTTTTAAGTAAATTTACAGTTGTTTTAAATTTCGTTTTCATTTAATTTTACATACAGAATACTTTTACTTAATCAACTGACAATATTAAATGCAACCGAAAATCCGTATTAATGTGCACTTAGTTTTTTTTAATAAATGTTAGAATCAGTTAAAAATAAATTTGCTTAGAATTTAAAATGTTTATTTATTTAAAAATGACTGAACGGAATACTTCTTGAATAACCATCAGTCCGTTGCTGTAATAATATTGTGAGTGTATTTATTTCCGAAAGGTTTTGATAATATCTCACAGTGCATTGTTGTCGTTGTTAATTTGTATATGTAAATTTGTGTTTGAATGTCATCCTTTAAATATTTAAACCTTCAACATGAGTATTAAAGTCTTATCGTAATTACCCTGAGACTTTGGATTTAAATGAAGACAATACTATCCGCCAAAAGACTTGTAGTAAGACTTGCAATAAATGTTTATGTACATATTTGTGTATTTACATGTCGACAGCCCAATTCCAAAATATGCTAAGTCGTCTTAGCATGTTTTTGCACTGAGTATTGTTCAACTTAAATTCTGTAAAATTTTGGTGTTCAGCCGATCAATCCACGCCAAACACAGAAAAAAGTGTTTTATCAAATAAAAAAATAGTTTAAAATCTATTTAAATTTAATTAATGTGAAAATTGAATCAATTATTTTTTAGTTGAAAGAAAATTAAAAATTTAATATTGATTTAATTAACATTTAATTGGTTTTGAAAAAAATTTTCAATTAAAATTTTAATTCAATAACAAAAAATCTTAATTGACTTTTTTCGTTTAAAATAAAATAATTTAAGCATGTAGAATTGTTGTTAGGAATTGTCAATATTTATTTAAATAAATTAACACATTAATTGAAATGGCAAAGTTTTTTGATCACTTTTTTAATTAAAATTAAAAATATCATTTATTGAAAATATTTTTTCAAAATTTTAAAATTTTTTTTAATAAATATAATCATTTTGGTAATAGGTGCAAAATCAACAAATTGTTTGCTTGATATTATGAATTTGGAATAAATTTGATGATTGGATTGCACAAAAAAAGGAACTCAGCATACTACTGAATGTTGTAACGGCCGTAAATTTTAATAGTTTCTACTGCAAAACTCACTTTTTCGACTTAGCATGTTTTGGAATTGAGCTGTCGATGTATGTATGTAATTATGTTTCCTTCCTTGCAGCTGCTCCCATTTTCTTTTTTTCATTTCTATTATCATCACAATATTAACTTACCCACTTTAATAAATGTTTTAACAGTGGCTTACAGCATTTTGTTTATCCTTTTAGAAGAAATTAAAGAGCAGCCTTTAAGTCGAATACAAAAGAGTACATACATACATTAGATATATAGAAATAAACTCAAAGTTTTTATTTGCTTTTTGGATAAAGTCTAAGCTAAGTGCACCCTTAAGCGTATTTTAAATATTATGTTACAACACCATTAAATACCTTTTAATAGGTAAGATACATTTTATTCGCCACTGTAAACGCACATTACACTCTTAAAATAAAAAAAAAAATAGCACAATAACAGGCACATGTTTAAGAAAGTGCGTTACACATTAACAGTTTTTTTAAAGGCATAAATATAAATTTTAATGACTCTCTTGTTGTGAAAAACAAAAACAAAAAAAAAATATAAGAAAAGGCAAAAATTAAGCTCCGTATAACTTTTTATGTTCAAAATATAAAACAGAAATCTTAATAGCCATTGTTTGAATTTTTTCCGCCTTTTGTTGTTAAAACGAACATTGTGCTCGCCCTCGAACATTTTATGCTGCTGGTGTTAGTTTTATTTTGTTCCTTTAGTTTATAATTATGTCGTTAAAGGAGGTAATTCTATTTTCCAAAAATGTTTTTATCCCAGTACTACTTTGACATGGTTCGTTTTTTTCAAGAATCGCTTAAGTTGATCAAAAGGTTGGTAACAAATAAGAAAAAATAACAAGTAAGAGCGCTATGTTCGATTACGCCGAATCTTATATATCGTTAATGTTAATGCGATAAGAACGTAAGGCCAAATTTTGTCGGATGTTGTGCATTGATAACCAAGATGTTTGTACCTAATTTGGAAACCTTGGCTCTTGCTGTTCTCCAGATATACCAAAATCTAGAATGTCATTGTACAGGAGGTGCCACGCCCCCTTCTCTTATCTCTCCAATTTTTTTAAAGAGGTTGTATATTGATAACACATCTCAATTTTATCACAAATCAATTTTACCATTCTTTAGATACAAATAAAGCTATTTTGGGCCACGCACCACTTCTCCACTCCTGCTCCGATTTTGTCGGAGATTGTCTAACGATAACCAAGATCCTTTTACCAAATTTGGAAAATTTTTCTCTTGCCGTTCTCCATCTATAGAGAAATCTATAATGTCTTTGTACGTGAGGTGCCACTCCAACTTCTCTACTGCCGCCCACATTTTTTCGGATATTGTGTATTGATAACCAAGCTGATTGTTCTTTCTTTTAAAACTTTGGCGCTTGCAAGTCTTCAGATGTGCATAAAACAATTTAAAGACAACAACAACAACAAATTTATGGGTACCATTAAGGGCAGTGTTGGCTCATATCTCAGCCATTTCAATAGCAAACATTACCGGACTATATGTAATATATATGAACAACAACCTGGCCCCTCAATTTAACGGAAACACGGCTAGATGGACGGACGGACATCCTTAAACCAACTTCGTTGCTCATAAAGACCCAGAACATATATACAGACCAATTATGAATAAAAGTTCCCCGGCAGTTTTTTCCCTTTTCCCATTTTTACAATTTAATTTACATAGGAAAAATGGGAGATGGGAGAAAACTCCCGGGGTATTTTTATTCATAATTGAGTTGATACTTTATAAGGGGTATCATCAATATTGTAGAAATCACAAACAGAATGACAAATTTCTATGTACACACCCTTTTCCAACTGTAGTGAAGGGTATAATAAAAAAACAACAACAACCAGATGTTTTTGATTAAAATTACCCTAGAGGGAAGCGAACTGATAGATCTTCGGTGGTAGAGACCAGTTCGAATTCTAACACTGTATATGAATGGGACCTATCACTTTTACATAGGGTTGTCAATTGAGGGGATCAATTGACACCTAGCAGACACCATTTGACAAGTCACATATATATTCTCAATGAACGTGTTTAGTTACTACTGTATTTCAATAAAACAAGTGCAATAAAAGAAAAAAAAAATGTGTCACAACAGTACTGTAATTCATTACTTTTTCTACCTCTTGGTTCTTCATATGAAATGTTTGGTTCTTCTTTCACTGGTCATGAGTTCTTTCTTTTTGTACTTGTTCTATTTTCACAAATTCCAGGACCAATTCACCCAAAACTGCCGTAGTGTAGATACTGTCGTCATTTTTGCTCATATCTCAGTCATTTATGGACCGATCTGGCAAAGTTTTGCGGAGTATATGTGACATAAATATTTAACAACCTTCGAAAAACCAATTTCAATGAACACACGGACAGACGGACTTGGTTAAATCCACTTTGCCTAGAACCCAGGATCCGGAATATAAATACTTTAAAGGATTTATGATCAATATTGGAGAAATTATAAATGGAATAACAAACAAAAAAGTTATATACCCTTTCCCTCTGTGATGAAGGGTATAAAATTCTTAAAAGTAGGACATTTTTGGGCCAATTTTTATACAAAAAGTAAATTTTTAGAAAACTTGTTTATTAGATTATAAATTTTAAATGCGGGATTTACAGCAGATGGCGTAACTTTGACATATGGTTTGTGTCCTTAACATATTATATAACATTTTGAAGAGCAAACGATTCCGAACGTTAACTTTCGCATAGAAAATCACATTTAAAACGAAAACCAATTTTTGAATTTTGTTTTTGCATTAAATATTATTTTCTATGCTTACGTTGACGTTCGAAATGTTTTAATTTTGTTTTTGTGTTAAATATAATTTCCTATGCGAAAGTTGACTTTCGAAATAGTTAAACAGGCAGTTAGTCATTGAACGCAAGAGTGTAAACAACAATAGTGGTATTCTGTGTTTAGTGCAAATGGTCTTGAGAAAGAGCAAATGCAATTTAACCGAGTATGTTCCAGAAGCTGAATTCACTCGAAAATGGATTACTTCAACAATTTTGGTGTTCTGTAATTCAAATCCACATGTTTTTATTCATAGAGCATTGAAGGGGTTGGTGAAAGTAAAACGAATCGATTTTTATTCTTATATGTAATAAAATTTTTAGCAAAAACAATATTGTGGATTTTAGTTTGAAATGTTTTTTTTTTTTTATTTAATCAAAAATATATATTTTTTTAAACAATTATCGAAAAATTTTAAGTGGTTTCTTGTCTCCGTAATTGTATACTAGTTAAAACAAAATCTCCTGCCAATTTTATGTAAAAATTTTATTTTTCAGGAATTATTTTTGATACAATCAAGAAAATAAAATATTATTCTTTTGAACAGCTGATCAAAAGCAGTTTTTTATGTTTATACACAAAAAACATGTGGACACCAATTTATGAGTTATGCGGATTCAAAAAGTTTTGCGTTTTCAAAACGATTCAAAATCTAGAACATACCTGATCTTAGCTCTTTTATAAAATCTAACGGAAACTGTCTATTTTTTTCGTTTTGATATTTTGCATTTGCTCTTTCGCAATACCATTTGTATCAAACACTGAACTCTGCTAATGTTTTTTTATACCCTTCACCACAGGTTTGTCATTCCGGTTGTAACTTCTACAATATTGATCTTAGAATGTGTAAAGTATACATATTCTAGGCGCTTATGAAAAGCGAAGTTGACTCAACGATGTCTGTCTGTCCCTCTGTCCGTGGAAATTGGTTTTCCGGAGCCCACAGATATTATGGGGCCTAGGTTTTTTTTCAAATTTTTTTATAAAATATAATAACATAACAATTTCACCTCAGCGCCAGATTGGCATTATAGAGGCTTGTTGGCAAAATTTAAAAAAAATTATTTCAAAATATTTATATTAAATTATAATTCACAATTTTAACGTTTATTTCAAACATATCAATATACATTATATAAGAAGCATGTTGAGATAAAACATTTTTTAAATAATATTTAAACTGCGATAGGCTGATAGAGTGTTCAACTGGTCGCTTAGTTGTTTAAGATTGGCAAAAGATTATTCTTAAATTGTCACGATTTCTTGTAATGATTCCGTGTGAATTGTATGGTATGATGCGCAATACAATTGAGACATTTAAACATATACAGTAATAACTAAAACTTATAGAGCCCGTAAATTGGCACGACAGTGGTAAAATGTCCCTGTATAAAAAAACAGTTGTGAACCGGCTGGGCAAGTTAGCTACACTTGTTAATGCTTTGTTCTGCATTATCTGAACCGATTTAATGTAGTTTTTTTGAAACCATATATTTATGCATGGTAATAACAAACCTAAGGCAGGAGAACGTTTTACCCTAAGATTCCTAATATGTTGATCACACATAAGATTTCCCTGAAAACATATACCCAAATATTCAACAGATGAAACCTCCCGAACTTCATTTCCGTTAACAAAATACTAAAACCATCACTAAAACCAAAGTGTGGTTTAAACCTTATAAGTTTCGTCTTTGCAGGATTTAAAAAAAATTATTAATACGAACATATTCCGAAACTAATGAAGCATATCTTTCCATATACGGCTTTAACCCATTTACGCCCGCTGTGCCAATTTGGGAACACCTCATTATTGGCGCCATACGACAAGGTTTTTGACTTTATTCAATATATGTTTGTATTATAATACAGGTGCTATGCATGCATAAATTTTCGTCCTGGATTAAACAGACAACAATTGAAAACAAAAGTATACACTGCTGCATTTACTGCCACACTTCCAGTGCAACGCCCTGCTGATACCGATGCACCTAAACCTCCGAGTGCGGATACTGTGTCCCTGCTAGCCGAAACCGTTTTCACCAATCCGACCGATTTGGATGATGCTGATTGGATACCCGATATTGAAAATAGTGCACCACAACCGCTACCACAAATCGAAATGGCCAATGTGGCCAAGCTGGGACTATCACAACACGACTCCGAATGGCTGACATCATTTTTGAAGAGAAGAAAACTCACACAGCAAAATGTCAGCGCAACATCATACCGACAACGCCAAGCTGATTTTCAGAAATTTTATTCCGTTGACGAAGCAAATACGTTCACGTACTGCCATGATATCCCAGGTTTAGTGAAAAAATTGGGAATGGATTATATCGCTGGCGACTGGCGTTTATTCATCGATGGTTCAGTTACTAGTTTGAAGGCTGTGCTGCTGCACAAAAAAAAATAAAAAACCATGCATTCCATTGGGATTCAGCACAACTATGAAGGAAACGTATGAAGCATTGGGCGAAATTTTGAAGAAAATCAAATACGATGAACACAAATGGAACATTTGTTGCGATCTGAAGGTGGTCAACATACTACAAGGGATTATAGAAAAGGGCGGATATCCAAAATACTTCTGCTTCCTTTGCAATTGGGATTCACGATACAAAGGAAATCAATATCAATGTAAAGATTGGAAAGAAAGAACTCCCGAGCTCAACAAACAATTAAAATTACGCAATGAACCTATGATAAAGGACCTGGATGATATTTTGTTGCCACCGCTCCACATGAAACTGGGAATAGCTGGGAAATTCGTTGAAGTGGTGGTCAAAAAAGTTAACGGCGCCTTTGACTGTTTGAAATCCATCTTTCCGAAACTCAGTGATGAGAAAATTAAAAACGGTACGTATCGTACTCTGTATTTCAATATTGTCATATCTAAATTTGTTAATTTCTATACATTCGCATTACCAATAATTTTTTAGTTTTTCTTATGTATTTAAAACAGGTATTCTCAATGGACCTGATATTCGGAAATTGATCAAAAGTGATTCTTTCACACATTTGCTTTCAGAGCATCACGACCACCAACATGCATGGAACGCATTGAAAGAAGTAATAGAAGGCGTTCTAGGAAAGAACCGTGTCCAGCGAGAAGAGATACAGCAACGAGTGGACAGGTCGCTGTTTTATTTCGAAAAAATCGGTGCATCCATGACGCTGAAATTGCATTTCTTGCACCACCACCTCGATACTTTTTTGGCACAATCACCTCAGGAATCAGACGAACAAGGAGAGAGGTTCCACCAGGTGACCATGCCATTTGAAAAGCGGTTCAAAAGCAAAAAATTGGATGCATTGCTTGCGGAGGTTTGTTGGTGGAGTTCCACAATTATGCAGTTTGAAGAAAGCACCGAAGATGAAGACATTGAAATTGGTGGACACAGTGAAAGAAACACGCCCTTGAATAGTATGTGTATCTCGGATGACGATACAGACTCAGACCATGAATATGAACAACCTACGAAGAAAACAAGATCATCAGAACCACAAGCGTCAACTTCTACAAGGATGGATATTGCCAATAATTGAAAAAATGTTCTAAATTTTGTTTTTATGCATATTATAATTGCGTATTAATTGCATATTATTTTATTTTCATTAAGTTTTTATAAATAAAGTTTTTTTTTGCATGATAATTTTTTAATTTATATTTTTATTTTAAGGGTGGTGGCTATAACTGATTTTTGAAATTCATACCTTTACTCAATTGCGAATAAAAGCGAAACGCGTGCATCGATTTTTATGATCTTTGTCTCATTTTGCTCATAGGTTATGTGACTTTGCGAAAAAATAACTAGACTTGAAACTTTTTTCCATTTTGGATTTTTTATGTATTTTTAAAAAAAAAAATTTAAATTTTTTGGCAAAAAATAATTTTTTCCCTTCATACATTCATTTTTAACTTCGAAAGTGTTACTTGTATAGGAAAACAATATACGAACAGATTAAGGGAATTGTAATTCTTAATTTTTTAAAATTTATTTCAACTAAATTGGGCTAGGGGTTGTCGAGCTTTGTCAAACAACAGGGCCTAAAACGTGATAAATTCCCCTATACGATAGTACTAACTTCAAATCGATACTAACTTCAAATCGCAGGTAAGAAGACAAAACGAATGATGCAGAAATTCTTCTTTTTGGGTCTAATTTCACATACAGTTCACAGAATTGAGTTGGCAAATCATGTGTTGTACTGTGTTATTGATCAACCGAAGGTTCAGACATTACGTATAACATCAAAAAATTTAATTGCATTAAGTGATTTTATGACAATAATCTTTAAAGTTTCACAATAAATGCACCTGTGTAGGTGGGTATGGTTTTATGAATATAATTTTTTATGCAAAGTGAAAATCGCCATAATTTTGATTTTTTTATAAATTCAGTGAATAACAAAATATGTACAAGTCTTTTCAATGTGATAACTTTAGTTTATATATTTTTATAGCATTTAAAATATTGATGTGCCAATTTGGGTACAACGGGCACAAGTGTACTAAATCTTAGAATTAGAAATGGAAAACAGTAACCATGATTTAGAGTACGATTTAGATATAATTCCACCACAACCTAGTGTTGTATATGATGAAGAAGAGGATCTCGATGAAAACAAAGTTGAAGGCTTACCAAATGAAGTTCCAGGAGAAATCGAGTTATTTTTCGTAATGCAAATAATATTTCAGACTCTGAATGCAGCAGTGATGAAGAACCATTAGCAGCTAAAAGAACTCGATTTAGAACAAATGCTCCATCATCTAAAATTATTAGTAATGCACATAAACGTCCAGCCTTAAGTGGTCCGTCTTGGCGAAAATGTGACCCAATGTATTCGAAAACTTATACGGAATCTGATAACCTATTACAGAATGTGAACCGTATGAAAGAAGATTTAAAAGACTTGACCCCTAATCAACTTTTTGAGAAATTTTTTGACGAAGAAGTACTGACTTTGATTGTCAACTTTAGCCAGGTGTACGCAAATCAAAATAATCGACACAATTTTACTCTAACTGTAGCAGAGCTAAATGTTTTTTGCGGGATACTAATTTTTTCAGGTTACCACAAATTTCAAAGAGAAAGAATGTATTGGTCACTAGATAAAGACATTGGTGTTGCAGTAGTGTCAAAAGCAATTTCCAGACATAGGTTCGAAGATATAAAACGTAATTTACATCTTGTTGACAACAACGATGCTGAGACCACCAGCGACAAAATGTTTAAAGTTAGAAAGCTCTCAGACCTGCTTCAAAAAAAATTCAACCAGTGGAACGTTTTTCATGAAGACATTTCTATCGATGAAATGTCCAATATCCAAGTTCCTGTGGATATTGCTATGACTTTGACATATATTGTGGCAAATCGAGTGGTAATTCTAATGAACCATTGGGAACCAAAGTTGTTAAAATGCTGCTGAACAAATAAGACACAGATCCTGCCAACCATAAAATCTTTTTTGACAATTTTTTTTACTTGTTGTGATCTTCTTCGACTCTTACGTGATTCGGGATATCGTGCCACGGGAACTATACGTGAAAATCGAACAAAGAAGTGCCCACTTCCAACAGTAAAAGAGATGTTGAAGAAGTCCAGAAGTGAGTTTGATTTTAGGTTTGACAAAAATAATGAGATACTGCTGGTTCGCTGGAAGGACAACAGTATTTGTACGATGGCAACAGATTACGATTCATTTAATCCTGTAGCAACCATCAGAAGATGGAATTCAGAAAAAAAAGCAAAAGACTGACATGAAAATTCCTTATCTGTTCCAAAAGTATAATAAGGGCATGGGTGGAGTTGATGAGATGGACCAATCTATATCAGTGTATAGAATTGGTATACATGGAAAAAAATGGTGGTGGGTATTATTCACATATATGATTGATATGGCCATATCAAATGCGTGGCGGTTACATGTAGCATCTAGAGAAAATGGCATGGACCAATTACTATTCCGAAAAAATATAGCTAGATTCTATCTTAGCCAATTGCCCCAAAAATACTCGGCCCGCCCATCATCATCAATCATTAGTGGTTTACGACTAGAAGAAATAGATCACGTGCCCGAGAAACTGCCAAATCGTGTGCGCTGTGTTGTTTGTCACAACAGAAGTCGTTGGAGCTGCAAAAAATGTGAAAAGACTCTTTGCATTGAAACATTTTGTTTTAAAAATTGTGCCAATTTGGGTACACCCCCTTAATTTCTAAAAAAATATTTTTTTTTTATTTTTTTCTTAGTTTTTTGTTTATATAAAATGAATTCAATAATAAAATAAAACAAATTTAATTTTTTTTCCGGTGGTTTTTGTTTGGGCTTAAATGGGTTAATGCAGTTTATAGCATGTTTATAATGATAAAATATTCTAATATTATCAGCAAATATAAAAATTTTTCCTGTCAAGTTCAAATTTTTTCAATCATTGATGCATATTGAAAACAACAAAGGGCCTTGAACACTTCCCTGAGGAACTCCATGTACGACATTCCGCAAATTACTCTTATTTTCCTTCACAGAAAAAAGTGTTTTATCAATTTAAAAAAATGGTTTAAAAAGTATTTATATTTAATTAATGCGATAATTGAATCAATTATTTTTTTAGTTGTTTTGAAATAAATTTTCAATTAAAATTTTAATTAAATAACAAAAAACCTTAATTGACTTTTTTCGTTTAAAATAAAATAATTTAAACTTGTAGAATTGTTGTTGGGAATTTTCAATATTTATTTAATTAAATTAACACATTGTTTGAAATGGCAAAGTTTTTTGATCACTTTTTTAATTAAATTAAAAATATCATTTACTGAAAATATTTTTTCAAAATTTTAAAATTTTTAGTAATCAATATAATCATTTTGGTAATAGGTGCAAAATCAACAACTTGTTTGCTTGATATTATGAGTTTGGAATAAATTTGGTGAATGGAGAAATTTAATAATTTTTTCTGTGTTAACTTGAACATATTGTCTTATATTTGTTAGGTAGCTATCTATGTATAAGCAAATATTTATTCCCATGATCAGCATAGTATTTAAGCTTCTGTTGCTATATATTTCCATCACATATAGTCCTTAATAGTTTGCTATCACAATTCAGCTTGAGAAATTAAAAAAAAAAACTACGATTACCTCTTTTTCCCCATAAACCTTTTGGAGATCTTCTTATAACCTATGAACTTTATTTTTTTGCCTTTACCTGAAATAAACTAATGGTGGTTTCTTTTCTACACAAAAAATATCACCTTCTGAATAGGTGCATGTAAATAATATATTGCCAACCCTGTAATAATGCTATTTGTTATTTGCAAGGGTATTCATTTAACCGAGGTTTGGTGTAATCGGTTAATCGCTGTATTAATTAACCGAGGTTTGGTTTAATCGGTTAATCGCTCGATTAATTATCCGAGGTTTGGTTTAATCGGTTAATAATCGGTTAATTTTGTAATTGATCGGTTAACCGATTAATAAAGTTTTTTGTATAAATTAAGTAGTTTCAATTAATAAAAATTAATAAATTATTTATTATTTGAAGTTTATTAGTAAAAAACAAAAAAAAAATAATATTTATAACAAACATAACAATCTTGAACTAAAACGAGCCAACAAAAAATAATTCATAAATATGTAATACATATTTTTTAATTTATACATAAATATCAACTAATAGGTACAAGTAAGCAATAACGACGTCGAATTTTTTAATTTCAAAAAAAAAATGTTTAATTTTCGATTATTAAACAATAAACTGTAAGATAATTTTATTATTTTATTTGAATAGTTCAAGGAGATCTTAAAAAATAATCTTTTAGAAAAATAATTTGGTTTAAATGCTTAGGATTTAAGTGATTCTTCTCTTTAGTTGTGATAAAACTGGACTTGGAAAAAATTATTTCAACGAAAGCAACCATTAATACAGCCGGGTAATACAGCACCGGAACGACTCGGAGTTCAACAAACACCGACCAAGTATTGTCAACTCAGCAACACCTGTTCTTAGGTCTCGCTGCTGCAACTACAACAACAGTATATCTAATTCACAGTCCTTTTCCTGGACTTCTCTAAACGTATAAAATCTTCCATTATGCAATTAGAGTCCTGTTTTAATTTTTTAAATTTTTAACTCTTCTAATTGTTTCAGTTAATTCTGTAAAAAGATTGATATGAGAAGAAACAAATTTTTTTTTTTTTTTTATTAGAGAGCGGGGAGATTTCTCCCAACGGAGACGGTACCGCGACCAAACCAGGTCTATTGTACCCACCCCCCTTTAGTTGGCCAAAAGACCCTCTGCTTCCCAGAGAAACCCAAGAAGGTCTTTTGCCGGTATAACACCGACTCGGGACGCGCCCATCGTACCGTGCCCCAAGTGTCTCCTTCTGGCCCATGCCAGCGCGGGGCAGTCACACAGTAGGTGCTTTGTAGTTTCGTCCTCTTCACGGCATAGTCTACATTCCTGGTCCTCTGCCAGACCCATCCGAAAAAGGTGGTGCTTGACCGTATGGTGGCCCGTCAAATAAGCCACCAACAGCCGTAATTCTCGTCTGTTGAGACCCTTTGTCTCCAGTGTACTCCCGGGAAATATAAATTCCTTCGCCTGACGCATTCCCGGTAGCGATACCCAGTAATTTCTGTGCTCGCTGAGAGCCCATTCCCCCAATAGGGATTGGGTAGTGGCCCAGCTTAACCCACAAAAGGGCTCGGGGCCCACCATTTGGGCATTTGCTCCAGCCCTAGCCAGTTCATCAGCCCTATCGTTACCCGGAACCCCTGAGTGTCCCGGCACCCAACAGAGTGTCACTCTGTTTCTTGAGCCCAGCTCCTGTAGCCTTCCCCGGCATTCCGCCACCAACTTCGAGGACAATTTCCAGGAAGAGAGTGCCTTAATGGCCGCTTGGCTATCAGTGAATATCGCAATGCTGTTTCCCATCATTCCCTTGTAAAGAATGTTGCTACAGCACACATCGATGGCGTGGATCTCGGCCTGGAATACACTTGGTGTTCTTCCCATGGCTATCGAGATTCGCGTGTTTGGTCCAAATACCCCAGCACCCACCCCGTGCTCCGATTTGGATCCATCAGTATACCAGCGTAGTCCCTGGTTACCATCACAGGGATTTCCACTGTCCCAAGCTCCCCCATTTGGGAGGATCGTGCTAAACCTTCTGTTAAAGCTCAGTTCCGTGGTCTTAATGTCCGCCCTTGTGCAGACCGATAGACTAGGAGCTAGTTTCATCAGACCAGCGTGTCCGTTGACCCCATCTGCCAGTCCGGATGTTTGTTGGATCCTAAGGAGACTCGATATTGCGACCTTCCTTATATGGATGTGTAATGGCAAGATGCCCAAAATAGTTTCAAGTGGCGCTGTTGGACATGTGCGCATCACCCCCGTCAGAGCTACACAGACCATTCTCTGTAGCCTTCCGCACTTTTGAATCGCCGACACCTGCTGGATCTTTGGCCACCATACCAGGGATCCAAAGGTGATTATCGGTCTAATCATCATGAAATAAAGCCACTTAATCATGCTAGGGCCAAAGCCCCAGGTCTTCCCAAAGAAGCTCTTACAGGCCCAGAAGGCCCTAAGAGCCTTCTTCAGGGTCGCATCCAAGTGCGAGTTCCAATTTAGCCGTTTATCCAGGACAATTCCCAGGTACTTGACTTCATTGGAGTACTCGATTTCCGTCCCATTCACTGACAGTCTACCCAATCTGTGCTTATATCTTCTCGTGAACGGGACCACGACCGCTTTTTGGGGGTTGATGTTCAGCCCCCTTTCATGGCACCATTTGAGAACGCTGTCGAGAGCACCCTGCATCACCTCAGTGATTGTTCTCTCGAATTTTCCGGTCACAATGATGGCCAGGTCGTCCGCATAACCAATGGCCCGCAGGCCGTATTCCTCAAGTCTGATGAGCAGGTCATCAATCACAAGGCACCATAGCAGGGGAGAAAGTACCCCACCCTGTGGACAACCTTTAACAGCACTAATGCTGACGCTAGCGTCATCCCAAGAGGCGGTAATTCTCCGTTGTCTCAGCATGGCGCCGATCCAATTAATGGTATAATCATCTATCCGCTTTTGCGACAAAGCATCCTTGATAGAGTCGTAACTTGTGTTGTCGAAGGCACCCTCCACGTAAAGAAAAGCACATAGTGCAATATCCTTGTTGTTATGTGCCTTCTCTATTTGCGCAACCAGATGGTGCAATGCTACTTCCGTCGACCTACCCTTCTGATAGGCGAACTGCGTTCCGTGCAATGGCGCGGAGATTCTCAGCTCGTCCCGGATGTGCAGGTCCAGTAGCCGCTCAACAGTTTTAAGCAGAAATGATGTGAGGCTAATAGGCCTATAGGATTTCGGCTTCTCTAGCGGCTTGTTGCCAGATTTGGGGATAAACACCACTCTGACCGCTCTCCACGCGGTCGGAATATGACCCCAGGTGAAGCTAGCCTTAAACAGACCAATAAGCGGGTCCATTACAATATTAAGACTTTCCTGTAGTAATCCCGTCACCACCTGGTGACTTATAAGGGCTAAAGGAGCCAACTGCCCAGCGAACCCTATCCTTGTCGAAAATTCTACCGGCCAATCCCGTGGCTCGTCCAGCTCCTGGGATTGCCGCTTCGATCTCCGCGTGTTCATTGCCCGTCACAATAGTAGAGCCTGGGAAATGAACTTGTAGCAGGGTTTCCAGAGTTTCCCTACGATTCGTAGTGAAGGTACCAACTGTTCTCTCCACTAGGCCCACTCCATTGGAGTGTCCTTTGGCCATTACCCTATGAAGCCTTGCCGCATCAGGGAGGTTTGCTATGCCACTGCAAAAGCTCCTCCATGTATCCCTTTTGGATTTGCGTAAGGATCTGTTGTAATCAGTAAGAGCACATTTGTACTCCTGCCAATTCTTAGTCTTCTTTGCCTTGTTGAATAACCTTCTGACCTGTCGCCGTTTCAGTTCGAGCGTGTCGTTCCACCATGGAGTTCTACGGCTGGAGCTGAAGTTGCGTATGGTCGTGCTCTCCCGAAAGGATGAGATCAGTGTATCCTCTACAAGGTTGGCTGCTAGCTCAATATCATCGACTGACCCGATGTCGGTCATTAGGAGCCCAGCCTTTCGGCTGACGAGTGACTGGAACTCCTTCCAGTCCGTTCGTCTAGGATTAAGAGCGCCTTTGCGCAGATCCGCCCTACCCGGTATGTCGAACCGTATATGTTGATGGTCCGACAGCGAGGCCTCATCCGTTACCCGCCAGTTACGAATTAAGTCTCGCAGGGCGCCGCTGACCAGTGTGAGGTCCAGTACCTCCTCTCTGATTGCATTAATAAAGGTCGGCTTGCAGCCGACGTTAGCTATGTCTAAGTTAGTACCTACCAGATAGTCCAGTAATAACTCACCTCTTTTGTTTATGTCACTGCTACCCCAAACGGTGTGATGAGCGTTGGCATCGCCACCACTGACCCATGGCTCTTGCAAAGAAACAAATAACTAAACACACAAATATAAAAAGTACGTGAAACAAGAAGCTGTTGACAGCAACCACTTTTTTAAAATAAAGATCACTGAACACCTTCTTTATTTGTATGACAAAATATTTTCTTAACGCATACCTTTTGCATATGAGACGAAACAAATAATTAAAAACACACAAAAATATGTTATACAGCCATGTCACAGAGTACAATTCCGTTCGGAAACGGAATTCATTCCGTATTTTTGTGCTTCAGAAAATTACGAAAAAATTTTGCGGAATGAAACCATGATTGTTTTTATGAACGGAATGGGAGTTTTTTTGATCTTAGAGGCCAAAAAACTATAAAAAAATACTTTCTATCAATAAAAAAAATATGTTTTCTTCGGTTCCGAACGGAATCATTCCGAACGGAATTGTGCTCTGTGACATGGCTGATAATTCTACAAAAAGGAGAAATTTTGTAACATCGGTTAATCGACTGAAATTAACCGGTTTGATCGTAAATCGAAAATAGCCAATTTCAAATTTAACGATCAACGGTTAACCGAATGAATACCCTATTATTTGCAGAGAACAAAACACAAGTTATGAAAAAGTGGAGTGCCCTGTTTTTAACAGCCGACAAAACTTTGTTCTTCATTATTATAGCCCATTTTTAATGCTTTTTATGCCATTTTCCTACATTTTGTTGTTTTCAACTTATTTAGAGTTTCAAATTAATTTTAGGGTTTATATCCAATTTTCCGCGTATTTTTTTAGCCATGTTCGTGATAGAAACGATTTTTTTCTGCCGGACTTCTGATTCTTTAAAGTTTTAACGGTGTTTAATAAATATAAGACTTTGATATCATGCCCCTGTTAGGAAATTTTCGCCAGTTTTGCAAACTTTTCCGAATTTTCGCCATTTTCCCGTAGCTTTGACGCAATCGAAGCGCCATTATAAACAGAAGTCACATATTTTTCAAGGCACTATCCGCTCTTCCGATTTATTTGGTCCTTATGCCATTAGTAAGAGTGAATTTTTTGAAGAAAAAAATGCTACCCTTTTAGAGGGCAAACAATTTTTATAAACCAAAAAAAAATTTTTAAATAAAATGTCAAATTTTGATATTTTTAATCAGGCTTAAGTTCATTGAATTTAATTTTTATTAAATTATTTTTATGAAAAAAGTAATTTTGCAACATAAAATGAATTAAAATTTTTTGATAATTTTTCATTCTTGACTGAGCTGGGAATTGAACCCAGGTTTTCATGGACAGGTTGCCCAAACTAGTTTCAATTGTAACCACACAGTCTCTTCAGTGGGGTTTTTCCGTTTAGCTCTCACCGACATTGACGACGGATGACGTCATTAGTCAAACATCAATCTTTAAACCTAATGGTCCCAAGGGTAGATCAAAATTTGCTTTGAATGAATGATTACCTATTTTAATTGATTTACATGTTCTACCATTAACAGTTCAATAAAATAACCACAACAATATTAATTCAAATGTAATTTTTTTTTTTTTTTTTTTTTTTTTTTTGAAGAAAAGAATACGCCATAAGTAGAATACTAGTAGATAAAATTCCAAAATCGGTTCATAAATGCGCAAGTTAGAGACAGAGATCTACCCCATTTTTCACAAAACACAGGTTTTTAGCCAAAACTCCAATAATGTGCTTGGAGGACCAAATTTGTCTTAGATAAGTGCACAGAATAAACTCTCGCCATTTTTTTCAATTAAAGTATTGATCAAAAATAAAATCAGTTTAAATTAAAAATATAATCAAGTGAATTAAACGTTAGCTTATATCCGCAGATGTTATACGTAGGGAAAATCCCTATTCGTAGGGACGTTCTTTTAAAAAAATGGACGTAGGGAAAAAAGGATAAATATTTTGAAATCTTTAAAATGTAGGGACTATTCCAAAATATGGCAAATATGTACATATATATTTGGCAATAATTTTCGATTTGTGGCACAATATTTATAAACATTACATATTGTTAAATTTCTTTGAGTGATCGATTGCCCCCATTTCAACTCTGATTTTATGCACGCAGCCAATTGTTTTATTAAAAAATATTTGCTTTTGTAAAACTTTTGTCTAGATCAAAAATCATTTAACAGTTTGTTAATTAGATTATACAATATTCTTCTTAAAAATAAAGTTAAGTGAATTAATAGAAATTTTTTAAAATAAAAACAGATCTAAAGTTTGATAAATTTTATTGGTCACGTTTTTTTTTTTTTTTTTTTTTGTTTTGTTTTTTTGGTTTATTTAGAAAATCACAAGTCAAAACTTATACGGACTAACCATAAATTTTCCCAGTATCCAAACAAAATCCAACAGTACAAAAGACATGCATATTAACCAATAAACTTAATGTGATTTAAAGTGAATATCACTTGTTTTTTTTTTTTTTTTTTTTTTTTTTTTTTTGGTTTATTTATTTTTCAGTTTATAAAAAGTACTGATTTAGTATAGCAGGTATGGATGTATAAAAACTCTAAATAAAATGTATATACATTAACACCAACGGTTTTATTTTCATTGATATATTATCATTTGTAGGGATTTTTATTGGAACAATTTTTTTCAAGTTGCGCTGGGACTTTTCAAAAAGTCTATAGCATCGTTGTTTATATCAACATTTTAATGTTGTTAATATCCACAAATATTTAATTGATACTATTAATGCTCAGAAAAAATTTAAAATTTTCTCTAATCACCAAATTTATACCAAATTCATAATATCAAGCAAACAAGTTGTTGATTTTGCACCTATTACCAAAATTATTATATTGATTACTAAAAATTTTAAAATTTTGAAATTTTTTTTTCCAATATTTTAATTAAAAAAATGATCGAAAAACTTCGCCATTTAAACAATAAGTTAATTTATTTAATTAAATATTGACAATTTCCAACAACAATTCTACAAGCTCAAATTATTTTATTTTAAACGAATAAAATCAATTAATATTTTTTGATATTTAATTAATATTTTAGTTAAAAATTTATTTCAGAACAACTAAAATGTTAATTAAATCAAAATTATATTCTTAATATTCTTTCAACTAATAAAATAATTGATTTAATTATTACAATAATTAAATTTAAATACTTTTTAAACCATTTTTCTAATTGATAAAAAAACTTTTTGCTGTGTGTGTTTACGGGTGCAAATTTAATGGATTTTTTTAATTAATATCACAAATGTTATAATTGAAACCGATTTTTTCTTTTTCTGTATATTTCTTATATATAAGGATTATCATCAAATCAGTTCACTATTTTACCTGGGTCTCATACAATTGTCATTCCAAATTTAGGGCTTATGTACGAAAGGGTCCATACAAAACAAGCTAACTTGATAAGCTTGAGCTTAAATATTCTCTATACTTGAGATTTGTTTGGTCTTAAAATCGGAGAAATCGACCAATTATTTCACCTATCTCGCGGAGCAGGAATTTTAACCCGATATCGCTCATGTTAAAGCGAGAAAATGAAGGGAAATGTTTTTTTTAAGCCTTCCAATGTGTTTTTTAAGTCCGCTAGAAATTACAAAATTGTTAGCTGTCAAACGAACTGTCATACTGGGCTAACTTCTCAAATTTATCCAAATTTTTTGGAAAATCAGTCTTAAATGTTTTTTCGCGAAATTATTATTCGGTTATTCACGAAAGACGGATTATCAGGTTATGTAGTTATATTAACAACAACGAAATATATTTAAAAAAAATTGAATTTAATTTTCATTAAACTATTTTTATGAACACATAACTAAAGTACAAAAAATAGAAGTTAGGAAGAACATGTAAATCAATTAAATAGATAATCATTCATTCAAAGCAAATTTCCATCTACCAAGGTAAAATACCATTTGGTTTAAAGATTGATGTTTGACTATTGACGTCATCCGTCTTCAATGGCGGTGAGTGTAAAACGGCCATCCCCTCTGAAGAGATTGTGTGGTTACAATCGAAACTAGTCAGGGCAACCTGGCCGTGAAAGCCTGGGTTCAATTCTCAGCTCAGTCAAGAATGAAATATTATCAATAAATTTTAATTAATTTCATGTTGTAAAATTCCTTTCTTCATAAAAATAATTTAATGAAAATTAAATTCAATGAACTTAAGCCTAATTAAAATATCGAAATAAAAAACCATTAACAGTTCAATAAAATAACCCCAATACTAATTATTTAAACAAATTTAAAGAAATGTAATTTTTGTTGTCTATATAACTTAATAACCATATAACCTGGTAACCAGCTTTCCGTGAACAGCCCCGGTAGGCTAGCTGGTAGTGAGATAGTCTATCAGTACCGAGACTCTGGACTCCTGCAGACAAGAGAAAAGCTTCGCGGGATTTAGTGTAGGAATTATAATAAAAAAAAAAATATGTTCTGCGATGAGGTTCATTTTTAGCACAAAATCACAATTCCCACAAAAACCAAATTGCCAGAAGTAGAGTGAACTAATGTCGACTTGTTGGTAAATTGTACGTTTTGTTTTCAATTTATTTAATTGTTATTGCTGTCATAAGGTCCACCATTTATTTCTTTAGTGTTTATATGGTATTAACACACACAAATACATGTAAATACGTACACAGGATAATAAAAGCCAAAAGGAAATTATATTTATCCTGCCAGTAAGTAAGTAAGTAAGTAAATGTTTCTACGTCAACATATGTTGATAATAAGGTGTAAAACATGTCATTTAATTTTATTACACTTTCATCAAAATAAAAAGCAAAAAATTATTTGGGAACAAACTTTTTTTTAAATCTTATTAAAGAGGTTATTTACAAAACTAAATAAATTAAAGTTATTTAAGAAAAATGTAAAAGGATATCAAAAGAAATAAATTAAGTTTTGTACTTCCTCTTAAATGCATATGTGTTTTGGTCAGTATGTGCTTTAAAAATAATTTACAGTTCATATTTATACATTTACATAAAATTTTTAATAGGTTTTCGATTAAATATATACTCTTGTATGTACAAGTTTACTCTCCTTAATTGACTATGTGTATCTCTAATAATTATTTTTTCATTTCCTCTGAACAAAATTTTAAATACGAACTGCATCCGGTTTTAAATTTTAAATGGAAAATTTATTTGTTTTTGGTTTTTATTTAAGTTAAATTTACTAAAAGTATTTGTACAACTAATGAAGAGAGAAATTATGTATGGAAATCTAAGAAACAGTACAATTGAAAATAAAATGTATATCAAATTATTTTTAAGGGTCTTGCCATAAACGGAAGTATTAAGATAATATTTATATTTTGCCCGCAACTAAGCTTAAAGTCATACATGGAACAAAGTCATATAAATTTGTGACAAATTTCGTAATTTAGGACAGATGGTGTTTTAACCCATCCGACCACAAAGTTGTTAATCAGCAACTTGGCTTTTTAGCACCGTTTAGCTTAAAACAATCGTAATAAAGTTTTCAAATCATCATCCAGTTGGCCAGATTGATGTTGGCGATATCGTTATCGATGATGTATGAAGAAGTAATCCCCTATCGTTTAGGTTTTCCGGAAGACAATTAAGAGAAAATCTTCGTGTACGATTGTTTGATTGTTTGTTGTCCCCTATCAAACTTTATGAAGGACAGCATGAGCGACATCGTCTTCTAAGTTTTCTCCATCGAAATCAATGCGGGACAGTATAAGCGACATTGTCTTATAAGTTGCCTTGTATAAGAAGCTATTGACGCTGTTGAAACACTCATTTGGTTTGCTTAAAATTCTCACATTCTTTTTCTTTCAATTGTTTATTTAAACACCTACATAAAACTTACAAAGTAGCACAAACCAATAAAAACGAAAATATGCTGATGAAGGATGTCGAGTGCTGGAGCACGGATAATATGCAGTTTATACTTCACAATCAATTTAAGGATTTCTTATAAAAGTCGAATATAAAAGATGATTCATCGTATCGTTTGATTTTGAGTTTGCTTTTTTACAGATCACACGTGATTATATCAAACAGCTTTGTCATTTTTGTTTAGTATCCTTGGCAAGTATAGAATTCGATCCAGTCGACTTAAATTTGCGGCTTATTTTCAGTGAATGGGCTCTGGAAAAACTCAATGAAAATCTGGGGTCTAACCACCGCGTTCGATATCGAGTAAAGTATCGTATCGAGTAAACTATCGTATTTTTCAGCATACGATAGGCACGGACGTATCGAATCACAAATCGAGATATAATGTCCTTGGTTACTCAATATCGAATGCTATCATCTCAAACTACGACATATTTCATTCGATATCGAGTTTTTGATACCAAAATAAAAAAATTCGATCAATTTTGCTCGATATCGTATGCGGTGATAAGACCCCTAGTGTTTTATCGTGAAGTTTTGTTCAGCACATTTCTGCCTCAATGGATACGTTAATAAACAAAATTGCCGTATTTTGGCTGATGAGCAACCCGAAGAGTAATCAGAGCTACCTTTATATCCATTAAAAACAACCGAATTGTGTGGTTTATGGGCTGGTGGAATCATTGGTCCATATTTCTTCAAATATGAGGAAAATCAGAATTTTACCGTCTACCATAATCGCTGTCGCACCATGTTAACGGACAATGCGCTCCCTTAAATTCAAGCTTATGGTGTCGGTGAACTTTGGTTTCACCATGACGGCGTTACGAGCCATACAGCGCTTGAAACAATGACTTTGACCACTTTGAAAGTTATGTGTTTCATTTTGCATTATAAATCAAACCTTATGATGACTCACCCGATACAACATGTAATAGAAATAAAACAAGCGAAATAAAATTGCAACTTTACGTTGTGTGTCTAAAACATAACCATTTAATTACTTTTGTTGTGGACTACATAATATACGGCATAGTCATGCGTCGAGTCGTTAACGGTAAAGTTGCCGACAATGTCGTTTATGTAATCTATCGTTTGGATGAACGGCAAAAAAGCGACATTCAGGCCTGTCATAGAATTCCATTCCGATCGAAAGTGGTTTTAATTTCGTATTTTGCTTCTTCTGAAAGTGGAATTGATTGTTTCAGTATTTTATAACCGATGGATAAATAAATGTTTTTTATGATATAGATTGAAGAAATAACCAGTGTTAAAAAAACTGCAATAACTTTCATTTCTTTTGATTTGACTTCTGCTTGTGCTTCAGAAATCAACAACAGTTTCAGTCAAAGCAAAATCACAAAACGAAAAACAAACAGTTGAACGAAACTTTTGCCAGCAGTTGTTTTAAAAATTGTGATTTTGAATTTCTTTTCTTTTGAACAGTTTCGCAAGTAAAAGTAAAATCAATCTCTTTGCTTTTGTAAGTCGCAAACAGTCGCAGAAGCAAAAAGTTCTTTGTATTTGCAAATTATAAGTCCCAATCAATGTCAAAAATCGCCAAAATCGCCATAGCATTTATTTTTTAGTTTTTGCCAAAAATATTTGAATGTTTAGAATAATTAAAAATATTTTTTTATAAATCCCAAAAAAAAAAAAAAATTTGTTCCGTATCGCTAAAATCCGCTTCTTTGAATTTTTCTTTGAATGTAATTAAATAGGGCTGAACTTTACAATATATAAATTTACATAAGCCGTTGTAAAACGTTTACATTTTTACTTTTTATATGTAATGACATATTTCATTCGATATCGAGTTTTTGATACCAAAATAAAAAAATTCGATCAATTTTGCTCGATATCGTATGCGGTGATAAGACCCCTAGTGTTTTATCGTGAAGTTTTGTTCAGCACATTTCTGCCTCAATGGATACGTTAATAAACAAAATTGCCGTATTTTGGCTGATGAGCAACCCGAAGAGTAATCAGAGCTACCTTTATATCCATTAAAAACAACCGAATTGTGTGGTTTATGGGCTGGTGGAATCATTGGTCCATATTTCTTCAAATATGAGGAAAATCAGAATTTTACCGTCTACCATAATCGCTGTCGCACCATGTTAACGGACAATGCGCTCCCTTAAATTCAAGCTTATGGTGTCGGTGAACTTTGGTTTCACCATGACGGCGTTACGAGCCATACAGCGCTTGAAACAATGACTTTGACCACTTTGAAAGTTATGTGTTTCATTTTGCATTATAAATCAAACCTTATGATGACTCACCCGATACAACATGTAATAGAAATAAAACAAGCGAAATAAAATTGCAACTTTACGTTGTGTGTCTAAAACATAACCATTTAATTACTTTTGTTGTGGACTACATAATATACGGCATAGTCATGCGTCGAGTCGTTAACGGTAAAGTTGCCGACAATGTCGTTTATGTAATCTATCGTTTGGATGAACGGCAAAAAAGCGACATTCAGGCCTGTCATAGAATTCCATTCCGATCGAAAGTGGTTTTAATTTCGTATTTTGCTTCTTCTGAAAGTGGAATTGATTGTTTCAGTATTTTATAACCGATGGATAAATAAATGTTTTTTATGATATAGATTGAAGAAATAACCAGTGTTAAAAAAACTGCAATAACTTTCATTTCTTTTGATTTGACTTCTGCTTGTGCTTCAGAAATCAACAACAGTTTCAGTCAAAGCAAAATCACAAAACGAAAAACAAACAGTTGAACGAAACTTTTGCCAGCAGTTGTTTTAAAAATTGTGATTTTGAATTTCTTTTCTTTTGAACAGTTTCGCAAGTAAAAGTAAAATCAATCTCTTTGCTTTTGTAAGTCGCAAACAGTCGCAGAAGCAAAAAGTTCTTTGTATTTGCAAATTATAAGTCCCAATCAATGTCAAAAATCGCCAAAATCGCCATAGCATTTATTTTTTAGTTTTTGCCAAAAATATTTGAATGTTTAGAATAATTAAAAATATTTTTTTATAAATCCCAAAAAAAAAAAAAAATTTGTTCCGTATCGCTAAAATCCGCTTCTTTGAATTTTTCTTTGAATGTAATTAAATAGGGCTGAACTTTACAATATATAAATTTACATAAGCCGTTGTAAAACGTTTACATTTTTACTTTTTATATGTAATGCTGAATTTTTCGATTTTGTTATTCAAAACATGTTTTTTTTGTGTTTAAAATAGACATTTTTAATTTGCCGATTTTTTTTTTTTTTTTTTTTTGAAAATATGCCGATTTTTTACCAATACCATATGGCACCCCTGTGTGTGAGTAAGTATAAATGTAAAAAAAAAACAGAAGAGAAAAGAGAATATTTTTCTGTTAAAAATGTACAAAACTAAAAGACTGCCTGCTTTTAGGACTGCGACTTCTGACAACTTTCAAAAGCAAAGACACTGCTTGTGATTTCGATTTTTTTAACTTATCAAAAGCAGAAGAAAACTTAGCACACGACTGACGATTGTTTTCATAAGTTTTACCAGAATCAATGTTTGATTTTAAAAAGCAGAGAAAAGTAAAAGCATTGAAAAGATAAAATTTTGCGACTTTTCGACTTTTGACTTAAGTTTTTTAAACACTGAATATAACACACTTTTGATTTATTAATTTTACTTTATATTGATTTTATTAAAAACATAATAAATTCTTTACCGTTGCGTTGCCACCTTTTTTCCTCACAAACCACTTTTTTCATTTCTACGCTGAACATTGTCATACTTAACACAAAAATCATATGGTTTTTACGTAAAGTTGCCATATCCAATTGTAAAACCAGAGTTGTTATAAAAAAAACATATTTAGCAAAATCGATCGGAATCTGAAGAAGCTAAAACTAAATCGATCGGAATTGAACATACGGAATTAAAACCATTCCGATCGGAATTTGTGACATGCCTGATTATCTTTTTTTGTGTCGTTCACCATTTTCGCGATTTTTGTTCGAAAATTTCGTTGATGATGTGCTCTGGCTGTCCGTCACATTTCGTGCAAGACTTAACATTGTCGTGCATTCGTCTTCGAGGATGTCTTAAAGACGTGGCCAACTGGACATACATAGAATAGGTTAATTACAGTCCTTAGAATTACAAAACAGCAAAAAAGTATTAGCAGTGTCCTGATCAACAAAACTACGATGTATTATTTGGAGCGAAGTCGAGCGAAACGCTGTTATTAAAAATTTAGTGCAAAAAGTAAAAATAATTTAAACTACTCAGAGAGCATAATTTAAAAAAAAACTTATATGCAGTTATAACAATAAAATGTGTATTAAACTAAAAAAATTGAAAGATTAAAAAAGTTGTATAATTATACAACAACAATTTATTTTACATAAAAGGAGTTAAGCCTCACCAGTTAAATTTATATAAAAATATATACAAATATAACCTATATTTGTTGTTTATCAAAGTAGTTTAAAAGCAATTTTGAGCAACGCTGATAGTAAAAACATTTGTCCAATTCGCAAGCTCGTAATAACGTCGTATTCGTTTTATAATCGTATAATTATACAATATTGCATTTTTGTTGTTGGTAGTTTTTTTTACAAAGTTGATGTCTGACTATACGATTGATATTTTATGTGTTTTGAGAAATGATGTATTTATTCATACCAGGGCTGGAAATATTCGATTTATTTTTTAGGAATGTGATAATAACACCTCAAATCTAATTATTTTTAATGATTAATATATGTTTAATTCGTTTAAATTTTTTGCACGATTTTAATTATAATAGTTTATCAATTAATATTTATTACCGTTTTCCATCAAATTAAAGCTCCCATACCTGGCTTTATTTCATGGTATCGTCATTTTTTATTTAAGAAGAAGAAAACAAAAATCTTATTTTTTTTAAAAAACAATTAGCTATACCACAGAACTTGTGAATTAAAGAATTGACATCGAAGACATGAATAAGCCACGCATAAAGTTTTGTGAAGCGGATATTAAGCCGTTCTGAAGTTGGATTGTGACGAGTCTACCGATAAACAGTGCAATGATGATGAGGCAGAATTTTTGGATAATGGATAACACAGAGTTTTGGAGAAAGCTGAGGAAATCGAGATCGATTTACTAGAAAGTATCAACACTAAAGGACACGCGGAAGAGTATCCAGAGAGTTCCCAACGAAATTTATTATTTAATTTCACTGCCTCCCTGATGGATAGTGATAGAGGGCAAGTATGTTTTGGAAAAATTTTTGAGACGCAAAACAAATGGAGGTCGGTCATATATTTTATAACCCTACGGGCGACGCCTAGGCGGTAATGGGACTTTTCCTTTAATATATTCTTGTAGTCTGTACTGAACATTTTGGGAGCCCCCTTAACGAATGGAGAAAGCGGGTAGATATGTTAGAAACAAATGATGGGATTAAAAAATAAAGTGGGGTTGGTCATATATTTGACCCGTCTACGGGCATCATATGCACTGCATGGGCCCAATTTAAGAATTTCATTAAACCGCCATTTTTGTATGGAAATCCGCCTTATCGATAGTAATAATGGGAAGTTTGTTTTGGGAAAATGTTAAGGATAAGAAACTAATGGAAGCCAGTCAAACGTTTTATCTCCCTTGGGGTGACTTTCAGGCAGTTATGAGACTTTTTCTTTGATAGCCATGAATTATATTTTACATATGTATTGAAGAAAAAGTCCCATAACTGCCTAGAAGTTGCCCCTAGGGGGATAATATGTTTCATCCATTTCATCTTCATCCATTTTGTGTCCGTACATCTTTCTCATAATTTTTCTCTCAAAGATTCGTAGCTTCTCCTCATCTGTGAGTGTCATGGCCCATACTTCACAACTTAATGTTAGAACTGGTAGTGCTACTTACTGATTTATATAGTCTTATTTTCCAAGATCGATTTAAAAGTTTGCATTTAAATAGATTGATATGCACATAGAAGCCTTTTTGTGCGGCTTAAAATCGTTCGTTAATTAACACGTGCAGATCGCTGCTGCTGGTGATAATTTGTGTACCTTTTCAAAAGTATAAAAGTGTACCTTTTCAAAAGTATACTGTTCGAGTTTTTTGTGTTGTTGCGAGCTAGTGCAATGGTTTCGAATCATATGAATGTATTTCAGCTTTTTTCATTTATCAACACACACAAACAATTTAAAATTGTCTCTAATCACCAAATTTATACCATATTCATAATATCAAGCAAACAAGTTGTTGATTTTGCACCTGTTACCAAAATGATTACTAAAAATTTTAAAATTATGAATATTTTTTTTCAATAAATGATATATTTAATTTTAATTAACATGATCAAAAGTCTTTGCCATTTCAAACAATGATTTAATTTATTTAATTAAATATTGACAATTCCCAACAACAATTCTACAAGTTTAAATTATTTTATTTTAAACGAAAAAATCAAATAATATTTTTTGACATTTAATTAATATTTTAATTAAAAAATTATAACAAAACAACTTTAATACTAATTAAATACAAATTATATTTTTAATTTTCTTTCAACTAAAAAAATAATTAATTCAGTTATCACGTTAATAAAATTTAAATAATTTTTTAACAGTTTTTTTAATTGATAAAAAACTTTTTCTGTGTAGGCCTAATTTAAATGAGTCCACTTCCAGTATGTTACAATTTTGTAGAGGTAGGTAAGTAAACATTTAAAAGATATTTTACAACTTGGTGTTTCATCCTCTGCGGAAATCAGGGGCTTCAATTCCTAAACTTCGGCAGAATTCAAAATTGCCAGATCTCTTGAAATGGTGGCTGATTAGAGATCCTATCTGGTACCACGGGAAACAGTTGCTCCCGGTGACACGGCACCGGGGATTACGTGGTGATTGAGCCTTGGAACAAAAGTCGCGGGAAAGGAGATCTTAAAACGCCTACTTTTACGGTTAGATTTGTCACTGCTTGAGGGAATGTTTGGCCTGTGGGCGGATCTCCCCTTGCAATTCAACAGAAAATTTACTCAAAATTGCTAACTGTGTGTACTGGTTGCGCTTACACACTGGTGCCGTTGGTAACAGCATTTCTTGTAACCCGGTGGCGTTTCATAATGTGCAATGTCATTATGTCCTTGGACATAATCACGCAACAAAAATTTTCATAATGTCCATGGATATAATGTCGCTTTTAAATTCGGCATTAAGCCCATGTAATGAATGTCATATACTGATAGACAAGGCTTCATAATACTGATGTATTTTGGCATCAGTACTATGACAATTGTATTCGTTTTTGACCCCATGACACTTTACATCACTGTGATGTCAGCCTTAACATTACTTGGCCAAATTGTCATCAGGGTCAAAAAATTGAATCATGTCATCAATGGGATGACACATTGGGATGACACAGAGAAGTGACGAATAGAAGTTGGTTTTATAAGGCATGTCATCAGTGTGATGACAAACTGTCAGCAAATTGAGTTATTGTAATTGACCTTAAGTAAAATTGAGAGAATATCATTATTTACTTACCCGTTACACATGTTTGTTTCACTTATGTTGTATTTCGCCCGTTGTTAACAGAAGAACTCTCTCTTATAAGTCACCATTAGCATGTATTATATTATATATTATTTACGTTAAGTTCTTGTTTGAAAAGTAAAATTAGAAGCAAAAATTCCCATATTTTATTTTTTTTAATGTTTTAATGTTAAATACATAAAATTTTCAAGGCAGAATGATTCCAAAAACCATATTAGGAATGCTGCTGGTATCTTTTAATTGAGAGTTCTTTCTTAAACAAACATGCGTTATAGGTAACGTAAATAATAATACATATTCTGTTACCGTGGCTTAAGTCAATCCCAATGACAAGCTGTCATTTAATTGAGCATAATGAGTCGTTTCTTCAATGTTACTGAGTCATTGCAATGATGACATGTTTTATTAAACAGATTCCGACTCGTCACTTCTGTGATGCCAATGTGTCAACTCATTGATGACGTAATTTAAATTTGTGACCCTGATAACAATTTGGGCAAGTGATGTTAAGGCTGCCATCACAAATGATGTAAAGTGTCATTGAGGTCAAAACGAACATACTTGTCATTGTGCACAAATTTTAGTTTTTTATTATTGTTTTCAATATAACTATGCGAAAGAAATGTTCTTGTCGACATTGTCAGCCTGTCAGAAATTTTCGGTATTCTTACGATTCGTTACGGTTATGGTGAACTTAAATGTTTCTTCAGTAGTGGCCTTTATATTGAATCGTACTGCTACAGGGTACTTTACACTATCACAAAAGTCTTACGCATTTTGACAAAAATGCTTCCCTGGTCTTATTATGACAGGGTTGTATTACGTAAAACTTGTGTGATAGTGTAAACTAGCCTTAAGCATCAGTATATTTTGTGATTGTAGGCGTATTAAAGTGAATTTAAAAAGTTGGCTCTAAATCGAAGTAAATATTAAACGGTTTTCAACGAATTTTATGACATTGCCGATATTTTCTTTTCTGTGAATAAGCCATATTATTTTCATACCTGTCTTTAT
Source organism: Pollenia amentaria (assembly GCA_943735925.1). NCBI lineage: Eukaryota > Metazoa > Arthropoda > Insecta > Diptera > Polleniidae > Pollenia > Pollenia amentaria. The sequence continues at coordinate 177,793,966 of OX031010.1, read as the reverse complement.
GGAAACACCCATATTAAGTGAATGTAATTCTTACAGTATAATATTTAATTTCAAGATAAAAATAAACAATTATGTTACCAGTAAAATAAACAATTTTGTATGAGTATATGTATATTAGTTTTGATAAAAGATACGTATGTGTACTGAAGACAGACAGACATATCTAACTCAATACTGCATTTGAAAATATACGAGAAAAACTCACAAATACCGATAGGAAAGGAAAAAAAAGTTCAAAAGACTTGTACAAGCAAGTTTTTGATTACCAATTCAAAGATTATAATTTTATTTCAGTTTTGAAATCCTCACCCTCCGTCACCGATTCCTAGTCCCGTAACAATCACCCAATCAGATTTTGTCATTTTGTCTATGGGAAACATTAAACAAAAATAATATTCAGATACGATTACAATATCTTTTAATGAAACTACATTTCATTAAGTTGCTTTGATAAGGAAAATTAATATTAAAAAGAAAAAAAAGAAAAGATTTGCATCTGAATGCAATAATTGACAGTACAACAGCTCGTATCTGTGTGCAAATTAAACATGCAGGTGTGTCTCTGTGTGTGAACTCTGAAAGGGTGCAAGAGCATGTCATACATATTTATCTAGTCCCAGTCAGCATTTTAGGAAACTATTGATTATATTCGAGTCTTTTTGACTCCTCTGCGCGGTAAAAATAGTCACTAAGGCGCTCATTTTTGAGTCGAAAATAAATTTTCTTTCGAGAGAATATTGTACCCAACCCGCGACTCTTCTGAAAGAGTTTGTTATGACTAGAGTTTCTTTTCAGCTATGACTAATTTTTGAGACAGTGTGTGCTAGAACAAAAAATCAATAGCGAAACTTATCCGTGTAAAGGCAGAATTAGTTTGTACGTTCTGTGTTGTTACGAATCAGCTGTTTTGTTTCTGTTCAATTGAAAGTCTGTATGTGTGGTTAGTTTTTCCTTTTTCGTTCTGTTCTGTTGCGGACAAATCTGTTGAAAATAGAAATCAACTTTAAGTTACCCTGCAGTCAGCCTGGGGCCAAGTGTCCCTTTGTCTACACTCTTTTCTCTAGCGACAACTGCACTAGTGAAAAAGTCGACAACTTTTCTTCTACGCACGAGTAGAAACTAGCTACAGACAACAGATCTAGTATATTTCTGGTGACAATGTCAACGAAGTCGTCGACAGTTTGTTTTTTTTTTATTATTTTGCTCTTTCAAAAGGTACATATTTTTTTAACTGAGCAACAGTTTTTCTCTTCTTGCATATTATTGCGTCATATTCTTTTGTTGAAAATAAGTTTGTTTTTAGAAATTGTTCAATAATTAAAAAAAGGTGATTAAAATAATATTGTGTATAAATAAAAATAAAATATAATATGAGCAATTTTGTGTCCGTACATCTTTCTCATAATTTTTCTCTCAAAGATTCGTAGCTTCTCCTCATCTGTGAGTGTCATGGCCCATACTTCACAACTTAATGTTAGAACTGGTAGTGCTACTTACTGATTTATATAGTCTTATTTTCCAAGATCGATTTAAAAGTTTGCATTTAAATAGATTGATATGCACATAGAAGCCTTTTTGTGCGGCTTAAAATCGTTCGTTAATTAACACGTGCAGATCGCTGCTGCTGGTGATAATTTGTGTACCTTTTCAAAAGTATAAAAGTGTACCTTTTCAAAAGTATACTGTTCGAGTTTTTTGTGTTGTTGCGAGCTAGTGCAATGGTTTCGAATCATATGAATGTATTTCAGCTTTTTTCATTTATCAACACACACAAACAATTTAAAATTGTCTCTAATCACCAAATTTATACCATATTCATAATATCAAGCAAACAAGTTGTTGATTTTGCACCTGTTACCAAAATGATTACTAAAAATTTTAAAATTATGAATATTTTTTTTCAATAAATGATATATTTAATTTTAATTAACATGATCAAAAGTCTTTGCCATTTCAAACAATGATTTAATTTATTTAATTAAATATTGACAATTCCCAACAACAATTCTACAAGTTTAAATTATTTTATTTTAAACGAAAAAATCAAATAATATTTTTTGACATTTAATTAATATTTTAATTAAAAAATTATAACAAAACAACTTTAATACTAATTAAATACAAATTATATTTTTAATTTTCTTTCAACTAAAAAAATAATTAATTCAGTTATCACGTTAATAAAATTTAAATAATTTTTTAACAGTTTTTTTAATTGATAAAAAACTTTTTCTGTGTAGGCCTAATTTAAATGAGTCCACTTCCAGTATGTTACAATTTTGTAGAGGTAGGTAAGTAAACATTTAAAAGATATTTTACAACTTGGTGTTTCATCCTCTGCGGAAATCAGGGGCTTCAATTCCTAAACTTCGGCAGAATTCAAAATTGCCAGATCTCTTGAAATGGTGGCTGATTAGAGATCCTATCTGGTACCACGGGAAACAGTTGCTCCCGGTGACACGGCACCGGGGATTACGTGGTGATTGAGCCTTGGAACAAAAGTCGCGGGAAAGGAGATCTTAAAACGCCTACTTTTACGGTTAGATTTGTCACTGCTTGAGGGAATGTTTGGCCTGTGGGCGGATCTCCCCTTGCAATTCAACAGAAAATTTACTCAAAATTGCTAACTGTGTGTACTGGTTGCGCTTACACACTGGTGCCGTTGGTAACAGCATTTCTTGTAACCCGGTGGCGTTTCATAATGTGCAATGTCATTATGTCCTTGGACATAATCACGCAACAAAAATTTTCATAATGTCCATGGATATAATGTCGCTTTTAAATTCGGCATTAAGCCCATGTAATGAATGTCATATACTGATAGACAAGGCTTCATAATACTGATGTATTTTGGCATCAGTACTATGACAATTGTATTCGTTTTTGACCCCATGACACTTTACATCACTGTGATGTCAGCCTTAACATTACTTGGCCAAATTGTCATCAGGGTCAAAAAATTGAATCATGTCATCAATGGGATGACACATTGGGATGACACAGAGAAGTGACGAATAGAAGTTGGTTTTATAAGGCATGTCATCAGTGTGATGACAAACTGTCAGCAAATTGAGTTATTGTAATTGACCTTAAGTAAAATTGAGAGAATATCATTATTTACTTACCCGTTACACATGTTTGTTTCACTTATGTTGTATTTCGCCCGTTGTTAACAGAAGAACTCTCTCTTATAAGTCACCATTAGCATGTATTATATTATATATTATTTACGTTAAGTTCTTGTTTGAAAAGTAAAATTAGAAGCAAAAATTCCCATATTTTATTTTTTTTAATGTTTTAATGTTAAATACATAAAATTTTCAAGGCAGAATGATTCCAAAAACCATATTAGGAATGCTGCTGGTATCTTTTAATTGAGAGTTCTTTCTTAAACAAACATGCGTTATAGGTAACGTAAATAATAATACATATTCTGTTACCGTGGCTTAAGTCAATCCCAATGACAAGCTGTCATTTAATTGAGCATAATGAGTCGTTTCTTCAATGTTACTGAGTCATTGCAATGATGACATGTTTTATTAAACAGATTCCGACTCGTCACTTCTGTGATGCCAATGTGTCAACTCATTGATGACGTAATTTAAATTTGTGACCCTGATAACAATTTGGGCAAGTGATGTTAAGGCTGCCATCACAAATGATGTAAAGTGTCATTGAGGTCAAAACGAACATACTTGTCATTGTGCACAAATTTTAGTTTTTTATTATTGTTTTCAATATAACTATGCGAAAGAAATGTTCTTGTCGACATTGTCAGCCTGTCAGAAATTTTCGGTATTCTTACGATTCGTTACGGTTATGGTGAACTTAAATGTTTCTTCAGTAGTGGCCTTTATATTGAATCGTACTGCTACAGGGTACTTTACACTATCACAAAAGTCTTACGCATTTTGACAAAAATGCTTCCCTGGTCTTATTATGACAGGGTTGTATTACGTAAAACTTGTGTGATAGTGTAAACTAGCCTTAAGCATCAGTATATTTTGTGATTGTAGGCGTATTAAAGTGAATTTAAAAAGTTGGCTCTAAATCGAAGTAAATATTAAACGGTTTTCAACGAATTTTATGACATTGCCGATATTTTCTTTTCTGTGAATAAGCCATATTATTTTCATACCTGTCTTTATGGAAACACCCATATTAAGTGAATGTAATTCTTACAGTATAATATTTAATTTCAAGATAAAAATAAACAATTATGTTACCAGTAAAATAAACAATTTTGTATGAGTATATGTATATTAGTTTTGATAAAAGATACGTATGTGTACTGAAGACAGACAGACATATCTAACTCAATACTGCATTTGAAAATATACGAGAAAAACTCACAAATACCGATAGGAAAGGAAAAAAAAGTTCAAAAGACTTGTACAAGCAAGTTTTTGATTACCAATTCAAAGATTATAATTTTATTTCAGTTTTGAAATCCTCACCCTCCGTCACCGATTCCTAGTCCCGTAACAATCACCCAATCAGATTTTGTCATTTTGTCTATGGGAAACATTAAACAAAAATAATATTCAGATACGATTACAATATCTTTTAATGAAACTACATTTCATTAAGTTGCTTTGATAAGGAAAATTAATATTAAAAAGAAAAAAAAGAAAAGATTTGCATCTGAATGCAATAATTGACAGTACAACAGCTCGTATCTGTGTGCAAATTAAACATGCAGGTGTGTCTCTGTGTGTGAACTCTGAAAGGGTGCAAGAGCATGTCATACATATTTATCTAGTCCCAGTCAGCATTTTAGGAAACTATTGATTATATTCGAGTCTTTTTGACTCCTCTGCGCGGTAAAAATAGTCACTAAGGCGCTCATTTTTGAGTCGAAAATAAATTTTCTTTCGAGAGAATATTGTACCCAACCCGCGACTCTTCTGAAAGAGTTTGTTATGACTAGAGTTTCTTTTCAGCTATGACTAATTTTTGAGACAGTGTGTGCTAGAACAAAAAATCAATAGCGAAACTTATCCGTGTAAAGGCAGAATTAGTTTGTACGTTCTGTGTTGTTACGAATCAGCTGTTTTGTTTCTGTTCAATTGAAAGTCTGTATGTGTGGTTAGTTTTTCCTTTTTCGTTCTGTTCTGTTGCGGACAAATCTGTTGAAAATAGAAATCAACTTTAAGTTACCCTGCAGTCAGCCTGGGGCCAAGTGTCCCTTTGTCTACACTCTTTTCTCTAGCGACAACTGCACTAGTGAAAAAGTCGACAACTTTTCTTCTACGCACGAGTAGAAACTAGCTACAGACAACAGATCTAGTATATTTCTGGTGACAATGTCAACGAAGTCGTCGACAGTTTGTTTTTTTTTTATTATTTTGCTCTTTCAAAAGGTACATATTTTTTTAACTGAGCAACAGTTTTTCTCTTCTTGCATATTATTGCGTCATATTCTTTTGTTGAAAATAAGTTTGTTTTTAGAAATTGTTCAATAATTAAAAAAAGGTGATTAAAATAATATTGTGTATAAATAAAAATAAAATATAATATGAGCAAAAGAAACTATAACCCTTTCAGACCGTGATGCATCGATTGTGCGGGTGGATTTCGATTTCAATATTTTCGCTTCTATTTGGCCAATATCAAACAGACCGGCATGGATCGATTGCGCTGATTATTCTTTATGTTTTTCACATATTATTTCGCTATTCGCTTTATCGTTACTTGAATTATTGCGAAATTCTCGTATCACATTTCAGTTTTGTCAAAATGAGCCGCAGAAGTAGGTTGTGTTTTTAATTGCAAAAGTACTTATGGTTAAAAAATTGTGAAGTGGGCATATTTTAACTGAACAAAATGGTAAATTTTAATGTTTCAAGCCGATTGAAGTCATTTGATGCAATAAAAATGCGTTTTGGTTAAAAATTTAAACGAGATGCATCAATTGTGCGTGTCCTAAAAATACTTGAAGGATATAAAAATGGTAAAACCTACACATTGAATATATTTTTATACGATATACTATGTATTCCAAAATGTATGGCAAAATGCCCAGTAGTTTTGCGTCAGGCCTGAAAGGGATAAAAGACAAATTAAAAAACAAACCATTTTATACAAAAATAGAGGTTTGCCACATGAAATCGAGAATAATGAAACAGTTTTCAGTGATATTGTAGAAGATGCAGAAGTTTTTGTGGAACATTTTACATGTCCAAAATTGACGTTGCGCGAAAAACTAAAAAGCTGGTACATAGAAACAACTCCTTCAGACTGATTTAAATAATTTTTAGTTGTATAGGGTTCTGTTTAAAAACTATGTAATTTAATAAAAAATTTCCTTCAGACAAAAAATATATGTGTTTAAGCGTATCGCCTTAACCTCTGTAAAAATCTAGCTCCGGAATCGCCTGAGAAGCGCCAATTATGTAGACCAGAGTTACTAAAATGCACTAGTGAATCTGTGGTTCAAATGTCTCCATGTGGTCCTAAACGAACTACGACGTCAGTAGTGATAAGGTCTACTGGTGGATTTTCAATGACATGCCTGTGTAAGATGTCAATAGCTATGTCATTGGCTGGGGCATAGCTGGTCAGTAGTACTGGTGGCAATGTCACTAGTACAACACTACAGTTTTACTACTCACATTCCCTGCAGGGTTACGGCCAAAGTTTGTATGTATTAGTTTGTTGTGATATGAAAAAACTGCAATTTTTTGCTTATAGCTTGAAAAATTGGTTTTAATTATTAATTTTTTAAACATTTTCGTATTTTTGACACAAAATATTAATTTTTAATTTTGTACGAAATTTTTTACAATTTTAATTCTTTTCTTTTTAAAAGCAGCTGAAAAAGTAGTTACAAAATATTTCTTACAGAAAGGAACGTAACAGACGGGCACCAGAAAGTAAAAACTAATGAGGCCTTAATTTTTCAGTTGCCTCCAAGTCGTTATAAACAGTAGTAACAACAGAAAAAAAAAACATTTTTACGTTAGGCTGCGCTAACTATGACTCCCAAATAATGTTTGAAACACACATTTCGGTCATCACATATGATCAATACATTCTGTAAATTTTGTATTTGTTTCGTAAGCAAGTAACTTTCTAAGCATTTCTGGAAATAATTTTAGGATCTTGTTTTAGAGCCAAGTTCAGTTAAAACGAACTGGTACTTTAACTTCCAGTTAACAATATGTTATTGACAGTTATTACTGGTGGTTATGCTTGATGAAAATGGCCGTTAAGCGCACAACTGAGTTATCAGTTTTTGATCTGCTAATAGAGTCTTAACAGACTCAGTTTGGTAATTTTTGCTAAAACAATCAATCTCCCAACTGCTGACTGGGGTACAGACATTGTGTTTAATAAGTGTGCAAAGATGTGCCAGGGGTTGGTAAGTAATTTAGAATTAGAATATGAACAAATCTAAACATGTATTTGTTGGTTATGTGAAATGTTTTAAAAATGGTTACTTGTTTACCTTTGACTGATGCATCAAATATGAGGGCGGTTTGAAAAATCATTTTATTTACAAAAGATGAAAAATTTTAAATTAAATTTTAGAATTGGAGATTAGAAGCAAGTATGTTTTGAGAAAATGTTTAAGACGAAAGAAAACCAATTGCATGTCGGTCATATATACGGTCACATATACGTGCAAAGCTTAGGCAGTTATATGACTTTTTTCATCAATATATATAAAGTTTGTATTGAAAATTTTGTATGGGAGCCGCATTAAGAAATGTAGATAGCGGGTAGGTATGTTAGAAACAAATGATGGGGATGAAAAATGAAGTGGGGTTGGGCATACATTTGACCCGTGTAGGGACATCCTAGGCGCATACATTTGACCCGTGTAGGGATATCCTAGGCGTTGCATGAGCCAAATTTAAGAATTTCATTAAATCGTCATTTCTGTATGGATGCCCCCCTAATGGATGCAGACTAGGGCAAGTATGTTTTTAGAAAATTATAATGAGAAAACACAAATGGAGGTCAGTCATACATTTTATCTCCCCAGGTGCGACACTTAGGCCCCTAACGGGCGGTCATAAAGAGCATGTACGGCTTTTGCTTTAATCTGTTAATTGCTCGATTAATTAACCGAGGTTTTGGTTTAATCGGTTAATAATCGTTTAATTTTGTTATTGATCGGTTAACCGATTAATAAAGTGTTTTTATAAATTAAGTAATTTCAATATATAAAAACTAATAAGATAACCAACATAACAATTCTTAAACTATAACGAACAAACAAAATAATAATTTATAAATATGTAATACATATTTTTTTAAAAAAATAAACTATAAGATAATTTTATAAGTTATTTCAATAGTTTAAGAAGATCTTATAAAATAATCTTTTATACAAACAATTTGGTTAAAATGTTTAGAATTTAAGCGCTTATTTTCTTTAGTTTTGATAAAACTTTACTTTGAAAATATTCTTTCATTTATCGTAGATGTTGGAGAAATCAAAAGGAATCCATAATACAGAATATCTTATTTCTCAGCCCTCTTCCTGGATTTTTGTAAACATATAAAATCTTCCTTTATGTCATTAGAGTCCTGGGGGCTATTTTCTATTGCAATGCGAATACAATTTCGATGCGAAAGTTAAATGCTTACTTGGTACTCGCTATCACTTTTCAAAATTGTTTGAAAATTAAGCAAAACTGAAAATAAAACTTAAAGATAGCGCAGATTGACAGTAATTAAATGTCAAAATATGTAAAAAAAAAATTAGAAATTGGTAAATTGAAATAAAATAAATAGTGATGGTTTCAGAAAAGAAAAAACTTAAAAGATGCGAAAGACATATGCGCAAACGCATTAAAGTGACCAATCACTAGATTTGCTACAATTTTCTTTCGCATCGCAATAGAGAGTAGCCCCTGTTTTATTTTTAAAAAATTTTTAACACTTGTAATTGTTTCGGTTAATTCCGTTAAAAGATTGATATGAGAAGATATGAGAAGCAACAAAAAACTAAACGAACACATATAAAAAGTACGTGAAACAAAAAGCTGTTGACAGCAAATACTTTTTTAAAATGCAGATCACTGAACACCTTCACTGTTTGTATGAAAAATTATTTTCTAAACATATTTTGTATATGAGCCGAAACAAATAATTAAAAACACAAAAAAATATGTTAAAATACTACAAAAAGTTAAAAGTTTTGATGCATCGGTTAATCGGTTAATCGACTGAAATTAACCGGTTTAATCGTTAATCGAAAAAAGGCAATTTTATATTAACCGATCAGTAAATCGGGTAGTAATTAATCGGTTAACCGATTAACGGTTAACCGAATGAATACCCTAATATATACTGAAGAAAAAGTCCCATAACTACAAGCTTCCCCTAGGTGGATAATTTGTTTCACCGGCCTCCATTAGTTTTTTGTCCTTAACATTTTCTCAAAACAAACTTGTTCTTTATCACCGTCCCTTAGGGGGGTCTCCCATACAAATTTGGCGTTTTATGAAATTCGTAAATTTAATCAAGAGTTTTCATCTTTTTTGAATAAAATCAAAATTTGTGGACAGAGTTTAATCATTTATGGCTTATTTATGCTTGGAACTTTGTTTAGTTAAAGTAAGAGGCATAGCTGCTTTTTAAAATTTTTTCTGCCGTTATTAAAAACAAAAATTTCGAAATTTTGCTAAAAAAAATATGTTGTTTGGCAAAAAAAAATATGTTTCTAAAACGACTGCGCAGATTAGAAAAAAGTTTAGCCTTGGTAATTTCATTACAAAGTTTCGCTTTTTTTAGTTTATTCAATAAATTAAACCGTTTTTGAGTTACGCGAATATATAATGGGCAACATCCTCCATTTTCGAAATAACGGTATTTCTCGATAACAAGAGCTAACCTAAAAAGAACGGTTATCACCACTGGAATCAGCGTGACAGGCTTGACAGGAAAAAAGTGTAAAGTTCTAGCACAGTGCCATTAGGTTTTTGTCGCGTGCATACATGAACTCAAGGTTTTTGTAATGAAGTTCCCCCACCCAAAGTCGTAAAGTCAAGCAATATATAGTTAGAATACATTAAGCAAGTAACTAATATTAGCTTTTTGGTCCACATTTGGGTCAGAAATAATTTTCTACTCAACCAATTGTGCTGGAGTTAAGTTTCTAATCAATGCTCAGAAAAATATAAATCAATTTGACACACAAATCTTTAATTAACCAATTAAGTATTATAATAGATGCCTCTTGTATGGTATAGTATTGTGGAGGCGTTATCGGTCCTTATTTTTTTCAAAAACCCCCGAGTCAAACGACTATTGTGAATGCCCTGCTCGACGGTCTGGAGTATATGAGATTCCAACAAAATGAAGCAACGACTTATACTACACCACCTGTTAACGAAATTCTGAGTGGTGCATTTCCGGGTCGCCTAATCTCTGGTTGTGGTCATTTTAACTGGGCGGCAAAATCGCCAGATTTAACCGATCTAGACTTAATTTTGTGGGATTTCTTAAACTCACGAGTATATGTTAATAAGTCTCAGACACTTTAACACCTCAAAGAGAATTTCCATCAGGAATGGGGTAAAACAGAACTTACGTTTGTAAATGTTTCACAAAATTACAGTCAAAAAACTTTTGCACCACCTTTAACTACTAAAACATTTCCATGTATGTATTGGATCCCAATTCGTAATATTAAGAGATATACAGACTCTACTATACAGAGGAAATCTGAGGCGGTTTGGAGATACACCGAAACGTGCAAGGTATCCAAAATTATCCTATGATCCAAAGTCGACTAAACTTGTTTTGTCGCTACCAAGCAGTGATTGTAGGCTTCTCGTGGGTTTTATAACGGGTCACTGGTGGACGGCAGTATACGCGTAAAGGGCGGGGCAACTGACTAGTGACAATTGTGGGTTCTGTAAGGTACAAGGGGAGAGAGAGACCGTGGAGCATATAATCTGCTACTGTCCGGCACTCATACGCTCCAGAGCGAACACTCTGGGAGACACTTACTTCCAATATCTAAGAGAAATCTCTGGAATTGAACTGTAGAGGTTCCTGGCATTCTCCAAGAGGGTGTGGAGTACTCTGGGTATCATCACTTCGAACTAACCTTTTCATCTAAGGGTTATCGTACATCGTTGTAACGCTAGGAACCAACTAGGTCTATGCGGGGTCTTTATGACCGGCCACCTAACCTTACCTCACCTAACATAACCTATGTATTTGGCGGGCTCAGGTCTAGAAAATTATTTTTGGTGTTACACACGGTATGCCGAACTTAATATACCCTGATTCCCTACTCTTAGTGGCGTATTTGGAGAATTTTTTTTCTTATATAAAAAAAGCTTTTCAGTACGCCCTCGTTCGTCAGGTGCGGTGTCATGTGCATATACATAAATACATACAAACAACATTAGTGTGTGTTTGTCAAAAAAAATGTTGATTGGAAAAATACTTTAAATTAGTATTCAATACTCAAGTTGGATGAATGTAAGTGAATGCTTTGCATGCTCTTTTAACTTGTGCAATTCTATACACAGATACCGATACACACAAGAACCACACACACATTCAGAAAGCAGATAAATGATCGTCTTGACATTTCAAAAATTAGAAAAACTGATGCTGAATAAAAAAGGAAACAAACTCTTTTTAAGCTATTTCACATTTGCTTTAACAATTGCTGTAACATGTTATGCTCTTTTTTTTTAATTTGGTTTGTAATTAAAAACTGTTTATTTATCGCTTGGTTTAATCCGAAAAACAATACACTTTAAACTACAAATTGAGGGAGTGTCATCAATTTCTATGCTACATGTGAGAAAATACAAACAGAAAAAAACTTAATATTATATTAAATTTTAAGCAAGACAAAGTTGGCACCAAAAATAGAGAAGATTTTTTTTAGGCAACTGAAAGTTAAAAGTTTTAAATTTCCGGCAAAAATAAAGGAATCCTAATTTGGTATGTTTTTTATAGGAACTGTTTAGAAGAGTTATGCGCCTAAGGGCACACCTCCATTCGGAGACCAATGCGGACCATTGTATGTTATGGGAACTGCAACCAATAACAGAACGATCCTTATCAAATTCTTTTCGAAACTTCGGCAGTTTTTGTGTCATATTTTATTAAAATGCCAGTATTCGTTGTGAGTTTTTTAAGTTTTAAGGGTTTTTGGAGATTGTGTTTTAATGGCGATCTATAAACAGATTCTCATGGCATTTTATTTCGTGATTTTTAGTAAGTTTTGTTTAAAATTTTCCAAAAAAGTTCTTAAGGCATTTTTGGAAAATTTTCGTAAGTTTTCACTTGGTTGTTGAACAAAAAAGTTTAAAAAAGTTTTTTTTTTTTTGCTTTGAAAACATCAAATGTTATGCTTACAAAGGATCATTTCTTCGAATTGAAAAAATAACAGCCTACAGGCCAACTTAAATCAGCGCGTCAAACTTAACCAGGGTTAACGTTTGCGCGACTAAAGTCGCAATTCGAATAAAACTAACAATGCAGTTTGAAAGATCAATTAATTCTAAATTATTAAAAAAAACTATTTTTGAATTTGCTCTTACCGTTCCTGAGTTATAACGGTTTTCAGCTTTTCACCTAGGTTATGATATTATTACTCATACCCAACAAACAAATAAAAATGAAACGTTTTGTTTTTGCTTTCTTCAAAAATCATTTATTGGAGTTCTTACGATTTAGGTCTATTCCCTGCAATATTCAGTTTCAGAAGTTTTAACATTGATGTAAGTGTTATCCATTACCAATACATGTGATTTAAGCAATTTAATTAAAGGCCAACTTGAAGACATGAAACCAAGAAATAACTAAAAAGAATTATCTCATCTGAGTCTTACCTTTTCGGGTGATATATCTTAGCCCTATCCAACAGTAACCGCTTTAGGAGCTATTAATCGGGCTCGCTGGATGAAGAAAATTATATATATTTTTTAAAAATATGCATTCTTTGAAACAATTCTTTGAAAATTTGAGACAATTGATGCTTTACTAGAATTTGGTTCATTTATTTTAAGTATAATAAAAAAAAAAAAAAAAACGCACCTCTGTCAATACCTCAATGATCTTACCGGTCCAACCGGTCTATTAAACCGGTTGGATAATTGCACAACTATTAATGTAGCAGTAACACGCCCAAAACCCCAAAATTGGCTAACTTAGCGATTTATTGATGAACATATCGACAACACAACTTGGAGCTTTGAACAGAAGACAACCTTAAAAATAAAGAAATTCAAGGGTTCATTTCCAAAACCAGTCTTATTTTTTTTTTTTTGAAACTGGCATTATTTGAATTGTTTTTTTTTTAACAGATCCAGAAAATTTGAGAGCCAACAAATCTTTTCAAGATGAAAAGATCAAAGTTCAACATTACAAGTGGCAAATGGTGTGGCCGAACGAAGTGTGGCTTTGAATAAAACTTACTTTAATGTCAACTCATCTGAAGCTGATTCTTAAAATTTATTACAGGGCATACTCTACAGCGTAAGAGCCCCAATAAATAATTTTGTTTGTTGGGAATGAATATAAATATCATAAACTGGGTACAAAACTGAAAACCGGTATAACTCAGGAACGGTAAGAGCAAATTCAAAAATAGTTTTTTCTTTATAATTTAAATTAATTGATCTTTCAAGCTGCATCGTTAGTTTTATTCATTTTCGTAAAAATTTTAATGAGCAAATTCATTGCAAAAACTTATAGTTTTTGCACACAAAAAAAAGCTTGAACATTTTTATTTTAAATTATTTCCTTATTATAATCGGTTAATTGCTCGATTAATTAACCGAGGTTTTGGTTTAATCGGTTAATAATCGGTTAATTTAAAAATTATAAAAATTCCTAAAATATTTATTATTTGGAGTTAATTAGTAAAAAAACAACAACATAACGAACATAACAATTCTTGAACTAAAACGAGCAAACAAAAGAATAATTCATAAATATGTAATACATATTTTTGAATTAGTACATATTATGTATTAAGAAAAAAATAAACTGTAAGAACATTTTATTAGTTATTTCAATAGTTTAAGAAAATCTTATAAAATGAATCTTTTAGACAAATAATTTAGCTTAAAAGTTTAGGATTTAAGCGATTCTTTTCTTTAGTTTGGATAAAACTTGACTTTGAAAAAATTCTTTTATTATCGTAGATGTTAGAGAAATCAAAAGCAACCAATAATAGAGAATATCTAATTTCTCAGTCCTCTTCCTGAGTTTTGCTTAACATATAAAATCTTCCATTGCGTCATTTGAGTCCTGTGTTGATTTTTTTAAATGTTAAGCACTTCTAATTGTTTCAGTTAATACTGCTAAAAGATTGATTTGGGAATATATGAGAAGAACCAACTAACTAAACGTATACATATAAAAATTAGCAAGCACTTATTTCTGTTAAAATTATATTACTAACCGACACCAACTCACAAATAAAATATCGAACGAACGTTTAAGGATGTTTATTTAAAAGAGGTTAACTTAAGACTTTTAATGTATTGAGCAATGGCAGGCTGTCTCTTGTTTCAATTGCCACTACGAAGTTTTCAAAACATTTCTGGCAATCAACCTTTTAATTTTCTCAAGTTCCGCTAATGATGAACTTCCCACAATTAAGTCGTCAACATACACTACAATTATGCTGTATATTCCAGATTGTTGTTTAGTATAAATGCATGGCTCACTTGTTGTAGGTTCGAAACCCAAATCCCTAAGATCGTTGTCCAATTTTGAGTTCCACTCACGACCACTTTGTTTCAGGCCGTACAAAGATTTTTTCAGTTTTAGAACTTTTTCTGGGTGACCTTTATTCTCAAAACATTCGGGTTGCTTCATAAAAACATCGTCGTGCAAATCGCCATTGAGATATGCAGATGAAACGTCCATCTGGTGAAGATGAATATTGTGTTCCACAGCCAAAGCAACCACAAGCCTTATATTTGCGTAGCGCACCACCGGAGAGAAAGTTTCATGATAATTTATACCATAGCGTTGGCTACAACCCTTCGCGACTAGTCTAGATTTTAATTTTTGAATACTACCATCCTTATTCCTCTTAACAGCAAATACCCATCTACACCCTATTGCCACCTGACCTACAAGATCCCATGTTCGATTCTTCATTAAGGAGTCATATTCATTTCTCATAGACTCCAACCAATCTTCAGCATAGGGGCCATTTAGTGCATCAACAACACTGTCAGGAGTTTCAATCCTGCACTCACCCAAGGCATGGAGTTCATTAAACAATTTTCTCGGTCGTCCTCTGGAACCACTTCTAATTATTCTTGGTCTTCCCCTCCCAAATCTTACCGCTGGTATATCGACTTCGTCCTCCTGAGCTTCATCTTCTGTACTGCCATCTTGTCCAAAAATCTCTAAATTATCCATAGTGTCAGCATTCTCATATACATCTGCCCCGGCGGCGGGCAATTGTTTATTATCGGTATGAAATGTAAATACGTCAACTGACTTATCACCGGAATCGTAAGCGTATAACTCTTCTTCTAAAAATATAACATCTCTAGCAACTATTGCCTTATGCTCCGAATGACTATATAGTTTATAGGCTTTACTCTCCTCACTATACCCAATCATTACATATTCCTTACCTTTCGGTGCAAATTTTTTAGAAACCTTCTTATCGAGAACGATCGCCTTGCTTCCAAAAGTTTTAAACTGATGGACCGATGGCTTATATCCACACCAAACTTCGAATGGTGTCTTGTTTGGAAATATTGTTGTCGTTGTACGATTCCGTATATACGCGGCTGTTTGAACTGCCTCAGCCCAAAAACTTTCAGAAAGACCGGAATGCACAAGCATGGCCCGTGCCATCTCAACCAGCGTACGATTTGCCCGTTCCGCGACACCGTTCTGCTGGGGCGTGTGCGGCACTGTTAAATGTCTCTTAATACCGTGTTCACGTAAGAACATACTGAATTCGTTGCTGACATACTCACCGCCGTTGTCAGATCGTAAGCATTTTATTTGTTTACCCGTTTGTTTTTCAACCTCGCATTTAAAATTTTTAAACACTTCAAACACTTCGCTTTTTGATTTTAGGAAATAAATGTTAATGTTTCTTGAAAAATCGTCTATAAATGTTACGAAAAAACGAGAACCGCCCAACGAATTTTTGTTCATAGGGCCACAAACGTCACTGTGTATTATTTCTAATACTTCACTTGTTCTCTTCTCAGAAGCATTAAACGGTTTTTGACAAATTTTGCTTTTCGCGCAAGTGACACATTGTATTGATATCGGAAAGTTTTTTATTTTTATACCACGCACAGTATTTTTATTTAACATGTCACGAAGACAATTATAATTTACATGCCCGTATCTATTGTGCCATTTTACAGCCTCTTTATTTTCTCCGACACTGTAACACTTATTTGTTTGTGTTTTATAAACAAACAAACCATTTTCCTCATATGCCTTTAAAATACACTCATTGTTTTTGTTCTTTATTTCAACATAATTGTTTTTAAAAACGACACACAAACCATTAATTCGTCCGGCAATGAAATGTCCACTTCAGCCAAATTTTCCATTGTATTACTAAATTCATTAAGATGATCAACCACACTTGAGCCCTCAGCCATTTTCATGTATAAAATCTTTTTAAATAGCATGATCTTCCTGGCTGGCCCCTTTGGTTGATGGATCTCCCTTAACTTTTTCCATGCATCTGCTGCCGTTGCGCACGTTTTTAAATTGTTAATTTGAGTTGGCTTAACACAAAGTAAAATTGCAGCCAATGCCTTTTCATCTCTGCTGTCAAAACTTGCAGCAGCGTTTGCTTCTTCAGGCTTTACCTCTCTACCACATGTCACAGACCATAAATCAGAGTGAATTAGAACACTCTTCATGTGGACACACCATGTGCCATAGTTGGAATCATCCAACTTCTCAATTTGCATAAAATTCATTTTACTTCTTTTCACACAAAAAACAAATTTAATTATTCACACAGAATATTTTGTCTTTAATTGACTTTCGTATTAAAAGTTAAAAATTCACTCAGAATCTATTGTCCTCTTTTACCGGCGCGATGTTATGTGACCTGGGCCCATAACCTGTTAAAATTATATTACTAACCGACACCAACTCACAAATAAAATATCGAACGAACGTTTAAGGATGTTTATTTAAAAGAGGTTAACTTAAGACTACTATACATATAAAAGAATTTGATAAGTAAACGAAATAAGAAACAGTGTTGTATTAAACCGTGTTGCCATCAAGTTACAATTCAATTAGGTGTTGCAACACTTTCAACAATTTCAAATGAAGATCGCCCTTCTTTGTTTGTATAAAAAAAATGTGTTTAGAATACCTTTTGTATATGAGACGAAACAAATAATTAAAAACACAAAATAATATGTTTCAATACTACAAAAAGTAAAAAATTTTGTTATATCGGTTAATCGGTTCATCGACTGAATTTAACCGATTTAATCATTAATCGAAAATTTTAAATTAACCGATCAGTTAATCTACTTATAAGTGAAGAAAATCGTGGGTTTTGACAAAGTTATGAAGAAAACTCAAAAAAAAGGCCTGCAAACCCGATATTTGGCAAAAATTAGACTTGAGCGATCTCTAAACTTCTTCCGAAAAATCTGAAAAAATTCTCAAAAATACTTTTCCCTATAGACTTTAAAATTATGCCTGAATTTCTTTTTGGGGTACGCTATTGTACATGGGGGCAACGTGATAGTACGAATCGACTCTCTTTATTTTCAAAAGGTTTGGCCCTTAGAACCATAGATGGGCATTTTTCAGTACCAGTACTTATTCAGTATTTTCTTTTTTTACTGATTACTGAAAAAAAATCAGTATTCAGTAAATTTTTCTGCTTACTGAAAACAAAAATCAGTATTCAGTAAAAAGTACTTATTATTGAAAAAAATATCAGTATTCAGTAAAAAGTACTGATTACTGAAAAAAAAATTCAGTAATCAGTAAAAAGTACTGATTACTGAAAAAAAAATTCAGTATTCAGTAAATTTTACTGATTTGTGTAAAAAATGCAGTAATCAGTAAATAATTGATAGTAGATTCTGTATGTTTTCAAAATGATATGTACAGATTGCGCACGAATAGTGGCATAACACAAAAACTGCATTTTTTGTGTGTTTCACTTTTTTAACTATTTAAAAACGAAATGTGTTACCCAATAAAAACTGATTTATATAGCTGAGACTTCGAATTATTTAATTTTTTCATTATTTTGAAATTTTTTAAAAACGAAATATTATTTTTTATAAATTTTTTAATAAGATGTTTTTGATATTTATTCAAATTCAAAAAATATGATACTGGAAATATTTAAGGAAAGTAGTTTTCAACTCTTAAATTATATAAGCCGCTAATCCTTAGGATCCGTGGTTCGAATCCGGCTTTGGTAGACAAGATATTTTCTTTTTTATATTTTAAATTTAAAAATAATTTTTTTTTTTAATGCTTTAAAAAATAAAAAAATAAACTTTTTTTTCAAAATCAAAACATAAATATGAATTTAAATATAAAAGACATTGGTCTAGTCTAGGTGTTTAAGGCTCTCATCTACAAGGTCGTGGGTTCGACTCTCAGCTCGGTCGGCTGGAAAATTTTTTTCATTGTAAATTAAAATAACTCGTTGTTTTAACTATGTTAATACATTTCTTTACCCAATAACACATTTCCTTTTTAAGTAATTTAAAAATGTGAAAACACGCCACTATTCATACAATGTGTATTTATTATTTTTAAAGCAGACAGTATCTACTATCAATCATTTTCTGATTACTGAATTTTTTTACACAAATCAGTAAAATTTACTGAATACTGATTTCTTTTTTCAGTAATCAGTAAAATTTACTGAATACTGATTTTTTTTCAGTAATCAGTACTTTATACTGAATACTGATTTTATTTTTTTCAATAATCAGTACTTTTTACTGATTACTGAAACGCGTAATGCAGTAAAGAAGTAATGCAGTATGCCCATGTATGCTTAGAACCCATGTACCAAATTTTATCAAATTTTCTCTAAAATTGCGACCTTTACTTACAAGATTTACAGAGATATTAAGCCAACCGGTAGGATGGACATCGTTAGATCGATTCAAAAAGTTATTCTAAGTCGATCGATTTAACAAAAGGTATTGGTATAAACAATATTTAATACTTTAAGGAGTAACAAACATTAGCACAAAAGTAACAAACAACACCACTATTGTGGTATTAGAGATAAAACCGCTGAATGGACCTAAAACGAGCTAAATTGAGATAACTTTTTAACATTGGTAGTCATCTTTACTATTAAACGCACTGCTAGAGTCAAATTTTTCAATTGCAAAGCGTTGACGCTGAGCTATTTGGAATTATTTTTGTATGAACATAAGAATTTTTTACAGGTAGGCAACACTTGCCGCATTGATTTAGGTTGGTCTGCTTAGCACATCGATTTTTCACTAAAGCTTATCCTTAATTTGTTTCATCGATTTTAAATAACAAGATATGGCTTCTGCTGTCTACAATTAGTCATTTTGGCACGGAATACAAAGACCGCTTAGGTCAACTTAGCCAACTTTAAAGGAGATGAGCTTAAAGTTTTGTGAAACTCAAAAAAGAACTTGGCAAATCATTGGTAGTCAACCATCAAATCATTGGTAGGCAGAGTAGTTTTCAGACGTCCGGAGTTAATTGAAAGGAAAGAAAACTAATGTTGAAAGATCCACGAAATGTTGAAAGATAATTTTTAGTTTCCGAAATGCTGCTTGAATGCCATAAAACAAATCCGTTTTTGAATGGAATCATTATTGGTAAGATGTTCAGGCTGAGCCAGACGATCACAAGGGACCTGTAATGAAAACAATGAATTTATTTGAAGGGATTATTGGCCAAAAACCACCTAAAAATGCGACCAGACAGTGGTACCAGAAGGGTCCCGTCTATTATAAGCTGTTAAGATTGGGCCAGACCATTTAACAGGAGACCTGCGTCGAACATAATTAATCTCTTTGAAGCGAGCATTGACCAAAAAACACTAAAAATATGCGATCAAACATAAATCCGAAAATATCCTCCATGACAATGCCCGGCTCCATGACGCCGAGATGAGGTTTGTGTGGAGGTTTTGGGTTGTATTCCCATCCGAGACAGGAGGATATTGATTTTTAAATATCTCAAGGTATATGACATAAAAAATGTATGTCAGGTTTAACAACCCACTTTTTTTTATTAACAATAACAATTTTAAATAGCAAAATGTTGCAAAGTTTTTTAATTTTGATTGGCTGGCTATATTTTGCTAAGTATCATTCATACAGATTTTATTGATTTGTTTTTGTCCACGCGTAAAATCTACATTCAAAACCTTTCAAAATTTATAAAACAGTGGGAGGTTGCGAGAAGTGCAAACAAACATTTTACACTTTAGAACTTATTATGTGCATACAAAAATATTTGTTTAAGTTGTGTAAAAAATCAATTAAATATTTGCAAATGAATACTCATTCACGTCTACCATATTTTTCAATTAAGTGGCTGTTCCATTGTTTTTGAAACAATAGAACAATTTTGTTAGTATTTATTAAATATAGGGGCAGTTAACTTTAAAGCAATATTTTATTCAACTTTTAAAACAATTATATTACATAGAAAGCTCTTAACCCTGGTCGAGCGGTATAATTTTACAACGTCAGAGAGCGGTTTGGGTGAAATTGTACCTGCATTTACAAATTGTCACCTAAAATGCAAAAAGGGCGTAACAACACTTAATTTTTTTATAGGAGAAGCAAAAAAACTTAACAAAATCATTAACAACAAGGTGTACTTGGCGTTTGAATTTCTTTAATAAAGTCTCCATTTTTGATCGCGGGGATCTAAATATTGTGAACATGTAGTTTAATAAAACGAACAATAATCAATGAATAACTCTATTTCAAATTTTTTTTTTTTGGTACGCCGTTTTGCATTTTAGGTAACGAAATTCACTTACCTGTGTATATATAAAAATTCTTTGAGAGCTTATTACAGCGTGTTGTGTCTAAATTTATAATTACTACAACAGCTGCTGAAGATCTAAACGAATTTTTAATTTATTTTTTAATCCAAATTTAGATATTTTAATTAGGCTTAAGTTTATTGAATTTAATTTTCATTAAATTTTTTTTATGAAGACAGGAATTTTACAACATGAAATCAATTAAAATTTTATTGATAATTTTTCATTCTTGACTGCGCTGAGATTTGAACCCAGGCGTTCACGGACAGGTTGCCCATACTAGTTTCGATTGTAACCACACAATCTCTTCAGTGGGGTTTGCCGTCTTACTCACTCGGCTATTGCAGCCGAATGACGTCAATAGTCAAACATCAATCTTTAAACCAAATGGTATTTCACTTTGGTAGATCGAAATTGGCTTTTGAATGAATGATTATCTATTTGAATTGATTTACATGTTCTTCCTAACTTGTGTTTTTTCGTACTTTTTGTCAAGAATTCTTCTTGAAATCCAAAGTACATTTTTGTTTTTCATGTTTTTGTCTTTCTTTTTTCTTGTTGACCTTTTTCAGCACAACTTAAAGGACAAATGTAAACATATCTCGTGCCATAGCTGTTAACAATAATTAGTATTGTGGTTATTTTATTGAACTGTTAATGGTTTTTAATCCAAATTCATATATTTAATTAGGCTTAATAACTTCATTGAATTTAATGAAAGCCTCAGGGTTCAAATCTCAGCGCAGTCAAGAATGAAAAATTATCAATAAAATTTTAAATGATTTCATGTTGTTTAATTCCTGTTTTCATAAAAATAATTTAATGAAAATTAAATTCAATGAACTTAAGCCTAATTAAAATATCTAAGTTTGGATTAAAAACCATTAACAGTTCAATAAAATAATCACAATACTAATTAATTAATTTTTTATTTAATAGTACATCTATGCAATATCTATTTGAATTCTTTCAATTCCAATGTAGAGAGTAAACGATACAATTACCTAATGAGGACAGCATTTATTTTTTGATGGACATAAAACGAGGAATAATAATGTAATTCTCAAGCAAGACACTGATTTTTTAATTGATCTACACTTAAATACACTCACAATATTATTACAGTAACGGACTGTAGGTTATTCAAGAAGTATTTCGTTCAGTCATTTTTAAATAAATAAACATTTATAATTCCAAGCAAATTTATTTTTAACTGATTCTAACATTTATTAAAAAAAAAACTAAGTGCACTTTAATACGGATTTTTGGTTGCATTTAATATTGGCAGTTGATTAAGTAAAAGTATTCTGTATGTAAAATTAAATGAAAATGAAAGTTAAAACAACTGTAAATTTACTTAAAACCCGATCTACTTATTTTGCATTTAATTTTTACTGTCAAAAATGCAACCGCGCATTCAGTAAAAAAATTAACCACAAATTCCGTAAAAACAAATGAATTTTTAGTTATTTTATATAATTTAACCAAAAAAAAATTTCAGTTATCTATTTATAAAGCTGTGGCAAAAAGAAAAAGTAAAAACGATTTGCTTGTTTTGTGTAGGAAATTCCCATATTCTATTTTTTAAAATTATTTAGTTAAATACATGAAATTTTTAAAGTAAAATAATTGCGAATACCATATCGCGCATGATGCTAGTGTCTTATAATGGAAAGTTCTTGAAAGTAATTGAAAGTTCTTCTGTCAGTACAACAAAAGTAAAACAGACATGTATTACGGGGTAAGTAAATAAAAATATTCTCTCTCTCTCTCTCTCTCTCTCATTAGAAAAACAAGTGGGCAGGTGTCTGGTATTTTTTTTTAGATATTCGAGTAAGCCCTGTATTATATAAAATTACAGAATTACATAAAATTATCAGTTATTTTTGATAGTTAATTTTAATAAAATAACTGAAAATTCATTTGTTTTTACGGAATTCGCAGTTGAATTTTTGACAGTTTTCGTGAAAAATAAATGAAAAATAATTAGACCGGTTTTTGACTGAATATTCATTTATTTTATATTACAATTTCAGTTAGTTTTACGTACAGAATATTGTGAGTGAATACAAAACGGGTAACGCCCAAAAAGAACGTAGCATAATGAAAGTAGTTATGAGAAAATATTTCCTTCGGAGTGCAGTAGAAATAATTTAGGGAAGATTCATTCTTTTTATAAGCAGAACGAGAAAATAAACCGAAAGTACTATTACGCAGTCGTGCAGCGTCAGGCGTCGTTGGAAGTTGTTATCGTTGCCAATGTAACCACGAATTCAACGCAAAACTAGAAAGTCATGTACACATAGCTGTCAGATAAAATAGGGGTACAATCGTTTAATTTTGGAATAAAAATCGTCAAAATTTTTTACCAAAATAGTCATAAAAACGTCAACAGTTTTTATTTTATAGGTTATAATTCACTTTGAACACTTCACCAATAATGTTATGTTTTAAATATATTAACCCTTAAATGCCAACTGTATCTATTCCCACGAGCTCATTTTTAGTGAAAATAAAAAAGAAACAACACAAGTATGTTTAGAAATCACTAGAAAATCATCTAAGATTTATTTTTATCAAAAAAGTTTTTGATTTTTATGTTTAAATAGCCGTAAGCTTTAAAATTTATATTTTTGAAAAATGCAATCAAAAGGGTTATTATCTACAACGTAATATATCAGATCTGAGCGGAAATTGAGGGCCAAAAAAAATATAAGGTGGTTCGAATATATGTCCAGACGCTATTAAGAATAATCTTAAAAAAAATTGGGTTGCGGGGACCCGCCATAAAGCTTTGTCTAATGACTGTATCTTTAAAAATACAATGAGCACTTACCAGTAAATTAAAAGTTCGTTATTGCTTAGTTTTATGCTACAGATTTGCAGATAGAGAATTCGTTACGAGGGGAAGTTAGAGTAAAAATTGGGCTCCAGGAAGCATCTAATTGTTAATGATGTTCTGGGTGCTTGCACTGACAATTGAATTGACCTTGATGCGTTCGTACATGACCCTTTTAGCAACATGATAAATGCTGATAATGATCAGGAATTTCCTCCTGACAGAGGTTAAGGCCAGGCTATGCAAAATTCTGCACAATCTACATACTTCTTTTTCAATGTTTAGTGTGATAACGGTAAATCCCAAATCTTCTGAATTTGAAAGAGTTTTTTGGATGAAAGGAAATCAGCACCATAGTGAAAATTAAGGAGATATTTGTCTTCCGGAAGATATAAACACTTTATAATTCCCATGCCAGGTTTGATATCATTTATTTCAACACTACTTAAGGCCTTATGACACTACATTTTTAATGCATTGTTCTAGTTTTGGTGAACAGTGCAAATATAATGTAATAGAAAAATTTACCAAGTGCAAAGAGTTCAGCTGTATTAAGATAAATAGCAAACTGTCAAAAATTTTACTAAAGTTATCGATAAAAAATGAAGTTATGTCAAAAACTATGTAAAATTGTTCAACTTAAAATTGACATTTCAAGCTTGAAATATTAAAAGTGTTGCTGAATCAGCGGTTAATGTGGAAATTCAGCGATTAACCGCTTTTTGTTTGTTTTGTTTTTATGTTTCCTATAAACGAAAAGTTGACAACATTTAATAAAATGAATAAAATCAAAACAAAAGAAAAACTAAAAAAAAATTTTTGTTTACATTTTTTATAGTTTGCTCTTTCCATCATTTACTGTTTCTTTCCATCAATTCAATGAAAAAAAAATGTAGTGTCATAAGGGCTTTATGCCCGTAATTTCTACTAACAGATATCTGGTCGGGTTCGTACCTAACATTTATCTTTACTTATCCGGTAACACTATTTTGTCAATTTCAACGTTAAATTGGCCCACGCGAATTAACTACCGAAAATCGATGGTGTAAAATACACTACACTTTAACCCGTAGGTAAGAAAGTGGTTTTAAAATTCTTTACGCCATAGATATCTATACACAGCTAGATATATATTTGTAGAAATTACGGGCATTAGAGGAACATACAGTTAGAGAAGACGTTCAATATTCTGGAATAGCTCAAATTAATTTAACCGTAACAAACTTTCATAAATGTATCGCAATTTTTTTCTATATGAGTAATAATAAATTTCCAAGTTCTCGGGACTATTGGTTTGAAAAAAAAGTAATCGCTGATGTACTATCATAAAAATAAAAATAAGCAGAAGACGTTTTGAGAAAATTCGAGAAATAATTCATTCCAATGATATAGCCTGCTCAAAATAATCCGAATCCTAACAGACTTTATTTTACACTACCTCAAATTAAAACTCTCAATAAAACTTTGCCCTCCCTTCCAAAGTTGAACAGTCTATGTGTAGAGGAAAAAATGTACTCCACTAAAATAAGCCCACAAAATGAGGCTTTTAACTTTTTGTACTCAGTGATACAATGGGATATGGTAACATAGCTGAAGTATATTGTGGACCAGCTGAAACTTGTGCCGAAAGAGAACCTGACCTTCAATCTTCTGCAAATAAAGTTGTTCGATTTTTTCACAAAGTGCCTAAAACTATGTCGCATACTTTCGTATGAAAATAACTTACGGGGGAGGGCTCATTGTATCTTCTAAGATACAATCGCTTTTTTCTAAATAACTTTTAAGATAAAATTTTTTTCGACAAAATTGGTACGCAGTTGATTTTTTTTTTTTTTTTGACCATTTTAAACATCATATACTATTTATATTAAAATCGGTGTCCTTAATTATTTAAGGGATATATTATAGAAAATTCTAAAAGTAACACAAGAAGTTTGCAGCAAAGTAACAAGTTTCCCCCCCCCCCCCCCCACTTGGATACTTTTGAAGTAACAAAAATTTTAATATTACATTGGGAGTCCATAATTTAATACGTATATGTCAATGAATGGTGAAAAATTTTTCGTAAAAAAGTACCAAAAAAAAAAAAAAATTCGAAGTGTTTTTCAATATAATAACAGTTATCACGATGGGTATTGCAAAGTTTGCAAACGAAAAATGCACACATTTGCACAACACAACAATTAAGCGCACACAACAACTTTTGACATACGGACCGCCATATATATTATTTGTGAAAAAGAAAATTATAATTAAAATTGTTTGTGACCGCTTTAGCGCAAAAATAAAATAAAAGCTAAAAAGCGTAGCTTTAATTGTTAAAAAATGAAGATTTTTAAAAAACGTATGCTAGTGCTGCCAGAAGTTTTTTGTGTTGCCAGAATACATTTTTAGAAAAATCGCACATTTGCACTAATAATAAAAGTGGTATGCTCAGGATCACTCATTATATGCACTGCAAATTGAAAAATTGCAAATTTGCCAATGACCATCGTGATTTCCCTTAATGATATTAAAATAATTGCAATCTCTAGGTATTGCAATCTTGTGACTGAAATCATTTCGAATCTGAAATCATTTTGATATCAATGAATGAAATGAGTTTTGTTGCAATCACAGTTGATAGCAGTTTTTTACGGCCCAGGTGCTTTCAGTGTAACCATTTTTGCAGCCAAATTTAGCATTAAAAATTTTTATTTAGCAGCAAAATTTTTATTTAGCATTTTATTTAGCATTTTTATAAAATATTTTTAGCTTTTTTTTAGCATTATTTTAAACATTTGGACAAATAGTTTTATTGATTTTTCTTAAATTTTTTTTATAAATTATAATAAATTTTGACTAAAAATAGTTGTACTAAAAATTAAATTTTGTATGAAAATGTGTGTTCTTAACTGCTAAAAAAAAATAATAATTATAAAACTTGTAACCATTTATTTAAATTTCGTTAAAAATTAATTCACTTCAATGTATAAGGTTTCGAATAAAAGATCATACTGGCAAAAATTGTTTAACAAAAATCTTATTTCTATTATTTCTTGCCGTTTTTAACCCTGAAACGTTACTCTTCCTTTTAGTACATTAAGGTTACTCTTCGCCGAATCGAAGAACTTTTTAAAAAAAATTTTAGCGGAGCGATTTTTAAAGTAAAAAATCAACAGAAATTTTTTAGTTAAGAATTTTATTAAAAAAATTTTATTAAATAAAATAGAGCATAAAAAATAAAGGTTTTTGGGCAACCAGTCCGTGAAAACCTGGGTTCAGCTCAGTCAAGAATGAAAAATTATCAATAAATTTTAATTAATTTCATGTTGTAAAATTCCTTTCTTCATAAAAATAATTTAATGAAACAGCTAAGGCACGAGCTATATATTTACATTTGTCCTTCAAGTTGTACCATTTGGCTTAAAGATTGATGTTTGACTAATGACGTCATCCGTCGTCAATGGCGGTGAGAGCTAAACGGCAAACCCCACTGAAGAGATTGAGTGGTTACAATAGAAACTTGTCTGGGCAACTTGTCCGTGAAAACCTGGGTTCAATTTCCAGCTTAGTCGAGGATAAAATATTATCAATAAATTTTAATTCATTTCATGTTATAAAATTCCTTTCTTCATAAAAATAATTTAATGAAAATTAAATTCAATGAACTTAAGCGTGATTAAAATATCAAAATTTGGATTAAAAACCATTAACAATTCAATAAAATAACCATAATACTAATTATTGTTAACAGCTAAGGCACGAGCTATATGTTTACATTTGTCCTCTTCAAGTTGTGGTGAAAAATATTACCAAGAAAAAAGAAAGACAAAAACATGAAAAACAAAAAGAATGTACTTTGGATTTCAAGAAGAATTCTTGACAAATAAGAAGTTAGGAAGAACATGTAGATCAATAAAAATAGGCAATCATTCATTCAAAAGCAAATTTCGATCTACCAACGTAAAATACCATTTGGCTTAAAGATTGATGTTTGACTAATGACGTAATCCGTCGTCAATGGCGGTGAGAGCTAAACGGCAAACCCCACTGAAGAGATTGTGTGGGTACAATCGAAACAAGTCAGGGCAACCTGTCCGTGAAAACTAGGGTTCAATTCCCAGCTCAGTCAAGAAAGAAAAATCATCAATAAATTTTAATTAATTTCATGTTGTAAAATTCCTTTCTTCATAAAAATAATTTAATGAAAATTAAATTCAATGAACTTAAGCCTGATTAAATTAGCAAAATTTGGATTAAAAACCATTAAGAGTTCAATAAAATAGCCACAACACTAATTATTGTTTTTCTTCCCTCTCAAAATTTTAAAAGAATTTTTGTGTTTTAATATTTATTATTTTTTTTAAGGTTTCGTCATCAGCTAACACTGTTGAGAAAAGAGCATAATTTGAATACACATAAAAAAGTTACATGATAAGGTGTAAATAAGCTTCGTCGAGTCGACGAACAGTAACCATCCTGGGTTAAAATCATTTCTTGCAGTTTTTTGGCCATGTTTAGTGCCAGATTTAGCAGATTTAGTCACACTGGGTGATGTAGTCAACAATGGCAAACATTTTTTAAAAAAAAAAAAATATATATATTATGCAAATTAGTGTAATTCTTTTTGAAAACTTAAAAACAAAAAATAATTTATATAAAATTTTAAATGCCGCTAGATCCGTTTTATCAAAAATATTAAACAGTCCTCGTAAGAAATTGAGAAACATAAAATTAAGAAAGAATGAAGGAATAAGAATGAAAATAATGCAATCCAATTTACAATCATACGCTTCAGTTATTTTTACTTGAATTTAGTGTGTGTCATATTCTGTCCATGTATTTCAAAGGGTAAATATAACTGAGGCTCAAACTGCAAAGGCCCTTAGGTTTTTCGTGGGGATAAAAAATCTCATTTGTTTGACGCTCTGGTAAATGCATTGCAGCGCCTAGCGAGAACACCTTGAGAAATTGTCTATGATTGATTTGAATTTTCGGTGTATTGAAACAAAATCACTTTCTTGTGAAATTTTATCGATATATAATGTCGAAGCCGAAGTGTGCATAAAGAAATAAATCGAAATAATGCAAATTTTTAAATGTGGGGCTTGTCATCGAAATATCTTGTGAAATATTAGGCAAAGACTACATTAACTGTTTTCCATATTTATACCTTACACTACCATGGGAGGGGAGGGTCTTAAGAGCATAATAAACAACGCAAATTGCTTGGCAAACATGCACTTTGTTTTTGCTTCTGTTTGGCAACAAACAACACAATCTTATTTCGTGCAAACATTAATTTTTCATTTTTGTTTTGTTTTCAATGAATGCAGACGACGAATATTCAGCGGCAATTTTGCTCGTTATTTGTTTAAAACGAAAAGAAATATTAAAGAAAGAAAAAGAGTTTGGAGTAAAGACTGCTCTAAGCAACGAGCTGTTTCGGGGAAGCAATGCTGCTAAAAAAAATTAGAATTTTCGGCTGAAATTGATTTAACTGCTTCTTCTTCTACGTCTTTACGTTTACGCTGAAATGATTACTTTTAGCACTAGACGCCACAAATAGTTTGACAAATATCCAACTTGTCTGCCAAATATCAAAAATTTTTAATATTTCTGCAAACATTGCTTCAAATGTTTGTCCAAACAGCAAACACCCCAATTAACAACACAAAATATTTGTACAAACGTAAAATTTTGGCATGTTTGCCAAGCTATTTGTATGGTTTATTATGCCTTTCTGTCTAACACATAGAAATATGAGTACTCTTTTAAGTATACTCATCGATCTATAATCACTTTCTAAGTCGATTTAACAATGTCCGTCCGTTCAGATTTCTGGCTGGTTGTTTAAAACTTGGTTTAGTGAACTCGCGATTATGTGAACTAATTAAAACTAAGGTAGTTCACATTATTCAATTTGTTCACATTTTCGATTGTACAAAATTGTAGGGCCATACTGTGTTTTTTTGGTTAAAAAAGTCTAGAAAGCAGTGTCACCAGAGCCTAAAAATTTGTACAGCTAAATCTGGCATTAGACAAGACCAAAAAAAGATTTTTAAAAATGCTAAAAATAATGCTAACATTTTTTAAAGATTTTTGTTACAAATTTATTACCAGTATGAAATTTTATTCGAAACTTAGGCCCTAATCGTGTAAAACGCAACGCCAAAGAATAACATTGAAATCACAAACAATGTCATAAATATTTTGTAATTTTGTTGTTGCTTTCTACAGATTTTTACAATCAACATTCTGAGGGTATTTCTAATATGAATATTCTATTTTTTTTACAAGACAGGCAAGGCAAGCTGTTTCTTAAGAATTAACAATTTTCATACGAAATTTTATTTTGAGTACAACTATTTTCAGTCAAAATTTTATTTTAATTTTTAAAAAAATTTAAGTAAAATCCATACTAAAAAACTTTTCCTCCAAACTTTGAAAGTGATGCTAAAAAATCTAAAAACATAAACATAAAAAAATAAAAGGTTTTAATGATAAATTAGGCTGCAATGGTCACACTGCTAGAAAGTATTGAAGCTCTTGTCATTTGAAACATAACTGCTTTAACACTTGCTCCTTTTTCCAAAAGTTGCAGAATTTCGTATTTTTAATTGAGTTTTAAAATTTTCGGTTATTCTTAGGCATATTTGTTAATAAAAAATATTTAGATCAAGTGATTTCCATGTGGAATGAAAGACAACTAACCTTCATTAACAAAACTCGAAGTATGTATGCATATACATATTGTTTTCGTTTTTTATTCAATCAAGGGATTCCCAAAATTAAAAAATTAAAAAAATTTCGCTTACATTTTTGTTTACTATTTAGAGCGTAAATATAAAAAATAGGTGTTCACATAACTGGATAGTTCACTATATTGGAAGTTCACACTACCGAGAGTTCACTGTACGTTGACCATATTTTTAAAGCCAAAATACAGACAACAAAAAATTTAATTTGGTTTTAAAACCTAAATTATTTTGAAAACTTTCGAAAATGACAATATAATTTCCTGTTTTTGAAAACTTTAGATTTCAAGCAAAAAGAACAACCATATGAATTTGAAGTTGGAAAAGTATCAAAGATGGATATATCGATAATCGTTAAGGACATTAGCGATCTTAAAACGAAATATGTATTTAAAAATTAATACCCAGCAATAAAGTTACATAATGTATAATGGGTATTATTAAAAAATTCTGTTTAAAAACTTCTTAGAAACTATAACAGCCATGTTTTTGAAATCGAATTCAAGTGAAATTTATATTTGAAAATTTAACAACACGATCTTGTTTTGAAAGTTTATAGAATTATTAATTTTTCTATACTTCATAGTTTAAGTACCCCTTAGTTTTACCAGAACAACGGTTCAAATCAGGGAAACCTGTGGTTAGTTTTAAATGAAACTGAAGTCCGTCAATTTTAACTTCACCAGATTTTAATTTCCAGAACATGGCCGAAAGAAATAATTATTGTTTATTTCGATGGTGTCGAAAAGGGTGTTTATGAGCCTGAAGAATAAACTAGGCACAAAGTAAGATTTTTTACACTTTTTAAATTTATTATTCCTTAAAATTTTTCAAAATAGAAACAAAATTTGTGCAAGTTTCCAGTAGGGAGAAAAGTCAGATAAAAGAAGTACAGTTATAAATAATTAGTATTGTGGTTAATTTATCGAACTGTTTGTGATTTTCAATACAAATTTTCATAGTTTTTAATCAGGCTAAAGTTCATTAAATTTCATTTTCATTAAATTATTTTTATGAAGAGAGTAATTTAACAACATTAAATTAATTAAAATTTATTGATAATTTTTCATTCTTGACTGACCGGGGAAATGAACGCGCGTTCGCGGACAGGTTGATTGAACATGTTTCAATAGTAACCACACTATCTCCTCAGAATCCTTTGCCGTTTAACACTCACCGCCACTGACGTCGCCTGGCAGTCAATAGCCAATAAAAAATTATCAATAATTTTAATTCATTTCATGTTGTAAAATTACTTCCTTCATTAAAATAACTTAATGGAAATTTAATTTGATGAACTTAAGCGTGATTTAAAATAAAATCAAATTTGGATTAAAATTGGTATCAAACTTTATAAGAAATAACTTTTATATAAAAAATAGTGCTTAAAAGAAAAATTTTAAATTTGGATCAAAAACAACAACTTGGTTACTAAACCAAATCAGAAAAAAGTATACTCTATTTGGAATGGTTAAATGTCGACCAAATGTAGACATCAATTATAAGGGTTAAAGAATTCCCAATATAGAGCATCAGCAGATGTAATAGAACTCAAACAATACTAAAAGTCAATATATATTACAAGTCGTAGTTAGAAGTTTTCCTAATAAATACTGAGTGATTTTTGCAAATATTTCAAGATTTTTGGGAAAAAATCTAACTACTTAACCTACACTAGCAGCTTTCTTAGTTCTACAATATGAAGCCTCGATAAAAATTTACAAACTACTTAAATATACATTAAAAATGTTGCCATCATGGTTTTAAAACAACATTCTGCTTTAAAAGTTAATACAAAATTATAAAAGCCTTTTTCCATCCGTGGCACAAATGTATGTGAGCCAGGGTTACCACTCCTTGACTAAAGCCGCAGCTTAAGCCATTTTTGACGGTCTGCCATTTTTTGTAAGACTGTTTAAATCATTTAATTTTGCAACTTTTTTAAAGTTGTGGCGACATTTTGCCCTTTTAAAAAAATCGTTAAAAAATAAAGATTCCATAAGTCTTGCATCGCCGTAATAATAACAAAAGCGACGAACAAATAATTCTTCGTTAGACAACATCATTTCATGTATTGTTTAACGCCGGGATTCACTATCCTACACAATCGTATAATTCAACACGAAAATCTGACAGAATTCTATCTGACATAAAAAATTGTCTACAAAATCTGTTGGCAATACCGCACTATCACAGAAACAGATATAAAATAGCATGACTCAGCTAATTTACAAGTAAATGCAATTGTGATCGGATAGAATCTATCATTTTATGAATAGTGTGACTTGTCAAAAAAAAATCTGCCACTAAATTTTTTGGTCACATAATTATATTTTATGAACACAGACAATTTTTTTATTTTTTTTTTGACAAATCGTACACACAAAAAAAAATAAAAATTTAAAAAATGTGTGGTATAAAATAAATTTACACCAGTTAACAAATTAATAGATTAGTTAAATATTTTGGGATATTAACAACATTTTCTGCAGTAATGCTGTTTATATAAGTCAACGCTTAATTCACTTGATTAAATTTTTAATAAAAAATTATTTTATTTTTGATTTTTATTATATTGAACATTTTTTATTTTTCGAATTTATTCTATGAGCTAAATTTCAGTTATGTATGTATTTTATAAAGCTTTTGGTAATAGTTCAATTCCTTAAATTTTTAGGAATGACTTTATACACTACCAGACTATTATTTTGTATATTCCTGTTACATTTTACCTAAGCTATCCGTTGGACAGCAATGAAAAGAAATAATTCCCAGATTCTACTTGTTAAAATAGTTGAGTTAAATACATTCAATTTAAAAAGTATCACTATCCAGCGTTACACAAAGAATGCTGACGAAGGCCGTAGCGGGCCAGAAAATGCATTACATTCTGCTGGTGTCTAATAATTGTAAATTTTTCTGTACATAAATATACTTCATTGCTATCCAACGGATAGCTTAGGTAAAATGTAACAGGAATATACAAAATAATAGTCTGGTAGTGTATAAAGTCATTCCTAAAAATTTAAGGAATTGAACTATTACCAAAAGCTTTATAAAATACATACATAACTGAAATTTAGCTCATAGAATAAATTCGAAAAATAAAAAATGTTGAATAAAATAAAGTAGCTTATGAAAAGAAATAATTCCCAGATTCTATTTTTGATTTTTTTTTTGGATTTTAATTGAAAAAAAAAAATTGGGCGAGAATTTTTCGTCTGTACTACTGAAAAGGATAGTGAATAACGGCCTTTACCAATTGGCATGGATTAAATGTAAGACAGCTCTTTAGAGAATTTCTACAAAATTAAATACAAATTTAGTATTTTTTGCAAAAAGCGATTTAAAAGCATCAAAAGTGAATATTTTCACATTTTTCAATTCGTACCGTTTTTGTTTTGCTTTTTCAGCTTTCGTACGTTTTCACAAATCCGAAAAAAGAATCAAAACATTTTTTTTTGTTATTAAATATGATATCATAATTAAACAGCTTCTTTATAAACATAAAAAAAAATAGAAATGAGTGGGGTACTTCCAAAATAAATTAAAAAACTTGTTAAAAACCAAAATTTATCCTTGAAAAATTGCTAAATATCGATATTGATCGATATGCCCGGTGCTTAAATAATTGCAGCAATAACATAAAAAAGGACAAAAAAAAAATAAGTCAATGCTTTTGTGTTTATTTTCTCATTTTTTTCTGGTTATGCTTGTAAACTGTAAGAACTATAAAAAATGTGTTATCTAAACAGGTGTTGTCCAAGACACAACTTAAGAAACACCAGGATTTTCTATCATTTGAAATATTTTTTGAATGTTTCTTTTATTTTAGTGCTCTCAAATTAGTTATTACACCTCACCATTTTGAAACGAATTTAAAACGAAAAATTTTTGCGTTTTACGTTTTCTAGAGTAGGTAAAAACATTTTCATTTTCAATTTCGTACGAATTTGATTTCTGTGACACACCTGAATATGTTTGTTTTGTTTTGCGACTTTTATATTATTGCACGACTTTTTTGACCGACTTTATATTTATAAAACCACTTTTTGTGCAACTTTTTAAAAGCTTGCAACGGTAACGGTGCTGTGAGCTAATAATATGGCGATTAAATTTACTGGCTGTTCGCCGATATCGAACGTTTACGTTCGCATAGAAAAATACTTTTAAAGCAAAAACTATTTTTGAAATTTTGTTTTTGTTTTAAATGTTATTTACTATGCGAACGTTAACGTTCGTTATCGGCGAACGGGCTTTAAATGTCTTTAACAAATATCAAGTAATAATTAAATATTATTAAAAAAAGTTGTAAACACAGAAATTAATTAATTGAATCAATTATTTTTTTTTTATTTGAAAGAAAATTAAAAATTTGATTTTGATTTAATTAACCTTTTAGTTGTTTTCAAATAAAGTTTTAATTAAAATATTAATTACATAACAAAAAATCTTTTTGACGTTTTTCGTTTAAAATAAAATAATTTTTACTTGTAGAATTGTTGTTGGGAAATGTCGATATTTAATTATATAAATTAACACATTATTTGAAATGGCAAAGTTTTTTGATAATTTTTTTTAATTCAAATTAAAAATAAAGTTAATTGAAAAAAAAAATATTCAAAATTCTACAATTTTTAGTAATCAATAAATTTATTTTGGTAATAGTAGCAAAATCAAAAAATTGCTTGCTTGATATTTTGAATTTGGTATAAATTTTGTAATTAGAGAAATTATTTAATTTTTTCTGTGAATAAGCAAAAGAGGCCTTCGTAATTATTCTTAAATGCCTCCTTTTAAAGTCAGTTCCCTGTTGGTTTCAGATTACATTGTATATGTTTTTGCATACATATGCACGTTTACAAACACGTTTTATGTATGTATATGTACGAGTATATAAACATATGTTGTATGTATTTCTTATTCTTATAATGTTGTATACCCTTTACCGCTAATGAGGTTATACTAAGTATATCATATCTTATACCTTATAAAGAATTTATGGGTAGATCGGCATTGAGTAATTCTAGGCCGATTTAGCCTTGTCCGCCTGGCTCTACATCAGTTGAAAATACACAGAAAAGAAATACATAAAAGAATAACTTTTATTCCTTCTTGTCCTAAGCAGAGTTACCTTTCAAAAGTTTCAAATAGGGTCACAAAAAGGGTATTTTCCAGAAAAATTGGTATAAAAGGATATTTAAATTAAAAAAGGGTAAAATTTTTTAGATGCTGTATTTCTCATTTTAAAGACAATAATAAGGCCAAGTTTTTTATAAAATATGAAAAATATTTTTCTCAGGTAGGAGGTGCTGAAGAACTTAACTTTTTATGGAATGCCCTTTCCTGTTTTCAACACATGGCAAAAAGTTTATTTTTCATCACTATAGTTAATTTTTTAACGTTTTTTATGTTATTTTACCACATTTTGTTTTACCGCTTTAGCGATTTCAAATAAATCTTAGGGTTCCTTTCCAATTTGACAACTGTTCGCGAACTTTAGCCATGTTCGCTATAGAAGCGATTTTTTCCTGTGAGTTTTCTGATTCTTTAAAGCTTTTTAGATTTTGAATAAATTTTAGGCTTTGCTATCATACCGCTGTTACCAAATTATTGGAAAATTCCGATAATTTAGCAATTTTCGCCGAATTTTTGCTATTCCCTTTAATTTTAGGCACTTTTTTAATCAATTTAATGGCTTGTTTGAAATATATAAAATGTTCGCCAATTTTTGTAAAATTTTCAATTATTGCGTAGCTTTGTTGCTTTTTGAGGCAATCGTCGCCGTTTTAAAAATAGCCCCATTTAAAGCGTGATCCATTTCGAGGTTCCCTACTTTTTTAAAGAAAAAAACTTAAAAAATTCAAATTTAATGGGGAATGTTTATTATCATTTGAAAGAACATTCTTTGGCATTTATTTTTTGAAGATTGAGTCTATCAAATGTTGGCCGTTGCTAAGTCGCAGATGGTCCATCCGTTGAGTCCAATTTTCGATGACTCGTTCGAGCATTTCGACTGGTAACTGGCGAATGACACGCGTGATGTTTTCCTCCAAAGCCTGGATCGAAGCGGGTTTGTCCGCATAAACTTAAATATCCCCACAGCAAAAAGTCTAACGGTGTGATATCACACGATCTTGGTGGTCAATCGACCGGCCCAAAAAGTGAAATTATGTGCTCACCGAAGTGTTCTCTCAATAAATCCATTGATTGATGCGATGGGAAGTGGCGTCGTTCTGCTGAAACCAAATGTCGCCGAGATCACGAGCTTCAATTTCAGGCATCAAATAGTCGGTTATCATGGCACGATAACGGTCGCCATTGATGGTTACGTTCGCACCGGCATCATTTTTAAAGAAATCTGGACCGATGATTCCACCGGCCCACAAACCACACCAAACCGTTGTTTTTTCCTGGATGAAGTGGCAGTTCTTGAATCTCTTCAGGTTGCTCTTCGTCCCAAATGCGGCAATTTTGTTTGTTTACATACCCATTGAGCCAGAAATGGGCCTCATCACTGAACAAAATTTGCCTCGAAAACGTCGGATCTTCTTGGAATTTTGCAAGGGCCCATAGCACAAGCTGTTTGTACGCTTTCAATTTAAGATCTCGACGTAAAATGCGCCAAGTCGTTCCGTACGTCAGTCCGAGTTGCTGCGAACGGCGCCGAATCGACTCTCCACGGTCTTCGTGTACACTCTCAGCTACGACCGCTATATTTTCTTCACAGCCTACTGGAAGTGGTATATTCGGTCGAATATTATCCAATAATGAATGCTGGGTCTCAAAATGGGTGATGGTGTTGCGAATAGTACGCTCAGTAGGCCGATTATGTTGACCATAAGTTGAGCGAAACACATTCCTCACAGAACGTGAATTTTCGTAATAAAGTTGAACGATTTGTAAACGTTGTTCAGGCGTAAGTCTTTCCATTATGAAATGCCAAACAATTCTGAACAAAAATAACATGACACGACACGATTTTACACGTGATCTGTCAAAAAAAGCGATTGAAAAAGTATATCTACTTGAATCACCCATACTTTTTACGAAAACTTACTGCTTTTTAGGAAGGTGCGTTCTATATTTTGTTATAAAATCTTCACTTGAAGTCCATTCTTCCATCTCAGCTTCGAAAAATTAAGAGGGAAAAGCATGGAATTGTAATCTTCTACTTTGAGACTATTTAAGAAATTCTAATTTCGAAAATACTTGTTTAGCTGAAGCACTACTGTTCCGCAGTAAAAACCAAATGTGAGTTCTATTTCCAAAAAAGGGTCAAAAAGTGCCACAAAGTAGTTAAAAATTATACAAAAGGGTGATTTAAAAAAAAGGGTAATAAATGGTATCAAGACCGTCAAAAAAGGGTCAAATTGATACTTTAGTATCACAGCGGTAACGCTGGTCCTAAGCAGTTTGGGATTTAAACTCAGCGCAATCAGTTTAGTTGGATGGGAACTATGCTATGTGCATTTTAAATATAGGTGATATATATATCGGAAGGATACTATTTTTTTATGTATCAATATTTTGATATATCGATATTTATTGCCCATCCCTATAAAAAAGGACTTAACTCTAGAATGAAAATGGGGATTTGACGGCAGTAGTGGTCAAAGCCTTTTCAAACAAAAAAATGAAAACAAAAATGCTACGCTCACAATATTATTACAGTAACGGACTGTTGGTTATTCAAGAAGTATTCCGTTCAGTAATTTTTAAATAAATAAACATTTAAAATTCCAAGCAAATTTATTTTTAACTTATTCTAACATTTATTAAAAAAAAACTAAGTGCACATTAATACGGATTTTCGGTTGCA
The DNA here is from genome assembly GCA_943735925.1 of Pollenia amentaria. Lineage (NCBI taxonomy): Eukaryota > Metazoa > Arthropoda > Insecta > Diptera > Polleniidae > Pollenia > Pollenia amentaria. The sequence goes on along the minus strand of OX031010.1, from coordinate 177,755,591 downwards.
TTTAATATTGTCAGTTGATTAAGTAAAAGTATTCTGTATGTAAAATTAAATGAAAATGAAATTTAAAACAACTGTTAATTTATTTAAAACCGATTTTCTTATTTTGCATATTATATTTACGAAAAGTTAATTTAATTTTTACAGTCAAAAATTCAACAGCGAATTCCATAAAAAATTAACCACAAAATCCGTAAAAACAAATGAATTTTCAGTTATTTTAATTAATTTAGCTACCAAAAAATAAATTTTCAGTTATCTATTTATAGATCTGTGGCAAAAAGTAAAAGTAAAAACGATTTGCTTGTTTTGTGTAAAAAATTCCCGTATTCTATTTGTTAAAATTATTTAGTTAAATTCATCAAATTTTTAAAGTGAACTAATTGCGAATGCCATATCAGGCATGCTGTTGGTGTCTCATAATTGAAGGTTCTTCTGTAAACCAAGTGGACAGTACAACAAAAGTAAAACAAACATGTATAACGGGGTAAGTAAATAAAAAAAAATATACTCTGTCTCTCTCTCATTAGAATAACAAGCGGACAGGCAGGCCTGCCATATTTGCCGATTTATCGGCATTTTGGCGATTTTTTGCCTTAAAATTAGCAAAGTGCCGATTGGCCGATTTTTGCTCCAAAAATGCCGATTTTTTTATATAAACTTAAATAACGGTAACTTTACTTGTCAACGTGTAATTTATTAATTTTGGGCAACTTTAAAGCAATTGTCATTACCTCTACAACCAACCAAATGGTGTTTAAAACTGTATTAATTAATTTTACAAAAAAAAAAAAAACGATTGGAAAATTAAATTTACTTAACGGAATTTATGAACACAAAGCATTTTTTGAACTTTAATGATTAGTATTTGGGCTTATTGGCTAATGAGTTACTTTCAAAATCAAAACTCAACAAAAGCGATATTAACAAAATTGTTAATTAATAACTGTATTAATTTTTTTATAGAACTTTTAAATCAAATATTAAAATGTTTTGATTTTAAACAAAAATCTTATAAATCTTTAAATATGATAACCCTAACAAAATTATGAAAAAGGAAAATATTTCTTTTATGGAAATTCTGAAAGAGTTGCCCAGCTTTATTTCTGAAAAAGAAATACAAATTTTATATATTGAATGTATAGCGTTAAAATTTTTAAATTTTTAAGAAGATTTATAGGAAATTGAAGTAAATTTGCAAACTTTTTGGCAAACGTGGGGATTCTACGGATGCATTTCCAGTGCTGTCATAGTTTGTACAAGAAATTATGGTCCATCCACTTTCTTTCGCAAACGTGGAAAGAATTTGTAGCTAAGTGAACCTTAATAAAACCAAATTTCGATGTTCCCTGGAAAATGATTCCTTTTAAGGAATTCTTTTTTCTAAAGATTACTTAAAATTTGATAATGCAAACTGTTTTGATGTTGATATTAAAATGGATTTAATTAAACTATGAAACTCAAATATGTATCTATAAAATATTTGTTAAAATAAAATGTTGAAATATATTTGTCAACTATAAAAACAATTTTAACCTAATGTACAAAATTTTTTTAAATTAACTACAATTTATTTATAAAAATATTCATTTTTTTTATTAATTTGTATGTTTTTGTATGGGTTATATGTAAGTTAATGCTGAAATTTTCTGTGTTAATAGAAATTTGTTTTATTGTTCTTAAAATGGTTATTATTAATTTGCCGATTTTTTTGCTGATTTTTTTACTTGAGGTGCCGATAATGCCGATTTTTTTTCGAAAATATGCCGATTTTTTATCAAAATTATCTGGCAGGCCTGCGGACAGGTGTCTGGTATTTTTTTAGAAATTCGAGTAAAACCTCCATTATATAAAATTACTGAATTACAAAAAATAACTGAAAATTCAATTATTTTTACGGTATTTGTCAGTTATTTTTTTGATAGTTTATTTTAATAAAATAACTGAAAATTCATTTGTTTTTACGGAATTCGCAGTTGAATCTTTGACAGTAAAAATTTAACGAACTTTTCGTTTAAAATAAATGAAATATAAGTAGACCGGTTTTTAACTGAATATTCATTTATTTTATATTACAATTTCAGTTAATTTTACGTACAGAATATTGTGAGTGTACTGATTTATTCATACTTGCTGTCTCGTTTGTCCATTTATGTTTGTTAAACTGAACACATTTGAAAGTGATTTGGCTAATCGATAGAGATTAATTTTGGAGGTTGTCTAGACCTATTAAAGTTATATTTACTTAAGAGGATCCAGAAATGTAGGGAAAATATTCAAAGCGAAATTGAAAATGTAAACAATTATTTTTATAAATGTTAGAACAATTCATTTTATAAAATGAATTAAACAATAGTTTTAGTTTTATGTACTTAAATTTATGATGTCTGAACTTATAAATATCATATCATAATTTTACACAAAACCCTATGAAGTTTACTCCGAATAAATTCTAACTAATGGTGTAGAGTATCGAGTATTCGACTCAGCTGAATATTATACTCTCACTTGTTTTGTTTTACATTTTGATTACAATTCTTCGTTTCGGTTGACAATTCGATTTTGTTTCCTTGAATAATTCCAGCTGAAAATGCAAAGTATTTACTCAAATCATTGTTGAACAAAATAATGCCACTTGAAAACGAAGTTAGAGAATTGTGCATTTTCTTTATTTAATGTGCAATTTGTAACATCAAACACAATATTCGTATAATAGAAACTTTAGCTATCAATTTATAATTTAGAAGAATATTTATAGAATTTTATTTCTTTATTTGTTTATGGATGAAAAGAAATATGTTAAAAATTTAAAGCACAATTTTAAAACAATGTTGAGTGTTTGAATAAATAAGATTTATTTAACGATTTAAATCATATTTGACTTTTTGACTTTTTGAATATTTTAATGAATTTTTATTTATTTTATATTAAATCAAATGCGCCTGAGATATCAACTTCCGATTGACGAGAATGTATACGAAGGACGTGGGATGGATTAATCACACGTTAAGGTCAGAGAAGCTGAAACCTCGCTGACATAGAAGCCGCAGAGCACTCGGGGACGTGGTCGCCCTGAAATTACTTAGCAGACATCAAACCTGAAACAGCTAATCACCTCACGATTGACATGTGACGATGAGGTAAGGAAAGTTTAATCCGCCATTTTTCAAGATGGAGAATACCGGATAATCATCATTCGCAGCAAATCAAATGCGTTTAAAAAAAAACTGTACATATTATCTTTAAATCTTAAATAAGACACTGTTTCGGCATTAGGATTCCTTTTTAGAATTTTTACTATTCCCAGGAATATTTTTGTAAAAAATAATGGTAAAAAGTATATAACATTATTATTTTTGAAGATCGTCTAATCCATTAACGAAATGATACCACCGGAGGGACATTTGTATAGTCTCTAGATGAAACTATCATCCAATTTGATATATTTCCAAAATCAAATAATCTTCGTTATTAGAAAGTTGCAAGGCCCGAAACAGTAGCACAGTACTCACACTCAAAAGAAAAATCAATCCATCCGTACTCAAATCAAACCGAAGCGGTATCAATAGTACGGTGAGTACGGATTTTCTTGAATCAAGTACAGAAACTTTAATTCAAGTACGGATTATTCAATCGCAAAATACTCAACTTATCCATATTCAATCCCGGATTCGAACTTAAAATAATCCTAAAATTAGATTGATTCAAGTAAAACTGAAATTGAATCAATCTCAAAATGTACTTAAGTCAAGTGTTATAAAGTTGGTTTAATCCCGAATTCATACTTTAAACAAATCAAAACTGAAATTAGAAGAAGAATATTATTAGAATTAATTTACTTACTTGTTTCACACCTTACAAAGTTCCAATTATAAAACACCAGCATCATGCCCGATATGATTTTTACTTTAAAAACTTAATGTACATATTTAGCTAAGAATATAAACTAAATGAGAAGTGAGAAGTTGAAGGCAAGACAATTTTACTTTTTAAACTTTAAAAAGTAAAATTGATTAATATTTAAACATGAAAATAATGTGTTTTCATCCTGTTCTGTTGTTTTTGTTGTTTCTACACACAACAAGCCAATCGTTTTTTAGATACTTGTGTGGTGTTGTTGTAGTGGCTACAACAAATTTGAATAAGTTATATGAGATTAAAACGCTCAATTTGTAATTTTACTCTCAGAGTGGCAGTACCAACGAAAAGATAAATCTTTTTTGTACTTGGTTTAAGAATTTTATACTAACTTTAAGAAATTCCGGAAATGATTTTCGAAAGTTATCCCATTTAGGATTGTTGTGAGTACGTTTAAGTGTTATTCGTACTTGAATTTTTGAGTACGACTCGTACTCAAAGTAAGTATAAAAAGCTAAATTTATCCCGAGTGTTTTTCTTTCTGTGCACGGAGGCAAAATTTTGACACTGAGGTGAATGAAATTTACAAGCCCTGGGGGCTAGTAAAAATGTTTAGATAATTTTAATTTACCATAGATAGAAGATTGCTACCGTTTTATACACACCCTAAGTACGAAAAAAATATTGAGGGGAATTGTGAAATTTACTTTTGCTTTTATTAGTCCTCATACTGTAAATAAAGCAACTAGTTTTAAACTAATATAAAAATGCATAAAAGTCAACAAGTTGGGCTGCTATGACTACCCAACGTTAAAAACGATAGTTTGATATAAGAAAAAAAATCAAAAGTGCAACTTCATAGGTTAAAGTAAACACCAACTAGTATATATCTAGCAAAATACTGGTTACTTTGTCTGCAGGATATTTATCCGCTTTTTACACAGCTTCGTTTAAGGAAAACTGTTAACAGATTTAAAAAATAATAAATAACGCCTTTTTTGAGAGCTCGAGGAGATACCTCCCAACAGAGACGGTACCGCGACCAAGCCAGGTCTATTGTACCCATTCCCCTTTCGTTGGCCAAAAGACCCGCTGCTTCCCAGAGGACCCTAAGTAGGACTTTTGCCGTCTTTTTGTTTGGGCTTTAACAAATCTTGGCAAAGCAACCTTTTTCTTGATTCTTTGCCAGCACTGAATATTCTTGTAAATCAAGAAATATCAAGATCATCTGGCAAGTCTATTATACGTGGACGTCTCTTTTGTGGTGGGGGTTTCTTAAGTCGCAGATCAATGCGAATAAGCCACAAACCATAGCGGCTCTCGTACCCAAGCTTTAAAAGGTAGTGTAGGGTAATTTAACTTTCTTTTTTTCTTTCTTACTTTTTAATTTCTTAATGCTCGTAGTTCATAAAATTATTAAAATATTTTAATATTTTTTAAATAGTTTTTCTTTACCAAGAAAACCGAACTATTTCAAACTGACCATGCAAGATAAAGGAAAAGCAAAGTTTTGGTACTTTCTGTATTTTTTTTTTTAATTCTTTAAGTAAAAGAAACTTGAAAAGTAGAAAAAATTTTAAAATTGAAATACATTTATAAAACGAAAATGCAAACAATATAAGAAAAAGTTTATGTAAAAAACTTTTTTCATCTTCTACTGAAAACTTTTCCACCGATAAAAAGATACAAATAATTGTGTCAAGTGTAAGAAATATTTTTTAATTGGAAAACGGAAAATGGAAAAGTAAAAAAATAACGATATTAAATATAGTCATGTTGTTTCTTTAGGGCAACAGAAAATCATTTATCTGTTAGTTTTTAATATTTCAATCATTTCTTTAATAACTTCAGTGACAGATTTATAAGTTTCGAAGGAAGGAATTGAATTTGCAAATAATTAAATCTTTTGTTTTAAAAAAAACTTAAAGTTTTTGCAGAAAATGTTTTTCTGACACGTTTATAAAAGTAGAGAGTTGGGTGAGTGGTTCTCGAAACTTATATAATTTTAATTTAAAGTGGTATTGCATTCAGCGTTACCGTTACCAAAAAAGGGGATGTATACAAAAAAAAGTGGCACCACAATGGGGAGTTAGAAAAAATAAAAACCACCATTTTTAAAACCAAAATAACTATACAAATTGTGTTATTTCCACATATTTTGTAAAATGTACTTAAAATTTAAAATAAAAACATAACGGAAAACATAATATTATAATACTTGTCGGCAAAAAATAGTCAGGAGCAAAAACTTTGTTATGTGATTTTTATTGAATTTAGTGTACTGAATCAAAATCTTTTCACAGATTAGTTTTATTACGTCTAGTTTTTCTGGGCTAGACCAATATTTTGCCTGAAATAAGGCGGTTCTGCTAATACATTAAATCGTTACTTGAAAACGATTTGTACGATTACGATCAGATGATTAGGAATAAAATTTCATTTGAGTCATCCAAATAAATTTTTTTTAATGTATTTTCAACTGTTTCGGAGTTTTAGATTTTTGTCTGATATTACAAATAAAATAATGCTTATTTCATAAAAATTGGTGGACAAATGTTAATTTTATGTATTTTTCATTATTGTGGGATTGTTTTCTTTGTTTTCTTTACTACAAAAAATCGGACATCTAATTTAAAAAAATGCAATTTGGTGTTCGTTTCTTAAAAATTTTAGAGAGTCGAAAAATCGAATTTTTCGCAAGTGACCACTTTGAATGTCTGGCAAAAAAAAACATATCAAAGATTTCTTAGTTTTTTAAGAGCGGTAAACCATTTATATTGGATCCATTATTCTCAACTTGTTAGTTTAAAAAAAAAACACTGTATCACATTACCCGCCTGTACGACATTACCCACATATACCACATTTCCCGATATTAATCAAGCTTGTTATCTAAAATCATATAGAATTTTTAAGTTTTTTGTCACAAAACTCTGTAAATGTCAATTCTTGTCCTAAAGCAAAGGTATCTAAACAAATAAATGTCAAATAAATATCATGTAAACTTAAAAAAATATCCTCAATAAATTTCCCAATCCTCAAATAAAAAGTTTTATCCTTATAAAAAAAAAAAAATTCTCAAATTAGTTACTAATATCATTACAACAAAATAAACTTACCGTAATATATATAAAACATTATTAACTCCTTTGTTATTTATTTTTACTCTTCTGCAAAATAATTTAATTTACAATATTTTATTAAAGTTTTCTTTTAGTTAATAATAGTTAAACAAATTTAATGATGTACATGTATTTTAACACTTTTAAACTTTAAAATTAATATTTAATTATTGTTTTTAATATAATGAAGACTTTTTCACATCCCCTTTTTAAATTTAATTTCAAATTAAAATTTTAAACGGTTTTAAATTTTACTTATCTTAATCGATATATCGATTAGATTTAAAACACACCACTAATAATAAACATAAAACACACACCTCTAAGAACACCAAAGAATTTTTGCAAAATTTTGTTAAAAGTTGTCAGCCAAACTTTACCCAAACTTTTATTCTTTATTTTCACACAAACAATAAAACATATTGTTAAACATACAACTTAAAGTGTTAATTTATAGATTTAAACACTTTTTTTCTAAATCTATTCACTTTTTACTAGACAATTTTAATATATACAAGGAGCAAGTTGTCACACAACCGGCACTAAAGTGAAACAACGAACAACTAAATAAATAAACACTTCTTAAGCACAGTTGCATTTTTTCCGGATATCACACTTAGTACTAAATGGTTGGTGGATTTGCTAACAAGTGTTAAGAGAAGATACTCTTATAGTCCCATAAAATAGGTGGCGAATAAAACTTTGTCTGCTGGGGTATTTTTTAGATCTAGTTGTACTTTTATTGCACCCACCCAAATGTTAGAATCGATAGTTATATATACCGACAGCTTAATATAAAAAGCAAGGTTGGCAACCGATGCTAATAACGTTTAAATTGAATGCATGTATTCATGCCGTTACCGAAATCATTTGTTGCGTTAAAAACCAGTTTACGTATACCATTTCCCTTAACACCGGTGTAGTACTTTCGGTATTAAAAATAATATACATTTTTGAAATAATAAAAAAAAAATGGAAACTTTTAACACTTTTGCTTATCCTTATGTTTTTTTATCTGCTTTTTGTGTCGACCAAGGTGGGTAAAAAATATCAAGATTTAATTTTTAAAGTCGGATATTTCCTTAACTTTAAGAGATAAATTATGTAGAACTCGACAAGCGCATTTCACTAAAAAAATAATTTAAAAATTAAATCTTGCTATTATTACCTACATTTGTCTAGTATTTTGCAAATATGTATAAGAATATTTATCATAATTGAAATTTCTTGTGAATTACCAGCAAATCAATTGATATGCTACATTTTGCAAATTGCGAAAAAGAAAAATTTTTAATAAATAAGTTTGAAGTTAAAATTCTAATAAGTCGCCATTTTGCAACTTTATCTAAAAGAGTCGGAAAAATCAAATTTCTCGCAAGTGGCACTTTGATTGACTGGCAAAACAAACATATCAAAGCTTTCTTAGTTTTTAAAGAGCGATAACCATTTATATTAGTTCCACTATTCTCGACTTGTTAGTACAAAAAAAAGATACTGTATCACATTTCTCGCATATTCGACATTTCCCACATATACCACATTTCCAGCACTTAATCTAGCTTGTTATCTAATATAAAATTATAGAATTTTTAAGTTTTTTGTTACAAAACTTTGTATATGTAAATTTTTGTCGTAAATCAAAGGTATCTAAACAAATGAATGTCAAATAAAAATCCTGTAAGCTTAAAAAATATCCTCAATAAATTTCCCAATCCTCAAATCAAAACCTTAATCCATATAAAGAAAATAAAATTCTCAAATTAGTTACAAATATCATTATTTGAAGACGCTGATTATGTACATAACTTAAAAACTTTTTATATTATACATATTTTTTTCAATAACCAAAAAAGTAACTTACCTGAATATATAGAACATTTTTAACTCCTTTGTTATTTATTTTTAACTCTTCTGCAAAATAATTTAATTTACAATATTTTCATTAATGTTTACTTTTAGATAATAATAGTTAAAAAATGTTTAATAATGTACATATATTTTAACACTTTTAAACTTTAAAATTAATATTTAATTATTGGACTTAATATAATGAACACTTTTTAAACGGTTTTAAATTTTACTTATCTGAATCGATATATCGATTAGACGATTTAAAACACATCACTAATAATAAACATAAAACACACACCACTAACAAAAACAAAGAATTTTTGCAAAATTTTGATAAAAGTTTTTAACCAAACTTTACCCACACTTTTATTCTTTATTTTTACACAAACAATAAAACATTTTGTTAAACACACAACTTAAAGTATTAATTTATATATTTAAACACTTTTTTTCTAAATTTATTCACTTTTAACTAGTCAATTTTAATATATACAAGGGGCAATTTGTCACACAACCGGCACTTAGCTGAAATAACGAACAACTAAATAAAAAATACACTTGATAAGCACAGTTGCATTTTTTACGCATATCACATTTAGTTCTAAATGGTTGTTGGATTTGCTAAGGTATTTTTATAGTCCCACCAAAATAGTTGTCGAGGAAAACTTTTTCTGCAATGGTAGTAATTAGATCTATATGTGCTTTTATACAGGGTGGCCGGATCTTGAAAATTTTTACAGCTAAATTTGGCATTAGACAGACCAAAAAATGCTAAAAATGATGATAAGAAATGCTATATATAATGTTAGAATTTTTTTTAAATTTTTTTTAAAGTTTATTACCGGTTTGAAATTTTATTCGAAATTAAAAATATTTTAGTGACTTATTCTTTTACGAAATTGAAATTAATGGTAATATTTAAGCAAGTGGGTAGATTTTTGGTAAAACATCAGATATATTTAAATATGAAGCACAGGTAGTTGAGATTAAATTTTAAATTTTGGGGGTCCGCAAACCTCTGATAGCTGCAACATTGAAACGATTTTATTTCTATGATATACATAATTTTTTAGCTCATTTATTTCTTATAGTTAAAGAAAAGTTGAAGTCTTAAAATTTTTATTTTTTCATCAGCGTAGAGCAAAAAACTTTTTCAATCATTTACACTATAGAATATTTATCTAAATACAAAGTAAAATTTCTTTCTACTTTTATATCGTTAAATCAAATGGCAAATAATTTTTACAATCAACATGATGAGGGAAAATATCATATTCCCTAAATATTCTATTTTTTGCAAAACAGGTATAATGTTTCTTAAGATTAGAATTAACCATTTTCATAGGAAACTTCATATTTTATTATAATTTATAAAAAAAAAAGTTTAATAGAATCTGGTAATTTCGGTTCTCATGTTGAGTTTCATTTTTATTATACATTTTTATATTAATTCGAATGTGTATGTTTGTGATAGTGCATAGAAAATATTCATGGAAAATATTGAAGTTATAAGACTATTAATTATTTTTTAAATTGTAATTTGACTTAGAATATACATTCGAATTAATATAAAAATTTATAAAAAAATTTTAAGTAAAATCAATAAAACTACTACACCATTTTTCATTGAAATTGAGAAAATTTCAAATACAAATGAGAATTTCAATTTGAAATTCAGAAAATTTCAATTGAAATTGAATATATCAATTTGAAATTGAGAAAATTCCAATTGAAATTGAGAATATCAATTTGAAATTGAAAAAATTCCAATTGAAATTGAGAAAATTTCAAATGAAATTGGAAAATTTAAATTTGAAATTGAGAAAATCCCAAATGAAATTGAGAAAAATCCAAATGAAATTAAGAAATTTTAATTTTAAATTGATAAAACTGAATTATATAATTTTTTATTATATTCATACAACAAACATAAGGATGAAGAAATGAAAATAAGTACAAATTGCAGTATTATTGACCAACAGGCATATCTTCCAGATCCAGAGCAGATTGGTAAAACCTTGTAGTACGTTGTATAACGTAGTATGTTCTGCAATCTCCAGTAGTTATACATGTCTTAAAAGCCTTAATCACCTCTTCTAAAAAGTCAAGTCTCTGCTCTTTTACTCAATTGAGGGAATAACGTTTGGTACATTCATCTTTGTTTTCACCATACTCTCCAGCTACACTCCTACGATTGAGCCCCTATTCACCATTGAAATTATTTGGTCATAATAAAATGTATGGCGAAAACAAAGATGAATGTACCGAAAGTTATTCCCCCCAATGTAGGAGAGCAGATGCTTGCCTTTTTAGAAGAGGTGATTAAGGCTTCTAAGACATGTATAACTACTGGAGATTGCAGTAGAGCCATACAACATACTACAACGTTTTAGCAATCTGCTCTGGATCTGGAAGATATGCCTGTCGGTCAATAATACTGCGATTTGTACTTATTTTCATTTCTTCATCCCTACGTTTGTTGTATGAATATAATAAAAAATCATATAATTCAGTTTTATCAATTTATACTTAAAATTTCTTAATTTGTTAAATGTTGTAAATAGTTGACCTTAGGTTATTAAGTTTGTTGATTTAGTTCGGCAGTAGGTCATACGTTTTAAACAAATTTAAATAAAAACATAAATATTTTGTTTTAAATTTATTATTTTATTCCCAATATTTCGGTCAACATCGTTTACCATCTTCAGGGGTTCTATGTAAAAATACAAAAATGTTACATAAATTAAATTAAAATACAAAAATGTAAAAAATAAAATAAAAACATTTAGAAAAACCAAAAAATTTTTTTATAATTACTTTGAAAAAATATAAAAATAAATAAATTGATAAATAAAAATTCACTTTATTGTAGCTGCAAGCTTTTGTCAACTGATGTTTTTTATATTTTATTTTGGTCTTTTTCTGTTTTTTTGTATCGTGTGTTTGTATGTGTGTGCTGAGATGTTTTCTGTATCTATTTTGTAGTTTAGTCTCTCATTTGTGTCTAAATCAAGTATGTGTAGCATCTCCAAAGTAAATCTCCTTGCATAATTATTCTCTTCTACTAATATTTTAATATTTCTTAATATATATTTTCTTAATTTCATTTGGATTTTTCTTAATTTCAATTGGAATTTTCTCAATTTCAAATTGATATATTCAATTTCAATTGAAATTTTCTGAATTTCAAATTGAAGTTCTCATTTTCATTTGGAATTTTCTCAATTTCAATGAAAAATGGTGTGGTAGTTTTATTGATTTTACTTAAAATTTTTTTATAAATTTTTATATTAATTCGAATGTATATTCTAAGTCAACTTACAATTTAAAAAACTTTACTAATTTAATAGTCTTATACCTTCAATATTTTCCATGAATATTTTCTATGCACTATCACAAAAATACACATTCGAATTAATATAAAAATGTATAATAAAAATGAAACTCAACAAGAAAACCAAAATTTCCAGATTCTATTAAACATTTATTTTATAAATTATAATAAAATATGAAGTTTCTTATGAAAATGGTTAATTCTTATCTTAAGAATCATCTTACCTGTTTTGCAAAAAATAGAATATTTAGGGAATATGATATTTTCCCTCATAATGTTGATTGTAAAAATTATTTGCCATTTGATTTTACGATATAAAAGTAGAAAGAAATTTTACTTTGTACTTAGATAAATATTCTATAGTGTAAATTATTGAAAAAGTTTTTTGCTCTACGCTGATGAAAAAATAAAAATTTTAAGACTTCAATCTAAAAAATTATGTATAGCATAGAAATAAAATCGTTTCAATGTTGCAGGTATCAGAGGTTTGCGGACCCCCAAAATTTAAAATTTAATCTCAACTACCTGTGCTTCATATTTAAATATATCTGATGTTTTACCAAAAATCTACCCACTTGCTTAAATATTACCATTAATTTCAATTTCGTAAAAGAATAAGTCACTAAAATATTTTTAATTTCGAATAAAATTTCAAACCGGTAATAAACTTTAAAAAAAATTTTAAAAAAATTCTAACATTATATATAGCATTTCTTATCATCATTTTTAGCATTTTTTGGTCTGTCTAATGCCAAATTTAGCTGTAAAAATTTTCAAGATCCGGCCACCCTGTATAAAAGCACATATAGATCTAATTACTACCATTGCAGAAAAAGTTTTCCTCGACAACTATTTTGGTGGGACTATAAAAATACCTTAGCAAATCCAACAACCATTTAGAACTAAATGTGATATGCGTAAAAAATGCAACTGTGCTTATCAAGTGTATTTTTTATTTAGTTGTTCGTTATTTCAGCTAAGTGCCGGTTGTGTGACAAATTGCCCCTTGTATATATTAAAATTGACTAGTTAAAAGTGAATAAATTTAGAAAAAAAGTGTTTAAATATATAAATTAATACTTTAAGTTGTGTGTTTAACAAAATGTTTTATTGTTTGTGTAAAAATAAAGAATAAAAGTGTGGGTAAAGTTTGGTTAAAAACTTTTATCAAAATTTTGCAAAAATTCTTTGTTTTTGTTAGTGGTGTGTGTTTTATGTTTATTATTAGTGATGTGTTTTAAATCGTCTAATCGATATATCGATTCAGATAAGTAAAATTTAAAACCGTTTCAAAATTGTTCATTATATTAAGTCCAATAATTAAATATTAATTTTAAAGTTTAAAAGTGTTAAAATATATGTAAATTATTGAACATTTTTTAACTATTATTCTCTAAAAGTAAACATTAATGAAAATATTGTAAATTAAATTATTTTGCAGAAGAGCTAAAAAAATATAACAAAGGAGTTAAAAATGTTCTATATATTCCGGTAAGTTCTTTTTTTTTTTTTGTTTATTGAAAAAATATGTATGTATAATATAAAAAGATTTTAAGTTATAACAAAATCAACGTGTTCAAATAATGATATTTGTAACTAATTTGAGAGTTTTGTTTTCTTTATATTGATTAAGGTTTTGATTTAAGGATTGGGAAATTTATTGAGGATATTTTTTAAGTTTACAGGATTTTTTTAACTTAATTTGTTTAGATACCTTTGATTTAGGACAACATTAACAGAGTTTTGTGACAAAAAACTTAAAAATTCTACAATTTGATTTTAGATAACAAGCTAAATTTAGGTCGGGAAATGTGGTATATGTGGGTAATGTCGTATAGGCGGGTAATGTGATACAATGTCTTTTTTCTTAAACTAGCAAGTTGAGAATAATGGAACCAATATAAATGGTTTATCGCTCTTTAACAACTAAGAAAGCTTTTTTTTGCAGTCATTCAAGTGTCACTTGCGAAGAATTCGATTTTTCGACTCTTTTAGGTAAAATTGCTAAAAGCCGACTTTTTAATTTTATAACTTTAAACTTCTTTATTAAATTTTTTTTTCGCAATTTGCAAAATGTAGCATATCAATCGATTTGTTGGTTATTCACAAGAAATTTCAAATATGATAAATATTCTTATATTTGCAAAATACTAGACAAATGTAGGTAATAATAGCAAGATTTAATTTTTAAATTATTTTTTAGTGAAATGCGCTTGTCGAGTTCTATATAATTTATCTCTTAAAGTTAAGGAAATATCCGTCTTTAAAAATTAAATCTTGATATTTTTTTACCCACCTTGGCCGATACAAAAAGCAGATAAAAAAACTTAAGGATAAGCAAAAGTGTTAAAAGTTTCAATTTTATTTATTCCTTCAAAAATATATAGCGGTTTTCCCCCTTTTGTATTAAGTGTACCACTCTGTTATATTTAATACGATTTTATACTTCAAAGCGTGAGTGTCTTTTTCATATGCATTGTAAATTAATGAATTTGCTGAGTGAGAGAAAGAGACAGATAAAGTTTCTTCAACTGTTTTATTCTGGTAAATTCACACACTTTGTTTACTACTGCTTTTTGTGGGATTTTTCAACCACAGCGTAGTATATTTTAGTCTAGTACATTTTGTTGTTGCAGTGTTGTAAATGTTAGTATTTTTACTAAAATTATAAGATTAACAAGGTCTACAAGGGACTTTACTATCAAGGGTGAATTCCGCTTATATTATTGTTAATACCGAAAGTACTATACCGGTTTTAAGGGAAATGGTATACGTATACCGGTTACTTGGAGGCCACACGATCAATTTTTGTCTTTCAATTTGCTCTCACTCTCATTTTTTTCACTAACACACTCACACTTTTTAAATTGATCACGAGATTGCTCTCAATTTTAACTATCCATTTGCTTGGCAATTTTACGCTCAATTTAAAAGCTGATTAGAAGTTTAGTCAGCAAATTTTTCGTTTGTCAGTATAAATTGTTTTCTTGATGACATCTTGAAAGTAAATTGCTTAAAAACTGCGTGCAGCCTACGTCACAGCTTTCAATTAATGTAAATGTTGACAAACAGTATATGTAAAAGACTATCAACAAAAAGTTGATCGTGTGGCCGCAGTGTTAGTAACGCAAACAAATGATTTCGGTATCGGCATGAATACAGGCATTCAATTTAAACGGTATTGGTATCGGTTGCCAACCTTGGTTTTTATATTAAGCTGTGGATATATCGAACTATCGATTTAAACATTTGGGTGCAGACTAAGTTTATTCGCCACCTATTTTGGTGGGACTATAAAAGTACCTTCGCTTAACACTTGTTAGCAAATCCAACAGCCATTTAGTAATAAATATGTGATCCGTAAAAAATGCAACTGTGCCTAAGAAGTGTTTATTTATTTAGTTGTTCGTTGTTTCATCTTAGTGCCGGTTGTGTAAGCAATTGCTCCTTGTGTATATTAAAATTTTCTATTAAATGTGAATAAATTTACAAAAAAGGGTTTAAATCTATAAATGAACACTTGAAGTTGAGTATGTAACAAAATTGTAAAGTTTGGCTGAAAACAAGGCGAATTCATCACACCACCGTATACATGAATTCGCTTTGGCTGAAAACTTTAACAAAATTTTGCAAAAATTCTTTGGTGTTCTTAGAGGTGTGTGTTTTATGTTCATTATTAGTGATGTGTTTTAAATCGTTTAATAGATATATCGATTTAGATAAGTAAAATTAAAAACCGTTTAAAATGTTAATTTGAAATAAAATTTAAAAAAGGGATTTAAAAAAGTGTTCTTTATATTAAGTCCAATAATTAAATATTAATTTTAAAGTTTAAAAGTGTTAAAATATATGTACATCATTAAATTTGTTTAACTATTATTATCTAAAAGTAAGCTTTAATGAAAATATTGTAAATTAAATTATTTTGCAGAAGAGTTAAAACTAAATAATAAAGAAGTTAATAATGTTCTATATTTATATATTCCGATAAGTTTAAATTTAAATTTAAAACTTATTTATATTCAGTTTTTTATTTGACCTTATTTAATTTAATAAATGTTTATATTTATTCAAGCTCTATAATAAATATAAACATTTTTTAAAACGTATTTTTGATTTTTTTTGGAAACGGTATTTTTTTTTTTTTTTGCTCAAAACAAAGCTTAGGTCTTTTCCTTTTAGGTAGTTTTGGTCGCTTAGTGGGATGCGAGTGGGATATGTATAAAAAAAAATAATTTGTAAGTCAAGACGTCATATGCTAAAGAATTTAAAAATCCTCGTCTTGAGATAAAAATTATTTTTTTATACATATGGGTTAATTCCAAAAGTAGTGTACATGAGCATTTTTTTTTTTTTTTTTTTAAGGTTGAGGAATTCATTCTCTGAAATTGTTTACTTGCATTAAGATTTGTGCAGATTGCGAAATTACTTTTAGTTTCTTTAAAAAAAATTTGTTTTGCTTTTTTATTGCATTTTGGTGAAATATTTTCCGGAATGTCACTTTTTACAAAAATTTACAAAACTAAGAAATTAATGCAAAAATGTTAGAACAAAGCCTACTATCGCATTCGTTCACTTATTATTTACCAGCTTTGGATGTTTTTCTTAAAAAAAACGGGTTAGTAATAGCAAAAAGTTATTTTTCGAAGAGATTCCAATTATTTTTTTTTTCCTTTTATAATTCAAGAATTAAAAAAAAGTAATTTTTTTACAAAAATTTGTTTTTGTGCAGCTTACATTTAAAGTAACAAATTTGCTTTAAACAATTTGGAAGAAATTGTTGTATTTTGCTGGAAACTTGAAAAAATAAAAAGTGACAGTACGGAATTTTTTGTGACAGTAAAGAAAATCCAATTTAAATTTCAAGTGTAACGAAAACTTAAACATTTATTCATTATTTTGTTTTTGGTTACTGTTTGTTTTTTCTTTTTTATAAAAACGAAACAAAAAATAAAATATATTAACAAAAAATTCATGAACAAATCTATTCATCGGAATCTGTGAATATTTCATAAAAAATTGATTCCCGATTGGTTTTTTTTCTATTTGTTTTTATCTTTACATCAAAAGAACTACAGTATTGAAATCAATCAGAATTTTCGAGAAATAAGCTTTTAAAATAAAAAAAACCTTTTTACTTAAAAGTGACAGTAAAGAAATTTGTGATATTTTTTTTGTTTTTTTCTTCTAAAAAGTTATTTCACGGAAAATAAAAACAAGAAAAAGTGATCAAAACTTCGTAATATATTAATATACATTTTTATTTATTTTATTTTTTACGATTTTTTATTAAATAACTGTGTGACAGTACGGAAATTTTTAGCTGTACTTACCATCGTGCGATTATAAATTCACTTGAAAACACCAAATAATTGATTTTATTATTTTATTTTTTATCTTAATCAATTTATCACTTCTTGCACTTTTTAATAGCGATGCACATAAAGCAAACGAAACAGCTCAAGTAATGATTATGACTTAATTAAAAAAAATGTGACATTACGGAAAAAACGCAGAGACAAAGTAAAATTAGAACGTCAAAATGACATTGATAACATTTTTCAGGTAAAACCAGGAAAAAGCAATAAAAATAAATACAATCATTGAAAAACAGTTGAATTTTTTATTATTGTTCTATTGTTTTAAACTCTTTTTCCATGTTGCTTAATGAATAACATGTGTGGAGACAGGTATATTTGTATGTAATAGGCATGATATACAGTTAAAGCACCATTTGCACAATTTAGCAGAAAGTTTTACAATAATTACAACTACTTTTGTTTGTTGCTAATTATTTTAGAGCTTACTTGCCGTTTTTGTTTTTTTATTTTCTTTTACATGAAAGAAATAAAAAGCTTGAGACGAAAAAAAAGCATTGTGTTTGGAATTAACCCATATCCCACTCTCATCCCACTAAGCGACCAAAACTACATTAAAGGAAAAGACCTAAGCTTTCTTTTGAGCAAAAAAAAAAAAAAAAAAAAAAAAAAAAATACCGTTTTCAAAAAAAAAAAATAAAAAATAAGTTTTAAATTTAAAAAAAAAATTTAAAAAAATACAAAATTTTTTTTTTACGAAAGCTTGAAGAAATAGCTATCTAATTTCTTTGGGATAAATTTTGCTAACACCAATAGATAATAAGTTACATGATGAGAAAGAACACCGGTTTGGCCAAAATGTCAAATTTTGACCCCCTCTAACTCAGAAACTTTTTGACCGATCTTGTTGAAAATTTGTGTCTAAACTACTATCCAATAAGACTAACCTTGGTGCAAATTTTTATCCAAATCGGAAGACATCGATTTCAAAAGTTGGTTCACTTGACATGAAATCCCCCATATGTATACAAAAGTTTAAATATACATATATGTATGTATATACAATGTACATACATAATCAGCGTTTTCAAATTAGGGATAAAGGTTTTGATTTGAGGATTGGAAAATTTATTGAGGATATTTTTTAAGTTTATAAGATTTTTATTTGATACTACATAATTTGCTTAGATATCTTTTATATAAGACCAGAATTGACATCTACAGAGCTTGGCAATTAATAGTTTAAGTTAAGTTTTGTGGCAAAAAACTTAAAAATTCGATCATTTGATTTTAGATAACAAGCTATAGTAAGTGTGGGTAATGTGGTATAGGTGGTATAGGTGGGTAATGTCGTATAGGCGAGAAATGTGATACAGTGTCTTTTTTCTTAAGCTAATAAGGCGACAGTAATGGAACCAATATAAATGGTATACCGCTCTTAAAAAACTAATAAAGCTTTGATATGTTTTTTTGCCAGGCCTTTTTAGAATTTTAAGTTCAAACTATATAATTTATCTCTTAAAGTTAAGGAAATATCCGACTTTAAAAATTAAATCTTGATATTTTTTACCTAACTTACTCTACACACAAAGCAGATGAAAATACATAAGCATAATCACAACTGTTAAAAGTTCAAATTTTATTAACTCCTTAAAAAATTTATATTGTTTTTATTACCGAAAGTACTATACCGGTATTAAGGGAAATGGTATACGTACACAGGATTTTAACGCAAACAAATGATTTTGGTATCGGCATGAATACAAGCATTCAATTTAAACGGTATTGGTATCGGTTTTCATCCTTGTTTTTTATATTAAGCTGTCGATATATCGAACTATCGATTTTAGCATTCGAGTGCCATAGAAGTACAAATAGATCTAAGTAATACCCCAGCAGCCAAAGTTTTCCTCGCCACTTATTTTGGTTGGGCTATAAAAATACCTTCGCTTAGATCCCTTTCAGACAAGCAAAGTTTACTTTGCAAAGTCTTGAGTTTATAGAAGAGAAAGAAAAGAGAATAGCGGGGGAGTACATACTTTGCTGTACTCAAAAATTCGTTAGGTTTTTCGTTCGTAAATTATACCTGAAGTTGGCTGCAACTTTATATTTATATACAGCGTTACCAGAATCTTTGGAATGAAAATTGTCATATGGCGAAAGAAATCATATTTTGAAGAGTAAAATCTTAATTTTTTTTTTCTTAATTAAATTTTTTTAAAACAAGAGCGAAATAGTAAGAATTATTAATTTTTTATGAAAACATACTTCTTATTATTTAAATTGAAATAGAATTCGTCAGTATATGAAACTATGTTCAGAAATAATGATGCAATTTTTTGTATTCTAGATACTGGGTACAAAAGTGTGCAGCACCAATACACATCAAGCTGATGCAAAACTTCATTGTTTTAAAAATTGACTGTTTAAATAATCGTGTATTTTGTATAAGCAAAATTTAAGTAAAAATCAGAATTTCTAAAAATAAGAAATGATCATTTGAGAAAAAAATCTTTAATCATATATATGTTTAAAAAAATAATCCAAAATATGATAAAATCATCATTCTGGCAACGCTGTTTATATATTATATTCAAACAAGTGAAAACAAAAATTTGTGAAATTAAACTTTGTGTGTCTGAGCATGAAACTAAGTTTAAAAGAGAATTCAACAGACTGCCAAAGTAAACTTTGCCTGTCTAAAAGGGGACTTAATACATGTTAGCAAATACAACAACCATTTACTACTAAATGTGATATCCGTAAAAAATGCAACTGTGCTTAACAAGTGTTTGTTAGTTATTTGTTATTTCAGCTTAGTGCCGGTTGCGTGACTAATTTCTCCTTGTTAATATTAAAATTTTCTAGTAAAAAGTGAATAAATTTACAAAAAAAGTGTTTAAATTTATAAATTAACACTTTAGGTTGTGTGTTTAACCAATTTTTTTATTGTTTGTGTAAAAATAAAGAATAAAAGTTTGGGTAAAGTTTGGCTTAAAGTTGTAACAAAATTTTGCAAAAATACTTTGTTGTTGTTGGTGGTGTGTGTCTTATGTTTATTATTTGTGATGTGTTTTAAATCCTCTAATCGATATATCAATTCAAATAAGTAAAATTATTAAACGGTTAAAATGTTAATTTGAAATTAAATTTAAAAAAAGATTTGAAAAGGTGTTCATTATATTAAGTCCAATAATTAAATATTGATATTAAAATCTAAACGTGTTAAATATATGTACGTTATTTAAAATTTTTAACAATTATTAACCAACAGTAAACTTTAATGAAAATATTGTAACTTAAATTATTTTGCCGAGGAGTTAAAAATAAATAACAAAGGAGTTAAGCATGTTCTATATAAATTCCGGTAAGGTAATTTTTTTTTAATTGAAAAAAAAAAAATATATGGATATAAATAGTTTTAATTTTATACATATACAGAATCAGCGTTTTAGAATTATGATATTTGTAACTAATTTGAGAATTTTATTTTTTTATACGGATAACGGTTTTGATTTGAGGATTGGGAAATTTATTGAGGATATGTTTTAAGTTTACAGGATTTTTATTTTACATTAATTTGTTTAGATATCTTACAAATAAATACTTTTATTAGGTTTTGTGGCTAAAAACTTAAAACTTCGATAAAATGATTTTAGATAACCAGCTAGAGTAAGTGCGTGTAATGTGGTATAGTGTCTTTTTTCTTAACCCTTTCAGTCCCAAGCAATTCCAAAGTTGGCGGATTTCAAAAAAATGTTCGGTATATGGTAATTGGCCCTGAAATAACGTAAACATGTTTTTTTAATGTCCATACAAAGCTCATATCCTTAAAAACAGTACGTATATACATACACATAAGTATGTGTACCTTGATATTTCTCTTGTACAAAATATCAACTTTTTTTTTGGCTAAAGTGCAGTTAACGGGGCACACGAAAAAATATTGGACGCCCTCTGAAATTAAAAAAAGAAAACCAAATTAAAATTTAAGGGGGCTGAGGTCCGTGGGGCCCTCTGGATTCAAAAAAACGCCCCGCCTACTTAGTGGTATGGGTGGGTACGTAAATTAAAGGTAATTTTGCTAGAAAAAAGAAAATAATAACATTTAGGACGGGCGGGACTTTTTGAATCCTCTGGGGCAAAATGACAGCGCCCTCCCACTTATATCTATGTGTGGGTCTCAAATTAAAGGTAATTAGCTCACGATTATAAATACTTTGTTCTTATTTTGTTGTTTTGTAATCTTAAATGCGCGAGCTTTTCTAAAAAATGTCCTCCTTTTTGTTTGCGAAAACGATTTGTTACGTTGCGCAAACGATTTATTTGCATTGTGCCAGTTCCATACACATTCATTTCCGCCAATCGCTCCAAAAGTGGTAATCTGGTAAAGTACCTATTAATGAACACAAGGGAATTATTTGGCAAAGTCCTCACCAAACGCTTGCATCTAATCCCAGTTTTCTTTCGCTAAATTGAGGTAGTTGAAACCCGTACTAGACATATGTGGAGGTACACATTGTGCTCACAAAAAACAATGTTTGTGCATTTTAAATTACATATTTTCATATTATTTAAATATATGAGGCTTTTGTAACAAAATAATAGCAAAATCTTCATATATATAGTTTAATATAAACAAAATAATGATATTTACATTTATTATGTTCCACACTGCGAAACATGACCATCTTTTTTTGCACGCGTACACACAAATACTAAAATAAACCAGGCAAAAAGTTAAAAGACAACGATTTAGAGATAACACATAAGATGTAGAGACTTAAAGAAGTATGAAAAATAAGGTATTTATACAGTGAAAACTCCACTAACGGACACCTCCCGTAGGCGATCACCTCTATGAAACGGACAATTTTCCAAGTCCCTTGGTTTTCAAAGTGTGGTTAGAACAAATTTCTCTCTGATAGACGGACGCTATCATGGCTTGACGCGGACACCATTTTTCTTTAATACGCCTCCAGTAGACGGACAGAAATTTTAACAAATACGAGAAAAAGCATACAAAATATGTACACTTATGTATGCAAATTACCATACTATTTGCACTTAAGCCACAAAAGCACTACACATACATTTTATTTGTGTGATTCCCCTTTTTTGCTACCATTGATTGAAGAATTTTTATTGCCACATGGCTGGGCGAAACTCTCTAACATTAAAAAAAAGTTGAAATTATAATGTGCAAGAATAAGACAAACTTTCAGTACGTGAAATTGCAAAAAGATATTGTAACAACACAAAACATTTAAAATGAGGTGCTTAATTACATACATACATATTTATATTTTTTAAGATTTAATATTGGGAAAACTTAATCTGCGAGCATTCTAAAAGATTAGGAACATCTTAAAGCCAGATGGCAATCTGGATTTAACATTAATTATTAAAGGAATTGCCCTTCGACAAAAGGTTCGGAAGTTGACAAGATTTGTTTTGATTGGTTTGCAATTGCCAGAAGCAAGAATTTGCCTATGTCAGGACCAATTGGAAGAGCAAAGAAATAACTGAGAAAATAGATTATCATGGGTTGTCTGCAAGCAGGCTACAATCCGCCAGTTCTCTTTCAATACCGCATATATTTATAGTTTATTGAAGTTATTTTTTTAAACCGAACAAGATCGATCTAATTTTGTTATTTGTTTTATGTGTATGTATGAATCTTTAAACTAAAATGAATTTAAGAAATAAATAAACATACCTATTTAATTGCAATACGTTGAAATTTTTTATTTTTTTTAATAGCAGATAAACCCTGACCTTTTTAAATGAACTATCCCGAAGACGGACACCTCCCGTTAATGGACACATTTTCTGTGACGGTCAGTGTCCGCCTACGGGAGATTTCACTGTATATAAATTTTTCTCTTCAAAATACGTTAAATTTACCTACACGTCAGAGCTGCAAAAAAATCGATAGTATCGATAGTTTTATTTTTGGCTGACTATCGATAGATTTTTATCACTATCGGAAAATTTTAAAAGTTACTACAAAGTTGATTAGAAGTTGCCAACGAAACATTTTAACATTTCCTTCAATGCAATTTTTTGCAGTACATAAACTTTTTAATTCTCTGAAAGATAAATCTCAATAATATTAATGGGGCTATTTTGTAAAACACTACAGCTGCCCTGAAAAATATTTTAATACAAATTTTTGAAAATTTACAAAATTTTATATGAAAAAAAAATTTTACCGCAAGGTGAAGAGATTTATATAAAAACCTTCTAAATTTCTGGGTTTAAGGTGAATATTTTGCCGTCGAAGGTTAAAAAAAAATGACAACCCTGATGCCATATAACAGTCTCTATACCTGAATAAACAGATGCTACTGAAATTTTAAGTGGCGTCTTTAAACCTGTAAAACGCTATCTGTAAATGAAAAATTTATTGAATTTTTACACATTCAATTTAATAAAATGCAAATGAATGTAACTTCTGGCACTTATTTGCAATATCGCCATGTAATTCCTTTAATACCTTAAATTTTTTTTTTTTGGAAATTAAATTGAAAGTACCGTTAATTCAGTTAATGGCACATCAACTCCATTAAATTGGAAATAAACGTTTAATTTCATACAGTAAATTGTAATTCATTAAAATTGGAATTGATGAGTAAATTAATATTGATTTAATTTATTTTCAAAAATGATTCGTTCAACAACTTAAAGAAGAAGTAATAAAATAAGTAGAAAATCCTTAAGTTTTTTGGAAATGGATTTATACAATAGAGGTTTTCACCCTTGATATTAAAGTCCCTTGCAGGCCTTGTTAATCTTATTAATTTAGTCAAAGTACTAAAATTAACAACACTGCAACAATAAAATGTATTAGACCAAAATTTACTAGTGTTAAAAACTTTTTCATTGTTTACCACCTTCATCCACCACCATGTCCACAGAAGTTGTTCATAAATAACATTTCGATACTATCGATAGTATCGATAGTTTTTAAGCTAACTATCGAAACTATCGATAATGTTTCAGCTCTACTACACGTATGTGTAGGAAAGGGTTCAACTAACAAGTCGAGAATAATGGAACCGATCTAAATGGCTTGCCCTTCTTAAAAACTTAAGAAAGCGTAGATCTTTTTTTAAGGTGCATTATAAAGTTCTTAAGTAATGCTAAAGTAATTGCGAAGTACCAAATTAGTGAACAATATATGCAAAAACTCAATAGATGTAGTAAATTATTTAAAATTATAAATTGCTGCATTAACCTCAAGTGCGGCTATTGTGGTATACCATAAGTCAACTAATTTGTGTTCCAAATAAAACATTAACGAAATTGTGATTTTTTTAAAATGAATTGTATTTGCTGTTTTTTTTTGCAATTAAGTAAAAATTTATATTAAACACAACAAATTTTAATGAAAATACTATGATTTGGTAATGTAGTTCGCTATACCACATTACCAGCAGAGTTTTTTAAAGTCGTGTCTAATAGGGCATTTACATTACATCGAAATCTAGTAGATTTTATTTGAAATCTTCCTCCAAATCTAGTTCGTTTACATTATACTTGTTTGACATTAGCGAGATTTGGTTTTCACAACAAAAACCGCCGACTGAAAGTTTTTTGTGTAACACATACTTACATATCGTTGGTCTCAAGTAGAAAGGCCCTAACTCAAATAATTGTAATTGTATAGGAGAAGGTAAAAACATAATTGAAACTGTATGTATCATCATGTAAACGTGTCCATACAACTGCTTGTAACGCCGCTATTCTTTACAATATTGCAATGAATTTTTGCGACGAGGTGTGTTTGTGTAAAATGTATTGGAATCACTGGAAAACTCAATTTCGTAAAAAACGCGAGTTAGGGCCTTTCTACTTGAGACCATCGATATAAAGAAATAGGCATTTAAAAATTTGCATTACATTTTCTTTATAATCAACTTAATTTATTTTATCAATATTATTTGTCATTTGCATTTTTTTTACTATTTTACAAAATTTTTGAATTTTTTTTTAACAATTTTAACAAGCAGCTATTATTGTTTTTGTTTTGTTTTTTGTTAAAATGTCATTTTTTTCTTGTGCAGGGAAGTAGTTTTTAGTGCTATATGGGGAAAAACATAGTTGCATCAATAATCTAGTTACGGAGTAGATTTTGTTTTGTACGGGAAATCTAACCAAAAACAACTAGATTTGGCTCGAAATCTCGAAAGTACTAGATTTCGTTGTAGTGTAAATTGGCTATAATGGAATTTAAAATATTTTTATAAATATCTTTGAAAATGTAGGCTTAATATTCTTCGCAAATGACTTCGTGGAAGCCTTAAATATGTAGCGTGTAAATGGGTTAATCATATTTTATTTGGACAAAAACTAAAAATTTGGAAATATAAAAACATTACCTGCACCTACCCTAATAGGCCTATATGACTCAACTTTTGTTAGATCTTTTCCTGGATTTGGTATCATGGTAACTGAGGAAACCTTCCACTATATCTGACCCTTGTGAACTATAATAAATCAGGGTTGCTGTGGTTATAGTTTTATTTGAGTTTTTGTGAAATAAATTTTGTAAGGTTATTAAAATGAATAAGTGTGTTTTTATTTTCAATTTGCAATAAAAAGAACTGGAGGTTTATTATGAATAAATGGCGTTTTTAAAGCGTTAAAACGCTACAATATTTTTACATTTTATTTGTAGAAAATTTAATAATTTGGCAAGAATCTAACGTTTTCTCAGATATTTTTAAATATTTTTGTTAACCAATAGTGGACTTCACTAAAAGTATACCCAATCATTAATGTTTTTTACGATTGATTGCAAATCAAACCATTTTTTTTTTCTTCCCTAATGAATACAAATTTTACAAAACATCACACTACTTTTTATTTATTTTAAACTACTACGATTGTATTTTTCTATCAAACTTTTTTTTTAAAGGATTGTTTTGTTTTCACAAACATAAAAATAAAAGTAATATATTTATAAATAAGTTGGAAAACAAAGGCGATCAGACAGAAGGACCACTACACCATTTTTCATTGAAAATGAGAACATTTTCTAAAAAGTCAAGTCTCTGCTCCTCTACTAAATTAGGGGATAACGTTTGGTACATTCATCTTTGTTTTCACCATACTCTCCAGCTACACTCCAACGATTGAGCCCCTATTCACCGATGCTAAACCCCATTGAAATTATTTGGTCAAAAATAAAAAGTATGGCGAAAACAGATATGAATGTACCGAACGTTATTCCCCCCAATGTAGGAGAGCAGAGGCTTGTCTTTTTAGAAGAGGTGATTAAGGCTTCTAAGACATGTATAACTTCTGGAGATTGCAGTAGAACCCTACAACACACTACAACGTTTTATCAATCTGCTCTGGATGTGGAAGACATGCTTGTTGGCCAATAATACTGCGATTTGCATTTATTTTCATTTCTTCATCCTTATGTTTGTTGTATGAATATAATAAAAATCATATAATTCAGTTTTATCAATTTAAAGTTAAAATTTTTCAATTTCATTTTGATTTTTCTCGATTTCAAATTAAAATTTTTCAATTTCATTTGGAATTTTCTTAATTTCAAATTAAAATTTCCCAATTTCATTTGGAATTTTCTCAAATTCAAATTGACATTCTTAATTTCAATTGGAATTTTCTCAATTTCAAATTGATATTCTCAATTTGAATTGGAACATTCTCAATTTCAAATTGATATTCACAATTTGAATTGGAATTTTCTCAATTTCAAATTAAAATTCTCATTTTCATTTGGAATTTTCTCAATTTCAATGAAAAATGGTGTAGTATTAATCTTTTAAAAATATTTGGGTGATTCACAAGGTGTGCTATCAAGTCATATCGTCATAATGTCCTAAATAATATTTTACAATTGTTTAAAAAAAATATTTTTGTGTTTCAAACAAAATAAAATTTTTAATGCTGTGCATTGATTCGTCATAACTGTACAGTCGAAATTTAAATTATAAGCGGTTGCCCACAGCAGTCGTATATATTTCTTGTAATTTTAAGACATATGACTTTACAACTTTATGACAACCTTGTAAATCACCCAATTGAAACATCCATTATATACTAACATCCATTAAGACTAAAGAGTAAACAAAAATTGGTTTTCCATTATGGCTTGAGTTCAATTTTGAAAAAAATTCAAGCGGGAATTATTGGGCAAAATGTTTGTTCAATTTACAAAATCTAAGAGACAGGAAACTTCAAAAATTTTTCTACATGGACGTTGACTTCAATTTAAGGTTTTGTTTTATCAAAGTACAGTTTAATGTTATGATACCATTTTTAGGGATTTGTTGGGATCGGTGTTGGATTAAGCACTTTTTTTTTTAAAGAAAATTGGTTTATGTTTCCGGCAATAGACAATGTTTGCCCTAAAATAACGGTCACTTGGTTTACACGAACTTTAATTACTCACAGGCATATCAAAGCTCTTAATAAATACAAATGTCAACCAAATGATTTGACAAACTTTATTAAAACTTACTTAAGAAAAAACTTTGTGTTTTTTCTAAAAGGCTCTTTAATTCGTTTTTCTGCAGATATTAAACCCACAAATATTTAAAAGCATATCACTAAAATACCCCACATACACAAAACCACTTTTATTTTGTTTGCAAAGAACTGGCACAAAAAAAAAACACGAAATATATTTTTTTTTTATTTAAGAAAAGTTTTTGTGGCAATCATTTCCGCAACATCCAATCTGTAATGCCATTTAAGCCCTTTAAAATAAAAACACATCTTATACTATCGACATAAAAACAGACTTAATATTGGTTAGGGGAAGATGTACAGGAAGGAACCTACTACAGTGGAATCTCTTCTGAACGGACATCGCAGGTTTCATTATAATGCGTCCGTACAAGAGGAATGTCCTCTCAAAACAACTTAAATTCTTACCTTTAGCACGCTGCGGCATTCAGGTAACAGTGTCTGTTTAAAGAGGTAGTTTGCTTGAGAAATGTTTCTTTCTATATACGATTGTATTTTCTGTAATTTTTGTAACGCCAAGAAATAATGATCTTAAATATTGTAGTATGAATAAAGGACGAAAGCCGACTCAGCTAATTATTAATTTTTATATCGCTCATTTCGTGCAAGACCGTCACAACTCAAATTTGAAACTTTACAGGAGAGCCTTTTTAAGATTCCAACCTATTATTTCTCACCTTCTCTTTCACTAAAATACAGTTATAAAATCAAATGTTTCTTTTTTGCTACAAAGAAAACCACATGCACAAGAGGAATGCCAAACCCAAACTGAAATGTAACCTTGTTGATGTTAATTGCTCAAGTTTGTTACGAGAGGTCATAGCTTCACAAGCATCTATATTACCGTTATTTTTTCGATAGTTCTCTCCGTTCTTAGATCAATTTGTAGAGATTTAAGAGAAGAACATTTCTGCATTACTAACTCGAAAAAGCCAAATTTTGAGTTGTGACGGTCTTGCACGAAATGAGCGATATGTAATTATTAATACATACATATATAAATTTAAGTAAGTAAGACTACTAAATTCGGAGATAATATCATCAAGTGATATATAAATACATAAATACAGTTCTCTAGATATGTATAATAAAATCTATTTTGTGCCACGAACTCTCTCCTCTACTGGCCACATTTTGTCGGATGTTGTGTATTGATAACCAAGATGGTTTTGACTAATTTGGAAACTTTTGCGTTTGCCGTTCTCCAGATATACAGAAAATGTTTTTTGCTCATATCTCAGCCATTTATACACCGATCTGGCTGATTTTCAATAGCAAATTTTAACGGAGTATATGTGACATAAATATATAACAACCTAGTCCCCATTATTTCAAGGGTCTGCGGAAAACCCATTTCAATGGACACTCGGTTAGACGGACATCGTTAAATCAACTTCGCTTCTCATGAGGACCCAGACTACATATACTTTATAGAGCCTAAGAACAATATTGTAGAAATAACATACAAAATGACAAACTTATGTATACCGCTTAAGCTTCGGTGAAGGGTATATAAAAATGAAATAAAAAGGTCTAGTTTGTATAACTGTCGATTCTGAATAATTTTCTGTGCATTTCGGTGTACTTTTCATGGAGTCGTCAGAAAAAAGTACTAACTCCGACTCCAAACGCTGAAATTTTTTAAGTGCGGCTCCGACTCCAGCTCCTACGCTAAGCTAGATGTTAAATGTATATGAGACTGGTCCTAATTGGACTTTAAACTCTTTTATATATTTACTAGTTGTGAATGTGGGTATACTACGTATGTCATTCCGTGTGAAAATTTTTTATTATATATTTAAAACCCCATATATATTCTAAATTTCCTGAGTAATTCCAAGTCGATTTACCTATGTCCGTCTGTCTGTCCGTCTGTTGAAAACACGCTCACCTTCGAAAGACAAAGAAGTGAAGAACAACTTTGGTGTCAAATTGCTTGCGAATTGGTACCTCATCCGCCAAAAATCTCCGGATTTAGCCCCCAGTGACTATTTCCCAATTCCGAACCTAAAGAAATGGCTCGGTGGAAAGAGATTAAGCTCCAACGATGAAATTATTGGTCAAACAAATGCCTATTTTCTGGACCTCGAAAAATTCAATTTTTGGAAGGGATACACAAATTGAAGAAACGTTGGACTAAGTGCAGTAGTCTATTAACAGGTGGTACTAGATGGGAGCAGTGTTGCATTTCATATAATTACGAGCGAAGTTCGAAAAGTCACGGACTTATTGATCCGCCCTCGTATTGTGGTAAAATTTGGTCCAATTTTTGTTCATATGGACAGAAATAATATCATGCAAGTTTCTGATTATCGGTCCAAATTTACCTTAGATCCCATATTAAGCAGCCTTCTGAAAAGCACTTTTAAAGTTAAAACAAATTTCACTACTGTATTGAAATTTGTTGTATTTAGATTGTTAATAACAAAAATCACTCTACAGGATTTCGCGATGATTAGTCCATAATTTACCATGGGTCTAATATAAATGATATTTTATTTAAGTTAGATTAAATTGCTAGAAATAAACGCATACCACTGTCTGATTGTAGTCCAGTTGGTTTAAACCGGAACCAATTTTTATACTGACGTCCGTTTTTAAAAGATTAATTAATCATTTATAGCTCGAACATAGCACTCTTACATGTTTTTGTAAAAATTTCGAAGAATTTTTATTTTGGAAAATATTAGAAAATGTTTTTAAATTTTTTATGCCGAAAAATTATGGAGTCGGTGACGCGAGTTTTTTTTTGGGTACTTCGACTCCGACTCCGACTCCACAGTCCTGGTACTTTAAAAATACTTTTATTAAAAAATAGCATATAAGTACATTCTAAGGAGTGGCGATGTAAAACTCTATTATTTGCAATTATAAATATAATCTGTACAGATCTTCTGTGATCGTCTGACCAATTGCATTATGGACCATAGCTCCCATGTGAGATCATAAATCTAGTATTATTACGTTCTAATTGATAACAATGGTATAGGATTTGAATTTTTATTCGCATTAAAGAGTATATTGATATTGTAATTCCATTTGTAACACAAGGTAATAACTATCGGATATCACTTGTTTTTGTTATGACGTACACAGAAAAAATTAAAAATTGTCTCTAATCACCAAATGTATAACAAATTCATAACATCAAGCAAACAAGTTATTGATTTTGGACCTATTACCAAAATGATTATATTGATTACTAAAAATTGAAAAATTGCGAGTATTTTTTTCAATAAATGATATTTATAATTTTAATTAAAAAAATTATCAAACAACTTTGCCATTTCAAACAATGTCTTAATTAAATATTGACAATTCCCAACAACAATTCTACAAGTTTAAATTATTTTATTTTAAACGAAAAAGTCAATTAAATTTTTTGATATTTAATTGATATTTTAATTAAAAATTTATTTCAAATCAATTTAAATATTAATTAAATCAAAATTATATTTTTAATTTTCCTTCAAATAAAAAAATAATTGATTCAATTATCACATTAATTAAATTTAATTACTTTTTAAACCATTTTTTTAATTGATAAACAACTTTTTTCTGTGTAATCATTAGTCGGCTACATTAGATGGTTTACAAGGCCGATATACATATAGCCCTTAATCAACAAGAGGGTATTTACTCAAAATTTTAAAATTTTCAGTATAAGCAAAACAATTTTTAATTTAACATTGAAGGCATATGAAAAAGAATTTTAAAACCAACCGTTTCCTTACCAAAAAGTAGACAAAAAACCCCGATATTTTTGCAGCGGATAGATATGTCGATTTTTTCGAAAAATAGAAAAAGTAAAAATTTTGAGTTAATACCCTCTTGTTGATTAAGTACGATATGTATGTTGTTTTAACCATTTAATAGCACTGGGGTCTAGTCAACGTATGCGATATCGATGAAAATTGATCGACATTTTTTATTCTGGTATCACGACACTCGATATCGAATGAAATGTATCGTAATTTGAAATGATAGCATTCGATATCGAGTAACCAACGACATTAAATCTCTCGAGTTTTCATTCGATACATTAATCTATATCGTATGCAGAGAAATATGATAGTTTACTTGATACGATAGTTTACTCGATATCGAATGCGGTAATCAGGCCCCCGTTTACGCTAACTAAAGCTTCTCTGCATAGCGGAGGATTTTATACTCTACGGTCAAACACCGGCTTCGCTAACTTAAGTTTTAAAGAAGCAACACAGGACAAACAGGGGCGACGAAAATAAGAATTGAAAGCAAATTAAATCGTTTCATATGCCATAAAATATATTGATACATTTTTGGTAGGAACCGGCCATACGAGATGTTTTAGATGAATTTACTTTAGCTTATGCCCGTAATTTCTACAAATATATATCTAGCTGTGTATAGATATCTATTGTGTGACGTATTTTAAAACCTATTTCTTACCTACGGGGTAAAGTGTAGTGTATTTTAAACCATCGATTTTCGATAGTTAATTCACGTGGGCCAATTTAACGTTGAAATTGACAAAAAAGTTTTACTGGATAAGTAAAGATAACTGTACTGGATAAGTAAAGATAAGGTACGAACACGACCAGATATCTGTTAGTAGAAATAACGGACATTAAAGGAATAAAATAATAATGAAGTAAGTTTGGAAGTTATTTAATTTTTTTCAGTTGGGCGTTATTTCATTTTTCATGGGACTTATTTCATTGGGAGTTATTTCATTGGAACTTATTTCATTTGGGAGTTATTTTACTGTACCTGCACAGACTGCTATACAGAGCTGACACGAGGCGGAAGATATTGCGTTTTTTATGTCTCTTTCTTCGAAAGCTGCCCCTTTTGCATTTTTCTTTGCACCATCTTTAATGCCGCGAGACAATGAACACAAATTTATTTAGTTGAGATTTATTTTCAAAACTGTTCTAAAAAGTAACTTTTAAGTTTACCACAACACGAGTTAATGATATTTAAGTAAGTTAATAACATTATAAACCAAAGCAATATTAGATACTAAATACATAAATTTTTTGCATAAAGCAAAACGTTTGTTGAACTAATGCTTTTGTTAAACGTGGTGTGTGTTTTGTTGTTGATGTAGCGGCCTGTTTTTACACATTGCCACTTTACTTAAGCCTATAGTACACGGCATGTAAAAAGACACATGCGCATGTGGTTCTGACGTAATTTTGACGTCATCACACAACACGCAATGTTTATTGTGGCTTAGCATTGACGTCAAAATTACGTCAGAACCACATGCGCATGTGTCTTTTTACATGCCGTGTACTATAGGCTTAACAAATAATACTTTCTACCTTTTTCTTTGAAAGCTGCCTTCGCAACTGATTTGGGATTTTTTCATACGTCACTTTTTACAGCTCTGTATAGAAATCTGTGCTCATGGGATGTCTGCCTGTGTAAACATGTAAACCTCGTGTACTAAGTACAGATTGCAATTTTGTAGGTACTTTAAAAAAATTATGACTGGTAAGAATACCTCCATGATTTCGCTTAACTTTAATACCAACGATCTCTCAGAAACCATCTTATTATAATTATATAGAAATCAATGCCAAGCCAAACAGATTGCATGGCAACTTTAATTTTGTTTCAAAATTTTATAGAAATTACTTTATATATTACCAAAACCTCTTTCTGCCATACATTTCAGGCAAATGTTAAAACATATATATGGCTAAAATACTACCTCATCGCAAAATTTTGCAATGGCAGCTCCACAGTTGATCATAAATATCAAATTTAAAGCGAACAAAATCGTATATAGATGTACATTAGTATCTAGATAATATTCACCACAAATAAAAACCTGTTACAGAATATTCAAACATGTTCAATATTCTTACAAATCTTCAATTGGTTTTTACCACATACAACGGAGAGCCATATAAAAACGACAAGAGAAGAAACCTCTCTAAAATAAATGAAAAAATTCCCTCTTTAAACTTCGTATGTGTCAAGTTACAAGAATAATCAAGTGGAATAAATTGTGTTCATTCTCTTTCTATTCCAGTTTATCTCTTTGCATTAAACTGTCGTAAAATGTATCCTTCATTTAAAAAGTGTTAGATGTGACATGTATTTGATGTAAATGACACAAACAGGAAACAATTTGACACTTAAAACCAAATGGGATAAAAAAAAATTATCCAATAAAATAAAATGTAACATATTTTACAACAATAAGAAAAACAACAATAATAAGAAATAACAAAATTATTTATTTCACAAATTCCTCGAATTCCAGGGGAGTTCCCAAACAAAACGTAAAAATTTCACATCTTAAGAGTTTTTTTTTATTAATTTTTTTTATACCCTCCACCACCACTGTGGTGAATGAGGGTATACTTAGTTTGTCATTCCGTGTGAAAATTTTTTATAATACATCTAAGACCCCATAAAGTATATATATTCTGGCTCCTTGAGTAATTCTAAGTCGATTTAGCCATGTCCGTCTGTCCGTCTGTTGAAAACACGCTCACTTTCGAAAAACGCAAAAGAAAAGAACAAACTTGGTCTCAAATTGCTTGTAGTTATCCTAAGCAGTTTGGGATTGAAATCCAGCAACATCGGTTTAGTAGGATCAGAACTATGAATCAAAATGTGGAACCACTGCCCAAAAAAAAATTGATAATTTTTATAAAAAAACTAACATAAATCGTGGAATAATGCACGGAATGACATACAATTTTGCAGGAATTCGCCTTATACGACTGCAAATCATACTGTATTTAATTTCGTGAAGATCGGTCCATAATTGACCATGGGCCCCATTTAAACCCTTCTCGCGGAAAACAGTTTAGTACGCCTAAAACCGCAATAAATAACGCTAGCATACTTAAATTTGGTACGTCACAGTTTCATAGGACCACAAATCACACTGCAAAATTTTTTGAAGATCGGTCCATAATTTACACTAGTCCCCATATAAACTCCCGGAAAACACTTTTTGTACGCCTAAAACCGCAATTAATAACGCTAGCATACTTAAATTTGGTACGTCACACTTTTATAGGACCAGAAATAACACTGTAAAATTTTTTGAAGATCGATCCATAATTTACACTAGTCCCCATATAAACTCCCGGAAAACACTTTTTGTACGCCTAAAACCGCAATTAATAACGCTAGCATACTTAAATTTGGTACGTCACACTTTTATAGGACCAGAAATAACACTGTAAAATTTTTTGAAGATCGATCCATAATTTACACTAGTCCCCATATAAACTCCCGGAAAACACTTTTTGTACGCCTAAAACCGCAATTAATAACGCTAGCATACTTAAATTTGGTACGTCACACTTTTATAGGACCAGAAATAACACTGTAAAATTTTTTGAAGATCGGTCCATAATTTACACTAGTCCCCATATAAACCATACTCCCGGAAAACAGTTTAGTACGCCTAAAACCGTAATAAATAACGCTATCATGTTCAAATTTGGTATGCCACAGTTTTATAGGACGAGAAATCACACTGCCAAATTTCGTGAAGAGTGGTCCATAATTTATCCTAGGCCCCATATAAACCCTACTTCCGGAAAACCGGGTAGTACGCCTAAAACCGTTATAAATAATGCTATCAAATTGAAGTTCGGTACGTCACAGTTTTATAGGACGAGAAATCACACTGCCAAATTTCGTAAACATTTGTCCATAATTTACCATAGGCCCCATATAAACCCTACTCTCGGAAAACAGTTTATTGCGCCTAAAACCAAGTAAATCCCACTTTGGGAAAATAATTAAATTCACCTAAAACCATCACAGATATAGATATTGCGGTGCAAATTTGTGAAATTGTATTGAAATTTATTCTAATTTATTTTATGTAATACCAGAAATCAGTCTTCAGAATTTTGGGATGATTGGTCCATAATTTATCATACGTCCAATACGAATTACGCTCCTAAAAATCATCTTAGTGCGGCTAAAACTGTAACGAATCATGATATTTTACTCAAGCCAGTTCATAAAATTTTCTTATTGTCGGTCAATAATTTAATTCAGGTCTAAACCGCAACCAATTTTAATGCTGACGCTCGTTTTTGTGAAGCTTAGCTAATAATATATATGTATTTACAATATAGAGCCCACTTCTGTCGGTGGAGGGAATCAAAGATTCGGTACAGCCGAATATAGCCCTCTAACTTGTTTTTTTTTTACTTTGTATACGAAAATGTTATAAGACGTACCAAATTATATCGTGTGGACGCCATTGTTCTAAATCCCTAATTCCTAAATAACTTGCATACATTAATCAAAAATCATTTTTTTATGTTTACAGTGCACTAGCATAATGCACAATTTTCCATTGAATAGTAACATTTTTTTTAAAAATTTGCTAAAAAAAAAAGTAGCAAAATGTTTTCAAAACACAAAAAGGGGATACAATTGTTGAACCAAGTCATCGTTTTTAAGTACTGATTGTGTTGATGAAATTTTTTTACAAGTCCTTGTACATATCCATAATTAACTTAGAAAAGCACGCACTCTTTCCGGATCCATTAGATCAACTACTCCCATTGCATTGTTAACGTGGCGAATAATCAGATCATAGTCAATATATATTTCAGCAGCTTTTCCATCTACACGTCGCTTGACCCCTGAATACCGCTGTTGGATCAATCAAATTTGAGGAGTGGTAGACACGTTTTTGTATTCATCTACTTGCATTTACCCCGCTACGCCGGGGTAATTGAAAATTTTTCAGTTTTAGTAAAAGTTGGCCGAATTTATAACGTAACGACGTAACCATGAGTTACAAACGTTCTTTTTTCTCACTTTTCGAGATACGATGGAATATTTTGTTTCACATCTTTTCGATGCGAGAATTTCTCACCAAAGTTACAGAACATGGGTACAGGTTTAGTTTGGTATGACTAAAAACAACGCCACGAAGTTTAATGATGATCGATCGGTTCATAACTAGAATTGGTATGAGAAACGATCATTTGAATTTCAAAAATGCGGTCTTAATTTGATACCAAAATTACCATAAACAGGCACAACTTAAAATTTATCAAAATCGTTCTTTTTTCGTAAACCTGTCCAATAATTAAATTTTAGCGAACACGAGAATTTCGTTTGCGTCACTGTGTTTTTTAACTTTTTTTTTTCAAAATTTTGTGAAACAGTCATGTTTTTGAAGCCAGTTTTTTCTGCCTCTCCTAAATATTTTTGAATTTTGATTTATGATTTGGTGTGCGATATGTTGACTACCTCTGCGTTTCTGGGAACTGATTGTTACAGTACAATATGTTATATTAAATGATTTTTTTCTAGCTTAGTTAAATCTGTTTTTGTTTGATTATTCTATAAATTATACAAGTAAACAAGTGAAAATTACATTTTCTTATTCTGCAGAGAAATCAAAAAAAAAAAAAAAAAAAATAAAAAAATTATTTATAAGTAGACAGCTATTCCAAAAATGTACATATTTAATATTACGTACAATTCCAACTAACTTAATACTCATACCCACATGCTGTTAAGTGTAAAAATGCAAGTAGGAGCACGTGCTTTTTGTTTGTATATGAATCTGTAAATTTACATGTGGGTTTTCGTAAATTTCTCTAGAGATTATTTAACAATAACTTTAATCTAGTCGCAAAATTTCTTGTTACGAACAAAATCTCACAAATTAAGTTAAACTAGAAAATACAGTCACTTCATTTGTTATAAAGTAAATTAACACACACACACATGCACAGGCAAATAAATCCTTACAAAGGCAAGACTACACATCCCTAAGATTTTTATAAATAATAAAGCAATAATAAAACAAAAACAAGGAAAAAAAGAATATTGTCAATAGTTTTAGTACAGAATGACAAAAACAAAAAAAAAAAAAAAAAACTTTGGCAGTATTTTAAGCAGCCCAACAAACACGAAGGCTTGAATTCAAATTAGAGATTATTTAAAGTCAAACCATTTCTCAAATAATAATAGGCATTTCAAAATGGAATATTGTCAATAGTTTTGTACAGAATGACGAAAACAAAAAACAAAAAAATTTACTTTGGCAGTATTTTAAGCAGCCCAACAAACACGAAGGTTTGAATTCAAATTAGAGATTATTTGAAGTCAAACCCTTTCTCAAATAATAATAGGCATTTGAAAATGGAATATTGTCAATAGTTTTAGTACAGAATGACGGAAACAAAAAAAATTACTATGGCAGTATTTTAAGGAGCCCAACAAACACGAAGGTTTGAATTCAAATTAGAGATTATTTGAAGTCAAACCCTTTCTCAAATAATAATAGGCATTTGAAAATGGAATATTGTCAATAGTTTTAGTACAGAATGACGGAAAAAAAAATTACTTTGGCAGTATTTTAAGCAGCCCAACAAACACGAAGGTTTGAATTCAAATTAAAGATTATTTAAAGTCAAACCCATTCTCAAATAATAATAGGCAATTGAAAATGGAATATTGTCAATAGTTTTAGTACAGAATGACGAAAACAAAAAACAAAATTTACTTTGCCAGTATTTTAAGCAGCCCAACAAACATGGAGGCTTGAATTCAAATTAAAGATTATTTAAAGTCAAACCCTTTCTCAAATAATTATAAGCGTTTGAAAATTATTTGGAAATAATTTGAAAAACACATACGCTCTTGTCATATAAATCGCAACGCAACGGCAAAGAATTATATTGAAAGCAAAAAAAATGTCATAAATATTTTGTAATTTTGTTGTTGCTTTATACAGAAATTCATGTACCGTTTTAAAATTTTCAACGCCACAAGCTATGCAGCGGTTGAAATTTTAAAACGCAATGTGAATTTCTGCAGAAAGCAACTACAAAATTACAAAATATTTATGACATTGCTTGTGCTTTCCATATAATTCTTTGACGTTGCGTTGCGTTTTACATGATTAGGGCCATAGTGTTTTCAACAAAAAGGGAAAATTATTTGCAAACTGAGAAATTCATTTATTTTCAAGTTGCTTTCAAACGTTATTCTCACATGTATTTTTAATTGTGAATTGTAATTAGGGATGCCAATCTGGACTGGTTTTCTCTAATCCCGGGATTCTGGATTTCAAAAAATCAAGTCCCAGGATCCCGAAAAATTCCTGGATATCAGGATTCGGGGTTTTTGAAAGTTAAAAGATAAATGCTTTTCATAGATATTAATTAAAGAAAAAACGTCTAAAAAAGAGATCTACAAACAAAAGTTTTATAATCCCTTTAATATTACAATGTAAATGTAATTATTCTATTGATTACTAAAATTTCTAAAAACTAAAAATTGTGATTTCTTTCTTCATTAATGATTAAATTAAATATGATAAAAACACCGTCCAACAATGTGTTAATAGATTCAACTAAAAAATAATTTATATAAAATCTATATTTTATTCAATTACCTCAGTTAATTCAAACTAAATAATAAATATAGTAATTGGAAAGAGCAAAATAGTAATTGATTTATTTGTAAGATTCTATAAAAATTTTAATTAAATGAATTAAGATGAATAGATGAAACTTGAATTTAAAAATAAGTAACAAAATCCATTTTTCAGTTAACCATAAAAATCTTATTTTAACAAAAACAAATTTTTAAACCAGGAATTATGTTGTGCATAAATTACACATCTTAATTTCGTGAAACCGCTCTATAAATTACCGTAGGCCCCATGTCCACTCTCGGATAACACTTTAATAAGCGTGAATCTGTAAAGAGAAAAGTTTATATTTTGCATTGAATCAATTACAAAATAAAACCACACGGTTAAGTTAACGATTTCGGGATTGACTAAATCCCGAAAATTCCGGGATTTTTCGGGACTGGTATCCCTAATTGTAATACATGTGGAACTTACATAAATGAATTATTTTTTTTTTTGTAAATTCATATTTATTTTACTTTTATACCTTCCACGACTTGAACTTAGGGGATACGAAAGCTGTGTTCACATTATGTGTATTGGTCATGTGGATTGTCACTTTTTCCCATGTTAAATTTGTACATATCGTCTGAACACCTCCAAACAATATCATGGGTTATTTCTCTGTGTACAGTTCATATGATATTTTTGATTTAAAACGAGTTCTATTTTCAAGTGGCAAAGCATCTGACATCAGCTGGTTCGAAATTTATTGAAATTTTATTAAATATAAATAATAATAGTAAATAAATAATAAAAAAAATAAAAAAAGACACATATAATTGTTATTTTTTGTACAAAAAAAAAAAAAAAAAAAAAAAAAAATGGGCGAGATTGGAGAAGTGGGTGTGGCACTTCCCATATAAAGACGTTATACATTTCTGTATATCTGGAGAATGAAACGAGCTAAAGTTCCAAATTAGGAACAAACATATCGGTTATCAATACACAGCATCCCACAAAATATGGGTGGGATTGGAAAAGTGGGCGTGGTACCTCCCGTACAAAGACATTATTAAAAATATGCAACATTTTAAGCCTCTAGTATGACATATGAACACGTTTTATATATCAAAATATTAGAAATTTTTAGCAGAATATATTTCCCGAAAACCCTAAAAGTTTTTTCCCAGAAATGGAAGAGTAATGCTCATCTTCGCGAGTCCAAGTTTTATAATCTAAGTAAATGGTAAATTTCTTCCTAAAGGCGTGGGTATATAAATCTGCCAAATCGTTTTTGCATCTTAAAAACTTGCAAAAACAGATAATTATACTGTATGACAATACGGCAGTGGTGGTGGTGTGTTTCCCTTCTTCGCATATTCACCTTTCATACTCAAACAACAAACTCACACAAAGATATTTACACACGGCCTATTTACTTATATTAACGTTAATTTCGCATGCGTACCAGTGATTGAGTGGTCTTGCCGTTATGTTACAAGTAAATTTCTGGGTGTTGGCGGGTTCAGATCCCATTCGATTAATTTTTTTCTCTTGGTATTTATAAATTACTTTTAATTAAATAAAAAATATATAAGTTTCTGCTATTTTTTCTTTTATATCCTTTAAAAAAACACTCTTTTTTTTTTTTATAAAATTTTGAGTTTTGTTCTAAATAAATGCGCATTTTTTTCTGTGGCTAATAATTTCATCTAAAAACCAAACACAATTTATTTTAGACAAAACCCTTAATATCTCAATACAAGAAATTTCGACTTAAGCCATTTTTATTTAATGCCACAGATATATTATATATGTATATTTATATAAATATCCTTTTGTTCTTATCGCAGCATGGTGAAGGGTATATAAGATTCGGCATAGCCGAACATAGCACTCTTACTTGTTCTTGATAGGTTATGTCAAATGTACTTTACATACCAACATTTGAACATGAAAATTATAAACCATATTATGTATTACTCAAATTTTGGCATACATATGAAATTACATGTGTGTAGAAAAGTGACATTACACATGACAAATACACATAATGTGAACATTGCTTAAGTCTAGGCTAATACACATTAACTTTTGCTGCTCAACTTCTTTTTAATTCCGTTTTAAGGATACCAATATAATAAATTTTTTCGGTTATAAATGCTCCAAAGATACAACAATTTTATTCACAGTGAATCAAAGAGAAAAAATTAACATGCAGCCATCGTTTTGCATATACGTACGTATAAAACAACAAAGAGTACTGACCGATTACAAGCAGAGTTGCCAATTAAGCGCTTTAGGGGCTAGATTTAGCGCTTTTGAACTGTTAAAAAGGCGCATATTTCCCCTTAGCGCTTTTTTTAAAAAGAGCGCTACACTTGCGCTTTTCTGTTAACATTTATTGAGATTATAAATACCGAATATTTCGTCTGGTGGTTCTTGGTATGCCGCTTGAAATAAATCAATTCTAAATTTAGATATTTTAATTACACAGAAAAAATTATTAAATTTCTTCAATCTCCAAATTTATTCCAAATTCACAATATCAAGCAAACAAGTTGTTGATGTTGCACCTATTACCGAAATGATTATATTGATTACTAAAAATTTTAAAATTTTGAAAAACTATTTTCAATAAATGATATTTTTAAATTTAATTAAAAAAGTGATCAAAAAACTTTGCCGTTTCAAACAATGAGTTAATTTATTTAAATAAATATTGACAATTTCCAATAACAATTCTACATGTTTAAATTATTTTATTTTAAACGAAAAAAGTCAATTAAGATTTTTTGTTATTTAATTAAAATTTTAATTGATAATTTATTTCAAAACAACTCAAATTTTAATTAAATAAAATTAAATTTTTAAATTTCTTTCAACTAAAAAAATAATTGATTGAATTATCACATTAATTAAATTTAAATACTTTTTAAACCATTTTTTTTAATTGATAAAACACTTTTTTCTGTGTAGGCTTAAGTTCATTGAATTTAATTTTCATTAAATTATTTTTATGAAGACAGGAATTTTACAACATGAAATTAATAAAATTTTTTTTTTTTTTTTTTTTTTTTTTTTTTTTTTGATAATTTTTCATTCTTGACTGCGCTGAGATTTGAAACCAGGCTTTCACGGACAGGTTGCCCAGACTAGTTTCGATTGTAACCACACAATCTCTTTAGTGGGGCTTGCCGTCTTTACTCACTCGGCTATTGAAGCCGGATGACGTCAATAGTCAAACATCAATCTTTAAACCAAATGGTATTTCACCTTGGTAGATCGAAATTTGCTTTTTGAATGATTATCTATTTTAATTGATATACATGTTCTTCCTAACTTCTGTTTTTTCGTACTTTTTATGAAAATTAAATTCAATGAACTTAAGCCTAATTAAAATATCTAAATTTGGATTAAAAACCATTAACAGTTCAATAAAATAACCACAATACTAATTAAATCAAATCTATATAATAAGTGTGCCTTTTTTTAAATCCTTAATCCATTTTTTTTATATCTCGAATATATATTCAAATGTATTAAGTGATATCGAGACCTATCATTGCCTCATATGAAGCAAATGAACAATGTAAATATAAAAATATAGATTAATATTTGTAATTATTCTGTTGCGCGTTCTATTTAAGGTATTTTTAGATCAAAATATTTTATTTTGTTGTTTCACATAGAAGACTAATTTTTATGCCTTAATTTTAAAGAACTCAAGAATTTTCAAATTGTTTGTTAAGTGTTTATTTTGCTTTATATTTCATATTAATTATATTTTCAAACACCCAGAGAAAAAAACATGTTTAAATTTGGTCACCTCCAACAAAACTATTTTTAAATAAAATTTAAAATATACTATGGTTATTTTAACCATATTATTGTCATCGACAACCATATTATGGTTAATTTAGTCCTCCATCAAGAAGGCACAACCATATTATGGTTACCTCCGAACATGTTTTGATTAACAATAACTAAAATATGTTTTACACTTATAATACGAGTAGCATGGTTGATTTTCAACCATAGAATGTTGCTCTTGGAAAAGAGGAAAATACTATTGTTATTTTGAAAACAAATTATTGTTGTATTTAACCATACCATGTTTAGAAGCAACCATAATATGGTTGTGGCTTCTTCATGGAGGACTTATTTAACAATAATATGGGTGTCGGTGAAAATAATATGGTTTAATTAAACATAATATGTAGATATTGGGAATTATTTCTTTTCATAAGCAACTTTATTATATTCAACATTTTTTTTTTCGAATTTATTCTATGAGTTAAATTTCAGTTATGTATTTTATAAAGCTTTTTGTAATAGCACTATTCCTTAAATTATTTTAGAAATGACTTTATACACTACCAGACTATTATATTGTATTTTCTTGTTACATTTAACCTTAGCTTTCCGTTGGATAGCAATGAAGTATATTTATGTACAGAAAAATTTACAATTATTAGACATCAGCAGAATGTAATGCATTTTCTGGCCCGCTACGGCCTTCGTCAGCATTCTTTATGTCACACTGAATAGTGATACTTTATAAATTGAATGTATTTAACTCAACTATTTTAACAAATAGATATTGGGAATTATTTCTTTTCATAAGCAACTTTATTATATTCAACATTTTTTATTTTTCGAATTTATTCTATGAGTTAAATTTTAGTTATGTATTTTTTTAACAAGAAAATACAATATAATAGTCTGGTAGTGTATAAAGCAGTGATGGAAAATTCAGTACTATGGTACTATTTTCAGTACTTTTTCCTTTTAAAAATACCA
The DNA here is from genome assembly GCA_943735925.1 of Pollenia amentaria. NCBI lineage: Eukaryota > Metazoa > Arthropoda > Insecta > Diptera > Polleniidae > Pollenia > Pollenia amentaria. The sequence goes on along the minus strand of OX031010.1, from coordinate 177,711,440 downwards.
CGGTACCCCCACGTCCGTTTAAGTACTATTTTCTTGTTAGCTTCTTTGTTTAGAAATTTATCGTTGATATTTTTTTTAACATTCAAAACCAGGGCTGTGGAGTCGTCAACGTAAAGACTAACTCCGACTCCAACCGCTCAAATTCCAACTCCGACTCCTAATCTAACCTTAATGCTAAATGTATATGAGACTGGTCCTTATTTGACTTTAAACTCTTTTTTTTTAATGCATTACCTTTTAAATGGTCAAATATAGAAAGAAAATAAATCTGTAAAAATTTCAAATCATTTCAAAGTATTTTTATTTGGGAAAATAATATTAGAAAATTTTTTATGCCGAAAAGTTTTGGAGTCGGAGTCGCGAGTGTTTGTCGGTACTTCGACTCCGACTCCGGTATAAGAACCTCAACTCCGACTCCACAGTCCTGTTTACAATATTGCCTACACAACATTTATTGTTATTTTTTCGTTCATGTTTTTGTTGTTTATGTTTTTATACCCTTCACCCAAGGTAAAATGGTATATATAAATTTGTCATTCCGTTTGTAATTTCTACAATATTTATCGTTACCCTATAAAGCATATATATTCTGGATCCTTATGAGAACATAAATTAAAATCCGGTTGACCGTTATAAATAATTACGTATTTTTTTTTATTTTAAAGTTTATTTTCCAAAAAAAAAAAAAAATGTTTGAAAAAAGTACCAAAATGTATGGTGGTCAGTACCATCTAAATTGTTCAATTTTCCATCACTGGTATAAAGTCATTTCTAAAAAAATTTAAGGAACAGAGCTATTACAAAAAGCTTTATAAAAAATACATAACTGAAATTTAACTCATAGAATAAATTCGAAAAATAAAAAATGTTGAATAAATATAATATGTTTAACATTTTCTTTAAAAATAGTTTTGTTGGAGGTGACCATATTTAAACAAGCTTTTTCTCTGCGTGTAGTTTGCCTAAAATATCAGAAAATGCAAAAAAAAAATGGCAAAAAAAAAAAGTCGGAGGAGCGAGAACTTTATTATGTAATTTGAATTGGCCTAACCTTTCTGAATCCAAATTTGTTCACAGTTTGATGCAATCACGTCTAGTTATCATTTTGTTTACTGATTTTCATGATTTCATGGCTTATTTTATTCGTAATATATCTGGATTTCCGATAAATGATAATAATGTAACATTTTTGTCCTAACAATTTTTTTTTAATGATTTCTGAATTATTGGCGTTAATTTTGAAAATACTTTTAACGCAGAGCGAAGCGGAAAGTTAGGCAATTCTCATCTTTTTGAGCGAGCACCTTAACAATCAGCTAGTATTTTCCTTTATTTAATTTTTTATTTTTTTTTTTTTTTTTGCAAAATTCAATTCTAATAAATCGTCCAATAACATTTTTACGTTTATTTTTATAACAAATAATTGAAAAATTTACCAACCGCTTTTATATGTAACCAAATAATGAGTGGGTGTTGTCAAAGTTTTTATTGTGTCATACACATTTTGCTTTACACATTTCTGCCAAAGTTAGAGTCGCCACGCAACGCGACGAAGTTGTATCTGAAACGGCCTTTAGTTCCTAATTACAAATATTTTCAAAAGTACCTCAAAACTCAAAACAAAACGTTTCTTTAAATTGGCAGCATTCCTACTTGTCTCTATGTAACGAATTCGCCAATATATTTTCTTTTATTTATTTTATGATTTTGACATTATAGAACTCACAAGGGAGAGCTGAAAGAAAAGAAACGGCTTAGAATGGCTTTGACTTAAAGAAACGCACGCACATTAGACGTTATTACTCCACAGCACTTCTTAGTGCCATAAAATGAAGCGAAATATAAAACAATTGTGTATTATTTGAAATAAATTAAGTGCTAAAACATTAAAAGGGCAATCTGTATTAATCGTTATTATTGTTATTAAACTAGTTTCGTATCAGCCGTAAAAAACAAAATCTCAAACGGATACAAAAATGTCTGCTCAAAAGAACAGTCACCAGCGGCAATTTAATTATGAGTTCTTTAAAGCTATTTAATGTTCTTTTTTCATATAAAAAATTTTTTCTTTTATACCCTACACAACCATGGAGTATTATCCGTTTGTGCTGATATTTGTTACGCCTCAAAAAATAATTGTCCTAAATCCATATTTGGAATCAGGGAGAAATTTAAATACTAAATGCACTATATCCATTTTTGGCGTCTGGAAGGAATAGTGAATATATAAAAACCTAACCTCTGGAATATTATTTCCAATATCATATTATTTCCAACATTAGCGCTATGACACCTTTTCTATCAGTGCATTGCAGTACATCTCCAGGGTGGGGGCGAGATTCATAATCAATAATTTAAGTACGTTTGAAATTTATTTTAAAACAAAATGTTTATACAAATGCTTCTTAAAACAGATTTCAAGTTTAAATAATTTTTTTATGAATACGTCAGATATATCTGATGTAAAAACTTAACTTTCAATGCTACTTTTAATGACTTCCTGAATTCATTAGTTTGTAGCTTTATTCGCCGATTTTTGCATTATTAGTTATATATAAAATAATAACTTTATTATTACATCTTAAATAAGTCATTATTATACATTACAAAAAAATACTTTGGTGTAATGACTTAAATAAGTTATTATTATATGGTTTTAAATAGTTTTTAAAATCAATTTGCAATATGTTATATTAATATTTGTTAGATATCCGGTAATATTATAAAATTTTAAGAATAATTTCGATGTGAAATACATAGATAATCCAAAAATCAATCAAATGCATGTAAATATGTTCCATGCAAATAAATATGTTCCAAAATTACCAACACAATATATTTTCGTTATTAGAATACTAGAAGTGATATAAATTTAAATTGTTCGGAATTATTTTGAATCCGTATTTTCATTTCAATCGATTTTCGTAATTCCGACAAATTTTAATTTTGTTATTTTTAAGTTAAATGTGGCAATATTTTGCAAACCAAAACAAAAACCTTTTTCGATCGAAAAATTAAAAGTGATTTCATTCCGAGAAAATTTATTGGTTTTCGTTTTCTGAATAAGCTTTTTCGGAAATAAAAAAACTTTCGATCGAAATTTATTTCTGAGACAGGCCCATATATTTACATATATATATATACACACATTGTTATTACAGTGTCAGCAAAAGCACTCTTTATTAAATATGTTCTTACATATCGAAAAATTTATTATTGTGTACACTTTTTCAACAAAAATTCCATAAAATTTCAAGTAATTTTAATTAGTGTGTTTTAACCTTTTTGAAAGTTAATTTGAAAGTCTCTTTTGGTAACAACATATTTTTTTACAACTTTTAAGTATAAAATAAAGGTATTATTTTTTAGGTTGTAATTGGCCAAATTATAAAGGATTACTTTTGGGACATCGTGAACAAAAATAAGTACTTTTTTTAGTAGAAAAATAAGTACTCTTTTCCTCAAGTTCTCATTATTTTTCTGCTTATTTTGTAAGCAAAGTTTTTGCTGGGGAAAACACAGAAAAAAAATAGAAAATCGACTTTAATTAAACAATTCGTTCAGGCAATTAAATTGTTTTACTAATAGTGCCCCTTCAAAAGAATTGATCATATCAATTAATGGATTTGTATTTTCGAGTCATGGCACACAAATTTAGTCAATTAAAGAATTAATTGCATGAACTAAAAAATAAGCAACATATACACCAACATTTAAATTTATGTGTTTTGATTAAAAGAATTAATTGCAGCAAACAAAATACTAATTGAAAAAATTAATGTACACCAATTAATTATTCAATTCAACAATTTTTGGCAAATATTATTTCTGTGTACATAAACACATAAAAAAAAATTGATATCATGTCTGTATTCGCTAGTGATGTCAATCCCGATCCCGAAAAATTCCGGGATTGTAATTTTTTAAATTTTTTAATCCCAAGATTTTCGGGATTAAGTCAATACCGAAATCGTTTACTTAATTTTTTTGTACATAAAATTTGGCATCGAATTGATACCACTGCTGTCATAGCGTAGAAGATGCATAAAATATGACAAAATTTTAGGATGACGTTCGTCATTGGATTGATGTCACTTTTTGCCTCATTGTTGTCATTTGTAATAACATTGATGTCACAATTCTGCTGTTCGGGCATCATCAATGCATCAATGTGCTAGAAATTTTTTACTGTCATAATTGTTTTGGGTGTTTGGGGTATTAAGTAGAGTTTTTTTATTCCCGCACTTTTTGGATTCCCGGGAAAGCGGGAAATAAAAATCAAAATCCCGGGATCCCCGCCCAAAATTTTGTATTTATTTGTTTACTTATTTCTCCAATGAAACTAATAATTCTTACTGTCTATTACGCTTAAAAGAATTAAATCTACTATCTATCAGGCGCGGATTCAGGGGGAGGGAAAAAAGGATATTCCCCCCCCCCTAAATTATAAAAATATGTTTTGCTTATTTCGATAATACACGAATTTCCGAATGTACAAAATTTTTTGAAATCCCATCAAGTTTTTTTTTTGTTTTTCATAGAATCGCTAAAGGTGTTATGATACTTGCTATTTTTTGTATTGGATTTTTTTAGGATTGACTGAATGAAACAACAAATGCGAGAAAGAACAAGAAATACAATACAATATAAAATGTAAACAAAACAAACAATATTGCCCACGTTTTGTTCCCACAAAAACCGTCAAAAAAGCTATAAATCACAAAAAAAAAGTTAAAAGTCGCTACTTTCGATCAAAAACTAAAAAAGTTAGCAGCAGTGCTAACATTTAATTTGGAAATGTCAATTTTAAGTTACAAATTTTTATATTTTTTTTGACAGTCTAAGATTATTTATCGATAACACACGTATATTTTTTTGACATTTCAAGATTTTTTATGGTATAATCAAACTCTTTACACTTAGTCAGTTTTCCTATGCAAATATATTTGCACTGTTCTCCAATATAGAAAAAAATACAAAAAATAGCAAGTATCATAACTCCTTAATCAAATTTTCAATAAGTATCCAAGTATTTACCCTAATAGTTATTTATTATATATTTCCAATGAAACATCTAGTTTACTGGATTTAAATACATATTATTCTACATTCAATCCCAGCAGGTGCCATCTATATCCGAAAAATAATCGCTTGGGTTGAAAATGCGAGCGGTCGAATTATTAATAAGCCTTAGTAGTATATGCAATATTTTTATTTGTGTTATGATAATTATTTATTATATACATTTGAATATAACCGTTTTTCCTATCATATTTTCAAAATAGAAGGATTTGAATTTGAATTTTATATGCATTGCCATTCTACCTTCCCATATATACATATAAATATATGTATTGGTCTAGTAAAAGTTCACCAAAGAAGAATTATATAACTGTCAAATTTCAAGTGCATTAATAAGAAAAGTTCTTTGATATACAAAAATTACATAAAAATGAGTGAAACAATGGAGAGTCCGTAATTTTTTTTTTAATATAATGTACATATGTATATAAGTATATATCATTACCTTCAGTCGAAAAGGATGTAGTCCAATGTATAAATTTTATAGGAGAGAGAAAAAATTTTCTAAGGTCTTTAGTTCTGAATATATTTGAAGTCTGTAAATCCAGTTTTGCTTCAGTGCCGACTCTTTATTGGCTTGCAAGCCAACTAAAAATAATACATTTATGTTTCAAATAGCTTTTTGTGACTTATCACCTTTTCTATTATATATCTTATACTTTTAATGTACATCTTAGTATGTCAATTTGCAAAAATAAAATATACCATAAAATTATTTTTTTTATTTCAATGTTGACTATTAACAAATATTAACAAATTTTTTTTTAAATTTTCACATTTCAATGGGCCCTAGCGCTTTTTTAAGCATTTTTGGAATTACATCTTTAGCATTTGGATATACATATCGTTGCAAAACAAGAACGAGAAAAAAAATATTTGTATATTTTCTGCAAACGATGTATTTTTGTTAACTCTATTGAACTGCATCAAAAACTTAATTTTCAAATATTGTGGCATTAGCACATTTACGGCTGAAGGTACATCTGTACGTATGTATGTGCAGCCAAAATTATTTTTGTCTTTCCATTGTTATAAGCTTTAAAATTCCTTTCTAAATAAAAATAATTTAAATAAAAAATTAGCTGTACTCAACTTAAACCAGAATAATTATATATGTATCTTTAGATTAAAACCCAAACAGATCGACTTAAATTCATTACTTAATTTTAAAATTAGTGAAGCATATTCTTTCTTCCAAAATTTTGTTAACAATTGCATGTTTTTTTTTGGTCGAAAAATTGGTCAAACAATTTAGTATGATGTAGTCAAATAAATTGTTTCAAATAAAAAAAAAAACATTAAAAATAAATAAAATTATTTTTATAGCCAAAACGTTATTTAAAAAGATTAATTTATTTTAATTTATATTGAACTGATCTTATATTCTATTTTACCTTATTGTTGAGGTTTTTTTAATATAATATAAATATATCGTTTTTAATCAACTTTTAAAAACAAATTTTTTACTTGTTTTGTACCATAAAACATTCCCCCCCCCCTAAGGCTCAAGCTGGATCCGCGCCTGCTATCTATTATATAACAAAAACGTGAAAAATGTAAGATTCAAATTATTTTAAGACACTTAACAGGTTATATTGATGCCAATAGGATAATATAAATCAAAATACGTATATACATTGTCAAATTCAGAGCTTGTTTGCATAATTAGGTGATTAGGATTAAGGGGTGATTAGGAACTAAAAGCTAAATATAACGAAGTAAGAGTTCTGAAACAATTTTACCGTTTAACAAATTCAGTAGAAAGGAGAAATTTTATTTACTACATTTATTTAATAACATATTTTTTACAATTTTATAACCTTAATCAGCAGTGGTGTATGAAGGTATATTAAGTTTGTCATTCCTGTGTTATTTTTTTAATATTCATCTAATGGCGATTTCTTTTCTGAGAAATATGTTGCATAAATGTTACATGCTCTATCTCTTTTGTGTAGAGCATGTACCATTTATGCAACATTTTTCTCAGAAAAGAAATCGCCATAAGGTCCCATAAAGTATTTTTATTATTAGTCGTTTATTAACTCTAAGTCGATTTTGCCATTTGGGTGTCAAATTTTTTCTAGATCTTCTAGGCTGTTTGGGATTGAATCGCTTCAGTGGGAAAATAGATGATATGCACCCAAATGTAGAACTACCACCCTAAAAACTCAACTAAAACCAACATAAATTTGTGGCAAAATGCACACTATTTTCTACTTTCTACACCCAGAGAAAAAATATGTTTAAATTTGGTCTCCTCCAACAAAACTATTTTTAAAGAGAATTGCAAACATATTATGTTTAAATTAAACCATATTATTGTCACCGACAAACATATTATTGTTAAATTAGTCCTACATCAAGAAGGCACAACCATATTATGGTTGCCTCCGAACATCTTTTGGTTAGTAATAACTAAAATATGTTTAACATTTATAATAGCATGGTTGATTTTCAACCAAAGCATGTTGCTCTTAGAAAAGAGGAAAATACTATTGTTAATTTAAAAACAAATTATTGTCATATTTAACCATAACATGTTAAGAGGCAACCATAATATGGTTGTGCCTTCTTGATGGAGGACTAATTTAACAATTATATGTTTGTCGGTGACAATAACATGGTTAAATTTAAAAACAATATGTTTAAAATTTTGTCTAAAAATAGTTTTGTTGGAGGTGACCATATCTAAACATATTTTTTCTCTGCGTGTACTTTTATAAGACTCAAAATCACTTGAAATGCCGCATATGAAACACAATCGAGGAAAACTATTTACTACGTCCTTAACCGCAAAGCTTTATATTAATTTTGTAAAATTTACATTTACGCTAATACAAGAAATAAAATTTCTTGATGATAGGTCTATAATTTATCATAGGCCCAATATAAAGCCCATTCTCAAAAATTAGTTTAAAAGCCTTAAACTGCAGAAACTTTAAATATTGTGGTGAAATTAAGTTGGATAAAACAACTTAAGACACAAGTCTGACATAAATTGACTAAAGTTTTAAAAAAAGATTTTGTTCAAAATTTTCCGGGAATCCCGCAATAAATTCCCGGGAAAGCGGGAATTGAAAACAACAGAAAATCCCGGGAATTCCCGGGACGAGAAATCCCGGGAACAAACTCTAGTATTAACCCATTAGGCAGGAATGGGTTAAGATACCAATATATTATGATGGTTTATGGGCACATGGATTTTATTCCGGAAAGCAGTTTATATTGGGGCGATGTGTAATTATGGACCGATTCCTACCATTTGCAATAGGCTTCGTCCTTAAATTAAAATATGTATGTACAACAGTTCATCAAAATATCTTTAAAATTGCGGCATATACTTTGAGCCTAAGGTTTACATGGACTAATAACCAGCTAGTCTGACGGCAGGATGGACATCGTTAGATCGGCTCAGAAAACAATGCGAGGGTGATTCTGAGTCTATCGTTATACTTAAAAAAGGCTGTAGAAACCATATTTGACTGTGTTATACTCATCACCACAAACGCATAATACTATAAACTATTGTAAATTAAGCACACTATCCCAGTAAAAAATGTGCCCCAAAAGGAGCAAGTTTTATATATGAATGCATACCTTAAATCGCCTTAAAGCTGGTGATGGGATGCCTGATTTTTGTAGAGGGTGTTCCCGGTATGGAGGACTTTTTTCTGCTGACAATAAACGCTTCTTTTAACATAATAAAACATGCAAATAAAGCACTCCTAAAGGGCTTTTTACAGCCTAACTACATTTATTAACATATTTATTAATGTTTTGCTTTTACTGGTTTAAATGCCCTTTTTCAAGCATTTTCGTAAACCATAATATATTTTTATTTTTTCTCGCTTTCTTCGTTGTCTGCACTAATAAGCAGCTTTTTTTGTATATTTTATTCGTTATCATTTCCTGCTGTATAAGAGATCTCTTATTTATTGAAGATCTCGATTATGCGCTTTTTCTCTTAAGTGCTTCAAAAAACACAAATTTTTTTTACTGGGTTTTGTGATGTCAAATGGAAATAAAATTGGTTTCTTATTTATCACAGCTCCCATATAAAGTTTAATCCCAAAAAAAAATTAGAGTTCTGGTAAAGGATATCAGCGATTCGGTATAACCGATTAAAGTATTTTTACTTGTTTTTAATTTAAGCGGACGTGGCCAAATCAAAGAAGTAGAATAACAACTGACACAGTCTTAAATAATCATCCGACAGAAACAACAAATATCTGACACAACTAACAAACAACAAAAGATAGACAAAAATAATTATAATGTTAAGAGGCAAAGTTCGTACCATACGATAATAAACTGTCTTAATTAGCAATGGAGTGGCAAAAGCAGCACAAAAGTTAATATTCTCATGGAGAAACGCCATACCAAAATTATACACAGACACTTCCAAACACATCTTAATGGATTTGTGAGTATGAAAATAGATAAACTCCCTGTTCAAAATATGTGTTAAAGGACCTAAATCATACATTGGCCAACAGCAATCACATGTATGGACATATGTATACAGTCAAACCGCGATAATTCGTACACCGCTAATTTAAAAACCTTAACAATTCAAAAGAAACAGCTTGTCCCATGAGAAAAACCCTTTAATTCGAAAAAATCTTATACTCCTTCATTCCCTCGCTAATTCGTATTTTTATTTTTTTTTTTTTTTGTAATTCAAAGTCTGAGGAACCCCATAAAAACCGTACTTATTCGTAAACAACCTCTAATAATTCGTTATAAAACCCATATGTTTTGAAAAAAAAAAAAAATACAAAGACAATTGGGTTGTTCACGAAAGGTTATCAGATTATATGGTTATATGGTTATATTCACAACCACAAAATACATTTTTTTTTTAACATATTTTGTAAAAAGATTTTGTTTGTTGTTCTTAATTCCCTATTTTTATAATTGATAAAAATACTGAAATTTATTATTGAAGGATAAGCTGTTCCTTTGCGCATTTTACTGGTTGCTTAGGCCAGATCATCAGGAAACGTTCTCCTAAATAATTTAAGAAAAGCCAAAGCCATCTGCATACAATACTACAGAGGGAATGAGAATTCCATGCACTCGAAAAGTCTTATTTGCAACGATTGGGTGCCCCGGTAGGCTAGCTGGTAGTGAGCTAGTCTATCAGTACCGGGGTTGCGGGTTCGATTCTCGCCAGAGACTCTGGTCTGCTGCAGACAAGCGAAGAGCTTCGCGGGATTAGCGTAGGAATAATAATAATAATAATAATAATAATAATAATAATAATAATAATAATAATAATAATAATAATAATAATAATAATAATAATAATAATAATAATAATAATAATAATAATAATAATAATAATAATAATAATAATAATAATAATAATAATAATAATAATAATAATAATAATAATAATAATAATAATAATAATAATAATAATAATAATAATAATAATAATAATAATAATAATAATAATAATAATAATAATAATAATAATAATAATAATAATAATAATAATAATAATAATAATAATAATAATAATAATAATAATAATAATAATAATAATAATAATAATAATAATAATAATAATAATAATAATAATAATAATAATTATAATAATAATAATAATAATAATAATAATAATAATAATAATAATAATAATAATAATAATAATAATAATAATAATAATAATAATAATAATAATAATAATAATAATAATAATAATAATAATAATAATAATAATAATAACAAAGCTTAAACAAAAAATGGGGAATGTAAGAAAAGATAAACTCACTGTTTTATTGTTGGTATTTTGTTTAAGCTTTGGTTTCGTTGCAAATAAGACTTTTTGAGTGTATGGAATTCTCATTCTCTCTGTAGTCTTGTTTTTAGATAGCTTTGGCTTTTCTTAAATTATTTAGGAGTACGTTTCCTGATGATCTGGCCTAAGCAACAGCTTATCCTCCAACAATAAATTTCAGTATTTTTATCAATTATTAAAATAGGGAATTAAGCACAACAAACGAAATCTTTTAATGAAAAATTATGTTTTCCCAAATACAACTTTTTTGATAATATTTTGTTGCTGTTAAAATAACTTCATAACCATATAACCTCACAATCTAACTTTCGTGAGCAACCCAAATGATTTCTTAGTTTTCATAAAAGCTTTATGGTTTATGAAAAATGAACTATTTTGGTTTTTGTTGTTTTTTTCATATTGACTGGTTGGTTTAAATAAATTGTAACTTTTTTAAATCATTTGTTTTTAAATTTAAACTCCATTAAATTCAGACCCCAATTTAAACCGCGTTTAAACAAAATTTCGAAAACTCCTCTAATTCGTAAAAAGCAGTCGGTCCTTCGATAACGAATTATCGGGAGTCTACTGTATATATTTTTCATTAATATGCGAGTATTATATGTTTTCTCTTCTCTAAGAATGACTGATGGCTGCTCAAGTGAACTTGATTTTACTCAGGAAAAATTTGCCGAATATAATGCAGAAAATTGTTTTTTATTCCCGTGAATTTAATTTTGGGAAAAATTTAGGGAGTGCCATTAAATTAAGTCGGTTTTTTGATTTTCTTACAAACTATGTCTAGTGATTTAAAACAAGTAAGAGAGCAATATTCGGCTATGCCAAATCATAAAGAATATTTCGATCTGCTGTATTTGGGTACAATTTACGGCTTTTAAAATATTTTACTGGGTACTTTGAGATTATAGTTTTTACTGATGGCACATTGTGGTTTTTGTGAATGTTTTTTTAGATACCAGTGAGCGGTTATGATAATTGGAAGAATTTTATTTTGGCGCCCTTAGATTTTCTTTATGTTCGGGGCCACTGCAGAACCGCATTACTAATGACTATAGGACCATAATTGCTTTCAGATACAGTTGTAAAGTAAGAGTTTACAACCCAGACTAATGGCAGAAACACAACTGGGACGAACGACGAATTATTCGCGACGAATATTCGTCGTGAGGAATTGAACAAATTGTATGAAAATACACACACTCATTGCGTAGACCGATATTTGTCGTGCGCAACGAACTCTGCGATATATATATGTAATCCTTTAATTCCCTGTGGAACATAGGGCCGCTAGGTTTCAGTAATCGTTTTAACTTCGGGGAGAATAAGTGATTGGCCTATAGCTCTCCTAGGCTGGCGCTGGGGATGCCAGCTAAGCCACCAGCCTGGCTTGGTGAAAGTCAATAGCAAACTTAGCAAATATGCCTACTTCCCGAGACGTAATTTTTTTTTAAATGACCATTCGGATATGCTGAAGACCGTCGCTCGAATTAGCATCCACCTCAACAGAGGAGGTCCCCAGGGAGTACCACGAGGGGGCCACTGCCGTAGCAATGGGATCAGCGCGCTGACCTACGAGTCGACTTGGAGTGAATTACTAAGGACAGTGGGAACACTTTACCTTAAGCCCTTATGACACTACATTTTTTATTCATTGAATTGATATAGAATTGATGGAAAGAAACAGTAAATGTTGGAAAGAGCAAACTATAAAAAATGTAAACATAAACTTTTTTTTTAGTTTTTCTTTTGTTTTGATTTTATTCATTTTATTAAATGTTGTCAACTTTTCGTTTATAGGAAACATAAAAACAAAACAAACAAAAAGCGGTTAATCGCTGAATTTCCACATTAACCGCTGATTCAGCAACACTTTTAATATTTCAAGCTTGAAATGTCAATTTTAAGTTGAACAATTTTACATTGTTTTTGACATAACTTCATTTTTTATCGATAACTTTAGTAAAATTTTTGACAGTTTGCTATTTATCTTAATACAGCTCTTTGCACTTGGTAAATTTTTCTATTACATTATATTTGCACTGTTCACCAAAACTAGAACAATGCATTAAAAATGTAGTGTCATAAGGCCTTTATACTCGTCAGTTTTTGGGATGACAAGTCTTACTAAGGAACGCTTTAACCAATTTGCCTAACACACTCCCATACTCCCCAACTCTGCGATAGGTTTATTTCAATTTCTTACGCAGACGAACATCACAAATAAATTGGCAAGGGTTACCGATTTTATTTAAAATTCTTGTGTTTTAAAAACTATTGAAAATTTTTTTTCTTTAAAAATGGTTATTTATAAATATTATATGTCTTTATACCATATAAATTTCTGCACTCTTTTTTAATTATTATAATAATCACCCCTATCGTGAATAATTTTTCCCTCGTAATTTGTTCCCTTTTCACGTTTTTGCGATCATGAAAAAAATTAATTCATAGGAGAATAATAACGTGAAAAAATGTTCGCGGGAAAAAACTCCCCTTATCGTGAACAATTTTTTCCCTCGTAATTTGTTCACTTTTCCCTTTGAATTTCTCACTTTATTTTTGCTGGGGAACAAAACATTTATATAAGTAATTCTTCTCATAATTCGAATATTGAAGTTTACAAAATTAATTTTAAGGTAAATTTCCGTTAAAAGAGGCACAAACTTATTTATAAATTGTTCAACAAAATGTAAAAATCATGTCGATTGCCTGAGGAGTTATGAAGCTTTGCAAAGACGTGGTGGCAGAATTTTATAAATTTTTTTACTACATAAAAGCGCAATAAGCCAATTTTGCCAATCAAACTATCACTCCAATACAATATATTTTATTTTGTTTTTTTTTAACTTTTACGTGATATTTTTGAACAAAAAAAATTTTTTAAAGATTTTTAATATTTTTTCTTTTTTAAATTCACTGAGAACTGATAGCGCGAAAAATTGTTCACGGGCGTTTCACGACAGCATTATTCCCTTCGAGGGGAATAAAAATTTCATGGGAACAAAAATTCCACTTGTTTTTCACGATAGGGTTGAATGTGTTACAAAAATTTTTGTCAATATTTCTTTTTATATTAGTAGAATTTTTTTTTTTTTTTTTTGTTAAAATATGGTCACACTATTTTACTTACAAAGAAATTTAAATACAAATTGGTGGTATTTACAGATGAAGAAAAACGAATGCTTACATAATCTGGCATCCAAGGACTACAAAAATGTCCAGAGAAAGGCAAACATTTTGGAATAAATTTATAGCTCCTGTTCTTAACGAATTTATTGTTTCTTAGTTGAAGAATTTACGCAACGAATTCTTGCCGAAGAATTCATCGTGGGCGACGTTCCAAGCTCGTCCCAGTTATGTTTATACGATAATGGCTAAAATGTATTCCAATAAGTTAATTTATTTGAATTGTTTTTAATTTCATTTGAGTCAATTTGCCTGTTTATGGCATTTTCAAGTTAATCGTCGGTCAATTTATAATTTTACTTTCGAATATTGAGGTCATTAACTTAATTAGAAGGTTATAATTTTCTAGGCAAAAAGTAATATTTGTAAATTTTTTTATTAACCTCGTTTTTTTTTTGATCAAATCATATTTCTCCAAAAATAAATTAATATATCGTTGTTCCCATACAAATACCACTCCCAAAAATAACTTTAAATGCCATAACTTCCTTATAAATGTTGGCTTTGAATTAAAGCTTGGGGACGATAACTTTTAAGACAGTCACTAAATCATGGAAAAATATTATGCAGGTAGGTCCAGAATTGTCTATAGTTTCAATATTAATCCTCTTAAATCGTTTTAAGACAAAACAAAACTCATTTGGGTATAGACATCTAGATAATATTCGTCACAAAGACCTCTTATACGAATCTGAACACGATCACCACTCAAGGTCACATAAATGTGACACGGGAATTTTCACAGAAAATCATGTCACATATAAGTGTCAGATTTTTATTGAGGTTTCCTTACCATATAATTTCGTGAAAGTTTGTGGAAAACAATTTTCTAGTGAGTTCAAGTCTCTGTTACAATGTGGTATAAATATAGATGCAGCGGTTGGGTATAGGCGAAGTAGCTATTTAAAAAATTGGATTTTATTTGGGTACTTCCTCAATGCGAGTATAAAGTTTCATATTAATTCGAATATATTTCTTAGTCAAGTTACAATTTATAAAGCTTTCATACTTCAATAGTCTTATTCTTTCAATATTTTCCAGTAATATATTTTTCCGCGCACAACCAGAATTTTTGTTTGTATATTTTTGCTACGAATTAGTATGAAAATTTATAATAAAAATGTTACTCAACATGAGATCTTAAATATGCAGATTGTACTTCCTTAATGTAATTATGTTTTTTTTTTTTGTTAAAGCCTCGTACACCATGCTAACAACAATTTTGTTTTTTCTTCTATCTTATTTCTATCGTATTTCATAATTTCCTTTCATTTTTCGAACAAAAATGTAACAAAATTTTTTTTTTAAAAAGTTGAGTCTACTCAAGGCGAATGCATACAGGTGACGGCATCATGAGATAGAGTTATGCTAGCTATCCCTTTTTTTTTTTTCAAAAATACATTGTATTTTGTTTTTGTAAAAAGTTAGAGTGAATTTCAAAATTATTTGTTAAAAACATAAACAAGGGATTTTTTGTTGTTTATAAAATATACACAATTGCTTTAGAAGGTAAATATTTTTCCTGTATTGCTAATTTATTGTGGCTCCACTTATTCCTTATGCACTTTTTATTCCTTGATTTTATATTTACTTTTTTTTGTTTTCTAAAATTTAAATAAGTTTTTTATTCAAGTATTTAGATTTTTATTAAAATTTAAATTTTAACTAATTTTTTTTTACAAAATGTAAACAAAGCTTGAAATTTAGTATTCACACAAATAAATCAACAATAAGCAGATGACTCGAAAATGTCACCTGTATGAATTCGCCTTGAGTCTACTTCAGCAACAATTTGTATGAAAATGTATATGACATTTATAATAATTTTATTTGAATGAAAATTTCCACAAAATGTTTAAAAAAATAATAATAAATACGTAATATTTTTGTGCGCAAAATTTCCAATCGGTTTCTTAATGGAAAATGTGTGTGGTTGTGAAAAAATTGTTGCTCTATTATAAACACCAGTGAAAATGTTTCTGCCTATTGTGTACGAGGCTTAAAACCTACTTTTACGTTTTTATTTTTATGATTGTTCATCAGTTGATATGGGCTATAAATATTTGTAAAATGTAAAGTGGGCGTGTCACATACCACACATAATCCATATAGATTTATTTATATCTGGAGAGCGGTAACGGTAAAAGTATCCAAATTAAGTACAAATAGCTTGAGTATCTAAACAAAAAAAATTGTAACAGAGTTGGCTGGATTGGAGAAATCAGCGTGGCACCTTCAATGCAAAGGCAATGTGGATTTGTGTATATCTGGAGAACGGTAGCAGAAGAAATATCAATATACTATTTTGATCTCCAGTAAAAATGCTTTGGATTTACAGATTTTGAAAGAACTTTGTCCCAGGTACTAAGAGCAAAGAGACCGAGAAAGACAATTTTTTTTTGAAAAGAAAATCATTCAATTGATGTAGAGCCCTAAAAATATACTATTTTATGTAAATATTTGATGTGGAATTAGTGAATTTGTGGGGTCTGTAGATACTAGAAAATTAATTGGATTATGTCCATATCATTGTTTTAAAATTTGGCATAGTCAATAAAATGTCTACATGTTTACATAAATTGCAGTAAATTGTAATAATTTTTAAGATTTTTGTTTTTTTTTTTATAAAAATCAAATTATTTAGTGACTCATACACTGATAGAAAAGGCGTCATAACGCTGATATAAGTGTGTTCATTTTTGATACCATGACACTTTTCATCATTGTGATATTAGCCTTAACATCACTTGGCCAAATTGTCATCAGGTGAAATTATGTCATCGAAGGGATTACACTTCGCCATCACAGAAATTACGAATCGGAGTCAGCTGAATAAAAAATATAATCAGTGCGATGACTCAGTAACAACGGAGAAAGAACTGATTAAATCAATTTTATGACAGTTTGTCAATTTAATGACAGTTTGTGAATTTAATGAAAGTTTATCATAGAATAGCATATGCTGAGCATATTATTTTTTACTTAGCCGTTACAGATGTTTGTTTCACTTTTGTTGTATTTCGTCCTTTGCTTACAGATTAACTCTCAGTTATAAGACACTATCACCATGCCCGATATGGTTTTCGTTTTTTACTTTATAAATTTGATGTATAAAATTTATACTATAAATAAATAAATTAAGCAAATAGAATATGGGAATTTTTGGTTCTTATTTTACGTTTTTTAACAAGAAAATAATGTTAAAAATACACAAACTGTGACATCAAATTGATGTCCCTGTAGTCATATCATAGATGACGCTTAAAATATGACAACATTTTATGATGACGTTTGTCATTTGATTGATGCCATTTGTAATAACATTGATGTCGCAATTCTAATGTTCAGTGTGTCCATTTTGGCATTTTTGCAGCTAAATTTAGCATTAACATTTTTTATTTAGCTGCAAAATTTTCATTTAGCACTTGGCATTTTATTTAGCTTTTTTAGAAAATGTTATTATCCTTTTTTAACATTATTTATTTTAAAAATTTGGACAATTAGTTCTATTGATTTTACTTTTTTTTTTTTTATAAATTATAATAATTTTGACCTAAAATAGTTGTACCTAAAATAATTTCGTATGCCAAGGGATAATTCTTATGTTACGAAACATCTTACCTGTCTTGTTAAAAAAAAAAATAGAATATTCAGGGAATATTAGAAATGTCCTTATCATATTGATTGTAAATATTTGTTACCCTTTGATTTACGATATAAAAGTACAAGAAGATTTTACTTTGTATTAAGATACAAATTCAATAGTGTAAATGTGGGTAAAAAATTTTGGCTCTAAACTGCTGAAAAATTAATAATTCTAAAGCTTTAACGTTTCTTAAACTATAGAAAATCAAATGACCTACAAAATGTCTATATCATAGAAATAAATTGTTTAAATTTTGCATGTATCAGGTCTGCGGGCCCCTAAATTTAAATTCGATTCTAAGTTACCTGTGCTTCATATTTATGTGAAGCAGATGATTTACCAAAATCTACCCACTTGTTTAAATATAACCATTTAATAAAATTTCGTTAAAAAATAAGTCACTAAAATGTTTTTAGTTTCGAATAAAATTTCATATTGGCAATAAATTTAAGAAAAAATCTTTAAAAAATTTTAGCATTGTTTTTAGAATTTTTTTAAATAATTTTTAGCATTTTTTGGCCATGTTTAATGCCAGATTTAGCTGTAAAATTTTTTAGATCTGGTCACACTGCTAATGTTAGAGCATGATCAATATGAAGATGCATTTTTCTATAAGTGTATATGTGACACCAATTTTACTTAAAACTAGCCTGTAGTTCATGTGGCTGTCTCCGAGCTGGTTATAATACTAATCCCTCTATGACACAACCAGTCCGAATGCTAGCCATATGACTGGCCACTTTAACAAGGGGCTTTCCTACGAGGGGGTTAATTGTCACCAAGAGGCCACAAAAAGACAGTTCATAAGCCGGTTCTTCTTGGCTTACCCTTAACTATCTCCTTATGCCTGCCAAACTACTCCCTTAAAAAAACCCCAAATCCTTCCCTATTTTTTGGGAAATAAAAGTCATTTTATAAAATTTTATAATTTATTTAATAATTAGTATTGTGGTTATTTTATTGAACTGTTCATGGTTTTTAATCCAAATTTAGATATTTTTAATTAGGCTTAAGTTCATTGAATTTAATTTTCATTAAATTATTTTTATGAAGACTAGTTATTGTTAACAGCTAAGGCACGAGCTATGTTTACATTTGTCCTTCAAGTTGTGCTGAAAAAGGTCAACAAGAAAAAAGAAAGACAAAAACATCAAAAATAAAAAAATGTACTTTGGACTTCAAGAAGAATTCTTGACAAAAAGTACGAAAAAACAGAAGTTAGGAAGAACATGTAAATCAATTAAAATAGATAATCATTCATTCAAAAAGCAAATTTCGATCTACCAAAGTGAAATACCATTTGGTTTAAGGATTGATGTTTGACTATTGACGTCGCCCGGCCTCAATAGCCGAGTGAGTAAAACGGCAAACCCCACCGACGAGATTGTGTGGTTACAATCGAAACTAGTCTGGGCAACCTGTCCGTGAACGCCTGGGTTCAAATCTCAGCGCAGTCAAGAATGAAAAATTATCAATAAAAAAAAAAAAAAAAAAATTTTAATTAATTGCATGTTGTAAAATTCCTGTCTTCATAAAAATAATTTAATGAAAATTAAATTCAATGAACTTAAGCCTAATTAAAAATATCTAAATTTGGATTAAAAACCATTAACATTTCAATAAAATAACCACAATACTAATTATTGTTAACAGCTAAGGCACGAGCTATGTTTACATTTGTCCTGCAAGTTGTGCTGAAAAAGGTCAACAAGAAAAAAGAAAGACAAAAACATCAAAAATAAAAAAATGTACTTTGGACTTCAAGAAGAATTCTTGACAAAAAGTACGAAAAAACAGAAGTTAGGAAGAACATGTAAATCAATTAAAATAGATAATCATTCATTCAAAAAGCAAATTTCGATCTACCAAAGTGAAATACCATTTGGTTTAAGGATTGATGTTTGACTATTGACGTCGCCCGGCCTCAATAGCCGAGTGAGTAAAACGGCAAACCCCACCGACGAGATTGTGTGGTTACAATCGAAACTAGTCTGGGCAACCTGTCCGTGAACGCCTGGGTTCAAATCTCAGCGCAGTCAAGAATGAAAAATTATCAATAAAAAAAAAAAAAAAAAAAATTTTAATTAATTTCATGTTGTAAAATTCCTGTCTTCATAAAAATAATTTAATGAAAATTAAATTCAATGAACTTAAGCCTAATTAAAAATATCTTAATTTATTTAACCTAAAAAAAAAATATTCCGTTAAAAAAATACATAACAAATTCATTTATTAATTAAAAAAAAAAAGAAACATAATTAAATTTTGCTTTCAGCTATTTTTTTAAATAGCGCTTTTTCTGAAGGCGTATTGCTTCTCGCAGTTGATTTTCTGGGCCACCGTCGTAAGCGTTTGGAATTATTGCTTCTGAAATTAAAATTTACCTATCTGGACAAAGTATAAAATGTTTTATTTCCCTTTTGAATTTTCTATCAACTTGTTTGATCAGTACTTAAAACCCAACTGAAGTACTTAAAACCCAACTGTTTCCAAAAATCTACCTTGTTGTTTTTATTCTTTTAGAAAACGGTATTTTCCCCGAATTTTTTTCTTGCATGTCTTCTTTTGGCTCGTACATTCTTTTTCAATTTGTTTTGGCTTAAGATTAGAAATATTTGCATTCAACTATTGTACTGTTGTTGTTGGTTTTCAGATTGTGTTGTCATCAGTGTGACCAGATCTTAAATTTTTTTACAGCTAAATCTGCCTTTCTACAAAGCCAAAAAATGCTAAAAATAATGCTTAAATTTTTTAAAGCTTTTTTTAAAAAATGTATCATCAGTATGAGATTTTATTTGAAACTAAATACATTTAGTGACTTATTTTTTAACGGAATTGAAATGGTTATATCTAAACAAGTGGGTAGATTATGGTAACGCATCTGATACAGATAAATATGTAGCACAGGCAGTTGAGATTCAATTTTAAATTTAGGGGGCCCGCAAACCCCTGGTACATGCAAAATTTAAACGATTTTATTTCTATGCTATACAAAATTTTTTAAATCAATTTATTTCTTATAGTTTAAGAAAAGTCAAAGTTCTAAAACTATTATTTTTTCTGCAGCTTAAAGCAAAAATTTTTTTTAAACATTTTCCCCCATATTCATTAAAATTATTTTATGTTTATAGCAGGTTTTTGAAACGCATTTTCTATGAAAATTTGTATAAAAAACCATTTATTAATTAAAAATATTTTTATGAAAATGGGGGTAAATGTTTAAAAAAACTTTTTGCTTTAAGCTGCAGAAAAAATAATAGTTTTAGAACTTTGACTTTTCTTAAACTATAAGAAATAAATTGATCTAAAAAATTTTGTACTATAGAATTTTTATCTAAATACAAAGTGAAATCTCTTTGTACTTTAATATCGTAATATCAAAGGGCAAATCATTTTTACAATCAACAGAATGAGGGAATTTCTAATATTTCATTTCTTAACAAAAGAATTATTAATTTTCCTACGACATTCCATTTTGGGTGCAATTGTTTTTAATTAAAATTTATTATAATTTATAAAAACATTTAAGTAAAATCTATAAAACTATTGGTCCAAATTTATAATATTTATAATGCTAAAAAAGCTAAAAACATTTTCTAAAAATGCTAACTATAATGCCAAGTGCTAAATGAATATTTTGCAGCTAAATAAAAATTTTTAATGCTCAATTTAGCCGCAAAAAAGCCAAAATGGCCACACTGGTTGCAATACGTTCTGTTTCTCTCTGTCTCTCTCTCTCTCATAAAATGAACGAAATGCTCAATGACATACATTTTTGACTATCCACCAGTGTTGCCAGTGACATTTCGAGAAAGATACATTTTAGTTTCCAAAAAGATACGCTTTTTCCCAAAAAGATACATTTTGAAAAAAAAAAAATTTTAAATCCATTTTTAACGTTAAATTTTGATTAACAAAACTTTTTATTTCACATTTAATGAATATTGTAAAGAAAATGATATCATATAAAGTCATTTTTATATTAATAGAAGTCATAAATATTAGGTATGTAAGTTTTAAAAATACAGTAAGGAAACTTTAAAATTAATTATCTTTGTATGTTATCAAAACAAACTCATAACCAACATTTTTTAAATTAAACACTTTTTCCCAATACTCATCAGCGGCCATGTCTCTGTTAAGCCCAAGCTCTTCGTGGTTGAGGAGAACGTGCTCACTCCATTCCTTATGCAAAGCATTCTGGTCGATAACATTTAACAAAGACGGAAATTTTTTTTAATACAACAGTTAAATCCTTTTCTTTAAATTATTGATCTTTCTTTGAATTAAACATATTTATAATATTAAATATTTCATCGGTAAATACGAATTTTAAATTTATTTGTTTTAAAACTTCGATATAAAATGATTGGCAATTTATAGTAAATCATATTTCTTATTCTGATCTTCTATTAACGTAGCAAGCGAAGTATGAGCTAAAACACCTAAGTAAATTTTTTCAATTGGTAAAAATTATTTGGATTTGAAAATTCTATTTTCAAAACATCTGTTGCCTTCACATAGTTAAATTCTAAATAATTGCTAGCAATTGTTTTAATTAATTTTTCAACTTCCGATTGCAAAAGGTGTAGACGAAGCTTTTCCGCCTGGAATATTAGATTAAAATCGTTTAAAAGTTCCAAAGTGTATGACATAAATTCCAAATAAAGTTTTGTAATGCCATTACTCAATGAAGCATTCATTTAATGCATACAATGTTCTTAACAGACTTTTTTATGTGACTAAAAACAGAGTTATGATCTCCAGCCATGACAATTGTTGTGTCAGAGGAAAATCCAATGAAATTTTCAAAAGGCACAGAATTAGTACGTAACCAGTTTAAAAATGCCTCACTGAGGTCTTCAGCTTTGCCACTATCTGTTTCAAAAAGATCCAAAAAATGAGTTTCAACTTTTTCATTGTCTGGATGATAATAAATTACACAAAAAGCACATTGCTTCTTAACAGAAATGTCTGTTGTCTCATCCATTACAATGTTAAAAAAATTTCCGGGTATACTTATAATTTTTATTATGTCTTGTTTAAATGCTGGTCCAACAAATCGTGTGACTATATTAGTTGCCTTTGTTCGGCCCAAATGAATTTTTCGCGCAATTTTGGAAACCGGAAGCGTATTTGCCAAAAATGGAATAAATGAGTCAGATAGAGAAAACGGAAGATTATTGTCGGCAAGAAACGTGCAAATTTTAATTTCGGCTCTTTTGATGGCATGATCTTCATAGTTTGAAGTAACCAATTGTTCGATTGGTTTGCAGTTCTTTATTGCATTCCAATTTTGTATATGCTTACAAGAATTCAGGTGTTTGTTTAATATTGGCTTATGGCTAATGTTATTTCACAAACTTTGCAAAATGATACCGCATTTCCCTTAAGCCTATAGTACACGGCATGTAAAAAGATACATGTGGTTCTGACGTAATTTTGACGTCATCACACAACACGCAATGTTTATTGTGGCTTTGCATTGACGTCAAAATTACGTCAGAACCACATGCGCATGTGTCTTTTTACATGCCGTGTACTATAGGCTTAAGGGAAATGCGGTATCATTTTGCAAAGTTTGTGAAATAACATTAGCAAACCATAAGCCAATATTTAGTAATTTTTTTCATCAACCAGCCATTGCACTCTTTTATTAACAGCCATTTATCATTAAAATTGAACGTTGTCTTTTTTGGAGAATGACGTGTAAATTATAACGAAATGCCGTATGTACATAATATTTGTTTAAAATGTAAAATAATTTTTAGTTTTCTTTTTTTAATTTCGGATTTAAAATTGTTTTATTTTATAAAACTATTATACAAAAACGGTCTGAAATTATTAACTGTAAAGATCGTTATTATTTGCTTCTAAAATTTCATCTTAAAACACATACACAAGAAGACAGATGAACTTAGAAAACCTAACAACAAAATACATGTTATTTTTGTATTTAGTTTTCACTGTTTTTTTTTAGTATTCATAACGAAATGATAACTTAAATAAACTTTGTCAGAGACGGAAAGTTTAATATTT
Source organism: Pollenia amentaria (assembly GCA_943735925.1). Lineage (NCBI taxonomy): Eukaryota > Metazoa > Arthropoda > Insecta > Diptera > Polleniidae > Pollenia > Pollenia amentaria. The sequence goes on along the minus strand of OX031010.1, from coordinate 177,687,681 downwards.
TATTTCTGTACATTTTGCGTATAGATTCAAAAGATACGAAAAATGTCAGGATTATACACGATACATGAAGTCATCAAAAGATACGAAAAATGTATCTTTCGTATCCTAACGGCAACACTGCTATCCACCATCTGCGATACAAAAAGACATCTAAGTGCCAGCACAAAGTAACAGTAAAATTTACCACAGTTCTAGAACCAGTCTTCCGAGTATCGGATCAATGTGGATAGTTTTATAACCAGTCTACAGTGTATAGTACTGCCACTTTTGGGGTAAATTGACACGAAAAAACTACAGGGTAATGTCACTTTAAAGTGACCTTGAAGTATGTCACAAATATGTGAAACACAGTTTCTGTTACGAAAATGTTTTGCAAAACTAATGTCACATATGTGTGACATATTTATTTTTGTGGTCCCTGATCTTGGACAGAAAACCCAAAAAACTGCTAACTGGCGAACTTGTTAAACTCAAACCGTGGTTTTGTGTAAATTGGGTTCACTCTTGAAAATTTCTGTGTTTATATTGTGGTGTAGGGTATCAAATGGTCGGGCTTGGCCCAATTTACTTTTTTACCTTTTTTAATATTTCATATAAGCATGCATCTAGGGGACGAGGGTTAGCAGCCCACATTCCCGAATCACAAATTGCTAACGAATCGCTATTGGCGCCCTATGCTCCAATGGGAGTTAGAGGAACACATATATATATATATGCATCTATTTTATATAAACACAAAAATCGTTAGATTGGCCCGAAATTATTCTGATTCAATTGATACACTAAATAGTGGATCTGGAACTATAACAAACGTTTTCATTAACTATCGTTATCTCCACTAGAGAACATTAACAGGGAATTAAATGGCAAAAAATATTTTCTTGCTCAATAACGTTTGTCTTTTATTCGTGCAAATATCATTTATGAAAACGTCTGTAAGATAAAAGCAAAACTGATAAAACTTTTACAAATGTGATTGCACTTACACTTAAAATGAATCAAATTATCTTAGGCTGGGTTTTTGAGACCTCAGTTAAACTAGGTTTAGTTAATCTAAAAACAGATTTGTACCGCCATTACAAAGCTTGTACACAAAATGTAGACGAAATAGCTTACGTTTGCTCAAAATTATGGTCTTTAATGAAATAATAAAAAAAATTACATTTCGCCGAAAAATCTGAGTTTCAGAGTACGTTAAGCTAAGTTTAAAATTTATCCATATCTCAGAAACCCGGCCTTAATCTTATATTTCTAATATGTTGGAGACTTTCGTTTAAGTTTTGTTCTTACAAAGATTGAACGTTACCGCTAATCTGTCAAAGAACATATTCCAGTTCAACTGATTTCATTCCTTACTTATTATCCGGATGTTATGCGGCCAGATTGTTATGTGTTTATTTTTTTCATGTTGCTTTGCAAAAATTTTTATTTTTATCTCATCAAAGCCATTGTATGATGTGTGAGTTGTATGTTGTGGGTGAGTGTGGTCTAAATGTCTGTAATTGTTGTGTTGTAAATGTGTTGTTTGCCACATTTGGATTGGTAATGTAATCAGGATGTAACCATGTACTATTTCTACAATTACACTACTATTTAGGAAATTCTTTTTACTGAATTTCACCGAATACAGTAATTAATGTTGGTAGTGCGCAAATCTCTATTTGGATGGCATCTGTCTAATAAAAAAAAATGTACATTATGGGGTTTTTTCAAAGAACATTTTCAGCAAATAATTTAAATACAACAACTTAAGATTCCTGGGAGCATTTGTACTCTTTGTGATGCACTGAAAGCAAAGTGAATTGAATTTTTTAAGTTACGTGTGTATAGTTACTTTACCAAACATGAATTATTTTTAGTACACATAATAAAATTTGGAAAAAAATTTTGAATTTTTTTTTTTTAAACAATAATTATTTTTTTGACGACTGAAGTTTTTTCTTTGCAAATTTCAGCCACCACTGATAAAAATTCCGCAATCAATTTTATTTTATTGTTTTGTAATGTATTCTAATTAATGTACTGTGTAGAGAAAATAAAAATATCAAGGATTTAGGGCATTTGAGGTTCATAGCTTTTTTCTATTTGAACTGAATATACTGGCATTCAATCCCAAACTGCATAGGAGATCTGGAAACCATCTGAGTTCTGAACCATGATAGTTGATAGCGGCCCGTTAGGGATAGGCTGCGCCTGTTAGGGGGCTTAATAAAAGCTGCTTGAGGATTCCTTTCTCTTGATGTTACATCATCTGGAGTAAATGTATTCTGCTTTGATTATTTAGGGTTAGAATAGGTAATTAAAATTAAAAAAAAAAAAAGTTAACCTTAGCGCTTGAATGCACTGGCATTCTTCGGAATATTATACATTTTTAAAACAGGTGAATGCTCGTGTTTTCCACCAAACTTCCAAAAGACGGAGCTCCTTGAGGTCCAATAGACTTCAAGTGGTTCGAAGCTCTACCTCAGTACTTAACTGAGGTGCCAAGGGAGTCAGTAGCCCCCGGTAAGTGCAAGCACCGGTCTGTTTATAGGTGAGGTCTCCATTAGTATGCTTTTTGCGATAATACTTCATGTTATTCAGGATGATTGTCTTTCCGAAAGCCTTGCTTTTCTGATAGGAGGCTGGTCTTCAGTTAGTTGCTCATCGTCCGGTGGGGAGTACCTTTTGCAAGGCATTAACTCACAAAAGGGCTCAGCGAAGATCAGCTTTTTTGACGAAGAGATGCTATCGAAGAGCATGTGGTGGCTGTGGTTTAAGTCCAAAGTTACGGAAAGGCTGATTTTTCACATTTGTACGAAATTTTGGACTGTGGATGGCCCTAGATGCTGTTGCTATTCAACAGAAACTGCTGGGATTTAGGTTAGATAGCTCCTGCTCCTAAACAAGGGATAGGTGTATAATTTTTGGTGGATTATACACTCGAATTGCTACTTGTGTGTGCAAATGAACCTTCACTAACCCAGGGGTAGTTGGTATGTGCTTAATATTAGCACACCGCATGGCTAAGTTCCACCTTGAAGTTAAGCCGCAAAACTTAAAAATCACAGTTAATGCGGCCATGTTGTTGAAACTACATCTGCCCGTTTGCTGAATGAACGTGTACGTTAACATACAAAATTGTCGAGTTTGGAACGAAGCCCATTTACACAAGATTTAAGGGCATCCAATGCATCCCCAAAAGGCAAAGTTGGCGGCGTCATGGCTCCATATATTTTTGGCCAGGTTATTACCGCCAACGGCGAGCGTTAGATTTTTTTATTTTTTTTTAATTCCTATGCTAATCCCGCGAAGCTCTATGCTTGTCTGCAGGATACCAGAGTCTCTGGTGGGAATCAAACCCGCAACCTCGGCAATGATAGACTAGCTCACTACCAGCTAGCCTACCGGGGCATATTATTGATTACCTTCTTCTTTCAGCCTAAATTGAATGGTTAGTAAACCATTGACAGGTATTTTTAGTAGGACCGCGCTATGTACCAAACAGCTCATGCCACCTTGGACATTCTGCAAGAGGGATTAAAGGGCATAATCATCTTACGTGGCGATGATATGAACCGGTCGCCGAGATCTTGCGTTATACTTTTGCTTGCGGGGTTTACACTAGTCACAGGTCTATGCAAAAAAGCCACAGATCACAACGTCCTTCAAAGCCAATATAACCCATGCCATCGGTCAAATTTAGCCTGTTTTATGTACTAGAGTCATGGAACATTGGACATTTCGAAAGCGCCATCCAGCGAAGCAGCGGCGGACATTTGCACTATATTATATACCAACGCATCGAGAGGCCTTTTAAGCGAATCAATCAATTTCGGTTGTATCTCACACAAACTTTGTTTTACTTCAATGTAAGTAAGATCCTGTAGCCCGGAGGTGAGCGTATTTTCAAAAGACAGTTGGACAGACATACAGATATGGCTGAACCGAAAAGGACCCCGAATTTTTATATTTAATGGGTGATCCTCTTGGTATTACACATGAAGTGACAAACTTCGTTAACTCTTATTCATTCTTCGTGTCGGTGAAAGTTAAGATAGAAATCAAATTCCGCAGAGAAGGGCTTATAACTAACCCTTGCTTTAATGTGGAAATAATTCCCGAAAATCGCTCTTATGCCTATAAATCCGTAAATAATCTATCTCCATAAATCCCCTTTTATGTTTGCATTAGGATGTTATAGAGCATTCTTATATTTTAATTTTGCTAAAATATCAATACAAAATGTTCTTTTGATTGCTCCATCACGGACCGACCATTGGTCCTTCTTAGTTTATAATCTTAAAACTATTATTGTCAAAATTTCTCGTTATATATTTAAAATTTACATTAAAGTTATGTACAATGAATAATGTATTATCGAATTTGAAAACCGCTTTTGATTTACACATCAGGACCCAAATAGAAAAGATTAAAGGCATATTCCACCAATTTTGACAAATCAATTTGGAAGCGTCTTAGTGTTTTAATTGGACGAGATATATCACGTTGATTCTAAAAACAGGAAATTATGAAAATAAAAAACTTAACTAATTTGATGTACATATACTTACGAATCCTTGCATAACCTGACTACGGAATGATGTATCACGAACAACTCCATAAAATTTGGCAAAATTCTTATTTTCGGCGATTTGAGTTTTTAAAGTGTTAAACAATTCAGATGTGGGAATTAAACGGGATACTTCCTGCATAAAAGTGTCTAATGATCGAGTTTCGGCAACGCTCTCATGGTGAAAGGAGGATCTGCTGTTAGAAGTGGCTTCTTCAATGATGGGTATGAGCACACAGTCGAAGATTTTGTAAACAGTATTAACATCAGTCGCATTAACACCGGCCCTAGTAAATTGTCTTAAAAAACTTTGGAATGTGGCTGTAGCATCGATTTTTTCTGTGGTCTGCTTAAATTCCGGTGAGAGCATATATTGGACGGCTTTCCGAAATCGTATATCATTTCCCATGTGGCTTTGAACTAGTTGAGTGACTGCTGGCTCCGGAGCCAAATCTCGTATCATTTGGAATTCTTGACATAAACTATAATGCAAAGATGACGTTCCGCTACAACCGTTAGGTTGGGCTGAACTTAGAGTCCAGCAAACGCTTAACAAACTCACCAAATAAAATTTCTTTAAAATCATTTTGTTTCTTTTTTTTTAGCCTTTAACTAAATGGTGTTGTTGACTTTTTATAACAAATTTATATACGCTTTTCTATGCCAAGGGTGGGGTTTATGAACTGCATTGTCGTTGCCATTCCTATCACTTTAAATAGAAGTCGTTATCAGTGAAGTCGTTGCACGAGCACACCAATTGCAATAATTTGAATTTCAATTTTATAAATAGTTCAATGCAATTAAATTAGTTGCACCTTGTTATTTTCTTTTGTAACTTGTAAATGTTCAACAGCAGGGTAAATATTTTTTAGTTTTGTTTCCAAGAATTGTTATCGATTCATTTTTTTTAAACATATTTTTTTTTTTTTTTAATGACCAAATTGCATTTATAGTTTGTGATAAAGAAAATATTTAATTACAAAATGTGGTTTACTAGAAAATAAAGGCGGCTATTTTCTAAAACACTTCACCTCACTTGAAAAATATTTTCATACAAATTTTTTAAAATTAAAAGAAATTTTATATGAAAAATTTCTCAACGCAAGGTGAAGTGATTTAGAAAATAAGCCCTAAAAATTTTCTACTTCTTAATTAAAACTCATAATTAGGGGCCGGAGTGGTATGCAAATATATGCTTTTTCACAAACGCTTAAAGATTTATTGAACTTACTGGTTTACCCGATTTAAGCTTTTGCTGAAAAATGGCACCGATCTATTTGTGCATATTTTATTGTTAATGAATTAAAAATAAAGCATTTTCGGCAGCGTTAACGTTGTGATACTAAAATTTAAATTTAACTCTTTGTCGACGCTCTTGATACCTTTTATGACCCCTTTTTTTAAATTACCCTTTTATATATTTATTTAACTATTTCGTGCCACTTTTTGACCCTTCTTCGAAATAGCACTTAACCCTTTCAGGGTCAAAAATAATTTTTGGCGAGATAGAAATGGCGCTGAAGCCGGGAAAAATAATAGTTTTTGCCTCATGCAGCTCCCCTGGTTTTTAGGGAATGCCGAATATATTCAAAATTGACCTTCAGATGTCCACAAAAGAACCTACAATTTATTTTTGCAATATTTTTTTTCAAGAAAATACTTATTTACTCATGTATCAATACTTAAAATTTTTTTTAATATCGCCTGATCCCCGAAATAATTATTTATTTCTTTCTTCCTAAATCTAAGCTTTTTACAAATTTCCTGACTTGGGTACGACAATGCACTCAATAATAAGAAAAGAAAGTCAATATCTACTATAATAACAATTTAAAATATCAAATATAAATAACTGTACATTTTTATACATTAAAAGTGCGTAGAAAGAGAGTACAATGCAATGTCGAATATATTCGACAAAAACACTAAAAGGGTTAAATTTGGTTTTTTTTTTGGCAACACTGCTGTAACGGCTTTTGTAAGTAGTAAAAACCAGGGCTGTGGAGTCGGTGTTGAAAAGTCGGAGTTTGGGGTTTTTGTACCGGAGTCGGAGTCGTAGTACCCACAAATGCTCGCGAACCCGATTCCAAAATTTTTCGGCATAAAAAATTTCAAATATTTTTCAAAATAAAAATTCTTCGAAATTGGCGATGCAATATTTTAAATATTGATTTGAAAATTCTATAGAATCATTTTCTTTAGATATTTAACCATTTAAAAGATACTGCATTAAACACAAGTTAGAGTGCTATTTTCGGCTGTGCCGAATCTTTGATACCCTCCACCGACAGTTAGAATATATGAGAGCTATAAATTAATAATCAATTTTTATAAAAGCGGGCATCAGTATAAAAATTGGTAACGGTTTAAACGAATTGGACGACAATCAGTCAGTGTTATGCTTTGACTTCTTGCAATTCGAATCGTAACAGTTTATGCCGAACTAAAATGTTTTTCAGTAGTGGAATTTATATTAGACCCATGAAAAATTATGAACTAATCATCACGAAATCCTGTAGAGTGATTTCTGTTATTAAAAATCTATATGGAACAAATTTCAATAGAGAAGTGAAATTTGTTTTAGCATGTGTGCTTTTCAGAAGGCTGCTAAAGGTAAATATGGACCGATAATCAGAAAAATGCATGATATTATTTCTGGCCATATGAACCAAAATTGGACCAAATTTTACCACAATATCTATATCTGCTACGGCTTTAGGCGTATTTAAATAATATCCCAGATTGAGCATAATATAGGACATTATAGGGTAAATTATGGACCGAGCTTCAGAAAATTTTATAGTGTGATTTCAGTCCTATAAATCTTTGACGTACCAAATTGTATTACAATAGTATTATTTTTGACGTTTTTTGACATACTAAACTGTTTTCCGAGATTAGGTTTTATATTCGACCTAGGTTAAATTATCGATTGATCTTCACGAAATTTTACAGTATAATTTAAGTCCTGTACAACTAGCGATTTGTATTATGATAGCGTTATTTATTACGGTTTTAAGCGTACATAAATTATTTTCCGGGAGTAGGCTTAATATGGGGCCTATGGTAAATTATGTACTGATCTTTACGAAATTAGACAGTATGATTTCTGGTCCTGTAAAAATATTACGTGGCACATTTTAATATAATACCAATAGGTTTTAGACGTACAGCATAATTTCTAGTCATATAGAACGAGTTTTTGCAAAATCATGCCGTGCATTATGCCTCGGTTTATGTTAGTTTTTGTAACATAATTCTCAATTTTTTAGGGTGGTGGTTCTACATTTTGATTCATAATTCTGATCAGATTTTGATGGATTTCAATACCAAACTGCTTAGGATGACTAGAAGCAATTTGAAACCAACACTGTTCTTATCTTTTGAGTTTCCGAGAGTGAGCGTGTTTTCAACAGACGGACAGACAGACGGACGTGGCTAAATAGACTTGGAACTACTCCAGAAACCAGAGTATATGTACTTAATGGGGTCTTAGATGCATAATAAAAAGGTTTCACATGGAATGAAAAATAAGTATACCCTCATTCACCCCTACTGGTGGAGGGTATAAAAAGAGTTTAAAGTCAAATAAGGACCAGTCTCACATACATTAAGCATTAAGGTTAGAGTAAGAGTTGGAGTCGGAGTCGGAGTCGTGAGTCGTGAGTCGGAGTCGCACATAAAACATTTTAGCGTTTGGAGTCGGACTCGGAGTTAGTACTTTTTTCTGACGACTCCACAGCCCTGGTAAAAACGTTCATCTCGCAAGCAGCTTTTATATGCACAGCGTTACCGTTGTGCCCTTACAGTGACAAATTTGACCCCTTTTCCAGGACACTTATGCATCATTTTAAATCATGCAACTTTTTGAACATTTTTGAAATTGTAACAAGAATAAAAAAAAGATACGAGAAGTAATCAGGGGTGTTCTGGAAATCGAAACGCAAATTTTTGAAGTTCTTTTTAATACACTATTAACCCAATTTTTTTAAATTTTCTTAAAGAATTCTGTTTAATAGAGAAATATTTGTATATTATTGTATTTGTATTTCTTTTACTACAAAACTCTTATTAAGAAAACGACTTTTAAATTCTTCCGTTTTGCGTTTTCGATTTCCAGAACACCCCTGAATGTTTTTAAGATTTTTAGAACCCGTATTTTTTAAATGCAAACAAGATATACATATACTAAAAATATTATAACAATATATACATATAATGGGTGATTCAAGTAGAGATACTTTTTTCAATAGCCTTTTTTTTTGACAGATCACGTGTGAGTCGTGTCATGGTGTCATGTTATTTTTGTTAAGTATTGTTTGGCATTTCATAATGGAAAGACTTACGTCCGAACAACGTTTACAAATCGTTCAACTTTATTACGAAAATTCACGTTCTGTGAGGAATGTGTATCGTGCACTTCGCTCGACTTATGGTCAACATAATCGGCCTACTGAGCGTACTATTCGCAACACCGTCACCCATTTTGCGACACAGCATTCATTAGTGGATAATATTCGACCGAATAGACCACGTCCAGCACGCTGTGAAGAAAATATAGCGGCCGTAGCTGAGAGTGTACACGAAGACCGTGAAGAGATTCGGCGCCGTTCGCAGCAACTCGGACCGTTATCGTGCCATGATAACTGACTATTTGATGCCTGAAATTTAAGCTCGTGATCTCGGCGACATTTGGTTTCAGCAAGACGGCGCCACTTCCCACACATCGCATCAGTCAATGGATTTATTGAGAGAACACTTCGGTGAGCACAGAATTTCACGTTTTGGGCCGGTCGATTGGCTACCAAGATCGTGTGATATCACACCGTTAGACTTTTTCTTGTGGGGATATGTAAAGTCTAAAGTTTATGCGGACAAACCCGCTTCGATTCAGGCCTTGGAGGAAAACATCACGCGTGTCATTCGCCAGTTACCATTCGAAATGCTCGAACGAGTCATCGAAAATTGGACTCAACAGATGGATCATCTGCGACTTAGCAACGGCCAACAGTTGATAGACATAATCTTCAAAAACCAAATGCCAAAGAATGTTCTTTGGCATTTCCCTACTTTTACTACAGTTCCCTACTTTTTTAAAGAAAAAAACCTCGAAATGGATTAAGCTTTATTATCTTAAAATTGTTTCCAAATTCAAGACATAATTTTTAAAGCAGCCGCTTTTGTCAGCGAATTAAAGTTATTCGAAAGTTTGAAAGAAAAATGACAAAACGTATGAAGCCAAATGCAGAAAAGTTTTAGCTTGAGGTCGGAAATTTAAACAATAGATTTAACCAAATAATGACTTTAATTAAAATAAATTCTCTGCATTACGTTTTTCTTTACCCCAAAGTAGTGACTTCAGTTAAATAAGTGCTTTCGAAATTAGCATAACTTATGTCCGTAATTTCTTCAAAAAGAAATCTAACTGTGTATAGAAATCTATGGTGTAAGAGCTGTCATATTTTAAATTAAAACTTAAGGTAAAGATAACTGTTAGGTACGAACACGATCAGCTTTCTTTTTGTAGAAATTACCGGAATTAAAAATAAAATTTGGAGCAGATTTTCGTGTCAAAATTTGTTCGAAACGGATCTGAAGGAATAAACTTCAAGTGAAGATTTAATTGCAAAATATGGAATTCACATTTCTATAAAGAAGTAAGTACCTATGCATAAAAAGTTTGCGACCACTTTGTTGGTAAGTACTGCTAACAAAAAAGCCTGACCCTTTTTTTTTACTTTAGAATACCCTTTCTGTGTAAAATCTCCTTTTTGTGACCCTTTTAGAAAATTTCCAACGGCAACGCTGATTTTCAGATGTTTGTTTTGTAAATTTTCAAACATGTATATTTTACAAATACTTGCTAAACAAAATTTTTGCTCCACATAAGACCCTTTGGGCCGCGGTGCTTATGGCTTTTATAAATATAATAATAATAGTATGAGTATAATAACTTAATAGTGTTCACTAGTGGCATTCATGTGCGAACTTTCTAATTTCATTTAGTAGTATACCAGTTTTTTCCAGTCAAATTTTAAATATCGTGTGGCACTTATATCAATTTGGATATTCGTGTTCGACGAATATTGCCGCAGATATTCGTATTCGTATTCGCGAATATTAAAAATTGATATTCGTAACATCACTAGTTTCATGTTAAAAAAGTAAAATATAAGCAAAAGTTCCATTTAGTTTATATTTTTATTTAAATATGTATGTACATAACATTTTTAAAGTAGAAGCCAATTGAAATTATATTGTGATTTACGTGCTAGTAAATCAATCATAATAATATTCTTCTCCTGTCTCTAGTTCCTTGGGGTAGGTGTTTATGGTTAGAATCAATCTAATTTCATATTCGGATTTTTTCAGGTACGAATTCCAGATTATCAACTTTATAATACTTGAATCAAGCACATTTTGAGATTGATTCAATCTTAGTTTTACTTAAATCAATCTCATATTCGGATTGTTCTAAGTACGAATTTGGGATTAAATATGGATAAGTTAAGTATTTCGCACTTGAATAATCCGTACTTGAATCAATCTTTCTGTACTTGATTCAAGAAAATCCGTAGTTACCGTACTATTGATACCGCTTAAGATTTACTTAAGTACGGATGGATTGATTTTTCTTTTAAGTGTTCTGTATTGCCATGCAGAAAAATGTCTTAGAAAAATGTCCTTAATACGTATTTTTAATCAAAGTCTTGTACAAACTTTATTCTCCTAAGCGTTCTTCTTACTCGGAATACGTTTTATATTGAAATATATTCGACATGATTGTGTTCGACGATGGCGTAAACGTCTTTGTCGTTTTTTGTAATAGATTTAAGTTTCACACAACCAGTGGTGCCACTTTGTGGGTAATTACCCGAATTTGGTGTTAATTTTTACTCTCGTGGGTAGAGCGTGGATAATTTCTTTGAGGTGTAGATCAGGTGGAATTTGAAATTCTTTAATTCCAAAACAAATAATTAAAGGATTTGATTTTGGTGATACATTTAATACCATTTGAGATATTGTTTGTCTAAAAAATGTACAGTATATTCAACCAAGGTCACTGTTTATTTAAAACAAAAAGATTTCCATAGTTTATCAGGCAAACCATTTATAGTGATTAACGCCTGATGGACAATTAGCTTTTGATAAATATGAACTTCACAGTGATGTCAAACACGAATTTTATTGGAAAAAGAAAGTATTTATACTATAAAAAACCCTGGAGAAAAATATGTTTCCAATATTACAAAAACTAATAAATTTTGTGATTGCTTTAACATTTGAAATGCTTTAGTCGAGAAATGTTTAGCGCCCTAAAGATTTGTTAAACAGATTGGGAAAACAGACTGTCATATGGAACCATTACAGGTATTTGTTACTAAATAAACACAGAAAAAATTATTAAATTTCTCCAATCACCAAATTTATACCAAATTCATAATATCAAGCAAACAATTGGTTGATTTTGCACCTATTACCCGAATGATTATTATTTATTACTAAAAATTTTAAAATTTTGAAAAAATAATTTCAATAAATGATATTTTTAATTTTAATTAAAAAAGTGATCAAAAAACTTTGTCATTTTAAACAATGTGTTAATTTATTTAAATAAATATTGACAATTCCCAACAACAATTCTACATGTTTAAATTAATTTTTTTTAAACGAAAAAAGTCAATTAAGATTTTTTGTTATTTAGTTAAAATTTTAATTGAAAATTTATTTCAAAACAAATAAAATGTTAATTAAATCAAAATTAAATTTTTAATTTTCTTTCAACTAAAAAAATAATTGATTCAATTATCACATTAATTAAATTTAAATACTTTTTAAAACATTTTTTTAATTGATAAAACACTGTTTTCTGTGAAGTCTTTGAATGCATTTATTGTTAAAATATTTTGAATTACTATATGAATCTTAATAGTATGTCTAATAGTGTCTTATTTGAGTGTAAATGGTATTATGAGTTTATGCTGATGTGTGAAACACATATAAATATTTTTTGTAGTATACAGATCGACTTAGAATCAGTATCTGAGTGGTCATACCTGTTAACTGGTTGTCTGTCCATGTTGAGTTTCTGCGCAAAGTGCACGTCACAATTGTTAAGATAGCATAATGGCATTTGGTTCATAAGTTTTTTTTTTTAAATTTTGAGGATCTTATTTAATATAAATCACTTTAAGACGAAAAAATCTCAAATAGATATAGGTACCTAAATAATATTCGGCTTTAGGAATTCTTTTATTACACTGTGTCACAAATTTTCAACAAAGTCGTGACCAAATGAATCTGACAGCTAATCCTTATGTAAAACTGTACGCTGAATAAATTGCAGAATAATCAAATGGCATATTCCGACTGCGGTATAGGAAATTTATATAAGATTCTGAAAGCAAATTTTTTAAACATAAAATTAAGAATTGCACACTTACTTTGCGCCCGACATCCACATTAGAGATGAGCGATCCCGTGATTTTTAAAGATCATCGTGATTAGTGAACGTGATTTAAATTTTCACTGCTCCTTTAAACTGTTATTGTCATCACGGTTTATCAGTTTTCTGTTCTTTTATAGCAATTGCGGCCAAGCTATATGTACAATGCGCAAGCTTTCGCATGAGCTTTTGTTAGTACTTTGCAAATAGAGTTTGTTCCCAGGATTTCTCGTTCCGGGAATTCCCGGGATTTTCAGTTGTTTTCAATTCCCGCTTTCCCGGGAATTTATTGCGGGATGCCCGGGAAATTTTGAAGAAAATCTTTTTTTAAAACTTTAGTTAATTTATGTCAGACTTGTGTCTTTAGTTGTTTTATCCAACTTAATTTCACCACAATATTTAATTTTTCTAGTTTAAGGCTTTTAAAATAATTTTTGAGAATGGGCTTTATATTGGGCCTATGATAAATTAAGGACCTTTCATCACGAAATTTTATTTCTTGTCCTAGCAAACAGAAGTGTCAATTTTACAACATTATTATAAAGCTTTGCGGTTAAGGGCGTAGTAAATTGTTTTTATAGATTGTGTTTCATATGCGGCATTTCAAGTGATTTTGAATCTTATAAAAGTAGAAAGTAAAAATTTGTGTGCATTTCGCCACAAATTTATGATAGTTTAAGTTGAGTTTTTAGGGAGGTAGTTCCACATTTGGGTGCATAACTCTTTTCCTACTGGAGAGATTCTGCTGTATTTCAATCCCAAACAGCCTAGAAGTTCTAGAATACTTTATGGGACCTTAGATGAATATTAAAAAAATATCGCATTGAATGAAACTTAGTATTCCTTCATACACCACTGCTGATTAAGGGTTATACAATTATAAAAAATATGTTATTAAATTTGGTAAACGGTAAAATTGTTTCAGAACTCCTACTTCGTAATGTTGAGTTTTTAGTTCCTAATCACCCTTCCAGAATTTTTATTTGTGTAAGACTAATACTTTCATTCTAATTATGCAAATAAGCTCTGAATTTGACACTGTATATATGTACGTATATTGATTTCTATTATCCTATTGGCATCAATATAACCTCTTAAGTGTCTTAAAATAATTTGAATCTTACATTTTTTAGGTTTTTGTTATACAATAGATACTAGATTTAATTCTTTTAAGCATAATTACCAATAAGAAATATTAGTTTCATTGGAGAAATAAGTAAATAAATAAATAAAACATTTTGGGCGGGAATCCCGGGATCCCGGGAATTGGATTTTTATTTCCCGCTTTCCCGGGAATCCAAAAAGTGCGGGAATAAAAAAACTCAACGAAAATGTCGAAGAAATAGCCGAAAGTCTTGCAAGTTACTTGAGTGTTTACACAGTCAGTTGTAAGTTTATTTTTCAAACGTTCTCGAAGCGAAAACATCTTATGAAAAAAGCTTCATTTTTGGGTAAAAAATAAACATTATCATGTTAATATTATCACGAAATTTATTTAATAATATTAAATATAAATAATTTAATTATTTCTTTATTTTATTTTTGGTCCATCTTGATGAAAAAATTATTTTTATTTTTAAAATATGTGAATCCAGTATTGCCGTAGTTACCGATATCATGAAATTTTCTGAGAAAATATTTTGATTAAAAATTTTTTTAAATGCTTGCAATTTATGTTTTAAAATACAATGAAGATGTGTTGCTTTGTTGTAGTGTTTTTTTTTTGTTTTTTATTCTTAAAAACACACAAAAAATTAACAATAAACATAATTTTTATATTACTAAGTTCTAGTAAATTGATACCAAAGGCATCCACGGTAACACTATTTCTTTATTTGTCATTTTACTTGCTGCAAGTGTCAAAAATTTACTTACAAGCAAATTCTCTTGCAAGTTGGGCTGCAAGTGCGAAAAATGTGATGGTGTTAGTAAAGATGTGTGAGTCTATTGAGTTTTTCGAACTTGCACTTGCATGTGTAAACGCTGGGTTAAACTGTTATTATGATCACGGTTTATCAGTTTTCTGTTCTTTTATAGCAATTGCGGCCAAGCTATATGTACAATGCGCGAGCTTTCGCAAGAGCTTTTGTAAGTACTTTGCAAAGAAACAACAACAAATTGTAAGAGCTTTCAAATCTGTTTACTTGCATATTCATACATACTTGAACAAATGAACTTTGGCTTAAAAAAATATTAATAAGATAGAAGAGAGAATGAAAGGAACAGCAATATTATTCGCCATTTCATTCAAAAAATGCTATTACCGACAAAAACAGTGAAATATCATAAATTTGTATATATAACAAAATACAAAAAGAACGACTTAGGACTAATAAATCAGAGCAACTCTCTTTTTGGTTTAAAACGTATATAAGCCAACAAATCTATATATCAGAAAACATATAAACCATCTTTAAACGCATAAAATTGGGCGTTTAAACTACTAATACAAGCCATATGAATTTGTAAACATTTATCGTAGTGCTGCCACATGTTACTTTTTAAACTACTTATAATACATGGGACACTGATTTACAACTGTTGAGTTTAAACTACATATAAATTTAAGTTTAGTTCAACTAAACCAGCGTTTAAGCACTCACTGATTTTTTAGCCATTAGAAAGTACCTGTTACTTGACAAATTTGGTCACAACTGTGATTCGTGATTTTTAAGTAACAGTGATTAAATCACAGGCAAAGAAATATCGCTCATCTCTTATACACATAGTTAAATAAGTTTTGCATGAATTGCATAAAGTATTTGGGGTCCAAGATTTCGAAATTTTTTCCGTATTGTCTTCAAAATACAGCCAAAATACATTTTGTAATTGCCTTGAAAAATGTGATGGCTGAGCAAAACTATAAACTCCACAAGCATAACAAAACTTGTTGGATTATTCTTGCAGATAAAGACACGTTTTGCACTATGCATTTTGTTCTGGTTAGATCGAATTCTACGTTACAAGAAAATCAAAACGTTTACCAAAAAATTTGCAATTGTAAGCTGTCCATAAAAACAATGTCAGCAAAAAAGGCAGTGTCGTCAAAAATCTCTAATGAATGGAGCTTTTTACCCTTTTCCATTCTTAGAAATATTTTCTCGCGCATTATTTTTATTAACATAAGCTTTTTTTAGTGATATTTTTTATAAAATTCAATGTTTCTAATATTTACAGAGTTCGTTTTTCAAATTCGGCGTTTTTACTTCCTTTGCGTTTTTGATTCGATAAAAAGCGAAAAGTGGGTTAATTCACTAAATCTTCTGTAGCTTTATAATTTTTGCACAGAAGTTAGTCTCGTTGGACGCAAAATGTTTGTATCAAAATAAACTAATGTAAGCCCATGTAATAAAACATTAAACTTTTTATTTGTTTGGTTTAAAAAAAAAAAAATAAATTCAAAAGAACAAAATTGCAAAAAATCATTAAATTTTTCAAAAATTATTAATTAATTCATTTATTAATGATGTGCTAATAATCCCAATTTTTTTAATGAAAACACTGAAATTTATTGCTGTGGGAAAGCTGGTTTCTATGCGCATTTCGCTGGTTGCTTATGCCAGCTCGTCAAATAAAAATTGAAATGGCAAGCTGCTTTATTCAGCAACTTGTTTTTTTCATTTTGTTTTTTTCTTTCTTTCTATCCTCTTACAACTACAATTCGTGTTGGAAAAAAACCTGCCAATTGTAGGGGAATGTAAGAAACAAAAATTCACTGTTTATTGTTGTGTCTTTGTTGAAGCTTTGATATTGTTACATGTAAGACCTGAGTGTTTAAAATTCTTATTCACTTTATGGTCTTACTTGTATAATATCTTTAGCTTTTCTAAAGTATTTGGAAAAAGTTTCCTGACGAGCTGGCATAAGCAACCAGCGAAATGCGCATAGAAACTAGCTTTCCCACAGCAATAAATTTCAGTGTTTTTATTCAAAAATTGGGATTATTAGCACATCATTAATAAATGAATTAATTAATAATAAATATTTCATTCCCGAAAATAATTTTTGATTTTTCAAAAATTTTCAAATTTTGTCCACTGTAACTCTGTCATTTCTCGACCAATGTTTACAAGCGACCCGTGGTTATTTTGGTAATATTATTGTCTTTCATAAAAACAAACTACGTACATAATCCATCTAACTTTTTTGAAAATATTTGCATTTAAGTGACATTATCTTTTTCAAAAATATCTCGAAAACTGTTCTACTTTTGACAATTCTGACTTCATATTCGGATTCAGCGGACAATTTTACATAAAGATTAGGTATCAGGTTCATTTGGTAAAAATGATTCACGTAGTGTTATTAGTCTTAACCTCATAATATAATTTTTTTGTTAATAGCTCTATAATAGTATATGGGACCCGACTAGGGAACACTCTTAAAAATTTGTCTGTCAATAATTTCTAATTTGTTCTTTTTTGTAAGTTTTTTTTTATAATTAAACGTTAATTTGATATCAGGTGTAATTTGATTTAAATTGGGTAATTTTGCGTCATCTCAAGTGTAGTTTTAAATTTTTCCGTTGGTAACACTGCACACAACCTGTGCTTGTAATTCTACTACAAAAACGACTTATGCTTTAAACACATTCGAGACAGCAGACTACCGACTTCAATATGTCAACAATAGAATACATGTGTGTATATGGAAATGATTATTTTAACGACGACACGGCTAAATGGCTGCAGGTTGTTGTCTATGCTAATTTTGTCGTTGTAGTCAAATTAAACTAATTTCTATTTTTGTACGCTACAAAACAGAAAAAGTGTTGCTAATATAATCAAAAATTAGAAGAATTAGTGCTTATAATATATAATAATAATTTTTTGGTTAAACAGCAAAGAACCGAATTGAAACAAGAATATAAAAGCGGCTCACCACCAAATCTATATTATTATTACTTTTTAGTATCCTTAAAAGAAGTTATATAGGAAGATATTTGTCACGTCAACGCTATTAGTTTTAGCAGTATGGGTATCATTGAAAAATTGAAAGTGCTTTTCACATGGTGTTTAAAGCACACCGATTTATTAACCCATTAAGAGCCCATTTCAAATGCTCATACTTCTTGACTGACTTTTAAATTATGTCGATATAATAATAATTATTTAACAATAATATACACATGTTACCAAAGTTATTAGGACTTTGATTAATAAAGTTTTTCTGTATTGCGGGTTTTTAGCTTTCCGAAACACTTTTCAAATATTTACATATTACTATATTTCAATATGTAAGAAGTGCATAAACTATTACCACTATATATTTTAACTCAAACTTATAAATAAATTGTGAAGTTTTCCAAAATAAAATTTTTATAACCCTAATAACTTTAAAATTTTAAATGATGGAGTTTCTAAAAATATAGCATACAAAAACTTGGGGTATTCTCTATAACATATTATATTTGAGGAAATATTATTATACATATCGACAAAATTTTAAGATAAATCCTCTTAAGGGGTTAATAAATCGGTTATTTAATACATTATATGAAATGTGTTTCGAAAGACTTTATTATGATACCAATACTTTAAAGATTCAGATGATATTTTTCTTCCTATACTAATGATAAAGTGCTCTGAAACCTTTACGACCTATAATTCATAGACTTAGTGCGTAGTACAGTAGAATCGCGATACAGTAATCTTGCGGTCAAGTTAACCAAATTTTAGCGTTTCTGTGCCGTTCTAAGCGTTAACTCTAAGTTAACTTTTCAGATCGTATTAGTAAAAGTACTGATTTGTACAACCGATAACAAATTAGATTAAATTTTAAGCTGAAAGTTGAGAGTTTAAACAAAATTGAGAAATACATTAAAGAAAAACTATCGGCGTTGTATTATTGTATATCTGAAGTTGCCATCTCAAAAATAAAAACGAAACGTTACAAAATTTTCGAGGCTTTGAAGAATAAATAGGAAAAAGCATACAGGAAAGCATTACAAAGACCAAAATATGCCGATCTTAAAGTTTGTACAAATGTTTTCTTGAAGCATCGAAAACGTTATTGCGCAATCACTGTTCTAATTTCAATAGCAATAGCTAACCGCGAGTTCGTGTAACTGCAACCTGAAAAGACAATAATGTCAGTAATGGATGGCTGGCAAATGTTTAGAAAATACCCAGAATTCGCTATCTGAAAATTTTTGAAGAACTAATTTTCTGACAAACGTCATATGTAGCACCTAACACATAATACATGACTGATTGTATAATTATTAATTATATATGTTGTTGTTTATTTGTTTGGCTTAAGGTCATAAAAAATTATAAAATAAAAAATTTGTATATATTTTTAAATATTATTTATAAATTGTAGCCGGTACAAATTAGATCTGTTTCTTTTTTGTATAGATGAAAACTAAGTCATTGAAAAAAATATAGGTACATATGTTTATTATTGCATTTTTTTACAATTTAGAAAAGTTAATAAATAAGACGAAAAAGTTAACAACCCTTAGGACATTTCAGTTTACTTGTTCGCGATTATACTGTATATTAGGATTTTTTTATTCAACCTGCCATGAAGATGATATTCTTTATGAGTTCCAAAAACAATAAAATTAAAATATTTTAAATGTTTTTTAATAAATTCATTTGTTTTTACGTTAAAAAATTTATGATAAATAAGTATTTATATTTTTGTAGGCTTAAATTAAGTTTGTGTACGAGTCTGCAATTATGCATGTTGTTAAATTTATAAAAATTAAAAATGATAGTGGCACCACTGAAATGTAAATACATAATAAAAAACACAGCTGTTTATATTTTTTCAATTGTAGCTGTCATCTTCAAAATAATTCAGTAGCTGATTACGCGACTACAATTGCAACCTGCAGCATTTGTAGTCGTGCCTTCGTGTTGCCTGCTGTCTCGAATGTGTTTAATGCATTAGGCGTTTACGACAATGCCTTGCACAATCAGGAGTATAATCATTTTTTGCTTATATGAGATGTTCTTATATCCGTTTGTTAGAAAACCGAACATCTTTTTTCTTTTACTTTAAGTAAAATCTTCAAAAAAAAAAAAAAAAAATTGCAAATTTTTCCATGACAAATTCCACAAATTTCATTCCTTTTTATCTCGATTATATCAAATACAAATTTACTCAAAATTATTCAAAGTATTTACACAAAAGACCAAAAATCCCTTAATCGTTTTCTTATTTCCGCTTCTTCATTTTTACAACTACATCAACTAAACTCAAGGGTGGTGTAAAACATTATGATTTCCAAAAGAACATGTAAATGAAAATGTTAATTCAAATCATAGATGGGGGTAGTGCACTCAATTTGCAGTTTCAACTTACAGTAAGTGATAGTGCAAAATTATTGCAATCATTTTGTTGATGTTGAGTGATGAATTGAAAATTAGCAGCCTCACTTAATATGAGTCATAGTGATGCTATAAAATTTTGCACTAAAAAAAAAAAAAAAAAGTTTGATTTAAGAAAAAGCAATCATCAGTTTATTGCAACTTTTTTGCCCTTCACTCATTTAAGTGCAACTTAAAATTTTGCACCAAATTTACAAACAAAAGAACTTGTTTTTTCATGATTTAAGCCAGGAGATGTTCCGTTATAAGAGATGTTCCGTGTAAAGAGTAGTCCATAAAGGAGTAGGAGTACTCCAAAACTACTCCAACTATATGGTTAAAAGGTGGTCTATTTATCATTACGATGTCCTAGGAGTGGACCATATAACCCACCGAAGTAGTCCCTAAACTACTCCATGGAGTACTTAAGTGGGTTAGCTTCAAAAGTACTCCATGTTACTACTTTTTCACTAATCGCCTTTTATGGCGTGCACTGTAATCCATTATTGCTATTATTATATATATTTACTTGGTATTTTTAATTTTTTTAATTTTTTTTCACAAATCTTTAAAAACTTTCCTGTTTCACTTTTAAATAAAGAATTAATAATGGACAACATCAGGGCTACTAATGTGTAATACTGTAAACTATAGTATAGTATACCTATACATCATGCAGTTGTTGTCAATTATCACTAAAGCTGGTAAAAAAAAGAGTGCAAACTAATTTTTTTGCAGTTTTATTTAGTGATTGCGCACTGCTGATTTAAATCCATATTTAGTGCACTACCTCCAACTGTGATTCACATAAAGAAAATACATTCAAATTCATAGTTGATGCCAATTCATTTAATATACTTTTTTTTTTCTTGTTATTGGTTATTTTTTGGGCAGGGCTGGCAATTTGTCATTTTCTAAATATGTACAAGTATTCCACTAGTGGCACTTCTTTATAAGATTGATTTATTCCATGTACGTGATTTCATTTTAACATTCTTGTCATGTCACCTGTTGTCAGCATAAATGTTGACCTCGACCATCGGGGAAAATGGTTAGGGATGGAAGGTGAATATTGCGTGAGGCGAAATTTTTATTAAATTAACACAAACACAAAAAATACAGTTTCATTCACATATAAATGGAGATACTTAAGAAACTGTTGGGATTTTCTGTTTGCGTGTAATTTTTTGGAGTGCTAAAGCAGTAATTCTTAAATATTTTTTTTTCTAGAATCTAATAATACAATGTTTAACTAAAACTTGAAGAAAGCTGGTAATGATCCGAGGAAATGTTGGAAATGGAGTTTTTGTTAAAATGAACACATTGATTCCTGATTTTAAAAGTAGTTAAGGTAGCAGAAGTTGGTCCTCAAAGTATGAGATATAGAACAGGACATATTTTTATGAACTTTGAACACGGTAGAGTTTCCAAAATAGGTTCGATTTCAATTCTACGTGATTTCGATTTCCAGAACATTCTCGATACATATAAAAAGTACGTGAAACAAAAAACTGTTGACAGCAAACCGCTTCTTTTCTATAAAAAAATATTTTCTAAACAGATGCCTTTTGTATATGAGACGAAACAAATAATTAAAAACACAAAAAAATGTGTTATACAGGGGTGTTCTGGAAATCGAAAACGCAAAACGCAAGAATTTTGAAGTTCTTCTTAAAGCCCTATTAATCCAATTTGTTATAATTTTCTAATAGAATTCTGTTCAATAGAGAAATATTTGTATTGTATTGTATTTGTTTTCCTTTTACTACAAAAGTCTCGTTAAAAAAACGACTTATAAATTTCCGTTTTCGATTTCCAGAACACCTCTGATAATACTAAAAAAAATTAAAAATTTCGCTACATCGGTTAATCGGTTAATCGACTGAAATTAACCGGTTTAATCGTTAATCGAAAATATCCAATTTTAAATTAACCGATTAGTTAATCTGGTAGTAATTAACCGGTTAACCGTTAATCGGTTGAATACCCCAATAATAACCAATTATATTGCAACTCCCTTCTAAGTAAAGTTGGGAATGCCTTTACACGAAAATATTTAGTTAACAAATGTAATTTATGTACAACATTTGTTTTCTAACAGGTCTATTGATATTCTATCACTCTTTGTGTTTGGGAAGAAGGCAATAAGTCAATCATTGTAATTTTGTTTTAAGGCATATTTACAAAAATGATAGAAATTAAGTTAATATTTTTTTTTCGTTAACTTTCCCAAGAAATTACAAAGATATTCTTGCTAAAAGCTTTTAATAAAAACGTAGACCCTAACCAAAGAAATTTGTTAAAGAAATTAAAGTGCAAAAAAAAAAAAAATCAATCGACCCCTGTTAGGCTCAATCAACAATTTCAGTCGTAACTTGTGGTCTACTCCACTACTGCACAGTATTTTAAAGATTTTTTAGTAAAACCAAAATGACAACAGACACTTTAGTAACAAAAGTAAAAGAAGCCATTGTTTAAAGACTTTTTGCTTAAGTGCTTGAACAGAAGTCACATTTATGTGTTCCCCTTCACTACTGCACAGTATTTTCAAGCACCGAATACCAGTGAAGCTTTTTTTTAGTAAAGGTAACAAGATTTTGCTAAAGCACTTTAGCTTGATAGTTTTTTTGTATTTTGTTGAAAAGAAAAATATTATAAGATATAAGAAAAATAAAAAAAAAATTAATGTAAACGATAGTTTTTTTTTTTAAATCTTACCTACTCCTCTATTAAACAGCCAGTATTGCAAAAGTTAACAACAAAAATAGAAAATTTATTTGCTGTATATGCCCAGGGTGTAGAATTTCGGTACAATAAAAGTTTATTTAAAATTTTAGCCAACGTTTTTTCATCTTGATGGCAACTTACAAACTCCACGCCGAATGAACTCCTCATTGTCTTAAGGCCCAGAATGCATCAAGACAATATGAAATATCCTGTTTTTAAGGAAATCGTATTCAACAGGGTCTTCCATTTAGTGGTTTTAAAATCGACGGTCTTGCATGGCTGTTTGCTGTCTGCTGTAATTCTTAGAGGCCTAGGATTTTTTTGTTTTTCAAAAATAAAAACAACAAATTCAAAAGAATTAATAAATTTCAAAAATTTCATTGTTTTAATGTTTAAAAATGATTTGTGGCCGCCTTTACTGTGCCTTATGAACGCCATCCGGTCGCACATTGGGTTCAAGTGGTATTAAAGTGGCGATTATTTGAAATTTAGAAATAAGGTTTTTATAAAAGGGTTTTGTATAGGGTAAAAGAAGATAAAATTCTGCATCACTAGCCGTTTAAATCAATCAACTTAGTTGTTTACTTTCTTTTCAGTTAGCGGTCAAAGTAAACAAATTATTGCTGTTTTTAAAAAAGTAAAAAAAATTGGAAATTTTTACAATTCAAGAGATTATTATTAGTGTAAATTTTATTAAAAGTAAGGCCCCTATTAAGGTTCACAACTCAACTCAGTTGAGTTGTACTTTCTTAATTTTTGTATTATTAATTTTTGCTATAGCTATATTGCGGTGAACAAAAACATCAAATAAATTACAACACATTACAACCAGTGGTTTTAATTACAACTAGAGTATCCAATTATTTGACTTTAAGTTTTGTTCGAGTAAGGAATTAATCGATTTTTAAATTTAAATTTTGCTTGATTAATCGAATAAGAGTTTTAATATGTTCGAATAACTCGAATAATTCAAATAATTTTATCTAATGGGAAACATACATGTCTTTTTGATTTGATACTTTTATTATATTAATAAACAGAAAGAAGCAATAAAATTAAAATATAGTTTAACAATTAAATAACAATTAATTTATTCCACGTATGCAGTTTTAAAACTTTCAAATAAAATAAATAACTAAAAAATTAAAAGCCCTGCTGCAAAACATACAGTGTTTATAAGGCGCTAAAGAGAACGAAACAAGACTAAGGAAATACAAAAAAATGAACAATAAATAAAGTAAATGAAAATGATCTGAAACCCAATGTTTGAGACGTGTATTGGGTTCAGCAGCAATCGGGGTTCATTAATTTTATTTCAGTGTATAATTTGCAACGACCTGCGGGACCTGCTAAACTTAATACGGGAATTCAACAAAACCTTTCGTCTGATATTTTTATAAATTCATTTTATTTAAGACTTTTTTGTCGCGGCAGTTTTATGAGAGGTCCAGCCTATTTAAAAAAATTTATTATTCGTTATTCAATTTAACTAATTTATTATTCCTGAAAATTAAGTAAAATTGAAATCAATGGAGATGCTCAGTTATGTTTTATTTAATCACCGTATTATTCCTGATTTTTTTTTTTTTTTTTTTTTTTATCAGTATTTATTTATTGAATCTTCATATATTAAATATGAACTAACAATAATTAATCAAATATTATCCTAATATTTACTTTATGTCCTGCCAGTGCCAGACAAAAAAGATTTAGTCATCACGGTTTCTGTTTACATACGTAGGTGTTTATCGCTCATCTGATTGGGTGAGTGCTGCAGTGTCTCTTCTTCTTAAGCGAGTGTGGCCGCCATAATTTAAAATATTTCGAGCTAATGGATTTGGGTGCAGCTCCAGCCTTTTTAAATATTTTACTGCTTATTTCGTTATCATAGTTTTTACTAATGGCACATTGAGATCCTTGTGGATACTTGAGTTTTTGACATGGCTGTGGGAAAAATCGCCCAAAGAAAAATGGCCCAAAAAAAGAAATGAAAAATCGCCCAAATGAAGAATCGCCCAACAGAACATGAAAAATGACCCAAAAAGTTATATATGAAATTTTGCCCAAAAGAAACGAAAAAGGGCCCAAAAAAAATGAAAAATGACCCAAAAAGCAAAAACGAATTTTTTTCCGGTGGCATGTTATAACGTCCAGTGTCATAGTGTCCATGGACGTTATGACACTCCAAAAAGTGTCATAGTGTCCATGGACACTGCGCTAACTAAAGCTTCTCTGCACAGCCGGCCTTCGGCCGGGCGCAAGGATTTTCTCCTCTATGGTATAACAAACACCGGCTTCGCTAACTAAAGCTTCTCTGCATAGTCGGCTTTCATTTGGAAACAAGGCAGATTTTAGAAGCTTTACTTAGCGAAGCCGGTGTTTGTTATACCATAGAGGAGAAAATCCTTGCGCCCGGCCAAAGGCCGGCTGTGCAGAGAAGCTTTAGTTAGCGAAGCCGGTATTTGTTATACCATAGAGGAGAAAATCCTTGCGCCCGGCCGAAGGCCGGCTGTGCAGAGAAGCTTTAGTAAGCGAAGCCGGTGTTTGTTATACCATAGAGGAGAAAATCAAAAAAATGGGCCATTTTTCATACAACATTTTTTTATTTCATTATGAAAAATCACCCAAATTTAAAAAACGAAAAATCACCCAACAATAACGAAAAATAGCCCAAAAATTTTAGGTCACTTTTCATATGAATTTAGGCCCAATTGTACATGGAATTTTTTTGGGCGATTTTTCATTTCTTTTTTTGGACCATTTTTCTTTGGGCGATTTTTCCCACAGCCTTTTGACATACCAGGGAGCGGCTGTGATTATTCGAAGAAGTTTATTTTGGCGCCTTTGAATGTTTTCGATATTAGAAGCAGAGGCAGTGCCCCATAACTGAATACCGTAGCACCAAATTTTTTTTGTCCTGATTTAAGAGAAGTTCTGGTTAAGATAAGAACTTTTAGTATGAAGTATGAAACTGGTTCGTCTTCAAAGTTTGTTTGATTTCAAATTCACTCCTACGTATTCGATTAACCGAGCATGGCTGATAATCTTATTTTTCTTTATTTTAATGCTCTACTCTATAGGTTTGGGTAGTTTGTTTCTTTAACGTATTACTATTTTGCGCAAACAATCGGTGATTTTTTCATCTACCTATCTGAGGACACTTCGGTTTTTAGCTACAGTCTAACAATACTTAAAATGTGAATTGTTTACAACGAACGTCAAACTAAATATGAAAAAATGCGCTATTTTAAGCCGAAAATTCTTAAGTCTGCAATTAGATGTTAATCGTTTATTACATGATTTATCTCACACACATCCGCATCTAAAAAGGGACTAAAGTATGTTCAGAAATGCGATTAACACAATATATACAGAATATGACAACATGTTATTTAGTTGTTATGTTTTTTATTAGTTAGAAATCTAAAACAAAAATATTTTTATATTAAAAAAGTAGAATTTGCTAAGAAATTAACTTTAATCGATTAACTGACATAAATTGTTCGAGTTATTCGTTATTTGAAATTGTCTATTTTAATTATTCGATCAAATAATGGCAAACAATTTCTTCGATTAATTAATTGAACAAAGATTAATTGACTGGATACTCTAATTACAACTCAACTGAATTAGTTGTGATCCGTAATAGGGGCCTAAATCTTTTATAATGGAACCTTCAACAATAGGTATTAAAGTATAAAGTATATTTATAAAAACTTCGTGTATATATTTTTAATAATTTTTTTAAAAAAGGTCCAAAATTGGAATAATTTCCGCATTTAATGGGCCACAATTATTAAGTTAGTAAGAGTTGGAACTAGTTTTTGGATTTTAGAAAATTAAAGGTTATCAGCTTATATTTAAAAGGAAAGTCCAGACAATGCCCGGCTCTTTTTTATTTCCATTTTTCTGTAAGAACTCTCGAAAATAAAGATTCCCAAAAAGTTTTAAATTTTTTATTTTTTCAGATTAATTTTTACATTTACGGAATTCAGTGAAAGCAAAAACTGGATAAAAATTTATATTAATAGGAATAAATATTATTAACATATTCTTTAAATTTATTTTGATTTCAAAGTTACAGCGAAAATTGTGGATTATGTTTTTTCCGAAAAATAAAAGACGCCTAACAGGTTAAAAAATGTTTTCTTCCATTTTTTAAAGCTGTGTTTTTTTATGTATTTATGATTATTCATTACAAAAATATGATAATATTTTCTTTTGTGACTTGTTGTTAAAAATTTGTACGTTTATAAAATTTTGTGAATAACAAATATTCAATTTTAAATTAAATTTATACTAATATAACTACATTAAATAAATTTATTATTTGAAGTTTTTAAAAGCACATTAAGTCTGCTTTTATTTTCAATTTTATTCATTAATTTATCGTGTTTCATTCCAAAGTTACAGCATAAATTGTGAAAATACAATAATGCGCTTTTCTTTTTCTGAAATGCTGTGTTTTTATAATACTCATCAATAAAAAAATATAATATTTTAAAACTACGGCTTCTATGAATTAATCGCCACTTTGGGTACCATCGAACCCTCGGTCCTATTTTGTATCACTTTCTCGAGCATACCCGTTTTTTCGTCAATAGTGCGTCCAATATTTGATTCTAAATGATCAATCGTTTCTGGTTTGACAGCATAGACCAAAGATTGGACATACCCTCGCAAAGAATTGTCGAAAAGATTTTATAGCTCCAAGTCTTCAGATAATACGGTACAAACGTTTGGCTCAAAAAAGTAATGGTTTCACGCCCTGTATGGTATGATGCGGCATCTTGTTGGAATCATTTCTCCTCCAAATGACTTACTATGACATGAGGAATGAAAAAAAATCATAGATCTGTAGCATTCGGTTTTAGATTTGAAGACAAATTGGCCGAATTCGCCTGCGGCACGTAAATCGCACCAAAAACAATTTTTCGGAATGTAATAGAGTCCAAGAGCCTCATGACGATTGTACTCTCTTCAATAAGGGACAATTCTGCTTATTTCAATACCCGTTAAGCAATGTGCCTCATCACTAAAAATGATTGGGAGAGAAAAAATTTGGTTCAACCTTCAGTTGATTCTTAACCCATTCTCCGAACACACGACGAAACTGATTATCCGCTGGCTATAATTTGTGCACCAGTTGGATCTTATTTGGATGTTATCCAATTTCTTTCCTCAAAATTTTCAAATAGTGGATGGACAGAGACCAAACTGTTGAGAATGGCATCGGATCGATAAATTGGAGTCTACTGCCAGACTCACGTATAAAGCAACAAAGGCTTGTTCTGTGCGCACGGTACGTGCTTTGGGCGAATATTATACAAAAGAGTATATTTTGTCATGAATCTATCCATAGTATGGCTGCTCAGATGGTCGATTTAGAAAAATGCATCTTCATATTGATGATGCCCTAACATCAGAATTGTGACATCAATGTTATTACAAATGGCATCAATGAGGCAAAAAGTGACATCAATGCAATGACGAGCGTCATCCTCAAATTTTGTTATATTTTATGCGTGACTACAGTGACATCAATTCGATGCATTTTTTGTGTACACTGATAGGAAAGGCGTCATAACGTTGATGTATTTCGACATCAGTACAGACAAACTGTCGCCAGTGCGATGACACGCTGTCATCAGTGCGATGGCATAATATATAATGTCATAAAATATTATTAACATTATTTTCATGTTTAAAAAGTAAAATTAGAACAAAAATTCCCATATTCTATTTTTTTAAATATTTATTTATATATATATATTAAATTTTTAAAGTAGAACTATTAAGAAAACCATATCGGGTATGCTGCTGGTGTCTTATAGTTGTGAGTTCTTCCTTTAACAAAGGGCGGTTACACGTGTTGTTACAACAAAAGTGAAACAAACATGTGTAACGGTTAAGTAAATAATGATATCCTCTCAATTTGACTTAACGTCAATTATACATTTAGTCCCTTAATTCCTATTAAAACATAAGGCCTCAAGAAAAGCTTTCCATTCCTCTCTGTTTGCCGTCAGTCGTTTCAGTTGGCTCCACGAAATGTTATGGTCACGTAATTCGCTTTCGGCTTGGTGCCTTCAGGTGTTAGCAGGTCTACCGGGTCTTCTGGATCCCTGAAGATTATACCCGATTCTCGTTAAATCATTATGTGACTTTCTCATCGTGTGGCCAAGCCATTTGAATTTCCGGAGACGAATATCCACGGATAGTGGTATTTGTCATGAACGATTCCAAAGATCGATGTTGGAGATGATATTTGGCCAGAAAATTCCGAGGATACGTCTGAGACAACGGTTGACAAAGGCTTGCATGCTTTGGATTTTGCGTTTGGATAAGTTCCATGTCTCGCAGCCGTAGAGGAGAATGGATTTGACGTTGGAGTTAAAGACATTTATCTTTGTCCGAGCCGTGATGCTGGCATAGGGCTTTTTATCACCAAGGCAAGTACTATGTTAAATAGCAATGGAGATAAGACGCAGCCTTGATGGACTCCTATGCTTATGTTAATGGCAGTACTCACGCAACCATCATGCAAGATAAAGCACTGATCGCTGTTGTAAAGCTATTTAATGAGTCTTATCAACTCCCTTACACCTCAAAGCTTTACAAATTGAGCTGTGCTGAAGAGTGTCAAAAGCGCGGTGAGCGCCATTCGACAGATTGCTCGACAATGACTCGAAAGCTGTTAATGTAATCAACGCAAGATTTGTTCGGCCTAAATCCAGCCTGCTCACTACTTAGATGAGGCTCAAGTACAGATGCAATGCGGTTATGGAGGATGTGCGCTATTATTTTGTTAATGGTATTCAACAGTCAATTACAATGACTCAATTTGATAATAGTTTGTCATCGCACTGCTGCCATACTTTATAAAACCGACTCCGATTCGTCATTTCTGTGATGCCAATGTGTCATCCCATTGATGACAATGTGTCATCCCATTGATGACATACTTTAAATTTGACAATTTGGCCAAGTGATATTAAGGCTGATATCACAATGATGTAAAGTGTCATGGGGTCATAAATGAAGACACTTATCTTAGTACTGATGTCAAAATACATCAGCGTTATGACCCCTACTCTATTAATGTATCACCATCGACAATCACTGAATATAATACGTTGACTGCTTTTGCTAGTTAGGGAGTAAAATGTCGTCAAGCGTTGGCATTAATGAGGGCATCACGAATAGGCTCAATAAACCAAGAAGTGTATTTGGCAGACTAAAAAAATATATGGCGGTCCCCACAAATCACGAGAACGACAGAGATCCGAATTTGCAACGCATGTATCAAGTCGACGGCAAAGAAATCTGGCTGGCAGCGGCTATAAGTTTTTATTAAAAAAAGGCTTAGCAAAAAAGGGTGTCCCGGTAGGCTAGCTGGTAGTGAGTTAGTCTATCAGTACCGGGGTTGCGGGTTCGATTCCCGCCAGAGACTCTGTACTCCTGCAGACAAGCGAAAAGCTTCGCGGGATTAGCGAAGGAATAAAAAAAAAAAATGTGGCATATACTGGCCCAGCACAATAACAAGCGAAAAACTCTAGAGCTTGGCCAAAGAAAAGCCCATACACATAGAGATAAAACGCAGAAAGTGGAAGTGGATAGGACACACCTTAAGAAAGCCAGTATATAATGTAGCCAGGATAGCGCTGGAATGGAACCCACATGGAAGTAGACAAAGAGGAAGACCCAAAAATACGTGGCGTAGGTCTGTAAGGAAAGAACTAGCGGTCATCAGTAAACCATGGGTTGAGGCAAAAATAATTGCGAACAATAGTTTAAATTGGAAATATCTTGCTGAATCAATATGTTCCATCGGTGAATAAATAAAGGAAAAAAAAAACTTGACGCAATGTTTGGCGAACAGAGCGCGATTTTCGGAAATGAATTTCTACGATTTGTAAACGTTGCTCTGGTGTAAGTCTTTGCCGGGTGGTGTGCGCAAAAGAAATCTGAAAGAATGTTACACACACTCTATTAATATGACTTCTTGTTTTACAGCTATCCCTATCGGAAGTTCTATACGTCTGTGGTAGTGTGTAAACAACACCGCCAAATTTCGTAAAGATCGCTTCATAATTTACTATAGCTGTAATATAAACCCCACTATCGGTAAAAACTTAAGTACATATTTCTTAAATTTTAACAAATAATGCTACTGTGGTAGAAATCGGTCTGGCATTGTTTCTTTAGACTAAAAATGGCGACATAAAGCATACTCTCGGAAAAAACTTTAACCCTCCAATGCCAAGTTTAAGAATAAATGAGAATATATTATGAAAATCATTTTTTTAGGGTATTTTTGGGCCTCTGTAATATATTTTTAAGCCCGCACAATGAGTCGTTTACGTTCCAGGTGAGAAAACAACAAGAAGTACCTTGAGGCACCCTTGGGCATCTAATTTAATTAATTTAATTCTGTTTGTTAGTTTTCATTTTTAATAATAAAACAAATAAAAAAAATTAATTAGCTTTGCTTATAATACTCAAAAACAAAACAATTTTTATTATTTGAGCGGCATTAATAAAGTTTGCATTTTGAGCAAAAGCTTTGTGTTCGAGACTGTTTATAATGCTTTAAGAGCATTCCAAGCTTCTACAAATATTTTTCTAGATCTTTAAGCAATTGTAAAAAAGTGAAATTAATATAAATTAATTATATATTGGATGCCAGTAGACATTTTGTAAAGAATGCCTTGAGGCACTCTTAGGCATTAGAGGGTTAATGCGCCTAAGATCGTAACAAGTATTGCTATTGTGAAAAAATTTGGTAGTTAAAGTGTCATATGAATTGAAATCGCACTGCCGAATCGGAATCGGTCAACAATTTGCCAAAGGATCCATATAAATCGTACTTTTGAAATAGACTTTAATACGCTTAAAATTGCAACAAGTTAAAATACTGTTCGGGCAGTACACGAAAAGAAAAAATATGATTGCAAAATGATCCCTACAATTAGTTAATGTTCTTTAACGTCGGACATAGTAACCACAATTAAAGCATATTTATGTTAACTGGCTTTGAAAATATAATTTTTGTTTTGATCATTTTAAAATTTTGTTCATAAGTATTACATGATCTCGATTCATAAACCATTAATTATGGTGATATTAACAAAACTAAAATAAAAAAAATTATAGTTTCAATCATAGTGATGTGTAGTGGCTTTAAACTCTTTAAACGAGTTTTACCTAAATAAAGCGTGATCCATTTCGAGGTTCCCTACATTTTTAAAGTAAAATAACACAGAAAATTCAAATTTAATGGGGAATGTTTATTATCATTTGAATGAACATTCTTTGGCATTTATTTTTTGAGGGTTATGTCTATCATAGGTTGGCCGTTGCTACGTCGCAGATGGTCCATACGTTGAGTCCAATTTTCGATGACTCGTTCGAGCATTTCGACTGGCGAGCATTTAACTTTTGTGTCAACACAGTTGAAACAAAAAAAGTAAAGAGGTATTCAAATCAAACAAAAAATTTGTAAAGTCAAATAAAAACATTTATAAATTGCGTTTTGAATTTTAACAAACGATTGTTGGAAAAAAAATTAATCATAATTTTTTCTGTGTATAGTACTTACAATTTAGTTTTGAGAAACACTATATTATAAATTTTTGGAAAAATAATGTTTGAGTAGATAATTGTGTAGTTAGTTGCAGCAATCATATTGTGTTCATAATTGTCAGATACATTTATATGATTGACACAAATATAAAAACCAATCATTAATGATAGTGTTCGATTCTGATCCTACCAATCATATTTTTTCTTTGCGTGTATTTATAACGATTAGTTTAGATATAAAGCACACTCCAGAAATATTCTTAATCTCGGTGCAGGGTATCAAAGATTCGGTACAGCCGACTTTTGCGTATTTACTTTTTTTGCGATCAATTCCTTAACATCGTCAAAAATATTTTACTTAAGTTTTTAACAAAATCTCGAGTAAAATCGGCATAATTTTTTCTATTGTTTTCGGTTGCTATGCTAAATTGTGTTTATGACTGCGCACGCTACACTTCTTTTTTTTTATTATTATTTAAATCTGTGTGTTTTCCTTGTTGAAAGTATATTTGTTTAGCGTAAAGCATCTGGAAAGTACACTAGTAACTTTTTGTGCTTGTAAGTTTATTGCATGAACTCGTGTACTTGCTGGCAAGTACTCCCACTTGTTTGTGTTGTTTTATGTTTTCAAAATGTTGTTTTGTACTACTTTCACTTAAATGTTCTGGCATTTGTTGCCGCCTTTGGCCTCAACTGTTGGCACAAGTTTTGCATAAACAAATAAATCTTTGTCTTCTTGAGATTTTTCACATGGAGTTGTCTGGTAACACAAACACAAACAAAAAAGTACACATTTCGTACAAAACAAAAACAGCAATAAACGAAAATTGTTTTTCCTTTACATTTTCACTAAATGTTGTTGATTTTATTTAAATGTTGCTTGTGTTTCTCTAGTCTCCATTTTTCTCACTCACTAGTCTTGACTCGTTTTTTTTTATTATCGTGGTCTGTATAATACGTGTCTGTCTGTCTGTCTGTCGTCCTTGCGTTTCCAAATATTATTTTTTACTAAAGCCAAACTTTATTATGCTTATCATTTAGATATTCATGAAACGTTTATTTTATGTTTAATTTGCTGACGTAATTGAACTTTTTAATCAGAAGAAAAATAGACAGAAAAAATGCTGAAAAAAATAAACGAATAATTAATAAATTTAAATTTGGCAAGGAGATAGACTGAATGATTGATTTGTAAAGTCGCAAGAAAACTGCACTTTTAATTAATTTCGTTTTCTAACCACAATTGGGCGTTAAAACGTTAAAAGAAAAACATGTTGAAAATTATACATATGAATATGACAATTTGCTGCGGTAAAGTAATTATAATCACATTAATTTGAATGGAATATTAATGAAACTATTTTTTAAGGAGAAATTAACCCCCATAACCATAATAAATATTTTTGATTTATAAAAGGTATATTTAACTAATTTTCTTAGAAAATTCGTTTCATTAACGTGCTATAAACCTAAATATTTTTTATGAATATGGGGGTAAGTGTTTACACAGAAAAAATTATTAAATTTCTCCAATCACCAAATTTATTCCAAATTCAGAATATCAAGCAAATAAGTTGTTGACTTTGCACCTATTACCAAAATGATTATATTAATTACTAAAAATTTTAAGATTTTGAAAAAATATTTTCAATAAAAGATATTTTTAATTTTTATTAAAAAAGTGATCAAAAAACTTTGCCGTTTCAAACAATGTGTTAATTTATTTAAATAAATATTGACAATTCCCAACAACAATTCTACATGTTTAAATTATTTTATTTTAAACGAAAAAAGTCAATTTAGATTTTTTGTTATTTAATTGAAATTTTAATGGAACATTTATTTCAAAACAACGAAAATGTTAATTAAATCAAAATTAAATTTTTAATTTTCTTTCAACAAAAAAAAAAAATAATTGATTCAATTATCACATTAATTAAATTTAAATACTTTTTAAACCATTTTTCTAATTGATAAAACACTTTTTTTTTGTGTAAAAGATAAATGTTTTTTTAATATAAATTGAACAAGTTGGAAAGTGAAGCCGGGCAAGTTCGATAATATGATACTTTGCATTAACAGCGAGTATCTATACGGCTCTAGAGCACAATCTAAAAAGCTTAAATTATTATCAAAATTGTCCCATGTATTTGTACACCTTATTGAAAAATTCGAAAATTCTAAGAATCAGTTGATAATATTATCTAAGTCAAATACAAATGTTATCCTAGAAATATTGTATAGCACTATGTTCAAATTTGCCGCTAAAGGGTCTCCTTCTTCAATTCACGTTTATACTCTCCACCACCACTAGTGGTCAATGAGGCTGTACTAAGTCCGTCATTCCATGTGAAACTTTTTTATTATACATCTAAGACCCCATAAATTATATATATTCTGGTTTCTTAAGTAAATCTACGTCGTTAGCCATATCCGTCTGTCTGTCCGTCTGTCAGTCTGTTGAAAACTCGCTCACTTTCGAAAAATGCAAAAGAAAAGAACAAACTTAGCAGCTTAGGATTGAAATTAAGCAACATCGGTTTAGTAGAATCAGAGCTATGAATCAAATTGTTTTTAAATATTGTTACAAAAGCTAACAGAGATGGTGGAATAATGCACGGAAGGATATAAGAGTTGGCATAAATTCGTTTTATATGACTCACAAACATACTGTTAAATTTCGTTAAGATCGGTCCATAATTTACCCTAGGCCCTATATAAACCCTACTCCCTGAAAAGAGTTCAGTGCGCTATGATCAAACTGAACAGATTCTAAAAATATAGCTAAAACAAAAATATACCTATCTCTCAGTTTTTCTAGATCAATTCGTTCCGTGATTTACGCGCAATTTAATTTTAAAAGAGAATCCACCTGTCTATCACTTGGGGAGGTTTCTATTACACCCTACTTCGTACTGTTTTCAGATATAAACCGGTCCACGGGTTCAATAATTATGAAGACATTTCTTAAATTTTTATACAATTTCATATGTTGTTGCTCTATTGTGCTACAAATTCATACAAACAGTTATGTAGGGTAATTCACAACTGTCCGGAGCTGCTACAAGACAATGCATTCTATGCGTTCTTCCTTTCTATGCATATTTCAAAAAGTAGAATCAGTGTAATAGTATGTGACAAGTTATACAGCAAAACACATAGAATGCATATACGTACCAACTAGGGTTGCCAGTCGGGCTTGTTTTGGCTGGATTGTCCAGCTTTTTAATGGCCTGTCCAGTTTCAAGCTAAAAATAAATTTGTCCAGCTAAAAAAATAATTCAACATTTTTCATTTTTCGAATTTATTCTATGAGTTAAATTTCAGTTATGTATTTTATAAAGCTTTTTGTAATAGCTCTAATCCTTAAATTTTTTTTTTTTTTTTTTTTTTTTTTTTTTTTTCAGAAATGACTTTATACACTACCAGACTATTATATTGTATTTTCTATTTCTGAAAAAAAAAAAAATTTAAGGAATAGAGCTATTACAAAAAGCTTTATAAAATACATAACTGAAATTTAACTCATAGAATAAATTCGAAAAATGAAAAATGTTGAATATAATAAAGTTGCTTATGAAAAAGAAATAATTCCTAATATCTATTTTAAAAAAATAATTTTTTTTATTAATTTGCTACTAGCTTTTTTTGTTTTGTTTGCGTCTTTTTGGTATGATTTTTTGTTTCCGTTATTTAATTTTAATTCTTAAATACATATCGCTCATTTGCTGCAAAAAGTCATAATTGAAGTTTTCAATTTGCAAAGAAGTAAGTCAATGGGAAAATGATATTTCTCTCAGGAGCTGAATATGCAAGATTTTTACATTAATTTTTACTTAAGATAAATATAGGAGCGATAATTAATTCTACATTAAAATAAGAAACTAATTTTTTGAGTTATGACGTTGTTCCAGCAAATGAGAGGTATGTAGATATATAGTACATATGAATGAACTGTTTAGTTATATTTTGTTATGTTAGTATTGTAGTAAAGTATTATAAAAAAAAAACAATGTTATAATATTAATGTCATACTCGTACATATGGGTATTTTTTAATAAAATTGTTTGTACAATAAACAAGTAACTTTTCGTGAAAATTTTATTTCAAAATGTCCAGCTTTTTTTTTAATATCCAGCTTTTTTAATTCACATGTTCAGCTTTTTGATAATCTGGATCTGGCAAGCCTAGTATCAACGCATGAAAGTAGGTTTTCTTTCTACTTTTGTATGCGTCGCATGTGTGGTGAAAAAATGTCAGCTGTTGCCATGGATGGCCATGGATGACAAATCATATTTTATTTTCAATGTTATGGACAAATATGTTTGTGTGGTGGATTCCTTTTTTCTATTTTTTGTATTAAAAAAGGGTTTTAATAAAAGAAAAAGCTTTCGTAGTAAAGATTGAAATAACTTTCAAGAACAAAATACATTGAAATTAATTTTTAGCACAAATTTTTCATAAACAAAATTTCCAATTCTAGTTATCGATTACTTTTATGTACTGAGTGCCATCTCTGTTGTGCTTATTATTTTTTTTTTTAACAAATGACTTGAAAGGGAAACTACTTAAAACCATGAAAAATTACGAATTCTTTTGATAATAAAAGCTTACTCCTTTATGAATTCTATAATAAATTCTATTAAAATATCAGTTACACCCCCCATTTTTCCCAAATTGTTTTTAATTAATAAACATATTAGCACAACAGATGTTAAAAAAACAATTTGGCGCATAAAACGCATTGCATGTAACTTAAATTTAAGAACGCATGAAATGCACAAAAAGTATCATACGCATCTACGCATAAACGCATGGTGTGGACCTTCAGCTTAAGCGACAATCTTTTCCAGAGTTGCCTTAGTGGAGTTACCAAATATTTTTGTGGTGTCTTTAAACATTTTGAGTTGCTTTTTGCAACTTAATATGGAAAGAAAAATGTCATGAAATTTTGTGGTATACGGTTCATAATTTACCTTAGCTCCCATTTTAAGCAGCCTCTTGAAATTCACTGTAAACTCTAAAACAAATTTCACTGCTGTTGATATTTATTCTAATTTAATTTTTTTATACCATAAATCAGTCTACAGAATTTTGGGATGATTGATGCATAATTTACCATGGGTCGAATACAAGTTCCGCCCCCTGAAAATAATTTTAATATGGCAAAAACTGTTACGAATCCTGATATTTTACTCAAGCTAGTTACGATATCTAAAACGAAGAGCATTAAACTTTCTGATTGTCGGTCAAAATTTTAATATAGGTCTAAGCCAGAACCAATTTTAATGCTGAAGTTCTTTTTTATAAAGATTAATTAATAATATAAAGATATCACATAGAGCCCACTCCGGTTGGTGGAGGGTAGCAAAGATTCGACACAGCCGAATAAAGCACTCTACCTTGTTTTCTTTTAATATTTGTTCAAATATTTATACATATAGATCACGTATAAAGTCTACTTGCGAAAATCCTGGTGTTGTACCTTTTTTTGAGTAGATGTAGGTGCCCCAATAAAAATAAGAAAAAATATCCGTAAATATTGCATTCAGTACTGCCAAATTTCTCGCAAAAGTATTATTATCGGCCACAATATTTTATGGCCGTTAAACTATAAAAATTCAAGGCTCCCATTGGTGGATGGATTTGTGAATCCACCTGCTCCATATCAACTACATTATGGCCTGGATATGATGAACGTAGAACTAGCTCTCTACTCAGGTTCAATAGGGACCAGATGAGAAATGTGGTCTCTGTTGTGACTACGCACTGACCTGCGGGGACTTATGCGAAAAGAACGGGTCTAAATTTAATGACTACTGCAGAAGGTATCATGACGAGGAGGATGAAAAAACTTTTTTTAATTTTCTATATCAATGTCCTAGAATTTGGGACATTAGAGCGAAAAGCCTGGAAAAACTGTGGATTTGCTTATTTGAATGATCTATCTAGAATAGAACTCAGGTTGCTTCTTCTCTTCACTAGAAAGACGAATTGGCAGGGCTTAAAAAATTTGCAGGCGAAACCAAAAACTGTTGAACAAAAAACGAAAATTTGTGTTCAACTTTTCGCTTTTTGAGTTGGTTTGACAGCGACTGTTTACATTTGCCCAAAGACAAATAAAGAAGAGGAAGAAATGGAGGTTTTTCAACATTGACTGCAGTTTCTTAAACGCTGCGAATTGGTTAAATTCTGCAGGGAAGCCCTGATTAACTGCCCTATAGTGCATTGGCGCTGGATATGCCAATAGAGCCACTGAATCACTCATGTGAGCTTTCTCTCGTAGGCTACTCATGGAACATAATCTAACCTAAGGCTCCTATATTTATATGCCCCACTGTAATAATCAGTATTTCTGTGAAACGTTTCTTATTAGTATCCCTAAAGAAAACACATTTTTTTAATATTGGCACCTCAAAAAAAAAAAAAAATTTTTAACGAAAAATGCTTAAAATTATCATGGGAACTTTAACCATATTATTGTCATCGGCAAACCTTTAATGGTTGTCTTCAAACATGTTATGGTTACTAATAACAAGTTGTAGTAACACGAAAAATTGGGTAAAAAATAACTTTCATTTAATACAATATAGTATATTAGCTTGACCCAAGGACGACAAATCTTGATCACGCTAATTATTTTTGCCTGCGTGCGCATCACTCTACCGAAACATTTGCCAGATTGGATCAGAAACTTTAGATAGCATTTGGTGTAAGTCTTCAAACCAACTTCGACAAGACTAATACAACCAGTCTCTCCAAGTTCACAGCCAACAACAGCGATGGGAAATCGTTTTGCAACTTAGAAAGCCCCATCTATATCTATCAAAGGCAGCTCATCTAATGTTGTTGCAAAGCAAACATTTGGCGCATACAAAGAGTATGACGCATACAAAGAGTATGGAAGTTACCACAAATACATGCAAAAACTACGCTTCGCTTTTTCTCCTTAAATGGGTGGTTCTGCCCTTAGATAGAAATTCGAGTCCTAAAAATCTACTACAGGGGATGCAGGTCCCCTGCGTGTATTTTTGAACCGATGCTGGCATTAAATATTGCGAATATTTTGGCCGAACGTAGTTTCGAATATGCACCACTGACAAACAACAGACTTAACACCAATAGAAATTACAACATAGAAATTACGCAAAGGAAATTAAGCTGGGTGGGCAGAATCATGATGATATATCGAAAATGGCAATGGACTGGAACTCTTAAGGTAAGAGGATAAAGGATAGACCCGCTTACACCTGAGATGGCTACTAGAATCTGAAATAAGGAAAACAGGATAAAATTGATCTGATATAAAACAATTGGCAGAGGACAGATCTCGATAGAAGAATTTCGCTACGGTCCTTTGTTCCAGCTTGGAACCATAGGAATCAACGAAAACCTATTAATCAATAGGTTCAATTCAGAAATGGATTTTAAAATCGCTCAAAATTCATCACACCTTTTAAGAACCTTCGCTTTAAATTCGATCGATTTTCATCACATACCTGAATAAGGGCGCAATTGTAAAAATCAGCCTTAAGCTCTAGTCACACTTGTCAACATTTTGACCAAATAAACGTAACCACTTGCGTGATTCAACATGGTCTTACAACCAGTTCTTAGTTTTGGGCTTAAACCAAATTTAAGCTCCTCAAATGTATTTAAATTCGTTTTAAATACAAAATTCTGTCTTTTACTTAATATTTGAGTGAAACTTAAGTCACCAATCTGGTACATTTAAACTCAATTTAAGTTTCCATTGTGTATAACTTAGGCAAAGCAATAATAGTCAGCTGATTTTTTTTAGATCACCTTCTATATAAATACACTTTGTACCTTATTTTTTTTTTCATATTTAATAGTGCTACCATACTTTTTATTTGAAGTAAATAAGACTTTTTAATAAAATTAACAAAATATAGATTCCTTAAAATTGGACATTAATATCACAAAATAATCTATATATAAATCGGCAAAGGCAAAACGGTTAAGAACACTTTCCGTCTCTGTTTGTCGACCGATTTAAACAAAAAATACACCATTTAAAAGGCATTTACCTACAGAAGTGCACAATGTATATTTTTATTAAGAGTGTAAAAAGAGTAAAAATTCGGTGACTTCATATCTCTAAAACAAATAGAAACCCAAAAAAAAATTATACTTTTCGTTGTTCATTAAAAA
The DNA here is from genome assembly GCA_943735925.1 of Pollenia amentaria. Taxonomy (NCBI): domain Eukaryota; kingdom Metazoa; phylum Arthropoda; class Insecta; order Diptera; family Polleniidae; genus Pollenia; species Pollenia amentaria. The sequence continues at coordinate 177,646,877 of OX031010.1, read as the reverse complement.
AAATAAGCGGACAGAGAGTAAAATCGTTTAACCTCTATTTTGGAACTTTTGGGTTCCCCATTTAGCTTTTAAACCAATAAGTATAGGAATAAAGGCTATACCAAATTCGTATATTATCTAAAAAATACAAATAATAATTTGGTACTTTTTCGAAATTCGAACGTTTAATGGGATAAAATCGTATCCATTGGTACATTTTTTTAAAAACGATTTTCTCTGTATATTGACATATAACGCAATAAATTATTGTCTCCCACTGCAACACTGAAATTTTTGATACAACGGAGCGAAATAATTTTTAGAAAGGTGAAATACGGGAAATTTAATTACTTTCTTTTACTTTTCCGTGCTGCGTGTGGTAATTTTTAAATTTTTTTTAATATTGAACTTAGAAATAAAAAATTACTTGTGCAAGGTCTTGAGTGAATGAGAACTTATAAGATTAAAAATTTTGGCACTTTTTTGTTCTTCAACTGGTACTTTTTGAATTTTAGTTAATATTAGACTACACGTAGAGAAAAAATATGTTTAAAAATGGTCACCTCCAACAAAACTATTTTTAAAGAAAATTTTTAAACATATTATGTTTAATTTAACCATATAATTGTTACCGACAACCATATTATTATTTAATTGGTCCTCCATCAAGAAGCCACAACCATATTTTGGTTGTCTTTAAACATGTTTTGGTTAAATATAACAATAATTTGTTTTTAAATCAACAATACTATTTTCCTCTTTTCCAAGAGCAACATGCTATGGTTGAAAACCAACCATGCTATTATAAGTGTTAAACATATTTTAGTCACTATTGACCAAAACATGTTTGGAGGCAACCATAATATGGTTGTGGCTTCTTAATGGAGGACAAATTTAACAATAATATTTTTGTCGGTGACAAAAGTATGATTATATTAAACATAATATGTTTAAAATTTTTCTTTTAAAATAGTTTTGTTGGAGGTGACCATTTTTAAACATAATTTTTCTCTGGGCGTAGAAACATAAAATTAAGCATGCATTGTTCTGAGGGAATAACAATATGTAAGGGAGAGGTTCTACAACTGGTACTTTTTTTAATTTCCTTTAATAGTGGACCTAGAAACATAAAACTAAACCTGTAATGTCCCGAATGGGTGAGAATCTATAAGAGGGAACTTTGGTCTTCGAATGGTCCTTTTTGCATTTCCGTTAGTATTGGACCTAGAAACATAAAATTAAACATGCATGGCTCTGAGTGAATAAGAATCTGTAAGGAAGCGATTTTTGGTACTTTTCGTTCTTTAACTGGTACTTTTTGAATTTTTAATAATTCTGAACATAGAAACATAAAATTCAGCATGCAGAGTCCTGAGTGATTGAGAAACTATATTTAAGAGGCGAAATTTTTGTACTTTTTCTTTTTCAATTGGTACTTTCTGACTTTTTTCATATAATTCAACTTAAAAAACTAAAATAACCATTCACGGACTTGAGTAGAAGAGAACATTTGGTTCGGAGGTTGGTACCTAGCCAAATCGATCCACTAAGACGAAAAAAACGAATTCTCTATACATTTAAATTCATATATACTTATATGTATGTTTTCTTCATATTTGCATAAAAAATTATGGTCGAGTTTCGACCACTTGGCAAACTAGTAGTAATTATACTGCTACACCTTTTCCAATTGTAATTAAGGTTTGTCACATATAATTCAGATTGGTCAATTGTAATTCGAATTAGCGTCAATTGTTATTCAGATAAGTCAATTGTAATTCAGAAAGCGTCAATTATAATCAAAACTAATCTGAATTAGAACTGACGCTTTTTGAATTTTAATTCACTTCTCTAAATTATAAATGGCGCTTTCTAAATAACAAGTGGAAAAGGTGTAGACATAGCAAAAATCTTCTTTTAGTATTTTTTTTGTAAGATGTGGTAACATAATCAAAATAAATATTTGAATTAATGGAAATTATATTTTAGTTTGCCTGTTAGTCACTCTTAAGTGCCAATAAACTGTCTCTAATAATGTGGATTTTTGGATCAAATTCAGCCCTAAAATATTTAATTGCAATCTAAATCATTTGACAAAATTTTATTAAAATGGATTCATATTTGACCAACGCTCCTCTACAGATACCGCTCCTGCTTTAACCGCTATTAGTGTCTTCAAAAATTAGGAAAAATAACTATTTATTATTTCTTTAATTCTCTCGATAATTTTTTATTTGTTTTTTTTTTTATTTATTTTTTTTTTGGTCTATAGATTATAAATCCTTACAGACTAAAGAATATAATACAGGTGTGAATACAATTAACTATTTAAATACAAAATTAGTTTTCTTTTTAAAATATCATTGCTTTCAGAAAAATCTATAATATGATACATTTTATTAAAATTTTCACAAATGCGACGAAAGGTGTCATTATTAGCATAAACGGATCTGTAGTAGTTAAGACTGATGAGCTGAAAGTTACGAGTTGGCCTATTTGCAACCCTAAAGTTAATTTTACTAAGCAGGAACGTAGAATCAATTTCACCATGAATCAATCCAAGTAGAAAAGTCATACTCAGTATAACACGGCGGCTTTTTAAAGTTGGCAGCTTAATAAGAGCAAGTCTATTTACATACGATGGCAGAACATACGAATTCCAACCAAGGCCACGTAAACAAAAAATCAAAAATTGCTTATGTACCGATTCAATACTATTTATATGGATGGAATAGTAAGGATCCCATACAATGGATCCATATTCAAGAATTGGCCGAACCAAAGATGTATAAAGTTGTTTCGTAACATAGGGGTCAGAAAATTCTCTAGACCGCCGTTTCATAAAACCAAGAACACCGTTAGCTTTGTTAACAGTTAACGCAATATGATTACGGAAATTTAGCCTATGATCCAACAAAAAGCCCAGATCAGTTATGCTGTCCACTTTTTCAAGTATTATTCCATTAACATAGTATCGAAAATCTAATATGTTAGTTCTGTAGAATGTCATATGTTTACATTTTTTAATATTAAGGTCCATTAAATTAATTGTACACCATTGGGAAAATTTATCAATGTCAGACTGTAGTAAAAATTGTTGATTAGAGTCGTTAAAGCTCTTGAATATTTTGAGATCATCTGCATACATAAGTACATTCGAATACAAGATAACAGATGGGAGGTCATTTATAAATAACGTGAACAGTATAGGGCCAAGATGACTTCCCTGGGGAACACCAGAAGTGACGTATATGTCTGTTGAGGTAACATTTCCAAACTTTACTTGTTGAGTTCTATCAAATAAATAGGAACGCAGCCACTTTAGGGCTGAACAACTAAATCCCATTAGTGATAATTTGCATAGTAACATTTCATGGTTCACTTTGTCAAAGGCTTTACTGAAATCCGTGTAAATTACATCCGTTATCATGTTTTTTAAAAATCCATCATTTACCATAGTAGTAAGTTCCAGAATATTAGTTGTCGTGGAACGCGACTTGCAAAATCCATGTTGACAAGGAGATAACAGCGAAGAAATTTGGTGTGATAAGCTGTCGGTTAACATTTTTTCTAAGAGTTTAGGAATAGCATTCAGCTTAGCAATTACTCTATAGTTTGTAACATCGAATTTATTGCCACTTTTAAACAAAGGGATAATAAACGATTTTTTCCATTCGACTGGTAAATAGCACAATTTAATAGATTTGTTGAAGATTATAGTAAGTGGGCCGTACAAAGTTTCGGCACAATTTTTAAGAATACAACTAGGTATTCCATCAGGGCCAGAATTATTGGTTGGTTTTAATGATCTTAAGTTTAATAGAACTGTTTCATTACTCAAAAATGAAAAATGTATACCAGCTGAATGCGATATATTAAATGGATAGGGAGAATTACGATCGTACGTTTTTTTTAGATTATGTAGTAGCAAAGAAATTCGCGAACATGTTGCTAATCAGTGTGTCGTCATCAGTTATACAGGAACCATATTTAAAAAATTTAGGATAGTCAGAAGCTCGACGTTTCGAATTAATAAACTTATAAAATTCTTTAGGGTTACTTTTCAACTTTAATCTCATACGGGCTAGGTAGTAATCATATGCCAATTTGTTTGTAGTATTATATTCGGAGCGCGCAATGCAGTAATTTCTAAAATCAACTAAGGTTCTAGAGCTCTTATATTTCTTGTAACATTTATTTTTTTTATTTTTGGCATTATTTAAGAATTTATTATTCCAAGGCGGGCCTTTTTTATCACCACTTTTTACTTTTGGGACAGTTTTAGAGATGAATTCATATAGTGTTGAGTAAAATTTAGAAACAGTATGGTTGAGATTTTTTCCAGAAAGTATATTGTTCCAGTTGACATTAGATAATAAATAAATAATAGTGTTGGGTATGTATGGCAATACCGACCATAAATCAAAATTATGAGTGTGTGAATATTTCACTTTTTATATACTAAGACCGGGTTTTTGAGATGTGAATAAATTCAAACTTATGGGACGATTACGGATGACAACTGAACTGAAGTTGAGTTGCTAGCGCCGAAATCTGGCAACGCCGCTCATGTTAAAATATACAGAATTTTTTATTTTATTTAATATATTAACATGAGCGGCATTGCCTGATTTCGGCGCTAGCAACACAACTTCAGTTCAGTTGTCATCCGTAGTCAGACCATTAGTTTATCGTACATTGAAAATCGGCTTTTGCCGTCGAAATGTGATTTTTTTTTATTATTTCATTAAAGAGCAACATTTTTAGCAAAACTTAGCTGTTACTTCAAATTTTGTATAGAAACTTGGTAATGGCGGCACAAATCTGTTTTCAGATTAAGTAAACCTTGTTTAACTGAGATCTCAGAAACCCAACCTAAATGAACTAAAATATAAGATTCAAGAAAAAAATTCGAGCAAAAGCTCTTGAAATATTGAAAAAATCTGGTTAATGTTCAATTGGATAGTAGTATATATGTTCAATTAAAAGGACTTCCTATGGGTTCACCTGCATCTCCTATTGTAGCAGATATTGTTATGGAGAAATTAATAGATAAATGTATAGATTAGTTAACTATTAAACCTAAAATTATGACAAAATATGTGGATAATTTATTTTGTATAATTAGGGAATCAGAAATAACAAACATTTTTAATACATTTAATTCTTTTCATGCGGATATAAAGTTTACAATGGAACAGGAGTTTGAATCAAGATTGTCTTATTTAGACACTTTGATAACAAAAAAAAAAAAATTTATTTATTGATTGGTATCAAAAACCAACATCGTCTGGTAGAATAATTAACTATTTTTCAAATCATCCAAAAAGGGTAATAATTAACACGGCTAAAAATTTTATAGAAAGGGTATTGACAATAAGTGATACATGTTTCCATAGGAATAATAAAGAAAAAATTTTTAGAGCAATAATGGAAAATAGTTTTCCAAAAGAAATTATATCTGATTTATTATTAAAATATAATAACCATAGAATAAACAATTCCAACAGTAACGCAAAACCGAAAATTTATAAATCGGTAACGTATATACCAAGATTTTCGGAAAGGTTATAAAAATCAAATATTTATGATGCGAAAATATATAAAATTGCACATAAATCTTATAACACAATTGGTAGATTATTCACTAATATGAAGAATAGAATAAATAAGTTGGAAATGTCAAATGTAGCTTATAAAATACCTTGTAAGGGAAATGTTAATGGACAATGCAGTAAAGTGTATGTTGGTACAACGAAAAATAAACTTACAACTAGGATATCAGGACATAAGTCAGATCAAAAATATAGGAATATTTTATCACAAAAAACAGCTTTATCAACCCATTGTGCAAGTCTAAACCATTATCCTGATTTTGAAAATATATCGGTTTTAAACACGGAAAAGAATTATAAGCGTAGATTTATGTTAGAAATATTGCAAATTATAAAGATACCAACAATATCAAGAATTAATTTTAAGTCAGATACAGACATTTACTGCCGTATTCATAAAAATATGTTAAATTTAATAAAGGTTTACGAAACAAATTTTCTATGAAAATTTTACTTAATAAACGTTGGTTAAATTTAATAATCGTTTATAATTACAGGGGTAAATTTATAAAAATAGAAACGGATATTAAAAATTTATTTAAACAGATTAGGTTAAAATTGGAAAACCTTTTTGTATTTAATTGAAAATATGACATTTTGTTAAATTTGTTTAATATGTTAAATTTGTTAAATTTATTGAAAATTGTTAATTTTTGTCAAATATTCAAGAAAAAATCCCTGAAGAAGGCACACAACGGAGTGCCGAAATATTGGGTTCAATAAAATTTAATATTAATGTGAAATATTAGTTAAGCTCATTAAATTACAACAAAAGGTCGAACAGCACACATATTGAAAGTTTAATATTTTTTATAAAAAAAAGAAAAAGACCTCAAGCTTAATAAAAAGGATTAATTAAACAATTTTAAAGGTCGAATAAGAGCCAATTTATAGTTCTTAATAAATTAAATTGGGCACTTAATAATGAATTGTAGTATGAAAAAATATCATGTATTTAATGAAAATTGGTAGATTTCAAAACGATAATTTTTGTCTAATGTGTTATATTTAGAGTAATTTTAAAATCCATTTTTGAGTTATACATATTTTTAACATTTGGTTCAAAATAAAATTCAGTTTCGTTTTACACAGAAAAATGTTTTTTATCGATTAAAAAAAAAAATGGTTTGAAAAGTATTTAAATTTAATTAATGTGATAATTGAATCCATTATTTTTTTTAGTTGAAAGAAAATTAAAAATATAATTTTGCTTTAATTAACATTTTAGTTGTTTTGAAATAAAATTTTAATTAAAATATTAATTAAATATCAAAAAATATTAATTGGCTTTTTCGGTTAATACAAAACTAATTTAAACTTGTAGAATTGTTGTTGGGAATTGTCAATATTTAATTGTTTGAAATGGCAAAGTTTTTTGATATTTTTTTTAATTAAAATTAAAAATATGATTTATTGAAAAAAAAAAAAATATTCAAAATTTTATAATTTTTAGTAATCAAAATAATCTTTTTGGTAAAAGATGCAAAATTAACAACTTGTTTGCTTAATGTTATGAATTTGGTATAAATTTGTTGATTAAAGAAAATTTCTAATTTTTTCTGTGTAAAAATCTATTGCCATCACACACCAGTAGAGTTTGTTCCCGGGAATTCCTGGGATTTTCAGTTCCCGCTTTCCCGGGAATTTTTTGCGGGATTCCCGGGAAATTTTGAAGAAAATCTTTTCTTAAAACTTTAGTAAATTTATGTCAGACTTGTGTCTTTAGTTGTTTTATCCAACTTAATTTAACCACAATATTTATATTTTCTACAGTTTAAGGCTTTTAAACTTATTTTTGAGAATGGGCTTTATATTGGGCCTATGATAAATTAAAGACTTTTCATCACGAAATTTTATTTCTTGTCCTACCAAACTGAAGTGTAAATCTTACAACATTATTATAAAGCTGCGGTTAAGGGCGTAGTAAATTGTTTTTATAGATTGTGTTTCATATTCGGCATTTCAAGTGGTTTTGAGTCTTATGAAAGTAGAAAGTAGAAATATGTGCGCATTTCGCCACAAATTTATGTTAATTTTTGTTGAGTTTTTAGGGAGGTAGTTCCACATTTGAGTGCCGAACTCTTTTCCTACTGAAGCGATTCTGCTGGAATTCAAAGAGCCTAGTAGATCTAGAAACAATTTGACACCCAAATGGCAAAATCGGCTTAGAATTAATAAAGAATTAATCGGGCATGTTCTGTAAATCGAAATCACGTGAAATTGAAATCGAACAAATTTTGAAAATTCTCCCGTTTTGAAAGTTCATAAAAATATATCCTTTTATATACCTCATACTTTAAGGACCACTTTCCTCTACCTAAACTACTTTTGAAATCCAGAAAAGCTTCGCTAATTATTACAAAAATTCAATTGAAAATCTTCATCGATTTCAATTTCATGTGATTTCGATTTCCAGAACATGGCCGAATAATACAAATACCTTAGATGAATATTAAAAAAATATCACATGGAAGGACAAACTTAGTATACATTCATTCACTAAAAAAATACAAAATTTTGGGCGGGAATCCCGGGATCCCGGGAATTGGATTTTTATTTCCTGCTTTCCCGGGAATCCAAAAAGTGCGGGGGAAAAAAACTCTACACACCAGTTTAAACTATTTAAACCTGTTCGTTTGATTTGGGCTAATTTATATTAAAACTAGATTTAACGCACAATTATATAAAATTCAATACAATGGAAAGAGTTGGAAAAGTTTAAAACATTTTAAAAGGAATACCAGCATTTTATTCTACTGAAATCTTATTTGAATTTAAACAATTCCTGCGCTGAACTGAACCCGAATAAAACTCAATGAAAACCAATTTCCAGCACACAAAACTTTGTCAAATGAAAACAAATTTTTGCTTTCCTTCAATATTTTCACAAAAGAAAGAAAAAAAAAAAAATCAAATAAAACTACAAGTCCAAAAATATTTTATTTACATAGAAACAAACAAGCAGCAGTTGGTAAATAATTTTTTTTTTTGTGTTTATTCGTGCGAATTTTCAAATATGCGTTATCATAAATTCATTTCCAATACACTGCATATTTCACTTTCATATTCTTTCTGCTTCTCGCCACACCTTTCCATGAAATAGTTACATATTCTTCGTAATCGTTTATTGATTGTGTTCATTTCATGGTTATAACAAGGGCAAACATTGAATATGCTCCTTTACAGGTGGCAAAAAATGTTGTCAAATCTATGGGAAACATGCCACCAGCCAAGGCCATGGTCACCTTTAAAGAACGTTCTGTAAAGAGCATCATGTGGCGTTTAAAACGTTTCGTCTGACCCATCCAATTGCACGAGAAGGCGGCATAATGAAGCTTTTCAAAAAGTATGACACAATCACTGCCATAATAGCAGACCGGAAATAGTTGCATGATCATGCCAAAAAAGAACGTGGCATAATAGATGCGATAGAATATGTCGGTAACAAAGAATAAAAGGGCAACCATGGCAACGCCCATATTTGCTAATGATACCAAGAGTTGAAAGAACATGGGCCACGAAATGATTTTCTGAATAGTGTCGAATAGTCTGTTGGAAAATAAGAAATAAAAATTTGATTATTTTACTTACTTGATATGAAATAGCATGATCCCTCCCCCTCTTACAAATAAACTCAGACCTTTGGAAAGAAAACTTCCATACTGAATATCAAGACTTTAGATCAACGATAGATATGCATAATTTCAGGTTTCAAATCAGTTTTATACCCACACCGCAATAGTGAGACGGCATTATGTGTTTGAGCTGATGTTTGTTAGAGATGTGGATTTCGTTTAAGCTTATGGGCATAATAAACCACACAAATTGCTTGGTAAACATGCACTTTGTTTTTGCTTGTGTTTGGCAATAAATGACACAATCTTATTTCGTACAAACATTAATTTTAAATTTTTGTTTTGTTTTCAATGAATGTAGACGACGATTGTGCTGCGGCAATTTTGCTCGCGATTTGTAAATAAAAAAAAAGAAAAATAATTTGTAGTAAAGAGTGATCTAAGCAACAAGCTGCTTTGGGGAAACAATGCTGCTAAAAAATTAGAATTTACGGCTGAAATTGATTTACTGCTTCTTTATCTACGTCTTTACTCTGCAAAGTTTTCGTTGAAATGATTACTTTTTGCACTAGACACCACAAAAAGTTTGACAAATATACAACATGTCTGCCACATATTAAAAATTTTTAATATTTCTGCAAACATTGCTTCAAATGTTTGTCCAAACAGCAAACACCCCAATTAACAACACAAAATATTTGTACAAACGTAAAATTTTGACATGTTTGCCAAGCAATTTGTGTGGTTTATTATGCCCTTTAGTTTAACGTAGTCTGAAACTCGGATTTTTCCGGCGAAATGTAAATTATTTTTATTATTTCTTTAAAGACCACCATTTTAAGCAAAACTGAGCTGTTCCGTAAAAATTTTGTATATAAATTGTTAATGGCGGCACAAATCGGTTTTCAGCTTAACTAGTTTCAGATAACCTAGTTTAACTGAGAGCTAAAAAAAACCCAGCCTAAGTATAGTGGACGACCTAAAACCACTTTTTGAATCAACCATACGATGTCCGTCCGTCTGTCCGGCTGACTGACCTTGTAAACCTTGTACGCAAAGTTCAGATCAACATGTTGGAGGTAATTTTGATAAATATGTTCTATTTGTCACAAGAACCAAGCCTATGTAAAATGGTTGGATTTGTTCTATAATTTCACATAGGCTACGGTACAAGCTGCTTTCCGGAATAAAGTCTTTGTGTCCATAAATCATCTAATTATTTTGGTATTTAGATCAAATTTGGTTCAAACCAATTTTATTGGATTCTTTATGACCTTATCATATTCTATTGAAATGGGTACACAATTAAAAATGGCTCCCATACAAATAATACTCCCGAAAATATCTTTTAATGGCATTATTTCCATTGTCGACAAAACCTTTTACGATAGCTACTTTGTCATGAGAAAATATTGTACTGGAAAGTTCAAAAGTATACACAGGTTCCATATAAACCCCCAACATAAAATCACTTAGGGCCATGTCAGATTAAACTTTTGCTTCGCGTTGCGTTACCGATTCGCTTTGACATATTAGATAAAATATACATACTTATACGGAACATGTCACATAAAGTACTTTCAATGCGGAGCGAAGCAAAAAGTTAGCCAACTCTCATCTTTTTGCGCGCTTTGACAATTGACTAGTATGATTTTCTTTTTTTTTTTTAAATTTTTTTACCAAATTCAATCAAAAAAACCGTCCAATTAAATTTTTAACCTTTATTTTTTTAACAAATAATTAAATGTACAAATTACCAACCGCTTTTATAAGTAAAAAAACAATGCATGAGTGTTGTCAAAGTTTTCATTGTATCATAAATTTTGCTTTGCATTTTTCTGCCAAAGGTAGAAACGTCACGCAAAGCGACAAAGTTGTATCTGACACGGCCTTTAACCTTCGCCTTACCAAAGATTTTTATGTACATCGTTTACCAATGCATATTTATAAGCGATTAAAATAAGTTTTCGTCATAGAATCTCTTTTTTAAATTTTTTTTTTTAGAATTTTTCGCCGTACAATTTTTTTCAGTTGTTTTTTAAAGACTGAAGCCAATTAAATAAAGTTATTAAAGAAATAAAACTGCAATGATCACCCGGGTGAATATTGGTAAGGCTAAGGTTAAAGGCAAACAAGTCTCATAAAGATAAAGATATCTTAATAATTAATTTTCGTCACAAAGAACTCTTACATGAATCTTAATCTCATAACATAATTTTGTTCTGGCGGATCCTTGATTGTCAATGGGTCCCAAATAGTATACACTCTCGAAAATTTGTTTTTAAATACTGCGGTGTAGGGTATCATATGGTCGGGCTTGACCGACTATACTTTCTAATTTGTTTTTTATGTGTGATATTGAACTAATAGCATCACTGTATACGACAAATATTTGTAATAAATGTCGTTACTCTAGAAACTCTTGTGTAAGATCTATACAGTGCTGTTTGATAGGGCGATTTCTTGACAAACGTGGCGATTTTAGAACGTTTTTGCTGGTGAGAATTTCTATTTGGCGATATGGACATTTATTTTAAAGATTTTTGGCGATTTAGTTGTTTTTTTCTCAGTTTTTAGTGATTATTGACTTAAATATTATACTAGCCTTTTTTTTGTTTAAACAAAACTTATGTGTTGTTTCCATATGACAGGCAATTTATTGTGTAGTAAAACTTTTATGAAAAGTACTCAAAAAACTGAGTGGTTTTCATAAAACTTTTACTATACAACCAATTGCCTGTCACCTGGAAACAGCACATTAATTTTTAAACAAAAAAAAATGTTTCAGAACTGAACAAAATTTACTTTTGGCGTTTTTTAACATCCGGTTTGGCGATGGCGCAAAAAAATCTGACAGCACTGGTTCTATATAGTAGTAGTCATCTCGATTTCCATATGGCAGGCAATTGATTGTGTAGTTAAACTTATATGAAAAGTACTCAAAAAACTGAGTGGTTTTGAAAAAAATTTTACTATTAAACCAATTGCCTGGCACCTGGAAACAGCACATTAGTTTTTTAATACAAAAAAAAAATTTTTTTTCAGAACTGAACAAAATTTGCTTTTGGCGTTTTTCAACATCCGGTTTGGCGATGGCGCAAAAAAATCTGACAGCACTGGTTCCATATAGTAGTAGTCATCTCGATTTCCATATGGCAGGCAATTGATTGTGTAGTTAAACTTATATGAAAAGTACTCAAAAAACTGAGTGGTTTTGATAAAAATTTTACTATTAAACCAATTGCCTGGCACCTGGAAACAGCACATTAGTTTTTAAATACAAAAAAAAAATTTTTTTTCAGAACTGAACAAAATTTGCTTTTGGCGTTTTTCAACATCCGGTTTGGCGATGGCGCAAAAAAATCTGACAGCACTGGTTCTATATAGTAGTAGTCATCTCGATAAATGTTGAATATAGTTCCATCTGCCTGCATAACCTTTGACCCTCATACATCACTTTATTAAATGTAAGAATCTAGACAAATCTTGGCACGACTAAGATCATATATTTGGTAGAAAAACTGGCCCTTATATAATATTAATCCTTAAAAATCGCTTTAACCAACTAAACCCTTGAAAACTGTTAAAATCAAGACAATATTTATGACATCTAACTTCAAGGTCAAAATTAACAACTTCACTAAATTTCATAAGAAACGGTCTAGAATAAGTGCCAAAAAGAGCTCTTTCCCAAAAATCGTTTAAATACAAAGAAAACTTTTCGAAATATTTAAATCGAATCAAAATTTATCGCTAGTTAATGCTGTATGGGTTTCATTCTTATTGATATCGTACCGGACAGTCAACTAAAATCTTTTCAATGTTTTGGTTTTTATTAGCAAAATATAAAATATTAACACTTAAAGTGGTGTAGTTAAGTCAGACTTGACCGAATATACTTTCTTACTTTTTTTAATACATGTTGTCAGAGTCAGGGTTGCCAGATTTTTCCCCTTCTTCTCCAAATAATACACCGGAACTGGCCAAAATTCCTCAAATATAATTTCCTTAAGATTTTCTCCAAAGTTGATTTTTATATTAGGAAAGAAACGCAGGAGTAATTTAAGCTTTTCTAAAAACTCAAGTATAAATAAAATTTAATAAATTTAGCCTAATTCCAGTCGTATTTTATATATCAGAAATATATTTATATTTCAAAGTACACACAGAATTTAACAAAAAATTTATTAACCACCCCCTTAATTTCTTAAACCTATCACCCTAATTTAAAAATATTTTTATAAAAATGTTGAAAATTTAAAAAAAAAATTTAAAAACTTTATCAACGCAAAGTAAAGAGACTTAAAAAAAATTCCATTTATTTTTTTTACGTATTTATTTGGCAATATTTTTAATTTATTACTAAAAACAACTGACCTTGTCATTGGCGGTCATATATTTTCCCCCCGATAAAAGTACATTCTGCAATGTACGCAATAATGGCAAACAATGATTCACATAATATTCCCAATAGAAAAAACTTATAATAACAAATATAAACTTGAAATTAAATTAAAAAACAAGAGAAAAAACTGTACTTGTTTTTATAAGGTTTGTTTAAAAAATATCCTTAAAAATTGCGTTTCCCATATCGCCCAAATAATCGCCAACAATTTGAAATATCGCCAAAAAATAGCCAAGTCGAGAAAGCCAAATTTCCATCGCCAAATAGGTGAAAGAATCGCCACGTTTGGAGAGAAATCGTGTTATCGTTTATAATTTTAACAGTATCGATCTTAGACTATATAAAGTATATATCGTTACCTAAAACGCAAAAGAACCTAATTTACCAAAAAGTTAAATCGACTTGTTCATTGATTCCGATGTACTGCATCAACAGAAATATCCATATAAGATGTTGGAATCTTTCAACTTAAATGAGCGATTTTATTAAAAGAAAACAAACGCGCCTTTTTGCAAAAGATTATATGATAAACGCCTAACCAACAATTTGGCCTAACTAACAATTTGCATAATATGCAACATTGTCAAATGTCAAACCAGCTGTTAGGTTTTGCAAGAAATATACACTGATAGAAAAGCCGTCATAACGCTTATGTATGTTGACATCAATACTATAACAAGTGTCTTCGTTTTTGACCCCATGACACTTTTTATCATTGTGATGTCAGCCTTAACATCAGTTGGCCAAATTGTCATCAGGGTCAAATATTGAAATTATGTCATCACAGAGTCAGTTTAATAAAACATGTATTCAGTGCGATGACTCAGTAACAACGAAGAAACGACTCACTAGGTTGTCGTTAAAATTAGTCATTGGGATTGATTTTAGTCAAAATGAGAGAATATTATTATTTACTTACCCGTTACACATGTTTGTTTAATTTTTGTTGCATTCCGCCCTTTGTTTACAGAAGAACTCTCAATTATAAGACAATAGCATCATGCCCGATATGGTTTTCGTAGTCATTCTACTTCAATATTTTGATGTATTTAACCAAATAATTGAAAAAAAATTGAATATGGGAATTGTTTGCTTTTTACACAAGAAAAAATATGTTAACAATACACAAAATGTGGCACGGAATTGCTGTCACTGTAGTTATAGCACAGACGCATACACTATGAAAAAATTTATTATGACGTTCGTCACTGGATTAATGTCACGTTTTGCCGCATTGATGACATTTCTAATAACATTGATGTCACAGTTCTGATGTAAGGGCTTCATCAATATGAAGATGAATTTTTCTATGAGTGTAGAAGAAAAATAAATTATAAACAGTGCCCATGTTCTGTAACTAACAGCGGCAAGAAACTTTTCGATTGGAATGTGAGAAATTAAACAAAAATACCATAAATTAAAGCAAACAACTGTTTTTCTTACTTAACTGCGTCTGTAACCTTTTTAGCGAGTAACAGCTGTCATGTAAGGAAATTACTCGCCAATATACTGAAAAAGTGTGTCTGTAAAATTTTTGTGAGAAAGTTCCCGCTTTGAACTGTCAAATATACTCACGCATAAAAACGGGGTGAGAAAAAATTTCAACACTAAAAAATATATTAAAAATGCAAAATGCAATGAATAGTAACACGGAAGAAATAAGTATTTTGTTCTTGGCAGGTTTTTTCATTGTTTAATTATTTTGCTTTTAACATAAATATACGAATGTGTTCAAAGCAATTTTGTAATCAACAAACATTAAAGTCACACTTTACATTTTTTGGTATAGCCGACGGTTGTGTTTTCGCAGCCGTCGTTGAAAATGTTTAAATTTTAGTCAAATTTGGTCGCCGTCAACGTATGTTTGACTGGCGTTCTTAACATCGGCAATTTCATATCGGCTTCGAGTGGAATATTATGGCATTTATAACATAACCCCACCCAGAGAAAAACTATGTTTAAATATGGTCACCTCCAACAAAACTATTTTTAAAGAGAATTGCAAACATATTATGTTTAAATTTAACCATATTATTGTCATCGACAACCATATTATGGTTAAATTAGTCCTCCATTAAGAGGGCACAACCATATAATGGTTGCCTCCGACCATGTGTTGGTTAATAATAACTAAAATATGTTTAACATTTATAATAGCATTGTTGATTTGCAACCATAGAATGTTGCTCTTGGAAAAGAGGAAAACACTTTTGTTAATTTAAAAACAAATTATTGTCATATTTAACCATAACATGTTAAGAGGAAACCATAAAATGGTTGTGACTTCTTGATGGAGGACTAATTTAACAATAATATGGGTGTCGGTGACAATAATATGGCCAAATTATACATAATCTGTCGTATTCATAAAAATCTAAATTGGATATGAAATCTATTCTAAGGAAAATTTGTATGGAAATTTAGTTTTAAAATACGTTTGAAATCTATTTTATTTTTATGAATACGACAGAATATGTTTAAAATTTTCTTTAAAAATAGTTTTGTTGGAGGTGAACATATTTAAACATATTTTTTCTCTGACGTAATCTCTTTTGATAGTTTTCGACATGATTTACAGACACACTTTTTTCTCACTCGAAGGAATACTTTGTTTTACATGTTTTCGATGCGAGAAGTTCTCACCAAAGTTACAGAACATGGGTACAGTTTGAGGCAATTTATTAATTTAACATTAAAAAAAATTTTGTGCTTCTCCTGTAAAAGTTTGAAAATGTGAGATAGGGCCTTTTTCGCTTAAGGTAACGATATATTCTGGTTCCTAAGGAGTAGCGAAGTTGATTTAACGATGTCCGTTTTTCCGCGTGTCTATAGAAATGGGGTTTCCGATGACCTCAGATATGATGGGGACTATTTTGTTCTATGTTTATATCACATGTAGTCCGCAAAATTATGCTTTTGAAATTCATTGTAGAAAAAACTATCAAAATGGTCTTATAAGTGACCGAGTTATAGATAAATAACTACTTAACTACTTCTTTCATTCCAAAAAATGACTTTTGCACAATAGCGCTCATACCATATGGGCTTGTAGAATCAAATTTAGCTCAGATATTTCCCACATATACACAGAAAAAATTAAAAATTGTCTCTAATCACCAAATTTATACCAAGTTCATAGAATCAAGCAAACAAGTTGTTGATTTTGCATCTATTACCAAAATGATTATATGGATTATTTAAAATTGTAAAAATTTAATATTTGTTTTTTTCAATAAATGATATTTTTAATTTTAATTAAAAAACTGATCAAAAAACTTTGTCGTTTCAAGCAATGTGTTAATTGATTTAATTAAATATGGCTCTGGTTTTGACAAGTCCCAACCACAATTCTACATGTTTAAATTCAATAAAGATTTTTTGTTTTTTAATTAATATTTTAATCAAACATTTATTTCAAAACAACTAAAATATTAAAAGTCAAAGTTATATTTTAAATTTTCTTTCAACTACAAAAAAAAATTGATTCAAGTAAATTTAAATACACAGAAAATAGTGTTTTATCAATTAAAAAAATGGTTTAAAAAGTATTTAAATTTAATTAATTTGATAATTGAATCAATTATTTTTTTAGTTGAAAGAAAATTAAAAATTTTATTTTGATTTAATTGACATTTTAGTTGTTTTGAAATAAGATTTCAATTAAATTTTTAATTAAATAACAAAAATTCTTAATTGACTTTTTTTAGTTTAAAATAAAATAATTTAAACATGTTTTTGGGAATTGTCAATATTAATTTAAATAAATTAACACATTGTTTAAAATGGCAAAGGTTTTTGATCACTTTTTTAACTAAAATTAAAAATATCATTTATTGAAAATATTTTTTCAAAATTTTTAAATTTTTAGTAATCAATATAATCATTTTGGTAATAGGTGAAAAATTAACAACTTGTTTGCTTGATATTATGAATTTGGAATAACTTTGGTGATTGGAGAAATTTAATAATTTTTTCTGGGTACTTTTTAAACAATTTTTTTAATTGATAAAAAAACTACCGATAATTTTTTCTGTCCCACGGTGCATTGTATCGTTCACATCGAAAAGTGAAAAGACAAACAGAAATAGAAACAAAGGAGTAACACAAAAAACTTACTCATACAAATCGTTTTGATGTGTAACACATCGATTCAGCTCCATTTCATGTTCCTCAAACATTATGGATGCATCGTAACCGATGCGTGCCACTCTCTTATACAACAATTTGATGTGGCCCGATAACGCACACAAGGCTTTTGGTAAAAAACTGTCGTTGGCAAAATTTTGTAATATTTGAAAAAACATTCCGCATAGTTGATAACTAATGGCAGCCGAATAGTGCCACCAGGATTGATGCCAATTAAATGGCAACCAACCGGGATAGAAAAGCTTTTGTTCCCCGCTCGCTACAAATGCTAAACTGGCTAAAAATCCAATGGCAACATACACAACTGCATACATACGTTGCACATAAGTCAAGTGAAGTTTAATGTGCTGGTTGTAGTACAACTTATCGTCCTCATGATGAATTCGTTCGTCCAATGTTTGCAAAATTTGTTGCATTTTAATGATCTCTTTAATGTTGATGGCAAACATGATTAACTTAAGACAGGCACCAAGGCTGGTAGCAAAAACGACAATATTCTCAAAAAGATCTGATTTGGTAGCTTCGGCTAAGAAAATTCCCAACATGAGATGAACCGGAAAGAGGCAAGTGATTGTGATATTGATAAAACAATTCCATATGACATGTTTTATGCGTTTTGATTTGTGGTATTTATTTTCTTGAGCACTTTTTTGAGGCACAATAATACCCAGCAAATTCCAGGACTTCCAATTTATTACAAAAAATTCCCGACAATTAATAGCATTTTCGTTAGCAATTATTACTTTGTTCTTCAAGCTCATAACTTTTGAATATTAAAAGGATCCTTAAATGTTGCTTGAAATAATAATTGCTATCAACTGAATGTGATAGAAGCTTTTATATCAACAATAAATCATTTTTATTTGAAAAGTTTTTGCAATGGAAGTTGTAATAATCGAAGCGGTTGCCTTATAATTTTTGCAAGTAATTACACTGTGCTAGAAATTGACACTTTTTTTTGAGACAAGCTGGGCACCTGGCGTTTTAACCCAAATCGTGTACACTGAATCCAGTGCTGCTAGCCGTTTTTTTTTTTGAGGATAGCTGGTAGTGAGCTAGTCTATCAGCACCGGGGTTGCGGGTTCGATTCCCGCCAGAGACTCTGGTCTCCTGCAGACAACCGAAGAAATTCGTGGGATTATGGTGGCAATAAAAAAAAATAATTTCGAAAATGGAGGGGGCTGTACAACATATATTCGCCTAACTAAAAAAGTTTATTGAACAACCTAAAAAAAAACCTAAACTGCCATATAATTGCCTTTAAGAAAGGTCAAATTTTTTTCTTATACGCGCAGTCCTGTTGGAAACAAATTTTTTTTTTGGCAAAAAAAAAAAATTTTTTTAGCAACATTTAAAATTTTTTTGGTTTTTAAAAATTCATCAAAAATGGGAAAGTGCAGCTATGCTTCTAATTTTTTTCAGGCATATAAAAATCGAAGTTGCAAACTAAACAAGCCATAAATGATTATTTCTAACATACCAACCAGCTGTCTTCATTCCTTAAGGGGGCTCCCATACATAATGTTCAATAAAGACTAGAAATATATTGAAGAAAGAGTGCCATAAATGACCAGGAGTCGCCCCTAATGAGATATAATGTATGACCAACCTCAATTGGTTTTTTGTCCTTAACATTTTCTCGAGACATACTTGCCCTTTATCACCACTTCTTAGGGGGGCTCCCATACAAATATAGCGTTTTATGAAATGCTTAAATTAATCATTTACGGCTTGTTTTGTTTGAAACTTGGTTTTTTATATATCTGGAAAAAAGTAGAAGCAAGCTGCACTTTCTCATTTTTGATGAATTTTTAAAAAACAAAAATTTCGAAAAAAAAAATTTTGTTTCTAACACGAATGCGCATTAGGGATCCAAACGGGAAATTCCGAATCCAAAATCGCGGGATTTTTCGGGATTGATTGAGCCCGAATGCCAGGATTTATTTTTATGAGTCCCGAGATTTTTAACATATCAACTTTTATGTACAAAACTGTTCGTTTTTATTGAATTTTTATAGTATATACAAAAAAATTATTTAAAATTATATTTGAGTTATATTTTCTATTGCAAATAATTCCTATTTTTGAGTTTAATTTTTGTTTTTGGTACACAGCGAGTATTTAAAATTTTTAATTTTTGCTTGATATATGACGACTATTTCTGGATTTTTGTATTTTGCTTAATAAAAAGCATTTTTTTAAGTAGAAACGAAATTTGCAGATTCACATCTCAAGCCTTTTTTTTTAAGTTAAGTTTAGCAAGTTCAGCTTTGGCTTAAGATGTAATACCAAAATAAAAATGATTATTTTTATGCAAAATATAGAAATCAAGAAATAATTGTTATATATCAAGCAAAAAATAAAAATTTTTCACGATCCAATTAATGTTTTATTCAGAAACTAAAGAATAAAAGTTGATATAATTATAACAATTAAGTCGTTATATTTATGAAAAAGCTCATATTTCTTCCGGTCCAATAATAATAAAATATTTGCTTAAAAAACATACGGTAAATTAAAGAATTTTTTTATAAATACACACACACAATCTGACGTATTCATAAAAAAGTTATTTAAACTTGATATCTGTTTTAAGAAACAGTTATATAAACATTTTGTTTTAAAATAAATTTCAAACGTACTTAAGTTATTGATTATGAATCTCGCCCTCAACCTGGAGGTGTACTGCACTGCAGTCGACATAGTGTTACAGTTTTTAATTTAGCTATCGATCTCGATGAAGGACTACACTTTGCCGTGTATTAATGTCGTCATTGAATTGCTGTCAAAAAACCGAAATGAATTAATCTAGAAAAACTAAGAGATACGTATATTTTTTTAAGCTTTTTTCAGAATCTGATCAGTTTGATCATGTGTGAGGCCAGTGTTATAAATATATGTATAAACTAATTTGTTTTGTTGTTTTCTTTTTTTTTAATTTATGTTATGTATGTAAATAAAATCTTTTGAATATTAAATAAGTGTTGTTTATTTTAAAAAAAAGTCGTATCTTAAAGTAACACATTGATCCCGAATCCCGGGATTTTCAAAAATCAATCCCGATTGGCATCCCTAATGCGCATATAAGAAAAATTGTTGAATTTTTTGAGTTTGTTGAATAAACTAAATTTGTTTTGAGTTACGCGAACATATCAAGCCTTTGCTGCAATAGAGTCATAAGTCAAAAATTTTGATTTTTGAGCTAACGTATTTAATTCTTTGATTCCCAGTGGAACACAGGGCCGCCTGGTTGCTAATTTTGTGGAGTTAGTTGACATTTTATTTCTTCATATTGTGAAAAAATTTCATAAAAATATCTTATATCCTCAACTTTAGAGAGAAAAATTAAATTTTAAGGTGCTAGAAAATTCAAATTTGAGTTATGACTCTATTGCAGCAAAGGCTCGATACATTGTGCAACCTCCAACATTTTAAAAATAACGGTATATCTCGAAAACCAGAGCTTACATAAAAAAGACGGTTAGCACCACTGGATTCAGCGTACCCGAATTAGGTTAAAACGCCAAGTCCCCGGCTTGTCTGTTTTTTCAACTAGCACAGTGTTATTATTTTAAAGGAATTTCCTTCTATTGTATTCCAATTAATATGAAAAGTTGTATTATTTATGGCAGTTAACACCTTGAATATTTATACTTGTAATCTTAATAATGGTTTACTAATTTCTACTTACTTATACATATCATAATTGCTTTGGACACTTAAATGGTGACGTTAATAATAAGTTGTCCCTAAACGCAATAAGAAGTTCTATTCCGACCAGTCATAGTATTTAATTCTTTAATTGAATTTACTTCCCAAATACACGCATTTACTAGGGTACTTACTCAAACATTCTTTTTTTGTATTATTAACATAAACTTAAAAGCTTTTTAATAAAAAGTCATGATTGTGGGCGCATTCGGCCTGATAATTACAGGTTTGATTTTTATTAAAAACTTACAGTGACGGACTAAATTATTGGCACAGAAAGCACTTTAAACTTTATGATTGATTTAAGAGCATCGTTAAAGTGATTTTTAAACAACATAAAGAATGTGCAACAAAACTCAATATAATTATTTTCGAAATTAACTGCCAGGCCCACAATGTCGACAAGAACATTTCTTTCTCATTTTTATATTGAAAACAATAATAAAAAATTTAAATTTGTTTTTGTTTTCAATATAAATATAAGAAAGAAATGTTCTTGTCGACATTGTGGGCCAGGCAGTAAATTGTTGTATAATTTATTGAGCTTGAGGTTTTTTCTTTTTATATAAAGATTTTCTTTTTTAACAAATAGAATCTGGGAATTATTTCTTTTTCATAAGTAACTTTATTATATTCAACATTTTTTTTTATTTTTCGAATTTATTCTATGAGCTAAATTTCAGTTATGCATTAAAATATTTAATATTAAAAGTTTTAATATTAAAACTCAACAATAGGGAAATTAACAAAATTGTTAATAACTGTATTAATTTTCATATAGAACTTTCAAATCAAATATTCAATCGTTTTGATTTTGAACAAAAATCTTTAAATATGATTAACCCTAAAAAAATTATGAAAAAGGAAAATATTTCTTTTATCGAAATTCTGAAAAATTTTAGACCCTGAACATTTTTAAGAAGATTTAGAAGATTTTGGCAAAAAATTTCAGACCTTAAACGTCAAAGTTTGCTGTCAAAGTTTGTACAACAAATTATGCTCCTTCCACATTTTTCCGCAAATGCGGAATGAATTTTTAGCCAAGTCAACCTTAATAAAACCAAATTTCGATGTTCCCTGGAAAATGAATCCTTTCTAACAATTTTTTTTCTAAATATTACTTAAAATTAATAATAAATAATTACTTAAAATTTAAAAATGCAAACTGTTTTGATGCCGATATTTAAATGGATTTAATATGTATCTATAAAATATTTGCTAAAATAAAATGTTGAAAAAAAATTTCAACTTTTAAAACAATTTTAACCTAATGGACAAAATTTTTTTAAATTAATTTTAATGTTTTTATATGGGTTATATTGAAGTTAATGCTAAATTAATCTGTTTTATTTTTGTGTTAATAAAAATATGTTTTATTGTTCTTAAAAGGTATAATTTTTAATTTGCCGATTTTCTTTAATAAAAGTGCCGATAATGCCTAGTTTTGATCAGAATTATCTGGCACCCCTGTTAATAACATAGACAAATTCGTCGTCTTTGACCCCTTTCAGACAAGCAAAGTTTACTTTGCAAAGTCTTGAGTTTATAGAAGAGAAGGGAAAAGAGTATAGCGGGGGAGTACATACTTTGCTGTACTCGCAAAGTCGTTTTGTTTTTCGTTCGTAGATTATACCTGAAGTTGGCTGCAACTTTATATTTATATACAGCGTTACCAGAATCTTTGGAATAAAAATTGTCATATGGCGAAAGAAATCATATTTTGAAGAGGAAAATCTTAAATTTTTTTTTCTTAATTTAAATTTTTTAAAACAAGGGCAAAATAGTAAGAATTATTAATTTTTTATAAAACCATACTTCTTATTATTTAAATTGAAATACATAAAAACATAATTCGTCAGTATATGTAACTTTATAAAAATACATATTTTCTTTTCACCTATTTCCGATGTACTAAAGAATTATTTACTTCTTAAGGTACGTTCAGACTAATGAAATATTTATCGAAAATATTTGTTCTGATATTTGCTTCAAACTGTGTGAAACAAAAAAATATTTTGTTAATGTTCAAACTAAGCTCAAATATTTGAAAATTTTTGTTTGATGAAACAGTTGGCAAACAGTGTTAATAAAATAAATTAATTCATGTTTGCCATGCGTTCAGACTAAAAGAAATATTTGCATCAAATAATTATTTAATGAAAGTGTTCAAAAATAAAAATATATTTCTCAAATGGTAAAAATGAGCGCAAAAGCTAATTTTTTTATTTTATTCTGTGGATCAGCATCTCTTTTAGTGTTAGAACAGGAGAATGTAAAAGAAAAAAAATGGAAGCCACTTGGTAACGGGAACATGGCTAAAATTTGCGAAAAATTGCAAACTTGGAAACAAACGCTAAAATATATTTGAAGTCGTTCAATCGGCTAAAAAACAAAATGTCAAGAAAAAAACAAAAAAAAATTTTGCAAAAATAGCGAAAATTCGCGAAAAATTTCGATATTTTAAACAAGCCATAAAATTTATTAAAGGTGCCTAAAACTATAAGGAATAGCAAAAATTCGGTAAAAATTGCTAAATTAGCGGAAATTCCCAAAAATTTGCTAATAGCGGCATGATACCAAAGTTTAGTACTCATAATTATTAAAAATAGTTAAAGCTGCAAAGAATCACAGAAAGAAATCGCTTTTTTTGCGAACATGGCTAAAATTCGCGAAAAAATGCAAACTTGGAAACAAACCCTAAAATATATTTGAAATTGCTAAATCGGTTAAAAAACAAAATTTAGGGGAAAAACAAAAAAAAAATGTTGCAAAAATTGCGAAAATTCGCGAACCATTTTAATATTTCAAACAAGCCATAAAATTTAGTAAAATGCCTTAAACTTTAAGGAATGGCAAAAATTCTATAAAAATTTCTAAATTAGCGGTAATTTGCAAAAATTTGCTAATAGCAATAGCAAAGTCTAATAATTATAAAAAATCTTTAAAATTGTAAAGAATCCGAAAACTTACAGTAAAAATTGCTTCTATCTGGAACATGGCTAAAATTATTTGTCGTTGCTTGCTCTTTCAATTTTTTTGTAATATCAAATAAATGTTTTCTCAAAAATTACTAAAATATTTGATTTTTTGTGTTCACACTATGTTCACATTGGACAAATATTTGTTTGCCGGCAAATACTTTTATTTGCTCAAAATCAGCTATTATTTTATTTGATACTCAAAAATATTTTGTGTTCAGACTACGTTAATGAAATATTTGATGTTTGCTTTCAAATATTTCATCAGTCTGAACGTACCTTTACAAATACATTTAAAACAAAAACAAAGTTTTTAGAATTTGTTTTTGTTTTAAATGTAGTTGTTCGAAAGAAGGAATTCTTTCGCACATTGGAAATAGGTTATAATATGCCTTTTTTAATATTTTTATGTCCAGAAATAATGATGCAATTTTGTGTATTCTAGCTACTGGGTACAAAAGTGTGCAGCACCAACACACATCAAGCTGATGCAAAACTTCATTGTTTTAAAAATTTACTGTTTAAATAATCGTGTATTTTCTATAAGCAAAATTAAAGTAAAAATCAGAATTTCTAAAAATAAAAAATCATCTTTTGAGAAAAAAATCTTTAATCATATTTTTGTTTGAAAAAATAAAAAAAAATATGATAAAATCATCATTCTGGCAACGCTGTTTATATATTATATTCAAACAAGAGAAAACAAAAATTTGTCAAATTAAACTTTGTGTGTCTGAGCACCAAACAAAGTTTAAAAGAGAATTCAACAGACTTTGTCAAAGTAAACTTTGCCTGTCTGAAAGGGGTCTTTTAATCGACTCTAATATACTTTAAAGTAACTGTTTATAAGCTGATAGGTTTTCAAACTATTTTCGACGAAATAAAAAAGAAACACATTTTTTTTGCAATTCATAATTCATAGAAAATAAATAAAAAACGGCAAAAAATTTATAATTTTATTACTGGATCATGATTATTTTATTTAATTTTATTTGGACATTCTATAAAACAATTTGTTTTTCAGTTTTATTTTCTTCGACCTTTTAATGTAAGTTTGATGTAATAAATATTCAAGCGCAAGGTCAATTATATAAAAAATGATTTATTTTTTATCCAATATTTCACTATCTCAATGGATTTGCTTCTTCAGGGATTCAGATATTTGGTTTTTTCCTTTTTTTCTTTTACCAAATTTTAAACAAATTCTTAATACAAATTTTCAGTAAAACAACAAAATTTTCAATTATGAAAAATGATAAAAATTATACACAGGAAACAAAAATTATTCTATTACATTTTTATAAACTTATTTAATTTCCTATCTTAGGCCCCTATTATGAGTTACATTCGATAACGATTTTCGCTGGCTATCGAACATCGACTATCGAATGTTAATTTGGTATTATGAGTTGGCAGCACTGTCGAAAATTTCGTTGTGCATCGAATTTTTCATGTCTGTGTAAATAATTTAAAAAAACAATTGTTGAAAATTTAAGTTTTTGTTAATTTATTACTTTTGGTGTGCAAATTCCACATTCTTAATTATTTTTGGTTATTTTGTGCAAGTCTAAAGTCGACAGTAGTAAGCAGCAGTTGGAAAAGCTTGTTTCCCTTATGAAACAAAATCCTTTGTTGGCAAAAGGAATTTTTACAAAAGTTCAGGCTACAGGTACAGGCCAGTTCCAGTACGCGTTCATCTTCATCAGATGAATCATCGTACCATAAGTCCGTCGTAGTCATGATTTAAAATTTTATAAAAATAGTTAGTTTTCTTCATTATAAAATTTGTATAAGTTTGTATTTGTATTTGTATTTATTTGTATTTATTTATTTAATATGAATTTCTAATACAACAAGACATAATATCTTATAAATTACAGTATTAGAATCTGACAAGTTAAAACATACATTGATTCAACTAAATAAAAATAATAATTATGAAATAAAATAATGAAAAATTTAAAAATAAAGAAAAATAAATGAAATTAAAAAAATCAAATAAATAAGCCTAAAATTAAATAATTTGGTTTGCGATTTAAGAAAAAATAAGAAACGAAACAAAAATAAAAAAAATGTTCTTTTACGAAAGATGTTTTTTAAGTAATTTTCTAAAAAAAAAAATTTCCGATTTTGCCAAAACAAAATTTGGCTGTCTGGATTTTTCCGCAACAGTTGAGTATATAAAAAGATAATATTAGCACGACTTTAATATAATTTTATTTGAAGTTATTTAGCGATATAAAATGTTATAAAATTGAGTTTTGTTAAAATCGGTGGAACAGCATCTTCAAAAATCGCCCATTTTAGAAAACAATATTTTTTAAAAAATTTGTCCATAGAATTTTCAATTTCGCCTTTAGTCGATCGACGAAAGTGATTCCTAATCGATCGGTATACTAAAATATGGGTCTAAAACTAGGTTTTTTATGTGGTACATGCAACAGCACAAACTCCTAATACGAGTACCTTCTCGAATATTGTGGTATGGGTATAAATACACCCCCAAAGTCTAAAAACTCAATATTCTAATTAATATAAATTTTGCATTAATTTCGGAACACCCTTTATAATGTTTTGAACTTTATAATAAAAATGCAATCATTCCTTTTGTTAAGTGCTTAACGAAGTGTAAGAGTAAATATTTGTAAAAGCCAGAAAAATCAACGAAAAATCACGTAAAATAAAATTAAGCAACACTTTTATTACTGGACAAACAGGAAGTTTTTACAATAAAATCAATATTTTTATTTTTTTAATCTGAATTAAAAGAGTTTATAATCAAATGGGACTCTGCACTCTGTTGTGAATGCAGAAAATATGATATTTATTGCTATTGAAATAACAATATTCAGTGTATGTTATAAGGGATAGTAACATCATATCTTTAAGTAAGTAAAATAATTATGTTCTTTGTTTTATCTTTTCCCAATACAAATGTCCTTTTGGATTAAAGAGTTTGGGTTATTTTACGTCTTTCAACAGTAGATACTAACAATTTTGGGTCAAATATTTTGTTGTTTACTGTTAAAATAGTACCCAAAACTGGTATATTTCTTATACCAAAAGGCCCCTAAGCAGTGTTGCCAATTAAGAATTTGGAAATTACACACGACTGAGTATAAAATTACACATTTGAAGAAAAATTTCACATAATTTTTTTTTTTAATTCAGTTTAAAATAAAAAGCATAACAACTTAATTGGATATATGTATAATGTAAATACTTTAAGAAAAAGTTGTTTAGTAATTTGGCTAAAAAAAAATACGCTTGAAATATAAATTATTTTTTATGAATACGGCAGAAAACTAAAAAGTTTTTTTTTTACATTTTTTACGTTACAACATCAACAATAAAAATGAGTGCTTATTTTTTAATTTTAAAATTTATTATTTCAATTTCGTTGCTGTCGAAAAGAGTGTTTTTGAGCCTGAAGTGCTCCTAAGAATAAATTAGGGGTAAAGATAGGCTTTTTACACTTTTTAAAGTTATTTATTATTCCTTCAAGTTTAAAAAAAAGGTGCAAGTTAGACTTAATGACAAAATCAAGTAAATTGGCAATGTATTACTTTTAGGAATTATATTTAATACAGTACAAATACAGAACATTTAAATATATCGGGCCATAACCGTAAAAAAAGCTCAAGCGACAAAAACAAAATTTTATAGGACGTTTTTTTTTTATTATATTTCATAAAAATTATGTATGAAAATTGGAGCTTAAACTAAAACTGTTTTTGCTTTAAAATCGTAGCGATACCTTCTGTGACCATGAGATTTAACGAGATGATGCAAGTGTTGCCAATAAATTCATTTATTAAAAAAAAAACGAAAATTGAAAATGTTGTCGCTTAAGCTTTTTTTTGCGTATATTAGGGTGTTCAGTCGATTAATCGAACAATTTTAGGCGATTAATTGTTAGATTAATTTAAAATTGCTGATTTTGATTAAATGATTATTTGAAGAGTTTATGCCGATTAATCGAATAGCAATAAATATGGGGGTTTTCTGTCAAATATATAATTTTTTAAAGTTTTAAGTCAAATAAACAACCCAAATGTATGTGTCCGTTGGAATTAAAAAAACAGTCATATTTAGTAAGTAATTCACATACATTGGCGTACTGCTTACTGAACAAATTTTAAGTAACTAGTAAATTTTTACTAATTACGGAAATAATGCAGTAATCCGTTAATTTTGACTTATTATTGAAACACATGCAAAAAAAAAATATTTTTAACCCTGAAGCCACACGTTCAATAAATTACTTTCAAGTTGTTCACAAAAAGTGCTTGTCAAAACTTTTTTCAATTGACAGCTGTGTCACAGGCTTCACTTAATTTGATAGTCAATTTCATTTTAAAAATGCCCCGACGAAGAAACAACTCAAAATAGTAGCATGACTCAAACAATTTTTTAAAAAGAACAAGAATGTTTTAGAACACAATTTTTTTTTAATAAAGCACATTTATTAATTAATTCATTTATTAATGATGTGCTAATAATCCCAATTTATGATAAAAAACACTGAAATTTATTGTTGTGGGAAAGCTAGTTTCTATGCGCATTTCGCTGGTTGCTTAGGCCAGCTCGTCAGGAAACTTTTTCCAAATACTTTAGAAAAGCTAAAAATATTATACAAGTAAGACCATAAAGTGAATAAGAATTTTAAACACTCAGCTCTTAGTTGTAACAATATCAAAGCTTCAATAAAGACACAACAATAAATAGTGAATTTTTTCTTTCTTACATTCCCCTACAATTGGTTGGGGTTTTTCCAACACGAATTGTAGTTGTAAGAGGATAGAAAAAAACAAAATTAAAAAAAAACCAAGTTGCTAAATAAAGCAGCTTGCCATTTCAGTTTTTTATTTGCCGGGCACATGCAAATTTATTATCAAAAATTATTTTCGGGAATGAGATATTTATTAATTAATTCATTTATTAATGATGTGCTAATAATCCCAATTTATGTTTTAATAAATATATCTTTTACAAAGAAAGCACTAAACACAGTAAAAAATGTGCTCCAAAATAACCATATATATGAATTCATACCTCAAACCGCTTCAAACCTGCTGATGGGATGCCTGATTTTTGTATGGGGTGTTGCCGGTTTGGAGGACTATTTTCTGCTGACAATAAGCGCTTCTTTTAACATAATAAAATATGCAAACAAAGCACTCCTAAAGCGTTTTTTTTTAGGGCTAACTATATTATTGTTTTGCTTTTACTTGTTTAAATGCCTTTTTTCAAGCATTTTCGTAAACCATAATATGTCTTTATTTTGTTGTCGTTGTAAAACCTTCTTCGTTATCAGCACTAAAATAGCAGCTTTTTTTTGTATATTTTATTCATTATCACTTACTGCTGTATAAGAGCTCTCTTATTGAGGTGCTCAATTATGCGCTTTTTCTCTAAGTGCTTCAAAAAACACAAATTTTTTTCACTGGGAAGTTAATTTGTGGTGAGTTGTAAATTGTAGGTAAAATTGACAAACAAATGGAAAGGTAAAACTGAGAGCAACCTCGTGGTCAATTTAATAAGTGTGAGAGCGTTAGTAAAAAAAGTGAGAGAGTATAGCAAATTAAAAGGAAATGCAAAACTTGATCGTGTGGCTTCCAAGTAAAGCAAAACATTTAAAGAACATTTTATGTTTAAAAGATTATTTTAAAAGATCTGTTTAATTGTTTGTACATATAAAATTATATGATCTCAATTTATTTTTTTATCCTTGTAAAGGTTTTATCAATTAGTATAAATTGTTACGTTTGTTTTGTTTTTTTGTTAATAAAATATTAAAATACTTGTAATTAATAATGTTTATTTACTCAAGTACCAATTTTTTCTAAAATTATCCAAAAAAAAATTTATAAAATTTCTGGATTTTGAATTATTCGATTAATCGATTAATTTTAAGATATTATTCGTTTTACGAATAAGTTAAAAAAATGCCAAATATCGATTAATCGCTTAAATGAACAAATAAAAAAGCCGATTACTTGAACACCCTAGTATGTATACTGCGTCGTTTTAAAGGTATTGTCAAATTGCAAAAATTAATGGAAAAAAGAACTCAAAAAAATTACACACTGATTACACATGAAACTAATTACACATGGGCTGCACATGTAAGTAGAAATTACACACAATATGTATAATTACACATGGATTGGCAACACTGCCCCTAAGGGTTCAAAGAAAAAAATACGACTAATCAATTGTTATATTGAATACCATATTCGTCAGCACAATTAATTTTATAATTGAAAAGGCCCCAATAACCGATTTTGTAAATACAAAAAATGCTTTTTTTAATTTTTAACAATGAGTTTGTAACCTAAAATAATTGGGGGATTCACAAGGTAGTCATAAAGTTGTAAAGTCATATGTCTTAATATAATTACAAGATATATGACCGCTGTGGGTAACCGCTTATAATTTAGATTTCTGCTGTACGGTTATGACGAATCAATGAACACAGCATTACAATTTTTATTTTGTTTGAAACACAACAATATTTTTTAAACAATTGTAATATATTATTTAGGACATTATGACGATATGACTTGATAGCCCACCGTGTGAATCGTCCAAATATATTTGTAAGCAATCAAAAAAAAAAAAAAAATTTTATTACACAATTCTCCAATTAACAAAAAAAAAATTTGTTGCTTATTAATTTTGAAAGGTATTTTCCTCTTTTTAAAAAAGGAAATGTTTAAAAAAAAATATTGATTAAATTCATTATTTTATTTAAATATAATAAAAATCTCACCACAAATAACTTTAACAAAGAAAGACTTAGAAGTGTATGCACTGGAAGGTTAACAATGTGCCCAAAACGGAATCTTGACATAATCATCAACTATAATTTGAAAACTAGAATTAATAAAACCCCGTTAAAATATCGATTAGAAGTTTTAAATAACAGCTTAACTTACCCTAAAGATTGACTCAGTTTTCAATAACCGTCCTATCATTTATTCTTTACGAGATTAACTGCCTGTTTTTAAAATAAAATAGAAAATTTTGCCTTGGAATTTATACTGAAACAACAATAAAAAAAACTAAATTTGTCGATTATACAGCGTTCTCGGCAATGGTTGAATGATAACCGACTATTTTCGGCCTGCTAATAAAGATTATGAACTGAACGATATGTGGTTTGAAAAAGACGGTGCCTGATTTTAGCTTTATTGCATGGGAAGTTTACAAAACGGGTAATTTCCATTTCAATTGAGAACACGTAATTTCAGTTATTCAATTGGCCGACATAATTATTAGATTTTTTTGTTGGGCGCCTTCAATGACCATGTCAAAGAGGATAATCCCCTAACGTTAGATCACTTGAGAACCAACATTCGTCACCGAGATATTGCCCGAAATAAGCGAAAAAGCGGTAGAAAACTACCTCAAAAGGATCGACTGCTGCAACCAATCTAGAGGCGGCCATTTAAATGAAAGTGTATTTCGAAAGCAATGACAAATAAAAGTTTCATCGAAATCATAACTTTATATATATTTTATTTAATTTTACTTTTGAAAAATTCCCTTGGAATGAGGGGAAAACTTGGCCCTGTTTTAGCGCAAAAAAAGTTTTGAACTTACAACTGATGGTTGCAAAACAGCAACGAAACTTTGTCAAGTCTTCGGCAAGATTAATTGCTAATTTTATAGCCAACCGTTACAAAAAACAGAATAAACATAAAACGTTGTCAAATCCAGAAAAAATGTTGTCAAAATGACAACGAAAACATTAAGTATACCAATCGCATTGTTATGAAAAAACTCCCTGTTGTAAAATCGAGAACACTATACAATTAATGTCAAATAGAAATAACAAAATCATGAATCAGTTGAAAAGATTGTTGAAAAAAATTAGCAAAACGTTTTGTTATATAACTTCAACTAGACAAGGAGACAGGCAGCTTTTAGTTATGACTGTCACGTATCGTATCTGACAATCGAACATGCAGTATAACATCTTTTTTTTTAATTGAAAATTTAATTTTATTACATTGTTTTCTGATTTCTTTAGCGTTTTAATTTAAATGAATTAATTTTCTTATTCGCCTGTGTTCTACATTCGTTAAATGAAATGAATGTAAAAATTCCGCTCAGTTTGGGCTCTTAAAATCGTTAAAGTGAAATTTTATTTCTAGTCTAGTTAAAGAGAAATTTTTGTATTTTACAAATCATTTTCACTACAAAAAAAAAAAGGGAATTTCAAATCGAAAGCCAACAGCTGCATGAAAGAAAATACTTTTTGGTAAAATATTATTTTTTTTTTAGCTTTTTTTTTTATATATTTGTTGCGAAAATAATAAAATGTGAGTAAATAAATAACATTTTATACGTAAATTTCTTTATGGTGGGTTTATTTCTGTTCTTAAGGGAGAAGCACAAAAATTCAAAAGAAGAAGAGGCGTTGCTAAGGTTCATGAAAAGAACCTTGGATTAGCTAAAGGATCAGCAATGAAAGGTCGTAGAATGAGAACTAACTTCCATAGGTCCTTCAGAAAAATTTCCTTTTGCTGGAAAAAAGGTTTGTGCTTATGAAAAAGCCCGAATTCGCAAAAAACTGTCCGAGAACAGAGCGGATAAGTCAGCATCTGGTGGTAGCCCTAATAATAATCAGTACATTTCATCTAAAGATGATGCAGTTGCAAAGCTTTGCGGTCTTTATAGAGCGTCCGACGGTTTAAAAGGTGTACGATCATTCGGCCTTTAAAAAAAAACATTAAAATCAGCCCATTGAACTGTTTTCCAATTCCATGCCAATAACTTCGAAGATACATTTTTAGATGAAACGTCGGATGAAGTTGCAGAGCCCAAATGAAAAGTTAGAAGCTTGAAAGCAATAAAACATAATTTACATGATTTAATGAGGACCAAAATTACAACAAATGAAACAATTTTTGGAATTTTCAAGACATCAGTAAAACATTTAAATATATTGAGCCACAACCGCAAAAAAAGCTCAAGCGACAAAAACAAAATTTTAAAGAAGAAGGTTTTTTTTATTATATTTCATAAACATTTTGTATGAAAATTGGCCCTTAAACTAAAATTGTTTTTGCTTTAAAATAGAAACGATACCTTCTGTGACCATGAGATTTACGGAGATGATGCAAGTGCTGCCAATAAATTCATTTATTAAAAAAAACGAAAATTTAAAATGTTGTCGCTTAAGCTTTTTTGCGGTAATGGCTCGATATGTTAAAAGACCAAACATAAATTTTCATTTCTTTAAATAATTGTTTAAAACAAAATGAAAATAAAATCTTCATGAAAATAACGTTTCATTACTTTTCGAGAACACAGTGAAATTGTTTATGTGGCAGTGTGGCCATTTTGGCATTTTTGCAGCTAAATTTAACACTACAATTCTTTATTTAGCTGCAAAATTTTCATTTATCACTTGACATTTTATTTAGCATTTTTAGAAAATGTTTTCATCTTTTTTTTTTAGCATTATTTTGAAAATAATTTTATTGATTTTACTTAAATTTGTTTCTAAATTATAATAAATTTTAACTAAAAATAGTTGTATCCAAAATGAAATTTCATATGAAAATGGATAACACTTATGTTAAGAAACATTATACCCATCTTGTTAAAAAATATAATATTCAGGGAATATTAGTAAAGCCCTTATCTTGATTATTGTTAATATTATAATCCCTTTGATATTGCGATATTAAAATTCTATATAAATGCTTGAAATTTTTTTTTCAAATAAATATGAAAAGTTAAAAATAATAATTTTAAAACTTCAATTATACTTTAACTATAAGAAATAAATATATCATGGAAATATAATCGTTTAAATTTTGCATGTATTAGGGGCTTGCAGGTCCCCTAAACTTAAAATTGAGTCTCAACTACCTGTGCCACATATTTTTAAGTATATGATTTTTTACCAAAATCTACCCACTTGTTTCGAAAAGTTTCGATAAAAAATGAGCCACCAAATGTATTTAGCTTCGAATAAAATTTCATTCTGATAATTTTTTTTTGTAGAGAGAGAGTGGGGAGATTCCTCCCACCGCCACCAAGCCAGATCTATTGTACCCATCCCCCTTTAGTTGGCCAAAAGACCCTCTGCCTCCCAGAGGAATCCAAGAAGGTATTTTGCCGGTGTTACACCGACTCGGGACGCCCCTATTGCGCCAGGCAGTCACACAGTAAATGCCCTGTGGTCTCGTTCTCCTCTTGACATAGTCTACATTTCTGGTCCTCTGCCAGGCCCATCCGAAACAGGTGGTGCTTGACCGTATGGTGACCTGTCGGATAAGCCACCAACAGTCGTAGTTCCCGTCTTTTGAAACCCCTCTTCTCCAATGTACTCCCGGAAAATATAAGTTCCTTCGACTGACGCATTCCCGGGAGCGATACCCAGTATCTGTGCTCTCTGAGCGTCCATACCTCCAGTAGGGACTGGATAGTGGCCCAACTTAACCCACAAAAGGGCTCGGGGTACACCATTTGGGCGTTTGGTCCAGCCCTGGCCAGTTCATCAGCCCTATCGTTTCCCGGGACTCCTGTGTGTCCTGGCACCCAACAGAGTGTCACTCTGTTCCTTGAGCATACTGATAATAAATATTTAACAAAAATTTTGAAAAAAATGTTAGCATTATTTTTAACTCGAATTGCTTTTGCCAACTAATTTATAAATAAGCCAGGCGAATTCTGACAAAAGGTCTTATTTACAGCCGAGAGTAAGTTTTGCATATTTCGTATAAGGGGAACCAGCTTGTATGGAGAAACAAGAAAAAACGCTTGATCTTAAGGATTTAAGTGACTCTGTAAACATTCTTGCCAAAAGCAATTCGCTTCTGACGATTTACAAGTAACACCAGTGGCTTTCTACGTGCCAAGGAGTCGGAAATTTGGATCTGTTTACTTATAAAATAGATACTTAAGTATATCTTGATATATTAATGGAAAATTTGTAGTCCAGCGTAGACAATTTGAACATCGTTAACGATTACATTTTTCAACAATATAACGACCCAGAGCATACGGCTCATAATATGAAGCTTTGGCTACTCTACAATGACCCACAATAGTTTAAAACTCCACCGCAGTCTCCGTACATTAGTCCCATAGAATAATTATAGGATTTATTGGATCCCCGTATTCAACAGCACAAAATTTATTCCAAACAAACATTAAAAATTTGATAATTGAAGAATAGAACAAAATTTCCGTTCAGGAGATGTCGAAGGTTGCCGATTCTATGCCAAAACGGTTAGCGTAGGTTCCCTTACGAAAAGGAATTTCAACTTGATATATATATATATATCTTTTTTAATTAAAAATTTCAAACAAAAAACATTACAAAAAAATGTTTGTACGCAGATTTTTGCATATGCTTTTTTGAATAGGCTGTTAGTTTTCTTTGTAGTTATGAACTATCGTTTTAATTTTTGTTAAAAATAAATATAAATATTTTTAGAACTAAATATAATAATAAGCAAATAAATTATTTTATTTATAGATGTACACAAAATTTTTTGTACTTTTTTTACATATCAATGGTTTGTAGGCAGACTTTTGCTGCTGAGTGTATGTATTTTAAAATTCCAGTACACCAAAAAAAAGTATTTAAAATTGAATTCAGAAATTGAATAAAAAACAAAATTTAAAACGAGTATCATCAGCAAAAACAAAACCCATATGAACTTTAACTTATGAGAAAAAAAACAGATTGAAAAACATAAAAAATACAATCAGAAGCCATTACTTTTGCATGTACATGACTGATATAAATCTCCTTCATGAAAAAAAAAAATCAATTTGTAAAAATGTGAATGAGTAAATATGCCTTCGTATGTATTTGTAGGTGTAATTTTTATTCAAAAAAAAAAAAAAATCATCTCGTTTTTGTCTTTCAATCATCATCATCACCATGATGGCAACGTGACCATTATTTTTCAATTTTCATTTTCTTTGCATAAAAAATGTTGTATGTTGTAATAGACATTGTACCTACAGATATACTCGCGCATTTTCGCCGCCACATTTATTATCCTGTTTTCCATCAAACAAAATTTTTTTATACCCTTGCGACTTTCTGTTGTGTGAATGCTATTGACATTTAAATGTAAATGTGTGCATCCACACAACTAGAATGTTGTGTATTTTGTGAATATGAATTTTATGTCAAAAGCATTTTATCAATATCATTTTTCTACGGTTAAATGTTGCCTTTTTTGTTGTTCTTTATCGTTTGTGTACAAAGGTACTCATACAGTTGTGTTCACGTATTTAGATTAGCCAGTGTTAAGGCTTCATTACTCTTATGTAAACGTATATGTTGCAGATTTGATGTTCAGTTTTCCTTATCAAGCAGGTGTATAAATCTGTGGTTTTTATGGGTAACCGCGTATGTCTTAAAATCAAATTTTTTAGGAGAGCGGAAAAAACATTCTTGGTCGAACTATGGGCTAGATATTGAACTTTTTGAAATTGGTCATTACGTAAAAAAATCGGAATTGGTCCATATTTTTTCAAACATTTTAAGAACCATATAAAGAGCGGTTACCCATGAAAACCACAGAAATGACACTCTTACGTAAACTTGACTTGTTGTTGCGGAAGTGCTTGATAGAATTAAAATTTGTGTTTTTTGAGCATGAAATTTGCTTGTTGTGTTTGTAATGAACAGACAAGCAAATACACTCAAAAGAAAAATCAATCCATCCGTACTCAAATCAATCTGTAGCGGTATTCTTGAATAAAGTACAGAAATATTGATTCAAGTCCGGATTATTCAATCGCAAAATACTCAACTTATCCATATTCAATCCCGGATTCGTACTTAAAATAATCCGAAAATGAGATTGATTTAAGTAAAACTGAGATTGAATCAATCTCAAAATGTACTTAAGTCAAGTTTTATAAAGTTGATTTAATTCTGAATTCGTACTTTAAATAAATCAAAACTGAAATTAGAAGAAGAATATTACTATAATTAATTTACTTACCTGTTTCACACCTTACAAAGTTCCAATTATAAAACACCACCATCAATCATGCCCGATATGATTTTTACTTTAAAAACTTAATGTACATATTTAGCTAAGGATATAAACTAAATGAGAAGTGAGAAATTGAAGGCAAGACAATTTTACTGTTTAAAGCTTAAAAAGTAAAATTGATTAAGATTTAAACATGAAAATAATGTGTTTTTTTCTTGTTCTGTTGTTTTTGTTGTTTCTACACACAACAAGCAAATCGTTTTTTAGCTACTTGTGTGGTGTTGTTGTAGTGTCTACAACAAATTTGAATAAGTTATATGAGATTAAAACGCTCAATTTGTAATTTTACTCTCAGAGTGGCAGTACCAACGAAAAGTTCAATCTTTTTTGTACTTGGTTTAAGAATTTTATACTAACTTTAAGAAATTTCGGGAATGATTTTCGAAAGTTATCCCATTTAGGATTGTAGTGAGTACGTTTTAGTGTTATTCGTACTTGAATTTTTGAGTACGACTCGTACTCAAAGTAAGTATAAAAAGCTTAATTAATCCCGAGTGTTTTTCTTTCTGTGTACGTTTGTATATAAAAGCACACAAATTACAAAACTCTTACTAGCAGCCATGTTCTGGAAATTGAAATCGATGAAGATTACCAGTTATTTTTTTTGGAAAATTACCTCAGTTTTTCTTGATTTTAACCCTAGAAAGATAAGCATATCAACCCATACGTTGAAGCTAATCATACGTAAAACTGACGCATTTTTTTAACCTGCTATGTTGTTGCGTTCTGTGTTTAATAAGGAACAAACTCATGTGGATTATATTTTTACATATAAATTAAATAAAAAGACCGAAATTTTAAATATGTTTACATACGAAATGTCTGAAATGCACAGCAACGTATTTCTGCTAATTGAAAATTAATAGCAATATTTCGAAAGTGCATGCGTAAAGTTTACCCAGATTATCTTTCTAGGGTTAAGGATAGTTCTGATAGAGATAAGCTGTACTCCTAGTATCCCATTTAGCATTTGGGTGTTAATTTTTTGTAAAAATTACCTAAGCGAGTCTTCTGAGATTTTATTTTTGATTAACAAGTTAGAGTGTTATATTCGGCTGTGACGAATCTTTGATACTCTCCACCGACATTCCGAATATTTCAGGAGTGGGCTTTATATGATATCTATCTATTAAACTGTGCTCGTTGAAAATACAGACAAGCCGGGGATCTATTCGGGTACGCTGAATCCAGTGGTGCTAACCGTTTTCTTTTGAGGTTAGCTCTAGTTTTCGAGATATACCATTATTTAAAAAATGGAGGAGGTTGCACAACATCTGTTCGCGTAACTCAAAAACGGTTTAGTTAATTAAAAAAATTCCGCAATAAAATTTCTTTTAAGAAAGATTAAACTTTTTTCTCATATGCGGTGTCGTTTTAGAAACACAATTTTTTTTTGCAAAAAAAAATAATTTTTTTCCTTTATTTTGAAATTTTTGTTTTTTTTTTAAATTCATCAAAAATGGGAAAGTGCCGCTATGCTGTTATTCATTCCAGACATATAAAAACGAAGTTGCAAACAAAGACAGAAATGATTAAAATCTGTTTACAACTTTTAATTTAACTCACAAAAAACGAAAAATCTTAATTAATTAAGCATTTCATAAAACGCAATATTTTTATGGGAGTGCCCCTAAGAAGTGGAGATAAAGGGCAAGTATGTTTCGTGAAAATGTTAAGGACATAAAACTAATTGAGGTCGGTCATACATTATAACCCACTAGGGGCGACTCCTGTTCATTTATGGCACTTTTTCTTCGATATACAGCGTGATCCATTTCGAGGTTCCCTACTTTTTTAAAGACAGAAAACTCAAATTTAATGGGGAATGTTTATTATCATCTGAAAGAACATTCTTTGGCATTTATTTTTTGAAGATTATGTCGATCAAATTTGGCCGTTGCTACGTCCCAATTTTCGATGACTCGTTCGAGCATTTCGACTGGTAACTGGCGAATGACACGCGTGATGTTTTCCTCCAAGCCCTGAATCGAAGCGGGTTTGTCCGCATAAACTTAAGACTTTACATATCCCCACTGGAAAAAGTCTAACGATGTGTTATCACACGATCTTGGTGGACCATCGACCTGCCCAAAACGAGAAATTATTTGCTTTCCGAAGTGTTCTCTCAATAAATCCATTGATTGGTGCGATTTGTGGGAAGTGACGCCGTCTTGCTGAAACCAAATGTCGCCGAGATCACGAGCTTCAATTTCAGGCATCAAATAGTCGGTTATCATGGCTCGATTACGGTCCCCATTGACGGTTACGTTCGCACCGGCATCATTTTTAAAGAAATATGGACCGATGATTCCACCGGCCCACAAACCACACCAAACCGTTGTTTTTTCTGGATGAAGTGGCAGTTCTTGAATCTCTTCAGGTTGCTCTTTGTCCCAAATGCGGCAATTTTGTTTGTTTACATACCCATTGAGCCAGAAATGGGCTTCACCGCTGAACAAAATTTGCCTCGAAAACGTCGGATCTTCTTGGAACTTTTCAAGAGCCCATAGCGCGAAGCGATGTCACTTAGGAAGGTCGAGCGGCTTCAGTTGTTGCACAATCTGTATTTTGTACGCTTTCAATTTAAGATCTCGACGTAAAATGTGCCAAGTCGTTCCATACGTCAGTCCGAGTTGCTTCGAACGGTTCCAAATCGACTCTCCACGGTCTTCGTGTACACTCTTAGCTACGGCCGCTATATTTTCTTCACAGCGTGCTAGACGTGGTCTATTCGGTCGAATATTATCCAATAATGAATGCTGGGTCTCAAAATGGGTGATGGTGTTGCGAATAGTACGCTCAGTAGGCCGATTATGTTGACCATAAGTTGAGCGATTCACAGAACGTGAATTTTCGTAATAAAGTTGAACGATTTGTAAACGTTGTTCAGGCGTAAGTCTTTCCATTATGAAATGCCAAACAATACTTAACAAAAATAACATGACAGCATGACTCGACTCACACGTGATCTGTTAAAAAAGGCTATTGAAAAAAGTATCTCTACTTGAATCTCCCATTATTTCTAGTCTGTATTGAATATTATGTATGGGAGCGCCCTTAATGAATGGTGATAGCGCGAAGTTATGTTAGAAATAAATGGTTGGGCATGCTAGGCACTGCAGGATCCAAATTAAATAATTTTAATAAACAGAAATATTTGTATGGGAGCCTCCTTAAGGGATGGAGATAAAGGGCAAGTATATTTTGAGAAAATGTTAGGGAAAAATAATAATTTTAGTCGGTCATACATTTTATTGCGCTAAGGGCGACTCATAGGCAGTTATCGGGCTTTGTCTTCAATATATTTCTAGTCTGTATTGGAAATTTCGTATGGGAGCCCCCTTAATGAATGGAGATAGCCGGTTGGTATGTTAGAAATAAATGATTGGATGAAAAATAAAGTTGGGTTGATCATACATTTGACCCACCTAGGGGCATCCGAGGCACTGCAGGGGCCAAATTTAAGACTTAATTTCAACCATACAAATATGGCGATTTAATTCAATTCATTCTTACACTGCTAGAGAAGGCATCATAACGCTGATGTATTTTGCCTAGGAAAATCAACTATTCGACTTTTTTCAAAACCCGGTTTTCGAATATTTCAAATAGTCCCTATTTGAAACGGTTTTCGGTTAAGCATATTTAAAATAACCAGTTGACCGGTTTTCATTCGAATACATTTAAACCCAAAAATTAAAAAAGTTTTCTAATAAAACGTTAATTTGCATAAAAACCAAACAATTAACGAAGATAAGGAACCAACAAAATGCATATATATGTCTTAAGGTATCTCCAGATCTAACAAATATTTGACGATAAAATCCCAGAAAAGTGTGACCAGTAAATTGATCTAACTTAAGCATTATTTTTTACAATTTTTATTTATTTATTAAACTTTATTTGTAAGTAGATAATTGTATAATGTAATTTAGAAACTGTTAAATGATGTTTGATCTGGACAAACGGTTTGCAAAAGCAAATAATAAATTATAGATATTTAATAAAATATGGGAATTTTTTCTTTTTCATAAATTATTTTAAAACCATTTTTTTATTGAGGGAATAAGACTATTGTAAAAAGCTTTATAAATTGAAATACAACTCATAGAAGCACATTGGAAAAATGGTTAATATAATTAAAGATATTTAATATATTTATTATTTGAGATATTCTCCCAAATTTATTTTAAATGAGTTTTAATCGGTTGGTGGTTAAGCATGTCTTTATGAATCAAAAACCTTCAACCATATTTTTAAAAACTTGTAAACAAAATATCTTAGCCAGGATTATATATTTCAAATTCGTTTGTTTCAGCATTATGAATAAGTGTTTTGTATGAAATATCTGTTCATTCGTCAGCCACAATTAAAAACCTTCCATGGCATTTTTTGATTTCTTCAATTT
Organism: Pollenia amentaria; assembly: GCA_943735925.1. Classification (NCBI taxonomy): domain Eukaryota; kingdom Metazoa; phylum Arthropoda; class Insecta; order Diptera; family Polleniidae; genus Pollenia; species Pollenia amentaria. The sequence continues at coordinate 177,605,014 of OX031010.1, read as the reverse complement.
GGTTTTTTTGTTCTTGGTGTTTTAATAAATAAAATTGATGAATTTTTTCCATAGCGTTGATTCCGCCGGAATGTTGTAATTTTAAACATGAAGATATGCTAGAACTACTTAAGAGTTTTTAGTGAATTAACGGGCATTCCGTTCTCGGCAACACAACGGGCTAATCTATAACCGAATGATTCATTTTTGGCAGCGTATTTTAGTAGTGTACTATTTGCCGTCTCTTAAGAAATACTTGGAACCGAGTCAAGTTTTATTTGGAGCACATTAATGTCAATCATGTAAACTAATTAAATGATAAAGTGATAATTAAGTCGTGGAAAAACCCTTGCAACTTAACATTTTAGGGCACTTCATGCACCTAACTTTGCCTTTTCAATCCCGTTTGAAATATAGTCAGGGATAACATCTATATGAAAATATATTTAATATTTAGGACTACGCTCGCACAAATTAATTTTTACAAAACACACGCTGTTATAAGAGATTTGTATTTACATTGTTCATAATGTTTTTTGACTTTTGTTGTCGGAGTTGAGGTTTTTGTACCGGAGTCGGAGTCGAAGTACCCACAAAAACTCGCGACTACAACTTCAAAATTTTTTTTGGTATAAACAATTTTAAAAAACTTTCTAACATTTTCTAATATTTTGCAGTTTACTATGGATAAGTAGATTTTAATTTATTTTATGTGAGTTCAATTCAAGTGCTTTACTTAAGGAGTACAAAACTGTGTCATAATTTAAAGTCATTTACTTGTGTTAAAATACATAGCACAGGAGTTTAATAACGTAATGATTTTTATGCTAACAATAACATTTTATGAGGGTCTACTTTAAAAATTTTTAAGTTAGGAAATAAGGACCAGTCTACTTTACATATACTTATTAAAGCTCAATGCGGCACTTATTATAATTAAAATATCGATTTGAAATTTTGACAGAATCATTTTCTTGCTATATTTAACCATTTAGAAGGTACTGCCTTAATAAAAAGAGTTAAAAGTCAAATAAGGACCAGCCTCATATAGATTTAGCATCAATGTAAGAGAAAGAGTCGGAGTCGGACTTAAAAAATTTCAGCAGTTGCAGTCGGAGTTAGAAATATTTTTTGGCGACTCCACATCCCTGTTTACAACAAGATTAAGGTGAAAAAGTTACTAAAAGTAATAAATGCAGCATCTTTGCGTACATGAAGAGAAGAGAGAAGAATCACGGTAAAATATGACTTTTTTTGGAAAATGTGCCCTATTTTCATCGATATATTTTGACCCGCTTAACCAATCAAAGATCCTATTATACATATTTGTTCGTCATTTCAATAACTTGTATTTGGGTGCCCATTTTGGGAGTGGACATTTATAGCTCGAGATATGATTTGTCAAGTGGAAAAGGTCGAAAAAATTAAAAAAATGACAATAACTCTCTGAAAATAACCATTTTACCTTGATTTTCGAAATCAGCGGAGGAAAATACAAAAGATTTCCTTCCCTCATCAAATATACATGAAAAAAATGTCATTTTGTAAACTAGTGTTATACATTATTAAAATAACCGGTTTATTATTGCAAAATAACCGTTTTATTCGATATTCGAAAAATGGACGTTTTAAATTAACGTGCTTGGGCAAAACTTAGGCCCTAATCATGTACAACGCAGCGCAATGCCAAACAATAACATTGAAAGCACAAACAATGTCATAAATATTTTGTAATTTTGTTGTTTCTTTCAACAGAAATTCATGTACCGTTTTAAAATTTTCAACGACACAAGCAATGGAGCGTTTGAAATTTTACGACGCAATGTGAATTTCTGTAGAAAGCAACAACAAAATTACAAAATATTTATGACATTGTTTGTGCTTTCAATGTTATTCTTTGGCGTTGCGTTAGTTCTGTGGCGTTGCGCTGCGTTGTACATGATTAGGGCCTTAAACAACCGGTCCCTAATGTTGACATCAGTACTATGACAAATGTCATAGTACTTCGTTTTTGATCTCATGACACGTATCATAATTGTGATGTCAGCAACATCGGAGAAAGTACTCATTAGGCTCAATTTAATGACAAACTATCACTACTTACTCGTTACACATGGTTGTTTAACTTTTGTTGTATTCCGCCTTTTGTTGTGAACTCTCAATTATAATGCATCAGCAGCATGACCATGAAAATTTGATGTATTTAACTAAATAATTTTTAAAAAAATAGCATATGGGAATTTTTGCTTCTTATGTTACTATTGAAAAATAAAAATAATACACAAAATGTGGCATTGAATTGATGGCACTGTAGTCCTACGCTATGACTACACGCATAAAATACGACAACATTTTACGTTATTGGATTGATGTAAATTTTTGCCTAATTGATGTTATTTATAATAACATTCATGTCACAATTATTATGACAGGGCATCATCAATATGAAGATGTATTTTTGTGTGAGTGTATGTTAAAAAAGATATCAGAAAATTGTATACAATTTAGTGAGAAAAGTGAATTGATAAAAATCGCGATTTCCATAAAAAAAAAACATTTTTTTAATGGGTGTGTTGCAACAAAATTTAACTTTTTTGTGTTGTGTTGTGAACAAAATCAAAAGTTGTCAATCGACTACAATGAAATAAAGCTCATTTCATTCGAAATATGTTTAACTAAATGCTTTTAGACGAAAACTGTGATTTTTCTAGCATTTTTATTTGTTTATGAATTTTTATAGAACAAAAAATAACTTCTTTTTTTTAGAAAAACTGTTTTTTTTTCAAAACTTCAGCGATATCTCTGAAAGAACTGGGCACAGCACAGTTTAAGGATAATATTGTTACCGGGTTTCGAAGTGTTTTTTAACTGAATATGGTGAACCGTTTTCAAGTTATTCCAAAATATGTAGTGAAAGTGCCATAATTTTGGACATAACGATATATCTCGAAAAGTCGAGCTGATAGAGAGAAAAGGAGATTAGATTTGAAATCAGCGACCTCAAATAGTAAACATTTGTAAAACATATCCAGGCCGCAAAATGACTGTTCCCCAGTGTAATCTTAGAAGGAATACAGTATTGCACAGACATCTTTCGACATGCTGTGGAGCAAAACTTGTTTTTTTTTGTATGGAAAACTTATGAAGAATTAAAAAATTTATAAATTTTGTTTTTTCATTGCTGATGAATGAACGAAGCAAACAATTTTATATTCTTTATACTCATAAGTGAATGAATGGAAAGTAAACGTTTCGTTGGTGGCGGTGTAAAAAAGTAACAACCCATTTCACGATGTCGAAAGAACGCTTTCTTTCGCATAAATACATTTGAAACAAAAATAAATTTTTAAGAAGTTGTTTTTGTTTAACATGTAGTTGTGCGAAAGAAAGAGTTCTTTCGCATTTACTGAAGTAGGCAGTAAACAAATTTTGATTTCTCATTCAACAGAGAATTCATCAATGAGTAAAATATGAGCACTCGTTTATGAAAACTTTTGAACTCTGTCTTATACTTTGCTATTTTTTTGTACCACCACTGTATTAAGTAAAACTAATTGAGTGCTTTGTACGTGCAATGCATGGGTGCGTGCGTATAAAACAATTTTACTCTAATGTTGTTTTTTTTATTTGTTTTATTTATTTGCGTTACTTTTTTTTTAATAGTTGTGTATACAATTCATATATCGCTATTATTATTATTATTTTTTTGTTGCAAAGTGGTAGTAAATGTTGTTTTTCATTATTTCCGTTTCTGCTTAAACTGTGTGTGTGTTAATAGTTTTTCTTTTTTTTTTATCGGTGTTTTTGTTCTAGGAAACAAAATTTTTGTTCGGTTAATATTTAATAATTGCAGTGCTTAAATTTTTCGCCATAATCGACAAATTCTTAATGAAATTCTATCGAATATGATTTATGAACCTGTACTTTTGCTGACAGGAAAAAAAGCTGTACACAATATTGAATACTTATTTAATAGCCATTTATAACGCTTTCGTGATTTCTTTTAAATAAATTAAAATTTTGCGATTTTTGTTTGACAAATATATTAAAAAAGTTTTGTGAGACTTTTTGTTTTTATGTATTTGCAATATCGAGATTTAACAACTTCAAGATTAAAGACGAGAGGTGAAAGAATGAAATAAATACAAGCTAAATTGTTTTGTTATGCAAATATTAAGACAGAAATTATTGAAAGAGGTTTTAAATTAAGTAAAAAAGTAAAAAAAAAAAAATTGGGTTAAGTGACTGTTGCCAATTTACCATTTTTCATGCTAGATCTTTTATTTTTTGGACTCATTTAGCATAAAAAAACGATTCTAGCATAAAGCACTTTTTTCCAGCATTTTCCCAAAATTATTAAGCAATTTTTCAGCATTTTTTAGTTTAAGTGATAAATTTTTGTTTGTTCCATTAATTTATAGCTTTTTACTAGATGTTTATGTACATCAGGCGCGGATTCAGTTTTTTATAGAATCTCTAATCAAATTTTCAATAAGTATCCAAGTATTTATCCTAATAGTTATTTATTATATATTTCCAATGAAACATCTAGTTTACTGTATTTAAATACATATTATTCTACATTCCATCCCAGCAAGTGCCATCTATTTCCGAAAAATAAACGTTTGGGTTGAATATGCGAGCGGTTGAATTATTAATAAGCAATATTTTTATTTGAATTATGATAATTATTTACTATATACATTTGAATATAACCGTTTTTCGTATCATATTTTCATAATAGTAGGATTTGAATTGGAATTTTATATGCATTGCCATTCTACCTTCCCATATAAACATATAAATATATGTATTGGCCTAGTAAAAGTTCACCAAAGAAGAATTATATAACTGTCAAATTTCAAGTGCATTAATAAGAAAAGTTCTTTGATATACAAAAAGACATAAAAATGAGTGAAACAATGGTGAGTCCGTAATTTTTTTTTTAATATAATGTACCTATATAAGTATATATCATTACCTTCAGTCGAAAAGGATGTAGTCCAATGTATAAATTTTATAGGAGAGAGAAAAAATTTTCTAAGGTCTTTAGGTCTGAATATATTTGAAGTCTGTAAATCCAGTTTAGCTTCATTGATGACTCTTTATTGGCTTGCAAACCAACTAAAAATAATACATTTATGTTTTACATAGCTTTTTGTGACTTATCACCTTTGGCGGCATGAAATAACTCCCCAAAATATAACGCCCCAAAAAAATTATGAAATAAATCCCCAATTTTTAGGGACTTATTTCATATGAAATAAATCCCCAATTCTTAAAATGAAATAAATCCCTAATGAAATGAAATAACTCCCAAAATCAAAATGAAATAAGTCCCCAATATTTAGGGACTTATTTCATATGAAATAGTTCCCCAATTCCAGAAATGAAATAAGACCCCAATATAATACATATTGTTCAGTTTTGGTTGGGCGCAAAGACTTTTTCCTCTATGGTATAACAAACACCGGCTTCGCTAACTAAAGCTTTTCTGCATAGCCGGCCTTCGGCCGGTCGCAAGGATTTTCTCCTCTATAGTATTCCAAACACCGGCTTCGCTAACTAAAGCTTTTCTGCTAACCCGGTCTTCATAAATTTAAAATGAAATAATCCCCCAAAAAATATATTGGGGATTTATTTCATAAAGATTTTTTGGGGGATTATTTCATATGAAATAATCCCCCAATTGAAAAAATGAAATAACACCCCAAAAAAAAGAAAAAACCCCCCAAAAATCGTTTTTGTTGTTCTCTGTACAAATTTTTGGGGGGTTATTTCATATTTTTTTTGGGGCGTTATATTTTGGGGGGTTATTTCATGCCGCCATCACCTTTTCTATTATATATTTTATACTTTTAATGTACATTTTAGTATGTCAATTTGCAAAAATAAAATATACCATAAAATTATTTTTTTTATTTCAATGTTGACTATTAACAAATATTAACAAATTTTTTTTTTAAATTTTCACATTTCAATGGGCCCTAGCGCTTTTTCTTTAGCATTTTTGGAATTACATCTTTAGCATTTGGATATACATATCGTTGCAAAACAAGAACGAGAAAAAAAATATTTGTATTTTTTCTGCAAACGATGTATTTTTGTTAACTCTATTGAACTGCATCAAAAACTTAATTTTCAAATATTGTGGCATTAGCACATTTACGGCTGAAGGTACATCTGTACGTATGTATGTGCAGCCAAAATTATTTTTGTCTTCCCATTGTTATACGCTTTAAAATTCCTTTCTAAATAAAAATAATTTAAATAAAAAAATTAGCTGTAATCAACTTAAACCAGAATAATTATATATTTAACTTTAGATTAAAACCCAAACAGTTCGACTAAAATTCATAACTTAATTTTAAAATTAGTGAAGCATATTCCTTCTTCCAAAATTGTGTTAACAATTGCTTATGTTTTTTTTTTTGGTCGAAAAATTGGTCAAACAATTTAGTATGATGTAGTCAAATAAATTGTTTCAAATAAAAAAAAAAACATTAAAAATAAATAAAATTATTTTTATAGCCAAAACGTTATTAAAAAAGATTAATTTATTTTAATTTATATTGAACTGATCTTATATTCTATTTTACCTTATTGTTGAGTCTTTTTTAATATAATATAAACATATCGTTTTTAATAAACTTATAAAAACAAATTTTTAACTTGTTTTGTACCATAAAAAATTTCCCCCCCCCTAAGGCTCAAGCTGGATCCGCGCCTGATGTACATGTTTATAAATATGAATACTGTTTGTTCAGATATAAAATAATATTATTAATTTTACTATTTTAAAAATAAATTGTGAACGTAATGGAGTTTAATTGTTTTAACCAATTTTTTAAAGCTGCGTTATTTTTTTATTAACTAAAGATAAATTTTTGCATCCATTTTGTTTTATTTTTAATGTTAAAAAATTATGTGATTTGTATGCCCTCTGACACTAGTGGTGAATGAGGATATACTAAGTTTGTCATTCCGAGTGACACTTTTAATATTCATATACGAGCCTTGATCCTTCTGTAATTCTTAGTCGATTAAGTCATGCCAGACTGCCTGTCCGTCTGTTTGTAACATGCTTACTTTCCAAAGACTCAACAGAAAAGAACAGTGTTGATGTTAAACTCTTTCTTGTTACCGAAATCCATCTGAAATCGGCTTAGCAGAAAAAGAATTACGAGCCCAAATATGGAACAACCTCCCTAAAAATGTATATTTTTGTTACAAAAATTAAAGGTGGTGACATAATGTACCGATTCGCATTACATTTTGCACTAATTTGTTTTATATGACTGGAAATCGCACTAAAATTTTGTGAAGATGGGTCCATAATTTACCACAGGTTCAGGTTTTATGAAGATTGGCTTATAATTTAAAGATCCCATATAAAGCCCACTCTAGAATTATTCCAACTCACGGTGAAGGGTAAAGATTTGACAAAGCCGACTATAGAACTCTTCTTTTATATTTAATTTACTATCAGCTATAACTGTCAAAAACTTATCGTTAACTGGAAGTTAAAGTATTAGTTATAACTGAACATGGTAAAACCGGCCGTAATTAATGTAGTTTTATACCATGCTAATTATTTTCAAATTAATGTCAAATTAAATATTTTTTTTTTATTTTTATATAATATTTTATTTAGCACTTTTTTAAGAATTTTTGTTGGCATTCTTTATAATTTTTTTTTACAAAAATCTAGCATTTTTCCTTCATTAAGTTTTGCTCTCGATGGAAAATGGCAGCAAATCTAGTGATTGGCACCCTTTAAGAGTTTGAACACTTGTCTTTCGCAACTTTTCTTAAATCATCACTATTTATTTAATTAACCAGATTGTTTGGAGAAAGCGACTCGCTTATAATAACCGCTAACTTATTAGAGTGTTTCTGTTTTTGGGTCTTAGATCGCGACTGTTGACGATTTTTATTAAAAAAACGTAGAAGCTGTCAATTAATTTTGGTTTGTGTATAACAATTTGCCTCATCATAAATGCCAAAGTTCGGCGAGTAAAAAACTATGCTCGTTTTAAGAAAAAATTAATAAAAGTGAATCAAAAATACAAAATGGAATTTTCTACGAAAAAAAGTTAACTAAAATTTTATATTAAAAATGTAGTTGTTTTGATTGCATATATTTATCGCAATTAAATAATTAATATCAAACTTACTTACATATTAGAAAAAAATAACACCACATAAGTTTATTAAATAAACAAATTTTGTTTTTAAACACATTTCAAAACAAAAATTATAAAATTTTCAAACAAATTTGTTTTGTTTGGTTTATTTATATATTCCCTACAAAAAATGAATGGAGTAGAAGGTCCAAAGGAGTACTTTTTGGACTACTCTTATGTAATGCAGCCATGGACCATTTCATTTAAACAAGAATTTTTTAACAACGTTTGGCAGCACTTAAAATGCTTGGTGTTAAATAACAGCTCTGGTAGCCCTTAAGTCATTTGTTTAGGTTAGAAATAAATATGTTGGTAAAAAAATTATTTTAATTAAAGCACAAAATAAAAGTGAATTACAATATAAAAAGTAAAAAACAACTTAAATAAAAAAAAACTGACATAATTGGTAAGATAATTTATATTATTTAATTACAGTGGAATAATTATTAGGGAGATCGAACGGTTATTATTCGACCGGTTTTAACCGGTTATTTTAGCTTTGCCCAAGTCGGTTCGAATATCGAACAAACCGGTTATTTTGGTATAATTAACCGGTTATTTTAGTAATGTGTAATTTATATGCATTTTCCTTACTCTTGTTGTAGATGTACCCGTAATTTAAGTATTTTCTAATTGAATATTGGCCAAACTTATACTTTTTATGAAGAATGTCAAAACAAAATGTAACAAAGTTTAAAAAACATTATGAACACTGTAAATACAAATCGCAAAAAAAGCAAAAACTATTCAAAATACTACAAAAACGTGTTCAGTTAAAAAGTAAATAGTAATTTGTGCAAGAGTATTCTAAATATTAAATATATTTTTATATAAATGTTATCTCTAGATATTTTTCGAATGCGATTAAAAAGACAAAGTTAGGTGCTTGAAGTGCCCTAAAATAATAAGTTACAAAGGTTTTTCCATGTCACGACTTATTAATCACCTTTAATTAGTATACATGCTTGACATTAATGTGATCCAAATGAAACTCAACTCCGTTCGAAGTAGTTCTAAGAATACGACAAATAATACTTTACTAAAATACGCTGCAAAAAATGAATTATTGGGTGAAATATTAGCCCGTTGTGTTGCCGAGGACGAAATGCCCTTAAATGCACTAAAAACTCTTAAGTAGTTCCAGCATCTCTTCATGCTGAAAACTACAACATTCCGGCGGAATTAACGATATGTGAAAAATTCCTACCAGGTTTATTTATTAAAACACCAAGAACTAAAAAACAAAATTGAAGAAATCAAACAATGTCATGGACTGTTTTAAATTGTAGTCGACGAATTGACAAATATTTTACACAAAAAATAGGTTTAGTTCACTATTCGTTTCTATAATGCTGAAAAAAAATAATTTGAAATAGATAATCCTGGCTAAGAGGTTTTGTTTGCAACTTTTAAAAAATATGGTTGATTTATATAGACATGCTTAACCACCTACAAATTAAAAGCCATTCAAAATAAATTTGAGAGAATATTTCAAATAATAACTTTATAAAATTCCTATAATTTATTTGCTTTTTCAAAACGTTTGTCTAGATCAAATATCATTCAACCGTTTCTAAATTACATTATACAAATATCTTCTTACAAATAAAGTTAAGTAAATCAATAAAATTTTTTTTGAAAATTTAGCTAAAGTTTCATCAATTTACTGGTCCCACTTTTCTTGGATTTTATCGTAAAATATTTGTTAGGTCTGATCTAAGCCATATTTATGTATTTTGTTGGTTCCTTACCTATGCAAATTGTTTTGATTTTATTCAAATTAACGTTTTATTTCCAAAACTTATTTGATTTTTGTGTTTTTAAGTATTCGAATTAAAACCGGTTAACCGGTTATTTAAAAATTGATTAACCGAAAACCGGGTTTTTTAAAATAGCAACTATTCGTAATATTCGAAAACCGGTTATTGAAAAAAGTCGAATAATCGATCTCCCTAATAATTATAGAGTAGCTTCGAAACTAACCCCTATGAGTACTCCATGGTGTAGTGAAATAGAGTACTTTCAAAAGTAGTATTTGTGGGTGCTCTATGGTGTAGCGACATAGAGTAGTTCTGGGGGTTACGTGGTCCAGCCCTAGGACATCGCAATGTAAATTAGAGTATGTTTTTACATACATTTAGGTTTGGTATTGGAGTAGTCCAACTCTCTTATGGAGTAGTCTATACACGCATGTATAGAGTAGTCTTGTTTTTTGTAGGGTTGGTGTATGTCAGCGGTGTTTTATTTATGCACGAGAATACGGTTGCCGTTCTTTTAAGCTTAAAATACAATTTCGTATGAAGAAATGTAAATAAAAAATATTATTAAAGCTGTTGGCAACAGTACGATTTTGTTGGAATTCCTTTATATTTGGCATAACTATAGGTTTAGTAGATATTAATAAGTGTGCGAAATATTTTTTTTTCTACGAAGTATATTTGTCGAATTACGGGGTGGTAAAGTGTTGCCGTTTTCCAAAAAAAAAAAAAAAAAAAATAATTAAGGTTATTCTTTAGAAAATCGATTGATCCTTAATAAAAAAATTTATTTGAAAAAAAAAATTTTTTTCATCTGCAAAACCGGAAATGACCAATTTAAATCAAAATTTTTCAAACTTAGTCCTAATTTTTTTTTAAACCGAAGTTAGCCTATAGTGTCCTTATTATATTATATGTAAAAGTTTTATTGTGGGACATCTCTTAGTTTAAAATTTATGCAAATTTCTTTACACTCGTACATGTGGTTACTGCAATATTGTATTGTAAAAGACAGGAAAGAACGAGTTTAAATTTAAATTTTTCTCAAACTTATTTTTGGGAATACAAAATTTATTATTAATAAGATTTTTTTACGTGCTAAATTCCAAATTTTTATTTTTGAAAAATACACTGAAATTTATTGTTGAGGAAAGGCCCGTTTCTATGCGCATTCCACTGTTTGCTTAGGCCAAATCATCAGGAAACCTTTTTTTTTCTAACTGCGACCTATTTTTTTAATTTTGTTTCTAGCGAAATAAGCCTGCGGCGTACTTATTGTATTGTAAAACTTTTATTATGTCCTCTTCATAAGTTTAAAAGTTATGCAAATGGTGATTTTAGGCGCTTGTTTATGTAGGCTGGTTAGTTAAGTTTGGACATTTATACAATTACATATTATACCTTAAATTCATTATATTAAACCTTCCCCTAAATAAAGCTTTTAATCAAGTAAATTAAATATTTAATCAAGTGAATTAAACTTTTAATTGATACTTTTAACTTATTTACTGGTACAAATTTTATAAATTTTTTTATTAATATCACCAATTTTTTAATTGAAATCAATTTTTATTTTTTTCTGTGTGGCAATCTAGATCGTACGATATCACACCATTAGACAATTTTCTCCGGAGATATGTAAAGTCTGTAGTCTTCAGGAATGAGCCAACTTCGATTGACGCTTTGGAAGCCGACATTGCTCGTTTTATTCGCGAATTACGAGTCGCGATGCTCGAACGAATCGCCCAAAATTGGACCTTCCGAATGAACCACCTCTGACGTAGTCATGACAAACCATAATGCCATAAATTGTTCAAATTTATGTGTTTTGTTTTGCATTACAAATTAACCCTCACGATGAATCACCCATTGCAATAAAAAGGATAGTGGAAAAATTTAATAAACACCTCGTTGTCATTTTGCTCATAATTATTCTTTATTTTAATGACAACACTTTGTTTCGTTTTGGACGACATGTCGTTGTTTCACTAGCAACATGCTTTTGTTATACTCTTGTCATTTCAAAAACTTAATTATGGAAATAAATAATCCATTGCGAATCCCAAAAATTTAAAAAAGCTGTGCTCTAGACATTTATTAATTTATTTATTAAATTCTAAACACTGAATAAAATTAAAACATAAATAATCCTTTCAATTCAGTTCTTTGAACAATATTTAACGAAAATTTTGGCACAATTTGACGGCTCATTTGCAACATCTCGCAATGCCAGGTAACACCATAAAAGCTGAATAATTAAATTTATATTATTATTAACCTGTCAGTTAATGGTTTAGTGGCAGAAGTGTAAATCCTCGTGCTTATTTAATATTTAAATCTAGATTTTAATGGTTTATTTTGTTGGTTTTATTTGATAGAAATTGTTGAAAACAATATTTTATATTTTTAAAAGCAACCAAAAAAATAATTGAATCATTTATTTCGAAATGTGTTTATTAGGACTATAACTTTTTCTGGACAGAATTTCTTCATCCCACCACGCGATGGGCAATTTAGTATTGATAACAAAAATAATTTTTATTGGCCAATTTGGCTACTCAAAAAAAAATTTTGTTTTTTTATTTCCATACACATTATACATGGTACATTTATTGTTTATATATGATATATATTTTAAACATATTAAATCAGTAATTGCATAACAAAAATGTTAAGCTATTTTTTTGGGTTTAATGATATAAATTTTAAGTTTAAAGTGCGAGTTGATTTACATTATGGAAAAATATTTTGTGCAATTTTAATAGAACGTTCCGCGCATATATTACTACGCAGCTGATTTGTAATTGTAGACGATTCACTCACCCAGTGTTTAAGAAAACACATATGGGCTTTTTTGTATTTTATTAGAGAGTTGTTTAAAACTGAAAAATTATTTTCGTTGCACCATACATCACATATAAAATCACAAATAGGTCGTAATATTTCTCTATATTTGGCTATAAGAACAAATGCTAGAATAGCGAGAATGGCTCTTGAGTTCCATCTAGCGTTGTGTATTGGTGGTAAAGATTTTAAGTTGATATATGGAAAAGTTCCGTTTTCTTTGTAGTACTTAAAACTTAGGCGAAGTTCATATACAAATTGCATGTCGTCTCTTCATTTTACGTTAAGACGTTTTATCATTTTGCATGTAGCTTGTTTTTAAATTTTCGTAATTGCTTACTAGTTCCGGAACAAAATCACATCTAATGTTAAGAGAAGATGTTGCGGCACCTAGTAGTTCATGCATTACATGTCGTAGTAATAAATCCAAGACATGATGCTGGCAAACGATGTATTGTGGTGGTGGCAATAAAATTGATTGGAAATGCTTTTTTAATAGAGCAACAACACCGTTTATTTTGCCAGTATTAACACTTATTGTGTCACATACTATCATTTTTATAGACCCCCACAACATGAACTTATTTAAGGTTTATTTGAGACCGTTGAAAATCGTTAACGCCCGTCCACTGTCGAATACAATTACATATAATTTAATTTCTTTGTGTTCATTTTGAATAACAACTACCTGTATTTCTTTCTTCCCACCAGGGCGCTGTTTACTATGCTAAACTGGCTGCCGGTGGACATCACGGCCAGACATATGGCTCTTTGTTCGGCGATACGGTTGAACGCGGCACACAGCTGGTCGAACCGTGACTATGGGCACTCCAGTATAATGGGATACTCGATTGTCCCTGAAGGAGTGGATTACTGCACCCCGGAGCCTTTCTTTGGCGCGAGGTTTGCGATACATATAGCGCACGATAGTGCGCTGTCGGTTATGGGCACCTTCCATGAACCAGCCCTGGGGGTATACACTGATGGTTCAAGGAAGGGGGAAAGAGTTGGCGGAGGTTTCTACATAGAGGAACTGGGCGTTAAAGTTTCCTTTCGTCTGCCGGATGGATGTAGCCTCCTGCAGGCGGAAATCTCGGCTATAAAGAGGGCAGCCAACTGGCTAAAGTATTTACTGATAGCAAGGCTGCCATTGCCTCTCTTGCGGGTGTCTATACGACATCTAGGTTGACTGTGGAATGTCGGATGTCTTTGAATGAGATTGCTGAACATTCAGAGTTAACGCTTATATGGATACCAGGGCACTCAAACTGCCCGGGAAACCAGGTAGCAGATGAGCTGGCCAAGGAAGGTGGTCGTATGGATGAAAAATTCATTGATCAATTCATTGGCCTTCCAATGGCTCACTGTAAGTCACTCATGAGGCGCGAGAACTATAGAATTGCGCAGAAGGGATGGACCCGTGAGTCCATCTGCTCCACATTCAGGGCACTTTGGCCTGGATATGATGAACGGAGAACCAAATCTCTACTTAGGTTCAATAGGAACCAAATCAGGACCGTGGTGTCGGTCATAATTGGACACTGGCCTGTTGGGACTCATGCTAGAAGAATGAGTCTGGTATTCAATGACTACTGTAGAAGTTGTCATGATGAGGAGGAAGAGGAAACTGTGCTTCACTTTCTCTGTCAATGCCCTGGGTTACGGGGCATCAGGGAAAAATACCTGGGAGAACCGCTGTTTTCCTGTTTGGAGGATCTATCAAAAATAGAACTAAGATTGCTTCTTCTCTTCATTAGGAAGACGAATTGGCTCAACCTTGCAGTGACGCCATCTGATTAACTGCTCTTCGGGATGGGCATTGGCGCTGGGTATCACAAAGGGACCGCTGAAGGACCCAAGTGAGCTGTCTCTCGATGGCTGCCCATGGAACCTAACCTAACCTACCTGTATTTCTTGTTTACCGATTTCCCATCAAAATGTAAGCACCATTTTTCATTCTGAAGTGTTATTACATAAAATTCTTCTAAATTTTCTGCGGTTTTTATTACCGCTTTATAGATACCAGCTTGTGAAGGTGTAGAATTTCCTATTCCCAAATCAGCCAATTGTTAACATACCTTTGCTGCTGTGTTAGTACTCAAATTTGCATTATTAACTTATAGTTAATAATGCAAACGGCTGGCTTTAAGGACATTTTGGTAGGTTTTGATCTTTCACGAGGTGTTAAATCAATGTCTTCTTCATCATCATTACTATGAAACGTTGCTTATGAATCTGAATCAGAAAGGATCTCCGATTAAGATTGTAGCTCATCTGATACGGTAGTTATATCAAATATTTTATTAAAACTATCACCATTAGGTCGTTTTAAATTTTTTTTGATAAAGTAGTTCAAAGTTTCAACTTTTTGATTTATATTATGCATTTGCATTTTTTTTTTAAATTTAACTTAATCCAGAGGGCAAAAAATTCTTCGGAAATTTTAACATACCTTTGCTTTTTTTTTGTTGTCTTTATACAAGGCGTTGTATCTGCCTATAATAAGTTTTTCATTCTGTTTAGCTGAGATAGCGATAAGTCAATTTCTTTTATATCACAACATTTTTTTGAAGCCTTTGTTAATCTTGAAAAGTTCTTTTTCCACCCAGTAAAATTTTTTTAATAGCTGTTAAACTTTTTTAAATTTCATTTTAAATAACGCGACGAATAAAAGAAAAAAAATCCTGATATAATACAAACAACAATATTAAAATACTTGTAATACAAATTTCGACACCTCCCTTTATTCAACTCATATTTAATAAAAATTAAGTAGATTTTTTTTAGTACATTAATGCGTATCAAAAGTAAAAAATAAAATTAGCTCGAAAAGTCCAAAATAAAATTAAATAAAACTTTTACCTGCAAAGGTATTTTCTCTGAAAATTATCACATATAATATCCGCCAAGCAACTCATCTATCACAACATCTATCATCTAACATTAAAATTTAGTTTATTAAAAAAAACCGCGAAATAGAGCCATAATATCGCGATTTTGTTTTGCGCCTTTCTTCCGTAAAAATGGTAAGATCTTGTTATATTCATGAAATTATAAGAAAATACTTATTATTGTGTTACTAAATGTAAATGTTGTATACTTAGGAAAAAAATTGAATTTAAAAATTCATCGCATTTGGTGCGGAAACTTTTTTAACGATCGCGAAAAAGTAATACATCATTTCTTAATATTTTTTCATGGTCTATACGGCTATGCGATGAAGAATCTGATATTCGCAAAAATTGCAAAAAGTTATGACCCTAGTGTTTATGTACAAAACTACAAAGAGTTCAGGAAACACCAGTGTTGCCACTTTGCTGGTTATTAACCGAATTTGGTGTAATTTTTACTCGTGGCTAGAGCGTGGGTAATTTATTTTAGGTGTAGATCAGGTGTATTTTGAAATTGTTTTATTTCTTAATTTTAAAACATAAAATAATATAAGGATTGGATTTTAGTGATAAAATTTATACCAGTTAAGATATAAGATTTACAGTATATTTAACCAAACTCACTGTTTACATAAATAAAAAAGATTTCCATAGTTTATGAAGCAAAATATTGATAGTGATTGACTCCAGTTGAACAATTATATTTCGATAAATATGAGCTTCATTGTGATTTAGAACCCGAAGTTTATTGGAAACTTGGAGGAAGATATGTTTCCAATGTAATGAATTTTGTGTTTTCTTAAACATTTAAAATGGTTTAGTTTAGACATATTTAGCGGCCTTAGCATTTGTTAAACTGATTTGAGAAACATACTGTCATCTGAAACCACTACAGGAATTTTATTTACTAAATAAAGTATACAAAGGAACGGAAATGTATACTTTGAACCTTTCCTAGATATATGTAAGCAAAACTTATTATTTTAATTTTTTATTTAATTTGTATTAATTTATTTGAGATTTTTATTGTTATTTTTGTTAAATTATTTTGAATTACTATAGGAATCTTAATATTATGACTAGTATTGAGCTTATTTGAGTGAATAGGGTATTAAGTTTGTGCTGATGTATGAAAAGCATACAACGATCGATATAGTGATCGACTTAGAATCAGTATCTAAGTCTTTTCTCCCGCTGGCTGTTTGTCTGTCCATGTGGACCATTTGCGCAAAGTACAGGTCTCAATTTTTAAGATAATTTAATGAAATTTGTTCGGTCCTGTCCATAATTTCACATGCCCCGATACGAACTTTTTACATAATAAAATATTTTAAAACGAAAAACTCTCAAATAGATGCAGTTACCTAGATAATATTCGGCGTTAAGAATTCTTATATTATTAGGGTAAACCTCATAACATAATTTTATTTTAATAGGTCCTTATGTACTTTCTAATTGGTTATTTTTAGTAAACGTTTTTTTTTTTTAAATTAAACGTTAATTATATATCAGGCGTAATTTCATTTAAATTGGGTAATTTTGCGTCATCTCAAGTGTTGTTTTCAATTTATCTGGTGGTAACACTGGGAATTACGAAAAACTGAATCTCTCTTAAACCATTTGACTTTTTGAAGCAGAGTTTTTTTTCTTAAAATTTTAAGGCCTCTGTTTATGTTAAAATAGTAAAAACAGAAAATTATTTTAAATAATATTTAAAGAAGAAAATGGCCATTACAGTTTCTGGAGATGGAACCTTTTCGAAAATTATTTTTGAACTTTCATAGTTTTAGTAGCAAAATTGTATCTTTAGTGTATGCAATTTATCCAAATACACAAATATTTAAATAATCTATATATATAAACAAAATTTTCAACGAAAGGTTTTTATTATATAGGAAGAATGAGAACACTTCGGTACCAGATTACAAATTAGAAAAAACATACATTCATAACATAATAAAAACGAAAGTAGTTCATCAATGTATGTGCCTGTGAATACAATGGCCAATCATTTGCAGAATTTCTTCATAAAGATTTTGGAAATCGGCAATCTGGATATCATTATCTTCCGAGCAGCTGCATTCACGCATGTGCAAAATGAAGATAAACAAAAATTGTGTACAATTTTTTAATTTTTGTCCTCAAACGGATTCTTTTAATAACGGCTTAACCAAATATAATTTTTTATACCAAATTACCCACATAGTCAATATTTAACCCTCACTGTTAAAGTTTTAAATGCAAATTTTTTCAATTGCTACACAGAAAAAAGTATTTTATCAATTAAAAAATTGGTTTAAAAAGTATTTAAATTTAATTAATGTGATAATTGAATCAATTATTTTTTTTGTTGAAAGAAAATTCAAAATTAAATTTTGATTTAATTAACATTTTAGTTGTTTTGAAATAAATTTTCAATTAAAATTTTAATTAAATAACAAAAAATCTTAATTGACTTTTTTCGTTTAAAATAAAATAATTTAAACATGTAGAATTGTTGTTGGGAATTGTCAATATTTATTTAAATAAATTAACACATTTTTTGAAATGGCAAAGTTTTTTGATAACTTTTTTAATTAAAATTAAAAATTACATTTATTGAAAATATTTTTTCAAAATTTTAAAACTTTTAGTAATCAATAGAATAATTTTGGTAATAGGTGCAAAATCAACAACTTGTTTGCTTGATATTATGAATTTGGAATAAATTTCGTGATTGGACACATATTAAATATTCTAAATAAATGTGGAGATGAGCCTTTTCGAAATTAATTTTTAAAAGCCACATGTTTTTCACCGCTATGGGAGGGGTATAAAATCTTTCATTCTCACAGTATATCGGTATATATGTGTTCCTTCAAAAACTACAAAAAAAAAAAACTGCATTTGCAAAAATTTGTACGTGACCCCTTTTCAAAATAAATGATTCAATTTTGCACAGACATTTTTATCCCTAGATTTTTACTTTGAACAGCTCAGCTCTGTACTAAATCTCTTTTAAAGATACTCTCAAGGAACTTCCAACATCAAAATTCTCTGTTGTTTCAAAAAGAAATTCTCTGTTTGTATTATTTTTACTTAATTGAGTTTAGAAATTTTTAGCTCATTTTAAAATAAACGGGTGCTTTTAATAACAAATGCTTTCATAAATTAAACACAACAATTTTAAAATTAAATTTCCTTTAGCGTAATTTGATATGTTTTAAATTAATGTCCATTAGTATATTTAGTGTAAGACTGTTTGCTAGGGTATTCATTTAATCGGACTTTGGCTGTAATCGGTTAATCGCTCGATTAATTAACCGAGGTTTTGGTTTAATCCGGTAATAATCGGTTAATTTTCTTATTGATCGGTTAACCGATTAACAAAGTTTTTGTTTATAAATTAAGTAATTTCAATTTAAAATGCATAAGTTATTTGATATTTGGTGTTTATTAGTAAAAAAAAAAACCAAAAACATAACAATTCTTGAACCAAAACGAGCAAAAAAAAACATAGTCCATAAATATGTAAATCATATTTTTTGATTAATACATATTATGCATTAACTAATAGACTGTTTGATCATTTTATTAGGTATTTCATAGCTTAAGGAGATCTTATATTAATAATTTTATCGAAAAATATTTTGGCTTAAATGTTTAGGATTTAAGCGATTTATTTATTTAGTTTTGATAAAATTTAACTTGGAAGAAATTGTTTCACTTATCGTAGGTGTTTGAGAAATCGAATGCAACCCATATTACATAATATTTAATTTCCCAGTCCTTTTCCAGAATTTCTCTAAACATATAAAATCTTCCATCATGCCATTAGAGTCCTGTTTTAATTTTTTAAAACTTTTAACACTTCTAATTGTTAAGGTTAATTCATATACATATGAAAAGTACGTGAAACAAAAAGCTGTTTAAAGCAAACACGTTCTTTAAATGGAAATCACTGAACATTTAAATTTTTTTTATTTCTTTGTATTGAAAAATATTTTCTGAACACATACCTTTTGTATATTTGACGAAACAAATAATTAAAAACACAAGAAATATTTTATAATACTACAAAATATTAAAAATTTTGTTACATCGGTTAACCGGTTAATTGACAGAAATTAATCGGTTTAATCGTTAATCGAAAATAACCAATTTTAAATTAACCGATCAGTTAATCGGGTGGTAATTAATCGGTTAACCGAATGAATACCCTACTGTTTACTAAATATGTGTAAAAAACAAAGGATGAAAATACTTGTTTTACTCTCATCAAACAAAACGACGTGTCCGTTTTGCTTTCCGTCGCGGTTCCACATTAAGAAACCATAAATGTTTCATAGTACGAAAGTTAGTTTATAACGGTTTTAAATATTGTCATTTGGTTTTATTATTTTACCCAACAAATATATGGAAAATAATACTTATTAAAATTTTTTTTTTCATAGTTTGTTGTTGTCTGCAGTTCTTTGTATTGAGCGTTGTTCTTTTTCAGTTTGCTTCATTACTCAGTTTAATTGTTGAAATCGCATTAACAACATACAATAAAGTAACATTGTAGGTGTGTCATTCTAAATGTTTAAAAGTTTCGTGAATTTGTAAAATAGTTTTATATTGCAAAAGGTTCTGTGTATTGAGCGTTATTCTTTTCTAGCATGCTTCATTACTCAGTTTAATTGCTGAAATCGCATTAACAACATACAATAAGGTAACATTGTAGGTTTGTCATTCTAAATGCTTAAAAGTTTTGTTAATTTCTGAAATATTTTTATATCGCAAAAGGTTCTGTGTATTGAGTGTTATTCTGTTTAGCATGCTTCATTACTCAGTTAAATTGTTGAAATCTCAATACTCAATAAACATCCTCGGCTTGTTATTCTAAATGTTTAAAAGTTTTGTGAATTTTTTAAATATTTTTATATTGCAAAAGGTTCTGTGTATTGAGCGTTATTCTTTTCTAGCATGCTTCATTACTCAGTTTAATTGCTGAAATCGCTTTTACAACATACAATAAAGTAATATTGTAGGTTTGTTATTCTAAAAGTTTAAAAGTTTTGTAAATTTCTGAAATAATTTTATATTGCAAAAGGTTCTGTGTATTGAGTGTTATTCTGTTTAAGCATGATTCATTACTCAGTTAAACTGTTGAAATCTCAATACTCAAATAACATCGTCGGCTTGTTATTCTAAATGTTTAAAAGTTTTGTGAATTTTTGAAATATTTTTATATTGTAAAAGCTTTCATGGATCGATAATGGTTTTTTTTTTTTTTTTTTTGGTTTGTATCCTAAAAATTTCTCGAGTGTTATTTAAAATCCTTTAAATCACCTGAAAAATATTTTTAGGTGTATAATTCAGAAATTTAAGTGACATGGCTGCAACGCATTTTTCTTGAGTTAACAACAAAATATTGCCAATTTGACAACATAGTGTTATTGATTTTTCAACGTATGTAATACATTTTTTAATTTTTCCA
This sequence comes from Pollenia amentaria, assembly GCA_943735925.1. Lineage (NCBI taxonomy): Eukaryota > Metazoa > Arthropoda > Insecta > Diptera > Polleniidae > Pollenia > Pollenia amentaria. Next base: position 177,583,896 of record OX031010.1, on the reverse strand, counting down.
TTTCAAATTTTTAATTTTGTTTTTGATTTGGCAGCGAATAAAAATTAATTTTGTCAAAAAAATATCGACAGATCATCCTTGTAAATTTGGTAACATTCGATAACAATTTTATGATTAATTTTTTCAGTCTGTTAATATTTTGTTTAATTGAATTGAATTTAATTGAAAATTGAACGAAACGGATTTTCTATGAAAATTTGTTTAATGAACCCTTTCTAAACTTGGACCCATGTTCTGTAACTTTGGTGAGAACTTCTTGCATCGAAAACATGTGAAACAAAATATTCCATCGTTTCTCGAACAGTAAGAAAAAAGTGTGTCTGTAACTCATGTCGAAAACTATCAAAAGAGATTACGTTGTTACGTTATAAATGTCGTAATATTCCACTCGAAGCCGATATGAAATTGCAGATGTTGATAATGCCAGTCAAATATACGTTGACGGCGACCAAATTTGACCGACCACCGTCGGCTATACCAAAAAATGTAACGTGCGACTTTAATGTTTGTTGATTACAAAATTGCTTTGAAAACATTCGTATATTTTTCAAAAATATTAAAAGCAATATAATTAAACAATGAAAAAATCTCTTCCGTGCTTATGTTTATAGCATTTTTAATTTATTTTTTAGTGAAAAAGTTTTTTCTCACCCCGTGTTTATGCTTGAGTTTAATTGACAGTTTAAAGCGGGAACTTTCTCACAAAAATTTTACAGACACACTTTTTCAGTATGTTGGCGAGAAATTTCCTTACGTGACAGTTATTACTCGCCAAAAATGTTACAGACGCAGTTAAATGAGAAAAACAGCTGTTTGTTCCAATTTATGGCATTTTTGTTTCATTTCGCACATTTCAATCGAAAAGTTTCTCGCCGCGGGAGTTACAGAACATGGGCACTGTTTTACCTTTTATAAATATGTATATAAATATTCAATAAGTTTTTAAGATTTCGGCTTTCCAAGTTGCTTAATGAAATTAGTTACCCAAGGCCAAAAGAAGCAGCATATGGGTAATTCCATGTCAAATCGACCAAGAGTGGGACCCGACCTCTTTCCATTAAAATGAAATTTGGTGAGGTGATTCCTTTTATCCTCTTAGGAATATATATCAACGAAAACAAATTTTAAATTTTTATTTTTGCAAAAGTAATGTCATATTCAAAATGTCATAATTTCACCGAACAAACCGAATGTTTTGAGTCTATTTTTCAATATCTCAAAGACTACTTCACATACGAAGATGATTTTTATGTCAATTTAAAGAGAATACTTGGGGCTACAAACAATATATTAAAAAAAAATTTTGTTTTGAAAAAATGTAATATCTGCAAAATATTAAATTTTAAAAATGGGCTAAGTCAAAAACCTAATTTTTTATTTGGCTAATTTTTTTTATAGAATACCTCAAACTGTTCTTTAAAAATCCTGAAACTTTTAAGGAGGTGTAAAATCATCTTAAAATAAAATTTTCATATTGTAATTAAGTCTGATTTGTTTGATTTAAGGTGTTTAAAAAAATTTACGAAATTGATAAAGTTCCTTTTGTTTATTTGTTGAATTTTTTTCTTGGAGCTCAATGTGGGCACTTTCAAAAAAAGTATACTTTTTGTCACTTTACGTCTCCAATAAATTTAATGAGTTTAATACATTATTTTTACGAAGTCGTTTTTCATTGCCTCTTTTCCTTCCGTTCCTGTCATGGCGGCATTCCTGTATATTGAAATAAAAACTTTTTCTTTATCTAGCAAAGGAGAGGATGTTAAATTAAAAAAAAGTCATATCGACAAGTTTATGAACGAACCAGGCTTTAAAAAAAAGGTAAAAAGTAACGTTTTAATTGTAAATACTGGATTAACATTGAATTATAATTCAATGTTAATCCAGTATGTTTGAAGCATAATTATGCTTCAAAATTCGTATCATTTTAATTTCTTTTGGGTTAAGAAAAAGCAGCCAGGCTTTAAAGGTAGGAGAAGAGATAAAGAGAAAAACGATTTCGCTTAAAACTACATATGTATATGTATATGTGCAAATTAAACTGTCAATGTATGTAATCGCATCACGTGAGAAAAGCTGGTGCGATTTGGATAATTTGTTTTTTTTTCGCTTCGAAATTTTCAAGAGATTGTTTGTACAGAAAAAAAGTTTTTGATTAAACTCGGAAAATTTAAGTTTTTACTTTACTATTCACTTATCATTTTTTCTAAGCATAAGCTAATTTAAGGGGAAACGATAAATATTTAATATTTCCTAACTTAACACACTGTCTCCTATTCATTTCTAATTAGTAAATTACTTCCGAGCGAAGCCGGGGCGGTAAGCTAGTAATGTATAATGTTAACTCACCTTAAATGAAACAAATAAGGCTTAATAAATACTTATTGCTCAAAACTACAATATGAAAATTTTATTTTTAAAGGTTGTTAAAGAAAAAAAATCATATCTTAAAAAATACACCCCCTTCAAAGTTTCAGGATTTTTAAAGAACAGTTTGGGGTACACCCAATTCTCTTTTTACACGATAGATACGTTCCCAATATATTCGTGTAAAAAAATTCGTGTAAAAAAAGATACCTAAAAAATAACGTAAAAGTACAATAAACAACAATAAAAAATTAAAAAATCGTGTTAAAACAAAACAATTCGTGTAAAAAGAGAAAAATGTTAACTTTTTAACTCGTGTTAAATGAAAATTCGTGTAAAAATAATTCGTGTAAAAAGAGAATTAGGTGTATTATATAAAAAAATCAGCCAAATAATATTTGGTTTTTGACTTAGTGCATTTTTAAAATTTTATATTTTTTTTTAATATATTGTTTATAGCCCCAAGTATTCTCTTTAATATGACATAAAAATTATCTTCGTATGTTAAGTAGTTTTTGAGATGTTGAAAAAATAAACTCAACACATTCGGCTTGGTCGGCGAAATTTTTAATATGACGTAACTTTTAAAAAAAAATTTTTTAATTTTTTTTCGTTGATATATATTCCTTAGAGGATGAAAGGAATCTTTTCAGCAAATTTCATTCAAATCGAAAGGGGTCGGGTTCCACTCTTGGTCGATTTGACATGGAATTACCCATATTGAAAATCGGTCTTTCGGGTTTTGTTACATCATAATTAATTTTTCTAAATTTTAGGAATCTCTCTCCAAAATATCACTAACACTTTTCCAGAATTAATTAAACAAGAAACTTAATTTATAAACAATAAACAACGCTCCCTTAAATGTTGGTATATAAACAAAATCTATCCATATGTTCCACATTGGACACCATCCCACATTAACTTGCCTCGTTCATTTATGTTACGCTCTCGCATGGAACAAATCTCTTGTGATAAAGATTTTATGTCAGTACGTGTTCATGTGTTTTTTTACTTTTATTATTGTCAATGTTGTTGTTTGTTTTTGATATTAAATTGTTTGTACGGGTGTGGGTGTACTCGTATTTGCTTGTAAGTGTGTTAGTAAACATTTTTAAAGTATGATAATATTATGTCAGGAAATCAAAAACAAAACACGCTTTAACTCTCGACTATAACAACCATCAGTACAAGAGGACTTTTTCTTACATTTGCAGTCATTTAATGTATTTGTACGAGGTTGTGTTAACTTTTTATGTATGCGAATGACATTATGCGAGGGTGGTATATGGAGCTATTATTGTAAAAGTAATGTAATAAAAGATGTTTTTTTAAGTCCGATAGAATATAGAACTGTAAAAATAACACAAGCAAATCAACTCCAATGAAATGGATATTTTATTCGAAAGAGTAATATATGGCATTAACATTAAAAAATGATTTCGGGCATTTGGGCAGAGCAGCTCTTTTTGACGGATTGCATACTGGACGTGTAATTTTGGTTCCGATGTTGCAAACATCTACTATGTTACGACTTATCTTACCTTAATAATAAGCGTGACGGGGCAATGTGTGCATATTTAAGAGCTAAAATCAAATTATTTATCTTTCTAATTTTACATTCAAATCCACCTTCAATAAAATTTTCAAACTTATATCCATATACATAAATTTATTGTAACCCGATGATGCAACCAGCGTGTAAACCGTACTAAAATAAACATTAAATATTGTTCTTTAGCATTCGGTACGGTAGAAATACGGAAAACACAAACGCCAATAGTGTTTGTGTACTAAATACCTTAAAAAAAAAAACGTTTTTCTGTTTGTGATATTTGTAGACTATAAAAATACTCTACTTATGCAACATAAAGATGAGAACATTTCAATGTGTTCGGTTTTTCGGTTTTAAAAATCACAAATATTGTTCTGTTTGGTTCCGCACATTACTGTTTCTTCATTTCGGTTGAGTTCAGCGCCATTTTGGCTGGTAATCACCAAAAAATATTTACAAAAACAAAACATGTATACAATACACACACAGGCTATTCAATTGCCAAGCAACACTAACAATACTAGTGAAAAACGTTGTTAAAATAATTCGTTTGCTCATTCCTTCATCAATGTAAAAAAAAAACACAAAACAACTTTAAAATATAGTGCATGTCTACAAAATCATTACAACTGTTCTGTTTTATAACGAAAAACAGTACACTACATATTGTTGGTTACTTTCGTGAAAATAGTTATGCACGGCATTAAGGGTTGTGTTCTAATAGACAAACAAAAAAAAAAAAAAAATATCTTTTCTGAGAGTGTGTACCGTACACTAAATAATGTTCGGCTTATTTTCGAACACTGATCAAAATACTTTATCAAGCGTTATGGTACTATAAGTGAAAATGTTTTTGTATGTGTTACACCGATAACGCTTGATGAAAAATCCAACTAATTTAGATATTACGTGCAGCAAACTTGCACAAGATCTAGACATCAAGTATCTTGATAGTGTTTGGTGCTCTTCAAAGTTACACTCATTTCTTTTATTCTATTCCATATTAAGAATACAAAAAAAGGAAAAAACTAAATTGACCAGTATGATCAAGTGTATACCCCTTTCCACTGTTTTTTCCCATCTCTTTTAAAAGTCTCAAAACTTGAAGAACCAAACTTGATGTGTGTGAACCAGCACGAATTGGATAGTGTTTTTTTAAGTTTACCTTATTATATCACACAAGTCTTACGTATTTTAACCACAGAGGATACACGGAGCAGACACGAGACGGAAAATATTGCGTATTTTTATCTCAGTTTCTTCGAAAGCTGTCCTTTTTCCATCATCTTTTTTCCGCAATACAATGAACACAAATTTATTTAATATTATTTTAGAATATTATTATTATTTTATAGCTCAGATTTGTTGTTGAAAAAAATTAACTTTTAAGTTTACCCCAACAAAAGTGAACAATAAGGGTCTGGACGATGGGTAGAGCAAAGTGTGCAAACGATGCAAATGTGTGCAAAAAATACACAAATTTGCACAAAATGTACGCACACAAAAAAATTTGCCCCAATAAAAGCATTAATTAAAAGTTTAATCAAGTTAATTAAACGGTTAATCTAGTGAATTAAAGGTTTAATCAAGTGCAAATGAATAGTATCAATTAGTCCTTTAATTCACTTGATTAAACGTTTAATTGACTTGATTAAATTTTTTATTAAAACTGATTTTATTTTTGATTAATGCTTTAATTGGGGCAACATTTTTATCTGTGCGTATTTGCAATTTGTTTCATTTTACTTTGTTTGCACTAATGAAAAACCTTGAGCAAAAATAGTAGTGCAGATTTGCTCAGTTGCAAATAAAAGCAAACAGCAACTTTTGACATACGGACCGCCATATTTTTTATTTGTAAAAGAGAAAGTTATAACTAAAATTGCGTGTGATCGCTTTATCGCAATAATAAAATAAATGCTAAAATGCTTGTGTATAATTGTAAACAAATGAAGATTTTTGACAACTTATGCTAGTGCTGCCAGAAATTTTTGTTGTTGCCAGAATACATTTATTTTATTTATTTATTTTATTTAATTTCCTGCACAACAAGAACAAGTCTTATAATTAAAGTACAGGATTATATTGGTTTACAAGGATTGCCATATAAAAAATATTAAGATTAAACATAATACATTAAATTAAAAAGAAAATATACTGAGAGTAATATTACATTACATTACATTAGTTTAAACTAAGTTATCAGCTTATTGAACATATTCTTGAAAAACTTGTAATTTTATTTTTTTCATTTTGTTTTTTATAAATAAAATCTAAAAATCAAAAACCATTTTTGCATTTACCAAATTGTATTTGGGACAAAGACAATTGCATTTGGTAAGTATCTGCCGAATTGTATTTGAGACAAATACAATTGCATTTGGTAAAACATTTTTGCATTAGTCGAATTGTATTTGAGGCAAAGACAATTGCGTTTGGTAAAACGATTTCTGCATTTCCCGAATTGTATTTGGTTTAACAGCAATTTTGTAGTCGCAGCAAATAGCAACTGCTATTGGGAACGATCCCAATGCAATTTCTATTTGTGGTAAGGTTAAAATCATTTGCCGTTACTACTTTTTTTTTTGTGTGTATATAAAAATAAAAGTTGAAAACAATATATAAAAATTACACAAAAAATAAAGAGAGGATAACATTTTATAAATTAATTAATCAATCACAGAATTTTTAGTTTAAGTTAAGCGAAAGTTTTAAATAAAAATTTCCTAAAAAGAGTTTCGTTGCTATTTGTTTGTTGGTTATTTGGTACATCATTCCAAAGACGAACTGCGTTTATTAAAAATTGCCATTCTGACACAAGACATTTAAATCTAGGTATAATCATGTTCTTGCCCCTGGTAGATCTAGCAAATTGGATACAATTATAAAGGTATTGTGGTTTTTTTGTGAATGCAACTTTGTGCAGAAAAATAAGGACTCTAATTTTAAGGTTTTCGAAAGATACACCATAAAGATTTTTTGAGAATGCAGAGACTCCATCACTCTTTCTCAATCCATAAACATACCTTGTAATGTTGTTGTACAAAACATCTAATTTTTTCCTACTGATGGAATCACAGTTAGCGAAAAATTCCCAACCGTAAATTAGACTAGGAATCAGGTAAGCCTTTGCAAGAAGTTGCCTTACTCCTAGTGGCGTGAAATGTTGTGTTGCCCACGGCGTTCGAAGTTTGACATACGTTTGAACTACGAGAGTATTTATGTGGCTTGACCAGGTTAAGTTGTTGTTGAACACTATCCGCAAATTCTTAACTCTTTGCACAATGTCGATTTTTTAATTGTTTATTAAAATATCGTTTTCAATAAATGGTGTAATGGATTTTTTATGAATTACTAAACATTTCGACTTTTGTGGATTAAGACAAAGGCTATTTGCAACTGCCCTGCAATGTATTTTGTTCAGATCATGATTAAGCTTATCGACATTTTCCCTAATAGAATTTGCAGGACTACTTAAGTACAACTGAACATCATCCGCATACATATGTATTTTGCAATAAGTAAGTTGCTGTGGTAAATCATTCGCATAAACTGAAAAAAGGAGTGGTCCCAGAATCGATCCCTATGGCACACTTTTTTAGAAAAATAGCACATTGGCACAACAATAAAAGTGGTATGCTCACAATCAATCATCATATGCACTTCAAATTTACAAATTAGAAATTTGCACAATGATCATCGTGATTACCCTTAATATTAAAATAAGTAAATAACATTAAGGAAAAACCCATATTACTAAATACATTTTTTCTGCTCAAAACAAAACGTTTATTGAGCTAATGCTTTAGTTTAACGTGGTTTGTGTTTTGTTCAGGGACCGAAAATAACAGTTATTTTTAAATTTTAAAACAAAAAAAGCATATGGAAGAAATGCTGGCCAACTGATTCAAGTATACCATATTAATCCTTATGACCATTTCTATGATAAAATATTATGATTTTTAAAGTTTTGATTTTTTTTTCGAACAAAAGTTACAGTTATTTTTTTATTTATATTTTTTTGGACAAAAGTAACAGTTATTTTTTGATTTATATTTTTTCGATCAAAAATAACAGTTATTTTCTGATTTTTATTTTTTCGAACAAAAATAACAGTTATTTTTTTATTTCTATTTTTTTCGAGCAAAAATAAAAGTTGTTCTCTAACGAAATGTACGTGTTATCATTATTAAGTTGACTTTAAATATTTATTTAAATGTGTGATCATTATTGGGATTTTTTATGCGTATAAAATAAATATTTAAAGTCAACTAAATAATTATAACATGTACATTTCATTAGAGATTAACTTTTATTTTTGCTCGAAAAAATAAAAATCAAAAAATAATTGTTATTTTTGTTCAAAAAAATTAAAATCAAAAAATAACTGTTATTATTGTTCAGAGAAAAAAAAATCATAAAATAACTTTTATTTTTGATCGAAAAAATAAAAATCAAAAAATACCTGTTATTTTTGTTCTATAAAATAAAACTCAAAAAATAACTGCTATCAGCTGACTTTTATGAAAAAAAAGGAATAACTGTTACGGTCCCTGATTTTGTTATTTTTGTTTTCGTCACGCCATTTGTGTTGATTGTAGCGGCCTGTTTTTACACCTTGCCACTTGCCGCCTTTGCAACTGGGCCTTTTCCACACGTCACTTTTTTGCTCTCTGTGGAACAAATTTTTAAAAAACAATAAGAATTTATCATGACAGGATTATATATTTCTCAAAAAATTTTAGACTTGTGTGATATTGTAAAGTACCCTCGAGTTTTGCATATAATACTAAAAATAATATTGTTGTCAAATAATGTCGTTTTTAAATTTATTGCGATACTGTTTCCAAATGGATCGATGTGCAATTTTTGTTTCAATATATTTAGTTCTATTTTTTTTATAATTTAAAGAAATTTTTGGTTTTACATACAACACGTGCGAATATGTGCAACTTCATTATCATTTAAGCCATTTGCACTTTTCTTCTTTCTTCCATAAAATGCTCAAATTAAGTTTTTTTGCTTTCCTTAATTTTCTTCAATTCCAATAAAATTAACACAAGCTTGTGGACAATTCACTTCAATCTCATTATTATGGCAAACAGTGAATAAGCTCCCTGGCAAGTTGAAAAAAATGTATCCAAATGTATGCGCACCATGCCACCAGCCAGTGCAACATTCTGTTTTAATGATCTCTCCGTAAACAGCATCATGTGTTTCTTGTACTTCATCGATTGATTAGCCCAATTACTGGCAAATACGGCACGATGTAATTGATCGAATAGATATTGAAAATCACTGCCATAATAGCACGTTGGAAATATTTGCAACGGCATGGCCAGGAAATAAACGAAATAATATAAAATATCTAGTGGTGCTGAGACATAAAATACCAAGGCAGCCATGGCAACACAGATACTTGTAGCTGTAACACAGAATTGTATGAACATCGGCCAAGAGATGATGTCTTCAATGGTGGTATAGAGCCTGAAAGGAATAACAAAAATGTGTATACATAAAGAATAACTTCTGTTTCGTAAAATTCTGATGAGGGCTTATCATTTTTTGTCCATTTGACATTTTTTCCTCATGAGTTGGATTACTAATGGATATTAACCCTGGATGGTTACTCTTCGTCGAATCGACGAATATCATTTACACTTAATCATATAACTTTTTTTATGTGTATTCAAATTGCGCTCTTTTTTTCAACAACGTAAGCTGATGACAAAAGCTTTGAAAAATAATAAATTTTAAAGTTTCGTTCACAATAGGCAGCAACATTTTAACTGGTGTTCATAATAGAGCAACAATTTTTTTTGTAACCACACACATTTTCAGTTAAGAAACCGCTTGCAAATTTTTGCCAGAACAAAATTACGTTTTTATTATTATTTTTTAAAATCATTTTGTTGAAATTTCAATTCAAAAATAAATAAAATTATTATAAACGTCATATACATTTTCATACAAATTGTTGCTGGAGCAGAAGTAGACCGAACTTTTTAAAAAAAATTTTGTTACATTTTTGTTCGAAAAATGAAAGGAAAATATATGAAATACTTAAGGAAGAAATAAGGTGTACAAGTCTTAAAACACAGAAATTAGTAAAAATTCGCATCAAATTTTAAGAGAGAAGAATGACTTTTATTTTTATGCTTTATTTAATTTTTGAATAAAATGCTTAACTTAAGATATTTATTATATTCAACATTTTTTTTATTTTTCGAATATATTCTATGAGTTAAATTTCAGTTATGTATTTTATAAAGCTTTTTGTAATAGCTCTATTCCTTAAATTTTTTAGGAATGACTTTGTACACTACCAGACTATTATCTTGTATCTTCTTGTTGCATTTTACCTTAGCTATCCCTTGGATAGCAATGAAGTATATTGTATGTACAGAAAAATTTACAATTATTAGACACCAGCAGAATGTAATGCATTACATTACATGAATAAATTCGAAAAATAAAAAAAAATGTTGAATATAATAAAGTTGCTTATGAAAAGAAATAATTCCCAATATCTAAAGATATTTATGTTAATTTGTTACATTAAAAATCGTTCCGCTCGAATTTTGTTTTAAAAAGTTTGTCGATTAGACGAAGAGTAAACTTAATGTAGTAAAATGAAGAGTAACCTTTCAGGGTATAAGTTTGTCGTTCCCTTTGTAATTTCTAAAATATTGATTTGAGATCCTTTATAGTATATATATTCTGGGGCGGTATGAGTAGCAAAGTTGATTAACCGCTGTCCGTCTATCAGTGTGTCCCTTTGTCCGTGTGTATGTTGAAATGTAATCTATTTCTATTGGTTGCTATTGAAATTTAGCCAAATCGGTCTGCAAATGGCTGAGATATGAGCAAATATCCACCGGTGCCTCTAATTCTTACCTACAAATCTCTGATTTTTAACAATGAACCTCTACTTTTTGACGTCTTCTTAGAGTTGTTGATACGTACTTTTTTACTTTCACGTAAAATAAACTTCGTTGAATATACTGGTAGTGAAAATTAACAAAATCGTTTCAAATATTACCGAGTTAAAAACAAATAACTACTTTTTTTTTCCCAAAATAATGGTTTTGGATCAACTGCGCTTATACCATATGAGCTAGGATAACCAAATTTAACTCAGATATTTTTATAGCCTTTACCACAGGTGAAAGGGGTATTGGGAAGTGGGAGCGGCAATTCGCATACAAAGACATTATAGGTTTCAGCATGTCTGGAGAACGGTAAGAGCCAACCCTGCAAATAATATAACTAGTCCATACACCCATGTAAAATATAGCCCATAAGGGACTAGGACTAGTCAAAGGGTAATTCAAAAGTATTGAAAAACATGGTCTATTTAATATTACGATCTCCTAGGACTGGACCATATAACCCAGTTTTGCAGTACAATGGACTAGTGTTAAAAAGAATCCATATTCATACAAACACCCAGTGGATTAGTTTTGAAATCATTTAAAAGCGAAAACATGTTGTTAAAAAACGAAGGCATGTCGTTTTACTACAAACTCTTTTTTAACATTGACATGATCCATGATTGCATTCCATTGGACCAACATTGGGCCATGCTGCAATTAGTCCACTTTATCTAAAATGGATCAAGTAGCCCAATATTATTTGCAGTGAAAGTTTCCAAATAAGGTATAAGCTCACCAAGTTGCAATTCACAATACCCGACAAAATGTGGGCGGGAGTGGAGAAGTAGTTGTGGCACAAAATATATTTATTTGTATCTAATGAAAGGTATTTCTTTGCCCTTCTGTTCTTTTCGAACCATGGACGGTAAAAAAGATTTGCCATAGCCGAATATAACAGTCTTACTTATTTAAATAGAGAGAGTAATAAAAATGCCCTTAATTGAACTATTAATTCACCTGGCCCACAAACAAGTGTTCTCCCGAATTTAGGGGCTTGATGCGATAGGGTCCAAACAAAACCTGCTGGGTTGCGTACAAATATTCTTTTTTATGAGACTTGTCTGGTTTAAAAATTCTACCAATTATTTCATCCTTCCGGAATAAGGATGTTAGAACTATACCGATATACCATATGGGCTAAGGGAGAATTGGTTTTTTAAAAACTATGGTGAAGGGTATATATGATTCGGCATAGCCGAATATAGGACTTTTTACTTGTACGGCAGGTATAAAGATCTAGGAATTTATTTGATATACGTCAGGAGCAGAGTTTCTATTCGGGGAAAAGTTTATGCCTGGATATTTTTTAACAGCCACTAATCGCAAATTTTGTATCCCCTGTACCCTAGTGTGCAGATCATATCGGGAAAAGCCCGATTTGAATATATATGGGTGTGCAATAGATAGATAAAGGCTTAGAAGGGCACCTTCTTTCGAACAGTTATGCAAAGGCAAGTGCATAATGTTCGAGGGACTGCCATATATATATATACGTATATTTCTTCCTTTAACTCCCACTGGACCATAGGGCGCCAAAATTGAAATGTTGTCTAACGATTCGGTAGCAAGATTAAATCCCACAAAATGAGTTGCTAGTCTGCCTTTCCTAGTTTGGTAATAGGGCTGCCAACTTTGTGTCCAAACATACACCCATATGACGGGAACATCAAGAAACCCTGGTTCATTGACTATCACATCAGTAGTCACCTAATGACCTAAGACCCCAAGTTGGTTCATGTCCATTCAGGGTTCAAACATAAGTTCAAAAAAGCGCCAAACACCCGCCTTGTCGCCCTGAGCCTCTTTGGAACTCAGAATTTAACTGGAAACCAGCGCAACCCAGAAATCCAATTAAGACCCTCCACTCTAGGCCGCTGAATTGTCCGCGACTGCTAAGCAGCAGCCCCGTATATCTACGGAACTTTCCACTATCCGCAACATGTGGACGCGCCGATAGCACTCAGCTGTGCTTCCCAAAGAATAACACTTGCCAATATATATACCCAGGGGCCTTTTAAGTTGGCCAATTATATCCCGATGGCGAGCTATATTATCTGTTAAAATCATCGCGTTCACCACAACATTTAATAAGTTAAAACTTACTCATACAATTTTTGCTGATCCTCCACACATCGATTTAATTCGTCTTCATTTTCCTGCAATGACCTCGTGTCATATCCAATATTTGCTACTCGTATAGATAAAATTTTAATGTGACCCGATAGCATACACAAAGCCATGGGTGGAAATACATCATCTACATAATTCTGTAGCAACAAAAAGAATATGCCAACAATTTGGTAAACATTTGCCACATAAAACAATGCAGTCGATTCGAGCCAGTTGAATGGAAACCAAGCCGGATACAATAAACTCCTATCCTCACGAAATATAAAAGACAATTCAGCCGTTATGCCCACCGGCAAATAAACACTGATAAATAGCAAAGCCACATTACGTAGACGATTTCTTATTCGCCTAAAATAAGTCGTTTCGCCGTCATCTTTGATCCGTTTATCTAAACATTCTAGTATAAGCTCAAATTTCCGTATTACTGGCAGTTTGGTTGAATAAATTATGAATTTTGAACTGCATGCCACACAAGTGACACAAACAGCGAAATTTTTCATATTATCCGCCGTAGAGTCACTACGAAAGAGTTGCAATGCCAAGTGCAAAGGATAACAAATGGTCACCATTATATTCAATACGATACTGTACACAAAATATATGTTGCTATGTCTGTGGTCATTACCAATATCCAGTGTAATACCCAATATCTTCCAGCAAAGCCAGTGGGGCTTAAAGAACGCACAACTGTTGGGCTTAGCATGATGAGCATTGACTTTTGGTTTGGTCATTTGTTTTAAATATTCTTCACTGTTAAGGTTGAAATTCAAAGTTGTTGCTTCAGTAACGTGCAGTTTTTCTGTTGTTATCCTTGATGTTGTTGTGTTGCTGTGTGTGCTGGCTCTTATAAATGGCTTGGCAGTTAAAATGTTACTGATGAGTAGGATATGCTTTAAATCGCTTTTATATACCAAGCAATTAGTATTCAATATACCCTATAGTAGATAATATCCAGGTTAATAACAACCTTGTATAATGTAGAAATGTTTATAAGCTGTTCAATACGATTGCTATTGAACAGCTTATAAACTAGGGCTTCCAATCGGAAAATCCCGAATCCGGAAATCCAGGGATTTTCGGGATTAGGCAAATCCGGAATCTCGGGACTTGTAATCCCGGGATTTTCGGGATACCGATTTTTTTATATATTTATTATTTCTACATTTTTTTTCAATAATTTATATATATTTTTGATTTATATAAATTTTTGATACACCCTGTGATTAAAGAATAAACAAAAAACGTATACCAAAACAAAAATATTAACAATACATTTTGTAAATGACAGAAAGTTTTTTGTGTAGAAAAAATATCCACTAAATTTTTATATAATTAAAACGATTTTTATATAATTAAAATATGAATTTTGTGGAACACAAATCAAAAAAATCCGACAAAAGTTTCGACAGATAGAATATTGGATGCTTTAATATTCTTTTGAAGCATCTTGAAATAATGAGATGTATGATTTTTAACTTAGTATTAAAGACATGACTTTTAAAAGTTTGCCCTACATAATTACCAATTCTATTTACAACTTTCCAAATGTATTTTCCAAATATTTTAAAAATTTCAAATTTATTGAAAAATCGCCCATTATGTATTTTAAAATAATCCAAGTGTATTTTAAAATTTTCTAATTTTTTTGTTGAGATTGTCCAATTGTATTTGAAAATTGTCCAAATGTTTGGAAAATTAGTATTATGGTTATTTTATTGAACTGTTAATGGTTTTTAATCCAAATTTTTATATTTTCATCAGGCTTAAGTTCATTGAATTTAATTTTCACTAAATTATTCTTATGAAGAGAGGAATTTTACAACATGAAATGAATTAAAATTTATTGATAATTTTTCATTCTTGACTAAGCTGGGAATTGAACCCAGGCTTTCACGGACAGGTTGCCCAGACTAGTTTCGAATGTAACTAAACAATCTCTTCAGTAGGGTAGGGTTGCCGTTTAGCTCTCACCGCCATTGACGACGGATGACGTCATTAATCATACATCAATCTTTAAACCAAATTGTATTTTACCTTGGTAGATCGAAACTTGCTTTGAATGAATGATTATCTATTTTAATTGATCTACATGTTCTTCCTTACTTCTTGTTTTTCGAACTTTTTGTCAAGAATTCTTCTTGAAATCCAAAGTACATTTTTTTGTTTTTCATGTTTTTTTTAATTCAATTTTATTCATTTCATGTTGTAAAATTCCTTTCTTTATAAAAATAATTTAATGAAAATTAAATTCAATGAACTTAAGTATGATTAAAATATCAAAATATTAGGAAAATTTTTAAATGCAATTGGTCAATTAAAAAAAATATTTAAATAATTTTGAAATGCATTTGAAAATTTTTAAAAACAATTTAAGAGCTGTAAAATACATTAGGAAAATTGGAAATACCTTTGGATAGTTTTAAAATACATATGGACAATTTCAAAAAATAGTTCGAAATTTTTTAAATACATTTGTATAATTTTCAAATTCCGAAAGCGGGATCCCGAAATATTTTTTTCAATCCCGAATCCCGGGATTCGGAAAAACCAGTGCCGATTGGAAGCCCTTGTATGTACATATACTGTAAAAAAAACCAAAACAAAATAGTTTCGGTTTTGTTAGAACTATTCTTAAAAACTGTAAAATTTAAATTAAAGTTAAAAATGTCTTAATAATTTTATAAATCCTGGTATTTGTAGCGTTTACAAATGTCGTTGTTTATATTGAATAGACAAAAAATTAATTATCTTGCTGCTCTTTATCTTATGTTTTGTTTTCTTTTAAAGAGTGTTTCATTTAACTGTCCTTGTACAGTGGTCATAAACATTAAATTGTTGGTCGTACTAATTTTATGAAACAATGAATGATAATAAATTTCACCTTTTTTCCAATAGTCTTCGATGTTGGGATATTTGATGAGACCTGAAATAATTATAATACCCAGAAAGTTCTTCATTTCAGTCATTGTTACATCGGACCATCTATTCATACGGGAACTACGACGCAGCTGATTATTTTCCATAAATTGTCTTGCATATCTATTACTCTGTGTAATTATCATTTCCATTATTTTTTCATCAAAAAACTGTTGAAATATGTTAATTGGCATGGGTTCCCCGTTATCAACAGTAACACGTTTATTAAAACCATATCTTCCAATAAAATTTAACCTTTCCCCTTCTTCAAATTTGGAGCTCCATTGCTGGGATTCAGGCATTCTCGATGCTGCCGATGTAGACGGATTTTGCTCCAATTCTTCGTCTTCAGATGTGCAATGTTCTTCGTAGTTTTCTTCTCTTTCGTCAGGTGTTGAAAATGATGAAACGCTTAAATCAGAAGGAACAGTCATCATCGCTATCTTGAAAGGGGTCCTCTTCATCACTATCGGAATCGTCGCTTAACATTCTTTTTTGACCATAAAAATCTTCCGCTATTTTTTATTTTATTTTTAAACTGTGTAAATCATATGTGATGCACAGAACGTCTGGTTAAAAACTATGATGAAAAAGTGTCTGTGGATCACATATGATTTACACTTTTTTTTTCAAGAAAAACAGCAAATTTCACCATGACGATAGCACAGATGTGGTAACATTTAAGTCTTGAACGGATGGTTTAACCGTAACCCTTAAGTCTTGTCACATATCGCTTTCAATTTGATTCTTATAACAAAATTAATCATTTTTTTCTTAATGTTCCTTCCTTAATTTTCGTTATAGTATTATTTAATAAAAAATTCAAAAATATTCACTGCACATTTCTTTTCGGAAGTGTGACCTGTAGGGCGAAAACAGTTATAAACATTCTGCTACAACATTTTTATATATAACATACTATTCGCTTTTGGGGAAAATGAATCAAGCTGAGCTTATCAAGGATTAAAAATGGTTTCGGCTTACCAAGATCCTCTCCTAAATAATTTTAGAAAAGCCAAAGCTATCAGCAAACAAGACTACAGAGGGAATGAGAACTACATACACTCAAAAAGTCTTATTTGCAACGATTTCAAAGCTTAAACAAAATACAATAAAACAGTGAGTTTATCTTTTCTTACATTCCCCACTGTATGTAATTATCATGCCCTCTGAAGTCTTGTTTGCTGATAGCTTTGGCTTCACTTAAATTATTTAGGAAAACGTTTCCTGAAGATCTGGCCTAAGCAACCAGTAAAATGCGCATAAGAACAGCTTATCCTCCAACAATAAATTTCAGTATTTTTTATATTAAGCACAACAAACAAAATCTTTCACTCACTTATTCAAAAAATCTTTAATTAGTGAAATATACTACATAATCGAGCTCTACAATAAAGTTAACGACATGCACATTTTATTTTTTATAGTTTAGGATATATCCCATTTTTAAAAGTGGCTGTTTTTGACTAACCTTGCACTCACAATATTATTACAGTAACGGACTGTAGGTTATTCAAGAAGTATTCCGTTCAGTCATTTTTAAATAAATAAACATTTTAAATTCCAAGCAAATTTATTTTTAACTGATTCTAACATTTATTAAAAAAAAACTAAGTGCACATTAATACGGATTTTCGGTTGCATTTAATATTGTCAGTTGATTAAGTGAAAGTATTCTATATGTAAAATTAAATAGAAATGAAATTTAAAACAACTGTAAATTTACTTCAAAACCGATCTACTTATTTTGCATTTTATTTTAACGAGAAGTTAATTTAATTTTTACTGTCAAAAATTCAACCGCGAATCCCATACAAAATAAACCACAAATTCCGTAAAAACAAATGAATTTTCAGTTATTTTATATAATTTAACTATCAAAAAAATAAATTTTCAGTTATCTATTTATAGATCTGTGGCAAAAAGTAAAAGTAAAAAACAATTTGCTTGTTTTGTGTAGAAAATTCCCGTATTCTATTTGTTAAAATTATTTAGTTAAATACATCAAATTTTTAAGGCAAATAATTGCGAATACCATATCGGGCATGCTGCTGGTGTCTTATAATTGAAAGTTCTTTTGTAAACAAAGTGGCCAGTATAACAAAAGTTAAACAAACATGTATAACGGGATAAGTAAATAAAAAAAATATTCTTTCTCTCTCTCTCTCATTAGAATAACAAGCGGACAGGTGTCTGGTATTTTTTAGAAATTCGAGTAAAACCTGTATTATATAAAACTACTAAATTACATAAAATAACTGAACATTCATTTGGTTTTACGGAATTCGCAGTTGAATTTTTGACAGTAAAAATTAAAGGAGCTTTTCGTTAAAAATAAATGAAAAATAAGTAGACCGGTTTTTAACTGAATATTCATTTATTTTATATTAAAATTTCAGTTAATTTTACGTACAGAATATTGTGAGTGTGGGGAAGTGTTTTGCACATATTAGATTTTATTTATATCGAAAAAAAGTATTCAATATCCCTTTCACAGAAAAATGTGTTTTATCAATTAAAAAAATGGTTTAAAAAGTATTTAAATTTATTTAATGTGATAATTGAATCAATTATTTTTTTAGTTGAAAGAAAATTAAAAATTTAATTTTGATTTAATTAACATTTTAGTTGTTTTGAAATAAATTTTCAATTAAAATTTAATTTAAATAACTAAAAATCTTAATTGAGTTCTTTCGTTTAAAATAAAATAATTTAAACATGTAGAATTGTTGTTGGGAATTGTTAATATTTAATTAAATAAATTAACACATTGTTTGAAATAGCAAAGTTTTTTTTATCATTTTTTTAATTAAAATTAAAAATATCATTTACTGATTTTTTTTTTTAAATTTTAATATTTTTAGTAATCAATATAATCATTTTGGTAATAGGTGCAAAATCAACAACTTGTTTGCTTGATATTATGAATTTGGAATTAATTTAGTGATTGGAGAAATTTAATAATTTTATGTGTGTTTAAGGATCTAGAATATTTTTTATATTTATATGCAAAAAAAAATATTTATATCCAAAAGCTAAAGATTTCACATTCTTTAGATTCAGATTGATACCAAATTACTGCATATTAGTTAAAAAGGGAATTTTATTGGTTCCATTTTTTTTACAGGAGTATTACAAAAGTCCTTCCTAAATTAGGCTTTTGCTATAAATTGACCCCTTTTATAAAGGGTGGTAAAATTTAAAGGGCCGATGTGGATTTTTAATAAAACACAAATTATTTAGGAAATTATTGTCATTTATTTTTATTATGATAATATTGGTATGATTCAATTATGTATGTAGCAAAATATCGGCCAAATGGGCGCCGCGACCTTGGCGGCACACCTCCATCCGATGGTCAAAATTTTCGATGGCGCTGAGGCATAATTGAGGTTATATGCCGTAATTGTGTCGAATTATCTCATCCTTAAGCTCTTGAATTGTTGCTGGCTTACCGACGTACACCTTTTCTTTCAAATAACCCCAAAGAAAGAAGTCCAACGGTATCAAATTATATGATCTTGGCGGCCAATTGACATCGCCACCACGTGAGATAACACGGCTATTGAATTTGTCGCGCGAAAGAGCCATTGTTTCGTTAGCTGTGTGGCAAGTGGCATCGTCCTGTTGAAACCACATATCGTCCACATCCATATCTTCCAATTCGGGCCATAAAACGTGCGTTATCATCTCATGACAGCGAACACCATTCACAGTAACTGCCTGACCGGCCTCATTGTGGAAAAAATACGGCCCGATGATGCCGCCAGCCCATAAACCGCACCAAACAGTCACTCTTTGTGGGTGCATTGGTTTTTCGACAATCACTCATGGATAATCATTCGCCCAAATGCGTCAATTTTGCTTATTGACGAATCCACTTGGGTGAAAGTGTGTGAAGGTGATTTTCACGATATGCATTTTGGTTAACGGAACTGATAAATATTTTACATATTTATTATCAACCTGCCCACTGTTATCTCCCATAACGTTTTTAAAACTTTCAATAGCTTGAGTTTTTGTCCATAAATGTGCCGAAAAATGTTTTTAATTATTGAACGACTTAATGGCTCTCATAATTTAAATTGTGTCACCTCTTTGGCTACGCCTAACTATGTCTTATTCTCCTTCTGTTAATATTAATTAAAAAATTTTTTTTTTCTTTAAACTCCTGACAAATTAAGTAATCATTCCCCAATTAAAATATCAAAAATTAATAGCAAGCGTTAATGACATTAAATGACTGGACGTTTACCAGGTATGTTCATTAGGGAGAGGAACAAAATTTCTAATGACTCGTTCTTGTACTTATTCTATCATGCTGTCATCTATTTATTATAAGCTTAACCCGGTGCGCTTCGCTGTCTCGTGACTAATAATAAATTAATTTTTTGGAGTGTATCGGTGCCGTCATGGTCACTGTTATATAACCGCCTACTTCTCTTATTATTGATGTTTATTGTAATGAAATTATTTCGACCGAAATTATATATGTACATGAAATGTTATTGTTACACGGATTGATAAAAACACTATTTTCTGTGTTGTAAGAATTATTAAATAAAAATTTTAAAATAAAATATTTAACCATATTTTGGGCCTTTTTTATCATTTGGCCCCTGCAGCGCTAACGATGCCACTAGACGGATCAAATGTATGATAAACTACACCGTTTTTGAGTTACGCGCATAGATTTTGTGCGAACTTCCCTATTTTCAAAATAAAATTATATTTCGAAAACTAGAACTAACGTAAAAACCGGTTGGCACCACTGGATTCCGCGTACCCGCTTGTGCCCTGCTTGACACAAAAAAAAAACGTCAAATTCAAGCACAGTGCTTTTATTTCCTTTAACATCGGTGTTCTATTCATATAAATTGCCTTTTATAAAATAACCCCCATATTCATAAAAAATATTTTAGGTTTATAGCTGGTTAATAAAACGAATTTTCTATGAAAATTTGTTTAATAAACCTTTTATTTATCAAAAATATTTTTTATGAATATGGGGGTAAAACTTTAATTTTTAAAAATTTGTTTCTTGAAAATAATTTTTTTTAAAATTTTTGTATCTTTATATTTATAAATAATTCGGGAGAGAATAAAGAGAGGTCTCAATGCCTACTATGCTTGCAGATCGTCGATAGGTAGGAGCTGGAGACTCTGGCCGTCAGTTGTGGAATGGCTGCACAATTCAGTGATTATACCCATTCTTACGTATGTATGCTGTGTTTGGTGGGATGCATTGAGGCTGGCTAGTCGGAGAAGCTTCTGTCTAAGGCTCAGAGGTGTTCTTCGAACGGCATGACAGGTGCATTGAAAAGTACCCCTCAGGCGGCCCTCAGGATTATTTGGGCACTAGGGTGGACTTTGGGCATTTGCCAGAGGTGATATTTCTGTCTAGGGTGAGCTGGTCAGGTCAGGGCAGACTGTGTAGGGGATTTGCTATTTTCACTGATGGCTCGATGATAAAGGGCACGGGTGCAGTTTACATTGAGTATCTGGACATAAGAAGATAATAGAGACTTCCCGACGACTGCAGTGTCTTTCAGGCGGAGGTTCTGGGGATTCTCTGTTTAATTATTGGCCGACAATCAGAAAGCTGTATACTCTTATTTGAACAAATTTAAGTAAAATATCATGATTCGTAACAGTTTTATCCGAACTAAAATTATTTTCACACATGGTAAATTATGGACCAATTATCACAAAACTCTGTAGAGTGATTTCTGGTATTAAAAAAACTTAACTAGAACAAATTCCGATATAGTAGTGAAATTTGTGTTTAAATGTTTAAAAGTAGTTTTCAGAAGGCTGCT
Organism: Pollenia amentaria; assembly: GCA_943735925.1. Lineage (NCBI taxonomy): Eukaryota > Metazoa > Arthropoda > Insecta > Diptera > Polleniidae > Pollenia > Pollenia amentaria. Next base: position 177,562,177 of record OX031010.1, on the reverse strand, counting down.
TGATATGGCACCTAAGGTAAATTATGGATCGATTATCACAAAACTGCTCGGTATTATGAGGCCATATTATGGCTAAATTGTACCGATCCTCACGAAATTAACCAGTGTGTTTTAAATCCTATAAAACTGTAATGTTCCTAATTTTATTACATTAGCGTTATTTGTGACGGTTTTAGGCGAACTAAGTTGTTAACCGAGAGGATTTATATTGGACCCATGTTTAATTATGGACCGATCTTCACGAATTTTTACTGTAACGTATCAAATTGTATTATAGTACAATATTAAGTTTTGATCTGAATCTTTATTTTACATGACAGCAAAATTAATGAGTATGTTTTGTTGTATGTATAAAGGAAAAATTCATTTTAATATGTAGAATTATAGTTTTTGCGCCATTTTTCATTTACATTGGAAGATTTTTCGCTTGGGCGATTTTTTACACACTCCTTTGGGTGATTTTCTTAGGGTCACATTGCTGCCTCAGCCTCTCCATATGTATACAAAATCTATATTGTCATTGTATGGGAGGTGACACACCTTTTCAATTTCACCTGATTTTTTACAGATGTGTAATGTTAAAAAGGCTATTTTATAACGTTTACATTCTTAAGGTATACATAACTCTATATATTCTATTTCTGAAAGTAACCACGTCCATTTACCTCATACCTAGGGTTGCCAGTCGGGCTTGTTTTGGCTGGATTGTCCAGCTTTTTAATGGCCTGCCCAGTTTCAAGCTAAAAAGAAATTTGTCCAGCTAAAAAAATTTTCCACAAAATGCTCTTAATATTTATTGCTTTAAAATAATTTTTATAAATTTCCTTATTGGAACATAATGCATCTGCAATAGCGCCATCTTTTCTATTTTTGATTTAATTCGTATGTACAGTACTATTTCCATCACAGTACTATTTCCATACTCAAGAGCTGAATATGCAAGATTTTTACATAAATTTTTTACTTAAGATAAATATAGGAGCGATAATTAATTCTACATTAAAATAAGAAACTAATTTTTTGAGTTATGACGTTGTTCCAGCAAATGAGAGGTATGTATATAGAACATATGAATGAACTGAAAAAATTTAAGTTAAGTTATATTTTGTTAAGTTAGTATTGTAGTAAAGTATTATAAAAAAACAATGTAATAATATTAATGTCATACTCGTACACAGGCGCGGATTCAGGGGGGGGGGGAAAGGATATTCCCCCCTCCTAAATTATAAAAATATGTTTTGCTTATTTCGATAATACACGAATTTCCGAATGTACAAAATTTTTGGAAATCCCATCAATTTTTTTTTTTTTTTGTTTTTTATAGAATCTCTTATCAAATTTTCAATAAGTATCCAAGTATTTATCCTAATAGTTATTTATTATATATTTCCAATGAAACATCTAGTTTACTGTATTTAAATACATATTATTCTACATTCCATCCCAGCAAGTGCCATCTATTTCCGAAAAATAAACGTTTGGGTTGAATATGCGAGCGGTTGAATTATTAATCAGCCTTAGTATATGCAATATTTGTGTTATGATAATTATTTATTATATAAATTTGAATATAACCGTTTTTCGTATCATATTTTCATCATAGTAGGATTTGAATTGGAATTTTATATGCATTGCCATTCTACCTTCCCATATATACATATGAAAATATGTATTGGTCTAGTAAAAGTTCACCAAAGAAGAATTATATAACTGTCAAATTTCAAGTGCATTAATAAGAAAAGTTCTTTGATATACAAAAATTACATAGAAATGAGTGAAACAATGGTGAGTCCGTAATTTTGTTTTTTAATATAATGTGCCTATATAAGTATATATCATAACCTTCAGTCGAAAAGGATGTAGTCCAATGTATAAATTTTATAGGAGATAGAAAAAATTTTCTAAGGTCTTTAGTTCTGAATATATTTGAAGTCTGTAAATCCAGTTTTGCTTCATTGATGACTCTTTATTGGCTTGCAAACCAACTAAAAATAATACATTTATGTTTTACATAGCTTTTTGTGACTTATCACCTTTTCTATTATATATTTTATACTTTTAATGTACATTTTAGTATGTCAATTTGCAAAAATTAAATAAACTATAAAATTATTTTATTTATTTCAATGTTGATTATTAACAAATATTAAAAATTTTTTTTTGAAATTTTCAATTTTTTTTGAAAATTTCTTTAGCATTTTTGGACTTAGAACTTTTACATATCGTTGCAAAACAAGAGCTAGAAAAAAATATTTGTATTTTTTCTGCAAACGGTGTATTTTTGTTAACTCTATTGAACTGCATCAAAAACTTAATTTTCAAAAATTGTGGCATTAGCGCATTTACGACTGAAGGTACATATCGATGCCTTACTTTCTCAACCTCGTATTTTAAAAAAATACGGTTTTGACTTTTTCATGTCAAACGATTGGTTTTTTTTGTGTTCTATAACTGCAAAAACTTATTATTTCAATAATTTATTAATATTTACAGAATTGAGACAAAGTATTGAAATAATAAGTTGATGCAGTAATAGAATACAAAAAAAAAAAAACAATCGTTTTATATGAAAAAGTCCAAACCGTATTTTTTAAGATACGAGGTTGAGAAAGTAAGGCATCGATATGTAAGTTTGTATGTGCAGCCAAAATTATTTTTGTCTTTCCATTGTTATAAGCTTTAAAATTCCTTTCTAACTAAAAATAATTTAAATAAAAAAATTTGCTGTAATCAACTTAAACCAGAATAATTATATATTTAACTTTAGATTAAAACCCAAACAGTTCGACTTAAATTCATTACTTAATTTTAAAATTAGTGAAGCATATTCCTTCTTCCAAAATTTTGTTAACAATTGCATATATTTTTTTTTTGGGCGAAAAATTGGTCAAACAATTTAGTATGATGTAGTCAAATAAATTGTTTCAAATAAAAAAAAACATTAAAAATAAATAAAATTATTTTTATAGCCAATACGTTATTAAAAAAGATTAATTTATTTTAATTTATATTGAACTGATCTTATATTCTAGTTTACCTTATTGTTGAGTTTTTTTTTTAATATAATATAAACATATCGTTTTTAATAAACTTTTAAAAACAAATTTTTTACTTGTTTTGTACCATAAAAAATTTCCCCCCTAAGGCTCAAGCTGGATCCGCGCCTGCGTACATATGGGTATTTTTTAATAAAATTTTTTTTACAATAAACAAGTAACTTTTCGTGAAAATTTTATTTCTTAATGTCCAGCTTTTTTTTTAATATCCAGCTTTTTTAATTCACATGTCCAGCTTTTTGATAATCTGGATCTGGCAAGCCTACTCATACCGGCCACCTTTTGACTGATGATGCGTCGTATTATTAACGTATCGATTTCGCAAACATTAAGATAAATCCCCTTTTACCGTTCTTTAATTAGTAAACGTCAGTGCATATTTTCCATAGTCTAAACGCCATGCCGGCAGGAAATAACTATAAAATCAGCACAAACAAACGCAAATATATTTGTATATATAGATTCCATTTTAATTCAGTTAAGCCCCACGTTAACAGAGAAACTGACGACTATTTCGTAGGCCGTTATTATAAAAGTAACTTTTGAGTATTATGGTATTAGAATAATTATGTGTATAATTTATTTTTAAATTACTGTAAATGCTTTAGGAATGTCGTTGATTGTAAAATAATTTAATTATAAATTCATTGTGACCTTTGAGACGAGAAAATACTATTAATTTAAATAAGAAATTGTCTTGACAAAGACTTGTGAAAAGCAGGCAGGAGGTTGTCTGTTTTTACTTTCGTTTTTGAAGGTGTATTATTTTAAAGTTATTCAAATGGAATGAGTACTTTTGTTGGTAACAAAATTGTTGTAAGCACAAAAAAATTAAAAATTGTCTCTTATTTAAAACAAATTCATTATATCAAGCAAACAAGTTGTTTATTATGCACCTATAACCAAAATGATTATATTGATTACTAAAAATTGTAAAATTGTGAATATTTTTGTTCAATAAATGATATTTTTAATATTAATTAAAAAAATGATCAAAAAACTTTGCCATTTCAAACAGTGTGTTAATTGATTTAATTATATTAGCTCGGGTTTTGACGATTCCCAACAACAATTCTACAAGTTTAAATTATTTTATTTTAAAGGAAAAAATTATTTAATACTTTTTAATATTTCATTAATATTTTAATTAAATTTTTTTAGCAAAACAACTTAGATATTAATTTAATCAAAATTATATTTTTAATATTCAATAATTAGTATTGTGGTTATTTTATTGAACTGTTAATGGTTTTTAATCCAAATTTAGATACTTTTTAATTAGAATTAAGTTCATTGAATTTAATTTTCATTAAATTATTTTTTTGAAGACAGGAATTTTACAACATGAAATTAATTAAAATGTTATTGATAATTTTTCATTCTTGACTGCGCTGAGATTTGAACCCAGGCTTTCACGGACAGGTTTCCCAGACTAGTTTCGATTGTAACAAGACACTCTCTTCAGTGCGGTTTGCCGTTTTTTTTTTACTCACTCGGCCTTTGAAGCCGGATGACGTCAATAGTCAAACATCAATCTTTAAACCAAATGGTATTTCATCTTGGTAGATTGAAATTTGCTTTTTGAATGAATGATTATCTATTTAAATTGATTTACATGTTCTTCCTAACTTATATATAATTAAAAAATATCTAAATTTTGATTTCTTGCGAAAACAATAAAAGCGCTTTGTTTTTGTTTTTAATATGTTTTTTCTTTATCCACTTACAACTACAATTAATGTTGGGATAATTCCAAATAATTGTAGTGGGAAATGTAAGAAAAGATAAAAAACTCATCACTGATTTATTGTTTGGTATTTTGTTTAAGCTTTGATATCGTTGCAAAAAAGACTTTTTGAGTGTTTGTAGGTAATTCTCATTCCCTCTGTAGTCTTGTTTGCTGATAGCTTTGGCTTTTCTAAAATAATTTAGGAGAACGTTTCCTGATGATCTGGCCTAAGCAACCAGTGAAATGCGCATAGGAACAGCTTATCCTCCAACAATAAATTTTAGTATTTTTTTTTATCAATTGATAAAAAAAAGGAATTAATCACAACAAACAAAATCTTTTAATAAATAGTTGTATTCCCAAAAACAACTTTGATAATAAAATATCTAAATTTTAATTTTCTTTCAACTAAAAAATAATTGATTCAATTGTCACATTAATTTAATTTTAATACTTTTTAAACCATTTTTTAAATGAAAAAAGACTTTTTTCTGTTAAATAGAAACGAAAAATTTTTTATAATAGAAGAAACGTATTTTCTTACAAAGTCTTTGTGTAAAAAATTTATTTAAACTTGGATTGATGTTAGATAACCTGTAATTTCTTAATTTCTCTCCGGAAAAGAACCTTGATCTTGGTGTTAAGGTATGACATAGGGAGAGACTTTTTAATTTCAGAATGTACAACCTTTTATTTTGTGAGGCTTGGAGAAAAAACTGCATGATGTTAAAAATGGGAAAGGTGGGGTCAACTGGCCGTTGCACAGTGGCGCCCGTAGAGCAAGCGAGGTTGCAAAAATCAAAATTTTCATGAGTGCCGACGAAGTTTTGAATAAACCCATGTTATAGGAAACTTTTCAACGATTTCAAATATAACACTCTTAATAATATCACATTTTTAGTTTAGAAGATATAACCGTTCAAAGTTGACCGACTTTCGGTTTTCAAAAAAACACACAATTTTTAGTCAATTTGTTGCGATTTCAGGTGTAATATCACGAAAAATAGTTAACGAATCGCCTTATTTTTTGTTTGTATTGATTGATGTATTTATTAAATGTATAATGATAAAAAAAATTAACTGTTTGCTTTGTGTTTCTCCTGGTAAATCACTATTTAAAAACTATCCGTTTTTTTACTATTTTTCAACTTTGACGGAAAATAAAAAAAAACTATATTTTTCTATATTTGCCATATTTGCAAAACCTGTTCTTTGATTATTTCTTTACATAATTCAAAAGGTTTTATCTGCCCGTACGTGCCCGTTTGGCTTCTAGAGGTAAAAAAAGTTTAAAAAGACATGGTTGCAGAAATTGTATGGCGTCCATCCCTTATATGTTTTGACTGACAGTAGTTTGATCTAATAGTTTGAAAAAAACTACTCATTGAAATTAGCAGGTACGTACCTCACATAAACAATACTTTGGCGTACAAATGGTCAGGAACAATATTGACTTATGGTCCCTACAGGTAGGCACAAATCTTATTTGGACACGTGCATAATATCAAAATTGCATTATTCAGCCTAAATCCATATGTATGCAGGGAACAGGTAAATTTTTAGGCATGGTAGCATAAGCCTATATATTGCAAAATAAGCATAATGCCTGGATTAGTCTACGCCTGAAAGTTGGCGCAACAATTACTGAAACCATTAAACAATTTAAGTACTGAAAACATGGCGTTGAACAATTTAAAATTATTTGAACTGTTTAGAAAGTCAACCACACCAAAGTTTTTCACGGAAGTGAAAATTCTTCCTGAGAATATGACAGTGATCAGCAAATGGGGCTGCGATGGATCATCCGGACAAAGCGTTTATAAGCAAAGGATATCTTCCGATGACGCTACAATATCGGACGGAAATATGTTTATGGCATCTGTTGTTCCTTTGCGGCTAAAATCGGATGATTCCCTACACTGGAAAAATCCACGTCCGTCATCAGTGCATTATTGCCGACCAATAATGTTTCAGTTTGCAAGGGAATCGGCAGAACTCATAAGGACTGCGGTGAAGGACATTGAAGAACAAATAAGCAAGATTAAGCCTACAAAGCTGCAAATTGGAGAAGGAAAATATATTGAATGCAATTACGAGTTCCACCTGACCATGGTTGACGGAAAAGTCGTAAACGAACTGACAGGAACAACCTCAACAATGTCATGCCCGATTTGCAAAAAGAGTCAGAAGAACTTTGGTAATTTAAACGATTCTACAAATGAGGAGAATTACGAATATGGAATGTCACCATTGCACGCAAGGATAAGGTGTATGGAATTCTTGCTAAAACTGGCGTATACCCTACCACAAGAGGAGGAAAACTTCGATGAAAATACATCAATAAAGGATAAGGAAAAGATCAGAAAGAAGCAAATACAGGATGCTTTTTTTAAACACGTTGGACTAAAAGTAGACTGTCCCAAGCACGGATACGGTAACTCAAACGATGGAAACACTTCTAGGAGATTTTTTGAAAATGATGAGGCAGTAACTAGAATCATTGGAATTGACAATCAAATCGTGAAAATTGAGTACCAGTCTTTGCCAATTGGAGAGCTTTCTGAAGAAGCACAGGAGTCTCTTAACAAATTTTATAAAAAATATAGATTGCAGAACACATTCAAAGCATCAAGGGTAAGGCAAAATAAGGACCTCTTCAACATGTTGGCAGCATCTTCCGATCCACTTATTTCTTCCCTGCGGTATGTGAAGTCACGAATAGAGTTGCAAAATAATTATAGTTTAGAAATGGTTAGTCTTTTAGATATACCTTCTCTTACGAATTGTGATGAATATTTTACAGAAAATTGAAAAAATAAATTTAAAAAAAAAATTATTTTTTTTTTCATTTGTTGGGTAATAATTTAAAACATAAAACCCTTAAGAAAAAAAATAAAAACAATCTAAAAATGTAAAAATAATTTTTTTTAGTTACCATAAAATTGATTTTTCTACTAATTTTAACTTTGATAACCCATAAATAGGCCCCTACAAAGCGTAGCACCCTTTCCAAACGCTCATTTCATAGGCTGAACAGTTATCTATCATATGCTGTTTAAACTGTTCAATTATCTTATTCGGTTCAAAAGATATGATTTTTGCAACGAAAAAACTCAAATGGCGCCACTGTGCGTTGGTCGGGGTTAAAGTTGAAGGAAATAGGGGAAAAAATCAACAAATTGTCCAAAACTGTGATTAACTCCCATTAGTTTTTCGTTCCCAACATTTTTTTTAGAATGTACTTACCCCCACTCTCCATTCCTTAAGCGGACACCTATAAAAAGTTTAAAATTTTAAAATGATGCCGCTAGACGGGTCACATGTATGACCGACCCCAATTGATTTTTCATCCCCGACATTTGTTTCTGAGATATGCACTCGCTTTCTCTATTCGTTAAGGAGGGTGTTTCCCTGAAGTATTTTCTCGAAAGTAAGAAAAAATTCAGAAAACATGGGTTTAATTTTTTTATTTATTTATTTATCCATTTATTATGTAATATTAGGCCATTTAGGCCAAAAATCAATATTACAAGTAATTAATGCTTAAGCTACATATGTATAATAATCATTAATCTATAATTATAAATCATAACAAAACTAACAAATTGAAAAATAAGAAGTATTTACTATCACTTTGGATTAAGGCTTCCTAGCCACATTAAAAATATAAATATCATAATTATCATCCATCAGTAGCTAATCAAGAGTATTTAAGAAGTCTAAAATTTTGAACAGAAAACCATTATTTGAATAGGAAAAAATCCGTAACGAAAATGGCAATAAGTTCCAAAGCCTAGCAATCCGAACAATAAAATATTTTTCGAAACAGGATGTTGAAATTCCTGGTATACGAATTAAGGGATTTCTAGAAGAACGCGTAAACACAAAAGAGTTTAATAATTCAGGTGGTTTGCATTTTTTAATAATTTTATAAAACAAAATCATGCTCCGATAGTTAATAGTATTCGAAATATGTTCATAGCATCTAACATTATAAACAAAACGAATTATTAGATTAAATATACGTCTGATCATCCTCAAACGCATAGAGTAAACTTCAGTACCTGAGTAAACTTCAACGCCATATAAAATATTCGAAAACATCAAAGCATGTGCCAGGTTATACTTAATTCGTAGAGGTAAGCATAAATTAGTAGAATAAATCTTACGCAATATGCCATACATTTTACCATAAACCATATCAATATGGAAAGTTTGCTATCCAAATAAACACCTAGACACTTAATATGGTCAACCAAAGAAATATGAGTATTGCTTAAAACTATATTAATGTCAGGGTAAAAACGACTGGTTGGTCCAAATATTATTGCTTTAGACTTAGTAGGATTAATAGATATCGAATCGTAAGAAGTCCATTCACATACCCGATCTAAGCAAAAAATTTATATTGTTCCGTAAAACGTCACACAATTCATTTCCAACTCATTGTAATGGAATTGAATGTAATTTGAATTGACTTTGTAAGTAAATCTAAAGTAAGCATCACTGTCGTTTTGTTATTCAACAATTTTTTTTGTAAAAGACAGCAAGCTCGTTTTGTAAATCACCTAGCAAAGTCCAAAGACAAAAAATTCTTAGATTTAAAATTCCCATGATATACTGGAATTGCCAGTAGCGGCAGAATAGGAATTATTTTATTATGTATCGGCGAAAATCCTATCAAAATGTGAAAATTTTGTTTATTTGCTAAAAGAAACTTAAATTTTTATTTTTATCAAAAAGTGTGAAAGTTGTGCTTAACAATCAATTTTGGTTTAAATAATCTCTTGTTTGTATATTGTGGAAAATTCCTTTTTTTTATTTTTAATCGAATTTTAAAGATTCTAGCAACTTTGAATCTCAACATAACATTTTTTGCTGTCAAAGCTGTATTCGTTTACTCCATGGTATAATAAGTACCAGGTATGTTCATTAGGGAGAGTTGTCATTATTTTCCCATGTAATGTCAAATTAATTTATTTGATTGTTTTAAGTTGTTTCCTTATTTCCTCTTGAAAATTAAATGTGTTTTGTCGTTCAGAATAAAAATAAAAATAATTTCTTCTTGAAGAAATAAACTCCAAACACTGAAAAAAGAAATTTTAATTTTTTATTCCCCCTAGATCTGCTCTTGAATTTAATTGATTGCAACTCATTTTAGATTTCATTCATTTGAATTGTTAATTTTTTTTTGGGTTTTTTTCTCTATAGTACGTACCGTACACTTGGGGTTAACAAAAGTAAGTAGATAGGACACATAAAAAATAATTACATTGACACAAATAACAACAACATTAACTTAACGAAAAAACAGAGAACAATAATTAGGCAACGTTTACACTATGCGCGTAAACCTATGCGCCCCCTTGCTATACTGCAACAACGAAAATAAAAAAAGAGAGAGTTGCAATAATTAGGGGGCTTCTAAACGGGGTAAGAGAACAAGCTTCACGAAAGGCCGGGTGAAAGCTCCTGAAGCTGTTCTCACGTCTTGCGGACCCTTTGAGTTCGTAAACGGGCTTAAAGAGAACAGGCTGCTATTTGAAGACACGGGTATACCTTTCGAAAGCTGACTATACTCCGGTATAAAGTTCTACTGACATATAAGAATCAACGATTTCGTGTGAATTTTACTTCTGACTGGGATAAAATCAAGGTATCGTACTAGCATTCTCGGGTTATTTTATGTCCTGCTAGTGCCGGGCGAAAATTTTCCCAATCAAAGTTTCTGTTTGCATATATATGAGTTTAGCGCTCGTATAATCGAATGAGTCCTGCAGTATCTCTACTCCATAAGTGAGTGTGGCCGCCATCATTTAAAATATTTCGAGTTAGTGTCGAGTTTTAACTAATGGCTCCTTGTGAATATTTGAGTTTTAAACATACCAAGGGGCAGCTCCGAGTATTCGAAGAAGTTTGCAATCGAGACTAAGAACAGAATTTCTTCCGATAAGCCAATTTAATTTGAGTTAATTTTGCTTCTATATGTTATTTCCACACCAGGAAAAAAAATTCGTGTTTTTTGAGCACTTAACAGATAGAGCGCATAATCGAGCGCTTCAATAAGAGAGATCTTCTACTGCAGTAAATGATAACGAATACAATATACAAAAAGCTGCTATTTTAGTGCTGACAACGAAGAAGGGGGGAAAAAATATATATATTAAGGTTTACGAAAATCCTTGAAAAAGGCATTTAAAACTGTAAAAGCAAAACATTAATGAATATCCTTAAAAAGGCACTTTAGTAGTGCTTTATTTGCATGATTTATTACGTTAAAAGAAGCCCTTATTGTCAGCAGAAAATAGTCCTCCAAGCCGCGAACACACAAACAAAAATCAGGCATCCCATCAGCAGGTTTGAAACGCTCTGACCTATGAATTCATACATAAAACCTCCTCCTTTTAGAGCACATTTTTTACTGGGACGTAAAACACCGATCTAGATATATGCCGGGGGTGTTTTACATGCGAGTATTGAGGTATTTTTTAATTATTGATTTTAATAGAGGGGAGTTTTTCCCGACGCAAAGTGAATTATATATGTACGCATTTTGAGGTTTTCCATCTATTATTTTACCCACATTTTTATCTGAAATATATATGATGCTGTAAGTAACGAGATGCTTTATGACGGGTTTCGTGTACGCTAAGAAAATATGTACCATCAGCAAAACTTGAAAGTTGGGTGTAGTTGTTGGCATGTCCGAAGTATATATTAAGTATAATAGAGAGCCCTGGATGCTTTCGTATGACACTCCATCGTCTATTGGGTGAGGAGAACTTAAAAAATTACCTTCTGTAATAATAAATTTGCGAGCGATGAGCTTTTTACATCTTGTGTGTGTTTGCTGGTAAGTTTAGCTTCAATTTATGTGATAAGCCTTCATGCAAGACTTTAAAAGGAATGTCGATGAAGAGTGTGGAGCAATATTAGCTTTCTTCATAGGGATTTCTTATGACATTTACTGTTCGATGAGTTTTTTCAATTGTGCTGTGTTTTCTTCTAAAACAAAATTGATAGTTTTGAACACATCTACTTTCATTTAAAATTATTTTGACACTTATAGTTTTTCAAACAGCTTTGATATATCCGTAGAAAATCCGTTCTATTGAGACTGCTTCGGATTGATTTAAGTACGGATGGACTAATTTTTCTCTTGAGTGTAGTATTCACACATTAATAATATTTTGGATTTATTTGAATATCAAAATTTTTTAATTTCAATAACGTAGAATCAAATTTTAATTTGGTAAGTGGAGAGATCAGACTCATAAAAAATGGCATTTTCCTATTGATGATGCCCTAAGATGAGAATTGTGACATCAATGTTATTACAAATGGCATCAATGAGGCAAAAAGTGGCATTAATCCAATGACGACCATCATCATAAAATTTTGTCATATTTTATGTGTCATCAATGCTATGACTACAGTGACATCAATTCGACACCACATTTTGTGTATTTATAAAAATAATTATGAAAAGCATTTCGGGCATTCTGCTGGTGTCTTCTAATTAACAGTTTTTCTGTAAACAAAAGGTGAAACACAACAAAAGTGAAATATATGTACATGTGTAACGGGTTATTATAGTAATGTCTCTCACATTGACTTAAGTCAATCCCAATGACAGTTTGTAATTAAATTGAGCTTAATAAGTCCTTTCTACGATGTTACTGAGTCATCGCACTGATGACATATTTTATTAAACTGGCTCCGAATCGTCATTGATGCTGTGATGCCGATGTGTCATCCCATTGATGCCATAATTTAAATTTTTGAACCCGATGACAATTTGGTCAAATGATGTTAAGGCTGACATAACAATGATGAAACGGCTCATGGGAACAAAAACGAAGTCACTTGTCATAGTACTGATATCAAAATTAATCATCTTAATGACACATTTTCTATCAGTGTAATAAACTAAAAATAATTAGATTTCAAATTCTTCATCTTTAATCAGTTTTTTGATATCAGGTCGCATGAATATTCAACTTACCAGCATATAATGTTGCTATTGTAATATGCATGCTAGTAAATTTAAATGCTACACAGAAAAAATTATTTTTCCAGTTCAAACAAAAAACTTTTTGGTTGAAATTGATCCTAAATCAAATTTGGATATGCAAACACTTTATTTAGCATTTCGTTAATTGAAAATGCAAAATTGTGATAAATGGCTAAATTTGTTTTTGATATGCAAAACAATTTTCTTATCAAATGGACAATTCAATAAAATTATAAAACTATTAATTTTGCTATTAACTGAGGTACAAAATACTTTCCAAAATGACAATAATTGGTGAAAAATTTTAAAATTTTCATGAAATCTTACCCTGCCTTTACACATGTTAGTAATTACTTGCAAGTAGTGTATACTTATTATCAACGAAAATGTCGAAGAATTAGCCGAAAGTCTTGCAAGTAGCTTAAGGGTTAACATAGTCAGGTGTAAGCAGAGCTGTGGGGTCGTCAAAAAATAGTTCTAACTCCGACTAAATATTTTTAAATCCTACTCCGCCTCCAACTCCGACACCGACTCCTACTTTTCCATTGATGCTAACTGTATATGAGACTGGTAATTATTTGACTTTAAACACTTGCATTAAAACAGTACCTTTAAAATGGTTAAGTATTGCAAGAAAAGGATAATTTGATTCAAATCGATATTTGAAATATTGCATCGCCAATTCCGAAGAATTTTTATTTTGGAAAATATTAGAAAATTTTTTTTAAGTTTTTATGCTGAAAAATTTTGAAGTCAATGTCGCGAGTTTTCTTGAGTACTTCGATTCCGACTCCGACTCCTGAACAAAAACCTCAACTCCAGAACAAAAACCTTAACTTTATAAAATTTTCTCGAAGCGAATATTATTATTTTTGGATTTTAAAAACATCATCATGTGAGCGAAATAACAAAATTAATTTAATAATTTCTTCATTTTTTAATTTTTGCTTTATCTTGATATATGTATATGTACGCTAGAGATGAGCGATATTTCTGTACTTGTGATTTAATCACTGTTACTGAAAAATCAGGAATCACAGTTGTGACCAAATTTGTCAAGTAACAGGTACCTTCTAAGTCGTTCTTTTTGTATTTTGTTACATATACAAATTTATGATATTTCACTGTTTGTGTGGGTAATAGCGTTTTTTGAATGAAATGTCGAATGATATTGCTGTTCCTTTCATTCTCTCTTCTATCTTATTAGAAATTTTTATGCCAAAATTTATTTGTTCAAGTATGTATGAATATGAAAGTAAACAGATTTGAAAGCTCTTACAATTTGTTGTTGTTTCTTTGTAAAGTGCTTACAAAAGCTCTTGAAAAAGCTCGCGCATTGTACATATAGCTTGGCCGCAATTGCTTTAAAATAACAGAAAACTGATAAACCGTGATCACAATCATTGTTTAAAGGAGCAGTTATTTTTAAATCACATTCACTAATCACGATGATCTTTAAAAATCACGGGATCGCTCATCTCTAATGTACGCCGATGGTGTTCAGGTTTAGGATGTAGTGAACCTGATAAGACTGATGAGAATATTACAAGATTGAATTTTGATCTAACAAAAATTGAAGCCTTTGCAGTGGCAAATGTTCTATGTCTGAATACCGCTAAATCTAAGTGCCTTGTAATTTCCAGGAACCATACATAAATAACTTTTGAATCTAATATAAAGTTGCACTCGCATTCAATTGAAGTTGTCAATAAGACTAAGAACCTTGGCATTATTTTAAATTCTTCACTGACTTGGTCGGATCATATCAACGCAGCCACAGGGAAGCGTTCACTTCACTTTAGGCAACTCAACATTCAACCCCGTTCAATATATGTATGATTTTGGCTAACACATATCTAATTCCAGCTTTAATATATGACAGCAAGGTTTTTGCAAGCTGTGACCAAAAAAAGCACCAGGACTTTAACATCTAAATATAATGTCATTCTGAGATATGTCTTCAACTTAGGACGTTTCTCTCATGTTACACCCTATGAAGATAAAGTTGATGGTGTGCGTTTTACCGACTTGTTAAATATTCGATGTCTTATTCCTTTGCATAAAATTATCTATGCTGGCGAGCCGACGTATCTATTTGAACGGGTTTCTTCTACGAAGTCAAGAAGAAATAACAACCTGATCCCGATAAGATTCAAGAAGTTGGTATCAGAATACCAGTTTTTCATGCACAGTATTCGTCCTTGGAACACACTACCAGCATCTGTTCAGTTTACTAGTAATGCAATGCAGTTTTGGAAACGTATTTTCAATTTACATTAAAATGTGTAATATGTTGTATATAAAAATGCTTTTTTAATGTCTTTATGTTGAATATTTTAAGATCAATGAGTGCCCTTTAAAAGTTGCCTTTATTTATTTAATTCTTTTATTTTTATGTTTAATGTTAAAATATTTTATTGTATGAAGCATATGAAATTGCTACGAATTGTTTATCCTTTACTGTAATAATAGGACTTTAAGTCCTGTTGTATAGGAATACCAATAAATAAGTAAAAATAAATAATAAAAAAAAAACATAGTCTAGTAAATTGATTCAAAACTCATCTACGGTAACACTGTTTCTTCATTTGTCATTTAACTTGCTGCAAGTGTCAAAAATTAATTTGTAAGCAAATTCTCTTGCAATTACGAAAAATGTGAAGGTACTACCCAACAAACACGGAGGTTTGATATCAAATTGAAAATGATTTGAAATCAAACCTTTTCACAAACGACAAACGTTTCATAATGATTTGAAAATCAGAGCATTCTAAACAGAAAGGGGAAATTATTTTCAAATCGAGAAATGCATTTATTTTCAACTTGCTTTCAAACGTTATTCTCAAATGTTTTTCAAATATGGATTTTAAAACAGTGTGGAACATAAACGAAAAATATTTTTTTTTTATATATTTAAATTCATTATTTATTTAAATAAACTGTGAGCTTTACATTCGGCACCATAGCTAAAGATGAAATAGTGTTCATTCCTTCATCTAATTCTTGCAAAGACGAAATACTTGGCTAATGTTTGTTTTGAGGATTGTCATGGCGTACCACCGCGACCGTACAACAAATTAATAATTTCTTCACTTTCCCGATTAATTTTTATTTACATTCTTACACTTTGTAATTAATTTTTTACTCACAAATATACAGGGGTGTTCTGAAAATCGAAAACACAAAACGCAATAATTTTGAAGCTCTTTTTAATACCCTCTTAATAAAATTTTTTATAATTTTCTCATAGAATCCTGTTTAATAGAAAAATATTTGTATTGTGTTGTATATGTATTTCTCTTACTACAAAAATCTTATTAAAAAAACGACTTTTAAATTCTTGCGTTTTGCGTTTTCGATTTCCAGAACACCCCTGATAATTTATATTTTTTTAATATCAAATTAAGGTTTTTTAAAGGCAAACTCACTTCACGTAATATGTAACTATTCTTTAATTGTGTAACACATTTAACTTTAATCGCCATTTTTTAATGTTTATGGCCCCTATTATGAGTTACATTCGATAAACGATTTTCGCTGGCTATCGAACATCGACTTTCTAATGTTAATTTGGTATTATGAGTTGGCAGCACTGTCGAAAATTTCGTTGTGCATCGAATTGTTCAACGAAAACAAATTTGCTTTCGACGGTGTAAATAATTTAAGAAAAAAATTGTTGAAAATGAAAGTTTTCGTTAATTTATTAGTTTGGGTGTGCAAATTCCATATTCTTAATTATTTTTGGTTATTTTATGCAGTTCTAAAGTCGACAGTAGTAAGCAGCAGTTGGAAAAGCTTGTTTCCCTTATGAAACAAAATCCTTTGTTGGCAAAACGAATTTTTACAAAAGTTCAGGCAACAGGTACAGGCCAGTTCCAGTAAGCGTTCATCTTCATCGGACGAATCATCGTACCATAATTCCGTCGTAGTCATAATTTGTATTAGTTTTATTTTTTTTAATTTGTTAACAAAAAGTTTTTATTTAAAGTGACAGCTGATAGAAAATCTACTACTTTGAATAAACTAAATCACAATAGTACTTTTTTATCGAATGTGTGCCATAATACCAAATGAAAATTTGTTCGATCAACTAATTCGACTGCTGTCGAAAATCTAATTAAGTTCATAATAAGCACTTATATTTATTTTTCGCTTCAGTGATGTCAAGTTTTTTTTTTTGATAAAACATTGTATGTATGTCAAATGTTTAAATTCAAATCATTATCAATTTGAATTCAAATGTTAAAATCAAACAGTTGAAAAAGGTTTGAAAATTGTGTTTGATGTCAAATGATAAAGTCATTTCATATCAAATGTTTGACTTCATGTTTATTGGGTAGTGAAAGAGTGTGAGTGTATGAAGTCCAGATTAGCATTGATTCACTTTAACTCATCCATTTTTCATCCGATCCAAGCCAACTAGCCACCATTCGTTACGTAGAGGTTTAATAAACAAAATATAACTTTTTTCAATGAAACCAGCCTTTTTCGCTGGACGACTCGTTACGTTTACAATTGTTAACAAATTGTTGCTGAAGTAGAAGTAGATATAATTTTTTAAAAAACTTTAATTTGTTAAAAACAAAAATTTAAAGAAAAATTAAACCAAATTATTGCTCCCGAATGGTGAATGAAACTTAAATATCCTTTAAATTTTAAACTACAAAATTGATTTAGAATTTTTTTCCAATAATATTTAATTTGTTTTTATTTACTGAAATTTTAAAACATGTTTTTTTTTCGTTATTTATATAATAAATTTTATTTAAATAGATTTAAACAAATTCAATTAAGTTTTTATGTTTTTTTCTTTGTACAATATATAAATTATTTACAGCTACAGAAACAACAAAAAAAAAATTTTTTTTTTTCAATATTTTATTAATTATATGTACTAAATATTAAAAAAAGATTAAATGTTATTACAAAAAATAATGTGATATTTAATTACAGCGATTACAAAATCGTGAAAATAATTAAGAACTTTGACTTTTAATAAATGAAGAGGATTAAAAACAATTTATATTTTTACAATATTTACAAAGAGAATTTTTATTGAGTTTATAATTATTTAGTTAGTCTTCTATAAAGTATTTTATATAATTATTTTATAGGTCTTGGAAAATTTGAATTTAAATTTTGTGTTACCTCTAGGTCTTAACGTTTCTAGGTGAATAGTTTTGATTAAAGGATTCTTTTATTTTATTTCCTTTTTAGCATATGTTGTCAATAATTATTTAACTTTATTAAACTTACATTTAGGAATTTATTTATTGTTTAGGATAAGATATGTAAATAACTTTTTATATTTATGTTTTTTATAATAAATGTTTTTTTTTTAAGTTAATAGTTTATAGTTGTACGTAATTAAAAATCAAGGCAGAAACTTCGAACAAAATAATTAATTATTCAAATAATTATTTGAATTAAACAGTTGTTATAAGTAGTTTAGTAATTATTAATCTTTATAATTTATAATTAGTATATACAAACTGACATTATGATGTGCAATAAAACAAAATCAAAGGATTTCACAGCTTGTTGATAATCAGGCCAAATAAGGAGCATACTCTTAGGTTACTTTAAAAAGAGACTCCCAACCGTAACCTAAAGCTTTATTTTTAATCGAATCACAAAGAACATGAAAAAGGGTTATTAACAGACGATGGGTAAATTTGTATAGCATAGTGCCCCGGTAGGATAGTTGCAAGTAAGCACACCTATCAGTGTTGTCAGCTGGGATTTGCAAATCCCGCCAGCGATTCTGCTCTGTTTCACTACAAGTAACTACGTTACTATTGCTCGGTAAATTTAGTTACACAGAAAAAATTGAAAATTGTCTCTAATCATCAAATTCATACAATCAAGCAAACAATTTGTTGCACGCACCTATTACCAAAATAATTATATTGATTACTAAAAATTGTAAAATTTACATATTTTTTTCAATACGCAGAAAAAAGTGTTTTATCATTTAAAAAAATTGTTTAAAAAGTATTTAAATTTAATTAATGTGATAATTAAATCAATTATTTTTTTAATTGAAAGAAAATTAAAAATTTACTGCCCGTTCGCCGATATCGATAACGTTCGCATAGTAAATAACATTTAAAACAAAAACAAAATTTTAAAAATTGTTTTTGTTTTAAATGTAATTTTCTATGCGAACGTCAACGTTCGATATCGGCGAACGGGCAGTTAATTTTGATTTAGTTAACATTTTAGTTGTTTTGAAATAAATTTTAATTAAATAACAAAAAATCTTTATTAACTTTTTTCGTTTAAAATAAAATAATTTGAACATGTAGAATTATTGTTGGGAATTATCAATATTTATTTAAATAAATTTACGCATTGTTTGAAATGGCAAAGTTTTTTTATCACTTTTTTAATTGAAATTAAAAATATCATTTATTGAAAAAAAAAAATTCACAGTTTTTAGTAATCAATATAATCGTTTTGGTAAAAGGTGCAAAATCAACAACTAGTTTGCTTGATGTTATGAATTTGGTATAAATTTAGTGATTGGAGAAATTTAATAATTTTTTCTGTGATAAATGATATTTTGAATTTTAATTAAAAAAATGATCAAAAAACTTTGCCGTTGAAAACAATGCGTTAATTGATTTAATTATATAAAGCTAAGGTTTTGACAATTCCCAACAACAATTCTACAAGTTTAAATCATTTTTCTTTAAACGAAAAAATCAATAAAGATTTTTTGTTGTTTTATTAATATATTAATTAAAAATTTATTGCAAAACAACTAAAATGTTAATTAAAAGCAATATAAAATTCTTTTATTTTCTTTTAATTAAAAATATAATTGATTCAATTATAACATTAATTAAATTAAAATAATTTTTAAACAATTTTTTCATTGATAAAAAACTATTGAGAATTTTTTCTGGGCAGAATATAATTTGTAATTGTATTTGTTACGTGGTCTAGTGACTCTATAACTATAGACATCAAATGATTTGAGCCATCATT
The DNA here is from genome assembly GCA_943735925.1 of Pollenia amentaria. Taxonomy (NCBI): domain Eukaryota; kingdom Metazoa; phylum Arthropoda; class Insecta; order Diptera; family Polleniidae; genus Pollenia; species Pollenia amentaria. The sequence goes on along the minus strand of OX031010.1, from coordinate 177,542,385 downwards.
CTAATTGACAGATCTTGCAAAGTTTAAAAAGTTTGGGGTCATTTTGACCCTAAGTTCTTTTAAAGGTTAATCTCCAAATTGGAATTGTTTTGTCTCTGTATGACTTTAGGGTTGATTTTTCTTCAGTTTCATAAAAATCGGCACACAAATATTCAATATTTCGCTATCTTTCCTTAGAAATTCCAAATACGACAACGTTTGACCATTGTCCTTCAAGATTTTTGGGTAAATGTTTTCCTGATTTTAGTAAAACCTTCAGAGTATATTAAAGTTTATCTGGACCTTAATACTCTGAATAAGTTTAGCTTAAAGTTAAAAATTTTTAAAGGTCGTATTAGAGTCAATTTATATAAAATTAATAAAATTAAAAAAGTAAGGAAATTGGACTCATTCGCCAAAATATGGCAAAAAAAAAAAAATGTTTTTTCCCGAAAATCGCAAAATTTAAATCGCAATTACGGAAAAAGTTTGAGAGCTATTGATATAATTTTTTCATATTTTTATTCCCTATTTTATCCTCAATAAATCCCAATGAGTTGATCAACAAATTCGGAAAATTGTTTCACATAATTTTTAACAATTTAAAAATGGCGTTTTTAAACTGCAGTTAAATAAAATATTTTTTTTGGTTTTACTTGAGAATAGGTTAACAGTGTCCTACGAAGATGGAAACTTATAAACAAGTAAATATGGGTATATTTTATGTAAAAATTAGCTCTTATTTCTCAAAATATGTTAATTTTGTTCCTACATTTCTTGTTCACGAGGCTTGAGACACGTTAATGGCCTGGGGAAAATTTTAATAACTTTAACATCTTTAACCAAATTTTGAATTTTTTTATGTCATTCAAACGATTATTATGTAAGCATTTCGATGGTTTACAATTAATTGCAAAAGTAATTATTAAATGTTAAAATGTTTACAAAAACTGGAAAAAATTTATTTTTACTCATTGTAAATCCACCTTTAGACGCCAGTTAACGTTATCCAAATTTTGTACGCAACGTGTTTCTACAATACATACAAGAATTATAGGGGAGGGGGCGGGACGGTCAAAATTTACAACTCTATTTATTTTGGACACTTTAATGTTTATATAATTTTTCTCTTCTTAACTTTTTAATTAAATAAAAAATAGTTTCCATACTTTTTTTCATAAACCATTTTTTCTAAATAATGTATAGTTATAGTTATAAAAAAAGAAATATATAAATATCGATAATAACGGGCTTCCCTGAATTAATCCTTACTTCAACCCACTGTGCCCCGTACTGTAAAAACAAGTTATTGTAACGTTTTCAGATTGAATATTTGAAAACAAATTAAAAAGAGATAACATAAACTCTAAGGGCAATAAATATAAATTTGTCTGATATTCATCCGTATTATGTAAGTCGTTGTCAACGTCGCATTAATTTTTAATTGTTGTCACACAAACTCGATGACTACATCACTTCGACGTTAATTTGGTATTTTATAAGAAAGTTGTGTAGACGTCGACTAATTATCGAAAATCTGCCAAAAAAAAATCCCATCTCCAATTATTTTTGTTCTTCATCATTAAAGCCAATTTTTTAACGCTATTATGCTATTTTTAAACATTTTGATTGTCTGTTTCCGATTTTGAATTTTTCACGAATTTTTGTGATAAGTGGTACATTTACTGTAAGTTTTCTGATTCTTTATAGCTTTAACAATTACTAATAAATATAACCTTTGCCATCATGCCGCTGCACACTGGGGCCAAAAGCCCTTTTTTCGAGGATTAATTCATAGCTCCTCAGCTTTAATAGTGAGGCACACTAAATTTGATGGAAGCAACTCTTAGATCAATTTTCATGTTCCAACAAAACCTTTGGGGTATAAGAGGGGGTATACGGGTGCCCCCATACAGAAAAAATTTGTTTTTTTCTTATATCTGAAGCACTACAATAGTGAAGAATACTAAATTTGATGTGCGTAACTCTTAAAACAAGCTTCATGTTCCAACAAACTTTGGAGGTATAAGAGGGAGGAGACGGGTAGCTCCCATGCAAAAAAAATTATTAATAAAAAAATAAACATAATTTTTTATTCACGCACACTCCTGTTAAAAATTGTTAAACTTATTATTGAAAACTGGAGAGTTGCCCTCCGAATAACCAGTGCGATTCTTTAGTTCTTCTTTTAAATAGCTAATTTTTTCATCTATTATTTTACAATTAAAATTTTTTGAAATATCATAAAAGCTTTGGCGGCTAAAAAAACAACGCTTGAGCTTGTTCCTGCAAAATGTAAACATATTGCATTGAAATATACAAAACAACATATAAAAAATATAAATTATTTAAACACGGTCACGCGTGACTCATGTGTGACTCACGCGTAAGAAATCACGACATTTTCACATCTCTAATAAAATTTATAGCAGAAGTCGTTAAGCGCTTTTTGTTGGTAACACAACGCTACTACTTATTCGCACATAGCTTCTAAGGCGCACCCTAATTTTTTCTAAAACAACGCTGATTTTTCAACCTTTAATATAAAGTTAAAATCTCTACTTAATTAAGCCTAATTAATAACTTTATGTCCACTTAAATTGAGAAAATTAATTTTTTTTTGCATTTCCCATATAAACTTAAAAAATAAAAGCACTTCCACAAATAATTTTTTTACAAGTTTAAGCTACACATTTGAATAAATAACTGAGCTTGATGGTTTCATGGTTATATTATTTACTTTTTGAATTCACTTTCGGTAAATCAGATTTATATACGAAAAAAAATTTAGCTTTTATACCATTTTTTTTAAATATTTTTTTACAATGTTTAATTTCAACGCGTCAGTACAAAAGCACCGTAACATATTTGACATTTATTTTTTTGCCTACTGATGCAGAATTTTGTGCACTTTAGCCGAGTACTTTTAGTTTTCACGGTACTTGAACTTTTTTTTTTTTAATTAATCCGTGAAATCTCTGCCTTTGGCCCCTGTGTGCGCTGTAAGCAAATATTTGCGAATTTTCGCTATTTATGCGAACTCTTCCAAATTTTCGCGTTGAATTTACAAATAATATTTGTGTTCATAACTTCTTTTTAATTATTTGTATTTATTATTTTAACGTATTAAATAAATATGTTTAAATTCTACTTAACATTTCTTAAACTTTCATTTGAGTCGTCGCAAAATTTTCTGTCGACTAAAACAGAGACAATTCTACTCGACGTCGACTTAATAGCGCCTTAGAAAATATCAAGTGACTGTCAATAGTAATTGATTATTTTCAATAACGACTCAGAAAATACAATTACTATTCCGGTGCCTACCACTCATGTCGACGTCGACTTTCATAATAGGGGTGATTATTTTTAAAAGGAAAAACATGTTCACGACGAAATTGCGCCTAAATGAAGACGTATTTTGTAGAAAGTTACAGCATAACGTTTTACAATCTTTCGAAGTACGCGGCATTTCTGTTCCTGGAATTTGATTATTAAAATCCCGTTTTATACCCACACCACAATAGTGGAGAGGGTATTTGGCATTTTATTGTAACACCTTAAAAAATTGGGCCGAGACCCACCTTAAGATATACCAATCGACTAAGAATCACTTTCGAAGTTCATCTGACGATGTCCGTGCGGCTGGCTGTCCATGTAACCTTGTGCGCAAAGTTCAAGTCGCAATTTTGAAGATAATTTAATGAATGTTAATACATAGATTCTAATTGGCACAATTACCACGACTATTTAAAATGGGATGACTCGGTTCATAATCTCATATAGCCCCCATAAAAGCTGCTTTCCGGAATAACGTCTTTGTGTCCACTATCAAACCAGTTTTAGTGAAATTTAAAACATCTCAGGAAAAACTTTTTGAATTTTTGTAATACGTAGTAGTTATTTCACATGTTACCTGGTAAGTAGTTGTCATTACAATTGCCATTATTCTGAAAACCTCAATAAGTTCTTACTAGTAATGACCTCAGTAACTACTTTTTACTTATATTACTTCACTACTAAATATCTGCTTACTAATAATCAGCTTAATAGCAACTTATTAGTTGTGTAGCTTTTAGTACTGAATATTTTCTTACTGGTAACGAGCTCAATAACTACTTATTAGATATATAAACAGTTTAAAGATGTATTATATACAAATTCTTTTTTCTTTCTACTTTCTTTTTACTAGTTAACTAAGTAAAAACTAGTTATATTTGGGCTTCCTGTAAACACTTACTGCCGTATTCATAAAAAACTAAAATGGATATGAAATCTGTTTTAAGAAAAATTTGTATGGAAATTTTGTTTTAAAATACGTTTGAAATCTATTTTATTTTTTATGAATACGGCAGTTACAATTTAACTTACTGGTAGTTAAAGAATCACTAGATATTTTTTGACTACTATTAAGGCCGGGTTTTTGAGATGTAGATTAAGCTTAAACTTAGTTTAACGAACTCTGAAACTCATATTTATCCGGCGAGATGTGATTTTTTTTTTATTATTTTATTAGAGACCAACATTTAAGCAAAACTAAGCTGTTCTGCTAAAATTTTGTAGGAAAACTTGGTAACGTTGGCACAAATCTATTTTCAGATTAACTAAACCTAGTTTAACTGAGATCTAAAAACCCAGGCTAAGTGTTTTTTAAGTACTGAATTTTGTGGACAACGCGAACAAAAAAAGTGTTTATATGTCTCCAACATTACTTCCTGACTTACCAGGTAAGTTAAGTTTTTGCTGGGATAATTAGATCCATATTGAGAGGTACACATGAGCTATACATTTTTCTTAAAAAATAGGAATACGAGGGAAAATGGAGAGCAATTTCTGCCTCTCCGAAAGTATCTAACAGATTTAAATGAAATTTAAAATGTAGCTAACTATATTAATAGCCACATTAGCTATGCATTTTTCAAAACTAGTTGCCAAATAGATACACTTGGAAATTTTGTTTATTGTATACCGTGGTGTAGGATATCATATAGTTCGGCTTGACCGACTATATTTTCTTACCTGTTTTCATTATGAAAATATACATAATTTATGGGTACATTTTAAGTTTTTTTAAGATCTTCTATTTTCAACAGGATAACAAAATAGGTACAGGATTTATATCAAAAATATTTTTATGTGCAAAAACATGAGAAAAACATTTTTAACTTTTTTTTTTGGATATTGATTCGCATTCAAGTTTATAACTTTTTTTTTTAGTAGACAAAAGCAGACATTTTGGCCATGCAAATGTATTCAATATGATGTAATACATTATCAATATGCAAAAGAAACAAAGCTGTTGCATAAATTAAGCGATTGAAAATATAACGAAATAATTACAGTTTTAGAATATTTACCACTTAATAGACAACTTTATAACTGTTTTAATTAAATTATAAAAAGAATAGCAGAGACAACACAATGAATAACAATTTGTAGTGGATAGAAATTAAACCATTTGTTATAATTTACTAAATTTATGCTACAAAAAAAATGTAAAATAACACTGGACAGCATGTAAAAATATAACGGGGTTCTGACAATCGATTCTGGTTAAAGAGACAAAAAAAAATATACGTGTGTCATTTTGAACATCTCAAAGCCCCGGCCTAAGAGTTCTATACATATAAACCAAACTTTCTAAAAATTCATATTTATATTCTCTTCATGCAGTATTTACTAAAAAAAACAGCATTAATTCCTTTTTCTCATAACGACATAGATATTACAAAGTTCAACAAAAAAAAAAAAAAAAAAAAATATTACGGGGTTCCGGCGGTTGATTCGGGTAAAGGGGCTAAAGGAGACTAAAAAAAAATATACGTGTGTCGGCGTTTTGAAAGATCACATCGGAATTTTATTTATGGGCGGTTAAAGTTTCCCTCTTTTGACCTGCAGCATATCGGCATATGAAACTGTGTATTCTTTACATCTGAGGTACTAAGTGTGTTCTGCAACTTCATAGAAAATGTTACGGCAAATATTTTAGTGATAAATATTAAACCTCTTACTCCCCTTTATAATGGTAATTTTGGCTCTATTCTAACAAATCGTAAAAAAGACCTCTAGGAAGGGGGAAGGCGGCGATGAAATGATCCACAAACATTTTGGACAATTAACACTAGGGCGGTTCGATTGGAAAATCGCCCCAGTGACAAGGAAAATCGTATTCTAGGGATCAAAATAAGAGACTTTGCACAATTCTGATGTTCCTTATTTTGACCCAAAGTCAAATTTTGAAAAATCCCGCTTTGACCCATTTAAAGTGGCCCAATCGAGTCTAAATGTATGACCGACCCCCACTTACTTTGGAGCGCCGACCCACTCATGCTCGTGGTACATCCCGTGGAATCCCCTGGGGGTGGCCCAATACAAAAATTTATGTTTTGTTTTTTAATTTTACCGCATGGCGTATGCATGTTAATAATAATTAAATCGACCCGCCCTAATATACATATTGGTTTTTTTTAAGAAAAATCTGCAAGAAAAACATCTGTCAAGTTACTTGGTTACATATGAGTAGGGATGAGTTTTTCATGCACTAAAAAATCGAAAATATGCGCTTTAAATATGCACTAAAAAAATTTAAAATATGCATTAAAAAAACAAAAAATATGCACTAAAAACAAAGAAAGTTTCCATAAAAATCGTTTTTAATTTTACTAAAAATAAAAATATAAAAAATTCAGTATATTGTTATTCAAATATCTTTAAAAAACTATAATAACTAATTTTTTTTTGTATAAATAAGTACTGGGGGGCTACTCTCTATTGCGATGCGAATACAATTTCGATGCGAAAGCTAAATGCCAACTTGGTACTCTCTATCGCTTTCGCAAAATTGTTTGAAAATTAAGCAATACTGGTAATAAAAATCAAAGATAGCACAGATTTTCAGTAATGTAATGGCAAAATATGTAAAAAAAATTTAAATTGGAAAGTTGAAATTAAATAAATAATGATGATTTGCGAAAAGAAAAAATAAAAAGATGCGAAAGACAAATGCGTAAACGCATTAAAGAGTACCAATCACTAGATTTGCGACAATTTTGTTTCGCATCGCAATAGAGAGTAGCCCCCTGTTTTATAAAAGGAAAACGTTGTCTTGTACTTGAAGAATGCCAATGCATTTTGAAGAAATTTATTTTCAGATCCCACTTTGATCAGATCAAAAATATTTGAAATTCATGTTATTTTTTGAAATCCTTAAATTTTTTTTTTCCAAATGTTTTGGATTTTTGTTTTTGATTTGTCGGGCTATTCTTCTTTCCACATTGTAAATTTTACTTTCTGCAATATCAATTAATTTGACTTGAGCATAAAGTGAACTAAATCCCTCCTAATTACTTAGTTATTGTTTCACCATTATATCCGTTATTGGAAAATACGAAAGTTTTTTTTTGTGTACTTTTTTTTAAGAACTTTTTTATAATATGGAAATTAAAAAAAATCCCTCAAAACTGTAAAAATACGCTTTTGAAACCTTAATATGCAAAAATATGCATTATCACTTATATATGCAACAATATGCAAAAACAAATCAATGCTATTTTAACGCAAATTTAATGATTTGGAAAGATAATTGGTCGACATCGTTCTTATGCTATCGATAAAAAACATGCATTTGCATGGAAATCGCATCCCTATTAATTTAATTATTATTTAATTCCAATCTATTAACATGCATACGCCATGTGGTACAACTAAGAAATCAACCTTTTAAAAAAGCAATAAGCGAAAAATTACGACTTTTTGTAAAAGTAGGTCTTTTTCTGAAGAAAGTCATGTAAAATTAAGCTCTTTTCTAAAATTCTTGGGTTGTTGTTGAATAGAGTGACTTTTTGAAAAAAAAAAAAAAATTTATTTTTATAATTACTCTAACTTCCTTCAAAAAATGTGGTGCAAGACTTTTGAAAAAGTTAATTTTTTTAGGAAATAGTCACTTTTAGTGAAAAAAAAATTTCACTTTTTGGGGAAAAAATACACTTAGTGAACAAAGCTTGACTTATTATGAAAAAAGTCACGCCTCAAAGAGTTTATGCACGATCAACATAATCAGAGAAGACTAACAGTCGATGCATTTGTTATGGAAAATTAAGAGCAACGGTTATGTCATCAATGCCAACAATGCATCCCGATGATTCAACATACATACGTACCGCCATCACATTTTGTTCACTAACAGTGTTTTTTTCCACAAAAAGTGAAATTTTATTTTCACTTAAAGTGACTATTTCCTAAAAAAAAGTAACTTTTCAAAAAGTCCGTAAACTTTCACCTCATTTTTTTAAGAAAGTTAGAGTAATTATAAAAATAATTTTTTTTTTTCGAAAAGTCACTCTATTCTAAAACAAGCCAAGAATTTTAGAAAAGAGCTTAATTTTACATGACTTTCTTCAGAAAAAGCCCTACTTTCACAAAAAGTCTTATTTTTTACTTATTGATTTTGAAAAGTTTGATTTCTTAGTTATACCACTTGGCGTATGCATGTTAATAAATGGAAATTAAATAATACTCATACGTAACCAAGTAACTTGACAGATGTTTTCCTTGCAGATTTTTCTTAAAAAAAATAGATAACAAATATGTACAGTGTACTATGTTTATATATATGTCCAGAACCGCCTGTTAGTATACCGATCGACTCAGAATATCTTTCTGACTCGATCTAACGATGTCCCTCCATCTGGCTGGCAGGCTGTCCATGTTAACCCTGTGCGCCAAGTACAGTTATCAATTTGAAATAATCTGATGAAATTTAATACCTAGATTCGAAGTATCAGAAGGACGATTTATGTTTCTGTTTCTTCAAGCACTTATCCCGTGACCAGTGAACACAATATTATAATAAGGAGGAACAAATTGTGATATTTAACTGGTGATAATGTGTTTAAAGTGTAGTTAGAGTAGGGTTAGGTTTGGAAGGGTTGTGCGTCCAAGGGCACACCTCCACTCGGAGACCAAGGTAAATCCCTTCAATATAGAGGAAGAAGAAAGAGAGAATAGAGGAAGAATATAAGAAAAAAAAAAGAAAGGAGATGACAGACATATTTAGATAGTTAATGGATACCACATATAACAAAAACCTTCACTGCAGTCCCCTCATCAGAGACAACCGTCCTATTTCCGTGACAAACCCCAGTAGATAGACTGGATTACATACAGCGATCCCCCCCAGTTCGTCGTAAAGTGTAGTTACTCTATAGAAAATGTAATTGGCACAAAACTAGTCATGCAACTGGATCTTGTGCGGGATGTTGATATGTGGGGGGCTACTCTCTATTTCGATGCGAATACAATTTCGATGCGAAAGCTAAATGCCAACTTGGTACTCTCTATCTCTTTCGCAAAATTGTTGAAAATTAAGAAATAATGGTAATACGAATCAAAGATAGCGCAGATTTCCAGTAATGAAATGGCAAAATATGTAAAAAAAATTGAAATGGGAAAGTTTAAATAAAAGAAATAATGATGATTTACGAAAAGAAAAAAAGAGAAAAAGATGCGGAAGACAAATGCGCAAACGCATTAAAGAGTTCCAATCACTAGATATGCTACAATTTTCTTTCATATCGCAATAGAGAGTAGCCCCTCTAGTTAAATTAGGCTGACTTCAAATTGCTTTGTATTAGAACAGAGTTGTTTCATAATGCCGAAGTTCAAAATATATACAATGCAAACCCTTCCAAAACATATCGCTTAAGTATTAGTAACGCAGAAAAACAGCAATCAGGGCATCGGTTTTGAAATTGATGCTTTGTGTCATTTAATATTTCACTTCCAAAAACTACGTGTTTATTTTTAATATTATCCATTGCATCACTTACATTTCAAAACGTTTAAATAAACAAAACACATAGTGGCATTGTTTCGGCACTTTGTACACGTACATGGTTAAAATACAGTAGTAAAACTGTATACAAACTTTGTATTAGTACGTTTTGGAAGTCAGCCTTACTATTTACGAAGGTGATCTATCATATTACCATTTATAGTTCATTCGGGATAATATCTGCGGCAGGCACTATTTTAACCGATATTGAATATGTCCACACGCAGAGAAAAAATATGTTTAAATATGGTCACCTCCAACCAAAACAATTTTTAAAGAAAATTTTAAACATATTATGTTTAATTTAACCATATTATAGTCACCGACAACCATATTATTGCTAAACTAGTCCTCCATCAAGAAGCCACAACCATATTATGGTTGCCTCTAAACATGTTTTGGTTATACATATGTGACAATAATTTTTTTTTAAATTAACAATAGTATTTTCACCTTTTCCAAGAGCAACATTCTATGGTTAAAAATCAACAATGCTATAATAAATGTTCAACATATTTTAGTTATTATTAACCAAAACATGTTCGAAGGCAAACATAATATGGTTGTGCCTTCTTGATGGAGGACTAATTTAACCATAACATGGTTGTCGATGACAATAATATGGTTAAAATAACCATAGTATGTTTATAATTTTATTTAAAAATAGTTTTGTTGGAGGTGACCATATTTAAACATATTTTTTCTCTGGGTGCATTTATGTTATTTCAGGGACCTGTTAAAAAGTGTCAAAAAAGGTGTCACTTAACCCCCTTCCATCTAAAGTGACTGAACCCCCATCATATAAAGTGATTGAACTAGCACTGGCCCCTACCACTTTAAAACTGTCACGTGATAAGTTTGGTGTTAGTTCCCTTTCCCCTCGGGTTCTTTTCGAAAAAGAGCTTTTAAGAATATAAACTAACTCATTATGTTGCTTTTAGATTAAATTTTACCCAAAAATATTTGATTGCAATTTTAAAAATCTTACAATTTTTTGTTGGAATCGGCTTATATTAAACTCATACTAATAACACTCCTAACAACAGCTTTTATTGCCATGTCTCTCAATTAGGGTACCCTTTTGAAATCATATGGGCGGGCTTGAACCACTATACATTCTTACTTATTATTTATGTATTTTTTTCGCCAAAATAATTTTTTTGTGTAAATAAGGCGCAAATTCAATATTAATAATTTAATTTAAAAGTCAAGTTTAAAGTTTGCCTAAAAGTATATTATATGAAGTTAAATATTTCCAAGCAAAAACGTGTACAATGGAAATTTTCATGGAATGAAAATAAAATTATAAAATTAATTTTTCTATTATATTCGTTTAAAATTAATTAATTAATTATCAGTTCAGTATTTACTTTTCGCTTAAAATATTTTTTAAATTCTCCCAAATGAAAGCAGCATAAGTTGTTGCCTAGCAATATCTAAAAGCTAAATTTCATTTTAAACAACACTCCTGTCATTTACATATAATTTTTATACAATTAGTGAAGGATTTAAAATAAAACTAAGTCCATTAAAAATATTACTTTAGTTTTGTTTTTTTTTTTAGTTGAATAACCAAAATTATGCTTTATTTACTTACAAACTGTGAATCCTTAAAATATGTTATGTTAAGTTTGCAATTTTAGTTGTTTACGTTTTTTTTATTATTATTTAATATTATTGTTTGTAACAAAAAGTAAATATTATTTTACTAAAATTTGGTAAAAACAAAAACAGTTTATTAAAAATTAAAACATTTCAACACTTGTTTAGCAATGTAAAATATCTTTCTTTGTAAACATTTTTAATTAGATATTTTTCGAATTAAATTTATGCACCTTGGGGCTCATGACAAACTGCATAAATTTGTGTTTTTGTATTTAGGTTAGATGTTTTTGGTTTTTTTTTTTTTCATTGAAAAAGAAGTGTTAGATTTTAATTAAATTGATTATTAATTAAATGAGGAAAAATAAAAAAATACATTTTATATTAACTAGATTTTAAAAATAATAAATGTGATTAGGAAAAATTTTGATGAGTTTTAACAAAAAATTTTTCATAGTAATACATAGAAGTAAAATATTTTATCAAATTTAAGTACTAATCGCAAAATAAATCCATAAAATTACAAAAGTTATACATTATAACTGGGCAATTCACAAGGTGTTCTAACAAGACATATCGTCATAATGTCCTAAATAATATTTTACGATTGTTTAAAAAAAAATCATTGTTGAGTTTCAAATAAAATAAAATGTTAATGCTGTGTTCATTTATTCGTTATAACTGTGCAGTCGAAATCTAAATTATAAGTGGCTGCCTACAGCAGTCATATATATTTCTTCTTATTATTATATTAAGACATATCACTTTTCAACTTTATGACTACCATGTGAATCACCCAAATATCTATTTAAAAATACATAACACGCTATTACAGGGGACTATAACAGACCGATCTAAATAAGCGTGTCAAGCGTTTTTTTTCTGTCAAAAATTCTTATGCGCAAACAAAATGCATTAAGCAAATCCAAAAAAGCGCACAAATCCAAATCAACACATAACAAAAAAAAAAAAAAAAAAAAATCGCTTGTTGGTATGGCATGAATTACTTTAATTATTGCTAAAAAGTAATGACAATTTAACGTTTTTAGGTCAATCTACGGGTTCTATTTTTATTTCTAGTTTGTTTAAACAAGATAGTTTAAACAAATGACGTGCTAAATTCCCAATTTTTTATTTTTGTTAAACACACTGAAATGTATTGTTGAGTCATTTGCGATTATGGCATAACGTTGACGCTCTTATGTACGTACTTGGTTGTTTCAGCTCTGGAAAATGTTACGCTGTTACGTTGATTGAGGTAAGTTTGCTATAATTTTGGTTTATGAATTCTGATTACTTTTCTATATTTATTTTTGTTTATCGATATTAGGAAAGGTGGTCAAAAAAATGGAGGACAAAGATCAATGAGCAAAAATGCGCACATATAACATTCACATGGCGTCGGGCAACATGCCCCCCTATTAACGCGGTGTTTTACATGCGAGCGTTTAACATGGGAATGGCATATAGCAGCTAAATTAACTCAAATGAAACTAAAAGCAATTCAAATTAATTGGCTTATTGGAAGAAATTCTGTTCTTAGCCTCGATTGCAAACTTCTATTTTGCAATTCTGTCTTAAAGCCAATTTGGTGCTACGTTAAACAGATGTGGGGCACTGCCTCGGCTGTTAACATCGAAAAAATTCAAAGGCGCCAAAATAAACTTCTTCGAATAATCACAGCCGCCCCCTGGTACGTCAAAAACTCAAATATCCACAAGGATCTCAATGTGCCATTAGTAAAAACCATTATTCCAAAATACGCAGTAAAATATTTAAAAGACTTGAACTACACCCAAATCCACTAGCTCGAAATATCTCGCTTAAGGAGAAGAGACATTGCAGCACTCACCCAATCAGAAGAGCGATAAACACCTAATTATGTGAACAGAAACCGTGATGACGAAATTTTTTTTGTCTGGCACTGGCAGGACATAAAGCAAATATAAGGATAAGATTCGATTAATTATTGTTAGTTCATATTTAACATATCGTTACATAAAATGCAAAAGGCCCTATCTAACATTTTGAAAATTTTACTGGAGAAGCAAAAAACTATTTAAAATTATAAATTGATAAATTGCCTTAAACGGTTAAAATGAATTTGTCTTCTATTTTTCTTGTTTAACCTGCCAGTGGTTTTGACAAATCACAATGTTAAATATAATGCAAACTATTACTTTTGACTTTTAGTGTTTAGCGTATAATATTTTTTAGATAGGGCTTTTTGTTTTCTGATAAGAAAATCGCTAATTTTTGGTCGAAAAATTCCAAAATTTGTTGTGGACATTTGTGTTGACGCAATACATCAGAATCAATGAAAATATCGATTCTTAATTTTTGGTTAGTTAGGGCCTTTAGCGTTTTAGGTAACGATATGAAGATTCAATAAATAAATACTGAAACAAAAAGTTATGTATGTTACATGTGTACCAATTAATGACATTTGTTAATTTACTGATCAGCACACCGCTATACTTTTCTCAGGAGGACTAATAATACGATGGGACTTATATGTACCTTTTGACGACAAAGGTTAAAATAAGGAGCATTTTTTGAATTTTTTAACTTATTTAATTTTGCTTTAGTTGAAAACACAGAAAATTTAAAAAACCAACATGAAATATATAATCAAGAAATTCATTTTAAATTATGAGATCATATAAATCATTTAAATAAACCAAAACAGAATCGAACTTAGTTGTAATCAATTTCAAAACAATTTCTGTAGCTGGTAACCCTTTCAGGGCTGACGCTAAACAACTGGGATTTCGTACGAAAATACAAGCACTGTTTAGGTTTTACTATTTTTATATCCTTCAAAGATTTTAAGGACACGCACAATTGATGCATCTCGTCAACATTTCTAGCTTAAACTCATTTTCAATGCAACAAATACTTCAGTTGTTTTGAAACATTAAAATTTATGATTTTTTTTAGCTAAAATACACTGCGGAATAGACATTTTGCAGCCTGGAACTAATTTTAGGTCGCTGATTTCAAAACTAGTCTCCACTTTTTTCTATCAGCTCGACTTAACGAGATATTAGGACAATTAATAAGGTCCAAAATTAGGGCAATTTCACTACATATATTGGAATAACTTGAAAACGGAGAGGGAAAACATTAATAGGGGCTCGGAGGTCACTATATACGTGGACAGCCAGGCGGCCTTTATGGCCGTAAGGGGCTGTTATGTGAACTCTAAGATAGTTCATAGTCATGGGCTCTGGAGGGAGCCTTAGGAGGGTATGTGTTGAGATTGTGCTGGGTGCCGAGTCACTGCAACATAAACGGCAACGAGGTTGCTGATGAGTTAGCGAGACAGGGCTCAGAGATGGATGATCCTAACTGTATGGAGGCGGTTAGGCCTCCAATAGGCGCCTACATTGGAAGGATCAGAGAATGGATTCTGGGCGCGACCAATCGGGCCTGTGGGGAACCGAACGGACTGCCGGGTATCACGGACGCTGTGGTCGGTGCTTAGGGCCTGCGTAAGGACCATGATAGGAATTATCACGGGCCACTGCATGATAGGCAGGATGGCGATGAGAATGGGATCCGACTTGTCGGATATGTGCGGGTTGTGTGAGGACCCGGAGGAGTTAGAGGCAGTTGAGCACATTTTGTGCCACTGTCCCAGGCTACAGGGCAGCAGGCTGAGGTGGCTGGGAAGCAGATTCCTAGGCGAATTAGAGGATGTCTCGGGCTGTGGACTAGAGCGGATTTGTGTTGAGTGTAGTTTTCTCTCGGGTTTGGACCGATATCTTCTATTCGTATCTATCATTTTTATCGATTTTTATGCTTTCGCTATTTATTTCACCAATTTTCCATCTCTCTAAACAAGGCATCACAATGGACCATATTGGTCTCTGGGTGAAGGTGTGAAGGAGACTTCACAACAGCCTTTTACCTACCTACCTACCTATTGCTTCGGAAAGATTATTGGTCGACATCGTTCTTAGACCATCGACAAAAAACATGCATTTGCAAGGAAATCGCAGCCATATTTATTACCAATAAAATTTGGCAACATACTAAACCTTTTTTTACTTATTTTATTGCAGTAATTTTATTTCACAAATGTCTGAACTAAAACCTGGAGCTAATATAAATTTGCATTTATTCTGCGATTAGTTCCTTAAACAAATTTTTGATAAATTTTAAGATTATTTTTAAGAAGTTTAGAGAAATTAGACAAATTATAATTATTGTTAAAAAAAAATTCGAATTAAACCAAATATTCTCATTAAATTCACTATCACTCTATGAATTATACTAACTAATATCTTGTCCTTAGGCCAAACACTTAAACGACTTTAATGAAAATTAATTTAATTCAATTCTTTTATGTCGACTTAATACAAAATCTTAATATAAGTTTATGCATGTACTGCTTAAATAACAAACTAGTTTTATCTTAAAATAATTGAAACCAAAAATGATTATTTTTAGTACCTCAGACAGATACTTCTTTGGTGAATTTGGAACGATCGTTTAAATTTAATACCAGCTTATCAGGACGTTTGGCTTTGCCATTGCTGTTGCTGCCATTGGAACCGTTTGAGGGTGTTGAAGGTGGCTGTTGCTGAGACGTTGACGAGACATTGGGTGGTTCCGTCATTGTCGTTGTCACCTGTATTGTGGTGGTGGTTGGTTCTAATAAGGCATTTTTGGATTTTATTGAGTCTGGCTGTGTTGTGGAGGACGCTGAAGATGTTGTAGTCGTTGTTATATTGCCCAATGATAATGATATGCACTTAAGTTCTAAAGTGGCCAGGTGAGGGTTAAGCTTTAGTGGCACTCGGGTTTCACTTTTACTTTGCGATAGACTGGAAGATAAATCATTATCTTTATTGGCATTCTCATCATCTTCAGTCTCGTTGTCACCAGTGTCGTCGTCATCGTCGCAATCATCATTTTCACTGGTATCAGTTGTTGTGTAAAAAATTATATCATCGGTGGAATATTGAGTTTCTTCATCACAGTCATGTGGTTGTTGTTGTTGTTGTTTTAGCTGTTGCTTGTTGCTGGAAGTTTTGTATGAAGTCGTTGCTTTTGTTGTAGTTGTAGTTGTAGTTCCTTTGGAATTTTCAATATCGGCTATTAGTTTATTACATTTACTGCTTAATCTACTTAATTTTCTATGCTGTTGGTGCTGATGTTGACGTTTTTCAGCTGCTTCTGTTTTTCCTAATAATTCTTTTCTTTTGAATTTAGTTTTACAATTATCACAAATTTGTTGTTGTTGTTGTTGGCTTATATAACTAATGGGTTTGTTTGAGATTCTGCTGTGGCTCTCATCACTAGGCAAACTGACTGAACTCAGGGCCTTGACATCCCTTGTTGGTTGCAAAGAGGTCGCGTGGCCCGAGCGTTTGCGCGTCGTACTTGGTGGTGTATTTGTAGCTGCACTTCGCTTTGTTATTCTTCGTATTGTATGCTGATGATGTTCGTGCTCTGGAAGCTGATCCAAATCATCGGACTGTGAGCACATACAATCTAATTTGATATTCTTAAAACTAATGCTGCCCTCTTGTTGGGGTGAACCCAAAATTTGACATTTATCGAGTTTGGCGGGGGAATTGTTGTGATGATGGTGGTGCAGATCTTTGCATTTCTCATAGCAACGTTGGCATATGATTTGTTCATGTGGTTGCTGTTGCTGCTGCTGTTTTTGTTTTTTAAGCTCTTCCTCCGCAATACAATTACCTATTATGTCGGTATTAACAGCCTTTTCCTCCCACCTCCCGATGGCAGTGATGGCTTTTGTTGTAACTGTTACCTGTGTGGACGGCAATGTTATGGCTGGTAATGTTTTCATTGCGGCCACATTATTGTTAGTTGTTGTCTTCAGCATCATCGGTAGTGCTGCAGATGTTTTTTGTGGCACTGGCATTTGTTGGTATTTTTGCATTTCTGCATTCAACGAGAGCAGTGGTAGTGCTTCCGGCTTTTGTGTACGCACAGTTAATTGATTTCCACCTGCTCCTTGTGTGGCTGCAGCTGCTACCATCAGCATGCTACTGGGAGTTTTCAAGCCATCTAAAAGACTGGAAATAGTCATTACAGCTACACCCTTGGGTGGCGCCATTTCCTGTATTCGTTGCAGTTGCATACTCAATTGTCGTATTTCCTCCAAAGCCTCTTGATCGGATAGTTTGTTTTCTGAAAATAAACAAGAATGAAATGAAATGAAAGAAGATGGCAAGAATTAATAAAAGTTTTTGCATGTTTTTGAAAAGTTGATTGAAAAAAGCAGTGGTTGGTACTACAACGTATAAGAAATACAAAAAAAAAAAAAAAAAAAAAGTTTTGTATTTAAATTGTCATGTTTTTTTGTTAAAGTTTAATAGAATACAATTGTTAAAGCAGAACGAATATCTACTACCACTAAACATTTGTACATGAGTGCTACTTTTATTTAATTTTAGAATATTTAAAATTTAAGTTTCTTTTTATTTTAATTAAATACAAATTAGAATTCTAAATATGTATAGATAAAACAAGTAAAAATCATGTATAAGAAGTTAAAGTTGGAAGGATAATTTTTAAAAAAAAAATTTACGAATTTATGACAAATTCATTTAGTTACGTAAATACAAGGTGACACACACGTTGTTACCCGATGTGGTTTGACTGTAATTTTTTATTAAAAGCAAAACTTTTGTTTGGATTGCGTTTATTTGATGTCAAAATTTTTTTTTTCATTAAGTAGAAAAAACTAATATCGGCAATGTGGCTGCCGCCAGATTTGGTGTTCATTAGGGATGCCAAACGGGAAATCTCGAATCCCGAAATCCCGGGATTTTTCGGGATTGATAAATACAGAATCCCGGAATTTATTTTAATGTGTCCCGGGATTTTTAACATATCAACTTTTATGTACAAAGATGTTCGTTTTTTTGAATTTTTATACTCTAAACAAAAATATTTTTTAAAAATTATATTTAAGAAAAAGATTTTGTTTGTTGTGCTTAATTCCCTTTTTAAATAATTGATAAAAAATACTGAAATTTATTGTTGGAGGATAAGCTGTTCCTATGCGCATTTCACTGGTTGCTTAGGCCAGATCATCAGGAAACGTTCTCCTAAATTATTTTAGAAAAGCCAAAGCTATCAGCAAACAAAACTACAGAGGGAATGAGAATTACCTACAAACACTCAAAAAGTCTTTTTTGCAACAAAATCAAAGCTTAAACAAAATATGCGGATAGGAACAGCTTATCCTCCAACAATAAATTTCAGTATTTTTTATCAATTATTTAAAAAGGGAATTAAGCACAACAAACAAAATCTTTTAACCCGGCGTCGGGCACGTGATAAAAGAAACACCGACAGTCAGGTGGGTAAATATGACCCTAGTTTTTTTTGACATTGTATTTTGCAAAATTTTCAAAATTTGATAAACGTATTTGTAAGCAATATATACATGACTCGTTTAGCTTTTTGTTATGTGCAAAAAAAAAACATATTTAAAATTTTTCAATTTTTTCATTTATTAATAAAAAAAAACAATAAACGAACTTAAAAATATAAGGAACTTCAATCCGTCTAATGCCATAAACTTAAAATCTAATAAAACAAAAAATAATTGCTAAATTCATCTGTTAATTATATATTAAAAAGTGTTATTTTCTTTATCTTTCTGCAAGGGGTTTGAGCATTCGTTGCAATAAGGAGCTATATGTTCGGAGCAGGTTGGGTCGCATTTACCTTTTCTTAGTTGACGGTCAACTATCTCTGCTCACGTTCAATCATCAACTGAAACGAAATAATAAACAACATGCAAAAACGATACACTCCAGCTACTGAGAAATTTGGCAGCGTCGCAAAACGTTGAAAAAAGTTACACAGCAATTTAAGAGCATATGGGTCATAATGACCCAACCTGCAAGACGCCGGGTTAATAAATAATAGTATTCCCAAAAACAACTTTGATAATAAATTATATTTAAGTTTATTTTTTATTGCAAATAATTCTTATTTTTGAGTTTAATTTTTTTTTTTTGGAACACAGCGAGTATTTAAAACTGTAATTTTTTGCTTGTTACATGACTATGACTATTTCTGTATTTTTGTATTTTGCTTAATAAGAAGCATTATTTTAAGTAGAAACGAAATTTGAAGATTCACAGCTCAAGTTTTTTTTACAATCACGTGCTGCTGGTGTCTAATAATTGTAAATTTTTCTGTACATACAATATACTTCATTGCTATCCAACGGATAGCTAAGGTAAAATGTAACAAGAAGATACAAGATAAAGTCATTCCTGAAAAATTAAAGGAATAGAACTATTACAATAAGCTTTATAAAAAACATATCTAAAATTTAACTCATAGAATAAATTCGAAAAATGAAAATGTTGATTATAATGTAGTTGCTTATGAAAAGAAACAATTCCCAATTTAATATTAATTGTCGCTTTATCTTAGAAACTAAACTAGAAAAAAACTAAAGCTAGAAAATAACTAATGATGCCATCTTTATCAGCACTCTCAATTTTACTACAAACAATGGACGGAAGCAGGAAACTTTTGGTGAGTTGACCAGTGTAATTAATTAAAAAAAATTAGGGTGTTTATTTATAATGAACTACGTCTCCAATTTCTAGAAATTAATTCAAGACCTGAACTATATATATATGATATTGTTACGTTTTTACTTAATAAAACGCGTTAAGGTTTATTCCCTTTATAATAAACCTTTGAGTTCTTTTAATTGCAAATAAAAATAAAAACACACGCGAATTCAACTTAACAAACTTTATTGAAATTCACAAAATTTAACCACTATTGTAAGTAACGATCTGAACCGTTTAATGTCTCCAATAAAACTAAACTAAACTTTTATGAGTTAGCCTATATTTATAGTTCAAAACTATTCCTATTTGGTTCAAGAACCGTCTAGTACTTTCTAGAAAGTTGTGTTCGAATTATTTTAAAATAACTAAAGTCTACAATTACAATTGCTAGAAAATTTAGTACAGTGGCGTTCATAAAAATAGTAACTAATATGACATAAAACTATAATTTACAAGATAACTTATAACTAAAACCATAAATAATTCTTAGACAAATCTAATTTCGTAACAATATGTATGTTAATTTTTAATGGTTGGGGCCATATGCCCGAAACTTCAAATCCCGAATCCCTAAATACCGATTCGCTAACTAAAGCTTCTCTGCATATCCGGTCTTTGGCAGGGCACAAGGTTTTCTCCTTTATAATATAACAAACACCGGCTTCGCTAACTAAGGCTGAACATACACCAAAAAAAGATAAAACTTTTGACTTTCGGCGACAAAACATTAGTTGCAGAAAATACATTTAATTTAATACAACATACCCATACAGAGTAAGACAAAACAGACTGAAACGAACCTTTTGCCACATAATTGCATGCTTTCTTATGATGAGACCCTCACCAATTAAGACAAGTCAAAAAAAAAAAAAACGAAAAAGTAAAAGTCTACTTTAAAGACAAAAACTTTTTGTCTTTTGTTGGTGTGGGTTAAGCCTCTCTGTTTCATTTTTAAAGTGGGGACTTATATAATTTTGAAAAAGTTTTCAATAATGGTGTGTTATTTAAATTTTGTTTTGTTGCTATTTCTTATTTTTGGAGATTTGTTTCAAGTTCAAAATTGGGGGTTTAACTCATAATGAAATTATTCCCTAATTTTTAGGCCTTAGTTCGGACCGCCGCAGAAATTACAGAATTTTCCGATGGCGGCATGAAATTACCACCAAAATATAAACCGCCCCCCCCCCGCCCAAAAAAATAATGAAACATACGGCCCCCCAAAGTGTGGGGCCGTATACGCAATAAAATCCCAATTTTGAAAATGAAATATACCTCCAACGAAATTAAATAACACCCCAAACCGAAATAAAATAATATGTTAATTTCTGTGGGCGTATTTCATGTGAAATAAGATTGAAATTTCTGAAATAAAATAAGAGCCTAATAATTGTAAAACAAGCAATGGCACAGTTTTGGTTTAAAAAATCGATTAAAGTCTCGGTCGAAGTCCCGGGCGCAAGGATTTCGTCCTCTATGATATAAAAATACCATCTTCGATAGCTAAAGCTTCTCAGCATAGTCGGCCTTCGGCCGGGCGAAAGAATTTTCTCCTCTATGGTATAACAAACACCGGCTTCGCTAATTAAAGCTTCTCTTCTCCTCTATAATATAACAAACACTGGCTCGCTAACTTAAGTTTCTAAAATCGGCCTTGTGCCCGGCCGAAGACCTACAGACCATCACTACTCAGCGAAGCCGGGGTTTGGTAAACCCCAAACCTTGCACCCGGCCAAAGGCCTTCTATGCCGAGAAGCTTTAGCTAGCAAGGCCGGTGTTTGTTATACTAAAGAGAAGAAAATCCTTGCTCCCAAAACATTTTCGTTATAAATTAAAAAATTAAATAGTACCCAAAAAATAATTAGGCCTTTATTTCATAATGATTTCTTGGGGGATTAAAAAAAAAATTAAATAACACCGCAACCAAAATCGTTGTAGTTGTGCTTGTACAAACTTTTGGGGGGTTATTTCATTTTTTGTTTTTGGGTGGTTATATTTGGAGGGGGGGGGGTGGTGATTTTGCCGCCTTTTCATATAAGTTAATGATTTCTGCGCCACCTCGTATATTGAATCTGGTTTTTATTTTGTAACGCCCGCCTTAGGCGGTTACATTTTTTTTACTAAAATACCTTAACAAAAAGTAACTAACATTGGTTTCAACTTATAAATACTGTGAAAACAAATTAAAAATATTGATTTTTAGAAAAGTGGGGCCACATTTAAGTCTTAAGCTTTTCTAAATACTAAACTGATTTTACTGGATTTCTTAAACTGCTTAGGGCAACTTAAAACAAAATGACAACAAAATTAGTCTTTTCTTAAATTTTGTTCGAAAGTGAGCGTCATTCCAAAAGAAAGGCAGACGGACGGATATGGCTAAATCGACATATAACTAGTCAATATGGCAAATGCCTTGTCCTTTCAGAGTTTGCAATTTAATTGTTTAGTTTATAAGCGAAAAATACATTAACAACAGGCTTTCAAAATTATCTTAAACTCTCATTTTTAAGCAAATTATTATTTAAACTTAAAATAGAATTTCATTTTCTCATTCTTATAAATCAATTTAACAAATTATTATCCATTAAACTTTTTCTTATAATAAACTTTTAACTGAAAATTAACAACTTGTCAATAGCATTTACCACATTTTGCATTTACTAATTTAAGCTGACATTGACACAAATTTCTAATAAATAATTAAATTTCATGCTCAAAAAATTAACTTTATGCAATGAAGGAGGAGTTCCATAATAAAACGATATAATGCTACACTCACAATATTATTACAGTAACGGACTGTAGGTTATTCAAGAAGTATTCCGTTCAGTCATTTTTAAATAAATAAACATTTAAAATTCCAAGCAAATTGATTTTTAACTGATTCTTACATTTATTAAAAAAACTAAGAGCACATTAATACGGATTTTCGGTTGCATTTAATATTGTCAGTTGATTAAGGAAAAGTATTCTGTGTGTAAAATTAAATGAAAATGAAATTTAAAACAACTCTAAATTTACTTAAAAACCGACCTACTTATTTTGCATTTTATTTTAACGAAAAGTTAATTTAATTTTTACTGTCAAAAGTTCAACCGCGAATTCCATAAAAAATTAACCACAAATTCCGTAAAAATAAATGAATTTTCAGTTATTTTATATAATTTAACTATCAAAAAAATAACCTACAAATTCCGTAAAAACAAATGAATTTTCAGTTATTTTATAAAATTTAAATTTAATTAATCTTCCATGTTGTAAAAATTCCTTTCTTCATAAAAAATAATTTAATGCAAATTAAATTCAATGAACTTAAGCCTAATTAAAATATCTAAATTTGGATTAAAAACCATTAACAGTTCAATAAAATAACCACAATACTAATTATTGTTAACTACCAAAAAATAAATCTATTTATAAATCTGTGGCAAAAAGTAAAAGTAAAAAACGATTTGCTTGTTTTGTGTAGAAAATTCCCATATTCTATTTTTTAAAATTATTTAGTTAAATACATGAAATTTTTATGGTAAAATAATTGCGAATGCCATATCGGGCATGCTGCTGGTGTCTTATAATTGAAAGTTCTTTTGTAAACAAAGTGGTCAGTAGCTCGTTTCTGTATTTCTCGCATTGCAAAATTTCTCACATTAAGTGTGAAACAAAAAATTCCATCGTTTCTCGATTTGTGAGAAAAAAGTGTTTCTGTATTTGATTGCGAGAACAGACAACACAGATTCTGTTTTAACTGGAATACTTCCAGTAATTAAGTGTCAAATGCAAGCGAAACGTCAACGAAAGAAATAGATATAATAAAAATAGGGCTGCCAGATTTGTCGATTTATCGTCATTTTGACGATTTTTTGTTCCAAAATTGGCAAAGTGCCGATTTGCTGATTTTATCTGGTGAAGATATTATTCAGTCTTCGAAATAAAATAATTTTAATTTTTTTTAGTATGATTATATATTCTGCACCACAGAAAAACCATATCTTTAAAAAAACATGGCAGCTTAAATTTTTATTTCCTTAGATTATTTAATACATTTGTTTATGTGATCAATACATTAAACTATTACACCATTTTTAATCAATGCACTATAGGAAATTTTGGCCTTTTTTTTTGGCAAGTTCAATATGATATTTTGTTACGCCTTTAAGCGATATTTTCAGGAAAAAAACAGTCTGAAATTTTAAATTGTCATCGGATTAAAGAGAAAAATAAAATAAATAATTTTATTTAAATAGACCTCAAGTTTAAGTATGTATGTATATATGTATAAAATATGTATTTTACCCATGAACTTTACCAATTTTTTTGATTATGTTTTAATAAAAATCGAACAAAATTTGTCAAAATTAATTTTAAATTGTCCGATTTTTTTAAACAAATTAGCCGATTTTTTTTTTATTCTTTCTTAGGAAATTAACGATTTTTTCAAAAATTTATCTGGCAGCCCTGCATAAAACGAAAGCAATTAAGGGCTTAAAAAAATTAAAATAACAAAATTTAACAATTGTGTTTTATTTATTTTCATCATTAAAATTCTTTCCCTGCAAATAATAAAAAAAATAATACACATACTTGCGTACATAGATACATAATTTGTGCTCCATTTTTTAAATTTTATTTTTCTCGCATCAATTTTAAATGTAACTTATTTTGACAGTTCTTGTGAGAAACTTTTAGCAAAATATTAATACAGAAACACTTTTTCTCACATCCTTCCAATAAATGCTGGGAAATTATTTAAATGACAGATAATTCTCCCAAAGTAAATATACAGAAACACTTATGTGAGAAAAACCATTTTTTGTTTCATATTGCACTGTTTTTGTTATAATTCACTTGTTTCATGCGGGAAATTTTACGATGCGAGAAATACAGAAACGGGCTACAGTATAGCAAAACTAAAACAAACATGTTTAACGGGGTAAGTAAATAAAAAATAAATATTCTCTCTCTCTCATTAGAACAACAAGCGGGACAGGAGTCTGGTATTTTTTAGAAATTCGAGTAAAACCTGTATTATATAAAATTACTGAATTACATAAAATAACTGAAAATTCATTTGTTTTTACGGAATTTGTCAGTTATTTTTTGATAGTTAATTTTAATAAAATAACTGAAAATTCATTTGTTTTTACGGAATTTGTCGGTTATTTTTTTAATAGTTAATTTTAATAAAATAACTGAAAATTCATTTGATTTTACGGAATTCGCAGTTGAATTTTTGACAGTAAATATTAAATGAACTTTTCGTTAAAAATAAATGAAAAATAAGTAGACCGGGTTTTAACTGGATATTCATTTATTTTATATTACAATTTCAGTTAATTTTACGTACAGAATATTGTGAGTGTACCATTTGAACAATTGATAGCACAAAACATTTATTTGTTTTATGTTACCTTGCAGCACACTTCAAAATTTGGTTGTGGATGGTACATAACGGGCCATATATATATATATATATATATATTTCTCTTACTCCCACTGGAGCTTAGGGTGCCAAAATAACGGACCATAGTTCTCATATAATCCCAAGTCAAGTAAATTACGTCAGTATTAGGACAAATTAGAATAGAAGTGTCTGGTAGGTTATAGTAAATCTCCGTTTTATTCCAAATGTTTATATATTAATAAGGCTAAAAAATTTATTTTCCGTTAAATTATTTTTAATGAAGAAAGGAATTTACAACATGAAATGATTTAAAACTTATTGATATTTTTATTCTTGACTGAAGCTGGGATTGAACCCACGAACACACAAAACTAATTATCTCCGTTTTTTATTAGCAGGTCCATCATTGACCATATGTCCGATTTTAATAAAAATCTTAGATTTTTTTTTTAATCTTAAGGGTCTTTCATCCTATCCCTAATTTTAATTAAAATAATACAAAGTATATGTAAGATGTCTTCGAAATTTTTTATTCGTTTGAAGGGCCTGTCGATGGCATCAAATATGGATACAGAAAAAATATTAATTGATTTCAATTAAAAAATTAGTGATATTAATAGAAAAATTAATTAAATTTGCATCAGTAAACGAATTAATAGTATCAATTAAATATTTGGGGGATTTTATGTCAAGTGACCCATTTTTTGAAATCGATGTCTTCCGAGTTGGATGAAATTTGGACCAAGATTTCTTCCACAAAGTCATGCACATTTGAAATGAATGTTTTCAATGTGCATCTTTCAGTCTGAAAATTAAAAAAATTCTCGTCTTGACTTGCGGCCCAAAAATGCGACCAGTACCCATGTTCTGTAACTTTGGTGAGAACTTGTCGCATTGAAAACATGTGAAACAAAATATTCCATCGTTTCTCGAACAGTAAGAAAAAAGTGTGTCTGTAACTCATGTCGAAAACTATCAAAAGAGATTACGTTGTTACGTTATAAATGACATAATATTCCACTCGAAGCCGATGTGCAATTGCAGACGTTGAGAACGCCAGTCAAACATATCGTTGACGGCGTCCAAAATTGACTAAAATTGAATAATTTTCAACGACGGCGGCGAAAATATAGCCGTCAGCTATACCAAAAAATGTAAAGTGCGACTTTAATGTTTGTTGATTACAAAATTGCTTTGAAAACATTCGTATATTTTTCAAAAATGTTAAAAGCAAAATAATCAAACAATGAAAAAATCTGCCAAGAATAAAATACCTATCTTTTCCATGTTCATATTCATTGTATTTTGAATTTTTAATTTATTTTTTAGTGTTAAAATTGTTTTTCACCCCATTTCTATCCGTGAGTTTATTTGACAGTTCAAAACGAAAACTTTCTCACAAAAATTTTACAGACACACTTTTTCAGTTTATTGGCGAGTAATTTCCTTACGTGACAGTTATTACTCGCCAAAAATGTTAAAGACGCAGTTAAGTGCGAAAAACAGTTGTTTGTTTCAATTTATGGCATTTTTGTTTCATTTCTCACATTTCAATCGAAAAGTTTCTCGACGCGGGAGTTACAGAACATGGGCACAGAACTACCTTAACGGAAAAGACCTCAGCTTTCTTTTGAACAAAAAAAAAAAAGTACCCCCTTAAAAAAATACAAAAATAGTTTTAAATTAAAAAAAAAATTTAAATTTTTTAGATTATTTATCTTTTTGTTTTTATTTATATTATTTATTTTTATATTATTTAAATTATTATTACAAATAAATCAAAAAATTTAATTTTTCAACATCTCTATAGAAAAAATGATTTTATTCCTGGGATTAACATATTGTGGGTATTACAGTATCGAGGGTATGAAATTCTAGTTAGGTATGTTATATACCGTCGGAAAGGTTTCTTTGTCTAGTTTCTCAGCATAAGTTTTATTTTTAAGATTTTAGAAACACACACAAATAGGAAAAAATTAAAAATAGTGCATATGCTAAAAATTTAAAAATCCTCGTCTTGACTTAGAAATTATTTCTTTTTATACATAACCCACTCGCGGCCCAAAAAGCTACCAGAACAACCTTAAAGGAAAAGACCTAAGCTTTCTTTAGGCAAAAAAAAAAAAAAAAAAAAATCCCGCTGGAAAAAATATTAAAAAAAAGTTTCAAATTTAAAAAAAAAATTTAAAAAAATTAAAAAAAAAAACAACAAACTTTTTTCGAAAGATTGAAGAAGTAGCTATCTAATTGGTTCGGGACACATTTTGCTAACACCAATAGATAATAAGTTACATGGATGAGAAAGAACACCTGTTTGGCCAAAATGTAAAATTTTGACCCCCTCTAACTCAGAAACTTTTTGACCGATCCTGTTGAATATTTGTGTCTAAACTACTATCCAACAGGACCTTGGTCCAAATATCATCCAAATCGGAAGACATCGATTTCAAAAGTTGGTTCAATTGACATGAAATCCCCCATATATAATTTTAGTGGATTTAAATTAAAATATAATATTAAGAATTAAATATTTAATTACAGTACGTATTAGCGCTTTTCGAAAAAAAGGCGTCAATTGTTTAGTTTTGTTGAACAAACCTCTTGTTTTATTTAATTTTTTTTAATATTAACAACATTTTCTGTAGTAATGTTGTTGATATAGGGCAACGTTTAATTCGCTTAATTGAAAAAAATTGGCTAGAATTTTTTCTGTGAAATATATCAAGGTACAATTATCAGCTGCGACTTCGCTGGCTGCCGCGATTCCAAAATGTTAAACTTTCCATGAATCTCGATCATTTATCAGGCTTAATTTGACCGATGGAATGGTTTATGTTGGATTTGAGAGCCGCTATGGATTCAGGTTTATTTGCATAGACCTGCGGACCACAGAAAAAAGGCTAACGGGGTCAAATTGTACACTCTCGTGGGAACAGTTCACATTACATCCACGTGAGATGACCATAACTTTTAATCGCCGTGCAGAATGTCCATTGTGTCATTAACTGTGTGGCACGTAGCGACGTTCTATTAAAACCACCTGGGTTCAGATCATCTAACTCTGGCCAAAAGATGTCGGTAATTATCGACCTAGACCGCTCAACTTTGATGGTGATGACCTGACCAAAAAAAAAAAAAAAAAAAAAAATAAATAAATAAAAATGGACTGAGGACGCCGCAAGCCTAAAATTTACACCGAAGAGTGATTCTTTGGGGATGCATTGGATGCTATTGTAGCTCATGGACGTACCAATTTATTAAAAAAAATGGGCCTAATTGTTAAAGATGATTTTTCGATTTTATCGTTTGCACTTCTTCGTGAACGCTTTGTGCATCGATAGCAATGCGGGCAAATAGACTGAATAATTGACATCAAACCATAATTTGCATAAGTTGGCTTAAGCAAATGTGCGACTTCTAGTGAATTATACCACACCATGTTGAACTTAAGAAACCTTTTCTTAAAGTTCTATAGAAATGTCTTTATATTAAATTACGTACGGAATCAGATGTTATTTAATTTTGTTTTGCATTTTTATATGCATTTGACATTATTTACGTTAATTTTTGACAGTAGATTAAGTTTGCTCATCCATATTGTGGTTGTGTCATTAATTTTAAAATTGTTTGTACCCTACACTATCTCATTTATTTCCACTGATTTTTCTTTAATACTTTAATTTCATAAATACAGAAATGCTCATTCTGATCTAAATTATTACACTCGTATTTGGTATAAAATTGCAGCAAAATTATTTATCTTTGGTAGATTTTAAAGCACTGGTACTATGTAGAATTAAATTCAGTCGAAAACAAATAAAAATATGAACTTTAAAACTGAACTTATATCGTTTTGTTATAGAACGCCCTACCTTCAATAACATGAAGTGTTTGCATCAGTTTAACTTACAAAGAGACTCATGAACTTATAAATATATATTTAATATGTACAGAGTGAAAAGCCATATGATGTACAACTTTAATAGAGCAACAGATTAGTTATAAACAAGTATGAAAATTTAGTCGAAAATTTAGTTTACAGACAATTTTCGAGAGTGTACACTTTTTTCATGTTAATCATATTAAGAGGTTAGGATTCATATAAGAGTTCTTTGCCTGAAAAATTATCTATAAATCTTCATCAATATGAAATTCTTCGTCTTTTGAGTGATTTAGAAGAGGAGACTTATACAGGACATATTGTAAATTTTGGTCCTACTGCCACACACATTTTACATGACATACTTACAAGAGTAGTAAAAAAATAATTGTCGCCAAATTTTATATTTTAAGTATAGTTTTATTAGAAAGTTAAGGCATTAAAAACTATTTTCGGGAGGGGTATTTGTAATAAAGGCATGGTAAAATATGCACCGGTTTAAATTATTTTTGAAAAGTTGACTTTGATTACAATAAAATATTTTTATTTAATTGGGTATTTACACATGAAAGTAGTTTCTTGAAAGTCGCAATACACTCACACTTTTTCACTAACACATTTACATTATTCTACTTTCAGTCCAACCTTCCGCTAGCTTTCAATGAAAATTTCAAGAAAGCGATTTCATGAAAGTAAATGGCAATAACTGAGCAGTGTTGCCAATTGAATTTTTTTTTCGTATATATAAAGAATTTTAATATATTTTTTCAACTAAATATAAGAACACAATTATTCTAATTTAAATTTATAAATATCATGAAAACTAATACAAATAAATATTATTGTGAACGAATGCCTGAAGTTCGGCGTTAATAATTGGCTTGGTAACTCTGAAACTTGAAATAAGCAAAACAATAAAAGAAAAAGAAGAGAAATGTTTGATAGAAGTTTGCCCTTTGACGACATTTTGAAAATGAAATTTCACTTTCATGAAAATTTTATTATTTTTTTGTGAAATTTGTGGTGATAATACGTATACAGAAATTTCATGAAAGTTCTTTCATGTGTAAATGCAGCGGAAACACCAACATAATTAAGATGGCTTGTGGGCATAACGATTCTATTTCGAAAGAAAATTTTATGAGGGCTTTGTGAAATTAGGGACCGATTGCTTCCATTTTTAATAGGTTTTGACCTTATAGCAACAAGAATATACCCAACAAACACGGAGGTTGGATATAAAATTGAAAATGATTAGAAATAAAACCTTTTCTGAAACGACAAACGTTTGATAATGACTTGAAAATCATAGCATTCTCAACAAAAAAAAGGGAAATTATTTTCAAATTGAGAAATGCATTTATTTTCAACTTGCTTTCAAACGTTATTCTCAAATATTTTTCAAATATGGATTTTAATACAATGTGGAACATAAACGAAAAATATTTTTTTTTATATATTTAAATTCATTATTTATTTAAATAAACTGTGAGCTTTACATTCGGCACCATAGCTAAAAGATGAAATAGTGTTCATTCCTTCCTCTAATTCTTACAAAGACGAAATACTTGGCTAATGTTTGTTTTGAGGATTGTCATGGCGTAGCACCGCCACCGTACAACAAGTTTATAATTCCTTCGCTTTCCCGTTTAACTTTTATTTACATTCTTAATTCAAAATTCTTAATTTTTTTACTCACAAATAAAGCGTGATCCATTTCGAGGTTCTTTACTTTTTTAAAGAATTTAATGGGGAATGTTTATTATCATTTGAAAGAACATTCTTTGGCATTTATTTTTTGAAGATTTTGTCTATCAAATGTTGGCCGTTGCTACGTCGCAGATGGTCCATCCGTTGAGTCCAATTTTCTATGACTCGTTCGAGCATTTCGACTGGTAACTGGCGAAAGACACGCGTGATGTTTTTATCCAAGACCTGAATCGAAGCGGGTTTGTCCGCATCAACTTCAGACTTTACATATCCCCACAGGAAAAAGTCCAACGGTGTAATATCACACGATCTTGGTGGCCAATTGACCGACCTAAAACGTGAAATTATGTGCTCACCGAAGTGTTCTCTCAATAAATCCATTGATTGATGCGATGTGTGGGAAGTAGCGCCGTCTTGCTGAAACCAAATGTTGCCGAGATCACGATTTTCAATTTCAGGCATCAAATAGTCGGTTATCATTGCACGATAACGGTCCGAGTTGCTGCGAACGGCGCCGAATCGACGCTCCACGGTCTTCGTGTACACTCTCAGCTACGGCCGCTATATTTTCTTCACAGCGTGCTGGACGTGGTCTATTCGGTCGAATATTATCCAATAATTAATGCTGGGTCTCAAAATGGGTGATGGTGTTGCGAATAGTATGCTCAGTAGGCCGATTATGTTGACCATAAGTTGAGCGAAGTGCACGAAACACATTCCTCACAGAACGTGAATTTTCGTAATAAAGTTGAACGATTTGTAAACGTTGTTCAGGCGTAAGTCTTTCCGTTATGAAACAATACTAAACAAAAATAACATGACAGCATGACACGACTCACACGTGCTCTGTCAAAAAAGGCTATTGAAAAAAGTATCTCTACTTGAATCACCCATTATATTTTATATTTTTTTAGCAACAAATTAAGGTTTTTTTAAGGCGAATTCACTTCACGTAATATCTAATTATTCTTTAATTGTGAAACAAATTTAACTATAATCGCGACTTTTTAATCTTTACATTTATTTTTCGCTTCAGTGCTGTCAAGTTTTTTTTTTTTTTTGTTTGAGAATAACATTTGTTATTGATATCAAATTGATAAAACATTGTAAGTATGTCAAATGTTTATATTCACATCGTTATCAATTTGAATTCAAATTTAAAAATCAAACAGTTGAAAAAGGTTTGAAAATTGTGTTTGATGTCAAATGAAAAAGTCATTTCATATCAAAGGTTTGACTTCGTGTTTGTTGGGTATGTACCAAAGCTATTAAATTATCTCTAGAATTGCGACCTGTATTTTGCGTAAAAGGTTTACATCGACAGCCATCTGAACGGACGGAAATCGTTAGCTCGTATCAGAAGGTGATTTTAAGTTTAGAAGATGAGCCTAAAAGCAATATTTTTAAATGTTACCTATTCCCCCAAAAACGCTAATACTCTTTCCACAATTGTAGTGTGGGTATAACAAAAAAAAAAAAAAAATAATTTATCAATTGTCTACAATTTTATTAAACCAACAGTTCTGTATTCTATACACAGAAAAAATTACAAATTGTTTCTAATCATCAAATTTATAGAACCAAGCCAACAATTTGTTGATTTTGCACCTCTTACCAAAATGATTATATTGATTACTAAAAAAGGTTAAAAATTGTGAATTTTTTTTCAATAAATGATATTTTTAATTTTAACTAAAAAAATGATAAAAAAAAACTTTCCCATTTTAAACAATGTGTTAATTAAGAGCTCAGGTTTTGACATTTCCCAACAACAATTCTACAAGTTTTAATAATTTTATTTTAAGCGAAAAAATCAATTAAGATTTTTTATTAAATCTTCAATTATATAAGTCGTTATCGACGTCGACATTAGTTTTTTATTTGTTGGCACATCAAGTCGACGACTACATCACTTCGACGTTAATTCGGTATTTTATAAGAAAGTTGTGTCGACGTTGACAAGTTATCGAAAATCTGACAAAAAATAATCCCATCTCCAATTTTTTTTCTATTATTTTTGTTCTTCATCATTAAAGTTAAATTTTTTAAAGCTATTTATGCTATTTTCCGAAATGTTGTTTTTTTTTTAACCAATTAAGCGATTTCAAATTAATTTTAGAGTTTGTTTCCGATTATGAATTTTTCGCGAATTTTTGACAGGTTCATGATGAGAGTTTTTGTACTGTAAGTTTTCTGATTATTTATACCTTTAGAATCACTTTCTGAGTCGATCTAATGATGTCCGTCCGGCTGGCTGGCTGTCCATGTAACCTTTTGCGCAAAGTTCATGTAGCAATTTTGAAGACAATTGGATGAATTTTGGTAAAACCGGTAGGGAAAATCGGTCCATAATTTCATATAGCACCCATACAAGCTGCTTTCCGGAATAGGGTCTTTGTGCCCACCAATTTAAATTAAATTTAAAACATAGATAGATTCATATTTATATAGACACATAAGCTATGGACTTTTAAAAAAATAGGTCCACGAGAGGAGATAGGGGGCGATTTCATCCTCACCGAAACTATCTAATTAATTTAAAACTTAGATTGATCCCTATTCATATAGTATAATTAGCAATGCATTTTTTCAGAATTACCCATAAGTCCCACATAGACCACCATCCTTAAAACCCATATAGATGAAGATATCTAAATAATATTCGGCACAAAAAACTTTACACGGATCTTCACTTTATAACATAATTTTGTCCATGATTGCCCCTAAGGTACACTAGCAAAAATTGTGTTATAAGCTGTGGTGTAGGGTATCATATGGTCCGGCTTGACCGACTATACTTTTTAACTTGTTTATTATAAAAGAGTTATTTTATTAAACAAAATAGTATAAAATTATTTTATTAAACAAATAATATACATTAAACAAAATAATATAAAATTGTGTTGTTATTATGACTTCGACGAAAAGCTCTCACCAATTGAGCTTGATGCGTGGAAAAGCAGTAAGGGAGTGATATACAATGTCTTTGGCAAAAATTGTTCTCCTACTGCTCGAATATACGTAGACACGGACTTATGCTTTAATCGGTTAATCGCTCGATTAATTAACCGAGGTTTTGGTTTGGTTATTAATAGGATAATTTTGTTATTAATCGGTTAAACGACTAATAAAGTTTTTTTTAAAAATTAAGTAATTACAACAAATAAAAATTCATAAATGATTTATTATTTAAAGTTATTATATTATTAGTAGAAAAAAGCAATACCATAACAATTCTTGCACTAAAACGAACAAAAAAGAATAATAATTCATAAATATATAATACATATTTAAAATTAATACATAAATATTAAGTATTAATTAAAAAATAAACTGTTTTTTCGTTATTTCAATAGTTTAGAGATTTCTTATAATATTTTCTTTTAAACTAATAATTTGGTTCAAATGTTTAGGTTTTAAGCGATTCTTTTCTTTAGTTTTGATAAAACTTGACTTGGAAAAGTTCTTTCATTTACCGTAGATGTCGGAGAAACCCATAATAAAGAATATCTAATTTCTCAGTTGTTGTGCTTTTTTTCTATAAACATATAAAATCTGCATTAAAGACATAAGAGTCCTGTTTTAATTTTTTTAAATTTTTAACACTTTTAATTGTTTCAGTTAATTCTGTTAAAAGATGAGAAGAAACCAATAACTAACTAAACGCATACATATGAAAAGTACGTGAAACAAAAAGCTGTTAACAGCAAAAACTTTTAAAATCACCATCTTTGTTTGTATGAAGACAGTTTAGAAAAACTCAAACCCTTTGTATATGAGACGAACCAAATAATTAAAAACACCAAAAATATGTAATTATACTTCAAAAAATTAAAAATGTTATTATACATCGGTTCATCGACTGAAATTAATCGGTTTAATCGTTAATCGAAAAAAGCCAATTTTAAATTAACAGATCAGTTAATCAGGCAGTCATTAATGGGTTAACCGATTAAGGGTTACCCGAATAAATACCCTAGTAGACACCATGATTAGAGCTTTTGAAAAACTAGGCGTTGATATGTGAACAAAAGTTCATTAATTCGGAATCAGTCTACAGAATCTGATGAGCTTGGTGAAAAATTTCATCAGACATGCGCACCCATTGAAGAGCGCTATAAAGGCAAAAGCATTCATTCGCTTATCGCTGGAATATGCTGGACATTGTGTGATAATGGAGTGGAATTGCCTAGCGCTAAAAAAATTTAATTAATTAATACTATACTATCCAAATGTGCTATTGAAGGTAAACTAATAGAGGTATTAATGATTTTTTTTAGTTAAATTTTAACTATTTTTTTAACGCAAAATTTTTGGGGTACTTAAAATACAATTCTTAATAAGCTCTCTTTTGTTGTGTCTTATTTCTGACTTTCTGGTTGAATTTTTCGTTTTGGTGTATTCAGGACTTATAGTAAAATTTCAGGGAACATTTAAGCCCCTTAAATCCCTGTTTTAATGGTGTTTGTTGCTTTTTTTTTAAAGAAGGACAAAATAGAATTATATCTTGAGGAGTTAGAGGGTTGACATATTCTACAAAAATGTTCTCCGTAACATTTTACATAAATTTGCTGAAAACATTTTATACCTTAAATGTAAGGGTCACATGGTTTATTATGCCGATTAACGATAATAATGTGTCAGAGCTGGGACACTTTAACCCCACTCAAATTAAATTCAGATATTAACTTTCAAAACGGCGATATACGTGTCTTTTTTTTGTCTCCTGTATCAAAATTGATAGGCCGGGTTGTAATTTTGGAAAAAATTTGATTTCGTTGTACAGTGTAATTTATTTTTTATATATTTGCAAATATACACACAAACGATATAATTTTTATCAAAAGGTGTTTTCGGGAATACAAAATTATTATTAATAAATTAATTTATTAATGACGTGCTAAACTCCCAATTTTTTATTTTTGATAAAAACACTGAAATTCATTGTTGTGGGAAAGCCAGTTTCTATGCGCATTTCGCTGGTTGCTTAGGCCAGCTCGTCGGGAAACTTTTTCCAAAGACTTTAAAAAAGCTTAAAATATTATACAAATAAGACCATAAAGTGAATAAGAATTTAAAACACTCAGGTCTTACTTGTAACAATATCAAAGCTTCAACAAATCCACAACAATAAACAGTGAATTTATCTTTCCACGTCATTAATAAAATTTTTATTTTGAATTATGGCAAATTAATTGGAACAAGTAAAAAAAATTGTTTGAAGTAGCATTACTTGATTTAATTGAAAACATTTTGGTACAAATTTTTTCTTTGTGTAGTCATTTTATAGTCTTTCTTAGCTGTTTCTGTTTTCTAGAACTAGCCACCCTACAAAAATGCCTAAAAGATGAATTGGGTAACCTGAAGGTTCAATATTGTTAAAACATAGTCTTTGCCAACGGCTATTTTAAGTAGAGGGGGTAAGTTATTCCCCTTTCGTATCCTATTTGCATATCTCTGTATAAGAGTGCTGGCAAAGTTTTTAATACACTTTAGTTGGTTTTAATTAATTTAAAAAAACTTTAAAATAAATATATTTTCTTTTGTTAGTAAATTAAATATTCTTCGTTTGAAAGTCGCTTTTTATATTCCACTTTTTTTTGGCAGTGTCTGTATTGACTGCGACAGTTTTTAGCCAATAACAAATATTTAAGTTATTTAAATATTTATTCATTCAAAATTGTGTGATTTGGAAACATTTGTGTTCTAACACATCGATACTTAAACATTTTTGTGGTTCCAATCAATTGGCCAGTAAAATGCAAAGTTTTAATTATACTCAACGGTAATCTGGCACTAGACCAGACAAAACCACAAATTTGTATGAAAACTGTTGATATGAGTTTTTTATTTTTTTTTTTTTTTTTTTTTTTTTTTTTTTTTGTACAATAAAAAATGATGAGTTTAGAAGAAAATGCTGATGAAGCAGTGTTACGATAAATTGTAAACTGCACGAAACTGATATCATTAATTAGTGCTTAATATGTTTGAAGAACTTCTAAATAAATATAATAGTATTAGTCTTGTGCTAATTGAAACAAAGCAATTTGTTCAATCTCATAAAAGATTTGTAATTTTTTAAGCTTTATGTAATTTATTGGTCTGTGTACTGATCATTCTACAGTCAAAGGTTTTTCTGAACGTTATCCAAATAATTCCAAGCGGTCAAAAACCAATTAAATATTTTCCTCCCTTTTATATATCTATACATAGGGTCTTTCACTAATCGCTTCCGTCTATAAGTCTCAATAAAACAAATTAAATATAAGTGAGATATAATAATTGTCGACATATCCATGACTCTGGTGAATAAATCAGGCTGAATTAGGCCGATGGTAAATGCTTTGTTGGCTTTGAGTGCCGCTGTAGGTTGTAGCTTATTTGCAAAAGGAAGCAACTTAAAAATATTTCACAAAATAAAGTTTAACAGGGTTAAATCGCAAGATATCGGTGATCAGTTCACATCACATCCTTAAACCGCTTGTGCAGAATGTCAAATGTGGCACATATCTCCGTCCGGTTCAAATTACATGTCCCTTGTGTGCCTATCATCCAATTCGGACCAAAAGAAGTTGGTAAAAGTTTTGAAATGGTATCTACATAAGTTTAAAAGTTAACCCCCGCAGTTGTATGTGGGCCCTCTAATTCGGCCAGTATAGGGGCATCCTAGGCGTTGCAGGGCACAAATTAAGAATTTCATTAAGCCACCATTTTTGTATGGGACCCACCTAAAGGTTGGAAATGCTTGGAACAAAGAACTAATGGAGTTCGGATATAAGCAAAAAAAAAAAAAAAAATTGATTTCAATTAAAAAATTTGTGATATTGATGAAAAAATTAGTTAAATTTTCACTAGTAAACACATTAATAGGTTCAATTAAACGTTAAATTCGCTTGAATAAACGTTTAATTCATTTGATTAAACGTTTAATTTTCTAATAAATCAACAATAAAACAATTGTGGGGAATGTAAGAAAAGACAAACACATTGTTTTATTGTTGGAATTTTGCTTAAGCTTTGATATCGTTGCAAATAAGACTTTTTGAGTGTTTGTAATTATCATTCCCTCTGTAGTCTAATATGTTGATATTTTTGGCTTTTCTAAAATTTTTGGGAAAAACGTCTCCTGATGATTTGGCCTAACCAACCAGTGAAATGAGCATAGGAACAGCTTATCCGCTAACAATAAATTTTCAGTTGTTTTATCAAGAATAAAAATAGTGAATTAAGCACAACAAATAAAATCTTTCAATAAATAATTGTATTCCCAAAAGCAACTTTGAATAAAAAAAAAAAATATTCTTAAAAAGGTGATTTTTTGGAATTTTATTCCAACTCTGTTTCATATTCGTTTTTTTTTACTCGAAAGAGAGTGGGTCCTTTAGATATAGAATTACTTACATTCTGTATCAAATACTTAATGAGTTATAAGATAATTTTATGTGACGCATATGAAACTACAACTGGCACGTGTCCTCACTCACTACTATAAATGAAAGTGAAGTGTGGAACGATAATAGTCCCTTAAACACACACTAACATGTGTATACGAAAGTTTGTTTAGAAAAACCAAAGCACTTAACAACAATTTTATTACATCAGTGTATGTGTGTGTATTTTTTTAGCTATTCAAACATTTTTTCTACACAATACAGCAGGCTTATATCCGATAAAAAACAAAATAATATACACATATATAAACGTATGGATGCAAAGTCATAAGAATAAAAATCCATAGCAGTAACGACGTTGGCAGATACATATTTAACTAAAGATTACAACCAACATTCCGCTTTATTTTCCATGAATTTTTGTATTTTGTGTAAAATTTTTTTGTGTGTTTTTGTAATGTAAGTACTTTTGCATGTACAAGTACTTATTGTTATGAACATTTTCATTTGGTTGAATTTTATTTTAAGTGGAAACTTACCTGCCGATGTAGTGGCTGCCACAGGTACAGTCGATGTTGTCACTGAACTGGGATTAGCGAAAGTACGCACTTGAGGGCGAAAATTAAATTTGGCACCCGAAGACTTGGCACCCATGCCAATACTTTCCTGATGCGATTTACCGCTACGCAAGACAATATAAACCTGCGAGGCAATGGAACAGAAAAAAAGTTGAATATTAAAATTTTACTACGAATTTTATGCAATAAAAAAAAGCAGCAGATATTTTGTAAGTTATTTAATTTAATAATTATTGAATTTTAAGCACAATAATTTTTGTAAGCCAGTAGCCCGTTTCTGTATTTCTCGCATCGTAAAATTTCCAAGTGATTCGGGACAAAAACAGTGCAATATGAAACAAAAAATGATTTTTCTCACACAAGTGTTTCTGTATCTGTGCTATGCAAGAATTATCTGTCATTTAAATATTTTTCCAGCAATTATTGGAAGGATGTGAGAAAAAGTGTTTCTGTTACAATATTTTGCGAAAAGGTTCTCACAAGAACTGTCAAAATAAGTCATATTTGAAATTGATGCGAGAAAAATTAAATTTCAAAAACTGGAGCCCAAATTATCTGAAAAAATAACTATATATATACCTATACTCATGTATGTACACAAGAATGTTTATTATTATTTTTTTTTTATTTGAAAAGAAAGAATTTAAATGATGAAAATAATATTTTTTTAGCGTTTCATTGTTTTTGTTTTATGCGAGCTGACAGATAAATTTGTGAAAAAATCGTTAATTTCTTAAGAAAAAATAAAAAAATAGTCTTTTTTTGTTTTAAAAAATCGGACAATTTAAAATTAATTTTGACAAATTTTATTCGATTTTTATTAACACATAATCAGAAAAATCAAAAAAAACCTAGTTAGAGTTAATGGGTATTTTGTACATATTTTATACATACACTCACAATATTCTGTACGTAAAATTAACTGAAATTGTAATATAAAATAAATGGATATTCAGTTAAAAACCGGTCTAATTATTTTTCATTTATTTTTAACCAAAAATTCATTTAATTTTTACTGTCAAAAATTCAACTGCGCATTCCGTAAAATCAAATAAATTTTCAGTTATTTTATGTAAGTCAGTAATTTTATATAATATAGGTTTTACTCGAATTTCTAAAAAATACCTGACTCATGTCCGCTTGTTTTTCTAATGAGAGAGGGAGAATATTTATTTTTATTCACTTACCCCGTTATACATGTTGGTTTTACTTTTGTTGTACTGACAACTTTGTTTACAGAAGAACTCTCAAGAAGACACCAGCAGCATGTCCGATATGGTATTCGCAATTATTTTACTTAAAAAATTTGATGTATTTAACTAAATAATTTGAACAAATAGAATATGGGAATTTTCTTTACAAAACATGCAAATCGTTTTTTACTTTTTGCCACAGATCTATAAATAGATAACTATAAATGAATTTTTGGTAGTTAATTATATAGAATAACTGAAAATTCATTTGTTTTTATGGAAATTATGGTTAATTTTTTATGGAATTCGCGGTTCAATTTTTGACAGTAAAATCCGTATTATTGTGCAGTTAGTTTTTTGAATAAATGGTTTAATCAGTTAAAAATAAATTTGCTTGGAATTTTAAATGTTTATATACTTCTTGAATAACCTACAGTCCGTTACTGTAATAATATTGTGAGTGTACATACTTAAGCTTGAGGTCTATTTTTATAAAATTATTTATTTTATTTTTTCTATAATTCGATAGCAATTTAAAATTTCAGATTGTTATTTTTCTCTTAGGAAGTCACACAAAGGCGTGATAAAATATCATATTGAACTAAAAATAACACTTTTTCCTCTAGTGCATTGACTAAAAAATGGGCTAATAGTTTAATATTTTGATCACATAAACAAATGTATTAAATAATCCAAGGAAATAAAAATTAAACAGTTTTCCCTCGAAATTTTTAGGGAACAGGCAAACAATTTTCATAATAGGGATAAATATGAAAATTTAATCTGCCTCGTTTCAAAAGATATCTTTTTTCTGTAGTGTCTAATACACAAACATAAAAAAATATTAAAAAATCTTTCATTTCGAAGACTGAATGCCATTGTCACTAGAAGAAATCAGGAAATCGGCACTATGTCAATTTCGGAACAAAAAAATCGTCAAATCTGGCAGCACTTTTTTATTATATTTATTTCTTTCGTTGAAGTTTCGCTTGCATTTGACACTTTAATACTGGAAGTATTCCAGTTAAAACAGAATCTGTGTTGTCTGCTGTCGGATATAAATACAGAGACACTTT
Source organism: Pollenia amentaria (assembly GCA_943735925.1). Lineage (NCBI taxonomy): Eukaryota > Metazoa > Arthropoda > Insecta > Diptera > Polleniidae > Pollenia > Pollenia amentaria. The sequence continues at coordinate 177,501,161 of OX031010.1, read as the reverse complement.
TCTCACAAAGCGAGAAACGATGGAATTTTTTGTTTCACACTTAATGTGAGCAATTTTACGATGCGAGAAATACAGAAACGAGCTACAGGTGGAAAATTTACAGGCTTCTAAATGCGAAATTCACTATGTAACCAAGTAGTGTATTTTTGCCCCGATGTGAACCAAATTTTGAACAGAGATGTTAGCAATCAGCAGTGTCTTTATTTGGGCATTTTTGCAGCTAAATTTAGCATTAAAAATTTGTATTTAGCTGCAAACTTTTATTTAGCAGTTGGCATTTTATTTAGCACTTTTAGAAAAAGTTGTTAGCTTTTTTTAGCATTATGTATTTAAAAAATTTGGACGAATTTATGCTAAATAAACGAAATTTTTTCACTTAAATTTTTTATGAATTATAATAAATTTTGACTAAAAATAGTTTTACCAAAAATGAAATTTCGTATGAAAATGGATAATTCTTATGTTAAGTAACATCTTACCTGTCTTTAAAAAAAAAAAAAAATATTCTGAGAATATTAGAAATGCCCTTATCATGTCGATTGTAAATATTATTTGCCCTTTGATATTGAAGGTACAAGGAAATTTCACTTTGTATTTAGATAAAAATTCAATGGTGTAAATGTTTGAAAAATGGTTTGGTCTATACTGCTGAAAAAATAATTGTTTTAAACCCTTAACTTATCTTAAACTAAAAAAAAAAAAAAAATTATCTAAAAAGGGAAATAAATCGTTTAAATTTGGCAGATATTAGAGATTTTCAGGCCACCTAAATTTAAAATTTAGGCCCTAATCATACAAAACGCAGCGCAACGCCAAATAATAACATTGAAAGCACAAACAATGTTATAAATATTTTGTAATGTTGTTGTTGCTTTCTACATATATTTTTTCAAACACAGTGTGTAAGATAAATGCAATTACAAAAATATTTTAATGTTTTTACGAAACTGTCATAAAAGCATAAATGTAGAAGATATTATTGGAGTTTTCTTAGATATTATTCTTACTTTTAATTTTCAAACATGCTCGCAGTTCACACTAAATTTTCGATTTTTTTTACTTGGTAAAGTTGGAAAATGTTCAATACATTTTGTTTTTTTTTTTAAATTTTAAAATGTCAATATTTTAAAAGTCAATTTAAAAAAAAAAAAATTAAGTTTGTACTCTTTTATTGTTATACATGTTTTACACCCAAAACAATTTCTTGATATAAATGTTAATGAAAATCTATGCGCTTAGTTTTGCGTCTCACTGTACTTTAAAATTCTCTCACAATACATATTCAAAACATTTTTGAACATCAATGATTTATAGAGAGCAACTGTTTCAAAAGGGATTTTTTCTTCTCGATGAAGTACTAAAAACTTCCGTTCTCCTCAGCCCCTTAAAAAATTTGTCAACATGCTTTGGAATGGATCAGCAATACCTTTACTTTAACCTCAAGTAAATATCAGCCCATCAGTCTTGCGTGTGATATTCTACACAAAACTCTACACTTAAGAGGGTGTATTTGCAGCTGATGCATTGTACTATGATTTGACATTACATACGTGTATATTCCAAAATTATGGTTATTGGGGAATTAATTTAATTGAGATTTATTGATTGTAGTTTGTGCTAAATATCGTCGGTTTGCAAAATAAAATTGTAATTACTTCGTTTTAAATTTTATTACCAATTTCCTAAGTCTTTTTTTAGAATAATACAATCCACATTTTCATATTTTAATCAGGCTAAAGTTCATTAAATTTAATTTTCACTAAATTATTTTTGTGAAGAAAGGAATTTTACAACATAAAATGAATTAAAATTTATTAATAATTTTTTAATTCTTGACTGAACGGGGAATTGAACCCACGTTCACGGACAGACTGATTTGGCATGTTTCAATAGTAATCACACTATCTCTTCAGAGATCTTTTCCGTTCAACACTCATTGCCATTGAAGGCGGCTGGCGGCAGAGCTGCCGTTTTGGGTTATTTCTAACCAAAATTGGTAATTTTATTTCTCAATGTGGAGACGTGAATATTTTTTTAATTTTGGTTACTTTTTTTCTAAAATAATAATACTTATGACTACACTTGCAATTTAAATTTTATACACTTGCAATTTTTTTTAAATTTTTAACGTCTTTATTTCCATGGTTGGTTATCTCGTATTTCGATTTGAAGGAAATTATTTATGACTTCGAATAATATGTACTTTACACTATGCCTTTCTCATTATTTGTTTCAAATAAACGGAAATTCGTATACTTTACTGAAAACAAATAATTCCTATCAAAATAGCTACTATATATTTTTGCCATATGTGATTTTTTTATTAATCGATTGAGATTTTCAATTGATTTTTTTTTTCTGATTTTAAGAGTAGTAAGAATAAGTGTTAATTAAAGTAGAAAGTGCAAAATATCACGCGGAACCAATTTCAGAACATGACTGAAAATGTACACAAAAGTAGTTTTAGTGTTTCTAAAAACTTGAATAGAAGTAAAATTTACATTATTTCCAGTATTATATTTTAATATATTGAAATAAACATTAGAATGTTTAAAAAATTTCCATATAAAAAATTAATTACTGTAAGAAAATAACGTGAATTTGTATAACCTGTCAGTATGTATTATATTTAATGTTTTTCAGATAATGATTTGACAATATTTTCAACTTATATAAAAAATTTGACTGTCAGTCATGTACTTTCTCCCCATTGAATGTACGTTCTGAAATACGAATTTGCTTATATATAAGCGAATACATATATTCGCCATAATATTATACAATAATTCTCAAAATATTTCAAATAGAACAATTTTGAAAGAGCAGTAATAACAATTATTAATTTGAAATACGATTTACAAACAAAGGAAACAAGTTATACACATTTTTATAATATTTTAGATATATGTATGTAAGTTAGAAAGTATTTACAAACAGTTTCCAAAACAATCGTAATGTCACCAAACGTAAATTTCGATCTCGAAAAAGATTAAAAATCGCCACATTTTACAGCCCTGCCACTAACAGTTTAAAAGCGGAAACAATTAAATTTTTCCTTTTTTGTTATTTATAACTGCGTAGTGCAAATTTCGTTTATTGAAAATATTAAAAAAAACATAATTTATTAAGTTTCAATATACTACACTTTGTATCGAAATGAAAAAATTCTCAAATAAATAGATACTTTTAATAAAAGTTTCTCGCTTCTTTTTATATGTACAGGAATAACATTTCTTGTTTTGTTTTCCTTACTTGTAATTAATATTTTCCTATTAAGTTTTTTTATGTTTTTTAATTAAATAAATTTGGTTATATTTTTTCACATTTGGTAACTTTTTCAAACAATTTAGTTGTAAAAATTTGATTAGTCGTGGCAGCAGTGGCTGGCGGTCAATAGCCAAACATCAATCTTTAAACCAAATTGATAGATTGAAATTTGTTTTTGAATGATAATATATTTTTATAGATTTTAATGTTCCTCACTACTTCTGTTTTTTCATATTTTTTGTCAAAAATTCCTCTTGAAATCCAAAGTTTATTTTTCTGTTTTTCATGTTTTTGTCTTTCTTTATCTCGTTGACCTTTTTTAGCACAACTTGAAGGACAAAAAATGTAAACGTGGAGCTTGTGCCTTAGCTGTTACCAATAATTACAATTAAGGTTAATTTATTGAACTGTTTATGGGTTTTAATCCAAATATTCTTATAATAATCAGGCTAAAGTTCATTTAATTTAATTTTCATTAATAATGTAAAATAAATAAAAAAAATCGCTTTAGAATAATAAAGTTTTAATACCATTAGAACTACCTTATTTCTTCTGAACCACCCTGTATCACACTTTGGCTATTTTGTTTCCCTTTTAAAATATTCGCTGCTTAAAAAACAAAAGCAGCTTATCCCCAGGTTTTAATTGTTATTCTTGCCGAAATAAATACTTCTACACGACTATGGCAACACACGCTAAACAAATTTTTTTTCATCTTAAAATACCCAAAACAAATTACAATTCACTTAAGTAAAACTCACCTTACTGCCAAATATTAAAGCCAACAATAGGGTAATTGTTAATTGAGTATGGCAGAAAAATATAATGTACAATAAATCGGGATTAGCCGGTGACTGTAGGAAAAGCCTGCAAAACAAACAATAACAAAAAACAGAATTAATGCAATAAAAATGAAAATTGAAAATAATATATTAATTTTCAGTTTCACAAAAACAATTTAAACAATCAAATATTTTTTAAATAAATAAAAACAACTTACATGGATACATTAAGAAAACACGTTAATAGGAATTCATTGTAAATTGCCATAGAAATGAAACGACTTTCGTTGAACTCGGAAGGGGCTTTGCGCACCATGATACACAGTCTCACACCCCAAGCTAAAAATACCACTTCCACTGAAAATATTAAGAAGAAGAAAAAAGTTTAGTATAAGGAAAACATTATTTTAAGCATTTACATCAAGATTAACTAACGAAAATAAGGTTTTCCATTACATAACGATATGAATTCGCCTGAGCAGTTGTTTTTTTTTTGGGATAAATGAATAAATTAAATTACTCCAAGAAAATTACATTTTTTTAAACGTTTTTTAAGTTAAGATAGAAATCTAAAAGCTTTACAAATCATAAAATTAAATTAACTAAGATATTGCGCTTTGATTCGAAACATTGGCGGAGTTCAGTACTTGGAGCAAAATATCTTGCGAAAGAGCATTTTTCTATGAAATCTTAAAAAGACTCTGTGTATCAGAGTTCCAAATGGTCAGTCACAATTTACTCACGGTTATACACTGTTGTGTGCTGTTTTATTCCAATTTTTTTTACTTTGAGCAAACACTGTGGAGATGCCCCCTACTAATGCAATGCATTGTATTGGAATTAATAAAATAGGTTTTTAGGAGAAGGAAAGAGGGAGTTGTAGCTGCCGGGAGTCTATTCCACATACGGCTGGTTCGACCGAGAAACGAATTTTCCCTGTAATGCGGTGTGCGATACACTGGACCGTCGGCAACGAAGGGATGTGATCTGCTGGAAAGGGGAGTACTACCGGCATGTATCCGCGTCTCAGGGATAAGTTTGCCCATCTCAGCTGAACACTAACCGTGGTTATAGCGATAGAACAATGACACACAACCCACATTTCGACGATGCTTTAATGAGGCAATAGAGCTGGATACGCTACTGTCATTGATAAGCTTCAATGCACTCCTTTGCACCCGATTCAGAAGCTTAAAGATACCCCTTGAAGCACCTGCCCAGATATGGGAGTTGTATTCCATTTTCGGTCGGGTATAGGCGGTATAAATGGTGAGGAGTTCAGACGGAGTGAAGTAGTTCTTGCAGTGTTTTAAAAAACCAAGGCACTTGAATGCTTCTTTCGACACTTGAAAAACATGTTGGTTCCAAAGAACATCACATTGAATTTTCATGCCAAGAACATTAAGAGTTGTCATTAGCTATAACTCCCATGGATACAGATGACGCTGATTCCACAATACGTCTGTGGGCTAACATACAATACTGGGTCTTACGAGCATTAAAATCGGCCCTATTCGCAACACCCCACTCGGAGATTGTCGTAAGGTCATGATTGAGTGTGTCGTTCATATTCTGCCGCTTAGCTTCAACCTCAGTAAGGCTTGTTCTATGATGAAAGGAAAATGAATGACAAATGCTGCTGTCATATGTGAATGAATGGATAGGATTGGAAGTTAGACCCAGGAGGTCGTTAAGAAAAATAAGAAAAAGTGTAGGAGAAAAGGAGAAAGAAAGGAGAATGAGTAAGAATATTTAGGGAGTGGGGTTTTTGTGGGGCCTATGGTCAATTATCTTTACAAAATTTAATTGTTTAAATTCTAGTCTTATGCAACTATGACGGCCCAAATTTGACTACAGCAGCATTGTTTGTTGCAGTTTTAGGCGTATATGGGGCATATGGTGAATTCTGGACTGATCATCACGAAACTCAGAAGTATATAAATGAATTTGTGCAAAATATTATGCCAATCCGCGCACTCTGCAATTATTCATGTTAGTTTTTGTAACAAAATTATAAATTTTTTTAAGGAAGGTTGTGCCACATTTGGATTCATTAGACCCCTTTCAGATTTGGCAAGTTAGTTGCGCAAGTTACATGCCGAATATAACAAAGTATGTACTAAATAATGTTTTCCTTAATCCGACCTTACCGCTGACATCCACAAACCAAGAGTTGCTCAAGAGACTTGCGCAAGTAACTTTCCGTGTCTGAAAGGGGTCTTACTCTATTCATACTAAACCGAAAGTGTGAGATTTCAATCCCAACTAGTTGTAGAGGGTGTACACTTGAGAGCTGTTAAAGCAGTGGAATGCATAGGCTAGCTAAAATCAAATAAAGGCGATATTATTTGAACGCCATTCATATTGAATGTCATTCATATGAACCGCAATTTGTTCGTCGTTGTTTAAAAGAAATGTGTCCAATGTTTCTATCTGAAGTTCGTCTTGGATTGAGTGCTGAACTTACCGGCTTGTTGGATTTCAAGCAAACGTATTTTGAATTAGTTAAAATGAGACCTGTGACAAATACATTAAATATATGCTAATGCATTAAAAATTTTTTTTTTTATTGAACCAAACCAATGGTATTGCAAGTTTATTGCATTATCATTTCACCATTTCAATGCACTAAAAAAATTTTTTAATTCTAATTTTTAACGTTTTTAAGAGGAATGAGTAGTCACTATAGGGTCCAGGGAAATAGTACCACTATCCCACTACATGGAATCGATGGGCAGGAAAACGGTCTATCGAACGAAGTTAGTTGTAGTTCTGAAATAATTTCAGATCTTAAGAAATTTTATAAAAAAAAAAAAAACAATTTTAAATTCTAATTTTTAACGTTTTTAAGAGGGATGAGTGGTCACTATGGAGTCCAGGGAAATAGTAGAACTAGAGCAAATAACAGACCTACCAATCCAAATCGGACAGCTTTTTCTAATGTTTTTAAGTGTTTGTACTTTTTTTAAGTTTGAATTTTTTATATTAGAAAAAATCTCTAAAATAGATGTTATTGTTGCTTTTAAAGAAAGAAAAAAACTCTGTCTCTGCTTAAAATGTTCTTGTAAAAAGCCCATTTGTGTACGTTTGATAATCCGAAATTTGGATGTTTTCAAAAATCTTTGAAGTATGAATGAAGTTTGAAACGAATTATTTTGAATTTTTTTTAAAAAAAAAATAAACCTGTTGCAAGTAAAATTTATATATATTTTTTTAATTTATTTATATAATATGTTCTTTATTCGACTTTTATTATTTTCAAGATTAATAAATTGTCGAGCTTGAGCTCTTTTTATAAAAAAACTTTAAACTTTTATTAAACCAATATTTCGGCACTTCTTAAATTTATTAAAACTTTTTAATTTATTTTTCAAATTTGATAAATTCAAAATTTGATGTGCAAACAAATTTTTTGTCGTGTATGGATTTTTTTTTATGAAATGAGTTTTAAAGCAATTTCTGGCAGCATTGATCTGAACCATCTTTTTTGATATTGAATTCAAAGTGTCCAGGTTAGGGGGCTTCCCGCCCTCAGATTTGACGGGGTTTATTTCATTTATGGGGTACAAATTCTTACGGGGAAAATTGGGGAGGGGCATACATTTATATTTAGGGGGTTTTTTTAGAGGGTTTCACAATTTGCTTGCCTATACATAATAATAACTAGGTTGGCTGAGCAAAATCGTTTTTGAAAATAAAAAAGAAAGCATTTTAAGGGTAAAATATTTATTGAAAAACGTGTCTCAACTAAACAAACACCTGACATGGCTGAAACTTTTTAATTCTCATAAATGTACAAAGTTCACGAAAATGGTTGCCCAACACTCGATTTTTTTAAAGAAACTTTATTCCAATATTTAAAATTTCTACGTACTCTATTTTGATTTACATATGCAGGTGCATATTTTACAGCCTTTTTGAAACGCAAAAATTGTTTTTAAGACATTTTTTTAAATAAAAATATTCAGAATCTTGAAAAAAATATTTTTGGGGGAATTTCAGTAAAATGTTAAGTATTTTGCATTTTTTGCTTTATTTAGGTACATTTTGATATTAGAACGCAAATGAAAACTGAGTCAAGTTAAATAAATTAAAATGAAATTATTATCTAAACTATTTCATTTAGGGGGGACTTTTTTCAAAATACGTTAAATTTTTGGAGGTTTTTATTTTTTTGGGGGGAAGAAAAAAATAACTTGGTAACACTGATTAAATAACACCATAGATTTTAGTTTAATAAACAGAGTTCAATAACATTAAAAGGAAACGTTAAAAGTTGAGTTATATCGCTTTGTTATGGAACTCCTGTAGCTCTTTTCTGTATTTCTCGCATCGCAAAATTTCTCACATTAAGTGTGAAACAAAAAATTCCATCGTTTCTCGATTTGTGAGAAAAAGGTGTTTCTGTATTTGAATGCGAGAACAGACAACACAGATTCTGTTTTAATTGTAATACTTCCAGTAATTAAGTGTCAAATGCAAGCGAAACGTCAACGAAAGAAATAGATATAATAAAAATAGGGCTGCCAGATTTGACGATTTTTTGTTCCAAAATTGGCGTAGTACCAATTTGCAGATTTTTCCTATTGACGATATTATTCAGTCTTCGAAATAAAATAATTTTAAATAGTTTAATATGAGTAGGTGAGATGCAAAACTCGTTCGTTACAAAATTAAAAATCGAGATGGCTGATTCTCACAGTTCCGTTGGGCGCTTTATGAGATGAAATATACGGATTGTATTAATGTATGCCATTTTCCAGGTTTTTTTCAAGGACATGTATTAATACAATCAGTATATTTCATCTCATAAAGCGCCCAACGGAACTGTGAGAATCAATTGCCATCTCGATTTTTAATTTTGTAACGAACGAGTTTTGCATCTCACCTACTCATATGTTTGTATATTCGGCACCACAGAAAAACGATATCTTTAAAATCAAGGCAGCTTAAAAAATTTTTCGGCAAACTCTAAATTTCGAAGGAAAACTGTTTAATTTTTATTTCCTTAGATTATTTAATACATCGGTTTATGTGATCAAAACAAAACATTTTTCAATCAATGCACTATAGGACATTTTTGCCATTTTTCGGCCAAAAGTGTTAGTTTTAGTTCAATATGATATTATGTCACGCTTTTAAGTGATTTTTTCAGGAAAAAAAAAGCAATCTGAAATTTTAAATTGTTATCGGATTAAAGAAAAATAAAATAAATAATTTTATTTCAACAGACCTCAAGCTTAAGTATGTATGTATGTATAAAATATGTATTTTACCCATGAACTTTAACAATTTTTTTTTTTTTTTGATTATGTTATAAAAAAATCAAACAAAATTTGTCAAAATTAATTTTAAATTGTCCGATTATTTAAAACAAAATAGGCGATTTTTTTTATTTTTTTATTAGAAAATTAACGATTTTTTCACAAATTTATCTGGCAGCCCTGCATAAAACGAAAACAATGAAGAGCTTAAAAAAATTAAAATAACAAAATATAACAATTGTGTTTCATTTATTTTCATCATTTAAATTCTTTCTCTTCAAATAATAATAAAAAAAATACAAATTCTTGTGTACATACATAATTTGTGCTCCATTTTTTGAAATTGTATTTTTCTCGCATCAATTTCAAATATGACTTATTTTGACAGTTCTTGTGAGAAACTTTTAGCAAAATATTGATATAGAAACACTATTTCTCACATATTTCCAATACCCAGCAAAAACTTTACTTACCTGGTAAGTTAGCAAGTAATATTGGAGAAATATAAACACTACTTATTTATAGACTGAATAACTACTTATTTTTATTCGAGTTGTCCACATAATTCAGTAGTTACAATACACTTATTACAAGTCACAAAATATCTAGTTATTATTTAACTACCAGTAAGTTGAAGGCAAAAAATAATTAGTTTTTATTTAATTGGCGCTATTAGGTCTATTAATAAGTAGTTATGGAGCTAGTTACCAGTAAGTAAATATTCAGTACTGAAAACAAGAGAACTAATAAGTAGTTATTTAGCTGATTATTAGTAAGCAAATATTCATAGCTGCAAATACCAGTAGTGAAAAGTACTTACTGAGGTCATTACTAGCAAGTACTTATTGAGGTTTTCAGAATAATGACAATTGTAATGACAACTACTTACCAGGTAACGTATGAAATAACTACGACCTATTACCCAAATTAAAAAAGTTTTTCCTGGGTAATTGCTGGAAAATTATTTATATGACAGATAATTCTCCCAAAGTAAAGATACAAAAACACTTATGTGAGAAAAACCATTTTTTGTTTCATATTGCACTGTTTTTGTCAAAATTCACTTGTTTCATGCGGGAAATTTTACGATGCGAGAAATACAGAAACGGGCTACTGATTTGCTTTAGTTCCAAGTTGCTGTATAAAGAAACTTATGATGTTTTCTTTTCTATAAAAAATAAAGGTGATATATTTTTTAAAAGGTACATCTATAAAACGTCTTGCCGACCCTGTATTAATGCAATTTTTTATTTGAAGAGAATAAAACACAAAATTGGACCGCCCTGTTTTTAACAGCTGACAAAAAGTTTGTTCTTCAAAATATAAAAAAATATGTACCTACACAAATTAAAAAGGTTGTTCTTCAAAATATAAAAAAAATATGTATAAAATTTGTTAATAAATTAATATTAAATATATAAATAGATAAATAAAATGAATGACGAAATTCCAATTTCATTAAATTGTTTTTTATAAAATATGTAAACAAGAAAATACCTTTGCCAGATTGCAGATTTATTAACAACAAGTTTTTCAGATTTCTTGATTTGACGTTTTTTTTTCAAAAACTATTTAATAACACCGAATCCATTTTAATTTTATATCACTGACAACCTGACAATGTAATTCTTTCTTATGTTTTTACTATTAAATAATAAAAAAAAATTAACTATTAAAATTTTAAATTTTTACTGTCCTGATTAGAGGCGACTTTTTTCCCAACTCCGTTAGGTAGCCCTATATATAAACAGAAGCCATCTTTTTACAGGGCATTATCAACACTGGCAATTTATACGGGACGTAAAGTGCAATGCCTTATGCCATTAGTAGGGGTGCATTTTTTAGAATAAAACAAGCCACCCTTTTAGAGAGCGAAGCATTTTTAAGAAACGAACACCAATTTTTAAATAAAAAGACACATTTTTTGTAGAAAAGAAAACACTATTAATTCCGCTTCTTTTTAAGGATGCCTAAACTTTACAAACTGTATAAGTAAGTTTTTATTAACTATAACAATCATTGCTTCTAAATATCTCTTTAATTATTTCTGAACAAATTTTCCTTCGATTATGTTTTTAAGCGTAAATAAAGTTACTTTTTTAACGACAAACCCTTCTACCCAACTCTTCTGCACTTATGCCGATGACACCATTTTCACTTTTATAATTGTGATCTTTTGTAGTTAAAGCTCTTGAGGTGCTTCTTTGTGTACCAACTGATGCGTCCCAAGTTACATTAGCAGCTCCTGCTGTCAGCTCATTTAGTTGTAATAAAAAGATGTGTAAGAGGTGTGAGAGTGCTTGATAAGTGGCAGGGTAAATGGTTTCACACTATTACAAACATTTTTTTACTTTTTAAAATTATTCTTCAGAACAAGTTTGTTTACAGCAAACAAACTTTGGATATCATAAAGTAAAAAAGGAAGTGAAGATGATGTTATTTAAACACTAACGCGTTAAGAAGTTTTTAATTTATCACTTCAAGATTTTCCTGTTTATATTCCTGGCCTCAATAGGTAGGGAGGGTATTGAGCGTTTATGCTGGAGTTTGTAGTGGTAAAAAATAATGGCTGTAAACGCACCTTTGAGTATTGGAGCATGTCAGTCTGTCAGTGCATTCATGTAAAGCTTATGATTTAGGTTCAAGTCGCAGTAAATGTTTTGAAGAAATTTGGCACGTACGATTTTTTTAGACGAAGTCTCTTGCAATTGATTGCAATCTGCCCTATACTAATAATCTTTCGAAAAAAGCCTGAAACATGAGCTCTAATTTGTTTAACATAATTTTAAACATTTTATTAGGTAAACTTTTTTTGCTAAAGGCCGGAAGTTGATTTCACTCAAAGCAAAGAAAGGTAAAGCTTGCCATCAAGGTAGATACTAGGGTATTAATTCGTTTAACCGTTACTCGGTTAACCGATTAATTCGAACCCGATTAATTCGTACCAGTTAATTTAAAATTGGCTATTTTCGATTAACGATTAAACCGGTTAATTTCAGTCAATTAACCGATTAACCGATGTAGCAAAATTTTCAAGTTATTGTGGTATTAGAACTCATTTTTTGTGTTTTTAATTATTTGTTTCGTCTCATATACAAAAAGTTTGTGTTTAGGAAATATATTTTCATACAAATAAAGAAGGTGTACAGCAGGGATGTCAGCGTCATACACAATTGTGTAAGCAAAACTCACATGTACGCGAGCGCAAAATATAATTTTTTACTGCAAAACACTCTCATTCACAGGGCTATACCACACGGCCTGTTTTGAGGCCCCTAAACAGAAATAATATATTTATTATTTATTATTTTTGTTTATGTTTTGTTTTATTTCTGTTTTTAACATTACAATGATTGACAAATAATATCTACATTGTTTTGCATTTAAGCTAACGATATGTGTTTTGTTTGTGAAAATAATTCTTTGATGCCTGTGAAAGGGTCCCTTTGTCTTTCGTTAAAAAGACGTGCCTAAATGCAGAAATTATTAAGAAAAAAATAGCCACAAGAATTTGATGGTATTTTGTGCTTGTAAAAATATTTTTCTTTCTGTACCAATCGCGTCGGTGGGTTTTTTTTCGTTGAAAACACTTTTCTTAAGTAAGTAAAAATATTTAAAAAACTTGTTAAAAAAAGTCTTGTTTTCCTACAATTTATGTGTAAACCTATACACATAAAAGCAAATGTGACAGCAGGTAAAATTTTTGGGTAAGAAGATGTGTATTATTGATGTATTGTAACTATCTTAAAAAGTCTTTAATGAAACCAATATTATTGCAGTATCCAGATTTCAAAAAACAGTTCTGCGTAACAACAGATGCAAGCAAACACGCTTGTGGCGCCGTACTTACACAGGAATATAACGGAAAACATTTACCAATAGCATACGCCTCAAGAAGCTTCACAAAAGGAGAAGGGAATAAATCAACCATTGAGTAGGAATTGACTGCCATACATTGGGCCATAAAACATTTTAGACCATATATCTATGGAACACATTTTTTGGTACGAACGGATCATAGACCGTTATCATACCTATTTTCTATGAAGAATCCAAGCTCTAAACTGACCAGAATTAGACTTGATCTTGAAGAATATGATTTTGAAATTGAATATCTTAGGGGAAAAGATAACCACATTGCAGACGCATTATCGCGTATAACAATAAATGAATTAAAGAAAGTAAATACTGAAAATGAAAACATACTTAGAATAATTACTAGATCAATGAGTAATAAGACGCAAAATACTGCAGAAAGTAAAAATATAAATCGGCATCAATTAAATGAAAATAAAAAGCCCAGTATATATGTACCAATTAAGAACACTGACGTCAGAAAATACTATAAATTAAAGATGACCAGTGTGAGATGTTACATTAAACGAGGAAAATCTATAATTGCATATATACCAATCAATGATTTGTTTATTAATGGGAAACTCGACTTAGGACGGTTTTTCCCAAGGCTCGAAGAAGTAGTCTGTAAACATAATATTACAAAATTACAAATGGCACCTAGTGAGAAAATTTTCGAATTTATCTCTATTAATGAATTCAAACAAATGGGCATTAAAAAATTGAATCATACTTATATAAAAGTAGCGCTACTGAATGAGGTGACCAGAATTGATAACAAAGCCGAAACTATCCAAGATGTTATGAGACGATACCATGATGACCCAGCAGAAGGAGGTCACTGCGGTATATCAAGAACATTAAACAAAATAAAAAGATATTATTATTGGAAGAATATCACCAAAGACGTAACAAAATACATTAAATCATGCCAAAAGTGTCAAACAGCAAAGACTACAAAACATTTAAAGAGTCCGATGATATTAACACCAACGCCTGCAAAACCATTTGATATCGTATTAGTGGATACTATAGGTCCATTACCAAAATCTTATAATGGAAATGTATATGCAGTTACTATTATATGCGATATGACGAAATATCTCGTGACAATACCAATACAAAATAAAAGTGCTAAAACAGTTGCAAAAGCAATATTTGAGCATTTCATTCTTACTCATGGTCCGATGAAGACGTTCATTTCAGACATGGGTACAGAATACAAAAATTCTATATTGACAGAAATATGTAATCTTCTTAAAATAGAAAAACTCACTTCAACTGCTCACCATCATCAAACAATGGGAACAATAGAAAGAACTCATAGAACTTTTAATGAATACATAAGATCTTACATATCTGTTGACAAAGACGATTGGGATGAATGGCTTAGGTACTTCACGTACTGCTTTAATACAACACCATCGTCGGTACACAATTACTGTCCATATGAATTAGTTTTTGGAAGACTTCCAAACGAATTTCAAAAATTTAATGATATAGATAGAATTAGTCCATTATATAATGTAGACGATTACGCTAAAGAGGTAAAATTTAGACTAGAAGTAGCGCATAAGAGGGCCCGAGATATGCTAGATAGATCTAAGTTAATACAAAAATTTAATTACGATAAGGATATATTAGACTATAATTTCAAAATAGGAGATTTAGTTTTACTTCAAAATGAAACAGGGCACAAATTAGACCCAAGGACCGTATAAAATTAAAAAATTAAATTTAAGAAATAATGTAACTCTAGTCGATAAGAAAACAAATAAAGAGCAAATAGTTCATAAGAATAGACTTAATATTTATAAACAAAGAAAAGAAATATAATAATAATATAACCTAATATAACCCAATATAATACAAAATTTTTTTAGCATAAACATAATTATAAGTCAATAATAAAGTTTGTATACATACATTCCTAAGTACAAATATCATTATTGTATAATTAAAATTTTAAGTCTTTTTGTTGTAAAAGAATGCTCATACAACTTTGTTATATAAGCATTCTTCCGTAAAAAGGGAGGTGTAGCATGCGTAGCATTCATTGCTTGCGTTATTGCCGACAAGAATATTTTTCGTTGTTTAAATATAAAAGAAGATCATATTACACAACGATCAGTACTATATGCATTGTACAGCGACAATGCTGATTACAGTAAGCAAAGCTGAGAATGTTCAGTCAGACTGACATAACACCCACTGTAAGCATTATTAAACAGTCAACACACTTGTTGTTGTATACTGATCGTTGTGTCGCACATTGCAAATCTAACCAAAAGTACTCTGTCCCTTGCTATGTCTCCCACTGTATATAAATTTGCTTAATCAGCAATTAAGTACTATAAATAAGGTTCAATTTTAATTAATAAAACAATTCTTTGCTTAACACCCTAGAGAGCTTTCAAGCAGCTCTTGCAAAGAAATAATAAATCAAATAAAAACAATTTGTTTTATTTACAGTATTAATGAAACTTTATTGTTTAACGTCCACAAACCTAAAAAATTTTTTGTTGTTTCGAAACGCAATTTAAATTTAGAAGATATTATTGGTAAATAAAAGTATATTTTTATAGGCTAGTAAAATCTTCTCTTTTTATAATGGTGGTTAATAATTATAGAATATTTTTAAACTTAATGGAGTTATTATTTGCATTGGTATGTGCAAATATTATTTTCATTGTTGGCATTCGCAAAGGTATGTTGAGCACAAAATTAAAAATATTGGAAGGAATTGTATAAGGTTGTAAAAAGACTTCATATATTGTCAAGTGCTCAATTTTTCCAAAAAATAAGCAAAGTTTCTGCGAAATACAGGTTCCAAATTAAATTTATTTAAATAATAACTGATTGTGTCTGTCAATAACTCAACATTTTTCGATAATTGTGTTATTATTAATTGCTCTAAAGTCTTCATAGCAAAATATGTATGTTAATAAGGCCTCGTAATAGACCTCGCAACCGCAGATTTCTCCCGCTGGGAATGTAAGAGACAAGAGTAATCGCACCAACACAATCATATTTGACACCACTGGTGTACAGTGATCTTTATTTTAAATAACAACAGCTTTTTGTTACTCGGACTTTGTATTTGCATGTGTTCAATCATTTGCTTCTTCTCATATCAATCTTTTAACAGAATTAACCGAAACAATTAGAAGTGTTCAACATTTAAAAAAAATTTTAAAACAGGACTCCTTTGGCATAATGGAAGATTTTATATGTTTAAACTTTAGAGAAACCCAAAAAAAAGACTGAGATATTAGATAATCTGTATTATGTGCTGCTTTTTATTTATCCAACATCAACGATAAGTAAAAGAATTTTTTCCAAGTAAATTTTTATCAGAACTAATGAAAAGAATCGCTTAAATCCTAAACATTTAAACTTAATTATTTTTCTAAAAGATTATGTTATAAGATATCCTTCAACTATTGAAATAACTTATAAAATTATATTACAGTTTATTTTTTAATTACGCCATAATATTTATGTATTAATTAAAAAATATGTATTACATAATTATGATTTTTTTTTTTTTGTTTGCTCGTTTTAGTTCAAGAATTGTTATGTTTATTATGTTATTACTTTTTTTTTAAAAAATCAACTCCAAATAATAAATAATTAATGCGTTTTTATTCATTCAAATTATTTTATTTATAAAAAAAAATTTATTAATCGGTTAACCGATCAATATCAAAATTAACCGATTATTTACCGATTAAACCAAAACCGCGGTTCATTAATCGAGCGATTAACCGATTAAAGCAAAAGCCTGATTAAATGAATACCCTAGTAGATACGGATTGCAATTTTTAAATATAATTTAAACAAATTTGCCGCATATGCTTCTTCTGATAATTGGACAGTAAAAGTCGATACGTGGTATTACAAAGTAACGAAAAAAAAATCTCTCGAAATAGTCATTGACCAGGAGCGCAATGTTGCCATAACTCGTTACCTTAGTCGGAAAAAGTGCTTAGTCCACTTTTCGTCGAAATTGAGATTTTGATGTAGCTTGCTAGTATAATTCAAAATACATAATACTATTTTTCTGTTTTTTCTTGCTGGAATGCAGTGGTAGGCAAATATGCGAAGTCCAAAAAAAAATTTTAAAAAGTAAAAAGTCCAGTTGAAAGGAACAAAAAATTTTTTTTTTTTTTTTTAATAAAGTCTTTTCTTTTCAAGTTGGATTATAACGAATTACAGCAATTTGACAATATCTACAATATTAAATATCTTCTTTGCATTTCATATAATTCCTTATCTGAAAGTGATTACAGTTTTAAATGCTTTTGCATGCATTGAGAATTTTGGTTATTTTCAATATCTTTTTCGTCCTTGTTATAACCACACACCTAAATACAATCTTTAGTATTTAATGTCTTCAGTCGAATTTTGTGAATTTTAAAAAATATAAAATATTGCAAAATACCATAATTATACAGTTTTTTTTTACACCGAAGGTAACTATTTATTGTATTGTATTATTTATTCGCCTGGACGAGGTAAAAATTGTGAAGCAAAGTATAAACTTCGTTTTACCGAAGAGTGGAAAAATTTACCACAGAAATTTTTTTTTTTTTTTTAATTTTATTTTCAATTTAATTCATTACAATAGGTGGCCTCAGCACCCAGTGGCATTTTTGAGGCGAGTTGGCAAAGTTAATTTAAAACTAATTTTAATATACATACAAACATATGTATATCAAAAGAAAAATAAAAAAAAAAAAAAGAAAAAAGTGATATATTTAATAAGAAATAAATAAATTTTACCCTAAAAGCTCATCTACATGTACCAAAATGTGTTTTTTCAGTAATTTTTTAAATATTGAAATTCTATTTGCGTTTTTTATCTCTTGTGGCAAATAATTATACTCACGGCTACCCATGAACTCAACACGCTGCTTAGTTGTTTCCAATCTGTATCGGGCTATTCTTAAATTTTGACTATTTCTAGTAATAATTACATTTTGATTTGGTAAAAATTTAATGGTGTGATGTCCAATGTTATTCAAGCATTTGAATACGTATAACAAAAGTTGCATTTAGTAAATACCAAATATTGGCAATATAGTTTGACATATTTCTGTAAACAGTGATGAAGTAGAATATAATATTGGTAAATTATAGGCTACCTTTAAAGCTCTATTCTGCATGCGTTGTAACGATTTTAAGTGATGAGTTTTTTTATATCCATACAAAATGGCCAAATAATTAAAATGACTGTGGATTAAATCATAATATATAACAAGTTTTGAATCTTCATGAAATTTGTTTCTGAATTTGTACAAAATTCCAACGGCTTGCGCGGCTTTTATTCTAAGCGATTGTATGTGTTTGTCCCAAACAAGATTGTTTTGAATATTTATTCCTAAGTACTTCACAGACTTAACTTCCATGATTTCTCTTCCATCAACAATTATCGAAAAATTTATATTATTACAAGTGGGCTTAAATCTTATCAGCTGAGTTTTATTAGCATTTAAGATAACCTTATTTATTCTAGCAAACTCACATATTAAGGCTGCATCACGTTCCATGTAAGCTTTGGCGACAGTTTCATGCTTATAAGGGTAAAATAAGCCAACATCATCTGTATACATAAATATTTTACCACTAAGACCAAGATTATGCAAATCATTAATAAAAATGCTGAATAGTAATGGACCAAGTACGCTACCCTGTGGCAATCCATTTTGAACACATCGTGTACTACTTTTGTTAACACCTATTTGAACGAACTGTTGACGATTTGTTAGATAGCTTTTTAATAACAAAATATCTCTTTCCATAACACCATAAAACTTTAATTTTTGTAGCAAAATATCATGATCTATAAGATCAAATGCTTTACTAAAATCGTAAAAAATTCCAGCCACACCACCCTGCCCTTCATCTAAGCCCTTACAGATGTAGTTAATAACATTAATGACTGCTTCTTCCGTTCCACATCCTTTTCTGAACCCATATTGAAAATCACTGAGTAAATTGTCATACATATACAATGACATTTGGTTGTATAAAATTTTGTTAATTACTGACAATACGGCAACAGGTCTGTACTTATCAACTGCGGATGCATTATTTTCCTTAGAAATTGGAATTATTTTATGAGTTTTAAAAATATTTGGGTAGTTATTGTGTTGTTAAAAAATATAAAACCTATTTATTTTTCGAGTTTGGAACCACTCTATAACGAAAGAAGGAAAGTAACAGCAAGAAAATATGAAGAACTGCAATTTTTAAAACTGACTTTACCCGAGGACCATCGCCGTTTTTATGATGATCTACCTCATCTATGATTTGTTTTTCTAAATATTCTGTACCTATTTTTTTTAACATAAGAAGCTTCAGCTTTAAATAAATACACTATTGAATTCAACATAATCGTACAATTTTAAACAATTGGATGTTCCCTATATCGCAAAAGTATACCTTTTTATTATTATTTATTTCTTTTTCTTTAAACTAATAATTCTTATTCTTATTAATTGTTAACCAATAAATCTGTTGTTTATCAACACCAATAAAATAACTACATTCTTGAAAATACCAAATACATTTACTTTTTTAATAGTTTTATTGAGCTTTTTTAGTTACAGCGAACACCGTTGTAACGTATTATGCTTCATAAGGAGCATTTCCTTAAATTAATTTCCAGAAATAAAAGAAAACATATTTAAGGAAAATATGCTAAGTCCCTACTAAAATAATGAAATTTCAAAAAGAGCAATTGTGCTAAGTCCAAAAAAGCCTATAAGTCCGCAAATGATTTATTTTAAAATCCTACTACTACTGGTAATTTAAGAGGATGGACTAAAGAAAAGAACTGCATTTACAGATTTTTAAAAAGTATACTAAAAAAAAAAAATTAAACAGTTTTTTGTCTCTCCTGAATAATTTGAAAAAATGGATTTAGCACTTTTTCAAACAGTTACTGTATGATTAGAATATGCTAAAACTTTAAAACAAAGCCGCTTAAATCTGGTAATCGTAAAATAGAAAAACAGGCTAAAACTCTGATAATAATTTAAAAATTTACCATAAAATTTTTTATATTTTAAATATGCTAATTTTTACAAAAAAAAAAAAAAAAAATATGCTAAAAATTTGCTGAATTTTCATAAAAGAATTATGCTGAAAATCTGCTAAATAAAATGGCATTTTTATTTATATTTCATAAATAATTTTATTAAAAAAAAAAAAAAAAAAAAAAAATCTGCTTAACTAAAAAGTAAAAATATGCTAAGAAATCTGCTTTTGGACAAGGAATATGCTAAAAAGCAGTTAGCATATTTTTCCCAAAAAATAAGCAATTCCGCAACTCAATCTGCTAAATATATCAGAAAATATGCTAAAATGGTAACACTGTTGTAGTTTCACCAAATAGCGAGTGTGTAGATAAGTAACACTCTACAACAATTTCGCACTTTAAAAAAAAAATAAAGTGGTTCTGACAATGGATTCCAGTAGAGGAGACAAAAATAAAATGTACGGCATTTTGAAAGATCACATGGGAATTTTATTTTAAGGGTGTAAAATTTCACCCTTTTGGGCTGCTCGAGCAGCAAATCGGTATATGAACTATGTGTTTTTTACATCTGAGGTATGCGGTATGTTCAGCATCATTGTTGAACATTTTACGATAAATATTTTGGAACACATTAACCCTCTAACTCCCCTTCATAACGGTAATTTTTGGCCCAATTCAAACAAATCGTAAAAAATACTCCTACACACGACCACGGTTTTATATAGAACAATTGCAAAAAAAAAATGTGTTAAGACGATTTATGTTGCAATATAATATTTTTGGGTTAAATGTAATCTAACGTCCATTCCAACAAGTTGGATTATGGGCACAATGACTCGATTTCAGAAGAAGTTTATATGGGCACTATGTGAAATTATGGATTTCAGATAGTCCCTATTGTACTTGTGAGAATAAGAACAAATAAATATTAAACAATTTTATTAAAATTTGGGACGTTTACTTTGCGCATATGTTAAATATGGACAGGCAACCAGCCACATGAACAGTTTTGCAATCCTAGTAGGACGTCATATTGTCATCCTTTTGCTTCTTTTCCATTATCAAAGGTTTTATGTCTGTATTAAATTCTGAGTAAAGTATTTTTCAAGGAATTTTAAAAATAAGAATTCCTTCTTGTACTTTTAAATACATTTTGTAACATGATTAAATCTTATTTATTATTATTTTGCACACAGAAAAAAATAATTCGAAAATAGAGTAAAGGGCAAAGCAAACGACACAAGCAGTTTGACAGCAGCAGCAAAATGTTTGTGCGAATATTAAACATTTTTAATATTTCCATGACAAAAATTAGAGGCATTCATGGTTTCTTGGCTCATATTTCACTCATTTATAGACCAATATGACTGAATTTTAATACAAAAATTTTGCACATGTATCAGAAATATATAACAACCAAGTTCACATAATTTCTGTGGTCTTTGGAACGCGCATTTCAACAGACAGACGGACATAGTTAAATCAACTTTGCTACTGATATATATTTGTTCATGAAACTCTTACAAAGAGGACAGGGCCATTACACAGTCATTCCAATCCGTATGTATATATCTATCGTTTTATTTCAGCCAAGCTACGGCCGGAGCGTCCAATTTTCTTCTCTAGCTACCTTCTTCATGTATGTGCATGTCTGCCAGGACGCCTCTGGTCTTGAGGATTCAATCCAAGGCATATATGGTAATGTCGTCTGGTTGCTTCCCTAGGGTATCGCTTATCCAGAGCCATTTACATTTGCGGATTCCCGTTTGGATAGGCGTTGGATTAGTTGTCGTTCACAGCTCCTCGTTGCTAATGCGCACGGGCCAAAACATCCTACGTCGGTTGACGAATGTCTGTATACTATTGATATCCTTGTGAGCGACATTCTACGATTCGCACCCGTATAAGAGTGTGGATTTTAAGTTGCTGAAAATTAGTACCTTCGTTCCAGTGGAGAGTTGCGTGGAGTTCCATTCCGAGCTGAGCGAGCCATATGCGTGATTTGCCCTTTCCAATCTGTTCCTGATACCTTGGGAGGAACTGCCTGTTGTCGAACTGATACTACCTAAGAATGTGAAGGACCCAACGTCCTCAAGGGGATGGTCCAAAAGTACAAAAGTTTGGTTGTCTTTGTCTCTGTGGCGGTCATTTTCAGTCCTTCCCGAGCTGAACCAAACGAATATTGTCTTGCATGTCTTTAAATATGTGGGCGAGTAGGCAAATATAATCCGCGTAATCCAGATCCGACCGATTGGCCCTGAAGGCCGCATCTAATGCCTCTGTTAGAGTTCGTTGACCTTGCCATAATACTGCCGAGCACGATGTTGAATACTAGCCGCGTTAGCACGCACCCTTGTCTGAAAGCTTACCTCTTCAAAATCACTACAGCGCCGAGTTGGTTTTCGTGCAAGACACGCCAGTTATCATCTGGGTATTGACTTTGTATAAGAAGTATTATTTTTCCGAGTACGCCTTTATATCTTAATGACCCCCATACTGCCTCGTGTGCCAGGGTATTGAAAGCCTTCTCAAAGTTCGGAAATGCGAGGTACAGTTTTGATGGCCATTCAACAGATTGTTCCGCAATTACTATCAGGCTGTTGGTTTGATGCTTGTTATAGCGGGCCGGAATTCGGACTGTTCTCGTCTTAAAGCACCACTTAGCGATGTAAAAATGATATGAATTGGTTATCACTTTATATACCATTCTTAACAGAGTCATTCCCCTCAAGTTTTCGTATTTGGTGAGGTCCCCTTTTTCGGCAATCACCCCTATCTTGAAAAACAAGTGGAATTTTTGTACCCATGAAATTTTTATTCCCCTCGAAGGGAACAGTGCTATCATGAAACTCCAGTGAACAATTTTCGCGCTATCAGTTCTCAGTGAATATAAAAAAGAAGATATATTAAAAAACATTAAAAAAAATTTTTTTGTTCAAAAACACGTACTTTTTAAAGAAAATTTAAAAAAATAACAAAATAAAATATATTGTATTGGAGTGATAGTTTGATTGCAACATTAGCTAATTGCACTTTTATGTAGTAAAAAAATTTCTAAAATTCTGCCACCACGTCTTTGGAAAGCTTCATAACTCCTCAGGCAATCGACCTGTTTTTTGCATTTTATTGAACAATATACATATAAGTTGTGCCTCTTTTAACGGAAATTTACCGTAAAATTAATTTTGTAAACTTCAATATTCGAATTATGAGAAGAATTAATTACATAAATGTAAGTGAGAAATTCAAAGGGAAAAGTTAACAAATTACGAGGGAAAAATTGGTCACGATAAGGGGAATCTTTTCCCGCGAACATTTTTTTCACGTTATTATTCTCCTATGAGTTAATTTTTTTCATGGCAGTTTTTCATGATCGCAAATACGTGAAAAGGGAACAAATTACGAGGGAAAAATTATTCACGATAGGGGTGAAAGATAATTCCCTCTTTTACGTCTGCGGGTAGTTGGCCGATATCCTAGAACTCATGTATGATTGGGAGTCATATTTGCGCACTGATTTTTGGCGAAGTTTTCAGTGGCCTCCTTGCGGGAGGCCTTGTTATCCTTAAAATACGCTACCAATAAAGATCCAAAACTTTATATTGTCAAAGACCAATATTAGAGAAAATACAACCAGGATGACAAACTTTCAAGTATATATCCTTTCGATTCGCGGTAAAAGATATACAAATTATTTTTCTCCAAACCATTAATTTATTGTTTGATCGATCTTTTTTCCTGTGTACTTAATTTCCAATGATTCGTTTTTAAATTCCTTAATAAACGTGCATTAATTCATTTGCCAAAAGGACTATAATGAGCTTTTTCATTTCGCATTAAACAAAGTTTTCAGGCCGTTATTTAATTGCGGAAAAATACACAATTTTTTCATGCAAAAATAATTACTATGGCTAACAGATTGTAGGAAAGTTCATTTTATCTACGTAAAATATTCATTATTTTTGGTTTAATAAAATGGATGTTTATATGTCTGTAAGCACTCAAGCAAAAGAAGAAGGCCGAAATCGTGTTGCAACATGTTTTTTATATACATACATATCGCTCATTTCGTGCAAGACCGTCACAACTCAAAATTTGGCATTTTCGAGTTAGTAATGCAGAAATGTTCTCCTCTTAAATCTCTACAAATTGATCTAAGAACGGAGACAATTATCGAAAAAATAACGGTAATACAGATGCTTTTGACGCTATGACCTCTTGTAACAAACTTGAGCAATTAACATTAACAAGGTCACATTTCAGTTTTTTTGTTGGCATTCCTCTTGTACATGTGGTTTTCTTTGTAGCAAAAAAGAAACATTTGATTTTATAACTGTATATAAAATAAATAATAAAATAAATAATAATAGGTTGGAATCTTAAAAAGGCTCTCCTGTAAAGTTTAAAATTTTGAGTTGTGACGGTCTTGCACGAAATGAGCGATATGTATAATATAGTTAAGAAAGAACATTTTGCAGGAAATAATATTTGTATATGGGACGTTTCGTAAATAGAGCTTTTGGAATGAAATAAAAGAGTCAAACTGGTAAAGCTGGAAGACCAAACCACGGGTTCAATGCACTAATGCGTTTTACGGATTGCGCTATTGGGCAAAAAACATCTATTTCAGAAAGAAAAACGTGGTCGCTCATTTATAAAAAAATTTGGTAAGTTTTCAATACTAGTGTACTATTAAGTCTCTTGCAGCCATTTGTAGACCGATCTGTCTGAATTTCAATAGCAAACTATTCCGTACTATATGTGATATAAGTATATAAGAAACTAGTCGCCTTTATATCCAGGGAAACTAATTTCAACATACACACGAACAGCCAAACTAACAGCCGGACATCGTTTAGTCAATTCCGCTAGTCATAGTGTTCCATAATATTTTTTTTTCTCAGTATTTATTTATCTTTCATATTTTAAATATAAACTAACAATAATTAATCAAATCTTGTCCTAATACTTTATTTTATGTCCTGCCAGTGCTTGACAAAAAAGTTTCGTTCGATAATATAAAAACTTCATTTTGTCTGAGATCAATATTGTATCAATTAGTAACGGAATGATTTACTTATATCTATCATTTTCTGCGATTCGTTAGCAATTTGTGATTCGGGAATGTGGGCTGCTAACCCTCGTCCCCTAGATTGGTGATAGGGCTGCTATCTACGTGTCCAATCCCACGATGCAACCATGTTTCAGGCGTTCTCGCCTAATTTCCTGAGACGTCCTTTCGACCATTCAGGATACATGGTTGTGGCGCCTTCTAACTCTGGCTAGCCTTAAAGCGGATGCTACAAAGCCATTGCCCGGGGGGTACTTGGTCTAAGACCGGAAGTAGTTAGCTGCTTGGACAGGTCAACAAAGGAATCGTCCTGGCCACTCCCAAGTGAGTGGCAAATCAGAAAATTTCCACCTCTGCGAAAAGTCCCACCCCCAGGCGCCCTATGCTCCAATGGGAGTTAGAGGAACACATATACATATATCATTTTCTGCAACTTCGCCATAACTCAAAAAATGATCTTTTGGACTTAATGATGCAGAACTCTTCTTTGCATTGTTTATACAACACATCTTTATATCTTTTAAACTTTTCCCGTTTGAAGACGGGTATAAAAAGCAAGAACGCTGTTTAATTATGTACAGTGTGGCCATTTTAGCATTTTTACAGCTAAATTTAGCATATATTTAGCTGCAAAATTTTCATTTAGAACTTGGCATTTTATTTTGCATTTTATTTAGCTTTTATCAGCATTATTTATTTTAAAAATTTAGACGAATAGTTTTATTGATTTTACTTAAAAAATTTTATAAATTATAATAAATTTTGACTAAAAATAGTTGTACCTAAAATAATTTCGTAAGAAAAGGGATAAGTTTTATGTTAAGAACCATCTTACATGTCTTGTTAAAAAAATGTAATATTCAGGGAACATTCCCTGCGGGAAATTTTTGTCAATTGCTCTTAAAGCACTTATCCCGTGACCAGTGAACAAAATTTTATAATTAAAAGGAACGAATTGTGATAGGTGAAAACAAGACCTATCACTTAACTGGTGATAATGTGTTTAGAGTGTAGTTGGTCCAGAGGAAAGGTAATTGGCACAAAACTATTCATGTGACTGTCTCTAGTTCTACTACTTTATATGAAGGGGATCTATCATATTGACATGGCTCATTTTGGGACAATATTTGAGACAGGCATTATTTTAACCGAAATTCTAAGGTTGTTTCAGTGACCTGTTACAAAATGTCAAAAAGGTGCCAATGTTAGTTCCCTTTCCCGTAGGGTTAGAAATGCGCTTATCATGTTGATTATAAATATGGGTACGTTCGTAAATGCATCACTGCGCTGCATCAGTGATTTCAAATGTTTATATATACTTCAATGAAGTAGATGTGGACCAAAAAATTGTCAAATACTCCACAAAAATAATAGTCACACAATAAAAAAAATTATAATTACTTTCTTATCTGCAATAAAAAAAGTTTGCTTTTCTGATGCAGCGAAGTGATGCATTTACGAACGCACCCTATTATTTGCCCTTTGATATTACGATATAAAAGAACAAGGAAATTTCACTTTGTATTAAGATAAAAATTCAATAGTGTAAATGTGTAAAAAATTGTTTGCTCTAAACTGCTGAAAAAATAATAATTCTAAAGCTTCAACTTAACTTAAACTATAAAAAATGAAATGATCTAAAAAAATTTGTATATCATAGAAATAAATCGTTTAAATTTTGCAGATATCAGAGATTTTTAGGCCACCTGAATTTAAATTTTAATCTCAACTATTTGTGCTTCATATTTATGTGTATCAGATGCTTTACCAAAATCTATCTACTTGTTTAAATATAACCATTTATAGAATCTGGGAATCATTTCTTTTTCATAAGTTAATTTATTATATTCAACATTTTTTTTTCGAATTTATTTTATGAGCTTAATTTCAGTTATATATTTTATAAATTCGAAAAAAAATTTTTTTTTAATATCGATAGAGATTTTAAGTACAATGTTTTTAAAAATGAGCATCGCTTTTCCTGATATCAAACGTAGTTTTAGTAAAGGTATGTCGTCCTCAAAGTATGACGTATATAAAAGGAAATATTTTTATGAACTTTAAACACAGGATAGAATTCAAAATTTGTTCGATTTCAATTTCACGTGATTTCGATTTCTAGAACGTGGTCGGTAACCATTTATTTTAATTACGTTCAAAAATAAGTCACTAAAATGTATTTAGTTTCGAATAAAATTTCATACTGCACGCAGAGAAAAAACAAGTTTAATGAATGGTCACTACGGCCATTTTTATTCATATTTGCCTAATATGTTTACCGTAATAAACTTATTATAGTCCTTATATAGCTTGAACAAATATTTTTTCTCCTTAGCATTTTTTTATTCACTATAATAATATTATATGGTGTTTTACACCTAAAAAGTTACCGTGATCTAGCTAAACATATTAAATTATGTTGAATGTTTGCTATTGTAATGTATATATTTTCAACTATACAAATAAAATCATAATATTTGCTGTACACAAAAGGTATGTTTGATACCATCATTTTTGTTCGCTTTAAAACACAATCTCTAAATGAGCAAACATTTATTGTCAAAACAAATAGTGTGTGTTTGTAAAGCAAATAAAATCATCTTCCACGTCATTTTCCGTCTGCGAGAGTCAGTTAATCGGGAAACATGAATGACTCCAAAATAATAAAAGTTTTTCGGGTGAAAAAGTGTATGGCCTGATTGCAAAATTAAGGAAATAAATTATTATACGTTATTTGAAACACGTAAGTAATGTATGTATAAGTGTATGTATTTAATTTTATTTTATTTTTATATATGATACAAAGTATTTTTAATAAAACATGAAATTTTTTAAATAAATTTTTTTATTGGTTTTATTGTCAGACCCATATAACATGTTCAAATAGATATTTTGCATGGTGTTGGGAAATATAGAAACATGGTTAGGAAGATCATTTGGGGTTTTCTTCTAAACCCAATAATATTTTTGAGACAAAAATAAGCTATAAAATTGTCTGAACATATATTGTTACTGAAGACGTGTTTGACACAATCATAACCACAAACATTAATGATAGTTTGCGATTGTGATTGTATCAACCATGTTTTTTCTTTGCGTGTGGTAATAAGTTTTTAGTTAAAAATCTTTAAAAAATTTTAGCATTATTTTTAGCATTTTTAAAATAATTTTTAGCGTTTTTTGGCCCTGATCAGATTTAGCTGTGAAAATTTCTTAGACGTGGCCACACTGATTATGTATGTATTCTAGTTTCAAACGCCCAGATCTAACCATGTTCTTGATAAATTTTTGTTGTGGGGTTGGAATCTATTTTTAGTTTTTTGTATTGGGGTTACGTTAATTCCCCGACAAGATTAAAGTAGCTGAATGCCAAGGTGTGATTAATCACGATGACGATTATGTTCATATATGTATGTAGTTATTTATTGAGTCTTCATTTGATATTCGTGAACTAACAATAATTAATCAACTCTTTAAACCAGCGCTATGGAGTCGGAGTTGAGGTTTTTGTACCGGAGTCAGAGTTGAAGTACCCATAAAAATTCGCCATTGCGACTCCAAAATTTAGAATTCAAATATTAAAAAAAAAAAAAAAAAATAATAATAATGAAATTATGTAATTGCTAAAATAACATATATTTTTTAAATTTTAAATAATAATGTAATATTTTACACATTATAAATAAATTAGCTCTATATATGCAAATACATGCATATATAATTGAAATTATTCACCCTTATCGTGGTTGTCGTAGGCGTATTTTGACGAGTGTCGTATTTGTAGGCGTATTTAAAATTCAATGGTATCGTGAAAATTTTTCGAGTACGGCAGCTTTTTTAAAAGAGTCATATTGTAACAGATTATCTAATTTTATTTTTATCTGAAGCAGCCTGTTATGAAAACTGTCAAAATTTAAAGCTGTTTAAAAAAAAAATTTGTTATTTACGCGGTATAAAAGATATTTATTTTTTATTATGTTGAGTGTGGGGTTTTATTCATCTTCAGAAGACGAAGAAGATTTAAACGTTTCAGACAGATATTAAAAAAAAACATTTAAGACAACAATGTGATATATTTTCTTTGCCTAACAAGAAGTGAGTATATGTACATACAAATGTATATATGAAAATTCTTCAGAATTTTTTTCAGATTTGTTAGCTATTTTAGGCTTAACAAAGAGGCATTCAAATTTGTGCTGAGAACAATTTCTCCGAAACTTAAAGACCCAAAAAAGAAGTTTGCTGTATCCAAGCTAGCGAGGCTAACTGCAACCATGAGAATACTTGCCGAAGGCAGTTATCAAAAAGGTGCCGGGAATGACATAAATGTTAACCTTTGTCAGTCCTCTGTTAGCGATGCATTTCACGAATGCATCGAAGCAATGTATGCTGAACTTTGTCCCCATTGGATTTCGCTTTTTAAAGGATGAAGGGGAAAAACACGAAATTAAAAAACATTTCTTTAAGAAAACAGGATTTCCTGGTGTGATAGGCTGTATTGACGGGACTCATGTGGCAATAATACCCCCATCAGTTGATGAGCGCTTTAAATATCTTAATAGGAAGGGTTTTTATAGCTTAAACTATTAAGGTCATCTGCTATTTCATTCCATTCATCCTTTATGTTTATTTTATTTATACCTTTATTATAGCCTCTTGCTAAATATGTATGTCTTCTTTTCCATGAATTCTACCAACTTTGAAAATTGTGCTGGCGTCGTAATTTTTAATCTACAAAATGAAAAACAAAAATATTTTGAAATAAAACATGCTGGATTTATAATTTTTTAACTTACGGTTTGTTTTCCTGCATTTTAAATAGATTTTTTGTTCAGCTATATATTTTATATATTCTGTCGTTGTTATAAAACTTAACGGCAGTTTTTGCAACTTTTGACAGGCAAATACGCTATCTACGATAAGGTTTTTTGTAATAGATTTGTAAAAAGTGTCGTATATGTTGTCGTTTTTGACAACCATAATACCATTTTTTAAAAACGCCTAACTTTCGCCACAAAAACGCCAACCACGATAAGGGTGATTGATTCCATTGGGAATCTGTACGACATGTTATTTTTAAAAACTCATAAAATTTGCTTATTATTGTAAAAATAGATTGCAAATAAAGATATATATATATAAAAAAAAAAAAAAAAAAACTTCATTTAGAAAATTAGTGAACCCAGCTGCTCGGAGGATAGTGCTATCCAGATTGCCGATTTCCAAAATTTTTATGAAGACATTCTGCAATTGCCAACCGACATATATTAACAGGCAGATGTGGAATAAGATTTCCAATTCATTTGTTTAAATGAATCTACAAAGCGGTGAATCTTATTTTAAAATGCGAAACATTTATTCAAATGTGACAGATTATCCTAATATTTGTGTGTTTGAATAAATAACATACAGTAAAGATTCCATTGTGTTACTAAAACCACTATAATTCAAAAATAATTTTCGAAAAGGGTAATGGCCATTTGCTTTTACAACTATTACTTAAAATAATTTTTTGTTTTTGCTATTATAACATAAACAGAGGCCTTGCAATTTTAGGGTAAAACATTGCGTTAAAAAATCGAATGGTTTAAGAGATATACAGTTTCTTGTGTTTCCTGAACACTTTTAAGTTTTGTACCTACGCCCTTTTTTAAATAATTGATTCAATTAAGGACATGTTTTGAGTTCCTGCCAATTAACCATGTGAAATAAATTTTGCTTTTATTAGAAGTTTCCAAGTAAGCTACTGTATAATTCTGGGGTACATACTACACTCAGAGAAAAAATATGTTTAAATATGGTCACCTCCAACAAAACTATTTTTAAATAAAATTGTAAACATACTATGGTTATTTTTACCATATTATTGTCATCGACAAACATATTATGGTTAAATTAGTCGTCCATCAAGAAGGCACAACCATATTATGGTTGCCTCCGAAATATGTTTAACATTTATAATAGCATGGTTGGTTTTCAACCATAGAATGTTGCTCTTGGAAAAGAGGAAAATACTATTGTTAATTTAAAAACAAATTATTGTCATATTTAACCATAACATGTTAAGAGGCAACCATAATATGTTTGTGGCTTCTTGATGGAGGACTAATTTAACAATAATATGGTTGTCGGTTACAATAATATGGTTAAATTAAACATAATATTTTTTAAAATTTTCTTTGAAAATAGTTTTGTTGGAGGTGACCATATTAAAACATATTTTTTCTCTGCGTGTAGTTGTTAATTCAAATTCGGGGGCAAGTTTTCTTTCTGAGAGTAAAATTTACATGGGTACATTTTGGTTCATTAACTTTAATCCTCTACTTATTCAGCCATACTTCAAATTATTCAATATGGCGTTGTAAAGGTATATATTTGGTTGAGGGGGATAGGTGAACAATAAAAGCTCCGTATCATCTGCATAAGTCGATATAAGCGTGTTTTCATTTAATGGTATATCACATGTGTAGGGAATGTACACGAAGTACCCAATATATTATTCTGAGGGCATTGGTAGGCTAGTTGGCAGTGAGCTAATCCATTAGTGTGAGGCTTGCGGGTTTGATTCCCACCAGAGACTCTGGTCTGTTTACTACAACGTGCTGCGGGTCCAAGTTAATTCAGTTTAAATATAAATATAATTTCAAATTGTATTTGTAACTATTAATCAATTAATAAGAAATATATATATTACCCTGAGGCACACCAGCTTACATATCTTGGGGTTAGCTGACAAAGTTATCCTTTTTAATAAAAAACTTTTAATTAAGAATGTAAGCTTCCAAGATTTTGTGAGTCCTTCGTGCCAGATTTTGGCGAAAAATTGCGAAACGTCAATAAAGAGTGGCGAGCTGTACTTTTTTTTCTCAAAAGCATTTCGGACAGTGCTTACAATTCTATGTACTTGCTCAGTAATCTCATGTCTTCTTCGAAATGAAAGTTGGTGTGCAGGGAAAGTTGGTGTGCAGGGAAAGTTGGTGTGCTAATCCCGCGAAGCTCTACGCTTGCCTGTAGGAGACCAGAGTCTCTTCTATCTAGTCTATAATTGGCGCAAGCCCTAGCTCACTACCAGCTAGCCTACCGGTCCACCCATTCTGATCTACAACTGAAGTAACCTCATTTTCAAAGATGTTCTCGAATTTATTTACAGATTTTTTACAGATTCGACCACAAGCTTATTTGTCTGCATGAGTCTACCTTCATATGCCCTTTTGCTGGCTCAGGTATCCTAGTAACGAGTAAAACCCTCCATTATGGGGGATAATATTGAAGGCGTTTTATAGCATTAAAAAAGGAATTATTCTTATTGATATTCGGGGTAACTCCACAATCATTTTAATACTTGTCCCATCGGTCACCGATGTTTTTTGTGGTTTATTTTAAAACGTAAGAGCGCGTTTATGCGCTACGCAATAAGACATGCAGAGCTGCAGCAGGATAACCAATTGTTAAAAAATAAAAAAAATAAATAATAAAAAAAAACAATCAGCCTTATTACGGTTGACATTGTCGTTAACGACTGTTTCGTTTTTTGTAATAGATTAAAGTAACAAACAAGCTGTGGTCTTTAATCAACTACAAATACAGACTTAGTCGTTTACGACAAAGACAACCGTAATAAGGCTGAATATAAAATTTAAAGAGCCACGGTGGAACCATTAAAAAATTCTGTGTGTAAAGCTGATCGTTAGTTTCAACAATTTTTATATGCGCTGAATAAAGCGCTTTCTTTGCCAAAAATGTATTGCTTTAAAGTGGGAACTCGCTATATAAAATTCATGCCTTCCATAAGCGATATGGTAAGCGAAATTTTTACGTTTCTCCCTTACAAAGCTGCTTCGTTGAAAGCTCCATTTTTTATTGGGTTCTGTAAAATAATTTATATATAATCCCTAAAATACAAATATCTCTAAATGTATTGTTTAAAGCAAAAGTATTTTAAAGATTGATAAAAATAGGACAATGAGCAAGAGCTTTATAAATCTTAATTCTATTGAAAATTATTAAAATATCTTTATATTTTTTGGATTTTATTTATTGTAGAATGCCCCTTTTTTAAATGTTTTCCATTATTATAATATGTTTTTCTCTGTTCAATATCTGTTTTTTATTACTATTAATTTAGTAAAAACTTACTTGATGTAAATGTATAATCCCACCAATCGGTTTTACATAAAAATGCCTTTAAATCATCTGCCGTACGACCGACGACCACATCAGGCGGTGAAACCAGTGTACGCACCAATAAACAAGTGCCAATGGCGCCACAAATACAACCCAGTCGTTTAAGTAACGCAGCATCTGTTATTTTAACAGCTTTTGCTGAACGTACACGAAATATTACCGATATCCTGTAAAAGAAATAAATAAATGAAATAATGAAAAAAGAAACACCAAAAAAAAAAAATCATTGAAGAAAACAATGTTTGACTGAACATTTTTTAACCCATTTTTCACCAGCACTCATACTCTTTTTTTTTGTTATAATGTTTTTTCTGTCCGTTACTTAAAACCTTTTTTCGTTATTATATTGTCAGTTTACTTGGTGCGGCGAAAAATGGGTTAAAGGAAACTTGTTACACATTTACTGAACATTTAATGATTATTAAAGCGGAAATAATTAAGGTAAAAGTAAAAGTTAAATGAACGCTAATGAATAATATATTATTGGCATTCCTTCGTTGTATAATCTTAAGAAAATATTGAGGAAAAGTTTTAGTAGGTCTTCTTAAATTTTCCATTTTCTCCTTCAACCCTTAGAAGAATTTCATGTATCCAGTCGCCACAC
Source organism: Pollenia amentaria (assembly GCA_943735925.1). Taxonomy (NCBI): domain Eukaryota; kingdom Metazoa; phylum Arthropoda; class Insecta; order Diptera; family Polleniidae; genus Pollenia; species Pollenia amentaria. The sequence goes on along the minus strand of OX031010.1, from coordinate 177,467,089 downwards.
TTCAATACTTACCGCCATGTTTTCAGCATTAATGCTCCATATGTTAAGGAAAATCCAATTTCTCTCAGCCATATACGTGCGGTACACGTATATAAATTGGGATTCGGATACATAACAATATTCTGGAATTTTTGTTATTTTAAAGAGAAAAATAAACAGATATAAAAAAGAAAAAATTTTATATGTTTATTTGTTTAAATATATGTGTGTATTTATATTGTTAATAAACACATACTACAATACTTATTGAGCAGTATTGTATGTGTATTTATACGTGTGTATCTGTACAGCGTTAGTGTTTATTACGTATGGCTCTTGTTTTATTTTTATTAAATTAAATGAAAACAATAAAATTTAATATTATAAGACGTCATCTGTTTTTTGTTGTACATATTTATGTCATCAGTTGTTGCTACTATTATTATTAAAAAAAAAAAGAATAACAACAATATCTAAAATTTTCGTTAAAAGTTAAATTCTGTATAAGGCTAAGGCTGGGTTTTTGAGATGAGCATTAAGTTTAAACTTTGTTTAACGTAGTCTGAAACTCGTATTTTTCCGGCGAAATGTGCGTTTTTTTTTCTGTTATATCATTAAATTCAAACATTTTAAGCAAATCAAAATATTATATACAAACTTGGTAATGGCGGCATAAATCTGTTTTTAGATTAACTAAACCTAGTTTAACTGAGATCTTAAGAACCCAGCATAAGAAAATTATTTACACTAAATTTAACTTTGTAATTGAAATAGATAAATTTTGTCATTAACAGTGAAATTGATGCTGATTGAAATCATTTTCAGCAGTGTGACCATTTTGGCATTGTTGCAGCTAAATTTGGCATTAAAACTTTAAATTTAGTTGCAAAATTTTTATTTAGCACTTGGCATTTTATTTAGCATTTTTGGAAAAGGGGAACTAAGCACAATAAATAACATCTTTTAATGAAACAAATTATGTATTCCCAAAAACAACTTTTTTGATAATAAATTTTTGCACGTGCACGTGCATAAAAAACTAAACTGGCAAATTTGTTTTTATTTTGAATTCTTGCGAAAACAATAAAAGCAATTTGGTTTTGTTTTAAACAATTAATATTGGGAGAATTCCAACTAAATGTAGTGGGGAATGTAAGAAAAGATTAATAACACACTGTTTTATTGTAGGTATTTTGTTTAAGTTTTGATATCGTTGCAAACAAGACGTTTGGAGTGAATGTAATTCTCATTCCCTCTGTAGTCTCGTTTGCTGATAGCTTTGGCTTTTCTAAAATTTAGGAGAATGTTTCCTAATGATCTGGCCTAAGCAACCAGTAAAATGTGCATAGGAACCGCTTATCCTCCAACAATAAATTTTAGTATTTTTTATCAATTAAAAAAAGGGAATTAAGCACAATAAATAAATCTTTTAATGAAAAAAATTATAATTGGTATTGTGGTTATTTTATTGAACTGTTAGTGGTTTTTAATCCAAATTTAGATATTTTTTTAATTAGGCTTAAGTTCATTGACATTAATTTTCATTAAATTATTTTTATGAAGACAGGAATGTGACAACATGAAATTAATTAAAATTTTATTGATAATTTTTCATTCTTGACTGCGCTGAGATTTGAACCCAGTCTTTCAAGGACAGGTTGCCCAGACTAGTTTCGATTGTAACCACACAATCTCGTCAGTGGGGTTTGCCGTTTTACTCACTCGGCTATTGAGGCCGGGCGACGTCAATAGTCAAACATCAATCCTTAAACCAAATGGTATTTCACTTTGGTAGATCGAAATTTGCTTTTTTTGAATGAATGATTATCTATTTTAATTGATTTACATGTTCTTCCTAACTTCTGTTTTTTCGTACCTTTTGTCAAGAATTCTTCTTGAAATCCAAAGTACATTTTTGTTTTTCATGCTTTTGCCTTTCTCTTTTCTTGTTGACCTTTTTTAGCAATACAATTTTAATTGATTGCATGTTGTAAAATTCCTGTCTTCATAAAATTAACTTAATTAAAATTAAATTCAATGAACTTAAGCCTAATTAAAAAAATATTTAAATTTGGATTAAGGAAATTATGTATTTCCAAAAACAATTTTTTTGATAAAAAAAAATATTTTTTTTTGGAAAATGTTTTTAGCTTTTTTAGCATTATTTATTTAAAAAATTTGGACGACTAGTTTTGTTGATATTACTAAAAAAAATTTTATAAATTATAATAAATTTAGACTAGAAATATTTGTACCTTAAATCAAACTTTGTATGAAAATTATATTTATTTTTTTTCATATTTATTATAATTAAAATTACAACAAATCTTAAAGCTAAAAGCACTAGCAGCAATGGCTATCGGCTTAGTATTTATTAGGTAGGTGTTAGGGATGCCAATCGGAACTGATTTTTGAAAATCCCGGGATTCGGATCCCAAAATCCCGGGATTTTGTGGATCCCGGGATTTTTCGGGATCAATGTGTTGCCATAAAATGCTACTTTTTTTTTTAATAAACTCCACTTTTTAAATATTCAAAAGGTTTTATATACGTAACATAAATTTTTAAAAATGAAAACAACAAAACAATTTATTTTATACATATGTTTATAAAACTGGCCTCACCCATGATCAAACTGATAAGATTCTGAAAAAAGCTCAAAGAAATATACGTATCTCTTAGTTTTTCCAGATCAATTCATTTCGGTTTTTGGCAGCAATTAAATTAATGTGAATTAAGTTGTGACGACATTAATACACTGCAAAGTGTAGTCCGTCATCGATCTCGATAGCTGAGTTAAAAACTGTAACACCATGTCGACTGCAGTGCAGAACACCTCCAGGTTAAGGGCGAGATTCATAATCAATAACTTAAGTACGTTTGAAATTTTTTTTAAAACAAAATGTTTATACAAATGTTTCTTAAAACAGATTTCGAGTTTAAATAATTTTTTTATGAATACGTCAGATAGTGTTTTTTTTATAAAAAAAATTCTTTTATTTGCCGTATGTTTTTTGATCAAAAAGCCAAAGCTGAACTTGCTAAACGTAATTGTAAAAAAGGGTTGCGATGTGTATCTGCAAATTTCGTTTCTACTTAAAATAACGGTTTGTATTAAGCAAAATACCATAATCCAGAAATAGTCGTTATATAACAAGCAACAAATTAAAATTTTAAATACTCGCTGTGTTCCAAAAACAAAAATTTAACTAAAAATTTAGAATTATTTGCAATTAAAAATAAACTTAAATATCATTTTTAATAATTTTTTTTTATATAGTATAAAAATTCAATAAAAACGAACAGTTTTGTACATAAAAGTTGATATGTTTAAAATCCCGGGATTAGGGGATTCGGGATTTCCCGTTTGGCATCCCTAGTAGGTGTATCCTTAAAAGAAATATAATACATATTTAACTATTAACGTATTTTGATATTTAGACTAGGGATTATGAAAATAAAATTTGGTTATGCAAAGACAGTTTTCTTAAAAATTCAAAGACTTTGTTAATGTTGTTATTGGTTGGAAATTTTAATAACTCAACAATGTTAAAGGATTTGCATATCGATACACGTAAGTTGACTAGGACGGGACAGTCTACTAAGATGTGAAAACCCGTTAAAGGGGAGGAGGTGCAGAAAGTGCATACTGGTTGTGCAGTTTTGTTCATCAGATATTGGTGAGTACGACGTGTGTGTGATAGACGTAGCCTTGTGAAACATTTATTTTGTAAACAGTTGGTTGATGTTGGAAGAAAACAGTGTTTAAAAAACTTAAGTCAAAAGTCGAAAAGTCGCAAAACTTTAACTATTCAATGCTTTTACTTTTCTCTGCTTTTTAAAATCAAACATTGATTCTGTTAAAACATATGAAAACAATCGGCAGTCGTGTGCTAAGTTTTCTTCTGCTTTTGATAAGTTAAAAAAATTAAAATCACAAGCAGTGTCTTTGCTTTTGAAAGTTGTCAGAAGTCGCAGTCCTAAAGCAGGCAATCTTTTAGTTTTGTACATTTTTAAGAGAAAAATCTGTGGTTTTCACTAATAATCGCGTAAGTCGGTTTTTACCGAAATTGAGATAATGATGTCAAAGTGCTACATTTTGCATTAGGTTTTTATAAGTATTAAGCTTTTTAGAATATAATGTAGTATTATTAATTTTTTTCTGCTAAAAACAACTTAAGTTTACTGTTTAATAAAATATTTTGCTATTATAACGATTTATGTCGACATACATCGCCAAAAATTGTAAAATTGCTGAATATGTTTCCAAATAAAAAGCATATGTGATGTTATGTAATTATTCGTGCAAAAAATATGAAAGTATTTTTTGAAAATTTTTCTATTAATAACAACTAAAGTCGTAAAAATAACAACGTAAGTCGTCATGTGTGATTAAAATGATAACATTTATTTTCACAAAAAAGAACTTATGTGGAGATATGATGTTATATTGCACACACTTAATGAGTCAATCAAACATATGCATGTTTAATCCTTTTACAGATTGTGATCCTGTGAGGATTTTTTCATGAAAACTATGTATAATACGTAGAAAGTCACTGTTAAGAGGATAGTAAAGAAAAAAGTTTAAAAAAGCATCTACAGAAGCCGCAATTGAAAAAAATAATTGTTTTTGCTCTCCTGAAAAGTTTGGTTTTATAACTTACGCGATTATTCGTGAAAACCACAGAAATATTCTCTTGTTTTTTTACATTTATACTTACTCACACACAGGGGTGCCAGATGGTGTTGGTAAAAAATCGGCATTTTTTCAAAAAAAAAAAAAAAAAAATCGGCAAATTAAAAATGTCTATTTTAAACACAAAAAAACATGTTTTTATCTAATAACAAAATCGAAAAATTCAGCATTACATATAAAAAGTAAAAAAGTAAACGTTTTACAACGGCTTATGTAAATTTATATATTGTAAAGTTCAGCCCTATTTAATTACATTCAAAGAAAAATTCAAAGAAGCGGATTTTAGCGATACGGAACAAATTTTTTTTTTGTGGATTTATAAAAAAATATTTTTAATTATTCTAAACATACAAATATTTTTCTCAAAAACTAAAAAATAAATGCTATGGCGATTTTTGACATTGAATTTGGCGAAAAAGTTCAAAATCAATCTGACAACCCTGATTGGGACTTATAATTTGCAAATACAAAAACTTTTTGCTTCTGCGACTGTTTGCGACTTACAAAAGCAAAGAGATTGATTTTATTTTTACTTGCGAAACTGTTCAAAAGAAAAGAAAATCAAAATCACAATTTTTAAAACAACTGCTGGCAAAAGTTTCGTTCAACTGTTTGTTTTTCGTTTTGTGATTTTGCTTTGACTGAAACTGCTGTTGATTTCAGAAGCACAAGCAGAAGTCAAATCAAAAGAAATGAAAGTTATTGCAGTTTTTTAAACACTGGAAGAAAAAAGGTGCAGTTTTGTAGGATTGAGGATTTTGTATGGATGATAATAATTATTCCATTTGCATTCTTAGGCCATATTAAAGCTTTTGCTAGCATAACTGTTTAAAAATTGTTTGAACTTTGGTATAAATAAGTATGTGGGCAACCCACCCGATTTTGCAGCTATGTCCGCTGCCTCATTGCCAGTGATACCGATGTGGCTTGGAATCCAAAGTAGCTTAATCTTATTTTTAATTTTAATAACTTGTTGTTGTATAGAAATAATTAATTCATTTTTATTATTTTTATTTAAAGCAGCATCAAATACCGAACGGCTATTTGTGCAGATTATATATTTAACTAGCTTAACCCGGTGCGCTTCGCTACACTGACCCCGCACATTTTTATATTGAAATTTATAGTTTACTATAATAGTAGCTTTAACCACGTTTGAAGACTCTCCCTTTAATAGTTCTTCAGTTGAGCGATATTTAATGTATGCATCCTATGGGAGGTATTTCCCCCCCTGCGCCTACCCGCTTTATTTTTATTTTCAAAAGTGTAGTATACCATAAGAGTGACTTTTAGAAAGTTTGAACATTCTCACTATTACAGTTCTTAAGATATGCGATGTTAAACATTGGCGTCCTATGGGGTATTCCTATACCCCCGCTGCTATTTTATTTCAATTCCGGGGCTCAGAAGATCCTACTACAAAAAGTTCAGCAAAATGCGTGCAGCGGCTCTTAAGATATGCGATAATTAATATTGGCATCCTATGGGGGGTACCAATTCCCCTGCCCCTATCGAAAAAATAAGTAGCCTATTTTATTTTTAGGGCTCACGTGATGTTACTGTAAAAATTTCAGGAAAATCGGTTCGATAATTAATATTGGCATCCTATGGGGGGTACCAATTCCCCTGCCCCTATCGAAAAAATAAGTAGCGTATTTTATTTTTAGGGCTCACGTGATGTTACTGTAAAAATTTCAGGAAAATCGGTTCGATAATTAAAATTGGCATCCTATGGGGGGTACCAATTCCCCTGCCCCTATCGAAAAAATAAGTAGCCTATTTTATTTTTAGGGCTCACGTGATGTTACTGTAAAAATTTCAGGAAAATCGGTTCAGTAGTTTCGGAGTCTATAAAGCGACAAACAAACATACAAACATACATAATTCATTTTTATATATATAGATAGAAGATGCTTGACTTTTCGCATAGCTTTAGGGCTTCAATTATTGCTATGGCTTCAGCTTCGAATATGGTTGCGTCTTGGGGTAATAATCCCGTTTTATGCGTACTTCCAGCTTCATCAGTAATGGCAAATCCTACATGTTTCGTAGTCTTTGATCCATCTGTGAAGATTAAGTGCCAGCTATTCTTGCTGTATTTGCTGAACGTTTCATAGCATAAATATGTAGTGTTTTTGTTAAAGCTTGGAAGGTTTATTAAAAAATTGTTGAATTCTAACAACCATTCTGACGGTGGAGTGTAAACCCTTTATGTTGTACTTTTTTGCAGTTTTAATAATGTTGCTTAGAGTTGATGGGTACTTAAGCGTAGTTGTTCTCTTTTTTAACAAGTTAAGATGTTTCTGGAGAAGTAATGAGATGGGGAAAATAATTTTGTGCAATAGTATGTTGGCGTGGACACGAACACGAAGAGTTGCAAAGCCTCCTTCTGCTTGCATATTCTTGATCGGCGTCGCTCTCAAACTGGTTCTAATGGCAGCGTTTAGGATATTGTCCACTGTTTTTAGAGTTGTCTTGGATGTTTTGTTGTAGATGACTAAACCATAATCAATTTTCGACAATATGATGGAATTAACTAATCTTAGCAGACTGTTTGTATGCATTTGGCTCTTAGCTGATGATAAATACTTAGTAATGTTTAATCTATTAGTTAAATCTTTTTTTAAATAATTGCAATGATTCTTAAAGTTATATATGCTGTCAAAGTTCAGACCTAAAATTTTACTACACACAAAAAAAAGTGTTTTATCAATTAAAAAAATGGTTTAAAAAGTATTTAAATTTAATTAACGTGATAATTGAATCAATTATTTTAATTAAAAAATGGTTTAAAAAGTATTTAAATTTAATTAATGTGATAATTGAATCAATTATTTTTTTGTTGAAAGAAAATTAAAAATTTAATTTTGATTTAATTAACATTTGTTTTCAAATAAATTTTCAATTAAAATTTTAATTAAATAACAAAAAATCTTAATTGACTTTTTTCGTCTTAAAAAAAATTTAAACATGTAGAATTTTTGTTGGGAATTTTCAATATTTATTTAAATAAATCAACACATTGTTTTAAATGGTAAAGTTTTTTGATGAATTTTTTAATTAAAATTAAAAATTACATTTATTTAAAATTTTTTTTCAACATTTTAAAATTTTTAGTAATCAATATAATCATTTTGGTAATAGGTGCAAAATCAACAACTTGTTTACTTGATATTATGATTAAATGTTTAATTAAAACTGATTTTATGTTGGATTAATGGCTCAATTGAAAAAAAAATAATTATTAGCGAGAATTTTTCTGTGTAGAAAAGCAAGACTGTGCGAAGCTAAGAAAATTTCACATTAAAATTAACAAAGTCATCGCTTTTTTAATGAACTTAAACACACATTAAGTTGACTTAAAAATAAAACTATTTTAGAGTATTAAGTATTGTGGTTATTGTATTGAACTGTTAATGGGTTTTTATCCAAATTTAGATATTTTGTTAATTAGGCTTAAGTTCATTGAATTTAGTTTTCATTAAATTATTTTTATGAAGACAGGAATTTTACAACATGAAATTAATTAAAATTTTATTGATAATTTTTCATTCTTGACTGCGCTGAGATTTGAACCCAGGCTTTCACGGACAGGTTGACTAGTTTCGATTGTAACCACACAATCTCGTCAGTGTAATAAAAATTAAATTCAATGAACTTAAGCCTGATTAAAATATCTTAATTTGGATTAAAATCCATTAACATTGTTAACAGCTAAGGCACGAGCTATGTTTACATTTGTCCTTAAACTTGTGCTGAAAAAGGTCAACAAGAAAAAAAGACAAAAACATGAAAAACAAAAAAAATGTACTTTGGATTTCAAGAAGAATTCTTGACAAAAGGTACGAAAAAACAGAAGCTAGGAAGAACATGTAAATCAATTAAAATAGATAATCATTCATTCAAAAGCAAATTTCGATCTACCAGGGTAAAATACCATTTGGTTTAAGGATTGATGTTTGACTATTGACGTCATCCGGCTTCAATAGCCGAGTGAGTAAAACGGCAAACCCCACTGAAGAGATTGAGGGCTTAAAATAGAAACTAGTCTGGGCAACCTGTCCGTGAAAACCTGGGTTCAATTCCCAACTCAGTCGAGAATGAAAAATTATCAATAAAATTTTAATTAATTTCATGTAGTAAAATTCCTGTCTTCATAAAAAGAATTTAATGAAAATTAAATTCAATGAACTTAAGCCCAATTAAAAAATATCTGAATTTGAATTAAAAACTATTTGAGACTTTTAAAACCAACCAATTACAAATATATTGTGTATTTCTATGAGAGGATCGAACGACTTTTTTATTTGCCTATTCTTCAGAAAATTTTATACTAAAATTTGGATTTACCTTAAAATTATTCCAAATATTTTTGTCTAAATGTTGACACTTAAAATCGTAATTTCGAGCTGTAACTAAAAAAAACTCCCAGGCGCCAGACGGACCTTCAAAGGAAGACTCTCAAAGTGAAAAAAAAATTGGAAAGTTTAATCGTTTAAAATCGATGAATATAGATGGGGTGGAAATAATTTTAAATTTTTATGTAAATAATTCCAATTCGTTATTCCTTAATTTTATTTTTAAATATAGCACGACATGTGCGTTGAATTTTTCTAGGCGCCTAAATATTCTGTTTTTTTATGCAATAAATCCCAATTTTTGCAATACTAAAGTAAAGTTTATAGTTACACGCTCAAACAACACTGTATAACCAACAATTGATTGTTTCGACAGACAATGTCGTTTTATTTATTTATGTACATATGTCTTTTTTATCTCTAAACTAATGGACATATTTATGTCTAATAAATATTATTTGAAGAAACAAAATCATTAAATGCTTCCAAATCATGAACACACATCTTAAATGAAATGAAAACGTAACATCGAAGATTATTGACCATTTAAATCAATTTCAAGTCAATTAAATTTGATTTATTTGGAAATGTTCTGACTGTTTTCGTTTCAAGAAAAAGAAAACATGTGTCTCAAACTGCTCTTTTTTGCAGAATGTTTTTAACAAAAAAAAAAAAAAAAAAATTATGGAGTATAAAAAACAGTTTGATTGTAAATTGATCCATGTAAAAGAAATCACGAACATAAAGATAAAACCCTACCAGTAGAAAGCTGTTGTTCAATCGGTACAGAGGCAATAGGAAATGAATAGAGGCCAAAAGTCACTAAACATTGTATTTGTGGTATAAATTTTCATTTGTTTTTTTTTAAATTTTTTTATTTTTCAGTATTATAAACACCTTTTCGGATATTCAGTAGACATGTATACGATTGAGGATCGAGCAAAAATTTTTGAGCTTTGTTTTTCTAGTAAAAATTCAATAACACAGGCAGACAAGTTGTTTACCTATAGACAAGATCCAAAAATGCCAAACTTATAAAAATTATCAAAAAAAATTAAAAAACAAAAAAAAAATAGGGAAAATGCAATGAATATGGCCAAAAAACGGACTTTTCACACTTCGGATTAGGATATCTCCGAGAAGGAAACAAAAAACATTTGTCAAGTAGTTATATGTTCAAAGCTTCGTCTTTAATTATAATTAAGAGAAACGATGAAAAAACTGAGAAAAATATTTTTTGGATCAATTAATTAGGAGAGCTAAAAATTAAATAAAAATATTAAATTCAAATATTTTTCTTGACATATTAAAATAAAATTCTTTAATGTGATTGAATATGTTGTAAAATTTATATGAAAAAACTCAAAAAACTGATTGGATTTCATATAAATTTTACTACACGTTCAATCTCACTTGTATTGTGAAAACAGCACATAAATCTCTATACAGAATATTTATGTGTGCGAAAATCTTTTTTAATAGATATACACAGAAAAAATTTTCAATATTTTTTTTATCAATTAAAAAATTTGGTTGAAAAGTATTTCAATTTAATTAATGTGATAATTTAATCAACTTTTTTTTTAGTTAAAAAAAAAAAATTAAAAATATAATTTTGATTTTATTAACAATTTAGTTCTTTTTGAAATAAATTTATAATTAAAATATTAATTAAATAACAAAAATCTAAATTGATTTTTTCGTTTAAAATAAAATAATTAAAAATTGTAGAATTGTTAAAACCTGAGCTATATTTAATTAAAAAAAATTTAAATTGGATTTCAATCAAATAGGATTTGTTTTGGGAATTTTTAGAAAAAACGGAAATGTCCCAAATGAAAATAAAAAATTCTGATAAATTTAGAAAATCAATTAGTTAATTTATTTTAAAAGGTAATTTCTTTGAATCAAAAGAAAACGTTTCCTTTAACGACAAAATTATTAAGGGAAAATTTAAAATAAAAAAATTTTTTGACAAACGTTATAGAAACTTAGAAAAATTAGGTCAAAACAAATATTTACTCTTAAGGATTTTATTTTAAAAATTTGTGTAGTATTTCAAAATTTCCCATTAATTAAATCACTTTAAAAACTTTCAAAATTCAAAATATTAATTATCACAAATGGTTTAAAACGTCAAAGTTTTTTAATAATTTTTTTAATTAAAATTAAAAATATAATTTATTAAAAAAAAATTTTCAGAATTTAAATTTTTTACAATTTATAGTAAATCCACAAATTATTTGCTTGATTCCATGAATTTGGTGATTAGAAAAAATTTGTAGTTTTTTTATGTGCATATAGAAAAATGTGTTTTTTCTTTTACATCAAACTTCTAAGAAACTTTAATCCTAAAGGCTAATTCTTTTTGCCATATAACGTTTAGTTCAAAAAAAAAAAAAAAAAAAAATTAGACCTTACGGCATTTTTTGTAAAATTCCTATAAGGGAAAATGCTGTTTTTCGCATTTGCGGTCAATTATCGTTATGTTGTCTTAAAAAATATAAACGCACATGATTTATCTTTTTATAAGCGATAATTTAGTGGATAAACATTGGAAAACAACAGGAAATATTTTATATTGATTGGATGGTAAATAAGAGAAACTAACGACAAGAGAAAAATGTTTTTGCCTTGAGGGTGATTTATTATCAAAAACAAAAAAAAAAAAATACAAAAAATTAGACAACTAATAAGTGTGTATAGTCGGGTTTGACCGTCACTCTACCACTTGTAAGTTGTGCAAATTTTTGTGGGGTAAATATCATTTGGGCAATTATGGACTTAACACCACAAAATTTTGTTACGAGTTTAAGATTTATAAAGGAGTTAATTGTGCCAGCTTTTCTTTAGATACGAGGACGGGTCAATAAGTCCACAACTTTTGAAGTAAAATACATGTTGTTTTTTATAAAAACTCATTTTATTTTATAACGTAGTCTTCTTTAAGCTTTATACACTTTGTCCAACGTTTCTCCAATTGTAGTATCACCTCCGAAAAATAGTATTTGTTAGATCTTAAAAATAGTTATTTATTTAATAGATAATATATATTTCTTCAGGTTTGAAAACAAGAAATAGTCACTCGGGTCTAACTTTGGAGAATAGGGCAGATGAGGGATTAGTTCCTAACCTAATTCCTTAAATTTTTGCTATGCACTGCTTAATGAGTACACAAAATTTATTATCTTGAATTGTCTTCTCAAACCATATCTGTCACACTAAAACTAAAGGTACGTTCAGATTATTCAAATATTTCATTAACGTAGTCTGTACACAAAATATTTTTGAGTGTCAAAGAAAATAACAGCTGATTTTGTGCAAATAAAAGTATTTACCCGCAAACAAATATTTGTCCAATGTGAACATAGTGTGAATACAAAAAATTAAATTTTTTTTAGTAATTTTTGAGCAAACATTTATTTGATATTACAAAAAAGATTGTAAGAGCAAACAACGGCAAATAATATTAGCCATCTTCCCGATAGAAGCAATTTTTTCTGATTCTTTACAGCCTTAAAGATTTTTAATAATGACACTGAGGAACAGTCATTTTGCGGCCTGGAACTTTATTGCAAATATTTACTAGTTTGAGGTCGTTGATTTCAAATCTAATTTCCATTTTTTTTCTATCAGCTCGACTTTTCGAGATATACAGTTATGTCCAAAATCTACATATATTAGAATAACTTGAAAACGGTTCACGATATTCAGTTAAAAAAAAAATCGAAACTCGGCAACAATATTACCTTTAAGCCGTCCTCATATTGTTTTTAAATTTGCCCAGTAGTTTCGGAAATATCGTTGAAGTTTTGAAGAAAAATTAAATTTTTTTTTAAAAAAGCCATTTTTTGTTCTTTAAAAATTGAAAAAAATTAAAATGCGATAAAATCACAATTTTTGTCTAAAAATATTTAGTTCAACAGATTTCGAATGAAATGATCTTTATTTCATTGCAATCGGTGCACAACTTTTGATTTTGTACACAATTTACTGAGAAAACTGAATTGATAAAAACCGCGATTTCCATAAAGAAACCCATTTTTTAATGTGTGTGTTGGGACACATTGAACTTTTTTTGGTTTTAACTGCAAATAAAGCTCATTTCATTCGAAATATGTTCAACTAAAGGTGCCCGTAGACGACATGTTTTTTACATCTGACTTGTCAAATTTTCCACTGTAAAATACATACACGTCGTGTGTTTCCTTTAACACACTGCATCTGTAAAAGTCAGACGGAAAGTCATCTGACAAAATTTCAATTAGAGCGTGCTCTATTTTCTTCTGACAAACCATCTGACATAAGCTGTGTCAGAAACCTATGCCGGGAAAAAACCGGCAGCGGCGGTGCACTATTGACGGAATCATTAGCCGGCTGAAGTTAATATTTTACAATACCGATGTATGTATGATGATTTCACCATTGAATATAAATTATGTTCATAAGTGTATATAAAAAACGTTTTATTATAATTTCCTAAATTGGTTTCTTCGAATTTAAAGAAAAACATGTTAAGATGGCAGAACTCTTTTACGGCGCAAATTAAAATTTCTGTGGCGGCAGCACGATATTTTGAAACCGAGAACTACTTTGGTTTCTGCAATAACTATGCGAAAAAACAGAGGTAATGCTAGCAACACAACTGGGGCGAACGACGAATTTTTAGACGCGAATATTCGTCGCCAAAAATAAAAGACGTTTGTGTATATGAAAATGCACACAATCGGGGCGCCGGCGAAAATTCGCCAGACGCGGCGAACTTTAAATAGATTTTATTCTATTTCATACGCCAGCGAACGACGAACAAATCAGTACTAGGTGACCATGTTTTGTTTTAGTTAAGAAGTAGTTCAGTAAATAAAGTTACTTTTTACTTTAATAATTGTTTTTTTTTATTGTATAACACATAAAATACGTATACAAAGTATTTTGCTATAAAAATAGTTTTTAGTTGTGTTTTTGATTATGTTTTTATTTTTAAGCATTTTTTTTGAATATGGTCACACTATTTCTCTCTCTTTGCACAAACAGTAATCAACTTTCTCAATTATAAAAGCTATTCGTCGTTATTGTGCTTCATACGACGAATTTACTCAGCGAATTTTTAAGGAAAAATTCGTCGTGTTGGGCGAAATTCGTCGTTCGTCCCAGTTGTGTTCCTAGCATAATGTCAGAAGCCAATTACATGTACGTGTGTGACCAAATATTATAAACCTTATGTAAAGCAGCAATTTTGACAGACATGCTCAATTACATGTGACTTGAAAAGTTGACAAGTCAGATGTAAAAAACATGTCGTGTACATGCACCTTAAATGTTTTTAGACCAAAACTGTGATTTTTCTCGCACTTTTTTTTTTTTTTTGAATTTAAAAGAACAAAAAATTTAATTTTTTAAAAATTTTTATATTTCGATATTTTTAATTAGGCTTAAGTTCATTGAATTTAATTTTCATTAAATTATTTTTATGAAGCCAGGAATTTTACAACATGAAATTAATTAAAATTTTTTTATTGACAATTTTTCATTCTTGACTTCGCTGAGATTTGAACCCAGGCGGACAGGTTGCCCAGACTAGTTTCGATTGTAACCACACAATCTCGTCAGTGGGGTTTGCCGTTTTACTCACTCGGCTATTGAGGCCGGGCGACGTCAATAGTCAAACATCAATCTTTAAACCAAATGGTATTTCACTTTTGGTAGATCGAAATTTGCTTTTTGAATGAATTATTATCTATTTTAATTGATTTACATGTTCTTCCTAATTCAATGATCTTAAGCCTAATTAAAAATATCTAAATTTGGATTAAAAACCATTAACAGTTCAATAAAATAACCACAATACTAATTATTTTATATTTCTTCAAAACTTCAACGATATCTCTGAAACTACTGGGCAAATTTAAAAACAATGTAAGCACGGCTTAAAGGTAATATTGTTGTCGAGTTGAACTGAATATTGTGAACAGCTTTGAAGTTATTTCAATACATGTAGAGAAAGTGCCTTAACATACCTGGACATACCGGTATATCTCGAAAAGTCGAGCTGATAGAGAAAAATGGAGATTAGATTTGAAATCGACGACCTCAAATTAGTAAAAAATTTTAATGAAGTTCCGGGCCGCACAAAAAAAGGTTCAAGTTTGTTCCGTTGTGTTAGTAGGCTTTGTTATCATCATGGTGCTATTAGCAAATTTTTGGGAATTTCCGCTAATTAAGCAATTTTTATCGAATGTTTGCCAATCCTTATAGTTTTAGGCAATTTTAATAAATGGCTTGTTTTTAAATATAAAAATTTTTCGCGAATTTTGACTATTTTACAAAATTTTTATTTTTTTCTTTTTCCTGACATTTTGTTTTTTTAGCCGATTTAGCGATTTCAAATAAATTTTTGGGGGTGTTTCCAAGTTTGAAATTTTTCGCGAATTTTTAGCCATGTTCGCGATAGAAGCGATTTGTTCCTGTGATTCTTTAAAGCTTTAGCGATTTTTAATAATTATTAGATTTTTGCGAATTTCGGCTAATTTAGCAAATTTGACCGAATTTTTGCCATTCCTTATACTTTAAGGGACTTCAAATCAATTTTATGGCTTGTTTGAAATATTAAAAATTTTCGCAAGTTTTCGCAATTTTTTTTTTTTTTTTTTTTTTTTTTTTTGTTATTTTCCGACATTTTGTTTTTTTTTTAAACCGATTTCAAATAAATTTTAATGTTTGTTTTCAAGTTTGCAATTTTTCGCAAATTTTAGCCATGCTCCTGATAGAAGCGATTTCTTCCTGTTATTCATTACAGCAAACTTCAGGAACAGTTACTGAAATAGTATTAAAAGTAATACGAAAAATATATTGAAGTGATCTGTAACCAATCCATTTCTAATTTCATACCGATTGTCTTCCAGTTTTTTTTTCTTTTACATTCTCCTCTTCTAACGCCATAAGAGATGCTGCCCCACAGCATAAAACAAATAACTTATCTTCTGCGCTCGTTTTTACTATTTGTGAAATATGTTTTCATTTTTGAACACTTTCATAAAATAATTATTTGATGCCAATATCTGTTTAAGTCTGAACGCATGAATTAAACAAACATGAATTAATTTATTTTATTTTACACTGTTTGCCAACTGTTTTAACAAACAAAAATTGTCAAATATTTGAGGTTAGTTTGAACATTAATCAAAATATTTTTTTGTTTGACACAGTTTGAAGCAAATATTAGAACAAATATTTTCGTCAAATATTTGATTAATCTGAACGTACGTTAAATAACGCAGCTTATTCAAATTTTACCAGGAGTCAACTGAGAAATGCCTGTTGCCATGGGCATGTTGCCTTCTCAGTTAAGAGACAGAAAATTCAAAAAGTCACAAAATTATTGATCTGCCCTCGTACCAACATCTTTATGAGAGTTATTTGCTTTAATGTACTTTTCGGAAGGGCGGCCCATATGAAAATTATGATCAGTTTTGGCCCTACGGTAACAAGTTAAGTCGGGTTTTTGGGATGTGGATTAAGTTTAAGCTTACACTTAAGTTAAACTTAAGTTTAACGTACTCTAAAGCTCGGATTTTTTCGGCGAAATTACATTATTTTTATTGTTGCATTAAAAACCAACATATTAAGCAAAACTAAGCTGTTCCGTTAACATTTTGTATACAAACGTGATAATGGCGACACAAATCTGTTTTCAGATTAACTAAACCTAGCTTAACTCAGATCACAAAATCGCAGTCTCATTTTAACAATAAAATTGGGTTTCCTCCTCCTGAGGGGTCAAAAAAAGAAGTATTTAAATTTCGATCTGTTAATAATATATTAAAAGCTCCTGCTAATATGCCAGTTGTTATTTAAATTATTTTTTTTTACCAAATTTTATCACAAAACCAACATTTGTAGGGAATTTTCACCAGTGACATATTCGGGAGTATTTTTTGCATTGAAGCTCTGAACGGTCAAATAAGGACTGATTCCCATAAAATTTAATGGAACACTTAAAGTAGCAACAAGACATTTTAGAGCTGAATTTTCATTTAACACCGACGCAGTTAAAGTTATAAGACACAAAAACCAAAGCTGCTATGCAAATACCATTACTATTTTATACCATACTATTTTGACTTAATTTCAACTGCTTTAATCTCACAGAAGATAGCCATCCCATCATCGTCTTACAAACTCACATGGACCCAGGATGTAAAATTTTAAAGGTGTTCCGTAACCATTTTTTATGTTAAAAAAAATTTTAGTATTGTGGTTATTTTATTGAACTGTTAATGGTTTTTAATCCAAAGTTTAGATATTTTTAATTAGGCTTAAGTTCATTGAATTGACCTTTTATTAAATTGTTTTTATGATTAAAAAAAAAACTTTCGTTTTCCACTACAAACTGCTAGTTTTCGCCTCACTTAAAATTTTCAGCAGGACATGTCGGTCGAAAATGTAGGCAAACGATGACACAAACAATAACGCCGGCAGAAGAACTGCCTGAAATTGCCAATGTTTCAGATAATATCTTGAGGTGACGAACACGTACATATTTAAGAATATAAATTGAAAAATATGCTGAGCAGAGGTTGTGTGTTATTTTTATAGCGAGGAAATAGATGATCGTTAAAAGTAGAAATATTTACGGTCTTTATTTATGAAAAATAAAACAGGTTTAGAAAAGGTTAATGAAACGGATTTTCTATGAAAATTTGATTAATAACCCGTTTATAAACCTGTTTAATTTTTTTTGTATAAATAAAAGGGTTAATATTTAAATATATGCTTTAAACCCGTGACGCCCAATTCTCACATTCCTTTACTCGCGAGTAGAATGCAAAAATTTCTGCTGCAGCGATGTCGACACACGTACACTATAATTTTGCTCGAATGCCGATGACAAACAGTCGGTTGTTGTTCTGTTTAAATTTCAGCAAAGAGAATAAAATTATTTGCCACTCAGATATCGTTAAGGTAAGATCTCGCTACGCAACCTTTTTAAATTACTCAAAATCTTAAGTGCTGGTTCACACTATTCTAGTCTTTCTTAGCCGTCTAGTCTTGATTCTTGAGCTTTAGGGAAACACTTAAGACTTGACGGCTTAAACTTGAAGAGTGTGATCTAAGCACTAACTTCGTGTTTTGCTACTTCTGCCACATGCACATATTTATGATTTTTGGGATACTTGATGTGGCAATAAAGTCATTTGACAATAAATTATTGTATAACGTTAGAAACGTAAAACCGGTCGAGCGACAAGTCGATATTTAGTGGGGCGCTTAAGAGAACGTTGTTGCTGCTCGCTTAAGTCGCCGATCGGCATCGTGGGCCAGGATAAAAATCGGTCATACATTATATACCACTAGGGGCGACTTCTGGGAATTTATGGGACTTTTTCTTCAATATATTTCTAGTCTGCATTGAACATTTTGTATGGAAGCCCCCTTAAGGAATGGAGATAGCGGGTGGGTATGTTAGAAATAAATAATTGCGATGAAAAATAAAGTGGGGTTTGCCTAGGCGCTGCAGGGGTCAAATTTAAGAATTTTATTAAACGGAGCCCTCCTAAGGGCTGGAGATATATGGCAACTATGTTTTAAGAAAATGTTAAGAACAATAAACATTGGAGGTCGGTCATACATTTTATCCTCCTAGGAGTGAATCCTAGGCCTTAGAAACAAATGATGGGAATGGAAAATAAAGTTGCGCTGGACATACATTTGGCCCGTCTAGGGGTATCTCAGGCCCTGCAGTTGCAAAATTAAAGGCTTGGGTTCTACGCACATAAAAAACAAAGTTTCAAACAAAATAAGCTATAAGTGATTACAGTCTGTATACAACTTTTGATTTTTTCAGAAAAGATGACATTTTTTTTCATTTAAGAAAAGTAAGACTTTTTTCCCATACAAATATGGCCGCTTAATGAAATTCTTAAATTAGGTTCCTGCAGCGCCTATAATGCCCATAGATGGGTCAAATGTATGACAAACCCCACTTTATTTTTCATCGCAATCATTTATTTCTAATATACCCACCCGCTATCTCCATTCCTTAGGGAGATAGCATAGCTGCATTTTCCAATTTTTTATGAATTTTTAAAAAACAAAAATTTCGAAATTTTGTTAAAAAAATTATTTTTGTTTCTAAAACGACTGCGGATATTAGAAAGACGTTTTACTTTTCTTAAAGGAAATTTTATTGCGGAATTTCGGTTTTTTAAGTTGTTTCAATAAGCTAAAGCGTTTTTGAGTTACGCGAACATATGTTGTGCAACCTCCTCCATTTTCGAAATAACGGTATATCTCGAAAATCAGAGCCAATCTTAAAAAACCGCGGGCACCACTGGATTCAGCGTACCCGAATTATGTTAAAACGCTATGTGCCCGGCTTGTCTGTTTTTTAAACTAGCATAGTGTAATTGGCATTTTTGACTTATTCGATTAAACGAATAAAATTTTAAAACTAACCGATTAATCGAATAATTCAAAATCAAGAAATTTTATAAATTAAGATATTTTTTTTCGATAATTTTAGAAAAAAATTGGTACTGGAGTAAAAAAACAGTATCTATTTTAATACCTATTTCATTAACAAAAAAACAAAAACGTAACAATTAATTATTCGATTAAGCGATTAATTGATATTTGGCGTTTTTGATTGATTCTAATTAACGAATACAATTTTAAAATTAACCGATTAGTCGAATATTTCAAAATCCAGAAATTTTATAAATTAAGATATTATTTTTTTCGATAATTTTAGAAAAATTGGTCTTTGAGTAAATAAACATTATTAATTACAAGTATTTTAATATTTTATTAACAAAAAAAGAAAACAAACGTTACTATTCATACTAATTGATAAAACCTTTACAATGATAAAAAATAAAACATTTATTGATATCATATAATTTTATATGTACAAACAATTAAACAGATCTTTTAAAATAATTGTTTAATAATAAAATGTTGTTTAAATGTTTTGCTTTACTTGGAAGCCACACGATCAAAAGTCTTTCCTTATAATTTGCTATACGCTCTCACTTTTTTACTACCGCACTCACTCAATTTTACATTCAATTTAACATCTGACCACAAATTCACTTTGCCGCTTTCTTTATAAAAATATATTTCTTAAAAAATTAATGTGCTTTATTAAAGAAAAATTGTGTTCTAAAAAATTCTTGTGCTTTTTCACAAGATACTTTGAGTCATGCTACTATTTTGAGTAGTTTCTTCGTCGGGGGCATTTTTAAAATGAAATTGACTATCAAATTAAGTGAAGCCTGTGACACAGCTTTCAATTCATACAAGTTTTGAAAACCAGTTTTTGTAAACAACTTGAAAGTGATTTACTGAACGTGTGGCTCCAGCGTTAAAAATATTTTTTTTAGTTGTTTCAATAATACGCAAAAATTAACGGATAACAGCATTTTTTCAGTAATCAGTAAAAATTTACTCGTTACTGAAAATTTTTCAGAAAGCAGTACGTCCATGTATGTAAATTACTCACTAACCATGACTGTTTTTTTTTAAATTCCAACGGACACATACATTTGGTTTGTTTATTTAACTTAAAACTTTAAAAAATTATACATTTGACAGAAAAACCATATATGTATTGTTAATCGATTAATCGGCATAAATTCTTCGATTAATCCTTTAATCGAAATCAGCAATTTAAAATTTATCGAAAAATTAATCGTCTAAAATTGTTCGATTGATCGAACAAGAATTAATTGACTGAACACCCTAGTTAAAGCTAACTATTTCTTTATCTTCTAGTTAACAATATCTTTTTGACAGTTATAACTGGTAGTTAATTTTAACTGAACTTGGTGATACTGGCCGTTAAACAATAATTAAATTATAACTTTATAATGACAAAAGTTATTCAAATATTTTCCATTATTTTCAAGCTGTGAAACAGTTAACACGTCATCGTTATCGTAAAGGCCGTCATAATTTGTAATATCAATTTTATTGTTTTATTTAATTATGAAATTTTCAATTAAAGGTTAAATGTGAATTTAATTTTGCGGATTTTTTAGTTTTATTTTTTATTTTCATTTTAAGTGTAATTTTTTTTTCCTCATTAAAAATTATGTATCAAGCGAAAACTCACCGTGCAATAAATAAAAAAGGCACCCAATGCAATGACACGTAGCAGGGCAGGACTGGCGGCACGTACAACCTGAAAAAAGCGATAAGAAAACTTAATAATAAACAAATTAAAATACAAACAATTTACGATTAAAACAAATATTGTTTTTAAAATGTTTCTACTATAACAAATTCAATTTAAATGGCCACCAAATTCATGTAGAACTTTAGAATAAATTGTTAATTGAAATAAGTAACAAAAATTTTTGTATGTACATAAATTAATGTTATTGATTTAGTTAGAAATAGTTAATTAATTATAGCTCTATTAACTTATTTTGAGCATGATAACTAAAATTAGCTTTAGGGTCTTGATAATTGTTTGAACACAGGATTTTAATTAAAATATTTCGGTTTAGGTTCGTTGGAAATTAATTTGTTTGGTAAAAATACAACTACACACACTATAAGTGGGACACCTCATTAGAAATACTTTATGGTTACTTTTTTTTATTGGTCTGATTTAAATTGGGATAACATAATTCATATCGCACTTGTTCAACAGTACTGCATCAACTTAAAATTTAAAAATTTTCCGTTAAAGCGAAACAATTTTGAATTTTATATAAAAGGCATATGAAAAAGAACTTTTAAGCCAACGGTTTCATCACCAACCACCAATTTTTTTTTTTCAAAAAGTGAAAATATAAAAATTTTGAGTTAATACACTTTTGTTGAACATGTGCGATATATTAAATGAAAATTTTTCAATTAAATTTAAGATTTTATTTTGAGTTCCAGATTATAGCAATATAAGACTTATCCATGTGTCCCATTTATATTGCGACTTACTGTACATTAGCACGCACCACCTTACAAGAAAAAAAAAGTGCGCCGTACCACCTGTAATATAAAGTATTTTTGCAAGGAGTATTCGAAAAAATTTTTTTTTTGCCGAACGTAGGGGTCGCCTTTTTTACATTTTTCGTTATATCTTAGGCATTTACAGTTCGATATTAAAACATGATATATCAATGGGTTTGTCGAGTCACTTTTGCGCAGGCAGTTAATTTTCTTATTAAATTTAAAAATATTTTTGCTGGTATTATCGAATTAATTCTTTGGCAGCAGCTTAATAGTTTCTTGCGAGCTTTAATTTTCTGACATTAGGGTGGTACATAAGGGTGGTACGAACAGAGATCTGGTGGATAAATACTAGAACGAGATACTTGAGGTCAATGACCCCCAAGGGCAAAACATTAGTATTCTGGAGACAAAAACATTGATATATTATACTTTAAGATCGGACTGTAAATGCCTAAATATAACGAAAGATGTAAAAAGGCGACTACTACGTTCGGCAAAACAAAAAAAAAAATATTTTTGAAACCTTCTTGCAAAAATACTTTATATTAGAAATGGTACGGGGAAACTTTTTTTTGGGGTATGGTATACTGTACATACTAGGGCATTCATTTAATCGGGCTTTTTCTTTGTTATTGATCAGCTAACCGATTAATAAAGTTTTTTTTTTAATAAATTAAGTAATTTCAATAAATAAAAATGCATAAATTATTTATTATTTGGAGTTTTAGTAAAAAAAAAAAGCAATTACATAACAAACTTAATAATTCTTGAACTAAAGCGAGCAAACAAACAATTTATAAATATTTAATACATATTTTTTAATTAATACATATTATCTATTAATTAAAAAATTATCTCGCATAGGAACAGCTTATTCTCCAACAATAAATTTCAGTATTTTTTTTATCAATTATTTAAAAAGGGAATTAAGCACAACAAACAAAATCTTTTAAAAAATAATCTGTAAGTTCATATTATTAGTTATTTCAACAGTTTAAGGAGATCTTGAAAAATAATCTTTTAGAAAAATAATTAAATGTTTAGGATTTATGCGATTCTATTCTTTAGGTTTGATAAATTTTGACTTGGAAAAAATTCTTTCACTTATCGTTGATGTTGGAAAAATCGAAATCAGCCCATAATACAGAATATCTAATTTCTTACTGCTTTTTAGGATTTCTCTAAACATATAAAGTCTTCCATTATGCCATTAGAGTCCTGTTTTAATTTTTTTTAAATTTTTAACACTTTTAATTGTTTGGTTTAATTCTGTTAAAAAATTGATATGTGAAGATATGAGAAGAAACGCATACATGCAAAATGTACGTGAAACAAAAAGCTGTTGACAGCAAACACTTACATATTTTAAATGCAAATCCCTGAATACCTTTTTTGTTTGTATGAGAAAATATTTTCTAAACACATACCTTTTGTATATGAAACGAATCAAATAATTAAAAACACATAAAAAATATGTTATAATAGTACAAAAAATTAAGAATTTGCAACATCGGTTAATCGACTGAAATTAACCGGTTTAATCGTAAACCGAAAATGGCCAATTTTAAATTAACCGATCAAATAATCGGGTAGTAATTAATCGGTTAACCGATTAACGGAATGAATAACCTAGTACATACATATATATTATAAAATGTCGCTTAGCACAGTAGGTAAAATTTAAAAAAAGTAGTAGTAACATATAAACTTTTTTTGCCGTTTTCTTTGTTATAATATGAGATATACATACTGCTATCTCAGTTTCGTTCTTTTTCGATGACAAAGAACGCATTTTCGAAAACGCACAATGAGACTTTTGACAGTTTAAGTTATCGAAAATGAGTAACTGCCGGAGCAGATATCGAAATGTAATTTGGTATGGATAATGTATAAACATAAGTAAAGATTTGCAGAAAAACATGACGTGGTCCGCCCCCTTTTATTGGTAGCCCCCCATTACATTGTGAAAAACGTGGTCCGTAAAATTGGCCAACCTCACCTACCTATATGTATTTTGAGGCGCTAAATCCGAATCTGAGATCCGTTGGGCTCGTGCACCAACAAAATTTTACACAAATCCTTTTGTTGGATAAATTATATATTGTATTAGTCAAAAACCAACCAATACAATTTAAAATTAACCGAAGTTTAAGAAAAAAATAATGGTATAAATGATGATATAATACAAAACCCTTACGAACATTAGTAAAAACACTAAATATTAGGGAGATCGAACGGTTATTATTAGACCGGTTTTAACCGGTTATTTTAGTTTTTCCCAAGCTGGTTATTTTAAAATGTCCACATTTCGAATATCAAATAAACCGTTTATTTTAGTATAATAAACTGGTTATTTTCATAATGTGTAATTAATATTCGTTTTCCTTACTCTTATTGTAAATTTACCCGCAATTTAAGTATTTTTCTAACTGAATATTGGGCAAATTCAAACTTTTTATAAAGAATGTCAAAACAAAATGTAACAAAAGTCTGAAAACATTATGAACAATGTAAATACAAATCGCTAATAAAAGTGTGTGTTCTTGACAAAACAAAAAAAAAAAAAAAAAAAAAAAAAAAAACCAAACACAATTCAAAATATTACAAAAAAGTGTTCAGTTAAAGGATAAAGGAAAAATAGTAATTTGTACGCGAGTATTCTAAATATTAAATTTAATTTAAATCCAGATGTTGTCTCTGGAGATATTTGGAACGGGATTATAAAGTGAAGTGCCCAAAAATGATAAGTTGCAAAGGTTTTTCCACGTCAAGGCTTATTAATCACCTTTAATTAGTCCACATGATTGACATTAACGTACTCCAAATAAAACTTAGCTTCGTTCGAAGTAGTTCTAAAGAGACGACAAATAATTTTTTACTAAGATTCACAGCCAAAAATTAATCTTTGGTTGAAATATTAGCCTGCTGTATTTCCGCCGGAATACCCATTAAAGCCTAGTCATCTGTTCCAATTTGTGAAAAATGTTTAGCAACATCTATTATTTCATGCGAAAAATTTGACATGTATCAATGTTACTTATCTCGAGAGTTTGCACAATTTGACGTTTTTAATCTCTCAAAGTATGTAACATTGTTTTGCATATGAAAACAAAACCCACATGTATTTAACTAAAAAGTATTTTTTAAATAAAAAATTAAGTAAAAATTAAAGTAAATATTGATGAAAAACTGTTGCCGGTTGTATTATTTATGTTTTGCAGTTCTCATTTTATTATTAAGTTTTAACTTTTTTCATTTGCTTAAAATTCCACGTGAAATAAGTGCAGCTTATATTATTTCGCAGTTGTAAAAAAATTTTGCTAGAAACATTTCGCAACTTTTTCACAAATTAAACAGAGTACAACTCCATCAACATTTTTTCATAGAAATTCCGCACAAGTTTTTTTCATATGAGTTTTGACAGCATTTCACGTGAAATGTTGAACGGAGTACTAGGCTTAAGGCACTAAAAACTCTTAAGGAGTTCTAGCATATCTTCATGCTAAAAACTACAACATTCCGGCGGAATCAACGATATGAAAAAAATTCATCAATTTTATTTATTAAAATAACAAGAACTTAAAACAAAATTGAAGAAATCAAAAAATGCCATGGAAGGTTTTTAATTGTGGTCGACGAATGTACAGATATTTTATACAAAACACTTGTTCATATTGCAAATCGTTTCTATAATGCTGAAAGCAACGAATTTCAAATTATAATCCTGGCTAAGACATTTTGTTTGGAACTTTTCAAAAATATGGTTGAAGTTTACTGATTCATATAGACATGCTTAACCACCAACAAATTAAAACTTATTTAAAATAAGTTCTACGCTAATCCCACGAAGCTCTTCGCTTGTCTGCAGGAGACCACACCCAGAGAAAAAATATTTTTAAATATGGTCACCTCCAACAAAACTATTTTTAAAGAAAATTGTTAACATATAATGCTTATATTTAACCAAATTATTATCACCGACAACCATATTATTGTTAAAAGTGTCCTCCATGAAGAAGGCACAACCATATTATGGTTGCCTCCGAACATGTTCTGGTCAATAATAACTAAAATATGTTTAACACTTATAATAGCATGGTTGGTTTTCAACCATAGAATGTTGCTCTTGGAGAAGAGAAAAATACAATTGTTAATTTAAAAACATATTATTGTCATATTTAACCATAATATGTTTAGAGGCAACCATAATATGGTTGTGGCTTCTTGATGGAGGACACTTTTAACAATAATATGGTTGTCGGTGATAATAATATGGTTAAATTTAAACATAATATGTTTAAAATTCTCTTTAAAAATAAGTTTGTTGGAGGTGACCATATTTAAACATGTTTTTTCTCTGCGTGCAGAGTCTCTGGCGGGAATCGAACCCGCAACCCCGTTACTGATAGACTAGCTCACTACCAGCTAGCCTACCGGGGAACCCTAATTTTTTTTCTATTTTTAGAAATTCTATTAGCATTATTAGTTTTTGACGCAAAAAAGTTACTACCTTAAAAGTTATTACCTTAAAAATTTCCTGTTGCTAAGAGTGTAAAATTTAAAGCAAATTTTCTATTGTGTTTCTTAAACAAGTCATATTACAAATTGTACCACAGCGCCATTTGGCATTATACCGTTAACATTTTCATCTATTGTCAAGTTTATTAAAAAAAAATATTTATTGTTCTCGCACAAATTAACTTTTATTGTAAAATAAAAAAAAAATCGTTTATTTTTTATTTTTCGTTTATTTACTTACTGATCCAATTATAACACAACCGGATATCACGTATACATACCTTGACTTGTTGATAGCGAAATGTAAACCAGGCAGCAGGTGGTAATAAACCAATTACAATACAAGCCAACGCCAGGATACTTGTACGCATTGGCCAATTTAAGGCAGCAATACAGGGCGAAGCATCTTCACAAGAATCACAGCCCTCGGCACAGGGCAAACATTCGTATTCGTTGACAATATTGTAGGTTGAATTCTTGCCCTAGAAACAAATGCAGATACAAGAGAAGAAAATTTAAAATGAATAAAATATTTAATCCCGGCCAGTTTTACAAAGAACGCAAAATAATCCTAAATGCGACGAAAACTGTAAGGCAAATACGGGAATGGGTAAAAAATATAAATATGTTTGTTCTTATTGTTTTTTAGTTTATCTTTGTTACTTAATTTTATATTAAAAGAAGATTTTTTATTAACTTTTTCTACAAATGAAAATAGGGGCCGGAAAGGGAGACAGTAATTGTATGATTTTTACGGTGGCATGTCATAACGTCCAGTGTCATAGTGTCATAACGTCCATCGAAGAAATGTCATAGCGTCCGCGGACGTTATGACACTTTGCAAGGTGGCATAATGTCCACAACAAGCAAGAATGTAAACAAATTTGGGATCATAGCCGGCCTTCGGCCGGGCGCAAGGATTTTCTTCTCTATGGTATAACAAATACCGGCTTCGCTAACTAAAGCTTCTCTGCACAGCCGGCCTTTGGCCGGGCGCAAGGATTTTCTCCTCTATGGTATAACAAACACCGGCTTCGCTAAGTAAAGCTTCTAAAATCTGCCTTGTTTCCGAACGAAAGCCGACTATGCAGAGAAGCTTTAGTTAGCGAAGCCGGTATTTGTTATACCATAGAGAAAAAAATCCTTGCGCCCGGCCGAAGGCCGGCTGTGCACAGAATCTTTAGTTAGCGAAGCCGGTATTTGTTATACTATAGAGGAGGAAATCCTTGCGCCCAAAAGTGTTTTCGTTATATATTTAATATTTACTCCCAGAGAAAAAGCAGGAAAACCATTTTTAAAAAATTTTTTACCATATTATGTTTCATCTAAAAAAATCATTGTCACCGACAACCATATTATGGTTAAACTAGTTTCTTTAAAAATAGTTTTGTTGGTTGGGACCATAATGAAACATGTTTCTCTCTGCGTGTATGCAGATAATTTTTTTGTATTTAACTTATTTAGTAATAATGGACCTAATGACACTTTTGAAAGTGTCATAATGTCCATTTCCAAAGTGTCATAGTGTCCGCGGACGTTATGACACTTTTGAAAGTGTCATAATGTCCATGGACACTTTGACACTTTTTGGGGTGTCATAACGTCCATGGACACTATGACACTGGACGTTATGACATGCCACCGATTTTTACAAGGGCATGCGGCATTGCATAACTGCGGTTTTTATTTTTTGTTGTTGCTGCCCGTACCTTTTCACCATCTTTACAAAAATGTTTTGAACAGTAAAAGCAGAAGAAATTTTTAAAAACATTTTCCTGTTTTAAGTTTATGGTGCAAGTTAATTAAATAGTTGTAGCTGAACTACTTACATTTAAATCGTACAAGCAAAACAGATGTTATTGGCAGGAATGTAAAAACCACTAGTACCGCCATTGCACAATGGTCCAAAAATTAAATTTTTTTAACAAGAGTGAATTAAGCAATTGTGCGGGGGGTTTTGTAGCACAATTCTAATTTGCTGGAATCTATAAATTACAAAATTACACGCAAAAAAAAAAATATGATTGCAAAATGATCCCTACAATTAATTAATGATCTTTGCCGTCGGACATGGTAACCATAATTAACGTATTTTTATGTAAACTGGTTTTGAAAATATAATTTTTGTTTTGATCGTTTTAAAATGTTGTACATAAGTATTACCTGATCCCGATTCATAAAACATTTATTATTGTGGTATTAACAAAACTTAAATAAACAAAATTTTTGTTACACCGTAATAATTTTTACATTCTTGAAGTAAAATTATACTTGCTTGCAATCATAGTAATGTGTAGTTCTTTTAAACGCTTTAAACGATTTATACCTACATATAAATAAAATTAATTTAAATAAAAATATGCAAAAATACTTTGTAAAGATTGATTCAAGTAGAGATACTTTTTTCAATAGCCTTTTTTTGAAGGATCAAGTGTAAGTCGTGTCATGCTGTCATTTTATTTTTGTTTAGTATTGTTTGTCATTTCATAGTGGAAAGACTTACGCCTGTACAACGTTTACAAATCGTTCAACTTTATTACGAAAATACACGTTCTGTGAGGAATGTGTTTCGTGCACTTCGCTTAACTTATGGTCAACATAATCGGCCTACTGAGCGTACCATCACCCATTTTGACACCCAGCATTAATTATTGGTAATATTCGACCGAATAGACCACGTCCAGAACGCTATGAAGAAAATATGTCTGCCGTAGCTGAGAGTGTACACGAAGACCGTGGAGAGTCGATTCGGCGCAGTTCGCAGCAACTCGGACTGACGTATGGAACGACTTGGCGCATTTTACGTCGAGATCTTAAGTTGAAAGCGTACAAAATAGAGCTTGTGCAACAACTGAAGCCACTCGACCTTCCCAAGCGACATCGCTTCGCTCTATGGGCTCTTGAAAAGTTCCAAGAAGATCCGACGTTTTCGAGGCAAATTTTGTTCAGCGATGAAGCCCATTTCTGGCTCAATGGGTATGTAAACAAACAAAATTGCCGCATTTGGGACGAAGAGCAACCTGAAGAGATTCAAGAACTGCAACTTCATCCAGAAAAAACAACGGTTTCGTGTGGTTTGTGGGCCGGTGGAATCATCGGTCCATATTTCTTTAAAAATAATGCCGGTGCGAACGTAACCGTCAATGGCGACCGTTATCGTGCCATGATAACCGACTTTTTGATGCCTAAAATTGAAGCTCGTGATCTCGGCGACATTTGGTTTCAGCAAGACGGCGCCACTTCCCACACATCGCAGCAATCAACGGATTTATTGATATATTTTTTCCAAAAAAAAAAAATTATGTTTCTAAAACGACTGCCGATATTAGAAAGGGGTTTTACTTTTCTTAAAGGAAATTTTATTGCGGAATTTTTTTAAGTTTTTTCAATAAGCTAAAGCGTTTCTGAGTTATGCGAACATATGTTGTGCAACCTCCTCCATTTTCGAAATAACGGTATATCTCGAAAACCAGAGCCAATCTTAAAAAACCGCGGGCACCACTGGATTCAGCGTACCCGAATTATGTTAAAACGCTATGTGCCCTGTCTGTTTTTTCAACTAGCATAGTGTTATTAAACACAAAACTACTTTTCTCGTTCACGTGTTCAATCAAGAGTGCAATCCAACACGTGAACGAGAATAGTCGTTTTGTGTTTAGTAATTGTTACTCGTATTTTATAATTCCTGAAAATGTCATCCAAAGGATGGGGAAATATTGAAAACATAAAAGAATAATAAAGATTAAAAAAAAAAAAGAAAATTTTTTTAAAAAGCAACTGTGCCTCGAGCTTATCAATTGATAAAGTATTTATTTGAAACCCCTTAATCGGTTAAAAAAAAATGTCGATAAATAGCGTTAAAAAGTGATCTATAATGATGAAGAAGAAAAATAATAGAAAAATAATTGGAGATGGTATTTTTTTTTGTCAAATTTACGATAACTAGTCGACGTCGATACAACAGTCTCATAAAATACCAAATTAACGTCGAAGTGATGTAGTCGTTGACTTCGTAAGACAAGGATTTAAAATTAGTATCGATGTTGACGACGACTTACCTAATTGGGGTGGTTATTTTTCATTATATTTTTTTGTAGTGATTTTTTTAACATTTATTCTTTACTCAACTGAATATTTTTCTAAACCCCATTATAAATATACATATACAAAATAATATAACAGTATAGTTTCGTTTGTAAAAAAAAAATGTTGAGAAATTTTTTATTGATATGGATTTTTATTGCAAAGTTTGACTTTGACACAAAAAATTTCGCAAAAAAAAATTTGCAATAAAAAGAAATTACAGCTTCTTTAAAATTTCCAATCGCGAATACAATTAGAATTTGATTTGGAATTTGATATTCTTTTTTTTCACGAAAATAATATAACGATAAATTTTATTTAACAGAGTTGGATTGATTTAAATTGAATAATAATACCAAAAGTGTAATAAACAAGGCCCGGATATTAATGCGTATGCATATTTGCTGCCGTCAGTCTGAGATCAACATAAACTAAATATCTTTGCGAATCAAGAAATTTTAAGTTAAATGGTATCGATTTGCTGGTGCATATTTTTGCATATTTTTCTTTAAATGTATAGTTTTGCATATTTTGCTGACATTGCATATTTGTTTGTTGCACATTTTGAAAAACAAAACTGGTTTTCTTTGCCTTTTCTGCGATGCACCGTGCTGCAGAAGAGATAATATGCAACTTCGATGATATTGATTTCTTATGGGAAAAATATTTCGCAAAGCATCTCGCGTTTTGGCGCATATTAGGAGAAATATACCGATTGTTTCTTCCTCCATATCCTATAACAACCAGATGGAGAACGTGATTGAATAGCAGTTAAGTATTATGCTTCAAGGATGTGGTGGAAGGATTCGAAGATGGTGCTGCAGTTTTAGTAAGAAAAGCAAATTCAACAAATATAAAAGCTCAGGTTAAAGTTGGGTCTTCATATTATGGATTTATCTCTGAGACTATTGCGAAATTAAAGAAATCTTATTTATTGAAAAAGCAAATTAAATTAATTGATAATGTCATAAATAAAATGTATGCAGTAAAGGGTAAATTAAGTAAACAAATTCGTATCAAGCTTGATAAAGTTTTTAGAAAAATGAAGGATTAAAAACAATAAATCAAAGTGCTGGCATATTTCATTTAAATTGTTACGAAAACAGCGAAGTGAAAAATGAATATACCACAAAGAACCAAACAGCCATAACTTTACTTATGAAAATATTCAAAATAATAAATGAATTTATATTTTTGAAAAAAATTGTTTTCTTATTGTTCGTTGTTCATTTGAAATGAAGATTTAAATGTCTATCGAACAAGTGATATAATTTACACAATTTTTGTGCTTTACTTTATTTTACTTCTACTTTTCTGTTTATTGTATCTTATTTTCATTATTGAGACGAAGTTTTTCCTGTTTTATGTTATTTTTGTTTTTTTTTTTCTTGATGTTTTAATTTTTTTTGTTGTGTTAAAAAAAATGTAAGTTCATATATTTTAATTTGAAGCGCATATATTTCTTTTTTTTAGTGCATGTTTTATGCGCATAAAACACGATTTTAACTGCATAAAAGTCCGGTCCCTAATAATAAATATCGTTTTATGTTACATTACTATTAAAATTTTTAATCGCGAGCATCGCGAATACGAGCGCTCATTTTGCAAAATGACCAGCAGCATTGAATTCAGCGTACTCAAAATAGCTTAACTGATAGGGTGCCGAAAGTAAGAGACACCTACCTGTCTGCTGTTTTTTTTTTTTTTTTTTTTTTTTTTTTTTTTGTATGAATAACGATAAGTATTAATTTTTTTATACCCTCCACGACCACTAGTGGTGAATGAGGGTATACTAAGTTTGTCTTCCCGTGTGAAACTTTTTTATTATAAATCTAAGACCCCATAAATTTTATATGTTCTGGCTCCTTAAGTGATTTGGCCTTGCCCGTCTGCCTGTCTGTCCGTCTGTTGAAAATACGCCCACTTTCGAAAAACGTAAAAAAAGAACAAACTTGGTTTCAAATTGCTTGAAGTTATCCTAAGCAGTTTGGGATTGAAGTCTAGCAAGATCGGTTTAGTAGGCTCAGATCTATGAATCAAAATGTGGAACCACCACCCTAAAAAAGTTGATAATTTTGACACAAAAACTACACTCAAAAGGGTAGAATAATGCACGGAATGATATACAATTTTGCACGAATTCGATTTATACAACTGCAAATCATACTGTTAAATTTCGTGAAGATCGATCCATAATGGACCATAGGCCCCATATAATCCCTACTCGCGGAAAACAGTTTAGTATGCCTAAAACCGTAATAAATAATGATATCATAATCAAATTCGGTACGTCAAAGGTTTTTAGGACGAGAAATTACACTGCCAAATTTCGTGAATATCGGTACATAATCTTTCCTAGGCCCCATATAAACCCTACTCTCGGCAAACAGTTTATGTCGCCTAAAATCAAATAAAGCTACTTTAGCAAAATAATTAAATTCGCCTAAGACCATAACAGATATATATATATTGCGGTTAAATTTCTTCCAACTTAGATTCATATGGGCAGAAAAAATATCATGCTATATTGTGAAATTCTCTGTTAACGCTCAAACTAATTACACTGCTGTATTGAAATTAACTCTAATTTTTTTTTTTTGTAATACCAGAAATCAGTCGTCATAATTTTGGGATGATTGATCTTCCATGGGTCCAATATCAATTCCGCTCCTAATCACGTTTACTCTAAATGATAATACGCATCTACAGAGAAGTCGTAAAGTGTGTACAGAAGAAGTCATTGCTGCTGTAGAGCGTAGCGTAGGGAAAGATCCGAATCAGTCTACCGGCCTTCGTGCACAGGCATTGGATGAATCATCAACTTTATGGTAGAGTTCGCGGAAATACTATGTTAAGCGTACTTTCAACATCCAGCAATCGAAGCCGCACGATCACCTTTCAAAGCAAAGATTTGGTGAATGACCCAAAAATTAGAATGCCGTTGCTCCCGATTTTTATAAGAGAATTTTGTTTAGCGATGAAGCTCACTTTTGTTTGAATGGATAAGTTAATAAACAAAACTGCCGCATTGGGATTGATGATAATCCTCAAGTGTGTGTTGAGACAGCGTTTCATCCAGAAAAACTGACGTTTTGGTGTGCTTTATGAGCTGGTGGAATCATTAGACCGTACCCATTTAAAAACGATGCTGGTCAGAGCGTTACAGTCAATGGTGACCGCTGTAGAGCCATAATTACCAACTTTTTCGCTCATCAATTGAACAACCACTGATTAACAATAATCGCTTAACAAATGTGCAGGAGCTCTGGTTTTAACAAGACGGAGCAAAATGTCATACAGCTCGTGACATCATTGACTTATTGAAGAAAACGTTTGGTAACCGCATAGTTTCACGTTTCGGACCCGTGAATTGGCTTCCGATTTAATGCCGCTTGACTTTTTTTGTGGGGATATGCAAAGTCGCTAGTCTACATCGATAAACCCGAACCGATTGACCACTTGGAGGACAACATTCGCCGCGGTATTGTTGATATACGGCCCCAAATGTTCGAAAAAGCCATCGAAAATTAAACCTCCACATTAGACTACGTCCGAGCCAGCCGTGGCGGTCATATGCCAGAAGTTATATTTAAATTATAATCCCAGAAGACTCTTTCGAATAAAGTCAATTTCATGTCAAATTAAAAAAATTTGTCTTTTTTTGATTCCATTTCAAAAATCTATTACCTCTATAAAAACCACCCTTGACTATTTGTTTAGTTAAAGAAAAACAGAAAACACGAACTTTTATTTCAAAAAGCGCCCACATAAAAATGCTTTTGGAATAAGGAGGCACGAAAGCGCCCATACCATTTGAGCTAGGGAATAATTGGCCTTTCAATACTTTGGTGAAGGGTTTATAAAATTCGTCACAGCCAAATATATTTCTTAAACTTGTTTTAAGTTACAGTTCATAGATTCCATATAAGGTCTAGTTCAGAAATTAAATAAAATTTTTACAATCCTTTTACATGAGAACAAACATACAAACAAAATAACATTTTGTCTTTAAAGGCAACAAAACAACAATTGTTTGTCTTCTCGCTTGGTATGAGCCAATTATCTTGGTGGATCTCATTAACAAAACTCTATAAATATGGGTTAAATCGGATTTTGAAAAATTCAACCTGCGAAAAAAAAGTTAGCATTCTTTTTTTTTTTTTTAATTTCTGTTAAAAGGAATTTCTTAAAAACAATTAGATTAACTTTTTTTTAAATTACTGCCTGTTTTTCTTATAAAAATAAAAGAATTTCGTTTTGGATTTGCATTTAAACAGCAATAAAAAAATAATTTTTTTTTTGTTTTAATATAAATTTCTAACCGAAATTTTTATTTAAATTTCAAAAACAGGCAGTTAATACAAATTTTAAAAATTATTTTATATATTATTATTTTAATTTGATAGGAATTTAAGTATACAAATTTTTGTAAAATAAAATAAACATCTTTTTTTTTTTGCCAAATATCGAATTCTATCAATGAGCCGTACCCTCTGGCGTATTAATAATATTTGTTATTAAATATAACTCATACGCTAAGAAATCGATTTTATTTAACATTTTTGCTGTAAGAATTTTCATGTGCAAAAATAGAAAAAAAAACCAAAATTTTAAATAAAAATCACTTTAATAACCCTCGATGGAACTAAAAGGCCATCATTTATAAATAAACAACATGAATAAGCAACTAAAAGAAATTCCTCAACTTTTGTCACATAAACAAAAAATGCCATACATACCAACATTAGCTTTTCATATTCTTCCTCCAAGAGGCTGCCATTAAAATATTTATGCAGACTTGTAGTATCCGGAAAATAATAACCTTTGCGGCATACACATTTGTATGAACCCCGACGAAAGCCCAGGCCTTGGATGGCCTCACACTGTTCCAGAGTGACAGAGTTTTTTTAAGAGGGCCATTATAGACATTCCAAGAAATTGAGATTTTTTGCCAAAGAGAAAATGGAGGAAAAAAGAAACATAATTTTGGTTATAAAAAAGATGTTAAAAGATATTTCTTTTTTGTGTGCGTATGTGCCTACGTCTGTTTATGGGAAAGTTTATGCCTGGGTGTATGTATGTGTTTGTATGCGTGTGTGTTTGTTTTTTTAAGTACTAAGCAAATATTTATATTTTTTTTAAAAGACTGCTGCATAATGTGATATTTACAGCTGTTTATTTTTCTTTCATTTCATTTTTTTTAAGGTTATTGGGCCTTTATTTATGAGCCTGGCGTTAATGCTTTTGTTGCAAGTTGTTTACCTACCATTGTGGTACGTTGTTTGCATTTATCAGTCCCGGCAAAAATATTAAGCGGTTTTGTTGAACCTGGTATATTGCGCTGGGGACATTGGTCTATGTCAACACGTCTCAAGTCAATATCAATGCCAGATGTGCCCCTGAAAAACAGAGAAGAGAAAACGGAAAGAATAATAAATAAGTAAACACATAAAACTGTTGTATAATTTTTTTTTTTTTTTTTTTTTTTTTGTAAAAAAAATTCCTAAAAGGACGACAATTTCTCGGAATGGCAAATTAAAAAAAAACTATTTTAAAAGGTTTCTTTCTTTTTTTATTTTATTTTCAATTTGTAAAAGGCGAAAAGTGTTTGCAAAACATTTTTTTACCTTTTGTTCATCTTTAAATAAAAAAAGAAGAAAAAGAACTTTTGAATATTTAAGACCAATAAACAGCAGAGGTAAATATTTATTTTAAGTCTTGATATTAAGGACCAATAAATATATTTACAAATTCTTTTGTGGCTTTTAAAAGCCACCTACATAATTTTGTCTAATTTTCAAGAATTTACCGCCGTATTCATAAAAAATATTGTAGGTTTATTGCAGGTTTATGAAACGGATTTTCTATGAAAATTGTTGTAGAAATATTTTCTTAAAGTTTTAATTTAATGTGTTAAGAAATTTAAGGTCAAATTGAACTATGTGAAAATGGCATCAGTTGAAAAGTTTTTCCGAATTTATCTTTTCTTAGTCCTATCCTAAATATTAAAGCGATAAGTAGGACTTTCGTATGGAATGCATTTTAATACTCGACACTGCAAAAAATTGGAGATGGTGCTTTTCACGACCAGAAATAATAATCGTCGATTAACAATAAGCCAAGGTAAATTCATTACAGGTAAACTCGCCCAAATACGCTCTGAAAATATCTAGTATATTTGTTGAAATCAGTTTTAATAAGCATATTTTTGACAAACTAGATCAAAATGCACGGGGCAAAAAATGGTCAGCTGATCTCTCGAGTTCAGCTGTAATGAATTCAACTTGTTAGAAACCAGATCTCAGCAAAACTGCTACACCGTCTTTTTTTCTCTTTTGATCTCAAACGCGTGCAATCACATTTTGAATTAAACCAAACAGTCTCGCTTGAGCTTTCATACAAGACGGTTGTTTGCATTCAATGTTAGGAGGAGATGCCATTCATTTAAAAAAGCTATTTAGTATTAAGAAATATTTTCCATTTCGCAGCTTTTGGAATAATAATTTAATATAATCATAAAAGTTTTTTGAAGACACTGGGGTCTCATCACCGTAAACGATATCGAGCAAAACTGATCAAAAATTAAAATTTTGGTATCATGACACTCGATATCGAATAAAATGTATCGTACTTTGAGATGATAGTATTCGATACCCAATAAACAAAGACATTAAATCTCTCCAGTTTTAATTCGATATGCCAG
The DNA here is from genome assembly GCA_943735925.1 of Pollenia amentaria. Taxonomy (NCBI): domain Eukaryota; kingdom Metazoa; phylum Arthropoda; class Insecta; order Diptera; family Polleniidae; genus Pollenia; species Pollenia amentaria. The sequence goes on along the minus strand of OX031010.1, from coordinate 177,429,792 downwards.
TGTATATCGTATGCACAAAAATACGATAGTTTACAAGATATCGAATGCGGTGATTATATCCCTGCTTACATTGTTTTCTCTTGTGGCATTCTTTTCCTAGCATTTCGGTTGGTATCTGAAAAATTGCACTTGCAATATTGTCTTTCAGGGCTGAAATTGTGGTGGGCTTGTCCCTGTGTATGAGAGACTTCACGTATCCCAAGAGAAAAAATGGTCTAGTTGGGTCAAATCGCATGATATTGGTGGTGGGCCTATTATGGCAACCATAAAATGAACGTAACTTACGAAACGAATTTCTCACACTGCATGTATTTTGATAATAAAATTAAATGTTTTGAAAGCGATGTTCGTGTGTTAGTCTATGCATGGTGATGTGGAAAATCTTACTGAGTATTTTTGTCATTAGCCCATTATTATTACTGACACCCGAAATATATTTTTTTTTTTGCCAATTTGTACTCTTTTAACCTCTCTATTGCAGTCTTCTAGGGATTAAATATCGATTTATTAAAATATCGATATTTAAACAAATTATAATCGATATATATCGCCGATATTAGAAATACCCATATAGCGATACATCGATCTTTATCTACGACTATCGAATTCGATATTTTTAAGATCTCTTTATAATAAAATTCAACAATTTAACCGTTGCTCAACTGCTTACAATACTGTTGTTGTTTTAATAATTGCATCATATGTTTTTTAACTAATATTAGAAAATAACGGCGCTTTTCCATTGCACATTTTCATAGATTACACAGTTCAGTTTCGTCTCGGGTTTTTAAGAGATGACAACAAAAAAATAAGCGCAGAAAAAATATTCTGGAAAGGGTTCCTGGAATTATGCAAAGAATCGCCTTAATTATAGCGTATTAGCAGCAATGGACTCATTAAAGTTGGAATGTTAATAATAAAAAAAAAAAAAGTTTTTTTGAGCATGTCCTTATATATTAAAAATAAAATATTAAACAGTTTACTTGTATACTCGTAGTATGTGTCACAAGTTTCGTTTACCGGCAGTATATAATCCGGCATTATATAATCCCAATTAATTTTTTTTTAGATTTCATATGGCGAATAAATAAAAATTTTTTGTATTCTTTACTTTTTTTTTAAATTTTTTTTATTGTAGAATTAACTGCCCGTCCCTCGATTTAAACGAAAACTTCGTTCTCATAACTTACCTTAAAAACTAAATTTTAAAATTGGTTTTTGTTTTTAATAAAAGTTAAGCGAATTAAAGTTTCGTTCGAAATCGAGGGACAGGCAGTAAATTTAAAATTAAAAGAAACAATAAAAAGTTAGAATCGAATTACATGTAATATGTTTGTGCCTATGTAAATATTTATTGACATAAGTATATTAAGTTTTTAAATTCGGTAATACTTTCAGCTTAATACGTTCGATACATCGATATATGGATATTTTTAATTAATAAACATCGATACTCTTAAAAAATATATATCGATATATTTTTTCAATTTGCCCATCCTTACAGTCTTCCTGTGATTTTTGATTTCATCTAATTTTATATTTTCATAAATTTAAAAAATATGTTGATATCTTACGGGTTCTGCGATGAGTATTAAGTTTTATTACAAACAAAGAACATGAGGATAAATACCACATTTTAATCGTCATGTGTACATCTGCGAAAACGCCATCCTTAACCTCACTCTCTCACAGTGTTAGTTGTGGTGTAGGAGCACTAGTGCATTTATAATGTTAAGATAAACAAGTAAGACTGCTATATTCGGCTAAACCGATTCCGATGTGCCCTTCATCATTGTTATATAAATAACGTTGTTTAAATAAATCTCTATATCCCGCGCCTGCTTCTTGTCGGTGTATTGGTAACCGATAGGCTTGTATTTTTTTGGAAACTTTTGCTCTTGCTGTTGTGGAGATATACAGAAATTTATAATGTCTTTGAACAGGATGTGTCACGCCCACTTCTGCAATCCCAATAAATTTTTACAGATCCTGTGTATTGATAACTCAACTATGTGTACCAAATTGGGACAATTTTTCTCTTTTTGTTCTTTATATATAAATTAATCTATTTTGTGCCATGCCTACTTGTCCCATCCCTCCCACTTTTTGTTGGATATTGTCTATTGATAGCCAAGATGCTTGTACCTAATTTGGAAACTTTGGCTCTGCCGTTCGCAAGATATGTAGAAAACTAAAAAGACTTTGTATGGAAAGTGCCACGCCCACTTCACCAATTCCGCCTACATTTTGTCGTATAATGTGTATTGATAACCAAGATGACTGTACTTCATTTGGAATTGGAATTATGTAATTTGCCCTTTTGCAGATACACAGAAAAAAACAACAAGGGATTTACGGATAAAATTGGAGGCTGTCGTGATTTATGCTCAGCTTTCGGCGGACTGGTAAGGCTGAATTTTATTAGAAAAATTAAGCGAAACATATTGGACAAAAATATAAGTTCCAACCACAGAAAAACTTATTAAATTTCTAAATCACCAAATTCATAATATCAAGCAAACAAGTTGTTGATTTTGTACCTATTACCAAAATGATTATATTGATTACTAAAAATTTTAAAAACTTATTTTCAATAAATGATATTTCTAATTAAAAAAGTAATCAAAAAACTTTGCCATTTCAAACAATGTGTTAATTTATTTCAATAAATATTGACAATTCCCAACAACAATTCTACATTTTAAAATTATTTTATTTTAAACGAAAAAAGTCAATTAAGATTTTTTGTTATTTAATTAAAATTTTAATTGAAAATTTATTTCAAAACAACTAAAATGTTAATTAAATCAAAATTAAATTTTCAATTTTCTTTCAACTAAAAAAAAAATTGATTCAATTATCACATTAATTAAATTTTAATACTTTTTAAACCATTTTTTTAATTGATAAAACATTTTTTTCTGTAATAACTTCTGGGTTCTTCGAAAAACCCATGTCACCAGACAGACGGACATCGTTAAATCAATCTCGCTACTGATAAGGACCCTTTAAAGAGTCTACGATCAATATTGTTGAAATAACAAACGGAATGAGACATTTATATATACCCTTTTCACCATAAAGTGTACATCAGCTACATTTAAAATATGTGAACGGGTACATTTATATGTGTGTGTTTGAAATATACACTAGAGAATGAGAGGGAGAGACTAAGTAAATCAACTTAAATATAAAAAATTTATCTCTGTATGATGGGAAGCATCGATGTATGTAAGTATGTATATTAGGGTGGGCCGATTTGTAAGGAAAGAAAATTTGTCGAGATTGTGCCAGATTTTTCGATAGCTTTTGGCATGAGGAAAACAAGTTCTACTACGACATAAAAAAAAAAATTAATTTCGGGTATTTTCGTGGTAATTTAAACAACGTATATAATTTTTACATTATCGTTATAGTGGTTGACATTTAGGAAGACAATAACAGCACAGATTCAACATAACACAGTACAACATTTTTCAGGTGATTGATTCGGGACTCAATTCTGATAATTGTTTATGAAAGTACCCCCAAAAAGAAGAACTTCTGCATCAAATAATAATTTAAAAATTAATTTGGGGAATTTGTCACGTTTTAGGCTCTTTTCTTTGTCATAACTCGAGAACCACTAGTCCGAATAAGCTGAAACAAAAAAAGTAAGAAGTTAAGAATTAAGAAAAAAAAATAAAGAATTACAATTCCATTACTCTGTTCATACAACGTTTACATAAGCAACAGTTTCGCAGTTATAAATAAGGCTGTGGGAAAAATCGCCCAAAGAAAAATGGCCCAAAAAAAGAAATGAAAAATCGCCCAAATGAAGAATCGCCCAACAGAACATGAAAAATGACCCAAAAAGTTATATATGAAATTTTGCCCAAAAGAAACGAAAAAGGGCCCAAAAAAACAAATGAAAAATGACCCAAAAAGCAAAAACGAATTTTTCCCGGTGGCATGTTATAACGTCTAGTGTCATAGTGTCCATGGACGTTATGACACTCCAAAAAGTGTCATAGTGTCCATGGACACTGCGCTAACTAAAGCTTCTCTGCACAGCCGGCCTTCGGCCGGGCGCAAGAAGCTTCGCTAACTAAAGCTTCTCTACATAGTCGGCTTTCATTTGGAAACAAGGCAGATTTTAGAAGCTTTACTTAGCGAAGCCGGTGTTTGTTATACCATAGAGGAGAAAATCCTTGCGCCCGGCCAAAGGCCGGCTGTGCAGAGAAGCTTTAGTTAGCGAAGCCGGTATTTGTTATACCATAGAGGAGAAAATCCTTGCGCCCGGCCGAAGGCCGGCTGTGCAGAGAATCTCTAGTAAGCGAAGCCGGTGTTTGTTATACCATAGAGGAGAAAATCAAAAAAATGGGCCATTTTTCATACAACAAATCACCCAACAATAACGAAAAATAGCCCAAAAATTTTAGGTCACTTTTCATATGAATTTAGGCCCAATTTTACATGGAATTTTTTTGGGCGATTTTTCATTTCTTTTTTTGGGCCATTTTTCTTTGGGCGATTTTTCCCACAGCCTATAAATAAATGTATGAGGAAAAAAATTATTTTTTGCCCAAAAAATTTAAATTTTTTATTTTTAATTCATAAAAAATCCTTTGGAAAAAACATTGATGACTTTTTTTTATTGATTTTTTATTTTGCATGAAAATAAACATTCCGATTCATATTACAGGTATTCTTACACAGAAAATATGCGATTTTTATATGTTATCTATGCATGGAAACCAAATTTAGAACATTTTCAATTATTGTCACTATCCATCCTTTTTTTTGTGTTTTTGTTTCATTTTATTTTTTTGGTTTCAGCTTATTCGATATATATCGTATCGATATTTTTTTAAGAGCATCGATATTTATTAATTAAAAATATCGATATATCGATGTATCGAACGTATTAAGCTGAAAGTGTTACCGAATTTAAAAACTTAGTATACTTATGTCAATTCATATTTACATAGGCACAAACATATTACATGTAATTCGATTCTAACTTTTTATTGTTTCTTTTAATTTCAAATTTAAGCCTGTCCCTCGATTTCGAACAAAACTTTCATTCGCTAATTTTTTATTCAAAACAAAAACCAATTTAAAAATTTAGTTTTTAACGTAAGTTATGAGAACGAAGTTTTCGTTTGAAATCGAGGGAACGGCAGTTAATTCTACAATAAAAAAAATTTAAAAAAAAGTAAAGAATACAAAAAAATTTATTGGGATTATATAATACCGGATTATATACTGCCGGTAAACGAAATTGTGACACATACTATACAAGTAAACTGTGTTCTTATATATTATCTTTAATATATAAGAACATCCTCAAATAAAAAAAAACAAAATATTTTTTTTGATTATTAACATTCCAACTTTCATGAGCCTATTTCTGCTAATACGCCATAATTAAGGCGGTTCTTTGCATAATTCTAGAAACCCTTACCCGAATATTTTTCCACGCTTATTTTTTTTTTTGTCATCTCTTAAAAACCGAGACAAAACTGAACTGTGTAATCTATGAAAATGTACAACGGAAAAGCGCCGTTATTTTCTTAATAATAGTTAAAAAACATATGATGCAATTCTTAAAACAACAACAGTATTGTAAGCAGTTGAGCATAAGTTAAAATGTTGAATTTTATTATAAAGAGCTCTTGAAAATATCGAATTCGATAGTCGTAAATAAATATCGATGTATCGCTATATGAGTATTTTTAATATCGGCAATATACGTATATCGATTACAATTTTTTTTAATATCAATATTTTTATATATCGATATTAATTGCCCATCCATAAGTGAGACTGCCTATTTCACAAAATGCAAAAGATTTTTGAGAATCTGTTTTTGTTTTACATGTAGTTGGGCGAAAGAAAGCGTCCGTTCGACATCGTAAAATTGGCAGTAAGATACTTACATACTAGATATTTTTTTTCAAGACACTTAATCTCTTTCAAATATCTTGTCCCTGATGCACAAAATTTTACTTTTTTCCCAAACTAAAAAAAATGGACAATTGCGCGTAAATTCAAATTCATATTAAAATTGTATTCAATTTTTATAGAGTTGCCATAGATTAAAAGCTTTGCATAAACGTCTTATATTAAAACGATAACGATAACATAAATAAAATAGTGGAACATTTTTTCCTCATGCCACAAACTATCGAAAAAATGGATGGCACAATATCGATTGCTAAATCGACCGACCCTAATGTACATACAGTATATGTAATAGTACATGAATGTTTAAATTAAATGTGTTTTACACTGGCTTAAAGCTCAACTGCAAAACTTTTACAATACTTGTACTTATTGTAGTGGTGCAGTTATTTCTCGATGTTATTAAATATTTCATTGTTGCAGCAGTAAGTTACTCCACCTTTGTTTGCTTAAATGTTGCAACTTTTTGTGCCGCTTGATGATTGTGTGTATAAGAGACTTTTTTGTTTTGTTGAAATTGTATAAAATACTTAGTGTAGCAGTTTATACTTTTTCTACAGAGCTATTTTTGAACATCAGTAAACTGTGTTAAAGTTGGTGTTAAAATACATTTTAACGGCCATGAAAGGCTGGATTTTTTGTTTAAGTATTGACTACACATACGAGTATATTTCTGAAGAAGGTCTCCTTGTGTGTGGAATAGGATAAAATAAAATAGAGGTAATAAGTAAATAAACAACAGTGTTACATTTATGCCTGCCATTCAAAGAAACAATTTAAATATAATAAAGGTTTACATCACACATTTTCTATGAAAATTCCTCTTAATAAATGTTTGTTTAAGTTAGTAATCGTTTATGATCTTCAATACCAAAAGACAGAATCTTCAATAACAAAAGAGGTTTCGGACAAGATAGCAGCCTTTTTTTTATCTTTTTAATATTTTCTAAGAAGAGATATTTTGTGATGCAGAAATCAACAAAACCGGCAGAATATACACCAGAAATCGAATATGTCGATGATATTGATATATTGGGTCATACCTTGCGAGCGGTAACAGCAGCATTAACATCATACATGGGCGTACTGCAGTATATTTTTACTGCATTAAGTACAGCATTAACCAGTAAAGTTTTACTGCTTAATGAAAATTTTTTCAGTAACCAGAAAATTTTTACTGTCTTCTGAACAAAATATCAGTAAGCAGTATAATTTCACTTGTTACTGAAAACATTGCAGTATTCAGTAAACAGAACAACTTAAATATATATAAACAAAAGTAAATATTGGGATTTCAGTAATGTGGTCATAACTCTGGTATTTTTCAACCGATTTGATAGATTTATGTACCGAAGTCTTTAGGAAGAAATTTACCATCTACCTTGGTAAGAATCAAACAGTATTTAACACAAGAAATAACATGAATCTTCGAGTTGCAAAATGTCGTTTGGAAACAACGAAACAAAGAGTTGAACATATGGGTAGTTTTGAGTTCAATAACCTTCCTCAGAATTTGAAAAATATTGAAAGGATTTCAATTTTTAAAAAAAGTTTTAAAGAGTTTCTTCTCCAAAATTTAGAAATGCTTCTATTGTAAAAATTTATTGTGAAAACTTATTTGATATGTAAAAATTTTTTTCTTTTTCTGCTTAATTTTTTTTCCATTTTTTTTCTTTTGTTTTTTAATTGCTATTATTACACATGTAAAACTTATGTAATATTTTTTGCCAACTCGCCTTAATAATGTCCAAGTGGCGCTGAGGCTCTTTCTATCTTTTGTAAAATATATATTTTTTTTTTGAAAATAAACTGAATAAAAAAAAAAAAAAAAAAACTTGGGTGGGAAATAAATACGGTTCCCGAAAATAGGTAATATTTTGGTAATAACTTTTTTCTATCTGATCCGATTTTTCCGAGTTTTTCAGCAAATATTCTACTAAAGATTTCCGATCTTATAATATATTAGACGTATCCATAGGTCATATAACAGCTCTAAAATGTTGATGCTTTTTGGCTCTTTTATAGAGCATTTTGCTAATAACTTAATATATCCACGCCTTTAGATAGAAATTTACCATTTACTTAGACTATAAAACTTGGACTCGGGAAGATCTATTGTTCCCGAATTTGGGCATTACTCTTCCATTTCTAGGAAAAAACTTTCAGGGTTTTCGGGAAATATATTCTGCTAAAAATTTCTGATATTTTTATACATAAAACGTATTCATATGTCATACTAGAGCCCTAAAATTTAAAATTTTGGGTATTTTCAATAATGTCTTTGTGCGGAAGGTACCACTCCCACTTTTCCAATCCCACCCATATTTTGTGTGATGCTGTGTATTGATAACCGATATGTTTATACCTAATTTGGGATCTTTAGCTCGTTTCGTTTTCCAGATATACAGAAATGTTTAACGCCTTTGTATGGGAAGTGCCACACACACTTCTCCAATCCAGCCCATTTTTTCAGAGAGCTGGTGTATTGGCAACCAAAATGTTTGTATCAAATTTGAAAGCCCTAGCTCTTGCCGTTCTCCAGATATACAAAAAAAAAACTATTTAAAAAACAACAACAACATGGGATTTATGGATTATTAGCGGTTTCCTGGCTTTGAAACCTCAATAAGCAACCAAATCGTGTTGGTACTAAAATTTTTTCGCACTTTTAAAATTGTTCACTTTTATTTATTTAGTTTTTTTTTTCAGCAAAAAAAATTCCTTTATACCCACTAAACGAGTATAAAAACATTTTGTATACATCAAAAAATGTTTTTTTTTTTTTTTTTTTTTTTTGTAATTTTCCATCCTATTTTTAATGTACAAAAGGATACCAAATGTTAGTTAGTTGCTGGCAGTTGGCAAGTAAGAGAAGGGAACAGAGACTGGGAGATTACAAGTGTACATGTTGATATTTTTCAGGCATACTTCAAGTGTTTTATGCTTGAAATGTAACAAAACTATTTACACACACAAACACAGACTGTAACATTTACAAAGCTAATGCCAAGTCGCACATATAAACGCCTGCACATATGCAATGCATTTAAAGAGGAAAAAGTAAACAAACTTTTCTTGTTGTTGGTTCTATATGTGTGTGTGTTTGCTATTTTTATGAGAAAACACTTCAATTTGCTTGTAGTAAAATAGTTGTTGCAATAAACATTTAACTACAAGTTTATTGTTTATTTTAAGCTTTTTGTATATTATTCTCATATTTTTTGTTTGTATAATTTTTCACATTTTGCTTTGACAGTGCTAATTTGTTTATTTAGATTGCAAATATTATTTTGCTTATACATATATTTTCAATATAAATAAGTAAAACTTATTTCTATCAAAAGGAAATTTTTAAGAAGCAAAAGAGCAGTATTACATCTTGTACTTGTTGTTTAACTCTCTATTTAAGTGTTTTCCTTAAAAGCAGTTAAGTTTCGGGGAAATATGAATATGAAGTTTATTTGTTTATTTAGTGAGCTCGTGTTAAGGCAACTTTATTTGCATAGTTCAGCAGTGAAATTAAGTTTTTGCGTTAGTCATGGAAATTGCACTCTTACACTAACATATAAATTTAGCTAAACGGAAAAATTAATGGCAACAAAAATCTAAAAAATATTTATGTAAACAGGATGTGCTACTTTAATTTTCTTTTAATTCCTTTATTTCTTAAGTCTATGGAGCAAACATCATGACAGACTATGTGTATAATATTCTTAAAATATTTACTTAATTTTATTATTTTATTAAAAGTTCTTCAATTTCCAGCTCAGTCAGGAATGAAAAATTTTCAATAAATTTTAATTCATTTCATGTTAAAATTCCTTTCTTCATAAAAATAATTTAATGAAAATTAAATTCAATGAACTGAAGCCTGATTAAAAAATCGTAATTTGAATTAAAAACAATTACAGTTCAATAAAATAACCACAATACTAATACTTGTTCTTTAAAATTTAATTTTAATGCATCAAACTCCACAATGTATTTATTATAAAGTAAATTAAAATCAAATGATCTAATTAGAGGACTATTTAAAATGTAATTCTGACGACTGAACAAATAATTGTGACGAATCGTTTTACTTGGTATAAAAAAAAGGGTTCATTATGGACCGATTATCATGAAATTTGGCAGACTTATTTCTAGTGTAATGAGGCTATAACAGACCAAATTTGTTTTATATAGGGTTTCTGGTAAAGTATGGACCGATCTTCAAAAAAAATTTTCTGGTCTTTACACTGTAAGAAAAATCTTCGTGGCTGGAATGAAACCATTTCATTGGCCTCCCATCATTTATGAAATGATAGTCTTCATTACTCGTACTAAACTGTTCATTGCAGTAATTCAATTTTCATTAATACTAAGAAACTTCCAACACGGAAATTTTCGTACATTTCGTTGTAGCATTAATGATAAGAAACACGCTACATTCGGGCTACGTAAAACTTTGATGTATTATTTATAAAACTGTGACAGACCAAATTTTAATATAACAGTATTATTGGTTACGTACTAAAGTGTTTTTCGAGAGTGGGCTTTTTAGGAGGGCCTATGGCAAATTATGTACCGAACTTCACGAAATTTGACCATGCGATTTCTAGTCATTTGAAGTAATGACGGACCAAATTGTATTACAAAAGCGCTATGCGTTAGGGTTTTACACGTTCTAAGGTGTTTTTCGAGAGTGGGCTCTATATGAGGCATATGGCAATTTATGGACCGATGTTCACAAAATTATGGTGTGATTTCTAGTCATATATTAATAAATTATGGAAGATTTTGCATCAATGTGTGCATTCCGTCACTATTTATTAGGGTTTTCAGCCAATGAATTCTTGTTCGAATAATCGAACAATTTTAGACGATTAATTTAAGATTGCTGATTTCGATTAAAGGATTAATCGAAGAATTTATGCCGATTAATCGAATGATAATACATATATGGTTTTTCTGTCAAATGTATAATTTTTTAAACTTTTAAGTCAAATAAATAAACCAAATGTTTGTGTCCGTTGGAATTAAAAAAAAAACAGTCATGTTAAGTGAGCAATTTACATACATGGGCGTACTGCTTACTGAAAAACTTTTTAGTCACCAATAAATTTTAACTTATTACTGAAATAATGCAGTAGTCCATAAATTGTTACTTATTATGAAAACAAATGTAAAAAAATATTTTAACCCTGGAGCCACACGTTCAATAAATCACTTTCAAGTTGTTCACAAAAACTGATTGTTAAAACTGGTTGAATTGACAGCTGTGTCACAGGCTGCACTCAATTTGATAGTCAATTTCTTTTTAAAAATGCCCCCGACGAAGAAACAACTCAAAATAGCAGCATGACTCAAAGTATTTTGTAAAAAAAGCAAAAGAATTTTTTAGAACAAAAAATTTTTTTTAATACATCACATTTATTTTTTAAGAAATATATTTTTTATATATAAGTTAATTTATATAAAATTGAACGTAAAATTGGCAAACAAATGGAAAGGTAAAATCGAGAGCAATCTCGTGGTCAATTTAAAAAGTGTGAGCTTGTAATAAAAGTGAGAGAGTATGGCAAATTAAAAGGAAAGTAAACTTGATCATGTGGCTTCCAAGTAAAGCAAAACATTTAAACAACATTTTATTTCTAAAAGATTATTTTAAAATATCTGTTTAATTGTTTGTACACAAATTTCTGGATTTTGAATTATTCGATTAATCGATTAATTTAAAAATTATATTCGTTTAATCGAATAAGTCAAAAACGCCAAATATCGCTTAAGTGTTTAATCGAACAAAAAAAAAAAGAGCCGGTTAATTGAACCCCCTACTATTTATGTTAGTTTTTGCGTTTGTCGAAAGTGAGCGTATTTTCAACTGACGAAAAGACGGACAGACAGACACGACATGGCTAAATCGACTTATGGCTAATAAATCAGTGAGTGTTTAAACACTGGTTATGTTGAGCTGAACTTAAATTTAAACTCAACAGTTGTAAATCAGTGAACCATATATTGTATGTAATTTGAAAAGTAACATGTGGCAGCACAACGATAAATGTTGTCAAATTAATATGGTCTGCATTAGTAGTTTAAATGCCCAAATATTATGCGTTTAAAAATAGTTTATACCCTGATGGAGATTAAGAGTTAATTGTCAAATTGCCACTAGTACAAGAGGAACTCGTGCTAAAGGAGTTAGAGTTTTTTTTATTAAATACTAGTGCTTATGCGTACCAGTACTTGATGCAGTACATATTCGTATTTTGATACTGTTTCAAAAATTTGATTCCAAATCATTTATTTATGCCATTTTTATTATAAAAAATTTTCAAAATGCAAAATGCAAATTTTTTCTTTAGGTACGAACTAGTAACAAACTGGTTCTTAAGCAACCAATGTGGTCCTAGTATACTACTTCATGTTTAGAACCAATAGAACTAGTGATTTTCCAAGCACACTCAATGCTAATTTGAGCATTAAAATGGTATAGAAAAGTTTACAGTTGAGAACTAGTACTGGACATTATTGAACTAGTTTGGTACTAGTTAGGAACTAGTTCAATCTCCGGCAGGGTATGTTCTCTGAATTATAGATATGTTGGTTTCAACACATTTTAAACCACAAACAGAGTTTAACTTGTTCTGATTTATTTGGTCCTAATATTACTTAAGGAACCAGAATAACACGCAGAGAAAAAATATGGTTGGGCCTGGTAACGGAAACTACACTATGTTTCTTGTAACAATATATTAATGTCGTACACAAAATATTGTTATTTTTATTTAATATCAACAAAAATATAGTTAGTATAGTAACATGTCAATGTTTATCGCAATTATAAATTTAAGTATTGTTCACTGAAAAATAATTATTTTTATAGCAACTAAGTAATGATATGTTTGAAAACATATATGTTCCTCACAACCATTTAATGATATTTAATAGCCATAACATGATAATATGTTTAAGATGCAAACAAAATATCTTTACTCTAATAATATTTTGTTATCGACATTTGTAAAATAATTTTGCATCAGTTGTGTCGTTTGTTTTACATTTGCCTATCGAATTATTTGTTATTCGGTGGTTAAACAATTTAAAAAAAAATACCCATTAAAAAAAACCAAGTTTAAGGAAATTGGAGGTACACTAAAAAAAAATTTTAAGTGTCACAAAATAAAATATCAATGCCAAAAAAATTTTTTTTATATTGTTTGAAAATGGTGCAAAAAAATTGGCCATTGTTTTGTGTAATTTTAGAGAAAAAAGAATGAAAACTCTAAAAATAAACTATAAATAATTGCGACCTACTACAAAAATATGTTAAAAATACTATGTTTAAAGTTGCATCATATTATGGTGTGAAATATCTGTAACAGTTTTACGTTAAGGTTGCCAGTATGTAAATAAGCGTAAATATATATTAAAAATATTTTTCGGTTTTAGATTTAATCTACTTATTATTATGATTAACATGATAATAATATGGTTACTTCTTAACTTATTATGGTTAACATAATAATAATATAATTACTTCTTAAGATACTATGACTAACCTGATAATAATATGATAACATTAAATTACAATAGGATGTAATGAAAACAAATTAGGATTAAGGGAAAAATATTATGATGTAATATTACGAATAAACGAGGGCGGATCAAAAAGTCCGTCACTTTTTGTATGAAACACAGTTTTTTTTTTAAAAGAAAAAAATTTATCTTTCAGCTAATTTCCTTTTAGCTCAATACACTTAGTCCAACGTTTCTCCAATTTGTGTATCCCTGCCAAAAAATAGGATTTTTCGAGGTCCATAAAATAGGCATTTGTCTGACCAATAATTTCATCGTTGGAGCTAAATCTCTTTCTGCCGAGCCATTTCTTTAGGTTCGGAAATAGAAAATAGTCACTGGGGGCTAAATCCGTAGAATATGGCGGATGAGGTACCAATTCCAAACAATCCTTTGAAGTTGTCACACGATTACGTTTATGGTCAATTGAGAGCAAACGCGGCACCCATTTTGCAGACAGCTTTCTTAAGCCCAGCTGATCATTTAAAATCGAAACCACACTGTCATATGAAATATGACTATGGCATCAACAATCTCACGCACTTTTACTCTTCGATCGGTCAACACCATATCGTGAATTGTTTCGACATTTTCGGGTGTATTGACTTCAATTGGCCGTCCAGAACGTTCAGCGTCATTTGTACTTGTGCGACCATAACGAAAGTCAGTAAACCACTTTTTTACCATTGAAATCGATGGTGCAGAGTCCCCATATTATTTATTAAGCTTTTCCTTGGTTTGATTGAAGGTTTATTTCGCAAAAAATAATGTTTAATGAGCACTCGAAATTCCCTTTTTCCATTTTTAAAAAAATCCACGAGGTGGTACGTTTTGAACAGCTGTTAAACACAAAGTAAATGACGGAAATTGCTCACAACTTGACAGTAGTCTATTAACTGGTGGTACTTGATGGGAGCAGTGTTGCATTTCATATAACTACGAGGGAAGTTCGAAAAGTCACGGACTTATTGATTCAACTGATTTGATTTGAAAAATCGAAACCACACTGTCATATGAAATGCCTATGGCATTTGAATGTCCTTTGTAGAAAAAAAATATTATTCCTTTGTCCTATTTGAAATAAATTCGGTAGTGGTATACTATTGCACTTTTGAAGCTAGAAGAGTACAATTGTACCGACTTTAGCAACACATTTACCAATATTTGTGTCTAATCTTTAAGAGTGGGTTTTTAACATCGAGCTTAATCTTAGCAGCAAACTATAATTAATTAATCTGAGAATAAATTTAATTGAGGACTAATTGGTTTTGCCGTTTTTAAGTTGTAGCTTAAACTTCACAGCATTGCCATACTGAATAACAAAAAAATGAGTACAAGATATTTTAAAATGGAAACATTTTGTCAATGCCACTTTGCATTTTATACAGAAGAAGAAGAAATTCCACACTTCTTAATTCTTATTAAAAGAAATTTAATTCTTATAATTGTTTTATTTAGGTTTTCATATGCTTCGAAATCACTAAAGTCTTCATCTTCAACAGAATAATCCATTTTTCGTTTATGTATATGTATTCTTTCTTTGTATTTTAACAGCTTCTTTTGTTATACATGTATATGTGTGGACATTTGTTAATTAAGTTTAAACCACCAACATTGGCCGCTTAAACTGGCAAATAAAAGTAATTAATCATCGTCACAGATTAAAGATGACTAAATCTCTGATCTCCATGTTAAAAACCCACCCTAAATTTAATATTTCAAACAATAATATATTAATTTTATTATATTCTATTGGTGACTATGTGTGTTTTTTTCTATTTGGCTAAAATTGGTTAAACTTTTTTTAAATTTTTGTCATTGTAATTGTTGTTGTTATTGGACTCCTCTTAATTTTTTTACTTGTCTAACTGACACTTTATGTAATATTGTTAAATATAAAAAAAAAAAAATTAGAATAAATATCCTTATTCATCTAGTAAATAGAATAAACAACAGATGAAGACATTTTGTGTACATTGATACTGATGTGAGTTTACATGTGTGTATGTCCTTTATTCATAGAAAATTAGTTTGTTATAAAAATGTTTATTCTAAATAATAAAATTGTTATTTAACACACGTACACAAAACAAAGTGTTTTCGAAAAAAATTTGTCTCCTAAGAAGGGCCAAAAGAAGATATCGATTACAAAATAAATAAATCGTCAAAATCGTTAGTATGTAATACTAACTTTTGTTATTTTTTGAAAATTTGTAGCTATTTTTCGTTTGTTTTATTTGAAATAAAAAAAAAATCATTCATACACAGAAAAAATTAAAAATTGTCTCTCATCACAAAATTTATACCAAATTTATAGAATCAAGCAAACAATTTGTTTATTTTGCACCCATTACCAAAATGATTATATACAGCCCAATTATGAATAAACATTCCCCGGGAGTTTTTCCCTTTACTTTGAATCTAAATAGGAAAAATGGGAGAAGGAAATAAACTCCCGGGGAATTTTTGTTCATAATTGGGCTAATAGATCACTAAAAATTTTAAAATGTTTAATATTGTGAATATTTTTTTTTTCAATAAATTTTATTTTCAATTTTAATTAATCATCAATCATCAAGAACAAAGCTTATAACATTAATAGACGATCACTTGAGCAAAACGAAATTAAGGCAAAGAGTGAATATAATACTAGACACAGTGGGACAAACAAGAAAATATTTGAAGGAAAATAATGACATACTAATACTAAGTGCCGATAAGGGAAATAAGACGGTTGGTAAAAGTGACTATGAATTAAAGATGAAAGATATATTAAAGGACTTTTGCACTTATAGAAGAATGAAGAAAGACCCAACCTCAAAGTTACAAACAACACAGAAAAAAGTGTTTTATCAATTAAAAAAATAGTTTAAAACGTATTTAAATTTAATTAATGTGATAATTGAATCAATTATTTTTTTTGTTGAAAGAAAATTAAAAATTTAATTTTGATTTAATTAACATTTTAGTTATTTTGAAATAAATTTTCAATTAAAATTTTAATTAAATAACAAAAAATCTTTATTGACTTTTTTTCTTTTAAAATAAAATAATTTAAACGTGTAGATTTGTTGTTGGGAGTTGTCAATATTTATTTAAATAAATTAACACATTGTTTGGAATGGCAAAGTTTTTTGATCACTTTTTTAATTAAAATTAAAAATATCATTTATTGAAAATATTTTTTCAAAATTTTAAAATTTTTAGTAATCAATATAATCATTTTGGTAATAGGTGCAAAATCAACAAATTGTTTGCTTGGTATTATGAATTTAGAACAAATTTGTTGATTGGAGAAATTTAATAATTTTTTCTGTGAAGAAACAATTTTCTAATAGACAAATTATTTAATCAAAACCTCATAAACGAGTCGGAGAAAAATAGAATAATAAATAGAATAGCCACCTCACCACGTATTTATGGACTTCCAAAAATCCATAAAGTCCAAATGCCTTTACGACCAATTTGTTCGTCCATAAATTCACCATCTTATGGACTATGTAAATACATAATTGATATTCTGAAAAATTTGACAACAGACTCACAATACAATGTTAAAGACGCTAGGGAATTCAAATCCAGAATCAATAATACGCGCATAGAAAACGATGAAATTCTCATACCTTTTGACGTAATTTTGCTGTTACCTAGCATACCAGTAAACTTAGCCTTAAAGACGATTGAGAGAAAATGGGATATACTGGAAAACATACTACAATACCGAAAGATTTATTTATACAAATACTCAGTTTTTGCATAAAGGACACCAGATATTTTAAATTTGAGGAAACATTTTACGAACAATTAAAGGGAATGCCCATGGGATCTCCGGCATCACCAGTGATTGCAGACATAGTTATGGAGGAGCTACTGGACACGACTATGAATAAAATAGAGACAAAACCAAGATTTAGATATTTTGATGATTTGTTTGGAATCATAAAAAAGGACAAAGTTGATGAAACACTAAAAATCTTAAACTCGTTTAACCGACAAATTCAATTTACCATGGAGAGAGAATGTGATGGTAAACTACCGTAATAAGACTCAATAATAATAAGACAAGGGAATCTGCTTAAACTTGACTGGTACCAGAAACCATCGTCGTCGGGTAGATTAATAAATTTCTGTTTTAAGCATCCAAAACGAATTATTATAAATACGGCAACCAATTTCATCAGCAGGGCTTTAGATATAAGTGACAATCAGTTTCACAGAGCAAATTTATATAAAATCAAGGATATTTTAATAATGAATGACTTCCCAAAAAAGACAATAAACGATTTGATAACATATTTAAGAAATAAAAGTCCCATAACAAACACTATGGAATCGGAGGAGAATATCTTCAAATCAGTCAGTTATATACCAAACTTTTCCGAAAGGATGAAAAATTCTAATATTTATAATAAAGACAAGTTCCAGTTAACTTTTAAATGTAACAATACTGTTAATAAGTTATTCAGTCGGACAAAATCGAAAGTAAAAACTGAGGATAAACCAAATGTAGTGTAAAAAATCAATTGCAAAGGTGACAATACCAACATATGCCAGAAGGTATATGTAGGTACAACTAAAACAAAACTAAAAACCAGACTTTCATCACATAAATCTGATATAAAAGCAATTGACAAACCTCTGGAGCAAAAAAAAAACAACAGCACTAGCAGCCCACTGTGCAATTACTGGACATCAACCAAATTTCAACGACGTTAAAATATTAGTAGAGGAGAATAATTATGCAAGGAGGTTTACTTTGGAGATGCTACACATACTTGATTTAGACACAAAAAGAGACCCTTAACTACAAAATAGATACAGAAAACATCTCAGCACACACATACAAACACACGATACAAAAAAACAGAAAAATACTAAAATAAAATATAAAAAAAACATCAGTTGACAAAAGCTTACGGCTACAATAAAGTGGAAATTTTTTATCAATTTATTTACTTTTATATATTTTCAAAGTAATTAGACTTTTTGTTTTTCTAAATGTTTTTGTTTAGTTTTTACAATAATTTATGTAACATTTTTGTATTTTTATATAAAACCTCTGATGATGGTCAACAATGTCGACCGAAATAGTGGGAAATAAAATTATAAATTTAAAACAAAATATTTATATTTTTATTTGAATTTGTTTAAAACGTATGACCTACTGCCGAACTAAATCAACAAAATTAAAAAAATTATCAAAAAAACTTTGACGTTTCAAGCAATGTGTTAATTGATTTAATTAAATATAGCACAGGTTTTGACAATTCCCGAAAACAATTCTACAAGTTTAAATTATTTTATTTTAAACGAAAAAATCAATTAAGATTTTTTGTTATTTAATTAATATTTTAATTAAAAATGTATTTAAAAAAAACTAAAATGTTAATTAAATCAAAATTATATTTTTTAATTTTCTTTCAACTACAAAAATAATTAATTCAATTATCACATTAATTAATTTGAAATATTTTTACACAATGTTTTTAATTGATGAAAACTACTGATAATTTTTTCTGTGTATGTATTTCTTGTCTCAAAAAATCTTTAAGATTAAAACTTCTATTCTCACCCCTATTGGCTATAAATGCAGGTTTTAACTTAACTTATATAAAAGCGTAAAGCGTTTTTTAAATATGAAAAATTCAGATTTTTAATTGTCCAGAAAAGGAAGCCGATTTTGCTCATCAGAAATTTTGTTTCAGTGCTAAAATAATTTTTAATTTTTTGGAAAATGGATCTATAACCAGAATTGCAAACAATTATATTTATATTTGTATTCTGAAGTGCTTACACGGGAAAGTTAGTGTCAACCAAATAAGCGGAAGTATCCAAAAAGTTGTTAAAAAAGAGAAAATACTACAAACTTTTGTAAATTAAATAGTTGAAAATTTGTCATTTGAAAAATCATAAAATTAAGGGTATAAATCGTCAAATCGTCAATGTGCCTTTTTTTAACCCAAAATCGTCAAAATGACAATAAATCTTCAAATCTGGCAGCCGTGATTATTAGATAAATTAGATTAATTAGGCCTTATAGGCTTCTAATCAATTTGAATTTTTTAATAAATAAATAAAATTCGCTGTTTTTGTTTATAAAAAACATAATGTACTGTTTTTCTAGGTGAACACGAAGTGAACCAGGTACAACAGGAATCTAGACACTGGCTAACTTTAGTGTAAACTTTACAGGTGAGAACTACATTCAAAAATAAATAATTTCAGTTAAATAATTTCAAATCTAAGAAGATGTTGACATGTTTTTATACATTTATTGTGTTTGTTGTCCGACACCATTTAAATCGTTTAAAAAACAATTTGAACTTATTTAAATAACAGATTTAGAAGGCTTGTTAATGTTTTGAATGTTTTGATTTCCGTTAACACAGATATAACTTTACATTTGAAAAATACTTTAACGCATCCAATCGTAAAGAGTAATAGTATCCGACGCAGCGCACCTTCACAGATCGAAGCCGACTCCGAATTTCGGTGGACTTTAAAGACCAAATTCAAACCCGAAACCGAACTTTTTCCGATTGAATAGAAACAATTTCAACATTTGTATAGAGTTATGAAATATTCGACATTTACAAAAACCGAGTTTCGATTATTTAAAATAAACGGTTGTTTTTAAAACCCGGTTTTCGATTTTTTCTACTAAAATCCGGGTCGAGTGACCGGTTTACCGATTAATTACTACCCGATTAACTTATCGGTTAATTAATTAATTTTTTCGATTAATGACCGGTTAATTTCAGTCGATTAACCGATTAACCGATGTAGCAAAATTTTTAATTTTTTCTAATACTATGACATTTTTTTTTTTTTTTTAAGGTTTTAATTATTTGTTTCGTCTCATATGTGACCTTCTCCCAGAAAAGGGACCTAGTGTGTCAAAAAACGGGTTTGGACTTAAGAGTGGATTCTGGTACCTAAAAGGTTGTAGAATAAGATGAAATGATTTAGATTTCTGATAAAAATTATTTACCCCATAAAAACGTTCTAAACGACAAAATTATACAAATTGTATGTTTTTAGAAAATATTGTTTCATACAAACAATGAAGGTGTTCAGTGAACTTCATTTTAAATAAGTGTTTTCTGTCAACAGCTTTTTGTTTCACGTACTTTTCATATGTATGTGTTTAGTTATTTGTTTCTTCTCATATTTTCTCATACTCGTATCAATCTTTTAACAGAGTTAACCGAAACAATAAGAAGAGTTAAAAATTTAAAAATGTTTAAACAGGACTCTAATGGCCTAATGGAAGATTTAATATCTAATTTCTCAGTCCAGGCCTGAAGTAAGAAGATCTTCTGAGTTTTCCCGCTGGGATGTTTATTATCCTAATTTATTATCCAAATAATAAATAGTTTATGCATTTTTTTTTTTTACTGAAATTGCTTAATTTATAAAAATAAACTTTATTTATCGGTTAACCGATCAATAACAATATTAACCGATAATTGACCGATTAAACAAAACCCTCGGTTAATTAATCGAGCAATTAACCGATTAAAGCAAAAGCCCGATTAAATGAATACCCTTGTGTATTCAGTATGAAATTTCTACGTTGATGCATTTTTTCTTTTAAAGAAGAAAGTAAGTTTTACGATACAGAATTTTTTCTTTAATTCATGTTTGAACTGATTCTGAAAGCGTGAATGTATCGAGGGACTAATTTTTTACTGCAATTTCTAAACGCAGACAAGTTTGTTAAACAGTTTCAACATTTAGGTATTTGAAATTAGAATTATCTATCCATTTTCTTTTAAAATATCTCCATATGTGACGCGCAAAATAGAAAGGGACCTAAGGGTAAAAACTATTTAAAACCATTTTAAAGATTTAAATACGTGTATCTTTGGTGTACCATCACTGAGCGTGTAGGTATTGGTCTCATTTGAAAGCGATTTTTTTTACCCTTCGGTCCCTTTCTCTATGCGCTGTCACATATACATTTGTATTGCTTTTTCTTTTCTTCATTAAAACATAAATTAATTTTACAATTGCTATGGCACTTGATGGCGTTATTAGATTAAATGATTTAAGTAAAGTCCTTGCTGGAGTAAAGGCATTCAAGAGTACTAAAAATGCTCATCGGTGGAACTTTTTGGACTGCCTTAAGTTTTGAAATGGTTTAGAATTCCCGTTTTCATGTATACTTTAGTTTTGTTAAGCATTGCTGATGTTCGGCGTTCGGTAACATTTTCGCCGAACACCGAACATCAACCGAACATAGCACTTCTCCGAACACCGACACCAATAGCGAACGTTTAATTGAACTCTAGTAAAGAGTACGGCTATTTGTTTTTTTTTTATTATTAATAGATTCACAACTGACTTTAGGTCCAATATAAAGTATCTGTAGTGAAGGTTATTATATAGCGGGCCAATATTGACTTTGTTTTTTCAATCGCTTTTGTCATACAGGGTTACATAAACAAGACCTTTTAATGTTGTTATTGGTAGTCTTGTTGTTATTGGCAGAACTTTCCCACAAGTGTGGAAAATTCTGGCCTTTAGTGGGATTTTAAGCATCCGCCTTCCTGCGACTGTGGGTAGTAAAACAACCACGACGAAATCCCCGAAAGTATACGGACAGGCGAAACTTCCGCAAAGACAATCTTCCTAAAAGACAAGAAATATTACCCGTAAGCAGCATATTAACGGAGGCCTCAAGCAATAGTCAGTCCGGTGCCATGTACCTGGGGGCTACGGTCTGCTATGGTAACTGAAAGGATATCTGCTCAGCCGCGATCGCAAAAAATTGTGAAGATCTCTTGAGTTTTGAAAGTTTGGATTTCTGCCGAATTCTAAGACCTGATTATGCGTCGGAGGATGTGAAACCAAATGGTGAAATATCCTTAAAATGACACCTACACCCCCGGGAGATGCACTGCCATCAGTTGCCTTCAGTGCGAATATTTCTTTGAGCACGTTTTAATTCCAAAATGATGAATGCTGTGAGAGCTGATCTTGAGTTAAAATATTGCCAATATTTTTGCAGTGCCATTACAACTGATGGTTGCTGGAATTCGCTCATTTTATAAGTATCCAAAAATTAAGTTAAAACGTGCAGCAAAACAAATTATATTACAAAATAAAATTTACAATATTGGAAGGTCTACTAAAGTTGTTTAAAAAGATTTCGTTTTAATGTGCTAAATTCCCAATTCGTACTGAAATTTATTTTTGGTAGGATAATAACACAGTATAACATTTTTCAGGTGATTGATTCGGGACTAAATTCTGATAATTGTTTATGAAAGTAGACCCAAAAAGAAGAACTTCTGCATCATTATAATATAGTAATTTAAAAATTAATTTGAAGTAAGTAAGTATCGTATAGGGGAATTTGTCACGTTTTAGGCTCTTTTCTTTGTCATAACTCATTACAATTCCTTTAATCTGTTCATAGAACGTTTCGCTACAGTTTCGCAGTTATAAATAAATGTATGAAGAAAAAAAATATTTTTTACCCACAAAATTGAAATTTTTATTTTTAATTCATAAAAAATCCTTTGGAAAAAAAATTGATGACTTTTTTATTGATTCTTTATTTTGCATGAAAATAAACATTCCGATTCATATTTGTTTCAGTTTATCCGGACTAGTGGTTCTCGAGTTATGACAAAGAAAAGAGCCTTAAACGTGACAAATTCCCCTATACGATACTTACTAACTTCAAATTAATTTTTAAATTATTATTTGATGTACCTTGACCAAACTAATGATGCTGAAGTTCTTCTTTTTGGGTCTACTTGCATAAACAATTATCAGAATTAAGTTCCGAAATCATGTGTTGTACTGTGTAAGACTCCTGTGCGCATTGCACTGGTTGCTTAGGACAGATCATCAGGAAACCTTTTTTCAAAGACTTAAGGAAAGCTAAAGATATTATACAAATTAAACTGTAAAGCGAATATGAATTATACAGGCATGTCACAAATTCCGATCGGAATGGTTTTAATTCCGTATGTTCAATTCCGATCGATTTAGTTTTAGCTTCTTCAGATTCCGATCGATTTTGCTAAATGTGTATAACAACTCTGGTTTTACAATTGGATATGGCAACTTTACATAAAAACCATATGATTTTTGTGTTAAGTATGGCAATGTTTAGCATAGAAATGAAAAAAGTGGTTTGTGAGGAAAAAAAGGTGGCAACGCAACGGTAAAGAATTTATTATGTTTTTAATAAAATCAATATAAAGTAAAATAAATAAATCAAAAGTGTGTTATTTCTTCAATCTATATCATAAAAAACATTTATTTATCCATAAAAAATAGTTTTAAGTAGTTTTTTCGGTTATAAAATACTGAAACAATCAATTCCACTTAGAAAACCAAAAGTGGTTTCATTCCGAAAAATTTTTTCGTTTTTCGTTTTCTGAAGCAGCAAAATACGGAATTAAAACCACTTTCGATCGGAATGGAATTCTATGACGGGCCTGATAAACACTTAAGTTTTTCTTGTAACAATATAAAAGCTTAAACAAAACATCAACAATAAACAGTGAGTTTATCTCTTCTTACACTCACCACTACAATTGGTTGGTTTTTATATCCAACTCTAATTGCAGTTGAAAGTGGGTAAAGAAAAACAAATATAAAAACGAATTACTTTATTTTATTGTTTTCGCCAAGAAACAATTCCACCCTGTATTTTGATTCTTCATAAAAATATTTGCTAATATTTTTAATATGCCTTAAATAGGACATCTTTTGCTTTGTACCATGCAACACTCAATTTCACACAAATCCTTTTTGTTTGACTTCTTTATTTTATTTTTATAGTTCAGCCAACACCAGGCTTCTAATTTAATGTTACATTAAGACAACAGTGCTTTTTAAATTGGCCCATTAATATAATTTCGTTCTTGTATTTGTCGCAATCCAAACGGAAATGGCATTGTGTTAAAACAATTTTTCAACACGACTGTTGATTTATCAATATTGATGTAATCTGTAATACGAGTAATATGTAGTGCTAAGTTTTAATGTAATATAAATATCCCAGCAGGAAGAGAAATCCAATAAGAGATTATGGCGCTTTAATAAAATCATCGACATTTCTTCAGCTTTCAAGAGATTTATAGATTATAATCAATAATGTTTTGTAACTAAATAAATATTTTAAAAAGCATTTATGACGCTCGTTCTACCAGGAAGTTTAGAAATTAGTTGGGGTGAACATTTTTCAAACAACGTAAAAGAGCGAATAGAGGAAAAAAAAGTTTATGAAAACCCAGGAAAGTTTATTATTGATGTGATAAGTTCTATTATATTTAATGCGTGGCAAAACTTTTTTTTGAAAAACTTATTTGTGTAACAAGAATAACTTGTTAAAGTAAAGTTCTAGAAAAAGTTTCAAATGAGCGCCCGAAATATTTTGCTTTAAGAAATTTAAAGATAAATAAATTGTAAAGTATATTTGCCGCCACAAGCAAATTTCTTGCAAAACACCTGATGCCAGATCAAAATAGAACACAGAAAAAATTGTCCCAAAATGTTCACTAATCAAAGCCTTAATTAAAAATTCAATGAGTTTTAATTAAAAATGTAATCAAAAACGTTTAATCAGGCGAATTGAACGTCTTATTTATACGTTTTTTTAAAGATTGTTTGCTTTTTGCGAAAAATTTGATTTCATTTACGCAATTTATTGCCTTATTATTTGTTCATATATTAGCGCATGTTCCCAAATGGGATCACCGGGAACTAATGGGTTAAGGTGTCATCCCCAATTATATTTGCTTAAGTTTAATATGAATTTATTATCTAAAGTGCTTTTTTTTGGTTTCTCTGCTCTTTAATTTAACACATATAAATATTTTTTTTTTAGCACATTATGTAAAAATAGTATCCTTTACGTTTTTCCCTTTTCAAATATACTCTTCTTTATTTTACTACTTACTCGAATTGGAATTTAGGGTTAAAAGATAGACCTTTTAATATATATATTTGATAAAAGTAAAATTATTATTAAAATGTCCTTCTATTATTTTGTCAGTTAATATTGACATATCAAGAAATCTTTCTGGTTTTCATAAATGCAAGATATTTTCAAACGTTTGTGTAGAAATGATGAATGGAATGAAATTAAATTATACAAATGCGTATGTAACGTGCGATTTTTTAGCTATTATCTTTTTGGCAACACTGGTTTAAACAGCTGACGCACGTTTCGTGTTTTGTTTCACTGTCAAACATCTTCAGTTTGGTCTATAATTTAACCATGAATCGTCTTACAAACGAACAACTCTTGCAAATTATTGAATTTTATTATCAAAATGCTTGCTCTGTTTAGAAAGTTCATCGCGTGCTTTTCCGATTTTATGGCCAGTTTAATCGACCCACTGAAGCGGCTATTCGGGCTATTGTGACTTAATTTCGCACCAAATTTACATTGTTGTACATTAAACCACCAACATGCTTACGTAGAGTGCGAAGTGAAGAAAATATCGCAGCTGTATCGGCCAGTATTAATGATGACCATCAATTATCGATTCGTCGCCGTTCGCAGCAATTGGTCCTCTGTTATTCAACAACGTGGAACATTTTGCGGAAGGATTTAGGTGTGAAACCTTTCAAAATACAGTTGGTGCAAGAATTGAAGCCGAACGACCTACCGCAACGTAGAATTTTTGGTGAATGGGCTCTTGGAAAGTTGGCCGAAGATCCACTTTTTATCGAAAAATTGTGTTCAGTGACGAAGCTCATTTTTGGCTCAATGGGTACGTTAGTAAGCAGAATTATCGATTTTGGAGTGAAGATCAGCCAGAAGCATTGCAAGAGCTACCAATGCATTCAGAAAAAGTCACAGTTTGGTGCGGTTTATGGGCTACGTCAATAAGTAGAATTGTCGATTTTGAAGTGAAGATCAGCCAGAAGCATTGCAAGAGCTACCAATGCATCCAGAAAAAGTCACAGTTTGGTGCGGTTTATGGGCTACGTCAATAAGTAGAATTGTCGATTTTGAAGTGAAGATCAGCCAGAAGCATTGCAAGAGCTACCAATGCATCCAGAAAAGGCACAGTAAGGTACGGTTTATGGGCTGGTGGCATCATTGGACCGTACTTCTTCAAAGATGATGCGAATCGTAACGTAACTGTGAATGGTGAGCGCTACCGTGAAATGACATCCAGCTTTTTTTTGCCCAAAATGCAAGAGCTTGACTTGCATGACATGTTGTAACATGGTAATATTACCATGTTACATACATACCTGTTGGTACAATATATTTTAATACTTATTATTATTATTATCATTTGCTTTGATGGTTTTGTGATTTTTTACCATGTAACAATATATTTAAATACACTCTTAGTCATATTATTATTATTATCATTTGTTTTGATGGGTAATGTTAACACACATTACGAGTACGCAATAATTCTCATCCGGTTAATAACCAGCAATGGATAAGTACACAGGTTTTTGTTTTAATCGCGGCGTTTCTCACAATACAAGAATCCGCCATACAAGCCTCGGAAATTACTATAATTGAAGAGCCGACTGAATTCACGATTGTGACTTCGGTTGAAATATTTTTGAACTATATCTTACCCTTGGGTTTGGTATAGAATACATATTACAGTGACTTCGGTCATCTGTTCCGACAGTAATTTTGGTTATCTGTTCTTACAGTGACTTCGGTCATCTGTTCCGACAGTGATTCAGTTCATCTGTTCTTACCGTGGCTTCGGCCATCTGTTCCGACAGTAACTTCGGTTATCTGTTCTTACAGTGATTCAGTTCATCTGTTCTTACAGTGATTCATTTCATCTGTTCTTACCGTGGCTTCGGCCATCTGTTCCAACAGTAACTTCGGTTATCTGTTCTTACAGTGATTTAGTTCATCTGTTCTTACCGTGGCTTCGGCCATCTGTTCCGACAGTAACTTCGGTTATCTGTTCTAACAGTGATTCAGTTCAGCTGTCCTTACAGTGATTCAGTTCATCTGTTCTTACAGTGGCTTCGGTCATCTGTTCCAGTAGAGTAGAGCAATTTCTGTATTATCGTTGAAACTAGTCTTAAGAAATATTGCACATATTTAGAGAATTCCTGCAAATCACGAAGTCCGAACCAGCAACATCATATTTGAGCCCGAAGCCGACCCGACATCATTCCTGAATTCCCGAAGATAATCAAACGAGTTTTGCACGCGACAACTCCCGAAGTTACACGACAGCCGAACACCCAACCTTCCGCCCAGTAGAGTTCGTGTACCAGCCGAGTGCTTTTATCTTACCCGAACACATATTATCGTAGCTATCATATCGTATTAACTTTGTATTGGCATTTAAGAAATACAATAAAGAATATATCTATTATTAACCCCCAGAAAAGGGTAAAAACTAAATCTTATCACTTAAGGTTCGTGGATCCGTAAGTATACCCAGGATACGGCTAAGCTACCTCAGCCTTAGAGAAAACCACGTTACAATGTGGTTTCAACAAGAAGGTGACACATGCCACATGGCACGCTTAACAATGGACTTATTGAGAGACGAGTTCGGTGAACATTTTATTTCACGTTCGGGACCGGTAATTAGCCGCCTAGATCGTGCGATTTAACGCCTTTAGACTATTTTTTGTGGGGCTATGCTAAAACTTATGTCTATACACACATGCCCGCTTCAATTGACGCATTGGAAGACAGCATTAAAGCATTTATTCATGAGATACCGGCCGAAATGTTGGAAAGAGTATGCCAAAATTGGACTAAGCGGATGGACCATTTGAGAAGCAGTCACGGTCAACATTTGCATGAAATAATCTTCAAACATGAAATTATATGGACCGTACTATCGATTCAAATAAAGATTTCATGCATTTTTCTGAATTTTATGTGTTTTTTTTTAAACTTTCCTATAGCTCTTAAAAAATCACCCATTATATGTAAGAAAAACAGCTACAAAAAACGACATGTCGTCTAGAATGTCATGTCATATGGTTATTTACTCGTTTATTAGGATTATGCAAGATAGAGGATTGATTGGGGCCTTATTTAAAACTTTTTCGTTACACTTCCGCGTTTTTCGTAGCCGATATCGTGCAAATATCTAAAAATCTGGGCGTTACATTTGAATAGGCAAAATTTTGCTGCCTCAGTTTATACCGTATTGACGCTGTCGTGACAAAAGTCTTAAGGCCAACCATAATATGCATGAGGTCGCTCAAGTCATCTTAAGCAACCGTGCAAATACATATAAAATATATATGGGGCCAACTTTAATGTACTTAATGGAACTTTTCGTTAAGTTTCGTCAAATGTCATTTGCTTAAGCAAAGTTCCAAACTGAACGCACATTCCGTACGGAATCAGCTGTTTGTGTGTTGTTACAAAAAATAAAATAGTTTGAAATGGATAAAGAAAAACAATTTTTACATATTTTAATTTTGTAAATATTTTTTATTAAAAATTATGTACGTCACTCCAAGCCAAACTCGGACACTATAGTAAACGTAATTTATTTGTAAAAATTTAAAAATTTTAAAAATAAAAATTAAAAAAATTATTAAAATTTTAATTTAGTATAGATTTAGTTATAAAAAACACAAAACAAAATTATAATTCATTGTTTGTTCATTATTATTAAAAACAAAAAACAAAAATACTTCAATCGGTATAAAAATGTTGCACAAGCCAAACTCGGACAGCTTTAAACGTTTCTTACGTTAAATAACTAATACTTTGTGTGTGTCCCTTTGCTTTTTAAAACCAGTTGGAGTCTCTTAGGGATTGACTCTACTAGCTTTCTGCAATAACTTGGTGGTATTTTGTCCCATTCTTCCTAAAACTCATTTTAACTCAGCTTTGCTAGAAACCTTGTGCTCCTGGACTTTTCTTTTTAAATAGTCCCATAAATTTTCTATGGGATTTATAACAGGACTCTGTGGTGGGGTTTCCATAACATGGGGAACATTGTAAAGTAGCCAGGATCGTACTTTATGGGCCTTGTGTTTGGGATCGTTATCCTGATAAAAATACCAGTTGGCGTTAAGACCAAGCCTATCCATATTTTTGGTATGTTTTCCTTAAGGAGTTCCAAATATACGTTTTGATCCATTACCCCATCAATAAAATGCAACGATTCCGGCCCTGCTGCAGAAAATGAGTCCCATACCATCACTGAACCGCCCCCATGTCTTACAGTGGGTTTTAGGTTATTTAAGCGCAGCTCTTGGTTTCTTTTGCTAATTAACGGCTTTTGAAGTGCTTTCCTTCCATTAAACCCATACTTGTGAAGTAAATTCCTTATGGTTGATGGGCTTACTTTCTTTCCCAAGTCTGAATCAGCTAGAGCAGCAAGTTTTGGAGCACTTAAAAAGGGGTTCGCTTTAACTTTTCTTAAAAGCAAGCGTTCCTCTGCTTCAGAGAATATTTTGTTGTGTGCCTTTCTTGGCTTATTTTGCACCCTCTTATAAGTGTTGAAGCGTTTTATGATATCGTGTACAGTTGAGTGGCTTCTATTCACCATTTTGGATATTTCACGGACACTTTTTCCTTCTTTGGCATGTTTAATTATTAATTCGCGAACATCAATACTGGTTTGCCCTTTTTGTCCCGACATCTTTAGAATTTAATATTAAATTTTTTCAGAACTGTCAAAAACTGACCTAACGGATAATTTCTTAAGTATTCAAGTGAAGTTGGTTGCATAAAACCCTCAGGGTTGTTTTTTTTTATGGGAAAGTTGCCATTGTCCGTGTTTGGCTTGGGCGGTATGTTTTGGCACTTAATATATTTTTTGCTCTAATATTATGTGTATTAAATTTCTCATAGACATTTTAGTGGTTTTTTAAAGTTAAAATAAAAGAAAATATAGAAAATAGCTTGTACATTGTTTTATATTTCCTTAAGGTAAAAATTTCTCTAAATCAAATTTATAAATCGTAGTGTCCGACTTTAGGCCTCGTTACTCTTTACGTAAATGTTGCGGATACGTAAACGTTGCGGTCGACTTCAATGGTTGGTAGTTACTAAAAATACGTTAACGTATCATATGTTCTTAAAGTGTGTTAAAAAAAAAACAAAGAAAATGAATTAAAAAAATTTTGTTATGCTTTGATTTTGCACTCAGAGTTGCTTTAAACTTTAAAGTTTAAAGCATGTTGTTAATGTTCTTGTTTGAAATCGCCAATACATAACGATATCGACGCTTTTCTAAGAAAGAAGTAGAAAAGTAGAATATATGTGCATATGTATATTAACAGATATGTTTGTATATACAGCACTGAAAAAATGCTATAACATAAAAACTTTTGATATAGTTTTTTGCACCTAAGCACCTAGTTAAGGAGTTATGGACTTTAAAATTTTTTAAGACTTTATTAATATCTCTTTAAGTACAAATTTGATCTCACTTATATGGGTATCAGTGAAAAGAGCCCGGGGACAAACCATCAAAATTACTGAATAAACGTGCTTACAAAAAAGTACCAAAAGTACGAATTCTTACCCTGTTTGCCCTTAAATGTACTTTATTTGTTTTCTACCTTTATGTGAAAGAAAATAGGATTCACGTTTGCGCAAAATTATTTTGAAAAAAAAAGAAAACGTGTTTACAAAATAATAATTAATAGCCTATTTCCGATGTTCGAGAGAATTCTTTCTTTCGAACAACTACATTTAGGACAAAACCATACTTTTTAGAATTTGTACGAATGTAGTTGTACGAACGAAAAAATTCTTTCGCACATCGGAAATAGGCCGTAAACTTTTCAAATTTTGCGGTATAAATGAGCTAAATTAAAATATCCCAAAAATTCCTTATTTTACCCACTTTAAGGGGGTAAACCGTAAAGGCGACAACTTTCAAAATGTACTTTTATGCGACATTATAAAATTCATTCAAACATCGACAAAATATTTAAAACAAAGTTTTAACCTGTGTTGTCCCTTTAAGTTAAAATTTTTCAAACCTATATCCCTAATGGTAGCTTAAGCCAAAAAAATAAATTAACTTTTAAAATTTTGCAGTCTAAATTGATCAAAATTGACCTGAAATTTGCATTTTCAATGCCGATTAGGAATTCGTACGAAGAAAGTCGGTTTTTGCTAATTTTTTAACCATTTTATTCCTCCCTCCTCCAAAATTCCGGAAAAATATAGCCTATAGTAATTTCGCTGTAAAATTCTATCTTCTAACCAAGTTTAATCAAAAACGGGTTTTGGGCGTTATTGTAAAACAAACAAACTAATATACATATATTTATATTTATTTATATATGTATATGTTCATATGTATGTATGTAATGTTAATATTCTTTATATTTATGTTTTAAAAAGAGAATCTTATTAATAAAATCTTAAAGTAAACCGCCGTCTAATACGTTTTGTTGACAACATTGCTTGAAAACAAAAATAAAATTCTTGAGAGCGGATACGTAAAAACGGAGAGAAATTTTAATTTTATCAGGTTCATCTGCAACGCAACGTTACGTTTACGTAAGAGTACCTATTTATACATAGACTTGGTAAGGAAAACGGAACATCTGATCAGCAACGTATACGTTTACGTAAGAGTAACGAGGCCTTTTGGCTTGGAGCGACAACAAAATACCAATTTTTTTCTTTTTGAAACGTTATAGTGCATTTACACCTACACCATAAACAGGTTATAAGTTGTTTATGATGATAAACTAGTTTAAGAAACTTGTTTATCCATACAAATTATAAACACGTTTGTAACTAGCTTTTGAGATAAACTAGTTGCAAACAACCAGTTTTTGTTAATGCAACTCTGTTCTTTTCAAATTTTGCTCTGGCAATGCTAGTGATATTTGACATTTCATAAAAAAAAAAAAATTAAGTTAAAAAAGTTTGCGTTAAAAAAAAGGAAGACATCAAGAAAAAGTTTAAAAAAATTAATTGAAAATTGTTTTATATAATATGGATAACGAAAATAAAAGGTATGTTTATCGTATGTATAAATGTACGTGCACCAACGTTTTTAAGTTTTTTTTTACTGAAGTCAGCTGTTTTGTGACACGGCTGTTAAACTGTTAACTGTCAAAACTGCTGATGTAAACGATATAGTTTATGAAAGTAGTTTACGATCATAAACTAGTTTGAAAATTACAAGTGTAAATGCACTATTACTGACAGATTAAATAAAATATAAAATAAAAAATTTATTATTATTTTATAACAAATTTTTTTATTTAAATCAATTTTTTTTCTGTGTAATGTTTCACAAATTGATGGATTTAAACTCATTTTCAAAATATTGATAATGCGGTAGAGGACTAAGATTGGTCCCAATTTATTTTTCAATACTTTTCCCATTTATATGAGAATAAGATGCAACGTTTTTGTGCTAATCGAAATTGAAATAAGCAAATAACTTTTGACGATCCAACCAAGAGTTACATGAATAAATGTAAATCTTCTTACTAATTGTATTCAACATTATTTTCTACAATATTTTATTTAAGAGTTTTTCTAATTTATCACATATTTTCTTTAATTTAAATCTTATCACATATTTTCTTTTATTTTAATTATCAAGAATTTTGTTATTAATTTTCATTCCAAAAACTTATGTAAAACGATATACGTGTAATATAAAAAGAACATGTATTAATAAATTGAAGTTGATTTTGAAAAAAGACTTTGAAAAGAGATGTCTCTAAGTTCAAAAATAAAGAAAATTATTAAAAATAAAAATTAAATGTGTTTATGTGTTTTTCTTCATAATAAATATTACTCAAGGCGAATTCATTAGAAGGTGGGGTCAAGTCAACATATGGTTATTTTTTCGGTGGTCGATTTGTCAAAGTTACACAAACTAATGTAAACAAACATTTTTTTTTCTATCAATATTTTTGACAATCGAACCACAAAAGCAGCGTTGTTGTAGAGTTGACCTCACCTTCTAGTGAATTCGCCTTGGATCTAACCTAGTGCCTATATGCTTTTCTGTCCACGTACAAAATTTATGAAATTGTGAACTACTCTTTGTATAAAAATTTTTTAATGGGTCCACAGGCAGCCTCCAGGTGGGTCTAGTGTTAATATTTTTAAACGTTACCCTAACCACCTCTGGTGGTATAGTATTGAATAATAAATATGCTCCCTTTTTAATCGTGGCTGTCTAAATAAGGATAACATTTCGTTTGTTTTCTCCTATTTGCAATTAATTGCTTGATTGTTTTTGGCATTTTATTGATTAAGTTAAGTCGTAGCAGACTAATGATTGCTCTAGATATCTAATCTATACATACACACGAAGATATTGTAGCACATTAATAGCACACATTTACTTAGGAAAACCTACACAAACCTACAAAAGGGGAAAAAGGTAAGTAATTTCAGATAAAACAATTGAAAACTAATTTCCTTATTATTTCGTGCATTTTATTGTACATTCTTTTTTATGAGAAATACTTCCCACTCTATTAGAAATCCTTACCATTTTTATAAAACAGCCTCAGCGGGAAAAAGAAGGAGTACGGATGCCTTCTAGAAGGCCTCTGTACTCCTTCTCTGGGATGTACAAGGCCTGCTCGATCAATTCCATTCTAAAAACTTTTTTACAAACGTTGTCTTTGCGGGGTAGGCCTTCCGCTCTCGTTTCTTTCGCCCGAGATTCTATAAGGCATTCAAATTAATGGCTCTTGGAAGGCTTTTGAGAGAATGGTGATATTATAAAGGGATCTGAGTCCTTTGGCTTTTGCTTTGGCTAAATAAAAACGAAAAATCGTACTCCTTCTCTTCTCCCTTCCCATAGAAGGGAATGTGGAACGTGTATCTTATCTTTAATACGGAAGAGCCGATGCCTTCTATGAGGCATTCTTTAGCAGTCAGATCAGAATGGTAATTGTATAAAAAAAAAGTCTAAGCAGGCCTCCAACAAGGCCTGAAATAGGAAAGTCTTTGGAGTTTTGCACACTGGGGTATTTTGAACACATACACAAATGTATTTATGTATGTTTTTATGTGTGTAAAGGATACATGTATACTGTACACATTGCAATGTTAACACGTTTCTTTTGCGTAAGTGTATGAGAATATGCCAAGACCCGGAAGTTGGCAAACAATACTTTTATAACAAACATATTCTCCTTCACTTTGTATTTCTTGTAATCATTGATAATGTCGATGATAATTTTATTTATGTTGATCCTTTTATTTTATTAGGTTTTGTATATTTTCTGTGTATTTTTTTTCTTCAAATCATTCCTTTTATTTTAATCTTTTGAAATGCTGACTGGCACGCATTCAGTGTAAATGCTTCATAAAAATAAATTCTATTGTTAGTGTGTTTTTATTGTGTGAATGTATGTGGGATTGTGTGCTTTCCTTTTAGCAAGAATATAAATAATTTGATTTAGGTAAGTGCTGAGTGATATGTCGTCAATTTATCAAGACATACAAAAAGAAAATTATACGATTAAAATAAAATAATCTTGAAAAAATATTATTATTATCAGTAGGGTTTGCAAATCAGCAGTTATAATCGTAATCGTAGGGCTCGCAAATCAATTATGATTGTAATTGCGGTTAATCGCTCCTTTCAATTCCTGCAATTAAGAATTAGAATCCAGGGGTTTACACACCGCATTCAATATCATGTAAACTATCGTATAGAGCAAACTAAAGAATTTCTTTTTTTTGCATACGATAAGCACTAACGTATCGAACGAAAACTCGAGGGATGTAATGTCCTTAGTTACTCGATATCGAATAATCACCTTTATTCTATTTGGCTTCGGCAATAACAACGAAAATTTTAGACAATTCTAAGCAATTCTAATCATAGCCAACATCAATTCTATGTTAATTTGGTATTTTGTAAGAGTGTTACGACGCCGTTGGCTGTTTATCGACAATGTTATTAAAATAGTCAGCTGATTTATTTTGTTTCCTGTTTTTATAAAAAAAAGTTCTGTGGTGTTTATGCATTAAAAGTTAAACAATTGTTTGTGAAAAAAGTAAAATTTTAATAAAAATGGTTTTTATTTCTGATTAGACCTCGCCCAGTGACGATGATTGTGGAAAGAAGACTGCTTAGACAGTAATCTGGAATTTTTAATTTACCCAATGAAAAGAAAGTGACATATTTAAAATCATAATTCTCCAAGTAAAATGAATCTTTTATCCCTTTTAAGATTTTAAAGTTACACGCAGAAAAAAAACATGATTAATGAATGGTCACTGCGACCATTTTTATTCATATTTGCCTAATATGTTTACCGTGATAAACGTGTAATCCTTATGTAATTTGAAAAAATATTTTTTCCCCTTAACATTTTTTAATTCACTATAATAATATTATATGGTGTTTTACACCTAAAAAGTTACCATGATCTTGCTAAACATATTAAATTAGGTGAAATATTTGCTCCTATAATGTTTATATTTTCAACTATACAAATAAAATCATAATATTAGCTGTACACAAAAGGTATGTTTGATACCATCATTTTTGTTCGCTTTAAAACACATTCTCTAAATGAGCAAACATTTATTGTCAAAACAAACAGTGTTTGTTTATAAAGCATATAAAATCTTCTTCCACGTCATTTTCAGTCTGCGAGAGTCAGTTAATTGGGAACCATGAATGACTACAAAATAATTAAAAGTTTTTCGGGAGAAAAAGGGGTTGCATGATTGCAAAATTAATTATCATACGTTTATTGAAACAGGTAAAGCTATTAGTATATATACATATAAGTATATATAAATGTATGTATTGAATTTTATTTATTATTATATGCTTAGCATATACATGTATGTTGTAATTTTATTAAAACATAAAATATTTGAAATTGATTTTTTTATTGGTTTTATTGTTCAAATAGACATTTTGCATGGTATTGGGAAAAATAAATACATGGTTAGGAAGATCATTTGTGCTTTTCTTCTAAACATAATAATATTTTTGAGACAATAATAAGCTATAAACACGTCTGAACATATATTGTTACTGACGACGTGTTTGACACAATCATAGCCACAAACATTAATGATAGTTTGCGATTGTGATTGCATCAACCATGTTTTTTCTTTGCGTGTATTTAAGGTTTTCCTTTAAACATTTTTTTTCTTTATTGAATAAGTAACACGGTGCTACAAAATTTCCTTTTTTGCAAGCACTTTCAAAGTGACCTAGTGTATGTTATAGGTCTAGATGAGTGTATTACAAAATCGGTTTTAAAAGTTTCAATATACCTCCAAATTCCCGAGTTATGGACCAAAGAAATTTTTTTGAGGCTGCTACTTTTAAACATTTATAAGCCCGGTTTCGTAACATGCTCACCAACACCTTTAATGCACACTAGGTTATTTCAGAAGTGATTTTCGAGTGTAGCACAGTGTAATCAATAAGTAATCAAATCTTATCCTAATACTTTAATTCATGTCGTGCCAGTGCCCGACAAAAAAGTTTTTTTTATCACGGTTTCTATTCACATATTTAGGTGTTTATCGCTCTTCTGATTGGGTAAGTGCTGCAGTGTCTTTTCTCCTTAAGTGAGTGTGGCCGCTATCATTAAAAATATTTCGAGCTAGTGGATTTGGGTGTAGTTCAAGCATTTTTCAATATTTTACTGCGTATTTTTTAATCATAGTTTTTACCAATGGCACGTTGAGATCCTTGTGGATATTCGAGTTTTTAACATACCAGGGAGCGGTTGTAATTATACGAAGAAGCATATTTTGGAACCTTTGAATTTTTTCGATATTAGACGCTGAGACAGTGCTCCATAATTAAATACCGTAGATTGGTTTTAAGATAGAGTTGTAAAGTAGAAGTTTGCAATACAGACTAAGGACAGAGTGTTTTCCAATAAGCCAATAAATCCTTTAAACATGTGTTGGAAATATTAGAGCCCAACACAATAAAAGAGCTTACTCCAAGGGGCTCAGCATTGCCTGTTTAAATACACCACCTCCAGTAGCTTTACTTTCTGCTTTATTTGTTATGTCTTTGAATTTTTCTTTTATCTTTGAATTTTAAGTCCCTCTAAATATGTGAAAAGAATTCCATCAGACATTAAAGTTTAAAAACAAACTATTTGTCTTACCTTTTGCCATCCATCGCCAGTTCTAGTTGGTGGACCAAGAGAATTTTACGCAGTGGCAACAGTCTCATACTGTTCCTTAAAATTATTACGAACTGAGCCCCTGCGAAATCCTCTGGCTGGTGATGGATTATTTAAAAGCTCTAGCTTCTTCAACAGGCACTTTCTTGTTATTTAAATTTTTTTCATTATTTTCACAAAAATATATTAAAAACATAAAACAAATGTAGAATGATATCAAAACCGCCGTAGTTATCAAAATTAAAGCTAACAATCACGTTGTATTTGTATTTTTTTTTTTAAATTTTGAAACACAACACTAAAAACGTCTACGACAAAATCAAAGGCAACAAAAGACAATATTAACGCCGATTTTTTCTTACAAAATAACAAACATATGTTAACAGTCACCGAAATATGGCAATATTGCCAACAAGAATACGAAATTGTAATAAAACATAAAAAACGGCGTTGTTTTCTGTTGACGACGCCAAATAGAATAAGGGCGAATATCAACTCAAATTACGATACATTTCATTCGATATCGAGTATCATGATACCAAAATAAAAAATTTCGATAAATTTTGCTCGATATCGTATGCGCAAAATTTTCAAAATGACGCCCGACTCTCACATTATATTATGTCATACATCAGCAAAAGCAATTGAGGAAATATAAAATCAATAAGCCATTATATACCGATAATTGCCTATATTGTTTGGAAATGTAGCATTAATTGTTTTTACTGGTACTGGTTCACACGTTTATTTATTTATTTCAGTCTATGGAAAACAAAATTCCCAAGACTATAACTAAATACATATTTTTAATACTCTGAAGATTTTAACGCGTTGCAGTAACTTTTGGGTATTAGAATTTAATAGAAATTATGCAAAGTTTAAAGCATTTGGCATTTTGTATATACTCCGATTTTCAAAACTATATTTCTAAGGATCTTGCTAAGATTTGAAATAAATAAAATTATCTGCGGACTAAAAGCCGAATTTAGAAGTTTTTTGACACTTAGGGTGTGTTTGAAAGGGTAACAAAGTACTCATGGTAGTAAAATTCGCACACTGTGGAGGTGAATAAAATTTCACTAGCCCTAAGGGCTAGTATAAATTTTCACATTAGCTTAGAAATTTTTGACAAATTTAATTGACCATAGAACTTTGGTA
Source organism: Pollenia amentaria (assembly GCA_943735925.1). Classification (NCBI taxonomy): domain Eukaryota; kingdom Metazoa; phylum Arthropoda; class Insecta; order Diptera; family Polleniidae; genus Pollenia; species Pollenia amentaria. The sequence continues at coordinate 177,391,065 of OX031010.1, read as the reverse complement.
CCGTTTCACACACACCCTTAATTCCCCTTTGTATACCCTCCACCACCACAAGTGGTGAATGAGGGAATACTAAGTTAGATCAGACCTAACAAATATTTTACGATAAAATCCAAGAAAAGTGGGACCAATCAATTAACCAAACTTTAGATAAATTTTCAAAAATTTTTTATTGATTTACTAAACTTTATTTGTAAGAAGATATTTGTATAATGTAATTTAGAAACGGTTGAATGATATTTGATCTAGCCAAACGTTTTAAAAAAGCAAATAAATTATAGGAATTTTATAAAGTTTTTTAATTTGTAGGTGGTTAATGTATCTATATAAAGCAACCATATTTTTTAAAAGTTGCAAACAAAACCTCTTAGCCAGGATTAGCTATTTCAAATTATTTTGTTTCAGCATTATAGAAACGAATAGTGAACTGAACATTTTTTTTTTTTTGTGTAAAATATTTGTCAATTCGTCGACTACAATTTAAAACATTCCATGACATTGTTTGATTTCTTGGTGTTTTAATAAATAAAACTGGTAGAAATTTTTCCCATATCGTTGATTCCGCCGTAATGTTGTAGTTTTCAGCATGAAGAGATGCTAGAACTACTTAAGAGTTATAAGTGCCTTATCAGGCATTTCGTCCTCGGCAACACAACGGGCTTATATTTCACTCAATAATTCATTTTTTACAGCGTATTTTTCGTCTCCTTAGAACTACTTCGAACGGAGCTAAGTTTCATTTGGATCACATTAACGTCAAGCATGTAGACTACCAAAATAACCGGTTAATTCGATGTTCGAAAAATGGACATTTTAAAATAACCGACTTGGGCAAAGCCCGGTCGAATAATAACCGTTCGATCTCCTTAATATGTAGATATCATTTAGAGCCCACTCCTGTCTCTATTGAAAGTAATTGATGTATAAAAGAAACATGCGGAATTCACTACAGATGGCGTATTTTTACGTTGTCTGTGTTTTAATAACTTATATGGCTTATTGAGGTTAAAAGTGTACGATTTTTTTTTTTTTTTTTTTTTTTTTTTTTTTTTTATTTAATTTAAACTCAATTACAAAAGTGTGCAGAATGTAAAAGTAGTGCCTCAGCGCCAGTTGGCATTGTAGAGGCTAGTTGGCAAAACTTAATTTACATTAGTTATTTTCCTTAGTAATATTACAATTTATACATATAAAAGGTAGCTAGAACTCTAGCTCAAGTAAGTTACAAAAATGTAATTAATAATAAAAAAATAAGAGGAGAAAAAAAAAATTTTTTTTTTTAAAAAATATTAATATTGTGGTTTTTTTTTTTTTAAATTAATTTAAGCATAAAAAGGAAATTACATGCGTATAAACAAACAAGGGTATATCAGAAGAAGTAGTTTTATAACATATCTTGAATATTTGATTTTAAAAATTCTTTCAACAATTTTTTGAAATTTGAAAGAGTAGGACATATTTTTAAAAGTTGAGGTAAGTTGTTAAATTCTTTACTACCAGAGTATTCAATACGTTGTTTAGTTGTTTCAGTACGGCAAAAAGCCACTCTTAATTGTTGACTATTGCGAGTATTGTATGAATTCTGATCTCTAGCGAAACGTATTGTATGATGTCCTATGCTATAGAGACTTTTGTATACATACAAGATAGTTTGTAACTTATAAGTTCCACATATTGGCAAAATAGAAGGAAAATTCTCAGTATAAAATGAATTTGTTGAATGTATCATTGGCAAGTTTGCAACAGTTTTTAATGCTCTATTCTGAAGTCGTTCCAGGGAACGCATTTCAACACTTTTCTTGTGTGCATATATTAGAGCTAAATAGTTAATATTACTTTGAATCAGGCATTGGTAAATCAATAACTTCGTGTTTCGGTCAAATTTGTATTTAAACTTATATAAAAGTCCAATCGCAGGTGATATTTTAGACTTTAGGTGTCTTATATGTTGATCCCATGCAAGATAAGATTGTAAATGTAGTCCCAAATACTTAACTGTGGATATCTCATGAATTTGTTTACCATCTATATATATGCTGAAATTTGTGTTAAAACGGGCATGTGGTCTAAAGCGAATTAATTTAGTTTTTCCTGGATTAATAAAAAGTTTGTTTATCCGCATATACTCAATTATAAGAGAAGTATCACGCTCCATGTAAGGTTTGACTGCAGTCTCATACCTATACGGATAAAAAAGAGATATGTCATCAGCATAGATAAACATCTTTCCCGTTAGCTCTAATTTTTGGATGTCATTTATATATATAACAAAAAGCAGGGGTCCCAATACGCTTCCCTGAGGCACTCCATACTTAACTTGACCTAAGCTGCTCTTATGTTTACTGACCTGTACAAACTGCATCCTTTTTTCTAAGTAGGACTGAAATAGCAACATATCATTACCACGAACTCCATAATATTGAAGTTTTTGAATCAAGATCTTATGGTCAATCATATCAAACGCTTTCGACAAGTCAAAGAAAATGCCAGTAACTCCACTATAACCTTCATCTAGCATTTTACATATAGAATTTTGGACACTAATTAATTCTTCCTCTGTACCACATCCTCTTCGAAAGCCATACTGACAGTCATTAATCAATTTGTTTACTTCTAAATACTCTGATAGTTGGCAATGTATTATTTTTTCAAATATGTTATTTATTATTGGTAATACTGATATTGGACGTAATTGATCAATAATAGTACAATTTAAACCATTTGGTATTGCTATTACTTTATGTATTTTTAAAACATCCGGATACGTTTTTGTAGCTATAATATAATTAAAAATATCAACCAAATGAGGCACAATAATTCTACTGCCATTTTTCAATACGTTAGGCGATATGTTATCATGTCCACAGCTTTTATTAGACGGTAGACTTAATATTGCATTTTCAACTTCGTTGGAAGTTGTAAAATTAAACGCAAATACTTTATTACAACGACGTAAAGTTCTTAGAGAATTACAGTTATCTGCTGGATTTTCATTAATTGCTGGCTTCAAATCTTGTACTGATTTTAGAAAATGTATATTCAAAGTTTTGGCCTTCATTGCATCATCTAGAATCATATTACCACGGCAATCTTTCAGATTTATTTCTTTTTTAGAACTTTTGCCAAGGTTATCGTTAAGAAACTTCCAGGTCTTTCTAGGATCATTCTGTAGATTTGTCAAATTATTGGAGTAGTAGTTATTAATGGAATCCTTGTGTGCTTTTTTAACTACTTTGCTTATCCTCTTAAGTTGATTTTTAATACATTGATTTTCAGCATATATTTTCCTCAGCTTTAACAATTTATTCTTATAAGCAATTATTTTATACAAATTACCATTAATCCAAGGTGTTATTTTACGTTTTAATACGACATTCTTATTTTTTAAAACAGTTGAGTCTTCAATTGCATTGCTTATACATGTCAATAAATTATGTGTGTCAACTGACGGATCATGAGAATATATTAGTGATGCAAGCTGCTCCTGTATACAAATGCTTAACCTTCCATAATCACAAATCGGATAACAATTTAGTATAACATCATATGTTTGAAAATCAATATCAATGGAGCAATGTATGATATTGTGATCAGACAACCTACACTCAATTACTTCAATGGCTATAGGTTTTGTTATATTGGTGTAAACGTGATCAAGACATGTACTACTGTGAGGACGAGTAACTAATTTATGACAGTTAACAAAATCATAATTAAGCAGAAGATTATGCACATCACTGAATAAATTTTCCTCTAAAGCATCAATGTTTGCATCACCAATAAAAATGCTAGCGCTTCTGCCGTGATAAGACAACGAATTCTCCAAAAAATTCATAAAGTGCAATGGATCACATTTTTGGGATTTGTAAAATGAAATAATAGTTATAGGTTTTCGGTCTATCTTAACATCATACAGTTTTAGGATTATAGAATCTATGAATCCTTCGCTTAAACACACAACCTCTCCAAATTTCAAGTTGTCCCGTATATATAATGACGTTCCACCGTAACCGTCAGATCGACAACAGTGTACTGATCTATACCCTGGTATCTCATAAATTTGAACAACATCTCTCTTAAACCACGTTTCCTGCACTGAAATAACTGCAGGAAGTTTATAAAAATTAGAAATTACTCCTTTAAATTTATTAAACTTTGTAATTGATGACATGCTTCTTATATTAACAGAAATTATATTAAGGCCCGAGTTGTAGTTTTTTAAATTATTATTAAAGGAATCAAAATTCCGAAAATACTGATTATTTATCATAATAAAAAGAAATAAAATTTAAAATAAACTTAATAATAAAACTTTTTTTTATTATTATTTATCTTTATTTTTTTTTTTTTTAAGAGGGCGATTTGTAATCGTTATCTGAATTTTCATCCGTACGATGCACTTGTCGTGTTGGCCGGTTTGAAGGTTGAAAAGTTGCAGCCTCAGTTAACAGTTTGTCAACATCATCTTCACTTCTTAAAAGCTTTGGCTTAGACAGTTCACCCCTTTTCGCAAAAACTCTACCACCTACTGAATAAACAGCTCGATATCCTACACTCTTCAAAGATCTGGCATACTTCAAAAAACTAATTGTTTCTCTGCTCAAATAATCATTTATATATACGTTTTTAGTTTCATTATTTTCTTTTAATTTCGGCTTGATCGACATCAATTCAGATTTAGATTTTTTGGAACTAAATTTAACGACAACTGATTGAGTTTTATTGTTTTTAGTATTCAAAAAGTAGGCATCACTTATACTTTCAGGTCGAACAACAACACCAACATCGGCAGACAACTTCAATACAGTATCAGCAGCTGATAAGTTTTCTTTTGGTTTCACACCAGTTATCACACAATCGTTTTGCACTCTTTTATTATAAAGTTTTCGTTTCTGTCAAAAATTAATTGTGCATGCTTCAATGCGCGCGAGCTTATGTTTCATTCTAAAAATATATGCAAAAGTGTACAATTTTGGGGTTTCCTTTCTTAAAAATGTTGTATAAATTAATTGTAAAAATGTTGCCTATTTCACTCTCAGTTATATTTCAGGGTAACATAATACCCATTGGTGCATATGCGTTAAGTACTTTTTTTATACAGGCAAGTGATTTTTTTCATTAACTTTTTACATGTGTTTGTTTACAATCGATTTTATATTGTGAATATGTAATAAACTGAAATGATTGAAAATGTTGTTGTTTTATTGAAAATGTTTTCTTTTTTTTTAACAAATATGGCGCAACATTTTCTACAGAAAGAGACTCTTGTTATTGAAAATCAGTTTTGTTAACGCTTACTGGCAACCACACAAATTGTATGTTGAAATTCGCTTCAACCGTATTGAATTTCGCTTATTATTATAAACTTAACATGAAATATTTGACACGACAAACTTACATTAACGTTAAGTGTAAAATCAAGTTATTATCTTGTTTCATTAAAATACAGAATCTGTGTGTGTGTAATATGATAAAAATATTACACATTTATGTAGGATTTTAATGAAACCAATGAGCTTATTATTTAAATTAAAAAAGAGTTCAATTTTATTTAATTGTAAGTGGATTACGTGCTAAAGTTTATAGTATAAATTAATGTAGATGTCTGTCCTAAATCCAAACTTCTCGTTTATGGTTCCTCTCGCATAACTCCCTGTCACTCGTTAGCAGTGTGGCCAGGTCTAAAAATTTTTTTACAGCTAAATCTGGCATTAGACATGGCCAAAAAATGTTAAAAATTATTTTAAAAAATGCTAAAAAATGCTAAAATTGTTTTTAAAGATTCTAGTTAAAAATTTATTACCAGTATGAAATTTTATTCAAAACTAAATACATTTTAGTGACTAATTTTTGAACGAAATAAAAATAAATGGTTATATTTAAACAAGTGGAAAGATTTTGGTAGTTAAGATTAAATTTTAAATTTAGGGGCCCACAAACCCCTGATACATGCTAAATTTAAACGATTTATTTCTATGATATACACATTTTTATATCCTCCACCACCACTGTGGTGAACGAGGGTATACTAAGTTTGTCATTCCGTGTGAAACTTTTTTATAATACATCTAAGACCCCATAAAGTATATATATTCTGGCTCCTTGAGTAATTCTTAGTCGATTTTGCCATGTCCGTCTGTCTGTCCGCCTGTTGAAAACACGCTCACTTTCGAAAAACGCAAAAGAAAAGAACAAACTTGGTCTCAAATTGCTTGTAGTTATCCTAACCAGTTTGGGATTGAAATCCTGCAACATCGGTTTAGTAGGATCAGAACTATGAATCAAAATGTGGAACCACTACCCAAAAAAAATTGATAATTTTGATACAAAAACTATCATAAATGGTGGAATAATGCACGGAATGACATAAAATTTGGCACGAATTCGCTTTATACTGTTAAATTTCATGAAGATCGGTCCATAATTGACCATAGGCCCCATATAAACCCTTCTCGCGGAAAAAAGTTTAGTACGCCTAAAACCGCAATAAGTAACGCTAGCATATTAAAATTTTGTACGTCACAGTTTTATAGGACCAGCAATCACACTGTAAAATTTTTTGAAGATCGGTCCATAATTTACACTTTGCCGCATATAAACCCTACTCTCGGAAAACAGTTTATTGCGCCTAAAATCAAATAAATCACACTTTGGGAAAATAATTAAATTCGCCTTAAACCATCACAGATATAGATATTGCGGTACAATTTTTTACTTAAATTCATATGGCCAGAAAAAATATCATGCAAATTTGTGAAATTTACTGTTAACGCTAAAACTAATTACACTGCTGTATTGAAATTTATTCTAATTTATTTTTTGTAATACCAGAAATCAGTCTTCAGATTTTAATTTACCATAGGTCCAATACAAATAACGCTCCTAAAAATTATTTTCGTTCGGGTAAACCTTTCACGAATCATGATATTTTACTCAAGCCAGTTTAAAGTTCTAACAAGAAACGCATAAAATTTTCTTATTGTCGGTCAATAATTTAATTTAGGTCTAAACCGCAACCAATTTTAATGCTGACGTTCGTTTTTGTGAAGATTAGTTAATTAATAATATATATGTTTTTATCATAAAGTGCCCACTCCTGTCGGTGGAGGGTTTCAACGATTCCACACAGTCGAATATAGCACTATAACTTGTTTTAGGTTATTTTATTTTTTTATAGTTTAAGAAAAGTTGAAGCTTTAGAATTTTTATTTTTCAGCAGTTTAGAGCAAAAAATTTTTCACACATTTACACTATTATCTCAATACAAAGTGAAATTTCCTTGTACTTTTATATCGTAATATCAAAGGGAAAATAATATGTACAATGAACATGGTAAGGGCATTTCTAATATTCCCTGAATATTCTATTTTTTTAAAAAGACATACAAATTTGCAGTTTTCATACGAAATTAATAAATTATTTTTAGTCAAAATTTATTATAATTTATAAAAATAATTTAGTAAAATCAATAAAACTATTCGTCCAAATTTTTAAAAGCAAAAATGCTAAAAAAAAAGCTAAAAATATTTTCCAAAAATGCTAAATAAAATGCCAAGTGCTAATTGAAAATTTTGCAGCTAAATAAAAATTTTTAGTGCTTAATTTTGCTGCAAAAATGCCAAAATGGCCACACTGCTCGTTAGCCAATTCCCCTTGTAATGACAGTGTTGTAACTCTGATAAGGGTTGCGACTTCTTCTTGTTCGTCCGTTAATTCCCGTCCCCACATAAGACAACAGTTATTTTCGAAAACACCATAAGTCATTGAAAAAAAAATGTAAAGAACAAACTTTTGTTTTCTGCTACGAAAATGGCGAATTTGCGACGACATGTTTTCCTTAACTTCTTTAATAAAATAAAAAAAAAAAAAAAAAATTGCACAGCAGGTCTACTACTTGTTCACCGTGTGTGGTGATTTCCATACGAAAACCCATGCAAATTTGATAAAAACAAAAGTCTGAAGAGTTGAAGGTATTAGTCCATGATGATTGTTATTAAGTTCTAAAAGAACGTAAACATCCTTGGAAGCTATTCAGGGAGCAATTTCGAAACGTTTAAAGGCAACATAAATCATTCAAAAGCAGTAAAATTGAGTACCACAAGGCAAAAGACGATGACAAATGATTTTTCTCTGACTAAATTACATAAAAAGAAATTATTTTTCCATCAAATCTTTAAACTCTCCACGTAGGATTTTTTTTTTTTTTTTTTTTTTTGCTAAACACAAGTAAAAACGTCGGCAGAACAATGGCGCAATAATTGCTGATTATATTTCTGGAGAACACGTGAAATTGCTTTGTCATAAATGAGAGAAATGAAATGTCAGATAAATCACAAATGACTTGACAGAAGAGCAATTATTGCGTAATGGATTCATGGCAATATGCGGTCCACACGTAGCAAATTTTATCGAGCAATCAAATTTGACATTTGCCGCAATTAATATTGCTACGTTGAGGCCCGGGGTTAATGGCTGTAGAAAAACAGATCTATTCCGACAGCTTGGAGCAGAACGACATTTATGTAAGGTAGTGATGGCAAAGTATTGAGTAGTTAGTACCGCGAATTTGAACTTTTTGTTTTGGGTTACTCGATGCTTGAAAGTAGTAACTCAATACTTTGAACAAAGTTCAATTGTAAAATTAACGGGGTTCTTTAAAATTTTTAATCGTAATCGCATTTAAATGGCGATGTAATGCAAACCCTAGGATTATTTTTCTTTGAGGTTAACACTTATTTTATAATTAAATAATGCCGGCTGCACACTTTGCGATATGTCGCACAGAAATTTTTTCATGAAACAGAAGATTGGTTACGAAGGCATTACACAATACGAAGGGGTATAAAATTTAGCACAAAACGTAAAATCAAGCAACAGTTTGATGTTCCACTTTAATATGCTTCGTAAAAATTTTGGAAATTGAATAGTTAACTTTGAATTTAAGAATTTTATGGCAAATTGTATTTTGTGGCCTACAACGAAAAACGTAATATCTGAACGTATACAAGTTTTCGAAGGGATACAAAAAAAAAAAAAAAAAAAATACGAATATTGTAGCAGAGTTATGTCGCATAGTCTAAAATAGATACAATATGTATGGAAAAATTATGACAACATGCGGCATAAATTCTGTTGAATAGTATTAACTAGGAAACTGCTACATCATAATGCTTGATAAATTACCACCACGTAATTAAGAAATTTCGTTAACTAAAGTAAACAACTAAATAAAAGTAGCAAGTAGTGTTTGATAGAAACCCTACAATACTCGTAAGTAAACCCATAATGATTTTCGAGAGTGGACCTGTACATTACCCTAAATCAGTTATAATCTACACAGAAAGAAAAAACTCGTACTAAATTTAAGTTTTTTTCACTTTCTTTAATTACGAGTCGGCCGTTAAAATTTAAGTCCGAAAGCATTTAAAACAATCCATAATGGGATTACTTCCGAAAACCAATTCCAATTTTGTAAAAATAAGTATAACCTTCTTTAATCAAGTAAATAAAAGCTTTAACTTTCGTTGGATCGTGCCACTCTCTTTTATATGCGTGTGTTTGTAAAAGTTTGTTTATGAAACAACAACAGCACTGCAAAAGTAGGTAACAAAGGGTTTGCTCGTTTTGTGTAGAAACAATAACAACACTACAAAAAGAAAAACATACATTATTTTCATACTTAAAAAGTAAAGTAGAAAGCAAAAATTCCCGAATTCGATTTGTTAAAATTTTTTTATTTAGATACATCAAACTTTTAAAGTAGAATTATTACGAAAACCATATCGGACATGCTGCTGGTATCTTATTGACAGTTCTTCTGTAAGCCAAGGGCGAAATGCAAGAAAAGTGAAACAACCATGTATAACGAAACGGTTGGTTGCAGGACTGTCAAAAAAAATTGTGAAAAAATCGTCAATTTCCTGAGCAAAAAAAAAAACAAAACAATCGTCTTTATCTGTTTAAAAAATCGTCAAAAAAAAAAATCGGACAATTTAATATGTTTGTTGTTTAAATTTAACAAGCGTTTGGTAAGGAATATGTTCATAAAAAATTTGTTTTGTAAACCTTTAATTACTATATTATAATAATCTAAGGTATTTTTCAAAGTCTTAAGAATAAAAGATACGTTCAATCGGACCATTTTCTAAAAAATTTCAAATAAGTATACCATTCACCACAGACCCAAAGGCTATTTATACAAGTTCGTTTTTATAAAAGCTTATCATTCCGTTTGTAATTGCTACAATATTAATGTACGGCCCTATAAAGTATATACATTAGACCGACTCAAGTTGTATGGAGCCGAAAAAAGTGTTTTAGTTACCCCTCTGAAAATAAAGCTTGATATGTTTTATGATTATTCCCAAAATATTTTGGTTCTAGCGTTGACCATCCGTGAGCTGGACCATTTATAAAAAAGGTATTTTTTCAGTTTTTCGAATTTTTTTGTACTTTGCTCCAAGACGACAAAAATAAAATTGCGTCCAATGGTATATAAAACTTGACCACTTGCGACCTACTAATTGAGATATTAGGCTAAATACATATTTTCGTTTCGGGTTTTCATACAAATTCTACGTATGTGGAAGTAATGTTCGATTTTTCAAATTAAATCTGTTTTAAAATAATGTTAATTTTTTTTTTTTTTTTTAATTATTTACATAAAACGCGAAAAACTGAAAAAAAGACCTTTTTTAAAAATGGTTCAACTTACGGATGGTCAAAGCTAGAACCAAAATATTTTGGGAATCATCATAAAACATATCAGCCTTTATTTTCAGAGGGGTAACAAAATCACTTTTTTTTTGAGTCGGTCTAATATACATACATATGTATATTCTGAGTCCTTATGGGAAGCAAACCTGATTAAGCAATGTAAACCTAACCATGTGTTTGTTTAATTGGGATTTCCGAAGATCCGTATATAAACATTGCTATACATTTATCTTACATATTGTACGGAATAGGGTGCTCTTATATTTCAGCCAGATCGGTCTACACAGAAAAAAAGTGTTTTATCAATTAAAAAAATGGTTCAAAAAGTATTTGAGTTTAATTAATGTGATAATTGAATCAATTATTTTTTTAGTTGAAAGGAAATTTAAAATTTAATTTTGATTTAATTAACATTTTAGTTGGTTTGAAATAAATTTTCAATTAAAATTTTAATTAAATAACAAAAAATCTTAACTGACTTTTTCGTTTAAAATAAAATTACTTAAACATGTCGAATTGTTGTTGGGAATTGTCAATATTTTATTAAATAAATTAACACATTGGTTGAAATGGCAAAGTTTTTTGATCACTTTTTTAATTAAAATTAAAAATATCATTCATTGAAAATATTTTTTTAAAATTTTTAGTAATCAATATAATCATATTGGTAATAGGTGCAAAATCAACAACTTGTTTGCCTGATATTATGAATTTAGAATAAATTTGGTGATTGGAGAAATTAAATAATATTTTCTGTGTACAAATGGCTAAGATATGAACAAAAAAAAAAAACAACGACTGTCTGTAATTTATTCCCATAAATCTATAATTTTAACCTGTAAACCTTTAAATCTTCCTATAATTTGTTATTAGTTTTTCTTTTTAACCTGAAATAATTTTTATTCACGAAATTATAGTTATGGCAGTCATAGCACCCATATAAGCTAGGAGGATCAAACTTGGCTTAGTAATTTTTCATATATATGGAATCTTAAATGTTAAAAATGAGCCAATTCAGTCCATAACTTCGTCGCTCCCCACACGATAGGACGGATAATGTAAAGAAGTAAATTTGTTTTCCAATCAAATGTTATCAATGTAAACTCAATATTTATCAAATTTTAGATAAAACATTTCCGATTAATCTTCAAAACATAACGATTAATTTTCAAAACATTACGAACTCATTTTGAAGCCTGGCGGTGTACGAGCAAAGTTCAACTTTTTGATTTGGATCAAAAATATGATTGAGAGGGCATTTCAAAATTTTCCTATGCCCAAACTGATCAAATTGATAGTCGCCTAATTCTACACTTAAATACAAGTTTTTAATTCGAAACTCAAAATCAACCATTAACAACTGCAGATTTCTGTCCACCTTTTTTCAAAGTCGACAAGTGCAGTGAGCCACTTAAATAAAAAATAAAAAAATATCTTCGATTTTATTTCTAATCATTAATTAATATTTCGTCTTGTGCATGTTTCTATCACCCTGTAAGAAATGAATGTTAAATATGAATGCAAGACAATTAATCTGTTAATTGTAGTATTCAAGTAAATTTCCTTTTAATGGGTCCGCCAAATAACTTTGTTTTTTTGAAAATGCTATAAAAAAAAACTACTGAATATTTTCTCAAATTTCTTTTTTTATTTGAAAGTACAATCCTTCCGGTTAATAATGGAAAATAATTTCGTTCAAATGGCTGCCTCGGCTGGCCATGCAGTAGCCTACACGATCGGTCCAATTTTTAAGCACATTATCGATTGTGTGCCGCTGTATTTCACCAATGGCTTCACGAATATTGTCCATTAAAGCGTCAATTGTCTCTGGCTTGTCGGCACCCCACAAATAATAGTCCAACGGTGTCAAATCGCAGCTCCGAGGTGGCCAAACGACATCAGCTCTGCGGCTGATAATGCGATCTTCAAAAACAGGGTGCAAAACATCGAGTATAGCTTCGGTTGTGTGGCACGTAGCGCCGTCCTGTTGAAACCAAATGGTGCCAATATCCTCCTCTTCAAATTTTGTGAACAAAAATTCGTTCAACATGGCCCGATAACGATCGCCATTGACTGTAACGGCCACTCCTTGCTCATTTTCGAATAAAAATGGCCCAATTATGCCTCTGGACCAAAATCCGCACCAAACAGTGACTCGTTTTGGGTGTATCGGCTTTTCAATGTATGCGTGCGGGTTTTATGTGCCCCAAATGCGACAATTTTGCTTGTTTACATACCCGCCATAATCAAAATGAGCTTCATCAGAAAAGATGATTTTTTTTTTGGCAAAATCGGCATCTTCTGTAAGTCGATCGCAGGCCCACTTAGCGAAGCGAAAACGCATTGGATGGTCAGTTGGCTTCAACTCCTGAACCAATTGGACTTTGTATGGCGTCATACCAAGGTCTTTATGCAAAATTCGTCTCAAAGATGTCTCCGAAATGTTCAATTGTTGAGAACGACGGTGAATTGATGTTGATAGCGCATCACGCACACTTTCTGTCACAGCAGAAATATTCTCGGGTCACGCTTTTGTTTATCAATGAGGATGCCAGTTTCATTCACTTTTTTAACAAGATAACGAACATACGCAGCTGACGGTGCTTCTCTTCTTCCAAAATCCGTACGCAATTTTCGCACACATTCTGCAACATTACCATGATTTTCAAAGTAATGTCGCAATATTTCCCAGCGTTGTTCAAGCGTATACACAACCATATTTGTTCAGCGGAAGGATAAAACTAATTATCTGTCAAATCAGACATGAGCTAAGTGTTACCATTCACGAAATAAGCACTAGTTGAAAAAAAAACGTTAGATGGCGGACCCTTTAGAATTCTTAAGGATATCAGATATAAACGAATATTAATTTCTTACATTTCCTTTTGCAAAATTTAATATTAATATCATTATATAATTTTTTTTTTCAAAATATTAAATAACCACATGACTAACAATTATTTCTCAATATATAATTTTCATTTGTTAAAAGGTTATTTGTGGTATTCAGATACTAATTAATTAAATGGATGAAATCATGCAGTGGTTGAAGTAATCTAGTTAATGTTAATACATTTTTATATTTACCCATAGCGTCAAAAGTAAGTCAATATCAGCAATAACTTTATAATCACAGGTTAATGGAAATCAACTACATTTTTGACTTACATAGTGCGAAATTTGTAATGGTTTTTTATTGGATAAAGGGCTCATGATTTGCCCCCCAAAAAATTTTGAGCCTGGAAGACCCCAAAGCGGGACAGAAGCAGAGCAGATGGTCTAACGTTTCGTCATCAACCGCAAAACCTACATATCTTGGCACATACCTTTTCCATTACAAACTGGTGGTATCTAAAACCACAGTGCGTTGTAAATAGCCCAACAAGTAGCATAAGTTCAGCCTTCTCAAGCAAAAGTAGCTTACCGGCCTGGCCACGGGACAGGATTACAAATCTCTTGGACTGTCTTAACCCTGATGTGGACTTCCATGTGTGAAGGATTTTACGTTAGGACCATGTTTGTAACGTCCCCTTAATGAGACCGACAGTGACGCCGACGAAAGGCTCAGGGCCTATAAATGGACGGCGAGCGCTCGCTGTTTGCCAAGTAGTCAGCCCTTTCGTTACCCACATGGCCCTCATGGCCGGCTAACCAACACAAATTCAAGTCGTTCTGTTTCCCCAGATCATTCAGAGGCGTAAAAAAGTCCATAAATTCATTGTTAATAAAGATTTTTTAAAGAACTTTGTAATATTGGCGATTTTTTTTGTTGCTTTTTTCTTAGTTTTTTTTTGGCGATTTTTGAATCCAATTTTATACTAGCTTTTTTGCGGAAAAAAATTTAATTTTTTAAAATAAATAAAAAAAATTAAGTAAAAACTTAACAAAATTTACTTTTTGCGATTTTTGACATCAGTTTTGCTGTAGGGTGTCATATAATCGGGCTTGCCTAACTTCACTTTTTTATTTTTGCGCTTTTACGAACACTTTCACCAAGTTCAGTTAAAAGTTTTTGAGAGTTATAACTGATAGTTAATTATAACTGAACTTCGTGAAATTAGCCGTTAATGCTTTAAAAATAACCTTAAAACTTTTTAGCGCTTCATTAAATAGACGAGTGGTTTTCAATACAAATTTAAACTGTATCAAATAAATCGCAGTAGTACCAGTAGCCCGTTTCTTCTATTTCTCGCATTGTAAATTTTTTCGCACAGAAAAAAACAAAAATTGATTTCAATTAAAAAATTTGTGATATTAATAAACAATTTATTAAATTTGCAGCAGTAAGCAAATTAATAGTATCAATTACACGTTAAATTCACTTGATTTTACGTTTAATTGATTTGATTAAACGTTAAATTCACTTGATTAAAATTTTAATTAAAACAGATTTTATTTTTGATTAATGCTTTAATTGGTGAACAATTTTGGAGAGTTTTTCTGTACATGAAACACGTGAATTAGAACAAAAACAGTGTAAAATTAAATAAAAAATAGTTTCCTTTACTCCAGAATTTTTGTATCTTTAATATGGTGTTCAGTCGATTATTTCTTGTTCGATTAATCGAACAATTTTAGACGATTAATTGTTCGATTATTTTAAAAGTGCTGATTTCGATTAAAGGATTAATCGAAGAATTTATGTCGATTAATCGAATAACAATACATATATGGTTTTTCTGTCAAATGTATAATTTTTTAATGTTTTGAGTCAAATAAATAAAAAAATGTATGTGTCCGTTGGAATTAAAAAAAAACAGCCATGTTAAGTGAGTAATTCACATACATGGGCATACTGCTTACTGAATAAATTTTCAGTAAGCTGTAAGTTTTTACTGATAACTTATATACTGCAGTAATCCATTAATTTTTACTTATTATTGAAACAAATGCAAACAAATATTGTTAACCCTGGAGCCACACTTTCAAGTTGTTCAAAAAAACCGCTTGTGAAAACTTGTTTGAATTGACAGCTGTGTCACAGGTTGCACTCAATTTGATAATCAATGTTAAAAATGCACCCGACGTAGAAAAAACTCAAAATAGTAGCATTACTCAAATTATTTTGTTACAAAGCACTAGAATTTTTTAGAACACAATTTTTTTTTTAATAAAGCACATATATTTTTTATAAAGAAAGCTCCAAGGTTTTTTGTGGTCAGTTGTTATATTGAACGTACAATTGGCAAACAAATCGAAATGTAAAATTGAGAGCAATCTCGTGGTCAATTTAAAAAGTGTAAGAGCGTTAGTAAAAAAGTGAGAGAGTATAGCAAATTAAAAGGAAAGACAAAACTTGATCGTGTGGCTTCCAAGTAAAGCAAAACTTTTAAACAAAATTTTATTTTTAAAATATTATTTTCAAAGATCTGTTTAATTGTTTGTACATATAAAATTATATGATCTCAATCAGTGACCGAAAATAACAGTTATTTTAAAATTTAATTTTAAAACAAAAAAAGCATATAGAAGTAAATGCTGGCAAACTGATACTCAAGTGTAACAGATTAATCCTTATGAACTTTTCTATAATAAAATGTCATGATTTTATAAGTTTTGATTTTTATTTTTTTTATCAAAAATTACAGTTATTTTTTGATTTTTTTTTTTTCGACAAAAATAACAGTTATTTTTTCATTTTTATTTTTTCGATCAAAAATAACAGTTATTTTATGATTTTTATTTTTTTGAAGAAAAATAACAATAATTTTTTGATTTTTATTTTTTCGAGCAAAAATAAAAATTATTCTTTAATGAAATGTACGTGCTATAATTATAGAGTTGTCTTTAAATATTTATTTAAATGTGTGATCATTATTGGGATATCTTATGCGCATTAAAATAAATATTAAAAGTAAACTAAATAATTACGTACATTTCTTTAAAGAATAATTTTTATTTTTGCTCAAAAAAAAGAAAATCATAAGATAACTGTTATTTTTGAACGAAAAAATGAAAATCAAAAAATAACTTTAATTATTGTTCAAAAAAATAAAAATCATAAAATTACTGTTATTTTTGATCGAAAAAATAAAAATCAAAAAATAACTGTTATTTTTGTTCAAAAAAATACAAATCAAAAAATAACTGTTATCATCAGACTTTAATGAAAAAAAGGAATAACTGTAACGGTCCCTGATCTCAATACATTTTTAATTTTTTTTTTATCGTTGGAAAGGTTTTATCAAATATGGTTATTTTAACGTTTGTTTTTGTTAAGAAAATATTAAAATACTTGTAATTAATAATGTTTATTTACTCATTCACCAATTTTTTCTAAAATTATCTAAAAAAAATTTCTTAATTTATAAAATTTTTGGATTTTGAATTATTCGATTAATCGATTAATTTTAAAATTTTATTCGTTTAATCGAATAGGTCAAAAATTCCAAATATCGATTAATCATTTAACCGAACAAAAAATGCCGGTTAATTGATAAATCAATAATTGGAAGGATGTGAGAAATAGTGTTTCTGTAACAATATTTTGCGAAAAGTTTATCACAAGAACTGTCAAAATAAGTCACATTAAAAACTGGTGCTAAAAAAACTAATTTTAAAAAATAAACGTATTTTAAATTAGAAATGTGTTTGTCAACTATTTTTTATTTTAAATTTAAAATACATAAAATTAGAATCAGGGTTGTCTTTTTTCACATTCAAATACAGAAACTTTTTTTTCTTTTAACAAATCGAGAAATAATGGAATTTTTTTTTATCAGACACTTCATGTGAGAAATTTGACAATGCAAGAAATTCATAAACGACCTACAGGGTTCTAACAAAATCTAAAATATTAAACAAAAAATAAAAATAATATTATTAAGTTTATAGACATGTAAATGTTTTATTATTACACAGAATTCTGGATTCAAAAAAAAAAAAAAAAAAAAACTTAATAATACGTTACCTGAACACATGTAATTGTACTACTTGTTATAAACTGTATATGTAAGGAATTATGTCGGTTGACTTTTGTTAATGTAATTTAACTCCAATTACATTAATTTTTACAAGTACATCTGCTGAAAGCTTTTGTACTTAAAAGCATACAAAATATATTTATTCATACGTATCCAAGTCATGTACTTTATTTCTGCGTTTAACTCATTTCCAGGAAAAGAAATAAACATGATAAAATATGGAAGCACGCTTACAAAATACATATATACAATTTAAATGTATTTTTACCGTACATGAGTACTTATTTTATACATTACTAGCTTAACCCGGTGCGCTTCGCTAACCCCATTAAAATGAAATTATAAAATGTGGGTTTTTTTTTAACAGATCGCGTGGTTTGATAAAGAAACAAATTTTTAAACGCTACTATTATTTTTTTCCAGATATTTAGGCCATTATATTGTCCTTGCATAGGAGGCCAGTACAGCTCGCATTTTTGTGGATGTTTTTTTATTGGTTAACAAATTATTTGTTTCAAATTTGGAAACTTTTACTGAAACCCTTCTATCTACAGCTGATCATATTGTGAGGTATAATTGGTGTGTTGCCCTGCTGCCATCTATACAGTGATACCAACTTAGCCCTTTTCGGGCTAAAGTTAGCCCTTTTTTAAATACATAAAACGCAAAAAAAATTTTAGTCCTAAACTAAAAAAAAATCTAATTTACATAGAAAAAATTATAAGTAGTTTTTTACCAATTAAAGAAATTGTTTAAAAAGTATTTCAATTTAATTAATCACCCCAATCGGGAATAATTTTTCCCTCGCAATTTGTTCCCTTTTCACGTATTTGCGATCATGAAAAATTCCCATGAAAAAAATTAATTCATAGGAGAATAATAACGTGAAAAAAATTTTCGCCGGAAAGAAGTTCCCTTATCGTGAACAATTTTTCCCCCCGTAATTTGTTCACTTTTCCCTTTGAATTTCTCACTTTATTTTTGCTGGAGAACAGAACATTTATGTAAGTAATTCTTCTCATAATTCGAATATTGAAGTTTACAAAATTGATTTTAAGCTCAATTTCCGTTAAAAGAGGTACAAACTTATCTGTATATTGTTCAACAAAATGTAAAAAGCAGGTCGATTGCCTGAGGAGATATGAAGCTTTTCAAAGACGTGGTGGCAGAATTTTAGAAATTTTTTTTACTACATAAAAGCGCAGTAAGCTAATGTTGCAACCAAACTATCACTCCAATACAAAATATATTTAATTTTGTTTTTTTTTTAACTTTTCTTTAAAATATACTTGTATATTTTTGAACAAAAATTTTTTTTTTAATGTTTTTTAATATTTCTTCTTTTTTACATTCACTGAGAACTGATAGCGCGAAAAATTGTTCACGGGAGTTTCACGATAGAATTTTTCCCTTCGAGGGGAATACAAATTTCATGGGAACAAAAACTCCACTTCTTTTTCACGATAGGGGTGAATGTGATAATTAAATCAATTATATTTTGTTTGAAAGAAAATTAAGAATTTAATTTTGATTTAATTAACATTCTAGTTGTTTTGAAATAAATTTTTAATTAAAATATTAAATAAATAACAAAAAACTTAATTGACATTTTCTTTTAAAATAAAATAATTTAATGTTGTAGAATTATTGTTGGGAATTGTCAATATTTATTTAAATAAATTAACACATTGTTTGAAATGGCAAAGTTTTTTGATAATTGTTTTAATTAAAATTAAAAATATAATTTATTGAAAAAAAAAAAATATTCAACATTTTACAATTTTTAGTAATCAATATAATCATTTTGGTAATAGGTGTAAAATCAACAAATTGTTTGCTTGATTCTCTGACTTTGGTATAAATTTGGTGATTAGAGAAAATTTTTAATTTTTTCTGTGTAGGTTTTTTTGTTATTTCTATTAAGCCCTTTTAGCACGTTTTCTACTTTTGCTTGGGTATGGCGATCATCAAGGCCCGGACATTTACGCAGTTAAAATCGCGTTTTATGCGCATTAAACTGCTCTAGAAATAGAAAAATATGCGCTAAAAATTTAAAATTTTTTTAACACATTTACTAATGATAAAAAAACAAACACAAATATGACAAGAACAAAACAAACATAACATGAAAACGTAAAAATTCAGTCTCATAAGCGAAAATAAGGTACAATAAAAACAAAAGTAGAAGTTAAAATAAAGTGAAGCGCAAAAATATAAAAAAAAACCCCAAAAGCAAAATAATCATGTAAATTAAGTCACTTGTTAGACAGAAATTAAATACATAAATTTTTTTTTTAATATTTTCAAATGCAACGTTATGGCAGGTTGGCCTCAAAAAGCTTTTAAACATGGAAAATTACCGTTCAAAGCGACGGAAGTGATCGGTACACGATTAAAAGCTGATAGGTTTTTTGTGGTATATTAATTTTCCACTACGCTGTTTTCGTAAATTTTTAATTTAAATATGCCAGCAGTTTGTTTTATAGTTTTGAATCCTTCATTTTTCTAAAAATATTATCAAGCTTGATACGAATTTGTTTACAAGAGTCACCATCCAATGGATACATTTTATTTATTGCATACATTTTATTTATTGCATTAACAATCCTTCCACCACATCCTTGAATTGGTCAAAATGTTCAGCATAATAAATAACTGCTTTCAACCATGTTCCCCACCTGGTTGTTATGGGCTGTAGATACTTTGGGATACTTCTCTTAATAAATCAATAAATCAATATCTTCGCAGTTGCCTCTGATTTCTTCTGGAACACGGTGCATCGCAAAATAAGACAAGTTTCATTTTTACAAATATGCAACAAAAATATGCAATGTCAGCAATATATGCAAAAATATGCACTAACAAATCGATGCCATTTTAATTCAAATTTCATGTTTTCCAACGATACTCGTATTAAGTTTATGTTGATCTCAGACTGTGACAACAAATATGCATTTGCATAAAAATCCTGGCCGTGATGATCATTTATATTTGTGTGATTCTCAAGGTGTGCTATCAAGTTATATCATCATAATGCCCTAAATATAATTTACAATTGATTAAAAAAAATATTGCTGTGATTCGAGCAAAATAAAAATTTTAATGCTGTGTTCATTGATTCGTCATTATTGTGCAGTAGAAATATAAATTATAAGCGGTTGCCTACAGCAGTCATATATATTTCTTGTTATTATTTTAAGACATATGACATTACAACTTTCATACCTTGTGAATCACCCAATTGTGTTTCTGGCAATATCGAATTTTGAAAACTGTCCTATAAATTTAAGAAAATAAGCGAATTTTCGGGTGAGTTTTGAATCGAGGTTTATAGTTGGAGAAATGCAATTGATAACAATCCATTTATTTAACTTTTCAGTTTTGCTATAAATATATTTTGCTATAAATATATTTATACATCCCTAATAAGACGCTGAACTTGAGACAATGTGAAAAGTGGTTTAACTTTCTATTTTTGTAAGGGCTACAATCAGCGTTCGGACAAATCAGCTGATTTTGACAAATAAAATGTTGTTCTTAATTGTATTGAGGCCGCTTAAAAACGTTGCCTGTAACTTGAAACGTACGAAAAAAAAATAAAAATTGATTTCAATTAAAAAATTTGTGGTATTAATTAAAAAATTATTTGAATTTGCAGCAGTAAACAAATTAATAGCACAATTTAACCTTTAATTCACTTGATTAAATTTTTAATTAAAACAGATTTTATATTTTGTTAATGCTAATTCACTTGATTAAATGTTTAATTAAAACAGATTTTATTTTTTGTTAATGATTTAATTGTTGAAAAACTTTGGAGAATTTTTTCTGTAAAGTGAAAGAAAGAAAGGTACGAAAAATATGCAATGCACGAAATGTAGGTCCGCGTGGTGCGGACCTCCAGCCTAGGGGCCTGGTAATCGGGAAATTAGAGTGATAATTTCAGTGAAATCATTTCAGTAGCTAAGAAGTTTATACACACAAAAAATTCTCCAAAGCTTTTCACCAATTAAAGCATTCATCAAAAATAACATCAATGTTAGTTACAAATTTAATCAAGCAAACTAAACGTTTAAACAACTGAATAAAACGTTTAATCAAGTTAATTGAACATTTTATTCATACTATTGATTTGTTTACTGGCACAAATTTAATTAATTTTTCAATCAATATCACAAACTTTTTCATTGAAATCAACTTTTATTTTTTTCTGCCCAGAAAAACTAAAAAATTGTCTCTTATCACCAAATCAATACCAAATTCATAAAATCAAGCAATTAATTTGTTGATTTTGCACCTATTACCAAAATGAATATATTGATTACTTAAATTGTAAAAATTGAAAATTGTAATTATTTATTTTTTCAATAAACATTATTATTAATTTTAATTAAAAAAATTATCAAAAAACGTTGCATTTTCAAACAATCTGTTAATTGATTTAATTAAATATACCTCAGATTTTGACAATTCCCAACAAAAATTCTACAAGTTGAAATTATTTTATTTTAAACGAAAAAATCAATAAAGATTTAATATTGTAATTAAAAATATATTTCAAAACAACAAAAATGTTAATTAATTTTTAATTTTCATACAATTAAAAAAAAATTGATTAAATTATCACATTAATGAAATTGAAATACTTTTTAAAACAATTTTTTAATTGATAAAAAACTACAGATAATTTTTTCTGTGTGTGTGGGGAACATACATGCAAAAAAACAAACAACGGCATTTTCATTTTTATATATTTTATATATTTATATATAGACGTTATTTTTTACGTTCTTAGTAAGTGGGGAAACACCACAATTGAACATAAGACACGAAACATCTTCCACAGCTGTATTACTTTTGTTAAAGCATACAAATACATTTAAGACAGTATCGGATGCAAAAGTTAATTTAGCGAAAAATTAATACGCAAAGCGGAATGGCAGTACAATAAATAGCAGATTTTTTTATGTATTTAAAAGTTAAAAGAAGTGTATAAAGTTACATTATTTACAAATGTTTGATATTAGATATTTTTATAACCAAAATTAAAAAACAAGATTTTGCTCTGCCGAATTTTTGACAACAATCGTTAGTCCTTAAAAACGACGGACATTTCTTAAAAGGCAGGGTTGATCGATTTCGCTCATTTTTTACAATCCAAAGGGCTGCATGTAGGAAAAGTATTTTTACCAAAATTCGGCGACTAAAATCGTTCGATGTTTATAATGAATGGGTTTGCGCGAAAACTGTGAAAAATATAGAAGTTATTATTTTGAACATAACAGTTAATAATAAAAACAATTGAAAATAAAAAAAGTTAGAGCAAAGTAAATGATGCAGGTATAAAAACTTAAACAAAAAACTCTAACCGAAGAGAAGTGATGGTTTTATTAGAACAAAAATATATTTCTAAAACTAAAATAATAGACTTAAGCAGTTTTTCCTTTTTGCCAGAAAATTAAAAAAAAAAATTTTTAACCTTTAATTTTAGCCTCTATTATAGTCCTTTCTAATACGATAATAAACAAACCTAAAGCAAAAAACTCCTCGAATAAAACTGAGAATATCTGCAATCTAGGGCTCACAGCTGAACCGAACCAAATGATGAAGTATAGGAAATTTCAAAACTAGTGCGGAATTCTAAGTAAAATTTACCTCTTTTAAGTTCTTTAACGAACTAAGTCAAAAAGTGTTTCGTGTCTAAGGTAACGTTAAATAACCAAAGGAAATGGTTCTGATTTCCGAAGAAATTAATGGCAGTTTATTTGCTCAACCTAAAAATATCTTTGAATTATCTTTTGCTGACTCGGTTCGCTTCAGTTGGAAACCCTCTATTCGTTAATTGTAATCATCGTAGATTAAAGGCCCAACCATAATGTCCATAAGGTAACTGAAGCTATTGTCAAAAAAGTCTGTCAAAAGCAAATGTAAATACAAAGACTTTTTTGTGGCCATAATGTACTTACATACATAGAAAAAAAATAAAAATTGACTCCAATTAAAAAACTTGTAATAATAATTAAGATAGGTTAAGAAGGGTAATGCGCCGAAGAGCACACATCCACTCGCAGACCAATGCGGTCCATTGTGAGTAATCTTAATTAAAAATTAATTAAATTAGAACTAGTAAACAATTTGTTTAGTATCAATGAAATATTTCATTAACTTAATTAAACGTTTAATTCACTTGATTAAACATTTAATTCAGTTGAACTCATTTTTGATTATTGCTTTAATTGGTGAACAATTTTAAAGAAATTTTTCTGTGATTAACTTAAGATCCATGAAACCATTCTTGCATATATGTGTAATATTTTAGGTTTTTTTGCAAGTACTTTAAATAAAAAAGTACCATAAATTATAGCCCTGTGTTTGTTTATTTTGTGTTGTATTTAGTTTGCAAGCAACGTTTTTAAAAGGCAACAATTTAAAATTGCTGTACACAGAAAAAAAAAACAAAAATTGATTTCAATAAAAAAATTTGTGATATTAAATAAAAAATTAATTAATTAAATATAATAAGTTTTCAAAGTTATCATTATTTAGTTGTTATAAAAATGATTATTTTTCAGTGAACAATACTTAAATTTATAGTTGCGATAAACATTGAAATGTTTACAGTAACTATAATATTGTTAATATTAAATAAAAATAACAATATTTTGTGTACGACAACAATATATTGTTACAATAAACACAGCGTAGTTGTGGTAACCATGCCCAACGATATTTTTTCTCTGTGTGTAGGCATTTGTACGTTTTATGATTTTCCTGTTTATTTACATATAATAATTTTTGTTGGAACAAATATAATTTCACTACAAATTATGGGGTACTTCGAACACAACCAAAGCCTCTCCTTCAATGCATGACACTATTGGCCTAGTAAACAGTCTTCGAAAATTTTTAGAAAATACAATAAATTGTTAAACCGACAACCAGAATAAATCTTAACAAAATAAGTCCCAAAAATTGCCGACTTACTTAGTCGCCAGTTTCAATGAATGCAAGTTTGAGACACAAAGCTCGATAACTTCAAAGACAATATATATATATGGGGGATTTCATGTCAAGTGACCCATTTTAAGGTAGTTTTGGTCGCTTAGTGGGATGCGAGTGGGATATGTATAAAAAAAAAATTTGTAACTCAAGACGATGATTTTTATTTTTTTTTTAGCATTTGACGTCTTGACTTACAAATTATTTTTTTTTATACATATCCCACTCGCATTCCACTAAGCGACCAAAACTACCTTAAAAGAAAAGACCTAAGCTTTATTTTGAGCAAAAAAAAAAAAATACACTTTTCCAAAAAAAAAAATACAAAAATAGTTTTAAATTTAAAAAAAACAAAAAAAAAATTATTAAAGGACTTATGTGATTAAGATTAAATTTTTTTGATTATATATCTTTTTGTTTTTATTATTATTATTTTATATTCATTTAATTATTATTACAAATAAAAAAAAAGATTTAATTTGTCAACATTTCTATAGAAAAAGTGATTTTATTCCTGGGATTAACATATTGTGGGTACTACAGTATCAGGGGAATGAAATGCTAGTTCGGTATGTTATATACCGTCGGAAAGGTTAATTTGTCTAGTTTCTCAGCATAAGTTTTATTTTTAAGATTTTAGAAACACTTACACATAAAAACGAAAAAATTCAAAATAGTGCATATGCTAAAAATTGAGTTAGAAACTATTTTTTTTTATACATATCCCACTCGCATCCCACTAAGCGACCAAAACTACCTAAGGGGAAAATACATAAGCTTTCTTTTGAGCAAAAAAAAAACCGTTTCCAAAAATAATATCAAATAAGTTTTAAATTTAAAAAAAAAAAATTTAAAAAAATACAAAAAAAATTTTTTCGATAGCTATCTAATTTGTTTGGGACAAATTTTGCTAACACCAATAGATAATAAGTTACATGGATGAGAAAGAACAACGGTTTGCCCAAAATGTCAAATTTTGACCCCCTCTAACTCAGAAACTTTTTGACCGATCTTGTTGAAAATGTGTGTTTAAACTACTATCCAATAAGACTAACCTTGGTGCAAATTTCATCCAAAGCGGAAGACATCGATTTCAAAAGTTGGGTCACTTGACATGAAATCCCCCATATATATATATATTTTTTTTTATATTATTCCTACACTAAATCCCGCGAAGTTTTACGCTTGTCTGCAGGAGACCAGAGTCTCTGGCGGGAATCGAACCCGCAACCCCGGTACTGATAGATTAGCTCAAGTCTAATTGAGCTACTTAACATGACTGCATTACGAAAGTATTGAATACACGGTCATTTCAACACCTAATAAAAGTTCTGTTATGTCTACAAGAACTGACCTAAGGAGCGTTTGTGAAAATCTTATAAGACAATTTCGAGAAGGATTATCCACTGCCGCCCTACTCTGTGGTTTAGCTAAAGAAGAATTCGGTATAGTGATACCTCAGATCTTCTTATTTTTCTAGAGACGCATATCCGCTTGCTTACTGGCGTAATGGAATTTTATTTCCATATTTTAAAAACATGACGCAGAAATACTTACGTTTTTAAATTAGTTCTGTCGCATCTGAGTGACTATTTTCCACTGCATCTCTGCAAAAGTTGAGAGTACTTTGTTTTTTTTTATTGTTTTTTAAATTTAAATTTTAATTAACACTTACAGTTTTTTTTTTCAAAAAATAATCTAATTTTTCTTAATTTTACCATAAATTCAAATTTAATACGATGTTTTTAACATCTTTAAATATCAATATTTGGGGAATTCACAAGGTATTCTTAAAATTGTAAAGTCATATGTCTTAAAATAATAACAAGAAATATATATGACTGCTGTGGGTAACTGCTTATAATTTAGATTTCTACTGTACAATTATGACGAATCAATGAACACACACAGAAAACATTTTTGCTAAAATATTTTCAAGCAAACCCTTGTTTAAAAATTTTTTTAATTTCAACAAATTTTGTTTACTGTTTCTAATCATATTTTTGTTTGATTTTTATTTTAGCAACAAAAATGTTGACAACTCTACAAAAATATGATATAGCGCTATTGGTTTCAAGTTTTTATAATTTTGAATGAATTATTTAACGCTGGTTTTTTTAAATTTTTTTTTTTTGATCGTAAGCAACACTACTTTAAGTGAAAAAAATTAACAAGAACAAAAAACACATACATACAGTCTATTTTTGGACCCAACAAAAAAGTAAAACAATAATAAAATAGCTTGCCGAACTTTGTTATTAAAGCAATAACAAAAGTAGGTAAAAACGATTCAATGCTTGTTTTGCCACAAAATCCCGTATTCTATTTTATTAAATTTGTTAATTAAGTACGTCATATTTTGAAGTCAAAATGATGATGAAAACCATATCAGGCCATAATGCTTCTGTTTTTAATTGAGATGTCTTCTGTAGCCAAGGAAAGGATACAGCGACAGTGAGGGGGAAAGAAACATTGTGTACAACAAGAAGAACGAATGGTGTTCGGAAATTATATAAAAAAAATGTGTCCCAAGGCCACCCACTTTTCACTGTTTCAGCAAAATTATTTGTGTTTAAATTTGTATTAATTTCAGTAAACTTTTTTGTTTGATTCAGCTAAATTATTTGTTTGAAAAATTTTTTTTATATCAAACACGATTTGTTAAAAAAAATCCGATTTTTTTTCAATAAACGAAATGCAAATTAAATTGTTTGAATATGCAAATTCGTTTGTAGGTCCTGTTTTAAACAAAAAAGGTTTTGATTTTAAACTTTTTTTGTTTGAATTGGAAGAATAATTTTTTCTGTGCAGCATTAACATTTTTATTTGGTTTGCAGCACACCATATTTTTGTTAAGCAATTGTAAAATTTTATTTAGGACATTATGACGATATGACTTGATAGCACACCTTGTGAATGTCCCAATTATATATTAATATTCTCTAACACTCTAATTTTGTACAATAAAAAATTGCTCCACTTGAGTTTTGTTAATCGGTATCTTTTAGCCAAAAAGGCGTATCGTTACATCCCTAGAAATAATCTACTTATGAAATTAATAAAAAATTTATAAGCCGTTGAAAAAATCAAGATACTTTTTTTTCGTTATTCAATGACTAAAGACTAAAGAAATCAAATATTTTGAGAGTTTAAGAAAAATCGACCGTTTTTTTTTTTTTTTTTTTTTTGGAAAAAGTAATTTTAAATCCGTACATTAGTCGTAAACATTTGGGTGTTCTCTGCAAATGCGTATGTGAATGTGTACAAAACAAGCATTTGATTTTATTTAACATTAAAGTAAGTTAATAAAGATTTATCTACATCCTTTGAAACCCCACCGCCCAACAGAAACCAAAGAACACAGACAAAAATGTGCAAAATCATATCCTTTGTACTCCTGCTTATGAAATTCTCAAGGAAAATATCTCTTCTACCAGTCACCTCACGTGTATCACTTCCACTTTTTACTCCTACATGAATCGTATGTGTGTTTGAGCGACAGACATTTATATTTCTTTGCAAATAACGGTGAATGACAACATTAGACTGTCAGTTGTTGCCATTTCTGGCATTATTCACTTTAAAATGATTTAGTCTGCTTTTTTTTTTGTTTTTCTTTTTTTAAATAGAATAACAAACAAGTCGAGGCAAAAACTCAATGACTTTGACGTTCATAAAGCTGTTGTGAAAAAAGAAACAAGGATTTTTCTTACTGGTTATTTGTTCTTATTAGGACTGACCAAAAATAATATGTTTTTCTGGGCACAGGATACAACATTTAAAGATTTTTAAATAATAAAAAAAAAAAAATATTCTTATGCCAGGCAGCAGCAAGGAGAAGTTTAATCTTAAAACAGTAACATGCGCTCGTCCTTCAGCATAACAATAATATGGAAAGAAGATGTCTGATATCAATAAATCATTCCATCAGCAGAGGCTTTTCCCGGAATAGGTTTAACTCTTACGTGCGCTGCTAAAAAAATAACTCAAATTGCGGGGCAAGGTATCTTCTATTTCGGAATAAATATCTAGTTAAAACGCTGCTAAATATTAATAGGCTTGGAAAAGATCCTTTATTACATACTAATACTAATGAAAACTGTCAAGAGAACCATCTCGATACCCACAGGATCATATATTTGAACTTGAACTGTGGTTAAAACAAGGGAGGATAAAGGTCAATGAGCAAAAAAGCGTATATATAGCATTTACCTTGCGTGGGGAGTCATGGCCCCCTATTAAAATCAATAATCAATTAGTGCCCCAACAATCACATGTAAAATATCTCGGCATTTATCTAGATCGGCGTTTAACATGGAAATGCCATATAGAAGCAAAACTAACACAAATGAAACTAAAAGCAATTCAAATATATTGGCTTATTGGAAGAAATTCTGTTCTTAGCCTCGACTGCAAACTTCTACTTTATAACTCTATATTGAAGCCAATCTGGTGCTACGGTATTCAGCTATGGATCACTGCCACGGCCTCAAATATCGAAAAAATTTAAAGGCGCCAAAATAAACTTCTTCACGTATGCGGCGCAAATCGCTACTTTTAAGAAATAAATTAAGAAAATTAGGGTATGCGGCACAATAATTTTCACTTTCAATAAAATCCTATTAACTTCTAAGTTGGGTAGTGAGCGATCAAAAAAATTAACATTTCTCTTTAAAATATGCCAGAAGCACTGGTAGAAATCTAAAAAAAATTCTATCTGGTATATTTCCAGAAAATTTCATGTAAACCTTCGTTGCCGGCTTCCTCCACTACGAAAAATCAATAGACGGCTCCAAAAATACATTTTTTAAAGAAATTATTTCTCGAGAAGTTTCATATATGGGGGATTTCATGTCAAGTAACCCAACTTTTGAAATCGATGTCTTCCGATTTGGATGAAATTTGCACCAAGGTTAGTCTTATTGGATAGTAGTTGAGACACAAATTTTCAACAAGATCGGTCAAAAAGTTTCTGAGTTAGAGGGGGTCAAAATTTGACATTTTGTTCAAACCGGTGTTCTTTCTCGTCCATGTAACTTATTATCTATTGGTGTTAGCAAAATTTGTCCCAAACAAATTAGAAAGCTATATCTTCACGCTATCGAAAAAATTTTTTTTTGTATTTTTTTAAATTTTTAAAAATTTTTTTTTTTTTAAATTTAAAACTTATTTTTTATTTTTTTTGGAAACGGTTTTTTTTTTTTTTTTTGCTTAAAAGAAAGCTTATGCATTTTTCTTTTAGGTAGTTTTGGTCGCTTAGTGGGATGAGAGTGGGATATGTATAAAAAAAATAATTTGTAAGTCAAGACGTCAAATGCTAAAAAAAAATAAAAATCCTCGTCTTGAGTTAGAAATTATTTTTTTTATACATATCCCACTCGGGTTTACTAGAATGAGCTGATGCAAAAAGAAACGCTCTTAGCCCACCAGAAATCAGAGCTCTTAAATGCTCACTAAGTGATTATGAACCGCTTGGTATGGTCGATGGAAGGAAAACATACAACTTAAGATATTGGGCTGTTAAGACACAACAGACCAGTTAGATATCGTCCTGACGGGGATAACATTTAATGTTACCTCCGCTTAAATTATATATATATATATATGTTCCTTTTACTCCTCTGGGAAGTATAGGGCTGCAACAAGTTGATTCCAATGAGCGCGATCATCTTGGCAATGTTTGACTTCGTTCCATTGTAGTCGTAGCTCGGACAGTTCGGTTATGATTTCGCGTTTTCAGGTGTGTGATGGTCGTCCGATGCGCTTAAATTATAGATTTGTACTAATTTTTATTTTGAATCTGTCCTCAACTGGCAACAACAATTTTTGTAAATGATTTTCTTTTTGGGCTTTCCTTTTACACATGCACCTTCGTTCGTGTTTCTACTTCTGCTTTCGAAAGGTATTTGTCTTTACGTTTTCAGTTTGAGTAGCAAAAACAAAAAACTAAATAAATAAAATGTAAAAACAGTTAATGAAGCTCACGTAAGTGATATCTATAACGTGAGGTTGTTGAGTTCCCAAGTAAGCCAGGACGAAATTCTTATATTTGACATACTTATGTGTGCATGCATGTATGGATGAAAGATACATGTAACTACTTATAAAAGAACAGAAACTTTAGAATACATTCATTAAATTCTTTAAAGTAATTTTCTTTGTCTATTTCAGAAAACAATTTAATACGCGTTAAATGGCAACGAATAAAAGCAAAGGTATGTACGTATAAAGGATCAAAATATTAAGGATACAGTCATTAAATTCAAAGTACGTTCTTTTTATCTACTCGCAAAAAGACTTCAATTTTCGAAAATCATAAAAAATAAGTTCAATGCTATTAAATTTATTAAAAATAAATTTTATTTAACTTAATATTATAATATAATCAATTTGAGAATCGAAACGTTGTATAAAATTTGCTTTAAGTTAACAGAAAAAAACTGGACATTATGATGATCAATTTAATAGGGATTAGACCACGATTGGACGACGCACAGTGGCGCCATTTGAGTTTTTTCGTTGCAAAAATCATATCTTTTGAACCGAATAAGATAATTGAACAGTTTAAACAGCATATGATAGATAACTGTTCAGCCTATGAAATGAGCGTTTGGAAAGGGTGCTACGCTTTGTAGGGGCCTATTTATGGGTTATCAAAGTTAAAATTAGTAGAAAAATCAATTTTATGGTAACTAAAAAAAATTATTTTTACATTTTTAGATTGTTTTTATTTTTTTTTTTAAGGGTTTTATGTTTTAAATTATTACCCAACAAATTAAAAAAAAAATTATTTTTTTTTTAAATTTATTTTTTCAATTTTCTGTAAAATATTCATCACAATTCGTAAGAGAAGGTATATCTAAAAGACTAACCATTTCTAAACTATAATTATTTTGTAACTCTATTCGTGACTTCACATACCGCAGGGAAGAAATAAGTGGATCGGAAGATGCTGCCAACATGTTGAAGAGGTCCTTATTTTGCCTTACCCTTGATGCTTTGAATGTGTTCTGCAATCTATATTTTTTATAAAATTTGTTAAGAGACTCCTGTGCTTCTTCAGAAAGCTCTCCAATTGGCAAAGACTGGTACTCAATTTTCACGATTTGATTGTCAATTCCAATGATTCTAGTTACTGCCTCATCATTTTCAAAAAATCTCCTAGAAGTGTTTCCATCGTTTGAGTTACCGTATCCGTGCTTGGGACAGTCTACTTTTAGTCCAACGTGTTTAAAAAAAGCATCCTGTATTTGCTTCTTTCTGATCTTTTCCTTATCCTTTATTGATGTATTTTCATCGAAGTTTTCCTCCTCTTGTGGTAGGGTATATGCCAGTTTTAGCAAGAATTCCATACACCTTATCCTTGCGTGTAATGGTGACATTCCATATTCGTAATTCTCCTCATTTGTAGAATCGTTTAAATTACCAAAGTTCTTCTGACAAATAATAATATAAAATCGATAAAAAAAATATAAAAATAAAACGAAAAAAGGGGTTTAGATAGGTTTTTGCTAAATTTTTACCTCCAATATAATTCTGTCTATATATATGTATATGATAACTAATTGAAATATATTATAATTAAGCAGAAAAAGATACTAATCTTAAACTCTTTACAACTAATTATATAAAATTGAGATGTCACATATTATATATGAAATAAATTGAATTGAAAAAAGTTCTTCTGACTCTTTTTGCAAATCGGGCATGACATTGTTGAGGTTGTTCCTGTCAGTTCGTTTACGACTTTTCCGTCAACCATGGTCAGGTGGAACTCGTAATTGCATTCAATATATTTTCCTTCTCCAATTTGCAGCTTTGTAGGCTTAATCTTGCTTATTTGTTCTTCAATGTCCTTCACCGCAGTCCTTATGAGTTCTGCCGATTCCCTTGCAAACTGAAACATTATTGGTCGGCAATAATGCACTAATGATGGACGTGGATTTTTCCAGTGTAGGGAATCATCCGATTTTAGCCGCAAAGGAACAACAGATGCCATAAACATATTTCCGTCCGATATTGTAGCGTCATCGGAAGATATCCTTTGCTTATAAACGCTTTGTCCGGATGATCCATCGCAGCCCCATTTGCTGATCACTGTCAACTTCTCAGGAAAAATTTTCACTTCCGTGAAAAACTTTGGTGTGGTTGACTTTCTAAACAGTTCAAATAATTTTAAATTGTTCAACGCCATGTTTTCAGTACTTAAATTGTTTAATGGTTTCAGTAATTGTTGCGCCAACTTTCAGGCGTAGACTAATCCAGGCATTATGCTTATTTTGCAATATATAGGCTTATGCTACCATGCCTAAAAATTTACCTGTTCCCTGCATACATATGGATTTAGGCTAAATAATGCCTAAATAAGATTTGTGCCTACCTGTAGGGACCATAAGTCAATATTGTTCCTGACCATTTGTACGCCAAAGTATTGTTTATGTGAGGTACGTACCTGCTAATTTCAATGAGTAGTTTTTTTCAAACTATTAGATCAAACTACTGTCCGTCAAAACATATAAGGGATGGACGCCATACAATTTCTGCAACCATGTCTTTTTAAACTTTTTTACCTCTAGAAGCCAAACGGGCACGTACGGGCAGATGAAACTTTTTGAATTATGTAAAGAAATAATCAAAGAACAGGTTTTGCAAATATGGCAAATATAGAAAAATATAGTTTTTTTTTATTTTCCGTCAAAGTTGAAAAATAGTGAAAAAACGGATAGTTTTTAAATATTGATTTACCAGGAGAAACACAAAGCAAACAGTTAATTTTTTTTTTATCATTATACATTTAATAAATACATCAATCAATACAAACAAAAAATAAGGCGATTCGTTACCTATTTTTCGTGATATTACACCTGAAATCGCAACAAATTGACTAAAAATTGTGTGTTTTTTTGAAAACCGAAAGTCGGTCAACTTTGAACGGTTATATCTTCTAAACTAAAAATGTGATATTATTAAGAGTGGCATATTTGAAATCGTTGAAAAGTTTCCTATAACATGGGTTTATTCAAAACTTCGTCGGCACTCATGAAAATTTTGATTTTTGCAACCTCGCTTGCTCTACGGGCGCCACTGTGCGACGTGAACAAATGTAACACCTACAAAATCATAGCTAATACTTATTTTGTTAAAAAAACTTAAAAAAATTATTGTATGAATAAGGGAATGTTTAATGTTAAAAGCATAGAACTTTTTTATTATATAAGTTTAATTACAATGAGTTTAATATATAAAGGGCGATTTATCGTGAGGTTTGATTTTCAATATGCTTTTTTTACAGATCACGCGTGACTAATATCAAACTGCTTTGTAAGTTTTGTTCAGTATCGTTTGGGTTTTTTGCTTGAAATTAAATATATGTTTTTTTTTTTTTTTTTATAATTCTTGACTGTACACGGGATTGAACTCAGGTCGAATTTATACATATGTTTCGAGAAAATAACCACCTTCCCATCATCAGAATTCTTTTTGTTCTACCGTTTGCGACACTGCGGCGCCTGCCACTCAATAGTCAAACATTTATATTTAACCAATTTTATTGGTAGATCGAAATTTGGTGTAATTAATTATCAATTTTCAATTTTTATTTATAGTAGTAGTAGTAGATTCCTCTTTATTTACAATAAATTTTGTTTACAAATTTCATCTTAATTTATGAAATAAATTCTTATTGAAAATTAGAAGATTGAAAGTAATATTTTTATTTATATGCTTTTTCCTTACTTCTTGTTTTTTCGTACTTTTTGTCAAGACTTCGTCTTGTTAACTTAAGTACATTTGTTTTTTTATGTTGTGTTTTTTCTTAATTTTAATTAATTTCATGTTGTAAATTTCTTTCTTCGATAAAAATAATTTAATGAAAATTTTAATTTGATGAACTTACGCCTAATTAAAATATCAAAAACTTCAAGTAACAAAAACTTTTTATCAGATATTAAATAATTGATTAAACGTTTAAATCACTAGATTAGATTTTTAATTAAAACTAATTTAATTTTTGATAAATGCTTTAATTGGCGCAACATTTTTGTGTGTGAACATGTTAAATTAAACCAGAGGTCTTATCACCGCAAACGATATCGACCATAATTGGTCAAAATTTTTTATTTTGATATCATGACACTGGATATGGAATGAAATTTATCGTTGTTTGCGATGATAGCATTCGGTATCCAGTAACGAAAGACATTACATCTCACGAGTTTGAATTCGATACATCAGTGTCTATCGTTAGCAGAAAAATACGATGGTTTACTCTATTTCGAATGACGTGATTAGACCCCAGGTCGAATCAAAAATTGCACCAGTCAGCCCTAGAATGAAGAAAAGACCAATTAAGTTTCAAAAACTGTAAATTTTTTTTTCTTTGCACGCCTCAAATTACAGCAATTTTTGTTTTCTATATATGCCGCCGTTTTTAGCAACAGGAGTTCTTTTACAATAATTGAAATAAAAAGAAAAACGCAGTAGATCTGAAATTTGTCAAACTCAATGGGCACATTCATAAGACGTAACTGTTGCGCGACAGCTGAGTGCTTTTCTTTAAAACAAAAAACAGTTACGTCTTATGAATGTAACTTACATCATCCCCCCAAAAAAAAAAATAATTAAACAACCTCCCAAAAGTTTGTACAAAGAACAACTACAGCGATTTTGGGGGGGTTATTTCATTTTGACTGGGGTATTATTTAATTTTTTTCAATTAGGGAATTATTTTATATGAAAATATCCCCCAAAAAATCAATATTAAATAAAGTCCCAATTATTTTTTGGGTGATTATTTCATTTTTAAATTTATAGCGAAAGCGTATTTAGGCGCAAGGATTTTCTCCTCTGTGGACAACAAACACCGGCTTTGCTAATTGCCCTCCACCGCATAGCCGACATGAGGTCGGGCACATAGATTTTTTCCTTTATGGTATAACAAAACACCGGCTTCGCTGAGTACAGATGCTGTGGATAGCCGACTTTCAGCCGGGCGCAAGGGTTTTTTCCACTATGGTACAACAAACACTGGCTTCGCTGACTTAAGCTTCTTTGCGTATCCGGGCTTGCATATGAAATTAGTCCCCAAACTTTGGGGGGTTATTTCATTATTTTTTTGGGGGGTCTATTATATCCCGCCATGTGACCAATGTATATATCGAAAATATCTCATTTATCGAGCACTTTTAAAAAAAAAACTTTTAAACCATTTCCAAAACACTTATCCAAAGGAAAATAGTTTAATTGGTTACTTAAACAATGAAGTTTATGATTCCATTATAATTTTTTTTTTTTTTTTTTTTTTTTTTTTTTTTAAGACTGTATAAAATAGCACTCGAAATATCTCAATTTTTATCATAGCACCCAAAATTTTAAAAAATTATAGAACTTTGACCGCTTGCTGCCAATAAAGTAAGTTACTCCAAGAAGTAAATTTAGCAGTTTGTGATGTAGAATTTCATCTTCTTTCACCCAATACCAAACAATGACTGTGAAGGATAAAGTTCAGCTTTTGAATTAATTCTAAGTTTAAGTCCATTTCAACACTCTGTGTGCTGGCTTGTTCCATCTCTTTATAAACAATTTACACAGAAAAAAGTTATTTATCAATTAAAAAAATTGTTTAAAAAGTATTTAAATTTAATTAATGTGATAATTGAAACAATTATTTTTTTAGTTGAAAGAAAATTAAAAAACTAATTTTGATTTAATTAATATATAAGTTGTTAAAATATTTTGTTTGTTGTGCTTAATTCCCTTTTTAATAATTGATAAAAAATTTATTGTTGGGGGATAAGCTGTTTCTATGCGCATTTCACTGTTTGCTTAGGCCAGATCATCAGCCTACGTTCTCCTAAATAATTATTAATTATATTAATTATAATTTAAGTTGTTTTGAAATAAATTTTTAATAAAAATATCAATTAAATATTAAAAAATATTAATTGATTTTTTCGTTTAAGCTAAAATAATTTTAACTTGTAGAATTGTTGTTGATTGTTTAATTAAATAAATTAACACATTGTTTGAAATGGCAAAGTTTTCTGAAAATTTTTTTAATTAAAATTAAAAATATCATTTATTGAAAAAAGGTATTCACAATTTTAAAATTTTTAGTAATCTATATAATCATTTTGGTAAAAGGACCAAAATCAACAATTTGTTTACTTGATTCTATGAATTTGGTAGAGACAATTTTTAATTTTTTCTGTGTATTCTTATAATCTTCCGCCCATTTCTGAATATAAATTCCCTATTCCCATTTTTAAAATTTAATTTAAATAGGAAAAATTAGAAAAGGGAGAATTTTTATTCAGAATAGGGTATACTCTCAAAAATTTTGTATCTAAGTAGATATGGCTTGCCCAATTAAACCTTTTTTCTTGCTACAATTGGCCCTAATCGATCCCGTCTAAGGTCCACTCTAGCAAAATAAATTTGTATCTTTACTTGCAAGAGGTGTAGGGTATCATAAGGTAGAGCGCGCCCGACAAAACTTTCTTGTTGTATTTATTTACAAAATTGATTTTTACTTCGAATAAATATATTAAATTTGCATTTACATACATACGTATGTAAAAAAAAAGATGTTACATTTTGGTTATTAATCGGTTTAAGTTAAACAGCTGTAGTTTATTTATTCTTTGTAAAGAATACTTATTTTTATTCTCTTCATCAAGGGTTCCCAAATAGGGGTGAAGGGCACAAATCCATGGGACCACTAATAAATATTTAAAAATGTTATCGTTAACATTTTTTATTTTTCTTAGTTCTTTCCAGGGCTGTGGAGTCGTCAAACGCTAAAATTTGTTTAGTGCGACTTTGACTCCGACTCCAACACCTACTCTAACCTTGAAGCTAAATGTATATGAGACTGGTCCTTATTTAACTTTAAACTCATTTTATACACTCCACCACTAGAAGTAGTGAATGAGGGTATACTAAGTTTGTCATTCCATGTAAAACTTTTAATAAGAACTTTGGGATTAGAATCCAGCAAAATCCGATCAGTAGGATAAGAGTTATGAATCAAAAAGTAGAACTACCACCCTAAAAATTTGACAATTTTGTTACAAAAACTAACATAAAAGGTGGCATCATGAACGGCATAATACAAGGATTTGCACAAACTCGTTCTATATGACTAGAAATCATACTGTACATTTAAAACCGTAATAAATATTGATATCATATTAAAATGTGCTACGTCATAGTTTTATAGGACTAGAAATCACTGTCAAATTTCGCAAAGATCGGTCCATAATTTACCATAGGTCCAATATAAGGACCAGTCCCGGAAAATAGTTTAGTACGCCAAAAACCGTAGTAAATAACGCTATCGTATTTGTACGATTAAAAATCATACTCTAAAATTTCGTGAAGATCGGCCCATACTTAACCCTAGGTCGCAAATATTAAACCTACTCTCGAAAAACACTTAAGTATGTTAAAAAACGTAATAAATAATGCTATTGTAATACAATTTTGTAGGTCAAAGATTTAATGGACTTAAAATCACACTATAAAATTTCCATAAGCACGGTCCATAATTTATTATGCCCTGGGAAATTAGCAGATATAGATATTGTGGTAAAATTTGGTCCAATTTTGGTTCATATGGCCAGAAATAATATCAAGCAATTTTCTGATTATCGGTCCATATTTACCTTAGATCCCACATTAAGCATCCTTCGGAAAAGCACTTTAATCGCTAGAACAAACTTCACTACTGTATTGAAATTTGTTGTATTTATATTTTTAATAACAAAAATCACTCTACAGGATTTACCAGGAGTCTAATATAAATCGGAATAAACTGTAACGAATCATGATATTTTATTTAAGTCAGTTCAAATTGCTAGAAATAAAAAAATAACACAATTTGTTTTAAACGGAACCAATTTTTATATTGACGTCCGTTTTTATGAAGATTAATTAAATAATTTATAGCTCTCATATATTCAAACTGTTGGTGGAGGGTATCAAAGATTCGGCACAACCGAATATAGCACTTTAACTAATTTCTAATGCAGTACCTTTTAAATGGTTAAATATAGCAAGGAAATGATTCTGTAAAAATTTCAAATCGATCTTTGAAATATTGCATCGCCAATTTCGAAGAATTTTTATTTTGGAAAATATTAGAAATTTTTTAAAATATTTTATGACGAAAAATTTTGGTTTCGGAGTCGTGAGTTTAAGTGGGTATTCCGACTCCGATACAAAAACCTCAACTCCGACTCTTTAACTCCAACTCCACAGCCCTAATTTTTTTTTTCAAAAATCATACTAATCGTTGTTTTGTAAGAAAGACAATTGTGGGGTTCGGCAGGCTAATGCAAAATATTTTAAGGGGTTCGTGAATCGTAAAGTCGTGGGAAACCCTGCTCCATATTATCTCGGCAAATATGTTAGTACAAATGTACATGTAATATTTGTACATTGTAATTGAGACTTAGCAAATATTTTAGCTAAATTGATTTCTTATAACGTACAAACCACACAACAAACATATTTAATGTTTATAGTCAAACACATACACTTACGTGTACATGCACACAGACACATTTGGCTTTGACAAAAGATACTTATGATTTTCTAATATAATATTTTTCCAAGTTTAGAAACAGATTCAGATACAAGTACAAAGCAAACAATTATTCCGTATTGTATTCGTCTTTGATAGTATATTTTACACAGCTGTATGAATCAATATTATTATTGCAGAGTAAACAGGAAAAGAGATAAAGACGAACAGGCGAACACATAAAATCTTTATTTGCTGTTCATGGCTGTTTAATTGAGTGCGATGAAAGTTGCCTAACAGTGTTGCCAGTGTAGTAAGGATATAAAATACTTATAAAGTAAATAAAAAGAGAAAGACGATTTTTTCAGAATTTTTCGCTTCCTGGGATAAACAAAAAAAAAGAAAATGATTTGTATCGATTTCTATTTGCGCGAAACATCGTTATATGCAAGAGTCTCACAGAGTTTGTACGAAAGTGAAAATTACGCTCTTTTGAAATCGTAACGTTTTTAATTACAATTTACCACATGACAACGATTTAAAAACGAAAAGTTTTGTGTTTAACATTTTCGAGAGAAGGCCAACAGATGATACTTTAGACCTCTCGCTAGATAAAAACCACTCCAAGATCATAAAGGGACCGCTGAAGGACCCAAATAAGCTGTCTCTCGATGGCTGTCCATGGAACTTAAGATACTGATACTACTTAAGCTTTAATATGTTTCTGAAGCATGGGTACTTTCAAAAGAAAAAGAGGCAGTCTATGGAGCAATCTGCGTTGACGAAAAATAGATTGCTATTAATGTATTCAAAATGCTAGTAAAATGACGACTCAAAAACTTTAATATAAATATATATATATTTTTCTGATAAAGTTTTCCCATATCAGTCTTCGGTACATGTACATCCCAAGGTACTTGACGCAGGTTTCATGTGGTATTACTTCATTGTTCAATTTGCCAGCTTCACAATTTTCTCTCCTTAAGGTAAAAGTTATATGACTGGGTTTACTAGAGTTAACCGTTCTACATAAAAAATATATGTTTTACAAAGTTTTCAAGAACGAAACACCATAGAAAGCGGGAATAGATAACAATTGGCATAATAACATTTTAAAAATCTCTTAATATCAGAGCATTTTTGACAGAGTACTAAAATCAGTGTTCGAAAATAAAGAGAATATTATTTAGCGTTCGGCTCACGCACCCAGAAACGATATCTTTTTTTTAAGTGTTTGTGTATACGAACACTACAATTAATACCGTTCGTAAATATTTTCAAGAAAGAGGCGAATATTATATAGTGTTCTGTTCTTCGTTATAAAACAGAACAATTGTAGTGGTTCTGTAGGCAAATATTATATTTTAATGTTCTATACACTGATAGCGTCATAGCGCTGTTGTACGTTGGCATCAGCGTTGCGAAAGAAAATTGTAGCAAATCTAGTGCTTGGTACTTTTTTATGCGTTTGCGCATTCGTCTTTCGCATCTTTTTATTTTTTTCTTTTCGCAAATTATTACTGTTAATTTTATATAAATTTATCGATTTCAATTTTTTTTTTAATATTTTGAGATTTCATCAGTGTCAATCTGCACCATCCTTAATTTTTATTTCCAGTATTGATTAATTTTCAAACAATTTTGCGAAAGTGATAAAGAGTACCAAGTTGGCATTTCGCTTTCGCTTCGAAATTGTATTCGCATCGCAATAGAGTGTAGCCCCTGCAGTACTATGACAAGTATCTTGGTCGACCCCATGACACTTTACATCACTGTGATTGTCAGCTTTAACATAACTTGGCCAAATTGTCATTACTATCAAAAATTAACATTATCTCATGAATGTGATGATACATTGGCATTACAGATATGACGAATCGAAGTCGGTTTAATAAAGCATGTCATCAGTGCGATGACAAACTATCATCAAATTGAGTTATTGTCATTGACCTTAAGTCATATTGAGGGAATATAATTATTTATTTACCCGTTACACATGATTGTTTCACTTTTGACGTATCGCAATAAATAATTTAAAAAATATAATATGTGAATTTTTGCTTCTAATTTAACTTTTTATATATAAAAAAAAAATTTTAAATATAATGTCATCGCACTGATGACAGTTTGCCATCGCACTGATGACAGTTTGTCTATACTGATGTCAAAATATATCAGCGTTATGACGCCATTTCTATCAAAATGTCGCATCGAATCGATGTCGTCATAGCGTAGATGACACATAAAATATGACAACCTTTAATGATGACGTCATTGGAGTGATGTCACTTTTTGCCTCATTAATGCCATTTGTAATATTAATATATAACATTGATAAAAAAATTAACAAACAAAAAAATTTTGCAACGACCACAGCACGAATATCTTATGTGGGTATTGTGTATAATTTTTTGCTGGGTTCTTTCGCACATGTATTTTGTTTTTGTAAAAAAGCTAAACCGAACCCAACGGAGTTTTTACAGTATTATTTATTATAATATTGTGGTCACGGGATACATGCTTTAAGACCAATTGCCGCAAGTTTGCTGCAGGGTATGTCGTTTTAAACTATTATATATATTTTTACCGACAGGTGATTATTATCACCAGCAGCTACTTAAAATCTTATTTCGTTATTATGTTCTTAGTTTACTTAGTGCGGCGAAAAATGGGTTAAGCGTTTTATTTGAAATCATACCAGCACACATATCTGGTCAATAAAATCAACAGCAATTAAAAATTTCCTGGTATTTTACTTTAACTGCAAGCTGCAGCAATTTAAATTAAAAAAAAAATATATGTAAATCAAAAATACTACTGAAGTCGTTAAACTGACAAGTGGAAATATCACTCGTTTGCTGCAACGTCGTCATAACTCAAAAAAATACATTTCAAAATAAATGTGTTTAAAGTTTTTGATTTGCTTGCTCCACTTAGAAAAAAATTACGATACATTCTCTTTAAATGGGAAAAGCATAAAAGATATAACTATGAACTTTTCATACAATTGGGGGATTCACAAGGTGTCATAAAGTCATATGTCTTAAAATAATAACAAGAAAAAATACGACTGTTGTGAGCAGCCCCTCATAATTTAATGTGCTATTTTGAATTTAAATCAGCTGATTAAAAAAAAAATATAAAAATTTTTCACAATGCCAAAAATAAGTGAAAAAACTAAAATAATATTTCTTTATTCTTATCCATTAATTAATAAATTTAAATATTTCTTATCTGATTATTTTCCATTTTTCGGTTTTGTTGCATATTACAAATAAATTTTATTTTGTTTGTTTACCAAACAGCAGTGTCCTAAGCAGATCTAATTTGACGCCGCAAGTAATTTGTCGCAAAAATTGCTAGCCGCAGGTTAAATACAGATGTTACCCGGATAAAACTATACCATCAACGGCAACGGCTACAAAAAATAACGCGGCACGGCTCAGCCTCTCAGCGCTGTACTTTTCTGATTAATTACGACAGCACAATAAACATAGCAAGCATCGTTCTATTTATTTAAGACACTTTTTGTTTACAAACCAACAACAATATTTTTAAACCATTGTAAAATGTTAGAACATTATGACAATAAACCATGATAGCACACCTTGTGAATACCCCAAATATAAAGAGAAACATAGCGAACATTTTTGCATCACTTATTCCAAAATTTCATTTTTTGAGTTATGACGACGTTGCAGCAAATGAGCGATATGCATGTATTCATTAGAGTTGTCCCAAAAACACAAATTTTTTAGATCTTAATTTCCAAGTACCTATAACTTTAAAAGGATACATCGTGGTTGCTATCCTGGCCGTATTTTACGGGTTTCTTGTGCAAATAAAAATCCTAAAAGATTCTTAGAATAAATTACTTCTAAAACGTTTCTGCTGAAAAAAAAGTTCACTAAAAGTGTTTTTTGGACCATTTTAATACTTTATATATGTTTGCACACGTCTGCCGTATGAAGTATTAAGAATTTGACTGTGAACGTGATATTTATTCAATTTCAAATGCACTGCTGAGGTTAAAAATCAATTACACTGCGAATATAAAAATTCAATTAAAAGTTCTAATAACGAACGTGTAGAAATTTGAGAAATGTATTTTTGCACAAAAAAAAAAAGAAAAAAAAAAAAACTACAAATGGGTTTAGAAATATAATATTTTAGATATAAATACAAGACTAAATTTGTAACAATCGCAGAAAAGACTAAACTTTGTCTCTAACCACCATATTCAAGCAAACAATTTGTTGATTTTGCACATACATATTACCAAAATGATTATATTGATTACTAAAAATTGTAAAAATTAAAAATTTTAAATATGCAACATTTTTTATTTTTCGAATTTATTCAATGAGTTAAATTTCAGTTATGTATTTTATAAAGCTTTTTGTAATAGTTCTTTTCCTTAAATTTTTTAGGAATTACTTTATACACTACCAGACTATTATCTTGTATCTTCCTGTTACATTATACCATAGCTATCCGTCGTAGTGTATAAAGTCATTCCTAAAAATTTAAGGAATAGAACTATTACAAAAAGCTTTATAAAATACATAACTGAAATTTAACTCATTGAATAAATTCGAAAAATAAAACACGTTGAATATAATAAAGTTGCTTATGAAAAGAAACAATTCCCAATATCTAATTTTAAATTTTTTTTTTTTTTTTTTTAATAAATGATATTTTTAACTTTAATTGAAAAAATTATAAAAAAAACTTTGCCATTTCAAACAATGTGTGAATTGAAATAAAGCTCAGGGGCCTGATTCTGGCAGTCGTGATCGAGTACTTTCTCGATTCGAAAGCAATTTTATTTCTAATTCTTTCAGTCGATACTGAACGAATCGAAATTATTTTTTCAGTATTGTGAAACTCAAATTAATGCTTTATAACACTGAAAAAATAATTCCGATTCGTTCAGTATTGACTGAAAGAATTAGAAATAAAATTGCCTTCGAATCGAGAAAGTACTCGATCACGACTGCCAGAATTAGGCCCCAGGTTTTGAAAATTCCCAACCGCACAAGTTTAAATTATTTTATTTAAACGAAAAAGTCAATTAAGATTTTTTGATATTTAATTAATATTTTAATTAAAAATTTATTTCAAAAGAACTAAAATGTTAATTAAATCAAAATTATCAGCCGCGTCACAGCTTTCGCTCGGAACTGAAGAAAACATATTTGTTTATGGATAGAAAGTATATATTTATAGTTATTTGGCCTTTAATGCCCAATTTTCAGGATAGTATTTAAATCTATATTATGTTAATTTTCATTAAAACTTAAATTGATTTTTTGAGTTTTATAAAAAAAGTCTTATTTAATTAAGATAA
The DNA here is from genome assembly GCA_943735925.1 of Pollenia amentaria. Taxonomy (NCBI): domain Eukaryota; kingdom Metazoa; phylum Arthropoda; class Insecta; order Diptera; family Polleniidae; genus Pollenia; species Pollenia amentaria. The sequence goes on along the minus strand of OX031010.1, from coordinate 177,346,556 downwards.
AATTATGGTAGCACTACTAAATACAAAAAAAATATCTTAAAAAAAAGTGTAGTTATTTACAAGATGGTCTCAAAAAACAGCTGGTTGTTATTACTTTGTCTGTTGTTTTTGTATTGTTGTGATATTGAGGCCACCTTGCTAAGTTAATCCAATAGAAACTTAAGTTGAATTTAAATGTACCACATCGGTGACTTAAGTTTCATTTAAGTTTTTAGTGAAGAAGAGAATTTTATATTTAAAGCGATTTTAAACATAAATGTGTTTTAATGTCAATCCTGAAAACTGGCCATAAGAAAACTCCCATTCCGTTCATTAAAAAAATGTTTTCATTTCGGAAAATGTTTTTCTTAATTTTCTGAAGCAACAAAATACGGAATGAATTCTGTTTCCGAATGGAATTGTACTCTGTGACATGGCTGTATATTTTTAATTTTCATTCAACTAAACAAATAATCGATACAATTATCACGGTAATTAAATTAAAATACTTTCTAAACAATTTTTCTTGTTGATAAAAAACTGCTGAAAATTTTTTTCTGTGTTACTAAAAAATAATGACTAAGATTAAGAATAACATGAAACTAGTTTTTCTTATGGTTTTTTAGTTAAAATTTGGTTTATTTATTATTTTTTTTTAATCAGGCATAAATTTATTAAATTTAATTTTCATTAAATCATTTTAATGATGGAAGGAATTTTGCAACATGAAATTAATTAAAATTTATTGATATTTTTAATTAAAATCCTTGACTGAAACGGGGGGCTGTTTCGAGAAGAACCACGTTCTCATTATCAAAGTTCTTTGTTTATTTCACAAAAAATGTTCGAGGTTAACGTGAGTGTTTATTGATACGGCATTCCACAGATAAAATAATCAGTAGTTTTTTTATCAATTAAAAAATTATTTAAAAAGAATTTCAATTTAATGAATGTGATAATTGCAAAAATTATTTTTTTAGTGGAAAAAATTATATATATAATTCAATTAACTTTTTTAGTTATTTTGAAATAAATTTTTAATTAAAATATTAATTAAATAATAAAAAATCTTAATCGTTTTTTCGTTTAAAATAAAATAATTTAAACTTGTAGAATTGTTAATGGGAATTGTCAAAACCTGAGGTATATTTTATTAAATCAATTAACACATTGTTTGAAACAGCAAAGTTTTGTAATCACTTTTTTAATTAAAATTAAAAATATTATTTATTGAAAAAAAATATTACAATTTTTAAATTTTTACAATTTTTAGTAACCAAGATAATAATTTTGGTAAGAGGCGCAAAATCAACAAATTGTTCGCTTGATTCTAAGAATTGGGTATGAATTTGGTGATTAGAGACTAATTTTAATTTTTTCTGTGTTACCCTTACGTTGCTTTAAACACAAGGAATTGGATACAATGTGTCTTTTAAATTTCCGAAATGTAAGCATCAATACTCATGCGGAAACATTTCCACATAGTTGCATGAAGCTTCATAACTTCTACCGCAAAGTAGATCATGTTCAAAAGCAATAAGTAGAAAAGATCTGCATAAAATTACCTGCCGTCTTGGTGGTCGAAAGCACTGGCTGACAAAAATGAATTTACTAACCCCACAAATTTTAGCTAGTGATATCTCTGCAGGAGCTTTGGCCAATTACGCACCAATCATTTCGAAACTTTAATAAGTTATATATTTGTGCCGATATTAACATTTAAAAAAAATTAATATGCATTAGGTGAAATAATGGACCTATTGACAACATTTTCAATAAGCTACGTCCTTGGATAAAAAAATACAATAATTAGTATTGTGATTATTTTATTGAACTGTTTATGGTTTTTAATCCCAATTTTTATATTTAAATCAGGCTTAAGTTCATCAAATTTAATATTCATTAAATTATTTTTAAGGAAGAAAGGAATTTACAACAGAATTAATATATTTTTTTGTATCATAATTTTCTATTCTTGACTGAAGCTGGGATTAAACCCACGGACAGGTTGATTTGACATGTTTCGATAGTAACCACACACTATCGCTTCAGAAATCGTCGCCGTTTAACACTCACAACCATTGACGACGGCTGGCAGTCAATTGTCAAACATAAATCTTTAAACTAAATTGAATTTTTCTTGGTGGATCGAAATTTTTTGTTGTGAATGTTAATCTATTTTCAATTGATTTGCATGTTTTTTCCTTTACTTTTGTTGTTTCCTACTTTTTATCAAGAGAATTCTTTTTGAAGACCAAAGTACTTTTCTGTTTTTTTATGATGCATTTTTGTCATTATTTCTTCGTTGACCTTTTCAGCACATCTTGAAGGACAAATGTATACAAAGAACTTGTTCTTAAGCTGTTTACCAATAATTTGTATTGTGGTTATTTTATTGAACTGTTTACGGTTTTTAATGCAGATATTTATATTTTAATCAGATTTAAATTCATCAAATTTAATATTCATTAAATTGTTTTTAAAAAATAATGATATTTTGAAATATTTTTTTTGCCAACGATCCTGTCCGTTGTCCACAAGATTTGTAGCCAGCCGGATGAAGATTGTTAAATCTACCCAAAAGGGATTATATGTCGATCAGTTACTGGGTGGGTCTGGGAATAATATTTCTTAAATATTTTCCTAAATTATTTAAACCTAAATGGCCATACATCGAACTATTTGTTTTTGTGATTGTTTTACAGGGCATTTAGATTACATCGAAATCTAGTAGATTTCATTTGAAATCTTACTCCAAATCTAGTTCGTTTACATTATACTTGTTTGACATTAGCGAGATTTGGTTTTCACAACAAAAACCGCCGACTGAAAGTTTTTTGTGTAACACATACTTACATATAAAGAAATAGGCATTTAAAAATTTGCATCTCATTTTCTTTATAATCAACTTCATTTAGTTTATCAATATTATTTGTCATGTGCATTTATTTTTTTCTATTTTACAAAATTTTTGAATTTTTTTTAACAATTTTAACAAGCAGCTATTATTGTTTTTGTTTTGTTTTTTGTTAAAATGTCATTTTTTTCTTGTGCAGGGAAGTAGTTTTTAGTGCTATATGGGGAAAAACATAGTTGCATCAATAAGTACTACTAGATTTCGAATAGATTTCGTCAAAATCTAGTAACGAAGTAGATTTTGTTTTGTACGGGAAATCTAGCCAAAAACAACTAGATTTGGCTCAAAATCTCGAAAGTACTAGATTTCGTTGTAGTGTAAATTGGCTATAACGAATTTTGCGAAATAGACTGACTGAATAATTTATTTTGAAAAATCACCATGAACGGATATATCGCGTTCAACAACAGGTGCATGTCATAAAATTATTTGAGCAAAAGCTGTAGGAAACTGACCCTAATTTTCACGGAAAAATCATTGTCAGCAATGGGGCCATTTCTGGATAAATGGGTACGTTAACCAGCAAAATTGTCGAAAATTTTACGACAATGAGATTCAAGTGTGTAGAATGCATTACGAAAACTAATTGGGCCGTCATCGGTTCTTATTTTTTTAAAAACGATAGTAACTAAGACAGCGCCGTCATTGATATCCTTGTTTTGCCCTAAATTAAATAATATGGACACCAAGAACATGTGGTCTCAATAGGATGCCGCTACATGCCACTTTGGCCATTTTGCACGAGCAATTTGAGAACATGGTTATCTCAGGTGGAGATGATGTTAAGTAACCACCGAGATCGTGCAATTTCTTCCAACGCTTTCGTGTGGTGTTTTCTTGTAGTGTGTTCTTCAGTCGCAGGTATATGCAAAACCACAGCGGCTCTCAAAGCCAATATAAAAAATGTCATTGCTCAAGCTTAGCCTGGCCTATGCGTAGGAGTAATGGAAAATTAAGCATTTTGGATATGCGTTATCCATCGAAGCCGCGGCGAACATTGGCATGGTGTTATATTCTATACATATTTTCATCCATAAGCCTTTGAAAAGGAATATAGTTTATCCGTGATATCTAATTTTTGCAACCTTGGATTTTCACTGCCGTCGTACAGTGATTCGGCTAGAACATGCTAGCGGGACAACACTCATGACGTAAAATCCAGGAGCCACTGATAACGACTTGTTAGCAACCATACCCAATTTTACATTAATTGTAAACTCTAAAGAGTAGCAACTTTTTTATCCACATATATCCACCTAGATTTTTCTATATGTAATACCTACAACATTTAAGCACAGATTCACATATATTATAATAGGCACCGAAAAGACCCGAAAGTAAAATTATTTAATTTTTCCAGCACACTGCTTTGTCCCCATATAACGAAGGGACAAAAATAGAAGGAGTTGTCAGATATTTTTGAAATTTGGTACACTAGCAGAAAATATCTTACTTAAAAAAAATACGAAAAATAAATCGGTCCACCTCCCATGTGTCCTGAAAATGATAAATGTAATTTTAGCTTAAGTAATTCCCATTAAGTTACAAAAAGTGGTCATGCTGATACACATACAACTAGCAACGTGCGCGTAAATTTTCATTTAAATCCTACTAAGGACTCAACGTCCTGTCATATATCCTTTTTCTTAAAAACGCAATAACACCTACAAAAATTGTCCGATCATAATAAAATTTGGTATACATACAACTAGCAACGTGTATGTAAATTTTCATATAAATCGGACTAAGGACTCAAGGTCCTGCCATATATCCTTTTTCTTAAAAAAAGCTATAAAACCTACGAAAATTGTCCCATCATAATAAAATTTTATATTTATAGAACTAGTAACGTGTGTGTAAATTTTCATATACATCTTAAAAAGGACGCTATAACACCTACAAAAATTGTCCGATCGTAATAAAATTTGGTATAAATACAATTAGCAACGTGTGCGTAAATTTTCTTATAAAATGGACTAAGGACCCAAGGTCCTGCTATATATCCTGTTTTTAAAAAACGATATAAAACCTACAAAAATTTTCCGATCGTAATAAAATTTGGTATGTGAATTGATAGCAAAAATATAGAAAATGGAGAAAAGAAAAAAGATTTGTGTAAGGACGACTCAGTCCACTTCAGTCTTTTCTGCTCCCCACATGGTGGTGTTCTGGACATAAAATGAATTGTTTTGATAAAATAACTAGAAAACTACTTTCAATAGCCATTGGATATTTTTAATGGGGCATAACTTTGACTTTAATGATAGATCTTGTTTGGACGATCACCCTTGGAAAATTTTTGCCCTGAGACATAATTTGGGACAAACAACCTTTGTTTAAGTCAGAGCAGGGCAAAACTATGTCCCTTATGGACCCTATGTCCCAGGACCTTGGGTCCTGCTATGTATCCTTTTTTTAAAAAACGCTATAAAACCTACAAAAATTGTCCGATCGTAATAAAGATTGGTATGTGAATTGATATGTGTAAGATATATATTTATGCTTAATTTGGTAGAATCGGATCATTATCTAATGTGGAATATACAAAACCATCATTAATTAAAAATGGGTTAAAAAAGATTAACGATATCAGTACACGTTTTTCAACTCTTTTTTCTTAAAATACACAGAAAAAAGTAAAAATTGTCTCTAATCACCAAATTCATACCAAATTCATAGAATCAAGCAAACAATTTTTTGCCTTTGCACCCATTACCAAAATTATTAGTGATTACTAAAAATTGAAAATTGTGAATATTTTTTTTTTAATAAATGATATTTTTCATTTTAATTAAAATAAATTATAAAAAAACTTTGCCGTTTCAAACAGTGTGTTAATTGATTTAATAAAATATAGCTCAGGTTTTTACAATTCCCAACAACAATTCTACAAGTTTAAATTATTTTATTTTAAACGAAAAACTCAATTAAGGTTTTTTTTTAATAAATTAAATATTATATTTATTTAATATTTTAATTAAAAATTTATTTAAAATCAAAATTATATTTTTAATGTTCTTTCATCTAAAAAAATAATTGATTCAATTATCCCATTAATAAATTAAAATAAACAATTTTTTTAATTGATTAAAAACTACTGATAAATTGTTCTGTGTATGTAAAATCTAAAATATCCTTTTAAATTCCCAAAATTCCCTTAACATTAGGCAATACTTGTTGAAAAGTGAGTAACCATAAAAAATTTACATCGTGGAGCACTGCCGTATTTTCTCTTTAAGAAACAATTCTGAAAAAAGTACAAAAGTATCCAGTTTTCCATGTCTGATTTGCGTAGAAATCTGGCAAACGATTCATAAAATACTTTTTTTATGAAGTTTATTTAATACTCTTAAATAAATGTAAATTTCATTGTTTGAGGTTGGTAAATTATTTAACGTGTATATATAAAACTCGTAGCGATGAAAAGTTTGTTAAAATATTTATGTTCAACTTCGTAAAATTAAATATAATTATTTTGCTTAAAACTTTTTTAAGATATACTTTAACGCTTTTCAATATAATCTAACAATTTTTCAAGCAAAAATTAAAACAAAAAATACGCTTAAATATTTATTATCAAAATCTTTATTTTATTTTTTTTTTTCTTAAGCATCATTATAGTTTAACTACATGTTTTCTAAAAAGTTTCCTTCATCTTTGAATAACACACAATTAAACTTTTTCATGGTTTTGATTTAAGAGATAACTGCCAACACACTTTTGCCAAAGAATTTCTTTAAAAAGCTCATGTTCAAATACTTAAATACCAGGAGTCGCACAACAACAAAAATGCTCCAGATTTATTTTGTAAGCACAAGCTAGAATTTAAATCTACCAAATGAAAACAATAGGAAAAAATAATTAAGAATGATCTTTTTGGTTGTACCGAATTTTTGAGACCCTTCACTAAGAATTGGATTTTTTTTTTTTAATTATTATTTGGAACATAATGATTTTAATTCCTTCGTTGAAGTTCCGGTGGAATTTGTTTTAGCTTCTTTTAATAAAAGTTTGATTGTTTTGGAAAAGCAAAATACGGAGTTACTTCCACTTTCGATGGACTCTGATTACTGTGATAGGCCAGTATATCTGATATATTTGTAATAATTTATAAAACAATCTTCATAAAACCCGTTTTCGGGAGAGCGATCCACATTTGGTTCCATAACTCCTTTCAATTCGACATCAAAATTGGTTACATTCAATTAATATATGAGCATGTCTTAGCAGACAGACATGGCTAAGTCGACTTACAGTTTGTCAAGGATGCAGAATAAATATACTTTATAGGATTCGAAATAATTATTTCTTAGTATTACACTCCGAAAGACAAACTGACAAACATACCCCCATTCACTACACGTGGTGGTGGAACATAAAAGAAACTTTCAAAAAATGAAAAACAAATAGCAAAGTGTTATAAAATAGACAAATATGAATTTGTGCCAAACAGCACATTTCAAAATATAAATTCTTCTTAGCCAAAACACACACACACAGATGCACAGATTAAATACATAAATAATTTAAAGTGAAGACATATGTACCAAATTGAATATGTTTTACCTTGATGATGGCGAGGACTGTTTTAAACTAAACAAGCGGAAACAGAAGGGTTCATGCAATATAAAAAAATTTAACTGCATGACATACAATGTTCAAGATAATCGTGAGTATCTGCTCCGCTGACTGACCCTCATATGTCACACACAGATGGCAATTGAAGGGCATGAGCTGGCAGGACCATACACTTGCCCTTTGCTAAGCAGCTAGAGCAGCATATATAACCTTCACTGCTGAAATCAAGCAGATTTTGCTGATAAGAATCAGTATCAAGAGCTCGGCATCAGACAAAAAAAAGCATTTTTCTATATGGTCACCCTATAACAACACCATTTTCAACTAAAATTGTTTAAACATATCATAATTAATTTTTACCACATTACTGCCACTGACAAGCATACTATGGCTAAATTTATACCTTAATCAAGAAGCCACAACCATATTATGGGTGCTTCCAAACATGTTTTCATTTTGAACTAATAATTGTGGGATTTAACCATATCATTTTCCTCTTTTTATGTTATGGTTGCAAAGCAAACATACTATTATAAGTGGTAAACATATAACTGTTATTATTAACTATAACATGGTCGGAGGTAACCATAATATGACTGTGACTTCTTCATGAAGTTTAAGAACACATAACATGTTTCAACATTTTTCGCTAAAAATTGTTTCGTTTGAGGTGAATATATCGATAATAATTAGTATTGTGGTTATTTTGTTGAACTATTCATGGTTTTTTAATCCAAATCTTACTATTTTTAATTAGGCTTAAGTTCATTAAATTTAATTTTCATTAAATTATTTTTATGAAGAAAGGAATTTTTACAACATGGAAGATTAATTAAAATTGTTATTGATAATTTTCATTCTTGACTGACCTGGGATTCGAAGCCAGGCTGGCTGGCGTGTGATTCGAACCCAGGCGGCTGGTTACCCTGACATGTTTCGACCTCAACCACTAGGTCTCCTCAGAGGGATTTGCCGTCTTACACTCGCAGCCATCGATGACTGCTGACGTCAGTAGTCAAACATCAATCCTTAAACCAAATTGTATTTTAACCTTTGGTAGATCGAAATTTGCTTTTTTGAATGATTATCCATTTTTAATTGATCTCACATGTTTTCCTTACTTCTGTTTTTTCGTACTTTTGTCAAGAATATCGATAATTGTTATTAACGAAGCACCCTCACTAACAACAAGGACTGATGTCCCAGGAGCTTCTGGTTATCATGGTACTAGATAGGATTTATAATCAACCTTGATCTATAAGAGCCCTATTATTTCTGCCTCTGTCTAATAGCGGAATTTATCTGCACCTGATGCCCGTAAGGATGTTACACCCAGATATGATATATTCCAAAGATGCCCCCCAAAGAAACCACAATACACTTTCAAAATGACAGTAGATCGATCAATTTGAAGTTATCAGAATTTTTGTAACGCCCTCAAAATGCAAAGTTTTCATTAAAAAAGCTTTTTTACGAATCGATGGAGAAAAAAAATGTTTATACGACTACAATTTTAGAATAAATAAATGGCAATTCGTAATAATTTTTACCAAAAATAACAGCAAAATTTAAAAATATCTGAAACAAATTCACAAATTGCCAATACGTTTTTTTTACTCTTAGACATTTTAATGGAGTTTGAAAGCCTGAATGTCCGTCTTACCGAATTCATTAAAGAAATTTAAAAAAAAAAATGCACAGAAAAAATTAATTTTCTCCAATCACCAAATTAATACCAAAATCATAATATATAGCAAACAAGTTGTTGATTTTGCAACTATTACCAAAATGATTATATTGATTATTAATATTTTAAAATTTTGAAACAAAATTTTCAATAAATGATATTTTTAATTTTAATTAAAAAAATGATAAAAAACCTGCCATTTCAAACAATGTGTTAATTTATTTAATTAAATAGTGACAATTCCCAACAACAATTCTACAAGTTTAAATTATTTTATTTTAAACGAAAAAATCTATTAATATTTTTTGATATTTAATTAATTTTAAATTACAAATTTATTTTAAAACAACTAAAATGTTAATTAAATCTAAATTATATTTTTAATTTTCTTTCAACTAAAAAAATAATTGATTTAGTTATTACATTTATTAAATTTAAATACTTTTTTAACCATTTTTTTATTGGATACAAAAAATTTTACTGTGTGTAATATAAACATTTTTGTCCGGGGAGGCCTACAAATCGTTATTAAACGATAACTTAAGATTTGAAAGGTGCAAACACAGAACAAAAATTTAAATTGTCTCCAATTACCAAATTCATACTAAATTCAAAGAATCAAGCAAACGATTTGTTGATCTTGCACCTATTACCAAAATTATTATACGCATTACTAAAAGTTTTAAATTCTAATTATTTGTTTTCAATAAATAATATTTTTTATTTTAATTAAAAAAAAAAAATGATCAAAAAACGTTGCCGCTTCAAACAATGTGTTAATTGATTTAATTAAATATAACTCAGGTGTTGACAATTCCCAACAACAATTCTAAAAGTTTAAATTATTTTATTTAAAACGAAAAACTCAATTAAGATTTTTTGTTATTTAATTAATATTTTAATTAAAAATTTATTTCAAAACAACTAAAATGTTAATTAAATCAAAATTATGTTTACAATTTTTTTTTTCAACTAAAAAAATATGCAATATGGCAGCCGAGCGCGGATTTTATATAAATGTCGGTAAAACAAAGAATCTAAGCGTCAATACTTTGGCGAGTAGGCTTTTTACTTTGTACGATGCAGAAATTGAATCCTTCCCATATTTTGGGAGTATTATCCCCAGTAATGGCGGTTTCAGTGAAGATATGAAGTCACATTTGCGTCAGGTTAAAGCAGCCTTCGGTGTGGCAATCCACAACCATATCCTGAGACACCAAAATAAACATCTCTAATGCCAACGTAAAGCCAGCCCTCGTCTAGGCATATGAAACGTGGGAGCCATCCAACTGCGAATCGGAAACAATGCAAGCTTTGCTGAATCGTTGTCTGCGTAGAATTCTTTGAATATTCTTGCCTTAAATCATCACATATAAAGAGTTTTTGGAACGGACACGGCAGACACCGATTCGTACAGAAATATCATGTCTTTAATGTTCCTGGCTAAAACAGACACTATGCAAATAACGGGATGATATAACAACACAAGGTTCAGAGTAATCAACTCCAGGAAGCCGATGAAAGGGTCGTCTATCCAAAGCCAAGCTAATATTAGTGGAAATGGAAGCAACGGAGGATGGGGCATCCTGGAGCTTTATACGTAGCAGTAGGCATTTCTTGGCGATTTTCACAGATTATTTCCGTAATATGAGAGCCCAAATCGTCTAAGTCCCGAAAAAGGTCACAAAGAAAAGTTGCTACTTACATGTATTCCTAAACGATTTTATGCGTTGTTTTGTTATTGTTGCCTGTATGTAGAATTCTAATATTTAGTACACTTGTGGCCATTGTACCCAAATTGGCACAGCAACATTTCAAGTGCTATCAAATAATACAAAATTCATGTTTCATTACACATCGAATTTTCCAAAAAATAATTTTTTATGATGATGTACACTTTGCATTAAAAATAATAGCTCGAAATTCATATCCACCTTTATAAATGGCTTAATAGTGAAATTTATGTGATTTTTACCAAGAAACCGCGTATTGAAATAAATATTTTTTAAACTAAGTGTCGGAATTATGCAAAAAAATTATTTAAAATGTCAACAAGTTTTATTTATGCCCTCAGTAAAAAAAGTGTTCCCAAATTGGCACAGTGGCCGTAAATGGGTTAATTTGTTGTTTTTTTTTTATTTATTTAGTTCACTTCTACAGAAGAAAGTGTTTGGAAACGTTGTTCTAAAACAAAATAATTTCGCTGTTATACATTACCACAGCAGTCGACCAAAAAGTCGAACAAGCCCAGCCGCGTGACAACATTCAGAACAGAATATTAAGAGACAAATGTTTAAGGGCGTACCCTGTCTGGCATACATAGCTGTTTCAGGGTCAGATATAAATCTGAAAATTTGTATTCAAGGTAATGTGATGGCGCTGAAGCCTGGAAAAATTATAGTTTTCGCCTCATGTAGCTCCCTCAGTTTTTAGGGAATGCCGAATATATTCAAAATTGACCTTCAAAGATCCACAAAAGAACATACAATTTATTTTTGCAATATTTGTTTTCAAGAAAATACTTATTTACGCATGTATCAATACTTAAAATAAATTATAGTGTCTCAACTTTCAGCTTATGAATTATGCAAAAAAATTATTAAAACTGACAACAACTTTTTTATATGCCCCCAGTAAATAAGTGTTCTCAAATTGTCACAGAGGCCATAAATGGGTGTAGCGCGCTGTATGGCAAGTTGCGCCTTCTTATTGGAACCAAATGTCGTAGACGTTTAGCTGTTTAATATTTGGAAACAAAAATTCTGTCAGCATGGCTCGATAGCGCTCGCCATTCACCGTAACAGCAGATCCTTTCTCATTTCGAAAGAACGTATAAGTCGCACCAAGCAGTTTATTTTAGTGAATCTAATAGTGATTCGATAACGGCTTGAGGATTGTCTTTGCTCCAAATACGGCAATTTTGCTTATTGCAAGAAATGAGCATCGTCAAATGGACGAAGTGCTCTATGAATTTCGCCAACAAATTTATTTTTTTCAAAGTATTATTTCACAATTTCGAAGTGTTGTACTCTCGTTAAACGATTTATAATGACTTACCAAACCTTACTGAACAGAAATGTTATATCGGAAGTTGTCATACAGCTGAAAAATACCCGATTTTTTATGTTATAATATTCAAGAATCAATTACAGGACGCTGTCAACAAAACATTGATAAAGAATGGTATAAATCAAGCTTGGATCAAAATTTTTTAGAACACGACGCAGATCTCGATTATATTTCTGAAAGCAACGAAGACGAAACCGGAGATAAGGTGAACTGGTTGAAAGTAAAATATTTTAACAGATTAAACCTGGCGTGATGGAGTACAAGTAGGACCACAATGAAACTTGTAAAGAAATATGTGTTTCTGATTAAGGTCGGCCCATAGATTTAAAAGAAGTTGAAAAGGTGTATAGAAGCAGCCTCCTAAAGTATCGTATAAAATAGATTTAGTACATCTTTAAAAGTCATCCCGGACAAGTTGCATCACTGGTATATAAGCTCAAAAACAAGCAAAACCACTAGAAATGAGGCCTCAGAACCCGCTATAAATGATGATTCGAAACTACATCAAGATTATTAATAAATTAAAAAAATAAAAATACAAACACAGAAAAAAGTTTTTTTATCAATTAAAAAATTGTTTAAACGATATTTAAATTTAACTAATGTGATAATTGTATCAATTATTTTTTTAGTTGAAAGAAAATTAAAAATATAATTTTGATTTAATTAACATTTTAGTTGTTTTGAAATAAATTTGTAATTAAAATATTAATTAAATATCAAAAAATATTAATTGATTTTTTTCGTTTAAAATAAAATAATTTAAACTTGTAGAATTGTTGTTGGGAATTGCCAATATTCAAAAAAATAAATTAACACATTGTTTGAATGGCAAAGTTTTTTTTACCACTTTTTTAATTAAAATTAAAAATATTATTTATTAAAAAAAATATTAAAAAATTTTGTAATTTTTAGTAATCAATATAATCATTTCGGTAATAGGTGCAAAATCAACAAACTGTTTGCTTGATATTATGAATTTGGAATAAATTTGGTGATTGGAGAAATTTAATACTTTTTTCTGTGGAAATTGCATTTAAAATTCATTTCCCAGCCCGCGACGAACAAAACATTTTTTTTTTGTAAAAAAAAAATTTATAAATTAATTTTTTGCTTCCAAATTCAAGATTCATTCAGGGGTACCGCAAGGCCCCGTTCTTTCTCCTACTCTATTTCATATTTTTCTAAATGACCTTCTAAGTCAAAACTCCAACCCTATCTACTCTTTCGCAGATGACAGCAACCTGTGCCATTCGTATTCATTTGATTATAGACCAGGCGTATCCGATGTTGGTTCATGAGACAGAACATGAACGATACGCTTGGCCGAAACCTTGATATGGTCTCGGAATGGGGTCGCGCGAATAGGGTCGATTTTAATGCCCGAAAAACTCAATGTTGCGTGCTGACGCATAAACGCGCGACGGATCAAGGAGCCTCATCTGTATATATGGGTGGTATAATCATTGAGGAATCAGAATCTCTTGATTTTCTGGGCATGAGAATACAATGTGATGTCCGATGGACAGAACATATATTTAGGGTGTCGAAAGAAGCGGGTTTTTTGAAACGGTGTAAGACATACTTCACTCCATCTGATCTCCTTACTATTTATACCACCTATATCCGACCGCGAATGGAATACAATTCTCATGTGTGGGCCGGTGCTTCAAAGTCTATTTTGGAGCTTATAAGCCGCGTGCAGGAGAGGGCGAAGGTTCTCATTGGCGACAGTAGGGTATCCAATTCTATTGACTCCCTTGAGCATCGTCGCAATGTGGGTTGTACTTGCCTATTTTATCGTTACTACAACGGGATGTGTTCTGATGAAATTAGGGATTTGGTTCCCGAAACCCATAGCTTTGTTCGTAATAAACGTTTTTCCTCAAGAGCCCATTTGTGGTCGATTGGCCGGTAAATCGTACAGCGCATTACAGAGAAAATTCGTTTTTTTGGCCGGACTGTTCGTATGTGGAACAACCTTCCTGCTGAAGTCTTCCCTCTCACTTTCAACATGAATAAGTTCAAGTCGAATGTTCACAAACACTACTCCCTCTATCCTCCTTCCCATAATCTTTTTTCCTAGTTAGAACACAATGCATTGCATTTGTAGGGGCCATCCCCTGAGTGCTGGTCCTAACCAAAAAAAAAAAAAAAAAAAAAAAATCCTTTAACTAGCGGTATTTAATATCGATTTTCTTAAAATCTCAATAACTCAGAAAAACGATTATGTGACGTAAGCTATTTTTTTTGCAGCATACCGACGATATTTCGTCACTGAGTGATATAAACGCTTTCATTTATAAAAGAACCATAATCAAGCCTTTCCTAGAACTCAATCCCGATCGAAAGTGAAAGTGATTTCGTATCCTGTTTCCCTTAAACCGAAATTACTTCCAATCGGAATTGATTACTCTGACAGGCATGAATATGTAAAAAGCGTATTACTTTTGTATTAGAAATTGATGTACATTTTTAAATTCCTTTAAAACCCAAAGCTCTTAATCTCAAAAATCAGATCCAATTGATAAAAAAAATGTTAAAAAAAATGTTGCCATCTTAAAAAAAAAGTTATTCCAAAAGCAGCTAAAGAGAAAATATATGCATCTGTTAAACTTAAAATGCATGTTTAAAACGTTTCAATCATATCTAGTCTTATTTTTTTTTGTCATTGTATGACATTTTTTAAACAATTATAAATTATGAGAATATGGCAACAATATGGCAACAGCAATCGCATAACCGATATAACTTAGCATAATTTTTTGTGTTTTTTTACTTTTTTGCCTTCATATTTTTTATTTTTTTTTTGGGTCCTTAAAAACTTACCCCCTACAAAATATTTAACTTGTTTTATTTTTAGTTTAAGATTTATCACTCCCAGATTTTTAACACTATTTTTTGCGTAGCATGTGCTTTTCATGTTATAATGCTGTACAAATATTAAACAGAAACTAAAACCCTAAAAAAGTAAAATAAAATCTCAGCATTTTTATGAGACAAATTACAATAAAATAGTTTTTAATCCCAGCAATAAAAATGCACATAAATTTGCAAAAAAAAAAAAAAAAAAAAAAAAGAGCAGAAGTAAAAGCGAAGAACAAAACACCAACCCAGTTAAAATGTGTATTTAACATAATTTCAGGGTTAACATTTTTTACTGTATTCGAGGACTTCCATAACCAAACGCTAATAATTTACTTGAGCAGTGACTGGCTGAGTAGTTGGTTGTTGGTCCTTGTAAAAGTAAAGACCGCAATTTCAGAAGAGATTTAACTACAATTTAGCACAAACGTTGTAAATGGTATATGCTGGAGTAGAAGTGAAAGAAGAAATAAAGTGTCAAACAGGATCTCTGAAATACTTATCTGTTCCCGGGCGTATGTAGGGAGCATCTTAAGGATAATTTACCTTCTGCTATTACATCCTCCGGGAAAATAAGATGCAGTCTATCCCTGAAATTCGTCAAAGTTTAAAATTGACAGGCCTCTTGTGATCCAGGCTGATCAGAGATCCTATTTGGCACCACAGTATAATCAGTAGCCCCCGTTGAGCAGGCACCTGACTGACTATTGGTTGAGGCCCCCGAAAGGATACTTTTTGTACAAGAATGCATTTTGAAACAAAAAGCCTGCGTTAACATCCTCCGGGGAAATCAGGTGCAGTCAATATCGGAAATTCGGCAAAGTTCAAATTTGCCAGATCTCTGGAGATCGAGGTTGATCAGAGATTCTATCTGGTATCACGGCAATTAATACTCCCCGTTGGGAAATCATATGACTGACTACTCCCCCGAAAGGATACTTTTTGTAAAAAAATGCTTTTCGCCAGGAAAAGGTTTCGTTTGCAAGGGATATGCTTTTGTTAAGGAGCATAAGTATGTGCTTTTTTCGTGAAAGGATGGCTTGTTAGGGCAGTGAAATGAATGTTGTTGTGACCGATGGTGAAGGAAGAGAATGAGGAAAGAAGAAGAGAGTAAGAATGCCAGAAAATGAATGAATGGAACACATTCTCAATGATTATAGAATGAATAAGAAGGCACCCCCCAAGACTGGTGAATATTTTAACGGAAAACGAAGAGTACCAGGCCCATACTCACGATATATGAAGGCATGAATGAATGAAGGATGAATAAGATTATGAAGAAGATTAAGAGAGGATAGTAAGAGAAGGAGGAGGAGGAAAACTAGTCACTACCTTTGCACAAAAATACTTGTGAAAAAATTTTATATTTCTTAAACAAGAAGGTACTTTTCGGCGAAAAATACTTTCGGGAATAACTTGTTGGCTGTGGTTTACAATCAAAGTTGCGGTAAGGAAGATTCTAGAAAAAACCTACACAAGACTTATTTTTCACCACTTTTGGGAGAGTTCAGCCAGAAGGGCGGATCCTCCCTAGGTGCTGTTTCTACTCAACCGCAGCGGAGGTTACATAGATCCATCTCCTAAGCAAGGGGCGAGCATATAACATTGCCGGACTATGAACTCAAATTGCTACCTGTGTGTGCTGGTGCTCATGTCAATATTTTCCAGATGTATTTTAAGGACGAAAACTGTTGAAAATTGTGAATATCGGTCTTTTCGGAATAGAGAACTTTTTGCCCAGAAATAATTAAAAAACTCAATTTAAAATTATTATATTGCCAACTTAAGTTACCTAACCAAATTTTACTGGAATCGGTTTACAGTTGACCATACAAATAGCACTACCGAAAAAAATTTTATTTACATGAATTTCTTAAAAAGCTTGTTCTTCAAATTCAATTTGGCAAAAGGAACTTTTATATTTAATTCCTATATAAACCCTTTCCCTAAACATTAAGACAAAAAGTTTCCTATAGATATTGATATCTAGAACAAATTCGGCACAGAACATCTCTGATATACATATTCCCCCCCATGACATACTTTTGTTTTGATGGGTATATGGTTGCTTATGTATGCCAAACAGGCTGCGCCCTTAAAAATTTGTCTGTCAATATTCTGTTCTGAATGTTGCACGCAGCCGGGCTTGTTCGACTTTTTGGTCGACTGCTTTGGTATTGAATAACAGTTTCCCAACACTTTCTTCTGTAGAAGTGAACTAAATAAAAAACAAACAACAAATTAACCCATATACGGCCACTGTGCCAATTTAGGGAATACTTATTTACTGAGGTCAAATATAAAAGTTGTTGACATTTTTAATAATTTTTTTGCAAAAGTCCTTAGCTGAAAGTTCAGACACTATATGAAGTTTAAAAAGTTTTTATTGCAATATGCGGTTTCGTGGAAAAATCACATAAATATCACAATTAAGCCATTTATAAAGGTGGATATGAATTTCTAGTTATTATTTTTAATGCAAAGTGTACATCATCATAATTAATTATTTTTTGGATAATTCGATGTGTAATGAAACATATAAAAGTATTATTAATCTAATAAATGAATTTTGTATTATTTGATAGCACTTGAAATATTGCTGTGCCAATTTGGGTACAATGGCCACAAGTGTACTAAATATTAGAATTCTACATACAGGCAGCAATAACAAAACAACGCATAAAATCATTTTAGGAATACATGTAAGTAGCAACTTTTCTTTGTGACCTTTTTCGGGAGTTAGACGATTTGGGCTCTCGTATTACGGAAATGCCTTCTCCTACGTATAAAGCTCCAGGATACCCCAGTCTTCGTTGTTTCCATTTCCACTAATATTAGCTTGGCTTTGGATAGATGACCCTTTAATCGGCTTCCTGTAGTTGATTACTCGATACCTTGTGTTGTTATATCATCCCGTAATTTGCATAGTGTCTGTTTTAGCCAGGAACATTTAAGACATTTTATTTCTGTACGAATCGGTGTCTGCCGTGTCCGTTCCGAAAACTCATTATATGTGATGATTTAAGGCAAGAATATTCAAAGAATTCTACGCAGACAACGATTCAGCAAAGCTTGCATTGTTTCCGATTCGCAGTTGGATGGCTTCCACGTTTCATATGCCTAGACGAGGGCTGGCTTTACGTTGGCATTAGAGATGTATATTTTAGTGTCTCAGGATATGGTTGTGGATTGCCACACCGAAGGGTGCTTTAACCTGACGCAAATGTGACTTCATATATTCACTACAACCGCCATTACTGGAGATAATACCCCCAAGATATGTGAACACAGAAAAAATTCTTGCAAATTGTTCACCAATTAAAGTATTAATCAAAAATAAAATCAGTTTTAATTAAAAATTTATTGAATGTTTAATCAAGTGAATTAAACGATTAATCAATAGAATTGAACGTTAAATTCAGGGCTGTGGACTAGTCCGAAAAAAGTACTAACTCCGACTCCGACTCCAAGCGCTAAAATTTTTTAAGTGCGGCTCCGACTCACGACTCCGACTCCTACTCTAACCGTGATGCGAAATGAATGAGACGTAAAATAATTTCTCTTTTGTGTAGAAACATCTTTATTAAACGAATTATGGGAATCCCCGCGTAATGTGCGTAAGAAAAACATGAGTGTTATGGTAGGAATTAAAGGCAGGCCGATAAAGATGTTTCTACACAAAAGAGAAATAATTTTACGTCACAATTTTTCTAATACATACAAGTATTTATGCGCTATAGCAACACTTATTCTGTACAATGTTAAAAATATTTCAGCCTTGATGGTTAGAAAATTCTGATATTAAAATTATTGCCAATTCCTGTCATTAACATTTTTTAGCATGAGTAAATTATTTAAAAAATCACACATCTTTTTTCAACTAGATCAATAACTGAGTATAAGTTTTGCTAATGTAATTTAGACTTTTCCCGCACGTATAAAAAATATACTTAAATAGTAAAGTACTTGAATCCACTATTTCTCATAAAATAAATTAAAATCTACTTATTCATATTGATCTGCAAAATAATGCATCGCCAATTTCAAAGAATTTTTATATTGGAAAATATTAGAAATTTTTTTAAATTTTTTATGCCGAAAAATTTTGGAGTCGGAGTCACTGCGACTCCGACTCCGGTACAAAAACCTCAACTCCGACTCTTCAACTCCGCCCTGGTTAAATTGATACTATTAAT
Source organism: Pollenia amentaria (assembly GCA_943735925.1). Classification (NCBI taxonomy): domain Eukaryota; kingdom Metazoa; phylum Arthropoda; class Insecta; order Diptera; family Polleniidae; genus Pollenia; species Pollenia amentaria. The sequence goes on along the minus strand of OX031010.1, from coordinate 177,327,265 downwards.
TTTCTTGCTGGGGCAAATTTAGTTAATTTTTAAATTAATATCACAAATTTTTTAATTGAAATCAATTTTAATTTTTTTTCTGTGAAGGATTCAATTTCTGCATCGTACAAAGTAAACAGCCTATTCGCCAAAGAATTGACGATTAGAGTGTTTGTTTTACCGATATTAATATTAAACCCGCACTCGGCTGCCATATTGCACAATAATAGCACTTAAGATGGCATATGGGAACTTTGATGGTCAAAAAGGCATAATTTTAGTCATCTAGCTTTCAATGACGGCCGCATGTAATGTCAGTGTTTGATGGGACCGCGTTGCCCAGTATCTTGTCCAATTTTATGTTGAATAATAACGACGAGAGAACAAATCCTTGCCTAACACCATTTCAAGGCATGTACATTGTGTCATCTGCAACAACAGAACCCTTGGAGTGGCAGAAAAATGCAAGAAAAGTCACTGCGTTGATAAAGGTCGCTTTTTAAAATTTCGAATACATTTGGCCACTGTGCCAATTTGGGTACTTTTATGTGCTGAAAAATTTTTTTTAATTTTTTTTTGTTTTTCTGGTTTCTTTATTTATATAAAAAGAGGACTATGTTTATATAAATAAAGAATTTTTTAAAGTTTTCATTGTTGTTTGGGGTTGGGCCTTAAATGGGTTAAGAAAGAAGATTTATTTTATTTTGTTATGGAACTCCTCAACTGTAATAATAAACATTTGCCGAAAGGAAATAATTCAAAAACTAAATACTGCTACTTAAAAAATTTATTTAAATAGCAACTCAACTCAAGTTCGTTTTTCTTTGTCTTCTTCCCGTACCAATTTTATTGTTGCCTTTAAGGGAAAATGAAATCTTTCGAAAAAAGATTATGGTAATTAAAAGCAGCCAAAAACTAAACGTTTATAGAAATTTTATGGCGCATAACTTTACAAAGAAACATTAAGAATTAAATGTTTTAATGTAATAATGTCAACGAAAAATCAAAGTTGATATTAAAGTGGAATAACAACATCAAAAAAGTGTAATTCAGGAATAAGTAATGGGATTATAAAGAAGTTTATTGTTACTTTTGTTAAGTTTTTTTTGGGAATTAAAGCCTTTGTATAGCAATAATTATCAAGTTCAGTGAGATATTTCTCTTCAGAATGTAATAAAAAATTATATGGCAGTGAAATAATAATGCGTACCTTTATATTTCAGTGCTACATAATTTTTTATTAAACTTTTGTTGTAAGAAAAACTTTTCATTGTTTAATGCTATAAATTTATACAATATTAAATCTATACAATGTTGTCCTTAAAAAAGTAAGAATTCTACACAGAAAAAAATTCTCGTAAATTTATTTTCAAGTAAACTATTAATCTAAAATAAAATCAGTTGCAATTAACAATTTAATTAAGGGAATTAAACGTTTACTTATAGCAACAACATTGCCGCATAAAATGTTGTTAGTATAAAAAAATATTTATTTGAACGAATTAATAGTTCGTTTACTGATGCAAATTTAATTAATATCGGAAATTTTTTTATTTAAAATCAATTTAAATTTTTTTTTTTAGTGTATATTCCGTTGTGCAAAATGTTTGATACCCTTTACCTAGAACTAGATTTTTCGGGAAATAAAATTAATTAAACATTACAAAAGTTTGTATTCAGTGTTTTTGTGAGTAAAATTTCTCTGAGTGCCCAGGTAGGTTATGTATCCGGAAAAACAAAATTATGTTATGAGCTTAAGATTCATATAAAAGTTCTTTGTACCGAATTTGAATTTATTCTAGAAACCAATATTAAGGACGTGGCTAATAGGAAAGTGAAAAAAATATGCAGATGGTGCATTTGCCTGCATAGCCAATACTTTCCAACTGTTAACCTCATTCACTACTCATGCGAATCTTGGTGCCCTCTGTCACGCTAAAGAGGCCGTGACGACCGATTGCGGTTTAACCCAACAAGCAGGACGGACTTGATACCTGCAGCACCTCAGCACGCCTGGAGGCAAAGTTGGCTCGAACACTCTGGCCAAATCATTCATTCGTTTTAAAACAACCCAATTACCGAAACCCTAACAAAAAGAATACGTCCCTATGCTCCACACAGGAGGAAAAGGAGTCAACATATATATCATGTGCGTGCATATATGAGATTTGCTCGTCTTAAAGCAATTATAAAGGGGTATATATGGGACATATGCTCAATTCCGGCTCTACTACCAATGCAAAATTTTTCCATGACATACTAGCTTTTAAAAAAATGAACGTCGCTAAATTGTATATCAATTCCAAAATTAATAAGAAAGCTATGTCATTTAAAGCTTTTTTCGAGAGTAATATTTTTAAGAGAGCTATGCTTATACATATATTAAAGGGCTACATGAACAACTTCATTCAAAAACATACTGAAATGCGTATACAATGAAGTTTGTATTCAAATAAAATTCAGATTACTGAATAAACTGTTGTTTTATTCATCCCACTAGCAAACGCATTTCGTTTCATATGGCAAACACAAAGACGGATGTTCAATGAAACCGTTTTTGTTGGACAATTTTTACTCTCTCTTATATTATTTTTTATAAGTACTTAACTCAGCAATGTTGCCACTTTTGTTGATTCATGTTATTTTTTTCTCTTTTGTTACCTTTGCAATACGAAATGTAATTTGTAAAACATTTTGAATTGTTTGGCTAACTACTTTTTTTATGAACTTAGAAGCAAAACATATTGCTGAAAATTTTTTTTGAAGTTAGTGAATGTTTTTGAAAATAAGAGGGAGTTTACACGGTGTCTATTCAGACATGTCTGACAAACACGTCTGTTTTGTTTGTAGGCGATCGGGGTAGAGAAGAAAGAGGGGTTGCCAAACAAACACGAAACGAGTTTTCATGTTTGTTTTTATGAATTTTCATGTTTATTAGTTTGTATGTATATGGCTATTAGACAATTAGACATGAAAACAGACATGTTTGGAAAGACATCGTGAGAAGACAATAGGTTTTTGGAAGCATGTTCAAAAGGGAATGAAGAAAACAGACATGTCTGAATAGACACCGTGTAAACTCCCTCTAAGATAAAATTTTTTTGAAATTTAAAAATTTATATTAAAAACAATTAATTTACATTGAAAATAAAGTCACATTAGTTTTTTTTGTTATTTTAATATTAATGTACATCATTATCATGTTGCTTTTACTGTTCATGGTAATTTTGTTTTTTTTTTTGTTTTTTATCTTTCCTTATGTTTCTCTTTTCCTTTAACTGGCAATACTAACTTTTTAAAATCAATGGGGGGATTCACAAGGTGTGCTATCAAGTCATATCGTCATAATGTCCTAAATAATATTTTACAATTGTTTAAAAAACAACATAAAAAAATATTTTTTTTTTTAAACAATTGTAAAATATTATTTAGGACATTATGACGATATGACTTGATAGCACACCTTATGAATCCCCCCAATGTGTTTTTCCATGAACTTATTCGACATATATTCAGTGGTTGTTTTGTTTCAGAGTTGTTAGTGTTTATATTCTCTTGTATAAGTGTTAACTTCATCTTACTCGTCTCTTAAATACCGAGTGGTTGCTCCTTCCGTTTCATAGTTATTATTAATTTTACTGAATACAAACGAAGCCCATACAAAATTATAATGAAGGTTTCATGAACATAATTAAGGCTAGTTTACACGGTAATACAATGTAATACGACATGTCAAAAAATGAAGTAGAATGAGAAAAATCTTATCATGTAAAAGCAAAATGCATTGAGTAAGAGAGAATACGGATAAAAATATGACAATCGGTCGGTAAATGTTCATTTTCTAAACCATTTTAGAAACTTATGTATTCTCATCACACCAGAGTCGCATTTTAACAGTATATATTGAAGGTGGTAACATTTTTATAAAATTACAAAAACAAACAGAATCAACTCAGGAAATGTTCATGTTGTTTTTGTAAATATTGTAAAACTGCAACCATCTGCTTTTTTGTTATTAACTCACTTTGCTTTTATTTTACTTAAACCATTCGTGTAAACATGAAAAATACTTACCAACAGATTTTAATTTTTTTTATTTTAAACACGGAGAGAATTTTATAATATTTTGATTCCACAAAGTCGTAATACATTGTATTACCGTGTAAACTAGCCTTTAGTAAGTTTCATGCAGATGTTTGTTATACATATATAGATCGATAAGATCTTTTTGGACCAAATGCAATCTGAATACCATATTCAAAAATATTCAGATAATTCTCTGAAAACTTTTTGTTTTATTTGCAATTAACATCGTGCGTTTTGGTTGGGCTGTTATTGTTATACAAAGTGTTTGTGAGTGATGGATTTAAGACATACTCAGAATATATATAATTTAAAAATATTTTCAAATTAACTTATTTGGTGCTCTTAAAAAAGGTTTTCCGTTCAAAACTGTCATATAAGCAATTTTTTATTTTTCTGATGGGTTTTGTGTTTACAAATATAAATTACTTTTTCTTTTATCCTTCAAAAGCCAACGACAAGAACTTTTCATATAAAATCCATTAAACTTTAACTTCTTTAGCCATTCATCAAAAAAAAAAAGAAAGAAAAAAAATAGAAAACTTTCACTAGCATCTATTCTTTTCTTGTATTTTCTTTCGGTTTAGATTTGTTTCTAAAACCCATTTTAAAATAATTTTTTTTTGCTTAATATTGTTTTCCGTAGAATTTAAGCAACAATCTGTTTCTTGCAACTTCTACTACATTCAAGAGCCGTAATTTCTTAGAAACTTCAATTTCATAAGTTTCCCTTCCCTTTCCTGCGAAAAAATTATATCCTTTTCTTGCAAAACACGTACGAAACACTCTCAGACGAGTGTTTATCTTAAAGTTATTACATTTTAATAAGTCAGCAACACACGCACACAAATTCTAATGGATTAGGGTTCCTAATTCCTCGGATTTTTTTTTTTTTTTTTGAATCGTAGGAGTACAGAAAGTGTTTCTTTTATTTCCAAGAATTTTTCGGTCAATCCCGACCATTTGATACCCTAAACCGTAGAGTATAAAGATACATTTTCCAAAGTGTACCCTATTTGGGACCCATGGGCAATAATGGAATCGCCGGAACAAAATTATTTTATGAAGTTAACATTATTTTAAAATGCCCGAAATCGGTCCATTATTTGACCTGGCCACTATTCAAGTGTACTTCCGATTTTAAGGTTTTGGTAGGATTTTCAATACTATAATGAAGGATAGATAAGCTTTGGGCACCGTAACATAACGTTCGGTTCATCGTACATTGCCAGTTCTGCCTAACAAAAGTGGCCCACTGGGTACATTATACGAGGGCGAATCAATAAGTCCGTGACTTTTCGAACTTCCCTCGTAGTTATATGAAATGCAACACTGCTCCCATCAAGTACCACCTGTGAATCGACTACTGTCAAATTTTAAGCAAGTTCCATTATTTACTTTGCGTTTAACAGCTGTTCAAAACGTAGAAGCTCGTGGATTTTTTTAAAAATGGAAAAAAGTGAATTTCGAGTGCTCAAGGATAAGATTGATAAGTACTTTGGGGACTCTGCACCATCGATTTTAAAGGTAAAAAGTGGTTTACAGACTTTCGTTGTGGTCGCACAAGTGCAAATGAGGCTGAACGTTCTGGACGGTCAATTGAGGTCAGTACACCCGCTCGGTGGAAAGAGATTTAGCTCTAACGATGAAATTATTCGTCAAACAAATGCCTATTTTATGTACCTCGAAAAATCCTATTTTTTTGGAAGGGATACACAAATTGGACAAACGTTGGACTAACATTATTGTGCTAAAAGGAGATTATGTTGAAAAATAATTTTTTTTTTGTAAAACAGCTGTGTTTCATTAAAAAAGTCACGGAGTTATTGATCCGCCTTCGTATATAGCAATTTTGTTTGTTCTTTCTTAACTTAATATTAATATACGAAATAAGATCATGTCAATCAATAACAACCTTCAACTATTTAAATTTTTACCAAATTCCATTCTCATTTTCTCTGGTCGAAAAATTTTTTTAATTCGTTTTTTTTTCAACACTGATTGTCTGGATTGAGAGTTAGTGCTCGTCCACACTCTTCAAGTTTTAGCCGTCAAGTCTTGAGTTTTTAGGAGAGAGGGAGGAAAATAAATTACATTCTCTTTTCCCTTCTCTCCTAAAAGCTCAAAACTTGGCGGCAAAAATTTGAACAGTGTGAACCAGCACTTACTACCATTTAATGTCACAAACCCACAAAATTTGATTCAAAAACTTTGAAAATTAAAATTTTGGATCTTAGAACTCCTGGGATTTTTAAAATTATTTTTTCAGGAAATTTTGCTAGAATTATTTCTCAAATATAAACTCCATGCCAGATGCATGTCATACGTATCTATTAAATAAAAACTATATTAAATTATATTGTAGATGTTTTATGTATTTGCTACATCTCATTTTTGCTGTTTACATTTTCTTATTTTACGACTTTAATCTTAAGGAATTTTTGTCAAACATGTGTTTCAAAAACTTAGAAGAATGTCTTTCTTGTATATTGTCGCAAAATAAAGTAGAATGCAGTCGTCGTAAAACTTTTCTGAGCCACTAAAAACACCAGCTAAAAGTGAAAAATAAAACTAAATAAATGTATACGTGTGTTTGCGGAATTAATGTCTATCCATATGTTTTTTTGTTCGTGTTCTACTGACGAGTAGTAAAGTTAATGGTAAAATTCATTTTATTTTCTCCTATTCCAGATGAACAGAAAATAAAGGTGGTTTTTGAAGACAATAAAAATGGCTTAAAATAAGAAATCTTAAAAGAATTTACTTGAATTACTGGCTGATGATATTATGAAAACCATTAAATTAAATAAACCATTAAATAAAAGATGAAAAGAACTGGTAAAAAAGAAAATTTTATTGTAATAAGTTGATATTGGATTTTTAAATAGATAATAACCCAATCATTTTCCAACAAAATGGTAAATAAATGTAATATTTAATTGTAAACCCTCCACATTGGAGTGAAATTATCAGGGGGATATTAAATCTGCTCACATTTAGGCGGATGGCATTTTCTCTGGGTTCCCTTACCAGTAAAAGGTTTGCTAACAGAGGAACTCCTCAACGGGGCATTACCTTTCCAATAGTATAGAAGCTGGCTTTGAATTCAGTGCTAATGTCTCTTGAATCTCGCGGCTGGAGGGTCATTGCTTATGCCGATGGTGTTGCGATTGCTGTTGCAAAAATTTCTTTCAACTATGGCCAGAGGAATTGCTGTCAACCCGGGGAAGACCGAACTAGATCTATTCACTCGAAAGTATGAGACGCCCGTTTTCCGACCTATTATTCTAAATAACAACGGGATAAATTTGGCGAAGAGCGCGAAGTATGAGGGGATCAATCTGAACGATAAGTTTAGCCTTAGTAAGAAAGGCAACCGTTGCTTTGCACTCCTGGAAAATTACAATTGGCAAAAAGTAACGAATAACTGGAGCTATACGACCATAGTCCATCCAATCCTTATATACGTTATACTCGTCTTCTTGTCAATCTTGGATAGAAGGACTCACTTGGAAAGACTAAGGAAAATGCAGATAATGGCCTCGCTGTGTATTGCTGAGGCTCTTTGCACCAATCCAATCGATGCGCTGGATATTCTTCTTCACCTTCCACTCTTGGATCGGTGGGAAAGAGGTGGCGAAGAATTCGTCAATTCGCCTATAATGTGCCTTGCAGTGGAATGGAAAAAGCTGCGGATACTGCACGGACAAGACAATCTTGAGCTAAAGTATTACTTACAACTCCCCACTTCTGGTTCACGATAGTGGGTACAAAACGCTGATACCAAGCTGGAATGCTGGATTTCACTCAAGGGAAATCAATTTTAGTATATGTCGCAAGGACACAATGTAATATACCTGTGGGAAATTTGTGTCAATTGTTCCAACAGAACTGGTCCTATGAATTTTGAAATAAGAAAAAAAATAACAATAAATAACCAATGTCATGTGAAAGAAGAACTATCACTTAACTGGTATATTAAGTAAAAACAAAAGGTAGATTTTTTAATTTTTTTATTAATTTTGTTTTAATCATTTGGTCTATAAATGATTTTTTTTTTATTTATTTAGACCGTTTTGTTTTTAAAATTAATTCTAGGACTTTTTTATTATTTGAATACCAATGACTTTCAGTGTAGTAACTAGCACTAAACACGTTTATGGTCAAACGGTGGCAATTAACACTCTGCAATGACAAGCCCATGATAGTTCGCATTTATATAAACTGCTAGAACTAGGACCGGTCCTCGGCACCATAAGAACCTATCATGCGACCACGTTAGTGTCAGTTCGCTTCCCTCTAGGGATAGGTCTGTGAACCCGGACACTATGATTACTGCCGCAGCTGCAAAAAAGAGGAGGAGGACGTATAACACGTTCCCGATCACTTTCATGCACTGGCGGGAAGGCAACTAGGCGAAATGGGGTTCGATATCGTTAACGGATTGTATGATATCTCAGGCGTTGAACTTGAGCGCATTTCAAACATCGTAAGGAGTCCGGGTGGGTTTTACGGTGAGGGTTCTGTTTAGTGAAACTCCATTGTATCACAATGGGTTATTGGACCTTAGAGTGTCTGCGATTTATATTTCACCTTATCTACCCCCTCCACCACAAGAAGTCTCATTTCGTATAAGCCAACCAAGAAAGAAATATTCATCTAAGACCCCTTTAAGAATATACATGTGGCAAAGAAAAAAACTGCTTAAATTGACTGAAACACTGTAGTCTCCATGTTTAAAAGTACCATGGACCAAATTTCCATTATATTGTACGATTTTTGCGATGTTATTGCAATTTTACTTTTTGATTTTGTTTAGTGTGCAAAAAGAGCAGGCTACACGAGCCAAACTCATGTGTACACAAGCAAGTTTTTGTTATCTGTACACAGCGATGACTCGTCAAGACGGTGTATTTATTAATAAAGCTGTCTTCCAAGAGATTTTCCTGAAATATTATAAGTATAATAAAACCCTACATTATAGTACAAATATATTTTGAACTCCGACCTGCAGGTTGTACATCCAATCAGAAGTCCGTCCAACGTAAAATCGAGGACCAATATTTTTATACGTTACAAACTTTAGCACTAGCTATGATACCATCTCCTTCTATGCTGGTGTAGGGGGTATTAACATACGAGTATTTACATATACAAACATATTGTAAATTAAAATTAGTTTTAATTGTTTTGCATTCCTCAGCAATTCGTAGGATTTAATATACCCATCCCACACTGTTTGAGTAAAATGGTTGATGCCAAAAAATTTACTAAAATAATTAATGCTGATGGCAGTCTGTAAGAATTAAATATTCTCTTTTTGGACGTTTTATTTTAATTCTTACTTTCTGTCCCATTTCTGTTTTACTTAATTCTTACCTCGAGAAATTGTGTCCTTTGATACTACTTATGGATGGCTGTTTGTCTATTTATAAATGTAATATAAAGTGCTATCAAGACTATTATGCTGATTACTAAAGAGACATAAACACACCTGAGCTCAGCAATTTTATTTACGTTCATTTCTTTTTAGTTATTTATTTTTTTTTATATTAAGCATTTAAGACACTATTTTCTTTTTTCGTCTTTTCTCTTCGATAACGATAAAATGACTTATTTTTATTAAAATAATAGTTAAATGACAAAAAAATTTTTATTTTTTTTTATAGGGGAGCAAATTAATATTAATTTTCTCAAGATAATTACGAGAAAGTTAAAGGCACGTGTTTGTAGCATTAAAAAGAAATACAACTCGGAGAAGAGTTTTCGAAACCGAAGTCGTGTTACAAGTAATAAATAACTATATTTTCACTATTTCTTATCAATAGAGAAATTTTGCACAATTTCTTGTATATTCAGTGTATTCATTTCAGATTTTTTTTTTCTGATTGGAAAGATGGAGAGATTGAAAAATGCAACTTTTTTATTACAACTAGCACACAGAAAAACTTTTACACTAAGGCCAGGTTTTTAAGACCTGAATTAAATTAAAACTTAGTTTAGGGTTCTCTGAAACAATTTCTTGTATATTAAGGGTATTCAGTTCAGATTTTTTTTTGATTCGAAAGATGGAAGAATTAATAAATGCAGCTTTTTATTACAACAAACACACAGAAAAACTTTTACACTAAGGCCGGGGTTTCAAGACATGAATTAAGTAAAAACTTAGTTTAACGTAGTCTGAAACTCGGATCTTTACGGCGCAATGTGATTTTTTTTATTATTTCATTAAATACCAACATTCCAAGCAAAATTAAGCTGTTCCGTCAAAATTTTGTGTACAGACTTGGTAATGGCGACACAAATCTGTTTTCAGATTAACTTAATCTAGTTTAACTGCGATCTCAAAAGGCCGAAAATTTTCCATTTACACAACCTTTAACCAACTGTAAAAAAATCGAATTGGAAAATTACTACACTGCAATTTTTAAAGCATTGGTCATTCGAAAACGTCAAATTGAATGTGGTTGCCACTCTAATAAAAAATAGTAAATATTCCCAAAATTTCCTATAAATAGTAAATTTGTACAAAATTTCCTTTAAATAGTTAATTTGTACAAAATTTATTATCTAATTAGTAAATATTTGCAAAATTTCCTATAAATAGTAAATTCTTTTTTAAAAAAATCCTATAAATAGTAAATTTGTACAAAATTTTCTCTAAATAGTAAATTTTTGCATAATTTCCTCTATTTAGTAAATTTTAAAAATGTATTCTCTATTTAGTAAATATTCGCAAAATTTCCTATAAATAGTAAATTTTTACAAAATTTCCTATAAAAAGTAAATTTGTACAAAATTTCCTTTAACTAGTTAATTTTCACAAAATATCCTCTAAATAGTACATTTTTAAAACGTTTCCCTAAATAGTAAATATTCGCAAAATTTCCTACAAATAGTAACTTTTCACATAATTTCCTATAAATAGTAAATTTGTACAAAATTTTCTCTAAATAGTAAATTTTTGCATAATTTCCTCTATTTAGTAAATTTTAAAAATGTATTCTCTATTTAGTAAATATTCGCAAAATTTCCTATAAATAGTAAATTTTTACAAAATTTCCTATAAAAAGTAAATTTGTACAAAATTTCCTTTAACTAGTTAATTTTCACAAAATATCCTCTAAATAGTACATTTTTAAAACGTTTCCCTAAATAGTAAATATTCGCAAAATTTCCTACAAATAGTAACTTTTCACATAATTTCCTATAAATAGTAAATTTGTACAAAATTTTCTCTAAATAGTAAATTTTTGCATAATTTCCTCTATTTAGTAAATTTTAAAAATGTATTCTCTATTTAGTAAATATTCGCAAAATTTCCTATAAATAGTAAATTTTTACAAAATTTCCTATAAAAAGTAAATTTGTACAAAATTTCCTTTAACTAGTTAATTTTCACAAAATATCCTCTAAATAGTACATTTTTAAAACGTTTCCCTAAATAGTAAATATTCGCAAAATTTCCTACAAATAGTAACTTTTCACATAATTTCCTATAAATAGTAAATTTGTACAAAATTTTCTCTAAATAGTAAATTTTTGCATAATTTCCTCTATTTAGTAAATTTTAAAAATGTATTCTCTATTTAGTAAATATTCGCAAAATTTCCTATAAATAGTAAATTTTTACAAAATTTCCTATAAAAAGTAAATTTGTACAAAATTTCCTTTAACTAGTTAATTTTCACAAAATATCCTCTAAATAGTACATTTTTAAAACGTTTCCCTAAATAGTAAATATTCGCAAAATTTCCTACAAATAGTAACTTTTCACATAATTTCCTATAAATAGTAAATTTGTACAAAATTTTCTCTAAATAGTAAATTTTTGCATAATTTCCTCTATTTAGTAAATTTTAAAAATGTATTCTCTATTTAGTAAATATTCGCAAAATTTCCTATAAATAGTAAATTTTTACAAAATTTCCTATAAAAAGTAAATTTGTACAAAATTTCCTTTAACTAGTTAATTTTCACAAAATATCCTCTAAATAGTACATTTTTAAAACGTTTCCCTAAATAGTAAATATTCGCAAAATTTCCTACAAATAGTAACTTTTCACATAATTTCCTATAAATAGTAAATTTGTACAAAATTTTCTCTAAATAGTAAATTTTTGCATAATTTCCTCTATTTAGTAAATTTTAAAAATGTATTCTCTATTTAGTAAATATTCGCAAAATTTCCTATAAATAGTAAATTTTTACAAAATTTCCTATAAAAAGTAAATTTGTACAAAATTTCCTTTAACTAGTTAATTTTCACAAAATATCCTCTAAATAGTACATTTTTAAAACGTTTCCCTAAATAGTAAATATTCGCAAAATTTCCTACAAATAGTAACTTTTCACATAATTTCCTATAAATAGTAAATTTGTACAAAATTTTCTCTAAATAGTAAATTTTTGCATAATTTCCTCTATTTAGTAAATTTTAAAAATGTATTCTCTATTTAGTAAATATTCGCAAAATTTCCTATAAATAGTAAATTTTTACAAAATTTCCTATAAAAAGTAAATTTGTACAAAATTTCCTTTAACTAGTTAATTTTCACAAAATATCCTCTAAATAGTACATTTTTAAAACGTTTCCCTAAATAGTAAATATTCGCAAAATTTCCTACAAATAGTAACTTTTCACATAATTTCCTATAAATAGTAAATTTGTACAAAATTTTCTCTAAATAGTAAATTTTTGCATAATTTCCTCTATTTAGTAAATTTTAAAAATGTATTCTCTATTTAGTAAATATTCGCAAAATTTCCTATAAATAGTAAATTTTTACAAAATTTCCTATAAAAAGTAAATTTGTACAAAATTTCCTTTAACTAGTTAATTTTCACAAAATATCCTCTAAATAGTACATTTTTAAAACGTTTCCCTAAATAGTAAATATTCGCAAAATTTCCTACAAATAGTAACTTTTCACATAATTTCCTATAAATAGTAAATTTGTACAAAATTTTCTCTAAATAGTAAATTTTTGCATAATTTCCTCTATTTAGTAAATTTTAAAAATGTATTCTCTATTTAGTAAATATTCGCAAAATTTCCTATAAATAGTAAATTTTTACAAAATTTCCTATAAAAAGTAAATTTGTACAAAATTTCCTTTAACTAGTTAATTTTCACAAAATATCCTCTAAATAGTACATTTTTAAAACGTTTCCCTAAATAGTAAATATTCGCAAAATTTCCTACAAATAGTAACTTTTCACATAATTTCCTATAAATAGTAAATTTGTACAAAATTTTCTCTAAATAGTAAATTTTTGCATAATTTCCTCTATTTAGTAAATTTTAAAAATGTATTCTCTATTTAGTAAATATTCGCAAAATTTCCTATAAATAGTAAATTTTTACAAAATTTCCTATAAAAAGTAAATTTGTACAAAATTTCCTTTAACTAGTTAATTTTCACAAAATATCCTCTAAATAGTACATTTTTAAAACGTTTCCCTAAATAGTAAATATTCGCAAAATTTCCTACAAATAGTAACTTTTCACATAATTTCCTATAAATAGTAAATTTGTACAAAATTTTCTCTAAATAGTAAATTTTTGCATAATTTCGTCTATTTAGTAAATTTTTAAAATGTATTCTCTACATAGTAAATATTCGCAAAATTTCCTATAAATAGTAAATTTTCACAAAATTTCCTTTAAATAGTAAATTTGTACAAAATTACCTATAAATAGTAAATTTTCACAAAATTTCCTATAAATATTAAATTTGTACAAAATTTCCTCTATATAGTAAATTTTTAAAATTTATTCCCTAAATAGTATATTTTCACAAAATTTCCTTTAAATAGTAAATATGTACAAAATTACCTATAAATAGTAAATTTGTACAAAATTAGCTATAAATAGTAAATTTTCCCAAAATTTTCTCTAAATAGTAAATTTTCATAAAATATCCTCTAAATAGTAAATTTTTACAAAATTTCCTCTATATAGTGCATTTTTAAAATTTATTCCCTAAATAGTAAATTTTCACAAAATTTCCTTTAAATAGTAAATTTGTACAAAATAGTAAATTTTTACAAAATTAGCTATAAATAGTAAATTTTCTCCAAATAGTAAATTTTCATAAAATATCCTCTAAATAGAAAATTTTTACAAAATTTCCTATATATAGTACATTTTTAAAATTTATTCCCTAAATAGTAAATATTCGCAAAATTTCCTATAGATAGTAAATATTAGCAAAATTTCCTATAAATAGTAAATTTTCACAAAATTTCCTATAAATAGTAAATTTGTACAAAATTTTCTCTAAAAAGTAAATTTTTGCATAATTTCCTCTATTTTGTAAATTTTTAAAATGTATTCTCTATATAGTAAATATTCGCAAAATTTCCTATAAATAGTAAATATTAGCAAAATTTCCTATAAATAGTAAATTTTCACAAAATTTATTATAAATAGTAAATTTGTACAACATTTTCTCTAAATAGTAAATTTTTGCATAATTTCCTCTATTTAGTAAATTTTTAAAATGTATTCTCTATATAGTAAATATTCGCAAAATTTCCTATAAATAGTAAATTTTCATAAAATGTTCTTTAAAGAGTAAATTTGTACAAAATTACCTATAAATCGTAAATTTGTACAAAATTACCTATAAATAGTAAATTTGTACAAAATTGCCTATAAATAGTAAATTTTCTCCAAATAGTAAATTTTCATAAAATATCCTCTAAATAGAAAATTTTTACAAAATTTCCTATATATAGTACATTTTTAAAATTTATTCCCTAAATAGTAAATATTCCCAAAATTTCCTATAAATAGTAAATATTAGCAAAATTTCCTATAAATAGTAAATTTTCACAAAATTTCCTATAAATAGTAAATTTGTACAAAATTTTCTCTAAGAAGTAAATTTTTGCATAATTTCCTCTATTTTGTAAATTTTTAAAATGTATTCTCTATATAGTAAATATTAGCAAAATTTCCTATAAATAGTAAATTTTCACAAAATTTATTATAAATAGTAAATTTGTACAACATTTTCTCTAAATAGTAAATTTTTGCATAATTTCCTCTATTTAGTAAATTTTTAAAATGTATTCTCTATATAGTAAATATTCGCAAAATTTCCTATAAATAGTAAATTTTCATAAAACGTTCTTTAAAGAGTAAATTTGTACAAAATTACCTATAAATCGTTAATTTGTACAAAATTACCTATAAATAGTAAATTTGTACAAAATTGCCTATAAATAGTAAATTTTCACAAAATTTCCTATAAATAGTAAATTTGTACAAAATTACCTATAAATAGTAAATTTGTACAAAACTACCTATAAATAGTAAATTTGTACAAAATTAGCTATATATAGTAAATTTTCCCAACATTTTCTCTAAATAGTAAATTTTCATAAAATATCCTCTAAATAGTAAAGTTTTACAAAATTTCCTCTATATAGTACATTTTAAAATTTATTCCCTAAATAGTAAATTTTCCCAAAATTTTCTCTAAATAGTAAATTTTCATAAAATATCCTCTAAATAGTAAATTTTTACAAAATTTCCTCTATATGATAAATTTTTAAAATTTATTCTCTAAATAGTAAATATTCGCAAAATTTGCTATTAATAGTATATTTTAACAAAATTTCCTATAAATAGTAAATTTGTACAAAATTTCCTTTAAATAGTTAATTTGTACAAAATTTATTCTCTTAATAGTAAATATTCGCAAAATTTCCTATAAATAGTAAATGTTCACAAAATTTCCTATAAATAGTAAATTTGTACAAAATTTTCTCTAAATAGTACATTTTTGCATAATTTCCTCTATTTTGTAAATTTTGAAAATGTATTCTCTAAATAGTAAATATTCGCAATATTTCCTATAAATAGTAAATATTCGCAAAATTTCCTTTAAATAGTAAATTTTTACACAATTTCCTTTAAATAGAAAATTTGTACAAAATTTCCTATGAATAGTAAATTTGTACAAAATTTCCTATAAATAGTAAATTTGTACAAACTTTCCTATAAATAGTACATTGGCACAAAATTTCCTATAAACAGTAAATTTGTACAAAATTTATCCTCTAAATAGTAAATATTCGCAAAATGTTCTATAAATAGTAAATTTGTACAAAATGTTCTCTAAATAGTAAATTTTCATAAAATATCCTTTAAATAGTAAATTTGTACACAATTTCCTTTAAATAGTAATTTTGTACAAAATTTCCAATAAATAGTAAATTTTCACAAAATTTCCTTTAAATCATTAATTTGTACAAAATTTCCTGTAAATAGTAAATTTGTACCAAATCTCCTATAAATAGAAAAAAAATTCCTACAAATAGTAAATTTGTACAGAATGTATCCTTTAAACAGTAAATATTCGCAAAATTTCCTATTAATAGTAAATTATCACAAAATTACTTTTAAATAGTAAATTTGTACAAAATTTCCTATAAAAATTAAATATGTAAAAAATTTCCTTTCAATAGTTAATTTGTACAAAATTTCCTTTAAATAGTTAATTTGTACAAAATATCCTATAAATAGTAAATTTGTACCAAATCTCCTGTAAATAGAATACAATTTCCTACAAATAGTTAATTTGTACAAAATTTCCTCTAAATAGTAAATTTTCACAAAATATCCTCTTTATATTAAATTTTCACAAATTTTCCTTTTATAGTGTATATATATAGGAGTGTCCATCACTGGCTTAGCCACTCCTTAATATATCTATAGTTAATATACATGAAAGAGAGGCATAAACTTTGGTAACATTAAAGCTTTTTTTTTTCTTGTTATTTTTAATTTCTTTTGTTTCTCGCTTATGGTCTATTTTTTATTTTATAAAAAATTAATCTTTATTTTTATTTCGAAATTTCGTAACTTATTTGTGTAACGTTTTCAGGATTGAAAATTTTTTTTAAAAACAATTACAAAAAAAAACAAATTAACAAAAATTTATAACATTTGAAAAAATGTTTAGGCTAGCAAAATATTTAAACATAATCTATTACAGATTAAAAAATTTATTTAGTTTCCGTTCTATTTTTATTGACCCTCTGCCGTATTCATAAAAAACTAAATTGGATTTGAAATTTAGTTTTAAAATACATTTGAAATTTATTTTATTTTTTATGAATACGGCATTAAATGTCTATAACTATGGGCGAGACTATCTGTATCTGTCTTATAATTTATTCTTAATAAATTTGGAACCTTTATTATTTGAAGAATTTCTAACATATAGCGTCTCTTGTAATTGCTCCCTGTGTTTAAAATTGTGACATTTTAAAAATGTGGATAATGATTTAAATTAGCACAGTGGGTTTTCAATGCTGTTTTTTGTAATGTAATAGTGTGTTTATATTGCTGATCTGATTTATGTCCAGCAACTCTGGTTTTTAGTCTATTTTTTGTTGTTACCACATATAACTTATCATATTGTCCATTATTATTTCCCCTACAAGGTATTCTATAAACTACATTTGACCTACCTAACTTTTGTATGTTATCCTTAATTCTTGTAAATAATCTGCCTAATGTATTATACAACTTTGTGACACTTTATAAATATTAGTATTATAGATGTTAGAATTTTCCAACCCTTCCGATATTTTCGATATATAAGTCAATGTTTTTTAAATATCCGAAGCAATTGAAAATTTTGCTCAACATTTTTTTTTTATTTTCTACCTAAACATTGTGTATATATATTAACTTAATGACATTATCAACGTTAAAACAATAACAAAAAAAAACTTAATTTAAACTAATTAACATTTTTAATTTGAACTTTCACAATAATTTGAAAAATTTTCGAAATTGTTCTATTTTTTAGTTTTTTTTTTTATTTGTTATTTTTCATATGAAAAAGTTTTTCTATTGTACACATACAGATATGATATGTTATGGAAAGTTTAAAGAAAGTTACATAATACTTATTTAATGACAATATTTTATGAAATTTATATTACTGTTTTAAATTACATTATTTCTTGTTGGAATAAAGTTTTTGCATATATTAAGTTTTTTATTATAGGAAGTAGGAAATTTATTAAAAAGTTATTTGGAAAAAGGTAACAAATTCTAATCAACATAAAAATACATAATAAATAGATAAAAAGGTGGTACACTTCCTGATTACCATAGTAATTTGGAGATAAAACTTTTTATATAATTATGTATATAGAATTTGAGTTTAATTGTTTGTTCAAGGATAGACGTTGTGGTTATTAAAGCGAATTCACCCATGTTTTTAAGAAATTTTTTTTGGTGGAAAAAACTTTTGTTCAAAACAAATCAATAAATCCGCATGAATATGCAAAATATTGTCTACGACAAACAGGAAACCCAACTTAAACGGCTGTCACTGAAGGTTATGTTTTTCGTGAGTTAAGGGCAAAATAAACCACAGAAATTGCTTGGTATATTTGTACAAATGTTTTGTGGTTTTAATTCGGTTGTTTGCTGTTTGTACAAATATTTAAGTCATGTTTGTAGAAATATTAAAACTTTTAAATACTTGGCAGACATTTTGGATATTTGTAAAACTTTGTGTGGTGTTTAGTGCAAAAAGTAACCATTTCACCGAAAACTTTGCAGAGTAAAGACGTAGAAGAAAATATATTCAAATTTTTTTCAGCCGTAAATTAAAAAACCGCTCGTTGTTTAAACCACTATTTACTCCAAATTTTTTTCAGTCTTTTAGTACCCCCATAACGGTTTACAACTTAACTCAGTTAAGTTGAGATTACACAGAAAAAATTAAAAATTGCTTCTAATCACCAAATTTATACCAAATTCATAATATCAAGCAAACAAGTTGTTGTTTTCGCCCCTATTACCAAAATGATAATATTGATTAATAAAAATTGTAAAGTTGTGATTATTTTCTTTCAATAGATGATATTTTTAATTTTAATGATCAAAAAACTTTGCCATTTTAAACAATGTGTTATTTATATTAAATATTGACAATTCCAAACAACAATTCTACAAGTTAAAATTATTTTATTTGAAACGAAAACGTCAATTAATATTTTTTAATATATAATTAGTATTGTGGTTATTTTACTGAACTGTTAATGGTTTTTAATCCAAATTTAGATATTTTTAATTAGACTATTGACGTCATCCGGCTGCAATAGCCGAGTGAGTAAGACGGAAAACCCCACTGAAGAGATTGTGTGGTTACAATCGAAACTAGTCTGGGCAACCTGACCGTGAACGCCTGGGTTCAAATCTCAGCGCAGTCAAGAATGAAAAATTATCAATAACAATTTTAATTAATTTCATGTTGTAAAATTCCTGTCTTCATAAAAATAATTTAATGAAAATTAAAGTCAATGAACTTAAGCCTAATTAAAAATATCTAAATTTTTAAATATTTCAAAACAATTTAAATATTAATAATATCAAAATTATATTTTTAATTTTCAACAAATAGAATCTGGTCATTATTTCTTTTCATAAGCTACTTTATTATATTCAACTTTTTTATTTTTTGAATTTATTCTATGAGCCAAATTTCAGTTATGTATTTAATAAAGCTTATTTGTAATAGTTCTATTCCTTAAATTTTTAGGAATGACTTTAAGGAAAATAACTATTACAAGAAAGCTTTATAAAATACATAACTGAAATTTAGCTCATAGAATAAATCCGAAAAATAAAAAATGTTGAATTTTTAATTTTCTTCCAACCAAAAAAATATTTGATTCAATTATCTGATTAATTAAATTGTAATACTTTTTAAACCATTTTTTTAATTGATAAAAACTCTTTTTCTGTGTAAAACAACTGCTAGCGATGAGCTGTAATTTTTTGATTCTCTTGTTAACCTCGATATTACAGAGTTGTAAACCATAAAACAAAAACTGCGAAATTTCAACTGAATTAGAGTTGAGTTGTAAACCGTAATAAGAGCATATATTTCTGCTCTGTTTTAAACAAATAGCGTTCAAAATTGTCGCAGCACTATCGGCTTCTGCATTCATAAAAAAAAAAAAAATTATGTTTGTACGAAATATGATTGTGTGGTTTATGGCAAACACAAAATGGCAACAAAGTAGGGATGTAACGATACGCCTTTTTGTCGATACGATACCGATACTAGAAAATAAATAAATTTAAATTCAAGGTAAAACTAAAAAAACTCAAAGAGACAATTTTTTTATTATAAAAAATTAAAGTGTACGAGTTTATAAATATATACAAATGATATTAATAATATTCTGAAAATACCGAATTGATTTTGAATTCATGGTAAAATTGACAAAGAACAGTGTAAAAGATAATTAATATTTAAAATTTAAATTTTAAAAACAAAGCATTCTGGACTTTCGCTGAGATTGACGACTTCGCAAATCCGTTTGAAGCAGACCAGTGCCCATGTTCTGTAACTCCCGCGTTGAGAAACTTTTCGATTTAAATGTGAGAAATGAAACAAAAAATGCCATAAATTGAAACCAACAGCTGTTTTTCTCACTTAACTGCGTCTGCAACATTTTTGGCGAGTAATAACTGTCGCGTAAGGAAATTACTCGCCAATATACTGAACAAGTCAAATAAACTCACGCATAAAAACGGGGTGAGAAAAAATTTTAACAATAAAAAATAAATTAAAAATGCAAAATGCAATAAATATGAACACGGAAGAGATAAGTATTTTGTTCTTGGTAGATTTTTTCATTGTTTAATTATTTCGCTTTTAACATTTTTGAAAAATATACGAATGTTTTCAAAGCAATTTTGTATTCAACAAACATTAAAGTCGCACTTTACATTTTGTGGACAACCGTCGGCTAGTATTTTCGCTGCCGTCGTTGAAAATTTTTAAATTTTAGTCAAATTTGGTCGCCGTGAACGTTATGTTTGATTGGTGTTTTCCACATCTGCAATTTCATGTTGGCTTCGTGTGGAATATTATGACATTTATAACGCAACGACGTAATCTATTTTGATAGTTTTCGACATGAGTTACAGACAAACTTTTTTCTTACTTCTCGAGAAACGATGGAATATTTTTCTTCACATGTTGTCGATACGAAAAGTTTCCACCAAAGTTACATGGAACATGGGTAATGCTGTGGAAAATATGCGACAGAACTCATTTGAAAACTTAAGTATTTCTGTTCATGAATTTTGGGATTAGCATTTCATTACGTCAGTAAGCAAGCTGATATTTTTCTCTAGAAAAATTAGAAGATCTACTGTATCTCTAGACTTCTGCTTTAGCTAAACTACAGCGTAGGATGGACAGAGGACAATCCTTCTCGAAATTTTCACAAACGCTCCGAAGGTCAGTTCTTGTAGACTTTTTAGAACTTTTACTAGGTGTAGGGGTTGCTGTGTCTTGAACACTTTCGGAATGTAGAGTCATGTTCGATCAATATTGTCTCTGAAATTTTCGAGCTTTGCGGCTCAAATCTTTCATTCAGTGAAAGTAAGTTGGCAGTTTTTGGGACTCTGAACCATTGAACGTAACTGTTATTCCTTTTTTCATAAAAGTCGGATAATAACAGTTATTTTTTGATTTTTATTTTTTTTGAACAAAAATAACAGTTATTTTTGATTTTTCGATCAAAAATACCAGTTATTTTTTGATTTTTATTTTTTTGAACAAAAATAACAGTAATTTTTTGATTTGAATTTTTTGAACAAAAATTATTTTTATTTTTTTGAACAATAATAAGTTATTTTTTTATTTTTATTTTTTTGAACAAAATAGCAATTACGTTTTTTCTCGAAAAAATAAAAGTTATTCTTTAAAGAAATCTACTTTTTTTATTATTTACTTGACTTTAAATAGTTTTTTATACGCATTAGAAATCCCAATGATGATCACAAGTTTAATTAAAGAATTAAAGTCAACTTAATAATGATAACACGTACATTTCGTTATTGTTATTTTGGTTTAAAAAAATAAAAATCATATAACTGTTATTTTTGATCGAAAAAATAAAAATCAAAAAATAACTGTTAATTTTGTTCAGAAAAATAAAAATCAAAAAAAACCTGTTACTTTTGTCCAAAAAAATATAAATAAAAAAACAAGTGTAATTTTTGATCAAAAAAATAAAAATTAAAACTTTAAAAATCATAATATTTTATCATAGAAAAGTTCATAAGGATCAATATGGTATACTTGAATTAGTTGGCCTGCATTTACTTCCATATGCTTTTTTGTTTTAAAATTTCAAAGAAACTGTTATTTTCGGTCCCTTCTCTGAACTATTCTACATCTCAGTTTATTGATTTATAGTATTTTCTAAAAATATTCGAAGACTGCAGGAATTTATCTTCCTACTATAACATTTTCTTTTAATCCACTTAAAGGATCACTCTTGCCGCAGAATGCTGCTTCTGTGTTAACCAGTCAGACGTTCTAGCAGCGGCTTTGCTTATGGAATTTGTGGTTTGCTTGAAGTAAACCAAAATTTGTACTGAAATGATTTTTATTACACCAAAAAATTTTTAAAAATAAGCAGAAAATTTTTAAAATGTCCACATACATACAAGATTTATCAATGAGAGAACATTTTACTACTGTGGTGCAAAAAAAAAACGGCTGAAGCTGCCGGTCCACTCCAAGAGTTCAATGCATTTATGCATCTGTCCAAAGAGTAGTAGTGTAAAACTGTATTGACAAGTTACACAGCAAACACGTAGAATGCTTATACGTATCGAAAGGATGAAGTAGGTTTACATTCTACCTTAGCATGTGTCAAAACAGAAACATACGCATAAAACGCGTGGTGTGGACCGATCTCCAGCTTAAAATTAAAAGAAACAATTTATTATCCAGTTTGATTTTTTGCTATTAGTTGTTATGCAAAAAATAAGCACTGAAAATTAAATTGTTTGTTAAAAAAAACTATAAAAAAAGTATCGTCGTATCGCCTTTAAAATAGATGCCGATATATCGACAAACTCGAAGTATCGCCGTTATATCGGTATTCCTTACATCCCTAAAATAAAGTGTGTGCTTGCCAAGCATTGTCTGTGTTTCATTTTGCCTTTTACAATAGTAACTATCGGGTTCTAGAAATCGAATTCACGAGGAATTGAAATCGTTGTAAATTTTTTTTAAATTGAACACATATTTTCCTGATTTGCAAAGGTTAATGGACCTCAAAATATGAGACATATAAAAAGAATATATTTTTATAAACAATAATTATTGTTAACAGCTAAGGCACGAGCTATGTTTACATTTGTCCTTCAAGTTGTGCTGAAAAAGGTCAACAAGAAAAAAGGAAGACAAAAAAACATCAAAAATAAAAAAATGTACTTTGGACTTCAAGAAGAATTCTTGACAAAAAGTACGAAAAAACAGAAGTTAGGAAGAACATGTAAATCAATTAAAATAGATAATCATTCATTCAAAAAAAGCAAATTTCGATCTACCAGGGTAAAATACCATTTGGTTTAAAGATTGATGTTTGACTATTGACGTCGCCCGGCCTCAATAGCCGAGTGAGTAAAACGGCAAACCCCACCGACGAGATTGTGTGGTTACAATCGAAACTAGTCTGGGCAACCTGTCCGTGAACGCCTGGGTTCAAATCTCATCGCAGTCAAGAATGAAAAATTATCAATAAAAAAATTTTAATTAATTTCATGTTGTAAAATTCCTGTCTTCATAAAAATAATTTAATGAAAATTAAATTCAATGAACTTAAGCCTAAATAAAAATATCTAAATTTGGATTAAAAATTTTTATAAACTTTAAACACAGGACATATTTAAAATTTTGTTTGATTTCAATTTCACTCAAATTAGTGCCGCCTTAATACCCCTTTTCTATTTTGATTTATTTTATATTCTTAAATAGGTTATTACCTGATATATTGCCTTAAAATCGTACATGGGCCAAGGCTACATGTATATACGCTGTGGTATGATTAAATCAATAACCGTCATCTTGAAACTGGTAAATAACGGGTGGAGAAATTTGAAGGCCCGATATTGAATGTGAACCACACCTAAACGTGACGTTTTTTTCTGCATTTCATTTGACATTTCTCAATTTCAGACTAATTCAATTTTAACCATGGAAAGATACACAATCGAGCAACGCGTTAAAGTTATTCAGGCTTTTTGTGAAAATGGGCGTTCAAATCAAAATGCATTTTGTGTACCTTCGTGATTTTTTAATCAGCATAATCGACCTCAGTGGATTCGTAAACAAGCAGGATTGCCGCATTTGGGCGAATGATAATCCAAGATTGATTGTCGAAAAACCAATGCACTTACAAAGAGTGACTGTTTGGTGCGGTTTGTGGGCTGGCGGCATCATCTAACAAACTTTTTACGGCCCGAATTGGAAGATATGGATGTGGACGATATGTGGTTTCAACAGGACGGTGCCACTTGCCACACAGCCAACGAAACAATGGCTTTTGGCGCGACAAATTCAATGGCCGTGTTGTCTCACACCGTGACGATGTTAATTGGCCGCTAAGATCATGTGATTTGACACCGTTGGACTTCTTTCTTTGGGGTTGTTTGAAAGAAAAGCATGTACGTCGATAAGCCAGCAACAATTCAAGAGCTAAAGGATTTGATAATTCGGCACATTAACGGCATATAAAATCAATTATGCCTCAGAGTCATCGAAAATTTGGACCATCGGATAGAGGTGTGCCGCCGAGTTCGCGGCGGCCATTTGGCCGATATTCTGTTCCATACATAATTGAACCATACCAATATTATCATAATAAAAAGAAATCCCAATAATTTCCTAAATAATTTGTGTTTTATTCAAAATCAACATCGGCCCTTAAAATTAAACCACATTTTAAAAAACGATGGGACAAACCAGTAGTAACAAAATAATGTGATCATGCCTGTCCTTACAAATTCTTGTTCAAACGACGGAGTAGAATATAAATATTTAATGTTCTCTATGTGCAACTACTTTCTTAAATATATAACTCTTTTTTTTTATTTTAAATATCTAAAACCAAATTTCTTTTTAAAGTTTCAATTAAAAACTTTTTACAAAACACATTAAATAAAAAGTAATTGCCGGATTTAAAAAGAAAATTAATGTTTAATTAAAAATAGCTGCCTGATTACTAACCTTTGAGCTCTTATGTTAATAAACAATTTAATTTCCATTATGTCTGTTTTACCGCACACCAAAAATTATGAAAATGTTTAATAAAGTAATTTGAATTAATTACGCAAATTACCGAAATTTTTTTTTTAAATCTTAATAACGAAATTAAAAACAACTGTTAAATTACTGATTAAAAAAAATAAGACAGAAATTGTTGCTGAGTTTCGTTTTCAATATGTTGTTGTTTAGCGCTTAATTAAGTACAAAACTAATTTGAAAAAATTGCAAAAGTTTTTACATTTAACACTCATACACAAACAAACGTTTATATTAAACAATACAGAGCTGCCGGATTTATGTTGAAAAAAATCCCCACAACTACCATAAAAACGTTTAGCTTAAAACTGCGTTCGCAAAATTGAGTATCCTTTCTTTTATCATCAATAAACTGACTGTAAGATCATATTATGGTATTGAAAAATCGATATTCCGAATTTGAATTATTCTATAGATCAAAATTTTTGTATTATGTATGAAATCACTTTAATCCGCATTAAACCTGTATATGAAGAAAATACTGACTATATGCCTCGTTACTCTTACGTTAACGTATACGTATGCGAATCAGCTGTTCCGTTTTCCATACCAAGCTTATGTATAAACAGGAACTCTTACGTAAACGTAACGTTGCGTTGCGGATTAACCTAATAAAATTTTTCTCCGTCTTTACTTATCAGCTGTTAAAAAAAATACCACTAGAATTCGAGGAAAAAACCAGCCAATTGTAGGGGAATGTAAGAAAATATAAACTCACTATTTATTGTTGTTGTTTTGTTTAAGCTTTGATATTGATACAAGTAAAACCTGAGTGTTTAAAGTTCTTATTCGCTTTACAGTCTTACTTGTATAATATTTTTTAGCTTTTCTAAAGTCTTTAGAAAAAAGGTTTCCTGAAGAATAGGCCTAAGCAACCATTAAAATGCGCATACGAATCAGCTTATCCGACCAACAATAATTTTCAGTGTATTTATCAAAAATCAAAATCTGATTAAGAATTTTATGTTTGTGAACATTCCATCGGCGAACACGACATTTTTTTTAAAATATTTTAATACAAGATTAACAAATAACAAAAGCTAAAATTTATTCTTTTTCTTTTGAATTATTGTTAAAAATTCAGACAAATTTTCTTTTTAACATATTTCAACACCGTTGACGTATCCGGATCAGTAACATACGAGTAACGAGGCCTTGAGACTTTTTATGTAAACAAATTCCCAAATCCCCAACTACAATTTATTTTTATCCCCATTTTCCGAAATTAAATCCTTAATTTGGAGATAAATCCCCTTATCTGATAGCACTGGTGCTAAGTGGCAACAATACATGAAAGGAATTTAAAAAAAAATGTGATGAAACAATGGGTGTGGTAGAGAGTGAACTCATATGTAAAATTCTAACAACAAATAAATGAGCAACAGAAAAAAAACAACTTAATACTTTGTAACTGTACTTTTGTGATTCCTTTTTTTTATTTTTTTTTGGTTTAACAGCAACAACAACAATTTTGAAAAGTAGGTATTTATTACAGTGCAATTGTATAAGAGTAGTACAGAGATGGTAATCATGATACAGTTGTACTTTTTTGCATTTTAGATTTATGGTCTCATTGTATTGTAGAAGAGCTACTTTTTGCAGAAGCCTGGACCACTAATTGCAGCAACTAAAAAAATACCAAATTGTATTTTAGTCTCGAACTTTCCTTGGATTGCTCTTTATGAATTGCAGAAATGGAAAATAAATGAATTTTCCA
Organism: Pollenia amentaria; assembly: GCA_943735925.1. Classification (NCBI taxonomy): domain Eukaryota; kingdom Metazoa; phylum Arthropoda; class Insecta; order Diptera; family Polleniidae; genus Pollenia; species Pollenia amentaria. The sequence continues at coordinate 177,300,331 of OX031010.1, read as the reverse complement.
TTTAATCGCTGATAATAATTAAATAATTTTTTTTTTTTTGAAAAGGGCTCAGGTTGGAAATTGAGTTTTTTTGCTGTTTTTTGATGTACACATATATACCGATATACTGTAAGAATGAAAGGTTAAATACCCCTTCCATAGCGGTGAAAAAATATGCCTTTTTAAAATGAATTTAAAAAAGGGCTCTCTCCATATTTATTTAGAATACTTATTATGTGTCTTTAAGTTACCAATGGAAAAATACTTTGGATTCAAAATATTGATAAAGAGAGGTACATAAGTATTAAAGATGTGGTCAATTTGTTATGAAAAATTATTTTTAATTTTTTCATTATTTAAAAATCTGAATAGTGAACACCGATTCAGGAGAAAAATATAAATTAATACACATTTTTTTAATTACGTTTTGGAAATGAGAGAATCCAGTTATTGATATCTAGATTGGCGATTTCCAAAATTTGTATGAAGACATTCTGCAACAGCCAACCGACATGTATTCAAAAGCAGATGTAGAAAAATATTTCTTATTCAAATGTTTAACGTGATGAAATATTTTCGTTGTTGTTATTTTATAAATGTATGGGTTTAATGATTTGTAATCTTAATAAACAGATAAAAATGTACCGAAATTAAAAATGTCGGTTACTTTAATTAAAATTTTCGAGTTCATAAATGATTTTTCAAAGGACTAATCTTCATTTATCTTAAAATGCAAAATAGATGCCGTATAAAATCACTAAAGACACAAGTCCAACACACATATATTTACTAAAGCTTAAAAAAAATGTTTTTCTTAAAAAGTTACCGGGAATAATACCCGGGAAAGCGGGAATTCCCGGGAAAAACTCTACAGTCCATCGAAAAGGAATGAAATTATTAAAAAAAAAAAAAAAAAAAAAATTAAAGAACACCCAGACAAAATGGAAATTAAATCCATTTGTCTGAATAGTGAAAAAGACCCGAAAAATATTGAAAAATTTTATATTCAAATCTTTATTAAATAATTCTAACAACGTTGTTTTAAGCATACATATTACCGAAACTTCGTTAAAGCTACAGAGCATTTTTGTATGAAAAATTTTACAATATAGAGGTTTTTTAGAGGACTCAGCAAAAAATTATGTCTGGAGTTCGCTGTTATATGGGAGTTCGTTATACCGAAGTTTCGCTGTATCTATACGATTACGTATTTAATCATTCGTCCGCAATCGTACAAACTGAACTGTTTTAAGATACTACAATAACGAAAACAAAGAAATACTTGTAACTAAAAGCATGTAAGAAAGTACATTTGGTAAAGCCCGGTCATTTGATACCCTACACCACAGTTTATAAAGACAATTTTTTGAGAATGTATCCTTTTTGGTATCCATGGCCAATCATGGATTCGACAAAATATATATCTAAAATTATTTTCGGGAATGAAATATTTATTATTAATTAATTCATTTATTAATGATGTGCTAATAATCCCAATTTTTGAATGAAAACACTGACATTTATTGTTATGGGAAAGCTCGTTTCTATGCGCATTTCGCTGGTTGCTTAGGCCAGCTGGTCAGGAAACTTTTTCCAAATACTTTAGAAAAGCTAAAAATATTATACAAGTAAGACCATAAAGTGAATAAGAATTTTAAAACACTCAGGTCTTAAATGTAACAATATCAAAGCTTCAACAAAGTCACAACAATAAAACGTCAATCTTTTCTTTCTTACATTCCTCTACAATTGGCTGGTTTTTTTCCAACACGAATTGTAGTTGTAAGAGGATAGAAAGAAAACAACAAAATTAAAAAAACAAGTTGCTTAAATAAAGCAGCTTGCCATTTCAGTTTTTTATTTGCAGTTTCCTGATGAGCTGGCCTAAGCAACCAGCGAAATGCGCATAGAAACGAACTTTCCCATAACAATAAATGTCAGCGTTTTCATTGAAAAATTGGGATTATTACTACATCGTTAATAAATGAATTAATTAATAAAAAATATATCTGTTATGAAGTTAATCGGCCTAAGTTATTAAAAATAAAACAGGTTTATAAAGGGTTTATGAAATGGATTTTTGTATGAAAATCCGTTTATGAAATTGATTTTTGTATGAAAATCCGTTTCATAAACCCTTTATTAACATGTTTTATTTTTTACAACTTAGCCCGAATATGCATATAAGCGATCATTGTGTTGAATATTTTCGAAATATCAACATCTTTATGAGTTTTTTCAGCTTGAAACTATTTTGGAGAGGGGGTTTATATGGGGCCTATTATCAATTCTGGACCTACCAGTACACAATTTTGCTATGACCTAGTAGTTATTATTAAAGTGAACATCGCCAAATTGTAAATCAATACAAACATTTATAAGGAAGTTATGGCATTTAGAGCCATTTTTGGGAGTGGTCTTTGTTTGACTGTTATGGTCAAATAATGACTGATTGAAAAAAAATGAAGACGATTTTCGTTGAAAAAAATACTTTTGAGCCGAATTTTTTCTAAATACCGACAAAGACTATTCCGGATAGAATTTTGTATGAGAGCCGTGTGAAATTATGGACCCATTGATACCATTTTTAATGGAATTGTCCTTATGACAATTGAAACTTTTGTACCAAATTTAGGCCCTAATTATATAAAACGCAGCGAAATGCCAAAAAATAGCATTGAAAGAACACACTATGTCATAAATATTTTGTATTTTTGCTGTTGCTTTCTACAGAAATTCACATTGCGTTTTAAAATTTCCAACGCTGCATAGCTTCTGTCGTTGAAAATTTTAAAACGGTGCATGAATTTCTGTTGAAAGCAACAATAAAATTACAAAATATTTATGACATTGCTTGTGCTTTCAATGTTGTTATTTGGCGTTGCGCTGGGTTTAACATGATTAGGGCCTTAATTAAATTATTTTCAAAACTGCGACTCGTACTTTGCGCACAAGGACAGACAACCAGCTAGCCGGACGGACGGACATCGTTAGATCGACTCAATATTATGGAGTGGGTATTAAAATTGTACCGCCATTGTGTAAAAAGTACATTTTAATATTAAATTTGGAATAGATTTAATTTAGTAAAGCCATTATCCATCCCTGAAGTAGCAGCATTGTTTTTCAAATATCCCAGAAAGTGCTTATCATTTTTTTAATTATGTTAAAATGTTACATTGAGTTGTGCTACAGCTTTAATACCCTTCACCAACAATCATTGAATTGAGATTAGAAAAAACAAATACGAAAATACAGATGGTCAATCCCGACCATATGGTGTATATATTGAACAGAAATGAATTATAATCTATTTTCCTGAAATAGGTTAATTAACTCGCAATTAATGATTTATAAAAACGAAAGGAATTTTTGAAAAAGGCTATAAGGGTTTATAGGCGACGCCGTTTACTATAAAATAAAAGAATCAAATAATTTTTGTTAAATATGTGGACAATTTCGATGATAACAGTAATCTGAAATAAATTTCTATGTTAAAACAAAAACCTCTAACAGTTCTTACAAATTCAACATGACTATGCTCGCTGGGTTTCCTAAATACTTAACATTGTATTTATTTTAGAAACTTTATCTTCTGCTCATCATATCCTTAATTTTTTTATTTTTTTGTTTGTGTTTAAAAAACGAGAGCAACTGGCACAATAAGTTTGTCGTTGGTTTTGCAACTTTGTAAAACAAACTGCAAAAGTTGTTTGAGACAAGAACAACTAAAAATATAAAGGAATATGTATAAGAGTTGTGAAAGGGAATAATTCGAAACTTTTTTACTGTTTGGAAATTAAAACAATAACAATTAATATAAGCTGTATAAAATAATAATAGGTAAATTTAAGAGATGACGCATACATTATATTGATTGAATATGTATAATAGGGGAAAACAATTTTGAAATCATCGAAGAAAAGCTGAAAGGTATTAACCCATTACGGCATAACGTACATTAAAAGGGACGCCAGCAAATTTATTTTTTTATCGAAATGGCGAAAGAAAAAATTGAACAAAATGGCCTAACACACTTGGGTATTTGCCTGTTTTAGCAAATACAATTGAATTTTGATAATATTTGTTTGTGTTTTATTTTTTTGAAAAAAAAAAAAAAATGGATTAAAAACACAAAACAGATATCCACAAACACGAGGAGGTTTAGTTAAAATTTATATCTAAATTGTTAATAATTATTCGTCGAATTGTTATGCTCCACATTTTACAGGTTTGTTAATCTCGTGACTTTTGAGGTAAAAGTAACCCCCATCGCTCATTTTGAGCCCGTGAATAAGCTTTGGTTAACTGTTTATGCTGGAGTTTTCCATTATTAATTTTCCACGTTTTTCAAAAAAAGTTCGGGGAAAAAACGTAAAACAATAATACATAAACCAAAAATTTATGAACTTATTAAACCATTATGTTATTTATGTATCATGTAGAAGCAGAGGACAATGTTACCTCCACACAAAGTGAATATGTAATATCGTTTACTTAGAAAATTTTGAAAGTGAGGGATTTGGAACTTTCTGAGGCTCAAATGAATGTTAATTTGCACTACCAGACTTAAAGGGAGATATTTACCACATTTGAAAAAAAAAATGGTTTAAAAAGTATTTAAACTTAATTAATGTGATAATTGAATCAATTATTTTTTAGTTGAAAGAAAATTAAAAATTTAATTTTGATTTAATCACACATTTAAGTCGTTATGAAATGAAGTTTCAATTAAAATTTTAATTAAATAACAAAAAATCCTAATTGACTTTTTTCGTTTAAAATAAAATAATTTAAACTTGTAGAATTGTTGTTGGGAATTGTCAATATTTATTTTAATAAATTAACACATTTTTTAAAATGGCAAAGTTTTTTGATCATTTTTTTAATTAAAATTAAAAATATAATTTATTTAAAAAAAAAAAAATTATTAAAAATTTTACAATTTTTAGTAATCAATATAATCATTTTGGTAATAGGTGCAAAATCAACAACTTGGTTGCTTGATATTATGAATTTGGAATAAATTTGGTGATTGGAGAAATTTAATAATTTTTTCTGTGTAAGTAAAATATTGTTTTCCAATTAAAGTTTTATCAAAACTAAAGAAAAAAATTGCTTAAATCCTAAACATTTAAACCAAATTATGTTTGTAAAAGATTATTTGAGAATATTTCACAGTTTATTTTTTAATTGATACATAATATTTATGTATTAATTAAAAAAGATAATATTACATATTTATGAAAATTTTTTTTTTTATTTTTATTATTATTAATTCATTTATTACAGTACAGTAATAAATCTAAGTTATTATATATACATTATAAAATTATAAATATATATTATAAAATGTTGAAATTCTTTTTAGATTTTTTAAATAAATAGGCAAATTGTTGTATTCATGACTACCCATATATTCTATTCGGTGCTTGGTTGTTTCAAGTGGACACCTGGATACAGCCAGATTATTACAATTTCGTGTGTTTACTGTGTGTTGGTTCCTTAAAAGGAAAATGGTGTGGTGTCCTATATTATGTATGCATTTGAAAACGTACGTTAACAGTTTTATCTTGTATATGCCGCGAATTGGTAAAATAGTTTTGTGTATATCTTTATAGACTAATGCTGTTGGATATGTCCTAGGAAGGTTAGAGACAACTCTTAACGCTTTGTTCTGTATACGTTGTAATGATTTCAATTCGGTACTGTTTTGTTCTTTTTTTGTTTTTATTTTTCTTTTTTTTTGTTTGCTCGTTTTAGTTCAAGAATTGTTATGCTGTTATTGTTTTTTTTTTTACTAATTAACTCCAAATAATAAAAAATTTATATATTTTTATTTATTGAAATTACTTAATTTATAAAAAAAAAATAGAATCAGGGAATTGTAGTTCTCATGTTGAATATCATTTTTATTATAAATGTTTATATTAATTCGAATGTGTATTCTAAGCCAAATTACAAAAATTCTGATAGTGCATAGAAAATATTGAAGAAATACGACTAATATAGTATGAAAGCTTTATAAATTGTAATTTTACTTAGAATACACATTCGAATTAATTTAAAAAATTTTTAATTCATAAAAAAAATGTAATAACCGGTTAACCGATCAATAACAAATTTAACCGATTAAACCAAAACCTCGGTTAATTAATCGAGCGATTAACCGATTTCGGGATTCATGTCCCCCTATTAAAATCAATAATCAAATAATACCTGAGCATTCGCATGTTAAATATCTTGGTATACATCTAGATCGCCGTTTAACGTGGAAATACCATATAGATGCAAAATTAACTCAAATGAAACTTAAAGCCATTCAAATTCTGTCCTTAGTCTCGATTGCAAACTTCTACTTTACAACTCTATCTTAAAACCAATCTACGGTATTCAATTATGGGGCACTGCCTCACCGTCTAATATCGAAAAAATTCAAAGGCGCCAAAATAATCTTCTTCGTACAATTACAGCCGCTCCCCGGTACGTCAAAAACTCGAATATCCACAAGGATCTCAACGTGCCATTGGTAAAAACTATGATTACAAAATACGCAGTAAAATATTTAAAAATGCTTGAACTACACCCAAACCCACTAGCTCGAAATATCTTAAATAATGGCGGCCACACTCGCTTAAGGAAAAGAGACACTGCAGCACTCACCCACCCAGAAGAGCGATAAACACCTAATTATGTGAACAGAAACCGTGACCAGAAAAATTTTTGTTGGGCACTGGCACGACATGAATTAAAGTATTATGATAAGATTTGATTACATATTGTTAGTTCATATTTAATATACACAGAAAAAATTATTAAATTTTTCCAATCACCAAATTTGTTCTAAATTCATAATATCAAGCAAACTAGTTGTTGATTTTGCACCTATTACCAAAATGATTATATTGATTACTAAAAATTTTAAAATTTTGAAAAAATATTTTCAAAAAATGATATTTTTAATTTTAATTAAAAAAGTTATCAAAAAAACCTTTGCCATTTCTAACAATGTGTTAATTTATTCAAATAAATATTGACAATTCCCAACAACAATTCTACATGTTTAAATTATTTTATTTTAAACGAAAAAAGTCAATTAAGATTTTGTGTTATTTAATTAAAATTTTAATTGAAAGTTTATTTGAAACAACTAAAATGTTAATTAAATTAAAATTATATATTTTATTTTCATTCAACTAAAAAAATAATTGATTCAATTATCACATTAATTAAATTTAAATACTTTTTAAACAATTTTTTTAATTGATAAAACACTTTTTTCTGTGTATGAAGATTCCATAAAGAAACTCTGAAAAAAAATTAACCGATTAAAGTAATAGCCCGATTAAATGAATACCTTAGTAAATACTTTATATGGTTTTTTCAGAGACAAATAATTAAACGTGTATCGATCTACATTACAAGGTTTTTTATAGCCTCGGTACGAGCGGAGAAAAAAGAAATTCCATTCATCAAGAAGTCACAACCATATTATGGTTGCCTCTAAATATGTTATGGTTAAATATAAAAATAATTTGTTTTTAAATTAACAATAGTATTTTCCTCTTTTGCAAGAGCAACATGCTTTGGTTGAAATTCAACCATGCTATTATAAATGTTAAAAATATTTTTGTTATTATCAACCAAAACATGTTTGGAGGCAACCATAATATGGTTGTGTCTTCTTGATGGAGGACTAATTTAACCATAATATGGTTGTCGATGAAAATAATATGGTTAAAATACCCATAGTATGTTTACAATTTTATTTAAAACAAGTTTTGTTGGAGGTGACCATATTTAAACATATTTTTTTACTGCGTGTAGAGTTGTAATAGTGGAACACTTTTTGTATGGCCAATAAAATCCTACCTTAAGCTATCGGTAAGTTGTGAAAAGGGGCCTTAGAGTTTTTTATTCAGAAATCTTTAAAACAGGAGCTTATAAACTTTTGGAGGCTTAGCAGAACTTTAAAATGCATTTCCAGGATTTTAATTGCCTCGGCAGGAGCAGGGGAAAGTTGCCCCTAATACAAAGTACATAATTGACAGCTTCCCTAAAGAGAACTATAAAAGCAACAGTTTCAAACTTTCTTATTAAATTAATAAATTATCCATCTGCATTACGAAGCTTGAAGCCCCCGCATTCATAAATGATTATTAAAATTAACAAACCTTTATTAAGGAAAATTTTCATAGAAAATTTGTTTTGTATACTTTAATTTAATTTAATAAATTTTTTTGAATACAGGCAAAAGTGTTTGGGTAGGATCAGGAATTTTTCAACTAGACGTATACGACTGCCCTTATTTTAATGGTTGTATTCTAATGATTGTGTGTGTAAATATTCCACACAGCCGAATGTAGCTAACCCGATTATTTTCACTCTTCTTTTGTTACCGTAATTTCTTTTATTGCTAAAGCCCTGCATGTGAACACCATTTTAATTTCTCTTTTGTTTTATTTTTTCAAGCAGAATAAATGAAAGTGCACTTGCGATTTTGTTTGTAAAAAAAAAATTTTTTTTTAACTATTGTGTTAAAAAAAGCAAAATAAATAAATTTTAAAAAAAAATGCTAAAGTTGCTGACAATTTAATGTGTGTTTTATTTCAAAGTGAAACGAAATTAATTAAAATAACGAAAAATTAAAACATTCAATACAGTAGAAATAAACTTCCCTTAATTTGTTATAAAGCTGCAAGTAAATACATATATAGTTGTATGTGCTTGCAACATACAAAAACATTTTGACTAAACAAAATATATACTTTATTTGTTATAGTTAGAGAAACTAGCAACTCATTTGTTTTTAACACAAAACTGACAATTTTTCTAACATTTCTATACAAAAGTAATTTATCTTTCTTTGCTTTGTTTTTTTTTTTTACAGAAAGTATTTTGTGGCAATATGTTTGTAGCATGTGCAACATATGGATTAGATTTCATGCTATTTTATTGCAATTTTTTTTGTCTTTGTTCGTTCTTTTTCTTTGCCTTGCTTGTCTTACTAGAAGGATGGCAAATAATATTTTATTTGGTTTTTGCATCCTCAGAGAGTAGAGCAGAGAAATATGATGCTTTCTTTGCAATATACAACAACTACATACGACCAAACAATATCATTCAATTAAATATTTCCCAGTTACTAGTTCTAGTATTTTTATATCTTCATATAAAAGGCAAAAGGGCCTATCATCATTTTTAAAACATTTTTAGGAGCAATGAGAAAAAGCAAACTATTGTGATTACAAAAACGGGGGTTTTTAGGACAAAAGTTATTATGGATATTAAACAGAAAAACCGTTTGTTATAATCACAATCACCCCTATTGGGAATAATTTTCTCTCGTAATTTGTACCCTTTTCACGTATTTGCGATCATGAAAAACTTCCATGAAAAAAATTAATTCATAGGAGAATAATAACGTGAAAAAAACGTTCGTGGAAAAAAATTCCCCTTATCATGAAAAATTTTTTTCCCTCTTAATTTGTTCACTTTTCCCTTTTTTGGCCTTGAAGGGTTTTTGTATTACAGTTTGAATGAATAAATAAAATAAATAAATAAGAAATGAAAATTTCTCACGTTATTTTTGCTGGCGAACAAAACATTTATGTAATTAATTCTTCTCATAATTCGAATATTGAAGTTTACAAAATTAATTTTAAGGTCAATTTCCGTTAAAAGAGGTACAAACTTATGTGTATATTGTTCAATAAAATGCCAAAAAAACAGGTCGATTGCCTGAGGAGTTATGAAGCTTTTCAACGAAGTGGTCGCAGAATTTTAGAAATTTTTTTACTACATAAAAGCGCAATAAGCTAATGTTGCATTCAAACTACACTCTAATACAATATATTTTTTTTTGTTTTTTTTTTAAACTTTTCTTTAAAATATACGTGTATATTTTTGAACAAACAATTTTTTTTTATGTTTTTTAATATTCCTTCTTTTTTACATTCACTGAGAACTGTTAGAGCGAAAAATTGTTCACGGGAGTTTCACGATAGCAATTTTTCCTTCAAGGGGAATAAAAATTTCATGGGAACAAAAATTCCACTTGTTTTTCACGATAGGGGTGAATATGTAATTGCACATTTATTCACTTTTTGATTTATCCTCAAAAAAATTTTTAAAATGATTATAGGCCCTTTTGCATTTTATACGATGATATAAAATGCAAAAGGGCATGAATGTAGTTGTTGGTAAGTGTTGTAGTAAAAAGTTGTTGTGATTATTGAAAGAGTGTAATACAGTAAATCAATGATGTGCCAGTACATAAATGTCAGATATATGTAGTAAATGCTTGCAGTTATTTAAAAATATATTTTAAAAAAATTTTACTCCATTTGCTAAAATTTAAATTCCATCTAAACATGAATTTATGTTTTAAATATAAATAAAAAAGGAGTATTAAGCTGATTTATAAATGATCATATTGGTTTTATTTAAAAATTAAAAATTGTATAATTAAATGTATTTTATGTTTATTTAGATTTATATCTCAATTCAGTTTATATGTGCGTATGAGTAAAATTTTTATATTGCACCGTTACTCATACATACGTTGACCTTTCGTTCAGTACTGTACATTAGGGTTGGTCAAAAAAAAACGTTTTCTCGTAATGACTTCTAATAGCGTAAATATGTTGTATATTTAACAAAGGTCCAATATAAAACTCCCTCCTGAAAAGCCTAAAACCGAAATTAATCTTGTTTGGAGGTATTTGAAAAATCAAGTTGAATCTATAGATTTGCGTGCAACTATTCTGGCTATTGAGAGTCTTGGTATTGTAGGCTGTTGTGATATTTTGTATATTTCCTCAAATATTTCGTCTATAACATCTATTTTACCATAATTCTTGTTCAAAAGATTCCTGGTTTCCAAAAGCAGACCATTTGGAAACATTTAAATTTTGCAGTGGAAACTTTCAAATATCCTTAAGAGGGTAAATAATTTTAAATTGCTATACATCGTTTTTGTGTGTGGCATAGCGGTGTGTCATGTTAACATTTAACGAAGTTTGTGGCTTACTAAAAATTACGTTTTTAAAAGCGAGATAATATTCAAGCAACTTACTCAAGAACTAACTCCTAAGACAAAATCCTGCAGGAAATGTTCAAAATAACTGATGACAATTGCACGGTTTCAACACAAAATACAATTAACTTTTATGGGACTGTTAATGCCGTAAATGTTTTTTAATACAAAACCAATCAATCATGGTACAACTACACAAGGTAAACTCGTTGCTGCAACAAAAACAACAGGCAATTTGTTTTTGTATTTTCTACCCCAGACGTCAAAAAAATAGCAACACTGCATTCAGTAAAACAAAACACAAATTGAAAAAAAAACGAACAAGACAACACGTGCAGAAAAATAAAAAAACTATAATTTTTTATAATTTATAATTTTTTGTGTAAAACTAAATACAAACATACAAAATTCTTAACCGACTTATATAAGAATTTCCGTCTTTTCAATATTTCCGGTCTCCAGTTAACAGGATGTGATTCTTCTGTGGCCTCATTGTCTTCCTTATAAATTTTAATTGTTTTATCGGCTTCAGCTGTTATTAAACGTGAACCTGATTGATCGAAACACATGGCAAATATGCCAGCCTTGCTTTCCATAGAACCTGGCTGAACGGAATAAATTTTGTACAAAGTTACCTTCAGGACAACGCCATTGTTTTATATTGTAGGGCAAGTCAGAGCCAAACATGTACAGGGTGGGGTGTAAAACTATGCTACGTACAGATTTGTTATGATTTGTTAAAGTACATACACTTTTGCCAGCCGCCAAATACCATAATCTAACGGTAGAATCGTGGGAACCGGTAATTATTTGCGGATTTGAAGCTTGGGCCACCACACTAGCCACTGTGTTGGTGTGGCCTGTCAAAGTGTATATTAGCCTTTGTACGTAGGTCCAAAATTCGAGCTGTGGAATCTCGACCGGAAGTAGCTAGAACATCAATAGTTGGATGCAGTGCCAAGGAATAGACAGCCGACAAATGTCCATGGTAATGTCTAATAACTTTATTGTACTCCAAATCTCAACATTTGACCTGCCGATCTTCACCACAACTGAAAAGATATGGATGTTTTGCGCTCACGGCCAAACCTCGCACAGTAGTTACATGGCCCGTTAGAGAAAGTTTAAGTTTAACACTAGCTAAATCCCAAATTTTAATAACACGATCTCCTGCACCAGTGGCAAACCATTCATTTCCTGGTTCTACCGCAATACATCGTACCCAACCTAAATGCCCTGAAATAACGCGGGACAACTTCCAAGGAGAAATAAATTATTGAAATAAGACTTATAATGTGTGTTCTAGACATATATGTAGGTTTTTAAACTTACAATTTTTCATCAACATGTCGTGAGTCCTTTTTAAAGAACGAAAAATTAAAGTATGAACACTGTGTCTTTGAACTTCATCCATAGCTGTGATTCGTTGTTTTTGAAAGTGGAATTCTTTGCCAAATATTTTGTTACAACTAATTGAATTAATAAAAAAAATCAAAGTTTTTTTCACTATCAAAAATGTTTTTATTTTAAAAACATGAATAAATAAATGTCAACAAAACTGAAAATTTTTTTACATTTTTACAATTTTAAAATTTTTTATTTTAAACGAAAAAAAAAAAACAAATAAAGATTTTTGTATTTATTCAATTAATATTTTAATAGCATATTATTTTGAAAACAATTAAAATATTACGTAAATCAAAAATTTATTTTTAGTTTTTGTTCAATGAAAAATATAATTGATTCAAATCACACATTTATTATATTAAAATACTTTTCAAACAATGTATTTAATTGATAAAAAAAAAAACTATTGAAATAAAAAATTATAACTAAAAATAATTAATTTTTTTATTATTTACTAAAAAAAAAATTGTGGTTATTCCACAATACTTTACTGAAAGTCAATTGACATTTTCCTCTCTTGACATTTAGCTGTATGATATAATAACGATACGAGTACAACAAAATTTGTCTATACAAAAGTGCATAAATATAAAATAGAGTTTAAACGATGCGCAAAGTTGGACTTGTGAAATGGACTCTTTTTTTTACTGCGTGCAAGAAAATAGCAAAAAAAAAAATTGTTTGACCTTTTTGTTTCCCCTATAATGCAATCATTTAAAATATTTTTGTCATAAAAAAAAGAAAACATTTTCCACAAAAAAGGTTTTCTAGTAATTGAATTTCAAGCAACAATTTAATTTGGGATCATTCAATGCGTTTAAAAATATTGAATTTCGTTACCAAATATTTTGCCTTCGAAAGTATCGGTTATAAATAAATAATAAATAAAAATTTTAAAATTCAATTGCTATAAAAGCCTTAACCATTATGCCTTTCGACCATATTAAAAAATTGAAAAAAAAAAAAATAATAAAACTCAGATACAGTCTTTGCATGTTAATGGCTCTGCTTAAAACAATCTCGTTCGTTCCTTCATACATCTGAGTCCTCACAATCTGTATGAAACAAAATCAATATAATTGTATATTCCACGTTTGAACACGTCTGTGTATGAAAAGATTTCAGAAAAAAAATAAAGAAATATTATTGGGGGTTTTTCCAATGACCGGCAGGAAAAGGTGATGCAATTTTTATGAGTAAATTTTTATTTGGTGTAAAGCAATTTTAACCCCAATTTTCTGTGAAAATGGTCTGTCTTTAATTTAAAAACATAAGATATTAATTTAAAAATTTTTGATCTAAATTTCCGTTGAAGGAAATTTAAGAAGGTTTTAACCTAGAATTAGCTTAATGCCAATTTAGAGCAAAACTAAAATGTATTAATTTAAGAAAAATGGAAGCCCTAATTGTGTAAAACGCAACACAACGATAAAAATTACATTGAAAATAAAAAAAAAGTCAAAAATATTTTATAATTTTGTTGTTGTTTTCTAAAGAAATTCATATTGCATTTTAAAATTTTCAACGCCACAATATATGCAGGGTTTGTGATTGCCTTTGGTAATACCCGTGAGTAGCTGACCTCGTGTAAGTTCTATTGCAGTAAAGGTTTAATTAGTATTGTGGTTATTTGATACCGTTAATGGTTTTTAATCCAAATTTTGATATTTTAATCAGGCTAAAGTTCATTGAATTTACTGCCTCTTCATCAATTTCGAACGTTAACGTTCGCATAGAAAATTACATTTAAAACAAAAACAATTTTTTAAATGTTATTGTTGTTTTAAATATTACTTTCTATGCGAACGTTAACATTCAAAATCGATGAACAGGCATTTAATTTTCATATAATTATTTTTAATGAAGAAATGAATATACAACATGAAATAAATTAACATTTGTTGATAATCTTTCATATTTGATTTAAGCTGGGAATTGAATCCAGGTTTTCACGGACAGGTTTCCCTGACATGTTTCGATCTCTGCTATCTCTTCTCTTGACTGCCATCCATCGTCAATGGCGGCGAGTGTTAAACGGCAAGCCCCTCTGAAGAGATTGTGTGGTTACTATCGAATCATGTCAGAGCAACCTGTCCGTAAAAACCTAGATTCAATTCCCAGCTCAGTCAAGAATGAAAAATTAACAACAAATTTTAATTAATTTCATGTTGTAAATTTCTTTCTTCATTAGAAATAATTTAATGAAAATTAAATTCAATGAACTTTAGCCTGATTAAAATATCAAAATGTGGATTAAAAACTATTAAAAGTCTGTACGAGCGGAAATCTGCCTGGGAGAAAAAAAGGCAGCTATACAAAACTTCTTTGGTATATCGTCACCTAAAACGCAAAATGCTCTAACTGGCAAAAATATGATAAAAAGTAAGGCTGGTTTTTTGAGATACCAGTTAAACTAGGTTTAGCTAATCAGAAAACAAATTTGTGCCGCCATTACCAAGTTTATATACAAAATTTTGACGGAACAGCTTAGTTTTGCTTGAAATGTTGGTCTTGGAAAAATACGAGTTTTGTTGGAAAAATCTGTGTTTCAGACTACGTTAAACTAAGTTTAAACTTTTACACATCTCAAAAACCCAACCTAAAAGAGCTAACTAACAGTTTTCATAAACACTGTGAAGACAACTTGATGGTTTTGTAAAAAAAATAGAAGAACAATAAACTGTTAACAGTTTAACCCAATTCATCAATTATGTGTGTGAAGTTAAATTTTAAAATTTATAACCCTAGACACATTCTGTTATGTTAACAGAATAATGTTAACCACTTAACAGAACTTATGTTAATGCTTTTATGAGGGATAAATCCAGATTTCTGGAAAAGGAGTCAACGTGGGCGAACAAAAATTATTAAGATTTGTGGACAAGTTTCTCCATCGTTTGCCATCACCAGTATAGATCTTTATGTTCTAACATCTGTACGTGTTCGCCACCTTAAGATATAACCTTAAAAATTGCCTTATAATTTGTTGCAGTTACTTTGACGGTGTTATTCCTTGTGTTAAGACATCACAAATTGATCGTGCGGTCGGGGGTTTAAAAATTTTGCGTCTGTAGGAAAAAATCTGCTCATCTATAAAACCCGTCCCCCGCCTTTAGCCTGGAATGTTAAATATATGTAATAAACAAAACTAAATTTCAACATTGATTTAATCAGGCATTACTGAAGTTTTTTTTTTTTTTTTGTTAATTTTTTATTCAGTTTTTTTTTTAATTTAATTAAAATAAAAAGTCAACAAAATATTATCATCATTATCTTCATTATGCATCATTCCCAGACATCAAGGATTTGTTTGTTTATGATGGTAAATGTAGGAAGAAAAAAGGAATTTAAATATTTCTTGCAAGTGATAAATTCAGCAGAAGGACTTTTTTGATAACCTTTTCCGTCTTCAGGAACTGATTAAATTATCTTAAATTAGATTTTAGGAAAAAAGGCAGAAACATTTATTAACTTTCTTCTGAAAAAGAAAAAAAAAAACCTTTTAATATCAATGAATTAAATTTTTGCCGAAATTTTTAGTCAGAAAAAAAAATTTGTTATACGATTCACAAAAGCATTAAACAATTTACATTTAAATTTTACTCATAAGGAGTTATAAAAAGTATCTAAATTGCAAAAAAAAAAAAAAAAAATTTGCATAAATAAACCACAGGCCATAGAAAACGACAAGAACTGAAAGTTAAAGAAAAAAACCCAACGTTTGTCAAAAAAAAACTAACTGAACGATTGTATTAGTAGGAAATGTGTTTACTTTGTTGTTTTTATGTCACACGTGGGGAGTTTGGGACGATGTATTTTTTACGCTTTTCATACCCTTCACCGAAGGTAAAATAAGTTTGTCATTTCGTTTGTAATTTCAACAATATTTATCTTTGACCCTATAAAGTATATATATATATTTATATATTGTGGGTCCTTATGAATAGTGAAGTTTAACGATGTCCGTCCGTCCGTCTTTCCGCCTATATAGTCCGGAATCTTTTCATATTGAAATTCAGCCTGATCGTTCTACACAGATATGAGCAAAAACTTTTAAAAGCCAGGCATAAAATATATCAAAAACAACTATAAGGACTGTATTTGGCCATGCCGAATTTTTTATACACTTCACCGAGAGTGCGAGTATTTGATGATTGGGCTTTATATGGCATCTATTCATTATAAATCAATCTTTATAAAAACTTAAATCACAGTATAATAACCAGAGAAGACAAATTTGCTTTTTTTGCTGTTTTGCTTCTTTTTTGCTGTTTTTGCCCATTTTTGCTTTTTTTGCTGTTTTTGTTATTATGGTGCTTATTTTGCTTTTTTCCTATGTTTTTGCTGTAAAATAGCTTTTTTAACATAATTTTTACGTAAAAAATATTTTTTTGAGAAAACATGAGAAAAAAATATAATTGACCACTTTTTTCTGGGTTAAAACAAAAATATACGGCATGTAAAAAGCCACATGCGCATGTGGTTCTGACGTAATTTTGACGTCATCACACAACACGCAATGCTTATTGTGGCTTTGCATTGACGTCAAAATTACCTCAGAACCACATGCGCATGTGGCTTTTTACATTCCGTGTACTAGAGGCTTTAGTTGTGGACTCAACGTTTTTGGGCCAAATTCAATACGCTTTATTGCAACTAAAATTAATAAACTTACCATCCCAAAAAAAACAGCCATGTAACTTATTTGAGTTTAAAAAAAAAATATAAATAAACCGGCCGTTGTGAACGTAAAAATAATAAAAAATTAATGACGAAAGAAAAGTCAAATATGTTATTTTTGCTAAAAATGGTAAAATTGTATCCTGAAGTTTTTAAAGTTGAAAAAGATTGGCTTTTTTGTAATGTGTGTTCGAGTAAAATGAATAGCGAAAAAAAGTGCAATGTGGAGCAACATTTAAGTACAAAAAATACAAATTAGCTGCTTGCCAAGAAAATCGTCCACAAAAACTTATAACGGAATTTCCTGTTTATACCAGTAAAAAAAGTAAGCCATCCCAGTTTCAAAAACATCTTTCAAAAGTACGCCAATTTGTCAGTTCCAAGCGAAAGTTCTATTCGAGGAAAATATATACCTCAAATGTATACGGAAGCTTTGGGAAAAATACGTGAAAAGGCTAAAGGTAAATATGTATGGATTTCTGTTGATGAAACAACAGAATGTGAACAAAGATATGTGGCCAACTTTATATTTGGTATTTTAAATGACGATGTTGGAAATACACCTTTTTTTATTGAACATGGGTGTTCTCAAAAATGCAAATGGGGCTTATATTGCAACTTTCTTCAACGATTCATTACAAATTTTATGGCCTGATGGTAAGTGAATATTTGATTAATAATTTTTTTTATATTTTTTTTTTTAATTTAATCTAGGCATTCAATACGACAAGATATTGCTAATGGTAACTAATGCAGCGGCATACATGTTAAGTGCAATTTTGTCCCTTAGGATAATGTATTCTTAAATGATACATTTGACATGTTTTGCTCATGGACTTCATCGTGTTGCTGATTTCAATCGCTTAGACTTTCAGCATGTAAATAAATTAATATCTTGTACCAAATCCGTTTTTGTTAAGTTAATTTTTCAATAACTCGTATTTACACACATACAAACTAAAATTTAAATTTCCATAGGCTCCTCGTAGAAAGCAGTCATTTTTACAAATAAATACCAATTTGGCTCTTCCACCGTACCCATGCCCTACACGTTGGGGTACTTAGATAGAAGCCACAATGCATTATGCAGAATACCTTGATAAAGTAAAGGCTGTTATTTCTTAACTGAAAAGTGAAGACTCAGATTCGATCGCGCACGCCAAAGAAATATATAACTTGCCCGGATTAAGTTCCCAACTTGCGTTTATCAAAAACAATTTTTCAATTATTGTGTCTTCTATAAAAAAAGCTACAAACAGTTGGGTTAGCTATTCACGAAAGTGTAAATATTGTGTCAAATGTACGAGAAGCTCTTGAGAATCTACATGAAAAAATATATATGAAGAAATTTAATGCAGTATGTATTTCAAAGAAATCCGGAGTTCAAACAAATTTTACAAATAAACAACATTCTTCAAACTGGTGCTAAACCTGATGACGAAATTAAATTTTGAAATATAAATTTGCTCCAACAACATCCGTCGACGTGGAAAGAAGTTTTTCCTTATACAATTCACTTTTAACAGAAAGATGAAGAAAAATGACGTTTACAAATATAAAAGCCCACATGATTGGTTATTGTAACTGTCTGAAGAAATAGAATAACTGTAATTTTTTATATTTAAACGTATATATTAAAAAAATAAAAATGCTTTTTTTGCTGCTTTTTTTTCTAAATTTTTGTGCTTTTTTTATATATTTTTTTTGCTGTAAACACTTTGTTTTTTCCTTTTTTTTTTTGTCTTCTCTGATAATAACACAGTTCCACAAGAAAAAAACTACACATAACACAGTTCCACAAGAAAAAAACTACGGGTTCTTACAACGGATTCTGGTAGAGGCGACAAAAAAAATAGACGCGCGTAAAAGCGTTTTTTGTTTGTAGATCTAAGGTAGTTAGCATACCGAAGTTCACTTTTTAATTTTCTCATCAAATCGCGAGGCAGTCTGCAATCAGCGGCTATTAAACTTAAATAAATTATGCCTGTTTTTAGCAGCGGTGTTTTCCTTTTAGTCCGGAGATGGGAAATTAAAAAATTCATGAAATTATTGACCCGTTCTCGTATTCCAAAAGTACGCGTTATATTCGGCCTACAGTTATTTATAAACCGATCTTTACGAAATTTGACTGCGTCATTTCTAGTCTTATGAATATATAACAGATCAAGTTTTAGTATAAATGCATTATTTGTTAGGGTTTTTTGCATACCAAAGTGTTTTTTGAGAGTCGGCTTTAAGGTTAATTAATGTTACATTCGTACGCGTTTTCTGATTAATATATAAACATTTTTTGATCTTTAAAAAGCGATAATAGCTTCATCTTATACATAGTGCTTAGTGACATTACTGTGTACTATCGAATGGCATATATTTATATTTCTTAGCGGGTATTTGTTGCGAAATAATTGATCATAGAGTTTTGTGACGCTCGCTACAAAAAGTGGAAGTACCTTTAAAAATTCAACTGTTTTTGCGTATTTTTTTAACCGACTTTCGATTAATAAAATACACAAAATCTTATCCTTAAAAGAATAGTGAACATAAGAGAATTTAAAAATAACTTTTTTGCAGTCATTGTCACGTGAACTCATTGTCACGCACGCTACGCGAAACACGTTACATTTTTTCCAGTAACATATAAAGAAACACAATTGTATTTAGCTGAACAAATAAAAATTTATATTTGTTTTTATTAACATTTTTAAATACAAATTTTTTATTTATAAATTCATTTATCAATGAATGTAAATTTGTTTATTAAAGAATTTTATATTTTGATGGATGCATGTCCATGTAAATCTTGTGCGCAAAGTACAAGTTGCAATTTTGGATATAACTAAATGAAATTTGGTATGTGCGTTTACATTGTCCATGAACCAAGAACCATGCCTATTGAAAATGGTGACAATCACACGATAATTTCACATAGCCTCCATACAAGCTTCTTTTCGGAAAAGAGTATTTTAATACCCTAATTTCCTTATAACTGTTGGTAATAAAAATATGGCGACAACACTTTTACGATAGCTACTATATTATTCCAATATGTTGTGCTGGTGGGTCTAGAATTTACCAAAGATGTCAGATAAACCCCCTCCCTAAAATCTCTTAAGGCATATAAATCAGTCCAAGTTAAGCTATCTTTTTGGTTTAAAATATGTTAAGGCTAGCAAATCTTTAAATCAGTAAAAATATAAACCATCTCCATAAGCACGAAACTGGTATTTAAGCTCCTAATACAGACAGTATGAATTTGACAACAGTTATCGTTGGGCTTCCGCATTATTATATTTTTATCTACAAATTCTATATGGGGCACTGTTTATAGCTGTTGAGTTTAAGCTGTGTTTAAACATTCACTGATTTATAAGCCGTAAGTCGAAAAAATTCATACTGATACATTTATTTATCTAAATAATATAATATAACGGACTCTTATATGAACCTTATGCTAAGATATAAGAAAAGAAAATAATATTGAAGCGGTTTTTAATACAATTTTTGGAAGCACTCAAATCGTGACGCACGCTAAAAAATTTAATACGCAAAATTTTTTTATTTTCTTACTGTCGAACTTAAATTTTTTATTTGGTTAAAAGGAGGTAATGAAATTGAAAGAAAACTATAGACGACTTGAAAAAACAAAATTTATTCAACTCACAATATAAAAAAACCCCTATTTTTTCGCATCACACGCTACATCTCTCGGACCTGATATTTCATACCTAATAAATAAAAATAAAATAGTAAACAAAATAGTGTTATACCAAAATTTAAGACAAATAGTGAATACAAATATAGCTTACAATCGGACCATCTGTATTAACACTAAAGTATTTTTATGAACACCTAAAAAATTTTAACTTCTAGCATAACATTAAAAGATCTGATGTAGGGTAATATTTGGTTATAATTTTTGTATTTATGATCATCGAAATATATTTTTTTTTATATTTTTGAAATTATAAATTAACTTAGATTAATATGAAAAATTTTTGGTTGGTGGACAGTTTCTGGGATTTGCCCATATGTTAAATGATGGACCGATCTTTTAATTGAAAAAAATTTAATTGTATGATTTGTGGTAATATACAGCCGAGTGAGAGATCCCGTACGGAATTATTCCATTCGGAACCGAAGAAAACATATTTGTTTATTCATAGAAAATATATTTTGATAGTTATTTGGGTTTTAGGATACAGAAAACTCCCATTCCGTTCATGAAAACAAAAATGGTTTCATTCCGCAAATTTTTTTCGTAATTTTCTGAAGCACCAAAATACGGAATGAGTTCCGTTTCCGAACGGAGTTGTACTCTGTGGCATAGCTGATAAAATGAGTTTGTTCAGTATTATAATATAATACGAAATTGTATGTAATGAACTTGTGGACTCGAAAGAAGAAAGATCTAATGTGCGATTAACGGCTGAGCTACCAAACGAATTACCTCCGCTCATTGCACCAAGCGGTTTATCGTTAGATCGCAAATGGTATTTGTATGAAAATGTCAGGGTCTTATGAACTGATTTAAAGAAACGGGTTTTTGCAGCTCCTAAACCGAGTGAACCCGAAGCGAAAAAAAAAATCGAAAAATTAATCTGAACCTCAAGAGAAAAAGAAAGCTGAAGTCAAAGCGCCGAAAAAAGAAAAACTGAAATTGTCAAACGGAAAAAATCGAAGTACCAGATCACGTAACAACGAAAAAAGTCCAATCTCCAAAAAAATTCGAAGACTGACAAAAAAAAAATATAAAATAATTAAAACCAAAAAATCAAAAAAGTAAAATTTTAATGTTTTTCTCATTTTTATCGATTTTCTCAAGTTCGTTTTGTACGTTTTATGGGGTAAATAAATTTTTATCAGAAATCTTACTAATTTCATCTTATTCTACACCCTTTTAGGTACCAGAATCAACTCTAAAGTCCAAACCCGTTTTTTGACACACTAGGTTCCTTTTCTCGGAGAAGGTCACATATAACGATCTTGCCTTCCTCTACCAATATAAGTTAGTTCTTGTTACAGAAATCTTAATTTTTTAGGGTTTATTTTCCTACTGAGCGGTTTGCGCTGAATTTCAATCTCAAACTGCTTAGGAGAACATTATTTTTGCGACAAAAAACCGTCAATCAAACCAAGGAAAAGCCTGATAAATTCTGTGGGGACTCTGCACCATCGATTTAATGGTAAAAAAGTGGTTACCTCACTTTCGTTGTGGCCCCACAAGTGTAAATGACGCTGAACGTTCTCGACGGCCAATTGAAGTCACTACACCTTGCGTTTGCTCTCAAGGATTGTTGTTTGCTTCAGAGGATTATTTGAAGTTGTTTAACCGCAATTCGAATGAGTTTTTGCGGCGCTTTGTAACTGTATATGAAACATGGATCCATTACAACACTCCGCACACCAAGCAGCAGTCTAAACAATGGGGTTTTCCGGGTCAACCGGCTCCGAAGAAGGCCAAGGTAAGTTTTTCGGCCAATAAGGTGATGGCAACAGTTTTTGGATGCACGCGGGATAATCCACATCGATTACCTTCCAAAGGGAAAAACAATAAACGGCGAATATTATGCCAACTTATTGGACCGATTTAACGAGGATTTAAAAAAAACGACCCCATATGGCCAAGAAAAAAGTTATTTTTCATCAAGATAATGCACGGGTGCCTACGTATGCAGTCTCAATCGGTGGAAAGAGATTTTGCTCCCACGATGAAATAATTGGTCAAACAAATGCCTATTTTATGGAGCTCGAAGGATCCTATTTTTTAGAAGGGATACACAAATTGGAGAAACGTTGAGCAAAAAGGAGATTGTTGAAAAAAAAATTTTTTTTTTGTAAAAGTCACGGACTTATTGATCCGCCCTCGTAACTCAGAATTATTCAAGAAATATACTTATACATTCCAAAGGATCTTTGGTGCATATTTGTTGGTTTTTTACACATTGCATGACAAACTAAGTATACCCTATTTCAGGACTAGTGTTGGAGGGTATAAAAATTCATGTGGAAAACGAAATTTATGTATGTGCACAAAATGGGCTAAATGCCTGTATAAAAGCATGTTATAATTTATGCAGGCAGGCAGTTTTTCCAGAATAGGGTTCCTATGCCATGAACAATTTCTGGGAAAAACAATTGCAAAATTTCTGGTGCCCCAAATGAATCATATCAGTGTTAAACAAGTACAACTTTTTTATTTTGTTATATAATTTTTTGTTTTTTTTTTGCAAACTGTAACTGAATTCCTAGAAATTTATAATGAATGCATGGAGCGCCTAACAACGCGATTATATATTTTTATATTCTTGTCAACGAACAATTGCTATGACGCAGAAAAACTACCGTCTATATTTTAATTTAAGATCAGTCTCTACAGTCTTCATTATTAGGAATAAAGTCGGCCGTTTTTAGAAAAGGGGTTCAGTGATCGACCGTCCTGGAAGAGGTGCCCATCGATATATTCACATTGAGGGCAACTTGGGAGCAGTGAGTCAGAGCATTGAAAATGATCTATATGTCTCAACCCGTCGTCGTTCCGGCCTATTGGGTATTTCCAAAGCAACTTTGAAGAACATTTTTTAATTGGACCTAAAGATGCATATCAGTGATGCTATACGTACACAAATAGGGATTTTTTCTTAATAAATTGGCCGTAGGGAAAAGGAGGACGTATCTTTTAAAATCATTTTAACGTAGGGACTATTTAAAAGTTGTAGGGATTTTTGTGGGAAAACTATGGATAATTTCGGGCTGCGTAGTGACTTTTCAAAAAAGTTTATAACATCACTGAACCATACCAAGATTGGCAACCGATACTGTTATTAATACCGATACCGCTTAAACACCGTTCCCCGGTACCCTGGTACGCTAGCTGGTAGTGAGGTAGTCTATCAGTACCGGGGTTGCGGGTTCGATTCCCGCCAGAGACTCTGATCTCCTGCAGACAAGCGAAGAGCTTCGCGGGATTAGCGTAGGAATAAAAAAAAGAAACAAGTGTTGACAAATTAAATTTGTTTCTACTCTGCAAAATTTATATTTATTTATTTTTTTAAATATTAACTATGCAAAGATAATACATTTTAATGTTTTGACAATATTTGAGAGAAAATCTATTTAATAATTGCGACCATGTAAGAGACGTGTCGTCTAAGTTGTATAGACTACGGATGTAACGATACGCATTTTTGCCGATACTATACCGATAACAAGAAGAAATAACGCCGATATCGATACAGATACCCTTACGAATATAAAATTTAAATTCAAGGTAAAATTAAGAAAACTCAAGTAGAGTAATTTCTTTATAATTCAAAATTAGAGTGTTAGAGATTTTTAATATTTAAAATTGATTTTAACAAGATTTTAAAAACAACGAAATGAATTAAAATTCATGGTAAAATTAATTTATTTTTTAAACAAAAAAAAAAAAAAAAAAACAGTGTAAGAAACTATTAATATTCCAAATTAATATTAATAAGATTTTTGTTTGAAAAACAAAGTATTCTCAGCTTTTGCGAAGATTATTTCGCAACTGGAAGCAGAACTGCAATAAAAACTCGTCTCTCAGATGTGACTGAACTCATTTCACAACTTAAGTATTTCTGCGCCATTGTCTTGAATTTCGAGTACAATATTTAATATCGCCAGTAGACTTGCGTCTTTAGAAAACTTAGAAGATCTAAGGTATATCTAGACTTTTTATTTAGCTGAACCACAGCGTACGATGGACAGAGGATCATACTTCTCCAAATTTTCTTTTAATATTTTCACAAACGCTTTAAAGGTCAGTTCTTGTAGACTTATCAGAACTATTACGTGTCTTCAACACTTTCGGAATGTAGAGTCATGTTGATTAGTCAATAAGACGTTTTTTCGATTTATTATCTTTTAAATTTTCTAGCTTTGTATCGAAGGTAGAGAATTGTGGGTAATCCAAAAATTTCATTATTCTCTAAACCCTTAAATCTTTCATTCAGAGCTAATGCTACGTTAACCTGAAATTTTTGGAATCTGAAGTATTCTGCATCTCAGTTTATTCATTTGTCATATTTTGTATGTTCGAAGACTGTTGACTAGCGAAATTGCGTCAGAGAAATGTTACAGTGGATTTGCTTATGGATTTTGTGGTATCTTTGAAGCAACACAAAATGTGTAACAAAATGATCTGTTCTTTCACAAAAATCATTAAAAATTAGCAAAAAATTCTTAAAACGTACAAATTAAAAAAAGATTTATCAATGGGAGAACGTTTTACTATAGCGTGATCCATTTCGAGGTTCCCTACTTTTTTTAAATTGTTTCAAATTTAATGGGGAATGTTTATTATCATTTGAAAGAACATTCTTTGGCATTCATTTTTTGAAGATTATGTCTATTTAATGTTGGCCGTTGCCACGTCGCAGATGGTCCATCCGTTAAGTCCAATTTGCGATGACTCTTTTGAGCATTTCGACTGGTAACTGGCAAATGACACGTGTGATGTTTTCCTCCAAGGCCTGAATCGAAGCGGGTTTGTCCGCATAAACTTTAGACTTTACATATCTCCACAGGAAAAAGTCTTACGGTGTGATATCACACGATCTTGGTGGCCAATCGAGCGGCCCAAAACGTGAAATTATGCGCACACCGAAATGTGCGATTGATGCGATGTGTCTTGTTGAAACCAAATGTCGCCGGGATCACGAGCTTCAATTTCAGGCATCAAATAGTCGGTTATCATGGCACGATAACGGTCGCCATTGATGGTTACGTTCGCACCGGCATAATTTTTAAAGAAATATGGACCGATAATCCCACCTGCCCACAAACCACACCAAACCGCTGTTTTTTCTGGATGAAGTGGCAGTTCTTGAATCTCTTAAGGTTGCTTTGCGGCAATTTTTTTTGTTTACATAAGCATTGAGCCAGAAATAGGCCTCATCGCTAAACAAAATTTTCCTCGAGAACGTCAGATCTTCTTGGAACTTTTCAAGAGCCCATAGAGCGAAGCGATGTCGCTTGGAAAGGTCGAGCGGCTTCAGTTGTTGCACAAGCTGTATTTTGTACGCTTTCAATTTAAGATCTCGACGTAAAATGCACCAAGTCGTTCCATACGTCAGTCCGAGTTGCTGCGAACGGCGCAGTGAATACTATGCACTAATTAATGCTGGGTCTCAAAATGGGTGATGGTATTGCGAATAGAACGCTCAGTAGGCCGATTATGTTGACCATAAGTTGAGCGAAGTGCACGAAGCACATTCCTCACAGAACGTGAATTTTCGTAATAAAGTTGAACGATTTGTAAACGTTGTTCTGGCGTAAGTCTTTCCATTATTAAATGCCAATACTAAACAAAAATAACATGACAGCATGACACGACTCACATGTGATCTGTCAAAAAAGGCTATTGAAAAAAGTATCTCTACTAGAATCACCCATTATAATGGTGAAAAACAAAACTGCTGATGGTGCATGTCCACACTAGAGATCTGCATTTGTGCGATTAAACGACACATGAATTCACATACCAGACTAGCCAGTAGTGTGTTGTGTGTGATTTTAGAAGCATACACAATTTATTGTGTGTAAGAAATAACCTATGTGTGCAAAGCGATCAATTATTTATGTGAGTGTTGTGAGAGAAATATTTGATACAGGTATAAATTACCAATATGCTCTTTTACACGAGTAAATACACTTGTGTGGCGAAGTACATATTGTGTTTTATCAACACAACATGTGTTTTGTGTTTTCAAAATTTTTTTAAGTTTTAAGATGAGCAATTTTACCTTTTTTTTGACATTATTTGATTTTTTATCGATAATTTTATTAAAAATTTTGACGGTTTGCATAATAATAATTTTTTTATTTATAATAGTATTACTGTTATTGTTTTTGAAAATTATCAAATAGGGGAAAAACCAATTTTAACAAAACAAGAAAGACAATAAGCACACGAATGATTAGTGTGATTTTAAACTTAACTCAGGTTTTTTTATTGTAAGATGTATGAATTTGAGTTCATCAAACAATAATAGGGACACACACACAATTAGTGTTAGTGTATGTGCTTCACTTTTTCATGAACGGTGTTGTGTTGATCTCTCATTTAAAATGATTGAGCGTGAATGACTAGCTCTCATTTTTTTACACATTTGATTTGAATATCAAATACACACACAACAATCATTTGGCTAGCAAATACATTTGTGCAGACCTCTAGTCCACACCAAGCGTTCAATGCGTTTATGCATCAGTCCCAAAAGTCGTAGTGTAAAATTGTGTTGACAAGTTACACAGCAAACGCGTGAAATGAATAAACGCACCGAAGGCATGAAGTAGAATTTCTTTCTACTTTAGCATGTGTCTCGAAAAAACGAAAACCCCGTGGCGTGGGGCGACCTCCAGCTTAAGAATAAAAGAAACAATTTATTATTCTATTTGATTTTTTGTTATTAGTTGTTATGCAAAAGATAAGCATAAAAACGTGAAGTATCGTTGATATATTGGTATTGCTATCGGTATTCGTTACAGCCTTAGTTTAGAGCCCTTCTTTGTTTTATTAGCACTCCTGTTTGGCTTGTTTAATGAAATTGTAAAACCGATATACCTAAAACGTTATAAGCGTTTCTGTATCGGAACACCGATACTGTATAATTGAAATACCGACACCGTTACTGAAATATGTTTCGGTTGCCAACCTTGATCCATACAAAATTCAACTTGTAAAAGTACTGCTACTACTACTAATACTTCTAATACTACTGGTATGTATTAATTGGCTCATCCTGTACTAGATGATACGAAATAG
Source organism: Pollenia amentaria (assembly GCA_943735925.1). Taxonomy (NCBI): domain Eukaryota; kingdom Metazoa; phylum Arthropoda; class Insecta; order Diptera; family Polleniidae; genus Pollenia; species Pollenia amentaria. The sequence continues at coordinate 177,272,438 of OX031010.1, read as the reverse complement.
ATTCTCGATGATAGCACAAATTACAGCCATCATTGAAGACATAACTCTAGTTTTAGCGATATAGCGTTTTATCAAAATTAAAGGCATTTGCAGGTTATATATATTTGCATAACTTGAGAAGGCTTTTCTCAATTCAGTAAAATAAAAACTCCAAAGTTCTACAACAAAACCTAGATGGTTACTGTTCATCGAATCGAAGAACCTCATCTACTTTTTTTAAAATAACTTTTTTTATGTGTATTCAAATTAAGTTATTTTTTTCAACAACGAGAGCTGATGACGAAAGCTTTAAAAATTAAATTAATTTGAAAACACAAAAAGAGCTCAAATTCGTATCGAATCAAAAAAAAATAACTTTTATTTTGTTATTCAAACATTTTTATTGATTTTTTACATTAAAATTGTTCGTCTATTCGACGAAGAGTATCCTTAATGAACTAAAATGAAGAGTAACCTTTCAGTGTTAAGGCCTGCAAACATTATTTCTAAATCTGCACAGTAGTTTCAGAGATATCGTAAAAGTTTGAGCAAAAAAAAAAAAATTGTTTTAATTCCCAGCTAGCATAGGCCGTTTGTTAGACGATGATGTTCAATATACAACTCCTAAAAGAGTCTTCTGATGATTATCTGACGAGTTGCAAAAACAAAAACATCTAAATTTTTTTTTTTTATTACTTTTTAATATATTTTTGACATGCTCGTTTTTTAATATTGGAATGAACCTTTTGCGACTCTCTGTAAGAGTCATATAAGAATTACTGAGCTACCTAAATAAGAGCGTTTTTGAAATATGAATATTCTATTGCCAATACAATTTCAATAAAAACGGACCTAAGGATCTGTAAAATAAGATTTGCCGACAGGAATTTGATAATTTCCCGACCTTAAGGTTTGTTTGATATAAATTGTATGAAAATTACAAGTTTTGACATGAAAAACACGCTTGATGCCCTTATTTAGGTAGCTCAGTTATACGGCTGAGGATTTCGCGAGTTGTAAAATAATCTCTACGTGAGTCTCATACGACTCTTGGCATGCTTTTTTAAAAATTCGTCAGATAATCTCTACATACATCAAAAACGATTCCCTTAGGATTAATATAAGAGTCGTTTTCTATGTTATGGAAGAATCTCTCATACGAATCAGCACGTGCAACAGTTTCTCCCGTGCGGGGAATCGTTTACAATTAAAAAATGCGCTCGCCGACGATCAAAAACACTCGTCATGAGATTCCCAGTAGATTCCAAGACGATTGAAAATGCTAGCTGGGTCTTTTAAGATTTTTACTTCTACAACTTTATAAAAAAAAAAACAGCGAGCCAGTTGTTCGTCCAGTAGCCTGTAGCAAAATATATTCTTAAGAAACTAAGCCATTTTTTTCTTTAAAATCAGTGCAAAACTTTTGATTTGATTCACAATTGAGTGACAGAATAAAACTGATAGAAATGTAAAAATTTTGCACTCCTTTGCATTATTCTAAACAAAAAAAAAAAAAAATCCCGCGAATTCCTGGTAATCAACCAAAAATTGTGAAAATTCCCAGTAATAAAAAATGCTTAGAAAATATGAAACCCTTAAACAGAAAGAAAAACACAAAAACTTTATAAACACGAAACAACAAAAGCATTAAAAACAGAAACGGATGTGGTTGCGTTATAGTACTGCTTGTAATTCAAACAGGAAAATGCTAATTGTTGAGTTCACTCAAAAGGCTTTTGTTAGTATATTTTTTGCGGGTTTTCTTTGTTACCGTACGCAGTAAAAACAAAAATAATTGTCAAAAAAACGTAATATCGTAGTTAAAGACAGATAACATACATCAAAGGAATAAACTTGGTCTTTGAAAAGGGATTTGAAAAAAGGCTTTTAAAGGATTTATCTTTTTGATGTTACCGCATAACTGTATTTAAAGCTGCTGAATAAAACTAAATAATAATATTTTAAATATGTAATTATGTTCGCTAAATTTACACACCATTTTTATTTGCCGCAATTTATGCAGTAAAATTTAGGGAACTCTTAAAAAAAGGGAAACAGTTTAAAGTCACCTGGGGATTACACAGCTACAGATCTATAAATATTCATTATAGAAACACTTTTTCCTTATACACATACTCCCTTATGCAAACAAAGTTAAAGTTCACGTTATTTTACCAACACATAAATACACTTATTCTCCCAGCAAAAAACTAAAAACAAAAGAAAATTAAAGCAATAAAATGAGACAGAGTTTGAAGTTACTGCCGACGTTTAAATTATGGGCTTTAGGTTTTTTGCCTGAACTCTTTTCTTTTCTATAAAAAGATGATTTATTTTTTGTTAATATTACCATAAAATCAAATTAGTTGTTTTAAATCAAATTGATGACAATTTTAATATTTACAATCTCTTACACCAAAATTTTGTAAAATGAAAAAATTATTCTACTTGAGTTTTGTCAATTTTATCTTGAGTTCAAATTTTATATTCGTATCGGTATCATCGATATTTGTTTTTGAGTATCGGTATCGTATCGGCAAAAAGGCGTATCGTTACATCCCTTATTTTAATGTCCTGAACATTTAGACAGTCTTCGGCCGGGCGCAAAGATTTCCTCCTCCATGTTATAAAAATAACCGAATTTGCTAACTTAAACTTGTCTGCATAGCCAGCGAGGGTTTTTTGAAAATTCTTATACCAAAGAGGAACAAAGTTTTTCCCTCTTTGGTATAAGAATTCGGGATTTTGATACTATCCCAAGAAATGTTAATATAAAATTTATAAAATTTCTATAAAATTTGTTGGGGTAATATTGAATTTCTTAAAATTTGCATTGTATTAAAATAAATTAAAAATAGCCCCATATTAAAAATTGTGACTTTTTTTTTTTGGGGTCATTTTTTATTGCACGATACTGGAGTCATCTTTCATTTCATTTAAAATGCCAAAACTACCCAACGAAAAAATTGAAAAAATAAAAAAAAATATAAATTTCCCCAAAATTAAGTCCTCATGTAGCATTTTGCGCAATATTTCATTTTGTTTTTGAGCCGATTTTTCCTGGGGTCATTTTGCGCACCGCCGCTATTTTCCACCGCAGGTCTAGTTAAAATAAATGAAAAATAGCCCCAAATTAAAAATGTTGGGGTCATTTTTCATTGCACGATACTGGAGTCATCTTTCATTTCATTTAAAATGCAAAAACTACCCACGAAAAAATTGAAAAAATCAAAAAAAAAAATAAATTTCCCCAAAATTAAGTCCTCATGTGACATTTTGCGCAATATTTCATTTTGTTTTTGGGGCGATTTTTCCAGGGGTCTTTTTTCCACCGCAGGTCTAGTTCAAAGGGACTTACGGAAATCGTTTATCTCCGCAAAAGTTAAGAATATTTGTTTTATCAAACAAAAATCTTATTAATATTTTGTAAAAAAAAAATTTATTTTTATCATGAATTCTTTGTTTTTTAAATCTTATTAATATCAATTTGTAGGCTGTGGGAAAAATCGCCCAAAGAAAAATGGCCCAAAAAAAAAAAATAAAAAATCGCCCAAATGAAGAATCGCCCAACAGAACATGAAAAATGACCCAAAAAGTTATATATGAAATTTTGCCCAAAAGAAACGAAAAAGGGCCAAAAAAAAAAAAATGAAAAATTACCCAAAAAGCAAAAACGAATTTTTTCCCGGTGGCATGTTATAACGTCTAGTGTCATAGTGTTCATGGACGTTATGACACTCCAAAAAGTGTCATAGTGTCCATGGACACTGCGCTAACTAAAGCTTCTCTGCACAGCCGGCCTTCGGCCGGGCGCAAGGATTTTCTCCTTTATGGTATAACAAACACCGGCTTCGCTAACTAAAGCTTCTCTGCATAGTCGGCTTTCATTTGGAAACAAGGCAGATTTTAGAAGCTTTACTTAGCGAAGCCGGTGTTTGTTATACCATAGAGGAGAAAATCCTTGCGCCCGGCCGAAGGCCGGCTGTGCAGAGAAGCTTTAGTAAGCGAAGCCGGTGTTTGTTATACCATAGAGGAGAAAATCAAAAAATGGGCCATTTTTCATACAACATTTTTGGGTGATTTTTCATAATGAAATTTAAAAAACGAAAAATCACCCAACAATAACGAAAAATAGCCCAAAAATTTTAGGTCACTTTTCATATGAATTTAGGCCCAATTTTACATGGAATTTTTTTGGGCGATTTTTCATTTTTTTTTTTGGGCCATTTTTCTTTGGGCGATTTTTCCCACAGCCCAATTTGTAATATTAATAATCTCTTACAAAATAACGTATAATTTACATTTTACTGAACTTGAGTTTTGTTAAATTTAAATAGAATTAAAATTCAATATGAGTATCCGTATCGATATCGGCAAAAAGCCGTCTCAGTACATCCCTAATTATAAAATATTTTTTATGTTTTTAATTATTTGTTTCGTCTCATCACAGAAAAAAGTTTTTTATCAATTAAAAAAATTGTTTTAAAAGTATTTAAATTTAATTAATGTAATAATTGAATCAATTATTTTTTAAGTAGAAAGAAAATTAAATATATAATTTTGATTTAATTAATATTTAAGTTGTTTTGAAATAAATTTTCAATTTAAATATTCTTTAAATATCAAAAAATATTAATGGATTTTTTCGTTTAAAATAAAATAATTTAAACTTTTAGGATTGTTGTTGGGAATTGTCAATTTTTTTTTAAACAAATTAACACAATGTTTGAAATGGCAAAGTTTTTTGATCATTTTTTTTAATTAAAATTAAAAATATCATTTATTGAAAAAAAAATTTTAAAATAAATATAAAAATAATAATAATCAATATAATCATTTTGGTAATAGGAGCAAAATCAACAAATTGTTTGCTTGATATTATGAAATTGGTATAAATTTGGTGATTAGAGAAATTTTTTTAATTTTTTCTGTGATACACAAGATGTATGTGTTTTGAAAATATTTTTTCTTACAAGCAAAGAAGGTATTCAGTGATCTTCATTATAAATAAGTGTTTGCTGTCAAGAGCTTTTAGTTTCATGTACTTTTTATATGTACATATGCGTTTAGTAATTTGTTTCTTCTCAAATCTTCTCATATCAATCTTTTAACAGAATTGACCGGAAAAAATGAGAAAAAATTTAAAAAAAATTAAAACAGGACTCTAATGGCATAATGGCAGATGTTTTGGCAAATCCAGGAAAAATGACTGAGAAATTAGATATTCTGCATTATGAGCTGCTTTCGATTTCTCCAACATCTACGATGAAAGTGAAAGAATTTTTTCCAAGTCATTTTCCAATAAATCCTAAACATTTGAAAAAAATTATTTTTCAAAAACATTATTTTTAAAAATCTCCTTAAAGCTTTGAAATAAATAATCAAATTATCTCACAGATTATTTTTTAATTAATAAATAATTATGTATTAATAAAAAATATGTATGACATATTTTTGGAATTATTTTTTTGTTTACTCATTTTAATTCAAGAATTGTTATGTTTGTTATGTTATTGGTTTTTTTTTACTAATAAACCCCAAATAATAAATAATTTATGCATTTTAATTATTGAAATTACTTTATTTATAAAAAAAAACTTATTTAATCGGTTAACCGATCAATAACAAAATTAACCGATTAAACCAAAACGTCGGTTAATTAATCGAGCCAATAATGAATACCAACATTTATATCGAAGTAATGGCATTTAAAGCTATCTTCGCAAGTAGTATTTGTATGGGAGCTTTGGTCCAATATGGACCGATTCAAATTAAATTTGGTAAGATGATTTTGAAAAAAAACCTTATTTAATCGGTTAACCGATCAATAACAAAATTAACCGATTAAACCAAAACGTCGGTTAATTAATCGAGCCAATAATGAATACCAACATTTATATCGAAGTAATGGCATTTAAAGCTATTTTCGCAAGTAGTATTTGTATGGGAGCTTTGGTCCAATATGGACCGATTCAAATTAAATTTGGTAAGATGATTTTGATTACAATCAAATAAGTTTGGACCAAATTTAATCTAAATACCAACATAATAAGTTTGCTTAGGGGCCCAAAGGCACCATTCCGGAAAGAAGCAAATTTTGGATCAATTCCAACAATTTTCAAAAGGCTTGATCATTATGCCAATCAGAAACTACGTTACCAAATTCAATCAAATTATCTTAAGAATTACGACCTGCTAGCCGGACCGACGAATAGACATCGCTAGATCGCCTAAGAGAGAGATTCTCAGTTGATTGACCGAAAGGTGGATCTGGGAGCAATATTTAATATCCGGACAATCCACTATTTTGGTGTTGGTATTAAAACACCCGGTATGCCAGTTGGTAGTGAGTTTTTTATTGGTAAGAAGGTTGTAGATTCGCTTCCTGCCAGAGACTGGTATATTATTTCCCTACAACGTGATGGAGATTTACGATACTTTGCAGAAGGCTTAAAAAGACAATATTAATAAACCAATTACTGCCTGTGTTTGAAAGAAAAATAAAAAATTTTGTTTGGGAATTTATATTTAAAACATTAACAATTGTTAGTTATTTTATTGTTGTTTCAATGTAAATTCCAAAAGGGAAGTGCTCATAGAAACAAGCCTATCCCACCAACAATAAATTTCAGTGCATTTATCAAGAGAAAGAATTGGGAAATGAGAACATTAAAACGAAATCTTATTAATGAATTTTTTCTTCCAAAAAAACTTTAAGAAAAAATATGCAAGTGGCAGTGCAATAAAGCTGAACTGGCAAATCGTTTTAATTTGATTTTCTTGCGAAAATTTCTTATTTTGCGAAGCGCTAATGGTACATTTTAAAAAGTAAGCACACATTTATGCGCTACGCAATAAGACATACAGACATGAACTAAGGCAAAGTGAACGAATTCATAGTAAATTTAAAAAATAAAAAATAAATAAATAAAATTTGAAGACCCAATATCGTGGCTCTTCAAATTACTAAGAAGCATGTTTGTAAGGGATTATATTAAAGAATAACGGTAACAACAAAAAATTCAGTGTGTAAAGCTGATCGATATATTCACCAATATTAATGTGCGCTGAATAAAGCGCTTTCTGTGCCAAAAATGTATTGGTTCAAAGTGGGCACTCGCCATATAAAATTCATGTCTTCCGTTAGCGGAATGGTAAGCGAAACTTTTACGTTTCTCTCTAACATACCTGATTCGGTGGAAGCTCCATTTTTTATTGGGTAATAATGTCAGTAATTTGTTTTCAATTTTGTTTTTTCCTCACCCACTTACAACAACTATTTGAGTTGCAAAATAGCCAACCAATTGAAGTTGGGAATGTAAGAAAAGATAAATTCACTGTTTATTGTTGTTGTTTTGTTTAAGCAAGTATTACTTAAGAGTTGGTAATTCTCAATCACTTTACAGTTTTATTTGTATAATACCTTAAGCTTTTCTAAGGTCGTTGGAAAAAGGCTTTCTGATGATCTCGTCTAAGCAACCAGTGAAATGAATCTTAGCCTATCCCACCAACAATAAATTTCAGTGTATTTATCAAGTTAGAGTAAGAATAAGGAATTTAGCACATTAAAACCAAATTTTAGTAGGGAAATTTTTAATTTTTAGAATCTGAAAGAAAGGTCAAAGAAAAAACCAACTTTTAATATTTCTAATTTTCATTTTAAAAACCAGCCAGTAAGACTTCTTTCCAGTTTTTCAAAATAAAAACATTTTATAATTGGTTTCTTAAACTAGGAAAAATTCTCATTTTTCCGCTTTATAAAATTTTTCACAAATGTCTTGAGGGAAAGAAGCGCCCCAATCAAATAAAAAAAAAAAAATTCTAATTTATTTAATCAACATTATTATCTTTCAAAAAATATAAATTATTCATCAGAATGTGCTGGGGCAAAAGTTATGTGATATGATTTTTTCCGTTTCCACGACGAACTGCGCGGTGGTACCACCCGTGAATGAAATTTGGTTTTTGCAGCTAAAAAGGTCATATTTCAGCAAGCCTATTACTACCCGTGCATTGTAGAAGGAAATGAAACGCTGTATTTATAAAATTCTGCCACATTTATGCAAATGTTAACGGGTACTTTGTTTCGTTATAGAACTCCCCATTGTAAATTTTAAATAAAAAGAGATTTAGTATAATTCCTTTCATTTCAAGACATCATCTTCATATTCCAAATACACTTTTATGTGATTTTTTTATATATTTTGACTTTTAATTTTTTTTTTTTTTTTTTTTGCAAAAAACCATGATTTTGAACTTTCCAGTAACTTAACGAACCGAAAAAAAATATCCTAATGGACTTATAATGTAAGATGTGCCTGTTTATTTCGCCTCATAGTTTAAAATTCAAGAAAATAAAATTAAGTCTTCTTCTTTTTTATAAATTTATGAAAAAAGCAAGAAAAATAAATTTTATTATATTCTTTACCTTTCTGTGTGTTATGAATACAAATTAAACTGCTACAAAAATGAAAATCATTTTTTTCACGTGTTCTATGTGTTTGCTTTAAAACAACAGACTCTTAATTAATTTTTTTTCCCCCAGAAGTAATACAGGGTGACTCAAATATGAGCTACCAATGTTAAGCATGTATAAAATTCTTATTTTAGGTGTGTGCGAAATGGTAGTAAAGTTCTATGGTGAATTAAAATTGTGAAAAATTTCCACGCCAATGGTAAAATTAATACAAGCACCCAGGGCTAGTGACATTTTATTCAACTCGACAGTGTTAAAATTTTACTTCCATGAGTACTTTGCTACCGCTTCAGAAACACCCTTTGTAATAAATATGTTTCTAACTTAATTCATGGAAATTTATAATTAATACATACAGTACGGGTTAAAATTATCGTCGTTTTCTACTCTATACAAACAATTTAATGTTCCCTTGAAAAAGGAAGTAACAGCAAACTTGGTATTCTGACAGTACTAAAATTGTAGGGATCGGCTCCAGTTCGTAACACTTTATATGATTACTATATATGTCACTTTAATAAGGTGATTTCCTAGGAGGGGGTTAATTGGTACCTTTTTGACATATTGTAACAGGTCGTTAAAATAAAGGAAATGGACACATTCAATTTCGGTTAAAATAATGCCTGCCGCAGATATTGTCCCGAGTGAACTATGTTAATATGATAGATTCCCTTCACATAAAGTAATAAAATCAGCCACTACCCGCACGAAATCCAGTCAAATGACTTGTTGGACTAACTACTATTGAAACACATTATCACCAGTTGAGTGATATGTCTTGTTTTCACCTATCACAATTCGTTCCTTTTGAAATGAATACTGTGTTCTGGTCACGTGATAAGTGCTTTAGAAATGAATATTTTTTCTCTTTTTGCAGGTTATGACTAAATTAATGGTAATTTATAATTAATACACATAGTACGAGATAAAAGTATCTTTTTTTATATTCTTTTCCAACAATTAATTGTTTCCCTGGAAAAGGAAGTAACACCAATCGTTTCACGTGATAGTTCTAACGTGGTAGGTTCAAACACTTTATATGAAGTGGTCGGAGGGTGTTTATTGGCACCTTTTTGACACATTGTAACAGGTCGTTGAAATAACCGAAATGAACACATTCGATTTCGGTTAAAATAATGCCTGTCGCAGATATTGTCCCGAGTGGAACCCCAATAAAAAATTTCTTATTTTGCGAAGTACACATTTATGCACTACGCAATAAGACATACAGAGATGCAAAAGGGTAAGTGAACGAATTCTTAATAAATTAAAAAAAAATATATATACAAAATTTAAAGAGCCACGACATTCCCTTTCTATGAAGTAGGTTTGTAAGGGAGCATATAAAAGAATAACGGTAACCTAAAATTCAGTGTGCAAAGCCGATCGTTATCATATGCGCTGAATAAAGCGCTTTCTTTGTCAAAAATGTATTGCTTCAAAGTGGGAACTCGCGATATAAAATTAATGTCTTCCGTAAACAATATGGTAAGCGAAACTTTTACGTTTCTCCCTTACAGAACTGCATCGGAAGATCCATTTTTTTTAGGTTGTTAATATGATATATTCCCGAAATACAAAGTAATAAAATCAGCCTCTACCCGCACGAAGTCCAGTCACGTGACTACTTGGAGTGACGATTCTTTAAACACATTATCACCAGTTGAGTGATATGTCTTGTGTTCGCCTATCACAATTCGTTTCTTTTGAAATTAATACTGTGTTCACTGGTCACGGGACTATCCCCGGCTATGACCGGGGAACCTTGTGCGGCCAATCAAGGCAGAAGTAATTTTTTTTTATCCTTTTTAGAGCTTTTTAAAAATTTTGGCATCGAGTTGTAAATTCATATTTCTGCATATTTTACCCTTCGCAGCATTTATTTTGCATATATTAGCATTACTTTAAGTTTGTAGTGTAAACACCACCTTTTTAAAACATATTAGGATACTTGTTAATTTTTTTAGTCCACAGATCACTCTCATTTAAACCTTAACCTCATAACATAATTTCATTCTGCTTGGTACGTTTTTGACCATGGGCCCCAAAGAGGAACACTTGGATTTTTGTCTGCAAATGCTGCAGCGCAGGCTTGCCGGACTATACTTTTTTACTTGTTTATTAAATGCAAATATTATTTTAATTGCATTTTTCCGGTTTTCCTAGTTATGAAGCCTGAAAAATATCGTCAATAGTTTAATTCACGAAACGGGGCCAAGTTACATCGATCGTTATTGAATGCCGTAATTTGACTACAGCTCCCAAAGCCTTCATGATTAGGAGTTTAGTCAGCCGTTTTGACTAACAGGGTTCAGCGATTGACCGTCCTGTAAGAGGTTCTTATCACTGAAACTTACATAAAAACAATGCGGCAGAGTGTTAAAATCAAATATTCCTTTTTTCATAAAAGTCAGATGATAACAGTTATTTTTTTATTTTTATTTTTTTGAACAAAAATAACAGTTATTTTTTTATTTTTATTTTTTTGAACAAAAATAACAGTTATTTTTTTATTTTTTTGAACAAAAATAACAGTTATTTTATAATTTTTATATTTTTTTTGAACAATAATAATAGTTATTTTTTGATTTTTATTTTTTCGATCAAAAATAACAGTTATTTTTTGATTTTTATTTTTTTGAACAAAAATAAAAGTTATTCTTTAAAGAAATGTACGTGTTATAATTATTTAGTTGACTTTAAATATTTATTTTAATGCGCATAGGATATCCCAATGATGATCACACATTTAAATAAATATTTAAACACATCTAAATAATTATAACACGTACATTTCTTTAAAGAATAACTTTTATTTTTGTTCAAAAAAATAAAAATCATAAAATAACTGTTATTTTTGATCGAAAAAATAATAATCAAAAAATAACTGTTACTTTTGTTCAAAAAAATAAAAATCAAAAAAAACTGTTATTTTTGTCCAAAAAAATATAAATCAAAAAATAACTGTAATTTTTGATCGAAAAAATAAAAATCATAATATGTTTATTATCATAGAAAAGTTCATAAGGATCAATATGGTATACTTGAATCAGTTTGCCAGTATTTACTTCTATATGCTTTTTTTGTTTTAAAATTTCAAAATAACTGTTATTTTCGGACCCTGGTTAAAATAATTATCCATCTATCTCATCTTGTAGACGATCCGCTTAATTTATAATTTCCAGATTTTGCAGGTAATTTTAAAGGTGGATCTAAACACTCATCCTTACAAAATTCAAATTGTACGTGCACTGCTACCGCAAGAGCACTAACAACAACTACGGGTTCGTTTTTTTTTTGAGCCACCCTGTACAAGTTTAAGCTATAGACTTACTTGAAATGATAGGTGAAATTTTCGAAGCCAAAAAATGGAACAGTGTATGTCAACATCCAGATATTGCCACCACCACAATCATAATACGGTTTCGACCATCTGCCATCTTCATATTTTACAGCCAGAGTATCATCTTCGATACGTTCATCGGTTTTGTTGGAATACAAGTGAAAGGCTGGAAAAAAAGAAGGGTGAGAAATTTGAGCTCTTTTATATAAATAAAAAAAAAATGGAAATTTAAATGCAAATATCCCCATAACAATTGAGTTTACACTTGAGAAGTTTAACTTCATTTAAATTCCTATTCTACAGGTAAACCATTGAAGATTTACAAATTGTTTTAGGGTTATGTGTGAATGGTAGTTTAACAGCTAAATAGTTTAGATAAGACCTTTAATTTATGCAACCTGATATTAGATTTCCAGCAAAAGTAAGTTAAAATTTATAGACAGAAGAAAATATGGTTTGATATGGTTTTGGACAACTCATAGAATATGGCTGCAGAATATTAAAAATGTGTATCACAATTATTATGGTTGCCAACAATCTTGTACATTTTTAATGCCACCATTCTGATCTCCAGGGCTGTGGAGTCGGAGTCGGAGTTGAAGAGTCGGAGTTGAGGTTTTTGTACCGGAGTCGGAGTCGCAGTACCCAAAAAACGCGCGACTCCGACTCCAAAATTTTTCGGCATAAAAAATTTAAAAAAATTTCTAATATTTTCCAATATAAAAATTCTTCGAAATTGGCGATGCAATATTTTGCAGATCAATATGAATAAGTAGATTTTAATTTATTTTATGAGAAATAGTTGATTCAAGTACTTTACTATTTAAGTATATTTAGGTATATTTTTTATACGTGCGGGAAAAAGTCTAAATTACATTAGCAAAACTTATACTCAGTTATTGATCTAGTTGAAAAAAATTTGTGTGATTTTTTTAATTAATTTACTCATGCTAAAAAATGTTAATGACAGGAATTGCCAATAATTTTAATATCAGAATTTTTTAACCATCAACGCTTAAATATTTTCAACATTGTACAGAATAAGTGTTGCTGTAGCGCATAAATACTAGTATGTATTAGAAAAATTGTGACGTAAAATTATTTCTCTTTTGTGTAGAAACATTTTTATCGGCCTGCCTTTAATTCCTACCATAACACTCATGTTTTTCTTACGCACATTACGCGGGCATTCCCATAATTCGTTTAATAAAGATGTTTCTACACAAAAGAGAAATAATTTTACGTCTCATTCATTTCGCATCACGGTTAGAGTAGGAGTCGGAGTCGTGAGTCGGAGTCGCACTTTAAAAATTTCAGCGTTTGGAGTCGGAGTCGGAGTTAGTACTTTTTTCGGACGACTCCACAGCCCTGCTGATCTCTAAAATTAAACAATAACATTTTGTTCAATTTTTCTTGGTTAAAGAGCAAGAAGGTTCTACAGTGGAATGTTTTATGACCGGACACTAAAGGGACATCTGAACTGTTTTCGTGCTGAATGGATCTGTGCCCATATTCTGTTACTCGCTCGTCGAAAAACTTTTCGATTGAAATGTGTAAAATAAAACAAAAATGGCATAAGTTTAAACAAACAGCTGTTTTTCTCTGTTACTTTTGCTAGTAATAACAAATTCACTAATAAAGTGTTTATGTAAATTTTTTGGAGAAAAGTTCCTGCTTTGAACTGTCAAATATATTGACAAATAAAAACGAGCAATTTGTTTTTTTTTTATTTTGTTTTAATTTTCTTTTTACCCTCTTACAATTACAGTTCGTGTTGGAAAAAAAACCAGCCAATTGGAGGGGAATGTAAGAAAGATAAATTCACTGTTTATTATTGTGGCTTTGTTGAAGCTTTGATATTGTTACAAGTAAGACCTGCGTGTTTAAAATTCTTATTCTCTTTATGGTCTTTAAACATTTAAACCAAATTATTTATTAGATCTCCTTAAGCTATTGAAATAACTAATAAAATTATCTCAAAGTTAATTTTTTCAATAATATTTATGTATTAAATTAAAACTATGTATTAAATATTTCTGAACTATTTTTTTGTTTGCTCGTTTTAGTTTAAGAATTGTTGTGTTTCTTATTTTATTGTTTTTTTTTTTTTTTTACCAATAAACTCAAAATAATAAATAATTTATGTATTTTTATTAATTGAAATTACTTAATAAAAAAAACTTTAATAATCGGTTAACCGATCAAAATGTATCGATTATTAACCGATTAAACCAAAATCTCGGTTAATTAATCGAGCGATTAACCGATAAAAGCAAAGGGCCGATTAAATGAATACCCTAATAAATACTGAAAAAAAAATTATCACACTTTTACATACTACTTGAGTTTTCAACATGTAGTAATACAAAGTATAATAGTGTAAACTACAGCCTTTAGGAATATTACACTGAACAAGCAATTAAATTATTTCTTTGTGGTAAACATATGAATAATAATAATAACCATAACATGATCGTAGACAACCATAATATGGCTCTACACTGAACCAAAAAGTGTTCATAATATTAACGAACAACGTTTATTAAAATAATTTTCGTTGGCTCAATGAGTTATTCGTTAATATAATGAAAAATAAAATTATTCAGATATTTCCATTTACGTATGATTCGTTGACTCAATGAACATGCATTTATTAATTATTTCGTAATCTTTTTTTTTATATTAGCGAACAGTTTTTTAAATAATTAATATCAAATCTTTTTATAAACGGTCATTCATTGTCTCAACTCATAAATTCATTGGACGAGAATTTATTTATTTATTTATTTATTTATTTATTTAATGATTTTCTAATACAACAAGATACATTATCTTATAATTAAAGTATTAGAATCAGAAAAGTTAGTTTAAACATATGTATGTGTCCTATTATTAAAATAAAATTAATCTGCAAATATAGTAATAATAATAGATAAATAGATCAATTATTACAATTAACAAAAAACTTAATTAAAATTACGGAAATATTTAGATTTTAAAATGTTAAAGTTAAGCTAATCATTTCTAACGCTATAGATTTTATTGAAAGTATTCTTAAATTTAGTTGCGTTGGTTAAATTTTGTAAAGATACAGGAAGTTGGTTCCAGAGACGGATTGAATAAATAAAAAAATTGTTTCTCAGATGCTGCACTACGATGTCGAAGTTGGACTAGGCTGTTTACTCTCGAAGACCTCATGAACTGAAGACGGTCATACAGGTATTTTGGTTGCGTTGTCGTTATAATTTTGTGTAAGAACACAAGGTTTTTTAATTTTAAATAGTCTTCGAAGCTTACGTTGATCACACGACAGTAATATTGGGATACGTGATCAAATTTTTTTAGACTATAAATATAGCGTACATTGTTATTAAATGTCGTTTTAAGCCTCATAAAGTCTTTTAAGTTACATCCAGAAAATATTTCCGATGCATAAAGAAGAGTAGGTAGAAGATAAGTTTTTGCCAGCAACAGTCTTACTTTGGGTGGTGTAGAATATTGCACAGTCCACAAATTCCGCAGCATACTGTACACTCTACCACATGCTTGGCTAATGTGGTCAGACCAAGTAAGTGTGCTGTTAAAGACAACTCCAAGATTTCTGACCGAGCTTACTACTTCAATTTTAGCATCTCCCAAAATTACGTTAATTTCAACATCAACTTTAACAGATTTTTTGCTAATAAGAACACACTTCGATTTTTTTGGGATTAAGGCTTAATCCCAGGGCTGTGGAGTCGGAGTCGGAGTTGAAGAGTCGGAGTTGAGGTATTTGTACCGGAGTCGGAGTCGCAGTACCCAAAAAAACGCGCGACTCCGACTCCAAAATTTGTCGGCTTAAAAAATTAAAAAAAAAATTCTAATATTTTCCAATATAAAAATTCTTCGAAATTGGCGATGCAATATTTTGCAGATCAATATGAATAAGTAGATTTTAATTTATTTTATGAGAAATAGTTGATTCAAGTACTTTACTATTTACGTATATTTAGGTATATTTTTTATTCGTGCGGGAAAAAGTCTAAATTGAATTAGCAAAAATTATACTCAGTTTTTGATCTAGTTGAAAAAGATGTGTGATTTTTTAAATAATTTACTCATTCTAAAAAATGTTAATGACAGGAATTGCCAATAATTTTAATATCAGAATTTTTTAACCATCAACGCTGAAATATTTTCAACATTGTACAGAATAAGTGTTGCTATAGCGCATAAATACTAGTATGTATTAGAAAAATTGTGACGTAAAATTGTTTCTCTTTTGTGTAGAAACATCTTTATCGGCCTGCCTTTAATTCCTACCATAACACTCATGTTTTTCTTACGCACATTACGCGGGGATTCCCATAATTCGTTTAATAAAGATGTTTCTACACAAAAGAGAAATAATTTTACGTCTCATTCATTTCGCATCACGGTTAGAGTAGGAGTCGGAGTCGTGAGTCGGAGTCGGAGTCGTGAGTCGGAGTCGGAGTCGCACTTAAAAAATTTCAGCGTTTGGAGTCGGAGTCGGAGTTAGTACTTTTTTCGGACGACTCCACAGCCCTGCTTAATCCATTAGCCGATGCCCAAAGAAAAATTTTGTTTAGATCATAATTCAGTTCATTTACTTTGGAGTTAATACAATACTTAGAACTTTTAAGGTAAATTTGAATATCATCCGCATACATTTGAACACTTGAGAATTTAATTTGATTTGGTATATCATTGGAATATATTGAATATAATAATGGTCCAAGTATTGAGCCTTGAGGGACACCTCTGATAACTCGCAGGGGTTTCGAAATCGTCCCTAAATTTGATACGCATTGCCACCTATCAGCTAAATATGTATGCATCAATTTCACAGCCAATGAAGAAAATTTAAACATTTTAACCAGTTTTAGGCAAAGTATATCATGGTCAACAGTATCAAACGCTTTAGAATGATCCAGTAAGACTAAAAACGATATATCTCCATTATCCAAATTACCCCTTATTTCCTCAACTACATCAGTGAGAGCAGTTATACAACTGTGCATAGGTCTAAAGCCCGACTGGCGTTCTGTCAATAAGTTGTTTGAATTCAAATATTTAAATACTTGTTTCTGTACTAAATGTTCAAAAACTTTGGAGAGATAAGGCAGAATTGAAATAGGGCGATATTCTTTATCTGTCTTAGGCACTGGGATAATTTTGGCTACTTTCCATTCATTTGGGAAAATGCTTGTGGTGATAATTGTATTAAACAAATGTGTAATATATTGTATTATCCAGGGAAGAATAAGTTTAATAAACCTAGGATTAATGTTGTCCATGCCAACAGCGTTAGATTTCACCTTTCCAAATCCTTCAGCAACATCTAAGGGTGTAAAACATTGAAAATTAAACTCTCCAGCAGACGTATTCAGTGGTGGTAGATTATCATAAAAAGCGGAATCAGCTAAGGGCATAGGTATATTAATGAAAGATTGGTTGAGTATGTTAACATCAACATCAGATGCACAGTTAATTGTATTATTAATGCCAATACTACGTATTATTTTCCAAGTTTTTTTTGGTATTAGCTGCGTTATTAAATTTACTTGAATAATACCTTGATTTTTCTAACCTTATTTTAGTAACAACAGCTTTTCTCGCCAATCGAAATAGCTCTCGGTATTCTGCAGTTTTGTAACGTTTCCACAATTTGTATAGATCATCGCGGCGTTTAATACAAATTTCGATTTCAGTTGTAAACCATGGATGTATTCTATTTTTTATTGTTCTAGTTCTCATAGGAACATGTTTATCAAATAAATTCGTAATAAGTCCATTAAGAAATATTATTTGGTCATTAGTTGATGGTAGGTAGTAAATTTGATTCCATGGAGTATTTAGAATGTCTGCTTCTAAAGCCATTAAGTTTATATTTCTAAAATCACGAAAGTTGTACGTCTGCGGGGTGTTATTATTACCAAGGTCATATGATGCATAAATTAAGTCATGTTTTGAGAAAGCCGGAGCTGCCAGTTGATCATAGAGGAGAATTTTCTTATATTATTTACAAAAAATACGTCAAGTAACGTGCTGTTGTTGCTTGTAAAATGTGTTGGTCTTGAGTTGTTTGCAGGAAATAAGTGAAGAGAAAGCATGGTAGATGTTAGACTACTATCAGTTAGCAGGTTGCAATTGAAGTCTCCAGCAATAATTATTTCCTCATAAGAAACCGATAAAAGCTCTAACTGGGTACGTAATTTGTCAAATTTTATACTTTTATCTGGTCTATAACCACATCCGAGCAATAACTTAGAGCCATTATGATAAACATCAACAAATACAAATTCAACTTCATTTGTTTCATTAAGAGAACTATTTGCATGCTTGCGTCTATCAGATCGAAAAAGACGGTATCCACTTAGTCCATATATACTGTCACTTATCTCACTAGAGAACCATGTTTCTGAAACACATACTGCGTCAATACCAGAGTTTTCAAACAGAAAACGAAATTCTTCCAGTTTATTTCCTAAGCTTTGAGCATTGATATGACAGATATTGAAACCTTGGTTTTGTTTAGCTAATATTCGGATCATGTTAAAATTACCATCCCTAGAACCAAATTGTTCATACATATTATTTGTCATACCGATACGCAACGCAACCAATTATATATTTGTTAGTATCATTTAAGAGATTAGACAATGAAAGATCAAAACAATTTGTAGTCAAATTAAGCATTAAAACAATAGTTAAACATATATAAAAATTTTGTAATGAAGTTAAAAGTAAAATTAAAGTATATTCAAGAAGGTGATAGTTAGAAGTAAGTATATAATTAAAAGGGTCATTAATAAATGTAAAAATTTTAAATATTGAATGTCTGATATTAATCATCACGAAAAAGTTGAGTTAATTGCTCGATAAATTCTATAAGAAGAGGTTCATCAGATTCCATTTTACTTACGTATACAAGTCCTCGAAGTGTAAAAGTTGATTTTAATCTGTTGTTCTTCCTCAAGTTTAAGGCGGCTTTAAATATTTCGTGGTTATGAGGCGTTAAATTCTCATTGACGTAAATAGGCTCATTGCTGTCGAATCCGGCATGTTTAAGGCGTAACATTGTATTATTATTGCGTTTAAAGTTTGATATAGACTTTAGAAGGAAATTTTTATCAAATGGTGATTTGAGCTTAGCAATTATTACTTTATCTCTCGGAGAATACGGTTTATTGTTCTTATAAATTTTCTTCAGTCTATAAATATTATCTAGTTTGGGTGTTTGAATTTTAATTGACTCACATATATTATTAAAAATGTCGCTTAAGTTTTCGTTTTCATAGCAGGGTATTCCAGAAAGTCGTATACTTCCAGCAACCACAGAATTCTCTTGTTTCAGCAATTTTTTCTTCACCAGAATAATATCATCCTTTAGTTCAGCAACATTCAAACTTTTATTTTCAAGGTTAACAACCCCTTCAGTTAAATTATCAACTACGACTTGAATGGAATTTATTTTTTCCTCAAAAATAGAAAGAAGTTTTAATTCACTGTCTTTTATTAAACTATTGATGAATTCAAAGTGTTTTTCTTCACTTTCTTTAACTGAATTCTTTATGACTTGCGAAGTGATAAATTCGCTTTCTTTTATTAAGTCTCTTATAAAAGATTTATCATCAGTCGATAGTCGAGGTATTTTGCAATAATTTTCCATTGTTAAGTCTTGCTTTGATTCCCTTGATCTTTTAGCTGATGTTTCACTTCGTGTATTCATGTTATTATTGTATTTAGCTTAGAGATTTATAAATAAATGTTTTTTACGTTTTTATGTTTTTCGTTCTCGAATATATTTTAAATAAGTGAATAAGTAAGACACTCTTCAGTATTTGCATAAAGAGATCAGCTGGCTATGTTTTTATTTGTTTATTCTGCCACTGCGCTCGACACCGACTGATCAATTAATAAATTTTTCGTTTGCTCAACGTAAATTTTCATTGACTCCACATACCTTTTTGGTTCAGTGTAGTTGCTTCGAATAGCTTTGCTATCCGTGTCAACACGGAAGTATATATTTCCTCTGCGTCCAAAAATCTCGTAAGATTAAAAAAAATTATTCCCGAAAAGTCTGGGATTGAAACCCCTAAGCTTTGCGTTAAAAATGTATTTATACTAGTTCAAATTAAAATATTTAAATTTTCGTTTAAAGATCTTCATTCCTCGTTAGCTATTCCAAATTTAAACAAAGTTAACTTTCAATTTCACATTACAAATGTTATTTTATAATTAATTTATTTTTTTCTACAAAAGCCAAAAAAAACCATTCAGCGGTTTTACAATTTTCCAGTATTTCCTTTTAAATTGTTGATTTTATTTAATTTAAATTTGTGGCCAACTCGCAGCTACAAGCGAAGTTCGTTTTTTTGCGTAGCTTTTTAATGACATTCAATAGTTTTTTATTAAACCCTCAACGAGTAGTGAATTCGGGTATATTTAGTTTTTCATCTCGTGTGTAACACTACGAAATATTTATGGAGGACCCCAGTATACTAAAGGGTGTTATTTAAAATCGCTGGAACTTAAAATCGGAAAAACTACACATAAAATTGAATTTTAGTTAAGATCTGAAAACGATTTCGGGCATATGGACACCGTAACGATTTGTATTCTGTAGCCATGTTCTGTAACTTTGGTGAGAAGTTCTAGCATCGAAAACATGTGAAAGAAAATATTCCATCGTTTCTCGAAAAGTGAAAAAAGTGTGTATGTAACTCATGTCGAAAATTATCAAAAGATTACGCCGTTTCGTTTTAAATGTCAAAATATTTCAATCGAAGCCGATAAAAAATTGCAGATGTTGGGAATGCTAGTAAAACATATCGTAGCCGGCGAGCAAAATTTACTAACGACGGCGACGAAATTAAAACCATCGGCTATACCAAATAAAATAAAGTTCGTCTTTAATGTTGGTTCTTTAAAAAATAGTTTGGGAACATTCGTATATTTTTTAAAATTGTTTAAAGCAAAAAAAATTTAACAATGAAAAAATCTGACAAGAAAAAAAATCCTCATCTCTTCCGTGTTAATATTCATTGCATTTTGATTTTCTAATATATTTTTTAGTGGTAACATTTTTTCTCACCCCGTTTTTATGCCTGAGTTTATTTGACAGTTCAAAGCGGAAACTTTCTCATAAAAATTTTACAGACACAATTTTTTTGAAAATTGGCGAATAATTTCCTTACGTGACAGCAATTACTCGCCAAAAATTTAAAAGACGTAGTTAAGTGAGAAAAACAGTTGTTGGTTTCAATTTTTGGCATTATTGTTTCATTTCACACATTTCAAAGTTTCTCGAAGCGAGAGTTACATAACATGGGCAGTAGACATCCAATTTGAATCCAATTCTCGAAGCATTGCTGGCAGTTCATCACGAATGTCGGCCTTCAAGCCATCAATTGTTAGCCATTTATTAACATAAACAGGTGATTTTACGTAGCCCCACAGGAAATAATCTAGATGTGTGAATTTGCACGATCTGGAGGCCAATTAACAGGTCCATTTCTCAAAATCAAGTTATCGCCAAATTTTTATTTCAATCATTTGATGGTTGCGCATCTCGCCCGAATTAATGTCAAATCCATATCGTCAAACAAAAAATCATTGATGATATCGCGGTAATGAACTCCATTTATCATCACATCAGCTTCGGCTCTATTTTTGAAGAAATGATGCCACCACATTCTAAGCCGCACCAACCGGTGCATTTATCTTGCTATTATAGAGTCTGTTGGGTATATTGTAGATTTAACTCAGTCGATGTGTTATAATTTTGATTACATATAAACTCGGTCAGCCAAAAATTAGCCGTGCGCTATAAATATCACTAAGGCGTCTATAACATGGGTGAATCGGTAACTGATTTTTAAAGTAAATTTTGGATAATTTTGTTATTTCTAGTTTTTCCAGGCTGCCAGCAAAATAACCAAAAGCAAAATCGCTCAATCGAAAAATCACACAATGGTAACGAAAAATGGCCCAAAATATACAAATGGAAATTTTATCCAAAAATTGTGAAAAACAAATTAATTTTTATTTTCAAACTTTTATTGAATAATTCTTACAAAGAAGTTTTAAACATTCATACACACTTATTTAAGTTGGCGTCATATGCCCGAAACTCAATATCACGAATTCACATTTCCTAATTCGAAAATCCCGAATGGCTGGCTAAGGCGGCCTTTCACTGGGCGCAAGGATTTTCTGCTCTATGGTAGGCCAAACACCGGCATCGCTAACTAAAGCTTCCCAATTCGGGATTTAATATTCGATTTTTAAATTTAATTAAAAATTCGGGATTATAAAGCTTAGAAATTAGCACCAAACTTGTCACGTGACAAGTCACTTTAACATGCCGATGTCCTACGAGGGGTTAATTGGCACCTTTTTGACAGTTTGTAACAGGTCCCTGAAATAACTTTAATTGACACATCTAATTTCGGTTAAAATAATGCCTGTCGCAGATATTGTCCCAAATGAGCCATGTCAATATGACAGATCCCCTTCATATAAACTTCATATAAAGTAATAGAACTAAAGAGAATCAGCCACTACCCGCACAAAATCCGGTAACATGAATAGTTTTGTGCCAATTACTTTTCCTATGGACCAACTACACTCTAAACACATTATAACCAGTTAAGTGATAGGTCTTGTTATCACCTATCACAATTCGTTCCTTTTAACTATAAAAGTTTGTTCACTGGTCACGGGACAAGTGCTTTAAGAGAAATTGACAGAAATTTTCCGCAGGTTACTGTTTGGCAGAATGGGTATTGGATTTGAATAAATTTTGGGCGACTTTTCGACAAATTGAAGAAATTCTTCAATGAGATAGTGACAAATAAAATAAGAACTAGTAGAACGACTTTTATTTTCAGTAATTGATATGTATATTAGTCAATGTCATGGAAATCGAATCACAAATTAAAATCGAACAAATTTTTAAAACTCATATATTTAAAGTTCATAAAAATATTTCCTTTTATATACCGTATACTTTGAGGGCCACTTTCCTCTACCTAAACTACTTTTGAAATCAGGAAAAGCTGCGTTCATTTTGCAAAAATTCAATCGAAAATCTTCGTCGATTTTAATTTCACGTGATTTCGATTTCCAAGCCATGGCCGATTATTATTCCCTTAAATCCCGAACGGCTGGAGGCCGACTATGCAGAGATGATTTAGATAGCGATGTGGAAATTCGGGATTTTGGATTCGGGATTTCAAGTTTTGGTCATATGGCCCCAATCTGGTTTGGTTATGTTGGTTAAAAACGACTTTGTAAGAATTATAATATTGGGATAATATAATTGGGAGATTTTCATTATTTTTGGGGCATTTTCCCCCATTTTATATTTTAGTTTCCATTTTTCTTTTTTAGTCCATTTTTTGTTTCGGCTGGGTCATTTTATATTTGGTTGATTTTTCACATATTGCTTTAAGCGATTTTGCTTCGGGCCCCATAATTTATCACAGGTCCCATATAAAACTCACTCCTAAGAAACGTCTTAAAGAATGACGATATAGTAGTCAAACTGCGTCCAATCCAGTTATATGAAATGGCATCATAAGTCTTGTTGATGACCGGAACATAACTTATTATAGTTCCAATATGAAACCCACTTTTAAAATAAATTTCAAAACGTCTTAAATTATACAAGACATACGTAAACTGTCATGAAATTAAGCACACACGCAAAAAAAATGTTCACCAATTAAAGCGTTAATCAAAAATAAAATCAGTTTTAATTAAGAATTGTATCAATAGTATTAAACGTTAAATCAAGTGAATTAAGCGTTATTTTGCACCAGGAAACAAATTAATAATATCAATTAAACGTTTAATTCACTTGATTTAACGTTTAATTCACTTGATTAAATTGTTAAAATAAACTGATTTCATTTTTGATTAATGCTTTAATTGGCCAAATTTTGTTCTGTGCATTCGATTTATATGACTAGAAATTGTGATTTATTCATGACTTATCACAGCATCAATATTAAGACAGCTATCAAAAAAATTCTAACTCCTGTTGGAGGGTATCAAAGATTCGTCAAAGCCGAATAAAGCATTATAACTTGTTTATTTAAATTTTTTTTTTTTTTGAGCAAAAAGCTGGAGGAAATGAACACTACAAATGAACACCAATATTGATAAAATATTTGAAGTAGACTGTGTAAATATTTCAACTACTACGATATTATTACAAGAGTTTTTCTTTGGCTTTTTGCCAGAGGGATTTGATAAATGTGACGTTCACTTGAACTTTAAAATTGGGAAATTTATTTTATTAGAAATAGCAAGCAACACCTCTTGTTTATTGTTAATAGTTATATATTGTTATAGTTGATAGCAAAAGGATATTTTGTAATTGAAATTCGAGTATGAATACAAATTACGAGTGAGTAAAATACAGGGTGGCGCAGAATGAGCTATATGCTTTAAATGGTTTATAGCTTTTTTATTTATGCCCTTATAATTATTGCTTTTTTTTTTAAATACAGTATATTATTGGGTAAATTTTTTCAATTAGCTTTGAAGAATTATATCCTGTAAGTGATGTCCATTTTCTCTGTTTAAAATATTTTCCATAACTTTTCACAAAATTTCGAGTGTAAATATTTTTTTCGATTGTGTAGTTATTCATAATTACTTCGTCAAGTCTTCTTCACAAAATTCTAAAAAAAAAATAACGAAACAATATTAATTAAAAAAGTTATACTGAATTTAAACCATATAGCTTATTCTGCGTTATCCTGTAGCTAATGAATTATTTAAATGGTTAAACCGAAAGGAAATAATTTTAACTTAAAGTTGAAAACATAAGTTAACTTTTTTATTACAACTTTATTTATTGAATACTAATTAATAGAAGGGGAAGTTTTTTGCATTCCAAATATTTAAAATATTGTTTAAAGTACAATAAATTCAAAGACTATCGCGCAAGTTACATATAACTACTGCTTATATGTATATATTTGAATATACATACTAGGGATGCCAATTGGGACTGATTTTTTAAAATCGGGATTCGGGATCAATGTGTTTCTTTAAGATAAGACTTTATTTAAAATAAACAACAATTTTTGAATATTTAAAAGATTTTATATACATAACATAAATTTAAAAAAAAGAAAACAACAAAACGAATTAGTTTTTACATATGTTTATAACACTAGCCTCACACATGATCAAACTGATCAGATTCTGAAAAAAGCTTAAAAAAATATACGTGTCTCTTAGTTTTTTCAGATCAATTCATTTCGGTTTTTTGACAGCAATTTAATTTTTAATGTAAATTAAGTTGTAACGACGTTAATACACTGCAAAGTGTAGTCCCTCATCGAGATCGATAGATGAGTTAAAGACTCTAAAACTATATCGACTGCAGTGCAGTACACCTCCAGGGTGAGGGCGAGATTCATAATCAATAATTTAAGTACGTTTGAAATTTATTTTAAAACGAAATGTTTATACAAATGTTTCTTAAAACAGATTTCGAGTTTACATGATTTGTTTATGAATACGTCAGATTGTGTTTATTTATAAAAAAAATTATTTTATTTGCCGTATGTTTTTTAAGCTAATTTTTTATTATTATTGGACCGGAAGGAATATGAGATATTTCATAAATATAACGACTTAATTGTTACAATTATAACAATTTTTATTCTTTATTTTATGAATATACTTTAATTGGATCGTCAATAATTTTTATTTTTTGCTTGATATATAACAATTATTTATTGATTTTTATATTTTGCCTAAAAATAATCATTTTTATTTTGGTTATGTCTTAAGCCAAAGCTGAACTTACTAAACGTAATTGTAAAAAAGGCTTGAGATGTGAATCTGAAAATTTCGATTCTACTTAAAATAACGGTTTTTATTAAGCAAAATACAAAAATCCAGAAATAGTCGTCATATAACGAGCACAAAATGAAAATTTTAAATACTCGCTGTGTTCCAAAAACAAAAATTAAACTCAAAAATAAGAATTATTTGCAATAAAAAATAAACTTAAATATAATTTTTAAAAAATATTTTTGTATAGAGTATAAAAATTCAAAAACGAAAATTTTTGTACATAAAAGTTGATATGTTAAAAATCCCGGGACTCATAAAAATAAATCCCGAAAAATCCCGGTATTTCCCGTTTGGCATCCCTAATACATACATAAGTTACATATAAATACTGCTTATATACATATATAGTATATATATGGGGGATTTCATGTCAAGTGACCCAACTTTTGAAATCGATGTCTTCCGATTTGGATGAAATTTGCACCAAGGTTAGTCTTATTGGATAGTAGTTTAGACACAAATTTTCAACAAGATCGGTCAAACAATTCTGAGTTAGAGGGGTTCAAAATTTGACATTTTGGCCAAACAGGTGTTCTTTCTCATCCATGTAACTTATTATCTATTGGTGTTAGCAAAAACTGTCCCAAACAAATTAGATAGATATTTCTTCAAGCTTTCGAAAAAAAAATTTTTTTGTATTTTTTAAAATTTTTAAAAATTTTTTTTTTTTAAATTTAAAACTTATTTTTTATTTTTTTATTTCTTTAAGTTTGAAAATTTTTGGAAATAAAAGTTCAGTTTTAAAATAAGCATAAACAACTGAAGTTGTTTAATTATATCGAAATAAGGCGAAATTTAACGGAACTTTAATTACAAAATGACCGTAGTTTTTCCTGGTTTTAGAAGTTGTTCTTGTTAAGCTAAATGGTTTTAAAAAATGATTAAGATGAAAAGGAATTTTTTTTTATGATGTTTCATGCAGGAAAATAAACATTACAGCTATACTGTTCTTTAGTGTTCGGTACGGTCGAAATTTGGAAAACACAAACTCTAATAGTCTTTGTGTAGTAAATACCTTAAGCCCAACTTTAGGCCCAACCATAATATGCATTAGGCCGCTTAAAACAACTTAAGCAACTGTGCGAACATATATAAAACATATATGATCAACTATAATGTACTTAATGAAACTTTTCGTTAAGTTTCGTCAAAAGTCATTTGCTTAAGCAAAGTGCCAAACTAAACGCACATTTCGTACGGAATCAGCTGTTTTTGCGTTGTTACAAAAAATAAAATAAATTGAAATGGATAAAGAAAAACAAGAATATAGAAAAAGAGGAATTTTACATATTTTAATTTTGTATCCATTTTTATTTATTAATAAGTATGTACAACAATCACCAATTTTTCTTTCTTTTTATAATGTCGCTGGCAAATTAAATTAAACATAAAATAAGCCAATACAGGTCTGTAAGTTTTGGTACTTTTTTATTTGAAGTACTCGCAAGAAATCGAAATATTGCACAAATATGCAACATGGATCTTAAGTTTATGTAAGTACATTATTTGACAGTACTTTAAGCTAACTAATGCATAATATGGTTGGGCCTTTTCTCTGCTTGCCATCTGCGTTCACAATAAAATTATTGTACTAATCCAACTCAACATTAAGATGAGCCCATTTCGTTGCGTTCGGTTTTTCAAAAAACCCACAAAATTCGTTGTGTTCCATTCAGCACAGTCATGTTCGTTCATTTAAGTTGTG
Source organism: Pollenia amentaria (assembly GCA_943735925.1). Lineage (NCBI taxonomy): Eukaryota > Metazoa > Arthropoda > Insecta > Diptera > Polleniidae > Pollenia > Pollenia amentaria. The sequence continues at coordinate 177,245,051 of OX031010.1, read as the reverse complement.
CTCAGTGCTTTTTGCCTAAGAAGCGCAAAAAACCAATATTATTATTTGTTTGCCTTATGCAAATCCCGCGAGGCTCTTCACTCGTGTACAGGAGACCAAAGTCGCTGGCGGCAACCTAACCCGCAACCCCGGCATTAATATACTAACTCACTACCAGCTAAGCTACCGGGGCACAAAGACAAAACATGTATACAATACACATACAGGCTATTCGTGCTGCGGTCGTGCAAATTTCCAAGCAACTACAACAACACTAGTGAACAGCGTTACTAAAATTCGTTGTCTGCTCATTTCATTGTCAATGTTAAAAACACTAAAGAACATTTAAATAAAATGTAGGTGTACAGAATCACTACAATTGTTCTGTTTTTTAAAAGAAAAACTGAACACTAGATTATGTTTGTTACTTTCCCGTAGAGAAAAAACATGTTTAAATATGGTCCCCTCCAACAAAACTATTTTTAAGAAAAAGTGTAAACATATAATGGTTTAATTTAACTATTTTATTGTCACCGACAACCATATTATTGTTAAATTGGTCCTCCATCACGAAGCGACAACTATATTATGGTTGCCTCTAAACATGTTATTGTTAAATATGACAATATTTTGTTTTTAAATTAACAATAGTATTTTCCTCTTCTCCCAGAGCAACATGCTATTGTTGAAAATCAACCATGCTATTATAAATGTTAAACATATTTTAGTTATTATTAACCAAAGCATGTTCGGAGGCAACCATAATATCGTTGTACCTTCTTAATGGAGGACTAACTTTACCATAATATGGTTGTCAGTGACAATAATATGGTTAAATTTAACCATAATATGTTTACAATTATCTTTAAAAATATTTTTCTTGGAGATGACCATATTTAAACATGTTTTTCTCTGAGTGTTCGTAAGAATGGTAATGTACGGTATTAAGGGTTGTGTACTTAAACACTAAAAAAAAGTAGATATAATTTCTGCACGCTGAGAAAAAATATGGTTGGACATGGTTACGGCAACTAAACAATGTTTATTGTAACAATATATTATTATTAATTCGCAATTATAAATTTAAGTATGGTTCACTGAAAAATAATCATTTTTATAGCAACTAAATAATGATAGCTTTAAACACAAACTATTTTCCTCACACCCATTTAATGATATGTAATAGCCATAACATGATAATTTTCTATACGTGTACTCATAATATGTTTAAGATGCAAAGAAAATATCTTTACTCTAATAATATTTTGTTATCGCCATTTGTTAAATAATTTTGATTTAGCTGTGTCGTTTGTTTTACATATGCCTGTCGAATTATTTGCTATAAAAAGTGTCACAAAATAAAATATCAAAGCTAAAAAAAATTTAATATGGTTTGAAAATGGTGCAAAAATATTGACCATTGTTTTGTGTTATTTTAGAGAAAAAGAATGAAAACTATTGTGTTTAAAATTGCATCATATTATGATGTGAAATATCTGTAATAGCTTTACGTTAAAGTTGCCAGTAAGTAAATACTAGGGTATTCATTTAATCGGGCTTTTGCTTTAATCGGTTAATCGCTCGATTAATTAACCGAGGTTTGGGTTAATAATTTTTTTTATAAATTAAGTAATTTCAATACATAGAAATGCATAAATTATTAATTATTTTGAGTTTATTTTTTAAAAAAAGCAATAACATAACAAACGTACAGTTCTTGAATTAACACGAGCAAACAAAAAAGAATTCATAAATATGTAATACATAATTTTTAACTAATACATAAATATTATGTAGTAATTCAAAAATAAACTGTTTGATAATTTTATAAGTTATTTCAATAGTTTAAGGAGACATTAAAAATAATCGTTTAGAAAAATGTTTAGGATTAAAGCGATTCTTTTCTTTAGTTTTGATAAACTTGACTTGGAAAAAAATCTTTCACTTACCGTTGATGTTGGAGAAATCGAACGTTATCCATAATACAGAATATCTAATTACTCAGTCCTTTTCCTGGACTTCTCTAAACGTATAAAAATCTTCCATTATGTCTTTATAGTCCTGTTTTTATTTTGTTATATTTTCAACTTATCTAATTGTTTGGGTTAATTCTGTTAAAAGATTGGCTTGAGAATGTATGAGAAGAAACCAATAACTAAACACATACATACATATGGGAAGTTCCAGTGAAAAGTCTCCTTTTTTGTAGCGTAACGCCAGAAGTAATTTAAATCGTTTATCAAAAATTGTATATGTATAATTTACTTTTTTATATGTTGTGTAACGCGCAACTAGCTCTACATTAAGTGGCAAAAGGGATAACTTTTAAACATGGTCCTAAAATACAAGCTTATTTGCTTTCTGGCGTTACATTACAAAAAGTAGACTTTTCGCTGGAAATTCCCATATGAACCTAAAACGAGAAAAGATATATAAATTTGATAACTTTGAAAATAAATCTTTATAAGTCCCAAGCTTATTAAAAAAGTTTTATACAAAAAGTCTTGCAAGTCAAATCCACTTCTGTTTTCTGTAACGTCACGCCGGCGCATATTTTTTGATTGTTGTAAATTTTTTCTGAATATAGTGCTGCTTTATATAGAATAAACTTTTTACAAATTTGACTTCTGTATTTAATTTGTTTACATCTTGTCGTACAAATATCACGTCACGTCTCAATGGAAATGCCTATATAAAAAGATCGCGAAACAAAAAGCTGTTGACAGCAAAGAACTATTTAAAATGAAGATCTCTTCTTTGTCTGTATGAAAAAATATTTTCTAAACCCATACCTTTTGTATATGAGACGAAACAAATAATTAAAAACACAAAAAATATGTTATAATACTACAAAAAATTAAAAATTTTGTTACTTCGGTTAATCGACTGAAATTAACCGGATTAATCGTTAATCGAAAATAGCCAATTTTAAATTAACCGGTCAGTTAATCGGGTAGTACTTAATCGGTTAACCGATTAACGGTTTACCGAATGAATACCCTAGTAAATACGCATTAATATATATTAAAAATATTTTTCGGTTTTAGATTTAATCTACACATTTTGATGATTAACATGATAATAATATGATTACTTCTTAACTTATTATGATTAACATGATAATAATATTTTTTTTTTTTGTCATTATTTATTTTTTGAATCTTCATATATTAAATATGAACTAACAATAATTTTTCAAATCTTATACTAATCATTTAGTTTTGTCCTGCCAATGCCAGATGAAAATTTTTTTCATCAGGGTTTCTGTTCACACATGTAGATGTAGAAATATTTCGAGCTAGTGGATTTGGGTGCGATATGTACGCATTTTTGCTCATTGACCTTTATCCTCCATTGTTTTAACCACTTTTCCAATTCAAATATATGATTCTGCAAGTAGCGAGATGCTTCATGACAGTTTTCGTGTACGCTTAAAAAAGCTGTATCATCAGCAAATGTTGAAGTTAGGGTGTGGTTATTTGTTGGCATGTCTGAGGTATATATTAGGTATAACAGTGGGCCCATGATGCTTCCCTGAGGGACTCCAGCGTCAATTGGCTGAGGAGAACTTATAAAATCACCTTCTTTAATAATAAACCTTCGACCGACTAAGTAGCTTTCTAACAGCTTGTGTTTGTTTAATGGTAAGTTTAACTTCATGATAATAATATGATAACATTAAATTATAATATGATGTAATAAAAACAAATTAGGATTAAAATAAAAATATTATGATGTAATATTACGAATATATTTGGTCATAATATGATTCAATAATAATCGTAATATGTTGACTACAACCATAAATCGTATCATAATATGTTGCTCTAAGAATATGTTCCACAACCATGTTTTTTCTTTGCGTGTAGAAACAGAATAAAACAACATGTAATTTAGTTGTAAGAAATAAAAAAAAATATTAATATATTAAAAAAGTAGAATTTTCTAAGAAATTAATTTAAATCGATTAATTGACATAAATTGTTCGAGATATTCATTATTTGAAATTGGCTATTTTAATTATTCGATCAAATAATGGCGAAAAATTTCTTCGATTAATTGAGTGGATACTCTAAAAGTTACCCAGCCCGGACAAACGGACACCGCTATCGAACTATAGTACCAAGTCGATCGGTATACTAACAGGTCGTCCTGCAGCTAATTTTGTTATGTGTTACACAAATCAGTACTTACGCATATCGTCTACTCCCCATCTACGGTTGTGTAGGGTACAAATCAGAGTTCCAAATACTCACTCACTATTCACTCATGGGTAGGAATAAAAAATTTTATACACTGTTGTCTGCTGTTTTATTCGTGCTTAAAAACACAAAAACAATTTTGCTTTATTCGTTCTTGTATAAAAGTATTTTCATTATTTTCATTTGTACTACAAATGCTCACTAAACTAATTAAAAAGTGTAAAAACATTATTTTTCTGAAAAATCAATGACAACAGAAATTAAGCAAAAATTCTTAAAATACTACCAGCATTTATTAATCGATGTGAGTGTAAAATTATTTTGCGGTCATATTTCTCTTTAAGGTCATAAGTGTGTATCCTTTAATGCCTTTTAATAAATAATTAAAAAAAAAAGAATACTAATTGTTTTTATTCGGCCACCTTAAATAAAGACTTTAAGGACAATAAACAGCACAAATATGTAAAATGCAAAATTTACTTTAATATTGTCGAATACAGTGAGTATTCATTAATTCTGCAATTTTTCTGTGGAAATTTTAATTAGGTCAATTTACATTTTATCAGCTTAATTAAAAAAAGAAAATTAAATTATATATAAAAGTAAAGTAATTGCTTTGGATTCGGCGTTCGGCAGGCAGACTCTGTCATGGTGCACTCTTGCCAAAACTTGTTGTATTTGGTGTAGGCGGTAGTTTCTCTCGATTTAAATTGAGCTTTCTCAGCGATCGCACTATACAAGTTATTATAGATAGCGTTTCGTCAAAGGAGTTCAAGGTTCAGTCAGGGATTCCGCAAGGCCCCGTTCTGCCTGCCTCCTATTCTATTTCTTAGTCGAAATTCCAACCCTATCTAATTTTTTTGCAGATGGCAGCCGCCTTTGTTTATTTAATTTATTTAATTTTAGATCAAGCATATTAGTTTTTGGTGCTATGAGGTAAAACACAAATGATACACTTAATCGAGACCTTTATATAATCTCGGAATGGGGTCATGCAAATAGGGTCGATTTTAATGCTCGAAAGACCACCCCGTTAAAAAATGGAGCTTCCAACGAAGCAGGTTTAAAAGGCAGAAACGTAAAAGTTTCGCTTACCATATCGCTAACGGAAGACATGAATTTTATATGGCGAGTTCCCACTTTGAAGCAATACATTTTTGACACAGAAAACGCTTAAAAATATCGATAGGATATATCGATATATTTTTTCAATTTGCCCATCCCTACAGGGAAATATGTGTCAATTGTTCTTAACTCCACGTCTACAACACACATGATTTGCTGTTATAACATGATGTTATAAAAGCGTTGTTAAAACATTTGCATTAACAACCGTGTTATAACATGAGAAAACCTCTAACATGATGAGTCTATACTTAACACTAACATCATATTAGTGTTAATGTTAAGCATTTGATGTCAGTTGTAGACTGGGTGTAAAGCACTTTTCCCACAGGGAAATATGTATCAATTGTTCTTAAAGCAGTTTTCCCGTAACCAGTGAATACAGTATTAATTTCAAAAGAAACGAATTGTGAAAGGCTAACACAAGACATATCACTCAACTGGTGATAATGTGTTTAAAGAATCGTCACTCCAACTAGTCATGTGACTGGACTTTGTGCGGGTAGAGGCTGATTTTATTACTTTGTATGAAGGGGATATATCATATTAACATCCTAATTAAAAATGGATCTTCCAATGCAGTTCTGTAAGGAAGAAACGCAAAAGTTTCGCTTACCATATCGTTTACGGAAGACATTAATTTTATATCGCGATTTCCCACTTTGAAGCAATACATTTTTGACAAAGAAAGCGCTTTATTCAGCGCATATAAAAGTTGGTTAATATAATGATCAGCTTTGCACACTGCATTTTTTGTTACCGTTATGGTTTTATATGCTCCCCTTACAAAACTGCTTCGTAGTAAGGGAATGTTGTGTGTGGTTTTATTAGTGCTTCGCAAAATAAGAAATTTTTTTAATGGGACGTGTTGCATGCTTAAGCGTAAACGCGTTACGGATCAATCTGCCTCATCTTTTTATATGAGTGGTATTAATATTAAACAATCAGAATCTCTTGATATTCTAGACATGAAAATCAATGTGATGTCTGATGGACAAGACGTGCATTCAAGTGCCTCGGTTTTTTAAAACGGTGCACACAGGGACAAATATTGCACTTAATATGTTCTATATACCAGTAGGCAATCAACCTCTAAATATTTATTTTTTTAACCCATCACATTAGTCTGTACGTGCGTGAAAAGTATTAATATCTGTTACACGCCCTTATACCTGTCAGCAACATCTATAGCGTTTATTGTTGCTACACTCGACAATTTTTTTGTAAATTTACAGTTTCAAGTTTTTTAAATATATTTTTAAGCATCAGGTATCTAATTTAATTTGCAGTTACTATTTAAATAACAATTATATGTAGTGTAGGTATAGTATACTGTTTTTATTATGAAATATATCGAACAATTTACTTTAACTAGAGCTACAAAAAAAGTTCCAAACAGTTCCATGACTTTTCCTTTTAAGTTAAAAAAACAACTACTAGTAAGTGTAAAACAGTTAAGTGGAGGTCCCCCCGTTTCCCCCTTCAATAAATAGAGCCTATTTTTCTTAGGTAGTGCACCTAATTCTGAAAATCCCACATGCAAATGACATTTTTTTTAATTCGCTAAATTTTACATTCTGTGCAGAGTCTCCTCACAAAATACTTGAGTGCACCACTGATGTATACTTCAACTGCTACGACAAAATATAATAAGGGGAATTCCGTAACTAAATTGTAACTAACAGAACCGCAATAGCAAAAATTTTCAGTGCCGTCTTCTTACAAGATATTTGAGTGAACGATAATATATATTAGAAAGGGCAATTCCGTAACAACATTGGGTGTATTGAGATCTGTGCTTTAAAGAAGATGAAAATGAAGAAAAAGGAGTTATTTGATGTACTGAAAAAGCAACAATTTTATAATGCATATGTCATCATCAAAGTGTAACGAACAACTATTACAGTATATTTTGGTTAAGTAGTATCATCACCAGTGGATCAAATTTAAATAAAAACTTTTAAAAAATATAATTATTAATTCCGCTTTTTATAAGTATTTTCGTTTTAAGTTTTTAATTAGGCCTAATGTTTTGAAATTTGAATTTTTAATTTTTAAAAACTGACATTAAAACTCCCGTGTAATAAGTTTTAATTTGATATTTTGTTTCAAAATTGTACGTCATATTTTATCCGCCATTTTGAATTTTTTAAAACTATCATCATATTCGTAATCAGCGACCCCAAAAAATTCAGTGTAATAAAAATCGTATGCCATATTGGATCCGCCATTTTAAATTTTCAAAAACTGACATCAAATTCGTAATCAGCGTTCCTAAAAACATTGAGTTACTTATTTGTATTTAAATTTATGGAATCCATATGAAGTAAATAATTTGGTCGCACTAAATTTTCAATTTGTCCCTGTGTGCGGTGTAGGAGATACTTCACTCCATTCGATCTCCTTACTACTTATACCACCTATATCCAACCGAGAATGGCGTACAACTCATATGTATGGGCCGGCGATTCCAAATTTATTTTGGAGTTTCTCGACCGCATGCAGGAGAGGGCGATCATTCTCATTGGTTTTTCCAATTCTACTGACTCCCTTAAGCACCGTCGCAATGTGTGTTGTATTTACCACATTTAGCGTTATTGTAATGGGATGAGCTCTAATGAAATTAGGGATCTGATTCCCGCAACTCGTACGTTTGTTCACAATACACGTTTTTTTCTGAAGAGCTCATAACTTTTTGCTCCATTTGTCAGTGTATCGAACAACGCTTTACAAGAAAAATTTGTTCTTTGGCCGGGCTGTTCGTATATGGAATAACCTTCCTCCTGAAGTCTTTCCTCTCAACTAAAAATAAAAAAAGTCCACAAGTTCCACTCCCTCTTTAACCCTGCCCATAGCATATTTTCCTAGTTCCAACACACTGCAGTTCCCTAACAAAAAAAGCAGTTAAATCTAACTCAATTATATTATAGTTTGGCCTTAATGATTTATTATAGGAAGTCGACCACTATAATGTTTATATTCGCCTAACCAGAGACAATATAACACCTGGAAAGAAACTTTCATGAGTTATTTGGAAAATGCGGCAGCTATTGCTTACGACAAACTCGTTAAAATTTTAGTGACAGAATACGCCATGTACATCTCGCACGCACATTAAAATGTTTCGCGAAGAATTACCATTTACGTAAAAGAATAAAACCTAAACACAGAAAAAATTATTAAATTTCTCCAATCACCAAATTTATACCAAATTCATAATATCAGGCAAACAATTGGTTGATTTTGCACCTATTACCAAAATGATTATATTGATTATTAAAAATTTTAAAATTTTGAAAAAATAGTTTCAATAAATTATATTTTTAATTTTAACTAAAAAAATGATAAAAAAAACTTTGCCATTTCAAACAATGTGTTAATTTATTTAAATAAATATTGACAATTCCCAACAAAAATTCTACATGTTTAAATTATTTTATTTTAAACGAAAAAAGTCAATTAAGATTTTTTGTTATTTAATTCAAATTTTACTTAAAAATTTATTTCAAAGCAACTAAAATGTTAATTAAATCAATATTAAATTTTTAATTTTCTTTCAACTAAAAAAAAAATTGATTCAATTATCATATTAATTAAATTTAAATACGTTTGAAACCACTTTTTTAATTGATAAGACACCTTTTTCTGTAAATTCACATATTTAACCAACCTTTCAAAGAATTTCTTGGAGCCAAACAATATTCTATTTAAAGAAAATAAATTTAAAACAAAGCTCCACTTTTGTATGCTGCGTACACCAGCCATCATTAATAATGCACCAGATCCCATTATAAAATAAATCGTTACAATTATCCAGTAAATACTTGCAATATACGCAAATTAAATTTTAAATTGCAATTAGATGCAATAAACTAATAGACCCCCAATATTTATTGAAAAACAAATCAAACAACAACAAATAACATTTACACATATTAAATATTTATATTTGCACACAAACAAACAAAACAAATCCCAATAAATTCGAATAAACTATTTGCAACTTTAAATGTGTGCAAATTTGTTCGTTATGAATATTTTAATTTAGTCATTCAGGCAACGTGAATTTAACGCAAATAATCCAACAAATACGGAATTATTTTAAATAATTTCAGAGACATTTGCGAAGGGCGTTTATATTGAAAAGTAAACTTTTCGTTTTACCTGAACAAAATTTAATCAGCTTAATAATTTAATATATTAAATTTACAAAAGAATAAAATACAAAGAGGTTTGTTAATTAATTATTTAAAATTTATTGAAAAGTTGTGCAAGCCGATTGTCGAGAATTCTCTATTAACTGTTAAGTAACACGAAACAAAAGAACCGGAATTGCTATTTCTTTAATTCTCTTTCAGTTGAATAGTTGGTTTTATAGATCATAAAAAAGTAAAAATAAGTAAAATTATTCAGCCTTATTCCAGTTGTCGTTGTCGTATACGACTGTGTCGTTTTTTGTAATAGATTAAAGTAAAACACAACCTGTGTTCTTTAATGTACTACAAAAAACGATATAGGCGTATTCGATTACGACAACCGGAATAAGGCTGATTGTATTTACCTGAATTGGACATTTTTACCCACCACGAACGAAAGTAAAGCGTGATCCATTTCGAGGTTCCCTACTTTTTTTTAAGAAAAAAAAAAAAAACAGAAAATTCAAATTTAATGGGGAATGTTTATTATCATTTGAAAGAACATTATTTGGCATTTATTTGTTGAAGATTATGTCTATTTAATGTTGGCCGTTGCCACGTCGCAGATGGTCCATCCGTTGAGTCCAATTTTCGATGACTCGTTCGAACATTTCGACTGGTAACTGGCGAATGACACACGTGATGTTTTCCTCCAAGGCCTGAATCGAAGCGGGTTTGTCCGCATAAACTTTAGACTTTACATATCCCCACAGGAAAAAGTCTAACGGTGTGATATCACACGATCTTGGTGGCCAATCGACCGGCCAAAAACGTGGAATCATGTGCTCACCGAAGTGTTCTCTCAATCAATCCATTGATTGATGCGATGTGTGGGAAGTGGAGCTGTCTTGCTGAAACCAAGTGTAGCCGAGATCACGAGCTTCAATTTCAGGCAACAAATAGTCGGTTATCATGGCACAATAACGGTCGGCATGGATGGTAACGTTCGCACCGGCATAATTTTTAAAGTAATATAGACCGATGATTCCACCGGCCCACAAACCACACCAAGTCGTTGTTTTTTCTGGATGAAGTGGCAGTTATTGAATCTCTTCAGGTTGCTCTTCGTCCCAAATGCGGCAATTTTGTTTGTTTACATACCCATTGAGCCAGAAATAGGCCTCATCACTGAACAAAATTTTCCTCGAAAACGTCGGATCTTCTTGGAACTTTTTAAGAGCCCATAGAGCGAAGCGATGTCGCTTGGGAAGGTCGAGGGGCTTCATTTGTTGCACAAGCTGTATTTTGTACGCTTTCAGTTTAAGATCTCGACGTAAAATGCGCCAAGTCGTTCTACACGTCTGTTCGAGTTGCAACGAACGGCACCGAATCGACTCTCCACGGTCTTCGTGTACACTCTCAGCTACGGCCGCTATATTTTCTTCGCAGCGTGCTGGACGTGGTCTATTCGGTCGAATATTATCCAATAATGAATGCTGGGTCTCAAAATGGGTGATGGTGTTGCGAATAGTACGCACAGTAGGCCAAATATGTTGACCATAAGTTGAGCGAAGTGCACGAAACACATTCCTCACGTAATAAAGTTGAACGATTTGTAAACGTTGTTCAGGCGTAAGTCTTTCCATTATGAAATGCCAAACAATTCTAAACAAAAATAACATGACAGCATGGCACGACTCACACGTGATCTATTAAAAAAGGCTATTGAAAAAAGTATCTCTACTTGAATCACCCATTATAATAAGACATACCAGTAGCCATGTTCTGTAACTTTGGTGAGAACTTCTCACATCGAAAAGATGTGAAACAAAATATTTCATCGTTTCTCAAAAAGTGAGAAAAAAGTGTGTCTGTAAATCATGTCAAAAGAGATTACGCCGTTACGTTATAAATATCATAATATTTCGCTTGAAGCCGATGTGAAATAGTAGACGTTGAGAACTCCAATCGGACAGACATATCGTTGACGGCGAACAAAATTTACAAAAATGAAAAATTTTTCAATGACGGTGGCGAAAATACAACCGACGGCTATACCAAATAATGTAAAGTGTAACTTTTGTGTTTGTTGTTTACAAAATAGCTTTGAAAATATTCGTATATAAGGTGTTTTCATATACTTTACACGCAGAAACTTGCAACGAGAGAGTAAATTAAAAATTTACAAAATTGTTCTCTCAATTACTCAAAAAAATAAAAAAGTAAATGAACACTTTACCAGCAAAAACTAGCACGTTAGGCATATTGACACTATTCAGTAACTAAAACATGCAGCAGGTCGTTGCAGCGTTGCCATATATATTTTTTAAAAACTTCTTATATCTGAAAAAAAAAACTTTTTTTTTTTCTAGAAAAAACTTGTTGTTACAAAAGTGCCAAAATATTAAATATAAAATACAAAAAAATTTATTTGAAATTCATTTTGTTTAAAAATATAGAAAATAGTAAATAACAATAATTTTTTTCTTTTTAACCAATAAATTAGTTTACAAGATGCTAAAACTTCAGGCACGGATTCAGGGGGGGGGGTGAAAAAAGGAAATTCCCCCCCCCCCTAAATTATAAAAATAAGTTTTGCTTTTTTCGAAAATACAATAATTTCCGAATGTACAAAATTTTTGGAAATCCCATCAAGTTTTTTGTTTTTTTTTTAATAGAATCTATAATCAAATTTTCAATAAGTATCCAAGTATTTATCGTAATAGTTATTTATTATATATTTCCAATGAAACATCTAGTTTACTGGATTTAAATACATATTATTCTACATTCAATCCCAGCAAGTGCCATCTATATCCGAAAAATAAACGTTTGGGTTGCAAATGCGAGCGGTTGAATTATTAATAAGCTTTAGTATGTGCAATATTTTTATTTGTAGGCTTTGAATTTTATATGCATTGCCATTCTACCTTCCCATATATAAATATGAATATATGTATTGGTCTAGTAAAAGTTCACCAAAGAAGAATTATATAACTGTCAATTTTCAAGTGCATTAATAAGAAAAGTTCTTTGATATACAAAAAAACATAAAAATGAGTGAAACAATGGTGAGTCCGTAATTTTTTTTTTAATATAATGTACCTATATATGTATTTATCATTACCTTCAGTCGAAAAGGATGTAGTCCAATGTATAAATTTTATAGGAGAGAGAAAACACTTTCTAAGGTTTTTAGTTCTGAATATATTTTAAGTCTGTAAGTCCAGTTCATTGCCGACCCTTTATTGGCTTGCAAACCAACTAAAAATAATACATTTATGTTTTACGTAGCTTTTTGTGACTTATCACCTTTTCTATTATATATTTTATACTTTTAATGTACATTTTAGCATGTCAATTTGCAAAAAATAAAATATACTATAAAATTATTTTATTTATTTCAATGTTGACTATTAACAAAAATAAACAAATTTTGGAAATTTTCACATTTTAATGGGCCCTAGCGCTTTTTCTTTAGCATTTTTGGACTTAGAACTTTTACATATTGTTGCAAAACAAGAACTAGAAAAAAATATTTGTATTTTTTCTGCAAACGATGTATTTTTGCTAACTCTATTGAACTGCATCAAAAACTTAATTTTCAAAAATTGTGGCATTAGCACATTTACGACTGAAGGTACATATGTATGTATGTATGTGCAGCCAAAATTATTTTTGTCTTTCCATTGTTATAAGCTTTAAAATTCCTTTCTAAATAAAAATAATTTAAATAAAAAAATTAGCTGTTATCAATTTTAACCAGAATAATTATTTATTTATTTATTTATTTATTTATTTATTTATTTATTTATTTAAGTCTATGGATATATGTAAATCCTTACAGACTAGAATTTAATTACAAATAATATTATCTATTAGGTAAAGTATTCAAAAACAAAATAATACTACGTTTAATGACATTAACATTCAAAGAAAAGTCAATAAAATTATACATTTCATTAAAATCCTTGCATATTCTCAGAAAAGGATCAGAATTAGCGTAGTTTGTGCGGAAAGTCTGAAGATACAATGGTATGAAATTGCGAGTTGATCGTTGAGGAACGTTGACATTAACATTATTAAGCAGGAATTCAGAACAAACATTACCATTAAGCAAATTAACTAAGAACGTAATGTTAAGCATTTTTCTTCGGCTTACCAGTGAAGGTAGTTTAACTTGTTCAAGTCTTTCGAAGTAGGATGGAAGAACTTCAGAAGGGTTCCAAGTTGAATTTCCTAAGCAGAACAATAAAAATTGTTTTTGGACAGATTCTATTCGATTTATGTGAACATTATAATCAGGATCCCAGATAATAGAACCATATTCGATGATTGGTCTTACCAAAGATATGTATAACTGCTTTGTAATTTTGGGATCAGTGAACTCCTTAGCCCAACGCTTTATAAATTCAAGTACTCCACGAGCTCTGTTTATCATTGTCGTAATGTGTTTTATAAAGTCTAATTTTGAGTCCAGTAAAACACCAAGATCCAAAATATCTTTAACTTATTCAAGTAGGCTGTCACCCAAAGTATAGTTACCCAAAGAATTCCATTTTCTACAAAAACGCATATGTTTGCATTTTGTTAAAATAAGATTCATGAGGTTGATGTTACACCACTTATAAAAATTATCCAAATCATGTTGAAGGTTGAGCATTTCAGAAGTTTTTTTGTAGCTTAAAAAGATTTTTACATCGTCGGCATACATTAATACATCACAATTGTTTATTGCACTCGGCAGATCATTTATAAAAAGTGAGAATAAGATTGGACCAAGGTGGCTACCTTGCGGTACTCCAGAATTGACGATGATGCTCCTTGATGTTGTATTATTAAAGCAAACACTTTGTTTCCTAGAAATAAGATATGACTCAAGCCACCGAAGACTGTTATTAGTAAAGCCCATTAAAGAAAGTTTACTAAGAAGAAGACTATGGTTGACTTTATCAAAAGCTTTACTAAAGTCTGTGTATATAACGTCCGTTAGTTGCCCATTATTAAATCCATTATTAACAATAGTGGTGAGTTGTAGGAGATTTGTCATTGCTGAGCGTCCTTTTCTAAAGCCATGTTGGAAAGGAGATAGTAATGACGATGCTTGATGAAAGAGGCTATTAGTCATGCACTTTTCAAAGAGTTTAGGAATAGCACTTAGTTTGGCTATACCTCTATAATTTGCTATATTTGTTTTATTTCCAGCCTTAAATAGCGGAATTATATAAGATTCTTTCCAAAATGTTGGAAAGTAGCCATATCTAATTGATAAGTTAAATATTATTGATAAGGGTGTGGCAAAAGCATTAGCGCAGTTGGTTAGAATACAGCTTGGAACACCATCAGGTCCACTGTAAAAGGATGATTTAACGCTTTTCAAACTGGCAACTATTTGGGAGGTTGTAATGGGAGAAAATGATATTGCTTGGTGTTCATCAATCACGTAAGGGTAATTGTTATATTTGTTGTATTGGGCATCAGAATATGTAGTTCCAAAAAAGTCAGCAAACAGGTTACTTATTATTAAATCATTACTGGATTCATGATTTAAATACTTCATGATAGATGGATATCCCGTAGATTTCCGTTTAGAATTAACGAATTTGTAAAATGACTTAGGATCATGTTTAAATTTAACTTTCATTTCATTTAAGTAATTTTTATACAGTTTCATGTTTAGTAAATTATATTCAGAACGGGATACAGAATATTTACCATAATCACAAGATGATCCGGAATCTTTATATTTTTTGAAACGTTTGTTTTTTATATTTTTTAGTCTGGACAGCTGTCTTGACCTCCATGGAGGACCTGACTGTTTAAATACAGTAATTTTTGGAACACATTCATCTAAATATTCAAAAATAGTTTTATAGAAAGTATCAATCATAGTATCGATGGATGAGGGTGTACCATTTGGAATCGATAACTTGTCAAGCCAATTTGTACTGTTTAGAAAATTATTTAAATCGTTATAACTTGTTCTTTTGAAGCAGTTGACTTTTTCATTTTTCATCATTATTTTACGTTCAACAAATGGAATATTACAAGAAAGTTCAATGGTTGGATGAAAGCGATCTTCAGGTCTTGATATTGGAACAGCTCGAGTTAATGAACAGTCAGCAGGTTCATTCACAAACACCAAATCTAACAGTTATCCGTATTCATTGTACACACCATTAAATTGGAAAAGGCACAAGTCATATAGATTATTAAAAAAAACATCGATCCAATCATAGGAATTTGTAGGAGTATAATAAAAAGAATCTGGTAAAAGTTTCCAAGAAACTGTGGGCAAGTTAAAGTCACCAAAAACGAAAATTAGATCATCTGACTGGGCAGACGATATAACTGATTTAATGTTCTCATAATGTTGATTGTAAATTAGACCATCAGAATTCGGTTGAATATATGAACAGGTTATGTATATATGTTTGTATTTTAGTTTTAAACGAACAGCAACAAATTCTATATTGTGAGAAGTATTAGGCATAATTTCCTCTGACGAAAATAGACAAGAAACAGCAATTAAAACGCCACCACCAATTGTAGTAGTTAATCTATCGAGTCGGTATACGTTGTATCCATTACAAAAAATTTCGGTATTTAAAGTTTTTTTATTTAACCAGGTTTCAGTGAAGACTATAATATGATGGTCAAAATCGAAGCTTTCGATGAACAGATTGGAAAGCTTAGTATTAAGACCACGAACGTTTTGATATATAATAAGGAGTTGATCATCAGGAGCTTCACTTAGTTTTTTGATTGTGTTAATTGTTGTTTAGGCAAATAAGCAACATTAACTGGACGTCGGTTTACATTTTGCTCATATTCTCGAACCAAAACATGTTCAGGCCAAAAAGATGGGTCGATAATGACGTTAAAAATGTCAAATGGAACAGTAAGTTTAAATGATGTTATAGTCCGCATTTGTGAGTAAGTAAACTTATGAACATTCAAATCAACACTTTTGCCTATCTTAGATTTAATATAAGCATCAATTTCGTCAACAGACGTATCAAATGCAAAACGAGATATAAAGATTTGTTTTCTTGGAGGAATCACTCTCAGATCTCCAGTAGCAGCACAGTTGTTTCCACTATTTATTAAATCGATAGAATTGGTTGCATTACAATGAATAATCGGGAATATGTATCTTTAGATTAAAACCCAAACAGTTCGACTAAAATTCATAACTTAATTTTAAAATTAGTGAAGCATATTCCTTCTTCCAAAATTTAGTTAACAATTGCATATGTTTTTTTTTTTTGGTCGAAAAATTGGTCAAACAATTAAGTATGATGTAGTCAAATAAATTGTTTCAAATAAAAAAAAAAACATTAAAAATAAATAAAATTATTTTTATAGCCAAAACGTTATTGAAAAGATTAATTTATTTCAATTTATATTGAACTGATCTTATTTTTTATTTTACCTTATTGTTGAGTTTTTTTTTTAATATAATATAAACATATCGTTTTTAATTAACTTTTAAAAACAAATTTTTTACTTGTTTTGTATCATAAAAAATATCCTCCCCCCCCCCCCCCCCCCCCCACCTAAGGCTCAAGCTGGATCCGCGTCTGCAACCATGGGTTCACCTAATCATCATATAGCGCCAAAAAAATTTATAAGTTTTTAATTAAATCTTACATTTTTAATTCACAACAATTTTCGACTGATGAATAATATACATACATAAGTCTTTATATCTATAACAATTTTTTTCTATTTTCAAGTAAATAAACCAAAATGTTACACAGAAACTTTTCAGTTCTTCGATTTATTAATTTTGTTCTCGATAATTCTAGAAAAAATGCCTATTTTTATTTTTTTTTTTTGATAACTCTGAAATTGTTAACTGAATAATAAAAAGAAAATAAAAACAAAACTTCAGTTTCTTTGAATTTCAAGGCAAAATTTTGTCCGAATTAATTTTGTGTCGACAAAGCCTGAGATAAATATTTTTTTCTAACTTTTTTTTGCCCTGCCTTGTACTCTTTAGCTTTTTCAAAGTTAAAATTAACCTTTTTTTCAATTGAAAAGTAGAAAAAAGTATTCAGACTTATGTTGCAAATTCTAAAGGAGAAGAGGAAAATAAAATTTTCTGTGTTTATTTTGTTAACCTTTTGCTTTTTTATTGCTCGTCCAAGATTTTTACTTTTTTGGGTAGATTGCAAGTAAAATATTTTTTTCTTTTTTGCTATTTTTATTTCTTCTTAAAACTGCTGGTAATTTATTTTATGCTCAAAAATTTGTTGATATTTTTGTTTTTTTTTTTTGTTTGTTTGTTTTTTGTGGGTGTGTCTTGAGGGAGTATAAAATTGTTTACTTGCACTCGTTAGAAAATTCTTTTTTATTGAGAGAGAAAATTATATAATTTAGCAATGTTTGGTTTAATTCATTTAACTTTTACTTAATTAAAAACTAACAACTTTTTAAATATTTTTTAGTGCCCTAAGAAGGAAAGCAGACGTATTTTTAATAAAAAAAAAACATTTATGTATTTCTTAAATGTCACAAATAAAATTCTGTGCCAATATGGAAAAGTAGCTTATGCCGAATATTGTATCGGCCTTTTTTTTTTAACTGAATGGGAACTTTCGATATCGATAACTGTGTTTTCATATGAAATAACGCTTCCAAAACAACGATTCCAAATCGTGGTAATTTACTTTAAAAAAAAAAAAAAATAAATAAATCCATAAATATTTTCGCGAAGTTCATAGAGCAATTCGTAAATTTTACGAAGCTTATTTCTGGTTAAATGGCTATCCCCAAGCCGTTAACGAATCACCATAAAGGGTGGGTTTTTAACATGGAGATCAGAGATTTAATCATATATAATCTGTGTTTTTAGTTTTTAAGATCAGGATTAATTACTTTTATTTGCCAGTTTAAGCGGCCAATGTTGGTGGTTTTAACTATATCAACAAATGTCCACTCATATACATGTATAACAAAAACAGCTGTTCAAATACACAGAAATAATACATATACATAAACGAAAAATGAATTAATGAATGAAATAATGAATGAATTAGTGAAGATGAAGACCTAAATAAAACAATTATAAGAAGTAAATTTGTTTTTTAAGAATTAAAGGCCGGAATTTCTTCTTCTTCTGCATAAAATGAAAAGTGCATTTATAAAAAGTTGCCATTTTAAAATATGTTGCTGCCATTTTTTGTTATTCAGTATGGTAATGCTGCGAGGTTTATGCAACCACTTAACAACAGCAAACCCAATTAGTCTTCAATTAAATTAAGTCTCAGATTAATTAATTATAGTTTGCTGCTTAGATTAAAGTCTATGTTAAAAACTCACTCTAAATCCACTACAATTGACTGTTTTGTGCGGTTTACACACTCCTTCGAAATGAGCAAGAAGCAGGCGTTACGGTGAACGGCGAGCTCTTACCAGCCATGCTGACTGAATTATTCAGCTAAACAGCAACGAAATTTGGTCCCAACAAGACGGCGAAACTTATCAAGCAGCGCGCTTAACAATCGATTTATTGCAAAATCAATTTGGTGTTCACTTTATTTCCGGAAGTGGTCCTATTCACTGGCCCCCTCGTTCGTGCGTTTTAACGCCTCTAGATTATCTTTTATGGAGCAGTGATACCAGTGGAAATTTAAAAAAAAATCCTTACGTGCGTAAATAATTCCTTTTTTCCAACAAATGTTTCGCGACGTTAAAAATTTATTGTTTTTAGCAAGAGGCATATAAATACTGGCATATTTTGTAAAAAAATTTATTATTTTATAATTAAAGCATTTATTAACAAGAAAAAAAAAACAAAATATATATGTAAATACACTCAAAAAAAAAGTGCGTTATACCCCCACTAATATAAAGAATTTTTGCAAGGCGGCTTCTAAAAAAAAATTTTTTACCGAACGAGGGGGTCGCCTTTCTTTATATCTTTATCACTTACAGTTGGATCTTAAAATAAGATGTATCAAAGTGTTTGTCTTGAGAGGATTTCTTTGCCACCGTTTTATAAGACAATAAATTACACTATCGAATTTCGTGAGGATCAGTTCATAATTTACCACAAGCCCCAAATAAAGCATACTCTCGGAAAACACTTTAGTACGCCTAAAACTGTAACGAATAACGCTATTGTAATAACATAAAAGTATAATGGGACTCCCCTAGACAAAAACTTTGATATATCATACCTTAAGATCCGAATCTAGATGCCAAAGATTTAACCAAAAATTTATTTTTGAGGTACTGCCTAATGTATCTGCGTACTTGATTTTTCATTGCCTCATCTTTTGTCCGTTTTAAAGGACTCAACATTTTTCAAGTATACTTATTTTTTTTTTTTTTTTTTTTTGATATATTTATTTGCAATCTATAAAAAACAATATTGAGCAAATTACATCATGAAATTAAAAACATAACATTCGATTTAATCTCCAGTGCGAATAAAACTTAAAAATAAATATACAAACATATATACATTTTTCTGTTTATTTATGAATTAAATAGTATTTATAAATTTACAATAGCGGTATTCACCCTTTGTATTAAGTATACAACTCTGTTATATTTAATATTTTATACTTCAAAGCGTGAGTGTCTTTTTCCTATGCACTGTAAATTAATGAATTTGCTGAGTGAGAGAAAGAGACAGATAAAGTTTCTTCAACTGTTTTATTCTGGTAAATTCACACACTTTGTTTACTACTGCTTTTTGTGGGATTTTTCAACCACAGCGTAGTATTTTTTAGTCTAATACATTTTGTTGTTGCAGTGTTGTAAATGTTAGTATTTTTACTAAAATTATAAGATTAACAAGGTTTACATGGGACTTTACTATCAAGGGTGAATTCCGCTAATAATTTATTTCCTAAAACCTTTTTAACCATACAATTTCCTCACTGTCATCTAATAAAGCAATAGCCAAGGCATTGCTATGATTACTGAGCCTTTCAACGTATATTTTACTAAACCTTTGGGTATTCGTAAATCTGGATGAATGCTTTTTTTTAAATATAAGTATCTTATATTTTTAAGCAAGCTCGGTACCAATTGAAAGGGAAGCCTCTGTAGAATTAAAAAAAAAATATTTTCTTCAGTTTCCGTAAAAAAAATATAAAAAATGTCCTTCTTAAAATATATCCTTCCATATCCTTAAAAGTATTAACTAAAATCTTTTTAAAAGTTCGAAATTGTATGATTCAATTTCTCTTAGTTTAAAATGTGTGCTATTTTTGTTTTCGCGGTATAAAATAAAACTCTATGTAGAAATTTCATTCATTAGACAGCGAATGCAAATAGCAAAAATTAACAGAGTATTCGCCTAACCACTGCTGTATACGTACATTAGAGCGTACCACCTTACAAGGCAAACAAGTGCGCGGTACACCCTCTAACATAAAGTATTTTTGCAAGGAGGTTTCGAAATAAAAAATTCTTTTTGCCGAACGTAGGGGTCGCCTTTTTACATTTTTCATTATATCTGAGGCACACGCAGAGAAAAAACATGATTAATGAATGGTCACTACGACCATTTTTGTTCATACTTGCCTAATATGTTTACCCTCATAATTTAACTATAGTCTTAATATAACTTAAAAAATTGTTTTTTGTCCTTAACATTTTTAAATTCACTATAATAATATTATACGGTGGCTTACATCTAAAAAGTTACTCTGATCTAGCTAAACATTTTTAATTTATTTTATATGTTAGCTACTATAATATACATTCTCTTAAGGAGCAAACATTTATTGTCAAAACAAACAGAGTGTGCTTACAAAGAAAAGGATATTTTCTCCGTCCGCGAGCGTCTGTTAAACAGGAAATATGAATGATGGCAGAGTAATTAAAACATTTTTCGGGGAGAAAAATGCCATGCTGCCTTGCAACACTAACGAAATAAATTATTATACGTTTATTGAAACAGGTAAGTTATTTAAATATAATTATAAAAATATATAAATATGCAAATTCTTTGTTGTTCTTGCAGCCAAAAAAAAAAAAAACCTAGAACATTGAAACCGACATATAAATTTTTATAAATAATTTTGTCATTAGCCCCAAATTTTTCAAAAACTTTCAACATTATTTTAATATATGAAGTAGATTTCATAAAAGAAATAAAAGGTAAGTTTGTGTTTGACTTTTTTTTTAGAAGTCTTAAGTGATTATCCGTATTTGGTTTAAAGATTAATGTTTGACTATTGACGTCATCCGGCTTCAATAGCCGAGTGAGAAAAACGGCAAACCCCACTGAAGAGATTGATTGGTTACAATCGAAACTAGTATGGGCAGCCTGTCCCTGAAAGCCTCAAGAATGCAAAATTATCAAAAAATTGTAATTAATTTCATGTTGTAAAATTCCTGTCTTCATAAAAATAATTTAATGAAAATTAAATTCAATGAACTTAAGTCTAATTAAAAATATCTAAATAAATTAGTTATTTTATTTAAAATTGCTGTTACTTAAATTAAAGCCTCAATTGGTGCTTTGCCTCAAATGCAAATATCAAAGTATGTGTTTTTGGACGCAGCTGCTTTAAAGCAGCAAGCTTATGGCCTGTACGACACTGCCATAAAGTTTTTATGTGAACAGAAAATTTAGAGTCTAAGAAATTACAAACTAAAAAAAAATTCTCCCAACATGTCCGGAAGTTTTTCTTGTACTTTAACGTAAATGTGTAACGCACAGCATGAAATTTCAGAACTAATGGAAATAGTTCAGGATATCGAAAACACTTTCCATTTTATAATAAATTATTTTCACACTATTGTGGATATATTTTGAATTTATTTAAATTTTTGACATGTCGTAATACTCATTAGTGTGAAAGGACTTTAAATGATAAACAGCCATGTCACAGAGTACAGTTCCGTTCGGGACCGAAGAAAATTTAATTGTTTATTGATATAAAGTTTATTTTGATGGTTTCTTGGCCTTTAAGATACAGAAAGCTCCCATTCCGTTCATGAAAATAAAAACGGTTTCATTCCGGAAACTTTTTTCGTAATTTTCTAAAGCACCAAAATACGGAATGAATTCCGTTGCCGAACGGAATTGTACTCTGTGACATTTATGATAAAATGGCCACTAGATTATTATTGAAAAATGCAAATTTATCAAGAGATTCGTGATGTTTGAATCAAGTATTTGTTTATGAAGAAAATTTTAAAACCTTTAAAATCTTAAATTAACCTCTTGTGATTTTATAAAACTTTATTTAAAAAAATTTATTTTTTATAGTTTTTAATATTTATTTGAAGAAATATGCGCCTGTGGCTGCTCTACAAATATTCAATTAACAATAAAGCGAGTTTAATATTTGTGCCAAGAGTATTTATATTTTTTTTTTAAATAAAGAAAAATTCAATTTACTAATAGTTTTTTAAACAACAATATGAATGCAATTATTAAATTATTTATTATATTATAAAGGAAAAATTGCCATAAAAAATTTACCAGTATTCCCATATAAATCTCTACCACAAAAAATTAATTAAAGCAAATAATAAAATAACAAAAAAAACGGCAACAATGAACCTAAAAAAAAATGACAATAAATTTAATTTTTATGGACCATGATACACATAAAACCACCCTCCCACCCAACACACAAATATATTTATTTATAAAAAATATTAAATAAAACTTACCTTTTAAATATTGTTCGTTACGGGCAATAACTTTTTCAGCATTTTTACGTGCCTGAAAAAACCATTCGGACGTATTGCCTAAATAATGATATTCCATGGCCAAATCTTTAGCCAGAATAGCACCCAAATTGGGTGGCGGCAAACGGTAGGCAAATGGACAAAAAAGACCTGGTTGCGCAGGGTGTTCATTCCAATCGAAACAGTTGCCAGCAGCAAAAATATCATCATCGAATTCGACCATCGATAAAACGGAAGCATGTAGTAGATTAACATCGGCCTGTGCAGATGCTGAAGTCATTTTGAAAATTCTGTAAATAGAAAACAAATTTAAATAATGAACAAAAAACTGTAACTGTAACTGTTGACATTTAATAAAGAATTTAATTATTTTGTTCTTGTAACTTTATTAAAATACTAAAATATATAAAAATTTGGCCAACGTGTGCTAAAAATTGCTTTTGTCGTAGAAGTTTGACTAGAATTGAAGCTCTCGCAAGACAAAACAGAAAAAATTAGTGCTAAAAAAAATTTATATAAAAAACTTAAATTTGCGAAAAATGAGCTTATCTGATTAAGCAAAATGTGTTGGAAATAATTATTAATTATGTGTTTGTTTCATAAAATTAAACAAAAGTGTTATGTTAGGTGTGTTCATTTACTTTACTAGCAGAAAGTTGCAATGAGAGAGTAAATTTAAAATTTACAAAATTTTTCTCCCAATTACTCAAAATAAAAAAGTAAATGAACACTTTACCAGCAAAAACTAGTACGTTAGGCATATTGACACTATTTAGCTGAAAGATACTGGATTTTTTCTTAATAAATGAAATTTTTTTTTTAACTATTTGCGCAAGAATATTGTTCTGAAATTTTGGAAAAATAAAGATTTTATGTTATTGGAAAACTTTTAATTTTAAAATTATGAAAAATATTTTTGTTTTGTAAACAAAAACATGAAACAGGTTGTTGAATAATTCTTGCTAGTAAAAATTTTAAAATCAGAAATTTATTATCAAAGTTGTTTTTGGGAATACTATTATTTATTAAAAGATTTTGTGTGTTGTGCTTAATTCCCTTTTTTTATTAATTGATAAAAAAAATACTAAAATTTATTGTTGGAGGATAAGCTGTTCCTATGCGCATTTCACTGGTTGCTTAGGTCAGATCATCAGGAAACGTTCTCATAAATTATTTTAGAAAAGCCAAAGCTATCAGCAAACAAGACTACAGAGGGAATGAGAATTACCTACAAACACTCAAAAGGTCTTTTTTGCAACGATATCAACGCTAAAACAAAATACCAAACAATAAATCAGTGATGAGTTTTTTATCTTTTCTTACATTTCCCGCTACAATTATTTGGAATTCTCCCAACATTAATTGTAGTTGTAAGTGGGTAAAGAAAAAACATATTAAAAACAAAAACAAAGTGCTTTCGCAAGAAATCAAAATAAAAACAATTTGCCAGTTCAGTTTTGCCAGTTCACTGATTTATTGTTTGGTATTTTGTTTAAGCGTTGATATCGTTGCAAAAAAGACTTTTTGAGTGTTTGTAGGTAATTCTCATTCCCTCTGTAGTCTTGTTTGCTGATGGCTTTGGCTTTTCTAAAATAATTTAGGAGAACGTTTCCTGATGATCTGGCCTAAGCAACCAGTGAAATGCGCATAGGAACAGCTAATCCTCCAGCAATAAATTTCAGTATTTTTTTTATCAATTAATAAAAAAAAGGGAATTAAGCACAGCAAACAAAATCTTTTAATAAATCAGAAATTTTCAACAAAAAATTTTGTCTCCGAAATTTTTATGCTCTTTTTTCACTCTTTCTAACGTGAACAATTACTAGTAACAATTATTGAAAATAATCAATAATTTTCTGTAAATGAACACACCTATTGTAAAAAATTTGAAATAGAAAAATTTTAAATTTTGTTCTGTTTATGTTGTTTTTAGGTGTGTTGAATTCTTACTAACACAGTCATAGAGATAGGGTTTTTTGCAGAGCTGAGGCCAAGAGAACAAAATCATAGTAGAACAATATGCGCCCTTGGGCGCATAACCCTTCTTAACCTAACCTAACCTACTATGTATTTCTTTACTGTTGCAAATTTAATTAATTTTTTAATTAATATTAACAAATTTTTTAATTGAAAACAATTTTTATTTTTTTGTGCAATACACTTTGTACAATACACGAAATTTTTTTCACGGAAAATACTTTTCTCGAGAAATACATCCTGCAATTAAAAATTTCGCGGGAGCCAAAATATGAATAGGTGGTATCACCGGTTCTGTGTTGCTTACTGCCATTGAATTTTGTTTTTTTATGGCAGTGCAACAAGTAAAAGTAATTTAATTCAATATACAAAAAATTTAAAGAAACAATTTATTTTGTGACATGTGAATCGGTATGACCAACGAGCTTAATCGGCACATCATCGACGTTTGGGTTTCTTCCTCTAGTCAAAGTCTATCCATTAGGTCTTCGCATTGATCCAGATGTTTAATTGGTTTATTCCTCAACCATGTCAAAAAGTGGTTTACATTTTGCTTATACGTGTATATTTTTGTTTACGTTTTTTTTTTTTTTTGTTTTTTGCCACACATACATGCATACAAAACACGTATTTCCTTTTGTTTTCCCCATCTAGTGGTAAGATTTTGACTACCGCGAGGAATATAACACAAACAAAATGCCTGTTGTTTTTTGTACTGTTGTATTGTTGTAGCGCCAAGCAGACCTATTGGACAGGCCTTGCCTCCTGTATACTTTTTTTATGTTTTGTGCAGCCTCTTTTCGTCTGTACTCTTTTTTAATTGAATCACTTTTCAGAATATTGAGAACAAACATTTAACACAATCATTTGAAGGCCTCAAGTAGTTAAAATCGTTTTGAGCATCCCTCCAAAAGACGTACTAACTTACAGTTGTTTATAAAATCTCTTCTGTTTTGCAAGATAATTTTTTTGGGAAAACGTAAGAAATATCATCCGGAATTTTAATTTGTGATAGGAGAAATGGGGAAAAAGAAACATTAAGCACAGGGATGAATTTTCTGTGGGAGCCCCGTTAAGGAATAATAGGAGATACCTGTTAAGTATGCTAGAAATAACTATTGGCGATGATAAATAAAATGGGGTCGGTCATACACTTGACCTGTCTAGGGGCATCCTATGAGCTGTGGGGGCCAAGTTGTAACCATTTCATATAATTTTAAATTTTGTATTGCAGCGCCCTTCAGGAATGAAGAAAAGGCGTAAGTACGTTTGGCAAAAAATCGGGAAGGACAAATCAAGGTGGTCGGTACTATCCTTTACGCCGCTGGAAGTGACTCTTTAGAAGTAATAAAGTTTTTTTTTGTAAATTTTTTTCTTTTTACATACACTTTAAGCTCTCTCAGCGGCCCTTCCTCACGGTTTCACCGTGCCATTGAAAGGTTTTTATGTAAATTTTAAATTAATTTATATTTTAATTAAAAACGTTTGCAGTATCATAAGTATACTAAAGGCTTATTTCGGGTTAAAACAAAATTGTTGCTAAATTAGAAAAAGTGGAATTTAAAACGATCAATGCAAAAATGATCAATTCTTGCTAAATTAGAAAAATTGGAATTTTCAACGATCATTTCCGATTTTGAAGTGCGTAACGCGTGTAAATAAATTGGCATAATTTTTAAATTTACGGAGATCCCATTCTCAAATTTTCAGAGTAAAAGGAGGTAGCGTAGGCTAATTTAGAAAAAAAAAGAAAAAAATAAAAAAAAAAAAGAAAAATTTTTATTTAAAATATTAATTTCCGGTCAAAGTTTTTTTTGGGAATACATAATTTTTTTCATTAAAAGATTTTGTTTGTTGTGGTTAATTCCCTATTATTATTCTTGATAAAAAAAAATACTGAAATTTATTGTTGGAGGATAAGCTGTTTCTATAAGCTGTTTCTAGTGAAATGCGCCACTGGTTGCCCAATCAGATCCAGCCAGATCATCAGGAAACGTTTTTCCAAAAAGTTTTAAAAAAGCCAAAGATACCACATACATTTTTTTAAGATTAAATGATTTCCTAAAAGAATCACTTATCTGAATTTGTTTTTTTTTTGTTGTTGCTAGTTCAAAACAATAATTTAAAAAACAATTTTTCCAAAACGGCAACACATGCATGCACACTTAAAACATCTAACTAACATCTACTATCAATCAAAAATGTTACCATTTATGAAACTAAACTTTTTTAACACTTTTATTTCTGTCAGCATTTTAACAGCTAACGCTGCTTTCAAGACAAATTCAGGTACTGTCATAGTCGAATTCTCAATAGTAAAACGTTTAAGCCGCGCTATTTTGGTTTAATTCATAGATTTTGTATAATGAACATTTTTGATGGATGGCAAACTCTTGACCTGCTGATTAAGGTTGGTCTGTTAATTGGTTCCCTCTAAGCAAATTAGGCACACAATTTAAAGCCGGTGTAGTTTGTTTAACATGCATTTGTAAAATTTTAATTAAAACTAGACTATTCATTTAGAAACTATAGATTCATTTCTAGTTTTTGCTAAAAAATCCCACTGTGTACAGTATACAATACAATAATTCGCTAGTTCGTTTTCCCTTCATTATTTAATTAAATGTTCCTTTTAACATTAGGGCCAAACATAAAAATTATATATACAACGCAACACAGAAAAGAAAGGACTAATGCATATTGGCTGTGCAATTTAATTTTTTTTTTAATTATTGGCGTGAAATTAACTTTATGGCATATTTATACCCCTTTTTAAGCAACAAAAATTAAGATTTTTTAATAAAGTTTTTTTTTGCTTCTTCCATTTACTTTTTAAATATACTTTTTCCGAACTGTATCTTTTACTTAAATTGAGTTTTACTGCTTCCGTTACTTGCACTTGTTGTGTTTAATTAAGATTAATTGAGTGATGCATTTCCTAGAGTTTCTGCTGCACATTTTTTTCTTTTTTTATTCTTTCAACATGAAATACAAGCTGGTGTAACGTTCAACTATGTCTTCCATTTATAGAAAGTGAACTTTTTTTATGTTGCTTGTTACTTTGCAGTTTTCATCATTTTATTAAGAAAAGGTGTTTTCAATACGGTAATGGAAAAGTGAAGCAAAAAATCTTGTTTTCGGGTGAAACTTATTACTGGTTTGACAGTTTTTTCAACAAGTAGTATAAAAGATTGTCAAGAGTACCTGCCATGTAGTCTTAATCTCATTCCTATTTATGGAAAAATACATTCAGAACAAAAAAAAAAAAAAAAAAAATATTAAAAATCAAAAACTTAAATTTTAAATTAACATTTATAAATTCCTCCTTATGGAAAAAATATGTTTGAAGCAAACTGCTAGTTGAAAATTGCTCCTTATGAGAATTACATTGGGCGAAAAGCTGTGATACAGAAGCGCCATAATATGTGATTCAAAAGCCCCATAAATATACTACTGGGGGGCTAGTCTCTATTGCGATGCGAATACAATTTCGCTGGGAAAGCTAAATGCCAACTTGGTACTCTCTATCACTTTCGTAAAATGTTTTTAAAAATTAAGCAATACTGGCAATAAAAATTTAAGATGGCACAGATTGACAGTAATGAAATGTTAAAATATGACAAAACTTTTAAATTGGAAAATTAAAATAAAATAAATAGTGATGATTTGCAAAAAGGAAATAAAAAAAAAGATGCGAAAGGCAAATTCGCAAACGCATTTAAGAGTACCAATCACAAGATTTGCTCACATTTTCTTTCGCATCGCAATAGAGAGTAGCCACCCTGGTGACACAATATTTGTTTAAGTGTATAACTTGAAAGAATTATACACTCGCCTCTTGTTTAAGAGCTGGAGCGATCTAACTTACACCGAGGTTTTGCAGCAAACAGCATTTGTTAATTAGAAATAGTATCTAGGGAGATCCACAAACTGGTCCTAATTCCTTACAAAAGGCGAAAAATCCATCCTGGACGTTGCATTTTTGAGATCTCCCTTCCCGCGACGTGGGGTTTTAACCACAATCAGCACGTGTTCTTCCAAAGGGGTCCCACCAGTGTGGAAACTCCCGTGATACCATATAAGATCTGTGGTCAGCCGTGATCTCATGTGATCTGTAAATTTTGAATTCTGCCGAATTCCAGGTGTTGACTGCACCTGATTTCCTCCAGATGATGTAATACCACAAGTTGAAATATTCCAAGAATGTCCCCCTACATAACCCCCGGGTGAAGTTTTTTCAACAAGCAAAGTTAAAGCTGTGAACAGCGAGGTATGATGCACTAGGCCAAACTTTATCCATTTGATACGGGTTTCAGGCTACGGCATCATCCGAAATGTTTTTTTTTTTTTTTTTTTTTTTTTTTTTTCAACAACGGCGATTAAACAACCGTCAACGGCGATTGCTTCAGCAACATAATACCAGAGACCTTTTGGGACCAGGTCCACGCCGTGGCCTCCGGCGAAATGCGTTTCTTAAAAGACGGCGCAATGAGCCATATATTGTATCACACGACGCAATCGAACTATTTAGGACCAAGTTTGCGAGCGATTACACTGCTTTGTTCGTACGATCTAAGCCTTACATATTTTTCTCTTTTGGCTTACATTAAATCGCTGGTATATGGAAAAAAAAGTTAAAAGAGGTGTAGACCAACATTGAAAGCGATTTTCGGCCGATTTGTGAGCTCGGGTCATGGAAAGTTGGGTCAAGTATATTAATTCATACCAGTGCTCCCGCAGTGTACATTTGAACGATGTCATGTTTCATAAATAATGGCATCAACTGAACTTTCATGTGAAAATAAATAATTTATTTTAATTTAAAAAAGAATTTGTTCTTCCCAATGCAAAACCCTTTAGAAAAGGTATATTTAATGAACTTGCCAGTCCATCTTTAATATAAGTAAAATGAAAAAAAATCTCATCTTGCTTTAATTTTGTGTTACATTCTGCTTAATTTTTACATGTTTTTCTCTTCAGTTTTTTTTTTTTTTTTGTTTTTAAATTCTATCTTTTGTTTCCATTAATGACATGAACATAAATTGTGTCAATAGCACGAAGATTCACTTAAAAACGCATAGACAAAAAAACGAGAAAAACTATTAAAGTACGAGAAAAAAAACAAACACATGACAAAGGAATGTAGATAAAGCTACAAATATTAAGTTGTTGAACCTTTTGCCTGGAAACAAGATGAAAAGACTGGAGAAATGTTAGTCATATCACGAACGACTCAAACAACAAGCACATTTACTACACAGGCAATATCCAGTAAATTAAAATAAGGCCAGCCCTTGAACAACATCAGCCTGGACAATTTTCTTATTGTCCTTATTGCCATGTCAGTAACACTCTATCAAAGAAAACGTTTTATCATTAGCAACAGGGATTAATTTAAAACATACACACTCGTGCATTTGTGTTCACGTATGTGTATGCGGGCTAAGTAAAGTGGCTTTTGAGGAGACCTGAATTAAAGATTGGCACATGTATCTTACGTTGGTTGATTACTAAAGTTCGTCGTCTTTACAAGAAGCAAACAACAGCAACAACAATAAAAACAACATTATCAATTGTTACGACGGACATGATGCTGATGGAACTTTAATGGTTTGATGACGATGCTTTTGAGAATGGTCAAGTTTCTTTTAATTGTCTGTGTATTACAATGTTGTCTTTGTGTACTTTTTTGCTTATATTTTTTTCAAAGAAGTACACATAGCCAAACAAATAAGAACAGCAACAACATTATCTTTTCATTAACCCGTTATGTGAAAGAAAGAGGAATGAAAATATTGAAAGTCTTATTAAAGCATAAAGTTTGGTATGAGGAGTCATGATGTCGGCAAGAACAGTGAGACTTCAGTTATCTTTGGATGAAGTTAATCGAAAAGGACTAAGGTTTTTAATTGCCTACACAAGGGGGTGCAAAAATTGACGGCATGAAAGAATTAACTCCGCATGGGGCCTTATTTCAAATGGAATAAAACCCCAGTTTTGGAAATTAAATAAGCCCCCAATGAAATGAAATAACACCAAAAAAAAATTTCGGCTATGCAAAGAAGCTTTAGTTAGCGAAGCCAGTATTTGATATACCATAGAGGAGAAAATCCTTGCGCCCGGCCAAAGGCCGGCTATGCAGAGACGCTTTAGCTAGCGAAGCCAGAGGAGAAAATCTTTGCTTCCAAAAACGTTTCCATTATAAATTTAAAAATCAAGTAATCCCCCAAAAAATTAATTGGGGCTTTATTTCATAATGATTTTTAGGGGGTAATTTCTTATGAAATAATCCCCCAATTAAAAAAATGAAATAACCCTCCAAAATCGTTGTTGTTGCTTTCTGTACAAATTTTTGGGGGGTTATTTCATTTTTTTGTTGGAAGTTAATTTTTGGGGGGTTATTTCAAGCCGCCGAAAAAATTAGGTTTATTTGAAAACATTCCTTTTACATATTACTCGACTAGAGCCGAGAATAGACAATAGAATAGACATTCTGATAGACTAGCTCACTACCAGCTAGCCTATCGGGGCATCTCCTTATTACAAAAATCGTTTCAGAATAAGGCTTTTGCCATTACACCGCCTGTAAAAGAGGAAACAAAATAAAGTTTGTTGGGTTTTGAAAACGGAGCAAAGTAAATCAAATAATCCGCTTTTACAGATTCCGAAATAAAACATTTTTTCACAGAAAATTTTTCAGTAGTTTTTTTATCAATTAAAAAAAACTGTTTGAATAGTATTTCAATTTATTTAATGTGATAATTGAATAATTTTGTAGTTCTTATTCGTTCAGTATCGGCTGAAAGGTATCGACTTTTTCGATTCGAAAGCTTTTTTATTTCTTATTCTTTCAGTCGATACTGAACGAATTGAAAATATTTTTTCAGTGATGTAAAGCATTTGTTTGAGTTTTCACAACACTAAAAAAAATATTTTCGATTCGTTTAGTATCGACGGAAAGAACTAGAAATAAAATTGCTTTCGAATCGATAAACATTTGATCACGACTGCCAGAATAAGACCCCTGGGCTCCTTCATACAGTTATGCGATGCCAAACCATTTACCAATGCGGATGATAAGTAAAACGAGCAAAGACGGAGAGAGAGAGAGAGAGAGACAAACAAGGACGGTCTAATTTCCTTAAAAAAAATAATGAGAATGAGCCACGAACTACAATTCCCATCCAAACCAGTTTTAAGTGTTCACATTACCGAACTTGAGTGACAAAAGTAAATAATTTCATCAGTCAAACACAAAATAGTTTGTGGGTGAATGTTGACTGCCGAAAATTAACGGCCAGACTAAAGAGCAAACAAAAATTTGACCCAAACTGTCACTCATGATCACACATGATATTGTGTTAATAAATATGAAAGTATAAAAAGAAAACGTGATATGAAAGTTAGGGTTTTTAACATGTTACCAATCTTAATTTCTGTGATAAAATTTACCATTGCTATGCCACTGTGCCTTGGCAGTAATGATGACACTGAAAAATGTTGTAGTTAATAATGGCGTTTAATTCGTGGCTTAACACTTGGTCACGTAGCAGATAATAGAGAAGGTCTTACATTTTGTGACTTGTAGATTCATGTTTTATTCAAAATACATTAAAACACACAATACATACGCACACACACAAGGTATCAACTTTTTCCCCATTATGACTACAGGTTACAACTTTTGGTCATCAATTATAAGTGCAGCTTTTGTAAAATTTTTTTTCGGAATTGAATGCGAAAGAGCAGACAAAAGAAATACGAAAATCAGCAATCATCGTCAGCATCAACCATTTCCGACAACATCATATTCATTCAATGGTTTATAAAAATTAAACTTTTCCACTCCCACGTTCTCCGTTCTCATTCGAGGAAAAAGCAGTCAAAGTAAAATTGACTGGTTATTAAAACAACCCCAGTTTTTCTGTGTCGAAACTGAAGAAAAAATAGTGTCAAGTTGATGTTTTTTTGGGTATTATTTCTTTAAATAGAAATTCTTAAAGTCAAAAGAATATAAAGAAATATTTTTTTTTCCTTTTATTCTTTTTGTTTTTGTAATAGTTTCATTTCACTTTCCCGGATAACTTTGTTTTTAGGTGGCCATCGTATTGGCAGTTTCAATTTTAACATCTTGAGTACAATGTTTTGAGATCTTTTTTATATTCTCTCAATTTTTTTATTTTGCTATTATTCCTTTGAATACTTTAGCAACATCTGTCAAATACAACGACCATCAAGTAAAAAACCAAGACAGAATTTAGTGAAAAATTTAAATTAATTTTTAACTGTAGAAACTTGTAAAAATTGAAAAAAAAAATTACTGTTGATTTGATGTGTTATTTTTTCTTTTTAAGTTTTCTGTCTTATATTTAATTTTCTTGTAGCAGAAAATTATGCAAATGTGTTGAAAAAGAAAGAAAATTGTATAAAAAGCTAATGAGAATTTAAATTAAAAAGTAGTTGAAAACCAGTGGTGCGTATGATTTTTATAAATATTAAATATTAATCATACGCCAACAGTGAAATGGGCAAATTAATGATAGAAAAACATTTAAGAAGGCGAAGCGTTCAGGGAGAACAAAATTTATGCTGAAAGTAAATTTCTATTGATTAAATAAATAAATGAAATGTATAAACTATAAGCAGGGGCAAGTTTTTCAAGCTTTATTTTTGCTTAAATCATAAGTTTTTCTATATTGTGTAATAAATCAATAAATCCCTTAAAAAAAAATCATATTTTTCGTATCATTGGTATATAAGGAGCGATCTTTGGTAGTAGAAAAACTGTTGGCAAATGTTTACTTACATTAAGTGTATATCTTTATATATTTATATTAGGGATGTAACGATACGCCTTTTTGCCTATACGATACCGATACTAAAAACGAAATATCGCTGATACCGATATTGATACGAATATTAAATTTAAATATTTGATAGTATATGGATTCCAGGTCTTATATATAAACTAATTAACTATAAATTTCCCCATCATCTTATTATGCTAATATATAACATGATTAGTGCAAAGGAATTTCTCGTTTACTATAGGGACTCAATAAGTAGTAGAAAATTCAGAATAGTCAACGGGTTTCAGCAGGGAACGGTCAACTCTCCAATATTATTCAATTTGTACATGTTAGACCTATTGAAACTAATGGACAATATCATTGCGTTTGCCGATGATATTATTATTATATTCCATGCGGATGACGAAATTCGGTAAATCAATCAGAATCTTCAGGTTAAATATGGCATGGTCGAACGATACTCAATGGACTGGAACATGAGGATAAATGCATGCAAATGTGAGACCATACTTTTTAGACAACCGATTCATAAATGCAACTATGACATAAGAAAGAACTGGAGAAAATTTGGCATCCGGTCTAGGGAGTGCAATTGTGATATCCCTAACCAAGAGGTAGTAAAATATTTGGCTGTATATTTAGAAAAATTTTTATATTTTAATCACCATGTTTAGGAAATTCTTAAAAAGGCAAGGAAATCCTTCTTCTTATATCATTCATTATTTTATAACAAACATGTAAAAACGAGAATAAAAATAGTTATGTACCAATAACTTATCAGGCCAATTATTACATACGGTTGACCCATTTGGTTTAACATTTCACCTTTTAACATGGAAAAAATAGGATTCTAGAGAGCAAATGTCTAAGAGCATGTATCTCATTATATAGATCTGCACAAAGCAATTATATTAAATATATTACGAATAAGAAATTATATAACACTGCTAATATAATAAGAATAGACAATTTTATAATAAATTAAATACGGAATAATATTTTAAGATGCAAACAATGCTTAGAAAATAACTTGACAATGGCTCCGTATTTTACAAATGAAGCGTATATAATTGAAATTCTACCAAAAGGATTTTTACCACCTGAAGCCTCTCTTTATTTAGATGGAATAAGGTTTATACAAAATGAAAACAATTCTCTAATTTTTTATCATAAATATAGAAGAGCGACAACAAAGGCAATATACTGCAATTTTAATAATTTGAACATGAAATATGATGCAACCATATCTTCTAAGGACTTATGGTTGTATAGTAAAAGTATCCAAAGTAAAAAAATTTGGTGGTTAACGAATGATTAATATACAGCCATGTCACAGAGCTTAATTCCGTTCGGAAGTGGAATTGATTCTGTATTTTGCTTCTATGGAAAATGTAAAACGAAAATTTCTTTCGGAATGATACCACTTTCATTTTTCAAAGTGGAATTCATATTTTAAGCATTTTTCAGGTGTACAAACTATTCAAAATACATTGTTATCAGTAAAGCACGCTGTCTTTTTGCTTCCTTATCTAAAATAAATATAATTTTATGTGAATTAAATAAAAGATTTTTAATTTTTCTAAATGCTTTCCAAAAAAAAGAAAAATAAACGGAATTTGTCACAAATGACAAATTTTTTACTTTGATAAAAAAACTTAAATTTGGTTGGTTTTCAGGATCAGCTGTTTTCTTGTTAGTCTTGTTTTCTACAGTCGTTGCAGTGTTGCCATATTTAATACACAAAAAGTGGTTTTATATTTTTTTGAGGTTTAATGAATCCGAACGGAATCTATCAGGCCTGTCATAGAATTTCATTCCGATCGAAAGTGGTTTTAATTCCGTATTTTGCTTTGTTTGGGTGCACACTGTGACTACCTGGTGGCCTGATGGTCGCAGGAACGATGTACCGGCTGGCTGTTGCGTTTCGGGAACCACGATAAACAAAAAACCACCCTTACCACGTATCGGGCGGGAAGAACTTTCAATAGTACAAGAAAAGAAACACTTTCACTTTTACGTTTATTTACTTTTGTTTCGTTTTTTTCTTTTTATTATTGGGTTTATGATTTCTTCTTACAATATTTTTCCTTATCTTTAATTTCACAACTTCTTTTTTTTACACTCTAACTTTTCCCTTAAATGGCGTCTGGCTGGTTGAAGATCTACAAAAACAGTGACAACTTAAAAACTTAAAGAACCCAGCCGCGCTAATTCGCCGCACTACGGGAGGGGTTGCCAGATGCCACCACCACATGTAGTGTGGTTCCCACGGGAAATAGCGCGGCGGTTGCACGAGCCAAGCAATGCTCGTTTGTTTAACCAGCCAGGCGCCAACATACCGCCCACCTTGCAGCGATAGTGCAACAAATTCCAACATAAAAAAGGTTAAGAATTAAAAATATATTTTCAAATGTACAAAGCAAATAATACTGAAGTTCAATTAATCAATAGTAACAAAAGGGGTAAGAAAAAAAAGAAAAAGAAAAAAGAATTCAAATAGAGAAAAAAAAAAGTAATAATGATAGGTATGTGTAACAACTATCAAAAAATTAAAAAAAAAGAATTCAAATAAAGAAAAAAAACTTAACTAAAAACAATAAGGGTGAAGTAGTGCGCCCTATAGGGCAAAAACAAAACGGCTGTCTGACGTCTAGGTCTTCAGTGCCACTCCCTCTCCAAAGTAGGCAAAGCCAAAAATGGTGTCCTGCACATGTATGGTCCCTGGCTTCCCCTTCGCCGGCCCAACCAGAACCCTGCTGGCAACGTCCGCTCCCAGTATTACATGGTAGGCCCTGCTCCGGTGCCAATGTCGGTCTGCCGAGGAGTCGTCACCCTGCGACAGGTACTCGCTCTCCACGTCTGCCGCCGGACTCTTGCCATGTGAGCGCTCCTCCACCGCCAGCTCTACTTCCAGTGTGCGGCCTTCCTCGTCTCTACGGAAGAAGGTGAGCTTCGTGCGGCCCCTAATCACCACGCACCCCAGGTCCTTGGCCTCTTGGCAGGTGATGGACGACCTAGCTACGCTGGGGTCCAGGAGCGCTCGCGTCCAGAGGGGTTTAGTGCTGGGCCCGATACTCACGCGAACCCTAGCGGTCATCTTGACCCACACCCGTCCCTCGGGCATCGGGTGAAGCCAACTGTTGTGATCCTGCAGACAACGACGGCATCTGTCGATGCTTCTACAGGCATCTCGGGTGTGGGACTGCGCCAGGCAGTTATAACACAACGCCTTTCGGGCCACGACACGCAGCTTCTCCTCTACCGGGATGGTGATAAATCGCGAGCACTGCCTGACCGCGTGAAACCGCTCGCATAGGGGGCACCGAAAATTTGTGTTGAAGGCGGCCATAGGGATCTGAAAGAAGATTATTTTTTATGAGAAAGGGATACGTTAAATAGAGGAATTTGGAGTGTCGCAGTTAGGCAGCGCGACTAACTTGTGTATCGGCCGAGTGACTACGCCATTTCGCGTTTTTAAATCGGCTACTCGCACCTTGCCATCATGGCCACGGTAAACTTTTATAATACGCCCTAAACGCCAATCAGTGGGACAGCCTGGTTCACTTTTAAGAGCCACCAAATCGCCTTCTTTTAAGTCTAGTTGAGGGTGTTGCCACTTATTGCGCTTATTTAGCTCTTGTAGATACTCCTGCTTCCACCGGCGACAAAACTCTTGCTGTAGGGCCTTCAATTTACGCCACCGATTAACAATGCTTAGGGGTGAAGACAGTTCTTCGGGCTCAGCAGGGGTAAGCATAGATGAGCCAATCAGAAAGTGACCTGGCGTAAGGGCAGACAAATCTTCAGCGCTTTCTGACATAGGGCCGAGAGGGCGCGAATTGAGACACGCTTCTATTTTTGCCAGAACGGTGGAAAACTCCTCAAACGTAAACTTGAGTTGACCAGCTGACTTCTTGAGATGCATTTTCATGCTTTTTACCCCTGCCTCCCATAAACCTCCCATGTGAGGCGCTGCAGCAGGGATAAAGTGCCACGACAAGTGCTGGTGACCATAGTTTTCGACAGCCGTGTCACGAAGCTCTTTCACGTGTTTGGCGAAGTCTGCGTCGATCTCTCTAGCGGCGCCAACAAAGTTTCTGCCGTTATCAGAATACATGCGGCTGGGGCAACCTCGACGGGCGACGAAACGGGCCAAGGCTGCTAAAAAGGCAGGGGCAGACAAATCGCTCACAGCTTCAAGGTGAATCGCCTTCGTAGAGAAACAAACGAAGAGACACACGTAGCCTTTTGAGATACGGCAGTATCTGCCGGTGAAACTTTTAATCTCGAACAGGCCCGCAAAGTCAACACCAGTATTCGTAAAGGGACGACAAAGGGTAGTTCTTTCTTCCGGCAAAGCCGCCATTATTTGGTTTTGAAGCTTTTTTCTATAAAGAACACAGATTTTGCAGTTACGAACCACTGTCTTTATCAGGTTTTTGGCTCGGATGATCCAGCACTCTTGCCGGACAATATTTAAGACCAGACGAGGGCCTCCGTGAAGGACGAAGGTGTGCACGAATTCTACATACAACCGGGCCAATCTACTGCCATACGCCAAGATAATAGGATGTCGCTCGTTGTAGGACAGACAAGTAGTAGAGCTTAGGCGACTATTAGATCGAATAAGGTTATCTTTATCAACAAAAGGGGTAAGTGTCAACAGGGGGCTACGCGAATCGATTTTCCTATTCGCCTTGAGGCAGCTAAACTCCCCTGAGAAGTACATTTGTTGGGAAAGAAAAAATAAACGATTTCTTACGAACCTTAGCTCGCTAGCTGATATTCTTAAAGAGCTGTGCATGACATTTTCGCGTCTTTTTATACTCGCCAGAGCGACAAATCGAAACATATAAGCGATTACGTGATACGCTCTAGATAAACTAGAAAACCTGTCTAGAATATCCTCTTTATCAGCAGATCTAGCAACAAAAACTTTTGCTCCTTTTGACTCTTCTGCCGTCTCGAACTCCGCTGCTCCTACAGGCCACGCAGACTGCGCTAAGTTGAGCCACTCAGGGCCGTGCCACCAGAGCCTATTTTTTCTCAAATCCGCAGGGATCAGCCCCCGGGTTGCTAGATCGGCAGGATTGTCCCCTGACGCCACGTGACACCAGTTTTTATTCCCCACTTTTTCTAATATTGTAGCCACTCTATTTGCCACGAACGTTTTCCAGCTACAAGGGGGTTTTCTCAACCACGCTAAAACAATCGTGGAATCAGACCACAAATAAAGGGGGGACTTGTCCACGTTAAAAGTAGGTACTACACTGTCAACCAAATTTGCTAAAAGAACTGCTCCACATAACTCCAAACGAGGCAAAGATGGCTTTTTTATTGGGGCCACTTTAGTTTTACATGTGAGCAGACTTGTCAAAACATTATTTTCGAGCTGTACCCTTATATAAATTGTAGCCGCATATGCCAACTCAGACGAGTCACAGAACCCGTGAAATTGTATACTACAGCCAGGCGAATATTGAACCCAACGTGGAAGTTTAATTTTTTCAATATCCGCATAATTGGCAACAAAATTCTGCCACTTCTGCAGAGCCACGGGTTTGATAGCCTCGTCCCACTCGATCTTATCAAGCCACATTTGCTGCATAATAATTTTAGCCGTAACTACCACCGGAGCCAACCATCCTGCAGGATCGTATAGCCGAGCAATGGTAGAAAGAACCTCTCTTTTAGTGTACGAGGTTTTTAGTGTTATCTTTTCACAAACAAAGAAAAACACGTCTTCTGCCGCATTCCAGCGAATCCCTAGCGTTTTCGTAGTGCTCTTTTCATCGAGCGACAAGAATGAAGAATTTAGTAGGTGATCATGGGGCAAATTTTTTAAAATTTCTTCAGAATTCGAGGTCCATTTTCTGAGCTCAAATCCCCCCATATCTAAAATACCAATTAATTGCTCCCGTGCCACTAGAGCATCAGCAACTGAATGGGCACCAACTAGGGCATCATCTACGTACATATTTTCTCGCAATATTCTAGCGCCTAACGGAAAACGTCGCTCTTCATCATTCGCCAACTGTAGAATGGTTCTAAGGGCCAAATATGGGGCACAATTTACGCCAAAAGTCACCGTTTTCAGTTGGTAATCAGCAATTTCCGCACTATCACTGCTACGAAAAACTATTTTCTGAAAGGGCCTATGTGTGGGAGTCACAAAAATCTGCCGGTACATTTTTGAAATGTCCGCATTAAAGACAAACTGAAAAAATCGCCATCTCAAAATCAGATTAACTATTTCAGCCTGCAGAATAGGGCCAGTGAACAACAAATCATTTAAACTTCTGCCATTTGCGGAAGGGCTCGAGGCATTAAATACCACTCGCAATTTAGTCGTTGTGCTCTCTGGCTTAAAAACGCCATGATGGGGTAAATAATAACCAGGGTCACCTCTAGCATCATCTGCTTTTTCCATGTGCCCTAGGGTTAAATATTCTTTTAGTACCTCATCGTACTGGGCCTTACGCTCAGCATTGCGCATTAAGGATTTTTCATTTCTCAAATATTGACAAACAGCAATATGCCTATTGGGACCAAGCGACAGCAAACTATTCTTAAAGGGCAGACTAACAGTGTATCTCCCTTCAGAGTTTCTAGTGGTAGTAGAACTATAAATCTCCTCACATTTTTTATCCTCATCTGATAAAATACGACTATGAGAAACTTCTTCTAACTCCCAAAACTTCGACAATTGGTCATCAATCGCTACTTTTGTCATATGAGACACTCTAAGTATTCGAGGGGAAACTCTAGTAGGCGTTGGACCTGTAACTATCCAACCAAAAATGGTTTCTTGAGCCACTAGGGATTCAAAAACACCATGCCTAACTCCGCCACGAAGAATAGAAGGGTACAAGTCACCTCCTAACAATAAATCAATCTCACTGCTCTCATAAAACTTCGGATCAGCATAACACAGATTGGGCAGCTCAATCTCTTTTTGGGGCAAAAAGGAGTGCGTTGGAATACTACCAGTTACACGAGGGACAACTAGGGCCTGTATATTTAGAGACACATTCCGATCGAAAAGAGAAACAATAGTAAAAACTGCCATTTTAGAAGACGTACTTATTATATCTCCGCCTAAACCTGAGACTTCAGCAGAAACTGGATTAGTTGGCAGCTTCAATAATTTTTGTATCTTTTCGGAAACAAAACTTTCATCGGAACATGGATCTATCAGGGCCCGAACCTTGTAACAGGAACCAAAACTTATAATGTTAACCCAGGCTGTGGCTAACATAACCTTTTTCGCAACCGAGGTATGATGAGATTGAACTACACCAGAAGGGCCGGCAACATTAGTGGACTGTATTTGACTTTGACTGTTTTGACTCTGACTCTGCGAACTAGTGCTTGGCTGGCTTTGATTACTATTGTTTAGATTTCTTACTATATCCCTATGTATTAGCGTGTGGTGTTTCTTATTGCATTTAGAACAACCATTAGGACTACTGCAATCCCCATACAAATGCCCCATAGTAAGACAATTAAAACAAAAACGAAATCTTTTTAAAGTTGAGACACGGTTCTTGTAGTCCATGCTCAAAAATTTATTGCAAGCACTAATTTTGTGACACCCTTTACATAATTTACACGAGCTCGAGTCAACTTTTGTGTGATGCGCTTTGAACTGCTTAGATTTTGTAGACATAGAGGTATTATGTGAAGGGCCTGTTTGGGAACCACTGGCAGCTACATTGTTCGCTACTTTAATATCAGAAACACTTTCCAGGGCATGAAATCGATCGGTCAAAAAATTATTTAATTCTTCCCATTTGGGAACCTCTGTCTTATTTTTTACCGATTGCTCCCACAAATGTAATGTGTTTTCTGAGAGCCGAGACGAACATTGAAAAACAAAAATTGGATCCCACGAGGCAATATCTACATTATATAATTTAAGCACCGAAATACAATTGTTTATCTCCCTTTGGAGCCGTTTAATTTCGCAAGCCGTTTCTCGTTGGCATGGAGCCAAATTAAATAAATTTTTCAACTGACTATTAATTAAGACTCGTTTATTCTCATATTGCGATTTTAAATTACCCCACGCAATTTCAAAATTTTCTGCCGTGAGGGCAATATTTCTATTTATATCCCGGGCCTCACTATCTGTCTTTTGAAATAAATAAAATAATTTTTCTACAGGGCTAAGTCTCGAATTATTTATGTAGATTGCCGTAAACATGTCCCTGAAGGTGGGCCACGAAACGTAATCTCCATGAAAAACGCCAGTATCACAAGGGGGGACAGGTATAGAACACAGATTGGGAACCGCTGTTTTATTTTTCTGCCTATCTTCTTCTAATACCTGTCTAGCATTGGCCAAAATATTTATACATTTCACATATATTTTTCGCACCTGAGGATACTTTGTCTGGACCGCCACTAATTCTTTCTTTGCCTCAATAGTGTCCGCGGAACACTCATCAAAAATTTTCTTAAATTTTTCCCAACTTTTGTCTAATTCGTTTTTTTCAAAATCGAACGCCTCACTGGTGTATGTTGAAAAGTCTTCCTTTTTCAACATAACCTCACTATTTATTACCTCATCTGCTGCCCGAATAAATTTATCAAAAGTAGACATCTTTTTATTTATCTATTTATCAAATGGGCGCACTTTAGAACAACAAAAATAGCGAGAAAATTAATTTTCTTCGAGAAACAATATAAAAAAAAAATTTTTGGCGCGCTGGCAACACTTTTCCTTTATTCGTAAAATTGATCTTAAAAAATCTTTAGGCAAAAAAAAAACAGAATTACAAATTGGCGAGTAACGGGTAAACCGGCGAGTAAAAAAAAAGATGGCTGTTAAAATTGTGATACTTTAATTTGGCGCAACTTAACCACACTTTCACCGAGACACAATATGGCGCGACACCGTATATGCATGCACTTTAAAATTCCAAAAGTACGTACCTTTTTGTTCAGCAACGGGCGAAGGACCAAATGTTTGGGTGCACACTGTGACTACCTGGTGGCCTGATGGTCGCAGGAACGATGTACCGGCTGGCTGTTGCGTTTCGGGAACCACGATAAACAAAAAACCACCCTTACCACGTATCGGGCGGGAAGAACTTTCAATAGTACAAGAAAAGAAACACTTTCACTTTTACGTTTATTTACTTTTGTTTCGTTTTTTTCTTTTTATT
This sequence comes from Pollenia amentaria, assembly GCA_943735925.1. Lineage (NCBI taxonomy): Eukaryota > Metazoa > Arthropoda > Insecta > Diptera > Polleniidae > Pollenia > Pollenia amentaria. The sequence continues at coordinate 177,201,984 of OX031010.1, read as the reverse complement.
ATTGGGTTTATGATTTCTTCTTACAATATTTTTCCTTATCTTTAATTTCACAACTTCTTTTTTTTACACTCTAACTTTTCCCTTAAATGGCGTCTGGCTGGTTGAAGATCTACAAAAACAGTGACAACTTAAAAACTTAAAGAACCCAGCCGCGCTAATTCGCCGCACTACGGGAGGGGTTGCCAGATGCCACCACCACATGTAGTGTGGTTCCCACGGGAAATAGCGCGGCGGTTGCACGAGCCAAGCAATGCTCGTTTGTTTAACCAGCCAGGCGCCAACATGCTTCTTCAGAAAACGAAAAACGAAAAATTTTTTCGGAATGAAACCACTTTTGGTTTTCTAAGTGGAATTGATTGTTTCATTATTTTATAACCGAAAAAACTACTTAAAACTATTTTTTATGGATAAATAAATGTTTTTTATGATATAGATTGAAGAACTAACACACTTTTGATTTATTTATTTTACTTTATATTGATTTTATTAAAAACATAATAAATTCTTACCGTTGCGTTGCCACCTTTTTTTCCTCACAAACCACTTTTTTCATTGAACGAAAATTAACATCTGTTTCATAAAATCTAATACTGGCAAGGCGTAACGCCAATCAAAACAAAAGAAAAATAAACAATCAAGAAATTTAAATTACTGCAACTATTGATACTCCTGGAATTTTTTGAATTTTTGAAAATTTTTAAAATTTTAAAATGTCTATCTTTTTTACTTTGTTTATTAAAAACATTTGATTTTTGTTTTTCATACTTAAAAATCATATGGTTTTTATGTAAAGTTGCCATATTCAATTGTAAAACCAGAGTTATAAAAAAAAACCATTTAGCAAAATCGATCGGAATCTGAAGAAGCTAAAACTAAATCGATCGGAATTGAACATACGGAATTAAAACCATTCCGATCGGAATTTGTGACATGCCTGTATAGAAGCTAAAACCATTCCGATAGGAATGGTAACTACGGAATCATTTCCATTCCGAACGGAATTCATGACATGCCTGATAATTTTCCTGTTTTTTAGCGCTTGACAAAACACACTCATAATAAAATAAGCAATGTTTTTTTTTCAAAAAGTAGATTATACCTATACGTTTAATTTGTTAACCTTAAGCATAAAATAAAAAACCTGAAAAAACAATTATTGTTATGGTAATAATACTAGAGAGCCCTACTTAGAGCCATTGTATATTCTAATCCTAATATTAATAACTATTGTTTATTGTAGTTATAACGTATATTTTTTTCAAGCCGTAAACGAAAAAAAATTCAAGTTAAATAAACAAAACTCAAGCAGAGTAATTTCTTTATTATAGAAAATTACAGTGTTAGAGATTATTAATATTTAAAATTGATTTTAATAAGATTTTAAAAACATCATTTCGTTGTTAAATTTATTAAATTTAAATTCATGATAAAATGAATTTGTATTTTAAACAGAAAAACAGTGTAAGAGATTATGAATATTCAAAATTAATATTAATAAGATTTTTATTTAAAAAATAGAGTATTCTCAACTTTTGCAGAGCAACTCCTTTTGAAGCAGAACTGTAGTACAAAATCGTGTCTAAAGCCTAGTACTCTGTTTCAATTTGTGAAAAATTTTCAGAAACATCTATTATTTCATGCAACAAATTTGACATGTATCAATGTTACCTATCTCGAGAGTTTGCACAATTTGACGTTTTTAATCTTTCAAAGTATGCGACATTGTTTTGCATATGTAAACAAAACCCACATGTATTTTACTAAAAAGTATTTTTTTAAATGAAAAATTAAAGTAAATATGGATGAAAAACTGTTACCGGTTGTGTCATTTATGTTTTTCAGTTCTCATTTTAATTCTAAATTTAAACTTTTTTCATTTGCTTAAAATTCCACGTGAAATAAGTGCAGCTTATATTATTTCGCAGTTGCAATAAAAATTTTGCCAGAAACATTTCGCAACTTTTTCACAAATTAAACAGAGTACAACTCTATCAACATTATTTCATAGAAATTCCGCACAAGTTTTTTCATATGAGTTTTGACAGCATTTCAATTGAAATGTTGAACAGAGTTCCAGGCTTTAGATGTGAAAAATCTAGAAAAATTAGAAGATCTTAAGTATATCTAGATTTCTGATTTAGCAGAACTACACCGTAGAATGGACATAGGAGTATTCTACTCCAAATTTTCATTTAAGATTTTCACAAACGCTTCAAGGGTCGGTTCTTGTATACTTATTAGAACTTTCACTAGGTGTAGCGGTGAGCATGTCTTCAACAATTTCGGAATGTATAGTCATGTTGACTAGTCACTAAGACGTTTTTTGATTTATTGTCTTTGAAATTTTCTTGCTTTGTATCGAAGGTAGAGGATTGCAGATAAACAATAGATTTCGTTATTCTCTAAACACTCAAATCTTTCATTCAGAGCTAATGTTACGTAAATCGCCAAGTTTTGGGACTCAGAACTATTCCGCATCTCAGTTTATTCATTTATCGTATTTTCTAACAATGTTCGAAGACTGTTTATTATCGAAATAGCGTCAGAAATATTTAAAAGGTTTTGCTTATGGATTTTGTGGTCTCTTTGAAGTAACCAAAAATTTGTAGCGAAATGATTTTTATTTTCACAAAAATCATTAAAAATTAGCTGAAAATTCTTCAAACGTGCAATTACAAACACAAATTATCAATGGGATAACGTTTTACCATTATGTTGCAAAGCAAAACGGCTGATGCTGAAGGTCCACACCAACCGTTCAATGCGTTTATGCATCAGTCCAAAAAGTCGTAGTCTAAAATTGTATTTACGTGTTACACAGCAATCGCGTTAAAGACATAATATGCGTATTTTAAAAAATTTCAGACGTTACGTTCTACATTCATACGCCGCACTTCTCAATTGTGTTCCTAGCATTATGGCGTTATCACCCAATGTGTCAAACACTTTTTTAAAGTCGACAAAGCAGATATTAGTTATGACCCTTAGGCTATTGACATGGTCAATGTAGGACTTATAAGGCCTAAAGCCTGCCTGTTTGTTCCGCAGTACTGGACTGACTACGTCCGAAATTCGTTTGGTAATAATGTGAGCAATCATGTTATTGACTTTGCGGAGAAGTGCTATAATTCACCATCAGTTTCGGTCGCTAAGGTTGCCTTTCTCTGGGATTTTGCAAGTCACAGGATAAAAAGGTATGTGCTTAGAAAATATTTTTTTCATACAAAAGAAGGTGGTTAGAGATCTTCATTTTAAATAGATGTTTGCTGTCAATAGATTTTTGTTTCACGTACTTTTGATACGTATCGGGATTGTTCTGGAAATCGAAATCACGTGGAATTAGAAACTCTGCTCATAGTTCATAAAAATATGTCCTGTTCTATATCTTATACTTTGAGGACCAACTTCTGATACCTAAACAACTTTTGGAATCAGGAATCGCTACGTTGATTTTAAAAAAAACTCAATTGAAAATCTAATCGATTTAAATTTCACGTGATTTCGATTTTCAGAACATGGCCGTATGTGTTAAGTTATTTGTTTCTTTTCTTATTTTCTCATTTCAATCTTTTAACAAAATTAACCGAAAGAATTAGAAAAGTTGAAAATTAAAGCAGTAGCCCGTTTCTGTATTTCTCGCATCGTAAAATTTCCCGCATGAAACAAGTAAATTATTACAAAAACAGTGAAATATGAAACAAAAAATGATTTTTCTCACATAAGTGTTTCTGTATCTTTACTTTGCGAGAATTATATGTCATTTAAATAATTTTCCAGAAATTATTGGAAGGATGTAAGAAGAAGTGTTTCTGTAACAATATTTTGCGAAAAGTTTCTCACAAGATCTGTCAAATTAAGTCACATTTGAAATTGATGCGAGAGAAATAAAATTTTAAAAAATGGTGCCCAAATTATCCGAAAAAATAATATATACACAAGTATATACATAAGAATGTGTATTATTTGCTTTTTATTTGAAAATAAAGAATTTAAATGATGAAAATAAATAAAACACAATTGTTATATTTTGTTATTTTAATTGCAGGGCTGCCAGATAAATTTGTGAAAAAATCCTTAATGCCCTTAGAAAAAATAAAAAAAAAATCGTCTATTTTGTTTTAAAAAATCGGACAATTTAAAATTAATTTTGACAAATTTCGTTCGATTTTAATTAAAATATAGTCAAAAAAAAAAAAACATAGTTAAAATTCATGGGTATTTTATACATATTTTATACACACATACTTAAGCTTGAGGTCTATTTTTTAAAATTTATTATTTTACTTTTTCTTTAATCCGATAACAATTTAAAATTTCAGATTGTTATTTTTCCCAGAAGAAGGCACACAAAGGCGTGACAAAGTATCATATTGAACTAAAAATAACATTTTTGACCATAAAAAGACAAAAATTTCTTTAGTGCATTGACCGAAAAATGGGGGTAATAGTTTAATGTTTTGATCACAAAAACAAATGTATTAAATAATCCAAAGAAAAAAAAATTAAACAGTTTTCCCTCGACATTTTGCTTTTTCTGATATATTTTTTTGGGAACAGACAAACAATTGCGAAAATTCAAGCTGCCATGTTTCTAAAGATAAATTTTTTCTGTGGTGCCTAATACACAAATATATAAAAATATTTAAAATTGTTTTATTTCGAAAACTGAATAATATCGTCACTAGAAAAAATCAGCAAATCGGCACTTTGCCAATTTTGGAACAAAAAATCGTCGAAATGACGATAAATCGTCAAATCTGCCAGCCCTATTTTTATTATATCTATTTCTTTTGTTGACGTTTCGCTTGCATTTGACACTTAATTACTGGAAGTATTCCAGTTAAAACAGAATCTGTGTTGTCTGTTCTCGCATTTAAATACAGAAACACTTTTTTCTCACAAATCGAGAAACGATGGAATTTTTTGTTTCACACTTAATGTGAGAAATTTTGCAATGCGAGAAATACAGAAACGAGCTACAGGACTCTAATGCAAGGACCGGAAAACGTTTTTTTTTTATGTTTTTTAAAAAATATTTATCATTGGTGTTCAAAAAATATTTTAAATTGTACAATAACCAAAAATAGATAAAAATATTTTGTTTGATATTGTTTCTTTAAGTTCAAAATAATAAAGTTCTCAAAAAAAAAACGTTTTTAGAAAAATATTTTTTTTTGTACTTTTGTACAAAAAAAAAAACACATATTGTACTTTAAAAATAAATATCTTTTTTGTGTTTCCTATTTTTTTTTAACTGATAGAAAAAAAATTTATTTTGTACGCATGAGTTTTGAATTTTTCAAATGAAAAACTTAAATTTTAAGTTTTCGGTTCTTAATTTCTGATGCCTGCTCTAATGGCATAATGAAAGATTTTATACGTTTAGAGAAATCGGGGAAAAGGACTGTGTAATTAGATATTCTGTATTATGGGTTGCTTTCGATTCCTCCAACATCAACGAGAAGTGAAAGAATTTGTTCAACTCAAGTTTTATCAAAAGTAAAGAAAAGAATGGCTTAAATCCTAAACATTATATTTTTATATACTTTTATTAAGCTTTAGGTCACTTTCTTATAGATATAAAAAAAAACATTATTTATATATTATTTATTTTTCGATATTTCGAATTCCGTTGGAAATCTTCTTCAGGATATCTTTTTATAGAATATAAAATTACAAAATTATTTTTGACAATAAATGGAAAGATAAGCTTAAAATTTCAATTACAAACTTAAAATAAAAAGAGGAATATTAAGTTCACTATTGAAATAGAATCGAATTATTCAATTTCATATTTAGATACATTGGTGATAAGGAAAGGAAATAGATTATTGATGGATTGGTATCAAAAACCAACCTGATAAGGTAGAATTTTAAATTATTACTCGAAACACCCGAAGAGAATTATTATTAATAAAGCTAGGAGTCTAATAGAAAGGATATTAACAATTAGTGATAATATATTCCATAGGAAAAATAAGGTGATTATTGGAAATATTTTGAGGAGTAATAGTTTTCCTAACAAACTGATTTGCAAATTAGCAGGCGCGGATTCATGGGGGGGGGGGTGTGAAAAAAGGAAATCCCCCCCCCCCCCCCCTAAATTATAAAAATATTTCGATAATACACAAATTTTCGAATGTACAAAATTTTTTGAAATCCCATCAAGTTTTTTTTTTTGGTTTTTTATTTAATCTCTAATGGAATTTTCAATAAGTATCCAAGTATTTATCGTAATAGTTATTTATTATATATTTCCAATGAAACATCTAGTTTACTGTATTTAAATACATATTATTCTACATTCAATCCCAGCAAGTGCCATCTATTTCCGAAAAATAAACGTTTGGGTTGAAAATGCGAGCGGTTGAATTATTAATAAGCTTTAGTATGTGCAATATTTTTATTTGTGTTATGATAATTATTTACTATATACATTTGAATATAACCGTTTTTCGTATCATATTTTTATAATAGTAGGCTTTGAATTTTATATGCATTGCCATTCTACCTTCCCATATATACATATGAATATATGTATTGGTCTAGTCTAAGTTCACCAAAGAAGAATTATATAACTGTCAATTTTCAAGTGCATTAATAAGAAAAGTTCTTTGATATACAAAAATACAAAAATTAGTGAAACAATGGTGAGTCCGTAATTTTTTTTTTTTAATATAATGTACCTATATAAGTATATATAATTACCTTCAGTCGAAAAAGATGTAGTCCAATGTATAAATTTTATAGGAGAGAGAGAAAACTTTCTAAGGTCATTAGTTCTGAATATATTTTAAGTCTGTAAATCCAGTTTTGCTTCATTGCCGACTCTTTATTGGCTTGCATACCAACTAAAAATAATACATTTATGTTTTACATAGCTTTTTGTGCTTTTAATGTACAGTTTAGTACGTCAATTTGCAAAAAATAAAATATACTATAAAATTATTTTATTTAATTCAATGTTGAGTATTAACAAATATTAACAAATTTTTTTTTAAATTTTAAAATTTTAATGGGCCCTACCGCTTTTTCTTTAGCATTTTTGGAGTTAGAACTTTTACATATCGTTGCAAAACAAGAACTAGAAAAAAATATTTGTATTTTTTTTCCGCAAGCGATGTATTTTTGTTTACTCTATTGAACTGCATGAAAAACTTAATTTTCAAAAATTAAAAATTAGCGCATTTACGACTGAAGGTACATATGTACCTATGTATGTGCAGCCAAAATTATTTTTGTCTTTCCATTGTTATAAGGTTTAAAATTCCTTTCTAATAAAAATAAAAAAATTAGCTGTTATCAACTTAAACCAGAATAATTATATATGTATCTTTAGATTAAAACCCAAACAGTTCGACTAAAATTCATAACTTAATTTTAAAATTAGTGAAGCATATTCTTTCTTCCAAAATTTTGTTAACAATTGCATATTTTATTTTTTTTTTTTTTTTTTTTTTGGTCGAAAAATTGTTCAAACAATTTAAGCACGGACAAAATAAGCTCATGTTACAGGGGGGCAATAAGATAATTTGTTACCGATCAGGTTTACATTACACAAATTAAAATTAAAATAATGACCATTATAAATTTAATAATTAAAATTTATTTCTTTTACTTATATTTTGATTAATGTAACATCTACACACATTGAAAATATTCCCCTGAAGAAGTCAACAAAAAATTGACGAAACGTTGGGAAAAAATGTAATTAAATGTGTTTTTAATTAACAATGGAAAAATTTAGGCCCTATTAGCTTTCTAGAATATCTAAAACTTCAAATTTAACACCTTGGCCAAAAAATAAATAAATAAAAAATAAATTTAGTATGATGTTGTCAAATAAATAGTTTCAAATAAAAAAAAAACATTAAAAATAAATCAAATTATTTTTATAGCAAAAACGTTATTTAAAAAGATTAATTTATTTTAATTTATATTGAACTGATCTTATTTTTTATTTTACCTTATTGTTGAGTTTTTTTTTTAATACAATATAAGCATATCGTTTTTAATAAACTTTTAAAAACAAATTTTTTACTTGTTTTGTATCATACAAATTTTAATTTAACCAAATTATTGTCATCGACAACCATATTATGGTTAAATTAGTCCTCTATCAAGAAGGCACAACCATATTATGGTTGCCTCCGAACATGTTTTGGTTAATAATACCTAAAATATGTTTAACACTTATAATAGCATGGTTGGTTTTCAACAATAGCATGTTGCTCTTGGAAAAGAGGAAAATACTATTGTCAATTTAAAAACAAAATATTGTCATAATTAACAATAACATGTTTATATGGTTGTGGCTTCTTGATGGAGGACTAATTTAACAAAAATATTGTTGTCGGTGATCATAATATGGTTAAATTAAAGCAAAATATGTTCAAAATTTTCTTTAAAAATAGTTTATTTTGGACGTGACCAAATTTAAACATGTTTTTTCTCTGCGTGCATATTCTTAAAAAATATTTTTGATTAATAAAAGGTAAACAAATTTTCATAGAAAATGCGTTTTAGAAGCCTGTTATAACCCTAAAATATCTTTTTTTTTAAATATGGGGGTTATTTTCAATATTTTCCGTCAACAACTTGCTAAATAGCATAACAATAAAATTATATTCCTATTATTTCGACCTTTTTTCAGTTAAATATTATCTTTCAATATATTTTTATTAAGCTTTAGGTCACTCTTTTATAAAAAACAATTTAAATATTATTTATTTTTCGATATTTCGATTTCCGTTGGAAATCTTCTTCAGGAAATTTTTAAACTAATATAAAATTAAAAAATTATTTTTTACAATAAATGGAAAAATAACATATGGAAAAATAAATTTAAAATTTCAATTACAAATTTAAAATAAAAAGAGGAAACCAAACAAAATTTATAAAAATATATTGAAATATAATACATAACAATAAAACATTTTTCAATTACCTTTTTTGTGACGTTTTCTTTTTTCTATTTTTTTGTGCATATAATAACTTGTCCTGGTAATTAGCTTTTCACTCAAGCGGAAGAAATGAATAGTAAGCGTATAGAAATGAAAACTAAGCAAGCGAAAAAATATTTATGCTTCGTTTTAAAATTAATGTGGGTTGCTGTTGTTTTCTCTACAAGGTATGAATGAATTCTTTAATTAATAATTAATAGGAATTTTTAATACAATGAATGTGAAAATTTGATCTCTAGGAGAAGGATTTCCAATTTAAGCAAATGAAATGGATATTTACGGCCATGTGAATTTATTAAGCCAACATTTTGTTGCGTTGGTAACCCCATGTGGGTGCTTGGTCAATGTGGTAGGATGTAGAAGAACAATAAAAAAAAATCCAGTCGAATCGAATTTGAGTTTTGCAAGGTTAATAATTGCCAATAATTACACTGTGATTGAATTTAACACTTTTTCTGTAAAACGAGGCACATGGCGGGTTAACCCGCTGACCGTTATTTATTTGAGGTAACTCTTGTTCTCGAGATTTCTAAATGGAGGAGGATGCACAACATATGTATGTTCGCCGAACTCAAAAATGGCTTCGCTTATTGAATTAACGAAAAAAATCTCAAAATCCGCAATAAAATTCCCTTTAAGAAGGCTAAGCTTTTGGCTTAAAAATTGACTGAACAAGAAATTGCACATAGGAAATTATTTTGTTTGTATTAATAAATTTTTAGTAACAGAAAACTAAGCCAAAAATAAATCTTTGAGTAGCTCAGAAAATTTTTTTTCCACAATTAAGGCATTGGTTCGTAACTTTAAAAGCATTAGCATCTGTCAATTATACTCATTTAGTTATTAAACAAAATATTGTTACCAAAAAAAAAAAAAAAAAAAAACAGAAAAAATTAAAATTGATTTCAGTTAAAAAAAATTGTGATATTAATTAAATAATTAATTTAATTTGTACCAGAACATAATATCATAGTATCAATTAAACGTTTAATTCACTTGATTAACCGTTTTATTCACTTGATTAACCGTTTAATTCACTTGATTAAATTTTTAATTAAAACTAATTTTATTTTTGACTAATGCTTTAATTGGGCAAACATTTTTGCTCTGTGAACGAAAATATTCAAATATTGATCAAATTGATTTTTTTATTGTAGAAGTAATTTGCGTTGTGGAAGTCATCGAGAAAAATGCAAAATCTCGATACAACTTTTGCTGCATTTCTAAAATTTTTCTGTCTAAAAATTTTAAAATGTTTCAGAAAATGTGGTTAATTAAAAAAGGCTAAAAAAAAACTTTTTCAAATTTATTCAACAAATTTTCATAGAAAATTTGTTTTATTTAAACCAAAAATATTTTAATAGGAATAAGGCCTTTTAATCTTACATCTAACCATATTTAAAGATTCAAGAGAGGGGTAATCTGGGGTAATTAATTTTTCTTAAATGTATTATATCCCTAGAATGAAGCGAACTGACACCAAAGTTGTCCCGTGATAGGGGTTTAGGGGTAGAGACCTGTTCTAGTTCTAACACTTTGTATGAATGGGACCTATCACTTTTACACAGGGTTGGCATTGCAGGGGATCAATTGATACGTAACAGCCACCATTAGACACGTCACACATCTATTCTTAATGAATGTGTTTATTGTTAGTAACAACAATGGAGTATTATTTTAACACAATGTAGTATTATTTCAATAAAACAAGTCCTAGAACTAAATTTAAGGACCAAATTTTAGAAAGTTTCACAAAAAAAAAACGTCACATCACCGGTGAATACTGTACCGTAATTCATTACTTCTTCTACCTTTGGGTTCTTCATATACCAGTTAAATGATTGGTTCTCCTTTCACTGGCCATGAGTTCTTTCTTTTTGTACTTGTTCTATTTTTTTACAAATCCCAGGACCAGTCTGTTGCAACAATTGACACAAATTTCCCGCAGGGATATAAGTAAATAAAAATTAGCCCCAAATAAAAAATTGTGATTTTATTTGGAGTCATTTTTCATTTCACTTAAAATGGGAAAACACCCCAACGAAAAATATTTAAAAAACCCCAAAAAATAAAACAAATTGCGTGTTGTTGTGTCTCATGTTAAATGTTGGGGGGGCCATTCCTCGCCAAAAAACTTCTCAATGTTTGTCAGTTTCTTTTTTGGATTCCATTTTTTTCACATTTAGTTGGCTGATTAATTCCGACTTAAAGTGAAAGTAATTTATGGATTTTGCTTCTCCAAAAAAAAGGAAAATCTAATTTACAGCAACGAAAACATACTCGATCGAAATTACAACTACACAAATAGCACCAATTCACTTGGAATCTGTGGCATACCTGTATGAGCGAATTCTACTTTTTCAAACTTTTCTTTTTTATTTTTAATATCTTTTATAAACACTCACAAAAATTAAACATACTTCGTCCTAGAACTTTTTTCACAGATCCACTTGTTAATAAATTTTTCACATAAAGTTTTAATGAAATCAAAAAATTTCATACTAATGCCACATCAAGCAAATAAAATCAGTCGTTCGTTAATAAAAACAAAAAATGTTTTAAATAATTAATTAATTTTAATGTATCCATTGTCATGTCTATTTTGATTTTAAAGTCAAATGTTGTTGTCCTGTTGTCTTTACAACAATTACAAATAATTTATTGCTTTCAGTTTTAAATGTAATTGATGCTAATCAATTACATTTGAAACACAGCACAACATAAATTTAGTTTTTTTCTTTCTTTTGATTGAAATTAATTTTATAAGTAACGGGTGATTCATCGTGAGGTTTAATTTCCAATATGTTTTTTTAGAGATCACGCGTGACTCATTCATATCAAACTGCTTTATCATATTTGTTCAGTACCGTTTGGTAAGTGATCATAGAAAGACTCACACCACCACAGCGTGTCTAAATTGGTCAGCTGCATTACGAAAAACCTCAATGATAATCCTGTGTTTTATCGTCAAGTTTTGTTCAGTGATGAAGCACATTTCTGGCTTAATGGATACTTTAATAAACAAAATTGTCGTGTTTAGGCTGATGAAAAAAACTGAATAGTACCAAGAGCTTGTCTATTAAATACATTAAAAAAAACGGTATGAAATGGTTTATGGGCTGGTGGAATCATTGTACCATATTTCTTAAAAAATTAGACAAATTTGAATGTTCTGAATTTTACGTTTTGCTACGGTATATTGGCCACATAGGGTGCCCCGGTGGGCTAGCTGGTAGGGAGCTAGTCTATCAGTACCGGGGTTGCGGGTTCGATTTCCGCCAGAGACTCTGGTCTCCTGCAGAGAAGCGAAAAGCTTCGCGGGATTTAGTGTAGGAAAAAAAACATAGATCGTGCGTTATCACACCTTTGGTCTATTTTCTCTGTAGATATGTAAAGTCTGAGGTCTTCAGGAAAAAGCCAGCTACGATTGACCGTTTGGAAGCCACCATTACACATGTTATTCGCGAGATAACGGCCGCTATGCTCGAACGTGTCGCCCAAAATTGAACATTCCGAATGGACCACCTCAGACGTAGTCATGGCCAGCATTTACATGATATAATTTTCAAACAGTAAATACCATAAATTGTTCTTTCAACCGATCATATAAATTTTAAGTTCAGTTTCAAATTTATGTGTTTTATTTTACACTAGCATAGAACCCGCTACTACGTTAGAGTCTCCTTTTATTTCGTGGACACATTTTTACGCCAAAGTTTATCTTTCTAGGCTTTAACTTGTTTAAATGCTATCTAGCATTTAACCCGCTACTTTGTAATAGGTACGATTTTCACCTCTTAAACATTAGAATTTCCAAAATGTACCAAATTCTTATTTGTATTTTTTAGATACATTACGAATGTGATATGGGGTGCGTTTGTAAATGCATCACTGCGCTGCATCAGAAAAGCAAACTTTTTTTTAATGCCAATAAAAAAGCAATTATAATTTTTTTTTATTTAGTGACTATTATTTTTGTGGAGTATTTGACAATTTTTTGGTCCACATCTACTTCATTCATTCATATATAAACATTTGAAATCACTGATGCAGCGCAGTGATGCATTTACGAACGCACTCATAGTTTTTATTTCTATGTTTATTGGGTTAAAAGATAGATGGTGTGACAAAAAAAGTTTTAAAATACAGGTTTTACCACTTAACTCCCTAAAAGGGCCGAATTTCAAAATAGTACCAGGCACCTGTTCGATTTTTTTTATTTTATGAACAACAATAAGTGTTTAATTAAAAAAGTACCACTTTAATTAAAAAAGTACCACTTTAATTAAAAAAGTACCAGTTAGAGAAAGAAAGAGTACCAAAAATCCCCCTTACATATTCTCATTCACTCAGCAACTTTCATGTTTAATTTTATGTTTCCTGGTCCAATATTAACGGCAAATCAAAAAGTACCGGGTGAAGCAAAAAAAGTACCAAAAAGCGCCTCTTACAGATGCTCATGCACTCAACGCATTGCTTGTTTAATTTTATGTTTGTAGGTGCACTACTAACGAAAATTGTAAAAGTACCTGTTGAAAAACAATAAAGTACGAAAAAATTACTCATACAGATTCTCATTCACTTGGGAACATGCATATTTAATTTTATGTTTCTAGGTCCAAATTTAATTCAAATTCAAAAAGTACCAATTCAAAAACATAAAAGTGCCAAAAAGCGCATCTAATAGATTCTCATTCATTCAGGGAATTTCATGCTTAATTTTATGTTTTTTTTTTATCCAATATTATCCAATATAAAAAAGATACCAGTTAAAGAACGAAAAATTACTAAAAAGATCCCTCTAACCGATTATCATTTAATTAGGACCTTGGATGTCCAAATTTATGTTTCTAGGGCCAATACCAACGGAATTTCAAAAAGGACCAGTTAAAGAAGAAAAAAGTACCACAAATTTCCCTCTTATAGATTCTTATCCACTCAGGATATTGAATGTTGAATATTATGTTTTAAGGTAGAATATTAACGGAAATTCAAAGAGGACCAGTTAAAGAAAAATTTACAAAAATTTTTAAATAATTTTTCAAATTAAAAAAAAATCACTAAAACAGCAAAATCTTATGAAATTTTTTAACACTACCGAAGTTCGCAATAGCGAAACTCTATCGTTTTTCCTTAAAAAATTTAGCTTGAATTTTTATCAATATTTTTCGATTTCAGCAGGCCCAAAACCATATTGACTGACTGACCATCAAATAATTTTCTATAGCTAGATACCGGTTTCGTTCCACTGTGTACAGTTAATAAAACTTTAGTTTCAAAACTTTCTCGACAAACATTTTCAATAAATATTTTTTCATTTAAATGAATACGAGCTAAATACATTTTAAGTTCTGTCTTTTTATTTTACACTAGCTTATCCCGGTGCGCTTCGCTACACTGGCATCCTATGGGAGGTATTTCCCCCCCTGCGCCTACCCGCTTTATTTTTATTTTCAAAAGTGTAGTATACCATAAGAGTGACTTTTAGAAAGTTTGAACATTCTCACTATTACAGTTCTTAAGATATGCGATGTTAAACATTGGCGTCCTATGGGGTATTCCTATACCCCCGCTGCTATTTTATTTCAATTCCGGGGCTCAGAAGATTCTACTACAAAAAGTTCAGCAAAATGCGTGCAGCGGCTCTTAAGATATGCGATAATTAATATTGGCATCCTATGGGGGGTACCAATTCCCCTGCCCCTATCGAAAAAATAAGTAGCCTATTTTATTTTTAGGGCTCACGTGATGTTACTGTAAAAATTTCAGGAAAATCGGTTCAGTATAATATTGGCATCCTATGGGGGGTACCAATTCCCCTGCCCCTATCGAAAAAATAAGTAGCCTATTTTATTTTTAGGGCTCACGTGATGTTACTGTAAAAATTTCAGGAAAATCGGTTCAGTATAATATTAGCATCCTATGGGGGGTACCAATTCCCCTGCCCCTATCGAAAAAATAAGTAGCCTATTTTATTTTTAGGGCTCACGTGATGTAACTGTAAAAATTTCAGGAAAATCGGTTCAGTATAATATTGGCATCCTATGGGGGGTACCAATTCCCCTGCCCCTATCGAAAAAATAAGTAGCCTATTTTATTTTTAGGGCTCACGTGATGTTACTGTAAAAATTTCAGGAAAATCGGTTCAGTATAATATTGGCATCCTATGGGGGGTACCAATTCCCCTGCCCCTATCGAAAAAATAAGTAGCCTATTTTATTTTTAGGGCTCACGTGATGTTACTGTAAAAATTTCAGGAAAATCGGTTCAGTATAATATTGGCATCCTATGGGGGGTACCAATTCCCCTGCCCCTATCGAAAAAATAAGTAGCCTATTTTATTTTTAGGGCTCACGTGATGTAACTGTAAAAATTTCAGGAAAATCGGTTCAGTATAATATTGGCATCCTATGGGGGGTACCAATTCCCCTGCCCCTATCGAAAAAATAAGTAGCCTATTTTATTTTTAGGGCTCACGTGATGTTACTGTAAACATTTCAGGAAAATCGGTTCAGTATAATATTGGCATCCTATGGGGGGTACCAATTCCCCTGCCCCTATCGAAAAAATAAGTAGCCTATTTTATTTTTAGGGCTCACGTGATATAACTGTAAAAATTTCAGGAAAATCGGTTCAGTATAATATTGGCATCCTATGGGGGGTATCAATTCCCCTGCCCCTATCGAAAAAATAAGTAGCCTATTTTATTTTTAGGGCTCACGTGATGTTACTGTAAAAATTTCAGGAAAATCGGTTCAGTATAAAGCGACAAACATACAAACATACAAACACACATAATTTCATTTTTATATATGTACTAGCTTAACCCGGTGCGCTTCGCTACACTGACCCCGCACATTTTTATATTGAAATTTATAGTTTACTATAATAGTAGCTTTAACCACGTTTGAAGACTCTCCCTTTAATAGTTCTTCAGTTGAGCGATATTTAATGTATGCATCCTATGGGAAGTATTTCCCCCCCCCCCCCTGCGCCTACCCGCTTTATTTTTATTTTCAAAAGTGTAGTATACCATAAGAGTGACTTTTAGAAAGTTTGAACATTCTCACTATTACAGTTCTTAAGATATGCGATGTTAAACATTGGCGTCCTATGGGGTATTCCTATACCCCCGCTGCTATTTTATTTCAATTCCGGGGCTCAGAAGATCCTACTACAAAAAGTTCAGCAAAATGCGTGCAGCGGCTCTTAAGATATGCGATAATTAATATTGGCATCCTATGGGGGGTACCAATTCCCCTGCCCCTATCGAAAAAATAAGTAGCCTATTTTATTTTTAGGGCTCACGTGATGTTACTGTAAAAATTTCAGGAAAATCTTGCGATAATTAATATTGGCATCCTATGGGGGGTACCAATTCCCCTGCCCCTATCGAAAAAATAAGTAGCCTATTTTATTTTTAGGGCTCACGTGATGTTACTGTAAAAATTTCAGGAAAATCTTGCGATAATTAATATTGGCATCCTATGGGGGGTACCAATTCCCCTGCCCCTATCGAAAAAATAAGTAGCCTATTTTATTTTTAGGGCTCACGTGATGTTACTGTAAAAATTTCAGGAAAATCGTGCGATAATTAACATTGGCATCCTATGGGGGGTACCAATTCCCCAGCCCCTATCGAAAAAATAAGTAGCCTATTTTATTTTTAGGGCTCACGTGATGTTACTGTAAAAATTTCAGGAAAATCGGTTCAGTAGTTTCGGAGTCTATAAAGCGACAAACAAACAAACATACATAATCCATTTTTATATATATATATATATATATACTTATATATGTATGTATATGTATATAGATTTACCTGTCAATTAATATTTAGTATTTTACTTTAAAATTACTTTTTTTAACATCTTTTTACGTGTTCAAAAGGGCGGAAATTCCTTGAATTGAAAAATTGCAAAAATTACATCAAATCATATCTAAATATAAACGTGTGAGTATTACATTCAAAGATTTCTCTATAAATTCAATATATTTGCAAAATAAGCGAGAAATAAAACGATTTAAATTAAATACGTTCTTATGGCATTAAGATCGTATCGTTCTGGTAACTGGTACCGACCGCAATTGCAGCAAGCACTTTCTGACAAAAAAAAAAAACGAATTCTAAAATAGAAACAGCATTTTTAACTGTATTTTTGCTTCCTTTAGGTTTCCTTGCATATTTTCCAAGAAAACTCAACTGGAGTATATAAATTACAGTGAAAACTATTTACGTATGTAACATTTATTTAAAATCCACTTGAAAAAAAAAACTTAAATAAACAATCCGTTTAAATGAGAAAAACAACAATTCTTAAGAATATAAAAAAAGGAAATTTTATACAATTTTTTAAACAAATTTTCTATAAGATTTTAAGAAATTCACAGAGAACGTTTGCAAAAAACACTCTAATTGAGCCATAAACCGTAAAATTATACATAAATTTTCAATAAATTTGTATAAAGGGTACCCGGTATTCGATAGACTTTAAATTATGCCTATTCAAAACAAAATTTGTTTCTAAGGACTGGCCTTAAGAACACACTGCCTGCTAGATAAACAGACGTTCTTAGATCAGCATGGAAAGTAGGGAGATCGATTATTCGACTTTTTTCAATAACCGGTTTTCGAATATAACGAATAGTTGCTATTTTAAAAAAACCGTTTTCGGTTAAAGATTTTTAAAATAACCGGTTAACCGGTTTTAATTCGAATAAATAAAAACACCTACAAAATACATAGATATGACTTAAAGTATGTTCAGACCTAACAAATATTTGACGATAAAATCCAAAAAAACTGAGACCAGTAAATTGATCAAACTTTAACCCCATTTTTAACAATTTCTATTTATTTACTAATCTGTTTTTGTAAGAAGATAATTGTCTAATGTAATTTATAAACTATTAAATGATGTTTGATCTAGCCAAACGTTTTGCAAAAGCAAAAAAAAAATTTTGTTGAAATTTAAAAAATTTTCAAAGAAGCGTTTGCTTGAAAATTGTTTAAGGTGTTATGATAATTGCTATTTTTTGTATTGGATTTATTTAGGATTGACTGAATGAAGCAACAAATGCGAGAAAGAACAAGAAATACAATATGTAAACAAAACAAACAATATTGCCCACGTTTTGTTCCCACAAAAACCGTCAAAAAAAGCTATAAATCGCAAAAAAAAAGTTAAAACCCGCTACTTTCGATCAAAAACTAAAAAAGTTAGCAGCAGTGCTAACATTTAATCTGGAAATATCAATTTTAAGTTACAAATTTTTATATTTTTTTTGACAGTCTAAGATTATTTATCGATAACACACGTTTATTTTTTTGGCATTTCAAGATTTTTTATGGTATAATCAAACTCTTTACACTTAGTCAGTTTTCCTATGCAAATATATTTGCACTGTTCTCCAATATAGAAAAAATACAAAAAATAGCAAGTATCATAACACCTTTAGCAATAATTTTTTCTGTGCAGAATGCTCTCACTAGCATAGGGTATCCGAAATTGACTTAATTCGTTCTGGGCCTCGAAAAACTATTTTTAGTGCCAAATCCACGTATTGCCAAAAGTTGAAAAAAGGTCAAAACTAACAATTGCATTGAAAAAATTTTCTACAGTAAACGCTAAAAAGCACGCAAAAAATGTAATTTCAAAATTCATTTTTAATAAGTTCTACTTAAAATTTTACATAAATAAGGACTAGTTCGAAAGAAGAATAAACGTATTTGAAAATAAAATTTTTAAGAAGAATTTAAGATCTAATAAAAATTAATGACTACAAATACTACAGTGGGCAGGTCATGTTGTTCGAATGGAAGAAGATAAAATTGCTAAGAAATTATTTAAGGGGAACCTATAGCTCGAGAATTCAGGGCCATCCAAAAAGAACTAGGAAAAGCACAGATGTTACTAACAAGCAAAGCGAGAAACCGAGACAACTGGAAGCTGCTACTGAGAGAGTAAAAGGTCCACCTAGGACTGTCGAGCCAATGAAGAAGAAGAACAGGGACCTGTTCCGAAAATACTCTAATATACGAATATGAAGAATATTTGACTGTTTTCTGAATCCCGTCCAACTGAAGACCATTATTTATTTTTCTATTTGTTCACACAGAACATTTCTGGTATTTTGTTTGTACAAAAGAAATTTAAACTAAAAAAAAAGAAAATATTTTCCCTTTTGAAATAAACTTTCTGAAAGGTCATGCATATTAATTAATTGATTTAATTTTACACAAACCTTAATAAACTAAAAACATTTCTAAATTTGAAAAACCAACTCACAATGAGATTAAAAACTATCACATAAAATATAAAGCAGAATTCAAACTTTAAAATCAGATTTGCCAACCAGTCAGAAAAACAAACCCAAATTCTACCATTAATTTAAATCTTGTTTTAATTAAAAATGCTTCAATATTTTTAAAAGCATGTCAGTAAAACACAAAAAAAAACAGAAGAAAGTAATTCAACAAATTTATTCGTCTGCGACACAACTTTCTTCCTTGTGGTTAAGAGTTCATGTAAATTGCCTTAAACGGAAGTTGTTCATTCTCTAGAAGTGTTGTTGACAAAACAAATGATAGAGTGGGAATGAGGGAGTGAGAGATTGGAGAAAAGAGGTAAAAGAATATTTTATATGCACATATTTTATGGCATACTGGTAGGGATGAACGTATTATATTGCATAATTTATGGAGTTATATAAAACTATTTATTCTTTTATGTTTGTATGAGCAAAATAATGTGATAAAATATAGGACTAGCATAACCCGGTGCGCTTTGTTACCCCCATTAAAAAAAAAATTAATAAAACCTTTTTCAAAAAAGATTTTGTGCATGGATAACGAAGCAATTTGTACCAAATTCTAATTTTTAAGACTGGATAATATCTTATTTATTTGGCAGAAAGTGTTGGGTTGTGATTGAGGGCTATGAATATAAATAAAGCGTGATCTATTTCGAGGTTCCCTACTATTTTTAAGGAAAAAAAACACGGAAAATTCAAATTTAATGGGGAATGTTTATTATCATTTGAAAGAACATTCTTTGGCATTTAATTTTTGAAGATAAATATTGGCCGTTGCTACGTCGCAGATGGTAAATCCGTTGAGTACAATTTTCGATGACTCGTTCGAGCATTTCGACTGGTAACTAAGAAATGACACGCGTAATGTTTTCCTCCAAGGCCTGAATCGAAGCGGGTTTGCCGCATAAACTTTAGACTTTACATATCCCCACAGGAAAAAGTCTAACGGTGTGATATCGCACGATCTTGGTGGCCATTCGACCGACCCAAAACGAGAAATTATGGGGTCACCGAAGTGTTCTCTCAATAAATCCATTGATTGATGCGATGTATGGGAAGTGGGGCCGTCTTGCTGAAACCAAATGTCGCCGAGATCACGAGCTTCAATTTCAGGTATCAAATAGTCGGTTATAATGGCACGATAACGGTCGCCATTGACGGTTACGTTCGCACCGGCATCATTTTTAAAGAAATATGGATCGATGATTCCACCGGCCCACAAACCACACCAAACCGTTGTTTTTTCTAGATGAAGTGCTAGTTCTTGAATCTCTTCAGGTTTCTCTTCCTCCCAAATGCGGAAATTTTGTTTGTTTACATACTTATTGAGCCAGAAATGGGCCTCATCGCTGAACAAAATTTTCCTCGATAACGTCGGATCTTCTTGGAACTTTTCAAGAGCCCATAGAGCGAAGCGATGTCGCTTGGGAAGATCAAGCGGCTTCAGTTGTTACACAAGCTGTATTTTGTACGCTTTCAATTGAAGACCTCGACGTTAAATGCGCCAAGTCGTTCCATACGTCCGTCCGAGTTGCTGCGAACGGTGCCGAATCGACTCTCCATGGTGTTCGTGTACACTCTCAGCTACAGCCGCTATATTTTCTTCGCAGCATGCTGGACGTGGTCTATTCGGTCGAATATTATCCCATAATGAATGCTGGGTCTCAAAATGGGTTGTTGCGAATAGTATGCTCAGTAGGCCGATTGTGTTGACCATAAGTTGAGCGAAGTGCACGAAACACATTCCTCACAGAACGTGAGTTTTCGTAATAAAGTTGAACGATTTATAAACGTTCTTCAGGCGTAAGTCTTTCCATTATGAAATGCCAAACAATACTAAACAAAAATAACATGACAGCATGACACGACTTACACTTGATCTGTCAAAAAAGGCTATTGAAAAAAGTATCTATACTTGAATCACTCTTTATTATATTCAAACTTCTGGTGTACCTCAGAGAAGTATATTAGGGCGATTATTTTTAAATTTATTTATCAATAATATAATTTCTTGTTTCAAAAAATCAAAATTTCTTTTATATGCAAATGATATGAAACTTTATCTGAAGGTTGATTCGGCGGCTGATGTATTTAATTTACATAGTGCTTTAAATGATCTAGTAAGACGGTGTAAACTTAATAAGTTAAAATGAAACTTTGAAAACTGCTTTCATGTTTCGTTTTATAGGAAATGTTATCCTATTAAGAATGATTTTAAACTTAATGGTGTTAGTCTAAAAACTGCCGACTCCAAACTGGATTTGGGTGTTGTTTTTCATTGCTCCATGTCTTTTGTTTCCCATATTGAGTATATTATTCCTTTAGTATATTAAACATTAGCTTTTTAAAAAGGAATTCCAGGACCCATACACGTTTAAATATATTTATACGACTTTTGTTAGGTCAAAGTTAGAAATTGCTTTAGTAAGCTGGAGTCCATATATTTCCATTTACATTTCTCATATTGAGAGAGTTCAACGTGTGTTTATTACATATGCCTTACGTTCACAAAGACAATTCGAGTTTGTTCCTAATGAAACTAAATGTCTCCTCATCGCACAGTGTGACTTTTGTTACTTTTAGGATGCCAAAAGTCGTAACAGTCAAATAAAAGGCAATGAAATTTAGCAATAATAATGCATCGGTTTGACAACTTTAGAATACCGTAGAAAATTACAGTCTATCTTACTCATTTATTATATAATTAATTCCAGAAGCCGATAGCCTTAGTTGCTAGTGCTTTAGCTTTCAGATTTATTGTAATATTAATTATAATAAATATCTAAATAAATAAATAAGAATAATTCCAGGGTTGACTGCCCTGATTTGTTTTATTTAATACCATTCAATATACCAGTAAGAAACTTGAGTCAATCCCACGATGTCACACGTTAACGTTCGCATAGAAAATTACATTTCAAACAAAAACAAATTTTTGAACTTTATAATTCAGGGTTTAAATATGATTATTTCAAAAAGTAATAAACGGTGCGGGGGGAGGGTGGCGCCGTTGAAATTATCGATTGTGCGGATTTGTCAGTTATGATGTCGCAGGGGTCGGGTGAGCATCGCGCGTTCGCTGTGGATACATTTTTTAAGAGCAATATGTCATGTCGGCGAATATGTCATGGACCGAGTGTAAATTTAATTCGTTCGGTGCAGAGATTCCGCGCAACTGCTTTGGCTATGAATGTCCCACGGCCAGGGCCCAGTCAATCTTCAAGGTCTCCCGAAAACATTGAACTGGTTGAAAGCAGTTTACGTGAAAATCCGCCACTTTCAATACGTTAAAGAGCAGCCTCATTGGGACTTCCAAGAGCGATTACTTATGAAATTTTAAAAAAGGACCTGAAATTCCATCCTTTTAAAATTCAAATCGTTTACCAACTGAAAGAAAGTGACTTTGATTTACGCAAAAATTATTGTGAAATGATGTGGAGCGTTTTCGCACTGTAAATCCCATTTATTTTGATTACTGTATTTTGCAGTGTTGTATTTTGCTGCCTGTGTTTGGTGCTGCCATCTGCTTATGAGTAGTGACGTGTTGTATTTTACATGTATTGATATGAGTTCTTTTGCTGAGAAGTGCCAAGCCAACGTGAAAATTTACAAATATTTAAAACCTTTTTTATGCGCCAGGTAATCAGGGGGCTAATTCTGGCAGTCGTGATCGAATACTTTTTCGATTCGAGAGCAATTTTATTTCAGTCAAAACTAAACGAATCGAAATTATTTTTTCAGTGTTGTAAAGCATTTATAAGATTTTTGACAACACTGAAAAAATAATTACAATTCACTCAGTATCGACTGAAAGAATTAGAAAGAATTGAAAAAGAATTCGATCACGACTGCCAGAATTAGCCCCCAGGAAATGACTTTGAAAATCGGATCAGTGTTTTAGAAGTCTATAAGGAACAAACAAACAAATAAACACTTTTTCATGTTTCTATATACAAATATACATATACCTGCACATATATATTTTTTGCCATTTTATACTTTTGTAGGTAAAAGAAAAAGAAAAAAGAATTCCTGAGATATTTCAATTTAGTCAGAGATGCATATGTGTGCACATTCATTTTTTATATAACACATACAAACATAAATCACAAAAATTTTGAAATAGTTAAGTTGCCATTTATTACATTTTTTACAATATGATTTGTACAATAAATAAATCTTATTTTGTCAAATCCAATATTTGGCAAGTCATTGTAATGAAATAATTTCTGTAGTGCAAGGGATATAAACTGAAAAGCATTTTAAAAACAATAAATTAAACTACACAGAAAAAATTATCAGTAGTTTTTTTTTTTCAATTAAAAAATTGTTTAAAAAGTATTTCAATTTATTTAATGTGATAATTGAATCTATTATTTTTTTTAGTTGAAAGGAAATTAAAAATATTGTTTTCTTTTAATTAATATTTTAGCAGTTTTGAGATAAATTTTTGATCTTTATTGATGTTTTCGCTTAAAATAAAATAATTTAAACCTGTAGAATTGGGGTTTGGAATTGTTGGGAATTTTTACAATATTTACTAATCTATACAATAATTTTGGTAATAGGCACACAATCAACAAATTGTTTGCTGGATTCTATGAATTTGCTGATTAGAGCAAATTTTTAATTTTTTCTGTGTATTTTACACTTATGGCCAATTTAGTAATTCTTTTTAAATATCAATTTATGTTTAAAATCCGTTTTTCATGACAAATAAAAATAAAATTATATGAAAAACTATATTTAAATATGAATTGATAATAATTAGTTTTGTGGTTATTTTATTGAACTGTTAATGGTTTTTAATCCAAATTTTGATATTTTAATCTGGCTTAAGTTCATTGAATTTAATTTTCATTAAATTATTTTTATGAAGGAAGGAATTTTACAACATGAAATTAATTAAAATTTATTGATAATTTTTCATTCTTGACTGAGTTGGGAGTTGAACCCAGGTTTTCACGGACAGGTTGCCCTGACTAGTTTCGATTGTAACCACACAATCTCTTCAGAGGGGCTTGCCGTTTAGCTTTCACCACCATTGGCGACGGATGACTTTATTAGTCAAACATCAATCTTTAAACCAAATGATATTTTACCTTGGTAGATCGAAATTTGCTTTGAATGAATGATTACCTATTGATATTTAAAATTTTGGGAAATTGGCCATTAACGAAGTAAATAAGAGAAGCAGCTTTAAATTTCCCAAAAACGTCCGTGGATTGGAACTTAACCAATTTTATATAAGGATAGTTTGTTAGGCTGGATTAGGGTTGCCAGTTTTGAAATCAGAGAAATCAGTACATAAGAGAAAAAAAAATCACTACAACTGCATAAAATAACAGTACATATACTTTTTAAATATAAAATTGCATATTATTAACATAAGAACTTTACCCCTAAATTCATAAAAAATATTTTATGGTTATAGCAGGTTTATGAAATGAATTTTCTATGAAAATCTGTTTAATAAACCTTTTAAAAATCAAAATTATTTTTTATGAATATGGGGGTTAATCTTTTTGAAAACAAAACTTGAATTCATTCTTTAATTTCAACCGTGACAAAATTTAATTAATAAAACTGAATTTTTTTAAAACAATAATTCAATTCTCCAAAAAAAAAATCAAAAAAACCAAAAAGTTGTTTAAAATTCGATTCTTAATTTCATGTTAGCTACTTGGTTTAATATTTTTTAAAGAACTTTAATTATATTAAAAGCAAAACTTGAGTTCATTATGTCTGAAGCTTCGTACTAAAAGGGCCAATTTCAATATTTTGCTGTTTTGCTGGTAAATGTTGCATTAGGTCTTTTCTTATGGCGATTTCTTTTCTGAGAAAAATGTTGCATAAATGGTACATGCTCTACACAAAAGAGATATTTTGCGGAAACAGCCAATGTCTAATTTAACAGAGAACAGCTTCAAAGGGGGTTTGCTAGCCAATTTCACTTAGAACTCTTCTATAAAAAAACTAAAATTAAAATTTTCTCAAAATTGAATTATTTGACATTGACCCTTTTAGCACCAAGCTACAGATATAAGGACAACAATGTTAACAAATAAATTAAACACTTGAAATAACGAAGCTTGTTATGTATTTATCTTCAAAATAATTAAAAAAAATTATTTAAAAGTGATTTACAACTAATTACAATTAATAATTGTAATAATTGTAAAAAGCACAATCGTTTTTCAGACGATCCTATACCATAGATTTTTATAAATTATATATTTCCTAATTTATGGACATAAATATTTACAATGTTACACGTTAAAAATATTTATGGCCTTTTTGTACATTGTCCACAATTTATTTCCTGTCTTCAGTCTTCAAGAAGTTGTACAATTCATTACAACTATCACTAAACTTTGCTTTTATCTGCAACTCATTTTCTAGGTTTTATAATAAGAGCCTTTTTCTCTCTTTTCTCCACTTTGAAAACTAAAGACTCGTTCTGTGGAATGAAAGAAATAAAATTACACATTTCCTTAAATTCGTAAAGGCACCACCATATAGAAACACTTTCCATTTTTCTTCTACTATCTTCATTTTTCGTAGTGACTCGGCAAAAATCTTTAATGTTAATAACTCGTCGATAAGAACATCATCTATATAAATATTTGCATCGCAAACAATTTGACAATATGAGAAACTATATACTGAACAAAATTAATATATATTTACAGTACAAAAACAGTACATTAATGAAAAAATCAGTACATTTGCATAATGATTTGCTTGTTATGCATAGATCAGAATTTTAAACAAAAAACAGTACATGTACTGATAAAAACAGTACGAATGGCAACCCTAGGCTGGATAGAATTTACGAAAGGCTCAGTTGTCAAACGAACTGTTATACTGCGTTCAGTTTTTGCCATCTAAAGTCAGTATAATCTGGAAAATCACTATGAATAAATATACGATTGAACAACCCTACCAAATTATCCAAAATAAATTTGAAAAGCAGTCATCGATCTGCCGCACCATGAGACAATTTCGTGATAATTATGGCCCAAAGATTCCATTTTTGTCTTCACGGGTTCAAAGACTCCGCATATGGAGTGAGACTAATTAGCAATAGATCCAACCAACCTCAAAAAAAAAAAAAAAAAAAAAAAAAAAAAAAAAAAAAATGGTTTGCCTCTTCGTGTCATACAAAGCTTCAAAAAAGGGTCCCAAGATGAGACGTTATCCATTTTGTGGTTTCAAAAAAGCCGGTCTTGCAAGGCTATCAGATCTTAAATATCTGCTATCTGAAGTACTTTTTATTTATTGAAAGGTTTGCCGTTTAGGAAAATGGATCGATAAGCCACCGAAGAACACGTGAAAATAGTTTAAACTTACTAAAAAAAAGTGGTTGTTTGAACGTGTCCACTCTTTTAGCACTACGGGTGGTATTTTGGTCGTCATAATCGACTTACTGTGCAAACATATGGCAAGGTCATGAAAAAATTTGAAGAGACGGGAAGCGTTACAGATATGGTCAGGCCTGCCTTTCATCGCAATCTGCGCACTGCCGAACATTATGCTTCTGTAAGTGAGAGTGTGGCGGATAATCCACATTTGTCGATTCTACGGCGTTCTCCGCTTTTGCCGTATGATAAAAAACATTTTTTTATCCTGCATTTGAAGATTATGAATATGTGGTCTTAGCCACACAACACGACTGGTTTCGGCTTTATTACATTAAGAAGTTTCTAGAACGCGTAATTTAGCATTTTGGCGACTTCAATTGGCCACATAGATCCTGCGATTTGACTCCGTTAGACTTTTTCGGACTTTGTAGGGGTATGTCAAAGACCCTGTCTACCATGTCTACGCGCATAATCCTCGAAGGTTGGATCATTTTAAAACCTACTTTCGTCCAAATCAACCCTCAAGTAGGCTGTTCCAGGATCTCCTTTCAAACGACTTTGGTTCCAAGCCTTACCCCACGTGATCTCCGAAATAGTTTCAACCAATTGCCATCTGGATAGAAGTCCCAGTGGCTACTGACTTTCCGAGGTACCATATAGTATCTTTATTCAGCCGCAATCTTAAGAGATCTGTAAATTTTGAGCTCTGGCGCATTGACTGCTCCTCTTTTAACCAGAGGATGTAATACCAAAAGGTGAATAATTCTTAGGATTTCACCGTACATACGTGGGGGTCACATATGTACAACTATTTAAAAATATGAATCGATTTCCGCAAATTTCTTCTAGAAAACTATAACGTACTGCGAAATTGTGGAGCAATCCGCCAAGCAAAAAAAAAAGTTTGTGCGAAAAATAACCCCAGGAAATATGGCCCAAAGAGAAAATAAATAATGGTCCCAAAATTTTACATGAAACTTTTTTTTTTTTGGATTCTTTTCATTTTTTCGTTGTGGTGTTTTTGCATTTTAAGTGAAATGAAAAATTACCTCAATATC
The DNA here is from genome assembly GCA_943735925.1 of Pollenia amentaria. NCBI lineage: Eukaryota > Metazoa > Arthropoda > Insecta > Diptera > Polleniidae > Pollenia > Pollenia amentaria. The sequence continues at coordinate 177,174,285 of OX031010.1, read as the reverse complement.
ACGAAATGCTATTTAGCACTTACAAATAGAAATTGTAAATTTAAAGAAATGAAAAATGACCCCAAAAAATTGTATATACATTTTGTAAAATTTTATATAATAACTCCTAGGAATAGAATCAAAATTCCGATTTCTTATACCAAAGTGGAGAAAATTTCTGCCGGCTATGCAGAGATGCTTTAGTAAGCGAAGCCGGTGTTTATTATACAATAGACGAAGAAATCCATTTTCCCGGCCAAAGGCCACCTATTTAGAGAAGCTTTAATAAGCGAAGCCAGTGTTAGTTATACCATAGAGGAGAAAGTCTTGGGCCAAAGGCCCCACCATATTATCTATCGTGCGAATTTTAAAAGCAAACCTGTATAATTATTCAGGTTATTAAAAATCATGATTTTGAAATTCTTGATTTTTAAACTTGGGATTTTGAAATTCAGGATTTTAAATTTGGGACTTAAAGTTTCGGGTATATAAACCCAACCAAAATTTTTGATATAACTTTCTCTCTTCTTTTTGATATAACTCGTTTTTTTAGTGTTAATTTTTTTTGGGATTAAAATTCATAAAATATTTTAAGGTGATTTTTCATAATGTCATATTTAATTTTCTTTTTAGGGCCATTTTTCATTTTTTTGGTGTTATTTTTCATTTAAAAAAATTGTGTCAATTTGGGGTAAATTTTGATTTTTGTTTTGGGTCCATATTTCGCAGCGCCTTAAATTTAATCTTCAAAACTTTAACGTACTAATTTAGATTCGATCCACCAAGCAATAAAATGTTTTCAGGAAAAACATTTAAATTTAATAAATGATTTTGCTTTATAAAAAAGAAATAAAACTTAAAGAACAACCTTCGCATAATACATTAACAAGTTTATAAATTGTTAAATTTTGCATAAGTCAGTATGTCATTGTATCCCTTTGTCAATCTGCCTGTCTCTCTGTCTGTCTGCCTATCTGTCTGTCTTTTTATCTGTCTGTTTAAGTACTTGAACTAAAAGTGTGTATAAAATCTAAAGTGCATAAGTGACATACTTGTTAAACACATTGTACTCATAAATACAATAGACACAGATACATAGATACATACCGACACACTAACAATTTATATTCACTGCATTAAAATTGTAAACGCAACACAACTTATAAAACAAAAGGAACACATGTACACAATCAATTGTGTTAAAATGGAAAAACACTTTGTCTATTAATTTGTATTTATGATTTTTAGCTTTAATTAAAAAAAAAAAAAGAAAACGAAATAATGTAAAATCAATAATTCTTAAAATGAAAAAACAAAAACATTAAATTAATACAAAAAATGTTAAACAAGTTGATAAAATTTCACTTTTTCATCAGGGTGTTTTTTTAAGTTAGAGAACTTGAAATTTAAATAAACAAAGGAAAATCTTCCATATAAATAAAAATTAAATGGTGTGCGTTGCTAATCGCATAACCGGACACCGGCTCCATTGTTATCCGTATTTTTTCTGTTTATTGTTTGAAATATTCCGAAAATGACTTTAATGGAAAGTAAAGTTGGAAAGGTTCTCCGGTGGGCGTGGCACATCCCATTCAATACAAATATGAATTACCTTATATCTGAAGAACGGTTACAGTAAGTTTTCAAATTTGAGAGAATCAATACACATTGTTCAAGTGGGCGTAGCACTTTCGATACAAAGACAATAAAGTTTTCAAAGTACAGGGTGTCCGCCGGGAAGGCATACTACTTTGTTTTGCCGCCATTTTGGTAAACATTTGTCTTGACAGTTCATATTTGGCAGTCGTAAAGTAGACACGTGGCAAATTTATTATGGAAAAATATTCGATAAACCAACGTGTTTTAATCGTTAAAACATTTTATCAAAATCAATCATCGATTACTGTGACGATAAGAAAGTTACGTGAAATTTTTGGGAGAAACCACGTGCCAACAAAACGCACTATTTATCGTGTAGTGAATGATTTCGAAGAAAGAGGGTCTGTAGGTGATAGGCCCGATTTTCATGAAAAAATCATAATGAGTGACGATGCACATTTTCATTTGAATGGATACGTGAATAAACAGAATGGTCGGTTTTGCACGCAGAGAAAAAATATGTTTAAATATGGTCACCTCCAACAAAACTATTTTTAAAGAAAATTTTAAACATATTATGTTTAATTTAAGTATATTATTGTCACCGACAACCATATTATTGTTAAATTAGTCCTCCATCAAGAAGCCACAACCATATTATGGTTGCCTTTAAACATGTTATGGTTTAATATAACAATAATTTGTTTTCAAATTAACGATAGTATTTTCCTCTTTTCCACGAGCAACAAGCTATGGTTGAAAATCGACCATGCTATTATAAATTGTTAAACATATTTTAGTTATTATTAACCAAAACATGTTCGGAGCCAACCATAATATAGTTGTGCCTTCTTGATAAAGGACTAACTTAACCATAATATGGTTGTCGATGACAATAATATGGTTAAAATAACCATAGTATGTTTACAATTTTATTTAAAAATAGTTTTGTTGGAGATGACCATATTTAAACATATTTTTTTTTCTGGGTGTGGCAAATGGAAAAGACTCAAATTATTCATCAATCACCTTTGCATCCATTAAAAGTGACAGTCTGGCGTGCAATTTGGCCAGGAGGATTCATTGGACCGACCCTACTTCCTTGAAAATTAAAACGGCGTAACGGTGAATGGGGAGCGATATCGTGATATTATTGAAAACTTTTTAAAGCCACAACTGCATGCTTTGAGATTGATTAACATGTGGTATCAACAAGACGGTGCCACATCGCATAGAGCCAGGATTACAATGGAATTACTGCGAGACCTCTTTCCACAACAAGTTGTTTTAAGAAATGGTGATGTTGATTGGCCTCCACGGTCGCCTGTTTTGACTGCTCCGGACTTCTTTTTGCGGGGATATCTGAAAAGCAGGGTTTATGCAAACAAACCAGAAACGCTTGAGCAACTCAAACAAAATATTCTTGGTGAAATTAATGAAATACCGCGTGAAATGTGCTCAAAAGGGCTCGCATTTGTGAGGCTAACAGAGGCGGACATTTATCTGATATTGTATTCCATACATAATTGCCGACATTAAATAAAACATGAATTAACTGAAATTTAATCCAAATTTAGATATTTTTAATTAGGCTTAAGTTCATTGAATTTAATTTTCATTAAATTACTTTAATGAAAACAGGGAATTTTACAACACGAAATTAATTAAAATTTTATTGATAATTTTTCATTCTTGACTGCGCTGAGATTTGAACCCAGGCTTTCACGGACAGGTTGCCCAGACTAGTTTCGATTGTGGGGTTTGCCCCACAATAACTAAAATATAATTAAAAACCCCAAAAAAAAAAATATACTACAAAATAAAAATAATACTACAAAAAAATTAAAAATTTAGTTACATCGGTTAATCGACTGAAATTAATCGGTTTAATCGTTAATCGAAAATAGCCAATTTTAAATTAACCGATCAGTTAATCGGTTAGTAATTAATCGGTTTGCCGATTAACTGTTAACCGAATGAATACCCTATTATCTATACAAAACATCGACTGGAAGCCCTAGTCTGTACTAAATAATTCACAGCATCCTCGAGAAGCAAGAACATTTTATTTATTGCTTAATTTCATATTAGAATATAATATATTACAATATATATGTCGACAATATAAATGTCTTCCAACAGATCCCACGTTCACTTCTTCTTCTTCTTCTTGGCCATCGGAAAAAAAGGAACGGAACTTAAAATATTTCTTTTTTTTTAAATTAAATTAACTCATTTTCATTTCTTTGCTGTAATTGTTGATATCTTTTCGGTTGCCGATTTGACAAAATGGCATTTGACATAAGTTGCCTTACTTTATTTAACTTTTTATTTTTTTATTGTCAAATAGCAACGCAACTCAAGTTCGGTTGCAATACATAGTCGAAAAGTATTATTTGAATTATCCAAAATCTCATCAATCAAATTTCTGATTAATCATCTAATTGATTAATCACCATTTTGTTTAGTCAAATAACCCCTAGAAAAACAACCAAGAAACAAAAAATTATTTTTTTTAATTTAAAAAAGGTTTTAAAATTAGGGAAATGAATACTTAAAGTCACGAATATGACCATTTGGCATCTATTCAATGAATTTGCCTTTGTGAAAAAATGTTTTGACCATTTAGCATGTTGGGTGAGTGAAAGAGTTTATTTCTTTTTGAATGCAACAATATCATGGACAATTTGCAAAACGAAATATAGAACAATCGGCCACGTTCTGGAAATTGAAATCACGTAAAATTGAAAAACGACGAATTTTTTCAATTGCATTTTTGTAAAAATTAACGCAGCTGATTTCAAGAGTAGTTTAGGTAAAGGAAAGCAGTTCTTAAAGTATGAGGTATATAAAAGGAAATATTTTAATGAACACGGGAGGGTTTTCAAAATTTTTTCGACTTAAATTTCACGTGATTTCGGTTTCTAGAACAATGCCGAATATCTTAAAAAAAACCCAGAGTGGGTTCGGTGATTCTCTCATACAGATGGCACTTTTAGTATTGAGACTATGTACTTAACCCATTAAGTAAAAGTCAAAGAAATTTATGTTAAATAGCAGCAGCATTTAAGGGTACATAGAAATAGCAAAGAAATATTTTTTTTCCGGACTGCTGTTGAATTTAAAGGTCTACAAAGAAAATAATATTAATCAAAGTAGATTTGTAAGCAGAATTAATGAATTACTCCATTGTAAAACATGGGCAATCTTTTAAAAATTCAAAGAAAAATACCATTTCACTAGTCATAACTGAATACACCCAAATTAAAGGAAATGGGAACATACAAGAATAAAGAGTCTATTAACAACAACTGATGCGTAAATATGAAAGAGAAAATGGGAAACAAATCAACGTACCATTTTTAATAAATGTCTAAAAGGATAAGGTCAAAAGTAAAATATATTTTTTAAATAAAATCAAATGGTTAATCTACGCTAAATATGCAGCTCCCCCCCACCACCTCCCTCCTTCTACTTTTTTCCAAGAATTTGTAAAGCAACGAAAAATATTTCTTCAAAACCATTAATTTTGTTAAGCAGGATCAAAAAACCTTTCGCCCTGTATAAGGTTTGTATTCATGTCCTTTTTATGTACAAAAACAATGTACTTAGTATCATTTAAAAAAAAACTTTTGACAAACTTTTTACAAATTTCAATGGAATTTTTTGTTTGCCAGACATAAAATTTTTTTTGTTAGTTACTTAGAACGCTGAGCGTGAATCAGCAAGAAAAAGGTATTCTCATCACATAAAGTAGCATTACTTGGGAAGAGTTTTCCCTATTCAGTAAAAAAAAAAACCGAAATTCAACAACAAAAATTTATTTTATGGTCATGCAAACAGTGTTTCAAAATTCACTCAATAGTTTCAGAGATATCTTAAAAGTTTGACCCAAAAAAAAAAAAAAAAAACTTTTTTACACAAAAAGTTTCTTGTTTTTAAGAACTCACAAAAATGCCAACAACCAGCCAGTTTTATGTCCAGTATCAAGTAGCTAAATATATTCCGAAGGAATTGAGCCTTTTTTACCTTGAAAATGGGGTATTTATTCATTATTTCATTCACAATTTAGTGACAGAAGAAAACTGAAGAAATATAAATTTCCTTCTTTAGATCGCGGTTGACCAGAGATCCTATCGGTCCCAGCTGGCTGTTGGTTGAGGCCATTTTGGAGATCACGTTTGGCCCCGAAATCGCGGCTAGTCAGATCTTAAAAAAATCGGTTCAAGGGCTGATTTGTCACTACTCGTTAGAAAAATTGGCCTGGGGGATCCCCCAAGGTACTGATGCTCTTAAACACATTCTGCTTGATTACTTGTTTCAATAATGCAGCGGAGGTTGGAAAGCTCCAGCTTTTAACCCTTCGTCTTACCCATGAGTCTGGCCAGACCTTTTTCAATGCATTTTTAATGGAAAATCAAAACATGTGTTAGACGAAGGGTTAAGCAAATGGCGAGTGTGTAATTCAGCCTAACTATACATTTACATTTTTACCTGTGTATTTTGATGACGCTTACACACGGGGGCGGTTGCTAACACTTTTCCTTACCACCCAGTGGTTAAGAGCGCCATGAGGTTTGGCATACCTGGCAAGTGCTCATGTAAATCTTTTCTACTTCTTGTATATTTATATATTAACCCCTGTAATTCCCAATGGAAAAAATGGGCCAGCACAAATGCTTTCCATTTACAATCTATCTTTTGTCAATGATATCATTTTCCTCCAGGATACGTCATGTTGTTGTAACTCTGATTCGACTTGAAGTCTCCAAGTGTTGGTGGGCTTATCGGGTCTTCTGAAGCTTTGGGGGTATATATTTGAAAGACTGCCGCGTGATATCCTCTGCACCTCTTCTTATTGTGCGACTCAGCCGTTTAAGTTTTCGAGAGCGAAGTTTGGTGAGTTCGATTCCATACCTCGTGATAGGAAATAGTTACTGTACAATTTATGCACCGAAGACATCGACTTTGAAACGCTTCTAAATTTTTTTTAGGATGTTGGACGTTTCGCAGCCGTAGAGAGGAACAGTTTTGACGTTAGAGTTGAACACTTCTATTTTGATGCAAGTTGTGAAATTTTGGGAATCCCGGAATTTGCCGATAGTATACACCTGCTATGCTTTGCATAACCTGTTCGGAATATATTATTTATTACCTCCCAAAATTGCCGTCATGCTCCCTAGATAGTGAAAGCTTTCTACATATTCGGTTGAATAGTCTGCAAGCCGAAAGTTCATGGAATAAGACCACTTTATGCGCATTGATTTTACATTGTTTATGTTAACATGTAAACCAACTTTTGCAACTGGATACGTAAATAGTTCTGTTTTGGATTGCCTTACTTAGAAGCTGTTGGAGAGAAGGCACACATCGGCAGCGTAATTAAAGTCAACCAGCTAAGATACCCAGTAAAAAATGTGTTCCAAAAGGAGCAGGTTTTATGTATGCATTCATACCTAAAATCGCTTTAAACCTGCTGACGGGATGGCTGATTTTTGTATGGGGTGTGCCCGGTTTGGAGGACTATTTTCTGCTGACAAGAAGGGCTTCTTTTAACATAATAAAACATGAAAATAAAGCACTTCTAAAGTGCTTTTTTAAAGGCTAACTATTTTAACATATTCATTAATGTTTGGCTTTTACTGGTGTAAATTCCTTTTTTGAAGCATTTTCGTAAACCATATATTTTTATTTTTTTTTTTTTTTGCTTTAAAACCTTCTTCGTTGTCAGCACTGAAATATCAGCTTTTTGTGTATATTTTATTCGTTATTATTTACTGCTGTATAAGAGCTCTCTTATTGAAACGCTTTATTATGCGCTTTATCTCTAAAGTGCTTCAAAAAACACACATTTGTTTACTGGGTAATGCCACCATGTTATACCACACTGCTTTGTGATTGATTGTTGCTGCATTACAACGTCAAGAACTACATGCATATGTTAAATAGTGGAGGTGTCAAAACACAATGTTGAAGAACTCTAACATTAACTCTTATTGTTGAGCACTCAAGGAGTATAAAACTGCATGTGTTATTATAAAGTTCTAGTACATACGTGTTAATAACTATTATCAATTAATTTAAAGGGAAATAACAGATTTTAACACATTTTATCTGACATTTATTTTATTAAGTCATTTCACATTACAGGTTAACTTATATGTATATGCGCTTAACGTAGGCCGAGACAGCATTAAGGAAATATTCTTAATTTTAGGAATTTAGAATTCGGAAAATCAAAATACCCAAATACTTGCGATTTGTAGCTAAAAACAAAAATTGAACTCGACTTAAAACTAGCGAGATCGAACGGTTATTATTCGACCGGTTTTAACCGGTTATTTTAGTTTTGCCCAAGCCGGTTATTTTAAAATGTCCTTTTTCGAATATCGAATAAACCGGTTATTTTTGTATAATAAACCGGTTATTTTAGTAGTGTATTAGTTATGTATGTTTTCCATACTCTTGTTGTAAATTTACCCGTAATTTAAGTATTTTTCTAATTGAATATTTGGCAAAATTTAACAAAAGTGAAAAAACATTATGAACACAGTAAATACAAATCGCTTATAAAAGAGCGTGTTCTGGTAAAAAAAAAAACCAAAAACAATTCAAAATACTACAAAAAAGGTATTCAGTTAAAAAGTAAATATTAATTTATGCGAGAGTATTCTGAATATTATTAGATGGTATCTCTGGAGATATTATAAACGGGATTAAAAAGACAAGGTAAGGTGCCTGAAGTGACCTAAAATGATAAGTTGCAAAGGTTCTTCTACGTCACGACTTAATAATCACCTTTAATTGGTCCACATGCTTGACATTTATGAAATCCAAATAAAACTTAACTTCGTTCGAAGTAGTTCTAAAGAGACGATAAAAAATACTTTGCTAATATACGCAGCCAAAAATGAATCATTGGGAGTTTTATTTATTAAAACACCCAGAGCTAAAAAACAAAATTAAAGATTTCTAACAATATAATGGAAGACTTTAAATTGTGGCCGACGAATGGACAAATATTTCATACAAAAAACATGTTCATAATACAATTCGTTTCTATAATGCTGATGCAAAATAATTCGAACTATATAATCCTGGCTAAGAGGTTTTGTTTGCACATTTTCAAAAAATGGTTGAAGTCTACTGTAGCTTGTTTCTGTATTTCTCGCATTGCAAAATTTCTCACATTAAGGGTGAAACAAAAAATTCCATCGTTTCTCGATTTGTGAGAAAAAAGTGTTTCTGTATTTGATTGTGAGAACAGACAACACAGATTCTATTTAAACTGGAATACTTCCAGTAATTAAGTGTCAAATGCAAGCGAAACGTCAACGAAAGAAATAGATATAATAAAAATAGAGCTGCCAGATTTGTCGATCTATCGTCATTTTGACGATTTTTTGTTCCAAAATTGGCAAAGTGCCGATTTGCTGATTTTTTCTGGTGAAGATATTATTCAGTCTTCGAAATAATATAATTTTAATTAGTTTAGTATGATTATATATTCAGCACCACAGAAAAACGATATCTTTAAAAACATGGCATCTTAAAAGTTTATGGGCAAAATCAAAATTTCGAAGGAAAACTGTTAATTTTTTATTTCCTTAGATTATTTAATACATTTGTTTATGTGATCAATACATTAAACTATTACACCATTTTTAATCAATGCACTATAGGAAATTTTGGCCTTTTTTTTTGGCAAGTTCAATATGATATTATGTTACGCCTTTAAGCGATATTTTCAGGAAAAAAACAGTCTGAAATTTTAAATTGTTATCGGATTAAAGAGAAAAATAAAATAAATAATTTGATTTAAATAGACCTCAAGTTTAAGTATGTATGTATATATGAATGTATAAAATATGTATTTTACCCATGAACTTTACCAATTTTTTTGATTATGTTTTAATAAAAATCGAACAAAATTTGTTAAAATTAATTTTAAATTGTCCGATTTTTTTTAACAATTTTGCCTATTTTTTTTTATTCTTTCTTAGGAAATTAACGATTTTTTCAAAAATTTATCTGGCAGCCCTGCATAAAACGAAAGCAATGAAGGGCTTAAAAAAATTAAAATAACAAAATTTAACAATTGTGTTTTATTTATTTTCATCATTAAAATTCTTTCCCTTCAAATAAAAAAAAATAATACACATACTTGCGTACATAGATACATAATTTGTGCTCAGCTTTTTTAAATTTTATTTTTTTCGCATCAATTTTAAATGTAACTTATTTTGACAGTTCTTGTGAGAAACTTTTAGCAAAATATTAATACAGAAACACTTTTTCTCACATCCTTCCAATAAATGCTGGAAAATTATTTAAATGACAGATAATTCTCCCAAAGTAAATATGCAGAAACACTTATGTGAGAAAAACCATTTTTTGTTTCATATTGCCCTGTTTTTGTTATAATTAACTTGTTTCGTGCGGGAAATTTTACGATGCGAGAAATACAGAAACGGGCTACTGATTCATATAGACACGCTAACCATCAACAAATTAAAACTCATTTAAAATAAATTTGGGAGAATATCTAAATTAATTAATTTATTAAATTACTATAATTTTTTATTTGCTATTGCAAAACCTTTGTCTAAATCAAATATCAGTTAACAGTTTCTAAGCTGCATTATATAATTATCCACTTACAAATAAAGTTTAGTAAATAAATAGAAATTGTAAAAAATAAAGCTAAAGTGTGATCAATTTACTGGTCACACTTTTCTTGGACTTACCGCCAAATATTTGTTAGGTCTGAACGAAACTTAAGTCATATCTATGTATTTTGTTGGTTCCTTATCTTTACACAGAAAAAAGTGTTTTATCAATTAAAAAAATGGTTTAAAAAGTATTTAAATTTTATTAATGTGATAATTGAATCAATTATTTTTTTAGTTGAAAGAAAATTAAAAATATAATTTTGATTTAATTAACATTTTAGTTGCTTTGAAATAAATTTTCAATTAAAATTTAATTTAAATAACTAAAAATCTTAATTGACTTCTTTCGTTTAAAATAAAATAATTTAAACTTGTAGAACTGTTGTTGGGAATTGTTAATATTTAAATAAATAAATTAACACATTGATTGAAATGGCAAAGTATCATTTATTAAAAAAAAAAATTTTTCAAAATTTTAAAATTCTTTTAATCAATATAATCATTTTGGTAATAGGTGCAAAATCAACAACTTGTTTGCTTGATATTATGAATTTGGTATAAATTTGGTGATTGAAAAAATTTTTAATTTTTTCTGTGTATGAACGGTTTTGTTTTTTTTTTTTAATAAAAGTTTTATTACAAAGACTTATTTGATTTTTGTGTTTTTATGTATTCGAATTAAAACCGGTTAACCGGTTATTTAAAAAATGCTTAACTGAAAACCGGGTTTTTAAAAATAGCAACTATTCGAAATATTCGAAAACCGGTTTTTGAAAAAAGTCGAATAATCGATCTCCCTACTTAACACAGAAAGAAAAACACTCGAGATAAATTAATGTGCTGTTTTCACAACACAAGTGATTGAACGTGTAGTAAAAAAACTGAGTGCTTTTCATATAAATTTTACTACACGTTCAATCGCTTGTGTTGTGAAAACAGCACTTAAGTTTGTTATACTTACCTCAAGTACGAGTCGTACTTGAAAGTTTAAACACCTATAACACTAATACGTATTTTAAAAAATCCGAAAACCAATACTGGAATTTCCTAGAATAAGTATTACATTCTTAAATCAAGTAAAAAAAAATATTGAACTTTTCGTTGGTAGTGCCACTCTGAGAGTAAACTTACAAAATGATCTTTTTAAGCTCATATAAATTATTAGTCTCATCTCTTAAAGTAGAATCAGTGTAATGGTACAATGGTGACAAGTTACACAGCAAATCGCATATAATGCATATACGTATCAACGCATGAAAGTAGGTTTACTTTCTACTTTTGTATGCGTCGCATGTGTAGTGAAAAAATTTTAGCTGTTTCTGATGGCCATGGATGACAAATCATATTTTATTTTCAATGTTATCGATAAATATGTTTGTGTGGTGGATTCCTTTTGTCCAAATTAGCAAAAAGAAAATCTTATTTGTTTATTTTAATTTTATAAATTAGTTTATTGCCACAATTTGAATTTTAAATGTTGCTACAACAATTGTTAGTTAACTATATAGTTTGAAAAGCACTGAATTTAAAACCCTATTTTGTACTCTAATGATATTATACTTGAGGATAAATTAACGTAACAATCTGTCACTTACTTAGCGCCAATTAAGATTAGCCATCTTTATTGCTTGTGCCTTCGTGGCTCGTAAAATTGTATTTTTATTTTTATTATAATCGAACCTGCAAAGGGTAAGCATCTCTCTCTTAAATAAAGAATATTTTGAATTGTAACCTAACAACGTGCCTCTTTCTTTTCAAATTGAACCGCCGCACTATTGCACTTGTAATTTCTTGGTTGCAAGGTTTGGATACAACCTTGAACAATAGCTCTGGTTTAAATAGTTTTCAAACCACCCCACCTACTCTCAGTTACTTGCTGGGGATTCACTTTGAATCCACATCTACCATACCTGAGCAGGGCTGTCAGATGTGGCGATTTCTCGCCAAACGTGGCGATTTTCAAACCCTTTTGGCGACCTAATTTTCGATTTGGCGACATGGCGATTTATAAAATAGTTGGCGATTTTGTGGGCTATTTTTGATGAGCCATCTATTTGTTTTGAAATTTGTTAAATTCAAAACGATGAAATAATATATTTTTTATTCTAGTATTTCAATGTATGAAATTTGATGCATTCATATGTATGACCAGTATTTAAAACTAAATAATGTTGAAATGGCTGATGAAGATAATCTTCGAGAAATTTTTTTTTCACATTTAAATGTGCTCTTGAAAGAATTAATAAGTAGAATTCTTTAAAAATGAATTATAATGAAAGTTTATGAAAATTTTTCCATTATAAAATGTGACAAAGTATCACATAAAATTTGTTGTTTTTAAATATATTTTAAAGATTTTTTATGAATCCTAACTTACCCTTGGATGTTAATGAAATACAATAGAAAAAATTCAGTTTGTTAAAAGAAAATTGTAATGATGATATTCAATCTAATTAAGATCAGTTTAGGCCAACAATTTATAGCTACAAGAATACGGCAGGTACCTGTATTGAAATATTGAAATTCACTAAATATCTGCTTTGAAGTAGAATGCTATATGAAGTTTTCGAAACGTTTTTACGAGCCCAAAGTTATATGAATATAAATAGCACATGTTGCATTTCTTTTCTACCTTCACAGTGTATTTCAAAAAAGAAGACAACAAGTTAGTCTTCTTGGTGAACTATATAGCGTTTTAGTTATATAATAGAACTGCAACTACATACAAATATATTGTACATCCAATATTTGTTTAATACTTACCGCAAAATCCTTTTTTTGTTACTTTAAGTATACTACTATAAAATATTTTAAACATTGCACCTTTTTTGTTAAATAAAAATTAAACAAAATATATGGCGACTTTTTTTGAATTTTTGGCGGATTTTAGGGATACGGAACAAATTTTTTTTGGGATTTATGAAAAAATATTTTTAATTATACTAAAAATACATATATTATTGTCGAAATCGAAAAAAATAAATGCTTTGGTGATTTTGGCGATTTTTGACATTGAATTTGGCGAAAAAGATCAAAATCAATCTGACAACCCTGTACCTGAGTACAATCAACCACATAAGTTTGCACTCAGATTTCCTTAGTTCTAACATTAAAAAAAATATTCACCTTTTTTCTATTTTTTGTATTAAAAAAGGTTTTTAATAAAAGAAAAAACCTTTCGTTATAAAGATTGAAATAACTTTGAAGAACAAAATACATTAAATTTCATTTTTAGAACAAATTTTTCATAAACAAAATTTCCCATTCTAGTTATCGATTACTTTAATGTTCTGAGTGCCATCTTTGTTTTGCTTATTATTTTTTTTTTTAACAAATGTATTGAAAGGGAAAGTTATTGACACCATGAAAAATTACGAATTCTTTTGATAATAAAAGCTTGCTCCTCTATGAATTCTATAAAAAATTCTATTAAAATATCAGTTACAACTTCCATTTTTCCCAAATTGTTTTTATTAAATAAACATATTAGCATAACAGATGATAAAAAAAAACAACTTGGCGCATAAAACGCATTGCATGTAACTTTAATTTAGGAACGCATGAAATGCACAAAAAGTATCAAACGCATCTACGCATAAACGCATGGTGTGGACCTTCAGCTTTAGCATTGCAATCTTTATGCGTGCATACGCCGTGTGTTTGTCTTTAATAGTATGTAAAAGAGTGTGTGGTGTACTTGAAGAAGTTACAAGGCCTATTTCAGCTAGAAACTAAACTTCGAAATTAAATTTTACCGATACCTCCGGTAATCTTAAAAAAGAAATCATGGAAAATTTCTTTAAGGAAGAGTGACTATGCAAGTTTGAGAATAGGCGGCACTAACGCCATATTAATATTTGCATCTAACGCCAGGTTTGATATGGATAAAGTTTAAACTTAATTTAACGTAGTATAAAACTGGTATTCGGCGAATTGGGATTTTTTTTTATTATTATTTCATTAATTACCAACTAAGCTGTTTCGTCAAAATTGTGTATACAAACTTGGTAAAAGCGGCACAAATCTGTTTTCAGTTTAACTAAACCTAGTTTAACTGAGATCCTAAAAACTCAGTCTAAGGGCTAATAAATCAGAGCAAGTTAAACTCTCTTTTTGGTTTAAAATATGTTTAAGCCAACAAATCTATAAATCAGAAAACATATAAACCACATTTAAACGCATAACATTGGGCGTTTAAACTACCAATACAAACCATATGAATTTGTTAACATTTATCGTAGTGCTGTCACATGTTACTTTTTAAACTACATATAATACATGTGACACTGATTTACAACTGTTGAGCTTAAACTACATATAAATTTAAGTTTAGTTCAACTAAACCAGCGTTTAAAAACTCACTGATTTATTTATAAGTTAACTAAATATGATATTTATATTTTTTTTGGACCACCCTGTATATTCCGGTTTTCCGCATAAAAACCCTTATAAATATTCAGGTAAATATCCTTAAACTCTTCCCTTCGAATCTATTAGAGGAATTTCTGTCTGGAATTGCGGCCAGAAAATGCATTACATTCTGCTAGCTAAAGTAAGCCTCGTAATAGAAAGATACAAACAAACAGAATTATGATAGTGCATAGAAAATATTCCTGGAAAATATTGAAGGAATAAGACTATTAAAGTATAAAAGCTCTTTTTTATTTGTAATTTGACTTAGAATATACATTCGAATTAAAATAAAAACTTATAATAAAAATGAAACTCAGCATGAGAACTAAAATTCCCAGATTCAATTTTGAATTTTTTTAAAATGGAATTTTATTTTAAAAATAATATTCGGTGTCGGGTGAGACCGTCCAGCTTGCAAGACTCTTAAGTCACTGCTTTATTTACTTGTTTGACTTAAGGTTATACAAAATAATAAATAAAATTTTTTTCAAATTTAAACATTTTATTATAAAAATTTGATTTTTTTTATTTATTATTTTTTATGACCTTAAGGCTGGGTTTTTTAAATCTCAGTTAAACTAGGTTTAGCTAAACTGAAAACAGATTTGTGCCGCCATTACCAAGTTTGTGTACAACATTTTGACGGAACAGTTTAGTAAATAATTTTATATAAATCAAATTTCGCCGGAAATATCCGAGTTTCAGAGTACGTTAAACTAAGTTAAAACTTAATCGACATCTCAAAAAAGCGGCCTAAGCCAAACAAATACACAACAACATAGATAATCGACACAGCTCAAGAATAAATATTGAACATTTTACAATTTTTGTAAATATTGTTAACTTTTATACACGGCATTAAAAAAGTGAAGAAAAATAATGTTGAAGGGCAACAGAAAAGGAAACGAAGTCAAAGCACTTGAGGCAGTAGAAAAGAACCATAATCAAATTTAATATTAAGAAAACTGTAGCGGATGAAATTAGAAGTTTATTAAATTGCAATATTAAAGGAAACTCATACTGTTTACTTTCTTTCTTTCTTTTTTGCACACACAGAAAAAAATAATTGGTAAATGGAATGAATATATAAATAAAAAACATGAATGAGTATTTTCCCCCAAAGTATTTTGTGGGGATGTGAAGGTAAAGTCGGAGTCGCGGTGTTTTTACCGTAGTTTATTTTTAAGAGAAACATTTTTAAAATTTATTGTCCATAGTTGGGTTATTAATAGGGATGCGATTTCCATGCAAATGCATGTTTTTTATCGATAGTCTCAGAACGATGTCGACCAATTATCTTTCCAAATCATTAAATTTGTGTTAAAATGGCATCGATTTGTTTTTGCATATTGTTGCATATATTAGTGAAAATGCATATTTTTGCATATTTAGGTTTTAAACGCATATTTTTGCATATTTTTACAGTTTTGAGGGATTTTTTTAATTTCCATATTAAAAAAAAGTTCTTAAAAAAATCTTAAGTACACGAAAAAAAATAATTTCCAAAAATTTTTTTAAATAATAAATAAATTCTTCTGGAGCTTTGCTTAAAATACAATATTTCTTATTTTAAACCGATGCAGTAATTTAAATCGTTAAGGCTTCCAATGGGTTTAAAATATTTTATCCAAAACTGTTACAAATTACTTGCTTAGCACATGGGTTATACCGCGTTGCAGAAAATTTAGAAGCCAATTCGATAATATTGCAATTTTTAATGAAATGTATCCCTTGATTCCCCTTCCTCCGCAGCCAGTTGTAGCAAAATGGGGGCCTGGCGAGATGCTTCAGATTTCTGTTCAAAAAACTTTAAGTAATTTAGGGATGTTAGAAGAGGTTGTTGTTGTCGATGATTGTGCAATTAAACAAGTAAAAGAAATATTAAATTTAGATAACAGCAGAAGTCAATTAGCATTTGTATTTTCCAATAACGTATATATTGGTGCAACAATAACTAAGTAACTAGGAGGGATTTATTTCACTTTATGCTCAAGTCAAATTAATTGATATTGCAGAAAGTAAAATTTACAATGTGGAAGAAAGAAAAGCCCGACAAATTAAAAAAAAAAATTCAAACGTTTTGCAAAAAAAAAAAAAAAAAAAAAGAATTTAACAAAATAAGATGAATTTAAAATATTTTTGATCTGATCTGGACTCAAACTGATCTGAAAATAAATTTCTTCAAAATGCATTGGCATTCTTTAAGTACAAGACAAAGTTTTCCCTTTATAAAACAGTACTTATTTATTTAAACAAACGAAAATTGGTTATTTTAGTTTTTGAAAGATATTTGAATAATAATATACTGAATTTTTTATATTTTTGTTTTTAGTAAAATTAAAAAACAATTTTTTATAGAAATTTTCTTAGTTTTTAGTGCATATTTTTTATTTTTTTCAATGCATATTTTGGATTTTTTAGTTCATATTTAAAGCGCATATTTTCGAGTTTTTAGTGAATGAAAATCTCATCCCTAGTTATTAATAAACAACCTCTATAAAAAAATGAGCGGGATTGGCGAGGTGGGTGCCGCGCACCTCCCGAACAAAGACATTGTGGATTTCTGCATATCTGGAGAACGGCAAGAGCCATAGATTTCAAATAAGGTACAACCGTCTTGGTTATCAATACACAACATCCCGCAAAATGTGATCGGGATCGGAGAGGTGGGCGTGCCACAAATTAAATTTATTGATATCTAAAGATCAGTATTTGTATAACTTTTTGTTCTTATCGCACCACGGTGAAGGGCTAATAAGATGCGGCATAGCCGTATGTAAGTCACTTGAGCTGGGTTATTGAGATGTCAGTTAAACTAGGTTTAGTTAATCGGAAAACAGATTTGCGCCGCCATTACAAAGTTTGTATACAAAATTTTAATGGAACAGCTTAGTTTTGCTTAAAATGTTGGTCTTTAATGAATTAATAAAAAAAAATCAAATTTTGCCGGAAAAATTTCAGAGAACGTTAAACTAAGTTTAAATTTATTCTATATCTTAAAAACCCAGCCTTACTTGTTTAAATTATATTGGTGTTTTATTTTTTTTTAGTCCGGGTAAGTCTCTAAATTGTTCCAGCAAAACTTATTTATCTAAGTTGAAAAAAGAGGTTTGCGGTTTTTTTTTAAGGTCTATAGGTAGTTAAACACGATCGGCTGAATTGCGGGAATTGCATTTACTAATTCAGTTGTGCTGAAATAAGTAAATGAAAGGAATTAACGCTAATTTTATAATCAAACTTTTTAACTCTTCATTTTATAGTCAATGGAGACATATACTGTTATATACCAAGATTGGTATTAACGAGCTCTCTCAGAATCTATGGTGATCTTAAAAAGTTATTTTACAACGTAAAAATAAAAGGTCGAACGAATAAAACTCTTATGTGCCGTTTTCACAACACAAGTGTTTGGACGTGTAGTAAAATTTATATGAAAAGCATTCAAAGAACAGAGTGTAGAGCCAGGGACCTTAACAGTTATTCCTTTTTTCATAAAAGTCAGATGATAACAGTTATTTTTGATTTTTATTTTTTTGAACAAAAATAACAGTTATTTTTTGATTTTTATTTTATTGAAAAAAAAAAAATAACAGTTATTATTTGATTTTTATTTTTTCGATCAAAAATAACAATTATTTTATGATTTTTATTTTTTTGAACAATAATAACAGTTATTTTTTTATTTTTATTTTTTTGATCAAAAATAACAGTTATTTTATGATTTTTATTTTTTCGAGCAAAAATAAAAATTATTCTTTAAAGAAAGGTACGTGTTATAATTATTTAATTGACTTTAAATATTTATTTTAATGCGCATAAGATAAAAAAGATAAAAATTACAATTATTTTTTGATTTTTATTTTTTTGGACAAAAGTAACAGTTATTTTTTTATTTTTATTTTTTTGAACAAAAATAACAGTTATTTTTTGATTTTTATTTATTCGATCAAAAATAACAGTTATTTTATGATTTTTATTTTTTTGAACAAAAGTAACAATTATTTTTTGATTTTTATTTTTTTGATCAAAAATAACAGTTATTTTATGATTTTTATTTTTTCGAGCAAAAATAAAAATTATTCTTTAAAGAAAGGTACGTGTTATAATTATTTAATTGACTTTAAATATTTATTTTAATGCGCATAAGATAAAAAAGATAAAAATTACAATTATTTTTTGATTTTTATTTTTTTGGACAAAAGTAACAGTTATTTTTTTATTTTTATTTTTTTGAACAAAAATAACAGTTATTTTTTGATTTTTATTTATTCGATCAAAAATAACAGTTATTTTATGATTTTTATTTTTTTGAACAAAAGTAACAATTATTTTTTGATTTTTATTTTTTCGAGCAAAAATAAAAGTTATTTTTTATAGAAATGTGAGTGTTAAAATTATTTAGTTGACTTTAAATATTTATTTTAATGCGCATTAGACTTCCCAATGATGATCACACATTTAAATAAATATTAAAAGGCAACTCAATAATTATAACATATATTTTTGCTCAAAAAAATAAAAATCAAAAAATAATTGTTATTTTTGCTCAAAAAAATAAAAATCAAAAAATAACTGTTATTTTTGTTCAAAAAAAAAAAATAACTGTTACTTTTGTGCAAAAAAATATAAATCAAAAAACAACTGTAATTTTTGATCAAAAAACCAAAAAAAAACAAAACTTTAAAAATCATAATATTTTATCATAGAAAAGTTCATAAGGATCAATATGTTATACTTGAATCAGTTTGTCAGCATTTACTTCTATATGCTTTTTTTGTTTTAAGTCTTCAAAATAACTATTACTTTCGGTCCCTGTGTAGAACAGCACATTAAAAAGAAAGTTTTATTTTTTCCGTCTAAATTAAAACTCATTTAAAGAGTTTTATTTTTTTTGTCTAAACTAAAACTCATTTGAGGAGTTTAATTTTTTCCGTCTGAAATAAAACTAATCTCGCCGTCATTAAATAAAACTGATTTTAAGAGTTCATGTTGATTAAAACATAACATAATTCACTAAAAGAAATAAAAATTCCCAAATTATGAAGCTGTTGGTTTAAATACATCAAATTTTTAAAGTAAATGATGACGGAAAACTTGTCGGACCATTTTGGTGGTGTCTGATAATTGAAAATGTTTTTGTTTCAAAATATTTTTCAATATCAAAAGCAAATTTAAATTTTTTTCAATAAATTAAAAGCAAAATTAATTGTTTTAAATCAAAACACAGAAATAAGTGTTTTTTCAATTAAAAAAATGGTTTAAAAAGTATTTAAATTTAATTAATGTGATAATTGAATCAGTAATTTTTTTAGTTGAAAGAAAATTAAAAATTTAATTTTGATTTAATTAACATTTAAGTCTTGTTGAAATAAATTTTCAATTAAAATTTTAATTAAATAACAAAACATCTTAATTGACTTTTTTCGTTTAAAATAAAATAATTTAAGCATGTAGAATTGTTGTTGGGAATTGTCAATATTTATTTAAATAAATTAACACATTGTTTGAAATGGCAAAGTTATTTGATCAAAATAAAAAATATCATTTATTGAAAATATTTTTTCAAAATTTTAAAATTTTTAGTAATCAATATAATCATTTTGGTAATAGGTGCAAAATCAACAACTTGTTTGCTTGATATTATGAATTTGGAATAAATTTGGTGATTGGAGAAATTTAATAATTTTTTCTGTGAACTCAAATGAGTTTTTTTTTCGGGAAGGAAAAAATAAAAATCCTGAAATGTGTTTTACTTTATGAGGGCGAAATAAAACTCTTTTTTTAAGATTTAGTTTCGTCCTTTTATTTTTATGTTGAAAAATAACTGTTTAAGATGAATTGTTTTTAATTCACAAAATAACTGTTAAAAATAACGTTTTGATATCACTTATAACTGTTACGGTCCCTGGTTTTTAACCGTCAACACTGAAATATGTTTAACATTGTACAGAACTAGTGTTGCTGCTATAGAAAGCGTTTCACTGTATGAACACGAATTGAACAAAAGTTTATGCAGCAAATGTTTAATTTAATGGTCAAGAACTTACAAAAAATCTTTGTAAAAAAATAAAAAAAAATCAATAAAAACCATGAATAATATTTTTTTGTTGAGACTTTTTTCAGTGTAGACAAGAGATAAGTCGTGTGCCGTTACAATAAAAACAGAAAGATGGAAGGAAATTGTTAGATAAAAAATTTTTTTTTTTTTAAATATTCCTATTTGAATTTGTTATTTTTTTTTTTTTTGTTTTTTGTTTGAATAAATTAGAAACACAATTTTACATTGTGTGACAGCTGTTATAAAAATTAATAACCTGAAATCTTTAATCATTTGGAGATTGATAAGACGATGGAATATTATGAAAAATTTTAATAAATTTTAGAATTCTGGAATTCTGTCATATTAACTTTTTTGTGTTTATTAAAGCGTTTTTCATTTGGAGGGCTTTGTAGGGGGGTTGAGGGATATAAAAATTTATGTTTCCGTTGTATTTTTAAAGATTGTTGGACATTTTGGTTTTTAATTTTTGTTCTACACTGAACTTTTTTTATTTCTGGTCCCATTATGCTTTGCAGAACTATAAAATATTTTCGTGTATGTTCTGACAGTCGCATATCACATAACATTTGCAATTTTGGCTTAAACTCGCAACAGAGCTGTACTGTAGATCGCAAGACCACCTTTAGCGAGTTAAAGTCGCAAGAGTTTACTGAAGTGAACTGATGAATTTAGACTAAACAATAAAGCAATTTTGTATCTCATTGTTTAAGTCGATACTGAACGAATTAAAATAATTTTTTCATTGTTGTCAAGAATTTATTTGAGATTTCACAACACTGAAAAATAGTTTCGATACGTCCAGTATTGATTGAAGAATGAGATACAAAATTGCTTTTGAATCGAAATAGTATTTGATCACGCCTGCCAGAATTAGCCCCCTGATTTAATAAATACTTATTACTCAAAACTACAATATTAAAATTTTATTTAAGAATTATTTTTTACAGGTTGCAAAAGAAAAAAAAATCATATCTTAAAAAAGAAAAAAAAACACCTCCTTCAAAGTTTCAGGATTTGTATAAAAAAATCAGGCAAAAAAAATTAGGTTTTTGACTTAATCCATTTTTAAAATTTAACATTTAAAAAAAATTTTTTTAATATGTATATTGTTTGTAGCCTAAAGTATTCTCTTTAAAATGACATACAAATCATCTTCGTATGTGCAGTAGTTTTTGAGATATTGAAAAAATAAGCTCAACACATTCCGCTAATTCAGCGAAATTATGACATTTTGAATAAGAAGTAACTTTTGAAAAAAAAATTCAAAATTTTTTTTCGTTAATATGTTCCTTATAGGATGAAAGGAGCCTTCACACCCACTTTTGGTCGATTTGTCATGGAATTACCCATATAGTTATTTATTAAGAGTTACAAATACAATGACCAATTATACTCTATCCTAATTATCCGAGCAATAGTAATTTAGACCTTTAGCCTGTTGTAGTGAAACAGAACACAGTCTCAGGCAAGAATCAAAACCGCAACCTCCGCCATGCTAGACTAGCTCACTACCAACTAGCCTCCCGGGGCACCCAGGTGTATAATTTTTGGTGGACTGTCCACTCGAATTGCTACCTGTGTGTGCAAATGATTTTTCACTCACACATGGGCATTTGGTAAGTGTTTAATATTAACACACCATGGGGTTGAGATCCACCGTGAAGTTAAGTCGCAAACAGATCTTCACGTAAATCGATATCACAGTTGTATATATACAGACATATACACTGAAAGAAAAACACTCGGGATAAGTTAAGCTTTTTATACTTACGAGTCGTACTCAACAATTCAAGTACGAATAACACTAAAACGTACTCACAACAATCCTAAATGGGATATCTTTCGAAAATCATTCCCGGAATTTCTTAAAGTAAGTATAAAATTCTTAAACCAAGTACAAACAAGATTGAACTTTTCGTGGGTACTGCCACTCTGAGAGTAAAATTACAAATTGAGCGTTTTAATCTCATATAACTTATTCAAATTTGTTGTAGCCACTACAACAACACCACACAAGTAGCTAAAAAACGATTGGCTTGTTGTGTGTAGAAACAACAAAAACAACAGAACAGAAAGAAAACACATTATTTTCATGTTTAAATCTTAATCAATTTTAATTTTTAAACTTTAAAAAATTGTCTTGCCTTCAATTTCTCACTTCTCATTTAGTTTATATTCTTAGCTGAATATGTACATTAAGTTTTTAAAGTAAAAATCATATCGGGCATGATTCTGGTGTTTTATAATTGGAAATTTGTAAGGTGTGAAAAATTATAATAATATTCTTCTTCTAATTTCACTTTTGGTTTTTTTTTCAAGTACGAATCAGGGTTGTCAGATTGATTTTGATCTTTTTCGCCAAATTCAATGTCAAAAATCGCCAAAATCGCCAAAGCACTTATTTTTTTCGATTTCGACAATAATATATGTATTTTTAGAATAATTAAAAATATTTTTTCATAAATCCCAAAAAAAATTTGTTCCATATCCCTAAAATCCGCCAAAAATTCAAATAAAGTCGCCATATATTTTGTTTAATTTTTATTTAACAAAAAAGGTGCAATGTTTAAAATATTTTATAGAAGTCTACTTAAAGTAACAAAAAAAGGATTTTGCGGTAAGTATTAAACAAATATTGGATGTACAATATATTTGTATGTAGTTGCAGTTCTATTATATAACTAAAACGCTATATAGTTCACCAAGAAGACTAACTTGTTATCTTCTTTTTTGAAATACATTGTGAAGGTAGAAAAGAAATGCAACATGTGTGTGGCTCGTAAAAACGTGTCGAAAACTTCATATCGCATTCTACTTCAAAGCAGATATTTAGTGAATTTCAATATTTCAATACAGGTATCTGCCGTATCCTTGTAGCTATAAATTGTTGGCCTAAACTGATCTTAATTAGATTGAATATCATCATTACAATTTTCTTTTAACAAACTGTATTTTTTCTATTGTATTTCATTAACATCCAAGGGTAAGTTAGGATTCATAAAAAATCTTTAAAATATATTTAAAATCAACAAATTTTATGCGATAATTTGTCACATTTTATAATGGAAAAATTTTCATAAACTTTCATAATATTCATTTTTAAAGAATTCTACTTATTACTTCTATCAAGAGCACATTTAAATGTAAAAAAAAATTTCTCGAAGATTATCTTCATCTGCCATTTCAACATTATTTAGTTTTAAATACTGGTCATACATATGAATGCATCAAATTTCATACATTGAAATGCTAGAATAAAAAAAATATTATTTCTTCGTTTTGAATTTAACAAATTTCAAAACAAATAGATGACTCATCAAAAATAGCCAACAAAATCGCCAACTATTTTATAAATCGCCAAAAAATCGCCATGTCGCCAAATCGAAAATTAGGTCGCCAAAAGAGTTTGAAAATCGCCACGTTTGGCGAGAAATCGCCACATCTGACAGCCCTGGTACGAATTCGGGATTAAATCAACTTAATAACGCATGAATCAAACACATTTTGATATTGATTCAATCTCAGTTTTACTTAATCAATCTCATTTTCGGATTATTTTAAGTACGAATCTGGGATTGAATATGGATAAGTTGAGTATTTCGCGATTGAATAATCCGTACTTGAATCAATCTTTCTCTACTTGATTCAAGAAAATCCGTACTCACCGTACTATTGATACCGCTTCGGATTGATTTGAGTACGGATGGATTGATTTTTCTTTTGAATGTAGAAACAAGTCA
Organism: Pollenia amentaria; assembly: GCA_943735925.1. Classification (NCBI taxonomy): domain Eukaryota; kingdom Metazoa; phylum Arthropoda; class Insecta; order Diptera; family Polleniidae; genus Pollenia; species Pollenia amentaria. The sequence continues at coordinate 177,149,821 of OX031010.1, read as the reverse complement.
AACTCAGCTATCAAAAAACCTTACTTTATGATTGTGTGGCAAGGAATATGTATGCTTTGTTCTTGTAACTTCACAGGTACACAATTTTGATAGAGAGAAAAAATTTAATTTTATACTCCAGTGGATTATGAATATTTCGGACAGATTTTTATTTCCAACTATTATTTGTAATAAACTAATTTGGAAATTTTTAATACATACAAATATAAAATTTATTAGTTCTGTAAAATATGCATTGCATATGGGCATTTCCACAAAGAAGTCTACGTTTTGTCACGTTAATCCACTAAACATTTTAAAAAGGTTTTTAAATACTAATTCATGCTTAGCATTTGTTAAAAGAGAGGAAAATTTTGAACAGTATTGGCCTGAATTACATGCTTAATTGCCTTATGGCGTAACGTGAACATACAGAACTATTCTTTGGAAGTGCCAATATAGAAAATATATGGGCAAATTTCAGAAAACTAGACTACAAACGAATTCATAAGTTTTGTAAAATTTAAAAATTCATAATAATGTCATTAATAATTATTACATGATCACACAGACATTCAGTATATCGATGGTCTCAAGTAGAAAGGCCCTAACTCGCATTTTTTACAAAATTGGGTTTTCCATTGATTCCAATAAATTTTACACAAATACACCTCGTCACAAAAATTCATTGCAATATTGTAAAGAATAACGGCTTTGCAAGCAGTTGTATGAGCAAGTTTACATTATGATACATACAGTTTATATTATGTTTTTACCTTCTACTATACACTTACAATTATTTGAGTTAGGGCCTTTCCACTTGAGACCAACGATATGATTGTGGCCTTCTTATGCAAGACATTTTTGAACACAACGGCTTAAGTAATAATTAAATATTTGCAAATATATTGTTAAAATTACACATAAAAAATTATCAGTGGTTTTTTTATCAATTAAAAAATTGCTTGTAAAGTATTTCAATTTAATTAATGTGATAATTAAATCAATAATTTTTTACAGTTGAAAGAAAATTAAAAATATAATTTTGATTTAATTAACATTTTCGTTGTTTTGAAATAATTTTTTTAATTAAATATCAAAAAATCTAAAGGTACGTTCAGACTAATGAAATATTTGACGAAAATATTTGTTCTGATATTTGCTGCAAACTGTGTAAAACAAAAAAATATTTTGTTTAATGTTCAAACTAAGCTCAAATATTTGACAATTTTTGTTTGTTGAAACAGTTGGCAAATAGTTTCAAATAAAATAAATTAAATCATGTTTGCCATGCGTTCAGACTTAAATAAATATTTGCATCAAATAATTATTTAATGAAAGTGTTCAAAAATAATAATATATTTCACAAATAGTAAAAATGAGCGCAAAAGCTAATTAATTTTTTTTTATTCTGTGGAGCAGCATCTTTTATAGTGTTAGAACAGGAGAATGTAAAAGATAAAAAAACTGGAAGACAATGGGTAACGGGAACATGGGTAAAATTTGCGAAAAATTACAAACTTGGAAACAAACCCTTAAATATATTTGAAGTCGCTAAATCAGTTAAAAAACAAAATGTCGGGAAAAATAAAATTTTGCAAAAATAGCGAAAATTCGCGAAAAATTTAGATATTTCAAACAAGCCATAAAATTTAGTAAAAGTGCCTAAAACTATAAGGAATCGCAAAAATTCGATAAAAATTGCTAAATTTGCGGTAATTCGCAAAAATAGCGGCACGATAGCAAAGTCTAATAATTATAAAAAATCTTTAAAATTGTAAAGAATCCGAAAACTTACAGGAAAAATTGCTTCTATCCGGAACATGGCTAAAATTATTTGTCGTTGTTTGCTCTTACAGTTTTTTTGTAATATCAAATAAATGTTTGCTCAAAAATTACTAAAATATTTGATTTTGTGTGTTCACACTATTTTCACATTGGACAAATATTTGTTTGTCGGCAAATACTTTTATTTGCTCAAAATCAGCTGTTATTTTATTTGATACTCAAAAATATTTTGTGTTCAGACTAAGTTAATGAAATATTTGATGTTTGCTTTCAAATATTTCATCAGTCTGAACGTACCTTTAATGGATATTTTCGATAAAAATAAAATAATTTAAATTTGTAGAATTGTTGTGGGGAATAGTCAAAACCTGAGCTATATTTAATTAGATCAAATAACTCATACAATTTTTTGATCATTGTTTTTAATTAAAATTAAAAATATCATTTAATGGAAAAAATATTCACAATTTTCCATTTTTACAACTGTTAGTAATCAATATAATCATTTTGGTAATAGGTGCGAAATCACCAAATTGCTTGCTTGACTATATGGATTTGGTATGAAATCGCCCAATAAAAAATTTTCTTATTTTGCGAAGCACTAAAGGTACCTTTTAAAAAGTAAGCGCACAATTTTGCGCTCCGTAATAAGACATACAGAGAAGCAGCAGGGTAAGTGAACGAATTCTTAACAAATTATTTAAAGAAATATAACATTTAAAGCGCTACGTAATTCCCTTACTCTGAAGCAGGTTTGTAAGGGAAAATATTAAAAATAACTGCAACAACAACAAAGTCAGTGGGTAAAGCTGTTTGACACGAGTCTCAACGATATTCTGCGGTAAATAATGAATGATGCATTTGTACAAACACGAGCGAAAAATTTAGTATTAAACTGGTTTTTGTGAGTGACGCATGCGTGCGGTTAAAATAAAACGAAATTTGTGTGTATTTGCGTGCGTTTAAAATAAATCGAAATTTGTGTGTATTTTCTTTTTTATTACATAAATTGTCCAACACCCGTTAGTTAACTGAACAAAAAAGTTTTAAATATTTGTATTTTTCTTTAAACAAAAAAATATTCTACATACACAGGTACATATGTACTTTTAAAATGATAGGAAAAAGACAATTAAATAATTAAAGAGAAAAGAAAAGAATAAAAATTTGTTGTCTCTGAATAATTCATCAAATTATAATGAGTCAAATTTAGGGGAAAATACTACTGCGCCAGAATTAATTTCTATTCAAACAGAAAATTGTTTTAAAGACGATATAAGAGAATGGTATTTTAAATATCATCCAACAGTGGAATGTACAACTTCTCTACTGCATATTTTAAATAGATTTTATAAAGAAATATCGGAACAAACAAGAGACGACATGGTGCACACAATCCGAACTTTAATTAACCCTGGAGGATTTACCAAAAATTTACAAAATATTTTAACAACCGATATGGTACTTCTCTTCAATGTGGATGGAAAACAAGGAAAAAAAACACTTTTGGATTACCCAAAATTTGTAGACCTTTTATACAGTAAGTTGTATGCATTCAATTTTAAAGCCTTATTTAATCAATAAAACAATATTTACAGGAACGCATTTTGGAGAAAATTTGACAAAAAATGAGTTTTTAAATAACTTTAGAAAAGTCTTAAGACTTACAAAAAATAGGGTATACAAAGGTGCTTCTATCAAAGCAAGGCTGTCAAGTTCAGAAATTGGAGAAGACAATTAAATTGTTATAAATAAAATTTTAATTTAATAAAAATTAAAAAAAAGTTCCTTAAAACATTGTGAATTTATTATTAATTAATTTAATTGTAAATGATTAAATGAATTTAAATATAATGAATTATAATTTATTTAATGATATGTACAAATTTTTTAAATTTAATTACATACATACTTACTTTACATTCAATATTTTTACTTAAATTATTTTTAAATTTTCATTTTGCTCATTGAACTGTTTTTATGTTATTTAAGTTTTTTCAAATATTTAAATACAAATATAAATATTTTTTTTAATATTAAATAATTTTAATAAAAAAAATTTAATAAAAAAATTTATAAGCTTTTTTAATAAAAATAAACCAAGGTAAGAACATAAAGTGTTCAGTAAGCACTGAAGTAAATGCATCTTTGGAAGCGCTTAATGAAGCTTTGATGGTTGCGCTTCAGTTAAGTGCTGAATTGTGCGCTTATTGCAACGTTTTACAGAAATGCATTTTACTTGCGCTTAATATAAGCCATAACAAACTCCCTTTAAGTAGCGCCTTCTAATATGTATGAAAACAGTAGTTCTTACTAAGCACATCAAAAAGTGCTTCTTGTAAATGCAACACTCACCACTTTTCATATGCCTTGAATAAAGCGCTTTTTGTGTCAAAAATGTACTGCTTCAAAGTGGGAACTCGCCATATTAAATTCATGCCTTCCGTAAGCAGGATGGTAAGCGAAACTTTTACAATTCTCCCTTACAAACCTTCTTCGTCCGAAGCTCAATTTTTTGTATTGGGCGGTGATTAGAAACAATTTTTTATTTTTTTTCTGTGTAGTTTTGAAATATATGTATGTTTTCTTTGCGTATATCTACGAAAGTAAAATGAAATATGGATTATTTTTAATTTACGAAAATACGCTTTATACAATACATTTTTCGCACTGGAATGTTACTTAAATATTTTCTACCAAAGTAAAAGACATTAGAGATAAGTTGTACTAATCTGCTTTAATATATCGTCATTCCTATAAGATGATTAACATAAAGTGTGTATATAAATATACATTTTGTCAACCTCATTTCGTTCTGTTTTTTCCATTATCTTATTCTTTAACAAATGTATAAATATTATGACCACAATAATAATCATCGTCATCATTATTTTTCATAAACTCGCATAAAACACTGTATTATTGCAAATAAAACCCCAATAAAACACATGAATATGACATAAACATAATCATGTGTACACTAAGCCAAACTTACTCAAGTAATATTCACACAAATGTTAACACAAGTTATAAAAAAAGAAAAACGTTCATAGAAAACACACAATAAAAATGGTTTGTATAAACAGACGGAAGGACAGACAATCATTCACAATAATTTTGAATTGCAATAACAAAAAAAAAAAAAAAAGATGTGCATTTTTTGTTTGAAATTGTTTGGTTATGAAAGATGGATATTGTAATGAAAACAAAAATAACAAAAGAAATAAAAAGAGCCAACAACCAACAATGAGAGCATCATCGCTAAAAGCCACTCACTCACTCATTCACTCACCCACCACAAATGTCAGTTGTGGTAACAATTGTTTATGGCACTGTATCAGTAAAAGCTCATGTGTATTGTCTTGTATATGTGTGCATAACAGTTTATGTTTCATGCATACAGCGGTGTTCGAAAAGAAACCGAACTTTATTAAGCGTACGATACATACATCCAGAAACGATATAAACTTTTTTAGTGTTTGTGTCTTAGTACACAACCCTTAATACCGTTCATAACTATTTTCTTGAAGGTAGCAAGCATTATGGAGCGTTCTGTTTTTTCGTAATAAAACAGGGGCTTTTTAGATTCGATAGCAATTTTATTTCTAATTCTTTCAGCTGATAATGAACGAATCGAAATTATATTTTTTCAGTGTTGTGAAAACCCAAATAAATGCTTTAGAACACTGATAAAATAATTTCGTTTCGTTCAGTATAGACTGAAATAAATAGAAATAAAATTACTTTCGAATCGGAAAGTATTCGATCAAGAATGAAAAATTATCAATAAATATTAATTAATATAATGTTGTAAAATTCCTGTCTTCATAAAAGTAATTTAATGAAAATTAAATTCAATGAGCTTAAGCCTGATTAAAATATCGACATTTGGATTAAAAATTTAAATTTATTCGTATTTGGTCCTTTTTCTATTTTCACGATTTCTCATACAAAAATTTTTCATTTCGATTTACACAATTTTTTCGGGAACGCATCTATCGTGTAAATCGAGGGATAGGTGTAATCTTCTATTATTATACAAATGCATATGTATGTATGTATATATGTACATATAATTCTGATTTAAAGCAATCTCTTTAATGAATATTTTGTTATTATTAAAAATCTACTTCCTGAATAACGTACTTTTTTAAAAAAGGTACTTTTTGAATATTTACTAGTTCTGAGAAAGTGGCTATCTAGAAAAATTTAGATTTTTTAAGAGATATGTACATTAGGGGTATAACCAAAAAAAAATACCTATCACGACGGGGTGGCCACTGATGTATATATCAAGAAAACAGTTTTTTGAGATCAATTTGGATAAAAAACCTCCCCCCCCCCCAACCGTTTTTTCTAAAAGCTTCCAAAAAATAATAATATTTGAATTTTTATTTTTTAAATACCATTCATACACTCATGTACTAAAAATTATCTTTGTTGAAGGAAATAAAGTTTAAGTTCAAAGTGCGCGTTGATCTGCAATATTGTATTTTTAATAAGCAAAAAAAATCCAAATACTAAACTTCAAAGTGATTTGGGGGGGAACTTTTTTAACGCCCGCGAAAAAGTGACCTCACTTTTCATCATAGATTTTCATGGTCTATATGGCATGGATAGGTATTTTTTGATAATTTAAAAAATTGTTCAAAAGTTATACCCCTAATGTACATTTAAAAATATGTAATTCTTGAAAAGATATCTTTGAACACACATATTTGAGAGGGACCACGCCAATTACAAGAAGCTTAAAATTTTATATTTTATAAAAAGTACAAAATGTTGGTTTGTTTTTACCTCTTGATTGAAAAATTTAAGAAAAAAATACAGTCTAACTTTGATTAAGTTTGTTTTTCAAACCCTTTTTAAATTTTAAACATATTTTTGAAGACGACATTTTTTCTTCATGGCAAAAATTGACAACAATTCATTTAACAAAATAATTAAAACCGAAAATAAAACAAAACAAAAACGAATAAAATGCATATCCATACGTCGCACTATGGGATTTCTGCTGCAAAAAAGGCATTTTTAGACTATTACTTTTAAAAAATCTAATGATGCTATTTTATAGAGAAGAGTCTGGCAAACAAAAATCTGCATTTCTTTTAAGATATATGTATAGATCGGTTGAAATCAGGTTAATGTTGTGACGGGGAAATATATGGTAATTTTGTTCAAATTCAGAGATTTATAAATCGAAGGTGTTTCGAGCGGAAAAATCTGAGTGTCGATTTAATTTAAATCCGAAGCCTTGATTTTTATTTAAAGGAAAAGAAAAAGTTATTGCGCACATAGTTTGTGAGATATGAGTGCATCAAAAGTGTCCTTAAAAATTCAGCATTGGCTGTTTTCGTTGTAGAAAAAGTCAGTTAGCTCGGTTTACCTCCGTATAACGAAATGAAAGGTAAAAGGGTCTTCTTTCGAATTAGTCAAAAAAATTCACCAACTTTTGTCAATCTTTTAAAAAAATCCAAATTTAGTAAAAAAAAAAGTCACGAATATTGCACCCTAGTATTTGTAATAAAAAAGTTTTGCATACCTTTAGGCTTAACCTGCCTGTTACTGTCCACAAAATTCTTGTTCAAGGAAAGGACATAATATATGCAGCAGTACTCCCAGTTGGTATGCTCTCGGAGGAAGCAGAAGAAGCGCGTAATAAAGATTACAGGAACTATAGATTAATATTTTCTAGAAAATGCAGTAGAACTGCAACGAATACTGATTGCGCTCTATACATTGAAAAGAAAAATACGTGGAAAAATGGGGCTCCAAGGGAGGTAACCCTAATAGTAGGCGGATTTTAACTAAAATTAGCAGAACTATTTCTTGTATAAATTTATAGGTGTCTGCCAAATTTCATCAGATTATATTGAGGATTACGGCCTATACATTCAAAAAAATAAATAAATAAGTGAAAAAATACATTGAGGACAAAAATTCGTGGAAAAATGGCGGTCCAAGGGAGGTACCCCAAGGAGTCGACGGATTTTAAAAATATTTGCAAAATTTCATCGTGGTAGGATCACTTCTTCTATTTTTTGCAGTTAGATGTATGAAGAAATACCACTGTGCGACGTGGTGCAACTTTTTCAACGCGGCTTTCTTCCCTATACCTCTGACTAATAAACAAAATGTTGCATGCAAAAGTTGCGGCGTAAATTGCATAACGTAAATATGTTCGAATTGGTCTCATGAACAATTGGAAAATTCTGTTTAGATATGGATTGCATTTTCTCTTGGCTAAATGGATACGTCGGCAAGCAGATTTGCCAAATAGGACAATCTAAAACAATAAAATGATACATTAACTACCTGTTTCGTCATTGTCTCTCTTTTTGTTTGAAATGCGACTTAAGATATCGTTATAGTGAATGTTTAACTTAAGCGATTCAAAATAAATTTGTGTTTCCAATGAAATTATTAGCAACAACGATGGTGCTATGTGCCATTAATCTTACGAGCCCATCGACTTATTGAAACATCATTTAATGATTACGTTATAATAAAAAATTAACCAGTTTCTTAGCATGACGTAATCAATAAAACTTCAATCTCTTGGAAAATGCGACAAAACTAATATAATTTTTTTTTTTGTTTGGAAAAGGATTTATTTATAATTTTAAAATACGATCGAGTTTTGTATTTCAAATTGTTTTAGCTCCCACTGTCTAAAACCATTTATTTTATTGCAGTTACACATACATACTTACTATGTGTTTGTAAAAAAAGGAATACAAATAGTTGTGTGTATATAAATATTTGCATGCTGGTTGATTTTTATATACATGCATAGACAGTCATATTCATTTGTATTGGTATCTTACACCAACATACAGTTCATATGCAATTTGTTTCATTTTATTTGTGTGAATAAAAATAAACTCCATGCACACTGAAAAAGTACAATAAAAAAATGAAAGTACTTTAAGAGTGTAAAATTTGCGCTTAAACGTATAATTTTTATAATAAATACAACATAAAATTATTTTATTAACACAATTCCACATAAAAGTGAATCCACATATGGAAACACATATGGATGGATCATACAATACGAGGGCAACTCAATAAGTGCGTGACTTCTTAAATAAATACAGGTTTTTGGGATAAAAAAAAAATTATTATTTCTTTTTTTGAACGTGGCCACCTTTGAACTATAAACACTTTGTGCAATGTTTCACCGGCTCCTAAGCCCTTCTCCAAAATTAGATTTGCCGAGGTCTTTAATGTTACTATTTGTTTGTAAATTGATTTTATCGTTGTAGTTAAATATATTTCGGCCCAGCCATCTCTTCACGTTTGGAAACAAGAATTAAAACAAGAAAGCAATATGAAACCTATTTTATGAATGTGTGCCACACACAGAAAAAAGGGTTTTATCAATTAAAAAAATGGTTTAAAAAGTATTTAAATTTAATTAATGTGATAATTGAATCAATTATTTTTTTAGTTGAAAGAAAATTAAAAATTTTATTTTGATTTAATTAACATTTCAGTTGTTTTAAAATAAATTTTCAATTAAAATTTTAATTAAATAACAAAAAATCTTAATCGACTTTTTTCGTTTAAAATAAAATAATTTAAACACGAGGCAGTCTGCTATTGAGATGTCCGTTTACGGGAAAAAAAATTGATTTCAATTAAAATACCAACCAAAACACAGTGAGTTTATATTTTCTTAAGCTGGGATCACACGATTGCCGCAAATGCTCCAATATGACTCAATTTTGATTCTGATAATGAAATTGCCCCAATAAAATGTTCTGAAATCACACGATTGCCCTGTTTTATACAAATTTAATTGCCGCTAGTTGGTACAAAGCGAAATGAGTACAATAATTGCCGCAGCACAGTCACACGATGGTTCTTACTAGTGTCAACTGCGAAAACAGCTGTTGTGCTAACTTTTTTATTTGTTTGAAAGATCTAGTTGGCTTGTTCATTAAAAAAAAAGAAAATTATGTCATATATTCAAACAAATTTTTGTTTTATGTGAAATTTTTCAAGTAAAATATATGAAATTCCAAAAATGAAACAAAGTAAAATTCTATTTTAAATATATAAAGAAATAGAGAACGTTTATATTCAAAAACAAATTCGCATTAAAGAATTTCAAAAAATTTTGCTCTGTTTTCCTGTATATATTCTTTTATATTGTTTTGAATAGCTATTGGACTAATTAAAAAAAAAAAATTCGGGAATACAAAATTTATTATTAATTAATTTTTTAATGACTTGCTAAATTCCCAATTTTCTATTTTTGATAAATTTAATTTTTATTTTTAATTTATTCCTCTAAAAAAAAAACACACACACAAAAGTAAATTTATTAAAAAAGGCAAATATTGGCGCGTATTGTGTTGTTTAATTGCCGCACAAGAAACCAATAAATATTGGTACATTTTTGTCATTTTTATTGACGCGCGATTGCATATCAAGTAGTCACACGATTGCCGCACCAGGGTTGCATTTTATTGGTAAAAGTAAGCACAATATTGCCCTTGATTGGTACATGAGGCAATTGGTTGTGCAGTCACACGATTGGGGTATTAAAAAGTGTGAAAATTGGTGCATTGCGGCAATCGTGTGATCCCAGCTTTACATTCCCCACTACAATTAGTTGAAATTCTCCCAACATTAATTGTACAATTACAAGTGGGTTAAGAAAAAACAAAAACAAATTGATTTATTGCTTTCGTAAGAAAATCAAAATAAACCAATCTGCCAGTTCAGTTTGTTATGCAAATTTATTATCAAAAAAGTCGTTTTTGGGAATACATAATTTTTCATTAAACGATTTTGTTTGTTGTGCTTAATTCCATAATTTTAAAATTGATAAAAAATACAGAAATTTATTGTTGGAGGATAAGCTGTTCTTATGCGCATTTCACTGGCTGCTTAGGCCTGATCATCAGGAAACGTTCTCCTTAATAATTTTAGAAAAGAATTACATACACTCATTACATAGTCTTGTATGCAGATAGCTTTGGCTTTTCCAAAATTATTTAGGAGAACGTTTCCTACAAATGTCAGGAAACATATGGACATTCAGCTCTTTTTGTTAATTAGCTACTACCGACCAAAAACTACAAATGTTTTCAGTTTTTAACGACTGCAGTTGCTCGGCATCAGCTAAAGCTCTACATTGATTATTGGTAGAATCAAAATTTGCAATTTCATTCGGAAACATTTTTACTAGAAGAGGTACAATACAACTTGTTTTACCTGAAATAACATTTTCAGGAGTAAATTTATAGAACCACATTAAAACTTCGTTATCAGAGTTGACTTTGGTTCTCAATCTTCGCAAAATTTTATATAAAATTGTTTTGCATTTTCTTTAATTTCTTTAACAATATCAAAATTGATATTATTTGTAGAATTATATGAATCCACTTCTTTTCCGCAAAAAATTTCAAGTTTTCACGTCTGTGGGTACCATAAGTCCCCTTTTACAATGTGGCAAGTAAAAGGCAGATAGACGCAGTTTGGTGGCGTGAGAGGAAAAAAGTAAAGTGTGTCACTCATACAGCGTCGCCCCCTTACCAACAACCTTCTTCTGACTCCCTTTCACTTGCCACATTGTAAAAGGAGACTAAGCGCTCTATAGGCCACAATAGTAGTCGCATATTTAAGCGCCCATTACATTAAAGATTTGTTGTACAACATAAATGCAATTAAAAGGACTCAATAATTTGTTTGCTATTCAAAAAGGGGGAACTATGACAAATTTTTAAATTGTCACGAGTCACGATAGCACCACAGTACCAAAAAAAGTACAATTGTACTAACTTTAACATCCCTGCTTGGAAGCCACACGATCCAGTACTCTTTAATTTTTTTTATTAGCGCACTCACACTTTATAAATTGACCACGAGATTGCTCCCATTTTTACCTTTCCCTTTATTTGCCAATTTAACAACTGGTCACAAATTCGCTTTGGTGCATTCTTCATAAAAAATATATTTCTTAAAAAATAAATGTGCTTTATTAAACAAAATTGTGTTCTAAAAAATTCTTGTTCTTTTTTACAAAGTTCTTTGAGGAGTCATGCTATTATTTTGAGTTTTTTTTTCGTCGGCGGCAGGTTCGAAAAGCTATCAATTCAAACAAGTTTTGACAAGCAGTTTTTGTTAACAACTTGAAAGTGATTTATTCACAGAAAAAAGTGGTTTAAAAATTATTTAAATTTAATTAATGTGATAATTGAATCAATTATTTTTTTAGTTGAAATAAAATTAAAAATTTAATTTTGATTTAATTAACATTTTAGTTGTTTTGAAATAAATTTTCAATTAAAATTTTAATTAAATAACAAAAAATCTTAATTGACTTTTTTCGTTTAAAAAAAAATAATTTTAACATGTAGAATTGTTGTTGGGAATTGTCAATTTTTATTTAAATAATTAAAAGATTTTGTTTGTTGTGCTTAATTCCCTTTTTAAATAATTGATAAAAAGTACTGAAATTTATTGTTGGAGGATAAGCTGTTCCTATGCGCATTTCACTGGTTGCTTAGGCCAGATCATCAGGAAACGTTCTCCTAAATAATTTTAGAAAAGCCAAAGATATCAGCAAACAAAACTACAGAAGGAATGAGAATTACCTACAAACACTCAAAAAGTCTTGTTTGCAACGATATCAAAGCTTAAACAAAATACCAAACAATAAATCAGTGTTGAGTTTTTATCTTTTTTACATTTCCCGCTACAATTAGTTAGAATTCTCCCAACATTAATTGTAGTTGTAAATGGGTAAAGAAAAAACATATTAAAAACAAAAACAAAGTGCTTTTATTGTTTTCGCAAGAAATCAAAATTAAAACAATTTGCCAGTTCAGTTTTTTAAGCACGTGCACTTGCTAAAATTTATTATCAAAGTTGTTTGTGGGAATACTATTATTTATTAAAAGATTTTGTTTGTTGTGCTTAATTCCCTTTTTAAATTAAATTGCAAACAAGACTTTTTGAGTGTTTGTAGGTAATTCTCATTCCCTCTGTAGTTTTGTTTGCTGATAGCTTTGGCTTTTCTAAAATTATTTAGGAGAACGTTTCCTGATGATCTGGCCTAAGCAACCAGTGAAATGCGCATAGGAACAGCTTATCCTCCAACAATAAATTTCAGTACTTTTTATCAATTATTTAAAAAGGGAATTAAGCACAACAAACAAAATCTTTTAATAAATAATAGTATTCCCACAAACAACTTTGATAATAAATTTTAGCAAGTGCACGTACATAAAAAACTGAACTGGCAAATTGTTTTTATTTTGATTTCTTGCGAAAACAATAAAAGCACTTTGTTTTTGTTTTTAATATGTTTTTTCTTTACCCATTTACAACTACAATTAATGTTGGGAGAATTCTAACTAATTGTAGCGGGAAATGTAAAAAAGATAAAAACTCAACACTGATTTATTGTTTGGTATTTTGTTTAAGGCCCCGATTATGGTTTACAACACTCAAATGTTGTGTTGTATTGGGTACAACACAACATATAAATTTTTTTAAATTATGATTTACAACATCTAGGTGTTGTGTATGTCACAGAGTTGTATTTAATTTGTACTAAATTTTCTCCATAAAATGCATGCCTGCGTGCCAAAAAATTTACAAGTTTTAACGAACAATTGAGAAATATAATAAATACAGAATATAAATTAAAAATAAATAAAACAAAAGTCATGGATATTAACGTCGATCTATATTTTGATGATGCTTATAATGAGGACAACAAAAAAACACACATGTCACGTATTCGGAAAAGAATTCGAGACAGTTCAAATCCATTGGAACTACCAAATACTGCGTATGTACATACATATCGCACTTAATCAACAAGAGGGTATTAACTCAAAATTTAAACATTTTCAGAAGAAGCAAAACAATTTTTAATTTAACATTGAAGGCATATGGAAATGAATTTTTAAACCAACCGTTTCATTACCAAAAAGTATACAAAATAGCAAGATATTTTTACAGCGGGCAGATATGAATATAGCGTGTAAATTTTTTTGAAAAAGTGGAAAAATAAAAATTTTGAGATAATACCCTCTTGTTGATTAAGTGCGATATGTATATTTTTTCTGAAATTTAAAATAACAATACATATATTAATTACGATATATACATATTTTATATTTTCAAGTTTTATAAAATTTTTCCGCATTAACAAGGATGGTTTTTGTTTTTGTTGGAAAAACTAAGCATTTTTTTAAAACCTTCAACCCGGTGTTCTGCCATTCCACCAATTTTAAAATTATGTTGTGCATTAAGATTTTTTTGCTGATGGAAGCTATCAAAGAAGTAGTGGTAATGATTTGCACATTGGAGTTTCGCAGCCAACTGTTTCCTGCATTTTAAATGAAATAATAAACTTTTTTGAGCGAAAAATTTGCAAAATTTGGATAAACGCTCGAATGACTGAAGCAGAAAAAAATAACAACAAAATGTCGTTTTACTCGAAAACACGATTTCCTGGCGTAATTGGATGTATAGATGGAACGCACGTTCGAATTGTAGCGCCTGCATAGGAATTGCAACATTTGTATTTGAACAGGAAGGGATATTACAGCCTGAATGTCATGATTGTGAGTATTATAATTTTCAAGTAAATTTATATATAGTAAATATTTTTTTAATAGTTGTGCGACTTTGAAATGAACATCCGCTATGTAGATGCTCGATATCCCGGATCCAACCATGACTCCTTTGTGTGGAATATAAGCGATTTAAAACAATATTTACAGCAAAATTTGGGGGAGAATACCTGGATTTTAGGTAGGAATTTGGCGTTTAATTTTTTTAATTCAATATGCTATATTTACAAATTTTTAGGTGACGCCGGGTATCCACTGGAGCCGTTTTTAATAACACCATTTCGGAGTGCTGCTGAAGAATCTCGAGAACGAAGGTTTAATACAATTCATGCAAAAGCAAGAAACATCATTGAAAGAACAATTGGAGTACTTAAAAGCAGATTTCGATGCTTGCTTTCTGCAAGAGGTTTGCACTACACTCCAGAAAAGGCAACTCAAATCACAAATGTGTGTTGTGCATTGCACAATTTAAGCCAACACTTTAAAACAGATTTTAATGATGAAATACCATTTCCATTACACACAGAAGTAGAAGCTGGAGAAGCTACAGAAACAAACATAGAAGAGTCTGCACGACAAATTAGAAATAACCTAATGCATGCAATTATAAATGAATAAACTGTTTGTTTTTTTTTTTAACATATTTTATGTTTTTAATTCAGTTTAAATATTAACATTAAAAATATAAAGGAAAACTTAAAAAGTTATTCATATTTAAAAAATATCACAAAAAATTCACTTACAGCCTGTCCTGTTACTGTTACAGGCTGTTACTCTTAAAACTAAAAAAAATTTATTTAATATATGTACATACTATTTTAAATCACATATCCTGAATTCTTTTATTTGTTAATTCGAGTTTAGCTTTTATCAATTTCATTTGTAAATCAGCCTTCTTTTTTTTCAATTCGTAGGTTTTTTTATTAATTTGATAATTTTTGTACGAATTATTTTCTAATCTTTTCAACGTTCGTAAGATCTCCTCCTGATTTTTTGATTGAGTTTTTAAAACTTGCAAACGTTCCTCTTCCAGCTTATTCTTTGATAGCCTGTGGTTCCTTGGTAATTGTGGGTCGGTTGTTTCTACAGTCTGTGAAGGCTCCTCAGGACAGAATATTGATTCCGCTTCATCGGAATCTTCTTGAATTCCTAAACCCATTGGAGATCCATTTGGGTTTACTTGCGTCTGCATTGAAACAAGTTCCACAGTGCTCTGCTCTAATGGGCTCAAGCTTATTTCTGTGGACGGACCACCACCAGTTGCTTGAAAGTTTTTTTTATTTGCAGCCAATTTTCTTTTTAAGTTGGCTTTATAGTGAGTCCATACCTATGGTGAAATCAAAACCATTTAAATAATATTAGTTATAAAGTAAATATGCTACTAACTCTTTGCCATTCTTTTGTGTTTCGAATCGGTGGTCCCAATCCATTCAATTGCTCCGTAAACCGATCCCATTTTTCCTTAAGCTGCATTTTGTTATATCCAAATGGTAACTTGCCACGGCCAATATCTGGATTCATTTTCATTAAGTCCACTAGCTTCTCCATTTGCTTTTTATTTGTAATTTTTCTAAGAAATATTTTAATTTTTATATGTACATATCTATATTTTTTTATTTTTTACAGTTATAAGTGTTTTTTTAAACAAATCTTATATGCGTACTTACAAACTTTTCTCCATTTTCGCTTTTCAATTTGTAACGTTAACAACACAACACCAAATTACCAGTTGTATGTTTTTTACAGTTGTAACAACATTTAAATACACATGTTGTAAACGATAATCGATGTTACAGAACATAGACAACTCTAAATACAACAGTGCTAAACTAAAAAAAAAACAGTGCGACACTAAAATAACAACTGTTGTAAACGGTAATCGGGGCCTAAGCTTTGATATCGTTGCAAACAAGACTTTTTGAGTGTTTGTAGGTAGTTCTCATTCCCTCTGTAGTTTTGTTTGCTGATAGCTTTGGCTTTTCTAAAATTATTTAGGAGAACGTTTCCTGATGATCTGGCCTAAGCAACCAGTGAAATGCGCATAGGAACAGCTTATCCTCCAACAATAAATTTCAGTACTTTTTATCAATTATTTAAAAAGGGAATTAAGCACAACAAACAAAATCTTTTAATAAATAATAGTATTCCCACAACCAACTTTGATAAAAAATTTAAATAATTATTAAAATAAATTCAATGAACTTAAGCCTAATTAAAAATATCTAAATTTGGATTAAAAACCATTAACAGTTCAATAAAATAACCACAATACTAATTATTGTTAACAGCTAAGGCACGAGCTATGTTTACATTTGTCCTTCAAGTTGTGCTGAAAAAGGTCAACAAGGAAAAAAGAAAGACAAAAACATCAAAAAACAAAAATGTACTTTGGACTTCAAGAAGAATTCTTGACAAAAAGTACGAAAAAACAGAAGTTAGGAAGAACATGTAAATCAATTAAAATAGATAATCATTCATTCAAAAAGCAAATTTCGATCTACCAAAGTGAAATACCATTTGGTTTAAGGATTGATGTTTGACTATTGACGTCGCCCGGCCTCAATAGCCGAGTGAGTAAAACGGCAAACCCCACTGACGAGATTGTGTGGTTACAATCGAAACTAGTATGGGCAACCTGTCCGTGAACGCCTGGGTTCAAATCTCAGCGCAGTCAAGAATGAAAAAATTATCAATAAATAAAAATAAAAAAAAAAAAAAAAAAAAATTTTAATTAATTTCATGTTGTAAAATTCCTGTCTTCATAAAAATAATTTAATGAAAATTAAATTCAATGAACTTAAGCCTAATTAAAAATATCTAAATTTGGATTACAAACCATTAACAGTTCAATAAAATAACCACAATACTAATTATTGTTAACAGCTAAGGCACGAGCTATGTTTACATTTGTCCTTCAAGTTGTGCTGAAAAAGGTCAACAAGGAAAAAAGAAAGACAAAAACATCAAAAAACAAAAATGTACTTTGGACTTCAAGAAGAATTCTTGACAAAAAGTACGAAAAAACAGAAGTTAGGAAGAACATGTAAATCAATTAAAATAGATAATCATTCATTCAAAAAGCAAATTTCGATCTACCAAAGTGAAATACCATTTGGTTTAAGGATTGATGTTTGACTATTGACGTCGCCCGGCCTCAATAGCCGAGTGAGTAAAACGGCAAACCCCACTGACGAGATTGTGTGGTTACAATCGAAACTAGTATGGGCAACCTGTCCGTGAACGCCTGGGTTCAAATCTCAGCGCAGTCAAGAATGAAAAAATTATCAATAAATAAAAATAAAAAAAAAAAAAAAAAAAAATTTTAATTAATTTCATGTTGTAAAATTCCTGTCTTCATAAAAATAATTTAATGAAAATTAAATTCAATGAACTTAAGCCTAATTAAAAATATCTAAATTTGGATTACAAACCATTAACAGTTCAATAAAATAACCACAATACTAATTATTGTTAACACATTGTTTGAAAAGGCAAAGTTTTTTGATCATTTTTTTAATTAAAATTAAAAATATCATTTATTGAAAATATTTTTTCAAAATTTTAAAATTTTTAGTAATCAATATAATCATGTTGGTAATAGGTAAAAAATCAACAACTTGTTTGCTTGATATTATGAATTTAGAACAAATTTGGTGATTGGAGAAATTTAATAATTTTTTCTGTGTTGAACGTATGGCTCCAGGGTTAAAAATATATTTTTGCATTTGTTTCAATAACCAGTAATAATAAACGGGTTACTGCATTATTTCAGTAATCAGTAAAAATTTACTGGTTACTGAAAATTTTTTCAATAAGCAGTACGCCAATGTATGTGAATTACTCACTAAACATGACTGTTTTTTTTTTTTAATTCCAACGGACACATACATTTGGTTTGTTTAATTGTCTTAAAACTTTAAAAAATTATACATTTGACAGAAAAACCATATAAGTATTGTTATTCGATTAATCGGCACAAATTCTGCAATTAATGCCTTAATCGAAATCAGCAATTTTTAATTAATCGAACAATTAATCGTCTTAAATTGTTCGATTAATCGAACAAGAATTATATATATATTTTTTTATATTTGTTATAATTGTTTAATATAAAAGCCCTTTTTGGCCAAAATACATATTACAATTGAAAATTAATTTGATTAATTATATAGTAACCCAAAACAAAAAAAAAAAAACTTCTAAAATACCAACTTTTAGAAAACAAGAACATAAGTCCACAACCAACGATGGATCAGAAAAATAGATTTGGATAAGACTTACGGAAATCTGATTAAGAAAAAGTAAATATTCGTAGTTCATTAGGCAGATAATTCCAATTACGTGCAACTGTAAGAAGAAAAGATTTTTCAAATAATGAGTAATATATTCTAAGAATAATAATTTGAACATTTCTAGTAGAATGCGTAAATCTAAAACGGTGTAACAAAAATTGTGGTGTTGCATTTTTAATGAGCTTGTAAAATATTTGCATAAGTACAAAATTTTCCAAAGAACTTCTTAAAAAACGATTCACGCGTGGTGATATACGATTGTATAAGTTATGCTGATTAAGATTTTGAATTAAATTTCGAGTTCGATTACAGAGCCTTATACCAAAAACAAGTCTTACAATTTTGTTTACTTAAAGCTTTTTTTCCTATTAATGTTACCGGACGATGTACATAAATATACTTCCATAAAATAGTATATTTGAGATCTTAATAGAGCATGTGCCACTTTACATCTCACTAAATATCGTAAATACATGTTGAGACAATATAACCGACGAAGAGTAAAGCACACTCTTGAGTAAATATTGCTAATATGATATGAATAATCAAGTTTTTCGTCAATTATAACATCCAAAATTTTTATTCTGTCTACAAATTCTATCTCCCTATTTCCTATCCGCACCGTTATATCATGCAATTGTGATAAACCAAATCGCATTACTTTACTTTTTGAGACATTCAATGCGAAAAAATTTGACGCCATCCAAGATTCAACTCATACTAACGTATTATCTATTCCTGACTGTAATTCTTTTCTTAAATGATTCACATGGAATAACAATTGAATGTCATCCGCGAATGCATAAACCAAACACATTTCAGATACAACTTCATTAAATAAGTTATTTAGGTACATTGAAAACAATAATGGCGCAAGTCCTGAACCTTGTGCTACTCCAGATCTTATTTCTCGCAGCTGTGATTCACGACCTTCAAATGATACAAACTGTTCCCGATCCGACAAATAGGAATTAATAAGCAAACATGCCGAGTCTGAAAACATGAACTCATTTTTTAGCTTGTGTATCATTTTTGAATGATTAACACGATCGAAAGCCTTAGATAGGTCTAGTGATACTAGAATACTCGTTTCTCCTTTATTGACTATGTCTCTAATAGACTCTGTTATTCCTAACAACGCTGACGACGAATTAGTGTTTACCCAAAAAAGATCTTTTTAAATGTATCACCGTTCGGTGCAGATTTTGGGCTGGATGCCTTATTGGACGAACTCTTATTGCAAAAGAATATTTGTGTGTGGACTGGCTGATTGGATTAGGCCAATGGAATACTCTTTGGCTTTTTGAAAGTACATGTTAAGTAAACTTCTTCGACTAAAGCTGTGTTCACGACTATCATTTGACGTCCAAAACGTAACCACTAATTTTGTTAAGAATTTTTTTTCTTTGGCAAAACGTTTTCTAGATCAAACGGCATTCAACAACTTCTAAATTACATTATATAATTTTTTTCTTACAAATCAAGTTTAGTTAATCAATAAAAATAGTTAAAAATAAAGCTTAAGGTTGATAAATTTACTGGTCACGCGTATTTTTTTTTTTTGATTTTTTCGTCAAATGTTTGTTAGGTCTGAACATACCTTAACTAATTTGAAATGCTGACAAACAGACGGAATTCGCTAAATCGGTTTAGATTTACTTAAGGAACCGGGAAAAAGATACTTAATGGGGTCTTAGATGAATATTAAAAAAGTTTCACAATTAATGACAAACTTAGTATACCCTCACCCCTAATGGTGGAGGGGTATACAAGCCTCTTTCATAAAGACATTTATCATGTTGTTATTACTAACGAATGGCCATGTCGCCTGGAAATTATTTGCATCATATTTTAACCTTTAACTTCTTTTTTGTTTATGGGACCGGAAAAAGATTAAATAAGGCAGACTTTCAGTGTGAAGAAAAGATTGAGATAAATGTAAATTAACCCAAAATGACACGCCTTTAAAAAAACAACATGTCATTAATCATATCAAACAATTTCCACAAATTTAAATAAAATAAAAAATTTTCCTAAAGGTAGTGCTGCCAGATGTAGGGAAACACTTTTACATGTTGATTTTTTCTTTACCGAAGTATTGGCATAGAGAAAATGTAATAGATTATTTAAGGGCTTTGACTTCTAGGTACCTTATGTAAATACACGTTTTTGCACTTCCGTAGGTGAAAGAGGTATTATGATTTTGTGCTGATGATCTTCTAACTTGCAATTAATTCCATACCAATAACTAAAATTTTCGCAAAACATTTTTTTGTATAAATAAAAACTACAAT
The DNA here is from genome assembly GCA_943735925.1 of Pollenia amentaria. Taxonomy (NCBI): domain Eukaryota; kingdom Metazoa; phylum Arthropoda; class Insecta; order Diptera; family Polleniidae; genus Pollenia; species Pollenia amentaria. The sequence goes on along the minus strand of OX031010.1, from coordinate 177,128,866 downwards.
ATTTTCAGTTATTTGGATTTTAGAAAAATATTCAAAAGAGTTAAAAAAATAGAGAAATTTAAAGAAATCTCGTAAAGAAAATTTCCTTTCAAAAAAAAAAAAAAAAAAAAAAAAAACAAAAACTTTATTTCAATGAAAAGTTCACAGAAAAAATTATTAAATTTCTCCTATCACCAAATTTGTTCTAAATTCATAATATCAAGCAAACAAGTTGTTGATTTTGCACCTATTACCAAAATGATTATATTGATTACTAAAAATTTTAAAATTTTGAAAAAATATTTTCAATAAATGATATTTTTAATTTTAATTAAAAAAAGTGATCAAAAAACTTTGAAATTTTAAACAATGTGTTAATTTATTTAAATAAATATTGACAATTCTACATGCTTAAATTATTTTATTTTAAACGAAAAAAGTCAATTAAGATTTTTTGTTATTTAATTAAAATTTTAATTGAAAATTTATTTCAAAACAACTAAAATGTTAATTAAATCAAAATTTAATTTTTAAATTTTTTCAGCTAAAAAAATTATTGATTCAATTATCACATTAATTAAATTAAAATACTTTTTAAACCATTTTTTTAATTGATAAAACACTTTTTTCTGTGTTGTTAAATCCCAAAAGAACCCAAAAGTAAGCAAAAAATATAATTTTAATAGTTATATTGTTAAATTTTTTAAAAATTTGTGAAACTTATAAAAGAAAGAAAAAAACCCTGAAGAAGGCACTCAACGAAGTGGCGAAATATTGGTTATTATAAACATTTAAATTTTTTAATATAAAAAGACCTTAAGTTCGATAATTTAATTATACTATAATATAATTTTGTGTTACATTTATTTTAAAATTTTGAATCACCAATATCGCTAGTCGAGCGCTAAATTCGAAAAATGACTATCAGCATTGAATTCAGCCTACACGAATTAGCTTTACCAGGGTGCCCAGGTTGCGACTAGCACAGTGTAATTAATTAAAAAAAAAAATACAAACAATCACTATGAACCTCATCCTTTTCACTAATTTTAAATTTAGTGCCGCCAACAAAATTTTTCGTTTTTCTCAAAAACAGACAAATGTGCAGACGCTTTGTTGATAGTATCAGCAAAAAGTTACCATAATAATCCACATAAGTGAAGACTAAGAGGCCCTTGATCCCATGTATCCTGCTGATCTGTCATCATAAAATTAAGCATTACTCATTAATTTCAGTAGCAAAAAAAAAATTTGTGGTTTGTTGGATAAAATCAAAAATTTTCGTTTGAATTCTCTGGCAACACTTTCAATTAAATAACAATTTTGTTAGCTGATTATATTATCGTTGGGCAGTTCTCATTTATCAAACTTTACAAATTTTAAATATCTAAACTAAAATGTATTCATAGGAGTGAGTCCTTTTGGTTGGCAAAGATTCTACAATAATTTACTGCCTAAACTTTAAAAATAAATCACAATTTGTTACTTCAAAAATGTATGGCTTTCAAGCGTTTTCATGGTTATTTTGTGTTAAATGCCGGCCTGACAAGAAGACTCTTTAGTAGTTTAACTTTAAAACCCAATGCCAGCGTTATTTATAGCTGTTGCTGTTTTAGTGGTGGTGTCTGTCTGGCGGCTGTCATGTATAATTTGTTCACAAATGAGCAACAGAATGTTAACAAAACCAAAACTTACCCAACATTTTGTGTTTAAAAGTATTTTAAGAAAGAAAAAAAAAAAACAAAAAGTTTTATTTTCATATGGAAGTCATGAGAGCATTAAGGTAATAACAATTTTATTTGGAACTAGCATTTAACCCGCTATTTCGTTAGAGTCCCCTTGTCTTTTGTGGACATATTTTTACGCCAAAGTTTATGTTTCTAGTATTTAACCCGATACTTTGTAATCGGTACGATTTTCACCTCTTAAACGTTCAGATTTCGAAAATGTACCAAATTTTTAATTGTATTTTTTAGATACGTTACGAATGTGATATTTTTTTATTTCAATGTTTATTGGTTTAATAGATAGATTGCGTGGCAAAAAAGTTTTAAAATACAGGTTTTACCCGTTTACACCCCAAAAAGGCCGAATTTCAAAAAAGTACCAGGCACTTGTCCGCTTATTTTTTTATTGAACAACAATAAGTACAAAATTTTTGAATAAAAAAAAAAAATGTTTTGTAAAAAAGTACCAAAAATAGTTACGGTTTTTACCACTTAAATGTCCGAATTTCGAAAAAGTAACAAATTCATAGTTGGATTTCTTAGATAAGTTTCAAGTGTGATATAACCCTTATTTCTATGTTTATGGGTTTAAAAGATAGATGGGGTGACAAAAAGTACCAAAATACAGATTTTACCCGTTTACTTCCTATTTCCCCTTTTTGGTACTTTTTTCTCCCCCATTGAAGCATAAAAAATTTCAATATTGTAGTGGGAGCCCATAATTTAATACGTATATGTCAATAAATAAAAAAAAATGTTTTATATAAAAAGTACCAAAAATAGTTACGCTTTTTTAACCCTTTAACGTCCGAATTTTGAAAAAGTACCAAAGCCGTATTTGGATTTTTTAGATAAGTTTCAAATGTGATATAACCCTTATTTCTATGTTTATGGGTTTAAAAGATAGATGGGGTGACAAAAAAGTACCAAAATACAGGTTTTACCCGTTTACCCCGTTAAAGGGCTGAATTTCCAAAAAGTACCAGACACCTGTCCGCTTATTTTTCTAAAGAACAACGATAAGTATTAAATTGTTTTTGAATCTCTCTTAGTTTTAGAGATATAAGGTTACCGAATTTACCCGTTTTTACCCTTTTTTACCCGCTAAACATTCGAATTCCCAAAAATCCCGTCTTAGTGGATCGATTTGTGCAGAGAAGCCCTGTTCCAAATTACAAGTTTTTACCTTCAGGCGTTTAGGCTGTGCGATGATGAATCAGTCAGTCAGTCAGTAACGTTACAATTTTATATACATATATAGATTTAAAAAAAAACATTAATTAGTGAAGGTAAATCGGTTCTTATATTTTTTGTTTAATAGCTGCAAATTTAAAATACTTTACGAACTTTGATATTTTCAATAAAATGAATTTAAAATATATTTTAAATTAAACCCATTTTAAAATACGACTTCCATACATCCCTAATACGCGAATAAGTTGTAAGCATTTATTTTTAAAATAAATCTAGTCCCATTTAATGCACAAGTTTCAAGCAAACATTCATCATTGTTGCACTTACTATTTACAGGTTGACAAGTGATTAGAGTTTTTTTATTCCCGCACTTTTTGGATTCCCGGGAAAGCGGGAAATAAAAATCGAATTCCCGGGATCCCGGGATTCCCGCCCTAATTCTTTTGTTTATTTATTTACTTATTTCTCTAATGAAACTAATAATTCGTTCTGGCTATTACGCTTAAAATAATTAAATCTAGTATCTTTTATATACCAAAAACGTAAATAATTCAAGATTAAAGTAATTTTAGGACACTTAAGGGGTAATTTTAATGCCAATAGAATTTGCATAATTGGAATGAAAGTTTTGAAGTCTTAGTGGAATACAGTTTTCGGAAGGGCGATTAGGAACTGAAACCACAACATTATGAAGTAGGAATTCTGAAATAATTTTACGGTTTAACAAATTCAGCAGAAAGGAGAAATTTTATTTACTACATATATTTAATAACATATTTTTTTTACAATATTATAATCCTTAATCAGCAGTGGTGTATGAAGGTATACTAAGTTTGTCGATGTGAATATTTTTTTTAATATTCATCTAAGGTCCGATAAAGGATTTGTATTGTGAGTTCTTCATTCGTTCTTAGCCGATTTAGCCATATGGTTGTCAAATTGTTTCTCGATCTTCTAGGCTGTTTGGGATTGAATCGCTGAATGCAGAATCGCTTCAGTAGGAAAAAAGTTATGCACCCAAATGTGGAACTACCTCCCTAAAATATCAACAAAAACTAACATAAACTTGTGGCGAATGCACCTTTTGTCATTAAATTTCAACAAGCTCGTTTTATAAGGCACCAAATTTCGTGAATATCGGTCCATAATTTACCCACGGCTCCATGTTTAGATTAATCTCGTTAATCATGTAGGTATGGCTTAAAGCGTAACGAATAATGCTTTTGTGGTGCAATTTAGCATAATCTACTTTCATAAGACTCAAAATAACTTGAAATGCCGCATATAAAGCACAATCTTGGAAAACACTTTACTACGCCCTTAACCGCAAAAACTTATACATAGTATTATTGTAAAATTTAAACTTCAGTTTGATAAGACAAGAAATACAATTTCGTGAAAATAGGTCTATAATTTATCATTGGCCCTATATAAAGCCCATTCTCAAACGATTAATAAGCCTTTAACTGTAGAAAATGTAAATATTGTGGTGATATTAAGTTGGATTAATCTACTAAAGACAGTAGTCCGACATAGATTTACTAAAGTTTAAGAAAAAGATTTTCTTCAAAATTTCCCGGGATATCACAGTATCACTCTACAAGTGATACTGTGTTGCTTTCAAAAAAGGCAGCTGAGAAGAAATAACATTTCGTAGGAATTCATTGTTGGGCTGGTCCGATTATTTTTAGAGATTTTTATTATGAATCGTAGCAATTTGGCTTCTATCAAGTACTTTGAATTTAATATTTCGAAAAATTTAAAAAGTTGAGTCAATTTTGCATTTAAGCCATTCATTTATAGCCTAAGTTAAGTGTCGGCTAATAAGAAACCCGCTGTGAAAATCTCAGGGAAATCGTTTCAGTAGTTCAGGAGTATAAAGGGCACAAGCAAGCAAATAAATAAAAACACAAACAAACACATTTTCACTTTCATATACGTTTGTATATATAAATACTTACATATTTCTAAATTATTTTTAATAAAATCTTATTTAACAATCTCTGCAATAGAAATAAAAATTTAACCATTTTTGCTCGTACTGACTTGACAACGTTCTAGCGAATACGAATGTCATTGTTAACTCCGTTAGTGCGTTCACAGAACAAATTATTTAATTTCTCCAATCACCAAATATATAAATTTATATATTCATAACATCAAGCAAACAATTTGTTGATTTTGCATCTATTACAAAAATGATTATATTGATTACTAAAAATTGTAATATTGTGAATATTTTTTTTTTCAATAATTTTAATTTTAATTAAAAAAATGATCAAAAAACTTTGCCATTTCAAACAATGTGTTAATTTATTTTATTAAATATTGAGAATTCCCAACAACAATTCTACAAGTTTTAATTATTTTGTTTTAAACGAAGAAAAGTCAATTAAGATTTTTTGTTATTTTATACATTTCCTAATTAAAAATATATCTCTAAACGACTAAAATGTTAATTAAATCAAAATTAGATTTTAAATTTTTTTTTTCAACTAAAAAAATTATTTATACAATTATCACATTTATTAAATGGAAATACTTTTCAAATTATTTTTCTAATTGGTAAAGAATTACTGAAAATGCTTTCTGTGAATGCAAGTGAAAGGGTTACATTAGGTCATAACGACTCATTGATTAAACAAACAAAACAATTGAGAAGCCGCAGAACAAAAGGTACTTTTTCACATTTTTTGACAAAGTGGTTTTTTTGGTATTTTTATAATATTTGGGTTACAATCTTCTAGAAAAAGTATAGTAAGCATAATATTTTTTTTTTTTAAACCAAGAAAAAGGGTAATAAAGAATATGCGCAAAACAAAAACATACTTTTTAAATTTTTTTTTTAATCAAAACAAAATTTTTTCATAGTCTGTGGCAATTTTTCGTGTAGCAGAATTGTTTTGCTTTAATGAAAGATTATGAATAAAACTACAATTTAAACCTTCATGAACTTTATATTTTGTAATCTTTTTATAAATTCTTTGCCTGCTGCTGAGAGCCATTACAATGGAATTAAAAGCCAAAATGTACATGGGCTGGCTTAAGAGACTGTGGGAATACATGTTAATGATATGTGTTAGACCATATTGAACTTGAGGAAACTTTTCGTTAATGCATTAAACATATGCGAGACAGCAGGCTTCAATATGTCAAAAATAGAATACCTGTGTGTATATGAAAATGATTATTTTTACAACGAGACGGCTACATGGCTGCAGATTGTTGTCTATATTGATATTGTCGTTGTAGTCAAATTAAACTAATTTCTATTTTTGTCAAATAATGTTTACTTACGCAACATTATTTTTAACGCCTAAATTACCAGAATTTGCAAATTCTTAATGGACGCAAAAAAAAATAAAAATTGATTTCATTATTAATAAGATTTCTCTACGAAGTGCCAAATTCCCAATTTGTATTTCTGATAAAAACACTGAAATTTTTTGTTCCGACAAAGCTAGTTTCTGTGCGCATTAAAAAATTTGCGATATAAATTAAAAAATTAATCAAATTTGCACCAGTAATCAAAATAATAATATCAATATTGGGTCCACTATTGTATTCAATATACGCTAATGATCTGCCTTTACAAGTAGAGTTTTTTTATTCCCGCACTTTTTTGATTCCCGGGAAAGCGGGAAATAAATATCAAATTCCCGGGATCCCGGGATTCCCGTCCAAATTTTTTTATTTATTTATTTACTTATTTCTCCAATGAAACTAATATTTCTTACTGACTATTACGCTTAAAATAATTAAATCTAGTATCTATTATATAACAAAAACGTAAAAAATTTAAGATTAAAGTAATTTTAAGATACTTAATAGGTTATTTTGATGCCAATAGGATCATAGAAATCAATATACGTATATACATTGTCAACTTCAGGGCTCATTTGCATAATTAGAATGAAAGTATTAAAGTCTTAGTGGAATAAAATTTCTGAAAGGGCGATTAGGAACTGAAAGCCACAACTTTACGAAATAGGAATTCTAAAACAATTTTACCGTTTAACAAATTCAGCAGGAAGGAGAAATTTTCTTTAGCAGTGGTGTATGAAGGTATACTAAGTTTGTCATTCCATGTGAATCTTTTTTTAATATTATTGTGAATCCTTCATTAATTCTGAGCCGATTTAGTCATATGGGTGTCAAATTGTTTCTAGATCTTCTAGCCTGTTTGGGAGTGAATTCCAGCAGAATCGCTTCAGTAGGGAAAGAGTTATGCACCCAAGTCGTCGGCTGATAATTTAATTGTCGTATATGGATTCCGATAGTTTCGAGTAAATTGAGTTTGAACACATCTAATTTGAAAATTGCTTCGGCAAATACCACATACGACAAACTCAACACTCCATATCTCGAAAACCGTATGAGGTATCGAAAAACTGATTACGTTAAATGAAAGATCAGGTCGTAAATCTGATCTAACATAAATTTGACATTAAATTTCCACAAATTCGTTTTATAAGCCACCAAATTTCGTGAATGTCGGTCCATAATTTACTTACGGCTCCATGTTTAGACCAATCTTGTAAATCATGTAAGTATGGCTAAAAGCGTAACGAATGGAGCAATTTAGCATATTTTACTTTCATAAGACTCAAAATTACTTGAAATGCCGCATATAAAGCACAATCTAGGAAACCACTTAACTACGCCCTAAGCCGCAAGACCTTATAATATAATTGTATAATTTACACTTCAGTGTGCTAAGACAAGAAATAAAATTTCGTGAAGATAGGCCTTTAATTATCATAGTCCCTATACAAAGCCCATTCTTAAAAATGAGCTTAGTACGCCTTAAACTGTAGTAGATTTAAATATTGTGGTGAAATTAAGTTGGATTAAACTACTAAAGGCACTAGTCCGACATAGATTTACTAAAGTATTAAAAAAAGATGTTCTTCAAAATTTCCCGGGAATCCCGCAACTTATTCCCGGGAAAGCTGGAATTGAAAACAATTGAAAGTCCCGGGAACGGAAAATCCCGGGAACAAACTCTATTTACAAGTGAAACATTTAGTCAATTCACAAGGTATCCTAACATGTCATATTGTCAAAATGTCCTAATATTTCACAATGGTTTAAAAATATTGTTGTTGGTTTGTTAACAAAAAGTGTCTTAAATAAATAGAACGTTGCTTGCTGTGTTTATTGTGCTGTCGTAATTAATCAGAAAAGTCCAGCGCTGAGCGGCTGAGCCGTACAACAATATTTTTAAACCATTGTGAAATATTAGGACATTTTGACAATATGACATGTTAGGATACCTTGTGAATTGACTAATTGTAAAATTCAAATGTATGCTGACGACGAGCAACTCTATATAAGCTGCAAAATATCAGATGCCGCAAATTGCATACAACAGATAAACGAAGATCTGTATCTTATTTATCTTTGTGCATCTGCAAATGGCTTAAGCTTAACCCCAAAAAAATCAGTTGCTATGGTAATTGAACCATCACAATTTATAACCACGTGTCTGCCACCAATAAAGTTTTATGATACGACAATTAATTATGTTACTACTGCAAAAAATCTTGGTGTAGTTATTAACAATCAACTTAATTGGTCAGATCATGTGAAAATAAGCTGTGGAAAAACATTTTCTATGCTAAGGAATCTATGGATGTCACAATATTATACACCGATTCACATCCGAATGCTACTAGCTAAGACGCATTTATTGCCTACACTCATGTATGGATGCGAGCTTTTTTCAAGTTGCGATTTTGTTAGTAGGCGAAGGCTAAACGTAATATATGATAATATTGCAAGATATGTATTTGGATAAAAAGTTACCAGAGCATCTCACAATATGCGAAACAAATGTATAACTTTACATTTGATATTTTTTTGCCGAACTCTATTAGTTTTGCATAAGATTATATATAGTCAACAGCCTTCCCACATATATGATAGAATCATATTCTCTAGATCGAGCAGAGGTGACAAGACTAATAGGATCAGGTATAACAAATCAATTTCTGATCAACACTTCTTTATTAACTCGATACGTCTCTGGAGCCAACTACCCCTCAAATTCAAATCATAAGCAATGCAAGTCATTTCAAATCTGCCATATTTGAGTACTTCGGTTAAAATAGTCTTTATTATTTAAAATTCCTTATTAGTTATTTTTATTTGTGCACAAAGCATATAGTCACTTTATGTTTCGATCTTTTTTTGTTCTTCTTTTTTCTTTTAATTGTATTTTTATTTTATTAAATATAATATTGAATATAATATGAATATTTGCAAAATACTGTAATATAAGATTTTTTTTTGTTGTATTGTATTGATAAGCTAAATAAATAAATAAAATAAAATATTTTTTGATATTAAAAACATTTTCTGCAGTAATGTTGTTGATCTAAGTAAACGTTTAATTTACTTGATTAAATTTTTAATTAAAAGTGATTTAATTTTTCATTAATGGTTTAATTGAAAAAAAAAAATTGCCTATAACTTTTTCTGTAAAGCCTAGTACTCTGTTCAACATTTCACGCGAAATGCTGTCAAAACTCATATGAAAAAAACTTGTGCGGAATTTCTGTGAAAAAATGTTGATAGAGTTGTACTCTGTTTAATTTGTGAAAAAGTTGCGAAATGTTTCTGGCAACATTTTTATTGCAACTGCGAAATAATATAAGCTGCACTTATTTCACGTGGAATTTCAAGCAAATGAAAAAATTTTAACTTGATACTAAAATTAGAACTGCAAAACATAAATAACACAACCGGTAACAGTTTTTAATCAATATTTACTTTCATTTTTACTTAATTTGTCATTTAAAAAAATACTTTTTAGTAAAATACATGTGGGTTTTGTTTACATATGCAAAACAATGTCGCATACTTTGAAAGATTAAAAACGTCAAATTGTGCAATCTCGCGGGATAGGTAACATTGATACATGTAAAATTTTTCGCATGAAATAATAGATGTTGCTGAACATTTTTTTACAAATTGGAACCGAGTACTAGGGTTAACCCCGTTTTCACAACTTACCGATAGCTAAAAGTAAGATTTTGTCGGCGGTATAAAAAGTGTTCCCTTATTAAAACTTTACTTTAATCTATCAGGTAGGATGAACCTTCCTTTAACTTATCGCTCACTTTAGGTTAAAGTACAGTTGGAATAATGGAACACTTGTTATACGGCCGATAATATCCCACCTTAAGCTAACGGTAAGTCGTGAAAACGGGCCTTAAAGTGTTAATATAAGAACTTAAATTTTATAAAAAAATTCTAGACTACTCAAATCACTTCGTTTCTTTTGAGGCACCCTTTAGTTTCCTTAAAGCGAATGATTGTAAATCTCTCAGAAAATCAAGAAAACTAAAAAGCAACTTGTGTATATTTTACTAAAGAATGTTCGTTTTGTACACTCAGAGAAAAAAAGAATTTATATATGGTCACCTCCAACAAAACTATTTTAAAAGAATAATTTTAAACATATTATGTTTAATTTAATCATACTTTGTCACCGACAAACATGTTTTGGTTATATTTGTCCTCCATCAAGAAGCCACAACCATATTATGGTTGCCTTCAAACATGTTTTGGTTAATAATAATGAAAATATGCTTAATACTTATTATAGCATGGTTGGTTTTCAACCATAGCATGTTGCCCTTGGAAAAGAGGAAAATTCTATTGTTAATTTAAAAACAAATTATTGTCATATTTAACCAAAACATGTTTAACGACAACCATAATATGGTTATGACTTCTTGATTGAGGACCAATTTAACAATAATTTGGTTGTCGGTGACAATAATATGGTTAAATTAAACATAATATGTTTATAAAATTTCATTAAAAATAGTTTTGTTGAAGGTGACCATTTTTAAACATGTTTTTTCTCTGCGTGTATGTAAAATACAGATTGCGTACAGGATTATTTACGCCTCCATTCGCGAAAAAATACAACTTTTTTTTTTGTTTGCTTTTGCAACATGAAAAAGTGCATGCAAGTAACACAGAAAATTGTTTTGGGCTATTTTGTGTTGCATAATGTCTCAGCTTTTGCAAACAGGAGGAAAAAATATTTTCTTTTTTGTATTTTGTTTGGCTTTTTTTTTTTATATGAATATATATTTATTTTTATTTCTATTCCTCTCGTTTATTAGTAGTTATTTTTGCCGTTATTTTCTGGTTCTCAGAATATTTTTTTTCTTCTTTCTTTTTTCAAGTGGTTAAAATGCCAGTTTTGTAAGTTGTAAACTTACAACAGAGGAAACAAAGCAGAAGTTTGTTACTGTTAGAACTTGTATCCTGCATTTATTGCCATTCTGCAGGAAGTACGTGTGCCTTGGTGTTAGTGTATATCTTGCTTATAAAATACAAGTGTGTGTTTTTGTGCTGTAGAATTAGTTTTTGTTTACATACGATTACTGCCTTATCTAAAGTTGTTAAATGTTGTCTCAGTTTGAGAACAGCTTAAAATATTATTATGATAAATAAACGAAAACGAAGGATGCACCTGATGCTGGCAAGATACTTAAGAAATCTTGTTTTTCTTTCTTTCAATTTCTTTTTTAAAGAAAATTAAATTTTTTTTTACAATTTGGAATTGTAAGCAAAGAAATTAATAAAAGAAAAACTACAAGAATGATGCCCAAAACAGCTGAAACATTTTTACTCTCAGTTTTGAATGCAACTTTATACAATTCAGAACTGTAATTTTGTCAAGGTAAATTTCAAGTGAATAAATGTAAATTTATATTATTCAGATGATCGATTTTTAGACGCCATGTTAACTAAAAATCTTAAAAGTAACGGTGCAAAATTATGTGCGCGAATCAGTGTTGCCATTTATAGGGAAAAATCTCAACATGTAGTTTTTTTTTATATTAAAATGACAGCGTAGGGAAAATCGAAATTATTTTTTGTATTCGCCAAAATGTAGATATTTTTTCTCATATTGTATTATTTATGAAATAAATGCTAAAAATTTTTTTAAATAATGGTTTGCTATTAAAAGAAATGGGAATCTTAAGCCCAGAAAATATTTTTGGAGAAAAAAATAATGATATGAATTTGTACTATTGTCTTAACAATCTATATATAAATCGGCAAAGACAAAACAGTTTATAACACTTTCCCACTCTATTTGTCAACCGATTTGAACAAAAAATACTCAATTTTAAAGGTATTTACTTACGGAAGTGCACAATATATATTTTATTAAAATCTGAGGGGTTAAAAAGGGACAAATTCGGTGACCTCATATTCAAAACTTAAAAAGATACAAAAAATACTAATCGCTGTTCAATAGAAAGATAAGTGTACGAGTGTCTGGAACTTTTATAAAATTGGGCCCTTTTGGGACTTTTTGTCACCTCATCTTCCTTTTAAACCAATAATGCTAGAAATTACGATTATATAAAATAGTAATTTGGTACTTTTTTCACAACATTTTTCTCCAACTACAATATTGAAATTTTCTTAATACTTCAATGGGAAGAAAAAAAAAGCGCAAAAAAGGATAAAGAAATGAGGGAAATTCAATTTCTTTCTTTTACTTCTGCGGTACTGCACGTGGTAGTTTTATAAACTTCTATAATATTGAACTAAGAAACATTAAATTATAGCTGCGTGGTCCTGAGTGAATGAGAACCTATAAGATGAAAACTGTTGGTACTTTATTGTTCTTCAAATGGTACTTTTTGAATTTCCGTTAGTATTTGACGTACATAGGAATATAAAATCAAACATGCAAGGTCCTGAGTAAATGAGAATCTATAAGAGGGTTTTTTTTTTTTGGTACTTTTTTGTTCTTCAACTGGTACTTTGCAAATTGTATTTATACTGAACTTAGACACATAAAAATCAGCATACAAAATCCAGATAGATTTCTTGTACATTTTTGATTTTCAGTTAGCACTTTCTGATTTTTTTTTATATTATTGAAGTTACAAAACTGAACTAACGATTCAAGGCTTTGAATAGAATACATTAAGGAAGATGACAAATCAATCCACTAAAAGAAAAAAAAAAAACAAATGCTCGAAGCATGTTAATGTATAATATAATGTATTATTTTAATGTTTTCTTCATTTTTCCATGAATAATTATGGTCGAATGTCGACCACTAGGAAAACACTAGTCTAATTTAATTATCAATGAACTCATATATGAGTGAAGAACAATCGATTTAAATTTTTCTGTAGTTGTGAAATTAATAAGTAAAATTGAAAAAAATAATAAATATTTTTTAAAGCATGGAATTGGAACAGGTTAAGATAATAATAACAAAAATTAAAAACTATAACTACGAGGTTGTATTTCCAAATTTATCAAAACTGGTATGGATTTTGTTTGTTTTACCACATTCAAATGCCGACACAGAAAAAAAGTGTTTTATCAATTAAAAAAATGTTTTAAAAACTATTTAAATTTAATCAATGTGATAACTGAATCAATTATTTTTTTAGTTGAAAAAAAAAAATTAAAAACTTAATTTGGATTTAGTTAACATTTTAGTTGTTTTGAAATAAATTTTCAATTAAAAATTTAATTATATAACAAGAAATCTTAATTGACTATTTTCGTTAAAAATACAACAATGTAAACATGTAGAACTGTTGTTGGGAATTGTCAATATTTAATTAAATAAATTAAAACATTGTTTGAAATGCCAAAGATTTTTGGTCATTTTTTTTTAATTAAAATTAAAAATATCATTTATTGAAAAAAAAAAAAATATTCACAATTTTACAACTTTTAGTAATCAATATAATCATTTTGGTAATAGGTGCAAAATCAACAAATTGTTTGCTTGATATTATGAATTTGGTATAAATTTGGTGATTGGGGAACATTAATAATTTTTTCTGTGGATACAGGGAGAATATTCCAAAAATAACAAATGTTCGCACCAAAAAAGCGAAACAAATTGAGCAACGCATTTTTAAGTTCAATTTGTACTATAAGATCATTTTTGCAAGACAGTGGAAGAGACTGCATCCATTCCGCATGCAGTAATAATAATTTTAGAATATTCAGTTCAGACGAACTACATTCGTATATAAAAAAATATATAAAACTCTTGTATTTTTAATTGAATTTAATCCAAAGTGCGCACAATTTTTTTTTATTAACTATTTTTTTATTAAACATCTACTATACATATGCGAATTAAATTAATTTATTAAAACTACTGTCTTTTCCTTAGGTTTCAATGGCTATATTGCGTTGGGAAAGGGAAATATTATTCAAAGTGTTGGGAAAAATCGGATTTATTTTTTTAATATGCGTCGGCGTTTTTCAAAAAATCTTCTGGGAACACTGGTGTGAAATAAAATTTAGAAAAAAATTTTAACCCTACACACCTTCTGTTGTTACAGAATAATGTTAACTACCTAACAGAACTTATGTTAACTTTTTTAGACTTCTGACCATTAAAAACGAAGGAAGAGCTTTTTCTTTATAAATACTCTTAGTAGCAACATAAGCAACATTGTTAATAGATTAATATTAAATAAATAAATAAATGACAAAATTCCAATTTCTTTAATTTGTTTTTTATAAAATATGTTAACAAGGTAATACCTTTGCCAGATTGCTGATTTATTAACACTAAGTTTTTCAGATTTCTTTATTTGACGTTTTTTTTCAAAAACAATTTTATAACACGAAATCCACTTAAATTTTATATCACTGACAACTTATCATTAACAATGTAATGCTTTCTTATATTTTTACTGTTAAATAATAGAAAAAATAACTATTTAAAGTTTTAATTTCTAATGTCCTGATTAGAGGCGATTTTTTCCCAACTTTGTCTGGTAACTCTATACATAAACAGAAACCATCTTTTTACAGGGCATTATCGACACTTACGATTTATACGGGGCGTAAATGCAATGCCTTTTGCCATTAGTAAGGGTGAATTTTTTAGAATAAAACAGGCCACCCTTTTAATTTAATTTTTTTTAAATAAAATGTCACCTTGTTTGTAGAAAAGAAAACACCATTAGTCTCAAAATCTAATGTTCTCTATATCAAGAACATATTTAGTACAGTTTTGTTTGCCTTCGCGCATCTCGTGTGACCGTAGGAAGGACATTTGTAGGAGGCTTGGGGAAATTATTGACCGATTTTACACATTTTCTTATAACCAAACTGTTCTTGTACGTCAAAAGTATTCAGAAGTATCCCTGAAAGAGATATCGCTCTGAAATTTCATGATATCCTCACTTGAAGTGTTTTCTAACAAATCGACCTTGGATGTGGTCATTTTTTTATTCCTACCCCTAACGTCAACAGCTGCATACCCGGGTATGTTTTGAATTTTAAAAACGCTGTATCTCTGAAAGTGGCTATCATTCGCTCTGAAGATTTTAAATTGAATTTTTGTAAAAACTAAAGTAGTGATTCCTGATTTCAAAAGTGGTTTAGGTAGAGCAAAGTGGCCCTCAAAGTATAAGGTATATAAAAGGAAATATTTTTATGAGCTTTGAACATGGGAGATTTTCCGAAATTGGTTCGATTTCAAGTCCACGTGAATTCGATTAAATACACTGAAATTTTTTGTTGAGGGAAAGCTCGTTTCTATGCGCATTTCACTGGTTGCTTTGGCCAGAACATCAGGAAACCTTTTTCCAAAAACTTTAGAAAAGCTAAAGATATTATACAAATACATATGTAAAGCGATTGAGAATTACAAGCACTAAAGTTTAACTTGCTACGATATCAAGCACTAAACAGTGAGTTTATCTTTTCTTACATAACCGACTTAAATTTTCCTTCTCGAATTGTAGTTGTAAGTCGTAAAAAGAAAAAGAAAAAAAAAAACAAAATTAAAAAACAGATTGCTTCATTTTATTGTTTTCGTTATTGCCATTTATGTATGAAATATGTATGTAGGTAGGATTTAAGCAATTCCATTTTAATATTTATAATCAGAAAAATATTAAGAAGGCAAACAAAATTCCACAAAAATTCCTTTTAAACAAAAACGATAACTGCTGTTTCAATAATGCTGCATTTATAACCCCTTGATGTTAGTAAGGATAAAACATGTAACATATTTTTGGTTTTTTAGAAAAGAACACGTCTAGAATTCTTTTTTTTTTTTTAGTAAAGAACAGCAAGAGTTGTTAAAGGCGGACATATTAAAGGCAACATTTATGCCAGAAAAAAAGAAATTAAAATACATATCGCACACTACATCATAAACAGTCACAAGAGAAACAAACAACACAGAAAAAATAACAATAGTTATTAAGTAAATAGAGAAAATTTATTAATAAATTTCAAATATGGGGGATTTCATGTCAAGTGACTCAACTTTTGAAATCGATGTCTTCCGATTTGGATGAAATTTGATTACTAAAATTTTTTAACATTTTGGATAGTAGTTTAGACAGAAATTTTCAACAAGATTTTTTTAAATTTACAACTTTTTTTTATTTTTTTTTTTAACAAAAAAATGTTATAAAAGGATCTTATGTCAGTAAGATTAAATTTTATTAATTATTTATCTTCTTATTACTATTATTTTTATATATTTATTTAATTATTATTACAAATAAATAAAAAAATTTAATTTGTCAACATCTCTATAGAAAAAAAGTGATTTTATTCCTGGGATTAACATATTGTGGGTATGAAATGCTTGTTAGGTCTGTTATATATCTTCGGAAAGGTTAATTTTCTTGTCTTGTTTCTCAGCATAAGTTTTATTTTTAAGATTTTAGAAACACTTACCCACAAATAGGAAAAAATTCAAATTAGAGCATATGCTAAAAATTTAAAAATCCTCGTCTTGACTTAGAAATATTTTTTTTTTATACATAACCCACTCGCGGCCCAATAAGCGACCAGAACAACCTTAAAGCCCTAAAGGAAAAGACCTAAGCTTTATTTTGAGGGGGGGAAAAAAATACCCGTTTAAAAAAAAATAAAAAAAAAGTTTTAAATTTAAAAAAAAAATTTTTAAAAAAACAAAAAAATTCTTTTTCGAAAGGCTGAAGAAATAACTATCTAATTTGTTTGGGACAAATTTTGCTAACACCAATAGATAATAAGTTACATGGATGAGAAAGAACACCGGTTTGGCCAAAATGTCCAATTTTGACCCCCTCTACCTCAGAAACTTTTTGACCGATCTTGTTGAAAATTTGTGTCTAAACTAATCCTATAGGACTAACCTTGGTGCAAATTTCATCCCAATCGGGAGATATCGATTTCAAAAGCTGGGTCACTTGACATGAAATCCAACATATATTTAAGAATTTTCTTTATTAAAATGTTTGTAAATTGTCATTTTAACAATTTGTTTCAGTTAGAAAATAAATACATACAGTAAAAATGATTTTCTGTCCAAAAAATTTTAAATGCAATAAGAAAAAAATTTCAAATATTTTGGTATAAATTACTAAAAGATTAAACTATAGGCAGATCCTCGAACAATCGAATCAATCTTTGGTGTAAGTAAATGTGTTGTTTGAATAGTTAAGAGGATTTAACGGGTCTTTCGTTTACTTTAGTTTTCAAATTTTAGTCGATAATGGTGCCAAAATTCCCCTTTTTGCAGATGTTAAAACATTTTCTCGGTTGATAATTTAAATGTCGTATGTGGATTTTTTGCGGTTTTGAGTTAAGATCGATTCCGTAGGTTTTCCGACCTGATCTTTCATTTGGCGCTATCAGTTTTTCGATACCTCATACGGTTTTCGAGATATGGAGTGTTGAGTTTGTCGTACGTGGTATTTGCTGAAGCAATTTTCAAATTAAATGTGTTCAAACTCAATTTACTCGAAACTATCGGAATCCACATACGACAATTAAATTATAAGCCCACGATTTGTGTGCTTCCCGTTCTAAATCTGAATAAGTATTCTGAAAAAAATATTTATGGTGCTTGTGAGTAGTTTTTAAATATATTTCAATAAAAATTAATTAAACAAATGTTTTAAATGTGTTTCATTCTTTATTTATTAACAAAATATTTTGTTAATATGAGAAACTCGTATTATATATAATTATTAACAAATATTTTATTCAATATAACAACTTTTTTGTTGTTAAAAATATTTGTTGAAAATCCACAATTTGAATTAACAAAAGAATTTTTTATATTTACAAATTCGGTTGTTGGTGCCTTTTTATTTAAAAAATTAATTTTATTGACGAATATGGTACACAAAAATGTATCAAAATTTTCTCTAATCACCAAATTTATATCAAATTCATAATATCAAGCAAACAAGTTTTTTTTTTTTTTTTTTTTTGCATTGTGTTGGAACTAGGAAAATAGGTTATGGGAAGGAGGAAAGAGGTTGTTGATTTTGCACCTTTTACCAAAATGATTATATTGATTACTAAAAATTGTAACATTTTGGATATTTTTTTTTTTGCCAGTAAATGATATTGTTGTTACGAAATTAGATTTGTCTAAGAATTATTTATGGTTTTAGTTATAAGTTATCTTGTAAATTATAGTTTTATGTCATATTAGTTACTATTTTATGAACGCCACTGTAACTAAATTTTCTAGCAATTGTAATTGTAGACTTTAGTTATTTTAAAATAATTCGAACTCAACATTCTAGAAAATACTAGACGGTTCTTAAATCAACTAGGAATAGTTTTGAACTATAAATACAGGCTATCTCATAAAAGTTTAGTTTAGTTTGATTGGAGACATTAAACGGTTCAGATCGCTACTTACAATAGTGGTTAAATTGTGTGAACATTATAATTAATTTAAATAAAGTTTGTTAAGTTGAATTCGTAAAAGAACTCAACGGTTTATTATAAAGGGAATCATCCTTAACGCGTTTTATAAAGTTAAAACGTAACAATATTTTTAATTTTAATTAAAAAAATTATCAAAAAACTTTGCCAATTCAAATAATGTGTTAATGGATTTAATTAAATATTGACAATTCCCAACAACAATTCTACATGTTTAAATTACACAGTACAACATTTTTCAGTTAATTGATTGCCAACTCAATTCTGTGAACTGTATGTGAAATTAGACACAAAAAGAAGAATTTCTGCATCATTCGTTTTGTCTTCTTACCTGCGATTTGAAGTTAGTATCGATTTGAAGTTAGTACTATCGTATAGGGGAATTTATCACGTTTTAGGCCCTGTTGTTTGACATAGCTCGACAACCACTAGCCCAATTTAGTTGAAATAAATTTTAAAAAATTAAGAATTACAATTCCCTTAATCTATTCATATATTGTTTTCCTATACAAGTAACACTTTCGAAGTTAAAAATGAATGTATGAAGGGAAAAAATTATTTTTTGCCTAAAAATTTAAATTTTTTTTTTTAAAAATACATAAAAAATCCAAAATGGAAAAAAGTTTCAAGTCTAGTTATTTTTTCGCAAAGTCACATAACCTATGAGCAAAATGAGACAAAGATCATAAAAATCGATGCACGCGTTTCGCTTTTATTCGCAATTGAAGAAATGTATGAATTTCAAAAATTTGCTCGAGATATGCACAACATTATTTGGAGAAAACATTGACACCTTTTTCATGATTCTGAGAATTAAAAAAAAGGAATAAACAAAAGGTTATTTGATTTTTATGATTGCGGTAATAAATGTACGTGGACAATTAAACGGAAAGTGGACCTTTTTATTATTTGGGTTTTTCCGGTGGCTACCTATATGATTTTTTTTACAGAAATTGCACCCACATTTAAGGGTGGTCATTATTTGGAAAGTTTTGCACAGTTTGAAACGTACAAGTGCTGAATCAGGTATATAGCCAGCCGCCCTTAAAATATGCGCCCATTTATAAGTACCTGGCAGTAAAATATTCAAAAATACGTAGTATTTATAGGTGTGCATTGATCGATTTTTGGCATTCAGCCAGTGCCGACGAACGCGAACAGTAAAATTGATTTTTCTCCAGTTTTTTAAAAGTGAATAACAACAAAACATAAAATATATCAATATGGAAAACAACAAGTGCCCATATTTGGATGAATATTGTTACGTTTGTGGTCATATCGTCCGAAAAATACAGAAAAAAATCGAAAAAATTTGTTTACTGAGCAATTCAAAACCGCGTATTGTAATTATTTCGATGAAGCAGATTTAAGTGGTGCAAATTTTACGCCGAACACAGTGTGCAACAGTTGTTATACTACCCTTCTAAAATGGATTCACGGAAAAAGTAGAAAGTTATCTTTTATGAAGCCAGTAATTTGGGTGGAAGACACAACTGGACATGATGAATCCAGGTGCTATGCATGCATAAATTTTCGTCCTGGATTAAACAGACAACAATTGAAAACAAAAGTATACACTGCTGCATTTACTGCCACACTTCCAGTGCAACGCCCTGCTGATACCGATGCACCTAAACCTCCGAGTGCGGATACTGTGTCCCTGCTAGCCGAAACCGTTTTCACCAATCCGACCGATTTGGATGATGCTGATTGGATACCCGATATTGAAAATAGTGCACCACAACCGCTACCACAAATCGAAATGGATTACACTGTGGCCAAGCTGGGACTATCACAACACGACTCCGAATGGCTGACATCATTTTTGAAGAGAAGAAAACTCACACAGCAAAATGTCAGCGCAACATCATACCGACAACGCCAAGCTGATTTTCAGAAATTTTATTCCGTTGACGAAGCAAATACGTTCACGTACTGCCATGATATCCCAGGTTTAGTGAAAAAATTGGGAATGGATTATATCGCTGGCGACTGGCGTTTATTCATCGATGGTTTAGTTACTAGTTTGAAGGCTGTGCTGCTGCACAAAAAAATAAAAAACCATGCATTCCATTGGGATTCAGCACAACTATGAAGGAAACGTATGAAGCATTGGGCGAAATTTTGAAGAAAATCAAATACGATGAACACAAATGGAACATTTGTTGCGATCTGAAGGTGGTCAACATACTACAAGGGATTATAGAAAAGGGCGGATATCCAAAATACTTCTGCTTCCTTTGTAATTGGGATTCACGATACAAAGGAAATCAATATCAATGTAAAGATTGGAAAGGAAGAACTCCCGAGCTCAACAAACAATTAAAATTACGCAATGAACCTATGATAAAGGACCTGGATGATATTTTGTTGCCACCGCTCCACATGAAACTGGGAATAGCTGGGAAATTCGTTGAAGTGGTGGTCAAAAAAGTTAACGGCGCCTTTGACTGTTTGAAATCCATCTTTCCGAAACTCAGTGATGAGAAAATTAAAAACGGTACGTATCGTACTCTGTATTTCAATATTGTCATATCTAAATTTGTTAATTTCTATACATTCGCATTACCAATAATTTTTTCGTTTTTCTTATGTATTTAAAACAGGTATTCTCAATGGACCTGATATTCGGAAATTGATCAAAAGTGATTCTTTCACACATTTGCTTTCAGAGCATCACGACCACCAACATGCATGGAACGCATTGAAAGAAGTAATAGAAGGCGTTCTAGGAAAGAACCGTGTCCAGCGAGAAGAGATACAGCAACGAGTGGACAGGTTGCTGTTTTATTTCGAAAAAATCGGTGCATCCATGACGCTGAAATTGCATTTCTTGCACCACCACCTCGATACTTTTTTGGCACAATCACCTCAGGAATCAGACGAACAAGGAGAGAGGTTCCACCAGGTGACCATGCCATTTGAAAAGCGGTTCAAAAGCAAAAAATTGGATGCATTGCTTGCGGAGGTTTGTTGGTGGAGTTCCACAATTATGCAGTTTGAAGAAAGCACCGAAGATGAAGACATTGAAATTGGTGGACACAGTGAAAGAAACACGCCCTTGAATAGTATGTGTATCTCGGATGACGATACAGACTCAGACCATGAATATGAACAACCTACGAAGAAAACAAGATCATCAGAACCACAAGCGTCAACTTCTACAAGGATGGATATTGCCAATAATTGAAAACATGTTCTAAATTTTGTTTTTATGCATATTATAATTGCGTATTAATTGCATATTATTTTATTTTCATTAAGTTTTTATAAATAAAGTTTTTTTTTGCATGATAATTTTTTAATTTATATTTTTAATTTTATTTTAAGGGTGGTGGCTATAACTGATTTTTGAAATTCATACCTTTACTCAATTGCGAATAAAAGCGAAACGCGTGCATCATAGGTTATGTGACTTTGCGAAAAAATAACTAGACTTGAAACTTTTTTCCATTTTGGATTTTTTATGTATTTTTAAAAAAAAAAATTTAAATTTTTAGGCAAAAAATAATTTTTTCCCTTCATACATTCATTTTTAACTTCGAAAGTGTTACTTGTATAGGAAAACAATATATGAACAGATTAAGGGAATTGTAATTCTTAATTTTTTAAAATTTATTTCAACTAAATTGGGCTAGTGGTTGTCGAGCTATGTCAAACAACAGGGCCTAAAACGTGATAAATTCCCCTATACGATAGTACTAACTTCAAATCGATACTAACTTCAAATCGCAGGTAAGAAGACAAAACGAATGATGCAGAAATTCTTCTTTTTGGGTCTAATTTCACATACAGTTCACAGAATTGAGTTGGCAAATCATGTGTTGTACTGTGTTATTTTATTTTAAACGAAAAAAGTCAATTAAGATTTTTTATTATTTAATTAATATTTTAATTAAAAACGTATTTCAAAACAACTAAAATGTTGATTAAATCAAAATTAAATTTTTCATTTCCTTTCAACTAAAAAAATAATTGATTCAATTATCACATTAATTAAATTTAAATACTTTTTAAACCATTTTTTTTAATTGATAAAAAACCTTTTTCTGTGTATTCAATATGACAATTGATTTGTCGTAATTTTTTTCTGTGAACTGTTTTTTTTTAAAAACACGCTTGCAATGTTCGTGGCCGTCAAAGATTTGATTTGCGAGGTGATTTATGCAAAAAAAAAAATGATTTTGATTAATTTTGAGTTGTGGCAGTTTGTGATTTAGTGTGCGATATATTTTTTTCGCCCAAAAATTAGCCGATATGTGTTTGGTACTTAATAAAAGTTAATAGCACTATTTACGAAAGTTTTTTTTAAAGCTTCTTTTGCAAACAATAAACTTTAAGAAATATTAAGAAGTTGAAATAATTTGATGTCTGTTTTCAAGAAAATATACAAAAATTACATTAAAGGGGAAAACAAATTGAACGACTTAAAAGTTGTTACACCAAAATTAGTAAAATAAATAGATGTTTTCTACACTTTTGGCAAAAAGTTCGTGTGTTTGTATTGAAAATTTCAAAACTTTGAACATTTATTAACAAAAGTTATTTGTTGTTGTCGATTTTTGTTTCCTAAACAATTAACAAAAACAACCACACAACAACAGTAATTTAGGAAATATAAAACTTGCCTTTCGTTAAATGAAAAGTTCAAAATTCTACGTTTAAGGAAAACAAAAATAACAATTCACTTTTTTTTATTGTTGTTGTTGTTTTCCATTATAGTTTTTCCAAACAAACAATGAATAATATGTTTTATGAAAGAAAGAAAAAAAAAACAGGAGAATATTATAAAATTTCAAACATTTCTTATTACGTTTTTAGCAGAGCGTATAATTTTACAAATAAAACATAACAGCGTAACTCGATATGAGCGCCGCATGATGACATAAAATTAAATGAAGAGAAAACTTTTCTTTTATTATTTGTTTTTTGTTTGCAACAGCACTACGAAGGCATGACGAAGGGTTTTAATATATTTTGGAATTTTTTTGTCACACTAATAAATAAGTACAATTTAATTAAGGACACCTTTTGATTCTCAGATTTCTTTCAGATTATAAGTTGTTTAAATCGCAAACGTTTTTGGAAGTAATAAAAATTTAAACACTAAGTGCAGAAAGGAAACTACCAGCATTAACTTCATGTACCTAATTTGAGTATTGCTAAGAAACCAGTGCAAAAAAAGTGTCATCTTAAATAACTTAAAATTAAAGTCAGTTCTCCCCTCTACGTTACGTTTTATTCTTTTACCCACTTTGAAGTGTCATGTTGAAAATACAGTAAGACCGCGATTATCTGTAGCTGACAAGACCGGGTGCTTTATGCACAATCAATTTTTCCCGGTTGAATGAGTAAAAATATTTAGTAGTTTTTGGTGTATTTTTTATTTTTAACGAGAATTGGTTTATCTACATGCAAATTTATAAAATAACAAAATTATTCAAGGAAGTTAAGCCTAATTAAAATATCTAAATTTGGATTAAAAACCATTAACAGTTCAATAAAACAATTACAATACTAATATTGTTAACAGCTAAGGCACGAGCTATGTTTACATTTGTCCTTCAAATTGAGCTGGAAAAGGTCAACAAGAAAAAAGAAAGACAAAAAAACATGAGAAGAAAAAAAATGTATTTTGGATTTCAAGAAGAATTCTTGACAAAAAGTACGAAAAAAGCAGAAGTTAGGAAGTACATGTAAAATAATTAAAAATAGATAAACATTCATTCAAAAGCAAATTTCGATCTACCAAAGTGAAATACCATTTGGTTTAATGATTGATTTTTGACTATTGACGTCATCCGGCTGCAATAGCCGAGTGAGTCAAACGGCAAACCCCACCGACGAGATTGTGTGGTAACAATCGAAACTAAACTGGGCAACCTGTCCGTGAAAGCCTGGGTTCAAATCTCAGCGAAGTCAAGAATGAAAAATTATCAATAAAATTTTAATTATTTTCATGTTGTAAAATTCCTGTCTTCATAAAAATAATTTAATGAAAATTAAATTCAATGAACTTAAGCCTGATTAAATTATCAAAGTTTGGATTAAAAGCCATTAACAGTTCAATAAAATAACCACAATACTAATATTATTCAAGGATTCTATGTACAGGCTTATGTTTGTATGTATGTATGGAAATGTTTAAATATCATTAGGAAAACAGTAGTTTTGGCAGAAAATGCCTCCAGTACGTTGCAAGGGGATTTCCCCTTCTTCGTGTATTAACATTTTTTTTTGTTCAACAGTAAACCAAAAAATAACATTGATGCTATAAATAAAAATAAAAAACAATTACAGAAGTAGAAACCCTAGAGGCACCAAAGTAGTCCCGTGATAGGTCTTTGATGGTAGGGACCGGTTCTAGTTCTAACACTTTATCAGCCGTATTCATAACAAAAAGTTAGCCACAGTTTGTACACTACGTACAACGAGCTGCTAACTAGAATGCCGATTAAGCTTAGCATCTTGTTAGCACAGAGTTTATTAATATTAAATTTTATCCGTCTGCTAACTTTCAATAAATCAACTCTGAATATTAATGATGCCGCATTATAATACTCAAAAATGCAACGCGTTTTGCATTATTCATCGCTGGTTTTGTCATTTCATTTAATTTTTTTTTTATTTTCCCTCTTCATATAAAAATTTGAAATGTTTTTAAATTAAAATATATTTAAAAAAAGACTCTAAACTAAAAAAAAACAGCGTATTAAAAAAAAAACAAACAAAATTATTCAACATAAAACGGCTGTTTATCACAAGTTGGCAAACCTTTGGCAGCTGGTTAACAAGAGTTTAGCAAATCGTTAGCCAGAGTTTGGTAAGTGTATTATGAATAAACTTTGTGCTAACTTAATGCCAAATTTTCATTATGAATACGGCTGTATATGTATGGGACCTATCACTTTAACATGGGGTTTTCATTGGAGGGGGTCAATTCACACGTAACAGCCACCATATGACAAGTCACACATCTATTCTTAATGAACGCGTTTAGTGTTAGTTACTACAATGGAGTATTATTTCAATAAAACAAGTTCTAGAAGTAAACTAAAGAACCAAATTTTACAAAGTCCCAAAAAAAAATGTGAACACCACCGGTGGTGAATACTGTACTGTAATTCATTACTTTTTCTACCTTTCGGTTCTTCATATACCAGTTAAATGGCTAGTTATATTTTCTATTTTCACAAATCCCAGGACCACTCTGTTGGACCGATTGACACAAATTTCCCGCAGGGGAAGTTGATTTAACGATGATCGTGTTCCGTCTTTCTGTTAAAATGGTGTTTCGAAGACCCCACACGCAGAGAAAAAATATGGTTGGGCATGGTTACGGCAACTACACTATGGGGGGATTCACAAGGGGTGCTATCAAGTCATATCGTCATAATGTCCTAAATAATATTTTACAATTGTTTAAAAAAAAAAATATTTTTTTATGTTGTTTGAAACACGACAATATTTTTTTTTTTTTTAAATTGTAAAATATTATTTAGGACATTATGACGATATGACTTGATAGCACACCTGATGAATCCCCCCTATGTTGATTGTAACAGTATATTGTTGTCGTACACAAAATATTATTATTTTTATTTAATATCAACAATATTATAGTTAATGTAAACATGTCAATGTTTATCGTAATTTTAAATTTAATTATGGTTCACTGAAAAATAATCATTTTTATTACAACTAAATAATGATAAGTTTGAAAACATATTATATTTCTCACAACCATTTAATGATATTTAATAGCCATAACATGATAACTTTCGATACGTGTACTCATAATATGTTTAAAATGCAAACAAAATATCTTTAATCTAATAATATTTTGTTATCGCAATTTGTAAAATAATTTTGCATCAGTTGTGTCGTTTGTGTTACATATTCCTCTCGAATTATTTGTTATTCGGTGGTTAAACAATTTAAAAATAAATGCCAATTAAAAACACAAGTTTAAAGAAATTAAAAAACAACGAAATTGTAGGTACATTAAAAAAAAAAATTGTAAAGTGTCACAAAATAAAATATCAATGCTAAAAAAATTTTAATATGTTTGAAAGTGGTTCAAATCTATTGACCATTTTTTTGTGTTATTTTAAAGAAAAAGAAGGAAAATTCTATAAAATAATTGCGACCTACGACAAAAACAGGTTAAAAATATTATGTTGAAAGTTACATCATATTATATTTAAGGTTAAAGTTGCCAGTAAGTAAATAAGCATAAATATATTTATTAAAAATATTTTTCGGTTTTAGATTTAATCTACATATTATTATGATTAACATGATAATAATATTATCACTTCTTTACTTATTTTGATTAACATGATAATAATATGATTACATTTAATTATAATAGTATGTAATAAAAATATATCAGGATTAAGGGAAAAATATTATGATGTAATACTACGAATATATTTGGTCATAATATGATTCAATAATAATCGTAATATCTTGACTACCATCATGAATCTTATCATTGTTGCTCTTAGAATATGTTTACAACAACCATGCACAGTGTAAGATTTACCCAGGGAGAAAAAATTAAATATCTTGGAATAAAATTAAACTAGACTTATGAATTTTGGTACAAGGTGTTACTAGGCTACTATGTACCATTGTCAAAAAAATGGGCGAAATTTGATCATTGATCATAGAACACTAGAACACTTTTTTCATTTGAATGAAATTACTCGCAACATTTTTTTTTTTGTTGCTCCTTTTATTTCACTGAAATATGTATATCAGAATGGTTTACGAACGATTTGTTTTAAAAAATAATTCTGCAACTGATGCAATTCTTGAAACTGTCTTAGCAGGGCAGCCTTTGAGTTGATGTTAAAGAACACGCGTCCGCAGAGGGTCTGCAGAGAATGACCTGTGAATCTCTAAAATTGGTAACGTCGCGACGGATATTCAAAGTTTTAAAAATTTGCGAAAAATATATTACTTATGGAAAAAATATACTCAAGCTGACCAAAAAGAAAATGCTTAAATGTTTAGGTTATCTCCTTTGCCTTTACAGTATTCGGATTAAACGGATTTTTTGGGTTGATTTTTTAACGCATTTTCTAGTTTTTTAATATCAAACTGTTATCAATAGTGGGTTAAACATTTTTTATATTCGTAGGAAAGCAGACTTTAAGCAATGGTATGTTGTATTATTAAATGCTTATGCATTTTTCTATAAGTATAGAAGGATATTCGAGGCGAATGTACATATATCGAACTGGTTCGTCAAAACAGAGTCAACTCAAAATTTATAAATTTTTAGTAGACAAAAAACTTTTTTTTTTTTATATGTATTCTTATATTACAAATGGGGATAAAACTGCATTTTTTTATGCAAAATACTAGAGAAATAGATCTAAGATTTTTACAGTGGGTAGATATGGCCACTGTTTATCGTTTTCTTGCAACAAGTGAAAATTGAAATATGTTGAGTTGACGCTGTATAAAGGAACAAGTGCGATATGTCTATAAAGGTTTTACATATGAAAACTTATTTTTACTATTTACCAAAAGATGGCCATGCTCTTTCTCTGATTAAAAAATATTTTCTCCAGAAATATATAAAAATATTTTTTTTTGCGAAAGAAAACGTTATGAATATGATTGAAGAAGCAATTTTTAGTCAGTTTGACATTTGACAAAAAAAAAAAAAAAAAATAATAATAAATATTCAAGCGCAAGGTCAATTATATAAAAAATTATTAATTTTTTATCCAATATTTCGCTTTCTCAATGGATAGCTTCTTCAGGGATTCAGATATTTGGTTTTTTTCTTTTTATAAAATTTTGAATATTTATTATATCAAACTTATTAAAAGGTCGAAGAAAATAAAACTAAATAAAAAAAAAAATAATAATAATATTAGTATTGTGGTTATTTTATTGAACTGTTAATGGTTTTTAATCCAAATTTATATATTTTAATTAGGCTTAAGTTCATTGAATTTAATTTTCATTAAATTATTTTTATGAAGACAGGAATTTTACAACATGAAATTAATTAAAATTGTATTGATAATTTTTCATTCTTGACTGCGCTGAGATTTGAACCCAGGCTTTCACGGACAGGTTGCCCAGACTAGTTTAGATTGTAACCACACAATCTCGTCAGTGGGGTTTGCCGTTGGACTCACTCGGCTATTGCAGCCGGATGACGTCAATAGTCAAACATCAATCCTTAAACCAAATAGTATTTCACTTTGGTAGATTGAAATTTGCTTTTGAATGAATGATTATCTATTGTAATCAATTTACATGTTCTTCCTAACTTCTGTTTTTTCGTAATTTTTGTCAAGAATTCTTCTTGAAATCCAAAGTACATTTTTTGTTTTTCATGTTTTTCTCTTTGTTTTTTCTTGTTGACCTTTTCCAGCTCAACTTGAAGTACAAATGTAAACATAGCTCGTGCCTTAGCTGCAATAGCCGAGTGAGAAAACGGCAAACCCCACCGACAAGATTGTGTGGTTACAATCGAAACTAGGCTGGGCAACCTGTCCGTGAAAGCCTGGGTTCAAATCTCAGCGCAGTCTAGAATGAAATATTATCAATAAAATTTTAATTAATTTCATATTGTAAGATTCCTGTCTTCATAAAAATAATTTAATGAAAATTAAATTCAATGAACTTAAGCCTAATTAAAATATATAAATAACAATTAAAAGATTCTGTAGTTTTGTTTGCTGATAGCTTTGGCTTTTCTAAAATTATTTAGGAGAACGTTTCCTGATGATCTGGCCTAAGCAACCAGTGAAATGCGCATAGGAACAGCTTATCCTCCAACAATAAATTTCAGTATTTTTTATCAATTATTTTAAAAGGGAATTAAGCACAACAAACAAAATCTTTTAATAAATAATAGTATTCCCACAAACAACTTTGATAATATAAATAATAATAATAATAACACTATGCTAGTTGAAAAAACAGACAAGCCGGGCACATGGCGTTTTAACATAATTCGGGTACGCTGAATCCAGTGGTGCCCGCGGTTTTTTAAGATTGGCTCTGGTTTTCGAGATATACCGTTATTTCAAAAATGGAGGAGGTTGCACAACATATGTTCGCATAACTCAAAAACGCTTTAGCTTATTGAAAAAACTTAAAAATCGAAATTCCGCAATAAAATTTCCTTTAAGAAAGGTAATACTTCTTTCTAATATCCGCAGTCGTTTTAGAAACATAATTTTTTTTTTTGAAAAAAAAATAATTTTTTTAACAAAATTTCGAAATTTTTTTGAAAAATACAGCTATGCTTCTAATTTTTTGCAGACGTATAAAAAGCGAAATTCCAAACAAAACAAGCCATAAATGATTTAAATCTGTTTGCAACTTTTGATTTTATTCACAAAAGTCGACAAATTTTAATTTCGGTTTTTTAAGTTTTTTCAATAAGCTAAAGCGTTTTTGAGTTACACGAATATATGTTGTGCAACCTCCTCCATTTTTGCAATAACGGTATATCTCGAAAACCAGAGCCAATCTTAAAAAACCGCGGGCACCACTGGATTCAGCGTATCCGAATTATGTTAAAACGCCAGGTGCCCAGCATGTCACGAAAAAAAAGTGTCAATTTCGTGCACAGTGTAATAATTATAGTAAAATTAATTTTAGTAAAAAATTTTAATAATTTAACTCACCGATTTTTAACATTAGAACTCTTATGTGTTTATAATTTTCTGGAAAATGCTGATCAATATCGAATCGTTTTTCCGGTATTGGAAATTTTGGGTATTTCTAAATCAAAAATAGAGATGGTTTTTAGTCCACTATTTTAAGATCTTTTCGGTCCACATTACTTCAAAATTTCATTGTGATATCTCTATCCATATCAGATTCATGGAATGTCAAACATTAAAATTATTATTTCTACAGTGTAAATGAATGAAAGGGCTTTCAATATGGGTAAAAAAATAGTAATTTTAATGTTAGAAATTCTATAAATTTAACATTAACAAAGATATTAAAATGAAATTTGGCAGTTATGTAGATTAAAAAATTCTTCAAACAGAGCACTTAAAACATCTGCCTTTTTGTATAATAAAATTTCAAAATTATCTCTATCGATTCAAAAGTAACAGATTTTTGGCCGATGAAAAACGATTTTCAGCCACTGTGCGGCATCACGTATAAGGCTAGGCGGCCGGAATTTCAGTATATTTCTCATTTTTTGACACCTTACAACTAGTAATAAGCTAGTCCACAATATTACTAGTAACGATTTTAGCTGCAGGGTCGAATGTGCGTACGCATACAAAGAAATGTTTTTCCAAAACTTGTTTTTGCACAATTATCAGAGTAATTAAACGTACAAAATATTTCGCATAAACATATCCCAAATCCGCATTAAAAAAATAAAGAATGTGGGTATTTTTGTTCCCAATCTTATGACTGCATTTATTTTTCATTCCATTGAAATTTTTTTAAAGTTTTTGTTAAACGAATGGAACTGTGCAGGCCTCTACTTTCTGTTCAATGTTTACAAAGATTAGTTCATAATTGAGGAGGGTCTTTATTTGACTTTTCCGCTTTTTGTATTTCTACATAATTTGCGAAAATAGTTTTTTAGGAATTTCATTTTGTACTAAAACAAATCTACTTTTGGCGAAATCATGTCTTAAATTCTTTCTTTTCTGGTGTAGTTATAGAGTTTTTGGCCAATTTTATTTTCGCAGAGTTTCAATGTTACCAAACAAACAAAAAATTACAAATCATTTTTGTCGAAAGTAGAATAATCAAGTTTTGCAAAGAAATTCCTTATTGAATTAGTATCATAAGAAACCACGTCAGAAATATTTCTGCTCTCTACT
Organism: Pollenia amentaria; assembly: GCA_943735925.1. Classification (NCBI taxonomy): domain Eukaryota; kingdom Metazoa; phylum Arthropoda; class Insecta; order Diptera; family Polleniidae; genus Pollenia; species Pollenia amentaria. Next base: position 177,097,413 of record OX031010.1, on the reverse strand, counting down.
CTCTGTGGGTATCTGAGATTCCGTACAGCTGAATTTAGCACTTTGATCTGATTTTTTTAACAATTAATGAATTAATGTTTTTTTAAAGCAATGATAAATAAAGTACTGTAAGCACTGCCCTCATATTTTAGAACAAATATTTAATTTAACTTTTTCCCATCAAAAAAAAAAAAAAAAAAATGTGCGACAAAGAAGAGTATGGAATAAAATTTATAGATTATTTTATGCTTTGACAGTTTTTAGTGGGTTTGCTTTTCTGTTTTCATTTTTAGTTTTTTTGTTTTTATTTTTATCATTTTATAAGAGAATAAATATCAGAGAAAATAAGAAAAGTTTAGTTTTACTGATAGCTTATGAAATGTAAAGACAAGATGGAAAACAGGAAGCAGAATGACAAACGGATATACAGCAAAAAAAAAAAAAAAAAAAAAAAAAAAAAAAAAAAAAAAAAACAAACAAAAAAATTATGAAGAAAAAAATTTCTTCAATTACTAAATGTGGTTCATTTTATAAAGACTTGCATGTTTACTTTCCGCTTTTTTTTAACAGTTTTATTTTTGAACACAAATTTATGGAAAATCTCACAAAAACAGACAATATTTATATTGATTAAATACAAATATATTAAAGTTATTTTTAAAAATAAATTCTTTGAAATGTTATTGTGGCAGATGGTTGATATTCACGGATCGAAAGTTGCCCTGCGGTATAAGAAGTGGCAATTAGAGTTGAGAAGTTAAATTTTTGTTTTGCAAATTTCAAGCAGTTACTGTAAAAGATTCCTACAATATAAATTTATTCAAAGCATTTATTATTATCTTACTACCTTTTCCCGTCTTGCTGGAGACAAATGGATTTGGTGCAAATAGGAACGCTCTAATTTCTTAAATGAAGCGTATTCCAATTAACTCGTTCTGCAAATGACGGTCCGAAAGGGCTGGATCTGTAATATAAGGGTGCTGATGCACCACTTCCCTTCAAATACAAAATACAACAAAAGTGAATTAACAACAAAAGTGAAACCAATATGTGCAGCGTATGGATAAACAAAACTGTGTAAACAAAACTTCTCTGAGAATTTGTGGTCAAACTGGGAGACCCACAAGGGTGATTTATACCTTATTTTATAGATAATATTCCCAATTAAGTGTGTCCATAAGTTTACTTTAATGATATTTACGAATTGGCTGATTTTGGATAATTTTTTATGTTGTAGGATATTTCATTGGTTCTCTGAGGGATGTTAACCCACTGTTGCCAAACCCTTCTATTCTTTTTCTTAATAGATTTATGCATTAAACACATTCGAAATGCTACTGGCTGCAATTGTAGTTGCGTAATCAGCCACTGAATTATTTTGAAGACGACAGTTACAATTAAAACAATATAAACAGCTGTGTTCTTGTTACGTATTTACTTATTAGTGGTGCCACCAGGGCTGTGGAGTCGTCCGAAAAAAGTACTAACTCCGACTCCGACTCCAAACGCTGAAATTTTTTAAGTGCGACTCCGACTTCGACTCACGACTCATGACTCCGACTCCTACTCTAACCGTGATGCGAAATGAATGAGACGTAAAATTATTTCTCTTTTGTGTAGAAACATCTTTATTAAACGAATTATGGGAATCCCCGAATTATGCACATTATAAGAAAAACATGAGTGTTATGGTAGGAATTAAAGGCAGGCCGATAAAGATGTTTCTACACAAAAGAGAAATAATTTTACGTCACAATATTTCTAATACATACTAGTATTTATGCGCTATAGCAACACTTATTCTGTACAATGTTGAAAATATTTCAGCGTTGATGGTTAAAAAATTCTGATATTAAAATTATTGGCAATTCCTGTCATTAACATTTTTTAGCATGAGTAAATTATTTAAAAAATCACACAGCTTTTTTCAACTATATCAATAACTAAGTATAAGTTTTGCTAATGTAATTTAGACTTTTTCCCGCACGTATAAAAAATATACCTAAATTTACTTAAATAGTAAAGTACTTGAATCAACTATTTCTCATAAAATAAATTAAAATTTACTTATTCATATTGATCTGCAAAATATTGCATCGCCAATTTCGAAGAATTTTTATATTGGAAAATATTAGAAATTTTTTTAAATTTTTTTATGCCGAAAAATTGTGGAGTCGGAGTAGCGCGTTTTTTTGGGTACTGCGACTCCGACTCCGGTACAAAAACCTCAACTCCGACTCTTCAACTCCGACTCCGACTCCGACTCCACAGCCCTGGGTGCCACTATCATTTTTAATGTTTATGAATTGAACAACATGCATAATTGCAGACTCGTACACAAAGTTAATTTAAGCCTACATACATATATGGGGGATTTCATGTCAAGTGACCCAACTTTTGAAATCAATGTCTTCCGATTTGGATGAAATTTGCACCAAGGTTAGTCTTGTTGGATAGTAGTTGAGACACAAATTTTCAACAAGATCGGTCAAAAAGTTTCTGATTTAGAGGAGGTCAAAATTTGACATTTTGGCCAAACCGGTGTTCTTTCTCATCCATGTTACTTATTATCTATTGGTGTTAGCAAAATGAGTCCCAAACAAATTAGATAGCTATTTCTTCAAGTTTTCGAAAAAAAATTTTTTTGTAATATTTAAAATTTTTTTTGTTAAATTTAAAACTTATTTTTTATTTTTTTGAAAACGGTATTTTTTTTTTTTTGCTCAAAAGAGAGCTTATGTATTTTCCTTTTAGGTAGTTTTGGTCGCTTAGTGGGATGCGAGTGTATAAAAAAAAAATTATTTCTAACTCAAGACGAGGGGTTTTCAATATTTAGCATATGCACTATTTTGAATTTTTTCCTTTTTATGTGTAAGGTTTTCTAAAATCATAAAAATAAAACTTATTCTGAGAAATTAGACAAATTAACCTTTCCGACGGTATATAACATACCGATCTAGCATTTCATTCCATCAATACTGTAATACCCACAATATGTTAATCCCAGGAATAAAATCACTTTTTCTATAGAGATGTTGACAAATTAAATTTTTTTATTTATTTGTAATAATAATTAAATTAAAATTAAATAATAATTATAAAAACAAAAAGATAAATAATCTAAAAAATTTAATCTTAATCACATAAGTCCTTTAATAAATTTTTTTGTTTATTTTTAAATTTTTTAAAATTTTTTTTTTTTTAAATTTAAAACTGTTTTTGTAGTTTTTTTGAAAAGGGTATTTTTGGGATATGTATAAAAAAAATAATTTCTAACTCAAGACGAGGATTTCTAAATTTTTTAGCATATGACGTCTTGACTTACAAATTATTTTTTTTTATACATATCCCACTCGCATCCCACTAAGCGACCAGAACTACCTTAAATGAAAAGACTTAAGGTTTCTTTTGAGCAAAAAAATAAAAAATAAAAAAATGGCCAAAATGTAAAATTTTGACCCCCTCTAACTCAGAAACTTTTTGACCGATCTTGTTGAAAATTTGTGTCTCAACTACTATCCAATAAGACTAACCTTGGTGCAAATTTCATCCAAATCGGAAGACATTGATTTCAAAAGTTGGGTCACTTGACATGAAATCCCCCATATATATAAATACTTAATTATTATACATTTTGTAACGTAAAAATATATTATAAGTTATTAAAAAACATTTACCCCCATATTCATAAAAAATATTTTTGACTAATAAAAGGTTTATTGAAGAAAGTTTCATAGAAAATATGTTTCAAAATATATTAAAGTTAAAATTTATTAATATTTTGTTTGGACAAACATTTGAAGCAATGTTTGTAGAAATATTAAAAATTAATTAGTATTGTGGTTATTTTATTGAACTATTAATGGTTTTTAATCCAAATTTAGATATTTTTAATTAGGCTTAAGTTCATTGAATTTAATTTTCATTAAATTATTTTTATGAAGACAGGAATTTTTACAACATGAAATTAATTAAAATTTTTATTGATAATTTTTAATTTTTGACTGCGCTGAGATTTGAACCCAGGCGTTCACGGACAGGTTGCCCAGACTAGTTTCGATTGTAACCACACAATCTCTTCAGTGGGGTTTGCCGTCTTACTCACTCGGCTATTGCAGCCGGATGACGTCAATAGTCAAACATCAATCTTTAAACCAAAATGGCATTTAACCTTGGAGGATCGAAATTTGCTTTTGAATGAATGATTATCTATATTAATTGATTTACATGTTCTTCCTAACTTCTGTTTTTTCGTACTTTTTTGTCTTCTTGAAATCCAAATTTTTACCATTTGGCAGACATGTTGGATATTTGTCAAACTTTTTGTGGTGTCTAGTGCTAAAAGTAATAATTTCAGCGAAAACTTTGCAGAGTAAAGACGTAGAAGAAGAAGCAATACAATCATTTTCAGCCGTAAATTCTAATTTTTTAACAGTTTGCCCCAAAACAGCTCGTCGTTAGAGTACTCTTTACTCCAAAATTCTCTTTCTTTCTTTTCCGTTTTAAGCAAATAGCAAGCAAAATTGCCGCAGCACAATCGTCATCTGCATTCATTGATATAATATGCCAGTGAAAAACGAAACAAAACTTAAAAATTGATGTTTGTACGAAATATGATTGTGCTGTTTATTGGCCAACAGAATCAAAAGCAAACTGCATGTTTGCCAAGCCATTTGTGTGGCTTATTATGCCCTTTAGTTTCTGAATTCTAGGTCGTAAAAGTTTAAGAGCACTTTATCAATATCTCTTAGGAAAAAACTGGATCTTAAAAGTTTTAGTATCATAAGAAAGTCTTTCGAAATACATTTTACATGATGTATTAAATATACCGATTTATTAACCAGTTTCAAAAATTCATATTTCTTAAAAGATTTTTCTACAGAATTTCATTTATCTTAAAATTTTGTCGACATGTATAATAATATTTATTCAAATAAATTATGTTATAGAACACTTCATGTTTTTGTATGCTATATTTTTAGAGGCTCCATCATATAAAATTTTAAAGTTCAATAAATTTCCTTTTGGAATTTATTAATAAGTTGGATTATATTCAAAATTATTTATTTTTCGAATTTATTCTATGAGTTAAATTTCAGCTTTGTATTTTTATAAAGCTTTTTGTAATAGTTCCATTCCTTAAATTTTCAGGAATGACTTTATACACTACCAAAAAATAAATAATGTTAAATATAATAAAAAATAGTTGTTTATATTTAAAAGAAATAATTCCCAATATCTATTTGTTAACAAGTTTGAGTAAAAATATATATGTGGTAATAGTTTAAGCACTTTTTACATATTTTATTATAGTAATATGTAAATATTTGAAGAACTTTTTTAATCAAAGCCCTAAAAACTTTGGTAACATGTGTATATATATTATTGTTAAATAATTATTGTTATATCGACATAATTTAAAGATAAAGCCAATATAGTAAAAAAAGTCAGTCAATAAGTAATAAGCTCTTAATGGGTAAATAAATCGTTATGCTTTAAACACCATGTCAAACGCACTTTGAATTTTTTCAATGATACCCATAGTGCTAAGATTAATTTTATACCTTAAGGGTGGGTTTTTAACATGGAAATCAGAGTTTTAGTAATCTTTAATCTGTCTTTTTAGTTTTTAAGATCAGGATTAATTACTTTTGTTTACCAGTTTAAGCGGCCAATGTTGGTGGTTTAAACTAAATCAGCAAATGTCAACTCATATACATGTATACCAAAAACAGCTGTTAAAATACAAAGAAAGAATATATATGTGACGCGCAAAATAGAAAGGGACCTAAGGGTTTTGTTCAGGAGAGCCATTTAAAAGATTTAAATACGTGTATCTTTGGTGTACCATCACTGAGCGTGTTGGTATTGGTCTCATTTGAAAGCGACACATCTCATGACGTCGGAAACGTGTTGGTCAACCTTAAAAACGCGCGTAGGTCGTCCCTACCTCTTGTTTTGTGTAGTTGGGTTTTACTGTTCCCTTTGAAGATGAAGAAATAAAACAATTATAAGAAGCAAATTTCCTTTATAAGATTTAAAAGGGCGAAATTTCTTCTTCTTCTGCATAATATGCAAAGTGCATTGATAAAAATTTGTCATTTTAAAATATGTTGCTGCCATTTTTTGTTATTCAGTATGGCAATGCTGCGAGGTTTAAGCTACCACTTAAAAATGGAAAACCCAATTAGTCTTCAATTAAATTAAGTCTCAGATTAATTAATTATAGTTTGCTGCTAAGATTAAACTCTATGTTAAAAACTCACTCTAAGAGATATGGATAAAGTATTTTGATACTTTTACGAGCTCTTAAACTACGAGCGTTGGCGTGACAAATATCTTCCTATTTAAGTTCTTTTAATGATACTAAAAAGTAATACTGTAGAATCTCACAAATTCGAACCGTTCACAAATTAGAACCGGTCATTTCAATGTATTGGACGCTCTGAAATTAGAACCTGTGGTTCTAATTTCTGGAAGTATTTTTTTTTTTGTTTTTATTTCTACTAGAAAATTTTATTTTTTTTATGATTTTGAACTTAATAGGAGAAAAACCAAATTAAACGCTCTAAAAGTAAAACAGGGGGTTCTTTTTTCTGGATTTTTTTTTTATTTTTTTTTTTTTGTATTTTCACTGCAAATTATTTTTTTCGCTCATTAAGGTAAAAATAAAACGGGGAATCACGGAGTTATTGATGGTGTGTACAATTCGGTCATATGCGTATGAAATTTGATATGCTTGTTCAAATTTGGGTCAGTAAACGCATGTCTAACCTTTTGGACGTTCGTAACGATATCGTTGTATCCAGTTTTAATAAATCAAAAAACAAACAAGTATAACTGATTTTATGTTAAAGACCAATTAAGTACCTAATAATTAAAAAAGTTTTTTAAAGTTTTTCTATGAATTTAATATGTTCAATTAATTAAATGTTATTTAATAAAAACTGTTTTGAGTTAAAATAAAGCTTACACAACTATTCGTTATCTATCACTATTTCATTATAATTTTATAATTTTCTGTAAAAAAAAATGTCCAGAAATTCGAACTTTTCAGAAATTCGAACTGTCCGGTGCACAAAGTGGTTCTAATTTGTGAGATTCTACTGTAATAATATCTGGTGGTGAGCCGAGCTTATATTCTTGGTTCAGTGCGGTTCTTTGCTGTTTAACAAACAAATTATTTTTTTTAAGAACTAATTGTTCTAATTTTTGATTATATTAGCAGCACTGTTTCTGTTTTGTAGCAGACAAAAATAGAAATTAGTTTAATTTGACTACAACGACAAAATTAGCATAGACAACAACCTGCAGCCATAAAGCCGTGTCGTCTTTTAAATAATCATTTCCATATACACACATGTATTTTATTGTTGACATATTGAATTCGGTAGCCTGCTGTCTCGAATGTGTTTAAAGCATTAAGCTTATCTTTTCAACATATCGAGCTCTATTTGCGATTATATCGTAAGCGACAATTTATCGAAATTTAATTTTTTTTCTTGCAATTAGGTTATAAGTAGTCGTTACAATGACGAACAAATTCATAGACTTTAAATTTGTACCGTTGCGGACGAAAAGCCCATCTAAATCCAAATTAAGTATTGCACTGCTTAAGAAAAAATAATAAAAACTATTCACATGTGAAATTTGCCTTTTGTCGTTAACGATATAATCGCAAGTAGGGCTCCATATGGCCGAGTGTTGTCATTATGGCTAGTCGAATATTCAGGATAGGGATAGGCAATAAATATCGATATATCAAAATTGCGACGTTTAAAAAAATTATAATCGATATATATCGCCGATATTAAAAATACCAATATATCGATACATCAATATTTATCTACGACTATCGAATTCGATATTTTTAAAATATCTTTATAATAAACTTCAACATTTTAACCGTTGCTCAACTGCTTACAATACTGTTGTTTTTTAAGAATTGCATCATGTGTTTTTTAACTAATATTAAGAAAATAACGACGCCTTTCCATTGTACATTTTCATAGATTACACAGTTCAGTTTTGTCTCTGTTTTTTCATAGATGACAACTAGAGTATCCACTCAATTAATCGAAGAAAATTTTCGCCATTATTTGATCGAATAATCAAAATACCCAATTTATTACAAAATAATAACTCGATTAATTTATGTCAATTACTGGATTAAAATTAATTTCTTAGAAAATTCAACTTTTTTAATATAAAGATATTTTTTTTTAGATTCCTAACTAATAAAATACATAACAACTAAATAACATATTGTTTTATTCTGTATATATTCTGAACATATTTTAGTCCCTTTTGAGATGTGGGTGTGTATGAGACAAATCATGTAATAAACGATTAACTACTAAATCTATTCGCTTTTCATATTGAGTTTGACGTTTATTGTAGAAAATTCATCAGCATTTATAAATGTGCGCTGTCAGATTATGGGTTATCTTAATTTACCCGACTTCCAATTTCTTTTTTACCTCTTACCATCCAGACGGCTAGATGATTTTGACGTTTTAGATATTTTTAGATGCGTCTTAATAACCGAAGTGTCATTAGATAGGTAATTGAAAGCAAAAGCACGGATTGTTAGCGCAAAATAGTAATACGTTAAAGAAACAAATTACCCAAGCCTATGGAGTAGAGAAAAATAAATTTATCAGCCATGTTCGTTAAATCGTATACATATGATTAAAAATGAAATCGAACAAACTTTGAAAACGATCCAGTTTAAAAAGTTTCTTCACACTTTGATTTCTTATCTTAACCATAACTTCTCTTAAAATCAGGGACAAAAACGGTGATTTAAAAAAGTCTCAATTGATTTAAATTTTACTTGATTTTCAGGAATAATATATTAGTTGAATTGAATTATGAATAATAATTTTTTTTGAATAGGCTGGACCTCTCATAAAAATACCGCGACAGAAACGTCTAAAATAAAATAAATATTTAAAAAATCATTTATAAAAATGTTTGATTCATGACTCTGATTCATCATACTGATCGGATTTCGCTGGATTCATATCCCAAACTGCTTTGGAAAACTAGAAGCATTTTGACACTAACATCTTTTGAGTTGTTCGAAAATTAGCGTGTTTTCAACAGACATACTAATATGGCTAAATCGACTAAGAATTACTCAAGAAATCAGAATATATATACTTTATTGGGTCTTAGATGCTTAATAAAAAAGTTTCACACGGAATGACAGACTAAGTATACCCTAATTCACCACTAGTGGTGGAGAGTGTAATAAGAGGTTAAAGTCAAATCTGTGGTTTTCATGGGTAACCGCGTATGTCCTAAAATCAAATTTTTCAGGAGAGCCAAAAAACTGTTCTAGATCAAATTATGTGCTAGATATTAAACTTTTTATAATTGGTCATAACGTTACGAAATCGGATTTGGTCCATATTTTTTCTGAAATTTTGATAACCATGTAAAGAGCGTCTAAAATTGAGCAATATGGCATCAACATCTCAAAATAGAAAAAATGGACGTACGCTGTTACCCATGAAAACCACAGAACTTATAAAAATGTGACATTAACGCCTATATTGAATACCCGTATTATGTTTAGCAGGCGGGACATATTATACACCGAAATAAAATTAATGGACCCCGATTGCTTCTGAACCTAATGCATGTATTAAGCTTTGGCCAGTTTAATTTTATTTTACAGTGATCTCGCGATAATATGAACTCCCTAATATATAAAAACCCCAAAATATGAACACTTATATTCTTCCATTGACTACTCTAAAATATTAACTTGTGCGAAAGCTTTAAAATATGAACAACTTATAATTATTTTTAACGTATTTTGTCTACGTATACAGGTTTAAGTATAAATCAACAGGGTGGTGGATAAATTTTGATTCAACTGTATAATAATTGGGGAGTTTTTCTAGCTGCTTGCTTTGAAATTGTCTTCAAATGTCAATCAAAATGTCTTGCATACACGGTTTAGTTAGTGCTCACATTCAACTAGAATTCCATATTCATCTTTAAACATAATTTGTATGTGAAAAGTCCTTAAATATGCATACAAAAAGCATACGTTTTTAACTTTAAAAAGTCAGAAATATTAGAAGATTTAGAACAATTAGGAAAAGGTGTCAGTGTTACTAATTTAGCTTATAAATTTGTGGTGAAATATTCTACAATATGTGGACAAAAAATAAAACTGCTAACAATACGTTTATTTGACCTGGAAAAAGAAAAACGTGCGGCCTTCCGAGTACACAAAAATTGAAAATGCGTTCTCCGGATCGTTTTTGAATATGAGAGACAAAAAGATAACTGTTAGTGGACACGGGAAATATTTTTGAGGGAAAATTAGTTGCCATTCGTAAATATGAACAATCTTGCAAAAGCGAACTGGAGTGGTTTTAATTAGCTCATATTATCGCGAGTGCACTGTATTTCCTTTATCTTGTTTCGATCTCTTTAGCGCCTTAAAAACTGAATGTTTTGCAGCAGGGTTTTTGATTTTTTAGTTATTTATTTTATTTAAAAGTTTTAAAGCTGTATACGTGGTATAAATGAATTGTTATTTTATTGTTTACTGTTTAACTACATTTTAATTTTATTGTTTTTTTTCTGTTTATTAATATAATAAAAGTATCAAATCAAATAGACATGTATGTTTTTTCCATTGGATAAAATAATTTGAATTATTCGAGTTATTCAAGTTATTCGAATATATTAAAACTCTTATTCGACTAATCGAGCAAAATTAAAATTTAAAAATCAATTAATTCCTTACTCGAACAAAACCAAAAGTCAAACAATTGTATACTCTAGTGATAACAAAAAAAAATTAACGCGGAAAATATATTCTGGAAAGGGTTCCTAGAATTATGAAAAGAATCGACTTAATTATGACGTATTAGGGTTTATTTATTTATTTAATGATTTTCTAATACAACAGGATACATTAACAGTTTAAACATATGTATGTGTCCTATTATTTAAAATTAATCTGCAAATATAGTAATAATAATAGATAAATAGATCAATTATTACAATTAACAAAAAACTTAATAAAAATGACGAAAATATTTAGATTTTAAAATGTTAAAGTTAACCTAATCATTTCTAACGCTATAGATTTTATTAAAAGTATTTTTAAATTTAGTTGCGTTGGTTGAATTTTTCAAAGATACAGGAAGTTGGTTCCAGAGACGGATTGAATAAATAAAAAATTGTTTCTCAGATGCTGCACCACGATGTCGAAGTTGGACTAGGCTGTTTACTCTCGAAGACCTCATGAACTGAAGACGGTCATACAGGTATTTTGGTTGCGTTGTCGTTATAATTTTGTGTAAGAACAAAAGGTTTTTTAATTTTAGGTAGTCGTCGAAGCTTACGTTGATCACACGACAGTAGTATTGCGATACGTGATCTTTCTTATTGTTGTACTTTTTTTAATGCGTTCAAAAATAAAATTTATGTTTTTTGTTGTTGTTCATTTTTTTCACTTAACACGGTGTTTACATTTGCCAGTTCTGGCAAGACAGTTGCAATTAGGGAGATCGAACGGTTATTATTCGACCGGTTTTAACCGGTTATTTAAGCTTTTCCCAAGTCGGTTATTTTAAAATGTCCATTTTTCGAATATCGAATAAACCGGTTATTTTAGTAATGTGTAATTTATATACATTTTCCTTACTCTTGTTGTAGATGTACCCGTAATTTAAGTATTTTCTAATTGAATATTGGCTAAACTTAAACTTTTTATGAAGAATGTCAAAAAAATGTAACAAAGGTCAAAAAACATTATGAACACTGTAAAAACAAATCGCTTATAAAAGCGTGAGTTCTTGTAGAAAAAAACTATTCAAAATACTACAAAAACGTGTGCAGTTAAAAATTAAATTGTAATTTGTGCAAGAGTATTCTAAATATTAAATATATTTTTATATAAATGATATCTCTAGATATTTTTCGAATGCGATTAAAAAGACAAAGTTAAGTGCTAGAAGTGTCCAAAAATGATAAGTTACAAAGGTTCTTCCATGTCACGACTTATTAATCATCACATTAATGTGATCCAAATGAAACTTAACGCCGTTCGAAGTAGTTCTAAGAAGATGACAAATAATACTTTACTAAAATACGCTGCAAAAAATGAATTATTGGGTGAAATATAAGCCCGTTGTGTTGCCGAGGACGAAATGCCCGATAAGGCACTTAAAACTCTTAAGTAGTTCTAGTATCTCTTCATGCTGAAAACTACAACATTACGGCGGAATCAACGATATGGGAAAAATTTCTACCAGTTTTATTTATTAAAACACCAAGAACCAAAAAACAAAATTGAAGAAATCAAACAATGTCATGGAATGTTTTAAATTGTAGTCGACGAATTGACAAATATTTTACACAAAAAAAATGTTCAGTTCACTATTCGTTTCTATAATGCTGAAACAAAATAATTTGAAATAGATAATCCTGGCTTAGAGGTTTTGTTTGCAACAAAAATAAATTTGAGAGAATATTTTAAATAATTATTGAAAAATTTAAAGGCAATGTTTATATTTGGTATCTCAATACAAAGTGAAAAAGTAATATTTTATTTATAAAAATTAAAAAACATAAATTCAAAATAAAACTAGATTAAAATATTTTACAAATATCAAAGTAAAATTTGATACAGTACAACACCCCCACTCAAATTAACTTTTAAATATTTAAACCCAATTCTTTAAAGCAATATTTGTGTTTTGGTGCTGTTGCAGCTTTCGTAAGAGAGTCCGCTATCATCTTATCAGTTCCAACTGGTAAAAAATCAACTTGTTTCGCTTGCTTCTTCTCCCTTATGAAATGATGTCGCACATCAATATGTTTTGAACGGGGTCGATAAACGTTATTGCATGACAAAGCTATTGCACTTTTGTTGTCACAAAATATTGGGGTTGGCTTACGAAGGGTATCTGGAACTAGTTCGTAAAAAAGTTCTCTTAAGCAAACAACTTCTTGAGTAGCTGCAGACATCGCCATGTACTCTGCTTCAGTTGAAGATAAGGCCACTGTTTGCTGTTGAATGACAACATAACCAGTAATTGACTTCCTTTCATCCACATCATTGGCCCAATCAGCGTCTGAATATGCTATTAATTCATTGTTTCCATCTTGACAATAGGAAAGTTTAAAGCTTTTAGTTCCCTTAAGATATCGAAAAACCCTCTTAACAGCATTCCAGTGTTCCTGACTTGGATTATTATTAAAACGACTTAAGTAACTTACTGCGTGTGAAATGTCTGGTCTTGTACACTGCTGTAAATACATTAGACTTCCAATTGCTTGCTGATAAGGATAATTATCGGTAGTAATTTCATCATCCTTCTTCTTAAGCTTTTGATTTGGATCCATTGGTATCTGTACAGGATTACAATCTGCCATACTGAAATTGTTTAATATTTGATTTATGTATTCCTCTTGATCTAAGCAAATTCTTTTGTTTTTCTTAGTTATTCGAATATTCAAACATTTTTCGGCTTCTCCCAGCATCTTCATATGAAACTCTTGACACAGCTTTGACTTGACAGTTTCACGAAATGGTAAATCATTACTTAACATTAACATGTCATCGACGTAAATTGCCAAGTACGTACGCTTGGTATCCTTAATTTGGTAATAAACACAAGAATCTATTTTAGATTTTCTAAAACCAATGTTTAACAGAACTTTGTCCAACTTATTGTTCCATACCAAGCTCGCCTGCTTTAGACCGTACAAAGCCTTGTTAAGTTTTAAAACAGAGTTTGGATTTGCACATTTTACTCCCTCTGGTTGGTAAATATATATTTCTTCCTTCAAATCTCCTTGCAAAAAAGCAGTTACAGCATCCATTTGTTCAATATATAAATTATATTTTCCAGCTAAAGCCACCAGCATTCTTAAGGATGTATAACGTATAACCGGGGAATAAGTTTCTTCAAAATCAATGCCCTTTTTCTGCGTAAAGCCTTTTACCACCAAACGCGCCTTGTACCTTTTAGAACCATTTGACTCGTCCTTAATTTTAAATACCCATTTGGTTTTGATTGCATTTTGGCAACTAGGATGAGTTACTTCCGTCCAAGTATTATTAGTTTGCAAGGAATTAATCTCACTATCAATTGCAGCTAACCATTTTTCTCCATCTGGACTTTTTAGAGCTTCTTCATAAGTTAATGGAAAATCGCCTACATTATTTGATGCCAGAAGGCCGACCTGAGCTTTCTTTGCTAAACGCTCACTTCTCCTTGGAACTGGAGCTATATGTTCTGAATTAACTACTTCATTCTGTATTGTTGAAGATATATTTTCACTTTCAATTTCTTTCCCCACTTCATTGTTATTGTCTGTAAACGAAGAGAATAATAATGAATCATCGTTATCAAAGGTTTCTTGAGAACTTCCGTCATTTTTCTCCGATTTAGAGATTAAAAACCAATATTCTTTAATCGACTTTTCATTATTTAACGCCATAAACTCGTCCTCAAAAAATATTACATCGCTACTAGTGGTTACCATCTTTTTTACTGGATCATACAACCGATAACCTTTGGATTCATCGCAATAACCTATAAAAATCATTTTCTCGGATTTTGCATCAAGCTTCCTTCTCTTTTGATAGGGAATGTGTACCATTGCACTACAACCAAATACTCGTAAATGATTAAGAGTTGGTTTTTGACCATACCATATTTCATTTGGACATTTTTCTAGTACTCGATGTGGACTTCGATTTATTAGATAACAAGCAGTATAAACTGCCTCTGCCCAAAAACATTTAGGTAGCTTTGCATTGTACAACATACATCGAGCTTTCTCAATTAACGACCTGTTCATCCGCTCTGCCAGACCATTTTGCTGCGGATTATAATCGAACATCTTTTTGTTCACGAACTCTCCTCCATTGTCTGATCGTAGAATTTTAAGTTTTTTTTCAGATTGATTTTCAACTAATTTTTTAAAAATGACAAATGTTTCAAACACCAAACTTTTATTTTTTAAAAAATAAGTAAAAACTTTTCTGCTATAATCATCCGTAAACGTAAGAACATACACACTTCCAGCATTTGATTTTACTTCCATAGGACCGCATAAGTCGGTGTGAACTATTTCTAAAATATCATTGGCTTTTGGAAATCTGAACTTTGCATGTTTTCCTTGTGCACATGCCACACAATTTAACTTAATTGAATTATTAAAGTGTATAAAACCATCAGATTTCATCTTCTCCATTGATTGTTGATTCAAATGACCCAAACGTTGATGCCATGTATCAAAATTTGTCGATTCGCTAGCCAAGTAAATACGTTGATTAGTAGGAGTACACAATTTATACATACCCTCAACTAATTTTCCAGTAGCCACCAACTTATTGCCTTCATCAAAAACATCACATCCATTTTTATTAAAAACAACCTTTTTGTTTCTCCTAATAATTTGGCTAATGGATAATAAATTAGCTCCAAGGTCTGGTACGTACAAAACATCTTTAATTGTAACCTTCTGACGTCCACCCGGAATTGATACGTCAATTACAATTGTGCCTTTACCAACAGCTTTCAAGGTTTTGTCATTTGCAATACGTATTTCACCTTCATAGTTCTGAAGATTCTTAAAATGGCTTTCTGACTGAACCATATGTACAGACGCTCCACTATCAAAAAACCACTCGTCTTGAGCTATACCTTTCACGACATATGCAGCAAACATAGATTGGTTTTTGTTACTTGAATTTCGATTTGGACATTTCGTTGCATAATGGCCGAACTTTTTACAGTTGTAGCACTTTACGTTCTTGATGTCTTTCTTTTTATTTGGTTTTTTGCTGACTAAAGCTGAGTCTGATATATGTGACTCATACTTAATATCTTGCAGCAATTTTGCCTTGATTGCATCCGCAGATAAAACTTTATTTGAACTCTCCATACTCATAATCATGGGATTATATTCAGTCGGCAAACCTTTTAATAAAATTGAAGCTAGCCATTCAGATCAGATACGTTAAAACCAATACCATTAAGTTTTTGAGCCGTTGAAACAACTTCCGAAACATAGTTTTCAACAGAATTACATTCCGTCAACTGTATTGAGCACAACTTACGTAATAATCCAATGCGCCTGTCTAAACCAGAATCTTGAAATAAACGCTTTAATTTTTCGAAAATTTCCTTTGCAGTTACGGCTTCTTGAATATAAACGTATAAATCCTTGTGAATTGAAAGTATAATACGGCATTTTGCCTGTGTTTCCTTCACAGCATCTCCGCACGTACCTTCAATACAGCACCATATGCCATCCAACTCAAACTGAGCTTTTAACGCAAAACACCATGTGGACCAATTTTCAGATCCCACTAACTTTTCAAATTGAATCATTGCGTTTGCACCCGACATTTTTACAATAAAATTCACGTATGTATAATTCCAAGATACACCAATTGCTCAATCAAATGAAACTCAATTATGAATAAGGCCCATAACCTATTGAAAAATTTAAAGGCAATGTTTATATTTGGTATCTCAATACAAAGTGAAAAAGTAATATTTTATTTATAAAAATTAAAAAACATAAATTCAAAATAAAACTAGATTAAAATATTTTACAAATATCAAAGTAAAATTTGATACAGTACAACAATAATAACTTTATAAAATTCCTATAATTTATTTGGTTTTGCAAAACGTTTGTCTAGATCAAATATCATTTAACCGTTTATAAATTACATTAAACAAATATCTTCTTACAAATAAAGTTTTGTAAATCAATAAAAATTTTTTTAAAATTTAGCTAAAGTTTGACCAATTTACTGGTCCCACATTTCTTTGATTTTATCGTAATATATATGTTAGGTCTGATCTTAGTCATATTTATGTATTTTGTTGGTTCCTTACCTTTGCAAATTGTTTTGTTTTTATTCAAATTAACGTTTTATTTTAAAAACTTATTTGATTTTTGTGTTTTTAAGTATTCGAATTAAAACCGGTTAACCGGTTATTTAAAAATTGCTTAACCGAAAACCGGGGTTTTTAAAATAGCAACTATTCGTAATATTCGAAAACCGGTTATTGAAAAAAGTCGAATAATCGATCTCCCTAGTTGCAATACATGCAAACTGTCTTGTCTACTGTCTTGCAAATTTTGCAGCCAGTAAAATGGACATTGATTCGACATTTGCCGACAGTAATTTGAAGTTTTGTTCGCAAAAGTAAAAAAAAAATCAATAATTAAAAGAAAATTAATAAATTATGCTTTGGTTTTGTATGTTTTACTTAAGGGTTATCTATGTTCACAAAAAAATAGTTGTTAAACGCTATTTTTAATTTGTTAAGTTCATATAAAACACGTTTAGCTAAAACTTGCACTGCGACATTCACGTTAGACATTTTTTTTTAAAGTAAACTCTCTTAACTACTGTCTGGACGCCTACGTCACGAAGACAGCAAGAAGTGTTTTTGGCAACTAACATGTATTTTCTTACTGTCTTGCCAATACTGTCAAATGTAAACGCTATGTAAAGTAGTGTTGCTTACGATCAAAAAAAAATAAATTGCAAAATAAACGACCACTTTAAACAGCGTTAAATATTTGATAGAAAATTATTAAAACTTGAAACCAATAGCGCGTATATCATATTTTTGTACAGTTGTCAACATTTTTGTTGCTAAAATAAAAATCAAACAAAAATATGAATATAAACAGTAAAAAAGATTTGATGAAATTTAAAAAAATTTCAAACAAGCATTTGTTTGGAAATATTTTAGCATTAATTTTTTTTCTGTATACAAATCGTCGGCTGATAATTTATTGAGTTTGAACACATTTAATTTAAAAATGGCTTCAGCAAATACCACATACGACAAACTCAACGCTCCATATCTCGAAAACCGTTTGAGGTATCGAAAAACTGATTACGCCAAATGAAATATCAGGTCGGAAAACCTAAGGAATCGATCTTAACTCAAAACCGCAAAAATCCACATACGACATTTAAATTATCAACCGACGAAATGACAAACTTAGTGTAGCCCCATTCATCACATGTGGTGCTGGGTATGCTTTTTGCAAAAAGTACTTTTTATGTCATGCCATTACTGTGGTAATTTCTATTTTTTTAAGTGTTGAAACACATTCAATAGTACTAAATTTTCTATCCCCGGTTCTTGCAAGTAAAAACTATTAAGTGATGACTTCCCAAAGTACTTAAGTTTTTACAGTCTTCAAAGATACTTAATCTTACCGCAGCATTATTACTCCAGTAATAGACGTTTAGATGAATATAAAATAAGTTCATAAAAAAAACTTTATTTGCTAATTCTCTTTTACAGTTTTCGTTTTTTGCCCAAATAAGTGATATTAATTTTGCAATATGATACATCACTGTCTAAAATTTTGTATTTTTACCTGGTCATAACTGAGGAAAAAGTAAAATTTGCAAACATTTTTGGTTTGTAAAAAAAAAAAAAATAAAAATTATGGCTTTTTTTTATTACCGTAGTGATGATTATAATGATGACGATGATGGATGAAATCTAGTTTACAAACAATATCTTTAACACAAGCCAATAACTAGTATTGGGTGTATAACTTTAAAATGAGGGATGCACAACAAATAGCGTTTTTGTACATATGGTTTGTGTCTCGAATGACTTAGATGGTCTTTTGGAGGGTAAACATATGTCTAACTAAATTCTAAAACAGTCATTAAACGAGATAGTCCCCCCGGGGTGCACTATGGGTTTAGAAATCGTTTTTTGAGACAGTAAATCACATAAAGCTGCTATACCTTCAAAATTTCGTACATATGTCTATAATGGGTAGAGAAAAAAAGTTTAAAATTGTCTCCAATCACCAAATGCATACCAAATTCATAGAAAAAACAAACAAGTTGTTGATTTTGCACCTATTACCATAATGATTATATTGATTACTAAAAATTCTAAAATTGTGAATATTTGTTTTCAATAAATGATATTTTCAATTTTAATTACAAAAATGATTAACAAACTTTGCCATTTCAAAAAATGGGTTAATTTATTTAATTTAATATCGACAATTCCCAACAACAATTCTACAAGTTTTAATTATTTTATTTTAAACGAACAAATCAATTCATATTTTTTGATATTTAATTAACATTTAAATTAAAAATTTATTTCAGAACAACTTAAATATTATTTAAATTAAATTTATATTTTTTATTTTATTTCAACTAAAAAATTAATTGATTCAATTATCACATTAATTAAATTGAGATTATTTTTAAGCAATTTCTTATTGATAAAAAACTATCAAGTATCTTTTCTATGTAGTCTTCGGTAAAAATTTATCCCATGTTAAAGGTCACCGGAAATTAAACTAATTTTATAATAAATAAACCTTTGTTCAATTCCCAGCTCAATCAAGAATGAAAAATTATCAATCAATTTTAATTCATTTCATGTTGTAAAATTCCTTTCTTCATAAAAATAAGTTAATGAAAATTAAATTCAATGAACTTAAGCCTGATTAAAATATCAAAGTTTGGATTAAAAGCCATTAACAGTTCAATGAAGTAACCACAATACTAATTATGGTTGAAAGCTTAGGCACAAGCTATAAGTTTACATTTGTCCTTCAAGTTGTGCTGAAAAATATCATCAAGAAAAAAAAAGACAAAAACATGAAAAAAATGTACTTTGGATTTCGAGAAGATTTCTTGACAAAAAGTATGAAAACCAAGAAGTTAGGAAGAACATGTAAATCAATTAAAATAGATAATCATTCATTCAAAAGCAAATTTCGATCTACCAAAGTGAAATACCATTTGGTTTAAGGATTGATGTTTGACTATTGACGTCATCCGTTCGCAATAGCCGAGTGAGTAAAACGGCAAACCCCACCGACGAGATTGTGTGGTAACAATCGAAACTAAACTGGGCAACCTGTCCGTGAAAGCCTGGGTTCAATTCTCAGCTCAGTCAAGAATGAAAAATTATCAATAAATTTTAATTCATTTCATGTTGGAAAATTCCTAACTTCATAAAAATAATTTAATGAAAATTTATTGTTGTTGTTGTGTCTTTGTTGAAGCTTTGATATTGTTACATGTAAGACCTGAGTGTTTAAAATTCTTATTCACTTTATGGTCTTACTTGTATAATATTTTTAGCTTTTCTAAAGTTTTTGGAAAAAGTTTCCTGACCAGCTGGCCTAAGCAACCAGCGAAATGCGCATAGAAACGAGCTTTCCCATAACAATAAATGTCAGTGTTTTCATTCAAAAATTGGGATTATTAGCACATCATTAATAAATGAACTAATTAATAATAAATATTTCATTCCCGAAAATAATTTTTGATAAGTTCAATGAACTTAAGCCTTGTTAAAATATCAAAATTTGGATTTAAAACCATTAACAATTCAATAAAATAACCACAATACTAATGTTCCTTACCAAAGCTTCAGAAAAAAACTAAGTTAATTAACCTACTGCCCCACCAACTTTCAATGGCAGGAAAAGTAAGCTAAGTAGTAATTGTTATTATTTGTTTTTGGCTTCAAAAAAGTGCAGTTATTTTCGCGAGGAGTCCATATGTTTCCGAAAACATTGGAAAATCATAGTTAAAGATCGCAAATACTAGGGTATTCACCGAATCATTACTACCCGATTAACTAATCGGTTAATTTAAAATTGGCAATTTTCGATTAACGATTAAACCGATTAAATTCAGTCGATTAACCGATGGAACAAAATTTTTAATTATTTTTATTATAATAAGATATATTGTTGTGTTTTTAATTATTTGTTTCCACTTATACACAAAAGGTATGTGTTTAGAAAATGTTTTTCATACAACAAAGAAGGTGTTCAGTGATATTCGTTTTAAATAAGTGTTTGCTGTCAACAGCTTTTTGTTTCACGTACTTTTTAAATGTATGTGTTTAGTTATTCGTTTCTTCCCATATCTTCTCGTCAATCTTTTAACAGAATTAACCGAAACAATTAGAAGTGCTAAACATTTTAAAATATTAGAACAGAACTCTAGTGGTACACGTAGAGAAAAAACATGTTTAATGGATGGAGGACTAACTTTACCATAATATGGTTGTCAGTGACAATAATATGGTTAAATTTAACCATAATATGTTTAAAATTTTCTTTAAAAATAGTTTTGTTGGAGGTGAACATATTTAAACATGTTTTTTCTCTGGGTGTATAATGGAAGATTTTATATGTTTTGGGAAATCCAGGAAAAGTACTGAGAAATAAGATATTCTGTATAATGGGTTGCTTTTGATTTCTTCAACATCGACGATAAGTGAAAGAATTTTTTCCAAGTCAAGTTTTATCAAAACTGAAGAAAAGTATGGCTTAAATGCTAAACATTTAAAAGAAATTATTTTTCAAAAGATTATTTTATGAGATCTCCTAAGACTATTCAAATATCTAATAAAATGATATAACGCAGTTTATTTTTTAATTAAAACATAATATGTTTTAGTTCAAATAATAAATAAATGCATTTTTATTTATTGAAATTACTGAATTTATAAAAAAAAAAACTTTATTTATCGGTTAACCGATCAATAACAAAATAAACCGATCAAACCAAAAGCCCGATTAAATGAATACCCTAGCAAATACTTCAAATAATATAGAACAAATAATAACCGCTCGAGATTTTACAAAAACTTTTTTTTAAGCTATACACCCAACACTTAATTCCAGTTTTTACTACTTTAACGAGAACTGGCTGCCAACAGAAAGTTTTTGTAATCAAAGTCAGCAAATGGAAATAAAATACTTTTATTGAAAAGTTACGTGAGCACAAAACAATATCCGGTAAATGTATATTGTGCTACTACGCAAATTTATATAGTCGTTTGTACTTGTTAGTAAGAGTATTATGTTAGACAGAATGAAAAAGTTATTTATCATATTGAAGCTAATAAAATATTCTACAGGACTATAGTCGTATAATGCATACAATTTTATGAAAATATTTCATATTGAGTGAACCAAATGGATTTTTAATTTTAATTTCACTGGCCATGGTTTTCGAAAAAGTTGTTCAGAGTGTATCTAAATGAAATATGATAGAGATAAGTAGAGTTAGAGTATATATACTATTATTGCTGCGAGCAATGTTTTTACAAGAAAAATTTAATTTTTGGATGTTGCTTTTATATACGAAGTGAAATGTTTTCATGTGAGCAGATTAACACAAATGTTGTTTTGTCGGTTTCTGCATAAAATTATATTTCTAAGGAATTGTGATTTTAAAAAAACTGATGCTTCTTTCATTTTATACCCACACAAAAAAAAATAATAGCGCCCATTAGAAACAAGCATAATTCCAAGCTTTAAACTGTAACGTCGCTGTCACATCTAAAACCGCCATTAAGAAACTTAAATGGAAGTTGGGCACGAAATGATATAGAAAAAGGCAATATTTTTGTTAATCATTTGAAAACCGTATTTACCCCTCATACATCTTTCGATACTGCGGTCGAGTTACCACCTGTTGTTGTTAGATCAGCTGTTCCACTAAGATTTGAGATAAGAGAAATCGAAAAGGCTATTCATGATTTAAACCCCAAGAAAGCCCCTGGTTTTGATAACATCAGTAACAAAATGCTTTTGGAGCTACCCCGCATAGCAAAGAAAAGTATTCTACTAATTTTTAATGCTATTTTACGCCTTGAATACTACCCACAAGAGTGGAAAGTATCTTTAGTTACCATGATACCTAAACCAGGAAAGGATCCCACAAAAGTTGAGTCATATAGACCTATAAGCCTATTGTCTAATATATCAAAGCTATTTGAGAAACTACTAGTGTCAAAATTAACGCCGATTTTAAATGAAAACAGATGTATTCCCAATCATCAATTCGGTTTTAGAAGAAAACACAGCACAATTGAACAAACTCATCGAATAGTTAATGTCATAAGAAAAGCCTTTGAAGAAAAAAAATATTGCTCTGCACTCTTCATCGATGTGTCTCAAGCTTTTGATAAAGTCTGGCATAAAGGGTTACTACTGAAGTTGCACCAAAACTTACCAGCAAACATACACAAGCTGTTAGAAAGCTACTTAGTCGGGCGTCATTTTATTATTAAAGAAGGCGATTTTTTAAGTTCTCCTCAGCCAATTAACGCCGGAGTCCCACAAGGCAGCATCCTGGGCCCTCTATTATACTTAATTTATACTTCGGACTTGCCAACAAACAGCTACACCCATACCTCAACATTTGCGGACGATACAGCTTTTCTAAGCGTACACGCAAATTGTCAAGAAGCATCTCGTTACTTACAGGATCACATATTTGAACTGGAAAGGTGGTTAAAACAATGGAGGATAAAGATCAATGAGCAAAAATGCGCACATATAACATTCACATTGCGTCGGGAAACATGCCCCCCTATTAAAATCAATAATCAAATAATACCCCAACACTCGCATGTAAAATACCTCGGTATACATCTAGATCGGCGTTTAACGTGGAAATGGCATATAGAAGCTAAATTAACTCAAATGAAACTAAAAGCAATTCAAATAAATTGGCTTATTGGAAGAAATTCTGTTCTCAGCCTCGATTGCAAACTTCTACTTTACAACTCTATCTTAAAACCAATCTACGGTATTTAATTATGGAGCACTGTCTCAGCGTCTTATATCGAAAAAATTCAAGGGTTCCAAAATATGCTTCTTCGTATAATTACAACCGCTCCCTGGTATGTTAAAAACTCGAATATCCACAAGGATCTCAACGTGCCATTGGTAAAAACTATGATTACAAAATACGCAGTAAAATATTTAAAAAGGCTGGAACTGCACCCAAACCCATTAGCACGAAATATTTTAATTTATGGCGGCCACACTCGATTAAGAAGAAGAGACACTGCAGCACTCACCCAATCAGATGAGCGGTAAACACCTACATATGTGAACAGAAACCGTGATGGCGAAATCTTTTTTGTCCGGCACTGGCAGGACATAAATCAAATATTAGGTTAAGATTTGATTAATTATTGTTAGTTCATATTTAGTATATGAAGATTCAATAAATAAATACTGAGAAAAAAAAAAAAAAAAAAAAAAAAAAAAAAAAAAAAACATCTAATACTAAAGAGTACTTTGTATTTTGAGGAAAACACAGCCCTGTCATGATAAGTTTTTATTGTTTTTTTTTTTTTGAAAATTTTTCAAACAATAATTAGCTGAGGAATGTATTTTTGTAAAAATACTTAAGACTAGTGTGAAAGTGTAGAACAGCCTTAAGGAGGAGTGTAGATGAACAAGGTAAATAAGTGTGTGAACGTGAAAAAACAAATGCTTTACTATCGTGAAAGTGCGGGTATAAAAATACTTTCAAAAATCAACAAGGGGATGAAGAATACACCCAGCAATGAAATTAGGAACAAAATATTCATACATTCTATGTATGGGTATACCACAATAATGGAGGGTGTGTTATGCCTTTGTGCTGATACTTTTGCGCGACAAACTCAATGGCCGTGTTTTCACATGGTGGCGATGTCAATTGGTCACCAAGATCATGGGATTTGATACCGTTGGACTTCTTTTTTGGGGTTATTTGAAAGAAAATGTGTACGTCGATAAGGTGTACGTCGAGCCAGTAACAATTCGAGAGCTAAAGGATGAGATAATTCGGCACATTAACGGCATAGAACCGTAATTATGCCTCAGCGTCATCAAAAATTTGGACCATCTGATGGAGGTGTTCGCCGAGGTCGCGACGGCCATTTGGCCAATATTTTGTTCCATACATAATTGAACTATACCAATATTATCATAATAAAATGGAACGACAATAATTTCCTAAATAGTCTTTGTTTTATTCAAAATCAACATCGGCCCTTAAAATTTATACACCCATTATAAAATTTAAAAATAAGATATAGTATTTTGGTTATTTTATTGAACTATTGATGGTTTTAAATCTAAATTTCAATATTTTAATCAGGCCTAAGTTCATTGAATTTAATTTTCATTTAATTATTTTTATGAAGAAATGAATTAAAATTTATTGATAATTTTTCATTATTGACTGAACTGGGAATTGAACCCAGGTTTTCACGGACAGGTTGCCCAGGCTAGTTTTGATTGTAACCACACAATCTCTTCAGTGGGGTTAGCCGTTTAACACTCACCGCCATTGACGACGGATGACGTCAATAGTCGAACATCCATCTTTAAACCAAATGGTATTTTACCCTGGTAGATCGAAATTTGCTTTGAATGAATGATTACCCATTTTAATTGATTTGCATGTTCTTCCTAACTTCTTGTTTTTCGTAGTTTTTTCAAGAATTCTTCTTGAAATCCAACACAGAAAAAAGTGTTTTATCAATTTAAATAATTTTTTAAAATGCATTTAAATTTAATTATTGTGATAATTAAATCAATTTTTGTTTTAGTTGAAAGAAAATTTAAAATTTAATTTTGATTTAATTAACATTTTTGTTGTTTTGAAATAAATTTTGAATTAAAATTTTAATTAAATAACAAAAAATCTTAATTAACTTTTTTCGTTTAAAATAAAATAACTTAAACATGTATAACTGTTGTTGGGAATTGTCAATATTTATTTAAATAAATTAGCACATTGTTCGAAATTGCAAAGTTTTTTGATCACTTTTTTAATTAAAATTAAAAATATAATTTATTGAAAAAAATTTTTCAAAATTTTAAAATTTTTTGTAATCAATATAATCATTTTGGTATTAGGTGCAAAATCAACAAATTGTTTGCCTGATATTATGAATTTGGTATAAATTTGGTGATTGGAGAAATTTAATAATATTTTCTGTGAACATATAGCTCGTGCCTTAGCTGTTAACAATAATAATTATTGTGGTTATTTCATTGAATTGTTTAAAGTTTTTAATCCAAATTTCGATATTTTTATCAGGCTTAAGTTCAATATGTAAACGAAAAAGCTAAAAGAGATCAAAAAATTTGGGCTACAAACAGGTAAAATTCTACTCGCGAGCGAAAATTCGAGTCAACTTTCGAGTCCTTTAAAAATTTGTGCTCACGCTTTTATAAATACTGCTGCTAAGTGTGAATAAAATCAACATTTGTCAACCGATTTTTATAGTTTAAGATATATTTTATTTGTTGGCTTTCTGATAAATTATAAAAATTTAAAATTTTTCTTCTTATACAACGTGGGGCAGAATAAGCTATATATGGCTTGAAATCTTTATAACATTTTTAATTATTATTTTTTCTTTGTTTTTTTCTTCAGTAACAAACGAACATTTATTTTCAATAGAAGGGTAATAAATATTAAAACCGAAAACTGCTTCTCCGTAGTATTTTTATATTTTCGAAACATATTACATGATTTCATCAAATACACCCATTTCATTGCTATTTCAACATCATGATTAGTTATGCCTGTCACTTAACTGTGTCCAGCGTTACCGTTGTGCGACTAAAGTCGCATTTTTGCCCCTTTTTGACTGACTTGCCACTTTCTTTGCCCCTTTTTTTCACATCTCCTTTAGTATCATTTTGTATTTTTTTGTATCACTTTTGCCCCTTTTTGAACAAAAATTTTTTTTTATAGTGGCAGTAAAGGGCTACAACAAGATAACCATACAAAAATATGCCCATGTTCTCAAAAGACAACACAAGTACCTGCCCACTCAAAACACAAAGAATATCATCTTTTCTTACTTAAACAAAATATTTATTATCTTTCATTTTTAAGAAACGATAATCTCGGAAACTCATCGATATGCTTATTTAACCATAAATCTCATTTTGTCTTGTAAGATTTTGGAAATTTTAGTGATCTAACAACCGAATAATTAGTCACTGGTTCAAGATAAACGAAAAAACTTTTTTTTTTATGAAAATCATTATGTGCCTAGAAAAAAAGTTCTGACACGCCTTTTTATTAATTTGTTTTGTCTCTGCCTACATAAAGGAAATAACCAATATTTACTCAAGCAAAGCGAGATTTCCATCGATCTCATTTTTATCATTTTATGAGTAAATTTAATTAACTGTTTCGGTATTGACAATTGCTCACATTTTGAGAACAAAAAGGACAAGCATAACAAATTGAGTGATATTACACCGAGACAGTTTTTTCTAAGGTAATGCAGATGTTTAATTGGCAGTCAATGAACGCACATGTACCTGCCAGCTTTTTTTATCTTCATATGTTTTTACTTCGTATATTTTTTATAAATTCCTTATAATAATTTTTCATTATGCATTTAAGTAAATAGGTTTAACAAAAAGAATACGGGAATTTACCATCTTTTAACAAATTATATTAAACACGAAAACCCAAAAAAATATGTTTTTTTTCTTGAAGTGTTGTTGTTGTTTCTATACAAAATAAATAAAACAGTCTTTTATGGACTCAATATTGAACAATGATATTTTGACATCTTTCATTTAAATTTTATATAAAACATTGACAGTTTAATATAAAGACCATGCTTTTGTAGAAATTTACTATGATTTTCAATTAACATTTCGCCATGTTAATAACCCATTGATATATTTTCTCTGTGCAAGATGTTTATTTTTTTTAATGTTAATGTTTTCGATGAAAATAAGTTAATAAATATGTTTGATTTTTAAAAATATTCTTGTTTTTAAAGTTGCCCCTTTTTTTCTCAGAATTCCCCTTTTTGTGCCAGTTACTTTTTGAAAATCCCCTTTTTGTGCCCCTTTTTGAAAATTTTGAACGGTAACGCTGACTGTGTCTTCGATGAAAAAATTCATACATTTGCCCATTTATTCACATATACAAATAAACAAGAAGGAAATTTCGCATAAAAATGAAACTCGAACAATTCTTAACAGCTCGACTTGCAAGTTGAGTTATATTTTTGGCTCTTAAAATTTTAATTCTTTTTGCGCGAGATATTTTTCGACTTTAAAAATAAAACTCACTTGCGAGTTTTATTTATTTATTCGCGAGCAGAAAAGAATAATTCTTTTTAATTTGCACGCGAGCGAGTTTAATTCGAGCACTTTCCTAACCTGTTTCCAATTAGACAATAAAACTCCAATTAAAGCGCGTCGCCGTATGTTTGAAGCCCTCCACCGACAGTTAGAATATTTCAGGAGTGGGCTCTATATATAAATTAATAACCAATTGGTTACAGTTTAGACCAGCGTTGCCATATAGATTTTTTTTTAAAACTTTTTTTTAAGAAAAAACAATTTTATCAAAAGTTCTAAAATTTAAAAAGAAAACAAAAAAATTTTAAAATAAAAAAATTATATACTAAAATACACACAAAATTATTTGGAATTCATTTTGTTTAAAACAAAAACAAATTCTTAAAACTTTGTTTTTGTTTTAAATGTATTTGTACGAAGTAAATAATTCTTTCGCACATCGGAAGTAGGCAGTTAGAATATTGATAAAAAAAAATTTTTGTGAAAAGAAAAAATGTATTTTTATAAAGTTTCATTTACTGACAAATTATGTTTTTATGTATTTCAATTTAAATAATAAGAAGTATGTTATTATAAAAAATTAATAATTCTTATTTTTTTGCCCTTGTTTTAAAAAATTTATATAAAGAAAAAAAATTTAAGATTTTCCTCTTCAAAATATGATTTCTTTCGCCATACGACAATTTTCATTCCAAAGATTCTGGTAACGCTGTATATAAATATAAAGTTGCAGCCAACTTCAGGTATAATCTACGAACGAAAAATAAAACGAATTTGTGAGTACAGCAAAGTATGTACTCCCCCGCTATTCTCTTTTCCCTTCTCTTCAATAAACTCAAGACTTTGCAAAGTAAACTTTGCTTGTCTGAAAGGGGTCTAAGGGTGCATTTTTTAGAATAAAACAAGTCACCCTTTTAGAGAGCGAAGCACTTTTAAGAAACGATCACCAAATTGCATTTTTTTAAATAAAATGTAACATGTTATGTAGAAAAGAAAACACCATTAGTATACCTGCATACACCAATGCTGACTAAGGGTTATAGAATTGTAAAAAATATGTTATTAAATAAATGAAGTAAATCAAATTTCTCCTTTCTGCTAAATTTGTTTAACGGTAAAATTGTTTCAGAATTCGTTCTTCGTAATAATTAGCTTTTAGTTCCTAATACTTTCATTCTAATTATGCAAATAAGCTCTTAATTTGACAATGTATATACGTATATTAATTTATATTATCCTATTGGCATCAATATAACCTCTTAAGTGTCTTAAAATAATTTGAATCTTGAATTTTTTTACGTTTTGGTTATAAAATAGATACCAGGTTTAATTATGTTAAGCGTGATACCCAATTAGAAATATTAGTTTCATTATAGAAATAAGTAAATAAATAAACACAACATTTTGGGCGGGAATCCCGGGATCCCGGGAATTTGATTTTTATTTCCCGCTTTCCTGGGAATCCAAAAAGTGCGGGAATAAAAAAACTCTAGTAAACATATATGTATATTAAAATATATACACAATATTAAGATAAAATAAACCAAAAAGAAACTTCATCACTTGTTATTTCTTTCTAAAATAGGTAATTAGATTTAATTTAAATTTCTATTAGTATGAACAAGTAAAAGTTCCTTCAAAGTTCCGAAAACATAACTCTGTCTATTCGGACGCAAAAAGTTTTTATACATTGAAAATGTACGCTCAAAACGTCAACGGAAGTCAAGGGAGCAAATTTGAAGGAGGCCAAATTCATGGGAAAATATTAATTTTTAATTTTATTTGCATAATTAAAATCATATAAAGCTTACAACTTTTTTTTTTATTTCATGAAATCCTATATATTTTATTTGCAATACATATTCAAGTTATGTTTAATTTTGTCAGATATTTCTATATATACTGCCGTATTCATAAAAAATAAAATAGATTTCAAACGTATTTTAAAACAAAATTTCCATACAAATTTTTCTTAAAACAGATTTCATATCCATTTTAGTTTTTTATGAATACGGCAGATAAAGTATTAAATATTAATTATTTGAATTAATTTTCTTTTAAAATATTTAAAATACATCAAAAAAATAAAAAATTCAAATTATATGCACTTAAAACAAAATATGCAAATATATGCATTTATAACAATATATGCAGAAATATGCAAAAACAAATCGATGCCATTTTCCTGCAAATCCTTTGGTATGGTAAAATAACTGATCGAAATTGATTTTGGATTACCGACTGCAAATATGCATTTGCATGAAAATCCAAGCCCTCGTTATTAGTTTTAGCGTTAACAGTGTGTTTCACAAAATTGCATGATATTTTCTCTGGCCATATGAATCTAAGTTGGAAGAAACTTTACAGCAATATTTATATCTGTTATGGTTTTAGGCGAATTAAATTATTTTCCCAAAGTCAGCCGTATTTGGCTTTAGGCGCAATAAACTGTTTTCCGAGAGTAGGGTTTATATAGGGTCTATGGTTAATTATGGACCGATCTTAACGAAATTTTGCTGTACCGTACCGAATTTAATTATGATAGCATTATTTATTACGGTTTTAGGCGTACTAAACTGTTTTCCGGGAGTTGGGTTTATTATAGCTAGTGTAAATAATGGACCAATCTTAAAAAAATTTTACATTTTGATATCTGGTCTTATAAAACTGTAACTTACCAAATGAGTATGATAGCGTTATTTGTTACGGTGTTAGGCGTACTAAATGTTTTTCGGGAGTAGGGTTTATATGGGGCCTAGTGTAAATTATGAACCGATCTTCACGAAATTAACTAGTATGATTTGCAGTCATATAAAGCAAATTCGCGCAAAATTATTTTTCATTCCGTGTATTATTCCACCATTTATGTTAGTTTTTGTATCAACATCATTTAGGGTGGTGGTTCCACATTTTGATTCATAGTTCTGATCCTACTAAACCGATGTTAGTGGATTTCAATCCCAAGCTGGTTAGGATAGCTACAAGTAATTTGAGACCAGGTTTGCTCTTTTTTTTTGCATTTTGTAAAGTGAGCGTGTTTTTAACAGACGGACAGATAGACGGACATGGCTAAATCGACTTAGAATTACTCAAGGAGCCAGAATATATATACTTTATGGGATCTTAGATGTATAATAAAAACGTTTCACATGGAATGAAAAACTTAGAATACCCTCATTCACCACTAGTGGTGGAGGGTATAAAAATAACGAAAGCTTTTTTGAAAGATGGCTATGAAACCTGGAAACATTTAAATAGCCTACAACGTGTTTTTTTGAAGTAAACAGCGATGTAGTTTTCTCTGATTTTCCAGCTGATGCGACATTGCGAAATATTGTGCTTCCAATTATATATCGCAAGCTGAATTTTGTATCGGTGGACTTAGAAGAAGAGAATGTAAGACAACACTCCCAGGAACTTGTAAAGAATTTTGTTTTTATTTAAATACAAATGAAAATTCAATAGCAGAATACTACACAGCACTTAATAAATTGTCGTCTTTTTATACAGAAAATAAAAAGAAAAAACTGCAATCGAAACTGGCTCAATATTTCAGTAAATATGTTTATGTAAGAATTTAAACTGTTGGCGACCTATGCTCCAATGGGAGTTAGAGGTAAAACGGCAAACCCCACTGACGAGATTGTGTGGTTACAATCAAAACTAGTCTGGGCAACCTGTCCGTGTAAGCCTGGGTTCAAATCTCAGCGCAGTCAACAATGAAAAATTATCAATAAAATAAAAAAATTTTAATTAATTTCATGTTGTGAAATTCCTGTCTTCATAAAAATAATTTACTGCCAGGCCCACAATGTCGACAAGAACATTTCTTTCGTATAAATATATTGAAAACAAAAACAAATTTTAGTTTTTTATTATTGTTTTCAATATAAAAATGCGAAAGAAATGTTCTTGTCGATATTGTGGGCCTGGCAGTTAATGAAAATTAAATTCAATAAACTTAAACCTAATTAAAAAATATCTAAATTTGAATTAGAAATTATATTTATAAGAAATTAAATTCAAAAGACACGAATTTCGAATGAATTCTTTTTTTGCATTTAAAAATTCTCTAACTTGCAATTTCTCTTAGTCGAACTTATCTGTCGGGATAATGTAGTTTCGCGTTAAAGAAAGAAGTTCGACTGTAGTATTGACTTGGAATATTGCATTCTGTGATTCTACTAATACAGGCTTGTTAGTGAGTTTTAAAATTCGGCATCAAAATTATGTCCCGGTGAGGTAACCTACTAGTGTAAAGGCTCGAAGTTCGATTATCGCCAGAGACTCGGGTCTGTTTACCACAACAGACTGAAGATTAGGTTCCCTGCAGGAAATATCACTAGTGAATCAGTACAGATTAAAAAAGCAAAAAACAGCCACCCCAATCCACCCCTACATTTTTAGCGATTTTTTTTTTAGTAATGGGCTTTGAAAACTAGGTTAATCAAGAATTTCTATAAAATGCCAACATATGCTGCAGCCATTACAAAAAGTACCGCTGATAATGACAAAGAAGTCTCAGCAAAATTGGTACATCTACGTTTTGTTCATGTACGCTGAAGCGAGACTGACGCAAACACAATGCGATATAGTAAGAGACTCCAATCCAGGGTTTTACCCTTGATATTCTATTCTACAAAAAATGAAGAAGGAATGCAATCCTGAAATTCACCGCATTACTGAAACTTGCGCTGAAGTCAGGGTACAAAGTTTGATAGATCATACGACCAATCGACTCTTGTTACATCTTGGCGAGGAGGGGCTGAAACAATTGACAACAGCGGAAAAAGAATCATTCGTGCTGATAAGCAAATGGGGTTGTGATGGGTCAAAACAAACTTAGCACAAAATTAAGTTTGAGAATTAGACAGATTCCGACGCCAACATATTTCAGAGTTCTGTTGTTCCATTACAATTGGTGTACGGAAAGGAAAGAAAAATAATGTGGCAAAACCCAACCCCTTCTTCGCCACGTTATTGCAGACCAATTCGGCTTAGATTCATAAAGGAACCAACTGATGTGATGAAATTGAGAACATTGAAAATCAATTTAAAGAACTGGACAAGACCCAAATGGACGACATATCCGTCAAGCATAAAATAGTTTTTACAATGGTGGATGGCAAAGTATGTAACGCTGCGACACATACCAAGTCCACCATGAAATGCTATATATGTGGCCCTACATCGGCACAATTTAACGGCATTAAAAAGGAGATGCCGTGCAATACAGAAAAAATGAGGTTTGGGCTGTCGTTGCTACACGCTCGAATTAGATTTTTTGAGAGCATCCTACATGTTGCATACAAATTGCCAGTAAGGAAGTGCTACGCTCGGCTGTCCGCCGAGGAGTAGGATCTGGTGGCAAACAAAAAAAAGGAAATACAACCAAAATTTCGAGACCACCAGGACGTTTTTTGGCAACACTAAAGAATATGAAAGATCAACAGAGATAACTGCGATTGACAAAAATTTAATCGACCGGTTTAAAATAATACTAGATGTCATGTGCTGTGGTATTAAAATTAACACAGAAAAGTTTGAGGCTTACTGTGAGGAAACTGCTGAATTGTATATTTCCCTTTATCAATTTCACCCTATGTCACCGACATTGCACAAGGTGTTGCGCCATGGAGCAGCCGTAATAAGGGAGGCGATTCTGCCAATCGGTTAACTCTCCGAAGAAGCGGTAGAAGCCCGTAATAAACATGTTCGAACATACAGGCTGGATTATTCCAGAAAATTTGTAAGAATAGAATGCAATCAAGATGTGCTTTTGACGTCAGACCCTCTACTGACAGGAATGAGGAAGACCAAATCGAAAAAGAAGAAACCCCGTTTGATTGAAGTCTTAAATTTACTTGACGAAAACGACATTTGTAATGTTAATATTGCAAATTAAGACGGCACTGTGGAAAATGACGAATAAATAAGATTTATAATTATGTTTTTGCCTTTTTCTACACTGAAATACCCTAACCTACTTTTAAATCCAATAAAATACTAATATAAACTTATAAATGAAAAAAAAATATTTTTGAGCGACTTTTAGGGCCAAATACCTGTCTGTGCGTTGGTTCTATTGAGTTATTTTGGTACCATATGTACCCTGGAACCAAAGAATCACAAGTACGTTTTGGTTATTCTAGTCTACACTTTTGGTAATTTTTTAAAGAAGATGTCGAATTGAAAATTGGCTTTTTTGACATTTTATTATATAAAAAAAATTTTTTTGTATTCAAGGTAAATAGAAAAGTGTTGACAATGTCGCCAAAACGTCACCAAAGTAGCCAGCAAAACTGATGACATGGAGACACTTGCACCCAAGTTGCCTTCAGGGTTAGAATATGATTTGTTAGTGTATTTGTAACGTAGAAAAATTAAAATAGTGTTGCCTTTTATGAACTGAATTCGATTTTCGACAGTCGAAAGACTGATCGAACGAATTTTTATTTGGTATTAGCACCACATTCGATTTTACTGCATTTTACTGATTTGGTTTATTCACAGTTGTACATTTCTATGATCTAGAAGTTTAAATGACAAATTTATGCATACAGATTTAAAAAAAAAAATTAAACATGTGGTCAACTGGACGGAAGCAGAAAAAGCCTGAGGGAAGGAAACCACTCCGTAGGAAAATCACAAGCATATAAACAATAGCAAAATTTTAATGCACAGGAAATCGATAGTACCAACTTCTTAGCCTTGAAATTGTAAATGTGGTTAGTCCTGCGCAGCCCATGGTATCTATAGGACTGGCTAATTTGGCAATTTATACAAGCAAAAGATGGATCAGTGGCAAGAAGCAAAATTGTACAAAAATAAAAAAAATGTTTTCATTCCGGAAGGAAAAGGAACTTCTCTAACAGCTTCCCAGCAGGGCTATCAGATATGGCGATTTTTTAGTCCATTTGACGATGTCGATTTTTCTTTTTTATATCTAAAATTTTATAAAAAGAATGTTTTTTCTCTTGTTTTTTTAATTTTATTTCTAATTTTTACATATTTATTATAATAATTTTTTATAATCGTTTCTATTTAGAATATTTTGTAAGCCATTGCTTACTATTACTGCGTAAATAAATGAATCAGCATTGCGGAATGTACTCTCATCGGGAAAAAGAGTATATGACTGACAATACGAAGGTTTGTTCTTTGAAAATTTTAAACGTTTCTAGATAGTTATCAAAAGAAAAAAATCATTATGGGATTATTTTGTAAATCACTGCATTTTGCGTTGAGAAATTTTTTACGCAAATTTTTTTTTTTCAAATTTTCAAAATTTGCATAAAAATAGAAGGTAATAAAATTGCAACTTTTAGGCCGGTAATTTCTACAAATATAAATCTAGTCTGTGTAAAGAAATCTGTTGGGTACGAAGACGAGACCAGGTTTCTTTTTGTAGAAATTACGGGAATAACCTAAAGAAGACTTGTACTCGCATAATAGCCCTGCGGGAAATTTGTGAAATTTGCTCTTAAAGCACTTATCCCGTAACCAGTGAACAAAATTGTATAATTAAAAGGAACGAACCTATCACAAGGTGAAAACAAGACCTATCACTTAACTGGTGATAAATTGGCACAAAACTATTAATGTGACTGAATTTTGTGCGGGTAGTGGCTGATTCTCTCTAGTTCTATTACTTTATATGAAGAGGATCTAAAATTGATATGTTTCGTTTGGGACAATATCTGCGACAGGCATTATTTTAACCAAAATTCGATGTGTCCATTAAGATTATTTCAGTATTACACTGGTGTCTATATGAAAGCATATGCTAAATTGGAATATGTGGTGTGGAAGCAAAATTGTGTTCTTTCAAAAATGTTCGCCAAAAAAACAAATTCATAATAAAAATGTTGTTGTCGATGTTCGATTGCTAACCAGCAAAAATCGTTTTTCGACTGAAATCTCTTAAGAAGTAAGATCTACCAAAACTATACACATACAACTTTTATAATTTTATTATAACTTAGATCTTGGAAATTTTAAATTATCAAATTTTTTTATTCTTGTCAACGATCAATTGCTATCACCCAGCGAAAATATCGTCCATTTTTAAGTTCAAGTTTGGCTCCTACAGCCTTCAGGAGTAGGAACTTAGTGGGTTCAGTTATTATTGCCAGTCAGAGGGGGTTTGATGAAACCACCAGAAAAATCTGACCCATTATCGATGAAGAAAGAACTCAGCGGGCTTGGAGGCTGTCCCGACTTCACCTTAGGAACCTAATTGAGGTTATAGCTGGAAACTGGCCCATTGGACGACATGCTCAAAGGTTGGGGCTCCCCAACAATGACTTATGTAGAAATTGCGATGACGATAGGAGGAAGAGTCGACGGAAAATCTTCTCCGTCATGCGGAGAACTAAGACTCCGAAAAATTTGTCTCTCTAACATTGATTTGAATAGTATCTACTCCTTCATTAAATCAACCAGATGGCAGAGTGATAAGGCCAGCAGCCGGATAACATAGTAGTTTATTTTTTATTTTATTAATTTTTAACATCTTCAATAATTTTTATATTTAAAATATTTAAAATTTCACATATAAATCAATTATTTTCTTTATTTTTTCATTTAAAAAATATAAAATTCTTTATTTTTTTTTAACTTATTATCACCCTTGGCTACAATGGCTAAAATATGGCTAAGAAAGATATTATTATAAAAAACGCGTCAATATTTACAAAAACCTTAGAAAATTTATTTATTAAACTGAAATTGCACTTGAAAGACTATTT
Source organism: Pollenia amentaria (assembly GCA_943735925.1). Lineage (NCBI taxonomy): Eukaryota > Metazoa > Arthropoda > Insecta > Diptera > Polleniidae > Pollenia > Pollenia amentaria. Next base: position 177,060,739 of record OX031010.1, on the reverse strand, counting down.
TGTCCTGGAAAGAGTGCTAAAAGAAATAATTGCACTGAAGGCAATGTGGCAACTGTATGGCAGAGTACCCCCAGATGGTAGTTTGTTTCTTTTAAAATTTTTTGTTTAACATTATGGATACAAATTATCTAATTCCAATCCCGCAAAACTCTACGCTTGTCAGCAGGAGTTAATGCATAAATCTAAATTTTAAATACATCCACTTTGGTAAAAAGAATGAGTAACGAGGCCTGATAGAAGGCTTTTTTTAGCAGGCACAAGCCCTCCTCGCCGCATTCCATACTATTTTATTTTTGACACAGGAGCAAGCCTTCCACATTCTTTTAAATAACAAATTCCGTTCCCTTCCTAAAGAAGAGAGTAAGGAAGATCAATAATAATAAAAATTAAAACTGGACAACTTCCTTTCTCCCTTACTCAAGAAGGGAGCAGCGAATGGGTACAGAATATTTTGGAAGGTCTTTCAAAAAGAAATGTATACACAGAAAAAAAGTTTTTTTTATCAATTAAAAAAATGGTTTAACAAGTACTTAAATTTAATTAATGTGATAATTGAATCAATTATTTTTTTAGTTGAAAGAAAATTAATAATATAAATTTGATTTAATTAGTTGTTTTGAAATGATATTTATTTAAAATATTAATTAAATAACAAAAAATCCTAATTGAAATTTTTCTTTTAAAATAAAATAATTAATGTTGTACAATTGTTGTTGGGAATTGTCAATATTTATTTACATAAATTAACACATTGCTTGAAATGGCAAAGACTTTGTTATTTTTTAATTAAAATTAAAAATATCATTTAGTGAAAAAAAAAAATATTCACAATTTTACAAATTTTTTGTAATCAATATAATCATTTTGGTAATGGGTGCAAAATCAACTTGTTTGCTTGATATTATGAATTTGGTATAAATTTGGTGATTAGAGACAATTTTTAATAGTTTCTGTGTACCTTCTAGAAGGCATCCATCTGAAGGCAAAATATCATACGAAGCGAATCTTTTAGAAATGAGTATAGAGGCCTTCAAAAGGCCCACCATTTGCGGCGCTTTCAATAGTTACCGCTGGGATTTTATTTATTTTTTAAGACTTACAAATACAATTACAAATTACACTCTAACCAAATTATTAGAGCAATTATGACTTAGACCTTCAGTCCGTTGTAGTGAAACAGACCAGTCTCTGGTGGAAATCGAACACGCAACATCCGCACTGATAAGCTGGCTTACTACCGACTAGCCTACCGAGGCACCCGGGGATATTTCACCTTTTAATTTCCTCCAGGAAATCAGTTGCCGCCAATAACTGGGATTCAGCAAAAATCCAAAATTGACAGATATCAGGACATCTTTACGATCTCTTGCGATCGCGAATAACAAGAGTTCCTACTTGGTACCACGGGAGACAGTAGCCGCCGGAGACACTTCACCGGACCGACTATTGGATGAGGCCTCCCTTTGTAAGCTTGTTTCGTAAAATGCTTTCTGTTTTTGAGAAAGGTTGCCTTTGCAAAAATTTCACTTTTTCGTTTAAATGATACTTTGGGGGTGCACGTTGTGATTGTGGCTTACAACCCAAAATCGCGGGAAAGGATATGCTGAAAATTCCACTAAAGGCTAATTTTTTACCTCTTGTCGGATAGTTCGGCCTGTGGAAGGAATATCCCTAGATGCTGCTGCTACACGCTTCTGCGATTTTTGCAAAAGCAGCGGAGGTATGACACCTTCAGCTCCTTAACAAGGAGCAAGTGAATAATCTTGCCGGATTATGCACTAATTTTTTTAATTTCTTTTTTTTATTTATAATAATAATCAACTTAAACTACAATTGATAATATTAATACAAAGTCCCTTTATCGAGCTCTCAAGTATTTTCTTATAGTTATTTGATTTTATTATTTTGTATTAGCAGTAATATAATAATGGTTATTATTTTTCAATTGAGAATTTGTTAAGCTTATTTTCTTTTTTATGTTATGAAATATGGTTTTAAGAAATTTTTTCGTGTTATAATTAAAGATTATGCACTCAAATTTGTACCCGGGTGTATTGTTTGCTCGGGGGATGTTGGAAAGGCATTGTTTGTCGCTCAGTGGTTAGGATTCTTCATGAACTAGGCCCTATGGCAGATATGCATGTACATTTTTTCACAGCTGTGCTGCTGAGTATTAAAAATTATCAAGGGTAAATTTTAGAGCTCGTAGAATCACTTTCAATCAACATTTGTGCAACAAATTTCAATCTAAAGCTCTTCTACAATTCGCTAAAAATTTATGAAATTTAATTAAAATCAATGCTTCAAAAGAGCAGTTTCATTTTTCGTTGGTTAACATCACTTACTTTGCGCTGCTGTGTACTTCAAGTTAAAGATGTTGTTAGTAAACTTAAATTTTTTTTATTAAGAAGGCACATTAGAATTTGCTTCTAACTTAAGCTAATGTACAGTACATAAATTAAATTAGATAAACTTAGTTTTTTTATTAGAAGGCCCTTAACTTCTTGTGTACACATAAACACGCCCACACGTTTATGTTACACACATACATATACATATTACACATTTAACACATACATACAAAGATTTCAATGAATGATATGCGGATGTTTGGTTTTTGCTTTTGAAAACATGTCAAGTAGTGATGAATTTCCACATTTTTTTTTTATATTTTGAAAGGCCCATTTTGGCAACTGACATTAATTAAACTGCCAATGTCAAAGTGCTGTTGACGATAAAGAACTAGATTAGCTAAAGGAAAATAAAATTGACTTTATGGAATTTTGTGGTTTGGCTGAATTAACAGGGAGAATGAGAATTCAGGGTCCCTTTTTATGGTAGACGATGTTGAAGAAAGATGTTTACCAGGGATCACCTTAAGGTTATTTCAGCTTTTGGAGTAACATCCTCCGGGGAAATTAGGCGCAGTCGATACCTGGAATATGGAAAAAATCCAAAATTTACAGATCTCAAGGGTTCTTCAGGATCTCTGGCGATCGCGGCTGACCAGAGATCATATCTGGTAACACGGCACTCAATAGTCCCCGATGGAACAGCATCGAGCCGACTATTGGTTAAGGTCTCCGTTAGTATGCTTTCTGCGTGAAATGCTTTCTGTCTTTTACGAACATTTTATTTGCGGGAGCTTCGCTTTTCCCTTGAAAAGAAACTTTCGGGGATCACGTGGTGGTTTTGATTGTGGTTACTACCCAAAGCAAATCGGGTATCGCTCTAGTTAAAACCGAGAGATGTAAAAATTAAATTTTCATATTTATTTTTGCAACGATATATTTCTAGCAGCAAAAAAGACTATATTACAACAAGTCGAAGCTCAAGAAATCTTAAGTGAAACTCGGCCAACCAGCTTAGTCTACGCCACAGCCGAAAAATCATGGTACTCTTTATTTTGTGGGATCGAAGAAAAATATTAAGGATTACTAAAATCGGGTCGAAAGTGAGCACAGGCCGAAAACGACCAAAACATACGAACAGATGCGAAATCGTATTATTCCATAATGGCAATGTGAATTTAAATCTTAAAATGTATAACCCTAGACACATTCTGTTATGTTAACAGAATAATGTTAACCACTTAACAGAGGGATAAATCCAGATTTCTGGAAAAGGAGTCAACGTGGACGAACAAATATGTTGAGGATTTGTGTTTTCTTTTCTACAAAAAATGTGACATTTTATTTAAAAAAATGCAATTTGGTGTTCGTTTCTTAAAAATGCCTCGCACTCTAAAAGGGTGGCTTGTTTTATTTTAAAAAATGCACCTTTACTAATGGCATAAGGCATTGCACTTTACGCCCCGTATAAATCGACAGTGTTGATAATGCCCTGTAAAAAGATGGCTTCTGTTTATGTATAGAGTTACCAGACAAAGTTGGGAAAAAATCGCCTCTAATCTGGACATTAAGAAATTAAAATTTTAATAGTTATTTTTTCTATTATTTAATAGTAAAAACATAAGAAAGCATTACATTGTTAATCATAGGTTGTCAGTGATATACAATTTTAGTGGATTCAATGTTATAAAATTTTTTTTGAAAAAAAACGTCAAATCAAGAAATCTGAAAAACTTAGTGTTAATAAATCAGCAAACTGGCAAAGGTATTTTCTTGTTTATATATTTTATAAAAAACAAACTAAAGAAATTGGAATTTCGTCATTCATTTTGTGTATTTATTTAATAAAAATCTATTAACAAATTTTGGTTTATGTATATTTTTTTTTATATTTTGAAGAATTAACTTTTTAATTTTGTGTACATCTTCTATATATTTATATAAAAGAGTTGCGTGAGTGACTGACTGACTGACTCATTCATCATCACCCAGCCCAAACCGCTGACCCTAGAAACTTGAAATTTGGACTAGCGATTGTTCACTCTCCAAATCGATCCACTGAGACGGGATTTTTCGAAATTCGAATGTTTAGGAGGTAAAAAAGATAAAAACGGGAAAATTCGGTAACCTTATATCTCCAAAACTAATAGAGATGCAATATAAATGTAATACTAATCGTTGTTCTTTAGTAAAATAAGCGGACAGGTGTCTGGTACTTTGTGGAAATTCAGACCTTTAACGGAGTAAACGGGTAAAACCTGCATTTTGGTACTTTTTTGTCACCCCATCTATCTTTTAAACCCATAAACATAGAAATAAGGGTTATATCACATTTGAAACTTATCTAAAAAATCCAAATACGAATTTGGTACTTTTTCGAAATTCGGACGTTTAAGGGGTAAAAAGCGTAACTATTTTTGGTACTTTTTTTATAAAACATTTTTTTTTATTTATTGACATATTCGTAATAAATTATGGGCTCCCACTACAATATTGAAATTTTTTATGCTTCAGTGGGGAGAAAAAAGTACCAAAAAGGGAAAATAGGGAGTAAACGGGTAAAATCTGTATTTTGGTACTTTTTTGTCACCCCATCTATCTTTTAAACCCATTTACATAGAAATAATTGTTATATCACATTTGAAAGTTATCTAAAAAAGCCAAATACGAATTTGGTACTTTTTCAAAATTCGGACATTTAAGGGGTAAAAACCGTAACTATTTTTGGTACTTTTTTACAAAACATTATTTTATTTTTTTATTCAAAAATTTAGTTTTTATTGTTGGTCATCAAAAAAATAAGCGGATAGGTGTCTGGTACTTTTTTGAAATTCGACCCTTTTGGGGAGTAACCGGGTAAAACCTGTATTTTTAAACTTTTTTGCCACTCAATCTATCTATTAAACCAATAAGCTTTGGAATAAAAAAATATCACATTCGTAACGTAACTAAAAAATACAAATATAAATTTGGTAAATTTTCGATATTCGAACGTTTAGGGGTGAAAACGTACCTATTACAAAGTAGCGGGTTGAAACCTAGAAACATAAACTTTGGCGTAAAAATATGTCCACAAAAGAAAAGGAGACGCTAACGAAGTAGCGGGTTAAATGCTAGTATTTTTTATATTTTGAAGAACAAACTTTTTGCCAGCTGTTAAAAACAGGTCGGTCCAATTTTGTGTTTTGTTCTCGTCAAATAAAAAATTGCATTATTACAGGGTCGGCAAAACATTTTTTTTTTTTTTTTCAATTTATCAATTGTCTATGGATTTTTCCTTACAGACATTTTACAAATTTAAATTTACACTTTAATAAAATAGACTATGAACTAACATTAGATTAGATTACATTTATTTTACTGCATATCAATTTAGAAAATCAATTATTGACTTATTGACTTTGTTTCCAATGAAAAAATCTATATAATTGATTGACTTTTTTTATGATTCTCAGAATTAATAAAAAAAGGAATAAACAAAAGGTTATTTGATTTTTATGATTGCTGTAGCAAAGTAATAACCCTGCAGATAATATTGGACTACTCGGTCCATTGTGGCTTAAATGGACTACTTATAACATGGTCCAATGTACTGTAGTATGGACCATATTAGACAAATTAACATGTAGTGCTGCCAACAGCTGCATGATGTATAGGTGTACTATACTATAGTTTACAGTATTACACATTGGTAGCCCTGATGTTGTCCATTATTAATTGTTTATTTAAAAGTGAAACAAGAAAGTTTTTTAAGATTTGTGAAAAAAAAAATAAAAAAAATTAAAAATACCAAGTAAATATGTATAATAATAGCAATAGTGGATTACAGTGCACGCCATAAAAGGCGATCAGTGAAAAAGTAGTAACATGGAGTACTTTTGAAACTAACCCACTTGAGTACTCCATGGAGTAGTTTAGGGACTACTTCGGTTGGTTATATGGTCCACTCCTAGGACATCGTAATGTTAAATAGACCACCTTTTTACCATATAATTGGAGTTGTTTTGGAATACTCCTACTTCTTTATGGACTACTCTTTACACGCATGTATGGACTAGTCTCGATATCTGCAGGGAAGCGTTGATAAATGTGAGTGGACAATTAAAAGGAGAAAAGGAACGTGCACTTTTTTAACTATTTGGGTTTTTACGTTAGTTACCTGCATGATTTTTTTTTTACAGAAATTGCACCCAAATTTATTAGTGCTCATGTTTTGGAACGTTTCGAAAACATATTTCATAAGTACCTGCCAGTAAAATATGGAAATATTTGTAGTATTTATAGGTGCTCTTTGATCGATTTTTGTCATTTAACAAGAGTCGACGAACGCGAGAAGTACAAGTGAATTTTTCTCCGGTTTTTAAAAGTGAATAACAACCAAACATATAATATGTGGAAAATAACAAGTGCCCAAATGGATAATTTTTGTTATGTTTTTGGTCATATCGTCCCAAAAAGAGGCCAACTGGATCGAAAAAAATTGATTACTGAGGAATTCAAAACAGCGTCATTATTTTGATGAAGCAGATTTAAGTGGTGCAAATTTTACGCCGAACACAGTATGCAAAAATTAAATTAATACCCTTATAATGTGGATACATGGAAAAGGTGGACAGTTTTCTTTTATGAACCCAGTAATTTGGGTGGAAGACCTAACTGGACATGGTGAATCCAGGTGCTACGCATGCATAAATTCTCGTCATGGATTAAACAGAAAACAATTGAAATTAAAAGTATACATTGCTGCTTTAACTGCCACACTTCTAGTTAAACGCGCTGCTGGTATCGATACACCTTAACCTCCGAGTCTGGATTCTGTGTCCCTGCAAGCCGAACCCGTTTTCACCAATCCGACCAATTTGAATGATGTTGATTGGACACCCGATATTGAAAATAATGGACCACAGACATATTCTTAAAATATTAATTGAGACTTGACTGGCGTTTGGTGTAAGAAACACGAATTATCACATTGTGCTGGCTAATTGAAAAAAAAAATTCAGCGGTGACGTTGTTACGTCTTAAATGCAGCATATTTAAAAACCGAAATACAAAATGACACTTGTCATGTTTTGCTAAAATTAAAGGGAAGTGTTTATTTGTAGAAACACATTTCGAGAGTTAAACAAAACTAATTAGTCAAATAGTATTTAAGTAACTGTCTTAAACAATCACATTATTGGGGGGATTCACAAGGAGTGCTATCAAGTCATATCGTCATAATGTCCTAAATAATATTTTACAATTGTTTAAAAAAAAAATATTGCTGTGTTTCAAACAACATAAAAAAAAATTTTTTTTAAACAATTGTAAAATATTATTTAGGACATTATGACGATATGACTTGATAGCACACCTTGTGAATCCCCCCATTATTTCATAAGAATTCGATAAAAGCTGGAATATTCTTAAAAAAAAATTGTAAAACCAAACATATTAATTAAATTCCACTTACCTGGTCAACATATTAGCACGATTAACCGCAACCTCCGCTTCAACCCGAAAACGATCTTGAGCATAACGATCGACCACGCCCTCTCCCAAATTTAGCGAGGTACCGGCCTCGCAATTCGAACCGAGCGAATGTTGAGTCTCGACGATTTGCAAAAACTTTGTTACAACATCACGACCGTGCATTAAATCACGACGATTACTACGCGAAATTTCGTCCCAATCGTAAATCTCTTCCGAATTTGCGGCATCTACGACACCCTCGAGAAAATGATTAGTCTCATCATCACTAGATATTTCGGCAATGCCTTCGGTTTCACTATCACTTTCCTCCAAATCACTTAAAGGAAAACCATTGGCATGACTTCCAACATCGTCATCATTTAAAGCCTCCTCCATTATTAGATCTTTAGACGAAGAGACATCATCTTGCATTAAATCCGAAGATTCATTGAAATTAATTTCGTCTTTGTCATAGAAATCAGATTGATGGGCTTCAAAATTAATGGCTCTTTGGCTAGTGCTGGCCGATAGTAAAGGCTCTAAGGAATGATCTTCAAAAGAAAATGACATATCAAAGGGAAACTCTGTCGGTGTGGCGGTGGTGTTATAATTATTCATTAGGGCATAGTCCTCAGTTGTATTGATTATAAGATTTGCCGAACTCAAATTGTGATATGTATTGGAGCTATTCGATAAATTAAAAGGTTTAAATTTCAAATCTTTTATTTCCGGCCAGAAAGTTAAAAAATTCTCATTCTCATTTTCTGTTTCATTATCATCTAAATCAACATTGTTATCTATATCCTTAATGAATTCAGAGGAGAAGTTTTTAAATTGTTTATCGAATTTATCATCTAAAAGGGAATTGAGTGTGGTGGCATATAATAAATCAATGTCATCATCGAGGTGCTCATCACTGCTACCATTCGAATTACCTTCATCATTTTGATAGAAAACATCAGACAAATTATCATCGTTATCTTGCTCCTCGTCATCAGTGTCATCATCATCGTCATCGACTGCGTCCATGATATCTGTTAAATCACCATCATTTACAATTTCATTTGTGTCAATATCATTTGCAGCCGCAGCCGCAGCCGTAGCCGCAGCCGCAACATCTGCATTTTGATTTGACTCCTTGGCCACTTGATGACTGCTTTTGGCATCTGTGCTTGCAACAGTGGCTGTTCGTTGGATATGTTGTTGCTCCTGCTGTTTATGTTCATCTGCTGTGTGGGTAATTGTATTTGTATCCTTTGGTCGTGCTTGTTGCTGTTGCAATTGTTCGGCTTCTAGTAAACTGCGATGATGGTTTTTGGTCAAATGACCACGATTTGTATTGAATTTGTCAATATTCAATTGTCGCAAACTTTCCACAATTTTCTTTTTATGCAATTTTCGTATTTTGTGGGTCACAGCTTTCAGAGTTGCCGTGGGCACTGGAGCAGAAGGTGTTAAATGATGTGTTGCCACTGTGGCCTGTAATATGCTATGAATGTTGTTGCCGCTGCTGCTGGTAGAAGAGATTACATTACTGTTGTCTCTGGCATTATTTGCATCATTTGCATTATTCAAATGGCTCGTTACATTGTTAACAACATCAAAGTCTTTCACACCAACAACGTCACCTCGAACATGTTTAGAGTTGGCTACAATGGGACCGGCAACATTCGATAAAAAAGAATTTTCTGAATATTTGTTCAGTTGCTGTTGGGTTTTTAATGAAATTTCCCGTATGTTATCATCACCATCTTCTATAGGTTGGCTAGCGGCCTCCTTTAGATCATTGACATTTTGTTGAAAATGAAATTCCTTATTTCCTGTAGTGGCGGCTTCATACAAATTCCTTGTTAAATGTGGCTGTAGCTGTTGCTCTTTCTCACTGGCGGTATGTCTGCGCTGCTTGGAACGTTCATGTCTTATATTTAAGACATCCATGCCACCCACAACCGCATTTTTACTTAGTTTACCTCCCTCCACAACGAGCTCATATTGCGTTGCCTCTCTAATGCTGGAACTGATGGTAGTGGCTTCAATTTTATTTGGTGTTACATCGAGACCATTTAAAATTAGCATAATTTTAGCTAAATTCATAACAATATTAATGGCCAGCATCGTTTGTTTTTGGTGTTTTAAACAAAAAAAGATAAAAAGACTTTGAACAAAAAAAAAAGGTTAGCAAAATCTCTGTATTTTATTAACGTCTCCTATTTGATTGTTTTGTTTTCGTCCTTCTAGCAACTCCTTTTTTGGACAGTTTTATTTTTATTAAATTTTTTTCTTTTTGGTGTTTTATGTTATATGTCTTCGAAACGAGACTACCTTTGAATTTTTAACCGTTTCAATTTGACTGTGGCCTCATAATAATTACTAAATAAAATTTTAATAAATTTTTTTCCTTTATTATTGTTGGTTTTTTCATAAATCATCCTTAACATGGCGCCACATTTGCTTTTTGTTTTTATTGCAGGAAAAAACTATTTGTTATACATTATTGAGATATTTTCTATTATTTCATATTTCGACCTCATGTTTTTTGTGGGAGTTTTTGTTTTGTAAAGGTGAACGAATTGCCAGCAATAAAATCTGAAAAAAGTAAAAAAGACAAAAAAATTAAATTAAATTTTTTTCAGAAATTCTTGCGTTAAATGTAATGTGTAATGTTAAACCCAATTTAAGTGGTTTATCTTAAAGCACAAGTGATAAAAAGTGTGGTCAAATTTTAGGTTAGAAAGGCTGTCAAATGATAACACGTAGAAAACTGAGCTGTCTTTTTATTCAGTGAAAACTTGAGAAATTATTCCCACGAATGCGACTAGTACATTTCACTGATAAAAAATCTTTAAAATTGGGCTTTGAATAATAATTATGGATCGATTTAATTTTTGGCCACTCTCCTGATAAGTCCAAAACTTAATTTCAAACAAAACTCTTTAACTGCCACATATATATTCAGCCTTATTGTGGTTGTCGTTGTCGTATACGACTGTGTCGTTCTTTGTAATAGATTAAAGTAACTCAGAACATGTGTTCTTTAATCTACTACAAAAAACAGAAAAAATACCACCTTGTTAAAAGGCACATGTATAAAATGTCTTGCCGATCCTGTAATAATGCAATTTTTTATTTGGCGAGAACAAAACACAAAATTGGACCGCCCTGTTTTTAACAGCTGGCCAAAAAATATGTACATAAATTAAAAAGTTTGTTCTTCCAAATATAAAAATAAAATATACATAAACCAAAATTTGTTAATAGATTGATATTAAATAAATAAATAAATAAACAAAATTAATGACGAAATTCCAATTTCTTTAGTTTGTTTTTTGTAAAATATGTAAACAAGAAAATACCTTTGCCAGATTGCTGATTTATTAACACCAAGTTTTTCAGATTTCTTGATTTGACGTTTTTTTTCAAAAACAATTTTATAACACCGAATCCACTAAAATTGTTTATCACTGACAACTAATCAATAACAATGTAATGCTTTTTATGTTTTTTACTAATAAATAATAGAAAAAATAACTATTAAAATTTTAAATTTTTAATGTCCTGATTAGAGGCGATTTTTCCCAACTTTGTCTGGTAACTCTATACATAAACAGAAGCCATCTTTTTACAGGGCATTATCAACACTGTCGATTTATACGGAGCGTAAAGTGCAATGCCTTATGCCATTAGTAAAGGTGCATTTTTTAGAATAAAACAAGCCACCCTTTTAGAGTGCGAGGCATTTTTAAGAAACGAATACCAAATTGCATTTTTTTAAATAAAATTTAAAATTTTTTGTAGAACAGAAAACACCATTTATCTTAAATTTGCCCACTTTTTAGAAAAAGGCCATTAATCTTAAATTTGCCCACTTTTTAGAATAAGGAGTTCCATAAAATAACGAAATTTTTCACTTTTTGAGCTATTTGTTTGTTTATACCACCCAATTTATATGTACATTATAAGCGTGCGTCTTTTTAATGTTCAATGTTCAAGTTTAGCTGTGCAATTACAAGGGGAAAAAATGTTTTTTTGGAAAAATTTTTGCCATTAATGAAAAATATACCCTGAAGTCATACGAAGACAAAACAGTCTAAAAATGCAGATTAACCCTTTAAATTTTAAAAAATCTGCCAATTCGAATAAAATAAAATATAATTAATGTATATTTTAATGTAAGTTTTAAGTATAAATATAATAAAAAGGCTCTTAATGAAAAGTCTCTTGTTAAGGGGAATCTCCATTCTTGCACTGGTTTTGTCTTCATATGACTTAAGGCCAGTTTCATAAAAATCACAAAAATATACAATATTTTGCAATTTATCCTTTAGAAGCAATTATTGGAAGGATGTGAGAAAAAGTGTTTCTATATAAATATTTCGATAAAAGTTTCTCACAAGAACTGTCAAAATAAGTCACATTTGAAATTGATTCGAGAAAAATAAAATTTTCAAATATGGAGCAAAATTTATGTATGGCTTTTTAATTTTTTTTTATTTGAAGAGAAAGAATTTAAATGATGAAAATAAATAAAACACAATTGTTATATTTTGTTGTTTTAATTTTTTTAAGGCCTTTATTGTTTGCTTTTATGCAGGGCTGCCAGATAAATTTGTGAAAAAATCGTTAATTTTCTAAGAAAAAATAAAAAAAATCGTCTATTTTGTTTTAAAAATCGGACAATTTTGAAAAATTTTTGTTTGATTTTTATTAAAACACATATTTTATACATACAACCTTAAGCTTGAGGTCTATTTAAATACAATTATTTATTTTATTTTTTCTTTAATCCGATAACAATTTAAAATTACAGATTGTTTTTGTTTTCCTGAAATAATCACGCAAAGGCGTGACAAAATATCATATTGGAATTAAACAAACACTTTTGGCCAAAAAAAAAAGTAAAAAATTTCCTATAGTGCATTGACTTAAAAATGGGGTAATAGTTTAATGTTTTTAGCACATAAACAAATGTATTAAATAATCTAAGGAAATAAAAATTAAGTACTTTTCCTTCGAGATTTTGATTTTGCCGATAAATTTTTTAAGCTGCCTTTTTTTAAAGATATCGTTTTTCTGTGGTGCCTAATACACAAACATATACAACTATTTAAAATTATTTTATTTCTAAGAAAAAATCAGCAAATCGGCAGTTTGCCAATTTAGGAACAAAAAATCGTCAAAACGACGATAAATCGTCAAATCTGGCAGCCCTATTTTTATTATACCTATCTTTCGTTGACGTTTCGCTTGCATTTGACACATAATTACTGGAAGTATTCCAGTTAAAACAGAATCTTTGTTGTCTGTTCTCGCATTCAAATACAGAAACACTTTTTTCTCACAAATCGAGAAACGATGGAATTTTTTGTTTCACACTTATTGTGAGAAATTTTGCGATGCGAAAAATACAGAAACGAGCTACAGGTGTAGGTAATTCTCATTCCCTCTGTAGTCTTATTTGCTGATAGCTTTGGCTTTTCTAAAATTATTTAGGAGAACGTTTCCTGATGATCAGGCCTAAGCAACCAGTGAAATACGCACAGAAACAGCTTATCCTCCAACAATAAATTTTAGTATTTTTATCAATTAAAAAAAAGGGAATTTAGCGCAATAAATAAAATCTTTTAATGAAAAAAAATTATGTATTCCCAAAAACAAAATTTTTTTTGATAATAAGCTCCAAATACATATGGGCATTTCCATGTCATCGTACGTGACATTTGTACGCCTTCGGAGCGATGGAATTTTTGCGCAAATAGTAGTAACTGGAAAACTTATTAATCATTATGTTTCTTTTAGAGGGTACTATATATGAAAAAAAAAAATTATTACATTCGAAACCTTGTTGTCCAAAATACCTAGCAAAATAGGTGTATATCGTACGTGACATAAAACGGAAGTGATTTTGGGGTGAATGTAAACAAATCCGAAAATCTGCGAATTGTGGGATGTATTTTTCCTTTTTTAAATTTTTTGCATTTAACCATATATTTTTCCGTTATAATCCGTAATTGGAAAGAAAAACATTTTTCTGGATGGTTTTATAATGAACCAAATGTAATATCGTACGTGACATACCGTACGTGACAGATTTTTTTCTTATAGTATTTACAAGATATGAAATATATTTTTGGGAAATATATGCATACAAAAACTTAAAACAAACAAGTCAGAAAGTATAGTCGGCCAAGCCCGACCATATAATACCCTACACCATAATATTTTAAAAACAAATTTTTGAGTGCCCCTATTTTTGACCCATCGCCAATCATGGTCGCCGGAACAGAATTATGCTATGACGTTAAGAGTTATATAAAAGTTATTTGTGCCGAATATTATTCAGATATCTTCATCTATATGAGATTTTCTTGCCTTTCAGCGATTTTAGGAAGGGGGTTTATATGGGACCTATAGTTAATTTTGGACCTACCAGCACAACATTTTATCACGACATAGTACTTGTCGTAAAAGTTATTGTCGCCAATTTTTATGTCAATACCAGCATTTATTAGAAAGTTACAGCATTAAAAGCTATTTTCTGGAGTAGTATTTGAATGAGTGCTATGGTCAAATATGGACCGATACCAATTATATTTGTTTAGATCATTAAGACTGCAAAAAAATAATTTTTGATCAAATTTCAACCTAATACCAACATAATAAGATGATACATTTAGTTGAATTTATAGTAATACAATATCGTACGTGACGACGTTTAACAGCTTATAAAATTTTTATTATACCTATTTTAAAAAAAATTCCGGTCAATATTTTTTTGCAACAAATATCTTGCTTTGAACGTTTATTTTGAAACACGTTCGACTGATCAAATACCAATGACATAGACAAATGATGTTTTTGCACCACGTACGTGACATTTAAATAGCACCCAAAGCAAACCAAAAAATATACCACTAAACAAACTATATATTTGGTCTCTCCTCGTGAATTTTGTTCATTGTTGTTGTAACATTAATTTTAAGGTATAATTCCAATGTTACCAGTATCTGTATTTAATCGGCAGAAAAGTGAAAATTGTTGATTGCAGTTACTAAAAATGAATCAAAGAGATAGTCAGTTTTAACTTTTATTTTTTGCTCTTTAAAAATTGTAATAAGCTGTAAACCCCTTTGCATAGTAAAGTTTGAGTGTTTTTTTACTTTCTACCATATTCGAAAAATAGTTTCAAGGCTATTTTTTTTTTTTGAGTCGTGGTTGACATTCTCATGGAAATGCCCATATGTCAAAATTTGACCTTCATGATTTTAGGGTTAAAGTTTTTCGATTTTAGTAAGATCTATATATTAAATATATAATGTTCTGAGCTATAATATTCTGAATAGGTTTTGCTTAAAATTCATAAAAGTAAGGATATTAGGCTTATTCCCAAAAATCGCAAAGTATAAATCGCAGGTACGGAAAAAATATTGGAGTTATCGACATAATTTTTTCTCATTTGTATTCCCTATCATATATATATTTATATATATTTGGATCAAACCTGCCAATAGGCAACCGGTATACAGCGAAGACCATTAACGTCTCTCTGACCACTTGAACACGTACTGTAATGAAATAAAATTAACATATTTTAATAAATATTTGAATAAGAGCTAATTTTGACTTCAAATATACCCGTATTTACTTGTATATGAGTTTATATTTATTATTGCAAATGTATTTATTTAATGGCAAAACAAATTTATTTTTTCCCATTGTAAATATTCCTTCAAGCTTGAGAGGGAATGCGCAACACCTTTCTGATATGATATGAGCCTAATTTTAGGCGAAACATATTTTTGTATTGCAAAGAAGATTTCTAGGGGGAGAGTTACGGTACAATTTCGCAAAGATGAAAAATAAGACGAACCCTAATGCACATATATACCTTTTTCATTCCGATTGTATTTTCTAAAATATTCATCTATCCCCATCCTGGGTCCAAGTGAAAAGGGATGTTCATTCAAACATATAAGTCTGTCCGTCTTTCCGGTTGTACTAAAGTTTGAAGCGCACCTACACAATGCTCAAAAATACAGGGGGACCAAATAAGGCCTAAAAGAAAAGTTATACCAACCACGTATTACTTTTTTTTTTTTTTTTTTGTTAATAAATGTTTATAATGGGTGCTTTATAGTATCACACAAGTCTTACATATTTTGAAGAAAATACAACAATGTCATAAAAAGTAGTCATTATTTTTTGAAAATTTTTAAAAAATAATTATATCAGGGAAGCATTTTCGAAAAATACTTAAGACTTTGTGGGATAATGTATAACAGCCTTAAATGTTATTTTGCAATTTTTGGAAATTGATGATTTATACCTTTATTAACAACAACAACGCGTTAAAATTATTGAATTTTTTCGATTTATATCAACGATCAATAGCTACGACGACACGAAAATATCGTCAATATTTGAATTCAATATCATCTACCACAATCTTCATGATTAGGAATTTAGTCGGCCGGTTTGAGGAACGGGGCTCATTGATCGACCGTCCTGGAAGAGGTGCTCATTGAACAGAGACCCTATGGAGGGTGTAGCGATTATCGAAAGGATACTTCACCTTTTAGGCATAATCTGGGGCATAATCGACTGCAGTCCATAACCGGAAATTGGTAAAATCGTAAATTGACCGATCTCAATAGATCTTGAAGATTTCTTGCGATCGCTCCTGACCAGAGATCCTCTCTGCTACCACAGGAGTCGGGAGTGGCACGGCACCGGACTGACTATTGGTTGAGGCCTTCGTTAGTATTCTTCTTGCGGGAAATGCTTTCTGTCTTTTATGAAGATTGCCTTTGCGAAGGTTTCGTGTTTCCGTTCAAAAGATACTTTTGGGTATCACGTAATGGTTTCGGTTTACAACCCAAAGTCGCAGGAAGAGATATGCCACTAAAGGGCTGATTGTCCTGAGGGAGAATTAATCCTGAGTGCTGTTGCTACTCACCAGATGATTCTCGCATCTTTCCAAAAGCAGGTACTAAACAAAGAGCAAGTGATTTCTTTCCGGATTGTTCACACAAATTGATACCTGTGTGTGCTGGTTGCACTCGAAATTGGGAGCGGTTGGTAAACGCGTTATTTATCATCCAGTGGCTAAGATCCACCATGGAATTGAGTCCTAAAAAGATATCCATGTAGTTTTTTCCAACAGCTGTCGCATAAACATGCTGAAATGGATTTATAAATTAACCTTAAGACTTTAGGACATAAGAACAAAACGTAATACCCTCCATAATCTTTCACAGTGGTTGCAAGTTGATCTAAATAGTAAGAAAATTATAAGTTTTTGCAGAGTATATTCTATTAAAAGCAGATTTCTTTAGTCTCAAAAACGTTAAAACTATTTAACTAGTTTTTTCCCAAATATCGATTAAATGTCGTTGTAAGATGTATAAACAGCAAATATCATCAAAGGGTTTCCCTTGAATTTTCTTTCGAATCACATATCTAACAAAAAAAAAAAATATTTGTGTTAATATTTGAATCAATTATACCAGATATGTCATCAGTTCTTAACAAAATTCAAATAACCAACAACTAATCTTAATACACATATATTTTCTTATTTGTATGTTTGTGTATATATAATCTCCTTTAATTCTATTAGTTGGTAATTTATTGAGTTGGAACAAATTGATTACGGTTAAGGAAGAAAAAGGTCAAAATGTTGTTAAACTAAAAAATACCATTACGACCATGCTTTTCTTCTCCCTTGCTTTCTTTAAGGGTTAATTTTATTTCTTTAAATTAAAAGAACCTTTTTTAAGGTCATTCCATTCATTCATTTATAAATATTTTCAAGAAAACAGAATATGAAGAAAATTAAAATAAATTTAAAATTAAAATTTAAGGAACAATATTTGTGTATATTTAGTAATAAAAAACAACTTTATCTCTTTAACAAGGTAAATTAAAATGGACATATTCTGCTAATTTGACCTTTTCCAGTAAAAGAAAAAAGGTTAAACAAACTTATCAATGGCGACAAATTTACAATAGCTTCAAGGTAATACAAAATGGAAGAAGAAAAAAAGATATATTCAGAGGTTTTTAGTTCTGCTTTAATGGACTCCATACTAAACTTATTCAACTTTTTTCTTGATAACTTCGCTTTTGCCAAAAGGACGTATTAATTTAATTTTTATTTGCAGCGACACCTAGAAGTACGTAGAACTACAAGCAGCTGGATAACAGCTATTCACACTGTTGCCAACGGATTTCCAAAGAATATCGCTAAAACAGAATGAAAAATAGCTGAAAATAAAAGCTAAATTTTTAACTTATTAAAAAATATATATTTCGCTAATTACACGTTTTTGCAAATAACTTTTTCGAAATATATAAAAACTTAGCGACAAATCGCCTTTTTGCAAATAAAATCAGTAACTTATGTTGAGTTTTATAAAATTATGAATGAAACGATTTGATAATGCATCATCAAATACCATTTTTAGGAACAATTTTCAGGAAGCATGTAGAACAGTGATGGAAAATTGAAAATTTTATATGGTACTGACCACCAAGCAAAAGAGTACTTTTTTCAACATTTTGGTACTTTTTTCAAACATATTTTTTTTTTTTTTTGGAAAATAAACTTAAAAATAAAAAACTAAAATACATAATTTTTTGCCCATATCTCTGCCATTTATGAACCGAGCTGCTCAATTTCAACAGCAAAATTTTGATGAGGATATCTGACATTAAAATAATCAACAAGCTGTGTTGCCATAACCTTTTGATAAGAATATGCCAAAACTTTAAAAAAAAATATGATAAAATCTGCTAAATCGTAAAATGAAGAAAATCGGCTAAGATTAAAATAAAAAAAATTTCGATCTACCAAAGGTTAAAAATACAATTTGGTTTAAGGATTGATGTTTGACTACTGACGTCAGCAGTCATCGATGGCTGCGAGTGTAAGACGGCAAATCCCTCTGAGGAGACCTAGTGGTTGAGGTCGAAACATGTCAGGGTAACCAGCCGCCTGGGTTCGAATCACACGCCAGCCAGCCTGGCTTCGAATCCCAGGTCAGTCAAGAATGAAAATTATCAATAACAATTTTAATTAATCTTCCATGTTGTAAAAATTCCTTTCTTCATAAAAAATAATTTAATGAAAATTAAATTTAATGAACTTAAGCCTAATTAAAAATAGTAAAAATTTGGATTAAAAAACCATGAATAGTTCAACAAAATAACCACAGTACTAATAAAAAAAATTTTAAATTTGCTTACAATATGATAATATTCTGAATTTTTATAAAAAAAGATTATGCTAAATATTTGATTAATAAAATTTTTTTAATCAGGCTTAAGTTCGTCGAATTAAATTTTCATTAAATAATTCTAATGAAGAAAGTAATTTCACAACAAAAAATGAAATAAAATTTTATTGATCATTTTGATTTTTGACTGAGCTGGGGATCGAACTCGGGCCGAATTCACATGTTTCGAGAATTACCGCATTCACTTCATCAGAGTTTTTGCAGTTTCACCCTTTCCGCCACTACGACGGCTGTCAGTCTATAGTCAAACATCAATGTTTTAACCAACGCAATTTTTTGGTGGATCGAAATCCGCTGTAATTGATAATCAAGTTTTCAATTTATTTACGCCTCTTCCTTACTAGTGTTTTTTAGTACTTTTACCAAGAATTTTTCTTGAATACCAAAGTTAATTTTTGTGTTTTTTCTCTTCTTATATTGAAATTTTTGCACAGCCTGAAGGATATTTAAATTTTTAAACAAAGACCTCGTGCCAAAGCTTTACAATAATTAGTTTTCTTGTGGTTAATTGAATCGCTTATGATTTTTAATACAAGTTTTGATTCATCTTGTTTTATTTTCATTAAATTATCCTAATGAAGAGAGGAATTTTAATATAAGTATGTATCATAATTTTTTTTTTTTTTTTTTAAATAATATTAAATTATTAATGTGACAAACGAATAAGTAATAAAAATTTAAATAAAAAATTGTTTAAAAATATGTATGTACATATGTAAACTAATAGCCTATTTCCAATGTGCGAAAGAATTCTTTCGTTCGCATAACTACATTCAAAACAAAAACAAAGTCTAAAAATTTGTTTTTGTTTTCAATGTAGTTATACGAAAGAAACAATTCTTTCGCACATAGGAAATAGGCTATAAGTCGTTTGAAATAAATATTTTCCAAAATAAAAATACTTCGAAATTGGCGATGGTATATTTAAAATATTGATTCGAAATTTTTACGGAATAATTTTCTTGCTATATTTAACCATCTAAAAGGTACTGCGCTAAATCTCATATACATTTAGCATTAAGGTAAGATTAGGAGTCGGAGTTGAAATTTCACCGGTTGGAGTCAGAGTTAGTACTTATTGGTGACGACTCCACAGCCCTGGTTGTCAATGTTAAAAAAATAGAAACGCTAAATTTCTAAGCAAAGAAGTATAACAAGAAAAGAGAACTAAAACGGACGTGGGGGTACCGTGGTATTTTTGAAAGGAAAAAGTACTGAAAATAGTACCATAGTACTGAATTTTCCATCACTGACGTAGAACATACAATCATACATACATAGGTAAATAAAAAACTAAATTAATATATATCAAATTTTAATAAAAATTTCAATATACCCTCGAAGTCTAAAGAAACACTACGTGACAGTTTTTTGACCAAATGAATCTGATACGTAATCTTTATGTTAAATGCTGAATCCGAATATGAATTCAGAATTGTCGAAAGTGGAACAAGTTTCGAGATATTCCGAAAAACCGTTATTTGTTTTTTAAAAAAAGAGGATGTCACTTAAATGCAAAATTTTTTTTAAAAAAAGTTAGACGGATTATATATGGTTTTAATGAAAGACAATTAAATTACTAAAATAATAACGGGTCGCTTGTAAACATTGGTCAAGAAACGACAGAGTTACAGTGGTCAAAATTTGAAAATATATTACAAATTTTATGATTTTTTGCAATTTTGTTCTTATGAAGTTATTTTTTTTAAACCAAATAAATGAAAAGTTTACAGCCAGGCCCACAATGTCGACAAGAACATTTCTTTCGCATTTTTATATTAAAAACAATAATAAAAAACTAAAATTTGTTTTTGTTTTCAATATAAATATAAGAAAGAAATGTTCTTGTCGACATTGTGGGCCTGACAGTAATATCAAAAATTATTTTCGAGAATGAAATATTTATTATTAATTAATTCATTTATTAATGATGTGCTAATAATCCCAATTTTTGAATGAAAACACTGAAATTTATTGTTGTGGGAAAGCTAGCTTCTATGCGCATTTCACTGGTTGCTTAGGCCAGCTCGTCAGGAAACTTTTTCCAAATACTTTAGAAAAGCTAAAAACATTATACAAGTAAGACCATAAAGTGAATAAGAATTTTAAACACTTATTGCGGAATTTCGGTTTTTTCAGTAATTTCAATTAACTAAACCGTTTTTGAGTTACGCGAATATATGTTGTGCAACCTCCTCCATTTTCGAAATAACGGTATATCTCGAAAACCAGAGCCAATCTTAAAAAACCGTGGGCACCACTGGATTCAGCGTACCCGAATTATGTTAAAACGCCATGTGCCCGGCTTGTCTGTTTTTTCAACTAGCGTAGTGTTATTAATATTGATAGATACTTGGGGGACGTAACAAGGTTTCCTTTTCCTTGTAAAAAATATTGCCTGTGTTTTTTCACTGTTCAACATAATTTTCCATGTCTTAAAATAAGTTGTAATCTCCACTAAAGCTCTTTGTAAATTTGTTACAACATCAACAGCAAACATATCCGAGCATATAATTGCAGTATAGTCTGCAAAAATTTACATTCTACAATAATCAAATGGGGGAAGATCGTATGTATACAAATTATAAAGTATCGGAGAAAGACATGAACCCTGCGGACAACCGGCTGGGACACTATAATTTCCAGAACAATCTGAAGCAACGTGTAATTTAAAACTACGGGGAGAGAGAAAACTCTGAATAATTTTAACAATATTTGTGGGAAAGTTTAAACGAATCAACTTAAAGATTAATCCATTGTGTTACACTGAATCGAATGCAGCTTTGACATACAAACTTATCAATTATTTCTAAGTTGGTTTAATCCAGAATTCGTGCTTAAAAAATTCCAAAAGTGGATTGATTATTGATTCTAACCAAAACATTTACCGCAGAAAACCAAAGAGAGAGACAGCGAGAGGGAGAGAGAGAGAGCATATTATTTACTTACCAATTCACCTTTATTGTATTGCCCCCTTTGTTTACAGCAAAACTCACAATTATAAGACACCAGCAGCAGGCCTGACATGCTTTTCGTAATCATTATTTTTTTAGAATTAATCATTAGCAGCGATCATCATCTCCTAGTGGGTACAATGCGTATTAAGCTAGCAGCTATCAAAAAATCTCGGGCCTGATTCTGGCAGTCGTGAGCGAGTACTTGCTCGATTCGAAAGCAATTTAATATCTAATTATTTCAGTCAAGACTGCACGAATCGGAATTATTTTTTCAGTGTTGTAAAGCATTAATTTGAGTTTCACAATACTGAAAAAATAATTTCGATTCGTTCAGTATCGACTGAAAGAATTAGAAATAAAATTGCTTTCGAATAGAGAAAGTACTCGATCACGAGTGCCAGAATTAGGCACCTGGCCGGACGACTGCACGTTAGTTCGACGTGGCTAAACAATCTCAGGCCCCTGTTGCAGAGCAGTATGTTGCAACACTCCAATCTGCGCTCGAAAACAATGTTATAAACACGAATGACTGGGACCAAGTAAAGCATACCTTCTTGGACGCTGCTGACAAGCATTAGGGGCACTGCCAGCATAAAATAAAACCGTGAATGTCCGAACTAACGTTGCAGCTGATTGAAGACAGGAAGTCAGCTAAAGGTTTGCGAAATAGTGTAAAAACGCGTAGCCAAAAGTCTGAGTATGCAAGAGCGCACAGTGACCTGGACAAGCTGGCCAAGCGAAGTGTACGCCGAGACAGAAGAGCGCACAGAAAAAATTATTGAATTTCTCCAATCACCAAATTTATACAAAATTCATAATATCAAGCAAACAATTTGTTGATTTTGCACCTATTACCAAAATTATTATATTGATTACTAAAAATTTTAAATATTTTTTTTTCAATAAATTATATTTTTAATTTTAATTAAAAAAATGATCAAAAAACTTTGCCATTTCAAACAATGTGTTAATTTATTTAAATAAATAATGACAATTCCCAACAACAATTCTACGTGTTTAAATTATTGTATTTTTAACGAAAAAAGTCAATTAAGATTTTTTGTTATTTAATTAAAGTTTTAATTGAAAATTTATTTCAAAACAACTAAAATGTTAATTAATTCAAATTAAATTTTTTTAATTTTCTTTAAACTAATAAAATTATTGATTCAATTATCACATTAATTAAATTTAAATACTTTTTAAACCATTTTTTTAATTGATTAAACCCTTTTTTCTGTGCGTATACAGACGGTCTGGCGAAGGAAGCGCAAGCTGCAGTTGCTACAAACCGCACCATAGATCTCTACCATATAGCGAAAAAGTTAACGACAAAATCTATCGCTTCTACGAGATTGCTAAAGAACAGCTTGGGCGAACTAGTAACCTCAAAAATTCAACAACTGGAGATCTGAATAAATCACTACACGGAACTCATTAAAACACCAACTCAACGGAAAACAAATATATGCAACTGTGCTGGACATTCGGTAGGGCCTGATATTTCCCCTGAAAGTCCTTCAGTGATGGAAGTTACCAAAGCTATCAAGGCGCTTCAGTTTAACAAAGCCCCGGGAACCGACAACACCGTTCCAGAGATGTTAAAAGCAGATCCCAACGTCAGTGCGCGATTAATTCTCCCGATAATCGAAAAATTTTGGAGAACGGAGTGCATTCACGATGAGCTTAGCGAGGGTATTATTATCAAAGTACCAAAAAATGGAAATTTGCCAGAATGCAAAAACTGAAGAGGAATTACACTTCTGAGTATGGTAAATATGGTGGTAACGCATATCATCAAGGACCGACTCACAGCCTTGGAACCAGAACTCCGTCCGGAACAAGCTGGCTTTCGACCACGAAAATCCTGTGTAGACCTAAGAGTAATCGTTGAGCAGTATATAGTTTTTATAGACTTCGAAAAAGCATTTGATAAATTCGATCATGACACCATATGGAAGGCACCAGAGTGCAAATGCACCCCACCAAAGTTTGGCTCGCTTATAAGAAGTCGACGGGACTACATGTAAAGTACTCCATGAAAACAGCCTTGGCAATAAAATAAATGTGAACACCGGGGTATGGCAGGATAGCGTTATGAAGTGATGAAGACCGCAACAGATAGCTCCTCTGAAATTCAATGGGGACTATACAAGCGGCTAGGTTAGTTAGATTACGCCGATGACATTTGTCTCCTATCACACACGTTCAGCGACATGTCTCAAAAGCTAATGCTCCTAGAAGCGGCGACAGCAAAAATAGGATTGAAATGCATATTCAAGACTAAATCCATGCGTGTGAACACCGACAACAGGCAGTGAGTGCCTTGTCATGAATTTCATCGTGCTTGAGGATATCAGCAGTATTATCAGCAACACTGGATGATATAGCGCGGATATAGTAAACCGTATCAACCCTGCCCGGCGGTCCTTTAGCCTCCTGCGACCCGTATCTAAGGCTTCCCATATATTGTAACAAAAGGTGGTGTTGTACTATTTTAGTCCAGAGTTTTAACCGGCAGAGTTTGCCACTGGTTACGCTAATGCTTTTGCCGATCTCAACTTAATGAGGGCAAAAGGAGATTTTTAAGCAAACTAAATTCAAGGCAGTTAATGCCGATTTGAAGTTCTTTGTTTTAATCTGATTTATTTTGGGCCGTGAGCCCCTTTTTATACAAAATTTTCGTATACCTAAATTCTTATTCTAATTCCCCTCAAAAATAAACGACAAAATCGTCACTCAATTTACCAAACTGTTTATCTTGCATTTTTGATGGATCAATGTTCTCTACTTAATGCATGTGCCTTAATATTATTGTTTTTATTTTTAAGTCGGGTGTCAAATTCGTATTCATGTACACTTATTAGGGTGCCCCACATGCATTTGGTAAGAAAAACGAAAATCAGCTAATTCAACTTCAGCGTAAAGTCAACCCTATTGTGTGGATGTGAGACTTGGAATGCTGCTGCCCGCGACATAACTTCACTTCAAGTTTTCACCAACAAATGTCTGAGGAGAATTTTGAAAATATTTTGACCCAATGTGATATCCAACTTCAACCTATGGACAGTCACAAATCAAGTTCCTTTGTGTAAGTGGAATTGACTGGGTCACACACTACGTAAGCCAGCAGACGAAATCATCAGGGCAGCCATTGATTGCAATACACAGGGTACTAGAAGAAGAGGAAGACCTGTTCACTCGTGGAGAAGACAGTTGGACTCTGAAATAGCAACTACAAGAAAATCCTGGAACAAGATAAAACGTATAGCTTGTAACAGATCCCAATGGAATACATTTGTAATGGCCCTATGCTCCAAATTGGAACGAAGGGAATATATATATATATAAATATATTTTTTTGAAAGTTTATGTATTTAACTAAAAAATTTTAACAAATAGAATTCGGGAATTTTTGCTTTTTACTTTACTTTTTAAACATGAAAATAGTGTATGTTTTTCTTCTTGAAGTGTTGTTGTTTCTACACAAAACAATCAGACCGTTCTACCCACTTTTGTAGTGTTGTTGTTGTTTCTAAAACGCACTTTTACAAGCATTTGCTTTTGCACGCATAAAGAAAGCAATGCTGAGAGATGATACTAATAACAGCCGTACCTAAACAAGAGCGAAAGCCGGAACGATTCTTGCGCGTAGGTTTTACGCTGATATGCCATCGCCTAAACAAGTGTGTCAGCGTTTGTATTAATAGTAGTATTAACTTTCGTATTTTCAATTAAATATTATATTTTCATATATTTTTATCAAGCTTAAGGTCACTTTTTATAAAAAATCAATTAAAATATTATTATTTCGTGTTTCCTAAAACCCTCATAATAGAAATAAGCAATATTATTAAGGCCCTAGTGTGACTTAAAAATAGCTAATTTGCCGTTATTTATTATCAAACGATAAGAACAAAATCTGTCAAAATCGGATTTTTCAATTACAAGGTGCTGCCGCTGCGTCGCCGCCGCGTTATTTCGGTATGCTACTTACAATTTGTATGGGTATGAGGATTTTTGACAGCTAGAAAACGTGTAACGCTCTTGTTTAGGTGCGGCTGTAAGTTCTGTGAGAACACGTATACCACCAAATATATATTTTTTTTTTTTTTTTTTTTTATTAATTAATTCTTTATTTACAATCTGTCCAAGGACAATAAGCAAAGCTGTTAAATTTTTATACATCTCCAATAAGATATTAAGCATAAAATTAACATTAAAAATAATTTATCATACATAACGTTAAATTAAATTTAACGAAGATTTGTAATTTGATTTGACAATATTTTATAATTTAGATTTAACTTCTGAATTGAAGATCCAAAACGTGAAATCGTTTAAGTCGTCTGATTTCATCAGTAGAATCTAATAATGAGATGGCAACAGGATTGAAATGATTACTAACCGTTGAAGATATTTCTCGCTAAAAGATTTCATTTCATTTTTTAACTGGTGTCATGGAAAGATCATTTCTAATGGTTTTGTTTGTTATAACCCCCATTTGTTATCATTCTGAGAGTTTTGGACTAATATCTTTCGAGAATTTCAATATTAGAATTACTGGCAGTACTCCAGAGTTGCAAGCCATAAGACCAAACAGGTTTAAGAATTGTTTTATAAATTCTTAATTTGTTATTGAGATTCAATTGCGAATGCGGACCAATTAACCAATACAGTCTCTTTGTTTTGATTTTAAGTTGATCCGATTTACTTTTTATGTGGGGCTTCCAGGTCAGGCGCCTGGCGAGTATCATACCAAGGTAATTGACTCTGTCGCCACAAGGAATAATATTTCCATTGAGAACAACTGGAGGGCAATTTCCTTTTCTGAGTCCAGATGTTACGTGTTGAGATTTTTCGCAATTAATTTTGATGTTCCATTTCTTCAGCCACAGCCATAATTCATTGAGCATATGTTGTATATATATAGAGGCTTGAATAGGTGATTCACTGGTTGCCAAAATTGCGGTGTCATCTGCATAAGTCGCCACAAGAACGTTATCAAGGGTAGGCATGTCTGACGTGAAAATTGTGTATAAAACGGGACCCAAAACACTACCTTGTGGGACTCCAGCCTGTATTTTCTGAAGTTCTGAAGTCAAATCATTGACCTTAACGTAAAAATATCTTTCAGATAAATATCTTTTAAAGAGTAGATAAAATGGAGCTGGCAAGAATTTTTTAATCTTATAAAGTAAGCCGGTGTGACACACTCTGTCAAATGCCTGTTGAATATCAATAAATACCGCAGAACAATATTGTTTCTTTTCGAACGCATCTGTAATAACATTTACAATTCTGTGAATTTGCTCCGGAGTACCGTGATTATGTCTAAACTGATGTTCGGGGATGATATTATTTTTGTCCAAAGCAGGCAATAGCCTTCGTAAAAGAATTTTATCGAATATTTTAGAAATTACAACCAGAAGACTTATTGGTCTAAATGAAGTTGCCAGATTTTCTGGTTTGTTTGGTTTTTTGATCATAATTATCTCTGCGTACTTCCATTGAGATGGGAAGTGGTTAAGTCTTAAAACAGAATTGTAAATTAACGTTAAAAATACCACGCATTTATGTGTGAATTTGCTGACAATATTCGCGCCTATAAGGTCATATCGAGGGCTTTTCTTTTTATTAAGAATTTTAATTTCATTATTCACTTCGCTAGGGGTACAAAAATTGATAGGAAAATCCATTTGTAGCGGGCAGTTTAAAAAATATGCTTTTTCTTCCTGATGTGTATTAGAGCTAAACAAAAATGTCACAAAAGTGTTTTTTAAATGATCGGCAGTATCTTTATCTGTTCTGCACCACATACCAACCGGTTTTTTCAGTATAATAGCAAGCTTTTTTAACTTGATTTAAGAATTGTATTCTTTTTTTTTAAGGGAAATTCCGGCATTGGTTTTCGAAAAATATCTCATTTTGGTTTGTTTGAAGTACTTTTGTACTTGAATTTTTAGGTTTTCTTTCTTTCTGTTTATGAAACTCGATCCAAAACTTATCCGTACTTACAATGTTTTTCCATTCGCACATTTTAAATTTTTAGGACAGTTTTCACAATTCGATATTGCCAGAAGAAAAATGGATTTAAGTAACGTGGTTAACTCAAAAAAAAAGAGCTAAGTTGGCATCACTGGTTCTTGCTATTCTAACAAATATAAGTTTATTTTTAATTAATGACCTTAAAATAACGACTAACTGATTAAAAGTTGTCATTTGTATTTCCGTACTCTATCCGCTCAAATAAAACAGAATTGCTTTATAAAATTTCCTGCGTATTTTTTGTGGTGGCACAGTGTATTTTTTTATAACTTTTTGGTAATAACATTTTTCTTTTAACTAGATAAAAAAAAAGGAAAATTAAAATAGACATATTTTTTTATGTCACAACCACCACAGGTGGAACGGAAATTTTAATCAAGCCAAGTTGACAAGGACAAATTTAAATTATTTCTTAAAATATACACATCCTTTTGAAATGAATTCAACCTTTTTTAGAAGAAGAAAAAGGTTTAATACATTTATTAATGGTGACAAACTAATTATAATTATAATAATTATAAAAAGGAGTATAAAAAAAACGTTGAAGAAAGGGATAATGAGTTTCTTTATGATTAAAGAAAGTACTTTTATGTTAATCAGATTTTGTAACTATGAAGGTAATTATAGAATTGAAATATCTTAGCCTCACAAATAGTTTAAAGGAGGGATCTTTTTTTTGGAAAATAAATTATTTGAGGAGCTCCATAAAAAAAGGATAAAATAAATTTTTTTTTCTATTGAATTTACTTAAAGATAATTAAATGTATGCCAAAAATGTTGTTTTAAATCAAAACAAAAAAAAAGGTCTATGAAGTTAACAACATTCACAGAAAAAATTATTAAATTTCTCTAAACATTTTGATTACTAAAAATTTTAAAATTTTGAAAAAATATTTTCAATAAATAATATTTTTAATTTTAATTAAAAAAGTGATCAAAAAACTTTGCCCTTTCAAACAATGTGTTAATTTATTTAAATAAATATTGACAATTCCCAACAAAAATTCTACATGTTTAAATTATTTTATTTTAAACGAAAAAAGTCAATTAAGATTTATATCTATTCAAATGCCGATTTCAGCAAAACCTGAGGCAATATTTTAATGCGACTAATTTAACATTGTTTAGCATTAATGTCTCTTGAAAATGGTATTGATTTTACCCAACGATTATTTATACTTAAAGTTTTAGTTTTAATCATTGTCGCACGTGACATATTTTGCCATCATTATATTGTTAAATCCAAAAACATAGGTATGGTGGCCGGCTCTCGACCACTTGATAGTTACTGCAAAAATAAATCTTTATATCTACATACTATATACGTATGAGTAGGTGAGATGCAAAACTCGTTCGTTACAAAAATTGAAAAAAACGAGATGACAATTGATTCTTAAAGTTCTTTTGAAGTCTAATAAGAAGGAATATACTCATCGACTTAATACATTTATATTTCGATGTTTTTTTATGACCTAAAATTGCAGTTAGTAGCAAAACTGGTTTGTTCCATTTAGCGGTCATTTTCAAAACTATCTCGTTACATGTTCTGTAGCAAAAGTCGTTTGTTCACTGGGCAATTTGTCAAAATTATTATTGCAGCTTAAAATAACTTAGTACAATAACAACTAAATACAATTATTGTGTTTGAATATGCATCTACCAACAACATACATATGTAAATACTAGGGTATTCATTCGGTTAACCGTTAACCGGTTAACCGATTTATTACTACCCGATTAACTGATCGGTTAATTTAAAATTGCCTATTTTCGATTAACTTCAGTCGAAAACCCGATTAACCGATATAACAAAATTTTTAACTTTTTGTAGTATTATTACACAATTTTTTGTTCTTTTAATTAACTGTTTCGTCTCATATACAAAAGGTATGTGTTTAGAAAATATTTTTCATACAAACAAAGAAGGTGCTTAGTGATCTTAATTTTAAATAAGTGTTTGCTGTCAACAGCATTTTGTTTCACGTACTTTTTATATTTATGTGCTTAGTTATTTGGTTATTCTCATATCTTCTCGTATCAATCTTTTAAAAGAATTAATACAATTAGAAGCGTTAAAACTTAAAAACAAAATTAAATCGCAACTCTAATGGCATAATGGAAGATTTTATATGTTTACGGAAATCCAGGAATAGGACTGAGAAAAAAGATATTCTGTATTATGAGTTGCTTTCAATTTCTCCAATATCTACGATAAATGAAGAAAGAATTTTTTCCAAGTCAAGTCTTATCAAAACTAATGAAAATAATCACTTATTGGTCTTAAATATTATTTTATTAGATCTCCTTAAACTATTGAAATAAATAATAAAATGATCACACAGTCTATTTTTTAATTAATAGATAACATGTATTAATTAAAAAATATGTCGCACAGAGAGTCTTAACTCAAAATTTAAAAATTTTCAGTAGAAGCAAAACAATTTTTAAAATAGCATTGAAGGCATATGAAAAACAATTCTAAAACCAGCCGTTTCATTACCAAGAAGTAGGGAAAATAGCACGATAATTATACAGAGGGTAGATATGAATATAATGAATCGATTTCTACGAAAAACGTAAAAATAAAAATTTCGAGTTGATTAAGTGCGATATTTATGAATAATTTTTTGTTTGCTCGTTTTAGTTCAAGAATTGTTGTTTGTTATGTTATAATTTATTTTTATTTATTGAAATTACTTAATTTATAAAAAAAAACTTTATTAATCGGTTAACCGATCAATAACAAAATTAACCGATTAAACCAAAAACTTCGGTTAATTAATCGAGCGATTAACCGATTAAAGTAAAAGCCCGATTAAATGAATATTTTGTCTTTCAAATTCTTATGCTCTTTTTTCACTCTCTCTAGTAATAATTATTGAAAAGTATTGCACCAATGAAAGCATTAATCAAAAATAAAATCAGTCTTAATTAAAAATTTAATCAAGTGAATTAAACGTTTAATGAAGTAAATTAAACGTTTAATTGAAACTATTAATTTGTTTACTGGTGCAAATTTAATAAATTTTTTAATTAATATCACAAATTTTTTAATTGAAATCAATTTTTATTTTTTTCTGTGTAAATAAAAATTAATCGATCTCGAGGCCAGAGTTTTTTGGTAAATAAAAATATTCCTTTTTGTTTCCTTCCGATATTTCGATCTTCACAAAATTTTTAAAAAATGGAACGAATTGTGATAGGTGATAACAAGATATATCGCTTAACTGCTGATAAAGTGCTTAAAGTGTAGTTTTTTCAGAGGAAAGGTAATAGACACAAAACTAGTCATGTGGATGGATTTTGTTGCTATTTGGCTATATTACCTTATATGAAGGCGATTAATCATATTTAGATGGTTCACTCGGGACAATAAATGCGACAGGTATTATTTTAATCGAAATGGGATGTATGCATACAGGTTATTTCCGTGACCTGTTACAAAGTGTAAAAAAGGTGTCAATTAACTAACCCCCTTCTAGAAAAAAGTCAATTAAGATTTTTTGGTATTTAATTAAAATTTTAATTGAAAATTTATTTCAAAACAACTAAAATGTTAATTAAATCAAAATTAAATTATTAATTTTCTTTCAACTAAAAAAATAATTGATTCAATTATCACACTTTTGAAACCATTTTTTTAGTTGACAAAACACTTTTATCTGTGTTTAGATACTAGAGAAAACTCAAAACCCCTTTTTTTGTTAGTGAGATCCGCTAATAGAAAGCAAAGACTTAAGACATGTGTGTCCCAGCTGATGATGATTTAAGGGATGGATGTTTTTTTTATAGGCATAGCTCTTTAATAAGATACACAATTAACTCAATGGAATGACAATGATTATTTCTGGCATATGGCGGTCCAATTTTGCACCACCTTTTTGAGCAGTTTAATTTTTTTTGTCCTTCCAGTTTAATATCAATACCAATTTGATCATAACATTTATGTGGGAGATTCAAATAACGACCGCCGATTTAGGTTTCATTTAAATATTTGTGGGACGAATTTATCCTTAAAACTTACTGTAAGATAGTTTATAAGCATAAAGACGCAATTCCAAAAAAAAGCTTGTGTGCGAGCTATGTGAACTTATGGACCGATTTTTACCATTTTAAACAGAAAGTCGTTATGATGACGACACAAGCATTATCGTTAAAATTGCATTTTGTAAAGGGGTCATAGTAAGACTTAATTTTTAAATTTACTGCCGATTTCATGATGCCGAAAGAACGCTTTCTTTCGCAAAAATAAATTTGAAACAAAAACAAACTTTAGATCATAATTTTTTTATTTTTTACATGTTATTTTGTGCAAGTACCTGTCACCAGGGATGGGCAATAAATATCGATATATCAAAACATCGATATTTACAAAAATTATGATCGATATATATCGCCGATATGAAAAATACCCATATATCGATACATCGATATTTATCTACGACTATCGAATTCGATATTTTTGAGAGCTCTTTATAATAAAACTCAACATTTTAACCGTTGCACAACTGCTTACAATACTGTTGTTTTTTAAGAATTGCATCATATGTTTTTTTTAACTAATATTAAGACAACAACGGCCATAGTATACAAATAGTATGCCGACTCTTTGACAGGTAACTACCCTGCAAACAATTTCGATCGAAAAATAATCTAAATAGTTTCCCCATTTAGCAAAAATCTATCGCTTTTGCTATTCAATTCTTATTGATGTAGTTACATCGTTCGGGAAGAAGTGTCCCACTATGGTAATATTTACTTTAAGAATCCACTTAGTGTCTATATTATATGACGAATTAGAGCGCTTTGGAAGTTTAATATCAATTTAATTTAGTAGTATCGCTGTTGGCTCCAAAAAGCACTCTTTTGAAGTTACATTTTTTCTTATTGTTCTTTATAATAAAAAGTGGGTCATTTTACTGTTTATCGTTGTTTGATTTTGTAAGGGAAATCTAAGTAAAATATAAAATAAAGGAGCTTAAATTTAAACAAATACTAAAAAATCTACGTTACATTTTATCAAAATAGCTGTTAATATTTTAAAGTTAAAAACCTAATGTGGACAAATTTTGTTAAAGAAAACTACACAAAATCACAAATTTGTTCAAACACTAACTTTGTAAACTTTCATCATATTATAACTAGCATATCTTTTTATTGCTTTACAAAACTTATTTTAAAAATTTTCTTCACTCAACGTTATTGTTGATCTTCAGTAGAAAAATTTAACAAAAACACTAATTTTCACATTTAAATTTTTAAAGTCATTTAATAAACAGACAGTTTAAAAAAACTCACTAATATCCTTTGAAAAAAGATAATTATCAAATTATTATTTTTAATTTCATTTTCATTTGCTCTAAAACAATATGCATGAGAAATTATTAAAACTTTAACCAATCTAACCGATGAATAAGTTTGGGCTGTTTTGTGCACTCATTTATACAACTTTCGCGAACATTTGTTTCCGGTGACATTTGGATTCCGAGGAGTCCTAATTTAAAGTACAATACTATAACTATTTAATTTTTCAAATATTAAAAATTTCACTCTATTTTCTTAATTTCATATATTTATATTATTTTACAGGCACGTAGCACCGATCACATGGCAACTTAAATACAAACTGTGCTCTTTTACGCATTTTGCATTTGTAATATTCACTATTAAACAGCAAATCGTTGCGAAGAAGTC
The DNA here is from genome assembly GCA_943735925.1 of Pollenia amentaria. NCBI lineage: Eukaryota > Metazoa > Arthropoda > Insecta > Diptera > Polleniidae > Pollenia > Pollenia amentaria. Next base: position 177,026,941 of record OX031010.1, on the reverse strand, counting down.
AATATAGAGCAATTCCATATGAAAACGATCAAAATTGGCAAATTTTTGGACGACCCCTCTCCGATTTTAAAATAAATAGTCTCAATCGATTGCCCAGCAAAAAATAATGTACCTACATATTTTTTTTTTTTTTTATAGTGACTGGTTTAGTGGTGGTGTACACCACTGTCATGTGAAAAATTGAAGAATTCTTCATAAGGGACCTCATTGAAATTTGTTTTAAAAAAAAACTACTAAAGCGATCGCAACGAGTGATAGCTCGTTGGAAAGGTATTGAATCAGGCTTTAATAAAAATAAAATTTTCCTAATTTTTCTTAGAAATTTACCTTTAAATTTTCCCAAGAAAATTTAATTTTCCGATTTTCCACAGAAGCTCTTAAATTTTCCGGCTAATTTTTTTTTTTTTGGATTCCTCATAATTTTTGCTTTAAGAATCAGCAATAAAAAAATGGGCCCCGACTCCTTGTTTGGACAGAAGAAGAGCATTTAAGAGACCACCTTGTTAAAAATACATTTTAAAAATTACACTGTGCACGAAATTGACACTTTTTTTTCGTGACAAGCTGGGCACCTGGCGTTTTAACATAATTCGGGTACGCTGAATCCAGTGGTGCCCTCGGTTTTTTAAGATTGGCTCTGGTTTTCGAGATATACCGTTATTTCTAAAATGGAGGAGGTTGCACAACATATGTTCGCGTAACTCAAAAACGCTTTAGCTTATTGAAAAAACTTAAAAAACCGAAATTCCGCAATAAAATTTTCTTTGAGAAAAGTAAAACTTCGTTCTAATATCCGCATTTGTTTTAGAAACATAATTTTTTTTTTGAAAAAAAAAATAATTTTTTTTATCAAAATTTTGAAATTTTTGTTTTTTAAAAATTCATAAAAAATTGAAAAATGCAGCGAGGCTTCTAATTTTTTGCAGGCATATAAAAAACGAAGCTGCAAACAAAACAAGCCATAAGCGATTAAAATCTGTTAGCAACTTTTGATTTTATTCACAAAAGTCGACAAATTTTGATTAATTTAAGATTCTTAAATTAATAATTAAATTAATATTTAAGATTCTTAAATTAATCAAAATTTGTCGACTTTTGTGAATAAAATCAAAAGTTGCTAACAGATTTTAATCGCTTATGGCTTGTTTTGTTTGCAGCTTCGTTTTTTATATGCCTGCAAAAAATTAGAAGCCTCGCTGCATTTTTCAATTTTTTATGAATTTTTAAAAAACAAAAATTTCAAAATTTTGATAAAAAAAATTATTTTTTTTTTCAAAAAAAAAATTATGTTTCTAAAACAAATGCGGATATTAGAACGAAGTTTTACTTTTCTCAAAGAAAATTTTATTGCGGAATTTCGGTTTTTTAAGTTTTTTCAATAAGCTAAAGCGTTTTTGAGTTACGCGAACATATGTTGTGCAACCTCCTCCATTTTAGAAATAACGGTATATCTCGAAAACCAGAGCCAATCTTAAAAAACCGAGGGCACCACTGGATTCAGCGTACCCGAATTATGTTAAAACGCCAGGTGTCCAGCTTGTCACGAAAAAAAAGTGTCAATTTCGTGCACAGTGTAATTTTTAAAATGTATTTTTAACAAGGTGGTCTCTTAAATGCTCTTCTCCTGTCCAAACAAGGAGTCGGGGCCCATTTTTTTATTGCTGATTCTTAAAGCAAAAATTATGAGGAATCCAAAAAAAAAAAAATTAGCCGGAAAATTTAAGAGCTTCTGTGGAAAATCGGAAAATTAAATTTTCTTGGGAAAATTTAAAGGTAAATTTCTAAGAAAAATTAGGAAAATTTTATTTTTATTAAAGCCTGATTCAATACCTTTCCAACGAGCTATCACTCGTTGCGATCGCTTTAGTAGTTTTTTTTTAAAACAAATTTCAATGAGGTCCCTTATGAAGAATTCTTCAATTTTTCACATGACAGTGGTGTACACCACCACTAAACCAGTCACTATAAAAAAAAAAAAAAATATGTAGGTACATTATTTTTTGCTGGGCAATCGATTGAGACTATTTATTTTAAAATCGGAGAGGGGTCGTCCAAAAGGTGATCGCTTTCATATGGAATTGCTCTATAATATGTGAAATATTCAATTGTGCCATTGTTGCAGTTGTATAACTGTTACAATTATCTGAACAACTCATTAAAGTGACGAAAAAGTATAACTTAAGAACTCATAATGCGATTCTACCGTATTTTGTTGTTGTTAAATTCCGAAAAATCTACTGTTTAACTACCAAATGTGACGAAGTAGTCAAAATTCGTAGACAATCGAAAAACACTCTACCAATTGCTTGGAGGGAAATGTCAAGTACCTAGTATATGTTTGTATTAGTAAGACTATTTTCTAAATGTATTGGTGCTTAAAACTATTTTCACCCCTAAACATAGTTGCATCAAATCGTATAAAATGTGGCAATAAAAATTTTCTAAAATTAAATTTTCTTAATTCGAAAAATTTTTAATTAATTTAATGCTGTCTGCATTTAAAAACGTAAAAAAACAATGTTTGCTTAATTTTTATTCTGCAATAGCGGAAAATATTTATATAATTTAAGATTTAAAATATTTTTTTCATACCTCAAAATACTACTCTACTGGCTTTAATAATATTAACAACAGAAAAAAATTTGTGTCAAAAAAATTTATTTAAAAATTTTTAGTTTGTAAAAAATAAAAATATTTTGCAGAAACAAATGAGCAAATAGTTTTGGAAAAAATTATTAATAGTGTGTTTGTGTCATAAAATTAAGCAAAAAGTGTTATATTGTGAAAAATGTTATATTGAAAAATTTTAAATTTTGTTGTGTTTTTATGTGTGTTGAATTCACACAGAACGTATATGTGTAAAGGGTGAACTAGAAATTGAGAACGCTCTCTTCAGTTGGCATACTAGTTCTATACTATGATAACGGCGCTTTTCCATTGTAAATTTTAATAGATTACACAGTTCAGTTTTGTCTCGGTTTTTTAAGAGATGACAACAAAAAAATAAGCGCGGAAAATATATTCTGGAAAGGGTTCCTAGAATTATGCAAAGAATCGCCTTAATTATGGCGTATTAGCAGAAATAGACTCATGAAAGTTGGAATATTAATAAAAAAAAAAATATTTAGGGGGTTATTTTGTAAATCACTTCATCTTGCGTTGAGAAATTTTTCATATAAAATTTTTAGAATTTTTAAAAATTTTTTGGAAATATTTTTTAAGTGAGGTGAAGTGTTTTACAAAATAAGGCGGTTAGTTTTTTTTTATTTGAGCATGTTCTTATATATTAAAAATAAAATATTGCACAGTTTACTTGTATAGTATGTGTCACAAGTTTAATTTACCGGCAGTATATAATCCAGCATTATATAATCCCAATTAGTTTTTTTTAGATTTTATATGGCGAATAAATAAAAATTTTTTTGTATTCTTTAGTTTGTAGAATTAACTGCCGGTCCCTCGATTTCTAACGAAAACTTCGTTCGCATAACTTACCTTAAAAACTAAATTTCAAAATTTGTTTTTTTTTTAATAAAAGTTAAGCGAAAGAAAGTTTCGTTCGAAATCGGGGGACAGGCAGTAAATTTGAAATTAAAAGAAACAATAAAAAGTTAGAATGGAATTACATACATGTAATATGTTTGTGCCTATGTAAATATGTATTGAAATTTGGTAATAATTTCAGCTTAATACGTTCGATACATCGATATATCAATATTTTTAATTAATAAATATCGATATGCCCATCCCTAGCTGTCACATATGTTTCTTCCCATTATTAAATATGGAGTGCTTAACGAAAAAACAATGCGTTGTAATTGTGACTACAACTTACTTAAGGCGAATTCATTACACGTGAACCTAAAAGCCCTAATGATAAAATTTTTTCTTATAATTGTTGGATGTCAAAATTTTGTTTGTTATCTTTGTTTCTGTTTTGATTTGTTTCGGTTTTTGACATTGTGCAATGATTTTACAAAAAATCATACTTGTTGTACTACCGAGATTACCTGGAATGAATTCGCCTTGAACTTACTTCAATAGAGCAAAGTGATGTCAATGCCTATTTTTCGAAAAAAAAAAGTCCTATTCTACGAAGAAGCGCGTTTCCAACTGAATGGCTTAGTAAATATACAAAATTTTCTCCGTTAGGGCTCAGAATATCCTCATATAATCCACGAGAACCAAATTCATCTACAACGAGCAACTTGGTGGCGGTTTTAATCAGGCGGCTTGATCGGGCCTTACTTTGTTAAGATTAGGCCAACATTACAGTGACGGTGAACGGCATTCGCTAAAGATACATGATAACGGAGTACTTGTGACCTCAAGTGTATGGTAAGAAGGCGCGACCAGACACACAGCTCATGAACAATCGACTTACTGCAGCAACGATTTCTAGAAAAAAATGATCGCAAGAAATTCTTATGTCAACTGGCCATTAAGATCAAGCGATTTAACGTCTTAAGATTTTTTCTTTGGGGTTTTGTGAAATCTCGGGTTTATACGAATAAACAAGAAATAATTCCAGGGCTCAAATCCGAGATCCAACACGTCATTAAAAATATACAGCCACATCTCTGTGAAAAAGTCTTTAACATTTTCATGAAAAGAGTAATGTCCTGTCGTCGGAGCCGTGGTGGAGGATATTTTATTCCATACTTAATCGGAGCATGTCTTCTTAAGAATCCATTAAAAAAAACTACAAGTATCTCAAAAATACGTGTTTTTATTACTAAATTAAAAAGTGAATTTTTACTGAGACAGCCTTAACTTAGCGCACAAGGTTTGTAAGAATAAACAACAAACCAGTAGGACGGACGGTCATAATTTTGTTGATTAAGAAAGTGATTCTGGGTTTATGGGTGTACTAAAAAGCGGGCTTAAGACGATATTTATTTATATATGTGACACACATCAACACAAACGCATAATACCTTTCCCACCTTTGGTGTTGTAGGTTATAAAAAAATTAAATTTTTTTTACTTAAGTTAATCTGTAAGTTCGTCCTTTTTGGGCCTAAAGTTGAAAAAGTAAAGTGTTAGAAAAACTTAGCAATAAACTTCAAAGGAACACGAAAAAGGTGCTGTATTTTTAACAGCTCTAAAAGAAACAGGAAACTTAAAAAGTATCCTTAAAGAAACAATCCAAAACAAAATGAACAAAGAAAAAAAAAACACTCAACAAGAAACTACCTGACATAATATGAAGAACCCACAAAAAACCAACAAACAAGAATTGTCTGAAACATACAAAGTTTTTTTTTTTTTTTGCTTAAAACCTTTTAATGCAACCGCAAATACTTTATATGCCATTACCAGACTTTTTCGCTGTACAGCATTAAGGTGCTATTTACTCTTTGTCAGTCAGCTTGTTAAGTAAAATTAATTGAGTTGTTGGTTACATAACTTATAAATGCAGGATTACCAAAAGGCAAAATTTCGTATGTGCCCCAACATCCAAGCTGAAGATCCATAGCGGCAAAGTGGGCACAGAAGGGATCCTCTATTACAGGCTACTTAAATCGGACCTCACAATCAAAGAGGACCTATACTATAAAAAATGGTCAAACTCTTCGACTAGGCATGAAGATGTTATATTTCATTAAGATGTAACATGTCATGTTGCAAGACCAAGTAAAAATTATTGAAAAAATAGTTTAACCCTACTCTTATAGACCAGACTATGGCCCTCTCGCCTGCCATTTATTTCAAACGATGCACAACGCTTCAACTGAAATACGCTCTGCCTTCAAAACAGGATCTCCAAACTTGTGTTAATTCGTTCTTGACCTGAAGAAATTAAGTAGAATTTCCTTCGGAGCGGAGTGTCAGAAAAACGGAAAATGTAATAGTTAACGATGGCCAATACTTTGAATACATTTATATTTTGCCAATCTCTTACAATAAACGTTTTAAAATTTTAAGTTATTCGCCTTAAACGGGTGGCGCATAGGTAACGTTTTGGTTTAATAAGTGAATACATTTTTGTTTAAGTTTTTTTTAATTCTTTTTTTTAGAATTACTCGTAACAGTAATTAGTATTGTGGTCATTTTATTGAACTGTTAATGGTTTTTAATACAAATTTAAATATGATAATTAGGCTTAAGTTCATTGAATTTAATTTTCATTAAATTATTTTTACAGGAATTTTACAACATGAAATTAATTAAAATTTAATTGATAATTTTTCATTATTGAATGCGCTGAGATTAGAACCCAGGCTTTCACGGACAGGTTGCCCAGACTAGTTTTGATTGTAACCACACAATCTCTTCAGTGGGGTATGCCGTCTCGTAACTTTGAAAAAGTTGAGAAATTTATGATGGAAAGACAAAAGAATAAAAACCAAAGCTCTTCAATTTTATTGATCCTCCTGCCCCTAATTCATACACGCAGAGAAAAAACATGATTAATGAATGGTCACTACGACCATTTTTGTTTATACTTGCCTTATATGTTTACCCTCATAAATTAATTATAGTCTTAATATAACTTAAAAAATTGTTTTTTATCCTTACCATTTTTAAATTCACTATAATAATATTATATGGTGGCTTACACCTAAAAAGGTACTCTGGTCTAGCTAAACATATTATATTATTTGATATGTTAGCTACTATAATATATATATTTTCAACTATACAGTTAAAATCATAATATTAGTTGAACACAAAAGGTATGTTTAATACCATCATTTTTGTTTGCTTGAAAACACATTCTCTTAAGATGCAAACATTTATTGTCAAAACAAACAGTGTGTGCTTTAAAATTACATTTTCTCCGTCCGCGAGCGTCAGTTAATCAGGAAACATGAATGATGACAGAATAATTAAAACATTTTTCGGGGAGAAGAATGCCATGCTGCCTTGCAAAACTAACGAAATAAATTATTATACGTTTATTTAAATAGGTAAGTTATTTAAATATAATTATAAAAATATATAAATATGCAATTATTTTGTCTTTCTTGCAGCCAAAAAAAACCTATAACAAATTTTGACACATAATTTTGTCATCAGCCCCGAATTTTTTCAAAAACGGAATTCTTATTTGTTTGGATATATTTGTACCACACAACGTAAATTTATAAAATAAAACACATACACAGGTATATAAATATGTGTATTTAATTTTATTTTTAATATATGTATGCTATATTTTATTTATTATATTTGTAATAAAACATAAATTTTTTAAATTACATTTTTTATTGTTTTTATTGTAAGAACCATATAAAATGTTGAAGTAGACATGGTATTGGGAAATATAGAAAAATGGTTTGAAAGATCGTGCGCATTTTTCTTCTGAACATAATAATATGTTGGAGACAACAATTATCTAAAATCATTATAACTGAACATATATTGTTGCTTAAGACGTGTTTGACACAATCATAACCACAAACATTAATGATAGTTTGCGATTGTGATTGTATCAACCATGTTTTTTCTTTGCGTGTATTATCCTCAAAATTTTGACCTGTACTTCTAAAGTAGATCAAGTCATCCCTAAAATTAAGGAAAATTTACTTGCGTGTCCATAAATACAAAAATAACTTTGCCACGCCCTAATAATCGAAAATATTTTAAAACAAGACGCCATTTGAAATCGTCGAAATTTCTTTATTGTGTGCCCATTACAAGACACAGCCAGCGAAACGGACTTAGAAAGTGATTCTTAGTCATTCATTATACTCAAAAAAAAAAAAAAAAATTAAAAATTGTCTATAATCAGCAAATTTTAAGAATCAAGCAAACAATTTGTTGATTTTGCATCAATTACCAAAATGATTAAAGTGATTACTAAAAATTTTGAAAATGGAAAATTGTGAATTCTAGTTTTGAAGGTAAAGCGTATTTCAGTTGAAGCGTTGTGCATCGTTTGAAATAATGGCAGGCGAGAGGGCCATAGTCTGGTCTATAAGAGTAGGGTTAAACTATTTTTTTCAATACTTTTTACTTGGTCATGCAACTTATGGTAACCTTCGGCCATGTGAAATGTAACATATTAATGAAATATTAAATCTTCATGCCTGGTCGATTAGTCTGAGCGTTTTTTGGCCAATGCTCGCTTTAATTAAATCAATTGTGCTTGGTATAGGTCTCTTTGATAGTGAGGGCCGATTAGAGTAGCCTTTAATAGAGGTGTCCTTCTGGGCCCACTTTGGCGCTATGGAACTTAATCTTTGATGTTGGCGTTGTTGGCCGGACCGCACATATGATATTTTGCCTTTTGGGTTGTCGTCTTTGATAAATTGTGTATCGTCAGTAAATATTGGATTTAAAAATGAGGTCTTTAATGGCCTCCAAAAAGCATTTTCTTTGTCCTTTAAGTTGTAGATAGAAACCAAAAAGCATACGCCACTTGTTGGTGATCCTGCGTTTTTAAGTTATACACCCAATTACTCAATTTCTCTTACTAAAGACGCTGACTGATAAAGAGTAAATATCACCTTAATGCTGTAGAGCTTATATTACCTTCACAAATATAATTGTTGCTGTAGATTGTAAGAAAAATTATGGTAGATTGTAGACATTTAAGATATTGGTCTTTAATTTGGGTTAAAAGTTGATAATAGTGATACCTGTTTAATTTTAACCAGTTCAGTCAAGACTAACTATTACTTTAACTTCCAATTAACAATATGTTTTTCACAGTTATGGCTGATAGATAATTATAACTGAACTCGGTGAAATTGGCCGTAAAAGGTTTAATAGAAAATATCAGGCCTGTACAGAAATCAATTCCGATCGAAAGTGGAAGTGATTTCGTATCTTTCTTCCTCAAAAACGAAATCACTTTCCATCGGAATTGATTTCTGTGACAGGCCTGTATGCCTTTGAAATTATTGCGACAATTAAATTTGTTTTAAACATTTTTCCTTTCATAACCCTACTGTGCGTTATTAAATGTTAATTTCTTTCTTGTATTTAATTTAAGCATTGTTTACTTTAGCAAAAAAATAATTAAAAGCTTTGCTTTTATATCTGCCTTTTCTTCTTTAAATTTCAAAAGAATCCAGAAAAAGTTATTAAAAAATGGGTTACTTTGCACATACATACATACATAAATACATACATACATACCACATACAAAACAATTATTGGGTGTATAACTTAACAACACAGAAGTTCTGGTAGTCTTTAAGAGTGTATTGCAAAACATTAAGGTGTATTCCAGTAAAAACTTAAATTAATAATTAAATTAATATTTAAGATTCTTAAATTAATCAAAATTTGTCGACTTTTGTGAATAAAATCAAAAGTTGCTAACAGATTTTAATCGCTTATGGCTTGTTTTGTTTGCAGCTTCGTTTTTTATATGCCTGCAAAAAATTAGAAGCCTCGCTGCATTTTTCAATTTTTTATGAATTTTTAAAAAACAAAAATTTCAAAATTTTGATAAAAAAAATTATTTTTTTTTTCAAAAAAAAAATTATGTTTCTAAAACAAATGCGGATATTAGAACGAAGTTTTACTTTTCTCAAAGAAAATTTTATTGCGGAATTTCGGTTTTTTAAGTTTTTTCAATAAGCTAAAGCGTTTTTGAGTTACGCGAACATATGTTGTGCAACCTCCTCCATTTTAGAAATAACGGTATATCTCGAAAACCAGAGCCAATCTTAAAAAACCGAGGGCACCACTGGATTCAGCGTACCCGAATTATGTTAAAACGCCAGGTGTCCAGCTTGTCACGAAAAAAAAGTGTCAATTTCGTGCACAGTGTAATTTTTAAAATGTATTTTTAACAAGGTGGTCTCTTAAATGCTCTTCTCCTGTCCAAACAAGGAGTCGGGGCCCATTTTTTTATTGCTGATTCTTAAAGCAAAAATTATGAGGAATCCAAAAAAAAAAAAATTAGCCGGAAAATTTAAGAGCTTCTGTGGAAAATCGGAAAATTAAATTTTCTTGGGAAAATTTAAAGGTAAATTTCTAAGAAAAATTAGGAAAATTTTATTTTTATTAAAGCCTGATTCAATACCTTTCCAACGAGCTATCACTCGTTGCGATCGCTTTAGTAGTTTTTTTTTAAAACAAATTTCAATGAGGTCCCTTATGAAGAATTCTTCAATTTTTCACATGACAGTGGTGTACACCACCACTAAACCAGTCACTATAAAAAAAAAAAAAAATATGTAGGTACATTATTTTTTGCTGGGCAATCGATTGAGACTATTTATTTTAAAATCGGAGAGGGGTCGTCCAAAAGGTGATCGCTTTCATATGGAATTGCTCTATAATATGTGAAATATTCAATTGTGCCATTGTTGCAGTTGTATAACTGTTACAATTATCTGAACAACTCATTAAAGTGACGAAAAAGTATAACTTAAGAACTCATAATGCGATTCTACCGTATTTTGTTGTTGTTAAATTCCGAAAAATCTACTGTTTAACTACCAAATGTGACGAAGTAGTCAAAATTCGTAGACAATCGAAAAACACTCTACCAATTGCTTGGAGGGAAATGTCAAGTACCTAGTATATGTTTGTATTAGTAAGACTATTTTCTAAATGTATTGGTGCTTAAAACTATTTTCACCCCTAAACATAGTTGCATCAAATCGTATAAAATGTGGCAATAAAAATTTTCTAAAATTAAATTTTCTTAATTCGAAAAATTTTTAATTAATTTAATGCTGTCTGCATTTAAAAACGTAAAAAAACAATGTTTGCTTAATTTTTATTCTGCAATAGCGGAAAATATTTATATAATTTAAGATTTAAAATATTTTTTTCATACCTCAAAATACTACTCTACTGGCTTTAATAATATTAACAACAGAAAAAAATTTGTGTCAAAAAAATTTATTTAAAAATTTTTAGTTTGTAAAAAATAAAAATATTTTGCAGAAACAAATGAGCAAATAGTTTTGGAAAAAATTATTAATAGTGTGTTTGTGTCATAAAATTAAGCAAAAAGTGTTATATTGTGAAAAATGTTATATTGAAAAATTTTAAATTTTGTTGTGTTTTTATGTGTGTTGAATTCACACAGAACGTATATGTGTAAAGGGTGAACTAGAAATTGAGAACGCTCTCTTCAGTTGGCATACTAGTTCTATACTATGATAACGGCGCTTTTCCATTGTAAATTTTAATAGATTACACAGTTCAGTTTTGTCTCGGTTTTTTAAGAGATGACAACAAAAAAATAAGCGCGGAAAATATATTCTGGAAAGGGTTCCTAGAATTATGCAAAGAATCGCCTTAATTATGGCGTATTAGCAGAAATAGACTCATGAAAGTTGGAATATTAATAAAAAAAAAAATATTTAGGGGGTTATTTTGTAAATCACTTCATCTTGCGTTGAGAAATTTTTCATATAAAATTTTTAGAATTTTTAAAAATTTTTTGGAAATATTTTTTAAGTGAGGTGAAGTGTTTTACAAAATAAGGCGGTTAGTTTTTTTTTATTTGAGCATGTTCTTATATATTAAAAATAAAATATTGCACAGTTTACTTGTATAGTATGTGTCACAAGTTTAATTTACCGGCAGTATATAATCCAGCATTATATAATCCCAATTAGTTTTTTTTAGATTTTATATGGCGAATAAATAAAAATTTTTTTGTATTCTTTAGTTTGTAGAATTAACTGCCGGTCCCTCGATTTCTAACGAAAACTTCGTTCGCATAACTTACCTTAAAAACTAAATTTCAAAATTTGTTTTTTTTTTAATAAAAGTTAAGCGAAAGAAAGTTTCGTTCGAAATCGGGGGACAGGCAGTAAATTTGAAATTAAAAGAAACAATAAAAAGTTAGAATGGAATTACATACATGTAATATGTTTGTGCCTATGTAAATATGTATTGAAATTTGGTAATAATTTCAGCTTAATACGTTCGATACATCGATATATCAATATTTTTAATTAATAAATATCGATATGCCCATCCCTAGCTGTCACATATGTTTCTTCCCATTATTAAATATGGAGTGCTTAACGAAAAAACAATGCGTTGTAATTGTGACTACAACTTACTTAAGGCGAATTCATTACACGTGAACCTAAAAGCCCTAATGATAAAATTTTTTCTTATAATTGTTGGATGTCAAAATTTTGTTTGTTATCTTTGTTTCTGTTTTGATTTGTTTCGGTTTTTGACATTGTGCAATGATTTTACAAAAAATCATACTTGTTGTACTACCGAGATTACCTGGAATGAATTCGCCTTGAACTTACTTCAATAGAGCAAAGTGATGTCAATGCCTATTTTTCGAAAAAAAAAAGTCCTATTCTACGAAGAAGCGCGTTTCCAACTGAATGGCTTAGTAAATATACAAAATTTTCTCCGTTAGGGCTCAGAATATCCTCATATAATCCACGAGAACCAAATTCATCTACAACGAGCAACTTGGTGGCGGTTTTAATCAGGCGGCTTGATCGGGCCTTACTTTGTTAAGATTAGGCCAACATTACAGTGACGGTGAACGGCATTCGCTAAAGATACATGATAACGGAGTACTTGTGACCTCAAGTGTATGGTAAGAAGGCGCGACCAGACACACAGCTCATGAACAATCGACTTACTGCAGCAACGATTTCTAGAAAAAAATGATCGCAAGAAATTCTTATGTCAACTGGCCATTAAGATCAAGCGATTTAACGTCTTAAGATTTTTTCTTTGGGGTTTTGTGAAATCTCGGGTTTATACGAATAAACAAGAAATAATTCCAGGGCTCAAATCCGAGATCCAACACGTCATTAAAAATATACAGCCACATCTCTGTGAAAAAGTCTTTAACATTTTCATGAAAAGAGTAATGTCCTGTCGTCGGAGCCGTGGTGGAGGATATTTTATTCCATACTTAATCGGAGCATGTCTTCTTAAGAATCCATTAAAAAAAACTACAAGTATCTCAAAAATACGTGTTTTTATTACTAAATTAAAAAGTGAATTTTTACTGAGACAGCCTTAACTTAGCGCACAAGGTTTGTAAGAATAAACAACAAACCAGTAGGACGGACGGTCATAATTTTGTTGATTAAGAAAGTGATTCTGGGTTTATGGGTGTACTAAAAAGCGGGCTTAAGACGATATTTATTTATATATGTGACACACATCAACACAAACGCATAATACCTTTCCCACCTTTGGTGTTGTAGGTTATAAAAAAATTAAATTTTTTTTACTTAAGTTAATCTGTAAGTTCGTCCTTTTTGGGCCTAAAGTTGAAAAAGTAAAGTGTTAGAAAAACTTAGCAATAAACTTCAAAGGAACACGAAAAAGGTGCTGTATTTTTAACAGCTCTAAAAGAAACAGGAAACTTAAAAAGTATCCTTAAAGAAACAATCCAAAACAAAATGAACAAAGAAAAAAAAAACACTCAACAAGAAACTACCTGACATAATATGAAGAACCCACAAAAAACCAACAAACAAGAATTGTCTGAAACATACAAAGTTTTTTTTTTTTTTTTGCTTAAAACCTTTTAATGCAACCGCAAATACTTTATATGCCATTACCAGACTTTTTCGCTGTACAGCATTAAGGTGCTATTTACTCTTTGTCAGTCAGCTTGTTAAGTAAAATTAATTGAGTTGTTGGTTACATAACTTATAAATGCAGGATTACCAAAAGGCAAAATTTCGTATGTGCCCCAACATCCAAGCTGAAGATCCATAGCGGCAAAGTGGGCACAGAAGGGATCCTCTATTACAGGCTACTTAAATCGGACCTCACAATCAAAGAGGACCTATACTATAAAAAATGGTCAAACTCTTCGACTAGGCATGAAGATGTTATATTTCATTAAGATGTAACATGTCATGTTGCAAGACCAAGTAAAAATTATTGAAAAAATAGTTTAACCCTACTCTTATAGACCAGACTATGGCCCTCTCGCCTGCCATTTATTTCAAACGATGCACAACGCTTCAACTGAAATACGCTCTGCCTTCAAAACAGGATCTCCAAACTTGTGTTAATTCGTTCTTGACCTGAAGAAATTAAGTAGAATTTCCTTCGGAGCGGAGTGTCAGAAAAACGGAAAATGTAATAGTTAACGATGGCCAATACTTTGAATACATTTATATTTTGCCAATCTCTTACAATAAACGTTTTAAAATTTTAAGTTATTCGCCTTAAACGGGTGGCGCATAGGTAACGTTTTGGTTTAATAAGTGAATACATTTTTGTTTAAGTTTTTTTTAATTCTTTTTTTTAGAATTACTCGTAACAGTAATTAGTATTGTGGTCATTTTATTGAACTGTTAATGGTTTTTAATACAAATTTAAATATGATAATTAGGCTTAAGTTCATTGAATTTAATTTTCATTAAATTATTTTTACAGGAATTTTACAACATGAAATTAATTAAAATTTAATTGATAATTTTTCATTATTGAATGCGCTGAGATTAGAACCCAGGCTTTCACGGACAGGTTGCCCAGACTAGTTTTGATTGTAACCACACAATCTCTTCAGTGGGGTATGCCGTCTCGTAACTTTGAAAAAGTTGAGAAATTTATGATGGAAAGACAAAAGAATAAAAACCAAAGCTCTTCAATTTTATTGATCCTCCTGCCCCTAATTCATATTATCCTCAAAATTTTGACCTGTACTTCTAAAGTAGATCAAGTCATCCCTAAAATTAAGGAAAATTTACTTGCGTGTCCATAAATACAAAAATAACTTTGCCACGCCCTAATAATCGAAAATATTTTAAAACAAGACGCCATTTGAAATCGTCGAAATTTCTTTATTGTGTGCCCATTACAAGACACAGCCAGCGAAACGGACTTAGAAAGTGATTCTTAGTCATTCATTATACTCAAAAAAAAAAAAAAAAATTAAAAATTGTCTATAATCAGCAAATTTTAAGAATCAAGCAAACAATTTGTTGATTTTGCATCAATTACCAAAATGATTAAAGTGATTACTAAAAATTTTGAAAATGGAAAATTGTGAATTCTAGTTTTGAAGGTAAAGCGTATTTCAGTTGAAGCGTTGTGCATCGTTTGAAATAATGGCAGGCGAGAGGGCCATAGTCTGGTCTATAAGAGTAGGGTTAAACTATTTTTTTCAATACTTTTTACTTGGTCATGCAACTTATGGTAACCTTCGGCCATGTGAAATGTAACATATTAATGAAATATTAAATCTTCATGCCTGGTCGATTAGTCTGAGCGTTTTTTGGCCAATGCTCGCTTTAATTAAATCAATTGTGCTTGGTATAGGTCTCTTTGATAGTGAGGGCCGATTAGAGTAGCCTTTAATAGAGGTGTCCTTCTGGGCCCACTTTGGCGCTATGGAACTTAATCTTTGATGTTGGCGTTGTTGGCCGGACCGCACATATGATATTTTGCCTTTTGGGTTGTCGTCTTTGATAAATTGTGTATCGTCAGTAAATATTGGATTTAAAAATGAGGTCTTTAATGGCCTCCAAAAAGCATTTTCTTTGTCCTTTAAGTTGTAGATAGAAACCAAAAAGCATACGCCACTTGTTGGTGATCCTGCGTTTTTAAGTTATACACCCAATTACTCAATTTCTCTTACTAAAGACGCTGACTGATAAAGAGTAAATATCACCTTAATGCTGTAGAGCTTATATTACCTTCACAAATATAATTGTTGCTGTAGATTGTAAGAAAAATTATGGTAGATTGTAGACATTTAAGATATTGGTCTTTAATTTGGGTTAAAAGTTGATAATAGTGATACCTGTTTAATTTTAACCAGTTCAGTCAAGACTAACTATTACTTTAACTTCCAATTAACAATATGTTTTTCACAGTTATGGCTGATAGATAATTATAACTGAACTCGGTGAAATTGGCCGTAAAAGGTTTAATAGAAAATATCAGGCCTGTACAGAAATCAATTCCGATCGAAAGTGGAAGTGATTTCGTATCTTTCTTCCTCAAAAACGAAATCACTTTCCATCGGAATTGATTTCTGTGACAGGCCTGTATGCCTTTGAAATTATTGCGACAATTAAATTTGTTTTAAACATTTTTCCTTTCATAACCCTACTGTGCGTTATTAAATGTTAATTTCTTTCTTGTATTTAATTTAAGCATTGTTTACTTTAGCAAAAAAATAATTAAAAGCTTTGCTTTTATATCTGCCTTTTCTTCTTTAAATTTCAAAAGAATCCAGAAAAAGTTATTAAAAAATGGGTTACTTTGCACATACATACATACATAAATACATACATACATACCACATACAAAACAATTATTGGGTGTATAACTTAACAACACAGAAGTTCTGGTAGTCTTTAAGAGTGTATTGCAAAACATTAAGGTGTATTCCAGTAAAAACGTTCTACATCGATCGAAACAAATTGTAGTCGGACATGGGTGGGTCTGACCTACAAGGCGGGTGAGAAAAATCTTCTCCTCTCCCATTGAACAAACCCAACAAAAACGAAGAGTTCTTTGCAAATTTGATTGGAAAACAAACCCTTTCTCAAAGGACAAAAGTTCGAAAATGATTTGAAAATAATTTGAAAAACATATAGGGCATTTTCACGATGTCTTTCCAAACATGGCTGTTTTCATGTGCAATTGTCTAATATCCGTATTCATACAAATTAAAAACATGAAAATTCATAAAAACAAATATGAAAAGTCGTTTCGTGTCTGTTTGACAACCCCTCTTTCTTCTCTAACCTGATCGCCAACAAACGTATTTGTTATACATGTCTGAAAAGACACCGTGTAAACTCCGTCGTAGTATATTCTTAGCAGACGCACGGAAAATTTTTGCAAATTGAAAAATAAATGTGCGGTTTCACAATTCAATTGATTAAACGTGTAGTACAACAGCTAAACATTCGTCACCAACGCTGCTGTTTAAATATGAAAAAGCGTTTCCTTCGCATTTGAATTCTTGGAAAGATTATTTCCCCTTCTTTATATCAACAAATGTCTGGGCTCTTCGTAGCTCCTCGATCATACATCCAACTTATAATTTTGTTACTTTCCCGTTTAATATATTTTCTAATTCACATTCTTTATTATTTATTTACAAATTATTTCATATTTTTTTTTTTACCACCAAACCGTTTGTATATAATTTTTTGTTTAATTCTAAAAGACGTTAAACTTCGCCATGTTAAAATTTTTACATCTATTTTTCGCTTGGCAACACTTCCAAGTTTATTTTTAATTTGAGAAGACAGAGCGAATTGATTGGCAAACATGTCAAAATTTTACGTTTGTACAAATGTTTTGTGTTGTTCATGGGGGTGATTGATGTTTGGACAACAATTTGAAGCATGTTTGCCGAATAAATTAAAATCTTTTTAATTTACTCAGAAGCAGAAGAAGCATTAAAATAATTTTCAGCCGAAAATTTAAATTTTTTAACCATCATTGTTTGCTGAAAAACAGCTCGTTGTTTAAAGCACTCTTTCCTTACGGGAAATTCGTGTCAATTGTTCCAACAGACTGGTCCTGGGATTTGTGAAAATAGAACAAGTACAAAAGGAAAGAACTTATGGCCAGTGAAAGGAGAATTTTTTATTTAACTGGTATATGATGTAAATGGTACAAATGTATTGAATTAAAGTACAGTATTCCCCGGTGGTGTCACAAATTTATTTGTGACTTTCTAAAATTTGGTTCTTAAATTAAGTTTTAGGACTTGTTTGATTGAAATAATACTGAATTGTATTGGAATAGTACTCCATTGTAGTTACTTACACTATACACGTACACGGTATTAATTGACCCCCTCCAATAACAACCCCATGTAAATGTGATAGGTCCCATTTATAGAAAGTGTTAGATCTACACGCGGAGAAAATATTTTTAGAATCATAAAATATCATAATATGACCAAATATATTTGTAATATTACATCATAATATTTTTCCCTTAATCATAATTTGTATTTATTACATCATATTATAATGCACTTGTCATATTAATCATAATATGTTTAGAAGTTATCATATTCTGATACTAAGTGATTGTCAAAAGTTATCATATACACAGATCACACAGAAAAGATTATTAAATTTCTCCAATCACCAAATTTATTCCAAATTCATAATATCAAGCAAACAAGTTGTTGATTTTGCACCTATTACCAAAATGATTATATTGATTACTAAAAATTTTAAAATTTTGAAAAAATATTTTCAATAAATGATATTTTTAATTTTAATTAAAAAAGAGATCAAACAACTTTGCCATTTCAAACAGTGTGTTAATTTATTTAAATAAATATTGACAATTCCCAACAACAATTCAACATGTTTAAATTATTTTATTTTAAAGGAAAAATGTCAATTAAAATTTTTTGTTATTTAATTAAAATTTTAATTGAAAATTTATTTCAAAACAACTAAAATGTTAATTAAATCAATATTAAATTTTTAATTTTCTTTCAATTAAAAAAAATAATTGATTCAATTATCACATAAATTAAATTTAAATACTTTCTAAACCATTTTTTTAATTGATAAAACACTTTTTTCTGTGCATCAGGTCACCTTTATCCGAAGAATTTTTAAAAAGCTAAAGATAATATGCAAATAAAACTGTAAAGCGAATGAGAACTTCAACTTCTCAAATCTTACTTGTAATGAATATGAAAGAATCTTATTATGATTCAAAATATGATTACAGTAGTCACACAATCGTAGGTTATCATAATATGGTGTAATGGTTATTAAATATGATTAAATGGTTGTGACTAATATAATATGTTTTCGAGGTTATCAATATTTAGTTGTTAGAAAAATAATTATTTTTCAGTGAACCATAATCAATTTTGTAATTGCGATAAACATTGAAATGTTTACAGTAACTGAATTATTCTGATATTCAATAAAAATAAAAATTATTGTTTACGACAACAATATCTTGTTACAATAAACATAGCGTAGTTGCTCTAATCATGACGAACCATATTTTTTTTCTGGGTGTAGAACCGGTATCTACCACCAAAGACCTATCACGGGACAACTTTGGTGTCAGTTCGCTTCCCTCTTGGGTTTCTGAAATTTTTTTCTTTCTTTTATATGTCTCCTACGTTTTCAGCAAAGCACTTTCGGCTTCTGCATTCGTTGAAAACAAAACAAAAATTAAAAATTAATGTTTGCACGTTTGTGTTGCTTGTTGGCAAATACAAAACAGTAACAAAGTGTGTGTTTGTCAAGCAATTTGTGGGGTTTAAATTTCCCTTAACACTTGATAACGAACAGATAACAAATTGATAAAACATTATTTGTGAGATGCTTGTATTTAAATCAATACCATGTTGAGTTCTAGTGTAAAAATAAAAGCATTGAAAAAAAATTTTACAATTGTGCTTGATATCAAATGAGTAAATCATTTTATAACAAAGGTTTAAGGTAGTGTTTGCCGGGAATAGTTTTTAAGTGATCTTGCGTTGTATTGCCGAGTGTGGTCGCGACAGAATATTACGGCTTCTTGTTTGGTCAAATTTATCATGGCGTATTTCGCCCTATGTCGCTTAAAACTCATCATATGTATTTGGTACAGGTCATTTGGTCTCGTCTTCAGCCGTACATAGTAAATGGTACCCTTTTTGGTCCAACAAAATACAGAGAATTACTTTGGTACCATGGAAATGCATCATTTGGCTACATACTCATACAATTTTTTTTACTTAGAGGATGCAATTTTTTAGTGCCAGTAACGATGAAATGAGTTGTTTCCATGGCGATCCTCAACTCGTGTTATCCCAAATTTTCTGCTTGAATGGCTTCAAATAACATTGGTGGGCAAAAAAAATTTTTTAAATAAAAATGCATATGTATATCTATCTATATATCTTCTATCTATATATATAAAAATGAAATTATGTGTGTTTGTATGTTTGTATGTTTGTATGTTTGTCGCTTTATAGACTCCGAAACTACTGAACCGATTTTCCTGAAATTTTTACAGTAACATCACGTGAGCCCTAAAAATAAAATAGGCTACTTATTTTTTCGATAGGGGCAGGGGAATTGGTACCCCCCATAGGATGCCAATATTATACTGAACCGATTTTCTTGAAATTTTTACAGTAACATCACGTGAGCCCTAAAAATAAAATAGGCTACTTATTTTTTCGATAGGGGCAGGGGAATTGGTACCCCCCATAGGATGCCAATATTATACTGAACCGATTTTCCTGAAATTTTTACAGTAACATCACGTGAGCCCTAAAAATAAAATAGGCTACTTATTTTTTCGATAGGGGCAGGGGAATTGGTACCCCCCATAGGATGCCAATATTATACTGAACCGATTTTCCTGAAATTTTTACAGTAACATCACGTGAGCCCTAAAAATAAAATAGGCTACTTATTTTTTCGATAGGGGCAGGGGAATTGGTACCCCCCATAGGATGCCAATATTATACTGAACCGATTTTCCTGAAATTTTTACAGTAACATCACGTGAGCCCTAAAAATAAAATAGGCTACTTATTTTTTCGATAGGGGCAGGGGAATTGGTACCCCCCATAGGATGCCAATATTATACTGAACCGATTTTCCTGAAATTTTTACAGTAACATCACGTGAGCCCTAAAAATAGAATAGGCTACTTATTTTTTCGATAGGGGCAGGGGAATTTGTACCCCCCATAGGATGCCAATATTAATTATCGCATATCTTAAGAGCCGCTGCACGCATTTTGCTGAACTTTTTGTAGTAGGATCTTCTGAGCCCCTGAATTGAAATAAAATAGCAGCGGGGGTATAGGAATACCCCATAGGACGCCAATGTTTAACATCGCATATCTTAAAAACTGTAATATTGAGAATGTTCAAACTTTCTAAAAGTCACTCTTATGGTATACTACACTTTTGAAAATAAAAATAAAGCGGGTAGGCGCAGGGGGGGAAATACCTCCCATAGGATGCCAGTGTAGCGAAGCGCACCGGGTTAAGCTAGTGGAATATAAAGATTTTAAGGCGCTTAGTTCAAATTCAATTTCAGTTCTTTTCTATCAAGATTTTTTTAAGGACAGACTAATATTTCGCCCGCAATAAGGCGGGTGTGATAATATATTTGATAGGGAGATCGAACTGTTATTATTCGACCGGTTTTAACCGGTTATTTTAGCTTTGCCCAAGTCGGTTATTTTAAAAAGCCCATTTTTCTAATATCGAATAAACCGGTTATTTTGGTATAATAAACCGGTTATTTAAATAATGTGTAACTAATATACATTTTCCTTACTCTTGTTGTAGATTTAAGTATTTTTGAATATTGAATATTGGTCAAACTTAAACTTTTAATGAACAAAATGTAACAAAGGTCAAAAAACATTATGAACACTGTAAATACAAATCGCTTATAAAAGCGTGTGTTCTTGTAAAAAAAACCAAAAACTTCAAAATACTACAAAAACGTGTGCAGTTAAAAAGTAAATAGTAATTTGTGCGAGAGTATTCTAAATATTAAATATAATTTTATATAGAGGTTATCACAAGAGATATTTCAAACGCGATTAAAAAAAGTGCTTGAAGTGCCCTAAAATGATAAGTTACAAAGGCTCTTCCATGTCACGACTTATTAGTCTCATTGGTGAAATATTAGCCCATTGTGTTGCCGAGGACTAAATTCCCTTTAAGGCACTGAAAACTCTTTAGTAGTTCTAGCATCTCTTCATGCTGGAAACTACAACATTCCGGCGGAATTAACGATATGGAAAAAATTTCTACCAGTTTTATTTATTTAAACACCAAGAACTAAAAAACAAAATTTAAGAAATCAAACAATGTAATCGAAGGTTTTAAATTGTAGTCGACGAATTGACAAATATTTTACACAAAAAGAATGTTCAGTTCACTATTCGTTTGTATAAGCTGAAACAAAATAATTTTAAATAAATAATCCTGTTTGCAACTTTTCCAAAATATGGTTGATTTATATAGACATGCTTAACCACCAACAAATTAAAACTAATTCAAAATAAATTTGGGAGAATATTTCAAATAATAACTTTATTAAATTCCTATAATTTATTTGCTTTTGCAAAACGTTTGTCTAAATCAAATATCGTTCAACAGTTTCTAAATTACATTATACAAATATCCTCTTACAAATAAAGTTTAGTAAATCAATAAAAAATTGTTGAAAATTAAGCTAAAGTTTGATCAAATTACTGGTCCCGCTTTTCTTGGATTTTATAGTCAAATATTTGTTAGGTCTGATCTAAGTCAAATCTATGTATTTTGTTGGTTCCTTACCTTTGCAAATTGTTTTGTTTTTTTTTTTTTTAATTAACGTTTTATTACAAAAACTAATTTGATTTTTGTGTTTATTTGTATTGGAATTAAAACTGGCTAACCGGTTATTAAAAAAATGCTTAAACGAAAACCGGGTTTTTAAAAATAGCAACTATTCGTAATATTCGAAATCCGGTTATTGAAAAAAGTCGAATAATCGACCTCCCTAATATTTGATCATTACTTGAAAAGAATTTGTCCGATTTGTATCACAACTCTATCTATATATGATTAGGAATAACTCTTTCCTTTGAGTCGTCCAAATAGAACTTTTTTTATTTTCGATTGTTTCAAAGTTTTATGGATGCTGTTTGGTTGGAGGCATTGAAACTAGCTAGTCGGAGGGACCTTCTGTCTAAGGCTCAGAGGTGTGCTTCGATCGGCATGACAGGTGCCTTGAGAAGTAGCCCTCAGGCGGCTCTGGATGTTATTCTTCATCTTCAGCCTATAGAGCAGTATGTGATGGGAATGGCAGCCAGGAGCATTCTTAGGCTGAGGGAGCTAGGACTGTTGGGAAATTTCACGGAGGGTCACTTGCAGATCTTAAGTGAAATTAGTACTAGCGGTTATCACCTAGGCTCGCCCGGCTCGACGGATTATTTGGGCACTAGGGTCGATTTTGGGCGTTTTCCAGAGGTGATATTGGCTTCTAGGGAGAGCTGGTCAGGGCAGAGCAGATTGTATAGGGGATTTGCTATTTTCACTGATGGCTCGAAGATGAAGGGCATGGGTGCGGGGGTCTACATTGAGGATCTGGACATCAGAGGGTCATATAGACTTCAGGCGGAGGTTCTGGGGGTTCTCAGGGCCGTGGAAATGGTAGGGGCTAACATTGCCAAGGGCTCTGAGGTCACTATATATGTGGACAGCCAGGCTCTCAGGGCCTTGATGGGCTGTTATGTGAACTCCAGGCTAGTGGACGATTGCAGGAGGGATCTAAGAGTAATGCTAGGGAATTATGTTGTGAGGCTCTGCTGGGTACCGGGACACTGCAACATCGCCGGCAACGAGATAGCTGATGAGTTGGCTGGGCTCGGAAATACAGGATCCTGACAGTTTGCAGGTGGTCAGGCCTCCAATCGGCTTCAGAGAATGGATTCTGAGCGGGACTAATCGGGCTTGGCGGGGCCGAACGATTTCTTATCTTCCACTATCTTCCTTTCCTGTGCTTTCACCATTTACTTCTCCTACTCTTTCACACTAGATTTCTTTCTCTTCTTTCCTGCTTTCTTTCACTAATTAAGGTGTCACAATGGACCATATTGGTCTCTGAGTGAGGGTGTGAAGTTTGCTTCACACCAGCTTTTCTAGCCTAACCTAACCTATTAAGAGACTAGTGGTGATACATTTTTTCAGGAAAAATTTGTACTATTTTTTGTTTTGAAAAATTCATAATTCATAAAAAATTTATGAATACGGACAAAAATTTTAAGTTTTTTGCAATTATCAGAAAACCACGTACATTAAGAATACATCATGAAAATCAGTGATCCGATATTAGTTTTAATTATTATAATTATATAAGTCAAACAAACAAAAATTTTAATAGTGCATAGAAAATATTTCTGGAAAATATTGAAGGAATAAGACTATTATGAAAGTATGAAAGCTTAATAAATTATAACTTGACTTAAAATACACATTCGAATTAATATGAAAATTTATAATAAAAATTATACACAATATGAGAACTTAAGTCCCCAGATTCTATTTTTTACTCGAAAACAATTCATCCAATTTGGAAAAAGACACAACCCATGTCTAAAAGATATGCAATCTGTTGTGACTACCACATTTTTAAGTTATACACCTAATATTTACTAAGAAAGCAAACATTTGTTCTTTTAATTAAGAAATTTTAACACAAATAAAGGAAGATTTCTTTTTCAGCAGGAGTTTGAAAAAATGGAATTAACAGTAAATTAATGAAAGATTTCATTTTTAATATTCACACACAGCTACACATCTAAACACACACACACACCTACTTCCCTTTTAAAATTAATGTATGTATATGTCTGGCTATGTCACAGGTATGGGTTTTATAATTCGTTATAGAATTTTTAATCACATGTAGGAGAGCTATTTTGGCTTTTGTCATTTTACAAAATTAATTTGTATACTTTTATTTTTGTATGTACACAGAAAAAATTAAAAATTGTTTCTAAATACCGAATTCATAAAATCAAGCAAACAAATTGTTAATTTTGCACCTATTACCAAAATGGTTATAATGATTATTAGAAATTAAAAAAATTTAAAAATGTGACTTTTTTTCAATAAATTATATTTTTAATTTTAATTAAAATTTAAACAAATTTTAAAAAATTTTTGCCATTTCAAACAATGTGTTAATTGATTTAATTAAATATAACTCAGGTTTTGACAATTCCCAACAACAATTCTACATGTTTTTATCAGGGACCGTAAATAACAGTTATCCGGACAATTTATACTTAAAAACTCCTCATGTTAGAGTCAACGGAGACATCTACAAACGATAGATTCGTATTTACAAGCTCTTTCAGAATATATGGTGGTCTTAAAAACGATCTTAACTCCACAGTTAAGTGTTATTTTTCAACGTAACTATAAAATGTCTAAAATAAAACTCATTTGAGTAGTTTTATTTTTTCCGTCTAAAATAGATCTTATTTGAGAAGTGTTATTTTTTCCGGCTTAAATAAAACTCATTTAGCCGTCATAATATTAAACTCTTTTAAAGAGTTTATGTTAGGTAAAACATAACATAGTTTACAAAAGAAACAAAAATTCCCATATTCTATTTGTTATATCGGACCATTCTGCTGGTGGCTGATAATTGAAAATTTATTTCTTTGAAAATATTTTTAAATATCCAAAAGAAATTTAAATAATTTTCACAATTATTTGATGAAAAATATCGGATTTTTTTTTTTTTTTTTCAATAAACCAAATGCAAAATAAATTGTTTAAATATTGATTCGGACGGCAAAAATAAAACTGAAATGAGATTTATTTTTTAACGGAAAAAATAAAGCTCATCGAATTAGTTTTATTAAATGACGGCGAAATAAAACTCCTCCAAAGTGTTTTAGCTTATGACGTAGAAGTAATACTTTTTTTTTAACAGTTGGTTTCGACCTTTTATTTTTACGTTGAAAAATAAATGTTTTAGACGGAATTTTGTTTTTCAACTCTCAAAATAAATGTTATAAAATAACTGTTTCCAAAGCTCTTATAACCGTTATGGTCCCTGGTTTAAATTATTTTATTTTAAGCGCAAAAATCGATTAAGATTTTTTTTTATTTAATTAATATTTTAATTAAAAATGTATTTCAAAGCAACTAAAATGATAATAAAATCCAAATTATATTTTAAATTTTCTTTTTCAACCAAAAAAATAATTGATACAATTATCAACTTAATTAATTCAAATACTTTTCAACAAATTTTTGTAATTGATAAAAAAAAAAACTACTGAACATTTTTTCTGTGTATTTCAAATACCAGCAAAGGGATGCATGAATAAAAAGGGGAAATACGTTAGAGTGTAATTAGAAATGTGTATGCCATTATTTACTCAAACAATTTCATTGGAATCGAAATTTTTGCTTGTGTGTAAGTAAAAAAAAAAAGTTACTGTCAAAGAAATTAATCTCTAATGTTTTAAATACATAAAACCTTTTCATTTATTGTGTAACATTTTAAATAATTTCTTCGCTTAAAGATTAATTTATTGTTTTAACAATAAGTAACTTAAAAGATTTCCCGGAGAAATCAATTAAGTTTTTTTTTAAGATTAATTATGCATTATTTATTTTTTTTTTAGAAATTTTCAAATATGATAAGGAAAATAAAATATATAAACCACAAAGTAACTACATGACAAGAAGAAATTATCAAATATGTCAGACTTTTCTCCAGCAAAATTTATATCGTTCCGTTTCTTCTTAAACCACATAAGCGCCAACTGATTTTTCAGAAAACGAAATGAACGTACCCTCTTATTTTTTAAAAATTCTTTTTTTAATCGAAATTTAATTTTATTTTTAAAAAAGGTTGAATGAAGTTCATCAAATTAAATATTCATTAAATTATCGAATGAAGGAAGGAATTCTAGAACAAAAACATTTAAAGAAAATAAATACATTTCCATGTGATCATGGATAATTTACTACAATATATATTGGGGCAAAATGATATAATTTGTGGCATCAACTAACCGCTGTGTTTTGAAAAATGTGGTGAAGAGCATAATTATTAAATTGAGTTTATCTAAAAATATACAAAAATGTCTTTTCAAAATTACGAAAAATTGCGCAAAAACAAAAATATATAACGCGAGGTTAAATTTTAAGGGCCGATCAAGGCGAATTCAACTACAGGTGGTGTCGAAACGCCATCTGACTTTGACAGTTCGAGCTACTTTATTTTGATTTGTTAGTGTTTTGTTAGGAAAGGTTGACGTTTTGGACAGTAAGCACTAACAATGCAATGCAAAAAACCCTGTGTTGTTTTTGCTGTTTTTGGATTGTTGTAGTATCGACACCACCTGTAGTTGAATTCGCCTTGGGCCGATGTTGAATGTGAACCACACCTAACCCTCAAGTTTTTTTCTGCATTTCATTTGATATATCTCAATTTCAGACTAACTCAATTTGAACCATGGAAAGATACACAATCGAGCAACGCGTTAAAGCTATTCAGGCTTATTATTAAATGGGCGTTCAAATCAAAATGCATTTTGTGTACTTTTTTTAATCAGCATAATCGACCTCAGTAGACTCGTTAACAAGCAGAATTGCCGCATTTGGGCGAATGATAATCCAAGAGTGATTGTCGAAAAACCAATGCACCCAAAAAGAGTGACTGTTTGGTGCGGTTTATGGGCTGGCGGCATTATCGGGCCGTATTTTTTCAAAATGAGGCCGGGCAAGTAGTTACTGTGAATGGTGTTCGCTATCGTGAGATGATAACGAACATTTTATGGCCCGAGTTTAAAGATATGGATGTGGACGATATGTGGTTTCAACAGGACGGTGCCATTTGCCACACAGCTAACGAAGCAATGGCTCTTTTGGGCGACAAATTCAATTGCCGTGTTGTCTCACGTGGTGGCGATGCCAATTGGCCACTGTTGATTTGACACTGTTGGGCTTCTTTCTTTGGGGTTATTTGAAAGAAAAGGTGTACGTCGATAAACCAGCAACAATTCAAGAGCTAAAGGATAAAAGGGATAAAGGATAATTCGGCACATTAACGGTATAGAACCTCAATTATGCCTAAGCGTCATCGAAAATTTGGACCATCGCACTATAGGAAATTTTCCCTTTTTTTGGCCAAAACTAATTTTTAGCCAAACGAGTGGGCCAAACTAAATGATTTTTAGATTCGCTTTTTGGAAGTGTTCCTCCTAAATGATTTTTAAGATTCGCTTTTTGGAAGTGTTCCTCCTTAAGCTAATATATTTTTAGTCACGCACCGTCACGGGGAAAAAAGTTTGTCACGCGCAAGTCTGCATTTGGTACGCTGAAGTTACCTGGAAAAATACGCTTTTTTTAAGACATATGCAAGTATATGCAGCTGAAATAAATTGCGAATGGATGACAACTTATGGCTCTATCGAAATGCGTAAGTGTTATATCTATCACTTTTAATCATTTTTTTTCGGAGCTTAGTAAAGTTGCAATTTATTATTACAGTATATAACATCAAGGTCTTTTTCTTTCCTTCGATTTAACCAAATTAAAAAAAAAGTTGAATATCTTTTTAACTACTATAAAAGTACTCAGTTTTAGCATTATTGTTAATTTTTCACTTTTTTTACATGAATTTTTTGAATAAAAACTTTAAACTTAAATACACGTCTAATTTAATATAGTAACTTCCTCGTTTTGTTTAATAAACACACCTCATGTTTTTGCATTTATAAAATAACAATAAAGCATCATTGATGCTTTATTTTTCGGGAATGCTTTTTTTTAGTATGTTTTTAAGTACATAGTAAAAAAAAAATCAAAAACTCCAAGAAAAAAATTAAGTACTTTTGGCCAAAAAAAAGGGAAAATTTCCTATAGTGCATCGGACGAAGGTCTGCCGCCGAGGTCGCGGCACACCTCCCTGCGGGAAATTCGTGTCAATTTCTCTTAAAGCACATATCCCGTGACCAGTGAACAACATTTTATAATTAAAAGGAACGAATTGTGATACGTGAAAACAGAACCTATCACTTAACTGGTGATAATGTGTTTAGAGTGTAGTTAGTCCAGAGGAAAGGTAATTGGTACAAAACAATTCATGTGACTGGACTTTGTGCGGGACTTTGAAGGGGATCTACAATTGACATGGTTCGTTTGGGACAATATCTGCGACAGGCATTATTTTAACCAAAATTGGAAGTGCCCATTAAGGTTATTCAGTGATCTGTTACAAAGTGTCAAAAAGGTGCTAATTAACCCTCGTAGGACCCCTCGTAGGACATCACCATGTTAAAGTGACTTGTCACGTGACAAGTTCAGTGTTAGTTTCCTTTCCCCTAGGCTAGATAATTGATCCATACAAGTATTATCATAATAAAAAGAAATGACAATAATTTCATAAATAATTTGTGTTTTATTCAAAATCAACATCGGCCCTTAAAATTTAACCAACCGTTATTATGTGAGTTTTATGTCGTGTTTTTTATTTAACTAATTTTTTTCTATTCTAAATCTACATTATGGTTACCAAATCAAATAATAAAATTTTCCCCATGAAGATGTTGGGAATCTCGAACGAAACATCTCAAGAAAAGATGTGAAATAATCTTTTTATTTACATGGAGTACAAGACCTTAATATGCCCGCTTAGAGTTTTCGAAAACAAAATAACAATAAAATTAGGAAAAGGTCTAAAAATAAATTTAAAAAAACAGTTATAATTAAAAATTTTATCAAGGGAATTAAACGTTTACTTATATTAACAACATTACTGCAAAAAATGTTGTTTAAATCAAAAAATATTTGATTGATCTTATTAATTTGTTTAATGGTGCATATTTAATAAATTTTTTAATGAATATCACAAATAATTAGTATTGTGGTTATTTTATTGAACTGCTAATGGTTTTTAATCCAAATTTTGATATTTTTAATTAGGCTTAAGTTCATTAAATTTAATTTTCATTAAATTATTTTTATGAATAAAGGAATTTTACAACATGAAATGAATTAAAATTTATTGATAATTTTTCATTCTTGACTGAGCTGGAAATTGAACCCAGGTTTTCACGGACAGGTTACTCAGACTTGTTTCGATTGTAACCATACAATCTCTTCAGTGGGGTTTGCCGTTTAGCTCTCACCGCCGTTGACGACGGATGACGTCATTCGTCAAACATGAATCTGTAAACCAAATGGTATTTTACCTTGGTAGATCGAAATTTGCTTTGAATGAATGATTACCTATTTTAATTGATCTACATGTTCTTCCTTACTTCTTGTTTTTCGTACTTTTTGTCAAGACTTCTTCTTGAAATCCAAAGTACATTTTTTGTTTTTCTTTTATCTTGTTGACATTTTTCAGCACAACTTGAAGGGAAAATGTAAAATGTAATGCCTTATCTGTTAGCAATAATTAGTATTGTGGTTATTTTATTGAACTGTTAATGGTTTTAAATCAAAATTTTGACATTTTCCATTCCCAGCTCAGTCAATAAAAAAATCAAAATTTGGATTAAACATCACAAATTTTTTATTTTCAATCAATTTTTATTATTATTTTCTTCTGTGGCAAAACCAATTCTCCGGCAATACGAGTACAATCAATGAAAGATATTCGGGATAATGTTCGGGAACAATGGCTGTTGTAACAGCACTTTCTTTATAAATTTAAGAAGCAGAGCAACATTTTCAAGAAATAATGCTTCATTGTCTCAAAATCCGACATTTACGGAGCTAAAAAACACTTTGTGGTTTGCACTATTTCGTTCAATTATTACGTGAGAAGAAATAAGTGATGTTTACCCTTTAAAATACCAAATACCTTATTAAAGACACAAACCATGTGTAAAAGGTACGCCATTTGTTGGCCATCCCGCCATTTTTAAGATGTAGACCTAAAGTAGATTTAAGGATGTGGACATTTTTTTTACTATAGACAAACATCCATATGTTTCAATTTAATTAAAACAAATATTTGTTTTATCAGAAGAAATACATTAACAAGCGCCTGATGACCTTTAAATTTATAAAACGTATAAAAAGATAAAACTTTTAGTCTGTTATTTTTTTAATACTTTGTCTTTATTCTGGTTTGCCTTCTGATGCGGTAGTGGTTTGGATAATTTATCAGTAAATCATTCAATATGTGTGCAAAAAAATACAAACAACTTCATTTATAGACAGATGGTTTTTGTAAAACAATTAATAAAAAGAAAATAAAGAAAAGACATACACAAATACGCCTACAAAAACTGTTAGAATAAAGGGGACATATTTGTGTAAAAGCGATTAACACACACATCACTTTAACCCCAATACACAAACGTCCACTAAAAAGCAACGGTTCCCAAATAGCGGATCGCAGACCCCCTGGGCTTTATGAAATACTTTCAGAGGGGTCCACGAAAAAGAAAACAAAAATTGTGTATAGATTATTTTTTCTTAATTTTCAAACTAGAATTTGCTAAAATTAAAAAATAACATATACCGAGGCGAATAAATGTATCCGATGGTGACAAAACTACAACAAGTTACAACAACTTTTCTTCAATTCACAAGCTCCAATTATCGTCATATTCTTAGTCTAAAGCCTGATTCTTTGTTCAACATTTCACGTGAAATGCTGTCAAAACTCATATGAAAAAAACTTGTACGGATTATCTATGGAATAATGTTGATAGAGTAGTACTCTGTTCATTTTGTGAAAAAGTTGTGAAATGTTTCTTGCAACCTTTTTTTTCAACTGTGAAATAAAGCAAAAGCTCTTAATTTCATACATAATTTTGACAGTTGTAAATAAAGTTTTTAATAATTTTTCACAAAATTTATTAAAAAGATTATTAGCAACCAGCAATGTATTTATTACTTTCTATTTTATTTAATTTTTTATTAAAAAAAATAAAAAAAACACTTTTAAGTAAAATACATGTAGGGTTTTTTTTAAATACGCAAAACAATGTCGCATACTTTAAAAGATTAAAAACTTCAATATGTTCAAACTTTCGAGATCGGTATACATGTCAATGATTGATACATGTCATATTTTTCGAATAAAATAATGGATGTTGCTCAACATTTTTCACAGATTTGATACAATGCTTAGTTTTTATCGTGTGTAATGTTTAAACAAGAGTCTTGTCTCATTATACGATTAATTTTGAAAATGTTGCATATATACACCAGGGCTGGAAATCTTAGATTTGTTTGGTTAATTAGAAAAAACTTTTTAGAATGTTCTACCTTCCTAACACCACAAATTTTATTGCTATTAATGATTAAAATATGTTTTATTTATTTAAATTGATTTTTTTTTAAGCTATTTTAATTAAAATTTCTTATCATTTATTATTTATTAGTATTTCAACCCAAATTCCAACTTCCATCCCTGGTTTTATTTCAGGGTAACAAATAAACTTTATAATCATAGTAACGATAAACTTGCCACGAGAGAGTGAAAAAAACAAATTTGAGAGACAAAACATTTTTTGGAAATTTCTGATAGTAAAATTTTTACTTGCAAGAATTATTCAACCACCTGTTTCACTACGATAGCAGGACATAAGTCAGATCATAAATATAGGAATATTTCATCACAAAAAACAGCTTTATCAACCCATTGTGCAAGTTTAAACCATTATCCTGATTTTAAAAAAATATCAGTTTTAAACACGGAAAATAATTATAAGCGTAGATTTATGTTAGAAATGTTGCAAATTATAAAAATTCCAACAATATTCAGAATTAATTTTAAGTCATATACTGAAAATGTAGCCCAAAATTATAGACATTTAATTTATAAAAATAGAAACGGAAATTAAAAATTTATTTAAACTGTAATAGATTAGGTTTAAATTAGAAAACCTTTTTGTATTTAATTGAAAATATGACATTTTGTTAAATTTGTTAAATTTATTAAAAATTGTTAATTTTTTGTCAAATATTCAAGAAACCATCCCTGAAGAAGGCACACAACGGAGTGCCGCAATACTGGATTCAATAAATTTACTGCCCGTTCGCCGATATCGAACGTTAACGTTCGCATAGAAAATTACATTTAAAACAAAAAAAATGTTTGAAATTTTGTTTTTGTTTTAAATGTTATTTACTATGCGAACGTTAACGTTCGATATCGGCAAACGGGCAGTTAATATTTTTTATAAAAAAAAGAAAAAGACCTCAAGCTTAAACAAGGGTATTAATTAAAATAAAATATTTATTTTTCCAATATTTAAAAACAATATTCTTGCGCAAATAGTTCACAATAATCAAATTTTTTTAGAAATAGTATCGTATCCCAGTAAAAAAAAATTTGTGTTTTTTTAAGCACTTAAGTGACCGAGCGCTTCAATAAGAGAGCTCTTTTAAAGCAGTAAATGATAAAGAATTAAAGATACAAAAAAGCTGCTATTTTAGTGCTGACAACGTAGAAGGTTTTAAAGCGAAAAATAGAAAAAAAAATATTATGGTTTACGAAAACGATTGAATAAAAGGCATTTAAACAATTAAAAGCAAAACATTAATGAATATGTTAAAAGAAGTGCTTATTGTCAGCAGAAAATAGTCCTCCAAACCGAGAACCCCGTCAGCAGGTTTGAAGCGATTTGAGGTATGAATTCATACATAAAACCTGCTCCTTTTGGAGTACGTTTTCTACTGGGATCTTGCAGCTAATTAGAGTCAACATGCCTAAAGGCAGAGATTCGCTATCCTACACAATCGTATGATTCATTCACACGTAAATCAGATAGAATTCTATCCGATATAAAAAAATATCTGCAATGCCGCAATACCCAACAAAGAAGATGGAAACTCGAATGACTCATCAGCTACTTTACAAGAAAATGCAACTCTGATCGCATAAAATTTATAATTTTATAAAAATGTTCATAAACATTTTCAAGTCAGACAGACTTTTCAAAAAAAACTGTCACTCAATCCATTTTTAATCCATTATGAGCACACACGATTTTTTTGATAAGTCGTACGACTGAATAGAATAGTGTATCGCCGGCTTAACCTGATAGTTTTTGCTGGTTAAGTATTCGTTTACCTTTCTATGTTTTTTTTTTTTTGAGAAATTGGGAGAAAAATTTTGTAATTTTAAAATTTTCTGCTAGTAATGTAAATGAACACACCTAAAGTGAATGGTAAATACTAAAAAAGAAGAAATAAACAAAAACCATGAGTGCAGTAAAAAATTATTACTTAAATTAAATATTTTGCTTTTTTTTAGTTTCACTTTTCAAATTTTATTTTTATTATTTGGTAAAAAGAAATTCGTTTATTTTCTTAAATTGTTTACTCAGAGTAAATTGACTATTTACTAGGGTGTTCAATTAATCGGCTTTTTTTGCTCGATTAAACGATTAATCCATATTTGGCCTTTTTGACTTATTCGATTAATCGAATAAAGTTTTCAGATAATTCGATTAATCGAATAATTCAAAATCCAGAAATTTTATAACTTAAGAGATTTTGTTTCGATAATTTAAGAAAAAAATGGTAATTGAGTAAATAAACATTATTAATTACAAGTATTTCAATATTTTATACATTAAAAAAGAAGACCAACGTTACAATTCATAATAATTGATAAAACCTTTACAACAATAAAAAAAAATAAAACATGTGTTGAGATCATATAATTTTAAATGTACAAACAATTAAACTGATCTTTTAAAAATAAAATGTTGCTTAAATGTTTTGCTTTACTTGGAAGCCACACGATCAAGTTTTGTCTTTCCTTTTAATTTGCTATACGCTCTCACTTTTTTTATTAGCGCACTCACACTTTTTAAATTGACCACGAGATTGCTCTCAATTTTACCTTTCCATTTGTTTACCAGTTTTACGTTCAATTTAACAACTGACCACAAATTAACTTTGGCGCTTTCTTTATAAAAAATATATTTCTTAAAAAATAAATTTGCTTTATTAAAAAAAATTGTTTTCTTAAAAGTTCTCGTGTTTTTTTTTACAAAATACTTTGAGTCATGCTACTATTTTGATTTGTTTCCTCGTCGAGGGCATTTTTAAAATGAAATTAATTGTGTGGGGTGTTTTACTTTTGTTGACCTGTGTTATTATGAGTGATTATTTATTTGTTTCGGCTTAAGGTCTTGTAAAATATAAATAAAAACCAATTTTTTTGTTTTATTTTACTTTATCAATTTATTTTCTCCGATATTTCGGATAACTTCGTTGAAATTAATTATCAATTTGAGTGCAGCCTGTGACACAGCTGTCAATTCAAACAAGTTTGGACAAGCAGTTTTTGTGAACAACGTGAAAGTGATTTATTGAACGTGTGGCTCCAGGGTTAAAAATATTTTTTTTAATTTTTTCATTCAATAATAAGTAAAAATTAACGGATAACTTCATTATTTCAGTAAACATTTACTGGTTACTGAATATTTTTTTAGTAAGCAGTTAACCCATGTATGTATGGGAATTACTCTCTAAACATGACTGTTTTTTTTTAATGCCAACGGACACATACATTTGGTTTATTTATTTGACTTAAAACTTTAACAAATTATACGTTTAACAGAAAACCCATTCTTCGATTAATCCTTTAACCGAAATCAGCCCTTTTAAATTAATCGAACCATTAATCGTCTAAAATTGTTCGATTAATCGAACAAGAATTAATTGGCTGAACATCCTACTATTTACATTAAAGTAACGTTTTTCCATTTTGGCATTTAACAATACGATAAAGTAACAAGACAACAAATTTGCCTGCTCACAAGTGCAAAAATTATATATTTTTTAAATGATAAGCCATACGACAGAGCTTGTGAATTGGACAATTGAATATTTATTGTGCCTTTAGCCGATCGAAAAACATAAGCAACAAAATGGTAACTGAGTTGTGTTTTCAACGCCATCTGAAAAGTGAATTCGACTTGACATATATTTTTCCAGTCTCAGTCAGATCGAAATAAAATAAGATAAAGTAAATAATTAAATTCAACATTTTTTATTTTTCGAATTTATTATATGAGCTAAATTTCAGTTATGTACTCGTATTTGATAAAGTTTTTTGTAATAGTTCTATTCCTTAAATTTTTAGGAATGACTTTATACACAACAACATTCTGCATTACATTCTGCTGGTGTCTAATAATTTTTCTGTACATACAATATACTTCATTGCTATCCAAAGGAAAGCTAAGGTAAAATGTAACAGGAAGATACAGGATAATAGTCTGGTAGTTCATAAAGTAATTTCTAAAAATTTAAGGAATAGAACTATTACAAAAAGATTTATAAAATACACAACTGAAATTAAGCTCATACAATAAATTCGAAAAATAAAAAATGTTGAATATAATAAAGTAGCTTATGAAAAGAAATAGTTCCCGAATTCTATTTGTAAATAATTAAAAAAAAAACTAACTTAAGAAAACAAAATTAATATGAGTTATAAACAAGGCCCGATAGGCAATTGGTAGTAGGCTAGTTGCTAGTGAGCTAGTCTATCAGTGCGGGGGTTGCGTGTTCGATTCCCGCTAGAGAATCTGCTCTCATGCAGACAGGCGTAGAGATAAGAGCGGATTAACGAAAGCGGATTCAATTTTCACTATTTTTAATTTGCCAAAAATAACTGCTTAAAATACCCGTAACTCTTTAAATAATATATAGAAGTTAAGGAGAGTTAATATAGTAGTTGTTGATAAAACAACTCGCAAACTGAAAAATTGAATACCTGCCCCCAACGTGCAATATTTTAAACGGAAAATAATTATTTTAGTTGAGAGACCGGCAAACACATACAAAGAAATGTTTAAGTATTATAAGTGAGAATCCAAATAGTCCAAATTTGTCCAGGGAGATGATCCAAACTCTTTTGTGGCGGAGAATTTATGATTTAGACGAAGAGAGTATGTGGTTTCAACACTATGGTGCCACTTGCCACACAGAAAGAGAAACAATGGATATTTTGAAAGAAAAGTTCGAAAATCGTATTATTTCTTGTAGAGGAGGAGTGAATTAGCCACCAAGATCGTGAGATTTGACACCTCTAGACTATTTGTAGTGGGGTTTTTTTTAAATCGAAAGTGTACCGCAATAATCCCATAACACTTCAAGAGCTTAAAAACAACATTATCGAGCAGATTTCAACCATTAACAAGAGTTTATTGAAAAATGTGATTGAGAATTTTGGAGGAAAAAATAGTTTTGGATTTCATGCAACCAACTTAGTTGCTAGAGACTCTGCTCTCATGCAGACGAGCGTAGAGCTAAGAGCGGATTAGCATAAGCAAAAAAATACTACTGTGGTTTAACAGATACTACCCGCTTTAAGTTTAGTAGCAAGCGCGACCTATGGAAGCCCCACACGTATTAGTAGGGAGAATCTAAAGGATATTTACCTTTTCAGTGTTACTTCCTCCGGAGAAATCAGGGGCAGTCAATAACTGGGATTCGGTGAAAATCCAAAATTGACAGATCTCGGGAGATCTTCACGATTTATTGCGATATCTGGTACCACAGGAGTCAGTAGCCCACAGTGGCACGACACCAGACTGACTATTGGTTGAGGCCTGCGATAGTGTTCTTCTTTAGGGAAATGCTTTCTATCTTTTAGAAATATTGTTTTAGCGGTATTTTCGCATTTTCATTGAAAATAAACTTTTGGGGGTCACGTGGTGGTTGTGGTTTACTACCCAAAGTCGAGCAAAGTTACACTAAAGGGCTAATATTTAACCAGTTGTGGAAGAATTCGGGCTGAGGGTGAGTTATCCCTAGGTGCTGTTGCTACTCAACAGATGCCGCTAGCATTTTTCCGAAAGTTTAGCAACATTTGTCAAAACATTACCATGTTTCGACAAATGTTGCCTCGTGTGTGGGTAACTTTATAAAATAAAAATATTTTTTATGAAAAAGGTCTTAAATAAATAAAAAGTTTTAATTAAAGTTTCTCGTTTTTTTTCTTAATTTATAATTAATATTTTCCTATTAATTTTAATGTTTTTTTAATTAAAAAGGGCATTTCTAATTAAATTATATTATTTTTATAAAAATGTTATTAGCAGTGGCAGCACTGGCTCTAGCTCCTAACCAAGGGGCGAGTGTATAATCTTGCCGTATTATGCACACAAACTGCTACCTGGGTGTGTTCGTTACACTCACAATCGGGTGGCGGTTGCTAATCGCCTTATTTATCACCTACTTATTAAGATCAAGCAGTGTGTAGGCCCTAGGGCTGGTATCCATGTAAATCTTTTCCCCACCTTAAAATATAGTCTATTAATCCGAAGTAGGGTTAACTTTGCTTCTGTTTCCTTAATCTTATTTCGGTAAATTTAAGGCATTAAGACTGTCTATTTTGCATTAATTCCTTTTTCACTCATGTGATTTTTTTTTTTTTTAATTATGTATTTTATTTTAGCCGTTTTAGTGTCCCAGCACTTTTTATTAGAGTTGCCAGTCAGTTATCAAACACTTTTTAAAGCAATTTATTATTTCTAATTAATTTATTTTTAATTTAATTTATTAACTAAGAGTTACAGATACATTTACAAATTATATTCTAACTTAATTAAGCAATAGTAACACTGCACTTGCTGCAAAAGCATTTCAGCGGGGCAACCGGCGGGTTAATCTGATAAGAGTACGTTAAATATATATTGAAGAAAAAGTTCCATAACTACCTAGCAGTCGCCTAGGAGGTGGGTAAAATGTATGACCGACCACCATTAGTTTTTCTCCTAACATTTTCCTGAAACATACTTGTTTTTTATCTCCGCCCTTTAGGTGAAATTCGTTTTATGAAATTCTTAAATTGAATTAACAGTTTTCATCTTTTGTGATTAAAATCAAAAGTTGTGGGAACTTTGTTAAACGTTTTGTATGTCGTTTTGAAAAACAAAAATTTCGAAATTTTGCAAAAACAAAATATTTTTTTTGCCAAAAAAAATTCTATTTCTAAAACGACATCTCAGATTATTAAAAAGTTTAGCCCCACTGATGATTTTATTAAGTAGTTTCGGTTTTTTAGATGCCCATCTTTTCAGAAAAAAATGTAAAACTTTGGCACAATGTCACTACTTATGTGCTGTTTTCATACCACCAATGATTAACCTCCATATTCATAAAAAATATTTTTGATTAATAAAAGGTTTATTAAATAAATTTTCATAGAAAATTCGTTTCATAAACCTAAAATATTTTTTATGAATATGGGGGTTAATGTGTAGTAAGATTTTAAATGTGTAGTAGAATTTTACTACACTTTCAATCACATGTGTTGTGAAAACAGCACATTAGTCTCTGGCGGGAAAGTCTTTGGTTGGAATTGAACAAGTAACGCCCGCACTGATAGAGTATCTCCAACTAGCCTACCAGGATACCCTTCTGATTAAATTAAAATATATAACTTTTATATATATTTTTAAAATCCTCTTATGATTTCCTTTATTTAGATACCTAACTCAATAGATTTAGTTAAAAATTTTTAGCGTCCAAATACTCCGCGCCCAAATAAAAGCCCCATTATGTTTTTTTATCTAGCTCGGCTTAAAAAATTGGTCAAAAAATTGGTTTTGGGGTCCGCGCAAAAAATATTTTCTTAACGGGTCCTTGAACTAGAATCCGGTGGGAATCCCTGTACTTAATGATGCCAAAAGAATGGGGTATTTCAATTGAAAAAAATAGTTTACTTTTCTCAGATTTAACAGAATAAAGAGATTGACTTGAAAAGTTTCAGTTTTATTGATTTTAACAATGTCAACTTTATTGGTTGGGAAGTGAACGATAAACGAAAACGAAATAAAAAGCCGTTTAAAGAAAACTGTAACAAAAAACCACTAAAACTTAACTTAATGTTATTGTCAGTAAATAAATTAAGAAAATTAATTGAAAGAAAAATAAAGTCATTATTATCGCATTTTTTATGACAGCAATTAATGAATGTTGTCCAAGCATTTAGGTTTTATTAAATTAAATATTTCATTTGTCACGAACATCAATTGAATTGGGGATATCTGTTAATGTTCCCAGTAATAGATGGAAAAACAAAATTCAAAATGTCTAAACATTGAATCGAAATTTTGTGATTTCGTGTGTGTTGGCTATAACTTTCTTCACAGTCAATTGAATAAGTTGAAAAAAAAACAAATAAAATATTTTCTTAATTATCTTGGAAAAAGTCTAGATAAACTTTTGTATTTAAAAATACTTAATAGGGTGCCCCGGCAGGCAAGTTGGCGGAGGGTTATAGTGTTTTCTTTTCTACAAAAAATGTGACATTTTATTTAAAAAATGCAATTTGGTTTTCGTTTCTTAAAAATGCTTCGTACTCTAAAAGGGTGGCTTGTTTAATTCTAAAAAATGGCCCCCTTACTAATGGCATAAG
The DNA here is from genome assembly GCA_943735925.1 of Pollenia amentaria. Classification (NCBI taxonomy): domain Eukaryota; kingdom Metazoa; phylum Arthropoda; class Insecta; order Diptera; family Polleniidae; genus Pollenia; species Pollenia amentaria. Next base: position 176,987,183 of record OX031010.1, on the reverse strand, counting down.
GCATTGCACTTTACGCCCCGTATAAATCGACAGTGTGGATAATGTGGACAGGGCTACCAGACGAAGTTGGAAAAAATTCGCCTCTAATCAGGACAGCTAAAATTTAAAATTTTAATATTTACTTTTTCTATTATTTAATAGTAAAAATATAAGAAAGTATTACATTGTTAATGAAAGGTTGTCAGTGATATAAAATTTAAGTGGATTCCGTGTTATAAAATTGTTTTTGAAAAAAAAACGTCAAATCAAGAAATTTTAGAAACTTGGTTTTAATTAATCAGCAATCTGGCAAAGGTATTTTCTTGTTTACATATTTTATAAAAAACAAACTAAAGAACTAGCCGATGGCCCTGGCAGCCAGTGCTATTATTATATATATTAATTTTATATTTATATAACATTAATATCAAATAAATAAATAAATAAATAAACTAAAGAAATTGGATTTTCATCATTCATTTTGTTCATTTATTTATTAATTTAATATCAATCTATTTTTAATTTACGTACATATTTTTTAATTTAATTAATCAACTTTTTAATTTATGTACATATTTTTTTTATATTTTGAAGAATAAACTTTTTGTCAGCTGTTAAAAACAGGGTGGTCCAATTGTGTATTTTGTTCACGTCAAATAAAAAATTGCATTATTACAGGTGTAGAAAAGAAAACACCATTAGCAAGGCATATTCAACTACAGGTGGTGTCGGAACTACAACAATCCAAAAACAACATAGGGTTTTTTGCATTTCATTGTTAGTGTTTACGGTCCAAAATGTCAACCATTTCTTACAAAACACTAACAAATTAAAACAAAGTGGCTCGAACTGTCAAAATCATATGGCGTTTCGACACCACCTGTAGTTGAATTCGCCTTGACCATTAGTTTATCATTGTGAGGATAGCAAGCTCAATTCCCACCAGAGACTCGTCTGTTTTACTATAGCGGGCTTAAGGTCAACGTTACTAGTGCTCGATAAAAGTTTGTTTAAATAACTAGAATTTGTAATTGGTTTTTAAGCTTTTAATAAACAAAGAAATGAAAATATGTAATACTAGCGGATACCGGGCATATGCTACTACGCCAAAAAAAACCATTATTAATACTAGGGGTGTCAATTAGTTAAATATTTTTGGAGAGGCAGAAATTGTCTCCCCACCTCGTAGATGGCCTATCTGTCTATCGGATTAGAGACCTCTCTATGTTTTAAATCTTATGAAAATCTTTCATTAAAAGATTTTGTTTATTGTGCTTAATTCCCTATTTTTAAAATTGACGTCATCCGGCTACAATAGCCGAGTGAGTAAGACGGCAAACCCCACTGAAGAGATTTGTGGTTACAGTCGAAACTAGTCTGGGCAACCTGTCCGTGAACGTCTGGGTTCAAATCTCAGCGCAGTCAAGAATGAAAAATTATCAATAAAAAAATTTTAATTAATTTCATGTTGTAAAATTCCTGTCTCCATAAAAATAATTTAATGAAAATTAAATTCAATGAACTTAAGCCTAATTAAAATATCTAAATTTGGATTAAAAACCATTAACAGTTCAATAAAATGACCACAATACTAATAATTGATAAAAATACTGAAATTTGTTGTTGGAGGTTAAGCTGTTCCTATGCGCATTTTACTGGTTGCTTAGGCCTAGGGTTGCCAGTCGTACTGTTTTTTGTTTAAAGTACTGATTTATGCATAACAAGCAAATCAGGACGCAAATGTACTGTTTTTTCATTAATGTTCTGTTTTGTTCTGCTATTATATATTAATTTGGTTCAGTATATGAAATAGTTTTTCATGTTGTTAAATTGATTGCGATAAAAATATTAATTAAAATTAAATGTTTTTGCCGATTCAGTGCGGCAAGAGAAGACAAAGAGAATAATGGAAAGAGTTTCTAAATAGTGGTGCATTTACGAACTTGAGAAAGTTTGTAATTTTATTTCTTCCATACCACCTGCAAACGCTTTTACAGAACGAATGTTTTCAAAATGGAGAACAGAGAGAAACAGGCTGTTAACATAAAACTTAGAAAGTGAGTGTCTGATAAAGACAAACTTTGGTTATAGTTGCAATGCGTTTAACAATTTCTGGAAGACTGAAAACAGGAAAGAAATTAAGACCATATATGTACATACAAAAAGGATATAAATATTTGCAGCTTGTTTTTATATTGTATTAGAATATATGTCCATACATAGTGCACTCGTTCAAAAATACTTTATTAATTCAAAATTTAAAAATTTTCATTAGAAGCAAAACAATTTTAAATTTTCCATTAAAGGCATACGAAAAAGAATTTTAAACCAAACGTTTCATTACCCAAAAAGCAGACGAAAAATCGTGTAAATTTTTCCCAAAAAGTGAAGAAACAAAAATTTTGACTCGCCTTGTCTGCAAGAAGTACTATTGTAATAGTTAAATCTGTAGCTTGGTGCTACAAGGGCCAAGCCAAAGTATTTATTTTTGAGAAAACTTAAATTGTATTTTGTTTTTATAGAAGAGTTCTTAGTGAAATTGTCACCTAATTGACACCTCATGCAACGATTAACTGATAACCACAAAACATTGATATTGGCCCCTTTTAGTAGGAATGGGCAAATTGAAAAAATATATCGATATATATCGTATCGATACTTTTTAAGAGTATCGATATTTATTAATTAAAAATATCGATATATCGATGTATCGATGTATCGAACGTATTAAGCTGAAATTATTACCAAATTTCAATACATAGGTACAAACATATTACATATAATTTTATTTTAACTTTTTGTTGTTTCTTCTAATTTCAAATTTACTGCCTGTCCTCATTTTCGAACGAAACTTTCATTCGGTTAACTTTTATTTAAAACAAAAACCAATTTTAAAATTTAGTTTTTAAGGTAAGTTATGCGAACGAAGTTTTCATTTGAAATCGAGGACCGGCAGTTAATTCTACAATAAAAACAAAATTCAAAAAAAAAGTAAAAAAAAAATCTAAAAAAAAATAATTGGGATTTTATAATGCCGGATTATATACCGCCGGTAAACGAAACTTGTGACACATACTATACAAGTAAACTGTGCAATATACAAAATATTTTTTATTATTATTAACATTCCAACTTTCATTAGTCTATTGCTGCTAATACGCCATAATTAAGGCGATTCTTTGCATAATTCTAGGAACCCTTTCCAGGATATTTTTTCCGCGCTTATTTTTTTGTTGGCATCTCTTAAAAAACCGAGACAAAACTGAAGTGTGTAATCTATAAAAAAGTGTACAATGTTAAAGCGCCATTATTGTCTTAATATTAGTTTAAAAGCATATGATGCAAAAAAAAAAAAAACAGTTTTGTAAGAAGTTGAGCAACCCTTAAAATTTTGAATTTTATTACAAAGAGATCTTAAAAATATCGAATTCGATAGTCGTAAATAAATATCGATGTATCGATATATGGGTATTTTTAATATCGGCGATATATATCGATTATAATTTTTTTAAATATCGATATTTTGATATATCAATATTTATTGCCCATCCCTACCTTTTAGTATCAAGCCACACCCATAATGAACTCAATTTTAGCTTTTCATAAAATTAATGTTTCTTTGTCAAATACCAAACCAAGTAGCCAACAAGAAATTAAAAATCTAATTTTTAACAAATTGTTATGTTTTAGATTTTTCGTTGTTCACTTTATATTTCCGCTATGAATAAAGACGGCATTGAATTAATGTTTTGGAAAAAATCGTGGGGTTAATTCGAAAGCAATTTTATTTCTAATTCTTTCAGTCGGTACTGAACGAATCGAAGATATTCTTTGAGTATTGTAAAGCACTTATTTGAATTTTCGCAAAGCTAAAAAACAATTCGATTCGTTCAGTGTCGACTGAAAGAATTAGAAATAAAATTGCTTTCGAATCGAGAAAAAGTATTCGATCACGAGTGCCAGGATTAGACCCCAGTTTTATTATTTATAGAATTAAGAAATGAATTCGAGTTTTGTTTAAAAAAAAAAGATTAAAGCTTTTCATGTTATTAAAATGTAATTTTATGTTCAAAATGTATATGTACTGTTTTTTTGCAATTGTACCGATTTTTTTCTCTTATGTATTGATTTCTCTGATTTATAAACTGGCAACCCTATTTAGGCCAGATCAACAGGAAACGTTCTCCTAAATCTTTAATAACGGTTTTAAAATATTTGCAATGGATTTTTTTAATGGACACATCAAATGTCGCTCATTTCAAATTTTGACTTAATATCCCCAATGTTTAGTAAATCAGTTATTTTATGGAGTTTAATTACAAAGTCAACTATTGGGAGAAAAAAACAATTTTCTTTTTCCATTATTATCAAAGTTGTTTTTGGGAATACTATTATTTATTAAAAGATTTTGTTTGTTGTGCTCAATTCCCTTTTTTAATAATTGATAAAAAAATACTGATATTTATTGTTGGAGGATAAGCTGTTCCTATGCGCATTTCACTGGTTGCTTAGGCCAGATCATCAGGAAACGTTCCACTAAATAATTTAAGAAAAGCCAAAGCTATCAGCATTATGTTAAAATCGTTTCCATTATGTTAAAATCGTTTTCTTTAAAGTGTTAATTGGAAACTTTGTTTACTGGACAATGACGTCAATGCCATTCCGAAAATAGTTGAAAATGTTAAAATGCTAAGAATGAAAATGTTCATTCCAGTTAATAAAAGTTTCGTATAAAGCTAGATCTAAATCTTGGTTTAATCAGACGTGCAAGTCAGCAGTCAGATCCAGCGAGGAAGCATTCAGAAATTAGCATAACAATAAAAACGCCAATACCGAATTGCTACGCAAAATGGCAAACTTTTTGTGTGCCAAAGTACTTAAACGGGAGAAAACTCTTCGCGAGCCAGGTCATTGTTCTCAAGTTCTTACTGCTTCCCGCGGCAGTAAAAGCTTCTAGTCATTCGTTAAAAGAGTAAGGGATAATGCTAGTTCCTCAATATCAACTCTTTTAAAGGACGGCCAAACATTAACGGACACGCTTGATAATGCTAATTGTTTTGCCGAATTATTTGCTAGTAATTCTCACTAACCGTCTTGCATACGACCACTACCCGAACTCGATAAAGAATTGGTGGCTATGCCAGTGCTGCCACGACTAATAAAATTTTTACAACCAAAATTTTTGAAAAAGTTACCAAATGTGAAAAAATATAACCAAATTAGAAATTACTTTTGTTAATCGAGAAAAACATAAAAATTTCTTTTTAGTTGCATTGTAAGACAAACGAATAATAGGAAAATATTAATTACAAATTAAGAAAACAAAACAAGAAATGTAATTCTTGTACATATTAAAAATATAACGAGAAACTGGAGTTAAATTATTATTTATTTATTTGAGACTTTTTTCATAAAAAATATTTCTTATATACTCCTTTTTATACCCTCCACCAATGAATGAGGGTATACTAAGTTTGTCATTCCGTGTGAAACTTTTTTATTATACATCTAAGACCCCATAGAGTATATATATTCTGGCTCCTTGAGTAATTCTAAGTCGATTTAGCCATGTCCCTCTGTCTGTCCGTTTGTTGAAAACACGATCACTTTCGAAAACCGCAAAAAAAAGTACAAAATTGGTATCAAATTACTTGTAGTTATCCTAAGCAGTTTGGGATTGAAATCCACTAACATCGGTTCAGTAGGATCAGAACTATGAATCAAAATGTGGAAACACCACCCAAAAAAAAATTGATAATTTCGATACAAAAACTAACATAAATGGTGGAATAATGCACGGAATGATAAACAATTTTGCACGAATTTGCTCTATACAACTGCAAATCATACTGTTAAATTACGTGAAGATCGGTCCATTGACCATAGGCCCCATATAAACCCTACTCGCGGAAAACAGGTTATTACGCCTAAAGCCGTAACAAATAACGCTATCATACTAAAATTTGGTACGTCACAGTTTTATAAGACCAGATATCAAACTGTAAAATTTTTTGAAGATTGGTCCATTATTTACACTAGGTCCCATATAAACCCAACTCCCGGAAAACAGTTTAGTACGACTAAAACCGTAATAAATAATGCTATAATAATTAAATTCGGTACTGTACAGTTTTGTAGGACTAGAAATTACACTGTTAAATTTCGTGAAGATCGGTCCATACTTAACCCTAGAAACCCATAGAAACCCTACTCTCGGAAAACAGTTTATTGCGCCTAAAAGCAAATAAAGCCCACATTGGCAAAATAATTTAATTCGCCTAAAACCATAACAGATATAAGGTGTGTTCATTTACTTTACTAGCAGAAACTTGCAAAGAGAGAGTTAGTAGGAATTTCAAGAAATTGCTCTCAAAAATACTAAAAAGTAAATGAACACTTTGCCAGCCAAAATTTGCAAGTTAAAGTAGTGACGAATATGCAGGAATATTTGAGTACCCATTAATTATTCTAAGACTTGGGAAAATTTTATACATTGCGGTAAAAATAATGTGATTTTATATATTTTTTTATGTTGAATAAAATAAATCGTGAATTAGATTTTTTTTTTATTTAGGAGGTGAAAGAAGAATTCGAGTTTTCATCAATAATAAAAGATAAAAAACCCTTTGTTGGCAATAAAAAAAAGTATTTATAAGGCATAGCCTTAACGCCGTGAGTTAGAAGGTTGAAATTTGAACCAGATGCTGGTCTCTCGCTAAATCGATCCACTAAAAATCGAAGAAATTGCCTAATAGTACGAAAATTGTGTGTCTGTTAGTCAACAAATTTAGTGAATTGTGACTCGCAAGAAACTACTTTAATGTGTAAATTCTAGGTAAGATGGAATTTTTGAAAATTCGAATTTTAGAGGATAAATAGCGTAAAAACGAGTAAATTTGCTAACCTCATAACTCCTTAACTAGCCGTGGATTCATCCATGCGTTCCGAACAATATTATTTGTCCGAAGAATAATTTTTTTACTGAGAATTTTCTGCAGAACAAGGGTGCGTTCGTAAATGCATCACTGCGCTGCATCAGTGATTTCAAATGTTTATATATATATGAATGAAGTAGATGTGGACCAAAAAATTGTCAAATACTCCACAAAAATAATAGTCACACAATAAAAAAAATTATAATTGCTTTTTTATTGGCATTAAAAAAAGTTTGCTTTTCTGATGCAGCGCAGTGGTGAATTTACGGACGCACCCCAATTCACCTATTTTGGAACATTTGCCCGGGAAAACAAAGCTACCATTTGGTTTACAGATGTAAACAATTATACAAGCTGGCAGCATAACTAGCAAACTACTTATATTGAATTGTTTTCTAAAAGTGTGTTAAGAAAATGGACGAAAAAAGGAAAGTAATTTTATTATTTTTAATTATATTTATTTTTTTAATTTAATTATTCACCAAAAAAACAACACTATAGCACTATATTATGTGGCAGCTCAATTCAACTTTTATGTACAAATAGAAAAAAAGTGGCATCGCAATTCATTTTGTTCTGAACAAGAATTCAAATTACACCATTAATTTTTCAATTAAAGCCAATAAACATAGAATTAAAAACTGTTTTTCATTCATAACTTATCCAAAAATTGCAAATATGTTTCTTTTTCGAAATTCAAACATTTAAGGGGTGAAAATTTTATCTATTTTTGGTACTTTCTTAACAAAACATGTTTCTCCATTCTTTGCAATATACGTTCTCAATTATGGGCTTCCACTAAAATAATGAATTTTTTTTATATTTCAATGGGGAGAAAAAATATAAAAAATGGTGAAATGCGGGAAATTCGTTCTGCAAGTGGTACCTTTTTAATGTGCTATAATAGATATTAGAAACATAAAATTATAGGCGCAGGATCCTGAGTGAATGAGGAGAACCTATAACGTTGGTAATTTTTTTTTTTAACTTATATTTTATTTAAGTATAACCACGAAAGAAAGGTAACGAGGTAGCGGGTTACATTTTTGTTAATTATAAAATAATTTTAGATATTCTCATTATCTAATTTATGGCTGTTTTATTTGGTCCAAATACATTTCTTTGGTGTTTGTTTCATTATAAACAAAACGGTCATAAAGTCAACAATGAGAATATCTCAAATTATTTTATAATTAATAGGAATGTTTAATTTTGTTTATAATTTAATTTGCAAATAAATTTTTTAACTAATGGAGTATTATACTGCAATAGTGCTAAGTATCGGGTATCTAGGTAACCAATATACTCACAGTACTAATAACAACACCCGATTGGTTAAAAGCAAAACAAAATAAATAAGGGATTTTTTTTAACAAGTTCGGTTTTTTATTTAGCAATAAGAATATCGAAATATCTGTCCTAAGTTAAACATAAAAATTCGCATAAATATTTTTAATAATTTTAAAAATCAACATTAGCTTATAAATTTTGCAAAATATCCTTATTTAAAACTTCTTTTGGAAAAGTTTATTTTGTAAACAAAAACATGAAACAGCTGTTTCAAAAATTCTGGCGAGTAAAAATTTTACCAGTAAAAATTTGCAAGAATTTTTTTTGTCTAAATTTTTCTCTCTCTTTTGACGCTCTCAACTTGCAAATATTTTGGGTTAATGAACACTTTCCATTTACAATTGTTACAAATTCGTAACAACTTTTAGTAAATGAACACAGCTATAAATATTGCTGTAAAATTTTTTCCAACTTATATTCATATGGCCAGAAAAAATTTCATGCAATTTTGTGAAATTTACTGTTAACGCTAAAACTAATTAAACTGCTAAATTGAAATTTATTCTAATTAATTTTTTGTAATACCAGAAATCAGTCTTCAAAATTTTAGGATGATTGATCGATCCATAATTTACCAAAGGTCCAATACAAATTACCCTCCTAAAAATTATTTAAGTTCGGCTAATCATGATATTTTACTCAAGCCAGTTCAAAGTTCTAACAGGAAACGCATAAAACTTTCTCATTGTCAGTATATATTTTAATATAGGGCTAAACTGCAACCATTTTTAATGCTGGCGTTCGTTTTTGTGATGCTTAGGGCTAATAAATCAGAGCAAGTAAAACTCTGTTTTTGGTTTAAAATGTGCTTAAACCGACAAATCTATAAATCAGTAAACATATAAACCATCTTTAAACGCATAAGATTGGGCGTTTAAACTACCAATACAGACCATATGAATTTGACAACATTTATCGTAGTGCTGCCACATGTTACTTTTTAAACTACATATAATACATGGGACACTGATTTACAACTGTTGAGTTTAAACTACATATAAATTTAAGTTTAGTTTAACTAAACCAGCGTTTAAGCACTCACTGATTTATTAGCCATTAGTGAATAATATATATGTATTTATCCTAAATAGCCCACTCCTGTTGGTGGAGGGTATCAAATATTCGGCACAGCACTCTAACTTGTTTAAATTAATTTTGTTGTAGAAAATTTTCTAACGACAGAAGATCTGTCTTAAAAAAAATTGTTATCCTTAAATAATTCAGCATATTCAAATTTCCTCAAGATACGAGAATATTTGACATTTAATATAAGAGCTTTTTATTTATTTATTTCTTAATTTAAAAAAAAACGTACGTTAAAACTTTGGTATCTACATATACATTTGCACATATGCATGGATGTATGTTTATGTACATACGTGTGTATGTTATAACTCTGTACGTATGTAAAATTTGAAGGACAAAAATGATTTAAGCCATCGATTTTTCTTTCGCTATAAATACCAGCAACCCCAACTTTCTCATTTGCAACAATTGAGACGATGTTTATTTGTCATGTCTTTATGACTCAAGTTGAAGGTTGACATTGTCACAACAATTTTTATGACAGCAGCTTTTTATTGCACAGATTAATTTTATACAGAGATACATTTTTTTAGCAATAAATCATGGAAAATGAAACTAAATAAAAAACTAAATACAAATCAGGAAATAAGGAAATTTTTTAGATTTAAGTATAAATAATTTATGTCAGGTTCAGCACTAGAACGCTGATTGTTATGACCGGAATTATTTAATGTTTTTAGTTTGTCTGTTTCTGTGTTTATTTCTAATTTTTATTTTTTTTTTATTCTAAAGCGACTTCATAGAATAATAAAATATTCAACTACAAAAATCTACATAGTTTAATATGTGCATTAAAGGGCTGCCTGCACATTCACATAAAAATACAACAAATTAAACTTTTTATTTAAAATGTTTGGAATTTATGTAGTTTAACTAAATGGAAAAACTAGAGCGCCAAAAAAAAAAAAAGTCCAGGCAGTGTTGCCAGTAGTAGGAAAATATCCCGAAATGTTGGTATTTTTCTTCTTTTAAAGGCCAGAGTTAGGGATGGACAAAAAACATCGATGTTTTAAAAACACTCGATGTATTGTGTCGAAACATCGATATAATCCGATGTTTTTTTGCTCCTAAACAATCGGAAAACATCGATGATTTTTTTCGATGCATCGAAATGACAAATTGTATACAGAACGTGTAGATTGATATATAAACATGGCATGACTCAAGTTTGTATATGTAAACCTGGTAAATATTATGCGAACAACTGGCAACACTATTATATGCGGCGAATAAGTGCGGGTCTGGCATATTTACTCCCAACAAACAGCTTGATAACCACGCGTAATTAAAATAAAAGCTAACAAATTGTGCACAAGTTCAACAAAGGAAAATATTTTGCTGTTTGTTTTTTCCACGAATAAACGTTATTTATAATTCAATAGTTTTCTGCTTTAAAAAATAACATGCCGCCTAAGAAAAAAAAGCATGGATTGGAAATTTTATGAAAAAAATTGATGAAATTGAGGAAATCTAAATGGAAGCTGTGTCAAAAGGAAATTAAATCTAATGGAAATACACAACAAATATGATGGGGCATATTCGCAATGTGCATAAAGGCCATGTCAGATAAAACTTTTGCTTCGCGTTGCGTTACCGATTCGCTTTGACATCTAAGATAAAATATACATACTTATACGAAACATGTCACATAAAGTACTTTCAAAGCGGAGCGAAGCAAAAAGTTAGCCAACTCTCATCTTTTTGCGCGCTTTGACAATTGGCTAGTATAATTTTGTTTTTTTTTTTAATTTTTTTTGCAAAATTCAATTCCAAAAAACCGTCCAATTAAATATTTAACTTTTATTTTTATAAAAAATAATTAAATGTACAAATTACCAACCGCTTGTATAAGTAAACAAACAATGCGTGAGTGTTGTCAAAGTTTTCATTGTGTCATACACCTCTTGCTTTGCGTTTTTCTGCCGAAGGTAGAAACGTCACGCAAAGCGACAAAGTTGTATCTGACACGGCCTTAAGTCTGCTTATTCAGAGATTGATTCTTCAGAAGCAGAAAAATCACACTGTCTTTGCCACTATCACCTGATATTCTTGATGAGTGCAGTGCTGAAACTGTTGTAATTTCACCTTCTACAAAAAGTTCTCAATTTGCCAATAATTTGGATTCTGATCTCAAAGTAATTCCAACAATTAAACGTCAAAATTATCATAAAGTCCAGTTTTGAAAACATAACCTCTTATTCACAATCTGGCACGAAGGCGAGGACACTTAATAATTGTGTGTTGTATATGATTTGTAAAGATCATCAGCCTTTTACAATAGTTGAAAATAAGGGATTCAAAAATCTCATGAAGGCTTTTGCTTCTCAGTACAAAATTCCAAGTAGAACAAGCCTCCAAAGATGGCTGGACGATAAATATGATATTATTTCAGAATCATTTCAAACAAAGCTGTCCGCAATAGAAGAAAGACCTAACTATGACGACAGAGATATTTGGTCTGATACCTTAAATATGAAGAGCTTTTTAGGCGTGACCGTTCATTTTGGCATTGACGTTGAACTTTTTTCAGTCACTCTTGGCGTATACGAACTTGATGAAAGACATACGTCACAGTATATTTTTGAAATGCTTTTAAAGACTTGTGAAGAATGGAAGATAAATAAAGACAAAATAACGGCCGTTGTTACCGATAATGCTGCCAATATAGTAAAAGCGGTAGAAATAGCGTTTGTTAGGAAGAAACACATTCTATGTTTTACACACACCTTGAGTTTGGTGGCTGAGGGCACAAATACATGCACTGAGTGGAAAAATATTGTTTGTAAAATTAAAGCAATCGTAACGTGGTTTAAACAGAGCGTAGTTGTTGCAGATGAGTTGCGAAAAGCAACTTCTTGCGAATTAAAACTAATACAAAGCGTTCCTACGCGCTGGAATAGCACATACTACATGGTCCCAAGGTTTTTAGAAATGCGGACTGTTATTAATGATATTCTTTTCCGATATGCAAAAGCCCCACCAATGCTTAGTTAGTAGCTCAGAAATATCCATCGCATCGTCCGTGCTCTTTCTTTTACGTCCATTGGAAGCAGCTACAAAAGAAATTTCTGGAGATAAGTACTGAACCACTAGCAGAATTATACCCTTAGTCCGCTGTATGATTTCCAATACTACTTCAGTTGTTGCAGAAGAACCTGTGGCAAAGAAAGAGCAAAAATTGGTTCACCAAGAGATGTCAAAAAGAATGGGTTCCATAGAACATGTGACTCCTCTTGCTATAGCAAACAATTTAGACCCTCGATTAAAAAAAATGCACTTCAATGATGCAATAGCCGTTGCCAATGCTGGATCAAAAATCAAGGAACTAATGAAAAATACTCTTTTGCAAAATGAAGATATTGAATCTGACTCTGAAAAATCCGATACTTTTTCATTATGGACTAGCCATTATAAACTGGTTCATAGAAATTGGAAAAGCAATAAGACTGAAGATATATTGTCTGAAGAACTTTCAGTTTATTTGAGGACTCCTGTTGGAAGACTGAACGAAAATCCGTTGGATATTTGGAAAGATTATAAATCGTAGTTTCCCAAGCTTTACAAGATCGCTTTTAAATATCTATTAATGGTGGGAACATCGGTTCCGTCTGAAAGACTATTTTCACAAGCGGCGCAGGTGAGGACAGATTGAGTGGTGAAAGACTTGGTAAACTTTTATTTTTAAACAGTATTGAAAAAAAGTATTGGGAGATGTAAAATAAACTTAAGATTTTTCGAAACTATAATAATAATAAATAATTTAAAAAAACAATCGATGTTTAAAAAACATCGATGTATTTTATGAAATATCGATGCAACATCGATGTATGTTTGCGATGTTCTTTTACAGTGTCCATCCCTAGCCAGAGTTATTAAGAATTCGTAATTTTTTACTCTTCTTGAGGCTACTTTAACGCGTTTTCAAAAGATGTACGGACATGTATCGCCTTAAAACGTCCCAAGGATCAAAAATATATGTATCCACTTTATAGGGCATCTGATGACAATTTCAATCTATTACAAACGGAATAACAAAATCAACCAACTCGCTATCATTCTGGTGGTGAGAAAACAACCTTAATTGGCTTTGAAATAAACAGCCCAATCACGAATATTCACAAGGATTTTTTTTCTCATGGATACCACTTTTCTCGAGAAAAAAAATCCTACAATTATCAATTCTGCGAGAGCAAAAAAAAAAAATTAATAAGTGACATCACCGAACTAGTTTTGCTTAAGCTCACAGCGCACACTCACACTCACAGCGCACACAGGGACAAATAACCGAATTACGACGACAAAAATGGAATTTTTTATTTTGTTAAATGTAACCACTATTGCACTTAATATGTTCTATTTACCAGTACGCAATCAACCTATAAATATTTATTTTTTTAACGGTGATGACCTTAGTCTGTACGTGCGTGAAAATTAGTATTATCTGTTACACGCACTTATACCTGCCAGCAACAGCTGTAGCGTTTATTGTTGCTCGACAATTTTTTTGTAAATTTACAGTTTAAAGTTTTTTAAATATATTTTTAAGCATCAGGTATCTAATTTAATTTGCAGTTATTATTTAAATAACAATTATATGTAGTGTAGGTATAATATACTGTTTTTATTATAAAATATGTCGAAAAATTTACTTCAACTAGAGCTACAAAAAAAGTTCCAAACAATTCCATGACTTTTCCTTATAAGTTAAAAAAAACAACTACTAGTTAGTGTAAAAAAGTTAAGTGGAGGTCCCCCCGTTTCCCCTTTCAATAAATAGAGCCTATTTTTCTTAGGTAGTGCACCTAATTCTGAAAATCCCACATGCAAATGACATTTCTTTTTAATTCGCTACATTTTACATTCTGTGCAGTCTCCTCACAAAATACTTGTGTGCACCACTGATGTATACTTAAACTGCTAGGAAAAAAATATAATAAGGGGAATTCCGTAACTAAATTGTAACTAACAGAACCGCAATAGCAACATTTTTCATTCAGTGCCGTCTTCTTACAAGATATTTGTGTTAACGAAAATATATTAGAAAGGGCAATTCCGTAACACCATTGGGTGTATTGAGAGCTGTGCTTTAAAGAAGATGAAAATGAAGAGAAAGGAGTTATTTGATGTTCTGAAAAAGCAACAATTTTATAATACATATGTCATCATTAAAGTGTAACGAACAACTATTACAGTATATTTTGGTTAAGTAGTATCATCACCAGTGGATGAAATTTAAATAAAGACTTTTCAAAAATATAATTATTAATTCCGCTTTTTATAAGTATTCTCGTTTTAAGTTTTTAATTGGGCCTTATGTTTTGAAATTTTAATTTTTAAGCCCCGATTATCGTTTACAATACTTAAATGTTGTGTTGTTTTAGCTACAACACAATACCTAATTTGTTATCGATTATAGTTTACAACATCTAGGTGTTGTGTATGTCACAGGGTTGCATTTAATTTAAGTGCTTAATATCCGTAAATTTACATCCCTGCGTATGAAAAATTGCCAAGTTTGAAAAAAAGTTTCAAGAATATTTGTATACGTGCGATTTTGTTTTAATTAAAAGTAAAATAATGGATATTAACACTGAATTATTTTGTAATGATAGTGGGAAGAAAACACCTATGGCTCGTATACGGAAGAGAATTCGGGATAGTTCCAACCCCTTGGAGCAGAATTTAAGCAAATACTTTAAAACAGAATTAAATGAAGAAATGCCTTTTCCATTAGATACAGAAGTATAAGTTGGAGAACCTACAGAAACAAGCATAGAAGAGTCTGCGCAACAAATTAGAAATAATTTAATTAAATAATTTTATTAAATTTAATAATTTAAATAAAAACATTTTATAACATACATACTTTAATTCTGTTGCAATTTAAACAGAATTTGAAAAAGAAAAACTTAATAACTTATTCATATGTAATGAAAATATCGCCAGATTCTTAAAACTAACAAAATGTAGTTTTCTTTTATTTGTTAATTGAACTTTGGCTTCTATCAATTTTATTTGTAAGTCAGCCTTCTTTTTTTTTTAATTCATACAGTTTTTTGTTCATTTGGTAATTCTCGTATGAATTACTTTCCAACCTTTTCAACGTTTCTAAGATCTGCTCCTGCTTTTTTACTTGTGTTTTAAAAATTTGTAACCGTTCGTCCTCTTTCTTCCTGCGATTTTTGGGCAATTGTGGTTCCGTAGATTCAATAGTCTGTGAAGGCTCCTCAGGTCTAAATGTTAATTCCGCCCCCATCTGAATCTTCTTTATTTTCCAACCCATTGCAGAACCATTTAAATTTACTTGGGTTTGCTTTGAGATAGTACATCTGCTACTAACTCTTTGCCATTCTTAAGTGCTTTTAATCGGCGGTCCCAAGCTATTTAATTGATCTGTAAATTTATCCCATGTGCCCTTAACTTGTATTTTGTTACATCCAAATGGTAGCTTGCCTCGGCCAATATCTAGATGAATTCTCATTAGCTCAACCTGCTTTTCCATTTGTTTTTTATTTATAATTTTGCTAAGAAATATTTATTATTAATTATTTTTTACACTTATGTATATTTTGCAATGTAAATTTTATATGCATACTTACAAATTTTCTCCATTTTCGTTTTTCAAATTGTAAAGTTCATAAAACAACACCAAATAAGCAGTTGTAAGTTTTTGACATTGCTGACAACACATAAATACACATGTTGTAAACGATAATCGATGTTACAGAACATAGACAACTCCAAATACAACAGTGCTGACAACAGTTGTAAATCATAATCGCATTTTAACAAATACGACACTAAAATAACAACTGTTGCAAACGGTAATCGGGGCTTTAATTTTTAAAAACTGACATCAAAAATCCCGTGTAATAAGTTTTAATTCGATAGATTTTTTAAAAATTGTCCGCCATATTGGATCCGCCATTTTAAATTTTTAAAAACTGACATCAGATTCGTAATCAGCGTTCCTAAAAACATTGAGGTACCTATTTTTATTAGAATTTATTGAATTCATATGAGTAAATAATTTTGTCGCACTAAATATTCAATTTGTCCCTGTGTGCGGCGGCCAGATTTGACGATTTATCTTCATTTTAACGATTTTTGAGTACAAAAATGGTCTATTGATAACTGGACGATTTATACCGTAAATTTGACGATTTTTCAAATGACAAATTTTGTACAAATTTACAAATGTTTTTATTATAATTTAACAATTTATTTTAGCTTCTTAGATACTTTCGCTTGTTTGATGGGCAGAAATTTTCATGTCTTAGCTGTTCATAACACAAAATACGATTTACTTAAGCACGATGCATATTTTTAAGAGTTCAATTTGATCAGTTAGTGCTGTTTTAGTAGATCCATTTTACAACCACTCTCTTTAAGCACTTTGGCCAGGTTTTCGATGTGCAAAATATGTGTTCGATATTTCTTGGTTTTAGTTCATTTTCTTACTTTCCTTATGAATGCCGATACTTTTGAAAAATTGTTCGTTGTGTTACTTCAATAATAAGTTTCTTAACGAAAATTGTTATTTTAATTACAAAAAAAGAATATACATACTAAAATTTTATTAGCAACGGAAACTACAACGAAAACTTATTAAAAGTTAGACGTTTTATTTTACAATGACGATTAAGCTAAGTCAATTTGACGATTTTGACAATATTTTCCTCCAAATTTGACGATTTTCGACCAATTTTATCTGGCAGCTATGTTTACAAAATAAAACTTGTCTTTCAGAAAGTCTAAGTTTATTGGTGAGAGGGGAGAGAATAATAGTATGGTTTCTAAAAGAAAACTTTCATAGTGTGAACCCAGCCATATTGACATTGATTCTTTCATTGAATCGTTGCGTAAATTTGTCAAATGAGACGCGATAAGTGCGTGAAGAATAGGAATTATTGACATTTAAAATTTTTTCGAATTTATAAAAATAAATTCCTGGACACCAGAGCAATCGTTCTTCTTACACAGAAAAAATTATCAATAGTTTTTTATTAACGAAAACAATTTTTTAAAAATATTTCAATTAAATAAATGTGACATTTTAATCAATTAATTTTTAGTTGAAAGAAAATTAAAAATAAAATTTTGATTTAATTAAAATTTTAGTTGTTTTGAAAAAAATTTTAATTAAAATATTAATAAAATAACAATAAATCTTACTGCCCGTTCGCCGATATTGGACGTTAACGTTCGCATAGTAAATAACATTTAAAACAAAATTTCAAAAATTGTTTTTGTTTTAAATGTAATTTTCTTTGCGAACGTTAACGTTCGATATCGGCGAACGACAGTTAATTGATTTTTACGTTTAAAATAAAATAATTTAAACTTGTAGAGTTGTTGTTGGGAATAATCAAAACCTGGGCTATATTTAATTAAATCAATTAACACATTGTTTGAAATTTTGATAATTTTTTTAATTAAAAACAAAAATATTATTTGTTAAAAAAAACAAAAATTAATTTGGTGATTAGGGCAATTTTTAATTTTATCTGTGTTAATAAAGAAAATTCCATTTTATCTACTTCCTTTTTTTGAGTATCAATAAGCTTTACAGGAACATCCCTTAAAACTGGGAAAAACAACGGTCATTTTGTAAGTAATTTTCATTTCGATTTCTAGAACATGCCCGATAGATGAAGATATCTAATTAGTATTCGGCACAAAGAACTTTTATATGAATCTTAACTCCATAATATAATTTAGTTCTGACGGTTCCATGATTACCCATGGGTCTTAAATAGGTTACACTCTTGAAAATTCGTTTTTAAATAATGTGGTTTACGGTATCATATGGTCGGGCATCAACGACTATATTTTCTTACTTGTGAAAAAAAACATCCTGTGTCAAACGTTACTGTTCGGCGATAGGAACTGTCAATTTTGCAACTGCTACAAAATTTCCATGTAAAAACACATTTTTTTTTTTTTTTTTTTTTTTTTTTTTGTTTGTACTTTTTCAGTAAATCTCGGAAAAGCAATTAATTAAGTTGCTTACAATTTGAATTTGTAATTAAATTTCTTTAATTAAATTTAAAGGAAACAATTCTTTGGCATGTAGAGAAAAAAAATGATTAGTTTTAGAGTGTGTAGGACCTTTTTTTTTTTTAATTTCTGGCAATACTGCCTTCCAAAAACATGATAAAATGTAATAAAATCAGATGAGATGAGATTGTTTTAATAAAGTCATATAAATTATGAACCAAAAAATTAAAAAAAAAAAATATTTGATTACAAATACAAAACTTATGGATATTTACATATGAAAATGAATGTATGTTGATGGTAACTTTCTGGATTTGAAAATATTTATATGAACAGGAAGTTTCAAAAAAGGAAATATTTTTGCGTTGAAGTCATGTAATAAGTACTGGTAATTTTATTTTACCAAATCTCACGAAAATTATTTTAAGGATCTGAACACTTTTATTAAGAGACGATCTAGAAAACGATCAAGCAGTTATAATGAAACCATGACATTGACGAGGCCTTTAAAATTTTCAGGTATGTTAATACACAGCGAGCAAAAAGTGTTGTTTTACCACTCTAGTGTTTTATAAAGAGTGGTCTAACCAAAATTACTATGATAGAAGGATCTATGACAATTATGAGTGAAACATAAAATCGTCTAAATGCTCGCCACGGCTTCGGTGGCATACCTCTATCAGATGGTCCATATTTCTAATGATTTTGACACATAATTGAGGTTCAATGTCGTTAATGTGTCGAATTATCTCATCCTTTTGCTTTTGAATTGTACTTTTTCTTTTAAATATCTCAAAAGAAAGAAGCACAACGGTGTTAAATCACATGATCGTGGCGGCAACTTAACATCGCCATGACGTGAGATAACACGGCCAATGAATTTTTTGCGCAAAAGAGCCACTGTTTCGTTGGCTGTGTGGCAAGTGACACCATCCTGTTGTACCCACATATCTTCAAGTTCCATATCCTCAATTTCTCTGCAAAAGAAGTCCGTTATCATCTCGGGATAGCGAACACCATTCACGGTAGCTGCTTTGCCGACCTCATTTTGGAAGAAGTACGACCCGATGATGCCCCCAGCCAATAAACCGCACCAAACTGTCACTCTTTGTAGATGCATTGGCTTTTCAACAATCACTCGTAGGTTCTCATTTACCCAAATTCGACAATTTTGCTTGTTAACGAATCCACTGAGGTCGATTATGCTGACTAAAAAAATCACGAAGTGCACGAAATGCATTTTGATTTTAGCGGCAATTTTCGTAAAGGGCTTCAGCAATCTTAACGCGCTGCTCAATTGTGTACCTCTCCATGGTTGAATTTTTCAAACACTGAAACAACGAAAAATCAGATTAAGTTGGGGTGTGACTTAAAATTGCAATCGTGCATTATGGTTGGACCACCCTTTACTTATCATAATTTACAATCCAATACAATCGAAAATAATCTCATCGGGTCTTGTTGTTTTGCAAGTTATAGATATTGAAATTAAGCCAGTAAAAATATTCTTGTATTCAGTACACAGAAAAAATTATTAAATTTCTCCAATCACCAAATTTATTCCAAATTCATAATATCAAGCAAACAAGTTGTTGATTTTGCACCTATTACCAAAATGATTATATTGATTACTAAAAATTTTGAAATTTTGAAAAAATATTTTCAATAAATGATATTTTTAATTTTAGTTAAAAAAGTGATCAAAAAACTTGGCCATTTCAAAAAATGTGTGAATTTATTTAAATAAATATTGACAATTCCCCACAACAATTCTACATGTTTAAATTATTTTATTTTAAACGAAAAAAGTCAATTAAGATTGTTTGTTATTTAATTAAAATTTTAATTGAAAATTTATTTCAAAACAACTAAAATGTGAATTAAATCAAAATTAAATTTTTAATTTTCTTTCAACAAAAAAAATAATTGATTCAATTATCACATTAATTAAATTTAAATAATTTTTAAACCATTTTTTTAATTGATAAAACACTTTTTTCTGTGTATGACTGCATTATATTTTATTCATAGCGTCTAATTAACAGTTCCCATTGTGTCACCCTTTCCCAACAATTTTCTGTTTACATTTGCAATGCAAAAATATCAAATTAAAATGCTTCAACATTGTTTGCATGGTTAAATATTTATGAACATTTATTTTAGATTTACAAGCAAAAAAAAAAGTTTCGAGTTAAAAATGTTTTATTTGAAACAAAGTTATTTTGTATTTTACGATTTAGAAATAAAGAAAAATAATATGGTCAAAATTTTTGGCAAATCATTTTTATGAAAAAAAAAGTAGAGAAGTATAACGGAGCCAGGCCGAACTTTATGATGCCCCAAACCAAAAGCAAGTGTAGATAAAAGAATCTTCAAATTGTGTTCCATGTAGGACTTACAGATAATGAAGTCCCTATGCACTGTGGACCATATTTTGTAATGGAGGCCAAAAAAAATTTTTTTATTAGTCATTTGCAAGTTAATACCAGCGAACCTTGGAACCAATAAATTACAGCTCTATTCTTTAGAAAAAATTTACTTTCACAGTATTTTGCTAACATTAACCCTTAAGTGGATACCTGGGCCTGGCCAGCCATTTTTAAACTTTCTGTTAATATTTTACTTAGATAGCACCGACATAACCTCCTAATTTATTGTGAGTTCCACAATTAAGGTATTCTGAGTAAAAAAATTAAGAGAGATTGAACTTGTTGTATCTGTGGGCGTGGCATTCTTTGTCAGGAAATTTGTGTCCATAATTTAATACTAGAAATAGTAACAATTTATCAGTAGCCCGGTGTAGACTGGAATATTTAAAAGATTAAAATAGAATGTCAATATTTAAAAGAGAGGTTAAAGATTATTTATAACAATATATAAAAGAGATATTAATGTAACAAGTATAATTGTCAAAATAATATAAAGTTAAATACATGCATTACTTAGATATTCTTTTTTTCAATTAGTTCAAATAATATACAACTGTAAATTTTGTAATATGTGATTGCCAACTCGCCTCTACAATGCCTTTTAGGCGCAGAGGCAAAAAAATTATGGTGAATTATTTAAAATGAAATAAATAAAAATTAAAAATAAAAAAAAAATAAAAAAATTTACCACCAGGGCCTGGCCATGCTCTGCACTATTATATATGGACTGCAGTTAATAAGATCAAAAGGCAACGTATAAAAAAAGGACACAGGCCACGCAAACCTTTAAAATTCTTTCTTAAGTTTTATTTCGAGGAATTATTTAAGTTGACAACAAAATATTCTTGCTGTAGCCTTAACACTACATACAAAAAAAAAATGGTCTCAAATAGGCCCTGGAGTTCGTTTGTGTGAGTTTTTACGACAGCCACAAAAAAACTCCATAAAAAATACAAGTGGTCCCAGCCAGACCCAGGTGGCAGTTGTGGCAAGCAAATAAGATGTCTAGTTAAGGGTTACAAATTTCTTCCTAAATTATTATTTTTAAATGACCCTTTTGTGTAAAGAGATATGTAGGCAAAAAAAAATGTCATGCAGTTATGCAACTTCCCAGTATAAACTTCGCCTACAAAATAATGTATTGAGTAATGAGAAAAAAGCAAAAATACTACCCTGCGGGAAATTTGTGTTAATTGCTCTTAAAGCACTTATTCCGTGACCAGTGAGCAAACTTTAATATTAAAGTGAACGAACTGTGATAGGTGAAAACAAGACATATCACTTAACTGCTGATATAAGTTTAGAGTGCAGTTGGTGCAGAGAAAAGGTAATTGGCACAAAAATATTCATGTGACTGGATTTTGTGCGGGTATTGACTGACTCTCTCTTGACATGGTACATTTGTGACAATATTTGCGACTATTGGTTGTTTTTGTTTGGCTGTAGGTCCACGTAAATAAATAAAAAAAAAAAAAAAAAAATTCGTAATATTTTCGTTTTTTACATTTTTATTATTTTCCCAATATTTCGGTAAGCATCGCTAACCATCTTCAGGGGTCTGAATAAATAAATACAATAATAATTATTATTAACATTAAACAAAAAACAAAACATAATATTACAAAGATAATTACATGTAAACAATTAATAAATATAATAAACACAAAACTTCACAATAACACTTGTGCCACTTCTTATTAGATTTTATTAACTAAATCTATTTTATCGATCGTCTGTTTTTGTTTATTAATTGTCTGTATATGTGTGCACAATTTTCTGTGTCTTGTCGGTAATTTAGACGAAGCTGTGGATTAACATCAATAATATGTAGCATCTCTAATGTAAATCTCCTCGAATAATTCCTCTCTTCATGTAATATTTTTACTTCTTCAAAATGTGGTCTATGATTTTTCAACGTACAGTGGGCTGCTAGTGCAGTTTTTTGTTCAATAGGTTTGTCAATAGCTTTGTGGTCAGATTTGTGCGAAGATATTCTTGTCTTAAGTTTTGTTTTTGTCGTCCCAACGTATACTTTATCGCATATATTGAGCCCGTCGCCACTACAGGGAATTTTATATACCATATTTGACTTGTCTTCCTTTTTAATTTTTGATTTTGTTATGCTAAATAACTGATACACAGTGTTGTCCGTTCTAAATGCTAGTTCAAATTTTTCTTCGTCATAAATGTCTGAGTTTTTCCATCTTTCCGAGAGTCCAGAAACATATGATATGCTTTTATATCTTTTTGGTTCTCTTATCACCTGTTGCCTGTTATTTTTTGCACGTTTTATAAGATTTTTAATTGTTATTATTGGGAAGTCATTCATGGTTAAAATATTCGTTATTTTTGTTATATTGTTTTCATGGAATTCCGTGTCACTTATTTTAAGAACTCGTCGTATGAAATTCGATGCTGTATTAATAATAATTCTTCTGGGATGCTTAGAGTAAAAATTTATCAATCGTCCCGAGGCTGTTGGTTTTTGATACCAATTAACTTTTAAATTGTTTCCTTTTCTAATAGCAATTGCGTCTAAGTATGGCAGTTGGTTGTCATTTTCTTCTTCCATGGTAAACTGTATTTGTTCATTAAATGAATTTTGTTTTTCGATGGTGTCATTATTTTAACAGGCATTATTTCAACCGAAATTGAAAGGCTATTTCAGTGACCTGTTACAAAGTTTCAAAAAGGTGCCAATTAACCCCCTCGTAGGACATCGCCATGTTAAAGTGACTTGTCACGTGACAAGTTTAGTGTTAGTTCCCTTTCCCGTAGGGTACTTACAATTCTACTGAAAGGGCCAATGAATTTTACAAGGGATTTCCCAAAATGAACGTATTCACATTTAACTAAATGGTGTATTACCTACTAAAATTGTAAAATGCTAGTTATTTAAATTTAACTATAAAGCATTTAAACGGTAGCTAAAAGCGCTTGTTAAAAGTAAAATCCCTAGGGGAAAGGGAACTAACACTAGACTTGTCACGTGACAGTTATAAAGTGGAAGAGACCAGTTCTAGTTCAATCACTTTATATGAAGGGGACTTGTCACTTTAACATTGCGTTGTGCTAGAAGGGGGTTACTTGTCACCTTTTTGACACTTTATAACAGGTCACTGAAATATAATAAATGGACACATTCAATATCGGTTAAAATAATGCCTGTCGCAGATATTGTCCCGAATGAACTATGTATGTTAATACGTAAAAAGTGATATCACCAGATATCAACATCCCGCACAAGATCCAGCCGCATGCCTAGTTTAATGCCAATTACATTTCCTCTGGAGTTACTACACTTTACGACGAACTGGGATATATCACTGGATGTAATCCAGTCGATCTACTGGGGTTTGTCAGGGAAATAGGACGGTTGTTTCAGATGAGGGGACTATAGGGGAAGTTTTTGGTATCTATTAACTACCCTAAATCGTTCCGTCATCTCCTTTCTTCTTTTTTCATCGCTTCTCTCTTTCTTCATCCTCTATATTGACGGGATTCACATTGGTCTCCGAGCGGAGGTGTGTCCTTTGGCGCACAGCCCTTCCAGACCTAACCCTACTCTAACTACACTTTAAACACATTATCACCAGTTAAATATCACAATTTGTTCCTCCTTATTAAAATATTGTGTTCACTGGTCACGGGATAAGTGCTTGAAGAAACATTTACACAATTTTCCTGCAGGGAAGTCCTTGTTTCGTCCTTCTGATACTTCGAATCTAGGCAGCAAATAACAGCAGATTTTTTTAAATTGAGAACTGTAATGGGCGCACAGGGTTAACATGGACAGCCTACCAGCCAGCTGGACGGACATCGTTGGATCGATTTAGAAAGATATTCTGAGTCGATCGGTATACTTACAGGCGGTTCTAGACCAATACATACACATAGTACACTGTACATATTTGTTATCTATTTTTTTTTAAGAAAAATCTGAAAGGAAAACATCTGTCAAGTTACTTGGTTACGTATGATTATTATTTAATTCCAATTTATTAAAATGCATACGCCCTGTGGTACGAGTACAACTAAGAAAACAAACTTTAAAAAAATAAGCGAAAAATAAGACTTTTTGTAAAAGTAGGGCTTTTTCTGAAGAAAGTCATGTAAAATTAGGCTCTTTTCTAAAATTCTTGGCTTGTTGTAGAATAGAGTGACTTTTTGTAAAAAAAAAAAATTGATTTTAGAATTACTTTAACTTTCCTGAAAAAATGTGGTGAAAGTTTACGGACTTTTGAAAAAGTTACCTTTTTTTAGGAAATAGTCGCTTTTAGTGAAAAAAATTTCACTTTTTGTGAAAAAAAGACACTTTAAGTGAACAAAATGTGACTTATTATGAAAAAAGTCACGCCTTAAAGAGTTTATGCTCGATCAAGATATTCAGATAAGACTATATGAGAATAAAAATCATTCCAAATTTTCAGTTACTTCAAAAAGACCACAAAATCCATAAGCAAAGACACTGCTTCAATGTCTGACGCTATTCCGCTTATAACAGTCTTCGAACTATGCTAAATAGTTGAGAGTCCCAAACATTGCCGACTTTCTTAGTCGCAAATTTCAATGAAGGAAAGATTTGAGACACAAAGCTCTAATAATTTCAGAGAACATAGATAACAAAAACGTATTATTGAGCTACTTAGCATGACTCTACATTCCGAAAGTGTTGAAGACTTGATCAAACCTACACCTAGTAAACATTCTAATAAGTCTACAAGAGCTGAACTTTGAAGCGTTTGTGAAAATCTTATAAGAAAATGTCGAGAAGGATGAACCTCTGTCCATCCTACCCTCTTGTTCAGCTAAAGAAGAAGTCTAGAGGTACCTTAGATCTTCTAATTTTTCTAGAGACGCGGATCCGCTTGTTGACTGGCGCAATGACATGTTATACTCAAAATTAAGGCACCTGGCGCAGAAATACTTAAGTTTTAAATGAGTTCTGTCGCATCTGAGAGACTTTTTACACCGCAAATCTGCTTCAAACATATCACAGTGATTCGGCTAGAACATATGCTAGCGGGACAAAACTCATGACGTAATTTCCAGGAGCCACTCATAACGACTTGTATGAGTGGGCCCCCTTGCTTAAAGAAACGAAATCCAAGAATGAATTTGTTTATTAGCTCATAATGGTATCTTATAAGGGGGTCAAAGTAACCCTTATTAGAGAGGTCATTTTGATTTGCAAATCAGTTGCATTTAATGCCCACTTGTGATATATTCTATAATTGGTAGCAAAGGGAAACGAATATTCTGTTAAAGGTATGTACCCTTATGGCTTATATTTTTATAAAAAATATGTATACTTCTGGTATAACAGCAATTTGCAAACGTAGATAAATCCAGCAAATTTTACATTAATTGTAAACTTTAAAGAGTAGCAACTTTTTTTATTCACAAATGTATGTATATCCACCTAGACCTTATATCACCTACATGTAATACCTACAACATTTAAGCACAGATCCGCATATATTATAGACCCCGAAAAGGCCCGAGATTAAAATTATTCTATTTTTCCCGAACGAGTCGCCCACTGCTTTGTCCCCATATTACGAAGGGACGAAAATAGAAGGAGTTGTCAGATATTTTTGAAATTTGGTACACTAGCATAAAATATCTTACTTAAGAAAAATACGAATTTTTGGAAAAATCGGTCTAAGGACACGCCTACCTCCCATGTGTCCTGAAAATGAAAAATGTAATTTTTAGCTTCAATAACGCCCATTAAGTTACAAAAAGTGGTCATACCGATATGCATACAACTAGCAACGTGTGTGTAAATTTTCATTTAAATCCCACTAAGGACTCAAGGTCCTGCCATATATCCTTTTTCTTAAAAAAAGCTATAAAACCTACGAAAATTGTCCGATCATAATAATATTTGGTAAACATAGAACTAGTAACGTGTGTGTAAATTCTCAGATAAATCGGGCTAAGGCCGTAAGGTCCTGACATATATCCTTTTTCTTAAAAACGCTATAAAGCCTACAAAAATTGTCCGTTTATAAAAAAATTTGGTTTATATACAACTCGAAACGTGTGTGTAACTTTTCATACGCATTGGACCAATGACTCAAGGTCCTGCCATATATCCTTTTTATTTAAAACGCTATAACACCTACAAAAATTGTCCGATCGCAATAAAATTTGGTATGTAAATTGATATTTTTAAGATTTATATTTATGCCAAATTTATAAGAATCGTATTATTAATGTGAAAAATACAAAAACATCATTTATTGAAAAATGGGTTAAAAACGATTAACGATTACAGTACAGATTTTTCATCTTTTTTTTCTTAAAATAGCTTCAGATGCCTGGAATATACATTAACAATTGAAATAAGTGAAGAAAAAATTTTGTCCCGCTAGCTTGTACTAGTTGAGACACTGTGAAAAGTTGGGAATAATTTACTATTTCAAACAGATTTAATTTTAAATATTAATAATCTCTTACAGTGTTTTTTTTTTTTTTTTTTTTTTTGGTATAAAAATAATTTATTTTTTAATAATTTTTTTAATTTTGTTTTTTTCTTTCTATCCTCTTACAACTACAATTCGTGTTGAAAAAAAACCAGCCAATTGTAGGGGAATGTAAGAAAGAAAAAATTGACGGTTTGTTGTTGTGTCTTTGTTGAAGCTTTGATATTGTTACATTTAAGACCTGAGTGTTTTGAAATTCTTATTCACTTTATGGTCTTTCTTGTATAATATTTTTTAGCCTTTCTAAAGTATTTGGAAAAAGTTTCCTGACGAGCTGGCCTAAGCAACCAGCGAAATGCGCATAGGAACTAGCTTTCCCACAACAATAAATTTCAGTGTTTTTAATCATAAATTGGGATTATTAGCACATCATTAATAAATGAATTAATTAAAAAAATAATTTAGTTTTTCTTAAATTTTCCATTAACTGAAATTCAAATCGTTGTTTTTTAAAATCTTTTTAATATCAATTTTAAATATTAAAAATTTCTTACTACTTGGGTTTTGTTAATTTAACCTTGAATTTAAATTTACTATTTCTTTCGGTATCGGCATCGCTAATATTTCTTGTTGAGTTTGAAATGTTCTTTTCTTAATTATCTTAACTCTAATCTTAAGGCAAATGTTTTTCTTTTTTTTATCAAATTGCAGTAAGGACCCATAATTGTGCATTTTAGTTCGAAAGAAAAATTTTTAAATTTTGATATGCAAATTTTAAATACAATAAATTTGTTTTTATGTTTTTTCAACTTTAAGCTCGTTCATTTGAGTTGCGGTAAATATTCTTTTAGTTATTTCTCAGTTTTTTGCATTTTAACAATCAACTTTTATTTTCTACTTAATCCTCTTAATTTATCCAATAGAGTTTTAGCAAATCACTTGTAGTGTCCACAACTATCAATCTTCTCACATATAGACTTTGTCAGCATTAATTGTATTGGCCTTGTACTTGCAGGTTTATTTCCATGAACCCTAAATTTTATCCATCCACAATCAGTATTTTGTTTAACTTTTATTTGTGAAAAAAAGAATTTTTTTTTTTTTGCATTTCAAGTTCTTTTTATTGTCGGATTATTTTCCACTTTTTTTCATCTTAAATGTACTGGATTTTTATCGAAAGTGGCAACTTGTAGGCAAAAATGTCACCTATAAGCCGATTAGCAGAAAACATCTTGAGTGTTTGGAAATATAAATGCTGTATGAATAAGGATAAGGAAAAATATAAGAAAATTTTACAATTTGCTAGTTTACTTTTTTTTCTGAATGGATGGTATTATTTCTCTGCTAAAAAAAATTTTAAAAGGCTTAAGGGGATACATATCGTTTAACCCTTGAAAGCTTTTGTAAACGGTTGAGGCTTAAGCTAAAATTACCACCAAAAAAAATTTAAGCTTTCCCATTGATGCAGATGTTTACAGAGTCAAAATATAAAAGCCCTAGATCTTTGAGTTCATAGGCATACTGAGCAGCATTTGTGTTGATATGATCGAAATTATTTCATATGGGCGTTAAGTATACCCTTTTTAATAAATTTTAGCGCTCAAAAGGTGAAAACGAAACTTTAAAACTTAACAAAATTAATTCAGTAAACCGTTGCTGACTCCCAAAAAATTATTCCCACGCTGTCCAAAAATCTTTTTTTTTTTTTTTTTTTTTGCAGGAAATCCCTAAAAAAAATATTTTTTGTAAGCAAAAATCCTATACAAGATCGGTTTGTCCTCCTCTAAGTTATGGAAAATTTGCTGTATAAACTGTCTTCAATTCTCTTTGAAAACTGTTTTCATATTTTGCAGCATGTTAATATTTTGAATGCCTTCTCTCTTTCTCCTTCTTGCTCTTAATAACAAACTCACAAACACTTTTCCATTCGACTTTGCGCACACAGAAAAAATTAAAAATTGTCTCTAATCATGAAATTCGTAGACGCAAGCAAACAATTTGTTGATTTTGTGCTCTATTTACCAAAAGTATTGTATTGATTACTAAAAATTTTAAAGTTTTAATATTTTCTTTTTTTTTATTTTAATAAATAATATTTTTAATTTTAATTAAAAAGATTTTCAAAAAACTTTGCTGTTTCAAACAATGTGTTAATTGATTTCATTAAATATAGCTCAGGCTTTGACAATTCCTAACAACAAT
Source organism: Pollenia amentaria (assembly GCA_943735925.1). Taxonomy (NCBI): domain Eukaryota; kingdom Metazoa; phylum Arthropoda; class Insecta; order Diptera; family Polleniidae; genus Pollenia; species Pollenia amentaria. Next base: position 176,957,771 of record OX031010.1, on the reverse strand, counting down.
TGTACCAGGGATGTTAAAGTTGGTACAATTGTACTTTTTTTGGAACATGTTAACCTTCTAAAGTCCCGTGGTACTACCGTGACTCATTTGGTACAATTTAAAAATTTTTTATAGTTCCTTTTCATTGCATTTGTGTTGCACAACAAATCTTTATTGTAATGGGCGCTTAAATATGCGACTAGTATTGTGGTGTATAGAGCGCATAGTCCCCTTTTTACAATGTGGCAAGTGAAAGGCAGACAGACGAAGTTTGTTAGTAAGGGGGCGACGCTGTATGTGTGACACACTTTACTTTTTTCCTCTCTCGCCTACAAACTTCGTCTGTCTGCCTTTCACTTGTCACATTGTAAAAGGGGACTATGCGCTCTATACATCACAATACTAGTCGCATATTTAAGCGCCCATTACATTCACGATTTGTTGTACAACACAAATGCAATGAAAAGGACTTATGGTACCCACAGACGAGGCAACATTAGTGAAAATCTGAAATTTATTGCGGAACAGAAGTGGCTGTATATATTTCTAGAAATAATATCAATATTGATATTGTTAAAGATATTAAAGAAAATGCAATACAATTTTATATAGAATTTGGCGAAGTTTTGAGAACCAAAGTCAAATTTAATAACGAAGTTTTAATGTGGTTTAATAAATTTACTCCTGAAAATGTTATTTCAGGTTAAACAAATTTTACCTCTTCTAGAAAATATGGTTCTGAATAATATTGCAAATTATGATTCATTTAATAATCAATTTAGAGCTTTAGCTGATGTCGAGCAAATGCAGTCGTTAAAAGCTGAAAACATTTGTAGTTTTTGGTCGGTAGGTAGTAGTTAATTTACAAAAAAGGCTGAATGTCCATATGCTTCCTGACATTTCTAGAGTCATTGCTGAAATTGTATCCATTGCACATTCGTCTGCAAATATGGAAAGAGTTTTTTCTTTTCAAAATATAATAAAAACTAGGGAAAGAAACAGATTACATGTGCCGACATTATAAAGTCTCATACAAACAAAGGATTGGTTAAGATCGAAAAATTCATGCTGCATTGTAAAAATATGTAAAAATTCCAAATAGTTTATCAACGAAAGAAATAAGTGCCTGATTTTGATCTCATAAATTAACAAGACTTTTATGTATCTTATTTTATTCATACATATGAGGAGCCGCAGAGCAAAACGTACTTTTTCGCATTTTTTTACAAATTGGTTTTTTGATATTTTTATAATATTTGGGTTGAAATCTTTAAGAAAAAATCTAGTTAGCATATTTTATTTTTTTTTTACCAAGAAAATGGGTTCTAAAAAAATTGATGCATAACAAAACGTACATACATTTTTCATTTTTATTTTTCAAAACGTGCTTTTTTCATTGTTTTTGCCATTTCTTCGAGTAGTTGTTTTAATAACATAACATTTCTTAATATTCTTTATTTGTTTGACGTTTATTTATGTCATTTAATTTTCGTTAAAATTAACTGTTGAATAATAAATTCTCGAAAACGCGTCGAAAAACTGAAAATTTTCATTAAAACAAAAACTAAGTTTAAGAAATTTTTTTGTGTTTATCATACAATTTACCGTTTTTTAAAGAGAGAGAAACGCGTCAAAATTCTTATGTATGTATATTTAATTAAGAAATGTTTGACAAACAAAAACTATTTTTTAAACTTTGCTTTTGTTTTAATGTAAATTTGTATTTCTTCGACGCGTTTTCAACAATATCCACCAACGATTGCAATAATTTAACTACTGTTTGTTTGGTGAATGAGTGTTATGAAAAAAATAATTAATACAATAGTATAATTAAAACATGGAGGAATTACAAGAATCTGTAGAAAATTTAAATATGGGAATACGTAAAAAGCAAAAATTTAAAAATGCTAAAAAAAGTAAATATTGCGAGTTTTATTTATTAAGTATTATACTTAATATCTTTAAAATCTATAACTTAATGATTATAAAAAAGAATTGTTTAGTTTTCTATTTAATTTGAAATAAAATAATAAAGTTTTCATTTTACAAATAGATATTGGGAATTATTTCTTTTTCATAAGCAACTTTATTATATTCAACATTTTTCATTTTTCGAATTTATTCTATGAGTTAAATTTCAGTTATGTATTTTATAAAGCTTTTTTGTAATAGCTCTATTCCTTAAATTTTTTCAGAAATGACTTTATACACTACCAAGGAATAGAGCTATTACAAAAAAGCTTTATAAAATACATAACTGAAATTTAACTCATAGAATAAATTCGAAAAAAGAAAAATGTTTGCATTTTACTTATTTTTTATTAATTTTTTACTTTAATGGTTCAGGTTTAAAAACATTCAGTCAAAATATTATCGTCCAAAAAAAAACGCACACCAAAACGTTCCTTTTTCTATATTTTTGAACAAAACGTACTTTTTTCATTTTTTTTTAACAAAACGTACTTTTTTCGATATAAAATTGGTTTGATATTAAACATCCTTGACATTTAATGTGTTGACTTACGGCAGTTTGATTCATCTTTTGGTAAGCAAAAAACTTGTTTCCATTTCCAGGTTCATGCAGTTTTTAAGGGGTCGAAATAAATAATCCTCAATTTCCCAAAAATTTTAAATGTGTGAAAATGTACGTTTTGTTCTGCGGCCCCTCATATAATGTATGTTAATTTAAAGTTTTTTTACTTTTGTTTGTTGTTATAATAAATTTAAAAAAATGGTACCGGGAAGGTCTAAAAAGTACATTTATTTTTGGAAGTTGGTACAAAATTTTAAACCCCATTTAACATCCCTGAATTTTACAAGTTTAAATTATTTTATTTTTTTCAATTAATATATTTTGTTATTTAAGTAATATTTTAATTAAAAGTTTCATCACAACTAAAACGTTAACTAATCTAAATTAAATTTTTAATTTTTTTTCATTTAAAAAAAAATAATTGATTCAATAATCACAATAATTAAATTGAAATACCTTTTAAGCAATTTAAAACACACTTAAATGTTGTGGAGTCAATGTTTTATCTGTAGTAGGGACGGGGACTTAAGAGTAAATAAAGCACTCTTAGCGTATTAAAGTCGCTAATTTTTTTGTTTTATTAAAAAACCAGCCGTTTTTTACATTTTTTGATGTTAACAACATTTTCGGTAGAAATGTTTTTTAAAATAAGTAAACGTTTAATTCCCTTGATCATATCTTTTAATTAAAACTGATTTTATTTTTAACTAATATTTTAATTGAAAAAAGTCGGCGGAAATTTTTATTCTGTGCATGCAAATATTTAGACCTCGAGAAATCTTATTTTTTAAAAATTGCAAAAAAGTGAAAAGAGCTCAAAGGATATTATATAGAAAAATATAATGGATTTTCAACTAAAAACCTGGGTTTCATTAAAAAAAAAAGCCACAAACTTATTAACCTGCCCTCGTATCTAAGATAGAAAGAACATTATTTTACTATTAGTTTTTGTATTTAGGCATTACAGAAGTTTGAGTCAATGTGGGGTATATAAGTTAAAACCTGGCATCATTGTCCTTTTTTAAGAATATTTGCAGAGTAAATAATATTTTATTGTATAGTCTAACATTAAGATTATTGTTATTTACCAAGTTAGAAACTTATCTGCTAAGGGTTAAAATCTTGAAGAATTGCCTAAGGATTTTCCAAAACCAAAGCAAATCTCTCTTTCTGCCTGCCTTTGTCTAGCTCTCAGCTACAAATCATAAGTAATTACTAGCGATAAGAAATAAATGATGAGTATTTGTTCAGAAAACTTTTACTTAAGTAAATCCATAAATATAAGACATGTTATCTTAATGAATCTTAAGCAAACTTTAACAAATTTGTAGCTCCTCCTAACCCAACTACTCTAAAAGTTACTAATAGAAATTCAAATTAAATACAAATTTTGCGAATTTCATAATTAGGCCTCTTATTTACTAAATGGCTTCTAAGAAATTGAATAAGAAGCAAATCATTTGTTGGCAGATACATTTTCCATAATTTTAATAATGGCAGAATTTTCTACAAAGTCATGACAGCAAGTTTTGTTGTCTCAATCACAAATGTGTTTGATAAATAAGAACAATTAAAAATACTGTAGAGGCAAAATAGTTTGTTTTCAAGACATCGGAGTAGAAATAGTATTATTTTTGCATAATAGTTAATAAATTTTTTGCCTGTTTTATAATTGTGATTGTTAACGTTCGCATAGAATTTCATATGGAAAACATTTGAAGAAAAACTTGGCTTAAAGATTGATGTTTGTCAATAGTCATCCGTCTCCGGTGTGAGTAAAACGGCAGAAGGTGTGTTCACACTACATGTAGTGCATGTAAAGTGAACACACCCAAACAAACAGAAATGCAAGCAATGAAATCAATTATAAAAACACAAAGAAAGAATAACCGAAAAATTTTTACAATACTAGTGACCCATTTCAATTAACACCAGTCACCAGAAACTGCATAATAAATTTCAATTACTATATTAATTATTTTATTTATTTTTTTTTGATTTCCAATACAACAAGACTTAAAATCTTATAATTATAGTAAAGGATTTTTAAAATGTATATGAACATGACGTTTAATATATAGTATTAATTTTTTATTCATACAATTAGTGGAAAAAATAAAAAATCTGTTACAAAAATTAGAAAAACACCAAATATTCTTCCTAAATAAAAACATTCAACAGTAGTATTTTAGTATTGACAAAGTGAATCATCGATAATGCTTTAGTAATTCTTTTTTAAAGTGCAGTGCGTTGCGTATAAACTGTGTGGCCGGTGTTAACGAGTTCCAAAGACGGATTGCATGGACATAAAATTGCCACTCAGATACTAAAGTACGATATCGTATATGAATTATATTATTTGACCTTCCTGATTGTGTAAATATGATTCTATCAAACAGATAGACTGGTTCAAGAGTATATATAATCTTATGAAGGAGCATTAAGGTTCTTATTTTTATTAGGTTTAATAATGTAACATTGTAGAGTTTTGTCACATATTCAGAAATCCGGTCATATTTGCGCAAGTTAAACACATATCTCAAAATTGCATTGTACGTATTTGTTAGTTTTTTACGGCTAGCAGAATCACAACTTGCAAATATTTCACAGCCATATAACAATGTCGGCATAAGATATGTTTTTGCCAGCAAAATACGTATATTAAGTGGGGTTAAATGTTGAGTGTTCCATAGAGTCCTTAGCTTTGCGTAAGTCTTCCCAGCTGCAGAATTTATATGATCTGACCACGTTAGTGTTTTATTGAATATAATACCAAGGTTTTTAGCAGATGTTACAATATCAATGTTTTGAGTGTCAAGCACTATCCTCGGTTCAAAGGGTAACTTTATTGTTTTCTTAGTTATTATAAGACACTTTGATTTCTGTGGGTTGAGACACAAACCATTTGCTTTTGCCCATACATGAACTTGTTTTAGCTCCATATTTAACTTTTCAACACTATCACCTATGTTACTAAGACTACTACTAATTTAAAGTTGGACATCATCCGCGTACAAATGGGCATTGCAATATTGTAGTTGTGTAGGTAGATCATTGACGTAAAGAGCAAACAGTAGTGGTCCGAGAATTGATCCTTGAGGTACACCCTTTAGGACTGGTAGCATTTGTTAGGTTTTATTGTTTAAGAATACTGACTGCTTACGACCTGTTAAGTAAGAATACATTAAACCAACAGAAGCAGCGGTAAAATTGAAAATTCTGTGTAACTTCAGGCAGAGAACTTCATGGTCTACCATATCAAATTTTCGGTCATTCTTTCTTTGTGTTTTTATAATTGATTTCATTGCTTGCATTTCAAACAAACAATCGAAACTTGTCAGGGCAACCTGTCCGTGAAAACCTGGGTTCAATTCTCAGCGCAGTCATAAACGAAAAATTATCAATAAATTTCAGTTAATTTCATGTTGTAAAATTCCTGTCTTCATAAAAATAATTTAATGAAAATTAAATTCAATGAACTTAAGCCTGATTAAAATATCGAAATTTGGACTAAAAACCATTAACAGTTCAATAAAATAACCACAATACTTATTATTGCAAAACTTAATGTTTTCATAAAAGTTTTGATACTCCCAAGTCCCAATTCATACGTTGGAAGTCTTATTGATAAACATATCACAGTTTCTTCTTTGAATCAGCATCACCGTTCACACAAACTTGTCTTATTGCTGAAATCTTACTTTTTTATGTATGAAGTACACTCATATGTATGCGTTTTTTTCACTACTAATGAGAAAACAAGACGTATATGACGAGTACATCAAGCTGAGTATGGCTGACTTCCAAAACGTCAATTGCTTTGTATTAGAACAGAGCATAATGTTTCATAACGCCGCAGTAAAAAATATATACAATGCAAACCCTTCCAAAACATCACTGTTAAGTATTAGTAACGCAGTAAAACAGCAATCAGGGTATCGGTTTTAAAATTGATGCTTTGTGACATTTAACATTTCATTTGCAAACACTACATGTTTATTTTTAATATTATCCATTGCATCACTTACAAGTTAACAACAGCGGCAACACTGCCAATGAACTTAATTTGGCAGTGTAAGCAACAATTAGTCAAACTTCAACACGCGCATCCGATCCAGTTACAAGAATGCCTCATTGCAAAATTTCGATGGGAAAACAATTTTGACTGATCAGCGTTTGAATATTCGCGCGTGTTGGTGCATTGAACATTGGCACATATTGGTGTAACGTGATGAGAGTTGAGCAGCCAAGAACATTGGGGGAAAACATACAGTCTTGGTTATACGTCGGTCGTGTGTAGTTCGTTGTCTTTAAGCAGTGAAATAAATAAAATTGTAATAATCTTTTTTAAAAAAATAAAATTGTGTTGTGTTATAATTCGGAATATATTAATCATTAGAATCCAGGCGCAGTTGATAGCGCCTTAAAATATTTTTTTCGGTCAAACCATTTAAAGTCCTTTAACTTACATTTCAAAACGTTTAAATAAACAAAACACATTGTTGCATTATTTCGGCACTTTGTACATGTACACGGTTAAAATGCAGTAGTAAGACTGTATACAAACTTTGTATTGGTATTTTTTGGAAGTCAGCATATCTCTATCACCAATAAAGTAGCAGGCTGATCAATAAGACTTCCACCGTATGAATTGGCACTATCATTTTAAAGAATTTGTTGCAAGTTAAAGGGATTTTCAGCTGTGATCAATTATGAAGAAAAGCAACAATAAAAACATATAAGAAAGTGTTGTCGGTCTAGACTAACCCTACTTCACAAAGGTTTGCCTGCTGGAGAATTATGGGCAATTGTGGTCCTTCTCAGACCTGGGCGATTTGCACTACTTTTTTGCATTATCATTAATTTGATCTTCTAATATTTTAGTGCAAAATTATTGCATTACCACTGAATTTAACACTTTAAATGCACTATTTTGACACTTTAAGGAGTGTATAACAAAAACCTCAAGATTTGACGGCTAAGAATTGAAGAGTGTGAACCAGCACTAAGTAAGAAAAAAAGTAGATCAGCTGTGCTTTTAACGCCACCTGAAAAGTGAATTCGCCTTGCTTTTGTTTTAAAATGAAAGAATTTCAAATTACACCTGATCTACACCTCAAAGAAATTACCCAATCTCTACCCACGATAGTAAAAACTGCACCAAATTCGTGTAATTACCCACAAAGGGGCAACACTGATGGCGAGTTAAGGAGAGCTTTTCTAAGTAACATTGGAAATGATTTCAACAAGACATAACTCAGTACCCATGTTCTGTAACTTTGGTGAGAACTTCTCGCATCGGAAAGATGTGAAACAAAATATTCCATCGTTTTTCGAAAAGTGAGAAAAAAGTGTGGCTGTAGCACATGTCGAAAACTATCAATAGAGATTACGTCGTTACGTTATAAATGTCATAATATTCCACTCGAAGCTGATATGAAATTGCAGATGTTGAGAATGCCAGTCATACGTTTCGTTGACTTCGATCGAATTTGACTAAAATTGAAAAAGTTTCAACGACGACGGCGAAAATACAACCGTCGGCTATACCAAAAAATGTAATGCTAGGAACACAACTGGGGCGAACGACGAATTTTTGGCCGCGAATATTCGTCGCCAAAAATAAAAGACGTTTGTGTATAAGAAAATGCACACAATCAGGGCGCCGGCGAAAATTCGCCAGATGTGGCGAATTTTAAATAGATTTAATTCTATTTCATACGCCGGCAAACGACGAACAAATCAGTACTAGGTGACCATGTTTGGTTTTAGTTAAGAAGTAGTTTAGTAAATAAAGTTACTTTTTACTTTAATAATTGTTTTTTTTTTTTATTGTATAACACATAAAATAAATAAACAAAGTATTTTGCTATAAAAATAGTTTTTAGTTGTGTTTTTGATTATGTTTTTTTTAAGCATTATTTTTTTTGAATATGGTCACAATATTTCTCTCTCTTTGCACAAACAGTAATCAACTTTCTCAATTATAAAAGCTGCCAGCTATTCGTCGTTATTGTGTTTTATACGACGAATTTACTCAGCGAATTTTTACGGAAAAATTAGTCGTGTAGGGCGAAATTCGTCGTTCGTCTCAGTTGTGTTCCTAGCATAAAGTTCGACTTTAATGTTTGTTGATTACAAAATTGCTTTGAAAACATTCGTATGTTTTTCAAAAATGTTTAAAGCAATATAATTAAGCTGAGATAAAATCTGCCAAGAACAAAATACTTATCTCTTCCGTGTTAATATTCATTACATTTTGAAGTATTAATTTATTTTTTAGTGTTAAAATTTTAGCTCACCCAATTTTTATGCGTGAGTTTATTTGACAGTTCAAAGCGGGAATTTTCTTACACAAATTTTAAAGACACACTTTTTGCGAGTAATTTCCTTAAGTGACAGCTATTACTCGCTAAAATTAATGGCAGTTTTGTTTAATTTCTATCATTTCAATCCAAAAGTTTCTTGCCCCGAGTGTTACAGAACATGGGCACAGGTTCGAAAAATATTTTCCCGAAATGATGGCAGAATACTGCTGGTCAATAGCACGAGAACTTTACGGTACAGGAGGAAAGAAGGACGCACTAAATAAAAGTAAAGACTTTGGTGCCTTAATGTTTTGAAAAGTACAATAAAATTTGTAAAAAATTTAAATATAATTGGTTTTTAATAAATTTTAATAATTTAATATTATCGAAAATGTTTATAAAAAAGGGGCTCCCCCGAAAATATATTTTAGTGATGAGGGGAAACGAAGTTCATATTCTTAATCAGGAGGTAATTTTTAATTTAAACTCAGTCAAAATGATAGCGAGCTTGATTTTTTTTTTGCAGATCACTACTATTTACTTTTTAATGTAAAATTTTTGTAAGTGTAACTTTTCCTATTCATATTCTTTTGCATATAAAACTTACCAGATTTTCCTTGATGTTCAAAGAGGCTTCAAGCTGAAATGATAAAACAAAAATAATTGTTAACGAAACATTTCAATGTGTTTTATGTAAATTTCTTTCAGCATTTTTCAAATGAAATTTTAGGTTCAGGGAAAAATATCAAACAAAATAAGAAGGCCCTTATCGGGAAAAATGCAACGCAACGACAAAAATTACATTGAAAGCAAAAACAATGTCAAAAATAGTTTCTAATTTTGTTGTTGCTTTCTTCAGAAATTCATTTTGCGTTTCAACATTTTTAACGCCACAAGATATTTAGCGTTTGAATTTTAAAAATTCATTATGAATTTCTGTAGAAAGCAACAACAAAATTATAATATTATTTCGACGTTGTTTTTGCTTTCAATATAAATTTTAGCATTGCTTACACAATTAGGACCTTAGAATACCTCGGCAATTTCCTTTTTAAAGTATTGTATTAAGCATAAGACTCCAATTAGTAAAACTCTATAGAAAGTTTTGGTTTTGCTAAAGAGACTTGGAAATTGTAATTGATAATGTTTACAAAGTACCATACACTTACGAAAAGTCTGCAACTTAAAAATAGGAAAAAATAAATACAATAATTTTCAATATACCAAAAAAAAAAAATATTTAGAAATGCATTAAATAAATAATTTTCTAATTTGAATTAATGTAGTTTAGATTCTTTTCGTCGGATACATTGAATCCACATTGTTTTAAAATTGAAACATACACAGAAAAAATTCTCGCCAATCTTTGCTCAATCAAGCCATTAATCTAAATTAAAATCAGTTTTAATTAAAAATTTAATCAAGGGAATTAAACGTTGTAATGAAACCATTTTTTATGGTTTTCTGTGTATCAGGGATGGGCAATAAATATCGTTATATCAAAACGTCGATATTTAAAAAAAATTATAATCGATATATATCGCCGATATTTAAAATACCCATATATCGATACATCGTTATTTATCTACGACTATCGAATTCGATATTTTTAAGATCTATTTATAATAAAATTCAACAATTTAGCCGTTGCTCAACTGCTTAAAATACTGTCGTTTTTTAAGAATTGCATCATATGTTATTTAAATAATATTAGGAAAATAACGGCACTTTTCCGTTGTACATTTTCACAGATTACACAGTTCAGTTTTGCCTCGGTTTTTTAAGAGATGACAACAAATATATAAGCGCGGAAAAATATATGGGTAAGGGTTCTTAGAATTATGCAAACAATCGCCTTAATTATGGCCTATTACCATCAGTAGACTCATGAAAGTTGGAATGTTAATAAAAAAAAAATAGATATTGGGAATTATTTCTTTTTCATAAGCAACTTTATTATATTCAACATTTTTCATTTTTTCGAATTTATTCTATGAGTTAAATTTCAGTTATGTATTTTATAAAGCTTTTTGTAATAGCTCCATTCCTTAATTTTTTTAGAAATGACTTTATACACTACCAGACTATTATACTGTATTTTCTTGTTACATTTTACCTTAGCTTTCCGTTGGATAGCAATGAAGTATATTTATGTACAGAAAAATTTACAATTATTAGACACCAGCAGAATGTAATGCATTTTCTGGCCCGCTGCGGCCTTCGTCAGCATTCTTTGTGTCACACTGGATAGTGATACTTTATAAATTGAATGTATTTAACTCAACTATTTTAACAAATAGATAATGCATTACATTCTGCTGGTGTCTAATAATTGTAAATTTTTCTGTACATAAATATACTTCATTGCTATCCAACGGAAAGCTAAGGTAAAATGTAACAAGAAAATACAGTATAATAGTCTGGTAGTGTATAAAGTCATTTCTAAAAAAATTAAGGAATGGAGCTATTACAAAAAAGCTTTATAAAATACATAACTGAAATTTAACTCATAGAATAAATTCGAAAAATGAAAAATGTTGAATATAAAAAAAAAAAAATATTTAGTTTATTTTATTAAAAAATAAAATATTGCACAGTTTACTTGTATAGTATGTGTTACAAGTTTCGTTTACCGGCAATAAATAAAAATTTTTTTCATTCTTTACTTTTTTTTTATTTTTTTTTTATAGTAGAATTAACTGCCGGTCCCTCGATTGCAAACGAAAACTTCGTTCGCATAACTTACCTTTAAAACTATGTTTTAAAATTGGTTTTTGTTTTAAAAAAAACTTAAGCGAATGAAAGATTCGTTCGAAATCGAGGGACAGGCAGTAAATTTTAAATGAAAAGAAACAATAAAAAGTTAGAATGGAATTACATGTAATATGTTTGTACTTACATATGTAAATATGTATTAACATATGTAGGTACATATGTTAAGTTTTTAAATTTGCTAATAATTTCAGCTTAATACGTTCGATACATCGATATATCGATATTTTTAATTAATAAATATCGATACTCTTAGAAAATATCGATACGATATCTATCGATATATTTTTTTAATTTGCCCACCCCTACTGTGTATTATATTAAGATTATTATTTCATTAATTTTTTAATAAAATTAAAATTTAAATGGCAAAATATTGAGTTAATACGAAACATTTTTAAGAACGATATTTGAGCGATATTTCTGTACCTGTGATTTAATCACTGTTACTGAAATATCACGAATCACAGTTGTGACCAAATTTGTCAAGTAACAGGTACTTTCTAAGTCGTTCTTTTTGTATTTTGTTACATATACAAATTTATGATATTTCACTGTTTTTATGGGTAATAGCGTTTTTAGAATGAAATGTCGAAAGATATTGCTGTTTCTTTTATTCTCTCTTCTATCTTATTAGAATTTTTTTATGCCAAAATTAATTTGTTCAAGTATGTATGTATATGAAAGTAAACAGATTTGAAAGCTCTTACAATTTGTTGTTGTTTCTTTGTAAAGTGCTTACAAAAGCTCTTGCAAAAGCTCGCGCATTGTACATATAGCTTGGCCGCAATTGCTATAAAAGAACAGACAACTGATAAACCGTGATCACAATCACAGTTTAAAGGAGCAGTGATTTTCAAATCACATTCACTTATCACGATGATCTTTAAAAATCACGGGATCGCTCATCTCTAATGTACACCATATCAGCTGATTCTCTCTTTATATGGTTGTGAAATTTTGTGTGTTGTGGACGCAGGTCATGAAACTTCGATTACGGTAAACATGGTCCTCTCTGAAAGCCAATAAATAGTAGGCATTTTGAAAGAAGCATCTGCTACTACCGAAGAAGTCAAATGTGTACACGTTTTAAATCCTTAGAACATCACAAACTCTGAGACAACAGCAAATGAATCAATTTATTTCAAATCATTGGGTCACCTATCTTCAGATGAAGAAGATACCAATAAATTAATCGAATGGTTAGAAGGTTGTCCAACGCTTCTCTTACTTAAAAGGTAAATTGGCTTTAGGACCATTGTAAAGAATCAAGTCTTATATACAGTGTGGTTAAATTTTGAGGGCCGATGTTGATTTTGAATAAAACACAAATTGTTTAGGAAATTATTGTAATTTTTTTTTATTATGATAATATTGGTATGGTTCAATTATGTACGGAACAAAATATCGGCTAAATGGCCGCCGCGACCTCAGCGGCACTCCTCCATCCGATGGTCTAAATTTTCGATGACGCTGAGGCATAATTGATTATCTCATCATTTAGCTCTTGAATTGTTACTCGCTTATCGACGTACACCTTTTCTTTCAAATAACCCCAAAGAAAGAAGTCCAACGGTATCTAATCACATGATCTTGGCGGCCAATTAACATCGACTCGACGTGAGACAACACGGCCATTGAATTTGTCCAGCAAAAGAGCCATTGTTTCGTTAGCTGTGTGGCAAGTGGGACCGTCATATTGAAACCACATATCGTCCACATCCATATCTTCCAATTCGGGCAATAAAAAATTCATAACCATCTCACGATAGCAAACACCATTCACAGTAACTGCCTGACCGGCCTCATTTTTGAAAAAATACGGCCCGGCCCGATGATGCCGCAAGCCCTTAAACCGCACCAAACTGTCACTGTTTGTTGGTGAATTGGTTTTTCGAAAATCACTCTTGGCTTATCATTCGCCCAAATGCGGCAATTCTAATTATTGACGAATCCACTGAGGTGAAAATGCGCCTCATCACTGAAGATGATTTTCTTCGAAAATTGACGATATGCATTTTGATTTGAACGCCCATTTTCATAGTAAGCCTGAATAAATTAAAAATTTTTCTAATCACCAAATTCATAGAATCTAGCAAACAATTTGTTGATTTTGCCTACGTATAACCAAAATGATTATATTGATTACTAAAAATTGTAAAAATTTACTATTGCGAATTTCTTTTTCAAAAATGGTATTTTTAATTTTAATTAAAAAATTATCAAAAAACTTTGCCATTTCAAGCAATGTGTTAATTGATTTAATTAAATATAGTTCAGGTTTTGACAATTCTTAACAAGAATTCTACAAGTTGTAACTATTTTATTTGAAACGAAAAAAAAAACAATTAAGATTTTTTGTTATTTAATTATTATTTGAGTTAAAAAGTAATTTCAAATCAACTTAAATATTAATTAAATAAAAATTATATTTTTCTAATTTTTTCACATAAAAAAATAATTGATTCAAATATCACATTAATTAAATTGAAATACTTTTCAAACAATTATTTAATTAATAAAAAAAACTACTGAAAATTTTTTCTGTGTTCAATCTTCTTAATCGATTCGGAGGTAAAATAATTGCTTTTTGGTTTTTTTTTTTTTTTTATTATTTTTAGTTTGGAATTGAAAATGACGCAAACTCACGCAAGTCTGAAATAGAATGACCATTGCAAGACAGCAGTCTTAATAGTACATCTTTAGCGACATCCCCCGAATGGCATACAAATCTGAATAAATACTTGAATTTTTTTCAAAATTTTTTTATCCTGGTAACTATAGTGTGCATTTTAAATTTCATAACGCTTCGTTATTAAATCGAAGCTGAATTATCTTATTTTTAAATTGTTTTATACTTAAATCAATATTTTTTTCCAATTTCATTTCTAAAATAAACAATATAATTTCAATAAATTTTCCACATTGTTTCGATAAGACAACAATATTGTTCTAAAAGAGTTCGATATTAATTCAATGCCGTTAAATATTAATTCTATATTGTTTCCATAATAAAGTTATTCAAAAAGGACCATTTTAAATTAATATTTTTTCCATATTGAACTAAAAAATACAAGACTTTCGTTAATGTTTCTTATTGATTCAATTTGTTTTTTATTGATTTCTACGTTGTTTTTTCTCTAGGTGTAGTAAATCATAAATTTCAAATTTCAGGGAAATGATAAAAGAGAAAAAACTCTGATTTATTACAAGATTTATTTGAAAAAGTTAAATTACTTCATGCTAAATGCTCAACATTTGTTGAATATAATTACTTTTGTATAAATTTTGGTTATTTGTTTCAACTACAAAATACTGATGAATAATTTTCTTTTCTTTGTTGGGCATTGGGTTGCTTAACTGGCACATGTCCATTTTAATCAAAAGAAGGATTTTCAATTGTCTATGATTGTTTAGAAAATTGTAGATTTGAATCACTGTTGCCAGAAGTGGAAAAAGAATGCCTAGATATAGGTTTATATTCTAATTAAAAGTGGATTAAAAAAAAGCAGGACAGATGTTTTTAATTCCATAAATTCAATAACTTAAAAATGCTGGATTTTTGGTAAACTTTGAAAACAATTTGTGCAAAATAAATTTATTTAATGTGAGTATTTTTTATATTATATTCTTGCATATATGGAGTCCGCACTAGAAGAACTGTTTTTTTTAAGAACGAAAACGTGTAAAACCGATTTCGGTAACCCTTATCTGGGATGAAGCGTATGTCAGTAAGGGCATTCGGCATCGATCAAACAAATTGGCGGCGGAAGGCAGGTGAGACAAAACTTTACAACTGATATTTCCTTAATAGTTCTCTAACTGCCGTTTCAACATGTGGCTCTTCTGGGCATTTGTAGGGATCATCTTAAAAATATTTCCCCTTCTGGTGCTAAAATCCAAAATTGACAGATATCAAGAGATAATCACGATCTCTTGCGATCGCGGCTGACCTGAAATCCTATCTGGCACCACGGGAGTCAGTTGGGCCCGTTGACACCGCACCGTACTGACTTTTGGCTGAGGCCTCCGTTAGTATGCTTCTTGCGGGAACTTGTTTCTGTCTTTTACACAGAAAAAATTATAAAATTTCTCTCATCACCAAATTTATTCCAAATTCATAATATCAAGCAAACAAGTTGTTGACTTTGCACCTATTACCAAAATGATTATATTGATTACTAATAATTTTAAAATTTTGAAAAAATATTTTTAATGAATGATATTTTTAATTTTAATTAAAAAAGTGACCAAAAAACTTTGCCATTTCATACAACGTGTTAATTTATTTAAATAAATATTGACAATTCCCAACAACAATTCTACATGCTTAAGTTATTTTATTTTCAACGGAAAAAGTCAATTAAGATTTTTTGTTATTTAATTAAAATTTTAATTGAAAATTAATTTCAAAACAACTAAAATGTTAATAAAATCAAAATTAAATTTTTAATTCTCTTTCAATTAAAAAAATAATTTATTCAATTATTACATTAATTAAATTTAAATACTTTTTAAACCATTTTTTAATTGATAAAACACTTTTTTCTGTGTAGCAAGATTGTCTCTGCCAAAGCAGATATTTTCAAGTATCATATTTTCAAGTGGTGTTTTACCCAAAATCGAAGGAAGGGATATCGTGAAAATCCTACTTTAGCTCCTAAACAAGAGGAGAGTCTACGCAATCATAGTGCCACCTGGTTGTTTTGGTTCCGATCACTTTCGGGGGCGGTTGCTAAATGTATGCTTGTCACACGGTGGTTAAGATCC
Organism: Pollenia amentaria; assembly: GCA_943735925.1. Lineage (NCBI taxonomy): Eukaryota > Metazoa > Arthropoda > Insecta > Diptera > Polleniidae > Pollenia > Pollenia amentaria. The sequence continues at coordinate 176,941,409 of OX031010.1, read as the reverse complement.
AGCATGGAGTAGGCTCTTGGGCAGGGGGCTACTCTCTATTGCAATGCGAAAGAAAATTGTAGCAAATCTACTGATTGGTACTCTTTTAAGCGTTTGCGCATTTGTCTTTTGCATCTTTTTATTTTTGTCTTTTCGCAAATCTTCATTATTTCTTTTATTTAAACTGTCCAATTTCAAATTTTTTTTTACATATTTGGCCATTTTATTACTGGAAAGCTGCACTATCTTTGATTTTTATTGCCAGTATTGCTTAATTTTCAAATAATTTTGCGAAAGTGATAGAGAGCACCAAGTTGGCATTTAGCTTTCGCATCGAAATTGTATTCGCATTGCAATAGAGAGTAGCCCCCCAGGTATCCATGCAAATCTTTGCCACAGCTGCCGAGAATTGTCATGATGGATAAATCGGCTTTGTATCTGGAGGCATATACGGAAAGTTTTTGGGTCAATGCTCAGTTTAAACGAATCAATTTTTCTCGGTATTGGTTCTCCCTGTGACCGCCTGGGGCCATCACGTAAACATGTGAAGGACTTATTTTGCCACAATATGTTTGCAGTTGACAATAATTTGGTTAAAGTAACCACTATATATTTGTAAATTTTTTTAAAATTGTTTTTTTTAGCTTTGACTATACAAATAAAAATATGTGCGTGCTTTTGGTCTCGCCAAATATAGAGCATTGCCTTGGTGCTATGGCTAATCATCTTTGATATTGGTTCGGTTTGTTAAATTTAAAGTTTCCGTCATTTATCCGTTTTTTGTCTCTATTGATCTACTCTTTTCATAACAAGCTTAATTTCGGAGACGAAAAATTAACTTTTAACGTCTGTCGACTTGAATGCTTGTAGTACTCTGTTTTCTTGCTTTTGGAAGATTCCTACTGCTTCCAATTGTTTTGAGTGGCTTCTAATGATAGAATTGGCTAAAGAGAGCAATCTATTTGAAAGAACATTCTTTGGCATTTATTTTTTGAAGATTATGTCTATCAAATGTTGGCCGTTGCTACGTCGCAGATGGTCCATCCGTTGAGTCCAATTTTCGATGACTCGCTCGAGCATTTCGACTGGTAACTGGCGAATGACACGCGTGATGTTATCCTCCAAGACCTGAATCTAAGCGGGTTTGTCCGCATAAACTTTAAACTTTAGATATCCCCACAGGAAAAAGTCTAACGGTTTGATATCACACGATCTTGGTGGCCAATCGACCGGCCCAAAACGTGCTCACCGAAGTGTTCTCTCAGTAAATCCATTGGTGCGATGTGTGGGAAGTAGCGTCGTCTTGCTGAGGCCAAATTTCGCCGAGATCACGAGCTTCAATTTCAGGCATCAAATAGTCGGTTATCATGGCACGATAACAGTCGCCATTGACGGTTACGTTCGCACCGGCATCATTTTTAAAGAAATATGGACCAAAGATTTCACCGGTCCACAAACCACACCAAACCGTTGTTTTTTCTGGATGAAGTGGCAGTTCTTGAATCTCTTCTGGTTGCTCTTCGTCGCAAATGCGGCAATTTTGTTTGTTTACATACCCATTGAGCCAGAAATGGGCCCCATCGCTGAACAAAAGTTGCCCCGAGAACGTCGGATCTTCTTGGAACTCTTCAAAAGCCCGTAGAGCGAAGCGATGTCTCGTGGGAAGGTCAAGCGGCTTCAGTTGTTGCACAAGCTGTATTTTGTACGCTTTCAATTTAAGATCTCGACGTAAAATGCGCCAAGTCATTCCGTACGTCAGTGCGAGTTGCTGCGAACGGCGCCGAATCGAATCTCCACGGTCTTCGTGTACACTCTCAATAATTAATGCTGGGTCTCAAAATGGGTGATGTTGTTGCGAAAAGTACGCTCAGTAGGCCGATTATGTTGACCATAAGTTGAGCGAAGTGCACGAAACACATTCCTCGCAGAACGTGAATTTTCGTAATAAAGTTGAACGATTTGTAAACGTTGTTCAGGCGTAAGTCTTTCCATTATGAAATGCCAAACAATACTAAACAAAAATTAAATGACAGCATGACTCGACTCACACGTGATCTGTCAAAAAAGGCTATTGAAAAAAGTATTTGTGATTATTAATAAAATTATTTTTTTTTTTGTTATTATGATCGAAATAAAATAAATTTCAATGGAATAATTATATTGACCATAGCTGGGAGTAGTGCACTAAATATTGATTTAAATCGACATTGCTCTATTACTAAATAAAACTTCAAAATAATTAGTTTGCATTATTTTTTTACCAGCTTTAGTGATGATTGGTATTTTTTCACTAGCACTAAACAAATTTAGTTGTATGTATTGCAAATTTTTTCACTATCACTAACGGTGCACTCAATTCAAATCCCAGTAAAAAAAATTTGTGTTTTTTTCTATAAGAGAGCTCTTATGCAGCATTAAATGATAACGACTAAAATACACAAACTTATTTACTTATATTTTATATATTTTCACTATTTGTTAAATAAATTAAGTAAAAGGCAAATCTAAAATATGTTATCTTTTCAGTCTACGTACTTCTTCTGTTTCATCTAGTAGGCTTATCGCTAATAAGTTATTATGATTGCTCAGTCTCAAAAGGTATCTGGAGCTAAACTTTGTTGTGGGTTACTTAACTGCAGGTATATTGAGATCATTATGAATAAAATATACAAAAAGCTGCTATTTTAAAGAAGACGGTTTTAAAGCGAGAAAAATAAAAATATATTATGGTTTACGAAAATGATTGAAAAAAGGCATTTAATTCAAACAAGTAAAAGCAAAACATTAATAAATATGTTAATATAGTTAGGCCTTAAAACAGCACTTAAGGAGTGCTTTTTTTACATGTTTTATTAGGTTAAAAGAAGCGCTTATTATCAGCAGAAAATAGTCCACCAAACCGGGAACACCCCATACAAAAATTAGGCATCCCATCAGCCGATTTGAAGCGATTTGAAGTATGAATTCATACATTAAACCTGCTCCTTTTGGAGCAAATTTTTTACTGGGGTAGTGAAAAACATGCAATTGCTATCAAAAAAGCTGCATATAAACAGACTTTCACTAAAATTTAAAAATTTAATTTTGTACGTGCATGGTTTTTGATTCCTGTGATGATATGCATAAGCAATGGAAATAAAAACACGTTAAATTTTTTCAATAAATGAATATGACCTGAAGCCATGTTCTGTAACTTTGGTGAGAACTTCTCGCATTGAAAACATGTGAAACAAAATATTCCATCGTTTCTCGAAAAGTGTGTCTGTAACTCATGTCGAAAACTATCAAAATAGATTACGTCGTTACGTTATAAATGTCATAATATTTCACTCGAAGTCGATATGAAATTGCAGATGTTGCGAAGGCCATTCAAACATATCGTTAACGGCGACCAAATTTGACTAAAATTGAAAAATTTTTAACGACGGCGGCGAAAATATAACCGTCGGCTACAACAAAAAATTTAAAGTACGATTTTATTGTTGGTTGATTACAAAATTGCTTTGAAAACATTCGTATATTTTTCAAAAATGTTAAAAGTAAAATAATTAAACAATGAAAAAATCTGCCAAGAACAAAATACTTATCTCTTCCGTGTTAATATTTTTAATTTATTTTTTAGTGTTAAAATTTTTTCTCACCCCGTTTTTATGCATGTGTTTACTTGACAGTTCAAAGCGGAAACTTTCTCACAAAAATTTTACAGACATACTTTTTCAGTAAATTGGTGAATAATTTGGTTACGTGACAGCAATTACTCGCCAAAATTTTTACAGCTGTTCGTTTCAATTTATGGCATTTTTGTTTTATTTCTCACATTTCAATCGAAAAGTTTCTCGCCGCGGGAGTTACAGAACATGGGCACTGGCCTTAATCATGAAAAAAACAAGTTTTTTGTTTGTAAATTCGGTGCAAAATTTTAAGTTTCACTGAAATGAGTGAAGAACAAAAAGGTTGCAATAAAGTGATTATTGCTTTATCTTTAACCAAACTATTTTTTTTAGTGCCAAATTTTTTAACATCACTATCACTCATGTTTAGTGAGGCTAATAATTTGCAATTCATCACTCAACATCAACAAAACGATTGCAATAATTTTGCACTATCACTTACTATGTGTTGAAACTGACAAATTAGTGCACTACCCCCATCTATGATATTATATAAATTAACTATAGTGACTGCATTTGGCTTAGCAATGCTAAGCATTTTCCCCATAAATATTTGAAAATCGCAATTCTAATATCTACGAGCATTTGAAAAGGAAAACAAGGAAAGTTTTTTTTAAATGCTTAATTGTTCAAAGGCGTGAAATATTTTCACATGATTTCGTTTACTAATTACAACAATTATAATTAAAATGATACATAAAACTCAATTACATAATTTATTGACAATTTTGATTTTATTTCGTTATAAGAGCCAAATACATAAAAGCTTATGTACATAAAAACCAAAATATTTAAAACACACTATATGCGATAGTAAAAACAAAGTATTTTGTTGCCATAACAATTCAAGTGAAATGAAATTTTATAACAATTCAATGCAATCATACATTCGAACAAACGAATATTAACAGCACTCCACAACGTAACGAATATCTAATAGATTTTTTGGAATCCAATATAACTAATGCATCTACACAAAACACAAGCACGCACCCACAAACAATTAAACAACTTCAAAACAATTCACATAAACACAAAATGGCAGACATATGTACATACTGTACATACATACCTGGTGGGAATTATAATGTTTAGCTGTCTAAACGTGCGGAAGATGATGTTATAATATCTTGTTTGAAGCTTAAATTATACGCGTCATTACCATAACCATACAAAACAGCTGTCTGAACCAACCTTATGGGCAACACTGTATTTAATTATAGGTGACTTACCATAACGACATAATCAAAACCATACAAGCAAATTGAATTTTGGTTTCAATGGTCATCGTTTCGGCTATGGCATTATGTTTGTGTTACGTCTAACTGGACCTTTACGTTAAAAAGCTCTCTAAAGAACAAAATCTGCAAAAATGTTTTCGAAGATGTTAGATTTTTGGGATATATTTTGAACCAATAACAACTTCAACTTTCAAAGAATTTGCAGATTACACAAATCAAGTACATCTTGTATACAGAATACTTATCGATATTTCCACGCAAATTTGAATAAATTTGAAGCTTCTGTTTCTTCCAAATCGATTAAAAGCTATCAAAATTCGTAAAAGATTTTCTCTAGCTCCAAAACAAATTATTTTCCGGATTAGGCAAAGTTGGCTCTACACACATAAATGCAAATAGGCGACAGACACACAAATTATAATTTTTCAAAAAATGCTTTTGAAATCTTTTTTACACCAATTTTTATAAATGCACTGCAAATATATAACCCAGTTAGCATTTGCGTGTTTTGTAAAAATTCCCTAAATGAGACTTTTCAGATCACTTTCGATGATTAAAAACTGATTTATCACTTGAGCGATTAAAAAGGATTCAGATATGATTCATTCATATGTTCAAATGATGATTTCTAAATGTTTTAAATTTAAAACTGATTTATCAATAGGAGTAATTAGTTAAGGGCGTAGTAAAGTGTTATCCTAGATTGTGCTTTATATGCGGCATTTAAAGTAATTTTGAGTCTTATGAGAGTAGATTATGCTAAATTGCACCACAAAAGCATTATTCGTTACGCTTTAAGCCATACCTACATGATTAACGAGATTAATCTAAACATGGAGCCGTGGGTAAATTATGGACCGATATTCACGAAATTTGGTGCCTTATAAAACGAATTTGTTGAAATTTAATGATAATATGTGTATTTCGCCACAAATTTGTGTTAGTTTTTGTTGAGTTTTTAGGGAGGTAGTTCCACATAACTCTTTTCCTGCTGAAGCGATTCTGCTGGAATAAAACCACAATCAGCCTAGAAGATCTAGAAACAATTTGGCACCCATATGGCGAAATTAGCTTAGAATAAACGAAGGACTCACAATACAAATACTTTATGGGACCTTAGAAAAATATTAAAAAAAGATTCAAATGGAATGGCAAACTTAGTATACCTTTATACACCACTTCTGATTAAGGGTTATAAAATTGTAAAAAAATATGTTATTAAATATATGTAGAAAATAAATTTTCGCCTTCCTGCTGAATTTGTTAAACGTTAAAGTTGTTTCAGAATTCCTACTTAGTAATGTTATGCATTCAGTTCCTTATCGCCCTTCCAGAAATTTTATTCCACTAACGGCCAATTTCACCAAGTTCAGTTATATTTAACTACCAGTTATAACTGTCGAAAATATATTGTTAGCTGGAAGGTAAGGTAACAGTTAAGTTTTAACTGAACTTGATGAAATTGGCTGTAAGACTTTAATTTTTTCATTCTAATTATGCAAATGAGCTCTGAATTTGACAATGTATATACGTATATTGATTTCTATGGTATGATTGACATAAAAATAACCTCTTAAGTATCTTAAAATAATTTTAATCTTGAATTTTTAACTTTTTTGTTATATATTAGATACCAGACTTAATTATTTTAAGCGTAGTAGTCAGTAAAAAATATAAGTTTTATTGGAGAAATAAGTAAAGAAATAAAAAAAAAAATTTGGGCGGGAATCCTGGGAATTTGATTTTAATTTCCCGCTTTCCCGGGAATCCAAAAAGTGCGGGAATAAAAAAAACTCTAGTGGCTACTCTAATAGGTACACATGCAGAAAAAACTATCAGAAGTTTTTTATCAACTAAAAAAAAATATTTATAAAGTATTTCAATTTAATAAATGTGTTAATTGAATCAATTATTGTTTAGTTAAAAGAAAATTAAAAATTTTTCGTTTTAAATAAAATAATTCAAAGAAAATATTATCAGTGATTTTTTAACAATTAAAAAAATTGTTTAAAAAGTATTTCAGTTTTATTAATATGATAATTGAATTAATTATTTTTTTATTTGCAAGAAAATTAAAAATATAATTTTGATTTAATTAACATTTTAGCTGTTTTTTCTGTGTTTAAACTTGTAGAATTGTTGGTGGGAATTTTCAAAACCTGAGCTTAATTTAATTAAATCAATTAAGATATTGTTTGTAATGGCAGTTTTTTTTGGTAATTTTTTAATTAAAACTAAAAATATCATTTGTTGAAAAAAAATATTCACAACTTTAAATTTTTACAATTTTTAGTAATCAATATACTCATATTGGTAATCGGTGTAAAATTAATAAATTGTTTGCTTGATTTTTTTCTGTGTATTAATTTAAACTAAAGGAAAAAATGCAAGTATTTTTTTTTTTGTTTGTCATTTTAATAAAAATGATTTTCTCTTTTTTAAAAGAAGGCGTATTAAAGTGTACCTATTATTATGATCATGAGTGTATGTTTTTCTATATTGTCGTTTAGAAAACTGGTATTTTACCAATTTAAAAATAATGTAAAATATGGATGAAATATTGTTATCGATTGTGAGTGTCAGCCAAAAATTTAATCAGTCAACAGTCAACCGCAAAATAATTTGTGGTTGACTGTTGACTCTTAAAAGTGTGTCCCGTTAAATAGCGCTTTGATGTCAGGATTTTTAATCACTGAAGTCGTTGTCGAGAAAATTCGAAACATGCATTATTCTACAAAATTTTAATCAAAATTAAATTAAAGACTTAAACTCACTTTACAGTTAATTAAGTGTCAATAAAAAAGAGTCTGCAAAATTCCAAAAAATCGTTTACAAAACACCACCATGTTTTTTTGTTTGTTTTTAATTTATCTCTAATGAAGTTTTAACTAAAAAAATTTTAGCATTTAAAAAGTTTTAATCAAAAACACATGTAAACTATCTCTAAATTTACAATGTATTCATTAAATTGTAGAGTAAACATTTGCAGGCTACAAATAAAAAAAAGGTAATCTAAGCATAAAGGAAGGATTAAATGTTTATATTTAAGTTTATATATTTGCTGTGTGTACACAATTTAAACAAAAATTAATTTTGATTAATTTTACAAAATGTATTTAATAGATCCAAGGAGATTTGACGTAATGAGAAGAAGGAGAAAAAATATATAAACTTAATGTTAAATAAATATTTATTTTGTACTTATTTTATATATTTAAGCAAAAAAAAAAAAAAAAAAAAACACAATTTAAAGAGCATTGAAATCTGATAGTAGCACACACACATACATGGAACACTTAAAAATTTATTAAATCACATGCATGTGATTAGCAGTGCATAAATGCATACCCTGCAAGCATTAGCAATTCGGAAATTTTAAATCAATCTTATGATCAAACTATCATAACTTACTGCCCGTTCGCCGATATCGAACGTTAACGTTCGCATAGTAAATAACATTTAAAACAAAAACAAAATTTCAAAAATTGTTTTTGTTTTAAATGTAATTTTCTATGCGAACGTAAACGTTCGACATCGGCGAACGGGCAGTTAAATCATCTGTGGTAAATGCGCCGTGGAAACGCTATCTTTAGATCTCGAAAATACTCGAAAAATACGCTTTCAGCCGATACTTTACACACAGAAAAAAGTGTTTTATCAATTAAAAAATGGTTTAAAAAGTATTTAAATTTAATTAATGTGATAATTATATCAATTGTTTTTAGTTGAAAAAAAATTAAAAATTAAATTTTAATTTAATTAACATTTTAGTTGTTTTAAAATAAAGTTTTAATTAAAATATCAATTAAATAACAAAAAATCTCAATTGACTTTTTTCATTTAAAATGAAATAATTTAAATATGTAGAATTGTTGTTGGGAATTGTCAATATTTAATAAAATAAATTAATATATTGTTTGAAATGGTAAAGTTTTTTGATCATTTTTTTAATTACAATTTTTCAGCATTATTTTTTCAATGAAAAATGTCACCTAATCAATGAAAACAAAATAGTGTTATTTAACTACAAAATACTTTTAACCTTAAAATATTTTCTTTCTAGAACTGTTCGAAAAACGCAATTTTAACAAATTTTATGGCAAATTTTAATATTTCATAATATTAATAAAAAAATTCTTTAGTATAACGAAATAATGATGAGAAAGAAAAAAATAATAGCAAAAAATTCTCACATTATTTCTTCCTTAAATTGCTAATTTAAAAACACAAAACTAGCAAACAAGTAAAATGGAAAGAATGCTGATAAAGGTCGTCGCGAGCTGGAAAATTCATTAAGTGCAATTAACTTAAAGGGTAGCGCATGAAAGTAGAACATAACATGATGTACCTGGAATATAAAAACAAAATAAAATTATTATAACTTGATGTTTTGTAACAAGAATAACAAACAAAGAAATAAAAATTACCCAAATAAAAACGCACATTAAAAAATGGATGAAATAAATAAACATAAATAAATTAATAAATTTATGTCATTGAACAAATAAACAATTTCATTGAAATAGAAAAACTTTTCATTAAAATAATGAAAAAAGTTTACTTAAACTTTTGATTTTTTAAATTAATAAATTTATGTCATTAAACAAATTAACAATTTCGTTGAAACAGAAAAACTTTTCATTAAAATAATGAAAAAAATTTAATTAAACTTTTGACTTTTCATTAAAATATTACTGAAATGTTTGATTAATGCGATGAGAAAAAGTCGCAATCATTTTAAAATCTCTTGCATTACGTTTATGCAAAATTTTCATCGATTATATGAAACATTTCATTACCTTGGGTAATAAATTTTTAATTTAATAAATTACTATTACTTTCCTTTTCTACACAGAAAAAATTATTAAATTTCTCCAATCACCAAATTTATTTCAAATTCATAATATCAAGCAAACAAGTTGTTGATTTTGCATCTATTACCAAAATGATTATATTGATTACTAAAAATTGTAACATTTAGAATATTTTTTTTTTTTGCCAGTAAATAATATTTTTAATTTTAATTAAAAAAGTGATCAACAAACTTTGCTATTTCAAACAATGTGTTAATTTATTTAAATAAATATTGACAATTCCCAACAAGAATTCTACATGTTTAAATAATTATATTATAAACGAAAAAAAGTCAATTAAGATTTTTTGTTATTTAATTAAAATTTTAATTGAAAATTTCTTTCAAAACTACTAAAATGTTTATTAAATCAAAATTAAATTTTTAATTTTCTTTAAACTAAAAAAATAATTGATTCAATTATCACATTAATTAAATTTAAATACTTTTTAAACCATTTTTTTAATTGATAACACACTTTTTTCTGTGTACCATTAATCTCATTTAATTAACAGAAAAAAACCAAAACAAATCCAATTAATTGAAAATGATAACTGATTTATTTTCTGTTATTGACCTTTCTTCGAGTATTTTTAACCCAATGAAGCTTTACATAGGTTAAATTTTAATGCAGTTTTTTATTAGATTAATGCAAAAATCCATTTTGCCCTCCATATAAAGTTTTATCAATTGATCGGTTTTATCTCATTTTGAAAACATTTATGCTGGGGTAGAGGACTTAAACATTTTTTTTTCATGTAACTGAGAATAAAATGCAACGTTGTAGTGCCATTTGAAATTAAAATTCGCAAAAAATTGTGATGCTCCACCCTAATGTACATACCCATAAGAATGTGTATACATATATGTACGTTTTATATATTCCTTAATACATGAATATGTATGTATGTATGTATAAATGTATTTACTAATTTAAACATGACGAAATGCTTGTACTCTTGACATTTAAAAAAATGTTTTACTTTTAGTTTCATAATGAATGAGAAAGAAGGTCATGTATTTGGTATGAACTGTAAAACTTTTTTTTTATATTAAAATATATTTTATTACAAATGTTTGTATTTGTAATAACAAGCATTTTACCACTTAGTTACAAAAAATAATGAATTAATTATAAAATTTTTTTTCTAAAATTAATAAAACAAATTAAAATATAAACAATTAAGAGTGAGGACTCTACATTCATGATACGCCATGTAACACCCTACACCATATTTGTGCATAAAGTTTCTGTAGTTAATTGTAAGGTATTTTTATACAATTGTTTATTGGATTAAAATAATTTATAATTTTTTAAGAGCAGAGCAATTTGAGAGATATTTTAAGGTTACATACATTGGATTATGAACCGATTTCCGAAACTCTTACTGAATTTTGTGGCGGTATTGAACTTCATATACCCACACTCAAAAGAAAAATCAGTCCATCCGTACTCAAATCAATCCGAAACGGTGAGTACGGATTTTCTTGATTCAAGTACAGATTATTCAATCGCGAAATACTCAAGTTATCCATATTCAATCCCGGATTCGTACTTAAAATCAGTGTTACCGTTGGATATTTTCAAAAAGTACCAAAAAAAAGGGATTTTTACAAAAAAAAAGTGGCACCAAAAAGGCGATTTAAGAAAAAAAGACGGCACATGTTTTAAAATATGAAGAAGTACACAAAATAATTTTTTTGCAAAGCGCGTTGTTTAATCTATTTGAAATTTCCAATGACATTTTTAAATGGAAAAAAATGCAGAAAAGATAATATTAGATGCAAGCTAAAACATTTTTATGCGATTGTAATTGACCTTAGCTTGCTGAATCCAAATGTGTTCAATGATTGGTTCTATCAGGTCTAGTTTTTTAAAAGCCTTTGAGTCATCCATATAAATTTTTTTATATTTTCAACTTTTTCGAAGTTATTGACAAATTAGTGGTAATATATTTTTTGCAAAATAAGTACTTTTTCTGTTTTAAAAAATTCATACAAAAGTTATAAGGACAAAAATTTGACATTTTTATCGTTAATCTAAGAGCCACGTGTGTGAATAAAATGCGGCATATTTCATGAAAATTTTAGGACAATTGTTAATTTTATGTATTATTCGTTGTTGGGGGCATGATGCTAATATGTATATTTCATCATGACTTGATTTGGATGCTATTACTAGCGAAAGATTTGGAATAAAATTACCTTTTAGGCATCTTACCAAAATAAAAAAAAAAACGTTTTCAAAAATTTCCAAAAAAAAAAAAAAATTGTAAAAGCAAAAATTTTACATTTTTATAAATTATCGAAGCTAGGTATATAACGACTAAAATAAGCCATAAGCCATGAAAATGTTTATTTAAATGCTATATAAAAATCAATTATTGCGATTTTTGGAGAATTTTTTATAACAAAAATCTTAAGAAAATTAAATTTAACGAATTGTGGCGATTTTCGGTGTATAATTGGTCACGAAGGTGAAAAAATCTGACAACCCTGAATTATACATGCATAAGTATACGCCATGGTATAAGTATTTATTTCATCATGGTATACCGCATACGCACAAAAGCAAGTAATACTTCCCAAGAGCACTTACTTGCGAATAATTAATATGTACACATGTTACATAATATATTCGCAATAAACAAAAAATTATTTCAGATAAGCTTGCTTACATATATATATATTAAAACAAATATACCGATGAGGAAAAAAACCTTTTTATTAGAAATAAAAAGAGATGCAGTTACTATACCAATCGATTCAGAATAACTTTCTGAGTCAATTTATCCATGTCCGTCGGTCTGGCTGGTTGCTTCTCAACAAAAACCCTTGTGAGCAAAGTACAGGTCTTAATTTTGAAGCTAATTTGATAAAATTTGGTACATACGTTTCAACTGTCATAAGAATTGTCACATGGCTCCTATACAAACTTATTATTATATATTATAATGTTGCCATTTAAATTAAATTTGGCCAAAAAATATCTAAATGAGCTCACCAAATTGTATTGCGGTCGGTCCATATTTGGCCAAAGTTCCCTTATAAATACAACTCCCGAAATTTTGCCTTAAATGGCAAAACTTCCTTGCAAATTTCGGTACACAAAAAGAAAAAACTCTTATTAAATTTAATTTTTTTCTACTTACTTCTAGTACACGCAGAGAATATTTTCCAATGATGACCATCTCCCACAAAACTTTGTTTAACAAAAATTCTTTCAACATATTATGATTAATTTAATCATATTATGGTTACTGGCAACCATATTATGGTTAAATAAGTCCTCCATCACTAAGCCGCAACCATAGCATGCTATAAAAAATAGTATTTTCCTCTTTTGTAAGAGAAATATACTATGGTTGGAAAACAACAATGCTATTATAAGTGTTAAACATATTTTTGTTATAATTAACCATAACATGTTTGGAGGCAACCATAATATGGTTCTGGCTTCTTGATGGAGGACAAATTTCAACTAAAAACTGTGATTCCCCGCTTTTTGCTTATAAAACATAAGCAAATGAGGCGACGTAAATCGAATGACGACGCAAATCGAGTTAATAAGCCACAAAAAATCTGAAGACGCAAATCGAATGGCGACGCAAATCAAATTTAGAAGTCACACAAAATTTGGCGACGCAAACCGAAACAACGTTAATCGAAGCGACCTAAATCAAGGGATTACTGTATTTTATCAATTAAAAAAATTGGGTAAAAAAGTATTTCAATTTAATTAATGTTATAATTGAATCAAATATTTTTTTTTAGTTGAAAGGAAATTAAAAAATGTAATTTTCATTTAATTAACATTTTTGATTTAATTAACATTTTAGTTGTTTTGAAATTAATTTTTAATTAAATATTAATTAAGTAACACAAAATCGTAATTGATTTTTTTCTTTAAAATAAAATTTTATTCGGAGCAACCGATTTTTACTGGTTTTCTTAACAAAAATCTAACGATTTTTTTTATAAAAGTATTATTAAATTTTTAATTATATTTATATTGATTTTAAAAAGTTTTTAATGAAAATTTGAACAAAATGTTTTTTTTTTTTTTTTTTTTTTTTTTTTTTTTTTTTTTTTTTTTAGACTTGAACAGGGTGTGGTTGTGAGACAAATTGTTGCTTTCATTGTGATCACCCAGTAAAAATGTAAGGCAGGTTAGATTAGGTTCCATAAAGTTCCGCAAACAGCTCGCGTAGGTCCAGTAATTAGTTCCCGCTGTGCTACCATCTCATACCGTCTGTCAAGGGTCCTATTGATTGAAGGGTCAGGTTTATTCAATGAAGGCATGGATCCTGTTCATATCAATTTCAGAGATTAACCTTTCTCCCTTAAGTTTCTTCAACCAAATATTTTGAGTTTTAGTTCTCCGAATGCCGGGCAATGACAAAGAAGATGTTCCGTTGACTTCTCCGCCTTGTCGCCGCAAACTCTCCATACGTAATTGTAACTACCCGTCTCCATTATCCATCAACTTGGTAAGAACATCATGTCGAACATGAATTCTACTCGTGTAGACTCTTCATGTTCATGTTTTGTCCATGTGCTGCCATCGTTGGCTAAATATATGTCTTAGAAACCATGTTCGTCATGATGGTCGCCTTACAGTGTCATTTTCTGTCTACAACCAAACGCACAACAACAAAAATTATGGTAAATCAGAACATGAACATCAACACGTATTCGCCACATACAAGAACATGAACAGATAAGTACCGTTGCTCTGCCGGCGTTATGTTCATGTCTTGTTCAAATCGATAGTGCATGGAGACGTGGAGTAAGGGAGCCCCAACCTTTTAGCGTATATCCCAAAGGGCCAATGGCCACTTATAACCGCAATTAGGTTTCTGAGGTGACTTCTGGATTTAATGCGCGCCGTGTCATCTTTTATTCCATAATGAGCCAGATTTTCCTGGTTTCCCCACATGTAGTTTCATCAAACCACTTTTGACTGGCAATGATATGAAATTTGTGTGCAATAAGTTTCTTAGTCCTTGGAAGCGAAACACCTTTATCATTTGTGGAACCGCTATGATTTAAGGTGGTTCCTGCATGCGCCAACGAGTCAGCCATACAGTTTCCGTGTATGCCCCTATGTCCAGGGACCAAATTGAGGTAACCACAAAACATCTCGCTATCTCCTCCGGAGACATGCGGCGTTCTCAGACAATTTTCGATGTGACAAATACACTGTCTAGGAACCATAGTCTCGCTTTACTATCGGTAATAATGTGAATAACCCTGCCAGATATCTCACCATACCGAATGTGTCCCGCAGTTGTGAAGATGGCCATTATCTCGGTCTGAATGACACTGCAGTAAGCCTGAGAGGAATGATCTATTTTAACTACTCGTAGTAAATGCCAGAACCGATACCATGCAGTGTTTAAGACGCGTTGGTGAATATCGCATCCGCGGGAATTTGTAGGCCCTCGTAATGCTTACGGTGAAACCAGGATTAAAGATTAGCTCATGCGTAACATAATTAATATTCGTTTGCAAATTAATATCATACAGGATTTTTGCATGTGCGATGTTATAATCCCTCCATGCTCTAGTGGCCACTGAAAAGGTTGCTTTTATTGTGAATACAGCCTTAATTTTTAAATTTTTAAAACAACCTGGTATTTTTAGTATCAAAAACAAAAAAAAAAATTTTTTTAATTCAACAGAAATAAATTTTTTTACATATAAGCCTCAACTTCATAATAAAATATTTTTCTGCACATTTATGATGACCCATGGGTCCCATATAAAAGTATTACTCCTGCAAGTCACTCTTACTAAAGAACAAAGTATTAAAGCCATAAAATGTGTAGCATTTTAAGTTCAATTTTACGCCACTGCGTTGTGGTTGAGGTGGATGACTCGTTCTTATTGCCTTTACAAGTAATTTATTTGTTTTTAGCCAAAAGTAAAACATTTCCTTAATTTGTAAACAAGAATTCACAATGAATATAAAAAATCTAATGTTTGTTTTTCAGCTTAATTAATTCCAAAAGTTCGTAAATTTTACTACTTAATAGATTTAACCACAGATAACAAATCCTTTCCCTCTCATTCTAAAACTTTTATGCCTTTTGCCTGCTTCATGATCTGGAACGCAGAAGCTTCTGAATTGGTGTGAACAATTCGTTTGATTCTAACACTGTGTATTTGCCAGTTAGCGAGCGCTATTGTCAGTTACGTTTGTTTGTTAACGTTTCCAATTAATTATCTTAATTAAATAGAACGAAATAAATACTTTTATAATGAGTTGGTTTAAGTGGAAGCGGGAAATTGTGGCCTTGTTTCTTTTGTAAAGTTGTTATTGATATTTTGTGAAAGAATAGTAGGAAAGCATTAGAAAAGAGTTAGTTTATCCGAAATTATTTATTTGCTCTAGCAAAATGTAATCATCTATTACTCTTGGAAATTGTTTCTTATTTCTAAAGCATTTTTAAAGCCCTTAAGAAATTTTTGGTTTATTTTATTCCTTTTATTATAATGTTTTTCTTCTTCCTTCTCTTTTTATCTTCTACCTTATTAATGTTTTCTTGTTGGGCCTAACAACTTTATGAAACATTAGGGAAAATAATAAAAAGATAAAAGTAAAACAAATTAAAATACTACATTGGGTTATGCGGAATCCTTAATACCCTTCATCGTGAATTAAGGATTAATGTCGAGATTCGAAGTATAAAAAAGATGTTAGTCTACATTCACACGTTGCATCTTTTGATGCTCAACTCTTTTGTTTTAAGGAGAGGGAAGCAAGAAGAAAAGAGGTTGGTACGGAGATGCCTGTACTTGGGCAGTACGCTTTTTGTTCTCATTCGTAGGTATATGCACAACAATGGCTGCATGTAAATTTTTTTCTTTTCTTTTTCTCTTTGGTTCGCTTTGAATAAAAGTGTTGTTGTTTTGAAGCAAAAAAAGTTGAAACCGGTTGCTGCGTGTGAACATAATGGCATCTTCAAAAGGGAATTTAAAAGAAGTTGAGCATCAAAAGATGAAACGTGTAAATTGAGACTTATCAACCTGATCAAAACTTAGTAATTTTTTCTATGTAAAGGATGATTCATGGTGAGGTTTGATTCATAATGCAAAATAGAACACATAAATTTTAAAGTGAATTGAAGAACATTTTTATTATCGGTTAAAAGAAAAATTCTGTGGTTTTCATGGGTAACCGCGTATGTCTTAAAACGAAATTATTCAGGAGAGTGGAAAAAACATTTTAAATCGAATTATGGGCAAGGTATTTCTCTTTTTGAAATTGGTCGTTACTTAAAAAAATCGGAATTGGTCCATATTTTTTCAGAAATTTTAAGAACCATTTAAAGAACATTTTAAATTAAGCAATTTGGCATCAACATCTTAAAGTCGAAAAAAAATGGACACACGCGGTTACCCATGAAAATCACAGAATTAATGGCCTTTGCTGTTTGAAAATGATATCATGTAAATGTTGGTTATGACTACGTCTTAGGTGGTCCATTCAGAAAATTCAATTTTTGGGCAACTCGTTCGAGCAGATCGACTGGTATCTCGCGAATAAGAAGAGTAATGTTGGCTTCCAAAGCGTCAATCGTAGCGTATCCCGAGAAACATAGTCCAAAAGTGTGAAACCGCATGATCTCGGTGGCCAATTTACCGTAGCAAAAAGTGAAATTAAGTGCTCATTAGGCGCATTCATTGAAACCTATGCCACATTGAAAACAAAAACTAATTCTAAAAATGGTTTTGTTATAAATGTAATTTTCTATGCGAACTTGAACGTGTGACATCGTGGGATTGGCTATAAATTATTTTATTTTAAGCGAAAAAATCGATTAAGATTTTTTATTATTTAATTTAAATTTTAGTTAAAAATTTATTTCAAATCAACAAATTTTTTTTTTCAACTAAAAAGATAATTGATTCAATTTTCACATTAGGTGTGTCCATTTACAGAAAATTATTGCTTATTTGCAATAATTGTTACTAGTAAGCAGTGTGACCTGATCTTAAAAATTTTTACAGCTAAATCTGGCATTTTACATGGCCAAAAAATCCTAGAAATGATTTTCAAAAATGCTAAAAAAAATAATGCTAAATTTTTTAAAGATTTTTGTTAAAAATTTATCACCAGTATGAAGTTTTATTCGAAACTAAGACCCCTTTCAGACAAGCAAAGTTCACTTTCAAAGTCTTGAGTTTATAGAAGAGAAGGGAAAAGAGAATAGCGGGGCAGTACATACTTTGCTGTACTCACAAATTCGTTTTGTTTTTCGTTCGTAGATTATACCTGAAGTTGGCTGCAACTTTATATTTATATACAGCGTTAACAGAATCTTTGGAATGAAAATTGTCATATGGCGGAGGAAATCATATTTTGAAGAGGAATATCTTAAATCTTTTTTCTTAATTTAAATTTTTTAAAACAAGGGCAAAATAGTAAGAATTATTAATTTTTTATAAAAACATACTTCTTATTATTTAAATTGAAATACATAAAAACATAATTCGTCAGTATATGAAACTTTAAAAAAATACATTTTTCCTTTTCACAAATATTTTTTTTATCAATATTCTAACTGCCTATTTCCGATGTGCGAAAGAATTATTTAAGAAGGAATTCTTTCCCACATTGGAAATAGGTCATAATATGCCTTTTTTTTAATATTTTTTATGTCCAGAAATAATGATGCAATTTTGTGTATTCTACATACTAGATACAAAAGTGTGCAGCACCAATACACATCAAGCTGATGCAAAACTTCATTGTTTTAAAAATTGACTGTTTAAATAATCGTGTATTTTCTATAAGCAAAATTAAAGTAAAAATCAGAATTTCTAAAAATAAAAAATCATCATTTGAGAAACAATCTTTAATCATAATTCAAAATATGATTAAATCATCATTCTGGCAACGCTGTTTATATATTATATTCAAACAAGCGAAAATCAAAATTTGTCATATTAAACTTTGTGTGTCTGAGCACGAAGCAAAGCTTAAAAGAGAATTCAACAGACTTTGTCAAAGTAAACTTTGCCTGTCTAAAAGGGGACTAAATACATTTTAGTGACTTATTTTTCAATTTAATGGTTATATTTAAACAATTGGATAGATTTTGGTAAAGCATCTGATAAATATAAATATGTAGCACAGGTAGTTGACATTATATTTAGGGGGCCAGCCAACCCCGATACACGCAAAATTTAAACGATTTTATTTCTATGCTATACAATTTTTTATAGATCATTTTATTTCTTATTCAAAGTTGAAAGTTATAGAGAAGTTGATGTTTTAAGATTGTTATTTTTTTCAAACACTAATAGTGCATTTACACCTACACCATAAACAGGTTATAAGTTGTTTATGATGATAAACTAGTTTAAGAAACTTGTTTATCCATACAAATTATAAACACGTTTGTAACTAGCTTTTGAGATAAACTAGTTACAAACAACCAGTTTTTGTTAATGCAACTCTGTTCTTTTCAAATTTTGCTCTGGCAACGCTAGTGATATTTGACATTTCATAAAAAAAAAAAATTAAGTTAAAAAAGTTTGCGTTAAAAAAAGGAACACATCAAGAAAAAGTTTAAAAAAATTAATTGAAAATTGTTTTATATAATATGGATAACGAAAATAAAAGGTATGTTTATCGTATGTATAAATGTACGTGCACCAACGTTTTTAAGTTTTTTTTTACTGAAGTCAGCTGTTTTGTGACACGGCTGTTAAACTGTTAACTGTCAAAACTGCTGATGTAAACGATATAGTTTATGAAAAAAATCCAAAAAAAAGCATGAACAGTAATTTGATCAAACTTTGGCTTTATTTTTTTTTTAACAATTTCTATTGATTTACTAAACTTTATTTGGAGGAAGTTAATTGTATAGTCTAATTTAGAAATTGCTAAATGAAGTTTGATCTAGCCAAACGTTTTGCAAAAGCAAATATTTTTTAATAAAACTAGGGGTTACGCGTAGGACGTCGAATATTTAATAGGTGTGAGCATAGCTCTACACTATGGACATTTTATCTAAATACAAAGTAAAATTTCTTTGTACTTTTATATCGTAATATCAAAGCGCAAATATGATGAGGGCATTTCTAATATTCCCTGGATATTCTATTGTTTTTAATAGGACAGGTAAGATGTTTCTTAACATAAGTACTATCCATTTTCATACGAAATTTCATTATGGGTACAACTATTTTGAGTAATAATTTATTATAATTTATAAAAAAATTTAAGTAAAATCAATAAATCTATTCTTCGAAATCTTTTAACTAACTCTAAAAAAAAGCTCAAAACATATTCTAAAAATGCTAAATAAAATGCCAAGTGCTAAATAAAAAAAAGCTCAAAACATATTCTAAAAATGCTAAATAAAATGCCAAGTGCTAAATAAAAAAAAGCTCAAAACATATTCTAAAAATGCTAAATAAAATGCCAAGTGCTAAATAAAAATTTTGCAGCTAAATAAAAAATTTTAGTGCTAAATTTAGCTGCAAAAATGCTTAAATGGCCACACTGCTAGTAAGTGTTCACGTACTCGGAAAACTTGCAAGGAGAGAGTGGAAAAAGAGCATAAAAATTTGAGAGACAAAAAATTTGTTAAAAATTTCTGATAGAAAAGTTTTTACAAGCCAGAATTATTCAACCACCTGTTTAATGTTTTGGTTTACAAAACAAATTTTTAAATTAAAAGTTTTTCAATAGAATAAGATATTTGTTTTTCTAAAATTTAAGAACAATATTTTAGGGAAAATAGTTGAAATCAATTAAATTTATTAAGAAATAATCTTCCAGCTGGATATTGTTGATATGCCTAACGTGCTTAATTTTGCTGGTAAGGCTTTCATTTACGTTTTTATTTTGTTGAGTAATTTTGAGAAAAATTTTGTAAATTTTACCTGCCTCGCCCAAAATGTCGACAAGAACATTTCTTTCGTATTTTTATATTGAAAACAAAAACAAATTTAAGAAAGAAATATTCTTGTCGACATTGTGGGCCTGGCAGTAAATTTACTCTCTCATTGCAAGTTTCTGTTAGTAAAGTAAATGAACACATCTATTAATAACATTGAAATACTTTAAGAAATAAATTTTAATTGGTAAAAAAAAATTCTGAAAAATTTGTTCTGTGCAGTTATTGGCCGAAAAATAATATCGCAGTATTCCATTATGACAACGCTGTTCCGCATTTATTGAAACACCAGCTAAAAACAATTTGTAAAGAGGTTTTGAAGTTTCTCCTCCAGGCAATACGCCGTCCGACTACCATTTATTTCGACAATCTCGTAATGCGCTTTGCTGTACACGGTCTCCAAAACTGGGTTAATTCGATTTCTGCCTCAAAAATTAAGCAATTTTATTTTTTATTTTCGCACGAAACCTTCATGTTGCCAGGAAGATGAGGAAAGGTCTTCAAATAAATTTATATTGTGTGAATACTTCACTAGAAAGCTCAAAATTTATTAAGCATTTCACATTTTTAAGTAATACACCCAATCATATACAGTTAAAGGCGCGAGTGTGCCTCATATGAGAACTATGTCGAATTAAAGCCGATACGTTTGAAATTACCAATCATTCGATAAAAAAAAAATTGTTATATCGAAATACATGGAACATGTTTATTTTGAAAATTTTATGAGAATATCGGTTTTATGTTCAGCATTTATATGCATTGAAGTATTTTTTTTTTTTTTTTTGGAAACGACTTTATATGGAGGCCTAAATGGCTTTACCAAATGGTCTGAAATAATAAAATTACTTCTAGTTTTGCTAAACTATCGAACATATTTCGACGAAATATTGCCTGCTGTTACATACCGCATGACTAACTTGGTGGTTAGTCGAAAGAAATACTGTCACAATGGGAGGCATAAAGAAAAAACTGTAAAAGCAAAACATTCAGAGAAAAGGTGTAAAAAAAAGTGAAAAGTTTTAATTGCTAACGAAAGCACACTAAAGGTTTTTGTTATTTCATCTCTTCCTAGTTACTTTATGATTTATATTGTTTTTATTGTTGTTTTTGTAATGAAAGCAAACACTAAAGGGGATAAGGGTTACACTTGCAAAAAAAAGTTTGTAAAATTGTCAGATGTCCGTTTTTTCCAAGTTTTAATCGAAAAGAAATTTAAGCACTTCCTAGAAAACCACATGGTAGATGACAGCTTTCAGCAATATTTAGACATGAAAGACCCTGCAATAGCAGTCCTATTAAGTGGGCCTATTAAGGATTTACCGGATCTTATTATGATACTTGCGAGATATTTCTAATCAATATTTTTAAAAGAGTAATTTATGGGTAAAGCTCTCTATTGGTTCTATGGCACTTTATGGCCCTATTTGTGTAAAACTCAACGCAACACCAAAAATTAAATTGAAAGCAAAAGCAAAGTCAAAAATATTTCATTATTTTATTGTTGCTTTCTATAGAAATGCATACTCCGTTTTAAAATTTTCAACGCCACAAAATATGCAGCGTTTGAAATTTAAAAATTCAATATAAATTTCTGTAGAACGCAACAACAAAATTATGAAATATTTTTGACTTTGTTTTTGCTTTCAATGAAATTTTTGTCCGTGCTTTGCGTTTTACACAACTGAAGCCTATGATTCTTTCGGAATGACCGATTTTAACCATTAAAAAATGGCTGCGTCTCTCCCAATAAATGCCTTTATTTAATAAATTTTTTTTTGATTTATCTTAAGACCTACAACATTTGCTTTAAATAAAAGATATAAACGGATGGAAGAACATACGCACATGGCATCCGAAATAAACTTTGAACTAAGCGGTATAAAAAAGTTGTCATTAAAATTTTTGTTCTGTTCTAAATAAAGTAAAAATCGCAACATTTTACTTAACCCTTTGTTTACACCCTACACAACTTTTACAACCTCTATTATCGCTTTCTGTTACAACCTCTATTATGCGCGATTTTTACCCCTTTTATTCGTGCTTCTTTTTTATGCCTCTATTAACCGTAATTTGCCTCTATTATCCGTGCAACAAGCATAAGTTTGTTTTGTTTTCCAATCAAATTCCCATAAGCATAATTCAAATTCGGTGATTCCCATTTTTTGTAATGCATTCACTCATGTTTATATTACATACAAATAAATATATACATACATATGTAGAACGTTCCAACTTAAAATAACTTTGTAAAATGAAGATCAACATTTTAAGTTAAAAAAAAATTAAATTTTTTGTGTTATCCGTGCAAAGTCCGGTCCCGTGCGAGCCGGATAATCGAGGTTCAACTGTATTAAAAAGCGTTTTCTGAGCATATTTCTTCGCCCTTTCGTCTGGCTTATTGGTGTTCATATACATATCGTCGGCTGATAATTTATTTGTCGTATGTGGATTCCGATAGTTTCGAGTAAATTGAGTTTGAAGTTTGAACTCTTATAAAATCCACATACGACATTTAAATAATAAATTAATTTTTTGGTGGTTTTATATGGAAATTTGTCGTATGTGGCAGTTACATACGACATTTAATTTGAAAATTGCTTCAGCAATACCACATACGACAAACTCAACACTCCATATCTCGAAACCCGTATTAGGTATCGAAAACCTGATTACGCCAAATGAAAGATCAGGTCGGAAAACCTAAGGAATCGATCTTAACTCAAAACCGCAAAAAATCCACATACGACATTTAAATTATCAACCGACGATATGTATATAGAAAATAGCGCACCCCACAATCACTTTTAACACCAAAATCATTGTAAGCCCCTATTCTCAAGACAACATTTAACTGTGTTGGGCCCAGAATTTCTTAAGAAGCTTCAGAAAATCATTTCAACTCGAAAAAAATTCGTAAAAATGTTTATATCTCTAAAAATTTGGGGAAAAAAAAATTTTTCTAAATATAAATATTTGGGGGATTCACAAGGTGTCATAAATTCATATGTCTTAAAATAATAACATGAAAAAATACGACTGTTGTGAGCAACCCCTCATAATTTAATGTGCTATTAATATCGACAGCACAATAAACATAGCAAGCAACGTTCTATTTATTTAAGACACTTTTTGTTTACAAACCAACAACAATATTTTTAAACCATTGTAAAATGTTAGAACAATATGACCTTGTGAATACCCCAATTATATTAACAAATAGAAAAAAAAAAAATGTTGAAAATAATAAATTTGCTTATAAAAAAAAGAAATAATTCCCAATATCTATTTGTTAAAATAGTTGACTAAAATACATTCAATTTATAAAGTATCACTATCCAGTGTGACGAAGGCCGTAGCGGGCCAGAAAATGCATTACATTCTGCTGGTGGCTAATAATTGTAAATTTTTCTTTACATACAATATTCTTCATTGCTATCCAACAGAAAGCTAAAGTAAAATGTAACAAGAAAATACAATATAATAGTCTGGTAGTGTATAAAATCATTCCTAAAAAAACAAAAAAAAAATTTAGGAATAGAGCTATTACAAAAAATATTATAACTAAAATTTCAAATATTCAATAAATTAATTCTACTTAATTGAATTTTTGAGTGTAATTGCAAAAAGTTATTTTATTTTTGTGTGTATTTGTAAGTAAATAAATTTATTGACAAAATGTGGGAAAAGCAGGATAAAATTAAGACGAACAAAGAAAAAGCATTAGGAAAAGCAAAACTCTTGCAAACTACACCCAGGCAATGAGCCAGTGTGGCCCTTAAATAAGAAAAAAACCGAAATCATAAAAAGAAATGGAAGTAAAATGTATATTAAGGTATATTCTTTACATTAATCATCTTCACCTGGGTATGGGTTTGAAGCTATTTGCTTTTTGTTACACAGAAAAAAGTGTTTTATCAATTGAAAAAATGGTTTAAATAGTATTTAAACTTAATTAATGTGATAATTGAATCAATTATTTTTTTAGTTGAAAGAAAATTAAAAATTTAATTTGGATTTAATTAACATTTTAGTTATTTTGAAATAAATTTTTAATTAAAATTTTAATCAAATAACAAAAAATCTTAATTGACTTTTTTCGTTTAAAAAAAAATAATTTAAACTGGTAGAATTTTTCTTGGGAATCGTCAATATTTAGTTCAATAAATTAACACGTTGTTTGAAATGGCAAAGTTTTTTGATCATTTTTTTTTTTAATTAAAATTAAAAATATCATTTATTGAAAATAAATAGTCACAATTTTACAATTTTTAGTAATCAATATAATCATTTTGGTAATAGTTTGCTTGATATTATTAATTTGGTATAAATTTGGTGATTGGAAAAATTTAATAATTTTTTTCTGTGTAGAAAGGATGTTGAACTCCGAGTACGAAATTAAACAGAACGAACCGTTTACAAGCGTTTTGTTTTGTACTTTGAAGTAAGGAAAACAATAGCAAAGAGAATGCTTTTGCGATATAGTTTAACACACACCACAATAGTTAAGAGAATTTTATGCATGTGTGCTGATGTGTGTAACACTAAAAAATATTTGTAAAACACCTTTAGTATGCCAATCTCACGATGTCCGTCTGACTGGCTGGCTGGTTGTCAGTTGTCATAAGTACGAAGCCTATTTAAAATGGTGGCCATCGGTCTATAATTTTATGGCGTAAGCCAAAAAGGTCTTTAAACTTAAACTTTAGGTTTTCGTAATTTTAAATGGAAAATTATTTATTTGGTGTATTTCATAGACATTTTCCTAAATAGCAGATGACTAAGCAGAAAAAATGTTTGCCAAAAAATTTTTCAATTAAATAATTAATTGGCGTACAATTATTTTTTGAATTAATTTTTTTGTTTGCTGCAATAATTTTTTTTGTAATCCTAACACATAAATTTTAATGTTTTTGTATATGTTGTGTATTTTTTAATACACTTAATTTTTTAATTGATTAAATTTATGTGGCCTAACTGGAAAATACATATTCGTTAATTGATGTGATCTGGCAAAAAATTTCATTGTCTGAACTAAATTCGATTAAATTCGGATTTCTATTTCTACGATACATGACCTCCATACAAACTTCTTTTCGGAAAGTCCTTGTGCCCATAAAGCATCTTATTATGTTGGTATTTCAATTAAATTTGGCCAAAAAAATTGTTATTGCAGTCTTAATCTTATCAAATTGTATTGGAATTGGTCCATAGCTCCCATAAAAATACTACTCGAGAACACTGTTTTAATTTCCCTAACTTCCGTATAAATATTGGTATTGTCATAAAAACTGGCCACAATAATTTTTACGTTAGCTCCTCTATGGGCGTGAATCAATGTTGTGCTGGTAGGTCCAAAATTTACTTAAGGTCCCATATAAACCACCTTCCTAAAGTCACTTATGGTGTTTTCTCTTCTACAAAAAAATACCACATTGTTAAAAGGTACATGTATAAAATGTCTTGCCGACCATGTAATAATGCAATATTTTATTTGACAAGAACAAACCACACATTTGGACCACCCTGTTTTTAACAGCTGACAAAAGGTTTGTTCTTCAAAATATAAAAAAAATATGTACATAAATTAAAAAACTTGTTCTTCAAACTAGAAAAAAAAATTATACATAAACCGAAATTTGTTAATAGATTGATTATAAATAAATAAATAAATGAACAAAATGAATGACGAAATTCCAATTTCTTCAGTTTATTTTTTTATAAAATATGTAAACAAGATAATACCTTTGCCAGATTGCAGATTTATTAACACCAAGTTTTCCAGATTTCTTGATTTGACGTTTTTTTTTTTCAAAAACAATTTTGTAACACCGAATCCACTTCAATTTTATATCACTAACAATTTATCACTAACAATGTAATGCTTTCTTATATTTTTACTATTAAATAATAGAAAAATAACTACACAGAAAAAATTAAAAATGTTCTCCAATCACCAAATTTATACCAAATCCATAATATCAAGCAAACAATTTGTTGATTTTGCACCTATTACCAAAATGATTATATCGATTACTAAAAATTTTGAAATTTTGAAAAAATATTTTCAATAAATGATATTTTTAATTTTAATTAAAAAAGTCATCAAAAGACTGCCATTTCAAAAAATGTGTTAATTTATTTAAATAAATATTGACAATTCCCAACAACAATTCTACATGTTTAAATTATTTAATTTTAAACGAAAAAAAGTCAATTAAGATTTTTTGTTATTTAATTAAAATTTTAATTGAAAATTTATTTGAAAGCAACTAAAATGTTAATTAAATCAAAATTCCATTTTAAATTTTCTTTCAACTAAAAAAATAATTGATTCAATTATTACATTAATTAAATTTAAATGCTTTTTAAACAATTTTTTTAACTGATAAAACACTTTTTTCTGTGTTACCAACTTCGTCTGGTAACCCTATTTATAAGCAGAAGCCATATTTTTACAGGGCATTTTCAACACTGTCGATTTATACGGGGGCCTTATGCCATTAGTAGGGGTGCATTTGTTAGAATAAAAGAAGCCACCCTTTTAGAGAGCGAAGCATGTTTGAGAAACGAACACCAAATTGCATTGTTTTAAATAAAATGTAAAATTTTTTGCAGAAACCAAAACACCATTAAAGGCAAAAAGTCTCATATATATGAAGATATCTAAATAGTATTCGGGAAAAATATTTCTTAGATTAATTTTAACCTTATAACATAATTGTTCTGCTTTGGCGGTTCCATGATGGCCTATGGGTCCCAAATAGGCAGCACTTTGGAATATTTGTTGTTATATACTGCGCTGTAGGGTATCAAGAGATCGGCCTTGACCGACTATACATTCTTACTTTTTTTTTTTTATTACTTTTACAAACGCATGCAACTAAAAAGGAAAACAAAGAAATCGAAATTGAGCAAAAACTTGTCGCAAATGTTTGCTGATTGATTTGCTCCTTATAGAGATGTTTCTAAGTTGAATTTAAAAACATCGTCGTGTAAAGTTTTTTGTAGTAACAAAGAGAACAGCAAAATAAGATGCAGTTCATAAATTTCAAGCGCAAGCAAAATGAATCATTCATTCACTAAATACGAGGGCGGATCAATATATCCGTGACTTTTTAAATGAAACACTGTCTATAGGTAACTATAGGAGAAAATATTTTTTAAACACAGTTTTTTTTACAAAAAAAATTTATTTTTCAATATAATCTCCTTTTAGCTCAATATACTTAGTCCAATGTTTCTCCAATTTGTGTATCCCTTCCAAAAAATATGATTTTTGTTTAATGAGCACTCGAAATTCACCTTTTTCCATTTTTAAAAAATATCCGCGATGTTGTATGTTTTGAACAGCTGTTAAACGCAAAGTAAATGACGGAACTTGCTCAAAACTTAACAGTAGAATATTAACAGGTGGTACTTGATGGGAGCCGTTCATTTAACTACAAGGGAAGTTCGAAAAGGAACGGACTTATTGATCCGCCCTCGTACGTTTTGGCATTTATTTTGTTTTTAATTATTCGACTGCAATGATTAATAAAAGTATGTTGATCTGTAAAAAGGCAATGGTTTTCTTTGCACTCTTTGTCACTAACAAAGTATTTCTTTTAGTTTTGCTCATGTACAAAACGTTAAAAAACTAAATTAAAAGTATTTTTTTTTTTAGAGAGAGAGTGCGGGAGATTTCTCCCAACGGAGGCGGTACCGCGACCAAGCCAGGTCTATTGTATCCCAACCCCCTTTAGTTGGCCAAAATCGAAGAAGGTCTTTTGCCGGTGTTGTACCGACTCGGGACGCGCCTATCGCGCCGTGCCCCAAGTGTCTCCTTCTGGCCCATGCCAGCGCCGGGCAGTCACACAGTAAGTGCACTGTGGTCTCGTCCTCCTCACGACATAGTCTGCATTCCTGGTCCTCTGCCAGGCCCATCCGAAACAGGTGGTGCTTGACCGTATGGTGACCCGTCAGATAAGCCGCCAACAGTCGTAGTTCCCGTCTATTGAGACCCCTTGTCTCCAATGTACCCCCGGAAAATATCAGTTGCTTTGCCTGACGCATTCCCGGGAGCGATACCCAGTATCTTCTGTGCTCACTGAGATCCCATTCCTCCAGTAGGGACTGGGTAGTGGCCCAACTTAAACCACAAAATGGCTCGGGGCCTGCCATTTGGGCGTTTGCTCCAAATGCCAGCCCATCAGCTTTCATTTCCCCGGGACCCCTGAGTGTTCCGGCACCCAACAGACTGTCACTCTGTTCCTTGAGCCCAGCTAATGTAGCCTTCGAGGACAATTTCCAGGAAGAGACTGCCTTAATGGCCGCTTGGCTATCAGTGAAAAAAAAGTTTAATTTACTTAATTCAACTTTGAATTAAAACTGATTTAATTTTTGATTTATGGTTTAATAAAAAAAAAAATTGGCGAGAATTTTTTCTTTTTCGATATCGAGAAATATAAAAAAAATGGATATTCCTATTTTTCAACTTTCCCCAATTTCGGAAACTTAAAAAATTTTGTTTAAGTATCGGAAAATTACTGGAAATTCTTATAAATAATAATGAAGAAAAAAGGTAAGATTTACAGAAATACATAAAAACAGTTTCAACCAATAAAATCATCGTAATTAGAACGAACTAAGTGGTTAGTATTATTAGAGATTTTTTCCGTTATGGAACATTTTAATAGAAATCTGATTAATACAAAATCAATGCTTTGTAACAAATAACATCACACAAAAGTAGCAAAAAGATGCAATTGTTAAAATAATTAAAACAGTACAGTTCTTAAATACTTATTCGGAAAGTGGCAATACTTTCAATACAGATGGTCCCAAATAATGAGAAGGCATGGACTTTCATAAATACTCTAGGAAACTCAGAATCAAAGACTTCCGGATTACTGTAGTGTTTTACAAGCAAAAATACTTCCGATCAAGGAAACTGTAGACTGGTTCTGGTAATCGTCTGTCTCAAACACTACGGCCTTCGATTCCCTATCCCTGAGATCGATAACAGCCCTTGAATGTCGCTTATCTTTAAACGAGATGGTTGAGCAGTTTGACATTAGTATTATAAGGGTCTCGGGGCATAGAGGCATACTGGGAAACATTTGGGCGGATGAGCTTTCTATATCTGGCACCACCTTCCACTGGAGGGTTACACTGGATGTTAAAGGCGGGGGTATATTTGCACTCCTGCCAACTCAAACTGCGGCAATTGACTACCAATACTGCTAACAGATAGATTGGTCGCGAACGCTGATTGTATAATTTTTTTCTTCCTATGCTAATCCTGCGAAGCTCTATGCTTGTTTGCAGAAAAGAAACCAGAGTCTCTGGTGGAAATCGAACCCGCAGGCCAAGTGCTGATAGACTGGCTCACTACCAACTTTCCTCCCTGGGCACCCAAATTACCAAGCAATTGTGATCCCGCATGGATGACAAGCATACCATATATCTGAAATCGAAGACCAGAAGAAGTGTGTGATCAGATCACATTATGTTATGTGTAGATATGCACAGCGTCTGTGAGCCAGAACTTATTATTACTGCCGCAGCTGCTATGACGAACATGCGGAAGAGAAAGTGGAACGCCTTCCCTGTCACTGTTCTGCACTAGCCCGCCCGGGCGTACGTAGGAAAACATTAAAAGGATATCTTACCTTCTGGTGTTATATCTTTCTGGGAAATCAGGTGTAGTCAATAACTGGAATTCGCCAAAGTTCAAACTGAAACATCTCTTGAGATCGCGGCTAAGTGGAAATTTTATCTGATACCACGAAAGGGTTTCTCGTCGCCCGACTGACTTTTAGTTCAGGCCCCCAAAGGCATACTTTTTGAAAAAACGTATTTTGCCATGAATCGATTGCTTATACAAAGAGAGTTCTTTTCTCAAAAAATGATGCTTTTTACACAAAGAGATAACTTTAAAGCCAATGGTACATAATTGAGATAGTTAAAATAGGTGATGATGCGGAGAAGATGGAGAAGTGAGAAAGAGAAGATGAAGAAGGAAGAGTGAATATGAAGAGGATCTGAAAGTTGCACGATATTGGATGAAGAACAATTGAGGAATGAACAGCGAAGAATGAGAGTGTTCACCACTATAATAGAATAATGTATGACAGAAAACATTCGCCTAACTCATGCACGATTAATGAAAGAATGAATGTAGAATGAAGACTCCCCAAAGGCCAAAGCGACTGAATGAATGAATGTGTTGACCGCATCCTTCAGATGAATTAAGCATGCGTGATTTAAATTTCAGAATGTGAGAAGAATAGAGTATAAAGACGATATTGAGGAAGCAGAAGAAGATAAGGATGAAGAGGAAGTAGTTGACTACTCTCATAAAATGGTACTTTTGCACAAAGTATACAGAATGATACTTTTTTCATGAAAGGATACTTTCGGAGATCTGGCGGTGGTTGCAGTTTAAGCCCAAAGTCACGGGAAGGAATAAGTAAGAAAAAAAGAGTAGCACAGCTGTGCTTTCACCATTATAAATGGATTCGCCTAAGGACTGGCTTTAATTTCTATCTAATCTCACTTAAGTAGCAACGCTGGTCAGAAGCAGCAAAAAACAGTACAGAACTGACCGGCTACTTGTTCTCATTGTATGTATTTGTTTTAATTACGACAAAATACAAAACGAAAGAAAACGTTTTGTAATCATACCAAGTAAGAAAATTTTATTCAAGGACTTTGTAGAGAAATTTCCAACATTTTTCACCAAATAATTCCCGGAAATGTCAAGAATATTTTTGCCAAATAGGAATCCTAGTGACAATAAATATATTGAATTAATTTTGTCAAAGATCCTTTTTTTTTACCACAATATACAGGGAATTTCTTTAAATAATAATTTTTTTTTAACTAAGGCCCAGTTGTAAAAGAATTTGATTATTATTATTTTTTTTTTTTTTTTTTTTTTGTGCGAAACTCTTCTCTTTGTTACTGAGCACGACTTTTTTTGTGCAAACATTGAAAATGTTTTCGAAAGTTTTTCTTTTATTTATTTATTATTTGTTGATTTTCTCCAAAAGTTCTCAAAAAGATAAACTCTTCAACTTTTATTATTTTGTTGTTTTTGTTTGAGTATAAGAGTTTTGATATTAAAATAATAGAAAACGATTTTCCCTTTTGTTTTTGTGACGCCTGAGGACAAAAACAAACAGTAAGAGAAAAAAAAGGAAAGAATAACAACTGCAGGTTGTTTATCAGTTAAAGATTTTCGGTTGAAACTTTTAGAGTTGTTTCCTTATAAACAAGAACATTATGCGCTGATTTATGAAACTATTACAAATAAAATATAGTATTTCATACGACTTTAGTTTGTTTAAGTACATATACTGGCAATATGCCTAAAATGCGTGCAATTTTATATACTTGAACATTTTTGAAAACTTCTTTGCCATAAAGGGTGATTTTTTTGCTATTTGGTTTTTATTTTAAAGAAAAAAAGATTCATTACATGTGGCAATGCCATAAATGCTCAAAAAGGTTTGCAATTTCACGAACAACGAAGAACGCC
Organism: Pollenia amentaria; assembly: GCA_943735925.1. Classification (NCBI taxonomy): domain Eukaryota; kingdom Metazoa; phylum Arthropoda; class Insecta; order Diptera; family Polleniidae; genus Pollenia; species Pollenia amentaria. The sequence goes on along the minus strand of OX031010.1, from coordinate 176,909,226 downwards.
TGCAAATCATTGAATTTTATTATCACAATTCGAGAAATGTGTTTCGTGAAATAGGTTTAATTTATGGGCGTTATAATCGGTAGGCTAATCAAGCTGTTTTGACCAAATTTCGCACCAGTTTCAATTTATTGGAAATTAATCCACTAACCCATATGTAAAGGGTATGTACCGAGGAGAATATCGCTGCTGTATCGGCCAGTGTCAATACAGATGGCGATCTGTCAATTCGTCGCCGTTGTCAACAACTCTTATTCTTCTTAAATCCTCAGGCTTCCACTGGAGAGCTAGTCTACAGATTTCAGTTGGATACTTCCGTAGAGTGTACAGTGGCGGATTTAGGTCTGCTTCCTCCCTAGGCACTCCTTAATATGCCGCCCTTTTTGGTTATATAGGAGTGATTATCCAAAAAAAAAAAATTTTAATACTAAAATTATTGTGTATTCAATTTTATTAATTTATTTACTTACAAAAAACATCAATTAAATATTCATAGTTTACTTCTTGCACAAGCTGGGCTTCAATAGAAAATATTGCAAGTGCGTTAAGTCTATCTTGGCCCATACTTGACCATTGATAGTTGTTTACCCTTTTCAGGGTGGAAAAAGGTCTTTCTGCTGAGCACTTTGTAGCAGGGATACTCAAAAAAGTTCGTAAGGCTATGTATACATTGGGGTAAATATCTTGAAGATGCCGCTATTTTCCCGTCAAATCTAGCGATTTTGAAAGCAGTGGAAAAAATTATTTTAGCTTTGTATGTATTACCAAAATAAAAAGTTAAGATACACAGGATTTTTAAGAATATTATTTTATTTCCTTTATTCAATATGTTATCAGAATCGATAACCATCTAAATCGACTTTCTAATTAAGAAGTAAATTCAACAATTGAATTACTTAATACGTATAATTTTATATAAATTTCGTATTCGTATAAAGTAAAACTTGGCCAAATCAATTTTCGAATTTGAATTCCCCTTAAATCCACCACTGAGAGTGTATCCAACCCAACGATATTATATCTTAAGCCTTAGGTTCCTATCTCAGCTCTGGAAAATCTATATCGACTCGTACAAAAATACGGTTATTCGACTCTAAGTTTTCAAACAGAACTGCGTCGTTTTAATTATGGACTTTAGGGTTTTTTCCTGAAGTTAACGACCCAATTCTGATTGATCACTTAAATTTTTTTTATTTTGAGGACACATTTTTTTCTTATACTCTCACATATAGACACACATTCTCTTAGCAATACGGTCATACTTTTATTAAGGCCCTAATCATGTACAACGCAGCGCAACGCTAAACAATAACATTGAAAGCACAAACAATGTCATAAATATTTTGTAATTTTGTTGTTGCTTTCAACAGAAATTCATTTACCGTTTTAAAATTTTCAACGACACAAGCAATGCAGCGTTTGAAATTTTAAAACGCAATGTGAATTTCTGTAGAAAGCAACAACAAAATTACAAAATATTTATGACATTGTTTGTGCTTTCAATGTTATTCTTTGGCGTTGCGTTAGTTCTGTGGCGTTGCGCTGCGTTGTACATGATTAGGGCCTAAATTTCATACATGTTGTAAACAGGGTTGTCAGATTGATTTGAACTTTTTCGCCAAATTCAATGTCAAAAATCGCCAAAATCGCCAAAGCATTTATTTTTTAGTTTTTGACAATAATATATGTATTTTTAGAATAATTAAAAATTTAGATCTTTTTAATTAGGCTTAAGTTCATTGAATTTAATTTTCATTCAATTATTTTTATGAAGACAGGTATTTTACAACATGAAATCAATTAAAATTTTTATTGATAATTTTTCATTCTTGACTGCGTTGAGATTTGAACCCAGGCTTTCACGGACAGGTTGCCCAATGGACTTAAGCCTAATTAAAAATATCTAAATTTGGATTAAAAACCATTAACAGTTCAATAAAATAACCACAATACTAATTATAATTAAAAATATTTTTTTATAAATTCCAAAAAAAAAAGTTGTTCCGTATCGCTAAAATCCGCCAAAAATTCCAAAAAAGTCACCATGATTAATTTTGTTTAATTTTTATTTAAAACAAAGTAAATGGCTAGTGAACACAAAAAAGATGCAATGTATTAAATATTTTATAGTAGACTACTTAAAGCGACAAAAAAGAATTTTTTCGGGTAAGTATTAAACAAATATTGGAGATTTGGATATTGTTGCAGTTATATTGGGGGGATTCACAAGGTGTGCTATCAAGTCATATCGTCATAATGTCCTTAATAATAATATTTTACAAAAAAAAAATATTTTTTTATGTTGTTTGAAACACATTATATATCTAAACTGCTATATACTTCGCAAGTTTCTTAAAATGGTACGTACCTGCCGTATACTTGTAGCTAAACATTTTTGGCCTAAACTGATTTAAATTAGATTGAATATCATCATTAAAATTCTTTTTTAAGAAACGGTATTTTTGCATTGTGTTTCATTAACATCCAAAGGTACGTTAGGATTCATAAAAATCTTTAAAATATCTTTAACAACAACGAATTTTATCTGAGATAATTTGTCACATTTTCTAATGAAAAAATGTTCATTAACTTTAATTATATTCATTTTTTAAAGAATTATATTTATTACTTCTTTCAAGAGCATATTTAAATGTGAAAAAAAAAATTCGCGAAGATTTTTCATTATCTTCATCAGCCATTTCCACATAATGTTGTTTTAAATACTGGTCATACATATGAATGCATCGAATTTCATACATTGAAATAAATACTAGAATTAAAAAAATATTATTTCTTCGTATTGAATTTAACAAATTTCAAAACAAATTCATGGCTCATCAAAAATAGCCAACAAAATCGCCAACTATTTCATAAATCGCCATGTCGCCAAATCGAAAATTAGGTCGCCAAACAAGTTTGAAAATCGCCACGTTTGGCGAGAAATCGCAACATCTGACAACCCTGGTTGTAAACCGAAAATAAAAAAATATATAAAAAATTTTGTTTGTTGTGCTTAATTCCCTATTTTTATACCCTCCACCACCACTGTGGTGAATGAGGGTATACTAAGTTTGTCATTCCGTGTGAAACTTTTTTATTCTGGCTCCTTGAGTAATTCTAAGTCGATTTAGCCATGTCCGTCTGTCTGTCCGTCTGTTGAAAACACGCTCACTTTTGAAAAACGCAAAAGAAAAGAACAAACTTGGTCTCAAATTGCTTGTAGTTATCCTAAGCAGTCTGGGATGGAAATCCAGCAACATCGGTTCAGTAGGATCAGAACTATGAATCAAAATGTGGAACCACCACCCTGAAAAAATTGATATTTTTGATACAAAAACTAACATAAATGGTTTATTAATGCACGGCATGACATAAAATTTTGCTCGAATTTGGTTTGTACGACTGCAAATCATACTGGTAAATTTCGTGACGATCGGGCCATAATTTACCATAGGCCCCATATAAACCCATCTCGAGGAAATCAGTTTAGTACGCCTAAAACCGCAATAAAAACGCTAGCATACTTACATTTGGTACGTCACAGTTTTATAGGACCAGAAATCACATTGCCAAATTTCGTGAAGGTTGGTCCATAATTTACCATAGGCCCCATATAAACTATACTCTCGGAAAACAGTTTATTGCGCCTAAAACCAAATAAAGCTCACTTTGGGAAAATAATAAAATTCGCCTTAAGCGGTAAAATGTCTTACTTAAATTCATATGGCCAGAAAAAATATCATGCAAATTTGTGAAATTTTCTGCTAACGCTAAAACTAATTACACTGCAGTATTGAAATTTACTCTAATTTATTTTTTGTAATACTAGAAATCAGTCTTCAGAATTTTTGGATGATTGGGTCATAATTTACCATAGGTCCAATACAAATTACCCTCCTAAAAACTATTTTAGTTCGGCTAAAACTTTTACGAATCATGATATTTTACTCAAGCCAGTTCAAAATTCTAACAAGAAACGCATAAAATGTTCTTATTGTCGGTCAATAATTTAATTCAGGTTTAAACCGCAACCAATTTTAATGCTGACGTTCGTTTTTGTAAAGCTTAGTGAATAATATATATGTATTTATCATATAGAGCCCACTCCTGTCGGTGGAGGGTATCAAAGATTCGGCACAGCCGAATATAGCACTCTAACTTGTTTTTTTTCTAGTTTTTAGTCTTTAAGTTCTTCTAAAAACAAACCGTAAAATTGCAAGCAAAAATTTTTCGTAAATCATACTAAAGCTTTCAAAATTTTATTTTTATAAACCTCTTAGATTGTTGTGCTTAAATTTTCAAATACCTTTTGTATTTGCTCTGTAACGCAGAAACTCCTGTCGGTGGAGGGTATCAAAGATTCGGCACACTGAAATTCATTGTTGGAGGATAAGATGTTGCTATGCGCATGAGGATTGTACAGACGTAAAATTTTGACAGGTTTACCAACCCGTTTGAATAGTTTACATTTTGTGATTTTAGTTGTTTTGGGTTAACATTCAGGCCTGTTCTGAAAATCACATTTTATCAAAGTGATTTGAAACCACAAGAAAGGTGTTCTGGGCAAATTATTACGTAAACAACTTTTTAAAATCACTTTGTTATTTTTGCGACTATTGTAAGATGACCGTCATAATAAATTACTTAATAAAATATTCAATGTGTTGTTTATTAATTTTTTTAACCAACTCGCTATTTTATTTACAACAAATCATTTAAAATTAAAAAAATTCGAAGACAGTACCGAAATAAAATTTGCTTTTGTGACTTCTGTTTTAATTTTAGGCTTATTTTTTAGTTGAATAAAAGATCACTAATTTGCTAAAAAGCGGCATGATAGCAAATGCTAAAATCTATTAAAAATCGTAAAAGCTGCGAAGAATCGCAGGAAAAAGTCGCTTATATCCGCAAATATGGCTAGAATTTACGAAAAATTGCAAACTTGTTAACAAACCCTAAATCTTATTTGAAATCGCTAAATGAAAAAAAAAAAAAACAAAATATCGGAAAATAACAAAATATTTTTGCAAAAATAGCCAAAATTCTCGAAAATTTTTAATATTACAAACAAGCCATAAACTTGATTAAAAGTCCCTAAAACAATAAGGAATGGCAAAAATTCGGTAAAAATTGCTAAATTTGTGGAAATTCGACAAAATTTGCTAACAGCGGCAAGAAAGCAGAGTCTTCTATTTATTAAAAATCTTTAAAGCTGTAAAGAATCAGAAAACTTACAGGAACAAATCGCTTCTATCGCGAACATCGCTAAAATTCGCGAAAAATTGCAAAATTTGAAAGAAGCCCTAAAACCAACTTGAGATCGACAAATCGGTTAAAAAAACAACAAATTATCGGAAAATAACATAAAAAGCGTTAAAAAATGAGATACGCCTTTTTAGAACAAGCGGGTGTTTAAATCTTGTGTTTGCTTGTGCTTTCAACAATTGAAAATCACACCGAAAAACACAAAAACGGTGTGATTTACAGAACACCACAAAATCACACGTGTGATTTTAAAAGCACATGTGATTTGAAATCACGTGATTTTCAGAACAGGCCCGATTGTAACCTTTTGTTGCTGCAATTTTTCATATGTGTACACTTCACAAATAGAAAATATGCGCCCGAACTAAAATAAATTTTGTATTAAATGAGCAAACAAAAAAAAAATAAATCGCAAGTCCAAATGTACTTGTGAACTCTTAATTCTACTCTCTTTTATCTAGTATACAAAGTAGCGATATACGTTAATAATGAGGATTTTTATAAAATCGCTTAAAGGTCTCGCAATCTGGGCAAACTGTAAATTTTTACGCACTCGCAAATGAACTGTCAAAAATTTTATGAGAATTTATTTACACAAACTTCGTAAACTTGGCAAACAATTTATCCTCGTAAACTTGCGCTGTTCAATTGTGCAATTCTACAAACAGATCTTTTTAATGCTTAACGTCGTTTACAATGAAAAATTCAAGTGTTTATAAATCACAAACAATAATTTAGGCAAATAAGTCTTTTGGTGCTCCTTATGTATTTTCAAAAACAAATTTCAATTTTTAATCACAAATTTCAAATTCTATTTTTATAATTTGTATATATGGGGGATTTCATGTCAAGTGACCCGACTTTTGAAATCGATGTTTTTTTTTGTATTGACGTTTCTTTCAAATTGACATTAATTGTTTAAAATTTCACAAAAATTAAAAAGGGTCTGCTTGAAACGAGTCTTTCAAGTTTGCCCATTTGTAAAAATGGCAATTTTAAGCGATATAATAAAAGCCCTTAATATAATATTGAATTTCTTTCTGTATTATACATATCTAAAAAAAACTAAGTATATTATATATTTTTTGGGTATTTTTATGTGCAGTTTTATAGAGTTAAAATCAGTTGTTTTTCTTAAGATGCAGTTATTTTCAAAAAAAAAAAAAAAAAATATGGCAACGCTGCACCAACACCATTTCTTACTCTCTTTAAATGATCACTCTCACAATAAACTCGATAGCTTTTTTTTGTTGAATTGAAAATATAAATCAAAATCATCAGTTTCATTTTTGTGCTCATTAAAATTCTGTTTCAATAAAAACGAAGATAAAAAATGTCTATTTTAATCACTGGCACGTCTCAGAATTTACGTCAACAAATTTTGTTTATTTTATGGAAGAACAAAACTTTTATGACTTTAAACAAATCATATTCATCTAAAAACATACGAGAATGTAGCGAAAAAGTTTTGAAATAAGAAAAAAAACCTTTGAAATCGATTGTCGAAAAATGAAGGGAAAAAAAACTTCTCACATGTTTTAATTAAAATCTCAAGTTTTTATGGTGGAATCGTGCAATATGGGGGTGGTTTTATATTATGAGGCATTCGTATTAAAATTTTAATTTTATTTAAATAAATTATTATTTTATATTATATTATAATTATTCAAAAAAATGTATATGCATTATGGCGTTTGTCGAGAATAGAATTAATTTAAAGAATTAAGACTTAAAATAGAACAATCCTTATAGAGTTTTAAGTCGTAATTTTTGAGTTATATATGTACATTAGAGCGACTCAAAAAAAAGTGATTTTGTTACCCCTCTGAAATTTAAGGTTGATATGTTTTATGATGATTCCCAAAATATTTTGGTTCTAGCGGTGACCATCCGTGAGCTGGACCATTTTTAATAAAAGGTATTCTTCAGTTTTTCGAATTTTTTTGTACTTTGCTCCAAGACGACATAAATAAAATTTGTTATCATCGAAAAGAGTTTTTGAAGCAGCATCCAATGGTATATAAAACTTGACCACTTGCGACCTACCAATTGAGATATTTAACTAAATACATATTTTCGTTTCGGGTTTTCCTACAAATTCTACGTATGTGAAAATAATGTTCTGCTTTTCAAATTGAATCTGTTTTCAAATAATGTTAGTTTATTTTTTTTTTTAATTATTCACATAAAACTCGAAAATCGCGGTATATTTTATCTAATTTATATTTTTCATATATAGGCAAATTGTTGTTTGATTTTTCAATTATAATAACCTGGTGATAAGCAAAAGATCCGTTTTCAAACCCTGGATGCTGTGAGCTAAATTTAAGTTTTTAAATATTCACCCTTATTCCAGTTGTCGTCCTCAACGTCGCCGTCGTTTTATGGTCAACACCATTTTGTGTCGCCATCAACATCAATTCGATAAAAACTTATCATTCCATAACAACACTGTGGCGACGTTGAGTGTTTATCTTTTATTTCAAGATTTCAAATACACATCTCTAATTTTTTAATCAGCTGACATGGGTTTGTTGTTATTTTAAAATAAAAATTGGTTCAAAAATAAAAAAAAAATTTTCGCTTTAAGTCTCGACAAACCTATAATTACATTTTATTTTTGTAATGCAATATTTTCGCAAATTATTTCCTTACCTTTTGCCAACCATCTCCTAATCTTATCGGCAGGTCAAGAGAATTAAATATTTTTCCTATTTATTCCCATTGTTTTTAGTTGGAACACTGCCTTTGCAAAATTCTACTATAAGAGAGAGATTCTTCTGCAACTGTTCCACCAATTTTTCAAACTGAGCTCCATTTGTAACTTTAATTTTTTCTATTTTTTCCATTCTTATTATTACTTTAAATTTACTCAAGTCGTTATCAAAAATGGCGACGACAAATTCAGAGTCGTCTCGACACAACACCGCCGTCAAATTTTCTTGTGGAATGTAAGCCAAATTTTGACAGTCGTCGTAAATTTTCGATAACTATAACTAGAAAGACAATTTATTTTTTTTTTTTTTTTTTTTTTTCATTTATTTATTTTCATTTAAAAAACATTTTACAATTTGTATCGATTATGAACCTCAGCGCCATAAGGCATTATTGAGGCGAGTTGGCAAATAAATGCATGTATTACAATTAGAATATTTAAATAAATAAAAAAAATAATAAAGAATATAAACTAAAATTGATTTGCATATTTATGTGAGAAGTTCTTCAAGATTATTAAATAGATAATTCTTCAGTTGATTTTTAAAAATAGAAATCCTGTTTATCGTTTTTAAAGCCATTGGTAAGTTATTATATTCACGAGTACCCATATACTCTATTCGCTGCTTTGTTAACTCCAATCTGCATCTTGCAATTGCTAAGTTACTGCTATTTCTTGTTTTAAAAACGCGTTGGTTCTGGCGAAAATGTAATGTATGATGTCCAATATTATGTAGACATTTAAAAACAAACAATAAAATCTGTTTTTTATAAAGAGCATAAATCGGTAAAATGGTTTTAAATTCAACTGTGTACAACAAATAGGTCGAAAACATAACAGGAAGGTTAGATACTACTTTTAATGCTTTATTTTGCAAACGCTGTAGAGATTTCAGTTCTGTTGTCTTCTTCCAGCCATACAAAATAGCTAGATAGTTATAATGACTTTGTATCAAAGCATTATAAATCATTAATTTAGTGGCACGATTAAATTTGTTTTTGAATTTATATAAAAGTCCAATAGCATTAGAAGTTTTTGATTTAAGGCTTCGAATGTGAAGAGACCAAGATAGGTTGTTTTGCAGCTGTATGCCTAAATACTTCACAGAATCAACTTCAGTTATTCGTTTTCCATCAACATGAATACTAAAATCGTTCATTCTCTGACTACACGGTGAAAATCGAACCATTTTTGTTTTATTTGCATTTAAAACAAGTTTGTTTATTCTGGAAAATTCAGCCAGAAAAGCCGCGTCCCGCTCCATATACGCTTTAACTACTTCTTCATGCTTGTAGGGATAAAATAAGCAAATGTCGTCCGCATATAAGAAAAGTTTTCCATATAAGCAAAGATTGTTAATATCATTGAGGTAAATTACAAACAACAAGGGCCCCAAAACACTGCCTTGAGGGACTCCACATTCAACAGAGCCAATAGAACTTTTATGTGAGTTTATTTGTACAAATTGCTTACGGTGCGTAATATAACTTTCAAAAAGTGACAAATCTCGTCCGGAAATCCCATAATATCGTAGTTTTTGTAGTAAAATATTGTGATCAATTAGATCAAATGCTTTGGAGAAATCGTAAAATATACCAACTACCCCTTTATGACCTTCATCAAGCCCTTTACAAATATAATTTACAACATTAACAACAGCCTCTTCTGTGTTGCAGCCTTTCCTGAAGCCATATTGGAAATCATTCAACAAATTTTGATTTTGAATGTAGTTCAATAGTTGATTGTATATAATTCTCTCAAATATATTGTTAATTACCGAAAGTACTGCTATTGGCCGAAACTTATCAAGCATAAAGTTATTCACCTCTTTAGGAATTGGAATTATCTTATGCATTTTCAAGACATTTGGATATAGGCTGGTGTTTACAATATTGTTGAAAATCCTGACCCTAAATGGCGTCAGTTCATTAGCACATTTGAAAAAAAGTTTTGGAGATAAATTGTCATGACCAGCACTTTTACCTGGTGTTAGATTTGATATGATATGAAATACCTCATTAATCGTGGTATGTACAACTTGAAAACTGCCGTTTTGTTGACTCAGTGTCCTTAAGGAGTTACATGAATCGATGGGATTATGGTTTATCTGAATTCTCATAGACTCTATAGATTCAAGAAAATGTCTATTAAACAATTCAGCCTTTTCAGAATCGTTCAGGACTAAGTCGCCGTTAGCGGCCTTCAACTTGATTGATGGGCTTGCTGTTCGTCCCAGAGTACTATTTAAGAACTTCCAAGTCTTTTTTGGATTCTGATTAAATTCACTTAAGTTTTCAATGTAATAGTTGTTCATTGAATCGTTTAAAGCCTTTTTAATTACTTTGCATATTCTCTTTAATCTTTCTTGTATAGCAAAGTCATGTGGTCTTTTCCTTCTAATCTTCAACAGATTGTTTTTATAATTTATTAACTTAAGTAAGTTTGCATTTATCCATGGAGCGATTTTCCGTTTAAGATTTACTTTTTTTACCTTTCTTATGGTGCAATTTTCAACACCATTTTGCAAGAATGACATCAGTGAATGTGTATCTCTTGTTGGATCGCCGGTCTCTCTTAGATTTGGGATATTTTCTTGAATGTACAATTTAACATAATCATAGTTACAGATTGATACAATTTCTTCTACAAATTCCATAGATTCTTTCTTTATTCTGATTCCGCATGATATAAGGTTATGATCTGAAAACTTACATTCCATACTGTCTATTCTCAATTTGTTGCTTATATTGCTATACACATGATCAATACTTGTTTGACTATCTGGCCTTGTTACTAGTGTATGACAGTTAGTAAAATCATAGTTTTTTACCAAGTTGAAGAGTTCATCAGACAGGGATACATTTAAACAATCGATATTGGAATCACCTAATATAACACATGGACTGCGACCATAGCTTTGGAGTAAATTTTCAAGCTGGGTGAAAAAAATATTTAATAAACATTTTTGTGATCTATAAAAAGACACAAGCTGCAAACTTTTGCCACTTATTTTAACGTTGTTTAGAGTTAAAACAATCACATCACAAAAATTGCTACTGGAGACAATGTCAATTATGTAATCCAAATCACTTTTTACAAATATAGAGGTACCTCCATATCAATCACTCCGACAACAATGTACAGGGGCATAACCACCAATATCGTACAATTGAACCAAATCTTTCCGAAACCATGTTTCCTGCACAGCAATAATATTGGGTAGGGGTGAAAATTCAGTAATTAAGCTTTTAAATTTATTAAATTTATCAATTGAAGAAATACTTCTCATATTAATTGAAATTACATTAAAATATTCAGAATAATTTACAGTATTTTGAAATGAATTTACGTTAAAAAAGTAATGATTATTATCCATATTGAATTTAAAAATTAATAATTATAAATTTGAATACTTTACAATTGACGATAAATAGACTTCTTCTTAAGGCAAATTACAATGACTCAAGTTGATGACAGTTTGTCATCGCACTGAAGACATGCTTTATAAAACCGACTCCAATTAATCATTTCTGTGATGCCAATGTGTCATCCCATTAATGACATAATTTAAATTTTTGACACTGATGAAAATTTGGTCCGGTGATGTTAAGACTGACATCACAGTGATGTAAAGTGTCATGGGGTCAAAAACGAAGGCACTTGTCATAGTACTGATGACAAAATACATCAGCGTTATGATGCCTTTTCTATCAGTGTGGTGTAAAATGTCACAAAAACATTTGGCTTTTTGAATATATTTTTTTCACAGCGATATCGCTTTTAGGCATTCTTATTATCTAAGACCTGTAAAAACTGGAGTTGTTTACAAATTTTACTCTTTTTTCTTTCCTTTCTCTAGTAGTGCCCTTTAAATTACTTTGTAATAACAACATAAAACCCTCATTAAGGACAGTAAAATTGTTGCTGAGGATATGAATTACTTTTGCTATTTAATGAAATAAATTTTATATCCGGTATTTAAATAAAAGCACGTACATAAATGGAAAATTGTACCGCATCACAAAAGCAATAAAAATAATTCAACTACATGTCGAATAAACAAAAAAATCGTAAACGAAAATAAACTACAAACAATAATGACAATATTTCCGCCTTTATTGTCAAATCATGATTGCAATTTACCTGCCTGTCGGGACTTCAGAACACCCACAATCCACATGGAGCCAACGCGACACTCAAAAATCGAATGTAATAAAAGAATGTTAAAAATTCTATAGAAACAACGATGACAATGACGACGATACATCATCACCATCAGCTGGAATGTTGTATAATAAAAACAGAAAAAAACTCTTTAGAAATTTTATGTGCAAACATTTTACGAGCTTTGAGTTGGAAGTCAACTGTTTACCTTTTCTTTGGTAAAAAGTTTGACTTAAACAACAATAACAAAAAAAAAAAAAAATATTTTTTACCAAAGTGGCATTGGCAGTGAAGAAGAGTGTTTAAATTATAGTTCTTAATAGCATTTAAATACATTGGTTAAAGAAAATGATCGATTTGCAAAAGGCATAAAATTACTTTTAAAACAAATAAAGATTTGTATCTTGTTAATAAAGTTTAGGAGTTTTTTGTCATATTATATTACCTTTGAATATATTTGTAAAAAAATGTATGTACATATAAAAAAAGTGCTTGATATTTATGACATGGATTAAATGGTAATTTTTAGTCTAATACATATTTACACAGGATAGTGGTGGACTTTGCTTTATTTAAATGCTGCTTGCGACCGATGACAAACGTAGGAGTCTGATTTACACAGCTCAACACGAACAAAAATTACGGGGTTCTGACAACGGATTCTGATAGAGAAGACCAAAAAAATTTAGAAAGGTCACATTGGATTTTTTTTTTTTTTTTGGAGGCGGTACAGTTACCCAGTCTTGGCCTGTTCATGCAGCACATCGTTATATAAAACTATGTTTCCTTTACATCTGAGGCGTACGGTATATTTAGCAACTTTGTAGAAAATTGTATGCCAAATATTTTTGTGGAACATGTTAACCCTATAACTCCACCTCATAACAGCTTTATTTTGCATTATTATAACAAATCGTAAAAAACACCCCGAAAGAGGGGGATGACATGTTTTACAAAATTATTGGCCATCAAATTTTACTATCTACGTCGGAACACGCCAAAGCCCAACGCTTAACACAAATACCAAAAACCTGTCAAATTCAAAATTATATACTCTACAACTCAGATGTAAAGAAAACACCTTGTGTGTTCACCCATAGTCATATCGTCAGAATGTCCTAAATAATATTTTACAATTGTTTAAAAAAAAATAATGTTGTGTTTCAAACAAAATAAAAATGTTAATGCTGTGTTCATTGATTCGTCATAACTGTAAAGTAGTAATTTTAATTTGTAGCGGTTGTAATTATTTTAAGAGACTTTACAGCTATAAAACTACCTTGTGAATCACCCAATAGTTGTAAGAACATAATTTGCAAGAATGTTCTAAAGCTGGGAAACTTTTACAACCTATAAAATAATATTCCGATGTGATCTTTCAAAATGCCGACACTCGTATATTTTTCTTGGTCACCACAACCAGAATCCGTTGCCAGAACCCCGTAATTTTGAAAAAGTTTGAAATTGTTCTACAGTGTTGATATGCAAATGCATACTATTTTTATATCCGCACCAAAATAGTTGAGATAGTGTTTTGCGTTTGTGCAGATGTGTGTAACACTTAAAAATATTGCTCCTGGACCCACCTTTTAGTATACCGACCCACCTTTAAGTATACTATGTCCGTCCGTCCAGATGTCTGGCTGGTTTTAATTGTTATCAGGAAGAAATATGGGTGCCATGTGAAAGTATTGAAAATGGTGTCAATACTTTCACATGGCACCCATACAATCAAAAGAAAAATCAATCCATCCGTACTTAAATCAAAACGATATTACTAGTGCGCTAAGAACGGATTTTCCTAAATCAAGTACAAAATGTTCGATTCAGGTACGGATTATTCAAGTGCCTTGCAGTAAAAATAATCCGAAAACGGAATTGACGTAAGCAAAATTGAGATAATATTAATACCAAGCCGCTTGATTCCAGAATTTAAAAGTTTATTTAATCCGGAACTTATACTTTAAAGTAGAGGAGCAGTGAGAGTAATAAGGAGCTTAAAGCACAAGGGGTTTGAGTGTCGTTTTTTAAAAAAAAAATTGAGATTAAGTACTCATATACCCCGGGTGCTGCAAGCGAAACAGGTATTTTAATGACAACTGCTTTAAAAAACAAGTTAGAGTGCTATATTCGGCTGTGCCGAATCTTTGATACCCTCCACCGACAGGAGTGGGCTCTATATGATAAATATACATATGTATATCATTAACTAAGCTTCACAAAAACGAACGTCGGCATTAAAGTTAGTTGCGGTTTAGACCTGAATTAAATTATTGACCGACAATAAGAACATTTTATGCGTTTCTAGTTAGAACTTTGAACTGGCTTGAGTAAAATATCATGATTCGTAACAGTTTTAGCCGAACTAAAATAATTTTTAGGAGCGTTATTTGTATTGGACGTATGGTAAATTATGGACAAATCATCCCAAAATTCTGAAGACTGATTTCTGGTATTACAAAAAATAAATTAGAATAAATTTCAATACAGCAGTGTAATTAGTTTTAGCGTTAACAGTAAATTTCACAAATTTGCATGATATTTTTTCTGGCCATATGAATTTAAGTAAAAAATTTCTTCGCAATATCTATATCTGTGATGGTTTTAGGTGAACTTAATTATTTTCCCAAAGTTTGATTTATTTGGTTTTACGCGCAATAAACTGTTTTCCGAGAGTAGGGTCTATATGGGGCCTAGGGTAGATTATGAACCAATCTTCACGAAGTTTGGCAGTGTGATTTCTCGTCATATAAAACTGTGACGTACCGAATTTAAATTTGATAGCATTATTTATTACGGTTCTAGACGTACTAAACGGTTTTCCGGGAGTAGGGTTTATATGGGGCTTAGTGTAAATTATGGACCGATCTTTAAAGAATTTTACAGTGTGATTTCTGGTTCTTTAAAACTGTGACGTACCAAATTTAAGTATGCTGGCGTTATTAATTGCGGTTTTAGGCGTACTAAGCTGTTTTCCGCGAGAAGGGTTTATATGGGGCCTATGGTCAATTATGGACCGCTCTTCACGAAATTAAATAACAGTATGACTTGCAGTCGTATAAAGCGAATTCGTGAAAAATTTTATGTCATTCCGTTTATTCCATTCCGTGCATTTTTCCACCATTTATTTTAGTTTTTGTATCAAAATTATCAATTTTTTAGGGTGGTGGTTCCACATTTTGATTCACAGTTCTGATCCTAGTGCGCCGATGTTGCTGGATTTCAATCCCAAACTTCTTAGGATAACTACAAGCAATTTGAGACCAAGTTTGTTCTTTTCTTTTGCGTTTTTCGAAAGTGAGCGTGTTTTAAACAAACGGACAGACAGACGGACATGGCTAAATCGACTTAGATTTAGCTCAAGGAGACAGAATATATATACTTTATGGGGTCTTAGATGTATTATAAAAAAGTTTCACACGAAATGACAAACTTAGTATAACCTCATTCAGCACAGTGGTGGTGGAGGGTATAAAAATGCACTTAAACTCCTTGTGCTTTAAGCTCTTCATATGTTTTTCTTATAGAATAATTTTAAACACTTGAAAGAAATATTATTATTTATTTTTCTGTTACGCATGTTTTACTTTTGTTGTATTTCCCTCTGTTGTTTGCAAAAGAACTCCCAATAATAAGACACCATCAGAATGGCCCGATATGGTTTTCGTCATCTTGTTTACTTTAAAAATTTGAGGCCTTATTAATAACGAAAAGTTGGCATAAAGTTAGCACAACGTTTATTCATAATACACTTACCAAACTCTGGCTAACGATTTCCTAAACTCTTGTTAACGAGCTGCCAAACTTTTGCCAACTTTAGAAAAGCAGCCGTTTAATGGCAAACAATTTTGTTTGTTTTCTTTTAATTTATTTTAATTTTAAAAACTTTTTAAAATTGTTATTTGCGTAGGGAAAAATAAAAAAGTTAAATTAATTGAAACCAGCGATAATTAATGCAAAACGTTTTTTTTTTTTTTTTTTTTTTTTTTTTTTTTTTTTTTGTTAAAAGTTCTCAGACAGCCAAAAGTTTGCGATGAATTAAGTCAGTGCTAACAATCTGCTAACAAAATAAGCACAAAAACTAATGAGAACTTGAGAAAAAGAGTACTTATTTTTCTAATAGAAAAAGTATTTATTTTTGTTCGCGCTGTCCCAAAAGTAATCCTTTATGATTTGGCCAATTACAACCTAAAAAATAATACCATTATTTTATACTTAAAAGTTGTATAAAAATATGTAGTCACCAAAAGATACAATATATAAGTAGTTAGAAATTAACTTTCAAAAAGGTAAAAACACACTAATTAAAATTGCTCTGAAATCTTATGGAATTTTTGTTGAAAAAGTGTAAATTTATTTTTCGATATGTAAGAAAATATTTATTAAAGAGTGTTTTGGCTGCACAAAATCATTTATAGCTCTAACACTGTAATAACAATGTGTATATTAATATATGTGAATATACGGGCCTGTCACAGAAATCAATTTCGAGAAAAACTTTTTTAATTCCGAGAAACTTCTTCAGAAAACGAAAACTGTTAAATTTTCTCGGAGTGATATCACTTTTAATTGTTCGATCGAAATAAGTTTTTGTTTTGGTTTGCACAATATTGCCACATTCAACTTAAAAATAACAAAATTAAAATTTGTCGGAATTGCGAAAATCGATCGAAATGAAAATACGGATTCAAAACCATTCCAAACAATTTCTGTGACAGGCCTGATTATGTTTATTATCAAAGTTGTTTTTGGGAATACTATTATTTATTAAAAGATTTTGTTTGTTGTGCTTAATTCCCTTTTTTAATAATTGATAAAAAAATACTGAGTTTTTCAAAAAAATATCGTTAATATTAGATTGACATCACTACTTGTATTCTAATCACAAAAATATATTGTGTTGGTTATATTGGAACATATTTATATATATTAGACCGACTCAAGTTGTATGGAGCCGAAAAAAGTGTTTTAGTTACCCCTCTGAAAATAAAGCTTGTTATGTTTTATGATGGTTCCCAAAATATTTTGGTTCTAGCGTTGACCATCCGTGAGCTGGACAATTTTTAAAAAAGGTCTTTTTTCAGTTTTTCGAATTTTATTGTACTTTGCTCCAAGACGACATAAATAAAATTTGGTATCATCGAAAAGAGTTTTTGAAGCAGCATCAAATGGTATATAAAACTTGACCACTTGCGGCCTACTAATTGATATATTTAACTAAATACATATTTTCGTTTCGGGTTTTAATATAAATTCTACGTATGAGGAAGTTATGTTCTGCTTTTCAAATTAAATTTGTTTTAAAATAATGTAAGTTAATTTTTTTTTTAATTATTCACAAAAAACGCGAAAATCGCGATATATTTGATCTATTTTATATTTCTCATATATAGGCAATATGGGTATCAAATTTTTTAATTTTTCAATTATAATAACCTGGTGATAAGCAAAAGATCCGTTTTCAAACACTGGATGCTGTGAGTTAAATTTAAGTTCTTAAATATTTACCCGTATTCCAGTTGTCGTCCTCAACGTCGCCGTCATTTTATTGTCAACACCATTTTGTGTCAACATTAACATCAATTCGATAACATCTTATCATTCCATAACAACACTGTGGCGACGTTGAGTGTTTATCGTTTATTTCAAGATTTCAAATACACATCTCTAATTTTTAAATCGGCTGACATGGGTTTGTTGTTATTTTAAAATAAAATTGGTTTACCTTTTGCCAACCATCTCCTAATCTTATCGGCAGGCCAAGAGAATTAAATATTTTTCCTATTTATTCCCATTGCTTTTAGTTCGAACACTGCCTATGCGAAATTCTACTACAAGAGAGATATTCTTTTGCAACTGTTTCACCAATTTTTCAAACTGAGCTCCATTTGTAACTTTAATTTTTTCTATTTTTTCCATTCTTATTGTTACTTTAAATTTACTCAAGTCGTTATCAAAAATGCCTACGACAAATTCAGAGTCGTCTCGACACAACACCGCCGTCAAATTTTCTTGTTGAATGTAAACCAAATTTCGACAGTCGTCGTAAATTTTCGATAACGACAACTAGAAAGACAATTTGAGGTTGACAACACAAGACAACAATGTTTTGTATCGATGTTGACAACTGGAATTATTTTTTAAATAAAACCATATTAATCTATAAATAACAGACAAATTTATAATATTATACTTAAAAATAAATTTCCGAAAACACAAAAAATGGATTTTTCTACTGTTCAGCTGAACAAAACTAAGCTTCCGACAAACTGTGACATAATCCAGCAATTGTTATTTTTGTAATATAAATTCTTCAACAATTTAACTCTATCAGTAAACAAGAAAATTCTTCAACAATTTTTTCAATATTATCACGTTCATTCGCAACGCAATGTCGCCTATTTATTTCTCTTTAAAGAAATCAAAATACGTTTACGACCGTATTGTGAGTAACTGGAGCGTGTTTTAAAAAATATTTACGGCGTTACTTCCTGTTTTCTTACGACGTAAGACCCAGTTGTTTTAATACAATAAAATGTAGTATTAATCCCATAAACTATCACGGGTGTTCTGGAAATCGAAAACGCAAAACGCAAAAATTTAAAAGTCGTTTTTAAATAAGATTTTTGTAGTAAAAGAATTACAAATACAATACAATACAATTATTTCACTTTTAAATAGAATACTATAAGAAAATTATAAAAAAATTGGATTGTGAGTGTATTAAAAATAAATTCAAAATTCTTGCGTTTTCGATTTCCAGAACACCCCTGTATCGACCAGACTGGCAAATTTTGTTGCTGAAATTTTCAAAAAAGTCTGCTTTGAAATTGCATTAGTCTCCAGATTATAAAATTATAGTTTGCAATTTGTGTATTTTTTTCTTGTCTTTCCTCTTCTCCTTTTATTATTTTGTATATAAATATAAAAAAACACCACAGCCAACTGCAAGTAAAAAACTGTAAGAATAACAAAACAGAAATGCAGAGTACATGAAACTTAACTTCCTAGTTTTTTCAGCCCTCTAACCGATACACTCCAGAATTGCCTATTTTAAAGGAAATTGACCTTAAAATTAATTTTGTAAACTTCAATATTCGAATTATGAGAAGAATTACTTACTTAAATGTTTTGTTCCCCAGCAAAAATAAAGTGAGAAATTCAAAGCGAAAAGTGAACAAATTACGAGTGAAAAAATTGTTCACGATAAGGGGAATTTTTTCCGCGAACATTTTTTCACGTTATTATTCTTCTATGAATTAATTTTTTTCATGGGAGTTGTTCATGATCGCAAATACGTGAAAAGGGAACAAATTATGAGGGAAAAATTATTCACGATAGGGGTGATTAACTTAATAAAACATATTTTTTTTTAAAGATATTGTTTGTTGTGCTTAATTCCCTTTTTAAATAATTGATAAAAAATTCTGAAATTTATTGTTGGAGGATAAGCTGTTCCTATGCGCATTTCACTGGTTGCTTAGGCCAGATCATCAGGAAACGTTCTCCTAAATAATTTTAGAAAAGCCAAAGCTATCAGCAAACAAAATTACAGAGGGAATGAGAATTACCTACAAACACTCAAAAAGTCTTGTTTGCAACGATATTAAAGCTTAAACAAAATACCAAACAATAAATCAGTGATGAGTTTTATCTTTTCTTACATTTCCCGCTACAATTATTTGGAATTCTCCCAACATTAATTGTAGTTGTAAGTGGGTAAGAAAAAACATATTAAAAACAAAAACAAAGTGCTTTTATTGTTTTCGCAAGAAATCAAAATAAAAACAATTTGATATGCGCATAGGAACAGCTTATCCTCCAACAATAAATTTCAGTATTTTTTATCAATTATTTAAAAAGGGAATTAAGCACAACAAACAAAATCTTTTAATAAATAATAGTATTCCCACAAACAACTTTGATAACATATTTTTTTTTTTTTTTTTTTTTTTTTTTTTTTTTTAATAAAATGAATATGTATCCAACATTTTTATTTTTCGAATTTATTCTATGAGTTAAATTTCAGTTATGTATTTTATAAAGCTTTTTTGTAATAATTGTATTCCTTAAATTTTTTTAGGAATGACTTTATACACTACCAGACTATTATCTTGTATAAAATCATTCCTAAAAAATTTAAGGAAGAAAACTATTACAAAAAGCTTTATAAAATACATAACTGAAATTTAACTCATAGTATAAATTCGAAAAATAAAAATGTTGAATATAATAAAGTTGCTTATGAAAAGAAATAATTCCCAATATCTATTTGATAAAATTAATATTTTTATATACAAAGACCTCAAGGTTAATACAAATTAATATAATAAATAAAAAATTTAATAAGAAAAAATTGAATTAACAAAAAAATATTTTTTGCAATTTTATTTTAGTGTTTATTTTTAATTATTTTATTTTTATTATAACATTCTTTTACTTCAATTATAATTTGGTAGCATTTCACAAATTTAATTTCTTTCCCACACAATTTGCTTAAATTTTTTTTTCATTTTGCTTCTTTTTCAATTGACAAATTAAAATGTTTTTTCATAGCAGTAATTGTCAACGAAACTTGACAAACAATGATTGCAACATAAATTGCCGGCAATAGATATGTACAAAAAAGTGTTGTATAGATTAACTGCTCGTTCGCCGATATCGAACGTTAACGTTCGCATAGTAAATAACATTTAAAACAAAAACAAAATTCAAAAATTGTTTTTGTTTTAAATGTAATTTTCTATGCGAACGTTAACGTTCGATATCGGCGAACGGGCAGTAAAGATAACATAATCTTGACATTTATTGCAATAAATGTCGCAATATTTATCTCTGGCATAAACGGGCAGTAAAATACCGAGTAGACTGTCAATCGTTATGTTTGCTCAAGAACAAAACGTTGGCAAAATTGGCGACGGAAGATTGTTTATGTTTTTCGATGTAAGGAAAATGTATGACATGAAAACCCATATTAAAATCACAAAAATAACAATAACAATCAAGATGGCGTTTATTTATATGAAAATAATGCAGAGATGTTAGACATCGTTGTGCGAACAATTATTTTAACAACGCTGTTTAGCCAAGAACAGAACATCGACAACAGCACTTTAAAAATTCATGTGTGCACAAGAAATTGTTTGTTGCTTTAACATAGCGAATCTAGCTAATCTTGACGGCATACAAATGCTATGACTTAAATTGTATTTTGCAACCAGGAGGAAGTAACACGTTAACATCTAAAAAATCAGAATTTTGAAGATAATTAAGCAAAAGTGCTCCTTCATGTCTTCTTTATATGTAAAAAAAAAATCAGTATTAAATCTTAAATTTAAGCGAAGGTAAAAAAAATATATTTTATTAAATCAGTATATAAAGAAACATTTTGAAAACTTAAGTCGCTCTTTGTCAAGTTAGATTTTTATTAAGATATGACTACGTTGCTGTAAAGAAACGATATGTACAAAATTGTAGAAGAAATAAGAAAAAAAACAAAGTTTTTAACAATTCACTTTGTTTACTACTTTTTTTTAGCTTAAAGAAGCATAAAATGAAACATAAAGTTCGTAAAATAAGCAATTGAAATTAGCGGGTGATTCATCGTGAGGTTTTAAAATAAAACATACATTTGAAAGTGAATGAAAAACTGTTATTATAGAACAATTTATGGCATTTACTGTCTGAAAATTATATCATGTAAATGTTGGCCATGACTACGTCTGAGGTGGTCCATTCGGAGGGTTCAATTTTGGGCGACTCGTTCGAGTATAGCGACTAGTATCTCGCGAATAAGACGAGAAATGTTGGCTGGCTTATTCCAGAAGACCTCAGGCTTTACATATTCCCAGAGAAAATAGTCCAAAGGTGTGAAATAGCATGAGCTGGCCAATTTACCGTTGCAAAACGTGAAATTAAGTGCTCTCTAAAATGATTTCCCATCAGGTCATTGTTTCACGCGCTGTATGGCTCGTAGCTACGTCTTGTTGAAACCAGAGCCCACCGAGACCTTGCGCTTGAATTCCAGGAAGCACATAGCCCGTTGACATGGAGGGATAACGGTTACCACTGACGGTAACATTCTGATTTTCCTCATTTTTGAAAAAATACGGACCAATGATCCCATAATCCACACCATACCGTTCTTTCTAATGTATGTAATGGTAGCTCTTAGTACTCTTCGGGGTTCTCATCAGCCCAAATATGGCAATTTTTTAATAAAGTATCCATTGAGCCCGAAATGTGCGTCATAACTGATCAAAATTGGTCTATAAAACAAAATGTTTATTTTTTTTTTTTTTTTTTTGAGTTATGGGTGACTCTTGCCCTGATAACTTGCCAAACGATACGGAACAAAATTGTCAAAGCAATTTAATATGAGTCACGCGTGATCAAAAAGTATATTGAAAATCAAACCTCACGATGAATCACCCTTCAAATATAAAATTTTTGTTTTACGCTGTGAGTATGAACAAATTGTTTTTTTTTTAGGAAAAATGTCAAAAGATCAAAAAATAATCTTTTAAATAAGTATATTTCCAACGACAAAGATGTCTTCAAAACAGATGGAAAGGTACTTTTTGCATAATCTGCAATAAAAGTGTTCCATTTTAGTAAAAATTTCGAATAAATCACAATCTGCAAAGCCAGAAACACATAAATTTGTATGACCGTGCTGCTGAGAGGTTTTGCAAACTTTAATTTCAAGCAAATCAGCTTCTGGGGATAAAACTATAATTTAAGTTTGGAACCAGTGATGCCAATACAAACTAAAAAAAATTCCTAGGTGTCTGAAAAATCCCCTTTTTCCCTGCAACCAAAATAAAATGTTCCCTACACTTTTCCCTACTTTAAAAATTTATTGTTTTTCTGGCAAATGTCTGACTTCAGTCTTATGGGTCGATTACGGATGGCAACACAACTGAAGTTGAGTTACCAGCAGAGAAATTAGTCAACTCCGTTCAATCAAAAGATACAACATTTTTTCTTATTTTATATTTTAACATGAACAACTCAACTTCAGGTCAGCTGCCATCCATAATCGAACCATTAGAGACTTCTATCAGATTTCTGCCAGACATTGACTGTACGTAATGGCTGGCCGCTTTCGGATCGAGTTCGCATGGTTATGTCGCGGGGAATTTATGTACCGATATGCCTAATAGATTTCTGATTGAAATCTTACTTAGCATTTACACATGCCACTGCCAGTTCGAAAAACTCAATACACTCACGATTTTTTACTAATACACTCACATTTTTCGCAATGGCAGCTCCAGTGGCAGCAAAAATTTCATGCGAGTGGAAATTTGGCACTTGCATGCCACTAAATGTCAAAACGATTAGCAATGTTACCCTGTTCAATTTTTAATGCAAATCGACTGGATTGTTGTCGAACTGTAATTAAAGTTTTAACTGTTAAATGCATTTTTATGATTAATTTGTAGTAACTGGCGTTAATATAAGTAAGTTTCCTAATTTTAGAGCATTAATTTTGCTAAAATAATGCTAATATAAATAAATGTAAACTATTTCCCCAAAACTAAAACTATGTGATGAAGTCGGCAACTCTTTTTTGTTTTCTGGTACTTTTTTTTTTAATTTGAGATGTAAACAAATTATCTCAAGTTGACGCTTCGACGACATTTTGAAAATGAACTGGCAGTGGCATGTGTAAACAGAAACGCAAATGGCATGAGATTCGACTATTTCGAACACTTTTTCGTTTATAATATGTATAGAACAGTGGCATGCCACTACTTGCATGTGTAAAGGCAACGTTATAGATGTGTCTAAAGCCTATAGTACACGGCATGTAAAAAGACACATGCGCATGTGGTTCTGACGTAATTTTGACGTCACTGCAAAGCCACATTAAACATTGCGTGTTGTGTGATGACGTCAAAATTACGTCAGAACCACATGCGCATGTGTCTTTTTACATGCCGTGTACTATAGGCTTAAGTTGTTATGTTTTTTTTTTAATAATTACAATTCTCATTAAATTGAAAATATTTTATAAATAAAATAAGAACAAATTAAAAGAACAATAAGGATATCGGCTAGCACATCAGAATTTTCCATGTCTTTTTCATTATATTTCTGTCAGATATTTATTAGAAATGCCGGCAAAAAAAAACAGAATTGCCCACGACATGCCTGCCACTATATATCCTTTACTCTAGAGACAAAACATAGTCAAACTGCATGCTTGATTTTTTCATTTCCTCATATTTGTCCTTTTCAAAATAATTAAAATTTTTCAAAAATACTTAGGGGTCATTTACACGGTGTCTTTTCAGACATATCTGTTTTATTCATTCTCTTTTAAACATGCTTCCAAAAACCTATTGTCTTTTCACGATGTCTTTCCAAACATGTCTGTTTTCATGTCTAATTGTCTTATATCCATATACATACAAATTAAAAAACATGAAATTTCAAAAAAAAAAAAAAAAAACAACATGAAAACTCGTATCGTCTCTGTTTGACTTCCCCTCTTTCTTCTCTAACCCGATCGCCTACAAACAAAATACACGTGCTTGTTAGACATGTCTGAAAAGACACCGTGAAAACTCCCTTTTATTTAAAATAATTTTTTTAATACAAGTATCTAATATTTTTTGTGGCAAACTCAACGCCAAGTAAAAGGGAAGGCTCTGAGAATTTTAAAAAAATATTTACTTCAGTTGCCCTAAACAAAAAAAAAAAAGCGAATATTAATTACCCAGTAAAAAAAATTTCTGTTTTTTGAAGCACTTAAGAGAAAAAGCGCATAATTGAGCGCTTCAATAAGAGAGCTCTTATACAGCAGTAAATGATAATGAATAAAATATACAAAAATAGCTGCTATTTTAGTGCTGACAATGAAGAAGGTTTTAAAGCGATAACAAACTAAAAATATATTATGGTTTAGGAAAATGCTTGAAAAAAGGCATTTAAACAAGTAAAAGCAAAACAATAATGAATATTTTAATATAGTTAGCCCTTAAAAAGCGCTTTAGGAGTGCTTTGTTTGCGTGTTTTATTATGTTAAAAGAAGCGCTTATTATCAGCAGAAAATAGTCCTCCAAACCGGGAACACTCCATACAAAAATCAGGCATCCCATCAGCAGGTTTGAAGCGATTTGAGGTATGAATTCATATATAAAACCTGCTCCTTTTGGAGCACATTTTTTACTGGGTAGTATTGTGGTTATTTTATTGAACTGTTAATGGTTTTAAATCCAAATTTTGGTATTTTAATCAGGCTTAAGTTCATTGAATTTAATTTTCATTCAATTATTTTTATGAAGCTAAGGCACGAGCTGAAAAATATCAACAAGAAAAAAGAAAGACAAAAACATGAAAAACAAAAAAAATGTACTTTGGATTTCGAAAAGAATTCTTGACAAAAAGTACGAAAAACAAGAAGTAGGGAAGAACATGTAGATCAATTAAAATAGGTAATCATTCATTCAAAGCATACTTCGATCTACCAAGAAAAAAAACCCTTTGGTTAAAAGATTGATGTTTGACTAATGACGTCATCCGTCGTCAATGGGGGTAAGAGCTAAACGGCAAACCCCACTGAAGAGATTGTGTGGTTACAACTAGTCTGGTAGCCTGTCCGTGAACACCTGGGTTCAATTCCCAGACCATTCAAGAATGAAAAATGATCAATAAATTTTAATTCATTTCATGTTGTAAAATTCCTTTCTTCATAAAAATGATTTAATGAAAATTAACTGCCTGGCCCACAATGTCACCAAGAACATTTCTTTCTTATATTTATATTGAAAACAAAAACAAATTTAAATTTTGTATTATTGTTGTCAATATAAAAATGCGAAAGAAATGTTCTTGTCGACATTGTGGGCCTGGCAGTAAATTCAATGAACTTAAGCCTGATTGAAATATCAAAAAAAAAATTTTTTTTAAAAGTATATCTATATAAAATTTTTTTAAATAAGAAATTGTATGATTTTTTTTCTTTTAGTTTAGAACGTGTGGAGTTTTTTCTCGGTACAAAATAAATTTCTATGTAGAAATTTAATTCATTAGATACTCGCTTTTAATATTCGCATACATTTTAGCGAATGTGAGTGCGAATGAAAAAGAGTAAAAATAAGCGAATAGTTCTCAAATGCGAATCCGTATATTCGTCGCACCCAATATAAGCGTACGTGGATTTGGCACATGTTGAATATTGCCCGGCTGCTTGGACTAATGGTATAGGGTTTCTGTTAAAAAATACTACATTTATACTAATATGCTATTATATGTGAAACATTTTAATTTTTAAATGAAAAAAATACGAATATTTACGTATTTTTAGACAATATACTGAAAGAGTGATAATATTTTGAAAATTCCCAACATTTGCCTTAAAATAAAATTTTTTTCCTTTTTCTCGTACTCTTGAAAATTTACGAAAAATCCCTACAAAAAGGGAAAATTTACTTCCATTGGTATCCCTGTTTGGAATTATGTGATGCTCTGTTGTATACAGATATACCCGTTTAAACATTTCTTTAAACAGTTACGCGAATACAACTATTTCTTCGGATACAGCCCATAGAAAAACTTAAGGCCCAACCATAATATGCATGAGGCCGCTTAAGTCAACTTAAGCCACTGTGCGAATACATATAAAACATATGTGGCCAACTATAATGTACTTAATGAAACTTTTCGTTAAGTTTCGTCAAACGTCATTTGCTTAAGCAAAGTGCCAAACTGAGCGCACATTCCGTACAGAATCAGCTGTTTGTGTGTTGTTACAAAAAAAATAAATAAATTGAAATGGATAAAGAAAAACAAGAATAAAGAAAAAGAGGAATTTTACATATATTAATTTTGTATAAATTTTTTATTAAAAAGTATGTAAAACAATCGCCAATTTTTTTCTTTTTAAAACGTTCCTGGCAAATGAAATAAAACATAAACGAATACAGGGCTGTAATTTTTGGTACTTCTTTATTTAAAGTACTCGCAAGAAAACCAAATATTGCACAAATATGAAACATGGATCTTAAGTTAATGTAAGCAGATTATGGCCACTTAAAAGTCTCTTTTAATTTTCTCAAGCATTTGACAGACTTTTCGTTAATTTTTGACAGTACTTTAAGCTAACTTATGCATATTATGGTCGGGCCTTTAGCTCGTCAAGTTGTACATACTATGCAACTTTTTTTATGTCCGTTTGTGTTTTGTTAAGTTTCTACGTTTTTATAAATTAATAAAAATGGTTAAATAAATCAATTTTAAATGCATATTTTTAATTTTTTTTTTTTTTTGCATATCTTGCTATTTTTGGGGCATCT
Source organism: Pollenia amentaria (assembly GCA_943735925.1). Lineage (NCBI taxonomy): Eukaryota > Metazoa > Arthropoda > Insecta > Diptera > Polleniidae > Pollenia > Pollenia amentaria. Next base: position 176,881,779 of record OX031010.1, on the reverse strand, counting down.
TTAATCTGCATATTTTTCGATTTATGTGAGTTTTTCATGCACTTAAAATTCGTGCCCTGATTATAAACAGAAAAAAAGGAAAATGTTATTTCAATTAAAAAATTTGTGACATTATTTAAAAAATTAATTAAATTTGTACGAGTAAACAAATTAATAGTATTAATTAAATATTTTTTTAAATTAACAACATTTTCTGCAGTAATGTTGTTGATAAAAGTAAACGTTTCATTTACTTGATTAATTTTTAAATAAAAAAAGATTTAATTTTTGATTAATGGTTTAATAGAAAACCAAAAAAAAATTGCCGAGAATTTTTTCTGTGTAAGTATTCATTAGACGCAAGTTGACGTATTACAGACACAAAACATATTAACCATAGAAAACTAAACCTTTTTCTTTAACATTTAAAGCTAAACATCGCCTATAAGGCTACTTTTTTAAAAAAAATAAGAGTTTTTCTAATATTGATTGTAGAACAAGTGAGCCACACTTCAAGTTTTTTTTTTTACAAGAGATAACTTTGAATAATATAAAATTAAAATAATTAATTTGATTCTTATAGCTAACAGTACTAAGTTTCATAAATTATAAACAGTTTCATAATACCATTTATATGTTGCTTTGTATTTAAAAATTATATCAGGCCGTTTTCCCATAGGAAGTTGGAGATCTGTGTCCAAGACAGTACGTTTTATTGCATTTTGAACAATAAAAAACACTCTCTTCCTTGGTAGTCATTAATTGCACATTTACTATTTTCCTTACTTTATTTGTAGTTCTGAGTTTATTTGCTGATCCTGAGAAGTATAAATTTATTAAGAACATCTAGTCAGAAAAATAAAATTAAAGCTAAACCTCGCCTCACAGGCAACACGAAGTAGTCTCCTTCTCAAAATTTTTTTTCCCAATGAACGTCCGTTCACAAGCTCACACGATAGAATACTGCGGTCGTTTGAAAGCTCGTGCATTTACTTGCATACGATCGTATTGAAATACATAAAAATAGCATTCGTTGCACCTCAAAGACAGGGTTTAGTGTTCTAGGGTTAATCACTTACAACCCGTAGTGTTCGTTGGTTATAAAAAAAAGTTGTATAGAGATTAAGCTAATTATACGTATTCAGCATAGTCAATACTTGTTTTTTTTATCAAAAGAGTTGAAATACATTATCCCTGTACTGTTGGTACAAGTATGACTATGCACAACGGCAAAAGCCATGAGTAAATATGAAGTATAATTTTTATTTTAAGTACTTATTGCAATTTAATTTATATTTTCATTTACCTGGAAAATAAAAGTTCTTTATTTAAACAATTTTTTTTTCTACCAAATAGAACTGTGTTAAACATATGGAGATTTAAAAAAAAGTACTAAAACAAGTTTTTATTTTAAGAAAGAATAAAAACATCAAAACCAATTGCAGTTGATTCCATCCATAGATGGGGGTAGTGCACTAATTTTGCAGTTTCAACTCACAGTTAGTGATAGTGCACAATTATTGCAATCATTTTGTTGATGTTGAGTGATGAGTTGAAAATAAGCCGCCTCACTAAACATGCGTAATAGTGAGTTAAAAATTTGGCACTCGAAAAAAACATAGTTTGATTTTAGCTAAATCAATCAGCAGTTTATTGCAACTTTTGTTCTTTACTCATTTGAGTGCAACTAAAAATTTTGCACTAAATTTACGAACAAAAATCTTGTTGTTGCTTGATGAAGGCCAGAAGATATTCCGTCATTGACAAAATGTTATGTTGTTTAATTTCCGTTGCTTATGCTTTTCATCACAAGAATCAAAAACTATGCACATACAAAATTATGTTTTTTAAATTTTAGTGAGAATCTGTTTATATGCAGGTTTTTTGATTGCAAGTACAAATTTTGCACTATTTGAATTGAGTGCAGATTTTATGCATTCAATCACCGTTAGTTCTAGTGAAAAAAATTGCAATACCAATCAGAAGGGTGCCCCGGTAGGCTAGTTGGTAGTGAGCTAGTCTATCAGTACCGGGGTTGCGGGTTCGACTCCCGCCAGAGACTCTGATCTCCTGCAGACAAGCGAAGAGCTTCGCGGGATTAGCGTAGGAATAAAAAATAAAATAAAAATAAAAATTATTTTTAATGCTAGTGAAAAACATACCAATCATCACTAAAGCTGGAAAAAATAGTGTACATTTATTTTTTTGCAGTTTTATTTAGTGATACTGCAATGTTGATTTAAATCAAAATTTAGTGCACTACCCCCAACTATGACTCCATCTCTTAGATTCAACATAATGGCATTTGTGGAACAAAGATTCGTTTAAGAAATAAAATTCTGCATTTAAAAATATTAAAAGGAAATAAATACAAAACCTTTGTGTGGGCAAACGTACACACATGAATCTGTCCTTCAGATACTGATTCGATTTCTAAGTCAGATTTAAAAAAAAAATTGTATTTTCATTCTATTCTCTTTTGACTTGAATCATAATATATTGTTTATTACCAGGACAAGTTTTTAGATGCACACAAACATTAAAGAGATGCAACCAAAAAAAAATATTCAAAAATTTTGCAATAAAAGCATGCAAAAGTCTATAAAGAGCTGTAAGAGTAAATTTGTTAGTCGTTAATGGGTTATTCCATGTCAAATCGATCAAGAATGGGACCCGACCCCTTTCGATTTGAATGAAATTTGGTGAGAAAAAAGGTAAAAATATGAGTATTTCTTTAATTTGACACCCTCTCCTTCGCTAGATGAAGAAAAAGTTTTTATTTTAATATACAGGAATGCTGCCATGACAAAAATGGTAGGAAAAGAGACAAAGCAAAACGACTTCGCTAAAATAATGTATAAAACTCATTTAATTTCTTGGAGACGCAACGTGAGCAAAAGTGTTATTTTCTTTGAAAGTGCCCATATTGAGCTCCAAAAAAATAATGCAACAAACTTGATCAATGTCTTTACTTTTTCTAAATCACCTTAAATCATACAAATCAGGCTTAATAAATACTTATTACTCAAAATTACAATATGAAAATTTTATTTACAGGTTGCGAAAGAAAAAAAATCATATCTTAAAAAAGAAAAAAAAAACACCTCCTTCAAAGTTTCAGGATTTTCAAAGAACAGTTTGAGGTTGTATATAAAAAAAAATCAGCCAAATTAAAAAATAGGTTTTTGACTTAGTACATTTTTAAAATTTAATATTTTGCAGACATTACATTTTTCAAAATTAATACTTATATATTAATATTAATAATTTTAATATACTGGTTGTAGCCCCAAGTATTCCCTTTAAAATGATATACAAATTATCTTCGTATGTGCAGCAGGTTTTGAGATATTGAAAAAATAAACTCAACACATTCGGCTAATTGGCGAAATTATTTGAATATGACGTGACCTTTGAAAAAAAATTTTTTGGAAATTTTTTTTCGTTAATATATGTTCCTTAGAGGATGAAAGGAACCTTCTCACCAAATTTCATTCAAATCGAAAGGGGTCGCGTCCAACTCTTGGTCGATTTGACATGGAATTACCCTAATGGTAAAAGGGAAATTTTTCTAAAAAAAAATTATAGCTAATAATGAACTTTATACACGTTGTTTTTTTTTTGTATAATTTGATCAAGTTGTGCAACCAATTGTCACGTCAGTCCTAGAAGGTGAAACGCAACTGCAGCGAAACCCTCTAAAAATTGTTGTTTTCAATCGTTTTACACAGATCCTGAAACTTAAATTGTACCAGAATGTAATAAAATTATCACAATCAATTAGATTTGCTGTGATAACAGTTAAAACGCAAACACGAGTTTCCTGCACGTCGGTTTTAATGCAACTGATTTCCAATGCCTATCAACTCGGTCTCAAAATGGTCGCATCATGTGAGGTCCCTCAAAGGAGTGTATGGCATAAACTCAAATAAAACTCGAAAACAACTAGAAGTTGCAGTTTCGTTGTAGTTGCGTTTCACCATCTGGTCTGGGCTTTAGAGTACTGGTTGACCAACAGTAAGTCATCGGTTGAAAAAGAATCTAAAAAATATTGATTTTCATTTAAATAGGCAATTTGTCTATTGTTTTTCATTTACGTTCTGATATTTAGTAAGAATCACCGTGTGAAGTGAACAATATGTTTAAAAAAAAAAGGAAAACCCAATACGCAATATTATTGACAAATATAAAAATATAACGGAGTTATGGAATATTGAAAGCGATAAATGAAAAATTATATTTTATCAAAAAAATCGTCTTCATCCTCATCTTGATTCGACAAAAATATTTTCTTCATACAGTTTAATGAACAGTTGGTTGAAAAAGTTACCAGCTCAGCTGTATGACCAGTTGCAAAGTATATTGTTACCTAAAACGCAAGACATTTACAGGAGAAGCAAAAACGATTTAAAATGATAAATTAATTAATTGTCTTAAACTGTTCCTAATTTAGTTTTCTTCTGTTTTTCTTGTAAAACCAACCAGTTGCTTTGAAAATTGGCAATGTTGCATATTATGCAAACTGTTGGTGAGGCCCTTAGGAGTGTATCATATAATCTCTTGTGGATAGGGTCGTTTGTTTTTTGTTAATAAAATCACTAATTTTGGTGGAAAGATTCCAAATTTTTTTCATCAGTTAAAAAGTCGATTTTAAAGTTTTGGTTAGTTAGGGCCTTTTGCGTTTTTGGTAACGATATATATGATAATATTTATATATATGTATGATGACATTTATTTCAAAATGCAAAATGTAAAAATTTATTTTTCATGCAAAAGGTCATAAAAACATGCCCTCTTCATTACTGTGCAAGTTCAAGTAATTATGTAGGCGTATGTGTGTGGGGGTGTGTTTGTATGCACCCTGCAGCTAAATTCTTAACTAGTAATGTTTTGCGACAGTTTGTTACTAGTTCTTAGGAGACTATTGACAAAAGTACTATTTTAGACGCGTCGAAAAAGTACAAAATGAAAAAAAAAATATGAATTATCCATTGCACAGGTATAAAGTTGACTTAATGTGTTGTAGAAACAACAACAACACTACAAGATTAGGTGAAACATGTAAAAGTGCTATATTCGGCTGTGCCGAGACTTTGTTACGCTCAACTAGGAGTAGGAATATTTCAGGATTGGGCTATATTTATTAAATTATTGGCCGATTATCACAAAGATTTATTATTTTATTATCAAAAAAGTTGTTTTTGGGATTACATAATTGTTTTCATTAAAAGATTTTATTTATTGTGCTTAATTCCCTTTTTTTAATAATTGATAAGAAAAATACTGAAATTTATGCTAGGAACACAACTGGAGCGAACGACGAATTTTTGGCCGCGAATATTCGTCGCCAAAAATAAAAGACGCTTGTGTATATGAAAATGCACACAATCAGGGCGCCAGATGTGGCGAATTTTAAATAGATTTAATTCTATTTCATACGCCGGCGAACGAGGAACAAATCAGTACTAGGTGGCCATGTTTGGTTTTAGTTAAGAAGTAGTTTAGTAAATAAAGTTACTTTTTATTTTAATAATTGTTTTTTTTTTTATTGTATAACACATAAAATAAGTATACAAAGTATTTTGCTATAAAAATAGTTTTTAGTTGTGATTTTGATTATGTTTTTATTTTTAAGAGCATTATTTTTTTGAATATGGTCACACCATTTCTCTCTCTTTGCAAAAACAGTGATCAACTTTCTCAATTATAAAAGCTGCCAGCTATTCGTCGTTACTGTGCTTCATACGACGAATTTACTCAGCGAATTTTTACGGAAAAATTCGTCGTGTTGGGCGAAATGCGTCGTTCGTCCCAGTTGTGTTCCTAGCATTATTGTTGGAGGATAAGCTGTTCATATGCGCATTTCACTGGTTGCTTAGGCCAGATCATCAGGAAACGTTCTCCTAAGTAGTTTTAGAAAAGCCAAAGCTATCAGCAAACAAAAATATATAGAGGGAATGAGAATTACCTAAACTCAAAACGTCTTGTTTGCAATTTTCATTCGCTCTGTAGTCTTGCTTGCTGATAGCTTTGGCTTTTCTAAAATTATTTAGGAGAACGTTTCCTGGCCTAAGCAACCAGTGAAATGCGCATATGAACAGCTTATCCTCCAACAATAAATTTCAGTATTTTTTTTTATCAATTATTAAAAAAAGGGAATTGAGCACAACCAATAAATTTTTTTAATGAATTTATTATTTTATTTCTAGTCACATAAAACTTAAAGGGATCTAATATTAATAAAATATCATAATTCGTTTCGGTTTCAGGCGTATTAAAATATTTTTTAGAAGGAGGTTTTATATTAGAATTTTGGGAAACTATGGTAAAGTGATTTCTAGTTCTAATGCACTATGACAGACAACACTTTTCTACCAACAAGAGCCTAATTTGTTCCGGCTTATGACGTTTGCAGTGTGGCCATTTTGTTATTTTTGCAGCAAAATTTAGCATTACAAATTAATATTTAGCTGCAAAATTTTCATTTAGCACTTGGTATTTTATTTAGCAATTTTAGGAAAAGGTTTTTAGCTAATTTTTAGTATTATTTATTTTAAAAATTTGGACGAATATATTTATTGTTTTTAGTACAAAATTTTTATAAATTATAATAGATTTTGACTAAAAATAGTTGTACCCAAAACTAAATTTTGTATGAAAATAGATAATTCTTATGTTAACAAACCTATCCAGTTAAAAAAAAAAAATTGAATATTCAGGGAATATTAGAAATGCCTTTATCATGTCGATTGTAAGCATTATTCACCCTTTGATATTACGATATAAAAGTACAAGGAAATTTCACTTTGTATTTAGATAAAAACTCAATGGTGTAAATATTTAAAAAAATTGTTTGCTCTAAGTTGCTGAAAAAATAATTATTTTAAAGATTTAACTTTTCTGAAACTATAAAAAATAAAATGACCTGAAAAATTTGTATATTTAATCGTTTGAATTTAACATGTATCAGTTTGTGCACCCCTAAATTTAATCTTAACTACTTGTGCTTATATGAAACCATTTATTTCAATTTCGTTACAAAATTAATCACTGAAATGTATTTAGTTTCGAATAAAATTTTATACTGGTAATAAATTTTTAACAAAAATCTTTAAAAAATGTTTGCATTATTTTAGCACTTTTTTAAAATCATTTTTAACAGTTTTTGGTCATGTCTAACGCCAGATTTAGACGCAAAATTTTTTTAGACCTGGCCACACTGGTCGTATGTAAATGATTTCTCAGAGTGGGATTTATATGGGGCCTTTGGTGAATTATGGACCGATATTCACAAAATTTGTCAGAGTAATTTGTAATCTTGTGATACTATGGCAGACTAAATTTGAAACCATTATTCATTAAGTTTTGAGGCGTACTAAATAGTTATCCGAGAGTGAGTTTTGTATAGGGTCTATGCTTAATTATGGAGCGTTCTTAACAAAATTCGGCAGAGTGGATTTTAATCTTATGAAACTATGAAAGACCGAATTTTACTGCAATAGCATTATTTGTTATGTTTTTAGGTGTCCTTAACAATTTTCTGAGAGTGGGCTTTATTTATATGGAGCCTATTTTAAATGATGAACCGATCTTCGCAAAATATGATTTGAGTGGGCTTTCCAGTCATATTAAAAAAATCTGTACAAAATTTAATGATAATCGGTCCATCTTGTCACCAATTTATGTCAGATTTTGTAACAAAAATATAATTTTTTTTAGGGGGGTTGTCCCATATTTGGGTATATAACTTTTTTCCTACTGAACCGTTCGTGTTGGATTGTATTTCCAAACTGCTTGGGAGCACTACAAAGAATATGACACCATGTTCCTGTGTTATTTTCTATTAAGTCTTTCGAAAGTGAGCGTGTTTTTAACGGACAGACAGACATGGCTTAATCGACTAAGAATTACTTAAGGACCCAGAATAAATAACAAGATATATAATTTGATTAAAAAAATTTTAACACGGAATACCAAATTTAGTATACCCTCATTCACCTCTAGTGGTGGGGGGCATAAAAATGTAAAACCCAAAGTGAACATTTTTGTATTGTGACAACTTTTTTGTTTTATGTTAAAAAAAATTAAATAATTCATGAAAAGAAGAAAAATTCCCCCATTTCTGTTTATTAATATTTTTGAGTTAAATACTTCAAACTTTCAGAATAGAATGATGACGAAACCATATCGGGCAATTCTGCTGGTGTCCGCAAATTAGGGCTCCTTTGTTAACAAAGAATTACAGCAAAAGTAAAACATGTGTAAAAGGAGTATACATTGATAGTCTCTCTCTATGTCGGGGGTAAGTGCTTAAAATGATTCCTAAATTTGAAGCTTCTCCATTGCTGCTGCTGCTTTGGCTTATAAAGCAAAAAGTATGAAAAAACTATTAAGGGCATAGTAAAATATAAACTTAAATTTGCTTTTTATACTTATACTTTAAATTAAACCATTAGTTTTTAACTAGTATATAACTGCATATAAATGAACTAGTTGGGTTCCTATAGCAACCCAACGTTAGAATCGACAGTTTGATATGTGAAATAAAAACAGGGGGGCTACTTTCTATTGCGATGCGAAAGAAAATCGTAGCAAATCTAGTGATTGGTACTCTTTAATGCGTTTGCGCATTTGTCTTTCGCATGTTATTTTTTTTCTTTTCGCAAATCATCATTATTTCTTTTATTTAAACTTTCCAATTTAAATTTTTTTACATATTTTGCTATTTCATTACTGAAAATCTATCTTTGATTTTTATTACCAGTATTGCTTAATTTTCAAACAAGTTTGCGAAAGTGATAGAGAGTACCAAGTTGGAATTTAGCTTTCGCATCGAAATTGTATTCGCATCGCAATAGCGAGTAGCCCTCCAGTTATGCAACTAGTCTGCAGAAAATAGCAACTAGTATATTTCTAGCTTAATAAGGCCAACTTTGTCTGCAGGGCAAATACGCTTACATGCAGATACATACAATTAAACTTTCACATGCACGCAAAAACGTATGTGTCACTATCAAGCCAAATGAAACGAGTTGCCATAAAAATAAATATTCAAAACTTTTTTTTACGATTTTTGCCTGTTTTCTTTTATTTAGAAGGATAAAAAAAAAACAAGAACAATATTTAACGAGCATGCAAACAATGTTTTGTACTTATATGACTGTGATACTCTTAAAACAACAATAACAATAAGAATACAAAAAATCAAATGAAGATTAAAAAAAAGAGGAATAAAAAGTACGACAATGCGAGGGGATTTTCTTTTGTATTCAACACATTTTCAAGTGTTTTGCTTAATCTAAACGTTTATAAAAATATCGCTTTTTTTTTGATTGTTTTTATTGCAACATAAATGCGAGTATACACGAGTTCGTGCTTTGGAGAAATATTTTCGCAAAAATATTTCACTTCATCACGTTATTTGTGGCCTGAACTTTAAGTTGTTGTGGTTTAAAGCCGATCGGGAATGTTGTAAAGAAACTAACTTTTTGAAATTTAATTTTGCCTTTTTAAGATTCAAATATGCAGCATATCATTTGAATAATTTATAAATTTTAATAATATTTTGTCAACAATGCATTTTTATTGCAGCGTAGGGTATAACAATATTTGGCCATACTTTATTAAAGTGCTTTTCTATTAAATCGCCTTAACTTTTTTCGCATATATGCAATGTATTTATGTACGTATGGCGTTTTAAGTTCAAGCGTTTTGTTTCACCTATTGTTATTAAATGCTTCATTGTTTATTATTGTTTTCCAACAGAATTTTTTAATATATTTTCATTGTTTTATAATACACACTCTTAAGGCCTCGTTACTCTTACGCAAACGTATACGTTGCTGATCAGCTGTTCCGTTTTCCTTACCAAGTCTATGTATAAATAGGTACTCTTACGTAAACGTTACGTTGCGTTGCGGATGAACCTGATAAAATTAAAATTTCTCTCCGTTTTTACGTATCCGCTCTTCAGAATTTTATTTTTGTTTTCAAGCTGTGTTGTCAACAAAACGTATTAGCCGGCGGTTCACTTTTAGATTTTATAATTAAGATTCTCTTTTTAAAACAAAAATTTAAAAAATATAAACATTACATACATACATACATATACAAACATACATAAATATAATATATGGGGGATTCAATGTCAAGTGACCCAACTTTTGAAATCGATGTCTTCCGATTTGGATGAAATTTGCACCAAGGTTAGTCTTATTGGATAGTAGTTTATAGTGGGTTCGAATCACACGCCAGCCAGCCTGGCTTCGAATCCCAGGTCAGTCAAGAATGAAAATTATCAATAACAATTTTAATTAATCTTCCATGTTGTAAAAATTCCTTTCTTCATAAAAATAATTTAATGAAAATTAAATTTAATGAACTTAAGCCTAATTAAATAGTAAAAATTTGGATTAAAAACCATGAATAGTTCAACAAAATAACCACAATACTAATTATTGTTAAAGCTAAGGCACAAGCTCTATGTGTTCATTTGTCCTTCAAGTTGTGCTGAAAAAAATGTCAACAAGAAAAAAAGAAAGACAAAAAACATGATAAACAAAAAATGTACTTTGGACTTCAAGAAGAATTCTTGACAAAAGTACGGAAAAAACAGAAGTAAAGGAAAAACATGTGAGATCAATTAAAAATGGATAATCATTCAATAAGCAAATTTCGATCTACCAAAGGTTAAAATACAATTTGGTTTAAGGATTGATGTTTGACTACTGACGTCAGCAGTCATCGATGGCTGCGAGTGTAAGACGGCAAATCCCTTTGAGAAGACCTAGTGGTTGAGGTCGAAACATGTCAGGGTAACCAGCCGCCTGGGTTCGAATCACACGCCAGCCAGCCTGGCTTCGAATCCCAGGTCAGTCAAGAATGAAAATTATCAATAACAATTTTAATTAATCTTCCATGTTGTAAAAATTCCTTTCTTCATAAAAATAATTTAATGAAAATTAAATTTAATGAACTTAAGCCTAATTAAATAGTAAAAATTTGGATTAAAAACCATGAATAGTTCAACAAAATAACCACAATACTAATTATTGTTAAAGCTAAGGCACAAGCTCTATGTGTTCATTTGTCCTTCAAGTTGTGCTGAAAAAAATGTCAACAAGAAAAAAAGAAAGACAAAAAACATGATAAACAAAAAATGTACTTTGGACTTCAAGAAGAATTCTTGACAAAAGTACGGAAAAAACAGAAGTAAAGGAAAAACATGTGAGATCAATTAAAAATGGATAATCATTCAATAAGCAAATTTCGATCTACCAAAGGTTAAAATACAATTTGGTTTAAGGATTGATGTTTGACTACTGACGTCAGCAGTCATCGATGGCTGCGAGTGTAAGACGGCAAATCCCTTTGAGAAGACCTAGTGGTTGAGGTCGAAACATGTCAGGGTAACCAGCCGCCTGGGTTCGAATCACACGCCAGCCAGCCTGGATTCGAATCCCAGGTCAGTCAAGAATGAAAATTATCAATAACAATTTTAATTAATCTTCCATGTTGTAAAAATTCCTTTCTTCATAAAAATAATTTAATGAAAATTAAATTTAATGAGCTTAAGCCTAATTAAATAGTAAAAATTTGGATTAAAAACCATGAATAGTTCAACAAAATAACCACAATACTAATCATTGTTAAAGCTAAGGCACAAGCTCTATGTGTTCATTTGTCCTTCAAGTTGTGCTGAAAAAAATGTCAACAAGAAAAAAAGAAAGACAAAAAACATGATAAACAAAAAATGTATTTTGGACTTCAAGAAGAATTCTTGACAAAAGTACGGAAAAAACAGAAGTAAAGGAAAAACATGTGAGATCAATTAAAAATGGATAATCATTCAATAAGCAAATTTCGATCTACCAAAGGTTAAAATACAATTTGGTTTAAGGATTGATGTTTGACTACTGACGTCAGCAGTCATCGATGGCTGCGAGTGTAAGACGGCAAATCCCTTTGAGAAGACCTAGTGGTTGAGGTCGAAACATGTCAGGGTAACCAGCCGCCTGGGTTCGAATCACACGCCAGCCAGCCTGGCTTCGAATCCCAGGTCAGTCAAGAATGAAAATTATCAATAACAATTTTAATTAATCTTCCATGTTGTAAAAATTCCTTTCTTCATAAAAATAATTTAATGAAAATTAAATTTAATGAACTTAAGCCTAATTAAATAGTAAAAATTTGGATTAAAAACCATGAATAGTTCAACAAAATAACCACAATACTAATTATTGTTAAAGCTAAGGCACAAGCTCTATGTGTTCATTTGTCCTTCAAGTTGTGCTGAAAAAAATGTCAACAAGAAAAAAAGAAAGACAAAAAACATGATAAACAAAAAATGTATTTTGGACTTCAAGAAGAATTCTTGACAAAAGTACGGAAAAAACAGAAGTAAAGGAAAAACATGTGAGATCAATTATAAATGGATAATCATTCAATAAGCAAATTTCGATCTACCAAAGGTTAAAATACAATTTGGTTTAAGGATTGATGTTTGACTACTGACGTCAGCAGTCATCGATGGCTGCGAGTGTAAGACGGCAAATCCCTTTGAGAAGACCTAGTGGTTGAGGTCGAAACATGTCAGGGTAACCAGCCGCCTGGGTTCGAATCACACGCCAGCCAGCCTAGCTTCGAATCCCAGGTCAGTCAAGAATGAAAATTATCAATAACAATTTTAATTAATCTACCATGTTGTAAAAATTCCTTTCTTCATAAAAATAATTTAATGAAAATTAAATTTAATGAACTTAAGCCTAATTAAATAGTAAAAATTTGGATTAAAAACCATGAATAGTTCAACAAAATAACCACAATACTAATTATTGTTAAAGCTAAGGCACAAGCTCTATGTGTTCATTTGTCCTTCAAGTTGTGCTGAAAAAAAATGTCAACAAGAAAAAAAGAAAGACAAAAAACATGATAAACAAAAAAATGTACTTTGGACTTCAAGAAGAATTCTTGACAAAAGTACGAAATAAACAGAAGTAAAGGAAAACATGTGAGATCAATTAAAAATGGATAATCATTCAATAAGCAAATTTCGATCTACCAAAGGTTAAAATACAATTTGGTTTAAGGATTGATGTTTGACTACTGACGTCAGCAGTCATCGATGGCTGCGAGTGTAAGACGGCAAATCCCTTTGAGAGGACCTAGTGGTTGAGGTCGAAACATGTCAGGGTAACCAGCCGCCTGGGTTCGAATCACACGCCAGCCAGCCTGGCTTCGAATCCCAGGTCAGTCAAGAATGAAAATTATCAATAACAATTTTAATTAATCTTCCATGTTGTAAAAATTCCTTTCTTCATAAAAATAATTTAATGAAAATTAAATTTAATGAACTTAAGCTTAATTAAATAGTAAAAATTTGGATTAAAAACCATGAATAGTTCAACAAAATAACCACAATACTAATTATTGTTTTTTTTTTAATAGAAAAATCCTCGTCTTGATTTAGAAATTATTTTTTTTTTATACATAGCCCACTCGTCGCCCACAAAGCGACCAGAACTAACTTAAAGGAAAAGACCTAACTAAGCTTTCTTTTGAGCAAAAAAAAAAAAAAAAAAAAAAAAAAAATACCCGCCTCAAAAAAAAAATACAAAATAAGTTTTAAATTTAAAAATTTAAAAAACAAAAAAAAATTTTAAAATACCAAAAAAATTTATTAAAGGACTTATGTGATTAAGATTAAATTTTTTAGATTATTTATCTTTTTGTTTTTATTATTATTATTTAATATTATTTAATTATTATTACAAATAAATAAAAAAAATTAATTTGTCAACATCTCTATAGAAAAAAAGTGATTTGATTCCTGGGATTAACATATTGTGGGTATTACAGTATCGAGGGAATGAAATGCTAGTTAGGTATCTTATATACCGTCGGCAAGGTTAATTTGTCTAGTTTCTCAGCATAGCTTTTATTTTTAAGATTTTAGAAACACTTACACACAAATAGGAAAAAAAAAATTCAAAATAGCGACCAGAACTAACTTAAAGGAAAAGACCTAAGCTTTCTTTTGAGTAAAAAAAAAACATAAAAAATATATATATTTTTATAAGTGATAACTGATTTTGCTTATTTAAGCTCTAGCGCTTCTAGTTTCCAAGAAAAACACATTTAAAGTTTTTCATATAAAAACATGAAAAATATATATTTTTATAAGTGATAACAGATTTGGCTTATTTAAGCTCTAGCTCTTCTAGTTTCCAAGAAAAACGCATTTAAAGTTTTTCATATAAAAACATAAAAAATATATATTTTTATAAGTGATAACAGATTTGGCTTATTTAAGCTCTTCTAGTTTCCAAGAAAAACGCTAGTTTCTAAAAAAAAAAAAAAAAAAAAATACCTGCTTCAAAAAAAAAAATAAAAAATAAGTTTTAAATTCAAAAAAAAAAAAATTTAAAAATTTAAAAAAAACAAAAAAAAAATTACCGAAAGCTTGAAGAAATAGCTATCTAATTTGTTTGGGACAAATTTTGCTAATACCAATAGATAATAAGTTACATGGATGAGAAAGAACACCTAAATGTCAAATTTTGACCCCCTCTATATCAGAAACTTTTTGTCCGATCTTGTTGAAAATTTGTGTCTAAACTAGTATCCAATAGGACTAACCTTGGTGCAAATTTCATCCAAATCGGAAGACATCGATTTCAAAAGTTGGGTCACTTGACATGAAATCCCCCATGTACAACCTTTTATTATGAAATTCCTCATATACAAATGTAAATATGTATATCTATGTTCGCACTTGATGTTATTTATATATGAATAAAAACTTTAATGCATGTCATATCTTTCTATGTATGTGAAAAGAAAATGATGTTTACAAGAGAAAAGAAAATAAAAATTTTGTAACAAGCTAAAGTCATAAATGAATTAGTTTACGCACTAAAAACACTTAACTTTTCTATGCATAACAAATATTTTTATTGCGAACAAAAATCAAAATGAATTTCTAAAGAAAAACTTATGAAATCGCATTCAAATTGGAATATAAAAAATGTCAAGTAAATATTAGTCAAGATGACATAATGCGTTGTACATGGAAATAGTACTTAAAATATTCGCACTAGGTTCAAAAGTGACTCAACTCAAAAAATTAAATTTTTCTGAAATCGAGAAAAAAACAGTTTTTGATTAAAAAAAAAAGCTAAAAACAACAAATTCCCAGTAAAAAAAATTGTATTTTTTGAAGCGCTTAAGGAGAAAGCGCATAATCGAGCGCTTTAGTAAGAGAGCTCTTTTACATCAGGAAATGATAACGTATAAAAAATACAAAAAAGTGCTGACAACTCAAAGCTAATATCTCAAAGCTATTAGCTTATTATCTAATATGAGATATTAGATAATAAGCTAATAGGCCTGTATGGCTGAACTTTTGTGTGATCCTTTCCTGGCTTTGGTATCATGGTTACTAAGGAAACCTTTCATTCTTGAGGGTAGTATTGAAGGTGTGAAATAGCATTAAAAATAATAAGAATAATTTTCTTTGATATACTTGGTAGCTCCAAAAGCATTTTATAACTGATCTTATCATAATATTCAAGTAAAAATCCCTGAAGAAGGCACACAACTAGGGATGCCAAACGGGAAATCCCGAATCCCGGAATTTTTCGGGATTGATATATCCCGAAACCAGGGATTTATTTTTATGAGTACCGGGATTTTTAACATATCAACTTTTATGTACAAAAATGTTCGTTTTTTTTTCAATTTTTATACTCTATACAAAAATATTTTTTAAAAATTATATTTAAGTTAATTTTTAATTGCAAATAATTCTTATTTTTGAGTTTAATTTTTGTTTTTGGAACACAGCGAGCATTTAAAATTTTAATTTTTTGCTTGTTATATGACGACTATTTCTGGATTTTTGTATTTTGCTTAATAAGAACCATTATTTTAAGAAGAAACGAAATTTGCAGATTCACATCTCAAGCCTGTTTTACACTTACGTTTAGCAAGTTCAGCTTTGGCTTAAGACATAATACCAAAATAAAAATGATTATTTTTATGCAAAATATAGAAATCATGAAATAATTGTTATATACGAGTATCAAGCAAAAAATAAAAGTTATTCACGATCCAATTAAAGTATATTCGGAAACTAAAGAATAAAAGTTGATATAATTATAAGAATTATTATGAGCTTAATGAAATAGCTCATATTCCTTCCGGTCCAATAATAATAAACAAATTACTTTTTTTATAAATAAACACTATTTAACGTATTCATAAAAAAATTATTTAAACTTGAAATCTGTTTTAAGAAATATTTGTTTAAACATTTTGTCTTAAAATAAATTTTAAACGTACTTAAATTATTGATTATGAATCTCGCCCTCACCCTGGAGATGTACTGCACTGCCGTCGATATAGTGTTACAGTTTTTAATTCAGCTATCGATCTCGATGAGGGACTACACATTGCCGTGTATTAATGTCGTCACAACTTAATTCACATTAAAAATTGAATTGCTGTCAAAAAACCGGAATGAATTGATCTGGAAAAACTAATAGATACGTATATTTTTTTAAGCTTTTTTCAGAATCTGATCAGTTTGATCATGTGTGAGGCCAGTGTTATAAACATATGTATAAAATAAATTGTTTTGTTATTTTCATTTTTAAAAATTTATGTAACGTATATAAAACCTTTTGAATATTCAAGAAGTGTTGTTTAATAAAAAAAAGTAGCATCTTAAAGAAACACATTGGTCCCGAAAAATCGCGAAATCCCGGGATCCCGAAAATCCCGAATCCCGGTGTGTGGATTGAAATACGAAAAATAAAATAAATTTTTTTTTAATATCTTATACGATAAAAATATATTAAGACAATATTGCATGCAATAAAAAATAATAGAAAGAAAATACGATTATTTATACTAAATTTTAAAGTTTTTATGATATATCAAATCATTTCTATCGACTTTTCTTTTATATTAGATAATATTATTTTATTGAACTGTTAATGGTTTTTAATCCAAATTTTGACATTTTTAACCAGGCTAAATTTCATTGAATTTAATTTTCATTAAATTATTTTTATGAAGGAATTTTAACATGAAATGAATTGAAATTTATTGATGATTTTTCATTCTTGACTGAGCTGGGAATCGAACCCAAGGTTTCACGGCCAGGTTGCCCTGACATGTTTCGATTGTAACCACAGAATCTCTTCAGAAGGGTTTACCGTTTAACACTCACCGCCATTGACGACGGCTGGCAGTCAATAGTCAAACATCAATCGTTTAACCAAATGATATTTTTACTGTGGTGGTTCGAAATTTGCTTTGAATGAATGTTTATCTATTTAATTGATCTACATGTTCTTCCTAACTTCTGTTTTTCGTACTTTTTGTCAAGAATTCTTCTTGAAATCCAAAGTACATTTTTGTTTTTCATGTTTTTTTCTTTTTTTTTCAGCACAACTTGAAGGACAAATGTAAACATAGCTCGTGCCTTAGCTGTTAACAATAATTAGTATTGTGGTCATTTTATTGAACTGTTAATGGTTTTAAATCCAAATTTCGATATTTTAATTAGGCTTAAGCTCATTGAATTTAATTTTCATTAAATTATTTTTATGAAGAAAGAATTTTACAACATGAAATGAATTAAAATTTATTGATAATTTTTCATTCTTGAATGAGCTGGGAACTGAACCCAGTTATTTTCTTTATAATATTTTTTTTATCGCATGCCAGTGATGGAAAATTCAGTACTATGGTACTTTTTTCAGTACTTTTTCTTTTCAGAAATACCACATCAGGTTTAGTACTCTTTTCTTTTTATGCTTCCTTGTAAAGAAATCCAGGGTGACTTTTTTAAACCCTGACAAAATATTGTACGGGCCAATTACATACAATTTAAAGCTATTTTTCGTTCATGTTTTTTGTTGCAAAAATATTGATATTCTTCAAGCACCAATGTCAATTTAAATGCGTTTTAATTACATGGTTTCGATAACAGTATAATATACATGGTATGTATTAACTATTTTGACTCACCAATAGTTAACAAACTTATTTTGAACACCACTAGAAAACTTTTTGTTCGGGAATGAAGAACGAAAATAAAAAAATGCTTTGAAACTTTACAAAAAGTGGAGGCTGCTTCCAATGGGTTAAGATTTATATAATTCTAGAAAGTATATGTTCATACATGCACACAGAAAAAATACCAATGTCAATTCAACAAGGCGCAGTGTTGATTGAAAATCATAGTCAATTTCGGCTAAAGTACAGATTTTATTTCAATTTATCATTGTTTCATAATAATTTTAAATGGTTAATGTCAAAATAACATTGTTCAATATTGAATCCATAAAATCCTGTTTTACGTGTTATGTGTGAAAACAACAACAACACTCCAAGAAGAAATACATGAATTTTTTATTTTTATATATAAAATAATATAAAAAACAAGGACGAATTCTCGTATTATTTAGTTGAAAACATCAAATTCTCGAAGAAGAATGATGACGAAAACATATCGGGCCTTTTCTGCTGGTGTCTTTTAATTGTGAGTGCTTCTGTAAACATCGGAGAAAACAACAATGTGCAACAGGAAAATAAATAATAATATTCTTTCTCTCTCTTAAGTTCAGGGGGTAAGTGTTTACAATAATTCTAAAACAAAAACATATGTAGATTCTAAAGCTTCTTCTTACTATTATTTCACACTCAAATTAAACTGATTCTACTTTAAATTCAAGTTGGTTTAACTTGAAACAACTTTATATAACGTGAGTCGTAGTGTTATTTCAATATCAATGTTATTTTGCTCTAACTTTACTGGAATGTTAAATTAATATGAATTAAAGTTATTTAAAAAAAAAATATTGCTAGCAAGTTATTGTAACCGAAAAATGTAAAATCAGCCTCGTTTTCGACGATTTTACATTGATTTTCTTTTGTGTGTTTGCTTACCAAAATCTTATTTTTTATATTAAAATTAATATATTTTTTTTTAACTCTTTGAAATTTTTGTGTTTTTTGAGTATATTTTTTAATAAGAAATATGTTTTATAAAAAGTACAAAAATGTTGTATAAAGTACTCTTTCGCTTGGTGGTCAGTACCATCTTAATTTTTAAATTTTCCATCACTGTCGCATGCGATATATTTTAATATATTTTTTATTGCATGCGATATTTCTAAAAAATGTATTTAACTTTTAGTATTAATCTTCACATACATAACTTAACTGACTTAATAAGGCAAATTAAAATACTTTTTGTGTTCATTCCCTCTCTTGCACATGTATCGCACAACAGCACAACTTATGGTGTCTAGACATCATCAGTACTCAATAAATATGTACATGAAAAATCAATTATTACTAAAAAGAAAAATTATCCCTTAAAGAAAGCACTAAATTCTCACTCTTATTTTCTTTACTCTTCATTACAATATAATTACTTAAGTGTTATTCTGAAAAAAAAAAAATATAATATGAGTACAAAAGCGCTCATTAAATCTATAATACCACCCGATGTTATTTGAATTTTTTTTTATTCGTCTTATGAATACATTTAAATAAATCAGAAATTCTTTGAATCTAAATAAATTCCATATTTAACTACACTTCAATACGTCTTGGTAACCAACAAAGAAGACTGCAAAAATATTTATACGAATGGATGGATGAATGTATTAAATTTATATATTTTAAACATTTGTATGGTTTAATATATTTTCCTTTGAATTAGAAGTCAAACAAATCCGTCGAAACGAATTTGCAGTACTCTGCTTCAAAACAGATCAACAAAAATTTGAATTTGGATGCTTTGAATAATTTTCGAATATACTTTAAGCTGCTAAAAAAAAATTCATTAATAAATTGCACTATGCGACAGTCAAAATCGGGATGGGATGAAACCAACGGGAAATGTTATATCGGTAAAAAAGAAGTTATACGTGTCCCGGCGTTTCGCTGGGTCACGTCTAGGAATCGAGATATATCGATTTGAAGTTAGTAACTATCATATAGGGGAAATTGTGATCTTTGGTGGTCTATTTTTTTGACATAACACTACGTGTTAATAATTATAATAAATAATATCGTTACCTTAATATAAAAAGGCCCCAACTCATCAAAAACACTTTTTACAGGAGAAGGAAAAAACTTAATAAAAGCTGAAATAATATAGCTACACAACCATTGTCAAAAAACATCTTTATTAAAATTAAACGAGGAATTCAGATTGAAATACATAATATGTATTTCTTTCGAAAAATTGTGTGGATGAGTTAGGCCTTTTTTTCTTTAGAAAAATTGTGTGTATGAGTTAGGGCTTTTTGTATTCTGCTTATAACTTCTTTATTTTTAATCTAATTTGCTTGAAATTTTAATAGAATGTGTATTAGCAACCATTCTACAATAATCAATAAAAAAACGGATTTCCAAAAATAATGAGTTGGGGCCTTTTTATATTAAGGTAACGATATATAATAAATATTATCCAAATTCATTGAAACATAAAATCAATATTCTTGTCAAAATGAGATACCTTCACTTAATTGTGAATAAAAGCGAAACGCGTCGATCGATTTTCATGATCTATGTCTCATTTTGTTTAAAGGTTATGTGACTTTACGTGAAAGTAATAGGACTTGACACTTTTTTTTACCGTTTTGGATTTTTTATGAATTAAAAATAAAAAAAATTAAATTTTTTAGGCAAAAAATAGTTTTTTTCTTCATTCATTTATTTATAACTGCGAAACTGTTGCTTATGTAGCGAAACGTTGTATGAACAGATTAAAGAAATTGTAATTCCTAATCTTTTTAAATTTTTTTCAGCAAAATCGGACTAGTTCGCGAGTTATGACCACCAAAGGTGACAATTTCCCCTATATGATAGTTACTAACTTCAAATTGATATATCTCGATTCCTTGACGTGACCCAGCGAAACGCCGGGACAGGTATAACTTTTTTTTTACCGATATAACTTTCCCCGGTAGTTTGAACCCTTCCCGATCACTGACCCCTACCATTTGTCTCACAGTGTTATTAAACATGGTCACCTGTTACTGATTGATTTGTCGTTCGCCTGCATAAGAAATATAAATATATCTATTGCAGAGTTACGTCTGTATTTACATGTACATACGGCCATGTTTTTGAAAATTGCAATTTACCGTTTAACATTACAGTATTAAAGTTGATTAACTTCAGTTCACTTGAAAAAATAGTTGAGTGCAGGGCCCTATTCCACCAAACAACTTATCAACTTTTCACTTTGCACTTATTAAATTTCATTTTTTGGCAAAGTGATAAGTGTTTCTGTTCCACAATATTCTTTGCAAATCTCACTTTGCAGTAAGCAAAGTTTTGCAAAGATTTTGCTCTCTTTGAAAAGACTTTGCCCTCTTTGCAAAAACCTTGTTCTCTTTGCAAAGTCTTTGCGCTTTCATGCAAAGTGAGTGTGCAAAGTGTTCCACAAAGCATTTAATCATCTTTGCATTTCTGCTTTATTATCACTTTTCACTTTGCGTTGCTAAATAAAAGTTATAAAAATGAGCCGCAAAATAAAAATGGAGAAAAAACTTTCAGTTTTAAATATTGTTACGAAAGTAACTTAAGTTAAGAATAAGTTTAGTTTATTAGTAATTTTATTAGTTTAAAATGTTATTGTATAAGTTTCGCATATTTTTAATGTAAACCCACTGTACAGAATTTTCTAGTACAAATGTAATGTTATGATTGTTATAGATAAATGTATAACATAATAGTGTTGAGATTATCTTTAACCCATAAAGTATGCTTTAGTTTATTGATGTATAAATCAATTTAAATTCAGCCACAGTGTTAATGCATAATGATATTCGCTGTAAGATAATAAAATCTCGATTCGCCCAGAAATGTCTAAAATGTTACAGACATTTCGCCGAGTAGAATGATCTAGAGACATCTAGATGTCAGCGAACAGAGTATAAATACTCGCGAAGGTTGGCATCGATATTCAGTATTAGTACGATTATTTAAGTGTGTACATCGCAATTATAAGTGGTAAAATTGACTAAGTTCTAAATAAAGTGGCGTGAAAAGTTTATAGTACAGCTATAAAGTAAAGTGTCTAAAGTGTTTTATTAATTTTATTAAAGTTGCAATAAAAGAACTCAAGAGGTTTATTATAAAGGAAATAAACCAAAAACGTTATTGAAAAGGCAGTAACGTAACAATATTATTAAAGAATAAAAATTTTGAGCTTGAGGTCTTATTTTATATATAAAAATTTTTAATTTTATTTTATCCAATATTTCGGCACTGCTTTGTGTTTCTTCTTCAAGGTTTTTTTCTTTCTTTATTATTTAACAAAATTTAGCAATAAAAATTTGATCAAGATGGAATTGAAAAACATTTTTGTATGCAATTAAAAAATAGTAAAGAAAGAATTAAACCCTGAAGAAGAAACACAAAGCAGTGCCGAAATTTTGGATAAAAAAAATTAAAAAATTTTATTTAAAAAATATGTCCTCAAGGTCGAAAATTTTATTATACAATCTAAAGAATAAGGGTCAAATAAATACATATGTATGTATTATATTTAGAACATATTTAAATTTATATATAATTTTTTTAAAATAAAACGTCTATTTAAACGTCGACAACTCTTTGGATGGTTCTGCAAACTGTTGATTTTGCAACACCATGCATAGCTGCAACTCCATGGTACTGGCAACCATTTCCGAGCCAATGCAAGTACAGTAGTAATTGATTTTCAGCCGACAGAGCACTACTGCGCTGTGTATTGTGTTTTAATTTTTCTCCAATTTTATTTAAAAAAATGAAATCAACTTGGATTTGATTTAAACGAAAGCACTCTTTAAAATTAAAGTTTTGTAGTCCCGAAAAATTTATTCGGTCTCTATAATTTCTTGTTATAACCACTTCTTCAATATCGTCAAACAAAAACTCACGTCTTAACATTTTGAAAGCTTCAAAAGATATAAGAATATGAATTTGCAAAGCGATCGTTTACCTTGCAAATTTTTGACAAACTGATCAAAATTTCCTTTGCAAAAATAGAATTTACAGTTTTTGTGGAACGAAACAGCATAATTATTTGCAAAGTCTTTGCAAATTACACTTTTCATTATTAACTTTGCACTTTGCATAAGAGAACGTACGTGGAACAGAAATTGCAAAGAGAGTATAAAAATTGCAAAGAGTTTGCAAATTACACTTATCAATTTTAACTTGTCACTTATCAAATTTAATAGTTCTGTGGAACATAAAGTTTTACAAATTGAAGAAAAATTTGATAAGTGCAAAGTGAAAAGTTGATAAGTTGTTTTGTGGAATAGGGCCCAGGTGTTTTTTTTAACATTTTTAAATATTTTAAAAAAAAATAATTTCTAAAGTTTAAAATGGAAAATAAAACTAAAAGTATATAGTTTATTCAAAACATTAAAAAACTTCAAAATATTTAAGATGAAGGAATAAATATCAATATGCTGGTGTATTATAAAATTTATGAATTTTTTACGATTTTTAAATTTACGTAGAGTTTTAAAATTTCGGCTCAATTCGGCTGGCATACGATTAAAAAAAAGAGAAGATATTGATGTATATTTTTCATTTAACCTTTGCTTGAATTGCGAAATTTTGCTATTTTTGAGATATTCATCTTTTTATATGCCGTGCACGGTGCTCTTGAAGCAACTTTTGATCAAGGGTCAAAGCACATCCGTTTTTTTTCCTGATTTCGGTTATTAAGGTCCAAATTTTGTACTAACAATGTTCTACAAAAATGTAGCCACGGCATAGGCAAACAACTTTTGTGAACATAGTGACACAATCTAATCTATGCCTGTCTAGGCACACGAAAATCACTTTGTGCCTCAAAAATCGTCTTTTTTTTACCTTTTGGGAATCAAAATTTCTTACTACTAGAATTCTACAAAAATGTAGCCAGGGTATACGTGTATAACTTTGCAAAAATTTTACAAATATATTTTTAAAAATAAATATTTTTAAATTTTTATAAAAAATTTTTGGTAATTTAAAAAAAATTTTAATTTTTTTAGTACTTTTAAGGCATATTTTCCGAAATCCTATTTTTGTGTTTCTTGTTTTAGAAGATAAGCGTAAGCTTGGTTGTAAATGCTGTTTCATTAAGAAAAGTATAATTATGGCTATAAAATAATTTTGGCCAAATATGTGCAACGGCACGATTTAAAATCTCAAAAAGCCAGATTTATTTTATGGTTTTCTGAAACTCGCGCTTTTTGCCTGCGATCTGCCATAGTTTCTTTAATATATTCTAGTTCCCTTGAGCATACTTTCGGAATATAAAGTCGCCAAAGACCTTGCGATTGCGATTTGCAGAACACGTAGTATGCGAATTCAAGTTATTTAGAATAACAAATGTTAAGAGTTTTGCGATTGTCAGAATGTGCCCGATAAATATATATTTCATTTATATGTGACTTCTTGATGGCGGACTAACTTTACCATAATATGATTGTCGATCACAAGGATATGATTAAACTAACCATAATATGATTAAAAATGGTTTTGTTGGAGATGACCATATTGAAAATGTTTTTTTCTCTGCATGTAGAAATTTATTTATGTCTACTTTAATGCCATGTATTGATTCAATTATCTCTCTGATTAAATGTTTTCTAGAAGATGTCGCTTGAGGGAGCTTTGGTCAAGAGTGGAACATCTCACCAAAATTCGGTTGCTTTTTTTTTAAATTATTTCAAACTTGTTTGTACACTGAAAAGAAACGTCAATCTATCCGTACTTAAATCAAGCCGAAGCGATGTCAATTGTACGATAAGTTCGGATTTCTTTCCTTAAATTAAGTACATAATGCTTGATTCAAGTAGGGATTTTTAAGTGATCCTTATTTAAAATAATCCGGAAACGGGATTGACTTAAGTTAAAGTGAGATAACCACGATTTCGATCGACAACTTAAGCTAGCGACAACAAAACACTCATTATCGTTATCTTAAGCGGCCCACTCATTGTCGATCGGCTTATCATGCTGAAAATTGTTAGGGGGCAGGCTGAAAAATGTATCTCAAACTGTGGTTGATTCTAGAATTTTTCAGTTGATTTTAATACTGAATTCATACTTGAAATAAAACGAAAGTGAGATGTTGTTTCTTACCTAAAAACTTACTCCAAAAAACCAGAGAGGCAGATATATATTTGTCTCACATTTCATAATTGTAAGACACCAGCGTCAGGCCCGATATGGTTTTCGTAATCCCTCTACTTGGAAAATGTTATGTATTTAACTAAATAATTTTAACAAATAGAGTTGCGGAATTTTTGCTTCTTTGTTTACTTTTTAAGCATGAAAATAAGTATTTTTATTTTTGTGTGTTCTTCTTGTTGTTTTTACACAAAACAAGCAAATAATTTGTCCCTACTTTTTTAGGGTTGTTGTTGTTCTTTCTACAACAAACTTTTACAAAGCCACGCGTAGACACGCATACATATATAATGCAATGGTTTTCGAAAGTAGTCACATTTCTAATTGGTTTATGTACTTCTTGGTGTTATTTGTACTTTTTAGCCGACCGGTGATTATAATCCCCAACACATACACTTTTTTTGCAATGTTTTTTTTCCTATCAGTTATTTAAAATCTTATTTCGTTATTATATTGTCAATTTACTTGGTTCTGCGAAAAGTGGCGTACATTTTTAAGTTCTCCTCATACTTAAAGTGAAAAAAGCTTAAATTTATTACGATTTTTTTCTTTCTGTGTATAACATTAATATAAGATTATCGTTGACTATATTTTTTTTTTTTTTTTAATTATTTTAAAGTGGCTTATAGGGGCCAAGAATCATTATGGACTTACAAATACTCCGATTTTTTTATGCATTCTTACATGCACTGAAAAAATTATAAGTAACTTTTTATCAATTAAAACCATGGTTTAAAAAGTATTTTAATTTAATTAATGTGATAATTGAATCAATTAATTTTTAGTTGAAAGAAATATAAGTTGAAAGAAATATAATTTTGATTAAATTAACATTTTAATTGTGATGAAATAATCTCTTAATTAAAATATTAATTAAATAACAAAAAATCTTAATTGAAAAAAATAAAACAATTTAAACTTGTAGAATTGTTGTTGGGAATTGTCAAAACCTGAGCTACGAGTATATTTTTGATAATTTTTTTAATAAAAATTTAAAATATCATTTATTGAAAAAAAAATATCAAAATTTCAAATTATTACCATTTTGGTAATTGGTGCCAAATCAACAAATTGTTTGCTGAATTTGGTGGTTAGAGACAATTTTTTATTTTTTCTCTGTGGGAAATCTAGTTTATTGGGGTTTAAGCCTATTCCGACCAATATATGCGAAGTTTTAGTGGAAAACCATGAAATTAATAAACGATTTACTATAGCAAGCAACGAAAGCATTGCAAATAGAACAGATGAGAGTAAAAGCAGAGTTTCGAAACTATATAAGAATCCATTAACAAACCAACTCATTGTAGGGTACAATTTAAATAATTATGTATTTTAAGTACATTTGAATGCTTAGAAAGAATTTTTCTTTAATTTTTCACAACGTTAGCTTTTATTTCATCATTATTGCCAAAATAGAAAAAGACACAATAAACAAAAGCATTTAAATTCACAACAATTTTGATTGATATTCACCGAAATTCTTTAATATGTTCCCTCCTTTCCCAGCGTCAATTTATATTGACAGCTCATCAATCAAATTGTTCTCCGATGCGTGTTTTTTGTATGCAGTGCGGTTCTTTCTCTCTCGCTTGCTGCCTTTTAAACTTCGCTTGCCAGGCAGAAGAATTCTTCTCGATAAAAATATATAATTTCATACTTTTTTTTTTGGTATTTTCCCATGTGGATTTACCAAAAAAAAAAAAAAAACTGGCATTTGTGGTTGATTGAATAGGAAAAGGGTAAATATGTAACCTGAAAGAAATATGATAAAAGAGGAAATAAAATCATTTTTCCTTTAACGATTCCCAGGTTACAAAATGGCTGAAATAGAAATACATGATTTAATTTGTTGCAAAGAAAAAAACAGTTTGTTGGAAGTGTTTTTTTTTTTATATGCAGATATTCTTTAAATATGTGTATATTTGGTATTGAATTAAAACTAACTGCCTGTTCTAGGGATGGGCAATAAATATCGATATATCAAAATATCGATATTTAATAAAATTATAATCGATATATATCGCCGATATTAAAAATACCGATATATCGATACATCGATATTTATCTACGACTATCGAATTCGATATTTTTAAGATCACTTTATAATAAAATTCAACATATTAACCGTTGCTCAACTGCTAACAATACTGTTGTTTTTTAAGAATTGCATCATGTGTTTTTTAACTAATATTAAGAAAATAAAGGCGTTTTTTCATTGTACATTTTCATAGATTACACAGGTCAGTTTTGTCTTGGTTTTTTAAGAGATGACAACAAAAAAATAAGCGCGGAAAAAATATTCTGGAAAGGGTTCCTAGAATTATGCAAAGAATCGACTCATGAAAGTTGGAATGTTAATAATAAAAAAAATATTTTGTTTTTTTTTTTATTTGAGCATGTTCTTATATATTAATAATAAAATATTGCACAGTTTACTTGTATTGTATGTGTTACAAGTTTTGTTTATCGGCAGTATATAATCCGGCATTATATAATCCTAATTATTTTTTTTAAATTTCATATGGCGAATAAGTAAAAACTTTCTTGTATTCTTTACTTTTTTTTAAATTTTTTTGTAATATGTAATTAAATTTAGTACAAGGTTTGTACAAAAATCAAAGAATTTTGATTTTTCTATAAACATGCTTCAAACGTTTGTCCAAACAACTTAAAAGCGGTGCACAAAAAAAATTATTTGTGGTTATTTTGCCTATGTAAAAATGTATTGTCATAGGTATATAAAGTTTTTAAATTTAGTAATAATTTCAGCTTAATATGTTCGATACATCGATATATCGATATTTTTAATTGATATATATCGATACTCTTAAAAAATATCGATACGATATATATCGATATATTTTTTCAATTTGCCCATCCCTAGCCTGTTCTACAGTTTCGAACGTCAACATTGTTTGTCCCCTTTTAGACAGACAAAGTTTACTTTGACAAAGTCTGTTGAATCCTCTTTTAAACTTTGTTTGGTGCTCAGACACACAAAGTTTAATTTGACAAATTTTTGTTTTCTCTTGTTTGAATATAATATATAAACAGCGTTGCCAGAATGATGATTTTATCATATTTTGGATTATTTTTTTAAACAAAAATATGATTAAAGATTTTTTTCTCAAATGATGATTTTTTATTTTTAGAAATTCTGATAAATAAACGAAGTGAACAAAAACTAAATAATAGTATTTCCGTATTCTGTGGACTAAAAGAAAACAGAATTGCTATATGAGAACTCCTGTATATTTCTTGTGTAGCACAGTGTTATCCCCTCCATAAATTTACGAAACTTTAAAAATTTCCAAGGTTTTAATTTAAATTTGTTCAAGCTTTAAAATGCTAAACTGTCTGAAGTATTTTTTTCTGTACATTTTTAATTTCAGTTTATTTTCTGTTATAAAACCAAAACAATAGAAAAAGCACTTGTTTACATTTTTAATAAGTTCTCTTTTCTTCTTTTTTGTCTTATTTTACTTTTAATTAATTATAAAAACAAACATAATTGTCATTCTTGACTTTATCTTGTCGTTGTTATTGATATTTTCTCCATTTTGTCGCTGACGTATGGCACAATAAAAAAAAATAAAATAAAAACAAACAAAAAACGAAACAAGCAAGAGTGTGCTATATTCGGCTGTGCCGAATCGTTCATAAGCTCAAATGAGATTTAGAAAATTGAAAGAGGCTTAATGCCTCCGTCCAATATTCATATTTCCAAAAAATATCTCAAGAAAACTTTTAACAACACACTTTGTTAAAAATAAAGCTTTAGGTCAACAAACTTTTTATTTGATTCGATGAAAAAATCTATGAAAATTGCACCTTGAAAAATAGCACTCAATAAAACATATTTAATAACACAGTGCAGCAAACACATGATTTCGGGACTCAATTCTGATAATTGTTTATGAAAGTAGACCCAAAAAAAAAGAACTTCTGCATCATTAGTTTGGTCAAGGTACATCAAATAATAATTTAAAATTTAATTTGACGTTAGTAAGTATCGTATAGGGGAATTTGTCACGGTTTAGGCTCTTTTCTTTGTCATAACTCGAGAACCACTAGTCCGAATAAGCTGAAACAAAAGGATTGCATTGTGGCTTAGATGGGACTATCACAACAAAACACCGAAATGTTGACAACATTTTTGAAAAGCAGAAAACTGACACAGCAAAATGTCAGCGCAACATCATACCGACAACGCCAAGCTGATTTTCAGAAACTTTATTCCGTTGACGAAGCAAATACGTTCACCTACTCACAAGCGTTAACTTCAACGAGGATGGATAGTGACAATTATTGAAAATGTTCTAAATTTTGTTTCCATGCATAGATAACATATAAAAATCGCATATTTTCTGTGTAAGAATAGCTGTAATATGAATCGGAATGTTTATTTTCATGCAAAATAAAGAATCAATAAAAAAGTCATCAAAGTTTTTTCCAAAGGATTTTTTATGAATTAAAAATAAAAAATTTCAATTTTTTGGGCAAAAAATATTTTTTTCTTCATACATTTATTTATAACTGCAAAACTGTTTCTTATGTAGCGAAACGTTGTATGAACAGATTAAAGGAATTATAATTTCTTTAAATTTGTTTTATCTTATTCGGACTAGTGGTTCTCGAGTTATGACAAAGAAAAGAGCCTAAAACGTGACAAATTCCCCTATACGATACTTACTAACGTCAAATTAATTTTTAAATTATTATTTGATGTACCTTGACCAAACTAATGATGCAGAAGTTCTTCTTTATGGGTCTACTTTCATAAACCATTAGCAGAATTGAGTCCCGAATCAATCACCTGAAAATTGTTGTACTGTGTAATGAAATAAATAAATATTTCTTTATATTCAAATTAAAAAAAAAAATATTTGAATCAAAGTAAAGAGAATATTTTTTACAACTATTGTTCAATTTTTAATAGCTTTGATATAAATAGATCTTATTTATAATAATTTTTGTATTCCCGAAAATAACTTTTGATATCGTTGCAAATAAGACTTGAGTGTTTGTAATTCTTATTCGCTTTACAGTTTTATTTTATTTTATTTTTTTTTTTTGTTAGGACCAGCACTCAGGGGATGACCCCTACTAATGCAATGTATTGTGTTGGAACTAGGAAAATAGGTTATGGGAAGGAGGAAAGAGGGAGTAGTGCTTGTGAACATTCGACTTGAACTTATTCATGTTGTAAGTGAGAGGGAAGACTTCAGCAGGAAGGTTATTCCACATACGAACAGTCCGGCCAAAAAACGAATTTTCCCTGTACGGCGTTGTACGATTCACCAGCCAATCGACCACAAATGGAAGTACAGTTTTATTTGTATAATATCTTTAGTTTTTCAGAGTTTTTGAAAAAAGTTTTCCTGATCAAACACTATTAGCGTTTGTGTTTCCCATATTTCTAACGTACCGAACATTAAAAACAGTATATAATGTTTATTTTCGAATACTGCTTAAAATTACTCAAGGTTACAGAATATACTACATGGGGTCTTAGATAAATATTAAAAAAGTTTCACACGGAATGACAAACTTAGTATATCGTGTTCACAACCAGTTATGGAGGATATAAAAAGAATACAGAGAACAATGTCGAAGTGTCAAACACTTTGACAAAATTGGCATAAAACTGACTTATAAAGCAGAACAAAATGTCCTCTGGAGTAGAAGAGAATGAGAAAATAAAGGAATTGCATAGCAGAAGAAGGCATCATTTCAGTTGTTACACACAAATTTAAGAATTTTTAAAGTTTTCATTTTAGTTGAAGTTTTTGATATTTAAATTGGGCTTAAGTACATCAAATTTAATTTTAATTCAGTTCATGTTGTAAATTCCTTCCTTCAACAAAAATAATTTAATGAAAGTTAAATTTGATGAACTTAAGCCTCATTAAAATATCAAAAACTTCAATTAAGAACCAACAGTTCAATTAAAAATCACAATTGTTTTCATTTTAGTTAAGAAACTCTTTTTTAAATTATTTATGCCAGAAAAAGTAGAAAAGAATTATAGAGAAAAAAATTTTGAAATTGAATGATGATATTGTCGATTACTAATACAGGTACCGAGGAAGGCGATAAATATTTGTATAAATCAATTTGATGCAAGACTTCAAAACTGAAACGAATTTACAATCAAACGAGGAGGGTTGTGTTAGAATTGTTAGCATTTAAAATTCTATCGATTTTTTTTACAAATTGTGCACTCTGCTGCCTTTTCTGCCTGGCGGATGAGTAATGTAAGCATTTGGATAAAATCTCTTGGATGTATTGGGTAACTGCGAATTAAATAAACAGACACGGACAGTCTCAGTGGGAGATTCTGGGAGAGGTGCTTTTTGTGGCCTAACTATATGCCGTCGCTAGTGGATGCCATCAATAAATAGCCAATCCCAATACTAAGCATTGCCTGGATTCTACAATCGGTAGCCCCGGTGCCAGGCTCGAATACGATTACATAATCACAAGTTCATCTTAAAATCCTCCGGCCACATAAACCTTATAAATGATGGCCTTTTGTTCAATAAATATACATGCATTGAACGCCTTAGAGATGTATTGTGTAGCTGCGAATTAAATGGGTCACGGGCAATTTCATCGGTATCAGGTGGAGATGCTTCGCGGAGTTCCTTTGTGGCCTCACAAAAATCCCTGGAGCGCCGTGGCGAAGGGATGGTATCAATAACTAGCCAAGCCCATTGCCAAGCAGAAGAAAATTGCAATCAATTGTCTTTGATATCAAAATAATTTCAACCAAATGGTCCCCTTTTAGACAGGCAAAGTTTACTTTGATAAAGTTTGTTGAATTCTCTTTTAAACTTTGTTTTGTGTTTAGACACGCAAAGTTTAATTTGACAAATTTTTGTTTTCTTTTGTTTGAATATATTATATAACCAGCGTTGCCAGAATTATGATTTTATCATATTTTTTATTATGTTTGGACAAAAATATTAATTAAAAATTTTTTTTCAAATGATGATTTTTATTTTTAGAATTTATGATTTTTCTTTAAGTTTGCTTGTAAATAATACACAATTTTCAAAACAAGTAAGTTTTGTATCAGCTAGTTGTTTATTGGTTTTGCACACTTTTGCACCCAGTGCCTAGAATACGCAAAATTGCATCTTTATTTCCTGGTATACAAAATATTAAAGAAGGATCTAGATTAGCGGTTGTTAATTTTGAGAATATTGATGAAAAAAAATATTTGTGAAAAGAAAAAAGTATTTTTATAAAGTTTCATATATTGACGAATTATGTATTTATGTAAATTTATAAAATTTGAATTAAAAAAACAATTTGAATTTTTTTTTCCTCTTCAAAATATGATTTGTTTCCCCAAATGATGATTTTCTTTCCAAGGATTCTGGCAACACTGTTTATCAAAATAAAGTTGCAGCCAACTTCGGGTACAAACTTCGAACGAAAAACCAATAATGCGAGTACAGCAAAGTATGAACTCCCCCGCTATTCTCTTTTCCCTTCTCTTCTATAAACTCAAGACTTTGCAAAGTAAACTTTGCTTGTCTGAAAGGGGTCATGGATTTCAAAATTATTTTATATTTATGCCCGTAATTTTTACAAAAAGATATCTTGTCTCGTCTTCGTACCGAACAGTAGTTATCTTTACCTTTTTCCACCTCTATTTGGACTACATGTTTTTACCTTGTGTTTTCTTCTAAAACTGTCAGTATTGACACCATAGATTTCTATACACAGCTTGATTTCTATTTGCATTAAAAAAGGATTTTTTTCAAAATTGCAATATTTTGTAGTTGAAATATTTTTAAAATAATTTTTTTTATAAATTATTGCATGAACTTAATTTAATTGCCATCAATTCGATTGCAGCCCACTGTACCTAGTGTTCATCGATTTTTAAAAGGCTTTCGACTCAATGAAGCGCAAAATAGTTTGGGTTATGTTGAAGAAAAAAGGGGTTTTGGCAAAAATCAGAACCATTATCAAGTCTTTGTAGGAAAAGGCTTCACTAAGGGTGCTTTACAATGGGCGGTATAGCGATGCCTTTACAGCGAACGTCGGAGCACGACTTGGCTGCCCGCTCTTACCTTTACTGTTTTCGATTGTCTTGGATGAGGTAATGTGGGTAGTGGCAAAGAAGATAAGAGGAATCCCCCGGGCATCTTTACCGACATATTTAAGGCCAAGATTTCGCTAAGAACAGCTGTATTATATAGACATGGAGAGTAAAATTAATTAGCTGATCATCCCTGCAAAGAAAATTGGCCTTGAATTGGTCTTCATCTCAAAGATGAAAGAAAGCCATTTGCATCAACAAAACCAACATGAACCATCTTTATGTGGATAGATAAGTTTTGCTTCTTGGGATATATGATGATATTCAGTAAAAGCTGGCTAAAGTCAGAACTGCATTCGCTCGTCTAAATCAAATCGCATTGCAGACCAAAATACGTATATTCAACGAATGCGTGAAAACAACATTGATATACGGTAGCGCGACATGGCACATCTCAAAAGCACTTATAAACAAATTCACGAATAAATAAATTTCTCCGCCAAATGTTGAATATATTTTGGCCAAATACAATAACAAATGATAAGCTGTGGAGGAGATCATGTAAAACTGCAGTTAAAAATTAAATCAAGATAAGAAAACGAAAAAAGGTTGGCGACACCCTCCGTTAACCAGCCGAGAGCATCACAAGAAGCGAGATCCACTGAAAGCCGCAGGAAAACCGGAGAAGAAGAGAAACGCATAAAAATACATGTCTGAATTAGAATAAATGAATGTTTCATTCAAGGAAATAGTAGAAACCCTTTGTTTTCCAGAGAAATATTAAAGGAAAAAATATACTCAAAATTAGTTTCTTAATCAACTATCTCAATACGACTGTCTGCAGGTAATTATTAAAATGTCATTAAGCCTAGTGGTGAGAATCGGTTTAAGATTTTACTCAGACTTTATTCAAATGTTGCAATTATGATGTCATCCGTATCAAAAAACTCTCTCTTTACAAATATTATCAATTTAAGAACATCAGCCAAATCTTCGGAAATAAGTTGAACCCTGCGGGGTTCCCTAAGGGAAAGAGAACTAACACCAAACTTGTCACGTGGAAGTTCTAGAGTGGTAGGGCTCGGTTCTAGTTCAAACACCTTATATGAAGGGTGTGTAATTCTTCAGTGCTCAATTGAAGAATGCTCACTTTATCAACTTTTTTAAACGTTTTACAATAATGTACAAATTACATAGAATGTTGAAAAGGGATGCAAGATAACACTTCACGTATATATAACAAAGGGGGGTTTGCCACTTTAACATGTCGATGTCCTAGGAGTAACCCCCTCCTCACTTAATTTCGGTTAAAACAATGCCTGTGGCAGACATTGTCCCGAGTAAACAATGTTAATATGATGACACAAAGCTGGTCGTGTGACTGTATTTTATGCGGGTAGTGACTCATTCTATCTGGTTCTATTACTTTATATGTAGGGGATCTATCATACTTACACGGTTCATTCGGGACAATATCTGTGACAGGCATTATATTTACCGAAATTTAATGTGTCCAATTAGGGCATTTCAGTTACCTGTTACAAGGTGTCTAACAAGCGCCAAATAGCCCGCTCATAGGACATCGCCCTATTATAGTGAGAAGTCTCCTTCATATAAAGTGTAAGACCTAGTTTCGATCCCTACTTAAGGACTGTTACGTGACAAGTTTGGTGGTGTTAGCTCTCTTTCCCCTGGGGATGTTAAAGCAAAACATTTTCTATAATATAATAAATTATGTAATTCTTCGTTTAAATGTTTAAACCAAACCACGTTATTATATACACAATGTCTTGGCTTACAAATTGGTAAAGTATGTTTCATTACTAAGCAAATAAAACGGCAACAAATAATTTGAATAATTTAGAGAAGTAGAAGTTAAAAAGTAAGTCACCAACTTAATAAATATTGAAATTTTTGACATTTTTCTTTTTTTTTTGGAATTAAAAGTCATCATATCATTATTATGCCTCTAAGGAAAATGTTACGAAGGTTAAAAGGAACAGGAAGACAAAAATAATATATACAGACTCCCTTATACACGTACATACATAAAGGAATCCATGACATCCATGTTACTTGTCAACATACAATACACAAACAAAAAAGCGTACACACAGACTCATACCCATACGCACCCTGCACACAAAGCAGGAATTAAAGAGACAGACATTCTAAAAGGTTTTTCGCAGACATAAGGCCTCCCAGCGGCCTTCTTACTTCAATTCTTATTTACATGGTGTGCCGCTAGAGACAAAGTCCTTGCCTTCTCGTATCTACTTTGAAGGTTTCTAGAGGGCCTTCTAACAATAAGTAGGAATTAAGAATTATTTAGTTAGTCAATTCACAAGGTATCCTAACATGTCATATTGTCAAAATGTCCTAATATTTCACAATGGTTTAAAAATATTGTTGTACGGCTGAGCCGCTCAGCGCTGGACTTTTCTGATTAATTACGACAGCACAATAAACACAGCAAGCAATGTTCTATTTATTTAAGACACTTTTTGTTAACAAACCAACAACAATATTTTTAAACCATTGTGAAATATTAGGACATTTTGACAATATGACATGTTAGGATACCTTGTGAATTGACTAAGTATAATTCTTGTTCCAAAAAAAGGTGAAGTCACTAGATCCATAGGTCCAATAATAGACGGGGTAGCATTTTAAAGGAAAACATTTGGAATTTTCTTTTGTTTTTTTCATTCGCGTTCACATAACATTCTATTATTATTGTTATTATTGATTTGATTTTTTTAAATGTGAACTCTGCCCCACCCGTTATATGCTACCGATTCAAATGGTTGCCTTTTGTTTTCGTGTTTAAACTGTCGAAACTAGACTATCTGTAAATGGTGAGTAGTTTTTGTTAATTTGAGGAGTATTTGCAATACTTTCCCACATAACTACTAAGAGGCCGATTTGGAGAGGACTCATGAAAATTTTGATTTGTAAAATATTTTATTACGGACATTCTTTAGAACCTTTTCAAAGCACGCGGAGTGAAAAGAGTAAAATACCCCCAGCGGGTAAAATTACAAGGTTCACAAACGCATTATTTTTAAACGTTTACTTATTTCACTCTGCCTTCTTTTAGAATGTTTTTTATAAAATATTTTACAAATCTAAATTTACATTCTGAGGCCTGTCAAAATTATCAAGCTGGTATACAGAAAAATTTAAGAATTGTTTTTAATCACAAAATTCATAGAATCAAGCAAAAAAATTTTTGATTTTGCACCTATTGCCAAAATGGTTTGATGGATTACTAAAAATTTATGATTGTGAATATTTTTTTTTTCAATTTATGATATTTTTCATTTTAATTAAAAAAAATAATCAAAAAACTTTCCCG
Source organism: Pollenia amentaria (assembly GCA_943735925.1). Classification (NCBI taxonomy): domain Eukaryota; kingdom Metazoa; phylum Arthropoda; class Insecta; order Diptera; family Polleniidae; genus Pollenia; species Pollenia amentaria. The sequence goes on along the minus strand of OX031010.1, from coordinate 176,845,180 downwards.
TTCCAAACAATTTGAGTTAATAAAATATGGCTCAGGTTTTGACAACTCCCAACAACAATTTTTAATCGAAAAAAAATCAATTAAGGTTTTTTGTTATTTAATTAATATTTTAATTAAAAATATTTTTTCAAAACATTAAATCAAAAATATATTTTAAATTTTCTTTCAATTAAAAATATAATTGAGTCAATTATCACATTAATTAAATGAAAATACTTTTTAAACAATTTTTTTAATTGATAAAAAACTGCTGATAAATGTTTCTGTGTTGGTATGTGGGAATGTGTAGGAATTACTTCTCAAATTCAAAAAACCAAATACTCAACATCAACAGTTATTAATTTTACTCACTTCGCATCAGTCTTGCCATAACTTTTTGATGAGAATATGCCAAAACTTAAAAAATAAATTTGCTAAAATCTGCTAAATCGTAAAATAAAGAAAATATGCTAAACATCTGCTAAGATTAAAACATTAATTTTTTAATATTAAAAATTTGCTTAAAATATGCTAAATTTTTCCAAAAAAAAAAAAAAATTTTATTAAAAACTCTGCAAAATAAAAAGGTATTTTAATATATATTTCAAAAAAAAAAACATAAGGAAGAACATGTATTTCAATTAAAAATTAGGTACACAGAAAAAAGTGTTTTATCAATTAAAAAAATGGTTTTAAGAGTATTTAAATTTAATTAATGTTGAATTAATGAATCAATTATTTTTTTAGTTGAAAGAAAAGTAAAAATTTAATTAACGTTTTAGTTGTTTTGAAACAAATTTTCAATTAAAATTTTAATTAAATAATAAAAAATCTTAATTGACTTTTTTCGTCTAAAAAAAAAAATAATTTAAACATGTAGAATTGTTGTTGGGAATTTTCAATATTCATTTAAATAAATTAACACATTGCTTGAAATGGCAAAGTTTTTGATTACTTTTTGAATTAAAATTAAAAATATAATTTATGGAAAATATTTTTTCAAAATTTTAAAATATTTAGTAATCAATATAATCATTTCGATAATAGGTGCAAAAGCAACCACGTATTTGCTTGATATTAAGAATTTGGAACAAATTTGGTGATTGGAGAAATTTAATAATTTTTTCTGTGTAATCATTCATTTAAAGCAAATTTCGATCTACAAAGGTAAAATACCTTTTGGTTTAAATATTGATGTTTGACTAATGACGTCATCCGTCGTCAATTGCGGTGAGAGCTGAACGGCTAACCCCACTGAAGAGATTGTGTGGTTACAATCCAAACTAGTCTGGGCAACCTGTCCGTGAAAACCTGGGTTCAATTCCCAGCTCAGTCAAGAATGAAAAATTACCAATAAATTTTAATTCATTTCATGCTGTAAAATTCCCTTCTTCATAAACATAATTTCATGAAAATTAAATTCAATGAACTTAAGCCTGATTAAAATATCAACATTTTTTTTTTTAAATATTCTAAAAAACTTCTGATTTTCTTAATACATAGTAAAAATATGCTAAATAAAAATCTGCTTTTGGAAAAGGAAATATGCTAAAAAGCAGTTAGCATATTTAAAAAAATATATATATATGCAATTCCCTAACTCAATCTGCTAAATCTAGCAGAAAATATGCTAAAATGGTAACACTGCTTCGCATTATTAGCAACAACAATTATGCTGGAATAAAGATAAACTATTTCTTATTTTTAAAAGGCCTTCTAGAAGTCTTCAAAGTAGATGAGAGAAGGCAAAGCATTGGTCTCCTCTCCCACGCCGTGTAAATTAGAAATACAGTTTGAATGCGGTAAGGAGGCCTTATGAAAGCCTTGTAAAAGGCCGTTTCACTACTTAGTGTTCCCACTAGACTTTTGTAAAGGCCTGAAAAGTGGAAGCTCTTGCAAGTTTTCCCGCTTGGTATGTTCACAAACGTTTGTAAATACTTTCAAAAAAGTATTTTGCGTGCTGAGAGTTAATTTGAGGCTTTTGGGCATTCAATTACTGTTGTCATATTACAATGTCAACAGTTTTTTACTTGTGGTGGGGGAGGGGGAGGTCTGGGAAGGGAAATGTTATGTAGAATATTTCATATCATTTAATTCATTTTTCATAATTTTTTTGCGATCTGTTTTGTTTATCCAGAGGGAAATAAATGATTTCCGTAAAACGTTGATAGACCACAAATTAAAAACTTATTTTCAGAGTTGAAAAATAATTTCAAATTTACACATAAAGTGGTTTTTTTATATTTAGTTTCCCTGAATGTAAATAAAGACTTCCTGGAATTTATAAAAAGATAACATTGTTTTTTTTTTTTTTTTTTTTTTTTTTTTTTATGTGTGTAAAAAAGTTTTGAGTGTTAAATTTCTCACTTTTTCCTGAAATTATGATGCCCTTAGTCAAATGAACGACTGTGGTTAAGTAACATTAAAATAGCAAATTAAATTCGTCAAAATAATATAAAAAAGTGAATCAATAAATGTCAGATTTGTTAGCGCTTTTCGTGAGCTACTAAAATATTATAAAAAGCAATTTGCAGAAAAATTGCATTAAATTTTGTTTTAATTAATGAATATTAGGATTCCTTGAAATTCCTCCACATTTTTCGTTGTAAATAAAACAAGTAAAAGTGCTATATCCGGCTGTAGCGAATCTTTAATACCCTGCGCCAAGAGTTGGATTATTTCAGGAGTGGTATTTTTCTGAGAGACCTCTGATAAAGTATAAATCAATCTTTATAAAAATTGTTAGTGTAATTTCTTTTCATATGAAACGAAATTTGTGTGAGCGCGGATAAATGAATCCAAAAGCTGAAAAAACTCTTAGTGTCTCCTGTCAAATTTATGTCAATTGACTCCTGCCAAAATTTGAATAAGGGGCATCATTTGGTTTGTGGTTAATAGCCATTGATAGCAGACAACATCGTGATTTAAGAAGATAATTGAAAAAGTCAATTTTGCATTCTCATTCTCATTCGCTATGTAGTCTTGTTTGCTGATAGCGTTGGCTTTTCTAAAATTGTTTAGGAGAACGTTTTCTGGCCTAAGCAACCAGTGAAATGCGCATTGGCACAGCTTATCCTTCAACAATAAATTTCAGTATTTTTATCAATTATAAAAGTAGGGAATTAAGTAAAAAAACAAAATGTTTTAATGAAAAATTATGAATTCCCAAAGACAACTTGTTATGGTGCACAATGGGGTTTACCTGGTTCTGGGGTACGGCACTGATGGCAAACGTGGTCGGCCTGGTCTTATGTCCGATGGGAACTACGGGTAGCTTGCTACTCGGTTGGTTGGAGTCTGTAGGGCGCAAAACCACTTGTTGAGGCAGGTCAAGCAACACACGCACCCTCTTCGGTTAGAACACAAAAACCACCCTTATTTTCTGTGGCTCTCTGACACGGAATTCGTGGCTCCTTTTTGTTTATTAAAAACACTTTAATTTTTTCGTTTTCAACGTATTTATTTTTAGCTTTTAGTTTCTTTTATTAAGTTTAATTTACAATTGATGCTTGCACTTTTAATTTAGTAATATTTTATTACTCTTATTTTAATGAAAAGCCAGCGTCTGGCTGGTTGCGGTTTTATGCAGCGAGTGAAAAAGAAGAAAAAAAACTAATTTTTGAGTTGGCGTTAAAGCACAGCTGAGCAACATATTATACGAGGTGTTACCAGATGCCACCACATGTAGTCCGGTTTCACAAAATCAAAATAATGGGAAACACAAACGCCCGGTTCACAGCAGCCAGACGCCAACACAACTTTTTTGACAAACATTTTATTCTACTTAGAAATGCGCTTCTTCGCCTTAATTTAATTTGGGAGTGTTTTTTTTTACACTGTACTCCTGTATTTGTTAAACTAATATTTTAACAAATGCAGAATTACAACAAGAAATACCCAAAAAAAAAAAAACTGCTTATGCAACACTGTTTTAAAAAACAACTTAACAACCTCCCATGAAACTTTTTTGGCTTAAACGTACGAGTTCGTTGAGCACAAATTTCACTTGTAAATTTTATGCATGGAGATTGATTTTAATAAAGGTTTCGTTATCTGAATGAAAACTTAATTAATTTTAACGTACGGTTTCGGTATGACAGCAAACAATTCGTAGAATTCACGCGCGTTCATGTTAAAAACGCTTGTTAAATCTCTCCTTAGCCCAACAGACTCTTTATAAATTTTAACGTACGAGTTCCTTGGGACAGCAAATAGTTTATAAAATTAATGCACTTTTGTTCTAATAAGACAATAAATTTTTCGTTAGCTAAACGAACATTTTATTCACTTAACGTACATTTTAATTGAGGCAACATATGATTATATTCATTTCGATGAATTATTTCTTTGCCAAATAATAAAAGGTTTATTAATTTAAGGTACATTCATTATTACAACGAATTGTACATTATTCTTTATAAATCCATGTTAACGAAATTAAAATATATTAAATGCATGCTCATTGAATTAAAGATTTTATTTTTCATTTTGTTAAAGAATAACTCATTGAGCCAACGAAAATTAGTTTAATAAACGTTGCTCGTTAATACGAGGGCAGATCATAAGTCCGTGACTTTTCGCACTTCCCTCGTAGTTATATGAAATGCAACACTGCTCCCAAGTCAAGTTTTGAGCAAGTACCGTCATTTACTTTGCGTTTAACAGCTGTTCAAAACATACTACCTCGTGGATTTTTTTAAAAATGGAAAAAAGTGAATTACTAGTGCTCATTAAACATTATTTTTTGCGAAAAAAAATCGTCAATCAAACCAAGGAAAAGCTTGTTAAATACTATGGGGACTCTGCACCATCGATTTCAATGGTAAAAAAGTGGTTTACTGACCTTCGTTGTGGTCGCACAAGTACAAATGACGCTGAATGTTCTGGACGGCCAATCGAAGTCACTACACCCAAAAATGTCGAAAAAATTCACGATATGGTGCTGACCGATCGAAGAGTAAAAGTGCGTGAGATTCACAAATTTAATAATTTCCCCAATCACCAAATTTATTCCAAATTCATAATACCGAGCAAACAAGTGGTTGATTTTGCACCTATTACCGTAATGATTATATTGATTACAAAAAATTTTAAAATTTAAAAAAAATATTTTTAATAAATGATATTTATAATTTAAATTCAAAAAGTTATCAAAAAACTTTACCATTTCAAACAATGTGTTAATTTATTTAAATGAATATTGAAAATTCCCAACAACAATTCTACATGTTTAAATTATTTTATTTTAAACGAAAAAAGTCAATTAAGATTTTTTGTTATTTAATTAAAATTTTAATTGAAAATTTATTTCTAAACAACTAAAATGTTAATTAAATCAAAATTAAATTTATAATTTTCTTCCAACTAAAAAAATAATTGCTTCAATTATCACATTAATTAAATTTAAATACTTTTTAAACCAATTTTTTTAATTGATAAAACACGTTTTTTTGTGTTACATTCGTTATTACAACGAATTGAACTTTATTCTTTATAAATCCATGTTAACGAAATATTTAATAAATGATACTTCTTTGAGTCAATGAAGGGTACTTATATTGAAATACATAGAAAATTTTATTTTTCATTTTATTAACGAATAACTCATTGATCCAACGAAAATTAGTTAAATAAACGTTGCTCGTTTAAATTCTAAACACTTTTGGATCATTGTATTTCAATAACACTTAAAAAATCAAACTGTATTTAAATTCAATTTAATTTTATATAAAAGTTAGCTCAAGACGTAATTTATTACGAAGCCAAAAAATAGATATAAGTATTGCTATAGTGCTTAAATAGACAGTTCTTCAAATTTAACAATAATATGCAATACCAAGGTACCCTGACAATATCTAGAATGCTGCTCTGCTCGCCACTGCATTGTCACCGACACAAGTCTGCGTAGAACGATTATCTTCTGCACTCATCAGATCAGATTTTTGAATATCATTGAAGGAATTATATTCTTAGAGATAAATGCAGAGTAATTTTTGTTTTAGATTTACCATTTAAAGACTTCTTAATTTATTTGAAGGGTTGTTATTCTAAGCTTCCAATATTTTAGAATTTTTGTTTTTTATTGAAAGAATCAATAAAACATAATAAAATATTTCAAAAATAAAATAAATAGTGGTCTAACCAAAAGGCACTATGTTTATTGTAAATAAGACGAAAAGGTTTCAGAGACTTACCGTAGTATTTTTTATTATGATAGAAGGAAATATGACAATTATGTGTGAAACAAAATATCGGCCAAATGCTCGCCACGGCTGCAGTGGCATACCTCTATCCGATGGTCCATATTTTCAATGACTCTGAGACATTATTGAGGTTCAATGTCGTTAATGTTCGGAATTATCTTATCATTAAGCTCTTGACTTGTTCTTTGATTATTGACGTACACTTTTTCTTTTAAATAGCCCCAAAAACTGTGGCTTTATTTGGGTCATTGTTCGTACTAGGGATGTCAATCCCGAAATCGCCGGATGTTCTCGGGTATTAAATTTTTTAAACCCGGGATTTTGAGGATTTAATCAATCCAGAAACCGTTAACTCATTTTTTTTTTGTTTTACCCTTTTTTATAAAAAGAAATTCATCATGAAATTCATTCTACCTTGCGAGGATAGGGAACATAATATTGATCTTTTATATTTAATTGATTAACTCCGTGAATACTGTCATTGAAAACAAAAGAAAAAGATTTAGATTTGTTATTCTTTTTAAGCTTGGACTCTGTTGGACAATAAGAGAAGTGCTTTAAATAATTAAAGAAGAAAACTAATTAGAGAAATAAATTTCTTTTAAAATGCACAAAACAGAAAGAAAAACCAAAATTTCCGTGTAATTTAATTATCTAATTGATTCCACCGGTTCACTAAATGTAAAATTTAAATTTTACTCTTAACAGGTGTAGGCCAGGGTGGTTAAATTTAAAGGGTTGATTTTGAATAACACACAAATAATTTAGGAAATTATTGTCATTTCTTTTATTATGATAATATTGGTATGGAACAATTATGTATGGAACAAAAAATCGGCCTAATGGTCTCTAATTTGGACCTCGGCGGCACACCTCTATCCGATGGTCGCAATTTTCGATGACACTGAGGTATAATTGAGGTTCTATGCCGTTAATGTTCCGAATTATCTCATCCTTTAGCTCTCGAATTGTTGCTGGCTTATCGACGTACACCTTTTCTTTCAAATAACCCCAACGAAAGAAGTCCAACGGTGTCAAATCACATGATCTTGGTTGCCAATTACCATCGCCACGACGTAAGATAACATTGTTTCTTTGGCTGTGTGGCAAGTGGCACCATCCTGTTGGAACCACATATCGTCCAGATCCGTATCCAAAATTTCTGGCCACAAAATGTCAGTTATCATCTCGAGATAGCGAACACCATTCACGGTAACTGCTTAGTCGACCTTAAGCCCATAAGCCGCACTAAACAGTCACTCTTTAACAATCTTAACGCGCTGCGTAACTGTCTCCATGGTGGAATTTGTTAAGCACTGGAACAAAGAAATGTCAAATTAAGTTGGTCAAAAAAAAAACTTGACGTTAAGGTGTGACTCGCAATTAACATCGTACATTATGGTTGGACCACCCTTTGTTAAATTGTTTCAATTACCCACAGCATATACATTTAGGATCGAAATTGGAACTGCAGTTGTAGTAGGAGTCGGACTTTAAAAATATTAGCTGTTGGAGTCGGAGTTGATACTTTTTTTTGTTTTGATGACTCCATTTTGGATTTATAAAAAATTTTACGAAATGTATTTTTAACAAATAGATATTTGGAATTATTTCTCTTTATAAGCAACTTTTATTATATTTAATTTTTTTTTTTTTTTTTTTTTTTTTGTTTTTACAAGGTAATAGTCTGGTAGTGTATAAAGTAATTCCTAAAAATTTAAGGAAAATAACTATTACAAAAAGCTTTATAAAATACATAACTGAGATTTAACTCATAGAATAAATTCGAAAAATAAAAAAATGTTAAATGAATTTTTATAGAAATTTTTTAGTTCCTCAAATATCTTCAACATCTGGGAATTGTAATTGTTTTAGATTTTCAACAAATTTAATCCAATGATTTCACAAGCTAAAAAAGATATAATAATTTTTGGTAACACCCTACACTTCACCAATATTTTTATTAAACTTTTGTTGGAATTAGTAAAATATCAATAAAATAATGTTTGTTGGAGTTCATAAAACCTTTGTTAACTTTCCCTGGAAATCCTTCAATTAATTCCTGGGAAAGGGGGAATTTAAAGCGTTTAAATTTTCGGGAAATCCCGGGAAAAACACTGCAATATGTTAAAAAAAATATAAACGAAAAAATTTTAGACTTACCCAGAACAATAGTCAATAGCAATTAAAATCTGGAACAGAAAGAGAAAAATTAATTAATTACAGAAAACAGCATTATTCATTAAAAATACTAAATAGAGTAGAACTCAGTTATGACGAACTCCTGTCTCCGGTTCTATTAGTTTTACTAAAAAATTTCATACAAATTACAACGTCTACTACGAACGCGGTTAAAGGGAAATTTTTAAAGCCGATAACAGTTTTCCACCAACCAACAAACTAAATACAGACTATTTAAATTTTGATACCTTGAATTCTATTTTTGTGATTATAGATTTTTGTTTAGTTTAAGGCCCAACTATAATATGCTTAAGTTTGCTTAAGCAACTGTGCACATACATGTAAATCATATGTGCCCAACCATAATGAACTTTAGGTACTTTTTTATTAAATTTTATGAATCTGTCATGGTACGCTTGTCATTTTTAGGTGGCCATAATTGCCTGGTAATCGTACAATCAAGGTCCATCTATCGTCAGTAGTATCGATAGTCTATTGCCGAAGTTCAAGTTTGCAGGAAAATAAACTCGGCACTGATGCCCCTACATAATCGCCAAAGCACAAAACAACTTTAAGTTGTACCAAAGTTAATATTGGTTTTTAAAACCAATTCGTTAAGAATTAGTTTTCTGTGAGCTAAAGGAATTTTTGGAAAACAACAAAATTTTATACGGGCACGTCTATAAGTCCAACAATTAAGACCCAGTTCGAAAGGTCGACGTACAAACTTTGAAAAATTTGAATTTTTTAAGTTACAGTCAAAGTTTTGTTTTTTTTTTTTTTTTTTGTGTTTTTTGTGTGATAGTTTGAAAACGATTGAGTTTTAATTTTACATTAGAGCTATAAGAAGTGTTGCCAGGAACTTTTTTTTCCCAAAAATGTCTTCTACGCAGTCTATACAATTTTTTCTTACACACCAAAAAAAATTCTCTCTACATAAATCCTTTCAGCTTTTGTACAAAAAACTCAATAAGAAATACAAATTTCAATAATAAAAAAAAATTGTGACTAGTTAAATATTTTTTAAAAACTCTTCTGAACTGGCAGAAAATTGTAAGATTTTGGATTTAGGTCTATGTCAATATCGCTCCACTCCAGAAGGTATTACGCAAACTTACCGCAAGAAATATGGCCCCAAAAAGAAAATGAAAAATTGCCACAAAATTTGCCATGAGAAACAACAACATGTAGTTTTGGAGCAATTTGTGGGTTTATTTTTTGGGGTGTTTGTACGAACTAAGGATGCCAATCAGGAATGGTTTTCGTAAATCCCGGTGTTCGGGATTTCAAAAAATGAAATCCCGGGGTTCCGGGATCGCGGGATTTCGGGATTATTCGGGATCCGGGATTTTTTAAAGTCAAAAGATAAATGCTTTTTTATAGATATTTATTAAAACAAACCTTTACAAACAAAAGTTTTATAAGTTTTATACTCGTATAACAAAGTTGTTTATTGATTATATTAATTAATAAATAATGTAAAAATAGAAAATTGGGGCTTTTTTTCCTAATAAATTATTAATTAATTATTAATTGATTAATTAATTTAATTAAAAATATGATAAAAAAAACGTTCGATTTCCAACAATGTGTTAGTTGATTCAATTAACAAATAATTAAAATATGGGTTTGTTCTAGAAATCGAAATGCAGTGGAATTGAAATCGAACGAGATTTAAAGTTCAATTAAACGGGTGGTTAAATTTTAAGGGCCAATGATGAATGTGAACCACACCTAAACCTTAAGTTTTTTTCTGTTTTCATTTGATATTTGTCAATTTCAGACCAACTCAATTTGAGCCATGGAAAGATAGACAACCGAGCAACGCGTTGAAGTTATTCAGGCTTATTATGAAGATGGGCGTTCAAATCAAAATGCATATCGTGAAAATCATCTTCAGTGATGAGGCACATTTTCACTCAGTGGATTCATCAATAAGGAGAATGTCCGCATTTGGGCGAAAGATAATCCAAGAGTGATTGTCGAAAAACCAATGCACCCACAAAGAGTGACTGTTTGATGCGGTTTATGGGCTGGTGGCACCATCATTCCGTATTTTTTCCAAAATGAGGGCGGTCATGCAGTTACTGTGAATGGTGTTCGCCATCGTGAGATGATAACGAACTTTTAATGACCCGAATTGGAAGATATGGATGTGGACGATATGCGGTTTCAAGAGGACGATGCCACTTGTCACACAGCTAACGATGGCTCTTTTGCGCGACAAATTCAATGGGCGTGTTATCTCACGTCGCGTCGTGGCGATGTTAATTGACCGCCAAGATCATGTGATTTGCCACCGTTGGATTTATTTCTTTGGAGTTATTTGAAAGAAAAGGTGTACGTCGAAAAGCCAGCAACAATTCAAGAAATAAAAGATTAGATAATTCGGCACATTAACGGCATAGAACCTCAATTATGCCTCAGCGCCATCGACAATTTGGACGATCGGATGGAGGTGTGCCGCCGAGGAGGCGGCGGCCATTTGTACAATAGCAATATTATCATAATAAAAAGAAATGACAATCACCCCTATTATGAAAGTCGACGTCGACAAGAGTCGACGGCATGGGAACAGTAATTGTATTTTCTGAATCGTAATTGACAATAATCGTTTACTATTGACAGTCACTTGATATTTTCTAAGGCGCTTTTAAGTCGACGTCGAATAGAATTGCCTCTGTTTTAGTCAACAGGAAATTTTGCGACGACTCAAATGAAAGTTAACGAGATTTTAAGTAGAATGTAAACATATTTATTAAGTACGTTAAAATGAAAAAAATACAAATTTAAAAGAAGTTAGGGGCACAAATTTTATTAGGAAATTAAACGCGAACATTTTTAATTTAAGACGACTGCTTCAAAGAGCAGCAAAACTATGCGAAATTGCGAAAGTTTGCTAAAACAGCGAAAATTCGCGAAAATTTTTAATATTTCAAAAAAGCCACATAATTGATCAAAAGCCCCTTAAACTATAAGGAATGGCAAAAATTCGGTTAAAATTGTAAAATTCGCAAAAATTTGCTAACAGCGACATGATACATAGCAAATTCTAATATTTATTAAAAATCGTTAAAGCTGTAAAGAATCCGGAAACTATCGCGAACATGGCCAAAATTAGCGAAAATGGCAAACTTGGAAACAAATACTAAAATTTTTTTTTTTTAAATCGCTAATCGGCTAAAAAAAACATGTCGGAAAATAACAAAAATAAAATTTTTGCAAAAATCGCAGAAATTCGCGAAAATTTATAATATTTCAAACAAGCCATAAAAATGATTTAAAGTTCCTAAAACTATAAGGAATAGCAAAAATTTGGTAAAAACTGCACAGTTAGCGGAAATTCGCAAAATTTTGCTAGCAGCGGTATGATAGCAAAGTCTTATTAATAATTATTACGATTTTAAAGATTATAATCGTTACAGCTATAAAGAATCAGAAAACTTACAGTAAAAAATAGCTCTTATCGCGAATATGGCAAAAATTCGCAAGAAATCAAAATCGGAAACAAACTCTAAAATTAATTTGAAATCGCTAAATCGGTTAAAAAAAAACAAAATGTCGGCAAATAGCATTAATAGCGTTAAAAAAGTAGTAGATAAAGAACAAAAATAATAGAAAAATTATTGGAGATGGGATTTTTTTTTTGTCAGATTTTCGATAACTAGTCGACGTCGAAACAACTTTTTTATAAAATACCAAATTAAAGTCGAAGTGATGTAGTCGTCGACCTAGTGTGACATATAGGGGTGAATAATTTCCTAAATTGTTTGTATTTTATTCAAAATCAATATTGACCCTTAAAATTTAACAACCCTTTATTTATGGCCATAGTTTTTCCTGATTTTTAAAGTTTTTTTTTGTAAAGCTAATTGTACTAAAAAAATTAAGTTGATAAAAAGAAATATTTTAATGAACTTTCATTACAGCGTCGTTTTTAAAATATGCTCGAATTTAAATCCACTTCATGCCCAGTAAAAAAAATTTGTGTTTTTTTAAGCACTTAAGAGAAAAAGCGCTGAATCGAGCGCTTCAATAAGAGAGCTCTTATACAGCAGCAAGTGATAACAAATAAAACATACAAAAAAAGCTGCTATTTTAGTGCTGACAACGAGGAAAGTTTTAAAGCGAATAAAAAAAAAATATTTTATGGTTTACGAAATGTTAAAAAATGGCATTTAAGCCAGAAAAATCAAAATATTTATGAATATGTTAATATAGTTAGCCCTTAAAAAAAGCAATTTAGGAGTGCTTTATTTGCAATTTTTTATTATATTAAAAGAAGCGCCTATTGTCAGCAGAAAATACTCCTCCCAACCGGGAACACTCCATACAAAAATCAGGCTTCCCATCAGCAGGTTTGAAGCGATCTGAGGTAAGAATTCATATATAAAATCTGCTCCTTTTGAAGCACATTTTTTACTGGGTTTCTAGACTTCTAGACATACCCGACTAAGTCTATATTTTACCCAATTACCTCAGTTGCTTCACACTTAATAAAAATATAATTAATTTAGTAATTGAATAGAGAAAACTAGTAATTGATTTATTTGTAAAATTCTCTTCAAATTTTTATTAAATGAATTAAGATGAATAATTGAAATTCGAATTCGAAATTTAGTAACAAAATCAATTTTTTAGATAACCATAAAGATCTTATTTTAACAAAAACACATTTATATACGCACTAACACTGGTGGTAGGAATTATGTAGTGTATAAATTATAAACATCTGCAACAAACTAAATAATGATGTTCATGAAACTTTCATTATAATTTTGTATTTGCTTCGTTTGTATTCAGTATAATGAATAATCCGAAATGAAAGCAACAAACACACGAAATTTAAAAGACGAGTAAGATGCAGTGTTTTTCTTTACTAAAGCAAGAGAATATGAATACTAACAACTCTGAAACAAAACAACCACTGAATAAATGTCGAATAAGTTCATGGAAAAACACATTTATTTTAAAGTCAGTATTGCCAGTTGAAAGAAATAAAAAACATTAGGAAAGATAAAAACAAAACAAGAAAAATCCATGAAGAGTAAAAGCAACAGGATAAGGAAAAACATTAATATTAAAATAATACAAATTTGACCTTGTTTTCAATGTAAATTAATTGTTTTTAAAGTAAATTTTTAAACTTCAAAAAAATTTCATTTTATTTTCAAAAACATTTTTCAGCAATGTGTTTTGCTTGGAAGTACATAAAAAGTTGTTAGGAAAAAAATTTAAAAAATGCTTTGCAAATTAAAAATATTTTTGTAAAAGTAACAAAAACGAAAAAATTACATAAATTTACAAAGTGGCAACATTGCTATTGAGTATTTGTATAAAAAAAAATGAGAGAGAGTAAAAACTGTAAAACAAAAGTCGTTTCATTGAAAAAAGTCAGTGGTCTGAATTTTATTTGAATACGAACTTCATTGAATAAACATTTCAGTATGTTCATGAATGAAGTTATTCATGCAGCCCTTTAATAAATTACACTACTTAATATCTACTTAAACTACTTAAATCGCTCCATAAATTGCCTTAGCTTCCATTCCCACTCTCGAAAAACACTTTAATATGCCTAAACCTGTAAAGTGTAAAGTTTAAATTTTACATTTGGTGCACCGCACAGTGTGGTAGATCGCAAATCTAACTGAACAAAATTCATAAACCGCGTTCGGTTCACTTCTCACTTATGAATTAAATAAAAAATTAGTTCAAATATATAAATGATTAAAAAAAATCAATTCGTTTTTAAACAGAAGATTTTTCTTTTAATAAAATGAGGCAAAAGATAAACAACTCTCACTGTCAAGAAAAAAAATGTAAGATAAAAAATCTTGTAGATGAAGGAGTAGGATTTTTACATACTATTATTTTTCTTTATGTACAACTAAAATTCATTTGAATAAAAACCATTGAAATACTTAATAAACTTTCAACTGTATGGCCCTCCTCCGAGAAAAACTTCTGTTTAAACTGCTTTTATAAAATCGTATTGATGTTTCGACAAATTTGCATCAACCGTTAAAGATAAGGCTTCATTGAGGAAAAGGCTCCCTAAAGGCACAGGCTCAGAGTTAAATCTCTTATATATTTTTTTTACTTCCGTACCTTTACTGGATGAAGCTATCGACAGATCTTTCACAAGTCTGGCTGAATCTCGCTTTCCCATTTTGCGAATCACTTGCTTACTAGCTTTAATAGTTTCTTGATGATCAGTTGAATCTAAAAAATTTATATCTTTCTTTTTTCGATTTTTCACTATAGTCAACAATTTTTCTAGGTTTTCTTTCAGCTTTTTTACAACTTTTCGCTTGTACACTTTCATGCAATACATACGGTTCATCAAGCCAAACTGAATTTGATGTTAAGAAACGGTCACGATGTATTCCACTTTTTATCCGTTTTTCGGCTAGCTTAAAACAAATAATATTTATATTGGCCTTAATATTTGTTTTCATGTCTTCTGGTATATCTTGAAGACCATATCTATCCATTATTTATGTCAATAAGAAGTCTTTGCGGTGTATTTTGGGAGTTTTTACCCACTCTTAAAAAATTTCCTTTCGCGAAAGAGTCATAGTGGAAAAGTGAACAAAAATGTATTGCGGTCGCAAAAATGCACAAGATGTATTTGATTTACCTTAAAGTAGACACTTGAAAGATTAACTCAAATATAGTTTTACACCGGAACTATCCGGAATAAACAGCTTTAACTCTACTTGAAAAAAGGAAATATTTTATTTTTTGCATTTTCTGAACTTCTCAGAAAAAAATTTTTTTTAATACATACAATGGAAATAATTAAATAAAAATTGTAATATATTTCCTTGAAATAGAGCTTATTAACAATTAAAAAAAAAAATTATGACAACAAAGTCACCGTAGCCTTTTTAATCATAAACCAAAGTCACACAAAAAATACGCTTCTCTTTGAAATCTGAATGCACGTGTTGACAACAACTGACTTTAAAGCTTACTTTTTCCTAATCAGAGCTAAAAACAAAAAAAAAAACATGAATTACAGTTACATATTCTATTGAGAAGCTGATTAAAAGATCAGAAGGAATGTAGCCAGCCATTTTTCTTTTAATTTTTTCCAGCTAGATGTGTGATTTACCAGTGTGCACCGGTGGAATCAATTAGATAATAAAACCACACGGAACTTTTGGTTTTTCTTTCTGTTTTGTACATTTCAAAAGACACTTATTTCTTCACGTAGAAAAAAAATATGTTTAAATATGGTCACCTCCAACAAAACTATTTTTACATAAAATTTTAAACATATTATGTTTAAATTTAACCATATTATTATCACCGACAACCATATTATGGTTATGTGTGTCCTCCATCATGAAGCCACAACCATATTATGGTTGCCTCTAAACATGTTATGGTTAAATATGACAATAATTTGTTTTTAAATTAACAATAGTATTTTCCTCTTCTCCAAGAGCAACATGCTATGGTTGAAAACCAACCATGCTATTATAAGTGTTAAACATATTTTAGTTATTATTGACCAAAACATCTTCGGAGACAACCATAATTTGGTTGTGCCTTCTTGATGGAGGACACATTTAACCATAATATGGTTGTCGGTGATAATAATATGGTTAAGTTTAACCATAATATGTTTACAATTTTCTTTAAAAATAGTTTTGTTGGAGGTGACCATATTTAAACATAGTTTTTCTCTGGGTGTTTAATTAGTTTTCTTCTTTAATTATTTAAAGCACTTATCTTATTGTCCAACAGGGTCCAAGCTTAAAAAGAATAAAAAATTTTTACTTTTTTCTTTCGTTTACAATGACATTATTCACGGAGTTAATCAAATTAACATAAAAGATCAATATTATGTTCCCTATCCTCGCAAGGGAGAATGAATGTCATGATGAATTTATTTTTATAAAAAGAGCTAAATCTAAAAAATTACATTAACGATTTCGGGATTTTTTAAATCCTGAAAATACCGGGATTAAAAAATTTAATACCCGGGATTCGGGATTCGCTGAATCCCGGGATTGAGGGATTGGCATCTCTACTACGAACAATGACTCAAATAAAGCCCCAGTTTTCACTTTGGAGCTATTTTCATTTAGTAATATAAAATCCATATTTTAAGAAAAAAAATCCATATATTATGGCCAAAGACCCAACCATTTTTTTCTATCGTTCGATTTTTAAAACCAAAAGTGTATTATTATTCGGGATATTAAAGTTTAGGATTTTAAAACTTGGGATTTTGAAATTCAGTATTTTTAATTTGGGATTTTAAGTTTCGGGCATACGAACCCGACCCAAATTTTTAATATAACTTTTTTTTTATTTTTTTTTTTTTTTTTATTTTTCACTTGTAACTTGAAAGCCTTATTGGCCTATAAATAAATTACAATCATTCTACTAAACTTAGTTTTACAGAAAATAATAAATAAAAAAAAAAAAAAAAAAAAAATAATATATAGAGCAATTCCATATGAAAGCGATCACCTTTTGGACGACCCCTCTCCGATTTTAAAATAAATAGTCTCAATCGATTGCCCAGCAAAAAATAATGTACCTACATATTTTTTTTTTTTTTATAGTGACTGGTTTAGTGGTGGTGTACACCACTGTCATGTGAAAAATTGAAGAATTCTTCATAAGGGACCTCATTGAAATTTGTTTTAAAAAGAAACTACTAAAGCGATCGCAACGAGTGATAGCTCGTTGGAAAGGTATTGAATCAGGCTTTAATAAAAATAAAATTTTCCTAATTTTTCTTAGAAATTTACCTTTAAATTTTCCCAAGAAAATTTAATTTTCCGATTTTCCACAGAAGCTCTTAAATTTTCCGGCTAATTTTTTTTTTTTGGATTCCTCATAATTTTTGCTTTAAGAATCAGCAATAAAAAAATGGGCCCCGACTCCTTGTTTGGACAGGAGAAGAGCATTTAAGAGACCACCTTGTTAAAAATACATTTTAAAAATTACACTGTGCACGAAATTGACACTTTTTTTTCGTGACAAGCTGGGCACCTGGCGTTTTAACATAATTCGGGTACGCTGAATCCAGTGGTGCCCTCGGTTTTTTAAGATTGGCTCTGGTTTTCGAGATATACCGTTATTTCTAAAATGGAGGAGGTTGCACAACATATGTTCGCGTAACTCAAAAACGCTTTAGCTTATTGAAAAAACTTAAAAAACCGAAATTCCGCAATAAAATTTTCTTTGAGAAAAGTAAAACTTCGTTCTAATATCCGCTTTTGTTTTAGAAACATAATTTTTTTTTTGAAAAAAAAAAATAATTTTTTTTATCAAAATTTTGAAATTTTTGTTTTTTAAAAATTCATAAAAAATTGAAAAATGCAGCGAGGCTTCTAATTTTTTGCAGGCATATAAAAAACGAAGCTGCAAACAAAACAAGCCATAAGCGATTTAAGAATCTTAAATATTAATTTAATTATTAATTTAAGAATCTTAAATTAATCAAAATTTGTCGACTTTTGTGAATAAATTCAAAAGTTGCTAACAGATTTTAATCGCTTATGGCTTGTTTTGTTTGCAGCTTCGAAGCCTCGCTGCATTTTTCAATTTTTTATGAATTTTTAAAAAACAAAAATTTCAAAATTTTGATAAAAAAAATTATTTTTTTTTTCAAAAAAAAAATTATGTTTCTAAAACAAATGCGGATATTAGAACGAAGTTTTACTTTTCTCAAAGAAAATTTTATTGCGGAATTTCGGTTTTTTAAGTTTTTTCAATAAGCTAAAGCGTTTTTGAGTTACGCGAACATATGTTGTGCAACCTCCTCCATTTTAGAAATAACGGTATATCTCGAAAACCAGAGCCAATCTTAAAAAACCGAGGGCATCACTGGATTCAGCGTACCCGAATTATGTTAAAACGCCAGGTGCCCAGCTTGTCACGAAAAAAAAGTGTCAATTTCGTGCACAGTGTAATTTTTAATATGTATTTTTAACAAGGTGGTCTCTTAAATGCTCTTCTCCTGTCCAAACAAGGAGTCGGGGCCCATTTTTTTATTGCTGATTCTTAAAGCAAAAATTATGAGGAATCCAAAAAAAAAAAATTAGCCGGAAAATTTAAGAGCTTCTGTGGAAAATCGGAAAATTAAATTTTCTTGGGAAAATTTAAAGGTAAATTTCTAAGAAAAATTAGGAAAATTTTATTTTTATTAAAGCCTGATTCAATACCTTTCCAACGAGCTATCACTCGTTGCGATCGCTTTAGTAGTTTTTTTTTTAAACAAATTTCAATGAGGTCCCTTATGAAGAATTCTTCAATTTTTCACATGACAGTGGTGTACACCACCACTAAACCAGTCACTATAAAAAAAAAAAAAAATATGTAGGTACATTATTTTTTGCTGGGCAATCGATTGCGACTATTTATTTTAAAATCGGAGAGGGGTCGTCCAAAAATTTGCCAATTTTGATCGTTTTCATATGGAATTGCTCTATATGCATAATTAATAATTAAATAATCACAAATAAAAAATAAAGGCTCGACTAAAAAATATTTGTAAAAATTAACAATTATAAAATTTTAACTGTAAAAAAACAATAAAAATATTTTCCTCATTGCTATCCCAATTCACGTATTTTCATAAATTGTGTTTAAAACAATTATGTTTTATGAGTTTATCACGATAAACTTGATAACTTTCAGTGAAGTGTCTTAAAGTTTCGGGCAAAGAATTAAAAGAGCGTATAACTCGCATCTGATATGAGCGTTCCAGCCAGGATAAATTACGAGGTACAATTAATTAGATCAATTGGTTAGATCTAGTAGATCTACACCCAGAGAAAAAATATGTAAATATATGGTCACCTCCAACAAAACTATTTTAAAGGAATAATTTTAAACATATTATGTTTAATTTAATCATACTTTTGTCACCGACAAATATACTATGGTTAAATTTGTGCTCCATCAAGTAGCCACAACCATATTATGGTTGCCTCCAAACATGTTTTGTTTAATAATAACTAAAATATGCTTAATACTTAGTGAACTCGCGAAAACGTGAACACTCGAAAGTGTGAACGTCTCAGAAACGTGAACAAATTTAATTTTACACAGACTATTCTAAAACGTGAACAAAATCTGAAAGCTCTAAAACGTGAACACATTTTTCTTTATTTTTGTATGCTGTTTAAAATGTTTTTTTTTTTTAAATTGGGAAATCCCCCAATTGAGTTCACTTATTGGTTTATGTTACAGCGTTTGTTTTTCTTAATTTTATGTATACGCTGACCTGTTAGTTGTTTTTTGACATCGCTACGTAAAAGTTGAAAGTAATTAAAAATTTTTATTCGTGAATGTGAAAAATGTCATTAAAACACCGAAAGGTTTATCTTTGAAAGATAAAGTAAATATTCTTGAACTATTGCAAAAGGTTATAGTGTCAGTGGCTTGGCAAGAAAATATGGTGTTGCTAAATCAACAGTTTGTTCCATTAAAAAAAAAAATAGGAAATAACAAATCGTGTAAATAATACTCTTTATGGTACCGGAAAGCGTTCTGAGCTTCCGAAAATGGAAAAAATTTGTTAAACATGGTCGAACAAAAAACTTATCAAAAAAAAGATGACCGACTTTTTCCTATAAAATTTTTTTTCCTCATAAACATTTTTCAAACAAAAAATGTCCCCATTAGTTTTTGTTTATTTTATGTGTATTTTTTTTAATATTCATAAGAAATTTATTTTTTATTTATCATATGCAAAGTGAACTGAATTATTGCATATTTGTAAATATATTTTTTGTTATTAAAAATGAATAAAATATTTGTTTTAAAATACTTGTTTAAATATTTATTTTGGAATAGTTAGAGGTGATATTTTTTTTTAATTTGGCATTCGATAACGTGAACAAACTCGAAAACGTGAACCGCCTTGGTAAAAATTAGTTCACGTTATCGCGAGTTCACTGTAATACTACTGTAATACTTTTCTAAGAGGAAAATACTATTGTTAATTTAAAAACAAATTATTGTCATATTTAACCAAAACATGTTAAAAGACAACCATAATATGGTTGTGGCTTCTTGATTGAGGAGCAATTCAACAATAATATGGTTGTCGGTGACAATAATATGGTTAAATTAAACATAACATGTTTAAAAAATTTCTTTAAAAATAGTTTTGTTGGAGGTGACCATTTTTAAAAATGTTTTTTCTCTGCGTGTAGTAAATGTAAAAAGGTTTAATAGAAACCTAGGACTCCCATTTTTAAAAACTTTGTTAAAATGCATTAGCAGACGAATTTTTAAAAAATTATAAAAAGACGTCCCTAAAAAGCGTTCCACATACTGCGACACATGACAATGCAACCGCAAAGAATATAGGTACCGTATCACTCGCTTAAACAACATGTTAAGCCTATTCATATTGTTGACACTCGTCCCCGCGTATACTTCTATACAGTAAAGGAATGAGGGCATCAATAAACTATTCACAACCTTCTCCTTAACATGTAATAGCAGATACAAATTATTATTTTACAGCCTCCTTAAAGAAAATTGACTGTAGATCAGTGATGCATTTTGAGCCTTTTTGTTTTGGGCCAAATTAACGATTTGAAAGGGCCAAAAGAACTTTCATAGGGCCAAAAAATTTTTTAATATATTTGATTATTATGTTTGTACCCAACCAGCAAAATACTCTCTCAGTTATCTGGAAGAAGTCGGACTAGTTTGCTGGATAAGTTTTTAAATAAAACTAATAGTAAAACTTAGTAGTGTTTTCTTTTATTCAGAACAAGACCAAACATTCGCATTGTTATACTCTCCTCCACATGTAGTTGTGAAGAGGATATACTTAGTTGATCATTCCGTGTTTATATTTTTTAATATTCATCTAAGACCCCATAAAGTATATCCTGTCTTTTCAAAGTCTATTTAGCGATGTCCGTATGTCTGTGCGTCTGTCGAAATCACGATTACTTCCGAAAAGCTTAAAAGAAAAGAACAATATTGATACCAAATTGTTTCCAGTTCTCCTAAGCTGTTTGGGATTGAAATCCAGCAAAATTGGTTCAGTAGTAAAAGAGTAATATATATGATAATTTTTTTTACAAAAACTAGCATAAATAGTGGCGGAATGCAAATATTGATATAAGATTTTACACAAATTCGTTTATACCGCATAATTTAATGAAAATCGGTCCATAATTTACCATAGGCCCCTTATAAAGCCCAATCACGAAAAACTATAGTACGCCTAAAACCTTAACGAGCAATGCTATTGTATGACTAGAAATCACACTGTCAAATTTTTAAAGGTTAGTGCGTAATTTACCAAAGGCCCCATATAAAGCGCACTCCTAAAGTATTTTTACTGCCGTTGGAGGACATCAAAGATTCGGTACAGCCGAACATAGCCCTGTTACTTGTTTTAAAATATGTTTGTCCATTTTCGTTCCATTTTAACCAAGCCATTAAAATAGAGCGACGTCTTAAATTTATCTATCTGTAAGAAATGTCGATTTTATACAAACATGCTTTAGATGTTTTTTTATAATATAGATCAAACCATTTGTGTGGTTTATCTGGCCCTAAACAATCAAAAGAACTTCGTAAATAAAACTAGTGTTCAAAAAAGTGAAAAAATAACATTAAAAAAGTGTATTGAACGATTAAAAGTAGTTAGTTAAATTTGACCTGAAAGGGCCAAAATAGATTTCAACAGGGCCGTCAAACAATCAAAAGTGCCACAAATGGCACAATTGTGCCACATTTTGCATCACTGCTGTAGATACCAGGTATGAAATATGCGATTCAAAACTTAATTTAACATCAACTATTACTGTATTTTTTTTTTTAAATTTCAACTTTTTTTGGGGTAAACTTCCTGAAAAATATTGAGATGATTTTTAATAATGAAGAATTGCCCTTTTATTTTTAGGGCTATTTTTTTTTTTGTGAATTTTCATTAATATTGCATTATGAAAAACAGCCCCAAATTTGGCGTTAATTTTAATTTTTTTCGGGGACATATTTCGCAGCGCCCTCCAGACAGATATAATTAAAAACTTTAATTAAGTATTCGTTCTCCCTAACTGAACATTCGCAACTTCCCAAGAATATAATTAAAAGCCTGATGATCTATCTATTCGCATTAACAAATACTTGAAGTGAAAATTTATTTAAAAAAAAAGAAGGATTTTGTAAATCCCAGTCTCGAACAAATACGTGCACCGAATTTTTTTTTAGTCTTTAAGCTATTTTGTAAATTTTGCAGAAACATTTTTTTCTCTCATTTCAAGTTTATACTTTTTTTTAATTTTCAACATAATAAAAGAAACATTTATCGCTCAAAGTTAAAAAAAAAAAAATCTGATTGTTGATTTTTCTACTTTGTTAAATCTTTAAATCTCATTTACAGACATTTGGCGTATTTTAATATTTTCTGGTTTCCTTTTACTTTCCATTTTCTAAGGAATTATAAAGTTTTCTTTTAATAAAATATGTTCTTTTGTATATGAAAATTCTTGCAACCGCATAAAAGAACAAAAAAAAAAAAAAAAAAATAACAAAAAAAAAAAGATTGGTAACTGCCATGTCATCAGGCTTGTGACTGTCAAATGCTCAAGGGCCAGAAATGAAATACAATTTAACAGTAAATAATATAGAAAACAGTATCTATCGAATACGCAGTATCTACTCATACTTTTGTAGTCGATTGCAGAATGAAGAGGAGTGTAACAAAATAATGAGACAGCTGACTTAAGTTAGAAACAACAATAACAAAACAAATGCTTAAGAGAAGGCAATGAGATATATAGGGTATTGTTTTTAGCTACATGAGAACTTAAAATGAAAATACAAGACAGAAAATGTTGTTGAAATTAATTTTTTTTTTTTTGTTATAATCTGGTAGATAATTTTATGGCATTTTTTTAATATGATTTCCGGTATATGTCCGCCGCGGCTACGAGTTACATGGTCCATTCGATCAGTCAAATTTTTGACTAATTTTTCCAATAAGTCTGGCCATATGGCGTCAATGGTGGCTTGAATATGGGGCTTCCAACGCTTTAAGAGTTGCTGGTTTGTCGGCATAAACCAATCTTGGTCTACCTGCAGTAGTCTTGAAGCAGTGCTCTTCGACGCTAGCTCGCCCTTAGCAAATCTTCTCAGCACTTTATTCCATGCCGGGGAGTTACCCATCTGTTGAAAAGTTGCTAATCTAACGCAAATTCCCTAAAAAGTAGTAGCTAATAACCCTGAAAATTACCGCGCAATTGCAATTTGCTCGGCACTTTTCAAAGTTATGGAGGCTATGACAAATCATCCTGTCAAATTTTAAGAGTCAAACTATGTACTAAGCGATAACCACTATGGCTTTCATAGAGGTCTTACGCCTGGGGACTTACTGGCTCTGTTATCGGAAAAATGGTGCCGTTCAATGCACCATTTTGCCGAAGGTAGATAATATTGGTGCGCTATTGACAAAACTTGTTGCATTTGGTGTCGGTGATAATTTCTCTCGATTTATATCGAACTTTCTGAGAGATCGCACTATACGAGTTGTTAAATATGCGGTTTCATTAAACGAGTTCAATAATTCTTTTTTTTCAGTTTATTTTCCTTTTTAAGCTAATACGACCTAATTATATTGATGTAAATAAAAACAAATTTATTACATTTCACCCGACGTTTCGTCACTTTTTTGGAGACCTTTTCAAGGGTCGTCTATTTAAATAAAAATAATAAAAGGACAACATTAATACAAAATATTTTTCACAACAAGCAAACACAACTTACGAAAATTTTATATTATTTTACATTAAAAACATCAAAAACATTTAACAAAAAACAGTAAAGCACAACTTAAAATTATTATCACAGAATTAATTATATTGCGGTTCTATAACTAGCGCTAATGTTGTCAATATCTTCATTGTGGTTCAGTGTTTTCATTATGTTTTGTTGTGTTCTCAAGCTTTCTGTCGTATATCTCATCCTCTCCACTCGTTCAAAATCCAACACTCTCACTTGTTCTGTTTCAAAGGAGTGAGATTTTGAAATCATGTGTTGTGATTTCTCCTCAGCCAATTAACGCTGGAGTCCCACAAGGCAGCATCTTGGGCCCTCTATTATACTTAATTTATACTTCGGACTTACCTACAAACAGCTACACCCATACCTCAACATTTGCGGACGATACAGCTTTTCTAAGCGTACACGCAAACTGTCAAGAAGCATCTCGTTACTTACAGGATCATATATTTGAACTGGAAAGGTGGTTAAAAAAATGGAGGATAAAGATCAATGAGCAAAAATGCTCACATATAACATTCACATTGCGTCGAGAAACATGCCCCCCTATTAAAATCAATAATCAAATAATACCCCAACACTCGCATGTAAAATACCTCGGTATACATCTAGATCGGCGTTTAACGTGGAAATGGCATATAGAAGCTAAATTAACTCAAATGAAACTAAAAGCAATTGAAATAAATTGGCTTATTGGAAGAAATTCTGTTCTCAGCATCGATTGCAAACTTCTACTCTACAACTCTATATTAAAGGCAATCTGGTGCTACGGTATTCAGTTATGGGGCACTGCCTCGGCTTCTAACATCGAAAAAATACAAAGGCGCCAAAACAAACTTCTTCGAATAATCACAGCCGCCCCCTGGTACGTCAAAAACTCAAATATCCACAAGGATCTCAATGTGCCATTAGTAAAAACTATGATAACGAAATACGCAGTAAAATATTTAAAAAGGCTGAAACTGCACCCAAATCCATTAGCTAGAAATATTTTAAATTATGGCGGCCATACTCGCTTAAGAAGAAGAGACACTGCAGCACTCACCCAATCAGATGAGCGATAAACACCTTCATATGTGAACAGAAACCGTGATGATTAAATCTTTTTTGTCTAGCACTGGCAGGACATAAAGTAAATCGGCCATGTTCTGAAAATCGAAACCGAGTGAAATTGAAATCGATGGAGATTTTTAGATCAATTATTTTAGAAATTACCGTAGTTTTTCCTGATTTTCAGATTAGTTTTGATGTTCATAAGTGGTACTCCAAAAAAGAAGCCTGTTTAAACAAAATGTATTTTTATTAACTTTTAAAATAGGAAAGTTTTAAAATTTGGTTCAATTTCAATTTTACTCAAATTCGGTTTCCAGAACATGGCTGAATATTAGGATAAGATTTGATTAATTATTGTTAGTTCATATTTAATATATGAAGATTCAATAAATACTGAAAAAAAAAATGTGTTGTAATAATGCACTTGTTTCTCTCCTCTTCAATATGTCATTTTGATGTTCTCCCATTCTCTTTTCAAGAGAGCGTTTTGTTGTTTCTATATACATTAAGTCACAATTCTGATCGTCGCTTCCGTTACACTTTTCTTCGTTAACAACATTACTTTGTTGTAGTTTTTCTATTGGCGCCTTAACTCTTGAAAATATTGCACTTAAAATTTAATTCGGTTTGTATGCAAAGTTTATTTGTTCTGATTTTATTGTTGTCCTTATGTGTTTATTATCCGTCAAGCCAGGTATGTATTTTACACTGTAAAAATGTTTGCCTTTTTCAGGGTTTCAATCATTAATGATGTTTTTGAATTGTACATATTTTTGTGTATCGTTGATAAGTGTATTTATTGATTTTTTAGGAGAACTATTGCTAAATAATATTTCTGAGATTTTGTCGATATTTTTGTTACGATATTGCGGGTCGCTTATATTTAATACTTTTGATATATAATTAATTCAATAATTCATTACACGGGCAAGGCTCCGTTCATTCTCCTACTCTATTTTTTATTTTTCTAAATGACCTCCTTTGTCAAACTTCCAACCCTCTAGGAAAGATTTATCTACTCTTTTGCCATTCGTATTCATTTGATTATAGACCAAGTGTATCCGATGGTTATGCTATGAGGCAGAGCATGAATGATACGCTTGGCCGAGTCCTTAATATAATCTCGGAATGGGGTCGTGTTTTAATGGAATACAAGTCTCATGTGTGGGCCGGTGCTTCAAAGTCTATTTTGGGGGTTCTCGACCGCTTGCAGGAGATGGCGAAGCTTCTCATTGGTGACAGTCGGGTATCCCATTCGATTGACTTCCTTAAGCACCGTCGCAATTTGGGCTGTATTTGCCTGCTTTATCGATACTACAATGAGGTATGTTCTGATAAAATGAGGAATCTGGCTCCCAAAACCTGTACGTTCGAAATACACGGTTTTCCTCGAAAGCCCATCCTTTTGTGGTCGATTAGTCGGTGCATCGTGCAACACGTTATAGGGAAAATTGGTTTTTTTGGCCGGACTATTTGTATATCCCTTTCAGACCTGACGCTAGACTACTGGGAATTTTGTCATAATTTTTGGAATTAAAGGTCTCTGTATCGTATATAATCAATGTTAAGGTTTTACCATTTTTATATCCTTCAAGGATTTTTAGTACACGCACAATTGATGCATCTCGTTAAAATTTTTAGCCAAAACGCATTCTTTTTGCATCAAATGACTCCAATTGGCTTGAATTATTAAAATTTACCATTTTGTTCTGTTAAAATATGCCCACGTTTGTGATTGAAAACACAAGTTACTTCTTCGGCTCATTTTGAAAAAACTTAAATGTGACACGAGAATTTTGCAATAATTCAAGTAACGATATAGCGAATAGTGAAATAATGTGACATACAAACATAAAGAACAATCAGCGCAATCGAAGCATGCAAGTCTATTTGACATTGGTCAAATAAAAGCAAAAATATTGAGACCGAAATCCACCCGCACAATTGATGCATCACGGTCTAAAAGGATTATGGAAAAATCTTCCTGCTGAAGTCTTCCCTCTCACTTTTAACATGAATGAGTTCAAGTCGAATGTTCACAAGCTCTACTCCCTCTTTCTTCCTTCCCATAACATATTTTCCTAGTTCCAACCGAATGCAATGTATTACTAGGGGACATCCCATGAGTACTACTCCCAACCAAAAAAATACAGAGGCTTTCAATCGCACGAACGAGTGGTCCAGTGAACAGAACCACTTCTGGAAATAAAATTGTCACCAAATTGATTTTACAAAAAATCAATTGTAAAGCGCTCTGTATGGCAAGTGCGGAACCAAATGCCATTGATGTTTAGCTGATTAATTTTTGGAAAGAAACATTTTGTCAGCATGGCCCGCTAGAGCTTTTCATTCGCCGAAACGCCAGCTTCTTGCTAATTTCGAAAAAGTGTGTAAATTGCACCTAACAGGCAAATTCAATCGATTATATGGTTATTCGTTAACGGCTTGCCGTTCCTAATACGGCAATTTTGCTTTTGGCGTAGCCATTTAACCAGAAATGAGCTTCGATAAATCTATTAACTTCGCGATTTAAAAAATTTGTTCTTGCGTTAAACGGTTTACGATGACTTGGCAAATCTTACTGAACAGAAACATCAATATAGTCTATCATTCCCAGGTGCCAAGCCATAGTTAACGATAACGATAATTCTTATGCAGCTAAAAAAAACACCCTCTACTTATATACTATATATAAGATTTAAATCGATTTCTTATAGATAATATCATTACATTTTTGCCATCTTGTGAATTAAATTCTTAGAATACCAAGCGCAAGCTTTTCAATGGTACTCATTGTTGCGTTCAGAGGTTTTTAAATGTCAATGGAATTTTATAAAAATTCTCTTTATGCTGCATATTTAAGGTAAGTATTTTCCTTTTTTTTTCATTAATATTCAAAATCGATTTATTTTGTACGTTTTTTTCTTTGAAGCATAACTAATATTAATAAATTATCAAATTCATTTTGAAGGACATCTCGTTTCTTTATTGATGGAAAAAAAAAACAACCAGATGACTGTCAAAATTCAAATACAATTAAATGTTACAAAGTTGCCCATTTTTTATTTCCGTTTTTATGAATTGCAGGAAATATTATTTCCCTTTTAAAAATTACATAATGGTGATAAGGGTTCTTTTCCCGAAATAGCAATTCCCGGTATTTCCCGAAGAGATTTGAACTACCAGGAATTTAAAGGCGGAAAATATCGGGATTTGCATCGCACAGTCCTTATCTTAATATTAAGGTTTGTGACAGTATCCGCTCATCTTTATCCATGTTGCAAAAAAGCGTATAAAATAACAAGTAAGAAATATTAGTCGTTCAAGCGCGACCATTAGATAACCTTTAACACAGATGTGGAAAAGGTTAACATGAGCACCTGCCATATGGACTTATCTCATGGTGGATTTTAACCATTGGATGACAAAATATGCGATTACCAATCGCCCCAAATGAGAGAGGCACCATCACACCCAGGCAGTAATTTTCAGAGAACAGTACTTTTCGCTTATAGTCCATTCCGCTTAAAGGCCAAAAACGGATTAAAGCCAAAACTGTCATGTTTACTTGCAGATTTTTTCGAATTTCATATAAATTATTTGTTTTAAGGTCCCTTTCGCTTGAAGTTAGTTTTTGCTTAAAAGCCACTTTTTCTTTGCATGCGTATCTAATACCTTATGGAAAAAAATTCGCTTACAGTCCACTCTGTTTTTTATTTTTTTTTTTTTTTTTTAACAAACTGATAATATGTTTTAATTTACACTTCTGGAAATTTTTATAAACGTCAAATTTTGGTTAATTCATAAAAGTAGAAAAAATGAGTAAACGCGTTATATTGAGTGATTTTATTGAAGAAATAATTTTTATATAGTCCAAAATGTAGATTATACTGGGATTCACATATAATCCACAAAATGGTATAAAAAAACCAATCGGTTATATTCCAAATTCGCTTATATTCCTCAAAAGTTGTGCAACTATAGTAGTTGACTATAAGCGAAAAGTACTGTATTTGCAATCCAGCAAAAATTGATTAAGAGCAGTAGCTATCTAACGTCCACTCTTTTTAATGCCAACAGTTTATCTAGCAATAACCCTCCCTCAGACCTAACTCTCCCACAAGTGGTTAAAAACAGTCCGTTTGGTAGGATTTTCAGTTATATTCCAACCCGCCCCTTTTGCTTTAAACCACAACCACCACTTGATCCCCAATAGTATCTCTTAGCTAACAAAACATTTCCGTTGAACCACTTACTTAAAGGTACGCAAGATCAACCTTTGGAAGCACTAATTATAATTTTTCTTATGATTATCAGAATGGTAAAATATAATTTTTAGAATGGTAAAGTTTCCGCAAAGACAATTATCCTGAAAGACTGGAAGCATTTCCTGCAAGAGGCATACTGACGGAGGCCTCAACCAATTCAGTCCGGTGCCGTGTCACATGGGGTTACTGACTCCCGTGGTACCAGATTGACAAGATCTCCGGTGAGCCTTCGATCTCCCGAGCAAGCTACGTGACACAAAACTATTCGTTGGTTTCGATTTTATGCGGGAAGGGTCTGACGATCACTTTTTATATTACTTTATATGATGGGGATCTATTACATTAACATGGTTCACACGGGACATTATCTGCGACAGGCATTATTTTAACCGAAGTTGACTGTGCTCATGAAGGTTGTTTCAGTGAACTGTTACGAAGTGTCAAAAAGGTGCCAATGAATCCCCTCCTAGGACATCGCCTTGTTAAAGTCACAAGTCTTATTCAAAAAAATAGTGGATATTTATTTACATAATTCATTTATAAAGAGTTTGAACTAGGACCGGTACCTACCACTTTAGAACTGTCCCGTGATAAGTTTGGTGTTAGTTAGCTTTCGCCTAGGGTCGTTACGGTTTAAGGCGTACTAAAGCATTTTCCAAGAATAGACTTTATATGCGGCGTGTGGTATATTATGTACCGATCTTTACAAAATTTTGTTGTATGTTTTGCAATGAGAATTAGTGTATATTTAGGACTATAACTCTTTTCCTACTAAACCTATTGTGCTGGATTTCAATCCTAAACTGCTCACAGGAGATAGAAAGAATTTGACACCGATGTTGTTGTTTTCTGTTCAGTCAGACGTAAAGACATATCGACTTAGAATTACTCCAAGACCCATAATATATATATATATATATGTATATACTTTATGGGGTCTTAGACGAATATTAAAAAAGTTTCGCAAGGAATGACAAACTGGTGGTTAAGGGTAAAAGAAAATAAAAGTGGTCCTGGTACTTATGTAATTTGTGAACTTCAAAAGAGCATAATTGCTATATGAGAACCCCTGCATAATTCTTGTACACCAC
Organism: Pollenia amentaria; assembly: GCA_943735925.1. NCBI lineage: Eukaryota > Metazoa > Arthropoda > Insecta > Diptera > Polleniidae > Pollenia > Pollenia amentaria. The sequence goes on along the minus strand of OX031010.1, from coordinate 176,814,622 downwards.
AAATTACAATTGCCTTTAAGACTTTAATAGAAAATCTCCATCGCTATTTTACCCCCATTCCACCAAATGTTGTACAATTTAATGAATACATTAAATTTATTACGCCCTGTTGACATTTTTAGTGAGTACTTTCATTTTTTTTTTTTTTTTTTGGCCGACAAAAACGTCCATTATAATTTTTATTGTTTCTGCTTGTTTTTCATGTTTTCCGCATTAATATTGTGGCAAATAAATTTTTTTTATTTTTTCTTTTACACACACAATTTGTATGAACAACACAAAAATTCATTATTTATTTGTCAAATGGAAAGTTAATAAAATTGAAGTAAAGAGCACATTAAGCTGCAAAATAAAATACGTTCTCAGGGTTCTATTCGAATACTTTGTTCGGTTTAAGAAGGCAACAATTAAAAAAGTTCATTGTAATGGAAAGTGTTTGAGACGTTTTACAGCCAGGAGTATGGCGTTCATAAATAGTACTCCAGTGGTACGCCAGTGACAGTTATTACAGTTTTGGTTTTTCATTGACTATTTTTAGTGTTTTATTTTGGTTAATGACTTAATTAAGCTGTTCAAATAGAAGTTAAATTTGAACATAAATAATTGTTATAAATTATAACTTTCATTTCCTATCGCTGGCTTCATAAATCGACCATGGTCAAAGCTGCAACATTAATCAGGAATTTATTACGTATTTTTATTTTACTTGTGAATACAGTCCAAAAGAATATTGTCGATGTTGTAAAATCGTCTGCAATTCGCTTAAAAAAGAATTAAATGTGTTTAGTATGAATTTGTATTTTTATGATGAAACAGAACTGGGGCTGAACGATGTTTTCCATACAGTTTGACATAAAATTATGCCAGAGAATGCGGTCGAGAAATAAAATCAATTTTAATGATGAAACAGAACTGGGGCTGAAAGCTGTTTTCCATACAGTTTGACATAAAATTATGCCAGAGAATGCGGTCGAGAAATAAAATCAATTTTATTTTGAAGACGTTTTTTCTCATGCTCTCACATAGAGACAATTATTCTCCCAACAATGCTACCATACTTTAGTTCAATTTCATACATTTTGTAAACAAAGAAAAAAAAAGAACAAAAGAAAACGAAAGAAATGAGAGAAAATTGCAGTTACGGTCGACGTTTTAATTATGGGCTTAAAAATTTTTGCCTGAAGTTGAAGACTCAATTCTGTTTCATCATTTATTTTGAAAACTTTTTTTCTCATGCTCTCACATAGAGACAATTATTCTCCCAACAATGCTACCATACTTTTGTTAAATTTCATACATTTTGTAAACAAAGAAAAAAAAGAACAAAAAATAAACGAAAGAAATGAGAGATAATTCACAGTTACGGTCGACGTTTTTATTATGGGCTTAAGAATTTTTGCCTGAAGTTGAAGACTCAATTCTGTTTCATCACTTTGACTGTTTTCAGTGTTGCCAGAAAACGTTTGCCTTAAGTCCCCAATTTAAACATTGTAGTCCTTAAAAAAAATTAAATTTCTTAATTCTGTCCCCAATTTAAAATTATTGTATCAACTATAACATCGATTAAAAAATTTTGATTTAATTTATTGACATCTAGTTCATTTTCAAAATGGATTTTTTAAAGAAAAAGAGTTTTCGTTTGAAATATTAAAATTTCTAAGTGTATGCAAAAAATAAAAGTTACGCAACAAATTTTAACATAAAGCTCGTTTGTAAAATAAGACACAGCATCCGAGCATAAATTTATAGTGTTAAAAACAGATTTCCTGGTGGCTCGAGTAGTGCAGCGGCCTACTTAGGGATACCAATAAATGCTACTTCCTCGGAGGATATAGATCTAGCCAGAAGCAGAATTTCCAGGCCTTCTTTCCTTCAAAGATGATAATTTCTGTTTACATATCCTTATCTGGCATTACGGTTATCAATAGCCCCTTAGATTTTGGTCCTGGACTGGTTATTAGAAATCACGTGGTGGCAATGTTTATACTCAAAATTTGTAGGAAGGGAGATTTTCAAAAGTCAGTTTTAAAGGTTAAATTTCAACCCATTGCCTGCAGTGAGATCGGCCTAGGTGTTGTTGCTTATCCACAGAAGCTCCTATATTTCAAAAGTGAGGGTTAGACATATGTAATTCCCTAGCAAGAAGCTATAGTAGACGCAAAATTGTTACCAACGTAGATGTATTTTGTCAAGTGTTAAGAGAACCGTGGGGTAAGGCCGACACGGCAAGTACTCGTAACAGTGCTTACTCATCTGTAGCTCAAGCAACTTAACACAAGCTAAAATCCTGGAAAACTGGAACAAAAAAAATCATTAAAATTAAAATAAAATTATATACCTAAAATCACTGAAACTGCCTGTTAATCGACTTTGGATAAAGATTTCTTTCGTCTAATTTGCGTTCGCTTAATTTAAAATAACCACAATACTAATTATTGTTAACAGCTAAGGCACGAGCTATGTTCACATTTGTCCTTCAAGTTTTGCTGAAATATGTCAACAAGAAAAAAGAAAGACAAAAACATGAAAAACAAAAAATGTACTTTGGACTTCAAGAAGAATTCTTGACAAAAAGTACGGAAAAACAGAAGTTAGGAAGAACATGTTAATCAATTTAAATAGATAATCATTCATTCAAAAGCAAATTTCGATCTACCAAGGTGAAATACTATTTGGTTTAAAGATTGATGTTTGACTAATGACGTCATCCGTCCTCAATGGCGGTGAGTGTTAAACGGCTAACCCCTCTAAAGAGATTGTGTGGTTACAATCGAAACTAGTCTGGGCAATCTGTCCGTTAAACACCTGGGTATAATTTCCAGCTCAGTCAAGCATGAAAAATTATCAGTAAATTTTAATTTATTTCATAAAATTCCTTTCTTCATAAAAATAAAAACAAAACAACAGATAAAACAAAAAAAAAATTAATTAAACAGTGTTAATGCAATGTCAAAAATATTCGATAAAAACACTGAAAGGGTTAATAGACAGTATTTACGTTATAGTTAATTCAGCGATATAAGCACATTTGCCATATATATGCCATCTATCAGCGGCTTCCCAGTAACAAATTTTCCTATTTTGAGAAGCACTAATGTTACATTTTGAAAAGAAAGCACACAGTGCGGTGAAAAAGAGCTTTCTGTGTCAAAAATGTATTGCTTCAAAGTGTGAACTCGCCATATAAAATTTATGTCTTCGGTAAGCGAAACTTTTACGTTTCTCCTCTACAAACCTGATTCGTTGGAATTCAATTTTTTATTGGTTATCAACGGCAAAAGTAAAGCAAATCATTGGCGTTATAGTCACATTAGCTAAATTTACTAAGTTCTTTTTTAGTTTTCGAAACCACAAACCATATAGAAGAACTTAAATTTAAATCGTTTAATTTTACTCTCCATTCGAAAAAAAATAGCTTTCGTCTTTGGTATCAGGGATGAAATATTTAATTATTATTTTAACTATTTTTTCTACATTATGCAACTCTGCTGCAAAACCTTTATCCTGCTGTCGGCTTATAGTACATTAGCGACATAGTCCGTGTATCTGTCTGCATTTAAAGGATGTGAATATAAGCGAAGAGTACTCCTGATACACCATGATTATCTTAAAAAGAAAGCTAAATGCGTTTACGACGTATTTGTGTGTTAAAAAGCGGGTTTTCAATTATATAATGCATCAGGTCCTACGTTCTTACGTCGTACGACTCAATTGTGTTTATAGCTTTAAAATTTGTTATTAGGTTTATTCCCCGGGAATAAATCCTAATTGGGATCCAACTAGATCTTCTTAATAGCGAAAAGCATTTACGTGCTCTTAAATTGTGGAAATGAGAGCGAGCGGTTTTGAGAGATCGATAATCTTCTTCCTCTCCCTTGTTTTTTTGTCATTCCCGTTCTTTTGAACTTTTTTTTACTCTCACTGAGTAAAAATTGATTTCAAGGCCTCGTTACTCCTAAGTAAACGTATACGTTGCAGATCAGCTGTTTCATTTTCTTTAACCCTTTCAGGCTCAAAAATAATTTTCGGCGAGATAAAAATCTGAAAATTTGTATTTAGGGTAACGTGATGGCGCTGAAGCCAGGAAAAAAAATAGTTTTCGTCTCATGTAGCTTCCCTGGTTTTTAGGGAATGCTAAATATATATAAAATTTGATCCTCAAAGGTCCACAAAAGAACCTACAATTTATTTTTTAAATATTTTTTTTTTCAAGTAAATAATAATTTACGCATGTATCAATACTCACAATTTTTTTTAATATTCCCCGATCATCGCAATAATTATTTTTCTTTTCTTCCTAAATATATCCTTTTTACAAATTTCCTGACTAGTGTATGACAATGCGCTCAATAATTAGAAAATAAAGTCAATGCCTACTATAATAGAAATTTAAAATAGCAAAGGTGTCTCTCTTTCAGATAAAACAAAAAAAATATAATGAACTGTTCATTTTTATACAGTAAAAGGCCGTAGAAGCAGAGTACAATGTAATTTCGAATATGTTCCACAGAAACACTGAAAGGGTTAAACAGCTTATGTGTATATAGGTACACTTACGTAAATGTGACGTTGCGTTGGGAATGAAGGGCCTGTTCGGAAATGCATCACTGCGCTACATCTGATGCGCATCTTTGATTAGTTTGCGATGCTCATGCAAATCATCTTGGCATCAGCTTGTTTGCCGCCCGTATTGGTTATATTATTGAACACTTTATGCTTCAGCAATTTTTGTGATGCGTGTTTTAGATTTGTTTGCGCATCATCTGCATTTGCTTTGTATTTTCGAACAGCTGACATCTGCAGTGATGCTTAACCGAATGCAGCGCAGTAATGCATTTCCGAACAGGTCCGAACCTAAAAAAAATTCAATTCTTGTTCGCAACATTTATGAGTAATAAGCAGGGAAACCATAAATATGCAATTGCATGTTTTTTCTTGCGCATTCAATGTTCATATTTCATATTCATATTTTAGCCTTTACAACAGTTTTAGCATAATTTAGTTTAAAGAGAATTTTTGCAGCATTTTTTAAGTTTATAGCGCCAATTTTGCCTTTTTGAGGCATATTTTTATACAGTTTACATTTTTTTAGATGATTACAAGAGCTTTCGCAGCAAATAAAAAAAAAAATTTTTAATTTTCAGGTTTTTCTGTTTTAAATATCTATCTGTATAGGTAAAGTGTTGCTTCAATTTCGCCATCTACATTTAGGCCCTAATCACGTAAAACACAACGCTACAAAAAGAATTATATTGAAAGCAAAAACATGTACCGTTTTAAAATTTTCAACGCCACAAGCAATGCAGCGTTTGAAATTTTAAAACGCAATGTGAATTGCTGTAGAAAGCAATAACAAAATTACAAAATATTTATGACTTTGTTTTTGCTTTCAATATAACTCTTTGGCGTGGCGTTGCGTTTTACATGATTAGGGCCTTAATTTTTACTCTAAAATTTTAAGCAGGTTGTCATTAAAGATAAATGTTATTTTTTAACTTTCAAATTGTATATCTGTACAGGCCAAAATTAAGTAAACTGCAAATCTTATATCGACCGATCAAAATCATTGTTTTAAGGGATCTTACGATGTCTATCCGTCCGTCTGGCTGGTTGTCTGTCCGTGTTAACTTTTGCTCAGAGTTCAAGTTGTAATTTCGTAGATCATTTAATCAAATTTGGTAAATACGACGCAGTCTATGTATGTAAAATGTATTACTCACAGCTATGTTGGTTGATAAGAGAGATCATATAAAGAAACTGGCTTTAAGATCATCAAGGCTCGATCAAGAGGACCAACCTGTAAACCACTAAGACGGTTTGAAATCCCGAAAATAAATTTTGGAGCAACAGAGTATGCCAATATGATTGCTTGGAATGATATGGAAGTGACAGAACCACCTCTCACAAGTCATTTGACCAATCAGGATTTACAAATGGAGACCGAGAGTGTAAACATAGCTTCGGAGTGCACTTTTTTTCACTCCCATCACACACTCAAGCGGTAGAAAGAGAAGTCAAAGAATTTACTTCTTCCTCAAAATTGGTCTGCGGTCAAAAGGAAAGGTAAAGCTTAATCAAAACTAGAATATTTGATATAAATATCCGTCCAATATAGGACACAAAGAAACAATTTACCTGTTAAAGACTTTTCTAAAAGATGTAAATACATGCTCTCATAGTAGGGTGGTTGGGAGGGAATTGGGTGGGAATTGCAACCACCTCCCCGTAGTGAGTGCTGGGTAGTTGAATATGAACTAGCGAAGAGTTGCACAATACTAAGTTGATTAACGAAAGCTATATAAACAAGTTTTAATAAGATTATAAGAGGATATTAGCAATTATAAAACGATAAAAATATCAGAAATTTACTTATATTTGGAAAAGTTTAAGCCTCATGTGCAGAGTAAAACCACCACCTTACATTGTTTTGAAACCTCATATCTTTATTTAAGGCCTTAATCTAGTATTAAGTGATTACCCGTTAGAGTTTTTTTAGTTTCAAGTACTTGAAAAAAATTTGGAAAAAATGTAAAAAAATTTCAAACTTTAGGCCAAATGTGCAGACTCAAGATGGCGTCGTAGAAATTAAATATTTTACAGAACAGTTTCTAGGTCTCATACACAGTCATTGAAGGGTACCCGTTTCCAAAAAAAAAAAAGATTTTGACTTTTTTCGCTCCACCCTAATGTTAATGCTGAGCATCGGTCTATAATAAAAACTTCTATCCAAATTAGACATCTAATGTTGGTATTTAGATCGAGTTCGCCGCAAAAAATATTTTTCTGCAAATTAAATACTTTTCGAATTGACTCACGTTTGCCGAAAGCTCCCATCATAAACGGCTTTAACATTTAACTGTGGAGGTGAAATTTTGGGATATACTTAATGACGTGGTGGTAAATTTAAAAAAAAAAACAAAAAGTTAAAAGTTAAAAGGCATTTTCTCACAGCCCAACGTTTACACTTAAAGATATAAAAGAGATCATGAAAAAAATATTAAGGTGTAGAAACTACAGGTCAACATTTTGGAGGTTTTTTACTCATCAAAATCAGCATCAAATTCATATTGGCTTATTACATTGCAGATAAATCCGCAAGAGCTAAAACTTCCAACTTTGGTCGAAATATCTTGGTGATCAATACACAACATCTGACAAAAGCTGGGCGTGGCACCTCTCATACAAAGATTTTATAGATTTCTGACGAATGTCAAGAGTCAAAGTTACTTAGGTACAAGCATACACAATATCCCGCTAAATGTGGGTGGGATTAGAGAATTGAGCATGGCACAATATGAATTTTTTTGTATCTAATGGACGGTAAGAGAAAAATTTCCATATTTGGAACATACAGCTGGGTTATCAATAAACAACCACTCTTCGAAAATGAGCGGGATTGGAGAAGTAGGTGTGGCACCTACCACAAGGAGATTATAGATTTCTGTATAACTGGAGAATGGTAACAGCAACAGTATTCAAACTTGATACACACAGCTTCCTAAACAATGCACGAGACCTGTTTTTAAATAAATGTACTTATTTTATTTTAATGAGGGTAGCAAAGCCACTGTGTTAAGCCTGTATCATATAAAATATTTTTTACCAACCAGAAAACGGACGAGTGGTAAAAATAATTTCACGAAAATATTACCTTAATTTTCAGGGATCGAAAATAACAGTTTTTTTTTTGATTTTTTGAAACAAAAAAGCATATAAGAGTAAATACTGGCAAACTGATTCAAGTTTAACATATTATTCCTTATGAACTTTTCTATGATATAATATTATGATTTTTCAAGTTTTGATTTTTATTTTTTCGATCAAAAATTACAGTTATTTTATGATATTTATTTTATTGAACAAAAATAACAATTAATTTTGGATTTTTATTTTTTCGAGCAAAATTAAAGTTATTCTTTACAGAAATGTACGTGTTATAATTATTGAGTTGTCTTTACATATTTATTAAAATGTGTGATCATCATTGGAAAATCTCATACATATTTAAAGTCAACCAAATAATTATAACACGTACATTTCTTTAAAGAATAACTTTTATTTTAGATCGAAAAAATAAAAATCATACAATAACTGTTATTTTTGTTCAAAAAAATAAAAATCAAAAAATATCTGTTATCATCTAACTTTTAAGAAAAAATTAATAACTGTTACGGTCCCTGTTAATTTTGATGTGGGGATAATTTTTTTTTTTTTTACTTAATACTTACGTTAACGCGGACGTGGTGGTAAAATATTTTCGAAGAAAAAATTACGTACATGATGACGAGTGGAAATTTTTTCAACAGCATGTCCGTACAGGGATGTTAAAGTTGGTACAATTGTACATTTTTTTGGTACATTTTTACCTTATAAAGTACCATAGTACCGTGACTCATTTGGTACAATTTAAAAATTTGTCATAGTTCCACCTTTTTGAATTTTTAGTATAGCGAACAAATTATTGGGTATTTTTCATTGCATTAATGTTGTACAACAAATCGTTAATGTAATGGGCGCTTAAATATGCGACTAGAATTGTGGGGTATAGAGCGATTAGTCCCCATTTACAGTGTGGCAAGTGAAAGGAAGACAGATGAAGTTTGTTGGTAAGGGGACGACGCTGTATGCGTGACACACTTTACTATTTTCCTCTCTCGCCTACAAACTTCGTCTGTCTGCCTTTCAACTTAACAAATACATATATGCGAAAGAAATTTTTCATATCCTGCTTTTTTTTTTTTTGTTTTTATGACTTTTACATATAATGTCCCATAATTCTGTAAAATTTTTAAATCCATTTATAAAATTTATCCATTTTTCATTGTTTTCAATGTTCGTAATTTTTTTTTTTTTTTTTTTTTGTCTACAATTGAAATTGTATGCACTTTTTTTGTTGTTTTAATAAATTAAAAACAAAAAAAAAATGGTAACGAGAATGTACATTTTTTTTTTTTTTTTTTTGGAAGTTGGTACAAAATTTAAATCCCCATTTAACATCCCTGTGTCCGTAGCTCCGCTTAAGTTAAGTCGAGCAAAGCCAAAACACTAGTGAATAACAACGATAACGATATGAGAAGATACTAAGATAATTAAATTGAAAGAGCGCCATGGAAGAGAGTATTTTAAAAAAAATTTAAGGAGAGGGTAAAATTTACCACCACCTCCACAGTTAAAGGTTAGCTTTCTTTTTGGTAAGATTAATAAACAATTTAGCGACCGTCCCTGAAATCTCTATAAGATAAAAAATCGCGTATGGATGTTAATATCTAGATAATATTCGCCACAAATAACTCTAATAAGAATAATATAATAACATAATAACATAACTTTGTTTTTGTGAGCCCATGATTGCCCATCATTTTCAAATAGTGTGTAATCTCGAATATTGTGTTCGGGCTTTACCGATTATAATTTTAGGATGGTTTTTTTTTAAATCCAAATGTTTTTAAATTGTTAAATATTTTGCTTTCAAATGCAGTTTTCTTTGGGGCATACTTTTAACCATTTTTAGGGCATATTTTCGACTTTTTACTGCATATTTAATGCGTTTTGTGAGCATATTTTTGATTTCCCTGGTAATAAGTAAGGCCTTCATTGTTATTTAACTTAATTTTAGAAGAAGAAACAGAAACAATTAATTATAATATCAGAATTATTGGAAAATAAATATTTTTTTTTTTGCATTAAATCTTTATTTTATTTCCTCTTTAAATCTTAATTTGCTTTAATACAATATTTTATTACATCTATAAAGCCTCTTAAATTGTATAAAATAGTTATTGCATTTTATCTACAAGTATTAATAAAATTTATCTTCTTTATCTTTGACCTGACATCTCTTTAAATATTTAAATACGTTCTTCTTGACTAAAAACATTTTAAACATTCGATTTGCTTTACATTAATTTAAATTAAAGTCATTATTAGCAAACTTTAGGTTGTTGTCAGTACACGCAAAGAAAAATATATATGTATATATTAGGGCGGGTTAATTTTTTTTTTTTTTTTTTTTGATGAAGCTTATAGCAAAAAATGTATTCTATAGGTGATTCTGAGAAATTTGGCTCCAGAGACCATTTCTCTTAGTCGGATTTGGAGCCCCCCAAAATTTCAAAATAGAAATTTTTACATATATACATAGAACAATTTAATTAAATTCGTCATAAAATCGGATAGAATTATAGTAGATTTCTCAATCTGGGCTTGTTTGAAAGGTATTTCAGAATCTGTATTGATACCAATATTTTTTTTATTTTTAGTAGAGATATTAGAAATTTTTTAGTGCTTTTTTAGAAGTTTGAATTATTAGTTGTACCACGTGGCGTATGCATGTTAATAAATTGGAGTTTAAAAATACTCATACGTAACAAAGTGAAAACAAAAAAATTGATCGTAATAAAAGTTGTTGGAACTTTCATAATCTGCAAAAGAAAAAAAAATTTTCGAAAAAAATCGAAGAAAATTCAGAATTTATTAGTTAATTTTTAGGCTATTTTTCGACAAAAAATTCCTAATATCTCTACTAAAAATAAAAAAAATTAATTAAATTGTTCTATGTATATATGGAAAAATTTATATTTTGTGGGGCTCCAAATCCGACTTAGAGCTATGGTCTCTTGAGCAAAATTTCTCAGAATCACCTATAGATTACGTTTTTGCTAAACGCATCATCAAAAAAAAATCGTTCCATACAATTTGACCCGCCCTAGTATATATATTTTATTGACTAGTTACTGGCACCATCTTTCTATCTATCCTTTATATCTATATAATTATAAAAATAAAATACGTTTGTATACTAAACTATTGAAACGATTTTCTGAGATTTTCACAGTCAGTTCCTAATTACCCTGCGCTTAAATATTTGTAAATTTAAGTGGGCGTGGCACCTACCATATAAATAAAATATAAATAACATAATATTTGGAGAACGTTTACATTTCAAGTTTCAAATTTGGAACATATAGTTTTACATCTGCCAAAAAGCGAGCTGAATTGGAAGAGTGAGAATGAAAGCTCCCATATAAGGAAAATATAAACGTCGAAATATCTGTAGAAGGATAACAGTAGAAGTATATAATTTTGGCAGAAACTGCATGTTTTTTTTACTAATTTAATTTTAATTGGGGTGCCAAAGCGCACCGGGTTAAGCTAGTACCAAGGTGAATTCATTTTTCAGGTGGCGTTGAAAGCACAGCTGTGCTACTTTTTTTTCTTACTTAGAGAGAGAAATATCAAAAGTTGCTTGTGTTTTTGACTTTTCGATCAACGAAAGCAACAAAAAAAATACATTGATGTGTTTTTGGTGTTGTTACTTGTTGTAGTATCGACACCACCGTATACTTGAATTCGCCATGATTAGTTCTATATAAAATGCAGATATGAAAACACTGGTAATTATAATGCTAATTAATAAACTTGCAGTTTCAATTATAAATTGCTGAGGTAATCAGATATTTTGTTGTAATATGTCATATAACATGTTTCTCTTTTGAGAGCAAATTGTTTGAAAGCAACATAAAACGTTTACGCTGCATCTCCACGTAGACATTTTTTTACTTATCGCAAGCAAAAACGTCGACAGCACAATGGCCGAATAATGGCGCAATAATTGCTGATTATATTGCTGGAGAACACGTGAAATTTATTTCCCAAAAAAAAAAAAAAAAAAAGTACAGAGAAATGAAATGTTAGGTAAATGACAACTGATTTGACAGCAGATTGCTAAGCAATAATTGCTCAAGCAATCAGAAGAGCAATCATTGCGCAATGGATTTCCACTCATGCCGATATGCGGCCCACACGTCGCAATTTTTATGGAGCAATCAAATTTGACGTTTGATGCAATAAATATTGCTAGCCCTAGAAAAATCATCATCGTATATTTTACGCATGCAGTTCGAAATATTGCTATTTCTTTTTAATTAGCAGGATTACGTTGCTGTGCACTTCAGACATTTACGGCCTAAGTTATAAAAATTAAAACAGGTTAATAAAGGGTTTATGAAACGGATTTTGTAAGTATTTTTATAACTTAGGCCGTTATTATACAGTAATATTTAAAATTTCGGTCTTTTTATTTAATATTATGTAACCCCCATATTCATAAAAAATATTTTTGAATAATTCGTTTCATAAACCTGCTAACGGGTGGTTAAATTTTAAGGGGCGACGTCGAGCAACGCGTTAAAGTTATTCAGGCTTATTATGAAAATGGGCGTTCAAATCAAAATGCATTTCGTGAAAATCATCTTTAGTGATGGGGCACATTTTCACCTCAGTGGATTCGTCAATAAGGAGAATGTCCGCATTTGGGCGAAAGATAATCCAAGAGTGATTGTCGAAAAACCAATGCACCCACAAAGTTTTTTTTTTTTTATTATTCCTACACTAGATCCCGCGAAGCTTTTTGCTTGTCTTCGGGAGACCAGAGTCTCTGGCGGGAATCGAACCCACAAGCCCGGTACTGATAGACTAGCTGACTACCAGCTAGCCTACCGGGGCACCCAAAGTGACTGTTTGTTGCGGTTTATGGGCTTGCGGCATCATCGGGCAGTATTTTTTCCGGTCAGTCAGTTACTGTGAACGGTGTTCGCTTGCGTGTGATGATAACGAACTTTTTATGGCCCGAATTGGAAGATATGGATGTGGACGCTATGTGATTTCAAGAGAACGGTGCCACTTGCCACACAGCTAACGAAACAATGGCTCTTTTGTTCGACTAATTCAATGGTGGTGTTATTTCACGTGGTGGCGATGTCAATTGGCCGCTAAGATCATGTAATTTGACACCGTTGGACTTCTTCCTTTGAGGTTATTTGAAAGAAAAAGTGTACGTCTATAAGCCATCAACAATTCAAGAGCTAAAGGATGAGATAATTCGGCACATTAACGGCATAGAACCTATATTATTGAACCATACCAATACTATCATAATAAAAAGAATTGACAATAATTTCCTTAATAATTTGTGTTTTATTCAAAATTAGCATCGGCCCTTAAAATTTATTCACCCTTTATAAACCTTAAATTTTTTTTATGAATATGCCAATAAGAATATAATCTACATCATTTTGTTCTAAATTAATCAAAATATACAACAATATAGCAGGTTAAAATTATGCGTCAGTTTTACGTATGATTATCTTTAACGTATGTCTTGATATGATTATCTGTTTAGGATTGAAGCAATCATTCAAATGATTATGATGACAATAATATGGTTTAATATATATTTTTTCTTTGTATTAAACTTGGAACAACTTTTTCTCTGTGTGTTCACATTGCATCAGCCATATTAACAATTTCCTTATTATTTGCTCGATAAACTGAATTGGTGCCAGCAACGACAAGAATTTAATGTGGTCAAATTTACATGCACAAAAGTGGTAAATGCTTAAATACTTTTAAATATAAAATACATTTTGGTTAAAGCCTTAATTACACACTTAAAAAAGGGAAAATTGAAATAAATTCTTGAGAACAGATAATGAAAATAAATTGGCAGAAATGTGAACAAATTTAAAAGGATTTGTGTTTAATACAGCATTTAATAAATTGAAAAGGAATTTTATTTAAAACAAATGAGAATTCTATATTTGGCTAAGACTATTGTTTGATAGCCTTTTCCACGAGTTTGAAATACTTCGTTATTATTATGGGAACAACAATACATTTGAGCAGTGTGACCAGATCTTAAAATTTTTAACAGCTAAATCTGCCATTAGACAATGCTAAAAAAGCTAAACACATTTTCTAAAAATGCTAAATAAAATGCCAAGTGCTTCCAAAAAATAGAATTTTTCGAGGTCCATAAAAAAGGCATTTGTTTGATCAATAATTTCATCGTTGGAGCTAAATCTCTTTCCACCGTGCCATTTCTTTAGGTTCGTAAATAGCAAATAGTCACTGGGGGCTAAATCCGGAGAATATGGCGGAAGAGGTACCAATTCGTAGCCCAATTCATGTAATTATGCCTTCGAGACTGCACACGTGTGCGCCCGTGCTTTATATTGATGGAAAAGAACATTTTTCTTGGCCATATGGGATCGTTTTTTTTTTAAAACCTCGGTTAATCGTTTTTTTTCCCTTTTGAAGGTAATCGATATAGATTATTACGCGTGCATCCCAAAAAACTGTTGCCTTCACCTTATTGGCCGACAAACTTATCTTGGCCTTCTTCGGAGCCGGTTTACCAGGAGAAACCCATTGCTAAGACTGCTGCTTGGTCTCTGGAGTGTTGTTTGTAATGGATCCATGTTTCATCCAAAGTTACAAAACGCCGCAAAAACTAAATCGAATTGCGGTTAAACAACTCCAAACAATCCTTTGAAGTTGTCACACGCTTACGTTTATGGTCAATTGAGAGCAAACGCGGCACCCATCTTGAGCTTTCTTAAACCCAGCTGATCATTTAAAATCGAAACCACACTGTCAAATGAAATGCCTATGGCATCAACAATCTCACGCTCTCACTTTTACTCTTCGATCGGCCAACACCATATCGTGAATTTTTTCGACATTTTCGGGTGTAGTGACTTCAATTGACTGTCCAGAACGTTCAGTATCATTTGTACGTGTGCGACCACAACGATAGTCAGTAAACCACTTTTTACCATTGAAATCGATGGTGCAGAGTCCCTATAGTATTTATCAAGCTTTTCCTTGGTTTGATTTAATGAGCACTCGAAATTCACTTTATCCATTTTTAAAAAAATCTACGAGGTTGTTTTGATGTCTTGAACAGCTGTTATACGCAAACTAAATGACGGAACTTGCTCAAAACTTGGCAGTTGTCTAAGAGGTGGTACTTGATGGGAGCAGTGTTGCATTTCATATAACTACGAGGGAAATTCGAAAAGTCACGGACTTATTGAACATAGTGCAGTTGCCGTAACCATGCCCAACCATATTTTTTCTCTGCATGTAGACGTCTTATTTTTTACGTGCTGTTTTGCTGCTGCCATCTACGTATGAGTAGTGGCATGCTGTATTTTGGTGTTGCCATCTGCTGATGAGTTTGCATCACTTTTGCTATTTTGTGGGAATTCGTCAATATAGTCTTAAGGCCATGTCAGATAAAACTTTTGCTTCGCGTTGCGTTACCGATTCGCTTTGACATCTAAGATAAAATATACATACTTATACGAAACATGTCACATAAAGTACTTTCAAAGCGGAGCGAAGCAAAAAGTTAGCCAACTCTCATCTTTTTGCGCGCTTTGACAATTGGCTAGTATAATTTTCTTTTTTTTTAATTTTTTTTGCCAAATTCAATTCCAAAAAACCGTCCAATTAAATTTTTAACTTTAATTTTTGTAACAAATAATTAAATGTACAAATTACCAACCGCTTGTATAAGTAAACAAACAATGCGTGAGTGTTGTCAAAGTTTTCATTGTGGCATACACTTTTTGCTTTGCGTTTTTCTGCCGAAGATAGAAACGTCACGCAAAGCGACAAAGTTGTATCTGACACGGCCTTTAGTATGAGAGGAGACATGCCCACTTGAAAATTAAGAAATATTTTGTTATGCTTAAAGCGCTGGGTAATTGGAAAATTTCAGAAATTTCGGAAATTTCAGGACCAATATTTCGGTAGTTAAGGAGTCTATAAAAAACTGCATTTATATAGAAGATGCAGCAAGCAACTCATACAACAAACTCAAATTTATTTTATTTAATATCATCTCCTTGCCATTCTATTTCCTTTTTAATTAAAAGTCTTTCTTTTAATTTTTGTTTTTTAAGTTTTACTCTAGTGTCTAAAAATAATAGCTTTTAATTCAATTAAAATAAAATAATATAGAAGGTTTATTTAAGCAGAGGTATAGAACACAAAATACATATAAAACAAATATTATGGGACACAAAATAAAATTAAAATCTCTTCTGACAGCCTGCGTTCTAAACAGATGTCTCTTTTGATAAGAGGATAAAGTTTAATTTATGTTCATTTTTCTATTTGAATTTTTAGTTTATTATAAATAAATCGGCTTAAATACAAAAATATTGGTGTTGCACTTGAAATGGCTGAAAGCAAAAAAAAAAAAAAAATACTCTGCACACATATTTTTTATGGTCATATGATTTTATTTATAATGAATTATAAATAAATTAAATTTCATTCACTTGCAGTCTTATTTAGGCATCATAAATTTTTTTAAACTATAAATTTTTAAAAAATGTAAACAATGCACAACAAAAAGAATTAATTAAAATATATAAAATAATAATAATAAATTATTAGAAACTTAATGCAATTTATACGAAAGCGTTCTGAAAATTAGGCGACCTGACATAAATATGGCGGCAGTAGTTTGAAAAAAATTAATCTGGAGTAAAGCGGCAGCCTTATAAAGAAAATGTTTTATGTTTTTAGAGCGCGTCGTTGTAAAGTCTATTGAACGACTCAGATTTACTTTTTTAATCGATCTTAGGATGTCCTTCGCGCTGGATGTCCATGTAAATCCTGTGCGCAAAGTGCAGTTCGCAATTTTCGAGATATTTTGATAAAATTTGGTATCTGCCTTTTGATTCTCCTAAGAATCATGTCCCTTGAAAATAGTGACATTCGGTTTTTAATTTCACATAGCCCCATACAAGCTTCTTACCGAAATACACTCATAGAAAAATGCATCTTCATAGTGATAATGCCCTACCATCAGAGGTGTGACATTAATGTTATTACAAATGGCATCAATAAATCAAAGAATGATATCATTCCAATGACGAACTGCATCATAAAATTTTGTCTGATTTTATACGTCATCTATGCTATGACTACAGTGACATCAATTCGATGTCACATTTGTGTACACTTATAGAAAAGGCGTCATAACGCTGATGTATTTTGGCATCAGTACAGACAAACTGTCATCAGTGCGATGACATAATATATCATGCCATCTGTGTGATGACAAACTGTCATCAGTGTAGTGACAAACATTTATCAGTACAACGACAACCTGTCCTCAGTGCAATGACAAACTGCCATCAATGCGATGACAAACTGTCATCAGTGCGCTGACATAATATATCATGTCAAAATATATTGTTAACATTATTTTCATATTTAAAAAGTCAAATAAAAAGCAAACATTCCCATATTCTATTTTTTAAATTTTCTAGTTAAATACATCAAATTTTCAAAGTAGAATGATTACGAAAACCAAATCGGGCATAAAGTTGGTGTCTTATAATTGAGAGGTCTTATATAAACAAATGGCGGAATACAACAAAATTGAAACAAAATTGAAACAAACATTTGTAACGGGTAAGTAAATAATAATATTCTCTCAATTTTTTCAAATGACTCAATTTTATGACAGTTTGTCGTTAAATTGAGCCTAATGAATCCTTTATTTCATTTTTATTGCACTCAAATGAGTAAATAACAAAAAAGTTGCAATAAACTGCTGATTGATTTTTCTAAGATCAAAATAATTTTGTTTTTGAGGGAAAAATTTTTTAGCATCACTATAAATCATATTTACTCAGGCTGCTAATTTTCAATTCATCCCTCAACATCAACAAAATGATTGCAATAATTTTGCACTATCAATAACTGTGAGTTGAAATGCAAAATTAGTGCACTTCCCCCATCTTTGATAGATATAAAGCGTGATCCATTTCGAGGTTCCCTACTTTTTTAAAGAAAAAAACACAGAAAATTAAAATTTAATGGGGAATATTTATTACCATTTGAAAGAACATTCTTCGGCATATATTTTTTGAAGATTATGTCTATCAAATGTTGGCGTTGCTACGCCGCAGATGGTCCATCCGTTGAGTTCAATTTTCGATGACTCGTTCGAGCATTTCGACTGGTAACTGGCGAATGACACGCGTGATGTTTTCCTCCAAGGCCTGAATCGAAGCGGGTTTGTCCGTATAAACTTTAGACTTTACATATCCCCACAGTCTAACGGTGTGATATCACACGATCTTGGTGGCCAATCGACCGGCCCAAAACGTGAAATTATGTGCTTACCAAAGTGTTCTCTCAATAAATTTATTGATTGATGCGATGTGTGGGAAGTGCGTCGTCTTGCTGCAACCAAATGTCGCCGAGATCACGAGCTTCAATTTCAGGCATCAAATAGTCGGTTATCATGGCACGATCACGGTCGCCATTGACGGTTACGTTCGCACCGGCATAATTTTTGAAGAAATATGGACCGATGATTCCAGCGGCCCACAAACCACACCAAACCGTTGTTTTTTCTGGATGAAGTGGAAGTTCTTTAATCTCTTCAGGTTGCTCTTCGTCCCAAATACGGCAATTTTGTTTGTTTACATACCTATTGAGCCAGAAATGGGCCTCATCGCTGAACAAAATTTGTCGAAAAAGTGCACGAAACACATTCCTCACAGAACGTGAATTTTGGTAATAAAGTTGAACGATTTGTAAACGTTATTACGGCGTTAGTGTTTCCATTATGAAATGCCACACAATACTTAACAAAAATAACATGACAGCATGACACGACTCACACGTGATCTGTCAAAAAAAGGCTATTGAAAAAAGTATCTGTACTTGAATCACCCATTACAATAAACTTTTCTGTGTATCTGAAAAACGATAACAGTAAAAGTTTTCTAATTTGTTACAATAAGTTTCGTTATCAATACAAATACACAAGATCTGTATTAACAAAAATTTTACTTATTTTATTTCAAAAGGGGGTAGCGAAGTTCACTGGGTAAAGCAAGTTAAACACATATTTCATAAAAAATGTCGCAATATATCTCTAATAAACGATGACAGTGTCCCTTTTGTAAATGATGAATGGGAAATTTTTTATTACATCGCGCTAAATTTTGATATTTTAATTGCTCTTCCTTTATAATTTAGCAATTTAAATGTGTCTGAAAGCGAAAACTTTAACAAATTAAAATGTCATTCATTTTATCACGTACAAGAAATTGTTTGTAATTTAAATTTTTTACCCTCTGTATGCCACATTAAGCATTTTTTCTGTATTTTTTTTTATATAAGAGGACAATGAAATATTTTTTTTTTTCTTTTGTTTGATGTATAAAATTGTGATTGTAATGTCCACAGATACTGGATGTAATTGCCTCATTTTTCATAATGTTAGAAATCTGATTATTTACAATCTGTTACTGAGAACATGAAAAAGGAACCAAAAAGAGATTTTTGTAGTATTTAAATAAAAAATATGAATTATTTTTTTTTTTATATATATATCAGCCACAAGCTTTTGCTGGTTCTTAGGGCTGTCCGTCTGTCCACGTATTTTTTCATAAAAGAAAAGAACGAAAAAGTATAAATTTCAGCACGAGAAAGCAATTAAAAAGAACGAAGCGTATAATAACTTACAGTGTAAACTGTATCAAAAGTATAGAACTAGTCGCATTGTAAAGCGTAAGTTGTTATCTGTGAGGAAGTGTGTGGGAATTGGTTTATGATGTTTTTGTTTTAAAGGATAGACTTAACACTGGGAACATGAAAAAAAGGCCTTAAATTCGCTTTATTTTTTTCGTTTTATCTTTGAGCGATTTAGAGAGACAATTTCAGTTTGAGTAAAGAGACAATTTCTGTTTGACTTGTGTAAATGTTGTATATCAAAGATCTTTCATTCGAATCAAATTCTGTAGTAAACGTCTACTCAATACTTACCCCCTTATTCATAAAAAAATTAAACAGGTTAATAAAAGGATTACGAATTTTCTATTAATTAAAAAAATTATTAAAAAAAACTTAAATTTACCGATTATTTTCTTAGTTTTTTTATTCCTTATTTGCTGTTTGCACAACAGAAGTGATAAAACGTGTGGTAAAAATGTATATGAAAAACACTCAAAAAACTTATATGCTGTTTCCAAATGACAGGCAAGTGATTGTGTAGTCAAATTTATATGAAAAGCATTCAGCTTTTTGAGTGATTTTCATACAAATTTTACTACACGTTCAATCACTTGTATTGTGAAAACAGTAAATTAGGAAATTAAAACTAGTTTTGAGTTTTATATTTTTTTAAAAAAAAAGTAATTTTTAAATAGTCAAAATTGTCATATTTTACTCAGGCTAAAGTTCATTAATGTCCTGTTTCCAAGTGACAAGCAATTGACTGTGTAGTAAAATTTATATGAAAATCACTCAGTTTTTTGAGTACTTTTCATATAAATTTTACTACATAAACAATTGCAATGTCACTTAACAAAATTTATCGATATCGAATGTGATGAATCATAATTTAAGATGACAGCATTCGATATCGAGTAACCAATGACATGACATCTCTCATGTTTTCATAAGATACGTCAGTGTCTATCGTATTCAGAAAAATGCGATAGTTTACTCGATACGATAGTTTACTCGTTATCGAATGCGGTGATTAGGGCCCTGAAGACGATAGACAATTGGAAGCCAGTTCACTGCTTTTTCTCTGGATTTCTACTGGGTTTCATATCTAAATAATAATCCGAAATGCATATCGAGTTGCTTAAAGCTGGCTCAACGATTACCGTGGATACCCACCGTGTCGGCCTATCCCCTCAGTGTACTGAAGGCCTCCTTGTGTAGGTACACTATTTACCTTACACCTGGATAGCAACTGCTAAGCGTATAAATTTCGGCAGAAATTATTACGATCATCCCTTTTTTAGAAGCTGGAGTGAACTTACCTCCAGTGGAGCTATTAAACCTTCACTGATTAGCAGCTCCACCTCGGAATATTCCCCAGCAGGCCAAAATGCCTCACTGTGAATATAATATCAGCCCTTAATGATGACTCTTTAAGATCTCCCTTCCGTGAACTCCAAAGAAGCCTTAACCAGCAACCAGTAAAGGATCGAATTCCTAGGGACTTAGTGGTTCCTGTAGTTCAAGATAGAATTTCTGGTGCCGTGGCAGGTTTTGGCTCCACCTCTTTCCCCGAGAATGTTACGCAAAGTGGTGAAGTATCCTCAGGGTGGTCCGAGTATATTCCGCTGTAAAGAAAAAATTTAAGCAATGCGAAACCACCAAAAAATTTTCTTTTTTTTGGTTGAAGTTGGGAATTCTTTGCCCTCAAAAAAAGATAAGACGTTCTATTTTGCGGATTCCGTATGTATATGTATCTAGATATTATCATGAAAGGCCTTTTCTAGTAGGCCTTTAAAGTTTTTCACTTCCTCTTAAATTTTAGAAAGGCAAAAAAATACAATAATAAAACAAGGAAAACAAAATTTAGAAAAAAAGGAACCTCATGAGACTCTAAAGTTAATTTAGATTTATCTAAAGTTTCCCTGATATTTTTTTATTTTTATTTTTTGCTTCGTCCTTAACATGTTTCCTGCGTATCTTCTGAATTCGGTTTAAGTTTCTTTATACAATTTTATTACAATTGAAAATGCTTAACATTTTTTTTCTTGGCATTTTCTTTTCCATACATATTTTTGTTGTTGTGTCTTTTTCTATCACATTAAATCCGTTGCAGAAGAAACGTTAAAAAAGCCAGTGAAAAAAAACTAATTGGTTTTAAGAAAGAGTGAAGTAATAGAGAGAGAGAGAGAAATTGAATGTAGCAAAAGCTTTTATTTTATTTTTTATTTTCTTCTTCAACGTAATTATTTCAAAACATAAAAAGATTTTCCATGAAAAATTTGTGAAAGTGAATCTGCATTTTTGTTATGGCGGGAAAAGCAGAAGGAAGGCCATTTAGATTTAAACAAGAAGTGGAGATTTGATTATTCTTTTTCGTTTTGGTTTTTTTAAGAGCTTTTAGAGGAAACACGTTTACTTTGGAACTAATAATTATTACAAAATTTAAGGTAAAAAAGGATACTAATGCTAATTGCTATTTGTGCAGCACTTTAGTAAAGAACTTGTACTTTTAATAATTTAGTTCCATTAGAGATGGTAATATGCTTTAATAACCAGACAGTACAAACAAGAATAAGATGCATTTTTGCTGTTTTAAGGTCATTAAAATAAACAAGTTTTATTTTTTAAATCTCAAGTTAATCAATTAAATTCTAAATCCTTTTGTCATTTGGTATCTATAAATATACTAGTAGCCGCTGGTATAAATTAAATGATATTTCGGAAAGTCTGACGGTTTTAAGATTTCATTTGCTCTTGTTTTGTTAACTACAGGTCTTATAGGCCCTTGTTTTTACGAGCTTTCAGGGAAGCAATGAAAACAATTTATGTCAGAATGTCTCAATTGCCGAAAGCACACCGAGAAAGACAAAAACGGTATAACTTTCAGTACACCGTAAAATCAGAACTGTGATTTTAAAACCACGTGATTTGAAATTACGTGATTTTCAGAACAGACTCGATAGTAAAGAAAAGATTCACAAGAATGGAATGCCTTTGAGACCAATATGCTCGTCGATAAATGTACCCTCTTTTGGACTCTCCAAATACATGGTACCCATATTAAAATACTTGACGGAAAATTCGATATATGATATTAATGATGCTGTAGAATTTAGTTCAAGAATAAATAACACTTAAATCGCCGATGACGAAGTTCTTATTTCATTTGACTTGGTTTCATTATTTCCAAGCATTCCGATTAATTTAGCACTAAGGATAATTGAAGAAAAATGGAAATTATTAGAGGCACATACACAAATACCTAAGGATTTGTTTTTGGACATTGTGAGGCTTTTTATCGAAGAGAAAAGGAATGCCGATATGATCTCCAGCCTCACCAGTCATAGCTGATATAATTATGGAACAACTTCTTGACATATCATTGGCTAAAATGGACGTAAAACCGAGGATAATTATAAAATATGTGGATGATTTATTCGCAATAGTAAAAAAGGACAAAATAAATGACACCATCGAAAAACTAAATTCATTAAATGGACAAATACAGTTTACCATGGAGGAAGAAAATGACAACCAACTGCCATACTTAGACGCAATTGCTATTAGAAAAGGAAACAATTTAAAAGTTAATTATTATAAATACAGCATCGAATTTCATACGACGAGTTCTTAAAATAAGTGACACGGAATTCCATGAAAACAATATAACAAAAATAACGAATATTTTAACCATGAATGACTTCCCAATAATAACAATTAAAAATCTTATAAAACGTGCAAAAAATAACAGGCAACAGGTGATAAGAGAACCAAAAAGATATAAAAGCATATCATATGTTTCTGGACTCTCGGAAAGATGGAAAAACTCAGACATTTATGACGAAGAAAAATTTGAACTAGCATTTAGAACGGACAACACTGTGTATCAGTTATTTAGCATAACAAAATCAAAAATTAAAAAGGAAGACAAGTCAAATGTGGTATATAAAATTCCCTGTAGTGGTGACGGGCTCAATATATGCGATAAAGTATAAGTTGGGAAGACAAAACCAAAACTTAAAAAAAGAATATCTTCGCACAAATCTGACCATAAAACTATTGACAAACCTATTGAACAAAAAACTGCACTAGCAGCCCACTGTACGTTGAAAAATCATTAACCACATTTTGAAGGAGTAAAAATATTACATGAAGAGAGGAATTATTCGAGGAGATTTACATTAGAGATGTTACATATTATTGATGTTAATCCACAGCTTCGTCTAAATTACCGATAAGACACAGAAAATTGTGCACACATATATGTACAGACAATTAATAAACAAAAACAGACGATCGATAAAATAGATTTAGTTAATAAAATCTAATGAGAAGTGGCACAAGTGTTATTGTGAAGTTTTGTGTTTATTATATTTTTAATTTGTTTTCATGTTATTATCTTTGTCATATTATGTTTTGTTTTTTTGTTTAATGTTAATAATATTATTGTATTTATGTATTTATTCAGACCCCTGAAGATGGTTAGCGATGCTTACGAAAATTTCACGAAATTTTATTTTTTATTTTATTTATTTACGTGGACCTACAGCCAAACAAAAACAACTAGTAAAGAAAATCCTAATGAAACTCGATTAAAGCTTTAAGAAATTTCGAACATTTTCCGTATCCAAATTCTTTGGAATTTTCTAGAACATTCCCGTGTTTTTGTTTAACTCTTTGTTTTCAAGAGCAGAATAATCACGATAAAAAACACAAAGCCCCCGTACATTAATTATTTTGGATATTTATTTTGACCAGGCTTTGATAAGAAGGAAACGCCTAACAATTTCTGAATCATAACAAAATGTGGATCGTTACAGTTTTTCATAAACACAGACGACTTTCCAAAATGTTGGTTTGAAAATATCGTTAATGCATAAGAATCCTTTAATAAGTGTCAATATATAGATAGCAATTAGCACGAAAAACGTTTATGTAATAAAGAGCCATTGTTTCGTTGGAACCGCTGTATCGTCTAGGTCTATTTCCTCAATTTCTGGCCACAAGAAGTCCGTCCATTTACGGTAACTGCTTGGCCTACCACATTTTCATCATGTCAGTTTAAAATATTAATCTTTCTTTATTTCATTTCAAAGTACTATACCTCTATGAAAAAACACCCTTTATTAAAGAAATATTACGTTTTATGTCGTTAGCATATCACGTTTATTTATTGTACCCTTCACCACAGGTAGAAAATGTACGTCGAAGTTTGTCATTCCGTTTGTAATTTCTACAATTTTGATCTTAGACTGATCCTATAAAGTTTAAATATTCTGTGCCCATATTCTGTAACTCCCGCGTCGAGAAACTTTTCGATTGAAATGTGTGAAATGAAGCAAAAATGCCATAAATTGAAACAAACAGCTGTTTTTCTCACTTGACTGCGTCTGTAACATTTTTAGCCAGTAATAACTGTCACGTAAGGAAATTACTCGCCAATTTACAGAAAAAGTGTGTCTGTAAAATTTTTGTAAGAAAGTCCCCGCTTTGAACTGTCAAATAAACTCACGCATAGAAATGGGGTGAGAAAAAATATTAGCACTAAAAAATATATAAGAAATGCAAAATGCACTGAACATTAACACGGAAGAGATGAGTATTTTTTTCTTGCTAGATTTTTTCGTTGTTTAATTATTTTGCTTTTAACATTTTTGCAAAATACACGAATGTTTCCAAAGTAATTTTTTAAACAACAAACATTAAAGCCGCACTTAACATTATTTGGTATAGCCGACGGCTGTATTTTCGCCGCCGTCGTTGAAAATTTTTCATCTCAAGTAAATTTTAGTCGCCGTCAACGATATGTATTTTGACATTTATAACGTAACGACTAGGGATGCCAAACGGGAAATCCCGATTCGGGATTTATCAATCCCGAAAAATCCCGGGATTTATTTTTATGAGTCCCGGGATTTTTAACATATCAACTTTTATGTACAAAACTGTTCGTTTTTATTGAATTTTTATACTATATACAAAAAAAATTATTAAAATTATATTTGAGTTGTATTTTCTATTGCAAATAATTCTTATTTTTGAGTTTAATTTTTGTTTTTGGAACAAAGCGAGTATTTAAAATTTGCAATTTTTGCTTGTTATGTGACGACTATTTCTGGATTTTTGTATTTTGCCTAATAAAAACCATTATTTTAAGTAGAAACGAAATTCGCAGATTCACATCTCAAGCCTTTTTTAAAATTACGTTTAGCAAGTTCAGCTTTGGCTTAAGGCATAATACCAAAATAAAAATGATTATTTTTATGCAAAATATAGAAATCAAGAAATAATTATTATATATCAAGCAAAAAATAAAAATTATTCACGATCCAATTAAAGTTTTATTCAGAAACCAAAGAATAAAAGTTGGTATAATCATAACAATTAAGTCGTAATATTGATGAAATAGCTCATATTCCTTCCGGTTCAATAATAATAAAAAATTTGCTTAAAAAACATACGGTAAATAAAATAATTTTTTTATAAATAAACACTATTTGACGTATTCATAAATAAATTATTTAAACTTGAAATCTGTTTAAAGAAGGATTTGTATAAACATTTTGTTTTACAATAAATTTCAAACGTACTTAAATTATTGATTATGAATCTCGCCCTCACCCTGGAGATGTACTGCACTGCCGTCGATATAGTGTTACAGTTTTTAATTCAGCTATCGATCTCGATGAGGGACTACACTTTACCGTGTATTAATGTCGTCACAACTTAATTCACATTAAAAATTGAATTGCTGTCAAAAAACCGGAATGAATTGATCTGGAAAAACTAAGAGATACGTATATTTTTTAAGCTTTTTTCAGAATCTGATCAGTTTGATCATGTGTGAGGCCAGTGTTATAAACATATGTATAAAATAAATTGTTTTGTTGTGTTCATTTTTAAAAATTTATGTTACGTATATAAAACCTTTTGAATATTCAAGAAATGTTGTTTATTAAAAAAAAGTAGAATCTTAAAGAAACACATTGATCCCGAAAAATCCCGGAAAATCCCGGGATTCCGAAAATCCCGGAATCCCGAAAATCCCGAATCCCGGGATTTTCAAAAATCAGTCCCGATTGGCATCCCTTGATAGTTTTCGACATGAGTTACAGACAATCTTTTTTCTCACTTTTCGCGAAACGATGGAATATTTTGTTTCACATCTTTTCGATGCGAGAAGTTCTCGCCAAAGTTACAGAACATGGGTACTGGCTTATTATGCATATCCGTCTGTCTTACGTATCTACGTCGGTCTGTTGCAATGGGTTTTCCGAAGACCTTATATATGATGGGGACTTGGTTAATTTTGCTATTAAAATGCAGCCTGGTCGGTATACAAATGGCTGAGATGTAAGCAAAAAACCACGACTGCCTTTAATTTTACTCGTAAATTCCTTGTTGTATTTTTCTGTGGTGTATGTGGAGAACGGCAAGAGCCAAAGTTTCCAAATTCGATACAAGCATACTGGTTATCAGTAAGCAACATCTGTCTAAATGTTGGCGAGATTCGAGAAAAAGGAGTCGCACAAAATAAATTTATTTATATATAAAGAACGGTATGTATTAATATAACATTCTGTTCTTATCGCACCTTGGTAAAGGGTATATAAGATACGGTTTAACCGAATACAGCATTTTGACTTGTTTTTTAATATTTGTTGATATAACGTCAAAACCTAAAGTGTTTCTCAAACAAAAATTTAAATGTTTTTTAAACTGAGCAGCTGTTTATATTCTATAAAGAGGTGTGATACTGCTGACGTAATTTGTAAAGAAAAAAATTTTCTATTTCTATAATTATTTTTTATTGTTTAAGGTTGAGGTCTTAAGCTGGGATCACACGATTGCCGCAATGCACCAATTTTCACGCTTTTTAATACCCCAATCGTGTGCCTGCACAATCAAATGCCTCATGTACCAATCGAGGGCAATATTGTGCTTACTTTTACCAATAAAATACAACCCTGGTGCGGCAATCGTGTGACTACTTGATATGCAACAGCGCGTCAATAAAAATGACAAAAATGTACCAATATTTATTGGGTTATTGTGCGGCAATAAAACAACACAATACGCGCCAATATTTACCATTTTTTTTTTCATAAATTTTCTTTGTGTGTTTCTTTTAGTAGGAATAAATTAAAAATAAAAATTAAATTTATCAAAATTAAAAATTGGGAACACAGAAAAAATTATTAAATTTCTCCTATCACCAAATTTGTTCTAAATTCATAATATCAAGCAAACAAATTGTTGATTTTACACCTATTACCAAAATGATTATATTGATTACTGAAAATTTTAAAATTTTGAAAAAATATTTTCAATAAATGATATTTGTAATTTTAATTAAAAAAGTGATCAAAAAACTTTGAAATTTTAAACAATGTGTTAATTTACTTAAATAAATATTGACAATTCCCAACAACAATTCTACATGTTTAAATTATTTTGTTTTAAACGAAAAAAGTCAATTAAGATTTTTTGTTTTTTAATTAAAATTTTAATTGAAAATTTATTTCATAACGACTAAAATGTTAATTAAATCAAAATAAAATTTTTAAATTTTTTTCAGCTAAAAAAATTATTGATTCAATTATCACATTAATTAAATTAAAATACTTTTTAAACCATTTTTTGATAAAACACTTTTTTCTGTGAATTTAGTGCAATAGCTGTTCAGGACAATATAAAAGAATATATACAGGAAAACGGAGCAATATGTATTGAAATTCTTTAAAGCGAATTTATTTTCGAATATAAATATTCTCTGTTTCTTTATATATTTAAATTAGAATTTTTCTTTGTTAAATTTTTGGAATTTCATATATTTTAATTAAAAAATTTTAAATAAAACTTTTCAACAAAAATTTGTTTGAATATTTGATACAGTTTTCTTTTTTTTAATGAACAAGCCAACTAGAACTTTCAAACAAATAAAAAAGCTATCACAACGGCTGTTTTCGCAGTTGACACAAATAAGAACAATCGTGTGACTGCGCTGCGGCAATTATTATACTCATTTCGCTTTGTACCAACTAGCGGCAATTAAATTTGTATAAAACAGGGCAATCGTGTGATTTCAGAATATTTTATTGGGGCAATTTCATTATTGTGCGTCAATAAAGCACAATCAGAATTGTGTCATATTGGTGCATTTGCGGCAATCGTGTTATCCCAGATTTAAACAATAAAAAAGAATTATTAAAAAAAGAAAGGTCAAATGAGACTAAATAAGATTTTCTATTTTATTAATTTACATTGGATTTTGTGAGATGAATAATGATAACACTTGTAGAATAGTGTAAAATGGTCTTATCCAATTGCGAAGATGTTAGGGCATTCATTCGGTTAACCGATTAATTACTACCCGATTACCTGATCGGTTAATTTAAAATTGGCTTTTTTCGATTAACGATTAGACCGGTTAATTTCAATCGATTAACCGATTAACCGACGTAACAAAATTTTTAATTTTTAGTGGTATTATAACATATTTTTTGTGTATTTAATATTGTTTTTCGTCTCATGTGCAAAAGGTATGCGTTGAGAAAATATTTTTTCATACAAACAAAGAAGAGATATTCATTTTAAATAGGTCTTTGCTGTCAACAGCTTTTTGTTTCATGTACTTTTTATGTGGGTATTTCCTAATGTACGACAAAATGTAAACAAATTAAATGAAAAAGTCAAATTTGTAAAAAGATTTTTTAATTTACAAAGTAATAAAGCAGCACAATATCCAGAAAAAATTTACAACAATCAACCCTAAGGATTTGAAGATATAAGCAAAAATATTCGCTGGCGCGACGTTACAAAACACAGAAGTGGATTTTGAGTTGCATTACAAAACTGCATACTAGACCGTCTCATTTTTCATTTTTTTTTCGAAATTCCTTCATGAACATCGATTTTCTTTATCTACTATAAAAACCAAGAATTTTGGTGCATAACACTTAAATATTGATGAACGGGAAGTGGTCTCTCAAATCGTTTTTTCATTTTTTTAGTCAAAATGCCTTTTTTCCAAAAATTTAAAAAATCTTGATTTAGTAATTCGCCTCAAACTCAAGCAGTTCTAAATGGATTTGAACATCATTACATGTCTTAGAAAGCTTATTAAATTTCCTAAATGTTTCTTAAAGCAACATTGCCATTTTGTTCGATGGTTTTTTATTCATAGCACTACAAATTCAGATTTTCAAATACAAACTTAACATTTTTTTTAATTTTTGCTTACACAATTATCAATTATCAATTATCAATTAAAGAAATAGTTTAAAAAGTATTGAAATTAATGTGATAATTGAATCAATTATTTTTTTTGTTGAAAGAAAATTAAAAATTTAATTTTGATTTAATTAACATTTTAGTTGTTTTGAAATAAATTTTCAATTAAAATTTTAATTAAATAACAAAAAATCTTAATTGACGTTTTTCGTTTAAAATAAAATAATTTAAGCATGTAGAATTGTTGTTGGGAGTTGTCAATATTTATTTAAATAAATTAACACATTATTTGAAATGGCAAAGTTTTTTGATCACTTTTTTAATTAAAATTAAAAATATCATTTATTGAAAATATTTTTTCAAAATTTTAAAATTTTGAGTAATCAATATAATCATTTTGGTAATAGCTGCAAAATCAACAAATTGTTTGCTTGATATTATGAATTTAGAACAAATTTGGTGATTGGAGAAGTTTAATAATTTTGTTCTGTGTACCTTTTCATATATAAAAATTGAACGAGGCAAAACTTTTATATTCTGTAAATGCAGTATGGTATTCATTTCAACTAAAACTGCAGTTTTTCTTAACAGAATGCTACTGTTATTTACACCAAAATCTTTATTTTAAAATTTCCTACCATACTGCATTTACAGAATATACAAGTTTTTCCTCCTTCAATTTTTATATATGAAGAGGTAAGCAAAAATGAAAAAAATGTTAAGTTTGTATTTGAAAATCTGAATTTGTAGTGCTATGAATAAAAAACCATCGAACAAAATGGCAATGTTGCTTTAAGAAACATTTAGGAAATTCAATAGGCTTTCTAATGGCTGTAATTAGGTTCAATTCCGTTCAGAACTGCTTGAGTTTGAGGCAAATTACTAAAGCAAGATTTTATAATTTTTTGGAAAAAAAGGCATTTTGCCTACCAATATGAAAATACGATTTGAGAGACCACTTCCCGTTCATCAATATTTAAGTGTTATACACCAAAATTCTTGGTTTTAATAGTAGATAAAGAAAATCGATGTTCATGAAGGAATTTCGAAAAAAGTATAAAAACTGAGACGGTCTACTGCATACGTCTGCAAATTGATCAAGACTGTTCGTATAAAACCTTTTTTAATAAGCTTTGAACTTAAAAAGATTTATTTTCCAAGTTATCAAATTTAAAAATCTTTGCTCGTTTTAGATACATTGAAAATTGAAAAAAACTTAAAAGAGGACTCTAATGACATAATCGAAGATTTTATACGCTTAGAGAAATCCATGAAAAGGACTGAGAAATTAGACATTCTCTATTATGGATTGCGTTCGATTTCTCCAATATCGACAATAAGTGAAAGAATTTTTTTCAAGTCAAGATTTATCAAAACTTAATAAAAGAATCGCTTAAATCCTAAACATTTTTCTTAAAAATTATTTTTAAGGTCTCCTTAAACGATTCTAATAACTAATAAAATTATCAACTGTTTGACATACTACATAATATTTATGTATTAATTAAAAAATATGTATTACATATTTATGAATTATTTTTTTGTTTGCTCGTTTTAGTTCAGAGGAAGCAGAAATTTCACCCTTCTTAATTCTTATAAAAATAAATTTACTTCTTATAATTGTTTTATTTAGGGATTTCATTTGTTTCGGAATCACTAAAGTCTTCATCTTCAACAGAATAATCCATTTTTCGTTTATGTATTCTTTCTTTGTATTTTAACAGCTGCTTTTGTTATACATGTGCATGTGTTGACATTTGTTGATTAGGTTTAAACCACCAACATTGGCCGCTTAAACTGGCAAATAAAAGTAATTAATCCCAATCTAAAAAACTAAAAACACAGATTAAAGGTAACTTAATGTCTGATCTCCATGTTAAAAACCCACCCTTAAGCAGTTTAGCGTATTATATGGTCGGTTTGGCTTCCTTCTAAACATTTTTGTCAAATTTTAAATAGTTTTTTAAATAAAACTTTAATATTTGTTGCAATTAGTGCTTGAATATCTTGTAAATACAGAGTAGTTGACGCTATTAATGTTAAGATACTTAAACAAAGTTACTTAACGCCAGATTTACTTAACGCCTTAATGTATACTTTACATTTTGTTACATTATTTGCACTTCATTAAAAGTGCAAGACTGAGAGTGACAAAGACATCTAAGTAAATTATTTAAAACATTTTTTTTCTCTCTTTAAATCAGATAAAATACATTCTGTGCAAATTTTTGGCAAAGGAAGTTTTTTGTTACTGAAATAAAAATTATTTTGTCGTTTCCCTTTTTTGTGCGAAAACTTTTGCTTTAAAAAGGATTTTATGACTTTTTTTATGCTGTTGTGTTACAAAATAAAAACTCACTCTCTTTCTATATAATTTGGATAATTATGTTAAAATTTTTTTTTATTTTTTTCCCCCCAAATTAAGAACTTTGGGATACTTTTTTATTTTGAATTGTACTCTTTGGTTTTTAATATAAATTTATATGTATTTTTTTTTTTTTTTTTATTTCGACTTATTCAAATGGCTTTTTCATTTCGAATGCTTAATCTGTGTAAGCTTTTTTTCATATAAATATATTTTTGTGGGGAAAAAAATATAACAAAAGATTTTTTCCGCAACGATGGTTGATGATGGCTGATGGGTTTTTTTAATTTTGTATCATTTTTCGGTTTGTATCTGTAGCAGGGTTTTTTGTTCGATTTAAAAAGAATAAAAGGATACACACATAAGTACAATATATATGTGTGTATGTTTGTAGAATAATCGCTAAAACATTCTATTTTATTGCTATTTATGTGCCGTTTTTGTTTGCTGTGTGTAAAGCTTTAAGGCATTTAAATTTTTGTGTTTAGCTTGAAAGCGTTTGCCTTTTTAGCGCAAAGCAAAATCATTGTGGATGATTTCTATTTTTGTTTTAACTTTTATGTTTTTTTTAATGTTATTTTAGGTTTAGAAAACATTTTATTTAAAGCTCAATATAATTTGATTTGAAAGATGGTTTAAAAACGATTTACTTTTAGGCAAAATATACACTCATAAAAAATGAATCTTTACATTGATAATGCCCCAACATCAGAATTGTGACATCAATGTTATTACAAATATTATTACATCAATAAGACAAATTGGGACATCAATGCAATGACGAACGTCATCATAAAATTTTGAAATATTTTATGTGTCATCTATGATATGACTACAGTGATATCAATTCGATGCCACCTTTTGTGTATCGCTAACATCAATTTCATCTTTAAAAATAAAATGAGAAGCAAAAATTCCCATATTCTATTTTTTAAAATTATTTAGTTAAATACATAAAATTTTCATAGTTAAATGATTGCGAAAATCATATCGGGCATGCTGCTGGTGTCTTATAATTGAGAGTTCTCCTGTAATCAAAGGGCGGCATACAACAAAAGTGAAACAAACATTGTGAACGGGTAAGTAAATAATAATATTATATTACTTTGACTTAAGATGTAAAGTGTCATGGGGACAAAAACGTAGACACTTGTCATAGTAATCGGGCTCTTGCTTTAATCGGTTAATCGCTCGATTAATTAAATGAGATTTTGGGTTAATCGGTTAATTTTGTAATTGATGGGTTAACCGATTAATAAACTTTTTTTTTATAAATTAAGTAATTTCAATAAATAAAAATGCATAAATTATTTACGGCGTAAGTTATAAAAAATAAAGCATGTCAAGAAAGGGTTTATTTTTTATACAAAATCCGTTTCATAAACCCTTTATTGACATGCTCTATTTTTTATAACTTAGGCCGTTAGTATTTAGACTTGATTAAAAAAAAAATAACATTACAAACATAACAATTCTTGAACTAAAACGGGCAAACAAGAGAATAAGTTTTTTATATGTAATACATATTTTTTAATTAATACATAAATATTATGTAGTAATTAAAAAATAAACTGTGAGATCATTTGATTAGTTAATTCAATAGTTTAAGGAGACCTTAAAAAATACTCTTTTTGAAAAATAATTTGGTTTAAATATTTAGGATTTAAGCGATTTTTTTCTTTAGTTTTTATAAAACTTGACTAAGAAAAAATTCTTTCACTTAACGTAGATGTTAGAGAAATCGAAGGCAACCCATAATACAGTCTATCTAATTTCTCAGCCCGTTTCCTGGATTTCTCTAAACGTATAGAGTCCTGTTTTAATTTTAACTCTTCTAATTGTTTCGGTTAATTCCGTTAAATGATTAATAGAACTCCTTCCTTGTTTGTATGAAAAAATATTTCATAAACACATACCTTTTGAATATGAGACGATAAAAATATTTTTAAACTCAAAAAATATGTTATAATTCTACAAAAAAAAAAATAAAAAATTTTATTATGTCGGTTAATCGGTTAATCGACTAAAATTAACCGGTTTAATCGTTAATCGAAAATAGCCAATTTTAAATTAACCAATCAGTTAATCGGGTTGTAATTAATCGGTTAACCGATTAACGGTTAACCGAATGAATACCCTACATGTCAAAATATATCAGCATTTTGACGCTCTATCAGTGTACAAACGCAATCTTTTACGTAACAAAAAATAGTTTGCTAGAAGTAGACAAATTACCGTTGGCTTTAAAATTCAACATTTTTTATTCTACGAATTTATTCTATGAGTTAAATTTCAGTTATGTATTTTATAAAGCTTTTTTTAATAGTTCTATTCCTTAAATTTTTAGGAATTATTTTATACACTTAAAAAAAATTTTGAATTTTAGTTACTACGTTCCAGATGTAATAAGATCAGTCGCCTGGAAGTTAATAGGTGAAGTCAATGAATAAAAGCAAAATAAACAAGTTACACGCATAGATTTAGATTTGACGAATCTTTTAAATTTTTCACCATAATTATAAGCTTAAGGCAAATATATTGGTGTTGGACTCCACATCTATCCAAAATGTGGCACAATTGTGCCATTTGTGGCACTTTAGAATCTTTAAGCCCGGTGGTACTTTAATAGAAAATAGATTTATTTTGACTATTTTAGGTCAAAATTCATTTAATTGCTGATTTACACTCTTCAAGTTTTAGTCGTCAAGTCCTGAGTTTTTAGGAAATGGACAGGAAATTAAATGGAACCTATTCCCCTTTCTCCTCAAAACACTAAACTCTGCACCTAAAGCCTGAATCGTTGGAATCAACACTATTAAAAAATTAAATTTGCCACCCTGGACTTTTGACTTATTAACATTTCACATAGTCCCCAGTTTACGTGGGTTCTTCTTAAAATCTACATCCACAATGACACGGGCAGACGAATAACGCTAAATCGGGAAATTAATCCAGCTATATCTCAAAGGAATTTATTTTGTTGGATCGGAATAACAGTCTTTTTTACAAGGTGACACAAAAGTCACTCAATATTTTGGGACTATGATTTTTTTGTTTTTTTTTTATTAATAAATAGAAAAGCGTTTAATGTTTAATTTTGTTGTGAAAAAAAAAAGAAAAACATAATAACGAAAACATGTGCTTTGGACTTCAAGAAGAATTCTTGCCAAAAAGTATGAAAAAATAAAAGTTAAGGAAAAAAAACCTGTAAATCAATTAAAAAAAAAAGATCATCATTTCATCAACACGTTTTGATAAACCAAGTGAAAAAACATTTGGTTTAAAGATTGATGTTTGACTATAAAATGCCAGTCGTCGTCAATGTAGGTGAGTGTTAAACGGCAAAGATTTCTGAAGAGAGTGTGTGGGTACTATCGACAAATGGACCTGCCGTGAGCGTGGGTTCGGTCCTGCAGTCGGTCAAGGCTGAAAAATTATCAATAAATTTTAACTCATTTTACGTTGTAAAATGTCTTTCTTTATTAAAATAATTAAATGAAAGTTAAATTTGATGAACTAAAAAGCCTGATTAAAATATTAAAAATTTGTATTAAAAACCATAAGAAATTAAATACCCATAATTATTATAAATAAAAAATTTTTTCAAATTCTTATTAACTTTACAGGTTTATTTGTATAGTTTTATTTTTAGTTTTTCTAAAGTCTTTGGAAAAAAAAGTTTCCTGATGATCTGGCCTAAGCAACCAGTGAAATGTGCTTAGAAACGAGCTTTCCCTCAACAATTATTTTCAGTGTTTTTATCAAAAATAAAAAATTGGGAATTTAGCATGTCATAGAGAAATCTTATTAATATAAAAAAAAACTTTAGTTTTGCTTTTAGATCTGCGATCGGCAACCTATACTATTACATTTTTCGATTGTATGCGTTGTATGCATTGTGCATATATTTTTGTTAATGTTGTTTCCCTGTAGTCAGCCTAGAACGATATGTGTCATTGTCACCACACTTTTCTTTAGCGACAATTGTACTAGTTAAAATGTCGCCAGCTTTCCTTTACAGCGCGAGTAGAGATACAATGGAGACAACCGTACTAGTGTATTTCTGGTGACATTGTCAACGACCGCGTCAACAGTTAGTTTTTTTTTTTATTACGCTGTGCACTCAATAGGTAGAGATTATATATGAGGAGCCGCAGAACAAAATGTACTTTTTCGCATTTTTTTACAAATTGGTTTTTTGATATTTTTATAATATTTGGGTAGAAAGAAATCTTTAAGAAAAAATCTAGTTAGCATATTTAATTTTTTTTTACCAAGAAAATGGGTTCTAAAAAAATTGATGCATAACAAAACGTACATTTTTCATTTTTATTTTTCAAAACGAGCTTTTTTCATTGTTTTTGCCATTTCTTCGAGTAGTTGTTTTAATAACATAACATTTCTTAATATTCTTTATTTGTTTGACGTTTATTAATTTTCGTTAAAATTAACTGTTGAATAATAAATTTTCATTAAAACAAAAACAAAGTTTAAGAAATTTTTTTGTGTTTATCATACAATTTACCGTTTTTTAAAGAGAGAGAAATGCGTCAAAATTCTCATGTATGTATATTTAATTAAGAAATGTTTGACAAACAAAAACTATTTTTTAAACTTTGCTTTTGTTTTAATGTAAATTTGTATTTCTTCGACGCGTTTTCCAGAATATCCACCAATGATTGCAATAATTTAACTATTGTTTGGTGAATGAATAGCGGAATTCACCCATGATAGTAAAGTCCCTTGTAGACCTTGTTAATATTATAATTTTAGTAAAAATACTAACATTTACAACACTGCAACAACAAAATGTATTAGACTAAAATATACAACGCTGTGGTTGAAAAATCCGACAAAAAGCAGTAGTAAACAAGTGTGTGAATTTACCAGAATAAAACAGTTGAAGAAACTTTATCTGTCTCTTTCTCTCACTCAGCAAATTGATTAATTTACAATGCATACGAAAAATACACTCATGCTTTGAAGTATAAAATCGTATTAAATATAACAGAGTTGTACACTTAATACAAAGGGTGAATACCGCTAGTGTTATGAAAAAAATAATTAATACAATAGTAAAATTAAAACATGGAAGAATTACAAGAATCTGTAGAAAATTAAAATATGGGAATACGTAAAAAGCAAAAATTTAAAAATGCTAAAAAAAAAGTAAATATTGCGAGTTTTATTTCAACATTTTGAAAACGTCGCGACGTTGGGAAAAAGTTTAACTATTTAAAAAGTATTATACTTAATAACTTTAAAATCTATAACTTAATGATTATAAAAAAGAATTGTTTAGTTTTCTATTTAATTTTAAATAAAATAATAAAGTTTTCATTTTACTTATTTTTTATTAATTTTTTACTTTAATGGTTCAGGTTTAAAAACATTCAGTCAAAATATTATCGTCCAAAAAAAACGCACACCAAAACGTTCCTTTTTCTATATTTTTGAACAAAACGTCTTTTTCATTTTTTTTTTTAACAAAACGTACTTTTTTCGATATAAAATTGGTTTGATATTAAACATCCTTGACATTTAATGTGTTGACTTACGGCAGTTTGATTCATCTTTTGGTAAGCAAAAAACTTGTTTCCATTTCCAGGTTCATGCAGTTTTTTAAGGGGTCGAAATAAATAATCCTCAATTTCCCAAAAATTTTAAATGTGTGAAAAAGTACGTTTTGTTCTGCGGCTCCTCATATGATCACAGAATAATTACAATTTCACTTTCGACATTGACCGAGAAAAAATAAAATGTACTGGTAAATCCTTGGTTTAAATGTCGCCATGTAATCACAAAAAAACTACCTAGTCAGTAGTGCTACAGTCTACTGGTGGATTTGCAATGACAAGCTAATGCTAAATGTCACTGTACTACTGACAATGTCACTATATGTTCACTACAGTTTTGCTATTGGCATTCCCTGCAGAGTTATTTCTCTAACATGTGTGTGCACACGTACGTAACAAAAGAGAATAAAAGAGAAAACGCGGCGCCCTGATTTTGCCGATCGTAGTTTTAGATTGTGTATGTCCCCTTTCAGACAGGCAAAGTTTACTTTGACAAAGTCTGTTGAATTCTCTTTTAAACTTTGTTTGGTGCTCAGACACACAAAGTTTAATTTGACAAATTTTTGTTTTCTCTTGTTTGAATATAATATATAAACAGCGTTGCCAGAATGATGATTTTATCATATTTTGATTATTTTTTTTAACAAATATATGATTAAACATTTTTATCTCAAATGATGATTTTTTATTTTTAGAAATTCTGATTTTTACTTTAATTTTGCTTATAGAAAATACACGATTATTTAAACAGTCAATTTTTAAAACAATGAAGTTTTGCATCAGCTTGATGTGTGTTGGTGCTGCACACTTTTGTACCCAGTATCTCGAATACACAAAATTGCATCATTATTTCTGGACATAAAAATATTAAAAAAGGCATATTATAACCTATTTCCAATGACCGAAAGAATTCCTTCTTCCGAACAACTACATTGAAAACAAAAACAAATTCTAAAAACTTTGTTTTTGTTTTAAATGTATTTGTAAAGGTACGTTCAGACTGATGAAATATTTGAAAGCAAACATCAAATATTTCATTAACGTAGTCTGAACACAAAATATTTTTGAGTATCAAATAAAATAACAGCTGATTTTGAGCAAATAAAAGTATTTGCCGGCAAACAAATATTTGTCCAATGTGAAAATAGTGTGAACACACAAAATCAAATATTTTAGTAATTTTTGAGAAAATATTTATTTGATAATACAAAAAAATTGTAAGAGCAAACAACGACAAATAATTTTAGCCATGTTCCGGATAGAAGCAATTTTTCCTGTAAGTTTTCGGATTCTTTACAATTATTAGCAAATGTTTGCGAATTACCGCTAATTTAGCAATTTTTATAGAATTTTTGCCATTCCTTATAGTTTTAGGCACTTTTACTAAATTTTATGGCTTGTTTGAAATATTAAAATGGTTCGCGAATTTTCGCTATTTTTGCAACATTTTTTTTTTTTGTTTTTCCCCTACATTTTGTTTTTTAACCGATTTAGCAATTTCAAATATATTTTATTCTAAAAACTTTGTTTTTGTTTTAAATGTATTTGTAAAGGTACGTTCAGACTGATGAAATATTTGAAAGCAAACATCAAATATTTCATTAACGTAGTCTGAACACAAAATATTTTTGAGTATCAAATAAAATAACAGCTGATTTTGAGCAAATAAAAGTATTTGCCGGCAAACAAATATTTGTCCAATGTGAAAATAGTGTGAACACACAAAATCAAATATTTTAGTAATTTTTGAGAAAATATTTATTTGATAATACAAAAAAATTGTAAGAGCAAACAACGACAAATAATTTTAGCCATGTTCCGGATAGAAGCAATTTTTCCTGTAAGTTTTCGGATTCTTTACAATTATTAGCAAATGTTTGCGAATTACCGCTAATTTAGCAATTTTTATAGAATTTTTGCCATTCCTTATAGTTTTAGGCACTTTTACTAAATTTTATGGCTTGTTTGAAATATTAAAATGGTTCGCGAATTTTCGCTATTTTTGCAACATTTTTTTTTTGTTTTTCCCCTACATTTTGTTTTTTAACCGATTTAGCAATTTCAAATATATTTTAGGGTTTGTTTCCAAGTTAGCTATTTTTCGCGAATTTTAGCCATGCTCGCAAAGAAGCGATTTTTCACTGTGAATCTT
Source organism: Pollenia amentaria (assembly GCA_943735925.1). Taxonomy (NCBI): domain Eukaryota; kingdom Metazoa; phylum Arthropoda; class Insecta; order Diptera; family Polleniidae; genus Pollenia; species Pollenia amentaria. Next base: position 176,774,964 of record OX031010.1, on the reverse strand, counting down.
TAGAGCTTTAACGATTTTTAATAATTATTAGGCTTTGCTATCATACCGCTATTAGCAAATTTTTGCGAATTTCCGCTAATTTAGCAATTTTTATCGAATTTTTGCCATTCCTTATAGTTTTAGGCACTTTTAATAAATTTTATGGCTTGTTTGAAATATCTAAATTTTTCGCGAATTTTCGCTGTTTTTGCAAAAAATTTTTTTCTCGACATTTTGTTTTTTAACTGATTTAGCGACTTCAAATATATTTAAGGGTTTGTTTCCAACTTTGCAATTTTTCACAAATTTTAGCCATGTTCCCGTTACCCAGTGGCTTCCATTTTTTTCTTCTTCTACATTCTCCTGTTCTAACACTAAAAGAGATGCTGATCCACAGAATAAAATAAATAAATTAGCTTTTGCGCTCATTTTTACCATTTGAGAAATATATTTTTATTTTTGAACACTTTCATTAAATAATTATTTGATGCAAATATTTCTTTTAGTCTGAACGCATGGCAAACATGAATTAATTTATTTTATTTAACACTGTTTGCCAACTGTTTCATCAAACAAAAATTATCAAATATTTGAGCTTAGTTTGAACATTAACAAAATATTTTTTTGTTTCACACAGTTTGAAGCAAATATCAGAACAAATATTTTCGTTAAATATTTCATTAGTCTGAATGTACGTTAAGAAGTAAATAATTCTTTCGTACATCGGAAATAGGCAGTTAGAATATTGATAAAAAAAAATATTTGTGAAAAGAAAAAAATGTATTTTTATAAAGTTTCATATACTGACGAATTATGTTTATATGTATTTCAATTTAAATAATAAGAAGTATGGTTTTATAAAAAATTAATAATTCTTACTATTTTGCCCTTGTTTTAAAAAATTTAAATTAAGAAAAAAAAATTTAAGATTTTCCTCTTCAAAATATGATTTCTTTCGCCATATGACAATTTTCATTCCAAAGATTCTGGCAACGCTGTATATAAATATAAAGTTGCAGCCAACTTCAGGTATAATCTACGAACGAAAAACAAAACGAATTTGTGAGTACAGCAAAGTATGTACTCCCCCGCTATGCTCTTTTCCCTTCTCTTCTATAAACTCAAGACTTTGCAAAGTAAGCTTTGCCTCTCTGAAAGGGGTCTATGTTTAATATTTATTTTTTTTATTATCAAGTGGCCGTTGCAAATCGGGTAAGTCGGGCGATATTGCTGGCCAGTGCAAATCACCAAAACGAAAAAAAATTAGAACAATTATTACACGTTCTTAAGGGTATTAGCGACCTATTGACGAGTATTTTGTTACTTTTAATTTTACAAATATCCAAGAAGAACTGATATTTACTGTCGTTTATAGAAACTATAGTATATTTTAATAGGTTGATGACTTTTGCGCCACCTAGTCTTTATATATACATATATATATATATAAAATTACCATCTGTGGTGACGGGTATGCAAAGATTTACTTGTTACTGTAAAACTTTCTATCTTAATCAAAAAATCGATTAATGGATTGAACTTGAGTTTCAAAGATTAAATAATTTAAATCGAAATTAATTTAAATGACATGCAAATAACAACAACAACAAATAAGCAGAGCTGATTCTTTGAGATCATGCAAAAAATCTTGAAAGTTTTTTAGGTTAAATGTTAATCGGTCTTGAACGTTTATAAATTATTCTCCTCTCCTCTTGTCTTTACTGTTTTTATTTTTATGTTTTGATTTTAAGTTCTCTTTAACAGTTTTTTGTAATTATTTTGTTTTGTTTTTGTTTTTGTTTTGCAACATTGGTACTTATCCTTGGATTAACTTTTCATCATGATACCACACTGAACATGGTTTTTTAAAATCTTTTTTTTTTTCTTTTTGTCTCTTTGTTATAATTTTTTTTTTTTGTTTTTTTAATTTTTCAGTTCTGCTTTCCCGAGCTGTTTGTTTTCCATTATGACTGTCAGACATTTATATTGTGTGAATTACAAGCCGACTGAAGGGCTGACTAAAAACACTTCAATTGTGATTTTGTTTTTGTTTCATTTTACTTTTTAAATATTTATGGTTAATAACTCAATAATAAATAACAAAAAAAAAAAAAAAAAAATCTTACGCTTTTAGCAAAGTGTTTCGTTAATTCAAACAATTTGTTTTTGAACATAAAAATCAACACACTCAAAATTCGTATTTGTGGAAAACAATAGAGGCAAATAAAGAGAAATGAGGAAAATTTAAGTAGGAAAAGTGTTGAAATTATTTTTCAGCCTTTTGTGAAAAAATTCCGAAAGAAAATGAGGTCAACACTTTGAGGAAAATACAAAAAACACTCGAATGAATATTAAAAAAGTAAAATATGTATTATGACATGCACACATACTTACATATTATTAAGTACATGTATGGCTTATATACGTACATTCATAAGTGGTACTATTAAAGAATTTTAGTTAAATATGTCGCAAATGAAATGGAAAAGTTTGTAATATGCAAATTATTTTCAAACAAATTAGGAATTGTGATGATCCAACCACCCATTATACTCAGTACATCTGTGGCTAAGAGGAAAAAATGCTTAAGTCGACTTTGAGTAAATTTGAGTTTATTGCAAATTTGTAATTTCCATGTTCATAAGAACCCATCAACAAAATTCCAATAACTTTGTAGGATTTTTCAGGAAAGCAAACGAATTTTCTTTTAGTATGCCAAGTCATTTGGAATAATAACTTATTTACCAATCCATTGCATTAAAATTGTATTTAGACATAAAAGTTTTAAAACAATATGAACGAAGGAAACTTATGAATGAAGCCGTGTTATTTTTGGAGCACTCTTTTTTAATAATAAAACTAAGCAAATTCAATAGATATACGACAGATAATGGCTTTATTAACTCACGAATTTCACGGCATTTACACAGAAAGGTTAAATAAAAATTGTCTCCAATCACTTAATTTATACCAAATTCATAATGTCAAGCAAAAAAGTTGTTGATTTTTGTACCAAAATGATTATATCGATTACTAAAAATTGTAAAATTGTGAATATTTTTTTTTTTTTTTTCAATAAATGATATTTTTAATTTTAATTAAAAAAATTATCAAAAAACTTTGCCATTTCAAACAATAAGTTATTTAATTAAATATTTACAATTCCCAACAACAATTTTATTTTAAACGAAAAAGTCCATTAAGATTTTTTGTTATTTAATTAATATTTTAAACTGAAATATTAATTAAACCAAATTATATTATAAATTTTCTTTTAAATAAAAAAATAATTGATTCAATTATCACAATTATTAAATTTAAATACTTTTCAAACCATTTTTTAATTGATAAAAAAGTTTTTTCTGTGTAATGTTTAAAATATCTATCTGCCATATTTTTTGACCTAATTTTGTACCACTTTTTCGAGCATATAGAGAATAAAATAATATTGAAAAATTTGTGATATTAATTAAAAAATTAATTAAATATGCACCAGAAAAAATTATCGGTAGTTTTTTATCAATTTAAAAATTGTTTAAAAAGTATTTCAATGTAATTAATGTGATAATTGAATCAATAATTTTTTTAGTTGAAAGAAAATTAAGAATATAATTTTGATTTAATTAACATTTTAGTTATTTTGAAATTAATTTTTAATTACAATATTAATTAAGTACAAAAAATCTTAATTGATTTTCTCGTTTAAAATAAAATAGTTTTAACTTGTAAAATTGTTACTGTGAATTTTCAAAACCTGAGATATAATTAATTAAATCAATTAACGCATCGTTCGAAATGGTAAAGTTTTTTGATCCTTTTTGTAATTAAAATTAAATATATAATTTATTGAAAAAAAAATATTCACATTTTTTAGTAATCAATATAATCATTTTGGTAGCAGGTGCAAAATCAACAAATTGTTTACTTTATTCTACGAATTTAGTGATTAGAGACAATTTTTAATTTTTTCTGTGTATCATATCCGGAAAAATGGCATACAAACAAATCATTTAATGAAGCAAAGAACAAAGTTCAGCGGTTGCACGTCGTAAATGATGTCGGAGAACGCGGCGTGGCCTTGGCTAACACTTACATTAATCTAACAACCTCGGAAACAGACTTTCAAAATTTATTGTAGGGCATAGAGATTCATCGTAAAAGCTCAAACAAATAATTTTAATTTTATTTCAGTATTTTTATCAATTATTAAAAAAGGGAATTAAGCACAACAAACAAAATCTTTTAATAAATATTTGTATTCCCAAAAACAACTTTGATAATAAATTTTTGCAAGTGCACGTGCATAAAAAACTGAACAAACAAATTGTTTTTATTTTGTTTTCTTACGAAAACAATAAAAGTACTTTGTTTTTGTTTTTAATATGTTTTTTCTTTACCCACTTACAGCTACAATTAATGTTGGGAGAATTCTAACTAATTGTAGTGGGAAATGTAAGAAAAGATAAAAAAAAAAATCATCACTGTTTTATTGTTTGGTATTTTGTTTAAGCTTTGATATCGTTGCAAATAAAACTTTTTGAGGGTATTGTAGGTAATTCTCATTCCTTCTGTAGTTTTGTTTGCTGATAGCTTTGGCTTTTCTAAAATTATTTAGGAGAACGTTTCCTGACGATCTGGCCTAAGCAACCAGTGAAATGCGCATAGGAACAGCTTATCCTCCAACAATAAATTTCAGTATTTTTATCAATTATTAAAAAAGGGAATTAAGCACAACAAACAAAATAAATATTTGTATTCCCAAAAACAACTTTGATAACAAATAATTTTAAACTAAAAATAAATTAATTAATTAATAGATATTTCATTCCCGAAAATAATTTTTGATAAAATAAAATAGTTTTTTATTAAATAAAAAATAGTTTTTAAATTTTTTTTTGGTATGAGAAGTAAGCGGCCTAGAGTTGTTTGGACTCGCATTGCTGAACTATGCGCAATAGAACAAATCACCACACATATTTAATACTTTGAAAGAATACCTAATATCTAAATATCTAACATTAAAACAAATCCGATGCACAAATTAGCCAAAAAAATAACCGCAACTTATAAAACCGTCCGACACTCAATATTAGACACGAACCGGATGACATAAGTCTGAAACTAGAGATTAAATGGAGCAAAACTGCGTTCACAGTTTTTTATTTCGTGATGCTGTTTCCTTTTAAAAGGACTTCAAAATTTCAAAGGACTACATTTTTAAAAAAATGTTTTAAAATACTTCTGCTCATCCTACTATGCCAAATTTGGTGGCAAATGATCAAGAAGAGTTCTAAAATATTTTGCATTATTTTGTAATTATTCTTATAGGATTAGAAGATGTCAAAGATGTCCTTTCAAATTTTTATCCTTTAATGTCCTTTTAGATTTCCAATAATTTTTTTTTTTAATAAATAGTGCGTTGAAAGATCAAATATTGAATACCACATGCCAAAATTTCAACCTTCTAGCTTAACTACTAAAATGTAAAATAACACATTAAATTTGCATTATTTTATTTTTTATATTTTATTTTAAAATTTCATTCGAAAAAAAAAAAGCTTATATAATTTGGTACCTAACATATTTTTTCGTGGGTTCTGAAATAGTTGCCATTTTATAAAAAAATTCAACTAGAATTGTTTAAATAAATTATAATTTTTCGTCAACGTAATAGTTTTTGCAAACGCGTTTAAATATGAAGTGCCCAAACCGTAATAAGTTTTGTGTTGTGTGTGGATTATTTGTACCATTTAATAAATCGCGAAATATAACAAAAACCTTTGTAAAAAGGGACGAAGAATACTTTTTAATAAACTTAGCTTCAAGATTGTGGTATGTGCCTGAAATTGTATGTAACTATTGCTACGCTGGTGTACTACGATCAAAGGACATAGGTAATACTCCTAATGCAATGAAATACGTGTATCCAGTGGTATGGTTACGCCGCAGTGAACATTCTGCAGAATGTTGTTATTTTTGTCAGTCGTATCCGCGTATTATGAAGGTTAAATATAATAAGCGAGAAGGTATAAACTACTATAGTTCCGAGTTTATGAAGCCTGCAGTATTACGTTCAGCAATAAACCCCCTACTTACCGTCTGAAGAACTGGTACAAGCTCCAGAAATCATTGAAGAAGAATCACATTGTTACGATACACATGTTGAGGAAGGTTCTATATATCAACCAGCAGAAAGCGAGTTGGGGTATGCTGAACCACATTTTGTAACTCAGACCGACTTTGACGATCTTGTCAGAGATATGAATGTATCGAATGAAAAGGCCGAACTTTTGGCATCACGCTTGCAGCAGTGGAAACTAGTTTGTTCTGATTTCTATGTCACATCTTCGTGAAAGCGTTTAAAAGTTAGCTCATTCGATCAATGTTTTTAGATAGAAGACGAAACTGGTATTACATATGCAACTGACATACAGCAGCTCTTTGATACAATTGGAAACAATTACGATCCAGGCGAATGGAGACTTTTTATAGATGGATCCGTTAAAAGTTACATAATGGCAACGTGTACCCGTCAGTGCCCATTATTTATGGTACAGATATTAAAGAAACTTATGAAAATATAAAAGTCATTCTTAAGTTAATAAAGTACGATGCACATCGTTGGTTGATTTGTTGTGACCCTAAAGTGGTGGCTATTTTCATGGGAATAAAAAATGGATTTTCTAAACATCAGTGCTTTTTATGTCTTTGGGAAGGTCGACGACGTGATTTGCATTATACCGACCATATATGGCCGTATCGCCTAAGTCATCAGCGTGGGATCAATTGCGTAAATCAAATGCCACTTGTTCCATCATCTAAGATACTTCTCCCTCCCCTGCACATTAAAATGGGTTTGATACGTAATTTTGTTCGGGCACTTGATAGTGATGGTTCAGCAATGGAATATTTGAAAGCAGTTTTTCCAAAGCTAAGTACTGCGAAAATTGAGGCTGGTAGGTTAAATGATCACAATGGGTTATTTTTATTAAAGTTTTATATTTTAAGGTGTATTTAATGGACCACAGTAAAAAAATTAATGAAATCGAAAGAGTTTCCCGATTTATTAAAGACGGTGGAAAAGGCAGCGTGGAATAGTTTGGAAGATGTAATAAATTAATTTTTGGGCAATCATAAATCTGTAGATTATGAAGCTATTGATAAGAAACTAGTGAATAGTTATGGAATAATGGGAGTCAATATGTCACTTAAAATTCATTTTTTGGATAGCCACCTGGATTTTATCTCCAGTAATTTAGGAGACCTTAGTGATGAACACGGGGAGAGATTCCATCAAGAGCTCGCCGTAATTGAGAATCGGTACCGTGGAAAAAATACAGCCCATATTCTGGCCGAATACTGTTGGTCAATTTGTCGTGATACTACTGGTCTACATAAACGACAAACCAAAAACATGCACTTTTCTAAATAAACCTTTTTTGTATATAAATAAACATTTTTTTTAATATTTTAATTTGAACTTTATACATATGAAGAAGCCTAGTACTCTGTTCGTATTTGCCAAGTATGTTGAGCTACATTTATTTTTCGGGTGAAAAATTTGACATGAGAAAACTGTTGTTTTGATTTTCGTGTGAAAGAAGTGATGATCATATTATTTCGTACGAAAAAGAAATGTTGCAAGAAACTTGTTGCCGTTGAAAAATAATGTTTACATGTTTTTCGCAAAAAGAACAGAGTACTGGTTTGGCGAAATTATTTTACAAATATTTCGTTCGGAATATATTTATATGGAGTTTGACAGCTTTTAGCAAGAAATTTTGAACAAAGTACCAAGCATAAAGCTAAAAATTTAAATCGGTAAGTGTTATTTAATAATTGAATTTTCAACACATTTTTACAAATTTTAATTCACCTGCTTTAAATTTTAAAATATTTATTAACACTTAAGTAAAAAAGCTAGGAGGATGAAATTTTGGTATGTAGTATAAAATATTTGGGTCTTTAACGCACTATTTTTTTAAAAGGAATTTATTGCCAATCTTAAAGGATATTTAAGGATAAATATTTTAAAGGACATTTTTGACATCTTTTGTTCCTGACAGGTTAAAATAAAAATAATACAAAATATTTAACAACTCTTCTTGTTCTTTTGACATCAAATTTGGCATCGTTTGATCAGCGGAAGTATTTTAAAATATTTTTTGAAAAGTGTACTTCTTTGAAAATTTGAATCCTTTAAAAAAGGACACAGGATCACGAAATGAAAAACTGAAAACTTTGTTTTTCTCCATTTAATTTATAGTTTCAAAATGTTATCATCCAGTTCGTGGCTAACAATTTTTTTCTTTTTTTGTCGGACGGTTTTTTTCAAAAAAATTGACTTAGTAACAAAGAAAATCGTGCGAAAATCGAGTAATGAGCAAAATTCAAAAAAGTCGAAAAAACCGACCTCTAAACCTCTTCCGAAAAATCTGGAAAAAATCACAAAAATACTTTACACTATAAGCTTTCAAAGGTGGGGCATAAAATAATATTTTTTTTTGGTACACGCTACTCTACACTTCTTTGAAATAAAAATATGATTTTAATTTATTTTAAGGCATTTATCCAAAATCTATTAAACATTTGCCGTAATTTTGTATACCCTTCACCGAAGGTAAAAGGGTGTATATAACTTTGTCATTCCGTCTGTAATTTCTACAATATTGATCTAAGATCCTATTAAGTATATACATTCTGGCTTCTTATGAGAAGGGAAGTTCAAATCCGGTTGTCCGTCTGTCCGTCCGTTGAAATTGGTTTTCCAAAGACCCCAGATATGATGGAGGCTAGGTTGTTATACATTTATGTCGCATATATATGACGGAATTGTTTGCTATTGAAATTCAGTAAGATCGTTCCATAAATGGCTGAGATATGATCAAAAAACCCCGACTACCTTTAATTTTTCCCATAAATCCCATGTTGTTGTTGTTGTTTTTTAAATTCTTTGTTTCTGTAAATCTGCAGAACGGCAAGAGCTAGGGCTTTCAAATTTGGTACAAACATCTTGGAGAACGAAATGAGCTAAAGTTCCCAAATTAGGTACAAACATATCGGTTATTAATACATAGCATCCCACAAAATATGAGCGGGATTGGAATAGTGGGCGTATTACTTCCTATACATAGACGAAATACATTTCTGTATAGCTGGAAAACGAAACGAACTAAAGTTCCCAAATTAGATACAAACATATCGGTATTCAATACACAGCATCCCGCGGGATTGGAAAAGTGGACGTGGTATCTTCCGTACAAAGACATTATTGAAAATACTCCAAATTTCAAATTTTAGGGCTTAAGTATGACATATAGACATGTTTTATATATCAAAATATCAGACATTTTTAGCAGAATATATTTCCCGAACACCCTGAAATTTTTTTTCCCAGAAATGGAAGAGTAATGCCCATTTTCGGCAACAATAGATTTTCCCGAGTCCAAGTTTTATAATCTAAGTAAATGGTAAATTTTTTTCTAAAGACGTCGGTATTTAAATCTGCCAAATCGGTTAAAAAATGGTTAACAAAGTTATTGGAAAAATACTCTAAAAATGGGCTAAAAAGCATCCAAATTTTTATAAAATCTAAAATTTTAGTGCTCTTATATGACCTATGGATACGTCTAATAAATCGAAAGATCGAAAATCTTTAATGGAACATATTTGCTGAAAAACTCAGAAAATCGGTTCAGATACAAGAAAAATACCTATTTTCGGGAATTGTTGATCTTTCCGAGTCCAAGTTTTCTTACCAATGCAAATGGAAAAATTCCTTCCCAAAGAAGTCGGTATATAAATCTATCAATTCGGTTAAAAAAATGCCCGAGTTATGACCAAAGTACTGAAAAGCCAATGTTTACTTTTTTTATATAATTAAGTTGTTTTATTTGCAAAATTTAAACACGGCCTATTTACTTATATTAACGTTAATATGCGAAATTACCAGTGGTCGAGTAGTCTAGCCGTTATGTCACATGTAAACTTCTGGGTGTTGGCGGGTTCGAATCCCATTCGATTTATTTTTTTCTCTTTTTATTTAAATAAAATATTTATCAGTTTTTGTTATTTTTTCTTTAACACTCTTTTTTTATTTTAAAGACTCTTTTTTTATAAAATTTACAGTTTTGTTCTAAATAAATGTGCATTTTTTTCTGTGACTAAAAATTTTATATAAAACCCAGACACAATTAATTTTAGACAAAACCCTTAATATCTCAAAACAAGAAATTTCGACTTAGGCCATTATTATTTAATGCCACAAATATATTAAATATATATCGATGCCTTACTTTCTCAACCTCGTATCTTAAAAAAATACGGTTTTGACTTTTTCATATAAAACGATTGATATTTTTGTGTTCTATTAATGAAACAACTTATTATTTCAATAATTTATTAGTATTTACAGAATTGCGACAAAGTATTGAAATAATAAGTTGTTGCAGTAATAGAACACAAAAATATCAATCGTTTTATATGAAAAAGTCAAAACCGTATTTTTTTAAGATACGAGGTTGAGAAAGTAAGGCATCGATATGTCTATTTATATAAATATCCTTTTGTTCTTATCGCACCATGGTGAAGGGTATATAAGATTCGGCATAGTCGAATATAGCACTCTTACTTGTTTATTTTTAAAATCAAAAGCAACTTTCGTTAGAGATTTCAAGGTTCCAATAGTTTTTGTTATACAAAATTTTAATCGATTTTCGGAAACTTGTTTGGTATTTTATGGTGACTTCAAATTTATTTTCATAAAATTATCAAGTTCCTTAAATAAAATGTTGCTTTATAAATTACGTACCATAAACTTATTTCCCTAAGAGGTTTTTATTCTTTGGCAATATATTGTTAAATTCCTGCTAAAATTTTCAATTGTTAAAAATTCTCTTTAAAATTATTTCCACCAAGAAATTTTACCTTTTACTATACCGCCATTAAATGCATTTAACTTTTTATACCTGAATGAGCAATTTTGTTTCTATATTTCTAAGAATTTACTTTCTTCGTCTGCCTGTTGGTTTTTTTTTTTCAAATTCATTATTTTATGGTTTCATTTGCAAAATTACTAGTAATAAATTTTCTCTGGTAATTGTAAGTCAAGCTTTTATTGCCTTCGCCCGATAATGGCCTTTTTGCTGTTAATTTAAGGATTTTATTACCGTCTAGAGCAGGTATTAAATTTAACCTTTAGACTAACGTTCGAATATGTGTAATTATACTTTTTTTTTTCTTCGTTTAAGTAAAATATAAAATAAACATTTTGTTACAATTTTGTTAAAATTGATTTAATTTAAGTGAACTTTTATGTATTTTTCAGGCAGTTTGTTTCAAATGAAAATAAAGGAACAAAACAACAAGTATAAGTGCCATATTTGGCTATGCCGAAACTTATTTACCCTTTACCATGGAAAAAGAAAAAGTAAAGAAAGTTATATAAATACCGCTCTTTAGGAACAAATAAATATTTTTTGTGCCACGCCCGCTTACCCCCACTTACCCAATTCCAGCCATATTTTGTCTTATACTGTGTTTTGATAATGAAGATGCTTCTTCCTAATTGGTAAACTTTGGCTTTTGCCTTTCTGCAGATATGCTGAGATATACAGTGCCTCGGTAGGCCAGCTGGTACTGAGCTAGTCTATCAGTACCGGGGTTGCGGGTTCGATTCCCGCCAGAGACTCTGGTCTCCTGCAGACAAGCGAAGAGCTTCACGGGATTAGCGTAGGAATAATAATAATAAAAAAAAATTCAAACAGAGTATTCACCATTTTATCTGATCTTAGAAACGATGTCAAATTAAATGTGCTAAACACACATCGTACACTAACTTTTCTAATAGACACGGGAGCCGATGTCTCTTTGTGCAAAGAAGATTTATTACCAAAATACGATGAAGATCCAGATGACTACTGCTGTTTAACAGGAATTACACTACACTTCTCCAATCCCGCCAAGTGCCCATATACGTGTACCAAATTTGGACAATGTTTTGCTTACAGTTCTTTAGATATAAATAAATCTATTATCGCGCATGATCCACTACCGCCCATATTTTCTAGGACATTGTCTTTTGATAACCAAAATGGTTGAAACTAATCTGGAAAGTTTTGCTCTTTTCGATCTAAAGATATACAGAAAAACAGCCAGGCAGCCGCACATCGTTCAGTCAATTTCGCTACTGATAAGGATCCAGAAAACATATACTTTATAGGTTCTAAAATGAATATTGTAAAAATTACAAACGGAATGAAAAACTTTTAAATAACCTTTTCCACCTGTGGCGAAGGTTATAAAATAATATTTAATAAAATTTGTTAATTCAATAATTCTCATTTTTTCATAACATTTAATAACACTGGGCTTCACAAGAAATATGCATTGGTTTTCATACAGCAAAATTATATTTTTTTTTAAGGTGAAAGACCACAAGAATACTAATAACTTTATAATTTCTTTTTTAATTTTTTTTTTTTTAATATTTATTTATTGAATCAAAAAATGCAAAATCAAGATTTTGATTAATTATTATGAATGCAATGAAACTACATGTCTTGACAAAATATTAAACTTTTTCGATCGCAATGACGCTTTTATTAACAAAAACCAAAGGGTGGTTATTTAGTAAATGCACAACGACGTAATTAATCATTTTTTCCCAACAACAAATAATGAAATGGTTTGCTTTGAAGATTGTTTGAATAGTTCCATGGACGACTTATCAATGCTTGTTTTGCTGAAGTGAGAAAAAACTTCGTTCAAACTGTTTATAGTTTTCACTTTACAAAGTTTTTTGCTTCTCCTGTAAGATTATATTTTTTTTAGTTATGCCTTTTTGCATTTTAGCTAACGATATATTACAACATGAACTAACAATAACGCTGTGATAGTATTTGACAATTTTTTTTGTCAGAAGAGAAATACCTGGCCTCTTAATCTAATTCGGGTACTCTGAATCCAGTGGTACTAACCGTTTTTTTAGGTTAGCTCTTGTTTTCGAGATACAATACCGTTATTTCGAAAATGGAGGAGGCTGCACTGAAAAACGGTGCAATTTATTGAATAAACTAAAAAGTAATTCAGAGTGTTTCTGTGTCTTGCACAACAGTACAAACTAGGGATGCCAGTCGGGACTGGTTTTCGCAAATCCCAGGATTCCGGATTTAAAAAATCAAATCCCTTGATGCCGGAATTTTACGGGATCCCGGAAATGTTCGGGATATCTGGACTTTTCGGAATTCGGGGTTTCTTAAAGTCAAAAGATAAATGCTTTTTATAGATAGTTAGTAAAAAAAAAACATTTTTAAAAGATAATTACAAACTAAATTTTTATAATTCATTTAATATTACTAAGTTAAATATAATGATTATAATAAATGTTTATTTTTATTTAAGCTCCAGGTCTTTTTAATATTTATTTAATTATTTTCAACATTTCGCTAACCTTTGGTTAGCATCTTCAGGAAATAAAATTTTTTTTTTTTATTTATCATATTTTAAATTTAATTAGCCATTAATTAAAAAAATTTAAATTTAAAATTTTTAAAAATTTTTGTTATCACTATAATCATTATATATTATCAAAGTTGTTTTTGGGAATACTATTATTTATTTAAAGATTTTGTTTGTTGTGCTTAATTCCCTTTTTTTAAAAATTGATAAAAAAAAATACTGATATTTATTGTTGGAGGATAAGCTGATTTATTGTTTGGTATTTTGTTTAAGCTTTGATATCGTTGCAAAAAAGAGTTTTTGTAGGTAATTATCAATCCCTCTGTAGTTTTGTTTGCTGATAGCTTTGGCTTTTCTAAAATTATTTAGGAGAACGTTTCCTGATGATCTGGCCTAAGCAACCAGTGAAATGCGCATAGGAACAGCGTATCCTCCAACAATAAATATCAGTATTTTTTATCAATTATTCAAAATTAAGCACAACAAACAAAATCTTTTTATAATCATTATATTTAGTTTTTATTTGACCTTATTTAATTAAATAAATGTTTATTTTTATTAAAGCTCTAGTTCTTTTTAATATCTATTTATTTATTTTCAATATTTCGCTAAACTTTGGTTAGCATCTTCTTTTTTAAATTTATTTAATTAAATTAAATTTAATTTCCTGAAGATGCTAACCAAAGGTTAGCGAAATAACGTACGATTTGCAACAATGTGTTAATTGATTCAATTAAAGAATAATTAACATAAAATCTTTATATTCAACATTTTTTATTTTTCGAATTTATTCTATGAGCTAAATTTCAGTTATGTATTTTATAAAGCTGTTTGTAAAAGTTCCAGTCTTTGAAATTTTTAGGAATGACTTTTTATACACTACCAGACTATTATCTTGTATCTTCTTAATTTTATTCAATTACTCAGTTGATTCAAGCTAAATAAAAAAATAAATTATTTAGTAATTAAATAGAGCAAACTATTAAATTTTAGAGAAAGAGATTAAATTTTGTTAAATTCTTATTTGTTTAGTTCTATTAAAATTTTTATTAAATAAATTAAGATGAAAATTGAAATTTGAATTCAAAATGAATTAACAAAATCAATTTTTTTAGTTAACCCTAAAAATCTTATTTGAACAAAAACGCATTTTTATACCCAACACCGCTAGTGGTAGGAATTATCTAGTGTATAAATTCCACTACTTAATTTCGTGAAATGGCTTCATTCATTACGGTATGTCCCATGCCCGTTCTCGGAAAACACTTAAATAAACCTAAGCCTGTAAAGAGTTCAGCTTAAATTTTTGCATTTGGTGCACCAGTGGAATCAACTAGAAAATAAAATCACAAGCTTTTGGTTTTTCTTCTTATTTTGGGGGCATTTCAAAAGACATTAATTTTTTTAATTAATTTTTTTTCTTTAATTATTTTCAGCACTTCTCGCATTAAAATTTCTTTATAATTGTGGGAAACGCTTAAAAAGAAAAACCAAATTGAAATTTTTTCTATTCAATGACAGTATTAACGGAGATAACTGTCAAGGGAGAATTATATGATGAATTTATATTTACAAAAAATGCAAAACAAAAAATTTAAGTTAACATTTTGGGGATTGACTAAGCTCCGAAAATCCCGGGATTTCGGGACTGGAATCCCTAGAACAAACGCATACTACCCTCTCCAACTATAGTAGTGTGGGTATAAATATTTTGTTGACATTAATTGCAAACACTATTTTTTTGGTGTATACGTTATATTTAGTATAAATAAATATTACTTATCCGTACATATATAGTGCCCAGAGCTGCCGTTTTTGGTTATTTCTAACCAAAAATTGGTAATTTTTTTTTCTCAATGTGGAGATGTGAATATTTTTCCATTTTGGTTAATTTTTTTCTAAAATATAAAATACGTATCAATTTGTTTTTCTTGCTACACTTGCAATTTACGGTTTTTAAATTGTTTAATGTTTTTATTTACATGGGGGGCTATCGCGTATTTTGATTCGAAGGAAATTATTTACGACTTCGAATAATGTGCACTTGCATTACGATTTTCTCATTAACTATTTGTTTCAAATGAACAGAAGTTTTTTATACTTTATAAAAAACACAAATACCCCTTTAAAACACCTAACAGATATTTTTTTAAGATTTTTGTTAAAAAAAAAATTTCTCATATTTGATTTTTTATTATAAATGGACACGTTCTGAAATTGAAATCAATTGAAGTATTAATCGATATAGATTTGCAATTATTTTTTTTTAAATGAGCGTAGTTTTTCGTGGTTTTAATAGTAGTAAAGATAAGTGGTACTTAGAGTAGAAAGGGCATAATATCACAATTCAGAACATGAATGAAAAAGTACATAAAAGTGTTTTGTTAGTGTTTCTAAAAACTTTAATATAAGTCAAATGTTCTAAATTTACATTATTTCCAGTGGTATATTTTAATATATTGAAATACAAATAGGAATTTTAAAAATTTTTTAAAATAAAATTGATACATGACTTATAATTTTATGGAATTTACTGTAAGAAAATGGCGTAAATTTAAGAAATTTAAAATTTTACTTTTTATAACCTGTTGGTATTACATATATTTATTTAATGTTTTTTTTAGATTTGGAAATATTTTAAATTTGCAGAAAAAGCTTTGACTGTCAGTCATATACTTTTTGCCGATTGAATGTACGTTCTGAAATACACAAAATATTTGAAATAGAACAATTTTGAAACAGTAATAATAACAATTATAAATTTAAAATCCAATTTACAAACAAGAGAAACAACATATCCCATGTTTATAATTTTTTAGATATACATACATATGTAATTTAGAAAATATTTACATTTCGCATGTCGCCAACAGTTTCCAATTTCGCCAAAAGAATCGCAATATCGCCAATCGTAAATTTCCATCTCCAAAGGTGCCACAATTGAAAGCCCTGCCACTGACAGTTAAAAAGCGGAAAACAATTTAATTTTTATTCAAAAAATTTAATTTATTAACTTTCAATAAAACGAATTTTGTATGGTAATTTGACGGGTTTAACTCTTATATAATAGAAATATTTTTTATGAAAAAGGTCTCAAATAAATTAAAAATTTTAACTCAAGTTTCTCGTTATTTTTTTTAAAATGTACAAGAATTACTTTTCATGTGTTGTGTTCTTAATTTGTCATTAATATTTTCATATTAAGTGCTAATAACATTTGTCTTACAATAAACCTTAAAATAAATTTTAATGCTTTTATCGATTAACAAAAGCCATTTCTAATTTGGTTATATTTTTTCACATTTGGTTACTTTTTCAAAAATTTTGGTTGTAAAAATTGTATTAGTCGTGGCAGCTGATAGTGCCGCAAAATTACAAAAAATGGTAGTAAAAACATATCAACCAATTCAAAGGTGCTAAGTCAAATACTATTTCAGGCTAAATAGTACTGTTGTGAACAGCCTGTTGTAAACAGCCTGTTGTATTATCACATGATAAATTAGTCTAAACTTCAAAATTAAATGACCAAGGCCCCGATTTTTATGCAGATAAAATCGCGTGCACTGAAAGTAGGGAAATATGCGCTAAAAATTGGAAAAATATGCACTCAAAATTTTTTTTAACACATTTATTAATGATAAAAAAAAATCATTAATGTAACAAGGATAACAAAAAAAAAATAACACAAAAACGTAAACATTTTGTCTCATAAACGAAAATAAGGTACAATAAACACAAAAGTAGAAGTTTGAATAAAGTGTTTTTACTTTTTACTCACTTACAACTTATAATTAAAAATGCCTGCAGTTTGTTTATTATTTTGAACCCTTCAGTTTTCTAAAAACTTTATCAAGCTTGATACGAATTTGCTAACTGAAGTAACCCAATTAATTTTATTTGCTTTCTCAATGGATTAGATTTCTCTAATTTCACAATAGAATCAGAGATAAATGAATTATTTGAGGACACATACATTATCTCAGCTTTTATATGAAACCGCATCACATTCGTTGAATCCTTCCACCACATCCATGAATTGGTCAACATTTTCAGCATAATACATAACTGCTTTCAAGCACGTTCCCCACCTGGTTGTTATAGGCCATGGAAGAAGAAATAAATCGGGATAATTTTCTTAATATGCGACAAATCGTGAGGTGCTTTGCAAAATATTTGTTTTCCATAAGAAATCAATATCATCACAGTTGCCTCTGATGTCTTCTGCGACAGGGTGCATCGCAAGCTAAAACAAGTTTTGTTTTTCAAAATATGCAACAAAAATTTGCAATGTCAGCAATATATGCAAAAAATATGCATTTAACGCAAAATATGCACTAACAAATCGATGCTATTTTACTTAAAATTTCAGGATTCGCAAAGATATTTAGTTTATGTTGATCTCAGACTGACGACAACAAAAATGCATTCGCATAAAAATTCGGGCCTTGTAAATGACTAAATAAAATATTGAATTATAATTGTTTTCTATTATCGAATAAAAAAATAATAAAAATAATTGTAAACCAAAAAAAAAAAAAAAAAACAACGGCAGACTTAAGTCTAAGTAGAAAATTTGTTTTGTCATATAATATTTTAAAGGAGTGTCCTCGTACTTGTGAAAATTTCTGTGGGAGATAAATTTTCCGAGATGGTTAAAATGGATGTTGGGTTGGTATACCGAAAATTTGGTAGCCTGTAAGTAGAGAATAAGGCCGAGGGCCTAGTTATAGACCAGTGAAGACTCTGAAATATAAAGCAGATGAAAGGTTGCGGTACCACGGTGCACAGAGGGATTTGTTCATACAATGTTTGGCAAAAAATATAAGGAGTGCTCTTAGAATGTTGAAATTTGGCACAGAGCCTTTGGTTAGCTTGAAAAAAATAAAGTTTCATCAAAATTGGCCACGCCCACTACCCACCGCCCATAGAACCCAAAATTAATTTTTGGCCCAAAGTTTTTGAAATTTGGCACAGAGCCTTTGGTTAGCTTAATTAAGAAAAAAATAAAGTTTCATCAAAATTGGCCACGCCCACTACCCACCGCCCATATAATCCATATTATATTTTTTCCCACAACTTTTTGTTTCATTACCAAAACTAATTATTTTATAAATAAATTTCAATACATGCATTTAAATATAGACTTTTATTCATCATCTATCATTTCTGTAACTATATCATCAAGTTCCATAACCTGTTTACGGGGTTGACATCTAATGCTACTTATAAAAGGATCTGACGATACTAGAAGTCGATGAAAAAACATCTGTATTTGTTGCAACTTTATCACATTTTCTGGAGAACCTTAATCTATAATTTCTATAATCTTTATTTCTGGCTTCTTCGGCTTCTTCAGAAAGCATGCCAATAGGAAGTATTGCCGCATCCATGATATCCTTTCCATGTATTAGTATTTTGTGTACTGTTACTGGCATATAATACCAACTATATTTTTCAACAAAAAGTTTTGCTGTATCTTGAGCAAAATTCTTGAACTTCAAGGAATTAACTTTTTTGCCACAAGTTATTATTTGTAGTATAATGCGAAATCGATCAATTAGTTGCTGCTCTACACCAGTCACATCGGCAACAAGTGCGGGGTTAGAAAAGAAACGCCTGGACGTATTTCCATCGTTAGTAGACCCAGTTCCTTGTTGAACTGCATCCACTCGTATACCCATCTGTTCCTTTAAGGCCTTCTGAATTCGAAGTTTGTTTTCCAGTTTAAGACTTTTGTGTTCGTCCTTGAGCGCGGACCATTTTTCAAATGGTTTGTTGTAGGCGATATGAAGTATGCACTCCATAAATTTTATGCGAGCATGTATGGAGGAAACGCCCATTTTGATTGCTTCACCATCAATAGCTTTGCTTGAAACTAATTTAAGATTATTCATTTCAGTTGGTTTTGCTTTGCAAATGTAACAAACAGCTGCTGAAGATGTACCTGTAACAGTTTGAGCTGTCTTGCCATCTAACATTGTAAACACGAAATTATGCTTGATCGAAAATTGCTTTCCGCATACTACAACTTCGGTATTTTTCAAAGCAGCAATTTCTAAATTAATTTTTTCAACAAGGCTTAGCACTTTTTCTTTTGTTTCTTTGGTAAATTCAAAGGAGATAGGACGGCAGAATCTTGTTGATGACGGACTTTTATTTCGCCAACATTCGTCTTGAGAAATTGTCTGTAGACTTAGCGGAACCATACATGCCAGTGACAAAGTTTTATCGCTTACATCAGCTGCTAAACTCTGATTATACTCAACATGTCCAGAGGAACCATCGCAACCCCACTTACATGTAAACTCTAATTTATCCGTCATACCATTTAATTCTTCATCCGGAAAAGTTTGAAATAATCGGCTTAACGTATGATCCATTAAACTTTGCAAGGAAACAGACGCAGCTTTTTCAGATATTTCAATTTCATCTGGATAGCAATGCCTTTTTTCTTCTCTAACGTTTGCATATGGTGGCAAAATATCGTATCCTTCATTTTTGAGAAAACTTTTGATGGCTTCATACTGACTCTTTGTAAGCTCTGCATCCATCATCATTGCTAGTACAGCCGGCGAACGAATATAACACCGAGTTGGTATATTTCCACCCATCACTTTACTTGCCATATTCAAATGTTCTTGTGAATATTTTGAAGCTAATTTAGCTGCCTTGCGAAATCTTTTGCTGGCCTTCCTAGTTTAGTTGAACAACTAGGCTCGCTATTAAGTGATACTTCAAATACATCTAAAAACACAATAGGAAAAATCATTTACACATATAAATTTGTATAACTCTTCAAACGTACTTTTTAACCAATCTTAATTTTTTTTAAAAAAATGGGATTTTAGTTTATACGGTTCTTGCCACCGTTTTTTGAAATGACCAAGAAACCTCTTTTGAATTGCTCTTTTCACTATACCGATTTCTTCATCCTGAAGCATTGCATTTTTTGATGTAATGAAATCGGTTATTAATTCCAAACTTGCATTGCAATTAATGAGTTCGTAACTCAGTTCACTATATAACACAGAAAATAAACTCATTTTAATAATATCTTTTCCACTTCGATATTTTCACAAATTGTTTTATTTTTATTGTTGTTAAATCATATGGTTTTGTTTTTAATCTATTCTAAATAAGTTATTGTTGTAACTTAATGTCATTATAACGCACGTGCCTAAAATTATGCAATATATTTTTGTAATTTTTTAAAATTAAAAATTTAATGAAATCGGAAACCAATTTTATGATTTTATAAAAGATTATTAATTATTTAAATTTTTTTTTTTTTAAATGATAGTATGGAGTCTTACCTTTCATTTTATTATAGCGAGAGCACCGAGCACGACCGAGCAACCTTTTTTTTTTCCAAGGAAGTTTGTAATCACGGCACATTATAGAACAAATTTTATTCTATCATATCTTTTAAACCATATGAGCGAATTTTATAATTTTTTTTTTAAATACGCAGAAAAGGCTATATTTGAAGAAAATCACTATTTAAATCAGAGCAATTAAATTATCTTACGTACAAACACTTTAGAAGTGCGTAAACAGTTTTCAATATTTTGGACCAAAATTTACATGTGACTTTACTTCATTATTTCAAAGACAAATAAACGTTTTTTTGGAATACTGTTTATGGATTCTTCATACTGAATCAATTTTCTACAAAACTGCATCATTACATTTTTAAATTTTATGTGTCGAAAAAATGACTTATTGCACCAAAAATCCCACTGTGCGGTGCGCTGGTAGTTGCTGGGTGTGAGTTGGTTTTTTACTATTCTCGTGAGATGTGTTTTTCGTTCAATAGTGCTCTTGCGAGGGGAGTGCTTTCCCTTTTAGATGCGCGTTGTGGATCCCAAGCTATCTGTGGTTTATTCCCGAAACCGCAGGGAAGGAAAACTTTCACATGGATGTCATGTATTTCACCATTTCGGGGGGAAAGTTCGGCCTGTGACGTTGCTATTAAAAAGCGGCTGCTGGCTCTTCCTAAAGCAGCGAAGGTTAGAAAGCGCCGGCTCTCAACAAGGGGCGGACGTATAATTTTTGTCGGCTTATACACTCAAATTAATACCTGTGCGTGTTAGGATCCACAATGAGTAAAGGCCATATGGCAGATGCTTATGTTAGCCATTTCCACATTGTGTACAGGAATGTATAGTTTTTTTTTTAGCATTTCCATGTCATCGTATGTGACATTTGTACGCCTTCAAATAGAAAGAGATCTTGCAAAAATAGTAGTACCTGGAAATTTTTTTATCATTATAATCCATTTAGAGGGTATTATATGTATATGAAAAAATAATGATTACATTTGGAACCTTGTTGTTCAAAATTTCGAACAAAATAGGTACATATCATACGGGACATAAAACGGAAGTGAGTTTGGGGTGAATGTAAATAAATGCGCAAATCTTCGAATTGTGGGAGCAATCTTTTCTTTTTTTTTAGTTTTTTATACTTAACCAAATATTTTTCCTTTATAATCCGTAATTGAAAAACGTATATTTTTTTGGATGGTGTTATAACGAACAAAATGTAATATCGTTCGTGCCACACCGTATGCTACAAATTTTTCTCTTATAGTTTATAAGATATGAAATATATTTTTTGTAAATATATGAGTATAAAAAATTAAAACCAACATGTAAGAAAGTATAGTCGGTCAAGAACGACCAAATGATGCCCTACACCATAAAATTAAAAAAATTTTTTTTTGAGTTTTCCCGATTTGGGTCCCATGGCTATTCATGGTCGCCAGAACAGAACTATGCTATGAGGTTAAGAATTTTTGAAAAGTTATTTGTGCAGATTATTATTTGAATATCTTCATCTTTATGAGATTTGTTTGCCTCCAACCGATTTAAGGATGGGGGTTAGTATGGGACCTATGGTTAATTTTAGAATTACATTTTGTCATGATATAGTACCTATTGTAAAAGTTATTGTCAGCAATTAATATGTCAATAAGGAATTTTTTGACATTAAAAGCAATTTCGGGAGTAGAATTTGTATGGATCAAATATGGTCCGATTCCAATAATATTTGGTTAGATGATTTAGATTGCAAAAAAATAAGTTTGTATCAAATGTTAACTAAATACCAACCTTATAAGATAATACATTTAGCTGCACTTGCATTTCTTACAATATCGTACGTGACAACCTTTAAAAGCTTATATAATTTTTATTATATCAATTTAAAAAAAAAATTAGATCGATATTTTTTTCCAACAAATACGAGTTTCTTGCTTTCAACTTTTATTTTGAAACACCTACGACTGATCAAATAAAAATGGTAAAGGCAAATGATGTTTTTGCACCACGCACGTGACGTTATAATAGCATCACAAACAAACAAAAAAATTAACCGCTAATTGAACTATATATTTGGTTTTTCTTCGTGGCTCATTGTTTATGTAACATTAATTTTAAAGTATAGGGTGTCGCAGAACTTATGCAATAGTAGAATTTGCCCCCATTTTTGCAGTAAATTGTGAAGTGCAACCCTAAAAAAATCGACAGCTGACAGTTTAGCTCATAGAATAAATTCGAAAAATAAAAAATGTTGAATATAATAAACTAGCTTATGAAAAGAAATAATTCCCAGATTCTATTTGTTAAGATAGTTGAGCTAAATACATTCAATTTATAAAGTATCATTATCCAGTGTGACACAAAGAATGCTGACGAAGGCCGTAGCGGTCCAGAAAATGCATTACATTCTGCTAGTGTCGAATAATTGTAAATTTTTCTGTACATACAATATACTTTATTGCTATCCAAAGGAAAGCTAAGGTAAAATGTAACAGTAAGATACACGATAATAGTCTGGTAGTGTATTAACCCAGTAAAAAAAATTTGTGATTTTTGAAGCACTTAAGAGAAAAAGCGCATAATCGAGCGCTTCGATAATAGGGCAGCAAACGATAACGAATAAAATATACAAAAAAGCTGCTATTTTAGTGCTGACAACGAAGAAGGTTTTAAAGCGATAACAAAATAAAAATATATTATGGTTTACGAAAATGCTTGATAAAAGGCATTTAAACCAGTAAAAGAAAAACATGAATGAATATGTTAATTTAGTTAGCCTTTAAAAAAACACTTTAGGAGTGCTTTATATGCGTGTTTTATTATGTTAAAAGAAGCGCTTATTGTCAGCAGAAATTAGTGCTCCAAACCGGGAACACCCCATACAAAAATCAGGCATCCCATCAGCAGCTTTGAAGCGATTTGAGGTATGAATTCATACATAAAACCTGCTCCTTTTGGAGCACGTTTTTTACTGGGAAGTTATTCCTAAAAATTTAAGGAATAGAACTATTACAAAAAGCTTTATAAAATACATAACTGAAATTAAGCTCATAGAATAAATTCGAAAAATAAAAAATGTTAGTAAAAATGTTACAAAAAAAATGATAAAAACGATAGAACAACGTGTCTTCATTATTGAACAATATTTTAAAAATATTGACTTCAAAAAATGATTTCAAAAATTACCTGCGTCAACTGTGAAAAGATTAATTGAAAACTTCAGGGAGGCGGGATCTGTTTCGATATTGACATTTGAACGTCTTGTTTTTGGTCTAATACTTCAATTAATCACTTCACAGTTGACGAAGTTAAAACCAAGGACCGGAAAACGTTTTT
This sequence comes from Pollenia amentaria, assembly GCA_943735925.1. NCBI lineage: Eukaryota > Metazoa > Arthropoda > Insecta > Diptera > Polleniidae > Pollenia > Pollenia amentaria. The sequence goes on along the minus strand of OX031010.1, from coordinate 176,750,869 downwards.
TTTTTTATGTTTTTTAAAAAATTGGTGTTTGAAAATATGTTTTAAATTGTACAATAACCAAAAATAGATAAAAATATTTTCAAAATAATAAAGTTCTCAAAAAAAAAAAAAGGTTTTTAGAAAAATATTTTTTTTTGTACTTTTGTACAAAAAATTACGAACCGAAAATTTAATTTTTTCTTTTTAAAAATTTAAAAGTCATGCGTACAAAATAATTTTTTTTTCAGTACAATATTATTTTGTACATGAAAAGAAAAAAATGAACCAAAGACTTAAAATTTAATTTTTTAATTTACAAAATTTAAACTCATACGTACAAAATTATAGTAAAAAATATAAAGCTAATTAATAATAAGTAGTTATAACATGATAAAGATTATCCTAGAAATAAATAGTAATCTTATCAATTAGCTTGATGTTGAGTTTGAGCAACAATAAATTTTCTATATGCTCAGAACTTAAATTCCTTCTATTTTTGGTCATAATAATTGGCGAAGCACTGAAGGCTGTTTCCACAGATACCTGTGTTGCGGGTACAGCTAATGCAACAGCAGCCAGTTTTGATAATTATTTTTTGCAATAGCAATTTTAAACACAATTTTAAATTATAATTTTAATTTAAATTCACAATTTTAACTTCAAATTGAGTTTTTATTGTTAGTTTCTAAAAACAAAAAAAAAATATTTTTCTCAAAAAATTATTATTTTGAACTTTGAAGAACAAATAAAACAAAATAATTTTTATTTTTTTTTTTTGTACAGTTGAAAACATGTTTTGAACACCAATGATAAATATTTTTCAAAAAAATAAAAAAAAAAACGTTTTTGTGCATTTTTCAAATTTTAAATTTTTGTTTTTTTTTCATGTACAAAACACATATTGTACATTTGTTTGTGTTTCCTATTTTTTTTTAACTGACAGGAAAAAAAATTTATTTTGTACGCATGAGTTTTGAACTTAAACTTTAAGTTTTCGGTTCTTAATTTCTGATGCCTGGTTAAAACCCTATTCCGACCACATTTTGTAATTAAAGAACTGCAGCAGCCAAAATTTCATTATTTTTGAAATATGAGTCAACAATGAAGACACGTCGTCCTGTCGTGTAACGACTCATTTTTACCAACCGTAAACTGTCAGCTGTTGATTTTTTTTGTGTTTAGGGCTGCCAACACTTTACTACAAAAATGGCGACAAAATCAAATCTTGCGTAAGTTCTGGTACATCGTATATAATTCCAATGCCTACCAGTATCTCTATTTAATCGGCAGAAAAGTGAAGATTGTTGAATGCAGCTACTAAATTTTTCGCTTCTTAAAAATTGCAAAAAGCTTTAAGTGCCTATGAATAGTAGAGTTTGAGTGATTTTTCCTTTCTACCATGTTTGAAAAAAGTTTCAAGGGTTTTTATTTTTTGAGTCATGGTTGACTCATCAAAGTTACCATATGTGACCTTCTCCGAGAAAAGTGTGTCAAAAAACGAGACCTAGTGTGTCAAAAAACGGGTTTGGACTTAAGAGTGGATTCTGGTACCTATAAGGGTGTAGAATAAGATGAAATGACTTAGATTTCTGATAATAATTTATTTACCCCAAAACGTACAAGCCGAACTTGGGAAAATCGATAAAAATGAGAAAAACATTAAAATTTGAAACTTTAAATGCGTTTTTTCTCAAAACTTCATTTTCACACACTAGGTCCCTTTTCTTGGAGAAGGTCACATATGTTTCTTTTTTCTCCAATAACCCCTTCATCTCCATCTTATACGATCTGTTGCCGTTCTTTTCGTGTCTTGCCATGTATTTCACTGTCGTAGTTCCTAGAGTATCGATTCATTCAGTATTCGAATTGTTTGCCTTGCATCAGTTCCGTTAATCGGTTGTTGTTAAAAGATGTTTGGTCTGCTGCAGCAGATGTGTGATTTATTTAAAACTTAAAAGAAAGCACTTGGAATTTTATATTTATATATAAATATCTATATATAAATAGGCAAGGGCAAAAGAGTTAAGAACACTTTCCTCCTCTGTTTGTACATCGACTTGAACAAAAGATACACCATTTTCAAGGTATTTACTTACAGAAGTGGTGCACAATATATATTTTATTAAAATTTGTTCTTTATTTTCGGGGTTATAAGCGTTCAAATGTGCCACTAACACATATGCAAAACACAAAAATCATATTATAGAACTAGTATGCCGACTGATGAGAACGTTCTCTTTTTTTTATAACTCTCATCACACATATAGGTTCTGTGTGAATTCAACACACATAAGAACAACAAAAACAAAACAAAATTTGAAATTTTTTAATTTAAAATTTTTCACAATATAACACTTCATGTTTAATTTTATGACTTAAACACATAATTAATAATTTTTTTCAATACATTTTGCTAATTTGCTTTTGCAAAATGTTTTTATTTTTCACAAACTAAAAATTTTTAAAAAAATTTTTTTTAAACTAAATTTTTTCTGTTGTTAATATTATTAAAGCCAGCAGAGTAGCATTTTGTGGTATAAAAATCATATTAGAAATCATTAATTATTTATATATTATCCGATATTGCAGAATAAAAATTTAGCAAACATGGCTTTTAAAAGTTTATAAATGCAGCCAGCATTCAATAAATTGAAAATTTATTGAACTAAGAAAATTTTATTTTGGAAAAAAAAATTGTTGCCACATTCTATACGATTTTATGCAACTATGTTTAGTGGTGGAAATAGTTTTATACACCAATACATTTGAAAAAAATCTTACTAATACAAACATAAAATATGTACCACTGACAGTTGAGTTATGTACCTAGTTGTATACTATGACAAAAATAATAATAAAAAATTTGATTTGTCTCAATTACACAAAGTTTTTCTATCAAATAATAGCAAATATAAATAATATAAAAATACAAACCATAGTATACAACTAGTATGCCGACTCTTTGACAGGTACATAACTCAACTGTCAGTGGTACATTTTTATGTTTGTATTAGTAAGATTTTTTTCAAATGTATTGGTGTATAAAACTATTTCCACCACTAAACATAGTTGCATAAAATCGTATAGAATGTGGCAACAATTTTTTTTTCCAAAATAAAATTTTCTTAGTTCAATAAATTTTCAATTTATTGAATGCTGGCTGCATTTATAAACTTTTAAAAGCCATGTTTGCTAAATTTTTATTCTGCAATATCGGATAATACATAAATAATTAATGATTTCAAATATTATTTTTATACCACAAAATGCTACTCTGCTGGCTTTAATAATATTAACAACAGAAAAAATTTAGTGTCAAAAAAATTTATTTAAAAATTTTTAGTTTGTGAAAAATAAAAACATTTTGTAAAAGCAAATTAGCAAAATGTATTGAAAAAAATTATTAATTATGTGTTTAAGTCATAAAATTAAACATGAAGTGTTATATTGTGAAAAATTTTAAATTAAAAAATTTCAAATTTTGTTTTGTTTTTGTTGTTCTTAAGTGTGTTGAATTCACACAGAACCTATAAGTGTGATGAGAGTTATAAAAAAAAGAGAACGTTCTCACCAGTCGGCATACTAGTTATATACTATGATACAAACTACATACACACAAAAAAAGTGCTACGACGTGTTCGTAAAAAGGAAGTTATTTGCCCTGATATACATATGTATGTATAGTGCTTTCTCCACATATCCAATGCTGTATGGAGTGATTGGCAGAGCCGAATTTGTATCGTAGTACACAGGAACAAAATTTCCAAATTTTGATCACAAAAGATATTGAATTTCTGCCAACCTGAACTTGAGCTTTCCCTATGATAAGAGTGAGTCTCTCATCATGACAATCAATCAATATATAAACCGGCAAAGGCAAAACTGGATAGAACACGTTCCTCCTCTATTTGTCAACTGATTTCAACCATACACCATTTGTAAATTCGATAACCTCATATCTCTTTAACTAAAAGAGATTCAAAAAAGAAATTAATACTTATCGTTGTTCGTTAAAAAAAGTGGAAAGGTGTCTGGTACTTTTTTGAAATTCGGCTGTTTTGAAGGAAGTGTAAACGGGTGTAGCCTGCTTTGGAACTACTTTTTCACCCCAATATCTTTTAAACCATAAACATAGAAAACACAGAAATAAATATTATTCCAGATTCGTAACTTATCTAAAAAAATACATATATAACTTTGGTACTTTTTCGAAGTTCGAACGGTTAAGGGGTGAAAATCGGTACTTTTTTACAAGACATATTTCTCCATGTACATATTGGCATATATATTAGGGCGGGTTGATTTGTATGGATGAAAAAAAAAAATGAATAATCGTATAGCAAAAACGGTAATCTACATAAAATTCTAAGAAAATTCTCCGAAGAAACTATGGGTCTAAAATCAAATCCTAATCCGCGCCTCTCGACTTGAAAATTTTTTTCCTCTTCTTTCGCTAAAATTATTTTCTTTTTTTTTTAATATATTATGTTTTATTATATTATAGTTTATGCAATACAGGTTTTGTTTTGAGACTAATCAAAATATTGAAATTTCAAAAAAGCAGTGGAACCCCAATTTGCATCTCCTCTGGTTTGCGTTCTATATAAAAAATAGTTAGAACACGTTTTACCTAGACTGGAATATTGTTTGAGTGAAAACACTTTTTTTGTTTGTTTTTATATGCATTATAAAATAAGAATTGTTTATCAAAACAAAAAAAGGTTATTTTATAAATACTGAAAACAATTTTTTGAGTGAAATTTTTTTTTTGTATTTCCAATCTTTTTTATTAAATTATGAAAGAAATTTTTTTTATCTATGTTCCTTATAAAAATATTAAATACACAGAAAAAATTATTAAATTTCTCCAATCACCAAATTTATTCCAAATTCATAATATCAAGCAAACAATTTGTTGATTTTGCACCTATTACCAAAATGATTATATTGATTACTAAAAATTTTAATACTTTGAAAAAATATTTTCAATAAATGATATTTTTAATTTTAATTAAAAAAGTGATCAAACAACTTTGCCATTCCAAACAGTGTGTTAATTTAATTAAATAAATATTGACAATTCCCAACAACAATTCTACATGTTTTAATTACTTTATTTTAAACGAAAAAAGTTAATTAAGATTTTTTGTTATTTAATTAATATTTTAATTAAAAATTTATTTTAAAACAACTGAAATATTAATTAAATCAAAATTATATTATTAATTTTCTTTAAACTAAAAAAAAAATTGATTCAATTATCACATTAATTAAATTTAAATACATTTTAAACCATTTTTTTAATTGATAACACACTTTTTTCTGTGTATAAAATTATATACAAACTTTTTTACTTGGGTGAATATTTTCAAGTCGAGAGGCGCGGATTAGGATTTTATTTTAGATACATGGTTTCTTCGGAGAATTTTCTAAGAATTTTATGTAGTTTACGTTTTTGCTATACGATTTTTTAAAAAAAAATCGACCCGCCCTAATATATATACATACGTATTGAATAATGGGATCCCACTACAACCCAGTTGGCAAAATGGTCATAGGCGCTAATGTCGTCAACGATGTCCTCAGAGAATTTTAGAATTTGTCGCCTATATACGGGTATGTTCTGTAAATCGAAATGAAGTGGATTTAAAATCGAACAAATTTTAAAAACGAGCCTGTAAAGAAAGTTCATAAAAATATTCCTTTTTATATACTTCATTCTTTGAGTACCAATCATAACTCTTAAAAACAGGAAAAACTACAGTCATCTTGTAAATAATTGAAATCAAAATGTCGTTCGATTTCAATTCCACTTCATTTCGATTTGTAGAACATGCCCGATAACATTGAGGACGACAACTTCAGTAACAAAAAAAAAACACTTGTTTAAAAAAGTCGTCAACGATTTGCTTGGACGGTCGCGTACGCGTCCTCAAGGATTTTCTGTGATCATACACGCGTCGTCGAGGATGTCTTCAAGACATGGCCAACTGGGAATATTAAAATTTTTGTTATTTCAATTTGGGGGAAAAAATCAAAAAAGGGAAATATGGTAAATAAAATTTCTTTCTTTAATTTTTCCTTGCTGCATGTGGAAATTTTTAAACTGTATATAATGTTGAACTTAGAAACATAAACTTATAAGTGGAGGGTCCTGAGTGAATAAGAACCTACAAGTTGGAGAATGTTTGTACTTTTTTGTTCTACAACTGGTACTTTTTTTAATTTTCGTTAATATAGGACCGAGAAACTTTTATTTAAATATGCAATGCCCTGAGTGGGTAAGAATCTAAAAGAGGGAACTATTTGGTACTTTTTTGTTCTTAAAATGGTACTTTTTGAATTTCCATTGGTATTCGACCTAGAAACATAAAATTAAGCATGCAAGGTCCTGAGTGAATGAGAAAATGTAATAGGAATCTTTTTGGTACTTTTTCCTTCTTTGACATTAAATTTATACTTTTATTTTTGTTTTTTTTTTATATTTGCATAAATAATTATGGTCGAATTTCGACCACTGGTCAAACACTAGTTATAAAAAAAAGGATTAGTGAAAATTTGTTAACAAAATTTTAATTTTCCATCCCTGATTTTCTTCATATACTGTTGAAAAGGAAAATTTAAAAAAAAAAATGTGAGAGCCACGAATTTTTTGACATTTTATAACAAATTTCTTCCACACTTTTATACATTTAAAATTAATTTGATTTTTGACATGCCAGGGCCATTATTGTCATTTTCTATTCCAAAAAGAGTTTCTGTTTAAAAAGTAACACAATATTACAGAAAAGTGAAAAATACTTAAAAAAAATTCTTTAAAACATTGGAAAAAGACATTAACATGAAATTTTATTTATGACTTAAAATGACAAGGATGTCTTTACTCAAATTTCCACGAAAATCTTAAAATTCACAAAAAAAAAACACTTAAAATCTTCTTGATTTAAATAATAAGAAATTTCAATTTAAAATATAATATAATTTAAATCTTATTTTCCATTAAGTAAATTAGCTAATAACTATTTTTGTTTATATTTTAAAGTTTTCTGTTTTGTCAGCGATAATCCCTTTTAAAAACTAAATACAAAATTAAATGTTCACTAAAAGGAACTCTTTTTATTATTATTTCTGATTTACATTTCTAGATATTTATTTAAATTCACACAGACATCGCTTTTAGTTTAAGTTCTAATTTAAAATTAAATTAAAGTAAAAGGGACTAATTTTTTGTAGCAAAAAATTCCACAAAATTTCTTTTGATTTGGAATTTAATCTGGATATACCACACACATGTTTGATTGTTGTTGGTGTGTTTTTTTCGTTTTTTTTTTTTTTTTTTTTTTTTTGTTTACTTTAGGGCTGGAAGGAAATAAATTTGTGGTAAAAAATTTTATAATATATTCATAGACTGATAGAAAAATGTCGCCATATAGAAATATTTTATATAAGACATTATCATTTAATCACAAGCAAATACAATAACAAATCTTATGGATACTTGTGAGTTTGTATATCTGAGAAGAAATTTTTGCCTGTCAACAAAAAAAAAAAAAAGTATGTATAATTTTATACTTGAATTAACATTGATAAGATTTAGTTAAATAACAACACAAGACCAAATGGTACAATAACAACAACCACAATGCATGAGACAACAAAATATGGTGCAAAAAGTATGTCAACGTGCCCAAAAATGTAAATAATTCCAAGACTTGACATGAAAAATATGGTACTAAAACAAAAATAAGTAAAAATAACAAAAAGTTAAATTAATTTTGATACTCTAAAAAAAAACAAAAAATAAATATTCAAGAATTTGTTTTTTTTTTTTAAATTTTGATGATGAACTTAAAAATGCGGTATACACAACGGATATCATATACACCAATACCCCGTTTCTTGTCGCTAATTGGGATCGAAACAACGCGATGCAAATCGAAACGACGCAAACCCAAGCACGATTTCCCAATTTTTCCCCATTTGTACCTATTGATTTTCATTTAATTCGTTCCAAAATTCATAATTTTAGCTGAAAACATAAATTTTGACATGACAGTAGCTCGTTTCTGTATTTTTCGCATCGCAAAATTTCTCACATTAAGTGTGAAACAAAAAATTCTATCGTTTCTAGTGTGAAACAAAAAATTCCAAGTGTTTCTGTATTTGAATGCGAGAACAGACAACCATAGTATAGAACTAGTATGCCAACTCGAGAGAGCGTTCTCAATTTTATAGTTCACCCCTCACACATTTAGGTTCTGTGTGAATTCAACACACATACAAACAACAAAAACAAACCAAACTTCAAATTTTTCAATTTAAAATTTATTTTATGACACAAACACATAATAAATTATTTTTTCCAATACATTTTGCTCATTTGCTTTTGCAAAATGTTTTTTTTTCACAAACTAAAAATTTTTAAATAAATTTATTTGACACTAATTTTTTTCTGTTGTTAATATTTTTAAAGCCAGCAGAGTAGCATTTTGTGGTATGAAAATAATATTTGAAATCATAAATTATTTAAATATTTACCGATATTACAGAATAAAAATTTTGCAAACATTGTTTTTAAAAGTTTATAAATGCAGCCAGCATTTAATAAATTGAAATTTTTGTCACATCCTCTTCGATTTTATGCAACTATGTTTGGTGGTGGAAATAGTTTTATACACCAATTCATCTAAAAAAAATCTTACTAATATAAACATAAATTAGGTTCCACTGACAATTGAGTTATGTACCTGTCAAAGAGTCGGCATACTTGTTGTATATTATGCAGAAACACTTATGTGAGAAAAATCATTTTTGTTTCATATTGCACTGTTTTTGTCATAATTCACTTGTTTTATGCGGGAAATTTTACGATGCGAGAAATACAGAAACGAGCTGCAGATTTGGCAAAGGATAATTACACAAGGGAACAAAATTGAACTTTTTTGTACGGCCTAGAGCTCTATAGGAAATGTTTACTAATTTGAAGTCGCTGATTTAAAATCTAATCTCCATTTTCCTCTATCGGCTCGACTTTTCGAGATATACCGTTAAACAAGTAATCCTCTTTCAAATTTAAAAACAATGTAAGCACGGCTTAAAGGTTATATTGTTACCAAGTTTCCGATTTTTTTTTAACTAAATATGGTGAATAGGTTAAAGATCTTGATTTTAAATCCAAATGCTAAGAAGTAGTTAAATTTTTTTTCATTAAAGAAAGTCTCATTTTTGTAAACATATTGTAACGATGTGGCGGTTTCAACAATTTATTTTATCAGCGTCTCTGGCAAATATACATCAAATATATTTTATTGTAGAGGACGCTAGTCCAAGGTTTCGTCCGATATCAACAACCTTTTTCCTGATTTAGAAAGTATACAAAATTAACACTTTTTGTTCTTAACTTAACAACTTTCGTTTTTGACTCAATATATTTCGATTTATGTCAGCAAATGCCATTTAAAAGTTATGATCTTCAACATGCAACTAGCAGACATACAACATATTTTAATTAGACTTACACGGGTAATCCCCTTTTTCTGTTTTAGCTTTGTACAAACACAGAATAAATTCCCCAAACGACACAGAAAAAATTCCCCAAACGGATTCCCCAATTAAAGCATTAATAAAAAAAAAAATCAGTTTTTATTAAAAACGTAATTAAGTTTATTAAACCTTTAATCATGTGAATTAAACGTTTAATCAAGTGTATTGAACGTTTAATTGATACTATTAATTTGTTTACTGGTGCAAATTTATTTCATTTTTTATTTAATATTAAAATTTTTTTATTTGAAATCAATTTTTAGTCTTTTCTTTTGACGCAACTTCGAAGCCATACGATGCAAGCTGAAACAAAAATGATGCAACTTCGAAACAACAGAAATTTTAAAAAGACGCAATACTTCTGTCATTTATTTCAACGCAAACTAAAAAAAATGCTCGTAAATTTATTTTTTTTTTTATTATTTTTTTTCATTTAAAACATTAATCAAAACAAAGTTTTAATAAAAACTTTAATCAAGTTAATAAAACGTTTTCTGATATTCACAATATTACTGCAGAAAATGTTGTTAATATCAAAAAATATTTAATTGGACTATTTATTTGCTTACTAGTGCAAATTTAATTAATTGTTTTTAATTAAAATCACAAATTTGTTAATTTCTATCCATTTTTATTTTTTTCTATGTAGTCAGTGCAAAAAAAAATATTTTTGTTTTTGCTTTTAAAATTTCAAATTTTGTGCCATAAAATCAATATTTGCGGTAAATTTGGCTTCACTTCTTTAATTTCAAAAACGAAAGGTACACCTTAAGCACAAGAAATGGCTCGTGCAGTTCAGAGGTGGTATTCATTACATAGTTGTTAAATACAGGGACCGTAACAGTTATTCCTTTTTTATTTTTTGAACAAAAATAACAGTTATTTTTTAATTTTTATTTTTTGAACAAAAATAACAGTTATTTTTTGATTTTTATTTTTTTGAACAAAAATAACAGTTATTTTTTGATATTTATTTTATCGATCAAAAATAACCGTTATTTTATGATTTTTATGCTTTTGAACTAAAATATCAATTATTTTTTATTATTATTTTTTCGAGCAAAAATAAAAGTTATTCTTTAAAGATATGTACGTGTTTTAATTATTTAGTTGACTTTAAATATTTATTATATCCTAATGATGATCACACATTTAAATAAATATTTAAAGTCAACTTAACAATGATAATACTTACATTTCGCTAGAGAATAACTTTTATTTTTGCTCGAAAAAATAAATATCAAAAAATAATTGTTATTATTGTTCAAAAAAATATAAATCAATAAAATAATCAAAACTTAAAAAAAAAAAAAAATTATTATTATTATTATATCAACCTAACCCCCCCCCCTTTTTTTTAAATATATATTTTTATATCTTTTATTAAAGAATTTGTCAAATGGTCATCTTTTATATATGTAACTTGTCTAATTCTAATACGGTAATTTATAAGATATGTTTGTCTTGTTGTATTAGAAAATCTAGCAAATAAATAAATAAATAAATAAAAAAAATCATAATATTTTATCATAGAAAAGTTCATAAGGATCAATATGGTATACTTGAATCACCTTGCCAGCATTTACTTCCATATGCTTTTTTTGTTTTAAAATTTCAAAATATTTATAGTTATTTTCGGTCCCTGGTTAAATACCGTCCACATCAGCTTAAAAAGTAATAAAGATCGCTGTCAAACTCAGGAGGAATGTGAAAAATTATTGGACGCAACTTAAACAGCAATTTTAAAGCGTAGGACTGCAACAGGATTCATCGTAAACAATGAAATTGGGCACCACAGGTTGTTATGACCCTACACCATATTGTTAGGTTAGGTTTGGTGGCCGGTCATAAAGACCACGCTTAGACTGTGTTGGTCCCTATCGTTAACAAGATGTACTATAACCCCTAATTGAAAAGTTTAGTTCGATGTGATAATACACAGAGTACTCCACACCCTCTTGGTGAATGCTAGGAGAGTCAATAGTCCAATTCCAGAGATTTCCCCTAGTTCTTGGAACTAATAATCTTCCAGACAGTATACTGTATACGCTCTACAACACAAGCTCCTCATTAATATTAACAAGTGGAACTGCTATATTCGGCTGTGCCGAATTTATTAAAAAAATATTACACAGAATGATAAACTTAAGCTATGTTCACACCTATTAAATATTTGACGTCCTACACGTAACCACTAGTTTTATTTAACATGTACTTGCTTTTACAAAGCATTTGCCTTGATCAAACATCATTTAACAGTTTCTTAATTACATTAAACAATTATCTTCTTACAAAAAAAAGTTTGGTAAATCAAAAGAAATTGTTAAAAAATAAGTTAGAGTTTTATCAATTCTTAATCTTATCTTAAATTTTTGTTATGTCTGAACATAACTTTAGTACACCCTCCTTCACCAACAGTGGCGAAGAATATAACGGTGAGTTTTTGTTGGTACTATACCGGAATGAAGCAATAAGTTAAATTAAAGCGAATAGTTAATGTCGAACCCCGAAAATCTGTAACGCAGAACTCGACGAAACGTAAAAAGCGCAAAGGCAAAAAAAAGGACGGCCTCATTGCTCATAAAAGATAATGCAAATGACTACGAACTTCTACTATATTTCTGTAAAAATTTTGCGAAAAAGTATTAAATAAACTGCTAAATGCTGTATGACAAAATACAAGATGTGCAAAATTAAACAAAAATATTAAATAAAAGTATTGGTTACGTGTGAAATACAAAATATTTGTTAGGTGTGACAATAGATATTGATTTTTTTTTTTTTTTTAAAACAAAGTATTTTTGCAAAACTTTAGGGCACTTCAAAGCTGAGAGCATTCAAGTTTTTCTTAAAAGGAAAATGTAAGCGTGTGTGTGTACATATTTTTGTCAAAATTATATTTAAATTTTTAATGTCCTGTTGGTTTTTATACATGTATAATCTTGAATCCACAAGACATTAAGATGTAAATAAATTTTTAATTTTCTACATGCTAGAATCTTCAAAATGTATATTGCACTGGATCATAAAGTGGGTATTAAAACAAAATTTAAGCATTTTTAGTTAATGCAAAACAATTTTTAATTTAATATTGAAGGTATATGAAACAAAGTGTTCAAACCAACCGTTTCGTTGCCAAAGAGAAGACAAAATAGCACGATGCTAATAAAACGGGTAGATATAAATAAGACGAGTCGATTTTATCCAAAACGTGAAAAATCTGAGTTAATACCCTCTTTATGAACAAGGGAGATATATGTATGTAGTTTATTTCCATGCTCTAGGCCACCTGAGATGTGAGTTGTACAGTGCCCATGTTCTGTAACTCCCACGTCGAGAAACTTTTTGATTGAAATGGGAGAAATTAAACAGAAATTTCATACATTGAAACAAACAGCTGTTTTTCTTTTTGGCGAGTAATAGCTGTCATGTAAGGAAATTTTGTGAGGAAATTTCCGCTTTGAATTGTCAAATAAACTCAAGAATAAAAAAGGGGACAGGAAAAATGTTAACACAAAAAACAAAAATTAAAAAATGCAAAATGCAATGAATAATAACACGGAAGAAGTAAGTATTTTGTTCTTGGTAGATTTTTCATTGTATAACTATTTTGCTTTTAACATTTCTGAACAATATACGAACATTTTCAAATTACTTTGTAAAAAACAAACATCTAAGTCGCACTTAACATTATTTGGAATATCCGCCGGTTGTATTTTTGCCGTCGTCGTTGATAAATTTTGGTCGCCGTCAACGACATGTGTGATGGTCGTTCTTAGCGTCTGCTATTTTACATCGGCCTCGAGTGGTATTGTAGTAAACGTACAACAATTTTATTTAAACAATTTACAATTGTGTATCAGTGACTTTAACTATGGTACACTACTCTAGTGTTAAAATTGTTTTTAGCTTGGCCACCAATAGCAGAATAAACTTAAAACTTACAAAAAAAATGGCCGCTTCAGGCCTTTTTATACGGGCGACAAATTTAAGGCAAAAAACCGCCTGGAACCATCCGACATTTACAATATAAAAATTTTACGAAAAAATCACTCAACGAATACATACAAAAGTTTGACATTTAAAATTAAATGTGTTCAAATATAAAAGCGTGAAGTTTTCAATAAATAAAATAAACCACATCAGCAGTGGCGGTAACAGGTATATCCACTAGCGCCAATTTTGTAATTTTACAATTGGATTTATTCAAAAATATTCGAAGAATTTATTTTAAGCAATTTTGGTATTATTAAAATATTAGAATTATGTCTGGTCGGTGGATCAGTCTGACTCTTTGAATAAGTATAGTGGATTTCCTTTATTAACGTATATAGAATTACGAGAACAGTTATTGTTTTAAAGGTATTTGTGTGTAGATATGCACAATATAAGCTTATTTTCTAAATTCTTAGAATTAAATGTTTAAGCTCGTTTTAATTTATTTTGCAAACGTATTTACGGTGTTTGAAAAATCCAATGCTTTTTGTTGTTCTTTTAAAATTAGCGAAAAGAGTGAATTTTGTTATATTCTTAATATGTGTACGTTTTTGGTGTATAATGTGCTGGTTTTGTCGCAAGTAAATGTCAAGTGGTCGAATTTCGGCACCGGGCGAAACCCGGTAGAAAAAAAACCATTTTAAAGATATTTAGTAAGTACTATAAAGTCAATACTATTAACTCACAGAAGTGCACAATATATACTTTATTAAAATTATTTTAATATTTTCGGAGTTATATGCGTTAAAATTTGCTAATAACTTTAATACACTATTGTTGAACAAGTTCAATATAAAAAAAAACACTTAAAAAAATAATATAAAAAATTTGTTTTTTTTTTTCTTCAATTATACAAAGTTTTTTCTGTCAACAAATATTACATATCGTTACATAAAACGCAAAAGGCCCTATCTAACATTTTGAAAAATTTACAGGAGAAGCAAAAAACTATTTAAAATGATAAATTGCCTTAAACTGATAAACAAATAACAATGTTGCATATAATGCAAACTGTTAGTTTTGTCTATTAGCGTTTATCGTATAATATTTTGTAGATAGAGTCGTTTGTTTTCTGTTAATAAAATCGTTAATTTTGTTCGATAGATTTCAAAATTTATTGTGGACATTTGTGTTGTTACAATACATCAGAATCAATGAAAAATTCAATTTTTAATTTTTGGTTAGTTAGGGCCTTTTGCGTTTTAGGTAACGATATAAAAAATGAAATAAATAAGACAAATATAAAATAAGCTAGCGCTGTGACTAGAGTATCCAATCAATTAATATTTGTTCGATTAATCGAAGAAAATTTTCGCCATTATTTGATCGAATAATTAAAATAGACAATTTCAAATAACGAATAACTCGAACAATTTATGTCAATTAATCGATTAAAATTAATTTCTTAAAAACTCTACTTTTTTGATATAAAAATATTTTTTTTTTAGATTTCTAAATAATTAAAAATATAACAATTAAATAACATGTTCTTATATTCTGTATCAATTGTGTAACTCGCACTTCTGAACATACTTTAGTCCCTTTTAAGATGTGGGTGTGTGTGAGACAAATCATGTAATAAACGATTACATACTAAAGGCAGAATTAATTTCTACGTTCTGTTCTGTTACGTATCAGCTGTTTCGTTTCTGTTCAATTGAAAGTCTGTATGTGTGGTTAGTTTTTACTTTTTTTTTCGTTCTGTTCTTTTGCGGAAAAATCTGTTGAAAATTGAATTCAACGTAAAATTACGGCCAAAGTGTGTATGTATTATTTTGTTGTGATATGAAAAACTGTAATTTTTTGTTTAAAGCTAGAAAAATTGGTTTTAATTAATGATTTTTTAAAAATTTACTTATTTTTGACACAATATAATAGTTTTTTATTTTTTACTAATAGTTTTTTTACAATTCAGGGCTTTTCTTTTTAAAAGCAGATGATTACTTTCACAGAAAAATTAATTACAAAATATTTGCTACAGAAAGGAACGAAACAGAACGGCAACGGAAAGTAACAACTAATGAGGTCTTAATTCCATACGTAAGAATTTTCGTACTAAAATATCGCTTTTGCGTTCATTGTAACAAAATCTGACTGTCAGATTATGGGTTACCTGTTTTTTACCCGACCTTCAATTTCCTTATTTCCATCTCAAACGGCTGGATGAATTTTGACACTTTAGGTATTGTTAAATTCGTCTTAAAAATTCTTAGATAGTTAGTTGAAAACAAAATCACGGAATGATGGCGTAAAATATTTCGTTAAAGAAAGAAATTACACAAACGTACAGAGTAGAGCTTAATTTATTGGAAGTAAATAATAACTAGATATTTTTTGACTTCTAGTAAGTGTATAGTAAGTACTGAATTCTGTGGACAACTCGAACAAAAATATGTAGTTATTCAGCCGAAAAATAAGTAGTATTTATTTTTCTCCAACATTACCTGCTACCTTATATATATATATGTTCCCATCGATCCTATAAGGAGCATAGGGCCTTGCTACCTTACCAGGTAAGAAAATTTTTTGCCGGAATTACGACATTTATAAAGTAAAAATAGTTTTCGACATGAGTTACAGATACACTTTTTTCCCACTTTTCGAGAGACGATGGAATATTTTGTTTCGCATCTTTTAAAAGCGAGAAGTTCTCACCAAAGTTACAGAACATGGGTACAGGTCGCAAATTTTAACGATAATTTGATTAATATGGAAACTTTAAATTTGATTGCCAAAAGGACAAATCTTAATTTAAATGGAAACAATTGCTGCATAGTTTTGCAAGGCTCCCTACAAATATCTATCCGGATAGGGCCTTTGCTCCCATAAACCGTCTAATTAGTTTAGTACTTAAATATATTAAATTCGGCACCAATTTATTTAAATCGAAATACGAAATTTAATTAGAATCAGTCCATAGTTTACTTTGATGGCTCTCATACCAATACCACTCCCGAAAATAGCTTTAAATGGAATTACTTCCTCAAATGATTCTGATATAAATCATTTTTAGCCACTGCATTGTGGTATTTTTGTGCTGGCAGGTCTTTATTTTAGCAAGTTCACTTTCAATGCCAAGTTGCAGGCTTACTTTAAATTTTTAGTTTAAGGATTTTTACTTCTTACTGTAAAACGTATGCTGGCTTAATAAAATCAGTAATGCAATGCAACACTAAAAGGAATAGCTTCATAAACTGTAAAACTTTTTTGTAGACAAGGCCTTGAGTTCATTATTGCACGGTAACAGTATTTACTGCTAAATGGTTGCGAAATTTGTGCATTGTTTTAATTTGTGAAGCCTTATCAACGCTCGAAAACACATCGATTTTTTTTCAATGCCCATTACTAGTTTAGAGTTAGAAACCAAAAGTATTAAAATTCTCTGTTGAAAATAATAAATTATGCAAATTAAAACGATGAAAAAGTTATTTTTATTACTCCACGTTAATGATTTTATGCTTTTAAAATTGTACAGGGTCCTTTCAATACCAAATCAACCTGAACTTGATACTTGAACACGTGAAAACAAAAATAACCAGAGAACAAAACCATTAATGTTTTTTATACCCTTCACTGAAGGTTACATGGTTTATTTAATTTTGTCATTCCATTTGTAATTTCTACAATATTAGCCAAAGATTCTATGAGAAGAGACGTTTAAATAACGATGTCCGGGTGTGTCCGTCCATCTGTTCGTGCATCCGTTGAAATGGGTTTTCCGAATACCTCAGATATGATGCGGACTCGGTAGTTTTACATTTATGTCATATATAGTCCGGAATAGTTTGATATAAAAATTCGTCCAGCTCGGTCCAAAAATTACTTAAATATGAGCAAAAACAGGACTGCCTCTTTTCTGCATCTCAATTCCTTTTTGTAATGGTAATATATTCTCGACATCCGACAATATGCGAGATGGATTGGAGAAGTGGGCGTTGCACTTCCCATACAAAGACATTATAGATTTCTGTGTATCTAGTAGGGTATTCATTTAATCGGGCTTTTGCTTTAATCGGTTAATCGCTCGATTTATTAACCGAGGTTTTGGTTTAATCGGTTAATAATCGGTTAATTTTATAGTTGATCGGTTAACGGATTAATAAAGTTTTTTTTTATAAATTAAATTATTTCAATAAATAATAATGAATAAACCATTGATAGTTTGGAGTTTATTAGTATAAAAAAACAATAACATAACAAACACTTAAAATAATCTCTTAAACTAAAACGAGCGAACAAAAAAATTATTTATAAATATGTAATACATATTTTTTAATTAATACATAAATATTATGTTGTAGTTAAAAAATAAACTGTAAGATAATTTTATTAGTTTTTTCAATAGATTAAGGAGACCTTAAGAAATTATATTTTAGATAGCTTATCTGGGTTAAATGATTATGATTTAACCGATTATTTTCCATTTTGATAAAACTTGACGTGAAAAAAATTCTTTCACTTATCGTTGATGTTGGAGAAATCGAAAGCAAACCATAATATAGCATCCTTTTCTTGGATTTACCTAAACATATAAAATCTTCCATTATGCCATTAGAGTCCTGTTCTAATTTTTTTTTAATTCTTAACTCTTCTCAGGACCCTCAATTTCTACACTGATGGCTCCAAAATGGAGGAAGGAGTTGGAGCTGCAGTCTACTGCCGGGAACTAGGTATTCGGGAATCTTATAAGCTTCCCGATTACTACAGCATATTCCAGACGGAGATATTTGCGGCCAAGATGGCTGCTGATTTGGCACGTAGCTCCAGTACTAGGAACTCACACATAAACTTTTTCATCGATAGTCAGGCGGCAATCAGGGCGATATCCGCTGAATATTCATACTCTTCTATCGTCCAGGAGTGTAGAGACTCGATAGATAGACTATTTGCCAATAGGAAGGTACACATCTACTGGGTTCGCTGCCACCAGGGCATAGAGGACAACGAGGAGGCGGACGATTTGGCGAAACGGGGGGTCCATTAACCTTCCGATAGGGTGATGTCCATTCCGGCTCCAATTCGGAATATTAGGAGAGATACGCACTCTGCTATACGGAGGAGATCCGCGGCAGTTTGGGAAGACACCGGAACGTGCAGGGTTTCCAAGGTAATGTGGGGATCCTATGATCTGGAGTCGACGAAAATTATTTTATCGCTATCGAGAAGGGACTGTAGACTTCTGGTAGGTTTTATAACGGGTCACTGTTGGACTGCGGTATACGCCCAGAGGGCGGGGCGGCTGAATACTGACAATTGGAGATTCTGTGAGGTACCAGGGGAAAAGGAGACAGTGTAGCATATACTCTGTCTGGCACTCGTGCGCTCCAGGGCCAATTGTCTGAGAGATCATTACTTCCAAAATCTCGGGGAAATCTCTGGAATTGGGTTAATGAGACTCCTGGCGTTCGTCAAGAGAGTGTGGGGTGCTCTGAGTACCATCACATCGGAATGACCTTCTTATTACTAACTTTCTTCTGCGGGTTATCGTACAACGTGGTAACGCTAGGGACCTATTTGGTCTATGTGGGGTCTTTGTGACGGGCCATTCTAACCTAAACTAACCTAACTCTTCTCATTGTATCGGTTAATTCTGCTAAAAGATTGATATGAGAAAAGAGTAGAAGAAACAAATAACTAAACACATACATAAAAAAAGTGCTTCAAACAAAAAAGCTGTTGACAGCAAACACCTATTTAAAATGAATATCACTGAACACCTTTTTTTGTTTGTATCAAAAACTATTTCCTAAACGCATACCTTTTGTATATGAGACTAAAGAAATAATTAAAAACTCAAAAAAATATGTTAAAATTCTACAAAAAATTAATAATTGTTACGTCGGTCAATCGACTGAAATTAACCGGTTTAATCGTTAATCGAAAAAAGCAAATTTTTAATTAACCAATCAGTTAATCGGGTAGATATTAGTCGGCTAACCGATTAACGGTTAACCGAATAAATACCCTTGTATCTACACCCAGAGAAAAAATATATTTAATTACCTTAATCACCTCCAACAAAACTATTATTAAATAAAATTGTAAGCATACTATGGTTATTTTAACCATATTATTGTCATCGACAAACATATTATGGTTAAATTTGTCGTCCATCAAGAAGGTTGCCTCCGACCATGTTTTGGTTAATAATAACTAAAATATGTTTAACATTTATAATAGCATGGTTGATTTTCAACCATAGATTGTTGCTCTTGGAAAAGAGGAAAATACTATTGTTAATTTAAAAACAAATCATTGTCATATTTAACCATAATATGTTTAGAGACAACCATAATATGGTTGTATCTTCTAGATGGAGGACTTATTAACCAATAATATGGTTGTCGGTGACAATAATATGGTTAAATTAAACATAATATGTTTAAAATTTTCTTTAAAAATAGTTTTGTTGAAGGTGAACATATTCAAACATATTTTTTCTCTGCGTGTACAGAACGGCAAGAGGCAAAGTTTCCAAAGTAGGTACAAGCATGTGGATTGTCAATACACAAGATCCGAAAACGTGTGGACGGAAACAGAATAGTGGGCGTGATACCTCCCGTATAAAGGCATTATAGATTTCTGTATATCCGTAGAATAGCAAAAGCCAATATTTCCAAGCTAGATACAAGGATATTGGTTATCATAGGACAACATCCGGCAAAATGGAGAAAAGGGCGTGATACAAAATAGATTTATTTATATCTAAAGAAGGGTAAGAGAGAAATTATCTCAATTTGGTACACATAGCTGGGATATCAATACATAATATCTTGCAAGAAAATGGGCGGGGCTAGAGAAGTGGGCGTGGCACCTTTTGTACTGTACATCTGAAGAACGGCAAGAGCCAATCTTTCGTAATTTCGTACAAGTATATTGGTTATGAACACTCAGTATCCGACAATTTGTGGGCGGGATTGGACTAGTGGGCATGTCACAAAATATATTTATTTATATGTAAAGAACGATATTTATATAACTTTAGGTTATTATCGCATTATGGTGAAGGGTATATAAGATTTAGAAAAGCCGAACAAAACACTCTTACTTGTATTTTTTTTTTTTTTTTTTTTTTGATTTAATATTTTTTTCTTCTCACCGATGACAGTTCATTGTATTGCAAAGACCATTAACACGTAGAAAAAACTTTTGTTCTTAAAGAAACAAAAAAAAAAAGAAGTTAGACACAGCCAACGCTTTTTAGTTAAAATGCCATTGCAATGCCACCGTAAAACGAGATGTCTGAACAATTACTTAAGTCATGTATTGTATTTTTGTTTCAGTCTCATTTCATGTTTTCATTCAAACAAAACCAAAGCATGAATTAAATGTAATTTGTGGTGGCAAAAGTTTAAAATATTTTTTTTTTTTTCAGATAAAAGTTTAATGTGACTTTTAATTCTTATAGATTTTAATGCATCGATGGTTTCTTTCTCAACTAAACGTGCTCTCATAAAAAATTTAAAAGTCAGAACAACTGAAGGAGGCGAAAATAAAAATGTAACAAGAAAATCCTCTAAACTTTAAGTCAATATCTTTTGGTGTGATCTTAAAGACATAAACAACAGCTTGCCAACATTATTTTACCCATAATCTCTAAGAGTAACAAATCTTTGTGTTGTTTTTATTTTAAATCCAAGGCTAGACCGATTTTTAAACATGTGTTATATTTGTACGACTATGATGGGAGTATGTACAACTTACAAAGTAGAAAGGAAGATATAAGCTCTTATTGTAAATGAATAGGTCGAAAGATAATATGGATTGCAAGCCGATAAAGCTGTAGTAGGAAGAAAGAGGCGGACAAGCTGTTAAAAACAGAGATACGCCTGAATAACGTTTACCTAAAGAACGCTAATCATTTTAAAAGTTTAAATGTTAACTTTAGGCATGGACACTAGACCAACATCTGAAAGGACACTACTATTACGAAAGTCTTATGGCTAAACTCAAATTCTAATAGATCAAAAAAGATTATAGGATTTAACGTGACAACACTTTGTATACAAGTTCGGCCGGCGATACACTATCCTATTCAGTCTTCCGATTTGTCAAAAAATCGTGTGTGCTCATAATGAAAAATCCAATCACCAAATTTGTTCCAAATTCATAATATCAAGCAAACAAGTTGTTGATTGTGCACCTATTACTAAAATGATTATATTAATTACTAAAAATTTTAAAAAAATATTTTCAATAAATGATATTTTTAATTTTAATTAAAAAAGTGATCAAAAAACTTTGCCATTTCAAACAATGAGTTAATTTATTTAAATAAATATTGACAATTCCCAACAACAATTCTATATGTTTAAACTATTTTATTTTAAACGAAAAAAGTCAATTAAAATTTTTTGTTACTTAATTAAAATTTTAATTGAAAATATATTTCAAAACAACTAAAATGTTAATTAAATCAAAATAAAATTTTTAATTTTTTTTCAACTAAAAAAATAATTGATTCAATTATCACATTAATTAAATTTAAATACTTTTTAAATCATTTTTTTTAATTGATAAAACACTTTTTTCTGTGAGTGTGGCTTAAACATGAATTGAGTGGCAGAGTTTTTTGACAAGTCTGTCCGATTTGCAAATGTTTATGAAAATTTTCATAAAATGTTAGATTCTATGAGATCAGAGTTGCATTTTCTTGTAAAGTAGCTGAGTCAGTTGAATTTGCATCTTTTTTTGGGATAGTGTGGCAATGACAGCAGATTTTGCAGACATTTTTTTATGTCGGATAGAATTCCGTCAGATTTTTGTGTGAATGAATCGTACGATTGTGTAGGGTAGTGAATCCCGACCTTTAACATATTAGCGGATCACATGGAACTTTTATCTCATTTTGATCGTATAAAATTAATGTTAATGATACAATATGTAGAGCATTTGGTCAAGAGCAGAAGACACTGAAAAACTACTTGTGTTTGTATTATGAGCGAAAAAATTTAAAGGGACAATATGCCAAATCTGGAATTTTTTAGGAAAATGGAATGGAAATTATTAAGAAAACATAAAGGTCCCTATTTAGGATCTTTGTTCAATTATATAGCAACCAGTACAAAATCTTTTTGTGTGGTTAAAATGTATACAAGAGTTAATTTATCTATCTATATATGTATAAATATCCATAGACAGAGCACCAAAGAAGACGTTTTAAAATTGTCAACCAGTTGTAACGAAGTGTCAATGAAACGTTATCAAATTTTCGACGACATTTGAAAATTTAAAAAAAACCGTGTCAAATTGAGAACGAAGAGTTAAAAAATACTTAACGTTATTAAATAAAAAAGAAACTGTCAAATCGACAAAGAATTTAAAAATATTACAAACGTTTTTAGTTCAAAAGCGTCTTGTTGTCAAATCAGTCGACCCGTTGCTTCATCAAATTGTCATATGTTCAGTGACAATTGTCATAAAATTGAACACAGAAAAAATCATCAATAGTTTTTTATCAATTAAAAAAATCGTTAAAAAAGTATTGCAGTTTAATAAATGGGACAATTGAATCAATTATTTTTTTAGTTAAAAAAAAATTAATAATATAATTTTGATTTAATTAATATTTCAGTTGTTTTGAAATAAATTTTTAATTAAAATATTAATTAATTAAAAAAAAATCTTACTTGTTTTTCTTGTTTAAAATATGATAAATTGACCTTGTAGAATTGTTGTTGGGAATTGTCAAAACCTGAGTTATATTTAATTAAATCAATTAAAAAAATTGTTTGAAACGGCAAAGTTTATTTGACCACTTTTTAAATTAAAAATATTATTTATTGAAAAAAAATACTCACAATTTTAAATTTTTAAAGTTTTTAGTAATCGATTATATTGATTATTTTGGTAATAAGTGCAAAATCAAAAAATTGTTTGCATTGTTTTTTTCTGTTAAAAAGACAAAAATTTTTTTTTTCTTTTTTTTTTTTTTTTTTGCCAAGTACAATCTTCAACCACTACAACCTACAAATAGGAACAAGGCATCTTTGTGTTTACATTTATCAATATCTGTTCTCAGCCCAGACTTTTCAAAGCATCTATTGAGGGATCTATTGCAAAATATTCGGCCTTTTTTAAGCGTGGTTTTGGCGAATACCAGTCATTCTTAGAAATTGTATTACGATCGTATGATGAACGTCATAAATACTAGAAACTTTGTCGTTATCGTTAAATTGATAAGGAAACTAATTTTTTAACGACTTGTGTAAAAATGCTAATTTAATCAAGTAAAATAGATAATCATTCATTCATAAGCAAATTTCGATCTACCAAGTTGAAATACCATTTGGTTTAAACATTGATGTTTGACTATTGACGTCATCCGGCTGCAATAGCCGAGTGAGTAAGACGGCAAACCCCACTGAAGAGATTGTGTAGATACAATCGAAACTAGTCTGGGCAACCTGTCCGTGAACGCCTGGGTTCAAATCTGAGCGCAGTCAAGAATGAAAAATTATCAATAAAAATTTTAATTAATTTCATGTTGTAAAATTTCTGTCTTCATAAAAATAATTTAATAAAAATTAAATTCAATGAACTTGCGCCTAATTAAAAATATCTAAATTTGGATTAAAAACCATTAACAGTTCAATAAAATAACCACAATACTAATTAAATTTTAATTATTTTAGCCAAAATATAGTAATAAAACATAAAACAGGTGTGATTTTAATTGTGAAAAATACCAGAGATATAATTGTGTTCTAAAACTTGTTAAATAAAAACCAGTAAGTTTAAAACTTTCTTTTTAGATAAGGATTACCGACGAAACTGTTGTCCCACAGCGATTTAAAAAAAATCTTTTCTTATCAAAGCCAATTTAAAGTAAAGAAATACTCAAAAACCATTTTGTAAAAATAACAAAATTAATTTTTTTTTTAATTTTAAGTAGTCTCGTAATGTAAGAAGCTGACGAAAGTAAGATTACAGAGATAAGAAGGAACCACTGCTAATTTTTTAGCCCTTTTGGTTTATTCTGTGTTTATTTCTGCCGTTCACTAAGGCCCCATAATGCGTCTATAAGACTTGAGTAATTTCCGACTGTGTCGCATTTCCTCGTTCCCCTTCAACGACGCACAACGAGGTCTTAGGGTTATGATTACAACCTAATAATGAAGTTCCTGATAGTAACGATATCGTGAACGATAAACTGAACATTAAATTTTTTCCACTATTACAACTGTGCGATAAAATGTAAAATGTAATTTATATACTGTGGCAACACTTCAGTAGATTCCGACTAATTTTGGTTGTTTAAAATACGTTCTCGTAGTGGCAACGACTTACTTTTTTTTTTATTTTAATTAAAAGCAGAAAAAAATTTTTTATGCTTAATTTTTGTTTTATATTCGTAAATTGTTTGGTTTTTTTTTAAATGTCAAAGGTAAATAATGAGAAGAATTTGATTTGACATAAAACTGTAATATCTTTAGCAGAAAATATGGGCGCTTCGAATTCTTAAGGTTCACTTGTAAAGTTACCATGAGGATAAACTTGCTTTTAGCTTATCAGTCACTTTTTAAGTAATTAATAACTTGTAATAACCAAAAAAAAACCAGTTATCTGACAGATAGCATCTTAAAAATAACTAAATTTTTAACCTGTAATAATGGTATTTAGTGTATAACGTTTTTATAATAAATCTCCTCAGGCGTATAAGTAATATATAATTAAAGAAAAATAATTTGTCATTACTCATACGTACTGGACAGAAAAGCCAAAAAAAGATGCAAACATTGCAAGAAATCGGACACCCAAGTCGTTTGTTCCAAATGCGATCTTCACTTATGCGGTCAGATTGATAAAAATTGTTTTTGGGACTACTACCACCTAAAATAATATGTATTTTAACTTTTTTACTCATTTGTCTTAATAAAACTTTTTCTATAAACCAAATTTTTTTGTGCTATTTTTTGACATGCAAACCGGCAATACCGTCTGTAGACGGTCTTTAATTTTTTTCACCTGGCGTCTGTCCAAAATGTTTTTCACACCTGAAGATTAAAACTTACGTTTGTTTGGACTATATATACTTCCAAAAAAAATATGGGCTTCATCCGATCATTTTTACGGTCATGCCGGTTAGAGGGTTAAATTAATAAACTGAAAGGGGAATGGTGGTTTTTACCAAGAATGATAAAAATAAAGATTACGCCTTGCGCATGTGCATGGGATGACGTATTCGTTCCCTTATAAAGGTTACCAAAACTTTTTTATATGTGAAATTCATCATTTCTTGAAAAAATGTATGTATTTCGTGATAGTTGGCTACAATAAATTTACGCAGAGAGTTTTCAAAAAAAATTTATATTAATTGTCAAACAAACTAATAATTTTAATAAGTGTTTTATGTTAAAAATATTATTAAACTAATATAATAAATTAATATTAAAAACGTTAAAACTCGTGTGTTTAAAGTTGTAAAGCAAAAGAATTAAAGTTTTAAAAATTGAAGAGAGTAAAAAAAGAGTTAAAATATGAAGTATGCAGTTGGCAAATGCAAATAAAGTAACAGCAAAAAAAAAAAACAAGTGAGTAATTGTGTAAAAAATAACGTTTAGCGTGTTTTTAATAATATGTTAATATTTTTGACTATTTTTTAATATTCCAAAAGATGCAGCCCAAACTAAGCTATGAGTAATATTTTGCAAGCAAGTGAAATCAGTAATTTTGAATGAAGAAAAAATTTGTGCTTTTGAAATGTATATACAAGAGGATTTTGAAAGAAACCTTAAATTTGAAATGGGTAATAATAAAAATAAGTTAACATTATTTTAAAACAGACTCAATTTAAGAAGCAGAACATTATTCCCACACACGTAGAATTTGTATGAAAACCCGAAATTAAAATATGTATTTAGTTAAATATCTCAATTAGTAGGTCGCAAGTGGTCAAGTTTTATATACCACTGGATGCTGCTTCAAAAACGGTTTTCGATGATACCAAATTTTATTTATGTCGTCTTGGAGCAAAGTACAAAAAAATTCGAAAACCTGAAAAAAAGACCTTTTTAAAAAATGGTCCAGCTGGGGGATGGTCAACGCTACAACCAAAATATTTTGGGAATCATTATAAAACATATCAAGCTTTATTTTAAGAGGGGTAACACAATCCCTTTTTTCAGCTCCATACAAGGTGAGTCGGTCTACTGTATATATTTATGTAATAAATAAAACTATGAACAAATAACTTAAAAAAAAATTCTTTTATTTTTATTAATTTAAAAAGAAGAATTATAAATTGTCCCACTGTTATGTTAACACATAAACATATCAGTTTGAGAGCTAAAAAATTTTAGCCAATGAGAACACAGGTTGTGTGACGTCAGAGTTACTACATGCGCAGTAAAATAATTTTGTGCCTGCCTGATGTCGTAATCTTTATTTCTATCACTCTTGGTTTTTACAACTTTATCGACAGTGCTGCCACGACAAATACAATTTTTACAACCAAAATTTTTGGAAAAGTTACCAAGTGTGAAATATATAATAAAATTAGAAAGCCATTTGCTAATTGAAAAAAACATTAATATTATTTTAAGTTGTATTTTAAGACAAAGGTTATTTGCACTTAACCCTTTTAGTGTTTTTGTGGAATATATTCGACATTTTATTGCACTCTGTTTCAACGCCCTTTTTCTGTATAAAAATGTACAGTTAATTATATTTTTATGTTTTATCTGAAGATAGACACTTTTGCTATTTTAAATTGTTATTTTAGAAGGCATGGAGTTTATTTTCTTATTATTGAGCGCATTGTCGTACACTAGTCAGAAAATTTGTAAATATGAAGAAAACAAAAATAATAATTTCGGTGATCGGGCGATATTAAAAAAAATTGTAAATATTGATACATGCGTAAATAAGTATTTACTTGAAAAAAAAAATTGCAAAAATAAATTGTAGGTTCTTTTGTGGACCTTTGAAGGTCAATTTTGAATAGATTCCGCATTCCCTAAAAACCAGGGGAGCTACATGAGACGAAAACTATTATTTTTCCTGGCTTCAGCTCCATCACATTACCTTTAATACAAATTTTCAAATTGTTATCTCGCCACAAATTGTTTTTGACCCTGAAAGGGTTAATAGGAAATATTAATTACAAATTAAGAAAGCAAAACATAAATGTAATTCTTGTACATAATAAAAAAAAATAACGAGAAACTTAAACTAAGAGGATTTATTAACTTGAGAACTTTTTCATAAAATATATTTTTATTTTATAAGACAAGTGATTGAACGTGTAGAAACATTTATATGAAAAGCACTCAGTTTTTTTTTAATTGATTTTCATATAAATTTTTCTACACTTTCAATTACTTGTGTTGTGAAAACAGCACATTAAGGCCCTAATCATGTACAACGCAGCGCAACGCCAAAGAATAACATTGAAAGCACAAACAATGTCATAAATATTTGTAATTTTGTTGTTGCTTTCAACAGAAATTCATGTACCGTTTTAAAATTTTCAACGACACAAGCAATGGAGCGTTTGAAATTTTAAGACGCAATGTGAATTTCTGTAGAAAGCAACAACAAAATTACAAAATATTTATGACATTGTTTGTGCTTTCAATGTTATTCTTTGGCGTTGCGTTAGTTCTGTGGCGTTGCGCTGCGTTGTACATGATTAGGGCCTAAGCCCGTTAAATTTCAGAATATTGAAGGTTAATAAATTGAATTTTTTTGAATATGTCCTTTACAATAAACGAAATTTGTACTTCACAGCTATAAATAACAAAAAAGGAAAAAATTAAATTGTTTTCCGCTTTTTAGCTGTCAGTGGCAGGGTTGCTAAAAGCGGCAATTTTTGGAGATGAACATTTACGTTTGGCGATATGGCGATTGTTTTGGCGAAATTGGAAATTGTTTGCGATATGCGAAATGCATTTTTCGTGAATATAGATATATCTGAAATATTAATTAAACGGGTATAACTTATTTCTCTTGTTTGTAAATTTTTTTTTTAAACTTATAATTGTTATTATTATTGTTTCAAAATTGTAATATTTGAAGTATTTTGTGAATCATTGTATAATATTATGACGAATATAAACAAATTCGTATTTTAGAACGTAAATTCAATGGGGAAAATGTATATGACTGACAGTCAAAGGTTTTTTTTTATAAATTAAAAATATTGCCATATTATATATTTTCTTAAAGTAAATTCCATCTATATCTATATATATAAAAGTGAATGTATGTTTGTATATGTGTCGTTTATTGTAAAAGTGGTGTAACTCCATATTTTTAATAAAAACATATTTTTGTAGAATAGTATCACATTTAGTCTAATCTTTCGTAGTAACAGTGAAACAACTGCTATATTTGCACCAAAACCCCATAGATGACGTTTTTACTCGCAGAAGTAAAACTGCAAAATATTCACTATAAGAGTGAAGTAAAGGCTCGGTTTCTCGAAATTTAATTACAAGGAGATAATTCACTGTTACAATGAACGAGACATATATATAAATATATATATATATATATTTGTGCCCTTTAGGAGGCCAAACTACTTGACCGATCATGTTGAAATTTTCACAGAATATAACTGTGACCCCGGAAGAGACATTAGGCTATATAAAGTTGAGATTGGACAAAGGGGCGATGCCAAGCCCATACAACCCAAAATTTAAAATCGTTATATCTTAGGCATTTGTTGGCATAGGATGATGATATTTAGTACATATCGATGGTCTCAAGTAGAAAGGCCCTAACTCGTATTTTTTACGAAATTGAGTTTTTCAGTGATTCCAATAAAGTTTACACAAATACACCTCGTCACAAAAATTTATTGCAATATTGTAAAGAATAACGGCTTTACAAGCAATTGTATGAGCAAATTTACATTATGATACATACAGTTTCTATTATGTTTTTACCTTCTCCTATACAGTTACTATTATTTGAGTTAGGGCCTTTCTACTTGAGACCAACGATATGGTGTTTTTATGAATATAAATAAGCTCCATGAAAAAAGAGGGCGGAGCCACAAACCCTTATAGAAAAAGTAAAAACCACCATATATAATAAACTACTGAACCGATCGTCATCAAATTTCCACAGTAAGCGACTGCCTTGAGTTACTGAACTTTAAGCTATATAAAGATGTGGTTGGAAAAATAGGCGGTGCCACGCCCATACAACCCAAAACATAAAATCCTCATATCTTGGCCACTATTTGGCGTAGTTTTGGTATTGTTATGAATATAAATACGTTGCATGAAAAAATGGGAGGGGACACGCCCCTTTATGTCAATTATATCTAATTAACTACTGAACCGATCGTCATAAAATTCTCACAGTAGGCTGTTGTTATGAATTAATGAGCCCTAGACTATGCAAAGTTGTGGTTGGACAAAAGGGCGGTGGCACACCTAATCAACTCAAAATTTATAATCCTCTTATCTTCGATACTGTTTCACGTATGTAGGTGTTGGGAGAAGTAAGATAGCTGCAGGGGAAGTGCTACCCCCCATAGGACGCCAATGTTTAATATCGCATATCGTAAGAACTGTTATAGTGAGAATGTTCAAACTTGGTAGGAGTCACTCTTATGGAAAACTACACCTTTAAAAATATAAATAAAGGGGGTAGGCGCAGGGCGAGTAATACCCCCCATAGGAAGCATATATTTAATATCGCGTAACTGAAAAACTATTACAGCGAGAATCTTCAAATGTGGCTAAATCCACTCTTATGGTAAGCTATAAATTCCAAAATAAAAATGGATGGGGTAGACGAAGGAGGAGCAATACCCTCCATAGGACGAAAATGTAAAATACTTCATATCTTTTTTTTTTTTTTTTTTTTTTTTTTTTCTCAGTATTTATTTATTGAATCTTCATATACTAAATATGAACTAACAATAATTAATCAAATCTTAACCTAATATTTGATTTATGTCCTGCCAGTGCCGGACAAAAAAGATTTCGTCATCACGGTTTCTGTTCACATATGTAGGTGTTTACCGCTCATCTGATTGGGTGAAGACATCTGAAGACAAAAGTCTTCAAGCTTTGTAGGACCCACTCTTATGGTAAACTACACCTTTAAAAATAAAAATATAATATATATAAATGAAAAAGCGTATGTTTGTTTATTCTCTACAGACTCCTAAGCTACTGAGCCGATTTTCCTGAAAGTTTCACAGTAATTTCCTGATTACTTGGCGCTTAACAGCCTATATTAATATATTTTAATCCAGTAGGCGTGGCAACAACCATACAATAAAAATATGAATAACCTTATATCTGGAGGACGGTTACAATAAGAGTTTTCCAATATAAAACAAATAACTTCGTTATCAATACACGACATCTGCCAAAAAGTCGGCTGAATTAGACAATCGAGCGTGGCACCTTCCACACATTTTGCAATAAAGATTTCTACGTATTTGAAGTACTGTAGTAGTGAAAGAATTCCAATTTTGTACAAATAGCTTAGATAATAATCCACAACATATTTCCAAAGGTAGGTTCAATGGGAAAAGTAGGCATCTGTTGAACGGCTACTGTAAAATCATTCAAATTTAGTCCAAGATGATTAACTTTTAAAAAAAATCTTACTAATTTTATTTCGATGGGGGTAGCAAAGCGCACCGGGTTAAGCTTGTAACTTCTAAAATTACATATTATATATCAGCAAAATCTTTAGAATGCCCGTGTGTATATCAATATATTAAAATATGCTTCTGGAAATAGTGCAAATTTAAAACATTTTCCTTATATTCAAGTTTTTAAAAGCACTAAAACTACTTTTGTGTATTTTTCAGTCATGTTGTTCTTCACTACTCTTAAGATCAGGAAAATAAATCCATCAAAAAAACTTTATTTGATTTCAATTTCAGAACATGGCAGTTTCTAATATAAAAATATAATTTGACAAGCAAATATCCTAAAAAAATATCTGGAAGCTCTTTCGAAAGGGATTTGTTGTTTTCGATAAAGTATAAAAAACTTCCGTTTATTTGATTCAAATAACGAGAAAATCGTAGTGTTCGGAGGCGTAAATAATATCCTTCGAATCGATATATGCAATAACCCCCCATGTAAATAAAAAGGTTTAAAATTTCATAAACGTAAATTGCAAGTGTATTAAGACAAACATATTCATACGTATTTTATATTTTAGAAAAAAAGTAACCAAAATGAAAAAAATATTCACATCTCCACATTGAGAAAAAAATAACCAATTTTGGTGAGAAATAACCAAAAACGGCAGCTCTGTTTATCAATATCAATTTTACTCAAAAGGTCAGAGAGAGTAAAATAAAATAAACTTTATAGTGAAATGGTACAATAATTTACAATTAATGGAAAGTTTTTTTTTTTTTAAGGAAGATTATTGAAGATATTTTCATTAAAAATTTTTTAACAGAGTGGCATAGAATGAGCTTTATGGTTTTAATTGTTTATAACTTTTTTATAGTACAGTCTATTTTTGAAACAGAATAAATGTTCTAAATCTTCAAAAAATTATATGCTGTAAACGGTGGCCATTTTCTGCTTTGCACACATTTTTAGGGTGCAAAATTGTTTTGTGAATTTCAATATTGACCAGCGCTAAAACGTTGCATTTTATTCGTAGATACATGGGAAAAATAACGCAAAGAAATTTGGAGCACTTTAAGCCCTCAACAGCATCATCAAAATTTTTTTTAACAAAATATGCCTTTTAAAGAATGTGATTTTATAAGTTCTCCTCAGCCAATTGACGCTGGAGTCCCTCAGGGAAGCATCATGGGCCCACTGTTATACCTTATATATACCTCAGACATGCCAACAAACAACCACACCCTAACTTCAACATTTGCTGATAATACAGCTTTTTTAAGCGTGCACGAAAACTGTCATGAAGCTTCTCGCTACTTGCAGGATCATATATTTGAACTGGAAAAGTGGTTAAAACAATGGAGGATAAAGGTCAATGAGCAAAAATGCGTACATATAACATTCACCTTGCGTTGGGAGTCATGTCCCCGTATTAAAATCAATAATCAATAAGTGCCCCAGCAATCGCATGTAACATATCTCGGCATTCATCTAGATCGGCGTTTAACATGGAAATGCCATATAGAAGCAAAACTAAAACAAATGAAACTAAAAGCAATTCAAATTTATTGGCTTATTGGAAGAAATTCTGTTCTTAGTCTCGATTGCAAACTTCTACTTTACAACTCTATATTAAAGCCAATCTGGTGCTACGGTAGTCAGTTATGGGGCATTGCATCGGCCTCTAATATCGAAAATATTCAAAGGCTCCAAAATAAACTTCTTCGAATAATCACTCTAATATTCACAAGGATCTCAATGTGCCATTAGTAAAAACTATTATTACGAAGTACGCAGCAAAATATTTAAAATGGCTTGAGTCGCACCCAAATCCACTAGCTCGAAATATTTTAAATGACAGTGGACACTCTAGATTATGCAGAAGAGATACTACAGGACTCATCCGACGAGAAGACCGCTAAACGTCTACATATGTGAACAGAAACCGTGAGGAGAAAAATTTTCGTCTAGCAGTGGCAGGACAAAAATAAAGTATTAGTATAAGATTTGATTAATTACCCAGCAAAAACTTAACTTACAATGCTACTTTTAATGACTTCCTGAAGTCATTACTTTGTAGTTTTATTCGCCACTTTTTGTATTATTAGTTATATATAAAATAATAACTTTATTATAATATCTTAAATAAGTCATAATTATACATTACAGAAAAATAATTTTGGTATAATGACTTGAATAATTATTATTATATAATTTTTAATTAATTTTTTAAATCAATTTGCAATATATCATATTAATAGTTGTTAGATATCCGGTAATATTAGAAAATTTTAAGAATAATTTCGATGTGAAATTCATGGAAAATCTAAAAATCAATCAAATGTACGTAAATATATATAGATAAATATGTTCCAAAATTACCAACACGATATATTTTCGTTATTAGTGATATCAATTTAATGTTAACGTTGTTTTTTAAAGAACATAATCAGGCCTGTCACAGAAATTGTTCGGACTTGTGTTGAATCCGTATATTCATTTCGATCAAGTTTCGCAATTCCGACAAATTTTAATTTTGTTATTTTTAAATTAAATGTGGCAATATTGTGCAAACCAAAACAAAAAAACTTTTTCGATCGAAACATTAAATGATTTCATTCCGAGAAAATTTATCGGTGACAGGCCCGTATAATAACATATATTAATACACACATTGTTATTATAATGTTAGAACTATAAATGATTTATAAAATATTTTCTTACATTTCGAAAAATTTATTATTGTGCACACTTTTTCAACTTCAATTCCATAAGATTTCAGAACAATTTTAATTAGTGTGTTTTAACCTTTTTCAGAGTTAATTTGAAAGTACTTTATTCTTGTCTCTCTTGGTAACTACATAATTTTATACAACTTTTAAGTATAAAATAAAGATATTACTTTTTAGGTTGTTATTGTCAAAATTATAAAGGATTACTTTTGGGACATCGCGAACAAAAATAAGTACTTTTTCTAGTAGAAAAATAAGTACTCTTTTATTCAAGTTCTCATTATTTTTCTGCTTATTTTGTAAGCAAAGTTTTTGCTGGGTATTGTTAGTTCATATTAAATATATGAAGATTCAATAAATAAATAATGAAAAAAAAAATATGATGCAAGATTTGAAATTTTTTATTACTGTTGTAACTGATTACACTCAATATATCCACTATTTTATTGCATTGAAGTTCAGATTTAAGATGAAGTTATAAGGCCAATTTTCGTATATTTTCTAAGGTACTATGAGGTCGCTTTTCTTAATACGCATTTTGCCGATTTTCGGGAAAATTAGCGTTTTTTGTGTTTTTGTTTATTGAATATACAAAATAAATTTTACACTATTAAGTAGATATCTTTCTATTCTTTGGGTCAAAATAGCAGTTGTGTTGATCGGAAATAAATGTATTGAATAAGAGGCCCTAGAATGCCTAATTTGTACGCCTTTTTCTTTTATTAAAATGAAAAAATATACAAATAGTCCTGTTCTGAAAAATCACTTTAATTCAAATCACGCGATTTCAAATCGCATGAACCTTTAAAAATCAAACGTATAATATTTTGGTGTTTCGTTTTCGTGTGTTTCGGTGTGCTTTTCACACACACCGAGCAACACAAAACCCGAATGATTTTCAGGATCCCACAAAATTACACGTACGATTTTAAATTGTGATTTTCAGAACAGGCCCGTAAATCGGATTGTGTACCAAAGATAATTTTATGACGATCACATGATGTATAACATTTGTTAACTGAGATAACGATTAGAAAAGTTATAAGCCATTAAGGGAAAAGACCGAATTACTTTTCAAACAAAATTGCTTTGCCTTAAATCTAGAGGAGCAATTAATTTGGCAATGATCGCCAACACCAGATATAAACGTGTTAACCGATAAATATGTATTAAAATACATGTTCATTATCCATTGATATATTATCCATTTTTATATAATTGACCATGCTTTTGAATAATATTACGTTAAACAAACATTTTTATACCCTCCACCACCACTGTGGTGAATGAGGGTATACTAAGTTTGTCATTCCGTGTAAAACTTTTTTATAATACTTTAAGACCCCAAAAAGTATATAAATTCTGGCTCCTTGAGTAATTCTAAGTCGATTTAGCCATGTCCGTCTGTTGAAAACATGCTCACTTTCGAAAAACGCAAAAGAAAAGAACAAACTTGGTCTCAAATTGCTTGTAGTTATCCTAAGCAGTTTGGGATTGAAATCCAGCAACATCGGTGTAGTAGAATCAGAACTGTGAATCAAAATGTGGAACAACCACCCTAAAAAAAATGATAATTTTGATACAAAAACTAACATAAATGGTGGAATAATGCACGGAATGACATAAATTGCACGAATTCGCTTTATACGACTGCAAATCACACTGTAAAATTTTTTGGAGATCGGTCCATAATCTACCATAGGCCCCATATAAACCCTACTCCCGGAAAACAGGTTAGTACGCTTAAAACCGCAACAAATAACGCTATCATATCAAAATTTGGCACGTCACAGTTTTATAGGACCAGCAATCACACTGTAGAATTTTTTAAAGATCGGTCCATAATTTACACTAGGCCTTATATAAACCCTACTCCCGGAAAACCGTTTAGTACGCCTAAAACCGTAATAAATAATGCTATCAAATTGAAGTTCGGTACGTCACAGTTTTATAGGACGAGAAATCACACTGCCAAATTTCGTGAAGATTTGTTCATAATTTACCATAGGGCCTACTCTCGGAAAACAGTTTATTGCGCCTAAAACCAAATAAATCCCACTTTGGGAAAATAATTAAATTCACCTTAAACCTTAACAGATATAGATATTGCGGTAAAATTTCTTCCAACTAAGATTCATATGGCTAGAAAAAATATCATGCAATTTTGTGAAAATCACTGTTAACTTTGAAACTAATTACACTGCTGTATTGAAATTTATTCTAATTCATTTTTTGGAATACCAGAAATTAGTCTTCAGAATTTTGGGATGATTGGTTCATAATTAACCACAGGCATAATACAAATTACCCTCCTAAAAATCATTTTAGTTCGGCTAAAATAGTTACGAATCATGATATTTTACTCAAGCCAGTTCAAAGTTCTAACAAGAAACGCATAAAATTTTCTTATTGTCAGTCAATAATTTAATTCAGGTCTAAACCGCAACCAATTTTAATGCTGACGTTCGTTTTTGTGAAGCTTAGTTAATAATATATATGTATTTATCATATAGAGCCAACTCCTGTCGGTGGAGGGTATCAAAGATTCGGCACAGCCGAATATAGCACTCTAACTTGTTTTTTTTTCTAGTTTTTAGTCTTTAAGTTCTTCTAAAAACAAACCGTAAAATTACAAGCAAAAATCTTTCATAAATCATACTAAAGCTTTCAAAATTTAATTTTTATAAACCTCTTAGATTGTTGTGCTTAAATTTTCAAATACCTTTTTTATTTGCTCTGTAACGCAGAAATCTTTCAAACAAAGTTTTTTTTAGAATTGAAATCACTTTCCATCCAATTGTACACTAAATACTTCTGCAAGTAATAAAGTTACTTCTAAAAATCGATGTTTTGGAGAAAAAAAATCTAACAAAATTTAAAAAAGTTTTGACAAGGAAAAATAGCGTTTCACAAACGTCGGTGATTGATTTGCTTATTAAAGTGATGTTTTTAAATGAACATAAAAAACAGCTGGTAAAGTTTGTTTTTGTTTTTAATCAAAACAACTGTACGCAATCAATCATTAATATTTTTTTTGGACACGGAACTACACTTTTATTTGTGAACTTTAAAAAATCAATCACGAACTAAGTGACTGAATCGAACGCTACGTTTCCACATTTTGTTTGTTCTCAAATGTACGCTTGTAACGATTAATTAAAGCAAACAGAAGAGTGCAAAAGCCAATTGTTTTGTTTGCTCTCCTTTTCTCCCTTAGAAAGTATTTGTTTTGGTTTTGTACATGAGACAAAATGTTACTAATATTGTTACGTTACTGCCTCTTCAATAACGTTTTTGGTTTATTTCCTTTTTAATAAACCTCCTGAGTTTTTTTATTGTAACTTTAATGAAATAAACAGAACACACTTTATTTAAACTATTCACACAACTTTATTTAGAACCGAGTCAATTTAACAACTTATAACTACGACATCTATTGCGATCGTTTGTACTAATACTGATTAACGATGCCCATCTTCACAAGTATTTATACTCTGTTCGAACGCTGACGTCTAGATGACTCTAAAACTTTCGACGTTTTCGAAGTGGCAGAAAATTTTTGAACTTTCTGGGCCATTCGAGCTTTTTTATTATCTTAACATCTAATATCATTATGAATTAACACTACGGCTGAATTTGAATTATACATCAATAAACTAAAGCATACTTTAAGGATTAACAATTATAAAAATCGAAAATTGAAGTG
This sequence comes from Pollenia amentaria, assembly GCA_943735925.1. Taxonomy (NCBI): domain Eukaryota; kingdom Metazoa; phylum Arthropoda; class Insecta; order Diptera; family Polleniidae; genus Pollenia; species Pollenia amentaria. Next base: position 176,713,352 of record OX031010.1, on the reverse strand, counting down.
GGGTTGAAGTACAATTATGTATAATAATTTTAACCAGGGACCGAAAATAACAGTTATTTTGAAATTTTAAAACAAAAAAAGCATATAGAAATAAATGCTGGCAAACTGTTTAAAATATACCATATTGATCCTTATGAACTTTTCTATGATAAAATAATATGATTTTTAAATTTTTGATTTGTATTTGTTCGATCAAAAATTACAGTTATTTTTTTATTTATATTTTTTGCACAAAAATAACAGTTATGTTTTGATATTAATTTTTTCAATCAAAAATAACAGTTATTTTATGATTTTTATTTTTTTTAACAAAAATAACAGTTATTTTAATTTTTTCGATCAAAAATTACAGTTATTTTTTTATTTATATTTTTTTGCACAAAAATAACAGTTATTTTTTGTATGAATTTTTTCGATCAAAAATAACGGTTATTTTATGATTTTTATTTTTTCGATCAAAAATAAAAGTTATTCTTCAAAGAAATGTACGTGTTATAATTATTGAGTTGTCTTTAAATATTTATTTAAATGTGTGATCATCATTTGGATATCTTATGCACATTAAAATAAATATTTAAAGTCAACTAAATAATTATAACACGTACATTTCTTTAGAGAATAACTTTTATTTTTGCTCGAACAAATAAATATCATAAAATAACTGTTATTTTTGATCAAAAAATAAAAATCAAAAAATAACTGTTATTTTTGTTAAAAAAAATAAAAATCATAAAATAACTGTTATCATCTGACTTTTATGAAAAAAAGGAATAACTTTTACGGTCCCTGATTTTAACATTACATTTGTACTAAAAATTGCTGTACAGAGTTTATTACATTAGAAATATGCATAACTAATAAAATTACTAACAAATACGCCAAAAATGTTTTGTTTTAAGTTAACTCTGTTAACATTTTGTAAATATTTTAATTAACGCATTTATTAACATTTATTATAATGGCTTTGATAAACAACCAGAAATAATCCAAAATAAATATGTACAATGCTATACTCACACATATACAAAGTAAATTTTAAAAACACTGTGTGACAAATTACAATTATTCTTTTTGGCAGATACGCCACTATATATCCTTTGATCGAGACTAACTAAGTGAAACTGCGTGCTTGATTTTCATTTACTCATCTGTGGTCCTTTTTAAAAGAAAACTTATTTTAAATATTTATTTTTTTATTTTTTAGCAAGCTCGGTACCAAATGAAAGGGAAGGCTTTATAGAATTTAAAAAAAATATTTACTTCAGTTCCCCTAAACAAAAATTTCCTTTTAAAAATTTATCCTTCGACATCCTTAAAAGTTTTCATTACATTTTTTTTAAAATGCAAAATTGTATGATTTTATTTCTCTTAGTTTAGAAGGAGTGATTGTTTTTTCTCGGCTATGTAGAAATGTCATTCATTAAATATTCTCATTTAATATTCGCATACGTTTTAGCGAATGAAAAAGAGCAAAAATAAGCGAATAGGTCGTAAAAACGAACCCGAATATTCGGCGCCCCCCAAAATATATACGTGCATTAGAGCGACTCAAAAAAAAAGTGATTTTGTTACCCCTCTGAAAAAAAAGGTTGATATGTTTTATGATGATTCCCAAAATATTTTGGTTCTAGCGTTGACCATCCGTCAGCTGGACCATTTTTAAAAAAGGTCTTTTTTTCAGTTTTTTGAATATTTTTGTACTTTGCTCCAAGACGACATAAATAAAATTAGGTATCATCGAAAAGAGTTTTTGAAGCTGCATCCAATGGTATATATAACTTGACCACTTGCGACATACTTATTGAGATATTTAACTAAATACATATTTTCGTTTCGGGTTTTCATACAAATTCTTCGTCTGTGGAAGTAATGTTCCGCTTTTCAAATTAAATCTGTTTTAAAATTATATTAAATTATTCACATAAATCGCGAAAATCGCGATATATTTGATCTTTTTTTCATATATAGGCAATATGGGTATAAAAATTTTTAATTTTTCAATTTATCAAAATGTGAAAAATACAATAAAAAAAATATAAAATTAATAAAAAAATACGTTGAATTTGTATGAATTTGGATGCTGCTTCAAAAACTCTTTTCGATGATACCAAATTTTATTTATGTCGTCTTGGAGCAAAGTACAAAAATATTCGAAAAACTGAAAAAAGACCTTTTTTAAAAATGGTCCAGCTCACGGATGGTCAACGCTAGAACCAAAATATTTTGGGAATCATCATAAAACATATCAACCTTTATTTTCAGAGTGGTAACTAAAACACTTTTTTCGGCTCCATACAACTTGAGTCGGTCTAACGTACATGGTTTTGGTACTTGTTGAATATTGCCAGAGGGCTCATAGTATAGGGTTTCTGGTAAAAAATACTACATTTGTCCTTAAATTCTATTGTATATGAAAAATGTTTATTTTTTTATGAAAATAATACGATATAATCACCCCTATTATGTAAGTCGTTGTCGACGTCGACATTAGTTTTTATTTGTTGTCACATGAAGTCGACGGCTACATCACTTCGACGTTAATTTGGTATTTTATAAGAAAGTTGTGTCGACGTCGACAAGCTATCGAAAATCTGACAAAAAAAATCACATCTCCAATTTTTTTTTTCTATAATTTTTCTTCTTCATCATTAAAGTTAATTTTGCTAACGCTACTTATGCTATTTTCCGACATTTTGTTTTTTTAATCGATTTAGCGATTTCAAATTAATTTTAGAGTTTTTTTCCGATTTTGAATTTTTCGCGAATTTTAGCCAGGTTCGCGATTAGAGCTATTTTTTACTGTGAGTTTTCTGATTCTTTATAGCTTTAACGATTATTAATAAACATAAGACTTTGCTATCACGCTGCGAGATTCCGCTAATTTTGCAATTTTTACCGAATTTTTGACATTCCTTATAGTTTTAGGGACTTTTAATTAATTTTATGGCTTGTTTGAAATATTAGGCAATCGTCTTAAGTTAAAAATTTTCGCTATTTTAGAAAACTTTTCCGAATTTTCGCGTTTAATTAACTATCAAAATTTGTGCCCCTAACTTCTTTTAAAGTTGCATTATTTTATTTTAACGTACTTAATAAATATGTTTACATTCTATTTAAAATTCCTTTAACTTTCATTCGAGTCGTCGTAAAATTTCCTGTCGACTAAAACTGAGACAATTCTACCCGACGTCGACTTAAAAGCGCCCTAAAAAATATCAAGTGACTGTCAATAGTAATCGATTATTGTCAATAACGACTCAGAAAATATAATTACTGTTCCGATGCCGTCGACTTATGTCGACCTCGACTTTGATAATAGGGATGAATATTTACGTATTTTTACACAATATATTAAAAATGAGATAATATTGTTACGAAAATAGATTTGTCTAAGAATTATTTATGGTTTTAGTTATAAGTTATCTTGTAAATTATAGTTTTATGTCATATTAGTTACTATTTTTATGAACGCCACTGTACTAAATTTTCTAGCAATTGTATTTGTAGACTTTAGATTTAGATGTATAAGTTATTTTAAAATAATTCGAACACAACATTCTAGAAAATACTAGACGGTTCTTGAATCAACTAGGAATAGTTTTGAACTATAAATACAGGCTAATTCATAGAAGTTTAGATTAGTTTGATTGGAGACATTAAACGGTTCAGATCGCTACTTTCAATTGTGGTTAAAATTTGTGAACATTACAATTAATTTCAATAAAGTTTGTTAAGTTGAATTCGTGTGTGTATTTATTTTGATTTGCAATTAAAAAAACTCAAAGGTTTATTAGAAAGGGAATAAACCTTAACGCGTTTTAATAAATAAAAACGTAACAATATTATGAAATTTCCCTACATTTGCTTTAAAATAAAAAATCTATCCTTTTTTCCCTACGATTTAAATTTACAAAAAGGGAAAATTCTATACTATTGGCATCACTGCGCACAACAAACGGTGCATTTTTCTGAATGCAATGAAACCTGTAGCTTTCGTGAATTAGTCTTACTCCGTGTGTGGCAAATTTGTCTATTAGCAAACTCGTTAAGTAAGAAATAAGCCCCATCATTTAACACAATTTTGCATCTGTAAGTTGCAGGAATCGATGACTGATTTATCAATTAAGTTTAGATAGCGATTTACCAGATTATAATGATCATAAATGTCACAAAGTGAGCGCAGAATGACAGTTAGTTAGACAGGTAACCCTTTCGAAAATTTTATCGGTATTAAAAACGATTTTTTTTGTACTTTAAAAGGTCTTGGAAGGATATTTGTTAGTGTTTCATACGAAATGATAAATTGAATATACCCTCATACACCCACCCCTCGTTATTGGGGCAGAGGATAAAAAGTGTGTGTTTAAATAAGAAGCTCTTATAAATGTTTATCTTCTTTTAAATGCGAAAAAGTTAAATATAAAACTATATAATTGCGGCCTTATTTATAAAAAAATAAAACAGGTTAATAAAAGGTTTATGAAATGGATTTTGTATGAAAATTTGTTAAGTAAACCTTTTATTAACCTGTTTTATTTTTTATAAATAAGGGGGTTGGAATTTAAAAACATGTATAATTCTTATCACAAACAGCCAACTTTTTTTATATATAGGAAAAGGGTTTTGTCCCCACATAAGGTAATACTCAAAGGAAAACTTAAGTTTGATTTAATCGGATTTAAAATAAGAAATGAATTTGTTACAAACTTTTGTTTTAAATAAAATACAACACTTACCTTTTAAAAAAGAAACTCCAGCAATGAATTTTTTTCAGGTTATTTTTTATTTTTTTATTTTTTTTTTTTTGTGAAAAATTTATAATTGTTCAGAAAACTACACCAGTTTTTGTTGTAAACTTTTATGTTAATTAGTCACTTAAGAGCTCATTAGGGAAATGCCACAACAAAAGAACCCCTTTAAATTCATTTATTTAATTTTAACACACTCATGCAGATCTGCTTGTTTGTGTTGGTTTTTTTTTAATACGCTTAAAGAAAACCCACAAGCGTTTTAGTATTATTCCTTTAAAAAAAACGCCCCTCTAGAGTATTGTGAGGAGGCACTAACAATATATTATTATCTTTTTTTTTTTGGTTTTTGATGCTCCTGGTCTTTATCAAGCTGTTTTTTTTTTTCTTTTATTTCAAGTATTTTTTTTTTCAATGTAAAAAGCACTTAAATTCTGTAGCAAATTAAAAAATTATGACAATGATAAATAACCTGTAAGATTAAGCAGGGAAAATGTTGAAAACTCCAAGGAATTGATTGTATTTTAATCTTTTATTTTTACATTTCTAAATTTAATTTTAAATTATATCCGTTATGCACTAAATAAAGTTTATTATTTATTTTTAAATTAATAAATTAAATTTTAAATTTTATCCGTTATTCACTAAATTTTAAATTTGAATTAAATCTTCCACAGAAGAGTATACCCACTAAAAGACTGCATAAATGTATTTGAAAATCAAACACACAAAAACAAATTAAATATGGGTACAAAACCCTGAAGAAAACCTGGGTGTAAGTGCCTCAAAGTCACCAGTTTTGTCAACTATTTTGAAGACTTTTCAGCGACATTTTCAACGAATTGTCTACACATTTACGCTGCTTTTATAAAAAAAAACAAATTTGTTATGAATTGTTTTTTTTTTTTTTAATAAAATAATTAAATATTAAAAAATATGCAATTTTCCATTCGATATCTACTTTAAAAAAGTACCAAAAGTGTGGACTAGATTAACAAAAAGTGATTCTCTGATTCCAATGTCTAAATATGATCGCAAAAGAACTACCTGGCAAATACTACCAATGTCAGTAGTAGAATTTTAATGACACGCACATGTTAAATGTCTACAGTTAATGACATTGTCTGGGGGTATAATAAGACACTAGTATTGGTGACTGTGTCACTAGTGAATCAATACAGATTCACTAGTGATATATCATATAGGGAAACGTTTGTTTACATTCACAATGACAAATACTTTGCGTTACTGTTCGTCGCACATTTAAAAGTGTTGTGAGGGACTGGAGTTGCCAATTTAGCGCCTTAGGCGCTAGATTAAGCGCTTTTTAACAGACGGAAGGTCGCATATATTTCCCTTAGCGCTTTTTTTAAAGAGCGCTAAATTGGCGATTTTCTGTAAACAATTTTTTAAATTAGGTTAGCTTAGGTTTCATGGGCAGCCATCGAGAGACAGCTCACTTGGGTCCTTCAGCGATCCCTTTGTGCTACCCAGCGCCAATGTACATCCCATAGAGCATTTTTCTTATCTTAATTTTTGAATTAAGATAAGCAAAATTGTTTGTGCTTTTATTTTCATACATTAAAATATTTGCAAGGTCATGCACCAGCTGGGCAGAGTACAAAGATCAGCCTGTGTTGGAATAACAGGCGCTCTACGCACTAGTCCTTCAGAGGTGCTGAATACTATACTGCACCTTATTCCAATAGAATTACACCAAATGGCCATATCCGTCAACAGCGCGGTAAGGCTCTCTGCATCGGGATGTTGGAAAGCGAGGACTTACGGTCATGCAGGTATCTTGCAGAAGCAACCCACATTTCTGAAACGTGAAAAAGTTCAAGGTCATATTCCAGTCAAGGCGGGAATAAAGAAGGGGAATCCTGGCTGATAAATACCGCACGAGGACTTAAAAAACAAATCGACAAGCCATGAATCGGTTTACTCCGCCAGAACCCCGGAATATTTGTTTCCATTTTTTCGCAACAATTCTTCGGTTGTGTTGGCTAAGTGTGAATTTCATTGCAGATTTCCTGGCCGTGCGACACCAACTGGACAAACACTGCCGCTTGTGGCCACTTGATTTTAAGAGATTGAGACAATACGAAATCTTCCAAAGGCTGGCCAACCCTGCAGCAGCCGTTCTGCTAAGAATATCGCTACTTTTGCCCACGATGTCGATGAGGAGTTCGGAACATCGCACGCAATTGGGCGGAGTCTACGCAGTATTCTGGTGAAAGATATAAAGATGTTCCCCTATAAGGTGGCACTGCTCGAGCCACAAGTGATATTCTAAAGGAAGCATTTCCGGGTCGCTTAATCTCTCCTTTTGGTGATTTGCACTGGCCGGCCTGATCATCCGATTTAACTATTCCAGACTTCTTTTTGTGGGGTTTTTTGAAATCGCGGGATTACGTCAGCAATCTTTAGACTCTTGAAGCTTTTAAGGAGAAAATTCGCCAGGAATGCTAGAACCTGTTGCCCAAAGTTCTAGCAAGAGTGTTGGAAAATGCCATATGTGAGCCTGTATAGTAGAGAGAGTAAAAAAGAGCATACATATTTGAGAGACAAAGAATTTTTTAAAAATTTATGCTAATAAAATTTTTACTAGCACGAATTATTCAAACACATCTTCCATGTGCAAATAATTCAAAACAATTGAATAAAGGAAGAAAAAATCTCGTGTCTTACTGCTGGATACTGTCAATGCGTTTATCGCTCATAGAAAAATGCATCCTCATATTTATGATGTCCTAACATCAGAATTGTGACATAAATGTTATTACAAATGGAATTAATGAGGCAAGAAGTGACATTAATCCAATGACGAACGTCACCATAGGATTTAGTCATATTTTATGCGTAATCTACGCTGTGACTACAGTGGCATCAATTCCATGCCACATTTTGTGTACACTGAGAGAAAAGGCGTCATAGCACTTTGTATTCAGTACAGACGAACTGTCATCAGTGCAATGACAAACTGTCATCAGTGTGATGACATAATATATCATGTCATCAGTTCGATTACAAACTGTCATCATTGCAATGACATAATATATCAGGTTATTATATATTATTAACATTATTTTCATGTTTAAAAAGTAAAATTAAAAGCAAAAATTCCCATATTCTATTTTTTTAAATTATTTATTTATATACATCACATTTTTAAAGTTGAATTAATACGAAAACTATATCGGGCATACTGCTGGTGTTTTATAATTTTATAATTGAGAGTTCTTCTGTTAACAAAGGGCGGAAAAATGTGTAACGGGTAAGTAAATAATGATATTCTCTTAATTTGACTTAAGGCCAATTACAATGACTCAATTTGATGAAAGTTTGTCACCGCACTGATGACATGCTTTAAAAACCGACTCCGATTAGTCGTTTCTGTGATGCCAATGTGTCATCCCATTGATGACATAATTTCAATTTTTTACCATGATGACAACTTGGCCAAATGAAGTTAAAATACATCAGCGTTATGACGCCTTTTCTATCAGTTTAGCTTTTGCTGCTAAAGCATTCATTTGGTTTTTATTTTATTTTTTTAAACGTACTTTTTCATTGCATTTTTCCGCTAGTAAAGTAAACTAACACACCTATATACGATATAAACGAGTCAACCTATTTCATGTCATCTAACTAGACGGAAACTTAAAGTGTCATAAACACTAGAAAGGTGACATTTTTACTGTAACAAGTCAAAGACTAAAACAATGCACGGCATTTTGCCTGGAAAGGCAAAAACAAGTTCAGGTTAAATGCTTCAGGTTTTTAATTATTATTTTAAATTGCTAAAAATTTACCAGATTAAAATAAAATTTTCAAAATACAATCAAACTAACACACATTTTCATTTTAATTTTAAATTACTAAATTATCATTAAGGTTAAGGTTAAAAAAAATTAGATTGTTTTTTAATTTTGCATAGTTGCCAAAAGAAAATAACAATTAATTAATATTCTTGAAACCCCTTAAAGTATGCTAATTTTCGTAGTAATAAAAATTATTTTAAGATATGCAACAGAAATACTTGTACTTTTTTAACTTCGTTAGTTTTTAAATTGTTTATTCGAAAGTATTTGGAAATTTTCTGAAAAACGTAATTTTGTAACGAACGATATTATTCGAAAAAAACGACAGATATTGTTGCAGCATATCTTTTAATCATTCTTTGGATCAATGAACGAATAGCCTACTTTTAGGCCTTGTCGTATATATTTGTTTTAAATAATAATATGAACTCGCTTTCGAATCTTCCAACCTTTTCAACTATTGTGCAAATGCACTTCGTATAATTTCATGCTAAATTCTGTATAAAATTAGAAACAGTTTTTGGAAGAATATTTTACTTCATTTCTCTTTTACTACATGAAATTGTTGTTAAAACGGCATTGTAATTTCGATACGATAATTTTTAGCAACAGGTCGCGATTTTAAAGAACATTTTTTTTAAATTTGACACATGAACATTTTTAAACACAAAAATTAGACCTGTTTTTTTATTAACCGTATTCAATCTAACATAAGTTCTATTTTACTCAAATATTTTTTATTTTTATTATTTTTAATGGTCTCAGACAAATATCTCCCAGTAACAAGGCGAATTCATACATTTTCGATTCATCCGTTATTTGTTTATTTATTTGTGTATATACTGAATGTCAAACTTTGTTTACATTTTGTTAAAAAATCAGTTGCAATTTAAAATGCAATTAAAATGTGATAACTGAATCCATTATTTTTTTAGTTGGAAGCAAATTAAAAATTTAATTTTGATCTAATTAACATTCTAGTTGTTTTGAAATAAATTTTCAATTAAAAATTTAATTAAATAACAAAAAATCTTAACTGACTTTTTTCGTTTCAAATAAAATAATTTAAACATGTAGAACTGTTGTTGGGAATTGTCAATATTTAATTAAATAAATTAAAACATTGTTTGAAATGGCAAAGTTTTTTGATAACTTTTTTAATTAAAATTAAAAATGTCATTTATTGCAAAAAAAAATATTCACAAGTTTACAATTTTTAGTAATCAATATAATAATTTTGGTCGCATAAGCCATTTTTCTTAATTTATTTTTAAAAAAAAGCTTTTTGTGCTCCAGTCATTTATATCTACTAGAACTACAGATATGCCAAATATAAAGGAATTGTAACAACATTTTTATTGGGTTGTCCGCTTCACAAATAATGCCCCAACCTCGAGAAGCTCTTAAAAATATTTTTAAGGTAAACAGAAAAAATGACTAGAAGAAAACTTTTTTCTGCTATCAGCTACGGTACAACTTTTAATAATTATGTGAGCCTGAGATCTTTGTTTAAAGAAAAATTTTTGCCAGACTCTGGCTCCGCTGAACAGTTTTTCCACAATGTTGACTTCGAACAAAATTGAACAAAAAAAAATTATTAAGTTATTTTTAATTTTAGTAGCAAACTTTAGGTTGGTCGGTTTAATTTGATCGTTTGCTTGCGTGATCGTGGAAGAAAAATTACTTAGGATGTCATCCCCTGTAATAAACCGCTAATTTTGGGATATTTGTTTCTCACATGCTGTTCACACTTGTTGTTTTGTGTCATCTAAATTGAATTTTAAATCATAACAAGTTAAATTGATACTTGGCATACAGAGAAAAAATTAATAACTTTATCCAATCACCAAATTTATAGCAAATTCATAATATCAAGCAAACAAATTGTTGATTTTCCACCTATTAACAAAATGATTATATTGATTACTAAAAATTGTGAATATTTTTTTCAATAAATGATATTTTTAATTTAAATTAAAAAAATGATCAAAAACTTAGCCATTTCAAACAACGTGTTAATTTATTTAATTAAATATTGACAATTCCCAACAATAATTCTACACGTTTAAATAATTTTATTTTAAACGAAAAAAGTCGATTAAGATTTTTTTGTTATTTAATTAAAATTTTAATTGAAAATTTATTCCAAAACAACTAAAATGTTAATTAAATCAAAATTAAATTTTTAATTTTCTTTCAACTAAAAAAAATAATTGATTCAATTATCACATTAATTAACTTTAAATACCTTTTAAACCATTTTTTAATTAATAAAATACTTTTTTCTGTGTAGTAATAAGCAAAAGAAAATAAAAGAACATTTTTTCCGAAGCAGCCTTGATAGTAGAACGTTTTTGCTAATTGTTATTTGGAAAACTTAATTCCAAAATAACAGCCATTTAGTTTGCAACTGAAAACATTAATCCGAAACTTTTTAGTGTGTATTTTGTTGAAAGCTCAACAATAAAAATACAATTTCATAAATTTAAATATTTAAGTTTGATTAATTTGGTTCCAGTTTCAGAAACGATGAACAAAGGCTTATAGAACAAAACACCGATTCTTGCATGATAGTAACGATTGGTTATAATTTTTAATAGATTATTTACATTTCACAATAAATTCATCAAAGCAAGACTATGCCAAAAAAGGAATTTGAAGTTTGTAGCCAAAGAAGCATGAGAAGAACAAATAGTAAAGGAGATGACTGTTTTTTTTTTTTATTTATTCCAGTCCATGGAAAACAAAATTCCTTATAGACTATGCAACTAAACTTACATAGAAAAATATACTACAAAGTTAAAAAAGTTACTAATTGGTTTAGTGGTACAATAGACGTTATAGGCTGCAATTCCCGAGAAAAACTTCAATACGAAGGCTATTAATATCTTCCGCTTCTTCTATTTGCAGTTTAAGAAAATGAATAAATTATTAATAAGCGAAATTTAAAGCCAGATATGTTTAAGCTACTAGAAAGAACTGATTAAAATTTACAACAGTCTGATAGGGAAAATGAGAACAAGTACACAGAAAGAAAAATACTCGGGATAAATTAAACTTTTTATACTTACTTTAAGTACGGGTCGTACTCAAAAATTCAAGGGATAACTTGCGAAAATCAATCCCGGAATTTCTTAAAATAAGTATAAAATTCTTAAATCAAGTACAAAAAAAGATTGATCTTTTCGTTGTTAGTGCCACTCTGAGAGTAAAATTACAAAATTAATCTCATATAACTTATCAAAATTTGTTGTAGCCACTAAAACAACAGCACACAAGTAGCTAAAAAAAACGATTTGCTTGCAGCGTTACCGTTGTTGCTACTAAAGTAGCAATTTGCCACTTTTTCGACTGCTTGCATACTATTTTGCTACTTTTACAAAATGCACCCAAATGTGATACTTTTTGTAATTCTTGCCACTTTTTTGGTACTTTTTACTAAATGATGAGATACTTTTTGAACTTTCTGTTTTATTACAACTTCCAGCTTTAATATAAACTGTAATTGTTTTAATATATATTTATGTAAGCAAGCTTATCTTATATAATTTATTGTCTATCGTAATAAGCTTATGCATTTATTGCGAATATATTAATTATTCGCAGGCAAGTGCTCTTGGGAAGTACCACTTGCTTTTGTGCGTATACGCTATACCATGATGAAATAAATACTTATACGATGGCGTATACTTATGCCTGGATAAATCAGGGTTGTCAGATTTTTTTCACCTTCGTGACCAATTATACACCGAAAATCGAAATTTTCTTAAGATTTTTGTTATGAAAAATTCGCCAAAAATCGCAATATTTGATTTTTATATAACATTTAAATAAACATTTTCATGGGTTATGGCTTTCCGATAATTTATAAAAATGTAAAATTTTTTGGTTTTATAATTTTTTTTTTTGTAAATTTTTGAAAACGTTTTTTTTTTTTTTTTTTGAAAAATGTACCCATTATTTTTTTAATATCTCCGAAATAAAAAAAAAAATTGGAAGGATGCCTAAAAAGGAATTTAATTCCAAATTATTCGCTAGCAATAGCATCCAAATCGGACATATCGCTCCCAAGTCATGAAGAAATATACATATTAGCATCATGCCCCCAACAATGAATAAAACAAAATTAACATTTGTCCAACGAGGTTCATGAAATATGCCTCATTTAATTCATATACCAAAAAAAAAAATGCCAAATTGTTGTCCTAATAACTTTTGTGTGAATTTTTTAAAACAAAAATAGTACTTATTTTACAAAAATTACCACTAATTTGTGAATAAAGCCTAGTACTCTGTTCCAATTTGTGAAAAATGTTCAGCAACATCTATTATTTCATGCGAATAATTTGGCATGTATCAATGTTACCTATCTCGAGAGTTTGCACAATTTGACGTTTTTAACCTTTCAAAGTATGCGACATTGTTTTGGATATGTAAACAACACCCATATATTTTACTAAAAAGTATTTTTTTAAATAAAAAATTAAGTAAAAATGAAAGTAAATATTGATAAAAACCTGTCACCGGTTGTGTTATTTATGTTTTGCAGTTCTCATTTTAATATTAAGATTAAACTTTTTTCATTTGCTTAAAATTCCACGTGAAATAAGTGCAGCTTAAATTATTTCGCAGTTGTAAAAAAAATGTTGCCAGAAACATTTCGCAACTTTTTCACAAATTAAACAGAGTACAACTCTATCAACATTTTTTTATAGAAATTCCGCACAAGTTTTTTTCATATGAGTTTTGACAGCATTTCACGTGAAATGTTGAACAGAGTACTTAACTGCGAAACAGTTGAAAATATAAAAATATTGTTATGAATGACTTAAAGGCTTTTGAAAACCTAGACCTGATAGAACCAATCATTGAGTAGATTTGGATTCAGCAAGCTATGGCCAGTTAAAATCACATAAAAAAGCTTTTGGTTACATCTAATATAATCTTTTCTGCATTTTTTTTTTTTTTTTTTTAATTTAAAATGTTATTGGAAATTTTAAATAAATTAGACAAAGCACGTGCAAAAATATTATTTGTGTACTTCTTCATATTTTAAAACATGTGCCGCCTTTTTTTTCTTAAATCATCTTTTTGGTGCCACTTTTTTTTATAAAAATCCCCTTTTTTGGTACTTTTTGAAAATATCCAACGGTAACGCTGTTTGCTTGTTGTGTGTAGAAACAACAAATCAAGAGGAAAACACATTATTTTCATAATTAAATTTTAATAAATTTTTCTTTTTAATAGCCTATTTCTGATGTGCGAAAGAATTCTTTCTTTCGTATAACTACATTGAAAACAAAAACAAAGTCTAAAATTTTGTTTTTGTTTTCAATGTAGTTATACGAAAGAAAGAATTCTTTCGCACATCAGAAATAGGCTATAAGCTTTAAAAAGTAAAATTGAAAGCAAGAGTTCTCATATAGTTGATATTTTTAGTTAAATATGTACATTAAATTTTTAAAGTAAAAATCATATCGGGCATGATGCTGGTGTTTGATAATTGGAACTCTGTAAGGTGTGAAACGGGTAAGTTAATCAATCTTAATAATATTCTTCTTCTAATTTCACTTTTGGTTTATTTTAAGTACGAATTCAGGATTAAATCAAATTTATAATTCTTGAATCAAGCGCATTTTGAGATTGATTCAATCTCATTTTCGGATTATTAAAAATACGAATTCGGGATTGAATATGGATAAGTTGGGTATTTCGCGATGGAATTATCCGTACTTGAATCAATATTTTTGTACCTGATTCAAGAAAATCCGTACTATGGATACCGCTTCGGATTGATTTGAGAACAGATGGATTGATTATTCTTTTGAGTGTACAAAGTGCGGATTCCCAATGATTCTTTTTTATTTTGCTTCCCCTTTCTACTAATCCCTTTAAAACATCAGGTTGAATTGAATATTTTTAAGTTCTTGTTTGCATTTAACTTGTTTGAAAATTAGATAAAATTATAAAAAAAAATTATTTAATATTTTACGTATTTTTCATATTGAAAAGAAAAAGGCGTGCCTGCATGCGGATTTGTCTAATTTTAAGTACAACTCTTCTTTAATATGTAAGAAATCACTATGGCAAAAGTCAACTTTTTACATTATTAACACAGAAAAATCAAAAACCAACTTCAATCAACAAATTAGTTAGAAATTTGTTCTACTAATAAAATTCCGTACTGATTATCCGCCTGCAAACAAATTGATCATTTCAATTAATATATTTGTAAGTTTGATCTTTTCTTGCTGTTGTGTTTCAATCAAAAAGTTTAATTAAAGTGTGACCACCAGCAAAAGAGGCTATATACAACGTAAAAACAAATGAAAATATTTTCCTCATTTAACACAGTTAATTGAAACAATTAAAATATTGTTTGAAACTTTAATACAATATAAAATATTTTAAAGTTTTTGTGTTTGTTTTCATAATTGCAAATATACACACAAACATTATAATTTTTATTTTCAATTAATGCAAATTAATTGGAACAATTAAAAAAATTGTTTGAAACAGCATTGCTTGATTTAATTTGGTGAACATTTTGGTGAAGAACTTTTCTGTGTAGTTTTTCAGTTATTAATCTCGGCCATCTAAATTTAAAAATCGAACACTGTGTAATGGCAACTATTTTAGTTCCACAAACAAAACACAAAACAATAGTTAAATATCATTTAAGTGCTTTAAATTTTTGTATTTGACAGAATGAGTTTTTCTTTTTACTTTGTGTTTGCAAATGATTAATTGATTTGATCTAATTACAGGATAACATTCATTTCTTCTATTAAAAAAACAAAAACATATAATTTTTTTCTATTTATTAGATGTTACAAATACAATTACAAATTCTATTCTAACTTAATTTATCGCGCAACAGTCACGTAGACCGTCCATTAAAGTAAAACAGACCAAAGTCTCTGGCGGGAATCGAACCCGCTACTCTCTCCCTGATATACCAGCTCACAACCAACTGGTAGGCAGGGCTTCATTATAAAAAAATTAAAACTTTTTGCATACAACTTATTAGTAACGCAAAATGGTTGATTGCAAAAAGCACCTAAGTTCTTAAATAAAAGCTTTATATTTTTCTCTTTTCTTTAATAATTTTCTTTTTCTTTCAATAAACGTTTTTTATTTTTATTTCTTTTGATTTATTTTTTTAAGTTTTAATTCTTAAGGAGTTTCATTCAAATATAATTTTTTCTAAAAAAGGTAACACTCTTACTTTTTATTACTTGATGGTTTGATTTGATTAAAATTTTTAATTAAACTACACTTTTACACAATTTGAACAATTTTAAGACTATTTAATTATTTAATTTCAAATATTTTTTTTTAAAAATTTTAAGCAATTATTTAAATCACACAATTAATTTTTTTTTTAACTTCTTCTTAGTTTAACTATATTAAACTTCTATAAATTTAATTCTAATTCTATTTCTTTTCACACTTTTTTATTAACATTATTTTTCTGAAATTAATTGTTTTATTTAATATCCGAATTAAATTTTCGAAATTATAAATTGTATTTTTATGATAATTTAAATTTGATTACTTCAAAACTTTTTATAACATCTCATTCACTTTCATTGAACTTTAATTTATTTTTTGTTTTTTTTTTATAATCAATTTAAATACTTATAATTCTTAAACATTCCTTAAATTTTCGTTATTCGTTTTTTTTTTTTTTGATATCCTTTTTTTATTATTTGTTAGGAATTCCTTTTAATTTTATTTGAAATTCTTTTTGTATATTTTAGATATTTCCCATCCGAGTACAACAACCGTTACGCATTACGTTTAACATCATACTGATTTAACTGTAAGACACAAACTACCGTTATTGCCGACATCACAGCAGCAGTAGAAGCGACAGCATTTTTAGTGTTACAAAAATCTTGGTCGTTGTTTTATTCCGTAACTGGCTAAAAGTGTAGCCAGTCACCAGGATTTTGTTTGGGAATTAGGACTATGGCGATTTCTGATTCATATCTGTGGTCATATGAAAGAGTAGCTTAATTAAATATAAGAGAAAATTGATTGGTTACAAGTAGAAATAGTGTTTAATATTTTAGATAAACAAATTGTTTTTAAACTTTTACTTTTAGTCTCGTTTGAAATTTTTACTAATGCAAACAGACTTAAAGCAAAACAAAAATCCTCAAATTAAACTTCAACAAAACTGAGGATATCTCGAAACTACAATATTCGACAGAAAAAGAAACACATATTTGGCACAGATATAAACCGCAATGCTAAGACATTGGTTAGGTTAGGATAAATGGGCATCCGAAACGAGAACGGCTTACTTAGGTCTTACAATGGTCTTCTTATTGTACCCTGAGCGATTGACCAGTGTTTGAGCATGGTCCATGGTCCATGGCATACTCTCTAATAGGTAGACATGCACAGCGTCTGGAAGCCGTACACTATGATTGCTGCCATAGCTGCGATTACGAAGATAAGGAGGAGGATGTAGAACACCTGCACTGGCGAGAAGACGACTTGCAGAAATAGGATCCGCCACCTTTACCGGATTTTGTGATATCACTAGCGTTGAACTGCAGCGCATTTTTAACTTTGTCAGACGACCATATTGGTACTACGGTGAAGGTTCTCCTTAGTGTAACTTCATGGTATCACAATGGATGACTACCTAACCTCCCCTAAATAACTCCATATGCAGCACTACAGTTTCTAAAATTTTCGATTCCCCGCTGAAAATTAGAAGATGGGCCTTAGTCCTTCTTAAAATCGAACATCCAAAGAGGGCAGTCTTGGTCTCCAAAAGTTCTTTATCCTAATATATCTCAGGCCTGGTAATTGACAGAGACTTTTCTCCTCTTCATTTTGATAACTTTTGCAGTAGTCACTATATTCTACGCCCAGTCTTATTGCATGGGACTCTATTGACCAATGACCCGTAGTGACTGATTTCATTGTTCCAATTTGTCATTTCCAAACAAAGGTAACACTTTACCCTTCCCGTCATTATATCTAGGCCATAAAATTCTGTCCAAACTCCAGGTGTTCTCACATAGCCGTCTTGATTGAGTTTTCCTGCAAGACTCACGTTGAATAAGAGTCCGTCAGCGAGCTATTAAAATGCCAACAATGTTGTTTAGCAACATGTAGCCCAAGAGACAACCCGGTTTAGCCAGATCGTCTGCAGTATAGTTTCCCAGACAGCTCCATTTTCCTGGGATCTGTGACAACGTAAGCTTAGAATGTTTCGCAATCTCGTTCAGGGCACCGTTTAAAAAACTGCAGTCAACGTTGAAAAACTGACATTTCTCCCAGTTCTTAATTTGTCATTGGCCAAAAAAAAAAACAGTTGTACACAAATTTTCGTTTTTTGTTCGACAGGTTTTGGTTTCAACTACAGTTTTTTAAACCCTGGTTCAGGGATATTCGACATTCTGCAGTTAACTTAAATGTCGTAAAGACATTTTGCTATCCGTAAATATACATTTATATTTCGATACACGAAAGTTCCTAAGCCAATTTTCCGCCTACATTATCGCAGAAATGTCCATCTGCTAACATAAATCATCGTTTTTACGAGCCATCACTTTGTTCAAACAACAAACAATTTCTTATGCAGACATGAATATGGCTCCTGATACTGGTCTTGCAAGTCCAGGAATGACATCAACCTGATTTACCCCAGAGGATATAACACCAAAAGGTGAAATAGCCTTTAGACGATCCCTACAACCTCCCGGGGGATCCGTTGAGGTCTGTTCTTAAAGTCTCGTTTTATGTAAAATCTTCAGCGGTAAGTTCTTGAATTCTTGCAGAACACAATGATTTTTTCGGACGTACTCGTAATGCAATGCCGCCTGTATTTTCTCGTTGTTGGATCTCAGTGTATGTCCAATCCATCCAAACTTTCTCCTGAAAGTGACATATTGGATTGTATGTTGGTTAGTTGTGCGAGGCACATCTTTACACAGAAAAAATTATAATATTTCTACAATCACCAAATTTATTCCCAATTCATAATATCAAGCAAACAAGTTGTTGATTTTGCACCTATTACCAAAATGATTATATTGATTACTAAAAATTTTAAAATTTTGAAAAAAATTTTCAATAAATGATATTTTCAATTTTAATTAAAAAAGTGATCAAAAAACTTTGCCATTTCAAACAATGTGTTAATTTTTTTAAATAAATATTGACAATTCCCAACAACAACTCTACATGTTTAAATTATTTTATTTTAAACGAAAAAAGTCAATTAAGATTTTTTGTTATTTAATTGAAAATTTATTTCATCACAACTAAAATGTTAATTAAATCAAAATTAAATTTTTTATTTTCTTTCAATTAAAAAAATAATTGATTCAATTTACACATTAATTAAATTTAAATACTTTTTTAACCATTTTTAAATTGATAAAACAGTTTTTTCTGTGTATAAACTTATGGTGTTTGACCAGAAATATCTTAATATACGTCCCAGATACCGGTTGGTGCAAGCCTGTAGACGTCGTACGTTGTTTTTGGATAACTTTCTTAGTCATGAAAAATTTTCTGTTTTATAAAATGAATAATTTATGGAAGCAGAAAATCTTAAACTTAATTCTTATTGATATAATCGACAACGTTTAACGTTTAATAAAATAGATAAGATACGTTAAAGTTTCTTAATTCTTGGATATTTTGTGCAATGAATTTGGGAATAAAGCTTAAAGTATTAACTGGCATCATTGTGCATTTAGCATCACTTACAATCGTAACGGTGGTGAAAACAAAAAAGGCACGATGATTAAGCTAAACAAAAGAAAAACGAAATGTGTTTATAAGCCACTGGGGAAGTAGGATTTAAAAGTGAAAATATTTCTAAAACATAGAAAGTAAACCAAATGATTATTGAGGCAGGTTAAGATAAAACAAAATTAAAATATAAAAAATTGAAAAGAAAATAAAAAAAATATATGAAAACAATTCAAAAATACTCGTATATAAAAAATCCTAAATATAATTTTTACATAAATATTTTTAAATTATAATTTAAATTCCTTTAGTTTAACACATTTTTAAAAAAGATTTTTTAAAAAACATAGAAAACATCGCATTTTTGCATCTGCGCTTTTCAACACTCTCTGCTTTATTCTCTTATATGCAGTTACTCTCTTTAAGTTACTCTTTAAGAATATTCACCACTTTGGCAACAAAAATAAAAACAACAACAATAAAAACCTACAACAGAAAAAATATAAACAAACAAAAACTTTTAAAGTACCTGCCGACGATAACAATCGATTTGTATGTTTGTGTTTGTTTTAAAAGGAATTAAAGCACGTGCTTTCAAAAGTCAATGTTGCATAAACAAAACATGAAATGCCGGGAAAAAGAAAATAAACAAATTATCCTTTGAAATTTAAACGATTCAAACGCAAATTTTCTTGTCTATTTATTACAAATAGTTATGCCTGCCTGTAAATGTGTGCACTTCTCTAAATTGTTTTTGGATCGAAATTTTATACTTTTTCTTGCCCCTTAAATGTTCAATTTTAAATTAACGCAATTTTTGTTTTCTTCGTCCAAAAGGAGGGTGTAAAAAAGCGTATAAAATAACTTTTTTTTTTAAAAAAAAGTTAAATTTTGTGGCGAAATACGTTTGTTTGTCGTAATCGCTAATTTGTATACAAAAATAAACGCAAATATCTAACATTGTAAAAATTCCTATGCTTGACTTATCAAAATTGTTAATACAAAATATTCGAAAAAATGTGGCAGATAGATTTTCCGTCTTAAAATATTTGAATACCCTAAAGGTGGAAAGATTAAGATGATTTTTTTATAGTGTTTGTTGTGCCAAGAAATATTTATTATAAACACACTATTTAGTATACCAATAAGAAATTAGCTGTGGCTTCATTGGAGCTGTTTGTCGAGTCAAAGAACAGGCCGCTTTTTCGGCACGATGTAGCATTCCCCTTATAGCTGCTTTACACTATCACACAAGTCTTACGTATTTAGAAAAAAATACAAACCTGTCATGATAAGTTGTTATCAGTGCTTCCACGACTAATGAAATTTTTACAACCAAAATTTTTGAAAAAGTTACCAAATGTGAAAAAATATAACCAAATTGAAAATGCCTTTTGTAATTTTTGTTCATATTAAAAAAATTACAACAACTTAAAGTAACAAGTTTTCATTTATTTGAGACCTTTTTCATATAAAATATTTTTATCTTATAAGAGTTAGACCCGTCAAATATTAATACAAAATTCAGTATATTGAATGTACAGTAGACTGGCCATAGCGTTATATAGAAAAAATTAAAAATGTTAAATCCAAAAGTTTTCGCACTGAAAAATATGAGTTTGGAGATAACAATAATTATGCATATTTTTTTTTTTTTTTTTTTAATTCCGAGTACCTCCGGGTACTCCAAAATTGTCCAAAAATAGTGACAAATGGGTAATGTAATAAAAGTTTGGGCTCAACCCGGAGGTACTCGGAATTAAAAAAAAAAAAAAAAAAATATGCATAATTATTGTTATCTCCAACCTCATATTTTTCAGTGCGAAAACTTTTGGATTTAACATTTTTAATTTTTTCTATATAACGCTATGGCCAGTCTAATGTACAGCTGCGGTCAAAAAAATAGCACCAGGATATAAAAAATAGTTTGTCGTTAGATATTTATAAATAGGTCAATCTGGAGGCTTATTCTGAATTGCGATGCGATGCGCAAATGAAATGCGATGCGAAAGAAAATTGGTATTCTGTTAGACTTTCGCAATCGCATTCGCAATTTATTTCGAATCGTGGCAACGCTGCTTAAATAAACGTCAGTGTCAACAAACGTCAAATTAAAAATAAATAAATTGTTTGTGTTTGGCTGTGAAAATTTTTTATAAAATTTATTTAGGACATTCTGTAAGAAAAAAAAATATAAAAAATGGATTCTGTAGCACTGTGGTTCGACGAAAGAAGAGGGGCATGAGCAAAATGAAAGGATACAGAGAAGATTGCTTAGAAGCAAATCCGATATTCTAAGCTTGAATAGAAAAAGGTAATTTATTGTGATGCTTGTGAAAAATAAACGTTTACTTATGCAGAATATTTCTTTTTTCAGCTTTATAAAAAATTTTAGATTAAATAAAGAAGCATTTGTATATGTCTTAAATAATGTTAGCTCGGAATACAATACTACGAAATGAAGTGTTTTCAAATGGCCTCTTGCCAATTGGCTGTGCTTATTCATAAATTCTATCATTATTTCAAATTGATGCGGTTTGGTGGTCTTATTGCTTGCTTCCCTGAATTAAATAATAAATATATGATGAATAAATAAATAAAATATTATCTTTCACTTACATGTTTGTACTTTGCGAATGCTATTTTGTTGTCGAATAAATTTTGCGAATTTGACATTTGTTTTCGCAATGTAGAATACCGACTTGCCACCTTTTCGCATGTGAAATGCGATTAAAAAAAAAACTTTGCGTTTATCGCAATACAGAATAGCAATTGTTCGCATTTATGTATTTTCGCATCGCAACTCAGAATAAGCCTCCTGATTTCATTGAATACTTGCCATAAGATACTTTCAGAACTGTCAAACAATATTTAATAAAAAGCAATTGATTCGGTTTTTTATTTGATATAAAAATTTTAACTTTTTTAAAACAACTTAAAAAACACTCAGTCAAAAAAATAGCACTACAACAGCTCTTATTCTATTAAAAAGAAATACTTTAACTAAAAATAAATTAAAGATTTTGAATTCTGGTTTTTATGTTGTCTTCTCGTATTGAAATT
The DNA here is from genome assembly GCA_943735925.1 of Pollenia amentaria. Taxonomy (NCBI): domain Eukaryota; kingdom Metazoa; phylum Arthropoda; class Insecta; order Diptera; family Polleniidae; genus Pollenia; species Pollenia amentaria. The sequence continues at coordinate 176,690,992 of OX031010.1, read as the reverse complement.
AATATGTTGTTGCGCGCCCATTATTGTCAATAACCTCTGTACAACGTTTTTGTATCGATTTCACTAGTAATTTGGTATCTCTCCATCGAAATTCTGTTCTAGATTTGCTGAACTGCCACCCAAAGGGTTTCGTTACTTGTTGGTTGTATTTGGGATACTCCCTTCTTTAAATCTGTCCATAAGTTCTCGATTGGATTTAGATCTGGGGACTGAGCTGGCCATTCCATAACGTTTATGTTATTGTCCTGAAACCACTTGTTGGCAAGTTTGCTGGTATGCTTCGGGTATTGTCTTGCTGAAACACCCAACCATGCGGTATTTCCTTAGAAACATATCGTAGCATTACTCCCTGGAGGATATTAACGTATAGTGTCTTATCCATGATTGTTCTGATCCAATATATGGGTCCTACTCCATAGTAGGAAAAGCACCCCCTACCATAATGCTTGAACAACCATGTTTAACGGTTTTCGTTGTAAATTTGGGATTGAATGCAGCGAATTTTATTCACCTCAACAGTGTCAAATTTTTACTTTCATGAGTACTTTGCTACCTTTTCACACACGCCCAAAGTATAAAAACTTCCGTTCATTTGAAACAAAAAAATGAAAAATCGTAGTACAAAGTAAACATTATTCGAAGTCGTAAATAATATACTTCGAATCGAAATTTGGAAGCCCCCCATGTAAATAAAAACGTTAAAATTTAAAAAACGTAAATTGCAAGTGTATTATAAAAACATATTCATACGTATTATTCTTTTAGAATAATATGTTTTAACAATAAGATCAGGCAAGCATTTTCGAAAAAAATACTTAAGACTTTGTGGGATAGTGTATAACGGCCTTTACAAATGGTTGACTTCTACAGGCATTTAAATTAAAGTTTTGGCAAAATATTTTTTAAATATTTTAAATTTGACCATACGTACTCGTTTGAGAGCATTTTCAAGCACTCTTATTTAAATTTAAGGCTTTATCTCCACCCCCACTGCTTTTCGGGTATTGCCCTTATAAGTGACAGTAGCCGTTAAGTGTAAACAGACCTTAAGTAATGTTTGTCATTTATGGTTTTTGCTATGAAGAGATAACCGGTAATAGATTAAGACCTGTTTTACACTATGCGATATGTAACACAGAAATATTTCATAAAACAGAAGATTTCAGACAAAAGAGTCGCTTGTGGAGAAAATCTAAAACGAGGCACAATTTGTTGTTTCACTTTAATAAGTTCCGTCATTTTATACCCACACCGCAATAGTGAAGAGGGATATTATGCATTTGTGCTGATGTGTTAATTTCATCTGGCCCCCATACAAGCTGATTTCCGGTATAGGGTCTTTGTGCCCACCAGACGCGGATCCAGCTTGAGCCTTAGGGGGGGGGGGGGAATTTTTTATGATACAAAACAAGTAAAAAATTAGTTTTTAAAAGTTTATTAAATATGATATGTTTATATTATATTAAAAAAAAAAACTCAACATTAAGGTAAAATAAAATATAAGATGAGTTCAATATAAAATAATCTTTTTAAATAACGTTTTGGCTATAAAAATAATTTTATTTATTTTTAATGTTTTTTTTTTATTTGAAACAATTTATTTGACTACATCATACTAAATTGTTTGACCAATTTTTCGAACAAAAAAAAAAAAAAAAATAAAACATATGCAATTGTTTACAAAATTTTGGAAGATGGAATATGCTTCACTAATTTTAAAATTAAGTTATGAATTTTAGTCGAAATGTTTGGGTTTTAATCTAAAGATAAATATATAATTATTCTGATTTAAGTTGATTACAGTTAATTTCTTTATTAAAATTATTTTTATTTAGAAAGGAGTTTTAAAGCTTATAACAATGGAGAGACCAAAATAATTTTGGCTGCACATACATACATACCTTCAGTCGTAAATGCGCTAATGCCACAATTTTTGAAAATTAAGTTTTTGATGCAGTTCAATAGAGTAAACAAAAATACATCGTTTGCAGAAAAAATACAAATATTTTTTTCTAGTTCTTGTTTTGCAACGATATGTCAAAATTTCTGAGTCCAAAAATGCTAAGAAAAAGCGCTAGGGCCCATTAAAATTTGAAAATTTCAAAAAAAATTTGTTAATAGTCAACATTGAAATAAACAAAATAATTTTATAGTATATTTTATTTTTTGAAAATTGAAATACTAAAATATACATTAAAGGTTAACAATATATAATAGAAAAGGAGATAAATCACAAAAAGCTATGTAAAACATAAATGTATTATTTTTAGTTGGTTTGCCAGCCAATAAAGAGTCGGCAATGAAGCAAAACTGGATTTACAGACTTAAAATATATTCAGAACTAAAGACCTTAGAAAGTTTTTTCTCTCTCCTATAAAATTTATATATTGGACTACATCTTTTTCGACTGAAGGTAATGATATATACTTATATTATCGCAATTGTTTCACTAATTTTTATGTATTTTTGTATATCAAAGATCTTTTCTTATTAATGCACTTGAAATTTGACAGTTATATAAATCTTCTTTGGTAAACTTTTACTAGTTATATATGGGAAGGTAGAATGGCAATGCATATAAAATTCCAATTCAAAGCCTACTATGATGAAAATATGATACGAAAAACGGTTATATTCAAATTTATATAATAAATAATTATCATAACACAAATAAAAATATTGCACCTACTACGGCTTATTAATAATTCAACCGCTCGCATTTTCAACCCAAACGTTTATTTTAAATACAGTAAACAAGATGTTTCATTGGAAATATATAGCAAATAACTATTAGGATAAATACTTGGATACTTATTGAAAATTTGATCAGAGATTCTAAAATAAACAAAAAAAAACTTGATGGGATTTTCAAAAATTTTGTACATTCGGAAATTCGTGTATTATCGAAATAAGCAAAACATATTGTTATAATTTAGGGGTGGGGATTTCCTTTTTTCACCCACCCCCCCTGAATCCGCGGCTGGTGCCCACTATCAAATCAATTTTAATGAAATTTAAAACATAGATAGATCCATATTTATATGGACACAAAAGCTATGCATTATTTAAAAATAGGACCACGAGGGGATATAGGAGGCGATTTCTGCCTCACCGATATTTTAATGAAATTTAAACCATAGACAGATCTCAATTCAAATAGCCACATTAGCTATGCATTTTTCAAAACTAGTTCCCAAATAGGTACTCTTGCAAAAATGTGTTCTAATACACTGTGGTGTAGGGTATCATATGGTCGGACTTGACCGAATATCCTTTCTTACTTGTTTTTTTTTTTAATTTTAATTTCAAATTATAGTTTGTTGCTTGCAACAAAAAACATAACGTCTAAACGTGCACGAGTTTTCACAGGACCACCAAAAAAAAAATACGAATATTCTTGGAGGTAATCTCACATAGTGTGAAACATGTCTTAAAAACCTAGCTCCTGTGTACTCTGAATTTAATAAGCATATTACACAAAATTGTGTAAAGCGCTCAAACAAGATAAAACTTAAGGCACAACGAACTAAGTCCCTTATGAACTAAGTCCACAATGATATAAGTTCCAACTTTAATAATGAAACAGAGAGGCTTTAGTCAGCGAAGCTGGTGTTTCTTTACCAAGGTATGTTCTCTCATTCCTTCATCAATAAGAATTAAAACAGTACCCAACATTAAAACATAATGTAAGTCTACGGAAGCACTACAATTGTACTGTTTTATAACGAAAAATAGAACACAAAATAATTTTTGTTACATTCGTGAAAATAGTTATGAACGGTATTAGTGGTTGTGTACTAATACACAAACACTAAAAAATAGATATCGTTTCTGGGTGTGTGTACCGTACGCAAAATAATGTTTGGTTTATTTTCGAACACTGAACAGTACCAGTTCGCTAACTAAAGCTTTTCTGCATAGCCGGCCTTCGAACGGGCGATATTTCTTGGGGCCTCATTTCGCAGCGCCAAAATGTTATACCCAAACATAAAAAATTTCATACATGTATATTAGGGTCTTAGGTTATTTTATTGCTTGTCTTACCCGGCTGTGGGAAAAATCGCCCAAAGAAAAATGGCCCAAAAAAAGAAATGAAAAATCGCCCAAAAAAATTCCATGTAAAATTGGGCCTAAATTCATATGAAAAGTGACCTAAAATTTTTGGGCTATTTTTCGTTATTGTTGGGTGGTTTTTCGTTTTTTAAATTTGGGTGATTTTTCATTATGTTGTATGAAAAATGGCCCATTTTTTGATTTTCTCCTCTATGGTATAACAAACACCGGCTTCGCTTACTAAAGCTTCTCTGCACAGACGGCCTTCGGCCGGGCGCAAGGATTTTCTCCTCTATGGTATAACAAATACCGGCTTCGCTAACTAAAGCTTCTCTGCACAGCCGGCCTTTGGCCGGGCGCAAGGATTTTCTCCTCTATGGTATAACAAACACCGGCTTCGCTTCTGCCTTGTTTCCAAATGAAAGCCGACTATGCAGAGAAGCTTTAGTAAGCGAAGCCGGTGTTTGTTATACCATAGAGGAGAAAATCCTTGCGCCCGGCCGAAGGCCGGCTGTGCAGAGAAGCTTTAGTTAGCGCAGTGTCCATGGACACTATGACACTTTTTGGAGTGTCATAAGGTCCATGGACACTATGACACTAGACGTTATAACATGCCACCGGGAAAAAATTCGTTTTTGCTTTTTGGGTCATTTTTCATTTGTTTTTTTGGGCCCTTTTTCGTTTCTTTTGGGCAAAATTTCATATATAACTTTTTGGGTCATTTTTCATGTTCTGTTGGGCGATTCTTCATTTGGGCGATTTTTCATTTTTTTTTTTTGGGCCATTTTTCTTTGGGCGATTTTTCCCACAGCCGTCTTACCCCTCAAAAAGTTGAGGCTTGATGCAAAAATAAATCTCCAAAAATTTCACACCCCTGGGACGATGCCTTCCCGTGCCGACTTACGGTTGCAATTTTATCCAAGTGCACTCATATGGCAGATGACCCACAAGTCAAAAAATATAATAACATCAGGAAAAATCATTTTGTGCAACCAAAAAATACAATGTAAGGGTGTTTAAATTTCAGAAATTTCATAAACATACGTTCCTTTTATTTCCACCCCATAGGGGGCTCCATACAAATATGGCGTTTTATGAAATTCTTAAACGTAATTTAAATGTTTCATCTTTTGTGAATAAAATCAAAAGTTGTAGATAGATTTTAATCATTTATGGCTTGTTTTTTTTTTTGGAATTTCGTTTTCTGTACGTGAAACGAAGTTGCATAGCTCCAATTTTAAATGCCGTTTTAAAAAACAAAAATTTTTTACATTTTGCTAATAAATTATTTTTTTTTTTTTGTCATTATTTTATTTTTATGTTTCTAAAACGACTGCGCAGATTAGAAATAGTTTAGCCTTGCTTAAAGGTAATTTTATCGGACTAACTTAAAAAATTGGTTAGCACCACTAGATTCACTGTACGAGCCAGGTACCCCGCTTGAAAGAAATGAGTGACAACAATATTCCATTCCTCCAGATCAAGAGGATGTACTAGCAGACGGTTGCATTTTAATCATGTTAAAGCATAGTTCAGTTGCCCCAATGCATCCGTAGCTTGCGTAAATGATCTAAACCTTTTACAAACACTTTTATTGTACGATGATACCGATCCAGTCACGTCAGAGGCAGCTTTTAAAGATTGTTTTAACCACTTATGGTATCTTGTTGAAGAAACTTCGGCTTTAGCATTTTTTGATGTCAGATTGAATTCCACTACAAGAGCAAATATGGAAAAGCCGTTGAGAGCAGAGACAAAACTTAGCGCGAAGAAAAAGCTGATGACCGATTATAGAGATATGAAAGCTTTATCAGGTTAAATATTAAATAATATAAAAAATATATACAAAATAAAAGAAAAAGACCTCAAGCTTAATAAAAAGGATTAATTAAAAAATTAAATAATAGCCTATAAATACTTTTGCAATGACTCACATTACTTCTGTGGGTTTTAGTTTTCAGGAAAATCAATCGATTTTTTTTATTACAAGTAGAAGCATGCATTTTTTCAAGGTTCACTATATATTCCCCTTTTTTAAAAGAAGACCCTCAGAAATTGGTAAATGAGAAATCTTATATCAACGGAAGGAATTAAATTAAGAATTGAAAGGTTTTGAATGATACTGCCGAAAAAGCGGTGAAGTTAGTAAAAGACTATCACGGCCTGAACAAAAGATGAAAGTCAGATGACATTTCCAATGCAATGTGTTCATGCGCATCGAAAACTTTACCCTATTGAACAAAAATTACGTTAGAAAAACTTGTGAAATCTAAACACTTTTAAAATTATATTTTTTGGTTGCACGAGATGATTTTTCATGATCTTATTATATTTTTCGATTTATTTCTGCCGTATGAGTGTAATTGAATAAAATTTCAACCGTAAGTCGGCACGGGAAGGCATGGTTCCAGGGGCGTGAAATATTTGGAGATTTATTTTTGCATCAAGCCTCAACTTTTTGAGGGGTAAGGCTTTTACATTTTCATAAGAAAAAATTTCACATACAAATAACGGACACCCTAATGTGTATATTATTAAAAAATTAAATAATTCCCTTAATATAGTGTTAATTTTTTTTTTCTAGGCGTATGTTTATTGTTTGACATTTTTTCAAGACGCATGCTAATGTAGAAAGTAATCCTACTTTATGCGTTCGATACGTATGGGCATTCTATGGGTTGGATGTGTAACTTGTCAACACAATTTTACACTAATTCTTTTTGGACTGAAGCATAAACGCATTGAACGCTTGGTGGGAACCTGCAGCTTTAGCTTTGCACCATAATCGTAAAACGTTCTCCCATTGATAAATAAAAATGTATTTGTTCGTTTTAAGCATTCTTTTCGAAGAGACCACAAAATCCATAAGCAAAGCCACTGACAGCTTCATTGTCTGACGCTATTCCGCTAGTAAACTGTCTTCGAACATAATTTGAAATTACAATAAATGAATAAACTGAGATGGAGAATAGTTCAGGGTCTCTAAAATTAGCGACTTACTTGGCATTTACTCTGAACGAAAGATTTGAGGGCTTAATTAATAATGAAACCATTTGTTTATCTAAAACTCATTACCTTCAATATAAACCTAGAAAATTTCAAAGACGATAGATCGAAAAAACGTCTTATTGAGCTACTTAAGATGACTCCGCATTCCGAAATATTGAAGACGCGGTCACGCCTACACCTGGTAAAAGTTCTGATAAGTCTACAAAAACTTACCTTTTTAGCGTTTGTTAAAATCTTATAAGAAAATTACGAGAAGAATTGTCCTCTGTCCATCCTACGCTGTCGCTCAGCTAAAGAAGAAGTCTAGAGATACCTTTAGATCTTTTCAATTTTCTAGAGACGCAGATTCGCTTGCTTTCTGACGCAATGATTTGTTATACCCAAAATTAAAGAACACGGCGCAGAAATACTTAAGTTGTCAATACTTAAGTTGTCAAATGAGTTCAGTCACATCAGGAGTTGCGAAATCGTCTATCTTCGCAAAAGTTGAGAACACTTTGTTTTTAAAGCCAAAATCTTATTAATATTAATTTTAAATATACATAATCTTTTACACTGTAATTTTTTATAATAAAGAAATTACTCTACTTGAGTTTTGTTATTTTACCTTGAATTTAAATTTAATGTCCGTATCGTTATCGCCGATGTTTCTGTTTGAGTATCGATATCGTATCTGCAAAAATCGTTACATCCCTTTTTAATACCTACTTTGAATTGTACAGACTCAATGGAAATAAAAATGTGTTTTTGGTGGGAGGCATTGAAACTAGCTAGTCGGAGGGACCTTCTGTCTAAGGCTCAGAGGTGTGCTTCGATCGGCATGTCAGGTGCCTTGAGAAGTACCCCTCAGGCGGCTCTGGATGTTATTCTTCATCTTCTGCCTATAGAGCAGTATGTGATGGGAATGGCAGCAAGGAGCATTCTTAGGCTGAGGGAGCTAGGACTGTTGGGAAATTTCACGGAGGGTCACTCGCGGATCTTGAGAGAAATTAGTACTAGTGGTTATCACCTAGGCTTGCCCGGCTCTACGGATTATCTGGTCACTAGGGTCGATTTTGGGCGTTTGCCAGAAGTGACATTTCCTTCTAGGGAGAGCTAGTCAGGGTAGAGCAGATTGTATAGGGGATTTCACTAATTTCACTGAAGGCTCGAAGATGAAGGGCACGGGTGCGGGGGTCTACATTGAGGATCTGGACATCAGAAGGTCATATAGACTTCCCGACGACTGCAGTGTATTTCAGGCGGAGGTTCTGGGGGTTCTTAGGGCCGTGGAATGGGTAGGGGCTAACATTGCCAAGGGCTCTGAGGTCACTATATATGTGGACAGACAGGCGGCGCTTAGGGCCTTGATGGGCTGTTATGTGAACTCCAGGCTAGTGGACGATTGCAGGAGGGCTCTAGGAGTAATCTAAGGGAATTATGTTGTGAGGCTCTGATGGGTACCGGGTCACTGCAACATCATCGGCAACGAGATAGCTGATGAGTTGGCAAGACTGGACTCGGAAGTGGATGATCCTGACAGTTTGCAGGTGGTCAGGCCTCCAATGGGCTTCTACTTTGGGAGAATTAGGGAATGGATTCTGAGTGGGACTTATCAGGCTTGGCGGGACCGAACGGACTGCCGAGTATCGCGCACGCTGTGGCCGATGCTTAGTAGGTCAAATTCAGACACGCTGCTGGGTAAGAGTAGGGCCTGCGTCAGGACCACTATAGGTATTATCACGGGCCACTGTATGAAAGGCAGAATGGCGGTGAGAATGGGGTCTGGCTTATCGGATATATGTAGGCTGTGTGAGGACCCAGAGGAGTTGGAGACAGTTGAACACTTTCTGTGCCACTGTCTCGAGCTACAGAACAGCAGGCTGAGGTGGCTAGGTAGAGAGATGTCTCGGGCTGCGGGCTCGAGAATTTGACGGGATTCGTAATGGGAATGACCTGTCTGCGCGGCAGGAGGCGGCGGACTGGAAAGATGTAGGGCAGTTTTTTTCCTGTTTGGTAGGGTTGTTTTTTGCTTGTTCTGTCCGCTTTCACCATTAACTTCTCCTACTCTGTCACACTATATTTCTTTATCTTCTTTCCCCCTTTCTTTCACTTTATTTTATTAAGTTTAAGGCGTCACAATGGACCATATTGGTCTCTGGGTGAAGGTGTGAAGTTTGCTTCACACCAACCTTTCTAACCTAACCTAACCTAACCTAACCTAAAAATGTGTTTTAGAACCCACTCAAGCAACAAGTTTATAGTTACGTACTTTAAATTTACCCTTAGTTATAAAATGTCTAATTTTTATTATCTGTAAGTAAAAAATTAGAGAGTACATGACTGATGTTAATATTTACCATAATCAATTAAAACCCGATTTGGCATTTTTTTATTAGTTACGTGGTTTTGCATTTCAGCTAACGATATACTGTAATTTAAATTGTCTTTGTATGGGAGGTGCCACGCTCGCTTGACTATTTACAAATATTTATACAGCCCAATTATGAAAGAAAAACTTCCCGGGAGTTTTCTCCCTTCTCCCATTTTTCCTACGTTAATTAAATTGTAGAAATGGGAAAAGGGAAAAAACTCCCAGGAAATTTTTATTCATAATTGGGCTGATAGCCTTTGCTCAGCGCCGGATTGTCAAGAAGTTAATGTAAATATTTCAGGAAAATCGGTTCAGTGGTTAAAGAGTATAAATGAAACAAACAAGCAAATGCATATTCATATTTATATATCGCACTTGATCAACAAGAGCGTATTAACGCATAACTCTTATTTTTTCATTTTGGAAAAAAAATCGGCACGTGCTATTTTGTGTACCGTTAATTAAAAATTCCTTTTCATATGCCTTTAAAATTCACTTAAAAATTATTTTGCTTCCACCTAAAAAAATTTTTTTTTATTCTGATTTAATAACCCCTTGTTGATCAAATGCGATATATAGATGAACATGTGAAATGATATGTATTTACATACCCAGTAAGTATCTTAAAGACCTTGTGGATGCAAAACATTCAAAGTTTTGACGTGATATTTTGTTTCAATTATGCATTAAACAGGATTCAAATAATATTTATAACAAATTTGGGATTAAAGATACATAAACCTTAAAATTGAATTACCAATTCAGCAAATTCAAATAATTTAATTGGTAAAATTCAACATAAATTTAAAACTAATGAAGGGAATCATATATCATATTGTTTCCCTCATTGCCGTATTTATTTTATTCCTTATTTACATTTACAGATGTAAAACCTCAATAATTAACATTTACAAATTCTCGTTAATTTGTGCTTGTATTACAATGAAAATGTTTAAATGTAATTGAAGTATGTATTTGAATGTTTTGTGTGATTGTCTGCTTATGAACGTTTTTTTTTTTTTTGTTTGGCAATTATTTGCTCATTACACAAAATTAAACCGGAGCAGAGAATTCATGATAAAAAAAAATCCACAACTAAAACTGAATGTGCAGAAGAGGAAAAAAGAAAAATAAAACAAATAATTTAAAACAAGGGTTCAAATGTTAATTTTCCAAAAAAAAAAAATTACCAAAGTGTGTACGTACGCTTCTGCACACATTACACATACCGAGTGTTGCCAGGTATATTTAAAAAAAATATAAAAGTAAAATTATTGGCAGCGGTAAAAACGATGAGTAAAGAGGCCTAATAGAGGGCAAGCACTTCCATAATGCCTTTTAAGCGTTACCGTTGGTGCTACTAAAGTAGCAATTTGCCACTTTTTCGACTGCTTGGATACTATTTTGCTACTTTAACAAAATGCAACCAAATGTGGTACTTTTTGATATTCTTGCCACTTTTTTGATACTTTTTGCTAAATGAAAATATACTTTTTTGTACTTCCTGTTTTATTTAAACTCGTATACTTTTTTAGTCTGGCCCTTAGACATGCAAGTATAATGTGCTGTTTTTACAACACAAGTGATTGAACGAGTTGTAAAATTTATATGAAAAGCACTCATTTTTTAAGTTTTAACTTGATTAACTTGATTGCTAAAACAATAATTAAAGTGTTTGCTATTTTGAATTATATTTAAAAATATTTTTTTTGCAAATATACATAAAGTAGACAATTAATTTAATTTTAAAACATGAATCTCATTAAAAAAAAAAATTATAATTATTATTAATGTCATCTGTTTATTTAGACATGAAGCTAAATTTTGCACTTGGTAGCTCTGATTCTGAACTTCCACTTGACTATGTAAACAGTATACGTATACTCTAATGCGAGTATTTACTTTCATATGTAAAGGCAGGGTAATATATGTTAGTCTGGGTTCACTGTATAAGGTCTCCTTTCACAAAGTCTAAATATATTGGTGAGAGGGGAAGATAACATGCTATTCTTCTCTCCACTCTCACCAAAAAAGCTTAGGCTTTCAGAAAGAAAACCTTCATACTGTGAATCCAGGCTAAGCAGGCTTATATGAAACCTTTTTCCATGTCATGCGTGGATAATTTATGTACACATGTGTGCATATCACACGCCAGCCAGCCTGGCTTCGAATCCCAGGTCAGTCAAGAATGAAAATTATCAATAACAATTTTAATTAATTTTCCATGTTGTAAAATTCCTTTCTTCATAAAAATAATTTAATGAAAATTAAATTTAATGAACTTAAGCCTAATTAAAAATAGTAAAAATTTGGACTAAAAACCATGAATAGTTCAACAAAATAACCACAATACTAATTATTGTTAAAGCTAAGGCACAAGCTCTATGTGTTCATTTGTCCTTCAAGTTGTGCTGAAAAATGTCAACAAGAAAAAAGAAAGACAAAAACATGATAAACAAAAAATGTACTTTGGACTTCAAGAAGAATTCTTGACAAAAGTACGAAAAAACAGAAGTAAGGAAAACATGTGAGATCAATTAAAAATGGATAATCATTCAAAAAAGCAAATTTCGATCTACCAAAGGTTAAAATACAATTTGGTTTAAGGATTGATGTTTGACTACTGACGTCAGCAGTCATCGATGGCTGCGAGTGTAAGACGGCAAATCCCTCTGAGGAGACCTAGTGGTTGAGGTCGAAACATGTCAGGGTAACCAGCCGCCTGGGTTCGAATCCCACGCCAGCCAGCCTGGCTTCGAATCCCAGGTCAGTCAAGAATGAAAATTATCAATAACAATTTTAATTAATTTTCCATGTTGTAAAATTCCTTTCTTCATAAAAATAATTTAATGAAAATTAAATTTAATGAACTTAAGCCTAATTAAAAATAGTAAAAATTTGGATTAAAAACCATGAATAGTTCAACAAAATAACCACAATACTAATTATTAAAATCAACATTTTCATGGTTTATGTCTTATTTTATTCTTTCCGATAAATTATAAATATGTAAAATTTTTTGCTTTTATAACTTATTTGGAATTTTTGAAAACTTAAAAAACTTTAACGCCATTATTTTCAGAATATCTCAGAAACTGTTGATAATATAAAAAACTATTGTTAAGATGACTACAAGAGAATTTAATTCCAACTCATTCGCTGGTAATTCTAATACAATCGTTCTCAGGTCATGATCAAATATATCGACTTATTTCGGAATAAATAATAATCATGCCCAATAATTAGAGTTTTTTTATTCCCGCACTTTTTGGATTCCCGGTAAAGCGGGAAATAAAAATCAAATTCCCGGGATCCCGGGATTCCCGCCCAAATTTTTTTTGTTTATTTATTTACTTATTTCTCTAATGAAACTAATATTTCTTACTGGCTATTACGCTTAAAATAATTAACAGGGGTGTTCTGGAAACCGAAAACGCAAAACGCAAGAATTTAAAATTCGTTTTTTTAATAAGATTTTTGTAGTAATAAAAATACAAATACAATAAATTACAAACATTTCTCTATTAAACAGATTTCAATAAGAAAATTATAAAAAATCGGATTACAAACGTATTAAAAAGAACTTAAAAATTCTTGCGTTTTGCGTTTTCGATTTCCAGAACACCCCTGTAAATCTAGTATCTTTTATATACCAAAAACATAAATAATTCAAGATTAAAGTAATTTTAGGACACTTAAGGGGTAATTTTAATGCCAATAGAATTTGCATAATTGGAATGTAAGTTTTGAAGTCTTAGTGGTATACAGTTTTCGGAAGAGCGATTAGGAACTGAAACCACAACATTACGAAGTAGGAATTCTGAAATAATTTTACAGTTTAACAAATTCAACAGAAAGGAGAAATTTTATTTACTACATATATTTAATAACATATTTTTTACAACCCTTAATCAGCAGTGGTGTATGAAGGTATACTAAGTTTCTCATTCGATGTGAATATTTTTTTAATATTCATCTAAGGTCCGATAAAGGATTTGTATTGTGAGTTCTTCATTCGTTCTTAGCCGATTTAGCCATATGGGTGTCAAATTGTATCTAGATCTTCTAGGCTGTTTGGGATTATATTCGTGCAAAATCGCTTCAGTAGGAAAAAAGTTATGCACCCAAATGTGGAACTACCTCCCAAAATATCAACAAAAACTAACATAAATTTGTGGCGAATGCACCTTTTGTCATTAAATTTCAACAAGTTCGTTTTATAAGGCACCAAATTTCGTAAATATCGGTCCATAATTTACCTACGGCTCCATGTTTAGATTAATCTCGTTAATCATGTAAGTATGGCTTTAAGCGTAACGAATAATGCTTTTGTGGTGCAATTTAGCATAATCTACTTTCATAAGACTCAAAACTACTTGAAATGCCGCATATAAAGCACAATCTTGGAAAACACTTTACTAAGCCCTTAACCGCAAAAACTTATACATAGTATTATTGTAAAATTTAAACTTCAGTTTGATAAGACAAGATATACAATTTCGTGAAAATAGGTCTATAATTTATCATTGGCCCTATATAAAGCCCATTTTCAAACGATTAATAAGCCTTTAACTGTAGCAAATGTAAATATTGTGGTGATATTAAGTTGGATTAATCTACTAAAGACAGTACTCCGACATAGATTTACTAAAGTTTAAGAAAAAGATTTTCTTCAAAAGCGGGAATAGAAAACAATTGAAAATCCCGGGAACAAACTCTACCAATAATACATATAGGGGGGATTCACAAGGTGTGCTGTCAAGTCATATCGTCATAATGTCCTAAATAATATTTTACAATTGTTTAAAAAAAAAATATTTTTTTATGTTGTTTGAAACACAACAATATTTTTTTTTTAAACAATTGTAAAATATTATTTAGGACATTATGATAGCACACCTTGTGAATCCCCCCATAGTACATAAATTTAACATTTGTCCTAAGACTTACATTATGAATGCCGTATTATAATCTTTGTATAAATTTTTTAAAACAAAAATATTACTAATTTTGCAAAAATGTATCGCCACTAGTTTCTGAATAACTCCGAAACAGTTGCAAATATAAAAAAAAAAATTATTTGGAAGATTTAAAGGAAGTTTTATTGACAAAATCGGAGAAATCAACCTCAAATTATAATAAAATGTATTAGCATAACCGCCTTATTTCTAGTGAAATAGTCTGTGAACAGATTTCGTTTCAGCACGCTAAAGTCAATTATAATCACATATAAAAGTTATTGCTCCCGACCTTTCGTGTTTTTTTTTTTGTTATTAGGTAATGTTTTCTGTTATGTTTCTTTATCATTTATTAAATGTTATTTAAAGTTTTAAATAAATTGAACAAAATATGTGGAAAAACCATTATTTATTGTACTTATTCTGATTTTAAAAGAGGCGCCCCCTTTTCTTTCTTAAATCCCCTTTTTGGTGCCACTTTTTTGTAACTAGCCTCTTTTTTTGGTACTTTTTGAAAATATCCAGCGGTAACGCTGCTTCCTCCCTTCTTATAACCGTAATTCTAAAAGGTCTTCAGATGATGGACCTGTAAAAGGGAATGTTGCAGAGCGTCGCAGTCGACCTGAATGGTTGGCAGATACTAAAAATACGTAACCGTGTTAAAATGCGTTACAAGAAAAACAGAAAAATTTTAAAAATTTATAAAATTATTTACTTGTAGCTTTTGTTATTTGTGCAAAAATTTTGTGTACGCCGATGGAATATTCATTTTATCAGTTCACAATTAGACGATGTTAACACAACATAACGATAGTTAAGTTTTTTCTGTTTAATAATTTTTTAAATATTATAGCCCAGAAGATGTTTTTCAATGAAAAACGAAATTTCGCAAAATTTAATAAATTATTATAAAATAAAAATAATTAAAAAAGATCTCAAGCTCAAAATAAGTTCTTTTAATTATATTATCAATAAATATAATTAAACATGAAATTTTTTTAAACTGATACGTTAAAACGTAAAAAAAAAAAGTTTTAATTTTACCAGGTTCATCCCAACGCCACGTTTACATAAGAGAACCTATTTATAAATAAGCTTGGTAACGAAAACGGAACAGCTGATCTTATTTACGGTACGAAACGAAGTTTATGTGGCAAGAGAATACAAGATTAAACCTGGTATTTCACAGGGAAGTGTTATTGGGCCCACTTGCTATTTAAATGAAACTTTAAATTTGCCCTTATAGTGAGTGGAATACACCGATTATCATTAATGTCAGTTGCACGATTTCAATATATATCACTTTAACTGCCGCTGTCAAATTCGTGAAGATCGATCCATAACTAGCGGTAGGCCTCATTGAAATTCCAATCTCGGAAAACAATTAAGTACGCCTAAAACGTCAACGTTCAATTGAATTGTAGTAAAATTTGGTATGTCATGCCTTAAACCGCAACGAATTATAATACTGTGACGTCAGTATTTGAAAAGATTGGTTCATTACTTGCAGGTCGCATATAAAGCCTATTCCCGGAATGTTCTTACTGACGGTGGAGGGCATCAAAGAATCAGCACAGCCAAATAAAAGCTTCCAAAAACTTGAAAAAAAAATTTTGTTTCAGGTATTCATTGAATATTTTAGTTCTTACTTCCAAGATTTATTTGGCTAACCCAGTAAGCTAGCTGGTAGTGAGCTAGTCTATCAGTACCGGGGTCGCGGGTTCGATTCCCGCCAGAGACTCTGGTATCCTGCAGACAAGCGAAGAGCTTCGCCGGATTAGCGTAGGAAGAAAAAAAAATCAAATAAAAAGATTATTGTTTCGAATAGGAGCCCTAACGCAATAGTTCCAAATGCAAAACAGCAAATCTAATTTAAATCTTCTATAGATGTGTAATCCCTTCTATTAAATCGTGTTATTTTTTAGAAGCACTAGGAGGTAAATTAAGACTTTTGATACCGATTCAAATTAAAATTTAGATCGATAATGAATGGCGTAATTTGTCCCCAAGATAATTATTCAATTCATTATTCCTTAAAATTCCATCGATGATATAGAAAATCTCCTGCGCAAACTAAAATTTAATAAAATTGTTCTCTAGATGGTTTAAATTGGCAACTATGCTTTAACTTTTCTCTACGTTAAACTCATTTCATATAATTAATGACAGACAGACAGACAATTTCATATAATAAATGACAGACAGACAGACAGTTGCAACATCAATGTTGTTGCATGTGTAGCAACCCACTTTTTCGCATAATAAAAATCAAAATTAAAATAATTGAAATTACACAAATGCAGATTAATGAAAGAAATAACTACAACATATTTAAATAGTTAAAGTATGTGTGTTGTTAACAGTGTGAAATTAAATAAACGAAACACTCATCGAGTCAGAATAAATCGTTAAGCTGTAATAGACTTTTATTAGACTCCATTGTAATATTTTACACAAAGTTTGTGTCTTTAATAGCGTTTATGACATTTTGTAAACTTCTGTGAATAAAATAGTGGAAACAACAAAAAAAAAATTTTTTTACTTAAAAGTGTCGAATTTTGTGCCATCAAAGTTCATTTACGGTAAGTTTTGCTTCACTACTTCAATCATATATATATTATTTCTAAAGCACTTTTTTTGTCGGTTGCAAATATCTCCCATACCACCGCATCAAATTTAATGAATGATATCTCATTTTAAAGCTTATTTCTAACACTAATGACGAAAAATAATTAGAAATTGAAAAATTGATATTTTCATTGATAAAAATTATATTTTATATAGAACTGCATGATAATACTGTTGTAATGCAGTTCTACATAATATATTGTATGTATTAAAATCCATTCTGGCAATACCGCTATTTACTATAATACCGTTTATTACTAAGTCAGTTATAAATAATTGCGTACGTTTAAAGATATTTTTGTTTGTATTAAGGATTCGTACGGACAAAAAGTTAACGATGACCATGTCATTACCTCTAACATTGTATTCAAAGAAGTATTATAAAAGCATTTAAACATATGTATGTATGTATGTAAATATGTATGATATATATTATGATTTCTTATATTTTTATACTTTTAGCAAAATATATTGAAGTTACTAAAATTTCTATTAATTATTTTCATTTTATGTTACAAAAATGACAACTAACGGTGCGAAATATTCGCACGGGTCATCTAGTTTGAAGAAAAATTGTGTCTTAAGCAAGAAAATTCGTTGCCACACGAGTTGAAGACGCTAGACGACGTTTTTGTGCATAAGAAATGCTGCTTGAACACTACAAAAAGAAGAAATTTTTGAATCGAATCGTTACTGATGATGAAATATAATCCATTAATTACTATTGTGGTTATTTTATTGAACTTTTAATGGTTTTTAATACAAATTTTGATATTTTAATCAGGCTTAAATTCATTGAATTTAATTTTAATTAAATTATTTTTATGAAGAAAGGAATTTTACAACATGAAATGAATTAAAATTTATTGATAATTTTTCATTCTTGACTGAGCTGGCAATCGAACCCGGGCTTTCACGGACAGGTTGCCCTGACTTGTTTCAATTGTAACCACATTTGTCCTTCAAGTTGTTCTAAAAAAGGTCAACAAGAAAAAAGAAAGACAAAAACATGAAAACCCAAAAAATGTACTTTGGATTTTAAGACGAATTCTTGAAAAAAAGTGCGAAAAACAGAATTAAGGAAGAACATGTAAATCAGTTAAATAGATAATCATTCATTCAAAGCAAATTTCGATCTACCAAGGAAAAATACCATTTGGTTTAAAGATTGATGTTTGACTATTGACGTCATCCGTCGACAATGGCGGTGAAAGTTAAACGGCAAACCCCTCTGAAGAGATTGTGTGGTTACAATCAAAACAAGTCAGGGATTTTGTCCGTGTAGACCTGGGTTCAATTCCCAGCTCAGTCACGAATGAAAAATTATCAATTAATTTTAATTCATTTCGTGTTGTAAAATGTTTTCTTCATAAAAATAATTTAATGAAACTTAAATTCAATGAACTTAAGTCTGATTAAATATCGAAATTTGGACTAAAAAATAAAAGATTTTAATAAATTTTGCTGTTACTTTTTATGATTTAGTGTGCGAAGTAGTCAGTCGTGGAATGATTAATTTAATAAATCCATATTGGCCACATTTGGTGCTAAATTTATTTAAAAATATAGAAAATTTTAACCATTAAAAAAAAAAAACAAATTTTTTTCTTAAAAAATTTTCTGTTCCACTAATTTTTTGCACTATTGTCCGCAAATCTATGTCATTGACAAGATACGACAAGTATTTCCAATTGAAAAAAGTATAACGTGTGAATGGGTCTTTGACTAATTAATAAATTAGCAAAACAATCATGGTCGTAAAGAAAAACGGAAGTTTTATTATTTGACTAAAATCCTAATAATTTAAAGTGATTAACGCGTCAACAAAGAAAAATGAGAATATTCTAAATTTAACAGTATAATAAAAATAATCTTTTTAATAATTTGCTATATAATAAAATTAACAAAATGTTAAGTTTATTTTATAATTTCACATGCCAGCTGCACGCTGAGAAATGTTTTCATACAAATTATCAACAGTTCAACCATATTATTGTTACCGCAACCGCCAGGGCCTCGTAAAATGCTTGAAAATTTTGGATTATTTTCATAATCACAAATAGTTTTCTTTTTTCATAAGGACAGAGCACATTTTGAACGAATTTCGTCCTCCTCGCTTTTACATGGTGTAGACACTAAATTCCTTATTGGGAGGTAAACCAGAGTTAGTTGTCTTTATCTCAGCTATTTATGAACTGTTGTGGGTAATTTTCACAACAAGTGGTCTATTTAGCTAATTTAATGCTTAACGGCCTATTTCATCAAGTTCAGTTAAAAGTAAAACTATTACTTTAACTTCCAGTAAACCACATGTTTTGACAGTTAAAACTGATAGTTAATTATAACTGAACTTGGTGAAATTGGCCGTAAGTGAAACAAATTCCATCAGTTATGTAGGGCCTTAAAAACAGTTCTGTATGTAAAGGCCCAAGTATATTGATTATTTATGTACCGATTGATTATTTCTGAAGCGATATATTCCAGACTATGCGAAATACTGATATATAACTATCCATTTCACATAACATCTGGGATCTGTGGTAAGTTTACTACAACATAATCAGTCCCGGGAGATTGTAGGAAGACATTCTAGGGATACTTCATCTTTTGGTGTTACAGCCTCCGGGGAATTGAGGTCCAGTCAATACCTGGAAGTCGAAAAATTAAAAAAATTGACAGATCTCATGCGATTCTGGCTGACCCGAGATCCTATCTGATACCACGGGAGTCAGTAGCCGCTGGATACTCGGTTCCAGTCTGACTATTAATTAAGGAGCCTTCGGGGATTTCGTAATGATTGTGGTTTAAACCCCAAGCCGCTGGCATTGATATATTTAAGACGCCTTTAAAGGCTGATTTTCCAGCTCCAGAGGAAGGGCAGCGGCTAGGAGATCTCCCTAGATACTGTTGCTAGTTAGCATTACTAATTGCTTCATAGCCACGGAGGAGGGCTCATAACTCCACCTCCTTAGCAAGAATCGTGTTTATAGTTCTGCTGAATTGGTAACTTAAATTGCCATCATTGTATTGGTTGCGCTTACACGAGGGGATTCTGGTGGGCACACTTTTCTCACCCAATTCGAAGAATCCCATAGGGTTAGGTCCACAAGAAAGGTTCTCACGTTTATCCTATCTCACTTAATATAAACGTATAGACAGACGAACATTGTTAAATTAACTTCCATACTTATAAGTATCCATCATAAATATAATGAGTGATTCGTAGTGAGGTTTGATTTTCAATATGCTTTTTTTAGAGATGACGCGTAACTCATATCAAACTGATTTGTCATTTTTGTTCAGTATCATTTGGCACGTTATCATGGAAATACTCGTATTACAACAGCGTATCCAAATTGTTCAATTTTCAAATTGTTCAAACTCTATGAATATCCAGTGTTTTATCGTGCAATTTTGTTCAGTGCTGAAGCACGTTTCTAGCTCATTGGATAAGTTAATAAACAAAAGTCCCGTATTTGGGATTATGAGCAATCCAAAGAATACCAAGAGCTTCTATTACATCCATTAACAACAACGATATGGTGTGATTTATGGGCAGGTGGAATCATTGGTCCATATCTCTTCAAAAATGCGGAAAATCAGAATGTTACCGTCAATGATAACCATTATCGCACCATGTTAACGGACTATGCTCTTCCTGAAATACAAGCGCATGGTCTCGGCGAGCTCTGGTTTCAGCAAGACAACGCACACTGGGGCCAAAAGCCCTTTTTTCGGGGATGAATTCATAGCTCCTCAGATAGTGAGGAACACTAAATTTGATGGGGGTAACTCTTAGATCAAACTTCATGGTCTTACAAAATCTTAAGGCTATAAGAGGGGGATACTGGTACCCCCATACAAAAAAATTAGCTTTTTTCTTATATCTGAAGAACTACAGCAGTGAAGAATTCTAAATTTTATGTGCGTAACTTTTAGAAAAAACTTAATTTTTCAACAAAATCTTGTAGGTATAAGAGGGGGGATACGGGTACCCCCCATACAAAAAAAAATAGTTTTGTTTCTTATATCTGAAGAATTACAATAGTGAAGCATACTTAATTTGATGTGCGTAACGCTTAAAACAAACTTCATATTCCAACAAAACTTTGGAGGTATAAGATGGAGGAGACGGTTACCTCCCATGCAAAAAAATCATTAATAAAAAAATAAGCATGATTTTTTATTCACGCATACTCCTGCTAAATTGTCTGCAATAAATGAGTCGCTAGAATCACTAAAAGAAATTTATTTTCGATCACGCTTTGGGGTCTTAGCACATGGAAATGCAATTGATGATTGCAGCCAATTCTTATTCGTTTCACTGAAAAAGCTGTCTGCGTTTCTGCGAGCTTTATTTCATTTAGTCTTATACTCAAAAACGAAACGGTTTTACGTATTATTCAAAACTTGAGAGTTGCCCTCCGAATAACCAGTGCGTTTCTTTAGTTCTTCTTTTAAATAGGTAAATTTTTCATCTATTATTTTACAATTAAAATTTTTCAAAATATCATAAAAGCTTTGGCGGCTAAAAAAAAACATAAAATATATAAATTATAATATATATTATATAAATTTAATCACGCGTGAGAAATTACGACATTTGCACATCTCTAATAAATATTATAGCAGAAGTCGTGAAGCGCTTTTTGTTGGTAACACAACGCGTGTTGCTGCTAATTCGTACATAACTTCTAAGGAGCACCGATGCGCCTAGCTTTTCTGACATATGTTGCTGAAAAAGCGTGAGTTGATGTTCGGCAACCACACTATGGAATGACAAGTTCTGGCGTTTTGGATACATGCCTTGCAGTGCAACTGAAAGAGTAGTCCTGTGATATTTTGCTCGAGAATCTAAAAAATTTACTTGCAGCATTGAAAAAAAAACTGAGAACTATAAAGATATTGTGTAATTTTTTCTAAAAGAACGCCGATTTATTCAACATTTAAAATAAAGTTGAATTCTCTACTTAATTAAGCCTAATTAATAACTTTGTGTCCACTTAAATTGAGAAAATTAATTTTTTTTTGTATTTCCCATATAAACTTAAAAAATAAAAGCACTTCCACAAATAATTTTTTTACAAGTTTAAGCTACACATTTGAATAAATTCCTCAGCTGGATGGTTGCATGGTTATATTAATTACTTTTTGAATACACTTTCGTTAAATCGTATTTATTTACGAAGAAAAATTAAGCTTTTATACCAATTTTTTTAAATATTTTGTTACAATGTTTAATTTCAACGCGTCAGTACAAAAGCACCGTAGCATATTTGACATTTATTTTTTGCCTACTGATGCAGCATGTTGTGCACTTTAACCGAGTGCTTTTAGTTTTCACGGTACTTGAACTTTTTTTTTAAATAATCCGTGAACTCACTGCTTTGACCCATAAAGCGCCTAAGAGAATGGCCTTGTTCAGAAATCATTTTGGTGAGCACTTAATTTCATGTTTTAATACGGTTGATTGGCCACCTAGATCATGCGATATCAAACCTTTGGACTAATTTTTCTGGGAGCATTTCAAGTCTGAGGTCGTCAGAAAAAAGCCAGCTTCGATTGACACTGTGGAGGCCAACATTACTTGTGTTATTCGCGAGATACCAGTCGCTATGTTCGAACGAGTCGCCCAAAGTTTTACCTTCCAAATGGACCACCTCAAACGTAGTCATGGCCAATAATTACATGATACCATTTCCAAACAGCAAATGCCATAAATTATTATTTTAACCGATAATAAAAATTTTAAGTTCACTTTACAATTTATGGGCTTATTTTCTAAATCACTTCACCGTGCGTTGACAAATTTTTCATACAAAAATTTTTTGAATTTTTAAAAATTTGTATGAAAATATTTGTAAGTTAAATAACCGCCTATGTGTTTTATTTTACATTATAAATCAAACCTTATGATGAATCACCCGATACCTTATAAGGTCTAAGAACAATATTGTAGAAAATTACAAATGGAATGACAAACTTATGTATACCCTTTCTACCTGTGATGAAATGTATTACAACTTTTTACTCTAAATGCATATTCACTATATTAAACTGCCACCTTATGCCAGCGAAATTATTCACGCCCATGTTAAACCTAATGTCACTTTGTATTACACTGGTTCGATGTTGGATTTAAAACGAACACATACTGCAATTACATGCAATACAGGTGGCAACAATAGTTACAAATCATCATTGTATTCTATTATAATCTATTCCATATGCGCCTTTAGGAAAATCCTTCAGTGTCTGAATGTTTGTGTAAAATACAAATCAGACATTCCATTTATTCCTTTATTTAGTCACTCATTCACACATTATTTTATATTGTCTATTATTCATGCATTCATTGTACACTTCAAGATCAAAATGGCTACAAAATGTTTTTTAATCTCTATTTTTTCAAACAAGTTGGTATTTCCGGTATTTTAACGACATCGTACGTGAAGAGGATTAAAGAATGTGTGAAAATTCATAGGGCAAGTTTTTTTTACGCTATGTTTTGATTGAAACAAAATGCAAGATCTTAAATGCTTTTTTATGCATATAATGGCATATTTTGCAATTATGAAAATGATTTTTTTTTTCGCCATAAACTTCTTTATTGTAATTGTTATTGGAATCAAAATACTATTGTCATTTTTTGGCTAACTACTGGTATTAACTAATTGTTTCGATATATTCTATTAAAATGGGTGTTAACATGGTAAAACAAAGATAAAGGAAAAACTATGCAGGGCCTAATTCTGGCAGTCGTGATCGGATACTTTTTCGATTCGAAATCAATCTTATTTCTAATTCTTTCAGTCGGTACTGAACGAATCGCAATTATTTTTTTCCAGTGTTGTAAAAAAAACTCAAATAAATACTTTCATAACACAAATAATTTCGAAGAGTTCAAAATCAAAAACAAAAAAAATTTTATACTTATGTGCCGTATAACTAATCAGATGTACATATCGTTACCTAAAACACAAAATGCCCTAACTAACCCATAATCGATAAAAATCGATTTTTTCATTCATTCTGATGTATTGCATCAAAACAAATGTCCACAATCCTTGGAATGTTTCGGACATAATTAGCGATTGTATTAACAAAACACAAACGGCCCTATTGAAAAAAGATTATCCCCCTTATGCGAAAAAGTTAAAGTTCACATAAGTTAACCAACACATTAAGCCCGGCAAAAGTGAATGGGATTTTTGCAAAAGACGGTTAATGATTAACGCTAAAAGATCTAACTTACAGCTTGCATAATATGCAACATTTTCAATTTGTGAAAACACGAAAAATAGAACACAGAAAAAATTATTAAATTTTTCCAATCACCAAATTTATTACAAATTCACAATATCAAGCAAACAAATTGTTGATTTTGCACCTGTTACCAAAATAATTATATTGATTACTAAAAATTTAAAAATTTTGAAAAAATAGATATTGGGAATTATTTCTTTTCATAAGTAACTTTTCTTTTTTTTTTTTTTGAATTTTGAAAAAAAAAATTTTCAATAAATGATATTTTTATTTTTAATTAAAAAATCGATCAAAAAACTTTGCCATTTCAAACAATGTGTTAATTTATTTAAATAAATATTGACAATTCCCAACAACAGTTCTACATGTTTAAATTATTTTATTTTAAACGAAAAAATTCAATTAAGATTTTTTGTTATTTAATTAAAATTTTAATTTAAAATTTGTTTCAAAACAACTAATATGTTAATTAAATCAATAATAAATTTTTAATTTTCTTTCAACTAAAAAAATAATTGATTCAATTATCACATTAATTAAATTTAAATACCATTTTCTTAATTGATAAAACACGTTTTCTGTGAAGAAAACTAAAGTTCAAATAGTTTAAGGCAATTTATCATATGTAATAGTTTTTTGCTTCTCCAGTAAAATTTTCAAAATGTTATATGGCGCCGTTTGCGTTTTAGGTAGCGATATGTATGTAATTTTAAATTTTTTTTAAATAACATCGTCTGGTGGGTATACAGAAAAAAGTAAAAATAGATTTCAATTAAAAAGTTTGTAATAATTATTAAAAAAATTAATTAATTTTGCATCACTTAACAAATTAATGGTATCAATTAATTATTTTTTTATATTAACAAAATTGTTTGCAGTAATGTTGTTGATATAAGTAAACCTTTAATTCAGTTAATTCACTTTTTATTTAAAACCGATTATATTTTTGAGAAATGATTAGAGAAATGGTTTAACTGATTTTATTATAAAACTGGTATATAAAAAAATAAATACAAAATTTAACATAATTCACAAATTTTATAGACGAGTTTTTGCTCTCCATTATTTTCTATTTTTCGCTAAATTTATGGATTCACTAAGGATTTCTCCAATTGGTGATTTCAATTGCTCTGACCATCTTGTAGGTGACCTCCTCCTTCTTCTGGTTCCATCAACATTTCCATTATTCCTTCTCCTCTCACAATGTGGCACTAGGAATTTCAGATACCACCTGCTTATGCTTTTTATCAATCCATTTTTGATTCTCAGTTCCTGTAGAGTCGATACTTTGGTGTGAAATTGTGTCCTTGACTCTCGCAAAATTCTTCAATAAATCCAAATCTGGAAGCTTCTAATTCTACTTCTATCTAATTATATAAATTGTCAATGCTTCGGAGGCGTACGTGGCAATCGAGCCTCCACTGGTCGAATTTTTTTTTTTTTTTTTTTTTTGTAATTCTCCTGTCTTTCCATATTTTGATAAGTTTTGTTGAAGCTTCTCTGGATAGCGATAATCTTCTTTTTATTTCGTTATAACATTCACCATCAGTGGATATTATTGACTCAAGATAACTGAAATTCTGCACAACATCAAATAACAATTGATTTCAATTCAAAAATTAGTGATATTAATTAAAAATTTAATTAAATTTGCACCAGTAAACAAATTAATAGTATCAATTAAATAGTTTTTAATATATATAACATTTAGTTTATTTGATTAAATTATCAATTAATACTGTTTACACAGAAAAAATTTTTCGAAATTTTTCTCGAATTAAAGCATTAATCAAAAAAAAAATCAGTTTTAATTGGAAATTTAATGAAGTGAATTAAACTTTTAATCAAGTAAATTAAACGTTTAGTTTAACTACTGATGCAAATTTAAATAATTTTTTAATCAATATCACAAATTTTTTAACTTAAATCAGTTATTATTTTTTCTGTGTTAAAAAATTTTTTGCACATATAAAAACTTATCCTCATAATCATGTTCCCTTTTATATAAATAATACAAGATAGTTGCAAATATGCTCTAATATGTGTTTGTATAGCTCTATATATATATATATATATATATGTAAATACGAGTATATATTAGTTACATATCCTGTAATACTACAAATACGCAATACCAAAGAATAATTGTATGTGTGTGCATTATGATGTAACTGCATGATGCATACACTCAAAATATTGTGTACGTAAAATTAACTGAAATTGTAATATAAAATAAATGAATATTCAGTTAAAGACCGGTCTATTTATTTTTCATTTATTTTTAACGAAAAGTTCATTTAATTTTTACTGTCAAAAATTCAACTGCGAATTCCGTAAAAACAAATGAATGTTCAGTTATTTTATTGAAATTAACTATCAAAAATTCCGTAAAAACAAATGAAGTTTCAGTTATTCTATGTAATTCAGTAGTTTTATATAATACAGGTTTTCTCGAATTTCTAAAAAATACCAGACACCTGTCCGTTTATTTTTCCAATGAGAGAGAGAGAATATTTATTTTTATTCACTTTTTTTTATTTATTTCTTTTATTCAATATAATTAGTCAATTCACAAGGTATCCTAACATGTCATATTGTCAAAATGTCCTAATATTTCACAATGGTTTAAAAATATTGTTGTTGGTTTGTTAACAAAAAGTGTCTTAAATAAATAGAACGTTGCTTGCTGTGTTTATTGTGCTGTCGTAATTAATCAGAAAAGTCCAGCGCTGAGCGGCTGAGCCGTACAACAATATTTTTAAACCATTGTGAAATATTAGGACATTTTGACAATATGACATGTTAGGATACCTTGTGAATTGACTAAATATTTATACAGTAATAATTTTAACGCCTCAGCGCCTTAAAGGCTTTGTAGAGGCTAAAAGGCAACTCTATCTATATTGCTTATAGAAGATTTAATTATATTTAAAATTTTTTAACATTTACATTATTTACAATAAATTGAGATTTAAATAAAGAAAAAGATAAAAAAAACAAGAAAAAAATAATATTTTATACTAGAAGTGTTTCCACATTACGAAGTAAATGATCTTTAATGGCTTTTTTAAATGTAGACAAAGCTTGTAAATTAAGAATATTGATTGGCAATTGGTTATATCCACTTGGTCCAATATAAGCAATGCGTTGTTTTGTTAAATCTAAACGGTATCTTACAGTAGTTAAATTAAAAGCCTGTCTAGTATTTCTTTATTTACTGGGTTTTACTGATATGAGTATAAAATGGATATATTCATACCTAAGCAACAGAACACAATCCATTAACTTTAATAACGCGATTTCTAGAAGCATAGATGTTCTGTCTGGTGTGCCTCAGGGGGCCACCTTGGTCCACTTCTTTTTAATGACCTACCTGAGGTGATTTATTCATCCAATATTCTGATGTATGCGGACGACGTCAAAGTTTTTCTGAGCTATCGTCAAATTTCTGAGCAACAACTTCTTCAAAACGACTTGAATTCTTTTTACACGTGGTGCAATGTAAATCTTATGCAATCTAATTAATCTAAAAAAATGTAAATACATGCGTTTTGTTAGAAAGAGTCCAATACCTGCATTCTACTTTTTTGAAAGTCATCAGTTGGAGTCGGTGGATAGCCTCGTAGATCTTGGAATTCTGCTTGACTCGAAACTAAATTTCATTGCACATATAACAATGACAGCTAATAAAGGCAGAGGTATGATCGGTTTTGTAAAACGATGGGCTAAAGAGTTAAAGGATCCATATGTTACGAAAATTCTGTATACTTACCTGGTAAGACCTGTATTGGAGTATGGATCCGTAATATGGGACCCTATATATAAAAAACATTCCGACCAAATTGAATCAGTCCAAAAATAGTTTCTGACCTTTTTTCTACGTGGGTTGAACTTTAACCACCTTATTATTCTAGACTAGCCCTCATCAAGCTGCCAACTCTAAAGAGCCGTAGAACTGTGCTTAACATCTCGTTTATTTTCAACATAATTATTGGCGACGTTTGCTCTGGATACTTAATCAACAATATAACATTTAATGTTCCTCAACGCCCATCACGTCACTTGGTTCCGTTATCAATTTAATTTTTTAGAGCTAATTATGCTAATGGTGACCCGTTAAGAAGGATGTGTAACGAGTTCAACAAGTTTTATAAATTTATTGACTATTCTTATAGCTCCACTGATATTAAAACTAGTATATTAATCTATTTAAATCCATAATTTTTGTTACTTTTTAAAATTTATTTTTATTTAATTAAGAAGTCTGTAAGGATTATAATTCCATAGACAAATAAATAAATAAACAAATAAAATATTTTGAGTAAACTGCGTGGACCCACGAACATCTCCTCCTCTAATTGTTTTGAAAACGGTTGTTAAAACTTTTTGCTTATATAAGCCTCTTACTGGAAGAACCTTTTTTGCATATTTTTTAAATAAGTTTAGCGTTGAAAATCTTAGCGGAAGATTAAAAGCCAGCTTTAGAGCTTTATTCTGAGCAGATTGAAGGGACTTTAGTGAACTGTTTACTTTGCAGCCATAGATAATAGGAAGATAAGTTAAATGAGAATGTATAAGTGATTGATATATAAGCATTTTTACCAATTCTAGATGAAATTTAAGCTTTTTACAATTTAATGTGTTCATCCCATAATAAATTCTGTGTTAAATGAATGCCTAAATAGGTCACCATCTCTGATTCAATTATTGGAGTTCCATCAATATGAACCACCATCTCCCCATCATTTCTTGATCGGTATGGTTTAAATCTAACGAATTTAGTTTTATTTGGATTCAAAACTAGTCGATTACATCGTGAAAACTCACTCAAAATAGCTGCATCATATTCAATTTGAGTTTGCAAAACTTGTTGGTATTTATATCGGTAAAACATACAAACATCGTCAGCATACATATACAATTTTCCATTAAAATTTATGTTTTTTATATCGTTGATAAAAATTTTGACTAATAATGGTCCAAGGACACTTCCCTGTGGGACTCCACATTTGACTGGATGCCTAGAGCTGCTATATTCACCAATTTGAACAAATTGCATGCGGTTTGTTAAATATTGACGAAATATTTCTAGGGTTTTGTTTGTTACACCTAATATTGCAAGCTTTTTAACGAAAATGTCATGATTTATGAGATCAAACGCCTTAGAATAGTCAAAAAATACTCCTGCAACACCACTGTGCCCCGCATCAAGCTCGTCACAAATGTAATCAATTACATTAACTACTGCTTCTTCGGTTCCTACTCCTTTTTTAAAATTATATTCACTTCGAAATAGAGTGTTATTTTCGTCAAGATAATTAGATAATTGTTCACATATAATTTTTTCAAAAATTTTATCCGCAGCTGACAAGACCGAAACTGGTCTAATCTGGTCTTTCAATATTATTAGATCCAATAACTTTTGGTATTGGAATTATCTTATGTACTTTAAGTACATCAGGATAATTCGATTCGTCGATCATTTTATTAAACCCCGTTATACACGTTTGTTTTACTTTTGTTGTACTGACCTTTTTGTTTACCGAAGAGCTTTCATTTATAAGACACCAGAAGCTTGCCCGATATGGTATTCGCAATTATTTTACTTTAAAAATTTAATGTATTTAACCAAATAATTTTAACAAATAGAATATGGGAATTTTATACACAAAACAAGCAAATCGTTTCTTACTTTTACTTTTTGCCACAGATCTTTAAATAGATAACTTAAAACTGGTTTTTTCATAGTTAAATCATATAAAATAATTGAAAATTCATATGTTTTTACGGAAGTCGCGGTTGAATTTTTGAAAATAAAAATTAAATGAACTTTAAGTTAAAATTTTAAGTAAATTTACATTTGTTTTAAATTTCATTTTCATTAAATTTTACATATAGAATACACAGAAAAAATTATTAAATTTCTCCTATCACCGAATTTGTTCTAAATTCATAATATCAAGCAAACAAGTTGTTGACTTTGCACCTATTACCAAAATGATTATATTGATTACTAAAAAATTTTAAATTTTGAAAAAATATTTTCAATAAATGATATTTTTAATTTTAATTAAAAAAGTGATCAAAAAACTTTGAAATTTTAAACAATGTGTTAATTTATTTAAATAAATATTGACAATTCCCAACAACAATTCTACATGTTTAAATTATTTTATTTTAAACGAAAAAAATCAATTAATATATTTTGATATTTAATTAATATTTTAATTAAAAATTTATTTCATAACAACTAAAATGTTAATTAAGCCCAAATTTTATTTTTAATTTTCTTTCAACTAAAAAAATAATTGATTCAATTATCACATAAATTAGATTTAAATACTTTTTAAACCATTTTTTTAATTGATAAAACACTTTTTTCTGTGTACTTTTACTTAATCAACTGACAATATTAAATGCTACTGAAAATCCGTATTAATGTGCACTTAGTTTTTTTTTTTAATAAATGTTAGAATCAGTTAGAAATAAATTTGCTTGCAATTTAAAATGTTAATAAGTTATTTAAAAATGAGTGAACGGATTACTTCTGGAATAACCTGCAGTCAGTTACTGTAATAATATTGTGAGTGTATACTTGGTTAATATATATTTATCATGTAAAGATAAATATAAATTTGCATAAGAATTTATGTTGTATTGTTTTGTGAGCATGAATATTGTTTTAAAATGTCAGTTTTAATCACAACAATATTAATGACTACTACTGCACTAAATTCATTCGTAGCCGTATCAGTATATAAAAGAGAAAGTGGCTTTTATTTAGCGCATAAGTTTGGTCTATATACTGATCTTGATTTAAATGATAGGCAGAGCCAGGTCAATCGTATATATCTAATTTAGCCAGGGCTTGAAAGAAAATACATTATTTCTGAAATACGCTACAATAAAAAAGGAATAAGGATTGGATATTTTTTAATGTTAGTCTGACGCGGTAATGACCTAGGTCATCTCCTCTCTGAATCACGACACAAGCAGTTCCACAACAACAAGATGTTTCTGTGAATATTAAAAACAATTTAACATGCTCTTTACATTTTTTATACGTTCGTGTAAACGTATGTGTGATTTATTTGGTCCTTAGATGTAATGAAACTTGAAACGAAATATTAAACTAAACTTGACCGCTTGACCATAAATACAATTTCAAAAATGTCAAAGGTTAATCATAATCATAACACCTTTTGAGTCCAAATGTACAATTTTAACTTTTACGATTTAGTTTTCAACATAATCTCCTTTTACCTCAATACACTTAGTCCAACGTTTCTCCAACTTTTGTATCCCTTCCAAAAAAAATAGAATTTTTCGAGGTCCGTAAAATAAGCGTTTGTTTGACCAATAATTTCATCGTTGGAGCTAAATCTCTTACCACCGAACCATTTCTTTAGGTTCGAAAAAAAATGCAAAATAGTCACTGGGGGCTAAATCCGGAGAATATGGCGGATGAGGTACCAATTCTTAGCCCAATTAGTGTAATTTTACCATTGAGACGGCACATGTGTGCACCTGTGCATTATCTTGATGAAAAATAACTTTTTTCTTGGCCATATGGGGTCGTTGTTTTAATCCTCGTTAAATCGGTCCAATAATATTCGCCGTTTATTGTTTTTCCCTTTTGAAGGTAATCGATGTGGATTATCCCGCGTGCATCCCAAAAAACTGTTGCCATCACCTTATTGGCCGACAAACTTACCTTGGCCTTCTTCGGAGCCGGTTCACCCGGAGAAACCCATTGTTAAGACTGCTGCTTGGTCTCCGGAGTGTTGTAATGGATCCATGTTTCATCCACAGTTACAAAACGCCGCAAAAACTTATTCGAATTGCGTTTAAACAACTCCAAACAATCCTTTGAAGTTGTCACACGATTACGTTAATGGTCAATTGAGAGCAAACGCGGCACGCATTTTGCAGACAGCTTTCTTAAACCCAAAAAATATTAAATTGATACCATTAATTTGTTTACTGATACAAATTTAATTAATTTTTTAATCAATATCACAAATTTTTTAATTGAAATCAATTTAAATTTTTTTCGGTGTATGTTAATAAAATATTTCATTCATGCGATGACAAATTGTCATAGACTTATTACAATTTCTGGCATGAAGTGATGAAAATGTTGTTCGTTCTATGAAACATTTCATTAACTGTGGCTAATGAAAGATGCTTCATTAATCCAATGAAGCATTACATACACAGAAAAAAATGTTGCCCCATTAAAGCACTAATAAAAATAAAATCAGTTTTAATTCAAAATTTAATTAAGTGAATTAAACGTTTAATCAAGTAAATTAAAATTAAAATCAGTTTTAATGAAAAATCAAGTGAATTAAGGAATTTTTTCGGTGTATGTTAATAAAATTTTTTATTTATTTGATGACAAATTGTCATAGACTTAATAAAATTTCTTGCCTGGAGTTAAAGCAAAATGTTGTTCGATTCTATTAAACATTTCATTAGCTGGGGCTAATGAAAGATGCTTCATTAATCCAATGAAACATTACATACACAGAAAATAATGTTGCCCCAATTAAAGCGTAATAAAATCAGTTTTTATTAAAAATTTAATCAAATGAATTAAACGTTTAATCAAGTGAATTAAACGTTTGATTGAATGCATTAATTTGTTTACTGATGCAAATTAACAGTAGAAATTACACTTTAAATTCACTTGATTAAACGTTTAATTCACATGATTAAACATTTAATTCACTTGATTTAATTTTTAATTAAAACTGATTTTATATTTGATTAATGCTTTAATTGGGTCAAAACTTTTAAATAATTCTTCTGTGTAGGTTAAATTTTAATGAAATCATTGGATTAATATCAAAATCCATTGGTTCTGTGAAGAAACTTCCTTCAGTGTACTTACAGCGTTATCCAAAATTAAGTGCAAACTTTTCGTGCTTAAGTTGCATGTACACGACATGTTTTTTACACCTGACATGTCAAATTTCCCACTGCAAAATACATACATGTCGTGTGTTACCTTTAAAACATTGCATCTGTACAAGTCAGACGCAAAGTCATCTGACAAAATTTCAATTAGAGCGTGCTCTATTTTCTTCTGACAAATCATCTGACATCAGCTGTATCAGAAATCTATGCCGGGAAGAAAACCGCAGCGGCGGTGCATTGTTGACGGAATCATTAGCCGGCTTAAGTTAATATTTTACAATACCGATATATGTATAATCATTTCACCATTGAATAGAAATTATGTACATATATAAATAAAAACGTATCATTATAATATCCTAAATTGGTATATTGGAATTTAAAGAAAAAAAATGTTTAGATGGCTGAACTTTTTTACGGCGCAAATAAAAATTTTTGTGGCGGTAGCACGCTATTTTGAAACCAAGAACTACTTTGGTTTACTCCATAACTACAGAGAAAAAACATAGACAATGTCAGAAGCAAATTACATGTACGTGTGTGACCAAATATTATAAAGCTTATGTAAAACAGCAATTTTGACAGACATTCACAATTACATGTGACTTGAAAACTTGACAAGTCAGATGTAAAAAACATGTCGTCTACGGGCACCTTTAAGGTAACCAACTGTGAATAAATTAAATATGTACTTAACAAAGATAACACTTAGTGAAAATTTCTGAATAAGCGCCAGTTGCTAAGTTACGAAAACCGTTATAATATTAGATTTTCGGCAGTTTTAAGAGTTAGTGTCTAATGTTTCATTCAGGCAACAATGGGACTGAAAAGGTTAAGTAAAGTTAAAACCGAGAAAAGTTCATTAATTTTTGATCAATATTCTTTACAATTTATAATACAGTTTTGGTCGAACTTGTTTACGTGTAGTATTAAATCTAAATGATAGTTGTGTCATATGTGCAAATTGTATCTTATTGTGTCCATTTAGGGATAAAGAACCCCCATTTATCTTCTAATTTTCAAACACTTATACACTAGTCTATTATTTTTTCCAGGTTAATTTGTAACTGTGTTACAAATTTAAACCAAATCGATTTACCGGTTGATTGCGTGACAAACAAACATACACTTAAATTCAGTCTATATTTATTATTATAGACCAATAATGGACTCAATTTTTCTTTTAGTTTATTTATTTTTGTAATAGATTTTTATTAGCATTTTACTTGATTGCATATATCATGGTCACCATAGCTATTAGCAACCAGCCATTAATAATGTTAAGTAAGACGAACTTGCCAAGTTTACAAAAAAAAAAAAAATGTTCTTTAAATTGCTACTTTTTCGTTGAAGGCGTTTGCTGCAGACACAAACTTATTTACTATTGCATATGTAAGTACCTTTAATGTTTGAAGACCACACCTCAAATGTTGCTATTGATTGAGACCATTTTGTAAGGTCAAAAACTCCGCCATCAACAGAGTCGCCTGTCAAAAACATCAAAGTTGTTGAATAAATCGATTTGTTTTCAACCAAATCTATCTTTTTATGAACGGACATTTACAAAATGTTGTTACTTTATTAAATTCTGTTGTAATGTTATAGTGTTGGACATAAAGAAGAGTTTCACCTCCACCAGAAACAAACTATTATGTTTGTTTTAAGGCAGTGTTGCCAGAAAATAAAAATTTCGTTTTTCCCTATATGTCAAAAAATTATAAAAGCTCTTCTTAAATCGTTGCAAATTTTGTACAAAAAATTTAACTCAAAATTTTTAATGAAAATAAATTTATAATTTTTCAAAATTGTTTATGAAAATTTTTCTATACGGATTAAAATATTTACAAAAATTGGATTTTTTACTATCTGAAAATAATAATAACATCTACTCGTATCTTCTTGCATTTTTGTTGTATAAGAATTTAAATGTTTAAGAATTTTAAATATCTTCCCTTTGTAACTTTTGTAGAGCAGAGAAACCCTTCTTGTAGGGATTTAGTTTTACTTCTGGCAACACTGTATTAGAGTGTATTTGCACTTGTGTAGCTATTTGAAAAAAATCCCAAAAATTTCAAGGGATTCTTTGTAAAATTTGCTGGAAATCGGAAATGAAATACAATTTTATTTTCCCAAAAAAAAATTTGGGCCGCAGATCCCGGAAAAAGCTACACAATACACTTATAATCTCTTGTGTTGTACGATATAATTACACTGAAAGAAAAAGTAAACAAAATCGGAAATTTAAATTAGAGTGTAAAAATTAATTATTCCATATCTAAATATTATTGGAATCTACGTCCTGATATTTAATATCGTCTTATACTGTACCAATACTAAATAACACTGTGGGAAATTTGTGGCAATTAGTCTTAAAGCACGTATCCCGAGAACCAGCGTCCACAATATTATAATAAAAAAAAACGAATTGTAATAGGTGAAAACAAGACATATCACTTAACTAGATAGTGTGTTTAAGGTGTAGTTACTCCAGAGAAAAGGTAATTGGCACAAAACTATTAATGTGACTGGATTTGGTGCGGTTGGTGGCTGATTCTATCTGGTTCTAGGAATTTATATGAAGCGGATCCATTATATTAACATGGTGTTGTCCTAGGAAGACACCTGGTAAACTGGTATATATTTAGCTCTATGTGATAGGTCACATAGTGAAGGCAAACGGACGTGTCCTATCTTGGATAATATAAAAATGGTCACCAAAAATTATTTTATTAAATTGTCATATTTTCTGCGACAGGTGTAATTATATTTTTGAAATTGAATGTGTCCATTTAGGTTATTTCTGTGACCTGTTTTTAAGTATCAAAAACGTACTCCTGAATTTCTCCTTTGATTTTAAGACATCCGCTGTTACCCATGAAAACCACAGATTTTGCGTATCTATTTAACCTGTAGCCCAAACGTCTATTTTGTTATTTAAATTTATCTACATTAACATTGTACCCATATCTAGTATTAAAACGTTTATATATCATAAAACTAAAGTAAGCCTTAAGGCTTAACAATTTATCTAGATATTCTATCGAACTTTTGAGAGCTACAATGGGGCTAAATTACAATTATGCATGACAATTTTAACGTTACATTTGTACTTGAAATTTCTGTACAGTGATTTTTACACTAAAAATATGCAGAACTAATACAATAAAAATTAAAACTAATAAAATAACTAGCAAATACCAAATAACTTATAATTGCAAGATAACTACTAAATTAAACTAATTCTTAACTAAAGTTACTTTCGTAACAATCAGGTATGTGATGAAAATCGATTTTAAGAACGAAACGATTTAAAACCGAAAATGTCGTTTTAAGTATCTTTTAAAATAGATTTTTAATACATATTCCTTTTATTTTCAGGCTTTATTCTTTCAAATTTTATATTATATATGTGAACAAAAATTAAAGACTATAACTTAGAATTAGATTTAAAAATCGTTCGTTTTGAAATAGATCGATTTTCATCACATACCTGAATATGTATATATATTTGTATAACTGTATAACTTCTGTTCGTATCGCACCATGCTGAAGGGTATATAAAATTCGGCATAGCCGAATATAACACTCTTACTTGTTTTTCTACTATTTGTATACTCTCCACTAGGAATTGTTAATAAAATTATACAAAGTGTGTCATTTCGTGTGAAACTTTTTAAATCTGTACCTGTATATGTTCAGGGCCCCGAATAACGGTTCCATATATAGCGGCCTTCCACTTTTAACTAACTCAAACTCTCACTATTAATATATTATTATTATTGTTTTAATATTTGGCCCAATTTAATTTTATGAAACTAGAAATTACACTATCGAATTTTGTAAAAATCGCTGCATAATTTACCACAAGAACTATATAAATCCCACTCCTGAAAATCACTCAAATACGAATAGAATCAGAAAATTTATTGTAGACAATTTCAAGGGTTTAATTTGGAATTTTGAGATATAACGTTAGATTTTTTAGCTTTAATTTTTTTGGCAACACTGGTTTAAACAGTTGACGCACGTTTCGTGTTTTGTTTCACTGTCAAACATCTTCAGTTTGGTCTATAATTTAACCATGAATCGTCTTACAAACGAACAACGCTTGCAAATTATTGAATTTTATTATCAAAATGCGTGCTCTGTTAAGAAAGTTCATCGCGCGCTTCTTCCATTTTATGGTCAGCTCATTTTTGGCTCAATGGGTACGTAAATAAGTAGAATTGTCGATTTTGGAGTGAAGATCAGCCAGAAGCATTGCAAGAGCTACAAATGCATCCAGAAAAAGTCACAGTTTGGTGCGGTTTTTGGGCTGGTGGCATCATTGGACCGTACTTCTTCAAAGATGATGCGAAGCGTTACGTAACTGTGAATGGTGAGCGCTTCCGTGAGATTATATCCAACTTTTTTTGCCCAAAATGCAAGAGCTTGACTTGCATGACATGTGATTTCAACAAGACATTGACACATGCCACACGGCACGCTTAACAATGGACTTATTGAGAGACGAGTTCGGTGAACATTTTATTTCACGTTCGGGACCGGTCAATTGGCCGCCTAGATCGTGCGATTTAACGCCTTTAGACTATTTTTTGTGGGGCTATGTTAAAGCTCATGTCTATACACACATGCCCGCGCCAATTGACGCATTGGAAGACAACATTGAAGCATTTATTCATGAGATACCGGCCGAAATGTTCGAAAGAGTATGCCAAAATTGGACTAAGCGGATGGACCATTTGACGCGCAGTCGCGGTCAATATTTGCATGAAATAATCTTCAAACATTAAATTATATGGACCGTACTATCGATTCAAATAAAGATTTCATGCATTTTTCTGAATTTTATGTGTTTTTTTTAAGCTTTCCTATAGCTCTTAAAAAATCACCCATCATAAAGGAGCTTAAAGATGTGAAAAAGCATAAACTGCAGTGATTTCTAGTCACAATTAACTTCTGTGGTAACCTGAGGACTACACTCATAGAAAACTGCTCATATTGATGATGCTAAATGATGATTACAAATGGGAGCAATGAAGAAAAAATGACATCAATCCAATGACGAACGTCATCATAATATTTTGTCATATTTTATGTGTCATCTACGCTATGACTACAGTGACATCAACTCATTGCTACAGTTTGTGTGTTCTTAACATACTTTTGATGTATAAAAAGTAAAATAAGAAGGGAAAAAATGCCCACATTCTTTTTTAAATATTTTTTAGTTAATTACATAAAATTTTCAAAGTGGAATGATTACGAAAATCATATCGGGCATGCTGCTGGTGTCTTATGACTGAGAGTTCTTCTGTAAACAACGGGCGGAATACAACAAAAGTGAAACAAACATGTGTAACGGGTAAGTTAATAATAATATTATAAGTAAATTCCAATGAGAAACTGTCATTAAATTGAGTCTAATGAGTCGTTCCTCCGATGTTTCTGAGTCATCACACTGATTTCATGTTTTATTAAACAGCCTCCGATTTATAATTTCGGTGTTGCCAATGTGTCATCACATTGATGACATTATTTAAATGTTTTACCCTGATGACAATTTGGCCAAGTGAAGTTAAGGCTGACATCACAATGATGAAAAGTGTCATGGGGTCGAAATCGACACTTGTCGTAGTACTGATGCCAAAATACATCAGCGTCTTTTCTATCAGTGTTGTAAGGCAGTTTCACTAGTCTAACTCGATAACTTGAATACTGCGAATTTCGTCAAAGAAATATTGATATAAGAAACTTAGATTGTATAAGTGTCAGCGTTTTTAATATTTTACGTTAGTACTTTTTTAAATTTTTTATATTAATTCGAATGTGTATTCTAAGTCAAATTACAATTTAAAAAGCTTTTATACTTTAATAGTCTTATTCCTTCAATATTTTCCAGGAATCAGTGACCGAAAATAACAGTTATTTTGAAATTTTAAAACAAAAAAAGCATATAGAAGTAAATACTGGCAAACTGATTCAAGTATACCATATTGATCCATATGAACTTTTCTATGATAAAATATTATGATTTTTAAAGTTTTGATTTTTATTTTTTCGATCAAATATTACAGTTATTTTTTGATTTATATTTTATTGGACAAAAATAACAGTTATTTTTTGATTTTTATTTTTTTGATTATAAATAACAGTTATTTTTTGATTTTTATTTTTTCGAACAAAAATAACAGTTATTTTATGATTCTTATTTTTTTGAACAATAATAATAATTATTTTTTGAT
The DNA here is from genome assembly GCA_943735925.1 of Pollenia amentaria. NCBI lineage: Eukaryota > Metazoa > Arthropoda > Insecta > Diptera > Polleniidae > Pollenia > Pollenia amentaria. The sequence continues at coordinate 176,651,558 of OX031010.1, read as the reverse complement.
TTTTATTTTTTCGAGCAAAAATAAAAATTATTCTTTAAAGAAATGTACGTGTTTGGAAGTATTTGGAAAAAGTTTCCTGACGAGCTGGCCTAAGCAACCAGCGAAATGCGCATAGAAACTCGCTTTCCCACAACAATAAATTTCAGTGTTTTTTTATCATAAATTGGGATTATTAGCACATCATTAATAAATGAATTAATTAATAAATATCTCATTCCCGAAAATAATTTTTGATAATAAATTTGCATGTGCCCGGCAAATAAAAAACTGAAATGGCAAGCTGCTTTATTAAGCAACTTGTTTTTTTTTTTTTTAATTTTGTTTTTTTCAATCCTCTTACAACTACAATTCGTGTTGGAAAAAACCCAGCCAATTGTAGGGGAATGTAAGAAACAAAAAATTCACTATTTATTGTTGTGTCTTTGTTGAAGCTTTGATATTGTTACAAGTAAGACCTGAGTGTTTAAAATTCTTATTCACTTTATGGTCTTGCTTGTATAATATTTTTAGCTTTTCTAAAGTATTAGGAAAAAGTTTCCTGACGAGCTGGCCTAAGCAACCAGCGAAATGCGCATAGAAACTAGCTTTCCCACAACAATAAATTTCATTGTTTTTTTATCATAAATTGGGATTATTAGCACATCATTAATAAATGAATTAATTAATAAATATCTCATTCCCGAAAATAATTTTTGATAAAAATCATAATATTACTGTTATTTTTGATGGAAAAAATAAAAATCAAAAAATAACTATTATTATTGTTCAAAAAAATAAAAATCATAAAATAACTGTTATTTTTGATCAAAAAAATAAAAATCAAAAAATAACTGTTATTTTTGTTCAAAAAAATAAAAATTAAAAAATAACTGTTATCATCTGACTTTTATAAAAAAAAGGAATAACTGTTACGGTCCCTGCCAGGCATATTTTCTATGCACTATCACAGTTTTGTTTGTTTGTATATTTTTATCACTCCTATTTTTCACTAATAATGGATTATTTCATGATTTTATAATAAAAAAAACTTTAGATGCGTTTTTCTCGAAAACTTTAAGAGATAACTCAAAACTAATGAAAATCTGTTGTCACTCCTATTTTTCACTAAAAATTAATTTTTTCATGATTTTTTTAAATAAGAACTTTTAATGCGGTTTTCTCGAAAACTATAAGAGTTATCACTCCTATTTTTTACTAAAAATGGATTTTTTTCATGGTTTTGTAATAAAAAACTTTAGATGCGTTTTTCTCGAAAACTATAAGAGTTAGAGCAAAACTAATGAAAATCTGTTATCACTCCTGTTTTACACTAAACATGGATTTTTTCATGATTTTTTTATATAAGAACTTTTAATGCGTTTTTCTCGAAAACTATAAGAGTTAGAGCAAAACTAATGAAAATCTGTTATCACTTCTATTTTCACTAAACGGGGTTTTTTTTTATTATTTTGTAATAAAAAACTTTAGATGCGCTTTTCTTGAAAACTGTAAAAGTTAATATAAAAACTTTTATAATAATTAGTATTGTGGTTACTTTATTGAACTGTTAATGGTTTTTAATCCAAATTTCGATATTTCAATTAGGCTTAAGTTTATTGAATTTAATTTTCATTAAAATTTTATTATGAAGAAAGTAATTAAACAACATGAAATTAAATTAAAATTTATTGATAATTTTTCATTCTTGACTGAGCTGAGAATTGAACCCAGGCTTTCACGGACAGATTGTCCTGACTAGTTTCGATTGTAACCACACAATCTCTTCGGAGGGGTTGGCCGTTTTACACTCACCGCCATGCTAATTAAAATATCGAAATTTGGATTAAAAACCATCAACAGTTCAATAAAGTAACCACAGTACTAATAATTGTTAACAGCTAAGGCACCAGCTATATGTTTACATTTGTCCTTCAAGTTGTGCTGAAAAAGGTCAACAACAAAAAAGAAAGACAAAAACATTAAAAACAAAAAAAATGTACTTTGGATTTCAAGAAGAATTCTTGACAAAAAGTACGAAAAACAGAAATTAGGAAGAATACGTAAATCAATTAAATAGATAATCATTCATTCAAAGCAAATTTCGATCTACCAAGGTAAAATACCATTTGGTTAAAAGCTTGATGTTTGACTACTGACGTCATCCGCCGTCAATGGCGGTGAGAGCTAAACGGCAAACCCCACTGAAGAGATTGTGTGGTTACAATCAAAACTAGTCTGCTCAACCTGTCCGTGAAAGCCTGGATTCAATTCCCAGCTCAGTCAAGAATGAAAAATTATCAATAAATTTTAAGTAATTTCATGTTGTAAAATTCCGTTCTTCATAAAAATAATTTAATGAAAATTAAATTCAATGAACTTAAGCCTAATTAAAATATCGAAATTTGGTTAAAAAATTTATAATAGAAATGAAACTCAACATGAGAACTAAAATTCCAGGATTCTATTTGTTAGTACTTTTACTCTTTTGTAGGGGTTCGGTACGATTTCAAAATCTGTGTTTTCCATCCCTGCTCAAAACACTAGTATAAATGTTACCACAGCTCTTATGTAATCAAGGTGTTTGTTTGTTGGCTAAAATAAGTCGACTCACTCATACATACATACTTATATATATATATTTACATATATATATATATATGAATATACATACAGATGTATATTTGTAGGTATCTGTCAAATGTGTTTGTGTATTAGAATTCCTTTAATACGCTAAACATCAAATCACAACTATTTACACAAAAACACTTATTCCTAAGCATTCAAACACAGTTTTTCAAACATCAAACAAACATTTTGTTTATCCTGTCAATCGAAGTTACCGCCATCAAAATATTTAATGTTGATGAATGTCATTTGTTCAGTTAAGTGTAATTTTTTTCTTTTTATTCTATTCTATTTATTTTGTTTGCTTTCTCATTCTGTCTTCATTTATGTATCTATGAATGATTTTCTATTGACTGGCTGTTGCTTAACAATAATATTGTCACAACAAAATCAACAAAAAAAAAAGTTACGACAAAACAGGAAAACAAAATCACTGCCATATAAACGTACACACAGACTTAAGTGTGTGTTAGTACTTTGTATGTAGAAGTATAACTGTGTATTAATGGTCATTGTTGTTGTAAATTTAAGACTTTAACGTCGAGTTAACGACGATGAAACATTTCATTTAGTCTATTTTTTGTTTTAGGTAAATTTGTGGTAAAATGTTGTTAATTAAATAACCCTTTTTATGACTTTAACTAGCCAAAATACAAACTTCTATTAATATCGAAAGTGCCAATTAAATAGAATATTAGTAAGTTATCATTATCTTAAGTTTTGATTGTTTTTTTTTTTTTTTTTTTTTTTGTAATTAGTTGGTAATGAATAATTCGTAGACAATGCTTGTAATCAATTACTCAAAGAGAACGATAAGTACTGACCCTTATGCCTGTGGTTTTCCTTTCTAAAGTATTTTTTTTTTATAGAAAACCTTAAAAAAACCTTTCAAATTAAAAATCATTGATTATGTTATTTAGTATAAGTATGAACTTAAACAATTTGAAAAAATAAAAATAAAGTGTACTTTGAAGGTTTTTGAGGCTGTACCCAAGCTGGTACAATGGCTCAATGCATGTTTTCAAATATGCTTATTTTTTTGTACGAAAATTTTGAAAAGCACTCCTTTTCTACGCACATAGCTACGCCACATAGTTTACAAGTACATCTTTTTTGGTTGAATCATGGTTTTTTGTATATCAAGGTTTTTCAATTCTTTTCGGAAAATGCTTTCCAGCATTAGGTGCTACACTGGGAACAACCGATCGTTTAGATATTTATTGTTGCGATGGTTTCGTAGGAATTGCCGGACGATGGCACGATAAAACTTCAGTTAGTCCATTTTTGAAATGTTGGGTTCCTTGTACAACTTCAGTGAGTTGACGACGATTGAGCTCATCATTGATGTGAAAAGCGGTCACCACCACTTATTTCCACGAAATTTTGTCATGTTATTATTTAGTGCTTGATCATGAAGGTTAACGCCACCCATATCTGAATTGTTATCTGCAATCAATTTTGGCTGTTGGACTCTTATCTTGGTTTTTTCGGTCGAGCACCATCAAAATGCACGAAATTCATCGGTTGATCTGACGGTTACAGCGTTGTTATCAGTCCATTTCACAAAAATAAATAAGTGAATGAAACATTCTCTTTATGACCATTTGGGAGAAGTTTGACTTGGTGTTAAGTGTTGGATTCTCCTACGCAGCCCTTGAAGGGCGTATTCGCTATAGCTGTTGAAAAAAACCTCTATATTACCCAGAATACCCGGCGGTATGATGATAGCGATAAGATCCTCTGCATATGTATTGATATTTGCATCTGGTGGAATTTACGCAACATCAAAAAAATTATGATTTGAAGCCCCTTCAACAAAATCCAAAGCGCTATCTAGATTATTAAATATTCTGGGTTGATGCTTTAAAACGCCATGTCAATTCGAAAAATATAATATAAAAAATCTAATCAAAATATATACGTTATCAGCCACTGTACCCAAGCGAGTACACTGTTTTTAAAACTTCTCTTTCGCTTTGAAAATCATTTTTTTAAGAAAAAAAAAAACTTTCAAATTAGAATATAACAAGCCTTTCTATTTGCAGATTAAGTTTTTTAATTGTTATGCTATAAACGTTTGGCAGAGTCGAACAATCACTAACCTACCCGAAATGAGAAAATCTGGAAAAGGCTAGAGAAAACAAAGCAAAATTCGAAGTACTTTTATTTGCTGCCGCTGCTTTTTCAATTTGTTTTTATTAAGCAGAGTACACTTAACATAAAATCAAAACATTCACTGAAAAAACTCATTTCTTACTTACAATTCAAATATGACAGTTTTGTCTGTACCTGTGCGAGTACAATGGCCAGTAATGGGTTAATAAAACAGAATATTAATTTATTATTCAATCTTTTGCAAGCGATTTTAAGAATATAATCTTCAATCAAAACTTTTCGTTGTCAAACCTTTTTCCTAAATAGAAATTTTTCGAGAAAACTTATTTCATTTCAATAAAAAACTAATTTCTGAATACTTTTTTTCAGAGAACTTATTGCTGAAAAAATTTTTTTCTATAGAAAACTTATTTCTGAATAAAGTTTTTATAAAAAAAATATCTCTTAATAATGTTTCCTATTACAATCCTAAGCTGAATAACGTTTTTTGTAAAAAATATTTAGCTGAATAATGTTTTTTGTATTAAATCTTTAACAGCAAAAAGTTTTCTATTGATAAACATTTAGCTGAATAACATTTTAATTTAAAAAAAGTTTAGCTGAATAAAGTTTGTTTTGAAAAGTCATAAGCTAAAGAACGTTTTCTTTTAAAACCCCCTTAGCGAATTACATTTTCTGTACGTGTCTGTAACTGAATAAAGTTTTCTGAAGAGAGTCTTTACATGAATAACCTTTTCTTAGAAAATCTTCAGCTAAAAAAAGTTATCTAAAGAAACTGTTTTGCTGAATGATGTTAAGTTAAATAAGCCTTTGCTTATTTGAGTTTTCTATAAAAACATTTAGCTGTCTAAGGTTAATAGTTTTTTTGTAGAAAGTCGTAGCTGAATAAAGTTTTAAATAGAAAATATATAGCTCGATAAAGTTTATTTTTCTTTACTCTTTACCTGAATAAAGTTTACTGTAGATAATCTATAGTTGAATTTAGTATTCTGTAGAAAATCTGCAACTGAATCAAATTTTCTAGCTAAATAATATTTTCCTTAGAAAATATTTAGGTTAATAAAGTTTTCTGTAGAAAGTTGGAATAAAGTTTTCTATTGAAAGTCTATAACTCAATTAAATCTTCTGCAGGAAGTCCTTACATAAATAAAGTTTTCTAAGAAAATCAGCAGCTAATAAAAATTTTCTGTAGAAAGTTTTTAGCGAAATAAAGTTTTGATTAATAAATCTTTTTATGATTTGAGTTTTCTACAGAAAAACTTTAGCTGCTCAAGTTAAAAAAATGTTTTTTTTATAGAAAGTCACTAGCTGAATAAAGTTTAAAGTAGAACATGTATAACTGAATAAAGATTTCTATAGAAAAACTTTACCTGAATAAAGGTTTTCGTAAAAACTGTTAGCTGAATTAAGTATTCTGTAGAAAATCTCAAAAGAAATATAGAATTGCAACTGAATAACTTTTTTGTAGAACATCATTAGCTGAATAAAAATCTCTAGTGAAAATCTTAAGTTCAAAAAAGTTTTCTATAGAAATTTTTTACGTGAAAATATTTTTCTTAGAAAATCTGCAGCTAAAACAGTGCTCGTAAGAAATATTTTAGCTGAAATAAGTTTAATTTAATAAATCTTTTACTGATTTAAGTTAATCTTAAGCAGTTTAAGATAAAAAAATATTTTATAGAAAGTCGGGAGCTAAATAAAGTTTTAAACAGAAAATGTTTAGCTGAATAATCAGCCTTATTGTGGTTGTCGCTGTCGTATACGACTGTGTCGTTGTTGTCGTTGACGTATACAACTGTGTCGTTTTTTGTAATAGACACAGCCAGTGTTCTTTAATCTACTACAAAAAACGACACAGTTGTATACGTCAACGACAATAACAATAAGGCTGAATATTTTTGGTAGAAAATCTCTATAATTTTATATGCAGCTGATTAAAATTTTCTACACCCATAGAAAAAACATGTTTAAATGTGGTCACCTCCAACAAAACTTAAACATATTATTTTTAATTTAACCATATTTTTGTCACCGACAACCATATTATGGTTAAATTAGTCCACCATCAAGAAGCTACAACCATATTATGTTTGCCTCCGAACATGTTATGATTAATAATAATTAAAGTATGGTTAGCACTTATAAAGATCATGGTTGTTTTTCAACCATAGTATGTGGCTCTTGGAAAGAAGGAAAATACTACTGTTAAGTTAAAAACAAATAATTGTCATATTTAACCATAACATATTTAGGGGCAACCATAATATGGTTGTAGCTCCTTGATGGAGGACTAATATAACTATAATATGGTTATCGGTGACAATAATATGGTTAGATTAAACATAGTATGTTTAAAATTTTCTTTAAAAATATTTTTGTTGGAGGTGACCATATTAAAACATATTTTTTCTCTGCGTGTATGGACAATAGTTTGCTGATAAAAGTTTTTTTTTAATTAGGTAAATTAAGTTTTATTTAGAAGATCTTTGGCCGAAAAAGGTTTTCTTTTAAGAATCTTTAGCTAAATAAAGTCTGCTGTAGAAAATCTATAGATGGGTTACATTTTCTTAAGTAACCCCCTTATTTATAAAATATAAAGCAGGTTTAAAAAACGTAATCAAATTTTCGTAGAAATCCCGTTCCATAAACGTTTTAAAAACGCGTTTTATTACTTATAAATATGACAGTTAATGTTTTGCTCAGTAAAATTTTCGATTTAAAATAATCCCTTCCAAAGAAATTTTTGGAGTTGTTGTCTTGCACACCAGGGGGCTGCTCTCTATTGCGATGCGAAAGAAAATTCTCGCAAATCTAGTGATTGGTACTCTTTAATGCGTTTGCGCATTTGTCTTTTGCATCTTTTTATTTATTTCTTTTTGCAAATCATCATTATTTATTTTATTTCAACTTTCCAATTTAATTTTTTTTTTTTTACATATTTTGCCATTTCATTACTGAAAGTCTGCGCTATTTTTGATTTTTATTACCAGTATTGCTTTATTTTCAAAAAATTTTTGCGAAAGTGATAGAGAGTACCAAGTTGGCATTTAGCTTTCGCATCGAAATTGTTTTCGCATCGCAATAGAGAGTAGCCCCCCTGTGCCCATGTTCTGTAACTCCCGCGTCGATAAACTTTTCGATTAAAATGTGTGTTATGAAACAAAAATGCCAAAAATAACATAAAATTTTTGGCGAGTAATTGCGGTCACGTAAAGAAATTACTCACCAATTTACAGAAAAAGTGTGTCTGTAAAATTTTTGTTAGAAAGTGTCTGCTTTGAACTGTCAAATAAACTCATGCATAAAAACGGGGCGAGAAAAAATGTTTACAAACAAAAATATATAAGAAATACAAAAAGCAATGAATAATAACTCGAAAGAGGTAATTATTTTGGTCTTGCCAGATTTTTTCATTGCTTAATTATTTTGCTTTTAGCATTTTTAAAAAATGCACGAATGTTTCCAAAGCCATTTTTTAAACGACAAACATTAAAGTCGCACTTTACATTATTTGGCAAAGCCGACAGTTGTATTTTCGCCGCCGTCATTGAAAATTTTTAAATTTTAGTCAAATTTGGTAGCCGTTAATGATACGAGTATGTTTGACTGGCGTTCTCAACATCTGCAATTTCATATCGGCTTCGAGTGGAATATTTTGACATTTATATCGTTACGACGTAATCTGTTTTTGATAGTTTTCGACATGAGTTACAGACACACTTTTTTCTCACTTTTCGGGAAACGATGGATAATTTTGTTTCACATCTTTTCGATACAGAAGTTCTCACCAAAGTTACAGAACACCAATTTAAATCTTTATCCTTTTGACAAATCCTTAACAGATACGTGTATCGAATATAGAATTTGATTTGTAAACTGTTTTGAAATTTTAGACATATGCAGCAATTAATTTCAATTCTCGCCCGTTTTGAGAAAATAAATTGATTGAAAAAAATTATTTTTCTTATGAGATTAAATATATTGATAAGTATATGTGTCTGTTCCTATTTGTTTTCAAAGAAATCTGGTATGTGTTGACACAACAAGGACATTTGGCACATGAATCACTGAATTGGAAATGTGTGTTGACAATCTACAATCAACTATGACACAATCGTTGATAATGTTGTTGTTTCCTTATTTTTTTACATTCACATTGTTGCTGTTTATTTTGAAAAGGCTCAGTATCCTTTTTGGTCAAAACTTAACATATGTATCTATCATTGACTTTAATGATTTTGTTTGTGCAACAACAGCAAATATTGATAAATAAAATATTTACTTTAACTTGAATTGTTGCAACGTCAAACATAAAAAGCAGCAGTAGCAGCAAAATATTTATGATTTTATGCGATATTTGTAATGGAAATGGGTTTCTCCCTAGGATGTGTTCTTTAAAGATTTGTTGTATGTTAAATTCAAATTAATACAACAATTCAAAAACAAGTGCAAACGTATTGCCGGTCAAGTCCGGCCATTTGATGACAATACACCCCAGTATATGCTGACAGGTTTTTGAGAGTTTACACTATTTGAGACCCATGGCCGGCACAACAAAATAATGTTATGGAGTTCAAATCCATAAAAAAGTTCTTTGTGCCGCATATTATCTAGATATATACATCCAAATAATATATTTTCAACTGAAAACGATTTTAGAGATGGGGTTTTTATAGGACCTATGGTGAATTCTGGGCTTACCAGCATCGACATAGTAGCCATTATAAACTTTATATTAACACCAAAATTTATAAGCAGGCCCAGTTTAAATATGCACAAAAATGCTTAAAATATGCATGCAAATATTCCAAAAAAATCATCAAAATATAAACATAATACATGCAAAAAACCACAAACTAATAATTCCTTTTAATTACTTTTTATTTGTTGCAATATATACGCCAGTGCTCTACATTCGTCAAATGAAATTAAAGTGAAAATTCCACTCAGTTTGGGTTCTTAAAATCGTTAAAGTGAAATGGAAACTAAAATATCTGGAAATTAATGAATTTGTTTCAAGAGGAATTTTTGTATTCTCATAATCATTTTCAACCCCAAAAAAAAGTAATTTCAAATCGAAAGCAAACTATTATTTTTTTCTAGCTTTTTTATATAGTTGCTGCGAAAATAAAAAAAATGTGAATAAATTAATAAAATTTTATACAAATAGAATCTGGGAATTATTTATTTTCATACGCTTCTTTATTATATCCAACATTTTTTATTTTTTCTGCATACAATATACTTCATTGCGATCCAAAGGATAGCTACACTGAACCAAAAAGGTACGTGGAGTCAATGAAAATTTATGTTGAGCAAACGAAAAATTTATTAATTATCGTCCAATGAATTTGTTCGTTGAGACAATGAATGGCCGTAAAAAGTTTTGATATTAATTATTTAAAAAACTGTTCGCTAATATAAGAAAAAAGGTTACGAAATAATTAATAAATGCATGTACATTGAGTTAACGAATCGTACGTAAATTGAAATATCTGAAAAATTTTATTTTTCATTATATTAATAATATAATATTAATAAGAATAACTCATTGAGTCAACGAAAATTATTTTAATAAACGTTGTTCGTTAATATTATGAACAGTTTTTGGTTCAGTGTAAGGTAAACTGTAACCGGAAGATACAAGATAATAGTCTGGTAGTGTATAAAGTCATTTCTAAAAATGTAAGTAATAGAACTATTACAAAAAGCTTTATAAAATACATAACTGAAATTTAGCTCATAGAATAAATTCGAAAAAATGTATATTCAATATTATGAAAAGAATTAATTCCCAGATTCTATTTGTTAAAATAGATGAGTTAAATACATTCAATTTATGAAGTATCACTATCCAGTGTGACACAAAGAATGCGGACGAAAACCTGCATTCGCAAAAAATTGTCTGAGAACAGAGCGGGTACGTTGGCATCTGGTGGTCGTCCTAACAAAAAGCAGTACATTTCATCTTAAGGTGATGCAGTTGCAAGGCTTTGCGGCCTTTAAGAGTTTAACAGGTGTACGATCATTCGGCGTTTCTAGAAAAGCAACAAATCAGCCCATTGAATTGGAAAACTTACATGACAATAGTTTCGAAGATACATTTTTAAATGAAACGTCAGATGAACTTGCAGAGCCCAAATGAAAAGTAAGAAAGTTTGGAAGCAATACAACATAATTTTCATGATTTTATGAAGAGCAAAATTGCAACAAATGAAAAAAATTTTTAAAATTTTGCAACACGTCAGTAACAGATTTAAATATATGTTAAAAGACCGAAAAAAAATTTTCATTTGTTTAAATAGTTGTTAAAACAAAATGAAAATGAAATCATCATGAAAATAACAATAATTAGTATTGTGGTTATTTTATTGAACTGTTAGTGGTTTTTAATCCAAATTTAGATATTTTTTAATTAGGCTTAAGTTCATTGACATTAATTTTCATTAAATTATTTTTATGAAGACAGGAATTTTACAACATGAAATTAATTAAAATTTTATTGATAATTTTTCATTCTTGGCTGCGCTGAGATTTGAACCCAGGCTTTCACGGACAGGTTGCCCAGACTAGTTTCGATTGTAACCACACAATCTCGTCGGTGGGGTTTGCCGTTTTACTCACTCGGCTATTGAGGCCGGGCGACGTCAATAGTCAAACATCAATCCTTAAACCAAATGGTATTTCACTTTGGTAGATCGAAATTTGCTTTTTGAATGAATGATTATCTATTTTTTTAAATTGATTTACATGTTCTTCCTAACTTCTATTTTTTCGTACTTTTTGTCAAGAATTCTTCTTGAAGTCCAAAGTACATTTTTTTAATTTTGATGTTTTTGTCTTTCTTTTTTCTTGTTGACCTTTTTCAGCACAACTTGAATGACAAATGTAAACATAGCTCGTGCCTTAGCTGTTAACAATAATTAGTATTGTGGTTATTTTATTGAACTGTTAATGGTTTTTAATCCAAATTTAGATATTTTTAATTAGGATTAAGTTCATCGAATTTAAGTTTCATCAAATTATTTTTATGAAGACAGGAATTTTACAACATGCAATTAATTAAAATTTTATTGATAATTTTTCATTCTTGGCTGCGCTGAGATTTGAACCCAGGCTTTCACGGACAGGTTGCCCAGACTAGTTTCGATTGTAATCACACAATCTCTTCAGTGGGGTTTGCCGTCTTTACTCACTCGGCTGTTGAAGCCGGATGACGTCAATAGTCAAACATCAATCCTTTAAACAAATGGTATTTTTACTTTGGTAGATCGAAATTTGCTTTTAAATGAATGATTATCTATTTTAATTGATATACATGTTCTTTCCTTACTTCTGTTTTTCGTACTTTTTGTCAAGAATTCTTCTTGAAATCCAAAGTAAATTTTTGTTTTTCATGTTTTTGTCTTTCTTGTTGACCTTTTTCAGCACAACTTGAAGGACAAATGTAAACATAGCTCGTATGTTAGCTGTTAACAATAATAAGTATTGTGGTTATTTTATTGAACTGTTAATGGTTTATAATCCAAATTTAGATATTTTAAATTAGGCTTAAGTTCATCGAATTTAATTTTCATTAAATTATTTTAGAGCATGAAATTAATTAAAATTCTATTGATAATTTTTCATTCTTGACTGCGCTGAGATTTGAACCCAGGCTTTCACGGACAGGTTGCCCTGACTAGCAAATTATTTTATTTTAAACGAAAAAATCCATTAACATTTTTTGATATTTTATTAATATTTGAATTAAAAATTTATTTCAAAACAACTAAAATGTTTATTTAGTTAATATTATATTTTTAATTTTCTTTCAACTAAAAAAAATAATTGATTCAATTATCACATTAATTAAATTGAAATACTTTTCAAACCATTTTTTTAAATAATACAAAACTACTGATCATTTTTTCTATGTATGTTTTAAATATCATTAAAATATATTAGAAAATTTCGGAGAAGCAGAAATCGCCCCCTCTCTCCCCTCCTGGTCCTATTTTTTTAAAAATGCACAGCTTATGGGTCCATCTATGTTTTAAATTCCATTAAAATTTGTTTGATAGTGGGCAGAAAGACCCTATTCCGGAAAGCAGATTGTATAGGGGCTATTTGAAATTATGGACCGATTCGCCGCATTTTTATAGGCTTGGTCCTTGTGCCAATTATAACCTTTATTTTCATATCTTCAAAATCGCGAACTTAATTTTGTACACCAGTAGCTCGTTTCTGTATTTCTCGCATCGCATGAAGTGTGAAACAAAAAATTCCATCGTTTCTCGATTTGTGAGAAAAAAGTGTTTCTGTATTTGAATGCGAGAACAGACAACACAGATTCTGTTTTAACTGGAATACTTCCAGAAATTAAGTGTCAAATGCAAGCGAAACGTCAACGAAAGAAATAGATATAATAAAAATAGGGCTGCCAGATTTGACGATTTATCGTCATTTTAACGATTTTTTTCCAAAATTGGCAAAGTGCCGATTTGCTGATTTGTTCTAGTGACGATATTATTCAGTCTTTGAAATAAAATAATTTTATTAATTAATTCATTTATTAATGATGTGCTAATAATCCCAATTTTTGAATGAAAACACTGAAATTTATTGTTGTGGGAAAGCTAGTTTCTAAATAGTATATTCGGCACCACAGAAAAGCGATATCTTTAAAAACAAGGCAGCTTAAAAAATTTATCGGTAAAATCAAAATTTCGAAGGAAAACTGTTTAATTTTTATTTCCTTAGATTATTTAATACATTTGTTTATGTGATCAAAACATTAAACTATTGCCCCATTTTTCAGTCAATGCACTATAGGAAATTTTTACCTTTCTTTGACCAAAAGTGTTAGTTTTAGTTCAATATGATATTTTGTCACGCCTTTAAGTGATTTTTCAGGAAAAAAAAGCAATCTGAAATTTTAAATTGTTATCGGATTACTTACCCACGAAATTTAAAAATTTTTTTTTTTTTTTTTTTTTTTTTTTTTTTTGATGATTTTTAATACAAAATAGACGAATTTTTTATTTATTCTTAGGAAATTAACGATTTTTTCACAAATTTATCTGGCAGCCCTGCATAAAACGAACACAATGAAGGGCTTAAAATTAATTGTTTTATTTATTTTCATCATTTAAATTCTTTCTCTTCAAATAAAAAAAGAAAAAAATACACATTCTTGTGTACATACTAAACCTCTGCACAAATGAATTTAAAAGCCGTTTCAAGACAATCGTTTGTTTTTTAAATACTGATTGTCGCTCACTCTTTGCTAACGAATCAAAAACTATGTTGTGCAAAACACATATAACAAAAAATAAATAAAAACACACAATCGCAAATTAATTGTAATTAGTGTGTTATAAACGACCAAATACGAAGTGTAAAGAGTACGGAATTTACACCAAACAGCAACAAAGCAAAACAAATCACACTAACTAAGCCAAATCACACGAATCACACGAAAGAACTGTAGCAAAATAGGTGATAAGTGTGAATTATCTTGTTTTTTTTTCAATTATTAGGTATGACTAGCTAGATTTGTATGAAGCAAAAAACAATTAAAGATGAAAAATATTTTTATAGAATATTTAAGTTTTTATTTTAAATTATTTAATTATTACAAAAACATATTATCAAATATTTAATTAAAAGTAAAAAAAAAAAATTAAAAGTTAATTATATTAGTTGCAAAATTAATATAAAAATAATACATAGGTACAACGATCAAAATCTGAGAAACAATCGCCAATAAACATCAAGATCACACACTGTGAATTGAAAAGTTTACCGTACATAACTGTATTATAGACACACAATTGTTGTGTGTTGTTTTTTCGTTCAAATCAAATTATGGATTGAGTTGATTTATTTAAATCCAACTACTGCTTTACACTGATTTTTTTGAAACGAACTACTGTTTTAACATTGATTTGGTTTTTCATAATGGATCATTCGAGCTGATTTAAAAAAAAAATTTCAGTAGTTGACACAAAAATAATTTGGTGTTGACAACTGTGTACAAGAAACAAATGCATTCGTGCAGGGGTTTAGTACATACATACATAAATTGTGCTCCATTTTTTGAAATTTTATGTTTCTCGCATCAATTTTAAATGTAACTTATTTTGACAGTTCTTGTGAGAAACTTTTCGCAAAATATTAATACAGAAACACTTTTTCTCACATCCTTCCAATAATTGCTGGAAAATTATTTAAATGACAGATAATTCTCCCAAAGTAAAGATACAGAAACACTTATGTGAGAAAAACCATTTTTTGTTTCATATTGCACTGTTTTTGTCATAATTCACTTGTTTGTTTCATGCGTTAAATTTTACGATGCGAGAAATACAGAAACGGGCTACTGTATCTTGTTGTATTAGAAAAGCACCAAGTAAATACAAACACAAATAATTCAATTAAATTAATATTAAAAAAGATTCACATGGAATGCCAAACTTAGTATACCTTCATTCACCAGAATTCAGACTTCCTACTTATTATTTGAGTTTTCAGTTCCTATTCGCCCTACTGAAAATTATGTTCCCCTAAGACTTCAATACTTTCGGTGTAATAATCCTATTCGCAGAAAGACCTCTAAATTTTTAAATCTTAAGTGTCTTAAAATAACTTTAATCTGAATTTTTTTCATTAACTAGATACTTACGGCCTTGTTCATAAAAAAGCAGGTAAATAAAAGGTTTATTAAACAATTTTTTTATGAATACTTGTTTAATGAACCTTTAATAAACTTGTTTTATTTTTTATTAATAAGGGGTTTAAGATTTAATTATTTTAAGCATAGGTACTAGCCAGTACGTAGTTTTATCGATATATTTAAAAATAAGACTATTTGAGTGTTTGTAATTCTCATTCACTCTGCAGTTTTATTAACTAATAAATTTGGTTTTTCTAAAACTGTTTGGGAATAAGTTTCCTGATGGTCTGGCCTAAGCAACCAGTGAAATGCGCATAGAAACAAGCTTATCCTCCAACATTAAATTTCAGTGTATTTATCAAAAATAAAAATTGGGAAATGAGCACATCAAACAAAATTTTATTAAAGAAAAAATATCATAATTTTTTAACAAATGTTGAAAATATTTTTTCTTAATTTTTTTTTTTAATATATTTTTTTATGTACCCTCATAATATGGCAACGCAAAACTAAGGGCATATGTTGCCAGATAAAATTGGTCGAAAATCGTCAAATTTTATGGAAAATTTACTAAGCTAAATCGTCACAAAAATCGTCATTATAGAAAAACACTAACTTTTGTTAAGTTTTAAAAATTTGTTGTTATGTTGTTGTTTATTTGATTGGCTTAAAGTCATAAAAAATTATAAATAAAAAAAAATTTTCCAATTTTTAATTTTGTTTTTTCTTTTTCATCCGATATTTCGACCATACATCGATGGTCATCTTCAGGGGCTACAAAATACACATATCGCACTTGTTCCTCGAAACAGAGTCAACTCAAAATTTATAAATTTTCAGTAGAGGCAAAAAAACTTTTTTTTTTTAAAGGATTCCTATATTACAAATGGGGATAAAACTGCATTTTTTTACGCAAAATACTAAAGAAATAGATCAAAGATTTTTACAGTGGGTAGATATGGCCACTGTTATCGGTTTCTTGCAAAAAGTAAAAATTTAAAAATTTTGAGTTGGCGCTTTTTAGAGGAACAAGTGCGATATATTTACCCCCAGATTCATAAAAAATATTAAAGGTTTATAGCAGGCTTATGAAACGAATTTTCTATAAAAATTTGTTTAATAAACCTTTTATTAATCAAAAATATTTTTTTATGAATATGGGGGTAAATGTTTGAATTTTATAACATTTAAAACACTGTAAAATTAAAAAACTACAAACAAGTTGATATTTTCATCAACTGGAGAAATAAGACAAAGTCGATAAGGCGAAATCGATAGGACAATAGCAATTGATGAAAACATGTTAAGCTGTTAAGACGTATCAACTTGTTTGTAGTTTTTTAATTTGACAGTGTTTTAAATGTATGTATTGATAATGTTTCCTTGTGTTATTATAATATACAATTTTAACATTAAATATATGTGTATTTAGTAGCCCCTGAAGATGACCATCGATGCATGGTCGAAATATTGGATGAAAAATAAAAAACAAAATTAAAAATTGGAAACAATTTTTTTTATTTATTATTGTTTATGACCTTAAGCCAAACAAATTAACAACAACATAGATAATCGACACAGGTCAACATAAGATCTTGAACAAATTTGTTGTTATTTTAAGTTTCCGTTGCTAATAAAACTTTAATATATTCTGTCTGTTTTTTTGAAATGAAAATAAAAATTTTCTTTTGGAAACTTATTATTGAAGTAACACAACCAAAAATTTTTCAAAAGTATTTGGCATCCATAAGAAAAGTAAGAAAATGATCTTAAACCAAGAGATATCGAACACCTATTTGAAATGCTAAAATCCTGCTAAAGTGCTTAAAGAGAATGGTTGTAAAATGGATTTAATAAGACAGTACTAACTGATCAAATTGAACTCTTAGAAATATGCACCTTTTAGTACGGTATTTTGTATTTTGTATTATGAACAGCTAAGACATGAAAATTACTGCCAATCAAATAAATTAAAGTATCTAAGAAGCTAAAATCAAATAAAATTATATTACATACAAACATTTGTTAACTTGTACAAAATTTTTCATTAAAAAAAATCGTCAAATTTTGGGTATAAATCGTCGAGTCGCCAGTGGACAATTTTTGTACCCAAAAATCGTCAAATATCTTCTGAATTAATACGAAAAGTAACAAATACTTTAGCGTTTTTAGTTTTTGCTAGAATATAGATACAAAAATGTTCCGCAAGCAGCTCTCCCTGGAAGAAAGAACAACTATAATCGATTTGTATGAGCGATAACATAAAAAGTATGGAGAAATGAGAAAAATAGTATACTGTAGTCGATTCACTGTAAGAAAAGCTGTTCAACTAAAATAAAGAAGAAAATCGAGTTTAAAAATATGCCTGGAAGTGGCCGGCCGTCAAAACTCACCGAAAAGGTTAAAAGGCATATTAGACCCATTAACGACTGCCACAAAAACAGCCGTTGCACTAGAAATAAATCAAAATGCTTAAGTTAAATCCTCTACTGGGCGACGATGTTTAAATAATCAAGGTTTATTGCATGTGTTCTAAGAAAAAAACCGCTCATAAACAAAGTCAGCAAACAAAAGTGTAGACTTCGCAAAAACGGAATTAAGTTAGGCCCAAGTGTTTTGGGATCGACTAATTTTTAATAGCGAGTCGAAATGAAGTGACGCAGAGATGGTGAAGTTTTGAACCCTACAAATACAATAAAGACGGTTAAATAAGGAGGTGAAAGTGTTATGGTTGCACAGAAAAAAATTTTGCCACAATTAAAGCGTTAATCAAAAATAAAATCAGTTTTAATTAAAAATGTAATCATGTGAATTAAACGTTTAATCAAGTGAATTAAATGTTTAATCAAGTGAATTAAAAGTTTAATTGATACTATTAATTTGCACCAGTAAACAGATTAAAAATAACAATTAAATGTTTAATTCACTTGATTAACCGTTAAATTAAAACTGATTTTATCAAAAATTAATTTTGGGAATGAAAAATTTATTATTAATTAATTCATTTATTAATGATGTGCTAATAATCCCAATTTTTTAATGAAAACACTGAAATTTATTGTTACTGATTTTATATTTGATTAATGCTTTAATTGGGGCAAAATTTCTTTCTGTGTGGTGTGAAGCTGATGTCCTTTTCGGGTGTAAAGAACGCTGTATTTATTACAAATACCAAAATCGCGGGCTGATTTTCACCATTTGTTCAACAAAATCAGTTGTTTTGGTTTTGGTTTTTATACAAAGAAAGTCGGTCTAATAAGCACTTGATTAGTGTAGGGTATTTTATATCGTGTTCGACCTTATGTAATTTCTAAATCTGTAGGATTTCACAAAATAACCTCACTTTTCCTTTAAGCCTGTAAATGTTCAGCAAAGAAATATTTGCAAGTGTAATCAAATTATTTTTTGTACACTTTTTTTTTTATTATGTTTGTTATCAAAAACATTTTCTATTTCTATGATTTTTATTTGTTCTCTTTACGATTTGTTATTTTTTTTAAAGCAAGAAAAAACTAAACAAAAGCCATAAATTTCTATAAAATACTTAATTTAATGAAATCAATGATGCTAAAAAAATAAAATGCTTAAAGATTTAGTATTTGGATACACTGCAAGAAAATTCGAAATAAAATGTTGTATGTGAGCATTTTTATTTGTATGGAAATCCCTTTAGTTTATTCTTTAAAAATTATTTATTTATTTATAATCAAAAAAAAAAAAATAAATAAAAACGTGTGATAGTGGTTAAGTAGTGAAATTGTCTGCCTAAGAATGTATTTACAGTTTATAATAGAACCAATTAGAGACGAGCAAATTTATAACTACTGATGTATTAAAAAATAGCAAAGATGAACGAATTAAAGCAGCGAAGAACAAACTGATTTATTAAATTCTTATCTAATTAAAATGCTAAAATCCTTGAACTTTTCAGTTTGAAAAGAAGCATCCATATCGTTTAAAGTCACTTTTCTTTTCGAAGTAAAAGTGGAATCTTCTTGGTTATTTTCTTATTTATGAAAATATTTTACATGTTTAAGGTTTACAAAACAAATTTTGTATGAAAATTGTTTCTTAATAAACGTTTGTTAAATTCAACAATCGTTTATTAATGCGGGGAAAATCTACATTTAACTATAATTCAATAGTTAATATAGCCAATATCTCTGAACATTTAAATGCCTTCGTAATTTACATGAAAGAAAAATTTTAAATAATCTGTTTTCTATTCCATTTGCTAGAGCAATAACTCGTATGCAAACTAAAGTCTTTTTAAGTCCATTCCAAATTATGTGCCAGTTGTATTGATGGTCATTATTTACGATATAAATATTTTAATATTTTTTTTTTTTATTTTTTCTATGTGCTTTGGAAACTTATTTCCCTTACAATACAATTGTCTACTGCGCCATAAAAGGTTAGAGAGTACAATCGAACAAAAATTATAAAAACTAAAAAAATATTTTGAAACAATTTCGACCATAAAGTGTCAGATAAGTGAAATAAGTAAATTTAAAAATAAGTCTAGAGAGTTTCATTAGAATATGACTGGACAACAGCTATACTATCACTAGACTATGACTAGACTATGACTAGACTATGACTAGACTATGACTAGACTATGACTAGACTATGACTAGACTATGACTAGACTATGACTAGACTATGACTAGACTATGACTAGACTATGACTAGACTATGACTAGACTATGACTAGACTATGACTAGACTATGACTAGACTATGACTAGACTATGACTAGACTATGACTAGACTATGACTAGACTATGACTAGACTATGACTAGACTATGACTAGACTATGACTAGACTATGACTAGACTATGACTAGACTATGACTAGACTATGACTAGACTATGACTAGACTATGACTAGACTATGACTAGACTATGACTAGACTATGACTAGACTATGACTAGACTATGACTAGACTATGACTAGACTATGACTAGACTATGACTAGACTATGACTAGACTATGACTAGACTATGACTAGACTATGACTAGACTATGACTAGACTATGACTAGACTATGACTAGACTATGACTAGACTATGACTAGACTATGACTAGACTATGACTAGACTATGACTAGACTATGACTAGACTATGACTAGACTATGACTAGACTATGACTAGACTATGACTAGACTATGACTAGACTATGCCTAGACTATGACTAGACTATGACTAGACTATGACTAGACTATGACTAGACTATGACTAGTGTAAAGTACGGACATTTAGTCACCAAAAATTAAGTCAAAAAAAAAAGAACAAAGAAAAAAAGTAACAACAAATATAACAAAAAGCAAACAAATGAAATATACTACGAGCATTGAACATTGAGCTAAAATAATAAAAAAAATAGAAATAAATAAATATGAGAACTGACCTAATTTAAAAATTAAATAAATAAATATGAGAATTGACCTAATTTTAAATTTGCCAACTATATCAATCAAATAAAATTATAGTAATAAGATATTTTCTAAGTATGTTAAAAATTGCATAATAGTAAAGTAAGAGTATGTTAACAAAATTGTATAAATAGGAAAATTAATGGCAAATAAAGGCAGAATCAATCTGGCAATTGAAGACAGTTTTTGACTCTCATATTCAGGCTCCTAGTGAATCACTGGTAGCAGCCTACCAAGTAGCTCAGAATACACTTGAGCTGTAAATAAACTAAAGTGCTATAGGGAAAACATTTTCTACACCGAAACACCTTATACAACCCTTACACTAGACTATGACTAGTCTATGACTAGACTATGACTAGACTATGACTAGACTATGACTAGACTATGACTAGACTATGACTAGACTATGACTAGACTATGACGAGATTATGCCTTTGGGAATCTAGACTAGACTTTGACCAAACATTGACGCAGGTATTCGTGTAAAATATATATATATATATATATATATACAAGATTTTATTTCAAATTCTTATACCCCAAAGTCTTACTTTCTGTAATCATAAAATCTCCTTAACTTTTATTATTTTCATTTGAAGGAAAAGAGTTTATTTAGTATTTTTATATTTCTGCTTTAAGTAAATTATTTTTACTTCATTATTTTGTTCTTCACTGTTAATGGTTAGTGAAAGATTTTAGTTTAGCTTGTTTATTATACGGTCCAGTTGATTTCGTTAATTCTGGTTAGGCTTGTGTTAAATGCGTATGTGGATGTGTGTTCCTATATGGATTTCGCCGATTTCCTCCAAGATGTTTTAATCTTCGTTAGGTTAGTGGGTACATATTTTTTCTTATCTCTGCCAGCTCCTTAATGGCCTGCTATGGGTAAAGGCTGTATTTTACTTTCTATATCTTCTATTGTGTGTTGTTGGTCATCATTATCATCATCTCTATCCTTTTTTTCTCTCTTTAATTTGATGACCAATACTTCCATCATTTTTTGATTGTGGTTATACGAGAATAATGGATTTGCTGCTTCTCTGGTTGGCTGCATACATGTCAGTCCAGTAATTTGATGGGTATGTGTGTAAATGTATGTGTACTTAGTTTCCTGTTATTGTTACATAAATTGTTTTGCCTTAACTTAAGCGCATTAAACTGTGTAAATCTTTTGGAAGTCGTTACACATTTTCTTGATACTCTTTCTTTTTTTCGCTTTATCTGTTTTTTGCTGTCGCATTTTATTGTTTGCTAAACAAATTTAGTCGTCTTAGAGGAAAATAAACATAAAGCTATAAAAGTACGAAGCTGTTTGATGATGAGAAAAACATTAATCTATATTCATTTGGGCATTTCATTTCATGTCTTTTCTAATCCCATTTTACGCATCAATTTAGAAAAAACACTACTGGAAATAATTTAAATTTACGATAAAAGTCAAAAGTCAAAATTTATCAGAGTCTTTTAAAGTGTATTTTTAGGAGAAATTCTTAAAATACTTTCTTACTTAAACTTACAAATACAAATTTAACCCGGGGATAATGGCTGTGGACACGATGCCGAAATCATAGGCAATGAAACGCAATTCGGCGCAAATTTTTCTTACATTAATAATTGATGTTGTTTTTGGGATAAAGTTAAAACTTCAAAATTCGTTAAATGGCCAAAACTTTTACAAAAACTCCCAAATAGTACAAATCCCTTTGAATTCTGCCAGCGAAAAATATGGCTTGGTTTGGTCACACACAAGCTCATTTAATAAGTTTTACCAATATTTAGGTAATTTTATTCATAGTTTTGTTGCTGGAACCATATTAGGATTAGGCCATTGATGACCTTGAGCAACTAAGTGTTCTTTCGTTTTGAGGCGTAGAACTTTTTTTAAGAATAAAACGCAACAACTTAATGGTATGACCGAAATTTTGGCTTCATAACCTCACAAACTTAATGGCAATTGATTTCCAAAGATGTCAAATCAAACGAACAAAATGACCAATTACCAAGTCCATTTCTTGAGATAATTCGGTCACCAAACATTTGGCTCAACAAAGTGATGGTTTCATGCTCTATATGGCATGTCGTCTGGATGAAACCATTTCAAAGACATGAGGCATTAATTATGAATGATTTGCCTGCAGCGTCGCTATTCACGGTAATGTTGGCAGCAGTTACGGGTTTAAAGGCAAATGGGCGCATGGCGCCTTCGGCATGTAAACAGTGATTTTTTTTGCTTTGGGATGTAATGGAGTCCCTTGAGGATACCCGTAAGCCTCATCGCTGATCTTAATTTGATAATAAAAATCTATTTCAACTTTCAATTGATTCTCAGCCCATTCCCTGAACACACGACACAATTGACGGTCCGCTGGCATTAGTTCTTGCACAAGTCGGATCTTGCGTGGATGTAGACCAAGATCTTTCCTTATAATGTTCCAAGTAGTGGACGTGCAGAGACCGTGATGCTGAGCGTCACAGAGTCGGGTTGTTAAATTCAAGCCCTCCGTGACAATCACGTCTACAGCGGCATTGGCTTCTTCTGTCCGAACGGTACGGGTTCGGTTTCGCTAAATTTTATCCAAAAGAGAAAATGTGGTGATGGATCGATCCATAGTATTGCGTATTGGATGCTCAGATGGATGATTATGCGTACCGTAAACTTGAAAAAGTGATCTATAAGTTTGGGGAATTTCGGAATTAAATTTTTACGAACGCTGTTCTGGTGTTGGTCTATTGTGATTTGCCAAAGTATTTATACTGAAAAAAAGTCGAACACACTTCATTAGTATTACAATTATTCCTATCGGAAGTTCTATACGTCTAATAAGCACCCTATATAATGTATTGTGCGATGAGACTAGACGTATTTTTCAATTGGCTTGGCGACTTCTGTCCAAGCCAAAGAAAGTTGCGATATGGTTTTAAGTCCCTTAGAAATTATTTATTGTTATTTTCATCTTAAAACTGTTTTTTAAAGAAGTTTTTGGTGATTTAAAGTTATTTACTTATTTTTTTTGTTTTTTTTTTGCTTCTTATGCTCTTGAGAACATAATGAAAATAGACAAAAATTCTCAGGTAAATCAACAAAAGTTACGAATCTTACATAAATTTTACTTAGATACTTCAGACTAAATAAAAATTTACGAGGCATCTTTTATACAGCCATTAACTATATTAATCGAATTTGTTCTTCCCCCTATTTATTACATTTCTTTTCCCAACTTCTTACGAGCAAATGCAAATAATTTATGTTCTCCTCCTTTTTCTTACTGGCAGCTCCTATTTTTTTTTTTTTTTCTTTTTAGCCAAGGACTTAAAAGCATAATTTGTTAACATTTTCACATTTATTTACTAGAATTTATAAGTGGATAAGAGTTTGTCTGCAGACATGACTTTGGAGTAGTCAATTTCAAAATGCCTTTTTCTATTCCCAAATTTTTTTTTTACTTATTTATTCATTCGTTTATTATCTTCATTTAGTATTTTGAGCAATTTTTTAAAACATAAGAAACGACAGTAACAGAAATGTGTTGCAATCGTTGATACACCACATGTTTTATTGCTGAATGAAAAATAAACAATAAAAAATTATAAATGAGGAGTTCTATAAGAAAGCGATATTACTTCATTTTATTCGTTTTTCTTTTTACTTTTCGATTAATATTAAATTCTACATATTAAAATAAATGATACCTTTGATTATAAAATAGGAAAATCTCATTAATTTCGCTGTAATAAAGGATCAAAAATAAAGATTCAGAACGAAACCAGTGTTGCCACGACCAAAAAATTGTTTTTAACAAATATGTACAAATAAAGTAGCCAAATGCAACCAAAAGTAACCAAATTATTTATATATTCAAAATACTAATTTATTTGCACTACAGTTAAAAAAAAATATAAAACGCAGCGCAACGTCAAAAAATAATATTGAAAGCACAAATAATGTCAGAAATATTTTGTAATTTTTTTATTGCTTTCTACAGAAATTCATGTACCGTTTCAAGATTTTCAATGCCACAATGCAGCGTTTGAAATTTTAAAACGCAATGTGAATTTCTGTAGAAAGCAACAACAAAATTACAAAATATTTATGACATTGTTTGTGCTTTCAATGTTATTATTTGGCGTTGCACCGCGTTTTATATGATAAGGGCCTTAATTTAATTTTGGAAGTGTATAGATAACTAAAACAATTTTCACAAATAGAATCTGGGAATTTGTGCTTTTTCATAAGCTACTTTATTTTATTCAACATTTTTTATTTTTTTCGAATTTATTCTATGAGCTAAATTTCAGTTATGTATTTTATAAAGCTTTTTGTAATAGTTCTATTCCTTAAATTTATAAAATACATAACTGAAATTTAGCTCATAGAATAAATTCGAA
Organism: Pollenia amentaria; assembly: GCA_943735925.1. Lineage (NCBI taxonomy): Eukaryota > Metazoa > Arthropoda > Insecta > Diptera > Polleniidae > Pollenia > Pollenia amentaria. The sequence goes on along the minus strand of OX031010.1, from coordinate 176,626,358 downwards.
AAAAATAAAAAATGTTGAATAAAACAATTTTCGTAAATTTTGTTTCTGTTTTCATGTTAATGTTCACTCCTTCGACGCATTTTTAAGAATAGCCACCAATATATAACTATGTATATAGACTAGGGATGCCAAACGGGAAATCCCGACTCCAGAAATCCCGGGATTTTTCGGGATTGATAAATCCCGAATCCCGGGATTTATTTTTATGAGTCCCGGGATTTTTAACATATCAATTTTTATGTACAAAACTGTTCGTTTGTATTGAATTTTTATACTATAACAAAAAAAATTATTAAAAAATTATATATGAGTTATATTTTTTATTGCAAATAATTCTTATTTTTGAGTTTAATTTTTGTTTTTGCCACACAGCGAGTATTTAAAATTTTTAATTTTTGCTTGATCTATGACGACAATTTCTGGAATTTTTGTATTTTGCTTAATAAAAACCATTATATTAAGTAGAATCGAAATTTTCAGATCCACATCTCAAGCCTTTTTTACAATTACGTTTAGCAAGTTCAGCTTTGGCTTAAGACATAATACCAAAATAAAAATGATTATTTTTTATGCAAAATATAGAAATCAAGAAATAATTATTATATATCAAGCAAAAAATAAAAATTATTCACGATCCAATTAAAGTTTTATTCAGAAACCAAAGAATAAAAGTTGGTATAATCATAACAATTAAGTCGTAATATTGATGAAATAGCTCATAATCCTGCCGGTACAATAATAATAAAAACACTATTTGACGTATTCATAAATAAATTATTTAAACTTGAAATCTGTTTTAAGAAACATTTGTACAAACATTTTGTTTTAAAATAAATTTCAAACGTACTTGAATTATTGATTATGAATCTCGCCCTCACCCTGGAGGTGCACTGCACTGCAGTCGACATAGTTTTACAGTTTTTAACTCAGCTATCGCGATCGATGAGGTACTACTCGTTGCAGTGTATTAAAGTCGTCAAAACTTAATTCACATTAAAAATTTGATTGCGGTCAAAAAACCGAAATGAATTGATCTAGAAAAACTAAGAGATACGTATGTTTTTTTAAGCTTTTTCAGAATCTGATCAATTTGATCATGGGTGAGGCCAGTGTTATAAACATATGTATAAAATAAATTGTTTTGTGGTTTTCATTTTTAAAAATTTATGTTACGTATATAAAACCTATTGAATATTCAAAAAGTGTTGTTTATTAAAAAAAAGTAGCATCTTAAAGAAACACATTGATCCCGAAAATCCCGGAAAATCCCGAAAATCCCGGAATCATGAAAATCAAGGGATTTCGGGATCCGGAATTTTCAAAAATCAGTACCGATTGGCATCCCTAATATAGACACATAAACCTCCGGATCGATTTTTATAAAATGTTGACCGTATGTTTCCGATGGTGAGGACAGTACAATAGACTTTATAATTTTTCGAAATGTTAGTGGAATTCGCACCTTCCAAAACAAAGCTAAAACTTATTTTCGTCTATTTGCAAAACTGTATGAGTTAGAGCTTTCAAACTCTCAACACACTATATGTCTATGTACATTACTGGGTTTCATATTACCTCGGTAGGAGTAGAGCAAAGGATACCCCAGATAGTGGTTTTATTTACAGTATATATAACTGATATGGCTTAATTGATAATCGATTACATAAAAAATCGTAGGGTATAAAGTCATTTCTAAAAATTTAAGGAATAGAACTATTACAAAAAGCTTTATAAAATACATAACTGAAATTTAGCTCATAGAATAAATTCGAAAAATAAAAAATTTTGTAAATGAAAAATAGTATAAATGTTTAGTGCATCAATACTATGGTATTCAAACGATTAACGGTTAATCGCACAACGGATTAATCGATTAATTTTTGTCGATTAACTGGTCGAATAATCTAAGATTGATTATTTTCGTTTAACGAATAATTCGAACAATTTAAGTCGATTAATCGATTAATCGAAAATTTGTTTTTTCACAGTGCATATGTATTAGTTTTTTTCTTTTATGTAAAAAAAACAAGCCGGTACGTTTTAAATACTTTTTTATTGTTTCTTAACACAGGAACATTTCCTTCGAGTAATGATTCAGACGAAGAAGATTATTTTTTTTTGAGACGAATAAAAACAACCTTCTACCAGACCTGAACAAGATTATTAAAAGTATTAAAATTATTAAGAATGTAAAAAGAGATACAAGTGGTATAATGGAATAATAAAATTTTTAGAAAAGGCAAGAATAAGAACAGAGAAATTAGATACAACGATTCACTTTCAATCCCTCCAATTTCAATAATAAATTAAAGAATATTTTTTTAAATTAAGTGTCATCAAAACAAAACAATGAAATCGTTTAAAACATAAGCATTTTAAAGATTACACAGTGCGACAGGAACAAATACCTAGGCTGCGATACCTTTTTTCTAGTAGGTTTTGTCGAGGACAACAAGACTGTGTAATTTATAAAATGAAATAATATTTTGATGATTTTTATTTAAAGTTTAATAACTCGGGGTTTAGCAAATTTCAAGGACACAGCCTTGTTGTACTCGACAATACCTACTAGAAAAAAAATTAACGCATCCCTGGTATTTCTGTCTCATTCTTTTTTGTAACACTGTGTTATTTAAGAAGATTATCTTAAATTTGTATGCTATTTTTTATTTAAAAACTGTTCCTCTTTTATTGCATGAAGTACAATTTGTTATATTGTTGTTACTTTTTTAATTAAATTTTTATGTTAAAAAATATAATTTTTGGGCATATTTTTAAACTTCTAAACCAGACAAAATTAGAACTGTTCGCATAAACGAATAATTTTAAATTGTTCGATTATTTTCGATTAAATGTTTACCTCGAATAATTATTTGCGTGATTAATCGATTAATGCAAAACACCGATTAATTGAATACCATAATCAGTACCACACACAAGTCTGTATTTCCTGAAAAGCGGAGCGGGTAATTGTAGTAGTAACCCTGCAGGCACGCGATCAAATGTAGTTTTCAAGTTATGACACAGAGTGCTGTCAAAATTTACAAAAATTTAAGCTTTGATGTGGGCTGCATGCTGTTTTAAAGCAATTTATTTTCAAGATGGCATCAAGAAAACAACTTATAAAGACAATTGAAAAATCTGCTCATTACCATTGTAATTCGCTGTTTTCTTAAAAGTTATTTGAAACACTCAACTTGAAAGAGAAGCTGAAAGCAAATTCGTTCAATTTTAAAAAGCATTAGTGAATTGCTTCAAATTTTTTTTGGTGGTATTAAAACGAGAAGTGCAATACTTGATCGTCTAACTCCCAAGTATAACAAAAAATTTGTTGTTTTTCACAATGAGAAAAAAAAGTAACGAATTTTGGTTAAAAGTAATCAAAACGGCAACACTGTTCGACACTAAATACATTGGGCTATCGAAAATTTGAAATTAAAGCGACCAGAGAAAAAGTTCAAATAATCGAGAGTTCATATTACCAGGAGTTGGTGTTTTATATTTTAAAATACAATCATATTCAAGGCGAATTCACTACAGGTGGCAGCGAAAAGCCTGTCGGTTTTCTATGTTTTTTCAGAAATGGTTGACCTATCGAGCCGTAAGCACTAACAAGGTAATGCAAAAAACATTTGTTTAATCAAATTATAGTTTGTTATCGGACAAGATGCCATTCAAATAATTAAAAGTTACCGAGGCGTCGTACTGGGTGGCGCAAAAGTTGGCCTCCGATATTTGTGACTGCAATTTTTTTATAAATTAAAAACTGTAGTTTTGCTTTCGCGTGTGTTAATTTAGGCCCTGATTGTGTTAAACACAACGCAACGCCAGAAATTGCATTGAAAGCATAAGTAAAGTCATAAATACCCGTCAGGAATACGGGAACTTATCGCCGGAAGTATTGGCAAGAGTGCTGGAACATGCCACAAATCCGGCTCGTATAGTCATCAATGCTGGAGGCGGCCACTTGCCAGATACAATTTTTTTTACTTCATTAAAAAAAATTTAAACATTAAGGCCCTAATTGTGTAAAACGCGACGCAACGCCATAAAAACCATTGAAAGCAAAAACAAAGCCATAAATATTTTATATTTTTGTTGTTGCTTTCTACAGAAATTTACATTGAATTTTTAAATTTCAAACGCTGCATATCTTGTAGCGTTGAAAATTTTACAATGCAATAAGAATTTCTTTAGAAAGTAACAACAAAATCATAAAATTTTTTTGACTTTGTTTTTGCTTTTAAAGCAATTTTTGGCGTAGCGTTGCGGAACAGCCGAATATAGCACACTTTTTTGTTTTGGACTAATTTAATATTTAAAAAATATATCGGTCATTTGCTGCACCATCGTCATAACTTAAAAATATATATGTTTTACAGAAAACGACTTAAATTTGCATACAACATAATGGAAAAATAAATTTTTATTCTTCTTTCATTAGTTGAGTTTACAATATCTTCATGTGACATAATAACGACTTCATAAACACCTGATTTCCTATGCATTAGTGATATTATGAAGTCGATTTTTGACTTATGGCGTTTTGTACAAGTAAAATAATATCGTTTTTTTATGGAAGTCTTTAAATGCAAACATGATTTCGTTTATTGAACAGAAATTGGTAATAAATTTCAATAAGTATTTCATAAATTCTGTTCTAAAATATATAAAATTGATATGCCCATAATGAAGGCAATTGAAACTGAAACAGAGATTTATTTATTAAATAAAACAAAAATTTAAAAAGAAAAAATATTTTCCAAGAAACAAGTTTTTACTTAAAAATGTATTTTGAATTTTGTAAAAGGCAATTTGTATGAAAAGTAAATAGAATTTAAAGGAAATAATAACCAAACTAAAGCAGAGTTTTATAAAAATGAACAGAATTTCCTGCCCTGCAAACATTTTCGATCGAAAAATAATCTAAATAGTTTCCCCATTTAGCAAAAACCTATCGCTTTTGATGTAGTTACATCGTTCGGGAAGAAGTGTCCCACTATGGTAATACAGTAGAATCGCGAAAAAGTTAACTCTCGTAAAAGTTAATCCTGCGGTTAATTTAACCAAATTTTAATTTTAGGTTAACTTTTCTGTCCGTATTAATAGAAAAAATTATCAAATCAGTGCAAAACATAACAAATCAGATAAGATTTTAAGCCAAAAAAGGAGAGTTTGAACAAAATTGAGATATACAAAAAAGAAAAACTATTGGCGTTGTATTTATGTATATCTAAACTTTAGATTCTAAAGTACCTATCTGAAAAATAAAAACGAAACGTCACAAAATCCTCGAGGATATGGAGAATACATAGTTGGGTATTCATTTAATCGGGCTTTTGCTTTAATCGGTTAATCGCTCGATTAATTAACCGAGGTTTTGGCTTAATCGGTTAATAATCGGTTTTGTAATAGATCGATTAACCGATTAATAAAGTTTTTTTATAAATTAAGTAATTTAAATACATAAAAATGCATAAATTATTTACTTTTTGGAGTTTATTTTTAAAAAAAAAGCAATAACATAACAGTTCTTGATCTAACACGAGCAAACAAAAAATAATTCATAAATATGTAATACACAGAGGGAAAAAAGACGTTCTAAAATTGTGAACCACTGGTATCAATTTGTGAACAAAGTGTGGACAGTTTTTTTGTGAACACCTGTTGACAAATTAAGAACGAACTGTGGTCAAATTAAGAAATAAATGGGAAAAAGTACCATGTGGTTACAAATAGTGAACGAATCGTTCTCAAATTAAGAATAAACCGTTCATAAAAAGAGAACATAAGTTGTCATCTGGTTTGTTTGATTTACATATGTATTTTTTACATTCAGTTTTTAGTGTTTAACAAGTGCGGTCAATTCTTAGCAAATAAAAATGGAAAAAGAAATTAATGAGCAAAATATATTCAACGACGACAACAATTTGTTTTATTTAGATGTGGGGCAGTCTTATGTTATAGAAAACTCTGTCGTAACTACTGAAGTAAGTTCAATTCCAGGCAGTAATGATTGTGAAGTTGAAAAACTTAAAACCTTTCTCAAATCTATTGATCTGGAAATTGTTTTTGAATTCTTAAGAGGTAAGAATGAATATCTACAATATGGATTTTTAAAGTTAAAATAATATCTCTAATTTTTTTTATTTTTTTAGCTGCCCAAGTCACCTTTCGGAGTTTGCAGTATCTGAAAGAAGAGGACTTAAAAGAAGTAATAACGCCATTGGGACTTAAGGGCACTCGGTATAAAGAAAAATATTACTTGGCTTCAAATTTTAAACGTATTGAATTATTTAGGATTAAAAGTTTTTTAATTGAAAATGATTTAATTTATGTTTTATGTTATTCAGTGAATATAACCGGATTTGACATTTATTTTCAGTCATACGAAGTTGGTTTTCCAAACAAACAGATATATGTGAAGCCAATTTTCGATTTTTTTAGTCTCCCATTTCATTTATATTCAATTAATAACTCTAAGTCATATTTTAGACCTAAGTATGTATAACTTTTTTATTAAGCTTATTTTATAAAACACTTAATCAGAAAATAAAATAATTTTGTATTTCTTGGGTTCACAATGGGTTAGACATTAAAATAAGAGACCAGCTGGTTCACAAAAAAAGAACGGTTCGTTCTCAGAAAGTGAACGGCTCGTTCTCAGAAAGCGAACGGATCGTTCTCAGAAAGCGAACGGTTCGTTCTCAGAAAGCGAACGGTTCGTTCTCAGAAAGCGAACGGGTTGTTCTCAAAATGAGAACAACTTGTTTCCGAATAGAGAACACATCGTTGTCAAAATAAGAACAAAGCGTTCACAGAATAAGAACATTTGGTAACAAATTGAAAACAAATTGTTCATAAAATTTTGTGAACGAATGTTGACAAAATGAGAAAAATCGTGCTTAACTCACTTTTGTCAACGAATGGTGTCAATTTCGTTCTCTTTAGAACGGTTTTTTTCCCTCTGTGTACATATTTTTTAATTAATACATAAATTTTATGTAGTAATTAAAAAATAAACTGTTTGATAATTTTGATAGTTTAAGGAGTCTTTAAAAATAATCTTTTAGAAAAATGTTTAGGATTTAAGCGATTATTTTCTTTAGTTTTGATAAATCTTGACTTGGAAAAAATTCTTTCACTTATCGCTGATGTTGGAGAAATCGAACGCCATCCATAATGCATAATGTGTAATTTCTCAGTCCTTTTCCTGGATTTCTCTAAACGTTTAAAATCTTCCTTTATGTCATTAGAGTCCTGTTTTAATTTTTTTAGATTGTGAACTCTTCTTGTTTCGGTTAATTCTGTTAAAAGATTGATATGAGAAAATATGAGAAGAAACAAATAACTAAGCACAAACATACATATGGGAAGCTCCAGCGATAAGTCTACTTTTTGTAACGAAACGCCAGAAGTAATTTAAATCGTTTATCAAAAATTGTATATGTATAATTTACGTTTTTATATGTTGTGTAAAGCGCAACTAGCTCTACATTAAGTTACAAAAGGGATAGCATTTGAACAACATGGTACTTAAATACAAAGTTATTTGCTTTCTGGCGTTACATTACAAATAGTAGATTTTTCGCTGGAAATTCCCATATGTAGATAAAACGAGCAAAGATAAATTTGATAAATTGGAAAATAAATCTTTAGAAGTCCAAAGCTTATTAAAAAGGTTTTATACAAAAAGTCTTGCTCAATTCGCAGCCTTATGCAGTTTTGTAATGCAAGTCAAAATCCACTTCTGTTTTTTGTAACGTCACGGCGCACTATGCTTCGACCCATAGACAAAAATCAAAAAAAAAAATGTTTGTCTCAAATTGTTTTTAAATACAGATTTTTTGAAAGATAATATGGTATCTCAAATAAATGTTAACAAAAAAAATTTTCTGATTGCTTTTACCACCACGAGAGGGCGTTAAAATCAGATAATTTCATGCAAAAATGACAACAGAGAAATAGGTTTTAGTTGTTTCACAAAAATAATTCTGAAAAATTAATTTTTTTTTAAAAGTCACTCGAAATTTGGTTTTCAGGTACCTTAATATATTTGCAGTTAAACTAAAATTTAGAATTTAGTATTTATTTACAAAATAACTTTTTTTTATTGCTCTGAGAAACACATTTTTTTTGTTGAAAATCCAAAAATTACTTAAGTTTGATGGAGTATAAAAAAAATTATATAAAATTAGATATTTTTTTTTTCTGTTTTTGTAAGTTTATACTCTTAGCTAACAGGGTATTCAAAACTTAGTGCCTATTTTTTACCACAACTTAAAATAAATGCGTTTTTTGTAATGGCTAATTTTATGATTTTTCCTCAAATATGCATTTAAATAGGCATTTCAGAGTGTTTAATATCATTGCGTAACACGTTTTATATTTTGAATGGTAAAAAATAAAGAAAAATAAATTATAGCATTAGTAGACCAAAACCACTGAAGCATTTTAAAAATTTAGCTCGAGTTCTTTTTTATGGCCCGCTGAAGTTTTTAATTTTTTTTAAAGTCGTTTTGAGTAAGTCTAAAAAATGTATTAAACGCCTGGGAGACTATCAAATAAATACATCAATCACATAGTTGTGTGCGTGCAGTCGTTCTTTTTCGGGTACACATACGCGTTGTCGGCAATGCTTGATGAAAATCAAAAAGTTTTGATTTATTTATTTGATGGCTGATTATTTGATAGTCTCCTGCTGTGATTGACAAAAAAAAAATTATTTTCTTTGTGTTTGTTGTCATGAAAAATATAAATATTTTGGTTTTTTACAAAATACAATTGTTGATTGCCGTGTTTATTTGTACGTCTCCGAAAAAGCCTCAAATAAACGACACTAGCACATATGCACTGATTGACGGGTTTATTTGAAAGTCTCCAGAGCCCTTTAAGTCTAATTCTGAGCCAAATAAGATTAATAGATGATTTTAATAAAATTTGATGACGGTTCTTTTCATAGAACTAATTAATCCTCTATCTGCCATTTTTAGGGGTCATTTCAAAGAGAAACATTAAGATTAAAAATAAAATAATAGATGCTGAAATTGGGAAATATATTCTTGGAGAAAATGTTGAAGTCGAAGATGAGATAATAGAAGACGAGATGAGTTCTTCGTTAAGCGAAAATTAGTTTTGGGAAGAATCAAGTAGCGATGATGCTTTGTTATAAGTTTGTCTTTATATGTTTTTTTTAACGTTTTTTATTTTAGGGCTTATAAAATATAATTATTAAGTTAAGCTATTATAATTTTTGTTTCAAAATCCAAACTTTCAATTGTTTTATCAAAATATATCGCCCTTAATCAACAGAAGGGTATTAAGTCAAAATGTTCAGTAGAAGTAAAACAGTTTTAAATTTAATATTAAAGGCATATGAAAATGAATTTTTAAACCAACCATTTTATTAACAAAAAGTAGGCAAAATAGCACGATATTTTTACAGCGGATATTAATACTACGCGTCGATTTTTTTTTTGAAAAGTGAAAAAATAAAAATTTGGATGGATCAAGAGCGATATGATTGTTTCATCATTTTTTAATGACGTTAACATTGCTAGTTTTCCTCTTTAATTTTTTCATTGTTATCTTTAAAATATCCTTATAGTTTTATTTTTTCAAGAGTATTTTAACCGTTTTACCCTTTTTTTAAATTAATGATGTTTTTGTATTTTCTACATTGATAATCCAATTCTACCCAAATTTGGCATTAATATATATATTGCAAATATCAATTAACATACCAAAATTTATTATTATTTGTGGGAGTGATAGCGTTTTTAATAAAGAGGATATATGGCAGGACCTTGAGTCCTTAGTCCGATTTAAATAAAAATTTACACACACGTTGCTAGTTGCATATGTATCAGCATGACCACTTCTTGTAATTTTGTGGGCATTATTGAAGCTAAAATTATATTTTTCAATTTCAGGATTTTTCCAAAAATTCATATTTTTCTAAACTAAGCTAGTTTATGCTAGTGTACCAAATTTCAAAAATATCTGACAACTTCTTCTATTTTTGTCCCTTCGTTATATGGGAACGAAGCATAGTGCGCCGGCGCTTATTTTAGCATATATCTTCAAATTCTTAGGATTGATTATTGTAAATTTGTTTCTGAATATATTGCTGCTTTATTACCTTGTAATATAAAAATAAACTTTCTACAAATTTGACTTCTTTATTTAATTTTTTTTTACATTTTGTCGTACAAATATCACGTCGCGTCACTAGCTGTGGACAGCAAAGACCCATTTAAAATGAAGATCCCTTCCTTGTTTGTATGAAAAACTATTTTCTAAACGCATACCTTTTGCATACGAGACGAAACAAATAATTAAAAACTCAAAAAAATATGTTAAAATACTACAAAAAATTAAAAATTTTGTTTCGTCGGTTAATCGGTTAATCGACTAAAATTAACCGGTTTAATCGTTAATCGAAAATAGCCAATTTTAAATTAACCGATCAGTTAATCGGTAAGTAATTAATCGGTTAACCGATTAACGGTTAACCGAATGAATACCCTAATACATAGGAAAAAACACACAGGAAAACATTGCCTACACCGAAATATGCCGATCTTAAGGCATGTTTTTTTAAATCAACGAAAACGTAATTGCGCAATGACTATTCCAATTTCAATATCAATAGCTAATCACGAGTTCGCGTTACTGCAACTTATAAAGACAATAATGCCAGTAATGGCTGGCTGAAAATTTTTTAGAAAATACACAGAATTCGCTATCTGAAAACTGTTCTTTCATTACAAACGTCAGATGTCGCACCTTTAGTTCATAAATTGTAGTTCACAAGCAATTGTGAACTTGAAACCAGCCGGTACAAATAAGATCTTTTTCTTTTTTAAAATGATGAAAACTAATTCTAAAAATAGGTATGTTTATTATTGCATTTTTTTACAATTAAAAATCGCTTAGAAAAGTTAATAATTCGAAAAAGTTAACTACCCTTGGGACATTTCGGTTAACTTTTTCACGATTCTATTGTATTTACATTAAGAATCCACTTAATGTCTTTATTTTATGACGAATTAGAGCGCTTTGGTAGTTTAATATCAATTAAATTTAGTAGTATCGCTTTTGGCTCCAAAAGTTACTCTTTTGAAGTTACATTTTTTCCAAGGTCTTAACTGTTATAAGTTTTATCGTGAATTAGTTAAGGAATTAGTATTACATTGTAACTGTTATTCGGTTTTCCTTATGATAATTATTATCTCGCAATTTTTATTTTTTTTTTATTGCATGATAATAACTATTGATAAAGAAAAAAAATATTTGTTTCACATAACTCTTATTTCTTGTTTTTTATTTATAGATTATTTCGATAATAGTTACTCGAAAGGCAGTGAAATAATAATTATTCGTAATAGTTATATTAATAATTAATAATTATAAATGTACACGTTTGTAAAATGCGCGATTATAATTGGGTTATTAACAAGCCCTGTTCAGAGTTCTTCACTTAAAAGAACTCTGATTAAGCTTTACAAACATAAGTGCCAATTTTTCGTCAGATAGATTGCATCTTTGGTCATTCTAAATCATACGCAAAGCGGAAAAGGCTCTTTCAACGGTTACCTGCGTTTCATACAGATTTTTTTATTTAAGAATTTTTCATAAAAAATAGCAAAATTTTAATTATTATTTGTAAAAATTTATTAATAACTATTAAAAACCAAATTTTAAAATATAAATTGGAAAATAATAATTATCCATAACAAATACTTTTTTTGTTATGCATAACTATTTCAAAGCAATAAATAAAAATATTAATTGGATATAATCGTTATTTGCAATTAATTGCTTTTTAAGTCGTTCATAATAATTATTAACCAATTTTTAAAAATATTCCTCAAAATGGGCAATTTTTTCGATTTTGGAAATTAAGATAATAGTTATTTTGGGTCCTTGGTTTTTTCTTATTATTCTTTATAATAACTGTTTATCTTTGTTTGATTTTGTAGGGAAAATCTGAGTAAAATAGGAAAAAAAAAAATATTAAAAAATCTACAGTACATTTAATCACAAATTTTGTTCACTGATTAGGGAGATCGATTATTCGACTTTTTTCAAAACCCGGTTTTCGAATATTACGAATAGGTGCTATTTTTAAAAAACCCGGTTTTCGGTTAAAAATTTTTAAAATAACCGGTTTTAACTCGAATACATAAAAACACAAAAATCAAATGAGTTTTTGTAATAAAACGGTAATTTGAATAAAAACCATCAATTCACAAAAGTGTGGTACCAAAAAAATTCATAGATATGACTTAAGAAAAGTTCAGACCTAATAAATATTTGAAGATAAAATCCTAGAAAAGTGTGACCAGTAAATTGATCAAACATTAGTTTTATTTTTAACGATTTTGATTTATTTACTAAACTTTATTTGTAAGAAGATACTTGTATTATGTAATTTAGAAACTGTTAAATGATGTTTGATCTATACAAACGTTTTATAAAAGCAAATAAAAAATTATAGGAGTTTAATAAATTTATTATTCGAGATATTCTCCCAAATTTATTTTAAATGAGTTTTAATTTGTTGGTGATTAAGCATGTCTATATGAATCAGTAGACTTCAATCATATTTTCGAAAAGTAGCAAGTAGAACCCCTTAGCCAGGATTATATATTTCAAATTCTTTTGAACATGCTTTTTGTATGAAATATTTGTCAATTCGTCTACCATGATTTGAAATCTTCCGTGAAATTGTTTGATCTCTTCAATTTTGTTTTTAGTTCTTGGCGTTTTAATAAATAAAACTGTTGAGTAAGAGTTTTAAGTGCCCTAACGGGCATTCCGTCCTCGGCAACACAACGGGTAAATATTTCACCCAATGATTCATTTTTGGCAGCGTGTTTTAGTTAAGTATTATTTATCGACTCTTGTGAACTACTTTGGACGGAGTTAATTTGGAGCACATTAATGTCAAGCATGTGGAATAATTAAAGGTGATTAAAAAATCGTGACGTGGAAAACGATTTGCAACTTATGATTTTAGGGAACTTCAAGCACCTAACTTTTTCCTTTTAATCCCGTTCGAAATATCTCTAGAGATGACATCTATATAAAAATATTTTTTATATTTAGAATACTCTCGCACAAATTGCTATTTACTTTTTAACTGCAGACGTTTTTGTTGTACATATTTTGAATTGTTTTTGATTTTTTACAAGAACACACGCTTTTATTAGCAACTTGTTCATAATGTTTTTTGGCTTTTGTTACATTTTGTTTTGACATTCTTCATAAAAATTTAAATTTGCCCAATATTCAATGAAAAAAATACTCAAATTACGGGCACATTTAGAGTAAGTAAAACGTATATAAATTTCACATTATTAAAATTACCGGTTTATTATACCAAAATAACCGGTTTATTTGATATTCGAAAAATTGACATTTTAAAATAACTGACTTGGGCAAAGCTAAAATAACTGGTTAAAACCGGTCGAACAATAACCGTTCGATCTCCCTATCACTGATAGATAACGTTGATGTTCACTAGAAAAAATAAATATAAATACACTAATTTTCCACAAAAATTTTGAGTCATTAAATAAACACACAGTTTCACAAAATCACTAATATCCTTTAAAAAAAAGACAATTATCATTTTATTTTTTTTTTTTAATTTCAATTTCATTTGCTCTAAAAAAAATTTATGTATGAGAAATTATTAAAATTTTACCCAATCTCACTCATTTATGGAACTGTCGTGTACTATAACACTTTTCGGCAACATTTGGAATTCGCGGGGTCCTAATTCAAGGTACCATAATATGACTATTACATTTCTCAAATATTTAAAATTTCACTTTATTTTACATAAATTTATAAATTTATTTTACTTCACACACACGCATCACTGATCACATTGCAATTTAAATACAAACTATCCTTTTTTACGCATTCTGCTTTTGCAGTATTCACTACTTAAACTCAAATCGTAGCGAAGAAGTCAATATAATATGGGAAATGTTCAATTGTGCTATTGTTTCAGTTGTATAGCTGTTACAATTATCTGAACAACTCTTTAATGTGACGAAAAAGTATAATTTAAGAACTCATAATTCGATTCTACAGTATTTTGTTGTTGTTAAATTCCGTAAAATCAACTGTTTAACTACCAAATGTGACGAAATAGTTAAAATTCGTAGACAATCGAAAAACACTCTACCAATTACTTGGAAGGTTTATACTAGGGATGCCAATCGGGACTGATTTTTGAAAAATCCCGGGATTCGGGATTTTGGAAATCCCGATCTCGAAATCCCGGGATTTTCGGGATTCGGGATCAATGTGTTTCTTTAAGATACGACATTTATTTTAAATAAACAACACTTTTTGAATTTTGAAGGTTTTATATACATAGCATAAATTTAAAAAAAAGAAAACAACAAAACAAATTAATTTATACATATGTTTATAACACTGGCCTCACCCATGATCCAACTGATCAGATTCTGAAAAAAGCTTAAAAAAATATACGCATCTCTTAGTTTTTCTAGATCAATTCATTTCGGTTTTTTGACAGCAATTCAATTTTTAATGTAAATTAAGCTGTGACGACATTAATACACGGTACGTTATTATTGGACCGGAAGGAATATGAGCTATTTCATAAATATAACGACTTAATTGTTATAATTATATCAACTTTAATTCTTTAGTATACGAATAATATTTTAATTGGATCGTGAATAATTTTTATTTTTTGCTTGATATATAACAATTATTTGTTGATTTCAATATTTTGCATAAAAATAATCATTTTTATTTTGGTATTATGTCTTAAGCCAAAGCTGAACTTGCTAAACGTTATTGTAAAAATGGCTTGAGATGTGAATCTGCAAATTTCGTTTCTACTTAAAATAATGGTTTTTATTAAGAAAAATACAAAAATCCAGAAATAGTCGTCACATAACAAGCAAAAAATGAAAATTTTAAATGCTCGCTGTGTTCCAAAAACCAAAATTAAACTCAAAAATAAAAATTATTTGCAATAAAAAATAAATTTAAATAAAATTTTTAAAAAATATTTTTGTATAGAGTATAAAAATTAAAAAAAAACGAAAATTTTTGTACATAAAAGTTGATATGTAAAAAATCCCGGTACTCATAAAAATAAATCCCTGGATTTCGGGATTCAGGATTTTCCGTTTGGCATCCCTAGTTTATACATATGTATGTATATTAGAGCGACTCAAAAAAAAGGGATTTTGTTACCCCTCTGAAAATAAAGCTTGATATGTTTTATTTTGGAAAATAATTCCAACAAAAAAAAATTAACATTATTTTAAAACAGACTCAATTTGAAGAGCAGAACATTATTTCCACATACATACGTAGAATTTGTATGAAAACCCGAAACGAAAATATGTATTTAGTTAAATATCTCAATTAGTAGGTCGCAAGTGATCAAGTTTTATATACTTTCGATGATACCAAATTTTATTTATGTCGTCTTGGAGCAAAGTACAAAAAAATTCGAAAAACTGAAAAAACGACTTTTTTTAAAAATGGTCCAGCTCACGGATGGCCAACGCTAGAACCAAAATATTTTGGCAATCATCATAAAACCTATCAACCTTTATTTTCAGAGGGGTAACAAAAACACTTTTTCAGCTCCATACAAAGTGAGTCTGTTTAATGTATGAATATGGATATTAAAATGCATTTGGTTGTTTGTGTGTGTAAGTGCTTTCCATACAGGATTAAAAAAAAAAAATACCGGGATAGCGCGGATTTTTCGGAAAAAAAATCTCGGGAAATTTTATGCATAATATCGGGTGATTCTTCGTTAGGTTTGATTTCTAATTGGAGAAACACATACATTAGAAAGTGAACTTAAAATGTTTATAATCAGTTAAATGACAATTTATGACATTTGCTGTTTGAAAATTATATTACGTAAATGTTGGCCATGACTACGTCTGAGGTTGTCGATTCCGATGGTACAATTTTGGGCGACTGGTATCTCGCAAAAAACACGAGTAATGTTGGCTTCTACAACGTCAATCGTAGCTGGATTATTTCCGAAGACCTCAGACTTTACATATCCCCAGAGAAAATAGTCCATAGATGTGATATCACACGATCTAGGTGGCCAATTTACCGAAACAAAACGTGAAATTCAGTGCTAACCAAAATGATTTCTCAACAAGGTCATTGTTCCACGCGCTGTTTGGGTCATAGCGCCTTCTTGTTGAAACCACAGCTCACCGAGACCATGCGCTTGAATTTCAGGAAGCACATAGTCTGTTAACATGATGCGATAACGGTTACCATTAACGATAACATTCTAATTTATCAGTTCATAAACCACACAATGCTTTTCGTTTTAATGGATGTAATATTAGCTCTTGGTACTCTTTGGGTTGCTCAACAGCCCAAATATGTCAATTTTGTATTTTAACGTATCCATAGAGCCAAAAATGTGGTTCATCACTCAACAAATTTGCACGATAAAATACTGGATTTTCATTGAGTTTTTGCAGAGCCCATTCTTAACAATTTGGAAACGCTGTTGTGGTGTGACTTGCCAAACGAAACTCAAAAAAAATGACAAAGCAGTTTGATATGAGCTAAATCTAGCATGAGACATGGCCAAAAAATGCTAAAAATGATTTTAAAAAATGCTAAAAACAATGCTTTCAAAGATTTTTGTTAAAAATGTATTACCAGTATGAAATTGTATTCAAAACTAAATACATTTTAGTGACTTTTTTTTTAACGAAATTGAAATTAATGGTTATAAAGGGCCCGCCATCTAACGTTTTTTTTTCAACTAGTGCTTATTTCGTGAATGGTAACACTTAGCTCATGTCTGATTTGACAGATAATTAGCTTTATCCTTCCGCTGAACGAATATGGTAGTGTATACGCTTGAACAGCGCTGGGAAATATTGCGACATTTCTTTGAAAATTATGGTAATGTTGCAGAATGTGTGCGAAAATTGCGTACGGATTTTGTTCGTTATCTTGTGAAAAAAGTGAAAGAAACTGGCATCCTCATCGATAAACCAAAGCGTGAAGAGCCAAAAACAGTGCGTACACCCGAGAATATTGCTGCTGTGGCAGAAAGTGTGCGTGAAGCGCCATCAACATCAATTCACCGTCGTTCTCAACAATTGAACATTTCGGAGACATCATTGAGACGAATTTTGCATAAAGACCTTGGTATGACGCCGTACAAAGTCCAATTGGTTCAGGAGTTGAAGCCAACTGACCATCCAATGCGTTTTCGCTTCGCTTAGTGGGCCTGCGATCGACTTCAGGAGATGCCGATTTTGCCAAAAAAAAAAATTCATCTTTTCAGATGAAGCTCATTTTGATCTTGGCGGGTATGTAAACAAGCAAAATTGTCGCATTTGGGGCACAGAATTAATCAAAATTAATCACCCTATCCTTTTTGGACTATATTCTGAAAATGTGATGCATACTATTTATCTAAATAAGAGATGATGACAAAAGTAAAAAGTTAACATTGAAGGAAATTTTTAATGCAGCGATTAGAAAAGAAAACGCTAATTCGATTCAAAGAATATACTGCCTATTTCGAAATAGTATATAGTATATAGTATATAGTGAAATAGGCAGATAATTTTCTTTAAAAAAGGAATACCATGTTTTTGAAGGAAGTGGTGAAAAAGTGAACGTCTCCAGACATTATATTATGCTCTTAAATATAATTAGCAATATGCTGTCAAACAATTCTGTAAAAGCTTTTTCTGTACTAAAATCTGATTTTTTTACCAAAATCCTTCGGAACCGAACAATTTTATTATCTTATAAATATTTAAAAATAAATATGTCGTGCCTGTTCAACAATAGTGTATTAACTCAAAATACATTTTTTCACTATTTGGAAAAAGTCAACATGCAATCTTAATATCTACTCGCTGTAAAAATATATGAAGTGGCTATTTGTCTACTTTTCGGTAATGAAACCGTAGTTGCTATTCCTTTAATGTAAAATTAAAAATTGTTTTGCTTCTACTAAAAATTTTGAGTTAATGCAGTATTGTTGAACAAGTGCGAAATGTAATAAATAACAGAAATAAAACTGTAACTTAAGCAAACACTTTTAAAGGAGTCGATATCTGTAATATTTTAATGTATTTACGTTTAAAGAAAAGTCTTGATTTTGCTTGTTTAAGAAGATCAATACAAAATTTCAATAAATTTATCTTTTAAAACTTCTAAAACGTCGTGTGAATTAGAATTTTTCATATAAGTACATCTTACATATAATAATATTACTCACAATAAGGCCTTAAATTTGAATGCAAATATCGCCTGTTTCATATACTTGCTGTCTTTTTCGTTAAATCACAAACTTTACAAAAATATTTTAATATCTTATTTATTTTGAATTTTCCCTTAATACTAACATATCACAAATTTATATCACAAAGTATGCTAAACGTTCAATATTTATCATGTTATCCGCGATTAGGATCATGGATCACATAAAATTAGGCTATTCTGCAATATGGATCGCGATCCATCAATACTGCACTACGTCCAAAAAAAATCGCGGCACTGGATCGAATTCATATACATATGTGTATATTAAACATGTAACAGTTCCCCGTAAGGTTTGGCCGCAGAAGACAAACCATGGCAACGTTGTTGTACATAATTTTTGACAGCATTGGGTTCTTTACACAAACAAATTTGCCTGTTTTTGTTGTATTGTTGTACAACAGCACGTAGTGCTGCCACCTTGTAGTAATTTCACCATGTAATTTATATTTCCTTTTATGGCAGGGGCCATGATGAAATAAACAGGTGGCATTACTACGCCAGATGACGTTTTTTTGCTCTTGTATTGTTTGTCTAGTCTTATGTCAAAGTTTTGCTTATGTTTACAAAAAGTCCACGTTTTGTGCTGTGATTATTGTATTGTATTAAAGTTTTAGATTATTTAAATTAAAATTAAATAAGATAGTAACCATAGTGAAATAAAAATTGGCTAAAAATTAATTTATTTCATTGCGTAAGGCCGCAAAATTTGATTTTAGTTTAACATAATTTTTGACGTATACGGAGACTTATTTCATTTTTTGTTGTAATGTTGTATTTGTTGCCGAAGCGCTGCCACCTACTTATTCCACCATGGCAGGGGCTACGCCTACTTGAAAATAACAAAAATGTTAAGCGCCGTATAATCAGGAAATTAATATTAAAATTTCAGGAAAATCGGTGCAGTTTTAGAAGTCTATAGGGGCCAAACAAACACACATATCGTCATCTAAAAGATGAGAAGCAAAAAAATTACTAAATTAATAACAACAAGGCGTTTGAATTTCTTTAATAAAATCGCCATTTTTGACCGCAGGGATCAAAAATTTTTTCAAACATGTAATTTAATAAAACGAACAAAAATCAATCAAAAACTCTATTTTGAATTTTTTGTTGGTACGCCCTTTTGCATTTTAGGTGACGATATACACAAAGTAGACTTTTTCCAGCCTAAAGCCTAGTTCTCTGTTCAAACTTGTTGAGCAACATTGATTCTTTTACACGAAAATTTTGACATATATCAATATTATCAATCCCGCGATTTTTCAAAACTTAACGTTTTTATTAGTTTCAATTATACAACATTGTTTGGCGAAGCTTAGCAAAAATCATGTTTTTTTAATTGCATGAAAAAAACAATATTATTTTTATAATTTCCAAAATAAAAAAATAAAAAAAATGTTATTTTATTATTAGTAATATTAGCAGTTTTCTACATTTTTCTTTGTAAAACGCTTGCTATAAAAACGACTTTACCGTGCGAAATAATATGACCTGCACCTGTTTCACACGGATAATAAACATGTTGCTAGAAACATTTCGAATGTTTTTCGTAATATAAAAAGAGAACAACTCTATCAACATTTTTTCATTTGTATTTTATAGAAATTTTTTTTATATTGAGTTTGACAACATTTCGCACGAAATACTGAACACAGTACCAGGATCTATACAAAACGATTTTTAATATATTTAAAAAAACCATAACAATTCATTAGATCTATTTAATAAGTTTATAAATGCACTAAACGTTTATATTTCTGTCAAAAGGAAAAAGTGTTAAATTTTTTAATGTGCAGAAAAAAAAATTTAGTTTACGTCCGATCTTTGATATTAGGAATATTCAAGAATAAAAACTTTAAAAAACTACACAAAAAAAATTTATTAAATTTCTCCAATCACCAAATTTATTACAAATTCATAATCACCCCTATCGTGAAAAACAAGTGAAATTTTTGTTCCCATGAAATTTTTATTCCCCTCGAAGGGAAAAATGCTATCGTGAAACTCCCGTGAACAATTTTTCGCGCTATCACTTCTCAAATGAATGTAAAAAAGAAGAAATGTTAAAAAACATTTAACAAATTTTTTTGTTCAAAAATATACACGTAAATATAAAAAAAAACAAAATTGTATTGGAGTGGTAGTTTGATTGCAACATTAGCTTATTGCGCTTTTATCTATTAAAAAAAATTTCTAAAATTCTGCCACCACGTCTTTGAAAAGCTTCATAACTACTCAGGCAATCGGACTGTTTTTTGCATTTTGTTGAACAATAAACATATAAGTTTGTGCCTCTTTTAACGGAAATTGACCTTAAAATTTATTTTGTAAACTTCAATATTCGAGTTATGAGAAGAATTACTTACATACATAAATGTTTTGTTCCCCAGCAAAAATAAAGTGAGAAATTCAAAGTGAAAAGTGAACAAATTTCGAGGGAAAAAGTTGTTCACGATTAGGGGAATTATTCCCGCGAAGATTTTTCTCACGTTATTATTCTCCAATGAATTAATTTTTTTCATGGGAGTTTTTCATGATCGCAAATACGAGAAAAGGGAACAAATTACGAGGGGAAAATTATTCACGATAGGGGTGAATATCAAGCAAACAAATTGTTGATTTTACACCTATTACCAAAATCATTATATTGATTACTAAAATTTTAAAATTTTGAAAAATATTTTCAAGAAATGATATTTTTAATTTTAATTAAAAAAGAGATCAAAAAACTTTGCCATTTCAAACAATGTGTTAATTTATTTAAATAAATATTGACAATTCCCAACAACAATTCTACATGTTTAAATTATTTTATTTTAAACGAGAAAGATCAATTAAGGGTTTTTGTTATTTAATTAAAATTTTAATTCAAAATTTATTTCAAAACAACTAAAATGTTGATTAAATTAAAAATTTTTAATTTTCTTTCAACTAAAAAAATAGTTGATTCAATTATCACATTCATTAAATTTAAATATTTTTTAAACCACTTTTTTAATTGATAAAACCCTTTTTTCTGTGTATAAGTGCAGAGGACTGCTGATTATATTAGAATTAGAGTAAATTTTTAAAAATAGCTTAAAATTGCTTTCCTACAAAATTAAAAAATAGACTTAAACCCTTTTTTTCTAATTGCCACAGATTACATGCCAAGACAAGATACTTAATATTAAACCAAAAAAAAGTTATATTATTTAAACAAAAAAAATTTTGGAAAATCAGATTTTAGTACAGAAAAAGCTTTTACAGAATTGTTTGACAGCATATTGCTAATTATATTTAAGAGCATAATATAATGTCTGGAGACGTTCACTTTTTCACCACTTCCTTCAAAAACATGGTATTCCTTTTTTAAAGAAAATTATCTGCCTATTTCACTAAATGCCACTGTTTATCGTTTTCTTGCAAAAAGTGAAAATTGAAAAATTTTGAGGTGACGCTGTTTAGAGGAACAAGTGCGATATGTAGATATGACTTAGATCAGAGCTAACAAATATTTGACTATAAAATCCAAGAAAAGTGGGACCAGTAAATTGATCCAACTTTTATTTAGTTTTCAACAATTTTTTATTGATTTACGAAACTTTATTTGTAAAAAGATATTTGTTTAATGTAATTTAGAAACTGTTGAACGATATTTGATCTAGACAAACGTTTTACAAAAGCAAATAAATTAAAGGAATTTAATAAAGTTATTATTTGAAATATTCTCCCAAATTTATTTTGAATGAGTTTTAATTTGTTGGTGGTTAAGCATGTCTATATAAATCAACCATATTTTTGAAAAGTTGCAAACAAAACCTCTTAGCCAGGCTTATCTATTTCAAATAATTTTGTTTCAGCATTATAGAAACGAATATTGAACTAAACATTCTTTTTGTGTAAAATATTTGTCAATTCGTCGACTACAATTTAAAACCTTCCATGACATTGTTTGATTTTTTCAATTTTGTTTTTTAGTTCTTGGTGTTTTAATAAATAAAACTGGTAGACATTTTTCCCATATCGTTGATTCCGCCGGAATGTTGTAGTTTACAGCATGAAGAAATGCTAGAACTACTTAAGAGTTTTTAGTGCATTTCGTCCTCGGCAACACAAGGGGCTAATATTTCACCCAATGATTCATTTTTGCCAGCGTATTTTAGGAAAGTATTATTTGTCGTCTATTTAGAACTACTTCAAGCGGAGTTAAGTTGTATTTGGAGCACATTAATGTCAAGCATGTAAACTAATTAAAGGTGATTAATAAGTCGTGACATGGAAGAACCTTCGTAACTTATCATTTTAGGGCAATTCAAGCACCTAACTTTGTCTTTTGAATCGCGTTCGAAAAATCTCTAGAGATAACCTCTATATAAAAATATATTTAATACTCTCGCACAAATTCTTACTTTTTAACTGCCAGAGTAAGGAAAATGTATATTCATTACACATTATTAAAATAACCGGTTTATTATACCAAAATAACCGGTTTATTCGATATTCGAAAAAAGGACATTTTTAAATAACCGACTTGGGCAAAGCAAAACTAACCGGTTAAAACCGGTCGAATAATAACCGTTCGATCTCCCTACTACAGGATATACAACTATACATTGTGGTGCTATTTTTCCAACAATCAAATTAATTTCAGTGTATTACATATAAGTGAAAACATCATAAGATTATTTTGATAACAGGAGCAGCACCTCTCTATTTATTAAAAAATAATTTAGACCTTTCGAGAAAAACAACTTTCACTTTCATAATTGAACTATGACCTTAAAGTTTTCTGGTTTTTGGCACACATGTGCTGATTTTTGAGAATGAGGATTACTTAAATGTTTCGGTGATTTTTATTGCCAACTCCTCTTTGAAAGCACAAATAAGTTTTATGTAGCAGTGGATTTACTTATGGATTTTGTGGTATCTTTTAAAGAACCCAAAATTTGTAGCAAAATTATTTTTTTTTACAAAAATCCTTAAAAATTGGCAGAAAATTCTTAAAACGTACAAATACATACATGATTTATCAATTAGAGAAAGTTTTACCATTATGGTGAAAAACAAAACGGCTGATTCTGCAGGTCCACACCGAGCATTCTATGCGTTTATGCCCAAAAAGTCGAAGTGTAAAATTGTATTGACAAGTTACACAGCAAACGCGGAAAATGCATATACATATCAAAGCACTGAAAAGCCAAAATACCTTTTTGAAAAAATAAGATTTGCCAGATCACCAAGGGGTAAAAGGATCATATTTCCGAAATTTCGATGCCTAGTTTCTTAATGGCAATTTTTCATCAACGCTATTCGTCTTTGGAATGCTCTTCCTTATGACCAACAAATAAACAGCAACGCAATGTCTTTTAGGAATTCCTGTTTAAATATTTTGCCTTATTTATTTTGTTTAAATTTTTAATGTTAAAATTTTTTATGTTGAAATTTATTTATGTTTTTAAATTGATTTCTTTTTCTTTTCTTTCTTTCTTTACATTTTTTATATTTAATTTTTATTATAAAATGTTTATAAACGTAGGTATATTTTTTTTAAGTTTAACTTTATTAAATTTGGAAACTATTTGTACACATACACAATCCTGCACTGTAATTATAAGACTTAGTTCTGTTGTGCAGGAAATCATAATCAATAAATAAATAAAAATAAATAAAGGCATGCAGTAGAATTACCTTCTTCTTTCTTATTTCATGGAAAATTAAATTCTTTGTTCAAAAAAACTTAAAAAAAGTATCGGCATATCGACAGTAAAATATCGCCGAACCCTTGTAAAAACATATTTTTTACTTCAAACAAAAACAAATATTTATCTTTTGTAGGCGGTCTTTTTTTTCTAAGTTAAATGAACCCAACAAATATTGTTTATGTATTTAGTGTAAAATCACTACTCTTAATCTAGTTTGCAGTACAAAATACTAGATTTAGGTACATATGTAATAACATGATTCAAATTAAACAAGATTTGTTTTATAGTCTATTAAAAAAATCAATTAAAAGAAATATTTTACATTTACTCACCCTGCACATTAGTTTAGCCAATCTTTTTTTACCTTTTATTAATTCTCTAAACGCGCGAACCGATACCCGTTTTATTTACTCTATTAGTAATCACGGCAACACTATTTAATTTCACTTTTAAACAAAAACAATTGAATGCAATAAATTTGTGTAAACAAAAGCAACAACCACATGTTAAATCATTGAGAGCTGTTTAACTTCTCTTTTGTCACATCTCACCAAATGCAAAACCAATAAAAAAAACAACAACAAAATCCAAAGCAATAAACTGTGATACAACAACAAATAAACTAAACACCGGCAATAATTATAACAACTCCAAAAAATTTCACACATAATTTGCTTTATTTAATAAAAAATTATCGCGCCATTTTTATTTTATAAAAATACCTACTTGAATTATTAACTTTCTTTTTATAAAATTAAAGATGAACTTGTTAAACACTTTGAGGAAAAATTTATTATTAATTTCTTTCTTGTAAACATATTTTAACTCTGTTTAATTTGTGTTTAAAGACGGACAACGGTTATTAGTAGACCGATTTAAGTAATTGCAGCAAGAAACTGAGTTAATGTTGAAAGTAGAGTTGCCAATAGGGCCGCCGTGTTGGTTATTTCTAACTAAAATTGGTAATTTTTTTTCAATGTGGAGATAAGAATATTTTTTTTTTATTCTGGTTCGGTATTTTTTTCTTAAAATAATAATACGTATGTAGTTTTTTTATTTTTCTTGATAAACTTTTAAATTATGTAATTTAAATTCAAATTTTTTTTTCATTACGTTTTTGCATTTTTCAGAAAACGAAAAAATTGTAATAACTATTTAAATAAAATGACGTAACAAAACGAAAATCAATATAGAGTTTTTGATTGATTTGTGTTCGGTTTATTAAACGATATGTTCACAAAAAATTTTAGATACAAACGGTTAAAAATTGCGACTTTATTAAAGAAATTCCAACGCCAAGTACACCTTGTTGTTATAGATTTTGTAAAATTGTTTGCTTCTCCTCTAAAAAAAACAGTATTGTTACGCCCATTTGCATTTTCCTATAGAAATGCAAAAGGGCGAAGCGTATATTTAATTTTCAATGAAAATTTGTTAAATAATCTTTTAATATATCAACAATATTTTTATAGATAATTTAGACCTTTTGAGAAAAGCAACTTTCACTTTCATAAATCCTATTGAACTATGACCTTAAAATTATCTGGTTTTTGGCACACATGTGCTGATTTTTGAGAATGAGAATTACAAAAATGTTTCCGTGATTTTTATTGCCAACTCCTCTTTGAAAGCACAAATAAGTTTTATTTAGTGAGATATAACATGAAATAGAAATGTATCTTTAGTTTACATATCGCATACGCTCATAAAGAGGCTACTTATTAAAAATTTTAAAATGTTCAGTAGGATTAAAATTAAACATTTAAAAAAGAGGATATTTTTTAAAATAAAAGAAAAATAACCGTGAAGTGAATTCGCCTTTAGAATGATTTCTTGTGAAAAAATATAAATAATTTTTCAGTAATAAATTAACTACAATTTGTAAAAATTCGAATAAAAATAAAACGGGAATGTGAAGAAAATATAAGTTTGTTGTACGATCACGGTGCTACACATAGTGTTGTGTGGTGGCAAAAAAAAGTATTATGAAAATATAGAAATTAAGCAAAAATACTTACTTTTGTCGAAGTTATGAAGCATCAAAGTAACACTTTCTAAACTAATAAACGGGCATGTTCTGACAATCGCAAAACGCGTAACACTGGCGATTCTGACTTGAAATCGCATAATAGGTGTTCTGTTCACAATAGCAAGAACTTTGGCATCC
Source organism: Pollenia amentaria (assembly GCA_943735925.1). NCBI lineage: Eukaryota > Metazoa > Arthropoda > Insecta > Diptera > Polleniidae > Pollenia > Pollenia amentaria. Next base: position 176,600,171 of record OX031010.1, on the reverse strand, counting down.
TCAAATTGTACAAGTATGCTCAAGGGTGTAGAATATTTGTAAGAAACTATGCCAGATTGCAACCTAAAAGCACGAGTTGCAGAACACCATAAAAAAATCTCGCGTTTTGCAATTTCAAATTGTACGATTGTCAGAACATGGCCGTACATATTTGTTAATATAATTAGAAAATTATAAATATTCCAAACTAATAAGTTTAATTTATTATCAGTACGATTATACAATTTCTAGTTTGAAATATTCGCAATTATAATACCATGGTGAAAAAATTAAAATTTTTTCTTATATCATAACTTTGACGGAAGATAATAAAATTATCGCTAGGTCCCGCAGAATTTTTTACAAAATTGATTTGCATCAAGTAATTACAATAAAAAAAAGTAATATTAGGTGCCGATGGCTGCCCAAAGTATTAAGTTATTCCATATTTTTTAGTGTCAACCCCAATGAAAAATCGTGATTTGTTTAATTTTTGCCATCAAAAAAGAATAGTTCCGACGGAAATGTCATTCGAAAATTAAAGGAAATTATTGAAAGTCGTTAAGGATACAGAATGAGTAACCAAGACGCAAAGAAAATGCCTTGAATAAATTAAAAATAATAAGATTGTGGGCCAAAAGCCACCGAACAAAGAAAATATTTCTGAAAAATAACCACGATTGGCAAAGTCAGAATGTTCTTTGGTATGTTTTCATATACAAATTTACAAACATTAGGCACATAGAAGCTCTTTAAATTTTTTCAAATATATAAAATGCTATAATTCAGTGATGAACTACGAACTTTAAACATATCGCAATTTAATTAGGTTTTACAATAAAATTGGAAAGTGTAATAATTTAGGGTCAAAGAGCAAACCAAACTGTTGGCAGACTAATGACCTTTTTTTAAAAACGCTATGATTTTCAAATCATTATCAAACGTTTGTCATTTAAGAAAATGTTTGATTTCAAATCATTTTCAATTTTAAAATAAATCGTTGTGTTTGTTGGGTTATTGCTACAGATAAGTATGTATGTATATTATATAAATATGTGTATTGTATGAACTACGTACCTATATGTATGTTTATATGTAGAAGATAAATTTGTCCAACATATTTATTCTTCCAGCTTTTATTAAAATTTGTGGTAAAAATCTATTTTTTTAACTATATCTTTTGAAGGCGGTCTATTCTTCCTAAGTTAAATGACCCCAATGTTCACATAGATTATTTATGTATTTTGTTTAAAATCACTATTCTTAATCTAGTTAGCAGCACACACAGGTATGTAGTATAGGTATATTAATACCTTTATGATAAATAAAGCTTATACTTACTAACTAATTACTAGCCGTCTATAAAAACAAATCAAAAATGTAAAGCGCCTTTTTACCTACACATAATTTATTATTTTTCGGTGCTGTCAAAAGACTAAATTTAGGTACATATGTAAGTACATGATTCAAATAAAACAAGATTTGTTTTATAGGCTATTAAAAAATAAATTAAAAGAAAAATTGTACATTAACTCACCCTGCACATTAGTTTTGCCAATCTTTTTTACCTTTTATTAATTATTTAAACGCGCGAACCGATACCCGTTTAATTTACTCTATTACTAACGACGGCAACACTATTTGATTTTAATTTAAAAGAATAACAATGTAATGCATTCAATATTTGAGTAAACAAAAGCAACAAACACCAGTGATGCATTTTGAGTTTTTAATTTTTGGGCCAAAATTACGATTTAAAAGGGCCAAAATACCTTTGACAGGGCCAAAATTTTTTCCCAGAAATATCCTGCTTATATTGTGGCCAAATAGAATCAGTGATGCTGATTTGTGGTAAAAAACAAATCAAAACTAGTGCAATAAAATAAAACGTCGAAAATGGCGATGGATTGTCCATATATTAGAAGAACCATCAAAAATATTGCCAATTTTGCGCTTACTTGGAACCCTATAGGTAGAGGACGCTCCGTCGCGCCCTTGAAGAAAATCTGTAGGAGAGCTATTGATGAGGAGCAGCGTCCTGCAAATCACAATAAAGCGAATAAAATAATGAAATACAGTTGCACGGTTGAGGTCCTATGGTCGAATAGGAGAAAAGAACGACTGAAGATAATGGACGGTCTACTACAGTGATTTTTGGTATTAACTTGATATACATACATACATACTTACAAAAAAGAATTTTTATTTAAGACAAGATAGGTTTGCCAATTAAATTATGAATTTTTTTAATAAACAAAACAATGTTGTAAATAAAATTCATGTTTGAAACAGTGAGAAAGTTACATTGGAAAATGTACTGAACGGTTAATACTAGTTAGTTGAATTTTGAGCTGAAAGGGCCAAAATAGTTTAGAAAGTACCACAGGGCCATCAAACATTCAAGAGTGCCACAAATGGCCCAATTGTGCCACATTTTGCATCACTGACAAACACATTTGAAATCATTGAGAGAAGTTTAACTTCTCTCACCAAACTTTGATATGCAAAACCAATAAAAACAATAACAAATTCAAATAACTAAACTGTGATACAACAACAAACAAACTGTACACCGGCAAAATTAATAACAACAACTCCAAAAAATTTCACAAATAATTTGCTTTATTTAATAAAAAATTTATTGCGCCATTTTTTTTTTTATAAAAAAAACCTACTTAAATTATTAATTTTTTTTTTATAAAATTAAAGATGAACTTGTTAAACACTTTGAGGATAAATTTATTATTAATCTTTCTTATAAACATATTTTAACTCTGTTTAATTTGTGTTTAAAGACGGACAACGTTTAACGGACCGATTTAAGTAATTGCAGCAAGAAACTGAATTAATGTTGAAAGTAGAGTTGTCAATAGGGCCGCAGTTTTGTTTATTTCTAACTAAAAGTGGTAATTTATTTTTTCAATGTGGAGATGCGAATAGTTTTTTATTCTGGTTGGGTACTTTTTTAAATAATTTTAAATAATAACGTATGAATATTTTTTCATTTTTAACAGTTTTATTTACCTGTTTTCATGATGTTTGTTGCAGTTTTCAGAAAACGAAAAAAAAATTAATAACTATTTATAAACAAAATTTCCTTTACAAAACATGTATTAGCGACTCAGAAGGGTGTAGAACTAATTTTTGACAAAAAAAAAAGTTTACTTAACACTAACGGTAGCCAAGTTTATCGCATATGTGTTTTTGGCGCAAACAGCATTAAATTACATTTTTCTTATATATTTAATTTTACTATTTTTGCTAAAAAAAATTAAATCAGGTAGCCCAATGTCTATATCCCCCAAGATTATGCCTCTTAATTTTATAAAAATTATGTTTTATACATCGCACAGTGAAAATACGTGGTTTAAGAAGAAACGCAACGATGTGTACCACTAAAATCGCCAAAATTCGCCAAATAAAATTTTCTTAAGATTTTTGATTTTTTAAGATTTTCAATTATTTTTTTCTATAAACAAAGTTTTGCCTGATTTAAAGAGTATAATTAAATGTAAAAAAGCACTGATTTTTATTTACTGACAAAGCAAGATCTTTTTAAAGTTTGTTCGATTTCAATATCTCTCCAAATAGATATCAGAACATGGCTGAAAAGGTGCACAAAAGTAATTTTTGTGTTTCTAATAACCTGAATATAAGGAAAATTTTATAAATATAGATTATTTTCTCTATTATATTTTATTTCTCTATTAATTAAAAAAAAAAGTTCAAGTACCGTGAAAACTAAAAGTATTCGGTTAAAAATAAATGTCAAATATGTTACGGTGCTTTTGTACTGACGTGTTGAAATTAAACATTGTCACTGCATATATAGCATTTTATATACTTGAAAAAATTTAAAGAGCTTCTATGTGCCTAATGTTTGTAAATTTGTATATGAAAACATACCAAAGAACATTCTGACTTTGCCAATCGTGGTTATTTTTCAGAAATATTTTCTTTGTTCGGTGGCTTTTGGCCCACAATCTTATTATTTTTAATTTATTCAAGGCATTTTCTTTGCGTCTTGGTTACTCATTCTGTATCCTTAACGACTTTCAATAATTTCCTTTAATTTTCGAATGACATTTCCGTCGGAACTATTCTTTTTTGATGGCAAAAATTAAACAAATCACGTTTTTTCATTGGGGTTGACACTAAAAAATATGGAATAACTTAATACTTTGGGCAGCCATCGGCACCTAATATTACTTTTTTTTATTGTAATTGCTTGAGGCAAATCAATTTTGTAAAAAATTCTGCTGGACCTAGCGATAATTTTATTATCTTCCGTCAAAGTTATGATATAAGAAAAAATTTTAATTTTTTCACCATGGTATTATAATTGCAAATATTTCAAACTAGAAATTGTATAATCGTACTGATAATAAATTAAACTTATTAGTTTGGAATATTTTTTTCATTAGTTACAGTACATGTGAGCACATTATAATTTTCTATTTATATTAACAAATATGTACGGCCATGTTCTGACAATCGTACAATTTGAAATTGCAAAACGCGAGATTTATTTTATGGTGTTCTCCAACTCGTGCTTTTAGGTTGCAATCTGGCATAGTCTCTTACAAATATTCTACACCCTTGAGCATACTTGTACAATTTGAGGTTGCCAAACTTCCTGCTATTGTGAACAGAACTCCTATTATGCGATTTCAAGTCAGAATCGCCAGTGTTACGCGTTTTGCGATTGTCAGAACATGCCCGTTTATTAGTTTAGAAAGTGTTACTTTGATGCTTTATAACTTCGACAAAAGTTAGTATATTTGCTTAATTTCTATATTTTCATAATACTTTTTTTTTTTTTTTTTTTTTTTTTTTGACACCACACAACACTATGTGGCGTAGCACCGTGCTCGTACAACAAACTTAAGGCCTCGTTAGCCGACCGTAAATGTAGAAATGTAAATGTAATGTAAACAGCTGATCGTTTCTGTTATATGGAAAGCAATACAAATGCTTAACTGACTGTAATGTCACTGAACCGTAACTTGCCAAGTAGACAGTGATGGGCTGCTTGTATTTTAAATGGAATGCTGGTAAATTTACTCTTTTTGTTGTTACTTATTTCATATTATTCGACTCCGCAGTGGAGTAATTGACCGGTGCCTTAATGGAGGCAACAAACGAAGTCTGTAAAATAATTGACAGGAGGGGCAAAGCTAAGCCCATATGGTGGAATGCGGAAATTGCTGAAAAACGCAAGGAAAGCAGGAAGCTCTTTAATGAGGCAAAACGTAATGGTGTTTGGAACAATTACAAGTCCTCAGTTAATGGATTCAAGAATCTTATTAGGAAGGCCAAGAGACAGTCATGGAGGAAATTCTGCAGTGACGTGGAAAACTCCTCGGAGACAAGTCGGCTTCGTATGATTTTATCCTCTAATCCAGCTATTCCATCATATATACGGAAGATGGATGGATCCTGGACCACAAACAGTCGGGACGACCTTGAGGTCCTGATGAATACACACTTCCCAGGTTGCACTGATGATGTGCCTAGGGAGGAAACTTTTAGTGGCGCTCGGGATATCTCTAATATTCCGATAACTCGCCATCGTGTGCAATGGGCGGTCAAAAGCTTCCATCCCTTTAAATCTCCAGGCCCGCATGGCATTATCCCAGCGGACCTACAAAATAACCTGGGAATATTGATGCCATGGCTCTTGGCAATATTTAGAGCCTGCCTGAGTCTCTCACATGTCCCATCAACGTGGACATCATATTAGATCGTCTTCATCCCCAAGAGTGGGAAGACATCTCACACTATGGCTAAAGACTAAAGACCAATTAGTCTATCCTCCTTTCTACTGAAAACACTGGAGAGGATTTTGGATATTCACATTAGATCATCACTAGGACCCAATTCCCTGTCACCGGCTCAGCACGCCTACACGAAGGGAAGGTCCACTGAAACTGCGCTTCACTCATTGGTGGGCCACATAGAGATCCCTGCATTACAAGGAATTTGCTTTAGTTGCATTCCTGGATATTGAGGGTGCTTTCAACAACGTTAAACCTGAATCGGTTATTAACGCTATGAGACATTTGGAGATCGACCCAGCGATCATTCAATTTGTCAGCAGTATCTTGCACTTCAGGCGTATCGAATCCAACTTGGGCGCCTCGAACATTTCAAAGGTTGCGCATAGGGGCACCCCGCAAGGTGGTGTACTGTCACCTTTACTTTGGAATCTGAATATAAATACCCTACTCAGAGACATGGAAAGGACGTGCTGCAGAACGGTTGCATATGCGGATGACGTTGCAGTTGTGGCTATGGGTAAAGATCCCAGACTTTTGTCTGAACTAATGGAGTCCGCATTGGACGTCCTAACAAAATGGTGCCAGGGATGTGGACTGAATGTAAATCCCGCCAAAACAGAACTGGTACTTTTCACAAGGAGATACAAAATTCCCAAATTTAAAACCCCGAGGATAAAAGGGGTGTCACTGGAACTGTCTGACAGCGCCAAGTATCTTGGGCTAATATTAGACAGTAAACTGAATTGGAGGATGAACACCAGCTCCAGGACTAATAAAGCGGCTACTGCATTATATTGCTGCAAAAGGGCCATTGGCCTAAACTGGGGAATTAACCCGAGGAATGTATACTGGCTATACGAATGTGTCATTAAACCCATTCTCTTCTACGGGGCAGCTGTTTGGTGGCCGGCGCTCAAGGCGAAGAGTCATCAAACCAGGTTTGAACGTACAATGAGAATGGTGGCGATAGCGGTAACAGGTGCCATTAGAACAACCCCCTCTAAGGCATTGTTTACGATTCTAAACTGGTTACCACCAGACATTTTGGCGAAAAGGTTAGCTGCGAACGCGGCGGTAAGACTAAGGGCCACCGGAGCATGGAGGGATTATAATATCGGACATGCTAACATTCTGAATGATATTAATTGGCACATGGATGTTGATTATGTCACACCCGAGCCAATCTTTGATCCTGGCTTCACGGTAAGCATTGTGGAAAACGTGGTCCACTATGATGACCTGCAAATCCCCGCGAATGCGATTCGAATCTTCACGGACGGGTCTAAAACACTGTATGGTATCGGTTCTGGCATATACTCCGAGCAGCTAAACTGGAGCATTCCTATAAGGCTGCCGGACCACTGCAGTGTCATCCAGGCCGAGATAATGGCCATCCACACAACCGCGAAACGCATCCGGTACGGTGAAATATATGGAAGGGATATAAACATTATTACCGATAGCAAGGCGGCCATAAGATCCCTGGAGAATGTGTTCATCACATCGAGAATTGTCCGAGAATGCCGGATGTCTCTGGAGGAGATAGCGAGACATTCACTGGTTACCCTTAATTGGGTCCCCGGACACGGGGACATACATGGGAACTGCATGGCGGATTCGTTGGCGCATGCAGGTACCACCTTGAATCGGGACGGTTCCACATATGTAGGTGCTTCACTCCCAAGGTGTAAGCAACTTATAGCGCACAAGTTTCATCTTATCGCCAGTCAGAGGTGGCACGATGAAACCACCTGTGGGGAAACCAGGAAAATCTGGCCCATCATAGATGAAAAAAGGACACGGCATTACAGCTGTCCAGACATCATCTAAGAAACCTAACTGCGGTTATAACTGGCCACTGGCCAATTGGGAGGCACGCCCAGAGGCTGGGGCTCCCTTATAACGACTTGTGCAGAAGTTGCGGCGATGAGGAGGAGGAAGAGTCAACGGAACATCTTCTCTGTAACTGCCCGGCTTTCGGAGACTTAAGACTCAAAATATTTGGTCGAAGAACCCTTGGGGACAAAACTTGTCTCTCTGATGTTGATGTAAACAGGATCCACGCCTTTATTGAATCGACCGGTTGGCTGCATGGGAATACTAGCAGCCAGATTTCATAGGACCCATGGGAGACGGCGTTATGGTAACACAACGGGAACTAAGTAATGGACCCACGTGAGCTGTGCTTGATCACGGCTGCCAATGGATCCTAACCTAACCTACTTATTTCAGTAATAATATCTGTGGACTTTTGACAAAATAACTTATAATTATAATATACAAATATATGTTTTTATTATCATTTATACAAATATATGTTGAGATGTATAAAATAAAAAAATGCATACGTATACACAAACAATAAAAACTGTGGTTTTAAATGGTATCAAAACCTAGTTTTGTTTAAGCACATTTTCAAAATAATATAAGTAAACGTGTATGCATATGCTATAATACATATTTGTTTATTGAAAATCTATAATATAAATAGTAAATATTAACAGCAGTACTCATAACGAAAATTTGGCATGAAGTTAGCACAAAGTTTATTCATAATACACTTACCAAACTCTAGCTAACGATTTGCTAAACTCTTGTCAACAAGCTGCCAAACGTTTGCCAACTTGTGATAAATAGCCGTTTTATGTTGAATAATTTTGTTTTTTTTAATACACTGTTTTTTTTTTAGTTTAGAGTCCTTTTTTTAATATATTTTAATTTAAAAACATTTCAAATTTTTATATAAAGAGGGAAAATAAAAAAAAACTGAAATGAAATGACAAAACCAGCGATGATTAATGCAAAACGTGTTGCATTTTTGAGTATTATAATGTGGCATCATTAATATTCAGAGTTGATTTATTAAAAGTTAGCAGACGGATAAAATTTGTTATTAATAAACTCTATGCTAGCAAGCTGCTAAGCTTAATCGGCATTCTAGTTAGCAGCTCGTTGTACGTAGTGTACAAACTGTGGCTAACTTTTTGTTATGAATACGGCTGAAAATAATTTATGTATTTATACATACAAGAAATACATTTTAATACAATTTAAATCACTTGGTACTTTTCCTGCAAAGCGGACACCATTTGAACATTTTAAATTCCCATCACTGTGTGTGTTGTTTTATGTATACTAATTAATGCTTTCTTGTTTATGTTTTTGAAAAACAGATGACACGTTCTTACATGTTCTATAAGTGCACAAACGAGCTTACAGTACGTTATGGTACGTTACATTGCATTTCATTACATTTACGGTCGGCTAAAGCGGTCTTTATATGTTCTTCACATTCCCGTTTTATTTTTATTCGAATTTTTACAAATCGTAGTTGAACTTTTTTTTTTAATTAATAGAGAAATAAAATATAATAGAGAAAATAATCTATATTTAGAAAATTTTCCTTATATTCAGGTTATTAGAAACACAAAAATTACTTTTGTGCACCTTTTCAGCCATGTTCTATCTATTTGGAGAGATATTGAAATCGAACAAACTTTAAAAAGATCTTGCTTTGTCAGTAAATAAAAATCAGTGCTTTTTTACATTTAATTATACTCTTTAAATCAGGCAAAACTTTGTTTATAGAAAAAAATAATTGAAAATCTTAAAAAATCAAAAATCTTAAGAAAATTTTATTTGGCGAATTTTGGCGATTTTAGTGGTACACATCGTTGCGTTTCTTCTTAAACCACGTATTTTCACTGTGCGATGTATAAAACATAATTTTTATAAAATTAAGAGGCATAATCTTGGGGGATATAGACATTGGGCTACCTGATTTAATTTTTTTTAGCAAAAATAGAAAAATTAAATATATAAGAAAAATGTAATTTAATGCTGTATGCGCCAAAAACACATATGCGATAAACTTGGCTACCGTTAGTGTTAAGTAAACTTTTTTTTTTGTCAAAAATTAGTTCTACACCCTTCTGAGTCGCTAATACATGTTTTGTAAAGGAAATTTTGTTTATAAATAGTTATTAAATTTTTTTTCGTTTTCTGAAAACTGCAACAAACATCATGAAAACAGGTAAATAAAACTGTTAAAAATGAAAAAATATTCATACGTTATTATTTAAAATTATTTAAAAAAGTACCCAACCAGAATAAAAAACTATTCGCATCTCCACATTGAAAAAATAAATTACCACTTTTAGTTAGAAATAAACAAAACTGCGGCCCTATTGACAACTCTACTTTCAACATTAATTCAGTTTCTTGCTGCAATTACTTAAATCGGTCCGTTAAACGTTGTCCGTCTTTAAACACAAATTAAACAGAGTTAAAATATATTTATAAGAAAGATTAATAATAAATTTATCCTCAAAGTGTTTAACAAGTTCATCTTTAATTTTATAAAAAAAAAGTTAATAATTTAAGTAGGCTTTTTTTATAAAAAAAAATGGCGCAATAAATTTTTTATTAAATAAAGCAAATTATTTGTGAAATTTTTTGGAGTTGTTATTAATTTTGCCGGTGTACAGTTTGTTTGTTGTTGTATCACAGTTTAGTTATTTGAATTTGTTATTGTTTTTATTGGTTTTGCATATCAAAGTTTGGTGAGAGAAGTTAAACTTCTCTCAGTGATTTCAAATGTGTTTGTCAGTGATGCAAAATGTGGCACAATTGGGCCATTTGTGGCACTCTTGAATGTTTGATGGCCCTGTGGTACTTTCTAAACTATTTTGGCCCTTTCAGCTCAAAATTCAACTAACTAGTATTAACCGTTCAGTACATTTTCCAATGTAACTTTCTCACTGTTTCAAACATGAATTTTATTTACAACATTGTTTTGTTTATTAAAAAAATTCATAATTTAATTGGCAAACCTATCTTGTCTTAAATAAAAATTCTTTTTTGTAAGTATGTATGTATGTATATCAAGTTAATACCAAAAATCACTGTAGTAGACCGTCCATTATCTTCAGTCGTTCTTTTCTCCTATTCGACCATAGGACCTCAACCGTGCAACTGTATTTCATTATTTTATTCGCTTTATTGTGATTTGCAGGACGCTGCTCCTCATCAGTAGCTCTCCTACAGATTTTCTTCAAGGGCGCGACGGAGCGTCCTCTACCTATAGGGTTCCAAGTAAGCGCAAAATTGGCAATATTTTTGATGGTTCTTCTAATATATGGACAATCCATCGCCATTTTCGACGTTTTATTTTATTGCACTAGTTTTGATTTGTTTTTTACCACAAATCAGCATCACTGATTCTATTTGGCCACAATATAAGCAGGATATTTCTGGGAAAAAATTTTGGCCCTGTCAAAGGTATTTTGGCCCTTTTAAATCGTAATTTTGGCCCAAAAATTAAAAACTCAAAATGCATCACTGGTGTTTGTTGCTTTTGTTTACTCAAATATTGAATGCATTACATTGTTATTCTTTTAAATTAAAATCAAATAGTGTTGCCGTCGTTAGTAATAGAGTAAATTAAACGGGTATCGGTTCGCGCGTTTAAATAATTAATAAAAGGTAAAAAAGATTGGCAAAACTAATGTGCAGGGTGAGTTAATGTACAATTTTTCTTTTAATTTATTTTTTAATAGCCTATAAAACAAATCTTGTTTTATTTGAATCATGTACTTACATATGTACCTAAATTTAGTCTTTTGACAGCACCGAAAAATAATAAATTATGTGTAGGTAAAAAGGCGCTTTACATTTTTGATTTGTTTTTATAGACGGCTAGTAATTAGTTAGTAAGTATAAGCTTTATTTATCATAAAGGTATTAATATACCTATACTACATACCTGTGTGTGCTGCTAACTAGATTAAGAATAGTGATTTTAAACAAAATACATAAATAATCTATGTGAACATTGGGGTCATTTAACTTAGGAAGAATAGACCGCCTTCAAAAGATATAGTTAAAAAAATAGATTTTTACCACAAATTTTAATAAAAGCTGGAAGAATAAATATGTTGGACAAATTTATCTTCTACATATAAACATACATATAGGTACGTAGTTCATACAATACACATATTTATATAATATACATACATACTTATCTGTAGCAATAACCCAACAAACACAACGATTTATTTTAAAATTGAAAATGATTTGAAATCAAACATTTTCTTAAATGACAAACGTTTGATAATGATTTGAAAATCATAGCGTTTTTAAAAAAAGGTCATTAGTCTGCCAACAGTTTGGTTTGCTCTTTGACCCTAAATTATTACACTTTCCAATTTTATTGTAAAACCTAATTAAATTGCGATATGTTTAAAGTTCGTAGTTCATCACTGAATTATAGCATTTTATATATTTGAAAAAATTTAAAGAGCTTCTATGTGCCTAATGTTTGTAAATTTGTATATGAAAACATACCAAAGAACATTCTGACTTTGCCAATCGTGGTTATTTTTCAGAAATATTTTCTTTGTTCGGTGGCTTTTGGCCCACAATCTTATTATTTTTAATTTATTCAAGGCATTTTCTTTGCGTCTTGGTTACTCATTCTGTATCCTTAACGACTTTCAATAATTTCCTTTAATTTTCGAATGACATTTCCGTCGGAACTATTCTTTTTTGATGGCAAAAATTAAACAAATCACGATTTTTCATTGGGGTTGACACTAAAAAATATGGAATAACTTAATACTTTGGGCAGCCATCGGCACCTAATATTACTTTTTTTTATTGTAATTACTTGATGCAAATCAATTTTGTAAAAAATTCTGCGGGACCTAGCGATAATTTTATTATCTTCCGTCAAAGTTATGATATAAGAAAAAATTTTAATTTTTTCACCATGGTATTATAATTGCGAATATTTCAAACTAGAAATTGTATAATCGTACTGATAATAAATTAAACTTATTAGTTTGGAATATTTATAATTTTCTAATTATATTAACAAATATGTACGGCCATGTTCTGACAATCGTACAATTTGAAATTGCAAAACGCGAGATTTTTTTATGGTGTTCTGCAACTCGTGCTTTTAGGTTGCAATCTGGCATAGTTTCTTACAAATATTCTACACCCTTGAGCATACTTGTACAATTTGAGGATGCCAAAGTTCTTGCTATTGTGAACAGAACACCTATTATGCGATTTCAAGTCAGAATCGCCAGTGTTACGCGTTTTGCGATTGTCAGAACATGCCCGTTTATTAGTTTAGAAAGTGTTACTTTGATGCTTCATAACTTCGACAAAAGTAAGTATTTTTGCTTAATTTCTATATTTTCATAATACTTTTTTTTGCCACCACACAACACTATGTGTAGCACCGTGATCGTACAACAAACTTATATTTTCTTCACATTCCCGTTTTATTTTTATTCGAATTTTTACAAATTGTAGTTAATTTATTACTGAAAAATTATTTATATTTTTTCACAAGAAATCATTCTAAAGGCGAATTCACTTCACGGTTATTTTTCTTTTATTTTAAAAAATATCCTCTTTTTTAAATGTTTAATTTTAATCCTACTGAACATTTTAAAATTTTTAATAAGTAGCCTCTTTATGAGCGTATGCGATATGTAAACTAAAGATACATTTCTATTTCATGTTATATCTCACTAAATAAAACTTATTTGTGCTTTCAAAGAGGAGTTGGCAATAAAAATCACGGAAACATTTTTGTAATTCTCATTCTAAAAAATCAGCACATGTGTGCCAAAAACCAGATAATTTTAAGGTCATAGTTCAATAGGATTTATGAAAGTGAAAGTTGCTTTTCTCAAAAGGTCTAAATTATCTATAAAAATATTGTTGTTTATTGAAAGATTATTTAACAAATTTTCATAGAAAATTAAATATACGCTTCGCCCTTTTGTTTAGGCGTAACAATACTGTTTTTTTAGAGGAAAAGCAAACAAATTTTCCAAAATCTATAACAACAAGGTGAACTTGGCGTTGGAATTTCTTTAATAAAGTCGCCATTTTTAACCGTTTGTATCTAAAATTTTTTGTGAACATATCGTTTAATAAACCGAACACAAATCAATCAAAAACTCTATATTGATTTTCTTTTTGTTACGCCATTTTATTTAACTAGTTATAACAATTTTTTCGTTTTCTGAAAAATGCAAAAACGTAATGAAAAAAAAAATTTGAATTTAAATAACATAATTTAAAAGTTTATCAAGAAAAATAAAAAAAGTACATACGTATTATTATTTTAAGAAAAAAATACCTAACCAGAATAAAAAAAAAAATATTCATATCTCCACATTGAAAAAAAATTAACAATTTTAGTTAGAAATAACTAACACGGCGGCCCTATTGGCAACTCTACTTTCAACATTAACTCAGTTTCTTGCTGCAATTACTTAAATCGGTCTACTTATAAACGTTGTCCGTCTTTAAACACAAATTAAACAAAGTTAAAATATGTTTATTAGAAAGAAATTAATAATAAATTTATCCTCAAAGTGTTAATTAAACAAGTTCATCTTTAATTTTATAAAAAGAAAGTTAATAATTCAAGTAGGTATTTTTATAAAATAAAAATGGCGCAATAAATTTTTTATTAAATAAAGCAAATTATGTGTGAAATTTTTTGGAGTTGTTATAATTATTGCCGGTGTTTAGTTTATTTGTTGTTGTATCACAGTTTATTGCTTTGGATTTTGTTGTTGTTTTTTTTATTGGTTTTGCATTTGGTGAGATGTGACAAAAGAGAAGTTAAACAACTCTCAATGATTTAACATGTGGTTGTTGCTTTTGTTTACACCAATTTATTGCATTCAATTGTTTTTGTTTAAAAGTGAAATTAAATAGTGTTGCCGTGATTATTAATAGAGTAAATAAAACGGGTATCGGTTCGCGCGTTTAGAGAATTAATAAAAGGAAAAAAAGATAAACTAATGTGCAGGGTGAGTAAATGCAAAATATTTCTTTTAAATGATTTTTTTAATATCCTATAAAACAAATCTTGTTTAATTTTAATCATGTAATTACATATGTACCTAAATCTAGTCTTTTGACAACACCGAAAAATAATAAATTATGTGTAAAAAGGCGATTTAAATTTTAGTTTCGTTTTCGTAGACGGCTAGTAATTAGTTAGTAGGTACCTAGGTATAAGCTTTATTTATCGTAAAGGTATTAATATATACGTGTGTTGCAAACTAGATTAAGAGTAGGGATTTTACATAAAATACATAAACAATCTATTTGAGCTTTGGGTTAATTTAACTTAGGGAAAAAAGACCGCCTACAAAAGATATACCTATTTGTTTTTGTTTGGAGTAAAAAAAATGTTTTTACAAGGGATCGGCGATATTTTACTGTCGATATGCCTATAATAACCTGAATACCTATAAGGAAAATTTTCTAAATATAGATTATTTTCTCTATTATATTTTATTTCTCTATTAATTAAAAAACAAAGTGCAAGTACCGTGAAAACTAAAAGTATTCGGATAAAAATAAATGTCAAATAGGTATGTTACGGTGCTTTTGTACTGACGCGTTGAAATTAAACATTGTAACAAAATAATTAAAAAAATTGGTACCTAAAAAACCTAAATTTTTTCTCGTAAATAAATCCGATGTACCGAAAGTGTATTCAAAAAGTAATTAATATAACCTTGCAACCATCAAGCTGAGGAATTTATTCAAATCTGTAGCTTAAACTTGTAAAAAAATTATTTGCGGAAGTGCTTTTATTTTTTAAGTTTATATGGGAAATGCAAAAAAAAAATTCATTTTCTCAATTTAAGTGGACATAAAGTTATTAATTAGGCGTAATTAAGTAGAGAACTCAAATTTTTTTTAAATTGAATAAATCAGCGTTGCTTTAGAAAAAATTAGGGTGCGCATCGGTGCGCCTTAGAAGTTATGTACGAATGAGTAGCAACACGCGTTGTGTTACCAAAAAAAGGTGCTTTACGACTTCTGCTATAATTTTTATTAGAGATGTGCAAATGTCGTGAGTCACACGTGACCGTGATTAATTTTATGTATTATATATTATAATTTATATATTTTAAATGTTGTTTTGTATATTTCAATGCAATATATTTACATTTTGCAGGAACAAGCTCGAGCGTTGTTTTTTTTAGCCGCCAAAGCTTTTATGATATTTTGAAAAAATTTTAATTGTAAAATAATAGATAAAAAATTACCTATTTAAAAGAGGAACTAAAGAAACGCACTGGTTATTCGGAGGGCAACTCTAAAGTTTTCAAAAATACGTTTAACAGTTTTTAGCAGGAGTGTGCGTGAAAAAAAAAATCATGTTGATTATTTATTAATAATTTTTTTGCATGGGAGCTATTTGTCTCCTCCCTTTTATACCTCCAAGGATTTGTTGGAGCATGTAGTTTGTTTTAAGAGTTACGCACATCAAATTTAGTATGCTTCACTATTGTTATTCTTCAGATATAAGAAAAAAATTATTTTTTTTGTATGGGGGGTACCGTATCCCCCCTCTTATACCTACAAGAAAAATTCAGTTTATTCTTAGAGTTACGCACATCAAATTTAGTATTCTTCACTATTGTAATTCTTCAGATATAAGAAAAAAGTTAATGTTTTTGTATGGGGGGTACCCGTATACCCCCAAAATTTTGTTAAAACGTGAAGTTTGATCTAGGAATTACCCCCATCAAATTTTGTGTGCCTCACTATTGTAGCTGAGGAGCTATAAATTAATCCTCGAAAAAGGGCTTTTGGCCCCAGTGTGCGTCGTGGCGATGTTATTTGGCCACCAAGATCATGTGATTTAACACCGTTGGACTTCTTTCTTTGGCGTTATTTGACGATAAGCAAGCAACAATTCAAGAGCTAAAGGATGAGATAATTTGGCACATTAACGGCATAGAGCCTCAATTATGCCTCAGCGTCATCGAAAATTTGGACCATCGGATGGAGGGGCGATGCCGAGGTCGCGGCCATTCGGTCGATATTTTGTGCCATACATAATTGAACCATACCAATATTATCATAATAAAAAGAAATGAATATTATATCCTAAATAATTTATGTTTTATTCAAAATCAACATCGGCCCTTAAAATTTGACCACAATTTAGCTGAAGCTGACGAATGCTCTGCAGCGCAACAAAGTTCAAAACTTCGAACTTTGCGCTTCAACTGCAACCACTACTACCACTACGTATACTGTTCACACCACTTTGAAACTGCTATTTTTAACTTTTCACTGCTTGCAGCGCTATTCGTAACGTAATACTACAGCATCTATTCTGTTCCCCACTTAAAATTATATGTGCAGTAAGTGTTTTATATTGTAACAAAGGAATTTTTTTAAGCTTTTCGAAATCATCTGTCATTTTTAGAGTGGGTTTTTAACATTGAGATTAATCTTAGCAGGGAACTATAATTAATTAATCTGAGAATAAATCTAATTGTGTACTAATTTAGTTTATCGTTTTTAAGTGGTAGCTTAAGCCTCGGAATATTGCCGTACTGAATACTAGAAATGGCAACACCACTTTTGCAAATGTCAACTTTTATCAATGCACTTTGTATATTATAAAGAAGAAGAAGAAAAATTCTATAATAGAAAATTTAAGCGCGAAAGTAAAAAGTTTTCTTAAAAAGTGAAAAATTAATATTAATTCCAATAAAAAATCATTAAAATGTTTAGTGCAGAAAGCAAAAGGTCAGCAAATTTTACAACAGAAGAAGTGGAGTACTTGGTTAAATTAGTTAACCAAAAAAAAAGTACAATTGAATGCAAAAAAACCGACCGGACCACCGCGGCAGATAAAGCTCGTTGTTGGATGGAAATCCAAGACGATTTTAATGTGGAATTTAATTGTTTTAGGTCATACAAAACTTTAAAAATAAAGTACGACAACCTAAAAAAAAACGCAAAAAAGAATTATGCCTTGGACAAAAAAGAGTTTTATAAAACTGGTGGTGGAACAAAACCACCCTCAAATGTATCTGAAATGGATCAAGAAATTATTGAAATGCTGCAAATTGAGCAAGTAGAAGGATTAGCATCAATATATGACGACGACAGTAAGTACCTTTTGAATTTATGTTTAATGTATACTTATCACGAATACACTAAAATTAAATTTATTTTTTTCAGAAATTGAAAATGAATATTTTAAATGTGATCTCACCCAAACTGACATAGATGAACATGCCAATGATTGCTTAGGTATGTTAATTGTATGGTACCACGCGATTTCAATAAAATATAAATAAAAACAAAATATTTTGATATTTTAAGTTCCTCGATTGTTTTTAAAGTAGCTTTATTTTTATCATTTGTTTACAATTTGTTAATTATGTTAGATGAGGTACCAGCAGAATCTTGCAAATGGGAAAAATACACTCCAAAAATGTTAAAAGCTCCAAAAAATCCTGCACTTAGTTCAGAAAAAAGGAAGAGTACAAAAGACGTGTGGGCTGATGTGGCTCGAATGAAACTGAAAAAGATTGAAATAGAAATAAAAGTTCTGGAAGAAGAGGCAAAACTAAGAAAAACAAAATTGGAACTAGAAATAGATGAGTTAAAACGAAGGCTTGGAAGTTTTTCAAATAATGGTGGAGACGTGCTTAAGTGCCGAAAAGAATTTTAAATACAATGGTAGAATGTAATCTACTATTTTCTATAAAGTACAATTGTTTTCATAGCTTTAAGTGTTTTTTTGTATTATATATGTATGTTTGTGAAGGAAATTGATATTATTAAAACCGAAGCATATTTAAGTCCGTATTCTTTAGTACATTTTTCTATCAACTTTTTATATTTGTCGTAAAAATCTTTCTAATAAATGTTTTTGTAAAATTTCTGATAAAATAATTGTTGCTCCCGTTGTGAACAAAGCTTTACAATTGCTAAATTTTCGAAATCGATTTCCTTTACATAAAAACATACAGACCTGCATCAGGTTGAGCTTTAATTAAATGAATTTTTAAAATGAATTGTTGTGTTATTTATACATATGTTTTTTATTAATAAAATATATAACATTAAAATAAGATTAATTTTATTTTTTATATCACCGAAGGTAAAATGGTATATATAACTTTGTCATTCCGTTTGTAATTCCTTGTATAATTTTTTTGTTTAATATTTGTTTAAGACTTTCGCGCTTTTATTACATATAACAAATACGTAAATGTACAGCACAGTTTGGTTAACGATATCCGAATGAAATTCCAAAAATTGCTCTTTTTTAAATGCTTTTCTTTAGCTTCACTTCGGAAAATCAAATCTTGTAACGTTAATTTAACCGCCTTTTAATCAATGAAAATGGATGAAACTTTGCAGGCATACATATTCCCGATGACAATACACGAATACATGGGCGTAGCCAGGATGAAATGTAGGGGGTGGGTGGGGTGGGGTCATATTTTTTTTGACTAAATCGACTAAAAGTCAAAAAATAAGAACATTTCAAACAACATAAACTTTTAAATCAAATTGGAAAAAATCTCACACATCCCTTAAAGAAAAGCGTGGGGCGCGTTGTTATGAAACAAAATGCTCAATTATTGAAAATTCGTAGCTTTAAACATAATTGGTTGTATTTCTTTCGTTCTGAAATATTAAAATGTACTCACGGCAATCATGTTTTTTTTTAAGTTCAGGTTGGTATGGGATTTTTTTCCACTTTGATTTAAAAGTTTATGTTGTTTGAAATGTTCTTACGGTTAAATTCTATGAGCAAAATACTCCAAAAATGAGCATAAAAACATCAACATTTTTATAAAAGCTTACATTTTAGAGCAGTAATTTGACCTATAGATACGTTTTATATATTAAAAGTTCTGAAAGCTTTAGCAGAATAGAAATTCAGATACAAAAAAGTATGTATAACCAAAATATATTTCATTTCAGTATCAGCAAAACTATTTTTAGTTTAACACTGGACGCATATGAAAAACACTTTTAAAGCCAACAGTTTCGTTACCAAAAAGTAGATAAAATAATGAATGGATAAGATTCTGGCATAGCCGAATATAGCACTTGTACTTATTATTTTTTTAATAGGCATTTTACAATAATTTTTTGAAATAGTCCTTAATTAAGACTCGCCGTATGATGTTGTTGTTTTCCTGGGTGCTCCCTCTATTATTAGGAACAGCTGAAACAAAATCAATAGCATCCTGCACATCGTCCGACAAAATAGGGGACTCAATTTCGCTATTAATGCAGCAAATGTTGTGAAGCACTGCGGTTGCTACAATTATTGCCTGCACTTTTTTTATATTTAATCGAATTCCTAAAGATAGAATTGGGAATCGTTTTTTCCAGACACCATAACTACGTTCGACACAAGAGCGAGTTCTGATCTGTGACTCATTGTACAAAGTTTCCTCTGCAGTTTTTGGGTTTAATAATGGGGTCATTATATATTTTTTATTAGGATAACCACTATCCCCCAATATTAGTCCATTGCAATAGTCACCGCTCTCGAATTTAGAATAGATTTTTGAATTTTTAAGAATATTGGAATCATGTGCAGAGCCTGGCCAACGAGCCACAATATTCGTTATTTTTAAGTTAGCATCGCACGTTGTTTGTACATTAATCGATAGAAATCCCTTTCTATTTCGATAAATTTCAGCACTATTACCTCCTGGAGAAACAATTTTTATATGGGTGCAGTCAATAGCAGCTACAACTTTAGGGAATTTAGCAATTTCAAAAAATTCTTGTTTTGCTTTAGAAACTTCTTCATCATATTGCGGAAACTTAATAAAATGATCTTTCAACAGTGCTAAGTTATGAGTTACGCGCGCAACGACTTTTGACATTGTAGATTTTGACACTCCATTCAAGTCACCTATTGTCATTAACATGCCACCAGTTGCATATACTCGTAAAGTTATTAGCAGCATTTGTTCTTCGGATAAAGCATTATGCCTTAAAATTTTTAATAATTAGTTTTGTTGACTTATATGCAATTCCTTTACTACTTACCAATTTGTATAATTTTTTATATGTGGACCAATAAGTTCTAATACCTTGTATGCTGAATGTTTGGATAGCCGGAACCTTTGTCTGAATTCATTGTCATTGTATAAATGAAAGTGATTTGGTCGCGTTCTTATGGTTTTTGATCTTCTCATAATTGTTTTATTTAAGTTTTGAAATGTTTCAGAATCACTAAAGTCTTCATCTTCACTAGAATAATCCATTTTTTGGTTTTCTATAAAATATTTTCTTTTATGTGTTTTTCTTTTTTATTCTTTTATTTTTTTATTTTAACAGCTGATTTTATTGCACATGTTTTTGTGTTGACATTTGTTGATTAAGTTTAAACCACCAACATTGGCCGCTTAAACCGTTAAATAAAAGTATTTAATCCTCATCTTAAAAACTACAAACACAGATTAAAGATGACTAAATCTCTAATCCCCATGTTAAAAACCCACCCTTAGAGTCTTACAAAAAGAAAAAAAAATAATCTACCACTTCTTTACAAATATTTTAATAAATATAAATTGAAAGTCTTAACTTAATTTATGAGAAATGTTAAATTTAACTTTTTCTAAACAATTACCAGTCACTTCATAAACATTTAACTTGTAACAATTAATATACCCCGAGAAGATGTCTCAGGCACGTGTTGTCCGTAATTTGATTTTAGGATAATAAATGTCAGGAATTAGACACTTTCCTTCAGTGTGTTTAATAATGAACGTTTTTATTATGGTTATTTTTACAACAAAAGATTTCATTACGCACAGAGTAGGAATTAATTGAAGATGGTGTTTAGCGATTTTAAAACACTTTACTTTTGTATTTAAAAGTTTTGATACAAAATGTCTTAAATTTTTATGGTTTAAAATGATGATATGTAGAAAAAAAGTTTCCTTTTAAAATCAAGTAATGCTTTGTTCAGACTTGGGGTTTTAATCACTTTGCAAATCGAGATGATTAACCATGCATTTAAGTGATTTGTTAATCACTTCAAATTGACATGATTACATCTAAATCATTTCCTTAATCAAATAGAATCCTCTGAACATACCTCAAACTGAGTATGATGTAGCATCGGCCACAACAAACGTACCTCGCACGTGTACAACCGACCACAATATCTTCTGAATATTTTTAAATAATCCATAAAACGGCAAACCACACAGACGAGATTGTGTGGTTGCAATCAAAACTAGTATGGGCAACCTGTCCGTGAAAGCCTGGGTTCAAATCTCAGCACAGTCAAGAATGAAAAATTATCAATAAAATTTTAATCAATTTTTTGTTGTAAAATTCCTGTCTTCATAGAAATAATTTAATGAAAATTAAATTCAATGAACTTAAGCCTAATTAAAAAATATCTAAATTTGGATTAAAAAACCATTAACAGTTCAATAAAATAACCACAATACTTATTATAATCCATAAATTTTAAAAATTTCATCATTAACATTTTTAAAATATTCTTCTGAAAACTTTTTTAAAGCATTTTTATCAATTTCTAATACTTTAAAGAACGGCTTTGATTAACTTAATCAATATTTTCCTTAAACGCGTTTAAAACCCAAGTGTGGACAAAGCATAAGAATATTTTTTACCTTCACACAGATTTAGAAGTATTTCCGTTGCGATAAGTTATGAGTAACTTTTTGGATTTTTAACTACATATTTTCCTACCGAACCAAATGTGCTGTATTCCTATTTCAAACAACTTAGAGTTGTTTTGAAAATAACATGTTTTCCCAGGCGGACTGACGCACAAAGCTAAATCGACTTGAAATTACTCAAGTGCCTAGGATATAAATATAACAAGTCACATTTTAAGTGGGACACATACAGCCATGTTCTGAAAATCGAATTCGAGTGAAAATAAATTCGAGTGAATTTTGAAAAATTTCCAGTGCCTCAAGTTGATAACAAATATTCCCCTTTATATATCTAATACTTTAAAGACCACTAATCTTTGCCAGAACCACTTTTGAAATAAAAAAAAACGCACATCCATTAAAAAAAATCTCCTTCGATTTCAATTTCACAAGATTTCGATTTCTAGAACAGAGTTGATAGAATAAGTTTTATGTTGCTATGCTCGTAACTCAAAATAAAAGCCTTATGCCGGCCATACACCACAAAAGTTAAGTGCTCAAGTCACCGTGTAAACTAACCTTGCGACACACACTTTACAAGTAAACTATTTGCATACCCTTGGCCACAAGTGGAAAAAGAATATATCAGTTTGTCGTTCCATTTGTAATTACTACAATATTGATGTTACACCCTATAAAATATATACATATTCAGGGTCCTTATGAGCAGCTAAGTCGTTTCAAAGATGTCCATCTAACCGTGTTTTCATCCAAAGATCCCAGAAATGATGGGGACTATATTGTTATATCACATATATTCCTGAAAATGGTACTATTCAAATTCAGTCAGTTAGATACATAAATAGCTGAGATATGAATAAAATAACCAGGACTGCTTCTAATTTTACTCACAAATCTCTTATTGCTGTTTTTTCTGTACATCTGGAGAACGGCATAACCCAAATAATGTATAATCACCTTGCATATCAATACACAACATCCGATAAAATGTAGGCGGGATTGGCGAAGTGGGTGGGCGTAGCGCAAAATAGATTTACTATTATCTTAAGAACGATATTTAAAACGGCTGTATGTAAATGCATCCCTAAATAGCGTGGCGTCATCGCTCTGCAATTGGAAATTCCTATTTTGACAGCGCGTTTAATAGTGAAGTTGGCCGTTATTGTTAATAAATAAAGTCAATTTAGCTATTTTTTTTATCAATCTAGCGGTTTTATCTCCATTTTTGTACCCTCCACCACCACTGTGGTGAATGAGGGTGTACTAAGATTGTCATTCCGTTTGAAACTTTTTTTATAATATATCTAAGACCCCGTAAAGTATATATATTCTGGCTCCTTGAGTAATTCTAAGTCGATTTAGCCATGTCCGTCTGTCTGTCCGTCTGTTGAAAACACACTCACTTTCGTAAAACGCAAAAGAAAAGAACAAACTTGGCCTCAAATTGCTTGTAGTTATCCTAAGCAGCTTGGAATTTAAATCCAGTAACATAGGTTTATTAGGATCAGAACTATGAATCAAAATGTGGAACCACCACCCTAAAAAAATTGATAATTTTGATACACAAACTAACATAGATAGTGGAATAATGCACGGAACGTCAGATCTTTCTAAAACCAGAAATCACATTGTAAAATTTCTTGAAGATCGGTCCATAATTTACACTGGGTCCCATATAAACCCCACTCCCGGAAAACAGTTCAATACGCCTAAACCCGTAATAAATAATGCTATAATACCAAAATTTGGTACGTCACAGTTTTATAGGACCAGAAATCAAACTGTAAAATTTTTTGAAGATCGGTTCATAATTTACTCTAGGTCCCATATAAAACCTACTCCCGGAAAACCGCTAAGTACGCCTAAAACCGTAATAAATAATGCTATCAAATTGAAATTCGGTATGTCACAGTTTTATACGACGAGAAATCACACTGCCAAATTTCATAAAGATTGGTCCATAATTTACCCTAAGCCCCATATAAGCCCCACTCTCAGAAAACAGTTTATTGCGCCTAAAACCAAATAAAGCCCACTTTGGGAAAATAATTAAATTCGCCTAAAAGCATAACAGATATACATAGATATTGCGGTAAAATTTCTTACTTAAATTCATATGGCCAGAAAAAATATCATGCAAATTTGTGAAATTTACTGCTGACGTTAAAACTAATTATATTGCTGAATTGAAATGTGTTCTAATTTATTTTTTGTAATACCAGAAATCAATTTTCAGAATTTTGGGGTGATTGGTCCATAATTTACCACAGGCCCAATACAAATTACCCTCCTAAAAATCATTTTAGTTCGGCTAAAATAGTTACGAATCATGATATTTTACTCAAGCCAGTTCAAAGTTCTAACAAGAAACACATATAATTTTCTTATTGTCGGTCAATAATTTAAGTCAGGTCGAAACCGCAACTAATTTAAATGCTGACGTTCGTTTTTGTGAAGCTTAGTTAATGATATCGCACTTAATCAACAAGAGGGTATTAACTCAAAATTTAAACATTTTCAGTAGAAGCAAAACAATTTTTAATTTAACATTGAAGGCATATGGAAATGAATTTTTAAACCAACCGTTTCATTACCAAAAAGTATACAAAATAGCAAGATATTTTTACAGCGGGCAGATATGAATATAGCGTGTAGATTTTTTCGAAAAAGTGGAAAAATAAAAATTTTGAGATAATACCCTCTTGTTGATTAAGTGCGATATATATATATTTATCATATAGAGCCCACTCCTGTCGGTGGAGGGTATCATAGAATCGGCACAGCCGAATATAGCACTCAAACTTGTTATTTCTATTATGCAAAAGCCAAGCGAAAGAAAACCTTCAGCCTTCCGCTCTTGTTTAGGTACGGCTGTTAAACGTTATTTTCTTATTGCACCATGGTAAATGGCGTAGCCGAATATACTACACCTACTTGTTCATTTTAAATTTATCATCTAAGAAGACAACATGTGCAATTAAAAAAATGAAAACGCATTTTCCTTCTTTTTTCGAAATAAGCTTTTTAACATATTATAGAACTAGTATGCCAATTCGAGAGAGTGTTTTCAGTTTTTTAGTTCACCCCTCACACATTTAGGTTCTGTGTGAATTCAACACACATAAAAACAACAAAAACAAACCAAAACTTGAAATTTTTCAATTTAAAATTTTTCACAATATAACAATTTTTGTTTAATTTTATGAGACAAACATATAATTAATAATTTTTTCCAATACATTTTGCTCATTTGCTTTTGCAAAATGTTTTTATTTTTCACAAACTAAAAATTTTTAATAATTAATTCATTTATTAATGATGTGCTAATAATCCCAATTTATGATAAAAAACACTGAAATTTATTGTTGTGGGAAAGCTAGTTTCTATGCGCATTTCGCTGGTTGCTTAGGCCAGCTCGTCAGGAAACTTTTTCCAAATACTTTAGAAAAGCTAAAAATATTATACAAGTAAGACCATAAAGTGAATAAGAATTTTAAACACTCAGCTATTACTTGTAACAATATCAAAGCTTCAACAAAGACACAACAATAAATAGTGAATTTTTTTTCTTTCTTACATAAATGAATTAATTAATAAATATTTCATTCCCGAAAATAATTTTTGATAAAAAATTTTTAAATAAATTTATTTAACATTAATTTTTTTCTGTTGTTAATATTATTAAAGCCAGCAGAGTAGCATTTTGTGGTATGAAAATGATATTTGAAATCATAAATTATTTAAATATTTTCCGATATTGCAGAATAAAAATTTTGCAAACATTGTTTTAAAAAGTTGATAATTGCAGCCAGCATTGAAAATTTATTGAACTAATAAAATTTTATTTTGGAAAATTTTTTTTTGCCACATTCTATACGATTTTATGCAACTATGTTTTATGGTGGAAATAGTTTTATACACCAATACATTTAAAAAAAATCTTACTAATATAAACATAAATTAGGTTCCACTGACAATTGAGTTATGTACCTGTCAAAGAGTCGACATACTAGTTGTATACTATGCTTCTAAACGAATGTTTTGAAAAACATGCAGTTAGTGCACAGAAAAAATTCTCCAGAATTGTTCACCATTTTAATCAATAGTAATCAAAACAAAATCAGTTTTAATAAAATATTTTATCAAGTGAATAATTAAACGTTTAATCAAGGTAATGTTTAATCAAGCGAATTAACGTTTAATTGATACTATTACATTGTGTAACTTCTTTTTTTTAATAAATATCATAAATTTTTTAATATAAATAAATTTTTTTTCTGCGTATTTTTATCCCACTTCTAGTGTCAGTGTCTGTATCAGGGATGTTAAAGTTGGTACAATTGTACTTTTTTTTGGTACATTTTGACCTTCTAAAGTACCGTGGTACTACCGTGACTCATTTGGTACAATTTACAAATTTGTCATAGTTTCCCGTTTTTGAATTTTTAGTATAGCAAACAAATTATTGAGTCTTTTTCATTGCAATCATGTTGTACAACAAATCGTTAATGTAATGGACGCTTAAGTATGCGACTAGAATTGTAGTGTATAGAGCGCTTAGTCCCCTTTTACAATGTGGTAAGTGAAAGGCAGACAGACGAAGTTTGTTGGTAAGGGGGCGACGCTGTATGCGTGACACACTTTTACTTTTTTCTTCTCTTGCCTACAAACTTCGTCAGTCGGCCTTCATTGTGAAAGCGCGACTTATGGTACCCACAGACGAGGCAACGTTAGTCAAAACATGTGTTACTACTTTTGTTTCCTTTTTACCACAGACGATGAATTTTTTTTTTGTGAATATAGAAGTACAACTTAACTTAACAAATATACGCGAAAGAAATTTGGCATATCCTGCTTTTTTTTGTTTTATTTTCATAACTTTAACATTTAACGTCCCATAATTCTGTAAAATTTTTAAATCCATTTATAAAATTTCTCCATTTTTCATTGATTTCAATGTTCGTCATTTTTCTTTTTTGTTTACAATTAAATTTTTATGTACTTTTTTGTTGTTTTAATAAATAAAAAAAAAAAAAAAACTAAAATGGTACCGTAAAGGTCCAAAAAGTACATTTTTTTGGAAGTTGGTACAAAATATAAAACCTCATTTAACATCCCTGGTCTGTATATACTCTATGGGCTCTTAGATACATATTTCCAAGGGTAACACTCATAATGGAGGCCCCAACAAACACGAAATCAAACATTTGATATGAAATAACTATCAAAACATTTTCAATTGTTTGATTTAAAAATTTGAATTCAAATTGATAAAGATTTGAATATAAGCATTTGACATGCAATGTTTTATCATATTTTATTTGAAATAAAATTGTTATGAAATGCTATTCTCAAATCAAAAATAAACTTGGCAATGCTAAAGAGAAACATAAATGTAAACCTTAAAAAAATGGAGATTAAAGTTAAAAATGTTTCTTAATTACAGAAAAATTGCATATTAATGGCCAATTTTCAGGATTGATATTAAAACACATTTATGTTTAAAATCGTTTTAAATAAATACAAAATACTTTTCTTCATTAAACACTTAGGCCCTAATCATGTACAACGCAGCGCAACGCCAAACAATAACATTGAAAGCACAAACAATGTCATAAATATTTTGTAATTTTGTTGTTGCTTTCAACAGAAATTCATGTACCGTTTTAAAATTTTCAACGACACAAGCAATGCAGCGTTTGAAATTTTAAAACGCAATGTGAATTTCTGTAGAAAGCAACAACAAAATTACAAAATATTTATGACATTGTTTGTGCTTTCAATGTTATTCTTTGGCGTTGCGTTAGTTCTGTGGCGTTGCGCTGCGTTGTACATGATTAGGGCCTTAAATTAAACTTAATTTGTAGATGTGGTACATTTAAGTTCAACTTAACTGCCTATTTCCGATGTGCGAAAGAATTCTTCGTTCGTACAAGTACATTCAAAACAAAAACAAAGTTTTTAAAATTTGTTTTTGTTTTGAATGCATTTGTTCGAAAGAACGAATTCTTTCGCATATCGGAAAGAGGCTTTAAGTTTCCATAGTAATAACTTAGCAATGTGAGCTTTAACAGAAGGTTTAGCACGATCCTCCCAAATGGGGGAGCTTGGGACAGTGAAAATCCCTGTGATGGTAACCAGGGACTACACTGGTATACTGATGGATCCAAATCGGAGCATGGGGTGGGTGCTGGGGTATTTGGACCTAACACGCGAATCTCGATAGCCATGGGAATATTCACTGATAGCCAAGCGGCCATTAAGGCACTCTCTTCCTGGAAATTGTCCTCGAAGTTGGTGGTGGAATGCCGGGGAAGGCTACAGAAGCTGCGCTCAAGAAACAGAGTGACATTCTATTGGGTGCCGGGACACTCAGTGGTCTCGGGTAACGATGGGGCTGATGAGCTGGCTAGGGCTGGAGCAAACGCCCAAATGGTGGGCTCGAGCCCTTTTGTGGGTTAAGCTGGGCCACTACTCAGTCCCTCCTGGGGAAATGGGCTCTCAGCGAGCAATACTGGGTATCGCTACCGGGAATGCGTCAGGCAAAGGAATTGATAATTCCCGGGAGTACATTGGAGACAAGGGGTCTCAACAGACGAGAACTACGACTGTTTGGTGGCTTATCTGACGGGCCACCATACGGTCAAGCACCACCTGTTTCGGATGGGCCTGGCAGAGGACCATGAATGTAGACTATGGACAAAATGAGCGATGAGTGCAAAAAATCGTTCCGATAAATCTGAATTCATCCAAAATGGTCAGTAAAAACCTTTACTGATTTATGCCATGCACCACAGCCTCTTGCACGGTATAAACTGAATGTTTTCTGAAAGTAAATAGTTTTTTGGACAAAATAAGCGATAAAGATCGAACGATTTTTTGCACGCATCGCTCATTTTGTCCAGAAAACTATTTACTTTCAGAAAATATACAGCTAATACCGTGCAAAAGCCTGTGGTAAATATTTTTTGTATTTTTATTAAAAATATAAATATATTTTTACTTCACCTTTTTAAATTCCTAAATTCGACGCTATCTTGGCTCACTTTGGAAATAATTACACATTTATGAAATATTTTTTTTTTGTATTTAGTAGTGCTACCATACTTTTGTCTTAACTAAATAGAACTCTTGAAATAAAACTTAAAAAATCAATCTGTATTTAAAAAACGATTTAAGTTTATGCGTGCAAAAAGCTATTTACAGGATAGTATTTAAATATAGATTTAAATACTATCCTGAAAATTGGTGATAAGTGAAGAGAATTCGCCTTTGGAAAAGCTTTATTTCGTGTGAAAAACTATATATTTTTTGCTAGTAAAAAATTAATATATTTTTATTTTTATTAACATAAGTCAGAATGCCAATAAAACCAGAAGGGGAATGCGAAGAAAATATAAGTTTGTTTTTCGATTGCGGTGCTACGCAGAGCCACGACAAGCCTCAAAAAAAGGCAATTATTTCGTACTTAGAAGCACAAAAAGAACGCTATTTCATCTTTCAAAAGCAGCTATTGGGCCGAATGTTTATCTGACAGTTTCTTTTTAATTAAAAATAAATTTTCTTCCTTTATGTTCCACATTGTATTATAAACCACATTGGAAAACTATTTGAGAATAACGTTTGAAACGAAGTTGAAAAAAAAAATGAATTTCTCAATTTGAAATAATTCCCCTTTTTTGAAAATGTTATTATTTTCAAATCTTTATCGAACGTTTCTCGTTTGTAAAAAGGTTTGATTTCAAATCATTTTCAATTTGAAATCAAGCCCCCGCGTTTGTTGTGGTATAAAATGGTAATTTTTTTATTTTTTTTTTTTTTTTTGTTGCTATTTAATAGATTTTATTCAGCATATACATTCGTAGGATATCTATCCGATCACTATATAAACCAAATATTGAAATAAACAAGATTTTGTCAACATATTGACAAATGAAATATTCACACATTCTTTAGGATACAGATAAAAAAATTAATACAAAGAAACTTAATGCGTCATGTCTTTTTATTATTTCTCAGTTTGTACTTTTTTTCCTATTTCCTATATAAACAAATACATATACTTACAAACATTAGCATTAATGTATGTAAAAATATGTACGTATGTTTGTGTGTGCGTAGAGTGTGCTTTACAATTGTAAAATAATTTTTGTAAACCATGTGTTTGTTGCTTTGTTACAACAAGAAATTACAGAAGGAAGAAAAACACATGCTGCTGTTATATTAACACCCCGATTCAGAACGTGAAGAAAACATTGAGCTTTTGGGATTTTATTTGTTGGAATAGTTATTTAGCATTTATTTACGAGTTGGCAATTTAGTAAAACCTGAAAGCACAAGACGAAGACAATGATGTGAAATAAGAAGGAGAATATTGTTATATTGTATTGCATAATAAATGGAAAATGTAATTTCTCTATTAAAAAGTGTTATTATACCCACACCACAACAGTGTCGAGGGTATTTAGCGTTTGTGCTGATGTTTGTAACACCTTAAAATATTGGTCATAGCCCCACCTTTAAGTATACTGACCGATTCAGAATCATTATTTGAGTCGATCTAACGATGTTCGTCCGTCCGCCCGGCTGTGTGGCAGGATGGCTGTCCATGTAAACCTTGTGCGCAAAGTACAGGTCGCAATTTTGAAGATAATTTGATGATATTTGGTACATAGGTTCTAGGGATGCCAAACGGGAAATCCCGAAATCCCGGGATTTTTCGGGATTGATTAATCTCGGATCCCGGGATTTATTTTTATGAGTCCCGGGATTTTTAACATATCAACTTTTATGTACAAAAATGTTCGTTTTATTTGAATTTTTATACTCTATACAAAAATATTTTTTAAAAATTATATTTAAGTTTATAATTAGTATTGTGGTTATTTTATTGAACTGTTAATGGTTTCTAATCCAAATTTAGATATTTTTGATTAGGCTTAACTTCATTGAATTTAATTTTCATTAAATTATTTTTATGAAGACAGGAATTTTACAACATGAAATTAATTAAAATTTTTATTGATAATTTTTCATTCTTGACTGCGCTGAGATTTGAACCCAGGCGTTCACGGCCAGGTTGCCCAGACTTGTTTCGATTGTAACCACACAATCTCTTCAGTGGGGTTTGCCGTCTTACTCACTCGGCTATTGCAGCCGGATGACGTCATTAGTCAAACATCAATCTTTAAACCAAATAGTATTTCACCTTGGTAGATCGAAATTTGCTTTTGAATGAATGATTATCTATTTTAATTAATTTACATGTTCTTCCTAACTTCTGTTTTTTCGTACTTTTTGTCAAGAATTCTTCTTGAAGTCCAAAGTACATTTTTGTTTTTGATGTTTTTTTTTTGTCTTTCTTTTTTCTTGTTGACCTTTTTCGGCACAACTTGAAGGACAAATGTAAACATAGCTCGTGCCATAGCTATTAACAATAATTAGTATTGTGGTTATTTTATAGAACTGTTAATGGTTTTTAATCCAAATTTAGATATTCTTAATTAGGCTTAAGTTCATTGAATTTAATTTTCATTAAATCATTTTTATGAAGTCAGGAATTTTCAACATGAAATTAATTAAAATTTTTATTGATAATTTTTCATTCTTGACTGCTATAAGATTTAAACCTAGGCTTTCACGGACAGGTTGCCCAGACTAGTTTCGATTGTAACCAACCAATCTCTTCAGTGGGGTTTGCCGTCTTTACTCACTCGGCTATAGAAGCCAGATGGCGTCAATAGTCAAACATCAATCCTTAAACCAAATGGTATTTCACTTTGGTAGATCGAAATTTGCTTTGAATGAATGATTACCTATTTTAATTCTACCTGTTCTTCCTTACTTCTTGTTTTTCGTACTTTTTGTCAAGAATTCTTCTTAAAATCCAAAGTACAAAGTACAGAATTTTTAATAAATTTTAATTCATTTCATGTTGTAAAATTCCGTTCTTCATAAAAATGATTAAAATATCGAAATTCGGATTAAAAACCATTAACAGTTCAATAAAATAACCACTATACTAATTATTGTTTTTCAATAAAAGTTATTTTTAATTAAAAAAAAATATCTAATAACTTTGCCAACAATGTGTTAAATGATTTAATTAAATATATAGCTCAGGTTTTGACAATCCCTAATAACAATTCTACAAGTTTAATTTATTTTATTTTAGGCGAAAAAATCAATCAATATTTTTCTCTTATAAATTAATTTTTAAAATAAAATTTATTTCAAAACAACTAAAATGTTAATTAAATCAAAATTATAATATTCATTTTTTTTTCATCAAAAAAATTATTGATTCAATTATAAAATTGCACAGAAATGCTTTTCAAACAATTTTTTTAATTGATAAAAAACCACTGAAAATTTTTTCTGTGTTACTATTTAAATGTCCTAGGAAAAACTTTTTTAATTTTGGTAATAGGTCGTAGTTATTTCATACGTTACCTGGTAAGTAGTTGTCATTACAATTATCATTATTCTGAAAACCTCAATAAGTACTTGCTAGTAATGACCTCGGTAAGTACTTTTCACTACTATTATTTTTAGTTATGAATATTTGCTTACTAATAATCAGCTAAATAACTACTTATAAGTTGTCTTGTATTCAATACTGAATATTTACTTACTGGTAATTAGCTCCATAACTACTTATTAGGTCTACTAACTAGCGCCAATTAAATAAAAACTAGTTATTTTTTGGCTTTTAGGAAGTATATTGCAAGTACTTACAATTCAACTCACTGGTAGTTAAATAATAACTAGATATTTTGTGACTTCTAGTAAGTATATTGTTACTACTGAATTCTGTGGACAACTCGAACAAAAATAAATAGTTATTCAGCCGAAAAATAAGTAGTGTTCATATGTCCCCAATATTACTTGCTAACTTACCAGGTAAGTAAAGTTTTTGCTGGGGTACTGGTAAAATGTATACATGTAAACGTTTGTGTAATACAGTCTGTTTAAATGGGCCTGTAATCATTATGATCCAAATTATTTTGATCGAGATCGTTTTTGGTCATATTTTCCACCAAAAATCGATATTTTTGCATTTATTTAGTAAATTGAAGGTCCAAAATCTCAGGATGTCATCCCTATTTTATGTTTTTTTTATAAAAACATAAAATCTCATATACTAAATAAACAAAAGGGCATAGAGCGAAAAGGTTAAAAATCTGTTATCTCTCATATTTTTCAACAAAAATCTTTATTGACTTGGAAATTTAAAATCGCACTTATTAAGTAAACTAAAGTACCTAAAGCAAAAAAGGATGAAACCCTGTTAAAGTCATTATTTTACGTCGAAATTTATAAAATAAAATCGCATTTATTTCGTAAACTTAACCCATTAGCGTCCAATGATCCCATTTGGGATAATGCACAAATAATTGCATAAATAATAATTGAATAAATAAAATTATATTTTTCGAAGAAATTGGTCCTTAAGTAGAAATCCTGTTGACAAGAGATTATTCAACAAAGCATGCAAAGATCTGAAAAAATTACTGTATGAACACAAAAACAAAGCAACTGCGGAATTTATTAAAGAAATTAACAGCTCCAAATACGACGAACATCTTTTGTGGAAATCAACGAAATATTTAAAAAGGCCAACTAAACGTAACACAATAATAAAAAATAATGATGGTACGTGGTGCAAATCAGATAAGAGCATAGCGGAAGCATTTGCTGTTCATTTATCTAATATTTTCGAGCCTAACGAACTCAATAGTATTCAAGAACAGAATGAGAAACTACTGCCTTTTGTGACTCTCCATGTCAAATGGATCTACCTATAAAGCTTTTCACTCCTACTGAAATAGCATCTGAAATAAAAATGCTTAACACAAAAAAGTCACCTGGCTATGACTTGATTACTTCAAACGTTGTAAAGAAATTGAGTCGAAAAAGTTTATTATTTTTAACATTAATCTACAACTCAATTCTGAGATTGGATCACTTCCTATCGCAATGGAAATGTGCCGGAATTATTATGATTTCTAAACCAAACAAACCTGAAAATATGCTGTCGTCGTACAGACCTATTAGCCTACTTGCAATATTCTCAAAAATATTTGAAAAAATATTTCTACGAAGATTGTTGCCAGCTTTAGAGAGACAAAATATGATCCCAGATCATCAGTTCGGCTTCCGACATAAACATGGAACTCCAGAACAATGCCATAGGATAGTGAATGCAATAACTGAAGCCTTTGAGAATAAATGCTACTGTTCAGCGGTTTTTCTCAATATTCAGCAAGCATTCGATAAAGTATGTCACCATGTCTTACTTTTCAAAATAAAGAAAGTTTTACCGGCTCCATTCTATCTCTTTTTTAAAAGTTATCTCTCTCAAAGACATTTTTATGTTAAAAGTAAAGATGAAAGATCAGGCATTTACGAAATAAAAGCGGGCATTCCACAGGGAAGCGTACCAGGTCCAGTGTTCTATACAATTTTCACTGCAGATATTCCGGTCATAAATGATGTCATGGTGGCAACAAATGCGGATGACACAGCAATAGCTGCAACAAGCCAGTCACCATCAGAAGCATTGTTATTTGTCCAGAATCAAATGTTCCTTTCTTGAAAAATGGCTTACCAGGTAGAATATAAAAGTCAACTCAGACAAATCCAAACACATAACTTTCACACTAAGGCGAGGAGACTGCTCAAGAATGAATATATACGGGGAACAAACACCAGCAGATAATTCTGTTAAATATTGAGGAATGATTTTAGACAGAAGGCTGACTTGGAAGCAACACATTAAATCTAAACGAACACACCTAAAGATAAAAACTGGTAAATTATATTGGCTACTAGGGACAAAATCGGAACAAAATTTAAACAATAAGCTGATCATCTACAAGGCCATACTAAAACCTGTTTGGACATACGGAATTATGCTCTGGGGAACAGCAAGCAAATCAAACATCGATATTCTAGACAAAAACTTCTACTTTCAAAAACTTTTACTAATTACAGCAGCGCCATGGTTTGCACCAACAAAAATATTCGTAAAGATTTAAATATGTCCTCAGTACGAGAAGAAATTCAAAGGTGCAGTAAAAACTATCTTCAAAGATTAAGTAACCATAGTAACCCACTGGCTGTTGAACTATTAGACGACAGCATTGAAGCACGTAGACTGCAGCGAGTTCATGCACTAGACTTACATTTAGAGGCTAGTCTGCTTTTTGTAAATATGTATACATATGTATATATATATTATTTCATCTAAATTTTATTGCATACAGTTATGTAGTCCTTTGGGTCTATATAACTCCTGTTATATATTATTTAAGTTACCACATTTGCTTTTTGTCTTATAGTTGATAGATTGCAAATAAATAAATTTATAAAAAAAAAAAAAAATATATTTCGAAAATAGGTAACAATCTTTAAAACAAAAATAGGGCGCTAATGCGTTAAGGGCCCTTTTCAACGAAAATTGTTATTCATATTCACCATAAATCGAAATTTGTTTGAAAGTTCACTTTTTCAGAGCAAATGCAAGAAAAAACTATGATCACTTTCATTTGTAAACCAACACGACGAATTTTTCAGTAAATATTCGCTGAGTAAATTCGTCGTATGAAACAAAATGGTCTATTGAACGCTTAGACGATTTATACCCTGAATTTGACGATTTTTCATATAACAAATTTTCTTCAAATTTACAAATGTTTTTCATATAATTTCACATTACATTTTAGCTTCCTAGATAATTTGATTTATTTGATTGGCAGTAATTTTCATGTCTTAGCTGTTCATCATATAAAATACGATTTTTTAGCACGATGCATATTTTTAAGAATTCTATTTGATCAGTTAGTACGGTTTTATTACAGCCATTTTACAACCACTCTCTTTAGTCTGGGTTCACACTATGAAACTTTTCTGCCCGAAAGTCGGGGTCTATTGGTGTTTACCAGACTTAAGTTATTTAGCAGGATTTTCACGTGTAAAATAGGTGTTTGATATTTCTTGGTTTTATTTTATTTTCTTACTTTTCTTATGAATGCCAATAGTTTTGAAAAGTGGTTGGTTGTGTTACTCCAATAATAAGATCCTAAATAAAAATTTTTATTAAAATTTCAAAAACTGACAGAATATATTTTAAAATTTTATTTGCAACGGAAACTAAAAAAAAAGCTAATATTCAAACTTGTTAAGAGTAAGTGGTTTTTACAATGACGATTTTTGTGACGATAAAGCTTAGCCAATTTGAGGATTTTTTCCTCAAAATTTGACCAATTTTATCTGGCAGCTATGCAATAACGACGGATAACTAGCAGCCAGCGTTACCGTTGGTGCTACTAAAGTAGCAAATTGCCACTTTTTCGACTGCTGGGATACTATTTTGCTACTTTTACAAAATGCACCCAAAAGTGATACTTTTTGAAATTCTTGTTACTTTTCGATACTTTTTACTTAATGATGAGATACTTACTTGCACTTTCTTCTTTACTAAAACTCCCAGCTTTAATGTTTTTGTATATACATATCTAAGAAAGCGTAATTTTTTTTAACTGCCTATTTCACTAAATGCGAACGAACGCTTTCTTTCGCACAACTACATGTAAAACAAAAACCAATTCTCAAAAATGGTAATCCTGGGGTTAATGCGTATGACAACATGATGTAAATATTTATACCATGATTAATAGAATACGTATGCCATGGTGTATGGAATACACTTTAAACTTATGTTTGTTTGAATCAGGGTTGTTATATTTTTCCACCTTAGTCGCCAATTTATACACCGAAAATCGGCAAATTTAATTTTCTTTCGATTTTTGTTAGTCATCGTCTAGACTTGCTATTTTTGTTGCAGCAATTCTTGACTATTGGTGTGAGGGGTGAACAAATTGTGGAGAGGTACTCAGTTTAATGTACTCCGCAGTTCCTTTTTTTTTTTTGTTATACTCACACATTTTTACTTGAAATTAACTGTAGGTGTATTTGCATTTATATGTAATATATAAAATGGAGAAGAGAAAAGATAAGACAACACAACAATTGCAAAACTATAATTTCATAATCGGAACACTAATGCAATTTCAAAGCAGTATTTTTAAAAGTTGCAGCAACAAAAATTTCAAGGCTGGACGATAACTTAAGAAAAATTAGACCAAAATCGCAAAATTTTATTTTTTTATAACACTGCATTTACACATGAAAGTACTTACATACATGGAATTTCTGTATACGTATTAAAAATATAAATTCCAATAAGTTGTGAATCAAATTTAAAAATTGCCAACCGATTTTCATGGTTTGGGGCTTATTTTATTCGACTTATTCGATTATCAAAATTAAAAATTGTTGTTCTTATAATTTTTTGGAATTAATTTTTGAAAACAAAAATAACATTAATTTTTCTTTAAAAAAATCTACCGCCACTTTTTTCTGAATATATCCGAAACTGTTTAAAAAAAATATTTATATACATATAAAACTAATGTAAAGATGGCTTTAAGGGAATATATGTATATCTTACGACTTTCATGATATATGTCGTTTTTATTCGTAATATACCTGGCTTTCAGATTAATGATACAAATGTAAAATTTTTGCCCGTATAATTTTTGTATGAAAAATGGTACTAATTTTGCAAAAAAATTAATCGCCAGTAGTTTCTGAATAACTCCGAAATGGTTGAAAATATAAAACATTTGGATGACTCAAAAGAAATTTTATTCATAATTATCTGTGAGTGTTTTGATCAAAACTGGACAAATCGTTCTCCATAGCCGCCTTATTTGGGGCGAAATATTGGTTTAGGCCATAAAAAAAAGCTAGACGTGGTTGAACGGATCTGTAAAGAGATTTGGATTCGGTACGCTAAAATTAATTCAAATCCCATAACAAAGTTCTTCAAAGTAATTAAAGTTTAAATAATGGAACACTTTTTATACGGCCGATAAAATCCTACCTTTAGCTGTCGGTAAGTTGTGCAAACGGGGCCTAATGTAAGTAATTGGATTTCTCTAGTTTACTAATAATATAATAAACACGATTACGTTACATTCACTACCAACTAACCCTCATACATTTCATATGTATGTACTAATAAAGGAATTCCGAGCAAATAAAAAACAAAAACTAACAAACGAAAAAACAAAAGCTAAATTGACTACAAAAGCTAATTTAGTAAAAAAAATTAATGGGCATCTATGAACCAAATTATTTTTTTTAGACAAACAGAAAAAAATTGTAACACATTTATTTTTTTTTTTTCATTTTCATTCCAACATCCTGTCCGGCACAGACAAGAAACACCACGCACTTTCAAAATGAGTGTCTTCAAATTGATGGCTCTGACGTTTAAATAAGTGTTTTTATCTGTCTGTGAGGGATGTGCGCTTTCGTGTTAATGTCATGAAAAAGTTAAGAATTTGTTGTGCCTGAAGGAAATGCCGCGCCGTTTGTCAGTGTATAGTGAAGGAGTGTTAGACAGCCAATCAAGTCCTTCACTTGTTTATTGATATAATAAACGTTATTTTTTAATCACAAGTGAAACTTATTTCATTTATTACCAGAGAAGTCTAAAATGCTTTTTTTGCTGTTTTGCTTTTATTTAGCTGTTTTTTATGAACCCTGCTGTTTTTGCTTATTTTTCAATGGTGGTGCTTTTTTGCTATTTTGGGGATTTTTTGCTTAAAATTACCATTTTTGCATTAAAAAATTTTATGTGCACACACTTGTTGCACCTTTTTTGCAACTCTGTTTTAAAATTAAAAAAATCTACAGAATTGATAGTAGGCTGGTAAAAATTTAGAAAAAAATGCCGAAAGAAAAAAAGTAATAAAAATTTATTATTAAAGATGATAAAAACC
Organism: Pollenia amentaria; assembly: GCA_943735925.1. Classification (NCBI taxonomy): domain Eukaryota; kingdom Metazoa; phylum Arthropoda; class Insecta; order Diptera; family Polleniidae; genus Pollenia; species Pollenia amentaria. The sequence continues at coordinate 176,561,066 of OX031010.1, read as the reverse complement.
TATGAAGGAGTCTTCAGGATTGAAGAAAACTGGCTCTTTTGCAATATATGCTGCTGCAAAATCAATAGTTCGAAAAGTGTAATGTGGAACAACATATAAGATGTGGGAAACACCAATTGGCGTCTTCTAAGCAAGAGAACCGCTCACAAAAACTAATCACGGAACATCCAGTGGCTTCAACTGCCACAACATTTCAGAAGGATCTTTGTAAAGCATTGTTATAATCCAATATACCAATAAAAAAAGTTAGTTGTCCCAGTTTCAAAAATTCCATTGAGAAGTATTCTTAAATGTCGGTTTCGTCTGAAACTTGCATTCGACAGAAATACATACCAGAATTGTATAGGGAATCTATAGATAAAATGCGTGAAGCAGCCAAAGAAAAATATATATGGATTTCTGTAGCTGAAACCATGGACAGCGAACAGAGATATGTTGCAAATTTTATTTTTGGAGTCTTAGAAGATTTGAAATTCAATAAATATTATTTATTGCACATGCAAGTACTTGAAACAGCAAATGGCGCATCTATTGCAGCATTTTGTAATGATTCGTTACAAATATTCAGCCATGTCACAGAGTTCAATTCCGTTCGGAATGATTCCGTTCGGAACCGAAGAAAACATATTTGTTTGTTGATAGAAAGTATATTTTGATAGTTTTTTGGCCTTTAAGATACAGAAAACTCCCATTCCTTTCATGAAAACAAAAATGGTTGCATTCCGCACAGGTTTTTCATAATTTTCTGAAGCACCAAAATACGGAATGAATTCCGTTTCCGAACGGAATTGTACTCTGTGACATGGCTGATTGTGGCCTGATCGTAAAGTAGAAAGGAAATTGAGTTTAGATTGCTATTAATTTTCTGTATTTAGGCATAAAATATAACAAAGTGTTACTCGTAGTAACAGATGCAGCTGCATACATGTTAAGTGAATATCTTCTCTAAAAACAATGTATCCGAAAATGCTTCATTTGACATGTTTTGCACATGGCATCCATCGACTAGCTGAATTCATTCGAACAAACTTTCAAATAGTCAATAAATTGATTTCCAGTGTTAAAAATATTTTCTTAAAGGTAAATAGAGCTATTCATATGTTTTTAAAAATATATGTTTAAAAATATTTACAGACACCGCGAAGAAAACTACTGTTTCTAAAAATGTTTCCTAATGTGGTACTTCCACCGTCTCCATGCCCAACTCGTTGGGGTTCTTGGTTAGAAGCGGCAATGTACTACGCTGAACATCTTTATTTGAAAGCTCCGAACTAAGTTCTCAACTTGCATTTATAAAATACAATTTTACAAACATTTCGGTTGCTATAAAAAAATTGCAAACTGCAGGATTATTAATTTCAGAGAGCACCAACGCTATATCAACAGTTTTTGATGGACTATGCAAGATCGAGGACCATCAATATAAAAAGAAATTTGAGGCAATATTAAATAGAAATCCCGGTTATCAGCAGTTTTTGGAAATAAAATATATTTTAGAGTCTGGTACTGTTCCAAAAGATGAATATGTAAAAAAGTTTGACCACGAATGAAATTCTCAAATTTAAATTTGCACCGTCAACATCTGTTGATGTAGAACGAAGCTTCTCTTTTTACAAAACCTTTTTAGCAGATCGGCAAACTCTCCAAAACTACTACACTTCCAACAGTTTATATCCAAACTTTTAACAACATTGTTGATCTGTTTGCTGGAAAAAACTGGAAATTTTTGTTTACGTATGGCTCCAAGTCAAGCGACTCTACAACATTTGCAGTAGTGCAAAGTAATGGCCAACAAATAATAGCTGGCTATATTGATAGCCTCTGTTCCAACTTTACCGCTGAAGCACTGTCCATACTTTTTAAGAAATAAATTTCAAGAGATTCTAAAAATTACATTATCGGTTTCAAATCGTTTCGTTTCCCAAATTTATTTCCATCACGTACCTGATTGTTGTTGCGGCTTTACGTTTCAAACAACCCTGACACAAAAGGGCGCATCTAACATAATTTACGTTAAATGGTAGTATAATTTCGCTTTTTTTCTTAAAAAATAACTAAGACTCTTTTAATAGAATTTAACACTTCAACAGCAAAAAAAAAAAATTTTTCGGCCTTTTGCATTTTTGTTGACGATATTCATGTTTAAATATGTTAATGTCTGTTATTTAACAATATATTCGTAATTATAATTTTTTGTCGTACGAAAATTATTACTGGTGTGATGACAACAACTATCATGACAAAGTCAACGGAAAATACTAAGTACAACAACAACAAACGAAAGCTTTTAAACATTAATGCAAATGTGATAGTTAGAGTGTCCACTCAATAAATCGTTGTTCGATTATTCGAGGAATTTTTCCGCCATTATTTGATCGAATAATTAAAACAACCAATTTCGAATAACTCGAACAATTTATGTCAATTAATCGATTAAAATTAATTTCTTAGAAAATTCTACTTTTTTAATGTAATTTTTTTTTTTTACATTTCTAACGGATAAAATACCTTAAAACTTTATTGTGTTTATTGTAAAAAAAAACTCCTGAGGTTGTAAATGTGTTAAACCATGCACTGTCAGATTATGGGTTATCTGTTTTTACCCGACAGTCAATTTCTGTATTACCTCGTATATTCTAATCGGCGGGATTTTGACAAACCTAAGAGTCCTTGTTTGAGAAAGAAGTGTCAGATTTTTGGCCCCTATAGAGAAGAGGCTTAAAATACAGAAAATTAAAAGTGGATTACTAAAAATCATAAGTATAAGTTAACAGCCATGTTCTAGAAACCGAATACATGCAAGTGGAATTGGATTCAAACAAATTTAAAAAACGATTTTGTTTTAAAAGTTTTTAAAAATCACTTTTATCTAGTACATACTTCGAGTTCTTATATTTACAAGAACTTTCTGCTCATAAAATCAGAAAAAAACTTAACTGGCACCTCTCATAGTGCAGTTTCTAAAAAGTCAAAATGGATCCATGTCTCATCCACAGTTACAAAGCGACGCAAAAACTCATTCGAATTGCGGTTAAACAACTCCAAACAATCCTTTGAAGTGGTCACACGTTTATGGTCAACATAGTTTATTTTAATTTTGTTTCCTTTAATTAAGTTTCCGTATTTTTAATGCATTAAAAAATTTATTTTTGCAGCCAGTTTTCTTTTTTTAAAGGTTTTACGACCAATTTAACCAGTTTATTTGAATATCAATTTATGTTTAAAATTTGTTTTTCATGTAAATAAAAATATATTATATTAAAAACTATATTTAACTATGAATTGATATTTAAATAGAATTGGTGAAATATGCCATTAGAGTTTTTTTTTTATAAACGTACACAGAATAAAATAAAAATTTATTTCAATTAAAAAATTTGCGATATTAATTAAAATAGTAATTAAATTTGTCCCAGTAAACAAATTAATATTATCAATCAAACGTTTAATTCACTTGATATGTTTAATTAGAAGGAATAAACTTTTAATTTCCTTGATTAAATTTTAAATTAAAACTGATATTATTTCTGATTAATGCTTTTATTGGTGAAAACTTTGGAGAATTTTTCGCTTGATTAAAATTTTAACTCCCTTGATTAAATTTTTAATTAAAACTGATATTATTTTTGATTAATGCTTTAATTGGTGAAAAACTTTGGACAATTTTTTCTGTGTGGTACAACTAATGCTTGGCACACAACTGGGTCGTACGTCGTAAGAACGTAAGACGTATCACCGAAAATTCTAAAAAGCACTCTATTTACCGACAATTCCATCGAAGACGTATTATGTATTCCATTGAAAATAATATTAGAAAACTCCAAATTTATTGAAATTGTTGCTTGTTTTTTCCTTTATTGTTTCATGTCAAATCGACCAAGAGTGGGACCCGACCCGAGTGTAGAGTTTGTCGTATGTTGTATTTGCTGAAACAATTTTCAAATTAAATGTGTTCAAACTCAATTTACTCGAAACTATCGGAATCCACATACGACAATTAAATTATCAGCTGACGATATATCAACGAAAAAAAGTTTTAAAATTTTTTTTTTTTTGGTAAAGTTGTTGCATATTCAAAATGACATAATTTCGCCGAATTAGCCGAATGTGTTCAGTTTATTTTTTCAATATCTCAAAAACTACTGCACATACGAAGATGATTTGTATGTCATTTTAAAGAGAATAATTGGGGCTACAAACAATATATTAAAAAAAACTTTTTTCTTTTTTTTTTTGAAAAATGTATCTAATATGTGCAAAATATTAAATTTTTCAAAAGGAAAAAGTAAAAAACCTAATTTTTTATTTGGCTGTTTTTTTATATACTACCTCAAACTGTTCTTTCAAAATCCCGACACTTTGAAGGAGGTATTTTTTTTTAAGATATGATTTGTTTTCTTTCGAAGCCTGTAAAGAAACCTCTTAAAAGAATTTTTCATATTGTAATTTTGAGTAATAAGAATTTATTAAGTCTGCTTTGTTTGATTTAAGGTGTTTTAAAAAAGTAACGAAATTGATAAAGTTTCTTTTGTCACTTTACGTCTCCAAGAAATAAAATGAGTTTATATATTGTTTGTAGCCCCAAGTATTTTCTTTAAAATGACATACAAATCATCTTCGTATGTGCAGTAGTTTTTGAGATATTGAAAAAATTAACTCAACACATTCGGCTAATTCGGCGAAATTATGACATTTTGAATATGGGCATTTCCTCCGAATGGTCAACCAGGATGGAAAAATAAAATGTTGATAATCATCGTGTTTTATTGTTTATAATTATAAAAAGAAGTCTATGTTTTTATAATAGAATGCTATATATGATATTCTATGATATCTTAGCGGTTTTATTTGAGGAAATTGGGCTGGAAACTGGAAAAATTAATATTTTATTTTTAAGCTACTTCTAAAGACATTTTTATATTTAATTATTTTACATGCAAAAAAATTTGTTATGTTTGCACTCTTTCTTTAAAATTTCTCTATTACAATCAATTAAGAGAAAAGTGTAAGGAGAAGATAAAAATTTCGATTAACGGTTAATTAACGGTTAAAACATATGGAAAAATCGTACGTTCGCGACCGGTACTTAGGCCAATTAAACAAAAACCAATAGAGGATTTTATTGTGTAAATACTGGATAGAGACCTACATTAATACACTTTTAAAATAAATTAATCACGTTTGAATATTCCGTTCCATTTCGCAGATTTTTACATTTCACTACTGTCAGCCAAAGTTGACTTCTATTTTGCGTACGTTCGTGACCACATGTTTCCAACCATCATTATGAAAACTTAAACTCGATGAAATCCATCTGTTGCACTAAACATAGAGCTACCAAAACGCTATCGAACTGCAAAAAAATGCTAGGAAAAAGTTTTTTTTTCCATATTATTTGTACATCAAAAGCGTACGAACGTATGTTCGTGACCCCAGAAAATGTCCATAGGCAACAACTTTTGCAAAAAAAAATTTTAAAATTTTAAAATTTTAAAATTTTTTTTCATTGTTTCGATGAATGGAACCTTCTCACCAAATTTCATTCAAATCGAAAGGGGTCGGGTCCCACTCTTGGTCGATTTGACATGGAATTACCCGTTTATTGTTTTGCTGCTTAACTACATACACTTTTATTTTATATTTTTTTCTGTGTTTTAATATAATAAAAGTATCAATTCACATAGAGATGTATGTTTTTCTCCATTGGATAAAATTAGTTTTTCGTTTAATCACGCAATTTTAAAATTCAAAAATCGATTAGCTTCTTACTCGAACAAAACCAAAAGTCGAATAATTGGATACTCTAGTGATAGTGCAAAAGGATGTCAGTGTTCGCATGTATGTGTGTGTGTGTGACTGGCACACTACTGCAATGCGCCGGAAAGTGTTTAAAAGCCATAAAGGATGCAATTTCGCTGAATTTGTTGGCTTTGCATAGAAATTTACAAAAGTTATTTTGCTTTCATCAACTATTTTGTTTGGTGGATAACAAAAACAAAAAAACAAAAAAAAAAGGACAACGTCTATGCATAAGTAGCCTTAATTGTGAATGAGGAAGTGAGAGTTTAAGTGCAAAATAAATTAAATGAAAATGATTTGCTTTGTATTTAATTCAATTTAAGTTCTAGAGAATTTAGGCCATACATTAAATTTTAAAACTAATGATATTGCGGATAGAAAAGTGCTGGGACGAATTCTTTTCCACCTTAAAATGAAATTATTTAATTATGGCTGTATTAAAATGCCCATGATTCATAACAAATGGCGTAGGTTTTACACATGAATGGAGTGTTCAATAACTTATATTTTTTATTAATCATTTATTTTTTCTTAATCATTAAACGAATTATTCAGGTATATGATGGAAAACGATTTTAAAAACAAAACAATTTGAAAACGATAAGGTCGTTTCAAAATCTTTAAAAATTTATTTCTAATACATGTTCCTCTTTTATCCTGTCTACCCAGCTAGCATAGGCTGTATTTTTAGACGATTATGTTCAATATACAATTACTAAAAGAATCTTCTGATGATTATCTGACGAGTTACAAAAACAAAAACTCTCGTTTTTTTTTATTACTTTTTTATATATTTTTGACACGCTCGTTTCTAAATCTTAGAATGAACCTTTTGCAACTCTCTGTAAGAGTCATATCGTTACCTTAGTCGGAAAAAGTGCTAAGTCCATTTTTTCAAATTATTCAGGAGAGACAAAAAACTGTTTAATTTTTTTTAGTAGACTTTTTAAAAATCTGTAAATGCAGTTATTTTCTTTAGTCCATCCTCTTAAATTACACTGTGCAAGAAATTAACACTTTTTTTTCGTGACAAGCTGGGCACCTATCGTTTTAACATAATTCGGGTACGCTGAATCCAGTGGTGTCCACGGTTTTTTAAGATTGGCTCTGGTTTTCGAGATATACCGTTATTTCGAAAATGGAGGAGGTTGCACAACATATGCTCGCGTAACTCAAAAACACTTTAGCTAATTGAAAAAGCTTAAAAAACCGAAATTCCGCAATAAAAGAAAAGTAAAACTTCTTTCTAAAATCCGCAGTCGTTTTAGAAACATAATTTTTTTTTTTTTTTTGTAAAAAAAAATAGTTTTTTTAACAAAATTTCGAAATTTTTGTTTTTTAAAAATTCATTAAAAAATGGAAAATGCAGCTATGCTTCTATTTTTTGCAGACGTATAAAAAACGAAATTCCAAACAAAACAGTCCATAAATGACTAAAATCTGTTTGCAAGTTTTGATTTTATTCACAAAAGTCGACAAATTTTAATTAATTTAAGAATTTCATAAAACGCAATGGAGGTCAGTCATACATTTTATCCCCCCAGGGGCGACTCCTGGGCATTTATGGGACTTTTTCTTTAATATATTTCTTGTCTGCATTGAACATTTTGTATGGAAGCCCCCTTAAGGAATGGAGATAGCGGGTGGGTATGTTAGAAACAAATGATTGAGATGAAAAATAAAGTGGGGTTGGTCATACATTTGACCCATCTAGGGGCATCCTAGGCGCTGCAGGGGCCAAATTTACGAATTTCATTAAACGGCCATATTTGTATGGGAGCCCCCTAAGGGGTGGATATATATGGCAACTATGTTTTAGAAAATGTTAAGAAAAAAAAATTGGAGGTCGGTCATACATTTTATCCCCCTAGGAGTGAATGCTAGGCCTTAGAAACAAATGATGGAATGAAAAATAAAGTTGCACTGGTCATACATTTGGCCCGTCTAGGGGTATCTCAGGCGCTGCAGGTGCAAAATTTAAGGCTAGGGTTCTACGCGTATAAAAAACAAAGTTCCAAACAAACTAAGCTTTAAGTGATTAAAGTCTGATTTTTCAGAAAAGATGAATTTTTTTTATTTTTTATAATAACCAAACTTAAAAATTTCAAAACATTTATTTTTGTTGTTAATTAGTTAAAGTTAAAGGTTTTATTTAGAAATTTATTCTTCTTCCTCCTGCAGATTCCAACAAATATCCTCTAATGGCGAATCAAGTTGTTTCCCGCTATACAGTGTTCGAGCCTGGCTTTTACTGGGTGAAATCTCTCGCCATGTCCATCAGACTCGGCTGGTGATTGTTCATTAAATTTTTCGGCCTGGTAATGCCAAAAATGTATTTTCAATGATATTCTAGTGTTTAAGTTTCTAAATGCGGTTAGCATATTTTTGAATAAAATTCGCCAGTTTTCAGACCGATGATTTCCTAATACATTTTCTATTACTGATTTCACACAATTCCAGGCCAATAGCTCGATATCATTCAATGCAACCTCAAATTGATGGTCCTTCATAAGACGACGAATGTCCGGTTCATTAAGAGTTCCTGTAAAATAAAAAAAAAACATTATGATATGAAATATAAATCTAATTTAATAAAGTAGTTAGAGTTCATACCTTCTTTTACTTTCATGCCGCTTAATCGTGGAAAAATTCGGCGCAATCCGTTAAAAGCAACACCATCTGGGCTCAATGCTTTTATAAAATTTTTTACAATACCCAGTTTGATGTGGATCATTTATGACATTATTTCTTAATTCTAAGAATTTTTTAATCGTTAACTGTGGATTTTCCAAAATTCCTATCGCAAAGTGAAAGTGTGGTAATAATGCATGCATATTTCTTTGGAATAGCATAAATTTGAATATTTGTTCTTTTGTTTTGTATTGTAAATGGCACAAAAACCGCATTTAAAAAATTTTACGTCAAAATGTCATTGAAAATAAATTTTCTTCATTGGCACATTCTCCATATCGGCCCTTTGCTGCAATAGAGTCATAACTCAAATTTGAATTTCTAGCATTTAAATATTTAATTCTTCTCTCTAGAGTTGAATATAGAAGATATTTTTATGAAATTTTTACACAATATGAAGAAGCGATATGGTGATTAACTCCACATTATTAGCTAGTAGGCGGCCCTATGTTCCACTGTGAGCTAAAGCATTAAATACATTAGCTCAAAAATCAGCATTTTTGAGTTATGACTCTATTGCAGCAAAGGCTCGATATATACATTATGTTAAATAAAGAATTTAATAATTAAAAAAAATCCTATGAAATGCTCCATATAAATTATATTCTTCATATATATTGAAGAAAAAGTCCCACAAATTCCCAGAAGTCGCCCCTAGTGGTATATAATGTATGACCGACCTCAATTAATTTTTTGTCCTTAACATTTTCTCAAGACATACTTGCTCCTTATCACCACTTCTTAGGGGGGCTCCCATACAAATATTGCGTTTTATGAAATGCTTAAATTAATTAAAATGTGTCGACTTTTGTGAATAAAATCAAAAGTTGCTAACAGATTTTAATTATTTATGGCTTGTTCTGTTTGCAGCTTGGTTTTTGATATGTCTGAAAAAAATTAGAAGCCTATGAATTTTTAAAAAACAAAAATTTCGAAATTTTGATAAAAAATTATTTTTTTTTTAAAAAAAAAAATTATGTTTCAATAACGACCACTCATATTAGAAAAAAAGTTTTATTTTTCTTAAATGAAATTTTATTGCGGATTTTTTTCCAGTAATTTCAATAAACTAAAACGTTTTTGAGTTACGCGAACATAAGTTGTGCAACCTCCTCTATTTTCGAAATAACGGTATATCTCGAAAACCAGAGCCAATCATAAAAAACCGTGGGCACCACTGGATTCAGCGTACCCGAATTATGTTAAAACGCCATGTGCCCGGCTTGTCTGTTTTTTCAACTAGCATAGTGTTAGATTCCAGTAGTCGTAGGATTTTAAAATAAATCATTTGCGGACTTACGGGCATTTTTGGACTTAGCACATTTGCTCTTTGAAATTTCATTATTTTCGTAGGGACTTATTAGATATTTTCCTTAAATATGTTTTCTTTTATTTCTGGAATTTAATACAAGGAATTGCTCCTTATGAAGCATAATTCGTTACAGCGGTGTTCGCCGTAACTAAAAAAGCTCAATAAAACTATTCAAAAAGGTGTTTACAAGAATGTATTGGTGTTGATAAACAAAATATTTATTGGTTAACAATAAATAAAAATATAAATTATTATTTAAAAAAAAAAGAAATAAATAATAATAAAAAGGTATATTTTTGCGATAAAGGGAACATCCAATTTCTTAAAATTATACGATTATGTTGAATTCAAAAGTTTATTTATTTTAAGCGGAAGCTTCTTATGTTAAAAAAAAATAGTTACAGAATATTTAGAAAAACAAATCATAGATGAGGTAGATCATCATAAAAACGTTGTTGGTCCTTGGGTAAAGTCAGTTTTAATAATTGCAGGTCTTCATATTTTCTTGCCGTTACTTTCTTTCTTTCGTTATAGAGTGGTTCCAAACTCGAAAAATAAATAGGTTTTATATTTTTATTTATTTTCTGTGGTAAATTATTCCACTCTTCGCTGAAACGAAGTTTATACTTTGTTTCACAATTTTTACCTCGCCCAGGCGAATAAATAATACAATACAATAAATAGTTACCTTCGGTGTCAAAAAACTGTATAATTATGGTATTTTGCAATATTTAATATTATTTAAAATTCACAAAATTCGACTGAAGACAGTAAATACTTTTTTAGATTGTATTTAGATGTGTGGTTATAACAAGGACGAAAAAAATATTGAAAGGAACCAAAATTCTCAATGCATGCAAAAGCTTTTATAAATGTAATCACTTTGATATAACGAATTATATGAAATGGAAAGTCAATATTTAATATTGTACCTATTGCCAAATTGCTGTAATTCTTTATAATCCAGCTTGAAAAGAAAAGAATTTATTAAAAAAAAGAAAAAAAAATGTTCTTTTCAACTGGACTTGGCATATTTTCTTACTTTTTAAATTTTTAATTGGACTTAGCATATTTGCCTACCACTGCATTCCAGCAAGAAAAAAACAAAAATTTTTGCTTGTAAATGATGTAGTTTGAATAATAATAGCAAGCTACATCAAAATCTCAATTTCGACGAAAAGTGGACTTAGCACTTTTTCCGACTAAGGTAACTACACAGAAAAGATTATTAAATTTCTCCAATCAATAAATTTATACCAAATTCATAATATCAGGCAACCAATTTGTTGATTTTGCACCTATTACCAAAATAATTATATTGATTACTAAAAATTTTAAAATTTTGAAAAAATATTTTCAATAAACGATATTTTTAATTTTAATTAAAAAAGTGATCAAAAAACTTTGCCATTTCAAACAATGTGTTTATTTATTTAAATAAATATTGACAATTCCCAACAACAATTCTACATGTTTAAATTTATTTATTTGAAACGAAAAAAATCAATTAAGATTTTTTGTTATTCAATTAAAATATTAATTGAAAATTTATTTCAAAACAACTAAACTGTTAATTAAATCAAAATTAAATTTGTAATTTTCGTTCAACTAAAAAAATAATTGATTCAGTTATCAAATTAATTAAAGTTAATTACTTTTTAGAACATTTTTTTAATTGATAAAACACTTTTTTCTGTGTACATAACAATTACTGAGCTACATAAATAAGAGCGTTTTTGAAATATGAAAATTATATTGCCAATACAATTTCAATAAAACAAACCGACCTAAGGATCTGTAAAATAAGATTTTCCGACATGATGGTGTTGATTTCGCGACCTTTATTAAGGTTTGTTTCATATAAATTGTATGAAAATTAGAAGTTTTGACATTAAAAACACGCTTGATGACCTTATTTAGGTAGATCAGTTATACGGCTTAGCATTTCGCGAGTTGTAAAATAATCTCTACGTCAGTCTCATACGACTCTTGGCATGCTTTTTTAAAAATTCGTTAGATAATTTCTACATACAAGGCAAATTCATTTATCAGGTGGCGTTGAAAGCACAGCTGTGCTACTTTTTTTTCTTACTTAGAGAAAGAAATGTCAAAAGTTGCTTGTGTTTTTGACATATCGATCAACGAAAGCAACAAGAAAATAAATACATTGGTGTGTTTTTGGTGTTCTTACTTGTTGTAGTATCGACACCACCGTATACATGAATTCGCCTTGTATACATACATCAAAAACGATTCCGTTTAGGGTTAACATAAGAGTCTTTTGCTGTGTTATGGAAGAATCGTGTTACAGTTTCTCCCGTGCGAGGAATCGTCTACAACTAAAATATGAGCTCGTCGACGATCAAAAACACTCTTCATGAGTTTCCCAGTGGACTCCTAGACGATTGAAAATGCTAGCTGGGTATTTTCTTTAATATTTTATATTATATACATACGTATGTTAATTGAACGGTATTTTGAACAAAAAAATTAGGAATATACAGGCCTGTTCTGCAAATCACGTGTTTTCAAGTCACATGTAAATCACACCGTTTTTGTGTTTTTCGGTGTGATTTTCAATTGTCGAAAGCACAAGCAAACACAAGTTTTTAACATCCGCTTGTTCTACAAAGGCGTATCTCATTTTTTATCGCTTGTTATGTTATTTTCCGATAATTTGGTTTTTTAACCGATTTGGCGATCTCAAGTTGGTTTTAGGGCTTTTTTCAAATTTTGCAATTTTTCGCGAATTTTAGCCATGTTCACGATAGAATCGATTTGTTCCTATAAGATTTCTGATTCTTTTCAGCTTTAAAGATTTTTAATAAATAGAAGACTCTGCTTTCTTGCCGCTGTTAGCAAATTTTTGCGAATTTCCACTAATTTAGCAATTTTTACCGAATTTTTGCCATTCCTTATGGTTTAAGGGACTTTTTAATCAATTTTATGGCTTGTTTGTAATATTAAAAATTTTCGCGAATTTTGGCTATTTTTGCAAAAATATTTTGTTATTTTCCGATATTTTGTTTTTTTTAGTCCATTTAGCGATTTCAAATAAGTTTTAGGGTTTGTTTACAAGTTTTCAATTTTTCGTGAATTCTATCCATGATCGCGGATATATGCGAATTTTTCCTGCGATTCTTCACAGCTTTTACGATTTTTAATAAAGATTAGACTTTGCTATCATGCCGCTGTTAGCAAATTAGCGATCTTTTACTCAACTAAAAAACAAGCCTGAAATTACAACAGAAGTCACAAAAGCAAATTTTATTTTTGTACTGTCGTCGAATTTTCTTAATTTTAAATGATTTGTTGTAAAAAAAACAGCTTATTGCATAAAAAAATTAATAAACAATTAAACAACAAATGACGGTCATCTTACAATAGTCGCAAAAATATCCAAGTGATTTGAAAAAGTTGTTTACGTAGCTGAACGTTTTGAAATCACAAAATAATTTGCCCAGAAAACCTTTCTCGTGGTTTCAAATCACTTTGATAAAATGTGATTTTAAGAACAGGCCTGATAATATAGAAACGGATTTTAAAATCTCTCAAAATCGTTCATACCTGCTTAAAATTATCGCCGAAATCGATTGTAAACAATAAAGTATTTGTTTTTTAGCTTTAAAAAGAAAGAAAGGAAGCAAAGTCAAGCTGAAGCACATCAATTGCTTACCAAAAATAACACTGAGTAATGCTAAATTTAGCTACAAAAATGCCAAAATGGCCATACTCATTTCTAGTAATATAGAACTTAATTTGAACTAATTTGAATAAAATATCACGTACCAGTTTTTGCCGTACTCAAATGATTCTGAGGTAGAAAATTTTTTTTTGGACCCATTGAAAATTATGGATCAATCATCACAAAATTCTGTAGACGGATTTCTGCTACTAAAAACCTGAATTAGACCAAATTTCACAACAATAGGAATTTTTTTTTTTGGCGTTTTATGCGTTTTGAAATGCTTTTTAGAAGCCTGCTTTATAAAGGGCCTATGGCTTATTATGGTCCGATTATCACATAATCGGTTCTGGTCACATAAAGTAAATAGGATAACATTTTACCCCAATATCTTTATTTGCTTTTGTGTAGGCGTATTTAAATGATTTCACAGAAAGGCCTCTACAAGGGGCCTATTGTAAATTGTGGACCGAAACGGACGAAATTTGGCACAGTGATTCCTAGTCCTATGAAACCGTGACAGACTAAATTTTCCTCCAATTTCATTCTCTCACATAAATTGCTATAAATTTTTAAGTCTGATTAAAATATTTCATTAAAATCATATTTTATTACTTAAATAGAAAAAAGAAAAAGTATCTATTTCATTCCTTTGTTTTCTTCTAAAACCCCATAAACTCTTACCGCTTTAACTTCGCCCACAGTCAAACTCGTTACTAGTTCATTATCTCTATATTCTCGCACAATTTTAGTCGACTTCAAACCATTTGCTGACTGTTCCTGAGTGAATATATTGTCATTTAAATGACAGACGGTTTTTACCACACGACTGTCCAGAGTCACTTCGGTAAATTCTTTATCCAACTTAAAACTAATGCAACTACAACGATATGGGCTTTCCAGAATAAATGAGTAGGTTTCATTGTCATTTCGAAGCAGTACACATTGGGAAATAATAGTGTTGCCCATCTTGCGCAGGGTCAAACCAACTCCCAATTCTTTCATGTATTCATCAAAATTTTCGCTCTTCTTTAGGATGTATTTTTTCCCCAGGAATGTTTTTGACATTTTAATTTAGCAATTGGAAAATGACCGAAATTTTGGACGAATCAATAATTTGGAATTTTGTTAACGAATTTTTAAAATTTGTATAATTTTTTATTATGTTTTAATAAGCAATGAATTGTTTTTATATAAAGTCATTTTTATTTCAAAATACATACGCATTGAACAATAATAAATAGGTCCTTTCACACCACATGCCAAAGTATTGTTGAGTAATGAAAAGTGGTACAATTTCCCCCCACCAGTAACTTTTTCATCGAGAAAATTAATGGATTTCCTTGATTTCCATTACAATTTTTTTTTTGCAATAGCAGCAACTAAACTTTTTATGTTAATCCAACAATATTATGTGCCTTTTTAAAAAATCGAAATTAATTGCTCATAAACCCCGTGTGCACCAAGCGAAGCAGGTATTTAATGACAGCTGCTAGTATTGGTCGCCATATCGCGCTACCAGTTGAGAATTCCACATTCACCTCTTGTGTTCTGAACTTCACCTACTAATTCCATATGTAATCTCAATTAAAAAATAAGCACTTAAAGGAAAATATTTTAAAGGAAAAGTTTTTTTTTATTAAAAATTTGTATTTTAAATCAGCGCTATGAGCAGTATTGTCAGATAAAACGATTTATACAGAGCGGGCCAACAGTCACCATCGGGTTTAAGAATTTAATAACTTTTTCTTTATATATTTTTCCGATTATATAAATAACGCCTGGAAAATAAATAATAGAGAGATTCAAAACTGAATCAAGGACCCGAATAAGAGTTCTGTATTACATAAATCATCGCACAGTGGGTTCGAAATTTTAAAATGTTATATTTTTTTTTAAGAAAAAGAAAAGTTAAAAAAAAAAATTTCCCACCCGTTAAACGCATTATTGTTTTTTGGAAAAAGTTCACAATTTATGCTGTAACTTTGGAATGAAAAGCGATAAATTAAGGAATAAAATTGGAAGTTGGAGCCTACTTAATGTGCTATTAAAAAATTTAAATTATAAATTTATTTTATATATTTATATAAGTATACATTTAATTTAAAATCCAATTTTGGTTTGTTACCAAATTTTATTTATGTA
This sequence comes from Pollenia amentaria, assembly GCA_943735925.1. Taxonomy (NCBI): domain Eukaryota; kingdom Metazoa; phylum Arthropoda; class Insecta; order Diptera; family Polleniidae; genus Pollenia; species Pollenia amentaria. The sequence goes on along the minus strand of OX031010.1, from coordinate 176,545,434 downwards.
TAATTTTTTTCAAAAAAGTCATAAAAGAGAATATTATAATTTTTTAGTAATGAAATACATAAAAACACAGCCTTAAGAATGTGGAAGAAAACATTTTTTAACCTGTTAGGTGTTTTTTGTTTTTCGCAAAAAAAGTGATCAACCATTTTCGCTGTAACTTTGAAATCAAAATAAATTGAAAGAATAACGGTCGTATTCATAAAAAATTCTTATTTTAAGCTTAAAGTATGTAATAACTATCAAACGATTTTGGTCGTATAAACCTTTTATAAAAATTTGTATTCATAAACGTACAATAACAGCTTTTTAACTATTAATTGTTTGCAACGATTTTTTTGTTTAAGTATGGCAACTTTATATGCGTTTTGTTGGCTATTTATTGCTAGTGATGCATGAAACTTCTATTCGGTTCACATGATATTCTATAATTCATATATTTTTGTTATATTATTTATATAAGATCTTAAAAATTATTCTTATAAAATAAAAATTCTTATTATGTATTTAAGTTTCTGAACAAGATTTTGCCGAAAGATATTAAAATATGTTTGTTTGAAACTTTTTTTAAAAATACGGTAAAAAAGTATTCGATTAAAAGGTTTGCTTACTTTTTATTAACATTACTATTATTATGATTTGTTTATTTAATTTTTTTTTTATATTTTTGAACAACAATTCGTTGTTTAAATTCTTAAAAATTAATAATTTAATAAATAATAAAAAAAATATCTGCATTTGCCCGTGAACATATTCATTTAAATCATATAAACAATTTGTAATATATTTAACAATATAACTTTAAATTGGTTTTCTAAAGTAAAAAAAAAATAGTGAAATGTTTTAACATCTCCATATTAATATATAAGACATTTTTCCATTATTTTTAAACATATTGCCCAAAAATAATATCATTAAATGCAAACATTTATCAAAATGGCATTTTTTTTTTTTTTGGTTTAAAGAAGGGTTAATCCAACAATAAATTTTCTTACTTTATGAATGGTTAATTAAAGCTTTAATAGGCTATTTCTTGCTTATCAATGCAACTTTAGCACTTTTTGCTTATAAACGGTTAATTAATCATAAATAAATTTTTATGATTACGGCTGTAAGTTAATAATATGTATTCCTATTACTATAAATTTCTATACGGGTAATTCCATGTCAAATCGACCAAGAGTGGGACCCGACCCACTTCGATTTGGTGTGAAGGTTCCTTTCATCCTATAAGGAACATATATTAACGAAAAAAATTTTTAAAAACTCAATTAATTTCTTGTTGACGTAACGTGACAAAAAGTGTACTTGAGCTCCAACAAAAAATGCAACAAATAAACATAAAAAACTGTTTCAATGTCGTAACTTTTTTTTAACACCTTAAATCACCCAAATCAAATTTAAAAAATACTTTTTTCTCAAAATTACAATATTAAAATTTTATTTTAGTATTATTTTTTACAGGTTGCAGAAGAAAAAAAATCATATCTTAAAAAAAAAAACACCTCCTTCAAAATTTCAGGATTTTTAAAGAACAGTTTGAGGAATTGCATAAAAAAAAATCAGCCAAAAAAAAAATTAAGTTTTTGACTTAGTCCATTTTTAAAATTTAATAGTTTGCAGCCCCAAGTATTCTCTTTAAAATGACATACAAATCATCTTCGTATGTGCAGTAGTTTTTGAGATATTGAAAAAATAAACTCAACACATTCGGCAAATTCGGCGAAATTATGACATTTTGAATATGACGTAACTTTTGCAAAAAAAATTTTAAAATTTTTTTTCGTTAATATATGTTCCTTATAGGATGAAAGGAATCTTCACACATAATTTCATTCAAATTGAAGGGGGTCGGGTCCCACTCTTGGTCGATTTGACATGGAATTACCCATACAGTTAAAAAAAAAATGAAAACTTTTTGGCGAGTCTTTGTTTTCGAGAGTTTTTACACAAAAATGAAAGCAATAAAAAAGGGCCTGGCATTGATTACTCGTACACAGAAAAAATTATCAGTAGTTTTTTATCAATAAAATATTTTGCTTAAAAATATTTCAAGTTAATTAATGTGATTATTCAATCAATTATTTTTTTAGTTGAAGGAAAATCAAATTTTTAATTTCGATTTAATTAAAATTTAATTAAAATATTGATAATATATCAATAAATTTTAATTGATTTTGTCGTTTAAGATAATATAATTAAAAATTGGAGAATTGTTGTTGGGAATTGCCAAAACCTTAATTAAATCAATTAACACACTGTTTGAAACGGCAAATTTTTTCGATTATTTTTTTAATTAAAATTAAAAATATCATTTATTAAAAAAACAATATTCACAATTATTAGTATTGTGGTTATTTTATTGAACTGTTAATGGTTTTTAATCCAAATTCAGATATTTTAATTAGGCTTAAGTTCATTGAATTTAATTTGCATTAAATTATTTTTATGAAGAAAGGAATTTTTACAACATGGAAGATTAATTAAAATTGTTATTGATAATTTTCATTCTTGACTGACCTGGGATTCGAAGCCAGGCTGTCTGGCGTGTGATTCGAACCCAGGCGGCTGGTTACCCTGACATGTTTCGACCTCAACCACTAGGTCTTCTCAAAGGGATTTGCCGTCTTACACTCGCAGCCATCGAAGACTGCTGACGTCAGTAGTCAAACATCAATCCTTAAACCAAATTGTATTTTAACCTTTGGTAGATCGAAATTTGCTTTTTGAATGATTATCCATTTTTAATTGGTCTCACATGTTTTTCCTTACTTCTGTTTTTTCGTACTTTTGTCAAGAATTCTTCTTGAAGTCCAAAGTACATTTTTTTTTTGTTTTTCCTGTTTTTGTCTTTCTTTTTTCTAGTTGACCTTTTTCAGCACAACTTGAAGGACAAATGTAAACATAGCTCGTGCCTTAGCTGTTAACAATAATTAGTATTGTGGTTATTTTATTGAACTGTTAATGGTTTTTAATCCAAATTCAGATATTTTAATTAGGCTTAAGTTCATTGAATTTAATTTGCATTAAATTATTTTTATGAAGAAAGGAATTTTTACAACATGGAAGATTAATTAAAATTGTTATTGATAATTTTCATTCTTGACTGACCTGGGATTCGAAGCCAGGCTGTCTGGCGTGTGATTCGAACCCAGGCGGCTGGTTACCCTGACATGTTTCGACCTCAACCACTTCGAATCCCAGGTCAGTCAAGAATGAAAATTATCAATAACAATTTTAATTAATCTTCCATGTTGTAAAAATTCCTTTCTTCATAAAAATAATTTAATGCATATTCACAATTTTTAATTTTTACAATTTTTAGTAATCAATATAATTTAGTAATAAGTAATTTTGGTAAAAGGTGCAAAAATGTTTTCTTGATCTCTGAATATGGTATGAACTTCGTGATTAGAGACAATTTTTAATTTTTTCCGTGTAGCAGTTAATTTTGGCGCCTTTGGATTTTTTCAATATTCATGGTCGAGGCAGTGCCTCATTTTTGAATACCGTAGCCCCAGAGTGGCTTTAAGATAGAGTTGTAAAAAAGGATTTAACAGGCTTGACTAAGGTCCGAATTTCTTTCAATGATCCAACTTATTTGCATTTCTTTTAGTTTCATTTGAGTTAATTTTGTCTCTATATGTCATTTCCGTGTGAAACGTCGATCTAGATGTGTATCGAGACATTTTACATGCAAATTTTAAAGAGGGGCATGATTTCCGATGCAAAGTGAATTTTATATATATGAGAATTTTCCATTTCTTTTTGATCGAGATGCTTCATGACGGTTTTCCTGTATTAGTTTTGATTAACATTTTTAAAGGTAAGACTTTTCCTCTATGATTTGAATTAAAAATTGTTTAAAATTCTATTCGTGTTATCTTAATTCCTGCTTAAGTAATCTCTTTAAACAAATTTCCATGTGAGAATGTTTTGGAGGTTAGTATTTTATTTAATTTTTTTTTTTTTTTAGTTACTATAGGTCATTTTAGGTTTAATTTTTTTCCAGTTGACTGTGCACATTTTACCAAATTACCATGAACTTTTTTACATATTTTATTGCTTACTTTAGGTTGTGGAAAAAATTTATTATTCTATTTTATCGCGTTAAAATGCAAATAAAATTTTCACCTTATTTACGCGATAAAAGTGATGCTGCTGCTATTCTACACAAATGAACACTTACACTTAGTCACACACATACACACAGAGGGGGGCACATTAACACTCCGATAGAGATACAAAACCATCAGTTGAGTAAAACAAAATCAATTTTATTATAATAATAAAAACATCGTGCCATTGTTCGTTCGTTTGTTCTTTTATTCATTTTGTTGTCTATCACTCCTTAACTCTGAATTTTGCCATTAAAGGCGTTTCTGGTGTAATTGAGGTACAACGAAATAATGAGGCGTGTTGAGTAAACAAGTCTGGAAGTCTGTCAAATTACATGAACAAATTTCAAATAAACACAAACGCACTTATAAGAATTTCAAAAAAAAAAAAAAAACTTTAATGTTTAAATTTAAAATTGTATACATCATTAGGCATTAAATTCGATAAATAACCGTTAAAAATACATTAAATTACATGTTATCAATTACGAGGGATCTACATAAAATACACTGGCATACACGCTTTAATACTTACTCATGTGTTCTCCACCCACTATTGCCAATTTGGTGATTTTCCAGCTAATCTAGTGCTTTCAATGTGTCAATTGCGGAAAAACTGGGTTGGAGAAAAGAATGTTTTAGGCGTAAAACTGTTTCTAGTTCCTCTCAGCAGTTTGGAATTAAAATCTAGCACAATCATTGTAGTCCAAAAAAACCCAAATGTGGAAGAATTTTCCTAAAATTTATATTTCTACTCTGTGTACACAGCTGTGAAGAAGAGGCTTATGGATACTTGCAATAGGGCCTGCGCTTACCTGTCATTTCTAGAGTGTGAACGCAACCAACACACCAGATAGCAATTTTAGTGCTGAATCCGGCAAGATTATACACTCACACCATGCTTATGAGCTGGAGCTAGCTAATCTCAGCAGCCTTAGGAAAAATGTTTACAGTATCTGTTGAGTATGGCCAGCATTGAGGCCGAACTCTCCCATAAGTTGCAAAAATGAGACCTTTAGTGTTATATTCAGGATATCCCTTCCCGCGACTTTGGATAGTAAACCACAACCACCACGTGATCCTCGAAAGAATATTTTTAAGCGAAAACGGAAACTTCTGCAAAGCATTTCCACCGAGAAGCATAATAACGGGGGCCTTGAGTAATAGTCTGTCCAGTGCCGTGCCACAGGGGGCTACTGATACCCATGGTACCAAATTGGATATCTAGTCAGACGCCATTTCAAGAGGTCTTGGAGATCTCCTGAGATCTGTAAATTTTGGATTTTCGCCGAATATCTAATATTGACTGCACCTGATTACCCCGGAGGATGTAACGCAAAAAGGAGAAATATCCTTAAGATGAGCCCTACAATTCCTCAGGGGGTTCTGTTAACACAGTATTTATTATTTTCAACCAGCATTAATTAGTCCCAATTTACATTATACGATTTTTATCGTTGCGATTCTTACCTTATAAGCGAGAGCGGAGAAAGGAATTACGCAAGCGAGTTTACACAAGCGAGTGAACTCTTCGATTCTTTTTTTTTTCATTCATTCGTTGTGTCAGAATAAATGTATACACAAGGAGTTGCAGCGACAGAATTCGTACAATGTAAACATTAGACCGTTTCTTCTAAGAAGAAACGACAATAATCGCAACGACAAAAATCGTATAATGTAAATTGAGACTTGCTTTTGTATGTATTTTAACGATATATTTGTCCAATTCGCAGGCCCTGTCGTATGGCTAATTGTTTAAAAAATACAATTTTTTGTTTAGATATGCACTTGTTAATAGACAAATTTGTTGTATCGTTACTTTGTCGTATTGCTGAATGTCAAATATGAAAAATATCACTTCAATGTATGTACATTGTCAATTCTATTTACCTATTTAATAAGACTGACAAATTTATTTTTGCCAAATAATAAAAAAATATGAAAAATAAATTATTATCAAAGTTTATTTTTGGGAACACAATTATTTATTAAAATATTTTATTTGTTGTGCTCAATTCCCTATTTTTATCTTGATAAAACAACTGAGAATTTATTTTTTGAGGATAAGCTGTTTGTATGCGCATTTCACTGGTTGCTTAGGCCAGATCATCAGGAAACGTTTTTCCCAAAATTTATTTTTTCTTAGCCCACTTCCAACTACAATTAATGTTGGGAGAATTTCAACTAATTGTAGTGGGTAATGTAAGAAGAGATAAACGCCCTGTTTTATTGTTGAAATTTTGTTAAAGCTTTGATATCGTTGCAAATAAGACTTTTTAAGTGTTTGTAATTCTCATTCCCTCTGTAGTCTTATTTACTGATAATTTTGGCTTTTATGAGTTTTTTTTAGAAAAACGTTTCCTGATGATCTGGCCTAAGCAACCAGTAAAATGCGCATACAAACAGCTTATCCTCAGAAAATAAATTCCCAGTTGTTTTATCATGATTAAAAATAGGGAATTGAGCACAACAAATAAAATATTTTAATGAAAAATAAAACTAATAAAATCACAATAAAAAAAAAAACTAAAAAATGGTATGGGAGTTTTTACTTGAGATGGAATGATTATAAATTTTAACTGATAAGCAATTTCAATATATTAAAAAAAAAAAAAAATTAAAATGAATCAAACATATGTTAATCATTCGGAAGAATTAAATTTGTGGTGGTACGTATCAAATTTTAAAAAGATTTTTACAAATTCACCAAACAAATCGAACATTTTCAGGCCTGGCATAAGTGCAACATTTTGCAAAACACATGAAAGTCAACCGTATAATAAGAGGGATTTTACACGGTGTCTTTTCAGACATGTCTAACAAACACGTCGGTTTTGTTTGTAGGCGGTCGGGTTAAAGAAGAAAGAGGGTTTGTCAAACAGATACGAAACGAGTTTTCATGTTTGTTTTTATGAATATTCATGTTTTCTAATTTGTATGCATATGGATATTAGAAAATTATATAGGAAAACAGATACGAAACGAGTTTTCATGTTTGTTTTTATGAATATTCATGTTTTCTAATTTGTATGCATATGGATATTAGAAAATTATATAGGAAAACAAACATGTTTGGAAAGACATCGTGAAAAGATCATAGGTTTTTGGAAGCATGTTCAAAAGAGAACGAATAAAACAGACATATCTAAAAAGAAGCCGTGTAAATGCCCCCCTAAGACAACACTTTTGTAGGTAAGTTACAACAAATATACAATAGCTCTGTTCCACATGCATAACGAAACAGTCCGAACTTGCACAAAGTTACCCAAAAGCGTTCCGGATAAAAAATGTTGGTCAATTAAGAGAGTAATTTTCATTTTACTCTTATTATTCCGAACTTGCCCGAGATCTTGTGGAACACACCTAATATTGTATAATTAGACGATTATACAACGAATACGATGATAGTACGATCTGGTGAATTGGATAACTGATATTCCAGTAATAAAATCTTTTAATCCGCCATACTTAAGTCGGCACAGTATTTACCTAATAAAACACCAATAATTATATCGGTCGCGAAATGAAATTATTTCCTTGAAATTTTTTATAAAATCGTTTTTAATGAAATACCAGCTTCATGATGATCGGCCCATAATTGACATTAGATCATGTATACTGGCATGTTCTGGCACTCGCCTTTGGTATTACATTTGCGATTGTCACTGAAACTCGCCAGGGAGGTGTACTGTAAAGCGAAATCGCAATACTCTTATCGAGTTGAAATCGCCATAGCATTCTAAACTCGTCTAACGAATCTGATTTGATAAATAAATTTAATTGAATATGCTTTCTTTTTATTTTAATATTAAATTTTTAATAAAAAAAGAAATTTTGGTATTAATATGTTCAACAGTTCTATCCATTTTGTGTTTTGTTTCTTTGGCGATTTCAACTAGATGTTTAGTCTAAATAATATTTCAAAAATGCAAGTTGGCAGTGCTGAGAAGAATTTTAAGGAGCTACTAAATCGCAAACCAAACGCATGAGTTTTAAACCTTTTTACCACTTACATGCGATTTGACGATCGTGCGAGTATCAAAACATACCTGATAAAGACACCTCCCAAAAATGAGTTTAATACGCCTAAAGCGCTAACAAATTATGATTTTGTAATAAGATCTGTCCCAATTAAGAATGAAAAGACTTGAAATCACTCTACAAATTTTTGTGATAATTGGTCCATAGCACTTTGTAACATCTATAAAGTCATGGGAATGCAAACTCCTTCTTGTTGGCAATTTCTCGAAGTATTTATCGAAACTAACAAAACTCTATTTGGGTTTTGCTACTTATGACCTCATGATTATTACGAAGAACATGCAATTTTTCTTATGGCTATATCTCGGAAACCAATCGTAATTTTGTTCGCCTTCGCCACACTTGTAGCTTTAGACCAGGATAAGTAAAAAACCAAAACTAACAGCCAGGCCCCCGATGTCGAGCGACAACAAGTCACTCATTATCGTTCTCTTAAGCGGCCCACTAACTATCGACTTATCGGTCGCCAGGTTTTACGGGCCTAAAGGCCCAACCATAATATGCATTAGGCCGCTTAAGTCAACTTAAGCAACTGTGCGAATACATATAAAACATATGTGTTTCCGTACGGAATCAGTTGTTTGTGCGTTGTTACAAAAAATTAAATAAATCAAAATGGATAAAGAAAAACAAGAATATAGAAAAAGAAGAATTTTACATATTTTAATATTGTATCCATATTTTATTAATAAGTATGTACAAAAATCAACAATTTTTTTCTTTTTATAACGTAAATAAACAAATACAGGGCCGTAATTTTTGGTACTCCTTTATTTGAAGTACTCGCAAGAAAGCAAAATATTGTACAAATATGCAACATGGATCTTAAATTTAGGTAAGTACATTATAGCCACCTTTAAGTCTCTTTTAATTTTCTTATGCATTTGACAGACTTTTCGGTAATTTTTGACAGTACTTTTAGCTAACTTAAGGCCCAACCATAATATGCATAAGTTAGCTTAAGGAACTTTCAACAATTAACGAAAAGTCTGTCAAATGCATAAGCAAATTAAAGAAGACTTTTAGGTGGCCATAATGTACTTACATAAACTTAAGATCCATGTTGCATATTTGTGCAATATTTTGTTTTCTTGCGATTACTTCAAATTAAAAAATACCAAAAATAACAGCCCTGTGCATACTTATTAATAAAAAATGGATACAAAACTTAAATATACAAAATAAAAATATTCTTTTTTCTTATTTTTCTTTATTCATTTCAATTAATTTAATTTTTTTTGTTAATAATGCACAAACAGCTGATTCCGTACGGAATGTGAGTTCAGTTTGGCACTTTGCTTAAGCAAATGACATTTGACGAAACTTAACGAAAAGTTTCATTAAGTGCATTGCAGTTGGCCACATATGTTTTATATGTATTAGCACAGTTGCTTAAGTTGACTTAAGCGACTTCATGCATGTTATGGTTGGGCCTTAATATAAATATAAATATATAATTAATATATTGACAAATGACTGTATTGCCACATCATCAATTCCATATATAAAACGCTAGTTTGGAAAATCGACAAAACATATAAATTAAGCCAAAAAAAGAGAAGTCTGGCTACAACCAAATCAGAATAGAAAACAAAGGAGTAAACCTTTAAAACATTGCATATGTAAAAGTCAGACGCAAAGTCATCTGACAAAATTTCAATTAGAGCGTGCTCTATTTTTTTCTGACAAACCATCTGATATCAGCTGTGACAGAAATCTATGCCGGAAAAAACCGGCAGCGTCGGTGCACTATTGACGGAATTATTAGCCGGCTGAAGTTTATATTTTATATACCGATATTTGTATGATAATTTCTCCATTAAATAGAAATTATTTACATATATATGTATAAAAACGTGCCATTATTATATCCTAAATTGGTATCTTCGAATTTAAAGAAAAAAAATGTTAAGATGGCTCAACTCTTTTACGGCGCAAATAAACATTTTTGTGCCTGCAGCACGCTATTTTTAAACCGAGAACTACTTTGTTTTCTGCAATAACAACAGAGAAAAAACAGAGACAATGTCAGAAACAAATTACATGTTCGTTTGTGACCAAATATTATAAAACTTCTGTAAAACACCAATTTTGACAGACATGCATAATTACATGTGACTTGAAAAGTTGACAAGTCAGATGTAAAAAACATGTCGTCTACGGGCACTTTTAGTGAGCCGCAAATTTGTATGAAAACTGTTACGTTATCGGTCGCTTGCATTGTCGATCGACTTGTAGTGCTGAAAATTGTTAGTGGGCCGCAAATCAGCTGTTTGTCGTTGAAAATGCAAGCGAACGATAGCGGTCGACATTGGGGGCCAGACAATAACTCAAAAAACTCTATTACTGCCTCAAAAGTACTAAAATGTCGAAAAAAAATGTATATCTTTCATTGCCATTTGTGGCCCATAGCTGCCAAATTGTGAGAAATTCAGTAAAGTTATCTTTAGAAAAAGTATACCCTATAATATAGCTCATAATTCCTCGGAACTTTATAATACTGGAAAATGCTGTTTTCACATTTTCCAGCTGTATTTTACATCGAAATTCCGGGAAAATATAAACTTAGCGATTTCTAGCAGTTTCTAAAAATGTGCGATTCGGCTAAAAATGTAGGCAACAGTGCTGCCAGCAACAAAAAAAATATAAACGAACTCATGTTTCTAAATATGTATGTGGATGCACACACCCAGAGTGTATTTAAAGAAAATTTGAATTAACAGTGATGGGCAAATTTGTTTTAAAAATTTCACAATTCCTAAGCCAAAAAAAAGTAAATTCCTTTCTTTTAGAACTAAATTCTGCTTAACTGTATTACAAAATAGTGGAACTTCCACTATGGCCCTACTGAAATGTGTCCGTTAGATTAGGATTTTTTTTTCAGTATAACGCCGGGACCAGGCAATATTGTCCGTCCAAACGGGATATCTGCTAAAGGTACGTGTCAATTGAGGGAGATTACATTGTTTTATTGTATGTTACGATTTTAGGCGCATTGTGTTTTGCTTTACAAAAATACCGATATTTCTCTGTCGATTTAAATACGCGAACACAATACCAAAAATTGTTGTGCTCTAATGAAATTGATCCTTTTCCCACAAAACGATGGCATAATCTGCATAATATAAAAAAAAGACATCGAGCTCAAAATAAGTTCTTTTATTTATATATTATAAAGGTAGAATAAAATACAATATAAATTTTATGGCATAATCTTTAAAAAATTGTTGTAAGGGGTCAAGCGAAATATTATGGCTTAAACCACAATTATTTGAAATTTCGCTAACACATCGCTCTGGCATGAACTCTAAGGTGTCGAATTTTTCCGCTACTACTTTTTTATAGGATGTTAAAATATAAAGTATCAAATAAATAGAATTTTTTCCCGGAAATGTTATAATTTAAAAGTTTTCCTTTCCCTTTTTGTATATAATCTCTTTTTAAAGAGGTCCAACCATCTCAATCGCCACTTCCGTGTCGATGCAGTAGCAGTTATGGGTTCTTGCCACCGGTTCTTTCCAGAACATTTCCTTCGATAGATTTGGAAAGCTTAAAGAACTGTGAACCATTGGATATTTTGTGCAGATTTCCTTAAATAAAACCAATAAAACAGTAAATTATGTTGCAATTTATGAATGTTTTTTCTTCTTTTAGTGATGTTGCTGTATTTACAGAAACTTTTCACAAACACACTCGTATGCACGTAGATTGCTTTTCGAATATTATCCCAGTTTAGATTGTTTTAATTACTTTTTAGTATTATTCGTACATAAATTTTTACGTACCACTCGAAATTAAGGGGTTAATTCTGGCAGAGGAGACGAAAAAAATATATACGTGTGTCGGCGTTTTTAAAGATTACATCCAAGGCGAATTCAACTACAGGTGGTGTCGAAACGCCATCTAATTTTGACAGTTCGAGCCACTTTGTTTTGATTTGTTAGTGTTTTGTTAGGAATGGTTGACAATTTGGACCGTAAACACTAACAATGAAATGCAAAAACCCTATGTTGTTTCTGTTGTTTTTTGATTATTGTAGTTCCTACACCACCTGTAGTTGAATTCGCCTTGATCACATCGGACTTTTAATTTAGAGGGGGTTAAAGTTTCACCCTTTTGGGCTGTTCGTACGGCATATCAGAATATAAAACTATGTTTTCTTTATATCTGAGGTGTAGGGTATGTTTAGCAACTTTGTAGAAAGTGTTATGGCAAATATTTTTGTGGAACATATTAACCCTCTAACTCTCCTGCATAACGGAATTTGAAGGCTTTATTATAACAAATCGTAAAACACTCCCTAAAAAAGGGGGAGGGCAGGGATGAAATGTTTTACATAAATTTCGGTCTCCTCTACCGAAATCAACCGTTGGAAACCCGTTATTTTTGTCGTGGTGAACTGTGTTATTAGTAAGTCTTCCATGCAAAGATTAAGAACAGAGATAAGAAAAAAAAAGTGCAGAAAATATTAAAGCACATTTTTGACAAATAATATTCTTAAAATGGCCTCTGTTCATTAGGATGGTAAGTTTGTGGCTGCATTAAATGGCCAAAACAACTTCCATTTGTGATCACGTATGGATATCAGGAGAAACTTTTGGAGCAAACACTAGAAGGGGATCTACTTTTATATACAAAATCATGTACAAAATTGGTATTAAAACCTGTATTTGAAATAAAAGTCCTCAGTTAACGGCCACCGTTGACATATCGCTCTTTAAAATTAATTTAAAAAAAATTTCAAAAAAATGTAACAACATCAGTTCTGTAACTCCCGCGGCGAGAAACTTTTCGATTGAAATGTGAGAAATGAAACAAAAATGCCATAAATTGAAACAAACGTCTGTTTATCTCACTTAACTGCGTCTGTAACATTTTTGGCGTGTAATAACTGTCACGTAAGGAAATTTCTCGCCAACATACTAAAAAGTGTGTCTGTAAAATTTTTATGAGAAAGTTCCCGCTTTGAACTGTCAAATAAACTCACGGATAACCACGGGGTGAGAAAAAATTTTAAAACTAAAAAATAAATTAAGAATTCAAAATGCAATGAGAATTAACACGTAAGAGATAAGTATTTTGTTCTTGGCAGATTTTTACATTGTTTAATTATTTTGCTTTTAAAATTTTTGAAAATTATACGAATGTTTTCAAAGCTATTTTGAATCAACAAACATAAACGTCGCACTTTACATTTTTTTGTATAGCCGACGGTTGTATTTTCGCCGCCGTCGTTGAAAATTTTTCAATTTTAGTCAAATTTGGTCGCCGTCAACTATATGTTTGACTGGCGTTCTCAACATCTGCAATTTCATATCGGCTTCGAGTGGAATATTGTGACATTTATAACGTAACGACGTAATCTCTTTTGATAATTTTCGACATGAGTTACAAACACACTTTTTTCTCACTTTTCGAGAAACGATGGAATATTTTGTTTCACATTTTTTCGATGCGAGAAGTTCTCACCAAAGTTACAGAACATGGGTACAGGCATTGCGACTTTCAAAATTGTATTTGCATTCCAAGCCAGCACTTTGATTCATCGCAGATTGACAACTTGATCAGCTTTTATTTTTCTAAACTCGAAAACCAATTGTTCACTTTCATATCGGTACGCAAGGACGCCAAATAATATATGACAAAAACTGTAGCTCAAACGTTCCAAAGTGGGAAACGGCCCCCAAATCTTTGCCCCACTGACCCTATTATAAAGCTGATTTAACTGGTGTTACTTCTTGCCATGATCGCAGAAGTAGTAGTTATAGTCTTCTGAAGTTACAAAATTAAATTTCGTAAAAAACGTAGCGGCAATGCCATGTGTTCATTTGCAAAATTTAGACGCATTTCTGATTTTTCGCGGCTGATGCTTTAAACACATTCGAGACAGCAGACTACCGACTTCAATATGTCAACAATAGAATACATGTGTGTATATGGAAATGATTATTTTAACGACGACACGGCTAAATGGCTGCAGGTTGTTGTCTATGCTAATTTTGTCGTTGTAGTCAAATTAAACTAATTTCTATTTTTGTACGCTACAAAACAGAAAAAGTGCTGCTAATATAATCAAAAATTAGAAGAATTAGTGCTTATAATATATAATAATAATTTTTTGGTTAAACAGCAAAGAACCGGATTGAAACAAGAATGTAAGCGCGGCTCACCACCAAATCTATATTATTATTACTTTTCAGTATCCTTAAAAGAAGTTATATAGGAAGATGTTTGTCACGCCAACGCTCTTAGTTTTAGCAGTATGGGTATCATTGAAAAATTGAAAGTGCTTTTCACATGGTGTTTAAAGCACACTGATTTATTAACTCATTAAGAGCCCATTTCAAATGCTCATACTTCTTGACTGACTTTTTTTTACTAAATTTGCTTTATCTTTAAATTATGTCGATATAATAATAATTATTTAACAATAAAATACACATGTTACCAAAGTTATTAGGACTTTGATTAATAAAGTTTTTCTGTATTGCGGGTTTTCAGCCTTCCGGAACACTTTTCAAATATTTACATATTACTATATTTCAATATGTAACAAGTGCATTAACTATTACCACTATATATTTTAACTCAAACTTATAAATAAATTGTGAAGTTTTCCAAAATAAAATTTTTTTAATCCTAATAACTTTAAAATTTTATATGATGGAGTTTCTAAAAATATAGCATACAAAAACTTGGGGTGTTCTCTATAACATATTATATTTGAGGAAATATTATTATAAATATCGACAAAATTTTAAGATAAATCCTCTTAAGGGGTTAATAAATCAGTATATATTATACATCATATGAAATGTGTTGCGAAAGACTCTATTATGATACCAATACTTTAAAGATTCAGATTATATTTTTCTTCCTATACTATTGATAAAGTGCTCTGAAACTTTTACGACCTATAATTCATAAACTTAGTGCGTTGAACCAAAAAATTACAGTAGAATCGCGATACAATAATCTTGCGTTCAAGTTAACCAAATTTTAGCGCTTCTGTGCCGCTCTAAACGTTAACTTTAAGTTAACTTTTCAGATCGTATTAGTAAAAGTACTGATTTGTACAAACGATAACAAATTAGATTAAATTTTAAGCTGAAAGTTGAGAGTTTAAACAAAATTGAGAAATACATTAAAGAAAAACTATCGGCGTTGTATTATTGTATATCTGAAGTTGCCATCTCAAAAATAAACACGAAACGTCACAAAATTGTCGAGGCTTTGAAGAATACATAGGAAAAAGCATACAGGAAAACATTACATAGACCAAAATATGCCGATCTTAAAGCAAGTTTGTACAAATGTTTTCTTGAAGCATCGAAAACGTAATTGCGCAATCACTGTTCTAAATTCAATATCAATAGCTAAGCGCGAGTTCGTGTAACTGCAACCTGAAAAGACAGTAATGTCAGTAATGGATGGCTGGAAAATGTTTAGAAAATACCCAGAATTCGCTATCTGAAAATTTTTGAAGAACTAATTTTCTGACAAACGTCATATGTAGCACCTTACACATAAAACATGACTGTATAATTATTAATTATAAATTGTAGCCGGTAAAAATTAGATCTAAGTTTCTTTTTTGTACAGATGAAAACTAACAGCCGTATTCATAACAAAAAGTTAGCCACATCTTGTACACTAATACAACGAGCTGCTAACTAGAATGCCGATTAAGCTTAGCAGCTTGTTAGCATAGAGTTTATTAATAACAAATTTTATCCGTCTGCTAACTTTTAATAAATCAACTCTGAATATTAATGATGCCACATTATAATACTCCAAAATGCAACACGTTTTGCATTAATCATCGCTGGTTTTGTCATTTCATTTCATTTTTTTTATTTTCCCTCTTTATATAAAAATTTGAAATGTTTTTAAATTAAAATATATTTAAAAAAGGACTCTAAACTAAAAAAAAAACAGTGTATTAAAAAAAAACAAACGAAATTTTTCAACAGTAATCGGCTGTTTATCACAAGTTGGCAAACGTTTGGCAGCTTGTTGACAAGAGTTTAGCAAATCGTTAGCCAGAGTTTGGTAAGTGTATTACGAATAAACTTTGTGCTAACTTCATACCAAATTTTCGTTATGAATACGGCTGTAAGTCATTGAAAAAAATAAAGGTACATATGTTTATTATTGAATTTTTTTACAATTTAGAAAAGTTAATAAATAAGACGAAAAAGTTAACAACCCTTATGACATTTCAGTTTACTTTTTCGCGATTATACTGTATATTAGGATTTTTTTAATTCAACCTGCCATGAAGATGACATTCTTTCTGAGTTCCAAAAACAATAAAATTAAAATATTTTAGATGTTTTTTAATAAATTCATTTGTTTTTACGTTAAAAAATTTATCATAAATAAGTATTTATATTTTTGTAGGCTTAAATTAAGGTACACAACCTCTGCAATTATGCATGTTGTTAAATTTATAAAAATTAAAAATGATAGTGGCACCACTGAAATGTAAATACATAATAAAAAACACAGCTGTTTATATTTTTTCAATTGTAGCTGTCGTCTTCAAAATAATTCAGTAGCTGATTACGCGACTACAATTGTAGCCTGCAGCATTTGTAGTCGTGCCTTCGTGTTGCCTGCTGTCTTGAATGTGTTTAATGCATGAGTCATTAGAGTTCGATACTTCTCTCAGTTTTGCTCTTATACTAGTGTGTGAAAGACCCCAATCAAGGCGTATTAATTTTTCAGGTGGCGTTGAAAGCACAGCTGTGCTCCTTTTTTCCTTACTTAGAAAAAAATCGGCTTGCAACGTTGTTGGTGTTGTAATTGTTGTAGTATCGGCACCACCATTTACATAAATTCGCCTTGAATTCAATTATTACTGTTTTTATTGGTTTTGTCGTATTCCGACTTATTGTTCGAGAATGACGTTATAGCTATAAGACTTTTACCGAAGTTTTTTCAATATTTCGCTTGTTGATAGCGTAAAATTCTCGACAGCTTCAATTTTAGCTTTCGCTTTCACAGAAAGTCATTTCCCGTTACCCATACTGATAACAATAGACAACTTTATCAACAAAAAATTTGGTGTCGATACGCTTTCTAATCTTTTAGAAAAACTTAAAAGAATTTGCAGGCGCTAACCTGATGACAAAAAAATCATTTTAACGTTTTCGTCGAAAACGAACTAAAATAGAAAAAACAATGTAACAGTTAATTTCCGGCACATGCTTTTATTGCCAGATTCTGTGCATACAGTGACGAGGAGAATGGAACACCAAAATTTATTAATATATTAACAACAACAGGAGCAAAGTAAGATCATTGGGGAGGCGTTAAGTTCATGAAGCGCAGTGTATATACATTTATACTTATTTATATATAGTTATTCGTCCATATCCTTTAACGAATGTTTTGATTCTCACTGTACTTAAACATACACCCATCAGGCAGGCATTTATACTTTAACTCCAAACAATAGACGGTATAAACGGATATGCAAATTTTTATTAACTTTTTTCCAATATGACTTTACTGTGTGCATATGCCAGTGCGTACAGAGCTTATGTAAATATATTTGAATGAATAAGGGACACATTTATTTCCTATACATATACATACATACTAACACACATACATAGTATATAGAAAATCTGATAAAGTAAGAATGTATATATATATATAGTATGTCTGTGTGTTATTTAAAATAGCTTTAAGCTGTAAAAACACAAGGATTTGCTTTAATGTATGTATGTGTTTATTTTCATTTTGTATATTATATAATCGAGATGTCACTGTGTGAGTATATAATGTGAGTATGAATGTGTTTAGCAATACGTAGTAGATTTTTACTGATTATAGCCCTGCAAGCATTGGAAGTTCGAAAAACGAGTCGAGATTTCATTAAAATCATCGCCAATCACAATCATCAAACAATTATAAATTCAATAAGGATACTAATAAAACACTTTCAGATGCGACTTCAGAAGACACCTTTTTAAAAGGTTAGCGAAATATTGAGAATAAAAAATAAATATTAAAAGGACCTAGAGCTTGAATAAATATAAACATTTATTTCTCTTTTAACTAATTTATTTTCATCTTGTTACTTTCTATTCTCTTTCTAACTTTAAAGAGTCAGGTTGAAAATAGGTAAGAAAAGACATGCAACTAAATATTATCATATGCACTCAAATTACTTTTGGAAGTTGCTTCAAAAGGGAATTAAGAAAAAACTACGTCGTAAAAATTATCGTATGAACTGTAGCTCGCATAGTATAGAACTAGTATGCCAACTCGAGAGAGCGTTCTCAATTTTATAGTTCACCCCTCACACATTTAGGTTCTGTGTGAATTCAACACACATAAAAACAACAAAAACAAACCAAAACTTGAAATTTTTCAATTTAAAATTTATCACAATATAACACTTTTTGTTTAATTTTATCAGACAAACATATAATTTATAATTTTTTCCAATACATTTTGCTCATTTGCTTTTGCAAAATGTTTTTATTTTTCACAAACTAAAAATTTTTAAATAAATTTATTTGAAAATATTTTTTTTTCTGTTGTTAATATTATTAAAGCCAGAAGAGTAGGATTTTGTGGTATGAAAATAATATTTGAAATCATAAATTATTTAAAAATTTACCGATAATGCAGAATAAAAATTTTGCAAACATTCAGCCATGTCACAGAGTACAATTCCGTTCGGAAACGGAATTAATTCTGTATTTTGGTGCTTCAGAAAATTAAGAAAAACCTTTGCGGAATGAAACCACTTTTGTTTTCATGGACGGAATGGGAGTTTTCTGTATCTTAAAGCCCAAAAAACTATCAACATACACTTTCTATCAATAAACAAATATGTTTTCTTCGGTTCCGAACGGAATCATTCCGAACGGAATTGTACTCTGTGACATGGCTGATTGTTTTTAAAAGTTTATAAATGCAGCCAGCATTTAATAAATTGAAAATTTATTAAACTAAGAAAATTTTATTTTGGAAAAAATTGTTTGCCACATTCTATACGATTTAATGCAACTACGTTTAGTGGTGGAAATAGTTTTATACACCAATACATTTAAAAAAATCTTACTAATACAAACATAAATAAGGTTCCACTGACAATTAAGTTATGTACCTGTCAAAGAGTCGGCATACTAGTTGTATACTATGGTAGCTCGTTTCTGTATTTCTCGCATTGCAAAATTTCTCACATTAAGTGTGAAACAAAATATTCCATCGTATCTCGATTTGTGAGAAAAAGTGTTTCTGTACAGCTTTACCGTTGGTGCTACTAAAATAGCAATTTGCCACTTTTTCGACTGCTTGGATACTATATTGCTACTTTTACAAAATGCACCCAAATGTGATACTTTTGGTAATTCTTGCCACTTTTTACTAAATGATGAGATACTTTTTGAACTTCTGTGTTAAGCTTATGCATTTATTGCGAATATATTATGTGTAGATATTAATTATTCGCAAGTAAGTGCTCTTGGGAAGTACCTCTTGCTTTTGTGCGTATGCGGTATACCATGATGAAATAAATACTTATACCATGGTGTATACGTTTGCCTGTATAAATCAGGGTTGTCAGATTTTTTCACCTTCGTGACCAATTACTATACACCGAAAATCGCCAAAATTCGACATATTTAATTTTCTTAAGATTTTTGTTATAAAAAATTCTCCAAAAATCGGAATATTTGATTTTTATATAGCATTTAAATAAACAATTTCATGGCTTATGGCTTATTTTAGTCGTTATATAACTAGATTCGATAATTTATAAAAATGTAAAATTTTTGCTTTTACAATTTTTTTTTTTTTGGAAATTTTTGAAAACGTTTTTTTTTTAATGATTAAAATGTCAAATTTTTGTCCTTATAACTTTTGTGTTAATTTTTGAAAACAAAAATAGTACTAATTTTGCAAAATATATATTGCCACTAATATCTGAATAACTTTGAAACAGTGGATAATATAAAAAACATAATATGGATGCCTCAAAGTCTTTTAAAAAACTAGACCTGATAGAACTAATAATGAATAGATTTGGATTCAGCAAGCTAAGGTCAATAAAAATCACATAAAAAAAGTTTTTGCTTACATCTTTTTTGGATTTTTTTTTTACCATTTAAAAATGTTATTGAAAATTTTAAGTAAGTTAAACAAAACACGTGCAAAAACATTATTTTGTGTACTTCTTCCTAGTTTAAACCATTTGTAGTCTTTTTTTTTTCTTAAATCACCTTTTTGGTGCCACTTTTTTTTTTGTAAAAATCCCCTTTTTTTGGTACTTTTTGAAAATATCCAACGGTAACGCTGTTTCTGTATTTGAATGCGAGAACAGATAACATAGATTCTGTTTTAACTGGAATACTTCCAGAAATTAAGTGTCAAATGCAAGCGAAACGTCAACGAAAGAAATAGATATAATAAAAATAGGGCTGCCAGACCTAATAATTTATCGTCATTTTGACGATTTTTGTTCCAAAATTGGCAAAGTGCCGATTTGCTGATTTTTTCTGGTGACGATATTATTCAGTCTTCGAAATAAAATTATTTTAATAAGTTTATATATTCGGCACCACAGAAAAACGATATCTTTAAAAACAAGGCAGATTAAAAAATTTATGGGCAAAATCAAAATTTCGAAGAAAAACTGTCTAATTTTTATTTCCTTAGATTATTTAATACATATGTTTATGTGATCAAAACATTAAACTATTACCCCATTCTTCAATCAATGCACTATAGAAAACTTTTGCCTATTTTTTGGCAAGTTCAATATGATATTTTGTCGCGCCTTTAAGTGATCTTTTCAGGAAAAAAAAACAATCTGAAATTTTAAATTGTTATCGGATTAAAGAGAAAAATAAAATAAATAATTTTATTTA
The DNA here is from genome assembly GCA_943735925.1 of Pollenia amentaria. NCBI lineage: Eukaryota > Metazoa > Arthropoda > Insecta > Diptera > Polleniidae > Pollenia > Pollenia amentaria. The sequence goes on along the minus strand of OX031010.1, from coordinate 176,524,388 downwards.
AATAGACCTCAAGTTTAAGTATGTATAAATGTATGTATGTATAAAATATGTATTTAACCCATGAACTTTACCATTTTTTTTTTTTTTTTTGATTATGTTTTAATAAAAATCGAACAAAATTTGTCAAAATTAATTTTAAATTGTCCGATTTTTTAAAACAAATTAGCCGATTTTTTTTTATTTTTTCTTAGGAAATTAATGATTTTTTCAAAAATTTATCTAGCAGCCCTGCATAAAACGAAAACAATGAAGGGCTTAAAAAAATTAAAATAACAAAATATAACAATTGTGTTTTATTTATTTTCATCAGTTAAACCCTTTCTCTTTAAATAAAAAATAATAATACACATTCTTGTGTACAGACATACATAATTTGTGCACCATTTTTTGAAATTTTATTTTTCTCGCATCAATTTCAAATGTGACTTATTTTGACAGTTCTTGTGAGAAAGTTTTAGCAAAATATTAATACAGAAACACTTTTTCTCACATCCTTCCAATAATTGCTAGAAAACTATTTAAATGACAGATAAATCTCCCAAAGTAAATATACAGAAACACTTATGTGAGAAAAACCATTTTTTCATTCATATTGCACTGTTTTTGTTATAATTCACTTGTTGAAATACATAAACAGGCTACTAAATGCATTTGCTGAAAAAGTCGACAACGAGTCTTTTAAGAGATATGGCGACTGTTCGTACTTTCAATACTTTGCTAAATCAGTAGCCCATTTCTGTATTTCTAGCATCGTAAGATTTTCCGCATAAACCAAATGATTCCGGACAAAAACAGTGCAATTTGAAACAAAAAATAGTTTTTTTCACAAAAGTGTTTCCGTTTCTTTACTTTGCGAGAATTATCTGTCATTTAAATACTTTTCCAGCAATTATTGGAAGGATGTGAGTAAAAGTGTTTCTGTATCAATATTTCTCACAAGAACTGTCAAAATAAGTCACATTTGAAATTGATGCGAGAAAAATAAAATTTCATTAATTGGAGCCCAAATTATCTGAAAACATAATTATGTATATATATTTACACATGTATGTACACAAGAATGTTTATTATTTTTTTTTAATTTGAAAAGAAAGAATTTAAATGATGAAAATAAATTTCTTTTTGTCTTTCATTGTTTTTGTTTTATGCAGGGCTGCCAGATAAATTTGTGAAAAAATCGTTAATTTTCTAAGAAAAAATACAAAAATCGTTTTCTTTTATTTTATAATATCGGACAATTTAAAATTAATTTTGACAAATTTTATTCGATTTTCATTAAAACATAATCAAAAAAAAAAAAAAAACAGGACTATTTTTATAAAATTATTTATTTTATTTTTTCTTAAGTTGTTATTTTTCCTTGAGGAAGTCACACAAATGCGTGACAAAATATCATATTGAACTAAAAATAACACTTTTTGCCAAAAAAGGCAAATATTTCCTTTAGTGCATTTACTAAAAAAATGGTAATAGTTTAATGTTTTGATCACATAGACAAATGTATTAAATAATCCAAGGAAATAAAAATAAAACCGTTCTCCCTCGAAATGTTGCTTTTGCTGATACATTTTTTAGGGAACAGGCAAATAATTTGCACAATAGGGATAAATTTAAATAGTTAAGCTGCCTTATTTCTAAAGATATCTTTTTTCTGTGGTGCCTAATACACAAACATATAAAAATATTTAAAAATGTTTCATTTCGAAGAATGAATAATATTGTCACTAGAAAAAATCAGCAAATCGGCACTTTGCCAATATCGGAACACAAAATCGCCAAAAATTACGATAAATTGTCAAATCTGGCAGCCCTATTTTTATTATATTTATTTCTTGCGTTGACGTTTCGCTTGCATTTGACACATAATTACTGGAAGTATTCCAGTTAAAACAGAATCTGCGTTGTCTCGCATTCAAATACAGAAACACTATTTTCTCACAAATTGAGAAACGATGAAATTTTTTGTTTCACACTTTATGTGAGAAATTTTACGATGCGAGAAATACAGAAACGAGCTACAGGGAACCCATAACCAATTGCCGAATACGGAGTAGAAATCAGTAAAGTTAACCCTACGGTAATTACCCTTTTTACGGTAATTTTAAACCCCAAAAGGTATCGCGGGAATTTCATTTAAAATACGGTAATTTAAAGAAATTTGGGGTTTTTGGTACTCAAACATATACTCACATTTAGGTTTTATGTTTTTATCTTTTTAGAGGTTTCAAAATAGATAAATGTTCTCCTAAAAATTAAGAAAGTTCTGTTTCTGCAAATGTTGTGGTTACACTTATAAGTGAACAATATGAAAAATGAAATAACTCATTGTATATTATTAATTTTATTTAACATTTTTTATTTTTTTCGAATTTATTCTATGAGCTAAATTTCAGTTATGTATTTTATAAAGCTTTTTGTAATAGTTCTGTTGCCGCCACTGGCAAAAACAGCTGAAATGTTAGTTTGCATTACAGTATTAAGTTTGCATTACTTATTAAAAAATAATCTATTACCTTGAAATGTCAAATTTTCGGAGTAAACGCTACCCGCGCCAGTAACAAACTCCATTTTATTTTTTGCTTTATAACCTTTGTGCTTGCTGGGCTGGCGTGGTGATAAGTATTTATTCCGTAAGAATTACTAACTCTTTAAAATCTCAACTCTAGTGGTTTCCATACCAAAAAGTGTGTTAGCTATATACATATATGTAAATTATAGTAAATTATAATTTTATACATTTTCTTCAATAATAATGTATGTAATTTTAGGAATTTTAATATAAGAAACATTGGGTGAATAAATGTATATTTGAATTTTATCCCGTGTCTTTTTTATTCAAAATCCAGTGGAAATCATTAGCGAGGCATATTCCTTATCCCCACAAGTTCTATTCCTTAAATTTTTAGGAATGACTTAATACACTACCAGACTATTATCCTTCCTGTTAAATTTTACCTTAGCTATCCTTTAGGTAGCAATGAAGTATATTGTATGTACAGAAAAAATTACAATTATTAGGCGCCAGCAGAATGTAATGCATTTTCTGGCACGGCCTTCGTCAGCATTCTTTGTGTCACACTATTTTAATAAATATAATCTGGGAGTAATTTCTTTTCATAAGAAATAATTCCCAGATTCTTTTTATTAATTTTAATGTTAACCTTTTTGTTGGTTTAAAAATCAGCCATTTTTTAAACATATAAAATAGCCGTGATGGTTATTTTAGGTAGGGATCACGGATTAAAGTGCTGTTTTCACAACGCGAACTAGCACGAATTTAAAAAAAGCTGAGACCCGTATTTAATTAAAGCGACTAAAGATTAAAATATGTTAATTTGGCATTTTTATTACAAACAAACCCGAACAAAAAATTCAAAACCCGTTCTTTTTTACAAAATATCCGTAAAAAAAGGACATGGAAGATCGTCCTTGGACAAATTGTGTATACAGTTGAACGCGTCTTAAAAAAAACTTTCTTATGATACCCAAATATACCCTTTGCAAAAATAGACCCTTTTTCAAAATGGCCGAGAGGTCAAAGCTGGAGCCGAAATATTTTAAATGTCATCTTAAAAAAGTCCAAGGTTCATTTTTAGGAGGCTACTTTTTTTTGGTGAGTCGCTCTAATGTATATAATTAACGGCCAATTTCAGCAAGTTCCGTTACAATTAGGGCGTTCAATTTATCGGCTTATTTTTGTTCGATTAAACGATTAATCGCTATTTGGCATTTTTGACTTATTCGATTAAACGAATAAAATTTTAAAAATAATCGATTAATCGAAAAATTCAAAATCAGTAGTTTTATAAATTAAGGGATTTTTTTTCGATAATTTTAGGAAAAAAAATTGGTACTTGAGTAAATAAACATTATTAATTACAAGTTTTTAAATATCTTATTAACAAAAAAAAAAAAAAAACAAACGTAACAATTCGTAGTAATTGATAAAACCTTTACAACGATAAAAAAACAATAAAACATGTGTAGAGATTAGGGTATTCATTCGGTTAACCGATTAATTACTACCCGATTAACTAATCGGTTAATTTAAAATTAGCTTTTTTCGATTAACGATTAAACCGGTTAATTTTAGTCGATTAACCGATGTAACAAAATTATTAATATACAAAAGGTATGCGTTTATAAAATATTTTTTCATAAAAACACCGGAGGTGTTCAGTGATCTTCATTTTAAATAAGTGTTTGCTGTCAACCGCTTTTTGTTTCACGTGCATTTTATATGTATGCGGTTAGTTATTTCTTTCTTCTCATATGGCGATGCTGACCCTCTTAGAAGAATGTGTAACACCTTCAATCAATTATATAGATTTATAGTTTTTTCATTGGAACCAAAGTCAATAAGTAGATTAATAATTGATTTTCAAAATTAATATGCAGTTAAATAAATGTAATCTAATCAAATGTTTGTTCATAGCCTATTTTACTAAAGTTTAAATTTAAATTTGTAAAATGTCTGTAAGGAAAAATCCATAGACAATTAAGAAATAAATAAATAATATCAAGATTTGTCCTTCAAGTTGTGCTTAAAAAGGTCAACAAGAAAAAGAAAAGACAAAAAAAAAAACATGAAAAACAAAATGTACTTTGGATTTCACGAAGAATTCTTAACAAAAAAGTACGAAAAAACAGAAGTTAGGAAGAACATGTAAATCAATTAAAATAGATAATAATTCATTCAAAAGCAAATTTCGATCTACCAAGGTGAAATACCATTTGGTTTAAAGATTGATGTTTGACTATTGACGTCATCCGGCTGCAATAGCCGAGTGAGTAAAGACGGCAAACCCCACTGAATAAATTGTGTGGTTACAATCGAAACTAGTCTGGGCAACCTGTACGTGAAAGACTGGTTTCAAATCTCAGCGCAGTCAAGAATGAAAAATTATCAATAAAATTTTAATTAATTGCATGTTGTAAAATTCCTGTCCTCATAAAAATAATTTAATGAAAATTTAATTCAATGAACTTAAGCCTAATTAAAAATATCTAAATTTAGATTAAAAATAATATCAACCTTTTAAAAAAAATTAACCCAAAGAATTAGAAGTGTTAAAAATTAAAACAGGACTCTAATGACATTTTGGAATATTTTATATGTTAAAAAAATCTAGGCAGAGAACTGAGAAATTAGATATTGTGTATTATGGGTTGCTTTTGAGTTCTCCAACATCTACGATATATGAAAGAATTTTTTCAAAGTCAAGTTGTATCAAAACTAAAGAAAATAATCTCTTTAATCCTAAACATTTAAGCCAAATTATTTATATTTATATGACCTTCTTAAGCTATTGAAATAATTAATAAAATGATCTTACAGCTTATTTTTTAATTAATATATGCATAACATGTATTAATTAAAAAATATGTATTACATATTTATGAATTATTCTTTTGTTTTCTCCTTTTGGTTCAAGAATTGTTCTGTTTGTTATGTTATTGTATTTTTTACTAATAAACTCCAAATAATAAATTATTTATGCATTTTTATATATTGAAATTAATTAATAGAACCTATGATTTTTTCCTTTTCATAAGTCACTTTTTTATATTCAACATTTTTAATTTTTCGAATTTATTCTATGAGCTAAATTTCAGTTATGTATTTTATAAAGCTTTTTTGTAATAGTTCTTTTCCTTAAATTTTTGAAATACATAACTGAAATTTAGAATAAATTCGAAAAATAAAAAATGTTGAAATGAATTAATTTATAAAAAACTTTATTAATCGGTTAGCCGATTAGTAACAAAATTAACCGATTAAACCATTAATTAATCGAGCAATTAACCGATTAAAGCAAAAGCCCGATTACATGAATACCCTAGTTGAGATCATATATAATTTTATATGTACAAACAATTAAACAGATTTTTTTAAATAATCTTTTAAAAGTAAAATGTTGTTTAAATGTTTTGTTTTACTTGGAAGCCACACAATCAAGTCTTGTCTTTCCATTTGGTTTGCTATACTCTCTCACTTTTTTACTTTCACACTCACAATTTTTAAATTGACCACGAGATTGCTCTCAGTTTTACCTTTCCATTTGTTTGCCAATTTTACGTTCAATACTGACCACAAATTCACTTTGGCGCTCTCTTTATAACAAATATATTTCTTAAAAAATAAATCTGCTTTATTAAAAAAAAAAAAAAATGTGTTCTAAAAAATTCTTGTGCTTTTTTACAAAATACTTTGAGTCATACTATTTTGAGTTGTTTCTTCGTCGGGGTCATTTTTTAAATGAAATTGACCATCAAATTGTGTGCAGCCTGTGACACAGCTGTCAATTCAAACAAGTTTTGACAAGCAGTTTTTGTAAACAACTTGAAAGTGATTTATTGAACATGTGGCTCCAGGGTTAAAAATATTTGTAACTCCCGCGGCGAGAAACTTTTCGATTGAAATGTGAGAAATGAAACAAAAATGCCATAAATTTAAACAAACAGCTGTTTTTCTCCCTTAACTGCGTCTGTAAAATGTTTGGCGAGTAATAACTGTCCCGTAAGGAAATTTCTTGCCAATATACTGAAAAAGTGTGTCTGTCCGCTTTGAACTGTCAAATAAACTCGCGCATAAAAACGGGGTGAGAAAAAAATTTAACACTAAAAAAATAAATTAAAAATGCAAAATGTAATGAATATTTAGACGGAAGAGATTATTTTGTTCTTGGCAGATTTTTTCATTGTTTAATTATATTGCTTTTAACATTTTTGAAAAATATACGAATGGTTTCAAAGCAATTTTGTAATCAATAAACATTAAAGTCACACTTCACATTTTTTTGTATAGCTAATGGTTGTATTTTCGCCGTCGTCGTTGTAAATTTTTAAATTTTAGTCAAATTCGATCGAAGTCAACGAAACGTATGACTGGCGTTCTCAACATTTGCAATTTCATATCACGACGTAATCTCTTTTGATAGTTTTCGACATGAGTTACAGCCACTCTTTTTTCTCACTTTTCGAGAAACGATGGAATATTTTGTTTCACATCTTTCCGATGCGAAAAGTTCTCACCAAAATTACAGAACATGGGTACAGTACGTCCATGTATGTGAATTACTTACTAAACGTGGCTGCTTTTTTTTAATTCCAATGGACACATACATTTGCTTTATTTATTTGACTTAAAACCTTAAAATATTATACATTTGACAGAAAAACCATATATGTATTGTTATTCCATTAATCGGCATAAATTCTTCGATTAATCCTTTAATCGAAATGAGCAATTTTAAAACAAAAGCAATGTTTTTTTGTATGTTTTCATTGCAATTAAAAATGTAAATATAACATATTACTCTTGTTAGTAAAAATTATGTAATTCACATTTGTAAAAACCAAATTATATTTATAACAACAATACTAGAGCGCTCGATTGGAGACATTGTATAACATAATGTTATGTAAAATGTTATTGTTAACTAGTGTTTATTTTAGTATAACTATCTATTTTGCTGGCGAATAAACAAATAAAAAAAAAATGAGCAATTTTAAATTAATCGTCTAACATTGTTCGATTAATCCAACAAGAATTAAATGGCTGAACACCCTAGTTATAATAAACTAACACCCAATTTTCACGATGATTTTTTCTCCTATTTTTAAATCATGTCTTTTTTCGTTTGATAGCGAGCGGGTTAGAGAAGTTACACCCAATTTTCACGATGATTTTTTCCCCTATTTTAAAATCATGTCTTTTTTTGTTTGAGAGTGAGCGGGGTAGAGAAGTAAGCAGGGTAGAAAAAAAGACATGAATCGTATTTCTGTGTTTCTTTTTTGACATTCCTCTTTGCACTTATTTGTGTTTTTTAATTTCTGTTTTATTCTTATTTCAAAATGACATGTACTTATTAAAATATAGAAATATAAAAAATTTTAATTAAAAAAAATTCAAAATATATCAAAATTATGTGGAATAACGAAATTTTAAATATTGTTACGAATAACACCCAATTTTCACGATGATTTAAAAGACATGTCTTTTTTGTATTTCTTTTTTAAAGAAACTTCCAAAAACTTGTTAAATTTTCACCATGTTTCGTTTTTTTTGCAGTCAGTGTTGATTTTTTCTGATTTCCTTAGTTTCTTATTCGTAAAAATATTTAAAATTTCGTTATTCCACATAATTTTGATATATTTTGAATTTTTTTTTAATTAAAATTTTTTATTTTTCTATATTTTAATAAGCACATGTCATTTTGAAATAAGAATAAAACAGAAATTAAAAAACACAAATAAGTGCAAAGAGGAATGTCAAAAAAGAAACACAGAAATACGATTCATGTCTTTTTTTCTACCCTGCTTACTTCTCTACCCCGCTCACTATCAAACAAATAAAGACATGATTTTAAAATAGGGGAAAAAATCATCGTGAAAATTGGGTGTAAGAAACTAAGAAAAAATCAGCTCTGACTGCAAAGAAAAGAAACATGGTGAAAATTACCCAAGTTTTTGGAAGTTTCTTTAAAAAAGAAATACAATTAAGACATGTCTTTTAAATCATCGTGAAAATTGGGTGTTAGTAGGGTAGAAAAAAAGACATGAATCGTATTTTATATGTTTCTTTTTTGACATTCCTCTTTGAATTTATTTGTGTTTTTTAATTGATGTTTTTTTCTTATTGCAAAGTGACAAGTGCTTATTAAAATATAGAGAAATACAAAAATTTTATTAAAAAAAATTCAAAACATATCAAAATTATGTGGAATATCAAAATATTAAATAATTTTATACAAATAAGGAACTAAGAAAATCAAAAAAAAAACAATTCTGACTGAAAAAAAGAAACATGGTGAAAATTTAAGAAGTTTTTGGAAGTTTTTTTAAAAAAGAAATACAAAAAAGACATGTCTTTTAAATCATCGTGAAAATTGGGTGTATCAGATATAACAGTCGTAAACATATTGTTAACGGGAAGTTAAAGCAATAGTTAGTTTAAACTGAACTTGGTGAAATTGGTAAGAGACCAACCTCCGATCTAATTTTAGCTTCAGTCTAATCGACAATGATGAATCAGTCAGTCAGTCAGTAGAGTTTCAATTTTATATACTCGTACATATATGATGATTTTTCTGTCATATTCATAAAATATACAATAATTTTTGTTTAAAATGTAAACAAACGTTTTATTCAAATTTTTCTTAGCACATTTTAAATAAATAAAGTTTGCGAATACTGTTTTGATAAAAAAAACTTTTCGTACGGTAATTTCTTCTTAAAAAAGGTAATTTTTAGAGGGCCGTACGGTAATGAAAAAATAAAAGTTAACATCACTGGTGAAAAGCAATGTTAACTCATATGATGCGCAGCAGTGATGCATTTATGAACAGGCCTCTTATCTTTTAAAAGATTTCGTTTTCGTTGTGCGGAAGTGACGAAAAAGACTGAAATCTTTTTATTATAGTTATTTTATTAATTAGTATTGCGGTTATTTTGTTGAACTGTTTGTGGTTTTTAATCCAATTTTTTAAAATTTTATTATAATAATATTTCAATGAATTTTGCTTCTGTAAAATGTGTAACTTCTTCTTTCACTCGTCGGGAAGTGAAGAAGAAGTTACTGCCGGTCTTTTCGATCTCCCACATATCTTCTAAATGCTTGTAGGGAGTGCGAGATTGTGGAAGTAGGCATCAACATATTTGTATTGGTTTTCACTACAGATTTTCAGAGCTTTAAGTTAAATAAATAAACTTGTATGGCGATAAACAACAATGAACGGCAATGAAATCTGAAATCCCTGAATTCAATACAACATTACAACTATTCGCATGACAAACAACACCATTTTTAGCGGAAGATTTGAAAGTAAGTGCACCCAGAGAAAAAAAAACATGTTTCAATATGGTTACCTTCAACAATACTATTTTTAAAGAAACTTTTAAACATATTATGTTTAATTTAACTATATTATTGTCACCGACAAACATATTATGGGTAAATTAGTCGTCCGTACAGAAGTCACAATCATATTATGGTTGCATCTAAACATGTTATGGTTAATTATAACTAAAATATGTTTAACAATTATAATATCATGCTTCTTTTCTCTTGGAGAAGAGAAAAATACTATTCACGGAAAAAAGTTTATAATCAATTAGAAAAATGGTTTAAAAAGTATTTAAATCTAATTAATGTGATAATTGTTGAATCAATTATTTTTTTAGTTGAAAGAAATTAAAAATAAAATTTGGATTTAATTCACATTTTAGTTGTTTTGAAATAAATTTTTAATTAAAATATTAATTAAATATCAAAATATATTAATTGATTTTTTCGTTTAAAATAAAATAATTTAAACTTGTAGAATTGTTGTTGGGAATTGTCAATATTTAATTAAATAAATTAACACATTGTTTGAAATGGCAAAGATTTTTGATTATTTTTTTAATTAAAATTAAAAATGTCATTTATTGCAAAAAAAAATATTCACAATTTTACAATTTTTAGTAATCAATATAATAATTTTGGTAACAGGTGCAAAATCAACAAATTGTTTGCTTGATATTATGAATTTGGAATAAATTTGGTGATTAGAGAAAATTTTGAATTTTTTCTGTGTTGTTAATTTTAAAACACCATATTGTAATATTTAACCATAACATGCTTAGAGGCAACCACAACATGGTTGTAGCTTCCTGATGGAGGACTTATTGAACCATTATTTGGCTGTGGGTGACAATAATATATGGTTAAATTAAACATAATATGTTTACAATTTTATTTAAAAATTGTTTTGTTAGAGGTGACCATATGGAAACATGTTTTTTTTCTGCGGGTGTGAATCGGGCATTGAATGTTAAACGTTTCGAATTTATAATGTCAAGTAATTTTTTTTTTAAATACGAATTCGATACTACAAGGGATTTACAGTTTATTAATTGATGATTATTTCATATCTGTATACGGACTAGGGTATTTATTTAATCGGGATTTTGCTTTAATCGGTTAATCGCTCGATTAATTAACCGAGGTTTTAGTTTAATCGGTTAAAATTGTTTTTGATCCGATTAACCGATTAAAATTTTTTTTTATAAATCAAGTAATTTCTATACATAAAAATGCATAAATTATTTATTATTTGGAATTTATTAGTAAAAAAAAACCAATAACATAACAAACATAACAATTCGTGAACTAAAACGAACAAACAAAAGAATAATTCATAAATACGTAATACATATATTTTAATTGATACATATTATGTATTGATTAAGAATAATTTTCTCTAGTTTGGATAAAACTTGACTTTGAAAAAACTTTCATTTATTGCAGATATTGAAGAAATCAAAAGCAATTAATAAAACAGAATATCTAATTTCTCAGTCCTTTTGCTATATTTTTCTAAACATATAAAATCTTTCATCATGCCATTAGAGTCCTGTTTACATTTTTTAAAATATTTAACACTTATTGTTTTGGTTAATTCTGCTAAAAGATGGATATGAGAAGATATGAAAAGAAACAAATAACTGAACGCGTATATATAAAAAGTACGTCAAACAAGAAGCTGTTGGCAGCAAACACTTATTTAAAATGTAGATCACTGCATACCTTTTTTGTTTGTATGAAAAAATGTTTTCTAAACACAACCTTTTGTATATGAGACAAAACAAATAATTAAAAGCACAAAAAATATGTTATAATACTACAAAAAGTTAAAAGTTTTGTTACATCGGTTAATCGACTGAAATTAACCGGTTAAATCGTTAATCGAAAAAGGCACTTTAAAAATAACCGATCAGTTAATCGGGTAGTAATTAATCGTTTAACCAATTAACGGTTAACCGAATTTAATCAACAAGAGGGTATTATTTCAAAATTTCTGAAAATCACTTTTATTCAAATCATGTGATTTCAAATCGTATGCAAAAATAAAAATTCCTGGGAGAGCCGGGGTTGTTCTGCTTGGAGGATCTATCTAAAATAGAACTAAGATTGCTTCTTCTCTTCATTAGGAAGACGAATTTGCTCAACTCTGCAGTGACGCCATCCGAGTAACTGCTATTTGGGATGGGCATTGTCACTGGGTATCACAAAGGGACCGCTGAAGGACCCAAGTGTGCTCGATGGCTGCCCATGGAACCTAACCCAACCTAAATCGTATGCACAGAAAAAAGTTTTTTAACAATTCAAAAAATGGTTTAAAAAGTATATAAATTAAATTAATGTGATAATTCAATCAATTATTTTTTTAGTTGAAAGGAAAAAAAAAAAATATTTAGATTTAATTAATATTTAAGTTGTTTTGAAATAAATTTTTAATTAAAATATTAATTAAATATCAAAATATATTAACTGATTTTTTCGTTTAAAATATAATAATTTAAACTTGTAGAATTGTTGCTGGGAATTGTCAATATTTAATTATATAAATTAACATATTATTTCAAATGGCAAAGTTTTTAGATCAATTTTTTATTGAAAATTTTAAAATTTTTAGTAATCAATATAATAATTTAGGTAATAGGTGCAAAATCAACAACTTGTTTGCTTGATATTATGAATTTGGTATAATTTTGGTGATTAGAGACCATTTTGAATTTTTTTGTGTGTGTGACTTTTAAAGTCACAAGTGTGATATATTTGTGCTCCGTTTTTGTGCGTTTCGGTGTGATTTTAATTGCCGAAAGCACACCGAGAAACACAAAACCGAAATGAACTTCAAAACGCCACAAAATCAGACGTGTGAACTTAAAAGCACGTGATTTTAAATCATGTGATTTTCAGAACAGGCCAGATTTTCACTTTTTCGAAAAAATCGAGACGCCTTCTACCAAAATCTGCACCCTGTAAAAATATCGCACAGGAAAAAATTTAAATTAATTTCAATTAAAAAATTTGTGATATTAATAAAAACAAGTTAGAGTGATATATTCGGCTGTGCCGAATCTTTGATACCCTCCACCGACAGGAGTGGGCTCTATATGATAAATACATATATATTATTAACTAATCTTCACAAAAAACGAACGTCAGCATTAAAATTGGTTGTGGTTTAGACCTGAATTAAATTATTGACCGACAATAAGAAAATTTTATGCGTTTCTTGTTAGAACTTTGAACTGGCTTGAGTAAAATATCATGATTCGTAACAGTTTTAGCCGCTCTATAATGATTTTTAGGAGGGTAATTCGTATTGGACGTATTGTAAATTATGGACCAATCACCCCAAAATTCTGAAAACTGATTTCTGGCATTACAAAAAATAAATTTGAATAAATTTCAATACAGCAGTGTAATTAGTTTAAGCGTCAGCAGTAAATTTCACAAATTTGCATGGTGTTTTTTCTAGCCAAATGAATTTAAGTAAACAATTTCACCGCAATATCTATATCTGTGATGGTTTTAGGTGAATTTAATTATTTTCCCAAAGTGGGATTTATTTGGTTTTAGGCGCAATAAACTGTTTTCCGCGAGAAGGGTTTATATGGGGCCTAGTGTAAATTATGGACCCATCCTCCAAAAATTTTACAGTGTGATTTGCGGTGTTATAAAACTGTGACGTACCAAAATTAAGTATGCTAGCGTTATTTATTGCGGTTTTAGGCGTACTAAACTGTTTTCCGCGAGAAGGGTTTATATGGGGCCTATGGTCAATTATGGACCGATCTTCACGAAAAAGCGAATAAATAGCGATAAAGCGAATTCGTGCAAAATTTTATGTTATTCCGTGCATTATTCCACCATTTAAGTTAGTTTTTGTATCAAAATTATAAATTTTAATTTGGGTAGTGGTTCCACATTTTCACTTGATTAAACGTTTAACACACTTGATTAAATTTTTAATTAAAACTGATTTTGTTTTTGATTACTGTTTTAATTGGAAAAAAATCTTGGAGAATTTTTTGTGTACGGAATATTTTGTCTACATTATGGTAATAAAACGGTTGATTTAAAATTGTTTTTGATATGCCTTCAATGTTAAATTAGAAATTGTTTTGCTTCTACGGAAAATGTTTAAATTTGTAGTTAATACCCTCTTGTTGATTAAGTGCGATATAATAAAGCCCTTGAAGAATAGAAAACAAATTTTAATAATAAAGATATTTTAGAGATACATATTCGTTTATTAAAAAATAGCCGGAAATGGTGTATTTTATAAACCTACATAGTTTTGAACACCGTATTTTATGCTTGTTGTTGTTGTTGTTCCAGTATATTATTAAAGAAATATTACTGGATTTAATGAAGAAAAAAAGAATAATTTAAATTTAATTTTTTGTTATTTATTTTTTGCTCGTTAATAGTTGTTTTCCAGTTTATTTCACAAAACAAATTAAATTAATTTTATTTTTCTCTTTTGTTGGTTTCATTTCATTTGAACTGAATATTATTTTGTGTTTGTTAAAAGTATTAATGTCTTCATTTTATACGTTAAAGGTCAGTTTTTATTATAATCTCAGCTTTTAAATGAAAATTTGTAAATAGCCTACGAATAAATGGTCCTGTATGAAAAAAAAAAATATTTTAATTAATTACGAACGATATAAATAAATTGCTCAATTTTAACAACTAATGATTTTAATGCAGTTAACAAATCAAAAGGGAAAGTAGTCAAGTAGGGTAAAGGTTTCCAATGAAAAGTATTGAGTAAAGCAATTTCCTCTTAATGCAACTGATGTGAAATTTAAAATTTAATATAAGAAATAAAGTTTAGTCAGCCAAGCTCGTCCGTTTAATACACTACATATGTCTGTAAAGCCCTTATGACTCTTCATTTTTTATTCATTGAATTGATATAGAATTGATGGAAAGAAACAGTAAATGTTGGAAAGAGCAAACTATAAAAAATGTAAACAGAAATTTTTTTTTTAGTTTTTCTTTTGTTTTTATTCATTTTATTAAATGTTGTCAACTTTTCGTTTATAGGAAACATAAAAACAAAACAAACAAAAAGCTGTTAATCGCTGAATTTCCACATTAACCGCTGTGGAAATTCAGCAACACTTTTAATATTTCAAGCTTGAAATGTCAATTTGACATAACTTCATTTTTTATCGATAACTTTAGTAAAATTTTTGACAGTTTGCTATTTATCTTAATACAGCTGAACTCTTTGCACTTGGTAAATTTTTCTATTACATTATATTTGCACTGTTCACCAAAACTAGAACAATGCATTAAAAATGTAGTGTCATAAGGCCTTAACTATTAGTGATGTTACAAATATGAATTTTTTAATATTCGATAATGCGAATACAAATATCTGCGCCAATATTCGCCGAATACGAATAACCAATCTGAAATTTAGCACCACAAAATATTTCAAATTTGATTGGAAAAAAATCTCCTGTTTGCGACGATAACAATAAATTGTGAAAAAAAACTGTCGCATTAGTCCCCTTTTAGACGGGCAAAGTTTACTTTGACAAAGTCTGTTGAATTCTCTTTTAAACTTTGTTTCATGCTCAGACACACAAAGTTTAATATGACAAATTTTTGTTTTCTCTTGTTTGAATATAATATATAAACAGCGTTGCCAGAATGATGATTTTATCATATTTTGGATTATTTTTTTAAACAAATATATGATTAAAGATTTTTTTCTCAAATAATGATTTTTTATTTTTAGAAATTCTGATTTTTACTTTAATTTTGCTTATACAAAATACACGATCCTTTAAACAGTCAATTATTAAAACAATGAAGTTTTGCATCAGCTTGATGTGTATAGGTGCTGCACACTTTTGTTCCCAGTATCTAGAATACACAAAATTGCATCATTATTTCTGGACATAAAAAATATTAAAAAAAGGATATTATAACCTTTTTCCAATGTGCGAAAGAATTCCTTCTTTCGAGCAATTACATTTAAAACAAAAACAAATTCTAAAAACTTTGGTTTTGTTTTAAATGTATTTGTACGAAGTAAATAATTCTTTTGCACATCGGAAATAGGCAGTTAGAATATTGATAAAAATAATCACCCTTATTGTGTTTGGCGTTTTTGCGGTGAAAACTAGTCGTTTTTTAAAAGTGGTACCGTGGTTGACGATAAACGCCAATGAGTACGAAACTTTTCAAATCTACTACAAAAACGACGTTAAAAGAGTACCGTGTTTGGCGTATTTGTCTGTCAAAAGCGTAAAAAATTGTCGTTAAAATATGTGCTCACGACGTTACACAAAGTTATTAAAATATAAGTTTAATGGAAGAATATAAAAATGAGTATGCAAAAGCATATTTAACCAGACATGTTTCAGAAAGTAAAAGTAAATACGGTCTAATTTTCAACTTTTTTACTTTTGTTTTCCTGTATTAGTTTGCTATTAATACGACTTATTTAACAGAAAATCAAAAATTCATAAAAAAACATAAATATCGTTACCTAAAACGCAAAAGGTCCTATCTAGCAAAAAATTAAAAATCGGCTTTTTCATTGATTCTGATGTATTGCATCAACTCAAATGGCCACAAAACAGTTTGGTATCTTTCGACTAAAATTAGCGATTTTATTTACCAAAAATCAAACGCCCTATCTACAAAAGATAACGCGAAAAATGCTAAAAGGACTAACTAACAATTTGCTTAATATACAAAATTGCTAATTGTCAAAACAACTGGTAGGTTTTACAAGAAAAATAGAAGAACAATTTATTTTAAACAGTTTAATGCAATTAATAAATTTATCATATTAAAAAGCTTTTGTTTCTCCTGTAAAACTTTCGAAATGTATTTTAGCGTAAAAATTACAACTGTGTGGCAGCCAAATTAGTCGAATTATGAGAGCAAAAATCTTATATGGCAAAACGCTTCAATAAAAGTTTAAAGGCCATAATATTAGAGAAGAGTGGAACGCCGTTCCCAAAGATTTAAATTGTCCCTTATCCCGTTCCGAAGTCTTAGGAAGTGGAAATATATTCGATTGCTGTCTTAGATGATTCTTTATTTCATTTATTTCTTGAACGTTAGGGTTCATTCTTCATCTTCAGAGGATGAATAAAAAGATACACTTAACATTTTAACACAATAAATTAACAGAAATTTAATAATTATTGGTTTTTATTTATTTATTATTGTTTTTATTTAGCAAAAAGTTACATATATTTGAATTTTATTTTTGTTATTTTGAAAGATTTGATTGACAGCTCTTTAACAGGCTGTTTCATAATCATTTATTTTTGGGTAGTCTATTACATTATGATTCATTTACAAAATTTTGCTTGTCGAAAATTATAGACGGTAGCAGAAGATTTTAAATTCGAGAGCAACTACGACAGCTGTCGTTTTTCAACTACGCCAAACACAATAAGGGTGAATATTTGTGAAAAGAAAAAATGTATTTTTATAAAGTTTTATATACTGACGAATTTTGTTTTTATGTATTTCAATTGAAATAATAAGAAGTATGTTGTTATAAAAAATAAATAATTCTTACTATTTTGTTTTAAAAAATTTTAATTAAGAAATAAAAATTTAAGATTTTCCTCTTCAAAATATGATTTCTTTCGCCATATGACAATTTTCATTCCAAAGATTCTGGCAACGCTGTATATAAATATAAAGTTGCAGCCAACTTCAGGTATAATCTACGAACGAAAAAAAACCGAATTTGTGAGTACAGCAAAGTATGAACTCCGCCGCTATTCTCTTCTCCCTTCTCTTCTATAAACTCAAGACTTTGCAAAGTAAACTTTGCTTGTCTGAAAGGAGTCTTACCAACTGATTTAAACCTTTCGCTATATTGTATCCATATGGATACACCCAACTTTGGAGGCATCTGACAATCTCCCAGTCAAAGAATTTATTTAGATATGGACTTATTATTGTGTTTTAAGGTCTTATGAATCATTTTCAATAAAAAGCTTTTGTATTTTTACAAAACTGAGAAAAATAAAGCATTTTAAAAAAACGGTTTTTAATATTTTTTTTTTGTTTTGAAAAAAACTTTTTTTATTTTACAAAAAACATTTATATGTGAGCATGTTTTTTTTAAAAAACATATCCAACATAAAGAAAAGTGTTTACTTTAACTTTTTGCATCTAAAGATTTTTGTTTTAAATAAAAAGAAAGCTGTGCAGATTTTTAAAACATTGTATGTATCCGTATGGATACAAACGCAAGTTATGGTTGTTAATGATATACACACAATACAAATAAAATCATCTTACGTTTTTTTACCTCTGATAGCATTCAAATTTAATTAAAAAAAATTATAAGAAAAATTAAGGAGTCTGAAATTGAAAATGTTTTAACCAATTTTGTCGATTACGATGTTTTTGACTTGGAAGAATCTGAAGTTTTAAAAAAAAATTATTTAATGCTTTCGATAACAATAATAGCTTTTTATTGGGAGAACTTTATAAAGAAGGTCCGTATGAAATCAACATACAAGATATTGATGTTGATAATAATGATGAAGGTGATAGGGTTATTGACAATTTTTCAAACTGCACAGGTTCCATTAAAAAAGGTTGAACAATTTGGTTTGAAAAAAGCTTCCTGGACAATTCCAGAGTCTTCTTTTTCTGAAGCATACCCAAAGAAAAATACAAAACTTCCTGTAGATGATTTTTCCTCCAAAGTAGAACGGGTTTTGAGGGAACCGGTTCAAGGACCAATTTTATTACCAGTTCTGCTTCACAAACGCTTCCGTTCTCGAATCACAGCAACCAGCTCCAGAACCGGTTCTATGTAACCGGTGATAGTACAACCGGTTCCAGAAAAGGTTTCGTTAGAACTGATTTTGAAAAAATTTTCTTGGGTATATGTTATTTTTTGTCTATGTTTATTGTAATTATATGAATTTTAGGTTTATAATTTTAGTAGGTTTATGTAAATATTTTTTCTTTTTGTCAAACTGTCAGATTTTTATTGTTCAGAGCTGTATTTTTTAGTACATTAGTATGAAATTCATAGTTGTATCGTTGAGTACTGCAAGATTTCGGGAGATTTTGGCAAAATCTAGTGACGAACTTGATTTTGTTTTGTATGGGAAATCTAGTAGAAATGAACAAGATTTCGCTCAAAATCCCTTATAGCCAATTTACACTACAACGAAATCTAGTACTTTCGAGATTTCGAGCCAATTCTAGTTGTTTTTGGCTAGATTTCCCGTACAAAACAAAATCTTCTCCGTAACTAGATTTTGACGAAATCTATTCGAAATCTAGTAGTACTTATTGATGCAACTATGTTTTTCCCCATATAGCACTAAAAACTACTTCCCTGCACAAGAAAAAAATTACATTTTAACAAAAAACAAAACAAAAACAATTATAGCTGCTTGTTAAAATTGTTAAAAAAAAATTCAAAAATTTTGTAAACTAGTAAAAAAATGCAAATGACAAATAATATTGATAAAATAAATGAAGTTGATTATAAAGAAAATGTAATGCAAATTTTTAAATGTCTATTTCTTTATATGTAAGTATGTGTTACACAAAAAACTATCAGTCGGCGGTTTTTGTTGTGAAAACCAAATCTCGCTAATGTCAAACAAGTATAATGTAAACGAACTAGATTTGGAGGAAGATTTCAAATTAAATCTATTAGATTTCGATGTAATGTAAATGCCCTATTAAGTACTAGTTTTTGTGTAGGTGTAAATGTAGTATAAGATTAACAAGGCCTACAAGGCACTTTAATTTTCAAGAGTGAAAACCGCTATTGTATAAGTCCATTTCCAAAAAACTTAAGGAATTTTTACTTATTTTATTACTTTTTTATTTCTTTAAGTTGTTGAACGAAGTATTTGTGTAAATAAATTAAATCAATATTAATTTACTCATCAATTGTAATTTTAATGAATTACAATTTACTGTATGAAATTAAACGTTTATTTCCAATTTAATGGAGTTGATGTGCCATTAACTAGATTAACGGTGCTTTCAATTTAATTTCCAAAAAAAAAAAACAAATGAAGGTATTAAAGGAATTACATGGCGATATTGCAAATAAGTGCCAGAAGTTACATTCATACGCATTTTATTAAATTGAATGTGTAAAAATACAATAAATTAAAAACAAGTTAGACAGTAAGGTCGGTCAAGTACGACCATATGATACCCTACACCACAGTATATAAGAACAAATGTTTGCAAGTGGACTTATTTGGGACCTAGTTTTGAAAAAAGCATAGCTAATGAGGCTTTATGAATAGGGATCTATCTGCACAGAAAAAATTAAAAATTGCCTCTAGTCACCAAATTCATACCAAATTCATAGAATCAAGCAAACAATTTATTGATTTCGCACCTATTACCAAAATGATTATATTGATTACTAAACATTTTAGGAGAAAATATAGCAAGATATTTTTACAGCGGGTAGATATGAATATAACGCTTCGATATCCTCGAGAAAGTGAAAAATTAAAATGTTTAGTTAATATCCTCTTGCTGATTAAGGCGATATATAAAATTGTAATAACTATGCTATGAATTTACTCAATCTGGCAAATTTCATTCATTCGAGATTTAATAAACATCAAAACGTTTTGATAACGTAACTGACTGACTGACTGATTCATCATCGCACAGCCTAAACGCCTGAAGCTAAAAACTCGATATTTGGACCAGAGGTTGGTCTCTCCCCAAATCGATTCACTAAGACGGGATTTTTGGAATTTCGAATGTGTAGGGGACAAAAAGGGTAAATTCAGTAACCTTATATTTCAAAAACTAAAAGAACTTCAAAAAAATTAATACATATCGTTGTTATTTAGAAAAATAAACGGATAGGTGTGCTGTACTTTTTAGAAATTCGGGCCTTTTAGGGAGGAAACTGGTAAAATCTGTATTTTGGTACGTTTTGTCACCCCATATATCTTTTAAACCAATAAACATAGAAAAAAAGCTTATCGGATTTGTTCTGAAAATTTGTGGTGTTCTGAAAGTCATGCCGTTTTTGTGTTTCTCTGTGTGCTCTCGTCAATTGAAAATCACACCGAAACACACAAAAACGAAACACCAAAATATCACACATGTGATTTTAAAGGGCACATGCAGTGCTGCCAATGAAGAATTCGGAAACTACACATGACCAAATTACACATTTGTAGCAAATTTAAACACACAAATCGCAAAAGTAGCTTTCCTTATTGTTATTTCTTATTTGCAATTAAATTGTTAGGTTTATAAAAATATCAATGCGTACCAATTGCTGTAGTAAGAAAAAACTGGAAGAACATGAATAAAGACACGTATCAAAACAATGCACAGTTTTTATTTCCGAACATCGGCGGAAGAACAGCCCAAATATGTATTTGTGCAAGCCTAAAGGCCTTATGACACTACATTTTTAATGCATTGTTCTAGTTTTGGTGAACAGTGCAAATATAATGTAATAGAAAAATTTACCAAGTGCAAAGAGTTCAGCTGTATTAAGATAAATAGCAAACTGTCAAAAATTTTACTAAAGTTATCGATAAAAAATGAAGTTATGTCAAAAACAATGTAAAACTGTTCAACTTAAAATTGACATTTCAAGCTTGAAATATTAAAAGTGTTGCTGAATCAGCGGTTAATGTGGAAATTCAGCGATTAAACGCTTTTTGTTTGTTTTGTTTTTATGTTTCCTATAAACGAAAAGTTGACAACATTTAATAAAATGAATAAAATCAAAACAAAAGAAAAACTAAAAAAAAATTTCTGTTTTCATTTTTTATAGTTTGCTCTTTCCAACATTTACTGTTTCTTTCCATCAATTCTATATCAATTCAATGAATAAAAAATGTAGTGTCATAAGGGCTTAAGCAACATAAATTTAAAAAATTCGCTGTAAGTGGTTCTGTTTGATTCAAACAAACTTATTGACTTAAGATACTTATCGATTACATAATATATTTTAGTACTATATGTCCATATATTTGTCGATTTACTCCACAATATTCAATAAGTTGCGCAAAGTAAAAAAATTATACGGCGGAATTTTTAGTTCATATTTATTTCTTATTTAATAAAACATTCACAGAAAAAATTAATAATTTTCTCCAATCACGAAATTCATAGAATCAAGCAAACAATTTATTTATTTTGCAGCTATTACCAAAATGATTACATTGATTAATAAAAATTTTAATATTGCGAATATTTTGTTTTCCAATAAATGATATTTCTAGTTTCAATTAAAAAACAAATATATTATCAAAGTTGTTTGTGGGAATACTATTATTTATTAAACGATTTTGTTTGTTGTGCTTAATTCCCTTTTTAAATAATTGATAAAAAATACTGAAATTTATTGTTGGAGGATAAGCTTAGGCCAGATCATCAGGAAACGTTCTCCTAAATAATTTTAGAAAAGCCAAAGCTAACAGCAAACAAAACTACAGAGGGAATGAGAATTACCTACAAACACTCAAAAAGTCTTGTTTGCAACGATATCAAAGCTTAAACAAAATACCAAACAATAAATCAGTGATGAGTTTTATCTTTTCTTACATTTCCCGCTACAATTATTTGGAATTCTCCCAACATTAATTGTAGTTGTAAGTGGGTAAAGAAAAAACATACTAAAAACAAAAACAAAGTGCTTTTATTGTTTTCGCAAGAAATCAAAATAAAAACAATTTGCCAGTTCAGTTTTTTTTTTTATGCACGTGCACTAGCTAAAATTTATTATCAAAGTTGGTTGTGGGAATACTATTATTTATTAAAAGATTTTGTTTGTACTGAAATTTATTGTTGGAGGATAAGCTGTTCCTATGCGCATTTCACTGGTTGCTTAGGCCAGATCATCAGGAAACGTTCTCCTAAATAATTTTAGATTATTTAATTACTTTTTAAACCATTTTTTTAATTGATAAAACAGTTTTTTCTGTGTTCTGAAATTCTAAAATTTCAAGAATGCTCACACTTTTTTATTGTAAAGCGCAAATGCAAATGCCAAAGAAATTAAAATCAAATTTTACAGTTTATATCAAACATGCTTTTCTTCTCTCCCCTCTTACCAATCAACTTAGACGTTCTGAAAGAAAACTTTCATAGTGTAAACCCAGACTTATAAATACAATTTTACAGTAGAGTATTGCTCGTGGAGATAGAAAGTTTAAATATTCGGGGTATAAAAAATAATTTTGACTGTGATGGAAACTGAAAAAAATTACAAAAACTCAATGTTCGAAAAGAATATTTCAACTGTCAAAAGGAATAAAAAAATAGAACTTAAAGTAAAATTACACTTAGATTACACATGGAGCTAATTACACATCGGCTACACATGCAAGTAAAAATTACATACAACATGTGTAAAAACATGGATTGGCAACCCTGGACCCATGTGATTTGAGTTAAACTAGTTTTCAGGACAGGACTGTATATCACATACGAAACTTATCTAAAAAATGGGGGGTTTCATGTCAAGTGACCCAACTTTTGAAATCGATGTCTTCCACTCCTCGTCTGGACTTAGAAATTATTTTTTTTTATACCTAACCCACACGCGGCCAAAAAAGCGACCAGAACTACCTTAACGGAAAAGACCTAAGCTTTCTTTTGAGCAAAAAAAAAATACCAGTTTAAAACAAATAAAAAAAAGTTTTAAATTAAAAAAAATTTAAAAAAAAACAAAAAAAGATCATTTCGAAAGATTGAAGAAATAGCTATCTAATTTTGTTATATAAGCTATTGAAACATTTAGGATAAATTTGTCCACGAAAAAAAGGAACACGCTAACGAAGTAGCGGGGTTAAATGTTAGTTAAAATATGCTACGAGTAGTTTCATTTCCAAAATTAATTTTGAAACTTATTATAGGGATGTGCAATTAATATCAATATATCAAAAGATCGATATTTAAAAAAAATTATAATTGATATATATCGCCGATATTAAAAATACCCATATATCAATACATCGATATTTATCGACGACTATCGAATTCGATATTTTTAAGACTCTTTAAAATAAAATTCAACATTTTAACCGTTGCTACATATATTAAAAATAAAATATTGCACAGTTTACTTGTATAGTATGTGTAACAAGTTTCGTTTACCGGCGGTATATAATCCGGCATTATATAATCCCAAAAAAAAATTTAATAATAAACATTTTTTTTAGTGTAGAATTAACTGCTGCTCCCTCGATTTCAAACGAAAACTTCATTCGCATAACATTAAATTAATAAATATCGATACTCTTAAAAAATATCAATACGATATGTATCGATATATTTTTCAATTTGCCCATCCCTACTACGAGTAGTTCCATCTCCAAAATTAGTTTTGAAACTTATTAATCCAGGTTGGCAATTTAAATTAATTTCGGTATTAATACACAAAAAAAATAAAAATTGACTTCTATTAAACAAGTTGTGATATAAATTAAAAAAATTATTAAATTTTCACCAGTAAACAAATTAACAGTATCAATTAAACTTTTAATTCACTTGTTTAGCCGTTTTATTCACTCTATAACATTTTCAATTAAAACGGATTTTATTTATGATTAATGCTTTTAATTGATAAAAAATTTGCGAGAATTTTTTCTGTGTACCGATATGAAGCTTCCTGTTATTTCGGGATCGATACTGCACAGATAAAAACTTTGCCCCAACTAAAGCATTCATCAAAAATAAAATCAGTTTTAATATAAAATTTAATCAAGTGAATTAAACGTTTAATTGTCACTACTAATTTGTTTACTGGTGCAAATTAATTGTATCAATTAAACTTTTAATCCACTTGATTAAACATTTAATTCACTTGATTATCTTTTTAATTAAAACTGATTTTATTTTTGATAAATGCTTTAATTGGGGCAAACATTTTTTCTGTGTGATATTCAATTTTAAAGAATATTTAAGCGGCACCGCTTTTAACAACGAAAACGGTTACCAACCTCGGTATTAATATCTATATAAATTTTTTTGAATATAAATTTTGTTACATTGTAGGTTATTGCTTTGTCGGGCTTATATGTCTTTCTCATTAGGCAATTCGATTTTACCATTAAATACGAGTGTAAGTTTATCAATTGTTTCTGCCGCCTTAAATGATATTTAACACACACTTTGGTAGAGTATTTACGTGATTAATTATACATAAACTCCTTTAGCCTGAAGTAATTGTTTCATTTTACCAATTTTAATTTATCTCTTTAATCTTTAATATAAAAACAAATCGCTATTTGCTCCACCATCAGTAGATATCATCAAGCCTGTATTTTTCCTTCCAATGACAATTAAAATAAAATTATATTAAATGGGTTTTAATGTGTCATGCAATCGTCCTTGACAGACATTAATCTTCTTGCATATACATGGTATTTTGTTGCCTCTAGTCCTGTTTTACATATTTTCGGTTTCGAACTATTTTGTGCTGATGTTTCAAACAGACGACATTGTCAAATAAAGTGATATATGAAGTCACATGAAAATAATTGCGTAAATAAACTCGCAAAAGTGCAAGTAAATGACTGACCAAATGAAAAAAGAGTTACATTTGAAAATAAAACACAGAATTCTCAATTAAATTTTTCATCTGAATATATAAAAATTAAAGGCAAACAAATTAGAGGTTTTTCAGGAAAGTACTAAAAATCCAGGCCCAAGAATTTTTAACTTTTTGTGGGATAAGAGTGATTCATATATTTACAATGTACGAATATAGAAAAATTAACTTTGCAAATTTAGTCTACTTAACTACTAACGAAGAAATTCTACCCCATTAAGGTAGTTTCATACTAATGGGTGGT
This sequence comes from Pollenia amentaria, assembly GCA_943735925.1. Taxonomy (NCBI): domain Eukaryota; kingdom Metazoa; phylum Arthropoda; class Insecta; order Diptera; family Polleniidae; genus Pollenia; species Pollenia amentaria. The sequence goes on along the minus strand of OX031010.1, from coordinate 176,498,729 downwards.
TAAATTTTAAGGGCCGATGTTGATGTTGAATAAAACACAAATTATTTAGGAAATTATTGTAATTTCTTTTTATTATGATAATATTGGTATGGTTCAATTATGTATGTAACAAAATATCGGTCAAATGGCCGCCGCGACCTCGGCGGAACACCTCCATCCGATGGTCCACATTTTCGATGACACTGAGGCATAATTGAGGTTCTATGCCGTTAATGTGCCGAATTATCTCATCCTGTAGCTCTTTTGTTGCTGGGTTATCGACGATCACCTTTTCTTTCAAATAACCCCAAAAGAAAGAAGTCCAACGGTGTCAACTCACATGATCTTGGCATCCAATTTACATCACTACCACGTGAGATAACACGGCCATTGAATTTGTCGCGCAAAAGTGCCATTGTTTCGTTAGCTGTGTGGCAAGTTGCACCGTCCTGTTGAAACCACATATCGTCCACATCCATATCTTCCCATTCGGGCCATAAAAAATTCGTTATCATCTCACGAAAGAGAACACCATTCACAGTAACTGCCTGACCGGCCTCTTTTTGGAAGAAATACGGCCCGATGATGTCGCCAGCCCATAAGCCGCACCAAACAGTCACTATTTGTTGGTGCATTGGTTTTTCGACAATCACTCTTGGATTATCATTCGCCATAATGCGGCAATTCTGCTTATTGACGAAATGACTGAGGTGAAAATGTGCCTCATCACTGAAGGGTGGCATGTCATAACGTCCAGTGTCATAGTGTCCATGGACGTTATGACACTTTTGAAAGTGTCGTAGTGTCCATGGACATTATGACACTTTCAAAAGTGTCATAACGTCCATCAAAGAAATGTCGTAGCGTCCGCGGACGTTATGACACTTTGGAAGGTGTCATAATGTCCACAACAAGCAAGAATGTAAACAAATTTGGGATCATAGCCGGCCTTCGGCCGGGCGCAAGGATTTTCTTCTCTATGGTATAACAAATACCGGCTTCGCTAACTAAAGCTTCTCTGCACAGCCGGCCTTCGTCCGGGCGCAAGGATTTTCTCCTCTATGGTATAACAAACACCGGCTTCGCTAAGTAAAGCTTCTAATATATGCCTTGTTTCCGAACGAAAGCCGACTATGCAGAGAAGCTTTAGTTAGCGAAGCCGGTATTTGTTATACCATAGAGAAGAAAATCCTTGCGCCCGGCCGAAGGCCGGCTGTGCAGAGAAGCTTTAGTTAGCGAAGCCGGTGTTTGTTATACCATAGAGGAGAAAATCCTTGCGCCCGGCCGAAGGCCGTCTGTGCAGAGAAGCTTTAGTTAGCGAAGCCGGTATTTGTTATACCATAGAGGAGAAAATCCTTGCGCCCAAAAGTGTTTTCGTTATATATTTAATATAAACACCCAGAGAAAAAGCAGCAAAACCATTTAAAAAATTTATTTTTACCATATTATGTTTCATTTAACCAAATCATTGTCACCGACAACCATATTATGGTTAAATTAGTTTCTTTAAAAATAGTTTTGTTGGTTGGGACCATAATGAAACATGTTTTTCTCTGCGTGTATGCAGATCATTTTTTGGTATTTAACTTCTTTAGTAATTATGGACCTAATGACACTTTTGAAAGTGTCATAATGTCCATTTGCAAAGTGTCATAACGTCCATGGACACTATGACACTGGACGTTATGACATGCCACCTCACTGAAGATGATTTTCACGATATGCATTTTAATTTGAACGCCCATTTTCATAATAAGCCTGAATAACTTTAACGCGTTAATCGATTGTGTATCTTTCCATGGTTCGAATTGAGTTAGTCTGAAATTGAGAAATGTCAAATGAAATGCAGAAAAAAACTTGACGTTTAGGTGTGGTTCACATTCAACATCGGCCCTTAAGATTTAACCACCCGTTATAATACAAGTCTAAAGGATTAAGATTATACATAAGTTTTTATTACTTTTTGAAAATTTGCAAACAATATTTAGATCAGGGAAGCATTTTCGTCAAAATATTTAAGGCTTGTATATTATTCAAATAAAGAAAATGGTCTACAGGCGGGTCCAGACAGGTATATATGAAATTTAACAGGAAACTTTCCGCTAGTTTTTTTCCGCAAAAGTTCTATTCCGCTGAAATTCAAATTTAACCTTAATACAGTACCTTAGAAAACATAAAGGTTCCCTTCAAAACTTGACTATTTACTTTTTGTGTTTTTGCACAATTTGAGAAATTTGTTTTTAGGAATGTAATTTTGAAGTGCAATAATCTACTTTTGACGAAATCATCCTGTTTAAGTCTGATCCGAAGGTAGCAGTTTTCCCATCACTGGCTTCTACTTTGAATGATGATATCCCCTAAGACGAATTGAAAACTTGAGGCTCCACTGTCATCATGTATTATATTTTTAAAATTGTCTTGAATTTTAATATATTTTTTCGTTAATTTTCTTATTATGGTAACTTGTAAATGTTGGTTGAAAGCCATACGGACGGCTGTTTTTTTTGTATTCGCGTTTTTAACAAAATTAAATTAAATTGTGTTGAAATTTAATATACCATAGAAAATTTTGTATTTGATAGTATTTAATAGTTAGAAGTGCTTTCTTTTTGTTTAAATATTAGGGCCTTTTTATTTCTTCTTCCTTTATAATAAGTTGTTTGAATACTTCGTTGATATTTTAGAACTGAATCCCAAAGTCACCCTGTGCACTCCATGGCCTAAACAACACAATCGGTATTTTCTCTGGGAATATCAGCAAGGTGTTTGGATCCTTGGAAGATATTCTGGAGCTGCAGCCCAAATCCAATCCTAAATTCTGTCTATCTTCTGTCTATGTGCGTTTCGTCCGGACCATCATAGTTCTTACATCCCTTTTATTCTTTGGCTTCTGGTGTAATTATTGAGTTTTTCCCAAATTTATTTTCACAGAGTTTTCCTTTTAATGTTACCAAGCAAACAAAATATTAAAAATCATTAGTTATTACAATTAACTTTTAATTCACTTGATTAAATTTTTAATGAAAATACATTTTATTTTTGATTAATGCTTTAATTGGGGAAAAAAAATTTCTGTGCTCTAATTTTACCCATAAATCCCGGGGTTTTTTCTATATATCTGCACAGAAAAAATTAAATTAGTTGAACGCAACATTCGGAAAAAGTCAAACTGAACGCTACTGTCATATTTACTACGGTGCTTTAAAGTTGTGATCAAAAATCTAATCTCTGAAAACTTATTTTGTTATTTACTACGCGACGTTCAACTTGAAATACCCCATGTTTTTTTAAAGGTAAAGAACTTTGAAATGGAATAAAACAATGATGAATTTTTGAAACTGACATATAACATTTTTAACTCGAAAGATATTGTTCTGGCATTATAATTCAAATACGACTTCTGGCATATGACCGCCACGGTTGCCTCGGATGTAGTCTTATCTGGAGGTCCAATTTTCGATATCTTTTTTCACCATTTGTGGCAGTATAGCGGCAATAACGCGGCGAAGGTTGTCCCCCAAGTGGACAATCGTTTCGGGCTTATCGGCGTAGACTAGCGACTGCACATATCCCCACAGAAAATAGTCTATAGCGGATCCGAAAGTAAACCACAGCTCCTACACATCATGGTTGTTCAATTGATGAACGAAAAAGTAAGTAATCATGGCTCATAAAACGGTTACCATTGACTGTAACGTTCTGACCAGCATCGGTTTTAAAGAAGTTCGGACCATTGATTGCACCAGCCCATAAAGCACAAAAAACAGTCAATATTGCTGGATGTTACGGTGTCTCAACATACACTTGAGAAATATCAGCACTCCAAATACGCCAGTTTTTTTGTTGACGTAACCATACAAACAAAAATGAGCTTCTTCGCTAAACATATATAAAATAATTATTTTTTCAGTAAATAGAAAAGCTGGAAGCAAATGGGGTCAATGCAGCGAGCGGGAATTGTTGGAGATATGGCGAGAAAAAATGGGCGTGCTACGTGGTTGCCAGAAAAATAGCCATATACTACTTTCAGCTCTTTTAAAAGCTGCAAATATGTTTCCTGTACATTCAATAGGTTGTCTATAACCATACTCGTGTCCTCTGCCAATACCCTTCTTCTTATCAATATTTTTTTGATTTCATACCTTTTTTGATTCTATTAAAATTTTATAATTTAAATTTTCTTCCTTTACTTTTTGCTTGTTTACTTTTCTTAGTTCATGGTATTATTTGTTTTTATTTTTTAGTGCTTTGACAGCTGGTGATGGTAAAAAACCGATACAAATTAGAGCTCACATTGATCCACAGGGTAATAGAAATAGGATTACGTACAAATGAGATAATCCGCTCTCAAAATTTTGTATGAAGAATTATGTAATTTGGATCATAATTGGACTGTGAATTAAGAATGAAAGACCGAATTACGAAAATACGCTGCCATGCGAACATGATATTATAACGTGTGTTTTTTTAGCTATTATCTTTTTGGCAACACTGGTTTAAACAGCTGACGCACGTTTCGTGTTTTGTTTCACTGTCAAACATCTTCAGTTTGGTCAATAATTTAACCATGAATTGTCTTACAAACGAACAACGCTTGCAAATTATTGAATTTTATTATCAAAATGCGTGCTCTGTTAAGAAAGTTCATCGCGCACTTCTTCCACTTTTTTTTTCGAAAAATTGTGTTCAGCGACGAAGCTCATTTTTGGCTCAATGAGTACGTTAATAAGCAGAATTGTCGATTTTGGTGTGAAGATCAGCCAGAAGCATTGCAAGAGCTACCAATGCATCCAGAAAAAGTCACAGTTTGGTGCGGCTTATGGGCTGGTGGCGAATCGTAACGTAACTGTGAATGAGCGCTACCGTGAGATGATTTGCCCAAAATGCAAAAGCTTGACTTGCCTGACATGTGGTTTCAACAAGACGGTGCCACACAGCACGCCTTACAATGGACTTATTGAGAGGCGAGTTCAGTGAACATTTTATTTCACGTTCGGGACCGGTCAATTGGCCGACTAGATCGTGCGATTTAACGCCTTTAGACTATTTTTTGTGGGGCTATGTTAAAGCTCATGTCTCTACACACATTCCCGCTTCAATTGACGCATTGGAAGACAACATTGAAGCATTTATTCATGAGATACCGGCCGAAATGTTGGAAAGAGTATGCCAAAATTGGACTAAGCGGATGGACCATTTGAGGCGCAGTCACGGTCGACATTTGCATGAAATAATCTTCAAACATTAAATTATATGGACCGTACTATCGATTCAAATAAAGATTTCATGTATTTTTTGAATTTTGTGTTTTTTTTTAAACTTTCCTATAGCTCTTAAAAAAATCAAAATTTTTTTATTTGAATATACATATGGGCATTTCCATGAGAATGTCAACCACGACTCATAAAATAAACACCCTTGAAACTTTTTTTCAAATATGGTAGAAAGTAAAAAACACTCAAACTTTACTATGCAAAGGTTTTTATAGCTTATTAAAATTTTTAAAGAGAAAAAAATAAATGTTAAAACTGACTATCTCTTTGATTAATTTTTATTTACTGCAATCAACAATTTTTTATTTTCTGCCGATTAAATACAGATAGTGGTAACATTGCAATTATACTTTAAAATTAATGTTACAACAACAATGAACAAGATCCACGAGGAAATTCCAAATGTATAGTTCGATTAGCGGTATATTTTTTGGTTTGTTTTGGTTGCAATTCTGATGTCACGTACTTGGTGCAAAAACATAATTTGTCTATGTCATATGTTTTTGATCAGTGGCAGGTGTTTCAAAATAAAAGTTCAAAGCAAGATATTTGTTGCAAAAAATATTGATGGGAATTTTTTTTTAAATAGGTATAAAAAAATTTGTATAAGCTTTTAAAGGTCGTACGATATTGTAAGTACTAAACATGCAACTAAATGTATCATCTTGTTATATTGGTATTAAGTTGAAATTTGTTCCAAATTTATTTTATTGCAATATAAATCATCTAACCAAATATTATTGGAATCGGTCCATATTTGACCATAGCACCCATACAAATACTACTCCCGAAAATAGGTTTTAATGTCATAGCTTCCTTCTGAATGTTGGTATTGACATACAAATTGGCGGCAATAACTTTTACGATACTATGTCATGACAAAATGTGCTGGTAGGTCCAAAATTAGCCATAGGTTCCATATAAACCCCCTTTCTTAAGTCGGTTAGAGGCAAACAAATCTCATATAGATGAAGATATGATAATTATATTCGGCACAAATAACTTTTATATAATTCTTAACCTCATAGCATAATTCTGTTCTGGCAACCATGATTGGCCATGTATCGAAAATAGGATACGCTCTCAAAAATTTGTTTTTAAAAAATTACAGTATATATATCGTAAGGTCGGGCTGGACCGACTATACTTTCTTACTTGTTTATTTTAAGTTTTTGTATACATATACTTACCAAAAAAATATTTCATACCTTGTAATTACTATAATAGAAAAATCTGTCGCGTGCGGTATGTCACGAACGATATTACATTATGTTCATTATAAAATGGTTCAGAAACATTTTTTTCTTTCTAATAACGGATTATAACGGAAACATATGTGGCTTAATGTAAAAAATTAAAAAAAGTTAAAATACATTCCACAATTCGCAGATTTTCAATTTTTTTTTACATTCACCCCAAAATCACTTCCGTTTTATGTCAAGTACGATATGTACCTATTTTGCTAAAAATTTTGGACAACAAGGTTCCGAATTTAATAATTACTTTTTTCATATATAGTACCCTCTCAATTAAACATTATGATAGAAAATGTTTCCAGTAACTACTATTTGTTCAAAATCTTTATCGCTCTGGAGGCGTACAAATGTCACGTACGATGATATGGAAATGCCCATATATTATTTATAACATCCAATTGTAAAAAAAATATCATTATAGTGTCATTACAAGAGTATTTTAAAAGCACGAAGCGATTGAAGGTTGCATATAAAATACGGTCATTTCAAACGCATTCACTCAGGTCAACTTTGAATGTCTCTGGACAAAAAAGTAATAAAGATATAAACCTAATATTTTGGATACATGATAATTAGAGTGTTTATTACAAACTGTGGAAAAAAACCGGTAGATCAGCAGACATGAAAAAAATTAATTAATGCCGCTCTTAAGCCAGTGTGCGTTGTTCAGGCGTCAGTCTATTCATGTTGAAATGATTAACCAAACTAAACATAAGGTCTGTCTGCGTACTTTTCCAGTAGCAAATACTCAGTAAATTTTTTTGGGAGAGTAAGACAAATTTTACTCTTTCGGCTGAGAATATCTCAAAAAGTACGCAGACAGTATCCAGTGAAATCTTGCAAGAAAACAGCTGATCGGTGTGTAAACAATTGAAATAACAAACGTGAGTCAAGATAGCGTTGAGGAAATAGCGTCCAATTTGGGAATTTAAAAACCGGGAAACCAAAATACCCAAATAATGGGTATTTGCAGTATAAACAAAAAGTTAGCGTCGAATTTAGGAATTTAAAATAGGGAAGTACAAATATAGGAACAAATCTAGTTTACCGACGCAGCTCCAAATAAAAAAAAAAATACCCAGGGTGATGGAAGATGGAAAAATAAGAAGAAAAAATCAAATAAAAAAGTTGGCGCAAACGCTTAGTTTTCGAGTTATGGACGTTTAAAGTTTTCATATAAATATGTGATTTTCCACTAGAATTCTAAACGTATATGGCCAATATTGGTATAATTTTAAAGCTCTTGAACAGATTTTTCTGGATATACATAATTTATTTCAAAATATTAAACTCTTTAGATCACATTACAGTTTTTTTCATTTTACGTCGAAATGTTACGGAAGTGCACTAGGAAAGAATGTAGTTTATTTAAATAAAAGTGTCATACAAATTTTATAAAATAACAAACACTAGCATCGCAAATAAAAATTCTTTGCATAGCCAGCCTTTGGCCGGACGCAAGGATGTTCTTCGCTATGGTATAATAAACACCGGTTTCGCCTACCAAAGCTTCCTTGCATAGCCGGCCTTTGGCCGGGCGCAAATATTTTCTCCCCTATGGATTAACTAATACCAGCTTCGCTAACTAAAGATTCTCTGCATAGACGGCCTTTGCCCATGGGCAAGGATTCTCTCTTCATTAGTATAACATAAACATAAAGAAGGTTTTACTTGTATTTTAATTAAAATTCTTAAATAAATTAGTATGTAGTATATACATACATTAAAGAATTAGAAAAAATTAATAAATTTGTTTTTATGCTTACTAAAAAACTTTTGTATTTTGCAAACTCGTCCCACTTCTTAATAAACTAAAAATATTAAAATAAATTCTGTATGTCCAGAAAGATCTAGTGAAACGCTTTGCAATGATACCAATATTAGCCATATACATTTGGAAATGTACTGCAAAATCACATATTTATATAAAAGCTTAAAACGCCCATAACTCGAAAACTAAGCGTTTGCGCCAACTTTCTTATTTACTGATTTATGCAATGAGCCACAGGCACGGTATAAAATATATATTTTTTGCACGCATCACTCATTATGTCCAGAAAACTATTTACTTTCAGAAAACATACAGTGCAAAATCCTGTGGTAAATATTTTTAGTATTATCAAAAATTATTTTTGGGAATGAAATATTTTATTAATTAATTCATTTATTAATGATGTGCTAATAATCCCAATTTTTTTTATAAATGAAAACACTGAAATTTATTGTTGTGGGAAAGCTAGTTCCTATGCGCATTTCGCTGGTTGCTTAGGCCAGCTCGTCAGGAAACTTTTTCCAAATACTTTAGAAAAGCTAAAAATATTATACAAGTAAGACCATAAAGTGAATAAGAATTTTAAAACACTCTGGTCTTAAATGTAACAATATCAAAGCTTCAACAAAGTCACAACAATAAACCGTCAATTTTTTCTTTCTTACATTCCCCTACAATTGGCTGGGTTTTTTCCAACACAAATTGTAGTTGTAAGAGGATAGAAAGAAAAAAACAAAATTAAAAAAACAAGATGCTTAAATAAAGCAGCTTGCCATTTCAGTTTTTTATTTGCCGGGCACATGCAAATTTATTATCAAAAATTATTTTTGGGAATGAAAAAATTTCATTGTTTTCATTTAAAAAAATTGGGATTATTAGCACATCATTAATAAATGAATTAATTAATAAAATATTTTTAGTATTTTTATTAAAAATATAAATATATTTTTACTTCCCCTTTTTAAATTCCTAAATTCGACGCTAACTTTTTGTTCATATACTGTAAATCCCCATTATTTGGGTATTTTGGTTTCCCGGTTTTTAAATTCCCAAATTCGACGCTATTTCGTCGACGCTATCTTGGCACACGTAAACTCTTTCATTCAAACACTATATAAAAACAGCTGTTCAAACTAGTTGCAAAATCTTACCAGAGGAAATTTCTCCAGTAACATTTTGCAAGTTCTCTAACTTCCAACTGTCAAGAAATTCTCTTTTTGGCTCTCTCGCTGTAAGAGATTTGGAGTACGCAGACAACATTTTGCAAGATTTTGCGACATTTTGTACAAAATTATGCAAAATATGTGTACGCAGACAGACCTATAAATCACTAGACAGCTGACAAAATGGCCGCCAGTTAAAAAAGTGCTGCCAACTGAAAGTTTTATACCTCTATAGAAACACCCTTTATTACTATGTTAAAATTGAACTCATCGTATAAAAAACTAAACTCACGTTCACCGTTGTAAAAAGAGAGCGAACATGGTTAAAAACGGAGCGCACGTTCAATTTTGCAGAAGCTAAACTCTGGACAGTAAAAAACTGAACGCCCGTTCATTTTGCAGAAGCAGAGAACAGTAAAAAACTGAACGCACATTCAACGTAAACCTAAACATGATCGTGGCGGCCAATTAACATCGCCACGATGTTTGATAGCACGTTTCATTTAAACGTAACATTTCTCGCACAAAAGAGCCGTTGTTTCGTTGATTGTGTGGCACCAAACTTGACGTCTAGTTGTTCATCACAATTAACATCGTGCATTATGGTTGGACCACACTGTACATTAATGCATATTTACGCACATACTTTGTTTGTAATGCCACAAATGCAGTTGTAGTGTAAAACTATAAAACTTCATAATTAATATCTGTACAAACTTAACACTTTGAAGATTTTTGTAACTTTTAGATTTTGTACTTTTACAACCAGATATTATTTTGTTATTTATCTTAAAGCCAAGTAAAATTTAGAAATGTATTTGGTTTGCAATAAAATTTGAGTACTAAAAAAAGGAGGTGAAATCACACTTTCAAACAATGTACTACACGATTTGCTCGCCAGGGTTTCGCATGTTCATGGTGTCGTAAAACACACTAATGGACGTTTTGTATTTGTAAATTCGTTTGTTTTCTTTTTTTTGCTTTTAAAGGGAAAAACAGATATAAAATGGCTTTTAAAACGAATAAATTGTACGTCGTAGTTTATTCTTTTTATGTGTGTGTGTTTGCTACCAAATTTAAAAGCAGAACAAATTGTTATTATTTTGTTAAAGTAATTTTCCCCAAAAATATGCTTTTAAAAAAAAACAAGATTTTTTTGCGAACAAAGAAATACCGAAATTGGATTTAGGCGAATAGTGGCTTTAAACTTTTATTGGCAGAAAAAAACTAGCAGAAAGGGAAAAAGATTTCGCCGAATAATTTCTATAATTGAGATAAACAAATCTATTTTACATACATAAATACCGAAGGCTCTTGGAAAAGAAAATTTCTTTATGTAGGTATTGTACTTTGTTTTCTCTACTGTAATCAGTTGTAATCCTTCCCCGAAAACCCCCTTCAAACTTTTCTTAAAGCTTTGATTTGGCTTTTACCACCATCAATTGTTAATTGCATAATTCTCAGCTTGTCGTTTCGTATATATCATCAGGAAATTTTTAGTTAAGACCCCTTAAAGTATATTTATCAATCCATCCGTACTTAAATCAATCCGAAGCGGTATCAATAGTACGGTGAGTACGGATTTTCTTAAATCAAGTACAGAAAGATTGATTCAAGTACGGATTATTCAATCGCGAAATACTCAAGTTATCCATATTCAATCCCGAATTCGTACTTAAAATAATCCGAAAATTAGATTGATTAAATAGAACTGAGATTGAATCAATCTCAAAATGCGCTTGATTCCAGAATTATAAAATTGATTTAATCCCGAATTCGTACTTTAAATAAATCAAAACTGGAATTAGAAGAAGAATATTATTATAACTAATTTACTTACCTGTTTCACACCTTACAAAGGACCAATTATAAAACACCACCACCATGCCCGATATGATTTACTTTTACTTTCAGAACTTAATGTACATATTTATCTAAGAATATAAACTAAATGAGAAGTGAGAAATTGAAGGCAAGACAATTTTACTTTTTATTAAAGTTTAAAAAGTAAAATTGATTAAGATTTAAACATGAATATAATGTGTTTTCAGCGTTACCGTTGGATATTTTGAAAAAGTACCCAAAAAAGGGGATTTTTACAAAAAAAGTGGCACCAAAAAGGTGATTTATAAAATATATAAAATAAACACGTGCAAAAATAATGTTTTTGCACGTGTTTTGTTTAATTTATTTAAAATTTCCAATAACATTTTTAAATGCTAAAAAAAATCCAAAAAAGTTTATATCAGATGTAAGCAAAAACTTTTGTATGCGATTTTAATTGACCTTAGTTTGCTGAATCAAAATCTGTTCAATACTGGTTCAATCAGGTCTAGTTTTTTAAAAGCCTTTGAGTCATCCATATACATTTTTTATATTTTCAACTGTTTCAAAGTTATTCAGAAATTAGTGGCAATATATTTTTAGCAAAATTAGTACTATTTTTGTTTTCAAAAATTCATACATAAGTTATAAGGACAACAATTAGACATTTTAATCATTAATCTAAAAGCCACGAGTATGAATAAAATACGGCATATTTCATTAAAATCGTAGGACAATCGTTAATTTTATGTATTATTCATTGTTGGGGGCATAATGCTAATAAGTATGTTTTATCATGACTTGGGAGCGATATGTCCGAATTGATGCTATTACTAGCGAATGATTTGAAATTAAATTCCCTTTTAGTAATGTAATGTAATGGGTACATTATTCAAAAAAAAAAAAAATAAACGTTTTCAAAAATTTACAAAAAAAATTATAAAAGCAAAAATTTAAAAATTTTATAAATTATCGAAGCTAGGAATATAACGAAAAAAATAAGCCGTAAACCATGAAAATGATTATTTAAGTGTTATATAAAAATCAAATATTGCGATTTTTGGTGAATTTTTCATAACAAAAATCTTAAGAAAATTAAATTTGTCGTATTTTGGCGATTTTCGGTGTATAATTGGTCACGAAGGTGAAAAAAATATAACAACCCTGATTTATAAAGGTATAAGTATGTATTTATTTCATCATGGTATACCGCACTTAATTAATATGTACACCTTTTACATAATATATTCGCAATAAATGCATAAGCTTATTACGATAGACAATACATAATTTCAGATAAGCTTGCTTACATATATATTAAAACAATTACTGTTTATATTAAAGCTGGGAGTTGTAATAAAACAGAAAGTTCAAAAAGTATCTCATCATTTAGTAAAAAGTACCAAAAAAGTGGCAAGAATTAAAAAAAGTATCATATTTGGGTGCATTTTTTAAAAGTAGCAAAATAGTAGCCAATCAGTCGAAAAAGTGGCAAATTGCTACTTTAGTAGCACCAACGGTAACGCTGTGTGTTTTCTTCCTGTTCTGTTGTTGCTGTTGTTGCTACACACAACAAGCAAATCGTTTTTTAGCTACTTGTGTGGTGTTGTTGTAGTGGCTACAATAAATTTGAATAAGTTATATGATATTAAAACGCTCAATTTGTAATTTTACTCTCAGAGTGGCAGTACCAACGAAAAGCTCAATCTTTTTTGTACTTGGTTTAAGAATTTTATACTTACTTTAATAAATTCCGGGAATGATTTTCGAAAGTTATCCCATTTAGGATTGTTGTGAGTACGTTTTAGTGTTATTCGTACTTGAATTTTTGAGTGCGACTCGTACTCAAAGTAAGTATAAAAAGCTTAATTTATCCCGAGTGTTTTTCTTTCTGTGTAGTGATATTCTAGTTTAATTCAGCTGTATCCATTCATTTGTCTGTGAGGAAGAGACTTAATTTCAATATGTCTAATGAAAGATAACACAGACCAACAATTTTTTAACCAATAGACCAGACGTTTCTTCGGGTTTACATTTTTATGTGATATTTTCTATTGGGTTGTTCATGGAAGGCTGGTTATGAGGTTATATGGTTATTTCGTTATATTCCCGACAACAAAATACAACCCATATAATTTTGACTTGATTTTTTTATCTTTTTTTAGATTTAGAAATTTTAATTAGGCTTAAGTTTATTGAATTTAATTTTCATTAAATTATTTTTATGAAGACAGGAATTTTACAACATGAAATTAATTAAAATTTTATTGATAATTTTTCATTCTTGACTGCGCTGAGATTTGAACCCAGGCTTTCACGGACAGGTTGCCCAGACTAGTTTCGATTGTAACCACACAATCTCGTAGGTGGGGTTTGGCGTTTTACTCACTCAAACCTATTCTTATATTAAAAAAAAAATATACAAAATTAAAAAAATTTTAATAATGCAAGATGTTTATTGTGAATCAAACCTCAACTTTTTTGCAGGGCTTTTCTAACTCCGACTCCAACCTCTGAAACTTTTTAAGTTCGACTTTGACTCCAACTCCTACTCTAACCTTCATGCTTAATGAATATGAGACTGTTCCTTATTTGACTTAAAACTCTTTTTTTTGTAATGCAGTACCTTTAAACGGTTAAATATAGCCAGAAAATGATTCTGTAAAAAATTTCAAACCGATATTTTAATTCTAATATGAGCGGCATTGAGCTTTAATAAAGTTATTTATATATGTAAAATTGAAAGAATTTGGAGTTGGAGTCGCGAATTTTTGTGTACTTCGACTCCGACTCCAGTACAAAAACCTCAACTTCGACACCGATTCCACAGCCCTGATTTTTTGACCAACTTAATTTGCCATTTCTTTGTGTCAGTGTTTGACTAATTCGACAATGTACAAAATTGAGCAGCGCGTTAAGATTGTTGAAGTTATTTACGAAAATGGGCGTGCAAATAAAAATGCATTTCGTGATTTTTTTGGTCAGCATAATCGACCTCAGTGGATTCGTTAACAAGCAGAATTGCCGCATTTGGGCAAATGAGAGTTTACCAGGGATTGTTGAAAAGTCGATGCATGCACAAAGAGTGACTGTTTGGTGCGGTTTATGGGTTGGCGGCGTCATCGGGCCGTACTTCTTCGAAAACGAGGCCGGCCAAGCAGTTAACGTGAATGGTGTTCGTTATCGCGAGATGATAACGGACTTCTTGTGGCCAAAAATTGAGGATATGGATCTGAACGATATGTGGTTCAAACAGGATGGTGCCCCTTGCCACACAGCCAACGAAACAATGGCTCTTTTGCGCGAAAAATTCAATGGTCGTATTATCTCACGTCGTGGGGACACCATTGGACTTCTTTCTTTGTGGATATTTAAAAGAAAAAGTGTGCGTCAATAAACCAAGAACAATTCAAGAGCTAAAGGCTGAGATAATTCGGCACATTAACTACATTGAACCTCAATTATGACTCAGACTCATTGAAAATATGAACCATCGGATAGAGGCATGCCACCGAAGCCATGGCGAGCATTAGGCCGATATTTTGTTTTGCACATAATTCTCATAGATCCTTCCATCATCGTAAAAATAATTAAGATAATTCTCTAGAAACTTTTTATTGTACTTACAATTAACATCGTGCGTTTTGATTTATTAAAATAATAAAAAAAAATTCAAGACAAGAATACAAAAATCAAGTCAAAATTAAAAATTAAGAAAATTAAGTGAATATAGCGAAACCCCGGATTTTCAAACTCCATTTTCAAATTTAATTGTTCATTAATAAGAGTTTGCTTGTTGTGCTTAATTCCCAATTTGTATTCTTGGTATTTATTTTTAAGGTGATTGGTAGAACTTTCAGACGACAGAACGCTTTGCTGCAACCTCGTCATAACCACTGTTGCCAGAAGTTTTTATCTGCACTTGCACTTTGCAGATTTTATGTCCCTAAAATATCAAAAGCAGATTTGAAGATTTTTCACCAAAAATGCAGATTTTTTGAAATAATTATGGAATAATCTAAACCAAACATATAAAATGTACATATTTAGGTTTTTAAGACTATGATCCGAAATTTATGTAACCAAATGGAAAAATTAATAAAAAATAGTCATGAACCAAATGAAACAAGTTTTGATACAAAATGATAAAATCTTGTCCGTAGATTACAAAAATCCTATAAATTTTTTACACTATGAATGTATTAATCTCGGAATTTATGCAGCTGAAACTCTTTCAAATACAAGTTTGAATCTATTTGATGTACAAAAAATTATTAATTATTGTATCCAATTTTACATTGTGTTGTTGGGTCAAGTTTTGCAAAGAAGTCTCTTAATATTTTTAGTCCAAATTAAATAATAAAATTTGTTTAAAGACCATAAAAAAACTCGATCTGAATTCTGAGTTTAGAGACCGTAAACGGTTCAACTTTAACAGAATCTTAAACAAGAAAGAAATAAATTTTATGTTTTTGGAAAAAAATCTGAAATCAAACGTGCTGGTTCTCGATTTATTATGCTTTTCGATTATGATTTTCCTACTCTAACTAAATTTGTTAATAATCAAATGCTTTTGCCACCTTTGTCGGCAAATGTCAGACTGCTTTTCAAATTGCATCACATAAAACGCGAAAATCGCGATATATATTATTTTTTTTTCATATGTAGGCAATATGGGTATCAAATATTTTCACTTTTCAATTTATCAAAATGTGAAAAATACAAATACAATAAGAAATATAAAATTTATCTTTTCTCGATTCTATCTTTGAATAAAGTTTGCACGATTCCATTTTGTTTGAAATATGAACTGGTCGATTACTGTCGATAACAGAAAGACATGATTGGCTTACGAGCTTATCAAATCGTTTCGTGTTTTGCGAATGGCATGGGAAATATAAATTAATTTTGCTTAAAGAAGCAGTTAGTTTTATCTCTTTAAACAGTTTTTAAATTGTAACTTTGCATGGTATTTCAATAATTTCTTCAGAACCACAAAGATCTTTAACATACGGATGGGAATAAAATTGTATACAAGGTGGTTCAGTAATTCAAATTTATCATATATTTTAAGGACTCGCACTCAAACAATATTTTTGGAATATTGAATTGTCGAATATCATCAATATTACTCCATATGACTGGTTATTGCACTGCTGTCGCAAAAATAACAATAGCTGGATTATGTCACAGTTTGTCGGAAGCATAATTTTGTTCAGCTGAACAGTAGAAAAATCCATTTTTAGTGTTTTCGGAAATTTATTTTTAAGTCTAATATTATAAAGTTGTTTGTTATTAATAGATTAATATGTTTTTAATTAAAAAATTAATATTTAAGAACTTAAATTTAGCTCACAGCATCCAGGGTTTGAAAAATCAAACAATTTGATACCCATATTGCCTATATATGAAATAAAGATAAAATATATCGCGGTTTTCGCGTTTTATGTGAATAATTACAAAAAAAATAAATTAACTTTATTTTAATACAGATTCAATTTGATAAGCATAACATTATTTCAACATACGTAGAATTTGTATGAAAACCCGAAACAAAAAAATGTATTTAGCTTAATATCTCAATTAGTAGGTCACGAGTGGTCAAGTTTTATATACCATTGGATGCTGCTTCAAAAACTCTTTTCGGTGATACCAAATTTTATTTATGTCTTCTTGGAGCAGAGAACCAAAAAATTCGATAAACTGAAAAAATACCCTTTTTAAAAATGGTCCAGCTCACGGATGGTCAACGCTAGAACAAAAATATTTTGGGAATCATCATAAAACATATCAAGCTTTATTTTCAGAGGGGTAACAAAACCCCTTTTTCAGCTCCATAAAAGGTGAGTCGGTCCATTATATGTATTTATATTTTGTAAATGAGATAAAGGAAAAAAAAAATTAAATATGTTTTGACGACTTTTTGAAGTTTTTTTAAAATCGAAGGCAGATTATGAAGATTTTTCCTTAAAAAAATCAAGCAATTTTGCTCATTTTGCCTCTAAAAGTTCTGGCAACACTGGTCATAACTTTTCGAAATAAACGTGTTTAAAGTTTGTAATTTGCATAATAAATTTTAATATTAATTCAAATGTGTATTCTAAGTCAAATTACAATTTTAAAAGCTTTCATACTTTTAATAGTCTCATTCCTTCTATATTTTCTAGGAATATTTTCTAGCACTATCAGAATTTGGTTTGTTTGTATATATCTGTTACGAGGTCAACTTTAGCTATCCTTTGGGTAGCAATGAAGTAAATTGTACAGAAAATTAACACAACTATTAGATACCAGCAGAATGTAATGCATTTTCTGAAAAACCCCTATTCACAATTTTCCATTATTCCAATTTGGGTAATACGTGCAAAATTAAAAATTGTTTGCTTGATTCTATGAATTTGGTATGAATTTGGTGATTAGAGACAATTTTTAAGTTTTTCTGTGCAGGAAACGGACTTATCTCTTTTTGTTTTATTATGTTGTCAAGATTATGTACGTCAAGATAACTTCGCCACGACGCCATATATGGTTGATTTGAACTCATCCGATGTACATGTGAATATGTATGTATGAAAAATAAATAACTAAGTCGAATATCGTTTTCTAAATCTAAATTATAATATTATAATTGATAATGAAGGGTTATAAAAAGTTCGGCATAGCCGAAATATGGCACACCAACTCGTCTTGATTTTATTGTTGCCTTTATTTTTTTTTATTAAAATGCTCTGTAGTCATTCTTTATTTTTTTTGTTTTGTCTATTATAATTTTTGATTGCCGAAAATGTTTTCTGTTTTCTAAATTTTATTTGGTAGATTAAGTTTTGTTCCTTCCATTCAGGTCTTCCTCCTTCTCAGTCAGCTCTTGTGTTTCATAACAATAATTGAATACAATAGAGAAATACTTTTGTAAATAAAAAGTAGAAATAAAATGATTGCCATAACAAAAGTCAACAAACCGCATAATAAAGCAAAAATTTAATATAAAACGATTTTTGTATATTTTGCCAAAAACAAAAAAAAAAAAAAAAAAAAAATAATGTAAATGTAAATGTGCCTTGAATATAGAAGAAAACTTATAGACAATACAAAATCTTAAAATAAATAAAAAAAAATGTTTTGTTTCTACAATAATTTACATAGAAGACTTAAAAACCTATTTCGATCTCAAACCAAGTTTTACTTTTAGTTAAAATAAAAAGCAAACATTGACATTTAATTTACGGTCAAAACAAAAAAAAAAAAAAAAAAAATAAGGAAAATAAAAAATAGTTATGAAGACCAGTAATTTTAATTTAAAGAAATATTTTGTCATGATATTTTTATTACAAAAGATAATTAAAACAAGTAAAATTGCCATATAAGGATGTGTCGGAACTTTGGTACCTCCGCCTACAGTTAAAATATTTCCGAAGTGGGCTTTATATGGAACATATAGTAAATTATAGGGCGATTTTCACGAAAGTTGAACTATAATTTCTAGTCTTTGTTCGGACAATGTTTTGATCATAATGTTTGCTAATATTAAAATACTTTACATAGTTTTCATATTATGTAATTAATATTAAAACATAGAAAATTTTGTATAGCAAAAATTTTCATTTGAAATGAATTTATTCTAATAACAATTTCAAATCGGAAAGGATTTTGGAAGAAAATTAGTTTTAAAAAGTTTCACATATATGGGAAAAGATCCTTCTAAGGATTATTATATAAGTAAAAAGGATTGGGAATATGAATGTCGGCTGTAGATTGTATTTAATCCGGCGTCATGCAGGTTGGGTCATTATGACCCATATGCTCTTGCTGTGTAACTTTTTTCAACGTTTTGCGACGTTGCCAAATTTCTCAGTAAATATGTTTAAATATGTTTTTTTTTTTATATAACAAATAGGTAAACGAGTCATTTATATATTGCTTACAGATACGTTTATCAAATTTTGAAAATTATGCAAAATACAATGTCAAAAAAACTAGGGTCATATTTACTCACCTGACTGTCGGTGTTTCTTTTATCACGTGCCCGACGCCGGGTTAACAAGTTTAAATTATTATTCTTGGCTTAGATTTCAGAAACCGTGTTAACATAAAATCAACCTGGTCAGCAATTTATTTAGTTCTATCTTACTTCAAACAGTTAGCAAATCTATAATTTGGCCAAACTCAAGAGAACCTCTACATCCTGAACGATTTTCTGTCGGGATTTTCAATTATCCGCCTAATTCCCGAACATAAAATAACGAATCTCAATTTTTACTTGAAAATTAGCTGCTTCTTAAAGATATACTTAAAACCATATTATCCTTTTACTGAAATATATATGAGACGAAACAAATAATTAAAAATACAAAAAAAAAAACAAAAAAACATGTTATAATTCTACAAAAAATTAAAAATTTTTTTATATCGGTTAATCGACATAAATTAACCGGTTTAATCAGTAAGCGAAAAAAGCCAATTTTAAATTAACCGATCAGTTAATCGGGTAGTAGTTAATCGGTTAACGGTTAACCGAATGAATACCCTAGTAGGTACCAATCTTACTTTAATATCACGTTACTTTGAAGGTGCTCGTTTTATAAATTTTTGTTCTTATAAAAACCTTTTAATCACCAAACAATATTCTTTTAAAATTTTTTTACGCATTGGCAATACTTATGTCGATTTCAATATTGATGTTTAAAGTACATAAAAAAAATCCTAATTCAAAAGCGGATTTAGAAGGCAAACAAGATGTATTCAAATTTTATATTGAGCTTCTGAATCAAATAAAATCTAAGTTTGACTTCAAGAGCGAAGACATTAAAATTTTAAAAGTAAACACGCAGTACCAATTAAAAGGGAGCACTTTCCAGTTTTAAAGGTAATAGCTAACGGAGAGGACTTAGTGCAGACCTTTGAGGGAAAAGAAGAACAGGAAATAGCAAGGACAAAACTTACTACCACTATTGCTAGTCATATAAATAAGATAAAATTAACGAATAGGGATAAATTTATGCTAGATAAGGTTGATGATACGAAGAATTTTTTGAAACGTAATAGGAACATTGTAATTTAAAGAGCAGATAAGGGTAATACGACTGTCGCAATGGACAAATGTGATTATGACTTAAGAATTAATAACATTATAAGGGATAATTTAATTTACAAAAAATTGGACAAAGATCCTACAAATAAGTTACAAAGGACAAATAATGATTTTGTTGAAAGACTTTATAAGAAAGAGGAGATCACAATTGTGGATAGAAGAAAACTTAAGACAAACACAGCGGTAGCACCTAGATTATATGGTGTTCCAAAAATTCATAAGAAGGATTTTCCACTAAGACCAATTTGTTCTTGTATTAATTCTCCTTCTTATGAACTTTCGAAATATATTACGAAAATTCTTAGAAAAATAACTGATGATTCAAAATATAATGTTAAAGATTCTTTACAATTTAAAGATAGATTAAAACATATACAAATAAATGATGATTAGAAATTAATTTCCCTTGATGTAGTATCTTTATTTCCGAGTGTACCAGTAGAGAAAAAATGGGACAAGATAAAAGATTATACGAAAATAGAAAAAGATTTATTTTTACGTATTGTAAAATTTTGTATAGATGATAATAGATATTTTCAATTAAGTGGGGATATATATGCCCCACAAAAGGGACTTCCTATGGGATCACCAGCATCACCAGTTGTAGCTGATATTGTTATGGAAGAGTTATTAGATACATGTATTGGACAATTGTCTCTTAAACTGAAAATCATAACGAAATATGTAGATGATTTGTTTTGCATTATTTCAGAATGTAAAATAGAACATACTAGATAACCCGTGCGAATATTTCGCACCGTTAGTTGTCATTTTTGTAACATAAAATGAAAATAATTAATAAAAATTTTAGTAACTTAAATACATATTATTAAAAGTATAAACATATAAGAAATCATAATATATATCATACATACTTACATACATTCATACATATGTTTAAATGCTTTTATAATACTTTTTTGAATACAATGTTAGAGGTAATGACATGATCATCGTTAACTTTTTGCCCGTACGAATCCTTAATACAAACAAAAATATCTTTAAACGTACGCAATTATATATAACTGATTTAGTAATAAACGGCATTATAGTAAATAGCGGTATTGCCAGAATGGATTTTAATACATACTATATTATGTAGAACTGCATTACTATTAAGCGATCCTGGATTACCACACTTGAACAAAAACATATAATCATAATGACAACAGTATTATCATGCAGTTCTATATAAAATATAATTTTTATCATTGAAAATATTAATTTTTTAATTTCTTAGTATTTTTCGTCATAAGTGTTGGAAATAAGCTTTAAAATGAGATATAATTCATTAAATTTGATGCGGTGGTATAAGAGATATTTGCAACCGACAAAAAAAGTGCTTTAGAAATAATATATATGATTCTTACAATATTTTACTCTTTTCATCAAAATATTAGATTCACAATTGAGAAGGAATTTAATTCTAGGCTTTCTTATTTAGATACATTAATAATAAGGAAAGGGAATAAATTATTAATGGACTGGTATCAGAAACCTACATCTTCAGGAAGAATAATAAATTATTTTTCAAAACACCCTAAAAGGATGATCATAAATACAGCTAAAAATCTCATAGAAAGAGTACTAACAATAAGTGATTTAGAATTCCATAGGGAGAATAAGAAAAAGATTATAAATATCTTAACAGATAATAGTTTTCCAATGAACTTATAACTAATATAATAAATAGTAGTATCGGGTATGTTCTGTAAATTGAAATCACGTGAAATTGAAATCGAACAAATTATGAAAATTCTCCCGTCTTCAAAGTTCATAAAAATATTTCCTTTTATATACCTCATACTTTGAGGACCACTATCCTCTATCTAAACTACTTTTGAAATCAGGAAAAGCTTCGTTAATTTTTACAAAAATTCAATTGAAAATCTTCATCGAACTAAATTTCACGTGATTTCGATTTCCAGAACATGGCCGTATACATAGACAAAAATGAAAATAGTAAAGGTTCTTCGAATAAACCGAAGATTTATAAATCATTGACTTATATAACGAAAATGTCGGAACGGTTGGAAAACTCTAACATCTATAATAATAATATTTATAAAGTGGCACATAAGTCATATAATACATTAGGCAGATTATTTACAAGAACTAAGGATAACATACAAAAGTTAGATAGGTCAAATGTAGAAATTTTGAAAAAATGTAAGAAATTTTGTTAATTTGTTTTTTATGTAATTGTTTTTTAAAAAAAATTTCAATCCTGAAGACGTAACACAACGGAGTTACGAAAATTCGATAGAAAAATAAAGATTAACTTTTTTATAAAATAAAATTAGACCATAAGCTCAAAAAAATAGAAATTGGAAATAATATAATGGATGGTCGAATCTATATATATAAAAATAAGTCCGTATATGTACGTCGCCGAACTAATCATAAACGCGTCGTGCGATTTCAACCAAACTTATACACTACGTAGGCAGTTGCCCATATATGGTTTATATGAAGTTTGGTTGAAATCCGATAACGCATGTGTGTGCGGTGCGTATCTGAAGTGAGTGTGTTTTTGCCGCAGGCATTTTTTGTACCGCATACAGCATTCATTAGTATTGAATACATTTTGGTCGTTTGTGTATTAGAGAGCATTGCACGGAGTGATGCAAATAGCAATTTGTTATCATTTCTCTTTTCTCTTTGGACGTCATTGGTGATTGATCTTATCATAATCGATTTTTGAAAATATTAATTTCTTCGCATTTTTTGGTGAGTATTTTGATAAAAATAAATTAATTTTCGTTCTAATCATCGTTTTAATTTGAATATCTTGTTAAAAAAAATTAAAAAAAAAACAATGATTAATGAGATAAAAATCGATTGTTTTGCTAAACAAGTGTTCTGATTGTTACAAGTGCATCATATGAATTATTATGCTTCGAAATATAAATCAACCACGATTATGCAATGAGACAAGATTAGCGGTTAAAAAGGTCATGAACAATTTGATCGAAGCAACAATTTTAAAGGGGAAGTTTAAAGGTGAAGATGTATTGATTCCACGAATTCCAATGATTCCATCAGATTTACCTTTTGAATTCAAAAGACTACCGTTTCCAATACGTCTTGCATTTGATATTACAATAGATAAAGCGCAAGGGCAATCGTTGGAATTGTGCGGAATTGATTTAGAATATCCTTGCTTTTCACACGGCCAGTTATATGTTTCGTGCTCACGTGTTGGCAAGCCTTCAGTTCTCTTTATCTACACAACAACTCATGGCAAAACCAAAAATGTTGTCTACGAAAGAGCTCTAAGATAGTTTAAGTGATACATAGTCTAAGATTGTAAGAAACTAGAATTAAAAGTTGAATAATAGGGAACAAAACCAACTTTATTAAAAACAAGTGTGTTTCTTTTCTTATTTTGTTTTGCCGTGCGAAGCAGGCAACGGGCCCGCTAGTAATTTATAATAATATATGTGCTGTCTTAAGATGAATTTTCTATATAGTAGCTAATAATAAATTTGTAATACTTCAGAAGAAAGTCCAAAAGTAAAAACCACGTTCAGAATATGCGACATGTCCCTGTAACAATATTCTTTGTGGTTGTTGTTGTAGCAGCGATACCTAAAGAACAGGTTTTGCTGAGTTGACAATCCTTGTTCGGTGTTCGTTGAACTCCTAGTCGTTCCGGTGCATGGAACCGTTTGTCGTGAGAACGAACCATATTCGTATTTTCTGTTGGTGCTCTTATTTATGTAGACGTTACATTTTATGTTGCAATTGTAGCTTTACTTTTCAATTTCAAAAATTGTGTTTTTAAACATGTAAAACTTGGTCGGTTTAAAAGGATTTTGGTAGTTTTTATAGACAATTTTGGTCGGATAGAATATTTGGAAACGGCAACGCTGATTATAACATCAATATTCGTTACGGTTTTCCGAGAGTAGGATTTATAAGGGGACTATGGTCAATTCTGGACCGATCTTCACGGAATTAACCAGTGTGGACTTCAGTCCTTTAAAACTGTAAAGTACCAAATTTTATTACAGTAGCATCTTTAATTAGGGTTTCATAAGCTGTTACGGTCAATAAGTAGAGTTGCCGTATTTGGGCGAATGATAGACCAAGAGTGATTGGGTGCATTGGTGACTGTTTGGTGCGGCTTATGGGCTGGCGGCATCATCAGGCCGTACTTTTTCCAAAATGCGGCCGGTTAGGCAGCTACTGTGAATGGTGTTCGTACATCGATAAGCCAGCAACAATTCAAGAGCTAAAAGATGAGATAATTCGGCACATTAACGACATAGAACCTCAAGTATGCCTCAGCGTCATCGAAAATTTGGACCATCGGATGGAGGTGTACCGCCGACGGCGCGGCTGTCATTTGCCCGATATTTTGTTCCATACACAATTGAACCATACCAATATTGTCATAATAAAAAGAAATGAAAATAATTTCCTAAATAATTTGTGTTTTATTCAAAATCAACATCGGCCCTTAAAATTTAACCACCCTTTACATATACTATGTTCATATGAACATAAATACTTACATATGAACATACTTATGATATACTTTAAGCACGCGGCTGCATGGAATTTAGCTGCTGTGATATCTTGTGTTTTCGTCTATAACATCTGTTTTACCATACTTTGTGTTCAAAAGGTTTCTTGTTTTCAAAAGCAGACCAATTTTTCTGTAGAAACTTTCTAATATCCGTAAGAGGATAAATAGTTTTAAATTTCTGTATGTCCTTTTCGTATTCGTCATTGCGGTGTGTCATGTAAACATTAAACGAAGTTTGTGGTTTACTAAAAATGGCATTTTTTAAAGCGAGATAAAATTCAATCAACTTGCGCAAGAACTAACTCCTAAACCTCATAGAATATTGCGTAGACGTACCAAAACCCTGGAGGTGATGTTCAAAAGACCTGATGACAATTGCACGGTATCAACACAAAATATTATATTAAATACTCGTAAGAATAAAAATTACAAATTATTGAATTAAAAATTATTTTGAAAAAATCTGTTTTGACAATTCTAAATATAAATCATGGCCCAAGGCGAATTTATTTATCAGGTGGCGATGAAAGCACAGCTGTGCTACTTTTTTTTCTTACTTAGAGAGAGAAATGTCAAAAGTTGCTTGTGTTTTTGACATATCAATCAACGAAAGCAACAAAAAAATACATTGATGTGTTTTTGGTGTTGTTACTTGTTGTAGTATCGACACCACCGTATACATGAATTCGCCTTGTCATTGCCTAATTGGTAGGTCTGGTCGAAACGCCTGCTGATTTTTTGTAGATTTGTGTTTTTATTGTGCAATTATTTTTGACATCTTGTCCATTTTTTACACAAACAAAATGTGTGTTGTTTTTTCTATTGTTGCATTGTTGTAGTTTTGCGCAGGCCTACTAATTGGTCCATGATAAAACTAATACCCAATTTTACAATTTTAAATCATTTTGGTTTAAACGAAAAAACCCAATCAAAGTTTTTATTGTTTTAATTAATATATTAGTTGCATTTTATTTTGAAAACAATTAAAATTTTAATTAAATCAAAAATGTAGTTTTAGTTTTTGTTCAATAAAAAATATAATTGATTCAATTATCACATGAATTAAATTAAAATACTTTTCAAACAATGTAGTTAATTGATAAAAAAAAAAACTACTGAACATTTTTGTCTGTGAAGTTGATTTAACAATGTTCGTCTGTCCGTCTGTATGTGTGTTTGTTGAAATGCTTTTTGCGAAGACCCCCGATATTATTATGACTAGTATTTTATATATTTTTGTCACATATTGTCCAGAATTTTTTGCTATTGAAATTCATTCTGATCGGTCCACAAATGGCTGAGGTATAAGCCATGAAGATAAAAATCACGACTGCCTCTAATTCTGGAGAGAGGCAAAAGTCAATATTTTAAATAAGGCACAAGCATCTTGGTACTCAATACACAACAGCTGGCAAAATATGGGCGGGTTTGGAGCAATGGGCGTCGCACAAATCAGATTTATTGATATCTTTAGAACGGTATTTAAATAACTTGCTGTTCTCATTGCACCGTTGTTAAGGGTATATAAGATTCGGCATAGCCGAATATAGCGCTCTTACTTGTTAAAATTGGTAAAACTAAAGCAAAGCGATACAATTTCGGAAATCACATTTAGCTTGTGATTAATCAAATGTCATATTATCTAAGACCGTTTTTAAAAAATTTAAATTTACATATATTCGTTTCAATTTTGCACAACATTACCCAAGAAGTGTAAAATGTATCAATTAACTCTGGAAAAAATGTATGATTGTCTTGAACAAATCTGGGGATTTTTATGTTTTCCCTTTATTTATTTGACTGTATCAATATCATCGTTGACATAACACGATTTGAAAATGGTATCACGTCACATTGTTCATACGTACTTACATAAGAAAATCAATCACTTCATATTTTATCGTTTCATATTGCCTGTATTCAAATCAGTTTTTGAACAAGTAGCATTTTTATACAAGCAAATGTTTTTTTGTATCTTTATTGCTTTTAAAAAGACAATTCTGTTGACAGATTTGTTTTTTTTTTTATATTAAATTTCCATGTCTACATGTCAATATGGCAAGCAAATAATTCTAGATAGAAAGCGAAATATAAAGGAGCTAAATAGGAGGAAAAGGAATAACAATTTCCGTATAAATTTCTAGAATAATACACGCAGAGAAAAAAATGGTTGAAGTATGGTTAAAAAAAAACACATATTATGGTCCCCGCAATGGCAAAAGCCAAGTTTTCAACATTACTTTTTCCACGATTGATAATATTTTGTTTGTATTTAACAATAAAGTGTTGTGTTTACCTCTCTTGAAACTTCAAATATCGGTTAATTTAACAATATAATGTTTTAATAAAATAAAGCTATAACTTTACACTTAAGCAAATTATGGCTACTTTAACCATATTTTTGTCACTGCAACCATATTATGGTTGTCTCCAAACATATTATGGCTAATAATAAGAACAATAATATGTTTAAAATCTTAATGTTTCTTAACATTGTCCTCCATATTCATAAACAATATTGTTCCCATATCCAGTCTTATGTTTTGACGAATCATAAAATCTGCGCCAATCAGTACTTCGTCTAAAATGTCAGCCACAAGAAACTCATGAAAAGTGACAATATTGGCGATTTTTAATACCACACGTGTTTTGCCATAGGCAGTAGGAGGCTCACCTGTAGCTGTCCGCAAGCTCACCCCGCTTAGTGGTTCGACAGCTCCTCTCACCAAGTCAGGCCTTATAATTGAAAATCCTGCACCAGTGTCGATAGTCAAATTGTGCTCCTTGCCATCAATGTAATCACTGCTCTTTTGCACTACTAAAATTATTGTCGAGTCCTCAGATGTGAAAGGTAGCAATCCCTCCATGCTTAACGGCGACTCCTGTGTTGGCTGCCGATTATGTCTTTTGTTATTTCTTTGCGGCAAAAGGGATCTTGAACGTTTTCTCAGTGCTTTGCAGTTACGCTGTACATGCCCAATCTTACCACAGTTATAGCATTTCACTTTGTTTCTGCCCAGCTTCTCACTGTGAGAAGGCAAATGAAACAGTTTCTGCAAATGAAGACTTTTGTGATGTACATAGCGCAATTTTTATATCTGCATCCCGAACACCGTTTACAAATGCCTCCGTTTTCAAGGGTACGTAAGCTGCACCAACCGATCAATCTCCAGTGCAAAATCCTGTAATGTCTCATTAGCCTTTTGTATTCTACCACGTAATTCCGTTTTGTAGATTTCCTTTTTGTGGTCGCCACCATATTTACGCTGCAGTGCAATCATTAAGTCATCATAATTGCTTTTACAGCTACTTGGAACTTGGAACACTTTGTAGAACTTCCGCTGCCGTTCCTGTTAAGGCCAAAATTAATTCAATTGCCTTTTCTTTATTTTTCATGCGTTTTAGTGGCTACTGCTTTAAATTGGAACTTAAAAACATCAAATGGAACATTGCCATCATAACTTGGGGCTTTTATTCCACTCCTGGCATTGAGTACTTTTTCATCAACTTCTATTTTTACATCAGACAACTTTTTGTTGAATTCTATTTCCAGATCGTCAACTCTTTCATTTATAACAGTTGAAATCTCTTGCAGCTTCTCAAGTTTTTCATTAGTAGCCCAAAGCTTCTCATTGGTTATTATAGAATTCTCCTAAAAGGTTTGTTAAACAAATCTTCATAGAAAATTCGTTTCAAAAACCTGCTATAAGCCTAAAATATTTTTTATGCATATGCGGGTTAATGTTTAACTTTAAATTTAAAATAAAATTTTTAAAGAAACAATATAAATAAATGAGTGCCTTTGCTTAACATTCCCAAACACAATATTTTAATTACTGATTAAAATACATAAATTTATAGATATTTACTGCCAGGCCCACGATATCGACAAGAACATTTCTTTCGCATATTTATATCGAAAACAATAATAAAAATCTTAAATTTGTTTTTGTTTTCAATATAAATATACGAAAGAAACGTTCTTGTCGACATTGTGGGCCAGGCAGTTAGTATAATAGAATGAATGCTAATGAAGGTCGTTACAGGCTGGAACAAAAATTATAACGTGGCTGCTTATAAAAGTGGAACATAACACGTAACAGGAATAAAAAACGAAATAATATTAAAAATTGCCACTTAGTAAAATGGCTAAAATAAATTACCATAATATGGTTAACATTGACCATATTATTGTTAATTCTAACCATATTTTTGCCCGAATCCTGCAAAAGTTTGACCATATTATGGTTAATTTTGAAAATAATATGGTTAATTTGGAACACAACATGGTTAATTTAGACCATTGTTAGGATTAATACTGACTAAAATCTGGTTAATTTTAAAGAAATTATGGCTAATTTTAATTTTATGGTCATATTTAACCATAATATAATAACCTGAAACATTAACATTATTTAAATCCAACCATAGTATATTGCTCTTAGATTATGGTTACCTCCAACCATATTTTTTTCTGCGTGTAGCCAAAATTTTTAAGGGGTTTGGCCCTAATTAAAATACAGGGCGCAAATTGCGGCATTCGATATCGATCGAAATTCCCATTTAAACTGTATTGTAATTCCGATCGTTGTGGAATGCCGTAATTTGCCCCCAGGTTAGATTTACTTACGATTATTGATTAATATTGATTTTTTTTATTAAGCTTGAGATCTTTGTTCTTATAAAAATATTAAATTTATTTAATAGCCAATTTACAATACAACGAAATCTAGTTCTTTCGAGATTTCGAGCCAAATCTAGTTGTTTTTGGCTAGATTTCCCGTACAAAACAAAATATACTCCGTAACTAGATTTTGACGAAATATAATCGAAATCTAGTAGTACTTATTGATGCAACTATGTTTTTCTCCATATAGCACTAAAAACTACTTCCCTGCACAAGAAAAAAATTGTTAAAATTGTTAAAAAAAAATTCAAAAATTTTGTAAAATAGTAAAAAAAAGCAAATGACAAATAATATTGATAAAATAAATGAAGTTGATTATAAAGAAAATGTAATGCAAATTTTTAAATGCCTATTTCTTTATATGTAAGTATGTGTTACACAAAAAACTTTCAGTCGGCGGTTTTTGTTAATGAAAACCAAATCTCGCTAATGTCAAACAAGTATGTAAACGAACTAGATTTGGAGGAAGATTTCAAATGAAATCTACCCTACAAAAAACGAGACTTCTCTATACATGCGTGTATGGACTACTCCATAAGGGAGTAGGGCTACTCCAATGCCTAACCTTAATGTATGTAAAAACATACTCCAATTTACATTGCGATGTCCTAGGGCTGGACCACGTAACCCAGCTATGCATTACAAAGGAGTAGTTTTAAAACTACTCCATTGTATACACCAGAGGATTAGTTTTAACTTCGCTTAAAAACGAAAACATGTCGTTAAAAAACGAAGACATGTCGTCTCACTACAAACACTTTTTAACAATGACATGGTCCATGTTTGCAGTACATCGGACCAGTCCATGTAGTAGTCCATTTAATCAAATTGGATCAGGTGGTCCAATAATATTTGCAGGGTACTAGATTTCGATGTACTGTAAATGCCCTATAAACCAATATTTTATCACGCATTTCTACAAAAAATTAATAAACAAGCTGAATTTAAAAATTTACATAAATTTAAAAAATTTATAAAGACTATTTGGACGATAAATCAATTTAAAAAAATATATGTATATCTCTTTCCCACGAGCGATTTGAACCTTGACAGCTGTGGGAGATAAACTCTGGTTATACAAATGTTAAAGTTATTCTTTAAAATCATTTAATTCTTAACCTTAATACCTAAAGTGCTGCAAACTTTCACAAGATTTACGATTCTTGCCATAAATTTTTTTAACAAAAAGAAAAAAAAACAAAGAATAGTAGAAACCACAACTTATCTCATCAGTGATGAGTCATCACCCATACTTAAGTGTAGTTCGAAATTCGAACAAATACAAAGCGGCATAATTCATATCAACTCCACATGAATTGTGACATCAGTGATCCGTGTGCACAAGATACATAATGCGGATGATGATGATTATGATGATACTACAAAAGTTTTTCGTTGTCATAAATATTGAATTGGGAAGGACTCTGACATTAAAAGGGTTCATATTTTAAGTATCAGTATTATTATATTTACGGTGACAATAAATATTTGTAGTGGGTGTAAAAGGTGTATATTTGAATGTGTTAGATTTTATGGTAAATTTTTGGTTAAACAGACAATCATCTTAAGGACAAAAATATGAATGACATAAAATGGGAAAATTTTCTAGAATTTATTATGAAAAATAATCTGTTTAGGGGTTGTTTATGGTCTTTTTTCTTATTTCCGAAAAAGTGGGAAACAATTTGAAATTTCCGCTTCAAAGAAAAATAACAAAATAATTTTACAAGTTAAAAAATAATATTAGGGATTTTAAAAGTATTTAATAATATTGACATCTTTTACTTTTATACTTACAGTCAATTTTTAGTTTTGATTTTAAATCACATTTATATATAAAATCATTTTAAATAAAAAATTTTGTTTTTAACTATACACTTAAATGAAACTTAATTCTTCAGTCTGGTACATTTAAAATCAGTTTAAGGCTTCGTACAGACGGTGGCCAGACAGGTGTGCTGACAATATACTGCCGAAGAATAATGGCCACCAAGAGTTAATTGTCAGTCCAGACGATTGTAAGAACCTAATACAATTTCATTGGCAGACAACCAATATCAATAAATGCATCTACCAACAAAAATCGTCAGTTAACATGGTTGTCAGATAATTGCATGGCAATAATTGCCAGAGCTGTTTTTAGACATCATCAGAAAATGAAAATTGCGTATATTTTTTTAAATAGGAAAAGTGAAAATATTGTTATTGGCAATAGGGAATAGGCAATAGCAAGAATTTTATCTTTTTTATGATGTTTTAAATAGTTTTCATTGATGTTTATTAATATTAATTTAAATTTTGCAAAATTTAATTTTTTTGTTTTTTCTATTTACTCATGCATATCAGGGATGGAAACTATAGTGCAGTTTTTAATATTTCTTTTTTTTATACATTGTTGGCTTTAATTAGTACTGTGGTCATTTTATTGAACTGTTAATGGGTTTTAATCCAAATTTAGATATTTAAATTAGGCTTAAGTTCTTTGAATTTAATTTTCATTAAATTATTTTTATGAAGACAGGACTTTTACAACATGAAATCAATTAAAATTTTTATTGATATTTTTTCATTCTTGACTGCGCTGAGATTTGAACCCAGGCGTTCACGGACAGGTTGCCCAGACTAGTTTCGATTGGCTTTCTTAAAAAAAAATTTCGTAATTAATAAAAAGTATTTTTTCTACAACGTTTTGGTTTTGGAGTTGGTACAAAATCCGAAACCGCATTTTCCATCCCTGATGCGTATGTTTTTGCAGCTTTGCTCATAGAAAAAGATATCTGGCAGTGATGTCATTGTCATATGCGTAAACTCCGGACATCTGACAATAAAATATAAGCTTCCAACGTCTGACAGTGGTCTGCCTAATGGCAACGAAGAGTGTTCACACGATTGTCAGATATTTAACAATACTTTTGTCTTACAATGGACTGGCAATGCTTTTTCTGACAACGTTGTTAAACAAAATTGTAAGTTCGCACGGCTGTAAGACGGTTTGAGCACATTTTACTGACAATATTTTTAGATCTGCCCACCATCTGTACGAAGCTAAAGTTTCCTTTCTGTTTAATTTGGCACGGTGCACAGTGGCGCCATTTGAGTTTTTTCGTTGCAAAAATCATATCTTTTGAACCGAATAAGATAATTGAACAGTTTAAACAGCATATGATAGATAACTGTTCAGCCTATGAAATGAGCGTTTGGAAAGGGTACTACGCTTTGTAGGGGCCTACTTATGGGTTATCAAAGTTAAAATTAGTAGAAAAATCAATTTTGTGGTAACTAAAAAAAATTATTTTTACATTTTTAGATTGTTTTTATTTTTTTTCTTTAGGGTTTTATGTTTTAAATTATTACCCAACAAATTAAAAAAAAAATAATTTTTTTTTTTAAATTTATTTTTTCAATTTTCTGTAAAATATTCATCACAATTTGTAGGAGAAGGTATATCTAAAAGACTAACCATTTCTAAACTATAATTATTTTGTTACTCTATTCGTGACTTCACATGCCGCAGGGAAGAAATAAGTGGATCGGAAGATGCTGCCAACATGTTGAAGAGGTCCTCATTTTGCCTTACCCTTGATGCTTTGAATGTGTTCTGCAATCTATATTTTTTATAAAATTTGTTAAGAGACTCCTGTGCTTCTTCAGAAAGCTCTCCAATTGGCAAAGACTGGTACTCAATTATATCTTTGCCATGCGCCAATATTTTATGGACGGTCGGGGTCAACTTCTTCTGTGGATACATTTCTGCTAAAAAAGATGCAGTTTTCGACGCATACTCTCCATATTTTGTAGAATTTACATTTTCTTTGCAGTTTAAAACATCCAAGATCGTTCCCAATCTTTTCACGATTTGATTGTCAATTCCAATGATTCTAGTTACTGCCTCATCATTTTCAAAAAATCTCCTAGAAGTGTTTCCATCGTTTGAGTTACCGTATCCGTGCTTGGGACAGTCTACTTTTAGTCCAACTTGTTTAAAAAAAGCATCCTGTATTTGCTTCTTTCTGATCTTTTCCTTATCCTTTATTGATGTATTTTCATCGAAGTTTTCCTCCTCTTGTGGTAGGGTATATGCCAGTTTTAGCAAGAATTCCATACACCTTATCCTTGCGTGCAATGGTGACATTCCATATTCGTAATTCTCCTAATTTGTAGAATCGTTTAAATTACCAAAGTTCTTCTGACAAATAATAATAAAAAATCGATAATAAAAAATATAAAAATAAAACGAAAAAAGGGGTTTAAATAGGTTTTTGCTAAATTTTTCCTCCAATATAATTCTGTCTATATATATGTATATGATAACTAATTGAAATATGTTATAATTAAGCAGAAAAAGATACTAATCTTAAACTCTTTACAACTAATTATATAAAATTGAGATGTAACATATTATATATGAAATAAATTTAATTGAATTGAAAAAAGTTCTTCTGACTCTTTTTGCAAATCGGGCATGACATTGTTGAGGTTGTTCCTGTCAGTTCGTTTACGACTTTTCCGTCAACCATGGTCAGGTGGAACTCGTAATTGCATTCAATATATTTTCCTTCTCCAATTTGCAGCTTTGTAGGCTTAATCTTGCTTATTTGTTCTTCAATGTCCTTCACCGTAGTCCTTATGAGTTCTGCCGATTCCCTTGCAAACTGAAACATTAGTGGTCGGCAATAATGCACTGATGACGGACGTGGATTTTTCCAGTGTAGGGAATCATCCGATTTTAGCCGCAAATGAACAACAGATGCCATAAACATATTTCCGTCCGATATTGTAGCGTCATCGGAAGATATCCTTTGCTTATAAACGCTTTGTCCGGATGATCCATCGCAGCCCCATTTGCTGATCAATGTCAACTTCTCAGGAAGAATTTTCACTTCCGTGAAAAACTTTGGTGTTGTTGACTTTCTAAACAGTTCAAATAATTTTAAATTTTTCAACGCCATGTTTTCAGTACTTAAATTGTTTAATGGTTTCAGTAATTGTTGCGCCAACTTTCAGGCGTAGACTAATCCAGGCATTATGCTTATTTTGCAATATATAGGCTTATGCTACCATGCCTAAAAATTTACCTGTTCCCTGCATACATATGGATTTAGGCTGAATAATGCAATTTTGATATAATGCACGTGTCCAAATAAGATTTGTGCCTACCTGTAGGGACCATAAGTCAATATTGTTCCTGACCATTTGTACGCCAAAGTATTGTTTATGTGAGGTACGTACCTGCTAATTT
Organism: Pollenia amentaria; assembly: GCA_943735925.1. Taxonomy (NCBI): domain Eukaryota; kingdom Metazoa; phylum Arthropoda; class Insecta; order Diptera; family Polleniidae; genus Pollenia; species Pollenia amentaria. Next base: position 176,463,915 of record OX031010.1, on the reverse strand, counting down.
CAATGAGTAGTTTTTTTCAAACTATTAGATCAAACTACTGTCAGTCAAAACATATAAGGGATGGACGCCATACAATTTCTGCAACCATGTCTTTTTAAACTTTTTTACCTCTAGAAGCCAAACGGGCACGTACGGGCAGATAAAACCTTTTGAATTATGTAAAGAAATAATCAAAGAACAGGTTTTGCAAATATGGCAAATATAGAAAAATATAGTTTTTTTTTATTTTCCGTCAAAGTTGAAAAATAGTGAAAAAACGGATAGTTTTTAAATAGTGATTTACTAGGAGAAACACAAAGCAAACAGTTAATTTTTTTTTATCATTATACATTTAATAAATACATCAATCAATACAAACAAAAAATAAGGCGATTCGTTACCTATTTTTCGTGATATTACACCTGAAATCGCAACAAATTGACTAAAAATTGTGTGTTTTTTTGAAAACCGAAAGTCGGTCAACTTTGAACGGTTATATCTTCTAAACTAAAAATGTGATATTATTAAGAGTGGCATATTTGAAATCGTTGAAAAGTTTCCTATAATATGGGTTTATTCAAAACTTCGTCGGCACTCATGAAAATTTTGATTTTTGCAACCTCGCTTGCTCTACGGGCGCCACTGTGCGGTGGTCTTAATATTACAACATCACAAAAACAGTCAAAGCAAGAACAATCAGCGGTTTTGTGAGACCTACGTGGTGTATAATACATAAGTACATTTTTCTATGATTTTTTATATCTAGTAGTGCTACCATACTTTTATCTTAATTAAATACGACTATTTATATAAGTCTGGGTTCCTACTACGAAAGTTTTTTTTTACCCATAAACTCAGACTTTCTGAAAGAAAACTTTCATAGTGTAAACCCAGACTAACACTGAAAAATTCAAACTGTATCTAAATACCATTTAGTTATAGGTAAAAATTAACTAAATACATAATTAATTACGAAGTTATTAATTGGACATTTCACTCTTAAACCTTTTTTGTGTGTATTACCTAAAAATTAAGAATTAACAATAGATGGCGTATCTTTGCTACGTGGTTTGTGTCCCTAATGATCTATCATTTAAGGGTTCTTTACACTATCACACAAGTCTTAAGGCCCAACAATAATGTGCTGAAGATGGCTTTAGCAAATGTGTGAATACATGTAAATCATATGAAGCAAACGATATTGAACTTAAGGAAACGTTTTGTTAAGTTTTATGAAATTGTTATTTGCTTAAGCAAAGTGCGAAACTGATCGCACATTCCGTACGGAATCCAATTTTTTTTTATTTTGTTTTTGTTTTTTTAAATACATTTTAAAGACTTTTTGTAACTTTTTGACAGTAGGTTAAGCACGGCTATGCATATTATGGTTGGGCCTTTATTTTTTTATGAAAATTTCCTAACAATAATGCATTTTCTTTAAAATACGTAAGACTTTTGGGTGTAAAACGTCCTTATAAGCACGCTTTTAGAGTTAATTTTTTACTTAAATATTAAACCAGGATTAATAGTAAGATTAGTTAATCTTATAATAAAATTAGTCGAACTTTAATCGTCTTTCACGTTTTTGAGTGAAAAATTAAAGCTTTAAGCCAGTGTTCGAAAATAAGCCGAACATTATTTAGGGTATATTAGCGTAGTGTTTGTGTATTTGTACACAACCCTTAATACCCTTATACTATTTTCAATGAAAGTAACAAACATAATGTAGTGTCTGTTTTTCGTTATAAAACAGAAGTAGTAATTTTAATGATCCGTAATGTTTTTTTTTTAACATTGATGAAGGAGTAAGCAAACCAAAAATTTTAGCAACGCTTCTCACTAGTATTGTTGTTGTTGTTCGACGATTTCCACGACCACAGCACGAATAGCATGTGCGTGTATTGTGTACATATTTTGTTTTGTAAAAATTTTTGTCTCTACCATCCAAAATGTCGCTGACCATAACTGAAACGAACGAGTATTAATGTGCTGAACCGAAAACAACGAAGCTTGTGCTTTTTTACGAAAAACTGAACGCAATAATACGAGTATGTTCTCATCTTTATGTTGAGTTGTGTTAGTACAAGTATTTTAATTATGTACGAAGATCACAAACAGAGAAACGAGTTTTTAGGATATTTACTAAATAAACACTATTAGCGTTTGTATTTTCCATATTTCTCCGTACAGGACACTAAAGTACGTTTAAAAATTGGCATGCAGCAGATCATTAGAACGAAATTGGGGAAAATGGATAGAAAAAGCCTTGTAACTACTCAGGAGTCGCCCCTCGGGAGCTAACAATATTTCTCTAGAAAAAAAACTTAAGCTCTATCTCCCACTCTTCAAGGGGTCACCAACAGTGCTGTAACGACTAATAAAATTTTGACAACCAAAATTTTTGAAAAAGTTACCAAATGCGAAAATACGTAACCAAATTATAAATGCCTTTTGTTAATTGAAACATTTAAATTTATTTTAAGTTAAATGGTAAAACAAAGGTTATTTGCACTTAATGGGAAAATATTAATGCCAAATTAAAAAATATGCACATATTAAAAGAATTACGAGAAACTTAAATTAAAAGTTTTTATTTATTTGAGACATTTTTCATAAAAAATATTTTTATTTTGTAAGAGTTAAACCCTTTAATTTTCCATACAAAATTCTGTATATTGAAAGCATAGCTTGGGAATAATGATTAGAAATCCTAATGATTAGCAATTGGATTAGAAATTTTAATTGTGCTGAAAAATTGATTAATTATGATTAGTTAGCCATTTTATACGATTACTAATTGATTAGATTAGAAATAATCAAAAATTTAATCACAATTAGTGACGATTAGCATTTCTAATCAAATCTAATCAAAACTAATCCAAAAAATAATTGATTAGATTTCTTGATTATTTTTGATTAGAATTGATTAGATCAACTATTTTTAACTATTTTTGTGAAAAGAAAATATTTATTTATCACATTTGTTGCTATATTTACATAATGTAACAGTTTTTGAATATTGCATAAAATTGCATACGGTGCACCCTGTGCTTAAACTAAACACTTGACTCAGCTGGTTCGCTTTGTTGTTGTGTTATTATTAGGGAGATCGAACGGTTATTATTCGACCGGTTTTAACCGGTTATTTTAGCTTTGCCCAAGTCGGTTATTTTAAAATGCCCATTTTTCGAATATCGAATAAACCGGTTATTTTGGTATAATAAACCGGTTATTTTAATAATGTGTAATTTATGTACATTTTTCTTACTCTTGTTGTAGATGTACCCGTAATTTAAGTATTTTCTAATTGCATATTGGGCCAACTTAAACTTTTAATGAGGAATGTCAAAACAAAATGTAACAAAGGTCAAAAAACATTATGAACACTGTAAAAACAAATCGCTTATAAAAGATGTGTTCTTGTAGAAAAAAAAAACTAAAAACTATTCAAAATACTACAAAAACGTGTGCAGTTAAAAAGTAAATGGTAATTTGTGCAAGAGCATTCTAAATATTAAATATATTTTTACATAAAGGTTATCTCTTTATATTTTTCGAACGCGATTAAAAAGACAAGGATAGTTTCCTGAAGTACCCCAAAATGATAAGTTACAAAGGTTCTTCCATGTCACGATTTATTAATCACGTTTAATTAGTATACATGCTTGACATTAATGTGATCGAAATGAAACTTAACTCGAAGTAGTTCTAAGGAGACGACAAATAATAATTTACTAAAATACTCTGCAAAAAATTAATCATTGGGTGAAATATTAACCCGTTGTGTTGCCGAGGACGTAATGCCCGTTAAGGCACTAAAAACTGTCAAGTAGTCTCTTCATGCTGAAAACTACAACATTACGGCGGAATCAACGATATGGGAAACATTTCTACCAGTTTTTTTTATTAAAATACCAAGAACTATAAAACATAATTGAAGAAATCAAACAAGGTCATGAAATGTTTTAAATTGTAGTCGACGAATTGACAAATATTTTAAGCAAAAAGAATGTTCAGCTCACTATTCGTTTCTATAGTGCTGAAACAAAATAATTTAAAATAGATAATCCTGCCTAAGAGGTTTTGTTTGCAACTTTCAAAAAATATGGTTGATTTATATAGATAGCTTAACCACCAACAAAGTAAATTTCATTCAAAACTAATTTGAGAGAATATATCAAATACTTTATAAAATTCCTATAATTTATTTGCTTTTGCAAAACGTTTGTCTAGATCAAATATCATTCAAAAATTGTTAAAAATTTAGCTAAAGTTTGATCAATTTACTGGTCCCACTTTTCTTGGATTTTATCGTAAAATATTTGTTAGGTCTGATCTAAGTCATATCTATGTATTTTGTTGGTTCCTAACCTTTGCAAATTGTTTTGTTTTTATTCAAATTAACGTTTTATTTTAAAAACTTATTTGATTTTTGTGTTTTTAAGTATTCGAATTAAAACCGGTTAACCGGTTATTTAAAAATTGCTTAACCGAAAACCGGGTTTTTTAAAATAGCAACTATTCGTAATATTCGAAAACCGGTTATTGAAAAAAGTCGAATAATCGATCTCCCTAGTTATTATTAATGTTAATTTTTAATATTCAATATTCAAAAACTGTTACATTATGTAAATATAGCAACAAATGTGATAAATAAATATTTTCTTTTCACAAAAATAGTTAAAAATAGTTGATCTAATCAAATCTAATCAATTATTTTTTGGATTAGTTTTGATTAGATTTGATTAGAAATGCTAATCGTCACTAATTGTGATTAGATTTTTGATTATTTCTGAACAAATCAATTAGTAATCTGACATTTTTATCAAAATTCAATTCTAATGATTAGATTATTTTATTTCTCTAATCGTAATGATTTCTAATTCTAATCGAAATTCCCCAGCTATGATTGAAAGTTAATAAATTGAGTTTTTTTGGATGTGTCCCTAAAATAAACGAAATCTTTACATTTATAAATAATAAAAGAGAAAAAATCAAATTTATTCCGCTTTCCAACTGTCAAATATGCCGAATTTTACGTTTGGGAAAATGTTGCGATATGCAAAATGCATTTTTTGTGAATATTTTCTAATTTACATAAATCTAAAATATTATAAAAATGGTATAACTTGTTTCTCTTATTTGTAAATTGTATTTTACATTTATAATTGTAATTATTACCGTTTAAAAATTCTTCTATTTGAAATATTTTGTGAAGCATTGTATGATATTATTGCGAATATAAGCAAATTCATATTTCAGAACATTCAAAAAATAAATATATCATTATCTAAAAAACATTAAAAAAATATACATACTGACAGGTTATAAAAAGTAAAATTACACAAGTTCTTCGTTTGATTTCAATTTTAGAAAACTTTTTTGTTAATAAAATACTAAAAAAAAAATATCTGGTAACTGTTTTGAAATGGATTGTTTTGTTTTCGATAGTATGTATAACAAATTCCCGTTCGTTTGAAACAAATAATGAGAACATCGTAGCAAAGTATACATTATTTAAAGTCGTAAATAACTTCCTTCGAATCTAAATTGCAAGTGTATCAAGAAAAACACATATTCATTCAATATTATTATTTCACAAAAAAGTAACCAAAATGAAAAAAATATTCACATCTCCACATTGAGAAAAAAATTACCAATGTTGGTTAAAAATAACCAAAAACCGCCGCTCTGGTCACCAAACAAAAAAAAAACTGAATTTTCACGAAATTATACCAAAATAAAAAGCAATGGAATTACACAAAGTGAAAAAGCTTTGAATGTAAATCGGATCGTAAAACCAAACTATTTTTTACCATTCAGCTACTACAGCCATTAAATGTCGTTCTGATGTCATGCATTTATCTAAAGCAGAAACGATCCCTTCATTAATAAACGACTGTGTTCCTCTTTTAACAACTTTCGAAGTCGACGGTAAAGCGTCTAATTTATTTATGAGCTGATCCAAGTTTTATGAGCTGATATGAGTTCCTGTCTTGTGCAGCGTGTCCATGTATTACGTGTCCTGGATTGCAAAGAGAAATTCTAGCGATTTCCGCTGCTGGATATCAAAGAGTGTGACGTTCCCAGCAAAAAATTTACTTACCTGGTAAGTTAGCAAGTAATGTTGGATACAAGTACACACTACTTATTTTTCGGCTGAATAACTACTTATTTTTGTTCGAGTTGTCCACAGAACTCAGTACTTACCATAAACTTACTAGAAGTCAAAAAATATCTAGTTATTATTTAATTACCAGTTAGTTGAATTGTTAGTATGTATTTACAATATACTCACTAGAAACTTAAAAATAACTAGTAATTATTTAGCTGCCAGTAAGTCAGAAGTAAGTCGAAGAGTCAGACAGATCCACTGACAAACAAACATATTTAATTCTAATATTTTTAAAATACCTAAATTGCTATAAAAAAAAAAATAAATTCTTCGAATATTTTTGATTAAAGCCAATTGTTAAATTAAAAAATTGGCGCTATTTAATAGACCTACTAAGTAGTTATTGAGCTTGTTACCAGTAAGTAAATATTCAGTACTGAAAACAACACAACGAATAAGCAATTATTGAGCTGATTATTAGTAAGCAAATATTCAGTAGTGAAAATAATAGAAGTAATAAGTAGTTACTGAGGTAATTACTAGTAAGAACATACTGAGTTTTTCAGAATAATGTAATGACAATTGTAATGACAACTACTTACCAGATAACGTATGAAGTAACTACTACATATTACCTAAATTCAAAAAGTTTTTCCAGGGTTGTTGCCACAGTGTCACATTTGAGATTCGATTTGGCCAGAATATCCGTAGGAGATCAAATTTTGTTGTCAAATTTTTTTTATCCCAACATCACACAAAATTGTCCTTCGTTTTTAAAACAGATTAATTTTCCATTTTTTCATACATTTCCCGTGTCCAGATTAATTACACACATAAATTTTAAAATTTGATCATACTTCTTTTATTACTACTAACAAGGTATAATTTAACAAATTTTTTATTACTCATAAACTTTAATTAAATGCTAACATTGCATGATAAAAGAATTAATTTTGACACAGATTTTTATTTATGTCTGTACTTATGTTTCCCATATTTTCTTGCCAAAACTATTTTTTACTGAATGGTTGTACAACATTTTGTTTGCTTTATTTAATTTTTAAGAAAAATATTTTTGTTATTTGTATAATGCATAAGAACTGACAAAGGATGTCTTAATTGTCAAAGGATGGTGGGCATAACATACCAGAGCTTACAATACCAAAATCACAACAGATCACCAAGTCACAAAACCACCAGGGTTTGCAATAGCTAAACCAATAAATCTAAAATCATCTCAAAGGCTTATAATATCGAATTAAGGATCAAAATATCGAATACACCTCAACTTCGCTATCGATATTTATTAATTTTTTCCATAAAATCACTGAAGAATGTAGTGGATAGAAAGAGCATTTCAAGAAAAATTTAAGTCTTTATGTACCAGAATATTCATTATGTATTAAACGTTTAAAAATAACATAAATTCAGATTAAACAAGTAAAATTACCATTTTCGGCTGCGCCTAAATTTTGATACCACCCACTGAAAGTAAGAATATTTCTGGAGTAGGCTTTAAATCAGTGGTGTCAATTATGATTGTGTTGGTGCGATTACTCTTGTCTCTTACATTCCCAGCGGGAGAAATCTGCGGTTGCGAGGCCTATTACGAGGCCTAATTAACATACATATTTTGCTATGAAGACTTTAGAGCAATTAATAATAATACATTTATTGAAACATGTTGAGTTATGGACAGACACAATCAGTCATTATTTAAATAAATTTAATTTGGAACCTGCATTTCGCAGAAACTTTGCTTATTTTTTGGAAAAATTGAGCACTTGACAATATATGAAGTCTTTTTTCAACCTTATACAGTTCTTTCCAATATTTTTAATTTTGTGCTCAACATACCTTTGCGAATGCCAACAATGAAAATTCATTTGCACATACTAATGCAAATAATAACCCCATTAAGTTTAAAAATATTCTATAATTAATTACCACCACTATAAAAAGAGAAGATTTTACTAGCCTATAAAAATATATTTTTATTTACCAATAATATCTTCTAAATTTATATTGCAGTTTCGAAACAACAAAACATTTTTTAGGTTTGGGGACGTTAATTTATTGCGTTGTTTTGAGCAAATGTATTTCAAATCGGAAAATATATTTTTGCAAAGATATATTGAGGAAAAAAGCGACAAACATTTGAAGGAATTTTTTTTAATACAGGATATAGTGCCCTGTCTAAATTTTTTCAGAACTCAATAATATTTTCCCTATCTGGAGGTTTAAATTTTTAATAAACTCATACGCTTGTATGCTCGTTATCGCTGTCTACAAGACTAATTAATAAAATTCAAATTTAAAGTTTACAGCAGCTCAATAAACACAACATCAAGGCGAATTCATCACAGTTATTCTTGATACTACAACAAGTACACCTCGTACAAAAACCACAAGCAATTTGTTTTTTTTTTAAATCATTGTACAATGTTAAAATCAGAAATAAAACAAAACAGAAACAAAGATAATAAATAATAAATATATTATTTCTGTTTAGAGGCCTCAAAACAGGCCGTGCAATATTTCCCGCTGAATGAGAGTGTTTTGCAGTAAACAATTATATTTTACGCTCGCAAAATAAAAGAGCGTAAGCGTTCATGTAAGTTTTGCTTCCACAATTGTGTATGACGGTGACATTCCTGCTTTAAATGGAATCTATAAATTATGTCATTGTTTCCATGAAAACTGACCTCACCGTATTTGAACTCGTTGCCGTGTTATCTGACAGTGGGCTTTATGTGTGGCATATGGTAAATTATTGCGCTTTTGAATAAATAAAAAATAATCGTTGCATTCTACTACGAATTTACAGTAAGTTTTGATAAAAGAAATATGGGGATCTCGTGTCAAGTGACCCAACCTTTGAAATCGATGTCTTCCGATTTGGATGAAATTTGCAAGGTTAGTCCTATTGGATAGTAGTTTTGACACAAATTTGCAACAAGATCGGTCAAAAAGTTTCTGAGTTAGAGGGGGTCAAAATTTGACATTTTGGCCAAACAGGTGTTCTTTCCCATCCATGTAACTTATTATCTATTGGTGTTAGCAAAATTTGTCCCAAACAAATTTAATAGCTATTTCTTCAATCTTTCGAAACATTTTTTTTTTTTTTTTTTAAATTTTTTTTTATTAAATTTAATAAGTTTTATTTTTGAAGCGGTTATTTTTTTTTTTTTTTTTTTTGCTCAAAAGAAAGCTTAGGTCTTTTCCTTTAACCTTTATGTCAACAGCTACATACCTGGGTATGTTTTGAATTTTAAAAACGCTGTATGTCTGAAAGTGACTTTTATATCGCTCTGAAATTTCATGATATCCTCACTTGCAGTGTTTTCTAACATATTCTGATGTTTGAATAAAATTGGACTAAGCAGACCATGGATGTGGTCATTTTTTAATTCCTATCCCTTACGTCAACAACTGCATACCCGGGTATGTTTTGAATATTAATAACGCTGTATCTCTGAAAGTGACTTTCATATCGCTTTTAAATTTCATGATATACCCACTAGAAGTGTTTTCTAACTAATTCTAAGGTTTGAACAAAATTGGACAAACCAGACCATGTACATCGGCTTTTTTTCATCCCTACCATACCCGGGTATGTATATGAAAAAATTAAAATAAAGTAATATTGCAAGTTTATTTCATAATATATAGGGTTTTATAAGTCTGCTAAAACTACCGCTATTTTTAGCATTCCTGCACTAAAACAAATCAAAGTGGGAGAAACACAAAAAAAAAAATACAAATAAAACAAAAAAACAACAAAACATGTGAATTCCCATATAAAATGCGCTTGCATACCCGGGTATGCATACTGTTGACGTAAGTATAACTTTTCTGCTGTTGACATAAAGGTTAAGTTAGTTCTTGTCGCTATTTGGGGCCGCGAGTGGGTTATGTATAAAAAAAAATAATTTCTAAGTCAAGACGAGCATTTTTTAATTTTTAGCATATGCACTATTTTGAATTTTTTCCTATTTGTGTGTAAGTGTTTCTAAAATCTTAAAAATAAAACTTTGCTGAGAAACTAGACAAATTAACCTTTCCGACGGTATATAACATACCTAACTAGCATTTCATACCCTCGATACTGTAATACCCACAATATGTTAATCCCAGGAATAAAATCACTTTTTTCTATAGAGATGTTGACAAATTAAATTTTTTTATTTATTTGTAATAATAATTAAAATAATAATAATAAAAACAAAAGATAAATAATCTAAAAAACTTATAACCTATTTCCAATGTGCGAAAGAATTCCTTCTTTCGAACAACTACATTTACAACAAAAACAAATTCTAAAAACTTTGTTTTTGTTTTAAATGTATTTGTACGAAGTAAATAATTCTTTCGCACATCGGAAATAGGCAGTTAATCTCAATCACATAAGATCCTTTTATAAAATATTTTTTGTTTTTTTTTAAATTTTTTTTTTTTTTTAAATTTAAAACAATTTTTTTTAAGAGGTTACTTTTTTTCTCAAAAGAAAGCTTAGGTATTTTTCTTTAAGGTAGTTCTGGTCGCTTTTTGGGCCGCGAGTGGGTTGTGTATAAAAAAAAAATTATTTCTAAGTCAAGACGAGGATTTTTCAATTTTTAGCATATGTACTACATATTTTGAATTTTTTCCAATTAGTGTGTAAGTGTTTCTAAAATCTTAAAAATAAAACTTATGCTGTGAAATTCACTTACACTCAATAGGAAAAAATTCAAAATAGTTTTAAAAAATTTAAAAAAAATTTTTTTAAAAAAACAAAATTTTTTTTTTCGAAATATTGAAGAAATAGCTATCAAATTTGTTTGGGAATAATTTTGCTAACACCAATAGATACTAAGTTACATGGATGAGAAAGCACACATGTTTGGCCAAAATGTCAAATTTTGACCACCTCTAACTCAGAAACTTTTTGACCGATCTTGTGTCCAAACTACTATCCAATAAGACTAACCTTGGTGCAAATTTCATCCAAATCGGAAGACATCGATTTCAAAAGTTGGGCCAATTGACATGAAATCCCCCAAATAAATTTTTTGAATCTTAAGCTGAACCAATTATGCTGGATTTCAACAACAAACTACTTAGAAAAACTTAAAATAAGTTGACACCAAATTTTCTTTTCTTTTGAGTCGTTCGATAGTAAGCGTGATTTCAACGTACAGATGTATACACAGACGGACATGACTTAATTGTCTTATAATTGACGTAGGACCCAGAATATATAGTCTCTAAGATCTTAGGAGAATAATAAAAAGGTTTCGCACGGAATACCAAACTTAGTATACCCTTGTTCACCAAAAGCAGTTGAGGATGGTTTTTAGATGATATAAATAAAAATGTGCAACAATAAAATCGATTAAAAACCTGCAGGAGTTTTTTTAAAAAAATATTTAAATCATTTATACAACTAGTAGTATTTCAACGAAATAAAGTTTAAGGACTCAACTTACATACACAGAATAAATTGTCTCTAATTACCAAATTCATAGAATCAAGCAAACAATTTGTTGATTTTCCACCTTTTACCAAAATGATTACTAAAAATTTAAAATTGTGAATATTTTTTTTCAATAAATGATATTTTTAATTTTAATTAAAACAAGTTACAGAGCTATATTTGGCTGTGTGGAATCTTTGACATTTCGAATATTTCAGGAGTGGGCTCTATATGTTATCTATATAGACAGTGAGATAAAAAAAAAGTAGTAAATGTAGTTGTGCATCTTTTGACAGTTACTTACCAAGGTTTCAGCCATTTTGGACGAGCAGTTTTTAGTTGACAGTCAATTCAGTGAATCGAGGAGGTCAGTCGATGTGAGTGATTTTATGTAAATGGAAAAAGATCAGTCATTTGATTTTTTAAAGGCAATACGGCTACGCAGGATGATTATGTAGAAAAGAAAAAAAGGAATATTTTTTTATTTCATAGTTAGCTTGGAAATTTTTCAGACCACCCTCGTATGTAGAATAACAGAGATTTGTTATTTGCAACACTCAGGCTGCAAATTGTAGTAATTATTTGATTTAAAAAGAAAAAGGTCAAGCAAACATTTCACGGTGCGCCTTAACTAAAATTAAATAAAAAGGTCTTACACCTAGAAAATTAGTAGAGATTCTGAATTTACAATGTTCAAAGATGAGAAAAATCAAAAAACTAAAATAATCTGTGGAGAGATTTTTAAATAAATCCACTTTGAACATTTTTGCGCATGAAGTACAATATTTTGGAAAATATGGCATTGTTTTATATGAATAGAAAGGAAAAAATGACATAATAATAATTTTTAAGTGTTAAATCTATTAAACTTTTATTATTTCAACATTTTAGTACTAATAAAATATAAAAATGTAACATAATTTAATTATAATTACATCAATTTAAACATGTGAAGCATTATATCTACAAACAGCGGTCAAAAGGTGTTTAGGATAATCCGGATGATTCGCAGCAACCTTATTCATTTCCCAGGAAGACTTTAAAAAATCAAAATGTACGGACTCCATCGCCTGCTCCCCAAAAAATGCTAATCCTTCACCGTTTTTTTCACAGAACTGTTCTATGTGAAAAAAAAACTGCATGAACCTTTGGTGTAACGCTTACACCTAAGTCCATGTAGCTCTTTTTGAAAGCTTCTATACATGCTTTGTAATTTTGATCAAGACTATATCCGAAGCATGCAGAAACTATATTTTTGAAGTCGTCAAATACTTTAACATACTTAGGTATTGCTAGGTTTTCAAACTGGCGCAGAAGGTCTACTTTATCCAAAAGTGTTTTGCATGCATTTCCTTTAAACCCAGACCATCCTCGTCTGATTTCACGCTGAACGTGACAAGCTTTTGCCCATGTCAGCGACTCATTTTCACACTCTTTCAACATATGCGTGAAAACAGTGTTAACAACACCAAGCATAAGGTGTAATTCTGGCGGTGGAATAATATCTAGGAATGTTTTGCCTCCAACCGTTGTAATTAGCGGTGGATGAATGCAGTTGAAATAATCTTTCGCTTTGTTTTTTAAGCCATTTCCTTCAGTCAGCCATTTTGTATAATACAATGAAACATTTTCGGGTGATCTCAATTCGCCACAGCTGCTTAGCTCATCTTTCTTGGCATAACAATAAGTGCACGGGTATGCACTACTGTGCGACATAATACCTGCCAAGATATTCGCTAGCTTCAAATCGGTCGCAATTGTGCCGTGGAAAGGACTTATATTCAACGTTGAAACGAGTTGGGCTACATTCTTATAATTTTCTTGCGCACTTGGAACGGCTGCTAGAATAAATAGTCGTTTAACTCCAGAATCCTTAAATTTTTTTGCTGCTATCCCCTCATCATACTTAGCACGCTTACCGCTGCACTCAAACTGCAACTCATTTTATTGAACAGAAAGACATATTTTTAAAAATCCGCCTCCTCCATCAATACCCATTTTTAAGTGAACATCCAGTGCATCTCGTTTATTTTTCACATACTGAACAAAAGCAGGAACATCTTTGCAGTAAACTCCAAACACAGGAGCATCCGAGACTTCATCGCCTTTTACACAAACAAAAGGAAATTCCTTAAAATCAAAATAATCGTCGACAGAATGACCTGTGTTATTAAGTTTTAATTTTAATCCTGGTTCAATGGCTTTTCTACTTCTTGTACACACACGAATGGAAGCTGCCATTTTTAAAGTTGCACGATCACTTAAATTCAAATTGCTTTTCATTTTCAACATATCATCCGCAGATAATGTAGATGAGTTTGTTGTGGAAAGGTTGTTTTTATTATTGCCTACTGCGATTTGAAGTGGTTTGCCGTGAATTTGTGACAACCGCAAAACTGAAGGCTCTCGACCACCCTTAGAATCTTCTTTTACTTTTTCTTTAATCACACGGGACATGATTTGATCATTCGCTTTTAAAGATCCATCTGATATATGATTTGAAACATTTATTACTCGAGATTTCAACCCACATTTATGTGGTTTGCCTTTTCCAATCTCACTGAAGCACACGTCGCACCGTTTTGTTGCAGACATTTGTTTAGACTTGCCTAAAATAACAAATAAAAACAATAAAATCTGAAACATAAGAACAAACTAACAAAAAAAATATATTTTTTTGCTTTTAAAACCTACCTGGAACTTTTTTTGCAACTTTGCCACAAATTTTAACGGGTATTTCGCGTGCAATTTCACAAATTTTGCATTCACATCTTGATCGCGTAGCCTGCACAGGCTTAAAAATAGACAAATCTGGAGATGCTAATTTCTTTTTTTCAGACTGCGCTTGAAATACCTTTCTCCTGCACGTACAACACACAGCAGCCGGCAATCTGCGCTCGTCATCATAGTTGTCAACGTGGTTTTTCATGTCAATTTTTAACTGATTCTCTATAATATACATTTGTTTTTGTTTTCGAGAACACAGGAAACACACTTTTCCCCGATTTTGATCGTGAGTCAAAGCTTTTAGACGACATCATTCACCGAAAAATTCTTAGACGCGTTTTAATAGTTTTTAGATACCAAACAATTGATAAATAATTCGATCTGCGACGCAACGTTATCGCTAACAACAATATACAATTGATTCAAACCAAAAGAATATTTTGATAACAGACTTTTTGCCAATTTATACCCAATTAAAAAATTCAAGGTAACTTGATTAGTTTTAAGTTTATAGAGCTCTAAAGTATAATTTCATACATGCGTTATAAAAATGAAACGGACCTTATATTGAATAAAGAAATACATTTTATTTGTAATACTTTTTTGTCTATTATTAGGTAAAAAATAAGTATACGCATTGGCCTACTGGGTCTAAAAAAACTCAGTCTGTATATCTTAAACCATAAGAGATAAAAAAAAACTGTTGCACAATTTTTTTAATGGAGTCAAAACTAGTCATTCGTTATTAAAATCGCAAAAATGTTCAAAGTGGATTTATTTAAAAATCTCTCCACAGATTATTTTAGTTTTTTGATTTTTCTCATCTATGAACATTGTAAATTCAGAATCTCTACTAATTTTTTAGGTGTAAGACCTTTTTATTTAATTTTAGTTAAGGCGCACCGTGATTTTTAATCGGAATCGATATGAATAATTTTTTTGTAAAAAATTTGTTTTTTTTTTAAGTTAAATAAATCAGTCAATTTCCAACGGATTTTCAACGCACAAATCCTCGTTTTATTTGTTATCTTGAAAATTCCAAAACCAGACTGGTGTTGTACTAGACAGTACCTACCAGAAAATTGGATCCCAGATATTTTTACTTCTTTTTTTTTTTTTGTCTCTTTATAAAAATGGACGTTTGCGGCTTAGACTTATATTAAATTGTTAACCGACAACCGAAAAGTTGTATGCTTTTCTTTTTAGAAATTTGACTAGCTTAAGTAAAATATCTTGATTCGTAACAGTTTTAACTAGGGTAATCAAATAATCGCTCGATTAATTAACCGAGGTTTTGGTTTAATCGGTTAATAGTTAATATTCGGTTAATTTTATTTATTATTTGGAGTAAAGTAGTAAAAAAAAAAAAAAAAAAAAAAAAAAAAAAAAAAAAAACATAGCAAGCATCAATTCTTGAACTAAAAATAAGAAAAAAAATTCATAAATATTTTTTTTTAATAAATACATATTATCATGAAAATCATGTGCTTTTAACATCACATGTGTGATTTTGTGGTGTTCTAAAAATCATTTTAAAAGGCGCATGTGATTTGAAATCACGTGATTTGAATAAAAGTGATTTTCTAAACAGACCCGATAATATGTATTAATTAAAAATAAGCTGTGAGATCTTTTTATACTCATTTTAATTGCATAAGGAGATCTTATAAAATAATCTTTTAGACAAATAATTTGGTTTAAATGTTAGGATTTAAGCGATAATTTTCTTTAGTTTTGATAAAACTTTAAGTGAAAATAATTCTTTCACTTATTGTAGATTTTGCAGAAATCGAAAGCAACCCATAATACAAAATATCTTATTTCTCAGTCCTTTTCCTGGATTTCTCTAAACATATAAACACTGCCATTATATATAACTATAACTTAACACAAACATATAAAAAGTACGTAAAACAAAAAGCTGTTGTTGTAATTTTAAATGAAGATCACTGAACACCTTCTTTGTTTGTATGAAAAATATTTTCCAAGCACATTCCTTTTGAATATGAGAGGAAACAAATAATTAAAAACAGAAAAAATATGTTATAATACTACAAAATATTAAAAATTTGGTTACATCGGTTAATCAGTTAATCGACTGAAATTAACCGGTTTAATTATTTATCGAAAAGAGCCAATTTTTAATTAACCGATCAGTTAATCGGGTCGTAATTAATCGGTTAACCGATTGACGGTTAACCGAATGAATAGCCTATTTTTAACCGAACTAAAACATTTTTTATTCACATAGAGCTAAGTTGCAACAAATTTTACAGCAAAATCTATATATGCTACGGTTTTAGGCGCCTTTAGTTAATTTTCTAGAGTGGGCTTTATTTGGGGGCTTATGGTAAATTATGAACCGATCACCACGAAGTTTTTTAGTATGATTTATAGTCCTATAAAACTTTGAAGTCCTAAATTTTATTTATGATAGCATTATTTATTACGGTTTTAGGCGTACTAAACTGTTTTCCAGCAGCAGGGTTTATATGGGGCCCAGGGTAGATTATGGACCGATCTTCATGAAATTCAACAGTGTGATTTATGGTCCTGCAAAACTGTGAAGCATTAAGATTTGTTATGAAAGCATTATTTATTACAGTTTTAGGCGTAATAAACTGTTTTCCGAGAGAAGTCTTTATATGGGGCCTATGGGAATTTATGGACTGATCATCACGCAATTTACCAGTGTGAAACGTACAGACAGACGGACATGGCTAAATCGACTTTTACTCAAGGTGCCAGAATATATATACTTTATGGGGTCTTAGATGTATAATAAAAAAGTTTTAAACGGAATGACAAACTTAGTATACCCTCATTCACCACTAGTGGTGGTGGAGGGTATAAAAAAAACCATAAGCTATCCTAGGTGATGTTTTATATTTCCTACTACTTAAGTAGCACTACATTAAGCCTCATACACAATTCTAGCAACAATTTGTTTTTTTGTTTTATCTTATTTCTTCCCAAAGTATTTCATATGTTTTCCTTTAATTTTTTGAACAAACTTGTAACTAAATTTTTTTTAAAAAGTTGAGTCTACTTCAGCAACAATTTGTATGAAAATGTATATGACATTTATAATAATTTTATTTAGTTTTGAATTATAATAAGTTACTTTATTATATTTAACATTTTTTATTTTTCGAACTTTTCTATGAGCTTAATTTCAGTTATGTATTTTTTAAAGCTTTTTGTAATAATTCCAATCCTTACATTTTTTTAGGAATGACTTTATACACTACCAGACTATAATTGTAAATTTTTCTATACATACAATATACTTCATTGCTATCCAAGGGATAGCTTAGGTAAAATGTAACAGGAAGACACAAGATAATTGTCTGGTAGTGTATAAATCATTCCTAAAAAAAAAAATGAGAGGAATGGAACTATTACAAAAAAGCTTTATATAATACATAACTGACATTTAGCTCATAGAATAAATTCGAAAACTAAAAAATTTTGAATTATAATTTATGTAATATTGTTGTGAAAACAATTGTTGCTCTATTATGAACACCAGTGAAAGTGTTGCTGCCTATTGTGTACGAGGCTTAAAATTAAAAATATAACCTAAAAAATATTAAAATCAGTGAAAAAAATTTAGAATGCAATTTCACAAAAAAGTGCCAAATTTCGTGAAAATCCAAAATTGACCCAAGGCTCCATATAAACCATACTCCCAGAAAACAGTTTATTATGCCTAAAACCGTAATAAATAATACTATCATAATAACATTTAATAGAAATGACACTAATAAATTTCGTAATAAATTTGCCATAGATCCCATTTTAAGCAGCCTTCTAAAATTCACTGTAAACGCTAAAACTAATTTCACTGCTGTATTGTAATTTATTCTTATATATTTTTTCTTTTTTTTTTTTTAATAACAGAAATCAGTTTATAGATTTTCGGGATGATTGGTCCATAATTTACCATGGGTCCAATACAAATTCCCCTCCTGAAAATTATTTAAGTCCGGCTAAAAATGTTACGAATCGTGATATTTTATTTCTTAAAAGAAAAGCATAAAACTTTCTGATTGTCGGTTAATAATTTAATAAAAGTCTAAGCCGCAACCAATTTTAATTCTGACGTTCGTTTTTATAAAGATTAATTATTAATATATAATAGATATAGATATAATATAGATCCCGAAATATTCGAGCTGTCGGTGGAGGGTGTCAAAGATTCGGCACAGCCGATTATACCACTCTAACTTGTTTTAATTAAAATTAAAAATATCATTTATTGAAAAAAAGTACGGAATGTAAGAAAAGATAAACACACTGTTTTATTGTTGGAATTGTGTTTAAGCTTTGATATCGTTGCAAATAAGACTTTTAAAGTGTTTGTAATTCTCATTCCCTCTGTAATCTTATTTAATGATATTTTTGTCTTTTCTAAATCCTGAAGAACTGGCCTAAGCAACCAATGAAATGCGCATAGAAACAGCTTATCCTCCAAAAATAAATTCTCAGTTGTTTTACCCAGAATAAAAATAGAATTAAGCACAATAAATAAAATCTTTTAATAAATAATTGTATACCCAAAAACAACTTTGATATTGAAAAAAAAAATTCAAAATTTTGTTCACGGAAGGTTGGTTATCAGGTTATGTGGTTATTTACTTATATTCACAAAAACAAAATACATTTACATGTAAATTCGACCCGAGTTCAATCCCGTGCTCAGTCAAGAATTATCAAAAAAAATTTAATTCATTTCATGTTGTAAATTCCTTGCTTTAATAAAAAAAATTTAATAAAAATCAAATTTGATGATCTTAAGCCTAATTAAACTTCGGTTAAAAACCAACAGTTCAATTAAAAATCATAATCACAGAAAAAAGTGTTTTATCAATTAAAAAAATGGTTTAAAAAGTATTTTAATTTAATTAATGTGATAATTGAATCAATAATTTTTTTAGCTGAAAAAATTTAAAAATTTAATTTTGATTTAATTAACATTTTAATTGTTTTGAACTAAATTTTCAATTAAAATTTTAATTAAATAAGAAAAAATCTTAATTGACTTTTTTCGTTTAAAATAAAATAATTTAAACATTTAGAATTGTTGTTGGGAATTGTCAATATTAATTTAAATAAATTAACACATTGTTTGAAATGGCTAAGTTTTTTGATCACTTTTTTTATTTAAAATTAAATATATCATTTATTGAAAATATTTTTTTGAAAATTTTAAAATTTTTAGTAATCAATATAATCATTTTGGTAATAGGTGCAAAATCGACAACTTGTTTGCTTGATATTATGAATTTAGAATAAATTTGGTGATAGGAGAAATTTAATAATTTTTTCTGTGATTGTTACAAAACACATTTATTTAATTTTTTTAAATATATTTTGTTGCTGTTAATATAACTACATTACCATATACTTATAAAGCCTAGTACTCTGTTCCAATTTGTGAAAAATGTTCAGCAACATCTATTATTTCATGCGAAAAATTTGACATGTATCAATGTTACCTATCTCGAGAGTTTGCACAATTTGACGTTTTTAAACCCACATGTATTTTACTAAAAAATATTTTTTGAAATAAAAAATTAAGTAAAAACTAAAGTTAATATTGATAAAAAAACTGTTACCGGTTGTGGTATTTATGTTTTGCAGTTCTCATTTTAATATTTAGTTTAAACTTTTTTCATTTGCTTAAAATTCCACGTGAAATAAGTGCAGCTTATATTATTTCGCAGTTGCAAAAAAAATGTTGCCAGAAACATTTTCACAAATTAAACAGAGTACAACTCTATCAACATTTTTTCATAGAAATTCCGCACAAGATTTTTTCATATGAGTTTTGACAGCATTTCACGTGAAATGTAGAACAGAGTACTAGGCTTAACATGATAATCATAGTTGGGCACATTCCAGTACCAGTAAAATTTCAATTACCAGTAAATTGTTTTACTGGTAATTGAAATAAGCTTCAAGTACCAGTAAATTTTTAATGGTAATGAAAATGAAATTCCATTACCAGTAAATTTTTACTGGTAATTAAATGAAAATTCCAGTACCAGTAAATTTTTACTGATAATTAAATGAAAATTGCTGTACCAGTAAAAATTTACTGGTAATTAAAAAAAAATATGCATTACCAGTAAATATTAACTGGTAATTAAAAAAAATAGCAGTACCAGTAAAAATTTAATAAAATTAAAAAAAAATTTATGCATATTCAAAAAAAATATATTTTTTTAGAAGATTATATTAATGTAAATTATATTGAGACAATTCAATCAAAATTAAAAAAAACAAAACAGAAAAAGAAACAAAATTACTTCAAATTTAATCTCACACAGAAATATAAGTTTTGAGTACACGTTAAATGCGCCACTATGTGATATTTGCTTTCCTTAGAACTAAAATTTCAAAATTCGTATCACTTAGCTTTTGTCTACGTGAACGATTGACGATTCCTGCAAACGAGAAAAGGCGCTCCACTGGAGCAGATGAGGGAAGAGCCGTGTTGTACTTCATAAAAAGCTTTTTTACAATTGGGTGATTGTGAAGGGATTCAATGTTTTGATCTTCATCGGTAAGGTAAGCTGCTATTTCTGGCAACATCATTCCTGCTCCATTTGAAATGTTTTCTATGTCATTTTCTAGAAGGCAGTATCAAAGTGTAAGGGAAAAGATTAATCCATTTAATTGAAAAGAACATAATAAAAGGACATTACCTTCAGACTCTTTACCGAAATCTAAGAATGACAGTTTTGTATTTGAAAATTGTGTACCACATCGATTAACCTTGTCGTCTGATTTAAACTCTCTCGCGTACTCGTTTAATTTTAGCCTAAATTCATCTTCGGAATGCGTTACTTTGCTGCACTGCTTATTTTAGCAGCTATGGTTGCGCAAAGTAAGTATACTTACCTTTTCAATAATCGTAAAAAATGTGCCATTAAAAAGCAGTTTATTTACACCCAGCAACTCGTGCTCATTCGCGAGATTTGTTAAATCACTGTAAAATTAGTTAATTTTTTATGTTTACTAATTAAAAAGAAAAAAAAACTTAACTACCTTGAACTTTGAGATTCTATAAAAGCACTTTCTTTTGAACCACTGGGAACATCATCCAGAGAATCATCTGATCTATCATTTAGAGAATAATTCTTTGCATCAACTGTAGGATCATATGATTCATCAATCATCGAATCATCCTCATCAAAATCACTTAAATCACTCATTTTTATTTATTTTTTTTTAATTTTATCAAGACTCTTCATTCAACAGGTATCACTTTAAAAATTGGAACTCAACTAATACTCAAAACAACTTTTCAATTAAGTATGAAACGACAGCTTCATTAGCAGTACCGTTAGAATTACAGTTTATCACTTGTTGCATTCACTGATGCCAGATTTGACGAATTAACTTAATTTTGATGATTTTTTTTATCTTCCAATCTGGCAAAAGTGGTTGCATTTATTAAAACTTCAGAAAAACACGGTAGGCACGTGTCATTATTGGATAAGTCCGACCATATGATGCCCTTCTTTAGGTTATATGAATACGAGTCATCGATCACTTTTAGTTCGATTATGCATTTTTTTACACGACAAAATTACTATTTAGTTTTTTCTAAAAATTAATTTTTTTTAACATTACAAAATATACTGCATTACTATTTCCATTACCAATAAACATTTACTGGTACTGCAATTTTTCATTTAATTACCAGTAAATGTTTACTGGTAATGTAATTTTTGTTTAATTAGAAATAAATATTTACTGGTACTGGAATTTAATCTTTATTACCAGTAAAAATTTACTGGTAATTAAATGAAAAATTGCAGTACCAGTAAAAGTTTATTGGTAATGGAAATAGTAATGCAGTACTTTTTTAATGGTTTTTGCCCATCTATGATGATAATCCACCTTTCGTAAACAACCCAACTATAATAATTTTGGTAATAGGTGAAAAATAAACAAATTGTTTGCTTGATTTAATGAATTTGGTGATTAGAGGCAATTTTTAATTTTTTTTTTTTGTGATATTGTGTCATCTTCGAATATCACACACAGAAAAAATTAAAAATTGTCTCTATTTAAAATATAATTCACATAACAATTGTCTCGCGCCAAAAATGGCTTAGTGAGACGAGTTGAAAAAATTAGTGTATCCTATAATTATGTAACAATAAATATTATAAATAATTTTTTACATTTTTACATCTTTTATAAAAAGAACAAAAAAAAACTTATTCGAGAAGCATTTCTATTCGTTCTAATAGATATTCCTTTACATTTTTCTTAAAGATTGATAACCGATTACACGTTTTTAAACTTTCTGGCAAATTATTGTACATTAGACTACCCGAATATTCTATTCTTTGCTTGGTTGTCTCCAGCCAAATTCATAATATCAAGCAAAAAATTTGTTGATTTTGCACCTATTACCAAAATGATTATATTGATTACTAAAAATTTTAAAATTTTTAAAATTGTTTTTTAATAAAGGATATTTTTAATTTTAATTAAAAAAGTGATCAAAAAACTTTGCCATTTCAAACAATGTGTTAATTTATTTAATTAAATACTGATAGTTCCCAACAACAATTCTACAAGCTTAAATTATTTTATTTTAAAGGAAAGAAGTCAATTAAGATTTTTTGTTATTAAATTAATGTTTTAATTAAAAATTTATTTCAAAGCATCTAAAATGTAAATTAACTGCCAGGCCCACAATGTCAACAAGAACATTTTCTTCGCATTTTTATATTGAAAACAATAATAAAAAATTTAAATTTGTTTTTGTTTTCAAAATAAATATACGAAAGAAATGTTCTTGTCGACATTGTGGGCCAGTCAGTAAATCAAAATAAAATTTTTAATTTTCTTTCAACTAAGAAAATAATTCATTCAATTATCACATTTACGGGGCCGGATCAATAAGTCCGTAACTTTTTGAATGAAACACAGTTTTTTTTACAAAAAAAAAATTAATTTTTCAACATAATCTCCTTTTAGCTCAATCAGTTTTTTTTCCAAAAAAAAAATTTATTTTTCAACATAATCTCCTTTTATCTCAATACACTTAGTCCAACGTTTCTCCAATTTGTGTATCCCTTCCAAAAAAAATAGGATTTTTCGACGTCCATAAAATAGGACCTTTGATCAATAATTTCATCGTTGGCGATAAATCTCTTACCATCGAGCCATTTCTTTAGGTTCGGAAATAGGAAATAGTCACTGGGGGCTAAATCCGGAGAATATGGCGGATGAGGTACCAATTCGTAGCCCAATTCATGTAATTTTGCCATTGAGACTGCACACGTGTGCACCCGTGCATTATCTTGATGAAAAATAACTTTTTTTTGGCCATATGGGATCGTTTTTTATTTAAACCCTCGTTAAATCGATTCAATAAGTTGGCATAATATTCGCCGTTTATTGTTTTTCCCTTTTGAAGGTAATCGATGTGGATTATCCCACGTGCATCCCAAAAAAATGTTGCCATCAACTTATTGGCCGACAAACTTACCTTGACCTTCTTCGGAGCCGGTTCACCCGGAGAAACCCATTGTTTAGACTGTTGCTTGGTCTCTCTTGTTGTTGTGTGTACAAAAATTTTCTTTGACTTTTCCCTTTATTTCTTAAGAACAAAAACTCCCAATTTAAGAATTAAAATATTGTTTTAATAATAAATTACTTAAATACGTGTGTCTTTAACACTAAATAGATAAACTAATTAATGACAAAGACACTTAATCATTTTATGACTAATGAATTGTTGTTGTTTGTATGTAATTAAAAGGTCTTTTATTTTTCAATCTAATATGCTTTTAATTTGTTTGAGAGTTGAAAATTTAAGAGAAGTTAGGAAAATTATACACATGCTGTCGTCAGCTAAAAGTTTGCCAACCATATTCAAGTACATGCTACGAATGGGGAAAAATTAAAATGTTTTGCATGGAGTGGGAGAAGTAGAATTTATAGCAGTAGAAGGGATTTAATCTTCTTTATAGACACTCACACTCATGCAAAGTTTTGTGATTGCAGCACGTATAATTAATTTTCTAAAATTGTATCAAGTCATAACATCAAGTGGCTAACAAACAATAGCATTTGCACAAGTGTTGGTTCAAATCAAATCTCAAAAGTAGACACAAATTCCAAACACTTCCCACATTGAATTTGAAAATCTAAATAATATTCACATATACGCACACACATAAACTTAATTATAAATCAAGATAATTCTATTGTGCAGAAAAAATATATTTGGAGTTATATCTGGTATGTTTGAATCTGAATGGGGAATACAAAGTGTCGAATCGTTAAGAATATTCTATGCAAACAGTCTCATAAAACATATTCCAGTTATATAACAGTACTAAAGTAAGCTAATTGCACTGTGGGTTGGATTATTTAGTTTACACTTTTCAACTTTTGATGCTTAACTTTTGAGTTTTAAGAAGAGAGAAGAAAGAAAGAAGGGGAATGGTACGGAAATGCTTGTTCTTTACAGCACGCCTTGTGCTTTTATTTCTACACAGAAAAAAGTTTTTTATTAATTAAGAAAATAGTTTAAAAAGTATTTAAAATTAATGTGTTAATTGAATCAATTATTTTTTTAGTTAAGAGAAAATTAAAAATGTAATTTTCATTTAATTAACATTTTAGTTGTTTTGAAATAAATTTTTAATTAAAATATTAATTAAATAACAAAAAATCTTAATTGACTTTTTTCGTTTAAAATTAAATAATTTAAACTTGTAGAATTGCCCAGGAAAAACTTTTTGAATTTGGGTAATAGGTCGTAGTTATTTCATACGTTACCTGGTAAGTAGTTGTCATTATTCTGAAAACCTCAATAAGTACTTGCTAATAATGACCTCAGTAAGTACTTTTCACTACTATTATTTTCAGTTATGAATATTTGCTTACTAATAATCAGCTAAATAACTACTTATTAGTTGTCTTGATTTCAGTACTGAATATTTACTTACTGGTATTTAGCCCCATAACTACTTATTAGGTCTATTAACTAGCGCCAATTAAATAAAAACTATTTATTTTTTGGCTTCTAGTAAGTATATTGTAAGTACTTACAATTCAACCTACTGGTAGTTAAATAATAACTAGATATTTTATTATATTATAACTAGATATACTGAATTCTGTGGACAACTCGAACAAAAATAAGTAGTTATTCAGCCGACAAATAAGTAGTGTTTATATTTCTCCAACATTACTTGCCTACTTACCAGGTAAGTAAAGTTTTTGCTGGGTGTTGTTGGGAATTGTCAATATTTAATTAAATAAATTAATACAATGTTTGAAATGGCAAAGTTTTTTGATAATTTGCTTAATTAAAATTAAAAATATCATGTTTGAAAATAAAAGTTCACAATTTTACAATTTTTAGTAATCAATATAATCATTTTGGTAACAGGTGCAAAATCAATAAATTGTTTGCTTGATTTTATGAATTTTTTATAAATTTGGAGATTAGAGACAATTTTTAATTTTTTCTGTGTAGATACGAGTATATGCACAAAGATGACTGCAAGTAAATTTTTTTTTATCTTTTCCTCTTTGATTCACTGTGAATAAAATTGTTGTAGTTTTAAAGCATTTATAACCAAAAAAAAGTTGAAGCAGCTTGTTGCGTGTGACGATATTGACAATTTTAAAAGAAAATTGACAAGAAATGTAGCTGAAAAAGTAGATATGCACTCATTTAAGTTACTCCTTATGACGTGCAGCTAGAAGGCTCAATGGACTAGTTATATCTAAGCCACCATTAAGAAACTTGAATGGTAGTTGGGCAAGAAATGATATTGAAAAAGGAAATCTGTTTGTTAATCATCTGAAAAATGTATTTATCCTTAATATACACAGTACAACACATGATTTGCCAACTCAATTCTGTGAACTGTATGTGAAATTAGACCCAAAAAGAAGAATTTCTTCATCATTCGTTTTGTCTTCTTACCTGCGATTTGAAGTTAGTATCGATTTGAAGTTAGTACTATCGTATAGGGGAATTTATCACGTTTTAGGCCCTGTTGTTTGACATAGCTCGACAACCCCTAGCCCAATTTAGTTGAAATAAATTTTTAAAAATTAAGAATTACAATTCCCTTAATCTGTTCATATATTGTTTTCCTATACAAATAACACTTTCGAAGTTAAAAATGAATGTATGAAGGGAAAAAATTATTTTTTGCCTAAAAATTTAAATTTTTTTTTTTAAAAATACATAAAAAATCCAAAATGGAAAAAAGTTTCAAGTCTAGTTATTTTTTCGCAAAGTCACATAACCTATGAGCAAAATGAGACAAAGATCATAAAAATCGAAGCACGCGTTTCGCTTTTATTCTTTTATATAATTGAGTAAATGTATGAATTTCAAAAATTTGCTCGAGATATGCACAACATTATTTGGAGAAAACATTGACACCTTTTTCATGATTCTGAGAATTAAAAAAAAAGGAATAAACAAAAGGTTATTTGATTTTTATGATTGCGGTAATAAATGTGCGTGGACAATTAAACGGAAAGTGGACCTTTTTATTATTTGGGTTTTTCCGGTGGCTACCTATATGATTTTTTTACAGAAATTGCACCCACATTTAAGGGTGGTCATTATTTGGAAAGTTTTGCACAGTTTGAAACGTACAAGTGCTGAATCAGGTATATAGCCAGCCGCCCTTAAAATATGCGCCCATTTATAAGTACCTGGCAGTAAAATATTCAAAAATACGTAGTATTTATAGGTGTGCATTGATCGATTTTTGGCATTCAGCCAGTGCCGACGAACGCGAACAGTAAAAGTGATACTAACTCAAATCGCAGGTAAGAAGACAAAACGAATGATGCAGAAATTCTTCTTTTTGGGTCTAATTTCACATACAGTTCACAGAAATGAGTTGGCAATCAATTAACTGAAAAATGTTGTACTGTGATATCTCACGATATAGCAGTCGAGTTACCGCCTGTGAATGTTAGTGCAGCTATTCTCCTAAGATTCGCTCTTAGAGAAATCGAAAAGGTTATTTGTGATTTAAACACCAAGAAGGCACCCGGCATTGGTAATATCAGTATTAAAACGCTTTTGGAGCTACCAGATAGAGCAAAGAAAATTAGTCTTATTACTTTTAATGCTATTTTACGCCTTCAATACTACCCTCAAGAATGGAAGGTTTCCTTGGTAACCAAGATACCAATGAAATATTTAATTTTAAAGGATCGCCATGATATTATTTAACATTTTAAAATTATTTCAAACTTGCAAAGGAAACACAATTTATTTTTAGTTTTTTAATTTATTTATATTTGGTTATTTATATTTGATTATGTTGCGGGACAGCCGCTTGTGCGACTGTCCGCTTTAAGTGTTCACTTATGATTCTATTTTATTATTATTTACAATAAATTCTTAAGCCTAATTACTTAACATACACTAATACTAATGCATACAAAATGCAACTTATGCAGTAAATTTTTAGTAATCGCTAAGAATTTGCTGACTCGCATATTCTCAGCGATGGGATTGGCTAATATGGACTTTTTAGCTTCAACAAAGTGTGAAGCTCGTGTTACATACAGAAGGTATGGTAACAACGACTAGTCAAACATACTACACCAAAGCCAGGGAAGTATCACACAAAAGTTGAGTCATACAGGCCTATTAGCTTATTATCTAATATCTCAAAGCTATTTGAGAAACTACTAGTCTCAAAATTAACGCCGATTTTAAATGAAAATATGAAATGTTATGAAATGTATTCCAAATAGAGTTTGTTCCCGGTATTTCCTGTCCCGGGAATTCCCGGGATTTTCAATTGTTTTCAATTCCCGCTTTCCCGGGATTTAATTGCGGGATTCCCGGGAAATTTTGAAGAACATCTTTTTTCAAACTTTATTAAATTTATGTCGGACTGGTGTCTAGAATGTGTTATTAGTAGTTTAATCCAACTTAATTTTACCACAATATTTAAATTTGCTACAGTTTAAGACTTATTAAGCTAATTTTTGAGAATGGGCCTTATATAGGGCCTATGATAAATTAGAGACATATCTTCCAAAATTGTATTTCTTGTCTTCACAAACTGAAGTGTAAATTTTACAATAATACTATGTATAAGTTTTTGCGGTTAAGGGCGTAGTAAAGTGTTATCCGATTGTGCTTTATATGCGGCATTTCAAGTAATTTTGAGTCTTATGAAAGTAGATTATGCTAAATTGCACCACAAAAGCATTATTTGTTACGCTTTTAGCCATACTTACATGATTTACGAGATTAGTCTAAACATGGAGCCGTAGGTAAATTATGGACCGATATTCACGAAATTTGGTGCCCATTAAAACGAATTTGTTGAAATTTAATGAAAATAGGTGCATTTCGCCACAAATTTGTGTTAGTTTTTGTTGAGTTTTTAGGGAGGTAGTTCCACATAACTATTTTCCTACTGAAGCGATTCTGCTGGAATTAAAGCCCAATCA
Organism: Pollenia amentaria; assembly: GCA_943735925.1. Classification (NCBI taxonomy): domain Eukaryota; kingdom Metazoa; phylum Arthropoda; class Insecta; order Diptera; family Polleniidae; genus Pollenia; species Pollenia amentaria. The sequence continues at coordinate 176,435,149 of OX031010.1, read as the reverse complement.
GCCAGCCTAGATCTAGAAATAATTTGACACCCATATGGCGAAATCAGCTTAGAATAAACGAAGGACTCACAATACAAATACTTTATGGGACCCTAGATGGATATTAAAAAAAGATTCACATGGGATGGCAAACTTAGTATACCTTCATACACCACTGCGGATTAAGGGTTATAAAATTGTAAAAAAATATCTTACTAAATATATGTAGCCTTCCTGCTGAATTTGTTAAACGTTAAAATTGTTTCAGAATTCCTACTTCGTAATGTAATGCTTTCAGTTCCTTATCGCCCTTCCAGAAATTGTATTCAACTAACGGCCAATTTCAGCCGGTTCAGTTATAATTCACTACCAGTTATAACTGCCGAAAATATATTGTTAGCTGGAAGGTAAGGTAACAGTTAAGTTTGAACTGAACTTGATAAAATTGGCTGTAAGACTTCAATTCTTTCATTCTAATTATGATAATGAGCTCTGAATTTTACAATGTATATACGTATATTGATTTCTGTGATCCTATTGACATAAAAATAACCTCTTAAGTATCTTAAAATAATTTTAATCTTAAAATTTTTACATTTTTGCTATATAATAGATACTAGACTTAATTATTTCAAGCGTATTAGTCAGTAAGAAATATTAGTTTCATTAGAGAAATAAGTAAAGAAATAAATAACAAATTTTGGTCGTGAATCCCGGCATCCCGGGAATTTGATTTTTACTTCCCGCTTTCCCGGGAATCCAAAAAGTGCGGGAATAAAAAAAACTCTAATTCCAAACCATCAATTCGGTTTTAGAAGAAAGCACAGCACAATTAAAGAAACCCATCGAATAGTAAATGTCATAAGAAAAGCCTTTGAAGAAAACAAATATTGCTAAGCACTCTTCATCGATGTGTCTCAAGCTTTTGATAAAGTCTGGCATGAAGGTTTACTACTGAAATTGCAGCAAAACTTACCAGCAAATATACACAAGCTGTTAGAAAGCTACTTAGTCGGTCGTCAATTTATTATTAAAAAAGGCGAATTTTTAAGTTCTCCACAGCCAATTAACGCTGGAGTCCCTCCCTGGGCCCTCTATTATACTTAATTTATACTTCGGACTTGCCAACAAACAGCTACACCCATACCTAAAAATTTGCGGACGATACAGCTTTTCTAAGCGTACACCCAAACAGTCAAAAAGCATCTCGTTACTTACAGGATCATATATATGAACTAGAAAGGTGGTTAAAAAAATGGAGGATAAAGATCAATGAGCAAAAATGTGCACATGTAACATTCACATTGCGTCGGGAAACATGCCCCCCATATTAAAATCAATAATCAAATAATACCCCAACACTCTCTTGTAAAATACCTCGGTATACATCTAGATCGGCGTTTAACGTGGAAATGGCATATAGAAGCTAAATTAACTCAAATGAAACTAAAAGCAATCCAAATTAATTGGCCTATTGGAAGAAATTCTGTTCTTAGTCTCGATTGCAAACTTCTACTTTACAACTCTATATTAAAGCCAATTTGGTGCTACGGTATTTAGTTATGGGGCACTGCCTCGTCTTCTAACATCGAACAAATTCAAAGGCCCCAAAATAAACTTATTCGAATAATCACAGCCGCTCCCTGGTACGTCAAAAACTCAAAAATCCACAAGGATCTCAATGTGCCATTAGTAAAAACTATGATAACGAAATATGCAGTAAAATATTTAAAAAGGCTGGAACTGCACCCAGATCCATTAGCTAGAAATATTTTAAATTATGGCGGCCACACTCGCTTAAGAAGAAGAGACGCTGCAGCACTCACCCAATCAGATGAGCGATAAACACCTACATACATATGCGAACAGAAACCGTGATGACGAAATCTTTTTTGTCTGGCACTGGCAGGACATAAAGCAAATATTAGGATAAGATTTGATTAATTATTGTTAGTTCATATTTAATAGGGAGATCGAACGGTTATTATTCGACCGGTTTTAACCGGTTATTTTAGTTTTGCCCAAGTCGGTAATTTTAAAATGTCCATTTTTCGAATATTAAATAAACCGGTTATTTTGGTATAATAAACCGGTTATTTTAATAATGTGCCATTTATATAAGAGTAAGGAACCTCTTGTTGTAAATGTACCCGCATATTCAAGTATTTTTTTAATTGAATTTTGGCAAACTTAAACTTTTTATTTATTAATTTATTCATTTATTAATGATGTGCTAATAATCCCAATTTTTTAATGAAAACACTGAAATTTATTATTGTGGGAAAGCTAGTTTCTATGCGCATTTCGCTGATTGCTTAGGCCAGCTCGTCAGGAAACGTTTTCCAAATACTTTAGAAAAGCTAAAAATATTATTCAAGTAAGACCATAAAGTGAATGAGAATTTTAAAACACTCAGGTCTTACATGTAACAATATCAAAGCTTCAACAAAGACACAACAATAAACCGTCAATTTTTCTTTCTTACATTCCCCTACAATTGGCTGGTTTTTTCCAACACGAATTGTAGTTGTAAGAGGATAGAAAGAAAAAAAATAACAAAATTAAAAAAAAAAAACAAGTTGCTTAAATAAAGCAGCTTGGCACTTAAGTTTTTTATTTGCCGGGCACATGCAAATTTATTATCAAAAATTATTTTCGGGAATGAAATATTTTATTAATTTATTCATTAATTAATGATGTGCTAATAATCCCAATTTTTTAATGAAAACACTGAAATTTATTGTTGTGGGAAAGCTAGTTTCTATGCGCATTTCGCTGGTTGCTTATTTATATATTTATTTAATTGAGTCTATGGATACACTCCTTACAGACTAAATACTAAATTTAACAATTTTTCTTAATATAACTGCAGTTACATGTTCAAACTTAAAATAATATTGCGTTTAATAATATCAACATTTAAAGAAAAATCTATAAAGTTAAACATTTCATTAAAACAACAACATAATTTTCTAAACGGATCTTCCATCTCGTAGCTTGTTCGAAAAGTTTTAACATATAGTGGGTGATTGAATCGTAATGTGCGTTGAGGAACATTCAAATATATTTTACTTAAAAGGAAATCTGATAAAACATTTCCGTTTTAAAGATTTATAAGAAATGAAACGTTAAGCATAATTCGTCGGCTTTTTAATGTTGGCAGTCGAGTCAAAGCAAGTCGTGATGAATATGATGGAAGCGCAGAATATCCTCGATAAACATCTCTTAAACAAAAGAGTAAAAACTGTTTCTGAACCGATTCGATAAATATAATGTGAACGTTATAGTAGGGATCCCATACAATTGAGCCATACTCTAAAATCGGTCTTACAAGTGTCGTGAATAATCTTTTGGTGATAAAGGGGTCCTTAAATTCTTTTGCCCATCGTTTGATGAAAGCCAAGATTCCTCGAGCTTTATTAACAGCCATCGTGATATGTTCTACAAAGTTTAATTTTCCATCCAACAAAACACCAAGATCTATAATAACGCTTACTGATTCCAGTTTATTACCACTGATATAATAGTTGTGACCAAGGGCGTCACGTCTTCTCGAAAAAGTCATGTGCTTGCATTTTTTCAGGTTAAGTTCCATTAAATTAATGTTACACCAATTATAAAAATTATCCAAGTCCTTTTGGAGATAACTATGATCTGGTGAATGATTGAGGCTTAAAAATATTTTAACATCGTCTGCGAACATCAGTATATTAGAATAATTTATTGCTTCAGGCAAATCGTTGATGAAAAGTAGAAATAAAATTGGGCCCAGGTGACTTCCCTGCGGAACACCGGATTTTACCAATATATTTCTTGAATTTGCAGAATTAAATTTAACGGACTGCGTTCTGTATAACAGATATGACTTTAACCAGCTTAAATAAGTATTATCGAAACCCATTTTATCTAATTTTTTAAGCAGAAGTTTGTGATTAACTTTATCAAAGGCTTTACTGAAGTCAGTATAAATGACATCAGTTTGTTGACCAATAGTAGATCCTTCATTAACCAAAGTAGTTAATTGTAGAATGTTAGTCATAGCTGAAGATCATTTACGAAAACCGTGTTGACATGGCGTAAGTAATGGAGATACTTGATGAACGAGAGAGTCAGTAATACATTTTTCAAATAATTTTGGAATAGCGTTTAATTTAGCTATGCCTCTATAATTTATTATATTTGACTTATTGCCAGATTTGAATAAAGGAATGAGAAATGATTCTTTCCAAATTTTAGGAAAGTAACCATATTTTAATGAAGTATTAAATATAATTGATAAAGGTGTTGCAATAGCTGGTGCATAATTTTTCAAAAGACAACTTGGTATGCCATCTGGACCACACGACAGTGAGGATCTGAAGTTTTTTAAGCATTTTATTATGTGCGTAGTGTCAAGTAATGGGAATGATATTGTTTGAATGGAGTGTACATTAAATGGATAGGTTTCATTATCATCGTATTCGGCGTCAGAGTAAGTAGAGGCAAAAAAATCAGCTAATAAATTGCTAATTTCTGACTCATTGCTTGACTCTGTATTTAAATATTTCATAACTGTTGGGGTGCCATAATTCTTCCTTTTTGAATTAACAAACGTAAAGAACGACCTCGGATTATGATTAAAACTGTGTTTCATTTTGGTTAAGTAGTTTTTGTACAGTTGAGCATTCAGCAAATTGTATTCAGCACGAAGAACAGAGTAGTTTCCATAATCCAGTGCGTGGCCATATTTCTTGTATTTTTTATAATATATATTTTTAAGATTTTTTAAGGAAGATAGATGTTTAGAGTTCCAGGGTGGACCAGTTTGAGAACGTGGTGAATGTTTTGGAATACATTCAACCATATATTGGTACATGGTTTCATAAAAAATTTTAATTTTAACTTTTTATGAAGAATGTCAAAACAAAATGTAACAAAAATCAAACACCATTATGAACAATGTAAATACAAATCACTTATTGAAGCGTGTGTTCCTGTAAAAACCAAAAACAATTCAAAATTCTACAAAAACGTGTTCTGTTAAAAAGTAAATAGTAATTTGTGCGAGAGTATTCTAAATATTATTATAGATGTTATCTCTAGATATATTTCGATCGGGATTAAAAAGACAAACTACTGATTCATATAGACATGCTTAACCACTAACAAATTAAAACTCATTTAAAATAATGTTGGGAGAATATCTAAAATAATAAATTTATTAAATTCCTATAATTTTTTATTTTCTTTTGCAAAACGCTTGTCTAGATCAAACTTTATTTAACAGTTTCTAAATTACATTCAACATTTTTCATTTTTTCGAATTATAAAATACATAACTGAAATTTAACTCATAGAATAAATTCGAAAAAATGAAAAATGTTGAATATAATAAAGTTGCTTATGAAAAAGAAATAATTCCCAATATCTATTTGTTTCTAAATTACATTATACAATTATCTTCTTACAAATAAAGCTTAAGGTATGTTCAGATCTAACCAATATTTGACGAACAAGTACAAAAAACATGACCAGCAAATTTATCAAACTTTTTAGCTTTATTTTTACCAATTTTAATGCACTTTTTTATCTTTATTTGTAAGAAGATAATTGTATAATGCAATTAAGAAACTGTTAAATGATGTTTGATCCAGGAAACGTTTTGCAAAAGCAAAAAATTTTTTAACAAAACTAGTGGTTACGTGTAGGACGTCAAATATTTAATAGGTGTGAACATAGCTTTAGTAAATAAATAGAAATTGTTAAAAATTAAGCAAAAGTTTGATCAATTTACAGGTCACACTTTTCTTGGATTTTATCGTATTTTGTTGGTGCCTTATCTTTGTGAATTGTTTTGTTTTTATTTAAATTAACTTTTATTACAAAATCTTATTTGATTTTTGTGTACTTATGTATTCGAACTAAAACCGGTTAACCGGTTATTTAAAAAATGCTTAACCGAAAACCGGTTTTTTTAAAATAGCAACTATTCGGAATATTCGAAAACCGGGCTTTGTAAAAAGTCGAATAATCGATCTCCCTAATATTTAATATATGAAGATTCAATAAATAAATACTGAAAAAAAAATTAAGTTTAAGAAAATAAGGATTTATATGACCAAGACCTGCTCCAATTAAAAAACTGCAATACGGTACTGCTTCTTTTTGTATCTAAAAAGTCCATATTAAGTTGTTATGTGTACCAATAAAAATCCGGGGGTATATTGATTTTGTCGTTTAAGCCTAGTACTCTGTTCCAATTTGTGTCTTAAAATGGGATTTTGCTAAGTAATACGAGTGATACCAGATTTTCATTATTTAACTTCTAGCGCTTCTAGTTTACGAAAAATTTTACATGTATCAATGTTACCTATCTCGCGAGTTTTCACAATTTGACGTTTTTAATCTTTCAAAGTATGCGACATAGTTTTCCGTATGTAAATACAACACACATGAATTTTACTAAAAATTATTTTTTTAAATAAAAATGAAAGTAAATATCGAGCCATAATAGGAAAAAAGCTTAAGTGACATCATTTTCAATTTTCGTTTTTTTTTTAATAAATGAATGTATTGGCAACACTTGCATCATCTCCAAAAAATCTCATGGTTACAGAAAGCACTGTTACGATTTTCTAGCAAAAACAATTTTAGTTTAAGCGCCAATTTTCATACAAAGTTTTTATGAAATATAATAAAAAAAACCTTTTCCTGTAAAATTTTGTTTTTGTCGCTTAAGCTCTTTTTGCGCTTATGGCTCGATATGGATGAACTATCACCGGTTGTGTTATTTATGTCTTTTCGTTCTCATTTAATATTAAGTGTAAACTTTTTTTGATTTGCTTAAAATTTCACGTGAAATAAGTGCAGCTTATATTATTTCGCAATCGTAAAAAATTTTTTTTCAGAAACATTTCGCAACTTTTTCACAAATTGAACAGAGTACAATTCTATCAACAAAAGTTTTTTCATATGAGTTTTGACAGCATTTCAAGTGAAATGTCGAACAGAGTACCAGGCTTTAGTTGTAAAGCCAGTGTTCGAAAATAAACGTCACATGATTTAGCGTTCAGCTCACACACCCAGAAACGATATCTATATTTTTTAGAGTTTGTGTAGATGAACACAACCCTTTATATCATTCGTAACTATTTTCAAGAAAGTAGCGAAAATTCTATAGAGTTCTGTTCTCCGCTATAAAACAGAACAATTGTAGTGTTTCTGTAGACATACATTATATTTGAATGTTCTATAGTGTTTCTTTTTTACATTGATAAAGAAATGAGAAAAGAAAAAATTTTAGCAACAACCACAGCACAAAAAAGCTTGTGTGTGTATTGTGCACATTAGGGATGCCAGTCCCGAAATGCCGATCCCGATTCGCTGAATCCCGAAAATCCGGGGATTTGAATTCATTGAGAGGAAGGAACAAAAGTTCCTGGTTAAACCCATTAATGCTGTCATTGAAAACGAAAGAAGAAAGTTAAACTTTGTTATTAATTTTAAGCGTGTCTAACAATTAATAAGAAACTTTAATGTGAGAAGTGCTGAAAATAATTAAAGAAGAAAATTAATCAAAGAAATAAATGTCTTTTAAAATGCACAATACAAAAAGAAAAACCAAAAGTTCCGTGTGGTTTTATAATCTAATTGATTCCACTGGTGCACCAAATGCAAAATTTATTTTCGCACTTCCCTCGTAGTTATATGAAAAAAAATATTTATTTTTCAACATAATCTCCTTTTAGCTCAATACACTTAGTCCAACGTTTCTCCAATTTGTGTATCCCTCCAAAAAAAAAAATAGGATTTTTCGACGTCCATAAAATAGGCATTTGTTTGATCAATAAGTTCATCGTTGGAGCTAAATCTCTTTCCACCGAGCCATTTCTTTAGGTTCGGAAATAGGAAATAGTCACTGGGGGCTAAATCCGGAGAATATGGCGGAAGAGATACCAATTCATAGCCCAATTTTGCCATTGAGACTGCACACGTGTGCACCCGTGCATTATCTTGATTTTTTGGCAATACGGGATCGTTTTTTATTTAAATCCTCGTTAAATCGATTGAATAAGTTGGCACAATAATCAATGTGGATTATCCCGCGTGCATCCCAAAAAACTGTTGCCATCACCTTATTGGCCGACAAACTTACCTTGGCCTTCTTCGGAGCCGGTTCACCCGTCACACAAGTTGTCACACGATTACGTTAATGGTCAATTGAGAGCAAACGTGGCACCCATCTTGCAGACAGCTTTCTTAAACCCAGCTGATCATTTAAAATCGAAACCACACTGGCAGTTGAAATGCCTATGGCATCAACAGTCTCACGCACTTTTACACTTCGATCGGCCAACACCATATAGTGAATTTTTTCGACATTTTCGGGAACCACAACGAAAGTCAGTAAACCACTTTTTTTACCATTGAATTCGATAATGCAGAGTCGCCATAGTATTTATCAGAGTACGGAGAGTGCTCGAATTAAACTCGCTCGCGAGCGAGTCCAATTCGAGCGAGTTTTATTTTCAACATTGAAAAGAATTATTCTTTACTGCTCGCGAGTTTAAAAAATAAAACTCGCGAGCGAGTTTTATTTTTGCAAGTTGAAAAATATTGCTCGCGAAAAGAATTCAAATTTTAAGAGTCAAAAATAAAACTCAACTCGCGAGTCGAGCTAAAAAGAATTGTTCGCGAGTTTTATTTTTGCGTATGAATTTTTTTTAATTAAAAATATATTTTTCCTGTTTATTTGTTTGTATGTGTGGATAAATGTGTGTATGTATGAATATTTCATCGAAACACAGAACAGCATTAGCAAATGGATCAGAAGTAAGGTGGGAAAAGGTATTTATTGATACAGCAAATATTACGTTGTGACAAGTATAACTAACCATGAAGAAGAAATAGCAAAGGAAAGGATTCGTTTAAAAGAATGCAATCATGTTATACGTTTCAAAAATATAAAAAAGGCAGTTCATTAATTTCCTATGAATCGTAAACACTTCTATGTAAGTCACTAATGAACGCATACATTTTATTACACATCATTCAAAATTTAACATTTATACGTATTGCACATATATTTTAAAACACACTTATCTACCTGTTTATGAGCAGCATTCACTTGTGTGCATTTTTTTTAGTATAAACATTACAACCCTTTTACAACCCTTTCCCACACGTTTTGCCAGCCATTTTAACATAAACATTAATATAATAGGTTTTTCAGACCCATTGCACTGACATTTAAACACTCACTAGGGATCAAACAAACATATCAATGATCACATTTTCTATAAATAGTCGTGATTGTTTACTACCTGCTGATGTTTTCTATAAGAATCAACTAATTTGACAAGACAATTATGTGATGGCTTTTGCTACCCTAAAAAACTCTTAATTCATTTATAACATTGGTCTTCAAAAACAAATGTAAGTCTTTAAATAAAAACATACCTATAAAATATAAAGATTTTGAAGCGGTTAATTTAAATCCGTTTGCAGTTTCAAATTTTTTTATGGGCTTGACTAATATTCCGCCCGAAATAAGGGCCGATTTTTATAAAAACACCAACAAATGATTATTAATAATATTTCCTTTAAGTCAAACGAATAACATTTTTTATATTTTCCACTGTTTCGGACATTTTCAGAAATTAGTGGCGATAAACTTTTATTTTCAAGCAAAATTAGTACTATTTTTTGTTTTCAAAAATTTGTTAACAAATTTAGAACAATTTTTTTTATTATTTATCAGAAAGCCAGATATATTGCGGATAAAATGAGCCATAAACCATGAAAATCGATTGACAAATGTTTATTTTATTCATACCAATCATTACCAATCTCAAACACTTTTATTTAAGTCATTTAAGAACGCATACATTTTATTACACATCATTAAACATTTTGCAGGTTTACATATTTTTAAACAAGAAAACCAGAGTACGGAGAGTGCTCGAATTAAACTCGCTCGCGAGCGAGTCCAATTCGAGCGAGTTTTATTTTCAACATTGAAAAGAATTATTCTTTACTGCTCGCGAGTTTAAAAAATAAAACTCGCGAGCGAGTTTTATTTTTGCGAGTTGAAAAATATTGCTCGCGAAAAGAATTCAAATTTTAAGAGTCAAAAATAAAACTCAACTCGCGAGTCGAGCTAAAAAGAATTGTTCGCGAGTTTTATTTTTGCGTATGAATTTTTTTTAATTAAAAATAGATTTTTCCTGTTTATTTGTTTGTATGTGTGGATAAATGTGTGTATGTATGAATATTTCATTGAAACACAGAACAGCATTAGCAAATGGATCAGAAGTAAGGTGGGAAAAGGTATTTATTGATACAGCAAATATTACGTTGTGACAAGTATAACTAACCATGAAGAAGAAATAGCAAAGGAAAGGATTCGTTTAAAAGAATGCAATCATGTTATTCATTCATTCATTCATTTTTATTAGTTCCAATAATATTTACAATTTACATCTTAAAGTTCTGTGCAAATAGTTTAAGTTTTTGTACTTATTCTTCTTAAAAATTTATAGTTAGATATAAAATTATATACACATTTTTATAGTTGTATTGGAGGCAAAAATTTAAAAAACCTATTTAAATATTTTCTAAATTTTAATAAAAACATCTACAAACTACTTACTAACTACTTAGGCTAATGCTAACTCATTAATATAGGGGTTTTCAGATCCAGAACATCTTTCATAAAAATTTGTAGTGAGTTTATTTATTCTTGATATAACTAGATCAGTTTCAGAGATTGTATGAAGTCGCACTGTTGAGTAGTGCCAGGGTAAATTGTATATGAGTTTTAATAATTTATTTTGTGAAGTTTGAAGTTTTTTAATATGACAAGTGGCGCATTTTTCATACATAGGCGCTGCATAAAATATTATGGCTTGGAAGATTAATTTAAAAATAAGTTTTTTATTTTCAATATTCAGGGCAGAGTTTCTGTTGAGAAAAGGATAGAGTATTCGGGTGAAAATATTCACCCTGTGCAATCATGTTATACGTTTCGAAAATATAAAAAAGGCAGTTCATTATTTTCCTATGAATCGTAAACACTTCTATGTAAGTCACTAATGAACGCATACATTTTATTACACATCATTCAAAATTTAACATTTATACGTATTGCACATATATTTTAAAACACACTTATCTACCTGTTTATGAGCAGCATTCACTTGTGTGCATTTTTTTTAGTATAAAAATTACTTTTACAACCCTTTTCCACACGTCTTGCCAGCCATTTTACCATAAACATTAATATAATAAGTTTTTCAGACCCATTGCACTGACATTTAAACACTCACTAGGGATCAAACAAACATATCAATGATCACATTTTCTATAAATAGTCGTGATTGTTTACTACCTGCTGATGTTTTCTATAAGAATCAACTAATTTGGTTGTCACAAGACAATTATGTGATGGCTTTTGCTACCCTAAAAAACTCTTAATTCATTTATAACACTGGTCTTCAAAAACAAATGTAAGTCTTTAAATAAAAACATATAAAATATAAAGATTTTGAAGCGGTTAATTTAAATCCGTTTGCAGTTTCAAATTTTTTTATGGGCTTGACTAATATTCCGCCCGAAATAAGGGCCGATTTTTATAAAAACACCAACAAATGATTATTAATAATATTTCCTTTAAGTCAAACGAATAACATTTTTTATATTTTCCACTGTTTCGGACATTTTCAGAAATTAGTGGCGATAAACTTTTTTTTTTAAGCAAAATTAGTACTATTTTTTGTTTTCAAAAATTTGTTAACAAATTTAGAACAATTTTTTTATTATTTATCAGAAAGCCAGATATATTGCGAATAAAATGAGCCATAAACCATGAAAATCGATTGACAAATGTTTATTTTATTCATAATTATTTAAGGCAGCTTTTATGAAAATAATATGTTACCAATCTCAAACACTTTTATTTAAGTCATTTAAGAACGCATACATTTTATTACACATCATTAAACATTTTGCAGGTTTACATATTTTTAAACAAGAAAACATTTATACATACAAACACACATACATTCTTATCAACATGGTTATGCCCAGCATTCATATGTGTGCATATGTTTTTATAACCCCTTCCTACACATTTGCCTGCCCTTCGTTTCTAAAAATTCATATGTATGTATATTTTTACTTCGCACAAGCAAACATTTATTTTTTTAAACGAGTTGCTCGATTTCAACTCGTATGCGCTCGTTTTCTGCTCGCATAAAATTTGTACTTACGAGTTGAAAAATAAAACTCGTAAGCACAAATTTTAAAACGAGTTGTTATCTGCTTACGAGTCGAGCACAAAAATCTTATGACTCGTAAAAAATTTGTGCTCGCGAGTTTAAAAATAAAACTCGCGAGCACAAATTTTAAATTGAGAGAGTTGACTCGAATTGTGCTCGCGAGTAGAATTTTTTCCTACCCTGAAGAAAACATTTATACATACAAACACACATCCATTCTTATCAACATGGTTATGCCCAGCATTCATATGTGTGCATATGTTTTTATAACCCCTTCCTACACATTTGCCTGCCCTTCGTTTCTAAAAATTCATATGTATGTATATTTTTACTTCGCACAAGCAAACATTAATTTTTTTAAACGAGTTGCTCGATTTCAACTCGTATGCGCTCGTTTTCTGCTCGCATAAAATTTGTACTTACGAGTTGAAAAATAAAACTCGTAAGCACAAATTTTAAAACGAGTTGTTATCTGCTTACGAGTCGAGCACAAAAATCTTATGACTCGTAAAAAATTTGTGCTCGCGAGTTTAAAAATAAAACTCGCGAGCACAAATTTTAAAATGAGAGAGTTGACTCGAATTGTGCTCGCGAGTAGAATTTTTTCCTACCCTGGTATTTATCAAGCTTTTCCTTGGTTTTATTGACGGTTTTTTTTTCGCAAAAAATAATTTTTAATGAGCACTCGAAATTCACTTTCTTCCATTTTTAAAAAAATCCACGATATTGTATGTATTGAACAGCTGTTTAACGCAAAGTAGTCTATTAACAGGTGGTACTTGATGGGAGCAGTGTTGCATTTCATATAACTACGAGGGAAGTTCGAAAAGTCACGGACTTATGGATCCACCCTCGTATCTATATTCTGGCTCCTTGAGTAATTCTAAGTCTATTTAGCCATGTCCGTCTGTCCGTCTGACTGTTCGTCTGTCCGTCTGTTGAAAGCACGCTCACTTTTGAAAAACGCAAAAGAAAAGAACAAATTGTCTTTTGTTAATTGTCAATTGGTCTCAAATTGCTTTTAGTTATTCTAAGCAATTTGGGAATTGAAATCCAGCAACATCAGTTGAGTAAGATGAGAACTATGAATCAAAATGAGGAACCACCACCCTAAAAAAATTGATAATTTTGATACAAAAACTAACATAAATGGTGGAATAATGCACGGAATGATATAAAATTTTGCACGAATTCGCTTTATACGACTCTTAAATTTCGTGAAGATCGGTCTATAATTGACCATAGGCCCCATATAAACCCTACTCCCCGAAAAAACAGTTTAGTACGCCTAAAACCGTAATCAATAACGCTATCATACTAAAATTTGGTTCCTTCCTCATTGTAAATTTTTACCAGATTTTTCTTTAAATAATTAACATCTATCACACTTCCCATTGTAGAGTTTCGTTAAAAGTTCCAAAAAACATTTGCAATCTTTACTCCAGTATTTGCCATACATTCAAATGGAAATCAAAAAAGTAAATGAAGATAAATTTTTCTAAAAACAAATTTTTTTTATCCACTCTGGCGGGAATTTGTATGTTTGTCCTAAAGACGATTATTTACAAACACCATCATTCAAACATGTGTACATGCATGCCAGCACATGCATGCAGACACATGCATAAATTTATTTCAAAGAAGAAAAATATGCGAATAAACTTTGCAAAATTTCGTATGCAAAAAAATCACTTTTGTTTAACTGACTTCTTTTTTTACTCCCCTAATTCACATCATGGTGGAGATTAAAAGAAATAAGATTATAGAAAAATCCTTTGAGTCTAATTCGTTTGGAGTGAACTAACGGTCGGTAATGAGCTAACAGCCACTGCGTACTTAGGTACAACTAAGATAAGGGTATGCAATACCGATTACGAAAAAACCGAAATCGTCAAACTTCGAGTTTTTTTTTGTAAATTTGAAGTACAAAATTTGTGACAATTTCGATTTTGTTACGTTATATATACTTTTTATACCCTTTACCACGAGAGGTTGCATGTCATAGGGTTAAATGACATAAGGTCCATGGATATAATAACATATTTTAGTGTATCTTTATGTCACTGGACATTATGAAATGACATCTCCACGAGACAGCCATTTTTTTTTTTTTTACTTTCGTTTTAATCTCTAATTATTCTAATTTTTTGACTTACAAATTATTAAACAAAAATTGTATTGTTGTTTAAATCAGAGTTCAAAAAAAACTTTACTCTATCGAAGCGTATTTTTTTTGAAAACACAATTTGTACACAAACAAAAAAAGCTACACAACGATTGTGATTTTACGAACAAATATACGTACTTAAAGTACCGATTATAAATGCATTTCAAGAAGTATCAGGAGGATGTTTAAGAAAGCAGTTTAAACTATAAACAGGCTGCGGATGCCCTTAAATGAATTATATGCCTTGTGAAACATACAGGGATGTATCATGGATGCCACGAATGCAGTTCAAAATGTACACAACATAATGAAACTCATATCTAGAGCAAAAGGTTCATTAGAAAAAAAGTTTTAAACTTCTATTAACACAGTATACTGTGAATTAATTTTAAAATATGAATTTTGAACTTTTTATCATTGTGATGTTAGCCTTAACATCACTTGGCCAAATTCTCATCAATAGGATGACACATTGGCGTCACGGAAATGAAGAATTGGAGTCGGTGTTATAAAACATGTAATTTTACGATGACAAACTGTCACCCAATTGAGTCATTGTACTTGACCTTAAGTCAAATTGAGAGAATACCATTATTAACTTATCCGTTACACATGTTTGTTTCACATTTGTTGTATTTCGCCCTTTTTAACAGAAGAACTCTCAATTATAAGACACCAGCAGCATGCCCGATATGGTTTACGTAATAATTCCACTTTAAAAATTTGATGTATTTAAATAAATAATTAAAAGAAAATGAAATATGGGGCTTTTTGCTTCTAATTTTACTTTTTAAACATAAAAATAATGTAAATAATATATTATGACATAATATAATGTGCCATCGATGACAGTTTTTCATCGCACTGCTGACAATTTGTCTGTTCTGATGCCAAAATACATCACCGTTATGACGCCTTTTCTATCAGTGTACACAAAATGTGGCATCGAATTGATGTCACTGTAGTCATAGCGTAGATAACGTATAAAATATGACAAAATTTTAGGACGTTCGTCATTGGATAGATGTCACTTTTTGCCTCATTGATGCCATTTGTAAAAACATTGATGTCATAATTCTGATGTTAGGGCATCCTCAGTATGAAGATGCATTTTTCTCTGAGTGCAGTTACTATTTAGAACTAATATTAATGTACCCGGGTGTCCGGTATACTACACGTACTTTGTTTGTTTATTATTTTTGATTTAATGAAAGAAAATGGATCTTAAATTGATAAATGTTTTATGTTTAATGTCGGCAATTATGTATGGAATAGAATATCCGCCTCTGTTAGCCTCACAAATGCGAGCCCTTTTGAGCACATTTTTCAGTACATTCTCACACTTTTCACGCGGTATTTCATTAATTTCATCACTAATATTTTGTTTGAGTTGCTCAAGCGTTTCTGGTTTGTTTGCATAAACCTTGCTTTTCCGATATCCCCACAAAAAAAATCCGGAGCAGTCAAATCAGGCGACCATGGAGGCCAATTAACATCACCATTTCTTGAAATAACTTGTTGTCGAAAGAGGTCTCGCAGTAATTCCATTGTAATCCTGGCTGTATGCGATGTGGCGCCGTCTTGTTGATACCACATGCTAATCAAGCCCAAAGCACGCAGTTGTGGCGTTAAAAAGTCTTCCATCATGTCACAATATCGCTCCCCATTCACATTTAGCGTTACGCCGTTTTCATTTTCAAAGAAGTAGGGTCCATTGATTCCTCCTAACCAAATTGCACACCAGACTGTCACTTTTTATGGATGCAAAGGAGACTGATGAATAATTTGAGTGTTTTCCATTGCCCAGAACCGACTGTGTTTATTCACATATCCATTCAAATGAAAATGTGCCTCGTCACTCATTATGATTTTTTCATGAAAATCGGGGTTGTCTTGGGCGAGATGTAACATCCTATTGGCATATGTACGGCGGCGTAATTGTTCTTTTGGAAGAATATCTTGTGTCAACTGAATCTTAAATGGAAACAAGTGCAAATCCTTTTGCAAAATTGTGGCCAAAGTTGTTCTTTGAAGACCAAGCTCCTAAGCACGGCGTCAAATTGAGGTTGATGGATTGCTTTGAACACTTTCTTCTGCCGCAGTAATGTTTTCAGCCGATCTTGCCGTACGTTGTGGTCCATGCTTGGGTCTATCTCCTACAGAACCTCTTTCTTCGAAATCATTCACTACACGATAAATAGTGCGTTTTGTTGGCACGTTGATTCTCCCAAAAATTTCACGTAACTTTCTCATCGTCGCAGTAATCGATGATTGATTTTGATAAAATGTTTTAACGATTAAAACACGTTGGTTTATTGAATATTTTTCCATGATAAATTTGCAACGTGTCTACTTTACGACTACCAAATATGAACTGTCAAGACTAATGTTTACCAAAAATGGCGGTAAAACAAAGTAGTATACCTTCCCGGCGGACACCCTATAGAGATAAAAAATTATTACCCGCCTGCTCATTACAAAATCCCCGTTAAACAAGAAAATAAAACCATAAACTAACATAACATTTGTAGCGAAATGCCCTTAGTGTCATGACATTTGCCACGAAGTCTCTTTGTATGACAAAAAATTATACTACCTATTTAAATGCTGACCGGTCTATACTTTGATATGGGTCCCACATAGGCTTGCCAGACTGTCTTGATTTTTCTTGATTTACAAGAATTTTTAGTGCTAGCCAAGAACCAAGAAAAAATATGTTTTGTCAGGATTTTTGAAGGCCCAACCAAAAAACAACCAAAAAGCACGTGATATTTTTTTAAATTTGCTTACAGGTTTTCTTAAACACAGCTGTGTTAAAAGGAAAAATCTATCAAAAAACACTAAACACTTAAAACACTGATCAGCAAAAACCAAAAAAATTTTGAGACTCTTTAAACAAAAATGTATGGACTTAACAAGGCATGTTCTGACAATCGCAAAACGCTTAACATTTGCGATTCTGACTTGAAATCGCACAATAGATGTGTTGTAAATCGCAATCGCAAGAAGTTTTGCGATTTCAAATTGCAAAAGTATGCCCAAGGGAACTAGAATCCCTCTAAACTGAACATTAATAACACTGTGCTAGTTAAAAAAAAACCAAGCCAGGGACCTGGCGTTTTAACATAATTCGGGTACGCTGAATCCAGTGTTGCTAAACGTTATTTTTAGTTAGCTCTGGTTTTCGAGATATACCGTTATTTCGCACAACTTTTGTTCGCGTAACTCAAAAACGGTTTAGTTTATTGAACAAACTCAAAAGAATAAATTCCACAATAGACAAAATTAAAGAATTTTAAACATACAAATATGGCGGTTTAAGAAAATTCTTAAATTTGGCCCCTGCAGTGCCTTGGATGTCCCTAAATGGGTCTAATGCATGGCCAACGCCACTTTGTTTTTCATCCCAATCATTTATTTCTAACGTACCAACCCGCTATCTCCATTCATTAAGGGTGTTCCTATACAAATGTTTAATACAAACTAGGAATATATTGAAGAAAAAGTGCCATAAATGCCCAGGAGTCGCCCCTAGTGGGATATAATATATGACAGACCTCAATTAGTTTTTTGTCCTTAATATTTTCTCGAGACATACTTGCTCTTCATCTCCACTTCTTAGGGGGGCTCCCTACTACTACTATTCGTGCGTTTTATGAAATGCTTAAGTTAATTACAATTTTTCTACTTTTGTGAATAAAATCAAAAGTTGTTAACAGATTTTAATCGTTTATGGCTTGTTTTGTTTGCAATTTCGTTTTTTATTAGAATCATAGCTGCACTTTCACATTTTTGATGAATTTTTAATAAACAAAAATTTCCAAATGTTGCTAACTAACTGTTCTAACACGAATGCGCATATGAAAAGTTTAACTTTTCTTAAAGAAAATTTATATTGTGGAATTTCGGTTTTTTAGTTTGTTCAATAAACTAAACCGTTTTTTTTCTTTGAGTTACGCGAATATAAGTTGTGCAACCTTCTCCATTTTCGAAATAACGGTATATATCGAAAACCAGAGCTAACCTAAAAAACTGTTAGCACTACTGGATTCAGCGTACCCGCATTATGTTAAAATGTCAGGTGCCCAGTTTGTCTCAAAAAAAAGTGTAAATTTTTAGCACAGTGTAATCAAAAACATTAAATAGCTGAAACAATACCAAAGCGTATAGAAAATTTGGTGCGGTCAGAGAGTTCATTTGCTTGTATTTTTTGTTTATTACTGGTTTTAGCAACTGTAAAATCTTTTTTAATTGTCATAACTATTTTCAAAATCAAGATTTTTTTAGTAAATGTCAAGAATTTTTCAAACTTGTATCTGGTAAGCCTGTCCCACATAAAGGCCCACTCCCACAAATCATTTTTATACACCTGAAACCAAAACAAATTACGATATTTTGGTGAAAGGGATTTTTTTTTAAGATTTATGTATATGATATTATTATATGAAAGCGTAAGTTTATGATAAATCTACTACTACATAATTTTCTGGCGAGATTGCGACTTAAATGTGAGTAATTTCTGCTGCATTTGAGCTTCATACGTATGTTATTTTGAGATTTGTGATATTATATGTAATTTTTATAGGTGGGTTTTATGGGGACAATGATTCCGAATAGAACCACAACAACCACAAGCTTTTCTTTAACGATTTTTATTTATATAGGGGGATTTTTTTTAGCTGCATGAGACTTAAAATGATAATACATACAATACAGAAGTATTCTTGAAATGAATTTTTTATTACCATCTGGTATATAATTTTATGGCATTTATTTTTAAATATAATTTCTGTTATACATCCGCCGCGACTCCAAGTTACATGATACATTCGATCAGTTAAATTTTTGATAACTTTTTCAAATAAATCTGGAAGTATGGTGCCAATGGTGGCTTGAATATTGGCTTTCAATGCTTCAAGAGTTGCTGATGTGTCGGTTTAATCCACTGACTTAACTTTGCCCCATAAAAAGTAATCCAAAGGCGTTAAATCGCGTGAACGAGGGGGTAAGTGAACAGGACCACTTCTGGAAATAAAGTTGTCACTAAAACTAAATTTGCAATAAATCTAATGCTTAATGCTCGATATCCGCAATGACCAACCCATAAGGTTACGTTTCGCAGCAAACGTAGCAAACGGCTGCAAACGTAATGGGATTGCTTCACACAATACTCAATACCACTGTATATCAAGTTGCGACGGCGCAACCAAATGTCATTGATGTTTAGCTGATAAATTTTGAAAAAACAAAATATAAGTTAGCATGGCTCAATAGCGCTCGCATTCACCGTGGCTTACACCCTCATTTTGAAAGAGCGTGTGAGCCACAGTTAATTTTAATGGATGTACTGGTGATTCGTTAACGGCATTTTTGCTTATTGACGCAGTCATTTAGCCAGAAACAGGGATGTTAAATGGGGCTTTACATTTGGTACCAACTTCCAAGAAAAATTTTTCTTTTTGGACCTTTACGGTACCATTTTCTTAAAATTTATTAAAACAACAAAAAAAGTACATAAAATTTCAATTGTACACAAAAAAACAAAACTTCACATTAACTTACATTATTTGTATGAATAAAATAAGGTACATAAAAGTCTTTTGAATAAGGGATCAAAATCAGGCACTTATTTGTCAGGTTAAAAAATAAACGATTTGGAATTTTTATATCATAGCAGTCAGAATTCGATCTTAACCAATCCTTTGTTTGTATGAGACTTGATAATGTTGGCACATGTAGACT
The DNA here is from genome assembly GCA_943735925.1 of Pollenia amentaria. Lineage (NCBI taxonomy): Eukaryota > Metazoa > Arthropoda > Insecta > Diptera > Polleniidae > Pollenia > Pollenia amentaria. Next base: position 176,415,004 of record OX031010.1, on the reverse strand, counting down.
GTTTCTTTCCTTAAGCTTCGTACAGACGGTAGTCAGATGTAACAATTTTGTTAGCCGGCGTTACCAAAAGAAATATTTTCCTTACGATGGTGCCAAATACAAATGAGGTTACAATATTCACACAGTAGCAAGACATTTTTAGTCAATTTTAATGCAATTTAAGCAGCGCTATTTACCAATACTGGAAGATCTGACCACCATCTATACGAAGCTTTTGTTTTTATTATGTTTTGAAAGAAAAAACTCTTTACATTTGCAGACGAATGTGGAATGGATAAAATTCCAGCAACGACTCTAGAAATGTCGGAAACATATGGACATTCAGCTCGTTTTGTAAATTAGCTACTGCCGACAAAAAAACTATGTTTTAAGTTTTTAACGACTGCAGTTGCTCAACATCAGCTAAAGCCATAAATTGATTACACTGGTTTACAGCCAAAAAATACCAAGAACGCCACACGCCTAGATAAGTTAATTGGAACCTCCTGAACACGAAAAACGTAGAATTTTTTTTTTTTTTCTAAGTACCGTTTTTTAGATAACGGTACTTTTGTGTTTTTCGGTGTATGGTCCCAGTCAGACCCTTGTGGAGCCCAGCCGAGAAGTGCGATCAAGATAAATGGCATATCGTTGCAAAGGTAATTGAATACCTTTTTTGTCGATATGCCGCAAATTTCTATCTGATAAGAACTGGCTGAGTTATGGTACCTCAAAGCTCAAAATTTGCCTATTTTTTACGTTTTTTTTCAAAATGTTTCATTTTTATTTCGTTTTTTTTTCTTCGTTATAGTAAAGAACTGGAATGTTTTATTTTTTTACCAAATAGTTTATTTAATTACCAATATTTTAAGCGTAAAAAAAATTGGATGAAAAATAAAGGTTTTATTCAGGATTTTGGGGATCGACTACATATTCCTCTTCATTGCTCACACACTATATTCGGGGGGGTAAATTCAAAAAATTTAAATTAAAATGACGAGCGGCTTGAACTTTTGCGTTTTTTTTTCGAATGGATCTTCGCGAATGAGGAACCAACAATAGTTCGCCATCATTTGTTCATCCCACCAGCCTTTGTAACGTCTCTCGATTTCTTCCATTTTCTGGTGAAATCTGGAAAATACATAAAGGAAACATATGAAGGAATGAAAGAACTTCTCGATCTCATACATTATGACCAACATCAATGGAAAGTTTGCTCTGATTTTAAATTAGTTGCCATACTATCTGGATTGCAAGGGGGCAATACGAAGTTTTCTTGTTTTCTATGTCTATGGGACAGCCGTGACCGTCAGAATCACTACACCCGAAAAGTTTGGCCCGAGCGAAGTGGACGTACGCAAGGAGTGTACAATATCAAAAATGACCCACTCATTCCTCTGGAGAAGAAAATACTTTCTCCATTACATATTAAGCTTGGGTTATTTACAAATATTGTGAAAAAGTTGCCAAAAGACAGTCTTGCCATGAATTAGAGACGTTACAAAGGCTGGTGGGATGAAAAAATTATGGCGGACTATTGTTGGTTTCTTATTCGCGAAGATCCATCCGCAAAAGTTCAAGTCGCTCGTCATTTTAATTTAAATTTTTTGAATTTACCCCCCCAAATATAGTGTGAGAGCAATGAAGAGGAAAATGTTGTCGTTCCACAAAAACCTTAATAAAAACTTTATTTTTCATCCGATTTTTTTCAAATTACGCTTAAAATATTGGTAATTAAATAAACTATTAGGTAAAAAAATAAAACATTCCAGATATTTACTATAACGAAGAAAAAAAACGAAATAAAAATGAAAAATTTTGAAAAAAAACGTAAAAAATAGGCAAATTTTGAACTTTGAGGTACCATAACTCTGCCAGTTCTTATCAGATAGGAATTTGCGGCATATCGACAAAAAAGGTATTCAATTACCTTATATGCCATTTATCTTGATCGGACTTCTCGGCTGGGCTCCACAAGGGTCTGAGTGGGACCATACACCGAAAAACACAAAAGTACCGTTATCTAAAAAACGGTACTTAGAAAAAAAATTTCAGCGTTTTTCGTGTTCAGGAGGTCCCACTTAACTTATCTAGGCATATGGTGTTCTTGGTATTTTTCCAAATTAAAAATTTGTAAAGCAGTGTTATTGATTGAATCAAAATTTGCAATTTTATTCGGAAACATTTTACTAGAAGAGGCACAATACTACTTGTTTTACCCGAAATAACATTATAATTTTTTTTTTTTCGTTATTAAAGTTGACTTTGGTTCTCAAAACTTCGCAAAATTTTATACAAAATTGTCTTGCATTTTCTTTAATTTCTTTAACAATAATAATATTGATGTTATTTGTAAAAATATATAAAAACACTTCTGTTTCGCAATAAATTTCTTCAAAGGGCATGTGATTTTTGTCTACGATAAGGTCTACGATAGATATATCACATTCATCCAAAACATTTTTATTAATTTTATTTCGTATTATTTGGCGGAAAAAAGTTAGACTCAGTAAAAATACATGCATTCGAGCATCTTCTGATTGCATTTCTAAATTAACCATGTTTATAATTTTAAGTGCATATTGCATAAAAAAAATGCAATTTAAAAGAAGGATTTTTTTTAAATCCTGATGAAAGCAATAATAATTAAAAAAAATTAATGTAATAAAAAGGACTCTAAAATTTACTTGCTATACTAAAAATTCAAAAAGGGGGACTATGACACATTTTTAAATTGTACCAAATGATTCACGGTAGTACCACGGTTCTTTAGAAGGTTAAAATGCACCAAAAAAAAAGTACCAACTTTAACATCCCTGGCCAGAAGTGAGCTTCGTAAAATGGTCAAAATGCTCTATATACTTCGCGAATAGATTTATTTTTTTAATTTTCCACAATTTGGAGGCTTACTGAATAGAAATTCCAACACAGTTTGGCATTCTTAGCTGTCAAACCATAGTTACCGATACCGAAGGTTCTCATGCAGTTAAAAAAAAAACACCCAAAAAAACTTCCCATGCACAGAAAGAAAAAACAAAAAACAAAATGGGATAACTTTCGAAAACCAATATGCGTGCATAAGCATGAGCTTGTAAAAGTTTATTGTAGAAACAACAACAACACTACAAGAAGAAAAATACAGATAATGTTCATGTTAAAATAAAATAAGAAGCAATAATTCCCATATTATATTTGCTTAAATTATTGAGTTAAATACATAAAATTCTCAAAGTACAATTATTAGGAAAACCATAGGGGGCGTGCTGCCTGCTGGTGTCTTATAATTGAGACTTTTTCTGTAAACAAAGGGCGGAATACAACAAAAGTGAAATAAACATGTGTTAACGGTTAAGTGAATAATAATATTCTCTCTATCTCTGATTGTCTGGAGTAAGTGTTAAGTTTGGAAGCTAATCTTACTTTCGGATTATTACAAGTACAAGTCGGGATAAAACCAATTAGAAATTTTTTGGAGATTAATTTGATCTCACTTTAAGTTAATTCCATCCCGTTTTCGGACTATGCTAAGTATGGGGCACTTAAATAATCTGTACTTGAATCAAGCGCTCTGTACTTGATTTAAGGAAACCCGTACTATTGACACCACTTCTTCGGCTTGATTTAAGTACAGATGGATTGTTTTGTTTTTTCAGTGTAGTTAACCCAAATTAATGGGCAAATATCTGCTTATTTTCCAAACGGTGATTTGTATGGAGGCTCGTTCTAAAAAAATGTTGGACAACATTGTTCATTTAATTATCTTTAAAATTACAATCTTCAGTTTTAAAACAAGGTTAAGTCTGGGTTCACACCATGAAAGTTTTCTTTTAAAAAAGTCTTAGTTATAGGCAAGAGCGAAAGATAACATGCTGTTGTTCTTTCCCTCTTACCAATAATCTTAGGCCCTAATCATGTAAAACGCAACGCAACGCCAAAGAATTACATTGAAAGCACAAACAGTGTCATAAATATTTTGTAATTTTGTTGTTGCTTTCTGCAGAAATTCATGTTACCGTTTTAAAATGTTCAACGCCACAAGCTATGAAGCGTTTAAAATTTTAGAACGCAATGTAAATTTCTGTAGAAAGCAACAACAAAATTACAAAATATTCATGACATTGTTTGTGCTTTCAACGTAATTCTTTGGCGTTGCGTGGCGTTTTAAATGATAAGGGCCCTAGACTCTCTGAAAGAAAACTTTCAAAGTATGGGTTCACACTTACATAGAAACATCGACATTAGAGAGATCTATTAAAAAAATGTGCTTTTAAAAAAAATATATGTATGTAATACTGCGTTTTCTAAAAATTTTCTTAAAAGAAAAAATTATTTCTGTAGAGTACTCAGTGAACAAATTTAACCTACAATACCTTTTTCATGCTTATCTATTTCACTTATCAGTTGCAAATTAAGGCCACAAAGGAAATTTGCATAATGTTTCCTCTTTTTTTTTTTTTTTTTTTTTTTTTTTTTTTTTTTTAAGAAGTTTTTAACTCTTATTTTAACTTGAACTGAAATATTCCATACGAGAAGAATGCGGTAAAAATGCGGCATACATGGCCTAACACAAGTTCAAACAGAGAAAAATCCTCAAATTCATATATGGGTCATTGCATGTTAAAGTATGGAATATATTATATTAAAATCTCGAATCCCAAACTTTTGTACCGCATATACCGCATATATGGTGGCAGAGATTTAGATGTGTTAGCCAAGATAAGCAAGGCAAAAACTGCATTTGGAATTTTGGCGTCTATTTGGCAGAACAACAACTTAATCATATGGATCAAGTTCAGGATATTAACTTCAACTTCAGTATTCAACATAATCTGTCCTGGTATATGGATGCACGGCCGGCGTGGTGTAGTGGTTAAAGTGCTTGCCTACAAAACCAAGCTCCCCAGGTTCGATCCCTGACATAGGACGAAAAATATTCATCATGGCTTTCGAGTTTTCAAATAGAGTAGCTTCAAGCCAAACACCCCCCCCCCCCCCACCCCCTCCAAACAATCCATCCAACAAGCCTCTGACCAGCCTCTCCCTGGAAAAGAGGATAACATCCTGACTAAGGTCAGGCAGCCGTCACACCCTGGTAAAAAGAAAGAATTCAAAGATGAGCAAGGTTGGGCGTTGTTTCTTAACAACGACGAATGGCAGCCCCATTATCCTAGGACCTGCTACAGCAGACAAATCATCTACTTATCTGGAACGACAACCGATTCACGACACTGGTATAAGGCAAAAAATAACCGTACTGAATTAATCAATACTCCAAGAACTAGGACAGTTAAATCTAACATGGGAGATGTTTTGTGGAAGCCATATGCTCCCAAAGGGGGTAATGGAGAAAAAATATGGATGCAAGACTTGGAAGGTTGCCAGTGGCGTAACCAATCGATTACAAATCGTTGTCTTCGTTGAATTTTACGAATTTTCTGCCCTCGTTTAATAAGGAATGTGGACCTTCTACACCAAGCGAATCAAACGGTGTGGCTTGTGAAATCCGAAAACGGAAATGGCATTGAATTGGGCATGTACTATAATACCATTGCAAAGCATGCTAAGCGTTGCGTTAGAACTAAGAGCTGGTCGACCACGGAAAATTTGGAGACGTTCCACAGAAGCCAAAATGAGATCTATGGGGTAAAGATGGAATGGACTTAGGATACACATATAGTCCAAAATCGAGTGAAATGGAAGACCGCTATTGTAATCGGCCAATGGTCCAGTTAGAGTTAAAGAAATAAATAAACATATACAGGGTGGCGCATAAGTTACATTATGATTTATTTAATGAATACATTTTTTCTTTCTGATTTGATTTAACATTGGCATTTATCAAAACTGAGATTACAGTTTGGAAATATGTTGACATTATGTTTTGGAGAAAATATCTTTCAAATGTTGCCCATGGTTTGCTTCGACCTAACGTGCTCTTTCCAGAGCATTTCACATAACTTTTCATAGAATTTCAGGTCCAAGTGCCCTCACTTCCTCTCTTATATTCGTCTGAAACTATTGGATGGTTCTCGGCTCATTAGTATACACTTACCCCAATATTCATAAAAAATATTTTTGATTAATAAAAGGTTTATGAAACGAATTTTCTATGAAAACCTAAAATAAACCTAAAATATTTTTTATGAATATGGGGATTTACCTTTAGTTAGCCCTCACGAAAAAAAAATCGGAAGCCGTTAAATCGGGCGAACGCGGTGGCCAGCTTAAATCAGAAAACCGGAATATTACTTAAGCCATAATTGGACGAGCTGTCGCTCCTTGTTATTGGAACCAAAATTCTGGATTTTTCTCTACCTCGGGCCTTAAATTTTTTTAACCATTACCCGGTATCTAATGCCATTTACATTTACCGCAACTTGTTCGTCGTTTTAAAAAAAAAATATCAACCAAAAAAATATGTACAATAATGTGGGGGCATTTGATATACAATAATGTTCAACAGTTATTCCTGGAGTTTGGGTGCTCCATATTCTGCAATTTTGTTTACTCACGTGACCATTGAGATGCAAATAGCCCTTATCGCTCATTATTCCTTATGATTTTTGTGTCTGAATAATCGACATTTAAAATAAAATTGAACAACTTTGGTTTGTGCCTGTTCTGTCCTGAGTCCTTCCATCATAAATTACCCAAGTTTTTTTAAGTGAATTCTGAAATAAAAACGTAAACAAAAACTTTATTCACTTATTAAAACATAACGTTACGTATGTGCCGCCCTGTACCTGTATATGCTTTAAATTTGTATTCCAATTTCCCCAGTGTCGAGAATTTAGCAAATGTATATATGGAAAACCCCATATGCAGTGAATATGTACTTACAAGATACATACATATATGTACATATGATCCCAAGTATGTAAGTTTGTACTTTATGTACAAGATGTCAATGATAGTTACGTACAACAGCTGTCTGCTTTTTTAGTTTTACGTCCCAGTTTTTAAACAGTTTCAGTTCTTTTTTCCAGTTTCCTAATTTTAGTTGGTTGTTTTTTTTTCTTCTTCTTTTTTTCGGGTAGTTTTTTGGTGTCATGTGATGACACATAACAAATTGTTTTCTAACGAGTGGAGGTCATTAATGCTAAATATGTAAAGAAATGTCACTGCTAACTCCAGTACATACAATGGAATGGCATGGAGATGAAATTGGCTTTTTGATACCATAAATTGAATGAGGTGTAAATTGACATTAACAGGTATTTTTTTAAATTCTAGAAATTCAAAGGGAATAATTATAATTTCAGAGGTATTACAAAGTTCTTAAAGAGATTTTTTTTTTCGTTAGATTTAAAATTTTAATGATAACACAAGGGAACAAGGTTTTTGTTGATTAAGAACTGAATGATGTTTTTAAGGTTATTAAGGACGCTGAATATCAGCTCGACTTTTCGAGATATACCGGTATTTCCAAAATGAAGGCCCCTATCATGTAAAACGCAGCGCAACGCCAAAGAATAACATTGAAAGCACAAACAATGTCATAAATATTTAGTAATTTTGTTGTTGCTTTCAACAGAAATTCATGTACCGTTTTAAAATTTTCAACGCCTCAAGCTTTGCAGCGTTTGAAATTTTAAAACGCAATGTGAATTTATGTAAAAAGCAACAACAAAATTAACAAAAATTTATAACATTGTTTGTGCTTTCAATGTTATTCTTTGGCGTTGCGCTGGGTTTTATATGATTAGGGCCTAAGACACTTCCACTACATATAGTGCAATAACTTGAAAACGATGCATCACATTCACTTAAGATAAAACCAAAATTAGCTTACAATATTAGACGTGCTTACATTGTTTTTAAATATGCCCAGTAGTTTTAGAGATATCGTTGAAGTTTTCTTTGAAAAAAAAAAATTTTTTTAAAAAAAAAAATTTTTTATTTGAAAATTCATAAAAACTTAAATATTGGCAAAAATCACCGTTTTGCTATAGAAACAGTTAGCATAACATATTTCGAATAAAATGAGCTTTATTTCATTGCAATCGGTGCACAACTTTTGATTTCATTCGCAATTTACTGAGACAATTAAATTGATAAAAATCGCGATTTCCATACAAAAATAAATTTTGTTAATGCTATTCTAGGGATGGGAAATAAATATCGATATATAAAAATATCGATATTTAAAAAAATTATAATCGATATATATCGCGCTTTTCCATTGTACATTTTCATGAATTACACAGTTCAGTTTTGTCTCGGTTTTTTAAGAAATTAACCCAAAAAAAAACGCGGAAAAAATATACTGGAAAGGATTTCTAGAATTATGCAAATAATCGCCTTAATAATGGCGTATTAGCAGCAATAGACTCATGCATGAAAGTTTGAATGTTAATAATAAAAAAAAATATTTTGTTTGTTTTTTATTTGAGCATGTTCTTACATATTAAAAATAAAATCTGTGGTTTTCATGGGTAACCGCGTATGCCTTGAAATCAAATTTTTCAGGAGAACGGAAAAAGCATTATAGATCGAACTATGGGCTAGGTATTGAACTTTTTTAAATTAGTCATAACGTAAAAAAATCGGAATTGGTCCATATTTTTTCAAAAATTTTAAGATCCAAAGAGCGTTTAAAATTAAGCAATATGGTATCAACATCTCAAAATCGAAAAAAATGGACTTACGCGGTTACCCACGAAAACTACAGAAATATTGCACAGTTACTTGTATAGTATGTTTCACAAGTTTCGTTTACCAGCAGTATATAATCTGGCATTATATATTCCCAATAAATTTTTTTTTTTTTAGATTTTATATGGCGAATAAATAAAAATGTTTTTGTATTCTTTACTTTTTTGTTTTTGAATTTTTTTTATACCCTCCACCACCACTGTGGTGAATGAGGGTATACCAAGTTTGTCATTCCTTGTGAAACTTTTTTATAATACATCTAAGACCCAATAAAGTATATATATATTCTGGCTCCTTGAGTAATTCTAAGTCGATTTAGCCATGACCGTCTGTCTGTCCGTCTGACCGTCTGTCCGTCTGTTGAAAACACGCTCACTTTCGAAAAACGCCAAAGAAAAGAACAAACTTGGTCTCAAATTGCTTGTAGTTACCCTAAGTAGCTTGGGATTGAAATCCAGCAACATCTGTTCACTAGGATCAGAACTATGAATCAAAATGAGGAACAATCACCCTTAAAAAATTGATAACTTTGATACAAAAACTAACATAAATGGTGGAATAATGCACGGAAGGACATAATATTTTCCACGAATTCGCTTTATACCGCAAATCATACTGCCAAATTTCGTGAAGATTGGTCCATAATTTACCCTAGGCCCCATATAAACCCTACTCTCGGCAAACAGTTTATAGCGCCTAAAACCAAATAAGTCCCACTTTGGGAAAAAATTTAAATTCGCCTAAAACCATCACAGATATAGATAATGCGGTAAAATTTCTTACATAAATTTATATGGCCAGAAAAAATATCATGCAGATTTGTGAAATTTACTGTTAACACTTAAACTAATTGAAATTAATTCTAATTTATTTTTTGTAATAACTACCAGAAATTAGTCTTCAGAATTTTGGGATGATTGGTCCATAATTTACCATAGACAAATCACTCTCCTAAAAATCAATTAAGTTCGGCTATAACTGTTGCGAATCATGATATTTTACTCAAGCCAGTTCAAAGTTCTAACAAGAAACGCATAAAATTGTCTTATTGTCGGTCAATAATTGAATTCAGGTCTAAACCGCAACTAATTTTAATGCTGACGTTCGTTTTTGTGAAGTTTAGTTAATAATATATATGTATTTATTATATAGAGCACACTCGTGTCGGTGAAGGGTAGCAAAGATTCGGCAGATCCGAATATAGCACTCTAACTTGTTTTATTGTAGAATTAACTGCCGGTCCCTCGATTTCAAACGAAAACTTCGTTCGCATAACTTACCTTAAAAACTAAATTTTAAAATTGATTTTTGTTGTAAATAAAAGTTAAGCGAATGAAAGTCTCGTTCGAAATCGAGGGACAGGCAGTAAATTTGAAATTAAAAGAAACAATAAAAAGTTAAAATGCAATTACATGTAATATGTTTGTACCTATGTAAATATGTATTGAAATTTGATAATAATTTCAGCTTAATACATTCGATACATCGATATATCGATTTTTTCAATCAATAAATATCGATGCTCTTAAAAAATATCGAATCGTAATATATCCATATATTTTTCAATATGCCCATCCTGTTCTATTTATGGACGTTTTTTCCTTCACTTCACTTCACTTGATTGTGAATAAAAGCGAAACGGGTTCATTGATTTTTATGATCTATATCTCATTTTATTGAGAGGTTATGTGACTTTACGTAAAAGTAATAACACTTTCAACCAATTTTAATGATGATTTTTCCCCCTATTTTTAAATCATGTCTTTTTTTCGTTTGATAGCGAGCGGGGTAGAGAAGTTAGCAGGGTAGGAAAAAACACATGAATCGTATTTTATGGGTTTCTTTTTTGACATTCCTCTTTGCACTTATTTGTGTTTTTTAATTGATATTTTATTCTTTTTATATAATGACAATTGCTTTTTAAAATATAGAAAAATCCGAAGTTAGGAAGAACATGTAAATCAATTAAAATAGATAATAATTCATTCAAAAGCAAATTTCGATCTACCAAGGTGAAATACCATTTGGTTTAAAGATTGATGTTTGACTATTGACGTCATGCGGCTGCAATAGCCGAGTGCGTAAGACGGCAAACCCCACTGAAGAGATTGTGTGGTTACAATCGAAACTAGTCTGGGCAACCTGTCCGTGAACGCCTGGGTTCAAATCTCAGCGCAGTCAAGAATGAAAAATTATCAATAAAAAATTTTAATTAATTTCATGTTGTAAAATTCCTGTCTTCATAAAAATAATTTAATGAAAATTAAATTCAATGAACTTAAGCCTAATTAAAAATATCTAAAATTTGGATTAAAGAACCATTAACAGTTCAATAAAATAACCACAATACTAAGTAATATAGAAAAATAAAAAAAGCACAACAAACAAAATCTTTTAATAAATAATTGTATTCCCAAAAACAACTTTGATAATAAATGTTTGCAAGTGCATGTGCATAAAAAACTGAACTGGCAAATTGTTTTTATTTTGATTTCTTGCGAAAACAATAAAAGCACTTAGTTTTTGTTTTAATATGTTTTTTCTTTACCCACATACAACTACAATTAATGTTGGGAGAATACCAAATAATTGCAGCGGGAAATGTAAGAAAAGATAAAACTCATCACTGATTTATTGTTTGGTATTTTGTTTAAGCTTTGATATCGTTGCAAACAAGACTTTTTGAGTGTTTGAAGGTAATTCTCATTCCCTCTGTAGTTTTGTTTGCTGATAGCTTTGGCTTTTCTAAAATTATTTAGGAGAACGTTTCCTGATGTTTGGCCTAAGCAACCAGTGAAATGCGCATAGGAACAGCTTATCCTCCGAAAATAAATTTCAGTATTTTTTATCAATTATTAAAAAAAGGGAATTAAGCACAACAAACAAAATCTTTTAATAAATAATAGTATTCCCAAAAACAACTTTGATAATAAATTTATATATAATAATTAAAAAAAATTAATTATACACATCAAAGTTATTTGGAATAACGAAATTTTAAATGTTTTTATACGAATAAGGAAAGAAGAAAATTAGAAAAAATCAACCCTGCCTGTAAAAAAAAAGAAACACGGTAAAAATTTAACAAGGTTTTTGAAGTTGCCTTACACCCAATTTTCACGATGATTTAAAAGACATGTGTTTTTTGTATTTCTTTTTTAAAAAAACTTTCAAAAACTTGTTAAATTTTCACCTTGTTTCTTTTTTTCAGTCAGAATTGATTTTTCCTTAGTCGTATAAAAATATTTAATATTTCGTTATTCTACATAATAGCTCTGTTCCAGATGCATAACGAAACAGTCCGAACTTGCACAAAGTTACCCAAAAGCGTTCCACATAACAATTTTTGTGCATTTAAGAGAGTAATTGAGAGAGTATTTTTTTCATTTCCTGTACAAATTTGCACGAACTTTTTCTTTGGGTAAGTTCGGACAAGAATAAACAATCAGCTGTTTTTGTTTACATATGAAACTGAAAAATTAATCAGGAAATTTACAAGCAAAAGAAAAAGTTTAGGTTTTATTAAAAAATATATAAGAAAGCAAAATGTAAAATTTTAATGAAAAAATTAAAGTTGTAAATACATTATTGCATACATATTTCCCTTAATTTTTAACACAAAAGAAAACAAAATATAAAAAAGGACAATGATGCAAATATTTTGGTTTTATAATGTTATGACTTTTAAGCGTCTAAAATCACATTAATAGATCTTAATTTGAAAAGTAAGCATCATTCGTATTTGAAGAAGTGCAAAAATGGTTTTTTGCGTTCCAGTTATATTGGGTAGTTTTGGCAAATTCAGAGAGTAATTTTCATTTTACTCTCATTAGTCCGAACTTGCCCGAGATCTTGTGGAACACACCTAATTTTGATATGTTTTGAATTTTTTTTCAAAAATTTTTTTTATTTTTCTGTTTTAATAAGCACTTGTCACTTTGAAATAAGAATAAACCATAAATTAAAAAACACAAATAAGTTAAAAGAGGAATGTCAAAAAAGAAACACAGAAAATACCATGGTGAAATTACTAAAAGGTGGCCTCGGTAAGCCAGCCGCTCATTGTATGTGTTCGTGTATTGATCTTGTCAAATTTGCTTTGGGTTTTTTATTAATGCTGGCAAACAATCGATAGTACTATCGATACTATCGAGAGTTCTGTTCCTGTTGGACTATCGATAGTTTAATTTCTATAGTGATACTATCGTTGAAATTTTTTGGTAAATTGTCAACAATTTTTGTTCAGCGGCGCCGGCTTCATTGACTTTTAATCGGCTGGAATCGTTTTAATCACTTCATGTCCAAAAGTTCCAACTTTCTGCGTTTCCATTTGTTGTTATATGGAATCGTAGCACAGCCTTTAATATTTGCTATATTCTGAGCATTTTCTGGTAATGTTTTACATGGGTGAAAACTAAATTGCCCAAACTTGTAATATGGACTCCAAAATGTTACCATTGATAATGTTTTTTGCTATGAGTGGCGAACAATATTGCCCAAGTTATGGGACCCCAAATTTTGGATACATGATTCGTTTTATGTATCTCTAATATTACTTCTCCAATCGGCAAAACATTAGTATCCAGGAACAGTTTAAGAAATTACCTCTCAAACTTAACAACTCCATTAACCCAATAACAGCGAAATAAATAAATAAAAACATTTAAATAGATATTGGGAATTATTTCTTTTTCATAAGCCACTTTATTATATTCAACATTTTTTATTTTTCGAATTTATTCTATGAGTTAAATTTCAGTTATAATCTGGTAGTGTATAAAAGTCATTCCTAAAAAATTTAAGGAATAGAACTATTACAAAAAGCTTTATAAAATACATAACTGAAATTTAACTCATAGAATAAATTCGAAAAATAAAAAATGTTGAATATAAAAACATTCAAAATATATTTAGGGAAAAGTTTATTTATTAAAACCCGAATTCTTTTAATTAATCATAGTTTCTGGCCTTTTCAGTTTTAAAATTTACTCATTTGCTTAAAAATTATTCATTTTTCTTTTATTAAATAAACATCTACTGGCCAATTTCACCAAGTTCAGTTAAATTCTTGTTATACCCAATGTGCCATACTTTGGAAAACTATGGCGGCCTTCATCATATGTCCATAGACCCCAAATAGAAAACTTTAATTTAAACACTAGTCCTTAAAATTTATACCAATTCGACTAACCGTTTACAAAATATACAGGCCTGTTCTGAAAATCACTTTAATTCAAATCTCGTGATTTCAAATCACATGTGGGCTTAGGTGTGATTTTCAATTGCCGAAAGCACACCGAGAAACACAAAAACGGAATGATATTCAGAACACCACAAAATCACACGCGATTTAAAATCACGTGAGTTTCAGAACTGGTCCGATATAATTATTTAACATTTTTTCAAAATCTCCTATTGTGGGACGTAGTTTTAGTTCGAGTAGTTCAAAAAATTAAATTGAACAGTTCTACAAAGAATTCGATACTATTTATAGTTAACAAGCTAACGAAAATATCAATTGTTGTGACTATCGATAGTTTGCCAGCTCTATTTGTTATGAACTCGTCAAAGTGCTATTTAATTGTCTATTTAAAGGCCATGTCAGATAAAACTTTTGCTTCGCGTTGCGTTACCGATTCGCTTTGACATCTAAGATAAAATATACGTACTTATACGAAACATGTCACATAAAGTACTTTCAAAGCGGAGCGAAGCAAAAAGTTAGCCAACTCTCATCTTTTTGCGCGCTTTGACAATTGGCTAGTATAATTTTCTTTTTTTTTAATTTTTTTTGCCAAATTCAATTCCAAAAAACCGTAAAATTAAATTTTTAACTTTTATTTTTGTAACAAATAATTAAATGTACAAATTACCAACCGCTTTTATAAGTAAACAAACAATGCGTGAGTGTTGTCAAAGTTTTCATTGTGGCATACACCTTTTGCTTTGCGTTTTTCTGCCGAAGGTAGAAACGTCACGCAAAGCGACAAAGTTGTATCTGACACGGCCTTTAGTGTTTTGAACTTTGTGTTTTGAATTGGTCTTTTCCGTGTTTTCAATTTTTAAATATTTGTATTTTATAATAAAAAATATTGCTTTAAAGATTTAATACAATAAAAAAAACAAAAATGCGTGTTTACTCTCAATTTGTAGCAAACGTAGGAAATAAATAGGGAAGATAAATCCATGTTGTATACATTGAGCTCCTTGTGTCCGGGCTATGCATTTTATGCAATTAAAAATAAATCTCGGCCACGATTTTGTTTTCCGTTTAATACATTTACATATGTATGCGTCATATAATGTTGGAACTTCTTGAGTGGAATATTCTCTTTTTATATATATCCACGTAGTATATGTAGAGCTTCTTGGGCTTAGGATATGCAATTTAAGTTTTTTTTCTTTTTTCTTGAAAATTGGATATTTTATAAATATCTTTTCTTGTCCAGCCATCAACAGCAAGACATAAATCATGAAAAACGGACAATGTTGATAATGTAATATTTGTTATTTTGGATCTTTTTACAAAAAGTATAATTTTTTTTTTGACTATTTTAAAATTTTTATAATTAGTTTTTCAATATTTGTTTACCTTGTATCAGCTTTTTTGACGTTGATGATACACTTTTTGTCCGTAGAGCAGGAATGTCAGCGTCATACACAATTGTGTAAGCAAAACTCACATGTACGCTTACGCTCTTTTATTTTGCGAGCGTAAAGTATAATTGTTTACTGCAAAACACTCTCATTCAGCAGATTTCTCTCGCTGGGAATTTAAGAGACAAGAGTAATCGCACCAACACAATCATAATTGACACCACTGCCGTAGAGTTTGTATTATTATGTTTGTTGTATTACCGAGGCCATCTTTTAATAATACGATTCATGTCTTTTTTTCTACCCTGCTTATTTCTCTACCCCGATCGCTTTCAAACGGAAAATGACATGATTTAAAAATAGGGGGAAAAATTTTTTTGTTATAAAATAGATACTAGATTTAATTATTTTAAGCGTAATAGCCAGTAAGAAATATTAGTTTCATTGGAGAAATACGTAAATAAATAAATAAAAAAATTTGGGCGGGAATCCCGGGATCCCGGGAATTTGATATTTATTTCCCGCTTTCCCAGGAATCCAAAAAGTGCGGGAATAAAAAAACTCTAATTATAACATATTTTTTACTGTTTTTAATTATTTTTTTTGTCTCATACACAGAAAAAATTATTAAATTTCTCCAATCACCAAATTTGTTCTAAATTCATAATATCAAGCAAACAAGTTGTTGATTTTGCATCTATTACCAAAATGATTATATTGATTACTACAAATTTTAAAATTTTGAAAAAAGATTTTTAATAAGCGATATTTTTAATTTTAATTAAAAAATTGATCAAAAAACATTGCCATTTCAAACAATGTGTTAATTTATTTAATTAAATATTGAGAATTCCCAACAACAATTCTGCATGTTTAAATTATTTTATTTTTAACGAAAAAAATCAATTAAGATTTTTTGTTATTTAATTAAAATTTTAATTGAAAATTTATTTCAAAACAACTAAATTGTTAGTTAAATCGAAATTAAATTTTTAATTTTCTTTCAACTAAAAAAATTATTGATTCAATTATCGCATTAATTAAATTTAAATACTTTTTAAACCATTTTTTTAATTGATAAAACACTTTTTTCTGTGTAGGCAAAAGGTTCTGAAAATATTTTTTCCTACAAACATAGAAGGTGATCTTTTTATGTGTATAAACGCATACATTATAATTTTATTTGCTTCTTCTCATACCCATATCAATCTTTTAACAGCATTAACCGAAACAATGCGAAGTGTGAAAAATTTAACAAAAATTAAAACAGGAAAATCCTGGAAGAGGACTACGAAATAAGATAAGATGTAATAAAGGTTGCTTTTGATTTCTCGAACATCTACGATAAATGAAAGAATGTTTTTAAAGTGAAGTTTAATCCAAACTAAAGAAAATAAACGCTGAAATCCTAAACATTTAAGTCAAATTATTTGAACTGTTTTATAAGATTTTCTTAAACTTTTGAAATAACTAATAAAAATATCTTACAGTTAATTGTTTAATTAACACATAATACGTATTAATTAAAAAGTATGTATTTATTAATAATTCTTTTGTTTGCTCATTTTAGTTCAAGAATTGTTATGTTTTTGGTTTTTTTTACTAATAAGCTCCAAATAACAAATAATTTATGCATTTTTATAGACTGAAATTACTTAATTTATAAAAAAAAACTTTATTAATCGGTTAACTGATCAATAACAAAATTAACCGATTATTAACCGAATAAACCAATCCTAGGTTAATTAATCGAGCGAATAACCGATTAAAGCAAAAGCCCGATTAAATGAATGCCCTAGTAATTACACTCAAAGAAAAATGCATATTCATATTGATGATGCCCTAACATCAGAATTGTGACACCACTGTTATTAAAAAAAGACATCAATCCAATGACGACCGTCATCCTATAATTTGTAATATTTTATACGTCATCTACGCTATGACTACAGTGGCATCAATTCGATACCACATTTTGTGTACACTGATAAAAAAGGCGTAAAAATGCTGATGTATTTTTATATCAGTACAGACAAACTGTAGTCAGTGCGATGACATAAAATTACCACATGCAGCACGGAAAAGAAAAAGAAATTTATATCCCGTATTTTCCCTTTTTGATGATTTTTTTCCCGCATAAAAGTACCAAAAAGTTCAATATTGTAGTGGGACTCCATAATTTAATACCATAATTTAATGCCACTACAGTGGCATCAATTCGATACCACATTTTGTGTACACTGATAAAAAAGGCGTAAAAATGCTGATGTATTTTTATATCAGTACAGACAAACTGTAGTCAGTGCGATGACATAATTTTTCATGTCATCAGTGCGATGACATAATATATTATGTCAGGAACGGGGTTTAGATGGGAACTCTGATTAATGTTCGACCTACCAGTACAGCATTTTCTTATGACACAGTTGCTATTGTAAAAGTTATTTTCGACTATTTTTATGTCAACACAACATTTATAATGAAGTTATAGCATTATATTATATTTTCGGGAGTAATTATTTAAATGGGAGCTATGGTCAAATATGGACCGATTCCAATAAAATTTGCTTAGATGATTAAGATTTCTATAAAAGTAGTTTGGATCAAATTGAATTTAAATACCAACATAGAAAGATGCTTTATGGGCACAAAGACTCTATTCCGAGAGGAAGCTTGTATGGGAGTTATGTGAAATTATGGACCGATTCACAACAACTTTTAAAACCTGCCAGCTGGACGGACGGACATCGTTAGATTAAATAAAAGACGGATTCTTGGCCGATTGGTATACTAAAAGTTGGGCATAGGAACAATATTTTAAAGTGTTGCAAACATCAGCACAAACGCATAATACCCTCTCCACTTTTATGGTGTGGGTCAGGGATGTTAAATGGGGGTTTAAATTTTGTACCAACTTCCAAAAAAATATGTACTTTTTGGACCTTTACGGTTCCATTTTATTTAATTTATTAAAACAACAAAAAAACACATAAAAACTGAATTGTACACAAAAAAAAACAAAACTTAACATTAACATACATTTAGTCAATTCACAAGGTATCCTAACATGTCATATTGTCAAAATGTCCTAATATTTCACAATGGTTTAAAAATATTGTTGTTGGTTTGTTAACAAAAAGTGTCTTAAATAAATAGAACGTTGCTTGCTGTGTTTATTGTGCTGTCGTAATTAATCAGAAAAGTCCAGCACTGAGCGGCTGAGCCGTACAACAATATTTTTAAACCATTGTGAAATATTAGGACATTTTGACAATATGACATGTTAGGATACCTTGTGAATTTACTAATTATATGTATGAATAAAATAAGGTACATAAAAGTGTTATAAATATATGAGATCAAAATCAGGCACTTATTTCTTTCATTGATAAACTATTTGGAATTTTTACATCATAGCAGCATGAATTTTTCGATCTTAACCAATCCTTTGTTTGTATGAGACTTGATAATGTTGGCACATGTAGCCTGTGTCTTTCCTTAGTTTTTATTATAGTTTGAAAAGAAAAAACACTTTCCACATTTGCAGACGAATGTGAAATGCATAAAATTCCAGCAACGGCTCTAGAAATGTCAGGAAACATATGGACATTCAGCTTATTTTGTAAATTAGCTAGTGCCGACCAAAAACTACAAACGTTTTCTGTTTTTAACGACTGCAGTTGCTCGAAATCAGCTAAAGCTCTAAATTGATTATTGATTGAATCAAAATTTGCAATTTCATTCGGAAACATTTTTACTAGAAGAGGTACAATGCTGCTTGTTTTACTTAAAATAACATTTTCAGGAGTAAATTTATGGAACCACATTTAAACTTCGTTATTAAAATTGACTTTGGTTCTCAAAACTTCGCAAAATTTTTTATAAAATTGTTTTGCATTTTCTTTAATTTCTTTAACAATAGTAATATTGATATTATTTGTAGAGATATATAAATCCACTTCTGTTCCGCAATAAATTTCTTCAAAGGGCATGTGATTTTTGTAAAGGTCTACGATAGAGATATCACATTCATCCAAAACATTTTTATTCATGAAATTACGTGCTATTTGGCGGAACAAAAATGTAGGCCTTTGTAAAAATACATGCATTCGAGCATCTTCTGATTGCATTTCTAAATTAACCATGTTAATAATTTTAAGTGCATATTGCATAAACAAAAATTGCAATTTAAAAGAAGGTTTTTAAATCCTGATGAAAGAAATAATAATTTGTTTGCTATACTAAAAATTCAAAAATGGGGAACTATGACAAATTTTTAAATTGTACCAAACATCCCTGGTGTGGGTATAAGATTTATCTTTTTAAATTCCGTACGTGTGAAGTAATAACAAGAAAGTAAACACATTTCTTACCAACACAATCATAGAGTTATATTCAGTTTGTCAGCTGACTGAGGTGTTTCTCTCTCTTTCCCTCTCTCCCTTTTTACTCTCATCAAATGTTATGGGTTAAACCCCTATTTCAACAATTTAATTTTCTTTTAAAATACTTAATATTGGACTTAAGACTGTCTAAAAGTTTCAAGTTCACTTAATAAATTATAAAACTTTGACATTAAACTCTCATATATTTAGTTGGTATTAACGAAATATCCTCCGTTTTATTTACTTCAAAAATAAATTGTATATAAATTACTTATATGTATGTATGTATGCACTTATATGTCTAAAACATTCAATATTTCAACTTTAAGGGGATTTTTTAAGGTTGCTTTAGATTTATATACCACTTATGCTAAAGAATAAGAACAACAACAACAACAACATTCAAATAAATAAATTTGTGTTTGTCTAAAAGTTGAACCATTTAAATTTTTATGCAATAAATCCACATAAATTTAACATCATTCTAGTATTTATGGACGTCTTTCACCTCTCGCACATGTGGTGCTGAAAAGGTTTTCATTAAACATAAATTTTCCTTTAAAAAAAAAAAATTAAAATAAACGTTGCACTTTACCCTTAAGCATCAAACGTGATGATGACGATTAACATTATTATCATAAGCGATACCTGATAAACGAGAATATAGAATGCCAAATTCAGCTAAGCCGAATATTTGATACCCTCCACTAGGAATCAATTTACATATTTATGTGTGTATAACTTAAAAACCACATTACCTGTTTATTTGTCGATTTATACGCCCCAGTTTTATTTCTTAGAATTTACCAGTGGCTTAATTTAAAGAAAGTTTACAGTCAGTTTCATCAATAAAAGTTCAATGCAAAATTGTGTACGGCATGTTATTTGGAAGGGAGATCGTGCCTTGTATTTTTTCCGATACTGTAAATTATAACCACCCTAGTGCTCATAACACAGTACAACACAAAAAAAAATTACAAGATCTGGCCTATAAATTTTGATAGAGGAGACAAAAAAAAAGACACGTGTATCGGCGTTTTGTAAGTTTACATCTGAATTTCATTTGAGGGGGGGTTAAAGTTTCCCAGCTCTGGCACATGCTTATTGTTAATCGGCGTAAGAAACCATGTGATCCTTACATTTTATGTATAAAATGTGTTCAGCAAATTTATGTAGAATGTTACGGAGAACATTTTTGTAGAATATGTTAACCCTCTAACTCCTTAAGATATTGGTCTTTCTTGCCCCTCTTTTAAAAAAGAGCAAAAACCACCATTAAAACAGGGATTTAAGGGGTTAAAAGGTTCCGCAAAAATATTATCCAACAGAATTGGCCATTTTTGCCAAAACAAATCTTACACGTTGTTTTGAGTAGCACTTTATTTTACATACAAATTAACCTTCGAATTCGTCCTTAAATACTAGTTACAAAATTCTTAAAACTATCTAGCAGGCATGCGTACGTGACCATGCGCGGTAAGGCATTAAGGAAGTGATATACAATAAAATCGTTTTCCTACTGCTCGAATATACGTAGACACCATGCTTAGAGCTTTTGAAAAACTAGGCGTTCATATGTCAACAAAAATTCACGCACTCATTGAAGAACGCTATATCGCTGAAATATGCAGGACATTGTATGATAATGAAGTGGAATTACATAGAGCTAAAAAAATGTAATTAATGAATACTTCCTATCCAAATTTGCTATCTAAGGTAAAATAATAGAGATAGATATTAGTGATTTTTAGTTAAATTTTAACTATTTTTTTTTCATGCTAAATTTTTGGGGTACTTTAAAATAAAATTCTTAATAAAGGCGAAATAAACCCTAAGCTCTCTTTTGTTGTGTCTTATTTCTGACTGTCTGGATGAATTTTCTGTTTTGGTGTATTCAAAGACTTATAGTAAAATTTTACGGATAATATTTTTGCGGCACATTTTAACCCCTTAAATCCCTGTTTTAATGGTGTTTTTTGCTCTGTTTTAAAAGAAGGGCAAAAAAGACCCATACCTTAAGAAGTTAGAGGGTTAACATATTCTACAAAAATGTTCTCCGTAATATTCTACATAAATTTACTGAACACTTTTTATACCTTAAATGTAAGCATCACATGGTTGCTTATGCCGATTAACAATAAGAAACTGGGAATAAAAGCTGGGAAACTTTAACCCCCCCTCAAATGAAATTCAGATGTAAACTTTCAAAACGCCGATACACGTGTCGTCTTTTTTTGTCTCCTCTATCAAAATTTATAGGCCGGACCTTGTAATTTTGGGAAAAATTTGATTTTGTTGTACAGTGTAATTAATTCTTCTTAAAGTTATTACGACAGCAATATTTGAAAAAAGTATAATTATTTAAAGGTTGGCCCGAATTTTAGGTTTTAATCACTCAATAATTCAATGTTTAAGGCCATAAATAATAATAAATTTACAATTTCAGCAGGGCATAGAACATATTGACTTAATTGAATCCAGATCGGTTGGTGTTACTAACGAAATGAAAAACTCAATATTCTTGTAGTGCTAAGAGCGATAACGAAAAACAAAAGTTTTTGAATAATGAATATGAAAATGAGTTGAAATATTATTAGAATTTTGTTTATGTTTTTCTAACATTCTATAAAACTACATCTTTCACTCAAAAAATTATGAAATGTAAGAAGAAAAAAACTAGCGAAATTGAATTTATTTAAAGATTGCTAAGTGTAAATGGGTTTGTGTCTATGAACGTGTAAAAATATGCGTTTGGGAATGTGTAAAATTTCTTCATATATCAAGGAATGTTTAAATTTTTATGTAAATATTTGTATACCCACCAACACAATTTCATAATTGATAAGAGCAGTGTTGCCACTTTATGGGTAATTACCCGAATTTGGTGTAATTTTTACTATTGTGGGTAGAGCATGGGTAATTTCTTTGAGGTGTAGATTAGGTGTTATTTGGAATTCTTTCATTTCAAAACAAATAAAAAAAGCGTTTTATTTTAGTGATACATTTTATACCATTTGAGATATCGTTGGTCTAAAAAATGTACAGTATTTTCAACCAGTCACTGTTTATTTAAAACAAAAAGATTTCCATAGTTTATCAAGAAACCAATTTATAGTGATTGACGCGTGATGGACAATTATATTTCGATAAATATGAGCTTCAAAGTGGTGCTTTAAAACACGTAGTTTATTGGAAAGAGTTGGTATGTATACTAAAAAAAAACCCCCCTGGAGAATGATATATTTCCGATATATATAACAAAAAGTAATAAATTTTGTGATTGCTTTAATATTTAAAATGCTTTAGTCGTTTATTCATAAAAAATATTTAAGGTTTATATCAGGCTTATGAAACGAATTTGCTATGAAAATTAGTTCAATAAACCTTTTATTTATGAAAAATATTTTTTATGAATATGGGGGTTAGTTTTTATTTTTTTTTTTATTAATTTATTTGAGGTCTTTAATGCTATTTTTTAAAATATTTTGAATTACATATTGGAAATTATTTCTTTTCATAAACAACTTTATTATATTCAACATTTTTTATTTTTCGAATTTATTCTATGAGTTAAATTTCAGTTATGTATTTTATAAAGATTTTTGTAAAAGTTCTATTCCTAAAATTTTTTTAGGAATGACTTTATACACTACCAGACTATTATCTTGTATCTTCTTGTTACATTTTACTTTAGCTTTCCGTTGGATAGCAATGAAGTATATTCATAAGTTTTTTTTTTTAATTTTAAGAATCATAGTACATATAAATCAATTTAAGACGAAAACACTAATAGATTAAGTTAACTAAATAATATTCGGAGTTAAAAATTCTTATATTATAAGTCTTAACCTCATAACATAATTTTGTTTTAATGGGTCCATATTTGTGTATGGGACCTGACAGCGGAACACTCTTAAAAATTTGTCTGTAAATAAATTCTAATTTGTTCTTTTTTGTAAGTTTTTTTTATAACTAAACGTTTATTTGATATCAGAGCCCTATTCCACGAAACAACTTATCAACTCTTCACTTTGCACTTATTAAATTTAATTTTTTGGCAAAGTGATAAGTGTTTCTGTTCCACAATATTCTTTGCAAATCTCACTTTGTAGTAAGCAAAGTTTTGCAAAGACTTTGCTCTCTCTGAAATGACTTTGCCCTCTTTGCAAAAACCTTGCTCTCTTTGCAAAGTCTTTCCGCTTTCATGCAAAGTGAGTGTGCAAAGTGTTCCACAAAGCATTTAATCATATTTGCATTTCTGTCTTATCACTTTGCGGTGCTAAATAAAAGTTATTAAAATGAGCCGCAAAATAAAAATGGAGAAAAAACTGGCAGTTTTAAATATTATTAAAGAAAAAAAAGATATTTTATTGGCTAGTATTCAAAACAATAACGTAAGTATTTTTTTATAAAATTATTGAAATATTTAGAACATATGTATAATAAAAATTTTGAGCTTTAGGTCTTATTTTTTATATAAAAATTTTTAACTTTATTTTATCCAATATTTCGGCACTGCCTTGTGTTTCTTCTTCAAGGTTTTCTTCTTTCTTTATTATTTAACAAAATTTAACAATTTTTTTTAACAAATTTAAAAATATATAACACGTGTCTATATGCATGTTTATCACAATGTCAAATTAAAATTTGATCAAGATGGAATTCAAAAACATTTTTGTAGGCAATTAAAAAATTTTTTCATTTGATATTTTGATATACATACATACATATAGGACTGCTTCCTCTAAACAGGGTCAATCAAAAATATTCAATTTTCACTTTTTGCAAGAAATCGATGTTCAGTGGCCATATCTACCCACTGTAAAAATCTAACATCATTTTCTCTAGTATTTTGTCAAAAAAAATGCAATTGTATCCTCTTTGTGATATAAGAGAACATATAAAAAGAACACAGTTTTTTGTCTCTACTGAAAATGTTTGAGTTGACGATCTTTAGAGGAAGCAGTGCGATATATATATATATATATATGTATCTATTGTTAGATTTGTTAAATAATAAAGAAAGAATAAAACCCTGAAGAAGAAAGCAGTGCCGAAATTGTAGATTAAAAAAAATTTAATATTTTTATATAAAAAATATGTCCTCAAGCTCGAAAATTTTATTATACAACCAAAATAATAAGGGCCAAATAAATATATATGTATGCATTATATTTAGAAGATATTTAAGTTTATATGTCATTTTGAAGGTTAATAAATTAGCTAAACAGGCTACCTGGGAGGAAGTTTTGAAACGTCATCGGGCCACCGCCCTGTGTTTTGAAATAAAACGTCTATTTAAACGTCGACAGCTCTATGGATGGTTCTGCAAACTGTTGATTTTGCAACACCATGCATATCTGCAACTCCATGGTACTGGCAACAATTTCTGAGCCAATGCAAGCACAGAAGCAGTTGATTTTGAACCGACAAAGCATTACTGCGCTGTGTATTGTGTTTTAATGTTTCTACAATTTTATTTAAAATGAAATCAACTTAGATTTGATTTAAACGAAAGCACTCTTTAAAATTAAAGTTTTGTAGTCCCGAAAAATTTATTCGGTCTCTATAATTTCTTGTTATAACCACTTCTTCAATATCGTCAAACAAAAACTCACGTCATAACATTTTGAAAGCTTCAAAAGATATAAGAATATGAATTTGCAAAGCGATTGTTTACCTTGCAAATTTTTGACAAACTTATCAAAATTTCCTTTGCAAAAATGAATTACAGTTTTTGTGGAACGAAACAGCATAATTTTTTGCACAGTCTTTGCAAATTACACTTTTCAATATTAACTTTGCATAAGAGAACGTACGTGGAACAGAAATTGCAAAGAGAATATAAAAATTGCAAAGACTTTGCAAATTACACTTATCAATTTCAACTTATCACTTAGCAAATTTAATAGTTCTGTGGAACATAAAGTTTTGCAAATTGACGAAAAATTTGATAAGTGCAAAGGGAAAAGTTGATAAGTTGTTTTGTGGAATAGGGCCCAGGTGTTATTTCATTTGGCAACACTGGATAAGAGTTTGTTGTTGTTCCTTATATTTTTCTATTATTTTTTTTTTTTGCTTCGATGTTAAAAACGAAAATACCTTTTACTCAAATTGAATTCATTTTAATTTTTCTTATTACTTCTTTCCGTATTTCTTTTTTTAATTTACACTATCACACAAGCACCCTGACATATTCACACACTTCTGTTTAAATAAAATTACAAACACTTTCTTCAAATCCACATCCTCCCATGCAGGCATTTCCGTTTTAAAGTTACTGTTGTCTATAATTGTATGTGTGTGTGTGTTTCTATACATATCCATTCAGGTTACTTTGTGGCTGTGTGCGTATGTGTTGTAAAAAAAAAAACAAATACCAGTTGTGTAAGAAATATTACTTTAGTTTTTTTCTTCTCAGTTTGTTTTTCTTTTTTTTTATTTATTTTTTTTTTTTTTTTTTTTTTTTGCTGCAAAAACTTTTTACTTCGCAATTATTGCAGTAATCATCACTATGATCTGTATTCGAAACAAAGTTTTTAGCAGAAACTTTATCTGAATAAAACCTCATATAGAGCTTTCACGAATTAAAGAGAACACACGGCAAATTCTGATTTAGGATTTTGTTTATAGATTGCCATGGTAAATTGTGTATATCAGATGCAAGTTGAAAAGTTTAAAAAGTATAATGAAAGGCACCGCGAAAAAAGTACTAAGTGCAATAAGTCCCAGTGCAATAACTCGCAATGAAATAAATCCCAAAATAATTCAAATAAGTCCAAAACTGGGAGAAATAAATAAATCAAAAAAAAATAAAAATTTCCAAATCAAAAATTAAATAAGTCCTAAAATTAATGAAATAACTCCCAAAAACAATCCTTCAAAAAGCAATGAAATAAGGTCCAAAAATATTGAAAAACTCCCAGAAAAATGGATATTCAGCCATGTCACAGAGTACAATTCCGTTCGGAAACGGAATTCATTCCGTATTTTTGTGCTTCAGAAAATTACGAAAAAACTTTGCGGAATGAAACAATTTTTGGTTTCATGAAAGGACTGGGAGTTTTCTGTATCTTAGAGGCCAAAAAACTATAAAAATATACTTTCTATTAATAAAAAAAATATGTTTTCTTCGGTTCCGAACGGAATCATTCCGAACGGAATTGTGCTCTGTGACATGGCTGATTATATCCAAAAATGATTAAAAAAAAAGCCCAAAATAAAACGAAAAATCACGTAATTTTAATTTAAACATTTTTATTTAAAACTTCTTACGAAGTAGTTTTAAACAAGGGATGTAACGATACGCCTTTTTGCCGATACGAAACCGATACCGATACTCAAAAAGAAATATCACCGATACCGATACCGATACGTATATTAAATTTGAATTCAACGTTAAAATAACAAATCTCAAGAAGAGTAATTTCTTTATTATACAAAATTAGAGTGTAAGAGATTATAAATATTTAAAATTGATTTAAGTTAGATTTTAAAAACAAAGAAATGAATTTAAATTCATGATAAAATTTATTTATTTTTTAATAAAGGGCTGCGTGCAATAGCAATGTTGCCACTTAGAAAATTTTTGTAATTTTTTCTTATTTGTTAATTTTACAATAATATATCGTCGGTCACAGGTTGACAACTCTTAACATGTTTTTTTGTACTTTTCAGGAGACAAAAAAAAAACGTTATTACTCCGTTACTAAACCGTGTTGGAAGTAAATAAAAAAAAAACCAAAATTAGTAGAAGATATTTATTGTAAGATGGTGTAAAGAAAACAAAGGTATTGAAATAATTTCAGATTAAAAAAAAATTAAAATAAATAATACCCCCGATTCGATTTTTTTGCGAGTTAAGAGTTGTCAACCTGTGACCGAAATATGTAATTTGTAAAGCATTTTTTAAATTAAATTTAAATTTTTTTTCCTAACAATTTTTTATGTACTTCCAAGCAAAACACATTGCTGAAAAATGTTTTTGAAAATAAAATGAAATTTTTTTGAAGTTTAAAAATTTAAATTAAAAACAATTAATTAACATTGAAAACAAAGTCAAATTTCTATTATTTTATTGTTGTCCTTATCTCTACTCTTCATGGTTATTTTTGTTTTTTTTTATCTTTCCTAATATTTTTCATTTCTTTTAACTGGCAATACTGACTTTAAAATAAATGTGTTTTTCCATGAACTTATTCGACATTTATTCAGTGGTTGTTTTGTTTCAGAGTTGTTAGTATTCATATTCTCTTGTTTAAGTAAACATAAAAACTATGCATCTTATTCGTCTCTTAAATTTCTTATGTTTGTTGCTTTCATTTCGTAGTTATTCATTTTATTGAATACAAACGAAGCAAATACAAAATTTTAATGAAAGTTTCATGAACATCAGTATTTAGTTTCATGCAGATGCTTATTTTTTAAACAAAAAAACAGTGTAAGAGATTATATAAATACGATTTTTGTAAATAGACTCTGGGAATTAATTCTTTTTCATAAGTTACTTTATTATATTCAACATTTTTTATTTTTTCGAATTTATTCTATGAGCTAAATTTCAGTTATGTATTTTATAAAGCTTTTTTGTAATTGTTCTATTCCTTAAATTTTAAGGAATAACTATATACACTACCAGACTATTATATTGAAGTATATTGTATGTATTGCTATCCAAAGAATAGCTAAGTTAAAATGTAACAAGAAGATACAAGATAATACTCTGGTAGTGTATTAAAGTTATTCCTAAAAAAATTTAAGGAATAGAACTATTACAAAAAGCTTTATAAAATACATAACTGACATTTAGCTCATAAAATGAATTCGAATAATTAAAAACTGTTGAATAAGATTTTTGTTTAAAAAGCAAAGTATTCTCAACTTTTGCGGAGATCATGTCGCAACTCCGTTTGAAGCAGAACTGCAGTAAAAAATGTGACTGAACTCATATGACAACTTAAGTATTTTTGCGCCATGGTCTTTAATTTTGAGTATAATATTTATAGCGCGAGTAAACAAACGGATCTGAGTCTCTAGAAAAATTTGAAGATCTAAGGAATATCTAGACTTCTTAATTAGATGAACCACAGCGTAGGATGGACAGAGGATAATTTTTCTCCAAATTTACTTTAAGGATTTTCACAAACGCTCTAAAGATCAGTTCTTGTAGACTTATCAGAACTTTTACTAGGTGTAGGGGTGACCGTGTCTTCAACACTTTTTGAATGTAGAGCCATGCTAAGTAGCTCAGAAAAACGTTTTTTCGTTCTATTATCTTTTGAATTTTCTAGCTTTGTATCGAAGGTAGAGAATTGTAGATAGACAATAGATTTCATTATTGTCTAAACACTTAAATCTTTCATTTAGAACTAATGCTACATAAATCGCCAATTTTAGGGAATCTGAACTATTCTGCATCTCAGTTTTTTCATTTATCGTATTTTCTAATAATATTCGAAGACTTTTAACTAGCGAAATAGTGAAGCAGTGGCTTTGCTTATGGATTTTGTGGTCTCTTTGAAGTAACACAAAATTTGTAGCAAAATGATTTTTGTTTTCACAAATTATTTTTGTAAAAACAAAAATCATTAAAAATTGGCAGACAATTCTTAGAACGTACAATTGCATACAAGATTTATCAATGGGAGAACGTTTTACCATTATGGTGCAAAGCAAAACGGCTGATGATGCAGGTCCACACCAAGCGTTCAATGCGTGATGCATAAATCAGTCCAAAAAGTTGTAGTGTAAACGTGTATTGAAAAGTAACACAGCAAACGCATAAAATGGATATACGTATCGAAAGCATGAAGTAGGATAACTTTCTACTTTAGCATGCGTCCCGAAAAAAAGAAAAACGCGTGGTGTGGACCGATAACTAGTTTAAGAATTAAAAGAAACAATTTATTATTCTCAAAAATGTTTTCCTATAGTTACCCAGCAAAAACTTACATTGCAAAGTAATGAGTTAAAATGCTTTTATAACTACTCTTCAATACTTATACATTGTTTTACTTAAATAGTTTTTATTAAAATATTTAATTTTAAAATACATACATAGAAAAAATTATTAAATTTCTCCAATCACCAAATTTATTCCAAATTCATAATATCAAGCAAACAAGTTGTTGATTTTGCACCAATTACCAAAATGATTATATTGATTACTAAAAATTTTAAAACTTTCAAAAAATATTTTCAATAAATGATATTATTAATTAAAAAAGTGATCAAAAAACTAAAAACTACCTCAAGTTATGGCATGAAAAGCTTTTTTCGGAAGTAGTATTTGTATATGGACCAATTCCAATAAAATTTGGTAAAATGGTTTTGATTGCAATTAAATAAGTTTGGGCCGAATATCAATATAATAAGATGGTATATGGTCACAAAGACTATTTTCAATAAAAGAAACTTGTATGGGGGCTACGTGAAATTATGGACCAATTTTCCCCATTTTTAAAAGGCTTGGTCATTGTGTCAATAGGAACGTATGAAAGAAAAAATTATCTTCAAAATTGCGAACTGTAGTATTCGCACAAAGTTTACATAGGCAGCCAGGCATCCATTCGGCCAGCCGGACAGATGGACTTCGTTAGATCGATTTAAAAAATGATTCTGAGTCGATCCGTATATACCGGGTTCGTTTGTAAATGCATCACTGCACTGCATCAGTGATTTTAAATGTTTATATAAATACATATCAATGAAGCAGATGTGGACCAACAAATTGTCAAATACTCTACATAAATAATAGTCACACAATAAAAAAAATTATAAATACCTTTTTATCGGCATTAAAAAAAAGTTTGCTTCTATGATGCAGCTCAGTGATGCACTTACGAAGGTACCCACCCTCTCCAATATTGTGGTGTGGGTAAAAATAGAAATACAACCGTAGCGGATGTTAAGGGTGAAACGTAAAATTTCGCTTACCATTTGTCCAACGGAAGGCCTGAATTTTATATGGCAACTTTCCACTTTGAAGCAACACATTTGTGGCACAAAATCGTTTAATTCAACGTGTTTTTTAATAATTAATATAAAACTACAACCTATACATTTAGTCGATATCATTTTAAGTTATTTTACTTACGTTTTACACATAAATTCATTTTAATCTGCCATAAAATAAAAAAAAAACCCCAAATTTGTTCCAAAAAAAAAAAAAATTCTAAAATCTGGCAACACAAATCATAATTTTCTGTACTTTTGTTTAGTTTTGAAGCAAAAATATAATTTTCTTCAAGAAATCTTGGAAATGAAAAAGTTTTATTAACATTTTGTTTTACAATCTTCCGATTTTTGTTTTGTTTTGTTGCCATTGATTATTATTTGGAAAAGTTTTGGGCAACAACAACAAGTGAAAGTTGAAGTGGTCATAATAAATGCCAACACATAACTGCAAACAAATATGTATGTATGTATGTGTAAGCACAAACGCACTTATACGTTGCCATATACTCTAAAAACAAACACCACAAGGTTTCCTTACACATGTACGTATGAATAATATTATCTATAGTCATTTACAGTGGAACTAAAGAAAAAAATAATTTGCTTCAAATTTTATAAGACCATGTTTTAAACATTTAGATCGAATAACGTCCATAACAGCCATTTATGCTTAAGGCAAAAAACCAAAATTCAATTAGTGCCTATGGTTATGGTTATAGCGTTATGGCAAGCCAGCTATAATCATATAGAGTCTTGCCCATAAGGTTGGTTCAAACCACTGTTTTGTATGGTTATAGCTATGTCACGTCTAATTTAAGCTTAACACATATTTGGTGTAATGAAAGTCTTTAAAATAATATCTTATGCAAAATTTGCATTTTAACTTTTTTACATATCAAATAGATATTTAAAGTTTATTCTAGTCCATTCAGTAATTTAAAAGGGCATTATTCCTTAGAGCCCCAAAACTTATAAAACTTAGTCCTTTTTTCGCCGCACCAAATTAGCTGGGAATATAATAACGAAATAAGATTTTCAGTAACTGACAGAAAAAAAAACATTGCAACAAAAAAAAACCGGTAGGCGAAAAACGGGTTAGGGTATCCGTTAATATTGTTTGTTCACATTTTGAAAAAAAAAATTATTCATTATTTATGCATTACTTGATACAACTGTCATAATCGGTCAATCATTTACTTAAACTACCATATCAAGCCCACTTCCGAAACGCACCTTAAAAAACACAAAATAGCAAAGAAAATCGATATGGTCATAAAATTCCCTTAAAATTATGTATTCAAAAATAATTGCTTCTAATAAAGCCCTGTATCGAATAAATATTTTACTACTCTTAAAATCGGAATAACAATATTGTCATAAAATTTCAAAAATTTAAATTGCATTCCAAGTACAGTTAAAACTACCCTGGGGGAACTTTGTGTCTATGGGTCTTAAAATACTTATCCCGTGACCAGTGTACACAATATTCTATTAAAACAAGTTGTTATATTCAGCTGCGCCGAATCTTTGCTACCCTTCACCGACAGGAGTGGTCTCTATATGATAAATACATATATATTATTAACTAATCTTCACAAAATCGAACGTCAGCATTAAAATTAGTTGCGGTTTAGACCTGAATAAAATTATTGACCGACAATAAGAAAATGTTATGCGTTTCTTGTTAGAACTTTGAACTGGCTTGAGTAAAATATAATGATTCGTAAAAGTTTTAGCCGAACTAAAATAGTTTTTAGGAGGGTAATTTGTATTGGACCTATGGTAAATTATAGACCAATCATCCCAAAATTCTGAAGACTGATTTCTGGTATTACAAAAAAAAAATAAGAATAAATTTCACAAATCTGCATGATATTTTTTCTGGCCATATGAATTTAAGTAAGAAATTTTACCGCAATATCTATATCTGTGGTAGTTTTAGGCGAATTTAGTTATTTTCCCAAAGTGGGCTTTATTTGGTTTTAGGCGCAATAAACTTTTTCCGAGAGTAGGTTTTATATGGGGCCTAGGGTAAATTACGGACCGATCTTCAAAAAATTTTAAAGTGTGATTTCTGGTCCTATAAAACTGTGACGTACCGAATTTCAATTTGATAGCGTTTTTTTTTTGCGTTTTTAGGCGTACTAACCTGTTTTCCGCGAGAAGGGTTTATATTGGGCCTATGGTCAATTATGGACCGATCTTCACGAAATTTAATAATATGATTTGCAGTCATATAAAGCAAATTTTATGTCATTCCGAGCATTATTCCACCATTTATGCTAGTTTTTGTATCAAAATTATCAATTTTATTATTTTTTTTTGGGTGTTGCTTCTACATTTTGATTCTTAGTTCTGATCCTAGTGAACAGATGTTGCTGTATTTTAATCCCAAACTGCTTGGGATAACTACAAGCAATTTGAGACAATTTGTTCTCTTATTTTGCGTTTTACGAAAGTGAGCGTGTTTTCAACAGACGGACAGACAGACGGACATGGCTATATCGACTTGGAATTACTCAAGGAGCCAGAATATATATACTTTATGGGGTCTTAGATGTATTATAAAAAAGTTTCACACGGAATGACAAACTCATTCAGCACAGTGGTGGTGGAGGGTATAAAAAGAAATGAATTGTGAGAGGTGAAAATAAGACATATCACTTAACTAGTGATAATGTGCTTAAAGTGTACCTAGTAGGGTATTCATTCGGTTAACCGTTAATCGATTAACCGATTAATTACTACCCGATTAACTGACAGGTTCATTAAAAGTTGGCTATTTTCGATTAACGATTAAATCGGTTAATTTCAGTCGATTAACCGACCAAACAAAACTTATAATTTTTTGTAGTATTATAACATATTTTTTTGAGTTTTTAATTATTTGTTTCGTCTCGATATGTTTATATTTGTTAATATTAACAAAGAATGTGTTCAGTGATCTTTATTTTAAATAGGTGTTTTCTGTCAACAGCTTTTTGTTTCACGTACTTTTTATATGTCATATGTGTGTGGTTATTTGATTCTTCTCATATTTTTTCATATCAATATTTTAAAAATTAAAAAAAATAGATATTGGGAATTATTTCTTTTTCATAAGCAACTTTATTATATTCAACATTTTTTATTTTTCGAATTTATTCTATGAGTTAAATTTCAGTTATGTATTTTATAAAGCTTTTTGTAATAGCTCTATTCCTTAAATTTTAAATATAATAGTCTGGTAGTGTATAAAGTCATTTCTAAAAAAATTTAAGGAATGGAGCTATTACAAAAAGCTTTATAAAATACATAACTGAAATTTAACTCATAGAATAAATTCGAAAAATGAAAAATGTTGAATTAAAAAAAATAATAAAACAGGACTCCAATGGCATAATCTTATACGTTTAGAGAAATCCAGGAAAAGAACTGAGAAATTAGATATTCTGTATTATGGGCTGCTTTCGATTTCTCCAACATCAACGATAAGTGAAAGAATTTTTTCAAGTCAAGTTTTATCAAAACCAAAAAAAAAATAATCGCTTAAATCCTAAACATTTAAATAGAATCTGGGAATTATTTCTATTTCATAATTTACTTTATTATATTCAACTTATTTTAATTTTTCGAATTTATTTTATGAGCTAAAGTTCAGTTATGTATTTTATAAAGCTTTTTGTAATAGTTCTATTCCTTAAATTTTCGTGAATAACTTTATACACTACCAGACTATTGTCTTGTATTTTCTTGTTACATTTTACCTTAGCTATCCTTTGGATAGCAATGAAGTATGTACCAAAATATTTTTTAACGTCTCCTTAAACTATTGAAATAACTAATCAAATTATCTTACATCTTATTATTTAATTATTACATAATATTTATGTATTAATTAAAAAATATGTATTACATATTTAAGGATAATTTTTTTTTTTGCTCGTTTTAGTTCAAGAATTGCTATGTTTGTTACGTCAAAAAATTCAGCGCAAAGTAGCTCAGCCGTCGCCGCCGAATATTTTTAGTCTTCAGCCACTGCCGAAATTTTTTAATCGACTTGCTTCTCTGCCCTCTATACAGTAATTATATTCTGGATCCTTATGATTATCGAAATTAATTTAACAATGTCCATTTGTTCGTGTGTTGATTGAGATGGGGGTTTCGATTACCCCAGCAATGATAGGGACTAGGTTCCTTTATATTTATTTATATCAGATACGGTCGAAAACAATTTGTTATTGCGTTATAATTGGGATATTTCTTGTAAAAACAATAAACTTATTTCACGTAAAAGTAAGTTCGGTTTATTAAGTTTGTGTATTCCAGGCCGAGATCCACGCTATTGATGTGTGCTGTATCAACATTCTTAGCAGGGGAATGATAGGAAACCGCATTGTGATATTCACTGATAGCCAAGCGGCCATTAAGGCACTCACTTCCTGGAAATTGTACTCGAAGTTGGTGGTGGAATGCCGGAAAAGGCTATAGGAGCTGGGCTCAAGGAACAGAGTGACACTCAGGGGTCCCGGGAAACGATAGGGCTGATGAGCTGGCTAGGGCTGGAGCAAACGCCCAAATGGTGGGCCCCGTGCCTTTTTGTGGGTTAAGTCACTACCCAGTCCCTTCTGGAGGAATGGGCTCTCAGTGAGCACAGGAGATACTGCGTATCGCTCCCGGGAATGCGTCAGGCAAAGGAACTGATATTTCCCGGGATCACATTGGAGACAAGGGGTCTTAACAGACGGAAACTACGACTGTTAGTGGCTTATCTGACGGGTCACCATACGGCCAAGCACCACCTGTTTCGGATGGGCCTGGCAGAGGATCAGGAATGCAGACTATGTCGAGGACGAGACCACAGGGCACTTACTGTGTGACTGCCCGGCACTGGCATGGGCCAGAAGGAGACACTTGGGATATTGCGCGATATGTGCGTCCCGAGTCAGTGCAACACCGGCAAAAGACCTTCTTGGACTCCTCTGGGAGGCAGAGGGTCTTTTGGCCAACTAAAGGGGGTGGGTACAATAGACCTGGCTTGGTCGCGGTACCGTCTGCGTTGGAAGAAATCTTCCCGCTCTCTCTCTAAAAAAAAAAAAATTAGGTTTAACAATATTTCTCATTACAAAAAACTTTATTTTGTATGAAAGTTTTCGCTAGTTTTTGTTCCACTGTATTACTCTAATATAATAATGCAATTTATCACACTTTATAAGCATTTTATTTTGCTTTTTTCTTTTGTGCTGAACAAAAAAACTTATAAGCAAAATTTTGATGTTAAAAAGTGAGAAAGAGCAAAGAGAAGATCTAATGAATTGAGGCGAATAAAGACTTAAAAGCCAATTATGAAACTTTTCAAAACAGTAAGTGCTGATTCACACGGCTTCAGATTTGAGCTGTAATATCTTGTGTGTTTTTTTCTTCACAGAAAAAAATTATCAGTATTTTTTTTAATAATTTCTTTATTTACAATCTATCCACTTAAGGACAATAAGTAAATTTAATATAAGAATTAAATGTAATGAATTGTTGAAATCCATTGAGAACAACATTAAGAGTATACAAAAAAAATTGATAAAGCGTGATCCATTTCGAGGCTCCCTACTTTTTTAAAGAAAATAACGCAGAAAATTCAAATTTAATGGGGAATGTTTATTATCATTTAAAAGAACATTCTTCGGCATTTATTTTTTGAAGATTATGTCTATCAAATGTTGGCCGTTGCTACGTCGCAGATGGTCCATCCTTTGTCACACGTAATGTTTTCCTCCAAGGCCTGAATCGAAGCGGGTTTTTCCGAATAAGCTTTAGACTTTACATATCCCCACATTAATAGTCTAACGGTGTGATATCACACGATCTTGGTGGCCAGTCGACCGGCCCAAAACGTTAAATCATCAAATAGTCGGTTATCATGGCACGATTACAGTCGCCATTGACGGTTACGTTCGCACCGGCATCATTTTTAAAGAAATATGGACTGATGATTCCACCGGCCCACAAACCACACCAAACCGTTGTTTTTTCTGGATGAAGTGTCAGTTCCTGAATCTCGTCAGGTTGCTCTTCGTCCCAAATGCGGCAATTTTGTTTGATTACATACCCATTGAGCCAGAAATGGGCCTCATCGCTGAGCAAAATTTGCCTCGAATGCGTCCTATCTTCTCAGCTACGGCCGCTATATTTTCTTCACAGCGTGCTGGACGTGGTCTATTCGGTCAAATATTATCCAATAATGAATGCTGGGTGATGGTGTTCCGAATAGTACGCTCAGTGGGCCGATTATGTTGCCCATAAGTTGATCGAAGTGCACGAAATACATTCCTCACAGAACGGGAATTTTCGTAATATAGTTGAACGATTTGTAAACGTTGTTCAGGCGTAAGTCTTTCCATTATGAAATGCCAAACAATACTAAACAAAAATAACATGACAGCATGACACGACTCACACGTGATCTGTCAAAAAAAGGCTATTGAAAAAAGTATCTCTACTTGAATCACCCATTATTTGCACATATTGACATCAAATTTGTACAGATAAACAAAAATTAATGTTAATATCGATAAAAAAAAATAGCAAATAAAAAAAAAAATTTTAAGAAAAATGGAATAACACTAGTAAAAATACAGATAAAATTATTAAATTCTGGATGGCAAGTCCAGGATATGAGAAGTTTTTAGACCTCTAATTACTTCAGTCTCATCAAGTGGGGCTGTAGCTAATGGGTTGACATGGTGACTTAGCCTCTCTAAATAGTTTTCACTGAATTTTCTGATTTCCTCTACAATTTTTGGGATAGTAAGATCATTGTGTATTAAGTTGTTGGTAGTTTTTTATCAATTAAAAAAAATATTTAAAAATATTTCTATTTAATTTATGTGATAATTGAATCAATTACTTTTTTAGTTGAAAGCAAATTACATATTTTAATTAACATTTTAGTTGTTTTGAAATACATTTTTAATTAAAATTTTAATTAAATAACAAAAAATCTTAATTGGCTTTTTTCGTTTAAAATAAAATAATTTAAACATGTAGAATTGTTGTTGGGAATTGTCAAAACCTGAGCTATCTTTAATGAAATCAATTAATACATTGTTTAAAACTATAATTTTTTAAATAAAAATTAAAAATATCATTTATTGAAAAAAAAAATATATTCAAAATTTTAAATTTTTACAATTTTTAGTAACAAAATCAACAAATTGTTTGCTTGATTCTATGAATTTCGTGATTAGAGACAATTTTTCATGTTTTCTGTGTTGACGTCTTAAGCCTGAAGCGTGTGAATCAGCACTTTTAGAACAAAAAAAACTAGCAGGATTTTAACTATTTTTTTTTTTCATCATGTTATAAAGTTCTTCTTTTTTCTTTGTCTAATAAAAGTTTTTACTACTAAAAACAATCATGGAATTTTAAAACAATAACTAAAACTTTAAAAAAGAATTTTTTTTAATTTTGTTGCTTAAAGCAAATGTATGTATGTATACATATCGCACACTAAATCATAAGCAGGCAAAACTAAAAATTCAAAAATTTTAAGGAGAGGCAAAAAACTGGCTTCGAAAACATGGCTGCCATCTTTTAATCAAATTTAGTTTCACAAATATTGAAGAAGAAAAGCTAAAGAAGACAGTGACCCAAACGAAATTTTCGTGATCGCAGGTTTAAGGCCGCGTTAGCCGACCGTAAACGTTTAAATGTAAATGTAATGTAAACAGATGGAAAGCAATGCAAATGCTTAAAGGCCTTATGACACTACATTTTTAATGCATTTTTCTAGTTTTGGTGAACAGTGCAAATATAATGTAATAGAAAAATTTACCAAGTGCAAAGAGTTCAGCTGTATTAATATAAATAGCAAACTGTCAAAAATTTTACTAAAGTTATCGATAAAAAATGAAGTTATGTCAAAAACAATGTAAAATTGTTACTTAAAATTTACATTTCAAGCTTGAAATATTAAAAGTGTTACTGAATCAGCGGTTAATGTGGAAATTCAGCGATTAACCGCTTTTTGTTCGTTTTGTTTTTATGTTTCCTATAAACGAAAAGTTGACAACATTTAATAACATGAATAAAATCAAAACAAAAGAAAAACTAAAAAAAAATTTCTGTTTACATTTTTTATAGTTTGCTCTTTCCAACATTTACTGTTTCTTTCCATCAATTCTATATCAATTCAATGAATAAAAAATGTAGTGTCATAAGGGCTTAACTGACTGTAATGTCACTTAACCGTAACGTGCCAACCTGTAGAAAATAGAATTTCATTACGAGGTTACGTGACAGTTGTAGATAGTGATGGGCTGCTTGTATATTATATGGGATGCGGGAAAGTTCACTCTTTTTCTTTGGTACTTTTTTTAATTAAAAATATCTGTGGACTTTTGACAAAATAACTTGCCATACATACATATTTTCATTTATACAAGTATATGTTTAGATGTACCGTATTACGCGTTAAAACGTAGCGAATATTGCTGTTGTAATAATATTCGGTCTGCCACGGTTTTATTAGACTAGAAATTACACTATTAACTGTAGTGTAGATCGGTCCATAATTGACCAAATTTACTAATATAAATAGGTGACGGAACGCACCGGTTCTCATTATATTTAGTACAAATTCTAGAAATCCTTCTAACAGATTTTGTAAAGATCGTTTCATAATTTATCATAGGTCCATAGGGATGGCACTTTTTATAATTTTTGCTTTAGATATATGTAGCCCAATCCAGAAATATTTTTTCTCTAGGAGGAGGGTATTTAAGATTCGGCACAGCCGAGTATAGCCACACTTATACTTGTTTGTTTACATTTTGTTACGGATTTAAAAACAACAAGTTTCCTA
This sequence comes from Pollenia amentaria, assembly GCA_943735925.1. Taxonomy (NCBI): domain Eukaryota; kingdom Metazoa; phylum Arthropoda; class Insecta; order Diptera; family Polleniidae; genus Pollenia; species Pollenia amentaria. The sequence goes on along the minus strand of OX031010.1, from coordinate 176,375,596 downwards.
CTGTTGTAGGATTGTCCCCACCTGATACAAAAATTCGACTTTTCTTTAAGTAAAATCATCTTCTCCACCCAAAGCAGTTAAAAGAATATTTAGCTTCTCTTAGAAACAAATTACGTCTTATTTTCCCCAAGAGTTTCAATTGATAATATTTTTTTTTTTAACTTTTCTAGTTTTTACTTTTGTCAATAACAGCATCATTGGGTTAAATTAATTCAATTTAAAATAAATATATGTGCCAGTGCTGTAAAAGGCTGCAATCAATTGCCATTGAATTCAAAATGATTTTAGCGAAACCGTTTTCGTACTTTGAATTCAATATTTAGAAATCATTTATTTTGAAATCATAGAATGCAATTAATTTCATTTCTATCAACTTTTTGGTTGAAATCATTCGATTACAATCAATTCCCCTGAAATCACAACTAAAGAGAAAGTCCAACGAAATAAGGGGATCTAAAAAAAGATAAACTCACTGTTTATTGTTGGTGTTTCGTCGAAGCTTTGATAACGTTGCAAATAAGACTTGAGTGTTTGTAATTCCCATTTGCTTTAAAGTTTTATATGTATAATATCTTTAGCTGGACGTAAGAAAAGATAAGCTCACTGTTTATTGATAGTCCCCAAATAAAAAATGTTTGTGTATTTATGAAGAATAAAAATTTAAGATTTAGCAGTTTTATTAATGAATAAAAATAATAATATTCACTTGGAATGTAATTTTAGAAAAAAATGTAAAAAAGAAATTGACATTGTTGGCAATTTAAAATGACACTGGTATGCAAAAGACAAACAAATTTCGAGCCTTTAAATAAAAATATATGGAATATAAAGATTTTAAAGAGCTTTAGGCCCAACCATAATATGCATAAGTTAGCTTAAGGTACTGTCAAAAATTAATGAAAAGTCTGTCAAGTGCATAAGCAAATTAAAAAAGACTTTTAGGTGGACATAATGTACTAACATAAACCTAAACCCATTTCAGACAAGCAAAGTTTATTTTGCAAAGTCTTGAGTTTATAGAAGAGAAGGGAAAAGAGAATAGCGGGGGAGTACATTCTTTGCTGTACTCACAAATTCGTTCTGTTTTTCGTTCGTAGATTATACCTGAAGTTGGCTGCAACTTTATATTTATATACAGCGTTACCAGAATCTTTTGAATGAAAATTGTCATATGGCGAAAGAAATCATATTTTTAAGAGGAAAATCTTAAAATTTTTTTTTTTCTTAATTTAAATTTTTTAAAACAAGGGCAAAATAGTAAGAATTATTAATTTTTTATAAAAACATACTTCTTATTATTTAAATTGAAATACAAAAAAACATAGTTCGTCAGTATATGAAACTTTATACAAATACATTTTTTCTTTTCACAAATAATTTTTTTGTTTTATCAATATTCTAACTGCCTATTTCCGATGTGCGAAAGAATTATTTACTTCGTACAAATACATTTAACACAAAACCAAAGTTTTTAGAATTTGTTTTTGTTTTTAATGTAGTTGTTCGAAAGAAGGAATTCTTTCGCACATTGGAAATAGGTTATAATATCCCTTTTTTTAATATTTTTTATATCCAGAAATAATGATGCAAATATGTGTATTCTAGATACTGGGTACAAACGTGTGCAGCACCAAAACTTCATTGTTTTAAAAATTGACTGTTTAAATAATCATGTATTTTGTATAAGCAAAATTAAAGTAAAAATCGGAATTTCTGAAAATAAAAATCATCATTTGAGAATAAAATCTTTAATCATATTTTTGTTTAAAAAAATAGTCCAAAATATGATAAAATCATCATTCTGGCAACGCCGTTTATATATTATATTCAAACAAGAGAAAACAAAATTTTGTCAAATTAAACTTTGTGTGTCTGAGCAGGAAACAAAGTTTAAAAGAGAATTCAACAGACTTTGTCAAAGTAAACTTTGCCTGTCTAAAAAGAGACTTATGATCCATGTTGCATATATGTGCATTATTTGGCTTTCTTGCGAGTACTTCAAATTAAAAAGTACCAAAAATTACAACACTAATTTTATGTTACTTGCAACCAACGTTCTTAAAAAACAAAAATTGGTGCTTTTTTTACTTATTAATAGGGAGATCGAACGGTTATTATTCGACCGGTTTTAACCGGTTATTTTAGCTTTGCCCAAGTCGGTTATTTTAAAATGCCCATTTTTCGAATATCGAATAAACCGGTTATTTTGGTATAATAAACCGGTTATTTTAGTAATGTGTAAAAAAAATTCAAAATACTACAAAAACGTGTGCAGTTAAAAAGTAAATAGTAATTTGTACGGAATCAACGATATGGGAAAAATTTCTACCAGTTTTATTTATTAAAACACCATGAACTAAAAAATAAATTTGAAGAAATCAAACAATGGGTACGTGCATAAGACGTAGCTGTTGAGCTCAACTGCTAGAAAACTGTTGACAACTGTTGAGCCGAACATTTTCGTCTTAGAAACGGCATTATGAGTATAATGCAAAATTAACAGCTGATAAACATAAACAATTGAAAAAAATAAAGGTTGAGGTTGAGCACAACATGTTGACTTTAGGTAGCTAAAAAATTTTATGATGGAATATATGGCCTCAAATACCCAACTGTTGTGTTGAGCGTAAGTGCTCAACTATGCGTTTCTAAGACAAACACTAAACGGTTACACAACAGTTACGCCTTATGAACGTGCCCAATGTCATGGAATGTTGTAAATTGTAGTCGACGAATTGACAAATATTTTACACAAAAATAATGTTCAGTTTACTATTCGTTTATATAATGCTGAAACAAAATAATTTGAAATATATAATCCTGGCTAGGAAGTTTTGTTTGCAACTTTTGAAAAATATTTATATAGACATGCTTAACCACCAACAAATTAAAACTCATTCAAAATAAATTTGAGCGAATATTTCAAATAATAACTTTATAAAATTCTTATAATTTATTTGCTTTTGCAAAACGTTTGTCTAGATCAAATATCATTCAAGAAATAAAGTTTGGTAAATCAATAAAAAATTTTTGAAAATTTAGCTTAAGTTTAATCCGTTTACTGTCCCACTCTTCTTGGATTTTATCGTAAAATATTTGTTAGGTCTGATCTAAGTTATATCTATGTATTTTGTTGGTTCCTTACCTTTGCAAATTGTTTTATTTTTATTCAAATTAACGTTTTATTTTAAAAACTTAATTGCTTTTTGTGTTTTTAAGTATTCGAATTAAAACCGGTTAACCGGTTATTTAAAAATTGCTTAACCGAAAACCGGTTTTTTTAAAATAGCAACTATTCGTAATATTCGAAAACCGGTTATTGAAAAAAGTCGAATAATCGATCTCCCTACTTATTAATAAAAAAATGGATACAAAATTAAAATATGTAAAATTCCTCTTTTGCTTTATTCTTATTTTTCTTTATCCATTTCCATTTATCTGATTTTTTTTTAACAATGCACATTCCGTATGGAATTATTCAATCGTTTTTTTTTTTCTATTTGAAATCATAAAATCAAACAACGAGTTTGAATGCAACCAAAAAGTTAGTGAAATCATATGATTGCAATTAAATCGATTGCAATATTTTATAGCTCTGACGTATGTATATAAACATATTTTCCAATTCTAGTCATTGATTAAAATGAATGAATTGGAAATTTTAAAAATAGAAATTATTCAAATTAATGTTGCTCGCACACAAAATAAGATTGAGACGATTACAAAAAGCTAAAAGGATCGATGGTATAAGTGAGAATCTTACTTGGACATGTTTGCATAAATTTGAAAACTGTTAAGTTGTTTTTTCTTTAAGTCTTCTAAAAGGAATGCCAATACTCTAAATGCAGCTTCGAAGTGTTAAATTTTTATCTAAAATAATATAAAATTTTACGCATTTAACACTGCAAGACAGGAGGAAAATTTTTGTGAATCTGTTTGAAAAACGTCACATTAAATCTGAAAGGCGAAAAAAATTCCAATTCAACTTTTTGACTGGTTATTATATTTTTCTTTATTACATAATAATCAATCAAAAAATCTATTTTGAATTTTTGTTCTTATACGGCTGTTTTGATTTTAGGTGCCGATATTTAATAATAAACTAACATTGGCAAAAATATTAATGTAACTATCAAATCAAGTTCTTTGTACACCACTTCGGTAATTGTATTTTTAAAGTAAACAAAATATTTTAAAATTTAATATTTTCACAAAATGTATTACAAATGCAGGGTATTTTTGTCAATTGTTCCTTAAGCACTTATCCCTTGACCTGTGAACACAATATTACAATAAAAAGGAACAAATTGTGATAAGTGAAAATAAGACATATCACTTAAACAGTGATAATGTGCTTAAAGTGTAGTTACTCCAGAGGAAAGGTTATTGACACAAAAGTAGTCATGGACTGGATTTTGTGCGGGTTCTATTACTTTAAATAAAGGGGATCTATTATATTATCAGGGTTCACTCGGGACATTATCTGTGACAGACATTATTGAAATCGAAATAAAATGTATCCATTTAGGTTATTTCAATGATCTGCTACAAAGGGTCAAAAAGGTGCTAATTAAACCCCTCGTAGGATATTAAATTGACAAGTCCACTTCATATAAAGTGCTAGAACTAGAACTGGTATCTACCACTTTGGAACTGTCACGTGATAAGTTCGGTGTTAGTTCATTTTTCCCCCAGGGTAGTGTCAAACCGAACTACGTCGAGACCACATTTTCCTAACAATTTAACATACAAATTAGTCGTGAAATAAAATCTATTTTATTCACAGAAAAAATTTTCTCTAATCACCAAATTCATAATATCAAGCACCTATTACCAAAATGATTATATTGATTACTAAAAATTTAAAATTTTTTTTTTTTAATTAATGATATTTTTAATTTTAATTAAAAAAATTATCAAACAACTTTGCCATTTCAAACAACGTGTTAAGTTATTTAATTAAATATTGACAATCCTCAACAAGAATTCTACGAGCTTAAATTATTTTATTTTAAACGAAAAAAATCAATTAATATTTTTTGATATTTAATTAATTTTTTAGTTAAAAATTTATTTCAAAACAAATAAAATATTAATTAAATCAAAATCATATTTTTAATTTTCTTTCAACTAAAAAAAAAATTGATTCAATTATCACATTAATTAAATTTAAACCATTTTTTTAATTGATAAAAAAAAGTTTTTCTGTGTTTTGAGAACGTTTTTTCAAATGCTCTCATATATAGACACTTATTCTCCCAACAATGCTACCATACTTTCATTATATTTCATTAGTTTTGTAAACAGAATATGAAAAACAAGAGAAAATAAAAAATTAAAACAGTAAAATGAGAGTGAATTTGAAGTTACTGCCAATGTTTTAATTATGGACTTTAGGATTTTTGCCTGAAGCTGCAGCCGCAATTCTGCTTGATCACATAAACATAAGATGGATGATTTTGGCCGGAGCTCCTTTGCATTCTAGTTCAAAGTCGTGCTTAATAACGTGATTCCTTCCCAATTCCTGCCCTCAGTGGGATTACCTTTCTTTGGCAGTAGAGTTACTGTTCACTCCAAGAGTTCAAACGTAAGTGTTTCGCTACACCAGATGTCAGATTTGAGCAGATGCAGGAGTTCAGCGCTAAGCACACAGTCTACTTTTAGTAACTCTGCAGGTATGTTGTCAGGCCCCTGGCCCTTGCTGGACTTCAGATGCGAAGTCGTGAGTGATATTTCGGAAATATTAGGGTAGGCGGTGACATTGATTGTCCTCCAGGTGTTGCAGGCTGGTGCATTTGCTTGCTGCCGATACTCAAGATGGTGCTGAAGGGAGTTATGTGTAGTATTCATTCCATATCTTGTTTCTCCTTCGACGTAGTCATTTCACCGCTGCTATCCATTACAAGTTTGGTGGTAGAGAATGTGCAGTTCGTTAATTGACACACTGATCGAAAAAGATGGATATCTGCTTCTGCCTGTGCTTTAGTTGCAATTTGTTTGCTCCATAGCTTTTTATTCGCACTTGCGATTTTTCCCCATCCTGTCTAGTCTACCGCATTCTTGTTGCGCTAGTGCTTTCGCTTTTCTGGTTTTGGTAGAGTTTACGCCATTTTTGCTTTTGCTCGCTGGTTTATAAGATTCCATGTGTTATCCTTAATCAATTGCTTTTTGCGCGTGGTTCTGTACTCTATATGTTTTTCTGCTGCCCTGATTAGTATAATTTTGATCACCCTCACTATCTTGTTCTTGTAGGTAGAAATCCCTAATGGCATTGGTAAAGCGGCTTCTGATGACAGGATCTTCCAGTCTGGTATTACATTTCTTCTGGAATCCCTTTTTTACGGCACAGACTATTAGCCGGACAGTTGAGATTTAAAGATTATGGTCCCTCGATATATCCTCAATACGTCTGTAACGCATATCTAGCAGAAACCCATGCCATTTTTTGCTGATGAAAATGTGGTCGATTTGATACCCACGTCATCGTATGAATCCATTTGTGCGGGAAGAGCGATTGAGGCAGAGGCCTGAGGCCAGAGGTCTCCTCCTCTGACATGATTAAGGACTTTTTTAAGACTGTTGTAAGATTCCTCTTTCTTCTCGCTACATCGGTTGGGCGCAGCACTGAATAACAGTTGCGTTTCTCTGTGTTCGAAATCTGGCATGATACGATCCGTATGGGCTTCCATTCTTTGAGAGCCCTACATGCATCTGTTGATAAAAAAAAGCCCAACACCACTCTCTCTTCTTTGGTTTGCTGGTTTACCCGAGGAAAGCAATTTTAATGGGCTTGGGGCTAAGAATTCCCCAGAGTCGTTCCATCTGGTTTCGGTCATCCACGGTAGCAGGAGCCTGTATTTGCAGAATTCATTGAGCTAACTTTGATCTTTTTTTGTAGTGTACATCCATTCCATGTTCCAATTTGTGATCCATATTTCAGGCTGAAGGTCGTAATCGTTTTTTTTTTGTTTTTTTTTTTTTTTTGTTTTTTCGCTTAGTTTGCATTTGTTCCGGTTTCGTAAACAGTTTGGGTTTTAGGTAAGCGGGTGATTGGTCCACTGCGTTCAAATCTGGTGCCAGGGATGTCAGGACAGTGGGCCCAAAGGTCAAATTTTGAATAATCCCACTTTGATTTAAAATTAAATGTATTACCGACACCCACTTACTTTGGAGGGCCGCACCACCCTTGTCACTTGGAAGATTTTTAAATCGACCCGCCCTAATGTACATATTTGGTTTCTATTTTTTTTTTAAGAAAAATCTGCAAGGAAAACATCTGTCTAGTTACTTGGTAACGTATGAGTATTATTTAATTCCAATTAACTAACATGCATACGCCATGTGGTACAATTTATAAATCAAACTTTTAAAAAAACAATAAGCGAAAAAATAAGACATTTTGTAAAAGTAGGGCTCTTTCTGAAGAAAGTCGTGTAAAATTAGGCTTTTTTCTAAAATTCTTGCCTAGATGTAGAATAGAGTGACTTTTTGTAAAAAAATTTATTTTTATAAATACTTTAACTTTCTTGAAAAAATGTGGTGAAAGTTTACGGACTTTTGAACAAAAAATTCTTTTTTTTAGGAAATAGTCACTTTTAGTGAACAAAATGTGATGGCGGTACGTATGTTGAATCATCAGGATGCATTGTTGGCATTGAGGACATAACCGTTGCTCCTTGCTCTTCATATTCCATCACAAATGCATCGACTGTTAGTCTTCTCTGATTTTGCTAATTATGCATAAACTCTTTGAGGCGTGACTTTTTTCACACTAAGTCACATTATGTTCACTAAAAGTGTCTTTTTCGCAAAAAGTGAAATTTTTTTCACTAAAAGCGACTATTAACTAAAAAAAAAAGTAACTTTTTCAAAAGTCCGTAAACTTTCACCACATTTTTTCAGGAAAGTTAAAGTAATTATAAAAATCAATTTTTTTTTTTTTTACAAAAAGTCACTCTTTTCTACAACAAGCCAAGAATTTTAGAAAAAAAAGCTTTATTTTACACGGTTTTCTTCAGAAAAAGCCCTACTTTTACAAAAAGTATTATTTTTTTGCTTATTGCTTTTTTAACAGATTGATTTATTAGTTCTACCACATGGCGTATGCATGTTAGTTAATTGGAATTAAATAATACTCATACGTAACCAAGTAACTTGACAGATGTTTTACTTGCAGATTTTTCTTAAAAAAAAAAATAGATAACAATTATGTTAGGGCGGGTCGATTTAAAAATCGCCCAACTGGCAAGCGTGGGTTGGCCCTCCAAAACGAGTGGGGTCGGTCATACATTTAGACTCGATTGAGGCACTTTAAATGGGTCAAAGTGGGATTTTTCAAAATTAGACCTTTGGGTCAAAATAAGGAACATCAGAATTCATTTTAGAGGTATGGTTCCTTGGCAAAAGTTTTTTATTTTGATCAATAGATAACGATTTTCCCTGTCAATTGGGCGATTTTTTTGCGTCCCTACAAATCGACGTGTATATATATACATATATAATTTATTTAATACTTATTTATAGGTTTATCACAAGAAAAGGTAGAAAATTGCTGATTGCCATTTACTTGAGAATTGTAAGGAATGATTCCTTAGTTGTACTGTCAATGGCTTGTGAATATCCTTTTATATCCAGCATAAGTGAGAGAGCGGCTAACTTGTTAAATTTAACACTGACCTCCTAGGTAAGTAGGAGCTATATCTGATATTGGGCATAAAGTGGAGTACCCTGAATGGCTTGACATCAGGTTAGCGTCTTGGCAAGTAAAAGGGTGAAGACAACCCTACCCTAAAAAACTCCTCAAACAGCCTGCTTGAAGGTAGCTGGCAACCATGCTAACAGAATTGAATGTGGAAGCTTAATCAGCTACTTTGTTTAATACTAATGAGGAAGGGGTTTATATAAAACAACCAACAACATTGAATCTAACCTATTCTTCCACTTATACTTTCGTTTAGTTTTATCTGCAACTCAGATGCAGCAGTCCTGAGTCTGAAAGAAAACAACAAAAATAATTGTTAAATCTTAGTTATAAAGACATTTAAATATAATGAATTGAATTCATTTTAAAATAAACTTTTACAGTCACACACACACACATACAAATGAAGATTTGGTAAAACAAACTTTAATTAAATCACAATAATGAAAAGTTTGTGAGTGAAAAATTTTATTTTAAATTTTCACTCAACTTCCAAAAAGTAAAAAATAAATAAAAAATTTGCATTAAAAGCAATTTTTAAATATATATATTAAATATTTCCCAGCTAGCATATGCTGTTTTTTAGACGATTATGTTTAATATACAAAAAAAATCTTGTGATGATTATCTGACGAGTTACAACAACAAAAACATCTATGGATCTACCGAATAAGTTTTTCCAACCAGGTGGAGTCTAAGAATTTGTTTCGTATAAAATTGTATGAACATTAGAAGAATTGTCATGATAAATGCGCTTCATGTTTTATTTAGGTAGCTCAGTTATGCGGCTGAGCATTTCACGAGTTGTACCAGAATCCCTATATGAGTCTCATACGATTCCTACCATGCTTTCTGAAAGACTCGTTAGATAATCTTTACACACATCGCAAACGATTCCCTCTATGATTAATATAAGCATTTTCCGCTGCGTTTTAGAAGTATCTCACAGAGGAATCAGCTTGTGTAACAGTTTATCTCGTGCGAGGAATCTTCAATGACTAAAAAATGCGCTCGTCGACGATCAAAAACGCTCTTTGTGAGATTCCCAGGAGACTCTTATACGATTGAAAATGCTAGCTGGGTTTGTACGAGTATGTGTATTTAGGTGCCTTAAAAGCAATAAATGACTTTTATTTCCTTTAACAACTCGGTTTTTATTTAAGTAAAAATAAATAAAAAAAATAAATGCAATTTAAAAATAAATCAGAAATGAAACAGTTTATGTTCAACGGAATTATGGATATTTGCATTGTTTTTTTTTTTTTTTTTTTTTTGGGGACTTAATTCTATTTTCATTTCATTTTTATTTGTTAGTGTTGATTTTCCTGACAAAACAAAATGTTTTGAAGTAAAAAAACATTTTAAAAAATCGAAATATCAAATGCCGGAAGTGCACAAAAAATTAATTTTATAAATGAATTTATCTCAATAAAAAATATTCATATTTTGTGAAGCACAAGTGGTACATTTTAAAAAGCAATAAGACTTACACAGGTGTAGAAATGCAGAAAAGGGAGTAAACAAATTCTTAACATATCTATTTGTGCTGATGGAAAAGATTTTGCTTCCTCCAGTCCACATCAAATAGGGTACGGTTTTTTATTTTATAAAAGCATTGAATCCATATGGTATTGCTTTTACCGCATTGCGCCGAATTTTTTCACGAAGGTATGATTTCTTACTGCTTTATTAAATTAAATTAATATTTCATATCATAATCACCCCCGCCGTGAAAAACAATTGGATTTTTGTTCTCATGAAATTTGTATTCCCCTCGAATTTTTCGCATTATCAGTTCTCAGTGAATGGGAAAAAGAAGAAATATTAAAAAACATTAAAAAAAATGTTTTTGGTCAAAAATATACACGTATATTTTAAAGAAAAGTTAAAAAAAAATAACAAAATAAAATATATTGTATTGGAGTGATAGTTTTTTTTATGTAGTGAAATAATTTCTAAAATTCTATCACCACGTCTTTAAAAAGGTTCATACCTTTAAATCGACCTGTTTTTTGCATTTTGTTGAACAATATACATATCAGTTTGTGCCTATTTTAACGGAAATTGGCCTTTAAATTAATTTTGTAAACTTTAATATTCGAATTATGAGACGAATTACTTACATAAATGTTTTGTTCCCCAGCAAAAATAAAGTGAGAAATTCAAAGTGAAAAGTGAACAAATTACGAGGGAAAAAATTGATCACGATATGGGGAATTTTTTCCCGCTAACATTTTTTCACGTTATTATTCTCCAATGAATTAATTTTTTTCATGGGAGTTTTTCATGATCGCAAATACTTGAAAAGGGAACAAATTACTAGAGAAAAATTATTCACGATAGGGATGAATGTTTTTATTTTACAGGAATTCTTAATGAACCGGACATTCGTCGTCTAATGTAGGAGCAACAATTTGAAGTTGCATTGAATGATATACAGGTATTCGCCTGGAGTTGTATGAAATCAATAATAGAAAATGTTTTATTAAACCATCGGTCTGAAAATTGTCGAATTTTAATTAAAAATATGCTCACCGCATTTAAAAGCTTAAACGCCAGAATGTCATTGAAAATACGTTTTTTGGATTTTAATGTGAAGAAAAATATAATAAACAACCACCAGCCGAGTCTAATGAACAGGATGAAAATTTCCAATCTTTTATGAATAAATACAAGAAATTAAGACATATTCTTTGTACTCTTCTTTAACAATATTTGTTTACAAATTGTTCTTTATACCATACATAAGTGTAAACGCCGATTAACAATGTCGTTATTACCAATTTCGCTCCTCATCCTCATAACTGTCGTTACTTGAAATTTTAAAAATTCACTAAATGATGCGGAAAGGGGTGTAACAATACAAAGGATGTGTATTTAACTGAAATTCACATTCAATTGTAATCGAACCTAAAACAGGTAATGCTATGTTCATACGACGATATAAACCACTTTTTTCGCTCTCTGAAACTAGATTGCCAAACATGATGTTCATACGATTCATTCTTGTTTCAGTTTGATATTTTTTTTGGGTTGTTAGTGTGATTTTATTAAAAATGGATTAAAATGTAAGTAAATAGTAAAAATATATTATTTAACACTTTTTTTAATATTATTATTTAATAATTATCACTTTATTTTATTTGACGAATGTTTCAAAATGAAACAACCGGTTTTTCTTTCAAAATTTTGTATAGCAAAACATGTTGCTTCAATCATGTTTAGGGCGCTAAACAGGAATGGGAGAGCGAAACACGAATATTGCTGTCCGTGTGAACGTGTGAACAAGAGTGTATCCTATTTGTGGGCTATATGAGATCTTTTGTCTTAAAGTGTTGATTTCCAAAAATGTTTTGTACATGTATCGTGAGAGAATTTCAAACTACAGTGACACGCAAACCAAGCGCATAGGTTTCCATTAAAATTTAATAGTAAGAAATTGTTTTGGTTGCAAAACATTTATAATAACACTGTGAAACAAATTTAGGTTTGAATTTTGGTGTTACTTAGTCTTGGGAAAATGTCTTTTAAACGGTTGAATACTGCTGCTCTTTTTGCGATACATTTCAAAAAAACGTTTAACTATATAATTTTAAAGTACCTGATATTTAACATACGACAACAAGTATTTGAAAACCGTATTTACCCCTCAGGGTAAACGATATCTCTAAAAACAAGGCAGATTAAAAAATTTATCGGCAAAATCAAAATTTCTAAGGAAAACTGCTTAATTTTTATTTCCTTAGATTATTTAATACATTTGTTTATGTGATCAAAACATTAAAATATTACCCCATTTTTCATTCAATGCACTATAGGAAATTTTAGACTTTTTTTTGGCAAAAAGTGTTAGTTTTAGTTCAATATGATATTTTTTCACGCCTTTAAGTGATTTTATCATGAAAAAAAACAATCTGCAAATTTTATCGGATTAAAAAACCATAAAATAAATAATTTTATTTAAATAGACCTCAATCTTAAGTATGTATGTATGTATAAAATAGGTATTTTACCATGAACTTTAACTTTATTTTATTTTTTTTTTTTTATTTTTATTATGTTTTAATAAAAATCGAACAAAATTTGTCAAAATTAATTTTAAATTGACCGATTTTTTAAAACAAAATAGACGATTATTTTATTTTTTCTTAGGAAATTAACGATTTTTTCACAAATTTATCTGGCAGCCCTGCATAAAACGAAAACAATGAAGAGCTTAAAAAAATTAAATAACAAAATACAACAAGTGTGTTTTATTTATTTTCATCAGTTAAACCCTTTCTCTTTAAATCAGTGGTGGTCAAAATTGAAATGCTTTTGTATTGGTGAGAAAAAGAGACAAATTTAGAAATACAGTACAACAAAAAAAGTAAACAAAAAGATTATTATAAAAATGTAATCGTAAAAATTGGTTTGGTTTAAAAAATCTGTTTAATACTTCAATACACAATTAATTTGCTATTTGGTAAAACAAAATAATTTTCCTTATATTTTAAAGGTAAAAAAAAAACAATCAATTTGCTTTTAATTTTATTAATATACAAATATATGTATAGATATGATATAGAAAAATATGAAGAATTCAAATTAACTGCTCATAACAAATATCTAAAATTTTGTTATAGGTCAGGTTGAACAATTGTCAAATATAACATGATTTAGTTCTTGTGAGAAAAATGAAATGTTATAAACGATTTTTCAATAATGAAGACTGCAGAGCAGATAATAAATTAAAAAGACGAAAAGCACATCACGGCTTTACATAGGAAATTTGTTGGATATTTTAAAATCAAAAATACTTAACACAATAACCTTCAATTATTCACCGAAGTTTGCTGGTTAAGAAGATCTTCACTTTAGTTAAGGGCTTATCAGGGTCTCTTAAGGAATGTCAGTTCATTTCAGAGAACAAATTATTATATATGACTTGAGAAATATTTTTCAAATTCATTTCAAAATAGGAACTTTTTTACTTTTACGGGAGCAAAAGCATACAATTAAATATAGGTGTTTATGCTAATGCTTTTGTGGCAAAATTCCCAGTACCCTTTAAATGTTTTATAACACAAAAGGCATTGAGGATAACCAAATGCATTATTTATCATAAAAAATGATCGTAATGGTACGAATATTTTTTTACGCACTATTTTTAAAATCAAGCGAAGCATCCGCCAAGCATGCGCACTATTTGCCGTCTGAAAGACAACTGAATGAAAAGAGCATAACAAAGTGATGGGTGGGGCCAAAAAGCAATTGCTCTATGAAATGATCACCACTGCTTTAAATAAAAAATAATAATACACATTCTTGTGGACATAAATACATAATTTGTGCTCCATTTTTTGAAATTTTATTTTTCTCGCATCAATTTTAAATGTGACTTATTTTTGAGAGTTCTTGTGAGACTTCTTTTTGAGAGTTCTTAGCAAAATATTGATACAGAAACACTTTTTCTCACATTCTTCCTGGAAAATTATTTAAATAACAGATAATTCTCCTAAAGAAAAGATACAGAAACACTTATGTGAAAAAAAGCATTTTTTGTTTCATATTGCACTGTTTTTGTCATAATTCACTTGTTTCATGCGGGAAATTTTACGATGCGAGAAATACAGAAACGGGCTACTGGCTCCGAGTCTTCATTTCTGTGATGCCAATGTGCCATTCAATTCATGACATAATTTAAATTTTTGACCCTGATGACAATATGGCCTAATAATGTTAAGGTTGACATCACAATGATGAAAAATGTCATGAGGTCAGAAACGAAGACACTTGTCATAGTACTGATGTCAAAATACATAAGCGTTATCCGTGTATACATGTATGTATGTATTTGAGGACCTATCAGGCTGAATTTCAATAGCAAAGCTTCACGAAGCATATGTGACATAAATATATACCAACCAAGTCCGTATGGTATCTGGCGTCTTCGGAAACCCCATTTCAACAGACAGATGGGCATCGTTAAATCAATTTCGCTACTAATAAGGACCCAAAGTATATACACTTTATAGGGACTTAGATTAATATTGTAGAAATTACGAAAGAAATGACAAGCTTATATACCTGCGTATACTCAGGAACTTTTATTTATTTACTTAATTCCCAATGAAACTAATATTTCTTACTACACAGAAAATATTATTCAATTTCTCCAATCACCAAATTTATACCACATTCTTAATATCAAGCAAACAATTTGTTGATTTTGCACCTATTAGCAAAATGATTATATTGATTACTAAAAATTTTTTTTTCAACAAATTATATTTTTAATTTTAATTAAAAAAATGAACAAAAAACTTCGCCATTTCAAACAATGTGTTAATTTATTTAAATAAATATTGACAATTCCCAACAACAATTCTACATGCTCAAATTATTTTATTTTAAACGAAAAAAGTCAATTAAGATTTTTTGTTATTTAATTAATATTTTAATTAAAAATTTATTTCAAAGCAAATAAAATGTTAATTAAATCAAAATTAAATTTTTAATTTTCTTTCAAATAAAAAAATAGTTGATTCAATTATTACATTTATTAAATTTAAATACTTTTAAAACCATTTTTTAATTGATAAAACACTTTTTTTCTGTGTGGCTAATATTCTTAAACTTAATAAATCTAGATTCATAACATAACCGGAAAATTTTAGCATTAAATTTATCTTAAAACTTTTGAGAGTTTATTTTTGAAGCCAATAGGATCAGTGAAATCAATATGCGTATAAAAACTGTTAAATTCGGAGCTCATTCTGCGGATCGGATAAAAATTTGCTTAATTAGGCCGAAACTATTGAAGTCTAAAGCTATTAGGTACTTATAAAATACTTATTATGCCATGAAGTTACTGAAATTAAATTAAAAATAAATAAAAAAAGACAGTTTTTAAGACTTATTATTTTTTTTAAACATATAACACATACAAGGTGTCGTAAACGTCATCAACCTAACGGAGAATTTTTAAATGTTTGCAAGACGTTAAAGGTCAGTTCCGGATACAAAAAAAAACATCAATATGAAATGGTAACAACTTTTGTGCCACCTTGTATTTCTACTCTAAGTCTAATTTATATCGAATTTACCCTTATCCTAAAGTAGAAAGTATTTCTGGTCTATCCTTAACAAGAATTTAATTTTATTTTAATAAAACCCACATTAAGAATGAACAATTGTCTTTTGCTATAAATCTTTTTTGTGGCTCAATGAATATTTAAATGAATAAAATAACATTAAATTTAACAAAACCAAATATTTGGCAATTTGAAAGAAATGTATTCTTTTTTATTTATGACTAACAATAACACAGCGCTTATTTCCTGCAACATCGTCATAACTCAGAAATATTAGTTTTACATAAAAAGACTTTAAAAATAAAAAATTTACATAAAACATAATGAAAAAAAAAAGTTTTATTCTTCTCACAAGAGTTCAGCTTACAATCTTTATAAGAAATATTTGCGAATGATAATAAGAATGAATAGAAGAATATAAGAATGGCCTACACAGTAAAAAGTAAAACAGTCTATAATCACCAAATTCATAGAATCAAGCAAACAATTTGTTGATTTTGCTTCAATTACCAAAATGATTATATTGATTACTAAAAATTGTGAAAATTTTGAATATTTTTTTGTTTTCAATAAATGATATTTTTATTATTAATTCAAAATATGATCAAAAAACTTTGCCGTTTCAAACAATGTGTTAATTGATTTAATAAAATATAGCTCAGGTTTTGGTACCATTCCCAACAACAATTCTACAAGCGTAAATTATTTTATTTTAAGCAAAAAAATCAATTGAGATTTTCTTTTATTAAATTAACATTTTAATTAAAAACGTATTTGAAAACAACTAAAAATTATATTTTTAGTTTTCTTTCAACTAAAAAAATAATTGATTCAATTATCACATTTATTAAATTGAAATACTTTTTAAACAAGTTTTTAACTGATAAAAAACTACTGATAATTTTTTTGCGTGTTCTTTGCACTAGAGCTATTAAATCAAAATTTGCGATTTTTTTCTTATGACGTTGTTGCAGCAAATGGGCGATATAAATAACCCTTTTTATTCAAAGTCCTACAGAGGATAACACGATTAAAAAGTAGGGTATTCATTCGCTTAACCGTCAATCGGTTAACCGATTAATTACTAGCCGATTAACCGATCGGTTAATTAAAAGTTGGCGTTTTTCGATTAACGATTAAGCCGGTTAATTTCAGTCGATTAACCGATGTAACAAAATTTTTTTTTTGTAGTATTATAACATATTTTTTTTGTGTTTTTAATTATTGGTTTTGTCTCATTTTCAAAATGAATATGTTATGCTGGGAATACAGCTAGGACGAACGACGAACTTTTGGCCGCGAAAATTCCTCGCCAAAAATAAAACATATTGATGTAAATGAAAATAGAAACAATAATAGCGTCCTGCGAAATTCGTCTTACGCGGCGACTTTGCAATAGATTTATTTATATTTCACACGCCGGCGAACGACGAACAAATCAGTACTAGGTGACCATGTTTGGTTTTAGTTTTGAAGTAGTTTAGTTAATAAAGTTACTTTTTACTTTAATAATTGTTTTTTATTGTAAAACACATAAAATAAATATACAAAATATTTTGCTATGAAAATAGTTTTTAATTGTGTTTTTGATTATGTTTTAATTTTGAAGAATTTTTTTTTAATATGGTCACACTATTTCTCCCTCTTTGCACAAACAGCAATCAATTTTCGCAATTATAAAAGCTGCTAGTTATTCGCCGTTATTGTGCTTCATACGCAGGCCTGCCATATTTGCCGATTTTTTGTCTCCAAATTATCAAAGTGCCGATTTGCCGATTTTTGCTCCATAAATGCCTATTTTTCGATAAACCCTCAAAACCGTTATTTTTTGTTTGCTTTAGTATAATTTATTAGTTTTGGGCGACACTGAAATACTTATTACAGTAAAAGGAACATCTGTTATAAGGTCTGCACTTCTACTAAAGAAATATGGGCAAGGGTTATTAAATATGTGTTGGGTTTATTTGAGAAAATTTTCACTATGAAGAATTAAGGACCAGAGCTAAAAAAAAAATTATTATTTAAACCTAAAATAATTCAATTTATATGTGTTTATCTATAAGGAAAATATTAGACACTTTATACTTGTGTTTGGAAATGGAATGGAAAGCTAAGCTTAATTTATATTTACTATCAATGAAAATAATTAAAAAAAAATAATTTATTTAAGATTATAACGCAATTGAGGAAGATGTATGTACTTCAGATAGCTAATGTAATGTCAGGAATTTAAGTTAGTTTGCACACTTTTTGGCAAACAATTTCAGTTTTAAAAGTCAGGATTTTATGGCTGAATTACCTACAATTTTTGGTCTTTTCACATTATTCTGCAAATGTGGAAAGAATATCCTATACCAAACTTCCGATGTTCCCTGTAAAATTAATTCCTTTTTTAACCTTCCGATACCCGTGCTAATTCTTGTAACATATTCCCGCGCGTGGTCTCACAAACCGAAATTTTGAATCCATCTTTCAGAGATGTTGAAGACAAAACCAACAAATAAATTTTTTTAACTTGTTGATATAATAAAACAACTAACCTATGCATTTAATTAATTTTCTTTAATATTATTGATTTGCAGTCTTTTACAAAATAGCCGTCAAAATCGATGGTTTTTTTTTTTTTTGGATACTATAAAAACAAAATTAAAACATTTTTTTCCTAAAAAAAAACAAAAATTAGCTTTTGCAATTCTAAAAACACTTGATGTTCAATATATAAATCACAGGTTGAATTAGCAGTCAGCCGTAAAATACAAATGAGGACATACAGCAACCGACCCGCATCGGTCTCACAGGCCGAATGTTACTGAATACACCAGCAAAACTTCGATGATAATTTCTCTCGATTTATATCGAGCTTTCTCAGGGATCGCACTATACGGGTTGTTATAGATGGGGTTTCATCAAACGAGTTCAAGATTCATTCAGGGGTACCGCAAGGCTCCGTTCTTTCTCCTACTCTATTTCTTATTTTTCTAAATGACCTCTTATGTCAAACTTCCAACCCTATCTATTCTTTTGCAGATGACAGCAACCTTTGCCATTCGTATTCATTTGGTTACAGACCAGGCGTGTCCGATGTTTGTGCTATGAGACAGAACATGAATGATACGCTTGGCCGTGACCTAGACATAATCTCAGAATGGGGTCGTGCGAATAGGGTCGAATTTAATGCCCGAAAGACCCAATGTTGCGTACAAACGCATAAACGCACGACGGATCAAGGTGCCTCATCTGTATGTATGGGTGGTATAAATATTGAAGAAACAGAATCTCTTGATGTTCTGGGCATGAGGATACAATGTTATGTCCGATGGACAGAACATATATTCAAGGTGTCGAAAGAAGCATTCAAGTGCCTCGGTTTTTTTAAACGGTGTAAGATATAATTCACTCCATCTGATCTCCTTACTATTTATACCACCTATATCCGACCGCGAATGGAATACAACTCTCATGTGTCAAAGTCTATTTTGGAGCTTTTCGACCGCGTGCAGGAGAGGGCGATTGCCTATTTTATCGTTACTACAACGGGATGTGTTCTAATGAAATTAGGGATTTGGTTCCCGAAACCCATAGCTTTGTTCGTAATACACGGTTTTCCTCAAGAGCACATCCTTTTGTGGTCGATTGGCCGGTGAATCGTACAACGCATTACAGGGAAAATTCGTTTTTTGGCCGGACAGTTCGTATGTGGAATAACCTTCCTGCTGAAGTCTTCCCTCTCACTTACAACATGAATAAGTTAAAGTCGAATGTTCACAAGCACTACTCCTTCTTTCCTCCTTCCCATAACCTATTTTCCTAGTTCCAACACAATGCATTGCATTAGTAGGGGTCATCCCCTACTAATCCCTACTAAAAAAAAAAAAAAAAAAAAACCGATTAAAGCGAAAGCCCAATTAAATGAATACCCTTTTAAATTCACGGCCATAATTAAAACAAAATTTTTGTGTATAAATTAAATAAAAACTTGTTAAATTAAATTATTTAACCACAACATTTTTTTATTTTTATATGTTATTTGTTTATTAAAAAATAATCAAAATATAAAAGATAATTTTTGTTGCAGACATAGTATTGGGTAAGAGAGTTAGATATTTCCGTATGATTCTTTAAATTATTAAATAAATCAACATTTTGTAGTCATAGAATTGTAATTTTTTCTTGCATAATAAACAGTGTAGCTTCTTCTTCTGGGGTTGTCTGATGAGGTGATTTGTTCCCAAATTGGAGGTTTCAACGTTTTTTAATGGACTCTTACTCCAGGAGAGAATATTTGCACTGACTTTAATTAACTTGGCATGTTTTGAATAAACCCTCTTGTACCAAAATCCTAAATTCGGAAGAAAACTTGTACAGGGGCCAAGTCAAATAATGGACCGATTTGGCGTATTTTATTTTCTCTATATAAACAAAAATGAAATGATGTGCGCTCCTGAGTGCATCACCAGAGAATGACTGGATCGGTTTCGGTAATTTTTTCTGTTAGTGGTCCTGAACACATTAGACTAATTTTAAGCGAACAAGGGTACGTTCGTAAATGCAGTTGCTACGCATCACTTACGCATTAGTAAAATGTTGTGTTCGTCAAAGCATCACTTGTAAGATAAAATTAAAAAAAAAGCATTAAAAGAAAAAAATAAAAAACGATTTCTTTTATTTCAAAAGTTATTGCACCAGAAAATTAACTAATGCAATAATTGCAGAACTTTGCTGCAGAGCTGTGGCATCAGCGCATAATAAAACTTTTGACATATGAGAGTGCTGCCAAATTTTTAAGGTGATGCTTTAACGAAAATTAAACTTTAACAATGCGAGAATTATGCGTAACAACTGTATTTGCGAATATACCAATAATCATTATCTATAAGGGAATGTTTCACCATTGACAGCAATTATTATGCACTTATATTTATTTTAATGCTTTAATTCATAATACAGAAACACAACTGGGACGAACGACGAATTACTTGCAACGAATATTCGTCGTCAAAAAAAGAACACATTGCTATATATAAAAATACACAAAACTCTGCGATAGGTTTATATATATTTATTACGCAGACGAACGACAACTAAATACCAGTGTAATAATCAAGGACCGGATCTGGTTTTATGCGTGTAAAATATGCTCTAAAAATAGAAATATATGCGCTAAAAATTGGAAAAATATGCACTTGAA
Source organism: Pollenia amentaria (assembly GCA_943735925.1). Taxonomy (NCBI): domain Eukaryota; kingdom Metazoa; phylum Arthropoda; class Insecta; order Diptera; family Polleniidae; genus Pollenia; species Pollenia amentaria. The sequence continues at coordinate 176,354,631 of OX031010.1, read as the reverse complement.
ATTTTTTTGAACACACTTTTAAAAAACATTATTCGGGCATGTTCTAGAAATCAAAATAAAGTGAAATTCAAATCGAAAGAGATTTTGATTTTAATTATTTACAAAATTACTGTAGTTTTTCCTGTTTTTAAGAGCTGTTCTTGTAAAGTTAATTGGTACCCAAAGTATGAAGTATCCAAAAAAGAATATTTTTTTGAACTTTCTTAACAGGCTCATTTTCAAAATTTCTTCGATTATAAATCCACGCCATTTCGATTTAAAGAAAAACCCGTTTAATGTAACAAGAAGAAAAACCAAAATAGAAGTTAAAGTTGAACCTAAAATAAATTGAAGCACAAAAATATAAAGAAAACCCAAAAGCAAAATAATCATGTAAATTAAGTCACTTGTTAGATAGATATCTGAACCTATATGAAAAATTAATTAAGAACAATAATAAAAAATTTTGTTTATATAAATACTTATAATTCTTTTAATATTTTCAAATGTGAAGTAAAGGCTGTTTGGCCTCAAAAAGCTTTTAAGCATGGAAAATTACCGTTCAAGGCGACGGAAGTGATCGGTTCATGATTAAATGCTGATAGTTCCTTAGTGTAATATTAATTTTCCAGTACGCTGTTTTTTGTAAAAATTAAAATTAAATAGGCAACACGTTTGTTTTATTGTTTTGAATCCTTCATTTTTCTAAAAAATTTATCAAGCTTGATACGAATTTGTTTACTAAAGCTACACGCCATTACCATATATTTTATTTATGCGTTATCAATTTATTTAATTTGATTTCTCAATGGTAACGATTACTCTAATTTCACAATAGTCTCAGAGATAAATTCATAATTTGAAGACACAAACATTATTTGAGCTTTTATATTTGATAAATATGCTTTTTTCAATGAAACGGCGTCACCATCGTTGAATCTTTCCACCATATCCTTGAATTGGTCAAAATATTCAGCATTATACATAACTGCTTTCAACCACGTTCCCCACCAGGTTGTTTTATGATATGGAGGAAGAAATAAATCCGGATACTTCTCTTAATATGCGTCAAATCACGAGGTGCTTTGCACAATATTTTTTTCCATAAGAAATCAGTAAATTAATATCGATGCAGTTGTCTATTATCTCTTCTGCAACACGGCGCATTGCAAAATAAAACAAGTTTCGCCTTTCAAAATATAGAACAAAGATATGCAATTTCAGCCATATATGCAAAAATATGCAAAAATATGCACTAACAATACGATGCCATTTTACTTCAAATTTCTGTTGATCTCAGACTGATGACAAAAAGTATGCATTTGCATAATAATCCGGGCCTTGATAATAGTAATAGAAGAAATTAAAAAAAACGAATGCTAATATAATCTGGCGTCCAAGGTATTTATTTTTATAAGTTCAAACCAATTTTAAATGACATTAACACCTGTTCTTTACGCACTTATGGTATCTCGTTTGATGAATATACACAACAAATTCTTGCCGACGAATTCGTCGTGCTATGCGAAATTCGTCGTTAATCCCTGATGTTTTTATACCAACAATATCTATCGTCACCTCAAATGCAAAACAAAGTATGATCAAAAAATTCGAAATTGACTTTTTTATTAATTACGATTCACTATAATACATTACATATGTTTGCAAAATATTAATTACGTATCATAATAAAGTGCATAATTTTCTTTAAAAAAATAACGCATCATCAAACTACCAAAAAAAAATGGCGCCGGTAGGCAAGTTGGTAGTGAGATAGTCTACCAGCGCCGGGGTCGCGGGTTCGATTCCCGCCAAAGACTCTGGCTTATTTCCTGTAGACAAGCGTAGAGCTTCGCGGGCTTGACATAGGAAGAAAAAATAACACAGCTAGCATTACTTTTTTAATGTCAAAATTGGTTATTATCTTATATATACTGTGGTTAACTTTTACGAACAAACCTAAATCAGCACGTAAGGCATAAGATTTTCTAGCGCTAAGCTTTAACGCTGCAATAACAAGCTTGAATAAGAGCGTCAACGCTGTGATATGTATAGTAATGTTAAGTTATCTTGCTTAATAACCCCCACAAAATAGAAATAAAAATGGAGATAAAATATCTAGATTGACCAAAAAATAGGTGAATTGCCCTAACTTTTAACCAGGGACCGTAAATAACAGTTATAATATAGAAGTAAATGCTGGCAAACTGATTCAAGTATGCCATATTGATCTTTATGAACTTTTCTATGATAAAATATTATGATTTTAAAAGTTTTGGTTTTTATTTTTTCGATCAAAAATTACAATAATTTTTTGATTTATATTTTTTTGGACAAAAGTAACTGTTATTTTTTTATTTTTATTTTTTTGAACAAAAATAACAGTCATTTTTTGATTTTTATTTTTTCGATCAAAAATAACAGTTATTCTTTAAAGAAATGTACGTGTTATAATTATTGAGTTTTCTTTAAATAATTATTTGAATGTGTGATCATCATGGGGATTTCTTATGCCCATTAAAATAAATATTTAAAGTAAACTAAATAATTATAACACGTACATTTCTTTTAAGAATTAATAACTTTAATTTTTGCTCGAAAAAGTAAAAATCAATAAAAAATTGTAATTTTTTGTTCAAATAAATAAAAATGAAAAAATAACTGTTAAAATTGTTCAAAAAATAAAAATCATAAAATAACTGTTATTTGTGATGGAAAAAATAAAAATGAAAAAATAACTGTTATTTTTGTTCAAAAAAATAAAAATCAAAAAATTACTGTTATTTTTGTTCAAAAAAATTAAAATCAAAAAATAACTGTTATCATCTGACCTTTATGAAAAAATGAATAACTGTTACGGTCCCTGCTTTTAACAATAGCAGCCAACTTCACTACTTAACGCGCTGTCAAAATCGGATTTTCATATTGCAAAGCGTTATTTGAGTTAACTGCATCCATTTTGTATGAGCATGAGAATTTTTGACAGATAGAAAACACTTTGAGTGCTGTTCTGTAAGTGATCAAACTGAAAATTATTGCAGAAGTAAAAAAAAGTGCTGTAAAAATAATAAAAATCTGTTCTACAATCGAAAAAATATATAATATTTTATATGAAAAGCACTAAAAAAGCTGAGTGATTTTCATAAAAATTTTACTTCACAATAAACTGATTGTCACCTGGAAACAGCACATAAATAAATTTAAATTCAGTCGAACTTCTCTTTAGTGAACTATGAATTCTTCTCCCTACTATGAATTGATAAATTCTCAAACAGTAAATTTTTCTTTACATTGAACAAATTTTACAAATATAAATTTGACTATATGCCTTTTTGTCTCTACATAAGGAATTATTTCAAAAAAATTTCTCTAAGGGTATTACAGAATATGAAAATTAAAACAAAAGGTAAAACTCTCTGTGATAACAACAATCGCCTGTGTTCGGCCTTAGTAGTATTTAATTAAAAGTATTTAATAAAGCTAAGGAAGAAATAGCAAAACCAAAATATAGCAAAGTACCATGGGATTCTACACCCAGAGAAAAAATATGTTTAAAAATGGTCACCTCCAACAAAACTATTTTAAAATAAAAATTTTAAACATATTATGATTAATTTAATCATACTTTTTCACCGACAAACATATTATGGTTAAATGTGTCCTCCATCAAGAAGCCCAACCATAATATGGTTGCCTCCAAACTAAATAACTAATAACTAAAATATGTTTAACACTTATAATAGCATGGTTGGTTTTCAACCATAGCATGTTGCTCTTGGAAAAGAGGAAAATACAAATAATAATTTAAAAACAAATTATTGTCATATTTAACCAAAACATGTTTAAAGACAACCATAATATGGTGGGGGCTTATTGATGGAGGGCCAATTTAACATTAATATGGTTGTCGGTGACAATAATATGGTTAAATTAAACATAATATGTTGAAAAGTTTTCTTTAAAAATAGTTTTGTTGGAGGTGACCATTTCCAAACATATTTTTTCTCTGCGTGTACCAAGCAAATTATCAAATATTAAAAAAACAATGCAGTTATTCTAAAAATGTAAAAGACAGGCCGTTAAGCACTGAACGCAAGACGCTTTGAACCTGCCTTATTAAGGTTATTGATAAATCAATGCTCAAATGAATTTAATGTTTAGCGAAATTAAATTTTGACTAAACACCTGATAAAAGTGGAAAATATATTATTTCCTTATATTAAAGTTCTATAGAATGAATTTAAACCACTACTTATAAGTAGTAAATATATTATATCTCTTATAAGTATGGGATCACACTATGAAAGTTTTCTTTCAGCAAGTCTGAGCTTATGGATAAGAGGTGTGAGAATAATAGCAAGTTCTCTTCCCCTCTCACCAATAAGCTCAGACTTTCTGAAAGAAAACTTTAATAGCGTGTTCCAGACTTACTTATTTAAAATGTTTTTTTTTTAAATTAAATACAAACATACTTCCATTGATGATACGTTTTTTGTTTTAGAAAATTACAAATCAAAATAACGCAACACACATAACCTTAAAAATAACCATATATATAAAATTTTTCTGCAAATATAGATCGGTTATCGCATTTTAAGCTTATATATAAAACATTGCTTTTATATCTCAAATATTTTCCATTTTACAACGTTTCTCCTTTAAACTTATAAAAAGTGATGGATGTTACGTTATTCTGTATTTTAGATGACGATAGGTAGATATTTTGACTTTCTTACTATAATATTTTCACAAAGTGTTAAAAGTAAGAAAAATTATTTTATGATTATGTCTTAAAGTTTTTGATAGTTTGACTTCTTTTAAACAGCTAGTTTTTAATAACTACTTCTTAGTTTATATAAGGGAAGTAACGAATACCGATACCAACATGAAGTATCGCCGATATATCGGTATCGCCCATCACATAATATCGTTATTCATGGCTTAACAGTGGCTTAATTTTTGCTATTGGTGACTTTTTATCCTACATCAAATCCGGGGCGCCACTTATGCCATCCTTCGGATCCTTCCCCAAATGTCTAATTCTTTGCACGTGCCAAAAAAGTCCTTCTAAAATTTAGTATTTCTAACTAATAATGGGTGATTCAAGTAGAGAAACTTTTTTCAATAGCCTTTTTTGACAGATCACGTATGAGTCGTGTCATGCTGTCATGTTATATCTGTTTAGTATTGTTTGGCATTTCATAATGGAAAGACTTATGCCTGACCAACGTTTACAAATCGTTCAACTTTATTACGAAAATTCACGTTCTGTGAGGAATGTGTTTCGTGCACAACTTATGGTTAACATAATCGGCCTACTGAGCGTACTATTCGCAACACCATCACCCATTTTGAGACCCAGCATTCATTATTGGATAATATTCGACCGAATAGACCACGTCCAGCACGCTGTGAAGAAAATATAGCGGCCGTAGCTGAGAGTGTACACGAAGACCGTGGAGAGTCGATTCGGCGCCGTTCGCAGCAACTCGGACTGACGTATGGAACGACTTGGCGCATTTTACGTCGAGATCTTAAATTGAAAGCGTACAAAATACAGCTTGTGCAACAACTGAAGCCGCTCGACCTACCCAAGCGACTACACTTCGCTCTTTGGGCTCTTGAAAAGTTCCAAGAAGATCCGACGTTTTCGAGGCAAATTTTGTTCAGCGCTGAGGCCTATTTCTGGCTCAATGGGTATGTAAACAAACAAAATTGCCGCATTTGGGACGAAGAGCAACCAGAAGAGATTCAAGAACTGCCACTTCATCCAGAAAAAACAACGGTTTGGTGTTGTTTGTGGGCCGGTGGATCATCGGTCCATATTTCTTTAAAAATGATGTCGGTGCGACCGTAACCATCAATGGCGACCGTTATCGTGCCATGATAACCGACTATTTGATGCCTGAAATTGAAGCTCGTGATCTCGGCGACATTTGGTTTCAGCAAGACGGCGCCATTTACCATTCATCGAATCAATCAATGGATTTATTGAGGGAACACTTCGGTGAGCACATAATTTCACGTTTTGGCCACCAAGATCGTGTGATATCACACCGTTTGACTTTTTCCTATGGGGATATGTAAAGTCTAATGTTTATGCGGATAAACCCGCTTCGATTCCGGCCTTAGAGGAAAACATGACGCGTGTCATTCGCCAGCTACCAGTCGAAATGCTCGAACGAGTCATCGAAAATTGGACTCAGTGGATGGACCATCTGCGACGTAGCAACGGCAAACATTTGATAGACATAATCTTCAAAAAATAAATGCAAAAGTATGTTCTTTCAAATGATTATAAATATTCCGCATTAAATTTGAATTTTCTGTGTTTTTTTTTTTTTTTTCTTTAAAATAGTAGGGAACCTCGAAATGGATCACGCTTTACCTATTTTTATGACACACCTCAAAATTAAGCCTTTTTTTCTTTTAAGTTTGAAGAACTTTAAAACTTTGTTTGCCACGCCCTTAAATACAGCGCTTTTTTATTTTATATGTATATATAGCATCGCCATTAAAAGCCCAATCTCATTGTTTCGTATTATATCATCTTTAATGGGTAGAATATCGCTTCTAATATAAATAATTTTATACATACATTTCTATAAAATTCAGTTTAAATTTCTCTTCTTTTTTGATGGTCGGTTAAAATAAAATTGATTAATTTTCTTAAATTCGTTTTATGTTTTTTAACAGCTGTATCTCTCTTAATTCATACATAATATAAATAAAAATCAATACAATTATCTAACATTTCTTTTCATTTATAATATGTTAAAATTTAAACTAATCTCTTTTCTCCCATCCAATATTCGCCATGTGATTTATTTTATGTTAAAAGTAAAAATAATGTCTAAGCATCCGGTTGTCTCTTGCCAAAACATAAAATTCAAAAAAAAATGAAACAACAAAAACATTTATTTATCTGGCGTACTCTTCTAATACAACCGTATTTATTTAGAATTTCTGCCATATTTATCAGATAATAATTCCCTTATTATGCCATCATAAAAAAAATGTTTCTGTTTGGATTGAAAAAAGAAGAAGAAACAAACCATCCATCCAGCAGAATCCATAAACCAGAGAAACCTCTATGAAATTTGTAACATTGTAAATTTTTCCCCCTCCCCCTTTTCACAACAAAACCACAAAATTTGGTCTTGTTTTGTTGTTCCAGATCATGCCTCGTTGGTGGCAAAGATTCATAGAGGACGTCATTTATTCACTTAAACAGACAGTCGTCGAACAGTTAGTGTGTATGCCAACCATTCCATTGCATTATATCGTACTGTTTTGTATTGTAGACCCTTATCCAAGGACCATAAATTAGATTTATGGTTCTTAATCTTAAAACGTGCTACACTTTCTATTGACTTGTAGTGTAACTGCTAGTGTATTGCTTTGTTTAGATATTGTATACGTATTTGTGGTCGAATTAAATTTTATCCACTCACATACATTTAAACATTTACGAGTTCTTTTCCACTCCCGTCTAATGGCAAATCCTTTCTATGGTTCATGCCATTCAAATAGACTTTCCTATCTAGAATGTGTGTGTAAGTGTGTGTGTGTGTGTGTGTGGGTTGTTTATATTTTTTTTAAATTCTTAATGCCCTTATGTTACCTTTTAAGAGGTTTTTACTTTTGGTTTAAATTTTGTTTGCACCATCATACGGGTCACACAAAAAGTAATCGTAATGTTTCCTCATGAACCAAAAACAAAACCACTGGATAAAAAATACAAAACCACAAATTTCATTATAACCATTCATTCATACGTACACTTGACAAGATTTTGTACATTCTTCTATATTTACTTACAACTAGAGTTTTTATTTTCCCGGACTTTTTCATTTCCCGGGAAAGCGGGATTTATGTCTCAATTAACCGGGAATTCCTGCTTAATATAAAACGGTACAAAATTTTTGTATTTTTATTTTATTTATTTGAACAAAAAAAAAAATAACAATTCATGACATCAATTAAATAAGTTTATCATTGTTTGAAACGTTAATCCAAAAAAATAAGAAAATTTCAGTTCATTATATGCAAAATTTGTATGCAAACAGCATACAGGACATCAAACCAAAATAGTTCAATTATTTAAACAAAATATTAAAAAATATTTTTTTGAAAAAAAAAAAAAGATTTTAGTTCAGAATATGCATTTACAGAATCGTTTGACAGCCTTTTTCTAATTTTTTCCCTACGTTGCCACAAGCAAGTAATTACTTGCAAGTAGTGTATACATATTACTAGGGATGCGATTTCCATGCAAATGCATGTTTTTTTATCGATGGTCTAAGAACGATGTCGACTAACTATCTTTCCAAAGTCCCAATTTCCACAATGCAAGTCTTATTGATAAACTTATCACATTTTCTTTTTTGAATCAGCTTCGGCGTTTACACAATGCTTATCTTATTGCTGATATATTACTGTTTTATGTATGAAGTACACACGTACGTGTGCGTTTTTTACATTGCGAATGAGAAAAAAAACGAATATGACAAGTACATCAAGCTAAGTACTCGTTTCTTTTCCCCTCGTCACTCTCGCCTACAAAGTAGCAAGCTGAGCAATAAGACTTGCATTGTGGAAATTGGGACAAATCATTAAATTTGCGTTAAAATGGCATCGATTTGTTTTTGCATATTTTTGCATATATTAGTGAAAATGCATATTTTTGCATATTTATGTTTTAAGCGCATATTTTTACAGTTTTGAGGGATTTTGTTTAATTTCCATATTATAAAAAATTTCTTAAAAACAAATTAATACACAAAAAAAACTTTCCAAAAAATTTTTAACTAATAAAAAAATTCTTTTGGAGCTTTGCTTAAAATACAATATTTGTTATTTAAAACCAATGCAGTAACTTACAGGGTAAAGGATTCCAATGGGTTTAAAATATTTTATCCAAAACTGTTACAAGCTACTTGCTTAGCACATGGGTTACACCGCGTTGCAGAAAATTTAGAAGCCAATTCGATAATAATGCAATTTTTAATGAAATGTATCCCTTGATTCCCCTTCCACCGCAGCCAGTAGTAGCAACATGGGAGCCTGGCTAGATGCTTCAGAATTCTATTCAAAAAACTTCAAGTAATTTAAAAATATTAGAAGAGCTTGTTGATGTCCATGATTGCGCCATTAAAAAAGTAAAAGAAACATAAAATTCAGATAACAACAGAAGTCAATTAGCATTTATATTTTCCAATAACGGATATATTGGGTGAAACAATAATTAAGTAATTAGGAGGCACTAAGTTCACTTAATGCTCAAGTCAAATTAATTGATATTGCAGAAAGTAAAATTAACAATGTGGAAGGAAGAATAGCCTGACAAATAAAAAAAAATCCAAACGTTTTGCAAAAAAAAAAAAAAAAAAAAAAAAAAAGGATTTAAAAAAATAAAATGAATTTCAAATATTTTTGATCTGATCTGGAATCAAAGTGGGATCTGAAAATAAATTTCTTCAAAAAGCATTGGCATTCTTCAAGTACAAGACAAAGTTTTCCTTTTAAAAAACAGTACTTATTTATTTAAACAAACAAAAATTAGTTATTTCAGTTTTTTAAAGATATTTGAATAACAATATTTAGTAAAATTAAAAGAAGATTTTTTATGAAAATTTTCTTTGTTATTAGTGCATATTTTTTATTTTGTTAACGCATATTTGAATTTTTAGTGCATATTTTAAGCGCATATTTTCGATTTGTTAATGCATGAAAATCTCATTCCTACATATTACTAACGAAAATCAGGAAAATGTCAAAAAAAACACAACAATTTTTCTAATGGCTACACAGCACAATGCAAGTTAATTTTTGAAATGTTGCCAAGTAGTCAATATTTAACGTTACCTGTAGACACATAATTTGGTTATATATTTTTTTAATAAAAAGGTGATATTAATGTTAAAACTTCCCATCAAAATTATCCTCTTTGCTATTTCTAAATATTCTTGATATAAATGTTTATTATATTTTGTATGTAAATACACAGAAAATCATCTATAAACATAATTTTTATTTTACTAAGTACTAGTAAATTGATACAAAAGGCATCCACGGTAACACTGTTTCTTTATATATTTTTATATATTTTTTTTTTTTTTTTTTTTTTTATTATCATAAATAATGATAATTAAAACTTTTATGCAAGATATTAAGAAATTTTAATTTTAAATGGCATGCAAATTTACAGTTAAAATTCTTTTTTTTTTTTTTTGTGGAAAAACGTTTTATATGGACAATCCACTACGCAAGCGGCTTTTAAAACGTTATTCCACGTTGTGAAACCATTTCGTTTGTATCAGTTTATTAATAACTTACAAAGTTCTTCCACTAGTTCTTCTTTGTATCGCATTTCGACGGCGTTTAGGTGCATAATTTTGGGTGATTTGATGTTTAAACAAAAAAAAAATTGCAAAAAGAGGCTATGCCTTAAATGTTAGTTTTGCTTTGTCAAAATACACATCAATTAGAAACGCGAAATAATTGTCTCGACCACGAGAAAGACATGATCGACAAGGCCCATCTCTGACATCTCTATGGATGCGTGAATAACCAGAATTATTGCATATGTGGCAGCGAAAATCAGCAACCAATAAACGAAGAGCCATTATACCCTCTCAAAGTTATTGCTGTAGGAGTTGTGTTTACGCTAAAGGCGTCAACGGGCCTATTTTTTTCTATAAAGCGCCGTTAGGCAAACTACGAGGGCTTCAGGGGCATGATCAACGACTTCTCCTACCTGGACTAGAAAAATTAGAATTCGAAAAAATGTGGTTCCAACAGGATGTAGCCATGACGCATACTGCGCGACCTACTACCGAACCATTTTGTAAGTTCGCGCGTAAGGCACTCCCCCATTGAACGTAGAACAACTTACTGAAGACCAATCCTCCATCAGAAGAGCAAGGCTTCTTTATTTATGTTTCTTTATTTGTCATTTTACTTGCTGCAAGTTTCAAAAATTTACTTGCAAGCAAATTATCTTGCAATTATCTCGGCGGTACACTATCCTATTCAGTCGTACGATTTGTCAAAAAACTCGTGTGTGCTCATAATGTATGACAGTATGGCTTAAAAATGAATTGAGTGATAGATTTTTTTAACAAGTCTGTCTGACTTGCAAATGTTTATGAAAATGATTATAAAATAATAGATTCTATGCGATCAGAGTTGAGTAAAGTAGCTGAGTAATTTGATTTTGCATCTTTTTTGTGGGATAGTGTGGGATTTTGCAGACATTTTTTAGGTCAGATAAAATTCTCCCAGATTTTTGTGTGAATGAATCGTACGATTGTGTAGGATAGTGAATCCCAGCCTTTACCACATGAACTTACAGATATCGAACACCGATTTCACTCATCAGATATGCTGTTTCAGTGCCAAAAAAAAATGGGTGGAAAATGGATCTATTAGCAGAATCCCAAGTGTACACTTATATATTTTTTTATACAGGGACAATTACTGTCAACCAAATTAACGAAAGTATATAATAAGTTGTCAAAAAATTAAATAAAAATCCTACTAAAAACTTTTGTAAATGAGTACAAAAATTGAAATTGGAAAAATCGTCAAAATAAGAGTATAAATCGTCAAATCGTCATTTCGCCATTGTTGGACACCAAAATCGTCAAATCTGTCAGCGGTGCTGCCAATGCTTACTTTTAAATACACCTCTATGGTGCGATTCACTAACTTAACGTTCCGACAATCGTAATTTTTGTCGACATAAATATTCGCTTGCAGTAACGATAGTGTGATTTTCTAATTTCTTTTTACCGATTGTAAACAGCTGTAGTTTTTGTAACATCTCTGTATACAAAATTTTAAAATTAACGAAAAATACAAAAGAGAATAAAAAAAACAAATGAAATTGTGCTTAATTTGCTGTTTTAATATTTTTTTTTTTTTTTTTTTTTTTTTGTGAATTTTACATTTACAGCCGTACCTAAACAAGAGCGGAAGGCGGAACGTTTTCTTCAGCGTAACTTTTACGCTGATATGCCATACCTAAATAAGAGCGTCAGCGTTGTGCCATAAACAGTAGTGTTGACTTTCGTGCCGACTAAGTCCCAATTTACATTATACGATTTTTGTCGTTGCGATTATTGTCGTTTCTTCTTTGAAGTCGGTCTTATGTTTACATTGTACGATTTTTGTCGTTACAACTTATTGTGTATACATATGTATAATTTGACACTACGAATGAATGAACAAAACGAATCGTAGAGTACACTCGCTTGTGTACCCCTTTTAATTCCTCTCTCCCCTCTCGCCAATAAGGTAAGAATCGCAACGACAAAAATCGTATAATGTAAATTGGGACTAAAACCCTCATAAAAGACATAAGAAATTGAATTAAAACCGCTAGTTTGACCTAAAAATAGCTAATTTGCCATTATTTATTATCAAACAATAAAAACAGGGTTGTCAAAACAACAAATATAGCAGCCCTGTTTATTTTAACGCGCTGTCAAAATCGGATTTTCCAATTGCAAAGCGTTGACGCCGCGCTATTTAGGGATGCTTCATACAAATTGTATGGGCATGAGGATTTTTGACAGCTAGAAAACGCGTTCCGGTCTTGTTTAGGTATGGCTGTTAGAATTTCGTTTTTGTTCATAATTTGTTTTTTTTTTTTTGTACACTTTGAACTTAGAATTTTGTTTTTGTTCATATATACATATGTATGTGTGTATGTATGTAAGAAGGCGGGCCTCAGCCACTTTAAACATAAAATACACTATTCAATAAACACAACGTAAAATATTGTCGTTAAAATAACGAAAAAAAAACTGCTAAAAGTAACAGCTGATTTTAATCGACAGCGAATATCGTTAAAAATGTTACTGAAAAGCAAATTCGATAAATTCTCGTTATATTTATTTTAACGATACGATTATCGTAAAATAAGTTAGTGAATCGCACTACTGGTGTAATGAGAAAACATTAGTTTCTAAAATGACTTAGAAAATAAACATTTTCCGACCGCTTGTCAAGTTTTGTATCCGTATTCTCTCCTACTCAATACATTTTGCTTTTACGTGATACTTTTTCATTCTGCATCATTTAATATAAATTCAAATTCGCTAAAGGCTAGTTCATATGGTAGTCTTTATCGAATTTTAGCTGACATCTTTTTTTACATAACTTATTTACAATTATATCAGCAGTATAAATGCCATAATTAAATTAAAAAAAATCCCGGAAATTCCCGCACAAATTTTCCGGGATATTTTCCCCGAAAAATGTGCGATTTCCCGGAATTTTTGTCCCGTGAAAACCCGTATGAAAAACACTACTTACAACTCATATTTCATGTTTTCAACGAATCGCTTATCATCCCCTCCCCCTGACTCCCTTTTCAATGTTTCTTGTGCGGTTGGATGTTTATTTCACTTTTGGCTTTTGTGAAATATTTAATATCTGTTTGGTGTAAATGCCACAGGAGGTTGAAGTACACAAAATATGTTTGTGGTAATAATTTTTGGATTGTAGCTAAATCTAGTCAATGAAAACTGGATTTGGGTTTGTCTTAAGGTCATTTATTAGTTTTAAATAGACATATCGATACAAGTTCATTTATTCACTTTTCTAACCTGGTTTTTAGTATGCTCTGAAAGTCTTCATATAAGAACCAATATAAAAGTCTTATCGGACAAGCCCGACTATACAATGCCCTACAGTGCTTGAGAGAGTATAGGCAAAAGGATTTATCATAATACAAATTTTGTCGAGGAATTTTTTGTCGATGTTAATATTTGGGAGAAAATTATTCCAGTTAAAGTGGTTTACTTGAGTGGAGCCTATTATTGGACCTACGAAGAAATTCAGATTAAATTAAAAATCGGAAAGATTTTTTTTACTTTTTTATGTTTTTAATTTCTTTATACTCTCCACCACCACTAGTGGTAAATGAGGGTATACTAAGTTTGTCATTCCTTGTGAAACTTGTTTATTATTCATCTCATACCCCGTAAAATATATTCTGGGTCCTTGAGTAGTTCTAAGTCGATTTAGACGTGTCCGTCTGTCTGCCCTTCTGTTGAAAATACTTTCGAAAAACGCAAAAGGAAAGAGCAATATAAGTGTACAAACATAATCGACTCAGTATGATAAGAGTTAGGAATCCAACTGTAGAGCAACCACCCTAAGAATTTATAATTTTTTACAAAAACAAACAGAAATGGTGGTGCAATGCGCAGATGATATGAGATTTTGCACAAATTGGTCTTATATGACTAGACATTATTATACTGAATTTCGTGAAGAGCGGTCGATAATTTGCCATAAGCTCCATATAACACCTTCTCTCGGTTAACTGCTTAAAACCATAACGAATAAAATTTGGTCTTTCATTGTTTTATAAGACACAAAATCACGGCGGCAAATTTCGGGAAGATGGGTTCATAATTTATCCCCATACAAAGCCCACTTTCAGAAAACATCTGAAAAACGTCTGAAACCATAATGTTCTGCAGTAAAATTTGGTCTCTCATACTTTTATAAGATTTGAAATCGCTCCACCAAATTTATACCAAACGCCCCATATAAAGCCCATTCTGGAAAATAATCTAAATACGACTTAGGCCATATCAAATATAGATATTGGGGTAAACTTCGGTCCACTTTAGCATTATATTGCTAGAAATAACACCATGTAATTCTGTGATAAGCTGCCCCTTATTTTCCATAAGGTCCCATATAAAGCGGCCTTCTGAAAATCAATTTAAACAGAATTTAATTTTAAATAAAGTGTATTGCTGCATTGGAATTTGGTTTAAATTAGGTTTTTCTTAATACTAAAAATCATTTTACCAAATTTTTGTGACGAACAATTCAAAATCTACGATAGGTCTTATATAAAATCCCCTCCTAAAAGTCACTGACATACGCCTAACAATATTTCTAAAACAAACCATGATGTTTTATTTAAATTAGGCAACGAATTATAATACTGTGTGGTCAGGCTTTGTTAAGGCGGGCTTATTATTTCTAGATCCCATATAAAGCCCACTCCTGAAATATTCGAACTTTCGGTGGCGGGTATTAATAATTCGGCACAGCCAAATAGAGCGTTTTTTCTTGTTTTTATATGGAAATGCTTTAAGGTTATGAGAGAGAGGAAAATGAATGAAATGAGTCTATTAGGACAATTCAAAGCCTAAATATTTAATGAAGCTCTAACGCTTAAAATCCAGATCAAAAAGAAATATACTGATTGCGCTTTGAATAGTGACAAATTATACTTAGAGTATTTACACACCTTTCGCATACTTACTTTATACTTATAATTGCGCCGGATAACCAATTAACTGCTACGAACAACCATTTGCTCTCGTGCAATAATGAATGAATATTACATACACTCATTGTTTTTGATTGGAATTTTTATAGTACGCAATGAAATCATTTTAAAATGTTCTTTATTATTCGGTACGGTTGAACTACACAGTACATTTTTCAGCTCATTGATTTGGGACTCAATTCCCCAAATGCCCCAAATATAAGAACTTCTGCATCATTATTTTTTCAAGTTGGCTGCATTAATAACACGGTGCTACAGTGTAAAAAAACTTGGAAGATGACCTAGCGTGTTTAAAAATTTGAGAAACACCCTCAAATTCAGAATTTATTCTAAAAAAACGTTTTAAGTGATGTTCGTTAACGTATCGACCTGTAACTCAGTCAGTTTTTGTCCGATTTTAATTTGTTAACGGGTTTGGAAAGAAAACCGATTACGCTTTAAAGTGACGTGCATTTTTTGATACATTTGTAAGTTATAACTATTGTTTTTGTTAAGAATATCTACAAAAAAAAAAAACGAAAATTATAAACTTTTTCGATTTCAGTAGCTTTTCATTCCTAATTTAAATATGAAAGCTTATTAAAATTTATACTAACGTATGAAGAAAATTTAGTTCTTAACAAAACATGGTTTTAATTTTTCAAATCGGATGAAAATTGTAACACCTGTTTTTAGTATTTTCTCCCCCAGCGCAAAATATATGAATAAAAAAAAAACTAACTACTCGTATACAAGCAAATTTATTAACTTAATAATGCAAAGTGTTTTGTTTGTTGTAATTTTACAGTTACGTTTTTGGTCTTTACTTAATAAGTGAAGTTATTATATTAGATAATGCCGAATAAATATACCCTGCTTTATTGTTAATCTGTCTTTATTAAAATTATCCAACTGGAAGATAATACAGATAAATAGGGTTTATTATGTCCTATTTTTTTGAATCATTAAAACAAAGTTTAGAATGTTTTTATATGCAATTTTCAGTTATATATATTTGGATAAATACATAAACTAATCGAATTTAATACCAACACAATGGCAAAGTGAAAATACTACCTTTTGGTGAAGGATGTTGTTTTTAGATAAGAGTAAAAAAAGTTTAACTAGTTTAAAAATTGTGACAAGCGAAGTGCTATCAGTATTTAATTTTATTCATTTTCTACATGCACATTTAGATTATTTTTCCCGAAAACCTTGGTCAATTCAGTGACGAGCAGGGACAACGATTTAACCAAATGGAAAAGCGTTTTGATGGAAACAGTAAAATAAGAATGATGGCATATTATTGCTGGTCTCTCAAACGATAAACAGATGGTTTGTTGAACAAACGTAAGAGGGCTAGTAATCATTTTTAATTATACATGTTAACTTAGGTTACGCTATTTGTGCAGTTTTTAATTTACATTTGTAAAGCCTATAGTACACGGCATGTAAAAATACACATGCGCATGTGGTTCTGACGTAATTTTGACGTCAATGCAAAGCCACAATAAACATTGCGTGTTGTGTGATGACGTCAAAATTACGTCAGAACCACATGCGCATGTGTCTTTTTACATGCCGTGTACTATAGGCTTAAGTGTAGTAACTTACCAAAAGAAAAGTTTGCAATCACAAAATTTTTACTTTAGAAAAAGCTTAGTAACTTTTGCAAATATAAGCCGATTTTAACAAATCATATTTTGTTTTTTTCTATATAAAATTATCTTTAAAATACAGTGCAAAAAAGATAGGTTTTCTTAGAAAAAAATTAAAATAACACTTGTTGAATTTGAAAAATTAGGAAAAAACATGAAAAAATTAGAATCTTTTTATAAACACTTACCTAATTTCTTGATATATATATTTCATGAATACACTTAATGAAAGCTTAATTCTTTGTCTTTCAAAAACTGTTTAAAATTTTGAAATCGGTCGGAAAAGGTGTGAGTTAGAGGTACTAAAGTGCTACGACCTACCCTAAAACAGTTTTTTGAAAATAACTCAAAATTTTGAGGGTGTTTCAAAATTTTTTGAAAACGGCTTTTGTATGTCCTCACCAATGCCTACAACCCCCCACTAAGTTAGTTTTCAGGTTTTGACAAAAAGTGTTTTTTTTAGCAGTGCGTAATTTAACGGCCATACGAATTTTTTTTGCTCAATGTGGATTTTTATCACTTTTTCTATATTTTAACACGGTTATATCTCGGTATACCGTACGGAATATCTCTTTTGTGTCTCAAGCAAAGTTGTAGATATTCAAGAGGAGAAAAAAAATCGGAACATATCTACCCGAAAAGAGTGCATCCAGTGCCTTACATTTGTTTACAATTTTCCCCCCATTATTCACCTTTTTTGCTCAATAACTGGATTACAAATCCACAAATATGCTGTTCTTATACCCTCCACCACCACTAGTGGTGAATAAGGGTATACTAAGTTTGTCATTCCGTGTGAAACTTTTTTATTATACATCTAAAGGTACGGTCAGATATGGCAAACATTTGCCGAAAAACGTCAAATATTTGTTTGCCGTAATGTGACCACAAAATATTTATTTGCGACAAACAGGAAAACAGCTGATTTTGGGCTAATAAATTTGTTTGGTGTCAAACAAAAATGCTTTTAATGTGACCACTCAAAAACAAATATTTGCCTGTATTTTAAGCAAACAAATATTTGTTCTTACAATTATTTTGTAAGAGCAAACAGTAGCAAATAACTGCTGTTGGGAACAACTTAAAAAAAAAATACCACTAAAATCAAATAAAAAAACACAAAGTATTGTAATAATATTTTTGTAAAATTTAACATTTATCTAATTTATTTATTAAAAAAAACACATGATTTTGGAATTACATTAAATTCGATTTTGATTTTCAGTATTTTTTATTGTTGTAGCCAAATCGTCGTGCGGTTACTGCCTTGGATCAAAGATAAAAAAGTTATCTAATCTATATATATAAAATTGTAACGTTACTGATTCACTCACTGATTCATCATCGCACAGCCTAAACGACTGAAGGTAAAAACTTGAAATTTGGACCAGGGCTAGCTCTCCCCAAATCGATCACAAAGACGGGATTTTTGGAATTCGAATGTTTAGGGGGTAAAAACGGGTAAATTCGGTAACCTTATATCTCTAAAACTAAAATTTCATACTTATCGTTGTTCTTTAGAAAAATAAGCGGACAGGTGTCTGGTACTTTTTGGAAATTCAGCCCTTTAACGGAGTAAACGGGTAAAACCTGTATTTTGGTACTTTTTTGTCACCCCACCTATCTTTTAAACCCATAATAAGAGAAATAAGGGTTATATCACATTTGAAACTTATCTAAAAAATCCAAATACAAATTTCGTACTTTTTCGAAATTCGGACGTTTAAGGGGTAAAAAGCGTAACTATTTTTGGTACTTTTTTACAAAACATTGTTTTTATTTATTGACATATACGTATTAAATTATGGGCTCCCACTATAATATTTAAATTTTTTTATGCTTCAATGGGGAGAAAAAAGTACAAAAAAGGGGAAATAGGGAATAAACGGGTAAAATCTGTATTTTGGACTTTTTTGTCACCACATCTATCTTTTAAACCTATAAACATAGAAATAAGGGTTATATCACATTTGAAACTTATCTAAAAAATCCAAATACGAATTTGGTACTTATTCGAAATTCGGACATTTAAGGGGTAAAAACCGTAACTATTTTTGGTACTTTTTTACAAAACATTTTTTTTTTAGTCAAAAATTTAGTACTTATTGTTGTTCAATAAAAAAAAAATAAGCGGACAGGTGCTTGGTACTTTTTTGAAATTCGGCCTTTTTGGGGAGTAAACGGGTAAAACTTGTATTTTTAAACTTTTTTGCTATGCCGTCTATCTTTTAAACCAATAAACATTAAAATAAAAACTATATCACATTCATAACGTATCTAAAAAATACAAATAAAAATTTGGTACATTTTCGAAATTCGAACGTTTAAGAGGTGAATATCGTACCTATTACAAAGTAGCTGGTTAAAACCTAGAAACATAAACTTTGGCGTAATATGTCCACGAAAGAAAAGGAGATGCTAACGAAGTAGCGGGTTAAATGCTAGTTATTGTATAAAACCATTTTTTGAGTAATTACCATTTTAAGATTTCAAAAATGGATTACGAAATATAAAAAGAACACTGAAATCATATATGTATAATCGATTTTAAACTCAACCTTTCAAAAATGTTTAAGCAATTTTACACGATATTTATTTTGCGGTGGGTTTGTCAGATGTAAAGTCCATATGTAATTTCACATGGCTGTCAAAATTGACAATTACAGAAGGTTAATCATTTTTGCTTTAACACGTTCCTTTTTGGTTTCACCTGACATAACATAAAAACATTCATATTAGCAAACTATTTACTGATTTATATTTATATTCACTTTTTATTGTATTTTAGTTAATTAAAAATTTTGTTTTTTTTTAAGAATATGTGTAAGTAAATAGATTTTAATATATATTTGCCTCCACAAACAGACGACTTGCAAAACAGCTGATGTCAGATGGTTTGCCAGATCAAAATAGAACACGCTCTAATTGAAAGAAATTCCTCTATATTTTCCATCACAATTTGTATAATAGAGTTTTGGCAAATAAATTTATATATTTTGACAGTTTGGTCAAATATTTTGCTTCGGCAAATATTTTTTTAAGTGTGACCATATGGAAAACATGTTTGCTAATATGTGTGTTTGCCGCTATTTGACATCTGTTCGAGCAAACAAATATGAGCAAATAAATGTGCGCAGTGTGACCACAAAATGAAACCTCCATTGTTTTGAAAAAAAATTTGCCATATAAAGGCAAACATATTTGGGGCTAATATTTGCCATATGTGACCGTACCTTAAGACCTCATAAAATATTTGCTGGCTCCTTGAGTAATTCTAAGTCCGTCTGTTGAAAACACGCTCACTTTCGAAAAACGCAAAGGAAAAGAACAGACTTGGTCTCAAATTGCTTCTAGTTATTCTAAGCAGTTTGGGATTGAAATCCAGCAAAATCGGCTTAGCAGAATAAGAGTTATGAATCCAAATGTGGAACAACCAATCTCAATTATAACCTCATTTATAATTTTGTTACAAAAACTAACATAAATAATGGTATAATGTACGGATTGATATAAGCTTTTGCACAAACTCGTTCTATATGACAAGAAATCACACTATTAAATTTTGCAAAGATCGGTCCATAATTTACCACAGGCCCTATATAAAGCCTACTCTCGGATAACAGCTTAAAAAGCCTACAACCGTATGAAAAAATACCACTGTAATAAAATATGGTATGTACGGTTTTATAGGATTAGAAATCACATTGCAAAATTTCGTGAAAATCGGTCTGTAAT
The DNA here is from genome assembly GCA_943735925.1 of Pollenia amentaria. Lineage (NCBI taxonomy): Eukaryota > Metazoa > Arthropoda > Insecta > Diptera > Polleniidae > Pollenia > Pollenia amentaria. The sequence continues at coordinate 176,333,955 of OX031010.1, read as the reverse complement.
TTAACATAGGCCCCATATAAAGTATACTTGGTCTTTCGTAGTTTCATTTGGTTTCAAATCACAGTAGAAAATATTGTTAAAATCGGTACATATTTACCATTTTACCCATATAGTGCCCACTGTGGGAAATTATTTAAATAAGCCTTAAATTTAGATATTGTGATAAAATTTGCTGCAATCTAGCTTCAAATGGGCAGAAATAATACGTTGCAACTTTGTTAAAATCGGTCCATAATTTACCTCAGTATGAGACATATTAAGCAGCCTTCTGAAATCCACTTTAAAACGCTTAAAAATGTCAGTACTATATCAAAATTTGTTTTAATATAGGTTTTTAAAACCAGAAATAACTCTATAGAGTTCAGTGATGATTTTCCCATAATATACTCGTACCATGGGTCCAATAATTCACCTCTCGAAAATAATTTTAATACGGCTAAAACAGCTACGAATCATGAAATTGTACTCAACTTTGTATAAATAAAGTTTTATGTGACTACAAATAAAATTATAAAGGTTTCTGATTGTCGGTCAATAAATTACCATATGTACTTAGGTCTAAACGCCAACAAATTTTAATACTGACGTCCGTTTTTATAAAGTTTAATTAATCATTTATAGATCCAATATAAGACCTATGCCTGAAATATTCTAACTGTCGGTTGAGGGTATCAAAAATAAAGCACGAATAAAGCACTCTTATTTGTTTTTAGTTTTTTTATGTTTTTCAAGTAAGTATTGTTAAACTCAGGAGGCATTTACACGGTGTCTTTTTAGACATCTCTGTTTTATTCATTCTCTTTTGAACGTGCTTCGAAAAACCTATTGTCTTTTCACGAACCCTTTCCAAACATGTCTGTTTTTATGTATAATTGTCTAATTTCCATATACATACAAATTTAAAAACATGAAAACTTTTATAAACAAACATGAAAAGTCGTTGCGTGTCTGTTTGACAACCCCTCTTTCTTATCTAATCCGATCGCCTACAAACAAAGCTCGGTTAATCCAGTCCAAAGCTATGCACAAAAAAGTACCCTACAAGAAGACTGCCGGTCATTTTACTAGTAAGATGACCAGTAGTGCTCAACGATATATTGGGTATAGTTTCTATTAGTTTATTAAGAGCAAAATGAAAAAACTGACCGAAACCTTGTGTATATTTGATCTTGCCTCTCTCTAACTCATTATGTCTCTCTCTCTCTCTAACTTATTAATTCAATGTTAAATTATTGCAAGTGTGTAAGTAAAATTTTTTTTTTTTATAGTTTTGGTTATTCATTTCTTGTAGAGTAATTAGCATACAACCACTGTTGCCAGATAATTTTGATATACTGTTTGACAAAAACAAGTTGTTTGCACCATACTTTTTTTCTTATATTTGTGTAACCGATTGTGTGGCTTATTTGGCCCTTTAGTTTATTACAAAGCAACTCTTTAACATCGTTTTCAAAAAAAAAATGCATTATAAACGTACAAAACAAAAATAATAAAAGAATCGCTAGTTTTCCCGCTTATAGCTATATCACAATTTTTTTTCGCAAAGCTATTGTCTACTTCTAAATTATCTATTGCATATCAGTGATCATTTTTAATATGAGCAAAAATAATGTTACTCATTCGCTATGGAGTCTGAACTTTCATAATAATAGATCGATTACGGATGGCAACTTGGCGATATTTAAAATTGTTGGCATTTATTTGGGCTATATGGGAAGTGCAATTTTCAAAGATATTTTCTTTTTTATATCTAAAATTTTATAATTAGTAATGTTTTTTTCTTGTTTTTTAATTTTATTTCATAATTTTACATATTTGATTTCAAATAGAATCTGGTAATTATTTCTTTTCATAAGCTACTTTATTATATTCAACATTTTTTTTTTATTTTTCTGGTAGTGTATAAAGTCATTCCTAAAAATTTAAGGAATAGAACTATTACAAAAAGCTTTATAAAATACATAACTGAAATTTAGCTCATTGAATAAAATGCGAAAAATAAAAAAAAAATTTTGAATATTTGTTATCATAATTTTTTTAAATGTTTTCTATTTAGAATATTTTGTGTGCCATTGCTTACTATTATTGCGTAAATAAATGAACTAGCATTGTGGAATGTTTTATCATCGGGAAAAGAGTATATGACTGACAATACGAAGTTTAGTTTTTTGAAAATTTAAGATGTTTCTAGATAATTATCTAAAAAAAACATTAAGAGGATTATTTTGTAAGTCCCTACATTTTGGATTGAGAAATCTTTTCCACAAAGTTTTTTTCAAATTGTGTTTTAGAAAGTAATGGTAAATTAATGTTTTCTTAAATTCTAAGTGTATTTTCAAATATTAAAACATTTAAATTTACAATGATATCAAAGGTAATATTTGCAATATTCAACGGAATTTCTATTAAAGTTACTTAGTTTTCTAATCTCACGAAAACTGAGTTTTAAAATACAATTGCTACTTCAATCTAAACAGACGAGCATGTTCTGACAATCGCAAACCGGTTAACAGTTGCGATTCTGACTTGAACTCGCATAATAGGTGCTCTGTAAAGTGCAATAGCAATAATTTTGTCGACTTCAAATTGCAATAGTATGCTCAAGGGAACTAGAATATTTTTAAGAAACTATCGCAAATCACAAGCCAAACGCACGAGTTTCTGATCACCATGAAAGAAATCTGGCGTTTTACAATTTTAAGTCGTGCGATTGTCAGAGCATATCCGATTAGTCTAAATTTATTAAACTTAATTCATATTTGAGTTTTTAAAAACGCTTAAATGACTCTTGTGCACTTTTTTTATATAAAAATCAAATTTGGCGATTTTTGGAAAATTTTTTTAAACAAAAATCTCAAGAAAATAAAATTTGGCGAATTTTGGCGATTTTCGGTGTATAAGTTTGCGACGAAGGTGAAAAAAAACTCTGGCAGCTCTGGTTGCCATCCGCAATCGACGCATAATTCTTAACCAACAGGGATAGGCGATTAACGGATTAAAAGAAATGTTGTTTAATCAGGATACGGATTAATCAATTGATTGACTGATTACCATTCTGATTAAGCCAAATTTAGCCCAATTAAATAATTTACATTTAATTTAAAAAAGTTTTAAAAAATTTGTCCAAACTCGGTTTGGACCATAACAATAAAACAGGACTTAAAAATCATTCATTTATTTTACTATAAAATTTAAATATAATTATACGTTACAAGAAATAACTAACATAGCATCTACATTTCTACAACATTACTTCAACTTGAACTGTTGTATTTAAAAGTACTTGTTGAAATGTTAAGTTTAAACCGTTGCGACAAAGATGCATATTGCAATTTATTGAATTATTATTATGAAGTTTAGACGATACTTAAGTACTGCAGTTTTAAGTCACTTCTTTTCTGATCGTTGAATTAGCAACTTACTTGAATTAATCTGAACCTCAAATTGTATTTTACTCTTGAAACTTGTAATTTAAAGTCTAAAATAAATTGTGTCCAGTTTAAGTTTACATGCATAAAATAACCTAAATTTAATTTAAAATTGTAATCAACAACCCAAAGGTGAGCATCAGCCCTCAACCCAAAATAAATATTGAATTTCTCTAATTTATTTGGTTTCTTTTCTTTTACCAAATACGCAACCCAAATAATTGTAATTGCTTGGAGCAATTATAATTATTCAACGCATCTCTTTTAGAATACCATTGAGTTCATGGTAAATCAACCCTCAACCTTAACCCAAAGATTCAAGAGACGCGTTGTTACAGAAGTTTGCGTGGTTGCCCTTGATACCACAGATCTATCTCCAGATTATCTGCCCACACAATCGAGCAGCTTAAGCTCTCTATAAATCAACCAATCAAACTTCTTCATGGTCCATCGAGTGAGAGAACTAGATAACTAGGTCAACTCAATTAAAGGAGACAACCAAAAAGCAAAGTAAAAGCAACGTCAGTACAAGTTCAGTAGTCAAATCAAGCGCAGTAAGTTAAATCGTAATAATTTATTTAAAACAAACAAACAACAACAAAAAACAAACATACAACACGAACAACAAAAGTGCATAAAAAAGGGAAAAGTAAGAAAGTGTGATAAATTAAATTTTTTAAATATACATACATGGTATGTAGATAATTATGTGGGAAAAATTTATATTTTCTATTGCAAAATTCCAGTAAATATAGAAAAGAAAGAAATCCTGATAAAAAAAAAAAAAGTAATTTTTGATAGTTTTTGTATTCTAAAAGATGTGAAAAAAAACACACAGTTTTATATATGTACATATATTAAAATTTCCATTTCAACACAGTCTCGGTAAAACCCATTTAATAAGTTCAATAAGAAAAGAGATAAAAGAAGAAAAATTAAAAGAAAAAAAAACCCTCCTCGGAGAAAGTGCTTTTCGTCCATAACCTAAACTTGTGTGAAAAAAGGAATATCAAAATCCCTATTTTAATAGTACCTACATACCTAGTCACTTTCGAGAAGATCAATTTAATCAGTTTAGTGAAAAATATTGAAAATTGCCATTTTTATCGTGAGAAGTGCACTAAAAGTAGGGGGCGTAAAAGCACAATTTGGAGAAAGGAAAGTGTCGATCAGGGAAATACTGTGTGTAAATTAGGCGCCATTAAAAAAGAAAAAGGTAGAGAAAAAAAAAACGAAAAATTTCATTGGTTATGTGAAAAGGAAAATATAAATTTAAACCAATAATCGCCATTTTTTTTTTTTGAAAATTACATAAGAATATGTTAAAAAGTTCAACGAACTTAGGTCGCCAAAAACTTAGTTCTACATAAAAATAAAAATTCCGTTACACACAGTAAGATCATATTTGTATGTACTTAAATTTTGTCAAAAGCCATTTTTGTTCAAGTAAAAAAAAAAAAAACCAACAAAAAACTACCGAGATTTCTAGCCCTATTAAAAGAAAAAAAGTTAAAGAAAAAAAAATAAAGGGAAAATAAATAAATATAATAAAAGAAATTTCGATTAGCTAAGCAGGAAATGATTGGTGCGTTATGAAGTTAATTGAATAAAGAATAAGAAAAAGCTAAGTTAAAAAACAAGAAAGAATATTTGCCACTAACTAAGAAAACCAAACAAAGTTTTTTTACCCAACCTAATACTTGAGAAAAAGACGAAAAAAAATCCCGTTAATTTAAAGTCTGCTGTCTACTTAAAACCTACATATCTGTGAAGATAAACAACAACGTAAAATACAAAAGGAAAAGATCTACATAAAATTGTTAATATCATTTTGTATGCCTTTGAAGTATGGTAACAAGGTAATTTTTAATATTAATTACATATGCACATACATACATTTATTCAAATAATTTGTTGAAACGTTAATCCAAAAGAAAAGAGAAAAAAAAAAAGAAAAAGCCAAATATATTAATAAAGAAGAAAAAGAAAATATATTAAAAACAAAGCAAATTCATTTTATAAACGAAAGGAAGAGAGAAAAATTCTCTTTAATATGAGTTTAAAACAAAATATTTATCTCATTCTCTCTTAAAAAACTAGTGTGCCTTTTAACTTGGAGGAGTTACTTGAGAGCTTTACACCTCAGTCATTCTCTTGAGTAGAATTTAATTGCGTTTAATGTAAATTATCTCTTATAACCGCAGAGATAATTTAACTCAGTTTGGCAATCTCTTTTAAAGGGAAAATTATACAGTCCATTACATTGAAAGAACAAAACAAAAGCTAAATAAAAATAAGTTTTTTTGTCTCGTTTATAATCCGAGTTACCATTTCGTTATTTTACCAGTACATTTTTACAAATCTAGATTTATGGATTCAATATTAAATAAAAAAAATATATAATTTACTTCATTCTTTATGCTTTTATAAAAATAAAAATTAAAATTTAAATAAAAATTTAATTGACTTATTATACCAATGATTAGAACCTAATATTTTTTTTAATATTTAGGACACTTTTTGAAACCAATAAACACTCTTATAGCAAACAGTGTACCCTATTAAAGCATACGTATAGCCAAAAGTAGCATTATTTGTCATTAACGCATTCGAGCTAAATTCTTGGCAATACATAGGAAACTACAACTTTTGGTTTTTATACACTCGTTAAAAGAAAAGCTAAATTGTTTATAGAAACATAAAGGAAAAAGTAGTTGGCCACAAGTGAGAAGTACCCTATTCTCTGGAAAAAATAAAAAGTTATTTACATGCAGTTAAACCTTTGGTATTAATAAAGAATAATAACCACAATTTAGGTTGATCCTAAAATTTATTTCGATTCAATCTTAAATCGGAACATAAAAAAAATGTAATTTTAACATCTACAGTAATTTTAATGTGAATCGCAAATTTGCATTAGTGCAAATCCCAAATTTTTAAAAAGTATTTATTCTTGAAAAAATATTCTATCACCCTTTATATTATCACCATTTATGGATATATATTAACCCTTTAAATACTCATCAACACATTCAAGTCTTACGTTATACTCATAAATAGCGCCCACAGTTTGCTATACAGTTAAATAGCACTGCAATACTTATAAGTAGTACCCTTAGTTCACTACACAACAAAAATAAACGCTTAACTAATAAACAAGCATAAAAACCCGTACCGCAAACCCAAGAAACATTGGTTAATATTCATAAGTTACTAGACATTCAAGCTCTAGTACCAGCCTCATAAGATTTGAGATCTTATTAGTTCACTAAGGGCTAATAAATCAGAGCAAGTTAAACTCTCTTTTTGGTTTAAACTGTGTTTAAGCCAACAAATCTATAAATCAGAAAACGTATAAACCATCTTTAAACGCATAAAATTGGTCGCTTAAAGTACCAACACAAACCATATGAATTTGTCAACATTTATCGTAGTGCTGCCACATGTTACTTTTTAAACTACATATAATACATGGGTCACTGATTTACAACTGTTGAGTTTAAACTACATATAAATTTATGTTTAGCTCAACCAAACTAGCGTTTAAATACTCACTGATTTATTAGCCATAAGCAGTGCAAATTCTAAAGATTTATGTATAATACAAGATCACTATACTCAAATCAAATACTATGGTAACAAGTCGTGCTGATTTGGAAGTTGTTCAAATAAAAATTCAAGAATACTGCTTAGCTTACTAGACATCCATGCTCTAGCTCTAGTAGGGCTTATTATTAAAATTTTCTAAAATATTACAAATTCGAACACATTTTTTCTAGATAATCAAATCTAGTCCTGTTGTTGAACAGGCCCGAAAGTAAACCCTGCAACATATTATTTGGAATTACAAATTGTACATTTCTATAAATTCAAAGAGAAAAAATTTTTTTTTACATTTCACACTTAAATTTGCTACCTACCCAAATTGAGTGCTACCAAACTAAACTAAACTAAAAAATTTTGAAAGAAACTAAAAGCACTTATACTTCTTCATATACTTCGACATATAAATATTACAATCTTCTTCATCAGAAATCTTTTATCAAATTGAAATTAAAATTTCAAGAAAATCAATAATTACCCTCTACTCATTTGTCTAAAATGACCACAACTCAGAAAGAACCCACTTCCGCGCTTAACGAGCGTTTCGTATTTGACTGCGAGCACTTATTGCAGTTCTGTCGTAAATTTAACCGAACTCCGGTAGAGGATCAAACAGACTCGATCCTGGAGGTTAAGGTTAAAGACTTAGATGCAAGATGGCTTAAAGTAGAAAAGTCATATGAGAAAATAATGCTAGCCTCTGACAATGAAATAAGGCCCGAATTTAAAGAAGCGGCTAAAACTAATTTTGATGCTTGCATTGATGCGTACTATCACTGCACTTCGCAGATAATTGATTTGATAAAAGCAGTCAGGGTAGATGCGTCTCATGCTACGGGGTTAGAGCCAACATCACGCTTTTCAATGTCACCACAGGCTGTTGCCCAACATTTTACGCAAGAGAATTCAAATATGTGCATCAAAGTCCCGCCTTGTGATACAGAAATCTTTGAAGGCAGTTATGAGCAGTGGCCATCGTTTCGGGACATGTTCACTGCCGTGTATGTCAACCACTCGAAACTTTCCCCAGTCACGAAGCTTTATCACCTACGAAACAAAACTAGGGGTGAGGCAGGTGCGATTGTCAAAAGATATCCCCTATCTCATGACAATTTCGAGCATGCGTGGGGTGCCTTAAAAACTCGTTACGAAAATAAAAGAGTTCTGGTTGATAATCAGTTAAGAATCCTTTTCGACATTCCACCGGCGACAAATGAGAATAGTGAATCCATTAGAAGAATTCAGTCTTCTGTAAGTGATTCCTTGGCAACTCTAAGATCTCTAGGGATCAATGTAGAAAGTTGGGATCCCATTCTCATTCACCTAATATCTACCAAACTCCCTAACATTACACTCTCACTATGGGAACAATCGCTCGCCTCTCCGCGTGAGCTTCCTAAATGGTCTCAATTATCCCAATTTCTAATCGATAGATACGAAGCTGTGGAACGAATCACTAGTATCAAAACAACGAAAAATGCTTTTAGCCTTACAAATAAATCTCAAACGAAAATACAAACTTATGCTTCTCAAGAAAGCTTAACCCCTGCTTGCAGGTTGTGCAGTGAATCTCACTCTTTAAGGGCATGCCCTAAATTTCGAACTTTTACCGTTCAACAAAGAGTAGATTTCGTGTATAAGAACAAATATTGCAACAACTGTTTAGCATCCTCCCATTCAAAAACAAATTGCAAAAGTAAACACACTTGCTATCATTGCAAAAAGAATCATCATAGTTTATTGCACATGAACATGCAAAGGGCTAATACGCCGCAAAATACGAACTTACGAAGTACAAATGAGTCCGCCATTAGCGCCCAAAGATCAGGTAATGGGTCCCAAAATCAAAAGACTGCCGATGATGAACGTCCTCATACGTCATCGCAAATTCAAGCAAACTTCTCAGCTTGCCATGAAAATATACTGTTACGTACAGCATTGATAGAAATCAAACACATGGGTGAATTGTTCACAATAAGAGCCCTAATAGACCCTGGTTCGCAAAGAACATTTCTATCGGAAAGGATAAGAAACAGACTCCAACTTCCCTATAATAAGTCTCAGTTTGAAATTGTTGGCATCGGCGGGCAAAAGCAATCGGCCAGCAAAGAATGTGACATTATTTTATATGCTAAAAGGCACAAGATTGAATTATCCGTCAAAGCTATTGTCTTGCCGAAGGTAACTAAAAAGCTCCCAGCGTACACATTTGACATTCCCAAGTCACCCGAATTAGCAAGATTAGATCTAGCAGACCCAACATTTAATAAATCATCTCAAATTGATTTAATATTGGGCAATGATTATGAACATATGATTAATATCGACGGTATAAAAAAGAACATTTCCGGTAGAGCCTCAGCTTACAACACGATTTTTGGTTGGGTGCTCAGCGGTCCTATTATTACTCAAAGCGTCCAAGCTTTTACAACTGCGGTGGTTCCATCTGACACTAGTGACCTTAATAAGCTCTTAAGGAAATTTTGGGAGCAGGAAGAAATTCCTACATCTCGGCTCAAAACTCCAGAAGAAGAATATTGCGAGGAGTTATATAGAAAAACCACTGAACGAAACACAAATGGGAGGTATATGGTAAGATTACCCTTTAAAAAGAACTTTCCAGAGGATGTTTTCCTGGGCTCGTCTCGATTCTTAGCCTTAGCTCAATACACAAGAATGGAGAAGACTCTTGCTAAAGACCCTGATCTCCAATCACAATATAACGCCGTTCTCAATGAATATTTAACGCTCGACCATATGGAAGAAACTTCCTCACGTGAGATTGTAACCCAAGATAAGTATTACTCGTTCTATTTACCACATCACGCTGTGGTTCGCCCTGAGCATAAAACGACAAAAGTTAGAGTCGTTTTCAATGCCTCAAGGAAAACTAAATCTAAATTTTCCTTAAACGATATATTATGCACCGGGCCCACTCTACAACGAGAGTTACTAACAGTTATTCTAAACTGGAGGAAATATCAGTATGTATTTAGTGCTGATATACAAAAAATGTACCGCCAGATACTCATAAATCCCTTGGACAGACCGTTCCAAAGAATTTTATTTCAAAGCGAAAACGACGGCCCCGTAAAAGACTATCAAATGAAAACTGTCACTTTTGGAGTAAATTGTGCTCCATATCTTGCGATTCGTACTCTGCTTCAAATCGCAACCGACTCAGAATTAGCTTACCCTAAAGCTGCCTCCATTTTACGTAATGAAACGTACGTTGATGACATACTCTCAGGGGGACACTCAATAGAAGAAACTCTATTAGCACAGAATCAAATTATTTCTATGTTAAAGTCAGCCGGAATGCCCTTGAAAAAATTCACCGCAAATGATCCCCAGTTGCTTCTTAAATTACCCAAAGAAGATTTATATGATCAAGATTTTCTTCGATTTCATGAGTCGAGCTCCACAAAAACTCTAGGGATCAAGTGGAATGCCCTAACTGACTCTTTCACTTATAGCTTCGATACAATCCCTAAGTCGGAAAAAATCACTAAACGACAAATACTTTCAGCGGTTGCAAAATTGTTTGACCCAGCTGGATGGATTGCACCAGTGGTTATTAAAGCAAAAATCTTAATGCAACAACTCTGGCTAGAAGGTTTAGAATGGGATGAAGACGTGTCCGAAAAATGTCTGGAAAAATGGAACAATCTTGTCGATGATATCTCACATGTAGAAAGCATTAAAATTCCACGTTGGATACAATTTAAACCATCAGATTCGGTTCAGATCCACGGATTTTCCGATTCGTCCAAAGCAGCATACTGTGCCGCAGTTTACGTGAGATGTCAAACTGAAGCGAGCACAGTCTTCACAAATTTGTTAATCGCTAAATGTAAAGTGGCTCCTATTCAGACAGTTTGTCTTCCTCGCCTAGAGCTTAACGGCGCAGTTTTATTAGCAGATTTGGTTAATTATGTAAGTTCGTCGCTTGATTTTCTCGGAAGTGAAATACACTTATGGACAGATTCATCTATTGTGTTAGGATGGCTCTCAAAGCATCCATCGACATGTGAAACATACGTAGCGAATCGCATTTCTCGAATTCATAATCTCGTACCCAAAGCAACTTGGCGACATGTGTCCACTCATGATAACCCTGCAGATCTGGGAACTCGAGGTTGTAAACCGTCAGATCTAGCAACCAATACTCTTTGGTGGAGGGGTCCAAACTGGTTAACTAGACCGGCAAATGCATGGCCAAATAGAAACCCCCTTAAGATAATGCCGAACAATCCGATACAAGTTTTTCACAACACAACAGAAAATTCGGATATTTTGCAAAGGTTCTCTTCATACTCTAGAGGACTTCGAGTAATGTGCTATTTGTTCCGCTTTATTAATCGCATTACTCAGAAAACCACTACTCCATCCACATTTACCCTTACTCAAAAGGAAATAAACACCGTAAAAATTAAACTCATAATAATATCACAGAAAACATTTTTCACTGAGGAGTACTCACAAATCTCTAATTCTAAGCCATTATGCAATAAAAGTCCGTTAAAAACATTAAATCCATTCTTGGATACTAATTTGGTATTACGGGTAAATGGACGGTTGTCGCAGTCGTCACTCCCATACAACGAACGCTACCCTATTATTTTGCCAGGCAAATCTCGATTTTGTCAATTATATTTAACCCATTTACACACATTTCTTTTACACGCAGAGTTCAATCAAATGTGCAGAATGGTACAAACGGAATTTTATATCTCTAGACTCAAACCCCGAGTCAAAAACATAATTCGAAACTGTAAGGTTTGCATAATTCACAAGCAACAAGCTTGCTCGCAAATAATGGCTCCGCTTCCTCCGGAAAGATGCCAGCTATCACCTCCCTTCCAAGTCACAGGTATCGATTTTGCGGGCCCCTTCGAATTAAAAACGTCATCCGTTCGCAAGTCCGGTACAACCAAAGGATATGTCTGTGTGTTTGTTTGCTTTAGCACAAAGGCTATCCACTTAGAAATCTGCTCAGATCTGTCATCGGCATCGTTTCAAGCAGCGTTTTCCCGCTTCATTGGGAGGCGGGGGCTCCCCCAAAGGGTAATGTCAGACAATGGCAGAAATTTTCTTGGTGCAAGTCGAACACTGCTCCGAGAATTCAGCTCTTTTATTAAATCTGCATCAACAGAGACAAATCACAAATACGCTACACATGGATTTGTATGGAAATTCATACCTCCTCATGCACCTCACATGGGTGGATTGTGGGAAGCTGCAGTCATTGTAGCAAGAATAGAAGGAGTGCTCAACTCCCGCCCTATATCCGCCTTGTCCGAAGATCCCACTGATCTTACGGCTTTGACTCCCGGTCACTTCTTAAGAGGAGCACCTATTATGGCTCTCCCAGAGCAACCCATTCAAAATATATCCCTAGTAAATAGGTGGGAAAAATTAAAAGCTCTTCACCATCAGTTCGCTATACGATGGAAGGAAGATTATTTAAAGTCTCTACACAAGAGATACAAATGGAGAAACAGAGTCAGAAATCTACAAGTGGGCGATTTAGTAGTCGTCATTGACGATTTGCAACCCCCTTACGATTGGCGACTAGGCAGAATTGTCAAAACTCACCCAGGTTCGGACGGTAACGTCCGGACTGCTGAGGTACAAACGGCCTCCGGAATAATAACACGTTCGATAGTAAAACTTTGCTATCTCCCTTTTCTTAATGAAGATCCTGCGTAATTCTTTACCCACATATGCTTAAGTATCACAAACTTTAAAATTGTTCATTTATATATCTACACATATTACACATACGAAATATCATTATCAATAACTTCCTAATCCCTAGCTCCCAATAACTTTTAAATTCATTATAGCTATCATTCGTATCGTATAAGTTCTAATTACTTTCTTTCCCACCAGGTCAGCAACAACAATCATCATGAGTCACCGCTACAACAATCGCCGCAAGGACAGTGTCCAAAGACGGCGTCGAAAGCCGCATCGTAATCCTGATATTCATCAGTGCCTAGTCTGCAGGAAGTACCATCCACTTAAATTTTGCCGTAAATTCTTAACCATGGAGGTCAGACGACGTAGACGCCTTGTCGAAACGCATAAGTATTGCCTCAACTGTTTGGCCCGTAGCCACACCATTCGTGCGTGCACTTCCTTGGAAACGTGCAAAAGATGCGATGCCCTTCATCACACGCTCCTACATGTTGGTCAACAGCGTAACAACAGGCCACAACGATTAACTACTAAAGATCTGCGACGCAGACGTTCGTTATCGTCTAACCAACAAAATCAGCCAACACCACCAAACACCAAAATCTTGTCTGAGGCTATACGATCATTGGCACAAGTACTTTGCGTTTCAGACGCACCAAACTAATTGCAGCATTGCAAGGCCGGCGCCATGTCCAAACTCGGTTTGGACCATAACAATAAAACAGGACTTAAAAATCATTCATTTATTTTACTATAAAATTTAAATATAATTATACGTTACAAGAAATAACTAACATAGCATCTACATTTCTACAACATTACTTCAACTTGAACTGTTGTATTTAAAAGTACTTGTTGAAATGTTAAGTTTAAACCGTTGCGACAAAGATGCATATTGCAATTTATTGAATTATTATTATGAAGTTTAGACGATACTTAAGTACTGCAGTTTTAAGTCACTTCTTTTCTGATCGTTGAATTAGCAACTTACTTGAATTAATCTGAACCTCAAATTGTATTTTACTCTTGAAACTTGTAATTTAAAGTCTAAAATAAATTGTGTCCAGTTTAAGTTTACATGCATAAAATAACCTAAATTTAATTTAAAATTGTAATCAACAACCCAAAGGTGAGCATCAGCCCTCAACCCAAAATAAATATTGAATTTCTCTAATTTATTTGGTTTCTTTTCTTTTACCAAATACGCAACCCAAATAATTGTAATTGCTTGGAGCAATTATAATTATTCAACGCATCTCTTTTAGAATACCATTGAGTTCATGGTAAATCAACCCTCAACCTTAACCCAAAGATTCAAGAGACGCGTTGTTACAGAAGTTTGCGTGGTTGCCCTTGATACCACAGATCTATCTCCAGATTATCTGCCCACACAATCGAGCAGCTTAAGCTCTCTATAAATCAACCAATCAAACTTCTTCAAAATTAAATTAATAATTTATAAAAATTAAGCAAAATATAACTAGTGTGATAAATTTAATAGCTCTCTTCATTTACATAATTTATAGTAGACTATTGCAATTTTTACTCTCTAAATCTAAAATAAACAAAGTATTTCCTTATTTCAATAGTTTTCCTTAGTTCAATAGTTGGACTATTTGCAACTGGCTATTGATATAACGGTATCGGCGATATTTTACTGGCGATACGACGATACTTTTTTTATAGTTTTTTGTATAAAAAATTTGATTTTATTTTTTGCATAACTAAGGGCAATAACACATTTAAAGCAGAGCATAAAATCAAACAGAATAATAAATTGATTCTTTCAATTCTTAAACTGGAGGTCCACAACAACATTTTTTGGCCTTTTTTCAACGCGCATGCTAAAGTATAAAATAATCCTTCTTCAAGCTTTCAATGGACTGGTAGAAAAGGCGTCATAACGCTGATGCATTTTGGCATCAGTACTATGACAAGTGTCTTCGTTTTTGACCCAATGACACTTTACATCATTGTGATGTCAGCCTTAACATCCTTTGCCCAAATCGTCATCAGGGTAAAAATTGTAATAACGTCGCCAATAGGTTGACACATCACAGAAATTACGAATCGGAGTTAGTTTAATAAAATATGTCATCAGTGCGATGACTCAGTAACATCGAAGAAACGACTCATAGGAGACTATGCATTAATTTCTACTTCCCCGTTACACAGAAGAACTCTCAATTGCAAGACACCAGCAGCATGCCCGATATGGTTTTCCTAATCATTATACTTTAAAAATTTGATGTATTAAAATAATAATTTTAAGAAATTGAATATGGGAATTTTTGCTTTTCATTTAACTTCTTAAACATGAAGATAATGTTGATAATACATAAAATGTGGCATCGAATTGATGTCACTTTAGTCATAGCATTGGTGACGCATAAAAAATAACAAAATTTTAGGATGACTTTCGTCATTGGATTGATGTCCCTTTCTGCCTTACTGGTGTCATTTATAATAACATTGATGTCACAATTCTGATGTAAGGGCAGCATCAATATGAAAATGCATTTTTCTATGAGAGTACTTATGTACGCTTACTGTGTAACTTGTCAGTACAATTTTACACTACTACTTTTTGGACTGATGTATAAACACATTGAACGCTTGGTGTGGACATGCAGTTTTAAAACGTTTTCCCATTAATAAATCTTGCATATATTTGTGTTTTTAAGAATTTTTTGCTAATTTTTAATGATTTATGTAAAAATAAAAATCATTGTGCTACAAATTTTGGGTTACTTCGAAGAGACCACAAAATCTATAAGCAAAGCCACTGCTTCAGTTTCCGACGCTATTTCGCTAGTTAACAGTCTTCGAACATTATTAGACAATACAATAAATTATTAGAAAATAAATAAACTGAGATGCAGAATATTTCAGAGTCCCAAAAATTGGCGACTTACTTAGCCAATTTCAATGAATGAAAGATTTGAGACACAAAGATCGAGAATTTCAAAGACAATGGATTGACAAAACGTCTTATTGAGATACTTAACATGACTCTGCATTCTGAAAGTATTGAAAACACGGTCACCCCAACATCTAGTAAAAGTTCTGATAAGTCTACAAAAACTGATCTTTGGAGCGTCTGTAAAAATCTTTAAAGAAAATTTGAAGAAGGTTAATCCTCTGTCCATCCTATGCTGTGGCTCAACTAAAGAATAAGTCTAGATATACTTTACACTTTTTCTTATTTTTCTTAATGACCTACAGGGTCTAACTTCCAATTCTATCTATTCTTTCGCAGATGACAGCAGCATTTGTCATTAATTTTCCTTTAATCATAAACTAAACCTTACTGAGGATGAAGCTATTAGGCAAAATATGAACCACATACTCAATCACCTTACGACAATCTCCGAGTGGGGTGTTGCGAATTGGGTTGGTTTTAATGCTCGTAAGACCCAATGTTGTATGTTGACCCACAGGCGTCTTGTGGAGTTAACGTCATTTGTATCCATGGGAGGTATAGCTATTAAAGAATCAGACACTGTTGATGCTCTGGGCATGAAAATCCTGTGTGATGTTCGTTGGAACCAACATATTTTTTATGTGGCGAAAGAAGCACTCGAGTGTTTTGGTTTTTTAAAACGATGCTAGAACTACTTCACTCCGTCTGATCTCCTCGCTATTTATCCCGCCGTGCAGGTGCTTTAATGTCTATCTTGCAGCTTCTGGATCGGTTGCAAGCTCTAGTGACTAATCGGAGCTTCGGCGGAATGTGGGTTATGCGTATTAATTCTATCGATATTACCACGGTAAGTGTCCAGCAGAAATGGACGAACTCATCCCTGAGACGCGGGGGCATGACCGTAGTACTCGCCTTTCCAGCATATCACATCTGTTCGTTTTCGTCTGTCCAGTATATCGCAGAACGGATTCGAGAGAAAATTCGTTTCTCGGTCGCACTAGCCGTATGTATGTCTTCCCAGTCGGTTACAATTTGGAAAAGTTTAAATTAAGGCCCTAATCATGTAAATCGCAACGCAACGCCAAAGAATTACATTGAAAGCAAAAACAATGTCATAAATATTTTGTTGTTGCTTCCACCAGAAATTCACATTTCGTTTTAAAATTTCAAACGCTGCATGTGTTGTGGCGTTGTAAATTTTAAAAGGTTACATGAATTTCTGTAGAAAGCAACAACAAAATTACAAAATATTTATGACATTGTTTGTGCTTTCAATGTTATTCTTTGGCGTTGCGAAGTGTTTTACATGATTAGGGCGTAAATGTCCACAGACACTACGCCCTCTTTCCTTCTCCTCATAAACTGTTTTCCTAATACCAACACAATGCATTGCATTAGTAGGGGCATCCCAGTGGTGCCAGAAATTTTCGGAGACAAATCTTCATTCTGTTAAAAAAAATTTTCATTTGAGCAAAAATATCTTCAATTTTTTTTTTCGTTTTTATTATGTGTAATAAAAAAAAATATTCATGTTAATTATAATAAAGCTATTATACGTACCAAGAATGATAGAATACAAGATTAGGCCATGCGCATGATTTCTTGTTAGATGACGTACGCCATGCGCATGATTTCTTGTTAGGTCCCTGGCTAGGGCTTCCATGTCTAAAAGGCCCTACAATTTTCGAATTTCTTACAAAATATGCATGATTTTTTAACACAGGGTCTCCACTTAATATAATATCTGAGAGAACGTCGACAGAATGAGAGCACAAATTTCTTTATGTTAATCTTAATATTAAACAAGGGGAACACGTATCTTATAAGATTTCATAATCGACTGATTCTCGTACAGTAAACGTATATCGTTTTTATTATTTTTTAATTCTTTTTTTTTAGTTTTTTGATTTGTTTGATTAAAATATTGTTTTTTTTTAACACTTTTCACAATATTGGCACTATTTGCATTAATAAATTACTCATTTTAATAATGGTGGCTTATTATTGTTTTATATATGTGTGTGTATGTATGTGTACTTTTGACAGCTCATCTTATAAGATAGTTGTTATAAGATTTCTCATAACAGCTGTCTCATAACATTTATTATAATACTAATACTAACACTATTTGAGAGTCCACACGTAAGATAATACTCTCTGCGATTAAATTTGACGTTTGCTGATATAAAAATCTTATATCTTATCTCAGGTGGAGACCCTGTGTAAGCGAAGCCCAGCCTGCAATTTAAAATACTTTGACTTTTCTAAAAAAATATATTTTATTTATTGTGTTTAAGTTACGGATTTTAGCTAATAGTTTATAAAAAACCATAAAACGTTACACAAGTGTGTTACAACAATTTTAGCCCAATGAAAAAATATAACAATAAAACATCATTCTTGAGTTTGACAACTTGAAATTAGTAGCCAACAGAAAAGCTGTTTGCTGTTTTTTTCGGGATGGCGTAATCTTCTACTCCATCACTCTTAATACATATATATATATATATATATATATATCTTAGTACTTAAAAACACAAAAATTTCAAGTTTCTTTTAATAAAATTAATAATATGCTTCGTACATTTATGAAATCATGGGGCCTAATCCCTGCAGTTGTGATCGAATACTTTTTCAATTCGAAAGCAATTTTAGTTCTAATTCTTTCAGTCGATACTGAACGATTCGAAATTATTTTTTCAGTATTTTGGAAGCTCAAATAAATACTTTACAACACTGGAAAAATAGTTTCGATTCGTTCAGTATCGACTGAAAGAATTAGAACTAAAATTGCTTTCGAATCGAAAAAGTATTCGATCACGAATGCCGGAATTAGCCCTCTGATTACTTTTTTGGTAAATCTTATAAAATCTTCAGTTTGTAAAAAAAAATCTTCAAATCTTATTTTGACTAAAAAGTCTTCAAATTAAAGGAAAATTCTCGTATTATGGCATCACTGCGGCATCCCCTGAGTGTTGGCGAAAAAAACCCGAATGAAGTGAATTATAAGATCATGGCAACATAAAAAAAAATCTTTTAAACAAAAAGAAAAACTTTAAGAATGTCTTCAATTAATAAATATTTAGATTATTCAAATGTCTGATTAGTAAGTTGTTCATAATTTTAATATATTAAAAAAAGAAATTTATCAAGAATTTATGAATCAAAAATATGATGAAATTATTCGAATAATTGATTAAATAGAAATTTGAAAAAAATGTTTAATTATCGATTAATCGCAAATAGCTGTTAAATGAAAAGTCTTACAAAAAACCGTTCTGAGTAAGGAAGCAGCTCACATGTATTCGTCTTTTTTTAAGGGAAATCTTTGTTTGTTTGCCTACGCACTTTTAACGTTTCGTCCGTATTGATTAATGGTTTGACATCCCATAACTTTACGGCCTTACTGTTTCTCGGGGCTAGACACTTACTATTTGCTTTAACCTAAGTCACTTTTTCCATCGTCCTAGTGGAGTGCTCACAAACTTTTAAATATTTACAAGTTCTGTCTTTGAAAGTTTCGGCTTCCTTCATGAAGGTGTTGGTCACTCGACAGTAGGGCTTCCAATTGGGAAATTCCGATCCAGGATATTCCGGGATTTCTGATTTTTAATCCCGGGATTTTCGGGATCCCGATTTTTTAATATTTTTTATTATTTTTAAATTTTTTCAATAATTTGTATAAATATTTTTTGTATGCGTATTTAAATTTTAATTTTAAATACTTACAAACAATTCTATTAACGAGTGTTGAGTGCGAAAGATGTTTTTTAACTGCATCATATCTAACAACAAAATTCTTTCGTGTTTAGCAGATATAACATTGGATGCTTTAATATTCTTAAGAAACTACTTGAACTTAGTATTAAGTACACTCCTTTTAAAAGTTTGAAATACATCATTTCCAATTGTGTTTTAAAAGTTTCCAAACTTTTTCAAATGTATTTAAAAAATTTTTAATTGTATTTTAAAATCGTTCATATATATTTTAAAATTATCCAAATATATTTTAAATTTGCTCAATTTATTTATTTATTTATTTATTTATTAGTCTATGGATTAACTCCTTTCAGACAAAAATTACATAATATTAAAATATTTTACAAATAAATTTAACATCATCTATTTAAATATAAAATTAGAGTGTGTTTGATAGTGTTAATATCCAAAATTATATCAATAATACTGTACAGATCATTAAAATTTACACATATTCTACGAACAGGGTCGGCATTTGCATAATTTTGTTGAAAGTATTCAATTGATAATGGCTGGTAATAACGTGTATGGCATCGGGGAACATTAAAAAATAAAATTTTTAGCAGGAGTTCCGAGCAAATATTGCCTTTAATCACATTGATAACAAATATCACGTTCAGCATTGTTCGGCGGCTTTTTAAAGTTGGTAAATGAATCTCTAATAACCTGGTTCTATATGAAGAAAGATTTTTAGATGGATTTGGGTAAGTGCTCCGTAATATAAATAGCAAAAATTGTTTTTGGACAGACTCAATACGATCACTATGGACGTTGTAATACGGATCCCAAATTTTTGAGCCATATTCGATTAAAGGTCTGACAAGTGCTATGTACAACTGTTTTGTTATAGATGAGTCAGAGAATTCCTTTGACCATCGCTTAATAAATCCAAGTACAATTGAATTTTAAAATTTTCCAATGTTTTTTTCTGTTGAAATTTCCCAATTTTATTTTTAAAATACATTTGGACAATTCTAAAATACATTTGTAAAATTTTGAAACACATTTATATAGTTTTGAAATACATATGGAGAATTTAAAAATACATATGGAAAATTTTAAAACGTATTTAAAAATTTTTATATTATTTGGTCAATTTCAATATAAATCTATTTGGACAATTTCAAAATACATTTAGAAAACTTAAAAATATAATTGGGCAATTTTTAAATTCATTTTGAAAATAAAGATAAACTCATCAGTGATTTATTGTTTGGTATTTTGTTTAAGCTTTGATATCGTTGCAAAAAAGACTTTTTGAGTGTTTGTAGGAAATTCTCAATCCCTCTGTAGTTTTGTTTGCTGATAGCTTTGGCTTTTCTAAAATTATTTAGGAGAACGTTTCCTGATGATCTGGCCTAAGTAACCAGTGAAATGCGCATAGGAACAGCTTATCCTCCAACAATAAATTTCAGTATTTTTTTTATCAATTATTAAAAAAAGGGAATTAAGCACAACAAACAAAATCTTTTAATAACTAAAAAATTTTAAAAATTCCCGTCATCCCGAAAACCCCGGGATCCTGATAACGAGATCCCGAAATATTTCCTTAAATACCGAATCCCGGGGGGTCAGAAAAACCAGTCCCGATTGGAAGCCCTACTCGACAGGTTGTAGAGAAGGCTCATCAGGTATATGACGTAATTTGCGATCGATTTATGAACATATTTTATGGCCAACTAATTCCTCTTAGGGCACTGCGCCAGAGGCGCTTCCCGAGTCGGTGCAACACCGGCAAAAGACCTTCTTAGATTCCTCTGGTAAGCAGAGGGTCTTTTGGCCAATTAAATGGGAGTGGGTACATTAGACCTGACTTGGGCGCGGTACCGTCTCTGTTGGAAGAAATCCTCCCTTTCTCTAAGGAAAAAAATCATATTTACTGGCTATGCTGTTAAATCAATTTAAACCATAATTTTTCAAAGAAATAAAATGTTTCATAAATATTTGTTCACTTTAAACTGATTACAGTTATTTTCCCCAATTTTAAAACCCATTCAATTTCCTTTTTGTATACCACAATTTCTGTCGGTCGGTTGCATTTATATGTATATGTAGTTTCTCATTTGTAATTGTAATCAATTTAAAATATTCATACCTTTTCCCCTGGAACTGTTTTGTTTTCTGTTGTTGCTGCTTTCGCTGTCGTTGGAGTTAAATTAATTCATTATTTGGTTTTGCAATTTTAAAACGATGAAAGTTTTATTTTTTCAAATAAAGGAGTGTTAAAAGGATACATGTTATTTTGTTATTTTATTTTCCATTTTCCCCCTTTAATTCTATTTCGTTGTTATTGCTCTTATTGCTATTGTATCGAACTGGAAGTTTAAATGAACTGTTTTTTCTTTCATCTTCTGTTAAAATTTTCGTAGAGATTAAATTTAAAATGTGAAACAGCCGCGAAGTGAACAAAAGACTTAAAAAGGTGTAATACAGAACTTTTCTTTATTGTGTATAGACTTTAACAAAAAGGGTGAATAATAATAAACAAGAAAGCGGTTAACAAATTTAAGACACAAGGAAGTATTTATTGTGAAGTCATTGTTTAATGTTAAAACGCCGAATGGAAACCCCATTAAAAGTGACTAACGTGGAATATAATATAAAAGTGTATATTGAAAACACATGTATAAAAGGGGGGGTGCTTTAAAACCATGTGAGATAAGGCCATTATGACTATTGTTCAATTGAATGGGAGATAAAGCCATAATGGCCTTATTGCCCAATCATTGAGAGGTAAGGTCATATTTAGAATTTTGCGAAATGAGAGATATAACCATACTTTTTTTTTCGCAAATGAGAGATAAAGCCATATTTTAAACTTTAGTATGCGAAGCCAAATTCCAATACTTTACTTTAGTGTTTCCGGGAAAAGAAACTCTAAAGTTGTGACGCACGCAGGAAAACTTTATTCAGCGAAGCCACCTGCCGCGTCCTACTGGAGGAGAAAACCCGTAAGCGCGGCCGCAGGCCGCCACGCAGAAAAACTTTAGTATGCGAAGCCAGATTTCGTAAAAGGAAAAATCTATTATTAATCAATGTAAAATGCAAAAGTTCTTCAAAACTGAAATGAGAGATAAAGCCTTTTTATAATATTGCTAATGTGAGCTAAGGCCATGATGGCTTTATCTCCCATTCAAATGAAAAAAAGCCTTATCTCCTTATTGAATGAGAGATAAAGCCATCATGGCCTTATCTCACATGGTTTTAAAGCACCCCCCCCGTATAAAATCTTATTTCTGTACATACTGTAATACTTCTTAAATATGTAGTACTATAATATTTTAAAAAGTACTTTAACATTTACGGCCATTTTCACCAAGTTCAGTTAAAACTAACTATTACTTTAACTTCCAGTTAACAATATGTTTTTGACAGCTATAACTGATAGTTAATTATAACTGAACTTGGAGAAATTGGCCGTTAAGCCGTTTGTTTTACCCAAAAAACGAAATTTTTACCGATCTCATAAAATTTGGTCAAAATATTTACTTTTTAAAAAATGCCAACTTTCTAGGGCTTAAAGGAATTTTGCAAAAAAAAAATGTTTCTATTCATCGAAAATGTTACTAATTATAGGAAATTTTGCAAAATAAGTACTATGTATTTATAGAAAATTTTGAGAAAACTTTCTATTAAAATAAAATTTTGTTAAATGTTGCTTTGCTTTTTATAGAAAAGTTTGCGAAGGTTTTATTTTATAGGAAATTTTGCACTTATTCACCGTTACTACGTAAGTCGATGTCGACATTAATTTTAAATTGTTGCCCAATCACTTCGACGTTAATTTGGCATTTTATAAGAACTAGTATGGGCCAGCCGTCGACACAATCGACTGCAATCTAGAAATAACTTATTTGTACCGTTATTTCTAATATTTATTTAATCATATGGGTTAAAACTTTATTAAATATGTATAGGTATTAGAGCGACTCAAAAAAAGAAGTGATTTTGTTACCTCTTTGAAAATAAAGGTTGATATGTTTTATGATGATTCCCAAAATATTTTGGTTCTAGCGTGGACCATCCGTGAGCTGGAACATTTTTAAATAAGGTCTTTTTTCAGTTTTTCGAATTTTTTTGTACTTTGCTCCAAGACGACATAAAAAAAATTGTAAAATTTTAAGCAGCATCCAATGGTATATAAAACTTTACCACTTGCGACCTACTTATTGAGATATTTAACTAAATACATATTTTCGTTTCGGGGTTTCATACAAATCCTACGTATTTTTTTTATTAATTTTATTTTTTTTTATTGTATTTTTTACATATTGATAAATTTTAAAATGAAAAAATTGTATACCCATATAAAGGCAATATGAAAAAAAGATAAAATATATTGCGATTTTCGCGGTTTATGGGAAAAATTACAAAAAAAAAAAAAATAAATTAAAATTACTTTAAAACAGATTCAATTTGAAAAGCAGAACATTACTTCCACATACGTAGAATTTGTATGAAAACCCGAACCGAAAATATGTATTTAGTTAAATATCTCAATAAGTAGGTCGCAAGTGGTAAAGTTTTATATACCATTGGATGCTGCTTCAAAACCCCTTTTCGATGATAACAAATTTTATTTATGTCGTCTTGGAGAAAAGTCCAAAAAAATTCGAAAAACTGAAAAAAGACCTTTTTTAAAAATGTTCCAGCTCACGGATGGTCCACGCTAGAACCAAAATATTTTGGGAATCATCATAAAACATATCAACCTTTATTTTCAGAGGGGTAACTAAAACACTTTTTTCGGCTCCATACAACTTGAGTCGGTCTAATGTATATACATAAGTAGAAATATATTTATTTAATATTAAAAAACACATCGCACTTGATTATAAAGAGGGTATTAACTCAAAATGTAATAATGCTCAGTAGAGCAGAACAATTTTTAATTATATGAGGCATATTTCTTTTAAGCATATGAAATTTAGTGACAATTTTTCTAAAAATGTATATATAACATAAGTTCCCTAATCTCAATTTTTATAACAAATCCTTTTATATATTTTCGATTTATATTTATTTCGTTGATGAATTATGTTGTTATAACCTCTCTATATATAAATTTTTTGTAAATACATGATTATCATATAACAAATGTTCCTGATCGGTAGTGTCTGTTATAAAAAATCGCAGCGCATCAAAAGATCGAACTTTATTTAAAAAAAGTGCAATAAACACATTCTTTACAATGTAACTATATAAATAATGTAACAATAACATTAAAATTATTCATAAGCAAAAAATTTAAGAAATCAACGGTATAACATTTAAAAACAACAACTCTTCCAAAAAAAAAAAACAAAATATTTAAATTATGTTTCTCTTTTTTATTTCTTATTCTCTACTGTTCTCCAATTTAATGCATAGCAGAGAACTCGGCATGTTGTTGTTCTTTTTACTATGTAAACACAAATCTTTCGATTGATTTATCGTTTGTTAAAATACAATATATAGTTTAGGCGTAAAAGGGATCCAAAGAAATCCGACTAGTTTTCGAAAATCTGACAAATAAAAATTCCCATCTGTAATTATTTTTCTGGTATTTTTTGTTCTTCATCATAATAGTTCTTTTTTAAATGATATTAATGCTTTTTTCCGACATTTTGTTTTTTAACCGATTTAGCGATTTCAAATACGTTTTAGAGTTTGTTTCCAAGTTTGCATTTTTTCGCGAAGTTTGCCATGTTCGTGATATAAACGATTTTTTGCTGTAAGTTTTCTGATTCTTTACAGCTTTAATGATTATTAATATACATCAGACTTTACATCATGTCGCTGTTGGCAAGTTTTTGCAAATGTTCGCTAATTTAGCAATTTTAACCAACTTTTTTCCATTCCTTATAATTTTAGGGACCCTTAATTAATTTTAAGGCTTGTTTAATATATTAAAAATTTTCGCTATTTTTGCAATTTTCGAGTAGCTTTGTTGTTCTGTGAGGCAATCGTCGCAAATCAGTGATGCATTTTGAGGTTTTTCGTTTTGGGCCAAATTGAGGATTTAAAAGGGCCAAAATAACTTTGAAAGGGCCAAAAATAATGTTTAATATAACTGTACCCAGCATGCAAAATACTCTCCCCGATATCTGGAAGACTATAGTAACCCCTAGTAATCTTGTACATGTATTTTATTTTATTAAGAACAAAACGAAAAATTCACAATGTTTGAAAGTATTTTTTGTCCACTTTTGTTTAATTTTTACCCAGCCAACAAAATAGTCCGACGTCTCTAACTGCCTTTAATAACGCGAGCGCAAAAGTGACTCGTTTAACTAACATTTAAAACAAATTTTGTTTTTAATGTTTGTTCTAAAAAGAGGCAGTAAGATATCTGCAAGAAACGTAGATTTTATACAAACATGGTTTAAATGTTTTTTTTATATATCATTGATCAAACCGCTTGTGTGGTTTATTTGGCCATGAACAATTAAACTAATTTCGTAAATAAAAGTAGTGGTGAAAAAAGAACATTGAAAAATGTTTTGAACGATTTAAAGTAGTTAGTTAAATTTTGACCTATAAGGGCCAAAATAGATTACCACAGGGCCATCAAACATTCAAAAGTGCCACAAATGGCACAATTGTGCCACATTTTGCATCACTGTCGCAAATTAAAAATGTTCGTGAGTTTTGGCTTTTTTAACAAATTTTTCAGAATTTGTGCAGTTTTCGCGAATTTTGAGGCAATCGTCGCAAATTAAAAATAAAAAACTTTTTCGCATTTGTGCGTCCAAAAAAAATGTGTGCCCTAACCTCTTTTAAATTTGATTTTTTATTTTACACGTATCAAATAAATAAGTGTTTACATACTACTTAAAATTTCTTTAACTTTCATTTAAGTTGTTGCAAAATTTCCTCTAGAATAAAACAGAGACAATTCTACTCTACGTCGACTTCAGGGGGGCTACTCTCTATTGCGATGCGAAAGCTAAATGCCAACTTGGTACTTCTGTCTAAATTGTTTGAAAATTGAGCAATATTGATAATCAAAGGTAGCGCAGATTTCCAATAATTAAATAGAAAAATATGTAAAAAAATTTGAAATTGGAATTCTTAAATAAAAGAAATAATGATGATTTGCGGAAAGAAAAACATAAAAAGATGCAAAAGACAAATACGCAAACGCAAATACGCAAACGCGACTACCAATCACTAGATTTGCTACAATTTTCTTTCGCATCGCAATAGAGAGAAGCCCCCCAGAGCGCCTTAGAAAAGATCAAGTGGCTGTCAATAGTAATCGATTATCATATCAATAATGACAAATACTGTTCCGGTGCCGTCGACTTAAGTCGACGTCAACTTTCATAATAGGGATAAAAAAAAACTTCATATCAGAAATTTTGCAGAAATTTGCTTTTAATATGAAATTTTAAAAAAGTTTACTTTTATACGGAATTTGGTTCTCATAGTAAATTTTGCAAAAATTCTCTTTTTATAGAAAATTTTCTGAAAAAAAATTACTCCCATATTCATAAAATATATTTTAGGTTTAAAGCATGTTTAAGAAACGAATTTTCTAAGAAAATTTGTTTTATAAACCTTATATTAATCAAAAAATTTTTTATGAATATGGGGGTTCAAAAATATAGTTTTATTTAAGAAGTTTGGGAAAATTTACTTTTTTAAAATATTTGGAAATTTTCCAAAAATTTTCTTTTTATAGGAAATTTTGCAAAATTCTTTTTATAAGAACTGTTATGAAAAGCTTTCTTTTATAGAAAATGTGAAAATTTTTCTTTTTATAGAACATTTGGCAAAAACTTGGTTTTTATAGGAAATGTGAAATTTTTTTTACATTTTGCGAAAATTTGCCTTTTATAGGAAATTTAAAAAACATTTGCCTTCTATAGGAAATTTTGAAAAAATTTACTTTGTATAGGAAATTTTAAGAAAACTTTGCTTTTTATAGAAATTTTATAAAAATTTGCTTTTATAGGCAATTTTAAAAAAATTAGCTTTTTATAGGAAATATTAAAACTATTTTCTTTTTATAGAAAATTAAAAAAAAAAAATTGCTCTATGGGAAATTTTAAAAAAATATGCTCTGTATAGGATATTTTAAAAAAATTTGACCCTTATAAGTTTGTTTTTTATAGGAAATTTTAAACAATTTTGCTCTTTTTAGAAAATTAAAAAATTATTTTTTTTAAAATTTTAAGAAAATGTGCTTTTTATA
This sequence comes from Pollenia amentaria, assembly GCA_943735925.1. Taxonomy (NCBI): domain Eukaryota; kingdom Metazoa; phylum Arthropoda; class Insecta; order Diptera; family Polleniidae; genus Pollenia; species Pollenia amentaria. The sequence goes on along the minus strand of OX031010.1, from coordinate 176,306,360 downwards.
AAAAATTTCCTTTTTATAAAATTTTTTGCGAAAATTTTATTTTAAAGCCGAAAATATAATTTTATATGATATTTTACGAAACTTCGGTTTTTCTGGAAATTTTGCGAAAATGTACTTATAGATAATTTTGTGAAATTTGGCCCATTAAAGAAAATTTTGAGAAAAATTGCTTTTTATAAAAAATTTTGTGAAAATACTCGTATAATTTTATAAGAAATTTTGCAAAAATGTACTTTATTAGGAAATTTTGGGAAAATTTGCTTATCATGGAAAGTTTCGGAAAATTTTTCTTTATTTAAGATGCTTCGAAAAAATTTGGTTCTTATTAAGCAATTTACGAAAAAAAATTAGAAAATAAATACTGCAAACTTTTTAATTTATAAAAAATTAAAAAAAAATTCTATTTTAAAGGAAATGTTGCGAAAATTTTCCCGTTTATGGAAAATTTTAAACAAAACTGACTTTAATTAGTATTGTGGTTATTTTATTGAACTGTTAATGGTTTTTAATCCAAATTTTGATATTTTAATCCGTCGTCGATGGCGGTGAGAGTTAAACGGCAAAACCCTTTCGGCCATGTCATGGAAATCGAAATCCCGTGAAATTGAAATCGAACGAATTTTTAAAACTCTCCCGTAGTCAAAGTTCATAAAAATCTTTCGTTTTATATACCTCATACTTTGAGGGCCACTTTCATCTACCTAAAGTACTTTTTAAATCAGGAAAAGCAGCGTTCATTTTTACAAAAATTCAATTGAAAATATTTGTCGATTTCAATTTTACGTGATTTCGATTTCCATGACATGGCCGTTTGATGATTTATTTTGTGTGGTTACAATCGCAACATGTTAAGGCAACCTGTCCGTGAAAACCTGGGTTCAATTCCCAGCTCAGTCAAGAATGAAAAATGAGCAATAAGTTTTAAGTCATTTCATGTTGTAAAATTTCTTTCTTCATAAAAAAATTTTAATGAAAATTAAATTCAATGAACTTTAGCCTGATTAAACTATCAAAATTTGTGTTTAAAACTGACTTATAGAAAATTATGCAAAAATAAAATTGTATAGAAAATTTCTAATAGCCTCATTTTGAAAACGGGCGATGTTTTCTAAAAACATTTTTTTTTTTTTCGTGTGTGTTTAACTAAGGACCCAAAAAACCAAATTTTAAAATCAAATCTTCTATAACCAAATCTTCTCCTTAAATTTAAAAAAATCAGCAACTCTTTTATACATACCATTCGTTTATACTCTCAAACTACAACAACAAAACATGTAAATTAAACGGTATTAGTATAATAAATTTCGTGTTTTTTTTATTATTCAAAAAGTAAACATAAGTTTTAATAATAACTCTGTGGCAAAAAGGAAAAAGTGCTTAAGTAGACTTAAACTATATCTGAGTTAATGGCAACTTTGAGTTCTTCCCGTTAAAAAGTGAATATGGGCTTGGTTTCAATTACTTTGTACGATATTTTAGAAAGGTTTAGCAAAATGACTTTTTGCTAATGGTTTTTCAATGTGCAGTAACATTTGGAATAAAATCTTGAGTTTACTTCTGATCTGTGACTTTAAAAATTTTTAGGAATCGAATCTTGAAAAAAAACTTAAACCGCAGAGAAGTAATGATTATATTAGAATAGGAGTAAATTTTCAAAAATCACCTTTAAAGTATTAAATTGCTACAATACTAAAAGAAAGACTTAAACACTTTTTCCTTACTGCCACATAAATATGAAAATAAATTATTTGATTCCTGTTTATTTTTCTTAATAAAAAGAACCTTAAAATCAAATAACACACACTAAACTTATGAATTTAAAACCATAACATTGTATGTTCTCATACATTTATTCATTGATATTTTAATTTAGTCGAATTAAATTAAATATTAATTGTGTATATTGTTTAAAACGAGAATAATGAGTACGAAAAACATGACAAATGAATATGTTTTACTATTTGTACACATGTTATTTAGTTATATTTAAAAAAAAAAAAAAAAAAAGACTATCTGCCAGACCCACAATATCGACAAGAACATTTCTTTCGCATTTTTATATTGAAAACAATAATAAAAAATTTAAATTTGTTTTTGTTTTCAATATAAATATAAGAAAGAAATGTTCTTGTCGACATTGTGGGCCAGGCTGTATGTTTTAATATGAAAAAAATAAAGGAAAACTTAAACATTTAAATTAATATTATTTTAAATTTAATAATAATCAATAAAAAACACATCAGTGCCAAGTAGAGATAGATTTAAATTCTAATAATTAACAATAACTTTATAAACAAAAAAAAAAACTATAAAAAAATTCGTTGGGCATTTTTGGTCAAAAGCATTTTCTTTTTTTTCTGTTTTGTTTGAATTTTACAATAAATAAATTGTTGTAAATAAAAAATTGTAATATTCTAAAAAAGGTTTTATATAATTTAATACAGTTTTATATAGATTACTATTCTATATATTTTCTTCTAGAAGAAAAAATTAATTAAATATACTAAAATTATTAATAATATCTGTGTATTTTATATTGAAAGATTCTTGTGGTTTGTATTCCAAAAATTGCTTTGTTTGTTGATTGGTTGAAGGTTTTTTTTTAAATTAAAAATCACAATATTTTTCATGTATCTCATTTGCTTTTTACTCGTATTGTATTTATATTTTCTTAACGATTTTGATTATAGATTTCCTATTTAGCAACACCAATTGACCGGTTCCACTTCACCCAGTGCTATATTTTCTATACTCCACGATGGTGTCTCTAAACGTCCCGTTGCCGTGACTTTTACATCATCACCTTCTACCGGTATACCGATAGGCACCGAAGGCAAATGTATTATGGAACCGTTTTCATGAACATGACGGCTGTTTATGGCTTGAGCTGTATAATTGAAAGCTGTATTAGTATTGGTGTAGGCTGAGATTGAATCACATGAGTCGAATTGTCTTAGAGAACGGCATTTGCCATCTTTCGCCAAACGCGCTAAGCCTAAGGCAGTACTAACAAACACCTGTTCCAGGCCTTGATCAGTCTCGGCTGATACCTCAAAATATGTTGCCCCAATTGAGTTGGCAAATAGAGAAGCCTCTTCTCGGGACACATTTCGACTTGCTTGTAAATCTAGTTTATTTCCCACAAGCGTTAGAATCAAGGGATCCTGTACGTTTCGATGAAGCTCCTGTATCCAGGATTTAATTTCTTTAAATGTTCGATATTGTGATAAATCGAAAACTAATATGGCAGCATTGGCATTGCGGTAATACATGGGAGCAACTGATTTAAAACGTTCCTGGCCTGCAGTATCCCAAATCTGAAATTTTAAAATAAAACACAAATGAGATCAAAAGTTATTTTCGGGAATACAAAAGTTATTATTAATTTATTTGTTAATAACGTAATTTAGCAATTTTAATTTTTAATGAAAACACTGAAATTTATTGTTTTATTATTTTAATTTTAATTGCAAAGATTATATAGGGTTATCCATGGTGGAATAAGTAGGTGGCAGCGCTACGGCAACAAATACAACATTACAACAAAAATGAAAAATAAGTCTCCGTATACGTCAAAAATTATATTAAACTAAAATCAAATTTTGCCGCCGAACGCGATGAAATAAATTAACTTTTAGCCAATTTTTATTTCACTATGGTACCTATCTTATTTAATTTTCATTTAAATAATCAAAAACTTTAATACAATACAATAATCACAGCACAAAACGTGGACTTTTTGTATACATAAACAAAACTTTGACATAAGACTAGACAAACAATACAAGAGCAAAAAATCGTCATCTGGCGTAGTAATGCCACCTGTTTATTTCATCATGGGGTTATCCATTTTTCGGTTTCAAAAGTAAAGTTAAATAAAACACACATAAAGCTTTGGTTTAATGATTTCGATGAAACTTTTATTTCATTATAATCAGGACAGTGGAGTCGTCAAAAAATAGTACTAACTCCGACTTCGACTCTAACCGCTGACATTTTTTAAGTCCGACTCCGACTCCAACTCCGACTCCCACTCTTACATTGATGCAAAATGTATATAAGACTGGTCCTTTTTTAACTTTAAACTCTTTTTTTTCTAATGCACACGTAGAAAAAAAATATGGTTGGAAATAACCATAGTCTATGAACAACATACTATGGTTAGATTTAAACCGTGTTTGCAGGTTACCATATTATGGTTAAATATGACCATAATATGGTTAAAATTAACAATTAATTTCCCAAAATCAACCATAATATGGTCAAAATTAACCATAATTTGTTTTAAATTAACCATATGTTGATCAATATTAACCATAATAATGGTTAAAATTAACCACATTATTTTCAAAATTAACCATATGGTCAAAATTTTTCAGAATTTGGACAAAAGTGACTATATTATAATCTAAGTTAACAATTATGTGGTCAATAATAACAATAATAAAAAATTCTAAAAATAACACAAAATAACATATTTTGGTTATTCATTTCAGCCATATTTTGAATTTCCATTTAAGTGTCAATATATAATTTAATTTCGTTTTTTATTCCTGTTGCGTGTTACGTTCCACTTTTAAGGGGTCTGTGCACGGTCAAAATGCTTGTCATGCCGGCAAATTCACTCGTGTACGCAGTGTGGTCTATTTGGCATTTTTGCAGCTAAATTTAGCATTAACAATATTTATTTAGCTGCAAAATGTCCTATTAGCTCTTGGCATTTTATTTAGCATTTTTAGAAAATGTTTTTGGCTTTTTTTAGCGTTATTTTAAAAATAGTTTTATTGATTCTACTTAAATTTTTTATAAATTATGATTAATTTTGACTGCAAATAGTTGTACCCAAAATAAAATTTCGTTTGGAAATGGATAATTCTTATGTTATGAAGCATTTTACCTGTCTTGTTAAAAAAAAAAATTAATATTCAGGCAGTTATAGAAATTCCCTCATCTTGATGATCGTTAATATTATAATCCGTTTGATATTACGATATAAAAGTGCAAAGCAATTTCACTTTGTGTTTATATAAAAATTCTATAGTGCATATGTTTGAAAATTTTTTTTAAATAAATATAAAAATGAAAGATAATAATTTCAAAACTTCAACTTTTCTTAAACTATAACCAATGAAATGATCTAAAAATATTTAACTTTAACTTTTGTTCAACTATTATTATGACATGTTCTTATTTACAATTCATGAAATTCGAACTTAGTCTAATCACAAATAAATATTTTTTACAAAACTTCTCCATTCCGTTCTATTCCTAGCTATGTACCGCAACTGGTTAAATGATTTTCTAGTTTCAGCTGCAACTGTTCTCCTCCAGGTCGTTTTAGGTCTACCAACATCGCGCCGTCCTTGTGGGTTCCATTCCAAGGCAGAATGTGTTATTTCATCAATTCCTTTTCTGAGAGTGTGCCCCAGCCAACCATATTTACGTTTCTGTATTTCGTTTTTAATTGGTAGTTGTCTGGTTCTATTAAGTAAATCCTCATTTGACACAGTTTGCGGCCACCAAATTCTTAGGATATTGCGTAAACATCTATTGATGAACGTTTGCAACTTCCTGCTGAGTGCTTCGGTTAGGAACCAGGTTTCGCAACCGAACAACAGTGTAGATTTAACACATGAGTCAAATATACGAATTTTCGTATATTTGATTGTGTTGGATCTCCATACCTTGCTTAACAACTATAACCAATAAAATGATCTAAAAATATTTATATAGTATAAAAATAAAATCGTTTAAATGTTGCATGTATTAGGAGGTTTCAGGCCCCCTAAAATTAAAATTGAATCTCAACTACCAATGTATTTAGTTTCGAATAAAATACTGGTAACAAATTTTTAACAAAAACCATAAAAAATATTAGCATAATTTTTAGCATTTTTTCAAATAATTTTTTGCATTTTTTGCCCATGTCTAATGCCAGATTTAGCTTTAAGATTTTTTTGATCTGGTCACACTGCGTGTACAGGTGCTAGACGTAATATTAGCCGTCATATCCAAATTTTTTGTTTTTCCATCCAGCATCGTCGATGTCACTAATACTACCATAGCACTTGTTGAGAAATGCTTGGCCGTGTACAGACCCCTTTAAAGCAATACCATTTAAATTATTATCCAGCCTTTAACGGCTTTCATAAGAATTCCTTTTTTTACTATTTCGTACTTCTACGTAAATTTATATATTTTATTCAATAATTAAAATAAAATAAATGAGAATTTTAAGCAAACCAAGCATGTACATATGTAGTTGAATAAGCATTTAACTATTGTAGAAAGTAAAACACATGAATTTGTTGCGTTTAAACATATTATTTTAAATTTAAATTTAAGCATACAATGTTCTAAAATATTATAGTTTCAAACATTTTATTGTTATTATTCAAACATATATTAGTTATTATTTACCAAAACATGTTTGGAGACAACCATAATATGGTTATGCTAATATCCATAACCATATTATGGTTGCCTCCAAACATGATGAATTTAACCGTAATATGGTTGCCGGTAACAATAATATGGCAAAAGTGACCATAGTTTGTTTCCGTGAATGGTTGGAGGTTTATTTTATTTAAACATAATATTATTAAATTTACCCTTATTTAAAGTTTCAAGGGAGGTAAACACTTTATTGTTAAATACAAACAAAATATTATCAATCGTGAAAAAAGTACTGTTCAAAACAACAATAACTTGTTTGTGGCCGTTGCGGGGGCCATAATATGCGTTTTATAAACTTCAACCATGTTTTTTCTCTGCGTGCAGTACCTTTTAAATGGTTAAATATAGCAAGAAAATTATTCTATAAAAATTTCGAATCGATATTTTAAATATTGCATCCATCGCCAATTTCAAAGAATTTTTATTTTGAAAAATTTTAGAAAATTTTTTTAAATTTGTTTTGTGGGCACTTCGACTCCGACTACGGTACAAAAACCTCGACTCCGACTATTCAACTCCGACTCCACAGTCCTGATTATAAGGCTTGGACCTCGCCATTACGTACGAAATGCAATGGCGTTTAAATGACCGCCTCTAGATTGGATGCAGCAGTCGATCCATTTGAGGTAGTTTTCGACCACTCTTTTACATATTCCGGGCGGTATCTCGGCGACAACTTGACGAATGTTGGTTTTCCAGTGCTCCAACGTTAGAGGATTATCCGCGGTCTTTGACGTAGTCCTTCAAAAAAAAAAAAAGTATAACGGCGTCAAATCGCATGATATTGATGGCGAATTGACGTCGCCAAATAGTGAAACTACGCGTTCTGGAAGCTTTCCGTACATTTAAGCGAAAAGCGGTTGTATATTGTAGCTCGTGGCACCGTCTTGTTGGAACCACATATCGTCCAGTTCATAATCTTCAATTGCAGGCCAAAGAAGTCGGTTATCATACGTACATAGTTGAGAAAGCCGTTGAATCAACAAATTCGGATTATCCGCCAAGCTTTCCCTAACAGAAGCGATATTTTCGGCAGTGCGTACATTACGATGATGCACAGGTCTGACCACATCTGTAACGCATTCAGTCTCAATTTTCTTTACAATCTTGCATATTCTTTGCACAGTAGGTCGACTACTACGACCATAATCACCCCGTAATTCTAAAAAAGTGGCCTCTTTGAACCACCACTTTTTTGTATTAATTTTTATTATTTTTACGCGTTCTTCGGTTCTTAAGCGATCGATATTCGTAAATGACAAACTTTTAGCTAATAACATGACACTTCAGGTGAGAAATATTTAACAGCTGACAATTTTGTCAAACCGGCGGATTTTAAACCACTTAATAGATAGCCCTATAGTTAAAACCAATCATCGAAATAGATTCCATAGTGCTGCCTCTGTGTTTTTGTTGAAGGTTCTAACTCTTCTACAGAATTACCGAGCGACAGAGTAATACTATTTTGCTGAGAACTCTTTCACTGAAACTCTATTTCTTAGCTTTTGTAAAAGTTTTAATTTTTTTCATATAGAACTTGAACATCCACGCTTATCGGGAATCAAAAGTGAACAGTTTTTTTCTACAAATTTTGCTTTATAGCCTAGTACTCTGTTCAATATTTCACGTGAAATGCTGTCAAAACTCATATGAAAAAAACTTGTGCGGAATTTCTATGAAAAAATGTTGATAGAGTTGTACTCTGTTTAATATGTGAAAAAGTTGCGAGATGTTTCTGGCAACATTTTTTTTACAACTGCGAAATAATATAAGCTGCACTTATTTCACGTGGAATTTTAAGCAAATGAAAAAAGTATAAACTTAATTTTAAAATGAGAACTGCAAAACATAAATAACACAACCGGTAACAGTTTTTCATCAATATTTACTTTCATTTTTACTTAATTTTTTATTTAAAAAAATACTTTTTAGTAAAATACATGTGGGTTTTGTTTACATATCCAAAACAATGTCGCATACTTTTAAAGATTACAAACGTCAAACTGTGCAAACTCTCGAGATAGGTAACATTGATACATGTCAAATTTTTCTCATGAAATAATAGATGTTGCTGAACATTTTTCACAAATTGGAACAGAGTACTAGGCTATCCTATAAATTTTTAACGGAAAAGGAAAAAATTGCGGGGAAAATTTAACTCACGATAGATTTTGAAATCAAATTGAAAATTTTTTAAATACAGTTGGAAATTGTGTAGATAATGTTATTTATGTATTTGTTTGCTTTAAATCAGGTATCAGAAATTAAGAACCGAAAACTTAAAATTTAAGTTTTTCATTTGATAAATTCAAAACTCATGCGTACAAAATAAATTTTTTTTCTGTCAGTTAAAAAAAATAGGAAACACAAAAAAAGATATTTATTTTTAAAGTACAATATGTGTTTTGTACATGAAAAGAAACATAAAAACAAAAATTTAAAATTTGAAAAATACACAAAAACGTTTTTTTTATTTTTTTTTTTTTTTTTTTTGAAAAATATTTATCATTGGTGTTCAAAACATGATTTCAACTGTACAAAAAAATAAAAATTATTTTGTTTTATTTGTTCTTCAAAGTTCAAAATAATCAAGTTCTTAAAAAAAACGTTTTGGAGAAAAATATTTTTTTTTTTTTTTTGTTTTCAGAAACTAACAATAAAAACTCAATTTGAACTTAAAATTGTGAATTTTAATTAAAATTATAATATAAAATTGTGTTTAAAATTGCAATTGCAAAAAATCTTTAGAGGTTCTTAATTATCAAAACTAGCTGCTGTTGCATTAGCTGTACCCGCAACACAGGTATCTGTGGAAACAGCCTTCAGTGCTTCGCCAATTATTATGACCAAAATTTGTTGTATATTCCTATAACTTCAGTATGAGTTAACGTTGTATTTTTATGAAATATTTCTAATTGTTAATACTTAAATGTGTTTTCATAATAAAAAGATATTCCCTGCAAACAAATAGAAGATATCCCCTAAGGCAATAGTTTAGCAATATACCCAAATTGTCATTTAGAGGAAAATAATCAAAATAATTTGTTTCTTCTTCCTTTAAAAAAAAAATACAAAATATGTATAGACATAAAGAAATTTAAATAAATTATTAACCCAGCAAACAAACGGAAGATATCACCGACGGCAATAGTTTAGCAATATCCTCAAATAGTCATCTAGAAGAAAATAATCACAGTCATTTTATATTTTCCTTCTTTTATAGTTTTTTAAAAAAATTACAAAATATAGACAGAAAAAAATTTAAATTATTTATTAATATACACTAGAGCCCCGTGTTGCGTCGAACCTATTTGCGTAGTTTCGATTTAAGTCGCTTTTTAAAATTTGGTTTTATTCTATTTAATCAAGTCGGGTGAAAAAGCTGTTGACATAGCAAAAACCCTTGATTTTGCATCTACAACAGTTAAAACAGCATGAAGTTAATCTTAAATGAGATTTTTTTATTAATTAATTCATTTATTAATGATGTGCTAATAATCCCAATTTTTTTAAATGAAAACACTGAAATTTATTGTTGTGGGAAAGCTAGTTCCTATGCGCATTTCGCTGGTTGCTTAGGCCAGCTCGTCAGGAAACTTTTTTCAAATACTTTAGAAAAGCTAAAAATATTATACAAGTAAGACCATAAAGTGAATAAGAATTTTAAAACACTCTGGTCTTAAATGTAACAATATCAAAGCTTCAACAAAGTCACAACAATAAACCGTCAATTTTTTCTTTCTTACATTCCCCTACAATTGGCTTTTTTTTTTTTTTATTTAATGTTTATGTGAATATAGATAAATGATATAATTAATTTTTGCTATATTTTTATGAAAATATATTCACCCCTATCGTGAAAAACAAGTGGAATTTTTGTCCCATGAAGTTTTTATTCCCATCGAAGGGAAAAATGCTATTGTGAAACTCCCGTGAACAATTTTTCGCGCAATCAGTTCTCAGTGAATGTAAAAAAAGAACAAATATTAAAAAGCATTAAAAGATAAACAATTTTTGTTCAAAAATATACACGTAAAAAAAACACAAAAAAATTGGATTGGAGTGATACTTAGATTGCAAAATTTGTTTATTGCACTTTTATGTAGTAAAATAATTTCTAAAATTCTGTCACCACGCCTTTGAAAAGATTCATAACTCCTCAGGCAATCGACCTGTTTCTTTGCATTTTGTTGAACAATATACATATCAGTTTGTGCCTATTTTAACGGAAATTGGCCTTTAAATTAATTTTGTAAACTTTAATATTCGAATTATGAGAAGAATTACTTCCATGCATAAATGTTTTGTTTCCCAGCAAAAATAAAGTGCGAAATTCAAAGGGAAAAGTGAACATATAACGAGGGAAAACATTTTTCACGATAAGGAGAATTTTTTCCCGCGAACATTTTTTTCACGTTATTATTCTCCTATGAATTAATTTTTTCATGATCGCAAATGCGTGAAAAGGGAAAAAATTACCAGGGAAAAATGATTCACGATATGGGAGATTTTTTCTTATGTATTTTTTATATACTTTTATATTTCTTTTCAAATACGTTATTATATTTTTATTTATTTCTTTGTAGTAACTTAACCCACTTGCTGAAATAAATAAAATGAAACGTAACTTAAATATTTAAATTACTTTGTTTAAATTACAAATTATATTAAGCTGATTCACGTCACAAGTTGCAACCTTGCAAATAAGCAAAAGTGGAAAACTTAACAACAACCACATAGACAATTATTTGTATACAACTATTTATTTGTGTGCACCTTATTGTCTATGTGGTTGTTGTTATGTTTTCGCACTCTTGCTTTTTCGCAAGGATGCAACTTGTGACGTGAACAGGGTTGTCAGATTGATTTTGAACTTTTTCGCCAAATTCAATGTCAAAAATCGCCATAATCGCCAAAGCATTTATTTTTTGGGTTTTGACAAAAAAAAAAAAAAAATTTCCGTATCCCTTAAATCCGCCAAAAATTCAAAAAAGTCTACATGATATATTTTGTTAAATTTTTATTTAGAACAAGGTAAAAATGATTAGTGAACATAAAAAAGAAGAAATGTTTAAAATATTTTATATTAGTCCGGTAAGTATTAAACAAATATTGGGTATACAATACATTTGTATGTAGTTGCAGTTCTATTATATATTTTAAACGCTATATACTTCACCGAGAAGACTCCCTTTTTGTCTTCTTTTTTGTAATACATTGTGAAGGTACAAAAGAAATGCAACATGAAACATTTACATTTATATAACTGTTAACTCGTAACATCGTGTTGAAAACTTCATATCGCATTCTACTTCGAAGACGAATTTTAGTGGAGTTCATTATTTCAACACAGGCATTACTATTTGTATTAACCTGCATATAAAGAACAGCCAATGCAATCTCCTTAAAATTGTACGTACCTGCCGTATCCTTGTAGCTATAAATTGTTGGCCTAAACTGATTTAATTAAATAACATCATTAAAATTCTCTTTTAACAAACGGTATTTTTCCATTGTGTTTCATTAACATCCAAATGTACGTTAGGATTCATAAAAACCTTTAAAATATCTTTAACAACAACGAATTTTATCTGTGATAATTTGTCACATTTTATAATGAAAAAATGTTCATAAACTTTAACTGCCGTATTCATAAAAAATAAAATAGATTTCAAACGTATTTTAAAACAAAATTTCCATACAAATTTTTCTTAAAACAGATTTCATATCCATTTTAGTTTTTTATGAATACGGCAGTAATTATATTAATTATTTAAAAAAATTCTACTTATTAATACTCTCAAGGCACAATTAAATGTGAAAAAAATTTCTCGTAGATTTTTCATTATCTTCATCAGCCATTTTAACATAATTTAGTTTTAAGTACTGGTCTTACATATGAATATATCAAACTTCACACATTGAAATACTAGAATAAAAAAAATATTATTTCTTCGTATTGAAGTTAACAGATTTCAAAACAAATTCATAGCTCATCAAAAATAGCCAACAAAATCGCCAACTATTTTATAAATCGCCAAAAAAAATCGCCATGTCGCCAAAACGAAAATTAGGTCGCCAAACAAGTTTGAAATTCGCCACGTTTGGCGAGAAATCGCCAAATCAGACAGCCCTGGACGAGGATTACCTTCTTATTTGTAACTCTAATTTATATAATAAACAATTTAATTTAAATTAAAAAATATATGTAAGTTAATATTTTTTTAAATGAAAATTCTTCTTATTATCATCCTAATGATATTTTGGCGATATCTTCCTATTTTCTCATAAGTGGTTATCTGGCAATACTGCTAGCATATCATCTGGCAGAATCGCTTTCGAATTACTTAAGCCGGCGATACACTATCCTATTCATTAGTACGATTTGTCAAAAAAAAATCGTGTGTGCTCATAAAGTGTGATAGTGTGGCTTAAACATGAATTGAGTGAGCGATTTTTATGACAAGTCTGTCCGACTTGCAAATGTTTATTAAAGTTTTCATGAAATGATACATTCTATGCGATCAGAGTTACATTTTCTTGCATCTTTTTTGTGGGATAGTGTGGCATTGACAGCAGATTTGGCAGACATATTTTTTATGTCGTATAGAATTCCGTCAGATTTTCGTGTTTTAGGAAAAAAAGAGGACGAAAAACTTAGTTTTTGGGGAGTCATCTTGACAACGCTTTCAAGAATATTCCATGTAATTGAATAATACAATTTACGAAATAAAAACTACTCATTATTTTTTACTAAATAATAAACGTTTTGTTATTTTATAAACACTACGATCAATCATTTGACATAATATTTAATTTAAAATCTGTGGTTTTATCCCAACCAGCATAACAGTATTATTGTTCAAAAAAATAAAAAACATAAAATAACTGTTAATTTTGATCGAAAAAAAAATAAAAAATAACTGTTATTTTTGTTCAAAAAAAATAAAAATCAGAGGTAACTGTTATTATTGTTCAAAAAAATAAAACTCAAAAAATAACTGTTATTTTTGTTCAAAAAAATAAAAATCAAAAAATAACTGTTATCATCTGACTTTTATGAAAAAAGAAGTCTTTTATTTTCCAATAAAATAAAAGACTTCTTACAGAAATCTTTGCGATTATTAGATTGCAATTTTATTCCATATTCTTTCAGCTATCTGTCAGAAAACAATTAGACCATCGTCTAAAACATCAGAATTTCTCATGCCGTTTCAATAGATTTCTGTAAGATTTCTATCAGAAATGCCGGCAAAAAAATGAGAATTTCCCACGACATGTCTGCCAGATTTCGTGTCAACCACTTCATTCATATTTGGGTCAGAAATCTGACAGAATTTGTATACGATTCCGACTTTTTTTGTCGACGTTTCTCTCAGATATCTGGAAGACGTAGGATCATTTTGCTGGCTGGGATATTCCTATAACTTCAGTACGAGTAAATGTTGTTTTTTTTTTGTATTAAATGTGTTTTCATAATAATAATTTATTCCCTGCTAACAAATGGAAGATATCCCCTAAGGCAATAGTTTTGTAATAACCCCAAATTGTTATCTAGAAGAAAATAATCAAAGTTGTTTTTTATTTTCCTCCTTTTAAAAAAAATAAAAAGTATAGACATAAAAAAATTTAAATTAAATATTAACCCAGCTAGCATGGACTGTTTGTTAGACGATTATGTTTAATATACAACTCCTAAAGAAATCTGACGAGTAACAAAAACATCAACATTTTTTAATTTATTACTTTTTTATACATTTTTGACACGCTCGTCTTTTAATCTTGGAATGCAGCTTTTGCGACTTTCTGTAAGTCATATAACAATTACTGAGCTACCTAAATAAGAGCATTTTTAAAATATGAAAGTTATATTGCCAATACAATTTCAATCAAAAAAACCGACCGGAGGATCTGTAACAAAAGATTTTCCGACAGGATGGTGTTGATTTTGTTTCATATAAATTGTATGAAAATTAAAAGTTTTGATGTGAAAAATACACTTTATGCCCTTATTAAGGTGGCTCAGTTATACGGCTGAACATTTCAAGATTTGTAAAATACAGTAGTCCCTCGATTTACGTCGCAATTTGTTCCGGAAAATGACGACGTACATCGAAACAACGTAAATCGAATTTAAACATGTGCATATGTGTTTTATAATTACAAAACAATTGCAGAATTAAACAAGTAAGAAAAAGTATATTTAAAAACAAATTTTCAAAAGTGTACCCTATTTGGGACCCATGGCAATCATGGACCCGCAAGAAAAAATTATGTTATGCCGCATATTATTTAGATATTTTCATCTAAATGATTTTAGATAAGGGGGTGGAGGTGGATCATCAAATAGCACGTTTTGCCATGACATAGAATTTATCGTTAAAGGGTTTTTTCCCTAAATTTCGTGTCAATACCAACATTTATAAAAAAGATATTTTCGGGATAGTATTTGTATGGGAACTATGGTCAAATATGGACCAATTCCAATATAATTTTTTAAGATGATTTAAATTGCAATGAGATAAGTTTAGAGCAAATTTAAGCTAAATACCAACATAATAAGTGCGTTCATGGGTACAAATACTAAATTCCGAAAAAAACCCTTGTGCTGGGGCTATGTGAAATTATGAACCGATATTCACCATTTTCAAATGGCATTTATGCCAAATTTAATGAAAATATCTACAAAATTACGAACTGTAATTTTCGTACAATGTTTTCATTCACAGCCTCCAAGCCATCCGAACGAACGGATATCGTTAGATCGATTTAAAAAGTGATTCTTAGTCGAGCGGAATACTACAAGTAGGGTCTAGGACCAATATTTTAAGTGTTACAAACATTAGCACACAGCCTGCAAGCCATCCGAACGAACGGATATCGTTAGATCGATTTAAAAAGTGATTCTTAGTCGAGCGGAATACTACAAGTAGGGTCTAGGACCAATATTTTAAGTGTTACAAACATTAGCACAAACGCATAATAACGCATAATCCACTACATATTCAGCCCAATTATAAATAAAAATTCCCGGGGAGTTTTTTCCTTTCTCCCATTTTTCCTATTTAAATTCTATTGTAAAAATAGGCAAAGGGAAAAAATTTCCGGGGAATTTTAATTCATAACTGGGGTGATTGTGTTTTTTTGATCTCATATTTCTATCCGTTGTGTTTGGCAAGAAAAACAAAAGATACTTTTCACTTTGATTTAAATAACTTTACCATTTCTTAGATTTTAGTCAATAATATATGACTATATGATATGACTTTAATAAACAATTTAATTTAAAATAAAAATCCGTGGTTAAGTGTATGTAAATTACATAATATTTTTCAAAATGCAAAATCTTCTTTTTATCCTCCTAAGGATAATTTGGCGATACTTCCTAATTTCTTTTAAGCGGTTATCTATCTGGCTATATTGCTAGTTTATCATCTAACAAAATCGCTTTCGTATACCTAAGAAGTATTGTCATCGAGACACGTTTCTTGCCGAAGGAAATATCTTCTGCAATACGAAGTCGTTTATCGCCGAAATTTTATTTTTTATCCAGGCAATACGTTTGGAAAAACGTATGGTGTATTTCTGTGTTTGCTGGGTATTTTTTTTTTTTTTTTTTTTTAATTCATTCTTTTATTTTTCAAATTTACTTACTTGTAATTTAACTTTAACATCATCCAAAATGACCTTACAAGTGAAAAATGAAGCAGCTATTGTTGGACTAACATCTTCGTGTAAAGTATTTTTTATGTATTTGGTTACAAGGCATGTTTTCCCAACACCTAAAAAAAAAATCAAGCAGACAAAAAAAATTATTATTTTTGCTTTTTTTCCTTTTTGTTAAATTTCAGACAATAAGATGTTTAATACATTATAATAAATGGTTCTTTCAAATATTTCATAAAAGAGCAAAAAGCATTTTAATTGAAAAGATTTTTTGAGTACTTTGAAATTTTGTTGATTTCTTCCCAAGACCAAGTAAATTAATGCATTCCTTTTATATGGTATGATATAATTAATGCTTAATAAGAAATGTACATATAATAAAGTGGAGAAAGTCAAAATTATTATTTAATAAATATTTTTTTTTTATTCGTTTTGTATTATGATTACAAATAACATAATACATACTTATATACATATCGCGCACTAAATCATTAACAGGCGCAACTAAAATGTATCAAAATCGTTTTTTATAAACCAGTACCCATGTTCTGTAACTTTGGTGAGAACTTCTCGCATTGAAAACATGTGAAACAAAATATTCCATCGTTTCTCAAAAAGTGAGAAAAAAGTGGTCTGCAACTCATGTCGAAAACTATCAAAAGAGATTACGTCGTTACGTTATAAATGTCATAATATTGCACTCGAAGCCGATGTGAACTTGCAGACGTTGAGAACGCCAGTAACACATATCGTTAAAGGCGGCCAAAATTATTAAAATTGAAAAATATTCAATGGCGACGCCGAAAATACAACCGTCGGCTATAGCAAATAATATAGAGTGCGACTTTAATTTTTGTTGTTTAAAAAATACCTTTGAAAACATTCTTATATTTTTCAAAAATGTTAAAAGCAAAATAATTAAACAATAAAAAAAAACCAGTCAAACACAAAATACTTATCTCTTCCATGTTATTATTCATTGCATTTTGCATATTTAATATATTTTTTAATGGTAATACTTTTTTAATCCAAATTTAGATATTTTTAATTAGGCTTAAGTTCATTGAATTTAATTTTCATTAAATTATTTTTATGAAGACAGGAATTTTACAACATGAAATTAATTAAAATTTTTTTATTGATAATTTTTCATTCTTGACTGCGCTGAGATTTGAACCCAGGCGTTCACGGACAGGTTGCCCAGACTAGTTTCGATTGTAACCACACAATCTCGTCGGTGGGGTTTGTCGTTTTACTCACTCGGCTATTGAGGCCGGGCGACGTCAATAGTCAAACATCAATCCTTAAACCAAATGGTATTTCACTTTGGTAGATCGAAATTTGCTTTTTGAATGAATGATAATCTATTTTAATTGATTTACATGTTCTTCCTAACTTCTGTTTTTTCGTACTTTTTGTCAAGAATTCTTGTTGAAGTCCAAAGTACATTTTTTTATTTTTGATGTTTTTGTCTTTCTTTTTTCTTGTTGACCTTTTTTCAGCACAACTTGAAGGACAAATGTAAACATAGCTCGGGCCTTAGCTGTTAACAATAATTAGTATTGTGGTTATTTTATTGAACTGTTAATGGTTTTTTAATCCAAATTTAGATATTTTTAATTAGGCTTAAGTTCATTGAATTTAATTTTCATTAAATTATTTTTATGAAGACAGGAATTTTACAACATGAAATTAATTAAAATTTTTTTATTGATAATTTTTCATTCTTGACTGCGCTGAGATTTCAACCCAGGCGTTCACGGACAGGTTGCCCAGACTAGTTTCGATTGTAACCACACAATCTCGTCGGTGGGGTTTGCCGTTTTACTCACTCGGCTATTGAGGCCGGGCGACGTCAGTAGTCAAACATCAATCCTTAAACCAAATGGTATTTCACTTTGGTAGATCGAAATTTGCTTTTTGAATGAATGATTATCTATTTTAATTGATTTACATGTTCTTCCTAACTTCTGTTTTTTCGTACTTTTTGTCAAGAATTCTTCTTGAAGTCCAAAGTACATTTTTTTTTTTTTTTTTTTTTTTTTTATTTATTTTTGATGTTTTTGTCTTTCTTTTTTCTTGTTGACCTTTTTTTTCAGCACAACTTGAAGGACAAATGTAAACATAGCTCGTGCCTTAGCTGTTAACAATAATTAGTATTGTGGTTATTTTATTGAACTGTTAATGGTTTTTTAATCCAAATTTAGATATTTTTAATTAGGCTTAAGTTCATTGAATTTAATTTTCATTAAATTATTTTTATGAAGACAGGAATTTTACAACATGAAATTAATTAAAATTTTTTTATTGATAATTTTTCATTCTTGACTGCGCTGAGATTTGAACCCAGGCTTTCACGGACAGGTTGCCCAGACTAGTTTCGATTGTAACCACACAATCTCGTCAGTGTAATAAAAATTAAATTCAATGAACGCTTTATAGCTTGGGACGTTGAGAATTTTAAAACGGCACATGAATTTCTATAGAAATCAACAACAAAATTACAAACTATTTATGACATTGTTTGTGCTTTCAATGCTATTTTTTGGCGTTGTGCTGCGTTTTGCATGATTAGGGCCTAAAGCTTCGTATAGACGGTGGTCAGATCTTCCAATATTGGTAAACAGCGATGCTTAAATTGCATTAAAATTGACTTAAAATGACTTGCTACTGTGTGAACATTGTAAGCTCGTTTGTATTTGGCAGACGTGTAAAATTAAAGCAATTGACAATGGCACCATTATCAGAAAAATGTTTCTATTGGCAACGCCGGCTTACAATATTGTAGGCCCCAGGGGCCTAATTCTGGCAGTCGTGATCGAGTACTTTCTCGATTCGAAATATATATATATATATGTTCCTTTAACTCCCACTGGAGCATAGGGCGATTCGAAAGCAATTTTATTTCTAATTCTTTCAGTCGATACTGAACGAGTCGAAATTGTTTTTTCAGTATTGTTAAACTCAAATTAATGCTTTACATACAACACTGAAAAAATAATTCCGATTCGTTCAGTATTGACTGAAATAATTAGATATTAAATTGCTTTCGAATCGAGAAAGTACTCGATCACGACTGCCAGAATCAGTCCCCTGCTGACCACCGTCTTAACGAAGCTTAAAGAAAGAAACAGACTACATGTGCCAACATTATCAAGTCTCATACAAACAAAGGATAGGTTAAGATCGACAAATTCATTCTGCTATGATGTAACAATTCCAAATAGTGCCTGATTTTGATCTTATACATATATTCATAAGACTTTTATGTACCTTATTTTATTCATACATATAATGTATGTTAATATTAAGTTTTGTTTTTTTTTTTTTTGTGTACAATCGAATTTTTATGTCCTTTTTATTGTTTTAATAATTTAAAAAAAATGGTACCGTGAAGGTCCAAAAAGTACATTTTTTTTTTTTGGAAGTTGGTATAAAATTTAAAACCCCATTGAACATCCCTGGTATAAATATATATGAAAACAAACACGATTTGAATATTTTTAAAAAATTTTTGTTACACATATTATTGATAGATTAAGCAATACAAAATTTAATGAAAAAAGTTTTAAATATATTTGTATGAACTGGAATTTTACTTGAAAATAGGGAATAAATTAAAGCTGGGTTCCAGCAATATTTAAATCACTTGAATTTTTAAAATTTGAGTGCTTATTGGGATACTTTTAAAGTATGTATTTATTAATGAATTTTTAAAAACAAATGGTAATTTTACTATTACAAAAATTAATTTTCATATAAAATTTTATGTTTTTTGTTGCTTTTATTTTAAATAAAAAAAAATTTTTTGGTACAATTGGGGTCGATAAGTAGGGGTTGTTGGTACAATTTTGATGTTCTCATTTTGCAACCCTGAGCGCACTCCTAAATTATTCGAACTCTCGGTGAAAGGTATTAAAGGTTCGGCATAGCCAAATATAGCACTTTTCTTCTTTTATATGTATTTTATTTTCCCAATTTAATTGTAAAAGACTATAAAATACTAATTGCCAATTTCACCAAGTTCAGTTGTTATTCACTATCATTTATAACTGTCGAAAACATTTTATTAACTGGAAGTTAAAGTAATAGGTAATTTTTACTGAACTTGGTAAAATTGGCCGTAATTCTTGTAATTTTATAGCATGAAAATTATTTTCAAATTAATGTCAAATTAAATTGTTTTTATTTTTATTTATTATTTTTTAAAGCACTTCTATAAGCATTTTTTATACCCTCCACCACCACTGTGCTGAATGAGGGTATAATAAGTTTGTCATTCCGTGTGAAACTTTTTTATTATACATCTAAGACCCCATAAAGTGTATATATTCTGGCTCCTTGAGTAATTCTAAGTCGATTTAGCCATGTCCGTCTGTCCATCTGTCCGTCTGTTGAAAACACTTTCACTTTCGAAAAACGCAAAAGAAAAGAACAAACTTGGTCTCAAATTGCTTATAGTTATCCTGAGCAGTTTGGAATAGAAATCCAGCAACATCGGTTCAGTAGGATCAGAACTATGAATCAAAATGTGGACCACAACCCTCAAAAAATTGATAATTTTAATACAAAAACTAACATAAATGGTGGAATAATGCACGGAATGACATAAAATTGTTTAATTCGCTTTACACGACTGCCAATCTCTCGCGGAAAACAGCTTAGCACGCCTAAAACTGCAATAAATAACGCTAGCATACTTAAATTGGGTACGTCACAGTTTTATAGGACCAGAAATCACACTGTAAAATTTTTTGAAGAACGGTCCATAATGTACACTAGGTCCCATATAAACCCTACTCTCGGAAAACAGTTTAGTACGCCTAAAACCGTAATAAATAATGCTATCAAATTGAAATTCGGTACGTCATAGTTTTATAGGACGAGATATCGCACTGCCAAATCTAGCGAAGACTGGTCCATAATTTACACTAGGCCCCATATAAACCATACTCTCGGAAAACAGTTTATTGCGCCTAGTCCAAAATCAAGCACACTTTGGGAAAATAATTAAATTCGCCTAAGACCATCGCATTTATAGATATTGCGGTAAAATTTCTTACTTAAATTCATATGGTCAGAAAAAATATCATGCAAATTTGTGAAATTTACTGTTAACGCTAAAACTAATTACACTGCTGTATTGAAATTTATTCTAATTTATTTTTTGTAATACCAGAAATCAGTCTTCAGAATTTTGGGATGATTGGTCCATAATTTACCATAGACCAATCACCCTCCTAAAAATCATTTAAGTTCGGCTAAAACTGTTACGAATCATGATATTTTACTCAAGCCAGTTCAAAGTTCTAACAAGTAGTGCATAAAACTTTCTTATTGTCCGGCAATAATTTAATATAGGACTCAACCGCAACCAATTTTAATGCTGACGTTCGTTTTTATGAAGTTTTGTTAATAATAGATATATATTTATTATATAGAGCACACTCGTGTCGGTGGAGGGTATCAAAGATTCGGCACAGCCGAATATAGTACTCTAACTTGTTTTTTTTGCATTTTTTAGCATTTTTTTCACAAAAATCTAGCATATTTCCTTCATTCATTAAGTTTTGGCAACACTGCCTACATCTGACGGACACTGATGAATAATCTAAGAACTTTTATTTAGTGAAAAAAAAAATACCAATATGATATTTCAATGTTTTTTAAATTGTGCTGTGCTGGCAAATTAAACTCTTAAATAATGATTTCCTACTGCATTTCAAAATTGGCCATCATAAAACGAATATGAAATTACACCCCAAATTAATTTGCCACATAGTGCAACCTCTAATCCTACACGGCTTAACTTTAATTATTAACCATACAAAAATAGTTGCAAACATGCAAGAAAGTAGAACGAGAATTTGATGAATATCCTACAAACAAATAAGAAAGAAAAACAGATTTTATATTAAATGAATAAAATAAATAGCGGTTTTAGGGAAAAAAAAAACAATAAAATAAATAAGTATTTAGTCAGCCAAATGTTAATGATGGTCTAGAAAAAATAAAACAAACTGAATAACGACACTGGCATGCATAACCAAAACTTTAGAAAGAGCTAACAATTTTTTTTTTTAAATTAATTTTATTGTAAATAATCGTTAAAAAAAAACTACCTGCTCATGTAAATAAATAAAAAGTATATGATTGCATAAAGTTATTGTAAACAAAGAATGAAATAAAAGCAACGATTGTTGCTCGTGTATGACTGTTTAGAAAAATATGGAGCTTATCTTCAAAACGTTTTTTTTTTTTTATTATTATTTTGAAGTATTTTTAATAGAAAATAATTGGTTAATTTCAGACTGGATAATCCGCTATATGGCATAATAACGTGTATAACAGTAGAAAAATGTTTAAGTAAAATGTCGAAAACGTTATACATGTTATATTTTATTCGTAAAATTTTTAATTGATACGTAATATAATTGGGTTATTCACAAGGTGTGCTATCAAATCATATCGTCATAATGTCCAAAATAATATTTTACAATTGAAGCAAAGCGGCGAATAACGTTGTAAAAGCCACTTACTCTCTTAAGGCAGAATTAGTCTTTACGTTATGTTACGTTTCGAATCAGCTGTTCCAGTTTTATACATGAAAAATATGTATAAGTAGTTAGTTTTTCTGTTCTGTTCCGGACGAACCTGTTAAAAACAAAAATTGTCTACATAATTGTAAGTGACAGCAGCTAACAGCTGACATTTAAATAAAAAAAAATTTTGAAACTAATTGAAATTTATAAAAGAAAGATTGGGAAGAAATTTAAAATGGACGACGAAAAGTTGATAGCATTAGTAGAAAATAATGATGTGCTGTATAATAAATTCAATAGGTATTATAAAATCCCGGATAAAAAACGAGCCGTCTGGTCAAAAATATCAAAGGAAATGGGAATACAAGGTAAGTACCCAAAAATTTAAATAAGTAATAAATATGCATTGATAAAGTGTTTTAATAGAGGAATTATGTATTAAAAGATGGTCATCGCTGCGCGACAGGTTCGCCAAAGAAAAAAAAATGAAAAGCTTGCATCTGGCAGCGGGTCTGATTTCGTCACCTCATGTGATTTCGCGTCCGTACGTATTGTGTAAATAAATAATTTAACTTTAAAAACGATTAAATTGCAATTTTGTTTAGGGTGCGTTCAACAATTAACATTGTTGATCAAATTTCCCCCGTTTTAGAGAAAAGCTCTGGGAGTGTTCGAACATATATTCTTGTACAATTTGCACAATGTTAAAAAACTGCCAATAATAGACACATCTTCAATATCGGAATCAGAATTATGATCCATATTGTTGCTAATTTTTTTTATAAATAAATTTGTAATTTTTATAAATTGGCACAATTTTGTTTTAAATTCTTTTTAATATTTGTATCAAAAACAGCTGATATATTGTCACAGAACAACTAACTGTCTTAAGTAAAAAACAGAACGGAACAGAACGAAACAGCAACGGAAAGTAAAGACTAATGAGGCCTTTACACTGTATAAACTTCAAATCACACAAAATTATGCACCTTAATTAAGGCCGTCGAAATTCGATACAAAGAGTCAGGGAGTAGAAGAACGTTGTAAGTTACTAACAAATTGATACAAACGAAATAGTTTTGCAACGTGGAATACCGTTTTAAAAGCCGCTTGCGTAGTGGAAAAACGTTTTAAATGACATCGCGACTGTGGGTATGAAACGTTTTTCAACTAAAAAAAATAATGATAAACTGTAATTTATCATGTAATTTAAAATTCGATTATGTTTATATTTCGCATAAAAGTTTTTATTGCTATTATTTTTAATAAACTAAAAAGAAAAATTAAAAAAATAATCCTGCCTGTTAAAAACGTTTTTTTGCTTTCCTGAAAAATAATTATTTTGTAACCTACAACGTTATTCGCGGCTGTGCTTCAATTGTTAAAAAAAAAAATATTGTTGTGTTTCAAACAAAATAAAAATTTTAATGTTGTGTTTAAAAATATTTTATAATTTTGTTGTTGTATTCTACAGAAATTCATATTGAATTTTTATATTTCAAACGCTGCATATCTTTTGCCTTTGAAAATGTTAAATCGCAATAAGAATTTCTGTATAAAGCAACAACAAAATTATAAAATATTTTGGACTTTGTTTTTTCTTTTAATGTAATTTTTGGCGTTACGTTGCGTTGAGTTTAACACTATTAGGGCCAATATGTAGTGAGCAGTGTGGCCAGATTTTAAAAATTTGTACAGCTAAATCTGGCATTAGACACGGCCGAAAAATGCTAAAAATTATTTTCAAAAATGCTAAAAATAATGTTAAATTTTTTCAAGGTTTTTGTTAAACTTTTATTACCAGTATGAAATTTTATTCGAAACTTAATACATTTTATTGACTTATTTTTTAACGAAATTAAAATAAATGGTTATAAATAGATTTGTTATATATGTATATAAATGGTTATATTTAAACAACTGGTTAGATTTTGGTAAAACATCAGATATGTACCACAGGTAGTTGAGATTAAATTTAGGGGGCCCTCAAACCTCTGATACATGCAAAATTAAAACGATGTCATTTCAATACTATACAAAATTGTTTAGATCATTTTATTTCTTAGGGTTTAAAAAAGTTGAAGCCTTAAATTTATTATTTTTTCAGCAGTTTAGAGCAAAAAAATTTTCGAACATTTACACTATAGAATTTTTACCTAAATACAAAGTGAAATTTCTTTGTACTTTTATATCTTAATATCAAATGGCAAATAATTTTAAGGATCAACATGATGAGGGCATTTCTTATATTCCCTGAATATTCTATTATTTTCACAAGACTGGTAAGATGTTTCTAAAGATTGGAGTTATCCATTTTCATGCGAAATTTCATTTTGAATACAACAATTTTTAGTTAAAATTTATTTTAATTCATAAAAAAAAATTAAGATAAAATCAATAAAACTATCGTCCAAATTTTTTAAAAAAAATAATGCTAAAAAAAAGCTAAAACATTTTATAAAAATGCTAAATAAAAGGCCAAGTGCTAAATGAAAATTTTGCAGCTAAATAAAAAATGTTAATGCTTAATAATTTAGCTGCAAAATTACCAAAATTGTCACACTGGTAGTGAGCATAATACAAATCACACTTGATCATAAAGAGGGTATTAACTCAAAATTTTTTTTAATTTTCAGTAAAAGCAAAACAATTTTTAATTTAAAATTAAAGGCAAATAGAAAAGAATTTTTAAACCAACCATTTCATTACCAAAAACAAGACAAAATAGCACGATATTTTTACAGCGGATAGAAATAATTGTCGATTTTTTCCAAAAGTTAATAAATAAAAATTTTGAGTAAATACCCTCTTTATGATCAATTGCGGTATGTCAAATTCAATATCGAGCGTATGGCCTTACGGTACCATCTGGCGTTTGTAGACCTAAGAAAACGCTACTGAATAAGGCCGGGTTTTTGGGATGTGGATTAAGTTGAAACTCCAAAAATTTTAGAAAAGCCAAAAATATCAATAAAAAAGACTACAGAGGGAATGAGAATTACAAACACTCAAAAATTATTATTTGCAACGGTATCAAAGCTTAAACAAAATTCCAACAATAAAACAGTGTGTTTATCTTTTCTTACACTCCCCGCTATAATTAGTTGGAATTCTCCCAACATTAATTGTAGTTGTAAGTGGCTTAAGAAAAAAATTAAAAACGTGAACAAATTGCTTTTATTGTTTTCCCAAGAAATTAAAAATAAAAACAATTTGCCAGTTCAGTTTTTTATACACGTGCACTTGCAAAAAAAAAATTTTTTTTTTTTTTGTAGTGGGGAATGTAAGAAAAGATAAACACACTGTTTTATTGTTGGAATTTTGTTTAAGCTTTGATATCGTTGAAAATAAAACTTTTTGAAAGTTTGTAACTCTCATTCCCTCTGTAGTCTTATTTGTTGATATTTTTGGCTTTTTTAAAATTTTTTGGGCCTAAGCAAAAAGTGAAATGCGCATAGAAAAAGCACATCCTCCAACAATAACTTTTCAGTTTTGTTATCAAAAATAAGATAGGGAATTAAGCACAACAAATAATATCTTTTAATAAATAATTGTATTCCCAAAAACAACTTTGATAATAAAAATTTTTGCAGGTGCACGTGCATAAAAAACTGAACTGGCAAATTGTTTTTACTTTGATTTCTTACGAAAATAATAAAAGCAATTTGTTTTTGTTTTTAATTGGTTTTTTCTTAGCCCACTTACAACTACAATTAATGTCGGGAGAATTACAACTTATTTTAGTAGGGAATGTAAGAAAAGATAAACTCATCACTGATTTATTGTTGGAACTTTGTTTAATCTTTGATATCGTTGCAAATAAGACTTTTTGAGTGTTTGTAACTCTCATTCCCTCTGTAGTCTTATTTGTTTATATTTTTGACTTTTTTAAAATTTTTTGGGAAAAACGTTTCCTGATGGTCTGGCCTAAGCAACCAGTGAAATGCGCATCGAAGCAGCTTATCCTCCAACAATAAATTTTCAGTTATTTTATCAAAAATCAAAAAAGGCAATTAAGCACAAAAAATTAAATTTTTTAATAGTTTTTTATATAATTTTATTTTTATTTGACATGAAAAACGAATTTTAAACGTAAATGGTCATTTAAATAGAATTGGTGAAATAGGCCCTTAGTAGGTATTTTGAATAACTTAACTCGACTTTTAGGTATAATCCAAACTTTCATTAAATCTGTGGACATTTTTAAAATATTCAAAAGGTGTTGCCCCTTAATTTGGATTTAAGGTTTAAATCTGTTATTGACATACATACTTACATAAAATATTTTAAATAGAAAAGTGATTCATATGAGAAACACAGTGATTCGCATGAGAAAACAAATGCAATAACTAACAAAAAGTACTAACCAATTATATGTAGAGTAAAAAAGTTCTTTTTTTACAAAAATAGAACCCAACAAATTGCATGTTTACAAGAATGCAAGGGAATTAAAAAAAAACAGTAGCAACAACCATTACTACCAGCGTTGCCGTTGAAAAATGACAAAAGCGAGCACACGAAAGGGAGATTTCCAAAAACAGGGTTAAAAAAAGGTATAATGTATAATGAAAAAAGGTTCTTTTTTATAAAAAAAAAATAAAAACTTTAATTGAGAAAATTTAAATGATGATGTCCTTTTTGAATACCAAAAAAATATGTGTCGTCGTGTTTTCAACAGACAAACATGGATAGATCGTCTTAAATTAGAGAATGTTTATATGTATATACATAGATACTTAGAATGAAAAGTATACTTAGAATCCAAATTATACATGCATCATACATATCGCACTTTTTCAACAATACTGTAAGTATTAGCCCAAAATTTAAATATTTTCAATAGAAGCAAAACAATTTTTAATTTTACATTAAAGACATATGAAAAAGGATTTTTTAATAAACTCATTTATAATAATTTATATTCTTTGACCAAGGCTACTGGTTTAACAATTATATTTTTGAATTCGGAAACAATTTCAAAATACATAATGTGCATACCTATAACTACATATATCTTATACATATCTTGCTTAGAAGTTTTGAATACCGAGTCTAATAATCTTAAAACGTTCTCTTTTTGTATCATAATTTAGGCCATGGGTCAAAAAATAGCATGGATTGATTTCAAAGGATACAAGAGGTCGCATTAAAAGAATGTCAATTCGAATGTGGAAGGACATAATAATGGGACAAATAGACACTTTGCAGTCACAACGGAAACGCTGACCACTACGCCTTTAAAAATGAGGAAAATAAAAGAAAAAAAGCAAAATACGAAAACAATACAAGAGATTTCTCAAGGTTACCAGTGCTGGAAGGCAAAACTAAACGACCAACAAAAATACTTAAATGCATTCACAGGCAGGCACTAACACTTACATACACACCCACATCAAAAGTTGCTTATCGATTTCGGTTTCAAAGTAGACTTTGGTTTGTACCAAAAACAACTCACTTGTTCTGACAACAACAATATTTAAACTAGCTAAAATTAAATTAATGTTTTTCTAGATCTTTATGAAAGAATAGAAAGTATGTAATAAGTACTTAAATGAGATTCATTGTTAAAAAATACGAAAAACAAAAGTTGTGAAAGATTTAAATGATCTGTTCAACATATTAATGAGCATTGTGACTTACCCCTGGAACCTAAAATAACGACTTTGCCTTCAATGCCTCTCATAGTGGGGATGTGTGCTTTTAGTTAATTCTTCAGGTTGTAGAAAATGGACGTTTTGCAGTTGTTTCCTGAACTATTATAATTCTGTTGTAGCAGTCTGTAATATTTCCAATGTATTTCTGATATTTTTACCTAATTTTTCTGATATAATTGGAATATTAATTTTATCTAAAAAATATTTCGTTTTTCACTACTACTTTGTTTTTTTAAGTGTCGTTTTATTTGCAACATAATAAAAAAATTTACATTTATTACTCTTGTGATATAAAATCACCAGCTTTATTTAAAATCGCCATGCAATTTTCTTTTTTTGCGCTGCATTTTAATAAAAACTATTTTTGTTTTCTTTCAAACTATTCTTTTATTTATTTATAAAACTCATTATACTTTTGGAACAATGTTTCCTTTGTTGTCACCATAATTTGTTTTTAAACCACACTGTACTTTAGTAATTTTATTTCTTATTTTTAGCAAATAAAAATGATTGCAAGGTTCTTTTTCCTTTTTTTTTAATAGTTAATTTTGAAGACTACAGCTGATTTTTGTTTGTGTAGTTTTTTCATAACAGAGTGTTTCATAAATAAATATTCTGGCATTGCCAGATAGATATATATTTGAAATGTAGGTGTTATCATGTTAAAATAATTAATTTAACACTACTAGAAATATATAATACAAATTTGTTTTGTACTAATTTTGCTAGGAAAATAAAACTTTACAATTGAATTTAATGCGACCCTACAACTGTTACTGGTCGTACAATTACGATGAATAAGCCAGTTGATTAAAAATCAAAATCTTTTGATTTTTTATATAACCGAAGACCAACCTCACCTCTAACGTAACAATTGGTTTTACAACTTGATCAAAATGTAAAACAAGCAGAATCTAAAGTCAATGTCTTGATCATGTTTAATTATAAATACATAAAAATAAGATTAATTAATCTCTAATAATATTATACATGCCTTTCTTAAGCGCGATGATAAGCAAAACTTTTACATTAATACCTAAAAAGCTGATGCGTTTTTGATGACAAAAGTTTTTTTTTTAATTTGTGACCAAATGCTACATAGTTAAGGCTGGGATTCACTATCCTACACAATCGTACGATTCATTCAGACGAAAATCGGACAGAATTCTATCCGACATAAAAATGACTGCAAAATCTGCTGTCAATGACACACTATCCCAAAAAACCAATACAAACACACAAAACTAAGCTACTGTACAAGAAAATGCAACTCTTAGCGCATAGAACCTATAATTTTAGGAAAATTTTCATAATCATTTGCAAGTCGGATGGATTTGTCAAAAAAAAACTGTCACTCAATTAATTTTTAAGCCACACTGTCATACATTATAAGCACACACGATTTTTTTTGAGAAATCATACGACAGAATAGGCTTAAATGGTGTTCTTCAAATATGAATTAATTGGCAAATAAACTTTCCCTGTCTTGGTACAAAACACCGGCTTTTAAATGTTGCGGTTTTTCTGCTTTAGAAAAGGTCTCTACGTACATAGGTAGATCCATAAAACGTTTAAGATATCTTTATTTATTTATTTATTGAGGATTTGTTTTAAATTAAACTTTAATACCTAAAGGGGTCTGTACACCGCCAAGCATTTCTCATCAAACGCTACTGTAGTATTACTAAAAATGTGTTTGTATGTGTGACACCGACGATGCTGGATGGAAAATTAAAAAAATTAGATATAACGGTGAATATTACGTCCAGCACACGTACACGAGTGAATTTGCTTGCATGACAAGCATTTTGACCGTGTGCAGACCCCTTAAAGGGGATACAATACCAAAAAACTCACATAACTAGTAAAATTTGTCTCTTTGAAAAAAATTACTTTTTCCTAGTTTAATGTAATGTCTAGCGCTCAACTCATGTTACAAAAAATATCAAATACGGACAAAATCTTAAACTTAAACGTTTATAATATTAATACAAATTCAGTATCATGTGCCCCCAAATAATAAATAACGTTACAAACTTTTATACAGTATATTTTAGCACTTTTCTTGAATAAGTCCGTTTTCATATATTTTTTAATAAATAGTTTCTAAATACATTCACCTAAATTTAAAAAAAAAATCCTAGCAACATTATAAATTTTTAAAAAAATTATCAGAGTCTATAGATCAACATGTTAGTATTTGCACAGGTTGGCACATTGAGATCCTTGTGCATTTTGAGTTTTTAACATACCAGGGAGCAGTTGTGATTATTCGAAAAAGTTTATTTTGGCGCATTTGAATATTTTCAATATTAGAGGCCGAGGCAGTGCCCCATTACTGAATACAGTAGCACCAGATTGGCCTTTAAATAGAGTTGTAAAGTAGATGCTTGCAATTGAGACTAAGAACAGAAGAATAGAAAGGCAATTAATTTGAATTGCTTTTAGTTGCATTTGAGTTAATTTTGCTTCTATATGCCATTTCCACGTTAAACGCCGATCTAGATGTATACCGAAATATTGTGCATGCGAGTGTTGAGGTATTATTTGATTATTGATTTTAATAGGGGGCCATGTTTCCCAACGTCATGTGAATATTATATGTAAGCATTTTTGCTCATTGCCCTTTATCCTCCATTGTTTAAACCACTTTTACAGTTCAAATATATGATCCTGTAAGTAACGAGATGCTTCTTGGCAATTGTCGGGCACTTTGTCGGGGAGTCTGAGAAAAGCTGTATCATAAGAAAATGTTGAAGTTTTGGTGTACTTGCTTGTTGGCCTTTTTTATATATGAACTTATTTATTCTAATTGTCAAAAACAGAAATTTCTGCATAATTTAAGAATACCACAAAATTATGGAGTTTTTTGTCTTGTTTTCCAAAAAGAATTAAAAATCAGTAAGCCACAAATTTTTTGTTTTTTGATAGCGAGAAAAATAAATACAAAAAAATAAGTTTAATTAGGATATTTTTCGTTATTTTGTAAAAGAGTATCGTCTAAGCCATATGCATAATGTACAAGCTTCAACAAAAACGCTTTGTGCTTCCACACAGACAAGAACACAACAGCCAATCAGATCTTGGCAACAACTATGCCTGCTTCTTACTTTGCAAATAAACTATTAGTCGACATAAAAATATACGAGCTTTCAAAGCTGTTTGCCGCAAATGCAAATATCAAAATATGGGTGCTTGTGCAAACAACTCATTTAACTTTAAGCTAAACTTAAGTAGACTTTTTCTAAACAAGCTGTGGTTGATGCTTGGATTTTTTTTAATGGTGCCAACTGACTATTTTAACATTATCATGTCGTAAGGAGTAGTCAATTGTCCGACTCTGCATGACTTTTTAAAGTTAGTGCTGGTTCAGACTCTTCAAGTTCTAGCCGTCAAGTCTTGAGCTTTTAGGACAAGGGAAAAGAGAATGTTACTTCTTTTTCTCTCGATCCTAAAAACTCAAGGCATGACGGCTAAAACTTAATGCGTGTGAACTAGCAGCTAGCTTCTTAGCAAGGCGAATTCAACTTCAGGTGGTGTGGATACTACAACAATCAAAAAACAACATATAGTATTTTGCATTGCATTGCTAGTATTTACGATTCGAAATGTTAAGCATTCCTAGCAAAACTCTAAAGGGTTCTGTTCAGGGTCAAAATGCTTGTCATGCATTCTAAATTACTCGTGTACGTGTGCTGGGCGTTATATTCGCCGTCATTCTAAATTTTTTAATTATCCATCCAGCCTCGTCGGTTTCACACATACATACCATTTTCACTAATACTACCATAGCGCTTGATGAGGCATTTTGATCGTGTACATACCCCTTAACAAATCAAAACAAATTGGTTCGAACTGTCAGAATCAGATTCCGTTTCGACTCGACCTGTAGTTGAATTCACCTTGGCTTCTAAGTAGTTATCTTAAAGATAGGTAGTTTCAAAGAATATACCTACATCATATAAATATTCTTTGGAGTATTTAGTTAAAACTTTTCAATACACAAGAAATTTAACAGTTATAAAAACAAAATTCCAAATAGCAAAATAAAACCAAAACAAGAAAGAAACGAAAATATTCAACAAAGAAGACAAAAAAATTGCTGCACATTATACGCTCGCATTGATTTCATGGAATTTTTGCATTTATTTGTTGTTACCTTACATATATTTAGTTATTAAAAACAATTTTGTTTTTTCTTCTATATATTTCTTCTCAAAGTATTTGATATATTTTATAACTAAAGTTTTTTTTTTTAAAAAGTTGAGTCTACTTCACAAGTGGTTTATATCATCGTCTGAACATAGCATTACAGGGTAGCTGTTGTGAAGTGATAAAAATACCCGTTAAATGTTACCACTTTTTATACTGAATATTTTATCGGAAGTTTTATCATCTCTAAGTTCAACAGCTGTAACAAATCAAGGCAAAGCAATAAAAAACCAAATGTAAACAAACAAATTCCATTGAAAAATTTAATTTATTTTTTTTAAACAAACTTTGTATAATTAAACTATATTCGACCAAAAACAAATTAGACAACATACCAAGTGTAAAGTAAGTTTGAAATAAAAATTATTTTTTAAATTGTACACCTGAAACATTTATCAAAGTCAAACGAAGAGATAACAAAAAGAGAATATAATTAAAACCCAAACAAAAAAAAAGTATTATTTTTTGGGAAAACGCTAACGCAGCCGCTGATAATGACAGCGGCAGACAAATTTTAGATAAGCAATGCGTGAGTCATTGTAAATATGAACAAGGTGGTGGGAAACAAATTAAAGGCGTTAAAACCATGTACTATTTGTTGTGTCTCTAGTTGATTTTTTTAAACATTCCATAACAGACCGTGATCAAGGAAAGTTGTTTTTAATCTGCTTACATATTTCGACAACAAGTGAAAAACCTGTACACATAAAAATGTTCGATTTTAATTCGGAATTCGCTCATGGTGGTGCTAAATTAACCGTAGATCTTTACAATAAGTTTTCAGCCGGTGGTGTAAAAGAAAACATTGTGTTTTCTCCCTTTTCCATACAAATCTGTTTAGCTTTGGCTTTTGCCGGTGCTAAAAATGAAACCGCCGATGAAATTGCTAATGCGATGAAATATGTCTCACACGTTCCATCAGAAGTTGCTGGGACATTCCAATTTGTTTTGGAAAAGTATAAGAATAGCAATCTCTTGAAAATCGCCAACAAAGTATATGTACAAGAAGGTAGAAAACTTAAGGCTGAATATGCCACTACCACCAAAGAAAAATATCATGCGGAGGCGGAAGAATTAAATTTTGCTGAAAGTGAGGCAGCTGCTCAATCGATAAACTCTTGGGTAGAGGATCAAACTGCTGGAAAAATCACAAATCTAGTTACACCCGATGCTTTTAGTGACCTTACCCGTTTGGTACTTTTAAACGCCTTGCATTTTAAAGGTGATTGGGCAAGTAAATTTGATGAATTGTGCACCGCAGAAGATGATTTTTGGACAGCAGAAGAGCAATCTGTTAAAGTCAACTATATGAACCAAAAGGCTAAATTTGGTTATGGCTACTTTGAGGAACTCAATTGTCAGGCCTTAGAAATGCCATACAACAACTCAAATTTAAGTATGTTTGTTTTATTACCGAACGAACGTGAAGGTTTAAAGGATTTGGCTGAGAAATTAAAAGGTATTAATTTGATTGATTTGGCCGACAAAATGAATACCGAACATGTTGAGGTGAAATTCCCAAAATTTAAGGTGGATAACAGTGTGGAGTTGCGCAATGTTTTAAATGAGGTAAGTTTGAACTTATGTACATACATATTTTAACTTGAAATATATAAAATAAGTTTATCTGCTGAAAATCTAAATGATTTTTTTTTTTAATAAAATATACATACCTACATATATACATATATATACATATATTATTTTCGCTTATAAACCGATTCCATATTGATACACGATAATTGTGTATTGAAGTTTAAAAAGAAGTGCATAACATCATCATTCAGTTATGAAATTTCAAAAATTTAAATTTTTTATAGTTCAAAATAATGATTACCTATGTATGTACATATGTACAATACTTTGTATGTGTATAAAATAAAATATGCAATAAACAATTTAAATGTCCAAAAATTCGACAGTTTTCTAAAAATCAAATTTAAAAAAAATTTTATTTTCGAAAGTTTAGAATTCGTTTTAAATTGGCTTTTAAATTGCTAACTTTTACTTTCTTTTAGTTTTAAATAATGAGTACCTACATATGTACATATGTACAATACTTTGTATGTGTATAAAATAAAATATGCAATAAACAATTTAAATGTCCAAAAATTCGACAGTTTTCTAAAAATTAAATTTAAAAAAAAAATTTATTTTCGAAAGTTTAGTTTAAGAATTCGTTTTAAATTGGCTTTTAAATTGCTAACTTCTACTTTCTTACACACTTGATATAAACTAATTACATTTAAGTACTTGTGTCATAACAAAAAAGGAGATAAATATCGAGCCTTTACTGGAAAAGAGTCATAACTCAAAAAACCTGATTTTTTAGCTAATGTATTTAATTCTTTAATTCCCAGGGCCACCTACTAGCTAATAATTTGGAGTTAATCGCCATGTCGTTTCTTCATATTGTGTAAACATTTTATACAAATATCTTATAGGTATACTTAACTCTAAAGAGAAGAATTAAATTTAAAGGTGCTAGAAAATTCAAATTTGAGCTATGACTCTATTGCAACAATGGCTCGATATGTACATATGTATAACTGTATTTTATACACGTAGTGACTGCAATATCTAATCATATATATACATATTTTAAATTGAAAATAACTAATATAAATGTATGTATGTACAAATACTCAAATTTTAACTTATATGACAAATTTTGTCTATTTATAACTTCATTTATTTAATAATCGCATAATATTTTTGGGCAAATAAAAACTCTTAAAATTTTTGATAATAAAACTGTGCTACACAAGAAATACGCAGAGGTTCTCAACAGACAATTCTATTTGTGCCAGTATACAGAATATACAAATTCCAATAATTTACTTCAATAACAGTAATTTTAAAGTTAAAACATAATCAACGTATTAGTTTACTAAGGGTAATCGCGATGGGTAGTGCAAAGTGTGCAAACGATGCAAATGTGTGCAAAAATACACACATTTGCACAACACAACGAAAAATGTACTTGTTTGCAATTTACTTCGTGTGCACTAAAAAAAACCTGGAGCAAAAATAGTAGTGCATATTTGCTCAGCAAGCAACAACTTTTGACGTACGGACCGCCATATTTTGTTATTTGTAAAAAAGAAAATTATTTTTCACTGGTCTTAGATATTCTTATTTGTTAAAAATTTATTTTAATACATAAAACAAATGAATATTTTTGACAACTTCTAATAGTGCTGCCAGAAGTTTTCCGGAATAAATTTTTAGAAAAAGAGCGCATTTGCACCAAAAATAAAAGTGGTATGCTTACGATCAATCATAATATGCACTGAAAATTTACAAAGTGCAAATTTGCACCATTACTATTATTTTGAAATTGGGTTATAATTATTTTCTTAAAATGCGAGCTTTAATTTTGCTTACGAAATAGCTGACTTTTGATCGTTTAAGTAAAAAAATACACATCTTTTAATAAGTCTTAATTTATATGAAAAACAGCTAAGTACATAAAAATCGGTTGAAGACGTAATAAGTTATAAAAATTTAGGCGAAAACATGCATAGGTTATTTGTGC
This sequence comes from Pollenia amentaria, assembly GCA_943735925.1. NCBI lineage: Eukaryota > Metazoa > Arthropoda > Insecta > Diptera > Polleniidae > Pollenia > Pollenia amentaria. The sequence goes on along the minus strand of OX031010.1, from coordinate 176,270,292 downwards.
TATTTTTTAAAAATGACGTACATATGGAGTAAATATTTGCTTTTTATACAACGCGCTAGAACTTTTGTATAAGCACGAGGTAAATTCTCGATTTTTATTTAATTAAGTGTTTTGGAATGCTAATAGCTTTTTGATTAAAACAACATAAAAGACTGAAAATTAATAATTAATAATAGCTTATTAAGGGTTATCACGATGGTTATTTTGCAAAATTGGAATTTGCGGTACATATTATGATTGATTATGAGCATGGGTACGTTCGTAAATGCATCACTGCGCTGCATTAGAAAAGCAAACTTTTTTTTAATGCCGACAAAAAAGTAATTATAATTTGTTTATTGTGTGACTATTATTGTTGTGGAGTATTTGTTGCTACACATCTACTACATTGATGTACATATATATAAATATTTGAAATCAAGCATTTACGAACGTACCCAACAACACTTTTATTTTTTGTGCAATTGTGCTATTTTTCTAAAAATGTATTTTGGCAACACAAAATATTTGTGGCAGCACTAGCATTAGTTGTCAAAAACTTTACAAGCATTTTAGCTTTTATTTTGCGCTAAAGCGATCACAAACAATTATAATTACAATTTTCATTTTTACAAATAAAAAAATATGGCGGTGTATGTCAAAAGTTGTTGTTTGCACTTATTTGCAACTTAGCAAATATTCACTACTATTATTACTCAAGGTTTTTTTAGTGCAAACCAAGGCGAATTCAACCACATGTGGTGTCGGAACTACAACAATCCAGGAACAGCACATATGGAGTTAATATTTGCATTGCATTGTTATTGTTTGAAAAAAATGGCCAAAATGTCAACCATTCCTAATTCTACTTTCACACGTTTCATCTTTTGATGCTTAACTTATTTTCAACTTCCTTTTGAAAATGCCAATATGTTCACACGTGGCAATCGGTTTAAATTTTTTTTTTTGCTTCAAAACAACAACAATTTTAAATTTACATGCAGCTATCATTGTTCATATACCTACGAATGAAAACACAAAGCGTGCTGACCGAGTACAGGCATCTCCGTACGAACCCCCTTTCTTCTTTCTTCTTTCTTCTAAAAACACAAGAGTTTAGCATTAAAAGTTGAAACGTGTGAAAGTATACTAACAAAACACTAACAAATCAAAGCAAATTGGCTCGAACTGTCCAAATCAGTTTGCGTTTCGACACTACCTGTAGTTGAATTCACCTTGGTGGAAACGAAGTTAAATAAAGCAAATTGCAAATACATACGTACATTTTGTTGTTGTGTTATACATACACACATTTGCATACTTTGCACTATCCATCGTGATTACCCTTAAGGCCCAACCATAATATGCATAGCCTAGCTTAACCTTCTGTCAAAAGTTAACAAAACGTCTCTCAAATGTATTTAAAAAAAACAAAAACAAAATAAAAAAACTTGATTCCGTACGGAATGTGCGATTAGTTTCGCACTTTGCTTAAGCAAATGACAGTTTTATAAAACTTACCAAAAAGTTTCTTTAAGTTCAATATGGTTAGGATCATAAAATTTACATGTATTCACACATTTGCTTAAACCAACTTAAGCACATTCAGGTTGGGCCTTTAAAAAGCCAAACTTACGAGTGTCAGTCAGACTCTGGAAATCGAATTCAATTGAAATTGAAATAAACAAATTTTAAAAACTATCCTGTGATTAAAGTTTATAGAAAACCCTTTTTATATACATACTCATAGTTTGAAAACAAATTCTCAAAAATTTGTTTTTGTTTCAAATGTATTTATGCGAACGAAAGCGTTCTTTCGATGTCGTAAAATTGGCAGCTAATCTTTACCAGAACTACTCTTAAAATCAGGAAACACTACGTTTATTTAAAAACAAAAAAATATTTAAAATCTCCAACGATTTTAATTTCACTCGAATTCGGTTTGCATAACCAGTTTATTAACAACAAACTTATTAACTAAAGAGTGTGTTACTTTAAGACTACCGTTACAACAAGAACAAAGTTTTTCACAATCCATGGAGTTTAACAAAGCAGAATTTGTTTATAAGAACACCTACATTTTTCTCTTTGTGTAATCAAAATATTTTCAGAATTACTATATTTGTTTCTCTCTATTTTCCTTTCTTTCAGTTGGGCATTAAAAAAGCTTTTACAAGCGAAGCCGATTTTAGCAATATGTTAGAATCTTCTGAAGAAATCTTTGTTTCCAATGTTTTCCATAAGGCTTCCATTGAGGTGAATGAGGAAGGCTGTGAAGCAGCTGCTGCTACTGGCATGATAATGATGACTAGAATGGTAATGCAACCTTTACAATTTCAAGCTGATCATCCATTTTGGTATATGATTTGGAATAAGAAGAATATCTTATTTGCCGGTGCTTTTGTTAATGCTCCTCAATAAAAAAAAAATCATTTGTTTTTCGAAAAACAATCCATGACAAAATTTCGATTGCAATTTAAAAAATTATTCAGGAATTTTATAAGACTTAAGCTTTAAATTATGAATACTTTGTATATTTCTCACTAGATTTTTGTATATTAAATGTTAATTTTTGCAATTAAAATCTTATTTAACAATTTAAGGGCTTTTTATTTTTATTTTACTTTTCTCTTAGTTTCAGCTTCATAAAGAAAAGGTAAAATGTATGTTTTTTATAGTTGACCTTTTGCGATATATATAAATTATTAGTTGTTTTTGTTTGGCTGTAGGTCCACGTAAATAAATAAAATAAGGTAAAATTTCATCGATTGGCCGCTTAATACGGTTTGCAACTTCTTAAAATTTAAGAAAATAACAGGTTGAAAGTATTTTAATATTCTTTTGTTTTAAATTTTTTTGTAGTGTACATTTTTAAATTAAATTGGAAATTTTATTAAATTGCCCGAAAAACTAATAGATCTACTTATCGTCGGCTGATAATTTAATTGCCGTATGTGGATTACGATAGTTTCGAGTTAATTGAGTTTGAACACATTTAATTTAGAAATTGCTTCAGCAAATACCACATGCGACAAACTCAACACTCCATATGTCGAAAACCGTATGAGGTATCGAAAAACTGATTACGCCAAATCAAAGATCAGGGGCCTGATTCTGGCAGTCGTGATCGAGTACTTTCTTGTCAATACAGAACGAATCGGAATTATTTTTTCAGTGTTGTAGAGCATAAATTTGAGTTTCACAATACTGAAAAAATAATTTCGATTCATTCAGTATCGACTGAAAGAATTAGAAATAAAATTGCTTTCGAATCAAGAAAGTACTCGATTACGACTGCCAGAATTAGGCCCAAGGTCGGAAAACCTAAGGAATCGATCCTTACTCAAAACCGCAAAAAATCCACATACGACATTTAAATTATCAACCGACGATATTTCAATAATTTTAGATAAAGGCCGCATCGTAGTACATGAAGAGAGACCTGAAGCAGCAGCCCCCACAATACATTATTTTTTGTTATATGAAAGAAAAGTACAAACTCGAATAATTCAAAATCTGTATTTTTAAAATTAAAATTCATAAATAATACTAGGTTTTATTACTACTCTCTGGGTTGGGCAGTATTTCAAATACTTTTATTTAAAAAATAAATACGTGTTTTATATTTGTAGTTCAATTACATTCCCAAAATAGGTTTTGTACCTTGTATTTTAAATACCAGTCCCTTAAGTTTTTTTTTTTATTTCAAATACTTTTATTTTGTTAAAGTAACGTGGGTCGAGACATCTGTTTTCTGTTTAAAGTCGTTATAGTTTTTTGCACAAAATATGGAAAATTATAAATATCCAATTAAACAATACAAATCTGTTTGTGTCTCATATGCCATTTATTACAATTATCATTTTTGAATGTCCCTCAAGTAGGTTAAAGTATTATTTAAAGCAACAACAAAATAGAAGCCACATAGTAAACTGTCGGCTGGTAACATATTTCCAGCATGGAACAACAATTTTTTGATCTACAGTGAAGGACTAAAGTCTACATGCAACATATTTTTTATGATTTTTGGGAATTGTCTAGAAATTTGTTTTCAATGTAGTTATGCGAACGAAAGAATTCTTTCGCACATTGGAAATAGGCTATTAGTTTTAAAATAAGTTTGAAATCTATTTTATTTTTTATGAATACGGCAGTAAATATTTTATTGGTCCACTCTGAGCATCGGTCATACTTGTAAATGTCGAGACATTGATTGCATTTACTAAGTTTTCTGTCCAACGCCAGTTTTTGCCTTTTATTGCTGCTAATGCCATAGTTTTCCTCTAAAACATCTCAGATATGTTCTTCAGGATTTAAATGCGATGATTGTAACAGGGAATTGAGTTGTTCGCAAACAATGTGCGCCGTATGCTTGTGATTATTGGCTTGATAGAAATTCGAATTATTTCCAATACCCAAGCCCTCAGCCGATGGTTTCAAATTATGTTTTAAAATGTTCTTATAAAGATATCAGCCTTCAATAAAAACTTAATTACCACTCCCAGATAATGCCATGGCTTCCAAAATCACAACATTACCACCTCCATGTTTGCCCGTGGGTAGAATATTCTTCGTATCTAAGATTGTGTTGAATTTTATCTAAACTTTGGAATGGCCATCGCTTTCAATAATTATGTTTTTACTCCCCTCAGTAAATAAGACTCGTTTCCAGACTCTTTTCGTAACCTTATTATTGTGTTTTAGCAATTCAAGATGGAGTTTTTGGTAGATATAACTGGTTTTTACGTTCAACTCTGCTTTTAAAGCCGTTCTCATGCAAAGCTCGTTGTATAGTTTTGGGGTGGACACTTTTTTGACAAAATTTTTAATATGTTCCGATAATTTTGAGGTACTTCTTTTCGGACTCGCATTGACTTCTTTAATAATACTTTTAACATCGATTCGGGACAACTTATTTGCCCGGTCATATCTAGAATGATTTTCAGTATTTCCATTTTAATTAACGTTTCAAATAATGGCTTGTACTATAGAACGATTTTATTTAACCATTTTTGCCATTTCTACATAACTTTTATTCTTTTTACGGAGATTTATTGCCAAATTACTTACTGAAATAAATTTTTCTTGAAGATTCTCCAATTCAAAGAGCAATAATTTTTCAAAACGCAATATTTAAATAAAATATTACCAATTTAAATACTTGTTATGACAAGCAAATTACAGCATCAGCTAAAAGAATGGGATTCCCCCCGAGTTTCGATTTGTATTTATCATCAAGTTTTCCTAGAAGTATCCACGCTGAATGTAGACTTTAGTCCAACTTATAATTTTGTTTAATGCTTTTATTTTCCGTGTTACGTTTTTATTTAAAATAATCTTGCCTCAATTAGTGGCATTAAAAGATTTTTCATTATCGCTCCCAATTCATGAAAATCGTAAAACAGTAGGTTGTATGTAGACTTTAGTCCTTCACTGTACATTCTTTAAATATATAATGTGCAGCATGATAATTACACGTTATAAAATTATTACTTTTACATTAAAAATTTGCTTCATAGCTCAAAAAATCACGAATTAAGCAAAACAATATCGGAATTCATGATTTGATATTGTAGACCTTGTGCATCTTGTAGGTCTTTTAAATCTTGATTTAAAACACGACAACAATTAAAATTTACTATGTTTACGATATACGATTTTTGGATTATAAAAAGCTTGAATTTTTCGGAAAGATTAGAAAACTCAAATATATATGACAAAGGGAAATACAGAAAACTAGATTAGCAGGACATAAGCATGACCAAAAATATAGAAATTATAAGTCAGACCATGGAACGGCATTGTCAACACATTGTAGAGATTTTAATCATTATCCTGATTTTGAAAACACATCTATTTTGTACATAAACAATTTTAAGAAACGTAGACATATGCTAGAAATGTTACAGATTAATAATGTTCCATTTAAAAAAAGGATTAATTTTAAAAAAGATACTGAGGGATTAGCTCAAATTTATAGACATTTATTGAATAAAAATAAATAGGTTGATGGAAGGGAAAATAATAAATAGGTATATGTCTTTGATTATTTATAAAATTTAGTTCAGATGGCACAGCACAGACCGAAAATATATATTGGATAAAAATAAATACATTGACGGAAAGGAAATTAAAATAGGTTTTAGGTTTTGACTATTTAAAAAAAAAAAAAAAAAAAAAAATTGTTTGGTTTCCTCATTTTATTTTAAGTTTGAAATTGAAATTTTAAATTTATTTTTCCATTTGTTATTTTTCCATTTATTGGCAAAAATAAATTTGTAATTTTATATTATTTAAAAAAATTTCCTGAAGAAGATTTCCAACGGAAATCGAAATATCGAAAAATAAATAATATTTAAATTGTTTTTTTTTATAAAAAAGTGACCTAAAGCGGTGTTCTTTCTCATCCATGTAACTTATTATCTATTGGTGTTAGCAAAATTTGTCCCAAACAAATTAGATAGCTATTTCTTCAAGCTTTCGAAAAATATTTTTTTTGTTTTTTTTTTAAATTTTTTTTTAAATTTAAATTTTTTTTATTTTTTTTGAAAAGGGCATTTTTTTAGTTAGTTAGTTCTGGTCGCTATTTGGGTCGCGAGTGGGTTATGTATAAAAAAAAATAATTTCTAAGTCAAGACGAGAATTTTTCAATTTTTAGCATATGCACTATTTTGAATTTTTTCCTATTTGTGTGTAAGTGTTTCTAAAATCTTAAAAATAAAACTTATGCTGAGAAACAAGACAAATTAACCTTTCCGACGGTATATAACACACCAAACTAGCATTTCATTACCTCGATACTGTAATACCCACAATATGTTAGTCCCAGGAATAAAATCACTTTTTTATATAGAGATGTTGACAAATTAAATTTTTTATTTATTTGTAATAATAATTAAATTAATATAAAATAATAATAATAATAACAAAAAGATAAATAATCTAAAAAATTTAATCTTAATCACATGTCCTTTAATAAATTTTTTTTTTTAAATTTAAAACTATTTTTGTATTTTTTTGGAAGCGGGTATTTTTTTTTTTTTTTTTTTTTTTGCTCAAAAGAAAGCTTAGGTCTTTTTCTTTAAGGTAGTTCTGGTAGCTTTTTGGGCCGCTAGTGGGTTATGTATAAAAAAAAATTTTTTTGTAAGTCAAGACGTCATATGCTAAAAAATTTAAAAATCCTCGTCTTGACTTACAAATTATTTTTTTGTCCAAAATGTGACCAGAACTACCTTAAAGGAAAAGACCTAAGCTTTCTTTAATACATTTTGTTGTGTCAGTGTTGTAAATGTAAGTACTGTAACTAAATTAATAATATTAATACTGGGTTTTTGACATATCAGGTAAACTTGGTTTAGTTTATCTGAACACAGATTTGTGCCACCAGCTTCGTTTTGTTTAAAATGTTGGTCGTTAATAAAATAATAAAAAATCACATTTCGCCTGAAAAATCCAATTTTCAAAGTACGTTAAGCTAAGCTTAAACTTAAACCACATCTCAAAAATCCGTTCTAATAAGGTCTAGAAAGGACTGTAATATAAAGGTGAAAACCGCTATTATGTATTTCTAAGCTAAGAAACCCTACGATTCTTGGTGATAAAAAGCTGATTACTGTGAAAACTTTAGTCTAGCCACCTTTCAATTCACTAGTAAATTCGCCTTAGCAACCTTTCAACACCTTCGTCGCAAAAAAAGAAAAAAAAAACAGCTTTCAAGGCGAATTTACTACAGGTGGCGTCAAAACGACAACATGTACAACAATGCAAAAACAACAGGGGTTTTTATTGTAGCTTTGCCTGCCCGAAACTTCAAAAATTTGAATTCGCCTTGATTCAAATCAAGATAAAATTCAAAATTTTGTTAATTTAACATGTTTGTATGGATTCCGTACAAAAGAAACTAATTTGAAATTATTATAATGTATTATTTTAACTTAAAGCTTTCTTAAGTTTTATTTTATTTTATTCATCTGTAAATAAATGTTCTGATGTTTACTTGCCATTACGTCTAAGATTTTCGAGAATATTTGTGGCTTCTTATAATGTTTCCTTATAAAACATATATAAATTTATACTTGGCAGTGAATATTTGGTTTAGTTTAGATGCCATGTTAGTCCCAAAACAATAATAAAAGCTGATGTATCGTAACTACGGCAGCCGGCATAACGATATTGGGATTTTTTATTGTATTTGCAACCATTTGATTGAGCACCTTAAAAAATTAAAGTTAGTTATTTAAATTAAAAAAAAAATTCAATGATGTCATTTGGTTCCTCCATGGCAATCACTGCTTGCTCTGTAACTGCATTTAGTAACAAAAAACGCTTCGAGACGTTTTGACAACACTTGATGATGCAAAATGGTCCAAGCAAACTATTGATTACAGGGAGATATGCACGTTGCAAATATTGCTCTCCTTAAGCCTAGGAACATCATTTGGAACATGGAAAAATATTCACTTCCAGCTTTTTGTATTTTTTTTCAATTAGAGCAACACTTTTTTCAAGTTTCATTGTTTTTCTCCCTTTTTTATTTTTCAATTATGTATATAAAAACCTTTATTTAAATATTGAAACTTTTAAAAACGTTTAAATCTTGGTTTAGATACAATTTAAAATTCTAAAGGCGTCTTGATTTTACTATGAACAAGAATATAAAGAATAAATAACAATAGCCCGAACTGTCAAAAACAAATGGCCTGTCGACACCACCTGTAGTAAACTCGCCTTGACAGCTGTGTTGCCTACCTTTTTTCGCCGCATTTAAGCGAAACAATCGCAAATTTTAGTCTTAATTTATTACTAATTTGAACTATAAATCTATTTTTTTTTATTCTCCTTGAATAATTTATTAAAAAAAACATTTTATATCGCTTAAAAATGCAAGGTTTATTTAAGTTTCTGAAAAGTCGTCCAGTGATTTGGTTAAGTGTTACCGGCACTACATTGGGTGTAGCATGTTTTGTTAAGTAAGTCAAATATTTTGTAAAAAAAAAACTAAAATAACAGTTGATCCTTGATTATGTGCGTCTCACGAGACCGAGCTAAGAACGGATAATCGAAAAACACATTTAATGTAGGTATATGATTGGCTGAGAAAAAGGAAACTTTTGTTTGTTGCACGGACCATAATGGTAAAATCACGGACAAAAGAGGTTGTAAAACAAAGCAATCTGCTTGCCGGTTAACAGAGGGCCTCATAACCTAGAGTCAATTTTATACATATGTATGTATGAACATAATAGTTATTTCATTCCAGAGATTTAATGCAAGGTGCTAAATTTACTAAGAAAACCAAAGCTGATGGTAAGGTGATAATTGTTACCGGCTCGAATACCGGTATTGGCAAAGAAACTGCCCTGGAGTTGGCTAAAAGAGGTGCTAAAGTGTATATGGCCTGTAGGGATATGACTAAATGTGAAGAGGTTTGTAGAATTGCTTTTAATGTAAATATGTATGTATTCTAAAAAATATAATATATTATTAAAAGGCACGCGATAAAATTATCTTAGAAAGTCGCAACAAGTTTGTCTACTGTAGGGAATGTGATTTGGCCTCATTGGAATCGATAAGAAAATTCGCTGAAACGTAAGTTAATTTGTAAAAAATGTATATGTATGTAGTTAAAATCTGGTTTATAAAGGAATATTATCAGCCCAATTATGAATAAAAATTCCCTGGGAGTTTTTTCCCTTTTCCCATTTCTACAATTGAATTAACATAGGAAAAATGGGAGAAGGGAGAAAACTCCCGGGGAGTTTTTCTTTCATAATTGGGCTGAATATATTGATTATGTTGTTAGTTATGAGTTTATATATTTTTAAGCTTTAAAAAGGAAGAGGACCGATTGGACATTTTAATCAATAATGCTGGCGTTATGCGTTGTCCTCGTTCATTGACAAAAGATGGTTTTGAATTGCAATTGGGTGTTAATCATATGGGTCACTTTTTACTTACAAATCTTTTACTAGATTTACTTAAGGTAAGCAATTCACAGAATGTTAAAAAAAATCAGTCAGTACCAATTTGATTAATATATTTCAACTACATATAGTACATAAATTTCTTTGCAATATACTTAAATACATTTATTCATTATTAAATGAAAATTTTGAATATGTAAAATTTAAAAAAAATTAAAAAACTTTATGAGAACGCTTTTGTTCGATTGTCTGTTACTGATCTTTCTAAACAAGAACGGCAAACTTTTTTTTTTAACATGAATGTTCTATTGCCAATACATTTTCAATAAAACAAACCCAATTAGTAGGTCTGCGCAAAACTACAACAATGCAACAATAGAAAAACAACACGCATTTTGTTTGTGTAAATTATGTTAAAGATGTAAAAACCCAATGTCAAAAACAGTATCTACAAAGACAATTGCACGATAAAAAAAAACTATAAAAAATCAGCAGGCATTTCGAGCAGACCTACTAATTGGGCCATGAACAAACCGAACTAGCGAACTGTCAAATAAGATTTTCAAGCCGGAGTTTGTTGAATTCGTGCTCTAAATGTGTGCTTTGTATAAACTGCGTGAAAATGAAAAGTTTTGATATAGAAAACCCTTGCCGCTTTTATTTAGGTAGCTAAGTATGTGTTAAACTTATAAATTTTTTATATAAATTTACAAAGAAATTTATTTTATCAAAATATTTCAAATAGTTAAGTACCTTAATTTACTATAATTTTAAGATTTTTATATGTACTTAGAAATCATCGCCCAGTCGCATAGTTGTATTATCCAGTTTGGCACATACTCGTGGTGAAATCAATATAGGGGATTTGAATAGTGAAAAATCGTACGATGAAGGAAAAGCATACAATCAAAGTAAATTGGCAAATGTGTTATTTACAAGGGAACTAGCAAAGAGATTAGAAGGTAAATTGTGTAACTTAAAATGGTTTGGTTAAAATGAATAAAAGCAGAAATTTAAGATTTCAATCTTAATTAAACTTTATTAACCAAATTTGAGCCAATAATTTCTAAAACTGACCTAACTTTATTTTTAGGCACCGGTGTTACTGTAAATGCCTTACATCCCGGTATTGTAGACACCGAACTCTTCCGTCACATGGGCTTTTTCAATTCGTTCTTTGCCAGATTAATATTTAAACCTTTGGCATGGCCTTTTCTTAAATCAGCTCAAAACGGTGCCCAAACAACTTTGTATGCCGCTTTAGATGAAGATTTAGCTAACGTTACTGGGCAATATTTTAGTGATTGTGAAATAAAAGATATTGCGCCACAAGCAAAGGATGAGTCTTTGGGAAAATGGCTCTGGGCAGTAAGTGAGAAATGGACTAGATTGTCCAGTTAGAAAATGACAAAATTGTGGGATTTATTTTGATTTTAATAAAGTGATAAAATGACTGAAGATTCTATTTGATAATACTGTGTTGTTACGTAGCATAAAATTACATACATTTCGTCGCTGTTTTTACTAACTGCTCTAACTAACTAACATTTAACAAATTTTACAGGAGAGCACTTTTAATGTTTTTTGTCTTAAATGTAGTAATTTCCTAGCCAAAGTACGAATAAATTGGGCCTATGCATTTTTTGTTATGTAGTCTTTTGTTATGTGTTAAACAAAGAAAAGTACAAATATTTTTATTTTTTTATAATTATTTTTAATTATTTAAGCTTGAGGTCTTTTTTTATAAAATATTATTTTTATATATTATTCCAGCTCGAGATCTTTGATTATTTACTATTAATTATATTAATAAAAAGGTCGAATAACAACAAACTTATTTATTTTTATCAATATTTCGCTACCCTTTGGTTAGCATCTTCAGGAAATTAACAAAATTTTATATAACTAACAAACAAACAATTTCAAAATTATGAAAAAATTTCTTGTCATAAATTAAATTCAAAAACCTATTTGTCATAAAAAACTTTCAAAAACATAATAACAAAAAAATAAAATATAACTAAAGTACCAAGGCGAATTCATTACAGGTGATCCTAAAAGCCCTGCTGATAACTTTTTTTCTTTAGCTTTATAATTGTTGGATGTCAAAATTTTGTTTATTATCTTTGTTTCTGTTTTGATTTGTTTCGGTTTTTGACATTGTACAATGATTTTACAAAAACAAATTGCTTGTGGTTTTTGTACGAGTTGTACTTGTTGTACTACCGAGATTACCTGGAATGAATTCGCCTTGCTAAAGTACAATTCATATAAACTGAAAAAAAAAATTTCCTATCTATAAACCTAATTCAAAAACTATATATACAATAATAAAAAAATAGTTTCACTAAAGAAAAATTCCTATAACATTTTTTAACTAAACTTATTTTTACCTTACATACTTATTAAAACATATTTAATTAAACTTATTTTTAATCTAATATACTTATATGTATATTGTAACCTAAGGTCAAGAACGTCCTAATTTTTATATAATTTATGTGCTAATTGAACCCTCTTGTTCCAAGGCTGCGATTGGTATATTTATATTATATCTTATATTTTACCCCTTAATAACTAAAGTCCTATAATTATTCGCTATATGTTCTGTGTCCGCTTTAAAATTAATTCTTTATGTCATTGGTGTATTAATTATGTGTAACATTTCTTATTTATTTGCGTTTGTAGTTAGTTTCAGTGTTTAAAACCGATGCTTCTTCAAAATTTGGATAGTGATAAGATTGATGACAATGATGAATTAATGATGTTTTTTTTAGAATTAATGTCCCTATATTTCTGATCCGATTTATATCCTGCAATTCTAGTCCTTAATTTGTTCTTGGTTGTACTTATGTAAACCTGGTTGCATTCTTCATTATCATTTCCCTTACAAGGAATTTTATAGACAATGTTCGACATATCCCATTTACTAGTTCTATTCTTTGTCTTGCTAAATAAACTGTTCAATGTGGTTTAAGCCTTGTATGCTACCTTATATTTGTCAGTGTCAAAGATTCTTGATTTTTTTTATTCTCTTCGAAACATTGGATATGTATGATAATGATTTGTATATCATTAGTTCTTTTGTACTCGTAATTCCTGCAGTCCCATTACTCCTATCTTTATATTGATTAATTAATCCATACTTCAAACTATTTGGAATATTGTTTTCCCTTAATATATTACTAATTTTAATTATGTTTTTCCTGTGATAAACCTTGTCACTAATTGTAAGAACCCTTTTAATTAAATTTCTAGCAGTACTTGTAATAATCTGTTTACTGTGTCCAGAATAATAATTTACAATTCTGCCTGATGCTTTTGGTTTTTGATACCAATCTATTAACAAATTATTTCCATTTCTTGTTATTAAAGTATCCTAGAAATAACATTTATTTTTTTTACTTAACTCAATTTTCAAAAAAATTTCAGTTAGGCCAGTTAGTAAAATCAGCGACGATATATGTATGTATGTACATATGTATAGTAAGGTAATTAAAAAAAAATTGAGCCAGTAAACCTCTAGGATTAAAGATTGGTTCATAAGTAAAAAATCGTAAATGTTGACTTAATAGCACTACTTCCTAGTAAATCAGGTGTTTTATGAAGTGGTCATTGTTCCATATGAAAATATTTAACCTCAACACTTAAGAGTAGAATTAAATTCAATTACGTTAAATTCAATTCGTTTTCTGTAAAACTAATATTTTTAGTCATGACGATGTCGCAGCAACTGAGCGATATATTACCACGGATTATAAAATTCTCTTTATACCCATTTTGTCCAATAGTTCGCCTAACATACTCAAATGTACTTTGTTCGGTTGCTAAATTTGTGTTAAAAAAAACTTCAGATTTGCGTAAAATTAAAAAAATTCAAGTGCTTAAGCATGTGTTTTGCAAATGGTGATAGTTTAAGCATAAACTGCGTTGATTAAATTGTACCTAAAATTTACCTTGTAAAGCATTGTTACACCCTAAATTACAGATTTTTTAAATTTATTTTTATGTGACGTGCAGACGTAGTTAAAGAGCACTGAAGTGCTCTCTCAATAAATCTATTGATGCGATGTGTGGGAAGTGGCGTCGTCTTGCTGAGACCAAATTTCGCCGAGATCACGAGCTTCAATTTCAGGCATCAAATAGTCGGTTATCATGGCACGATAACAGTCGCCATTGACGGTATGGACCGATGATTCCACCGGCACACAAACCACACCAAACCGTTGTTTTTTCTGGATGAAGTCGCTACACGTAATAAAATTTTGTCAACTGAAGTTTTGTTGTCATACGTAATCGACCCATATGTTCTTAAACGACTGCGCAGAATAAAAAAGTTTTAGCCTTATAAGTAATTTTATTGCGGAATTTCGTAGCTTGTAGCTTATTCAAGCTACAAGCGCAAGCTCCTACATTTTCTAAATAACGGTGTCTATGGAAAACAAGAGCTTACCTAAAAAGACGGTTAGCACCACTGTATTTAGCGTACTCGAATTATGTTTACCCGCCAAATGCCCCGCTTGTCGGCAAAAAAGAGGTGTCAAATTCGAGCACAGTATAATTTAAATGCACATACCAAATTCTTTTGCATTTAATCCAAAAATTGCACCCTGTTCCTTGGGTACATTGTATACGTGGAGAGCCATGCATTTAAATATAAAATTCATTTATAAACATATTTTTATTTTCATTCATAAATGCATATGTATATAAAACTAAATTTATATTAAGAACTGGTAATTAAAACTAATACATAAATGGTTTTGTTAAAATACATTTCTGTTAATGTATTTGCCACTGAAAAAAAGGCAACATTATTTGACCGCAAATACATAAGTTATATTAGAGTTTTCTTATATTCATCTTATTTTTTAAGACGTTTTATAATCAAAACTGTTGTTGAAAACTTTCGAAAATGTCAATCTGATCTTGTTGAAAATTTCGGATTTTAAGAAAAAAAAAAACATGAACTTGAAGTTAAAAAAGTATCAAGGATTTTGTCGATAAACGAAAAGGAATACTAACGATCTATGAAAGAGTTACATACATACATACATATGTATTTAAAAATTATACCCATAATAATAAATGAATACATTTACATAATGTTTAATTAGTATTACATATTTAGAAATTATGTTTAAAACTTTCTTATTAACAAAAAGCTTTATAAATTAAAATTTCACTCAAAACGGCACATTACAAAAAATGTTTAAATAATTTGTGAGTGTGTATGTATACTTAATTCAAAATGTTTGGCATTTTCTTTTTTACTCTTACAACCGATTCTAGTTTCTTTCATACAAAAATTCCAATTTAAAACTAACGGTTTTATTTTGTTACTTACACACTAATCTCCTCACTAAATACAACTCTATTTTGTTTTTCTTTAAATAACGTGCATTTTATTAAAACGAAATAACAGAACATAATAGATAAAGAAAATGATAAATCTGTGCTGCCATTTTGACGCTTTTCGGGTATTTTATCACACTTGTTTGGTCTCGCTATCCCTTTACTTTTTCCGAAACCCTTTTTTAATGGGTATTTTTTAAGCTTTCTCTTTTTCTTTGTTGCGCTTCTACTGCTTTTCATTGAAACAATGTGACTAATGTGTCGATTACGGATGTCAACTGAACTGAATTTATGTTTTCAGCAACGAAATCAGGCAACACAACTAAGGTTCAGTT
The DNA here is from genome assembly GCA_943735925.1 of Pollenia amentaria. Lineage (NCBI taxonomy): Eukaryota > Metazoa > Arthropoda > Insecta > Diptera > Polleniidae > Pollenia > Pollenia amentaria. The sequence goes on along the minus strand of OX031010.1, from coordinate 176,254,700 downwards.
GCAATCTGTAATCGACCCATTAGGTTTTTTGCAATTTAAGTATTATTCGTATTCGAATATCGCTAGTTTTTGTGGATAATATTTAGAAAAAAAAGACGAAGCGGGTATTATTGATTTCATACCTAATTTCATTATTAATTCACCTCTAATAAATCAAATAGAAATTTCCCTGAAGAATCTAACATTGCAAAAATGGAAAAATAAGGAAAGAACTGATAAATTTTGGATTCAAGCCAACAATTTTAAAAATTATTTGGGAGAATATTTTTTCAACAACTATCTAACTTTTTTTATTCGTAAACTTTCATTTCCTTACTCAAAAGCAGAAGTCGAAAGAACATTTGGTTTAATGAACTTTTTAAGCCAAAAATTAGAATTCGACTTTCTTTAAGCTCAGACAATTCATTATTGCTTTTTTATATAGGGCATAAAAAAATGAAAAATTTGTCGCTGTAACTACAAATTGCCTTCGAGTGTTAACTTAAAAAAAATAATTAAAGTCAAACTTAAAAAAATCTGAGAATTTCATTAAAAATGTTTTGTGGCTCGATGACAACGATTATGAAACAGATATGTATATTTGAAAATAAAATATTTTTTTTATAAAACGTTATCTAATCAGGCATGTCATGAATTCCGTTCGGAATGGAAATGATTCCGTAGTTACCATTCCGATCGGAATGGTTTTAGCTTCTATAGATTCCGTTCGGATTCATTAAACCTCAAAAAAATATGAAACCACTTTTTGTGTATTAAATATGGCAAGAAAGAATTAAAGTATGGCAACATTAAATATTAAATATTATTTTTCTTCATTATAAAATAAATCATTTATTTAAAAATTTTAATATCCTTTTTTATACATAAAATTTTTGTGCCAATTTCTGCCTTTTTAATGTGTTATGGTGGAAGTACCCATCCACAGAAGTGTCACGTAACGTCACCAATAAATTTATCTTATATTTTATAAATATATAAATTATTCTTTGATAAACAATTTAAAATGCTTGGTAGCGTAACATGACAAAAAGTAAAATTTTCTGTGGAAATACCCATATGAAAAGCAAAACCTCAAATTTTTAAAAGTTTTTTGTTCAAACTCTAATTTTTTTCTCTTGGCGCTTTTTACATTTGTTTTTGTAATTTTGCTCTTTTTAGCCGTTTTCTCAATACACTCGACGTTTTACCTTATTATAAAATGGCAACACTGTAATAAATTATGACAAATATTCAACGTTGTGAATTCGCCGTAAAATCAGTTGTTGCGCGACGTTTCCTATTAAAGGTTCGTTTCGTGGCTTTTCTCTTTTCTTTTTTGGGTTAATACTAAAATATAGAAATATATTTGTTTAATTTGGATAAAAATAATAAAATTAAAGGCTGTAAATAATGCAAAATTAAAAAGTTTAATAAAAGTTTCTTTTTAACAAATAAAATAGCAAAAAGAAGACATAATTTTTACCACGTCTCAAATTTCTTTTTGTCTTATACCCATGTATTTTTTAATAAATTTTCTACATTTGTGTGTTAACAACACCTTTCCATTAGTAAGCAACTAAAGCAAAAACACAACAACAACAGCAGTCCGAAAGCAAAAGCAGCAAATTAATAAAACGACGTAGTTGTTGTAGTTTTTCAGTTTTCGAATTGTATTTAAATAAAACAAAAGTAAAAAAAATATAAAGTGGCCTTATGAATAATTAAAATAGTTAAAATTGGTAGCAAAGGTTTAATACGAAACTTGGTGTGAAAGTAATCAAAAAAAGTTAAAGTTTTTTACATACCTATGTACATATGTATTTATAAAAAAAATTATAACAAGTGCTTTTACAAAACGAAATATCAAAAACATCCTGTACACGAGGATCTGTATCGTGTTTTTTTAATAAAAAATAAAAAAATACAAAGTTCCACCTTTAAGTGCTCTTATTATATAAAATAAATGGCTTGAAAATCTACTGCTACCTATTTGTTGTTATTTTGCCTTTTCTCAATCATCATCATTGTTAACCATACAGACAACACAGGAATATAAGGTAAAGTTAATTAAGTGGTTTTTGGTGCAAATAGACATAAAAACAAAAAAAAAAATTTAGACAAATAGCTACATACCTAGGTACAATATAAAAAAAGTTCTTCTGCATTTTTTTTAACCAAAAAGCAACAGATACCTTAATGCTGGGTACAGACAGTGCAATCTACATTAAATCAATCCCGAAATATCAAAACGTTTGAATGTTAATTAAATCTCGAATGACTGAAAATGAATGAAATTTGGCAGATTGCGTAAATGCATTGCATAGCGTGTACCTACCCAGCATAACTCTTTGTTGGTGTTTAATTATCATAACCTACTTGTTGCTATTTTTGTCATCTTATCTGTTACAATTATTTGATATTTTAGCTTAAATAGGTAATTCTGCAAAAATATTTTTAAAATTATTTCCAATTATATTTTCTTATTCATTCTTTTTACACTCAGTCAGCGTCTTGTCTTTTGTTGGTTTAGCATGGGAGTGTGTGTGTTTTTTAAACTAACACATGCACACGTGTAAAGTTCTCGTATGAAAAAAAAACAATTAAAAAAAAGAGTTTTGCTTTTTGTTCTCTTTCTCTCTCTTCATTTTTATTACATTTTGTTGTTTTGTTCTTAATTGTGATAATGATAATGACAGGTTTTTGTAACAGTTTTGTTTACATTCCTCATTTAAGTAATTTTATTTCGGTTGTAATTAAAAAAAAAATTATCGATTGAATTATGTATATGAACTTTCCTTTTCCGGTTTTTGAAATTGTTAAAATAGAAACATCAGCGGGCAAATAATGGCATTCGATCATAGTTGCCAAATAAAAGTAAAATTTTAAGTTAGACATCGTCAAAGAAATTCTTGATTCATGGTCAAAATTTTCAAATGGACCTACCTAAATCATCACAAAAAATAATGTGATGCTATTACGCGATGAATGACATGTTGCTCCTTCCTGTTGGAACCATTTCTGCTCCAAATGATTTTAAATGAAAGTAAAAAAAATCAAGATTTATTTGGCTGTAACATTCTTCATTCACGGTAATGTTAGCACCGGTTTCGGATTTAAAGACAATTGGGCCGTACCGCAAAAAAAGTGATTTTTTTTGGAATGTCTTAAGAGTCTCATTAAGATTGTGCTCTCTCCCGAAACGACAATTCTGCTTGTTTACATATCCGTTAAGCCAGATGTGAGCCTCATTGCCGAAGATGATTTGACGATAAAAATCGGGTTCAACTACCAGATGATTCTCAGCCCCTTCAGCGAACACACGACGCAATTGATGGTCCGCTGGCTTTAACCCATTTTTCGCCGCACCATATAAACTGACAATATAATAACGAAATAAGATTTTAAGTAACTGTAAGGAAAAAAACATTGCAACAAAAAAAAAAAAAAAAAAAAAGAGTGAGTGCCGGTGATTATAATCACCGGTCGGCGAAGAATGGGTTAATTCTTAGTTGGATCTTATATGAATGTAGGCCAAGATTTTTCTCAAACATTTTCCAAGTAGTGGACGGGCAGAGACCGAATTGCTGAGAACAGCGTCGGATCGGTAAATTGAAGTCCCCTGTTACACTTAGGTCTACTGCGACTATAGTTTCTTCTGTAGACACGGTACGGGCTCGATTTGTGTGAATATTGTACCAAAGAGTAAATACAGTCATGCATCGGTCCATAGTACTGCGTACTAGTTGTTCAGTTGAAAGATTATGCGCGCACCGTTAACTTGACAAGGAGCTCTATAAGCTTAGCGATCAGAACGCGAATTTTGAAATAAATTTCCACAAATTGTAAACATTGTTCTAGTGCAACTCTTTGTATGGTAATAAGTCAGATTATACTGAAAAAAGTCAAACCCACTAAATAAGTATGACAGCTAGTTGTACAGTTATCCCTATCGGAAGTTTCATACGTCTAATATTTTTATATGTATAGGTATTAAATTTTTTTTTGTAAACTTGTACAAAATTTGTTATTTGAAAAATTATAAAATTAAGGGTATAAAAGGTCAATCTTCAATAGTCCAGCTTTGAACCCAATATATCAATAAATTTCAAAACTGGCAACCGTGCAATCCATAACGCTCGAAATTTCCTTTAAAATTGTATTGTAATTTCGATCGAAATGGAATGCCGAGTTGCCCTAAGCCTAGACAATGTAAAAACATAAATGAAGAATTTCAAAATACCTACAGTCGTGGACTTAAAATTAGGAATTACATTGCAGCCCGATTATTTTAATCGTAATCGCGATTAATCGCACCGTTTAATCGTAATCGAAATAGCATAATATTTCGCGCGATTACGATTATAAACATTTAACATTCCAAATATTCTATTTCTTTTACAATTTAAGTTAAAAATATATAAAAACACGAGTTATTTCTTAAAATTGCTGCAGTAAATTAATCGATTACGCAAAATATAGTCCTACTATGAGTGGACCAGTATTTGTGGGAGGAGTATTTAATTACTCCCTTAGAGGTTTCTTACGACGCACAGTGGCGCCCGTAGAGCAAACGAGGTTGCAAAAATCAAAATTTTCATGAGTGCCGACGAAGTTTTGAATAAACCCATGTTATAGGAAACTTTTCAACGATTTCAAATATGCCACTCTTAATAATATCACATTTTTAGTTTAGAAGATATAACCGTTCAAAGTTGACCGACTTTCGGTTTTCAAAAAAACACACAATTTTTAGTCAATTTGTTGCGATTTCAGGTGTAATATCACGAAAAATAGGTAACGAATCGCCTTATTTTTTGTTTGTATTGATTGATGTATTTATTAAATGTATAATGATAAAAAAAAATTAACTGTTTGCTTTGTGTTTCTCCTGGTAAATCACTATTTAAAAACTATCCGTTTTTTCACTATTTTTCAACTTTGACGGAAAATAAAAAAAAACTATATATTTCTATATTTGCCATATTTGCAAAACCTGTTCTTTGATTATTTCTTTACATAATTCAAAAGGTTTTATCTGCCCGTACGTGCCCGTTTGGCTTCTAGAGGTAAAAAAGTTTAAAAAGACATGGTTGCAGAAATTGTATGGCGTCCATCCCTTATATGTTTTGACTGACAGTAGTTTGATCTAATAGTTATTATATTAGCAGGTACGTACCTCACATAAACAATACTTTGGCGTACAAATGGTCAGGAACAATATTGACTTATGGTCCCTACAGGTAGGCACAAATCTTATTTGGACACGTGCATAATATCAAAATTGCATTATTCAGCATAAATCCATATGTATGCAGGGAACAGGTAAATTTTTAGGCATGGTAGCATAAGCCTATATATTGCAAAATAAGCATAATGCCTGGATTAGTCTACGCCTGAAAGTTGGCGCAACAATTACTGAAACCATTTAACAATTTAAGTACTGAAAACATGGCGTTGTACAATTTAAAATTATTTGAACTGTTTAGAAAGTCAACCACACCAAAGTTTTTCACGGAAGTGAAAATTCTTCCTGAGAAGTTGACATTGATCAGCAAATGAGGCTGCGATGGATCATCCGGACAAAGCGTTTATAAGCAAAGGATATCTCCCGATGACGCTACAATATCGGACGGAAATATGTTTATGGCATCTGTTGTTCCTTTGCGGCTAAAATCGGATGATTCCCTACACTGGAAAAATCCACGTCCGTCATCAGTGCATTATTGCCGACCAATAATGTTTCAGTTTGCAAGGGAATCGGCAGAACTCATAAGGACTACGGTGAAGGACATTAAAGAACAAATAAGCAAGATTAAGCCTACAAAGCTGCAAATTGGAGAAGGAAAATATATTGAATGCAATTACGAGTTCCACCTGACCATGGTTGACGGAAAAGTCGTAAACGAACTGACAGGAACAACCTCAACAATGTCATGCCCGATTTGCAAAAAGAGTCAGAAGAACTTTTTTCAATTCAATTCAATTTATTTCATATATAATATGTTACATCTCAATTTTATATAATTAGTTGTAAAGAGTTTAAGATTAGTATCTTTTTCTGCTTAATTATAACATATTTCAATTAGTTATCATATACATATATATAGACAGAATTATATTGGAGGTAAAAATTTAGCAAAAACCTATTTAAACCCCTTTTTTCGTTTTATTTTTATATTTTTTTTATCGATTTTATATTATTATTTGTCAGAAGAACTTTGGTAATTTAAACGATTCTACAAATGAGGAGAATTACGAATATGGAATGTCACCATTGCACGCAAGGATAAGGTGTATGGAATTCTTGCTAAAACTGGCATATACCCTACCACAAGAGGAAGAAAACTTCGATGAAAATACATCAATAAAGGATAAGGAAAAGATCAGAAAGAAGCAAATACAGGATGCTTTTTTTAAACAAGTTGGACTAAAAGTAGACTGTCCCAAGCACGGATACGGTAACTCAAACGATGGAAACACTTCTAGGAGATTTTTTGAAAATGATGAGGCAGTAACTAGAATCATTGGAATTGACAATCAAATCGTGAAAAGATTGGGAACGATCTTGGATGTTTTAAACTGCAAAGAAAATGTCAATTCTACAAAATATGGAGAATATGCGTCGAAAACTGCATCTCTTTTAGCAGAAATGTATCCAAAGAAGAAGTTGACCCCGACCGTCCATAAAATATTGGCGCATGGTAAAGATATAATTGAGTACCAGTCTTTGCCAATTGGAGAGCTTTCTGAAGAAGCACAGGAGTTTCTTAACAAATTTTATAAAAAATATAGATTGCAGAACACATTCAAAGCATCAAGGGCAAGGCAAAATGAGGACCTCTTCAACATGTTGGCAGCATCTTCCGATCCACTTATTTCTTCCCTGCGGCATGTGAAGTCATGAATAGAGATACAAAATAATTATAGTTTAGAAATGGTTAGTCTTTTAGATATACCTTCTCTTAGGGCACTGCTACACGTTCAATAAATATCGTGATATTTCTAGTATCACGATATTTATTGAACGTGTAGCATGCAATATTGATGGATCGCGATCCATATCGCATAATAGCCTAATTTGATGTGATCCATCAATATGGATCGCGATCCAAATATCACAATATATATTGAGCGTGTACCAGTGCCCTTACGAATTGTGATGAATATTTTACAGAAAATTGAAAAAATAAATTTAAGAAAAAAAATAATTTTTTTTTTAATTTGTTGGGTAATAATTTAAAACATAAAACCCTTAAGAAAAAAAATAAAAACAATCTAAAAATGTAAAAATAATTTTTTTTAGTTACCATAAAATTGATTTTTCTACTAATTTTAACTTTGATAACCCATAAGTAGGCCCCTACAAAGCGTAGCACCCTTTCCAAACGCTCATTTCATAGGCTGAACAGTTATCTATCATATGCTGTTTAAACTGTTCAATTATCTTATTCGGTTCAAAAGATATGATTTTTGCAACGAAAAAACTCAAATGGCGCCACTGTGCGACGTCTCGAAATCCCATTCAGGTCTGTTCTAAGGGCCTCAATCTGAAGTTAGAATATAATTGAAATTTTCTTATATTCCACCACTCGGTACATAGCTCCTGAGAAACCGGGAAAAATGTCCATTATAGTTTTGGCATCTCCTCCCTGAGAGCTTTCTAACGATGTCTCGAAACCCCATTCAGGTCTGTTCTAAGTGCCTCAATCTGAAGTTAGAATATAATTGAAATTTTCTTATAATCCACCCCTTGTTACATAGCTCTTGAGAAACCGGGAAAAGTGCCCATTTTAGTTTTGAAATCTACTCCCTTAGAGCTTTCTTACGATGTCTCGAAACCCCATTCAGGTCTGTTCTAAGTGCCTCAATCTGAAGTTAGAATATAATTGAAATTTTCTTAAATTCCACCCCTCGTTACATAGCTCCAAAAAAATCCATAACCTCATTACATTGTTTTGTTTTGGCGGGTCCATGAATGCCCATGTGTCCCAAATAGGGTAAACTTAAGAAAATTGTTTAGTATAGACAAATTTTGTAAGACTTTCTTAGTTTACAAGATTAAGAGCGAGCGATTCATCAGATCGTAGAAAGGCAAACACATACTTGTGTATTTTATAGTAATGTTGGTGCCATTTGACTCTCTTTTTTTCAAAAAAACTGCATATAAAGAAAAAAACTTGATTCTAACTTAAAAACTGCACATAAAAATAGCCCAAATAAGTATATAATTTATTTCATATTTTAGGCATACGAGTAGTACAGAAACAAATACAATATTATTATATTAACGAAATTAGTTGGCTAAAATTTTAGGTCAAAACTGTACGTTTGTAAAAACCGCTTGTGTTGTTAATTTGAGTATTTGACAAAATATAAACACATGTTTGTAGAAAAATGACAATGTTGAATATTATTCATACTGTTTAGTGCTAAATTTAATCATTAAAGCTTGCCACTGTTATGTAAAATAATGACGTAAGAAATAAAATAACAAAATTTTAAGAAAATACGTGTGTTTAAGTACGTGTAAATAAGAGAATAACAAAGCGCCCATGGGCGGCCTTTTGCCTATCTATGCAATACTATTGTGTAGGGTATAATGTGGTCGGGCTTGACTGACTTTACTTTATTATTTGGTTATTTTGTTTTCTACAGCTCTCCAATTTTAAGCATATGAGAGAAAACTTTGTATGTTGTTAATTTTTTTTACATTTACAGCATTCGATATCGATCGAAATTTGCATTTAAATTGTATTGTAATTTCGATCGATATCGAATTCAATTTGTCCCCTTATCTTCTTTTATTTGTTTACATTGTTTTTACTCACACGTACGTGTGAGTTTCTTTTTGTTAAAATCCGAAGAAAACGGTTTTCCGATTAATTTAATGTAGAATTGCAAAAGCTTGAATGAATGGCGCAAAGTTTATTGGAAAAAGGTATAAAGAAAACTCAATATCACAAAAAGGAATACATTTTATTTTAATTTTTTAATTTTCAAATGCTAAGGTTAAAAGAACATTTGGCACCGTTACCATTTGTAAAACTGATTTGTCAAAGAGACTGCCGTATGAAATATTTACAGGAATTTTATTTGCTTAACCGTAACCACTTCTTCATATTTTTTTGAGACGTCCTTATTTTGTGTAAGGCACCCACAAAGTCACGAATATTTTAAAGCTTTCTTATTGTCCGTGTAGATTCCCCAGAAGGTGTGCTTCGCCTCTCAGTGGGCGTAGGTAAAGCACATTGAGGAATCAGATCTCTTGGTGTTACATCCACTGGGGTAAATAACAGGTGCATGCAACCTAGGATGCGCCAAACGTCTAAATGCTAGGGTTCTTGGGGTCCAAACGATTTCAAAGAGTTCGTAGTAACAACAGCGTACTTTTTTCTTCTATTGTCACGGGAGTCAGTAACCCCCGGTAAGTTCAAGCGCTGGTCTGACTATTGGTTCAGACCTCCGTAAGAATGCTTTTTGCGAGAAATGCTTCTTGTCTTTCGGGAAAATTGTCTTTACGGATGCCTTGCTCTTCTTAAAGGAATATTTTTTTGGGATCACGTAGTAGCTGTGGTTTAAAGTCAAAATCCGCGGAAAGGGTGAAATCCATATGGAAGGCTGCGGAGGAATCCCTAAGAGCTGTTGCTATACAGCTTGGATTAAATATACCAGCGGAGGTTGATAGCTCCGGCTCATAAACAACGGATGAGTGTATAATTATGGCGTTTTATACACTCGACTTACGACCTGTGTGCAATAATGATCCTTACACACACAGTGGCTATATAATTACTCGCCATTTGGTTAAGATTCACCATGAGATTAGGCCATATGGCAGCCGACATGGACAGTGTTTCATTCTGATTACACTACACAATTAACTCTCTCAAAGTTAACTACTTTGAAAATAATTTAATTTTTGTTTTAACTTTAAACTTTACATGGCTTGCATTTACAATAATGTAAATTGTCTACTCCTTGAATAATGGTTCTTTTACATAAGTAACAGTAAAGGTATTTCTAGAAGTTACACTGCGATAGGTTTTTTCTTAAAACATCGTTTCTAATTATGTGGCCACTAGTGTATGTAAGTAGCAAAACCAGGTACAAATTTTGATATCTTAAAAACCGTAAGTTTAATATTACGCGAAAATAACTGGTGAATGTGATAATTTTAAATGTTTATCACGCCTGAGAGAGTATAAACGCGATTGCAATATAAAATTTGAGTGCGTAACTGTGAGAATTTCAAAATACCTCGTGCGTGACTGTTTTCTTCCCTTGTAAGCGAACGTGATAGTGAGTCAAAAAGTACTCACTCGTCAACCTTTAGTAATAAACAACAGCAATGTGGGAATAATTTAATAGGTTTTTCTAAAATTATAAAAATAAATCAGGTCCAACAGTGTTAAGGTCGAAAATATAAGAAGACCACAGTTCATATGTTGCCTTATGTCGATTTCTTTTCTGAGAAATATGTTGCATAAATGGTACATGCTCTATCTCTTTTGTGTAGAGCATGTACCATTTATGCAACATTTTTCTCAGAAAAGAAATCGTAATTAGTGTTACTTTTTCTTATTAATGCCCGTAATTTCTACAAAAAGATAGCTGGTCGTGTTCGTAACTAACAGGTATCTTTACCTTTTTCACCATTCATTTGCCTTCGTGTTTTTACGTTAAGTATTCTTTTAAAATATTGCAGCACTTACACCATAGATTTCTATATACAGCTAGATTTATTTTTGTAGAAATTACGGGCATAAGCCCGATATTCATCTGTTTATTGTTATCAGTGTTGCCTAAACTTAATGAAGAAAAAATGCTAGATTTTTGTGAAAAATGCACAGAAAAATGCTAAATAATGCTTAATAATGTGCTAAAATAATATTATATAAAAATAAAAAGAAAAACGATTTAATTTGACATTAATTTGAAAATGTTTAATAACATTCACCGTGAGTTCGAATAATTCAGGAGTAGGCTTTTTGTGGTATCTTTAAATTATATGTCAATCTTCATAAAACCTGACCTCACAGTAGTATAATTCGTTGCCTAAGTTAAAAGAAATATTCTGAAATCAAAAATTCTTAAAAAAACTTAAACTAAACCGAATCTCAATAGAGCAATACAATTTTATTAAAATTTAATGCTTTTTTTAAATGATTGAAGGACGCTTTACATGGGGCCTATGGTCAATTATGGACCCATCTTCATAAAATTTTAGTGCGACTTCCAGGCATATAAAACGAAATTGTCCAAAATTTAATGAGAATCGGTACATACTGTCACCACTTTGAATTTTTGTTAATTTTTGAAACAAAAATTTAAATTTTTTAGAGAGGTTCTTCCACATTTGAGTTCAAATCTCTTTTTCTACTAAGCCGATTTCAGATAGATTTCAATCCCAAACTGCTTAAGGGAACAAGAAAGAGTTTAACATCAATATTGTTCTTTTTTGTCGGGACTATCGAAAGTACAGTCGGACAGGCAGGCAGACATGACTAAATAAAAATAAATCAAAATCGATTCAAAAATTGATCTCTAGGTAATAAAAAAATAACGCAGCTTTAAAAAATTTATATTTAATCACATTTTTAAGTTAGCTTGGTTAAAACAATTAAATTTCATTACGTTCACAATTAAATTTTAAAATTTTAAAAATAATAATATCATTTTATATCTGAAAAAAACCTTATAAATATTTATTTGTTTGCACATGTAGTAAAAAGCTATAAATTAGTGGAAAAATAAAATTTTATCACTTAAACTAAAAAATGCTAAAAAAAAGTGCTCAATAATTTTGGGAAAATGCTGAAAAAAGTGCTAAATGCTAGAAGCGTTTTTTCCATGCTAAGTTAGTTTAAAAAGTGCTAGATCTAAATTGGCAACAGTGATCGTAATATAAATATTTTTCATCATCAGTCAGTTGCTTGTTATAGCAACCATCCTTCTTATTCTACCAAATATAAAATATTGCCTTAGTGCAATCTTCCACACACTCGACATTTATATTTAACTTATTGACTAGAGTTGTGTCGGTCATGAACGACCTCGTTCAATTGAACGGATCTGTCAGACGAACGATGAACGGCCGTTCAATTTCATCGTTCAATCGTTCACTTGGGTCTTCTTGTCAGACGTTCACTTGTGTAAAGAAAAACTGGTTGAAAAGAAACAACAATACGATTGTGGTTTATATGTTATACTTTATTGTTTTATATTATTGTATACATATATATGTATTTATTATACGAATATGCTATATCTTTATACATATGTATACTTATTTCTTTTAACACGTTGCCGTATTCAATCAATTGTGAATGACTGAACGAAAATCACAAAAGACAAACTGACACAAAAGACCCACTGACACAAAAGACAAAGTGACCTGAAATGACCGATTGAACGAAAAGAACGAGCTCGTTCACTGATTCGAATTGAACGATAATGACCGGTCACTTAAACGAACGATTAAGCCCAATACTATTATTGACCATTCTGGTTAAAAATTGTAAATAGCATCCTAAATATTAAGCGAAAAAAGGTACTTTAAATTAAACATAAGTTACTGTTCCCTTATTACAAAATCTCAATTACCAATTGTAAAGACTTGTAAATATAAGACCACGTCATTTCAAAATATAATTGCGCTTGTTATAGTAAACATATTCGAGAAACATTACTCTCTTTACTTTTACCCAATTCTTCAGGCAGAATTAAGTTAAATGTGACCCATGAAACAAAGAAAATAAGATAGTGCATTGAAATTTTAAAAAACAGCTCATGTGCGTCATAGTAGTAAATGAGCACAAACACGATAACACAAACACGTATATGTGGTATGCTGAATTTTTGCTTACATTTAAATTTCTTAACCACAGTGACGTAAAAATCACGTCAAAATGAGAGTAAAAAGTTAACGGACCTGCGCCATGCGCCGCTATCTTGTTGTTTTATGAATGCGACCTTCCCTAGATCTTTTTTTTTTTTTGATACAATTGGGATGTTTTTTGTACAATTTTTAGTAACGTGTGATTTTTTAGCTATTATCTTTTTGGCAACACTGGTTTAAACAGCTGACGCACGTTTCGTGTTTTGTTTCACTGTCAAACATCTTTAATTTGGTCTATAATTTAACCATGAATCGTCTTACAAACGAACAACGCTTGCAAATTATTGAATTTTAAGAAAGTTCATCGCGCGCTTCTTCCGTTTTATGGTCAGTTTAATCGACCCACATTTTTGGCTCAATGGGTACGTTAATAAGCAGAATTGTCGATTTTGGAGTGAAGATCAGCCAGAAGCAAGAGCTACCAATGCATCCAGAAAAAGTCACAGTTTGGTGCGGTTTAAGGGCTGGTGGCATCATTGGACCGTCTTCTTCAAAGATTATGCGAATCGTAACGTAACTGTGAATGGTGAGCGCTACCGTGAGATGATATCCAAATTTTTTTTTGCCCAAAATGCAAGAGCTTGACTTGCATGAAATGTGATTTCAACAAGACGGTGCCATATGCCACACAGCACGCTTAACAATAAACTTATTGAGAGGCGAGTTCGGTGAACATTTTATTTCGTGTCATTTAGATCGTGTGATTTAACGCCTTTAGACTATTTTTTGTGGGGCTATGTTAAAGCTCATGTCTATACACACATGCCCGCTTCAATTGACGCATTGGAAGACAACATTGAAGCATTTATTCATGAGATACCGGCCGAAATGTTGAAAAGAGTATGGCAAAATTGGACTAAGCGGATTTAAGGGGCAGTCACGGTCAACATTTGCATGAAATAATCTTCAAACATTAAATTATATGGACCGTACTATCGATTCAAATAAAGATTTCATGCATTTTTCTGAATTTTATGTGTTTTTTTTTTAAACTTTCCTATAGCTCTTAAAAAATTACCCATTACAATATAATATTATATTATGATTTTACGCTTTTATATAAAATATGCACTAAAGTTGATTGCATCTATGAAACCAAAGATTCAGATAGACCTTGTTGATTCAACATCTTGTCTGATCAATTAAACTTTTTTTTATAACTAAGTCCAATGTTCAACAAAATGAACTTTCGCATAATTATTTATCATTACTATTTTTTTTTATTGTTTGTAGTGATTAATATTTATTATGAATAAAGGCTTAAAATAATAAGTCCAATTTGATACTGCGCGTTTATAATTAACAACTTTAGGAAAAAATTATCCTCCCGAGTTTTACCCAATTCTTCAGGCAGGATTAAGTTAAATGTGAGCTTCTCTATTTATTTCTTTGATACAATTGGGATGTTTTTAGAACAATTTTTAGTACAATATAATATTATATTACAGGGATGTTAAATAGGGTTTTACATTTTGTACCAACTTTCAAAAAAAAATTACTTTTTGGATCTTCACGGTACCATTTTTTTTTTAATTTATTAAAACAACAAAAAGTACATAAAAATTATATTGTACCCAAAAAAATAAAACTTAACATTAGCATACATTATACGTATGAATTAAAATATGTACCTTATTATTAAAGTCTTATAAATATGAAATCAAAATCGGTCAGTTATTTGTTTAGTTAATAAACTATTTGGAATTTTTACATCATAGCAGCATGAATTTGTCCATTTAACCAATCCTTTGTTTGTATAAGACTTGATAATTAATGTTGGCACATGTGGTCTGTTTCTTTCCTTAGTTTTTAATACATTTTGAAAAGAAAAAACTCCACATTTGCAGACGAATGTGGAATGGATAAAATTCCAGCAACGACTCTAGAAATGTCAGTAAACATATGGACATTCAGCTCATTTTGTAAATTAGCTATTGCCGACCAAAAACTATAAATGTTTTCAGTTTTTAATGACTACAGTTGCTCGATATCAGCTAAAGCTCGAAATGGATTATTGATTGAATCAAAATTTGCCATTTCATTCGGGAACATTTTTTCTAGAAGAGGTACAATACAACTTGTTTTACCTGAAATAACATTTTCAGGAGTAAATTTATGGAACCATATTAAAACTTCGTTATTATCGTTCACTTTGGTTCTCAAAACTTTGCATTTTCTTTCATATCGATATTATTTGTAGAAATATTTATACCCACTTCTGTTCCGCAATAAATTTCATCAAAGGGCATGTGAGTTTTGTAAAGGTTAACGATAGATGTATCACATTCATCCAAAACATTTTTATTCATAAAATTACGTGCTATTTGTCGGAACAAAAAAGTTAGCCTTTGTAAAAATACATGCAATCTGATTGAATTTCTAAATTAACCATGTTAATAGTTTTAAGTGAATATTGCATAAATAAAAAATAAATACAAATTAAAAGAAGGATTTTTAAATCCTTATAAAAGTAATAATAATTAAAATAAAAATTAAATGCAATGAATTTGTTGGCTATACTAAAAATTAAAAAAATGAGAAACAGAGACAAATTTTTAAATTGTACCAAATGAGTCACGGTAGTCCACGGTACTTTAGAAGCTCAAAATGTACCAAAAAAAGTACAATTGTACCAACTTTAACATTACTGTTATATTATGGTTTTACGCTTTTATGATAAATATGCACTTAAGTGACTGCATCAATGAAACCAAAGATTAAGATGAACCTTATTGGGCTTAATCATCCAAAAAAACATTTTATCTGATCTAAAACATTTTTTCTTATAAGTCCAATTTGATACTGCGCGTTTATAATTAACAATTTCGGGAAAAATTATCCTCTCGGATTTCACCCAATTTTTCAGGCAGAAGTAAGTTAAATGTCACCTTCCTTGTACTTTTTTTCGATACCATTGGAATGTTTTTAGGACAATATTACGCTTTTACGCTTTTATATTAATTAGGTATTAAAGGTGATTGCATTTATGAGACCAAAGATTAAGATGGACCTTGTTGTATTTACCTATCTGAAAAAACATTTTGTCTAATCAATTAATCTTTTTCTCAAAAGGCCAATTTTGCATCACAAAGAGTATTACTATCCGAATATTTCTGAAATTAAAAATTTTTGATCATACAATTGTACCGATTCTAATTCTGTTTTTCTTTATGACCCAGTCCGGTAAAATCTTCACTTTAAATCTATCTCCCACTCTCTGTTTATCGTGTTAATAAAATTTCAACACGCTTACATACATACACACAGATGTATGTGCAACTACCTAATTAAAATTATTCAATGCACTAAATAAAATAAAAAAAATATCATTCGTTATACAAAAATAGAAAAGCATTTATCAATCATAAGTATATTTCTTTTAATTTGTGATCTAAAAGGAATAAAAAAAATATTCTTAGCAAGAATAAAATTGGCATTTTGATTCGTTTATATTAATATTTTGTTCTTTCTTTAGCCAATAAGTGTGTCACTCACTCACTTACCTGACGGCCAACTGATTCATACATTTTCCTCTCGCGCACTTTTCTTCTGCTTCTTCTTGTTCAAATTTCTGGTAGTGCTGCCGATAACAGTCCATCTCATTTGGCCGCAATGTTCACACGCAAAACGCTAAAACAGTCTTATATTTCTTTTAAATACAAAAAAGTTTTAGAAGAATTATATGTATAAAGGAAACGAGAAAAACGCTGCACGGATAGACAGACATAGTGAACAAAAAATAAATAAATAAATGTAAAGCAGAAACATTCGGACAGTTTTTTCATTTGCCTCTTCGACTAATTCTCTTAACGCTACATATTATTTTTTAGCAAACAAGAAATTTATTTGTTGCAAAAAACAAGAAATATACAAATAATTTGCTAAAAACTACACAAAAACTTTCACATTTTGCTTAAAGTAAATTGAACGTAAACTTATTTTGAAAAGAGTAAGAAATATAATAGAGAAGAGAAGAAATTGATCGGTAGAGTTCAGTTATAAAGTTCCCTATTTTTTTTTTTGCACTTTTTGAACTGGATAAAATTATGTAATTACCAGGTCATTATTAATACACAAAAAATATAAAATTATCAGTTACACAGATGAATGTAATACATACATATCGTCACCAAAAAAACAAAACGGCATAACAATAAACAAAATTCGAAACAGGCGTTTCGATTGATTTTGTTCGTTTTATTAAACGCGATCAAAAATGACGTCTTTATTAAAGAAATTCAAACGCCAAGTAGGGATGGGCAAATTGAAAAAATATATCGTTATATATCGTATCGATATTTATTAATTCAAAATATCGATATATCGATGTATCGAACGTATTAAGCTGAAATTATTACCAAATTTAAAAACTTAATATACCCATGTCAATACATATTACATGTAATAAAAAAAATTCAAAAAAAGTAAAGAATACAAAAAAAATTTTATTTATTCGCCATATGAAATAAAAAAAAAAAAATTTTATTGGGATTATATAATGCCGGATTATATACTGCCGGTAAACGAAACTTGTGACACATACTACGAGTATACAAGTAAACTGTGCAATATTATATTTTTAATATATAAGAACATGCTCCAATAAAAAAAAGCAAAATAGGTATTTTTTTTTATTAACATTCCAACTTTCATGACTCTATTGCTGCGAATACGCCATAATTAAGGCGATTCTTTGCATAATTCGAGGAACCCTTTCCAGAATTTTTTTTCCGCGCTTATTTTTTTGTTGTCATCTCTTAAAAAACCGAGACAAAACTGAACTGTGTAATTTATAAAAAAGTACAATGGAAAATCGCCGTTATTTTCTTAATATTAGTTAAAAAACATATGATGCAATTCTTAAAAAACAACAATATTGTAAGCAGTTGAGCAACGGTTAAAATGTTGAATTGTATTTTAAAGAGATCTTTAAAATATCGAATTCGATAGTCGTAGATAAATATCGATATATGGGTATTTTTAATATCGGCGATATTTGTATGTCGATTATAATTTTTTTAATAATGATATTTTCATATATCGATATTATTGCCTACCCTAACGCCAAGCACACCTTGTTGTTATTGATTTTTTTAAAGATTTTTGCTTCTACTGTAAATAATAAAAAGCGTTGTTACGCCATTTTGCATTTTAGTTGCCTATCGGGTATTTTCTATAAATCGAAATGAAGTGAATTTACAATCGAACAAATTTTGGAAGCAAGCCTGTAAATGAAGTTCGTAAGAATATTCCGTTTTATATCCTTCATACTTTTAGTGCCAATTATCTTTAGAAGAACAACACATAAAAACAGGAAAAACTAAATTCAGTTTGTAAATAATTGGAATCAAAATTTCGTTTGATTTCAATTCCACTTAATTTTGATTTCTAGAGCATGCCCGTATATGTACTTATGTTTGCGGTGCGCTAAGCAAAGCAAAATGACCATAGTTTGTGCTGGACCGTCAGTCAATGGCTATTAAATTAAGTATCAAGCCCCAGTTAGCTGACAGAACCAGGTACATTTAAAATCAGCTGCTTAAGTTTGTTGTATGTAAAGAAATTAGAACGATTATAGTAAGCAGTTAAATAGATTTTTCTTACTTTTTTTTCTGTACGGTAACATTAATGTTACTGTCAGCTAACTGGGGCTTAAGTCAAGCTTAAAATCTTACTGCAACTTATGGTTAAATGATAAGGCTTATTTTGGTGAAATAGGTAAATCACTGAAATTAGCGTAATTGAAGCCAGCAAAATTTACAAGAACAAAAAGAAAACGTTTCCACCAACGACGGGCTGCATAGATCCATGGTTATCATTAATTTGGGATATCAATTGAATGGGATGTTAACTGAAAGCTGTTTTTTCAATAGAAGTGTAAAAATGCCATTTAGCGCATCAACTTGCATAAGGTAACGTTTTGCGAAAACTTTATTTGTCGAAATTATCTGGTAAATTTGGATTATATACTCTTCGATATATTAATATTTGTAGATTTATTTTTATGGGATTAAATGAAGCCAAAGGTCAACGATAACTTGACCGCGATCACCCGTTTATTACAAGGGAAATTAATTAACACTGCATAATTTGAAAAAAAAAGAAAACTTTACCCTTGCAGATGATATCGTATTAGTAAGTATTAGGGATGCCAAACGGGAAATCCCGAATCCCGGGATTTATTTTTATGAGTCCCGGGATTTTTAACATATCAACTTTTATGTATAAAAATGTTGGTTTATTTTTGAATTTTTATACTCCATACAAAAATATTTTTTTTAAAAAATTATATATAAGTTAATTTTTAATTGCAAATAATTCTTATTTTTGTGTTTAATTTTTGTTTTTGGAACAGAGCGAGTATTTCAAATTTTAATTTTTTGCTTGTAATATGACGACTATTTCTGGATTTTTGTATTTTGCGTAATAAAAACCACTATTTTAAGTAGAAAAGTAATTTGCAGATTCACATCTCAAGCCTTTTTTACAATTACGTTTAGCAAGTTCAGCTTTGGCTTAAGACATAATATTAAAATAAAAATGATTATTTTTATGCAAAATATAGAAATCAAGAAATAATTGTTATATATCAAGCAAAAAATAAAAATTATTGACGATCCGATTAAAGTATATTCATAAAATAAAGAATAAAAATTGTTATAATTGTAACAATTAAGTCGTTATATTTAAGAAATAGCTCATATTCTTTCCGGTCCAATAATAATAAAAAATTTGCTTAAAAAACATACGGTAAATAAAAGAATTTTTTTTATAAATAAACACTATCTGGCGTATTCAAAAAAAAATATTTAATTTTGAAATCTGATTACGGGATCGGGATTTCCAAAATCCAGAATACCGGGATTTTCAAAAATCAGTCCCGATTGGCATCCCTAGTAAGTATTAATGCAAATTCTTTGTTAGCACGAAATGGCTAGACAAATGAAAAAATAAGAAAATAAGTAAGTTAACCCCTTACCTGGGGGGCCTTCTCTCTATAACGATGCGAATGTAATTTCGGTTCGAAATCTAGACGCGATAAGAGACCAATACAATTTTTTGAAAACGGAGCCATACAGGAAATACAAATTAAAGATGGCGCAAATTGATAGTACTGAAATGTCAAAATATGTATAACAAAAAAAATTAAAAAAAGGAAAGTTAAGTCGCTTACCGTGTTTGTGTTTGAAAATTTAAATAAAGATTAAAGAGTATCAATCACTCGACTTACTACCATTTTTATTTGCATCGCAATAGAGATTTTCTTAAATCCCCTTGCTCGGCATTTTAATTTAAAATACACATCCAGAGATGAAACATTTTTCAATTTGCTTACCTCCAACAAAACTATTTTTGAAGAAAATATTTAAACAAACTATGATTATTTTAACCATATTATTGTCTCCGGCAACCATATTCATATTGTGGTTAGTTTAACAATATTTTTTTCACCGGGAACCATATTATGGTTAAATAAGTCCTCCATCAAGAAGCCACAACCATATTATGGTTGCCTCCGAACATGTTATGGTTAATAATAACAAAAATATTTTTAACACTTATAATAGCATGGTTGTTTTTTTAACCACATCATGTCGATTTTGGAAAAGAGGAAAATGCTATTGTAAATTGCAAGCCAAAGAATTATCAACGAATTATTGTTATATTATTGTTATTAATTATTGTTATATGTTTAGAGGCAACCGTAATATGATTGTAGCTTCTTGAGGGAAAACTTATTTAACCATAATATGGTTCCCGGTGAAAAAACATTGTTAAACTAACCACAATATGTTTTAACATTTTTGTTAAAAATCGTTTTGCTTTAAGCCTAGTACTCTGTTCAGTATTTCGTCCGAAATGTTGTCAAACTCAATATAAAAAAGAATTCTGTGAACTACAAACGAAAACATGTTGATAGAGTTGTTTGTACTCTATTTATATTACGAAAAACATTCGAAATGTTTCTAGCAACATTTTTATCTTCCGTGCGAAATAAGTGCAGCTCATGTTATTTCGCACGGAATTTTAAGCAACAGCTGATTATTTTTTGTAATTTTTTATTTTGTATTTGTAAAGTGGGATTTTTAACAAGCGTTTCACAAAGAAAAATGTAGAAAATTGCTAAAATTAATAATAAAATTATTTTTTTTTTGATTTGGGAAATTATAAAAATAATATTGTTTTACTTTTTTTAATGACAATTAAAGAAACATGATTTTTGTTTACCTTCGCAAAACAATGTTGTATACTTGCAACTAATAAAAAGGTTAAGTTTTGAAAATCGCGAGATAGATAATATTGATGCATGTCAAAATTTTCGTGTTAAATAATCAATGTTGCTCAACATTTTTCGCAAGTTCGAACAGAGTACTAGACTTGAAAAATGTTTTTTCTCTGCGTTCAGTCACTCGAAACAGCCGCACCAACATCCTGTTCAGGATCTGTTCATTTTATAGTCCTTATAATATCTGCCATTTCTTCAGAGAGTAAAACGCTAACAGGTAGGAGCTCCTTACGATAGTACTCACAAGTGAACCATCCTAGGCGGATGTAGATACGACCAACTAAACTCAAGCTTGTCTATGGCCTAAAATGGACAGATCTTCAAAGTCCAATTCGGCGCCTCGGCAAATTTGGTTTATGCACTAGTTACAGAGGTTTCCCTTTTCTCTTTAGTATAGATTTATAAAAGGTCAAATGATGTAAATTTGCATCGAATTAATATTTTTATTAAATTGAAGGATTTTTAAACCATCAACTGCTTGGGTTTAGCTTTTTTGGATTCCTATGCAATAGTAATTTTTTTTTTAATATTTAAATGTATGTATGTATTTCTTGTGAGTACATTTTTGTATTAGAACTTTCTGTAGGGTACCAACAGCTGTTTGTACAAAATTGGTTTCAAAGCGCAAACTCGTTAAAATTTTCAGTTTTCCAATGTAAAGGAATGTTGTTTTTTAACACATCGAAAATGAGAATTTAGTTTTCATTCAACTTCCGTTTCCTTAACACAAGGATACTCGATACAAGGCATTGAGTTTATCTCGTAAGCGTTAAACGTGTTGCGGTTTCTTAACGGGATGACATTTTGTTGATTCATGAGAATTTGATGACCGGTGACAACTGTTCGAGCAGTTTGTATGACAAAATTTCTTGCTTGACGAATTTTAGTTAGTTTGCGTACAAGAGGTATTTGTTGTTAGTGTATTTGTAACATGCAGATTAGTGTAATTCCGTGTAGTCGTAAAGCAGAAATGTTGCTTGAATTATTTACAACACAAACGTGCTACGAAATTCTTAATACAAATATGTTGCTTAAGTCAATTACACCCATTAGGAACATCACAAACTCAGGCAAATGTTTGTCAAGAAGTGAAGGAAAAATAAATTCAAATAAAAAACCTTTTAGCCGATTTTTTCTTCGGCTTTTAATTTATTCATATGACAAAAAAAAAAAAAAAATAAACTAAAAGAAAAAAATAAAATTATTTATTCTTCTTTTTTTATTTGTCCATTGCGTAATTTATTTGTTTTTCTTAATTTTCTTTTACTTTTTGTATATTTAATATGTTTAATT
Organism: Pollenia amentaria; assembly: GCA_943735925.1. NCBI lineage: Eukaryota > Metazoa > Arthropoda > Insecta > Diptera > Polleniidae > Pollenia > Pollenia amentaria. Next base: position 176,232,243 of record OX031010.1, on the reverse strand, counting down.
TCATTATATTTCTAATCTCTTTCTTAAATATTTTCTTTTAGATAACAACCAGTAAAAAAATAATATTTAAATAATTATCACTAATCAGTGTTTCCCAAACTGCCTTATCTAGAATAAAATAAATCAAAACAAAACTACGAGAGCTTCCTGTTAAAAAAAAATATCTTAAAAATAGAATTAAAAAAAAATATAATTAAAATTTAATTGCTACAACAAAAGGTTGTGCTTAAGATCAACAAAACAACGAAATAATCTAATTTTTTCTAAATAAAAAAATATAAAAAGGTTAATATCTTTAAGAAGTTAAAGTCTTAATAAAACAATCACTTAACATGGAATCCATGGAATATGAAATGGCACGCAACATGACGTTGCTTTTCTTTTTGGAACGTTTGCTAGATAAAGGCGAACCTCGTACCGTTCACGATTTATCTTGTCAATTTGGCAACAAGGAATTCACCAAGGAAATGCGTCAAATTGCTGGTGGATCCCAATCGGGTAAGTTGAGTTTTACTTTTTCTGTTAATCACTATATTATTTTAATATCAAGCAACAAGATTTAATGTATTTGATTTGTTTTATATTTAAACAAATGTATAGAAAAATGTTAAAACGACAACACAGCGGGAATATAAGAATATAGTTTTTAATTAAATTGTTGCTAAAAACGTTTTGGATATAAGTTTTATCTTTTTTTTAGCATTAAGTATTGAGCATATCGTCGGCTTAGAATGCAAGCCTGCTAAATCCACTGTTTATGTTAATTGAGATTTTGATGCTGTGTGGTAGAGAAAAATATGCCTCGTCGACCAGCATGAAGTTTTTCTTCAATTGGAGTCTTGAAGTGTTTAAAAAGATTTGATAAGAAAAACTGCTAAATCCACTCATAGAAAAATGTTTGTAAGAAAAACTGCTAAGTCCAGTTCATTATTAGTTCAGTGTGTAGTTCTTACTCCAATTTAGCTGTTTTTTGCGGCAATATGGGCGTTTTGTTGTATTCCACTTAAAAGCTTTAATTTTAAATAATAACAAGATCTTTTTGCAATTACATGGTTTTTTTTCAATAAAAACTACTAGGAAGTAGAAAGAAAACCTGCTATCTCCCTTAGAAATGATATAAATTGATGTGAGAAAACCTGCTAAGTTACAAAATCGTTTAAAATGCAATAAATACGATTTTTATTTTTGTAGATTGTAGTCATAGATGAAGAATACCATACTATATTTTTTGTTTTCCTCTTAAACTGCAAATATGAAATATAAGAAGTTTTTTGTCTCTCCTGTAAAATGTGCTGAAAGGGAATTAGCAGGCTTACACTCTCAGCCGACGATATAATCCACAATCAAAGATCGATTGCTACAAGTCTGCAACTTTTATACAGACAGCATCAAAGACCATTGCTTTAAAATTAATATTTAAATGTCATCACACCTCTTAACGTAATTTGGATCCTCTACTTTGCGCTCTTTTTGTATACAGTCAACTTAAAGAGCATTTCTTTGCAATCAATTGTTTCATATCATTCTATTTAAGAATTTGTGTTAAGATTCTCTAAAGTCTTTCTTTTTTTTGGAAATTTTGAAATCTTATATTCGAAATTTAAAATAATCAATTAATGCGAATTTGATTAAGTCAAACTGAAGCTTTATCAATCGAAGTGTTTTTAAAGAGAGTCTGGGATATACTAGCTCACATCTGTGTTCACATGGAATTACAACTAAACTCGTTTTTGAGAAGTTGTCAGCAAAGCATTTATAAATCCGGTTGCCCAAATTCAAGGTATTTAGATTAGGCCGGACTATGAGACATGTCCCTGCAACAATATTCGTATTTTCTTTTCGTGTCCCTTCGAAAACACGTTAACGATCAGATCAAGGCGAATTCATTTAATGCGAACTTAATAGACCGGCCGATTACTTTTTTTTTTAAACCCACATCACAATAGTGTAGAGGGTATTATGGATTTGTGCTGATGTATGTAACACCTTAAAATATTGGCCCTAGATCCACCTTAAAGTATACCGATCGATATAGAAAGTTATTCGATCTAACGATGGCCGTCCATTCTGGAATAGGCTCTTTGTGCCCATTATCAAACCAATTTTGATGATATTAAAAACATATGGACACATAAGCTACGCATTTTTTAAAAAATAAGACCACGGGGGCAGCAAGGATGCAATTTCTGCCTCTCCGATACTATATAACAGATTTTAATGAAATTTAAAACATAAATAGATCCCTACTCATATGGCCATACACTCTCGAAAATTTATTTTTAGATACTGTCGAGTAGGGTACCTAGGGTATCCACTCAATTAATCGTTGATTGATTAATCGAAGAAATTTGTCGTCATTATTTGATCGAATAATTAAAAAAGCTAATTTCAAGCAATGAATAACTCGAACAATTTATGTCAACTAATCGACTAAAATTAATTTCGTAGAAGAGATTTTGTGGTTACAATTGAAACTAGTCTGGGCAAACTGTCCGTGAAAATCTGGGTTCAATTCCCAGCTTAGTCAAGAATGAAAAATTATCGATAAATTCTAATTCATTTCATGTTGTAAAATTTCTTTCTTCATAAAAATAATTAAACGAAAATTAAATTCAATGATTAAAATTTCGAAATTTGGATTAAAAACCATTAACAGATCAATAAAATAACCACAATACTAATTATTTCTTAGAAAATTCTACTTTTTAATGTGGGTGTGTGTGAGACAAATTTTGTACTAAACGATTAACTACTAATTCCACACATACAAATTCTCATACTAAAATAGCGCTTTTTCATATTAAGTTTGTCGTTCCTTGTAAAAAAATTCATCAGCATTTTAAAATGTGTAAACCATGCATGGTCAGATTATGGTTTTCCAGTTTTTACCCGAACTTAAATGTTTTATTACGTACCATCCAAACGGCTGGATGAATTTTGACATTTTAAGTATTGTTAGATTCGTCTTACAAATTTTAGTGTCCTAAGACAAAAACAAATTACCCAAACCAATAAAGTAGAGCTTTAAAATGAAGAAAAATAAAGGTACCGGTCATGTTCGGTAAATCGAATACATATGAGTGAAATTGAAATCGAACAAACTTGATTGAGTTTAAAAAGTTTATATACAGCCATGTCACAGAGTACAATTCCGTTCGGTACCAAAGAAAACATATTTCTTTATTGATAGAAAGTTTATTTTGACAGTTTTTTGGCCTTTAAGATACAGAAAAAAACTCCCATTCCGTTCATAAAAACAAAAATGGTTTCATTCCGGAAAGTTTTTTCGTAATTTTCTGAAGCACCAAAATACGGAATGAATTCCGTTTCCGAACGGAATTATACTCTGTGACATGGCTAATAAAGGTTCCTTTTTTATAACTATACGTTGAGTTCTCATCTTTACATGAACTTTTCTTAAAATCAGGAAAAATAAGGTGATTTAAAAAAAAAATTAACTGAGAATCTCCATTGATTTCAATTTTACTTGATTTTCAGAAATAATAAATTAGTTAAACTGAATTACGAATAATAAATTTGTTTAAACCTCTCATAAAAATGCTGCGACAAAAAAGTCTAAAATAAAATAAAAAATTAAAAAATAATTTATAAAAATATAGATGAAATGTTGAATTCTCGTTTTAAGTTAAGCAATTGCAAATTAAACTCTAAAATAAAATTAATGGACCCCGACTGCTGCTTATCATAACGCATGTAAAGGGTGATTTTTTATGAATTAAGTTTTTCGGGCTGGCAGCACTGGTTTTTAATTGTGTCATCAAACTACATCTGTGAAAGTGAAAAGTGTTCAGTATACTCTGCCATTTCATCATGGAGAAACTCACACACGAGCAACGACTGCAAATCGTTAAAATTTATTATCAAAATTCGCACGATGGAAATCCACTGTTTTATCGAAAAATTGTGTTCAGGGATGAGGCTCATTTCTGGCTAAATGGATACGTAAACAAGCAAAACTGCCGCATCTGGGGTGAAGAACAGCCACATGCCTTACAAGAGTTACCGATGCATCCCGAAAAAACGACAGTTTAATGTGGTTTATGGGCTGGTGACATCATCGCTCCATTTTTCTTCAAAGACAACCGTGGAAGAAACGTTACTGTCAACGGCGAACGATATCGAGCCATGATACGCGACTTTTTTTTGCCCCAATTGGCTGAGTTGGACTTGGTTGATATGTGGTTTCAACAAGACGGTGCCACATGCTACACAGCTCTCGAAACAATGTACATATTGAAGGATGAATTTGGTGAGCAGTTTATCTCTCGAAATGGCCCTGTGATTTGACGCCTCTTGACTATATCTTGTGGGGTTATGTGAAGTCGTTGGTCTATGTGGACAAGCCAAACACGATTGAAGCCTTAGAGTATAACCTAACACGTGTTACTCATGTATTACAGGCCGAAATGCTCGAAAAAGTGGTGCAAAATTGGACCTTACGAATGGACCATTTGAACCGGAGCCGCGGGCAAAGACCAATTTATCGATTCCAATAAAAATTTTGAATATATGATGCAAATTTGAGTGTTTTATTAGATTTTTAAAAAATCTACGGTTAAAAAATCATCTTTTATTACACTTTGGCTTTCAGGGCCCTGTTTCTCAAAACTACAAATTACAAATCTACAAGTAAAATACATTTAAACCAAAAACAAAAATTGTAAAATTGTTGCTTTTTTAACGTATTTTACTTGTAGAATTGTAACTTGTAGTTTCGAGAAACAGGGTTCTGATCATTGTTAAGTCTGTTCAACCGAAGTAGTGTGTTTTTTATAGTTTATTTTTATTTTATTTCCCTAATGTTACTTCGGTATCTTTAGTACCTTAAAAACTGCATATTTTGCAGCAGGGTTTTTAATTTTTTACTCTCTATTGCGATGCGAAAGAAAATAGTAGCAAATCTAGCGATTGATACTATTTGATGCGTTTGCGCATCTGTCTTTCGCATCTTTTTAGTTTTTTCATTTCGCAAATCATCACTATTTATTTTATTTAAATTTTCCAATTTCAAATATTTTTACATATTTTGGTATTTCATTGCTGTCAATCTGAGCCATCTTGAATTTTTATTGCCAGTATTGCTTCATTTAAAATAAAAAATTGCGAAAGTGATAGAGAGTACCAAGTTGGCATTTAGTAGGGTATTCATTCGGTTAACCGATTAATTACTACCCGATTAACTGATCGGTTAATTTAAAATTGGCTTTTTTCGATTAATGATTAATCCGGTTAATTTCAGTTGACTAACCGATTACCCGATGTAGCAAAATTTTTAATTTTTTTTAGTATTATAACATATTTTTTGTGTTTTTAATTATTTGTTTCGTCTCATTTACAAAAGGTATATGCTATGAAAATATTTTATTATACAAACAAAGAAGGTGATCTTAATTTGAAATAAGTTTTTGCTGTCAACAGCTTTCTGTTTCACGTGCTTTTTATATGTATGCGTTTAGTTAATTGGTTTCTTCTCATATCAATCTTTTAACAGAATTAACCGAAACAATTAGAAGTGTTACAAATTTAAAAAAATTAAAACAGGACTCTAATGGCATAATGGAAGATTTTATATGTTTAGAAAAATCCAGGAAAATGACTGAGAAATTAGGTATTCTGTATTATGGATTGCTTTCGATTTCTTCAACATCTACGATAAGTAAAAGAAGTTTTTCCAAGTCAAGTTTTATCAAAACTAAAGAAAAGAATCGCTTAAATCCTAAAAATTTAAACCAAATTATTAGCTTAGTAGATAATTTTATTAGATCTCATTAAGCTATTAAAATAACTAATAAAATTATCTAACAGTTTATTTTTTTAATTATACGTATTAATTAAAAAATATATATTACATCTTTATGAATTAATTTTTTGTTTGCTCGTTATAGTTCACGAATTGTTATGTTATTGCTTTTTTTACTAATAAACTCCAAATAAAAAATCATTTATGAATTTTTATGGATTGAAATTGCCTAATTTATAAAAAAAACTTTATTAGATCAATTACAAAATTAACCGAGTACTAACCGATTATACCAAAACCGGTCAATTAATCGAGCGATTAACCGATTAAGGCAAAAGCCTGATTAAATGAATACCCTAGCATTTAGCTTTCGCATCAAAATCATTTTCGAATCACAATAGAGAGTAGCCTCCCCTGTTTTACAATGATTTTACAAAAACAAATTCCTCGTGGTTCTAATAGGAAGTCGCCTTGGTTCAGACCATTGTATAATAAGTACCAGGTAGGTTCATTAGGGAGAGTTGTAATGTAATGTCAAACAACGAACCAATATTCAATTGCAAATATGTAAGAAAGGTTTATTGTTGTGTCTTTGTTGAAGCTTTGATATTGTTACATTTAAGACCTGAGTGTTTTAAAATTCTTATTCACTTTATGGTCTTACTTGTATAATATTTTTAGCTTTTCTAAAGTATTTGGAAAAAGTTTCCTGACGAGCTGGCCTAAGCAACCAGCGAAATGCGCATAGAAACTAGCTTTCCCACAACAATAAATTTCAGTGTTTTCATTCAAAAATTGGGATTATTAGCACATCATTAATAAATGAATTAATTAATAAAATATTTCATTCCCGAAAATAATTTTTGATAGCAAATATTTAAATTTGAACATATTTTGCACTTTTAACATATTGCAACTTACTTTTTTATATAGAATTATATTTTATTCAATATATTGTCTATTTGAAATTTATTTTTGTTTAAAATTTCGTATTACAAAATTTTTATATTAAGAAATTTAAAAAAAAACCCCCATAGAGGAAGAGACTCGTTTGTAAAACAAATTTCGGAACTATTTCAAGAACAAATAAGAAGTTTATTCATCCTTCAGATCTTCCTTCTTTGGTTTTAACTGTCGCCAACACGTGATCTTCGAAGAGTCCCCATCAATAACCACTACATCAACCTATAGCTTTCCGTAGTGCCAGATCGGTATCTGTTAACCGCAATCTAAGAAAGAATTTATACACTCGAATCCATTTCAAATCCATTTCAAAAACCTCCAAAGGCGCATGATAAATCTCTGATCAACCGCAATCTTCTTAGCGATCTGCTAGTTTTCCTGCCCGTTCGCCGATATCGAACGTTAACGTTCGCATAGTAAATAACATTTAAAACAAAAACAATTTTTGAAATTTTGTTTTTGTTTTAAATGTAATTTTCTATGCGAACGTTAACGTTCGATATCGGCGAACAGCCAGTTCAAGTCCAAAAAAAAGCGAGTGTGCTACGCCAAGTGGATAATGCTTCTTATGCTTTGTTCGCACGACAGCGTTTATTCGTAATTCACAGTCCAATTATGATCCAAATTACATAATTCTCCATACAACATTTTGGGAGCGAATTATCTCATTTGTACGTAATTTATTTTGAATTACTGGGTGGTATTATTGATTCCGCGCGGAAAAAAAAGTTTAACGGAAATAAATATCGATCGATATGCAAATTGCAATGATTCATTCCTGCCGTATAAGCTTTCCGCAAACCTTTTAAACAACTCTGTTTTGAAAATTTCAGAGTTGATATTGTGTCAACTGTAGGTAAAAAAAAAACATTTAATACGATTTGTTAGAGTTTCTGAGAGTAAAATTTATCTAAAATATACTAACGTAGAAAATATAAATTTCTAATATGGATATAATAGCATTTTTGAAGATAGCAGTGAAGACGATTGCTTATACCTTCGAGTAGAAAGAAGAGTTTCGCAATATAAATCTGAAGATGTAATTATATGAATGATAGGGAGTAAATTGTAATAAGAAATTAAATACATGTTTAAGGCAGTTAATCTTTTGTTGAATTTTTCACAGCTTTCAATAAATTTTCATTTAAATAAGGAATCACTTAAATATATCTTGTATGACCTAGAGAATGCAAGTTCCGGAAGTAGTCGGCAAGGAGCTCTTTCTGCCAAAGATAAACTTTCAGCTTGTATGAGATTTTTTTACAGAAGGGAGCTACCAAAATACAATACAAAAAAGAAAAAAAAATAATGCTCGCGTTAGTAAAATTTTACTAAAAATAGCTTTAAACACTGGCACAGTTTAAGGGTGTACCGAAAACATTTAGAGTCAATGCCAAATCTTCCAACAATTTGTTTATTTCACCTATCCACGTTCTCTAAAACCACAAGCGATGTCTTGATTTAATTATATTGAATCGACAATAAAAAATTGCTCATAATAACAATTTGCTTGTATATTTATCTATTTTATTCAAATAAAAATTTTTTGTTTAAATAACGAAACCAAATTTTATGTTACTTCTTACATTTCCATTCCTTCCGTTAGCTTCTCCTGTAAAATTTTAACGTAAGCAAAATGGCGAAAAATATCTATATTGCGGTATCAATAATATGGCAATCCCGCAATGGTAGAGATGATACCGCAACAACGGAAAGATACCGCACAAGCGGAATGAATAATTGCTAATTTTGCTTCCGCACAAAAATTGCAATCGCGGAACGGAATCAATAATAGCAACTCATTGTCATCACTAATTTTTATAGAAGGCTGTCAAAAAAAAAACAAAACATAAAATTGTAAAAAGTTGCTTTTGGTGAAATTTAAAACAACAAATGAATTTATAAAATAGAAATTGATAAAATGAGACATTTTAAATTGTTACTTGCTTTTATTTTCATTTTCAAAGCATAACAATTTTCATAAATGTAAGAATTTTTGTTGAATTTTGAATGAGCCGTGCGAACAGCATAGTTCGCATTCGTAATTCAAAGAGCGAACAACGTAATTCAACATGCCGTGCGACCATAGCATTAAAGAAGTATTTGTATACTATTAAGAAAAGTTTAAAATGTATACATATTTGATTTAAAAGCTTTATCAATTTAATTAAAAAATTTCTTAAAAAATCAATTTTCTTACATTTTGCAAAAACGAAAATCAATTACAATCACTTTTGATTAAAAGTCAAATAAAAAAAAAACTCCTCAATTGGTAACTTGATAAGGCGTTCAATGACATACAAGACATTCCATTAGCTCTTAATTTAAACAACATGTTTATTAATTAATTTTATTAAATTAAATTAATTAAATTAAATTTGCATTAAAATTTTTCATTTTGGTGACTTTACTTTACAAAAGTTTTTGATGCCCATATAAAATAAGTTATCTTTTATTGCTCTGAAAAATAAAATTCATGTAAAGGAAAGTTTCCCATATTTAACTTAAAATCAAAGTTGAAATGGGGGCAAGCATTCACCCAAAGAAATTTAACAATTTGTAATGTTGCCGTATCAACAATTTTATTAGTATTATGTCACAAATCGAGAAAGATTGCCAAATATATACAGTTTTGCCACATTTTTGAAAAGTCCCTACATTTTAATGTCCCTGTTCCTCTTTTCTCTACGGCCATTTTTTAGAAGAAAATCCCTACAAATAGGGATTTTTCCCTACGTACTACAACACTGGTTCAAATACACATCGAAGTATTTTTACACTTTGTTTATGTAAAAGGTTGCATTTGCTTTTCTAAATCCCTTAAAAACAAAAAAAACACAAATGTATTTATTTAATTTTGGTAGACAGCCAGCCAACACTTGTAATATTTAAATCGGTTTTATTGTTTTTTATGTTGTTTTTCAGATTTTTATTTCAATTTGCTCTTTGATTTTTAACATGTTGCACTTAGTGTTTGTTTGTATACTGAACTTTCATGCATATGTATGCATGTATGAAGTATGTGCAGCATGCTAGCATGCAACATTTGTTGTGGTGACTATTTCCTGCATTTAAGGTTCAATGTGTGTTCATCTATTCAATATTTCATTCATACCATTATTGTGTGTGATTTTACCATTGTATTTTTTTTTTCTTTTGTGGTGTTCCCTCAGTTTAATTGTTGACTTTTCAAGATGTTTGACATTTAAGTGAAATTTTCATGTTAAAAGTTTTTCTTCTTCGAAAGTATTTTCCCCAGCTTTAATTCAATTTTGGCAAATATTTTTGTGAAATTTCAACCGCTTAAAGTGAGAATGTGAATTTTGAATACAGATTATACACTCATAGAAAAAAACGTCTTCATATTGATGATGCCCTGACATCAGAGTTGTGACATCAATCTTGTTACAAATGGCATCAATGAGGCAAAAAGTGACATCAATCCAATGACGAACGTCATCATAAAATTTTATTACATTTTATGCGTTATCAATGCTATGACTACAGTGACATCATGATATCTCAGCTATTTTACTTGAGGATATTGGGCTGGAAACAGGAAAATTTAATGTTTTCTTTTCAAGCTACTTCTAAAGAAATTTTTATATTTTATTATTTTACATGCAAAAAGTTGGTTATGTTTGCACTCTTTCTTTAAAATCTCTCTATTACAATCCATTAAGAAGAGAAAAGTGTATGGAAAAATCGTACGTTCGTGACCCGTACGTTCGCGACCGGTACTTAAGCCAATTAAACAAAAACCAATAGAAATATTTTATTGTGTAAATACTGGATAGAGACCTACATTAATAAACTTTTAAAATAAATTAATCACGTTTGAATATTCCGTTCCATTTTGCAGATTTTTTACATTTCACTACTGTAAGACAAAGTTGACTTCTATTTTGCGTACGTTCGTGACCACATGTTTCCAACCATCATTATGAAAACTTAAATTCGATGAAATCCAATTTTTGCACTAAACATAGAACTACCAAAATGCTATCGAATCGCAAAAACAATGCTAGGTAAAGTTTTGTTTTCTATATTATTTGTACATCAAAAGCGTACGAACGTACGTTCGTGACCCCAGGAAATGCCCATATTCAATTTTTTTTTAAATTACTTAGTTATATACATATGTACATATGCACATACAATTTTCAAAGTAGAATGATTACGAAAACCATATCGGGCATGCTGCTGGTGTCTTATAGTTGAGAGTTCTTCCGTAAACAAAGGGCGGAATACAACAAAAGTTAAACAAACATATGTAACGGGTCGGGTAAGTAAAAAATATAATTCTCTCAATTTGACTTAAGTCAATTCCAATGACTCAATTAAATGACAGTTTGTCATTAAATAGAGTCTAATAAGCCTTTTCTCCGATGTTACTGACCCATCGCACTGATGACACGTTTTATTAATCCGACTCCGATTCGTAATTTCTGTGATGCCAATGTGTCACCCCATTGAAGACATAATTAAAATGTTCAACCTGATGACAATTTGGACAAGGCATGTTAGGGCTGACATCACAATGATGAAAAGTGTCACGGGGTCAAAAACGAAAACTCTTGTCGTAGTACTGATGTCAAAATACATCAGCGTAATTACGCCTTTTCTATCAGTGTATAAAGAAAATATTTAAATAGAATTTGGAAACAATTATTTTAAAAATTAACAGTTTAAATCGTTTTTACAAAACAATTCACAAGAGAGGTTTCTATACACCTAAATACCCCTCGCGAAAGATTTGTTTTTTTTTTACAGAAAAACTACTTACAACGAAAAACTTCATGAAGTGAAGAAGTTTTCTATAGAAAAGCTATTCGCATAGAAGTTTTTTTGCTTAGAGAAAAACTACTTGGGAAGGAGTTGTTTAAAGAAAAACTATTCTCCTAAGAGTTTACTACAGAAAAAACATCTTGCAAAATAGTTTTCTGTAGAAAACCTACTTTTTGCTTAGAGAAAAACTACTTGGGAAGGAGTTTTTTTATAGAACATCTACCCACAAAGGAGTTTTTATAGAAAATCTATTCGCGAAGTATTTTTCTATAGAAATACTATTTGAGAAAGAGGTTTCTGTAGAAAAACTACTCGCAAAGTTGTGTGTACATAGAGAATTACTTGCGAAGGAGTTTTCTAAAGCAATACTATTTGCTGAAGAGTTTTTTACAAAAAATTATATTTATATTAAAAAAAAACGACACGCGATAGAGTTTTCTATAATATAAATACTTGCAAAACGATTTTATTTTATAGGAAAGCTACCCGAAATGGGGCTTTCTATAGAAAACTGAAGAAGTTTTCTTTAAAAAAAACTATAAAAACCCTTATCGGAAAGAAGTTTTTCATAAAGAAAACTTTCAAAGAAATATGTTTTCATATTTAAAACTCTTAAGTACACCCAGAGAAAAAAAATTTTTCAGTTTGGTGACCTCCAACAAAAATAGTTTTAGCTAAAATTTTTACACATATTAAAGTTATCCCCTAATTGTGTTAAACGTAACTCAACGCCAAAAATTACATTGCAAGCAAAAACAAAGTTACAAATATTTTGTAATTTTGTTGTTGCTTGCTAAAGAAATTCATATTGCGTTTTAAAATTTTTTACGCCGCACGATATGCAGCGTTTGATATTTCAAAATTCAAAATGAATTTCTGTAGAAAGCAACAACAAAATTATAAAATATTTTTGCCTTTGTTTTTGCTTTCAATGTAATTTTTGGCGTTGTGTTGCGTTTAACGAAATTAGAGCCTTTATTTAACCATATTTTGTCACCGGCAAACCATTAGAGACGAACATTATATATATATTTTGTGGCTTCTTGATGGAAGAGTAATTTAACAGTAATATTGTTGCTGGTGACAAAAAATATGGTTAAATTAACCATAATAATATATAAAAAAATTTTCGTTAAAATTAGTTTTGTTGGAGGTGACATACATATAAGAAGGGTTGTTAGTCGTACTGTTTTTATCAGTACACGTACTTTTTTTTTGTTTAAAGCAAATCAGTACGCAAATGTACTGATTTTTTCAAATATGTACTGTTTTTGTACTGCTATTATATATTTAGTTTGTTTAGATTCTAAACTTTAGAACATAAAATAGTTCTTCCTTTCGAAGAGTTCTTAACAAGAATTTCTAATAATAATTAGTTGTAAATTTCTTTTAAATAATTTTTTTAAATTATTTTGAATATAAATACATACTAAGTTTCGTTATTTCAAGTGTTTAATTTGTTTTTTTAGCATTGTTGTTATTATATTTGTAACTTGGTGTAAAAGGGCAAAAAGGGGGTATGTTAAAGAGACAATTTTGAGAAAATTGAAATTATTGTTATTTTATAGAAGAGTTCTTAGTGAAATTGGCTCGAAAATCCCTCATAAAGTTGTTCTCGGTTAAATTAGATATTGGCTGTTTCCACAAAATAAAAGAGCGTAAGAAAAGACATCTAATGCAACGATTAACTCAAAACAGCAAGATATTCCCATTGGCTCTTTTAGCATCAAGCCACAGATATAATGAACTCAAATTTTGACCTTAATGAAATTAATGTTTCTTTTAAAAATATTAAACCAAGTACATAGCTAACTAAAAATTAAAAATCAAATTTTTAACAAATTGTTGTGTTTCAGATTTTTCGTTGTTCACTTTTTATTCTACCTATAAATATATACGGAATAGAATTATTGTTTTAAAAAAATTTTTCATATCGTTACCTTAATATAAAAAGGCCCCAACTCATTATTTTTGGAAATCCGTTTTTTTATTGATTATTGTAGAATGGTTGCTAATACACATTCTATTAAAATTTCAAGCAAATTAGATTAAAAATAAAGAAGTTATAAGCAGAATACAAAAAGCCCTAACTCATACACACAATTTTTCTAAAGAAAAAAAGGCCTAACTCATACACACAATTTTTCGAAAGAAATACATATTATGTATTTCAATCTGAATTCCTCGTTTAATTTTAATAAAGATGTTTTTTGACAATGGTTGTGTAGCTATATTATTTCAGCTTTTATTAAGTTTTTTCCTTCTCCTGTAAAAAGTGTTTTTGATGAGTTGGGGCCTTTTTATATTAAGGTAACGATATATAATTTTAAAAATTTTTTATGAAAATATTTTTTAAGTGTGGTGAAGTGTTTTACAAAAAAAAGGGGTAAAGCTTTTTATGTTATTAAGTTAAACTTAATATTAAAACGTATATGATTTATCTGATTTCAAAACTGGCAACCCTACATCCATATAAAACAGTGTGGTCATTTTGGCATTTTTGCTGCTAAATTTGGCATTAAAGATTTAAATTTAGCTGCAAAATTTTCATTTAGCACTTGTCATTTTATTTAGCATTTTTAGAAAATGTTTTTAGCTTTTTTTTAGCATTATTTATTTTAAAAATTTGGACGAATAGTTTTATTGATTTTACTAAAGTTTTTTTTATAAATTATAATAAATTTTGACTAAAAATAGTTGTACCCCAAATGAAACTTCGTATGAAAATGGATAATTTTTATGTCAAGAAACTTGTCTTGTTAAAAAAATAGAATATTCAGGGAATATTAGAAATACCCTTATCATGTCGATTGTAAATATTCTTTGCCTTTTGATATTACGATATAAAGTACAAGGAAATTTCACTTTGCATTTAGATAAGAATTCAATGGTGTAAATGTTCGAAAAAATTGTTTGCTCTAAACTGTTGAAAAAATAATTATTTTAAAGATTCTTAAACCACAAAAAATAAAATAATATAAAAAATTTTGTATATCATAGAAAAAAACCGCTTAAATTTTGCATATATCAGAGGTTTGCAAGTCACCTTAATTTAAAACTACCTGTGCTCCTTATTTATATGTATGCTTTACCAAAAATCTAGCCACTTGCTTAAATATTACAATTTATTTCAATTTCGTTACAAAATTAGGCACTGAAATGAATTTACTTTACTGCCTGTTTAATTTTAAGAATTTTGCTTTTGTTTTAAAAATAATTTTCTCTGCGACGCCCTATGTTCTTCGTGAACATTTTATTTAAGTATTTTATGCTACAATTTCTATTAATATTATATTTAATTAAATAAAGGACATATATATATATATATATATCTTTAAAAAATTTTAGCATTATTTTAGCATATTTTAAAATAATTTTTAGCATGTTTTGGCCATGTCTAATGCCAGATTTAGCTGTAAAAATTTTTTAGACCTGGCCACACTGAAGGAAAGTATCAAAAATGCATCCCTAACATTTGAGTATAATTATATTATTGCTTTAAACACGAGTTTAATTTAACCACCTCAACTACCAATTTTAGCCAAACATTAAGCACATTTTGTTTATTTATTCTTCCAATACCTCCCATATTATATTTCTTAATATTTAATTTTAAATTCCATTTAGATTGTTGAATACCATGACTCTATTGTAACATTAACATTGCTCCCCAAACAGTTATGATCTCATTATACTACATATAGAGTTTAATGCCATTTAACACACTTACGGCTTGAGTCTCAGAAAAGAAATAATAAAATAAATTTGCAAAAAAATAAGGAAAAAAGATGTCAACATAATTTCCAAACAAACAACGTGCTTCAAAATACAAACCTGAATAGCAACAACAATCAAAATAACACAACAATAGCTAAAAAGGGGTATAATATTGTGCGATATTTGTATGTAATTTAAAATAGTATGCAAAAATAATGACATTAACATCAATTTCAATACACATTCGAATACCCAAACAAACGATATTAACGAATTCGTTGCCTTTAAATATTGAACACACAAATAAGAAAGAAGAAAAAAAAGACCCATAACAAATCCATGCGACAGCAACAATTTTGCTTTAATGGAAACGAAATATAAATGTTGCAAAAAAAAAAAAAAAATACGTACATTCATAAATAAGTAGTTTCCTACACAAGCAACAACAACCCTCTTGAACCAAATAAAATTTTCTAAACGAAGGAAAAAAATAGAGGCCAAATTACAGACATTTTTCTACTCATTTTCTACTACAAAACATACGAGGGCAGGCTAAAAATGTACTGAAAATAGTACCAAAACTAATTCTGATTAACATAAATTATGGAAAATTTTAATTTTTAAAAAAAATCAAAACTACTTAAGAACATGTAAAAGTGCTATATTCGGCTTTGCCGAATCTTATATGCTCTTCATCAAGGTGCGATAAAAACTGAGTGTTATATAGAAATACTGCTCTTTGTATATAAATTAGTCTATTTTGTGCCACGCCCACTTCTCCCATCTCGCCCTAATTTTGTCGGATATTGTGTAATATTGGCTGTTGCCTTTCTCCAGATATACAAAAATATATATTGTCGTTGTACAACTGGTGCCACGCACACTTCTTCAATTCCGCCTATATTCTCAAAGAGGTTTTGTATTGACAACCCAACCCATTTGATCGAATAATTAAATAGCCAATTTCAAATAACGAATAACTCGAACAATTCATGTCAATTAATCGATTAAAATTAATTTCTTAGAAAATTCTACTTTTTTAATATAAAAATATATTTAGATTTCTAACTAACAAAATACCTAACAACTATATATAGCGGTATTCACCCTTTGTATTAAGTGTACGACTCTGTTATATTTAATACGATTTTATACTTCAAAGCTTGAGTGTCTTTTTTGTATGCATTGTAAATAAATGAATTTGCTGAGTGAGAGAAAGAGACATAAAGTTTCTTCAACTGTTTTGTTCTGGTAAATTCACACACTTTGTTTACTACTGATTTTTGTGGGATTTTTCAACCACAGCGTAGTATGTTTTAGTCTAATACATTTTGTTGTTGCAGTGTTGTAAATGTTAGTATTTTTACTTAAATTATAAGATTAACAAGGTCTACAAGGGACTTTACTATCAAGGGTGAATTCCGCTTATATGTTGTTATATTCCGTTTCTTTTGTATTACACGCACTTCGGAAAATATCTTAGTCTCTTTTTAGATATGGGTGTGTGCGAGACAAATTGTGTAATAAACGATTAACTACTATTTCCAAACGTAAGAATTTTCGTACTAAAATAGCGCTTTTTTATATTGAGTTTGACGTGCATTGTAAAAAAAATCATAAGCATTTATAAATGTGTAAACCATGCACTGCCAGATTATGGGTTATCTGTTTTTACCCAACCTTTAAATTCTTTATTACCGTTGTTTGATTCATCTTAAAAACCGAATTGTCCTTAGATGGGTAGTTGAAAACAAAATAACGTATTGATGGCTCAAAATAGTAATTTGTTAAAAAACCAATTACCCAAATCTATAGAGTAGAGCTTTAAAATGAAGGGGGAAAAAATGATCAGCCATGTTCGGTAAATCGAACACATATGAGTGAAATTTAAATCGAATAAACTTTGAAAACCATCCCGTTTAAAAAGTTCATATAAAAGTTCCTTTTATTTACTCGAACTTCATACTTGAGTTCTTATCTTAACCAGAACTTTTCTTAAAATCAGGAAAAATAAGGTGATTTAAAAAATAATAACTGCGAATCTCCATTGATTTATATTTTACTTGATTTTCAGGAATAATAAATTAGTTAAATTGAATAACGAATAATAAATTGGTTAAATAGGTTGGACCTCTCATAAAAATGCCGCGACAAAAAAGTACCAAATCAAGTAGACATCTATGTTTTTCCAACTGGTTAACAATATTTGAATTATTCGATTTATTCGAACATACTAAAACTCTTATTCGATTAATCGAGCAAAATTAAAATTTAAAAATCGATTACATAATTCCTTACTCGAGCAAAATTAAAAGTCAAGTAATTGAATACTTTAGCTTCTACTGAACATTTTTACATTTTGAGTTAATACAGTATTGTTGAACAAGTGCGATATGTATGAATAAGAAAAAATAATTATAATGAAACAAGATTATTCGAATAATAAGTATGTATCTAGCTATCACTTTTACTTCATCTGAACTAAATTATTATAAAAGTAATACAATTCTGATTGTATAATAGGCTTTAAATCTTGTAGATGTTTTTGATTTACTAGGCTGAATTGAAAGTTGGCAATTATATACATAAAGATTTTGGCTCAGTATATCCAGTGTATATTTTGATTCGGTTGGGTAAGTTCTTGTATTGTGCATCAAAGTTCACTTTAAATTTAACATCGCCATTTGATAAATACTTAAGAGATCTATCTCAATTGTGCAACTGTTGGATCATTTTTGTCCCAATCAGGTCAAATTATGGTTAAGCGAATAAGTTTGGCATTATAAAAGTTAAAAGAACGTAATTTAAGTACATGACTACGGCCTCATTTTTTACCTCAGCTTATTATTTTAATGCTAATATCAAAGTTGTTTTTGGGAATACATAATTTTTCATTAAAAGATTTTGTTTGTTGTTCTTAATTCCCTATTTTTATTCATGATAAAAATACTGAAATTTATTGTTGGAGGTTAAGCTGTTTCTATGCGAATTTCACTGGTTGCTTAGGCCAAATCATCAGGAAACGTTTTCCCAAAAACTTTTTAGAAAAGCCAAAGGTTTCTGTAAATAAGACTACAGAGCGAATGACAATTACAAACACTCAAAAAGTCTTATTTGCAACGATATTAAAGCTGAAACAAAATACCAACAACAAAACAGTGAGCTTATCTTTTCTTATATTCTCCACTACAATTAGTCGGAATTCTCCCAAAGCAAAATTAAAAACAAACTGCAAGTGCACGGCATAAAAAACTGAACTGGCAAATTGCTTTATTTTGATTTTCTTGCGAAAACAATAAAGCAATTTGTTTTTGGTCTTAATTTTGTATATTAGCTTATCCTCCAACAATAAATTTCAGTATTTTTATCTAGAAAATCTTTTAATGATTTTTACGCTATTTACGTTTATTTTCGAAATTTTTTAGCGGTTTTAAATAAATTTTAGGGTTTGTTTCTAATTTTGCAATTTTTCGTTATTTTTGCACTGTTTGCGATAAAAGCGATTTTTTCCTGGAAGCTTTATGATTCTTTAGAGCTTTAGTGAACCTTAATCACAGTGATGCCAACTTTTTTTAGAGCAAAAAGCACTTTAAAATTAAAAAAAAATCTTTAAAATTTCAAGCCAAAAAAAAGCGTAAAAAACACAGCCGTTTTTTTTCAATTTAGTTGAACACAAAACAAGTACCAAATATATAAAAAACAATGGCGACAGCTTTGTTGGATGACCATTTTCGTACATAACTTTAATTTGGATCATCATACGTGGAGTTTGAATTGGGTCATTAAACCGTTTTTAAGTAATCAATACAGCATGAATTATGTCGACCAAGTTCATATTTAATGTAAGGAAAGGTTGCGTTTGTAAATGCATCACTGCGCTGCATCAGATGTTTATATATATATATATATACAATATATATATATCAATGAAGTAGATGTGGACCAAACAAATTGTCAAATACTACACAAAAATAATAGTCACACAATAAAAAAAAATTATAAATTATTGTTTTGTCGGCATAAAAAAAGTTTACTTTGCTGATGCAGCGCAGTGATGCATTTACGAACGTGCCCGAATTGATATAATAGAGTTCAAGGATAATCCGGTTCTTATTTTGGATTTACTGTAGTTCATCGAACTAAATGCTCTCTCAACTTCTGCGTTAGAGTATGGCAAACTTAAAATTCTTAATACAAAATTGGACAAATCTAAAAATGGATTTTATCCTATTGAATCTTTAAAATCGTTGACTTCTTTCCAAAAATATCTGTTCGGTGTTGATTTGCGATTAACAACCAATCTGAGATTTACAAAACAAATCAGGATTGCAGAGTACATGAAACTGAGTAATCCTCCCAATCTTCTCATTTCTCTCACCAATAAACTCAAGAATTGCGGCAACAAAAATTGCAAGTCTGGGCGATGACTTTGTTGTGAGTTTACTTAATAAACAGTTGCCGTACTAATGCCCAATTTTCAGGATAGTATTTAAATCTATATTATGTTAATGTTTCATATAAACTTAAATCGTATTTAAATACAGATTGATTTTTTGAGTTTTATTTGAAAAGTCTTATTTAATTAAGATAAAAGTATGGTAGCACTACTAAATACAAAAATATATCACAAAAAAGTGTAGCTATTTACAAGGTGATCTCAAAAAACGGCTGGTTGTTATTGCTTTGCCTGTTGTTGTTGTATTGTTGTGATATTGAGCTCACCTTGCTAAGATCATACAATGAAAACTTAAGTTGAAATGTACCACATCGGTGAATTAAGTTTCATTTAAGTGTTTAGTGAAAAAGAGAATTTTGCATTTAAAACGGGTTTAAACATGAATGGGTTTTAATGTCAATCCTGAAAATTGGCCGTAAAATAACGTTTTTACACTTCACAAAATTGTTACTGCATAATTAATTAAAGAAATTGCAGAAAAAACTAAAAATTGTAAAAAGCACTAAAGGCACTAACGTAAAATTGAAAAAGCAACAATTTAGTGCTTTTTCTTAGTTTGGCACTGAAGATAACATTTTTGCGTTTCGAGGCATCAAAAGGCACCATAAGTAGTGCTAAAAGCACTTAGTTGACATCACTGCTCAATAAATATTAGGCATTGACATCATGCAGCTCTTAGCAAGTTTTTTCGCATTTCCGCTAATTTTAGCAATTTTTACAGAATTTTTGACATTCCTTAAATCAATTTTATGGATTGTTTAAAATTTTTAATTTGTTTTTTTTTTCTAATTTTCGCTGTTTTTCCCAATAGTTGTGATTTTTGGGTTTCCAACATTTTTTTAGACACTTTTAATCAATATGATGCTTTGCAATATTCAATATGTAAGCAAACTTTTCCGAATTTTTGGAATATTTGCGTATTGAATAGAAATTTTGTCTTTCTTTTACAGTTATATACATAATTGTAGCAAATAAATAGGCTTAATATACATACTATATTAATAATAATTTAATTATAATAAATATACATACTTGTTTAATTGTGGCTTCTTCTGGCCACAGTTAAAACCAAGGAAACAGAGGTTATGGCTATGATTTAATTTAGGGCAAGGAACGCCCGAGCAAAGAATGGAAAAGAAACTCTTTGAGGAGATGGGCAGGAGGGGATTCCTGATTGGGTTGGAGATTTGGGACAGGAGGGGGTTCCTGTGCCCGGGGAATTTTCAATAAAAAAACGAACTTCAATTTCAATTTACTTACATATTATTTATTATACTTATGTATTTGTTTGTGGTTTGTACAATGTTGTGGAACAGGTGATGGATGTTGATAAGGAGCCGGGGGATGACTGCTTGGGTTGGTAGCTCAATAGGAACTGACAATACTAATAAGTTTAAAATGATAGCAGGTATGTATTGCTTTAAAACAAAAAATTAAATGGTTGATATACAAATAATAAATATTAAAAAAAGTACCAAAGATGTAGCTGCCATCGGCAAGCAGTTTTTCAACAAAAAGCGATTTTCAATAAATTGGGTATTGAATATAGATTGTCGACTTACAAGTTTGTCAATCCGTTTGTAATTTCTCCAGTATTGATCATAGACCCTTTAATGTATTCTGGGTCATTATATGTAGTAAAGTTGATTTCACGATGTTTGTTGTTCGTGTGTATGCTGAAATGTGTTTTCTGTAGACCCCGGAATAATTAGGAGTACATTGTTACATACTTAAGTCACATATACTCCGATAAAGTTTGCTATTAAAATTCGCCCAGATCTGTCCATAAATGACTAAGATATGAGCAAAAAACCAAGACTTTCCTTATTTAACCCATAAGTCCCTTCTGATGTTGTTTTTTTTTCTGTATATCTGGAGAACGGCAAGAGCTAAAGTTCCAAATTAGGTACAGTCATCTTCGTTTATAATAGACAACATCCGAAAAAGTAGGCAGCAGTAGGCATGGCCCAAAAAGGATTTATTTATATCAAAAGAAGGGTATTTATATAACTTTCTGTTCTTATCGCACCAAGGCGAAGGGTAGAAAATGTTCGTCATAGCCGAATATAGCACTCTCACTTATTTTTAAATAACTTTTTGGTTTACCTTTACAAAGCATATTTTACACTAATACAAACACACCCACAAATGCAAATGTCATGTTTATTTGTAACTTGAATAGACTGGCTAGAGTATAACAACAATTGGAAAACAACAACAATGAATTTAGTACATAGAAAAACAATTTGTATGGGTGTCTCCAAACTTCACTTCATACAAAATACCGATTACCAATAAGAACGTTGTACATTGACGAGTATTCATTTGTTTTGTGCATACTCTTTTATACGTTCCTTCTTTAGTCGAACTGACTTTTACACGTTGGTGAAGTCATAATTTGATTGTTGCATGTTTTAGATAATTTAACATCGCTACAACCGTTTACGGGTGTTATAATTAAATAATTTTGGAAAAGGTGGTTTAAAAACTCCCGAAGAACTTTTTATGTGGAAAAATGGGCAAACAATTTTTTAATATAGAAAAACATCGCAAAGTTTTTAAAATTAAAAAAAAAAATTGGTATGCAAAAAAGTTTTTATAAAAAGTTTAAGAAAAACTCACCAGAAGCTTTTATATATCGAAAAACTAGCCAAACAGTTTTTATTTAAAAAAGCTCGCGAAAAATTTAGTTTTAAAAGCTTACAAATAATTTGTCTATAGAAAGACTTGACAAAAAGTTTTGTTGTAGCAACAAAGCTACCTAAAACTTTTGTTAAGGCAATTTCACAAAGCTTTCGAAGAAAAACTAATTTTGATACGTTCAGTATCGACTGAAAAAATAAAAAATTTAATTTTGCTTTCGAATCCAAAAAGCATTCGATCACGACTGCCAGAATAAGTCTGAGAAATAATTTTCTATTGAAAAAATCTCCAAGATTCGCCAAATTTTTTTATGTAGAACAAATCGCCAAATTTTCTAAAGAAATGCCTTAAGAAAGGATGTTCCTCAATTAAGTTTTTTTGATTAGTTTTTATTTAAATTTGGAATTGCTATAGAAAAATTCGTAATAAACTTAAATTGTTATGAAGAAAAATCCATAAAAAAAAGTTTGTAGACAACTTCCTACATTAAAATAATTTTATGAAAATTAAATTTGTTGAACTTGAGCCTGATTTAAGAATCTAAAAACCATGAACAATTTAATAAAAACCACAACAAACTAAAAGCCAATTTTTTTTTTATAAAAGTTCGTAGAGAAGTTCTTTATAGAAAAATTCTCAAAAAAACTTTTCCATAAAAAAATATTTCTGAAAATTTTTTTATAAAAATAATTATAAAAAAACTTTTCTACAGAAAAATTTGTGAACATTTTTCTATACAAAACTTCTATAGAACGAGTTCCACAAAACTTTCGTAGAAAAAAAACTTGCAAGGAAGGTTTGTAATAAAAAATGTGTAAACAAATTTGTTATAGAAACAATTTTTTCAAACCTTTTCTATAGAAAATTTTTTCTATAAAGTTGTCTGTAATATAACTTTTAAAAACTTTTCGTTACTAAATTTTTTTAGAAAGACTTCCAAAGAGCTTTTCAATAGAAAAAACTTTCAAGAGTATTCTCTACAAAGTTGTTTTTATCGAAAAAACTTTCTACAAAGTTTTTTTAATCGAATACAAAATTCTCTAAAATTATTTTTATCAAAAATTCTTTTTTTTTGCGAAAATCTTACTTATAACTTTATAGTAACTTTTGATATCGTACATTGGGTCCTTAGTGTAAACAAATTCATGTTCTACAAAAATATAGTTTGTATATTTATGTAAATGTTTTAGTTGTAGTAGTTGAATTTCTACTCGGTTATATTGTTAATATAATTTCAGTTCAATTGACTAGTTTTATCACGTAAATGTTTGTATTGTATCGATTGTTTATTCGTTAGTTTTTTATTTTAAATTTTTTTAGTTCACATTACAAATTTTTATTCGTTCATACATAATGTTATGTATACTTTTAACACTCATACATACCCTGCAGCTAAAGTCGTTACAACTAAGGTTTTGGACTAGTTAATAACTAGTTGTTACGCGTCAAGAAAGTACAACCATGAGAGAAGATGATAAAAGTTCGACTGCACATATTTATAAATTCTGAGTTACAGAGAATCCTTTGTACTGTATACGTCGCTTTTTTAACTGACCACTAAGTTGATATACATGTTTTCTTATAAGCTTTGTCTCATATCGTACGTCTCCGTTAACGCAAAAAACTAAAGTTTGTAAACCTTTACCTTTTAACGTACTTTAAGTTATTGAAAGCTTTTCGTTTGTTTTTTAATTTGTTTTAATAATTTTTTTTTGGTTTTCAGCAGAAATAAAATAAAATACAAAGCAAAATAAAAAACTATCCCCCATATTCATAAAAAATATTTTAGGTTTATAGCAGGTTTATGAAACGAATTTTCTATGAAAATTTGTTAAATAAACCTTTTATTAATCAAAAATATTTTTTATGAATATGGGGTACCCCCAGATTCATAAATTAAGATTAAATAAATAAAATTGTCTCGGTCTGGATTAAATATCCATCATCAAAGTATTCTTTGTGTGCTCCTCCTCCATTGATACGTTATAAGGTAAAACGGATTCTATGTGACTCGGTCTTAAGTGACGCTGTTTGTTGTAGAAACAACAACAACACTATAAACAATTTTAAAAACTGATTTACTTGTTCGTTGTTGAAATAATCACAACACTACACAAAGAAAAATACAAGTTTTTATGTGGTTTTAGAGGCAAATTAAAAATTATTTCGGCGTTTAAAAAATAAATAATAAGGAACAATTCCCGCTTTCTTTTTGCTAAAAATGTTTAGTTGTATACATCAAATTTTCAATGTAGAATGATGACGAAAACCATATCGTGCCATTCTGCTGGTGTCTTATAATTGGGAGTTTTCTTCCGTAAACGAAGAGGAATACAACGAAGGTGAAAAATGTGTATCAGAAAAATAATTAATAATTTTATCTCTCTCTACACTCTTCCACTCTCTGGTTCCAGAGGTTAATGGTAAGAATTATTCTAAATAAATAATATTGCTATGCTTTAGCTTATAAAGATATACAGTATGAAAAAAAATTTACTTTTGCTTTTAATAATACTTATACTGTAAATAAAGAAACTAGTTTTAAACTATTATACAAATTAATAAAAATTAACTAGTTGAGCTTCTATGACAACCCAACGTTATCGTTTTTTTATATAAAAAAATAATCAAAACTGCAACTATGTAGTAACTTAATACTAGTTAATTTGTCTGCAGGGTATGTACATACACATACAATAACGATACTTAATGTTAATGGCATATCTTGTTGCTGCTCTAACGATAGAAATAAAACTTGTTTGGTGTTTAAACCATTATTATTATAGTATTGATTCCTATTTTTGTTTTGGCTTATTGGTAGTGACTGAAAGTCTCAAGAGGCATTAGCAGCATTGAGATTATAAACATATTAAAGTTTTTTTTGTATATAGTCCCATGTACTCACATGTATACAAACATATGTTTAGTAAGTGTGAATTTTGATAAACATGCATTCATACATACAAACACACATACATATGTACTGTACCTTCTTCGAGTAACCTTTTTTTTTTATTTATACGTAGTCAGTATTAAAAATGTTTCTAGTTGACACTCATGATCGACATGTTTGCTATACTTTCCAAAATTCTGTTTTAAATAGTACTTTTACAGTTTGCTTAAACAATTGGTTGCCTTTGTTTTAAACACTGATCTTAATGTTTTTATTTACGTTTATAAAATATTCAACTTAAGTATTTATAACAGGGACCGTAACAGTTATTCCTTTTTTCTTAAAGTCAGATGATATCAGTTATTTTTTTGAACAAAAATAACAGTTATTTTTTTATTTTTTTGAACAAAAATAACAGTTATTTTTTTATTTTTAATTTTTCGATTAACAATAACAGTTATTTTATGATTTTTTTTTTTGTTGAACAATAATAACAGTTATTTTTTGATTTTTATTTATTTGAACAAAAATAACAATTAAATTTTGATTTTTATTTTTTCGAGCAAAAATTAAATTTTAAAGAAATGTACATGTTATAATTATTTAGTTGACTGTAAATATTTATTTTAATGCGCATAAGAAATCCCAATGATGATCACACATTTAAATTAATATTTAAAGACAACTCATGCATTAAACACATTCGAGACAGCAGGCAACACGAAGACACAACTACAAATGCTGCAGGCTGCAATTGTAGTCGCGTAATCAGCTACTGAATTATTTTGAAGACGACAGCTTCAATTGAAAAAATATAAACAGCTGTGTTTTTTTTATTATGTATTTACATTTCAGTGGTGCCACTATCATTTTTTAATTTTTATAAATTTAACAACATGCATAATTGCAGACTCGTACACAAACTTAATTTAAGCCTACAAAAATATAAATGCTTACTTATGATAAATTTTTTAACGTAAAAACAAATGAATTTATTAAAAAACATTTAAAATATTTTAATTTTATTGTTTTTGGAACTCATAAAGAATATCATCTTAATGGCAGGTTGAATAAAAAAATCCTAATATACAGTATAATCGCGAAAAAGTAAACTGAAATGTCCTAAGGGTTGTTAACTTTTTCGTCTTATTTATTAACTTTTCTAAATTGTAAAAAAATGCAATAATAAACATATGTACCTATATTTTTTCAATGACTTAGTTTTCATCTGTAGAAAAAAGAAACTTAGATCTAATTTGTACCGGCTACAATTTATAATTAATAATTATACAATCAGTCATGTATTATGTGTTAGGTGCTACATATGACGTTTGTCAGAAAATTAGTTCTTCAAAAATTTTCAGATAGTGAATTCTGGGTATTTTCTAAACATTTGCCATCCATTACTGACATTATTGTCTTTTCAGGTTGCAGTTACACGAACTCGCGCTTAGCTTTTGATATTGAAATTAGAACAGTGATTGCGCAATTACGTTTTCGATGCTTCAAGAAAACATTTGTCCAAACTTGCTTTAATATCGGCATATTTTGTATGCTTTTTCCTATGTATTCTTCAAAGCCTCGATAATTTTGTGACGTTTCGTTTTTATTTTTGAGATGGAACTTCAGATATACAATAATACAACGCCGATAGTTTTTCTTTAATGTATTTCTCAATTTTGTTTAAATTCTCAACTTTCAGCCTAAAATTTAATCTAATTTGTTATCGCTTGTACAAATCAGTACTTTTACTAATACGATCTGAAAAGTTAACGTTTAGAGCGGCACAGAAGCGCTAAAATTTGGTTAACTTGACCGCAAGATTACTGTATCGCGATTCTACTGTAATTTTTTGGTTCAACGCACTAAGTTTATGAATTATAGGTCGTAAAGGTTTCAGAGCACTTTATCAATAGTATAGGAAGAAAAATATAATCTAAATCTTTAAAGTATTGGTATCATAATAAAGTCTTTCGAAACACATTTCATATGATGTATTAAATATACCGATTTATTAACCCCTTAAGAGGATTTATCTTAAAATTTTGTCGATATGTATAATAATATTTCCTCAAATATAATATGTTATAGAGGACACTCCATGTTTTTATATGCAATATTTTTAGAAACTCCATCATATAAAATTTTAAAGTTATTAGGGTTAAAAAAAATTTATTTTGGAAAACTTCACAATTTATTTATAAGTTTGAGTTCAAATATAAAGTGGTAATAGTTTATGCACTTGTTACATATTGAAATATAGTAATATGTAAATATTTGAAAAGTGTTCCGGAAGGCTGAAAACCCGCAATACAGAAAAACTTTATTAATCACAGTCCTAATAACTTTGGTAACATGTGTATATTATTGTTAAATAATTATTATTTTATCGACATAATTTAAAGATAAAGCAAATTTAGTAAAAAAGTCAGTCAAGAAGTATGAGAATTTGAAATGGGCTCTTAATGGATTAATAAATCGGTGTGCTTTAAATACCATGTGAAAAGCACTTTCAATTTTTCAATGATACCCATACTGCTAAAACTAAGAGCGTTGGCATGACAAACATCTTCCTATATAACTTCTTTTAAGGATACTAAAAAGTAATAATAATATAGATTTGGTGGTGAGCCGCGCTTATATTCTTGTTTCAATCCGGTTCTTTGCTGTTTAACCAAAAATTTTTTATTATTATATATTATAAGCACTAATTCTTCTAATTGTTGATTATATTAGCAGCACTTTTTCTGTTTTGTAGCGTACAAAAATATAAATTAGTTTATTTTGACTACAACCTGCAGCCATTTAGCCGTGTCGTCGTTAAAATAATCATTTCCATATACACACATGTATTCTATTGTTGACATATTGAAGTCGGTAGTCTGCTGTCTCGAATGTGTTTAAAGCATCAATAATTAAAACACGTACATTTCTTTAAAGAATAACTTTTATTTTTGATCGAAAAAATAAAAATCAAAAAATAACTGTTATTTTTGTTGAAAAAAATATAAATAAAAAATAACTGTTACTTTTGTCCAAAAAAATATAAATAAAAAAATAACTGTAATTTTTGATCGAAAAAATCAAAACTTTTAAAATCATAATATTTTATCATAGAAATATGATCAATATGGTATACTTCAGTCAGTTTGCCAGCATTTACTTATATATGCTTTTTTCGTTTTAAAATTTCAAAACAACTGTTATTTTCGGTCCTTGATTTAGGTATAACAATTTTACAGAAGTTTAAAAAGGTCAAAAACTTTTTTCCAACTTTTTTTAACTACTCCGTCATTTTGAAAATCAAATTATAAAATTCATTGAGTTCCTTAAACACCCGTTGCACAACCTTTTTTAATGCTCTTTTTAGACAGCCCTCGTAAAATTTTGGGTTTATAAAATGTGTTTATTCAACAGTATTTTAAAGGGTATTAAACTCTCTTAGATGATGAAATAAAATATTTATTTTATTACATTTGCACCTTTTCTTCGTTTCATTTAGCACACGTTTTTGTACAATGAAGAAGGATTTTCGAGCAGCTTTCTGTGGGTGTTAAACCTAAATTTACATTAAAATTTATTTAAACTTGCTACTTCACATGTTATGAGGCTTAGATTTATAGTTAAAGAGTTATTTGTGTCGAATTTTTTCTAAATACCAAAATCTATACAGGGTTTATTTGTTTTAATGTGATTTTCGGGAGGGGGCTCATGTGAGACTTGTGGCTAATTCTTGATGTATCGTTATGCCAGTTCTGTATTCGCATCGTTTTTATGCCATTTAGAACTGCGTCAAACCATCTTTTTCTTATAGGCCCATTATTTCTTGCGCCTACTGGTGTTCTAGTAAAATTTTTTTTGGCGGCTCTTTCCTCAGTCATTCTTTCTATATCCTCAAGCCATCTTATAATTTAGGCTTTTATATATCGAATTACATTTTGACTTTTGATAGATACACGCAGAGAAAAAACATGTTTAAATATGGTCACCTCCAACAAAACTATTTTTAAAGGTTTTATAAGTCTTGCTCAATTCACAGTTTGTAATAGAAGTCAAAATCCACTGCTGTTTTTTGTAACGTCACGCCGGCGCATATTTTTGCTTATATCTTCAAATCCTTTGGGTGGATTGTTTTTTTTTTTCTGAATATAGTGCTGCTTTATTACTTTGTTAATATAAAAAACTTTTTACAAATTTGACTTCTTCATTTAATTTTTTTTACATTTTGTCGTACAAATATCACGTCGCGTCGCAATGGAAATACCCATATAAAAAGTACGTGAAACAAAAAGCTGTTGACAGCACATACCTATTTAAAATAAAGATCCCTTCTTTGTTTGTGTCAAAAAATATTTTCTAAGCGCATACAAAAGCCGTTTTAGCTAAAGTATGTTATTTGAAGCCCGATAAAATGTAATTTTGTAAAAAAATAAGACAAAAAATTAAATATTATGAAAAGAACATTTTTAATTCGAAAGATACATGGCATTAACATTCGAAAATGATTTCGGGCATATTACCGCTTCCGCTGTTCTTGAAGGAGCGCGTGATGGATGCACAATTTATGGCTTGTTGGCTTCAAGTCGTCAATTAATTCTGATATATCAGCATAAACGTAGCCCTACCCTGGACCTTGGAGTCTAATTGACAGGTCCATTTCTCGAAATCAACTTATCGACAACTTTCGATTACAATAAGTCGATGGTACAAAGCGTCAACCTGTTGCAACGCTTGGATCAATTTCATCTATATTTTCAAACAAAAAATTGATTATGATGCGGTAACGATCTCCATCGACGATTACGCGTACTGCATCTTAATTTTTTAAGAAAAAAGGTCGGTCCAATGATGTCAACCAGGGTTTCAGATTGATTTTGAACTTTTTCTCCAAATTCAATTTCAAAAATCGCCAAAGCATTTATTTTTTAGTTTTTGAAAATAATGTATGTATTTTAAAATAATTAAAAATTTTTTTATAAATTCCAAAAAAAAAAAAAAAAAAAATTGTTCCGTATCACTAAAGCCCGCCAAAAATTCAAAAAAGTCTCCACGATATATTCTGTTTAATTTTTATTTAGAACAAAGTAAAAATGATAAGTGAACGCTATATACTTCACCGAGAAGCCTCCCTTTTTGTCTTCTTTTTGAAATACATTGTGAAGTTAGAAAAGAAATGCAACATGTACTATTTACTTACTTTTAACTCGTAAAACGTGTCGAAAACTTCATATCGCATTCTACTTCGAAGGCGAATTTTAGTGGAGTGCATTATTTCAACACAGGCATTACTAGTTGTAATAATCAGCATATAGAGAACAGCCAACGCAAGTTCCTTAAAATGGTACGTACCTACCGATTCCTTGTAGCAATAAATTGTTGGCCTAAACTGATTTAAATTAGATTGCATATCATCATCAAAATTCTCTTTTAACAAACGGTATTTTTTTCATTGTGTTTCATTAACATTCAAATGTACGTTAGGATTCATAAAAATCTTTAAAATATCTTTAACAACAACGAACTTTATCTGTGATAATTTGTCACATTTTAAATGGAAACATGTTCATAAACTTTAATTATATTCATTTTTTAAATAAATCTACTTATTAATTCTTTCAAGGGCACATTTAAATGTGAAAACAAATTTCTGGAAGATTTTTCATTATCTCCATCAGCCATTTCAAGATAATTTAGTTTTAAATACTGGTCATACATATGAATATATCAAATTTCATACATTGAAATAGTATGTAGAATAAAAAAAAAAAAAAATATTTCTTGTATTGAATTCAAAAAATTTCAGAACAAATTCATGGCTCCTCAAAAATAGCCAACAAAATCGCCAACTATTTTATAAATCGCCAAAAATCGCCATGTCGCCAAATCGAAAATTAGCTCGCCAAACAAGTTCGAAATTCGCCACAACTGACAGCCCTGATGTCAACAGCGTGTGTAAACAGCACTAAACGGTTCAATTTTCTGGTTATAAAGGTGTCTGTAGAATATGTTGTAGATTGGCCTCATCGCTCAAAACAATTTGGGGTATATAAGCTTATTTTTTTTAAATTAACGGCCTTAATAAATTGCCCAAATGTGTTTTGTTTTCTTAGGCAGCTCTTTCCATAACGTAATCTCCAGCTACCCTATCAACACTTTTTAAACCATAAAGTCAATTAGGTCCTTATAATTACTACTACCCACAGGTTGTTACTTAAAAGATTATTTTTAAACAATTATAATAATTAAAATATTTATTAATCTGAAGTAATTAATGCATCAATTATTACTCTTTAATACTCCTGTGTATTTTTCGTAATTTTTTCCGCAAACTTTTTTTTGCCATAAAACTTTATCACCTTTCAACAATCTGCCTGTCATTAACAACCTAAACACAACAAATGGTTGCTAACCATTAATAGTAATTCCAAAATAGCAACGAAAACAAAACGAAGTTTAAAGAAAAACAAAGTTTAAACTTTTAAATAATAATAAAAGTAACATAAAGTTAAACTAGCTGCGAAAGTATAACAGACAGTGCCCTAAAAGAATGTGTTCTTAATGGTCAAATTTTAAATTGTTCCTTTCTGAAAATTATTTATTTATGTAAATTTTATATAAAAACAGTTATAGAAACTTTTGCAATTAACTCTCTTAATTAACTGGCAAACAATTAATGTGTAACACGAATTTATTATGCTTAAGACAGAACTAATAGCGTGCTGACTAACTTTCTGACTGACTGGTTGACTAAATGGCTACCTAGTTGTTTGCTGGATTGTTTAGCCATCTGTTAGATGGGATGGGTGCGTGTCGATGTGAATACATAAAACGTATTTTTATGAATTAAGAAAAGTGTATTCATAATTACGTGTAGGTAGGCATGCCTGTGCAGTGCAACCACTCTTTGCCATTTGAGTTGTGGCTGCGTAGAAAAATTATTGTGGGCGTAAGTTGGTAGAGTTCTTTTCAGTTTTTTTTTGTTTTTTTTTTTTTTTGCTTTAAGACAAAACATTAATTGACTTAAGAGCTTTATTTTGAAAATTTATTTGGAAAAGGAATTTAGATATTTGTGATTTGCAAAATATTATGATAATTGTCGTAGCGTTGATTTTTTTTAGATTTAAGCGATTTAGTTTAAAAATGGTATATTTAGTCGAAAATTTTGCATAATTGTGATTT
Source organism: Pollenia amentaria (assembly GCA_943735925.1). Taxonomy (NCBI): domain Eukaryota; kingdom Metazoa; phylum Arthropoda; class Insecta; order Diptera; family Polleniidae; genus Pollenia; species Pollenia amentaria. Next base: position 176,199,843 of record OX031010.1, on the reverse strand, counting down.
TGTTTTGGCAGTTCTAAAAAACTTATCAAAATTAGCACGAAATCTTGGACAAATTTGCCATTTTTAGGAAAATTGGCAAACATTAGAGGACATTTTAAGAGATACTTAGTTATTTAATATGAACTATGTCAATTTTATAGGACGTTTACTATAATATAGAAAATTTTTGTAAAAATTTAAAATTTTATGGCAAATTTTTTTTAAAAATTTTATATTTTGGAGGAAATTTTGGTAAAAACTTACTTTTTTATAGCATTTTTTCGTAAAATATTGCTATTTCACAGGTATTTTTTATAAAAAAATACTATTTTATAGGAATTTTTGTAAAACTTTACTATTTTATAGAACATTTTTGAAAAAATATAACATTTTATACGAAGTTTTTGTAGAAATGTTCTGCTTTATAGCAAATTTTTGTATGAACTTGCTATATTATAGGAACATTTTGCAAAAATTTACTATATTATAGGAAATTTACTATGTATTTGACAAGAATTTTTTGAAAAATTTACTATTTTATTGGAAACTTTTGTAAAACTGTATTATTTAAGAACACATTTTTGTAATAACTTGCTATATTATAGGAAGTTTTTTTTTTTAAATTTACTATATTAGAGAAACATTTATGTAAAAATTTTATATATTATAGGAAGTGTTTGTAAACATTTACTATATTATAGGATATTTTTTAAAAATTTAAAATTTTATAGCAAATTTTTTTTAAAAATTTTATATTTTAGAGAACATTTTTGTAAAAATTTACTTTTAATAGTATATTTTGGTAAACTATTGATATTTCACGGGAATTTTTTGTAAAAAATTACTATTTTATGGAAGTTTTTGTAAAACTTTACTATTTTTTAGAACATTTTTGAAAAAATATAACATTTTATACGAAGATTTTGTTGAAATGTTCTGCTTAATAGCAAATTTTTGTATGAACTTGCTATATTATAGGAACATTTTGTAAAAATTTACTATATTATGGGAAATTTACTATGTACTCGTATTTGACAACAAATATTTTTAAAAATTTACTATTTTATTGGAAACTTTTGTAAAAATTTAGTATTTTAGAACACATTTTTGTAACAACTTGCTATATTATAGGAAGTTTTTTTTTTTAAATTTACTATATTAGAGAAACATTTTTGTAAAAATTTTATATATTATAGGAGGTTTTTGTAAACATTTACTATATTTTAGGACATTTAAATTTTAAAATTTTATAGAAAATTTTTATTTTAATGTTATCATTTACAGAAAATTTTTGTAAAAGTTTACTTTAAATAGAATATTTTCATAAACTATTGCCCGTAAGGGGCTGTTACGTGAACTCCAAGCTAGTTGATAGTTATAGGAGGGCTCTGGAGGGAGCCTTAGGAGAGTATATGTCTGAGACAGGGCTCAGAGATGGAGGATCCTAATCATATGGAGGCCGTTAGGCTTCCAATAGGCTTCTACTTTGGAAAGATTAGAGAATGGATTCTGGGCGTGACCGATAGGGCCTGGGGGAACCGAACGGACGGCCGGGTATCACGGACGCTGTGGCCGGTGCTTAGGAAGTCCGATTCGAAGTCGCTGCTGGGCAGAAGTAGGGTCTGCGTTAGGACCATGATGGGAATAATCACGGGCCGCTGCATGATAGGCAGGATGGCGATGAGGTTGGGATTCGACGTGTCGGATATGTGCGGGCTGTGTGAGGACCCGGAGGAGCTGGAGACGGTTGAGCACATTTTGTGCCGCTGTCCCAGGCTACAGTGCAGTAGGCTGAGGTGGCTGGGCAGCAGATTCCTAGGCGAATTAGGGGACGTCCCGGGCTGTGGGCTCGAGAGTCTAATAGGATTCGTAATGGGGATGGCCTGGCTGCGCAGCAGGAGACTGGGAGCTAACCGCACATAGGGCGGATCGGTGTTGTGTTGTGTGAGGCTTTTCTCTCGGGATTGGTCAGATCTTCCTTTTCTTATCTATCCTTATCTTTTCTAATGCTTTTGCTGTTTTCTTCACCTACTTTTCAGCTATTTATCTCTAAACAAGGCATCACACTGGACCATATTGGTCTCTGGGTGAAGGTGTGAAGGAGACTTCACACCAGCCTTTCTACCTACCTACCTAAACTATTGCTATTTCACTGGATTTTTTTTGTAAAAAATTACTATTTTATGGAAGTTTTTGTAAAACTTTACTATTTTATAGAACATTTTTATAGGAATTTACTATATTATACGCAACTTTTTTAAAATTAAATATATTAAAGAAAGTTTTTGTAAAATTTACCAATTTTTGTAAAGTATTGCTATTTTATAGGACATTTTTGTAAAAATATGGTATTTTATTAGAAATTTCTGTAATAATATACTATTTTATACGAATTTATTTTAAAAATATACTGCTCTTATAGCAAATTTTTGTAAGAACTTGCTATATTATAGAAACTGTTTGTAAAAATTTACTGTATTATAGAAAGTTTTTGTAAAAATGTACAATTTTAAAGCGAATTTTTGTAAAAATTTACTACTTTACAGGAAATTTTGATAAAAATTTACTTTGTTATAAAAAATTTATTGTATTTTTTAGAAAATTTTTATAAAAAATTACTATTTTAAAAGAAATTTTTATAAAAATTTACTTTGTAATATAAAATGTGTTATTGGAAATTTTTGCATACTTTTTTTATTCAAGAATTTTCCTTTCGCCAAAATTTACTATTGTATAGGAAAATTTTTTAAAATATATTACATTTTTATGTGACTTTTTTGTAAATCTAACTATTTTAGCAAATTTTTGAAAATATCTCACTGCTCTATAAAAAAGTTAAAAAAAATTTTTTATATCAATTAAATTTTTTTTATTAAACATTTCTTAGCGAAAATTTCGCAAAAATTTATTATTTTATAGGATTTATATTTAATTTTTTTTTAATCTAATTTTATGGATTAAAAAATTACTCGTTACTTTTTAAAGCGCTATAATAGAGGCCTTAATTAAATTCAACAAACCCAATATGAAATGTATCGTGTTAAATTTGTTTGTTTTAATTTTTCCTCAATTAAATTTATTCATTATTTCAACGCATATTTTTTTCTGTTACAGTTTATTTGTATGACTTTCTTATTAGGATTATGTTTTTTTTTTTTTTGTTAAATATTGATTTTAACCTATAAACGTTTTCGAATTGGTTTAAATAATTTAGCTGCAAGTGTGTTTTAGTTGCGATTTGAAAAAAGTTTAAACCAAAACTGTTTCACAGAAATGGCTAAAACTATGAAACAAAAACGTTAATTTGGCGTCTAATTGGCATTAATTTGTAAATGTAATTAAATTGCTTTAAAGTGTGTTTTTCTGGTTTAAAGTTTTTCGAACAAAAAATTGTGTACAACACAATAATTGGTAACAGAAAAAAATCAAATGTTTACAATATTTTTTGTCAAACTAAATTATTATTAATTAAATTTATTGTAAAATTTATCAAGCCAATTTTACACTTAGATTAAAGTGTAACGTTTTTGGTTCAGGTTGTTTTGAATCCATTAAAATAAAAATAGTCAGATAAACTTCCTATTTATTTTTCAAAATGATTTGGAAAATGTGACTTTTTTATCCTTCTTAAAAGGATTAAAAATCGTTTAATGACTTCTTATGTGATAGTTTGTTTCAGTGATGGTTCTATTTTTTGAGCACGCTTTAAAAATTCAAAATAATTGCAACATATTCATCTCCTTTATAATTTGTATTATTGCAAGAGATTTATCTTTACCACTAGTTAGAATCGGTGGGGTGCTTTAAAACCATGTGAGATAAGTCCATTATGGCTATTGCTCAATTGAATGGGAGATAAATCCAAAATGGCCTTATTGCCCAATCATTGAGAGGTAAGGTCATATTTAAAATTTTGCGAAATGAGAGATATAGCCATACTTTTTTGTCGCAAATGAGAGATAAAGCCATATTTTAAACTTTAGTATGCGAAGCCGGATTCCAATACTTTACTTGTGACGCACGCAGGAAAACTTTATTCAGCGAAGCCACCTGCCGTATCCTACTGGAGGAGAAAACCCGTAAGAACGGCCGCAGGCCGCCACGCAGAAAAACTTTAGTATGCGAAGCCACTTTTGGTAAAAGGGAAAATCTATTATTAATCAATGTAAAATGCAAAAGTTCTTCAAAACTGAAATGAGAGATAAAACCTTTTTCCAATATTACTAATGTGAGCTAAGGCCATGATGGCTTTATCTCCCATTCAAATGAAAAAAGGCTTTATCTCCCTATTGAATGAGAGATGAAGCCATCATGGCCTTATCTCACATGGTTTTAAAGCACCCCCCGTTAGAATCCGATGCAAAAACGACTTCCCTTTTGAGTCGTTAAAGCAGAAAACACAATCGGTGTTGGATGTCTTTTGGGTGCTGCTAGTTATAAGACTGATAGTTCCCTTGTTTTTTAACATAATTTATTATTCAACATTTTTTATTTTTCGAATTTATTCTATGAGTTAAATTTCAGTTATGTATTTCATAAAGCTTTTTGTAATAGTTTTATTCCTTAAACTTTTTTAGGAATGACTTTATAAACTACCAGAAATTTAACTCATAGAATAAATTCGAAAAATAAAAAATGTTGAATATAATAAAGTTGCTTATGAAAAGAAATAATTCCCAATTTAATGTATTATTTTAAAATGAAAGAAAACAGCCCTGTGTTACTTTTCATTACTTCTAATATTGTTATATTTGAGAATTGTTGTTATCGAGTAATTACCCTAGTTTTCCATTTTCTCTTTTCCGAATGCTTAAAGACGTCGTCATAATAATCGGCATCTTTAAAGATTGGAGACCATTATGTACAGGGTTACCACTAGGAATTGTGGAAAGTCGCACAAAAGGACGTTTCATAAAAATAAAGTCGCACAAAAAAGTCGTTTGAGAAAATAAAAGTCGAACATCTTTTTTACGTTTTTTATTAATAAAAAGCATAACAAAACAAAAAAAAAAAATTAAACAAAACAGTCAGTTCCATTTTTCATTTTCAGAAGCCTCTTTTGCATTAAGACTTTTCATGATATCGCTTAAAGGCCTTGCAACCTGTGTAAACTGTATATTTTTACACCCTCGCAAATGAACTGTCAAAATTTGTATGAAGATTCATTAACACAAACTTCGTAAATTTGCCGAACAATTGCGCTGTTCAATTTTGCATTTATACAAACAGACAACAAATTAAAACAACAAATTCTTAAAATAATCTGAATAAATTAGTATTTTGGCTTTCTTTAGACATTTTAAGCACGAATTTCACGGTTTAGACAAAAAATTTTTGTTATTTTTTATTTATTATTTAATTTATTTTTGTACTGGCGTTTCTTAAATATTGACATTAATTGTAAAAAACTACACAAAAGTTAAAAAGGCGATTCATGAAACGAGTCTCGCAAGTTTGCTTATTTGCGCAAATAGTAATTTCAAGCGATTTCATGAAAACCCTTATTATTTCTGTGTTTTCTTATCATTTCGCTTAAGATTGTGGTGCTACTGTAGAATATCTACTTTATACAATTTTAAAATAAATTAAAAATATACTAGGAGCTTTGAAATTATTGTACTTAGAAACTTTAGATTTTTAAAAAATAAAAAATATTGTTAATTAGATTATTTAAAGAAGAGTGTGTTTGATTTATAACAACTAAAAGATGATTGTTTTGGTTCACTAAAAGCTTTTTGCAAACCCTGCAAAAAGGCCGCTTTGACTGCTTAATCCCTTTATACTTCAGTTCCCAGTCTCTCGAATGCCTGCAGCGATGTTAACGTTATCCGTCTCATACTCCGTGGTTTCCTCTGCCTCTGAACGCGTTTTTCTAGCTCCATTTAATTTTTCGTTTTTAAATTTCCTTTCCGTTTTAACAAGAAATCTTATTTCATTGGCTAAACATAATTTTGTGAAATAAGCACTTAGATTTTTTTAAAGCTTTTTTGCTAGAATGTTTTTTTGAAACTTCATATCGTCATAATGTGCTAACTAATATTTTACAATTGTTTAAAAAAGATATTTAGTCAATTCACAAGGTATCCTAACATGTCATATTGTCAAAATGTCCTAATATTTCACAATGGTTTAAAAATATTGTTGTTGGTTTGTTAACAAAAAGTGTCTTAAATAAATAGAACGTTGCTTGCTGTGTTTATTGTGCTGTCGTAATTAATCAGAAAAGTCCTGCGCTGAGCAGCTGAGCCGTAAAACAATATTTTTAAACCATTGTGAAATATTAGGACATTTTGACAATATGACATGTTAGGATACCTTGTGAATTGACTAATTGTTTTGTTTCAAACAAAATAAAAATGTTAATGCTGTGTTCATTGATTCGTCATAACTGTACAGTAGAAATCTAAATTATAAGCGGTTTGCCACAGCAGTCATATATATTTCTTGTAATTATTTTAAGACATATGACTTTACAACTTTATGACCACCTTGTAAATCACCCAATGGTATACATGACAAGGTTGCAAAAAAGTGATAAAAGTGTTGCCAAATGAATACAAATCTGTGAATTGCTTTAAAATTTTAACGAGGTTTATTGGATGATTTACTACAAATTAAATGTTTCTTGCGAGAAACTTTACAAAAAAGGGTAAAAAGTTGCATCAAAATTAAATAAGTCGCAAAAGGCGGTGAAAAAAAAAGTCTTACAAAAATTCGCAGACCGCTAAAAAAGGGTTAAATTGCAACTTTAGTCGGGCAATTAGTCGGGTAATGCTGATTCTGTACTAGTAGTTCAGAGAGAGAGAGAGAGGGATCATGTTTGCAACAAGCTCTAACAATATCTGCGTTTTCCTTAATTTAGCAAAATTTTCATCAAAACATGTTTTCGATCAACATAAATACCCAAGTTAAAACGATATTATCGGCTATGGCCAATCTTAGATACTCTTTACTAAGTATATATCTTATATTCGGCCTTATTATGTAAGGCGTTGTCGTTAACGAGTACATTGTTTTTTGTAATAGATTAAAGTAACACACAACCTGTGATCTTTAATCAATTACAAATTTTATGCAGAATGATTTTATTCACAATTTACTGAAAATACTAAATTGATGAAAATCGCGATTTCTATAAAAAAATAAAATTTTTTTTTGCTTCACTTAAAATTAAGGTACCTTCACTGAATCGTCAACATAAGCGAAACGCGTTCATCGCTTTTGGAGACTTATGTCTCATTTTGTTTACAGGTAAATAGGTAATGTGACTTTAGGTGAAAGTAATAAGACTTTAACTTTTTCCTGTTTTGAATTTTTCAAGATTTTTAAAATTTTTTTTTTTTTTACGTAAACAACCATTACTCAGCCATTTTTTTGGTGATTTAAAATAATTTTACTGTTTTTCAAAGCTAAATTTTACATCTTTTTTTTTTTAAAGAAGAAACATTTTGAAAATCGCTTAGTGATGCGTAAAGTGATGATTTTTTTAAATTAAAATTTTTGGAAAAAACTCAAAAATACGATAAGTACCTGTAACGTAAAAATGCGAGCTGATGGAGAAAAACGGAGATTAGATTTGAAATCAGCGACCTCAAATTAGTAAAAAAAATGCATTAAACTCCCAATCAACACAAAAAAGTCCTATTTTGTTCCCTAGTGTAATATTTTCCACAACTTTTCGTAAAATTTCGGGTGTTATTATTTTTGTTCGATTGCATAGTCATTCATAAAATGTGTGTATTCACAAAATGGCGAAAAAACAAAGAAAAAATAAAAATTAAAAAAGTTATGAAGAGTTCAAACTATTCTGCGGCACCCTGTATTTCACACACTCAAGACAAGTCATTTTAATAATAAAGGGTTCTCCAAATAACTTTTTTTTTTGAAAATGCTATAAAAAAAACTACTGAATATTTTCTCAAATTTCTTTTTTTTATTTGAAAGTACAATCCCCGGTTAATAATGGAAAATAATTTCATTCAAATGGCGTCATACCAAGGTCTTTATGCAAAATTCGTCTCAATGATGTCTCCGAAATGTTCAATTGTTGAGAACGACGGTGAATTGACTTTCTGCCACAGCAGCAATATTCTCGGGTGTACGCACTGTTTTTGGCTTTTCACGCTTTGGTTTATCGATGAGGATGCCAGTTTCTTTCACTTTTTTCACAAGATAACGAACATACGGAGCTGACGGTGCTTTTCTTCTTCCAAAATCCGTACGCAATTTTCGCACACATTCTACAACATTACCATGATTTTCAAAGTAATGACGCAATATCTCCCAGCGTTGTTCAAGCGTATACACAACCATATTCGTTCAGCGGAAGGATAAAACTAATTATCTCTCAAATCAGACATGAGCTTAGTGTTACCATTCACGAAATAAGCACCAGTTGAAAAAAAAACGTTAGATGGCGGACCCAAAAAAAAAAAAAACGTTAGATGGCGGACCCTTTATTAATCGGGTTTGTTGTTCGGTTGTATACTAATTCATAATTTATTGCCCAAGTTTTAAATTAATATTGTTTCGTTTATTCTTTTTTCAGCATCTTGTGAAGAAGACTTGGGGTGGGGATTAAATTATGAATAACCATACAATCGAATAAAGATAGTTACAGCCCAAGTTTTGAGAAAAGTTATGGAAAATATGTTAACAAGAGCACGTATGTGCGAAGCAGAAAATGGACATCGTTAACACGATATAATTTTTCAAAGCTACATGAATTGAAAAAAATTCCTCAATGTTTTAAAAAAAAATTTATTATAATCGCATAATAAAAAAGTTATAGAAAATTAAAACCATATAGTATATATTCTGCGCAACCCTGTACTACATTTTAAGTAAATTTCGTCAAAATCTATTCACGAAGTAGATTTTTTTATATGGGAAATCTAGTCAAAAATAACTAGATTTTGCTCAAAATCTCGTTCGTACTAGATTTCGTTTTTTATTTAGTCAATTCACAAGGTATCCTAACATGTCATATTGTCAAAATGTCCTAATATTTCACAATGGTTTAAAAATATTGTTGTTGGTTTGTTAACAAAAAGTGTCTTAAATAAGTAGAACGTTGCTTGCTGTGTTTATTGTGCTGTCGTAATTAATCAGAAAAGTCCAGCGCTGAGCGGCTGAGCCGTACAACAATATTTTTAAACCATTGTGAAATATTAGGACATTTTGACAATATGACATGTTAGGATACCTTGTGAATTGAGTAATTGTGTTTGTTGGGTCCCAAATAGGGTTTCTAAACACTGTGGTGTTGGGTATCAAATAGTCTGTCTTCACCGGCTAGTCTACTTTCTTACTTGCTTAAAATTTAACTTGGGTGTATTTTCAATATTAAATACATCAAATTAAACGTTTTATCGGAAAGTTCTATTAGAAGCACTGCCCCTGCAACATTTAAAAAAATTACATTATTTTTATTAACAGAACAAATATTCCTAATTATATAAAATGTGTCATTTTTTAAAATCAAAATTTTCGTACAGGTGCTTTTCTAAAAATAAACTACAGCCTTCATCAAATATTCATTAATCACAATAAAAAAAAAACAAAGACCAACATTTATATAAAAAAATATAATTCAAATTCTTACATTTATGAAAAAAACCCTTAAAACAGAAGTAGAAATAAGCACACAATAATTTATAATTCACATTCATTTCTTGTAGGTTTCTTCATATTTTTTAGAACACTGAATCCACGTAGAGCTGTACACGGAACATGCTGCTCTTGTGTAAAGTTTATTATTTAACACCCTGAAGAAAATAACAACAATAACTTACAAGAAGTTATGCCTATAAATATATTGTTTCTTTTGGCCACATTTGTTGTGGTTTACATTTATGTATCTATCTACCAGTTGTACTTTTTAAGGTGTTTTATTTTTTTTCGTTTTTATTCTTTATAACCACCACCAGAATTATACGAAAAGGTTGGTTATTTATGGTTAATCATAGAATTTGTATTAGGCTTCTTGAAATTTTTGAAATCAATAGTATTTGGGGTGTATGTAACTATTTTACTCATTATTTTGTAATGTTTGATGTGATAAGTTTAAATTTTACTGGATATAGAAAAGCCTTTAAGCAGACCACTTTCGGACTTGAAAGCTTTTTCCAAAACGTCGTACATTTGTATACAAGTAAGTTTCCATATTAGAAGAAATATGGGATTACACGTTGCAAGTCTTGTTTTTTATAGAATACTAGCGGTTCGCTACACCTATTGAAATAAAATTAGAAGATTTTTTTTAAACAGATCTCGTGTATTGATAACGAAGCACTTTGTATAAATTTTTCAAGGGTGTGAAGTAAAATACGCCAGTTAAATACGTCCCATATTTATTTTAAATACGTTCCACACGCTGTTACACGAATTAGCAAAACAAACAAATTTTCTTTTGGTAGTCAAAAAACAATATAATTGAGGAGCCGCAGAACAAAACGTACTTTTTCACACATTTAAAATTTTTGGGAAATTGAGGATTACTGCATGAGCCTGGAAATGGAAACAAGTTTTTTGCTTACCAAAAGATGAATCAAACTGCCGTAAGTCAACACATTAAATGTCAAGGATGTTTAATATCAAATTAATTTTATATCGAAAAAAGTACGTTTTGTTAAAAAAAAAATAAAAAAAGTACGTTTTGTTAAAAAATATAGAAAAAGGAACGTTTTGGTGTGCGTTTTTTTAGACGATAATAATTTGATTGAATGTTTTTTACCTGAACCATTAAAGTAAAAAATAAATAAAAAATAAGTAAAATGAAAACTTTATTATTTTATTTCAAATTAAATAGAAAACTAAACAATTCTTTTTTATAATCATTAAGTTATAGATTTTAAAGTTATTAAGTATAATACTTTTTAAATAGTTAAACTTTTTTCCCAACGTCGTTTTCAAAATGTTGAAATAAAACTCGCAATATTTACTTTTTTTAGCATTTTTAAATTTTTGTTTTTTACGTATTCTCATATTTAAATTTTCTACAGATTCTTGTAATTCTTTCATGTTTTAATTATACTATTGTATTAATTTTTTTTTTTCATAACACTCATTCACCAAACAATAGTTTAATTGCAATTATTGGTGGATATTCCTGAAAACGCGTCGAAGAAATAAAAATTTACATTAAAACAAAAGCAAAGTTTAAAAAATAGTTTTTGTTTGTCAAACATTTCTAAATTAAATATATATACATGAGAATTTTGACGCGTTTCTCTCTTTTAAAAAAACGGTAAATTGTATGATAAACACAAAAAAATTTCTTAAACTTTATTTTTGTTTTAATGAAAATTTTCACTTTTTCAACAGTTAATTTTAACGAAAATTAAATGACATAAATAAACGTCAAACAAATTAAGAATATTAAGAAATGTTATGTTATTAAAACAACTACTCGAAGAAATGGCAAAAACAATGAAAAAAGGACGTTTTGAAAAATAAAAAAGAAAAATGTACGTTTTGTTATGCATCAATTTTTTTAGAACCCATTTTCTTGGTAAAAAAAAAAAAAAAAATATGCTAACTATATTTTTTCTTAAAGATTTCAAACCAAATATTATAAAAACATCAAAAAACCAATTTGTAAAAAAATGCGAAAAAGTACGTTTTGTTCTGCGGCTCCTCAATTATTAATATTAAAAACAAGAACATTTTTTCAATAAAAAACAAACTAAAATTTGTATTAAAAAAATATTTTTTTTTTTCATTAATAAAGTATTTTCATAGAAATTCACATTATAAAACGGTCAAATATAGGTTGGTCCAATCGGTATTTAGAGAAGACATTAATCGGGGTAGCGGAAGACTGGAAGTAGCCTGGAATCTACTAGCCCTAGGCTACTTCCAGTCTTCCGCTACCCCGATTCATATCTTCTCGAAATACCTATTTTTTGGACTTGGAAATTGATATATACTAAGTCAATGAAAAACACAAATTTTCAAAATTATATATCTCCGATATCGGGCTGAATCTTGACGTAGAACTTATAGTCCTGGAATCTATAGCCCTAGGCTACTTCCAGTCTTCCGCTACCCTGGTTCATGTCTTTTAGAAATACCGATTGGACTAACCTTTATTTGACCCTTTTGTAATATGAATTTCTATGAAAATACTAATCACAGTTTTTGTATAAAACAGTTAGCTCAACATATTTCGAATGAAATGAGCTTTATTTCATTGTAGTCGGTGCACAATTTTTGATTTTATTCACAATTTGCTGAGAAAACTTAATTGATAAAAATCGCGATTTCCATACAAAAAAAAATTTTTAATGTGTGTTTGCTGCTGTTCTATTTATGGAGGTTTTTTCTTCACTTAAAATTTAGGTACCTTCACTGAATTGTCAGTAAAAGCGAAACGCGTTAATCGATTCTTATGATCTATATCTCATATTGTTTATAGGTTATGTGACTTTAGTAATAAGACTTTGACTTTTTATGTTTTGGATTTTTCATGATATTTAAAACCAAAAAATTAAAATTTTTAAAAATCTTTGACTTTAAAGACAAAAACGCTTTGTCTTTTGTTGGTTTGGGTTTAGCCTAAGTCTGAATTTACACGTTTCATCTTTTGATGCTTAACTTCTTTTCAAATCCCTTTTGAAGATGCCAATATGATCACATGCAGCAATCGGTTTCAACTTTTTTTTGCTTCAAAACAGCAACAATTTTATTCAAAGCTAACCAAAGAGAAAAAGAAGAGAAAAAAATTTACATGCAAGCATTGTTGGTCATATACCTACGAATGAAAATACAAAGCGTACTGACCGAGTTCAGGCATCTCCGTACCAAACCCCTTTCTTCTTTCTTCCCTCTCCTAAAAACAAGAGAGTTGAACAGCAAAAGATGAAACGTGTGAATACAGACTAAGACTCTACTTGATTGCTTGTTCTGGCAGTCGTGATCGAATACTTCTTCAATGCGAAGGCAATTTTATTTCTAAAATTCTTTAAGTCGATAATGAACGAATCGAAATTATATTTCCAGTATTGTAAAGCATTTATTTGAGTTTTTACAAAAAATAATTTTGATTCGTTCGGTATCGACTGAAAGAAATGGAAATAAAATTGTTTCGAATCGAAAAGGTATTCGATCACGACTGCCAGAATTAGCCGCCAGGCTATTACTTTAAAGACAATGGGTGGTACAGTGTTCATTTAATTTATTTAGTATATGAAAAAAAAAAATAAAGTGTGTTCTAAATTCGTCAAAACTTGTTCTAATATTTTGTCTTACATGTTTGATTTGTTGTTTTGTAAACAACAAACGTATTAAAGAAAACGAAAGCAAATAATTTCAATAACTTTAAAAGTCCTTTTTTCAGCCGTGTAAAATAAGTTTTTTTTACATTATGAATACTTGAGGTAAATGGGTTTTGCTGTAGCGAAAGAATTTTATACATGCGGTAAAAGGCTTAAATTTTACTGGGCCCATAAATTTGAGTAAATTTATGATGTGTATTACATTTCAAAAAAGTTAAAACTGAATATTTATATTCTATATTCACTTTAGTACTCAAACACGAGTGCTTGTATGGAAATTTGGTTTTATATTTTATGGTCTACTCATGTGTTATTTGGGTTGATTTCGAAGAAACTTTATAGCCTAACAAATTTGTATTTTTGCCTGTTTCGCGTTTGTATTTTTTTTTTTTTTTTTTTTTTTTTTTTTTTTTGATATTTTTAATAAATTTAAATGATTTGAAAGGCACACATTTCCATAAATATAAAATCTATAAAGAACACATATTATTTCATATATCTCAAGTGCCCGAATAAATATTGTAAATATTAATAAAAGTAATGTTAAGAACAACATCATTATTACCTTCTAGTCAACATCATCCCACACATACTTTAAACTTCATATTTATTCAAACGAGCAAAACTGGGGAGGAGTGTTTTGCAAAACCCTCTATCCCAGACACTCATCATTCATATTGGATTGTTTCTGAAATGTCTCATTTGTTGGTTTAATTTAAGAATAAATAATCTGATAAATTTTGTTTAACTTGAGATTTACATTGTTATTTGAAATCATTTGACATTATTCCCAATTTACTCTAAGTTGTTATTCAAGTAGGATTATTCAGTTTTTTTTAATCGTCTGTTTTATTTTGAAAATATATGACATTTCGGAAATTAGTAAGTAACATGACTGATATTATTGACGTAACCTTGACACAATTTCTTGAATGATAATGACCTTTTTCTTGTGAAAAATGTACAAATGTTTGAAGTCGAAACGCATGTCAGTTGTAAATATAAATGTTTTCTCTTTTGTAGGTTAGAGTGTGGCATAAAAAATGTCTTAATGGCACGCACTTCGAGGTAATTATTTTCTTAAAACTTTTTTTTTTATTAGAAAAGCGTAAAAAAAAGGTTTATGGCAATAAAAAGTTATTGTTATTAAAATAATATTTTATTATTGAGAATCGCAGATTTTTTTCAATTTATCGAAATCTTTAATTGGAAATTTGAAGAAAAGTATGTAAAAGTGTTTTAATGTATTTTCGCAAAAGATTATTTTCTTAAATAGAAAAAAAAAATTTTCGAAATTTCCACCTGACGAAAATTGATTAGTATCGGGTGATTCATCGTAGCGTTTGATTTATTATATAAAATAAAACATATAAATTTAAAAGTGAATTTAATATTTTTATTATCGGCTATAAAAATAATTTATGGCATTTACTGTTTGAAAATGATATCTTGATCTAGGTGGCCAATTCACCGTAGCAAACCGTGAAATTAAGTGCTCACCTAAATGATTTCGCAACAAGGTCATTGTTTCACGCGCTATATGGCTCGTAGCGCCGTATTGTTAAAACCATAGCTCACCGAGAAAATGCGCTTGAATCACAGGAAGCACTTAGTCCGTTAACATGGTGCGATAACGGTTGCCATTGACGGTAACATTCTGATTTTCTTCATTCTTGAAGAAATATGGACCAATGATTTCACCAGCCCATAAAACACACCATACTGTTGTTTTTAATGGATGTAATGGTAGATCTTGGTACTCTTCATGTTGTTCATCAGCCCAAATAAGGCAATAGGGGTTTCAGTAGGACGATTATGCGCACCGTAAGTTCCTCGAATCTCTAGAAAAAACATTTCTCGCAGAACGCGGATTTTCGTAATACAGCTGAACAATTTGGAGACGCCACAACAGCGTGTGGATCTTTCCATGATGACTTGCCAAACTATACTGAACAAAAATGACAAAGCAGATTGATATGAGTTGCTCGTGATTTGTAAAAAAACATATTGAAAATCAAACCTCACAATGAATCACCCTTTATATACATACATATCCAAAAATCCTGTTTATTGAAAGCTGTCAAAATTTTCTTGGCCTATTATGAACAAAAAAAGAAAAGCATTTTTTGACCAAAAAGAAGAAGAAATATTTTGAGTAATTTATCTACTTATATACAAAAATAATTCTTTCGATTACCTTAAAAAACCTAATGTGTACAACTTTTTTAAGTAAAAAGTTTTTAATTTGTTTTACGAAACTTTTGCTGCCTTTAGTTTAATGATTATTTTTTGCCCATAAAAGCCAAGTTATGATCAAATACAGTGCTTCAGATTTCTAAATGCAATTATTGCCATTATTTTCGTATTAATCATTTCACATTAAAGAGTTTCCAATATCATGCCAATTATTCTCGCAAAGCATTTAATTCTTACTCTCTCATATTCATTAATTACTTTTAAGTATAAAGTATTAACTTGACTACTGTACCAGTTTTTCTTCTCTCTTATCTAAAATTCACACAAATCCACCCACCTCTCAATAAATCCACAATAAAGTTTGTTCAATAAAGTCGCTTAAAATTAACGAACACTTAACGATTAAACGACTACGTTTCATTAACTTGAACAACAACATTCCATTAATCAATTGTATGCCTGCCTGTCTTTGTTGTAATATTGAAGCAAATAAACTCGTACAAATGTGTGTTTATAGTATAAGCTCACATTTATATACATATTTTATACATAGTAATATATTTGTTATTGCCAATTGATTTTTACTGTTGATTATATTTGCCAGATGATAGTGGCAAAAAGTCGTCTAATTAAAAAAATCGCAAAAAAAATTCAAATCGTAAATACTATATTGTTCATGTTTATCCACCAACAGGAGAAACAACTTCAAAAAATGCTTGAAAATTTACTGCCTGTTTGTAGAACGCGAGTGCAAAAGTGACTCGATGAACTTACATTTAAAACAAAAACAAATTTTGAAATTTTCTAGTTCTAGTTCTCCTCTCAGATTGAAAAACATACGAGATCTGGTAAATATTTTAAAAAATCGTCTATATAGAAAATTTTTGCATCAAAAATCTGGCAACAGTGCCGTCAATTTGCTTTTGTCATGGTTTTTGGGCCATTCGATTTAATAATAAAAAACATGCTTTGTTTTTTTTTTTGTAGTTTTTGTAGTTGGGTTAATTCCAAAAGTAGTGTACATGAGCATTTTTTTTTTTTTTTTTTTTAAGGTTGAGGAATTCATTCTCTGAAATTGTTTACTTGCATTAAGATTTGTGCAGATTGCGAAATTACTTTTAGTTTCTTTAAAAAAAATTTGTTTTGCTTTTTTATTGCATTTTGGTGAAATATTTTCCGGAATGTCACTTTTTACAAAAATTTACAAAACTAAGATATTAATGCAAAAATGTTAGAACAAAGCCTACTATCGCATTCGTTCACTTATTATTTACCAGCTTTGGATGTTTTTCTTAAAAAAAACGGGTTAGTAATAGCAAAAAGTTATTTTTCGAAGAGATTCCAATTATTTTTTTTTCCTTTTATAATTCAAGAATTAAAAAAAAGTAATTTTTTTACAAAAATTTGTTTTTGTGCAGCTTACATTTAAAGTAACAAATTTGCTTCAAACAATTTGGAAGAAATTGTTGTATTTTGCTGGAAACTTGAAAAAATAAAAAGTGACAGTAAAGAAAATCCAATTTAAATTTCAAGTGTAACGAAAACTTAAACATTTATTCATTATTTTGTTTTTGGTTACTGTTTGTTTTTTCTTTTTTATAAAAACGAAACAAAAAATAAAAGTAATCCAATTATATTAACAAAAAATTCATGAACAAATCTATTCATCGGAATCTGTGAATATTTCATAAAAAATTGATTCCCGATTGGTTTTTTTTCCTATTTGTTTTTATCTTTACATCAAAAGAACTACAGTATTGAAATCAATCAGAATTTTCGAGAAATAAGCTTTTAAAATAAAAAAACCTTTTTACTTAAAAGTGACAGTAAAGAAATTTGTGATATTTTTTTTGTTTTTTTCTTCTAAAAAGTTATTTCACGGAAAATAAAAACAAGAAAAAGTGATCAAAACTTCGTAATATTTACGATTTTTTACGATTTTTTATTAAATAACTGTGTGACAGTACGGAAATTTTTAGCTGTACTTACCATCGTGCGATTATAAATTCACTTGAAAACACCAAATAATTGATTTTATTATTTTATTTTTTATCTTAATCAATTTATCACTTCTTGCACTTTTTAATAGCGATGCACATAAAGCAAACGAAACAGCTCAAGTAATGATTATGACTTAATTAAAAAAAATGTGACATTACGGAAAAAACGCAGAGACAAAGTAAAATTAGAACGTCAAAATGACATTGATAACATTTTTCAGGTAAAACCAGGAAAAAGCAATAAAAATAAATACAATCATTGAAAAACAGTTGAATTTTTTATTATTGTTCTATTGTTTTCAACTCTTTTTCCATGTTGCTTAATGAATAACATGTGTGGAGACAGGTATATTTGTATGTAATAGGCATGATATACAGTTAAAGCACCATTTGCACAATTTAGCAGAAAGTTTTACAATAATAACAACTACTTTTGTTTGTTGCTAATTATTTTAGAGCTTACTTGCCGTTTTTGTTTTTTTATTTTCTTTTAAATGAAAGAAATAAAAAGCTTGAGACGAAAAAAAAGCATTGTGTTTGGAATTAACCCAGTTGCGAAAATTATTGCTAATCAAAAAAATTATTGAAAGCAAATGAATAAAATAAATAGTGAAAGAATGTGGTCGAATACACAATAATAGAAAGTAGGGTTTCTAACCTGAGAAATTTTCAGGAAAAAATATTTTTAAGTTTCCTTGAATTTTTGGACAGCAGATTTCGAAATTTACTTCTAAAAGTTTCCGATTGAAATTCAAGTTTTTCTGACATTAAATTGTACTCTTTTATCCAGTTTATCGAAGTCGAATGAAATTTATGCCTCGAATTTTTCGACCGGAGCAAATGATTACGCGTTTTAGTGTAGTTTAAGGAGCTTTTCTTTGTCTTCCTTTATCAAAATAGGATTTAATTTTGAAACGTTTTTTTTTTTTGCGTAAATCTAAAACGACTTTCGGGTGAGAACATGATATTCCACATAATTTTACAAAATATTCAACACTAAAAACAGGCATGTTAAACCTTCTCAATAAAAGTATAACTTGAAAGATATCAGCTTGAATGTTTTTCAAATAAATTTTTTTTGTATACCATTTAAAATTCTGTTTCTTATTACGAAAATGTTTCAATCGGCTTTGAACCCGCAGCTTATTGGAAAAAGGATTTCAAACTAAAATATATGTTTCCAATATTATAAAAGGGAATAAATTTCATATTTTTTGTCACTACCAAATGCTTTATTTGGGAGCAAATTTAGCGCCCTTTACAGTTGTAACACTGATTTAAAAACAGACTATTTTCTTAAACCATAAAATTTATTTCTTAAAGCCCATAAAACTTAAAATTCTAAAAATAAGTACAAAAAACTATTTTTATTCAAAAGACAATTCCACGACATTAACATTTGAGAATGTATTCTGCCATATGAGCACCGCGGCGGTTCTTGGCGAAACACACTCTGGCCGTCCAATTATGGGCCACTTTTCCAAGTATTTCTGGCGGTACGTCACAAACAATGTTCCTTCATTTGATGCTGGTTTATTAGCATAAACTAGTGACCTCACGTCATAATCGAGCAGGTCTTTTTCGCAACATCAACCTTTTGGACTCATTTAAAAAAAAATACGGACCGATAATGACACCTGCGTGTAAACTGCACCAAAAGGTGAGTCTGTTGTAGATTGATCTCACTTCATATGCGGCAGTTTTGTTCATAACAAACCTGGACCATTATGTCCGCTATAAAAATCATAAAGTCGCGTTTTAGTTTCGCGAATAGATGACGGATTTTTAAAATTAATTTTGATAATATGGTAGCGATTTTTAAAATAAAACTTTTATTTTATATCAGGTGTAATTTTAGTAAAATCGGGTAATTTTTCTTCATCTCAAGTGTAATTTTGAATTTTGCTGCTGGTAACACTGATAACTTATCAAAATTTATTTTAGCCACTACTACAACACCACAAAAGTAGTTTAAAAACGATTTGCTTGTTGTATGTAGAAACAACAAAAACATCAGAAAAAAAGAAAACACATTGAAGCAAGAGTTCTCATTTAGTTGATATTTTTAGTTAAATATGTACATTAAGTCTATAAAGTAAAAATCATATCGGGCTTGATGCTGGTGTTTTATAATTGGAACTCTGTAAGGTGTGAAACGGATAAGTGAATCAATCATAATGATATTGTCCTTCTAATTTCCCTTTTGGTTTATTTCAAGTACGAATTCGGGATTAAATCAACTTTATAATTCTTGAATCAAGAGCATTTTGAGATTGATTCAATCTCAGTTTTACTTAAATCAATTTCATTGTCCGATTATTTCAAGTATGAAGTCGGTATTGAATATGGAATAAGTTGAGTATTTTGCGATTCAATAATCTGTACTTGAATCAATCTTTCTGTACTTGATTCAAGAAAATACGTACTCACCGTACTATTGATAAATCTTCGGATTGATTTGAGTACCGATTGATTGATTTTTCTTTTGAGTGTATACCGTTTTACCTTCGATTCCTTCCAGAGACTCTGGTTTCTTTCCTGCAGACAAGCGTAGAGCTTCGCGGGATTAGTATAGGAAGAAAAAAAAGATATGATACACTTCATTATATTGTTTAAAAAAAAAAGAAAAATACTGGGAAATATAAAATAATAGTGCATGTACTCTAGGAAAGTAGAACCCCTAATACTTACCAATAGATGTTAACACACAAAAGTATTTATTTCTTACGTGTGATTCTAAGTGAACACCTTAATTGATAAAATAAACCTGTGATGGTCTTGGCAACCATAATGGCCAGTTAGTGAGTGACTTGAGTGTTTGAGTGGCTTTTTGCATTAACCACAACAAAAAAAAAAAGAAGAAACAAACAATTTAACACATAAGAAGATTTGTAATTAGAATAGCTACAGTGGGTGAAGGTCGACTACATATAGTTACCTAAAACGCAAAACGCCCTAACTAAAAAGATGTCTTTTTTTTACAAATTCCGATGTATCTCATCAAATAGTACATCACCACCAAAAAATCTGACTTCGAATTTTTTTTAAGTTAGTCCGTTTTGCGTATAAGCTAACGATATAGTCTGTGAAGAAAACTCGCACTTGTAAATTATAATTGCATTAGGTAGAGTACAAACTTGAGCATTATTCTTCCCCTTCCAAAAAAAAAAATAAAAAATAAAAAATTTATGTGTAAACTCAAAGCAGACTTTTGTCTAAACACAAAACCAAATATTGAATTATGGTTGTACGAAGGCTGTTAAATAGTTTTAATTATTTTGTTAACAAGGCAAGAAATATATACATACATACATATGTATATGTATGTATATATATTTTATTTTTTTGTCAACTATAAATAGCGACCACCATAATATGTTACACGTCTTAGCCATAAAAATATGTGTGTATTAAATAATAATAATCTTTGCCAATGTAGAAATTTGAATGCATTTAATAAAATTTATTTTAAAGCCTCTAATTAGGATTGTGGAAAATTAATGGTGGTAAGACTATGTCATCAGAAAAACTTGTGTTAAGATGTAAACTAATAAAAATGTTATTTGTGTATACACGGCACTGTTACAAACTTTTTTTGAACACATCCCGCCATAACCGCTAAATGTTTAGTTTAGCGGTATTTTTTAATAATGCTAAAACCTTAATATTTTGTAAAGTTTTATACAAATATAGACATGGGGTTTTTTAAAGGTGTACGACTTACGAATTACGATTTTTATGTACTAGGGCTCCTGACTTCCCAAGCTATAATTCTTTTCGGAAAACTATGATCTCTTTTAAAAATGCGAAAAAGTGTATTCAATTGAGTTGAGAATAAAAACGGCAAATTATATTTAACAGAGTTGGACTGATTTAATTTTTTTTTTTTTGTAATGGCACTCTTATTATAGATTCTATAGTCTGGTACGCTAGTTGGTAATGCGATAGTTTATCAGTGCAAGTTTTGCGTGCTCGATTCTCGCTAGCGACTGGTTTGTTTTACTACAGGATTACGCTACTATGGTCAGTAAATTAAATTACAATATAAAAGCAGAGTTCACTGTTTCGTGCATATGGTCTTGCGAAAGAGCATATCGTTACCTTAATATAAAAAGGCCCCAACTCATCAAAAACACTTTTTACAGGAGAAGGAAAAAACTTAATAAAAGCTGAAATAATATAGCTACACAACCATTGTCAAAAAACATCTTTATTAAAATTAAACGAGGAATTCAGATTGAAATACATAATATGTATTTCTTTCGAAAAATTGTGTGTATGAGTTAGGCCTTTTTTTCTTTAGAAAAATTGTGTGTATGAGTTAGGGCTTTTTGTATTCTGCTTATAACTTCTTTATTTTTAATCTAATTTGCTTGAAATTTTAATAGAATGTGTATTAGCAACCATTCTACAATAATCAATAAAAAAAACGGATTTCCAAAAATAATGAGTTGGGGCCTTTTTATATTAAGGTAACGATATGTAAAATATTAAAACTCTTTGATGAAATTAAACAGAAGCTAAGTTTATTTTATTGTTAGATTAAACAAAAGAAATACTACACGCAGAGAAAAATACTCGTATGTTTAAATATGGTCACCTCCCAAAAAACTATTTTTTAAGAAAATTTTATACATATTATGCTTGATTTAACCATATTATTGTCACCGACAACCATATTATTGTTTAATTAGTCCTCCATCAAGAAGCCACATCCATATTATGTAGTAGCGTAGTCAGTCCTATAATAAAACAGACCAGAGTCGTTGGCGGGAATCGAACCCGCAACACTTGCACTGATAAACTATCTCATTACTAACTAGCGTACCAGGGTATCCAATCCAGAATCTGAGTGTACCTGAAGATTTCTCCGATTTAGATAAAATTGTTAATTAATTTAGAGAGAAATCCAAAACAAATAAAAGCCTACGAAATATTTGCTTTATATCCCAATATACTCAAGTACATAGATTAAAAAAAGCATGAATCATTGTTTTAAATTGTATCACGAGAATTTGTTAAATTAAAAAAAAAAAAAAAACACAATAACGTATTTTTGAGTCGTAATGGAAATTCGTTTTGCTAATTGTGAATTTCAATTAAATTTTTTTAATACAGCATGAGTAGTCTGAATAGAATTGTCCTCATTCAATTAAACTACAAAAAAAAAAAAATAATTCTAAGAAAGTGAATCAACGACACTGTGCAACAATTTCGAACTTTTTCCAAAATTATATAAATCTGATAATGGATTCTGGAAGAGGAGACAAAAAAAAAATGTAGGAATTTTATTTTGTGGGGGTTTTCCATATTTGTCCTGTTCGTACATCATATTGGTATATGAAACAATGCGTTCTTTACATCTGAGGTATAAGGTATGTTCCGCAACTTTGTGAAATGAAATGTTTATACAAAAATGTTGGTCATGTAATTTTACTATGTATGTTAATGTTAGAACACACCAAAGCCAAAAACTCAACACAAACAGGAAAAAGCTGCCAAACTTAAGATTGCCATTTAAGGGATATTTTAGTTATTACTTAATTTTGTTTTATGACAATTCAAAAAACCCAATTCTAATTGGGTATGGCAGTGATGCCAACTCTTGGAGCACTAAAAACGTGAAGACATTTGTAAAAAAAAAAAACGGACTATGGGTGTGTGTGAAACGGTAGCAAAGTTCTAGGGTGAAATAAAATTTGTCTGTGGTAGAAAAATTTCATCTTTGTGCTGTGTGAAATTATAACATTTTTGACAAAGTAAAATTTTGACAAAAAGAAAAGAACAATTTCTTTCTGACATTTCTTAACAGAAGTCAAAGTCGGCAAATTTTTTGGCGGCGGCGGTTCTGCAAAAAGTAGCCGGTAGTAAATCACCTGACAAAAAAATTAGTTATTCAAAATGAAAAAAATATCTATTACAATTTGTTATTATTTCAAATATATGTATTCGTTATTAATATAAATATATTTTAACCCGACTTCAAAAAAGGAGGAGGCTTTAAATTCGGTTGTATGTCACGTTTTTAATGTTTGTAACCGCATAACTACGTCATTTGTAAGCCGATTTTTTTTTTCATTTTAATAGGGCATGCCAACAGATTGTATTTGCAAAAAATTTTGGAAATCTGACGGACAATTTGTCTGTCCGGAAATTTTATTTTTGAGCTGCTCCATAATTTAAAAACCAATTTTCAGAATTCGCGCTTACTTTTAATATGATCTGCTAGCAGGTTGCAAATGTGAAAAAATTTTGAGGAATTTTTGGAGGTTCCACATTTGGCTTTTTTTACGTTTTCAGCGATTTTTTATTCTCTATTAGTTTGAACCCATAAACAGATATTTTATGCTTTTATAAACTTTTAGGAAATTTCTCATTTTTATTAAATTTTCGCCAACTGCGCGTTTTAGGTAACCCAAATCCTAAAAAGCTGATTATGGGATTAATGATCTAACAAACATTATTTATCCAGTTTTTTTTATATAGATTACCTCTAAATCGATTTTATTTCCCTGTTATTGTGATTGGTTTTTTCCAATTACAGTTACATAAGATTGTGTCTTGGAAATATAACAAACTGCTTGTAATGTTAATGTAATAAGCGTTCTGTAGTCTATTTCTGAATTTTAAATTTATTAAAAAAAAAGTATTTTACTTTTATTAGAAACTAATGTCAACATGCACAAATTATAATAACAAAAATGTTATTAATAAAAAAAATTAAATATGTAACTATTTTTGATCTTATAATAGCTTATATAAATATGCAACATGACTAAAAAGAAAACTTTGACTAAAAAAATGAGTTTAAATATGCCTTTCGAACCGGCGGCGACTTCAACGCCTGACCTGGGAGTGTGTCTGATAATTGTGTGGTTGTCAAAAATTTCTACTCTAATGTCAAAATTTATACTAGCCTCCTTGGCTAGTGAAATTTTATTCACCTCAACATTCATAAGTACTTTGCTACCGTTTCACACACGCCCTAAATAGAAAAAAATACCGGTTTAAGTACTTTATCATGGCATTGTTTTAAAAAAAGAGCTAAAAATATTTTTTAAAGTAAAACACCACTCTGTGACATAGCTGTATATTTAATATGAAGTAAATGACTTTAACGACATTTAATTTTTAAATCAATCATGACACTGAAATTCCTCTCAAGTTCAGAATCTTTGTACGGATATATTAATATATTAATAGCAAAACTAGGAAGTTAAATAAATGGATTGTAAAAATTGTAAAAACCGGCTTTAGGGCTAAATAGAAAAAACAAAAAGGACTAAATTTGAGCGTTTTTTAGTTTAGGCCTAACGATATTTTTCGCGTTTCGGTTACTTGAAAAAGGGCTAAATCTAGTCCGAAAAGAGCTAAGTTGGCATCACTGGCTTATGGTGTCAACATGAAAGAGTGTTTTTTTTTTTGGTCTCCTCTACCATAATCCCTTGTCAGAACCCGGTTTTTTTATTCTTTGTTGTACAGTGTAATTTAATTGTAACAATTTTCTTTATATTCTTTATGATTGAAAATGTTGTTTTCGGCAGAAAACAAGGAAGACGTTATATTTTAGTTTTAACCATTGAATTTTCGTTGACTACATTAGAGATTACTTCGCGACAGTAAATTGATCGACTAGATTTCGAATTTATTAAATGTTTTCTTTTCTACAAAAAAGTGACATTTTATTTAAAAAATGTAATTTGGTGTGTTTCTTAAACATATTTTGCTTTCTTAAAGGGTGGCATGTTTTATTCTAAAAAAATTATCGTATATAATGGCATAAGGCATTGCAGTTTACGCCCCGTATAAATCGACAGTGTTGATAATACCCTGTAGAACAGGTCACTTCTAGTTATATATAAGGCTACCAGACGAAGTTGGGGAAAAAATCGCTTCGAACCAGGGCAGTAAAATAGTTAAGCTTATAAAGTTATTTATTCTATTATTTTATAGAAAAACATAAGAAAGCATTACATTGTTAATGGAAGGTTGTCAGTTAAATTAAATCGTATTGGATGTGCATAAATGACAATAAATCAATTATTGGGTTCATCGTCATCTTCATCTGATGAGAGAGAAAGGTTAATTTCATCACCTAAGCGTCAACTAGTTTTGCCAACGTTATTTTAAATTAAATTTTTACTTAGAGGGAGTTTAAACGGTGTCTTTTCAGACATTTCTAACAAACACGTTTGTTTTGTTTGTTGGCGATATGGTTAGAGAAGAAAAAAGGGTTGACAAACAGACACGCAACGAATTTTCATGTTTGTTTTTATGAATTTTCATGTTTTTTAATTTGTATGTACATATACATATGTTTATTAGACAATTAGACATGAAAACAGACATGTTTGGAAAGACATCGTAAAAAGACAATACGTTTTTGGAAGCATGTTCAAAAAAGAACGAGTAAAACAAACATGTCTGAAAAGACACCGTGTAAATGCCCCCTTACATTGAACTCTTTCCAAGCAAACTGGAATTTCGTCATTCATTTTGGTGTTGATGCAATAAATAAATTTTAAATTATTTTATTTTTTAAATTTTGAAGGACAAACTTTTTGTCAGCTGTTAAAAACAGGGCATTCCACTTTTTGATTACTTGTGCTTAGTTCTCGTCAAATAACAAATAACATTATTACAGCGTTGGCAAGACATTTTATACATGTATTTTTTAACAATGTGGTATTTTTTAGAAAAGAAAACGCCATAAGAGAAGTTTATATCACCCTCTCTTTAGACATTGCTCCTCAACTTTCTTGCATGTATAAGAACTACTTGTAAAATAGGCGACACCCCCCTCAATAAACATTTTGGCCACGCCATTTGTTTTGAAAATTGTTTTACTTAAACGTAGCACATTTTTTTATTTATAACCCTAGCACCAAATATTTTTGCGACATTTTAGCACCGATTGTGGAAAATTATGAAATTAAGTCCTTTAAAACATCTTTTATTTTATTATGTTTTATTATTCAGCCCAATCACGTATAAAAATTCCGCATAAAATTTCTCACTTTTTCCCGACAAAATTCCCTTGCAAAAAAGAAGGGAATTTATAAAAAAAAACTGTAAGTGGGATTTTTTTTAGGGATGCTGAAAACGAGCTTAACTCACACCTATTAAATATTTGACGTCCTACACGTAACCACTCGTTTTATTAAAAAATTGTTTACGTTTGCGAAACGTTTGCCAGGTCAAACATCATTTAACAGTGGCTTAATTACATAAAACAATTATCTTCTTACAAATAAAGATAATGAAATCCAAAAAAATTATTAAAAATAAAGCTAAATTTTGATAAATTTGCTGGTCATGCTTTTTTTTTGATTTTTTCGTCAAATATTTGTTGGGTCTGAACATACCTTTACTGAGAGGAGATACGTTTGTTATTAATATCCTTAAAAGTAATTGATGAATCAAAAAAGGAAGTACGGCAAAAGGCTGCAACACACAGCACAAACAAAAGAACAAATAAGGAATAAAATCATACGTCGATGTTGTGCCGCTAAAGCCCGTTGGTGTTACCGAAAAACCTCCGACAAATTAAATTTTTAATAAAGAACTTGCAAGCCTATGATATTCTTTTTAATTTAATATTTTGAATAAAATTTCACTTTAACTTGCACAGCCACAACAAGAAAACAACTTTGGTGAAGTGGCATCACCGAATTTGTTTTTTTTTTTCTTTTTTTTTTTTGTTGGCGCAGAATTTACAATTGGCAAATTTTTTTCGACAAAAGTATTTTCCGTAAGAAAAATATTCCTATTTTTGTAGAACATTCAAAACCTTTTTTAAGAAAGGGACAAAAAGGGCCCATAATTTGTAGAGTAAGAGGGTTAAAATGTTCTATATTTTACATAAATCTTCCGAATACATCATACACCTTAATGACACATTCATCATGAGAATGTGTCAAAAGGGGGAACTTCAACTCCCCTTAAAAATACCTCTTTTTTTTCTTCCAGCGTTTTTGGCGGGAATCGAACCCGCAACCCCGGCGCTGATAGACTAGCTCACTACCAGCTAGCCTACCGGGGCACCGTTGACGAAAGCTTTCGAAATGCAGATACACATACTATATTTTTTTTAACCACTACTAGAATCACTCCTTAGAGCTTTTTTATTTTTAGGTTTGCACAGTGAAATTGGCCATAAAACCCATATGATTTTCTTTGCCGAAAGTCACTTACGTGTAATAAATCATATCGAAAAACGGCACGGATAAAAATTATATAAATGATCTTCCTATAACTTGAAATTACAATTAAATCGTGGCAAATAAATTATGGTCACAAAAAAGTTTCATATGATGAAAATCTATGACGTGGAATTTTAAAAGTAAAGTTCCTATAGAGGTTAAGGGTATCAAAGTTTAGTACATCCAAATAAAGCATTCTAACTTCTCTTGTGTCTATTTGTCGTTTTAAATGTTATTAACGGCTAGTTTACCCTATCACAAAAGTCTAACGTATTTTGAGGAAAATACAACGCTGTCATGATAAGCTCTTATTTGTTTTTTAAAAATGTTTATAGCAATAATTAAATCAGGGAAGCATTTTCGTCAAAATACGAAAGACTGGTGTGATAGTGTAAATAAACTAGCCATAACTATTATTATTATAATAACGTTATTATAATAACGATTACCAATACAATTGGTTAAAGATTGATGTTTGCCTATAAACTGGCAGGCGCCGCAGTGGCGCAAACGGTAGAACGCAAAGAATTCTGATGATGGGAATGTAAATTCGACCCGAGTTCAATTCCATGTTCAGTTAAAAATTATCAAAAAAATTTTCATTAATTTCGTGTTGTAAATTCCTTCTTTCAATAAATATAATTTAATAAAAATTTAATTTGATGAACTTAAGTTTTAAGTTTTAAGTTTTAATTTTATTGAGCCTTTTTTTAATTCTTTTTTGAAAACACACTTAAAATTATTATAATATAAGAAGGAAAAAAAAACTTAAGACTATAATGTAATATCTTAATTTACAGTAACAGGAATTCAGCACCAAGCTATACAGACAAAAGAAATTAATTAAATGATAAAACCAGTTATAGAAATTAGCGCACGCTCTTGCTCC
The DNA here is from genome assembly GCA_943735925.1 of Pollenia amentaria. Lineage (NCBI taxonomy): Eukaryota > Metazoa > Arthropoda > Insecta > Diptera > Polleniidae > Pollenia > Pollenia amentaria. The sequence continues at coordinate 176,171,300 of OX031010.1, read as the reverse complement.
CGGAGCTTTCATATTTGGAGGAAGTTCTATATTCACTCCAAAATAAACTTAAAAATAATTAAAACTAAACTTAATACTAGTATTATAAAAACTTAAACAAAATTTACATTGTTATCCCCTATGAGTAGCAGGACTAGTTCTTTCATAAAATTCACAACGAAGTGAAGTGTTTATATCAAAAGATGGAGGATTCTCATTAATATAACCAATAGCCGATAAGTAATTAACGTTAGACCAATTAAAAAGTCTTTGACTGCCATATATTCCTTTAACAGTAACATTATCATGGTCCAAAACCCTAAGCACAAATCGTTTTATCAAGTCACACACATATAACCCGACAGGAATTACTTTCGATTTCGAATATACAAATACATTTGAATACCTTTTATTTGGAGATTGATAGTATTTTCCGATGCAACACCTCAACACCTTTCTTTCGAAAATTTCAAATTCCTTCAAAACAGTAGGAGAAATGCTAAACCAAAGTGGAAAAGCATACAAAAAGACGGGTCTAATACTTGTTTTGTACAGAAGAAGTTTTGTTCTCATTGACAAGTTTTTATTTTTTAAAATTTTTGAAAAAATTCCCATTATTTGGTATGCTTTTCCAAGTACGATACGGGCATGTTTATTAAATTTCAAAAGGTTACCAAAATGAACACCAAGATATTTTATTTTGTCTCTTATTGGGATATCTACCCCTTCAAGCTGAAGGTGAAGCATCTTGCTCTCCGGAACTACAAAACCTCTGCATTTCCCAGAAGCGTTTCGGATGCAAATTGCTTCACTCTTTGATGTGTTAATCTTTAATCCCCAGTTATCGTAAAAAGCCTTGACAACTTGCAAGTGCTCAGAAACTTTAAACAATGCTCCCCTTGGGGATTCATCGTGTGCATATAATAAAGCGTCATCAGCATATAACAGACCCGTGGACGCACCCACAGCGTGAGGAAAGTCATACATAAAGATGTTGAATAGATGTGGTGCCAAAATAGAACCCTGAGGAACTCCACATTTAACATCGCCTTGAACGGAGAATTTATTATTATAAAACACTTGAAATGATCTATTGGAAAAAAAACTTTTCAACAATTTTATAAAAGAAGCGCTAAAGCCAATTTGAATCATTTTATTAAGAATTCCATTGTGGTAGGCATGATCGAATGCCTTCTCAATATCTAAGGAAACTGCAACAGTACAGTAACGCTTGCGAAGATTTTCAACCACATCGTTCTGAAATTTCAGCAACGCATCTAAGGTAGAATGGCCAAGCTTAAATCCAAACTGCAACTCGGGAATATAACTGGAATTTACATTCAAATCCATTTTCTCGCGGATTACGATTTCAAAAAGTTTGCCCAGATTAGAAAGTAAGGAAATAGGCCGAAGATTATTCAATTCATTACCACCACCTTTTTTGCGAATCGGAACAATTTTTGACGCCTTCCATACAATAGGAAAATAACTGTTATTTAAACAGTTATTAAATATAACAGTAAGAAATTGAAAAGCTTTTAATGGTAGTTTTTTCAATATGTGATTAGAAATATTGTCTATGCCACTCGACCTTTTATTGTTTAAATTCTTTATATTCATTGACACCTGCTCTAAGTTCGTAAGATCATTAATATTTTCCGAGTTTAAAGAAGAGAATGATTCATTAAATTGATACTGATATTCGTTACAGCTGGAGGTGACGCTTTGAATGTTGTTATCAATAAAGGAAGTATCACGGTTAAAAGTTTTTTCGCTATAAATTTCAGAAAAAAATTCTTTCAATTTATAAAGTTTTTGGGAATCATCCTCTAATAAAATTCCATTAATGGAAATGTCCCGTATGGATGTATTCTTTTTGTATCCAATTAAATTATAAATATTCTTATGAGCCTTTGGACCAGGTTTAATATTCCTCAGTTTATCCGCAAACAATTTGGATTGTTCCAATTCAACCTGTCTTTTTATTATAATACTAAGTAACTTAATTGGTTTTGATAAAAATAAATAATCAGGTCCATTACGATTAAAAGAACGATGATAGATTCTTTTGAGATCTCTTTGCCAAGCGTACTTAACTCTAAATAAAGTTCTTATTCTATCAGAGATCAAAAACTTCCGATTGTCACAATTTATTTGTTCAGAGTGTTCATTGGAATTTACATTTATAATGGTAGAAAATTTGTTTATATGTTCATCAATCTCACAGTTCAATAGATTTTTGTTACAATCTGGGAAGTTTGAAATAATATCACGACGAACGTCATTACGAAAATTGTCCCAATTCGTATTTTTAAAAGATGTATATAAAGAAGGAGGGTTCAAAATTATTTCAAAATTTGGGAGTTTTAAGTAAAGTTTTATTGGAAAGTGATCAGAAAATGTTGGAAGACTTGTCACCACAAAATTAGAGTTGAAATGGTTTACGCAATTGGGACTCACAAGAAAATGATCGAGATATGAAGAAGAATTTGGAAACGTAGGAGAGAGGCTGGTTATGCGAACAAAATTCATTGAGTTCTGTTGTAAAAAATTGAAAAATATATTGCCATTAGCATTATTCATGCTGTCTCCCCAAGAAACATGACGAGCATTGAAGTCACCACCAATGAAAAATGTATCAAAGCTCTGTGAAATATTAGCTAAACGGGATAAACCAACATTTAATTGTGAAGAACTGAAGTTACAAGGAATATAAATTGATCCAAGCAAAATTTTTTTAATTACATTGTCAATTTTTAATTCAATACATATAAATATATGTGGAAAACCTAAATCAAATACTATCCTTTCAAATTTAAATGATTTTTTTATGGCTATAGCTACACCTTGAGAGCTGGCATCTCTTATAAATGAATACTGATTTAAAATTACTCTATGTCTTCCGCTAAGATGAGTTTCCTGGACAAAAGCTATGTCAATATCATATCTCCTTAAGGTATTTAGAAGATCTATTCTTCGACTTACTTCTACGAGCGATCGAACATTAAATGTTAACAATTTAAATCCATTATGGTTCATAGGTATTTTTTACTTCACCCAACAATGCTAAACACTGTTTTTTAGTATCGTCCTTTGACAAAGACTTGTATTCTTTAATAAACTTTTCAACTTTGTTTTCCAATGAAACTGTTTCCGGATGGCAAATAATTTTTGCAATATTTAAGAATTCTTCTATTAAAGGAGATTTTACGCTTGTTTTCTTAACCATAACTGGGGAATTTTCCCTAAACAAACTGGCATATGAACCATTTGAATGAATAACATTTGAATGTTCAACAACTTTCAACACATTAGATGAGGCACGTTGCCTTTTATCCTTAACAGTTTCCTTAATCTTTTTTTTCATTTCTACATATTTTTTGAAGGCCACGCAACCGCGAAAGTTGGAGGGGTGACCATGTTGCTTACAATTGATGCAAAATGGTAAATTATCCTTACTAGGAACGAATTTGCATTCGCCTGGAGCATGATCTGATTCACATTTGACACACGCAAATGGTCTATTACAATTTCGAGATGTATGTCCCCAATGCTGACAACGCCAACATTGAATTTCCCGAAATTTAGACTTTGGAGATTCCCAAGTAATCTTCTGATTTAAAATGAATTTAACCCCCATAATTTCCGAGGCTGACTTACCAGCAAATAATGTTACTAAAAACAAGCCCGTATCAGAACCATTTCTCTTTGAGAATGTTGTTGAAAATTTCGAAACATTTTCTAAAACATTGGGAACTAACAAATTTATTTCCGTTTTGATCAAATTTAAATCGGTCTTGTAATAAACCCCGCGTAAAACCAAGCTTATACGTTTAAATTCCGACGGAGTATATGAATATGACTCAACTTTTTTGGCTCTTAATATTTGCATCATCTCTGCATGAACAGCAGCATCTTTTACGAAAAGTTTGCTCCTAAATTTATTTCTATTTACAATTTTATAATCTATATTTTTCGAATTAAGCTGTTCAACTAAGTTCTCGATGTTAACATTAAATAAAAATATAGGTGGGCAGAACGATTTCTCCTTTGAAGGAATAACTTTTTCAACACATATCTCCTTTCTTTTCACATTACATTGATCTCTTTCAAAATCAATTTCTCCTAATATTGAAAACCTATTCTGGGAGTCTTGATTATAATTGTCCCCTTTAGAATGTACACTATTTGGTGTCTTGTTAAATTTACATTTAGTTAAATCTACCTTTCTCTTGCGTTTTGTTACTGGGATAAATTCATCTTCCTCTCCTGAAACCATTGAAAGAAGTGATTCTCCACAATCCATTAGTTCCTTCATATCGTTTGCTGAATCACGGACATCAAAAGGTTGATCTCTTTTCGGATAATAATCGTGGGGAATCTTCAAGTTGTCAATTATCTTGGCTTTGGAACTTATTGGCTGAACGAATTTGTCAGGACTTACGCAAAACGTCTTCTTGATTGTGCCACAAGGAGATTGAACATTGGCGGTTTTGTATTTATCATTCTTTTGAAAAGCTGAATAATCCTTAGACGAACATTTATCAGGAGGCAAGTTTTCACACGGATCAATATCCGCAATAGGCGGAATGGAATCCATAAAGGAAAAAGAATTAATTTGGAATTGAAAAATGTATTTGAAATTGAAAGTTTTCCTTTTCAATAAAAAATAGTTTTTTTTTTTTTAATTTCTTTTAATATATTTTATTTAAATTGACGAAAAAAGCAACCTCTCCTCAGTCAAGTTCGAACAAAAACTCCTTGATGAACTTAAGCCTAATTAAAATATCAAAAACTTCAACTGAAAAACCAACCGTTCAATTAAAAAATCACAATTGTCATAACTAATAATTCATTTCACATTTAAACATTTTATTTTATTATATTTGAAAAACTTGAAAATGACTTGTTTAATTTGCACCTTGAAAATATCCTTGGCATTTGCTATTAAAAAAGCTTCTATAAAATATTGTGATTTTTTTTTAACAAATGTCCTCCTGAGTTGCTCGTTTTTATTGTAAAAAATGTAAAAAAGAACAACGCAAATGTCTTACATTTTAATAGTTAAATTCCATTCACACTAATAGAAGAATTTGAATAATTGTACCAAAATAGATGCGTGTTGTCAACTGTGTTGCGTGTTTGCATTTGAAAGAGAAACAGTGAAAACCTTGGCTAACATTTATGTTCATAACCCCAAAGAATAAGAATTTGTTTATTCTAAAAAAAAAAAAAAAACAATAATAAAATAATAAAAAAATCCATAAACTTTTTAAACAACCTGAGGGTGTTATTTACAGCAGTGACGTATTTTATTTTTCCATTCGTTGGGCAAATAAAACGGTTAAAGGACTCCAAATAAACAGTTTAAAATATCAGTCTCATGAGCATTTTAATCTGAAAAATATTTCTCGTAAAGAAATAACAAACAAATTTGTTGTTCCTTTTAAGATAAACATTTTAACATAATTAGTTTATCTTGGCCTTAAATTGCAGGTCCCTTATGAAATAGTAGAATATATCGTATCAAAAAAACAAAATTTTAAATATTTACAATAAATAAAACAAATATATTCGGCTGTGACAAATCTTTGATACCCTCCGCCATATAAATTTATATGTAAAAAACTAATCCTTTAGGCTGAACCCACAACAACAAAAGACAAAAGGTGTTTGTATATAAAGTCAAAGAGACTTTTTTAATGCTAATCCACACCAAAAAAAAACGTATTATCAAGTTTATGTCTTAAAAGGCAACTGGTAATCAAACAGCAATGCGACAATGTTTTTGTGTTTTTTCGTTTTATTTGGCTTGGCTAAATTGGTGTGGGTTACATCATAAGAAAGCATTTAATTATGTGCAACGAGGTTCGTTTCAGTCTCTTTTGCTTACTCTGTGTGGGTATGTTGTATCAAACCACGTGTATTTTCATCAACCAATGTTTTGCCGCAGACAGTTAAAAAGGGCAGACAGTCGGACATGGCTTAATCGACTAAGCATTAGTCAAGGACCCGGAATATATATACTTTATGGGGTCTGAGATGAATATTAAAAAAAGTTTAACTCGGAATGATAAACTAATGTGCTGTTTTCACAACACAATTGATTAAACGTGTAGTAAAATTTATCAGCCCAATTATAAATATTCCCGGGGAAATGAGTTCCCTGGGAATTAGTTTTTCCCGGGAATAAAACTCCCCTATTCTGAACAGACGGGGAGAATAGTATTATGGGAAAGGGAATTTCGAATATTCGCAGTCAGCTGTTTTGCTTGAGCTCTGTTGTGTTAACTAAAAACTTGTAAATATTTTTGTAAAAAACAAGCGAATAAGTGAAAAATATAATAATTTTGAATAAAAAACTAAATATAATGTTTAGTGTAGCATTTCGGATGGTAGCTGAAGAAGCACAAAATCATCAACATTTAAAAAACGAGCAAAGGGTTGCTAGGAGATAGTTGCGTGATAATGCAAACCCACGTGAGTTGCCGCAAACGTTGTAAGTATATAAAGATGTTATTATAAATATTTTTTAATTGGATGGAGGTGCATTCTTGGCGCTAGTGAGCTGCATTACGCTCCAACAAAAGCAGCAAAATTACGAATGTTTGTTTTGCGTTGCACAACATCTGCATTTATTTTAAATGCAATACTATTGTATCTGATATAGGCTGTTTTGATACTTTTACTACACAAGAGAGTAATGTGGTGTCCTTAGCCTTCCAACAGTATTTATCTGCAGCCCAAACCATTAGAAATACCATTGGAAATAATTTGTAACGATTTTATTTTACGTAGAAAAAACACGCCACGAATACGCTTTTGTATACTGAATTATTAACAAACAAACAAAATAAAAATAATATTTTAACTTTAAAACAAAAATAATTCATATTTAGGAACTTCAGTTATATATTTAAGTTACGGTTTGTATGTTTTATAAAAAAAAAGGAAAAAAATTAATTTATTAATAAGAAAACTTAAAATATTCTCAAAAAATAAAAGGAAAAACTAAACAAAATAAAAATAAAAGCTTAAAACTTTAAAAGCAAGAAGTGTTCATATCCAGGTACACCAATAACCTTTCACTTAAAATATGAAAAACAAAACTTATTAATAGCTATATTTCACAGTCCTTTTTATCACACTTTATCTGGGGGTTTTCATTTCGTTCAAAAGGATCTCAAACTGTTTTTTATTTTTTATTTTTGACCTGAAAATAACGAATGCAGTGATATGAATTAATTTATAAAAAAAAACATTTTTTAGCATCACTCCCTTGCAATTTTTTGGCGCAATTATTTGTAAAATTTGTCATCACATTCTCCCTTTAATTGTCATTCGTAATACCTACTTTTTTCCCGGGGAAAAGTATCCCATTTTCGAAGTCTGTTTAGAATAAGGGAAAAGGGAAAAGAGATAACTTTCCCCGGGAGATTTTATTTATAATAGAGAACAGGGAAAAGTCATAAATTCCCGGGGAATTGTTATTCATAATTGGGCTGTATATGAAAAACACTCAAAAAACTGAGTGCTTGAATTTGTTAAGAATCTCGGCATGGAAGCTAGCTTAAAATTCTAACAGGATAACGACCCGAAACATTCCGCACATGATGTAAAAATTGTATAATGTATAATTGTCCCAAGAAGAATAAAACACCTGCACAAAGTCCCGATCTCAATTTCATTGAACATTCATGGGACGAATTTGGATGCAGGTTACAGGACGGGCTGTGTACGTCAAAACAACTCTTTAAAAGTGCTTTGGAGGAAGAGCGCAATAAGATTAGTCCCGATGTTTGGATAAAATTAAATAAGTCGATGCCAAGCCGTCTACATGCTGTTGGGAATCAAAAAGGTTGCGCAACAAAATACATACTGTGTGTTTTTTAAGTATTATGGAATTTTTATTTAATGCCCGACTTTCAATGTGAAACAGAAAATTGACTTTTTCTAGGTTTAACCTTCATGTAAATTTTATACCGCAACTAAGAAATTTTTTTTTGTTGTTTTTAAATAAATTGGTTTTTGTGATAATAAAGACAAAATTTAGATGTATTTTCTCTTATCAAAACAGAAATATTTTTATGCGTCTGCCCGACTTTAAATGTGAACCACTGTACCTGTGATGGGTATAAAAACCAAACAAATAAGAATAAAAAGGCTTGAGCAGTGTTGCCAACAGTAGCTAAAACTCCCTACATGTACTTTTTTCTCCGCAAAATAGTAGCGTTGGGTAAAGCGGACAAAATTTATTGATTCTTTAAATTTTAAAGCGACGGTCACACTTGGCAAATATTTGACGAAATAAACGTGCCAACAGGTAAAAAAAAATATAATTTCCTTAAATGCCAATATTTATTTTGATTATAATACCACATCTTAAAAAACAGTTTTTTGCTACGTCTAGCAGTATAATTAGTTTTATTTTGTGATATTAAGACCATGTTAAATCTCACTAACTATTAAAAAAGGTGGTGGTTATACTTATTTAGTCAACTATTTAAAAAGTGTGACCGTAGCTTAAGTCGTCTTCATTAAAGAGTGTAATAATTTTTAAGATCCTAACCTTCGGCAGAGCAATGCGAGACACTTTTAATTAATATGCCAATATTATACTAAAGCAGTTTCCAATAAAGCGATAGTCCGGCACAACCGCTTGACAAACCTTGTTACAATTCAAAAATATAAATTTATATAAATTTGGTTTTTATATTAAATAATCCAATAATAAATTATTTCTAGATTTTAAATCTTCCATGAATTCTCATTTTAAATATACAATAATTTCTTTGAATACAACAACTATTTTTTACAAGAGATAAGAACATTTTCAAAGCTATTAAACGTTCATTTTGAAATATGTTTGTAAGTATGGACAAATGTATATATCGTCACCTAAAATGAAAAAGGGCGTAACAACACTCTTTTATTTTTTTACAGGAGGCACAAAAAACAGTAACAACAAAGTGTACTTGGCGTTTGAATTTCTTTAATAAAGTTTGATCGCCGGGATCTTAAATCTAAATTTTTTGTGAACATGCAGTTTAATAAAACGAACGAGAATCAATCAAAAACTATTTGGAATTTTTTTGTTGTTACGCCCTTTTGCATTTTAGTTGACGGTATGTACATATGTATGTATATAAAAGGGTGTTTTTTTAAGACCAATGGAGCTTGAAATTGTAAAAAAAACGCTTCAAGATTTTTAAATGATTTCGTGTATAGGACTTTGTGACAAGGTGAATTCTGAACGTGCACCGTTGGACCACTTTTTCCGCCATTTCTGGTATGTCACAATTAACACGAATAATCTTGAACTTCAAACCGACAATTGTTGCTGGCTTATTATTAAAAACCAGTGACTTCTCGTATTTCAAATTGCCCGATAATGAGGGACAATCGACGGATCTAATTCTTGATATTTTGTCGCTGTATGCCACCTAGCGCCATCCTGAGCATCCGTATCTCGCCTGGATCAGGCTCCATCCATATTTGGTCTCACTTTATATGCGACAATTTTGTTTTTAAACAAACCGGTTAAGCCAAAAATGAGCCGGATTGCTAAACACAATTTTGCGACAAACATCGATGACTTTGTATTGTTTCGAAAACAAAAAACTTTCGGTTGGTGTTTGTTTCCCTCATTTAGACAAGTGTTTAAAAAGTGAAAAACTTTCGAAAAGTTGATGGAAATTGGGATTCAACAACAAATTGTTTTAAATAATTTAAATTAACAAAAAGGCAACGACATCGTCAATGAAACTCAAAATCAATGTGTTACAACAATTGCTGGCAAATGAATTAAATAAATTACCAAATTATTGAAATTCAAATTGGCCTTCTTCAATCATACATCTGTTCAGCGTTATCGTTGTGCGACTTAAGTTTCCATTTGCAACCTTTTTGACGCTCTGGAACTTTTTGTTCGACTTTTTTTTAAACTCGTCTAATTTTGCAACTTTTTTCCAGTTTGTGCGAAATAGTATACTTTTTGCTTTTCATAGTCATACTGCATAATTACACATACTTTCCCTTAAAAATAAAAATTTTGTTTAAAACATTCCTTGGGATATGGTAACCACATTCGATTGATCAGGTGATTATTTTGTATCAAGGCGAATTTAACTATTGAACTGTATTGAATTGCCTTGTTTTGTATCGTGTTCATGTAGGGTGATTGGTATTTATATTTTATATTTTTTTTATCTCTGACGAAGACATTAACTATATTGATCTCATATTCTCATTTATATCGTTTGAATTGTTAATTTCTTTTTGTATTGTTAGTTGTGTTTTTTTGTTTAATAAAAATGCTATAAAAAACGACATTTTCGAAGTTCCCAGCGGTAGCCCTTCATCTATTATTTATGTTTGACCAGAAAGTAAATGCAATATGACAATTCGTTTGACAGCTAGTTCTATTGGGCTTGAAAAAACACCCTTTATCTTTGAACATTTTGAAATACAAAAGATCTTATATAATAAAATCCAATATACTCTTTGATTATAATAATAACAAACAAATGTTACATCGCATTCTGTGTATTAATTCGTTATGAAAACAATAACAATTAATTCAAATGCTTATATTTATTATCAAATTACTTAATAATTTATTCATAAATGATTTGGTACCAAACACAAAAAACCTCATGAAAAACTTTCCCAAATATACGAATAACCACCACTTTTGTATTGTTTCGAATACAGAAAACTTTCGGTTGGTGTTTGTTTCCCTCATTTAGACAAGTGTTTAAAAAGTGAAAAACTTTCGAAAAGTTGGTGGAAAATGGGAGTCAACAACAAATTATTTTAAATAATTTAAATTAACAAAAAGGCAACGACATCGTCAATGAAACTCAAAATCAATGTGTTACAACAATTGCTGGCAAATGAAAATTGTTCTTTAATCTGATAATAAATTTTGTAACATGACTGGGAACAGCAACAGCAAATGGGGTTAGTGGAAGGGGGGGAAGGAAATGTAATAAAGAATTTTGAAATAAACAAATCCAGAATTTTATTTAATAGTTTTATAATCTTAATATAAATAAGGCAGCAATATGAATGTAGTGTAAAAAATTGTTAAGACATGTTTAAAATGCCTATCAATTTATTTGATTTAATTAGAATCGTGAACTTTGCATTAAAGTTTTTTTTTAATTTAAATTTTATTAATTAAGCTTTTTGTTATCAATATATTTTTATTTAAAAGGATGTATTGGTTGCTGACTAGTGTAAAATAGATTAATATATAAACACATATATAAAGAGTGATTTATCGTGAGGTTTGATTTTCAATATGCTTTTTTACAGATCACGTGTTACTCATATTAAACTGCTTTGTCATTTTTGTTTAGTATCGTTTGGCAAGTCATGATGGAAAGACTCACACCACAATAGCGTCTCCAAATTGGGACTTACAGTGCGCATAATTGACCTACTGAAATTAGTATTGCCAACACCATTCGAAAATTTTAGTCCCAGTTTACATAAGTGGATGATACTTGACCGTTTAGACCACAATCACCACGTAGTGAAGTGAATATAGCAGGTGTAGCTGAGAGTGTACGCGAAGACCGTGACGATTCGATTCCGTCAATGGTAACCGTTATCGCACCATGGTTAGGTTAGGTTCCATGGACAGACATCGAGAGACTGGGTCACTTGGGTCCTTTAGCGGTCCCTTTGTGATACCCAGCGCCAATGCCCATCCCAAAGAGCAGTTACTTAGATGGCGTCACTGCAGAGTTGCGCCAATTCGTCTTCCTAATGAAGAGAAGAAGCGATCTTAGTTCTATTTAAGATAGATCCTCCAAACAGGAAAACACCGGCTCTCCCAGGTATTTTTCCCTAATGCCCCCTTGCCCAGGGCATTAACAGAGAAAGTGAAGCACAGTCTCCTCTTCCTCCTCATCATGACAACTTCTGCAGTAGTCATTGAATTACAGACCCATTCTCTTAGCATAAGTCCCAACAGGCCAGTGTCCAGTCATAACCGACACCACAGTCCTGATTTGGTCCCTATTGAACCTAACCTAATAAATCGCACCATGTTAACGTACTATGTGCTTCCTGAAATTCAAGCGCATGGTCTCGTTGAGCTCTAGTTTCAACAAGACGGCGCTACGGGCCATACAGCGAGTAAAATCATGACCTTGTTGAAAAATCCTTTTGTTTAGCACTTAATTTCACGTTTTGCTATGGTAAATTGGCCACCTAGATCGTGTGATGTCACATCCCTGGACTATTTTCTCTGGAGATATTTAAAGTCTGAGGTCTTCAGGAATAAGCCAGCTACTATTGACGCCTTGGTAGCCCAAATTACTCGCGTTATTCGCGAGATACCAATCGGTATACTCCACCGAGTGGCCCTAAATTTTACTTTCCGAATGGACCACCTCAGTCGTAGTCATGCCCAACATTTATATGATATCATTTCAAACAGCAAATGCCATAAATTGTTCTTATAACCGATAATAAACATTTTAATTTCAATTTTAAATTAGTGTGTTTTATTTTACATTATAAATGAAACCTTACAATGAATCGCACGAGTAAAACTCTTTTGAATGGACCCTGCGCCTAACATAATCCATTCTAAAGTACTCACAACAGCAAAAAACCTTTCACAAAAAAGTTTTCGTTTGACTTTTTCACTGTCTGTTTAAATCAAATATCGCCATTTTCGAACTTTCATTCTTAACAAAGAACCCGTTATCAAGTTACGATAACTGGCTCTTTTTTGAAAACCGAAACCAGCGATTACTTTTTCTATATAATCTAGACAAAACATTCGTTTGGATGTAAACACATTAGTTGCCACCACACGTCACAGTTTTATAAGGCTAGAAATCATACTTTAAAATTTCGTGAAGATCGTCCCATAACTTACCCTAGGCCGCATATAAAACCTACTCTCGGAAAACAGTTTAGTACATGGCGAATGCATTTTTCAGGTGGGGTTGAAAGTACAGCTGTGCCACTTTTTTTCTTAGAGAGAGAAATGTCAAAAGTTGCTTGTGTTTTTGACATATCGATCAACGAAAGCAACAAAAAATACATTGTTGATGTTGTTAGTTGTTGTAGTATCGACATTTCCGTTTATATGAATTCGCCTTGGTTTAGTATGTTAAAAAACGTAATAAATAATGCTTTTGTAATACAATTTGGTACGTCAAAAATTTATAGGACTAAAAATCACATTATACAATTTCGTGAAGCTCGGTCCATAATTTACCTTACAATGTCCAATATTATGCTCTATGGGAAATGATTTAAATACGCCAAAAACCATAGCAGATATAGATATTGTGGTAAAATTTGGTCCAATTTAGGTTCATATGGCCAGAAATAATATCATGCAATTTTCGGATTATATATTCTGATTATCATATTTACCTTAGATCCCATATTAAGCAGCCTTCTGAGAACTTTAAACGCTGAAACAAATTTCACTACTTTATTTAAGTTTGTTCCATTTAGATTTTTAATAACAGAAATCACTCTACAGGATTTCGTAATAATTAGTCCATAATTTACCAAGGGGTTAATATAAATTCCCCTCCTGAAAATCAATTTAGTTCGGCATAAACTGTTACGAATTATGATATTTTATTCAAATTAGTTCAAATTGAATAAAATATCAATAAACATAAAGACATAACACTTTCAGATTGTCGTCCAATTGGTTTAAACCGGAACAAATTTTTATACTGACGTCCGTTTTTGTATAGATTAATTAATAAAATAAAAAATAAGGGAATCAAAGATTCAGCACAGCTGAATATAGCACTCTAACTTGTTTCTAATGCAGTACCTTTTAAATGGTTAAATATAGCAAGAAAATGATTCAGTAAAAATTTCAAATCGATATTTGAAATATTGCATCGCCAGTTTTGAAAAATTCTTATTTTGGAAAATATTAGAAAGTTTTTTAAATTTTTTATGCCGAAAAAATTTGGAGTTGGACTCGCGAGTTTTTGTGGGTACTACGACTCCGACTCCGGTACAAAAACCTCAACTCCGAGTGCACAGCCCTGATATAAACAGTCTCAATAAAATTTAAAAAATGTAATTTTGTATGTTCATGGTTTTTGATTCTTGTGATAATATGCATTAGCAAAAAAAATTAAACAACATAAAATTTTGTCAATAACGGAATATCTCCTGGCTTCAATCAATAAAAAACAAGTTTTTTGTTTGTAAATTTAGTGCAAAATTGCAAGCAAATGAGTGAAGAACAAAAAAGTTGCAATAAACTGATGATTGCTTTATCTTAAATCAAACTATTTTTTTTTTTTTTTGAATGCAAAATGTTTAATCATCACTATCACTCATGTTTAGTGAGGCTGCTTATTTACAATTCATCACTCAACATCAATAAAACGATTGCAATAATTTTGCACAATCACTAACTGTGAGTTGAAACTGCAAAATGAGTGCACTACCCCCTTCTATGATAGAGACTTAATGCTACAAATATTTATTTTGTTTCTCTTGCACATAATGCCTAATCGTTCGTCAACTTAGCCTTAAGGTCAAAAATGCTGTTTCCGTTTTTCATTAACGATTTAGCTTTCTTTTTCTTTTAGCAGCTGTAGCAAAAGGTAATCCACCCGCAGAAATCCATAAAACCGTTCAATATAAAAATTCTCAAAAATACGTAAATTTATTCAGATAGTGTGCAAATTCATAAAGAAAATACTCGGCATATACTCGGTATTTATTATTGAATCCATTTTTTCCGGAAATCCTCCTACTGTTTTTCATTATGAACAATTGCCCCAAATTAAGGTTCATAAATTATTTTGTTTTTAGGGCTATTTTTAATTGTTTTGGGGAAATTTTTCATTAAAAAAATGGGGTCATATTGCATTATGAAAAACAGCTCAAAACTTTGGGTCAATTTAAAATTTTTTTTTTCCATATTTCCTAAGGCCATATTTCGAAGCGCCACTCCGACCAATTGAGTTTTTTTTACTACAAATCAATGTAGCTCATTTTTGTTTTTTTGTTTGTCTATATAATTTTAAGCAGTAACGACGCTTGTACACAGAAAAAAATTCTCTAAAATTGTTTACCAATTTAAGCATTAATCAAAAATAAAATCAGCTTTAATTAAAAATTCAATCAAGTGAATCAAATGTTTCATAGTGAATTAAACATTTAATCAAGTGAATTAAACGTTTAATTGATACTATTAATTTGTTAACTTGTGCAAATTTAATTAATTTTTTAATTAATAGCACAAATTTTTTAATTGAAATCAATTTTTATTTTTTTCTGTGTATGTCGACAAAATCATTCCTTGTCAAGAAATGTAAAGTGAATTATACATTTAATCAAGTGAATTAAACGTTTAATTGATACTATTACTGTGCTTACTGGTGCAAATTTAATTAATTTTTTAATTAATAGCACAAATTTTTAAATTTTTTTCTGTGTATGTCGACAAAATCATTCCTTGTCAAGGAATGTAAAGTTCTCATTGAAATCGAACTGAAATTTGTATTCTACTTCATCTAATATCACACACTAAATCATAAACAGTCACAAGTCAAAATTTAACAAAATCGTTTTTTTTTCATAAACCAGGAGACAAATCAGTGATGCATTTTGAGTTTTTAATTTTTGGGCCAAATTAACGATTTAAAAGGGCCAAAATACCTGTGGCAGGGCCAAAATGTTGGCCCAGAAATATTCTGCGTATATGGTAGCCAAATAGAATCAGTAATGCATGCTTATGGTTAAGGACAAATCAAAACCAGTGAAATAACATAAAACGTCGAAAATGGCGATGGTCCATATATTAGAAGAACCAGCAAAAATGTTGCTCAACAAGCGTTTATGTGGATCCCTAAAGGTAGTGACCGCTTCGTCGCGCAGTCGAAAAAATCCTGGATAATAGCTATTGCTGAGGAGCTGCGTACCGCAAATCACAGTAATAGCTGAATTTTTAAACTGAAAGGGCCAAAATGGATAAGGAAGTGCCACAGGGCCATCAAACATTCAAAAGTGCCACAAATGGCCCGATTGTGCCACATTTTGCATCACTGAGACAAATCAAATATCTAACGACCACAAAAATTTCGTTTGCGTCAATGTCTTCTTTAACTGGTAAAATACCGTTATTGTGGAACTCAATTTCATTTCAAAATTATAAACGTGTTTTTAAAAACAGCTTTTTGCTTTTCCTGAACATTTGAGATTTTGACCTGTGCCCTGTTTATGATTTAGTGTGCGATATGTACATATACCTATTTCAATATTTTTTTTTTCCTTCCTTTAATCTTATGTTTACAAAAGTTTCTGGGTTTTTTATTTTGTTAAAAAATTTTAAGCCAACATTTTTTAAACAATTAATCAACCCCTTCACAAGCTACTCCGAAAATGTCATGGTACTATTCCCTCTCATTTTCTTTCACAATTTTAACTTAATTTGTTTACAATAGAAATTAATTCACAAACATTTAATAATTCTCATAATTATGTGTTTTGCTGTTTTTGTTGTAAATTAGTAAATTTAAATTGAATTAATTTTCGGGGGAAAAAATATTTCTTATGTGTAACATCAACATCTTAACTCATCACATTAAAATTTATAATCATAATTACAACAGAAATGATTATAACATTAATGTTGGTAATAATTATGATAATATTATGAGTTTTACTATGATTATGTGAGTGAGTGTATGTTTGAACGTATGATGTACTGAAGGCATGCAACGTCAACATTAAATTTATGAAATTATGTCAACGTCACTTGTTTTAAATAAAGACAGCAGCAGAAAAAAATAGCAACTACTCTTCACTGCGACAACTATTGTCGGTAATACTACTGTGACATTTGAAGACAAAATACAGTGAAAAGGGAAAAAAATTAAATAAAAAAAAATTTAATTTAAATTATCATATGTTTCATCCATGCATGACTTTTTTTGTCTTGTTAAAAGTCTATGTGTTCGGATGTGCATAATATTTGTTCTATGCACCTGATTTGGCCCTTTTATAGCCTTTTTACACTGATCAACATCTAACATCTACCATCCAATTGCGAAGATGTTAACTTCTTCTCATAAGAAATACAAAGAGCTAAAAATCAATATCTTTAAAAGATGTACCAATCTAATTTTATTCCATTCTGCATCTTTCGATTATTTTATCACTTCGAGATATTCATCACTAGAAAAATGCCAAATTTTATTACATATTACAGTGCCCATCACTGACAAAATTAAAGAAAATGCTTTGTTTTTGTATAATTTTATTTGCTATGCTTTATTTTTGTTTTTTAAATTTTATTTCTGTAATACTTTTGTGTGTGTTTTTTGTGCATTGTATTATTTACAGTTTTGATTGATGGTAGATGTTAGATGTGAACAATGTTAACGCATGTTTTATATTTTCTACATCTTCCATACGTTTCACATATATGTTGTCAGTGTAAAAAGCCTATTACACAGTGTTGTCATATCGTAAGATTTATATTTTTTTTTTGCAAATTTTTAGGGATGGAAAAAAGTTTTCAGGTTTTTTCTAAAAAAAAGTTTTTCTGAAATTTAAGTAAATTAAGTTGTAATTTGTAAAAAAATAATCTTCAACACTGATCTTACATGAAAGTGCTTCGTCCATTCCTGGGGTTTCAAAAGAGAATGAAAAGCGGTACAGACTTGGCCGTGCTCTTCAAATGTATTTTATTTTTATTTGTTGTTTTAGTATTCGTAATATGCTAGATGAGTTTAAGCTTAAGGTAAAGCACAAGAGAATTGAAGACACAAGCTGATTGTATTTGAACGTACACGCAGGCTTAAACGAGAATTTTTAAAAATCTGTTTAGCAGACTTGTCTGAACCATCGCAAACAAATAAAACGGAGGATAAGGTCTGGAACAGAATAAAGTATTTGTAGTAGTAGCGTTAGCTTACAAATGCACTGACGCGCAACAAAGTTCAAAATTTGGAATTTTGCGCTTTAACTTATACTGCAACGACTACTACAAATACGTACTCTGTTGACAATACCTTGAAACTATCGTTTTTAACTTTTGACAGCTTGCAGCGCTACTCGTAACGTTGTACTACAGCGACTATTCTGTTTCCCACTTAACGGATTCATTAACATACAGAAAGACCCATATTGCCAGATTTTTTTAAAACTTTGATGTGCTGTTAATGAAATAAAAAAATCTAGCTAATTTATATAAAATCTGGTTAAATATAGCCGATCAATTTATAAAATATTAAACAATTAAGTTAAATAATGTTCTTTAAGTTTTGGTTCTCTACGAGTTTTCTGTTTTTTTGATATTTTTTTTTTATGCGAAAGTTTTATAAGTTTTACTCATCACTGTACTTAAGCAGACTTAGGTATATGAGTAGAAGACATAGTTCAAAATGGTATACTTGATGGTAGATGTATAATGTCATATCAAATCATCATATACATAAAGGGTCTTCCAATAAGGGCTTGCGAACTTTGACAGTTGATAGCGGCCATATTGTTGAAGCTGTTTTTGCAGTCTGTTTCGCTAAATCAGAATGAAAAAAGCATTCAACTACTTGTACAGAAGATATAATTCAAAAAAGTTTAAACTTATTGTAAAATCATCATTAGTGATAACGCGTATTTCTTAATGAATGGGAACGTTATCAAACAAAATTGTCATATTTCTAACGATTCCAATCCACATGAGATCTCAGAGCGTCCAATGCATCCAGAAAAATTCACTATATGCTGTTGATATTGGGCTGAGGTAAATTTTTTTTTTCTTGTGAATGACGTTGGCCAGGGCATCACCGACAAAAAACGACTTCTTTTGAGCCAAATGGGATGATATGGGCACCAACAACATGTTATTTCAATAGGACGGTACTACATGCCGCACAGCTCATGTCACTATGGATATTCTGCACGAGCGATTTGGTGGCATGTACATTTTACGTGAAGGTGGTTGGAACTGAATAACGAGATCGTGCGAGTTGATCGCGTTAAACTTTTTCTTGTAATGTTTTTTTAAGTCGTCGGTCTATGCAAATAAGCCACAGCGTGTCCTGATTTCTGCGCCATAGTTATGGAAAAGTTCACAATTCGTATCATCCGAGCGAAGCTCCGGAGTTAATTTGCACGATGTTACGTTATTTTTTTTTTTTTTTAATTTAAAGATAGGAATTGCTTATTGAAAAACCCTTTAAATGTATTACATTCAAAATTCGTTACAACAAAAGGCAACAACAGCATTCACAATGACAAAAGACTTAAGATGGAATTGATGTTAATAATGTTGACAGAATCAACTAGAAAATGTATTCACAATTTAAAGGATTTGTGAGTAGATCAGTTTGACGTGCTGTTTGTTATTTAATGAATTTTTGATACCACGTTAAGAGCAAATACACACTTAAACTTTCATTAAGCTCAGATTTTAGCTAAAAATGCGGTTTAATTCTTTCTTTATTCGTTTTAAGCAGCAAATAAGTTGCGTTAAATACTCGTACTTGGGATGATGGGTTGGGTTATTTGTTTTTATTTATTTTTACAGTGTTTGTTTGTTTGTTTTATGAAGATTGGTTCTGGATAAATGTAATTTTTGTCTATTTTGCATTTTTACTTTAATAATGAAATGAGTCTTTGCCGTTTTTGGCTTAAATGATGTCATTTTCATATTTCAGCAAGAAATTGTTATTCTGTTTGAATTTTGTTTTTATTTGGTGGCTTCAAATGTTATAATTTTTATGTAGAAGTATTTTAATACTTTATTGCGAATTAAGAAAAATATAATTTATTTTCTATATTGACTAACAAGTAATATTGATTGAATTTAAGAGCGTTTATATATGCAATTTCTTTCTAATTTAAAGAAATATAAGGGCTTATTTCCGAACACAATTTTCGTTCCAAACCGCTCTTATTTGAACGGGGCTAAAAAAATGGACCAACCTCGCTGAAATCAAAAAACTTAGATATGGAAAAGGGATTTTTAAATTGTTCAAACTTGCATCTAATATAGTACTTTTTTACCGTTTATTTCCGTTTATAATTTCTGCAATATTGATGTTAGACCCTTTAAAGTATACATATGCTGGGGCCTTATAAGTAAGTACATTTATCGATATCCGTTTTCCGTTGAAATGGCTTTTCCGAAGACCCAGGATATTATGGAGACTAGGTTGCTATATATTTACATCACATATAGTCCTGAAGAGATCGGTATTGAAATTCAGCCAGAGCGGTCTGATCGGAATCGGATCGGATCGGACTGAGATATGAACAAAAAACCACCACTGCCTCTAATTTTATCCACAAATCTCTTGTGGTTGTGTTTTTCTTTATATCTGGAGAACGCAAAGAACCATAGTTTCCAAATTACACAACATCCGACAAAATGTGGGCGTGATTGGAGAAGAGGGCGTGACACAAAAAAAGGTTAATTTATATCTAAAGAACATTATTTATATAACTTTCTGTTCATATCGCACCATGGTGAAGGGTATATCCAAATATAACACTCTGACTTGTTTTGATCATAATTGTACCAAAATATTTTTTTTGTAATATCAATGAAATTTGTACAAACGAAGTTCACTATCAAGAACTTCGGAATTTCTCCAATCGCCAGAATCGACTTAACGTCATTGAAGCTGCTAATAGTAACTAACATACAAAGGAACAACATTAGCGGATTGCCGAGGATTGTCCTTATCTTCTTAATATTCAAAAAGGTCGTAGGTCCAACGAATCTAAAGGTATAGCTTTGCCGTTAACTCATTTTTCGCCACACCAAGTAAACTGACAATATAATAACGAAATAAGATTTAAAGTAACTGACAGAAAAAAACATTACAACAAAAAAAAAATAAATATTATACTAGTGATTATAATCACCGATCTGCGAAAAATGTGTTATATATTCCTGCAGAACATTTTGACCTACAACAATGTCGTTCAATAGAATTAAGCGAAAATTATCCGCTCAGATTCAGAGAAGGAGTTTAAAAAGTTTTGGCACAAGAAGATCATACAGAATCAATATTAGCAAAACCGCAGATAATTTCAGTTTATTTAAAATCTATTAAACTTATTCAAAAGCCAGAGATGTCCTATACGCTGAACTCAGGAAATACATCCGATTTTCCGATAAAAATGCTCTTTTAAATATTGTTAAAGGATACTTTACACTATCACACAAGTCTTACGTATTTTAAGGAAAATACAACCATGGCATGATAAGTTGTTATGGTTTTTTGAAAAATTTCAAACAATAATAAGATCTTGGAAGCATTTACGTCAAAATACGTAAGGCCTGAAACAGAATAAAGTAGTTGTAGTAGTAGCTTAAGCTGACAAACGCGCTGTCGCGCAACAAAGTTCTAAATTTTAACGACTGTTACAGCTACTTATTCTGTTGATAATACTTTGAAACTGACAGCTTGCAGCGCTACTAGTAACGTTGTACTACATCGACTATTCTGTTTCCCACTTTAGACTTATGTGATAGTGTAAAGCACCCTTTAACCGTTTTTAAAAGATGGTTAGGTTAGGTTAAGAAGGGTTATGCGCCCAAGGGCACATTTCCACTCGGAGACTAATGCGGTCCATTGTGAATCCCTTCAGTAAAGAGGTAGAGAAAAGAGAGAAGCGAAGTAGAAAATAATTTACAGATAGAACGAATAAAAGAGGTTTGTAGGTACTACGCAGGACAATTCTTCCCTCTACAGTCCCTTCAACAGAAACAGCCGTCCTATTTCACTGACAAACTCCAGTAGATCGACTGGATTTCATCCGGCGATGCACCCCAGTTCGTCGTGAAATCTATCGCCTAGCCATTTCTGTCTGATACCCTGCATCCTAGGACAGTGGCACAGTACATGCTCAATCGTCTCTAGCTCCTCAGAACCATCGCATAATCTGCATAAGTGCGGTATGGTATTGTCCCATTTACTCGTCAAAGCCCTAACAGAACAATGACCCGGCAATAACCCTATAAATTTTCTAATTCCACTCTTATTCAATCCCAGTAGAATCCTGGTTGCCCCTGCGTCCAATCCGGGCCATAGTGCCCTAGACACCCTGTCCTGTCCCTTCAGGATGGATTGAAGGACCGGTTAACGTCATCACGGAATCTTTCCCGTACCACCTCATAGTAGTGACATAGGGGGGGCTTTACCAGCGGTGTGTATCAATATTACTCCTGAGATAGAGATCAATCAGTCTCTCAAGTGTCTTTAATAAGAATGAAGACATACTACTGAGGAATTTCCTGAATATATCCACCAGCAGAAATAATGCGTCATCCTCATTCATCCTCATTATTTAAAAGATAGTTAAAGTGCTTCTATTTCTGGTACATTCAAATATTTAATGAAGTTTTTTTAAAGACTTTCAAACTATAGCAAAAACTTAAAAATAAATTACACTTTTATTTTAATTGATGGGGTAATTTTTTTTTATTTACTATAATTTTATTTAAATTTTCTACTTGCATTAAATATTTTATTGATTTGTTGTGTTCTTTTGTTGCAAGTTCTACGTTTTTTTTATCATTGTTTTTCGTTGCAAGATTTAAACAATGGATTTTTGCTTTCATAACGAATTTCCGTTTTAGAATAAATTGTAAATATGTAATTTTTTTTTTATTATTATTTTTTTCTGTTAATGCACTACTTTGTGCAACAGCAAGTTGCAATATTTTTTCTTTAGTCTTTGTGTTGGAAAATGGGTTTTAATTAAAAACTGTGAATAAATCTTTATTACAATCGAATACGAGGGATAGGTGAAACAAGTTTTTAATTCCAATTATTCAAAAAAATTAAAAAGTTTTCTTTTTTCCAAAATTTTTCTTAACATCCTCGTTTGTATCTTAATAGCATTTCTAGAAAATATTACTTTATGGTTACTTTTGTTAGTTAGCTTTTAAGAAAATTGAATTTTTTTTATTTTACACGTGCATCTTCATGCTGC
The DNA here is from genome assembly GCA_943735925.1 of Pollenia amentaria. Taxonomy (NCBI): domain Eukaryota; kingdom Metazoa; phylum Arthropoda; class Insecta; order Diptera; family Polleniidae; genus Pollenia; species Pollenia amentaria. Next base: position 176,148,356 of record OX031010.1, on the reverse strand, counting down.
ACATAAAACTGAATATTGTATTTCATTTTATATTTTGTACATCTTTTTCAATGTGTTCTTTTATATTTATTTTTTTTTTTTAACATTTTGCAGGTTTGAAGAAATTTTTGGCTCAATATCCTTCCATTTTTCTTGTGGATGGCGATTACGTGCAAGTGAATTGTTATCAACATTCCAATTCGGATGATGGCAGCTACGGTGGCAGACGTGATTACATTAAAGAGGCTAAAGACTATTTTAAAAATAAATTATTGCAATACGGTGTGGGTGTCGAAGTACCAGTGCGCAGTCTATTGGGTCATAGATCACAAGCATCACCACAAGTGAGACATATATCAGGTGAGTTTGTTTGCCAGCATTTTAAGCAATTTATTTGGCAAGGCATTAATTAACATTAATCCTTCCTCCTATAGGCCAACACATTAAAGAGTTTACGGAATTCTTATCGAAACATACGGACACCTTTCAGGTGGTCGAAGATCATGTGGTTTTAGTCGGTTGCGAAGATATGGCCGAATTGCCGGCACGCGATCGTTTACATTTGCCTCAAACAAATATTGATACTCGTGGCACCCAGCAAATGTTGGATTTCTTTGCCCAGTGCATAGAGCTTAAGGGACCAATGACTGTTGATCAATTGTTTCATTTGGTTACTACAAAATTCCCCCAAGAACAATGGTTAAAAATGTTTAAGACTCCCAGCGATTTAATGACATTTCTAAGATTGTTTTCGGACTGTTTTCACATACAAGCCAATCTAGTCACTCTTTTACAAAAACCCAAACTAAGTGATTCTCATATACAACAGTCTCAAGCTAAATCCCGAGAGCAATACAATGCTATGAATAACAATCGCAATGCTCAGCAGGATATCAAAGCCAATCAAGCTGAGAAACAAACGCAACAGCAGCAACAACAATCAACACCTCAGCAAATGAGTGCTGTGCAGCAACGTTTAATATCACCTGCTTTGCGTTACAACAACAATAGTTCTCAACAAAATGCTAATATAAATAACAACAACAACAACAACAATATAGCTTCGCCTAATTTCAAATTGAATGCTCCCGTTTCATCGCATGTCTCGGGCAACGGAGATTTGTCACAAAATCGTTCGGAACCCAATTCTGGTTTCGATAGCTACATACCCATATCCGAAATGAAATTGGAGAATCTGTGTGAACGTAATTATCCCACACCCAACCAATGCTCTTCCTATGGTGGTACCAACAATCAGCAACAACAGATCAATAATCACAATCAAACTCAGCCTGCTATAACTTTGCCACCCCAACCCCCCACAGAGCGTTTAAATAGTGCCAATCAAACTTTAAAACAGCGTATCAATAACTTGGTCATACGCACTTTAGCCGAAAACTATGAGAAAGATAAACAATCTTTGGCCAATCAACAGGCTGGTTCTGTTGGTTACATTCCCCAAAACTCACCCCACAACAGTCCAAGTCACAATGCCAATTCTGTCGGCCATAATGCATCCAATAATTCTCCATACACAAATACTCCTAGTCATAATTATTTCGTTGGTGATACATGGAAAATCAAGGTACTCCAGAATACCAGTGTCATTGCCAACATAAAACAATCGTTGTTTGTTACGGAAGCCATGCTAAAGTTTGCCCAACAAAATCAAAATCAATCCATAGTGATCTCGTTGGATTGTGAGGGCATAAATTTGGGTGTCAAGGGTGAAATCACATTGATTGAGATTGGCACTACGCGTGGTGAAGCATTTATTTTCGATGTGCGTTCTTGTCCCGAAATGATCAATAATGGTGGTTTGAAGGCTTTGCTGGAGCATGAAAACGTCATTAAGGTCGTTCATGATTGTCGCAACGATGCTGTGAATTTGTATTTACAATTTGGTATATTATTGCGTAATGTTTTCGATACACAGGTGGGTTTTTGTGAGCAGATGATTCTATTTTCTTTAATCTGTTATAAAAAATTTATTCTTTTAGGCTGCCCATGCTATTGTACAATATCAGGAAAACGGCAAGCAAGTGTACAAGGCCAAATACATCTCTTTAAATTCCTTGTGTGAGCAATACCATGCCCCCATAAATCCCATTAAAGAGCAGCTTAAACAAATCTATAGACGTGATCAAAAATATTGGGCCAAACGCCCTTTAACACGAGAAATGTTACTTTATGCTGCTGGAGATGTATTAGTCTTAATTAATGATCAATTATACGGTAACTTAACAAGGTGGGTGCAATTTTTTTTTAAATTTAAATCTAAAATTTATATTAATATGAAATCTGTTTGTTTTAGACAAATCAAACCAGAAAATTTACAATTATTTTCTGAACTTTGCACCGAACAAATTTTAATGCATATCAAACCAAACGAAGTAAAAATACGCAAAAAGCAACGTAAAATAAGTACTGAAGTCTCGGATCTCAAAAATAAATTGGGCCAAACAAATAAGAGTATTGTATTGTCCAATAGGGAAATACGTTTGTTAAGGTAAGTTGCCCGAATATATTTTATTATGTTTATCATTTAATATTAAATATATGATTATATGTAGATATATGGACTTGACGGAAGATGAAAAAGAACGTTTAAAAGGCTACTATAAAGTGGCTAAGAAATTAGAAAAAATGGAGTCTTCTGGCCAGCAAAATAAGTAAGTCTTTTCTCTTTTTTTTTTAAATATAGAATATCAATATTTCTATTTCTATATAATCACAGAGATCAAAGTGACTCCGATGATGAGCAGGAAGTCAATGAGAATGACAATTTCCCCAGTTTGGATTCAGTGCCATCGGATAATTCTTTGACTGGCACCTTTTCGCCACGCTTTAGCTCGGAACCACCCAGTTTAACGGAATCCATGCAAATGATGGATGAAATTTTGTCTAATCAATCAATGGATCGTGTGGCTAAAATCGATAAACTAGAAGCAATTCTATCGGCTGTGACTTTATTGCCCAGTGATCAAGTAGGTCTATTTCTTATTATTGTAAAGAGTTTGTAATTTTATCGTTTTGTTACAGATTATTACATCGAATTCCATGCAGGATCAGTTGGGTACTACAATTGCTACTACAGATAACTTACAAATTGTTAGAGAAAAAACGAAAAAGTAAGTTCTTGTAAAAAACATAACTACATATGCACCAGAGCTGAAAAAACTGCAATCAAATGGCATTGAAATCAATATGATTTTGTGATTGCAATAATTTTAAAATCATTCTTGTTAGAAATCATTGAATGCAATTAATTTAATTGCAATCAATTTAACTGCAACCATGCTATTTCTATCAGTTCCCCTGAAATCACAACTATAGTGAAAGTCCAACGAAATAATGGGCCTTAATGTAAAACATTTATTAAAAATGTAAACCGCTCTTTTAACGGCAAATTTCACCAAGTTCATATAACTATCAGCTATAATTGTCAAAAACATATTGTTAACTGGAAGTTATAGTTAGTTTTAACTGAAGTTGGTGAAATTGGCCGTAAAAGAGGTACACACTATTGAGCATGAATGATAGTTTTGCACAAATTTTCGCTTGCTTGATAGCTTGGCCACTAATTTTCGTTAGTCAACCCAACCGTCAATCACAGATTATTTTGTGGTTGACTGATGAAACTTTTGACTGTCACTCAAGTGCGATAGCAATTAGAGAAACTTCGATAAATTTAGAAAATTTTTCAAATATTCAAATATTCAAATATTATAAAATTCTTTATTTTGAGATCATTTTAATCAATTTCTCTATTTAAGAGAATCTTTATACATTTTTATGAATTTATCTCAAAGAAATCTCAATAAACTTGAAAGAAATTATTTGCTCATTTTTAATGATTAAAAGTTTTAAACTGAAATGTTTTTTTGTTTAATTATGATTTCAGCATGAAAAATTGCAACTGCCATGGCGAGGCCAGAAGTACTACACCTACCACTAACAGCCGTTCGGCAAATGTCGACAAGGGGCAAGTAAAAATGATTGATGCAGCATCACAAACTTTAAGTACTGGAGACATTGTCATAACGAAAATAATATTCGAAGATGAACATGAAAAGGCCAAAGAAAAAGTGTTGACTTCATCGCCAAAACGTAATAATTCATAAAATACAGTAAAACTTCGATATAAAGAATAAGGAGAAGGGGATCGAAAAATTCTTTGTTATAGCTTTTGATTCAATGAAAGAGTATATGTTTCAGTGAAACGTTGGTATAACGATATTTAAAGAAATACGAAAAAATTCGTTATAACGAATTATAATTTTTTTTTTTTGCAAATTCTATTTTACACAAAAATACTAATAATAACTACCGCTATTTAAGAGGTAAATAAAAATTTAACACTTTAATGTTATTTTAAATACGTTGTTTTGATACCGTGACTTTACCAATAAAATTAAATTTGGCTTTAGTCTGCCTTCTCTATTTGGAGGCTTTAAATAAATACTTCGTTATATAAAAGCTTTCTAGCTGAGAATTTGTTCTCTATAGCTAATAAAATTTTATTCTTTCAGGGAACTCAACATAAAATTTGTTATATTGAGTTTTTTTTCGTTATACCGAAGTTTTACTGTAATAAAAAAAGAAAATAAAACAAACAAAAAAATTGTAAAACCAGAAAATTTTTTTAACAAAAAAAAAAAAGAAAAAAAAAAAAATTAGGAAACTAAATTTTTAATACATAAATAAATGATTCCTAACAACTGTAAAAGAGTATTTAAGAAAGAAATAATTTGTTTAATATTTTTAATTTTACAAAAAATATTTTCATTTATCCCTTTTTTTCTTTCAATTTAATCTTACTCTTTTTTCTTTTGAAACTAAAAAATATATAACAGAAACTGCTAAATTTAATAAACAAGCAATATAAAATTATGTGCCTAAATGTTGAACATTTATTGCTCTAAACATATTAACAAAAAATAACAATCAGCTCTTTACATTATCTAAATAATTAAAACTTTATGTTAAATGTTATTTTTTGTTAAAAATACCAATTTTTTTAGTTTTTTTTGGCTTTAAAAATAAAATTTAATTTTTTATTGTAGTTGTTTTAATTCTTTTTTTTTTTTTTTTGGTTTTAGAAAAACTTCTCTAATTGTAAACAAATTTATTATTAAAAATTAATTAAACAAAATGAAACTTAAATAAAACTTTATTATTATCACTATTCATTTCATTATTAATTAATATGTTTACAAAAATACTAAACAGAATTATAATTAAAGTTTAAATATAATAATTCCGATTATGATTTAAATTATATAAATGGAATTTTAAAAACGTTAGGATAAGATTTTATAGATTTTAGAAAATTGAACTATTATTAATTTGAGTTTTTTGAAAATTTTAAATATTTACTGCCGTATTCACAAGAAAAAATAATCAGTTATTACGGTTCTCGATGTCGGTAACAACGTAAGTCGAATTTTGTAGTAGATTAAAGAACACAGGTTGTGTGTTAATTTAATCTACATCAGAGCCCATTTCGACATCGAGGACCGTAATAAGGCTGAATGTAGATTTGTAGCCTACTTCCGATGTGCGAAAGAATTCTTTCTTTCGTATAACTACATTGAAAACAAAAACAAATTTTTAGGCTTTATTTTTGTTTTGAATGTAGTTATGCGAACGAAAGAATTCTTTCGCACATTGGAAATAGGCTATTGAAAGGTTTATATTTTTAAAACTAAATTTTCATACAAATTTTCTTTAAAATAGATATAAAATCTAATTTTACAATTCTGAACGTTCGCATAGAAAATTTGTATGAAAAGCGTTAATGTTTGAAAGTGTTGAACAGTCAGCAGTTAGTTTGTTATGAATCCGGTAACTAATATTTATACTTTGATTTATCATATCGCATACTAAATTATAAGCAGTCACAACTCAATATTCCCATAACTTAAAGTCCCCACGACAATCGGTTCTACGCACCGGAACGACTCGGAGTTCAACGAACACCGGTCAAGGATTGTCAACTCAGCATCGCCTGTTCTTCAGGTCTCGCTGCTAAAACAACAACTCAAAATCAACAAATGCTTAAGAGAGTTAAAGAATTGTTCTTAAAAACATGGTTGTAATTTTGTACGTGTGTGTTCTTACACTCGCACATCGCATAAAATTTGCGATTGTGAAGTCGCAAGAGGGGATCTGATGAATTTAGACTAAACTAAACAAAAAATAAACAATAAAGTGATGAATCAATTAAATTGAATATGTTTTCTTTTTATTCTCATCAAAACTAGTCGATTTCTTTTACAATTCTTATTAAACATATACAATTTTAAAATGTTCTTCGGTTTGGTTAATTTTGTCTGTTCATTGTTGTGTTTGTATGCCCTGGAGATTTTAATAAACATCTCATCTATATTTGGGCTGATTATGAACAAAAATTCCCCGGGAGTTTTTTTCCCTTTTCCCATTTTTACAATTGAATTTACATAGGGAAAATGAGAGAAGGGAAAAAACTCCCGCGGAATTTTTATTCATAATTGGGCTGATTATCTTCAAAAAACGTTTGTTGTCAGGGCTGTGAATAACAAAGTCCAACAAATTTTTAATCCATACCCCCAGAGTATACTTTTCTAAGGGTTTGAGTTACGCCGAATCCGAACATAAAATTTCTTCAGCTCTTCAGGTTTTCGCGATATTTTCGCTATACTCGATTCGTTACAAATTTTTTTTTTAGAAAATCCAAAAAAAAAATTAAAAAATATAGTCAAAATTATTAAAAAAAAAAAAATAAACAAATTTGTTGTTATTCGACCTTTCCAATTTTAAATAAAGAAAAATTAATCAAGCTCGAGGCCAGTGTTTTTTTGTAAATAATTATTCCTTTTTATTTAAGTCCAATATTTCGAAATTCGTTGAAGATCATCATCAGGGATTGTTTCCTTAAATTTGAAATAATGAAATTAAATAAAAAGGAATTTTTATTTACAAAAAAGCACTGGCCTTGAGCTTGATTAATTTTTATTTATTTAAAAAAAAAAAAAAAATTTTTGCAATAGAATTTAAATAGGAAAAATTGGCAAAGGGAAAAACTCCCGCTGAATTTTTATTTATAATTGGGCTGAATATGTAAACGTTTAAAGAGTACTTATTAATCACTAGATTTGGTAAAATTTTTATTCGCATCGCAATAGAAAGTAGCCCCGCACCAGGTTTATAAAAATAAACATATTGATTAATGTTTAAGTTGTGACGGTTTACGATTTAGTTTGCGATATGCAATTTGTTTATTGAATTATTGAAACAAATTATTTTTACCTTTTCTGTTTAAGATTTTTTAAATAATTTTCTTGCTTAAAGGCAAACATTTTAAATAAATATTGGAATATATTTTTAAAACATTAACGAAAAAAGACGAAATTCGTGTCACAAATGGTCACATACATACATACTTTTAATGTATTAAAAACACAAAACATATTTTATTTTATGCATATAATGAAACATATTCACATACATACTACATATTTATAAAATACGAAAGGTTTTAAGGTCGTAATAATTCAAATGGACTAATCTAATGTTAGTTATTCCTTGATGTTTGTAATTATTCTCTATTCAGATTCCACACTTAAGCTTCGGCCACACTTGATAAATATTTGGCGAAATAAGCGTAAGCAATACTTTTGCTTGGAGTTGGTGGGATTTTACTTTGTTTTTTTTTTTGTATGATTTACTAAATAATTTTGAAAAAAAAAATTTTAAATTATTTAACCTTTTTGATTTCTCTTTCCTCAATTAAAAATGTTCATTTTTATTAATATTGTAAAATTAATTCAAAATTTTGAAAATAATTAAAGATCAAAATGCCCCCCAATTGGCCTTCATTTGATATGATTTAAATAACGACTTTTATAGCGACTTAAAAAAAGTCTTGAACTAATTAGTTAACTTTTAACTAGCTTTAGTTAACTTTTAACTAAAAGCTAACTTTTAACTAATGCCAGCCATACACTACACAAATTCAGTACTCAAATCTGTCACTGTGAAAACGAAACTTGTGACACACACTAGATAAGTAAACTATGCAATTTCTTATTTAAAAATTTTTGGCGCAGAAGACAACGTGTGCAGATAAAAATAAAACATTTTTCCTATTTTAGTTTTCTATTAACCTTTTCACTAATTTTTCGCAATATTTGATTTCATGAGTCTATTGCTGCTTTTAATGCGCCATAATTCAGGAGATTCATTGCTTTATTTTAGGAACCCTGTCCAAAATAATTTTTCCGTTCTCATTTTTTGTTGACAACTCTTAAAAAATCGCTACAAAACTGATCGCTTTTAACATACACTACACTACACTACAGAAGTTCACAAAAAAGTTTTACAAACTTAGGCCGATATCAAACTCAGATCACTGCGTAAATAGCGAAAACAGAATTGAACACTGAACGTGCGTAATGTTTGTCTGGCATTAGACAGATCATCTTTAGTTGGTGGCCAACATCATTCGTTCTACGCTTTTGCGCATACACAGTAACACAGAATAATGTCTACACATCGCCTTATTTGCGAGTGTATGTCAAACAAATATATTCAATGTTGTTCACTAGCAAGTTACATGCGCAAGAAGCAGAGGATGCCTTGACGCGTAAAATGTTAAAAGAAGCTCTACTTTTACAAGCGCTAAAGCGGCGTTTGAACAAATCAGGGAGGCTACTTTCTATTGCGATGCGAAAGAAAATGGTATAAAATCTAGAGATTGGTACTCTTTAATGCGTGTGCGCATTTGTCTTTTTATTTTTTCCTTTTCGCAAATCATCACAATACATTTTATTTAAATTTTAAAATATAAAATTTTTTTTAATATTTTGACATTTCATTGCGCCGCCATCTTCAATTTTTATTGCCATTATTATTTTATTTTCCAAAAAAATTGCGAAAGTGATAGAGAGTACCAAATTGGCATTTTGCTTTCGTATCGTAATGTAATTCGCATCGCAATAGCGAGTAGCCTCCTGGGGGTTAAATTACGGCATTTGATATCGATCGAAATTAAAATACAATCTAAATGGGAATATCGAATGACGGAATTTGATTTTGTTGATTTTTCAGTTGATTTTAACAAAATTATTTTGATTGCGATAATGCCGCGTAAAAATTGTATTGTTGGATATAAGCGTAGAACGCAAATAAGGATATGAAGACCATGCAATGCGTTGACGTAAAAACGCGTGGTGTAGATCATCAGGGTTAGAAATTTGTTTATCAATTCTTTAAACTGCTATTTTTCGGCAGCTAAAGGTCAAACACTTAAAGTTTTTGTCAGAATAAATTTGAGGGTACATTAAAAATTTGGTCAGATTATTGAACCACATAAATTGAAAAGATCTGAAGTGTAGTATGAAATTTTTTACAAAGCAATTAGAAAACTTTTATTGTAAAGTTTTATGTTTCAGTCAAAAAAAAAAAGGTCCACGTAAAAAAATGTTAAAGCTTGTGGCTTTAAGGATTAATTAAAATATATAAAAAGTTTTTATAAAACCAGTTTTCTCAGCTTTATTATCATGAACATTAATTAAACATGTTTAATAAACAAAAAAATAAAAAATTAATAAAAAAAGCCATAAAAAACGATGTTGAACACTTAAAGAAAATAATATCATGATTTATTAAGGTGAAACAAAAATATCCAAATACAACTTTAGACTTATATTAATATTTTATTTATAAAAATATTTTCTCTTTTGTGATTAATTATTGAAAAAATGGGAGTTTTGTTTCTAATTTTAAGATCTTTAACATTTAATTAATACTTACGTATTAAAAAAAAAACTAATAAAATTGTAAATAAAAAAATTTAAATAAAATGATTAAAGAAAATATTTAATGGCCGATTTCACCAAATTCAGTTATAATTAACTATCAGTTATAAATGTCAAAAATATATTGTTAACTAGAAGTAAAAGTTCTAGTTAGCTTTAACCGAACTTGGTGAAATTGACCTTAAATTCATTTAAATTTGCAAAGTTGTAAATTATCGACCGATTCTCTTAAAAGGCTTCGTTCTAATAACAATTATAATGTATTTTGCAAATTTCATCAAATTATCTTTAAAACTCCGACTTGTACTTCGTGCATAAGTCTTACATGGACAGACAACCAGCCAGGTGAACGGGCATCGTAAGGTCGACTCAGAAAATGATTCTGTGATTCGATTGGACAGAATTTTAAAATTGACATGACGTTTAGTGGAATTCTTCTTTGCGTTTCTTCAAGAGCCGTTATGTAAATTTGTACACAATCGAATTTTATTGGATGAACAAGCGTTTTTGGAAATGTTTTCAAGAATACTTCACATTCACTGCCGACATTAACATCATCCTCGTTGTACAATCAGTCTTAAGGCATTCTTTTTATACCCTTTACAACTACATATTTAGTTGTGAAGAGCGTATACTAATTGGTCGATGACGGATGGCAACACAACTTCAGTTGTTTAGTTGCTAAAAAGTTATCGATAATGCTATTTTGAAAAAATAAATACAAAAAAGTTAAAATAAACGAACAAAGAAGTGATTCATTTTTCGAACAAAAACGTACCTAAAGTTTTTTTTCTAAAGTTGAGTACTTCTACTTCAGCAACAATTTGTATGAAAATGTATATGACGTATGTATATAACAATTTTATTTAGTTTTGAATGAAAATTTCTATAAAATGTTTTAAAAAATAATAAATGCATAATTTTGTTCTGGGAAAAATTTGCAAACGGGTTCTTAACTGAAAATGTGTGTGGTTACAAAAAAAATTGTTGCTTGAGAAAATGTTGCTGCCTATTGTGAACGAAGCTTTAAATAAAGTAAAATTAAAAACTATGAGTAGTTCTGTGGACCACTTTTTCACAGACCAAGAGGAGGCGGTAAACGTGGCATCTAATAGACGCTATTTAAAAGATATATCAAAACCTCTTTCGTTTGCTGTTGCCGCTTGTTAGTAATTTGGAGCTCAGTCTCTTGTTCCAAAACGTCAGCTTAGTTTGTCCCAAAGACACGTCCTTTAAAATTTACTACCAGCTCTATTTGTAAAAGATCGGCGGCAGCCTGTTCCATCGGATCCAAACTTATTTCCTCTAACGATCCTCCGCCTGTAGTGAATAAATTCTTTTTATTGTGCGATAGTTTTTTCTTTAATTTTGCCTTTAAATGTACACACACTCGTTGCCAAAACTGTTCAATTATTCTGCGATATGCTTCCATGCAGCTTCAGTGCTGGCTTTTGTTTACCCAAAATACCGGACGACTACCACGAGCAATTTGACTATTACTTTCCATTTCATGCACAGAAAAAGATTTCGCCAAATTTTTTGTTTTAATTAAACCAATAATCAAAAATGAAATCAGTTTTAATTAAAATTAATTATTTATTAAACGTTTAGTTATATCAACATTCACCGCTTTTATGTAAGTCGACGTCGACATTAAGTTTTATTTGTTGTCACATCAAGTCGACGACTACATCACTTCGACGTTAATTTGGTATTTTAAAAGAAAGTTGTGTCGACGTCGTCTAGTTATCGAATAACCAAAAAAAAAATTCCATCTCTAATGATTTTTTTTTATTACATTTGTTTTTCTTCATTAAACAAATTTTTTAACGCTTTTTCCGAGATTTTGTTTTCTTTGAACTGAATTAGCGATTTCAAATGATTTTTAGAGTTTGTTTTCGATATTGCCGTTTTCACGAATTTTTGCCATATTCGCGATAAGAGCTATTTTTTACTGTAAGTTTTCTGATTCTTTATAACATGAATAAAACAGAAATGTCTTTTCCGACATTCTCCTTTGAACGAACAAACACCTTTTGAATTTTCACGATGTCTTTCCAAATATGTCTGTTTCCAAGTATAATTGTCTAATCTTTTAAAACATATTTAAAACATAAAAAATCATATTAACAAACATGAAAACTCATTTCGTGTCTGTTTGGAAACCCCTTTATTCTCCCGATTGCCAACAAACAAAACAAACGTGTTTGTTAGACATGTCTGAAAAGACATCGTGTAAAGTCCCCCTTAATGTGAACCGAGTCTTATTACTTACTTATTTCTCTAATTCCTTTGCCATTTTAAGAAAACGCTGAAATATTCTTTTACTTTTATGTTTATTTTCATTTTAATAATAATTTTAATAAAAATATATAAAAATGTACGTACATATTTATGTAAGTAATAACATTTTAGCCAATGTTTAACATTGAATCGAGGAGGAAGCACATTAAAAAAAAATTAAATAAAAAATAATAAAAATAACATTTGATAATAATTAAAAAAAAACTTAGAAAGAAATTTTATATACAAATCAATAACAAATTTAATAAAACTCAAATCAAATAAAAAAAATGATACAAATAAAAAAATTATAATCATAATTAGTTTTAATTTTTTTAACTCTATATAAAGGGTCTTCCAATAAGGGCTTTAAAACTCGGGCCGTTGATAGCGGTCATATTGTTGTAGCTTCATCTGTCAAATTGGCAACGCTTACGATATCATGTAAAATTGATCGAAATTTTTTATTTTGTTATCATGACACTCGATATCGAATGAAATGTATCGCTGTTTGAAAAGATAGCATTCAATATCAAGTAAACAGAGACATTACATCTCTCGAGTTTACATTCGATACGTCAGTGTCTAATCGATGTAGTTTAATCGATGCAATAGTTTAGTCGATATCGAATGCGGCAATAAGACCCCAGAATGACGATAAAATTTCAAACAAATTTTAAACTGACCCTTATTTGCATCGAAAAGTCATCTTCAACGAAGAGGCCTATTTCTATATGAATAGGTCTGTCAACACAAACATTTTTCTAATTGGGGACAATACCAATCCACATGAGATCCAAGAGCGTCCAATGCATCCCAAAAAAGTCACTATTTGTTATGGATTTTGGGCATGATATCGTCAACGGTCCATATGCCCAGTCCATCAACGGACTGAGCTTTAGATGGATGAATACCAACTACTTTTGGCTTGAATTGGTTGATAATACCAACGACATGTTGCTTTAATAGGACGGCGCTACGTGCCACGCAACTCATGCCACATTGGAAATTCTGCCCAAGCGATTTGAGGGCATAGTCATCCCACGTCTATTTGATGAAACCATTAAGACTTTCAATTTAGCCAAATTTATGCACTTTAATATTTTTGATGCGCTCTACTCAGCGAAGTCGCGGCGAACATTTGCACAAGACTACATACGAGTACATAATGGAATCGAAAGGCGTTTCAAACCAATAAAACAATTTCGATATCTCACACGGACTTTGTTTTATTTAAAAACAAAGATATGAAGCGCTTTCTTTAAGACCCTTTATAAATACCAGAGCTGTAAAAGAATGCAATCGATTTAATTTCTATCACATGATTTCTCGTTAATGATTGCTAATTTTTTGATTTTATTCAAAATCGAAAATTGATAGTATGATTTCAATTTGAAATCGAAACGAAAAAAATAATGAGTCAACAAGAAAAAAGAAAGACAAAAACATGAAAAACAAAAAAAAAATGTACTATGGATTTCAAGAAGAATTCTTGACAAAAGGTACGAAAAAACAGAAGTTAGGAAGAACATGTAAATCAATTAAAATAGATAATCATTCCTTCAATAAGCAAATTTCGATCTACCAAATTGAAATACCATTTGGTTTAAAGATTGATGTTTGACTATTGACGATATCCGGCTTCAATAGCCGAGTGAATAAAACGGCAAACCCCACTGACGAGATTGTGTGGTTACAATCGAAACTAGTCTGGGCAACCTATCCGTGAAAGCCTGGGTTCAAATCTCAGCGCAGTCAAGAATGAAAAATTATCAATAAAATTTTAATTAATTTCATGTTGTAAAATTCCTGTCTTCATAAAAATAATTTAATAAAAATTAAATTCAATGCACTTAAGCCGAATTAAATATCTAAGAAATATGAATTAATTTATTTAAATCAATTTATATATTAATTGATTGCAATGAAATTTGATTGCAATACTACTTTAATTGCAATAAAATCCAGTAATTGCAATCAAAGTTAAATCAGAATCAAAATCTTCGTTCCCTTCTTCTAGAAAGAAAAACAAATTTTACAAGTTCCCAGTAATGACGAAATTTAGATTAATTGAGAATGCGTTTGTTGTAGTTGTTCGGAAGTGGTACGAGTATTTGTGTGGGACTTATAATTCATAAAATAAAATGGTAAGATCATTTAGATTGCAAATAAATATTTTTAACATAATAAACATTTAATCTAAAAAGCAACATACAGGCCTGTTCTGAAAATCACTTTAATTCAAATCACGTGATTTCAAATCACATGTGTCTTTTAAAAACACACGTGTGATATTAGGTGTGATCCCGTACTCAACGTTGGGAGCCCGCGGGATCCTAATCTTACCGAAAACTGTTCCCGTAAACATAAAGTTTAGTAAAGTTAGAGAGCTTTGAAGAGAAAAATATTCTAATTCTTCTTGCACAAAGAATCCCGTACTTTTTCTTTGGTCTGATTGGGAATATTGTTAAACAATCAGCTGTGCCAAAAAATAAACAATAAAAAACTACAAACAAGTATTACGATAAAAATCTAAATAAAATATATTAATAAAATAAACAATAACAATACAAAATGTTAAAAAAAATGAATTTATGTGTCATGAAAAATGTGCTAATGTGTCATTTATGTATTTATTTGAACGAATTCTTTTGGGGTAGAAATTTCGTTTTTATTGTTTCCGTACTTTTTTACATTTTAGGGTACTAGTGAGAGACATTTTTGTTAACTCTCATTTTACCGAACTTTACCCAAAAAGTACGGGATCGCACCTATTGTGGTGTCCTGTTTTAGGATTTTCGGTGTGATTTTCAAATGCCGAAAGCACACTGAGAAACAAAAACGGTGGTAACACCATATAATCACACGTGTGATTTTAAAAGCACCCGCGTGGTTTTCAGAACAGGCCTAATAATGAGATGGTCTATAGCTGCGATCGGCAAAATCAGGGCGCTGCGTTTTCTCTCTTATGCTCTTTTGGTACGTACTTGTGCACACACATTGTACTGTGAGAATTAAACAACTCTGGCAACAACTTATGTAAAATACATACATACAACGCATACAACCGCAAAATGTAATAGTATAGGTTGCCGATCGCAGGTCTATAGGAATAAAGACTCTCCTTGGTATGGAGGTTAGGGGGAAATTATGGCCCGATTCTCTTATGTGCTGTTTCTAGGTGACAAGTAAAACTGATTGTGTA
This sequence comes from Pollenia amentaria, assembly GCA_943735925.1. NCBI lineage: Eukaryota > Metazoa > Arthropoda > Insecta > Diptera > Polleniidae > Pollenia > Pollenia amentaria. The sequence continues at coordinate 176,133,089 of OX031010.1, read as the reverse complement.
GTAAAATTTATTTGAAAATCACTCAGTTTTTTTAGTGCTTCTAATTATATAAGTATATAAAAATTAAATATGTTTGTCTGTTTGTTGGCTTATAGACTCTTAAACGACTGAAGCGATTTTCCTGACATCACTAACATCACATGAGCCCCGAAAATAAAATAGGCTACTTATTTTTTCGATAGGCGCAGGGGAAGTGGTACTACCAAAAGATACCAATACTAAGTAGCCATTTTCTTGAACTTTTTATAGTAGGATCTTCTAAGCACCGAAATTGAAGTAAGATAGCTGCAGAGGAAGTGCTACCCCCCATAGGACGCCAATATTTAATATCGCCTATCTTTAGAGCTGTTACAGTTAGAATGTTCAAACTTGGTAGGAGTCACTCTTATGAAAAACTACACCTTTAAAAATATAAATAAAGGGAGTAGGCGCAGGGGGAATAATACCCCCAATAGGAAGCATATATTTAATATTGCGTAACTGAAGAACTATTATAGCGAGAGTCTCCAAATGTGGTTAAAACCACTATTATTTTAAACTATAAATTCCAAAAAAAAAAAAAAAAAACTGGGCGGTGTAGACGAAGGAGGAGCAATACCTTCCATAGGATGAAAATATTAAATACTTCATGTCTGAAGACAAAAGTCTTCATGCTTTGTAAGACCCACTCTTATGGTTAACTACACCTTTCAACATAAAAATATAATATATAATATATAAATGAGCGTATGTTTGTTTGTGCTCTACAGACTTCTAAGCTACTGAACCAATTTTCCTGAAAGTTTCACAGTAATTTCCTGATTACCCAGCGCTTAACATAGACTATTAATATTATTTAATTTTCAAGTAGGCGTGGCACCAACCATACAATAAAATCTGAATAACATTATATCTGGAGGACGGTTACAGTAAGAGTTTTGAAATTTGAAACAAATAACTTCGTTATCAATACACGACATCTGCAAAAAAGTCGGCTGGATTAGACAAGCGGGCACCTCCCATACAATGGCAATAAAGATTTCTACGTATTTGGAGCACTGTAATAGTGAAAGTATTCCAATTTTGTACAAATAGCTTAGAATAATAAACCTCAACATATTTCAAAATGTCATACGAAGACACTTGAAATTTTTGTGTATCATCTGTTGAACGGTTACTGTAAAATCATTTAAATTTAATCCAAGATGCTTTACTTTTTAAAAAAATCTTACCAACTTTATTTCATTGGGTGTAGCAAGGCGCACCGGGTTAAGCTAGCTTTATATAAATTTTACTACACAATCAATTGCCTGTCATCTGGACACATCACATCAATTCTCTTATGTCAATTAAAACGTATTTATCAAATTTCATTCAATTACAATTATCTTCAAAACTTCGACCTGGGGTCTAATCACCGCATACGATATGTAGCAAAATTTATCGGATTTTTTTATTTTGGTATTATCGAATTAAATCGATCGTAATTTGAGATGATTGCATTCGATATCGAGTAAGCAGACATTACATCTCTCGATTTTTCATTCGATACGTCAGAGTCTATCGTATGTAGAAAAATACAATAGTTTACTCGATGTCGAATGCGGTGATTACACCCCTGTACTTTGCGCACAAGGTTTACAGGCATTCAATGATTTCTAAAGCCTAGAGTACAGGGAATGTGAAAAGCCACATGTACATGTAGTTCTGATGTAATTTTGACGTCATTACATAGCTACAATGGCCATTGTGTGTTGTGTGATGATTTCGAAATTACGTCAGAACCATATGCGCATGTGAATTTTCACATTCCGTGGACTCTAGGCTTAGAAAGAAAGATTTTAAATTGATTGCAGTTTTAACAGCTCTAATAAATACATACATATAAAAAACATATCCGTTTAATAGACAATTTTTAATTTTTATAAATTTATAGATTTTTTTGTCTTGTTTTGTGGTAAAGCCTTCGTTTTATAATCCTAAAATATACATATTTTATTTGTATTTTTTTTACCAAGGCCAAATAAATATTTAACAACAGTTTAAAATTAATAATTTCAGTTTAAAATTTCTATTTAATTTTTTTTAGTTAACATGTTTTTTCCTGATATTTGTATTACAAACAAATTTTTAGATAAATATTATTTTAAGCCATGTTCACACCTATTAAATATTTGACGTCCTACACGTAACCACTAGTTTTATTATAAATTTATTTTCTTTTGCAAAACCATTGGCTAGATCAAACATCATTTAACAGTTTCTAAATTACATTATACAATTATCTTCTTACAAATAAAGTTTAGTAAATTAACAGGAATTGTTAAAAATAAAACTTAAGGTTGATTAATTGATCACTGGTCACGCTTTTTTTTCGTATTTTTTCGTCAAATATTTGGTTGGCCTGAACACACCTTTAGTTAATTCGATATTTCAACAAATGTGTAATTTCTTTAATAATAACGTACAAGTTTCTAAATATTTTACTAATTAAACAAAAAAGTATATTTCAAAAACAAAAAGTGACATACCATTAAAATCTTTTTTATTTCCGGTTTCAATTTTCGTGTTTTCCGATTATTTCACAGTCGTTTCCAGTTAATTAAAAATAAAAAAAGCTTTGATGGATTATAATTTCTCAATTAGGCACATGTAATAAATAATAATTGTCAGTGTTAAAATGTTTGTGGGATGCTGCTTTTTGAGTTAATAATAAATCATGGACTGGGTCTATTCATTGCTAATAGCTTATCAAACGAAATTCTTCAGACCCAATTTACAATGTGGACATTCTTGCCAGACAGACGAAGTGTGTTGCTAAGGGGGCGACGCTGTAAGCTTACTATTTTCCTCTCTCGCCGACAAATTGTATATGTCTGGCAAGAATGTCCACATTGTAAATTGGGTCTTACAGTACGTTTACATTTGACAGTACTGGCAAGACAGTTAGCAAATACATATTAGTTGCCAAAAACACTACTTGCTGTCTTCGTGACGTAGGCGTCCAGACAGTAGTTAAGACAGTTCACTTTTAAAAAAATGTGTACCGTGAATGTCGCAGTTCAAGTTCTAGCTAAACGTGTTTTATATGAACTTAACAAATTAAAAATAACATTTAACAACTATTTTTTGTGAACATAGATAACCCTTAAGTAAATCATGCAAAATCAAAGCATAATTTATAAATTTTCTTTTAATTGTTGATTTTTTGTTTACTTTGCGAACCAAACTTCAAATTACTGTCAGCAAATGTCAAATCACTGTCCATTTTACTGTCTGCAAAATTTGCTAGACAGAAGACAAGACAGTTGGAAAAGTGTACATGTATTAGTGAAAAAGTTTGCATGTATTGCAACTGTCTTGCATGTACTGGCAAATGTAAACACCGTGTTAAGGCCGGTATTCACTATTCTATTTAGTCGCAAGATATGTCAAAAAAATCGTGTGTGCTCATAATGTATGACAGTGTGGCTTAAAAATGAATTGAGTGACAGATTTTTTTGACAAGTCTGTCCGACTTGCAAATGTTTATGAAAATTTTCATAAAATAATAGATTATATGCGATCAGAGTTGCATTTTCTTGTAAAGTAGGTGAGTCATTTGAGGTTGCATCTTTTTTGTGGGATAGTGTGGCATTGACAGCAGATTCTGCAGGCATTTTTTTTATGTCGGATAGAATTCCATCAGATTTTCGTGTGAATGAATCGTACGATTATGTAGGATAGTGCATACCGGCTTTCTTTGTGTAGAAATACGTTTTATAATACTGGAAGTCTTAGGCTAAAATGACGTTTCCAAAAATAACGTGTCATTGCCATTATTTCTTAAGGGTAATCAGGCCGTCATTGATTGTCTGGCTAAATGCGCGTTCAAGGTTTTGTCTGCAGTGGTAAATGGCTTGACCTGTCAAAACTGTTCCGCGTTACTCGACATTAATCATTCGCCTTAATCTAACTCTTTGGATAGTGGTGGTGGTGGAGTTTCAATGAAAAGGCTGCCTTTCCTAAACGCGTGTTCCTTTGCAGTGTAACAATGTCACGTATTCCCAAGCACAACCGTGCAAACAGTGACAAAATATTGCATTTCTAAAGTCATATATTTCGCAACTGATATGCAAATAAACTCAATTAGCGCATTATTTAAATTGGCAATGTTGTGCAAAGTTGAATGCATTTTATTTGCAGTTTTGTAAAATAGGGTTGATCTAATCGCTGTTTTGGCGATGCATACAGACGTTACGGAAGGCCGCCACCTCATTTTTAATAATATTTGAAGTACGTTAATATAATTAAGAAAGGTGACCAATTTTATAATAGGTGTGTTCGTTCATTTACAGAAAATAATGGCTTATTTTCAATAATTGTTACTAATAAGTGTTCACGTACTCGAAAAACTTGCAACGAGGAGAGTGGAAAAAGAGCATACAAATTTGAGAGACAAAAAATTTGTTGATAATTTCTGAGAGTAACATTTTTACTAGCCAAGATTTTGGTAAAGCATGTGACCCATTTAAATATGTAGCACAGGGAGTTAAGATTAAATGTTAAATTTAGTGGGCCTGCAAACCTCTGATATATGATACATTTAAACGGTTAATTTATATAATATACAAAATTTTTGGATCATTTTATTTTTTATAGTTTAAGAACAGTTGAAGCTTTAAAATATATTTTTCCAGCAGTTTAGAGCAAACAATTTTTTCAAACATTTACACTATTGAATTCTTATCTAACTGGGCATTTACACATGAAAGTAGTTTCTTGAAAGTCGCAACCCTGCAGATAATATTGGACTACGTGGTCCATTGTGGCTTAAATGGACTACTTACAACATGGTCCAATGTACTGTAGTATGGACCATATTAGACAAATTAACATGCAGTGCTGGCAACAACTGCATCTAACTGGGCATTTACACATGAAAGTAGTTTCTTGAAAGTCGCAACCCTGCAGATAATATTGGACTACGTGGTCCATTGTGGCTTAAATGGACTACTTACAACATGGTCCAATGTACTGTAGTATGGACCATATTAGACAAATTAACATGCAGTGCTGGCAACAACTGCATCTAACTGGGCATTTATACATGAAAGTAGTTTCTTGAAAGTCGCAACCCTGCAGATAATATTGGACTACGTGGTCCATTGTGGCTTAAATGGACTACTTACAACATGGTCCAATGTACTGTAGTATGGACCATATTAGACAAATTAACATACAGTGCTGGCAACAACTGCATGATGTATAGGTATACTATACTATAGTTTACAGTATTACACATTGGTAGCCCTGATGTTGTCCATTATTAATTGTTTATTTAAAAGTGAAACAGGAAAGTTTTTTTAAGATTTGTGAAAAAAAAATAAAAAAAATTAAAAATATTAAGTAAATATATATAATAATAGCAATAATGGATTACAGTGCACGCCATAAAAGGTGATTAGTGAAAAAGTAGTAGGAGTACTTTTGAAACTTACCCACTTGAGTACTCCATGGAGTAGTTTAGGGTTATATGGTCCACTCCTAGGACATCGTAATGTTAAATAGACCACCTTTTTACCATATAATTGGAGTAGTTTTGGAGTACTCCTACTCCTTTATGGACTACTCTTTACACGAGTGTATGGACTAGTCTCGATATCTGCAGGGAATACACTCACACTTTTTCACTAACACATTTTTATTTTTCATATTTATTTCAAGAATGCGATTTCATGAAAGTAAATGACAATAACTAAGCAGTGTTACCAATTGAATTTTTTTTTTTCGTATATATAAAGAATTTTAATATATTTTTTCAACTTAATATTAAGAACACAATGATTCTAATTAAAATTTATAAATATAATGAAAACTAATAAAAAATAAATATTATTTTGAACGAATGCCTGAAGTTCGGCGTGAATAATTGGCTCGGCAACTCTTAAGCTTGAAATAAGCAAAACAATAAGAGAAGAAGAAGATGCATGTTTGGTAGAAGTTTTTTTTAGAAATTTGTGGTGATAATACGTATACAGAAATTTCATGAAAGTACTTTCATGTGTAAATGCAGCGTAAATACAAGGTGAAATTTTCTTGTACTTTTATTCGTTATATCAAAGGGCAGATAATATTTACCATCAACAGGATAAGGACATTTCTAATATTCCCTGAATATTATATTTCTTTTAACAAGACATGTAAGGTGTTTCTTAACATAAGAGTTATCCATTTTCATACGAAATTTCATTTTGAGTACAACTAATTTTAGTCAAAATTTATTATAATTTATAATTTTTTTAGCAAAATCAATTAAAGTATTCGTCTAAATTTTTAAAATAAATAATCCTAAAAAAAACTAAAACATTTTCCAAAAATGCTAAATAAAATGCCAAGTGCTAAATGAAAATTTTGCAGCTAAATAAAAATATTTAATGCTAAATTTATCAGCAAAAATGCCAAAATGGCCACACTGCTAGCCAGAATTATTAAACCACCTGCTTCATGTTCTTGTTTACAAGACAAAAAAATTTTCACAATTTTTTCTATTTATTTTTCTAAAATTTAAGAACAATATTCTTGGGCAAATAGTTGAAATCAATTGAACTTATTAAGAAATTATCTCAGTACCGTCTAGCTGAATATTGTTAATAGTTTTTGCTGGTAAAGCGTTCATTTACTTTTTTATTTTTTTGAGTAATTTTGAGAAAAATTTTGTAAATTTAAAATTTACTCTCTCGTTTCTACTATAAAGTAAATTTTTTATGCGAAAGCTAAATGCCCACTTGGTACTCGCTACCACTTTCGCAAAATTGTTTGAAAATGAAGCAATACTGATAATAAAAATCAAAAAGCGCAGATTTCCAGTTATGATATGGCAAAAAATGTTAAAGAAAATTTTGAAATTGTAAGGTTTAAATAAAAGAAATAATGATGATTTGCGAAAAGAAAGAAAAAAAGAAAAAGATGCGAAAGACAAATGCGCAAACACATTAAGCCTCGTACACAATACTAGCAATTATATTGTTTTTTCTTCTATCTTATTTCTTCCCAAAGTATTTTGTATATTTTCCTTTAATTTTTCGAACAAAAATGTAATTAAATTTTTTTGAAAAAGTTGAGTCTACTTCAACTTTAGCAACAATTTGTATGAAAATGTATATGACGTTTATAAAAATTTTATTTAGTTTTTAACAAGGCGACTTCATTCCAGGTAATCTCGGTAGTACAACTTGTACAAACACAACAAGCAATTTGTTTTTGTAAAGTCATTGTACAATGTCAAAAACCGAAACAAATCAAAACAGAAACAAAGATAATAAATAAAATTTTGACATCCAACAATTATAAAGCTAAAGAAGAAAAAGTTGTCAGCAGGGCTTTTAGGATCACCTGTAATGAATTCGCCTTGGTTTTGAATGAAAATTTCAACAAAATGTTTTAAAAAATAATAATAAATTCTTAAAATTGTTGTGGGCATAATTTTCAAACGGTTTCTTAACTGAAAATGTGGGTGGTTACGAAAAAAAATTGTTGGTCTATTTTGAACACCAGTGAAAATGTTGCTGCCTTTTGTGTACGAGGCTTTAAAGAGTATCAATCACTTTCGCATCGCATTAGAGAGTAGCCCCCCTGGTGGTTCTGGGGAATCTATCAGAATTCTATAATTTTCATTTAGAATTATCAAATTTAAAATGTTTTTAAATTATTACATTTCAAAACACACAATTTAAAATTAAAAACAAAATAAAATGTTTGTTTGAATTGTTTACTAAAGTATTGTATTATTTTGACACAACGTTGAAAGTATTTTACAGTGTTGTATTCGTTTTCAAAATAAGACGACCTTGTATGAATTCGCCTTGATATGAATTGTTAAAAAAAGTACATTTTAAATTGTTGCTTGCTTTTTTATTAATTTTCAAAGCAAACATTTTTCGATAAATGCAAGAAATAAATTTAGAATATGCCGTGTGAACAGCGTAATTCGCATTCGTAATTCAAAAAGTGAACAACGTAATTCAAAACGCTGTGCGAACATAGCATTAGAGCGTACCACCTTATAAGCAAAACATAAAAAGTGAGCCGTACACCCTCTTATAAAAAGTATTTTTTCAGGGCAGTTTTTCGCCTTTCTGATTTTTTTCTTACACGTATCTTTGGCATTTACAGTCGGATCTTAAAGTATTATACATACATATGTATATCAATGTTTTCATTTATTCATTGTTTTTTTTTTTTGCCGAACTTAGGTATTTTAAAGTATTATAATAACTACTTTTCTCTCGAGAAAACTTATCTTTTGCTTTAAGGGCCATTGCCATTGGCCTTCTCGTGACAAAAACAATGGTACAATATAGGGGGCATTTACACGGTGTGTTTTCAAATATGTCTGTTTTATTCAATCTCTTTTGAACATGCTTCCAAAAACCTATTGTCTTTTCACGATGTCTTTCCAAACATGTCTGGTTTCATTTCTAATTGTCTAATATCCATATATGTATACAAGGCGAATTCATGCAGGTTACATTTGCGAGTCATCTGTTTATTTACTTGTGCGTATACTGAATGTCATGATTTGTTTACATTTTGTGAAAAAATTAGTTAAAATTTAAAATTCAATAAAAATCTAAATACTTGAAAAAAAAATTATTAAAATTTTATAAAACAAAAAAAAAAAAGTGAATATAAAATCAAGGAATAAAACATGCGTAAGGAATAAGTGGAGCCACAATAAATTTGCAATACAGGAAAAAGATTTACCTTCTAAACCAATTGTGTATATTTTATAAACAAAAAAAAAATCCCTTGCTTATGCTTTCAACAATTAATTTTGACATTCACTCTTACTTTTTACAAAAACAAAATACAAAGTATTTTTTTTAAAAAAAAGTTATAGTTAGCATAATTCTATCTCATGATGCGTTCACCTGTATGAATTCGCCTTGAATGTACATACAAATTAAAATATGTACATATAAATTTTTAAAAACAAAAATGAAAACTCGTTTCATGTGTTTGACAACCCCTCTTTCTTCTCTAACCCGATCTCCAACAATCAAAGCAAACGTGTTTGTTAGACACAGTGATGTCAGATGGAATTTTAAAAATTCCCTACGTTTCGGTATCCCCATATTTCCCTACAACAGCAAATGTTTCCCCCTACAATTTTCCCTACCTTATATTAGTTATAGGTAAACTCAAAAATTATAAATAGTTCTATATACAAGGCGAATTCATTACAGGTGATCCTAAAAGCCCTGCTGATAACTTTTTTTCTTTAGCTTTATAATTGTTGGATGTCAAAATTTTGTTTATTATCTTTGTTTCCGTTTTGATTTGTTTCGGTTTTTGACATTGTACAATGATTTTACAAAAACAAATTGCTTGTGGTTTTTGTACAAGTTGTACTACCGAGATTACCTGGAATTAATTCGCTTTGTTCTATATAGTATATTTTATTTACACTAAACACAAAACAAAAGCATATATTTTAAATAAATTTCAGATAGCTTAAAGTAAAAAACAAAAAAATAATATAACATAACATAAAAATCTTCGTATGTTTGTATACGTAACATTTAAAAAATTTGTTTGTTGTAAAAGACTTCTTAAAAAGACAACGGAAGCTTGTACAGTTTTAACATTTTTGATTGTAAGTGAGATTGAAGAATACATATGGAATTTAAAATCTCGTGACTCAGTTTATCTCTTTTTTTCGCGCGGATGTCAGTAACAATTGAAAATATCCTCTCAGCATCTGCATTGGCATGTGACAAACTCAGTAGAATTTTGGATAATTTTGAGTGGCAAGGGAATACTAAATTGTCATTGAAATTCTTAGTCTTTGACCAAAATGGTTCTAAATCAGTGGTGTCAAATATAATCGTGTTGGTGCATTTACGCTTGTCTCTTACATTCCCAGCGGGAGAAATCTGCGGTTGCGAGGCCTATTACGAGGCCTAATTAACATACATATTTTGCTATGAAGACTTTAGAGCAATTAATAATAATACAATTATCGAAAAATGTTGAGTTATTGACAGACACAATCAGTTATTATTTAAATAAATTTAATTTGGAACCTGCATTTCGCAGAAACTTTGCTTATTTTTTGGAAAAATTGAGCACTTGACAATATATGAAGTCTTTTTTCAACCTTATACAATTCTTTCCAATATTTTTAATTTTGTGCTCAACATACCTTTGCGAATGCCAACAATGAAAATTCATTTGCACATACCAATGCAAATAATAACCCCATTAAGTTTACAAATATTCTATAATTATTAACCGCCATTATAAAAAGAGAAGATTTTACTTGCCTATAAAAATATACTTTTATTTACCAATAATATCTTCTAAATTTAAATTGCAGTTTCGAAACAACAAAACATTTTTTTGGTTTGTGGACGTTAAACAATAAAGTTTCATTAATACATCAATAATACACATCTTCTTACCCAAAAATTTTACCTGTTGGCACATATGTGTACAATTTACACATAAATTGTAGGAAAACAAGACTTTTTTAACAAGTTTTTTAAATATTTTTACTTACTTAAGAAAAGTGTTTTCAAAGAAAAAAACCCACCGACGCGATTGGTACAGAAAGAAAAATATTTTTACAAGCACAAAATACCAACAAATTCTTGTGGCTATTTTTTTCTTAATAATTTCTGCATTTAGGTACGTCTTTTTAACGAAAGAAAAAGGGACCCTTTAACAGGCATCAAAGAATTTTTTTTCACAAACAAAACACATATCGTTAGCTTAAATGCAAAACAATGTAGATATTATTTGTCAATCATTGTACAATGTTAAAAACAGAAATAAAACAAAACATAAACAAAGATAATAAATAATAAACAGGCCGTGTGATATAGCCCTGTGAATGAGAGTGTTTTGCAGTAAAAAATTATATTTTACGCTCGCAAAATAAAAGAGCGTAAGCGTACATGTGAGTTTTGCTTACACAATTGTGTATGACGCTGACATCCCTGTTCTAAATCCATCTTTGAAATATAATTTATTTCTTGTTGCGAAAAATTATATTCTAGGGATAGCCATTATTGAGTAAGTAGTACTCTGTGGAATATTTTACCGTGTGCAAGTTAGCCCCCTTCAAGACTAGGCAAGGTACTTGCGCAAGTCTGAGCACAGACTTTGTTGTACTCGGCAAGTTACTTGCGCAACTAACTTGCCGAGTCTGAAAGATGGCTTATAAAAATGATGCTTTAAGAGTTATAAAAGTATTGAGTACTTGGGTGCTTGATACTCAAAAACAATTATTTAATAACAAAGTAGCCATATTGTAATTATTGACGCGATATGCTTTTATGCCACAGAGGTTTTTTCAGAAGTCAGTTAGATTATATTTGAATTTGCATACAAAGGAAAAATTCCCTACATTGCACACTAGGTAATTTAAACCACTTTTTAGGCCAAAATTATTTACAGCCAAACTTTCGGACCGATATGGCTGAAATTTGGAATTTAAGAGTTGTTCATGGACAGGCACGCTGGGGTTTTTGATTTTTGTAATAGTTGAAATTTTTCATTTTTCTGCAAGCCTTGTGCCACCTTAAAGATAAATTTTTACAAAAAGTTTGTACCTTTTGCTTTAACGAAGCCAAATCTTTTTTTGAAGCATTATTTAAATCAATTTTACTGATAATAACATTGTATACAGCATCATTTTGTTTCTTTTTATTTTTTTCACAAATCCAAATATTAAAAAGTTCGCTATATTTTAAGCTGAGGCTGTCTGAAAGAAAATGATATAATTCAAAAAACGCAAAAAATCGCAACTTAAAATAAAAATAAATAAATTCAGAATGCTTTTCTTAACATTTTTTATCAAGGAAAAACACGGCAGTCCACGGCCAACATTATCAAAAGCTTATGCAAAGTTTATATTTATGGAAAAAGTCATTTATTTGAGGTTATGTTAGAAATACACGTTTTTTTTTACCAAAAGCAATAACGTCCACCAAAATATTTTGGGTTTTTTTAATTACTTACTATCCCCTCTCTTCTCCATATTATGCACGATTTCCTCCTATTTGTTTAATAACTGATAAAAACCGTGTTAATTTATTTCAAAATTCACTTTTTATGCTGTATTTATTGTGCACGTTGATTGGAAATATTAACTTTGACTTCCCATAAATCAGCTGATATTTGTTTTTTTACAAAAACCTAATATGCAGTTATTTGCTTTGATATGTTCTTAATCGAACGTCATTAGCAAAAACATTATTATTGTTAGTGCAAAAAATTATTTTTGACCAAGATTTCGGGTCAAATTACCTATAGTGCATTGTAACGAAAATAAAAAAATCTGTATTTTTTCCCCTACAGTCTGAGTTTTGGATAGAAATCCCTACAAGTAGGGAATTTTCCCTACATCTGACATCACTGGTTAGACATGTCTGAAAATAGACCGTGTGAAGTCCCTGATACTCTAAGATCCGACTGTAAATGTTAAAGATATAACGAAAATTTTAAAAAAGTTGATTACTACGTTCGCCAAAAAAAAAAAAAAAAAAAAAAAAAAAAAAAAAAAATTTTTTTTGAAACTGCCTTGCAAAAATATTTTATATTAGAGTCTTATATACCTTATGCATGTGACTTGATAAATCGTTTAAAATAAGAATTTAAACGAGAAGAGTTTTAAAATAGTGTGACAGACTTGTTTCTACAGACAAATACCCATATTCATAAAAAATATTTTAGGTTTATAGCAGGTATATAAAACGAATTTTCTATGAAAATTTGTTTACTAAACCTCTTGTTAATCAAAAATATTTTTCATTTTATGGGGGAAAATCTTTAATAAACTAAAAAAAATAATTAAATGTTTTCAAATATTTTAAACACGTTTTAATTATGTATATTATCACTTTTTGTTTACAATTCAATACACTTAACAGTAGCTAAATATTTCTGTGGCAAAAAGAAAAATGTGCTTAAGTCTATTTTTTTTAGGTTTTGTAGGCGAGCAGTTTTAAACTTTAAAGCCTTGTACTCTGTTCCAATTTGTGAAAAATGTTCAACAACATCTATTATTTTACGTGAAAAATTTGACATGTATCAAAGTTACATATCTCGAGAGTTTGCACAATTTGACGTTTTTAATCTTTCAAAGTATGTGACATTGTTTTGCATATCGTTACCTAAAACGCAAAAGGCCCAAACTAACCAAAAATTAGGAATCGATATTTTCATTGATTCTGATGTATTGCATCAACACAAATGTCCACAACAAATTTTGGAATTTTTCGACCAAAAATTAGCGATTTTATTAACAGAAAACAAAAAGCCCTATCTAAAAAATATTATACGATAAACACTAAAAGGCAAAAGTAATAGTTTCCATTATATTCAACATTGTTATTTGTCAAAACCACTGGCAGGTTAAACAAGAAAAATTCATTTTAAACAGTTTAAGGCAATTTATCAATTTATAATCTTAAATAGTTTTTTGCTTCTCCTGGAAAATTTGTAAAATGTTTGATAGGGCCTTTTGCATTTTATGTGGCGATATGTAAACAAAACCCACATGTATTTTATAAAAAAGTATTTTTTAAATAAAAAATTAAGCAAAAATAAAAGTGGAAAACCGGTTACCGGTTGTGTTATTTATGTTTTTAAGTTTTCATTTTAATATTAATTTTACACTTTTTTTCATTTGCTTAAATATCCACGTGGAATAAGTGCAGCTTGTATTATTTCGCAGTTGTAAAAAAATGTTGCCAGAAACATTTCGCAACTTTTTCACAAATTAAATCAACAAAATTTCAAAGAAATTTCTTTCATATGAGTTTTGACAGCATTTAACGTGAAATGTTGAACAGAGTAACAGGCTTAAAGTTGATTTTTGAAAAGTTCTTGCTTTTATAATATTATCATAATTTCGCTTCGGTTAAAGTTTTTATTCCGTAATATTACTAATGTCACAAATCAAAAGTAAACTTCAATTTTGACATTAAACGATATTGCACATTAAAAAAGATAAGTAGAAAATAGTTGTTGCTTTAACTGCCTGAAAAGTCGTACAAAATATCTAAACCTTTGCTTAGGTGTACTTTTGAACGTGAAGTTCTCAAGGGTGCCATGAACTCAAATTAAGCTTAAGTCAACTTAGGCAGTTTTACCTTTTTGCCACAGATTTATTTTCAATATTTTATTTTTTAACAAAAAAACAGTTTTTTTTCGTATAATTTTTAAAATAGCAACTCGATTCTCTATAAATTTGTTTGTTTTTAGTTTCTTCCTCCATTTTGTTTTAATTTGGAATTTGGTATCTGTTTATAAAAAATATATTTAGTTTCTTTAAATTAATTTTTTTTTTTGTAAAATTTATGTTAAACATTTAAATTCCATTTAAAGTACTCGTATGTGTGTGTCTGATAACATTTTGGTGTTTCGAGTTGAAACTTTCAACAATTTCATTTGTAAAATTAATATGCACATATCGCTTATTTGCTGCAACGTCGTTATAACTCAAAAAATAAAATATTGGAGTTAGTGATGCAGAATTGTTCATTATGTTTTTCTCTATATTGGGTATAAAATTCGTGTTTATATCTTTTATACTTTGCCCGTTTGAAGAGAAAGTGATGGGAGCAAATCAAAAACTTTAAGCACTTTTATTTCGAAATGTATTTTATGAGTTATGACAACGTTGCAGCAAATGAGCGATATGCATGTATGTATACATGTATGTATGTAGTTTATGGTTAAATATGTTTTGTATTTTTAATTAGGCAATTCACAAAGTGTTCTATTGTGTCATATTTGTTGTATTTGCTATAATTTTATGTAAGACACATTCATTTAGTTATAGCTTATACAACAAATATGACACAATAGAACACTTTGTGAATTGCCTAAATGTATGTAAACATTTATTTTGTGTATTATATTTTAGTACTTTTCATATGTAAAAAAAAGGATTGTTCCTTTATATATTAGTTAACAATAATTTTAATATATATTTGTATCTTTAATATTTCTTTTTCATATTTCTCTTTTAGTTTTACAAGTATGTATTACAAAAAAAAAATATTAATATTTTTCTTAATTTTATTTATTTTTTAGTTATTGGTCTAAATAATGAGATCATGTCCTGTAACGCATAATTTCGCGTAAAGCATACAATAATTCAGCTTGATTGCGAGCTTCCATTATCATTAAATTGACGTGAACCTGTTAATTTTAATAAAAACAATAATTTGTTATTCAAGATATTATTTTGATAAAAAGTTATTAACTTTACTTTTTCACTGTCCTGAAGTTCAACTAAAATGCTGTCATAATCTTTAGTGGTAATTCTTTCGGGAAAACAACACGCAGTTTTAATGAACATTTTCAAAGATCGATCCAAAAGCTAAAAATAAAAAAAAATATACAAGAAAAAAAATGTATACATAAATAAACATATCATTAGAAATAGAAAACAACAAAAATGCATTTATCATTAGAACTAAACTTTTTTGAATTTAAGAACAAAAAAACTTGAATTGATAACCAAAAACTTCCTAATTTATTACAAATTAACCAAATTTTAATTCAGAAACTTCTATTATTTGAAATGCTTAAACCACAAGGAGTTTAAATGTTTAAAAAAAAAATTGAGATTAAGTGCTCATGGATGCCTTGTGCTCCAAGTGAAAAAGGTATTTTAATGACAACTGCTAGAATTGGTCGCCATATCTCGCTATATCCCGGATTAGAATTCCAAATTCCCATCTTGGGCTCTTAACTTCTCTGAACTTCACCTCCTAATTCCATATGTAATCTCAATTTTTAAAAAAAGCACTTACACCCCTTGAGCTTTAGTCCCTCATGTTTAAGAATGTTACATTTCAGAAATGTTACATTATAGTTTGCAATAACTTTTGTCAGACTTTTTTGAGCTCCATCTCCAAACCGGATGTCAAAAATCGCCAAAATCAATTTTGTTTATTTTTGTTAAAATTAAAAAAAAAAAAACAAGTTAGAGTGCTATATTCGGCTGTGCCGAATCTTTGATACCCTGCACAGACAGTTTGAATATTTCAGGAATGGGCTCTCTATGATATCTATATATTATTAATAAATCTTTAGAAAAACGGACATCAGCATTAAAATTGGTTGCGGTTTAGACCTACATATGTGAAATTAATGACCAAGAATCAGAAAGCTTTATGCTTTTATCATATAAACTTACAGCCGTATCCATACAAAAAGTTAGCCACAGTTTGTACACTACGTAAAACGAGCTGCTAACTAGAATGCCGATTACGCTTAGCAGCTTGTTAGCACAGAGTTTATTCATAACGAATTTTATCCGAATGCTAACTTTTAATAACTCAACTCTGAATATTAATGATGCCACATTATAGTGCTCAAAATGCAACACATTTTGCATAAATCACCGCTGGTTTTGTGATTTCATTTTATAATTTTTTTAATTTTTTTGTTTTTACCTTCCCATATAAAAATGTTAATGTTTTTAAATTAAAATAAATATAAAAAAGGACTTAATTAAAAAAAAGACAGTGAATTAAAAAAAAAAAAAACAAACAAAATTATTCAACATTAAACGCCTGTTTTTCACAAACGTTTGGCAGCTCGTTAACAAAAGTTTAGCAAATCGTTAGCCAGAGTTTGGTTAGTGTGTTATGAATGAACTTTGTGCTAACTTCATGCCAAATTTTCGTTATGAATACGGCTGTTAATTTTTTAATTATTGTAAATAATTATGTTGTCATATAAAACTTTATTTGTAAAAATTTTAGTAAAATGTTGAGAGTCGTAACAGTTTTTGCCGAACTAAAAGGATTTTCAGAAGGGGAATCTATATTGGGCCCATGGTAAGTTATGGACCAATCATCCCAAAATTCTGTAAAGTGATTTCTGGTTATTAAAAAACATAAATTAGAATAAATTACACAACAGCTGTGAAATTTGTTTAAGAGTTAACAGTGAATTTCAGAATGCTGCTGAATATGGGATCTAAGGTAAATTATGGACCGTATATCACAAAATTGCATGACATTTTTTCTGGTAAAATGAAGCTAAGTTGGAACAAATTTTACCGCAATAAATATATCTGCTACGGTTTTAGGCGTATTTCATTAATTTTCCAGAGTGGGCTTTATATGGGGCCAATGGTAAATTATGGATCGATCTTCACGAAATTTGACAGTGTGATTTCTAGTCCTATAAAACTGTGACGTACCATATTTTATTATGATAGCACTATTTATTACGGTTTAAGGCGTACTAAGCGGTTTTCGGTAGAAGGGTTTATATGGGGCCTAGGGTTAATTATGGACCGATTGTCACGAAATTTGACAGTGCGATTTCAAGTCTAATAAAACTTTGACGTACCAAATTTTTCACAACAATTTTTGTGTGTTGTTTTAAAATTTTGGCACTTTTGTAAAAAAAAAGTTTTTTTTTTGAAAAAAAAAAAAACAAACACTTGTTTCAGGCAAGTTTCTTAAAAAATATATATGGCAACGCTGCTTGGAGCCCATAATTTAATGCGTATTAAATATTTTTACTCAGCTCAGTTGAGCTGAAATTTAAACAACTGCTAGTGATGAGTTGTAATTAGGTGCGTTCGAGTACTTTTACAGTAAAATGCAGTAAGAGTATTTATTGAGTAAACTGGAATTTTATTCTCAAAGAAAGATGTTGAGCAAAAAAGTACGCGAACGGAAAATTTGTAAAAATTCGTAAAAAATAGGAAACAGCTGATGGCAAATAATGTAGTTTTGAAAAGTTTTTACACTTTTGACCACTTAACTCGTTTTCTTATCAGTACTCGATAAAATACTTTTTATAATAAAAACAGTTTAGGAAAATACAACCAAATTATTTGATGTAATCTTTCATATTTGTTTTTTTTTTTTTTTGATTTTGCTAATTAGTGTCGGGGCTAGGTTTATTCAAACATAAATAATATTTTTCGCCATTGATTACTTAAAAAACAAAGGCAGCTCTAAGTACCCAAATACTTCACACTTTGACAATTCTACACAACTTAACATAACAAAAAAAGTTTCAAAAGTTGGTATTGATCCATATCAATAGCTGCGTTCGAGAACACAAAAGTTTTTACTATTTTTTACTGAACTTTACTGCATTTTACCAAATTGCGTTCGAGTACGCAATTTAACCGAGTTGCAAGCCATAATACAAAAACATCAAAAATTTTAACTGAACTAGACTTGAGTTGTTAACCGTAAGTCCCAATTTACATTATACAATTTTTAGGGGGAGATAGGGGAGAGAGGAATTAAAAGGGGTACACAAGCAAGTGTACTCTTCGGTTAATTTTGTTCGTTCATTCGCTGTGTAAAAATGTGTGTGTATACACAAGAAGTTGTAACGACAAAAATCGTACAATGTAAACATTAGACCGACTTCGGAGAAGAAACGACAATAATCGCAACGACAAAAATCGTATAATAAAAATTGGGACTTATAGGGGATATATTTGTATTTGGTACAAATGTGTTATAATTTGTATTTCCATGTTAATTGGTTAAAAAGATAGATAGGGTGACAAAAAAGTGCCAAAATACAGTTTTTACACGTTTACTTCCCAAAATGTCCGAATTTCAAAAAGTCCGCTAATTTTTTAATGAACAACGATAAGTATACAATTTGAGGTTCGTGAATTTACAATTTTTTTTTTTTAACCCTTTAACGTTAGAATTTCCAAAAATCTAGTCTTAGTGGATCGATTTGCCGAGATACCCACCCCCTGTCCTGGTTTTTAGCTTTAGGCGTTTAGGCTGTGCGATGATGAATTAGTCAGTCAGTCAGTAACGCTACAACTTTATAAAAAGATAGAGTCGAATTCCGAAGGATCGTTTACACGACAACTAGATATAACAATGGACGGCTTTTATCAAATTAAAAGGCTTTCATAGTAGAAGTAAATTTTTACCAAAATTTGTATAAATATTACTAATAATGAGAAATTATTTGCGTCCTTTTTCAAAAAATTGTATATGATGTGCTCAACATAATTAGGGTATTCATTCGGTTAACCGATTAATTACTATCCGATTAATTGATCGGTTAATTAAAAATTGGCTATTTTCGTTTAACGATTAAAACGGCTAATTTCAGTCGATTAACCGATGTAGCGATATTTTTATGTTTTTGTAGTATTATCAGGTCTGTTCTGAAAATCACTTTAATTCAGATCACGTGATTTCCAATCACATGTGCCTTTTAAAATCACACGTGAGATATTGTGGTGTTCCGTTTTCAATTCTTAATTGACGAAAGCGCACTGAGAAACACAAAAACGGTGTGGTTTTAAAAATATTTTTTCATACAAACAAACAAGGTGTTCAGTGATCTTCATTTTAAATAAGTGTTTGCTATCCATAGCTTTTTGTTTCGCGTACTTTTTATATTTTTGTGTTTAGTTATTTGTTTCTTCTCATGTCAATCTTTTGACAGAATTAAGGGAGGAAACAATTATAAGTTTTAAAAAAAAAATTAAAACAGAACTCTAATGGCATAATGGAAGATTTTATATGTTTAGAGAATACAGAACAAGGACTGATAAATTAGATATTCTGTATTATGGATTGCTTTCGATTTCTTCAACATCTACAATAAGTGAAAGAATTTGTTCAAAGTCAAGTTAAATAAAAACTAAAGAAAATAATCGCTTAAATCCTAAATATTTAAACCAAATAATTTTTCTAAAAAATTATTTTATAAGATCTCCGTAAACTATTGAAATAACTAATAAAATGATATCAGTTTATTTTTTTAATTAATCCATCTTCTATCTTCTTCTATCTATATATATAAAAATGAATTATGTATGTTTGTATGTTTGTTTGTCGCTTTATAGACTCCGAAACTACTGAACCGATTTTCCTGAAATTTTTATAGTAACATCACGTGAGCCCTAAAAATAAAATAGGCTACTTATTTTTTCGATAGGGGCAGGGGAATTGGTACCCCCCATAGGATGCCAATATTATACTGAACCGATTTTCCTGAAATTTTTACAGTAACATCACGTGAGCCCTAAAAATAAAATAGGCTACTTTTTTTTTCGATAGGGGCAGGGGAATTGGTACCCCCCATAGGATGCCAATATTATACTGAACCGATTTTCCTGAAATTTTTATAGGATGCCAATATTATACTGAACCGATTTTCCTGAAATTTTTACAGTAACATCACGTGAGCCCTAAAAATAAAATAGGCTACTTATTTTTTCGATAGGGGCAGGGGAATTGGTACCCCCCATAGGATGCCAATATTATACTGAACCGATTTTCCTGAAATTTTTACAGTAACATCACGTGAGCCCTAAAAATAAAATAGGCTACTTATTTTTCCGATAGGGGCAGGGGAATTGGTACACCATATAGGATGCCAATATTAATTATCGCATATCTTAAGAGTCGATGCACGCATTTTGCTGAACTTTTTGTAGTAGGATCTTCTGAGCCCCGGAATTGAAATAAAATAGCAGCGGGGGTATAGGAATACCCCATAGGACGCCAATGTTTACCATCGCATATCTTAAGAACTGTAATAGTGAGAATGTTCAAACTTTCTAAAAGTCACTCTTATGGTATACTACACTTTTGAAAATAAAAATAAAGCGGGTAGGCGCAGGGGGGGAAATACCTCCCATAGGATGCATACATTAAATATCGCTCAACTGAAGAACTATTAAAGGGAGAGTCTTCAAACGTGGTTAAAGCTACTATTATAGTAAACTATAAATTTCAATATAAAAATGTGCGGGGTAGACAGAGTAGGAGCAGTACCCCTCATAGAAGACATATTAAATACCATATATCTGAACACAATTGCCAGTGTAGCGAAGCGCACCGGGTTAAGCTAGTAATATATATATATTAATTTTGTTTGCTCGTTTTAGTTCAGAATTGTTTTGTTTGAAAAAACTCCAAATAATAAATAATTCTGCATTTTTGTTTATTGAAATTAATTATATTATAAAAAAAACTTTATTAATCGGTTAACCGATCAATAACACAATTAACCGATTAAACCAAAACCTCGGTTAATTAATCGAGCGATTAACCGATTAAAGCAAAAATACCGATTAAATGAATACCCTAAACATAGTTAATCTCACTTACCTGATTAACTTCTCCATAATCATAGTCATCATGACGTATGCCATAAATACATTGAATATAATTCCAAATGGCACGACGAAACTTTGAAGTATCCACATTTTTAACGCCAGCCATAGTAAAATATGTCAAATTATAAGCACAACGAAATTTTTGATCCAATAGAGTGCCAACATCTTCATACAAACTGTATATACACATATTTAATGTAAAAAAAAGAAAAACAATTTTTAATCACCATTTTGTTTTGTATTTTGTAATACTTACCCATTAACTAACGAATAACCATGATCATCCCATGAATAATCCTGTATACGAAATGTATTTGGTATATTTTCAGCACCACGACGAGCAAAATCTTGATACGTAAAATTTGGATCTTCAATATAGTGAGAAATGACAGGGGGAATTTCAGCGGGTACAGCTGTGGCGGTAGCAGGCAATTCGGCTGTTTGCATTTCAACATTCTTAAAACGATTACTCAGTTCAGCTTCACTGCATTCGTCTTGTTTTTGCGAAAGAACTTTCATGCGTTCCATTAAAGCTTCGACAGAGACACTGGGTTGAGCTGGGCAATAAAGAAAATAAATGTTTGAATGAAATTTGTTAGCCGAAAATGACATGTTATTCTGGTATGTGATGGAAAACGATTCGAAACCGATAATATTCAGCCATATTCCGGTAACACACAACTTGTGTTCTTTAATCTACTATAAAATTCGGCTAACGTTGTTACCGACTTCGAGAACCGTAATAAGGCTGATTGAATTTCATCCCATCTGCCAAACACGATCGTTTTGAAATCGATATATTATCACCACACACCTGATTAATTTATTTACAGTTTTAAACAAAAACGAAATGAAAGTTTAATATAATTCATATTTAATGATTTTTTTAAATTAAGCTTTATACCAAGGCGAATTCATACAGGTGACATTTTCGAGTCATCGGTTGGTTTATTTATTTGTGTGTATACCAGAGATCAGCAATGAATCGCTTTTTCGCTTCTCATACTGACTCATGAAATTTTAAGTATAAGTGAGTAGAAATCATTTAAACTCAACTACTCTGATTCACTCACACTCACAAATATGAGTGTGACGTCGACTCATACTCACACATTTAAAAATGACCTCAATTTGATTTGTAATTTCAGGAAAATACTTATAATACTCACATTGATTCAGCTCATTTAACTCATCCAAGTATATTTACAAGTTTAGTCATTTAACAGTTTCTAACTAGTATAAAATGTATAAAAATATAAAAAAGCATAAAATTGTAAGTTTATACAGAAACATTTTGGGGAAATTAAATTTTTTTATTATTATTGATATTTATGCACATTGAGTTCTGTTGAATCTAAATCTAAGTATGAGTACGATGAGTGAAATCAAACTTCTGAGTGAATATGAGTTTCGATCGAATTACAATAAGTATGAGTGCGTATAAGTACAAGAAATTATGAGTCATGATTCGGCTCTACTCACTTTTTCACTACTCATTGCTGATCTCTGGTGTATACTGAATGCCAAGTTTTATTTACATTTTGTGAAAAAATTTGTTAAAATTTAAAATTCAATATAAATCCAAATACTTAAAAAAAAAAAAAATTTCAATTTTACAAAAAAAGCGAATATAAAATATACAGTCAGTGAATTAAAAGTGGCGAAAGGATTAAATGGAGCTACAATAAATTTGCAATACAGGAAAAAGTTTTACCTTCTAAAGCAATTGTGTATATTTTAGAAACAAAGAAATTCCCTTGTTTATATTTTCAACAAATAATTTTGACATTCATTCTAACTTTTTACAAAAACAAAATATATAGTAATTAAAAAAAGAGATAGCATAACTCTATCTCATGATGCGGTCACCTGTATGAATTCGCCTGGCTTTATACAAAGATAATTAATTCCTAATTTAATTACTTTACATTTAACTTAGCAACTTTAAATTTAAAAAATATCTTTAATAAATAAAAAATTAATTTTTTATTGAACTTTTAATTTATTCTATAAATTGCTGAGATTATTCTTTATTTACATACCATTTAATTTATTAACACCATTGACAGCATTTGTTGCTGCACTGCCAGCGCCACCGGTATGTGGCATGCCGCCAACGCCACTACTATGCGATACATTCATTGCAGCGGCAGCGGCAACAACAGCTTCAGCATTATTATTGCAATAAACTTGATGATTATTATGATCAATAGAATTACTGTTGTTATTGTTGTTTAATGTTATTTCACTTAATACAGTCTTTTGTGGTTGTTGTGGAGGCACTGCAGCCGCAGCATTTAACGTTTGTTGCTGTAGAATATTTTCAGCTGTCAAAATATGATGCTGCGGCACTGTTGTGCCGCCTGTGGGTGTTTGTGGTGTGGGTAATGATGCGGGTGGTGTTTTCAATTTGGGACTAGACAAGCCATCAAGTTTTTGTGTCAAACCGCAGGAGAACACAAACGATGACAACGAATGAAAATGCGATAAAAGAACCATGGCGTGTACAACTTCCGATAGAGACCAACTGTTCTTACCTCTTGTGAGGCTCTAAAAAAATAGATATAAAAAAGTTTGGTCAATTTAATGAGGGACTAAACTTTGTTATAATTAAATAAATTATGAAGAGTTAACTAATTTAATGAGGTCATAATTGTTGATTTAATAAATTCTGTTTAACAGAATGATCGGAAGCAACCATAAAATGTTCGCGATTTCCTTTTAGAGAACTGATTAAACCATTATTTGGGTGCAGTGGGTTGGTTGAAGCAACCAAAATGTTTTTGAAAAAAAAAAATGTTTTCTCTGTCTGCAGGATATGACTCATGCTGGAATTGAATTGTCTCACGGACATTGCAATATGCCATACTGCGCTCGTAACCATTACATTGTTAAGCCAAACGTTAAGTGGCCGAATTACCTCAAGAAATTGATCTATGAACAACGATTGATAGTTAAGAAGTCAACATTGGACGCTCTATTGCAGAAATAAGACCGGGTATGCTCAAAAATGCTTTGAAATTTATGAGCTAATAAAGCTTAAATTGAATTTGCAGTTTAATTAAAAAAAAAAAATCTATGCCTTTTAAAAAACCCCTTAGCTTTGCGCTACATTAACTCTTTAAAGTGCAGTGTTTAAGGCGGATTCACTCATTTTGTCCTGACAAAATTTGTTTGGTTTATGTTGTGTGACGTCTTTCTCATAGAGATATGCTGATTTTGCTCAAAAATTATTCAATAATCCATTTAACAAAATCTTGTTTGATGTGCACGGTCATTATAAAACAAACCCTAAACTACCAGCTTTCAATAAGTTGACAACAATTCTTAATAATTAATTTACATATTGAAAAAAAATTAAAAATTTAAAGAAGGTGGCGGCAATACCACAACAAGCACAGCAATAAAAAAAAGCAATATTGTATTTTTTTTTTAGTTGATCGATTCGTCAAAAACACAAGTAACTTTATATATATATCTATCTCTATATAAAAAAGGAGCATCGCTGTATTTTCAATGCCACCTAAAAAGTGCATTCGCCTTGGAAATGATAATTGTGCATTAAGAGGTCTGTACACGGTCAAGCATTTCTCGTCAAGCGCTATGGTAGTATTAGTGAAGATGTGTTTGTATGTGTGACACCGACGATGCTGGATGGAAAATCAAAAAATTTAGATATGAAGGCGAATATTATGCCCAGCACAGGTACACGAGTGAATTCGCCGGCATGACAAGCATTTTGACCGTGTCCAGACCCCTTTATGGTTATGTGCAGGATGTTAATTGTGAGTCACAGCTTAACGTCAAGTTTTTTGCCCAACTTAATTTGACATTTCATTGTTTCAGTGCTTGACTAATTCAACCGTGGAGAGGTACACAGTTGAGCTGCTCGTTAAAGCCTTTTACGAAATTGGACGTTCAAATCCAAATGCGTTGTGTTCTATTGGTCAGCATAATCGACCTCAGTGGATTTGTTAATAAGCAGATTTCCGCATTTGGGCAAATGAAAATCCACGAGTGATTGTTGAAAAGCTGATTCATCCACAAAGAGTGACTATTTGGTGCGGTTTATGGGATGGCGGCGTCATTGGGCCTTACTTCTTCGAAAATGAGGTCGGCCAAGTAGTAACCGTGAATGGTGTTCGTTATCGCGAGATGATATCGGACTTCTTTTGGCCAGAAATTGAAGATATGGACCTGGACGATATCTGGTTCCAACAGGATGGTGACACTTGCCACACAGCCAATGAGACAATGGCTCTTTTGCGCGAGAAATTCAATGGCCGTGTTAACTCACGTCGTGGCGATGTTAATTGGCCGCAACGATCATGTGATTTAATACCGTTGGACTTCTTTCTTTGGGGATATTTAAAAGAAAAAGTGTACGCCAATAAGCCAAGAACAATTCAAAAGCTAAGGATGAGCTAATTCGGCACATTAACGACATTGAATCTTAATTAAGTCTTAGAGTCATTCAAAATAGGGACCATCGGATAGAGTTATACCAATATTTGGAAGATATTTTGTTTCACACTTTTTGTTTTATTTACAATTAACATCGTGAGTTTTGATTGGACCACCCTTTTTTTAATCTCGTAAATTTTTGTCATTCATGTAAAACATCTTCAAAATCATTCTTAAAAGTAAAAAACTTACCTCAATATGTTCTTTACGTAACAGCCACGGACGATGGGCTAAAATTTTATTGATCTCATATATGGCACGTAACTTGGGCGGTATAAATTCGAGGCCATTTAACCATTCTGGATTACCTCCCTGATTTATAAATTCTTTTTCATACATCTTAACCAAATAAGGACATTGATGACGGGCTGCAGCCTATAAAAATAAAATTCGAAATACAAATACTTTTATACATTATCTTGTGTAATTATTTGAATGGAAAATACTATAGAAATGTGATGTTCAAAACCTTCACGAACTAATTGTAATAAATTTTAATCATCAAGATACAATAAATTAACATCATCATCATTTAGGAATGCGAATGACCTAAAGATGGCATGACTAAAACTTTTACGATCAAAAGAACTGAAACAAAAAATCATAAACACAAAATTATGCCAACTTTTAATTTTTCGCTTATTTTTCTGTTTCTGAAGAATAATTTTATTATATTTTTTATTTCTCTGAATTTTGCATGTGATAAAAGAAAAGAATAGAATCTTTGACTCATTTACGCAATTAAATAATTCGTAAATTACATGATAATTTATGAGCATAAGCACAATTATACGAACGAACAATCAGAATGTGAACGGATGATTAGGGGTCGCATTAAAATGCATTTATTATTGGAAAATATGCGCATAGCATATATGTTTCCAAAAAATCTAAGATATGTTCAACAAATTTTATGAAATATGAATTCAGAAGACTTAAAATAGAGGTTTACATGAACAATTTTTGCTTATTAACCCGTTTTCTTGAGGTCATTTCGGTTTTATAAAATCACAAATATTTATTTTTATATATTTATTTATTAACGGCCAGTTTCACCAAGTTCAGTTATAATTACCTGTCAGTTAACAATGTGTTAGATGGCATTTAAAGTAGTAGTTAATTATAACTTAACTTGGTGGAATTGGCCGTAGGAGTTACAAATACAATTACAAATGACATATGTACATATATTCTTAAACAACCGAGAAATAGTAACTTAGACCTTCAGTCCGTTGTAGTGAAACAGACCAGAGTCTCTGGCGGCAATCGTAACCGCCACCCTAGCACTTACAGACTACCTCACTACCAACGAGCCTAACGGGGCACCCAGAATTATGTTAATAACGTGTGATTTTTTAGCTATTACCTTTTTTGGCAACACTGGTTTAAACAGCTGACGCACGTTTCGTGTTTTGTCAAACATCTTCAGTTTGGTCTATAATTTAACCATGAATCGTCTTACAAACGAACAACGCTTGCAAATTATTGAATTTTATTATAAAAATGCGTGCTCTGTTAAGAAAGTTCATCGCGCGCTTCTTCCACTTTTTTATCGAAAAATTGTGTTCAGCGACGAAGCTCATTTTTGGCTCAATGGGTACGTTAATAAGCAGAATTGTCGATTTTTGAGTGAAGATCAGCCAGAAGCATTGCAAGAGCTACCAATGCATCCAGAAAAAGTCACAGTTTGGTGCGGTTTATGGGCTGGTGGCATCATTGGACCGTACTTCTTCAAAGATGATGCGAATCGTAACGTAACTGTGAATGGTGAGCGCTACCGTGAGATGATATCCAACTTTTTTTTGCCCAAAATGCAAGAGCTTGACTTGCATGACATGTGGTTTCAACAAGACGGTGCCACATGCCACACAGCACGCTAAACAATGGACTTATTGAGAGGCGAGTTCGGTGAACATTTTATTTCACGTTCGGGACCGGTCAATTGGCCACCTAGATCGTGCGATTTAACGCCTTTAGACTATTTTTTGTACGGCTATGTTAAAGCTCATGTCTATACACACATGCCTGTTCAATTGACGCATTGGAAGACAACATTGAAGCATTTATTCATGAGATACCGGCCGAAATGTTGGAAAGAGTATGCCAAAATTGGACTAAGCGGATGGACCATTTGAGGCGCAGTCACGGTCAACATTTGCATGAAATAATCTTCAAACATTAAATTATATGGACCGTACTATCGATTCAAATAAAGATTTCATGCATTTTTCTGAATTTTATGTGTTTTTTTTTTAAACTTTCCTAGCTCTTAAAAAATCACCCATTATAAAAAATGCATTACGGTTAAATACACATGCACAGCAAAAAGTATTATTATGATCATAATTTTAAATGCTTGAAATAAAAAAAACATGAATTTGCGTACAAATCCGGCCCCTGCTGATTATGACTCTTCTAGTTTCGCTTGTTAAAGAGTTAAGAATAATAAAAAAGTTTATTTTTTTTTAATACATAAAATTTTATTAAATTAAGTATGTATCAACAAATGATAATTTTATTTTCTGTTGCAGTTGCATCTTATTTATTATAAGCTACAATTTTTGAAAAAAAACGCGAAGTTTTTTTTAAATGCTTAAAAAATTTTAAATTAAAGAGTCAAGCCCTTAAAATGTTTCATGGAAGTTTTCCCTCGTAAAATTAATCTGGGCGGGGAAGCAATCAAATCGGGCTTTTTTTCAAAAACTTTAAAAGGCCGTGTTTGTTTCCTTTCGTTTCCAATTTTTTTGTTTCCAATCGTTTATAACCCTAAAATTTTAACGTGTTTTATCTGGTTGAGAACCAAGACAAAAAATCGGAGTGGAGTACCGTAAAAAACTCAGACGCTTTACTGGCGGGTACCAATATACTCTGAAGCGGATTCTGGCAGCTCTTCTATACAAATATTTAAGTCGACCGAGGACTTTGCGGATGGGGCTTCAAAAATTGCGATGTAACTGGAATAGTTAGCCAAAAACCGTGGTAATAAAAAAAATAAAAAAATATGTAAGTATTCTCTATAGAAAATTAAACAGAATCGAAACTCTCTTAAAAATATCTCTCTAAAATTCCGTACGTGTAAATATGCAACAACAAAGTAAGCAAATGCCTTACTGGCTTAGGCTGCAGGTCGTCCCCGCTTGTTCTATACGGTTTTTTGACCATTTTTCAAGACGCATGCAAAAGTAGGAAGTAATCCTTATTGATACGTTCAATGCGTATATGCAGTGTAGCCTCTTTTTCGATTGTTGTCAATATTCTATAGTATTTTCTATTCCATTACTCGCTCGATTTAATTAGCCCTAAATGGAATAATGAGGACCTGCTCTCATTAATCGTTCCGTTCGTGGCCAAATTGAAAATTTCAGTTATTTGTGTTATAATAAACATCAACACAATATGTTGCTTGGATTGTATATGCATGTATGAATGTATATAGGGAATGGGATAGTGCTCGACTTTTCGATTTCGAAAAGCTAGACTCCCCTGATTTTGTGAGGTTTGAAAAAATGCATGAGCAAAAAAAAAAAAAATGCAGTATTTGCTCCAGCATTAGCGATGTACCTAGGAATTGGCCAGTATTCGTTGAAGTATCAAGAGAAATAGCTTGAACGCTATATTCTACTTTAGCAAAAGCCCTTACATTTTCCATAAAAAAACAGTATAATATATTTACATTTTGTATAGGAGACCCCCTTAAGAAATGGAGAAAGCTGGAAGGTGTTTTAGAGATAAATATTGGAGATGAAAAATAAAGTGGGTCGATCAAACATTTGACCCATCTAGGGGCATCCTAGAAGCTGTGGGAGCAAATTTTTTAAAATTTCATAAAATTTTTAAACTTTGTATGGTAGCCCCTTAATAGATAAAAGCTGTTAGTATTTTCGGGAAAAAATAATGGGAAGGAAAAATTAAGGGGGGGAGGGAGGGTCGGTCCTACATTTTACTATCTCAGGAGCGACTCTGTGGCAGTTATGGAGTTTCTTGCAGTTGATCCTAAAAGTCCTGCTGATAACTTTTTTTCTTTAGCTTTATAATTGTTGGATGTCAAAATTTTGTTTATTATCTTTGTTTCGGTTTTTGACATTGTACAATGATTTTACAAAAACAAATTGCTTGTGGTTTTTGTACGAGTTGTACTTGTTGTAGTACCGAGATAAATTCGCCTTGGTAAATTAATTTATATAAATTCACACGAATTGAAATTTTAAGTCATTTTTGAAAATTCGAACACGAGTCTGAAATTGTCAAATCATCGCACACGAATTGTGTTGAAATAGTCTATTGCAATGTAATGTAAGTTCATATAGATTATTAAATTTCCCGTTTTTTTTTGTTTTGACTTTCGACACCAAATTTTTGTACAAATGTTTGTGAGATTTGGCGTACTCAGATTACAAATTCTAAAACCTTGTTTTATTTTCCATTAATAAATTTTTTATTGATTAAAAAAAATTTTACATATTTGTGAGTACATGATATGTAAATCTAAAATATGTATGTTTTATTATGTATTTTACAATAAAATTTACATAAGTATGTAGGTCTAAGCAATGAAAATATAAAATTTATTTTAGGTTAATTAAATATTTACAATATTTAAAATGTTTTCTTAGTGCTGGTTCACACTCTTCAAGTTTTAGCCGTCAAGTCTTGAGTTTTTAGGAGAGAAAGGAAAAGAAATGGCATTATCTTTTGCCTTCTTTCCTTAAGAAAGTGCATTCTCTGCTGGTTCACTCCTAAAAACTCAAGACTTGTCAGCTAAAGCTTGAAGAGTGTGAACCAGCACTTACATTATGTAAACTAAATTATTTACACTTTAAGAAAAAAAATTGGAAACAATTTTAAAATATTAATCGTCTTCGAATTCATACAATAATTTTGCGACATTCGTTAAAATTATTACGTTTCAAAGTGATTAGATTTTGATGCATCGTTTTACAAAAGGTCGGTGTAAAAATCTTCGAATTATTACAGCGATTTTCATTATTTGTTACCACCTGAGGCAAAGTGAACAACAAAATATGATGATAATTTTCAATAATTTTTGCTGCCACATCGGTTGTACAGATATCTGGTTGCCTCTTAATGGGATCTGGTATATATTCGCTAATTTGTTTTGGACTTAACACTCGATTTTTGGGTAGACGGGACAATTTCCAGGCGACATACGTAACAACATCAGCCTGTTCCGTATCTATCAAAAATATCGTATTTGGACTATATTTAACCAGATTTGGTATAAGATTCTTCATAACATTTGTACATTGGTCCAAAGTGTCTTTGATCGTGTTGGCCGTTTCCCTGCGACTTTGTATGTCTTTGGTTAGAATGATTAAATCGGAATTGCGGGTGTCTTGAAAATGTTTGGCGGCCTTAATGGAAGGATTACTTGATAACCATTTCGTATTATTGCAATTCCCTTTCATGTCCATTATGCAAATTTGTTGACAAAGGTCACGATCCAAGCAATTCTTGGCCATTGGTAAACTTGTTTGCTCAGAGCCCACAATGGTGATTTTCTTGTTGCAATTTGTTTTTAGGGGCTGTTCGAAGTTAAAAAAACTTTGGGCTATAGAACTTTTAGCCTCTCCATAAGGATTTCTTAAATTTGCATGTTTAATTCTAGATAATTGTTGATGGGTTACTTGATACAAGGCCAATGTTAATTTACGAAACATTTTAAGAACAATAATTTAGTGTTAATTTAAAACCGCTTAGAATTAAAGTAAAAACTCTTTAAAAAAATAATCGTATTTTTTTTTGGAATATTAAAATAAATAAATTTTTTTTCTACGTTTTTGACATGTGGGTTACCCCCCTTATTCATTGAAAATATTTTAGGTTTATAGCGGTTTTAGGAAACGATTTTTCTATGATAATTTGTTTAATAAACCTTTTATTAATCCAATATATTTTTTATGAATATGGGGGTAAAGATGTTCAGCTGTGCTGAGCCCTTCATACCCTACAAGAAGGCTTAAGGCCATTATTAAAACAATATGGTTGACTATGAACCGATATTGAAAAAATTTCGTATTATTTCTAGTCGTATACGACATATTTCAGGAATAAAACAACATTTGCAAAGGAGCTAAGACGCATTATATTAGAGAAAGTTAATTATTTTGAGTGCATTCTAATAGCAAATGCAGCTTAAATATAATTTAAAAAAAGGATATATGGAAGATGGTCATATCCTTCAACCAAATGTAAAAAGTTTAATAGGATTAAAGTTAATAAATATTAATAATATTTAAGGCCCATGATGTGCATAAGGTAGCTAAAGCTATTACCAAAAATTAACGATAATTCTGTCGCAAATAAAAAAGTATTTTAGGTGGCCATAATGAACTTACATGAACTTAAGATCCATGTAACCATTGTTGTTGCATATTTGCGCAATATTTTGTTTTTTCGCCAGTACTTTAGAATTAAAGTACCAGCAATTACAGCCCTGTATTCGTTTATTTATGTAATTTGCAAGCAACATTTTTAAAAGACGAAAAATTGGTGATTGTTGTACTTATTAAAAAAAAAAAATGGATAAAAAATTTAAATACTTATCCAAAATTCGTTTTTTCTATATTCTTCTTTTTCCTTTTAATTATTTTTTTTTAACAATACACAAACAGCTGATTCCGTACGGAATGTGCGTCCAGTTTGGCACTTTGCTTAAGCAAATGACATTTGAAAAAGTTTAATTAAGTACAATTACGAAAAGTTTAATTAAGTACATTATAGTTGGCCATTATTGTTTTATATGTATTCACACAGTTGCTTAAGTTGACTTAAGCGACCCCAAGCATATTATGGTTTGGCCTTTACTGCCAGTTTTTCAAACTAAAATAAAATATTTCGTTAAAACAAGTACAAATTTGAGTTTTTTTTATTGTCGTTTCAATATAAATTCCCAAGCGAAAATTTTTAGTTTATTTTGAAAAACAGGTAGTCAGTATTTTCTAATTATATATGCAGTAAAAATTTAGTTCTTAAGCAATATGATATATGGGAGATTCACCGAATGAAACCAAACTTAGAACAGAGCTATAACTCTAAAAACACCTATTAATTTTTAGTGCATTCTAGTCATAAATTACCCCCATATTCATAAACAATTTTTTTGATTAACTAAAGGTTTATTAAATAAATTTTCATAGAAAATTCGTTTCATAAACATGCTATAAGCCTTAAATATTTTTTATGAATATGGGGGCTAGTTTATAAAAAAGGATGTATGGGAGGTAGGCATGTCCTTGCACCGATTGCAAAAAAATTACAACACCTCTAGATTATAAAACCTAACAGACATACACTAAGCTTCGCTACATTCTGATAACAATTGTAGCTTAAAATCAAATATTTTTTAATTCAGGATGTATGGGATTTTTCTAAAGCTTAAAATTTTTCTAAGACTAGAAATTAGGCATCAAGTACTCTAGTTTTCCCAATTTACTATATGGCAACAAAGTACTCAGCCTCAGCGTTCTACTAGGAAATCATTCAGTTATTTTGAGGGGACATCCAACTAGTGATGGACATTGATAAAAAAAACCTCGATGCATCGCATACAGGCATCGATGTTATATCGATATTTCGCAAAATACATCGATGTTTTCTATAAATCGATTGTTTTTTGTAACATAATATATATAAATGTGGTTTATAAAAAACAGGGATTTAATAACAAAAAGCCTTATCAGGTTTAAAAGTTAAAAAAATAATTGATTTTGTATTAATAAGATTTCTTTCTCTATGACGTGCTAAATTCCCAATTTTTATTTTTGATAAATACACTGAAATTTATTGTTAAGGGAATGCTAGTTTCTATGCGTATTTCACTGGTTGCTTAAGCCAGATTTTTTTTTACGTTTTTTCACATCAATCGCCATTTGTCTTACTTTCTTGAAAAAATCTTTCTTGAAATTTTAATGAAAAAATCGCAAAATAAAGTACCTAAATTTTTTAATTTTAGTTCTGACTAGAGCTGTCGTTTTTGGTTATTTCTAACCAAAATTGGTAATATTTTTCTCAATGTGGAGATGTGGATATTTTTTTCATTTTGGTTACTTTTTTTCTAAAATATAAAATGCGAATGAATATGTTTTTCTTGATACACTTGCAATTCAGGTTTTTTAAATTTTTAACCTTTTTATTTACATGGGGGCTTATTCGTATATCTATTCGAAGGAAATTATTTACGACTTCGAATAATGTGTACTTTGCACTATGATTTTTTCATTAACCATTTGCTTCAAATGATCGGAAGTTTTTTATACTTTTTTATACGAAAACAAAAAATTCCTTTCAAAAGAGCTTCCAGATATTTTTTTAAAGATTTTTGTTAAGAAAAAATTTACCAAATGTAATTTTTATATTAGAAACGGCCATGTTGTGAAATTAAAATCAAATGAAGATTTAATTGATGGAGATTTTTAATTCATTTTTTTTAATGAGCGTAGTAGTCCTAATTTTAAGTGTAGTAAAGATAAGTGGTAGTTAAAGTAATAAGTGCATATTCTCACGCGGAATCGATTTAGAACATGACTGAAAAAGTACACAAAAGTAGTTTTATTGTTTCTAAAAACTTGAAAAAAAAGTAAAAGGTTCTAAATTTACATTATTTTCTATAGTATATTTTAATATATTGAAATACACAAAAGAATTTTCAAAAATAAAATAATATGTATATTAGGGGTATAACCAATTTTTTGGCATAGCACCATGAGGTCAACCATGGCCTAGTAACCACGAAAATCATAATCTTTTGTAATTTTTCTCAAAAAAGTTCACGCACCAATTGGTTTTTCTGAACAGGTGTGGAATTTTTTTCAACTGATTGGAAACTTTTCTTGAAAGACATTTTGGAACACTTAAAGTGGACTTGAACTAATAAAAATATTATTTTACATAATTATTGTATCCAATCTGGCAACTACGTTGCTGCTTAATTGTATTACTCCTATTTTTCCTTACTGTTATGCTTTTCCCTTTTTTCTTATGTAGATACTATTTTTCTTTTACTCTTGATATTGATATATGTGAATAAACTACTGAACTAATTAAAACATTACCACGCAAGTTTTTATTCAAAATACAATAAATTGGCGACGAGGTGAAAAATAATTCGAAAATAAATCGATACGAGACATTAAAGCGAAGATTAAAGGCGATGGAGTCTGATTCTCGACCAGTGAGAGTGAAGGTAAGAGAAATTCTTTTTAGGTATCGTGCAACACCAATGAATAATGGGAAAACCCCATCTGAACAATATTTAAATCGCCAAATCCGAATACAATTAGATGCTATTAAGCCCATAGAACATAATCCCAGTTCTGCCGATAAATGCAAAGCGAGACAACTTAGCGTGGGAGATCGAGTATTAGTTCGCTATTACTCGAAAGATAAATCACTTTGGAGACTGGGGACAATTCGTAAAAAATTTGGTCATCTTCACTATTGGGTACGTTTAGACAATCGATTTGAGTTCAAGCGTCACATCAATCAGCTAAAAGCCACGATTATTGAGAAATCAGTGGATAAGACCGTTGAACAGTCTACCAAAAAGCCGAAACAACGTTATATACCAAATCTTCAAGACCTTGTCGAAATTCCACAAACATCAGATCGGAACTTCACCGATTTGCAAACACCATCTACGGGCCAACGGAACCCGAGAAATGAAACTCCACATCACATCCTTGCTGAAGAAGCGGGACCGTCAACACCGCGAAGATCGGGTCGTATCCGCAAATAACCTACTTATTTGAATAAGTATTATCGTTAAATGTTGATATTAAGCCTGGGAGAACTATTGTATCCAATCTGGCAACTACGTTGCTGCTTAATTGTATTACTCCTATTTTTCCTTACTGTTATGCTTTTCCCTTTTTTCTTATGTAGATACTATTTTTCTTTTACTCTTGATATTGATATATGTGAATAAACTACTGAACTAATTAAAACATTACCACTCAAGTTTTTATTCAAAATACAATAATAATTTAAAATTATGTCGAGGCCTTCTTAATGCAATATTGAATATTCATAATTTTATACGGTGTTTTTTTTATAAATTTTGAATTTTTTTTCGTTAAAAACGGTTAAAGATACGTTTTGGTTTGCGGAAAACTCTCTTACCATCTCTAAATATTAATGAAATGTCATACTTGAGCTATTTTTTGTTTTAAATAAACATATTATTAATTTTTCTTAACCAAAAGAAAATTAAAAATTTTCAAAACTTCATCGCGGTTGGTTTGTGAAATTTTTTGACCTCAGCGAAAAAATAAATATACGTTCCCTTATAGTTTTTTATGCTCTATCGGACTGTACTATGCCAATTTCGATATTTTAAAAAATTGTTAAAAAGTTATATGCCTAATGTATATAATCTATAATTTTAGAATTTATGAAATTTACTGTAAGAAAATGGAGTGAATTTAAGAAATTTAACCTTTTATAACCTGTCGGTATGTGTATATTTATTTAATGTTTTTTGGATAATGATTTGGATTTTTTTTTTTATAAAAAAACCTTTGAGTGTACATCTGTACGTGAATGTACGTTCAGAAAAGCGAATTTGTTTTTATGTATTCGCCATTATATTATACAAAGATTCACAAAATATTTCAAATAGAACAATTTTGATACAGCCATAATAACAGTTTTATATTTAAAATACAATTTACAAACAAGAGAAACGAGTTATACCCATTTCTATAATATTTTGGATACATGTAAATTAGAAAATATTCACAAAAATGCATTTCACTGTTTCACTGTTGGCTATATCAGTTATCAATTTCGCCAAAACAATCGCAACAAGGATGATTGCCAAGAGGATAAAAAAATTGGATTAAGAGTGTATTAAAAAGAACTTCAAAATTCTTGCGTTTTGCGTTTTCAATTTCCAGAACACCCCTGTATAACTGTGAAGTACAAATTTCGTGTTTTATAACGGATATATTCAAAAAAAAAAATTTAATTTATTAACTTTCAATTAACTGAATTTTGTATGAAAATTTGACGGGTTTAACCCTTATAAAATAGAAATATTTTTCATTAAAAAGGTATCAAAATAAATAAAAACTTTTGATTTAAGTTTCTCATTTTTTTTTAATCAGCACTGGTTCTGACATCTATTTACAATTTAATAACTTCAAAATAATATTGAATAATAAAAAATAGGAAACAATGTGTCCTTGTGTGAGTTTTTAAAAACGCCTTCTTGAAGTAAAAATCCTTAACTCATATTAATAAGAGAATCGTCAAAATATACATGTCATACTTCTGGCAACATTGGTTTTTAGTTAGATCAAATATACATAAGGACAAAAAATAAGTACAAAAAGCGGAAAAGAACCATTTATTCTTTGCTTCGATCTCAAAATTTTGCATGAGGAAGCACAAGGAATAGAAATAGTTGATGAATGGCATTTAACATATGCCGCAAAGTTCTTGTATTGAATTTGTCGCTTCAATGCATCGAATAAAAAACATCGATGTTCATTCGATGTTGATAAGTAAAAAAAACATCGGATTATTTCGATGTATCGATATCTTACATCGAGTGGTTTTAAAACATCGATGTATATCGTCCACCACTACCTCCAACTTGTACGGACACAATTCAATGGTCCTTTCGGTGTCCGATCATGTGAGATTTCATTGTACTTTTTGGGGTCAGAAAAAAATGTCGGTATCGGAATAAAATGTTATACAAATAAGTCTCATATAAAATATTTCGGCTAAATTGTAGGCGCCGGATCTACTAAGAACGAATTAAAATAAGGGACCTTCTTAGAAAGTGTTTCGTTTTTTTTTTTTTTTTTGGAACAAAACTGTCGTACGCTCTCAATTTCCTACCCAGTTTTGATTAATAATTTAAATAACGCCTAATTGGTTTAAAATTTTATTTATTTAAGACGTTAAAGAATAACGGATCAGATATTATAATAATGACGAAAATGTTTATCGAATATTTTAAAGTGAGAAAAACAAATTTTTCGAGTGTTGAAATGTTGTCCAGATTACGAAGGAATTTTGTACAGGTATTTCCTACAAGTACTCGATTTTACTTGATATTATTAGTCAACTAGCTCGCCCCTATTTTCAAATATGAGTAATGATGATGATTATTCTAACTTTTGTTTCGGTTTAATTTTTCGCACACACACACACACACACACTCACACACACAAAACGAAAAACAAATTAAAATTTTTAGAAAAATATAAGAAGTTGTGAGTATTTTTCTACAGAAATAATTTTTTATTTAAAAATTTCGTTGTTTATTTAGGTGTGAATTATGACGATGAGTTTGAATATTAAAATAAAAACGCACAAAACGCATTGGTTTGTTAATACAGTTGGCAATGAAAATAAACCTACGATTTTTATTCAGTTTTCAATTCCGATTGATAAGAACAGAGTTAAACAATATGTTGTATATATTTTCAAATTTTGTTTTAAATATAAAACAACATTGAAGTTATTGATATTTTAATTAGGCTCAAGTTCATCAAATTTAATTTTCATTATTTTTATTAAAGGGATTCAATCGCGTGTTCAGCCAAGAATCAAATTATCAAAAAAATTTAATTCTTTCCTGTTATAAATTCCTTCCTTCAATAAAAATGGCTTAATGAAAATTAAATTTGATGAACTTAAAATATCAAAACTTCAATTAAAAACCAACAGCTCAATGAAAAATCACAACTGTTTTAAAAAAAACTATAGAACAAGCCCTTTATACTTACATTTGTCCTTCAAGTTGTACAAATAAAGGTCAACGGGAAAAATACCAAAAGGAAACAAAAATATAAAAAACAAATGTACTTAAGTTTTCAAGACAAAGTCTTGACAAAAAGTAAAGATATGTCCACACCTATTAAATATTTGACGTCCTACACGTAACCACTATTTTTTTTTTTAATTATTTGCTCTTACAAAACGTTTGGCTAAATCAACCATCATTTAACAGTTTCTAAATTATATAAAAAAATTATCTTCCTACAAATAAAGTTTAGTAAATTAATAGAAATTTTTAAAAATAAAGCTTAAGTTCGATCAATTTACTGGTCACGCTTTTTTTTGGTTTTTCTCGTCAAATATTTGTTAGGTCTGAACTACGGATGTAACGAATACCGATACCGATACCGATATATCGGCGATACTTTACATTTGCCGATATAACGGTATCGGTGTTATTTTACTGTCCATACGCCGATACTTTTTTTATAGTTTTTTTTTTTAACAAACTCTATAATTTCTCAATGCTTATTTTTTGCATAACAACTAATAGCGAAAAATCAAACTGAATAACAAATCGTCGGTCGTTGACAGCTCTTAACTCACTTTAAAATTTTTTGAAATTGTGAACTCGTATTATTTATTTTAATTTTTTTTTAATCTGAAATTATTTCAATACCTTTGTTTTCTTTACACCATCTTAGAATAAATATCTCCTACTAATTTTGGTTTTTTTTTTATTAACTTCCAACACGGTTTAGTAACGGAGTAATAACGTTTTTTTTGTCTCCTGAAAAGTACAAAAAACATGTTAAGAGTTGTCAACCTGTGACAGACGAAATGTTTCTTTTAATTCTTAAACTGGAGGTCGGTCCACACCATGCGTTTTACGCGTATCTTTCTTTTTTGACCTCTTTCGAGACGCATGCTAAAGTAGAAAGTTATCCTACTTCATGCTTTCGATACACACTTATATGCATTTAACGCGTTTGGTGTGTAACTTGTCAATACAATTTTACACTACGACTTTTGGAACTGATGCATTAACGCATTAAACGCTTGGTTTGGACCTACAGCAGAATTTTCTGCAAATTTCTTATGATTTTTGTGAAAATAAAAATCACTTCGCTACAACTTTTGCGTTACTTCGTAGAGACCACAAAATCCATAAGCAAAGTCACTGCTAAATTTTCTGACGCTATTTCGCTAGTTAAGAGTCTTTGACCGTTATTAGAAAATACGATAAATGAATAAACTGAAATGCAGAATAATTTAGAGTACCAAAAATTGGCGATTTAAGTAGCATTAGCTCTGAGATTTGTGTGTTTAGAGAATAATGAAATATATTGTTTTTCCAAAATTCTCTACCTTTGATACAAAACTAGAGAATTTTAAAGACAATAGATCGAAAAACATCTTATTTATCTTCTCAACATGACTCTTCATTCCGAAAGTGTTGAAGATACGGTCACAACTGCACCTAGTAAAAGTTCTGATAAGTCTACAAGAACGGAACTTTGTGCAAATCTTAAAAGAAAATTTGGAGAATGATGATCCTCTGTCGATCCTTCGCTGTGGCTCAGCTCAAGAAAACGTCTAGATATACCGTCGATTTTTTAAGTTTTCTAGAGACCCAATCCGCTTGTTTACTGGCGCAATTAAATGTTATACTCAAAATTTAAGACCATGGCGCAGAAATACTTAAGTTGTTCAATGAGTCCAGTCACATCTGAGAGACGATTTTTTTACTGCAGGTCTGCTTCAAACAGAGTTGCGAAAGTATCTTCGCAAAATTTGAGAATCCTTTTCTGTTAAACAATAATCTTATTAATATTAATTTTGAAAATCTCTTACACTTTTGTTTAAAAAATTTATTAATTTTACCATGAATTTAAATTCACTTCATTGTTTTTAAAATCTTATTAAAATCATTTTATATACGAGGGCGGATCAATAAGTCCGTGTTTTTGTTAAAAAAAAATAATTAATTTGACCATAAATGCATTTAAATACATTTCGATGTTTTTAAAATCTTATTAAAATCATTTTAAATATTAATAATCTCTTACACTGTAATTTTGTTTAATAAAGAATTTATTCTTTTCGAGTTTTGTTATATTTCACTTGAATCAAAATTCAATATGCGTATCGGTACCGGCGATATTTCTTCGTGAGTATCGGTATCGTATCGGCAAAAAGGCGTATCGTTACATCCCTAGTCTGAACATACTTAAAAAAAAACAGAAGTAAGGAAGAAATATGTAAATAAAATTGAAAATTGATAAAGATTGACTATAGACTGAAGCACCACAGTGGCGCAAACGGTAGAGCGGCAAAGAATGCTGATGATGAGAATGTGGTTATTCTTGAAATATGTAAATTCGACCCGAATTCAATCCCGTGTTCAGTCAAGAATAAAAGTATCAAAAGAAGTTTAATTCATTTCATATTGTAAATTCCTTCCTTCAATAAAAATTATTTAATGAAAATTAAACTGGATGAACTTAAGCCTAATCAAAATATCAAAAACTTCAATTAAAAACCAACAGTTCAATGAAAAATCATTATTTTTATAAAACAACATCTTTAAAATTTCAGTAAAAAAAAAAAAAAAATACAATTGTGATCTTGTATACTTAATTTTCTCACCAACTGTATTTCATTTTCCGTTTGCATTCGAATATTGGTTTCTATTTCTCCTTTCAGAATTATGCATTTTAATGCCCAATTTTAATGGCTTATTTGTGTGCGCCCACAAGCACATTAGTGTCTTGACTTGTTAGTAACAAAATGTGCTCGATTTATTATTTTCAATAATTAAAAAAAAAAAATAAAATTTGATTTCAAAATTTAGGTGTGTGCAGGCGATTTGTTTTATTCCTACAAGTCTTTCATATTTGGCCTTTTTACGAGCGTTTCATTTCAAATTAGCCCAAAATTTAAATTGTCTATGCTATAAATCAATTCTAACTATACGTTTATTTT
This sequence comes from Pollenia amentaria, assembly GCA_943735925.1. Lineage (NCBI taxonomy): Eukaryota > Metazoa > Arthropoda > Insecta > Diptera > Polleniidae > Pollenia > Pollenia amentaria. The sequence goes on along the minus strand of OX031010.1, from coordinate 176,091,772 downwards.
GATTTTAAAAAATAAGTTTGATAATAAAAAAAAAAAAAATATTTATATGCATTTATGATTTTGTGATTGTTTTAAAAATTTTAAACTAAAATTTGAAGTAGAAACTAGAAATTTTTGCAAAAGTTAAATATTTTTAAGAAATTCTAAACAATTTAATTTTTGGCATTTACAGTTTTTAAATATAATTTAATATTTTTCTATAATGAAAAGATTTACAAAGAACAAAAACAATGAAATTTAACGAACTGATAAATATTCAACTACAGATTGACTAAACAAGAACCATTTTACATAATTTTGAAGTTTATTTTAAAACTTTCCAGCCACAATATAACTGCCGTATTCATAAAAAACTAAATTGGATTTGAATTCCGAGATCTGGGTCCAACATCGGCCCTTTTTTATGCAGTATATACAGTGTAATCTCCCTTAAGGGAAACCTTTCTTCAGCGGACACCTTCTCTGAGAGGACGGTTTTAAGGGAAAGTATTAAAATCTTTTGAGAGGACATTCCCCATTAACGGATACATTTTAATGGTCCCTTTGGTATCCCGTTGTAACAGGTTTCACTGTAAATGTTAATTGAACTGTATTTTAAAGCAAATCAATTTTTAAAACTTTCGAAATTCATCACACCTTTTAAAAATGAACGTTTTGAAATCGAACGATTTTCATTGCTTTAAAATACTAAAAATCTTAAAAAATGCAAAATGTTTTCAGTAAATTTAAATTAGAAACTAATTTTAATTTATTTCTTCTTTGAAATCTCTGACAATTTTGTAGCCAAACTGTCTCAGAACATTTTGTTTCTCAACAACAAATTGATCACCAACCAACCATACACTCGAAAAATTAAAAGACAAGTTATTTAAATTGAAATGAAATAAAGAAGTCCAACAAAAAAAAAAAAAAAAAAAATTAAAACAAAAATAAATCAACAGCAAAATAAAATTAGTGACACAGTTCAAAAGAAAATCGTATTTTTTCGCTTTTTCATTTGCATAAAAAACTAGAAATAAAACCAGATGCAGATGTTTAAATTTTTTCACAAAAAATAAATTTAGAAAAACAACAAAAAAATATAACAAAAATAAAGTTTTAAAAATAAAATTTATTTTCAATTACAGAACTGCCTTGGACTGCCTGCCAGGCAGGCCAACAAAATGAGCAAAATAAATAAAAAAAAAAAATTGTTGCATGCAAACGTACTAAATTCTTACGCTGATATTTGTAAGGAGAGTCAGTCAGCCGCTTAGCCATTTAGACACTTGTTTACTAATCTCTAACTTTCGCCTGACTACTGCTACTAATTGCAGTTTTATTAAAATATCGCGTAAATAGACAGTTGTTCAGGCGGTTAGACTGAAAGTCAGTGGGCCTGCCCGCAAATCGTTTAACTTTAACAAGCAGCTATTTTTGGTACTTTAGCCTGCGGAGAACAAGTCGTTGAACTGAAACATTGTATGAGAAATAATTATTATTTTTGTTGTTTTTGTTCATTTATTTTTTTTTTTTCGTTTGTTAATGTAGTGCTCGCTTAATTATTGCCAAGAGAAGAATTTTAATTTATTAGGAATTTCAAGAAATTTGCGGCCATAGGGGACGTAATCTAAATTAATGCAAATGCTGTTATATTTGACATAAATTTGTACAAATCTGATTGTTGATAGATTAAAGTTTGTATGTTCACATTATGTGTATTTGTCATGTGGATTGTCACTTTTTCACATGTTAAATTTGAACATATCGTCTGAACACCTCCAAACAATAGCTCTGTTTCTTTACTCTACTTTGGGATCCCTCGGGATCCCAATTTGCACGAAAAGCGTGCCCGTACTTTGAATTTGTGTAAAAGAGAGCGAGTTTGAGAGAATAAAATTATTCTTCTTATTGCACGAAACAGCCCAAAATTTGAACATGAAAATTATAAACCTTATGAATTACTCGAATTTTGGCATAAACATGAAATTACATGCGTGTAGAAAAGTGGCATTCCTCATGACAATTACACATAATGTGAACATAGCTTTAATGTAAATGTTATTATTACCTTTATACCAAGGTGTATAATTTTATAAACTCAACTGGTTTTGACAGTTCGGGCCGTTTGCTTCACGCAGAGAAAAAATATGTTTAAATATGGTCACCTCCAACAAAACAATTTTTAAAGAAAATTTTAAACATATTATGTTTAATTTAACCATATTATAGTCACCGACAGCCATATTATTGTTAAATTAGTCCTTCATCAAGAAGCCACAACCATATTATGGTTGCCTCTAAACATTTTATGGTTAAATATGACAATAATTTGTTTTTAAATTAACAATTGTATTTTCCCCTTTTCCAAGAGCAACATTCTATGGTTGGAAATCAACCATGCTATTATAAATGTTAAACATATTTTAGTTATTATTAACCAAAACATCTTCGGAGGCAACCATAATTTGGTTGTGCCTTCTTGATGGACGACTAATTTAACCATTTAATGGTTGTCGATGACAATAATATGGTTAACATAACCATAGTATGTTTACAATTTTATTTAAAAATAGTTTTGTTGGAGGTGACCATATTTAAACATATTTTTTCTCTGGGTGTTTGGTTAAAAAAATTTGTGGTTTTCAAATGGTTGATACAAGGTGAATTCAGTGGTGGAGTTTAACATAGCGTTAACACTTCACAGTGCTGTCATTAAAATAGCAATACATGCACACTTTTTCAACTGTCTTGCAAATTTTTAAGACAGTATAATTGGTCAGTGTCATGACATTTGCTGACGTTAATTTTAAGTTTTGCCCTCAAAAGAAAGTAAAATTAAAAAGTGATAATAAGATAAATACATAAATTTTGCTTTAATTGTTTATGCTTTTTTTGTAGGATCTTTTACACGACAAGTATTTTGCAGTCGATATGTCAGATGTAAAATCTTCTACATTTATTATAATATACAATATTATTCTAGAATATCTGCCCCCTGTATCTGTGTCAATCTACTAACAACTTTTTTTTTATACATTTTTTGCACTTTAGATTAATTTTAATTATGTTGTTGTTTTTAAAGTTGTTTTGTTTATTGATATTTTTTGTTGTTGAAAATTGCTAATTATAACGTGTGAGCAACACTTGTTTAGCATTTAAGTTTAATTAATTACGGCTGTTTCTTGTTGCATTTGATTTAGTTTTCCTCAAAGCCTTAATTGTTATTTTTATATGAATAAAACATTCAGGCATTATTTATGTAATTTGTTATTGTTGTTTTTTCTAAAAAAAACTTCCATAAATTCAATTTATTTAAATAATTTACGGAAATTGAAAATTTCAAATAAGATAACAAATGGAATCTAATAGTTTTAGAAGGCAGCCATTGGAACCAAAGTTCGGATTTTGAGCTTATTTTGTGGGATTTTATTTTTATTGATTGCTTTCTAGCAAGTGCTAAAGTTAGATCAATAATTACGATTTCTTGATATTAAGTCCATTCTCAGATAACAAGTGTTTGGGAATTTAACTTTTAAAAACTGTTGTTCAAGGAAAATATTTTTACGGGAAAGATATTTTATCTATTTCTAATATAAATAAATCTAATTGAAAGGAACTATTTTTGCCAAATTGCATTCATTTAGAGTTTTTTATATACGGTGAATATTTGTAAATCACATAAATACAGGAAGGTATGCTGTTTTGACCAATAAAACTCATTATTCAGTACTACAGTAAAAGTTCCCGCAAGCTGAAATACACTCATAGAAAAATGCATCTTCATATTGATGATACCCAAACATCAGAATTGTGACATCAATGTTATTGTAAATGGCACCAATGAGGCAAAAAGTGACATCAATCCAATGACGAACGTCATCCTAAAATTCTTTATGAGTCATCTCCGCTATGACTACATTCGACCTAAATTCGACGCCACATTTTGTGTACACTGACAGAAAAGGCGTCATAACGCTGATGTATTTTGACATTAGTACAGACGAGCTGTCATTAGTACGCTCACATAATATATCATTTCATCAGTGAAATGAGAAACTGTCATCATTGCAATGACACAATGTCATCAGTGCAATGACAATCTTTTGTCAGTGCGATGACATAATATATCATGTCATCAGTGTGATAACAAACTGTCATCAGTGCAATGACAATGTGTCATCAGTGCAATGACAAACTGTCATCAATGCGATGATAAACTGTGCGCTGACATAATATATCATGTCATAATATATTATTAACATTATTTTCATGTTTAAAAAGTAAAATTAGAAGCAAAAATTCCCATATTTTATTTTTTCAATTATTTATTTAAATACATCAAATTTTTAAAGAAGAATTATTACGAAACCCATATCGGGCATGCTGCTGGTGTCTTATAATTGAGAGTTCTTCTGTTAACAAAGGGCGGAATACAACAAAAGAAACATGTGTAATCCGTTAGTAAATAATGATATTCTCTTAATTTGACTTAAGGCAAATTACAATGACTCAAGTTGATGACTTTGTCATTGCACTGATGGCATGCTTTATAAAACCGACTCCGATTCGTCATTTCTGTGATGCCAATGTGTCATCCCATTGATGATATAATTAAAATTGTTGACCCTGATGACAATTTGGCCAAGTGATGTTAAGGCTGACATCACAGTGATGTAAAGTTTTATGGGGTCAAAAACGAACACAATTTTCATAGTATTGATGTCAAAATTCATAAGCGTCATGACGCCTTTTCTATCAGTGTAGCGACCGTCGGCCCAGTTTTGTCCCATGACCGGAGAGTTCCGTCTACGGAATCGTTTTTTTTTGTGTGTTAAGAAGGAAGTTATAAAATAGTCCGCCTGTTGAAAGGCTAGAGAAGCTGTCGTTTAATAAAGCTTTCACTAAACTTCTTATTTGTCTGAAATGGTAATTATAAATATTCTAAATTGCTTTTTTTAGCTTTGCTGCTAAGGGTAAAATATATCAAATATGCACTAACAAATCAATGCCAAAACTAATAAAAAGCTTTAAGACGTATAAATATATTGTTTCTGCCTTCATTGGTCGCACAAGGAAAATATGTAGTTGCATATTTCTGTGGTTTTCATAGGCAACTGGGTATGTCAATTTTTTTTTTTTTTTGGATTTTGAGATATTGATACCATAATGCTTAATTTTAAACGTTGTTTACATAACTCTTAAAATTTCTGTTAAATATTGATTAATTCCGATATTTTTAGCGTAATGACCAATGCCCATAGTTGGATCTAGGATTTTTTTCGGCTCTACTGGAAAATTTGATTTTAAGACATACGCGGTTACAATACTCTGGAGGCTAGCTGGTAGTGAGCTAGTCTAAAAGCGCCGGGGTTGCGGGTTCGATTCCTGCCAGAGACTCTGGTCTCCTACAGAAATTTAAATATAGTAAAAAACACTGTTTTATTTTTTTTGGTTAATATTTTTACTGCTGCTGATAGATTTTTTTTAAACAATTTAGGTGTTTGCGAAAAACAAAACTTGTTCGCATAAAACAAAACAACAATAAATCTATTAACTAATTTACATATTTGAATTGCAAATTTTTATTGAAAGAATATTTTTTTGTTAAATATGTATTGTTTTTTTTGGTAATATGATTTTGAATTTATTTGGATACAGAATAAAAATAAAAAAATAAAAAACATGTAGTCATTATTTATAAAAAAAAAAGTGTTGAAATCCTCGGGGACCACTGTTAGAATAATAAACACAAAACTTATAGAACGGATAACAAATCATTTATAACTATTGGTATTTAGATAAAATTCGACAGACACGTCTATACGAATACAGCAACAAAAAAACTTGTATGGCAGTAGGACCATTATTGAAGCCAACGCATAATAATAATCCAAGGCTATTATATAATAGTTGGAATTATATTTACACAATACGGCCAATATTAAAAGGAAGAGTATTCTACGTTTTGATTGAAGATTGTAACTTATAAAAATAGTGCTATCAGACTCCTCTTATTATAACGATCCGTTCAGAATTACCGTTTAAGTGGATCCACGCAAACATTGTGTGCAAATTGTAGGTCTCAATTTTAAACATAACTTGAAATTTTTTTTTTTTAATAAGCTCAAAGATAAAGTTTATTAAACATTTACACCCGTATTCATAACAAAAAGTTAGCCACAGTTTGTACACTACGTACAACGAGCTGCTAACTAGAATGCCGATTAAGCTTAGCAGCTTGTTAGCACAGAGTTTATTAATAACAAATTTTACCCGTCTGCTAACTTTTAATAAATCAACTCTGAATATTAATGATGCCACATTATAATACTCAAAAATGCAACACGTTTTGCATTAATCATCGCTGGTTGTGTCATTTCATTTCATTTTTATTTTATTTTCCCTCTTTATATAAAAATTTTAAATGTTTTTAAATTAAAATATATTTAAAAAAGGACTCTAAAATAAAAAAAAACCGTGTATTAAAAAAAAACAAACAAAATTATTCAACATAAAACAGCTGTTTATCACAAGTTGGCAAACGTTTAGCAGCTTGTTGACAAGAGTTTAGCAAATCGCTAGCCAGAGTTTGGTAAGTGTATTATGAATAAACTTTGTGCTAACTTCATGCCAAATTTTCGTTATGAATACGGCTGTTAGAGATCTTTTGTAGACCCTATACAAAATACCCTCCTGCATAGAGCCCACTACAATTCTAATTTAATTGATATTCAGCACAAAATGGCTTCATTGCCTAAATTATCTTATTTATTTACTTATTTTTTGTAACCGGACTATATTTCACTATCCGCCCAATTATGAATAAAAACTCCCCGGGAGTTTTCCCCCTTCACCCATTTTTTTCTATGTAAATTCAATTGAAAAAATGGGAAAAGGGAAAAAACTCCCAGGGAGTTTTTATTCATAATTGGGCTGTATATGTTCAGTGCTCTAAAAAATTTTACAGCTAATTCTGGCAGTAAACATGGCCAAAAAATGCTAAAAATAATACTAATTTTTTTTAAAGATTTTTGCTCAAATTTATTACAAGTATTAAATTTTATTCGAAACTAAGACATTTTAGTGACTTATTTTTTAACGAAATTGAAATAAACGGTTATATTTAAAAAATTGAATAGATTTTGGTAAAGCATCTGATACACATAAATATGAAGAACAGGTAGTTGAGATTAAATTTTAAATATAGGGGCCCGTAGACCCCTGATATTAACATGCTAAATTTAAACGATATTTCCATGATATACAAATGTTTTAAGATCATTTTATTTTTTATAGTTTAAGAAAAGTTGAAGCTATTATTTTTTTTTCCAGCAGTTTAGAGCAAAAAAATTTTTCACACATTAACACTATTGAATTTTTATCTTAATACAAAGTAAAATTTAATTGTACTTTAGTATCGTAAATCAAAGGGCAAAAATATTTAAAATCAATATGATAAGGGCATATCTAATATTCCCTGAATATTCTATTTTTTTACCAAGGCAGGTAAGATGTTTCTTAACATAAGAATTATCCCTTTTCATATCAAATTATTTTAGTTACAACTATTTTTAGTCAAAATTTATTATATTTTATACAAAATTTAAGTAAAATCAATAGAACTTTTCGTCCAAATTTTTAAAATAAATAATGCTAAAAAAAAGCTAAAAATATTTTTTAAAAATGCTAAATAAAATGCCTAGTGCTAAATGAAAATTTTGCAGCTAAATAAAAAAATTTAATGCTAAATTTAGCTGCAAAAATGCCAAAATGGCCACACTGTATATGTTACATACAAAAACCACTTACTTAAACCGCTATAAATTTCCATCTAAATCGCTATAAGCTTCCATCTGGAGCTGAAATTTGGCACAAAAAGCAATTAAGGCCCTAATCATGTAAAACGCAGCGCAACGCCAAAGAATAACATTGAAAGCACAAACAATGTCATACATAAATATTTTGTAATTTTGTTGTTGCTTTCAACAGAAATTCATGTACCGTTTTAAAATTTTCGACGCTGTTTGAAATTTTAAAACACAATGTGAATTTCTGTAGAAAGCAACAACAAAATTACAAAATATTTATGACATTGTTTGTGCTTTCAATGTTATTCTTTGGCGTTGCGCTGCGTTTTATATGATTAGGGCCTAAATCTTTATGTCATGACAAAATTTTGTGGTTGTTAACCAAAAATTTACCAGAGGACCAATGTGGACTTCCTTATAAAAATCCATTTAAAAGAAAAAATTTTATACGGTGCTATCTGGAAAATTTCGGTTATATAATGCCTTATTATTGGCGATAGCTCTATAATTTCCCATACACTAATAGAAAAATGTATCTTCATATTGATGATGCCCTCCCTAATATCAGAATTGTTATATCAATGTTATTGCAAATGTCATCAATAAGACAAAAAGTGGCATCAATCCAATGGCAAGCTTCATCATAAAATTTTGTCATATTTTATGCGTCATCTATGCTATGACTACAGTGACATCAATTCGATGCCACTTTTTGTGCATTATAAACATTGTTTTTATGTTTAAAAAAATAATATAATAAGCAAAAATTCCCATATTCTATTTTTTAAATTATTTAGTTAAATACATAACATTTTCAAAGTAGAATAATTACGAAACCCATATCTGACATGCTGCTGGTGTCTTTTAATTGAGAGTTCTTCTGTAAACAAAGGGCGGAATACAACAAAACTAGAACAAACATGTGCAACGGGTCGGGAAAGTAAATAATAATATTCTCTCAATTTGACTTATGTGAATTCCAATGACTCATCACAATTTGTCATTAAATTGAGCCTAATGAGTCCTTTCTGCGATGTTATTGAGTCATCGCACATGTTATATTAATTCGATTATACTAATTCGATTCCGATTCTTTATTTCTGTGATGCCGTTGTGTCATCCCATTATTGACATAATTTAAATTTTAGACCCTGATAACAATTTGACCAAGTGATGTTTGGGCCGACATCACAACAATGAAAAGTGCCATGGGGTCAAAAACGAAGACACTTGTCATAGTGCTGATGTAAAAATACATCAACCTTTTCTATCAGTGTAGGTCTCGTATACGGACAGCGTAATTCAAAAAAAAAAAAAATATTTAAAACAGCATTAGGGAGGAACATGTAAATCAATTAAAATAGATAATCATTCCCAACAAGAAATTTTGATCCACCAAGTAAAAATACCATTTGGTTTAAAGATTGATGTTTGACAATTGACTGCCAGCCATCGTCAATAGTGGTGAGTGTAAAACAGCAAAGATTTCTGAAGAGATAGTGTGGTTACTATCGGAACATGTCAAATCGACCTGTCCGTGAACGTGGGTTCGGTCCCCCGGTCAGTCAAGAATGAAAAATTAAAATAAATTTTAATTCATTTCATGTTTAAAAACCTTTAACAGTTCAATAAAAGAACATTATTAAAATGCCAATTCTTAATTCATATTTTCTTTAAATATTCTCACACCATGTTCATTTTCTTTTTTCTTCATTTCATTTTTCATTATTTTTAAAGAGTTCCTTACACTATCAAACAAGTCTTACGTAGTTTGAGTAAAATACAACCATGTCCTGATAAGTTGTTATTATTTCTAAAAATTTTCAAACAATAATTATATCTGAGTTGCATTTTCGTCAAAATACTTAAGAATTGTGTGATAGTGTAAAGTACCCTTAACTAGAACTGCACTTCTTATTATTTTGGCGCGTGTGTATTCCAAAATTTTTCTTTTAAATGATTTAGTATGATTTGTAGAAAATAATTTCTCAAAACCATATTACAACTCTTACTACGTAAAGTACGAAATTTAGTAACGTGTATACGCAGCATCAGAAGAGATGTAGGATATAATATTGTCTTGATACCCTGAGAATACTTCCTTTTTGTTTTTAAATGTACTTGACGTTCGCATACGGGCACCTTATACATCATCACAATATTCATATAATTTTTTTGTATTCTAAAATGGGCTTTTATTTTTATATATATTTATATTATGCAGAGCACGTACGATTCTCATTTTGCTTAAATACTAAAGCGCATTATGCTCAATTATTCTTTTTATGGACAATAGATCATATTTTTTTATAATTTAAAAATAAAAAAAATTTGATTTATTGTATGAGGGATAATAAATACTTTATGGTAATTTTATTACAGTTTTTATAAAAACTTATGCCTGTATTAATAAAATGTTTTATAATTATTTTCCTTAATAAACGTTTGTTAAATCTTTGGCTTTAGGCAAAAAGGTCTTAAGTCAGAAACTGTAGTTTTTCGTAGTGTTAAATTAACAAATAGTTTCATTTTTTTTATTATATAAATTTTTATATTAATTCAAATGTGTATTCTAAGTCAAATTACAATTTAAAAAGCTTTCATACTTCAATTGTCTTATTCCTTCAATATTTTCCAGGAATATTTTCTATGAACTATCACAATTTTGTTTGTTTGTAAATATATCTATATGTATATATAAATTGAAAAAATAAATCGATATATATCGTATCGATATTTTTAAAGAGTATCGATATTTATTAATTAAAAATATCGATATATCGATGTATCGAACGAACGTATTAAGATGAAATTATTACCAAATTTAAAAACTTAATATACTTATGTCAATACATATTTACATATGTACTAACTTTTTATTCTAACTTTTTATTGTTTCTTTTAATTTCAAATTTAATGCCTGTCCATCGCTCTTTTAATTGGGTGTGTGCTGCAGCGTCTTTTCCCTCAAGCTAGTGTGAGCGCTATAATTTAAAATTCCTTCCTTTATATTTTACTGCCTATTTCGTCATCACAGTTTTATCTAAGGGCACATTGAGATCCTTGTGAATATTTGAGTTTTTAATATACCAGGGAGCAGCTGTGATTATTCGAAGAGGTTTATTTTGGTGCCTTTGAATTTGTTCGATATTAGAGGCCGAGGCTGTGCCCAATAACTGAATACCGTAGCACTAAATTGGCTTTAAGATAGAGTTGTAAAGTAGAAGTTTGCAATAGATGCTAAGAACAGAATTTCTTCTAATAAGCCAATTAATTTGAGTTGCTTTTACTTTCATTTGATTTAATTTTGCTTCTTTATGCCATTTCCACGTCAAATGCCGATCTAGATGTACACCGAGGTATTTTACATGCGAGTGTTGGGGTATTATTTGATTTTTGTTTTTAATAGGGGGCATCTTTCCCGACGCAATGTGAATTTTATATGTACGCATTTTTGCTCGTTGACATTTATCCTCTATTGTTGTAAATATTTTTCTAGTTACACAGGTAAAATTCTAACGGTGTGATATCACACGATCTTGGTGGCCAACCGGCCGGCCCAAAATGTGAAATTATGTGCTCACCGAAGTGTTCTCCCAATAAATCCATTGATTGATGCGATCTGTGGGAAGTGGCGCCATCTTGCTGAAACCAAATGTCGCCGAGATCACGAGCTTCAATTTCAGGCATTAAATAGTCGGTTATCATGGCACGATTACGGTCGCCATTGACGGTAACGTTCGCACCGGCATCATTTTTAAAGAAATATGGACCGATGATTCCACCGGCCCACAAACCACACCAAACCGTTGTTTTTTCTGGATGAAGTGGCAGCTCTTGAATCTCTTCAGGCTGCTCTTCGTCCCAAATGCGGCTATTTTGTTTGTTTACATACCCATTGAGCCAGAAATAGGCCTCATCGCTGAACAAAATTTGCCTCGAAAACGTCGGGTCTTCTTGGAACTTTTCAAGAGCCCATAGAGCGAAGCGATGTCGCTTGGGAAGGTCGAGCGGCTACAGTTGTTGCACAAGCTGTATTTTGTACGCTTTCAATTTAAGATCCCGACGTAAAATGCGCCAAGTCGTTCCATACGTCAGTCCGAGTTGCAACGATCGGCGCCGAATCGACTCTCCACGGTCTTCGTGTACACTCTCAGCTACGGCCGCTATATTTTCTTCACAGCATGCTGGCCGTGGTCTATTAGATATGACGGCGAGTATTACGTCCAGCACACGTACACGAGTGAATTCGTCTGCATGACAAGCATTTTGACCGTGTGCAGACATCTTTAAAGTCAAAAAATCTAATATAGATGAATTTATAAATATAAAAAGAACTTCTACATGAATCTTAACCACATAACAAACTTTTGTTTTGGCGGATCCCAAATAGAGTACATCCTCGAACATTTTTCTCTAATTCTATGGTGTATGGTATTTTATGGTCGGGCTTGACCGATTATACCGTCTTACTTGTTCTCAAAACAGTGATTTCTTGTTTGTTTATTATTTTTCAAAATTCTTAATGAAGCCAGATCATAATTATGAACAAACACCCCAGTCATATTGTGATTGGCTTTTAAAAGCTTATTTTATTAAAATTCGAAAATCGTCCAACTATTTTCGTGCTCAGACTTTGCTGTTTTACAAAAGCTTACAATAAAAGTGTCATAAATTTATTTGTGTGCACATTACATGTACATATTTATTTTACCAGTAATTATGAATACATTAATAATATGTACCACAATTAGGCTTGCCAGACGGTCTTGATTTTTCTTGATATACAAACTGAAAATTCAGTGATCGTCAAGAATCAAGAAAAATTAAGTTTTGTCAAGATTTTGTAAAGCCCAACCAAAAACACGTTATTATTTAGTAAACTTGCTTACAGTTTTCCTTAAACAGAGCAGTGTAAAAAGGTAATAAATATTTCAAGTTATAGTTCTGTGATATTTACATTAAGTTTGACTTTTATTCGGTGTTTGTGTTGTATTTTATTTATTTATTTCTGTTTTGTGTAGTCCAGTTTATAATATTAAAAAGTTGAAAAGTGCAATACAAATGTAAATCCTAATTCACTATTATGGAAAAAATAACCCCTGATGAAGTTCAAAAAAGGCGAACGAAACGTTGGGAAAAACAAATAAAAAACCAAAAATGTTTTTATTTACATTTGGTAAAAAACTATTGATCATTATTAGCCCGTGAGGAAAACATAAAACCTCAATAATAATAATATTAAATAATCATCGTTTTGTTATAGTGTATTTGTTTAAAAATGAAAAATACGTTTCCCATACATATTCCACATTTTATACTGTTGTTTTATAAACAGAAACCTGTACCAATACTTGTATGTATTTCTCTCTATACTTAACACTAAAAATTGAGGGGCGAAAATAAAATTTTTGACTAATTAAACATTAGTTTTATTTTTGTTACCGGTAAAGCGCAGTTTGGCATCATTAAACAGTTCTGAATTTTTGTAAAAAAAAAAAATAGATATAAGTAGTAAGTGTTGATTGACTCAATATTGTTAGTTTTTGCACTGGTACCGATTTGATTTTCAGTCCCTCAATTAAAGCTTTAAAAAGCTGACTCAAAACAAAAGCTTTCAGAAATGTTTGGTGTATATAGTAGGATATTCATTTAGTCGGGCTTTTGCTTTAATCGGTTAACAGCTCGATTAATTCACCGGGGGTTTGGTTTAATCGGTTAACAGCTCGATTAATTAACCGGGGGTTTGGCTTAATCGGTTAATTATGTAATTGATCGGTTAACCGATTAATAAAATTTTTTTATTAACTAAGTAATTTCAATAAATAAAAATGCAATAAAATGTAAGACAATTTTATAAGTTATTTCAATAGTTTAAGATCTTAAAAAATAATCTAAGAAAAATAATTTGGTTTTAATGTTTAGGATTTAAGCGATTTTTGATAAAACTGACTTGGAAATTTTTTTTTCACTTTTCGTAGATATTGTAGAAATCGAAAGCAACCCATAATACAGAATATATAATTTCTCAGTCCGTTTCCTGGAAATCTCTAAATGTATAAAATCTTCCATTGTGCCGTTAGAGTCCTGTTTAAATTTTTTTAAATTTTTAACTGCTAATTGTTTCGGTTAATTCTGTTAAAAGATTGATATGAGAAGATATGTGAAAAAACAAATAAGTACGTGAAACAAGCCCCAACAAATCAAATTGAATTCGAACAAACTTGTACTAAACTAACTAACATAAGCCTTAAGCTTAGAAAATTGTTCTGATTACTATTATAAAATGCTTATTAAAAATTGTTTAATAATGAAAACTGATCCCTTGCGATAATAATACTTGCCTATAATGTAATGTAAGCTTATAGAAAAATACTTTTCTCATCTATAATAAGATTACATTCTTTATGCATACTCTGTTTAAATTTATATGGCATATTTACAAAATTTTACTTATGTTATGTTTTATTACTTTTTTTTAAATTGTGCACTGCTTAAAACACTTTAAAACACACCACTCTACAAATAAAACACAAAGACTGAAAACTTTTAAAAATTATACAAAATTGAGGACCGCGTCAAATAAAGGGACATCATTCTCAAAAACATTTACAAAACTATAACGAGAATAAGTCATTTGCAATTATATATGTTGTCATGTTGTAGGAAATCTCTTATGATAAGCTTATTCTACAACTCCTTTCCATTTTGTTCTGTTTTGGTCTGTTGGGAAAGCTGTTGACAGCAAACACTTATATTTAGCCAATGAAAATAGCCAATTTTAGATTGACCGATCAGTTAATCGGGTAGTAAATTATCGGTTAGCCGATTAGCGGTTAACCGAATGAATACCCTAGTATATAGTGAATTCATTTGCTTGTATTTTTTACTTTTAACTAGTTTTTACAATTGAAGAAAAGCCGCGAATAACTTTGTAAAAGCCACTTTTTGCAAAAACTGTTTTTTTTTGCAGATTACCGTTAATATTACTCTCTTACACTTTTTAAACATTAAAGCACCCAAAATTTTGCACCTTAACGCCGTCAAAATAAGATACAAAGAGTCAGGCAGTGAAAGAATGTTGTCAGTTACTAACAAATTGATACAAAAGAAATGGTTTTGCAACGTGGAATAACGTTTTAAAAGCCGCTTGCGTATTGGAAAAAGGTTTTAAATGACATCGCGATTGTGAATATGAAACGTTTTTCCACTAAAAAAAAAATTATAAACTGCAATTTAGCATGCCATTTAAAATTCGATTTTCCTGATATTTTGTATAAACGTTTTTATTGTCATTATTTTTGATAATCTAAAAAGAAAAAAAAAATAATCCTGCCTGTTAAAAACGTTTTGTTTTGCTCTCCTGAAAAATAATTGTTTTGTAACTTACAACGTTATTCGCGGCTGTGCTTCAGTTGTGTAATTTTTATAAAATATAATTTTAGGAAGTTTTTAATTGTTCTTTCTTTTGCAAATTTGAATCTGGCAAGCCTAACTACAATACACAAATTATTTCTTAAACAAATATGTAAGTAAGCCAGTAAATAAGTAATTAATTAAGGCGTCATGAGTTTGGTCGGCTCACTCAATTATTATTATTTTTTATACTAATAATTTTGGCGTCGCTGGTGACGATGACCTTAAACAACCAACGCCTTCAATTAATTAAATGAATAGTAAAAATGTGAGTACAAAATGCAGTGAAAATTAAAATAAAATAAAAAAATTTACATGCATTTAATATGCAAACAAATTATTGAACAAACAAATAAATTGTAAACAATTTTTTTAAACAAAGACCTCAATTTATTATTTCAACACGAGTACAAGTATCCATTATTTTTATTTTTTTTATTTTCACACAGGGAATATACAAAATGTCTTTGTTTACAATAATAAAATAATATGTCCGTCTATCGACACACCACCACAGCCACATTTTAAAAGTGACGATGAAAATAAATCGTCTGGTTGTTTTTTTTTTATTTGTTTTCAAAAAAAAATCTTTGTTGTTATCAGTCAGAAATTTAAAAGGAAAATAGTTCCTATATAGGCCTCACTTTCTTTTCATAGTTAATCATTAGATTTTAATTTATAAACAATTTCGAACTGTGATGTTTTTTCGCCACGATTTCAAGACTTGCTGACTGGACTGCAAAATAAGTTAATATATTTTCACAAGAAAAGTTGTTTGGCTCCCTCTTGGGTGTATAGTTAATTTACTTTCATACTTAAATCTTATCGCGTTAAAAAAATATTTTATTTTTAAACGAAATTTTCGATAATTATGTTTATACTATAATTAGATTTAAATAAATATTTAACAAAGTACTTACAATTATGGCTAAATAATAGCGATAATCATATGGCAGGGGACCATCGCCATTCATAATAAAATTTTGAGTTCTTAAGAAATGATCCAAAAATCGAGGATGATAACCAATCACCTGAGTTACTTGATCCAATTCAAGATCATCCATATTAAATTCACGAGCTGAGCACTATAATGAAAAAAGATTAAAAAAAGGATTTTTTTAAAAAATATGGAAAACAATAACTTTTTTAATAAGAGGTACTTATTTTAATACTTCTTTCTAGTTTTCTTATGTAAATTTAATTCCTAGATTTTATAAATTAATATGTTTGTACATACATATCGCCTCTTAGCTGCAACACCGTCATAAGTCAAAAATCGAAAAATTTTTTCTTTTAATCACTTAGGCATAGTAAATCATTCTAATGAAAATATTGTTAATATTTCTTAAGAAGATATTGTAAACTCAACTCTTGAGAGAAAATATAAAGTTTTCTTTTTCTATCATGTGTTGTATAAATTAAAAACTTAAAAGTCGTTTTATGTAAAACTTATATTTAGGAGTTATTACGATGTCGCAGCAAATGAGTAATATGTACATTATCTATGGGATAGTGAAGTATGTAGTTACTCAATAACACGATTTGGATTTTCTAGATGCCCCAGATTTATTAGTGTTGGGAAAAAAGTGCATGAGTGGATGTTCATCGACGTCAAAGTGGTCGCAAAAAGGAAAAAATTTCCAAAAAAAAATAATTCCATAACGGCCACAGAGTCACTTTTAAAGCGGAAAATCTAAGACCAACTCCCTTAATTTTTCATTCCCGGCATTTTCCCCCAACAAATTTGCCCCTTATTAAGGGAACCATTCCTTAAGGAAACTTCCAAACAAAGTTTAAAATTTAACCATATTCTAAAAACCCGTCCCCACAGCTCCTACAATGCTCCTAGATAGGTCTAATGTATTGTTTCTAACATATCTACCCGGTATCTCTATTTCTTAAGGGGCCTCCCATACAAAATTTTCAATATAAACTAGAAATATATAATGGAAATATATGGAAGAAAAAGTCGTATAACTGCCTAAGAGTCCCCTCTAGGGGGGGGGGGGGTCAGATATGTGACCAACCACCATTAGTTTTTGTCCTTAATATGTTCTCAAAACGTACTTGCCCTTTGTCTCTACCCCATAAGCAAATATGGCGGTTTAATAAACATCTTAAATTTGGCCTCTGCAGCGCCTAGGATGCTCGTAGACGGATCAAATATATGACCAACCCCACTTTATTGTTTTATCCAGAAAACTGTATGAAAGCCCCCTTAAGAAATGGAGATTGCGGGTAGGTATGTTAAAAAAATATGTATGTTGGGGGGTGAAAAAAAAGTGGGGTCGGTCATACAGTTGACTTGTCCTGGAACATCCTAGGAGGTTTCTCAAAATTGTATAGCATTTTTCAAAATTTTATAACATTTTAAATTTTGTATTGGAGCGCTCTTAAGGAATGGAATAGGACGTAATTTTATTCGGAAAAAATGTTGGACAGAATAAATTAAGCGGTATCGGTCCTACGTTTCACCCCTCTAGAAGTGACCCTGTGGCAGTTATGGAGTTTATTTGACAATTTTTTACCACCACTTTGAGCACGATGAGCGTACACTTCCTAATATTTTCTATAATAAGGGGGTCTAACGTTTGGAAATGGAAAAGTCGCGATCTATCCCTTATTTAATGTGCATATTAGAGATGAGCGATCCCGTGATTTTTAAAGATCATCGTGATTAGTGAATGTGATTTAAAAATCACTGCTCCTTTAAACTGTGATTGTGATCACGGTTTATCAGTTTTCTGTTCTTTTAAAGCAATTGCGGCCAAGCTATACGTACAATGCGCGAGCTTTTGCAAGAGCTTTTGTAAGCACTTTACAAAGAAACAACAACAAATTGTAAGAGCTTTTAAATCTGTTTACTTTCATATACATACATACTTGAACAAATAAACTTTGGCATAAAAAAATTCTAAAAAGATAGAAGAGAGAATGAAAGGAACAGCAATATCATTCGACATTTCATTCAAAAAACGCTATTACCCACACGAACAGTGAAATATCATAAATTTGTATATGTAACAAAATACAAAAAGAACGACTTAGAAAGTACCTGTTACTTGACAAATTTGGTCACAACTGTGATTCGTGATTTTTCAGTAACAGTGATTAAATCACAGGTACAGAAATATCGCTCATCTCTAGTGCATATACTACATATGTATGTATATATTTAAAAAACATTTACAAAATAGGAAAACAAATGTATCCATATTAGAGCTGCCACAAGTATAAAACCACTACATAATAAATATTATTCACACGTGTTTTTGTTACAAGTTTTACATTTAAGGCCAAGTTTGGTTTGAAATTTCTTTTGAACAGATATTAAATTACTTAATATGCTTCTAATGAATATGTATAAAAAAATTACAAAACAAAAAAAAAAAAACAAATTGCTGACAAAAAAAAAATTCAAAATCTTTTAATTCACCACAAAACTAAGTACAAAAGAAATGCGAGATTATTAGAAAAATTATTGCAAAACAACAACTAAGTCCAAATTATAGTCGTAATAAGTATGTGTGAAATTTAAGACTATTGAAAGTGTTTCGTAGTCAATAATAATTGTTTTTTTTTTTATTTAGAAGATTAAATGTTTTAAGGCAATAGGAACGAGAATGTTTTCTTTTGTAGAAAATAGTCAAACTTAAATTTTTAGTTCTTATGGCATAATAAAGCTTATTGCTTCACTAGCAAAATACATAATAGTCACGATACCGCTGCAGTTGTGTTTTTCTTTAGACAAAGATAAATATTTAATGTTGCCACCCTAACTGTATTCGCTTAATGTGGGACAATGGCAAAATTATACTTTTTAGCAGTTGCGAATTTGGCCTATTTTTTTTACTGTTTAAGGCCACACTAAAATCCGATAGAATTCTATTCGAAATAAAAAAATGTTTGCAAAATGTGTTGCCAGATTACTACACAAAAAGATGCAAAATAATATGACTCAGCTAATTTAGAAGAAAATGCAATGCAGATCGCATAGAATCTATCATCATGTTAACATTTTCATTAACATTTACAAGTCAGACAGACTTTTTAAATAAATCTGACACATTTAATTTTTATTTAAATTTTATGTCACACTATCATCCTTCACGAACACATGATTTTGTTTTTCATAATCCTAAGACTGAATAGGGTAGTGAATAACCTGCTTTAACAAGGAAAATTGCGATCAAAATACTAGTCGTGAATATACGAACCGACACTGAATTTTTTGTGTCCAATTTTTAGCATAGAATTTGAATTAGGAAAGTAACGATTTTCCGATATATCAGCATTTGGAGTATTTTTGAACAAACAATTTAATTTTCTATGCTTTTTTTTTGCATAGCAACTAAGAGAAATAACACATTTTAAAGTACAGCTTATAACCAAAACAGAAATGTCGGTTGGCCATTGTAGAATGTATGAATACAAATTTTGGAAATCTGGATATCATTATCCTCCGAGCAGCTGGATTAACTCATTTTCAAAATGAGGTTAAACAAAAATTGTGTATTTATTTAAAATTTTCTCTTAAAACGGTGTTCACTATTTAGACTTTTATAATAATGGCAAAATCAAAAATAACTTTTCATGGCAAATCGACCACATATTCAAAACTTTGCTCTCACTTTAACAATTTTGAATGCAACGTTTTTTTCCATTGCTAACTAAAACACACATTAAATATTCTAAATAAAAATGGAGATGAGCCCTTTCCGAAATTCATTTTTAAAAGCCACTCGTTTTTCGCAGCTTTAAATCATTTATTGTCACAGTCTATACGTGTACCTCTAAAAAGAGCAAAAAACTCAAATTCGAAAAATTTGTACCTGAGCTCTTTTCGAAATTCATGATGCAATTAAAGATTTTTTTAATGGGGATCTTCGATTCTTGGACATGACATTCCCAACTCTGTATTAGTGTTAAACACTTTTTGGCATTGATATAAAAAATTAAAATTTTTTAAGCATATGCATTAGACCGACTCAATTTGTATGGAGCCGAAAAAAGTGTTTTAGTTACCCCTCTGAAAATAAAGGTTGATATGTTTTATGATGATTCCGAAAATATTTTGGTTCTAGCGTTGACCATCCGTGAGCTGGACCATTTTTAAAAAAGGTATTTTTTCAGTTTTTCGAATTTTTTTGTACTCTGCTCCAAGACGACATAAATAAAATTTGTTATTATCGAAAAGATTTTTTGAAGCAGCATCAAATGGTATATAAAACTTGACCACTTGCGAACTAACTAAGTTAACTTTATTTCCAACAGTGTATGTTCACACAATATAGTTGTTTAAAGATATGTTAAAAATTGTTGAGTTCATATAAAACAAGTTTAGCTGGAACTCGCACTGCGGAATTCACGTTTGACATTTTTTCTTTGAATTTTTTTTTTAAAGTTAACTTTCTTAGATTCTCTCTGGACGCCTACATCAATTAGTAGCATTTTTGACAACTAATATGTATGTATTTTCTTACTGTCTTGCCAGTACTGTCAAATGTAAACGCTGTGTAAGAAAAAATTACTTAATGCTAGGAACACAGCTCGGACGAACGACGAATTTCGCCCAACACGACGAATTTTTCAGTTAAAATTCGCTTGAGTAAATTCGTCGTGTGAAGCACAATAACGACGAATAACAAGAGAGAGAAATAATGTGACCATATGAAAAAAAATAATTCTTTAAAATTAAAGCAATCAAAAACACAACTAAAAACTTTATTTATAGCAAAGTATTATGTATATTTATTTTAAATGCTATACAATAATAAAAAAACGATTATTAAAATAAGAGCAACTTTATTTACTAAAATACTTCTAAACTAAAACCAAATATGGTCACCTGGTACTGATTTTTCGTCGTTCGCCGGCGTATGAAATATAAATAAGTCTATTGCAAGGACGCCGCCAAGGCGAATTCATGTATACGGTGGTGTCGATACTATAACAAGTAACAACACCAAAAAACACAGCAATGTATTTTTTTGTTGCTTTCGTTGATCGATATGTCAAAAACACAAGAAACTTTTGACATTTCTCTCTCTAAATAAGAAAAAAAAGTAGAACAGCTGTGCTTTCAACGCCACCTGATAAATTAATTTGCCTTGGACGCCGCGCATGACGAATTTCGCCGGACTCTATTATTGTGTGTATTTTCATATACACCAATATGTTTCATTTTTAGCGACGAATATTCGCGGCCAAAAATTCGTAGTTCGTCCCTGTTGTGTTCCTAGCATAAGCTATGTTTTCAGATATTAATTAATCATGAAAAAGTGTTTTCGTTGATTAGGTATATAAAAATTAAAAACGTTAATAAAAATAATAAACAACTGGCAACGCTGGTGTTTTCATCAATGTAAAAACGACAAGTTGATTTTCTCTTGTTGTAGTTTTTATTTCAGTCTCTCCAAAAACAAACAACAAGACAATTTAAATTCCATTTTATTACACAAAAACGAAAAAGAAAAAAAATAAAACAAAACGGTTCAAACAAAAAAGAAAAACATAAAAAAAAAATTTAAACAAACATAAATTGTTAACCAAATAAGAATAATGAAACTCATTTAATATGGAAGAACTTTGTACTGGTACAAAAAACCGACTGTAAAACAACACAAGTTCCAAAAACCTAAAAAAACCAATTGTGGTTGCAGCACTGTGCCGGGATGGGCTGTCATGTCAAGCTCCGTGTTTGTTCATGTTTATTCAAAAATGGTCTTGTGGCACACGTACGTGTTTAATGTTTATTTTTGAAATTTTCTTTATAAAAAAAGTTTTGTTTGTTTAAAATAATGCATGTTTTTAACTCAGCGTTTTTTTTTTTAAATATTTGTAATTGTTTACAACAAACTACATACATTTAATTGTACATAAACAAAAGTGAATAGTATACAAATATGTAAATATGTATGTTTAAACAAATAAAAATTAAACCATTTTAAGCACAAACTGACAAATTGTTAACAAAGAAATTTTACTTAACGAACCTCGGACTTTTGGTCGTCACGTCTGCAATTCTTCAAAACCTTTTATTCGTTTTTAAAGTCAAAAGAATATAAACAGTTATTATTTTATTTATTTATTAGGAGTTAGAAACACAATAACAAATTATATTCTAACTTAATAAGACGAGCAATAGTAATTTACACCTACATCCTGTTGTAGTGAAACCGATCAGTCTCTGGTGGGAATCGAACCCACAATTCTCGTACGGATTTGACAATTTAGCGTCATTACGACGATTTTTAGTTGCAAAAATGTTCTATTGCCGATGGCACGACTAATACCCTCAATTTGACGATTTTTCATATGACAAATTTTGTTCAAATTTACAAAAATGTTTTTAATATAATTTCACATTTTATTATAATATAATTTGACATTTTATTATAATATAATTTCACATTTTATTATCTATAGATAATTTGATTTATTTGCATTATTTGATTGGCAGCAATTTTCATGTCTTAGCTGTTCATCATATAAAATACGATTTTTTTTAGCACGATGCATATTTTTGAGAGTTATAGTCTATAGATCAGTTAGTACTGCTATATTACAGGCATTTTACAACCACTCTCTTTAGTCTGGGTTCACATTATGAAACTTTTCTTTCAGAAAGTCTGATTTTATTGGTGTTTACTAGACGTGAGTTCTTAAGCTTGAGTCTAATCATCGCAGACGATATTTTATCGAAATTTTTCATTTTGGTATCATGGCACTCGATATCGAATGAAATGTATCGTAATATGAGATGATAGCATTCGATATCGAGTACCCGAGAACATTACATCTTTCAAGTTTTCATTCGATAGTCTGGGCTTTCAGAAAGTCTGAGCTTGCTGGTGAGAGAGGAGAAAAGAATAGCTTGTTCTCTTCCCCTCTCACCAATAAACTCAGATTTTCTGAAAGCCCAGACTATCGAATGAAAACTTGAGAGATGTAATGTGTAAACCCAGATATAAGTCAGTGTCTATCGTATGCAGAAAAATACGGAAGTTTACCCGATACAATAGTTCACTCGATAGCGAATGCGGTGATTGGACCCCAGGATTTTCGACGTGCAAAATAGGTGTTTGATATTTCTTGATTTTAGTTTATTTTCTTACTTTTCTTATGAATGCCAATACTTTTGAAAAATTTGTGTAACTTCAATAATAAGTTTATAAACGAAAATTTTTATTTAATTTAAAAAACTAAAAATAACAATTAATTTTTAAAACTTATTTAAAGTTAGTGGTTTTGTACAATGACTTTTGTGACGATTTAGTTTAGTCAATTTGACGATTTTTTCCTCAAAATTTGGCAGCTATGCGGGGCCCCCTAGCAAGAGTTATGAAGGTATGTTAGGCTCTAATCATGTAAAACGCAACGCAACGCCAAATAATAACATTGAAAGCACAAACAAAATCATAAATATTTTGTAATTTTGGCGTTGCTTTCTACAGAAATTCACTTTGCGTTTTAAAATTTCAAACGTTTTATAGCTTGAGGCGTTGAAATCTTTAAAACGGTACATGAGTTTCTGTAGAAAGCAGCTACAAAATTACAAAATATATATGACATTGTTTTTG
Source organism: Pollenia amentaria (assembly GCA_943735925.1). NCBI lineage: Eukaryota > Metazoa > Arthropoda > Insecta > Diptera > Polleniidae > Pollenia > Pollenia amentaria. The sequence continues at coordinate 176,067,984 of OX031010.1, read as the reverse complement.
CATTCAATGTAAATCTTTGGCGTTGCGTTACGTTGTACATGATTGGGGCATAAATCTCATTAGCGGTATTCAGTATTTGGTGCGTTTAAGGTTATAACTGTTAGTTTTTGCTAGAATTGTGTCATTGATAGTGATCGATATTTTAACCAACTTTCCAATGCAAATTATTGGTCGTAAAAATTTACAAAATGGTATTTGATTATTCTGCGAAATTGTTTAAAAATTCCACGAAGCAGAGCAAAAGAAAATATTATCGAAGCATTGGTTGAAAAATATGCCCAGGAAATAGTTCTGAACGAACTATTGGCTTTTTCTCTGAATACTTTTTTATTTATAATTGTCGGCTCCATTGCTTAAATTTTGTTTGACGATTCAAAATTATTGTTTATAAATGTCAGCTGTTCGAGTATTAAGGATGCAAACGCAATACTCGTAGCAAAGAAATGTTATACATTTTTAGAATTGCGCAAAAGGAATTGCATTTCTGAGTACTTTGTTGTTGGATTGCAAACAAAAGCTACAATATTTGACATTTGCACTTTCGCAATACCATTTGCTTCAGGCACTGAACTCCGCTATTATTTATAATTTTTACGACACTTACTGCCAAAATCTTTTTGCACGGATCGCATGTTTGGCAATAAGTAAATATTCCGTAACTTTGGTCTTCTTTTTTGACAGCAAGATTTATTTTGACAACTAAGTCTCCATCCGTTCTGCCCAGTATTGCCAAGCCGTATAAATTGGATTAATTTAGTCAGCCAACTCGAAAATTTGGTCATTTGAGATTTTTTTTTAATAACTGAAGCATAAAATGACAAGCATTTTAAAAGAAAACATTGTAAAGCTCGCTCACGCATTCGTTCCGAAAAATATTTTTGGCCGGAGAAATTTTTATATATTAACTTTGACGACCTATTTTTGCGAGAGATAGACAGCCCAAGTATAAATAAAAATTCCCTGGGAGTTTTTTCCATTCTCCCATTTTTCATATTTAATTATTATTGTAAAAATGGGAAAAGGGAAGAAGCACCCGAGTAATTTTTATTCATAAATAGGCTGAGAGAGAAATTTTTTTGGTTCGGCAACATTTTACCTGATTTGGTTTAATTTTAATTCTAGTTCAAAAAAAGTTGAACTGTGATGCCACTTTTTTCAATTTGTGCATAAAAATTTATTTAAGCTGTCACATATAGTGTTATTACATTTGTATTACAACAATTGTTTTTTTGCTGAATAATCAATTTCAATTAAAAATAATAAAATCACTTTTCTTTTTTCGTCCAAAATAAGTAGTTTGCTAGCTGTGCTGCCATTTTGTATAATTGTTTACATTTGTAAGCCATATGGTAGCTTTGTTTTTCCGGAAAACTTTTCCGAAATGGGTAAATCCTTCTGCAGAACACTCTCAGTAAAAAAAAAAATAATTTCCCGGACAAAAATATTGTTCGGAGCACATGGGTGAAACCGGACTTATACCAAAACAAGTTGGTTGAAACTGTCAAAGTAATCATCTTAGTCACCATTTATACAGGGATTTGGAAGGGAAGAGAGTATGGTTTTTGTGTTCGGTACTCGGCGATACGCTTTGTTCTAATTTTCTTTGTAGACATTTGCTTTGCAACAATAGCAACAGAATGTTGCCGGCAACATGTTCGTCTGTGTGACCGCGAATGAAAAAAAAACAAAAGAGAACTCCAGATGGTTTCCTTCCAAATGTTCGTTAGTCTAAACTCGAACTTAATTGTAATCTCATAAGGATGACAAGCGAACCATATCTCTACTATCGATGAATATGAGAGATGCATCACTTTTGGTATCTATAATTACTGGTCACCCACTGTCTTACAGGTAGACATGCGGAGCATCTATGAACCATACACTGTGATAATTGTCGCAACTGTGAAAATGAAAAGAGGTAAAAAGCGTAAAAAATACTCTTTGTTACTGTCATGCACTGGCAAGAAAACGTCGAGCAAAGATGTGATCTGAAACTTTCGAAAAATTCTCTGATATTTTTGGCATTTACCTGAATTGCATATTGTTGGAAGTTATATCGCAATGGATTAACTGATCTAAAGCGGGGTACACAATATCGAAGTTTTATCAGTCAAAATCCAACCATAACATAGTTTGTAGTTTATCGACGAACATTACCGGTCACACTATCAAGCAAGCGAAAATTTGAGCAAAACTGTCATTCATATTCGATAGTGTGTACCCCGCTTTAGTGTGTCGGTTGAGGACTGACTGTCAGTTATGCCTAACTGATTATAACTAGTTATTGTTTTTTTTTTAAAGCTGCTACCACTCTTTAATACAATTTTTTTTTCTCAAGTGTATTTGTAGGCGTTTGTTTGCCTTTATAAAAAAAACAATATAAACGAGTTTTTTTTTCTTAATAAAACAAAAAGTAATCGAAAATATACTCGTTTTTAAAATACACATTTTATTTGACACAGACAAACGTATGCCAAATTATAAATATTTTTAATTTGGCTAACAAACTAAATGTATGACTTCAAATTTTGATTTCTATCAAAATACAACATGTCATCTAAACAGGCAGCTAAACAACATTAATCAAGTGTCATTAGTAGAATGAGTAGTTAAAATTGAAATGCTGGTAATTATGGGGCAGATCAGATGCTCGCAAACTTTAGTTTGGCTAATTAATATTAATTTAAAAATAAAAACATAAGAACACAGATTTTATTTGATTGTATTTAAAAAGGCTTTTAATTTTTTATTAATAAAAAGTGGTTTGTTAATTATTGTAAATTTTAACTAAATATAAACATACATAGAAACAGGGTGGCGCATAATGAACGTTAAGATTTAATAAGAAATAAATTTTACGTTTATGTGTTTTTTAGAACATGACGGAAAGCCTCAGCTCAGAATGCAGAACCAAAGTTGTTAAATTTTATTTTAAAATTCAGCATTCGATTATTCAGACAGAAAGGTTATATCGAGCGATGAGGCGCATTTTTACCTCAATGGTCACCCAAAATTCAAGAATAATTGTTGAACATTAAATGCACCCACTAAGATGCACAATGGTGTGGAATTTTTATTAATTTCATGTTTTGGATTTCTTTTCTTTACTAAAAATAATTTAATGAAAATTAAATTTGATGAACTTAAGCCTGATTAAAATATAAAAATTTTAATTAAAAACCATAAGCAGTTCAATAAAATAACCACAATACTAATTATTGCTAACAGCTAAGGCTCGAGCTATATGATTACATTTGTCCTTCAAGTTGTGCTGAAAAATGTCAACAAGAAAAAAGAAAGATAAAAACATGAAAAACAAAAAAATATACTTTGGATTTCAAAAAGAATTCTTGACAAAAAGTACGAAAAACAAAAAGATAAAGATTGATGTTTGACTAACGACGTCATCCGTCGTCAATGGCGGTGAGAGCTAAACGGCAAAGCCCACTGAAGAGATTGTGTGTTTACAATCGAAACTAGTCTGGGCAACCTGTCCGTGAAAACCTGGATTCAATTCCCAGCTCAGTCAAAAATGAAAAATTATCAATAAATTTCAATTCATTTCATGTTGTAAAATTCCTTTCTTCATAAAAAAAATTTAATGAAAATTAAATTCAATGAACTTAAGCCTGATTAAAATATCAAAATTTGGATTAAAAACCATTAACAGTTCAATAAAATAACCATAATACTAATAAAAAATTTATACAAAATAAACATGTTAAATTTATACCGGAAAAATTATCCTACTTTGACTGCAGCACCCTGTACTTCTAGCAGTATGTCGTAAACATAATTTTGAAGCCTAAGGTGCCCTCTTTCAATATCTTTTTAATTCTTTAAAATATCTTAATTATTTCAAAAGTGATAATTTTTGCAAGGAAAAAAGTCGAATGGTCAATGGCGGTGAGTGTTAAACGGCAAAGATTTCTGAAGATAAAGTGTGGTACTATCGAAACATGTCAAATCAATGTGTCCGTGGGTTCAATCCCAGCTTCAGTCAAGAATGAAAAATTATCAATAAATTTTAACTCATTTCCTCATTAAAAATAATTTAATAATAATTAAATTTGATGAATAAAAGATAAAAATGTAGAATAACTTCAGAAAATATCACTCGAGAACGAAGAACAAGTTGCGGTAAATGTGAATGGCTTTTAATACCTTGAAATGATTGAAAATTTTTTTGAAGGCCGCGGTAGAGAATAATCAAGAATTGTGGCTCCAACAAGATGAAGGCCCACAGCTCGTCTAGCTATGGCGTTACTTATGCGCCACCCTATATTTACGCACAAACAATATTCTTTTAGATTTTGAACCTTCTATGAGTAACTTTTTAAGGTATATTTCGATTAAAATTTATTTTTGTTTTTATAAAATGTTTTGCTTTAAAATTTGTTTTTGTCTAAATTGTTCGCACGTGTGTCAAAACTGATTGTTTTAAAATTTGTTGTATAGTTAAATTAGTCTTTCGTTTAGTTTGTATACCTATTTTGTTTGTTTTTTTTTTTTTTTTAATTAATTAAGTATTTAATTTATGGCTTGTTAAATAAAACGATCAGAAGTCGTGACAATGTTAAATAGAAAAATGGGGCTTTTGGTTTCAAATGAGTTTTTGTTTTCAAAACTTTTAACCAGTGATAAGCACATTCTTAGTTTCTCGGTGCGCATGTTTAGGCAAAATTGTGCTTATGCAAAGTGAATGTATATGTATGCTTTATATTGAATTCGTTCTATGTTCTCTTTGGTTTGATTTTCTTTAAAGTTATGCCTTCAATAGCAAAGCCACTGAAGAGGAGTTATTTGACCACAAAATATTCACAAAGACATCACGAATTATGACATCACGCCTGATAAGCTCCTCCACAAGCTATTGACGACATTTACCTTCACGCGGATAAAACGTAGAACGTGCGAAGGCAGACAAACAGAGACGGCGTGATTACTCTCAAGAAATAATAACAATGACGCGCAAGATGCTTTTGCACCCCGAGCAGTTAAACAAATGCTCTGTTTTCTTTGTTTGAAGTTTTTTTTTTAATTTAGACGCCAAGGAAACGAACTTTATTTTAGTTCGTTATTTCTACCCAAATATTTTTTAAGGGGGAAATGTAGTAACCCCCTCAAAAAGAAGAAAAAATTGACTTTATTGATAATTTTTATTATACCAATTAATTTTTAGCTTATACTTAAGAAGTTATTCTTAGTTTTTCTTATTAAGCCAAGATTGCCTAGCTTGGCCCACGGTAAGTAAAGTCTTTGAATTTGCCTAACTTTTTACATTTTCAAATATTCGATTTGCCAATTTCGTCCTAACGTACTAAACAACTTTTTGTTGAATAACATTCACCCCCTTAATCTCTCTGAGATCTTGGGGAAATTTATTAAGGCATCTGGGTATAATATTGGCCCTGTTTGGTCTTTTACGTGTAGGAATTTCTAATGGCCCCGTTTATCACTGAGAAGTTTAACTTTTTATATCAGCTTCACAACACAGAAAAAATTAAAAATTGTCTCTAATCTCCAAATTTATAAAAATTCAAAATATGAAGCAAAAAAGTGGCTGATTTTGCACCTATTACCAAAATGATTATATTGTCTACTAAAAATTGTAAAATTTTTTAATTAAAAAAATGATCAAAAAACTTTGCCATTTCGAACAATGTGTTAATTTATTTAATTAAATATTGACAATTCCCAACAAAAATTCTACAGGTTAAAATTGTTTTATTTTAAACGAAAAAGTCGATTAATAATTTTTGATATTTAATTAATATTTTAATTAAAAACTTATTTCAAAACAACTCAAATATTTAATAAATCAACATTACATTTTTAACTAGAGTAACCCTGGCCGCGTTGCTGGATAATACAATAACATACGTTTACGTCTTTGTATTAAAAATTAAATTTTCTAGAAAGAATAGAACTTTTCCTGAAAAAGAAGTGCAAAATAATATAAATTTTTTAAAGTGAGAACATCAAAAAGAAAAAAATTTATTGCAGAGCTTGGTGGTAAACGACATTTGTAGTATTGCCATTTTCACAAAAAATGAATAAAGACGACGGCTTCCCAACACGTGAACATGCAACATACAGTTGACCGTGTGAAAATACAAGAAATTCGAAATTTATTCCGCAAACTTGCAACGATTGGCCTTGAGTTTTGTTAATAGTCATTGCAAAAGCCAAACGAACGGGAAATTGTAATCGTTGAAATTGAAATGCCATATCAGTGGGAATCATTGGGATTCATGATATTAAAACATCTTCGCCTTTGAATTTTATATTTTATTCAACAAATTGGTAAGAATTTTCGTATAAATGAAAACATATATTTATATCTGAATTGAAAACCACATTATTAAGATTTAAATTTTGACTGAAGGATTACAAATCAATCGCACTGTTAACTTAAATATCAATCAATAAACACACAGAAATTAAATAAGTCAAATGACGCGAGCAAGCAGAGCCTTATACCGACAAAATGTAATTCTCATAAGGAAAAAAATACATTTTATATAGAGAAAACACACCATCATAAAAGTGCGCGTATAACGCATATTCTTAGAAATTTTTCGATGGTTTTTTTTTAAACCATCAGTGAAAGTAGACCTTTCCAACGCATGTACTTGTTTGAAAATCGGTTGAGTGGTTCTCGAGTTATAAAATGACGAACATAGGACAACTTATTTTTATATATATAGATTTTTTTTCAACTAAAAAAATAATTGATTCAATTATCACATTAATTAAATTTAAATACTTTTTAAACAGTTTTTTTTAATTGATAAAAAACTTTTTTCCGTGAATAGGGAAGCTGGTGCTGATTATTGTAACACCTTAAAATATTGATCCTAGACCTACCTTTTAGTATGCCGATCGATTGAGAGTAACTTTTGAAATCGATCTATAGACGACCACCCGTCCGGCTGGCTATTGATGTAAACCTTGTGCGCAAAGTACAGGGGGCGAATTCTGGCAGTCGTGATCGAATACTTTTTCGATTCGAATGCAATTTTATTTCTAACTGCCTATTTCACTAAATGCGAACGAACGCTTTCGTTCGCACAAATATATGTAAAACAAAAACAAATTTTTGAGAATTTGTTTTTGTTTTACATGTATTTGTGCGAACGAAATCGTTCGTTCGCATTTAGTGAAATAGGCAGTAATTCTTTCAGTCGATACTGAACGAATTAAAATTATTTTTTCAGTGTTGTAAAGCATTTATTTGAGTTAACACAGCACTGAAAAAATATTTGCGATTCGTTCCGTATCGACTGAAAGAATAAGAAATAAAATTGCTTTCGAATCGAAAATGTATTCGATCACGACTGCCAGAATTAGCCCCAAAGTCACAATTTTGGAAATAATTTTATGAAATTTGTTACATACGTTCTAAAATGGTGACAATCGGTCCATAATTTCCCAAAGCCTTCATACAAGTTTCTTTCCGGAATAGAGACTTTGCGATCATAAACCATTTTATTATGTTGGTATTAAAATTAAATTCGGTCCAAACCTATTTTATTGCAATCTAATGGCGATTTCTTTTCTGAGAAAAATGTTGCATAAATGGTACATGCTCTACACAAAAGAGATAGAGCATGTACCATTTATGCAACATATTTCTCAGAAAAGAAATCGCCATAAGTCATCCTGCCAAACTTTATTGGAATCGGTACGAAAATAGCTTTTAATGCCATAACTTCGTTATAAAAGTTAGTACATATTGGTATAAAAATGGGTGACAATGACTTTTACGATAGCTTTTCTGTTATGACAAAATGTTATGCTGGTGGCTCCACAATTAAACATAGGTCTCATATAAGCCCCCTTCCTAAAATCACTTAAAGGCCAACAAAATTCATATAGATGAAGATAACTAAATAGTATTCGGCACAAAGAAGTTTCATATGAATCTTACCCTCATAAGATAATTTTGTTCTGACGGGTACAAGATTGCCCATGGGTCCCAAATAGGATACCGTCGCAAAAATTAGTTTTTATATACAGTAGTGTAGGGTATCAAACAGTTGGACCGATTTTACTTTCTTTCTTGTTATTAAATAATATACATATGTTTTAAAAATTGTTGGCTATAATTCTTTAGCTTTATTCAGTAATTTTTCTTATATATTTTTAATAAATTAACATAAAATTCACATTCAGTTGTTTTTTGTTTAGAATTTATTTTTAAAGACAAAGCGCCATAATAAAAAAATCTCATATAATAACAATCATGTTTTTATACACAGAAAAAAAATGTGTTTATTAAAAGAATTTTTTTTAATTTTAAATCTAAATGGCCAACTTTTTTAAGTTAAATTATCATGATTTTACACAGAAGTTTTTCAGAATCCGATCTCGATTATAATGGTCTCCTCCTAATAGTTTTGCAATAGATGTAAGACTTTAACCAGTTACAGTTAGCAAATACTACAACTCTAAGTAATAAGACGTAAACCGCGTGGAAGGCAGACAAACAAGAACGGCCTGACTGTCCTTAAAGCCGGTTATACACTTTTCTAATTTTGACAAGTGTGTCCCATTGTAAATGTTAAAATCGATTTTCTTGTGCGCTCAGAGTTGATTTTTTTTTTTTTTTTTTTTTTTTTTTTTTTTTTTTGTAAAGCAGCGAGATTCACTATGTAAGTTATTGCATGACAGCAGACATTTTTAATGTCCGACAAAATTCTGTAAGATGGTCGTGTTTAGTATATTAAATTGCGGTCATAACGGCTAGTTTACACTATTATACTTTGTATATATACATACAAGTGAAAAACTCAAGTAGTATGTAAATGTGTGATAGTGTGAATGCAATGTGTTATGAAAATGACAAGTATTACGAAAACAAATTTGACAGCTCATAAGACTTTATCATTTTTAGAAATTTTTCTTAACAATAATACTTTATATTTGATCTAGGGATGGGCAATAAATATCGATATATCAAAATATCGATATTATAGAAAATTATAATCGCCGATATTAAAAATATCCATATATCGATATATCGATATTTATCTACGACTATCGAATTCGATATTTTTAAGATCTCTTTATAATACAATTCAACATTTTAACCGTTGCTCAACTGCTTACAATATTGTTGTTTTTTAAGAATTGCATCATATGTTTTTTAACTAATATTAAGAAAATAACGGCGCTTTTCCATTGTACATTTTCATAGATTACACAGTTCAGTTTTGTCTCGGATTGTTAAGAGATGACAACAAAAAAAAAAAATAAGCGCGGAAAAAATATTCTGGAAAGTGTTCCTAGAATTATGGAAAGATTCTCCTTAAATATCTCCTTAAATAAAATATTGCAGTTTACTTATATAGTATGTGTCACAAGTTTCGTTTTCCGGCAGTATATAATCCGGCATTATATAATCACAATACCTTTTTTTTTTTTAGATTTCATATGGCGAACTAACTGCCGGTCCCTCGATTTCAAACGAAAACTTCGCATAACTAACCCTAAAAACTTAATTTTAAAATTGGTTTTTGCTTTAAATAAAATTTAATCGATTGAAAGTTTCGTTCGAAATCGAGGGACAGGCATTAAATTTGAAATTAAAAGAAACAATAAAAAGTTAGAATGGAATTACATGTAATATGTTTGTACATATGTAAATATGTATTGACATAAGTATATTAAGTTTTAAAATTTGGGAATAATTTCTACTCTTCAAAAATATCGATACAATATATATCGATATATTTTTTCAATTTGCCCATCCCTATTTTGATCAGGGTTACATGTTTATGTGTGATAGTGTGAACATAAACTGTAATGTTAAATTAGATTTTTTTGACAGACGCAACAAAACTCATTAGATTTATATCTCATAAGGTATAATGGAATACGTAAGACTTGTGTGATAGTGCTAACTAGCCTTAAGCAATAATCACAACGACGCGCAAGCTGCTTCTCCACCTAAATTATTTTAACGAATAAATTAAATGAACTAACGATCCTTTAACACTATAATACTTAGTATTACGACATGTCAAAAACCTAAATAAATTCAAAATGTATAATAGTGTGAAAAAAATGTGTTATGAAATGTTAAAAAATACTTAAAGAAATTACACATTCGTAAAACTCTCGCCTTTGTTTGAATTTTTTCCAAATGATAAGATTTTTCATATTATCAGAGTTGTATATTAATAGAAGCACAAGAAAAAAAATCAGGGATGTAAAATTGAAAATTTTGTTCACAAATTTTTACTTGACATTTTTTTTTTCTCTAATAAACAAAATGCTAAATGGTAATATATATAAAATTTCTTTTAAATTTTAAATCAATCACAAATATTTGTTGTTAAAATTAATTAAATTAACTTTTCCATCTGTGATGAATACAACAAAAACAGTTGTTAAATAATTTTGCGTTAACATTTAGATCAAGCAAAAAATTAAAGCGCTTTTAAGAAAAAATCGTTAATGTTTTTCTACTGAACAGCTGTTTAAATTCTACAAAGAGTTTCCTTTTCGTTTCAGACGCAAAATGTAATGAAAAATATTTGTATTTAATTAAATTTGTGTGAGCAAAAGGCTCGAGACTTGTAGAATAGTGTTAAAGGTGCTTAAGCAGTCAAAAAGTAATGGAATTGACAGATAATGTTGCCAAACTTGTATTAAAAACAAAAAAACTAAATTATAAACACAAGCAAAATATGAACAAGGCGTTATGCGCAAGTAAAGGCTCTTTAAAGACTCTACTACAGAGCGCATGTAAAATTTACGTCAGCCTGATTATTATTTTGTTTGGTAAATTTCGTGCTGTCTTGGTATAATAATCTACCAGGTACGCCCGAAGCGCCAGCTGATTACATATTTGTTTCTTTGCTTTTGTCAGGGCCTTTTATGGTTGTTTCGTAATAGGAACTGCGAAATTTTGTTAACACACACATATACTATATAATAACATAGACAACATTTGACAGTTCCCATTACAAAACAACAATAAAAAGCCCCGTTGTGAGGATATAAATTTGTCAATCCGTTTGTAATTTCTATAATATTCATCTAAGTCCCTATAAAGAATATATATTCTATGTTCTTATGAGAAGCGAATTTTATTTAACGATGTCCGCCTGTGCGTCTGTATGTGTGTATGCTGAAATGGGGTGTCCTAAGACCATAGAAACGATGGGGACCAAGTTGTTATATTTTTATGTCACATATACTCCGTTTAAGTTTGCTATTGAAATTCAGCCTGATCGGTCCACAAAAGACTAAGATATGAGCAAAAAGCGACGACCGCCTCTAATTTTACTCATAAATTCTTTGTTTTTTTTTAATTTATTGTATGTATATCTGAAGAACGGTAAAAGCCAAAGTTCCCAGTTGGAGAAGTGGGAGTGGCACAAAATAGATTTAGTTATATCTTGTCTCACCATAATGAAGGGTATATAAGAAGGGTATATAGCAATTTTACTTGTTTTTATTGTACATTTGTTGTAGCTTAGCACTTACCTGTTAGATTATTGTACCATGAAGACGCTGTTAAAACAACAATTAAGTCTACCAATCCCTTTAAGGGAGGATTTTTAATGTTTCCTTTTAATTTTATGGTTTTTATTTCTTTGGCAAGTGTTTGTAATAAAATTGTAATTTTTGTATTTAAATTACTATATCACGTTTTAATTTGTTTAAATTTATTAATACAAATGTATGTATAATACAAAGGTATGTATTAATATTTTTGTTGTTGTTGTTTTTTTTAACAAAATGTGTCTTGCATACGAAAAACTGATTCTAACAATAAACAAATTACAAAACTAATAATAATAAAATGGAAATGAAGTAAATTTAATGATATCTTATGGATATTAAAATAATTTCAAAACAAAATTTTGGGTTTTAACATTAATTTTTTTTATAAAAATAACATAATAAATCATTAAGTAAACAAACAACAAAAGTTAAATCATTTCAATAAATTAACATAAAAAAAAAAAAAACAAAATATGAAAACTAAAAATTATATTAAAACAAAAGAAAAACTATCAAAATAAAAACAAAAATGGTATATAAAAGAGAATAAAATGGAGTGCTGTGCTTAAGTATTTTAATTGCTGGTACTGCCAGATTGAAGCAATCTGGTCATTTAATAATTCACGCAGTGTTACCAAAAAGTTAAATTCATTAAGCTCCTTTCAATTTAGTCCTCAGTTAGTTCTAGTTCAGTTTAAGTTAAGTTTAGTTTAAGTTCAGTTCTAGTTTAGTTCGAGTTCAGTTCTAGTTCGGTTTAGGTTTATTATTAGTTCAGTTCTAAAAAGTTCAGTTTTTGTTAAGTTCCACTTCTGTTATAGTTCAGTTTTATTTCAACTCAAGTTATGTCCTTTGTTTTTAATTTAGCATTTTCCCAGTCAGTTTTTCTTGTTAACACGTTTTTTGTGAAATTGGTATTTATTTTTATTAAACGTCAAAATGTTGCCACATTAAGGCTGGGTTTTTGAGATCTCAGTTAAACTATCTTTAGTTAAGCTGAAACAGAATGTTCCGCCATAAACAAGTTTTGTTTAAAATGTTGAAAATAATAAAAAAATAACTTTTCGCCGGAAAAATCCGAGTTTAAGAGTACATTAAGTTAAGTTTAAACTTAATCCTCATCTCAAAAACCCGGCTTTAACCGAAAAACAAAATAGAGTTTTAAACTTTTAAAAGTTTAATTAGATTCGACTTATATACTTAAGGCCTTCATAAATGTATTGGAAAATGAAACACATAACACAAATCAAATGTGCGTACAAAATATTTGTGGACAACCACAAAGACAAATGCTATGCTTTACCGATTGTCGAACAGTTTAAATAGTGTTGTGAGCAGTGTTGTCGTTTCTACTTTAAAAAAAAACTGATAATTTCTAAAAAAAAAATATCAGTTTTTATGGGATAAAAACTGCTCCTTAAAAAAACAGGCTGTTGACACTTGCTTTGACAAAATTGCATAATTTTTTAATATATGATGAACATTGGGCGGATATAAATATGGAATAAACTATGGATTTTGCAATTAATTGTGGTGAAGAATATCTTTTAAAAAAGACAAAATTGGTGAAAACCCGTTCAATTATTTAGAAAATCTTAGATTAAATCCACTTTAACTCAGCCATTTTTTATCCGATCGAAGGTAACCAGCATTTCACTCTGGATGGTACCTAAACAAAAGTATTCATCGAAAAACGTGCATTGAATCATGTCTATATCGTTTCCCGTTACTTTTACGACAATAACTACGAGTAATAATAGTTTGAGTAGAAAACTTGCAAAAACCATAATTTTGCAGGCCTGTGTAATAAAATTAGGGATTACTGTTCGGTTTCAACCGAAATCTAAACAGCGGTTTTAAATGTCTAAAACCGATAATAAAAAACTCGGTTTTCAGCTTTTATTTTAAAAATATATTTATGCTTAAAGAAATTGCAAATTATATACTCGTATAACACTCGTTCATCTCATAAAAAAGTTTATACATTTAAAAAAAAGTACTAAGAAGGTGCTGTATCGGTTAAAAATAGAAGGATCTTTTGTCGAAATCTTGAAAAATCCTGTATTTTTATCAGAGCTCCAAAATACTTTATTTATAGGTTTAAAAATTTTGTTGGATGATTTTTTTTGTGTTTCTTTTATATATTTCTTGAAGAACTTTATTTTATGGTTATAAAATTAAAAAAAATTAAAAATTTAAAAAAAAAAAAAAAAAAAATATGCATTGAAAACCAGAATATGCACTTTTATTAAAATATGCGGCAATATGCAAAAACCAATCGATGCCATTTTATCGCAAATTTAATGTTTCGGAAAGTTAATTGGTCGACTTCGTTCTTAAGCTCGGATCACACGATTGCCGCATTGCACCAATTTTCACACTTTTTAATACCGCAATCGTGTGACTGCACAATCAAATGCCTCATGTACCAATCGATGGCAATATTGTGCTTACTTTTACCAAGAAAATGCAACCCTGGTGCGGCAATCGTGTGACTACTTGATATGCTACCGCGCGTCAATAAAACTGGTAAAAATGTACCAATATTTATTGGGTTCTTGTGCGGCAATTAAACTACACAATACGCGGCAATATTTGCCTTTTTTAATAAATTTACTTTTGTGTGTTTCTTTTAGTAGGAATAAATTAAAAATAAAAATTAAATTTATCAAAAATAAAAATTGGGAATTTAGCAAGTCATTAATAAATGAATTGATAATAAAATTTGTATTCCTGAAAATAACTTTTGATATATAATTTTTTTTTAAATTAGTGCAATAGCTGTTCAGGACAATATAAAAAATTATATACAGGAAAACGCAGCAAAAAGTATTAAAATTCTTTAAGGCGAATTTATTTTTAAATATAAAAATTCTCTATTTATTTATATATTTAAAATAAAATTTTACTTTGTTTAATTTTTGGAATTTCATATATTTTACTTAAAAATTTTTAAATAAAACTATTCAACAAAAATTTGTTTGAATATATGATACAATTTTCTCTTTTTTAATGAACAAGCCAACTGGGTCTTTCAAACCCAACAGATGTTTTCGCAGTTGACACAAGTAAGAACAATCGTGTGACTGTGCTGCGGAAATTATTGTACCCATTTCGCTTTGTACCAACTAGCGGCAATTAAATTTGTATAAAACAGGGGATTCGTGAGATTTTAGAATATTTTATTGGGCAATTTCATTATTGTGCGTCAATAAAGCACAAACAAAATTGTGTTATATTAGTGCATTTGCGGCAATCGTGTGATATCAGCTTTAGACCATCGACAAAAAACTTGCATTTGCATGGAAATCGCAGCCATGTTAATTACCAATAATATGGCAGCATATTAAACCTTTTTTTTACTTATTTTATTATACTAATTTTATTTTAGAAATGTCTGAACTAAAATCTGGAGTTTGGTAATATTTCAAATTATTACAGCACCAGTCAAACACAACAAAATGCAAGATTTGTAAGAAAAACCTAAAACCAAACCCGACGGGTTTTAATCATTTTAAAACCGTAACCACAGTTTCACATTTTTACGGTTTTTAGCAAACTCTTAATTAAATGCTATTTTTATTATTCGAATATAATTGAAAAAACTGCAGTGATTAATAAAAACTGTTTTTGAAGTTAAAATCTGCACATTTGGCAACGCTGGTTGTGAGGGTACAAGCATTCCAAGAAATACTCCTCAGACAGAATTTTTTTCGAAACCTTTCAATACAGTAAAAAATGTTTGCCATACTTCTAGTATTTGCAAATTAACTCGTGCAGTCTGCGAGAATTTGTGATGTTTACTTTTGTGCATTGGCGTAGATAGAGGAGGGCTGGGGTGTGTAAAACCAACCCAGACTCGCTATTGCCCATTACAGACTTTTTCCCTTTTTTTTAATTGCTGTTTTCGTTTCATATTTTTTTTAATCGTATTGATATTTTCAATAGCCGATTTAGTGTTTTTCTCTTAATACATTTCCTTAACACATGGGATAAAATCTAAAATTGACATGAATATCTATCCAAAAATTTACAAACTTTTACAAGTGACAGGCAATAAATAGATAAGGCTTTCTATTAGTTCTACTGGGTGCAAAAGAAGTTTCTCAGCTTTGCGTAGAATAATAACAAGGAAACGTAGTGCAATCATTCAGGAACGATTTTCTTATTTAGCAGTTTTAAATAATAAAAATAAAATACTCAAATACAAAATAACTTTAGAAGAGTTATTAAACAAATTTGTAAAAAAAAAAATATAGAAAAAGAACATAAGAAAAACATTTTTAATAATAAATTGATTTTACGGCCAGGCCCACAATGTCGACAAGAACATTTCTTTCGCATTTTTATATTGAAAGCAAAAATAAAAAACTAACATTTGTTTTTGTTTTCAATATAAATATACGAAAGAAATGTTCTTGTTGAAATTGTGGGCCAGGCAGTTAATGTACTGCCATATTCTGGAAACCGAATTTGAGGAAAATTGAAATCGAACATATTTTAAAAACCTTCCTGTTGTAAAAGTTTATTAAAATTCTTTGTTTTATATACTTCTTATTTGGAGTATCTACATCAGAACTCTTCTTAAAATCAGTGAAAACACTTGTTAATTTTAAGTTTTAAACAAAGTAGTTATCCAACACATTAAGCCCAGCAAAAGTGTATCGGCTTAATGTGTTGGTTAACTAATATGAACTTTAACTTTTTTTTGCATAAGGGGGTAGTTAGTTTGTTGTTCCATTTATTGCAAACTGAATTTTTTATGATATTTTTGTTTTAGTTTTGTTTTAATAACAAATTATTTTGTTTTAATAAAAAAAGTATTTATTTTTTCTTTTTGGAAAGGGGGTGCATTTGCCCACCCCAGTCCAGCAACGGCCATGCTTGTGGGGCGGACGCATACAAAGAATTACTTTTGCGAAAATTGTTCTTGCAATACTATCAAAAAATTAACATACAAAATATTTCGTACACACATATCCCAAGCTCGAATTAAAAAATTAAGAAAATGTGTATTTTGTTCCCACTCTCATGGCTGTGTGTATTTTCCATTCCCTTGTTCCTGTTTGAGAGTATTTTTTATACCCGCACTTTTACTATAGTGTAGCATTTACTTTTTGCTTCTACACGTTCACACACTTACGTAAATTGGTTGTCTACACTAATCTTCAGTATTCGTTTTTGACAGCGACACTACAGTATAGAGTTTGAATAATGTTCAACGATTTGAATGTGTGTTCAATTGGTATTGTACAAGCCTTTTTTGTGTACCGCCCTTATATTGTTTGAATCATCGAGTTTTAGTTTATAACACATTAACATACCGGTAATTGAAATAATACTTAAGCAATGGGTAAACAATTAGAATAATTGTTGTTGTTATTGATTATAATTTATTTTTATTGTTGTAAATGTTTTTTGTAATACCTTTAAAAAAAAACCTGACAGTCTAGACATGATAAACTTAATATAAACCTAAAGTATTGAGTCTGATTAGACTTTATTATTTATTGGAAAAACAAAACAATAAACAAATTAAGAAAAAGGAATAAATGCATACATTTTATTTTTATATATTTTTCAATTAAACAAAATAAAAAATAAAAACAAAACAAAACAAAAACAAACCAATAAAGCTGAAATAATAACACAGGTGCAAAATAAGTGTTTTAAAAACACTCAGCCACAGTAAAGATCAAAACAATTATGACTATAATGAATTTGCAATTTGTTAAGCCTTTAATTGAAAATTTATATAAAAATGCTAGATTTCTCAGGACAATAGCAAACGACAAATAAAGCAAGTATTTTACACTTTGACAAATGCATAAATATATAACAATGTTGTTTGCAATAAAAAAAACCAAAATGTCTAGACAATTGGCCGACCCTGTTTAATTTTGGTGTTTTCTTTCCTGGCATAAATGTTGCCTTAATTCTGCCTTTAGCCATTCTTTGAGTGCTTTTCTAAATAAGTCGAATCTGTTAGCATATTTTATTATACATATGATTTCTTTAGTATAATTTTTTTTAACATTGAAAAAACATGAAACGCACTTTTCCCTTCATCACTTGGTACAACAAATGGCATCTATGTTCATATCTCTGAAATATTTTCTTAACTATTAAAAAAAATGTATGGGCTATCTGCCTATTTGTTTTGTTTCTCAATATTTTCAATTTACATTAATTTTAACCCCTCTATGATGCAGATATAAATTGTAAATATTTAAACAAGTAAACAATTTGTTGAACAACAGCAATAATAATTTTTAACGCTATTTTCAGACACTTAAATAATAAAAGAGGAAAGTTTTGCCTTATAGTTAGAGCGTTTTGAATAATTTTTAATTATCATTATTATCAACAACATCGCAACAAATACCTCCCACTCTATTAACACGGCAAATAGAGGTGTTACAACGCCATCACATTTCTGACTCATTAGCATTTAAACGCCAAAGTATTTAGCAACAGATAGACATTCATTCACATATTTTGAAACTTACAGGTTAAAAACAAACTAAAAATATATAACACACCTTAAAAAAATATATGTAATAAAAAATGTGAGAATAACACAGGCCAACAAATTTTTAACCCATGGACCAGAGTATAATTTTTTGAGTAGCGCTAAATTCGAATCTGTACTCAGAACCGGTTTTCCCGATTCATTCGCTTAAAGTTTAAAAACCCATGTTTTTCGCCATTTTTGAGATCTTATAACCTGTGAGATCTTATAAATGTGAGAAATGAAACAAAAATGCCACGTGATAACCAAATTACCAAACAGCTGTTTTTCTCACTTAAATGCGTCTGTAACATTTTTGGCGGGTAATTGCTGTCACGTAAGGATATTACTCGCCAATTACTGAAAAAGTGTGTCTGCAAGACTTTTGTGAGAAAGTTCCCGCTTTGAAATGTCAAATAACCTCACGCATAAAAACGGGGTGAGAATAAATTTAAACACTAAAAAATATATTAAATATCCAAAATGCAATAAATAATAACATGGAAGAGATAAGTATTTTGTTCTTGGCAAATTTTTTCATTGTTTAGGCGTTCTCAACATCTGCAATTTAATATCGGCTTCGAGTGGAATTTTATGACATTTATAACGTAACGACATAATCTCTTTCAATAGTTTTCGACATGAGTTAGAGACACACTTTTTTCTCACTTTTCGAGAAACGATGGAATATTTTGTTTCACATGTTTTCGATGCGAGAAGTTCTCACCAAAGTTACAGAACATGGGTACTGATGTAATGGAAAAATTCTGAGCACAGATTCGGATTCAGCGCAACTCAAACCTTTAGAAACGTATACGTTAGTCCCAGGGGTTCGACTTTTGCCAAATTGTGCAGGCCTGTGTAATTAGAATAAATAATAAAATTAAAGAACATAAAGCGATATTTAATGACAGAAGCCATATTTCCTTCCTTCTTTTTCCTCTTTCCGTTGCTTTTGTTATACGAATGCCTGGAGCAGTGATGCCAGACGTAGAGACAAATCCCTACAAGTTGGTGTTGTTCTTCTCTAAAAAAGTAACGTAAGAAATGGCTTTTTGTTGAAATAGTTTTGAAATTCTATTAAAAATTTAATTTGAAGATCCATCAGTAACATTCATTAGGGTTACAAAATGGTCAACACATTTTTCATTAAAAATTCAAATGACAAGTTTTTTTTGTACAATCTGTACTATTATCAATTATAATTAAATAATATCGCATTTTGCAAATTTCCACTATTTGATTAACATTTTATAGCCCAGAACATTTTGTTGCTTTTTGCGGTATATAAAGCATTTTATTCCCAATGTTTGAGTGGGTGATTCCATTTTTAATAGATTTCCGAGGTAATACATAATAGAAGTTGGAAGTTTATGTTTCACGACAAAATTTGCCATCATTAACACTTAATTTTGGGCATCTGCGAAATTTTAGCTTGAGATAAAAAGTGGTTTATTTTTGCGAAAGAAATAGGCTTCAATCTCCCATTCTTTATGGGTTACGCTAGCCCCATGTCGTTGAATATGGTACAAGCTTGCCAGTAACTTATAAAGCATACCCTTTCATTTTGTATATACACATATCGTCATCTAGAAGACCTAATAACCTATCTTTAAAACTTTCAAAATTTAGTTTTTTTTTTTATGGATTTTGCAAAATTTGAACATGTAATTTTACAAATGACAACGTGATAACCAAATTACCAAATAACCTATCAGCAAGTGTACAATTTTCTGAAATAAGTTAAGTAAATATATATTTATTTAATTTACTTTTTTTTAAAACGAAGTCACATTTGATTTGTTATTCTTTGTGTTTTATTAAATTTTATTTGTTGTCAGAAGTGAAAAGAAAATAAATCGAAAATAATTTTGAGGAAAACGTGAAAGTTCCTAAAAAGGTCAACAAAAAAGAAAGAAAAGTCTTATGAACGGTAAGGGGTATAAAAGTTTTTCAAAAGGCAAAATCGTTTACAAAAAGCCAATAGAAATGAAGCCTGGGTGCACGTCAAAATGTTGTCAAAGGGCTTCGAAAATCGTTTTTAAAAATCGTTATCCATAGGGTTTGAATTTCGACAGTTTTTGTACCTCGAAAACCGTTACGCACTAAAAAGAGAAAAATATATCAATCCATTTAAACAAATATTAAGCACCTTTTTGTATGCCTAAACAAGTAAAAGAAACTATAACTGTTATTATTTAATGTATATAATATTCATTTGTGTAAAGAAATTGTTATTTATTTATACTAATTAGTAGTGCTGATAGGTTATTTGGTTTCCGATTTTTACAATTCCAAATAACCTAAGTGACATAACATAAGCTGTGTTTAGAAAAACAAAATTTTCTCAGCCGATATATATTTCTGTTTTCATTTTAATCAAAATATGTAATTTTCATTTCAATATTGAAAATAGTTCCAATTTTAAAACATTTTTTCCCTCTCCTGTAAACTTTTGAAAACCGCAGATAGTTTATTTCGTCTTTAAGGTGACAATATACATTAGGGTCATCACTTTTTAATTTTTTTTTTTTTGCAAATATCAAATTTTACATGACATAGCCAAAATGTCCATAAAAAATTTTTAACAAACGTCATCTTTCTTTTTCGGTGCTTTAAAAAAGGTTCTCGTACGAAAGGCGTTGAAATTAGTTTTACATTAAAAAATAAATAAACTATTGAATTTACCATCAAAAGCTATTTTTGGGAATACAACATTTATTATTAATAAGATTTCTCTATGACGTGCTAAATTCCCAAATTTTATTTTTGATAAAAACACTTAAATTTATTATTGAGGAAAAGCTGGTTTCTATGCGCATTTTACTGGTTGCTTAGGCCAGATCGTCAGGAAACCTTTTCCCAAAGACTTTATAAAATCTAAAAATATTATATAAATAAAACTGTAAAGCAAATAAGAATTTTAAACACTCAGGTTTTCCTTGTAACAATATCAACGCTTAAGAAAAACAACAATAATAAACAGTAAGCTTATCTTTTCTTACATTTACCATTGTCACAATTTTAAACAGCTGAAGTATATCGTAACCACTTTAAAAATATCTAACGGAAATTCTTTGTATTTTGTTGTTACATTTAACAGAAGAGCTAAGATTTTTTTTGTATTTGCTCGTTCAGAACTCCGCTAATGTAGTAAGAAAATTATATGCGAATTGGTGCGGAAGGGTTTTCTGCAGACGTGATTTTCGTCACTAATTTAGTATTGGCTATCACGTGGTAATTGGTAAACTTTTTGTAAAAAATTAGTTAAAAACATAATGTATATAATTAGTCATGGTGAAATTACTAAAAGGTGGCCTCGGTAAGCCAGCCGTTCATTGTTTGATTGTATGTGTTCGTGTATTGATCTTGTCAAATTTGTTTTGGGTTTTTTATTATTGCTGGCAAGCAATCGATAGTACTATCGATGCAATCGAGAGTTCTGTTCCTATTGGACTATCGATAGTTTAATTTCTATTGTGATACTATCGTTAAAACATTTTGGTAAAGTCAACATTTTTTGTTCAGCGGCGCCGGCTTCATTGGCTTTTAATCGGCTGGAATGGTTTTTACCACAGTTTCGTTGAAATCATAGTAAATCTTTCAAAATTTATATTTTTCTACTTCTTTGTTTAAAATGTCTTCAAGTCCAAAAAGTTCCAACTTTCTGCGTTTCCATTTGTTGTTATATGGAATCGTAGCACAGCCTTTAATATTTGCTTCTTTCTGAGCAAAAAAAAAATATAATGTTTTATATGGCTGAAAACTAAATTGCCCAAACTTGTAATATTGACTCCAAAATTTTACCATTGATGTTTTTTGCTATGAGTGGCGAACAATATTGCCCAAGTTATGGGCCCCCAAATTTTGGATACATGATTCGTTTTATGTATCTCTAATATTACTTCTCCAATCGACAAAACATTAGTATCCAGGAACAGTTTAAGAAATTACCTCTCAAACTTAACAACTCCGTTAACCCATTAACAGCCAAATAAAGAAAAACATTTAAATTAGAATTAGGGAAAATTAATTTATTAAAACCCGAATTCTTTTAATTAATCATATTTTCTGGCCTTTTCAGTTTTAAAATTTACTCATTTGCTTAAAAATTATAAATTTTTCTTTTATTAAATAAACATCTACTGGCCAATTTCACCAAATTCAGTTAAATTCTTGTTATGCCCAATGTGCCATACTTTGGAAAACTATGGCGGCCTTCATCATATGTCTATAGACCCCAAATAGAAAACTTTAATTTGAATACTAGTCCTGAAAATTTATACCAATTCGACTAACCGTTTACAAAATATACAGGCCTGTTCTGAAAATTCCTTTAATTCAAATCACGTGATGCCATATAAAATCACACGTGTGATATTTTGGTGTTCCGTTTTTGTGGGCTTAGTAATGATTTTCAATTGCCGAAAGCACACCGAGAAACACAAAAACGGAATGATATTCAGAACACCCCAAACAACACGTGATTTAAAATCAATTACTCTCAATTTGAAGCAAACGTAGGAAATAAATAGGGAAGATAAATCCATGTTGTATAAATTGAGTTCTTCTCTCCGGGCTATGCATTTTATGCAATTACAAATAAATCTGGGCCACGATTTTGTTTTCCGTTTAATATACATATTTACATATGTGATATATTATGTTGGAACTTCTTGAGTGGAATATTCTCTTTTTATATATCGCTCATTTCGTGCAAGACCGTCACAACTCAAAATTTGGCATTTTTGAGTTAGTAATGCAGAAATGTTCTTCTCTTAAATCTCTACAAATTGATCTAAGAACGGAGAGAATTATCGAAAAAATAACGGTAATACAGATGCTTGTGACGCCAAGACCTCTCTTAACAAACTTGAGCAATAAGCATCAACAAGGTCACATTTCAGTTTGTGTTTGGCATTCCTCTTGTGGTTTTCTTTGTAGCAAAAAAAGAAACATTTAATTTTATTACTGTATTTTAGTGAAAAAGAAGGTGAGAAATAATAGGTTAGAATTTTAAAAAGGCTCTCCTGTAAAGTTTCAAATTTTGAGTTGTGACGGTCTTGCACGAAATGGGCGATATATATCCACGTAGTATCTTGGGCTTAGGATATGCAATTTAAGTTTTTTTTCTTTTTTCTTGAAAATTGGATATTTTATAAATATCTTTTCTTGCCCAGACATCAACAGCGACACAAATCATGAAAAACGGACAATGTTGATAATGTAATATTTGTTATTTTGGATCTTTTTACAAAAATTATAATTTTTTTTTAACTATTTAAAAATTTTTATAATTTGTTTTTCAATATTTGTTTACTTTGTATCAGGTTTTTGACGTTGATGATACACTTTTTGTCTGTAGAGTTTGTATTATTATGTTTGTTGTGTTACCGAGGCCACCTTTTAATAATTTCACCATGTAATTAGTATTGTGATTATTTTATTGAACTGTTAATGTATTTTATTCAAAAATTCGATATTTTAATCAGGCTTAAGTTAATTGAATTTAATTTTCATTAAATTATTTTTATGAAGAAAGGAATTTTACAACATGAAATTAATTAAAATTTATTGATAATTTTTCATTCTTAACTGAGCTGTATAAAAACATGATGTGAATCTAAAAACGGCAAAAAAAAGAGTGAAAGGTCCATAGGACCAAGTAACACTTAAAAAATGGCCTTTTATTAAATGTTAATTGTGTAACGTGCGGTGCCCCGGTAGGCTAGCTGGTAGTGAGCTAGTCTATCAGTGCCGGGGTTGCGGGTTCGATTCCCGCCAGAGATGCTGGTCTCCTGCAGACAAGCGAAGATTTTTGCGGGATTAGCATAGGAATATAAAAAAAAATATGGGCAATCAAAGCAAAAGATGAGAGAAAAGATTAAAAGCTCTTGAAATGTGGTTATATAGACGAATATTAAGAATGCTGTAGACTGCTTGTTGGTGTCTCAAATAATGAAGTATTGAGATAAAAGAACTTAAACCGACAACTATTCAAGAATATCGATATTAGGAAAATATAATATTTAGGACATATCATGGTACACAAGGTAGACCCGTTGCCACAAAAAGTACAACAAGACAAAAACAACAGGCAATTTGTTTTTGTATTTTCTTCCGAGACGTCAAAAAAAAGAGCAACACTGTGCCTTCAGCAACACAAAATAAAAACACAAATTGAAAAAAAAAAACAACACCGTAAGGAAAAAAGGCGCACTAACTATATTTAAATAAACGTGAACAAATTTAAACATACATTAAAAAATGTTGACATTTGGGGTTTAACTGGGGTAAACAGTTGACAAACAGCTGTGCAAACGAGTCTTCATACATGAGGAAAGGCAGGTATAAACTTAAAAAAAACAATTATCAAGTTGAGGATTTGCAGAAAGACGACCGCGAAGCAAAAGAAAGCTGAAAAATATTCAGGAATTTGAAAAAAAAAGAAAACAGAGAATTAACCATTTCTAAATAGCTACAAAATCACAGAATTGCATTTTTGAAAAGGCATTTGACACCCTGGCACATGATGTGATTTGGAATGTTCTTGAGTGTAAAGGCGTCCCACGTAAACTTATACAACTTATAAAATGCCTATACACAGGAGCAAGTTGCCGAATTCTACACGATGGCATGCTTAGCCGTAAGATTGAGGTTGGCACAGGTGTTCGTCAAGGATGTGTAATGTCACCACTGCTCTTTAATATCGTGTTAGATATTGTGATGCAGCACGCAATGGTGGGCAACCGAGGAATCGTATGGGGTTTAAACGAGTGATTGGAGGACCTCGAATACGCAGATGACATATGCCTCCTTTCTCACAGCCACACTGATATGTCCACAAAATTGAAACGACTTATATATCAGAGAAGGCGGGGCTCAAGATAAATATAAAAAAGACAAAAGTCATGCGTATTAACTCAGAAAACGTTAATTCTCTCCTGGTAAATAATGAAACATTAGAAGAAGTCGATACATTCTGCTATCTCGGAGCCATTATCAATCGAACTGGAGGATCTAGCGAAGATATTGCTAGTCGAATAAAAAAGGGCACACAATCCTTTGGTCAGCTCAATAAAGTGTGGAAATCGTCCACAATATCACGTTGTATTAAAATTAATATATTTAACTCTAACGTAAAATCAACGTTGTAATATGGATGCGAAACTTGGAACGCTGCCTCCCGAGACATTAAATCCTTGCAAGTTTTCGTTAACAAATGTCTTTAAAGAATTCTACGAATCTTCTGGCCACGAACTATTTCGAACATCAACCTGTGGCATGAAACAATGCAAACACAGCTGTGCGTAGAAATACAGAGAAGAAAGTGGAATTGGATCGGACATACGCTCCGCAAACAACCGTCCGATATTGCCCGAAATGCTATTGAATGGAACCCTCAGGGAAGTCGCAGAACGGGGCGACCAGATCATACGTGGCGAAGACAAATCGACTCCGAGATAAGAAAAATGCGTAAAAGCTGGAGCGAAGTAAAAAACATAGCTATTGATAGATCTGAGTGGAGGAAGTTTGTTGAGGCCCTATGCTCCTTATAGGATCGAAGGGAATATATATATTGTATATATAAATAAAGAAGAAGATTAATTAAGCATAAGTTAAAAATTTTACTAATCATTATTTGGTAAAAAAAAAAATATCAAAACAATATTTGAAATTTTTTTGTAAGTTTACAGATTTCCCATGTAATTAAACAGCAGAGTTCGCTCTGATCTAGCACTCTTTTGTTTAGTGAAAAGTGCAATAATCTCATCAACTGTGCATGGAATGCGAAAATGCCTTCTATTTCATATTAATCTTGACAAGCATTTTGTTTTGTTCAGCTCTCTATTCAAATCGGGAAAGTTCAAAGATTATGAGGACTAAATATTTATTATTATGGATGTGGTCTTATCAAATTCAAATATTAAAAAAAAAAGTTTTTTTGCAATACTACTCGTATCAGCTTAAATGGGTGTAGCCATTTTCATTATGTTTATTATTTTGTTATTTATTTGTTTTATTTTGTTTTTTTTTTTTTATTATTATAAATGTTTATAAATAACAAATACAAAATGAACAGCAAAACAAGTAATTTTCATTTTAGTATTTTTACTTATTATCGACTAAGACAAAATGACGCGAAGCCCAGCCGCCACTACTACTATACTATATGGTCAGCTAAAAAGCAAAAAGCTATGAAGTAACTTTGGCCATTAAGCTACTCATTTATAAACTTAATAAATTAAGATTTCTTTTTGTTTATTAGCAATACAATACAAACTAATAAAATTGCAATACTTAAATTTTTTTTAACTAGTATGGCAACTCC
Organism: Pollenia amentaria; assembly: GCA_943735925.1. NCBI lineage: Eukaryota > Metazoa > Arthropoda > Insecta > Diptera > Polleniidae > Pollenia > Pollenia amentaria. The sequence continues at coordinate 176,041,624 of OX031010.1, read as the reverse complement.
ATAATACAAAATGTTACACTTTCCTTCTTATCCTTATCTCCATTTCTGCGGCAGTAATAGTTATTTCCCGCATTTTGACTCTGCGCAAATCTGACAATTAGACATTTTTCTGTGATGACAGATGGCAGTAAAGATAAGGGCTTCCTGGTCATCAACAGCAGAAAAGTAAAGCCTTTGTTATCTAAGTACGGCTGCAGTTGTCTGACTAATGGCGATTCCTTTTCTGAGAAATACATAACAAACATATGTAACATATGTTCTGCATTTTTGTGTTCGTTAGTACAAAAAATACAACTGTGAAATAAAATTCCAATTTCTTTTGCGAATATGTTGCATGAGAAACATGTAAGCATGTTAAATATTTTACCCTCATAAAAATTTTTACCAAAAAACAGCTAATATTGTTCGATTGAAGATGTAAATCTTAGAGTGGCTATAGGTAACATTAAAAAGTGTTACATGTACATATATAATGTAAAATTTTTTCTCAAAAAAAAAAAAAAAAAATCGTCAAAAGGGGAAGACTGCATCTCCAAAATTTGATTTAACAGTGTCCAATGGAATCCTCAAGGTGGTAACAACTCTAGCAAGCTTATTTGTTTTATTTTTTTTTTTTTTTTTTTTTTATTATTCCTACACTAAATCCCGCGAAGCTTTTTGCTTGTCTGCAGGAGACCAGAGTCTCTGGCGGGAATCGAACCCGCAACCCCGGTACTGATAGACTAGCTCACTACCAACTAGCCTACCGGGGCACCCTAATAATTACTTCTAAAGGGTGATTCATAGTGAGGTTTGATTTTCAATTTGCTTTTTTGCAGATCATGCGTGACTCATAGCAAACTGCTGTGTAATTTTTATTCCGTATCGTTTGGCAAGTCATCATGGAAAGACTCACATCACAACAGCGTCAGTGAATGGGCTCTGAAAAAACTCAATGAAAATCCGGTGTTTAGTGATGAAGCACACTTCTGGCTCAATGGATACGTTAATAAATAAAATTGCCGTATTAAGGCTGATGCGCAACCCGACGAGTACCAAGAGCTATCATTACATCCGTTAAAAACAACGGTACGATGTGGTTTATGGGCTGGTGGAATAATTGGTCCATATTTGTTAAAAAATGAGGAAAATTACAATATTACCTTCAACGATAACGTTAACGGACTATGCGCTTCCTAAAATTCAAGCGAATGGTCTCGGTGAGCTCTGGTTTCAATAAGGCCATACAGCGAGTGAAACAATGAACTTGTTGAGAAATTTCGGGGAGCACTTAATTTCACGTTTTGCTACGGCAAATTGGCCACCAAGATCGTGCGATATACATCTTTGGACTATTTTCTCTGGGGATATGGAAAGTCTGAGGTCTTCTGGAATAAGCCAGTTAAGATTGAAGCTTTGGAAGCCAACATTACTCGTATTATTCGCGAGATACCAGTTGTTTAATATTTATAGAACATATTTTTTTTCTATTGAAATCCAGCCTGATCGTTCAACAAATGGTTGAGATATGAGCAAAAAACCTCAACTGGCTTTAATTTTACCCATAAATTCCTTGTTGTTGTTTTTTGTTTTCTGTATATCTGAAGAACTGGCAAAGCCAACGTTACCAGGTTAGGTTCAAGTATCTTGGTTATCAAAACGCAATATCCGACAAAATGTGGGCGGCATTGTAGAAGTGGGAGTGGCACAAAATAGCTTTATTTATATCTTAAGAACAGTAGGAGACATATTTGACCTAATTTTCTTCACAAATATGGGTAAAAAATACACACAACCTTTCTGAGACAAATGGAGAAGTGGGAGTGGGTCCTTCCATACAAATAAAAAATAGATTTCTGTATATCTGGAAAATCGAAGCAATAAAAGTAACCAAATTTCGTACGAATAGCTTCGATGTCAATGCATGACAGCATATAGAAGTGGGCGTGGCACAAAATAAATTTCTTTATATCTGGAGTGCGGCAGGAGAAAAATTTTCAAAATTTGGTACACATAGCTGGGTTGTCAATACACACAGTTCGTCAAAAAGTGTGTGTTATTAGATAAGATGGCGTGGCATCTTCCCATACAAAAAGATAGATGAGTAACAGCAAAAGTTACAAAATTTAGTACAAATAGTTTCGAAACCACAACAAGACATGCGAAAAAAAGTGGGCGGGTTTGGGAGAAATTAACTACTAATTTTATATCATGAGATTAGTCGCGGGCTAGCAAAGCGCATCTGGTTGAACTAGTACATATTTATATAACGTTTTCTTCTTATCGCACGCACCCTAGTGAAGTGTAAATAGGATTCGTCATAGCCGAATACAGCCCTCTAACTTATTTCTTATCTTTTAAACAATTGTTTGCCCATTTTTAATTTAGAGAGCGATATATAAATTTTAACATCAAGTCAGTCCATGATAAATAAACTTTTTATTGTTTTTTCTTTCTTTGCAACAACATTGAGGTTGGTCATTTAAGTTCTTTAAGTATGAACTCATATTAATTTGTTTTGCTTTTGTTTAATTTCATAATGTTAGTGTTTTGATTACTTTTTTAGGGAAGTGCCACACTCGTTTTTTTTTTTTCAAAAAAATAGAAAAATAAAACTGAGTCTTTATACTAAAAACAAAAATAAAATTTTAGATAACGAAGTAATAATAAACTGGACAATAAGTAAAAAAAATACAACTAAAATAACTAAAATTAAAAATTAAATTAGTATTATATGTTCTTATATTTAAAAAGACTAAGTTGCAAGTAGAGTAACAAACCCTTGGACCACTCCTCCCTTTATCCATGTTTTAATTAAACAACTTGTGTCTTGATAAAAGAAAAAAAAAAAAATATAAATTTTAAACAAAAAAAAAAAAAATGAAAAAAAATAGGTTAGAAAAACAAACTTGGACAAAAGGCTTTAAATAAAGACAATCAATGATATTGTAAACATTTTCACATTTTTAAAATAAAAATTCTTACTGTAAAATTAAAAAATACTTTTCAATACCCTCTACCGACACTGAAAGTATTTATCGATTACACTGTGTCACAAATTTTCAACAAAGTCGTGACCAAATGAATCTGACATCCATATGTAAAATTGTATGCTGAATCCGAATATGAAGTCAGAATGGTCAAAAGTAGAACAGATATTGCAAAATTACTGCTTTTTGCATTTTTAAGAAAGATGATGTCACTTTCATAAAAATATCTTCGAAAATATTGAATGGATGTTTTATTTTTTTTTTTTTTTTTTTTTGTTGAAAGATAACAAAATTACCAAAACAACCACAAGTCGTTGGTAAATATTGGTCAAGAAATGACTGACTTACAGTGGACCAAATTTAAAATTTCACAAAAATTTTAATGATTTTTTGGAATTTAGCTTTTTCAACATCTTTTTTTTTAAACCAAACAATTAGTCAATTCACAAGGTATCCTAACATGTCATATTGTCAAAATGTCCTAATATTTCACAATGGTTTAAAAATATTGTTGTTGGTTTGTTAACAAAAAGTGTCTTAAATAAATAGAACGTTGCTTGCTGTGTTTATTGTGCTGTCGTAATTAATCAGAAAAGTCCAGCGCTGAGCGGCTGAGCCGTACAACAATATTTTTAAACCATTGTGAAATATTAGGACATTTTGACAATATGACATGTTAGGATACCTTGTGAATTGACTAAATGAATTTTCTTAAGTATTATCACTTATTACGTTAGTTTTTGTGCCCCATAGGATCTAGATCGGTGCAAAAATGGCAAAGTTACAGTAGATTATCAAAAATTTTTGTTCCCGGGAATGAAATATTTTATTCATTAATTCATTTATTAATGATGTGCTAATAATCCCAATTTTTGAATGAAAACACTAAAATTTATTGTTGTGGGAAAGCTAGTTTCTATGCGCATTTCGCTGGTTGCTTAAGCCAGCTCGTCAGGAAACTTTTTCCAAATACTTTAGAAAAGCTAAAAATATTATACAGGTGAGACCATAAAGTGAATAAGAATTTTAAAACACTCAGGTCTTACATGTAACAATATCAAAGCTTCAACAAAGACACAACAATAAACCGTCAATTTTTCTTTCTTAAGCTTAGTCTAGACGATATGTTGAATCAGCAAATGTATGCTTACACTCATATGCTTAAAAATAATAACAAATGCCTCTATTAGCATATTCAATATGTTAGGTGTCTAGACGATATGCTGAAAATACCAAATTTTTCAAATTCATCATATGCCAGCAAATGATATTTCAACATATAAGTTAGCATACAATTTTTGTGTCTACACGATATGTTGAATTTTGTATGTTGAGTATTGTAGTCATTTGGTTAAAAATAACAAATAAATTTGACAATGCTCTTGTTCTATTTTTTAATGCAACTACCATTTTTGCAATAAAATTTATTTAAATCAATAAAAAGAAAAAAATTATGTCATCAGAGGAAATATCACTAGCTATTATTTGTGCAGCGCTAATTTTTGATGACGACGAAACAAAAACAAAAGCAAAAAGACGCAGAGTTTGGAAAAGAAAATGGATAGAACGGCGGGAGGAAGAAGGTTTTTGTGTTTTCTACGTATGGATATCCATCAGTTCAATCATTTGCTTTCTTTGGTATCACCAATAATAACTAAACAAGACACAGTGATGCGCAAAAGCATTACAGCAAAGGATCGACTTATTTTGACCCTACGTTTCCTAAGCAGTGGTAATTCATTTTCTTCATTGCAGTTTCTTTTTCCTATCCCAAAATCGACTATTAGTACAACTATTCCACATGTGTTGGATGCTATTTATACAGTGCTTGTAGGGAAATATATGAAGGTAAGACCTCCTAAGTATTATTTTTGTGTTTATACGCTACATCTTTTTCTCGATAATGTAGATGCCAACAACTGCAGAAGAGTGGAAAGCTATAGCGAAAGCATTTAAAGAACGGTGGAAATTTCCAAATTTTATTGGCGCTATTGATGGCAAGCATGTGGTAATGATATCGCCGCCGAATTCTGGTAGTATTTATTACAGTTATAAAGGTACACACAGCATCGTACTAATGGGAGTTGCAGATGCTGAATACAAGTTCATTTACATTGATGTCGGTCGTAACGGACGTTTTTCTGATGGTGGTGTTTTCAATCGCTGTACCTTTGCAAAGGCGATGGACAGCAACAAATTAAATTTACCAGATCCAACTGCATTGCCAGGACGAGACTTACGTGTTCCGTATTTACTTGTTGCAGATGCTGCTTTTGCTATGCGACCAAATCTAATGAAACCGTATGGTCAACGTGGCTTAACAATGGTGCAACGAGTGTATAATTACCGAATGAGTCGTGCACGTCGCATTTTTGAAAATGCGTTTGGTATAATGTCAGCACGTTTTTTTTGCGGTCACCTATCCATTTAAACCCAGAAAGAACTAAAAAAGTGGTTCTAGCAAGCTGTGTACTTCACAATTATATGATCGACACAAATAAAAAATTGTACACACCATTTGGATTCATCGATCAATATGATCAAAATGGAGGTTTAACTGAAGATACTTGGCGACAGGAATACAGTTCAACTTTAACATTTTTACCGCTAGAAACTCCAACAAACGTTGACGTTCAATTAATCACCGGTGATAAAGAAATACAAAAAGAATTGACAATATATTTTGTAGAAGAAGGTGAATTAGGTTGGCAGTATCAGCAAATATAATTCTAAATAAATACAAAATAAAAACCTTTTTTAAAAACGAGCTTTAATTTGAATGCACCAAAAAGAAAAAAATAAACTTTTACTATCAACTTATAACGTCATTACACAATTAATATGATGTAGAAGCTTGTCGCTAAATTTATGTGCTCGTATTTACTTAGTTTGAAAATTTTAATAGTTAAAACCAATATCATCAAGTTCTTTTATTTCCTCTACACAAGTCAATCTCGCGACAAGCTTTTTTATCATATAAATTGTGTAATGACGTTTTAAGTTGATAGTAAAAGTTTATTTTTTTCTTTTTAGAAATAATCTAGTTGACCGTTTTCAGATATTATCTAACTTTGTATTACTCTACACAAAGATTGTAACTAAATAAATAAACAAAAGAAATATTTATACAAAAACATATATCAATATATTTTATTTTCCGCATATGTATAAATGCCATATTTACATATGTACCATTCGGTACATATGCATACAAATTTGTCATATGCTGAAAAGCTTAAATACGATTTTCAACAAATAACATATCTGCCATCATACGCAGGAAATTTGTCAATCACTAATAATACGCTGTTCACACGATATGCTAAAATTTCCAACATACGTTTGTTTGCATTGTTAACAAAGAGCTAGCAAATGTTATTAAACATACGTATGTTGAAAAATTTTTGCGTTTACACGATATGCTGGCACTTGTAACACATTTTTCATCATTAATATGCTGATTCACATATCGTCTAAACTAAGCTTTACATTCCCCTACAATTGGCTGGTTTTTTTTCCAACAGATTAATTGAATTATCCCACATTTCGATTTTTATCAAATAAAAAAACAGAACAGTAAATATACAAAGCTAATGGTAGTAACAATTAATATTAAAAATGGCTTAAAACTGTTGAATGGTTTTGTCTATTGTGATTATTTTCTGTCTCTCGCACAAGGAACCAATAATAGTCGCTCAACATCGCCTCATTATACGCCCCTTGATACCGACGCTCCATTTCTTGTATTTATTGGTGAAAGCGCTCATCATGCTCGTCACTTTCAACGCCAAGGTTATTTGGAAAGAAATTTAAGTGACAATGCAGAAGGTGTATTTTTAAAGACATATTTGCTTCTTTTTACCCGGCGTTTACACATGCAGGTGCAAGTTCGAAAAACTCAATACACTCACACATGTTTACTAACACCATCACCTTTTTTCGTACTTGCAGCCCAACTTGCAAGAGAATTTGCTTGCAAGTAAATTTTTGACACTTGCAGCAAGTAAAATGACAAATAAAGAAACAGTGTTACCGTGGATGCCTTTGGTATCAATTTACTAGTACTTAGTAATATAAAAATTATGTTTATAGTTGATTTACTGTGTGTTTTAAAAATAAAAACAAAATAAAAAAAAAACACTACTACAAAGCAACACATCTTCATGGTATATTAAAATATAAATTGCAAGTATTTAAAAAAAATTGTTAATCAAAATATTTTCTCAGAAATTTTATGATATCGGTAACTACGGCAATACTGGATTCACATATTTTAAAAATAAACATAATTTTTTCATCAAAATGGACCAAAAATAAAATAAGCAAATAATTAAATTATTTATATTTAATATTATTAAATAAATTTCGTGATAACATTAACATTATAAGGTTTTTTTTAACCCAAAAATTAAGCTTTTTTCATAAGATGTTTTCGCTTTAAGAACATTTGAAAAATTAACTTACAACTGACTGTGTAAACATTCAAGCTACTTGCAAGACTTTCGGCTATTTCTTCGACATTTTCGTTGTTAATACATATACACTACTTGCAAGTAATTACTTGCATGTGTAAAGGCAGGGTTAAGTAAGATATAAAAATGAATATTAATTAAATTCAGGCATATGAGGAGTTGGTTTTGTGAATGAGTTTACATCTGCATATTGAACAGACTTATGACGTCCATTTTGCTTTACCTTGGCTAAGCAAAAATAACAGTCAACGTCGTAGTTCGTAGGTTTACGCCAAATTGCAGAATAATCAAATGGCATATACCGACTGCGGTATAGGACATAAACATAATATTCTGAAGGCAAATTTTTTAAACATAAAATGAAGAAATGCATACTAACTTTGCGTCCGACATCCACATAAGAGATGAGCGATCCCGTGATTTTTAAAGATCATCGTGATTAGTGAACGTGATTTAAAAATTTTTGTGAAAACGGACCTTAACCTCATAACATATAATTGTTCTGGCAAACCCATTATTACCCATGGATTCCAAATGAGGTACACTCTCAAAAATTTGTCTCTAAATTTTGTCGTGTAGGGTTTCTTATGGTCAGGCTTGACCGACTAACGTGTTAATATATCTGTAGTAAATATTTTAAATTTAAATATTCAAATACAATACACATAAATTAGGGTCGGTTCTAAGCATTTAGTATTGGAAAGTCCTTCACATCGAATTTGTCGTATTATAAATTAAGTGAGATAAATGATGATCACAAAAACATAATGTGACATTTTCTTAATAGTTTTTTTTACTAAATTATGAGCATTTAAATTGAAATTTATTTAAACACATATTCTTCAACTTAAGATGTCTAATTAATCAAAATTTTGACCATCTGAAATGTTTTAAAAGAAAAAAAAAATATTTTTTTTCTTTCTAAATTTTGAATAATTTTGTTCGGATTTATACTGTTGACGTTGGTGGATTACTAAGATTATAATTTATAAAACCAAACTATTGCGCAAAGTTTAAAGTGACAACAGATACTAATACAAAAAACTTAAAACTTATTCTTATTCATTTTCGTTTTTCAAAATGAATTAAAATGTATAAAATTAAACTACTGCAAATAAAATCAAATAAAATTGTGCTGTAAATCAATCAAAATATAAGCAGAGTTGTAGCTATTTTACGAGGTCAAATGTAAACAAAAGACAGCTGTCTACATAAACGACTGTTGGTTATATCGAGCTCTCTTTATTGTTTATAAGAAAAGATAGTCATTTATTTAGCAAGTTATCACATTTATCATTATTTTTTCCAGTAGTATAAAATTTAATTTTATTAGCAAACTAGAATAAGTTCAATGAACTTTTTAAATCTCCTTTAGTTTTCTCCGAGATAAATATTCATGTTAAAAACACAAATACATAATACCATTTCTAAAAATATATAATGATTTCTTATCATTTTCTTATAAACTATTGTCGTCAAATGCGTCGCGTATTTATTTGTTTAATTAAATTAATATTTTAAATAACAATATCAAGTATTAATAAACTTTTTAAAATTATGAAAAACATCAGAGGTAGAGTTTTTTATGCCCGCCCTTTTTGTATTTCCGGGAAAGCGGGAAATAAGAATCAAATTCCCGGGATCCCGGGATTCCCGCCCAAATTTTTTTATTTATTTCTTTACTTATTTCTCCAATGAAATCAATATACGTATGTATATACATTGTCAAATTCAGAGCTCATTTGCATAATTAGAATGAAAGTACACAGAAAAAAGTGTGTTATCATTTAAAAAAAATGGTTTAAAAAGTATTTAAATTTAATTAATGTGATAATTGAATCAATTATTATTATATTTTAGTTGAAAGAAAATTAAAAATTTAATTTTGATTTAATTAAAATCTTAGTTGTTTTGAGATAAATTTTCAATTAAAATTTTATATTAAATAACAAAAAATCTTAATTGTTTTTTTTTTCATTTAAAATAAAACAATATAAACTCGTAGAATTGTTGTTGGGAATTGTCAATATTTATTTAAATAAATTAACACATTGTTTGAAATGGCAAAGTTTTTTGATCACTTTTTTAATTAAAATTAAAAATATCATTTATTGAAAATATTTTTTAAAAATTTTAAAATTTTAAGTAATCAATATAATCATTTTGGTAATAGGTGCAAAATCAACAACTTGTTTGCTTGATATTATGAATTTAGAACAAGTTTGGTGATTGGAGAAATTTAATAATTTTTTCTGTGAGTTCAGTTATAATTAACTACCAGTTATAACTGTCGAAAATATATTGTTAGCTGGAAGTTAAGGTAACAGTTAAGTTTTAACTGAACTTGATTGAATTCGCTGTAAGACTTCAATACACATCATTAATAAATATTTCATTCCCGAAAATAATTTTTGATAATAAATTTGCATGTGCCCGGCAAATAAAAAACTGAAATGGCAAGCTGCTTTATTAAGCAACTTGTTTTTTTTTAATTTTGTTTTTTTTTTATCCTCTTACAACTACAATTCGTGTTGAAAAAAACCCAGCCAATTGTAGGGGAATGTAAGAAAGAAAAAATTCACTATTTATTGTTGTGTCTTTGTTGAAGCTTTGATATTGTTACAAGTAAGAGCTGAGTGTTTAAAATTCTTATTCACTTTATGGTCTTACTTGTATAATATTTTTAGCTTTTCTAAAGTATTTGGAAAAAGTTTCCTGACGAGCTGGCCTATGCAACCAGCGAAATGCGCATAGAAACTAGCTTTCCCACAACAATAAATTTCAGTGTTTTTTATCATAAATTGGGATTATTAGCACATCATTAATAAATGAATTAATTAATAAATATTTCATTCCCGAAAATAATTTTTGATAAATTTTTTGTTATTTAATATAAAATTTTAATTGAAAATTTATCTCAAAACAACTAAAATTTTAATTAAATCAAAATTAAATTTTTAATTTTCTTTCAACTAAAATATAAAAATAATTGATTCAATTATCACATTAATTAAATTGAAATACTTTTTAAATAATATTTTAAATTGATAAAACACTTTTTTCTGTGCTGGTGAAATTGGCCGTTAGTGGAATAAAATTTCTGGAAGGGCGATTAGGAACTGAAAGCATAACATAACGAAGTAGCAATTCTAAAACAATTTTACCGTTTAACAAATTCAGCAGGAAGGCGATAATTTATTTGCTACATATATTATATAACATATTTTTTTTTAAATTTTATAACCCTTAATCAGCAGTGGTGTATAAAGGTATACTAAGTTTTCCATTCCATGTGAATTTTTTTTTAATATTCATCTAAGGTCCCATAAAGTATTTGTATTGTGAGTCCTTCGTTTATTCTAAGCTGATTTCGCCATATGGGTGTCAAATTGTTTCTCGATCTTCTAGGCTGATTGGGGTTTAATTCCAGCAGAATCGCTTCAGTAGGAAAAGAGTTATGTGGAATTACCTCCCTAAAAACTCAACAAAACCTAACACAAATTTGTGGCGAAATGCACCTATTGTCATTAAATTTCAACAAATTCGTTTTATAAGGCACCAAATTTCGTAAATATCGGTCCATAATTTACCTACGGCTCCATGTTTAGACTAATCTCGTAAATCATGTAAGTATGGCTAAAACGTGTGGTGAAATTTAGCATAATCTGCTTTCATAAGACTCAAAATTACTTGAAAGCCGCATATAAAGCACAATCTAGGATAACACTTTACTACGCCCTTAACCGCAAAACCTTAAAATATTATTATGAAATTTACACTTCAGTTTGCTAAGACAAGAAATAAAATTTTGGAAGATAGGTCTATAATTTATCATAGGCCCTATATAAGGCCCATTCTCAAAAATTGCTTAATAAGCCTTAAACTGTAGCAAATTTAAATATTGTGGTAAAATTAAGTTGGATTAAACTACTAACACAGTCTAGTTACCAGTCCGACATAGATTTACTAAAGTTTAAAAAAAGATGTTCTTCAAAATTTCCCGGGAATCCCACAATTTAATCCCGGGAATGCGGGAATGGAAAATCCCGGAAATTCCCGGGACGGGAATCAGACGTCTTCAAATATAAAATCAGACGTCTTCAAATATAAAAATAAATTTCATTTGCAACAATAGATAGGCAACCAGTGTTATCAAATTAGGGAATTTATCTTTAAAAATTAGGGATATTTTGTGTCTATTTTATATGTTTTGAGGGTTTTTTTTGCATTTTCACCGTATATTTTCTAGACCAATGGTTTTTTTTAACCCCAGGGGATCGCGGCAATCTTTCTCGGAAAAAAAATTTTAATTCAAAAACATAAAAGTATTTATAATTATGTGAACACTGGGCTTGGTTTTTTTTATTAAATTCCATGGCCCAATTAGTTGGTCTGCGCACAACTACAACAATGCAACAATAGAAAAAACCACACGCGTTTTGTTTGTGTATACAAATGGTAAAAATGTCAAAAACTTGTCACCTGTTAAGAAAAATGTGTTTTGTTTTTATCATGTATTTATTTTGTTTAATGAAAATTTTCAACCGGAATTTTGACGTACAGTGCTTGCTTCCAAAAAATGGTCTGCGGAAATTTCATGTGATGGGGCCAAATTCATGCCACAAATTTCACCCCATTTTGCACTTTCCACTGGATCTTTTCACTGAAAATAACGTACTGCATCCACTTTTAAAAAGTTTTTTACACACTGCACAATAACGCATTTTAATGTTATTACACTTTTTTTTTATTATGGTTATTTAAAATTTTTATTCACAATTTTTTTTCACAATAATTATATTTTATTTTTATTTTAACAGTAAGAAAAACGTTTTCTTGAAATCAAAAAGAATATTAAAAAAATATAACAAAAAATGTAAACAACTTTTGACATTTTGCCCATTTATGCCTTTGTATTATGATTAAAAACACAACTCTACAAAAAATCAGCAGGCGTTTCGAGCAGATCTACTAATTGGGGCATTTTAAATTCTAAAAACTTTAAATTTAATTTTTTTAATTTAAAAACTTAAAAAAAAAATTTAATTCAAAAACATAATTGTTCTTATATTAATGCGAACGCTGGGCTAGCTTATTTTTAGTTAAATGGGGAAAAACGTGGTTGTAATTGTGACACGCAAACAATCAAATCATTTTCTAAATTTAATTTAATCCTTTTTTTTGTTTTAATGTTCACCATTTGTGAAAAAGTAATTTCGCACAGACAATATGTTGGAAATTGAATTAATATTTTAAGTGCCTTTTTAGAACCGAAACCGATCGGTTTTACCATTTTAAAACCGAAACCGCGGTTTCACATTTTTACGGGTTTTAGCAAACTCTTATGTTTTCGTTTTATTTTCATTGAATAATATTTTTAAACTTTGAGAGCAAAAACGTAAAGGGGTAAAGGGGTGAAAATCATTTTGTGGCCTCGGCTTCAAAAAGGTTGAAAATCACTGTTCTAGACGAAATGCGATTTTTTTTTTTTTTTTTTTGTCATTTTAGTTTCTCACAGTGTTAAGCAAAAGAAAAAATATACAGTACGCACTCACTAATGTTGTGAAAACCTCACTACACGCAACTCCGCACCTATTGCTGCAGCCAATTTTTTTACACTGTAGACTCTACTTGCGCAACACTACACAATTTTCTGACTCGGTTATCGAAACTTTGTGTTCTCAGTTTATTTTTTTTTTTTTTTTTCATATAAAAACTGGTGTTTACCGTTAGTTTTCAATTTAAAAAAGTGTGTGTGCCTATTTTTAGATCAAGGTTCGCATTATGAAAGTTCTCTTTTAAAAATGTTCTTTAACTCTCTTTTAAACTTTCACTCGTAGCTACACATCGACATTTTTTAAAATTAAATTTTAGTTCTAAAAGAAAAACAATTTAGCCAAAACAACATAAAATTCATGAAATGTAAAAGACAAAGTGTAAAATCGTGTTCGACTTCATGTTGAGATTTACGAAAAAAAAGCAAATTCACAATATTATTACAGTAACGGACTGTAGGTTATTCAAGAAGTATTCCGTTTAGTCACTTTTAAATAAATAAACATTTAAAATTCCAAGCAAATTTATTTTTAACTGATTCTAATCTTTATTAAAAAAACTAAGTGCACATTAATACGGATTTTCGGTTGCATTTAATATTGTCAGTCGATTAAGTAAAAGTATTCTGTATGTAAAATTAAATGAAAATGAAATTTAAAACAACTGTAAATTTACTTAAAACCCGATCTACTTATTTTGTATTTTATTTCAACGAAAAGTTAATTTAATTTTTACTGTCAAAAACTCAACAGCGAATTCCATAAAAAATTAGCAACAAATTCCTTCAAAAGAATTGAATTTTCAGTTATTTTATATAATTTAACTATCAAAAAAATAACCGACAAATTCCGTAAAAACAAATGAGTTTTTAGTTATTTTATATAATTTAACTACCAAAAAATAAATTTTCAGTTATCTATTTATAGATCTGTGGCAAAAAGTAAAAGTAAAAAATGATTTGCTTGTTTTGTGTAGAAAATTCCCATATTCTATTTGTTAAAATTATTTAGTTAAATACATAAATTTTTTAAGGTAAATAATTGCGAATACCATATCGGGCATGCTGCTGGTGTATTATAATTGAAAGTTCTTTTGTAAACAAAGTGGCCAGTACAACAAAAGTAAAACAAACATGTATAACGGGGTAAGTAAATAAAAATAAATATTATTTCTCTCTCTATCATTAGAATAACAAGCGGACAGGTGTCTGGTATTTTTTAGAAACTCGAATAAAACCTGTATTGTATAAAATTACTGAATTACATAAAATAACTGAAAATTCATTTGTTTTTACGGAATTCGTCGGTTATTTTTTTGATAGTTGAATTATATGAAATAAGTGAAAATTCATTTATTTTTACGGAATTCGCTGTTGAATTTTTGACAGAAAAAATTAAATGAACTTTTCATTAAAAATAAATGAAAAATAAGTAGACCGGTTCATTTATTTTATATTACAATTTCAGTTAATTTTACGTACAGAATATTGTGAGTGTAAAGGAAAGTATGTACCCTATGCTATTCTTACCTTCCCTCTCACCAATAAACTCAGGCTTTCTGAACGATAACTTTCATAGTGTTTACCTTAACTAAGTTGATCGATTAACATAAGAGTAACTTCGTGTATTGTGGAACTTTTTTTTTGTTTTTATCCTTAGGCTTGAAAAAATGTTTAAAACGTAAAAATCCTTTCTTTTGAGAGAAATAACTGAGCAATTATCTTTTTGTTATTGCAAAAGTTTTTAGAAAGTCCATACAGGAACACCTTCTTTTCTTTTTAATTTAAAAATTTTGTAATAAAATTTAGTAATAAAACTGGTAGTAAATTTTAAATAAATGGAAAGAACTTAATCGCACGCTTTTAAAAATATTTAAAATAAATTATTTGCGTTAATCATAGACAGTTTGTTTTAAAGTCAAAAAAAGCTCGTGGTTTCTTTCTATTTTATTTATTTTGTTAACTGTTTAAAAAATGTTAACTATTTGTGGAATGTTAATAATAAGTTTTTAAATTTTTTTTTTATATTTGTTTTTGTTAAGAAAAGTAAACATCTAAATTAATGATTTCACGGTTGTTTTTTGTTCTATTAAATAAATAAATTAATGAAAAAAATATTTGAATTTTACTGGTAGCGATAAAATTCACGCTATTTCTTCGTTATTTTTCACCATAAAAATTTATTTCAATTCATAAAAAATAAGAAAATAAAAAAAAAATGTTAGTCATTTTGTAGCGTTTGTTTTTTTTTTTTATATAAAATAATAAAATGTACAAATTTTGAATTTGTGTTGTTTTTTGCTTCTTCTCTTAAATTATTTTCTATTGCTATTTTGTGTTATTTTTAGTTGTATAAAATTATTTTAAATTTGCATCTTATATTAAAATTGCTTTTAATTTAAATAGTGCAAAATACATTTCCGCATTGTTGTGATTTGGTTTTTCTTTTTTCAAATAGTGTTCAGCTTTTTTTTTCTAAATTTTCTAGTTGTATTACACAAAAAAAAAAAAAAATAAAAATTATTGCATTTGAGTTTTGGGTTGAATTGTTGTAAAATTATTATTTTAATGATGACAATTTTATAAAAAGATTATTAAATAATAAAAATGTAAGGCGAAAATACAAAGAAAAGTTTGAAAAATATTGTTTGCCTTTTCCTTTTTATTCGTTCAATAATAGAACATTTGCATGTACATTAGGGTGGGCCGATTTGCAGGGACAAAAATTTGTCAATATTGTGTCATCGATTTTTCGATAGCTTTTGGCATGAGGAAAAAAGTACCAGTACGACATTTCAAAAAAATAATTTTCGAGGCGGCCAAATTTATATCATTTATTTATTTATATTATTTTATTTGTTATTATTTAACAGCTCAATAAAATAAATAAAAATAACCACAATACTAATAATATTATTTATTTTTTTATTAATATATATTTTATTGAGTTCGGCCTGTATCAATTCCCCCTAGATGGTGTTGCCATTCAGAAGATGCTGCTGGCATATTTCTAAAAGCAACCGAGGTAGGACAGCTCCTGCTCCTAAACAAGAGGGCGAGTGTTAATTTTGCCGGATTATACCCTAAAATTGCTAACTGCGTGTGATGGTGACTCCCCCACACGTAGGCGGTTGCTAAACGCATCGTGTATCACCAATGTCAAAAAGATCCTCCATGAGATTAGGCCGACGCGGTAGGCCCTTAAATAAGTCATTTCTCCATCTGTGTACCGTATTGTATAATTTTGTACAGAAAACATGTGTCATTTATTTAAAATATAAAAGAAAGCCCTTGAAATTTTTAATTTATTTTTATTATTAAAATTTTTTTTTTTTTTTTTAATCAAAAAAAAAATAATAGGAAAAGCTTGTGAACAAAATTTCAAGTTTACATCCCTGATTTTTAACTTGTGCTTTGTAAAAATACATCTCTGATAAAATTAAAAATCTTATTGTTTAGAAAAATTTTAAAGAATGGTGAGTGCCGTACAACTGCCAATGATTTTGGCATATTTTTCGACATTTCAATACAAATTGTTTCCACACTAATAAACATTTTGAATTTTTAACATGTCGTTATGCTCAGTATTATAGTGTAAAAGGGCCTAAAGTAATACAAGCTTTTATACTTTTAAATATTATTACTACTTCTTTGCAACCGATATCACTGTGCGGCCTTGTATGTATATAATTTAATTACCAGTTACCATTCTTACGACATTGTTTCTCTGAATAAGTGATTTCAAGTGAAGGGATTTTTCCCTTTTTGTAGGAATTTATATTAAAAATTTGACATGTATGGAAAAAGGAAAAGATTTCTTACTTTTGTTCAGTGTTGCCAGTTTAGCCATTTAGTGGCTAGATTTAGCTATTTTTCACCTTGTTTAGCCATCAAAAAATTCGTTTATCCATTAGCCATTTTTATAGCCATTTTCCAACTTGTTTAGCCATAAAGATTTTTTCCGTTTTTTCTTTGAAAATAAAAATTTTTATTTTTTTTATAAAAAAGCGCATTTAATTTAAATCACAATTTTTACAAACGATCAGAAAAAAGCAACATCTCTTAGGGTCAAAAACTGCATCAGTGTATTGTGTGCAGGTGGCAACCAGAAATTTTTAAAAATTTCGGAATTTACTTTAAAGTGGCTCTCACTTCCATGGGCTAATACTGAAGTAGAAAGGGTATTTAGCTAAGTAAATATCGTTAAAAGTAATTTGAGAAATAAAAACCGTTAATTCGATTTTATCAAGTAGGTAATTTTTTTTTACCATAACAATGAAATATTTTTTATAAATTTTTTTTATTTTTTTTTTAACTAATGGGTACTAAACCTCTGCACAAATGCATTTAAAAGCCGTTTCAAGACATTCGTTTATTTTTTAAATACTGATTGTCGCTCACTCTTTGCTAACGAATCAAATGCCATGTTGTGCAAAACACATATAACAAAAAATAAATAAAAACACACAATTGCAAATTAATTGTAATAAGTGTGTTATAAACGACCAAATACGAAGTGTAAAGAGTACGGAATTTACACCAAACAGCAACAAAGCAAAACAAATCACACTAACTAAACCAAATCACACGTATCACACGAAACATATTATCAAACATTTAATGAAAAGTAAAAAAAAAAAAAAAAATAAAAGGTAATTCTATCATTTGCAAAATTAATATAAAAATAAGACATACAACGATCAAAATCTGAGAAACAATCGGCAATAAACATCAAGATCACACATTGTGAATTGAAAAGTTTACCGTACATAACTGTATTACAGACACACAATTGTTGTGTGTTGTTTTTTCGTTCAAATCAAATTATGTATTGAGTTGGTTTATTTAAATCCAACTACTGCTTTACACTGATTTGTTTGAAACGAACTACTGTTTTAACATTGATTTGGTTTTTCATTATGGATCATTCGAGCTGATTTAAAAAAAAAATTACAGTAGTTGACACAACAATAATTTGGTGTGGACAACTGTGTACAAGAAACAAATGCATTCCTGCAGGGGTTTAATGGGTACAAGTAATTCCTATGCTAAAAAATATTTAATTTTCGTTTATATTTAAGTTAAAAATTGATCCCAATTAACAATTTCATTGTAAAACTCTTTAAATGATTTTTGTTTGTTTTGTTATTAAATTTGAATGTGTTTTTATTGAAAAAAATTTTAGCCATTTTTTAGAAATCTTTAAGCCATTGTTTTTCGTAAATTTAGCCATTTTTGGTCACCAAGTTTTGGCAATACTGCTTCTGTTTAACTGTAATTAATTTAATTTCCAATTGTTGACTGTAAAATTACATTATAACTGTCAAATTCATAAACGCAATATTGCAGCTTTATAAGTTATTAATAGGCAAAAGCCGAAAAAGAGTATTTATAAATTTTTAATAGCCTATTAAACGTTTAATAAACCTTTCATAAATTTTAGATATTTATTGTAACCTTAACCCTACTTTAAGCGTTTGATAAAAAGATATTTCAATGTTTGTTTACATAACATTTTAATAATTGCGCGAAAAATAAAAATTTTTTGCCTTTTTATTTATTTTAAAACAATCGTTTTACAAAAATAAAAACTAGTAAAAATAACAATATGGATATAGTATATTTGATTTCCAGAATTGGCGAGTGTAATAAATTTGTGCAAT
Organism: Pollenia amentaria; assembly: GCA_943735925.1. Lineage (NCBI taxonomy): Eukaryota > Metazoa > Arthropoda > Insecta > Diptera > Polleniidae > Pollenia > Pollenia amentaria. Next base: position 176,022,966 of record OX031010.1, on the reverse strand, counting down.
TAAAACCATTAAAAAAACGATGATTTTAGAATCCATCGCCGAAACAACGACTGCAAGACATCCCAAAACTTTTAGGAAGAAAATCAATCCCTTTACTATTCCAGAGGAGCTATTCAAAGCAAGATATCGGTTCAACAAATTCACCGTTAAAAAATTATTGGAATGGTTAACCCGGAAATTGAATTAGAAAGAAGAGGCTGCGGTACCTCAGCTGACTTGCAAGTTTTGGTAGCATTGCAATGTTGGGGTCAAAGAGAAGTAAGAATGATTGCAAAAAAAAATTGCCGCTTAACAATACAAAATTAAGTTTTAAAATTTATTTTTTAATAAATTGAAAAACTAAATTTTAGCAATTCCCAAAAAAGCGCTAACATATTAAATTAAAGTTAAAAAAAAACGTTTTGTAGATTCAGGATGATGCTGCCGATCTTGATGGGATTTCTCAATCAGTCTTTGTTTGCTATCTGAAGGCAAAATACATCAAAATTTAATAAAAGAAAATAGTGATGCAAAAACAACTACATTAAACTTTGTCTGGTAGTGAAAAGTATTTAAACTATTTTTTAGTTATTTTAAAATAATGTTACACACAATAATTTAGATTTATTTTATTGATTTGTTCTTTATTTAAGCTAATAGGGCCTAAGGTTAATTAATGTAAATAAAAAGCAATTTTTTATTACAGTTTTACTTTTAACAGGTTACCTACACAATTGGTTTATTTTATTTTTACACAATTTGCATGCATAACTAGACAAAAATTACAATTATAATAAAATGTTGTTGCCAACATAAAAATACAATAGTAATAAAAGCGTTTAATTGTTAATCTACTGCTTTAAAGCGTTTACAAGTCAGACTTTTTATTAAAGGTTTATAAAACAAAAAGTGTTTGATAACTATTGTAAACATTAAAGTTGAAATAAGAAATTTTTATGAATTAGACCGTAAGTATATAATTTTTTTTTTTGTATCATTATAAATTCGTAAATCTAGCAATAAAGAAAGTAAATGACTTTATTAACAAAGAATGCCTAGAGAGTGATTGTGTCGTAATTGTGATGTTTATAGCTACAGTGAATGTAAAGAATTGTTCAAAACGTTTCCAAAAACCAGCATTCATCGAATGAAATTTGCTACAATTTACATGACTGATCTTGAAAAGCAAATATAATCTAAACTATGTAGATGTTGAAGGGTTTTTGTCTAAAATTTTTGTTGTTTTTATGTTGCTCTTATGGTTTTTTTATCTTATATTTGTTCGATTTTATAATTTTGAAATAAACCCCTAAATTCATATAAATGAAATAAAAATGTACAAATTTCGCTTTTGAAACTTTTAAAAAATGTGCTTGTAGGGAAAAAAGGGATTTTTTTTTTTCATAAGTGTAGGGATTTTAAAAAAAATCGCCTGGCATCACTGCTTTGAATTTACAAGAAATAAGCGTTAATTTTAATTAATATTGAAATAACTAAACACTTTAATATTTTAACACCTATACACTTTTGTAATTCTGTTCAAATGTTTATGGTTTTTTTATTTAAATGACCCAGAGAGCATTAAAAAATATACTGTAAAAAACAACTCTCAAGTTCTCTCTTAATGTGTAAATAAAGAACTATGTAAACGTTAATTGCTGTTTATGCCATGATGGATGTCGTAGTTGTTGTTCTTATTGCTACTTTTTTGAGTAATTAAAAACAACAAAAATGTTCTTATTGTTATTGAGCCTTTCGACAGTCGCTATTTTTGTAAAAATAAAAACCGTTAATTTAAGAACACATCCCAGCGGTCAAAAAGTTATTAAAAATTGAAACACATCCGATTGTTTACAATGATGTCAATAGGAAAAATAAAAAACAAGTTCGTTAATCGCATACAACTAGCATCCAAATCAGATTAGTCTTATTGATATCCCGTTGTTAAATAAAATGTAAATAGGAATCAAAAACAAAACAAACGCGAATAAAATGTAGCCATCGCACTTGCATCTGATTTGGATGGCTTAGTAATGTATCATATTTTTTTGTACATTTTCAATTGTGTATTTTGCTTGTTTTCTCTCTTTTTGTTCCGTTATTTTTTCAATTTGTTCTTTGAAAATTTTAAAGTAAAAGTTCAAAGTGTAAAGTGCGTTCAAAAGTGCAAGTGAATAAACCGTGTAATTGTTATTAAACAAAATAAATAAAAATTTGTTGAAAAATATAAATACCTATTTTAAGTATTAAAAATATAAAAAATGAATTAATTACATACATATATTATTTTTAAGTTAATTAACCAACACAAATATAAAATCGTTTAAAAAAACATGGATTTCTACTTTATTCAAATAGATTAAACCCATCCGATGATTTATCTTATTCGGACCCATCTAATACTTATACAATGTCTGCTACAAAGGACTGATTACATCGAGACAAATCTTAGTACCCTCTGAATCAGCACAATCATTGGACCCATCCAACCTTCACTTACAATGTATGTAGTGTCGGATCAATCTGATAGCCTAGGCCATCTCTGTGTAATTGTAAGTAGGAATTGAATACAGACTTTGGATGGGTCGCACTTACATTGTCGTTAGTCTCAGACCGAAGATGTATGTGATAAAAAGTCCACTGGGATGTTATTGTTTTGTTATTGAGAAAAGAGTAAATGAAAATGCAAAAGAGATAAAAAAGGATAAATAAGACAAAATCAAAACAAAACACATTCAAATACTTGTTTACACATAGACTTTAGATATGTTTGTTGCTGTGTATTGTATTGTATTGTATTGATACATAACAAGGTGCAGGGGCGGTTTTTTTTATTGTTTTTTATTTGATTCTTAAGAAAATGGCTTTAATATGTTTAATGTTGTCGGAGGTTATGTTTTTCATTTTCCGATTGTCTTGTTATATGTATGTACATTGTACATACTGTATTTGTTTTAGAGAATTTGTTAATACTTATTTAATTATTTTTGCATAAACTTAAATTGTATTGTTGTTTAAAATATTTTTAGAATATACATATTTCAAATTGTTTACTCATTATAATTTATTTATATTTTTTTTTTTTTGGAAATAATAAATAAGTGAAAAGAATTTTAAAATTTCGGCTTCCTGCCAAATTTTGTTCGATTAAATTATGTTAAAAACAGCAACAACAATTAATAAATATAATTATTTATTTGTTTTGACTTGGTAAATTAATATTTTAATAAAAATTGATTGCATTTTTATAAATAGATCTTTTGTTTAAAAAGAATTTTAAGAGTTTTGTTTGGGTGTATTTCATACCATTTACGATTATTGAACTCATTATTAAGATGTTAAGATTTTTTTACTTAATATTTTTTGTTTGTTTTGCAAGCGAGCGAGATAAATATAAAACAATGATTTAATTTGTTTTTAAGTAATAAAAATAAAACTAAAGGAATTTTTTTAAACATTTCGTTTGTAGGAAATAAAATTGTAATTAATTAGAACACTAGAGCGCATGAGTAATATAATTTATGAATAATTGTTAGTCATACGCCAAAAGATATAAAAAGAAATGGAAAATTGTTGAAATTTTTGGATGTTTCAGATGTTCTACTTGGGAATTTTTTGGTAGCTTTCGGCTTACAAATCAGGGTTGGGAAATTTTAAATGGTTAAGAAAATGTACTTTCTGACAAAAGAAATAAAAAAAAATTCAAGCGTTTCAGTTATCGGCTCAATAGTGAGTGACCAATTGCTAAAGAGTTTTATTTAACGTTTGTTCTGAGGCAGAAACTATGGAGCCGTAGATTGTTTGAAATATATTGATGCTTTCTGTCTATAAATCGAAGAGTCGTTCTTAGCCATCTAATTAATACAGGCAAAGAAAACTCTTATGACATCTTTTGATTTTACCACCTTCAACTTTCGCCGATGTTTGTTGCGTCATTGTGGGGATTGGCTATTCAGCCAGATGACCCATTTAATGTTTCGAATCTCCGGTCCAAAGGTCAACACCGAATCTGACGGTACTTTTCATGATTTTGTTTGTGATTTGTTGCTTTTTCCCAGAGTCGAGAGAAAGATCCTCCAGTCACGAAACGAGATTTAAGAACATTTTTGAAGGTAAAATATTCAGCATTATTACGATGGTCGTTGTCGTAAACGACTAAGTCGTTTTTTGTAGTAGATTAAAGAACACAGCTTGTGTGTTGCTTTAATCTATTACACAACACACAACCTGTGTTCTTTAAAGTTTTAATTAGTTTCAAAATATTTTATTTTTATATCATACGATACTTGTTGAAAATTGTGTAATGAGTATAAAATATTTTTTTAAGTTGTGTGGGTACTACGATATTTTCTATCTGAAAGAGTTCTCACCTGTTACAAATATATTTCAACTCAGAGTCGTACTCTGCTTAAAATGTTATATTTTCTCTTTCTTTACTGATTTAGAGGCCAGAAACGAATCAAGGTTAATTTTTAAAATTTTTGACAGGTTAAAGTCAGGTAAAACTTTCTCTTCGCTGTCTTTCAAACAAGGTTTTTACTTGTAAAACAATTTTGTATTTGTTGTTGGTGCAGTAAATTACAAAATTATAATTTCAAGGAGTGTTCGAAAATAAACCGAACATTATATAACTTACGATAGATACACCCAGAAACGATATTTATTTTTTTAGTGTTTTTGTATTAGTACACAATCCTTATTATCGTTCATAACTATTTCCAGGAAAGTAAAGCTAAATTCACCGTTTCTTTTTGAACAACTTTTTATATGTAGTTTGACGTCTCCCTTCTTAAGAGAGAATAATAGGCGAATCTAGGATAATAAACATTATGTAGTGTTCTGTTTTTCGTTATAACACAGAACAATTCTAGTGATTCTGTAGACATACATACATAATTTTTTAATGTTCCAAAGTGTTTTTTACATTGATCAATGAATGAGCAAACAAAAATTTTAGCAAAGCTACTTATTAGTTTTGTTATTGTTTGTTGCTGGGCAATTTGCACGACCACTTCACAAATAGCCAGCCTAGTATGTACATGTTTTGTTTTTGTAAACATTTTTTGTTGGCTGTGTTTTTTTTTTTTTTTTTTTTTTTGTATTTAAGCACTCAAAATTCTTAGTTTTTATTAGTTCACATTATCGTGAGTTCGCTGTACATATTTCTAAAATATTTATGAAAATTAGCAACTTATATTTAAAACATAGTAATTAAATGGATTGTTAATGAGTCAATTCACAGCATTACGTACAATAGTTTGTTTTTCAATTAAATGTGGCAATTTCAAAAGAACCGAAAAAATTGTTGTCTTTTGAAAATCCAAATGTAAACAATAGCGTAGTTTAGTGTTTGGTGAAAATGGAAGATTTCATGAAAGTTCTACGATATGTTCCCTTTACTCTTTCTTAAGATCATTTTCACCAATCACGGAATGCCGCTAATGATTTTTCAATGCTTTGTTTACATTTGAATGATGCAAACTATTTCACGATGTTGCCACATTTTCTTAAGACAAAAAAAAACAAAATTTAAGAATTAAGAAAATATAAACAAATTAAAAATAAATTATGTTATTTTTTTAAGAGTTTATGTAAAATTTTCTTTAGCTCAAACAAATAAATGCTAAATGTTAAGTAAAAGCCGAGAAAATTTAAAGCATTTGAGAGAGAAATGATTGTTTTCGTAATTGAAATTGTTAATAAATATTTTAACGAAAAAACCTTGTAACAATGTGTGTGTGTGTAGATATAAAGAAAAACATTTATTATTATTTAAAATATTTATGACTTGCGTAATCTTGACTAAACAACTAAATTCTATGCCAAGAATTTCTTTAAGTGTATTACATAAATCTCATTTTGTATGTAATTTGTTTATACATTAGTATATACATTTGCATTTACAAATGTTTTGCAAATTTTAATTCAGTTTAAATAATTAGAATTGTAGCAATAAAATTATACACATTTCTGCATTAATATTTTACAATGTTATTTTCATGTTTCAGTAAAAAAAAAAAAAAAAAAAAAAAAAAAGTTCAATATTTAAAACAAAAAACAGCAAAAAAGGCATTAAAACGTTTAATATAACTTATTCAAGAATATTTAAAAATGTCAACAGTAAATTTGTCAAATGTCAACAGTAAATTTAAAAAAATTAATTTTTTGGCAAATTATTTTTTAGTACTTTTTTTTATTACTATTTAGTCACATTTCATAACAAAACCTAGGACAACATATTTCTTTTTAAGTTATGCGGTTTGTTTATTCGATATTTTTTTTATTTTTTTTTTTTGTGTTTTGCTAACGTGTAACTAATGAGTAGGGTTTTTGCTTACCCCCACTTTTTTAATTACCGGGAAAGTGGAAAATTATAATCATTTTTGCGGCATCCCAGGATTCCCGCCAAAAATAAAATTCAATTTATAATTAATAAGATTTCCTTATGACGTGCTAAATTCCTGATTTGTATTTTTGATAAATACACTGAGGGAAATCTGGTTTCTAGGCGCATTTCGTTGGCCAGCTCGTCAGTAAACTTTTTCCAAAGATTTTAGAAAAGCTAAAAATATTATACAAACAAGAAAGACTATAAAGTGAATAAGAATTTTAAACTTTCAGGGCCCTGTTTCTCAAAACTACAAATTACAAATCTACAAGTAAAATACATTTGAAACAAAAACAAAAATTGTAAAACTGTTGTTTTTTTTAACGTATTCTACTTGTAGAATTGAAGCAAAGCCGCGAATAACGTTGTAAAAGCCACTTTTTGCAAAAACTGTTTTTTTGCAGATTACCGTTAACAATACCCTCTTACACTGTTTAAACATCAAATGCGATACAAAGAGTCAGCCAGTGGAAGAACGTTGTAAGTTACGAACAAAATGATACAAACGAACTGGTTTTGCAAAGTGGAATAACATTTTAAAAGCCGCTTGTGCATTGGAAAAACGTTTTAAATGACATCACGATTGTGGATATGAAACGTTTTTCCACTAAAAAAAATTATAAACTGTAAATTTACGTGCAAATTTAAAATTAAAATTTCTAGATATTTTGCATAACAGTTTTTATTATCATTATTTTTGATAATCTAAAAAAAAAATTTAAAAATACATAATCCTGCCTGTTAAAAACGTTTTTTTACTCTCCTGAAAAATAATAATTTTGTAACATACAACGTTATTCGCGGCTGGGCTTCAATTGTAGTTTTAAAAAACAGGGCCCAGGTCTTACTTGTAACAATATCAAAGCTTCAACAAAGCAACAACAATAAATAGTGAGTTTATCTTTTCTTACATTCCCCTGCAATTGGCTGGTTTTTTTCCGACTCGAGTTGTACAACTACGATACAGTGGGTAAAAAGAAAAAAACAAATTAACCATATTTAATTACATATTAAGGCAATTCACACAGCGTTCTATTGCGTCATATTAATCGTATTTACTATAATTTTGTTTATGTCACATTCATAAAATAAAACAAATGCAGCCATTATTACAAAATAGAACACCTTGTGAATAGCCTAATTTTATTACAGTTTTATACACTTTACCAGCAGTAGTAGGTGTTCTATGTTTGTCATTTGGTATGAAACTTTTTTTAATATTTATCTCAGATCCCGTAAAGTATTTATCACACACTAACTGCCTGGCCCACAATGTCGACAAGAACATTTCTTTCTTATATTTATATTGAAAACAAAAACAAATTTAAATTTTTTATTATTGTTTTCAATATAAAAATGCGAAAGAAATGTTCTTGTCGACATTGTAGGCCTGGCAGTAAATCAAAAAAAGGCACAACTCAAAATTCAGAAATGTTTAAAAGAGGCAAATAACTGGCTTCTAAATTATGATTGCAATATTTTAGTCAAAGTGCGTTTCACAAATGTAAAAGAAAAGTTACAGAAGACGGTGCGGTGCCGCTTATGAAATTTGTGAACTGGCATAAGAAAAAAAAAACGATTTTGATAAATTTTTACTTGTGCCTTTTTATGATTTAGGCCGGGTTTTTTAGATGTGGATTAAGTTTTAACTTAGTTTAACGTTATCTGAAAATCGAATTATTTCTGCGAAATAAAAAACTGAAATGGCAAACTGCTTTATTTAAGCAACTTGTTTTTTTTTAATTTGGTTTTTTTCTTTCTATCCTCTTACAACTACAATTCGTTTTGGAAAAAACCAGCCAATTGTAGGGGAATGTAAGAAAGAAAAATTGACGGTTTATTGTTGTGTATTTTTTGAAGCTTTGATATTGTTACATGTAAGACCGGAGTGTTTTAAAATTCTTATTCACTTTATGGTCTTACTTGCATAATATTTTTAGCTTTTCTAAAGTATTTGGAAAAAGTTTCCTGACGAGCTGGCTTAAGCAACCAGCGAAATGCGCATAGAAACTAGCTTTCCCACAACAATAAATTTCAGTGTTTTCATTCAAAAATTGGGATTATTAGCACATCATTAATAAATGAATTAATTAATAGTGATTTTTTTTTATTATTTCATTAAAGACCAACATTTTAAGCAAGACTAAGTTGTTCCGTTAAAATTTTATATGCAAACTTGGTAATGACGGCACAAATCTGTTTTCAGATTTACTAAGCCTAGTTTAACTGAAATCTCAAAAGCCCAGTCTAAAGCACCCCATCCATTATACAATATTATTGTATATGTTATTTGCCATATTTTTTCCGTTTTCCTTAATATGCAATAAGCGGCAGAATGGTTTTAAATAGAGTATCGCGCAATTTTCATTAAAACATGTTAGAGTGCTATATTCGGCTGTGCCGAGTCTTTGATACCCTCCACCAACAGGAGTTGGCTCTATATGATATCTACATATCGTTTGCTAAAATACAAAAAGGCGTTACTAACAAAAAATTCAAAATCGAGTTTTTGATTGATCATTATGAATGCCATTAATCTACATGGCTTGACAAAATTGTACACTTCTGCGATTAAAAATTATGCTTTTATTAACAAAAAACAAGGGGAAGTAACTACAAGTGTGTTTATTTGATAAATCGTCGGTTGATAATTTAAATGTCGTATGTGGATTTTTTGCGGTTTTGAGTTAAGATCGATTCCTTAGATTTTCCGACCTGATCTTTCATTTGGCGTTATCAGTTTTTCGATACCTCATACGGTTTTCGAGATATGGAGTGTTGGGTTTGTCGTATGTGGTATTTGCTGAAGCAATTTTCAAATTAAATGTGTTCAAACTCAATTTACTCGAAACTATCGGAATCCACATACGACAATAAAATTATCAGCCGACGAAATGCTAAACGACGTAATTACACATTTTTTCCAACAAAATAAATGAAATGGCTTTCTTTGAAAATTGTTTAAAGAATTTCATGGACGACTAATCAATGCATGGTTTTCTGATGAAAGAAAAAACTTCGTTAAAAATGTTTATAGTTTTAATTTGACAAAGTTTCTTGCTTCTCCTGTAAAATTATGTTTTTGTTAGTTACGCCTTTTTGCATTTAAGCTAACGATATATATTGTTAACTAATCTTCACAAAAACGAACGTCAGCATTAAAATTGGTTGCGGTTTAGGCCTGAATTAAATTATTGACCGACAATAAGAAAGTTGTATGCGTTTCTTGTTAGAACTTTGAACTTGCTTGAGTAAAATATCATGATTCGTAGCATTTTTAGCCGAACTAAAATAATTTTTAGGCGGGTAGTTTGTACTGGACCAATGGTAAATTATCAATTACCAATCATCCCAAAACTCTGAAGACTGATTTCTGGTATTATAAAAAATAAATTAGAATAAATTTCAAAACAGCAGTGTAATTAGTTTTAGCGTTAACAGTAATTTTCAAAAATTTGCATGATATTTTTTTTTTGGCCATATGAATTTTAGTTGGATGAAATTTTACCGCAATATCTATATCTGTTATGGTTTTAGGTGAATTTAATTATTTTCCCAAAGTGGGCTTTATTTGGTTTTGGGCGCAATAAGCTGTTTTCCTAGAGCAGGGTTTATACGGGCCTAGGATAAATTATGGAGTGATCTTCACGAAATTTGGCAGTGTGATTTCTAGTCCTATAAAACTGTGATATAATTTCATTATGATAGCTTTATTTATTAGGGTTTTAGGCGTACTAAGCTGTTTTCCGAGAGTAGGGTTTATATGGAGCCTAGAGTAAATTATGGACCGATCTTCACCAAATTTTACATTGTGATTTGCAGTCATATAAAACTGTGAAGTACCGAATTTCATTATGATAGCTTTATTTACTACGTTTTTAGGCGTACTTAACGGTTTTCCGGGAGTAGGGTTTATATGGGGTCTAGTGTAAATTATTGACCGATCTTCAAAAAATTTTACAGTGTGATTTTAGGTCCAATAAAACTGTGACGTACCAAATTTTAGTTTGATAGCGTTATTGATTACGGTTTTAGGCGTACTAAACTGTTTTCCGGTAGTAGGGTTTATATGGGGTCTAGGGTTGATTATGGACCGATCTTCACGAAATTTAGCAGCGTGATTTCTAGTCCTACAAAACTGTACCGTACCGATTTTAATTACGATAGTATTATTTATTACGGTTTAAGGCGTACTAACTGTTTTCCGGTAGTAGGGTTTATATGGGACATGTGTAAATTATGAACCGATCTTCAAAAAATTTTACAGTGTGAATTCTGGTCCTATAAAACTGTGACGTACCAAGTTTTAGTATAATAGTGTTATTTATTATGATTTTAGGCATACTAAACTGTTTTTCGCGAGTAGGGTTTGTATGGGGTTGATTATGGACCGATCTTCACGACATTTCGTGCAAAATTTTATATCATTCCGTACATTATTCCACCATTTATGTTAGGTTTTGTATCAAAATTATCAATTTTTTTAAGGTAGTGGTTCCATATTTTAATTCATAGTTCTGATCCTACTGAACCGATGTTTTAATCTAAAACTGCTTAGGATAACTACAAGCAATTGGAAACCAAGTTTGTTCTTTTCTTTTGCGTTTTTCCAAAGTGAGCGTGTTTTCAACAGACGGATAGACAGACCGACATGGCTAAATCAATTTTGAAGTACTCAAGGAGCCAGAATATATATACTTTATGTGGCATTAGATGTATAATAAAAAAGTTTCACACGGACTGACAAACTAAGTATACCCTCATTCACCACTAGTGTTGGTGGAGGGTATAAAAACATAATATATAAGCAAAACAACATTGTACAATGTTGCCAACACATTTCACCGTATAGTGCACTACTTTTCGTTGTGCAATAAAAATCAAAAGTCTTTTGGTTGTTGCCAATATATTGTGCCAACCTCGAATATCATATACACATTGGCGATATAATTGTACAATACGAAAAATTTAACAGTTATATTGCAAGTGTATAGGCCGCTTAAGTGAGCGATATATTCTGGATCCTCGAGTAATTTTAATTAAATTTAGCGACGTACGTTTTTTAAAATCACGCTTACGATTCAACAGAAAAGACCAATTTAGGTGTCAAATCGTTTCTAGTTCTCCTTCGCAGTTTCGAAATAAAATCCAGCAGAAAACTCTTTAGGAAAAGAGTTATGCAGCCGAATATGGATAAACTTGAAAACGAACTTACATAAATTGGTGGCGGAATACAGCGAATGTCATTTAGGTCCTAATCATGTAAAATGAAGCGCAACGCCAAAGAATTATATTGAAAGCAAAATCAATGTCATAAATATTTTATAATTTTGTCGTTTCCTACAGAATTATCACATTGCGTTTTAAAATTTCAAACGCTGCATTGCTTGTGGCGTTTAAAATTTTAAAACGATACATTAATTTCTTTAGAAAGCAACAAAAAAATTACTAAATATTTATGACATCGTTTGTGCTTTCAATGTTATTCTTTGGCGTTGCGTTGCATTTTACATGATTAGGGCCTTAATCTCTAGCAATCACATTACTAAATTTCGTAAAGATTGGCCAATAGTTCAACCTTAGGTCACACATTTTGGACCATTCTCGGAAATCGCATTAGTATGGCTTAAACGTAACGAAAAATAATTTTGGGGTGAAATTTGGTCTCGTAAACACACCACTAAATTTTGTCAAAATCAAGTCATAATTTATCATAGGCCCCATATAAAATCTACTCTCGGAAAACACTTTAGTACGCCTTTAACCGTAAAAAGAATAATATTGTTGTTAAATTTAGCCCATTACAGTTTGATAAGAATAGCAATCAAATTTCTTGAAGATCGGTCTTTAATTCTTTTCCGTTAGGCAAAAAGGCCTTAAGTCAAAAAAAATCAGTTTGAGTTTTTGGTTGGCTTTAATTAAATTTTTTTTCTTTCGTTTGGTATCACTCAGTTAAGTCGAGCACAACTGCTTCTTATCGTAATCATCTGCTGTTTAGGAAAAAAAGTCTATGAAATACACGAATTGAAAAATTTTTAATTTTTTTTCTTTCGTTTGGTATCACTCAGTTAAGTCGAGCACAACTGCTTCTTATCGCAATCATCTGCTCTTTAGGAAAAAAGTCTATGAAATACACGAAATGAAAAATTTTTAATTTAACATTACGAAAAACAACAGTTTCTGATTTAAGAACTTTTTGCCTAAAGCCAAAGAATCAAAGATAAGTGTTACACCGCAACAAATATTGATATGAATTGTGGTGAAAAATTGGTTGGATAAAGTAATCAGAAACAAGTTAAAAAAGTTCCTGTTCAAATTTCCGGGGAATCCCGCAACTAATTCCCGGGAAAGCGACAATTGAAAACAATTGAAAAAACTTTAATATTAAGTAAAATTAATTGTACAAAGGCATTTTACAGAAAAGTGTATGCAATATTTTCCACAAATTTCAACATTTTGATTTCATGTTAATTTTAATTTTAGATTTTTTTCTTTTTAGTTTGGTTATCCCAAAATGAAACAAACTAAAAAAACTATGATTTAAATTTTGCGATTGCAGTAAATATGTCTTAAAGTTTAACATAGAGTAAAAAAAAATTTTTAAGATGCATTTTGTAGCGGCGAAAAATAACTATTCCTTATTTTATTATTAATAAGCCAATAGACTTATAATCACTTACCGATTTTACAAAGACTGGTTGTTAGGTGTGATTTGAACACAAGGCGTGGGGAGAACACCTTAGAAATATCAGGTTAGTAAGTGAATTTTCTCCTTAACCTAAGAAGGTTAAAGTTGGGTCTGTTGGCGAATGTTTTAGTGCACTGTTGCCATACAACAGAAGCTGCTTTTCAGTGGAGGTAAGATCGATCCAGACTTTAAGCAAAGGTAAGTCAGACATCAGATAATTATGCGCTCAAGCTGTAAGTTAAGTTAGCCAGGCTACCTACTATTACCTGAAAATTCACTTATTCATACTAAATTCCTCAAAGCTTAGTTAAATAGGAAGTAGGGTATCAATTTCCCGTATTTTATTTTATTATATTTCTGGGAATGCAGAAATTGTTTCTTTCATTTCCGGGAATTCCCTGGACATTTTTTGTGAATAATGGTACAAAAATGGCATCTTCATGCAACAAAACGTGCATAATCAGTAAAAACTAAATCTTTTGTACTGATTGAAATATATTTCGGGCTTAAGAGTTCAGAAGAAGGCGCTTAGCTTGCCTGCTTTCCCAAAAAGCTTAACATCGTCTTACCCCCGTTTTCACGACTTACCGATAGCTAAAGGTAGGATTTTATCGGCGGTATAAAAAGTGTTCCCTTATTAAAACTTTACATTAGCCTATCAGGTAGTATGAACCTTCCTTTAACTAATCGCTCACTTTAGGTTAAAGTAAGGTTGGAATAATGGAACACTTGTTATACGACCAATATAATCCTACCTTTAGCTATCGGTAAGTCGTGAAAACGGGCCTTAAAATCTTCTTTTCGCATTATAAAAAATTTCTGATTTTTAAGAAACATTTGAGCTGATGCCTTTTCAGAATAAGTTTGAAATCAAAAGATTTTACATTCGTCTTTCATAGTGCTAAACATTTAATGAAAATCCTGCCAGACATTTAGTCAAACATTGTCTCCTCACCCGAAAGTCCTTGAAAAATTTAAAATTCTTTTTCAATTATACAATTTCTTTTCTTTGTTCTCGAATTGCTGATAATTTAATTTCAGAAATTTTTTAAATCATGGTAAACTAGACCATGTCTTAAAAAATTAATACAGAGTTCCGCTACTCGAAATTCAGCTGGTCGAAATATGTTCTTTAATTTTTTTCCGACGTTGATAAAGTAGCATTTACGGCTAATAAATCAGAGCAAGTTAAGCTCTGTTTTTAGTTTAAAATGTGCTTAAACCGACAAATCTATACATCAGTAAACATATAAACCATCTTTAGACGCATATAATTGGACGTTTAAACTACCAATACAGACCGTCATATGAATTTGACAACATTTATCGTAGTGCTGCCACATGTTACTTTTTAAACTACATATATTGCATGGGGCACTGATTTACAACTGTTGAGTTTAAACTACATATGAATTTAAGTTTAGTTCAACTAAACCAGCGTTTAAGCACTCACTGATTTATTAGCCATTAGTGTCATAAACTTTAATTTAAGTCGAAAACCTTAAAAGTAAATTCCCCAAATTTCCTGTATACAAAATCTCTGGAATTAAAACAAAGTTCCCGGAACAATTTTGTCGAATAGAAGCCCTAGTACAAGTCCAAATCAATCGATAAAATTTCAAATGGTCTATCCATAATAACCTCCCTTCCGGTTTTTTTTTTTTTTTTGATCCAATCAAAGATTGCACGCAAAGAAAAAACATGTTTCAATATGATCACCTCCAACAAAACTATTTTTACAGACAATTTTAAACATAATATATTTAATTAAATCATAATATTGTAACCGAATACCATATTATTGTTAAAATAGTCCTTCATAACAAGCTACAAACGTATTATGGTTGCCTCAAAACATGTTATGGTTAAATATGACAATAATTTGTTTATAAATGAACAATAGTATATTCCTCTCTTTCAAGAGCCTACATTCTATTGTTGAAAAAAAAACCATGATATTATAAATGTTAAACTTATTTTAGTTATTATTAACCATAACATTTTCGGAGCCAACCATAATATTGTTATGCCTTTTTGATGGAGGACTAATTTAACCAAAATATGTTTGTCGGTGCAAATAATATGGTAAAATTGAACATAATATGTTTAAAATTTTCTTCAAAGTTGGAGGTGACCATAGTTAAACATGTGTTTTCTCTGGCTGTGGTTGAACGTTTACTCAAAACTTTTAATATCTGTTGGTTTAATTTTCTTTTTCAAAACCCTGTGAATACTCCTACTAATAAATAACGCAATACTTTACGTTTTAATTCGTACATGCAGTAAAAAAGTTATTTTTGTACTTACTTCTTGACCGATTTGTCCCATATCTGCGTAACAATCAACCATTGAGTACATTGAATGAAGAATCCAGTTTATTCAACACCAAAATATATTTTAAACACCAAAGTCACTCCAGAAAAAAAAGATTAAAAATCCACCATAAAAAAGGCACTCGTTCCAATTGTTATTCTTGTTGTTGGTGTTGCAGTAGTTTAAAAAAGTTGATGCTGATGATGACAATAAAAACAACACAAAAAATATTATAAAACACGTTTCTTCTTTTAAAAATCGAATCGCGTGTAGCGTTTTGTTGTAAGTAACAACAAAAAAAATATATTACAACCAACAGTAGTAAATGGAATTGTTTGTATGTAGTTGTTGTAAATGATGTATTTTACTGGTTATTATTAAGGAAAGAATATGTAGGCAACATTGATTAAAGGTTGGTTTGTTAATTTGTTTGTTGTTGTGGTTGTTGTTTCTGCCGATAGCCGCAATTGTTGCTGGTTGCAATACAACTGAAACTGGGACAAAAATGGAAATTTTCACTTTTTTGTTTCTTTGTGTGGCTTGTTAAAGAAAAGTTTTCTGTTCACGTTTTTTATTTTGGTTTGTTTGTAATTTTCTTTAAGATGCAGCGATGGGGGTGTTTGTTTGTACGTTTTATTTTACTACTAACAAAAATTTCACCTTAAAGCAACTTTTTTTTTTTATTTTATTACTTTTTCCTTTAATATTAATGCCAAAATAGAAAAAGCTCTGCTTTGTTTTGCTTTTTTTAATAGGGTTTGTTTTGACTTGAACACTTTTAACCGGTTTTATTTTTAAAGTCTATTCAACCAGTTGTTTTTGCTAGTTTGTGTTTAAATGTTTGAAAGGCTTGAGTTTTGTGGTTTAAAATGTTTCTGTTTCGGTTGTTGTGGTTGTTGTTTTTGTTGCTACTTGTTAGCTGTCACTCTTCGTTAAATATGATCAAACATACACATACACAGAAACAACCTTGGCGACCGTGAGTCCCGTGTGCACACAACAACAACAAATTAAGTTAAATGAAAACAAAAAACAACAACAAAAACAAAACTTTTATTTATGCCCAAGGGAATAAACTGTCAACGTTAGTCGTTAATGCTGTTGCCTCTAACAGTCGTTAGTTAGTACTCGTATGTATTTTGTTGTTGTATTTTTATTTATACTTGTTGCTGCCTTTCTCCTCTTTTTTTCTAAAAGTTACTCAGTTATCAAACTCACTTAGTGTTTATTAGATATGTATTATGGTGTTGTTGTCGCTGCTGCTGCTGCTGCGCTGTTCTGCTCTGCTTTAATTGCTGCTGTTATAATGGCTTAATATCTTCTATTTTCAGTGTTGTCAATGTTAATAACGTTGGTTCGTGGTTTAAACGTTTAAATTTATAATTTTCACGTATAATTTTCGAATTTAAATAGTAAAATTGCAAAAGA
This sequence comes from Pollenia amentaria, assembly GCA_943735925.1. Lineage (NCBI taxonomy): Eukaryota > Metazoa > Arthropoda > Insecta > Diptera > Polleniidae > Pollenia > Pollenia amentaria. The sequence goes on along the minus strand of OX031010.1, from coordinate 176,006,170 downwards.
AATTGTTTATTATTTTTTACTTTATAATATTTTATATTTTGTTGTATTTTTGTTGAACTATTATTGTTTTTACTACTATTGTTGTTGTTTTTGCACCTATTATTACAATTATTGTGCTTTTGACTTGTAATCATTGGTATTTTACAGCGAAATTTTTGTTTTTGTAGGCAATCAAAGTATTAAAACACTGTAACTTTAGCAGGAGTTAATTATAAATATTATCCTTGTTACTGTTAAAAAATTATTTAAATTATATTTTGATCTGATTGAAGTAGGGAAAGTAACAAATTATTTTGTCAACGATTTCGAGCACAATTTCTGAAAAGAAAAAAAAAGTTGAATAATTTAATATATGTATGGACATATGTATGTATGAATAAGGGTGCTTTTTTTAAAGTGTTAACAACTAAAAAGTTTCTATTAGGTGTAAAAAGCTCTCCTACAAGATCAGCTCCATATTTTAATTTGACGACTTTCAGTTTTTCCATATAAATTACATGTGAAAAATAGACTTCGAATACTCGGTATTTTTTGAGTAATCGGAAACTACTTGTAACAAATAGGGCCGTTATTACATCAAGCCGATCGTTAAAGAAAGAATTTTGTACCACGTTGGAATACCCTGGTAGGCTAGTTGGTGGTTTGCTAATCTATCAGCTCCGGGGTTGTGGGTTCGATTCCCGCCAGAGACTCTGGTTTCTTTCCTGCAGACAAGCGTAGAACTTCGCGGGATTATAATAGGAAAAAAAAACGTATAAAAAGTGTTTCACTAATACAATTTGCTTTAAATTAAAGTGAGCAATATGTTAAACGCAAGTTCATTCTACCGGGTAGGCTAAATTTGAATTCAAATAATAAATAACTTTGTATACTTCCGACAAAATCCTAACTTGAACTAACGTCAAGTTGTAATAATGGCCCATAGTGTTTTCGATCATAATTTTTGCTTGTATTCAAATACTGATAACTTACGAAAAAATCAAATACACACCCAGAGAAAAAATATGTTTAAAAATGGTCACCTCCAACAAAACTATTTTAAAAGAAAAATTTTAAACATATAATGTTTAATTTAATCATACTTTTTCACTGACAAACATATTATGGTTAAATTGGTCCTTCATCAAGAAGCCCAACCATATTATGGTTGCATCCAAACATGTTTTGGTTAATTATAACTAAAATATGTTTAACACATATAATAGCATGGTTGGTTTTCAACCATAGCATGTTGCTCTTGGAAAAAAAGAAAATACTATTTTTAATTTAAAAACAAATTATTGTCATATTTAACCAAAACATGTTTAATGACAACCATAATATGGTTGTGGCTTCTAGATGGAGGGCAAATTTAACAATAATATGCTTGTCGGTGACAATAATATGGTTAAATTAAACATAACATATTGAAAAATTTTATTTAATAATAGTTTTGTTGGAGGTGACCATGTTTAAACATATTTTTTCTCTGCGTGCATAAAAGGTTTTTTGTGAAAAATTTGATTTACTAGAAGAATATAGACCTAGTCACAGAGAATTCTTTATACTTTATACGTCACTTATTTAACCTGACAACTAAGTACATATGTATATACAGGAGCTTTGTCCCATATCGTACTCCCCGTCAACCCAGAGTACTAAAGTTGGGCAACTTTAAACGTACGTTGAGTTTTTGAAACCTGTCAGTTTATTTTTTTTTTTATGGTATTCATAAAATTTTTTGTATTTTGTGTCAACAAAATTAAAATAAAAAATTAAATTAAAAAAAACTTTAATTTAATATATAAAATAGTTAAGGTCTTGATTAAATATGCGTCATTAAAGTATTCATTGTGTGCCCTTCCCCCATTGTCACGTTAGTGTCAGTTGAAAAAAGCCACGTTTAAAGTACAAAGGATTCTATGTGACTCGGTCTTATGCCCATAAAAATTGTACAAAAAAAATTTTAGAAGTTTGTTTTTGCAAAATACAAACAAAAATGTTGCACATGTAATTTTTATAGACAAACTGACAAACGTTGAGCGTCGCGAGAGCTTTTTTATGCCTATTAGAACTTTGGTGCCCATCTTATTATGTTATTTAGATAAAATCTGGCTTAAAAATATAATATTTTATTCCAACTTAAAGTCTTACAAAATTTTTATAAAATCGGTCCATATTTGACGATAGCTCCCATATAAATACCACTCACGAAAATAGCTTGAATTGCCAGAACTTCCAAATAAATTCAGGTAATGATATGAAATTTGGTAGCGGTAACTTTTATAATTTATTTCATGCCGACATAAAAGTGTTTGGGAATTATGAACCATGTTTACAAAATGCGTAACTTTTTTTGCAACAGACGTTACGAAAAGGCCACGAAATTAAATCTATATATGTGACCTTCTCCAAGAAAAGGGACCTAGTGTGTCAAAAAACGGGTTTGGACGTAAGAGTGGATTCTGGTACCTTAAAGGGTGTATAATAAGATGAAATGAGTTAGATCTCTGATAAAAATTTATTTTATACCAAATCACATCTCCCAACTGAAGGTGTGTTCACAGTGATAATGCGTTATGAAACTTTAAATGCGTTTTACTCAAAACTTCATTTTCGCACACTAGGTACTTTTTCTCGGAGACGGCCACATATATTAAAAAATTTTGGCCGTGTATTTACTCCTAAAACTAAAGAACCGCTGGCCCGATTGACACCAAATTTGGACAACAAGTTATCTTAGTCGGAAGCTAGGTTTCTCTTAAGTTTAATCCCGATAGGTGGGTGGCGCTGTTGTCGTTATATTAAAAAAAAATTTATGTTACGATTTCGCTGAAATTCACTAAATATATTTATTTAACAAAAATAAGTTTCCTGATACAATTTTGACCCGGTAGATACCGCTGGGGTCAAGTTATTAACAAAATGCTTCGGTATTTAATTTTATTTTTATTTAGAAAATCCGAGCAGCGCCTGGACCAAACATCTAGTATTTTGTAAATTTATATTATTTAATGAAAAAAAAAAATAATTGTACATAAATTTTAACAAGAATTCATTGACTTGTTTTGAAAATAATATTCAATAAAAACTGTTTGGGCAATTTTGACCCATGAATACAAGTAATAGTGAAAGACATTTTATACGTTGGGCAAAATCCTTCCTTTAACTAACGCCAAGTTGTAATAATGGCCCTTAAGCTCATAACATAATTTGCTTCTGGTGTGTCCATATTTGCCCATGGGTCTCAAATTTGGACCATTCTGTAGTGTAGGGTATCGTATGGGAGGGCTTGATCGACTATTCTTACTTATTTGTTTCTTCTCGTAAATGTTTCTACTTACTTAATAGTTTATTTAAAGTAAAATGCCTTCAATATTGCAGTTGAGTAAGTAGTGTTTAACGAAATTTCTAATTACAATATCGGTTACTTGGCAAGAGAAGTTTTAACTGGGACGCCGTATAAAGCAACATTTACAAAGCGAAAAGCAGTTAATTAACTAATTTTTGTATCCTAATTTTTATCCCTAATCTGTGATATTTTTTAAAACATTGTAATTCTAGTGTAAAATCTCATGAAATGTAAACTGAATAAAGGAAATTATTATAATACTTATAAAAAAAATAATTTAAGCGATAGAATTTTAATAGATTTTCAAAATAACTTTTCCTTTTTAAAATTTTTTTCGCCAATGAGATTTTCATTCTTTAAAAAAAAAAAAAAAATTGTATATTATCGATTGATATTATTTTCTTTAGGGTTTTTAAAATGTAAAGATTTATGCCGATCTAAACAATTTTGCTAAACACCCTCACGAAATATTTTTTGTTCAGTGTAAAAAGTAGGGCTGTAATGAATACCGATATATCGGCGATACTTCATGTTTGCCGATATATCGGTATCGGCGATATTTTACTGTCAATACGCCGATAAGTAATAACAGACAATTAAATTTTAAATTCTTATCTTATGCATAATAACTAAAGCAAAAAATCTAACAGAATAATAAATTGTTTCTTTTCATTCTTAAGCTGTAGTGCGATTCACTATGCTTTTTAAACCACAAATGTTTCGTTTAAAAATGTTAACCACAAAATTAACCATTTTGCTATTCACTTACATTTTAAACGATATCTGATGGTATTTAAAGCCAGCTGTTTCAGTCAGCTGTTATTTTTAACAAAACAAATTGTGGTTTATTAACACCAGCATTTTTGGTGGGGTTTAATCCGTTTAGAAAAGTGTTTATTTATTGTCGATATTTTGACTTTGAGGTATTTAGCCTACAATGTATCCACTTCTTGTCGCACACCAATGTTTCGTGGAGCTTCCTTCTTATTTATCATAAATCCAACCATTTGACTCTGCTGCTCGGCAGACGCGCGGCTTTTTTTGGCAGCAGTACTAGTCATTGTATTAAAAGCGTTTACTTACTTGATAAAATAAAATATTTAATTAAATAATAAAAATTAGTTATGTTTTACGCATTTTGAACAAAACTATAAAATCTATAAATCAAAAGGTTTTTGTTTTGTTTTTTTTTTTCTATTCTTCTTTGTTATTTTATCATATTTTGATGTTTCGGTTGGCAGAGTTGCCACGATATATCAATTTGAATACAAATAAATATAAAACTATTTACCATGGTTATAAATAAGTTAGTGAATCACATAGTGGTTAGTGCAAACATCAAAATGTGTGGTTAAAGTTAACACCTGCTAAAGTGTTAAAAGTTAGTGAATCGCACTACTGGAGGTCGATCCACACCACGAGTTTTTCCTGTTTTCGATACGCATGTTAAAGTAGAAAGTAATTTCACTTTATGCTTTCCGATACGTATATGCATTTTACGCATTTGCTGAGTAGTTAAATAAGAAGTCTAGATATTCCTTAGATCTTCTAATTTTTCTAGAGACGCAGATCCGTTTGTTAACTGGCACTCTTAAATATTATACTAAAAATTTATGATCCTGACGCAGAAATACTTAATTTATCAAATGAGTTCAGTCACATCTGATAGACGATTTTTTACTGCAGGTCTGCTTCAAACGGAGTTGCGAAATTATCCCCGCAAAAGTTAGGAATACAATGTTTTTTCAACAAAAATTCTATTAAATTTTGAATATAAATAATCTCTTACACCGTTTATATATATATACCCAGCAAAAACTAGATAATTACTTGAAATTACTGAACAACTTACTTTTCAATGACTACTTCATACCATCTGCATTACATAGAAGTAGTTTAGTAATGGTTGATATATAATCTGATACATAAGCACTTGTTTATGAGTTGATTAACGAAATTTATAATTAATTCATAATAAAATATATTTAAGGTTTTATTTATCCAAAACTTATACAAATTGATTTTAAATGCATATTTGCTCTTACAATATGTGTTATTTTTTATTTGTTATAAATGAAGATGAATTTGAATATGAACAATTTAAATGCTTGATTGATTTTGATATGTACTTTAAAATTAAAATTTTGAAAAAAAAACTTCACTAATCAACCAACAAAACGATATTATAACGATATCGTCTAGGTGATATAAATTATAATATTTGATATCGATCTTGTGTCATAAACGATAGTATTTTTCCATGAAAATATCATATCGTTTTTGCAATCATATCGTTCTCCGGTTTATTGGGATGAATATGTCCTTGATGCAGGGTAGCAAAATTTTGCATTAGAAAGAAAATTAAATTAAAGACACAATTTTTGTTTGACAAATTCAGTTTTATTGTTAACAATGTTAAATGTCTATTTGTAAGCAAACGTGTTAATGACTTATTTAACTCCCTATTTGTAAGCGAATGTGGTAATGACTTATTGAACTCCCTATTTGTAAGCGAGGGTGGTAAGTACTTGCCTCCAATGGCATCACCGTGTTAAAATAATGAGTTAAAATGCCAATGTATAAGTGGTGAAGAGTAGTTATATTAGCTTTTTAACTCATTACTTTGCAATGTAAGTTTTTGCTGGGTATATTTTTTTTGTTTGAAAAATAAATTAATTTTACCATAAATTTAAATTCATTTCGTTGTTTTTTAAATCATATTAAAATCAATTTTAAATATTAATATTCCCTTACACTGTAATTTTGTATAATAACGAAATTACTCTACTTGAGGTTTGTTAATTTTACCTTGAATTTAAATTAAATATTCGTACCGGTATCGGCGATATTTCTGTTTGAGTATCGGTATCGGTATCGTATCGGCAAAAAGGCATATCGTTACACCCCTAGTAAAAACAGACTGTTATACATATGTATTTAAATTTAGCAAATAACTATAAATTATTTTGTTGTTGTTGTAATTTTCTTATCATATTTTTAAAATCAAACAATAGAGACGATATTTTTTTATTTTTGTTATTGCTGTTTTGTGTTTATTCTTGTTGTTGTTGTTGTTGTTGTTTTTCTCACAGCCCCTTTGAATTGGTTGGCAAGTCAGTCTGTCAACCAGCCAGTCAGTCGCTAATTTATTTCACACTTAGCAACTATTATTAAAATACTAAATGCCTACTTGGTATTTTATTATAATTATTGATATTGTATTTGTTGGTGTATGGCTTGTTGTTTTTATTTATTATTTTTTTTTTTTTATAAAATGATTAAAGATTATTTAATAATTCGATTCTAAATCGTTCTATTAATGTAGATAGATAATTATGGAATATATTATTGAAAAAAAAAATAATAATTTATTGTTTAAATAAATAAATAATTTATTTTTGATCTTAAAGTTCTAATTTATTAAAATTAGAAATCGTTATAACTTCACACTTAGTAATGAAAAATTTAAATAAAATTTTAATAAAAATTTGGTAGATTTAATAATTTTTTTTATACACTTTTACACTGCCGCTTAAAATGAGATCCGAGTCTCTTAAAAATATTCAGCGGCTACAAAATTACAGAACTTAAATAGTGAATAATTTATTAAAAAAAAAAAAACTTTTTAACAAATAGTAACTCATCAATATTAAAAATAAATAAACAAAGGCATGTGTTTTATTAAAGATAATATTAAAAAAAAACTGTTTTCTTAGTTTAAATGTTTAAATTTTTTTTTTTTTTTTTTGTGAATAATGAACATCTGTTTTAATTTCAAACGGGCATTTTAGTCAGCAAGTGACCCATAACATCATAATTTTTATTTTTTTTTTTAAATTTGTTTTATAAAATGTGTCAATTATTTTCATTATTTAAATGAAACAATGCCGAAAAGAAAATACGCCATTTATTTGTAAATACAAAAAGGCCTTTTCATTTCAAAAAAAAAATATTATATTATATTAAAACAAAACATGTTTTGAACAAAAAATATTAATAACAAAATAATAGTTAAGGGCATAACAAATAGCTTAGCAAACATGTCAAAATTTTACGTTTGTAATTGGGTTGTTTGCTGTTTGGACAAACATTTGAAGCAATGTTTGTAGAAATATTAAAAAAAATTTTATATTTGGCAGACATATTGGATATTTGTCAAATTTGTATTTGTATAGTGCTAAAAGTAATAATTTCAGCCTAAACTTTGAAGAGTAAAGACGTAGACGTAGAAGCAATAACATAATTTTCAACCGTAAATTCCAGTTTTTTAGCAGCATTGTTTGCACCAAAACAGCTTTTTGTTTAGAGCACCATTTACTACAAATTATTTTTCTTTATTTAATATTTCTTCTGCATTTTAAACAAATAGCGAGCCAAATTGCCGCAGCACAATCGTCGTGAGCATTCATTAAAAGCAAAACAGAAATGAAAAATTTATGTTTGTACGAATTATGATTGTGCTGTTTATTGGTAAAAATAAAGTGCATGTTTGCTAATCAATTTGTGTGGTTTATTATGCCCTTTAGATGCAGCAATTGATACTTAATACTTACCGGGCATGTTCTGGAAATTGAAATCACATGAAATTTAAATCGATAAAGATTTTCAATTGAATTTTTGTAGAAATGAACTGAGCCTTTCCTGAATTCAAAAGTAGTTTAGGAAGAGGAAAGTGGTCCTCAAAGTATGAGGACCACTTTAAGAACTTTGAACACGGAAGATTTTTAAAAATTTGTTCGATTTCAATTTCACGTGATTTCGATTTACAGAACAAGCCCGTATATCTGTCACTTTACAAAAATTAGGACCTCTATAACACTGGTCGGCAGTGTGGCTATTTTAGCATTTTGCAGCTAAATTTAGCATTGAAACCTTTAATTTAGCTGCAAAATTTTCATTTAGCACTTGGCATTTTATTTAGCATTTTTCGAAAATGTTTTTAGCTTTTTTAGCATTATTAATTTAAAAAATTTGGACGAATAGTGTTATTGATTTTTCTTAAATTTTTTAAAAATTATTATATTACACTTAATTAACTAGAGGGTATTCATTTAATCGGGCTTTTGCTTTAATCGGTTAATTGCGCGATTAATTAACCGAGGTTTTGGATTAATCGGTTAATTTTGTTATTGATCGGTTAACCGATTAACAAAGTTTTTTTTAAATTAAGTAATTTCAATAAATAAAAATGCAAAAATTATTTTTTTAGTAAAAAACCAAAAACAACAATTCTTGAACAAAAACGAGCAAACAAAAGAATAATTAATAAATATGTTACACATTTTTTTTAATTAATACATATTATGTATTAATTAATTGGAACATATTATGTATTAATTAAACAATCAACTGTAAGACCATTTTATTAGTTAATTCAATAGTTTAATCTTATAAAATGATATTTTATACAAATAATTTGGTTATTTAACCGTTTATTTTCTTTAGTTTTGATAAAACTTGACTTTGAAAAATTCTTTCATTTATCGTAGATGTTGGAGAAATCGACAGCAACCCATAATACAGAATATCTAACTTCTCAGTCCTCTTCCTGGATTTTTCTAAGCATTATGTCACTAGAGTCCTGTTTTAATGTTTTAACATTTTTAAAACTTCAAGTTGTTCCGGTTAATTCTGTTAAAAGATTGATATGAGAAGAAACAAATAATTAAACGCATGCGTATAAACAGTACGTAAAACAAAAAGCTATTGACAGCAAACACTTATTTGAAATGAAGATTACTGAACACCTTCTTTGTTTGTATGAAAAATATTTTCCAAACGCATACCTCTTGTATATGAGACGAAACAATTAATTAAAAACACACAAAAATATGTAACAATACTACAAAAAGTTAAAAATTTTGTTACATCGATTAATCGATTGAAATTAAACGGTTTAATCGTTAATCAAAAATAGGCACTTTTAAATTAACCGATCAGATAATTGGGTAGTAATTAATCGGTTAACCGATTTACGGTTAACCGAATGAATACCCTAGTATTAACTCAACATATTTGCTTTTTCACTTTTTCGAAAAAATCGATACTTTATTTTCTGTCATATCTACCCGCTGTAAAAATATAGTGTTGTTTTGTCTGCTTTGTGGTAATGAAACGGTTGGTTTTAAAATTGCTTTTCATATGGCTTCAATGTTTAATTAAAAATTGTTTTGCTTCTACTGAAAATGTTTAAATTTTGAGGTTGATTAAGTGCGATATGTAAATTATGACCAAAAATAGTTGTACCCAAAATGAAATTTCGTATGAAACATCTGTCCTGTCTTGTTGTCTTGTTAAAAAAAAGAGAATATTCAGGGAATATTGGAAATGCCCTTATCATGTTGATTGTAAGTATAATTTGCCCTTTGATTTTACGATATAAAAGTAAAAGGAAATTTCACTTTGTATTTAGATAAAACTTCAATAGTGTAAATATTTTAAAAATGTATTTGCTCTAAAGCTTCAACTTTTCTTGTGGTGTTTTCCTTTCTACAAAAAAAATACCACCTTGTTGAAAGGTACATGTATAAAATGTCTTGCCGACCCTGTAATAATGCAATTTTTTATTTGAGGAGAAGAAAACACAAAATTCGACCGCCCCGTTTTTAACAGCTGACAAAAAGTTTGTTCTTCAAAATATAAAAAAAAAATATACATAAACCAAAATTTGTTAATAGATTGATATTAAATAAATAAACAAAATGAATGACGAAATTTCAATTGCTTTAGTTTGTTTTTTATAAAATATGTAAACAAGAAAATACCTTTGCAAGATTGCTGATTTATTAACACCAAGTTTTTCAGATTTCTTGATTTGACGTTTTTTTTTTTCAAAAACAATTTTATAATCCACTTAAATATTAAGTATATCACTGACAACCTATTATTAACAGTGTAATGATTTCTTATGGTTTTACTATTAAATAATAGAAAAAAAACCTATTAAAATTTTTAATTTTTACTGTCCTGATTAGAGGCGATTTTTTTCCAACTTCGTCTGGTAACCCTATGTATTAACAGAAGCCATCTTTTTACAGGGCATTATCAACACTGTCGATTTATACGTGGCGTAAAGTGCAATGCCTTAGGCCATTTTTTATAATAAAACAAGCTTTTTTAAGAAACGAACACCAAATTGCATTTTTTTAAGTAAAATGTCACATTTTTTATAGAAAAGAAAACACCATTAATAAAATTTTCTAAAAATTTTGTACATCAAAGAAATAAATGGTTAACATTTTGCATGTATCAGGGGTATGCGGGCCCCCTACATTTAAAATGTAATCTCAACTTCCTTTGCTACATACTTATATGTATAAGATGCTTTTCCAAAATCTACCCACTTGTTTAAATATAACCAATTATTTCAATTTCATTAAAAAGAAGTCACTAAAATGTATTAAAGTTCGAATAATATTTATACGGATAACAAATTTTTAACAAAAATCTTTTAAAAATTTTAGCATTATTTTTTAGCATTTTTTAAAATCACTTTTACCATTTTTTGGCCATGTCTAATGCCAGTTTAAGCTGTAAAAATTTTTTAGATCTGGTCACACTGCTGGTCGGCAAAAAAACGTAGGGTGCTAGCTAGAACTTTGTTATGTGATTTTAATTGAATTTAGCGTGAATCACAGATTTATTTTAGCACGTCTAGTTTTTTGAGATTTTCTAATTTAAATAAAATAGTGATATTGAAAAACGAAATACTTATTTATTAAAGAGCTGCACAAGCACAAGAGCTTACAAGCTATTTAATTAAATTTAGATAGTATGTGTATATTACTCTCTCATTACAAAACACAGACTTCCAAAAACAATTGTTTTGCTTTACGATCAAAATATAGAAGAATAAAGCTGATTTAGAACAAAAATGAAGTAGAACATTAAACCTGAAATAGAACATTCAATGTTTTGATTGTAGACACGGACTAAACGGAAAATTGCATAGGGGGAAACATTTGCGTTTTGTTACATGAGAAAGATTAAAAAAGTTTATAGTTACTATTAATTTTTATTTACAAAAATGTATTGTTTACAATTTACATACATATTGGCATTTCCATGAGAATGTCAACCACGACTCAAAAAATAAAAGCCATAAAAACTTTTTTCAAATATGGTAGAAAGTAAAAAAAACACTCGAACTTTACCATGCAAAGGTTTTTATAGCTTATTACAATTTTTAAAGAGAAAAAATAAGAGTTAAAACTAACTATCTCTTTGATTAATTTTTCGTAATTGCAATCAACAATTTTTACTTTTCTGCCGAATAAAAACACATACTGGTAACATTGGAATTATACTTTAAAATTAATGTTACAACAAAAATGAATAAGATACACGACTAAAGACTAAATATATAGGTCGATTAGCGGTATATATTTTGGTTTGTTTTGGATGCCATTCTAATGTCACGTACGTGGTGCAAAAACATCAAATGTCTATGTCATTTGTATTTGATCAGTCGTAGGTGTTTTAAAAAAAAAGTTTGAAGCAAGATATTTGTTGCAAAAAATATTGATCGGAATTTTTTTTTTTTTAATTGGTATAATATAAATTTTATAAGCGTTTAAAGGTCGTCACGTACGATATCGTAAGTACTGCTAATGCAACTTAATGTTTCATCTTATTATGTTGGTATTAGGTTAAACTTTGGTCCAAACTTATTTTATTGCAATTAAAATCATCTAACCAATTATATTATGGGAATCGGTCGGCACCCATACAAATATTACTCCCGAAAATAGCTTCTAATAGCATAACTTCCTTATAAATGTTTGTATTGACATTAAAATTGACGACAATAACTTTTGCGATAGGTACTATGTCATGACAAAATGTTGTGCCGGTAGGTCCTAAGCTAGCCATAGGTCCCATATAAACCCCCTTCCTAAAATCGGCACAAACAACGTTTATATATTTCTTCACCTCATAGCATAATTGTGTTCTGGCGACCATGATTGGCCATGGGTCGCAAATAGGGTACACTCTCAAAAATTTGTTTTTAAAATATTATGGTGTAGGGTATCATATGGTCAGGCTTGACCGACTTCACTTGTTTGTTTTAAGTTTTTGTAGACACGGATTATAAAGGAAGAATATATGGTTTAATGTAAAAAATTTAAAAATACCTCGCACAACTCGCAGATTTTTTAATTTTTTTATCATTCACCCCATAATCACTTCCGTTTTATGTCACGTACGATATGCACCTATTTTGCTAGATATTTTGGACAACAAGATTCCGAATTAAATGATTATTTTTTCATAATTGGTGCAAAATATATAACGCTCTGAAGGCATACAAATGTCACGTACGATGACATGGAAATGCCCATATGTAGGTTCTTGGGTCTAAGATTTTTTTTTTATTTAAATAAAACAAAGAATAATTCACTTTTTACATAGAAATAAAATATATAAACATATGTATGTTTGTGCATATTAGGGATTGTTATTTTGCCAGTATTTGCCTTTAAAATATTATTTACAATTTAGAAAATATTTCAGAAAAATACAATTTCTCTTACATTTAATGTATCCAATTCTGTTTTTAGACTAATGATCACTGTGAATTTTTTTTAATTTCTATTTACGTTTTTGTAAATGTTCTAGTGCACTCAATGCTTTTACTAAGATTTTCTGTTTCTTTATTTCAATGTCGGTTTTTGAGTTGATATTCTGTTTACTTTAAGAACACAAGTACTAACAAAGCAGTAGAGAAAAACTTATCAAGTTATACTTATTTTAGTTTGGTGAGAGTCATGTGTTGTTATGTTTGTTTTGCTATTTATGTTTACAGTGAAATACTGTGATTGGAAGTAGTGTGAAGTAGAACACAGAACAATTAGAATATTTTGCTCGGCACTTTAGTATTTATTATAAAAAAATCTAGATCTAACACACAAATGACTTCTTTTATATAAATTAAAATCTTGCAAAGACTTACACGTTACAACTTTTGGAAATTTATTTCCAAAATTCGCGCCCTCTTTGCCATAAATTTAGAACACTTCGTCTAGTTTACGGTGCGCATAATTGTCCATCTGAGAGGCTGGTACGCCATACTATGCATCGATTCATGACACATTTAATCTTTTGGATAATATTTATCCAAATCGAATATAGAAGAGGCCATCGACGTTGTTGACTTGAGTGTAACAGATTACTCGAACTTATCGATCCGATGCCGTTCTCATCAACTCTATCTCTGCCCGTCCACCACTTGGAAAATTTTGAGGAACGATCTTGGCTTTTATCCATAAAAGATCCAACTGGTGTAAAAACTAAAGTGAGCGGGCAATGAATTGCGTTGAGTATTCGGTGAATGGACTGAGTATTAACTGGATGTTCAACCAGAGTTTTATCGTCAAATCATCTTCAGCAATGAGGCTCATTTATGGCTTAACGGGTATGTAAACAAGCTAAACTGTCGTTTTTGGAGAGAGAACAATCGTCATGAGACTCTTAAGACTCCATTACATGCCGAAAAAATATCACTGTTTGGTGCTGAAGGCGTCATCGGCCCATTTGTCTTTAAGTCCGAAACCGATGTTAACAATACCGTGGGTGACGAACGCCTCATATTCCTCATGTTCTTGCAAATCATTTAGAGAAGAAATGGTTACAACACGGCGTTGAGTCAAACGTTTGGTGACCGAATTAACTCAAGAAATGGACCTGTCAATTTGCTACCTTGGTCGTGAGATTTGACACCTTTGGGCGACTTTTTGTGGGGATACGCCAAATCTCTGGTCAATGCGGATAAACCAGCAACGATTAATCGTTTAGCAGCCAACATTTGACGCACTATTGGTAAAATAAGACCAGTCATATTCGAAAAAGTGGCGGAAAATTGGACCCACAATATGGTGTTCATAAGGCGCAGTTGCGAAGGCCATATGCTACATATTATGTTTAAACATTAAATGCCATGAAATTTGTGAGCTAATAAAGCTAAAAAGCCATTTAATTTGTTGTAGGAAAAATCGAAACTGAATAAAAACAGGGTGGCTCCGGAGAAAAAAGTGGATGATGAGGGGAAACAGAGGTCATTTTCGGAACCGGGAGCGCATTTTACATATGAATCATCTGAAATAGTGTCAGGGTTCAATACTTTTTTTTTGCAGCCAGTGTTATCGATATCTGTTATTATTTCCTTTTACAAATGAGGGTCATTCAAAGTTTTGTGACAGCTGTGTTTAATTTGTTTTTAAGAACTTAAAAATTTCGTTAATGCAATATTTATTTAACTACGTCTAGACAATAAAGTTTGATAATAATTAAAAAAAAAAACAAAACCGAATTGAAGTATTAATCTGCTAAAAAGTCACGTTCGCCATAGCACGCCCTTTCCAAAATTATTTATGTTTTGTTTTGCCGTTCATAGTAGTTAAAGATAATAATTTGTTTAAACAAAGAAAATGAACAAGTAAACAAATGCGATTAAGCTGTAACAAGCGTTGCCGCTTTCTGATAAATTACTTAAAAATTTACTGTTTTTTAATTATTTTGGAACCACAATAGTTTTGTATAATTTTACTTATGAAAGGGTGGTTCAATCAAAACGCACGATGTTATTTGTAAATTATAAAAATTTGATATAAAGATCTATGGCAATTATGTGTGAAACAAAATATCGCCCAAATGCTCGCCACGGATTCGGTGGCATACTTCTATCCGATGGTCCATATTTTCAATGCCTCTGAGTAATAATTGAGGAATGTGCCGAAGTATCTCATTCTTAGGCCTTGAATTGTTCTTGGCTTATTGGCGTACACCTTTTCTTTTAAAAATCTCCAAAGAAAGAAGTCCAACGGTATCAAATCACATGATTTTAAGTGAAAATTTTGCAGCGTCCAGAAGAAAACGGCGAAACATAAAGATTAAAAAGAATAAAACTTTCTTATTAGAATTTATTGAAAAATGATTAATTAAATTTGCGTCGTTAATTTATTTATGGAATGTTAAGCAAATAAGGTTAGATTATAGTTTAAGAAATAAAAAATAATATAACAAAATTTAAACTAAATAAATTTTAATGCAAAACTGCACAATTTACAAAACAAAAAAACTTATGTTTATAACAAAAAACTTCAAAACAACTCAATGCTAGAAAAACTGCAAAATGCAGATAAATCTGCATATTTGGCGACGCTGGTCATCATGGAAAAACTTACACCACAACAGCGTCTCTAAATTGTTCAGCTGTATTGCGAAAATCAGCGTTCTGTGAGAAATGTTTTTCGTGCGATTCGAAGAACTTACGGTGCGTATAATCGACATACTGAAACAAACCACTATTGCCTACACCATTCGTAAATTTGAGTCCCAGCTTATATAAGATGATAGTGAACCGGTTAGACCACATCCAGCACGGTATGATGTGGTTTATAGTAGAGATGAGCGATCCCGTGATTTTTAAAGATCACCGTGATTAGTGAATGTGATTTAAAAATCACTGCTCCTTTAAACTGTGATTGTGATCACGGTTTATCAGTTTTCTGTTATTTTAAAGCAATTGCGGCCAAGGTATATGTACAATGCGCGAGCTTTTGCAAGAGCTTTTGTAAGCACTTTACAAAGACACAACAACAAATTGTAAGAGCTTTCAAATCTGTTTACTTTCATATACATACATACTTGAACAAATAAATTTTGGCATAAAAAAATTCTAATAAGATAGAAGAGAGAATGAAAGGAACAGCAATATAATTCGACATTTCATTCGAAAAACGCTATTACCCACACAAACAGTGAAATATCATAAATTTGTATATGTAACAAAATACAAAAAGAACGACTTAGAAAGTACCTGTTACTTGACAAATTTGGTCACCTTGGACTATTTTCTCTGGGATATGTAAAGCCTGAGGTCCTTAAGATTAAGCCAGCTAAGATTGACGCGTTGGAAGCCAATATTACTCATGTAATTCGCGAGATACCAGTCGTTATGCTCAAACGAATCGTCAAAAATTAGACCTTCCAAATGGACCAACCCCCTCAGACATAGTCATGGCCAACATTGACATTATATCAATTTCAAACAATAAATGCCATAAATTGTTCTTTTAACCGATAGTAAAAATTTTGAGTTCATTTTCAAATTTTAGTGTTTTATTTTACATTATAAAGAAAAACTCACGATGAATCACCCGATACCTAAATTTCTAGTTTTATAATTTTTAACATTTGTTTATTCTTAGTGTTCGCATTTTATCATCCATTTATTACTTTATAGTATCCCTCTCATTTCTATCACGTAGCTAATACACTATTTACCCAAGTCATAATTTGTTAACCGCCCTCGTTAAAAATAATCTTTTGAATCATAAAACATCTGAATTAAAATTTTATTACTATTTTCGTTTAAGGGCTTAATTATGAATAAAAATCATTTCATATTTTGTATTTATTTTCTTTTATTTTTATGTTTTTCTATTGTAAAACAATATTTTTTATCGTGTTTTCTTTCAAACACTTTATAATCAAGGTTATAAACGAAAAAAATATAAAAGTTATTTAAACTTGTAATAAAATAAATTCACCAGAGACCGCAGCGATTATAATTTTCATAATAAAACTTAAAATTAAAAAAAAAATTTTTTTGGAAGTTAATTTTTTGCTTAGAATATTAAAAAGTTTTATTTTTAAATTAAGCACTCATTCACGATAAAAGAAATAATTTCGGGTTTTATTCTGTCTTATTATTTTCTAAGGTACTATTTAATTTGTAATCTTTAAATATTAAGTATAAGAATGTAACTAAAGTTCAGTTAGAAAAATCTACTTTCACTACAGCATTTGTATAATTGTAAATGACGCACAGTGGGAGATTGTTGAACAAAAATGGAAATAATTCTAGATTTTGTAAACGTTTAGTCCGATTGAAATAAAATTTCAAGTGGCAATTAAGAACTTGCATGCTAGTTTAAATTTTCGGTATGGCGTGTATAGACATATCATACATTTTGGACTCAAAAAAAACCTGACACTTGTCTTGCAGAAACGCAAAGAAAATTTATAAACTATTTTTAATAATTTTGTTAAGTTTATTTATATTTTTATAATATTTTTTTTTTTTTGAGAGATAGCGGGGAGATCCAACCCCCTTTAGTTGGCAAAAGGTCCCTCTGCCTCTCAGAGGAATCAAAGGTATTTTCCGCTGTTGCACCTACTCGGGACGCGCATATAGCGTGTTGCCCCAAGTGTCTCCTTCTGGCCCATGCCAGCGCCAGACAGTCACACAGTAAACGCCCTGTGTCTCGTCCCCCTCACGACACAGTCCGCATTCCTGGTCCTCTGCCAGGCCCATCCGAAACAGGTGGTACTTGACGGTGTGGTGACCTGTCAGATAAGCCACCAACAGTCGTAGTTCCCGTCTATTGAGACCCCTCGTCTCCATTGTACTCCCGGGAAATATCAGTTCCTTCGCCTGACGCATTCCAAGGAGCGATACCCAGTATCTTCTGTGCTCCCTGAGAGCCCATTCCTCGAGTAGGGACTGGGTAGTGGCCCAACTTAGCCCTTAAAAGGGCTCGGGCCCACCATTTAGGCTTTTGCTCCAGCCCTAGCCAGCTCATCAGCCCCTGAGTGTCCCGGCACCCAACAGAGTGTCACTCTGTTCCTTGCACCCAGCTCCTGTAGCCTTCCTCGGCAATCCGCCATCAACTTCGAGGATAATTTCCAGGAAGAGAGTGCTTTAATGGCCGCTTGTCTATCAGTGAATATCACAATGCTGTTTCCAACCACTCCCCTGCTAAGAATGTTTATACAGCACACGTCAATAGTGAGGATCTCGGCCTGGAATACACTAGGTGATCTTCCCATGGCTATCGAGATCCGCGTGTTAGGTCCAAATTTCCCAGCACCCACCCCATGCTCTGATTTGGATCCATCAGTATACCAGTGTAGTCCCTGGTTACCATCACAGGGATTTCATCTGTCCCAGGCTCCCCGTTAGGGAGGATCGTACTAAACCTTCTATTAAAGTCCAGTTCCGTGGTTTTAATCTCCGCCCTTGTGCATACTGATAGACCAGGAGCTAATTTCATCAGACCAGCGTGTCCGTAGACAC
Organism: Pollenia amentaria; assembly: GCA_943735925.1. Taxonomy (NCBI): domain Eukaryota; kingdom Metazoa; phylum Arthropoda; class Insecta; order Diptera; family Polleniidae; genus Pollenia; species Pollenia amentaria. Next base: position 175,987,760 of record OX031010.1, on the reverse strand, counting down.
CATCTGACAGTCCAGATGTTAACTGGATCCTAAGCAGACTCGATATCGCAGTCCTCCTTATATGGAAGTGTAATGGCAAAATGCCCAAGATATTTTCAAACTGGCTATTAGTTTTATTTTGAATGCACAATACGGATTGTCATAAAATTGGTATTTGTGCAAACTTGTGAGACTCGTTTGATATATATATATGTTCCTTTAACTCCCACTGGAGCATAGGGCGCCAGTTTGATGAAGCCCCTTTTTATTATTTGGGTAATTTCAAACAATTTATGTCAGTTTGTAAGAAACGTCAATACCAAAATAAAATATTAATTTACAAAAATTAAAAAAATTTTAAATAAAATGCAAGTTAAAATGTGTGTCTAAAAAGTGAAATTATAAGACAAAAATTTGTCATATAATTTGTCATATCGTGACAGGGTTGCCAGATTTTTAATCTGAGAAATCAGTACATAAGAGAAAAAAAATCAGTACAATTAAAAAAAACAGTGCATATACTTTTTTAATATAATATTGAACTTTAATAACATAAAAAGCTTTGCCCTTTTTTTGTAAAACACTTCGTCGCCACACTTAAAAAATATTTTCATACAAATTTTTAAAAATTCAAAAAATAATATATGAAAAATTTCTTTACCTCCTTACTTTTTTTTAAAAAAAAACTTAAATTAATTTTATAATTTGTACCGAGACAAAATTATACTAATAAATTGGTTTAATAAAACTGAATTTTTTCAAAACAATAATTCAATTCGTATACGAATATATTTATAGCGGGAATAAAAAGTAAACAACGAAAAATCTGATATACAACAATTTGTTAAAAATTCGATTTTTAATTTCTAGTTAGCTACTTGGTTTAATATTGTTCAGAGAAACATTAATTTTATTAAAATCAAAATTTTAGTTCATTATATCTGTTTATAGCTTGATGCTAAAAGGGCCAATGTGAATATCTTGCTGTTTTGAGTTAATCATTGCATTAGATGTATTTTCTTACCCTCTTTTATTTTGTGGAAACAGACAATGTCTTATTTAATAGAGAACAGCTTTATGAGGGGTTTTAGAGCCAATTTCCCTAAGAACTCTTCTATAAAAAAAAACAATAACTTCAATTTTCTCAAAAGTTTAACATAGGCCCTTTTAGCACCAAGCTACAAATAAAACAACAACAATATTAAAAAACAAATTAAACACTTGAAATAACGAAACTTATGTACTAACATATATTCAAAATAACTCAAAAAAATAATTTAAAAGTAATTTACAACTAATTATTATTAGTAATTGTAATTATTGCAAAAGGCACAATCGTTTTTTAGAATATCTTATACTATAGAATTCTATAAATAACTCAATTTATAGGTTTTACATTAAGAGCCGGTTTCTCTCTTTTCTCCAGTTTGTAAACATTAAACTAAAGATTCGTTCAGTAAACGCGTTTGAATGCGGAATGAAAGAAAAAATATTACACATTTTCTCATATTCGTAAACGCAGCTTTCCATTTTTCTTCTATTGTCCTTTTTCGTACTCGATAAAAACCTTTTTGGTTAAGAACATTATCGTACAAAAACTCTACATATTTGAAAAAATCAGAAAATTTGCGTACTGTTTTGGGTGTTGTACATAAACAGTACAATTGAAAAAAATCAGTACATGTACTACTAAAACAGTACGTCTGGCACTTCTATATACAATGTTTACTCAAAGTGAATTGACTTTATAATTCACTTTGAGTAAACTATTTAAGAAGATCACAAATTTATTTTTACCAAATAACAAAGAAATTATGAACATAAAACTAAAGAAAGGAAATTAATAAATGTTGATAATAATTTTTTACTTCACTAGGTTTTTATTTGCCATTCATATTATTTGATACCATGAATTTAAACCAGGTATGGAAATTTTAATTTAAACCGAAATGGTAATACAGACACCCTGGTAGCAAATTTATATTTTTAAATACGATTATTTCAAAAAGTAATAAACGGTGCGGAGGGAGGTTGGCGCCGTTGGAATTATCGATTGTGCGAATTTGTCAGTGGCGATTTCGCGCGTTCGCTGTGGAGACATTTTTTAAAAGTAATGATTCTTATGTAATTGCTCGTCGACGATTTTGTTCAAAGTTCGGTATTCGGCGAATACGTGATTGACCGAGTGTAAATTTAGTTCGTTCGCTTTTGCAGAGATTCCGCGCAACTGCTTCGGCTATGAATGGTCCACGGCCAGGGCCCAGTCGATCTGCAAGGACTCCCGAAAACATTGAACTGGTTAAAAGCAGCTTACGTGAAAATCCGCGACTTTCAATACGGAAAAGAGCAGCCTCACTGGGACTTCCAAGAGCGATTATTGTGTTGTCAAAGTTTTCATTGTGTCATACACCTTTTGCTTTGCGTTTTTCTGCCAAAGACAGAAACGTCACGCAAAGCGATAAAGTTGTATCTGACACGGCCTTAAGTGTGAAACAAAAAAGTCCATCGTTTCTCGATTTGTGAGAAAAGAAGTGTTTCTGTATTTGAATGCGAGAACAGACAACACAGGTTCTGTTTTAACTGGAATACTTCCAGTAATTAAGTGTCAAATGCAAGCGAATCGTCAACGAAAGAAAAAGATATAATAAAAATAGGGCTGCCAGATTTATCGTAATTTTGACGATTTTTGTACCAAAATTGGCAAAGTGCCGATTTGCTGATTTTTTCTATTGACGATATTATTCAGTCTTCGAAATAAAATAATTTTAAAAAGTTTAATATGGATGTGTATTAGGCACCACAGAAAAACGCTATCTTTAAAAACAAGGCAGCTTAAAAAATGTATCGGCAAAATCAAAATTTCGAAAGAAAACTGTTTAATTTGAATTTCCTTAGATTATTTTATACATTTGTTTATGTGATCAAAACATTAAACTATTACATACTCCATTTTTCAGTCAATGCACTATAGGAAATTTTTGCCTTTTTTTTGTGCCAAAAGTGTTAGATTTAGTTCAATGTGATATTCAGTCTTCGAAATAAAATAATTTTAAAAAGTTTAATATGGATGTGTATTAGGCACCACAGAAAAACGATATATTTAAAAACAAGGCAGCTTAAAAAATTTATCGGCAAAATCAAAATTTCGAAAGAAAACTGTTTAATTTGTATTTCCTTAGATTATTTTATACATTTGTTTATGTGATCAAAACATTAAACTATTACTCCATTTTTCAGTCAATGCACTATAGGAAATTTTTGCCTTTTTTTTTGTGCCAAAAGTGTTAGATTTAGTTCAATGTGATATTTTGTCACGCCTTTGTGTGATTTTTTTCAGGAAAAAAAAACAATCTGAAATTTTAAATTGTTATCGGATTAAAGAAAAAAAATAAATAATTTTATTTAAATAGACCTCAAGTATGTGTATATGTATAAAATATGTATTTTACCTATGAACATTAACTATTTTTTTTTTTTTTTATTATGTTTTAATAAAAATCGAACAAAATTTGTCAAAATTAATTCTAAATTGTCCGATTTTTTAAAACAAAATAGACGATTTTTTTTATTTTTTCTAAGGAAATTAACGAGTTTTTCACAAATTTATCTGGCAGCCCAGCATAAAACGAAAACAATGAAGGGCTAAAAATATTTAAATAACAAAATATAACAATTGTGTTTTATTTATTTTCATCATTTAAATTCTTTCTCTTCAAATAAAGAAAAATAATACACATTCTTGTGTACATACATACATAATTTGTGCTCCATTTTTTTAAATTTTATTTTTCTCGCATCAATTTCAAATGTTGCTTATTTTGACAGTTCTTTCGAGAAACTTTTAGGAAAATATTGATACAGAAACAGTTTTTCTCACATCCTTCCAATAATTGCTGGAAAATTATTTAAATGACAGATAATTCTCCCAAAGTAAAGATACAGAAACACTTACATATGTGAAAAAAAACATTTTTTGTTTCATATTGTACTGTTTTTGTCATAATTCACTTGTTTCATGCGGGAAATTTTAAGATGCGAGAAATACAGAAACGGGCTACTGGTATAAATACAATTGGGGGATTCACAAGGTGTCATAAAGTCATATGTCTTAAAATAATAACATGAAAAAATACGACTGTTGTGAGCAACCCCTCATAATTTAATGTGTTATTAATTACGACAGCACAATAAACATAGCAAGCAACGTTCTATTTATTTAAGACACTTTTTGTTTACAAACCAACAACAATATTTTTAAACCATTGTAAAATGTTAGAACATTATGACAATAAACCATGATAGCACACCTTGTGAATACCCCAAATAATTTTTAAAACATATAAAAATCAATCGTATAATTATACCACACTTTTGTATGAAAATTACCGACAACAAAAATACAACATTGCATAATTATTCAATTATACAGCATGTACGACGATAATGCGAGCTGGTGAATTGGAAAACCTTTTTTCATATAGCTTATTTTGCGTCACCGTATATACATATATTCGTAAATAAAAACCCGTTACTCTTTAAATAACAAACACATAATTTGTTTTGTGTAATATATAAAATTTTGACTGTGTAAAATTGTATTTAGATTTTCGAAACATTTATAGCAAGTTACATGCACAAAAGCACAAAATACCTTTGAGAAGACTGCAAAAACCGGGACTACTTCCTACTTTTGTAAGCGTCACAAGCGCCGTTCGAACAAATACGCTGTTCTTGACAAATACAATTTTATATTTATTTGCGTTTATGCCGCGTAAAAAGCGATGCATGTAACTTGAAGTCTGGAACGCAAATAATGTGTTTAAAAGCATACAATGAGTTAACGCGTGAAAGCGTGGGATGGAAATCCAGCTTTAAGGTTTATACATTTTAAATAACTATTCAATTTATTTTCGTGTATAAGAATTTTTTACAACCAAATTACAAAATTTAAAAAATTACTTTTAAATTTTATAAATTAAGTGCCTGTTCAACGATTTCGAACGTTAACGTTCGCATAGAAAATAATATTTAAAACAAAAACAAATTTTAAAATTTTGTTGCTGTTTTAAATGTTATTTTCTATGCGAACGTTAACGTTCGAAATCGATCAACTGGCAGTAAGATCATTAAAATTTGATGAAGAAAATAAAACATAAAAACAAGTTTTTTTTTTAAAGAAAAAAAATAAAACTCATAAATAAGAATTATATTTTGAATATAAAATAAATGTTTATGTGTGATAAATTTCATAAAAATTGGAAAATATAAATTATGGCGCTTCTGGATACTCCATCATTCAAGACTAACATCAGCTTAATAAATACAAGTAAATATATATGTACAGCATACATACACATACATATACATATATTTTTTATAGCTTCTTGTATCTGATTTTTCGCTTTGAAATTAAAAAATATTATCGTTATTTTCCGTCACAAAAATTTACAAAAAAAATATGTTTTAATTAAAACAAAAACATTAAAAAATCCCCATTTTATTTACGTTAAATTAAATAAAATTTTACGAGCTTAAATTAAAATACAACAAATTTAAATGTTTTTGGACGTTAAAACTACAAAGAAACAAATCAAATTATGGCAAACATTTTATTTCCATTTATGAATATTTTTATGTAAATGTTTCCAGTGAATAAAGGCCTAAGTGACAAACTTTTATGTTGTTAAATTTTTTGCTTGAAAAAATGTTACAACAATCTTATATGTAGCTAAAAAGTTTTGTATCAATCATAAATTCCTTTCAAAAAATTTAAGCATTTAAAGAAACTATATGTATAGCCCGATATAAATTACAAAAGGGTTAGCTGTAAAGCGAACTGTCATGCTGGGATCACTTTTTGACATTTATGATCAGTATACTCTAGCAACCCTAGAGGAAAGCGAACTGACACTAAAGTAATTCCGAGATATGTTCTTTGGTGGCAGAGACCGTTCCCTGTTCTAACGGTGGGGTGCTTTAAAACCATGGGAGATAAGGCCATGATGACTTTATCTCTCATTCAAAAGGGAGATAAAGTCTTTTATTTTTTTTTAGGTGGTATTTTTTGTAGAAAAGAACACACGATTAATACTGTGAAGTAAGTTTTTAATAATACTGGTTCATAACTAACAGATTCCATATAAATCCCACTTCAGAAATCTTTTTACTTACGGTAGAGGGTGTATAAGATTCGACATAGGCAAATAAGCACTTTTACTCGGTTTTTAACAATATTTTGCACAAATATCCTCCCAAAATCTCCAAAACAAAATGCTTAATCATACTATGGTGAAGGGTATAAAAGGTGCTGTAAATAAAGCACTCTAAAGGCGACTTAACCCATGTTTCCCACACAAATATTTATTTTTTATGTAGTTTAACGTTTCTCTTTTCGAGAGGGAGGAAATATTTATTTACAAACAACTTTCATCTTGAATTAGTTTTATTTTATATATAAATAGCTTAACCCGGTGCGCTTCGCTCATCTGTATAAAAATAGCGCAGGTTAGTTTTCACCCTAGGGACTTAAAAAAGAAAAGTTATAGCTTCAGGTAAAAAAAGTCACAAAAATTTTTCCTTAATTTTTTGGAACTGAGCTGCCAAAAGGTTAAATTTTTTTAATACAAAGAAACAGCCAACGAATTGAAGTCGGGAGTGTAAGAATAGATAAACACACTGCTTATTGTTGTTGTTTTGTTTAAGCTTTGATATCATTGCAAGTCAAACTTGGGTGTTTGTAATTCTCAATCGCTTTACAGTTTTATTTGTACAATATTTTTAGCTTTTCGTAAGTCTTTGGAAAAAGGTTTCCTGATGGTCTGTCCTAAGCAACCAGTGAAATGCGCATAGAAAGTAGATTATCCCACCAACAACAAATTTCAATGCGTTCATCAAGAGTACGAATTGGAAAATTAGCATATTAAAACGAAATCTTATTAATGAATTTTTTACTTCCAAAAAAAAAAAAAATTTGATAACAAAGTTGAATTAAATTCCCCTGCCCCATTATAATGGTTTATCCATTTTCGGTTTCAAAAATAAAGTTAAATTAAACACAAAAAAATATATAATTTCGATGAAACTTTTATTTCATTGTAATAGTTGGGTCTTGTAATTACGTACGAAATACAATGTCATTTAAATGACCGCCTCTAGTTTGAATGCTGCACGGCGATAACTCGACGAAAGTTAGTTTTCAAATGTTCCAATCGCGTAGACACTGTCTTTGACGTAGCCACCCCAAAAAATTTCAAATCGCACGATCTTAGTGGCCAATTGACGTCGCCAAAACGTGTTCTGGAAACTTCCCGTGCAATAAAGCCAAAATCAAACGTATTGTGTGCCTCTTGGTTCCTTCTTGTTGAAAACAGACATTGCCCAGTTTGTAATCTTCAATTGCAGGCCCAAAAGAAAAAAATCGCAAGGTAGGCCTAATTACTTAGAATGCCGTGGAATCGACGAATTCGGATTATCCACCCCACTTTCACTTACAGAAGCGAAATTTTCGGCAGTGCGCACATTGCGATAATGCACAGGCCTGACCACATCTGTAATGCTTTCAGCCTCTTCAAATTTCTTTTTAGTTTTAACAATTCCTTGCACAGTAGATCGATTATGACGACCGTAATCACCCCGTAATGCTCGAGAAGTGGCCACGTTTGAAACACCACTTTTGGAGTAGGGTTTTGATATTTTTACGCGTTTCTTGGTTGTTAAACGATCCATATTCGTAATTGGAAAAGTTTTCACTAAATACATGACACTTCAGATGACAGATATTTAACAGCTGTCAACTTTGCCAGACCACTAAATGAATAACTTTGTATACAATTTTCTAAGTCATTTTCTGTTTGTGAAATTAATCTATTTTTGCCATCCATAATTAACACACCATCATTGATAATAATTTAAAATATAATCAGCCGCTATAATATCACCACCATGTAAAACTAGATTATTTTGTTTACATATGGCAGCTTTGGTTTGGCGGACAATCGTACTTTTTTCTTAGTAAAAAAAAAATCCGGATAAGCTGGGTGAATCCATTTTTACTTATTTCTCTTTTGTTTTTTTTTTAAGAAATTTATGTTGTTTTCTCATTTTACAAAGACATAAGGGAAAAAAAAGATGTTAAACAAGATGTTAAAATTTATTCAAATTGTATTTCATACGAGAATAAGGAATGTTAGTGCTGAAATTTAAATAATCTGTTACTATTTACTTTTAGATATTTTTATTTTTTTTAATCGTAGTTGATAAAAAAACGTAGTTTAAACTAGAACAAAAAAAAATACATTTTGTATACATTTTAAAACAAATTCTAAAAAAAAAATAAATATCGAATGTAAATAAAAGTTAAATTTATATTCAAAACGAATGCACTACATGTATTTTTATTTCGTATAAGATAATCGCTTGGGTTCTATATTCCACTGCAAAATGAAAGTGAAAAACTTTTTAATTCCACTTATACATTTTCACAGTGTTCTAGAAAAGTAATGAAACGTTATTTTCATGATGATTTCGTTTTAATTTTGTTTTAAACAACTATCACAAGAATTGAAAATTTAGTTTGCTCTTGAAGTCTTGCAAAATATTAAAAATTTTTTCATTTGTTGTAATTTTGGTCTTCATAAAATCATATAAATTATGTTGTATTGCTTCCAAACGTCTTCCTTTGCATTTGGGCTCTGCAACTTCCTCTGACGTTTCATCTAAAAATTTATCTTCGAAACTATTGACATGTAAGTTTTTTCATTCAATGGGCTGATTTGTCTCTTTTCTAGAAACGCAGTATGATCATACACCTTTTTAACCCTCGAAAGCTCTATAAAGACCGACCGCAAAGCTTTGCAACTGCATCATCTTTAGATGAAATGTACTGCTTATTGTTAGGACTACCACCAGATGCTGACGTATCCGCTCTGTTCGCGGACAATTTTTTGCGAATACAGGCTTTTCAATCAGCCCAAACCTTTTTTCAAGCAGATTGATATTTTTCTGAAGGACCTACGAAAGTTAGTTCTCTTGTTACAACCCTGGGATGTTAAATATAAATATAAAATAAACTTCCAAAAAAAAATGTACTTTTTGGACTTTCGCGGTACCATTTTTTTTTTTTAATTTATTAAAACAACAAAAAAGTACATAAAAATTCAATTGTACACAAAAAAAACAAAACTTAGCATTAACATACATTATATGTATGAATAACACAGTACAACACATGATTTCGGGACTCAATTCTGATAATTGTTTATGAAAGTAGACCCAAAAAGAAGAACTTCTGCATCATTAGTTTGGTCAAGGTACATCAAATAATAATTTAAAAATTAATTTGAAGTTAGTAAGTATCGCATATGGGAATTTGTCACGTTTTAGGCTCTTTTCTTTGTCGTAACTCGAGAACCATTAGTCCGAATAAGCTGTTCATACAACGTAAGAAACAGTTTCGCAGTTATAAATAAATGTATGAAGAAAAAAAATATTTTTTGCCAAAAAATTTAAATTTTTTTATTTTTAATTCATTAAAAATCCAAAACGGTAAAAAAAAGTGTCAAGTTTTATTACTTTCACGCATAACCTATGAACAAAATGAGACATAAATCATGAAAATCGAGGAACGCGTTTCGCTTTTATTCACAATTAAATTTGTTTCAGCTTATTCGGTGTAGTGGTTCTCGAGTTATATACACCACAAAACTAGTCGCATATTTAAGCGCCCATTACAATAACGATTTGTTGTACAACATAAATGCAATGAAAAGGACTCAATAATTTGTTTGCTATACTTAAAATTCAAAAAGGGGGAACGTGACAAATTTTTTAAATTGTACCAAATGAGTCACGGTAGTATTACGGTATTTTATAAGGTCAAAATGTACCAAAAAAAAAAGTACAATTATACAACCTTTTACATCCCTGCTACAACCTTTCATAGCTGATCAAGCACCGCCATATCACCCCTATAAAATCATGAACCTTAGCAACGCCTCTTCTTGTTTCGAATTTTTGTGCTTCTCACAGAAATAAACTCACCATAAGGAAATTTACGTATAACATTTTATTAATTTACTCACATTTTATTATTTTCGCAACAAATATATAAAAAGGAAAAATAATATTTTACGAAAAAGTATTTTCTTTCACGCGGCTGTTTGCTTTCGATTTGAAATTACTTTTTTGTAGTGAAAATGTTTTGTAGAACATAAAAATTCCTCTTGAAACAAACTGGAAATGAAATTTTACTTTTCGTTTCACTTTAACGATTTTAAGAACACAAGCTTAGTGGAATTATCACATTCATTTCATTTGACGAATGTAGAACACAGGCGATTCGCCACAGGTGATTCGCATAATCACGAAATATGAAAAAAATTATATCTATTGAAGGTTGGATACATTTTTATTTGAGATAAAAAAAAGGACGTGGAATTTCATGCAAATGCATGTTTTTGCTCGAAGGTTTAAATATTAAATGAATAAGTTATTTATCCGAATCACAACTTTTGCTGAAAAATTGCATCGATTTTTTATTGTCTATTTTTGCAAATTTTATCGTAAATGAAAGCAAAACACAATTGTCATATAATGCTTAAAAATGCATATAAATTCGCATATTATGGTAATGTTTGTTGAAAAAAAGTTTATGTTTAGTAAAAAAAAAAATTATATAATGATTAAGGATAGTTAATATTTTTTGAACTGAAACATTTAAAAATGGAGAAAAGAATTATACTTTAAAAAATTTTCTCCAAAAAACTCCTAATTCGAAACCACTGTATATTTATTTAAGTCTAACTGCCGTATTCATAAAAAATAAAATAGATTTCAAACGTATTTTAAAACAAAATTTCCATACAAATTTTTCTTAAAACAGATTTCATATCCATTTTAGTTTTTTATGAATACGGCAGTAAGAGTCCATACATTCGTCATTCACTCCAAGCTTTTACAAATCTTTATTAGACTGTGCATTTGCTTAATTAACAATATCTAAAATGGTATACATTTCCTCACCGAAATCAAATCTGGATTTTATTTGAGTAACTACTTCAGTATAAGATTATCAACAGTTTTAATATATAATTGTCCTTTCGGTACTGGAACAGAAAGGCAAAGACTAATATCAGGAAATACCAAATCATATAGATTTCATTCACGTTAAAAAAGAACGTTATCTGCATTAAAAACGGAAAAGTTTTTTTTACACCCAACTCAAGAAATAATGCACGAAGTGGCAACACTGATCAAAACATTAATCTTTTCCTAAAATTTTTAGTTTTAATATTTTTACTACTTACAAGTTTGAGGATTTAGTAAATAAATAAAGGAGTACATAAAAAATAAATTAAATATAATGAGGATATACAACAATTAAACCTCCCTAAAAGTTTAAATATTTCTGGGATATTTTAGATATTAAAATCACATCATAAAATATGAATATATGAGATAATCGAATTCGATTTAAATTAAAATCGAGCAGTTAAATTAAAATCGAGAGTTTGAGATTTTTAGCTTTGCTTTTGAATGGAATAGTTAATTTTTTTAAAGCATCTGTTGATTTCAATTGAATTTATTCTCTAGCACAAGGACGATTTACTCAAATCCGTTAATTTTTTTTTCAATATTGTAATTTTTATTTAATTTAACATTTCCCAGCTCAGTCGAGAATGAAAAATTACCAATAAATTTTAATTAATTTCATGTTGTAAAATAGCTTTCTTCATAAAAATAATTGAATGAAAATTAAATTCAATAAACTTAAGCCGGATTAAAATATCGAAATTTAATCTTTTTAAAAATGTTTTATACATACATGTAAAATTTTTATAATGTAAAATTTTATTTAACTTTTAAAAAAAATTTTTTTTTTTTTTGCTTTTCAAGAATATTTAAAACATTTAGTATTTCACTTGATTTTGATAAAAAAAAAAATCATTAAGGCATTTCACTTCCTTAATCAGATACATATACATACATATAAATTTTTCAACCGCTTTTATTAAAAATACTCACAAAATTTTTATTATAAGTTTTAAGTAGAAATTGTTTTTAAAGAAAATTAAAAAAAATATATATATTTAATTATTCGTTACACTCTTTTTTACTACTAGACATATACGCGCCGTTTAAACTTTTCCGTTTATTTAATAGAAAAATTTTTACCAATTTTTTTCTTTAGAACCGCCAACAGTTTTTACAACTGAACCGATCTGAACGATGTGCACGTTCAGAATGAATATAGGCCGCCGTATGAAAAAGATTTGTAACAGAACAAAAGCACAAGATAAAAACAGAAAAACTAAGAAGGAAAACCAAAAAAAAAAACACATAAAGTTCCCACACAGATTAGGCGGTACGGTTTGGTACGGCACGGGGCAAGCAGCAGCATCGCCACCGTATGCCAACAAAAACAAATGATGTTGGCTACATTGAAAGCAAACAACAACAAGAAGAAAAATTTAATGCAAGTGCATTCCAAAAAAACAAAAATCAAAACAAAACCAACCAGAGGTGGTAGAAAAAGAAAATACTAAAACAGCAATAACAACGAAATAATAAAATGAGCCAAAATGACGACAAAGACCACAAGAGTTTGAAAAAGGCAACAACAAAAAATTCAACATTATTTTTAAAACAGCAAACAGCCGGTCTATAAGATGCACTTAAATGCTACAAAAACATAATAACAACTATTTTTTGGCTTTAAGAATAATAACAACAACGCCAACAACAACAAGAAAATTAAAATGAATTTTTTTTTATTATTATTGTTGCTGTTGATTCTAAACATACCAACAACATCTGACAACTACACATTCCTCCCTCTCAGGCAGCAGGTTAGAAAAATCATGATTTTTTTTTTAATTTTGTTGTTTTCTTAGAGCTTGTTGTTGTTTAGTTGTTATTTTTAATCGCAAAATCACATTCAGTTCACGACTAAAAATAGCACTTAAACTATAAATTTAAAATAAAGATAGAACGATTAAAAAAGAATATGCTGCAAAAGGGTTTCCAATAAGTCCCAATTCATAAGATGCACGTCTTACACTAGATTCAGACCGTGATTTAAAAATCATGTCTTTTTTTAATTTGAAAGTTGCTTCCAAAAACACAACAGATTCAAACGAAGATTTTTTCCCCATGATTTTAGGGTTGATTTTTTCCCCCATTATCGGTAATTCTTCTTTACTTGCTTATTTATAAAAACAAACAATTTTAATGCGCTCCATGTTTTGTATTGTAAAGAGATGTTGCCACATTGAAATAAAAAATAAAATGAAGCAACATTACAAAAATACGAATGGGTGCAAAGAAAAATATACAGACCCACATAGATCAGAAAACGTGTTTTTTTCTCTACTCCGCTTGCTTCTCTACACCGTTCGCCGACAAACACCAAAAATCCTGTCTTAAAAAACATGAAAAAATCACCGTTTGAACCGCGTGTTATTGATCAGCTTACTACTTTATTGGCGAGAGAGACGAGGAGAAAATAAACGAGTTCTCAGCTTGATGTACTCGGCATATACGTTTTTTGTTCTCATTCTCATACATAAAAAAAAGTAATATTTCACCAACAAGACATGCATTGTGTGAACGCCGAAGCTGATTCAAAGAAGAAAATGTGATAAGTTTATCAATAAGACTTGCAACGTATGAATTGGGGCTATCGATGTTAATATGAAATATTTATTTCAAACATTAATGGAAACATGTATTATAACGGGCCGATTTGTAAGCACAAAAATTTTTCGATATTGTGCCATCGATTTTTCGATAGTTTTTGGCATGCGGAAAAAAAACTTCACTATAACAGCCGTACCTGAACTAGAGCGGAAGTGGAACGGTTTCTTCCGCGTAGCTTTTACGCTGATATACCATACCTAAACAGAAGCGTCAGCGTTGTGTCTCAAACAGTAGTGATAACTTTCGTGCTTACTAAAACCCTCATAAAAGAAATAAGAATTGGAACAAAAACCGCTAGTTTGACCTACAAATAGCTAATTTGCCATTATTTATTATCAAACGATAAAAACATGGTTGTCACATATATAGCAACTCTGCTTATTTTAACGCGCTGTCAAAATCGGATTTTCCAATTGCAAAGAGTTGACGCCGCGCTATTTAGGGATGCTTCGTACAAATTGAATGGGCATGAGGATTTTTGACAGCTAGAAAACGCGTTCCGCTCTTATTTAGGTATGGCTGTAATTTTCTGACTTTTTCTCAACTTTTATTTTAAGGTTTTTTTACTAAGTAATAAAAAAATCGGCTGATTTTTTAGGTGGGGATATGTATATTATACATATCTGCAAAAGGGCGTAACAACAAAAAACTTCGAAATAGTGTTTTTGATTGATTTTGTTCGTTTTATTTTCGATCACTGCAATCAAAATGGAGATTTTATTAAAGAAATTCAAACGCCAAGAACATCTTGTTATTATTGATTTTGTAAAGGTTTTCCTTCTCCTGTTTAGAAATAAAAAGTATTGTTACAATTAGCTAGATTAACCCGGTCCGCTTGGATATCGTATAATAACGAAGCAATTTGTACCAAATTAAGATTCTTCCACTATTATCCTTCTCTAGATATTTAGACATTCAGCCTTATTACGGTTCTCGATGTCGAATTTTGTAGAAGATTAAAGAACACAGGTTGTGTGTTACTTTAATTTACTACAGAGTCGTTTTCGACATCGAGGACCGTAATAAGCCTGATTAAAATTTTCCTTGTAAATTAAATTCCACGCTCACTTTTCCTAGATTTTTAACAGATGTATTGTACTGCTGTCCAAACTTTTTGTTCCAAGCTTGGAAAAATTTACTGTAACCCTTCTCCAGATATTTCGAATTTTTTTTTGTCTTTGTATCGAAGTTCCCAGCCCACTTCCCAAATCCAGCTCAGTTAGTGTGGCCAAGTCTAAAAAATTTCTACAGCTAAATCTGGCATTAGACATGGCCAAAAAATGCTTAAAATAATGCTAAAAATTTTTTGTTCAAAATTTATTATTAACCCAGTAAAAAATGTTCCCCAAAAAAAGCAGGTTTTATGTATGAATTCATACCTCAAATCGCTTCAAACCTGCTAATGGGATGCCTGATTTTTGTATTGGGTGTTCCCGGGTTGGAGGACTATTTTCTTCTGACACTAAGCGCTACTTTTAACACAATAAAACATGCAAATAAAGCACTCCTAAAATGCTTTTTTTAAGAGCTAACTATATTAACATATTCATTAATGTTTTGATTTTACTGGCTTAAATGCTTTTTTTCAAGCATTTTCGTACACCATAATATATTTTTATTTTTCGCTTTAAAACCTTTTTCGTTGTCATCACTGAAATAGCAGCTTTTTTGTATATTTTATTCGTTATCATTTGCTGCTGTATAAGAGCTCTCTTATTGAAGCGCTCGATTATTCGCTTTTTCTCTTAAGCGCTTCAAAAAACATATTTTTTTTACTGGGAATATGAAATTTTATTCGAAACTAAAAACATTTTAATGACTAATTTTTGTACGAATTGAAATAAATGCTTATATTTAAGTAAATGGCTAGATTTTGGTAAAGCATCTGATACATATAAATATGTAGCACAGGTAGTTAAAATTAAATGTTAAGTTTAGGAGGCCTGCCAGCCTCTCATATATGCAAAATTTAAATAATTTATTTCTATGATATACAAAATTTGTTAGATCATTTTATTTTTTTAAATTTAAGAAAAATTTAAGCTTTAAAATAATTATTTTTGAGCAGTTAAGAGCAAACAATTTTTCATATATTTACACTATTGAGTTTATATCTAAATTCAAAGTGAAATTTCCTTGTACTTTTATATCGTAAAATCAAAGGGCAAATAATATTTACAATCAACCTGATAAGGGCATTTATAATATTCCCTGAATATTCTATTTTTTTTTTTTTAACAAGACAGGTAAGATGTTTCGTAACATAAGAATTATCCATTTTCATACGAAATTTTATTTTGGGTACAACTATTTCTAGTCAAAATGTCTTATAATTTATTAAAATTTTTTTAGTAAAATCAATAAAACTATTCGTCCAAATTTTAAAATAAATAATGCTAAAAAATCTAAAAACATTTTCCAAAAATGCTAAATAAAATGCCAAGTGCTAAATGAAAATTTTGAAGCTAAATAAAATTTTTTAATGCTAAATGTAACTGCAAAAATGGCCACACTGACCGCAATTCTTGACAAATGTTTTGTACTGATAATTTAAAGAAATTTGCTGTTACCGTCCCCAAGATACACAGAATTTTATATTGTCCTTGTATGGGTGTTGCCTACTTTTTGACCGATATTGTGTTTTGAAAGCCAAACTTTTTGTGCCAAATTTTGACTCTTTTACTGTTTCTGTTCTCCCGATATTCTGTTAATTATATTGCATATGTGCCCACTTTAAAACAATTTTTTTTTCATTATTAACTTATTGAATCTTCATATATCAAATATGAACTAACAATAATTAATCAAATCTTATACTAATACTTTATTTTTAGTTTATTTTTAGTCCTGCCAATGCCAGACGAAAATTTTCTCATCACGGTTTCTGTTCACAAACGTATGTAGATGTTTAGCGCTCTTCTCGTCGAATGAGTCCTGCAGCATCTTTTCTCCTTAATCTAGAGTGGCCGCAGTTCTGACAGATGTTGTGTATTACTATCCAATCATCTTGTACAAAATTCAAATACCTTTACGGTTAACGTTATACAGATATAAAGAAACTTATATTGTCTTTGTATGGGAGGTACCACGCCTACCTCTCCAATCCAGCCCAATTTTGGGCAGATATTGTATATTGATGACCAAGTTATTGGTTTCACACTTGAAAACTTTTACTCTTACCGTTCTCCAGATATAAGATATGTAATTCATATTATCGCCTACACAAAAAAAATTATCGGTAGTTTTTATCAATTAAAAAAATAGTTTAAACAGTATTTCAATTTAATTAATATGATAATTGAATCAATAATTTTTTAGTTGAAAGAAAATTCAAAGTATAATTTTGATTTAATTAACATTTTAGTTGTTTTAAAATAAATTTTTAGTTAAAATATTAATTAAATAACAAAAAATTTTAATGGATTTTTTCGTTTAAAATAAAATAAAACAACAGTATTGTAAGCAGTTGAACGGTTAAAATGTTGAATTTTATTATAAAGAGTTCTTAAAAATATCGGGTATTTTAAATATCGGCGATACATATCGATTATTTTTTTAATATCGATATTTTGATATATCGATTATTATGTTCAATCCCTAATGTGGCCGAACATGGACCGGATTCTAAAAAAATTTGTTCTGCTTATTTAAGTTGCCACAAGTTATTTTTGTACCTAATTAAACCTAAATATGTATTTAAAACAAAATGGTTAGTGGGTACAAACACTTTATTCCGAAAAGGAGTTTTCAAGCAAATTTATTTTATATTTTTTATTCATTTTTAAAAAATTTCAACTTCGACGTTCTTACATGTTTACCGATATTTGTCGTTAATATTTCTAAACGAAAATATTTGTTTATTTAAAATAGAGAATAACAAGTTCATTAAAGTTACCGAGATTTGTCGTTACTTAACGATATCGGTAGTTAAATTGAAAAAGTTTCAGTACTTAAAATAGCAAAAATCTGTTAAGAAGCATACATTTATGTATGATCTTTATAGCAACACTATTGTCTTTACCAAGCAGTGTTGCCACCGGCAAAATTCAATCAATGATATCAAATTAACGTTTTATTATAAAAAACAAATTAGAGAGTATTTACAATCAAATTTTTAAGAGTGTTCCCTTGTTAGGTCGCATATTCAATTATGGACTTATTAAAATAAAATTATGTTATGAGGTTAATGGCCAATTTTCAGGATTGACATTAAGACACATTTATGTTTAAAATCGTATTAAATACAAAATTCTCTTCTTCACTAAACACTTAAATGAAACTTAAAAAGTCACCGATGTGGTACATTTAAATTCAACTTAAGTTTCCATTGGATTAACTTAGCAAGGTGGCCTCAATATCACTACAATACAAAAACAACAGACAAACTTATAAGAACCAGCTGTTTTTTAAGACCACATTGTAAATAACTACACTTTTTTTATGATATTATTTTATATTTAGTAGTGCTACCATACTTTTATCTTAATTAAGTAAGACTTTTCATATTAAGCTCAAAAAATCAATCTGTAATTAAATACGATTTAAGTTTTTATGAAAATTAACATAATATAGATTTAAATACTATTCTGAAAATTGGGCATAAGACTAATAATATAAGAATTCTTAACGCTGAATACTATCTGGGTAACTGCATCTATTTCTATTTGGCTTTTTTATTTTTTTTTTTTTTTTTGTTTTAAATTGATTTTCCGAAAAGAAGCCCAAACTTTAAAAATAGTGATCCTTTTGGGCTGTAGAACTTTGTCCAAAACTTTAAAACTCTCTTGTTGTATCTGAACTGAGTGGCGGTTACACATCTCAGATATATTGCCAGACATGAATAACCAGCATAACAGCTGTTGCAACGCCTACACCTCAAGAACTTTCACCAGTTTAACAAAAATGGTTAAAATTTTTTTTTTTAATTTTAAAACTCTAGACATATAAAACCTAAATCTAAAATGTAGGGTGCAAAACGAAAAAATCAAATAAAAATTGAAATATTTGACGCAAATGTTTAAACGGCAACTAATGTACTATTTTGTACTCAAAATACAAGAACTCAAGACAAAATGTTTTTCTTAAATTTTGTTGAAAAACAACCGAAAAAATTTAAAACTGATGCAATTTTTAACATTTAATTACCACGAAAAAATAAAAAATAATTTGTTTCGTTATTTTTTTGCAAAACATTTTCAGTATTAAACGCAAATAAATGTGTACGAGTAATTTTATTTTTACAAAAATATAATACGAATAAAAAAATTATAAAAAGTCGCTTACAAAAAACACACAAACAACAATCTGGTTTGTTGGCAGCAGATGCTAAATGTTGTCACTATAAAAAGTTTAATTTTTTTATTTATGTTTTTCTCTCGTATGAAGTTTTTTTAAATGAAAACAATTTATAAAAAAAAAAAAACAAAAAAAAAACTTTTGCCTGTTGCAATCGCACATCTGTGCCGCTAATGTTGTTGACAAAATTATTATCATCTGATTGTTGTTTAGTTATGATCACATTCTGATGATTATCATCATAATGATCTTAAGAATTTATAACAAACTATGTTGTTATAAATATTTTATATTGTTTGTTTTAAATGAAAAAAAATATATAACAAATTGTGTGTTACAAACAAAATTAAGGCTAATGAAAACTAGCAATTAATAACGTTTAAGAATTAGGGTAATTTTGATGTGCAAAATAAATTAAAATATCTTTTGAAAAACAAAACGTTGTTTAATAAATTATTTTAAATACAAAGTAAACAGTTACATTTAACATTACATTGTAATAAAATGACAGCATTGTTGCTAAACGATTTCATTATATTAAACATCTGGCAACCATTTAACTTTCCATAAATGTAACACACCGTCTTGACTAACCATTTTTTTTGTGTGTACAAGAACAATTTACTCATGTTCATTGCTATGGAGAAAATGTATAACAAGACAACCCACATAAAAAGCAACAATAACAATCAAGATGGCGTTTATTTATCTGACAATACTGCAGTGATGTTAAGTGCCCTGTAGACGTTAAAATCATTCATCAAGCATTATATATGTATGTGATAGTTTCGTTTGTTTGACGCTTTTTCGGAGATGTCCAAATAAACTCATTAATCAGTATATTCATTTTAATTTCGTTGTGTTGGGTTGCAAGTACAGATAAACATACATACATACTCGTATGTATACCGTCCTTTTATTGTTATTAACGCCAAGTGCAGTTTTATTAAAAAAGACAAATAAATACAAAACAGAAGCTCTGGATGAGAAGTTGGTACAAATAAAGGAAAAGTTTTACAAACAAACTTTGATAACAAAACATAACATATTTTTTTTTTTCGTCTGCGCATTTGTCCATGGCGGCTAACACAAAGAAAATCAATTTTATTTTGTCAAGCATAGCGCGAGAAGATTAAATAAATCACTCTTCAAAATAAAAGGATCAACAAATATTTCAATTTTTCATCAATCAAAGCCGACCGTGAGTACATGTAGCCCAAAAAGCACGAACTCACAAATCCACATAAAGCACTTTTGATGATCTATTTAGCTGCCTGGCCGACAATGTAGACCAGAACATTTCTTTCGAATATTTATATTGAAAACATATAACAATTTTAGTTTTTTATTATTGTCTTCAATATAAGTATGCGAAAGAAATGTTCTTTTCGACATTGTGGGCCTGGCAGTAAATGCTTACATGGCCCTTTAGACATCGTTGTGCGTGCATATGTTGGAACAACACTGTTTGAACAAGAACAAACCATCGACAACAGGAGTCTTCACGACCCCATTTCTTGTGTGCACATTTTATTGTTTGTTGTTTAAACATAGCAATGGCTTATGAAGACGGTGTGCAAGTTTTCTTATTTTCAGCGCTGTTGTTTTAGCCTCTCGCTGCCAAAGGACAATAAGCTCTAATATATTTAGATGCAAATTATATCTTTGAAACTAAAAGAGATAATAAAAAATTTATTTCATTAGAAAAATAATCGGAGAGGTGTCCAATACTTTTTTGAAATTCGGACCTTTTGGCAGGGCTGTAGAGTCGTCAGCAGCGTTACCGTTGGATATTTTCAGAAAGTACCAAAAAAGGGGGATTTTTACAAAAAGGTGATTTAAGAAAACAAGGCGGCACATGTTTTAAAATAGAAAGAAGTACACAAAATAATGTTTTTGCTCGTGTTTTGTTTAATTTATTTATAATTTTCAATAAAATTTTTAAATGGTTAAAAAAAATCCAGATAAAATTATATCAGATGTAAGCAAAAACTTTTTTATGTGATTTTAATTGATCTTAGGTTGCTGAATCCAAATCTGTTCAATGATTGGTTCTATGAGGTTTTTTTAAAACCTTTGAGACATCCACATACATTTTTTTATATTTTCAACTGTTTTTCAGAAATTAGTGGGATTATATTTTTTGCAAAATTAGAACTATTTTTCTTTTCAAAAACTCATACAAAAGTTATAAGTACAAACATTTGACATTTTAATCATTGATCTAAAAGCAGCTAGTATGAATAAAATACGGCATATTTCATGAAAATAGTAGGACACATTTTAATTTTATTTATTATTCATTGGTAGGGGCATGATGCTAATATGTATGTATATCTCATCATGACTTGGGAGCGATATGTCAGATTTGGATGCTATTACTAGCAAATGATTTGGAATTAAATTCCCTTTTAGGCATCTTACCAATAGTTTTTTTAATTTTCAACAGTTTCGGAGATATGTATTAAAGAAATAATGGGTAAATTTAAAAAAAAATTTACCAAAAAAAAAAAATTATAAAAGCAAGTATCAAATATTGCGATTTTTCATAACAAATATCTGAAAACCCTGATTTGTACAGGCATAAGTATACGCCATGGTATAAGAATTTATTTCATCATGGTATACTGCATACGCACAAAAGCTAGTGGCACTTACTTACCAAGAGCACTTACTTCCGAATAATTCATATGTTCACCTGTTACATAATATATTCGCAATAAATGCATAAGCTTATTACGATAGACAAAAAATTATTTCAGATAAGCCTGCTTACATATATATTAAAACAACTACAGTTTATATTAGAGCTGGGAGTTGTAGTAAAACAGAAAGTTCAAAAGGTATCTCATCATTTAGTAAAAAGTACCAAAAAAGTATCACATTTGGTTGCATTTTATAAAAGTAGCAAAATAGTATCCAAGCAGTCGAAAAAGTGGCAAATTGCTACTTTAGTAGCACCAACGGTAACGCTGGTCGTCAGACAAAAGTACTAACTCCAACTCCCGACTCCAACTCCTACTCTAACCTCGATGCTAAATGTATGCATATGAGACTGGTTCTTATTTGACTTGAAACTCTTTTTATACCCTCCACCACGAGTGGTGAATGAGGGTATACAAAGTTTGTCATTCCGTGTAAAACTTTCTTTATTATGCATCTAAGACCCCATTAAGTATATATATTCTGGTTTCTTGGGTAATTCTAAGTCGATTTAGCCATGTCCGTCTGTCTGTCCGTCAATTGAAAACACACTCACTTTCAAAAAACCCGAAAAATAAGAACAATGTTGGTGTGAAATTGCTTCCAGTTATCCTAAGCAGTTTGGGATTGAAATCCAGCAAAATCCGATCAGTAGGATCGGAGTTATGAAACAAAATGTAGAACCAACAACCTAAGAATGGACAATTTTGTTACAAAAACTAACATAAGAGGCGGCATAATGCACGGCATGACATCAGATTTTGCGCAAACTCGTTCTTTATGACTAGAAATAATACAGTACGTCTAAAACGGGAAAAAAGTTTAGTACGCCTTAAACCGTAACAAATAATTCTAACATAATAAAATTTAATACGCTACCGTTTTACAAGGCTAGAAATCATACTTTAAAATTTCGTGAAGATCGGTCCATAATTTACCCTATCAATATCAATAGAAATCAAAGCATAGCACTGTCTGACTGACGTCCAATTGGTTTAAACCGAAACCAATTTTTATACTGACGTCCGGTACAAAAACCTCAACTCCGACTCTTCAACTCCGATTCCGACTCCACAGCCCTGGTAAATAATAGACTGATATTCACGAAATTTGACAGTGTGATTTAATGTCTTATAAAACAAACTATGATAAATCAAATTTTACTACAAAAGCATTATTCGTTACGGTTTTAGGCGTACTTAAGTGTTATCCGAGAGTGGGTTTTTCATGGGGGTATATGGTAAATTATGGACAGATGTTTAAGAAATTTAATAATATAATTTTTAGACATAAATTTGTTATCAAAGTTGTTTTTGGGAATAATATTATTCATTAAAAGATGTTGTTTGTTGTGCTTAATTCCCTTTTTAAATAATTGATAAAAAAAAATACTGAAATTTACTGTTGGGGGATAAGCTGTTCCTATGCGCATTTCACTGGTTGCTTATGCCAGATCATCAGGAAACGTTCTCCTAAATAATTTTAGAAAAGCCAAAGCTATCAGCAAACAAAACTACAGAGGGAATGAGAATTACATACAAACACTCAAAAAGCCTTGTTTGCAACGATATCAAAGCTTAAACAAAATACCAAACAATAAATCAGTGATGAGTTTATCTTTTCTTACATTTCCCGCTAAAATTTTTTGGAATTCTCCCAACATTAATTGTAATTGTAATTGTAGTTGTAAGTGGTTAAAGAAAAAACATATTAAAAACAAAAACAAAGTGCTTTTATTGTTTTCGCAAGAAATCAAAATAAAAACAATTTGCCAGTTCAGTTTTTTATGCACGTGCACTTGCTAAAATTTATTATCAAAAAATTAGACATATTAAAAAAATTTATCAATTTTTTAATACATTTTTTACGGTGGTTCTTCTAGATTTGAATTCATAACTTTTAACCTACTGTACCGATTTGGCTATATTTCAATCCCAAGCTGCATAGAAGAACTAGAACCAACTTGACACCAATATTGCTCTTTTCTTATGAGACTTTCAAATGTGAGCGTGTTTTCAGCAAACGGACTTAAGAACCCAGAATATATTTACATACTTTATAGGGTCTTAGATGAATATTAAAAAGGTTTCACACGGAATGACAAGCTTAGTATACCCCCATTCACTACTAGTGGTGTAGGGTATTAAAAGGGGATAAGAAATGTTGGTACTTTTTTGTAAAAACCTAGAAATATAAACTTTGGCATGTAAATATGTCTATAAAAGAAAGGGAGAAGCTAACGAAGTAGCGGGATACAAACTAGTTATAATTAAAATATGTAACGAAATTAGTCTTTAACAAATTTTCTTTCTTTTTGAAATACATATGTAGAATCACGAAAAAGTTAACTCGCATAAAAGTTAATCTCGCGGTTAAGTTAAGCAAATTTTAGCGCCCATGTGGCACTCTAAAACGTTTACTCTAAGTTAACTTTTCTAAGAGTATTAATAACAAATTTCAAACAAATAAGTACAGAACATCACAAATCTTAATCTGATTTTAATTTTAAGCAGAAAGGGTAGGATTTTAGTGAATAAGATATTTAAGAAAAACTATTGGCATTGTATTATGGTGCATCTGAAGTCACGAAATTATCGAGGCTGTGGAGAACACATATTAAAAAGCACTTCGGGAAACATTTCGTAGACCGAAATATGCTGACCTTAAAGCGAGTTTGAATAAATGTTTTTCTTGAAGCAACAAGCTCGTAATTCCGGAATGACTGATCCAATTTCAATATCAAGAGTTAAGCACTCACTAGTTCGCGTTACTGTAACCTGAAGAAGCAAACATGTCAGTAATAGATGGCTCTGGTTAATATTTAGAAAAGACACAGAATTCGCTATCTAAAAATTTGAAAAGAACTCCTTTCAAGACATACGTAAGTTGGATGTAGTACCTTTAGTTTCTAATGCGTGAGTGATCTTACTTCAATACATTATTAATTATAAAATGTTGTTTAAAAGGAATTGCGAACTTAAACCAAATTAGATCTAAATTTAGTTTGAATGCTGAAAACTAAGTCATTTAAATAACTTAAGAGTGTCATTTCTTTTATGGTTTATGTTTGCATATTTTTCACAATTTAAGACCGCTTAGAAAAGGTAATAGTTCAGAAAAGTTAAGAACCCTTGGGATATTTTGGTTAACTTTTTCGCGATTCTACTGTACATGTTTTGAATTTATAAAATATTTATGTTTTTCACTTTTTTGTTTACTATTTTGTTTTATTTATATTACACGCAGAGAAAAAACATGTTTCAATATGGTCACCTCCAACAAAACTATTTTTAAAGAAAAATTTCAACACATTATGTTTAATTTAACCATGGTATTATCAGTGGAAACCCTATTATGATTAAATTAATCCTCCATCAAAAAGCCACGAATATATTATGGTTGCCTCTAAACATGTTATGGTTTCCCTACGTTACACCAAGCAAGTGATTACTTGTAACGAAAATCAGGAGAAATGTCAAAAAATTACAAAACATTTTGAGTGGCTTCACAGTGCAACACTAGATTTAGAGCGTGATTTAAAGAGCATGTCTTTTTTTTAATTCCTTTTGAAAGCTGCTTCCAAGAACACAACAGATGCAAACGAAGATTTTTTCCCCATGATTTTAGGGTGGATTTTTCCCCCATTATCGTTAATTCTTCTTTACTTGCTTATTTGTAAAAACAAACAATTTAAATGCGCTCTATGTTTTGTATTGCAAGGAGATTTTGCCACATCGAAATAAAATAAATAAAATGAAGCAACATAACAAAAATACGAATGTGTGCAAAGAAAAATATAAAAAAAGACACAGAGAACAGAAAACTTGATTTTTTCTCTACCCCTCTTGCTTCTCTACACCGTTCGCCTACAAACACCAAAAATCATGTCTTAAAACAAGCAAAAAATCACGGTCTGAATCTAGTGCAAGTTCATTTTTAAAATGTCGTCAACAACTACACTTCTAGCAAAACGTCAATTTGTCAATTGTTAACAGAGTTTTTCTTTCGTAATATATTTTTTCATAAGCAGGTGATATTAATGTTAAAACTTCGCTTCAAAATTATCCTCTTTGCTGTTTCTAAATATTCTTCATATACATGTTTTTTATATTTTATAAAAACACAGAATATCAGCTATACACATAATTTTTACTTTACTAAGTACTAGTAAATGAATATAAAAGGCATACACGGTAACACTGTTTCTTTATTTGTAATTTTACTTGCTGCAAGTGTCAAAAATTTACTTGCAAGCAAATTCTCTTGCAAGCTGAGCTGCAACCCTGCAGATAATATTGAACTACGTGGTCCATTGTGGCTTAAATGGACTACTTAAAACATGGTCCAATGTACTGTAGTATGGAACATATTAGACAAATTAACATGCAGTGCTGCCAACAACTGCATGATGTATAGGTATACTATACTATAGTTTACATTACTACACATTGGTAGCCCTGATGTTGTCCATTATTAATTGTTTATTTAAAAGTGAAACAGGAAAGTTTTTTAAGATTTGTGAAAAAAAAAATAAAAATAAATTAAAAATACCAAGTAAATATATATAATAATAGCAATAATGGATTACAGTGCACGCCATAAAAGGCGATTATTGAAAAAGTAGTAACATGGAGTACTTTTGAAACTAACCTACTTGAGTACTCCATGGAGTAGTTTAGGGACTACTTCGGTGGGTTATATGGTCCACTCCTAGCACATCGTAATGTTAAATAGACCACCTTTTTATCATATAATTGGAGTAGTTTTGGAGTACTCCTACTCCTTTATAAACTACTCTTTAAACGCATGTATGGACTAGTCTCGATATCTGCAGGGAAGTACTAAAAATGTGATGGTGTTAGTAAAAAAGTGTGAGTATATTGAGTTTTTTTCACTTGCACTTGCATGTGGCATCGGAGTGTTAAATATGATAATAATTTATTTTTAAATTAACAAGAGCAACATGATATGGTTGAAAAACTGCATAATATGTTTAAAATTTCCTTAGAAATAGTTTTGTTGGAGGTGACCATATTGAAACATGTTTTTTCTCTGGGTGTATATTTTATTTGTCATTAATTTGTATTGTGGTTATTTTATAGAACTGTTTATGATTTTAATCCAAATTTTAATATTTTAATCAGGCTAAAGTTCATCAAATAAAATTTTCATTAAATTATTTATGTCGGTGAGTGTTAAACGGCAAGGATTTCTGAAGAGATAGTTACTATCGAAACATGTCAAATCGACCTGTCCGTGAACGTAGGTTCGGTCCTCCGGTCAGTCAAGAATGAAAAATTATAAATAAATTTTAATTTACTTCGGGTTGTAAAATTCCTTTCTTCATAAAAATAAAGATTAGTGTGATTAACTGCCTTTTTGTAGAACGCGAGCGCAAAAGTGACTCGTTTAACTTACATTTAAAACAAAAACAAATTTTGAAATTTTGAAATTTTGTTTTTGTTTTAAATGTTAGTTAAGCGGGTCACTTTGCGCTAGCGTTCTACAAACAGGTAGTTAGATATTAAAATAACTGTATTTTAGAAAGCGTTTTTGTTTAAATTTGGAAATTTGGGATTTTTATTCTCATTCTGCCGAAAAGTTTTTCTGAATTGAACCCTGGTTTCGATTTTATGATACGAGTATCTTTATAATACGTAGTAGTAGTGTTTTTCTTTATTTGATTCAAGTGACAACAAAAGGAAATGACAGGATGACTGCAACAATATTTTTCTGTCTCATTTAAAATTATTATTACAATCGATTTTATGTCGCTATTTTGTTCATTTGTTTATTGACCCAAAACAAAAAAATATGTACTATATAAAGGGTGGTTCATCGTGAGGTTTGATTTATAAAGTAAAATTAAACACATAAATTACACCGATAATAAAAATTTTAATTTCACTGTCAAATTTATGTAATTTATTTTACATTATAAATCAAACCTCAAGAAGAATCACCCTTTATTTGTTTTTCTCAAAGCTGAATAAAAATTATTTTGCCTTGAATTAAAATTTGTTTTTATAAGAAAGTACAACAGTACATATTAAATAAAAGAAAAAAAACAAATAATAGATTCAATAAATTCGTTTTCTTTTCTCTCTTTTCACCCATTAATTTAAGAAAATTTTTGCAGTTGTATTTTTTTATTTAATTTATCTACCGTTTATGACAAATTGCAAGACTCATCAAACCACAACATCGAAATAACGAAAACAACAACAGCAAAAGCAGTCCACAAGCAATAACAACATCTGTTCGTATGACAGCAATACATTGTTCGAGATCACTCTACAAAACAAATTAATACATCGCATAAACAAGCCATCCTTATGGCTGCACAATTATTTCATTTGCGCAAATAAATATAGCTCGTGTATGTCGCTGACGTTTGTTTTTGTTTAAACAGCCAATGATGTCTGCCATAAATATTATTGTGGTTATATAAAGAAACGCAAATTTAATTGCTATTTTGTATTAGTTTTTTACAACGTATCAATATCTCAATGCAATAGTCACATTGCGGCAAAGGTGAAAACGAGAAAATAGCAAATTAACAGCCTGGCTCACGATGATAAAAAGATAGCGAAATGCGCATAGAAACTGGCTTCCCCACAATAATAAATTTCATTGTTTTTGTCATAAATAAAAACTGGGAGTTTAGACGTCATTAAGAAATGAATTAATTAATAATAAATTTTGTATTCCCGAAAATAACTTTTGATAATGAATTTGCATGTGCTCGGCAAATAAAAAACTGAAATGGCAAGTTGCTTTATTAAGGCCCTAGTCATGTACAACGCAGCGCAACGCCTAACAATAACATTGAAAGCACAAACAATGTCATAAATATTTTGTAATTTTGTTGTTGCTTTCAACAGAAATTCATGTACCGTTTTAAAATTTTCAGCGCCACAAACAATGCAGCGTTTGAGATTTTAAAACGCAATGATAATTTCTGTAGAAAGCAACAACAAAATTACAAAATATTTATGGCATTGTTTGTGCTTTCAATGTTATTCTTTGGCGTTGCGTTAGTTCTGTGGCGTTGCGCTGCGTTGTACATGATTAGGGCCTAAGTCTACATTCAAACATTTCATTTTTTGATGCTCAACTCTTGTGTTTTATGGAGAGGGAAGCAAGAAGGAAAGGGGTTGGTACGGAGATGTCTGTACTCGGGCAGTACGCTTTGTGTTCTCATTCGTAGGTATATTCACAACAATGGCTGCATGTAAATTTGTTTTCTTTTCTTTTTCTCTTTGGTTCGCTTTGAATAAAAGTGTTGTTGTTTTGAAGCAAAAAAAGTTGAAACCGGTTGCTGCGTGTGAACATAATGGGATCTTCAAAAGGGAATTGAAAAGAAGTTTAGCATCAAAAGATGAAAC
This sequence comes from Pollenia amentaria, assembly GCA_943735925.1. Classification (NCBI taxonomy): domain Eukaryota; kingdom Metazoa; phylum Arthropoda; class Insecta; order Diptera; family Polleniidae; genus Pollenia; species Pollenia amentaria. The sequence continues at coordinate 175,958,700 of OX031010.1, read as the reverse complement.
GTGTAAATTGAGACAAAGCAGTTTGTTTTTTTTTTTTCTTTTTATCCTCTTACAACTGCAATTCGTGTTGGAAAACCAGCCAATTGTAGGGGAATGTTAAGATAAATTCAATGTTTGTTGTGCTGGCTTTGTTGAAGCTTTCATATTGTTACAAATAAGATCTGAGTGTTTAAAATTATTCACTTTATGGCCTTATTTGTACAATATTTTTAGCTTTTCTAAAGTCTTTGGAAAAAGTTTCCTGACGAGCTGGCCTAAGCAACCAGCGAAATGCGCATAAAAACTAGTTTTCCCTCAACAATGAATTTCAGTGTATTTATCAAAAATACAAATTGGGAATTTAGCACGTCATTAATAAATGAATAAATTAAATACAGTACTTTTCGTTTATAGTTCACATCCTTTAGTTGCTGCCAAATCGTGGACTATATCGCTAATGTGAGTATAAACCTAATTCACATATGTATATGCCACTATGAGGCATATAACCGAATTCGAATATAATTAGTTTTATGTGAAAATATAAAATTCGTATTTATTACACCGACAATAAAATATTTCATCCCTGACACCAAGACAAAAACAAATTTTTTTTCGAGGGGAGATTTGATGACAAAAATTAAAAAATTTCATTACTAGTCGTGTTATATGGTTTGTGATCTCAAAAACTAAAAGGAACTTGCCACATCGTGCTAATGTGACTATAACGCTAATAATTTGCTTTACTTTCGCCTTTGCTAGCCGCTGATAGATGGAATATATCGCAAATGTGTTAATATCGCTAAATGGACTATAAGGTAAATACTTTCTATTACATTTACTTATAGCGGCGGAAATAAAAGTCAAAATGGAATATAGTGACTATAAGCGAAAAGTTCTGTAATTTTTTACAATACTTTTCACAAAATTCTATTCTATATTTTTTGTTTACTGCTTTGTTTGTTTTTTGTTTACTGCTTTGTTTTGTTGACTGCTGTGTTTGTTGCTGATTTTTATTTTCAAGATAGCGGAATAATTGGTTAACGTTAGAAACGTAAGTCCTGACGACCGATAAGTCGATTGTTATTGGGCCGCTTACGAGAACGATAACGCGGGACTTGTGTTGTGAACCACTTTTACTAACTAAAAATCGACAAATTCTGACTCTATTTCATTGAGGTATCGATATGTATTTATATATTCTCGTTTGTATTATTCGGCTAAAGTTATGGTCTTGGACACACAAAAAAGTAGAATGGCTCGTCAAGGCGAGTTTAACACCAAAAAATGTCGCCGCTCGTGTGAAAGCTGTTGACAATATTTTGATTTTGTTAAACAGCATTCACACCCCGTCTCGATGAACCGTTGTCTTGTGTGGACAAGAACAAAACGTTGGTTGCATAATTTGTCCATGTTCTTTGCTGTGGGGAAGACGTATTGCAGAACAACGCAATTACAATCATGATGACGTTTGTTTACATGTTGAGCGAACCAATGTTTGAACAAAACAGTAATAACAGGGCTGAATTACAAAACATTATACATAATAGTCATCGTCCAGACTTGCAATTTTTGATTGCAGCAATTTTTGTGTTTATTGGTGAGAGAGGTGAGAGGATTAAGGAGGGATACTCAGCTACTCATTTACTCTATAATTCTGTTTTGTTTTGTAATTCTTCCACTTTTTAAATTAAAGTTGGCTGAAGGTGTGTTTGCATTTATATATAAAAAATAACCCCCAAATTCATAAAAAATATTTTTGATTAATAAAATGTTTATTAAACAAATTTTCATAGAAAAATTGTTTCATAAACCTGCTATAAACCTAAAATATTTTTTATGAATATGGGGGTAAAAGATTAAGATAAAAGAACAAACATTTGGTGCTACGGTATTCAGTTATGGGACACTTCCTCGGCTTCTAATATCGAAAAATTCAAAGGCGCCAAAATAAACTTCTTCGAATAATCACAGGCGCTCCCTGGTATGTCAAAAACTTAAATATCCACAAGGATCTCAATGTGCCATTAGTAAAAACTATGATAACGCAATATGCAGTAAAATGTTTAAAAAGGCTGGAACTGCACCCAAATCCATTAGCTCGAAATATTTAAAATTATGGCGGCCGCACTCGCCTAAGGAGAAGAGACACTGCAGCACTCACCCAATCAGATGAGCGATAAACACCTACATATGTGAACAGAAACCGTGATGACTAAGTCTTTTTTGGCTGTCACTGGCAGGACGTAAAGTAAATATTAGGATAAGATTTGATTAATTATTGTTAGTTCATATTTAATATATGAAGATTCAATAAATAAATACTGAAAAAAGGACAAAAATTGCAACCCTAGAATTTAAAATTCTGGACACTAGTGAAATTTTAAAGCAGAATTTAAAGTAAAATGCAGCAACATGATTTGCAAGTTTGGACGAAGAAATACTTTATACAAAATCAAAAATGTATCATTAAGTTTAACAATGCACACTTTGCTTATTGTGGTCGTATCGATAAATTCTTTGGTGCACTTTGGGACAGATTACATTGTTAAATTCTACGCGGTTGCATTGTAGAATGCATTCAAAAAGGCGAGTTACTTTGCAATTGACGTTTTATTACTCAACAAATTCATGTGTACACGAAAAATTGTTTGTTGTTCAAAGATAGCGATGACTCGTGAAGACGGGGTTTTATCAAACATTTGTTCACACAACCATGTCTCCACTCCAAGGAACGTGAACAAATTATTCGTTACAAAGACAATGAGTAAAGAAAGATTCTACGAGATTCTAGACAATTTGACAATACACTGAACATACAAATTATCATACAAATTGGTAATTTTATACAACGTTTTAAGTTCAGGGCGTATTTAACAGCTTTGTAGAGTATAAACATGGCTGCTCTACTTCAATTGTTATTAATCGTTATTGTTCGCTATACAAATTTCAAAATTATTTTAGTTGCTACAAAAACTGCAGTGTATTATTTAGCCAGTTTATATTCAAATATTTTTTTTTTTTTTTTTTTTTTTTTTGACAAAATCTTAACAGACAATTTGTCGCACTTTTATCAAAAAAATACAAAAAAAAAAAAACAATTTTGTTTTTTCAATCTGTTCAACGTCTGTCCGATGTTTTAACGCATTAAAAAAATATATGTTTGTATGTATTTTGCCACAAATAAGAGGTCATTAAAACATAGCAAGTGAATATAAAAACATTTGTTTTTTATAAATTGCTGATAAAAAAATTTAAGAAGCGTTCACAGACAAAAATTAATTATGAGTTTGATTGATATTTATTACAAAATTGTGTTTTTCTCTTAAATTTTTTTTAATTGTTAACAGCAATTTATTTTATTATTTTGTTAAACAGAGTAACACATGTTTTAAAAATATGATAAATACATTTATTATTTAAATTAATGTTTTTTTCTTTATGTGTTGAAGTGAATGAACTAGAAACGTTGTTGTATTTGTATTTAATCGGTAAGTAACAGACGTACCTAACACAGGGTCTCCACCTGAGATAAGATATAAGATTTTTATATCAGCAAACGTCAAATTCAATCGCAGAGAGTATTATCTTACGTGTGGACTCTCAAATAGTGTTAGTATTAATATTATAATAAATGTTATGAGGCAGTTGTTATGAGAAATCTTATAACAACTATCTTATAAGATGAGCTGTCAAAAATACACATACAATCACACATTTAAAACAATAATAAGCCACCATTATTTAAATGTGTAATTTATTAATGCAAATAGTGCCAATCTTGTGAAAAATTTTTAAAAACTGCAGCTGCAGCTACTACTACAACTACTTTATTCTGTTCCAGGCCTTACGTATTTTGACAATTTATTTTTATTAACGCAAACGGGAGATTTTTTTCCATTAAATTTTAAATATCGAGTGGCGCTTATGTTTATATTGGATATTTGTATTCGGCGAATATTGGCGCAGATATTCGTATTTGCGAATATTGAAAATTGATATTCGTAACATCACTAGTTTTCCAACAAAAACACATTGATATTGATAAAGCCTAAAGGCCATAAAACTCAGACTAAATTACTTTGGCAAGTTGCGTAATTAAGTAGCACGTCAAAATAATACAAATTTATTTTCAAAACTGTTATTAGTTAGATTGTGCAAACTTTAAGAACATTAAGAAGACATTCTCTACTTACGAGTACACTTTCAAACTTTTCTTAATTAAATTAGGCACTATAGTTACTCAAATAAACCCTAAAAGAATTGGGTCCCCTACTAAAGGTCCAATTAGACGTGACATAAACATAATGCCAAGGCGAATTCATGTAAACGGTGGAGGCGATACTACAATAATTACAACAACAAAAATATAACATTATATTTTATGTGTTGCTTTTGTTGGTCGATATGTCAAAAACACAAGGAGCTTTTGACATTCCTCTCTTTAAGTAAGAAAAAAAAATTAGCTTTTTAAGCCACCTGAGAAATTAATTAGCCTTGCATAATGCCATAGTCATCACTTTAACCATAGAAATAAAAATTGAGTTGGTGTGTATGCTTATGGCTATGTCGGTATGGTAAGTAAACTAAATATAATCCAATACAGTATTGCCCATTAGGTTGGTTTAAACAGCTGTTTTGTATTGCTATGGTTATATCAGGTCTAATTTGACTTAAAATGTCTGGCGACAGCTGCACGTAGAATATATCGCTACGTACGCCAGAAGATATAGACCTCTCTATTGCCAATATTGCTAGAAATCCCAAAAAAATTTGCTATATAAAATAAAGTTTATTTTGCAAACGTCCCTTGATTGAAAAAAAGAAGAGTTCGCAGAGAATGGCAACTTCAGAGCTTTAAAGTTTACCCAAAGAATACACAAAAAAGCTTGAAAAGTCGACTAACTGAGGATAAACCTTTTTTCAATCTAATGCTAGGAACACAACAAGAACGAACGACGAATTTTGGGCCGCGAATATTCGTCGCCAAAAATAAAACATATTGGTATATGAGAAAATATACACAATAATAGCGTCCGGCGAAATTCTTCATACGCCGCGTTTTTGCCATAGATTTATTTCTATTTCATACGCCGGCGAACGACGAACAAATCAGTACTAAGTGAGCATATTTGGTTTTAGTTTAGAAGTATTTTAGAAAATAAAGTTACTTTTTACTTTAATGATTGTTTTTCTTTTTATTGTAAAGCGTGATCCATTTCGAGGTTCCCTACTTTTTTAAAGAAAAAAACACAGAAAATTCAAATTTAATGGGGGAATGTTTATTATCATGTGAAAGAACATTCTTTGGCATTTATTTTTTGAAGATTATGTCTTTCAAATGTTGGCCGTTGCTACGTCGCAGATGGTCCATCCGTTGAGTCCAATTTTCGATGACTCGTTCGAGCATTTCGTCTGGTAACTGGCTAATGACATGCGTGATGTTTTCCTTCAAGGCCTGAATCGAAGCGGGGCTGTCCGCATGTGATATCACATGATCGTTGTGATATCACACGATCTTGGTGGCCAATCCGGCTCAAAACGTGAAATTATGTGCTCACCGAAGTGTCCTCTCAATAAATCCATTGATTGATGCGATGTGTGGGTCTTGCTGATACCAAATGTCGCCGAGATCACGAGCTTCAATTTCAGGCATCAAATAGTCGGTTATCATGGCACGATAACGGTTCGAGTTGCTGCGAACGGCGCCGAATCGACTCTCCACGGTCTTCGTGTACATTCTTAGCTACGGCCGCTATATTTTCTTCACAGCGTGCTGGACGTGGTCTATTCGCTCGAATATTATCCAATAATGAATGCTGGGTCTCAAAATGGGTGATGGTGTTGCGAATAGTACGCTCAGTAGGCCGATTATGTTGGCCATAAGTTGAGCGAAGTGCACGAAACACATTCGTCACAGAACCTGCATTTACGTAATAAAGTTGAACGATTTGTAAACGTTGTTCAGGCGTGTCTTCCCATTTTGAAATGCCAAACAATAATAAACAAAAATAACATGACAGCATGACACGACTCACACGTGATCTGTCAAAAAAAGGCTATTAAAAAAAGTATCTCTACTTGAATAACCCATTATAACATTTAAAATATATATACAAATAGTCAATTCACAAGGTATCCTAACATGTCATATTGTCAAAATGTCCTAATATTTCACAATGGTTTAAAAATATTGTTGTTGGTTTGTTAACAAAAAGTGTCTTAAATAAAAAGAACGTTGCTTGCTGTGTTTATTGTGCTGTCGTAATTTATCAGAAAAGTCCAGCGCTGAGCGGCTGAGCCGTACAACAATATTTTTAAGCCATTGTGAAATATTAGGACATTTTGACAATATGACATGTTAGGATACCTTGTGAATTGACTAAAAGTGTTTTTGATCATGTGTTAATTTTTTAGTATTATTTTTTTTTAATATGGTCACACTATTTCTCCCTCTTTTCACAAACAGCAATCAACTTTCTCAATTATAAAAGCTGCTTGTTATTCGTCATTATTGTGCTTCATACGACGAATTTTTCAGCAAAAATTTGCTGAGCGAAATTCGTCGTTCGTCCCAGTTGTGTTCCGTGCATAAGTCTACATTCAAACGTTTCATCTTTTGATGCTCCACTCTTGTGTTTTTAGGAGAGGGGAAAAAGAAGAATAGGGGTTGGTACGGATATTGTGCTTTAATTCGTAGGTATATGCGCAAGATCGGCTGCATGTAATTTTTTCTTTTCTTTTTCTCTTTGCTTCGCTTTGAAAAAAATTGTTGTTGTTTCGAAGCAAAAAAAATTTGAAACAGGTTGCTGCGTGTGATCATATTGGCATCTTCAAAGCGAATTGAAAAGAAGTTGAGCATCAAAAGATGAAACGTGTAAATTCAGACTAAGAGCCACGGATTCGATTTGCACTACAGCCGCTGGTCTGTTTCACTTAAAAAGGTTAGGATAAACTTTACTATTGCTCGGAAGAATTAGGTAAGAATATTATTTGTAATTGTATAACATATCCGCAGGATCACAAATGAACGTAGTAGCGTACAATGTGGATACGTTGTCAAATGATATGGTACAAAAATTAATTCAAAGTTGTACGTCGACTTAAGGGCCCTTCGCTTTTACGTAAGTGTATACGTTGCAGATCAGATGTTCCGTTTTCTTTACCAAGGTTATGTACATATAAATAGGCACTCTTATGTTACATGGACTTTGGTTGCGGATGAACCTGATCAAATTTAAACTTTCTCCGTTTTTACTTTTCAGATTTAATAAAGTGATTTCGTTTTTGGGGAAGCAAGGTACAAAATGACTTCCACTTGCAATCGGAATTGATTTCTGTGACAATCTGTGACAAACTTAAAATTTTTTTGAGTTTTTATAAACATCAGACTGCATGAGAGAAAGAGTTATGCCGGCTGTAATTTTTTTTTTTTATTATTGAGTTTGACATTTAAAATTTCTTTACCTAAATACAAAAAAGAGACAGCTAGCATAATTCTCTTTAATGTTGCTGTCACCTGTATAAATTCGCCTTGAATACAAAATAAAAGGAGAGAAATATAAACAACAATTTTAATTAATTTGTATTTTCCTAAAAAAAATTTCAAAAGAAAGAAAAATAAGTTTATAACGGAATTGTAAGTTAGCGTAGCGTTGTTTTAGAAATTTAAGGCGTTACGCCGTACGACGTACGCCCCAATTGTTTTCCTAGAACATTTTAAACGGATAATATGAAATAAATTTTTGTTTTACCTGTTTGTTACGTAATTTTGTTAATGCAAAAAAAAACAAATAACAAAAACAAAAAAAGATCAACGTTCTATAGTTTTTTTTTTGTTTTGTTAAAAATTTTTCAAAATCTAAATTAAAACTTTTACTCACGAGATGAGAATTTTTTCTTCGTAAGTAAATTTTTTCTTTTCTTTAGCTTTTAATGTGAAAAATTTACTTTTATTTCACACAAATTGCACTGTGCCAAACAAATGTGAATAAGATAAATTTTTTAGATTCTTAAGTATGAGTAGTTCTGTGCTAAAACATGCATCATTTTGCAAAAAGTTTACAAAATACCAAAATAAAAAAAAAAAAATTTAATTTTAAAATAAAAAGATTTTGCAACAGATGTAGAATTTTATCACATGATTTTAAATTTGGAATACTAAATGCGAACAATTTGAATTATTTACATCTTCCTAAAGTTAGAAATAAAAAATATATGTTTAGATAAATATATACATATTTGTTAGTTGAGTTGTAAAGTGATTTCCTATTTAAGTATTAAAGATCGGTCTTTACAGCGAAACCTAAGTCGGCGAGTCAAGTGTAATTTGTTAAAAATTCTTACTTGCGGTCTTTAAGTAGGAATATTTATTGCTGCAAACGTCAAATTAGATTGCTCGATACATTTTTCGACGAGTGGACCGCAGATTACCATAAGTGGCAATGCATTGCGCAATGATTGCTCGAGCAATTATTGCTTAATTATCTGCTGTCAAGTCAGATGTCATTTATCTGATATTTAGGCCCCATTCATGTAAAATGCAACGCAACGCCAAAGAATTACATTGAAAGCACGAACTATGTCATAAATATTTTGTAATTTTGATGTTGCTTTCTACAGAAATTATCATTGCGTTTTAAAATCTCGAACGCTGCATTGTTTGTGGCGTTGAAAATTTTAAAACGATACATGAATTTCTGTAGAAAGCCACAGCACAATTACAAAATATTTATGACATTGTTTGTGCTTTCAATGTAATTCGTTGGCGTTACGTTGCGCTTTACATGATAAGGGCCTTAACTTCTCTGTATATAATATATAAGTTCCTTTATTCATATGTGTCTTTTATTTATTGCATAAGCAATCATAGAGCCCAAAGATAGAAAAAATCTTCAACAAGAAAAACAGAAAAAGCTTGCCAAAGTGGAAAAGCTATCAATAAAATACGGTAAAAGTGCGAAGCAATTTCGGTAACGAAGCAATTTAACGTATTCTCCCAAAATGTAATTAGCAATTTTTAGCCGTCCATCTACCGACGTTTATGCCTGTGCTAAACAATAAAAATCACATTTGGGTGCATTTTTTAAAAGTAGCAAAAAAGTATTCAAGCAGTCGAAAACGGTAACGCTGATTACAGATTAAGGGAAATATGTATGCAATAATTACCACTTTAATTTTTTTATTAAACCCCTACATTTTGCTTTTTAATATATTTTTTTTAATAAAAACTAAACTCTTTCTTTTGCTTGTAAGTTTATTGATTAATTTATCAGTTTCGTATGTAAACAAAAACAGCTGATTGTTTTTTTCTTGTCCGAACTTACCCAAGGAAAAAGTTCGTGCAAATTTGTACAGGAAATGAAAAAAATTACTCTCTCAATTACTCTCTTAATTGCACAAAAATGGTTACGTGGAACGGTTTTGGGTAACTTTGTGCAAGGTCGGACTGTTTCGTTATGCATGTAGAACAGAGCTATTGTTGGTGTTTACAGCTCTAAATGTCAACCATTTGTAAATACAAAATTGTAAGCCAAAGCAAACGAAAGCAAAATCAGCTGGGCTTCTACTGCCACCCTACAAATTAATACGAGTTGGTAGTATATTTGCCTGCTAACCCCTAGACCACACAAGCAATAAGTATATCTGTAATTGCCGTGGTAACTGTCAAACAGAGTTCCGAAAAAATCATATTTGATCGCTCATATTTAACCATTCATGAATTTTTTCATGAATGAGGAAATTAAAACGTGTAATTTTTTTCACAACCATGAATGAATTGTGAATTTTTTTGCCAATTCATTCATGAGCGTGAGGAAAAATAAATTTTTGCCTTTCCTCAGTCATGAAAAATGAGGAAACAAAAAATTTTCTTAACGCTCCTCACCAGTAATGTTGTTGTTGCTCGACAGTTTGCATGACCACAGCACGAAATGTCTTTGTGTGTATTTTGTTTTTGTTAAAGGCAACGAGCCAAAGTGTGTGTTGAATTTTTTGTAGGCAAATATTATTAAAAAAAAAAAAACTAAAAGAACTGCACATATCGTCATCTTAAATGTAGAATAATATAACATCACAGTTTTCAGGAGAAGCAAAAAACGTTGTAAAATGGAAATTATATGAGATATTAGAGTAATATTAAATATTTAGAATAAAAATGCGATAACCAGTTTTTTTTTTGATAATAAAATATTATTTTTACTGTTATTTATTTAGTTATGTGTGTTACGTTATTTTAATTTGTAATTTTTTGAAGCAAAACGACGAATCATCAACGAAAGTATGATAGTATTAAGTTAAACAATCATTTAAAACATTAAATAATTAAATATTTCTGTTAAGTTACAGGTATAATAGAATATAAATACAAAACTATAAATACAAAACTGCGTTTAAACAATAAATTTAAATATCGTTAAATGCACATATAAAAATGATAATCACACAATTAATATGCAGCATCATTAGGAATGCGTTGACATGGTGAAATAAGTTTGCTTTTCTGATGCAGTGCAGGAAGTACTGCATTTGAGAACGTAGAGATGTTATATTATTAGAGATATTATTATGACATATTATTTATAGTTTTTTATTTCTAATTAGAAGTGGATTAAACTAAAAAAAAGTACTTCATTAAATTTAAATTAATTTTAAAAATCCAACTTTTCCATTATAACTAACGTGTATTTTGATGTCCTTATAATGAATTTTCTCAGGACTTGATAAGAAATGCTATTATTCTAAAGATGTAGAAGACAAGTAATTTATTATTTAACACAAAAGGCTTTATAACAGTCTTTTTGTGGATATTGATGAAGGACGACTTGGAAGAATGCAATCCTAACAAAAATACCAGATTATTTTAAATAAACTTGGAAAAAATATTTCTATTGTATTATAAACTTTCTATATTAATAATGAAGATATATTCTGATCCAATAGCAACAGATTCATTATAGAAAAATATTGTGCAGTTTTATCACTTATTCCACTAACACGTTCAGAGTATGAAACAGAAAACCCATTTTATCATTATATCAAATACTCTGCTAATATTTTTTTAATTAAGATTATTCATTATGTTTTTTAAGGATATTATTTACTTAATGATGAGCCATTTTTGATTTTGTTAATAGCTTGGATATTTTTTAAGGTGGAAGTTTAAAATTTTTTTTTAAATATTTAACGTGAATCGTAATCAATAAACAGGCTATTTCAAAATTTTCAATGATACATTGCTTTGCATTTTAGCAAACGATATTTATACTGTTGTAAAAAATTCTTTGATGCTTTTAAAAGGGAACGTTTTTTTCTTAAGCAGACATAAAGGCAAAACTCATTGAAAAAAAAATTCCAAGTACTCAATACGTGTTGTTGTTGTAATACAGTTTTGGTTTTACCAACCAAAACGGTTGTTCGTTGATAACATTTTTCTTAAGTAGGTAACAAATATTTGAAATTAAAGTAAAAAAGGCTTGTTTTGCTAAAAATTATGTGTAAAAGCAAATGTGACAGCAGGTACAATCAAACTTCCCTATAATATATCTGCATGGGACCATAAAATCACTTCATTTACGTTAAAAAAGCAACAATTTTACAACTTTGTTTTTTGTTCAAATGTATTTTACTTGTAGATTTGTAATTTGTAGTTTTGAGAAACAGCGCCCAGGTTTCTATACTTGCTCATGGAGTTTTTTTTTCAATAAGTTTTGCCTTTATGTCTGCTTAAGAAAAGGACCGACCCTTTTTAAAGCATCAAAGAATTTTTTACAACAGTATAAATATCGTTTGCTAAAATGCAAAGCAATGTATCATTGAAAATTTTGAAATAGACTGTTTATTGATTACGATTCACGTTAAATATTTAAAAAAAATTTTAAACTTCCACCTTTAAAAACATAATGAATAATCTTAATTAAAAAAAAATTAGCAGAGTATTTGATATATTTTTACGAACTCATTCTTTTTTTTTACGTCAAAAATGGGTATTCTGTTTCATATTTTGAACGTGTTAGTGGAGTAAGTGATCAAACTGCACATTATTCCATAAGCAAAAAGAAAAACAGTGCTGTAAAATTAATATAAACCGAATCCATATGAATATATATATATGTATTGAAAAACCTATATTAAGTATGACTATTAGCTTCTTCTACATTGGACTGTTAGAAATTTCACAGCTTAACCCATTGCACTCCCATACGCTTTGAATTTCCAAGAATAAATAGTACCATCTGCAGGTCCTTAGTTTTTTGCTGTCTTCTGGAAGACTGCCATTATTTTTATTATATGATTTTTCCATCATTTATTTCGTTTTCCAACCTTATGAGTTTATATATGTACATATATAGTTTTTAATAAATGTTAATACAGTCGAATTTCCCTATAATGAATCTGTTGCTATTGGATCAGAATATATATTCATTATTAATATAGAAAGTTTATAATACAATAGAAATATTTTTTCGACGTTTATTTAAAATAATATGGTATTTTTTGTTAGGATTGCATTCTTCCAAGTCGCCCTTCATCAATATCCTCAAAAAGGCTGTTATAAAGCCTTTGGTTTTAAATAATAAATTACTTGTCTTCTACATCTTTAGAATAATAGCATTTCTTATAAAGTGCTGGAATATAAATTGTTTAGCTTAATTTTGTGTTGCTCCTTTTACGTCTTTATTAAATACTAATAGTATTTTTTTTAGGATAAGTGCTTCTTTATACAACATTTTCTTTCACTGAATACGCGGGCTGCTATCAATACTACTTTTAATTGAAAGACTCTTTCATTCTTCTTATTTAAATTTTTAAGAAATTAACTAATTAACATTTACTTCTTGCAGAAGTTTTTTCAAAATAATTCCTTATATGGAGACAAATATGCATATATGTATATGAGTCAAATTTTTTACAAAACTTGGTTATTGTAAAAAAAATTCAATTGAGAAAATTCATTATAAGGACATCAAAATACACGTTAGTTATAATGGAAAAGTTGGATTTTTAAAATTAATTTAAATTTAATGAAGTTTATACTTTTTTTTTAGTTTAATCCACTTCTAATTAGAAATAAAAAACTATAAATAATATGTCATAATAATATCTCTAATAATATAACATCTCTACGTTCTCAAATGCAGTACTGCCTGCACTGCATCAGAAAAGCAAACTTATTTCACCATGTCAACGCATTCCTAATGATGCTGCATATTAATTGTGTGATTATCATTTTTATATGTGCATTTAACCATATTTAAATTTATTGTTTAAACGCAGTATTATATTTATAGCCATGTACATTATCTTTATATTCTATTATACCTGTAACTTAACAGAAATATTTAATTATTTAATGTTTTAAATGATTGTTTAACTTAATACTATCATACTTTCGTTGATGATTCGTCGTTTTGCTTCAGAGAATTACAAATTAAAATAACGTAACACACATAACTAAATAAATAAATTCTAAATATTTAATATTATTCTAATATCTCATATAATTTCCATTTTACAACGGTTTTTGCTTCTCATGTAAACTTATGAAATTTGATGTTACAATATTCTGCATTTAAGTTGACGATATGTGCAGTTCTCTTAGTTTTTTTTATTTCAATAATATTTGCCTTCAAAAGAAAAACAACACACACATTTTGGTTCACCAGTCAAGAAATAATTTTACAAAAAAAATACACACAGACTAAACGTGCTGCCCGGCGGGGAAAATTGCAAGCGAATTACTTTTTAGGCCTTTAAGAATGTTTACAATTGAATTTTTAGTAATCTTTTACTTATTCCACTCTGCCTTTTTTGAAAAGGTCTTTTAGAAAGGTTTTTATTTAATATTTTACAAATTCAAATTTTCTATTCTATGATAAGGCCTGTCGCAATTGTTTTATTAGTAGTTATGTTAGAACGTGTTGCAAGTTTAGTTATTAATTTACTCACTTCGTATTATTAGCCACAACAATTAAACTTGGATAAAGCTTTATTCTTAAATCTTTTTAGAACCCCTTCCAGAAGAGTTTAACATATATGCAAAAGTGCAAGGTGTTGGTCTCCAATGACACACCTTGCTAATTGGTAATAAAGTTGGAATGCGGCTGGGAGATCTCTGCAAAAAGAGATGTCTGCAAAAAGGCCTTCTATAAGGCCTCTTTACTACTTGATTTTCCCGCTGGAAATGGTTGGGAAAATCGCATTTTTTTTCCTTGTGAAGCATTTTAACGTGAATTTTTTCAAATTTTTCATATCTGAAAAATCACATATGAATTTTTTGTTTTTGCTCACTCCTCATGAGCGAGGAAAATCAAAATAGTTTTTTTCCTCACCCTCATGAGGATGAATTTCCAGAAAAATTTTTAAATTTTCACGCTCGCTCATGAATGAAGAATGAGCGAGCGTTTCGGTACTCTGCTGTCAAATTCTATTACCTACACAATATATTAACGTTTGCCCTGCAGAAATATGTATTAGAATACATTTTCAACAACAACAGTTAAAATACAGGGTAATCCATTTAGTGGTTCTGGCAGGGCTATCAGCTGTTAAGTATCTGTCAGCTCCAGTGTCATTTATTTAGTGAAAGGTTTACCATTAAAGAACACGTATCGCAACTAAAACTTACTACAAAAATTGTGTTGCAAACGTGGCCATTTTTCGATCATTACAGGGTGATTATGGTCTTCATAATCGACCGACTGTGCAAGAAATTTGCAAGATTATAAAAAAATTTTAAGAGAATGAAAGCGGTACAGATGTGGCCAGGCCTGTGCAGTGTGCCCAGATCTAAAAAAAATTTTACACCTAAATCTGGCATTAGAAATGGCCAAAAAATGCTAAAAATGATTTTAAAAAATGCTTAAATTTTCTAAAGATTAAAAATGTATTACCAGTACGAAATTTTATTCGAACCTTAATAAATTTTAGTGACTTATTTTTTAAAGAAATTGAAATAAATGGATATATTTAAACAAGTGGGTATATTTTGGTAAAGCATCTGATAAATATGAATATATAGCATACACAGTTGAGAAGAAATTTTAAATTTAGGGACCCCGTAAACCCATGATACATTCAAAATTTAAACGATTTATTTATATTACATAAACCTGTTTAGATTATTTTATTTTTTATAGCTTAAGAAAAGTTCAAGTTTAAATTTTTTTCTGCAGTTTAGAAAACAAAATATGTTTTCAAACATTTACACTATTGAATTTTTATCTAAATACAAAGTGAAATTTCCTTGTACTTTTATATCATAATATCAAAAAGCAAATAATATTTACAATCAACATGATAAGGGCATTTCTCATATTCGATTTTTTTTAACAAGGCAGCACGTAAGATGTTTCTTAACATAATAATTATCCGTTTTCATACGAAATTTCATTTTAGGTACAAATATTTTTAGTCAAAATTTATCATAATTTATAAAAAAATTTAAGTAAAATCAAAAATACTATTCGTCCAAATTTTTAAAACAATGCTAAAAAGCTAAAAACATTTTCAAAAAATGCTAAATAAAATGCCAAGTGCTAAATGACAATTTTGTTGCTAAATAATTATTTTTAATGCTTAATTTAGCCGCTAAAATGCCAAAATGGCCACACTGGGCCTGTGCATCCTCGCAATGTTCGCACTGCCGAAAAAATCGGAAGAACCGTTTCCTTCAATTCAGAGCGCTATGGCCGTATGATAACCGTCTTTTTTAGCCTTCAATTGGAGATTATGAGCTGGGCGACATGAGGTTTCATTAAGACAGTGCCACTACTTTTTCTAACGTAACGCCAGCAAGCAAATAAGCTTGTAATGTAAAGCGTAACTAGTTCTTCATTTAGTAACAAAAGGGATAACACGTTAGAAAAATTAGACTTTTCGCTGGAAATGTCCATATATAAAAAAGTTATTAGCCATTTAACCATCCGACTGACACATGTTTTGATTTTTCATTCAAAACGCTCTGGCCACACTCATGAGTAACACGAAGATTTAAACTATATAGTTCATTATGCGCCACCCTGTATTTGTTATCTGTAAAAAAAAGCATAAATATAAATAAAGAACAACAGAGCCAATCGTGGTTTTTTTCTCATATCTCAGATCATCGGCTGATAATTTGTTTGTCGTATGTGGATTCCGATAGTTTCGAGTAAATTGAGTTTGAAGTTTGAACTCTTATAAAATCCACGTACGACATTTAAATAATAAATTAATTTTTTGGTCGTTTTACATGGAAATTTGTCGTATGTGGCAGTTACATACGACATTTAATTTGAAAATTCCTTCAACAAATACCACATACGACAAACTCAACACTCCATATCTCGAAACCCGTATGAGGTATCGAAAAACTTATTACGCCAAATGAAAGTTCAGGTCAGAAAACCTAAGGAATCAATCTTAACTCAAAACCGCAAAAAATTCACATACGACATTTAAATTATCAACTGACGATTTATGGACCGATCTGGCTAAATTTCATTAGCAAATTTAAACGGAGTATATGCAGGGCTGCCAGAATGGACGATTTATCGTCATTTTGACGATTTTTGGTTCCAAAATTAGCAAAGTGCCGATTTGCTGATTTTTTTCTAAAAAGTGACGATTTTATTCAATCTTCAAAATAAGACAATTTTAAATCTTTTGATGTTTGTTATTAGGCAGCACAGAAAAAAAAACATTATTGTTCTTTTCCAAAAAAAATTTTATGAGCAAAAGCAAAATTTTGAGTCAAGTCAATTTAAGTAAAAACTCGTACCAAAATCTTGATTGAGATTTTTTGAGCTATGGACTGATTTGGCTCATTTTTAACATTTAATACTCTATATATGTATATGAAACATTTTTAAGCCAAATTTTATCATCCTAGCTTCATGCCAAAACTATAATTTCGTGAAGAAAGAATATTTCAGGTAAAAAAGAAAAAATAATAATAAATTTAAAGAAGATATAAAGAAGTTAAGGTTTACAGGTCAAAATGAGAGATTTATGGGTATAAATTACAGGCAGTCGTGGTTTTTTGTTCATATCTCAGGCATTTGTAGATCGATCTGGCTGAAATATAATAGCACACCATTCCTATCTATATCTAATATAAATTTATAGCAATGTTTATATACGAGTCTTCGGAAATCCCATTTGAACAAACACATGGTTAGATTGACATCGTTAAACCAACTTTGCTATTCATAAGGATTCAGAATATACATATATACTTTATGGGGTCTAATATTAATATTGTAGCCATTACGAAAGGAATGACAAACTTATATAAGAATATACCCTCTGTTGTGAACGGTATACAAATTTAAAATTTTTTAGAAAATGGTCCGATTGAAAGTATCTTTTATTCTTAAGACTTTGGAAAAAACCTTAGATTAATATAATATAGTAATTAAAGGTTTACAAAACAAATTTTTTATGAAAATTTTCCTTAAGAAACGTTTGTTAAATTTTACAAAGAACGTTTCCTGATGATCTGGCCTAAGCAACCAGTGAAATGCGCATACACAGAAAAGTGTTTTATCAATTAAAAAAATGGTTTAAAAAGTATTTAAATTTAATTAATGTGATAATTGAATCATTTATTTTTTTTGTTGAATGAAAATTAAAAATTTACTGCCAGGCCCACAATGTCGACAAGAACATTTCTTTCGCATTTTTATATTGAAAACAATAATAAAAAACTAATACTTGTTTTTGTTTTCAATATAAATATACGAAAGAAATGTTCTTGTCGACATTGTGGGCCAGGCAGTAAATTTTTATTTAATTAACATATTAGTTGTTTTGAAATAAATTTTCAATAAAAACTTTAATTAAATAACAAAAAGTCTTAATTGACTTTTTTTGTTTAAAATAAAATAATTAAAACATGTAGAATTGTTGTTGGGAATTGTCAATATTTATTTAAATAAATTAACACATTGTTTGAAATGGCAAAGTTTTTTGATCACTTTTTTAATTAAAATTAAAAATATCATTTATCGAAAAAAGTTTTTCAAAATTTTAAAATTTTTAGTAATCAATATAATCATTTTGGTAATAGATGCAAAATCAACAACTTGTTTGCTTAATATTATGAATTTGGAATAAATTTGGTGATTGGAGAAATTTAATAATTTTTTCTGTGTAGGAACAGCTTTCCTCCAACAATAAATTGCAGTATTTTTATCAATTATTTAAAAAAGGGAATTAAGCACAACAAACAAAATCTTTTAATAAGTAATTGTATTCCCAAAAACAACTTTGATAATTTAACAAACAATTTCATTAACATACGGGGATATATGTGTGTATATAATATGTTTTTGTTTGCTTGTTTTTAAATAAAAATCGAACAAACTTTGTTTAAAATCTAAATTTAAATTATCCGATTTTTTTGACGATTATTTAAACAGAAAAAGACGATTTTTTTATTTTTTCTCAGGAAATTGACGATTTTTTCACAATTTTTTCTGGCAGCCCTGAGTATATGTGACATGGTGTCTTCGGAAAATTTATTACAACATACCCACGAACAGACAGACATCGTATTATCAACTTCGCTACTCATAAGGACCCATAATACTTTATAGAATACAGAATATTTTATAGGGTCTATGACCAAATGTGTAAAAATTACGAAATGACAAATATATACCACTTTCCACCTGTTGTGGAGGGTAAAAAACCAACGTTTTTTAACTGACAAAAACGTTACAGTATTTGAAATTAAGGGCAGAAGTTCATAAGACCTGTCACATCTATTGTTGTTGTTTTTGTGCAATGTTTAAGAGATGAGTTCAAAATCTTGTCAAGTTACAATATAAGGTCCAAGCTGGTCAGTGATATCTTGTAATAGAAAAACGCGCTATTCAATTTATTTTATCACATACTGTTTTTAATTTAATTTGATAAATTAATTGAGTCCAATTAGTTGCTTGACAGCGTTATTCTTTTATTATCATGCTATCTATTTAGCATGATAATAAAAGAATAACGAAAAACAAAACTCAAGAAATATATAATTTTTTTTAAATAAGATACATTCAAAGGTTTATACGACTATGTAAGTATGTATATGTTTTTAAAAAATAAAAATAAAAATATTTTACATATTAAACATTAATAATATCTGACAAGTGAAATTATGCAACATTGAAAAAAATTATTTATCATTTAGCACTGAAATGTCAATAATTCAAATAGTTTTTTGTCTATTTGTTGTAATGTTTTCCAAAAAAAAATTTTTTTAAATATCTTTGGTAAATGTTTTTTGACAAACAATTGGCAAACATTTTATTTTAAACACGTGTTACAATTTTTATTTATTTATTTATTTTTTTATTAAAAGCAAATAAATAAATTAACTTGAATTATAAAGCAAACAAAAATATAATTATAACTATCAATTTGTATAAAACAAGTTAGAGTGATATATTCGGCTGTGCCGAATCTTTGATACCCTCCACCGAAAGGAGTGGGCTCTATATGATAAATATATATACATATATTATAAACTAAGGTTCACAAAAACGAACGTCAGCATTAAAATTGGTTGCGGTTTAGACCTGAATTAAATTATTGACCGACAATAAAAAAGTTTTATGCGTTTCTTGCTAGAAATTCGAACTGGCTTGAGTAAAATATCATGATTCGTAACAGTTTTAGCCGAACGAAACTAATTTTTAGGAGAGTAATTTGTATTGGACCTATGGTAAATTATGGACAAATCATCCCAAAATTCTGAAGACTGATTTCTGGTATTACAAAAAATAAATTAGAATAAATTTCAATACAGCAGTGTAATTAGTTTTAGCGTTAACAGTAAGTTTCACAAATTTGCATGATGTTTTTTCTGGCCATATGAATCTAAGTTGGTAGAAATTTTACCGCAATATCTATATCTGTTACGGTTTTAGGCGAATTTAATTATTTTTCCAAAGTGGGCTTTATTTGATTTTATGCGTAATAAACTGTTTTCCGGGAGTAGGGTTTGACCGATTTTCACGAAATTTAGCAGTGCGATTTCAAGTCCTAAAAAACTGTACCGTACCGAATTTTTTTATTACGGTTTTAGGGTTACTAAACTGTTTTCCGGGAATAATGTTTATATAGGGCAATTTGAGACCTAGTTTGTTCTTTGCTTTTGCATTTTTCGAAAGTGAGCGTTTTTTTAACAGACAGACAGACGGACATGGCTAAATCGACTTAGAATTATTCAAGAAGCCAGAATATATATACTTTATGAGGTCTTAGATGTATAATGAAAAAGTTTCACACGGAATGACAAACTTAGTATACCCTCATTCTCCACTAGTGCTGGTGGAGGGTATAAAAACCATAAATAAGAAAATCAAACAATGAAAAAACAAACGTGCTATAATGTGAAGTATACAACACTAGTTTTATAATTAGTCACTGTTACCATTTTGGTGATTTTCCTGCGATTCAATCGATTTTTATGTGTCCACCACGGAAAAAATTTCTTTTTAACCCGAGGTTTACACATGTAAGTGCAATAAAGAGGGGCATAAAAACATCAAGTTTCTTGTTGTTCATGTTTTTTTTTTATTTATCTTTTTTATTTTACCTTACATTCCTTTATGTAAAATACCGAAAACCCCAGCCATGCTAAAATATCATTCCCTAAAATTTATCGTTTACTTCCCGTCTCCACTATCCATCAACTTGGTAAGAACAGCATGTCGCACTTGAATTCTACTCGTATAGACTGTTCATGTTCATGTTTCATCCATGTGCTACCATCGTTGGCTAAACATATGTCTTAGAAACCATGTTCGCCTTAGAATATCATTTTCTGTCTACAACCAAACGCACAACAACAAAAATTGTGGTAAATCAGAACATGAACATCAACACGTATTCGCCACATACAAGAACATGAACAAATAAGTACCGTTGCTCTGCCGGTGTTATGTTCATGTCTCGTTCAAATCGATAGCGCATGGAGACGTGGAGTTAGTTAATGCCAAAGTTTTTTAAAAGTTACTTTCAAAGATAAGAAAATAATTCATAAATTTTAGTTCACCATATAATTTAAGCATTTGTAATACCCCATCCACAACAGATATGAGTTGCTGTTAAAACATGATGTTAAGACTTTATGTTAAATTTATAATATCTTGATGGTGGATGGTACCGTACTGATGTTAATGTTTAGATTTGCCGAATGAAAATCGTGTTATCAAAGAAAAAAAGCAACAAAACGACTGCTGTCAAGCTTAAACGTCATTTCACATGTTTTAACAACCGTGTTAAAGCATGAGAAATGCTCTAATATTATCAATACTTAGCTTTAACACATTAATTAACATTAATTGAGAAAGTTTTTTTTTTTTTCAAAACTCGACTGAAAAAATAAACTTTTTTTTTTGGTAACACTGAAATGAAAAGTCAACGAAAATAATATTAGACCAAAAGTCTATTGTTATATCAGAAAAACAGAAAACAAGGCATGATTTCGTCAAAAGTAAATTATTTGAGTTCAAAATGACATTACTAAAAAACTACATTCTCAAATATATGTACAATAACACAACTATTTAATTGAGTTTTGAAAAGAACCTCCTAAATTGATGTTGTTTTTCATGCTTCGTTGTGAACGCAGTTAGCTTCTCGTATATCGCAAAATTTTTTTTGGAAAATTTAATCTTTACAATATAAAATCTGCAAGGAAAGACGAACTTAAGACATCACCTTTGTGTAAAGCCAGGAGGGGAGTTTTGTAAGAGAAAGAGACCTGGGAATTGCGCAGATCGATAGATCTGTTAAATTTACCCCAGGACACGGTCGTATCTCATTTTTTTAATTTTTATATATACAGTTGAACCTCGATTATCCGGCTCGCACTGGACCGGACTATGCACGGATAATCGAAAAACACGGTTAATAGATATAGTATGGAAACACAAAAAATTACATTTTTTTTTAACTTGAAATGTTCGTCTACATTTTACTAAGTTATTTTAAGTTAATACTTTCTATGTATTTGTATGTAATATAAACATGAGTATATACAAAACAAAAAATTGGAATCACCGAATTTGACTTATACTTACATATATGTATGTATTTGATTGAAAGATAAAACAATCTTTTGTGTGTTGCACGGATAATAGAGGTAAATCACGTTTAATAGAGGTATAAAAACAAAGTACAGATAATAGGGGTAAACTCACGGACAATAGAGGTTGTAAAAGAAAGCGAGCAGCATGCCGGTTAAAAGATGTAACCGGTTAATAGAGGCCCGGATAACCGAGGTTCAACTGTATACTTGAAAATAACTTTGGCACGATGACAAGTTGACGAAGACGTTTGAGTGATAGTTATTCTAATTTCAAGTTCGCCACACTAATGCCAAAATTACGGCTATTCACAGTGTAACCGAAGACTCCTTTTTTGTATTTAGTAGGGTATTCATTCATTTAACAGATTAATTACTACCCGATTAACTGATCGGTTGATTTAAAATTGGCTTTTATTGGTTAACGTTTAAACCGGTTAATTTCAGTCGATTAACCGATGTTGCAAAATTTTTAATTTTTTGTACTATTATAACATATTTTTTGTGTTTTTAATTATTTGATTCGTTTCATATACAAAAGGTTCTGTTTAGACAACATTTTTTCATACAAACTAAGAAGGTATTTAGGGATCTGCATTTTAAATAAGTTTTTGCTGTCAACAGCTTTTTGTTTCACGTACATTTTGTATGTCTGCGTTTAATTATTTGTTTCTTCTCACATCTTCACATATTAATCTTTTAACAGAATTAAACAAAACAATTAGAAGTGTTAAAAATTTAAAAAAAAAATTAAAACAGGACTCTAATGACATAATGGAATATTTTATATGTTTAAAGAAATCCAGGAAAAGGACTGAGAAATTAGATCTTCTGTATTATGGATTACGTTCAATTTCTCCAACATAAACGATAAGTAAAAGAATATTTTCCAAGTCAAGATTTATCAAAACTTACGAAAAGAATCGCTTAAATCCTTAACATTTTTCTAAAAGATTATTTTTGAGGTCTCGTTAAACCATTGAAATAACTAAAAAAAATTTCAAACAGTTTATTTTTTAATTACTACATAATATTTATGTATTAATTAAAAAATATGTATTACATATTTATGAATTCTTGTATTGTTTGCTCGTGTTAGTTCAAGAACTGTTATGTTATTGCTTTAATAATAAATCATTTATGTATTTTTATTTATTGGAATTACTTAATTTATTAAAAAAAACTTTAATTATCGGGTAACCGATCAATAACAAAGTTAAGCGATTATTAACCGATTAAGCCAAAACATCGGTTAATTAATCGAGCTATTAACCGATTACAGCGAAAGATTAAATGAATACCCTAGTATTTAGGCCACAAAAATGTTTTTTACATTATTTGTAAAATTCTTTCTGACAGATTTTTTTTCAAACGAACAAACATTTCTCATAAATTTTATGATAAATATTCCCAAATATTCAAATATTAATATTTGTTCTTAATATAGAAATTATTTGGAAAAAAAAATATGTTGTAAATAGGCCACCCTAAAATAAACAGTTTATTCATTGAACTTAATATGTTTTAAACAAAAAACATATGTATATACAGATCTTCATTTATTACATCATTGTAAAAGTTAAATACATTAATGTTTAAACAAAAAATAAACGCAATAAGTAATTGTTTATTAAATGAACAAGTGTTGAATTATTTCCCCCCTTTTTTCAACACATTTTGCTGATGGCAGCCACTTTAGTATTTTTTCTACCACAGAGAAGATGATTTTGTGTTGTAATTAAATAAAATAAATTATTGACAGAAAGACCACACATGGTTTAATTTAATTTAATTACATTTCGAAAAAATAAAGTGTTTATGAAATGTTAAATATGTTTATTTATGTATCTTTTCAATTTAATTGTTGTACCCTCTACGACAGCCAGTTGTTAATATGTAAAAAATTTTAAGTCGTGCTCCTAAAACAAAAATATAAATATTTTTTATATTGAACAGCTGTTTATATTTCATACACAGATAAAATTGTCAGTAGTTTTTTATCAATTAAAAATATGGTTTAAAAAGTATTTCAATTTAATTATTGTGGTAATTGAATCAATCATTTTTTTAGTTAAAAGAAAATTAAAAATATAATTTTGATTTAATTAACATTTTGGTTGTTTTGACATAATTTTTTAATTAATATATTAATTAAATAATAAAAAATCTTAATTGATATTTTCGTTTAAAATAATTTGTAGAATAACTTGTATAACTTGTATAACTTGAAGAATTATTGTTGGGAATTGTCAAATCCTGAGCTATATTTAAGTAAATCAATTAACATAACAGATTGTTTGAAACGGTTAAGTTTTTTCATCATTATTAATTTTAGTTGTTTTAAAATAAACTTTTAATTAATATTTTAAATAAATATCAAAAAATATTAATTGATTTTTTCGTTTAAAATAAAATAATTAAAGCTCGTAGAATTGTTGTTGGGAATTGTCAATATTTAAGTAAATAAATTACCACATTGTTTGAAATGGCAAAGTTTTTTGATAATTTTTTTTAATTAAAATTAAAAATATCATTTATTGAAAAAAAGAAATATACACAATTTTAAAATTTTTACTAATCAATATAATCATTTTGGTAATAGGTGCAAAATCAACATATTTTTGGCTTGATATTATGAATTTGGTATAAATTTGGTGACTAGAGACAATTTTTAGTTTTTTCTCTGTATAAATTGTCTTAATAAGTAGGTAGGTAGTCTCCTTCTCACCTTCCCCCAGAGACCAATATGGTCCATTGTGATGCCTTTTTTAGATATAGATAACTGGAAAGGTGAAATTAACAGCGAAAGCATAAGAAAAGATAGCTAAGAAAAGAAGATCGGACCAAACCAAAGAGAAAACCCTACTCAACACAAATCCACCATATGTGCGGCTAGCTCCCAGTCTCCTCCCGCGTAGCCAGGCCATTCCCATTACGAATCCTATCAGACTCTCGAGTCCACAGACCGAGACATATCCTAATTCGCCTAGGAATCTGCTGCCCAGCCACCTCAGCCTGCTGCCCTGTAGCCTGGGACAGTGGCAGGTAATGTGTTCAACTGTCTCTAACTCCTTCGGGTCCTCACACAACCCGCAGATATCTGACACGTCGGATCCCATCCTCATCGCCATCCTGCCTATCATGCAGCGGCCCGTAATTATTCCCATCATGGTCCTAACACAGACCCTACTTCCGCCCAGAGCGACTCCGAATCGAATTTCCTACGCATCGGCCACAGCGTCCGTGATACCCGGCAGTCCGTTCGGTTCCCCCAGGCCCAATTGGTCGCGCCCAGAATCCAATCCCTGAGCCTTCCAAAGTAGAAGCCTATTGGAGGCCTAACCGCCTCCATACAGTTAGGATCCTCCATCTCTGAGCCCTGTCTTGCCAACTCATCATTTGCGATATTGTGTCGTATTGGTTATATTTGCTGTTAATTTATAATTGTGACATTCTCAAAATTGTAGCCAATATGACTTCTAGATTATTTTGAAAAATATTGAATTTATTTCTAAGATATCCATCGAGTTTTATCCAAATTTAATTTAGCGCGCTAAAATATAACGCGTTTTGGTTATAAGTATTTTTCAAAGCTGTGAATTAGCGCGTTTTGAGATATGTAATAGCCTGTTTTAGTTGTAAAAAGTTGACAACGCTGGTTATAAGCTCTTTGTTATTGTTTTTTAATGTAAATTAAGTCCAAGGTTATAAGACAGGAGTTTTTCCATCTCCAACAGAGTGTTTATTGATTTTCTGTAAAGCATCTCTCTATATACCTGACATTTAGTTAATTAAGAAAACATTTAGTTTTAATAAATTTTTGTTACTAAAAGCTAGTAATACGAGTACAATGTATTACGATTTTGTAGAATCGAAATTTTATGAAATTCTCTCTGTGTTTAAAATAAAAAAAATCTGTTGTAAGTTTTTTTCATGATTACACGGATGGTATAAGTAAAATAAAAGCAAAGATATTAGGGCAATTCCGTGTCAAATCCACCAAGAGTGGGACCCGACCCCTTTCGATTTGAATGAAATTTGGTGAGAAGGTTCCTTTCATCCTCTAGAAACATATATCAACGAAAAAAAATTTTTAAATTTTTTTTGCAAAAGTTATGTCATATTCAAAATGTTATAATTTCGCCGAATTAGCCGAATGTGTTGAGTTTATTTTTTCAATATCTCAAAAACTACTTAACATACGAAGATGATTTGTATGCCATTTTAAAGATATAATAAATTTGGCACGTAGACACGTGGCAAATTTCACAACTGCCAAATATGAACTGTCAAGACTAATATTTACCAAAATTTCGGCAAAAGGCAAAACAAAGCTGTATGCCTTTCCGGCGGACACCCTGTACATGATAAGATCTTTCTCATTCTTCATCATTTTTTTGACATGTCGTAATACATTGTAGTACCGTGTAAACTAGCTTTAAACATGTAAATAAGGTGGATATTCTGTTTTAATAAATTTTTTTTTTTTTTTTTTTTTTTGTTTAACTGCCTATTTCCGAAGTTCGAAAGAATTCTTTCGTTCGTACAACTACATTTAAAACAAAACCAAAATTTTTAGAATTTGTTTTGTTTTAAATGTAGTTGTTCGAAAGAAAGAACTCTTTCGCACATTGGAAATAGGCTATATGTAAGTGAAATGTTCGTTTTTTATTAAAGTCGCCTCACAGGCGAAGGTCACCATAGCAGGGGAAAAAACTATGCTTACCGTTCTAGGGTTAACCTTCATAATATTTACAAACCTTTTTGGTTTTTTTTTTTTTTTTGGATATATGTAATAAAGTTGTTGCCAACGAAACTGAAATTATTTGGAAATTTGTTTATTTATTTTATTTTGTTTTGTCCATAAAATGCCATAAACACGTAAATGTTATTAAATGATATTTATTTTATATATTTATTTTTATGAAACTTCTATTTTCTTTATTTTTTGTTTACTTTTATGTTAATGTGCTTATGCATGTTTACTAGGATATTCATTTAATCGGGCTTTTGCGTTAATGGGTTAATCGCTCGATTAATTAACCGAGGTTTTGGTTAAATCGGATAATAATCGATTAATTTTGTATTTGATTGGTTAACCGATTAATAAGTTTTTTTTATAAATTAAGTAATTTCAATACATAAAAATGCATAAATTATTTATTATTTGGAGTTTAAGTTCTTGAACTAACACGAGCAAACAATAAAAGAATTCATAAATATGTAATACATATTTTTTAATTAATACATAAATATTATGTAGTAATTAAAAAATAAACTGTTTGAAATTTTTTTTAGTTATTTCAATGGTTTAAGGAGACCTTAAAAATAATCTTTTAGAAAAATGTTTAGGATTTAAGCGATTCCTTTCGTTAGTTTTGATAAATCTTGACTTGGAAAAAATTCTTTTACTTATCGTTTATGTTGGAGAAATCGAACGTAATCCATAATACAGAAGATCTAATTTTTCAGTCCTTCTCCTGGATTTCTCTAAACGTATAAAATCTTCTATTATGTCATTAGAGTCCTGTTTTTAATTTTTTTAAATTTTCAACCCTTCTAATTGTTTTGGTTAATTCTGTTAAAAGAATGATATGAGAAAATATGAAAAGAAACCAATAACTAAACACATACATACATACATATGGAAAGTTCCAGGGAAAAGTCTCCTTTTTGTAACGTAACGCCAGAAGTAATTTAAATCGTTTATCAAAAATTGTATATGGGCATTTCCGAACGTACATTCGTACGCTTTTGATGTACAAATAATATAGAAAACGACACTTTTCCTAGCATTTTTTTTTTTGTTATTCGATAGCATTTTGGTAGCTCTTTATTTAGTGCAAAAGATGGATTTCGTCGAGTTTCAAATTTCATAATGATAGTTACAAAACATGTGGTCACGAAAGTACGCAAAATAGAAGTCAACTTTGGCTGACAGTAGTGAAATGTAAAAATC
Source organism: Pollenia amentaria (assembly GCA_943735925.1). Classification (NCBI taxonomy): domain Eukaryota; kingdom Metazoa; phylum Arthropoda; class Insecta; order Diptera; family Polleniidae; genus Pollenia; species Pollenia amentaria. The sequence goes on along the minus strand of OX031010.1, from coordinate 175,930,693 downwards.
TGCGAAATGGAACGGAATATTCAAAAGTGATTAATTTATTTTAAACGTGTATTAATATTCAGTATTTACACAATAAAATATATCTATTGGTTTTTTTTTATTTAGCTTAAGTACCGGTCGCGAACGTACGGGTCGCGAACGTACGATTTTTTCATATGTTTTAACCGTTAATCGACCTATTTTTGTTCTCCTTATACTTTTCTCTTCTAAATTGATTGTTATAGAGATATTTTAAAGAAAGAGTGCAAACATAACAAATTTTTTTGCATGTAAAATAATTATATATAAAAATGTCTTTAGAAGTTGCTTAAAATGAAAATATTAAATTTTCCAGTTTCCAGCCCAATTTCCTCAAGTAAAACAGATGAGATATCGTAGCATATCATATATACTATTCTGTTATAAAAACATAGACTTTTTTTATACCCAGTAAAAAAAAATGGTGTTTTTTTAAGCACTTAAGAGAAAAAGCGCATAATCGAGCGCTTCAATAAGAGAGCTCTTATACAGCAGTAAATGATAACAAATAAAACATATAAAGCTGCTATTTTAGTGCTGACAGCGAAGAAGGTTTTAAAGCGAAAAATAAAAATATATTGTGGTTTATGAAAATGCTTAAAAAAGGCATTTAAGCCAGTAAAATCAAAACATTTATAAATATGTTAATATAGTTAGACCTTAAAAAAGCACTTTAGGAGTGCTTTATTTGCATTTTTTTATTATGTTAAAAGAAGCGCTTTTTGTCAGCAGAAAATAGTCCTCCAAACCGGGAACACTCCATACAAAAATCAGGCATCCCATCAGCAGGTTTCAAGCGATTTGAGGTATGAATTCATACATAAAACCTGCTCCTTTTGGAGCACGTTTTTTTACTGGGTAATTATAAACAATAAAACACGAAGATTATCAACATTTTATTTTTCCAGCCTGGTTGACCATTCGGAGGAAATGCGCAACTAGCTCTACATTAAGTTACAAAAGGGATAACTGCTGAACAACATGGTCCTAAAATACAAGCTTATTTGCTTTCTGGCGTTACATTACAAAAAGTAGACTTTTCGCTGGAAATTCCCATATGTACCTAAAACGAGCAAAGATTTTTAAATTTAATAACATGGAAAATAAATCTTTAAAAGTCCAAAGCTTATTAAAAAAGATTTTATAAGAAAAGTCTTGCAAGTCAAAAACCACTTCTGTTGTTTTGTAACGTCACGCCGGCGCATATTTTTGCTTATATCTTCAAATCGTATTTTTTGATTTTTTTCTGAATATAGTGCTGCTTTATTAATTTGTAATATAGAAAAAACTTTTTACAAATTTGACTTCTTCATTTAATTTTTTTTTACATTTTGTCGCACAAATATCACGTCACGTCACAATGGAAATGCCCATATAAATAGAACGTGAAACAAAAAGCTTTTGACAGCAAAGACCTATTTAAAATGAAGATCCCTTCTTTTTTTGAATGTATAAGCAAATATTTTCTAAAAACAAACCTTTTGTATATGAAACGAAACAAATAATTAAAACACACAAAAAAATATAATACTATAAAAAATTAAAAATTTTGTTACTTCGGTTTATCGGTTAATCCACTGAAATTAACCGGTTTAATCGTTAATCGAAAATAGCCAATTTTACATTAACCGGTCAGTTAATCGGGTAGTACCTACTTAATCGGTTAACCGAATGAATACTCTAATGTTTACGCGTTTATTTTTTATCCCTATATCGTAAATGATGCAGCCCTTTTTTTTTGTTACAAACAATTAATAAACAGTTGTTTTGAAAAATGTTCAAATAAAACAATACCACATCGCAGTATTTAGTTTTCAAAAAATATGTACATAATCTTAACTGCATACATATGCTTGAAGAAAATAGTACATGATTATTCTAAAGAATTAACGAAATATTAAAGAACTAACAACATTTTTATACATACCCATAAAGTCTAAACGAAAAGTTCGATAAGTTTATTTGTTTTTGCGAAACGAAAATCTGAAAGAAAAGATAATAAAAAAAAATTGTTAAGTCTTGTTTAACTAATACTATCTCATATTCTATTTTTAATTTTCTTAATTAAATAAGTCTGCTTAATTAATTTAATCAATTGTTATTTTGTTTGTTTGGTCACACAATCTTATCTTTGTAAAAAATAATATAAAAAGGGTGAAAAATATCTAGAGCAGTTGGCAACACGTAATCAAAAGCAGCTAGTTAATATTAGGTGCGTTTGAGTACTTTTACAGTAAAATGAGTAAACTGAAAAATTTTCTCTCACAAAAAGCTGTTATCCAGAAAAGTACGCGAACGCAAAATTTGTAAAAATTCGTAAAATAAAGGCAACAGCTGATGGCAAATAATTGAAGTGTTGAAAAATGTTTACACTTTTGACTACTTAACTCGTTTTCTTGTCGGTACTCGATTAAATACTTTTTATAACACGAACATTTTAAGAAAATCCAAACAATTTATTTTATTTTTCTTTCACATTTTTATTTTTTTTTTTATTTTATTTGATTTTACTAATTTGTGTCCGGCTAAATTTGTTCAAAAATACATGAATATATTTATTGCTATTGATTACTTAATACCAAAATTCAAATACTTTTAACAACTCTAAAAAATAAAACAACAACAAACAATTTTAAAAGTTGGTATATAGCCATATAAATTCAACACAAAGAAGTTTAATTAATTAATTTGTATTAACTTTTTGTTATTGTTTAATTTTTATTTCAACTTTACTTTTTTAAAACAATTTCTTCACAATTTGTATCCTTTTTGTTTGTTTCTTTTGCTTGTTTACCTTTTGTAACAAATGTTTTTTTTTTATTTACTAAATTTTACTGCAAAAATTCCTGCAGAAAAAATTTGTAAGTACTCAATCAAGAACTGTCACTTTACGCTCTCAATTTGTGTTCTCATTTACTGCATTTTGTGTACTCAAACGCAATTTCGTAAATTGCAGTAAAGTTTAGTAAATAATAGTAAAAACTTTTGTGTTCTCGAACGCAGCTATTGTTTTTACATACATAAATAAAGAGAACAAACTTATTTAAAAGAAAATTTGTTTAAATTTTTTCTTTGTTACATATCAATTGCTTTGCTTTTTTAAAGCAAGGCCGTTATTTATCGCTTTTATGGCCGTTTGATTATTATTTTTTATTTTTTTTTTTTTTACTTAAAGCCTGGTACTCTGTTCTACATTTCACGTGAAATGCTTATGAAAAAAACTTGTACGGAATTTCTATGAAAAATTGTTGATAGAGTTGTACTCTGTTTAATTTGTGAAAAAGTTGCGAAATGTTTCTGGCAACATTTTTTTACAACTGCGAAATAATATAAGCTGCACTTATTTCACGTGGAATTTTAAGCGATTGAAAAAAGTTTAAACTAAATAGGTATTAAAATGAGAACTGAAAACATAAATAACACAACCGGTAACAGTCTTTCCCATATTTACTTTCATTTTTACTTAATTTTTTATTTAAAAAAATACTTTTTAGTAAAATACATGTGGGTTTTGTTTACATATGCAAAACAATGTCGCATACTTTGAAAAATTAAATACGTCAAATTGTGCAAAATCTCGAGATAGGTAACATTGATACATGTCAAATTTTTCGCATGAAGTGATAGATGTTGCTGAACATTTTTCACAAATTGGAACAGAGTACTAGGCTTAAAACTAAAAAGGTTATGGCTGACTATTTAAGTCATATTGCCAGGGTATCACAGGAAGGCGAGAGCTTCCAGAATCCACTCCAGTAAACGTCTGAGTTTTTTATGGTTCTCCACCAGTCACGTTGAGTTATAAATAAAATATTAAACTTTCCGTCTCTGACAAAGTTTTTTAAAGTTATTGTTATGAATACTAAAAAAAAATAGTGACAACTAAATAAGATTCGTAAAGACGGTGGTCAGATCTTACAATATTGGTAAACAGCGTTGCTCAAATTGCACTTTGACTAAAAATGTCTTGCTACTGTGTGAATTTTGTAAGCTGATTTGTATTTGGCAGACGTGTAAAATTAATGCATCTGACAATGGCACCATTGTCAGAGAAAATATTTCTATTGGCAACGCCTGCTTACAATATTGTATGATCTGACCACCGTCTGTACGAAGATATACAAAAATAACATATATTTTGCTGTTAGGTTTTCTAAGTTCTTCTGTCGTCTGCTTCTTCTTGTGTATGTGTGCTAAGATGAAATTTTAGAAAAAACATTTATGTGAACTTTTTAATATAATCGCCTTAGTATTAACGCCTTAACTCGTATATTAATTTTTACAAAAATTAATTTTGACAACATCTAAAGATAGTTACATATAATTTAATTTTATAGTTAATTTTATTTTAAAACTTACATGCCTCATATTTATGACTTAAATAAATATAAAAATGAATTTTTTTTTTTTCGCAATATTCATTAAATATGAAATAAAAATGTTATGTTAATAAATGTTAAACGTTAAATATGTATCATTCTGGGAAAAAGTGTATCTTTTTGGAAAATAAAATGTATATTTATCGAAATTTCACTGGCAACACTGGTGACAACGCAAAACGCACGAAAAGTAGACAAACAAGAACAAGGCGAATTCAACTACAGGTGGTGTCGGAACTACAACAATCCAAAAACATTTGAAACAACACAGGATTTTTTGCATTGCATTGTTAGTGTTTACTGTCCAAAATGTCAACCATTCCTAACAAAACACAAACAAATCAAAACAAAGTAGCTCGAACTGTCAAAATCAAATGGCGTTTCGACACCACCTGTAGTTGAATTCGCCTTGAACAAGAACGATCTGATTGTCCTTAAAAAATAAAGACAACGAGCTCGAGTTGCTTCCCCACTTAGAGCAGTTTTACGAGTGTGGCCGTTTGATTAATATATCGACAAACTACCTGTTGACGATTTTGGTTTTCTCGACAAAACATTATTTTCAGTTGGCAATACCTCTCAAAATAGCTGTAAAGGTTGGGAGCAGGGTTGCCTAATTTGGTCCTATCCGACAAAATTTGTTCGGATAGTTTTCGCTTGGTCGGATGGTAGACCAAACCTAATTTTGATCGGTTTGAGAAAATGTTCTATATCCATTTTAACAAATTTAAAACAATGGTCGCAAAGCAGGCAAGTGCAAATCTAAAATGGTTTAAAAAGTATTTAAATTTAATTATTGTGATAATTGAATCAATTATTTTTTTAGTTGAAAGAAAATTAAAAATTTAATTTTGATTTAATTAACATTTTAGTTGTTTTGAAATAAATTTTCAATTTAAGTTTTAATTAAATAACAAAAAATCTTAATTGACTTTTTCGTTTAAAATAAAACAATTTAAACTTGTAGAATTGTTGTCAATATTTTTTTATTATATTTAATTATAAAAATAACCCATTGTTTGAAATGGCAAAGTTTTTTAATCATTTTTTTAATTAAAATTAAAAATATCATTTATTAAAAAAAAATATTTACAATTTTACAATTTTTAGTAATCCATATAATCATTTTGGTAATAGGTGCAAAATCAACAAATTGTTTGCTTGGTATTATGAATTTGGTAAAAATTTGGGGATTGGAGAAAATTAATAATTTTTTCTGTGTTGCAATGAAATGAAATGTTTTACGTTAGTAGCAAGTTACTTTAACGGTCAATTAAATTTTTCAATTTAAATTTTTCTTCTTATGAAAAACTTTGTATCAACAAACAATATTCCTTTAAAAAATTGGATCAGATTGGCAACAAACGGCGCTAAAGCTTACTCAGCAATCACAAAAAGATTTAGGTTCTTTGTAGTAATTTTAAACTTTTTGTTTGCAAAGTCCTACAAGAATAAAATAAATAAAAGATTTCCAGTGGGGCTACTCTCTATTGCGATGCGAAAGAAAATTGTAGCAAATCTAGCGATTGGAACTCTTTAATGCGTTTGCGTTTTTGTCTTTCGCATCTTTTTAGTTTTTTTCTTTTCACAAATCATCACTATAAATTGTATTTAAATTTTCCAATTTGAAATATTTTTACATATTTTGGCATTTCATTGCCGTCAATTTGAGCCATCTTTAATTTTTATTGCCAGTATTGCTTCATATTAAAAAAAATTTGCAAAAGTTATAGAGAGTATCAAGTTGGCATTTAGCTTTCGCATCGAAATCGTTTTCGAATCGCAAAAGAGTAGCCCCCCAGGAATAATGTTCTGTACCACCCATAAGATATTAGGTGCTTCTTATACAGGTAGATTTCTTTGGAGAGAGATATTGTAAGAATGTATAGTGGGATGTTTTGATACTGTATTTTGTAGCATGTTTTTATAACACATAGTATCCACCTGAGATAAGATATAATTTTTTTATATAAGCAAACGACAAATTCAATCGCAGATAGTATTATCTTACGTGTGGACTCTCAAATAGTGTTAGTATTAATATTATAATAAATGTTATGAGGCAGTTGTTATGAGAAATTTTATAACAACTATGTTTATATTTTTTATTTCTATGAAAAAGAGCATTCTTCTTTATTTTATTTATATAAAAAAATCTTACCTAATATGTAAATTATAAACAATACATTTTGGCAAATAAAAATTAATAGTAACTATAAATTTTTTTAAGCTTTCTCATAAAACAAAACGGAAATGTTTCTCCCTATGCAAATTTCTCTTTAGTCTGTATCTACAATCAAAACATTTGAACATGCTTTGAATGTTCTATTTCAGTTTTAATGTTCTACTTCATCTTTCATCTAATTCAGATTTATTCTAGAGCAGCATTGTTTTAGTGCAGGGTTGTTATATTCTTCTTTATTTTGATCGTAAAGCTAAACAATTGTTTTTGGAAGTATGTGTTTTGTAATGACCCAATGTGCACAAAAACGGATGCGGATCCGTTACGGACCCGTTCCGGATCCGTAAAAAAGTTAGAAACGGAATCAGTGTAATCGCGATTTGACTGATCCGTTTCTGACCCGTTTCGGATCCGTAAAAAAGTTAAAAACGGAATCAGTGCAATGACTCGTTACGGATCCGTAAAAAAGTTAGAAACGGAATCAGTGTAATCGCGATTTGACAGTGTAATCGCTAATTGAGTTTTTTTTAAGAAAAGGTCATTGTGTGGACCCAGCAAAATCAGTTTTTAATAATTGAGTTTTTTTTTTATGAAAAGGTCCTTGTGTGGACCCAGCAAAATTAATTTGTAATAACTTTTTTTTTCTAAGTTATCTAACACAACTCCATTGAAATTAATTTTTTTTTAATAGGAGAAAAGCATTAAAAGCCAAATGTCAAATGTTGAAAATAAAACAAGAAATAAATTAACAATAAATAAAATAAAACAAGAAATAAATTAACAATAAATAAATAAATAAAAGTGAAGACAACGAAAATGAAAAAGAGAGTGATATTGAGAGACTCCTCCAGTCCGGAATCAAGCCCAAAACCAAGGTAAGTTTATGAGGCAAAAATGTTTGCCTAGCGGCCCGTGACAAAAAAAAACCCAAAATTAGAGTAAAAAGAAAGAACGCCAAGACAGACAATTTGTTTGGCTTAAGTCAAGTTTATGTGCCACTCTCGAATCGCGTTCAAATTAGCATCACTCAACAGATATTATAATCCAGAGTAAAACATTTGTAAAATCGAGCGTTTTTGTTCAAATACTTTTTTCCCGACAAAAATACAAAATTATTTTAAACAAAACGCCCGACAAAACAACTTTAATTTGGTTTTTTTGTTACGGGCCGCTAGGCAAACAACACCATTTTACCCCTTTTCGAAACTTTTAAATAACTATTTAAATAAATTCAAAAAACTTTCAGTTGCCGAAGCACATAGTATCAATGATGAGCTCCAGCAAATAAGGAAGGAGCTTGCCAGTGTGTTGCCAGAAGTGTTTTCCCTTCGTAATGAAGTGAAGAGGAAAATACGATTCGAAGATGTGGCGGTGGCCCCACAAACATTTTTTGAGCATCCCCTTTCGACGGAGGATGGTTTAATGGAGTTGGAGCAAAGACTAACGGATGATGAGAGTTTCCAGTCAATGGTTAGAATCTATTATGGTGACCGTTAAAAATCGATTTTGAATTTTTGGAACGCTAACTGCACAAAATGATAAGTTTGCAGATTTTACGGTAGTCACAGTTTGAGCACGATTCGTGTATGTTACCCCGTGCTGCTGAGGGGTTCAAAGCCCTACATACTCGAATCATGCTCAAACTGTGACTACCGTAAAATCTGCAAACTTATCATTTTGTGCAGTTAGCGTTCCAAAAATTCAAAATCGATTTTTAACTGTCGCCCTAGTACTCATAAATTTGCACATACGCTTAACTTTACCTATTTTTTATGTAGGTATCGTTTATAATGAGTACGACTGCTAAAAGCTCCCAAGGGTTTTCAAGAAAGGCTCTCCATTCCATATTCCAGGACGAGTTAGCACAAAAACTGACCTGGATGGGGAACAAGAACAAGAAAGCGGCCAAAAATTTAGTTGTAATTGCTGCTATTCGAGGTCGGTGTCTGAGCTGTAAAGGAATCATTCTGTTTTAATTGAATTCAATACGAATAACCTTAATTTTTATTTAATTCTTTTCACCAAAATAAAGAATTTAATGCAATTTCTATCGATTCATATAAATTTGAAAAAAATTGAATTGCAATTCATTTCCAATTCAAATAAGTTTGGCAAAACAAATTGCAATTCAAATGAATTGTCCAAAATTAATTGCAACTATTTTCTAATTCATTTGAATTAATTCGAATTAAATTTCATTAAATTTTTTATTTTGGTGAAAATAATTTAAAAATTTACCCAATTCAATGCATAATCATTCATGCTAATTAATCTAAAAATTAATGATTCCTTTACAGTTCTGGTAGGTCATAAGTTTTTAAATAGTTTAAAATATAAAAAATATTTTTGTTTGATTCAGGTGCATTCCAAAGGAAGTTGGTGAACGAACCTATTTCGGTAGTGGAGGAAGTTGGAAAAAAATTCTTCCACTTCGCACATGACCAAGGCGAATTCAACTACAGGTGGTGTCGATACTACAACAATCCAAAAACAACAAAAACAACACAGCGTTTTTTCCATTGCATTGTTAGTGTTTACTGTCCAAAATGTCAACCATTCCTAACAAAACACTAACAAATCAAAACAAAGTAGCTCGAACTGTCAAAATCAGATGGCGTTTCGACACCACCTGTAGTTGAATTCGCCTTGCACATGACCGAGTTCAAAAACAACAAAAATAAATGATCAGCCTTACCCACGATGTCGAATGAAGGACATAAGCGAATGAAACCCAGTTACTCACTTTGTAAATTGAAAAATACAAAAACAAATACAAAGTGAGTGACAGGCTTTCGTGCGCTTATGTTTTCTTTCAAAATCGTGGGTTAGCCCATTAATTTATTTTTTTGTAAACAAACTTTTTTTAATATTCTATGAATTGTTTTTTATGTTTTTAATGTATTTTACTTTTATATGTTAATTTATATGAATTGACTGAATTGTTTTTACTTTACTATCAAATGACTGTGAATTTAATAATAATAATAAAAAAAATTAAAACAAAAAATTCATCACAATATTAAATCTTTTTTATTAAAAACACGCAGTGGATTCCGTTTTATTAAAATACACGGGTCCGCAACGGATCCTAATATGATGTCCGTAACGAGTCCGTAACGGATCCAAAAAACGGACATAAAATCCGTTTTTGGATCCGTTTTTTTTAAAGAATTTCTCCCGCTTGCGGATCCGAAACTCATCCGTAACGGATTCCGCTACGGATCCGTTTTATGAAAACAAACGGGTCCGTAACGGATCACAATATGATTTCCGTAACGAGTCCGTAACGTATCCAAAAAACGGACATAAAATCCGTTTTTGAGTCCGTTTTTTCGAGAGGAATTTCTCCCGCTTGCGGATCCGTAACGGATCAGTAACGGATTCCGTTACGGATAGAAAATACGAAGATGCGGATCCGTTTGGCACACTGGGGAGAGAGTAATATACACATACTATCTAAATTTAATGAAATTTTTCTTGTGCTTGTGCAGCTCTTTAATACATACTGTAAATATGAACTGTTAGTTAACCAATAGTTATCATTTTAGTTTACTAATAATTAACGGATGACTGTAAATTTGGCCCTTTGAGAATTATAAGAAGCCATTTCATCATTCTGTTTTGATTTTATGTTTTGCTTGTTAATGTTTTATTTATCTTACTGAGCGGCAAGCGTTTTTTATGTCAAAACATTCTATTTTCATACAGTTTTTACTAAGCAAACCTTAAGAGCGCGAATTCAACACCACCTGACTGGAAAATCTTATTTGACAGGCCGCTATTTCGGCTTGTTTTATAGAAAATGTATTGGACATAGAACTTTCATTTTGAAAAACATAAGCGCTTGCCGCTCTTGTTTAGGTAGCTCAGTAAGTTTTAATGCAAAAAATAATCATTGAAAATGAAATTGGTTGTTCCAAAACACAAAAAAAAATTTTAAAGTGCACTGTGGTGCGATTCACTAACTTTAAACGATCCGACAATCATAATTTTTGTCGATATATATATTCGCTTGCAGGAACGATAATGTGATTCTGTAATTTATTTTTAACGATTGTAAACAACTGTAGTTTTTGTAACATCTCTGTCCACAAAATGTTAAAATAAACAAAAGAGAATAAAGAAAATACAAATGAAATTGGGTACGTTCGTAAATGCATCACTGCGCTGCATCAGTGATTTCAAATGTTCATATATACTTTAATGAAGCGGATATGGACCAAAAAATTGTCAAATACTCTACAAAAATAATAGTCACACAATAAAAAAAATTATAATTACTTTGTTATCGGCATTAAAAAAAGTTTGCTTTTCTGATGCAGCGCAGTGATGCATTTACTAACGCATCCATTTTTCTTAATTTACTGTTTTTATTATATTTTATTTTGTGAGTTTTACACTTAGAATTTTATTTTTGTTCATAGTTTGCGTTGTTTTGTACATTTTGAATATAGAATTTTGTTTTTGTTTATATATATAATATGAATGCATATATGTAGTATGTATGTAAGAAGTCGGGCATCAGCCTCTTTAAACATAAAATATACTTTACCGATTAACCCATTAAGGCCCTGCGTTGCGTTTTCGCAACGTTCACTTAAACCTCCCCTCAGGCATTGTGTGATTACATAATATTGTAATAAATAACAGTGAAATAAAATTTAACTTAAAGTCTAACTGACCTGTTTTTGGTTTTTTATCATACATAAGTTTTTTTTATAAAAAATTTTTTTTTAAATATTTAGTTTTTCCTGTTTTTGGGTACTTTTGGAAATTGTTATAAAAAACTAAAGTAATATATAATGTACCTATCTCAAACTTTTAATAGAGGTAGCCAACATACGAACATTATTATTTCTACTGAAAAACCCAATCCTCTTAGACATTTCCCACTATTTTTATGATTGGATATATCCGTGATGCGAAAATGCAACACTGGGCCTGAACGATATACATACAAATCACATAAAATGATCAAATGGAAACATATTTATACAATCACTCGCTATCTAAAACGGCACAATAAAAACATGTATGTATGTTAATTGTTATCGAAAATTTTTCGATAATTTTTTCGCCAATTTGCAAAATGCAGGATATTTCGCAGTATGTAAATTCTCTATGTCAATTTCTTTATTTTTCTTATGCACAGTGTGTCATTTACTTCAATAGGTAAACTAAGAGAAAACCGTGCCAGTAATGCGAAATTATCCTCTCCCAAGATATTAAAGAAAAAATAACGTGGAAGTTATGTTTACTGTTATGAATTGAAGAATGACATAAGTATTGTAATGACAGCTCTGTAGTCTCTTCTTTGTTAAATTTTGTTTCTTTAGAGCCATTGAAACAAGTTAAGCGATACGACTGCAAAAAATAAAAATGATTACGATTTCCATGCCTAATGCCATATATGAATACAATAAAACTATGGGTTGGGCTGATTTATTCGACAACGCTTTGAATAATTACCGTATTCAAATCCGAGGAAATAAATGGCACTGGCGACTGTTTACTAATGCTCTAGATACAGCTATAGCAAATTCCTGGAAACTACATTGCCTATTGAGAAAACGTGAAGAACAAGCTCCAATTCAGAATGATTATAATTGAATCTATATTGCGGACTGAAAACTGTGAGAGAATAATAGCTTCCACAAGTAGTGGTACTAATTCAGTGATTCGAACCGATTGAGTCGATCATAAAACTGTTCGCCAAGAAAAACCGTTTTCGATGTCGGCAATGTAGAAATTTGGCGTAGCAGTTCACCCGAAGTGTTTTGGAGCATATCATAATTGAATTAAATATAAAATGTATATGTTTGTTTATCTTTTTAACTTTTTTTCTGAAGACGTGAATAATAATATTAATTTAAAATTTATACAAATGCGTTTAACTTTTATATCGTTAAGGCCCACCGTTGCGTTTTCGCAACGGGGCTTATCGGGGCTCCCACTGATCCGATTTACCTAAAAATTTTTTTTTTTCATATTTAGGTATGAACAAACAAATTTTAAATGTTTAATCATTAAAGCTCAATTGGATCATGTCTCAGGCCTTAATGGGTTAAATAAACACAACGTTAATTATTGTCGTTAAAATAACGAAAAAAAACTGCTTGAAGTAACAGTTGACTTTAATCAACAGCGAATATCGTTAAAAATGTTACTGAATAGCAAATTCGATAAAAATTCGTTATATTTATTTTAACGATACGATTATCGTAAAAAAAGTTAGTGAATCGCACTACTGGATACTATCAAATAAGCCCATCAATCAGTACATAGTATGTGTTAGCGTCGTTTATTTCATGCTTTTTCGGAGACGTACAAATAAACACGGCAATCAGCAATTGTATTTTGTAAAAAAACAAAATATTTATATTTTTCATGACAACAAACACAAAGCAAATAAAATTTTTTTGTCAATCACAACAGGAGACTAGCAAATAGTCAGCCATCAAATAAAAACTTTTTGATTTTCATCAAGCATTGCCGACAACGCGTATGTATAGCCGAAAAAGAACGACTGCACGCACACAAATATTTGATTGATGTGATTATTTGATAGTCTCCAGGGCGCTTAAGAAGTATCGTCGTATCGACAGTAAAATATCGCCGAAATCGATATATCGGCAAAATTTAATATTTTGTACCGATACCGGTATTCGTTACATCCCTAACTTTAGAATACCACGAGAACAATGTCTGTGAAGTTTTGAAGATGATTGTCAATATTTTGATTCAGTAACAACTGGAATAAATTTTATTTTAAAATAACCTCCCCGCATGCAACGATTTGAGTCAATACTATTTTCTCAATCATTTTTAAACTGCCTTCTTTCTCTTTACATTATGTATATGCAAGTGTAGAAGTAATTTGTCATCTTTGAAAAAAAAAATTACACATCATTTCAGTTTATTGGGCCTTACACTAATTTCGTGCGAAAACATAGAGATGAAAAAAATCAGCGAAAGTGAAAAAGTCTTAAATTGATGATTTGTATAGTTATTTTTTTTTTTAAATCATTTAAAAGAGTAAATTATTCATATTTTTTTTGGGAGGGGGATTTCATGCCTTTTGAATGTCTTCCGATTTGGATGAAATTTGCACCAAGGTTAGTCTTATTAGATAGTAGTTAAGACACAAATTTTCATCAAGATCGGTCATAAAGTTTCTGAGTTAGAGGGGCCAAATTTTATATTTTGGCCAAACAGGTGTTCTTTCTCATCGATGTTACTTATTACCTATTGCTGTTAGCAAAATTTGTCCCAAACAAATTAGATAGCTATTTCTTCAATCTTTCTAAAAATATATTTTTTAGTTTTTAAAAAATTTATTTTTTTTTAAATTTTTTTTTTTAGCGGGTACTTTTTTATCACTTTTATTTTCTATTTATCGCTTTTATTTTCTGCTACTTTTGCCCATCCTTTCTTGGCATTACTAGGTTTACCTGTTGATTTCGGAAAGGTTAATTTATCTAATTTCGCACCATAAGTTCTATTATTAAGGTTTTAGAAACAAGTACCTACACACAAAAAGAAAAAAAATAGTGCATATGCTAAAAATTGAAAAACGCTCGGCTTGAGTTAAAAATTATTTTTTTTTATACATATCCCACTCGCAGCCCACTGAGCGATTAAAAGTATCTTAAAGGAGAAGACATTAACTTTCCTTTAAGCAAAAAAAAAAAAATAGTACCCGCTAAAAAAAAACTAACCAAAAATTTTAATGGAAGTTTTTGATAATTTAATTAGGCTTTAGTTCATCAAATTAAATTTTCCTTAAATTATATTTATTGAAGGAATTTACAACATGAAATGATTTTTAAAATTTTTTGAACTCGGGTCGAATTTACATGTTCCGGGAATAACCACATTCTCATTATCGGAATTCTTTGCGTTATACCGTTTGCATGATTTTTCCTTTCTTCTTGTTTTTTTCGTACTTTTTGTCAAGACTTTGTCTTGAAAACTGAAAAATTTAATTTGATGAACTTAAGCTTAATTAAAATAACAAAAACTTTAATTAATGACCAACAGTTCAATTAAAAATCACAATTGTTATAAAAATTTTAATCTAAAAGAAAAATTTTAATTTTTTTTTTTTTTTGGAAAATGAAAAAAAAAACATTTTTAGAAAGATTGAAGAAAATGCTATCTAATTTGTTTGGGACAAATTTTGCTAATACCAATAGGTAATAAGTTACAATTCATCGATGTAAAATGTAACATTAGGTGCGTTTGAGTACTTTTACAGTAAAATGCAGTAAATGAGTAAACTTAAACATTTGCTGGTGTCCAAAAAAGTACGCGAACGCAAAATTTGTAAAAATTCGTAAAATAAAGGCAACAGCTGATCACAAATAATTGAAGTGTTGAAAAATGTTTACACTTTTGACTACTTAACTCGTTTTCTTATCGGTACTCGATTAAATACTTTTTATAACACGAATATTTTTGGAAAATACAAACAAATTATTTTATGTAATCTTTCATATTTGTTTGTTTTTTATTTTATTTGAATTCGCTAAATTGTGTCCGGCAAAATTTGATCAACAGCACACGAATACTTTTTTTTACTATTGATAACTTTAAAAACAAGGGCTGTTCTAAGTACCCGAGTACTTGACACTTTTACAACTCCAAAAAATTAACATAACAAAACAAAGTTTCAAAAGTTGGTATTTAGCCCCATATAAATTCTTCACAAACAAGTTTAATTAATTAATATTTATTAATTTTTTGTATTTATTTTAGTTTTATTTCAACTTTTCTTTTTTTAAACAATTTTTTCACAATTTGTATACCTTTTGTTTGTTTACCTTTTGAAACATATGTTTTTTTGTTTTACTAAATTTTACCGCAAAAATTTCTGCAGTAAAAATTTGTAAGTACTCAGTAAAGAACTGTCACTTTACGCTCTCAATTTGTGTTCTCATTTACTGTATTTTGTGTACGCGAACGCAATTTAGTAAAGTTCAGTAAAAAATAGTAAAAACTTTTGTGTTCTCGAACGCAGCTATTTTGACCCCCTCTACTAACTCAGAAACTTTTTGACCGATCTTGTTGAAAATTTGTGGCTAAACTTCTATGCAGTAGGACTAACCTTGGTGCAAATTTCATCCAAATCGGTAGACATCGATTTCAAAAGTTTGGTTGGTCACTTGACATGAAATTTTGTCAATTTATGTCAGTGAATATTTTAAATGTTACGCAGACTTTTGGTGAAAGCCGATAAACAAATCCATTTAAATCCAAATAATTACTAAATGAGATCCAATCAATAAGTCCTCAACTGTAATAGATATCAGCTGTTAGACAATTTTTGTATCAGCTTTAATATTAATTTTGTATATAGTACCGTTATTCAAACGCAGTTATTTAATAACATTTACTAATATTGTGACCGCTACACTCGAAAGTGTTTGAAATATTAATAACATGCTGCCGCCTGATTATTGATTATTGTGTTCCGCACATTTGCAAACAAAGTTCATGCCAGCCATACCTGTCAGATAAAATGTTTCGAAAACCGTCAAATTTTGCATAATGCGTTTGTTTTACACGTTAAAGTTGGAAGTCAGCTGATTGGATTTATCTGTACGTTAAACAAATGGCAAACAAATAATTGGCAGTTGAGTGCCGGTTAACTTCGCAACTTTGAGAGAAGCGTCGAACTCTAATGACTCAGCTGCAATACTATTTGTAACTTGTAATTTTGTCGTTAAAATAACAAGGTTTTTGGCTAATTATTATATCGCCAGGGTATTGCCACAGTTTTTGGACCCTCATCAGCAATATCCTCGGTCGACCTAAGCCTTCGTATAGGAAGACGAAGAGCTTCTAGCATCCGCTCTAAAGTATATTTGTCTTTATCAGTGAAACGTCTGAGTTTTAAATTTCAAGGTTAAAAACGATTGCATATGGTTAATGCTGAAACCGCAAAAACAGTATCTCGGTACAGCTGTGTGACGCCAAGCCGTTAGCCGATGAGAGGTGAAACGTAAAACACACAAAAGCAAACAAACAAATACGGCCTGTTTGTCTTTAAGAGATAAAGACGAAGACGCGCAAGCTGCTTCCCCGCTCAACAGCTTTCTCAGTTTTCGGGATTTTTCCCCAAATTGTGGATACAAATTTCTTGAAAATCCCCAACGGATTTTTTGTGGAATAGTACTTTATTCGCTGGGGATTTTTGGGGATAATGTATTATTATAAATTCCATTTGTTCAATGGCAAGACTGATTTGGTCAAGATGTGGGTACAAATTAAAGTTTTTTTTTTGTGGTTTAAAACCTTTTCCAGAGCTTGTTGAAATTGTTTTAAATATGCTTTTTGTTCACACAAGCGTTACTTCTGTTGAACGAGTATTTACATAATAAAAACCATCAAAGTCAAAATTTGCAACAGAATGCAGTATAAGTTATTAGAAGCTCTTCTTAGAATAACACTTTAAACATAATGCAGCTTGCTGTGATAAATTTATTCAATAATTTCAAATGTTTTTTTTTTCAACAAACAACATGTAAAACAAAATTGCATTGGCTGATGAATCAGACGATTTTGATTCCCTAGTTCTTGAAGTGATAAATATTAACGCATAATCATTTTTCTTTTGTCCACTATACATGTGAACGTAGATATTTTTTTTTTGTTAGGACCAGCACTCAAGGGATGCGTTGCATTGTGTTGGAACTAGGAAAATAGGTAATGGGAAGGAGGAAAGAGGGAGTAGTGCTTGTGAACATTCGACTTGAATTTTTTCATGTTGAAAGTGAGAGGGAAGACTTCAGCAGGAAGGTTATTTATTCCACATACAAACAGTCCGGCCGAAAAACGAACTTTCCCTGTAATGAGTTGTACGATTCACCGGCCAATCGACCACAAAAGGATGGGCTCTTGAGGGAAAACGTGTATTACGAACAAAGCTATGGGTTTCGGAACCAAATCCCTAATTTCATCAGAACACATCCCGTTGTAGTAACGATAAAATAGGCAAATACAACCCACATTGCGACGGTGCTCAAGGGAGTCAATAGAATTGGATACCCTACTGTCGCCAATTAGAACCTTCGCCCTCTCCAGGGAGTCAATAGAATTGGATACCCTACTGTCGCCAATTAGAACCTTCGCCCTCTCCTGCACGCGGTGGAGAAGCTCCACAATAGACTTTGAAGCACCGGCCCACACATGAGAGTTGTATTCCATTCGCGGTCGGATATAGGTGGTATAAATAGTAAGGAGATCAGATGGAGTGAAGTATATCTTACACCGTTTAAAAAAACCTAGGCACTTGAATGCTTCTTTCGACACCTTAAATATATGTTCTGTCCATCGGACATCACATTGTATCCTCTTGCCCAGAACATCAAGAGATTCTGTTACCTCAATAATTATACCACCCATATAAACAGATGAGGCACCTTGATCCGTCGCGCTTTTATGCGTCAGCACGCAACATTGGGTCTTTCGGGCATTAAATTATTCGCACGACCCCATTTTGAGATTATATCTGAATGAATCTTGAACTCGTTTGATAAAACCCCATCTATAACAACCCGTATAGTGCGATCTCTGTGGAAGCTCGATATAAATCGAGAGAAATTATCACCGACACCAAATGCAACAAGTTTAGACAAGAGAGCACCATGCCAGACTCTGTCAAACGCCTTGGAAATATATAAAGCAATTACCTTACTTTCGCCAAAATGGTGAATGGAACGACACCATTTTTCTGATAACAGGGCCAGTAGGTCTCCAGTAGAACGACCTCTACGAAAGCCATACTGGCGGTCGCTTAGTAGGTAATTTGACTCTAACAATTTTACAAGATGGTGATTTACCATACTCTCCATAACTTTGGAAAGTGCCGAACAAATTGCAATTGGGCGGTAATTTTCAGGGTTATTAGCCACTCCTTTTTTAGGAATTGGCGTTACATTAGCAACTTTCCAGCAGACGGGAAATTCCCCGGCAGGTATAAAGTGCTGAAAAGATTTGCTAATGGACGAGCTAGCGTCGAAGAGCACTGCTTCAAGACCAGTGCATGTATACCATCCGGCCCAGGAGACTTGTTCATGTCGAGATCCGCAAGAACCTTTTGGATTTTTTTAAACAAATCATTGTATGTATATTTTTTCCTTTGACATTATACATACCTATCTATGATGTATTCTATTTTTAGGGATATGTGGGGATTTTGTGGGATAAGAAAATACCTATTTTGGGGGTTCTTGGAGATGATAAATCTCAAATTGGGGATAAGGCTCAAATTAAAACTAGGAACCCTGCCGCTGAAATCAGTTTTACGAATGTTTTAATTTTAATGTATGTAATCTCTGACTTTGCTTACATATTAAAAAAAGATTGCCACATTTTTCATGGAAATAACTATTTTAATTCTCTGTTTTTCACAAACTTTCATGTTGCCATCGTACTCGTCGTTAGTGCATTTTCTTTTATTAAAAAAAACACTGCATAGTAACAGTATTATTTTGCTTCATAATGTTCAAAATAATACCGTTTTATGGTTACAAAGCACCGAAATGAATACACTTACGAATGTACATACATATTGCATTATTGTTTTCGTTTTATTATGGTTATTTGAAGTTAGCAACAACAGGTTATTATGCACATAAACACTCTTAGGTACATACATATCGCTGTATTTAAGTGAATACAAGCAAATGTAGATGATTGCGTACTTGCATGCAAGTTTGTAGTAGATTTATAAAACCGGCGATGATTTAAAGGTGGCCATATTATAATTATTTTTTTAATGGTAAACTTAAACGCTGAAAATGGAACAGTGTAGTTTTTCGTGTAAAAACTTACAACAAATACGAGGATTGTTTGATAATGCCTAATATATTAGTCATGGGCGGCAGCAATATAGAGCAAGAACCTGCCTCCTGCACAGTGTGGCCATTTTGGCATTTTTGCAGTTAAATTTAGCATTAAAATTTTCTAATTATCTGCAAAATTTTCATTTAGCACTTCGCATTTTATTTAGCATTTTTTAAAAATGTTTTTTAGCTTTATTTATTTTAAAAAAAGGTCAACAAGAAAAAAGAAAGACAAAAACATGAAAAACAAAAATGAACTTTGTATTTCAAGAAGAATTCTTGACAAAAAGTACGAAAAAATAGAAGTTAGGAAGAACATGTAAATCAATTAAAATAGATAATCATTCATTCATATGCAAATTCCGATCTAAATACCAAAGTGAAATACCATTTGGTTTAAGGATTGATGTTTGACTATTGACGTCATCCGGCTTCAATAGCCGAGTGAGTAAAACGGCAAACCCCACTGACGAGATTGTGTGGTTATAATCGAAACTAGTATGGGCAACCTGTCCGTGAAAGCCTGGGTTCAATTAAAATTTTAATTAATTTCATGTTGTAAAAATTCCTGTCTTCGTAAAAATAATTTAATGAAAATTAAATTGAATGAACTTAAGCCTAATTAAAAAGATCTAAATTTGGATTTAAAACCATTAACAGTTCAATAAAATAATCACAATACTAATATTTTTGGAAATAAGTTTTATTGATTTTACTAAAAAAAAATTATAAATTATAAGACATTTTGACTCGAAATAGTTGTACCCAAAATAAAATTTCGTATGAAAAGAGATAATTCTTATGTTAAGAAACCTGTCTTGTTAAAAAAATAGAATATTCAGGGAATATTATAAATGGCATTATCATGTCAATTGTAAACATTATTCGCCCTTTGATATTACGATATAAAAGTACAAGGAAATTTCACTTTGTGTTTAGATAAAAATTCAATGGTGTAAATGTTTAAAAGAAATTATTTGCTCTAAACTGCTGAAAAAATAATTATTTTAAAGATTCAACCTTTCTTAAACTGTAAAAAATAAAATAATATAAAAAATTTTGAATATCATAGAAATAAATCGTTTAAATTTTGCATATATCAGAGGTTTTATGGCGACCTAAATTTAAAATTTAATCTCAACTACCTGTTCTACATATTTATAAGTATACCAAAATCTAGCCACTTGCTTAAATATAGTAATTTATTTAAATTCCGTTACAAGATTAATCACTGAAATGTATTTAATTTCGAATAAAATTTTATACCTACTGGTAATAAATTTTTAACAAAAATCTTTAAAAAATTTTAGCATTATTTTAGCACTTTTTAAAAATCATTTTTAGCATTTTTTGGCCATGTCTAATGCCAGATTTAGCTGTAAATTTTTTTAAGACCTGGCCGCACTGCTCCTGCACGTAAAAGTGTACAGAAGGACCTAAAATTATGTTAGTGAAGCTATCACCTTGTGAGAGCCTTAGATCATTGATAGTTAGTACCTTCTGCACGATGTAAAGTAAGACGTTGCTAATGCTACAATAAAAATCTATCATGAATATTTTGTGCGGTTAGTTAGCTTTTGCAGACCTGCGACAATCGCAATTTGATCATCTGAAACTTTTTTTCCGTCGCAGAACTAAGCCAACAAGTAGAAATCGATCGAAGTTCTTAAACCAACGAAACACCTGGGGGCTAATTCTGGCAGTCGTGATCGAATACTTTTTAGATTTGAAAGCACCCTGCGGGGAGTTTGTGTCAATTGCTCTTAAAGCACTTATCCCGTGACCAGTGAACAAAATTGTATAATTAAAAAGAACGAATTGTGATAGGTGAAAACAAGACACATCACTTAACTGGTGATAGTGTGTTTAGAGTGCAGTTGGTCCAGGGGAAAGGTTATAGACAAAAAACTATTCATGTGACTGGATTTTGAGCGGGTAGTGGCTGATTCTCTCTAGTTCTATTACTTTATATGAAGGGGATCTGTCATATTTCATTTGTGACAATATCTGCGACAGTCATTATTTTAACCGAACTTGGATGTGTCTATTAAGGTTATTTCAGTGACCTGTTACAAAGTGTCAAAATTTTAAAATTTATTTTAACCGAACTTGGATGTGTCTATTAAGGTTATTTCAGTGACCTGTTACAAAGTGTCAAAAAGGTGCCACGTGACAAGTTTAGTGTTAGATCCCTTTCCCCTAGGGCAATTTATATTCTTTTAGTCGATACTGAACGAATAAGAAATAAAATTGCTTTCAAATCAAAAAGTATTCGATTACGACTGCCAAAATAAGCCCTCTTATGGATAATTCTGGCAGTCGTAATCGAATATTTTTTCGATTCAAAAGAAATTTTATGGCCTGTTCATCAATTTCGACTTCGTTCGCTTAACTTACATGTAAAACAAAAATAATAACTTATGATTTGTTTTTGTTTTAAATGTAAGTTAAGCGTACGAAGTCTTCAGCTGAAGGTCCACACCATGCGTCTATGCGTAGATGCGTATGATGCTTTTGTGCATTTCATGCGTTCCTAAATGCAAGTTACATGCAATGCGTTTTATGCGCCAAATTGTTTTTTTTTATCATCTGTTGTGCTAATATGTTTATCAAATAAAAACAGTTTGGAAAAAATGGAAGGTGTAAATGATATTTTAATAGAATTTATTTATAAGAATTCATAGAGGAGTAAGCTTTTATTATCAAAAAAATTGCAAATTTAATTAATTTTTTAATTGATATCACAAATTTTTTAATTGAAATCTGTTTTTATTTTTTTTCTTATATCGAAACAAAACGTTCGCTTAGGATTATGTATAAAAAAAATATTCACTGTTTATGTCACTTCATATTATGCGGCAATTATTTTATTTATTCCATATGACCACCCCAAAAAAACTGTTTGTTGACTTTACACACTCTCATACCACCAAATATCAAACATATCGCACACTAAATCATAAACAGGCAAGACTCAAAATTAAAAATTGTTCAGGAGAGCCAGAAAACCGACTTCACAAACATGGCTGCAACTTTTTAATGAAATTGAGTTTCACAAATGTTCAAGAAGAATAGTTAAATTTTCGTGGTCGCTATAGATTTGATTTGTGAACTGGTCTATGAAAAAAAAAACTATTTTGATTTACTTTGAGTTGTACCTGTTTATGATTTAGTGTGCGATATGTATGCATATAAAATAAACTTGCCACCTAATCCAGTTCACTTTTTAATTTTATACACACTTGTTACGTTTTCCAAGCTAAATTAAAAATTGTGGTGCACAAACCATCATCGTCAGCGTTATTATTATCAATGGAAAGGGGAAATTAATTTTTTTTTATTGCACATGTGAAAATTATATGCAATTTAAAGCAGCATTACAAAAAGTGGCTGTTGCCATGGCATTTTAATACAAATAGAGATTTAAATTAGGAGTATATTAATTAAAAATCTATTATTTGCTTTAAATCTTTAAAATCATTAATTAAACACGAAAATAACATTTTGTAAATTTTGTAATGTTTGTAATTCTCATTTCCTCTGTATTCTTATTTACTGATATTTTTTGCTTTTCTAAATTTTTTTGGGAAAAACATTTCCTGATCTGGCCTAAGCACCCAGTGAAATGCGCATAGAAACAGCTTATCCTCCAACAATAAATGTTCAGTCTTTTATCAAGAATTAAAAAAGGGAATTAAGCACAACAAACCAAATCTTTTAATATATAAAATTATTAAGAGATTACTTGACGGCGACTTAGATCGCTATGTTAATAAGTGACAAGATATAAAGGAAAAAATTTAAATTTTAAGAAAAGTTGGTGTTAGAGTAGGCTTTTATTATGGGTTCGTTAAGCAAACGCAGTTTGTGCTGTAAAAGCTTTTATGGGTATGTCTGCAGTGCAAACTTTGCACGTACATACACTCAAAAGAAAAATCAATCCATCCGTACTCAAATCAATCCGAAGCGGTATCAATCAGGGATGTTAAAGTTGGTACCATTGTACTTTTTTTTTGGGACATTTTGTCCTTCTAAAGTTCCGTGGTACTACCGTTATTGAGTTCTTTTCATTGCATTTATTTTTTTAATTATTATTTCTTTTATCAGGATTTAAAAATTCTTCTTTTAAATTAAAATTTTTTATTTATGCAATATGCACCTAAAATTATTAACATGGTTAATTTTGAAATGCAATCAGAAGATGCTCGAATGCATGTATTTTTACATATGCTAACATTTTTGTTCCGCCAAAGAGCACGTAATTTCATGAATAAAAATGTTTTGGATGAATGTTATATCTCTATCGTAGACCTTTACAAAAATCACATGTCCTTTGAAGAAATTTATTGCGGAACAGAAGTAGATTTATATATCTCTACAAATAATATCAATAATGATAATGTTAAAGAAATAAAAGAAAATGCAAAACAATTTTATATACATTTTTGCGAAGTTTTGAGAACCAAAGTCAACTTTAATAACGAAGTTTTAATGTGGTTCCATAAATTTACTCCTGAAAATTTTACTTCTGGTAAAACAAGTTGTATTGTACCTCTTCTAGTAGAAATGTTCCCGAATGAAATTGCAAATTCAGATTCAATCAACAATCAATTTAGAGCTTTAGCTGATGTCGAGCAACTGCAGTCGTTAAAAACTGAAAACATTTGTAGTTTTAGTTCGGCAGTAGCTAATTTACAAAATGAACTGAATGTCCATATAACTATTTCCTGACATTTGTAGAGTATTTGCTTGAATTTTATCCATTCCACACACATCTGCAAATGTGGAAAGAGTTTTTTCTTTTCAAAATATAATAAAAACTATGGAAAGAAACAGACTACATGTGCCATAATTATCAAGTCTCATACAAACAAAGGATTGGTTAAGATCGACATATTCATGCTGCTATGGTGAAAAAATTACAAATAGTTTATTTACTAAACAAATAAGTGCCCGATTTTGATCTGATATATTTTAAAGACTTTAATGTACTTTATTTAATTCATACATATATGGGGTATTCACAAGGTGTGCTATGGTTTATTGTCATTATGTTCTAACATTTCACAATGGTTTTAAAATATTTAGTCAATTCACAAGGTATCCTAACATGTCATATTGTCAAAATGTCCTAATATTTCACAATGGTTTAAAAATATTGTTGTTGGTTTGTTAACAAAAAGTGTCTTAAATAAATAGTAATTTATCAGAAAAGTCCAGCGCTGAGCGGCTGAGCCGTACAACAATATTTTTAAACCATTGTGAAATATTAGGACATTTTGACAATATGACATGTTAGGATACCTTGTGAATTGACCAATTGTTGTTGTTTTGTAAACAAAAAGTGTCTTAAATAAATAGAACGTTGCTTGCTATATTTATTGTGCTGTCGTAAATAATCAGAAAAGTCCAGCGGTGAGCGGCTGAGCCGTGCCGCGTTATTTTTTGTAGCCGTTGCCGTTGATGGTATAGTTTTATCCGGGTAACATCTTTATTTACCTTGCGGCTAGCAATTTTTGCCACAAATTACTTGCGGCGTCAAATTAGATCGGCTTAGGACTCTGCTGTTTGGTAAACAAACAAAATAAAATTTATTTGTAATTTGCAACAAAACCGAAAAATGGAAAATACTTTTGTTTGCCATCACAACATCTAAAATGTATTTTTCACACAAACTGGATATTATTGTAGTTTTTTCACTTATTTTTGGCATTGTGGAAAATTTTTATATTTTTTTCTAATCAGCTGATTTAAATTCAAAATAGCACATTAAATTATGAGATGTTGCTCACAACAGTCGTATTTTTCATGTTATTATTTTAAGACATATGACTTTGTGACACCTTCTGAATCCCCCAATAATGTCTGCTAATGTTGTTTTTTTTTTTTTTTTTTGTACAATTGAATTTTTATGTGCTTTTTTGTTGTTTTTATAAATTAAAAAAAAATTGTACCGTGAAGGTCAAAAAAGTAGATTTTTTTGGAAGTTGGTACAAAATTTAAAACCCCTTTTAACATCCCTGGTATCAATAGTACGGCAAGCAGTGTTGCCAGAATTCTTAGAGGTAAAATCAGCCAGAAGCACTTATTTTTCATCAAAAAATCTGCAAAACATCGTCAGGATCAGGAAAATCTGCAAAACCATCATTTAGTACATTTTTTATGCAGTTTATTTAGAAAAGGATATAACAATTTATTTGAAAATAATGTAATACGATAATAATATATTTTGCAATTAAACAAAACGAAAGCAGATTGCACATTATAGTGGCTCATAAAAATAATTCTTGTGTATTTTTTTTTAAAGCAAAGGAAAACATATTAAATTTAATATTTATTAATTTTTGGATAGTCTTAGAATAAGATTACTTAGTATACACATAAATAGATATTTACATGCACCAGTAAAATTTTATGGATAGATGCAATTTGATTAAATACATAAAATCAATGAAAATAATTCAAAATTTATTTATCTTTCTTCCGGATTTTTGAATATTTTTACATTTTAAATATCTATCCAAATTGAATAACTCAAGCTCAGTCAAGATTAATCACATATGTGCTATTTAAAACAAAATATCAAAAGTTAATTTCATGTTATTTAAATTATCAAAAGTCTTATGAAAATTTACAAAAAATTAAATATTGCAATTATTAGAGATATTTATACTACATAAGTCAGGCATTATTAATGTGTCAAAACAATAAGTCAATTCACAAGGTATCCTAACATGTCATATTGTCAAAACGTCCTAATATTTCACAATGGTTTAAAAATATTGTTGTACGGCTCAGCCGCTCAGCGCTGGACTTTTCAGATTAATTACGACAGCACAATAAACACAGCAAGCAACGTTCTATTTATTTAAGACACTTTTTGTTAACAAACCAACAACAATATTTTTAAACCATTGTGAAATATTAGGACATTTTGACAATATGACATGTTAGGATACCTTGTGAATTGACTAAATGTGAATTTTAAAAATTTAAGCAATATTTTGTGAATAAATTCCTACTAATGAATCATTTTCGAAATGGCTCGAGATCATAGTTGTCTTTCTTTAAAACCCTTCTGGTCCAAAATTGGTTCGTCTGGTGTGACAACCGTTATATATTTCTTCCAACACAATCTTTGTTGATATTTTTCTGCACTATAAGTGCAAAAATCCCCGTAAGTACCAAAAACATTCAACACTTAACAAACACGCATTATTATAATTATTTTATTTAGTGTTTTCTTTCTTGAATGGTTGATATTTTTCGTTTTTCAATGCAAGAAGCGAAAATAGTAAAAACATAGGAGCAATCAGTGCTGCCACAACTTGTAAAATTTTTACAACCAAAATTTTTGAAAAAGTTACCAAATGTGAAAAATATAACCAAATTAGAAAAGCTTTTTGTCAATTGAGAAAAACATTAAAATTTATTTTAAGTTTCAATGTAAAACAAAGGTTATTTGCACTTTATTGGAAAATATTAATTACGAATTATGAAAACCAAACAAGAAATATAATTTTTGTACAATTTAAACAAATTACGAAAAACTTATATTTAAAGTTTTTATTCATTTGAGATCTTTTTCATAAGATATATGTATTTATTTTTTTAAGACTAAACCCGTCAAATGTCCATACGAAATGTCCTTCATAATAAACGAAATTTGTACTTCACAGTTATAAATAACAAAAAAGGAAAAAATTAAATTAAACTGTCAGTGGCAGGGTTGTGAAATGTGGTAATTTTTAAATTCTTTTGGCGATGAACATTTACCTTAAGCGATATAGCGATTGTTTTGGCGAAGTTGGAAACTGTTTGCGATATGCGAAATGCATTTTCTGTGAATATTTTCCAATTTACATATATCTCAAATATTATTTAAATGGGTATAACTTGTTTCTCTTGTGTGTAAGTTGCATTTTAAAATTATAATTGTTATTGTTACTGTTTCAAAATTGTTCTATTTGAAATATTTTGTGAATCATTGTTTTTTTTTATTATGATTTTTATTATATATTCAAATTCGTAGATCAAAACGTAAATTTTATGGGGAAAATGTATATGACTGACAGTCAACGGTTTTTTTTTTTTTTGTTATAAAATAAAAATATTGCAAATCATTATCTAAAAAACATTAATTAAGTATACATATCGAGAAGTTATAATAAGTAAAAACTCAAATTTCTTAAATTCACGCCATTTTCTTACAGTAAATTTCAAAGTTCTAAAATTATATATTATATGTATATCAATTTATTTTGAAAAATTATTAAAATTGCTATGTGTATTTCAATATATTAAAATATACTAATGAAAATTTAGAACATTTTTGAAATACATCAATAAAACTTTATTTGATTTCGATTTCAGAACATGACAGTTTATAATATTAAAATCAAATTTGGCAATTTCTTTCTTAGCAAAAATCCTTGAAAAAAATATCTGGAAGCTGTTTTGAAAGGGATTTTTTCCTAACGATAAAGTATAAAAAACTTCCTTTCATTTGAATCAAATAATGAGAAAATCGTAGTGCAAAGTACACATTTTTCGAAGTCGTTTATAATTTCTTTCGAATTGACCCCCCCCATGCAAATAAAAAGGTTAAAAATTTAAAAAATCTAAATTGATAGTGTATCAAGAAAAACATATTCATACGTATTTTATATTTTAGAAAAAAAGTAACCAAAATGAAAAAAAATTTAGAATTGCTTAGAAGACAGATAGATATGAAGAAGGCCATACGCACCGTGACCCAGAGAATCTGTTGCGCAGCCTGTGTATATCACCATGTCAGGTTAAGGCTGCGTATAAAGCCTATCACCCTGCACGGTGAAAGATCGTAGATTTCAGTTGGGCCAAAAATTTTCAAAAAATTTCCGCCTGGAAGTCCCCAAAGCGGGGCAGTAGCAGAGGAGATGTTCCGTTGTTTCGTCATCAACCTCACAAAATCTGCATATCTTGGTACCAACATTACCCATTATATGTAGATGGTATCTGAGACCGCAATGCCCCGTAAATAGGCCCACAAGTAGCCTAAGTTCCTCCTTCTCAAGAAGAAATAGCCTACTTTACCTGCTACGGGACAGTCACAAATCTCTTGGACTTTCTTAGAAGTAAGTTTGATATCGAAGACAAAGAGCCTTTCCACTTTCAAAATTGGTTTTGATCGTGGTTCGCCAGCGTATGAAATAAATACAAATCTATTGCAAAGTCGCTGCGTATGACGAATTTCGGCCGACGCTATTATTATATGTATTTTCATATACACCAATATGTTTTATTTTTGGCGACGAATATTTGCGTCCAAAAATTGTTCGTACGTCCCAGTTGAGTTCCTAGCATTTAGAGGGAATCTTCTTCATATGCCCCCAAATGCCTGATTTTTCAAATTTAAAATATCAGTGTGTTTACTTTATTCACCAGATAAAGGGAAAAATAATAAAAAAAAAAATTTATTAATTTTTTTAACATTTAATTACAATAATAAAGCAAGTATCAATTTTGATACTATTAATACATTTTTATTTTGATAATACATATTAAAAAGTATAATAATTGCAAGTGCATAATTCGATTTAAAGTCCGGTAACAAATTTGAAACTTCAGGCATTTAAGGGTTAAAATATTCGTCTTGGTAGTCATCCGGCATTTCGCAAACAATACCTATTTTTCTTAATGTATAACCACATTTGAAATTTCCTAGCTTGTTTTTTCTATAGAAAGTTTGTGGTAGGCATAAAGTAAACCAAAAATCAAAAATAACATTAAAAGTACCCACTAGTTGTTGTTCATAGTACGACTATTTGTGCAACATTTTATTTAAGGTTCAACAAGTTCAGTCACCTCAATTTGTTACTTTTTGTTTGCTCATTCGTTTCATGTTCATACAAAGACAATGTATGCACATTGTCCGTAAGTTGCACAGTAAGTCAGACTTTCTACAAACATTTTGTTTGGTTCGTTTTTCCTTTTTTATTCTTTATTTATAAGTTCCATGTAATTAAATTTGGTTTGAGCTAAAGGTGTCTCTCTTTTTGCTATTTTTGTTGAAAAAAAGCAATTTATTGTACTTAATATCCATGACTTGTGTGTTCCAAATGTTTAGTTGTTAATGCTAGGTGCCCAATAGGTAATTAAGTTTCGAATAATAATAGAAAAGAGGTTTAACATTTAAATGTTAATGGTTTTTAATAAAAATAAAAAAATAAAAAATTTAACTTTAAGAAAATTTAAGGCCAATTGACCCCGAAAGGTAAAAATTAACTGATAAAAAATTAGGTTGATTTCAAACATAAATTTGTCAACGCAAAGTAACACACCGTCTTGACTATCCATTGTTTTGTGTGACCAGAAACAAAACGATGGGATAATAATTTACTTATGTTCATTAATGTGGAGAAAACGTATGGCACGACAACCCATATGAAAAGCAACAATAATAATCAAGATGGCGTTTGTTTATAAGGCAATACAGCACTGATGTTAGATAGTTGTGCGAAAACATGGTTTTGTTTCCAGACGGGTGATGGTGCTTCGTATAAACTGTATGAAAAAGAGAAGTTTTGACCTGAAAAAAACTCTTGACGTTCTTATTTGGCTAGCTCACTTAGTCATAGTCTAGACTTGCAATTTTTTCTTGCAACAATTTTTAAAAATTCTGCTTTGAAATTGCATAAGTGACCAGATTTTTAAATTATAGTCATGCAATTTTTGTATTTTTATCCTGACTTTCCTCTTCTCATTTTTATATTTAACATATAAAAAAAAATACACATACAGCCAACTTCAAGAAAAAAAAATAAGAATAACAAAACAAAACAGAATTGCAGAGTACATGAAACTGAATACCCCTCCTCAATCTTCTCACCCTTAAACTCAAGAATTACTGCAACAAAAATTGCAGGTCTGAACGATGACTTAGAGAGAGAAACGATAAAAGCTGCTTTGTGTTTTTGACGTATCGAGCAACCAAGGCAGCAACAAAAATACGAAGTTGTTTTTTATTGTTGTATTTGTTCTATTATTGCCACCACCGTTTACAGAAATTCGCCTTGGTTAAAAACTTTGTATGAAAAAATTTGGATAAATTTATTCCTAAAATTTTTTAAAAATATTTTTCCCAGTAATTCCCGGCAACTTTTGTCCTCAAAACAAACCCTAGAGTAATGTTATTTGGATTTTTCGTTTTTATTGTTATTATTGTACTTTTTACAACCGTCAACTTTGTTTACTTGGCAGCACATTATCATATTCTTACAAACATTTACACAATATCAAACACAAATTGATCCAAACATAAAGTAAATGTAATTAAAAATTCTTAGTCAAGAGTTTTTACAATAATATTATAAAATTTATATACACAGAAAAAATTATTAAATTTCTCCTATCACCAAATTTGTTCTAAATTCATAATATCAAGCAAACAAGTTGTTGATTTTGCACCTATTACCAAAATGATTATATTGATTACTAAAAATTTTAAAATTTTGAAAAATTATTTTCAATAAATGATATTTTTAATTTTAATTAAAAAAGTGATCAAAAAACTTTGAAATTTTAAACAATGTGTTAATTTATTTAAATAAATATGTATTGACAATTCCCAACAACAATTCTACACGTTTAAATTATTTTATTTTAAACCTTTTATTTGGTTCTATTTATTTACCATGTAATTTTAATCAGCATAAGATTTACAATGGTCTTTCATTAATAGCAAATTTTTCTGAGCAATTTGATGGTACATTTATTGGTGGAGACTTTAATTCTAAAAATATTTCTTGGGGTGACAATATAAATAATTGTAATGGTAATATATTTTTTAATTGGCTTCAACATTTTTCTACTAATTTTATTAGAATTTGTAATTCATTTCCTTCATTTCCTAATGGATCTTCTTATCTTGATCACTTCTTAATTAGTTCTAATTTAATAGATAATATTAATCCAAACTACACAATTTCTTCACTTCCAACATTTTCTGACCATTTTCCTATACAATTAGAATTTTTTTTTGATGATTTGCAATTTATTTCAAATCCACTCCCTTCGTATACATCCTTCAAAGATACAAACTGGAATAATTTTAAAAACGATATAATTTACGATCTTTTAAATCATTTTCCAGTTGAAAATAAAAACTTGTTAAATTCTGAGATTGACTATTTTATTGACCAATTTACAACAACAGTAAATTTTGCTTCAATGGTTAATTGCAAAAAGGTAGTACTAAATTCTAAAAAAATTGAAGTTTCTGAGACCATTAAAAATATGTTCAAAATTAAATATAGATGGCAAAGAGATATGAAGAAGATTTATAGAAGAACTTTAAATCGAAGGGATCCTGACTATGTGTTATTATCAAAACAAGTCCAATTGTTATCTATTATTATAAAAAGGCAAGTTGAGTTAGAGCAAATAGAAATATTTTCACAGAAATTAAAAAAAATTAAACCTGGTCCAACTGCACATAAAACGATTTATAATATTATTGGACATAGGAAAAATAAATTTGTTGAAAAAATTACTGTTGACGGTGTTTTGTTGGAAGAGGAATCACAAAAATTGAATTGTTTAAAAGACCATTTTTCTAGAATTTATAGTGATTCTATTCCAAATCGAGATGTTTCAAATATGGATGACGTGGTTAATTCCACAATTTCTGATGTACAGGATAATCTTTTTATTTTCGACAACAACTTTTTGGCAAGTAATGTTCAAAAATGTTCGAGGTTAACTTCTTTTGATGATCTAACAAGTTTTATTAAAAATTTAAATAGTAAAAAATCCCATGGTTTGGATAACGTTTCGAATTTTATTATTAGAAAGCTTCCAGCAAAAGCCATTTTATATCTTGTAATCATTTTTAACAATTGCATTAATAATGCCTATTTTCCTGATGTTTGGAAAATGTCCAAAATAGTCCCGATTCAGAAAAAACTAAATAATTTTGATATAAATAATTTAAGACCAATTTCAATGCTTTCGAATTTAGGAAA
This sequence comes from Pollenia amentaria, assembly GCA_943735925.1. Taxonomy (NCBI): domain Eukaryota; kingdom Metazoa; phylum Arthropoda; class Insecta; order Diptera; family Polleniidae; genus Pollenia; species Pollenia amentaria. Next base: position 175,898,262 of record OX031010.1, on the reverse strand, counting down.
ATTATTGGAGAAAATTTTACGAGAAAAAATGGATTTCGGAGTTGTTGAGTCGTATATCCCAGATTTACAATTTGGATTCAAAAAAAATCACTCAACAGTTGATGCTATGCTTAAGTTTCATGATGATGTTGTTAAACATCTCCGCATTTAGCAATGCACAGTAGCAGTATCTTTAGATGTCGAAAAAGCTTTTGATCATGCTTATCACAAGGGTATTTTATATAAAATGATTCAATTGGGTTTTGATTCTTTTATAATTAAAATGTTTAATAGTTTTTTCTCTAATAGACAATTTTGTGTACAGTTTAATACAAGTTTTAGTAGTTTTGGAAATGTTCACTGTGGAGTTCCTCAAGGCTCAATTTTGGCACCTCATCTTTACAATATTTTTGTACATGATTTTCCTCACTTTAATGCTCAATCTATTGGTTTATTGTATGCTGATGACTCACTGCTTTACTCTCACAGTGAATCTCCACAAGCTGCATTAAGTCAGGTGTCAAATCATTTGACTTTAGTTAAAAACTATTATGATTATTGGGGTATTAAGCTTAATACCTCAAAATGCGAAGCAATATGCATACGAAATGCTTCCGGTAAATGTCGAAGATTTGTGGTTCCTGAGAGCAAAAATTTAAATCTTTTTCTTGATGGTATTGAAATTCCATTTAAGGATCGGATAAAATATCTTGGTGTAACTTTTGATAAGCTTTTAAAATTTAATAAACATGCAAGACTTGTGATAGGAAGGTCTTATAAAATAATAGGTTCTTTTAGTAAAATTCTTAATAATAAACATTTATCGAAAAGTTCCAAACTTTTATTGTATAAAACTTGTATTAGACCTGTTTTTTATATGGCTTTCCTATTTGGTTCAACATCTCTCCTATAATAATTAAGGAACTGGAAATTTTGGAAAGAAAATTTTTACGTTGCTGTGTTGGGAAACATTTTGAGTCTTTTACGAAGCTCTATTTAAATCTTTACATTTATAAAAAATCTAATGTTACACCTATTGGTTTATACGTTTGTGATATATTGAGTAGGTTTGTAACTAGATCACGGTTTCATGAAAATAAATTTATTAAAGATATTTTTAATAGTCAGAAAAATTTTACCTGGTCAAATACAAATTATTTGTCTCCTATTGGATTTATTAATGAATCACCTTCTTTTGATTTGAATTTATCAATTAGACATTCTTTTTACTCTAAAAGTTCTTTAGGAACACATAGGGGTTGATTTATTTTTTTTTTTGCTCTTTTTGTTTGTTGTTATTTTAAGTTTATTTTTAAGTTAGTTTTAAGTTGATAATTTTAGTTTAGGAGATTTCCTCTCAAATTATGGAAGCCTCGGGAGCAAGGGCGGAAAAAACAATATTTTATGTGTTTTATATAAATTACTTTTTATTGTAAGCTTGTTGCTATAAACACTCTAGTTTTTTAAGATGTTACATTATAGTCTTAAGTTTTCGTTTTGTTTTTTTTGTTTACCTGTACTTTTTATAACGTTGGAAAAGGCTCAATAAAGATAACTTTAACTTTAACTTTATTTTAAACGAAAAAAGTCAATTAAGATTTTTTGTTATTTAATTAAAATTTTAATTGAAAATTTATTTCAAAACAACTAAAATGTTAATTAAATCAAAATTAAATTTTTAAATTTTTTCAGCTAAAAAAATTATTGATTCAATTATCACATTAATTAAATTAAAATACTTTTTAAACCATTTTTTTAATTGATAAAACACTTTTTTCTGTGTATGTATATACATATACATATATACATATATGGGGGATTATATGTCAAGTGACCCAACTTTTGAAATCGATGTCTTCCGACTATTTCTTAAAAATAAAACTTATGCTGTGAAACTAGACCTTTCCGACGGTATATAACATACCTAACTAGCATTTCATTCCCTCGATACTGTAATACCCACAATATGTTAATCCCAGGAATAAAATCACTTTTTCTATAGAGATGTTGACAAATTAAATTTTTTTATTTATTTATAATAGTTAAATTAATAAAAAATAATAATAATAAAAACAAAAAGATAAATAATCTAAAAAATTTAATCTTAATCACATAAGTCCTTTAATAAATTTATTTAACCGTCGGAAAGATTAATTTGTCTAGTTTCTCAGCATAAGTTTTATTTTTAAGATTTTAGAAACACTTACACATAAAAAGGAAAAAATTCAAAATAGTGCATATGCTAAAAATTGAAAAACCCTCGTCTTGAGTTAGAAATTATTTTTTTTTATACATATCCCACTCGCATCCCACTAAGCGACCAAAACTACCTAAAAGGAAAATACATAAGCTTTCTTTTGAGCAAAAAAAAAATACCGTTTTCAAAAAGAAAAATAAAAAATAAGTTTTAAATTTAAAAAAAAAAAAATTTTAAAAAATACAAAAAAATTTTTTTTCGAAAGCTTGAAAAAATAGCTATCTAATTTGTTTGGGACATATTTTGCTTGTAATGATATCATCGTAATCAGCGTTACCGTTGTGATACTAAAGTATCAATTTGACCCTTTTTCGACACTCTTGATACCTTTTATTATCCTTTTTTTAAATGACCCTATTGCATCATTTCAAAAATTTTCGTGTTACTTCTTGACCCTTTTTAGAAATAGCAATCACATTTTGTTTTTTGACAACAGCTTTTGTAAAGGGTAGTTTACATGATTACACAAGTCGTACGTATTTTGACGAAAATGCATCTCGGAATTGTTTGAAATTTTTGCTCTAAAGCCTGGTACTCTGTTCAACATTTCACATGAAATGCTGTCAAAAATCATATGAAAAAAACTTTTGCGGAATTTCTATTAAATAATGTTGATAGAGTTGTACTCTGTTCAATTTGTGAAAAAGTGGCAACATTTTTTTACAACTCCGATATAATAAAAGGTGCACTTATTTCACGTGGAATTTTAAGCAAATAGAAAAAAAGATTACATATATTTAATATTAAATGATATAGGAAAAACATAAATAACACAACCAGTAATAGTTTTCCATCCATATTTACTTTAATTTTTTATTTAAAAAATACTTTTTTGGTTTTTTTACCCAAAACAATGTTGCATACCTTGCAAGAATAAAAACGTCAAATTGTGCAGACTCGCGAGATAGGTAACATTGATACATGTAAAATTTTTCGTATGAAATAATAGATATTGCTGAAAACTTTTCACAAAGTGGAGCAGAGTACTTGGCTTAAATACGTAATACTTTGTGATCTGGTAAACTTCCCTAAAGCGGCATGTTGCAAGCCGGTTGTATATGTACAGCCGTTATGTTGCCGTTATGCCACTAAAGTGGCAAATTTGACCTTTTTTAAGAACCTTGACACTTTTATGACCTTTTTTAAAGTACTCTTTTGTAACATTTTAAATCAATTCTCTTTGGACTATTTTTTAATTTTATGCCACGAAATTGTGTCGAGAAAAAATATAAAATAGACGAGAATGAACGTTTTAAGATTTTTAAAGCCCGTATTTATAAACTTCAAACAAGATATGCTTATATTATCTTGTAATTCTTTCAGAATTCAAGACATAATTTTGAAAGCAGAGACTTTTGTTAACAAATTTAAGTAATAAGAAAATAAATTTAAATTTACAAATCGTAAATAACAAAACGTATGAAGCCAAATGCGGAAAAGTTTAAGGTTAAAAGTCGGAAATTTAAAAAAAAAAACAAATGTATGAAAATATTTACTAAAATTTAAACCAATTTGTTTTCGGAATTAGCATTGCTTAAAAACAAATTTTGAACAGACTCAAATCAGAAATTTGCGATTCCATGCTTTCGTCTCTTAATTTGTTGGAAACGGAGCTGGAAGAATGGAATTCAAGTAAAGAACAAAATATAGAACGAACATAAAAAATATTTTGTTTGCGTAAAAACATTTACTAAAACATACTTTTGCAACTTATAAATTAATTTTACGATAGTAAAGTACAAATTTAAAGTACAATTTCCGTAGTTGCCTTACTTATATATGTACATATTTGTTATTTTTAATTTATTGAATAACTTAAGTTAATAAGTAAATAAAGTTATGTTTTTTGAGCATTAGCTACCTGAAATAAAACTTTTTTCGACCCTCCTCGTTGGTAAATAATATTTATAAATAGCTTGACCCTTTTTACTCTGAAATACCCTTTTAGTGACCCCTTTTTTGGAAAATTCCCTTTTTGTGACCCTTTTAGAAAATATCCAACGGTAGCCCTGATCGTAATGGCTGTTATAAAAACACAAATGCCCATAATCATAGTCAAAAATAAAGTCGAGTTTTTCTAGATTATAATTTAGAACAATGGTGTTTAAATTCATTTAAAGCCGGTTTTAGTTTAAAGTTTTAGTCTTAACCCTTAGAGTACGGAGTGGGGGACTTTAGATCCCCCAATGCTAGTTTTTCTTTAATAACTTTGAAAATAATTTCTTTCTATCTTTTTCGTCTTAGGTTGTCGAGTTTTATTTTGAATAGTATACAAAAACTTATAAGTAGCATAAAAATATTAATCAGTTCGTAATTAGAAGGTAAGTTATTCGCTTGGGGGACCCAAGTTACCCCACGTCGTACTTTACGTTACAAATATAAGTTTGATGTTTATGTTATAGGTGTTGAATTATTATATTTATTTTATTTTGTATTTTTTTTTATTGTTGAGAAAAGAATTGAATTCCTTAAGCCTATAGTACACGGCATGTAAAAAGACACATGCGCATGTGGTTCTGACGTAATTTTGACGTCATCACACAACACGCAATGTTTATTGTGGCTTTGCATTGACGTCAAAATTACGTCGGAACCACATGCGCATGTGTATGTTTACATGCCGTGTACTATATGCTTTAGTTTGTGTTTGTTAATAGTAATTTTAAATTTTTTATTTTAAGTTATTTGAAAATAAAAATTATTTGAAAATTAATACTTTTTGATGCGATTTTTGAAAATAAATGCTGAAAATTAATAAAATAATCCTTTTTTACTTTTATAATAATCTTTTCAATACTAATATGCAAACCTTTATACTATATAATCCCATTTTACTGTGGGGGACCTTAGTGACCCCACTCCGTACTTTATGTCAAAAATTAGGCTTCGTACTCTAAGGGTTAAAGAGTATTAAGCATTATAAATTAGCGAAATCGGTATATTTTTTCACATGGCCTCCAGACACGTTTCTTCCCGAATTTAAGGCTTTGAGTCGATAGGGTCCATACAAAACAACCTAGACTGATAAATTTGCGATCAAATATTCTATATATGTAAATTTATTACACAGAAAAAAATATCTCAAGAAAATGTTTAAAAATACAGTTTGTTAAAAATAAAACTTTAGGTCAACAAACTTTTTATTTGATTCAATGAAAAAGCACTCAACAAAACATATTTAATAAAGAAATAAATAAATATTTCTTCATATTCAATAAAAGAAATACTTTAATAGTATAATTAAATTATCGAGCTTAAGGTCTTTTTATATAAAAATCTTTATATAAATATTGGTTATAATAAACATTTACAGATTTTTATATAAAAAGACCTTAAGCTCGATAATTTAATTATACTATAAATAATAAAGGTCGAATAAAATATATATTATTACAAAATATTTTAATCAAAGTAAAGACCGTAATTTTACAACTCTTGTCCATTTTTTAATAGCTTTGATATCGTTGCAAATAAGACTTGAGCAATTCTCATTCGCTTTACAGTTTTATTCAACATTTCCAAAAATTTGTTTTAACAAATCACGTAAACATTTTGTTAAAAAAAATTATTTTGGGCAACAACTTTTTATATTGATCCAACTTGGTTGAATTCAATAACTATCAATAACTATACCTCAGTGATGCCAACTTAGTGCTTTTGGCACTATTTATGGTGCTTTTTGATACCTCAAAACGCCAAAATATTATCTTTAGTGCCAAACTAAGAAAAAGCGCTAAATTGGTGCTTTTTCAATTTTACATTTGTGCTTTTAGTGCTTTTTACAATTTGTGGGTTTTTCTACAATTTTTTAAATTAATTATGCATTAAAAATTTTTTAAGTGTAAAAACATTATTTTCGTATGGCGACTGTTTGTTCGGTAAGCTCACTACAAAGGCATCGCCCAGACTTTCAGTTTTTGTTGCAGCAATTCTTGAGCTTATTTGCGAGAGAGGTGAGAAGATTGGGCAGGAGTACTCAGTTTCATGTACTCTGCAATCCTGCTTTGTTTTGTATATCTCACATCGGTTGTTAATAAAAACGATGTAATTGTGTTCATTACACATTTTATTAAAGAAAATTGCATGGAAAATATTAAGAATTGTAAATGAAAAAATCAACAACGGACAGATCTTTTTTGATATAAGTCAACGATTTTAAAGATTCAATAGCACAAAATCCATTTTTAGATTTGTCTAATTTTATATGAAGAATTTTAAGTTTGTCTTACTCTAAAGCGGAAGTTGAAAGAATATTTAGTTCGATGAACTACAGTAAATCCAAAACTAGAAACGGATTATCCATGAACTCTATAAACTAAATTCCTCACATTAAATATGAACTTCGTCGACATAATTCATGCTGTTATGATTACATTCTACCACCTAGTGTCTGCAGTGAAAATACAAAAAATCAAAATATTACTTAAAAACTGTTTTACGACCCAATTCAAACTCAGCTTATGATGATCCAAATTAAAGTTATGTACGAAAATGGTCCTCCGACAACGCCGTCGCCATTTTTTTTAATATTTGGTAATTTGTTTTGTGTTCAATTATCGATTAAATTGAAAAAAATGTCTTAGTGCTTTTTGACGCTTTGTTTTTGCTTAAAATAGTGCTTTTGAGTGCTTTTTTACATTTTAAAGTACTTTTTGCTCCAAAAAAGTTGGCATCACTGCTATACCTACAAACCAGTGTAGCCAGATAAATTTTTTCGAAAAAATCGCCCTAAATGTAAAAGTTTAGATTATAACTTCAATTCAATTAATTTAACTAGACTCAGTTTTAATTTGCGTTCTAATATCAATACCTAAATAAAGCAACAATCTCAAAATGTTTAACATTTAATTGAAACTCTCCCAAAAATATTTTTTTCAAGTTTCTTGAATATTTTTATTTAATAAAATATCTTAAAAAAAACAATTTATTAACCGTTTAAAATATACTGTAACAAACTAGAGTTCGTACAAATCTGCTTTTTTTTAAATATTGGAATAAACTTTCTTCAAAAATATCGAGTATTGGCAAATCATTTTCATGAACTTTGTACGTATTATCGGAATTATTAAGTTTGGGCATTTCAGATGTTAGATTAAAGTTGTGATACGAATAGTTCACACTTAAAACACTTTCTTTTCTTATCTTTTCAAAAACGATTTTTGCTCAACCAAAAACAAGCTGTAAAATATATCTAGTATTACTTATTATGGTTAGGTTCAGACAAGCAAATAGTGAAACCCCTAAAAACCCACTAAATATTAATTTAAGTCTCCCAAATTTCCCCCCGAAGAATGTGTACCCCCTAAATTTGCCCCTAAATGAAATAAGACCCCCTAAATCTGGTGGGAAACCCTAACATGGACACTCTGCTACAAACTTTTTTATCAATACCGCAAAAATCGTCATCGCAGAAAATTCAAAAATATTTTTAATCAAAAATGCGATTTTCGTATTCAAATTTCAAAATTGTTTTTCTGTGTAGATTTGTTTGGTTTTAAAAATTAGCTTAGCCAAATGTAGCACTCCAACTTGATTTTTTTTATAAATTTGAGTTTCAACTCTAGTCGTTTTCTATTTCCGCTTAAATTATTGAAAACTTGAATATATTTGTTTAAAATTTGTGGTTCTATTGTTTTATTTATAACTGTGCATGCACAATAAGCTATAAAATGTTGTACAATGTACTGAGACATACTAAATATTAAAAAAAAAATCAATACAATTCTGCTCAATACTAAAGAAAAAATAAAATAAAAGAATCTAATCCGTTTAATGTTAACCAAGGTTAAGTAAAGAAATTTTACATATTTAATTAAAATAAAACAAATATGTACAACATAAAGGGAATTAAGTGAAAAGTAAATACAATTTAATGTTTTTTTTTATAATTCAATGAAAAACAGTTTAATTATACCTTTTAAAATACAAGGTGGCGCAAAAGTTGCCACCCAACGTTCTTTGACTTTAATTTTTTAATTAATAAAAATCTTTAGTTTTGCCTTTGGATTGTGTTTATTTGAAGTAAAATAGAAAATTTTTTTTTTATTATTATTAAGTAGAAAAAATTATATCCATGAAGTGGCCGCCGTCAGAATTTATATCCTTACAAGATATATGGTATGGCAATTTCCATCACTCTTTATATCTTCCGACGATAGGTTCCCGCAATCCTGGCGGATGTTCTCTTATAATACTTCAAGAGTATAAGGCTTGCTGACATAGACTCGTGTCTTCAAGAAACCCTTTCAAATTAAGTCTATAATTGTCAAATTGGGCGAATTTGCGGCCAGTGCAAATCACCCAAAAAGGAGAGATAAGGTGGCCCGGAACTGCAGCCTTAAGAATTTCGGTTGTAGGTCGTGCAGTATGCTTCGTTGCTCCATCCTAATGGAACTACATATTTTCCGGACGGTGTAAATTTTGGTATTTTTATACGGGATTTTTCCCTCTGTGTAGAAACGCGAACTAGCACGAATTTCAAAAAAAGCTGAGACCCGTATTTAATTAAATCAACTAAAGATTAAAATATGTTAATTTGGCATTTTTTATTACAAACAAACCCGACCAAAAAATTCAAAAACCGTTCTTTTTTTACAAAATATCCGTAAAAAAGGACATGGATTAACGTCCTTGGACAAATTGTATATACAGTTGGACGCGCCTTGAAACCCTTTCTTATGATACCCATATCGTATATGTTGGTAAGGAAACAGATTCTCAAATTAATAAAACATGCAAAAATAGACCCTTTTTCAAAATGGTCCAGCTCACGAGAGGTCAAAGCTGGAACCGAAATATTTTAAATGTCATCTTAGAAGGTCCAAGGTTAATTTTGAGGGGGTACACTTTGCACGAATTTCGCTTCCATACAACTTGAGTCAGTCTAATGTATATCAATGTGAAATTGTCTTTTTTTTTCTTTTTAATTTTTTTTTTTTTTTTTGAAATGGTTTTAAGTTTTGGTTTTTTTTTTTCAATAAAAATTTTTTAATATAATGATAATTTTGATAAAGAAATTATTTAAATATATAGCAGAAAAATACTTATTTTGCAGTATTTGCGTAAGTAGCGATTTTGTCGTCTCCCGTGAGTAAGAAATAACTACATATTTTTTAACTCCCTAACAGTCGAAAAATAACTAGTTACAATTGAGATGCTGGCACTTAAATAACAGCCAGTTATTTTTTGGCTTCTAGTAAGTAAGTAATGAATTCTGTGGACAACTCGAACAAAAATAAGTAGTTATTCAGCCGAAAAATAAGTATAGTTTTGGCTGGGTAAAGAATAATTTTCTTTGCTATACGAATAACTATTATGTCATGGCAAAATTTTGTGCTGGTAGGTCCAGAATTTAAAGAATTGACTATGAATCTTAACCTTATTATATAATTCTGTTTTGCTGGGTCCATGATTGGGCATGGGTCGTAGATATGGTGGTACACCCTCCAAAATTTTTCTTTTTATATATGTAGAGTGTATCAATAGGTTGGGTTTGATCGAACATAATCTCTTACTTGTTTTATGGTTACATTTAATATTTTAGTTCAAATATAAATTAATTATTGTTTATATAAAACATTTTTATTTGTTATTTTAAAAATTTAATTAAATTCATTGTTGTTTTCACTTATAAGGAAGGCAAAGACACCTTCGCAAATTAAATTTGTTTAACAAATAAGAAATCTTTAATTGGTAAGACCAGTAATTTGCTCAAATGTTATAGCTCATTCACATATGTATAAGAAATTGTTAAACTAGTTTATGACATACACACAGTTTTCGTTATTTTACAAGCAGCCATTTTTTACAATTTGAATTAAATTGCAAAAACAAAAATCTTGCTGTTGTTCTATTTATATTGTTTTAGTTGTAGGGATGCAATTTTATTGTTTTCATATTTGTATTATTTGTTTTTTTCTTCAAAATCTTGATTAAAAAAAAAACTATTTCTATCGTTAAATTTGTATTTAATTAAAAAATTAAATCATTAATACGAAAAACAACTTATTAAAAAAAACACATGAAAGGGAAGGGTACTTAAATTTTCATCTTGCCGTCATACTCATATTTCTTCGGGTGTTAAAACGATTAAAACTTTGAACTTTAACAACGATTTTTTTTTTTTTTTGATTATTTTAATAAGATTATCAGAAGAAAAAATAAGAAGCAGATTCATTTTATTTTCTTATTCTTAATCCAAACATAAAGAAGAGTTTAAATTTTATATAAATTTATAAAAATAGAAAGAAAAAAACTTACCGCCTTGAATTAATTATAATTTTTGTTGATTAAACGGCAGGCAAAACGTTGTGTTTGTCTTTCGTTGTTTGTATTAATAATTTCTTCTTCTTAATTAATATGTTTATTGATAAGATGTTTCATCATTTCTTTCAAACGAACAAATGTTGTACAAACTAAACATATTTGTTGAAACGGTGAAGTAATTTTTTTTCATAAGATTTTTTTAATAAACTTTTTTTTTATTTGTAATAGATTTTCAAAAATTTTTGCTTTTTTTTTTTTGTTTTTTTTTTTTAAGAAAATAATTTTATAGTTTTCTTGTTGTATTTTAATCAGAAATAAGAAATTTTTTAATTATTTGCATATATTTTTTAACACTTTTTTTATAAAAAATTATTAAATTTTTAAATAGTTTTTAGTTTATATTTTCTAAATTGTAGACAAGTAATAAAAAATCTGAACACAATAAATATTTTATATTTTACGAGGAAAATTATATAAATGTTTTTTTCTTTTTTTTAATTATTTTTTTATAATTTTAGTTCAAATTGTTTATCATTCGATTTTAATAGAGTATTTAAGGCTTTTATGCATTCCAACTTGTAAAACTAGAGTTTTTTTATTTAAAATAGCTGAAATTGTTTTCTTTCTAAGCATTCGCTTATTTGCATATCCCGCATTTATTCACCACAATATAATACAATTTTAATAAATTAATTTTAAAAAAAATTCTCAATGCTTTAATTGTTTAAAAGTTGAGTCAATTCAAAAAAAAGCTGCACTTTTTTACAGTATTACAGTATTACAGTATTTATCGCTTAATTGCATTCTTTTATTTGTACGTCTTTTGGTGTTACTAAAAAAGAAAAGCATCTTTAAAAACTCGTTTATTAGCATATACAATGCTTGTAGAAAATTTCGGTAAATTTTATCAACTTCATAAATAATGGAAACAGTTTCTTGACAGTTTCTGGCCTAAGCAACCAGCGAAATGCGCATAGAAACTAGCTTTCAGTGTATTCATTCTAAAATTGGGATTATTAGCACATCATTAATAAATGAATTAAGTAATGGGGGGATTAACAAGGTGTGCTATCAAGTCATATCGTCATAATGTCCTAAATAATATTGTACAATTGTTTAAAAAAAAATATTGTTGTGTTTCAAACTACATAAAAAAATATTTTTTTTTAAACAATTGTAAAATATTATTTAGGACATTATGACGATATGACTTGATATCACACCTTGTGAATTCCCCCAATAATAAATAAAAACTATTTAACTTGCATTGGAAGTTTAACTAAAATTTAGCAAATTAAGTTTTGATGGAATAATTTTTGAAGTTTTTTTTTGCAATTGACTCAAGCTTTTATGAGAATTTTTTTAAAGCAATTTCTTAAAATTGAAATAAAATTTTGTTGCAAAAATGCGGGATATGCAAATAATCAAATGCAAAATTGCAACATTTTTTCGTCTTTTATGGATAGCTAACTATAATTGCAAAATTTGGGATGCATAAAAGCGTTATATGCTTACAACCGGTACTCATATAGGCGATAAATACTGTACATCAAAATTATATAAATTTTTTAAATATTTACACAACTTCGAATGTAATTAATGCACATTCGATGGAAGTAATATACATAGTTTTTTTTCATGATGTTGGTGAAATCAATCAAGTTTTTGTATTAGCATTAGGGTTGCCATTCGTACTGTTTTTATCAGTACATGTACTGTTTTTTGTTTAAAGTACTGATCTATGCATTACAAGCAAATAAGTACGCAAATGTACTGAATTTTTCATTAATGTACTGTTTTTGTACTGTTATTATATATTAATTTTGTTCAGTATATAGTTTGTCATATTATCAAATTGTGAGCGATACAAATATTAATATATGTATGTATGTAGATGTCCTTATCGATGAGTTATTACCATTAAAAAATTGTGCCGAGTTAGTACGAAAAGAGAAGACAGTAGAAGAAAAATGAAAAGAGTTTCTTAATGGTGGTGCGTTTACGAATTTGAGGAAATGTGGAATTTTTATTTCTTCCATTGCTTTTACAGAACGAGTCTGTAGTTTTCAAAGTGGAGAAAAGAGTGAAACATGCTCCTAATATAAAACCTAGAAAGTGACTTGCAGATAAAGACTAACTTTGGTTATAGTTGTAATAAGTTTTACAATTTCTTGAAGACTGAAGACAGGAAAGAAATTGTGGACAATGTACAAAAAGGCCACACAAATTTTTAACTTGTGACATTGTAAATATTTATGTCCATACATAGTAAATATATTATTTATAAAAATCTATAGTGCAAGATCGTCTGAAAAACGAATGTGCCTTTTACAACTATTAATAGTAATTAGTTGTAACTGCCCGTTCGCCGATAGCGAACGTTAACGTTCGCATAGTAAATAACATTTAAAACAAAAACAAAATTTCAAAAATTGTTTTTGTTTTAAATGTAATTTTCTATGCGAACGTTAACGTTCGATATCGGCGAACGGGCTGTAAATAACTTTTACATAATTTTTTTAAATTATTTTGAAGATAAATACATAACAAGCTGCATTATTTTTTAATTTGTTTTTTAACATTGTTGTCCTTATATCTTGGTGCTAAAAAGGCCAATGTCCCATATTTCATTTTTGAGAATATTTAAATTTTAGGTTTTTATAGAAGAGTTCTAAGTGAAATTGGCTAGCAAAACCCTTTTGAAGCTGTTCTCGGTTAAATTGGACATTGGCTGTATCCGCCAGCATGTCCTTTTAATTGCAAAATGAAATTAATTATGCTGGTAGATATAGCAAAAAACTTTCATTTAATTTTTATTTAATTTTATGCTGACCTATATTCAATATAATGTAATAATAGAATAAAGGAAATACAATTTTAGTTCACATGTTGGTCACGTTTTTTTTTTTTTCGTCAAATATTTGCTAGGTGTGACCGTAGGTTAAGAAAAGACCTAATGCAACAATTAAATCAAAACAGCAAAATATTGACATTGACCCTTTTAGTACCAAGCTTTAGACGTAATGAACTAAAATTTAGCTTTTAATAAAATTAAGGTTTCTTGAAAAAAGCTTAAAAGAAATTAAGAATCGAATTTTTAACAACTTGTTGTGTTTTAGATCTTTTTTGTTATTCACTTTGTATTCCCGCTATAAATCTACACGGAATTGAATTATTATTATGAAAAAATTCAGTTTTGTTAATTAAATTTTGTCGCAGTTCAAATTTTAGCATGAATTCAAGTTTTGTTTTAAAAAAGATTAAAGCTTTTTATGTTATTAATATGCAATTTTATATTAAAAAAGTATATGTACTGTTTTTTATGCAATTGTACTGAGTTTTTTCTCTTATGTACTGATTTCTCTGATTTCAAAACTGGCAACCCTAATTAGCACTATATAAGCGCATAAGCGAATTTTTATATATGCGTTTCTCGTTTAAAAGCACTAAAAGACGTGCAAATAATGAAATATATGTAAGCAATAAGTATTGGGGCAATATTAAATCATTCGATATCGATCGAAGTTACAATACAATTTTAAGTGGAAATTCTATCGATATCAAATGCTGTAATTTGTCCCCTGTATATGGCTTTAACATTTCTAAAGCTTCCAGATTTGCATAATACACCACAAGAACAAGGGAGTTTATGGATCATGTTTGTAACACGTTGAAAAAGTAATCGGTAACACTGTACATTAGACGGTTTTCCATAGAGGGTCGGTATAAAACAAGGAGTGTGTAAAATAACAAAGAAATTTGTTTTTTATTTAAAAGTTTCATGGATGCAATTTTGTATAAATTAAAAATTCCACCTCGATTTCACACGTGGAAACAGACTCGTAAAGTAAAATTTTAATAACTGCCGGTAGAAGTGGAATGAAAGGGATTAATTGGCATACACATTTAACTTCAGAAACCCATATGAATAATTCAGCGGTACAGCTGCAAAACTATCGATGACACTATTGATAGTGTATATTTTAAGTTTTAATGGACTATCGATAGTTCTCTTGTAAATTATACAACTACTTAAAAGCACTTCATTCAAAAATTATAGTGTCACTTGCTGAAAACTATTTTAAAGTAGAAAAGTTAAAATCAAATGTTAAACCCTGTGGTATCCAATTTTCTTTACTAACATTGACTAGCAACGATTTAAAAAATACATATTTTCTCCCCTTTGACTTGCTACTTAATTACGAAATTTGACATTAAAATGTGTTAATAATAAACGACAGAGTTGAGGGATGATGACTGAATATTAAAAACAAAAGATTTCACATATCCTTTGCGGATCATTCTAAACACGTCTCGCTACTTCTCAAAAGCAGAAAGGTATAAAATGAAATAGGGGTTTTGGATCAAGCCCCATATAAATATCGTTCCTAAATTAAGAACACAAAATGTTCAGAATGCGCTTTATCCAAAGAAACCGCAGTGCTCATATGCCCCCGAAATCATTTTAAAATGTTAATGCCATGTATTGATCTTTCGAATTAAACTTTTTTTATTCAAGTGTATTTAATAGTTTGTTGTGTTAATTGTTACAAGTTGAGCATAAGCCCGATAAAGGCTTCAAACACCCTTTATTTATTTAAAAGGGCTGTTTTTCATTACATGTGGAAGAATTGGCCTTAAGGTTTTTTTACATCCGACTTGTCAAATTTCTCACTGTAAAATACATACATGTCGTGTGTTACCTTTTAAACATTGCATCTGTAAAAGTCAGACGCAAAGTCATCTGACAAAATTTCATTAAGACAAAATTTTCTTCTGACAAACCATCTGACATCAGCTGTGTTAGAAATCTATGCCGGGAAAAAACCGGCAGCGGCGGTGTACTATTGACGGAATCATTAGCCGGCTGAAGTTAATATTTTACAATACCATATTTGTATGACAATTTCACCATTGAATAGAAATTATGTTCATATAACTATATAAAAAAACACGTTTCTATATAATATACTTAATTAGTTTCTTCGAATTTAAGGAAAAAAATTAAAGATGGCAGTGCTCTTTTACGGCGCAATTAAACATTTTTGTGGCGGCAGCACGCTATTTTGAAACCAAGAACTACGTTGGTTTCTGCAATAACTATGCGAAAAAACAGGGACAATGTCAGAAGCAAATTACATGTACGTGTGTGACCATATATTATAAACCTTATGTAAAACAGCAATTTTGACAGGCATGCACAATTACATGTGACTTGAAAAGTTGACAAGTCAGATGTAAAAAACATGCCGTGTACATGCACCTTTAGGGAGGATTGTCCGTTAGTACAGTTATTACTCAACAGATGCTGCTAGCATTTTTCCAAAAGCAGTGGAGCTTTGATAGCTCCAGCTCTTACACAAGGAGTGAATGAATAATCTTGCCGGATTATGCACTTAAATTGTTACCTCGATGCGTTGGCTGCGTTCACACTCGGGGGGCGGCTGGTAATCATATTGTTTGTCACCCACTGATTGAGATCCACCATGGAGTAGGCCCTATGGCAGGAATCTACATAAATCTTTCCCACAGCTCACAGAAATACATCTACTATTAAATTTTTTAATTTAATACTGTCCATCTAACCGCCAACATGGAACAAAGTTGGTTGGTGTGGCTTAAAAAACTTGTTATGGAAAATATATGTGACAACACTTCGTCCCTGTTAAATTTTTGTGGGCTCTAATGCACTTCAAACAGCCGAACGAAATATTAAGATTTTCCTAAATAGGGCAGACAAAGGCTCCATATTGATTTGCAAGTAAGCAAATTTTTTTTTTAATCTAAATTTGAATGGCCAACTTTTTGTTATATTGCCAAAGTATCACATAGGTATAACAAAAGCCTCCTCCCAAAGCCGTAAGTCGACCTTTACCTTCGTATAGGAAGAGAAACAGTCAAAGCATAAAAGAAAGTTAATCAAAAATCACGCGCATATGGTCAACAGCAAAACCCGAAAACCCGTAACAAAGTATACAATAGTTAGCGAAGCGAAACCAATAAAGTGAGACATAAAACGTGTCCTTAACCGATAATGACAAAGTAATTTCTAGTTTAATAAAGTTTACAAAAAAAAAAAAGACCGACACACCCTTAAGTGGGGGGTACACACTTTCGAACTTGAGATATAGTCAAAAATGTTTGCAGTCAACAAGAAAAAAATTAATGGTTGACTGACGAAAATTAGCGGCCACACATTCAAACATGCGAAAATTTTAAGCAAAACTGTCATTCATGTTCAATATTGTGTACCATTAAAACAAATATTTTAAAAAAATTATCTATAAAATCTGGCAACTTTTATATAATTTATTTTGTTTTCTTAAATAAAGTCAACATGAAAATATTTCAAAAACAAATTCCACTGCTTACCTATTCACAGACTTGACAAACTAAAGAACTGGCAAAATACCAGACAGACACATTCCTGCTCTATTTTGAAAAGAAGTTTGTTTTTGTCTTCTTTCCAAAATTGTTATTCTAGCTGTGTTTGTTATTGTTGTTTTTATATGTAGATGATGACTGATATTTATTAATAGAAAAAAATACGAAAACAAGTAAGAAAGTAAAGTCCGTCAAGCCAAACCCTATAATACCCTGCACCACAGTATTTAAGAAAAATTGTCGATTGATCCTTTGGGAACAGATGCGTCAAAACAAAATTATGCTGTGAGGGGAATAAAGAGTATTTGGCTTTTTGGTAGATACCTATTTAGTAAATTTTTTATTTAAATTCAAGTTGCAATTAAATAAATATACAGTTTTCATAAAACAGCTGGTTTAACAAAATAAGGAAACTTGTTGGGTGTATTTATTTACAAAGTTTAAAAGAAACAGCTGATTGTTTTTTACTTTAACCTGTTGTTGTGTATAGTTTTTGTCAAAAGTACAAAAAGTTATAAGTTACCGCTAAACTGTATACCTATCAATGCCAACATTTGCACGAAAGTTATGACATTAATTTTGAGAGTGATATATGTATGTACAAAAGCTTTGGGCAAATATGTACCGATTCCAACATGTGTACCAACATAATAAGCTCTATTCCGGAAAAAAGATTTTGTGGGGGCTAGTTGAATAATGGATGCATTCTCAACATTTTTAATAGGACTTATACTTATGACAGTAAAAAAAAGTTGCGACCTGTGCTTTTCGTACAAGATAATGAACAGATAATCAACCAGCAGGACGGACATATTTAGATCGATTCGGAAAGATTCTGAGTCGATCGGCATATTAAGAGGTGACCCTATGTGTAACACACATGAGCAGAAACGCATACTACCCCTTCCACTTATGGAGGTGTGGGTATAAATATACAAGAGACGGCTTATAAATACAGTATGTGAAGAAAATTTTTTGACATGGTGAAAATAGTTAATTTTTTTTTTAACTTTAATCATAAAAAAAGATGTAGAAAACCAAAAAAATACCAAAATTTAGTTGTCAAGAAAATATTTTCAGAATTTCTTTTTTTGTGTGTTTTTATTTAATTTCGCTGGTTTTATCGTTCAAACCAAGGCGAATTCATTCCAGGTAATCTCGGTAGTACAACAAATACAACTCGTACAAAAACCACAAGCAATTTGTTTTTGTAAAATCAGTGTACAATGTCAAAAACCGAAACGAATCAAAACAAAAACAAAGATAATAAACAAAATTTTGACATCCAATAATTATAAAGCTAAAGAAAAAAAGTTATCAGCAGGGCTTTAAGGATCACCTGTAATGAATTCGCCTTGGTTCAAACTATATTTTTTCCCTTAGTCAACTGACCATTGATAGATAATGATGTAATCAAAATCTTGTTTTTTACTACTAAAACGATAATTTTACGAGAGTTTCAAATGCCTGCCAAAATAGCATCTATAAATGTGATTCATTTAGTTTGCTATAAGGTCGTAGAAACGGTACAATAACTATGGTAAATATTTTCAGTTACAAGACAAATAGTGTACAATATTTTAAATCGGACTGAAAACGTGTAAAGACTGATTTTAAAGATAACAACTGGGCACCCACGTAAGATTTAAGAGAGAACATAAGGTGTTTTATGAAGAAAGGTAATCGAAAACCCTTTGGTATCTATACGACCACTTGCTTACAAGCTTAAAGAAGAATGTGAGAAACATTAGGAAAAGCTTTAAAAAGAACGGCAATTTATCCTTATTACACAGTAGAAAAAAACATGTTGCAGTACAATGCAACAATTAGAAAGACAATTGTCTTTTGCTCTAAAGCATATTTTTAAACCTGACGACTAATGGAATAACATTATTTTTTGCGACGGGACCAATATGAAGCTTTTCTTTAATAACAAGCCTAATAGAGTATGGAGAAACCCTTTAAAATCATTGGAAAGTCGAATTATAATTCCAGCTGTAAAATTTTGAAAATTTTCGGTAATAATTTGGGGGTCTTGGAGAAATGTGTTTTATTTAGAACACCATGGAAAGGAAACAATACCTGCATAGATATATTGAAGCGTCATTTAGTTGATAGTAACGAAAGATTTGATTTTTATGCTGATAGAAAGCCAATTTTAAATGTTATCCTGATAATAACCATAAACAAGAGGCAGACAAAGGCAAAAATGTAGTTAAATAAGCCCAAAGTGTTCTGGGATACAGTAATTTTTATTGACGAATCGAAATAAAGCATATTGGTTCATTTGAAAGTTTTCAAACATCGCTAGAAAATCCTTCTCTGGAGTAGTACTCTCCGATCTGTGCTAACTAAATAAAAAATAAACGTTTTAAAGTGTGTCGCAGAGCCTTTTAACCGTTATGATACAATAAAGATGGTTAAGTGTTATGAATTGGGGCTGTATATCCTTTTCGCTTGTTAAAATCCTTGTATTTATTATATGTAATTACTTTGTATCAATAAGTTGAATTAGATGTTTTAAAAAATATTCTCTAAGATAGTGGAATAAAACTGGGTCTAACTGGCAGCTACAACTTTTAGCACGATAACGATCCAAATCATACAGATCACAATGTGGCTTCTGTATAACGTTCCACATATGCTTTTATCACTTCATAAAAGTACAGATTTTAATCCTATTTAGTTTATATGGGACATTTAGGAAAGAAATGAGCGAAAACATAACCCCAAAAAAGCTAATGACGAAACAACAAAAACTTTGGTAAATTAAAAAAAAACCTTTAGAAGCTGTAATAGAAAACAAAGGCCAATATTTAGTAAAAATTGAATGGAAAATGCAAAGGGATTTATAGTCGTTTCCTTACTTTTGCTGTGCTAATTTGAAAAGTTACACAAATGTTTTCTGTTTCTTTCTAATTTAATGTATTTATTGTTCCTTTCTTGTTTATAAGACTGAATTACAATATTTATTTTTCGTTTCCATATTTTTTTTGTCTGGTATTTCTTTTTTATATAAAAAAATGTCGTGTGCTTAATTATGCTGGCTACTGTATGTATATACATAAGTATATTAGTATGTAAAAAACAACTGCTTGACAGCAAAATTCTGGAGTTTCTTTTCATTTTTTTATCTTAGTACTTAATTTGTTGGTTAATTCTTTTTGCGTTATTTGTTAGTAAACAATTGTTTAAAAATTAATTAATAAAAAATAGTTGAAATTCAACAGATGTTTTTTTTTTTTTTTGAATGATTAAAACAGTGTTGCCAGTCCGTGTGTAATTACATATATTGTGTGTAATTTCAAATTGCATGTGTAGCCCATGTGTTTGCACACAGACAATTTTACTTTGTGTTCTATTTTTTCACTCATTTTTGACAGCCAAGTTTTTATTTTCGAAATTTTTCTGAAGAAATAATATTACTGTGCTTGAATTTGACACTTCTTTGCGACAAGCAGAGCAGCTGGCGTTTTAGCACTATTCGGGTACGCAGAATACAGTAATGCCAACCGTTTTTTAAGGTAAGCTCTTATTTTCGAGATATACCGTTATATCGAAAATGGAGGAGGTTGCACAACATATATTCCCGTAACTCAAAGCCGGTTTAGTTAATTAAATAAACTAAAAAAAAACGAAATTCCACAATAAAATTACCTTTAAGCAAGGTTAAACTTTTTTCTAATATGTAATTATTCGAACTTTTCTTCAGTATATAGGAAGAATGTAATTCATATTTCCATAACATTTCTAGAAGTCGCGCCTTGGGTATAACATGTATGACCGGCCTCCATTAGTTTTTTGTCCTTAAAATTTTCTCAAAACATACTTGCCCCTTATCAACATCCAATAGGGGGCCGGGCTTCCATACAAATATGGCGGTTTAATAAAATTCCTAAATTTGGCCCCTGCAGCGTCTAGGATGGCCCTACCGTGTAAAATGTAGACCAACCCCACTTTATTTTTTATCCCAATCATTTGTTTATAACATACCTACCCGCTATCTCCATTGCTTAATGGTACTCCCATTCAAAAAATTTCAATACATGCTAGAGAAATATTTAATAAAAAGTGCAATAAAAAGTGCTTCTAGGGAGATAAAATAAATGACGGAGCATTATTGGTTTTTCGTCCATTTTATCAAAACATACTTGCTTTTTATCTCCGCCCCTTAAGAGGGCTCATATACAAATATCGCGTTTTATGAAATTCTTTAATTACATTAAAATGTTTCATCTTTTGTAAATAAAATGAAAAGTTGTGCTCAGATTTTTATTATTTATGGCTTGTTCTTTTCGGAACTTTATTTTCTATATGCGAGGATTTTGAATTTAAATCATAGCTGCATTTGTCCGAATTTTTTGTGCCGATTTAAAATACAAATATTTCGAAATTTTGCAAATAAATTATTTTTTTTGCCAATAAAAATTATGTTTCTAACACGACTGCACAAATTAGAAAAGGTTTAGCCATAGTTAAAGCTTGCGGAATTTCGGTTTCTTTAGTTTATTCAATAAGCGAAATTTTTTTGAGTTACGCGAATATATGTTGTGAAACATCCTCTATTTTTGAAATAACGGTATATCTCGAAAACAAGAGCTAACCCAAAAACGGTAAGCATCACTGGATTCAGCTTATCCGAATTTGATTAAAATGTAAGGTGCCCCGCTTATCAGTTTTTCCAACTAGCACAGTGCATTCAACTTGAACTGTCAAATGTGACTGTCATTTCCTTGACATTTGTTGTTTGCTCGAGTTAATAAAATGTGTGTAGATTCTATAGATTTTACAATTTAAGAGGTAAGTTTCCAGTGCTTCATTAAAAAAATTTATATTTGTGCAATTTATTTTAAGACTATCGAGTGGGTAATAAATTAATACATAAACAGGAAAAAGTACTTAAGTCGACTAATGCAAAATTTAAGTTTATGCCACCGTTGTAATCTCCATGTTCGAAATTACCCATGGACAAGGTTTCAATAAGTTTGTACGATTTTTTAGGAAGCAATAGCAAAATTACTTTTTGCTAATTTTTTTCAATGTGGAATAACATAAGAATAAAGGCTGTGCATACTTTTCTTTTTTACTTTAGGAATAGGTTATCCATGCCTTTTTAACATAACCATTTAATTGCAAACAAGAGTTTAAAAAGATGATGCAGGGCGAATTTTTTTCCTTTTGTGTGTGTAATTTTGCTTCAAATGTGTAATTTGGACACAGTAATGTATAATATCCGAATTCTTCTTTGGCAACACTGGATGAAAGGCAAAACAAAACTATTTTTCAACATTTGTTTTTCAATTTATTCTATGAGCTAAATTTCAGTTATGTATTTTTATACAGCTTTTTTGTAATAGTTCTATTCCTGTAATTTTTAGGAATGACTTTATACACAACCAGACTATTATCTTGGATCTTCCTGTTACATTTTACCTTAGCTATCCTTTGAATAGCTAAGCAGAATGTAATGCATTCGTCAGCATTCTTTATGCCACACTGGATAGTGATACTTTATAAATTGAATGTATTTAGCTCAACTATTTTAACAAATAGAATCTAGGAATTATTTCTTTTCATAAGCTACTTTATTATATTCAACATTTTTTATTTTTCGAATTTATTCTATGAGCTTAATTTCAGTTATGTATTTTTATTAAAGCTTTTTTGTAATAGTTCTATTCCTTCAATTTTTAGGAATGACTTTATACACTACCAGACTATTATCTTGTACTATCTTCCTGTTAAAATGCATTACATTCTGCTGGTGTCTAATAATTGTAAATTGTTCTGTACATACAATATACTTCATTGCTATCCAAAGGATAGCTGAGGTAAAATGTAACAGGAAGATACCTACAAGATAATAGCCTGGTAGTGTATAAAGTCATTCCTAAAAATTTAAGGAATTGAACTATTACAAAAAGCTTTATAAAATACATAAATGAAATTTAGCTCATAGAATAAATTCGAAAAATAAAAAATGTTGAATATCTATAATAAAGTAGCTTATGAAAGAAAATAATTCCCAGATTCAAAACTATTTTAACTATGTAAAAAGATTTTCTTCACATACTGTAGGCATATACTTATGAACATCTGTATGTGTGATACATAAACTGAAGCACATAATTTAATTTTAGTAATTTAAAATTTAAATTTTTTTCTGGATGAGTTTTATAATAAACAAAAAGATGTTATAAATTTAGAAGTATTTTCTAATCATGTATCTGTTGTTGTTTTTTATCTTTTATTAAAATATTCTTTTATAGTTATATAGGTACATACATACATATGTATATACATACATACATATTTATTTATTATTGTGTGAAACTTTTTTGCTTATCTTTTCACAAAAACTCGGCAACAATAAATGGTATAAAAAGAAAAAGTTTCCACTTATTTTTATTTATTAGTGGGATTTATAAATGTTTTATTAAAAAAATAATATTCAAGCGACAACAGAAGAACAACGGCCAAAAAACAAACCACACAACGAAAACAATTAGGTAGGTATAGGTATTTTATTTTGGTATATATTACATGCATACATATTTTTTTTTTTTTTTTTTTTTGCATATACATATGTAGGTACCTAGGTATTACAACACTTTTTGTTTTAAACTTTTTTTAATATATTTTTAACCATTTAACAAAATCAAAACAATTTTAAAGGTATACCTATTAGGTAGGTATTAAAATTTGTTAGTTTAATAAAAACAACACGGATCTCTTCTAGCAGATATTTTTTAATACAAATTTTAAGTAAATCATAATTTTAATACACATTTTCTGTTTTTTTTACAAACATCAATAAATAATATGAATAAAAACAACAAGTTCCTACAATTTTATTGTAAATTAAACATTTTTTATATTTTAAATTAATTCATTTAAAAATTATATTAGTACAAAACAAAAACGAAAATCATAAATTTAAAAAAACAAAAACGTAACGCACATACAAAACGTTCTATAACCGACCGTAACTAAACTTCAACTGAAATGTTGTTGTGTATATATTTTCTTAATTTGTTTTCTTATTTTTTTACAGGCCTCTCCACACAACACAACAACAACAGCAACGAAAACCAAAATAAAAAATAAATAACAATCACAACCAGGGTTGTCGAATTTTGCGATTTCTCACCAAGCGTGGCGATGTTTAAACTAGTTTGGCGACTAAGCGAGTTTTTAGTTATACAGTAAACGCTTACAAGTTGGAACTCTCACTACTAAGAATATCCAAAAATTGGAATTGGTAGTAAAACAAATCAAAAGATGATATGAAGATGTGTGGAAGGATGAATCTGGGCATGTGCATACTTAGTACCCTTTCTTAAGAAGTAAAAGTAACGCTGTAGACGTCCTGCAAAATATTTCTAATAACAACTAAAAACGTAAAAAATTTAACAAAGTGGTGCACAAACAGTGAAAACACATGAAAAATTTTTTGGCGCTTCGATATTGTTTTATCAGAATAACGATAAAATAGCGTTAACAACTGCAACTAAGTCTGATATAATATCTGAGAAAACGACGACAAAATAAGACAACACATTTCATTATTTTATTCGTTATACTTGACATACGCCTTATAACGGGTGATTCATGGTGAGGTTTGATTCTCAGTAAACTATTTTGTTATTTTTGTTCAGTGTCGTTTGGCAAGTCAACATAGAAAGCACATTTCGGGCTCAACGGAGAAGTTAATAAACAAAATTGCCATATTTGAACTGATAAGCAACCCGAAGAGTACCAAAAGCTAACATTACATCCATTAAAAACAATGGTTTGATGTGGTTTATGGGCTGTTGGAATTATTGATCCATCTTTCTTCAAAAATTTGGAAAAATTAGAGTGTTACCGTCTATTATACACGTTAATGCACCATGTTAATGGACTAGGTGCTTCCTGAAATTCGATCGCATGGTCTCGGTGAGCTCTGGTTTCAACAAGACGGCGCTGCGAGCCATACAGCTCGTAAGACCATGGCCTTGTAAAGAAATAATTTTGGTAATCACTTAATTTCACGTTTTCTTCAGGAATAGACATTATTTCACTTTCAAACAGTAAATGCCATAAATTGTTCTTTCACCCAATAATAAAAATTGCAAGTTCGTTTTCAAATTTATGTGTTTCATTTTACATTATAAATCAAACATCACCTCTTATAAGAGCTTAAAATTCATTAACATCCATGAAGAAAACCCTGAGCAATAAAACAGAAAACTTCTTAAGGGTAAACTATAATATGGTTAAATCTCTGGCCTTAGAAACATTTGTACTTTTGCAAAAACTATTTTTTCCTTCCATTTTATATCAAATTTAAATTTTTCCGTGCTCCAAAATACAGTTTTTTGTTTTTAATATAGTGCCGCTATTTAAAGACCGATCTTAACATATCGTTTTTTCATTATTATTGGACTATGACTTAATTTTTTGCCTTTTTAATCCGACATCAAATTCTGGGCGCCACTTATGTCATCTCGGGTTCTTCATCCTAGTGTCCAATTTTTTGCACGTGCCAAGAAAGTCCATCTAAAACTTAATATGTATAGCTTTTAAGATTTTGCTACGCCCCAAAATACATCACTATTTGTTTTTAAGCCCTATACACATGTGGAAAAGGTTATATACATATAAGATTGTCATTCCGTTTGTAATTTCTACATTATTGGTCCTTATAAGTAGCAATGTTGAATTAACGATGTCCGTCTGTCTGTTGAAATAGGTCTTCTGAAGACTGCAGATATGATGGGGACATGGTTACTATATATTTCTGTCACATCAGCTTCTTATAATTTTATTATTGAAATTGAGCCAGATCGGACCATAAATGGCTGAGATATGGACATAAGACCACAACTGCCTGTAATATGAACAAAATAATTAAATGTCACGTCGTTGTTGTTTTTTATACCCATCACCGAAAAAAACCTTGTATAAGTTGGATTTTTTATATTTATTTTAATTTTTTTATTTTAATGCCTTTTTGTATTTTTTTACATATAACAAAAAAATACATGGACATCCAAGTTGATTTAAAGATGTCCGCCTATATTTCGGTATATCAATATCGTACAAAATGTTGGCAGGATTAGAGAAGTGGGCTTGGCACAAAAAAGATTTATTTATATCTTAAGAACGATAAGAGAAAAATTGTCCAAATTTTGTATACATATGTATCTAGGTTATCAAAACGCAATCTCCTTAAAAATATCGGCGGGATTGGAAAAGTGGGCACGGCACCTCCCGTACAAAGACATTATAGATTTCTGTGTATCTAGACAACGGAAAGAGCCAAGCATCTTAATTATCAATACAGATCATCCGACAAAATGTGGGCGGGATTAGAAAATTGGGCGCGGCACAAAACAGATTTTATTATATCTAAAGATCAGTATTAATATACTTTTTTGTTCCTATCGCACCATGGTGAAGGCTATACATATAAGATTCGGCATTGGCGAATAAAGCACTCTTATTTGTTTTACATATAGCGGTCAAGCCATAAACAGCGGTATGCGATATGATGAAATGTTACTATAAATGGCGCCACTATGTATTAAAAACAAAATGTGTTGTATTTTGGAGCATGTGTTTAAGAAACTTCATTGACGTAAATTTCATTTAAAGAGTGACTGGCGGAACTTTTTTTGTATGGAGGCCGACCCTCTTTAAGATACAAGTAAATATATGTTAATTTTTATTAATTTAAAAAACAAATAAAAACATAAATAAAAAAGGCACTAAAATGAAAAATAATTAGTTGAAAAAACTTCATAACGTCAATAACAAACAGCTAATTTTAAAGCAAAGTACAATAATTAATTTACTTTTACTTACTAAGAGTTACAAATACAATAACAAATTATATTATAACTTAATTAACCGTGTAA
The DNA here is from genome assembly GCA_943735925.1 of Pollenia amentaria. Lineage (NCBI taxonomy): Eukaryota > Metazoa > Arthropoda > Insecta > Diptera > Polleniidae > Pollenia > Pollenia amentaria. The sequence continues at coordinate 175,871,475 of OX031010.1, read as the reverse complement.
TAGTAACTTAGACCTTTAGCCGGTTGTAGAGAAAGAGTCAAGAGTCTATGGCTGGAATCGAAACCGCAACCCCCGCACTGATAGACTAGATGACTACAAACTAACCTACCGGGGCACCTGACACTTGACTTTTGTTTTGAGATTGTTTGGTTTGTGATAGTTTATAAGTATTGCATTATATATTGCGAACATAAATGAATTCACATTGAAAATGTATTTTTTTTTAATTAAAAATTGAAAATGTTTCCAGATATTTAAATAAAATACAATGTTAGTTTTCTTAAGCTATATTTTAAGCTAAAATTATATAAAAGATAAATTCTACATTTATTCATCATGTAAATTTAAACCGCATAAAATAAAATCTTCTTATTTCACAAACATCGATTTTAAAGGCAAACATACTACTAGAATAAGTCAATATTTAGAAAATTTTACTTATATTTACATTTGTATTTGTATGTACATAGAAATTCTATTTGGCGACTTTTGCCGAAATAAATAGGCGATTTTCGGTGAATTCAGCCGCAAAGGTTAAGAAAAACTGACAGCCCTGATAACAACAAAAATAGCAACAATCAAATCTGTTCAATTCAACTCAGTGTTGCCATAACTATTTTAAGGGATTATGCCAAAACTTTAAAAAAAATCTGCTAAGTCATATATTTGCTAAAGATCTATTAAGATTAGCACCAAAAATTTTTAATATTTTAAATTTGCTAATAATATGTTAAATTTTTACAAAGAAGATATATTCTAAAAACCTGCAAAATTTTTGTAAAATCTACTAAATAAAAAGGAATTTGAATATATATTTCACTAAAACTTTTATTTAAAAACAAATACCTATGCTAAAAAAATTCAGTTTTTCTAATAAATAAATATACGCTAAAAAATCTTCTTTTGGACAAGGAAATATGCTAAAAAGCAGTTAACATATTTTTCATTAAAAAAATATGCAATTCCCCAACTCAATCTGCTAGTCTTGCAGAAATTATGCTAAGATGGTAGCACTGGGTCAACTTACATAGCTTATTGTTTAGTTCGCCCGTTCAGTGCGTGTATACAATGTATACTATACATATGTATGCACGGATGTGTTTGTTATTATTACTTCGGTTTTTACTGTTGTTTGTGCTGTTGATGTTCATTAAATCTTTGTTTCTACTTGATATTACAGTCAGCGTTGCCAAATGTGCAGATTTATCTGCATTTTGCAGTTTTTCTAAGCATTGAGCAGTTTTGAAGTTTTTTGTTTAAAAAATAAGTTTTTTTGTAAATTGTGCAGATTTTGCAGTTTTTACATAAAATGTTTTTTACTTTAAATTTTGTTATATGATTTTTTATTTCTAAAGCAATAATATTACCGTATTTGCTTAACACATACTCGTGTAACAGTGGCGAGAGCCAAACAAACCACACAAACGGCTTGGGAAACACGCACTTTCTGTTAACAAATAATCTTTTTCTTCTTGACTCTGCTAAATTTAAACTTAACTACGTTTCGATTTTTCTAAAGGGTCATCCAGCCATAATGCACGATGTTTATTGTGGGTCACACCTTAATATCAAGTTTCTTGCCCAAATTAATTTGACGTTAAGATTGTTGAAGCCTTTTACGAAAATGGGCGTTCAAATCAAATTGCACTTTGTGATTTTTTTTTGTTAAGCATAATCGACCAAATGTTACCACTAGCGGACGTATTGTGCGGAAATTTCAGCAAACCGGCTCTGTAGGAAATGTGAAAACACCTATGCACGCTGATGGGCTAGCTACATCATCGGGCTAGCTACAAATGTTTCAATCGTTTGTCAAATACCCCATTTATCAACGAAAAAGTATTGTACAAACATACAATTTTGATATGTTTGCCAACCCGTTTGAGTAGTTTATTTTGCTTTTACTTTTGAAAGTTTCATTATGTCCCTGTTTACATTTTGTAATTTTTGTTGTTTTGGGTTAACATTGTAAAATTTTTGTTGCTGCAATTTTTCATGTATGTATGTATAATTCACAAATAGAAAAATCTACGCCCGAACTAAAATAAGCTTTGTATCAAATGAAGAAACAAAAAAAAATACGAAGACTACATGTACTTGTGAACTCTTAATTCCACTCTCTTTTATCTGGCCTACAAAGTAACGATATTCTTTAATAATAAGGGTTTTCATTATATCGCAATCTGTTCATTTACACAAACTTCGTAAAACAGCCCAAAAATTTTGCCTCGTAAACTTTCGCTGTTCAATTGTGCAATTCTACAAACAGATTTTTCTTAATGCTTACCATCGTTTTTAATGCAAAATTCGAGTGCTTATAAATCACAAAAAATAAATTCCCCGAAGTATATGAGCAAATTAGCCTTTTGGCGTTCTTTATGCATTTTTAAAAGCATTTAACATTTGAATCACAAATTTCAACTTTTATTATATTATAATTTTTTTTTTATAATATTAATATATTTTTATTTTTTATATTGACGTTTCTTACAAACTGACATTAATTGTTTAAATTACAATCAAATTAATAGGGTCTTAATGAAACGAGTTTTCGCATTTCTACAAATAGCAATTTTAAGCGATATCATGAAAACCATTAATATAATATTGATTTTGTTTCTAACAATATGTTAAAAAAAAAACTAAATAAACTACATAATGTTCAGTTTTTTTAAGTTAAAATCAGTTTTTTTTTTTCTTAAGATGCAGTTATTTTCAAAAAAATTATGGCAACGCTGATTACAGTATTTCTGTACATTTTTTTTTTTTTTTTGACATATTTTGAAAAATCAATACTTCTTATCAGAGTACCGAAACGTTCACTCATTTTTCAGTCATGAGCGAGCGTAAAAATTTCAAAATTTTTCTGCTGATTCATCCTCATTAGGGTGAGGGAAAAAAATATTTTGAATTTCCTCACTCATGAGGAGTGAGAAAAAGAAAATTAACATGTGAATTTTTCAGATATGAAAAATTTCAAATAATTCACGTTAAAATTCTTCATAAGGAAAAGAAACGCGATTTGCCTGACCATTTCCAGCGGGAAAATAAAGTAGTAAAGAGGCCTTATAGAAGGCCTTTTTGCAGAAAAGATCTCCCAGCCGTATTCCAACTTTATTACTAACTAGCTGACCCGGTCCGCGTTGCTGGCCCTAAGCAAACATTAGTGTTGTATTACCAGACGATTTAAATTGATCTTTAAACGAAATTTACGGCCTTTAAATAAAAATCCATGAAATACCTATCACAAAGTTTTTTTACAGAATAACTTACTTATGGTGTAGATATGGGTTCAATGAAAAAAGAAACACATGTATTTAAGGCAAATTGGAAATTATATTTATTGATTACTTCATCTCAAGGCTAGCGGAGCCGGGTCAGCTAGTAATATTATAAATTAAAATGTTGTTCATATACATATGTTTGATTTGAAAATACATATGGTTGTATGTATGTATATATATGCTGTGAATCTTACAAAAAAAGTGAGCGTAAAAGTGGGCGGGGCAACATTTTCTTTCCGCAAAACCTAAGTTAGGCCATGGCGATCATTTTAATGAAAAAATCGTCCAAATCGGTCCAGCCGTTCTCCAGATATGCGCTTAATAGAAAAAGTGGGCGTAAAAGTAGGCGTGGTAAATTTTTCTTTCGATGAAAACTTAAAGTTGATTAATACGAACATTTAAAAGAAAAATTAGTCAACTCGATGGAGCCGTTTTCTGATTTTAGGTAAATCGAAAAAAGTGGGCGTAAAAGAGGGCGGGGCAAAATTTTCTTTCCGTAAAAAAAGTTGGACCATGGCGATCATTTAAAAGAAAAAATCATTCAAATCGGTCAAGCCGTTCTCAAGTTATGGATTTTTCCACGCCCCTCCGCCCCCAGACCGAAAATCAGACTTCACAGTGTCACCCGCCTGAATATTCTGAAGATTCCCTGAAAGTTTCATCAAAATCGGCCCAGCCGTTTTGGAGTCCATACGTTACATACATACATACATACACACATCCTATTTTATATATATAGATAGATAGATTAACACGATGTGTCATTGGAGACCAACGCCTTGCCCCCTTGCATCTACTTTAAAGGCTTCAGGAAGAGGTAAGAATAAAGCTTTATCCCAGTTTAATTGTTGTTGCTAATAATGCGAAGTGAGTAAATTAATAACTAAACTTGCTACACGTTCCAACATAGCTAGTAATAAAACGATTTCGACAGGCCTTATCTTAGAATAGAAAATTGAATTTGTAAAATATTTAATAAAAACCTTTTCAAAGAAGCCATAGTGGAATAAGTATAAGTTTACTAAAAATTCAATAGTAAACCTTTTTAAAGGCTTAAAAAGTGAATCGCTTGCAATTTTTCCCGCTGGACAGCACGATTAGCCTGTGTGTGTTTTGTTTTTGTAAAATTATTTCTTGGCTGGTGAATCAAAATGTGTTGTTTTTTTTTTTTTTTTTTTTTTTTTTTTTTTGAAGATTTTTTATATAATTTCTTATATGGAGACAAATATGCATGTATGTGTATGAGTCAAAAAATTCATTATAAGGTAATGAAAGTACACGTAAATAAGAATAAAAAAGTTGGCTTTTTAAAATCTATTTATACCTAGATAAATTTAATGAAGTAAATTTTTTTAGTTTAATCCACTTTTAATTAGAATTTAAGATCAATAAAAAATTATACATAATAGGTATGTCATAAGATCTATAAAAATATAATGCCCTGCGTCAGAAAAGCAAACTCGTTTCACCATGTCAATGCAAACCTAATGATGCTACATATTAATTGTAGCGGAATTCACCCTTGATAGTAAAGTCCCTTGTAGACCTTGTTAATCTTATAATTTTAGTAAAAATACTAACATTTACAGCACTGCAACAACAAAATGTATTAGACTAAAATATACTACGCTGTGGTTGAAAAATCCCACAAAAAGCAGTAGTAAACAAATTGTGTGAATTTACCAGAACAAAACAGTTGAAGAAACTTTATCTGTCTCTTTCTCTCACTCAGCAAATTCATTAATTTACAATGCATACGAAAAAGACCCTCAAGCTTTGAAGTATAAAATCGTATTAAATATAACAGAGTTGTACACTTAATACAAAGGGTGAAAACCGCTTGTGTGATTATCATGTTTATATGTGCATTCAACCACATTTAAATATATTGTTATTATATATTTATACCATGAACTTTATCTTTATATTCTTTTATACCTGTAATTTAGCAAAAATATTTAATTATTTAATATTTTAAATGTTTGTTTTACTTAATTAATACTATCATACTTTCGTTAATGATGGGTCGTTTTTTGCATAGAATTACAAATTAAAATAACGTAACACCCATAACTAAATAAATAACAATAAAAATAATATTTTTCCCTCAAAAATAAATCGGTTATCGCATTTTTATCCTAAATATCAAATTTAAATTTTATATCTCAATTAATTTCCATTTTACAACGTTTTTGCTTCTCATGTAAACTGTGATGTTATATTATTCTGCATTTAAGATGACGATATGTACAGTTCTTTTTTTTTCAATAATATTTGCCTACAAAAAATTCCACACACACTTTGGCTCGTTGCCTTTAACAAAAATACTTTACAAAAACAAAATACACACACAGGCGTTTCGTGCTGTGGTCATTCAAACTGTCGAGCAACAACATTACTAGTGAGGAGCGTTACGAAAAATTTTTGTTTCCTCATTCTTATGACTGAAGAAAGGCAAAAATTTATTTTTGCGCACCCTCATAAATGAATTGGCGAAAAATTCACAATTCATTCATGGCTGTGAAAAAAATTTACACGTTTTAAATTCCTCATTCATGAATGGTTAAATATGAGCGATCATATATGAATTTTTCTGAACTCTGCTTTTTATTGGCTTGTAAGGCATTATTTATTTGTCGAGTTATGCATTAAACACATTCGAGACAGCAGGCAACACGAAGGCATGACTACAAATGCTGCAGGTTGCAATTGTAGTCGCGTAATCAGCTACTGAATTATTTTGAAGACGACAGCTACAATTGAAAAAATATAAACAGCTGTGTTTTTTTATTATGTATTTACATTTCAGTGGTGCCACTATCATTTTTAATTTTTATAAATTTAACAACATGCATAATTGCAGACTCGTACACAAACTTAATTTAAGCCTACAAAAATATAAAAACTTATTTATGATAAATTTTTTAACGTAAAAACAAATGAATTTATTAAAAAACATTTAAAATATTTTAATTTTATTGTTTTTGGAAGTCATAAAGAATATCATCTTCATCGCAGGTTGAATAAAAAAATCCTAATATACAGTATAATCGCGAAAAAGTAAACTGAAATGTCCTAAGGGTTGTAAACTTTTTCGTCTTATTTATTAACTTTTCTAAATTGTAAAAAAATGCAATAATAAACATATGTACCTATATTTTTTTCAATGACTTAGTTTTCATCTGTACAAAAAAGAAACTTAGATCTAATTTGTACCGGCTACAATTTATAATTAATAATTATACAATCAGTCATGTATTATGTGTTAGGTGCTACATATGACGTTTGTCAGAAAATTAGTTCTTCAAAAATTTTCAGATAGCGAATTCTGGGTATTTTCTAAACATTTGCCAGCCATCCATTACTGACATTATTGTCTTTTCAGGTTGCAGTTACACGAACTCGCGCTTAGCTATTGATATTGAAATTAGAACAGTGATTGCGCAATTACGTTTTCGATGCTTCAAGAAAACATTTGTACAAACTTGCTTTAAGATCGGCATATTTTGGTCTTTGTAATGCTTTCCTGTGTGCTTTTTCCTATGTATTCTTCAAAGCCTCGAAAATTTTGTGACGTTTCGTTTTTATTTTTGAGATGGCAACTTCAGATATACAATAATACAACGCCGATAGTTTTTCTTTAATGTATTTCTCAATTTTGTTTAAACTCTCAACTTTCAGCTTAAAATTTAATCTAATTTGTTATCGTTTGTACAAATCAGTACTTTTACTAATACGATCTGAAAAGTTAACTTAGAGTTAACGTTTAGAGCGGCACAGAAGCGCTAAGACCGCAAGATTACTGTATCGCGATTTTACTGTAATTTTTTGGTTCAACGCACTAAGTTTATGAATTATAGGTCGTAAATGTTTCAGAGCACTTTATTAATAGTATAGGAAGAAAAATATAATCTGAATCTTTTAAGTATTGGTATCATAATAGAGTCTTACGAAACATATTTCATATGATGTATTAAATATACCGATTTATTAACCCCTTAAGAGGATTTATCTTAAAATTTTGTCGATATGTATAATAATATTTCCTCAAATATACTATGTTAAAGAGAAAACCCCAAGTTTTTATATGCTATATTTTTAGAAACTCTATCATATAAAATTTTAAAGTTATTAGGGTTAAAAAAATTTTATTTTGGAAAACTTCACAATTTATTTATAAGTTTGAGTTAAAATATATAGTGGTAATATTTTATGCAGTTGTTACATATTGAAATATAGTAATATGTAAATATTTGAAAAGTAATCAAAGCCCTAATAACTTTGATAACATGTGTATATTGTTAAATAATTATTATTATATCGACATAATTTAAAGATAAAGCAAATTTAGTAAAAAAGTCAGTCAAGAAGTATGAGCATTTGAAATGGGCTCTTAATGGGTTAATAAATCGGTGTGCTTTAAACACCATGTGAAAAGCACTTTCAATTTTTCAATGATACCCATACTGCTAAAACTAAGAGCGTTTCATGACATACATCTTCCTATATAACTTATTTTAAGGATACTAAAAAGTAATAATAATATAGATTTGGTGGTGAGCCGCGCTTATATTCTTGTTTCAATCCGGTTATTTGCTGTTTAACCAAAAAATTATTATAATATATTATAAGCACTAATTCTTCTAATTTTTGATTATATTAGCAGCACTTTTTCTGTTTTGTAGCGTACAAAAATAGAAATTAGTTTAATTTGACTACAACGACAAACTTAGCATAGACAACAACCTGCAGCCATTTAGCCGTGTCGTCGTTAAAATAATCATTTCCATATACACACATGTATTCTATTGTTGACATATTGAAGTCGGTAGTCTGCTGTCTCGAATGTGTTTAAAGCATTATGGGGTGCTACAGTGTTGTCGTTTTTGAAAAACGGTTTTTTTTTTAAATTATTACAAGAAACACAGAAGTGTGCGCTTAGGGTAGCCAGATTCAAAATTCGAAAAACAGTACAATGAATACCAAAAAACAGTACAATCAAGAAAAAAAAGTACGTTTTTTTTTTTACTTAACGTATGTAACAATAATATGAAGAAATGCACTTGAAAAGTAAAGAAAATATTTAAATGTTATTGCATTTCAAATACGAAATTACACCATTTGCGTTTTTAAAGCAAACATCGAAGCATTTGGCTATAGTTCATGTTCCGCTGTATAATGTTTAAATATTCTGTGCCCATGTTCTGTAACTCCCACGTCGAAAAACTTATCTATTGAAAGGTGAGAATTGAAACTTAAATTACATAAATTGAAACAAACAACTGTTTTAACTGGGCCTGTAACATTTTTGGCGAGTAATAGCTGTCACGTAATGGTATTACTCGCCAATTTACAGAAAATGCGAGTTAAGCTTTGGACAGACGGTTGTCAGATCTTACAATATTAGTAAGCAGCGTTGCTTAAATGGCATTAAAATTTACTAAAAATGTCTTGCAATTGTGTAAACATTGTTAGCTTATTTTTATTGGGCAGACGTGTAAAATTAATGCATTTGGCACCATTGTCAGAAAAATATTTCTATTGGCAACGCCTGCTTACGCTATTATAACACTTTTTTCTCACTTTTCGAGAAACGATAGAATATTTTCACATCTTTTCGATGCCAGAAGTTCTCACCACAGTTACAGAACATGGGTACTAATTTATGTCACTTTGGAGTATGTCACTTTTTGTATTGTTTTGAAAAATATTTATGAAAATTATGAAAAATACTTGATAACATACCATTTGAAACATCCAATGTTTTTTGTTAACTGAACCAAAAAAAAAAAAAAACATTACAAAAATCAATCACAAAGTGTAAAAAATAGTACATTTTGGGGGTACTCTTTTGGTTGCTGTGCAGAAAACAGTAAAATTGAAAAATATGTGCGCTTGATATTGGCGACTAATTAAAAACCAGACCAGTCGCGAACTGTATTGAAAAATTGAAAAATTATGTGTTAGTATTAAAATAAGAAATGTTATTATTTAAATGTTTGCATTTTAAATATTTTTTTTAGAAACTGGAGATTTTGAGAGGCTTTTTTAGTACATTATTTTTTTAAATAACAGCTGAATCACTTGGCGCATAAAGTAACTGCTTAAAATAAGTATGTTTTGCTTGTTTATAAAAAACCGGTCTTATATTTTCTTAAAAATTCACTCTTTCGACCCCTTTTTTCTGTAAATACTGTTCATATAAAACTTGAACCGTTTTACTTTTTAATACCCTTTTTGTGACCCCTTTTTTGAAAATCCCCTTTTTGTGACCATTTTAGAAAATTTCAAACGGTAGCCCTAGTTGCAGAGCGATGAAATTTGGTGCATGTGTAAGATATATAATCTTATATAATAAGATTCCCATTGGAAATCGAAATATTGAAAAAAAAAAATAGTTTAATTAATTTTTTAAAAAAGTGACCTAAACCTAAAGCTTGAAAAAATATATAAAAATATAATATTTAATAGAAAACGTTAAAGTAATAAGAATATAATCAAGAAATACATTTAAAAAAATTTCAATTTGGTATATAAACGCACAACGATTCGTGTCGTTCCAACCAGGGACTGAAAATAACAGTTATTTTGATTTTTTAAAACAAAAAGAGAATATAGGAGTAAATACTGGCAAACTAATTCAAGTATACCATATTGATCCTTATGAACTTTTCTATGTGTAAATATTATGATTTTTAAAGTTTTGATTTTTATTTTTTCGATCAAAAATTAGTTATTTTTTGATTTTTATTTTTTTGAACAAAAATAACATTTATATTTTTATTTTTATTTTTTTGAACAAAAATAACAGTTATTTTTTGATTTTTATTTTTTCGATCAAAATTAACAGTTATTTTATTAAACAAAAATAACAATTAATTTTGGATTTTTATTTTTTCGAGCAAAAATGTTTCGTACAGAAATGTACGTGTTATAATTATTGAGTTGTCTTTAAATATTTATTTAAATGTGTGATCATCATTGGGATATCTTATACATATTTAAAGTCAACCAAATAATTATAACACGTACATTTCTTTAAAGAATAACTTTTATTTTTGATCGAAAAAATAAAAATCATACAATAACTGTTATTTTTGATCGAAAAAATAAATATCAAAAAATATCTATTATTATTGTACAAAAAAATAAAAATCATAAAATAACTGTTATTTTTGATCGAAACAACAAAAATTAAAAAATAACTGTTATTTTTGTTTAAAAAAATAAAAATCAAAAAATAGCTGTTATTTTTGTTCAAAAAAATAAAAATCAAATAATAACTGTTATCATCTAACTTTTAAGAAAAAAGGAATAACTGTTACGGTCCCTGGTTCCAACAAATCCTTAAACTAAAAAATACTAAATTTTGATACATGCAATACTGATAACCAATAATAAATTAAAAGGTTGTATATTTGCTTTATTAATTAAAATTATTAATTAAAATTAATAATAAAAATTATTAATTAAAATTATTAATTAAAATTATTAATTAAAAATATTAATTAATATTAATAATTAAATAGAATTGAAAATGCTCAAAGAGTGCTCAGCGTACTTAGTTTTTATGCACCACTAAAAATCGATAATAGATTAAAATTATGTAAATTAGCTTTCCGTACAACGATTCGTGTCCTTCCCAAATATCCTTAAATGAAAAATACTTAAAGATCAATTAGCTTACTGAATTTTTGTACACGTACCTCTAATAATGCACTAAATGACGAAATTCTTTTCCAATTCAGTGCAAAGATACATCTTATTCCAAAATTTCATTTAAAAAAGACAAAAGGATTAAAACATATAAATTTCTTCAACTTGCTAATTCATTTTACTCATTTAGACTCGAAATTTGTTTTCCAAAAATATTTTCTGCAAAGCATTTCAAAGTATTAAACACAGTTGGAGAGTCTTTATTTTTCACTTTAAGCCATTTATTAAAAAAACCATGGACTTTTTTTTAATCTATATACTTAAGGTAATATTTCGAGAAAAAAATTTTGCGGAAATCAAAAGTTGCTGACTGTCTATATGTAACTCACGAACTAGTTTTGTATGTTCTTTTGAACTTAATTTATTATAACTGTCATTAAGATATAACAAGCACATGTCGACAAAAACCGCATTAATGTTAAAGTAATAGATGGTGCTTAATACTGCATTACCAAGAAAGTTGTGCTGTTTACGCTATTGCGTTGTTAACCCTCAAATGTACATGCATATTTTACACACTTTAAAGAAAAACATTTTTATTTTTCAAAAAGTTTAACTTTAAAGTGCTATAACCAGGGCTGTGCAGTCGGAGTCGGAGTCGGAATCGGAGTTGAAGATTCGGAGTTGAGGTTATTGTACCGCATGCGGAGTTGGAGTCGTAGTACCCACAAAAACTCGCGACTCCGACTCCGACTCCAACATTTTTCGGCATACAAAGTTTAAAAAAATTTTCTTATATTATCTTATATTATATTATAAATTCTTCGAAATTGGCGATGCAATTTTTACAGAATCATTTTCTTGCTATATTTAACCATTTAAAAAGTACTTCATTAAAAACAAGTTAGAGTGCTATATTCGGCTGCGCAGAATCTTTAATACCCTTCATCGACGTTTAGAATATATTTTTTTAATCTTTATAAAAAGGGACGTCAGTATAAAAATTGGTTCCGGTTTAAACCAATTGGACGACAATTTGTCAGTGTTATGCTTTTATTTCTAGCAATTTTAACTAACTTGAATAAATTATCATTAATCGTAACAGTTTACGCCGAACTAAAATTATTTTCAGGAGGGGAATTTCTATTAGACCACCACCACTAGATCACCACTAGCGGTGAATTAGGGTTAACTAAGTTTGTCATTTCGTGTGAATCTTTTTTATTATACATCTAAGACCCCATAAAGTAATTCTAAGTCGATTTAGCCATGTCCGGCTGTCTGTCCGTCTGTTGAAAACATGTTCACTTTCGAAAAACGCAAATTGCTTGTAGTTATCCTAAGCAGTTTGGGATTGAAATCCAGCAAAATCGGTTCAGTAGAATCAGAGCTCTGAATCAAAATGTGGAACCACCACCCTAAAAAAATTGATAATTCTGATACAAAAACTAACATAAATGGTGGAATAATGCACGGAATAATATAAAATTTTGCACAAATACGCTTTATACGACTACACTACTGTTAAATTTCGTGGTGATGGGTCCATAATTGACCATAGGTCCCATATAAACCCTACTCGCGGAAAACAGTTTAGTACGCCTAAAACTGTAATAAATAACGCTATATACTAAAATTTGGTACGTCACAGTTTTATAGAACCAGAAATCACACTGTAAAATTTTTTGAAGATTGGTCCCTAACTTACCCTAAACCCCATATAAACAATACTCCCGGAACCGTAATAAATAACGCTATTATACTAACATTTGGTACGTCATAGTTTTATATTTGGGTACCACGGTAGGTTAGCTGGTAGTGAGCTAGTCTATCAGTACCGGGGTTGCGGGTTCGATTCCCGCCAGAGACTATGGTCTCCTGCAGACAAGCGAAGAGCTTCGCGGGATTAGCGTAGGAATAAAAAAAATAAGACCAGAAATAACACTGTAAAATTTTTTGAAGATCGGTCCATAATTTACACTAGGTCCCAAATAAACCCTACTCCCGGAAAATATTTTTGTTCGCCTAAAACCGTAATAAATCATGCTATCATAATGAAATTTGGTTTATCACAGTTTTATACGACTAGGAATCACAGTGTCAAATTTCGTGAAGATCGGTGCATAATTTAACCTAGGCCCCATATAAACCCTACTCCCGCCACACAGTTTAGTACGCCTAAAATCGTAAAAAATAATTTCATCATAATGACATTCGGTACGTCACAGTTTTATAGGACGAGAAATTACACTACTAAATTTAGTGAAGATCGGACCATAATTTACCCTCGCCCCATATAAACCCTACTCTCGTAAACCAGTTCATTGCGCCTAAAACCAAATAAAGCCCACTTTTGGAAAATAATTAAATTCGTCTTAAACCATAAAAGATATAGATATTGCGGTAAAATTTCTTCAACTTCTTCATATGGTCAGAAAAAATATAATGCAATTTTGTGAAATTCACTGTTGACGCTAAAACTAATTGCACTGCTGTATTGAAATTTATTCTAATTTATTTTTAGCAATACCAGAAATTAGTCTTCAGAATTTTGGAATGATTGGTCCATATTTTAACATAGGTCCAATACAAATTACACACCTAAAAATCATTTTAGTTCGGCTAAAACTGTAACGAATCATGATATTTTACTCAACCCAGTTCAAAGTTCTAACAAGAAACACATAAAACTTTGTTATTGTCGGTCAATAATTTAATATAGGTCTCAACCGCAACCAATTTTAATGCTGACGTTCGTTTTTGTGAAGCTTAGTTAAATATATACATATATATATATGTATTTATCATTTAGAGCCCACTCCTTTCGGTGGAGGGTATCAAAGATTCGGCACAGCCGAATATAGCACTCTAACTTGTTTTTGATTCGTTTTTTAAATTTTTAAAACAGTACCGCAATTCTAATAATATATATTATCTAATAATATTTTGGTTTATTGAAATACCATATTTTTGACAGAGTGCACGTTTTTACACAAATAATTTGCCTGTTTTTTTCACCGTCTGTAATTTCACCTTGGCCAAATCGGTTTCTTATTTAACCTACCGCTCATATGCATGCGCCATTATGACAGTTATCTTTTTATATCTATAACTTGTACACATCTGTGTTTCAATCCGTTATCTGAGGACAAATACAACTAATTTTTTTTATTTTCCATTTCAAACAAAGAAATTTGTCTGGTATTTTTTACCTATTAAACAAAATGCTAAGCTACTTTTTTTATTTGTTTAAAAAACAACATATTTGAACTTCTACAATTCAGATATTTCTGTGAGACACTGTATGTGTTTACTGTTTTTAATGTATTAAGCCGGCTGTGTGTGCTGTTGTTTTTCTTATTTGCTCGCCTTTTCAATACAAGTAGACTACTGTACGATGGCATCCCAAAAAGATCTTGAAATTTTTCTCTCGAATGCGTCGGAAAATGCTGCACATAGACATCGTTTCTTCTGTTTCACATACAGGGGTGTTCTGGAAACCGAAAACGCAAAACGCAAGAATTTTGAAGTTCTTTTTAATACACTCTTTCTTAATCCAACTTTTTTAAATTTTTTTATGGAATTCTGTTTAATAGAGAAATATTTGTATTGTATTGTACTTGTGTTTCTTTTACTACAAAAATCGTAATAAAAAAAAACGACTTTTGAATTCTTGCGTTTGGCGTTTTCGATTTCCAGAACACCCCTGATAGACATCATTTAACATTAGAGAAGAGCGATGTCGTTATATCTAAGGAATATCGTGATAAGTGACCGTGATTTAAAGTTCCTTAAAACTGTGATTGTGATCAGGATTTGTCAGTTTTCAGTTATATTTAGTTATTATAGAATAAAACCTCTATGTATATCGCGCTTGATCATAAAGAGGGTATTAACTCGAAATTTTTATTTTTTTTACTTTTCTGAAAAAATCGACACCTAATATATCTACCCACTGTAAAAATATCGAGCTATTTAAAAATTATTTTTCATATTCCTTTAATATTAAATTAATAATTGTTTTGCTTCTACCTAAAATTTTAAATTTTGAGTTAATACCATCTATATGACCAAATTCGATATGCTCTAGGATATTTTAAATTTTCTTTTATTACACAAGATTCAGAACTTAAAAAAACAAAAAAAAAAGCACTAACACATGTAGTTTACACATAGAGTTCTTTTACCAATGTATATTTAAGGCTTGCACTATTAAACTTTGTATTAATACATGGCAAAACCTCAAGTAATACGTAAAAGTGTGATACGAGTAGTGTGAATGCAATGTGTCATGAAAATGACAAGTATTACTTAAAAAAATTGACATCCCATACGTTTTAATCGATTTTTGAAAATTTTGAAAATTTAACAAAAGCGTGTTCATATGTGATAGTGTGAACAGAAACTGTAATGTTAAATTAAATTTTTTGACAGTCGCAACAAAACTATTTAGATTTCTATCTCACAAAGTATTGAGATGTGTGATAGTGTAAACTAGCCTTTATCAAATACGCATCTCTACAACAAAACCAACATTATTCGTTATTGCAAGCAAAAAACGCCATTACTCTCACCGACATTGAAATATCATAATATTTTATATGTAACAAAAAAAAAAAAGAAATTCGACTTAGCAAATAGCTGTTACCTTACAAATTTGGTCACAACAGTGTTTCGTTATGTTTCAGTAACAGTGGTTAAATCAGAGGTACGGAGATATCCCTTATGTCTTATTCATATACCTACGTTTTAAAAACCCCATTAAAGTTACTTTTAGTCGACATGTATTTTGCAGTGTCAGATGTAAAATCCATATGAAATTGCACAAGTCTGTCAAAATTGACAAATCTAAAAGTTTTTTGTTTCATCTGAGATAACCTAAAATATATCACAACAACAGCTTTTATACTTATTTTTATGTCTATATATATGGCAACTCATAACTGTTTGATAAGAATATGCCAAAACTTCAAAAAAATCTGCTTAATCGTAAAATGAAGAAAATATGCTAAAAATTTAATACAAAATTTACATAAAATTTTTAATATTTCAAATTGTCTAAAAATATGCCAAATTTTTACAAAAAAAAGTTATGCTTAAAAGAATATAAGAATTATGCTAAAAATCTGCTAAATAAAATAAATGTTTTAATATACAGGCCTGTTCTGAAAATCACTTTTATCCAAATTACGTGATTTCAAATCACATGTGCCTTTTAAAATCACAGGTGTGATATTTTTGTGTTCGGTTTTTGTGTGTTTCGGTGTGATTTTGCCGAAAGCACACCAAGAAACACAAAAGCGAAACGATTTCCAGGACACCTCCAAAACACACGTGTGATTTTAAGCGCATGTGATTTGAAATAACGTGATTTTCAGATAAAATATTCAACATTTTTCATTTTTCGAATTTATTCTATGAGTTAAATTTCAGTTATAAATTCGAAAAATGAAAAATGTTGAATATAATTAAGTTGCTTATGAAAAAGAAATAATTCCCAATATCTATTTGATTAAAAAAAAATTTAAAAAAAAATATGCTAAAAAAATCGCTTTTCCAAAAACAAAACTCAACTAAAATGATTTACATTATTGTTTTCATTTGGTATTTTAATAGGTATGTATGTAACTTTGTTTTTGTAAAGAGATCTGAATTCTTTTGATTTTGCTTGTGCAAAAAACAAAACAAAAAATGTTACTCCTTCTCTTCTCGCTTCTCATAGAAGCGAGTGTGGAAGGTGTAACTTATCTTTTATACCAAAGATCCAAGGCCTTCTATGAGGCATTCTTTAGCAGTTAGATAATAATAGTAATTGAATCAAAAAAAATTTAAGAAGGCCTTTAAAAAAACCTGAAGTAAGAAAGTCTTCTGAGTTTTCCCGCTGGGTCCTTTTGTTTTCCCTATGTAGTAGAAAGATTTTGACAATCTCGAGGAATTTTACACAAACAAAATACCTGTTGTTTTTTGTATTATTGTATTGTTGTAGCGGTAAGCAGACCTATTGGATAGGCCTTGGCAGTCTGTTTGTAAAATTTCAAACTGCAAAATGCATTCATATCCTGTTAAAGGGAAATAATTGCTCGCACTTGCTGTGTAAATGTTTTAAACTAGGGCGTATTCTTTTTTGAACACAAAAACTATCTGACATCAGCTGTTTTGCAAGGCATTTATTTGCTGCAAAAATACATTAAAATCTTTTTATATAGAATTTAATAGAGTTTTTCTTTCTTTGTCAATTTTTTCTTTTTGCCCCCTAATACGACCTCCATGAGAGTCCACTTCCCCTCATCCTGCCCTGTTTGGCTCATGCATTTTTCCGAACCTCCTTAGTCTAGGGGATCTAGTTGTAGGCTAGATAGTAGTGAGCTAGTTTATCAGTGCAAGGCTTACGGGTTCGATTCCCGTCAAAGAAATATGAATATAATAGTTTGTAAGCAATTGTCAACTTAGTTATTATGACAATTTATAATTCGATAACAGAGAAAATAATATTTAAATGGTGACATTTTTGAAAACACCTCACAAATGTGAACTTTTATTAGATTTTTTTGTCGTAAACATCTGCGGTGGCATGTCATAATGTCCAATGTCATAATGTCCAATGTCATAAAGTCTGATCTCAAAATGTCCATGGATTTTATGACATACTACAAAGTTTCACAATTTCCATGGACATAATGTCACTTGTAGAAGTGTCATAAAGTCCATGTACGGAATGTCATATGTTTCATGTACAAATATTGGTATTGATTAGGGTATTCAAACGATTAACCGTTGTTCGAATAATCGATTAATTTTGGTTGATTAACTGTTCGAATAGTTTTAAATTGCTTATTTTCGATTAACGAATAATTCGAATAATTTATGTTTATTAGTCGATTAATCGAAAATTTATTTTTTCACAGTACATACGTATATATTATTTTCTTTTAATTTTATGTAATAAAACTTAACTCAGAAACATTTCCTTCGAGTAATGATTTAGATGAAGAAGATTATTTTTTTGAGACGAACGAAAACAACCTTCTACCAGACCCAAAGAGATTGAAATGGTATAATGGAATAATTAAATTTTTAGATAAGACAAGAAAAAGAACAGAGAAATTGGATATGCTTTATAATGCTTTACTTTCAATCTCTCCAACGTCAACAATAAGTGAAAGAATCTTTTCTAAATCAAGTTTCATCAAAACAAAAGAAAAAAATCGTTCGAAACATAAACATTTAAACTTTATACTCTCTTTTTAAATATCGCCGATACCGATACCGATACTAATATTAAATTTATATTCAAGGTAAAATAAACAAAACTCAACTAGAGTAATTTCTTTATTATACAAAATTACAGTGTAAAAGAATATTAATATTTAAAGTTGATTTTAATAAGATTTTGAAAACAACGAAATTAATTTAAATTCGTGCTAAATTAATTTATTTTTTAAACAAAAAAACAGTAAGGGTTGATATCGCATGATATCGCTTTGAAGTCTCGCAATCTTTACATTTTTACGCCGTCGCAAATGAACTGTCAAAAATTGTACAATAATTATTTTACACAAACTTCTTAAATTTGCCCACCAATTTTAACTTGCAAACTTGCGCTGTTCTATTGTGCATTTATATAATCGGATTTTTGTAATGCTTAAGCCTCTAGTACACGGAATGTAAAAAGCCACATGCGCATGTGGTTCTGACGTAATTTTGACGTCAATGCAAAGCCACAATAAGCATTGCATGTTGTGTGATGACGTCAAAATTACGTCAGAACCACATGCGCATGTGGCTTTTTACATGCCGTGTACTAGAGGCTTTACTGTCGTTTTGTTTTTTTGTCATGTGTTTTTGTGTTTTTAAATCAAATCAAAAAAAATCAAATTAGTCTTTTGGCTTTCCTTATGCATTTTTTCACATTTTAATCACAAATTTCAACTTTCGTTTTTTTATTTTTTTTTGCATTGACGTTTCTAAGAAACTGATATTAATCGTTTAAAATTACACAAAAATTAAAAAGGGTTTTTACGAAACGAGTCTCGCAAGTTTTCCCATTTGCACAAATGGAAATTTAAAACGATATCATGAAAACCTTTTGTGTATGCGATTATTATAATCCAAATTAATATTAATAAGATTTTTGTTTAAAAACAAAGTATTCTCAACTTTTGCGGAGATAATTTCACAACTTGAAGCAGACCAGCAGTAAAAAAATCGTATCTCAGATGTGACTGAACTCATTTGACAACTTAAGTATTTCTGCCCCATGGTCTTAAATTTTGAGTATAATATTTAATAAAGAAACGTGTCTGCGTCTCTAGAAAAATTTTAAAAAAAAACAGAAAAATATTTTTCGAAAGCTTGAAGAAATAGCTATCTAATTTGTTTGGGACAAATTTTGCTAACACCAATAGATAATAAGTTACATGGATGAAAAAAAAACACCGTTTTGGCCAAAATGTCAAATTTTGACCCCCTCTAACCCAGAAACTTTTTGACCGATCTTGTTGAAAATTGGTGTCTAAACTACTATCCAATAACCTTGGTGCAAATATCATCCAAATCGGAAGACATCGATTTCAAAAGTTGGGTCACTTGACATGAAATCCCCCATATACAAATTTAAGGCATGAAGTAGGATAACTTTCTACTTTAGCATGCGTCTCGAAAAAAGGGAAAACGCATGGCGTGCACCGACCTCCAGCTTAAGAATCAAAAGATACAATTAATTATTCTGTTTGATATTTTGCTATTAGTTGTTATGCAAAAAATAAGCATTGAAAATTAAATTCTTTGTTCAAAAAAACTATAAAACAGTATCGGCCGTAAAATATCGCCGATACCAAATAAATTATGTTATGTAAATAATTAGGCTCGAGGTCCGATATACCGGCAAAGGTGAAGTATCGCCGATATATCGGCATCGGTATCGGTATCCGTTACATCTCTATTTAGAATGTAAGTTAAACGAGTCACTTTTGCACTCGCGTTCTACAAACAGGCAGTTCCTCTTTCACTCAATGAAGTACCTTTTGTTATATTTTTGTTACTTTTTTATTAAAATTTTCATGTTAAAAATATGATTTTTGGTCTTATTTTTAAACTTCTAAACTAGACAAAATTAAAATTATTCGATTAACCGAATAATTATAAATTGTTCAATTATTATTCGATTAAATTTTTATTTTGAATAAGTATTCGCTTAATTAATCGATTAACACAAAACATCGATTAATTGAATAGCAAAACAATTTTTTAGTATTGATTGAAAATTTGGCTGGCCAATATTTTAAGTTGTTTCAAATATTAGCCCAAACGCATAACACCCTCTCCACTATTGTGGTGTGGGTATACAAATTATAGAGTTCCATCTAAGAAAAGAGAAAATTGTGAATACTTAATTTTTCTCACGTTAATTTTATAAACGCCAAATAAAACATATATTTATTGCTGAAACTGCCTTAATTTCATACCAAAAGTACCATCGTTAAAATATATAAATTTCGTATTTGCTACTTTTAAGAAATCCCCACTGTGAACGCGCCAATATTTTCAATCAGTTCTTCACTTTTTCTTATAAAATATTAAATTTAAAAAGTTAACAGTACACTGCGCTTAGATCGAGAAACGCCATCGATACCTCATAAGCCTGCTATAAACCTTAAATATTTTTTATGAATATGGGGGCTAGTATTTAAAATTAATTCTAATGTGAACATATGGATGTACATACATATGTACAGGGACCGTAACAGTTCTTGCTTTTGTCATAAAAGTTAGATGATAACATTTATTTTTTTATTTTTATTTTTTTGAACAAAAATAACAGTTATTTTTTTATTTTTATTTTTTTTAACAATAATAACAGTTACTTTATGATTTTTATTTTTTTGAACAAAAACAAGTTAGTTATTTTTTTATTTTTTTTTTTTCGATCAAAAATAACAGTTATTTTTGGTTTTTTTATTTTTTTGAACAATAATAACAGTTATTTTTTTAACTTAATTTTTTTGAACATATAGACCAATTATTTTTTGATTTTGATTATTCTTTAAAGAAATGTATGTACGTGTTATAATTATTAAGTTGACTTTAAATATTAATTTTAATGCGCATAAGGAATCCTAACGATAATCACACAGATAAATAAATATTTAAAGTCAGCTCGATAATTATAACACGTACATTTCGTTAGAAAATAACTTTAATTTTTGCTCGAAAAAATAAAAATCAAAAAATAATTTTATTATCGTTCAAAAAAATTAAAAAAAAAAATAACTGTTATTATTGTTCAAATAAATAAAAATCAAATAATAACTGTTATTTTAGATCGAAAAAAATAAAAAATAACTGTTATTTTTGTTCAAAAAAATAAAAAAATAACTGTTATTATTGTTCAAATAAAAAAAAAATAAATGTAATTTTTGATCGAAAAAATAAAAATCAAAACTTTAAGTCATTATATTTTACCATAGAAATATCATAAGGATCAAAATGGTATACTTGAATCACTTTGCCGGCATTTACTTCTATATGCTTTTTTTGTTTTAAAATTTTACAATAACTGTTATTTTCGGTCCCTTCCGATGTATGCATGTGTTTTTTCGCTGCTGCAGATTATGGCTGAGTTCAATGTATCGATACGTGTTATCAATAACACCATTTACTAATATTTTTTATAATATAAAACACCTTGTTTATATTCAATCTAATAGATTTTTTCACAATGCAGTTGTGAACATATGTACATATCGCACTTGATCATAAAGAGGGCATTAACTCTAAATTTAAAAATGTTTAGTATAAGCAAAACAATTTTTAATTTAACATTAAATGCATATGAAAACGAATTTTAAAACCACCATTACCAATAAGTGGACAAATTAGCACGACATTTTTACAGCGGGTATGTATGAATGTAACGTGGGGGTTTTCTCCAAAAAGTAGAAAATTAAAAATTTTTAGTAAATAACCTCTTTATGATCAAGTGCGATATGTGTGCTACTTACTCGAAACATACATTTTTTACACTGTCAGACAGACGACGGTGATGAAAGACATAGAAATTACTGACGCTGTACGAGTATCTTATCAACAACAGAATTAAAAACATTATTGATTTATAAAATAAATTCAGCAACAATATCAATATAAAGAGTGCTATATCCGGCTTTGCCGAATCTTATATACCCTTCACCATAGTATAAAAATGTTACCGAAATCTTTAATTCGGAAGTACACATGTATAGGGGCCAGGTTTAATAATATACCAATTAAGCTAATCTTAAACACTAACCCCCATATTAATAAAAAATATTTTAGGTTTATAGCAGGTTTATGAAACGAATTTTCAATGAAAATTTGTTTAGTAAACCTTTTATTAATCAAAAATATTTTTAATGAATATGGGGGTAAGTATTCTTAAATATAATTATCTGACCCAAATTTAATCCTCCTCTCTTGTATGAGAAGATCGATATTGTGCCAAAGCCATTATTTAAGAAATAAAAAGAAAGTTATTTGTCTATAACTCGGTAATCTATAAACCGATTTGGCTAGTTTTCATTACCAATATTTTACCAAGTTTGTTTAAGGTGTGAAACTACAAAAAAAAGTTTATCAGATATAAAGAGACTTAATTCAAAAAGTAAAGCTTTTTTGTTCGAAAAATGTAACTTAAGTTTTTTTTTAAATTTGAATCTATTTCTACTTCAGGAACACTTTTTATGAAATTGTAAATGGCGTTTAAAAAAATTTTTATTTAGTTTTGAATGAAAATTGTATTGTGTTTTAAAAAATAAAAAATAGATTATAGCCCAGAAGATGTTTTTCAATGAAAAACGAAATATCGGCAATATGTACGTAATATTTTTCTTTTTTGAAATGCAAATTTTGCAAAGGTTTTCTGATCGAAACGTTTATTAAGGAAAATTTTCATACAAAATTTGTTTCGTAAACATTGGTTAAATCTTAAATATTTGTATGAATACAGGCATATTGCTTTTTTAGGAATATTCAGGTATGTAATGAAAATCGATCGATTGCAAAACGATAGTTTTTAGAAGGTGTAATGAATTTCGAGCAATTATAAAATATATTTCTGAATTAATTTTTGTTCAAAATACAGTTCGTTTGATATATATAATAAGTAATTTTAAAATATATATACAGAAAA
The DNA here is from genome assembly GCA_943735925.1 of Pollenia amentaria. NCBI lineage: Eukaryota > Metazoa > Arthropoda > Insecta > Diptera > Polleniidae > Pollenia > Pollenia amentaria. The sequence continues at coordinate 175,848,369 of OX031010.1, read as the reverse complement.
ATAGAGAAAAATGTTAAAGAATAAACCAGCCAATTGTAGGGGAATGTAAGAAAGAAAAATTGACGGTTTATTGTTGTGTCTTTGTGTAAGCTTTGATATTGTTACATGTAAGACCTGAGTGTTTAAAATTCTTATTCATTTTATGGTCGTACTTGTATAATATTTTTAGCTTTTCTAAAGTACCTATTTGGAAAAAGTTTTCTGACGAGCTGGCCTAAGCAACCAGCGAAATGCGCATAGAAACTAGCTGTCCCACAACAATAAATTTTCAGTGTTTTCATTCAAGAATTGGGATTATTAGCACATCATTAATAAATGAATTAATTAAAAATAAATATTTCATTCCCGAAAATAATTTTTGCTAATTTATTTTTTTTAACAAATAGAATGTGAGAATTTTTTCATTTAAAATTTTTATATTATTAACCATTATTAAAAATATTTCAACTTTGACCTTTTTACATTTTTACCGATATTTGTCGTTAATATTTCTTTATTGGTAGTAAAATTCAAAAAGTAACAGAATTGAAGTACTGATATTTAAATAATATTATTTTAAATCTAAATTTCAATTAACTAAAGCGAGATTAATATTTTTTAATTTGTATTCTTAAAATTTGGATGGAAATGTTATTTATTTCATTATATATTTTAAAATAGAATTTAGCTTTGTTTAATTTTCGGAATTTCATATATTTTTCTTAAAATTTTTAAATAGAATTATTCAACAAAAATTTTTATGAATATATAATAAAATCTTCTTTTTATACCCTTCCCCACCACTAGTGGTGAATGTAGAACTACCACACTAAAAATGGACAATTTTATTTATTTATTTTATTTTATTTATTTATTTATTAACAGAGTAATAATAAAAGCCTAATTTGGCCAAAAAACATTATTACAGAGTTTTCATTTCGAGATATATAAAAAGAAAGAAGTAAATATATGTATACATATACATAAACATATGCATGCTATATACATAAATACATGTACATATATACACACATACATCTACGTATATATGTATATAAATACATAAAATATATACCCTATAAAAATTACTTAAAACTATATATAATGTAAAGATTTTAGCTATCAAGAAAAAAAAAGAAAAAAGTTATGAATAAAGGCCCCCAGCCAATTTAAAATAAGTTTTAAATGTTATAAAGTAGCCCATGAAAGTGGCAAATTTTTACTTAAGGTAAAATGTCCCAAAGCCACAGAAGTGTGTTACTTTATATCTACATAATGCATTAGGATGTCTCACAAACATATAAATAAAGCCTCTTCTTAAATATATTTACTGAATTTCTAAACCTTCTAGGATGTTTGTTACAAAAACAACATAAAAGGAGGCATAATGCACGGCATGATATAAGATTTTGCACAAACTCGTTCTATGTGACTAGAAACCATACTGTACGTCTATCGCCGTACTAAATATTGTTATCATATTAAAATGTGATACGTTACTGCTTTATAGGACTATAAATCAAACTGTAAAATTTCGTGAAAATTGGTCTATAATTTACGATATGCCCCATATAAAGCCTACTCCCGGAAAATAGTTTAGTACTCCCAAAACCGTAGCAAATAATGATTTTATAATAAAAGTTGGTACGTCAGAGTTTTTTTAAGCCAAAAAAATATACTTCATATAAAATCTACTCTCGGAAAACAGTTTAATATGTTAAAAAACATAATAAATAATGCTATTGTAATACAATTTGGTACTTCAAAGACCTATTGGACTAAAAATTACACTGTAAAATTTCGTGAAGCTCGGTCCATAATTTACCATTAATGTCCAATATTATGCTCACTCTAGGAAATTATTTTAATACGCCTAATACCGTAGCAGATATACTTATTGTGGTAAAATTGAGTTCAATTTTGGTTCATATGGCCAGAAATAATATCATGCAATTTTCTGATTATCGGTCCATATTCTGAAAAGCACTTTAAATTCTAAAACATATTTCACTTCTGTATTGAAATTTGCTCCATTTAGATTTTTAATAACAGAAATCACTTTACAGGATTTCGTGATGAATAGTCCACAATTTACCATGGGTCTAATATAAAAATCCCCCCCTGAAAATCATTTTAGTTCGGCATAAACTGTTAAGAATAATGATATTTTATTCAAGTAAGTTCAAATTGCTAGAAATAAAAGCATAACACTGTCTGATTATCGTTTAATACTGACGTCCGTTTTTATAAAGATAATTTAATAATTTATAGCTCTCATATATTCTAACTGTCGGTGGAGGGTATCAAAGATTCGGCACATCCGAATACAGCACTCTAACTTGTTTTTAATGCAGTACCTTTTATATGGTTAAATATAGCAAGAAAATGATTAGCGGAGTTCAGTGTTAAGTTCAAATGGTCTTGCGAAAGAGCAAATGCAAAATATCATAGCTTTTTTGTTAAATCCAACAACAAAATACACAGAGTTTCCGTTAGATTTCACAAAAAAGCTACGAAATTTTGCATTTGCTCTTTCGCAAGACCATTTGCACCAAACACTGAACTCCGCTATTCTAAAACAATTTCAAATCGACATTCCCCATTGCCAAGCAATTTGTGTGGTTTATTATGCCCTTTAGCAAACAAACACTTTGTTTCCGTTGTGTGATCGCCAATAAACAACACAAGCATAAACCGTACAAACAATAATTTTTCATTTTTGCTTTGTTTTCAATGAATGCAGAAGACGATAGTGCTGCGGCAATATTTCCGCTATTTGTTTTAAAATAAGGAGAAATATAAAATAAAGGAAAAGAATTTGGAGTAAAGAGTGGTTTAAACAACGAGCTGTTTTGTGACAAGCAATGCTGCTTAAAAAATTTGAATTTACAACTGAAAGTTATTTTAATGCTTCTTCTCCAACGTCTTCACTCTGCGAAGTTTTCGCTGAAATGATTACATTTAGCACTATACACCACAAAAAATACGACAAATATCAAAAATATCCGCCAAATATTAAATAATTGTAATATTTCAAAAAACATGCTTCGAATGTTTGTCCAACAGTGAACACCACAATAAACAACACAAAATATTTGTATGAACATAAAATTTCGACATGTTTGCCAAGCAATTTGTGTCGTTTATTTTGCCCTTTAGCTGAAAAATTTTTAATTAACATTTGACATTTTATTAAGCATTATTATAAAATGTTTTAAGTTGTTTTTAGCTTTATCTTAAAAATTTGGAGGAATAGTTTTATTGATTCTTATTTTTTTAAATCATAATAAATTTTGACTTAAAATAATTGAACTCAAAAAGATATTTCGTATGAAAATATTGTAAAAAAATAGTATATTAATAGAATTTTAGAAAATAAGGTATAAATTTATTTTATAATTTATAAACTTATTGAATTTATTGAGTTGCAATTATAAAAATTAATATTTTTGATCCCAAGATAAAAATTCGAGTTTTTTTCTGGCCATTAATACAACTTGCCGTTAGTTAATGGTAGGCTTTTGTCGGACGTATTAAAATTTATTTATTAGGTAGGTATTTCAACTTTAACCTATCTGGCTGGATGAACTTGCCTTTGCAATATTGCTCACTGTAGTTTAAACAAAGTTGTTGTAGTGAAAAATGTATATACCTACGTGGGACAAAATTCTAGCTTTAACTAACGGCAAGTTGTAAAAACGTCCCTTAATCTATTATTTATAGAATCTCTTAAATCGGAGCAAAGCATAAAAATAAAAACATTTGTATTTTGCTTATATCACACGTTTGCTGGCCGCCTTAATGTAAAGTTTTAACTCAACTACCTGTGCTACACATTTATACCTGTTGTTTTACCAAAACCTATCTACTTTTTTAAATATAACAATATTACATATTTAAATATTGTTAAAAATAAGTCGGTAAAAGTTATTAACGAATCGAAATAATTTTTCAGTGTGATTAAGCATTTAGAAACAATAAGAAATAAAATTGCCTTTGGATCGAAAAAATATTCGATCACGACTGCCAGAATTACACTCCTGGTCACACCAATATTGAATGAGAAAGTGCGCCACATGTATTTACATACAAACTTATATACAGATATATTTGGCAAAAGTGCACTTTACGGGGCGTACGAAAAAAAAAAAAAAAAGTTGGACCCCCTCTGGAATAAAAAAAGAAAAAAACCAAAATTAAAATTTAAGGGGGCTGAGGCCCCTGGGACCCCATGGATCAAAAAAAGCGGCCCGCCCACTTAGTGGTATGTGTGGGTACTCAAATTAAAGGTAATTGTGTAAAAAATACGAAATTAATAAAATTTAGGTCGAGCGGGACTTCTGGGTCCCTCTGGGGGTAAAAAAATTGCCCCTCCCACCCTTATAACTATGTGTGGGTACTCGAATGAAAGGTATTTTGCTTACGATTGTAAATATTTTGTTTTTATTTTGCTTTTTTTAATGTTATACCTATGCGCTAAAATTTTTAAATGAGTTTTATTATTTTTTTGTAACTAAAGCTTCTTTGTATAGCCGGCCTTCGGCCGGGCGCAAGGATTTTCTCCTCTATGGTATAACAAAGACCGGCTTCGCTAACTAAAGGTTTTCTGTATAGCCGGCCTTCGGCCGGGCGCAAGGATTTTCTCCTCTATGGTATAACAAAGACCGGTTTCGCTAACTAAAGCTTTTCTGTATAGCCGGCCTTCGGCCGGGCGCAAGGATCTTCTCCTCTATGGTATAACAAAGACCGGCTTCGCTAACTAAAGCTTCTCTGTATAGCCGGCCTTCGGCCGGGCGCAAGGATTTTCTCCTCTATGGTATAACAAAGACCGGCTTCGCTTACTAAAGCTTCTCTGCATAGCCGGCCTTCGGCCGGGCAAAAGGATTTTCTCCTCTATGGGATAACAAAGACCGGCTTCGCTAACTAAAACTTCTCTGCATACCTATAAAAGATACATAAATTAACCTAGAGAGGAAAATATTAAACGAATACAAAAACAAAATACATATTTGCAGTCGTGAGCAAATTACCTTTAATTTGAGTACCCACACAGATATACATAAGTGTTATGGGGGGACACTTTTTTTGCCCCAGAGGACCCTAGAAATGCCGCCCACCCAAAATTTTATTATTTTCGTTTTTGTTGCACAATTACCTTTAATTTGAGTACCCACACATACCATTCAGTGGGCGGGGCGGTTTTTTGGACCCAGGGGTCCCCACGGGCCTCAGCCCCCTTAAATATTAATTTTGGTATTTTTTTTTTTTAATTCTGGATCGGGTGGCATTTTTTTATATTTTTTTTTCGTACGCCCCGTAAAGTGCACTTCAGCCATATATTTTTTATTACGCAACTTTTCGAAAAGTGTGGAGTGTAATGAAAATAATTACAGCAAAAAAGTAATCAATAATATTGTTTAGTGCCTTATTGTACAAATTTAAAAAAAAAATAAGAATTTTTTAATTAATCCTTTTTATTAAGCTTGAGGTCTTTTGCTTTTTTTTATAAATAATATTAAATTTTATTAAATCCAATATTTCGGCACTCCGTTGTGTGCCTTCTTCAGGGATTTTTTCTTTAATATTTGACAAAAATTAACAATTTTCAATAAATTTAACAAATTTAACAAATTTAACAAAATGTCATATTTTCAATTAAATACAAAAAAAAAAAAAAAAGAAAAAGACCTCAAGCTTAATAAAAAGGATTAATTAAAAAATTTTAAAGGTCGAATAAGAGCCAATTTATAAAAATAAGAATTTTTTAATAAAATTGTTCTTGGCAGCCCTTTTTCTTCACAAACACTGAACATACTTCATGTTAACGATTGTTTATTAAATGTGAACAGCTGTTTATCACGCAACATGTTTATATTGTTTTTGTTCTATTTTTATGCCACACCAAAATATCTACGAAACCCAGTAAAGCCGGCTACATTTTGTTTTCATAATTTTGTGCACAAAAAAAGGAGCCGTGCAGTGATGGCTCCCCCAACCACAAAACCGCCATCTGCTTTAGCTCGTGCAGCCGCCAATAAACGTCATAGTGGTGAAAATTTTTTACAAACAATTTATAGAAAATATATTAATTTCGAATTTGCTAAATACCTTATATTCGACCCGGCTGCTTTGCCCATTGTGACAGTCTTTATTCTATTGGGTGAAATGATTTTGAATGCTTTTGTTATAAATTATGTGCCATATACGGAAATCGACTGGAAGGCTTATATGCAGGAGTGTGAAGGATTCTTGAATGGTACCACTAACTATGCACTATTAAAAGGTAATTTTTATTTTATTTTTTTTTTTCAATTGGCTTATTTTTATCCTAATTTGGTGTCGAGGTTGTTGTGTTTTAGCTTGTTCTATTTTTGTTTACTTTTCAACAACAATGTTTCAGGAAGTTTTTAGAGGATTGTGTCAACAAATGTATATAATCATATCGGTATTTTTAAGGAACGAAAGTTTTTGTTATATTTTCTACAGTAGCTCTCATAAGTTTACAAATTTTTTTTTGCTTCACACGTGTTTCTATGTAATATAAGGTGCGTTCAAGAACCCAACTGTATTTTACTAAATTTCGTTCGTGTTCACAAAACACAGTAAAGCCAGTTATCTGACAGTAACAGTAATGTAACCGTACAGTAAAAAATAGGAAATATCTATTTTCTACAGACTTACCCCCATATTCATAAAAAATATTTAAGGCTTATAGCAGGTTTATGAAACGAATTTGTTATGAAAATTTGTTCAAAAAACCTTTTATTTATGAAAAATACTTTTTATGAATATGGGTGTTAGACGTTAAGGTTAATTCACATCTTACTGCTTACTTTAATCGTTCTAATTGCTTTACATACAAGAAAATAAAGAAACTAATAGGCAACGTTACGGTTACTGTCAGTTTACTGGGGCTTAATTTTGTATTCATAAGGCTCATGTCTTATTGACATGATTCTTACATTTTCTTCTTTGAACTTTTATTGGCCTTCAAACAATTCATTTCATGTTGAGGAAATGTTTTTTTTATACTCTTTAAATACGAAAAGGCAAGAAAAAAAGCAAAACGTACTGACAGTATATGAAACTGTATTCGTTTATTTTCCGCTCGTCTCTCTCCACACAAATTGACAGGGTTGTATTTTCCTCAAATAAGTACGACTTGAGTGATCGTATAAACTACCCTTTAAACTTCTTTGTGAAGCATTTATATGGCTTTATAGTATAGAGTCTATCAGGGGTGTCATAGAAACCAATCTTATCGGTATTGGATTTGAAACCGACAAAAAAAATACATTGGTGTCATGAAATCCAATTTTATCGGTTTTTTGTTCGAACTGAAATTAGTGTCGGTTTTAGGTGTCACAGAAACCAATATTATCGGATTTTTATTGAAAATAAACCAAGCAGCTTACAGCTCTTGTTTTTATATTGGAAATAAATATAGTTGGTTAAAGTTTAATTTTTTATTTAATTTTTTCAACAGATAGTTATTTTGCATAGATGGAAATAAATAAAATTGGTAAATTAGTATTTTTTGCATGTCTCCGGTAGTCTCCGGCAGCGGGCTGCTGCGAGCTTGCAAAAGTATTCTCACTTTTTCTGCGTACAGAAAGTTCGCAACACATTTATTTATTTTATTTATTAACAAGAAACAATTTATTTTTTATTTTTAATTAATTTGCTTTATAATTCTACAAAACAATAAAATTACACAAATGTAAACAACAAAGGTAAATATTTAATACAACGATGGCATTTATTGCATATGTTTAGTGTGTTTTCATTCTTATTTTCTTTTCTATAATTTTCCTTTTATTACAAACACAAGTTTTAACAATATTTTAGAGCACAATCATAATTTAAAAAATTATCAAACAAAAATTGCATTAAAAACTATAAACACATGAACCAAAACATAAAACAGCTGTTTCGAATATCGGTTTTATTTGTATTCGAAAATAACAAAACCGACTTGTTTTTATGACACCAAATGAAACCAATATTGGTTTGAAAAACCGACAATTAGCAAAACCGACTTGGATTCTATGACACCCCTGTATACCAACTTTTTTTGTTGTTTTAATTTTTTTAGAGTTATTAAATTGTGTATTTAGGTACTCAGTACTGCACTTATTTTTTTTAAGATCAATAGCAAAAAAATATTTATGTACTTTTGAAAAAATTTAACCGGACACAGATTAGCAAAATCAAATATGTAAAATAAAAATAAAACAAATATGAAAGATTACTAGTGATTGCTAGTGTTATAAAAATGAGTTAATCGAAACCCGCCAAAGTGTAAAGATTTTTCAACCCTTTGCTTTTTTGCCATCAGCTGTTGCCTAAATTTGTACCAATTTTCTGTTTGCGTACTTTTTTGGGCAACAGCTTTTTTGAGTTATTTTTCAGTTTACTCAGTAATAACTAATTAACTGTATTTTACTGTGAAAGTACTCGAACGCACCAATTATTTAACCAACTACATACACAAAGTGATGCCACTCAGTTTTGTTTCACGCCCATTTTTTTTTTTTATTTTTTTTTTGATATTTCAATAGTTATTCTGCTATTCGATAAAAACAAATCAGAGGTCATTAAAATCGGTACATCCGATTTTAGTGAACTTTCTTCTATGCGATGGCAAACCCAAAACATCATAAATCATCATAAAGCCAATTCCACCGGGAATGAGATTTAAGTCTTAACTATTTTTGGATCAATATAAACTCAGACATCTTTTGAGAAATCTTCCCAGTCGTTTGATATGAGCTCAATTTAAATCCAAAGAAATCACATGCAATATAAAAATTTAATTTTTTTTTTTGAGAATGTTTGCAAAATTTCCAAATTTTTAACATCTATTTTCCTACTCGGGGCGATGACAAACCCAACAAATCATAAATCGTCAAAATCGGTCCAGCCGTTCTTGAGTTATAAATGTTGCAACACACCCGACTTTGCTTTATGTATTTATAAATAAGAAGATATTTAATTCATATTAAATATAATCTTTAACATACTTGGGCGTACTGCAGTATATTTTTACTGTATTATTTATAGCAGTAACCAAATTCTTACTGTTTACTGAAAACAAATTCAGTAACTGTAAAATTTTTCTGGTTACAGCAATTTTTTTCAGTAACCACTGAAATTGTACTGCTTACTGAAACTTTCGAATCGGAAATTGCTTTCAGAAAATTTTACTTTTCGAAACGAAAGACGCGGGGGCTAGGCTAAATTTCAAAAGCAAATTTTACGGAGTATATGTAACATAAATAAATACCAACTAAGCCCTCATCGTTTCTCGGGATTTCGGAAAATCCATGTTAATAGACATACGGACATCGTTAAATCAATTTCGCTCCTCACAAGAACCCAGATTATATATGTATATTCTTTATAGGGTCTAAGATCAATTGTTTTTGGTTTAAATGTAAGTTAAGCGAGTCACTTTTGTGCTCGCGTTCTACAAACAGGCAGTAAATTTTTATTAAAATGTTTTCAAATTTACTTGTTTTTTTTTTTTTTTTTGTTCGGATTTCATGCTTTTTCATAGCAAAACTTCAAATCTTGTCTTCTTCTTTTTCTTTAGATTAAATTTTTTGTTGGAATACCCTTTTTGAATTGATGCGTAAGTGAATGCGGAAACGTAATCCAAATGCGGAATAAGAGTGAATATTATAGAAATTGCAAACTGAATCACAAACATACATATATACCCTTTCCACCTGTGGTAAAGGGTATATTATTAATCTCCAAAATATAATACATATCGTCAGCTCATTATTGGTTTGACTTAACTACCATTAAAAAAAATGATTTAGCTATGGGGTATATATTGAATACCCCCTTTCTGAATCCAAAACCTGTTTCCTGAAATTTTATATGGCTTCTGAGATAGTAAGCATTAACTTTGATATGGAACTCTTTTAAAGTTTATTAAGTATTGTTTTGCTCTACGCTCCATTTTTTGTAGATTGCAACAAATTCCTCAGACAAAAACGTACAAAATAAATTTTACTCTTGCTTTACTTTATTGCCGTTTATTTACAACAAGAAAATAAATTTCACTCTTGCTTCGCTTCATTGCCGTAAGAAAAAAATGTTTTTAAAGCAAAATAAAATGACAACTCAATACACAGCAGTAAGTAAACGTATGCAGCACAAAAAGCTACTTTACAATAACAAACAATAAACAGGTTGTGTGTTACTTTAATCTATTACAAAAAACCGACACACTCGTTATCGACACCGCCTTACACAATAAGGCCGATTAACTTCTAAGCACAGAAATTAAAATTAAAAAAATTAAAAGATTTTGTTTGTTGTGCTTAATTCCCTTTTTAAATAATTGATAAAAATATACTGAAAATTATTGTTGGAGGATAAGCTGTTCCTATGCGCATTTCACTGGTTGCTTAGGCCAGATCATCAGGAAACGTTCTCCTAAATAATTTTATAAAAGCCAAAGCTATCAGCAAACAAGACTACAGAGGAAATGAAAATTACCTACAAACACTCAAAAAGTCTTTTTTGCAACGATATCAAAGCTTAAACAAAATGCCAAACAATAAATCAGTGATGAGTTTTTATCTTTTCTTACATTTCCCGCTACAATTAGTTGGAATTCTCCCAACATTAATTGTAGTTAAAAGTGGGTAAAGAAAAAACATATTAAAAACAAAAACAAAGTGCTTTTATTGTTTTCGCAAGAAATTAAATAAAAACAATTTGCCAGTTCAGTTTTTAAGCACGTGCACTTGCTAAAATTTTGTTATCAAAGATTTTTTTGGGAATACTATTATTTATTAAAAGATTTTGTTTGTTGCGCTTAATTTTCTTTTTAAATAATTGATAAAAAAAATACTGAAATTTATTGTTGGAGGATAAGCTGTTCCTATGCGCATTTCACTGGTTGCTTAGGCCAGATCATCAGGAATTTTAGAAAAGCCAAAGCTATCAGCAAACAAGACTACAGAGGGAATGAGAATTACCTACAAACACTCAAAAAGTCTTTTTTGCAACGATATCAAAGCTTAATTAAATCAAAATTTTATATTAACATTTTAGTTGTTTTTAAATAAATTATTAATTAAAATATTAATTAAATATCAAAAAATCTTAGACTTTTTTCGTTTAAAAAAAATAATTTAAACTTGTAGAATTGTTGTTGGGAATTGTCAAAACTAATTAAAACATTGTTTTATTGAAACAAAAAATATTCAAAATTTTAAATTTTTACAATTTTTAGTAATCAATATAATCATTTTGGTAATATGTGTAAAATCAACAAATCGTTTGCTTAATTCTATGAATTTGGTGATTGGAGACAATTTTTAATTTTTTTCTCTGAGTTCATTCATGAACACTCACAAAAATTAACATCAGTAATGTTTTCTCCACTACGACTTTTTGGCATATGTGCAAATTTAATAATGAGCTGACGATATGTATGTATTTAAATTTAATATATGTATGTACTATAATGTTGCTAGCAACATGTTGATTAGTTTATCTCAATGCAGAATATTTTCAATAAAACTTATTTCGAAACAATTCTTTTACCATTTGTCTTTTTATTGTTATTTTTTATGTAAAATAACTAACAATTATTAACATAACATGTTTTTGGATTTATTTCCTTTTTTATAAAATTTACAACATTTTATAAAAAAGAACTGAACTTATTTTGGAGGCATTTGTTCTACAAACTTCTGGCTAGCTCTTAAACTAAATTTTCATATTGGTGTAGAGGAAATCAAATACACAAAAATGTAGCAAAAAATATCGACAAAAGAGCCAATTAGTTAAAAATAATTAATTAAACATAGATTTTAGTTTCGAAAATATTCCCGAATCTTTCTTATCTTCCTCTTCTTTAGAAGACGTTTTTGGTGCGGTAGTAGAAGATTTAGATGTTGAATTGTTTTCACAATTTGAAGAGTTTTGTCTGGTGCTTGAACTGCAAATGTAAGAAATTTTTATAATAGGTATTGTTTTCAGTTTCCTTAAAGTTCTATTAAACATTTGATAATACATTACGTTGCTTTCTTGCTGCCATCTTGTCGTTTGGCTAGACCATGTATTGAACCCGGTGTATTCATTTCCAATTCAGCATATCGTAGTAAGAGTTCTCTTTGTTCTTTGGTTAGATTTTTGGGAATTTCTATTTTAATATTTATATAATGATCACCATGACCATGAGAATTTACGCGTTTAAGACCTTTGCCTTTAAGGAAAATTTTGTGATGTGACGAAGTGCCTGGTTCAATATTTAGCCATTGATCTTCATAGACACCTTCAACACGTATAGTACCTCCTAAAACTGCCTGAGACAGGGATATTGTGGCATTTGTATGAACGTCAGCTCCATCACGTTTAAAGTATTTACTGGTCTCTACTCGGAAAGTAATGAAGAGTTCTTTTTTACCAACTTGCATTCGTACGGTTTGACCATTTTCAATACCAGCCGGTACAGGTACAGTTACTTTTTTTCTTTGTACTGTTTGACCTTTGCCCTCACATTCGGCACAGGGATATTTGATGTATTGTCGTGTTCCCTGGCAATAACGACAAGTGGAACGCATGACAAATGGTCCTGTTGATATAGTTTCCATACCTGTACCATTACAATATTGACATTTGCCAGGTTTCGTGCCGGGCTCACATTTACTGCCATTACATTTATTGCAGGTATCGACCACATTAACATTAATGTCTTTGTTGACTCCTCTTGCTGCTTGGGAAAATGTAAGATCCATCACCATTTCTTGGGAATGGCCAAAACCATATTGCGATTCGGCAAAATCATCAAATGAGTTTGTGCGGAAATTTCCTTCACCAAATATTTTGCGGAACAATTCTTCAGGGTCAATGGTAGATCTAAATTGCCAGTTCTGTGAAAATCCTTGAGGACCATGTCCTGCGAAACCTCCAGCACCTTGCCGTCCCATATTTTCTGAAGTTTGGCCAAATGTATCGTATTCACGTCTTTTTGTATCATCACTTAAGACTTCGTAGGCTTCAGAAACATCTTGAAACTTACGACTAGCATCGGGATCATCTTTATTCGTATCGGGGTGGTACTTTTTAGCCAATTGATAGTATGCCTTTTTTATTTCCTTAGCCGAAGCATTTTTCGCCACTCCCAACGTCTGATAGTAATCCTTGGCGTTGAGTCTCTGTGAGGTATAAAAGTTACGTTGTATTTGGTTTTTTTGCTGCTGCCGCTTATGTTGTTGTTGCTGCTCTAGCTGTCTTTGCAATACTAAATTTCCATTTGTTGAACTGAGGCTGGACCAGGATTTAGTGTTTTGTCTGCTGCTTTCAACATTTTCGATTGCTAACAGGGGTTGTTGTGTTACACTTTTAATTGATACTTTACGTAAAATATGAAAATTCAGGCGATTACACGTTATCATTTTTTTATATAAAATTTTCCTTTTTACACACAATTATTTCACAGCACACAAAATTCTATCACAATCTACAGCTGATGAAATGCCGTAACTTCCATGCTGCTTCAAAAGAAAAGGCGAACAAATGTCAAAGTTACTATTCACAATAGTATATTGTATGGTCGTTGTTACACCGCGTGTTAACCTGTTGTGAAACCGTTATTTTTATAAGAATTTTAAAAGTGCAATCAAAACAACAAGACCAGCAGTTAATTTTGAAATTAAAAAAACTACAATTTGTAATGAAAATAGTGAATTTATATTTAAATGTTCATAATTTAAACCAAAAAAATGAATTATCTGCCTGTTTTTGAAATAAAAATAAAGATGGTTGTTTGGGAGTTTTCATACAATATACTATAACAAAAAAAACTCAAACGTAGAATTTTCATGCAATATACTATAACAAAAAAACTTAAACGTATTTAGGTTTTTGATTAAACCTTCGCCAGACCAAAGATTTTTATGTACAATCGTTTACCATTACCCACCCAGGTTGGTAGGAAATTACCAATACCAATTTTTTCAAATTTCTTTTTTGCTGAAAACAATTTGTTCAGCGAGCAAAAATTTTCTTTTCAACTGAAACAAATTTAAGAAAGTTATTAAAAAATACTATGCTTACTGTTTCTAAATTTCCCCTCGCATGGAAGTTGGGTCGTGTAATACCGATTGCTTAATATAATCAGTCCAATTATGAATAAATATTACCCGGGAGTTTTTTCCCTTTCCTCATTTTTACAATTGTATTTACATAGGAAAAATGGGAGAAGGGAGAAAACTCCCGGGGAATTTGTATTCATAATTGGGTTGAATAACTATAACGTAGAAAATTTGAACAGGCAGTTTATATATGAAATTGCCTGTTTAACAATTTCAAATGTTAACATTTGTAAACAAAATTTCTATGGCAAAAATTTTTTTTTAAATATTTTTTTATTTAATAAGTAAATTTCATTTAACATTAATAAGACTGAAAATGAACTTCTATTTTCTCAAATTTTCCTATTGAAATTGATTCAAATAATCTAAGAAAATTATTTTATGTAATAGCAATGCAAATAATGTAATGTTTTTGTTTTATTTTCAGGTGATACAGGACCTTTGGTTTATCCTGCTGGCTTTGTTTATATATACACAGCATTTTATTATCTTACATCACATGGACAAAATATACGATTAGCTCAATATTTGTTTGGTTTAATCTACCTGCTACAAATATGGTTAGTTCTGCGTCTTTATGTTAAGAGCCGCAAAGTACCTCCATATGTGTTAGTAATCAGTGCCTTCACCTCATATCGCATACATTCGATTTATATATTACGTCTCTTTAACGATCCTGTGGCGATACTTTTTCTCTACGCTTCTCTAAATCTATTTATGGATCGTCGTTGGACCTGGGGTAGTTTATGTTTTAGCTTGGGTGTTGGATGCAAAATGAATATTTTACTATTTGCTCCTACTCTTTTCCTGTTCTATTTGATAAATTTGGGTGGTGTTAAAACAATCATGCAGTTAGCTATATGTGGAATGTTGCAGCTCGTATTGGGTCTACCATTTTTATTA
Source organism: Pollenia amentaria (assembly GCA_943735925.1). Lineage (NCBI taxonomy): Eukaryota > Metazoa > Arthropoda > Insecta > Diptera > Polleniidae > Pollenia > Pollenia amentaria. Next base: position 175,833,364 of record OX031010.1, on the reverse strand, counting down.
ACATATCCTTGGCAGTATATAAAGGGAAGTTTTGATCTAGGGCGCATATTTGAACATAAATGGACTGTAAACTATAGATTTTTACCGAGAGAATATTTTGAAAATAAATATTTCCACTTGTCTCTTTTGGGATTACATCTATTGCTATTAATTGCATTTGCCAAACCTACAATATCTTACTTGAAAAACTATGCCCGCCTGAGACAATTACAATGGCAATTACAGCCCCAACTAGACCAGCAGAACAAAAAACTAACAGAAAACAAAATCAAAAAATCCAAAAAACCCGCTAAGTTAGAAAAATATTTAGTTGAGAGAGAGGAAAAACTCACCGCCGAACAAGAAGCTTTTCTGAATAACTTTGAAAAAGGATTACAAAAATCTACGGGCCTTAAGGGGCCTCCCAAAAAGCAAACAAACGCAAAGGCTTACGAATCCCACTCAGACTCGGAAAAAGTTTTTATAAATTTCGATCAATGCACCCAATTAGCATTGTTGCCCTTTTTCTTGTGCAATTTTATTGGCGTTATGTGCTCCCGTTCTTTACACTATCAATTCTATGTTTGGTACTTCCACTCATTACCCTATTTAACCTGGTCCACTAACTACAGTTTGGGTTTACGTTATTTATTATTGGGTCTTATAGAATTTTGTTGGAATACTTATCCCAGTACCAATTTTTCAAGTATTGTTTTACATTTGTGCCATTTGATTTTATTATTTGGTGTCGGGCGCAATATGTTTAAAACTTTAAATCAAAGTACCACAATACGAAAACAGGAGGAATCAACAGAAAGTCAACGGCAAACGGTTAATGGCTCCCTATCACACTCGAAATCGAAAATTAAGAAACAGTAAAATATATATTTTAAATGATAAATTAATTAAAGAAATTCAAGTACATATGTATAAAATTTTTATTTAAAGACGTTAAATAAAATTTAATTAACATGAATTAAAGATGTGTATATTCTATATATTGTGTTAATGTGGTCAATATTAAGAAATAGGAGAAATACCACCATTTAAAGTCTTTTTCTGTCATTGCATTTGTAACATTTCTGAATAATCGTCATATATTATTTGGAGTGCTCAGAGCTGAGCCGAACCAAGTCATAAAATATTATTAATATATGTACATATGTATTTCAAAACGGGCGCAAAATTCTCCGCCCGTTTTTAGAACCCGAGCGCAAAAGTAACTTTTTTAACTAACGTTTAAAACAAAATGTTATTTAAACGAGTCACTTTTGCGCTCGCGTTCTAAAAACAGGCAGTAACTCTATCCAGTTCTGTTACGGAATAAATTAAAAAGTGTTTCGTTCCTAAGGTAACGGTAATAAACCCAAGGCAATGGCTTCAGAGATAAAGGGTTGTTCAATTACCAAACTTCAACATTTGCGGATGATAAGCTTTTCTAAGCGTCCACGAAAACTGCCATGAAGCATCTCGTTACTTGATGGATCATATATTTGAACTGGAAAAGTGGTTAAAATAATGCAGGATAAATGTCAACGAGCAAAAATGCGTACATATAACATTTACATTGCGTCGGGAATCATGACCCCCTATTAATATCAAAATTCAAATAATACTTCAACACTCGCATGTAAAATACCGCGATATGCATCTAGATCGGATTTTGACATGTAAATGGCATATAGAAAAAATTAACTCAAATGAAACCAAAAGCAATTCAAATTAATTGGCTTATTGGAAGAAACTTTGTTCTTAGTCTCGATTACAAACTTCTACTTTACAACTCTATCTTAAAGCCAACCTGGGGCTACGGTATTCAGTTATGGGGCACTGCCTCGGCCTCTAATACCGAAACAATTCAAAGGCGCCAAAAGCTTCACTTATTCCTTACTCACTTTTAATTCCTTTATTTTATATTTTATATTCACTTTTTTGGTTTTATAAAATTCAAATAATTTTTTTTCAATTCACTATTGCTATATGTATATGTATATAAATAGCTATGGCACAAGCTCTGTGTTTACATTTGTCCTTCAAGTTGTACAAAGAAAAGATAAACTAGGCAAAAAGAAAACAACATAAAAAAATGTAATTAAAAATTTAAAATTGATCATTAATTACAGCAAATTTCGATCTACCAATACAATTGGTTAAAGATTGATGCTTGACTATAAACCGACAGGCGCCGCAGCGGCGCAAACGGTAGAACGCAAAGAATTCTGATGAAGGGAATGTGGTTTTACTCGAAACATGTAAATTCGACCCGACTTCAAACCCGTGTTCGGTCAAGAATTATCAAAAAAAAAATTTAATTCATTTCATGGCTGTATACCTTGGGTGCCATTTTTTTTTCAAATTTGTTGCTGCTGTTACTCAGTTAAGATGCCGGTCACTAAAAGTCATAAATGTGGCGTCTGTGATGTTGCTGTGGGTAAATCTAAGGGCAGTATAATGTGCTCTAGATGTAAGCTGTGGCTTCACCTTCCCTGTGCCAAAGTATCGGAGAAACACTTAGCTTTATTTTGTGAAAAGCCTGATTCTTTTTTGTTCACATGCGCTGCTTGCCTTAGTGTTCATTCTGATGATGATTATTCGCTGAGGGATGAAGTTAGAACTCTGAACAATAACTTTAATGAGTTTATTAAAACTTGTCAGGTGGACCGTGACTCCTTCAAGGAATCCATTACTCAGATACTTGCTGATTTCAGGAGTGAAATTTCCTCATGTATTAAGGATATGAAATCTGATATAATAGGATGCAGTAAGTTAATAAATAATATTGATGCTGAAACCACGACGAAAATTTCTGCCTTAGAAGTTGAGAATGATCGTCTCCATCGCCGTCTTAATCGTGCCGATATTATTCTAAGTGGAATGCCATCTGGCTTCGATGATCTTATGCCGTCTGTTACGTCTCTTTGTTCTTTCTTTGGTTTTACCATTACGAACCATGATATTAATCAAGTTTGCTACATTTTTAATGGAAAACGAGTTCTTATCAGATTCAATAATGTCTCTTTGCGTGACGGAATCATGAGGGAGTACTTTAAAACTAGATCTCTAAAGCTGTCTGATGTTGTTGGGGGTGATATTGGCAGTCGGGTTTATCTAAATGAGCACCTGTCGCCCTTGGGCTCACAGCTTCATGTTCTTTGCCTTAAATTGAAGAGACTTAAAAAAATTTCTAAATTTAAAATACTGTATACGGACAAGGTGAAGGCCAAAGTTATATTGTTGGATGGGAAGGAAGTAATCTGTGATGTTGGCGAATGTGCAGCTCTTCTGAATGGAAATGCTTCTCATGTTCTTTAGTAAATTTTATTTTATTTATACAAGGTTGGGTTCTTAAATGTATTTTAACGGATTATCTTTGTCTCTGAAGTTTTTGATTGCCTCAATTGGCTTGTTTTATACCTTGGATAATTCGTTAGGATGCATTTTTTTACCTGATTGTTTGTGTTACTTGAATTCTTTAAGTATTTAATTTTTGCTGAGTGTATATTGATCTCGTTTTTATTGTGCTTTGATAGCTGATTTATTTAATGAATTATTTAATGTTTTTATTGATTTGGTTTTATTTTATTTTTAGTGTTCATTGGTTCCCCAACCCAGTTTTTGCAATTTTTAGTTATGTCGTTGAATAATGACAACATTGGTCCTGTTATAAATAGTGGTTCTTCTATTAGATCATCTCTATCTAAGTATTCTGGTATGTTGAAGGTGGCTCATATGAATTGTCAAAGTATTAAACCATGCACTAAAACCTCTAAATTTGATGAGTTCAAGGATATCGTTGGTGGGAGCTTTGATTTGATTGCAATTTCTGAAACCTGGCTAAAACCATACGTTACGAATCGTTCTCTCAGGATATCTGGTTATTCCCTGATTAGGAATGGTGGTGGTGTATGTATTTACGTATCTAATGCTATTAAACATAAAGTTATTTGGGGTATTTCGGAGACTGATTCTTGTGAATCTGTATTTATTGAAGTCTTTCATGAGAATTCCAAAACCTTATTTGGCTGTGTTTATTTGCCTAGTGGTGACCTTGCATCCTTTGAGAACTCCTGTACGGACCTGCTTCTGAGATACTCTAATATTATTATTGTTGGTGATTTCAACTGTAATCTTTTTAATACTGATAGAGCTAATGATGTGAGATCTCTCTGTGCTAGATGTAACTTGACGGTTTTTCATAATTCTAAACCAACTCATTTTAATGTTTCTAACCGTTCTACGTCTTTATTGGATTTCTGGTTACTGAGTGATTCATCCACTATGAAGTTTTCGAATCAGGTTCAATGCCCTGGCATTTCGCACCATGCTTTAATTTTTGCTGTGTTTGGTTTGGATTCGGGTAATCATGTGCAATATATTGAGTACAGAGATTATAATCAGATTGATTGGGATGGTATGTTGTTATTTCTATCGCAATTTGACACCTTGACATTTTTTCATTCCAATGATATTGATCATCTATGTAGGTCTTTGTCTTTCCTCATGGAATCTTTGTTTAACTTTGTTCCTTTAGTTCGCAGGAGGATTTCAAGGGGCACTGATTCTTGGATGAATTCTAGTGCTATAATTTTGGCTAAGTCGTTAAGGGATTTGGCTTACTCTGCCTTTAGGGGTTCCAATTCTGATGAGGACTGGAGGGTATATTGCCGGTATCGTAATCGTGCTAAAAACGTGATTCGGAAGGTTAGGAGAAAATATTTTGCAAAATTGTTTTCTGGTATTGATTCTAGTGCCATGTGGAAAGTTCTTAGGGGTAGTGGGTTTACCAGTGATAATGAACTTACACTTCAATTGAATGCTGAAGACATTAACACCCACTTTGTCAATTCTTCTTTTGCCAACTCTGATGACTTGGATTTTGGGATGTTTGTGGATGACGGGTTATTTTCATTTAGATGTATTACTGAGGATGAACTCTTTTTGGCTTTGTGTAAAGTTAGAGCTAGATCTGTTGGTACTGACGGCATCCCTATTACCTTTCTGAAATTAATTTACCCTTATATATCCCATCTTTTAATGTTTCTTATTAACTCAATTTTGATGTCATCGGTTTTTCCAATGGATTGGAAGAAGGCTCGCGTGGTTCCGATTCCAAAAGCTAGAGTGGTGCGTAACATAGATGACCTGAGACCAATTTCGATTTTACCTGCCATATCTAAGGTGGTTGAACATATTATTAAGAATCAAATTCTCTCTTTTGTTCGTAGTAATCTTGCTTCTTCACAGTATGCTTTCCGTTGCGGCTATAATACTACCTCATTGTTATTGAGTTTAACGGATGATATTCGTAGTAACTTTAATAAGGACTACCTGTCGTTACTAGTTTCACTTGATCTGACCAAAGCGTTCAATTCTATAAATTTCAACACTATGATTAGGAAGTTGAGACATAGTTTTAATTTTTCTAAGACTGCTTGTATGTTAATTTACTCTTATCTGTGTGGGAGATATCAGTTTGTGGACTGTGATGGAACATTTTCTGATATGCTTCCTTTGTTATCGGGTGTACCACAAGGTTCGGTTTTGGGACCCTTGCTCTTCATAATGTATGTTAATGATCTTCCTTTTAGTATCGACTCAGGGGTATGTAGGAGTTTCCTTTTTGCGGATGACGTTTTCTTATTATTTAGCTCTCATAGAGATAATACTGACGTTTTGGAATCGAACGTAAATGACAGCTTGTCGCTCTTTTCTCGATGGTCATCTAGAAATTCATTTTTTCTTAATTATTCTAAAACTAAGGCGATAATCTTCGGAAATACGGACTCTGAGTTGAATATTTTAATTGATAATCGAAGGGTTGAATTTGTGAATAGCCTTAAATGCTTAGGCATATTTCTTGATAGAAGCCTTACGTTTGAGAGTCATGTTAACTATTCTTATAGTAGAGTTTTAGGGATTCTACGGAGGATTTACTCTAATAATGTGCATTTGCCTTGTAGGGTTAGATATAGACTGGCCTATGCGTTGTTGATGCCGTTTATTTTTTATGGACTTGAAGTTGTCTCTGGTACGTTAGCTTATATATCTGCTAAATTGAATCGCTTGGTAAATATTATAGTGCGTTACGTTTATAATGTCCATCGGCGAGTGCACATATCGGAGTACGTTAGGACATTTCTTGGCTGTAGTTTCAGGGAATTCATAAAGTTTCGTTGTTTATTGCTTTTCCATAGAACGATTAGGTTGGGTGTTCCGCGCCGTCTTTGCTCTGAATTTTCTTTTTCACGATCAACCAGGAATCCTCAAATTATTATTCCGAGAATAAGATGTAGTTGGTTTGAGAGATCGTTTATTGTTAGGGTGGCAAGAAGCTGGAACTTTTTGCCTGTCGAGCTTCGTATTTTTTCACATTCTAACAATGCATTTCGTTTGAAACTGCTGATTCACTTTTCTTCTGTTCATTAATTCTTTTGGATTTTTTTTTGTATATAGTTGGTATGCGTTATGGTGAAGTTTTCTTTATATATATATACATATGTTATATATATATATATATATTTCTATATATATATATATATGTGGATATTTTCTTGGTTTCTTATTATATTTAACTTTCCGGCAATTTTCAGATATGTTCTTTCATTTTTGGCCTTTTGCGATGCTATTATAACATTGGACTAATTTTGTTTTTGTTTTGTTACTTTCATTCCTTGGGCTGGGGAGCCAATTACTAAAATTACTGAACTTATTATACTTATCTTTTTGAATATAGTAGTGTTTGTATAAGTTTTATTTTTCATATTATTCAGGTTTTTTTTTCTGCATCGTAATGTAAATTTATTGGCCTAATTAGGCTTGTTATATTACTGGTTGAAAATAAATAAATAAATAAATAAATAAATTCCTTCCTTCAATAAAAATAATTTAATGAAAATTAAATTTGATGAACTTAAGCCTAATTAAAATATCAAAAACTTGAATTTTTTTCAAGTATTTAGATTTTTATTGAATTTAAAATTTCAACTTATTTCTTTCCCAACATGTAAACAAAGCTTGGCATTCAGTATACAAACAAATAAAAAAAAAAAAAAACAAAACAATAAAAAGATGACTCGAAAATGTCACCAGTATGAATTCGCCTTGCTTCAAATCGATTTCAAGTTTAAATAATTTTTTTTATGAATACGCCAGGTAGTCGGCCATGTGCTGAAAATCGCATGCGATCTGAAAATCGCCAATTTTATTTAAGCATGTGCTAGATAGAGTTCACGCATTTTGTTTTTTTTTTCGAAGTAGTGGTCGAAAAATAAAACATATGTTTTAGCTGTCAAATTTGAACAAAAAAAAATAATTATTTGCATGAAAAATGCCGGCAGCTTTTATATTACGTGTTATTTTATTAAAAAAACTGTATTTTAAAAAAGAACGTATTAGAAAACGTCTTCTAAGGGATTATTACAACCCAAGAGATATTCCTGAACAATGGTAAGTGCCATAAGTTCAAGTTGTTGATAAATGGTTATAATTTCTTACATATTTTTTTCGAAGTTAAATAGAAACAGCTGCTCACAATCAAAACGCAAATATAAAAGAAATTGTTAAACAACAATCAGTATTAAAACAATGTTGTTTTTTAATTTTATATTTTCTATGAAAATTTTCTCAAAAGATTATGAGTTTTTAAAATAAATGGAAAAGAAAAACATTAAATTTCCTTTTTATATGCTATTTATTGATGTTGAAAGTAAATTTTAAAGGAAATTTACAAGTTCACATGTGGATCACATTACTGTAGGCTTGTGATTCGCCAAATTTAAGGCGATTACGAACTCCAGCACACCTTCTTTGCGATTTCAAATCGTAATCACAACTTTCTTGCGATTTGCGATTTCTAGCACATAGGCGAGTGTTTATTTATAAAAAATTATTTTATTTAACCGCAGAATACATATTAAAAAAAACCAAGGGGCATTTGTTCCCCCTTATAATTTTTAATCAAACAAAAACTATTGATTTAACCGTTTAATCAAAATCTAACAACTTAATTTAATATATTTTATATTTGATAAAATTTTTAATTGTTTATTAATTATTACATCAAAAAAATGATGGCAAGCTATAAATCAATATACAGTAGACGAACAACCAAAAAATACTATGCAAACATATAATCGGGGTACATTTGTACCCCTTTGTCATTTTTATCTTCACAAAAAAAAAATATTTATGTTAGAATCCTTTAATTAAAAATTAAGAAAAAGTTATTAGATAATTTGATACATTTGAATAAAAAGATCTTTAAACAGCCTCTTATTTGCTAATTTTTTCATATAAAAACTATGGTAATGCGTTCTACGGTTAACGTGTTTTTAAGCAAATTTAAATTTTTTTATTATTAAAGGATAGTTAACACTTTCACACTTTTCTTACGTATTCCATAATTCTTTGTGAGATAGAAATCTAATGAGTTTTGTTGTGACGCAAAAAATCTTATGTAACATTACAGTTTGTAGTCACACTATCACACATGAACATGCTTTTATTAAAATGCAACCCTGATCCAATGAAAAGTATTAGCGTTTAGAAAAATTTCAAACAACGATGAAGTCGTATGGGATGTCAAATGTTTTTCGTAATACTTGCATTTTTTATAACACATTAGCGGAGTTCAGTGTTTTGTGCAAATGGTCTTGCGAAAGAGCAAGTGCAAAATTTCATAGCTTTTTTATGAAATCTAACGGGAACTCTGTGTATTTTGTTGTTGGATTCAACAAAAAAGCTATGATATTTTGCATTTGCTCTTTCGCAAGACCATTTGCACTTCACACTGAACTCCGCTATTGCATTCACACTATCATCACACTTTTACCAATTACTTGAGTTTTTGACATGTATTAATACAAAGTATAATAGTGCAAACTAGCCTTCATGGACTGGAAGGAATATGAGATATTTCATAAACATTACGATTTAATTGTTATAAATATATCAATTTTATTCTTTAGTTTCGTTTCTGAATAATACTTAAATTGGATCGTTACTAATTTTTATTTTTTGGTTGACAAATAAAGATTTTTTATAAATTTTACTTTTTTCTTGATATACATTACATAAAAATAGTCATATATCATAATCAAAAATATTTTGGTTTTATGCCTTAAGCCAAAGCTTAACTTGCTAAATATAATTGTAAAAAAGCCTTGAAATGTGAAACCGCAAATTTCGTTTCAACTTAATATAGAAATAGTCGTCATATATTAAGCAAAAAATAAAAATTTTAAATAATCGCTGTATGCAAAAAAAATCAAACTCAAAAATAAGAATTATTAGCAATAAAAAATATAACTCAAACATAATTTTTAATATGTAATTATTTTTGTGTTGAGTTTGGCATCCCGTTTGATCCTGAGAACACCTATTGTGCAATTTCAAGTCAGAGTTACAAATTTTAAGCATTTTGCGATTGTCAGAACATAACATAACATATTGAATCATTCCTAAGAATTGTAAACTAGACTCTTGAGAGAAGAAAAACAATTTCTTTTTCCTTTATGACATGTGAAAATTTAAAACTTTAAAGTCGTTTTATGTAAAACTGATATATTGAGTTATAACTATGTTGCAGCAAATGAGCGATATGTTATATATTGGATTCGTAAAAAATCAATTAATCGTAATCTATACCTATATATAAAAATAAGTCCGTATATGTACGTCGCCGAACTAATCATAAACGCGTCGTGCGATTTCAACCAAACTTATACACTACGTAGGCAGTGGCCCATATATGGTTTATATGAAGTTTGGTTGAAATCCGATAACGCATGTGTGTGCGGTGCGTATGTGAAGTGAGTGTGTTTTTGCCGCAGGCATTTGGCAAGCCTTCAGTTCTCTTTATCTACACAACAACTCATGGCAAAACCAAAAATGTTGTCTACGAAAGAGCTCTAAGATAGTTTAAGTGATACATAGTCTAAGATTGTAAGAAACTAGAATTAAAAGTTGAATAATAGGGAGCAAAACCAACTTTATTAAAAACAAGTGTGTTTCTTTTGTTATTTTGTTTTGCCGTGCGAAGCGGGCAACGGGCCCGCTAGTATAAATAAATAAATTTAAGAAAGCAAAACTTTTTTAATCGTTCTGAAATTTAGGTTAGATACATTGAATCAAAAATAACCAGAGTTTTTAATATTTTTAATGTAAATAATGTATTAATTTTTTCCTTTAATAGCTTTTGTAAATAAGTATTTTACAGACATGTTCTGAAAATCACGTGATTTAAAATCGCATGCTTTTAAAATCACACATGTGATTTTGTGGTGTTCCAAAAGTCACACCATTTTTGTGTGTCTTGGTGAGCTTTTGGCAATTGAAAAGCACACCGAAAAAAACACAAAAACGGAACGCCACTATCACACGTGTTATTTTAAATGGCACATGTGATTTGAAATCACGGTATTTGAATTAAAGTGATTTTCAGAACAGGCCTGTTCATTTTAATTTCGTAGTTACTTGAACAACTTTAAAAAAAATATATTCAACTTCATTAAATTATAAATAATTTTATAAGTCTTTATTATTTTGTAACCATTTGTTTCCAATGCGGAAATAATAATAACGTTTTTTCTCGAACAATAACAATTTTACATTTTAAAACCGAAATAAAAAAATTGTTTAAAATTCCATTAAAAAAAGTTAAGAATTTTAAAGAGCCTAATAACTAAAGTTTTATAAAAAGAATTCAATATGCTTAACTTAAAAACTAAATAATTTACAAATAAAAAATGCTTTATTATAAAAACTAATAAAAAATGTAAATAACGCGGAATCTATAATAGATCGTTTGTTAAAAATAAAATAGAAAAATTTAAAATGTAAAAAAATAGGTGAAAATAAATTAATACAGTAGAAGTAAAAAACTAACAACTCAAATTTGTATTTGTAAAACTAAATCACTCAGTGCAGGTGGTTGCCGTTGAGGGCGTTGGATGTAAAGAAGGCGCATTAGGGTTTGATATGTTATTTGATGTGGTTACATTATGATTAAGAGATGATGATGCCGTAATTGGAGACAAAGGTCTCATTTCTCCTATATCGGCCGTAGATAAGGAGTTCTGCTGTTGTCTGAGCGGGCAGTTGGAGGAGGAATTTTGAGATTGTACACTAAAAAAACGAAGGAGAGTAGTTTCACTATTTCTTCGACTTGATGTGGGTGTACGTGGCTGATGATGATGTGATGAAGACGAGGGTGATGAAAGATGATTTTGAGATAAACGCCTACGAGGAGTTGTTGATCTGGGACTGCTCTCTGACTGGCGAAGACTTTGCAATCGAGGAGACGATACTTGAGTTACTGTACAGGCCGCAGCTCCTCCAACACTTGCTACTTCATTAGTATTATTTGCTAGAGGATGGGATTGTTGTTCTTGCATTTTCTCTGTCAGTGAAGTCCCCCGACTTGAGGACATTAATTTTTGTTTGCGTATTTTCGTAAGCCAATCGACCTTATCTTTTAGTTTTCGTTTCGGTGACATAATTCCCAAATGAGGAGCCTCACCATCTAATACATAATTAGGTAAATTTGATGTGGGTGAAAATATCAAAGACGAGAAGGGTTGTTGTGTAGGAGTATGGCTAGCCTGCACACTGGTAGATGGCGGTGAAGTAAATGAGGCCGCCGAGAGATTAATTTCTAAACCTGGACGTCTTTCGGCCAAAGGCGAAGGTGTATTATTACTATTATTTAAACCTTTTGTTACATTTGTTGTCAAACTGGATGGTGGTGTCTGTAAAACAGAAGTTTCTTGTTTGTTTTCTTGATTGGAATCGTTATTTAACAAGGTTTCGTGATGGGTTAAAGGACTTGAGGGATTGACATCAATACGTATGTTACGTTCTTCTGGTATACTAGATAATTGCTTAAAAATACTTCTTGAGACAAAACAGGCTGCTGAACTTGATGAAGAGCTTGATGCACTGGAAGGACAAGGACTAAATAGTCTACGTCCTCGGGTTTCCAAAGTTTTTGGCCTTTTTGGTTCATGTACGTCCATGTCCCCACTTTCATCACCATTTGGATTTGTTGAAGAGCAGCCTAACATTTCTAAGAAACTTCTTTTTGTTGATACTTTCTCCACGGTATTAGGTGTTCTTTCGTTCTGTTCCACCAGCCTCTTTAAAGACCTTGGCGTACTTTCTAATTCTCTAAGGTTATATTTATGTGTAGATGCTGTATGGTGTGCATGTTTGGAAAATTTTCTAATATATTCAGCCTGACCACGATAGTTTTCTGCAATGTCTGAAACTGACAATTCCTCCGGTCCTATACGCCATATTTTGTGTCTAGCGTCATCACTACAAGTAATAATGGGACGATCGTGCGTAGCACCCCATGCAACACATGTCACTTCCACCGCATGTCCCGATAAACCTACTAGCGGTTCATCTGGATATTCTAAATTCCATATGTAGGCTTTTTCATCAGAACTGCCACTTAGTAAGTATTTACCATCTGGACTTAGGCAAGATTTTATATAAAAGGTACTATTTAGGAGGCCACGATAACGTGCCAAAGGCTTTGGTAAACATGAGTGTAAATTATAGCAGTAAATTGTATTATCCATACAATTGGCAAAAAGAAGAGAACCCGAGTCATCGACTATTAGGTTTGTAAACCCCTTAAAGGTGGAAGTTCCGGCATACGGCAAACTGTGTTTTGGATGCGGCTCCTTTTTGTAGGTACTATAGTTGCGTCTTAGATCCCAAACTTTTATAATGCCATCGCCAGCACCGCAAGAGATTAAAGTGTTTTCATCCTAAAAAAAATACACCATTTTAAACTTTATAGATATTTGTAGAAAATTATTTTATTTTTAACTGAATATAAAATGTTAACTAAAAAAAATATGTATACTGAAAGAGATATAAGAGCACCATTTTATATCTTTTTACATGAACAACCCTTCATCATTGATTTTTTTTTCGTGATGCTGCGCTCCAAAATATCTGGCATAATATGACTGCATCGTTTTTTTTTTTTTTTTTTTTGTAATAGATCAAATGACTATCGTACTAGACATAATTTCAATCGGCTTCGATTACCTCCACCACTTTTCAATCTGGAGCGCACTTCGCTGTAATCGAATACAATAAGGGGTATTATATCTAATCAAGGCCGTATACAACAAAGCTAAATTCCTCATTAATGTTAAAGTAGGTGTTTGACAGGTCTGCCCTTTATTCTATATATAATTCAATATGTGCCTTTAAAACGTTATGACCAAACCGACGTCAATGACAAGCGAGATCACGCAATGATAAAGAACCCTAAAACCAAAGCAAAAAGTATATATGTATAAAAGCAACATGCAACAAGTCAGATTACATCAGACAACAGATACAAGTGGAATAATTTCGCCACCCGGTCAGTATAACAACGAGGGGCTCAAAAGAAGACGCAGGATAGCCTGTCCTCAAGGCCAGAGAACCCATTGACCAACTTAGTTATGTGTGGATATCATAAAATATCTCCAAACGCACGAAAATCCACATCTTCTATAGCGTTGTACGATTGCGAACCATAGAATGCAGCTCGACGTGATGCCTTATTCGAGTACTGAACTTTTTTAGGCAAAACACCATCAGTAATGAAAGATAATGAGCCAAAACCGTGCAGATGGCAATTAAGTACACAATCTGAAAGCGAAAATGACGGTGGGCAGCTTAATCCATACCTGACGTCGACAACTCTATATTTATTTATATTGAAGCAGCAAAAACCAAAAAAAGGAGAACAAGCTGAAGGCGCAATTGTTGAGTTCCTATGTTTCTTATAGGAATAACTGGAGTTTATAATAAATTTTTTGCATATAAATAAGTCATTTTTTGTGTTTTTTTGTTGTTTGCTTAAAATAAAACAAGTTTTTTTTTCTTAGTTTTAATAAAAATTATATAGGTATAAATATATAATCATTAATTTTTTAAATAAAAAATCTTTACGATCACTGATAAAATCAATACAAAAATAAAGTTTAGTCTCAAAACTAAATAGATATTTTTAGTGAGGAAAAAAAATATGTATAAACTTGGTGGGCAATACTTACTTGGAATGCTAATCCTGTTATACTGCTTGATGTTGTGTTAGGTGGCATTTTAGGTGTTCGTGAGCGTTTTCTCTGGGATACTGGCGTACCCGGACCACCAACATGACCACTATATATACAATTATCTGCTCTTGGAGTCATATCTAAGTTTAAATTAGCTCTAGTATCCCAAATAATAATAGCGCCATCCCTACCACCAGTGGCAAATACTGATGAATCATTCTTACGAAAAGCTGCTGTTTTAACTGAACGAGTGTGGCCCACGAACGGTCGAACGGCTATAATCTCACTATTTGTAACTTCCCAAAGACGAGCTGTATGATCACCTGATGCCGAGATAAAACGCATTTGTCCCGGTGCCCATTCCAAATCGAAAACGGCATTAAAATGACATTGTGGAGCTGTTAAAGCCTTTTCATCCGGCTCATAGTTGCGTTGGGTTGTATTTTGCAAGGCAATTTTACCATCTTCGTTGGCAATTGCCAGCATATGGCGATAACCTTCACAATTAGCAAATTTTGCTGCAAATATTGGAGGTTCCGGATTAAAATCTGAACTGTAATTTGAGGGCAATATGCCACGCCAACTATCCTCTTTTGCTACACACAACCGCCTCAAAGCAAAGTCATAGCTCAGGTCAATTGCTGCAATTGTACAATAATAAACTGTATTATAAAACAAAGAAAAACTGACAGGTCAGCATTTTTCAACAGAAAATTAAATAAAATGGTATACATTTGTAGAAATTTTATTTCAAAATTATTTTTAACAAAATCCTAGATTTTATCAACCAAAAAACTAGGCGCTTATATTTCCCGCCCTGTTTTTATTTAGAGGGGAAGTTTTGGAGCCAAAACTTCATTATTAAGCGCCAAATGTTTATCGTTGCTTTATTTTTACCAAGCCCCCTCTACTTCTCATCAACTTCATTTAATTAATTATTTACCAAAAAACTTATGTTTACTTTTTTCATCTCTTGATTTTCATCAATACTTACAAGTTCCCTGCTGTCTGCTGAAGTAGTTTTGTACAAAATTCATCGTTTCTTTCATTTTATTTATTTATTATATGAATATAATTATTTTTAATTTATTTTACACTTAGTTGCAGCACAAAATTCATGTTCAATTCTAATGAAATGAAAGAAAATTTTGAATGAAACAAAAAAAAAATTAGAAAAATACGTCTGACAGTTGTTGGCGTAGTAAAAAAATGCGCGCTGTCAAATTGATCAACTGATTTTTCGAAGTGATGGCAATTTAGTGATTTTTTCTTCTGCTAAAACAAGCGACTATAAATTACATATTTAAAACAGAGCTAGTGTTGACGTATCGTAAAGTCACGTGGCATAATT
This sequence comes from Pollenia amentaria, assembly GCA_943735925.1. Lineage (NCBI taxonomy): Eukaryota > Metazoa > Arthropoda > Insecta > Diptera > Polleniidae > Pollenia > Pollenia amentaria. The sequence continues at coordinate 175,817,968 of OX031010.1, read as the reverse complement.
TAAAGTTTTTAGAGTAAATATTTTCTCAACATCCAACTAAAGGCCCAACCATAATATGCATAAGTTAGCTTAAAGTACTGTCAAAAATTAACGAAAAGTCTGTCAAATGCATGAGAAGATTAAAAGAGACTTTAAGGTGGCCATAATGTACTTACATAAACTTAAAATCCATGTTGCATATTTGTGCAATATTTGGTTTTCTTGCGAGTACTTCAAATAAAGAAGCACCAAAAATTACAGCCCTGTATTTGCTTATTTTATGTTTTGTTTAATTTGCCAGCAACGTTCAAAAAAGAAAAAAATTGGTGTTTGTTGTGCATACTTTTTAATAAAAAATGGATACAAAATTAAAATATGTAAAATTCGTCTTTTTCTATATTCTTGTTTTTCTTTATCCATTTCAACTTTTTTTTTTTTTTTGTAACAACACACAAACAGCTGATACGTACGGAATGTGCGTTCAGTTTGGCACTTTGCTTAAGCAAATGACATTTGACGAAACTTAACGGCAAGTTTCATTAAGTACATTATAGTTGGCCACATATGTTTTATATGTATTCGCACGGTTGCTTAAGCCGACTTAAGCGGCCTCATGCATATTATGGTTGGGCCTTAAGCGTATACCGGCATATGTCCGCCGCACTGTGGCTGAAAATTGAATTTTATCGGCCAAAAGTCCAACTTTTTTGTCAACGCCAATTTAAAAAATTTTAATGCCATTCGATAGCAAACATATTAGAACTAAGGTATCTAAAAAACTGGATTAAAATATTAGAAATTGTTGGTGTGGCTGCTACTGGAGACAAATACTCTATGTTGTTTTAGAAAAAATTTAATTTCTGTAAATTATATCAGAACTAAATTATGATTTCTCGCAAACTGTTATCAATAATGGGTCGACTTTTTTTTTGTTATATTAGTGGAATAATTGACCTTAAGAAATAGTTCGTTACATCACTGTACGATTTATACCTGATGTGTTATTAAATGTTTCCCCAGGTTCTATATTTTAGTTAAATCTGAATATCAGAGGAGTAGAACTTGTTAGGGTCAAAAGGGGTTAAAGAAATTTTATAACCATCAGAAAGCCCATATATACTCTTGCAACTGTTTGGAACTGTCCGATGAATACATTTTTCATTTTAATGAAATTACTCGCAACATTATTTTTGATCTTTTTATTTTACTGAAATATAACATAATGGTTTACGAAAGTTTTGTTTTGAAAAATAATTCTGCAACTGATGCAATTCTTGAAACTGTCTTAGCAGAGCAGCTTTTGAATTGATTTGAAAGAACATGGGTCCATAGAGGGTCTAGAAAGTGACTTGTAGATTTCTAAAATTAATAACCTCGGATATAAAACTTTTAAAAATTCGCGAAAAATATATGGATTGCAAAATAATTGACTTAAAAAAGATATGCTTAAACGGATTATTTGGGTTGATTTTTTACGATTTTCGAGTTTTTTTAAATTGGTTTATTATCAAACTGTTATCAATAGTGGGTTAAACATTTTTTATATTGCTAGGAAAGCAGACTTTAAGTTATGGTTTGTTGTATTTTTAAATACTTATGCATTTTTCTGTAAGTATAGTGGGATATTTGAGGCGAATGTATATGCGTATAAAGGCAATACATATGATTACTGATTTTTACTATTCCATCAAAAGATGTCCAGAAATATATAAAAATGTTTATATTTTTTCAAAAGAAAACGTTATGGATATGCTCGTAGAAGCAATTTTTAGTCAGTTTGACATTTGCTTCTCCCGCATGCCCTATCAAAAAAAGAAAAAATAAAATTTTTCAAGCAAAAAAAAATGAATTTGAGTAAAAAATTTTAATAATTCAACACACCGATTTTTTTTTAAATTAGAACAGTAATGTTTTCTATGCTTCTATGCTGTTCGAATGCTAAATAGTGACAGTACTGCCATTTTTGTTAAATCGTTTTTCCCGGATTGGGAATTTGGGTTATTTCTTAATCAAAAATGGGGATGGTTTTTAGTCCATTGTTTTAAGATCTTTTCGGTCTAACTTAAAAATTTTATTGTGATATTTCTATCCATGTCAGATTCGTGGAATGTCAAACATTAACATTATTATTTCTTTTGTGTAAATAATGAAAGGACTTTCAATATGAGTAAAAATGCCAATTTTAAGGTTTGACATTCTATAAATCTGACATTAATAAAGATATTATAATGAAATTTGGAAGTTTTGTTGTTCTTCAAACAGTCCACTTAAAAACACTCCCCTTTTTGAATAAAAAATACAATAATTCTCTATCTCAATCAAAAGCATTTTCATACAAAATGCTGAAAAACATCAAAAGTTCCACCTTAAATATCTCAACAACTGCTAAGCTGATTTTAATAAAATTAAAGCTGTAAGAAAGTTCAGGAAGTTTTTTCTCCAGCAAAAAAAATTGCAATATTATCTATATCGATTCAAACGTTACAGATTTTTGGCCGATGAAAACCGATTTTCAGCCACTGTGCGCCGTGTTTATATAGCTTAAAGGCTATGTTTTTTGAGGGAAGTTGAGCTATATTTTATTTGAAACCATTGCGCCCCTTATTGCATAATATAGAGCAAATTGGAAATAATATGGCGAACAGGATAGTGCCACTTGCCGCACAGCCATCGAAACAATTGCTCTTTTGCGCGAGTAATTCAATGGCTTGTTATCTCACGACGTGGGGATGTTAATTGGCCGCCAAGATCATGTGATGTGATACTGTTAGACATCTTTCTTTGGGGATATTTTAGAATTAAGCCGATATTTTGTTTCACATATAATTTTCATAAATTCTTCTATCATAATAAAAACTATTAAAATAATTCTCTTAAAACTTTCTGTTTTATTTATAATTAACATCGTTTTGGTTGGACCATGCTTTAGTAGATACATATTTGTTGGATCGTGTTTTAAAAACAGCCCACAATGAAACCGATTTCTCCTAATATTTTCTATAATTTTTACAACTTTTAATATTAATATTTTGCACTAAATTACTACACTTAAAGAAGTAAAATTTTTTTTCCTGCAACAAAATTTTAAAGCATTTGCCCAAAGAGAAGCACTGAAAATGCCTTACGGTCGGGATTCACTATCTTACACGATCTCAAGATTAATTAACACTGAAATCTGCCGAAATTCTATCCAACATAAAAACATGTGCAAAATCTGCTGTCAATGCCACACTATCCCACAAAAAAGATGCAAACTCAAATGACTCAGCTACTTTACAAGAATTCGATTAGGGTAACAGAATAAGAATCTATAATTTTATGAACATTTTTATAAACATTTTCAAGTCGGACAGACTTGTCAAAAGATCTTTGACTCGATTCATTTTTAAGCCACATTCTCATACTTTATGAGCAGACAAGATTTTTTGACAAATCGTATGACTGAATAGGATAGTGAATCGCCGGCGTAAATAGCAATACTGGTACCAGGATGTACTTATTAAGTGGCCTCAGTTCTACAAAAACGACATAAATTTTTTTCTTCGTGTTTGATGATGACGTTTGATGTCTTTGTTTGCCGCAGTTCTAGCAACAAAATGCCTGTTTTTTTTTTATTGTTGCATTGTTGTAGACGTGAGGTCAATTTATTAATACTGTTAAGGGCATAATAAACCACACAAATTGCTTGGCAAACATGCACTTTGTTCTTGCTTCTGTTTGGCAATAAACGACACAATCTTATCTCGTACAAACATAAATTTTTCATTTTGGATTTGTTTTCAATGCATGCAGACGACGATTGTGCTGCGGCAATTTTGCTCGCGATTTGTTAAAAACGGAGAAGAAATAAAAAAAAAAAAGAAAAATAATTTGGAGTAGAGAGCCTTAAGTAACAAGCTGTTTTGGGGAAACAATGCTACTAAAAAAATTAGAATTTACGGCTGAAATTGATTTTACTGCTTCTTCTTCTACGTCTTTACTCTGCAGAGTTTTTGCTGAAATGATTACTTTTAGCACTAGACACCACAAAAAGTTTGACAAATATCTAACATGTCTGCCAAATATTAAAAATTTTTAATATTTCTCCAAACATTGCTTCAAATGTTTGTCCAAACAGCAAACACCCCAATAAACAACACAAAATATTTGTACAAACGTAAAATTTTGACATCTTTGCCAAGCTATTTGTGTGGTTTATTATGTCCTTTACGAAAGTAACTTTAGTTAAGAATAAGTTTAATTTATTAGTTTTGTATTAGTTAGTTATTAGTTTAGTTATTGCTTATATGTAATCCTTTAATTCCCTGTGGAACATTGGGCCGCTTTAGTTATTGCTAGTTATTATTTATTGTATTTACAGAATTTTCTAGTACAAATGTAATGTTATAATTGTATAACATAATAGTGTTAAGATTATTGTTAACCCATAAAGTATGCTTTAGTTTATTGATGTATAATAGCTCAATTTAAATTCAGCCATAGTGTTAATGCATAATGATATTAGTTGAGTAAGTTTAGATAATTGACGCTAAAGAGCATTCCGGAGACAATTCGAATAGCCTAGAGCCATCTAGAAGTTTTGGTTAGAGTATAAATACTACTCTCAGATGGCACTCAAAATCAGTATTAGTACAAACAATTAAGTGTGTAGATCGCAATTATAAGTTGTCTAAGTGACTAAGTTCTAAATAAAGTTGTGTGAATAGTTTATAGCACAGGTTTAAAGTACCAGCTTTAAGTAAAGTGCTTAAAGTGTTGTATTTATTTTATTTAAGTTGCAATAAAAGAACTCAAGAGGTTTATTATAAAGGAAATACTCTAAAAACGTTATTTAAAGTGCAGTAAAAATAGCAGCTCTGAAGTAAAAAGGTTATTTAATTTTACAGCTTCTATTAAAAGATAATTGCTCATCAATGTATTACAACATTTGTTGCTTGTTGTATTCAAACACGTATTTATGCACTCCTTAATATCTAGAGTTGGCAATAGAATTTGACAGCTACCACGTCAATAAATGCCAAACACATTGCGCGTGTGTTCGGGTAGTTATATCTAAACAAATTGCTGTTGTGATCGAGGGGTTAAGACAAAATAATAAACTTGGCACTACTTATCGTATTTTGGGCGGCCATGTTTCAAATATAGACAATTCAATTTTAATTTATCTGCAATTGCAATTTTCTTTATTTGTAAAATTTTTTATTATTTCAAAGTCTAGAAAAAATGACAATTGAGGACGACATGGCGTCATTTCGTGTATGGGCCACAAGACTAGGGTGTCCGCCCGATGCCATGCCTAACGAAGACGCTTTAAAATCGTAAGTGTTCAACATTAACTCGAATTTTTTGTAAACCAGAAATATTTTCTTTGTAGTGTTTTTAAATCTCGTCAACGGGACTATTTTTGTAATCTGATGCGTAGTGTTTGTCCGCGTCAGGAAGTACAAGATGTTAGGGAGAATATATTGATTCACAAAGTGGAAAAAACTAGAGGGCGTGTTGTGCCGGTAAGAAAAGTTTAAAATTATTGTGTTTTTCAGACCAATGTTTTACAATAACATCATAGCCAAATTAATTTTCAACATAATTTGTTTCATAATCTATAGCTAAATATAATAAAAAAGGCTGAACTGCAGTTTACGAGGCACACGAAAAAAAAAATAAAAAAATGCCACCCGATTCAGTATAAAAAACAAAAAAAAAAAATAAAAATTAAAATTTAACGGGGCTGAGGCCCCCTGGACCCAAAAAACCGCCCGCCCTCTTAGTGGAATTTGTGGGTACTCAAATTTAAGGTAATTGTATAAGAAAAACGAAAATAACAAAATTTAGGGCGGGTGGGACTTCTGGGGCCCTCTGGGGCAGCAAATTATAGGTCATTTGCTCACGATTTCAAATATGCATTTTGTTTTTGTATTCGATCGATCATTATTTTCCCCTCTACATTAGTTTAATAATCTTAGACGCAGACAAGCTTTAATTAGTGAAGCCGGTGTTTGTCATACCTTAGAGGAAAAACTCACGCCCGACCAAAGGCCGGCTATTCAGAGATGCTTTTGTTAGCAAAGCCGGTGTTTGATATACCATAGAGGAAAAAACCTTGCGCCCGGGCAAAGGCTGGGTATTACCTTTACTTTGAGTACCCACACATCGATATAAGTAGGGTTGGTCCACTTCTTTTGCCTCAGATGGCGCCAGAATCCCCGCCTGCCCTAAATTTTATTATTTTCGTTTTTCTTACTCAATTACCTTTAGTTTGAGTACCCACACTTACCACTTAGCAAATGGCCTGTTTTTTTGGATCCAGGGGGGGCCACGGGCCTCGACCCTCTTAAATTTTAATTTTGGTTTTTTTCTTTTTTAATACCAGAAGGGTAAACTGCATTTTTGCCACAAAAAAAAAAACAAGTATAAATTACCTCTAGAACCTAGAAATTATGAGAGTTATAGTAAAATTTATATCAGCTGATTTATAGAGTATAATTCTTGTGTGCATAATATGCACGAAATGTAAAAGTACACATACCGGGAATGTATATTGTTAAAGACATAAGAGTGCAACAAAAAGTTTATTGTGAAACCACCTGGACGAAACTTTTTAACTAATGATACATACAGCTACAAACACTATTAGTGGGACACATCATAAAACTACTTAGTTAACATATTGTGTTGAACAGTTTTATGTAAGTCTGAATTAAATTGGGATAATTAAAATCATGCATATAAAATTAAATACCTATATATAACATGGTACAATTATAAATTGTGTTGACGCATCATTTTAGACTTCTGCGATCGAGAATTGCAACTTTATTAAAGAAATTCAAACGGAATTACAGTGACTCACATTGAAATTGAAATGTAAAATACTCTAAAAACTAAACACTACTGTAAAAAAGATAACAAGAGATAAATAAAAAAAAAATTTTAATTTCATAAAATTTAAAAAAAAAACTAATATTGAGCAAACTAAAGGAAAATTTATGTCGCTGAAGTTTTCTTATTTCAGATTTCAGTTTTTGCATCAAATTTACTATTACATTCAAGTCTGGTTAAAGAACGCAAGGACAATGATAAAATAGCCATTTTTTAACAACACTAACAGTATGTTTTGGAGCATTGTCCCGATATAGATGAAAAATGTCTCTTATTCCAAGTTTTTCTTCACTTTGCTTGAGGTTATTTGTTAATTTATATGCTGCATTTAGCCTACATTGCCTTTAATAATTCAACGCATGCCAAACAATCACATACCAACCACCATGCTTGACTGTCTGGTTTGGTTTTTCCAGACGTAAATGGTTCACTCTGGTCCGAAAAGGTTATACATATTTCTTTCATCCGTGAATTAAACGTGTTCCAAAATGAAAAGTCTTTTCCAGCATAACTGTGTGCAAACTGTAGACTTATTTTTTACTTACAAGAATTCTTTGTATGGTTTTAGGGCAAGAGCTTATAATAAATGTTCGACCCTATTCCTACGAAGACGGAACCTTTCTTTTTAATAACGATTACCAACCTTATAGTCATTAACTGTATACTTACTTGACATTTTCTTATAAAGCTTTAAAAAATAACGTGATCGAAATTAGCAATTACAATTTTTGATTTTGTTATCTACATAGAAGTGTATACTTATTATAGTGATTCACTGTATACTACTTTTGTTTTAAGAAATATTCCTATTTTTTATTGTACTGTATTCAAATAATGCTATTAAAATTTTACTAAAGGTCTCGGAACGCTTATTTTTGCCACGAGAAATGCAAACCCATCTGAAAGTTCAAGATCTAAAAAAGAAACAAAAGGATTTGCAACAACGGCATAATGAATGCAAAAAAGAGTACGAAGCGCTGGCTGCTTCAATTAAAGCTAAAAGTAAATTTAATCAATGTTATAATTCACCTTTTTATATTTAAATAATAAAATCTCTATTATTTTCTTAAAAAGACATACAAAGAATAAATTTGGAAAATAAATGTGATGTATTGGAAGCTAAGGTACATATTTTAAATCTCAAATCTAAGTCTTTTAATAAGGAAATTGAAAAGGAAGAACATAATAGAGAAAAAATTATTGCTACAATGCCTGTAATCTTAACGAATGAAAATAAAAGTGAACATATTGCCACGGAGGCTGTAAATAAAGCCCTAAAGGAACTAGACGACTTTTATACATTTTGTGAAAATAATACAAATGGTAAGTTAAAAAAGAACATACATATTTTTTTGTAATGATTTTTAATCATTTGAATTTTTTTGAAAGCACAAGAATTACAAGAAGCAAAAACCATTTTGTGGAGCAATTTTCGCAAAATATTTACTAATATACCTGTTTTTCTAATATTTAATGCCATTATGCGCTTAAAAGAAGATCAACTGCAATACATTATGTCTTTAAATAAAACCGCTACTAATGAATCTCATACAACTAGCACCACTAATAATCGTGAATCTTTATCAAATTTCGAATTAAATCTTATGAAAACAAAATCGAATTTCTTAAGTCTTGTGGGTAAATATTTGTCTGCTTGTCAGGAACGGAAACGTTTGGAAGAACAATACATTACAGCCTTTAATGAGTTTGAAGATAAACTTTTAGAAAAGGTTAAAATATTTAATGCGGATGCAGATTCGGAACGAAATGAAGCTATTATGCGTAACTATGTAATACAATATTATTCACTGAATTTTACAAAAGGCGAAAACGAATATATAACCCAACAGATTGAAATGCTAAAAGCAGAAATAGATAATTCTAAAAAACATTTAGAGAATCATGAGGTAAGGTTATTTTTAAAACTTTTGCAATTTTTTTTGTAGTTGATTTATTATTTATTATCGTAATGGGTGTTATAAAACAATAATAACATAGATTTTCAGTTCGCTAGAGTAAAACAATAACTCAAAAAATCCATGTCTTGTTCGTGATTTCGGACCACGAAATACTTGCGTACAATTCACAAAATGCTTAAGTAAAATACAAAAACCTTCCTGTAGTTTCAAATAAAAAAATTGATATTACGAAATATTTTTGTAAATTTGGTCAAGGTTCTTGTATATTTGTAAATTTAGTTATGTGAAACTTTTTATAAAATTATTGCCACTATTACGGTTTAAAACTCAACTCTAGTTCGGTTCAAATTTTGTGTTTTTTATGTTATGGTTTACAACTCTGTTATATTGCGGTTAACAAAATCATCAATAAATTACAACTCATCGCTAGTAGTTGTTGAGTTGAGTTGTAAGTCACAATTTATATTATACGATTTTTGTCGTTGCGATTCTTACCTTATGGGCGAGAGGGGAGAGAGGAATTAAAAGGGGTACACAAGCTAGCGTACTATTCGATTCGTTCTGTTCATTTATTGGTAGTGTCATCAATTGAAGCAAAGCCGCGAATACCGTAATTAATAAAAGCCACTTTTTGCAAAACCTGTTTTTTTTTTGTAGATTACCGTTAACATTTCTCTCTTACACTGTTCAAACATCAAAGCACCTAAAATTATGCACCTTAACACCGTCTAAATCAGGGATTTCCAAAAATTTTTTGGTTGTGTAGTAGTGAGTACCAGAGAGTAAAAAAATTGAGAGAATGCATTAATTTACAGCCGAAATAAAATGTTAGTAATATATTTTATAAGTTGTATAACACAAATGTACAAAATTAAAAATTTTTTGTGTTGATAAAAAATTTGTAGCAATTCTTTACCAATTCAATGTCGCTGATTTTAAAACTGCCTTTTTGTATTCGGAAGCTTTTTGACTCTAAATCAGTTTCAAATATCTTATCAAACAATTGTAAAAAAATTAAAGATTTTTATGTTTTAAGAACTCATAAAAAACAAATATTGCACGCAAATCACAGCTGATAGAAAAAAAGTGCAGTTTTAAAATCAGCGACATTGAATTGGTAAAGAATTGCTACAAATTTTTTATCAACACAAAAAATTTTTAATTTTGTACATTTGTGTTATACAACTTATAAAATATATTACTAACATTTTATTTCGGCTGTAAATTAATGCATTCTCTCAATTTTTTTACTCTCTGGTACTCACTACTACACAACCAAAAAATTTTTGGAAATCCCTGATTTAGACGGTGTTAAGGTGCATAATTTTAGGTGCTTTGATGTTTGAACAGTGTAAGAGAGAAATGTTAACGGTAATCTACAAAAAAAAACAGGTTTTGCAAAAAGTGGCTTTTATTAATTACGGTATTCGCGGCTTTGCTTCAATTGATGACACTACCAATAAATGAACAGAACGAATCGAATAGTACGCTAGCTTGTGTACCCCTTTTAATTCCTCTCTCCCCTCTCGCCCATAAGGTAAGAATCGCAACGACAAAAATCGTATAATATAAATTGTGACTTACAACTCAACTCAACAACTACTAGCGATGAGTTGTAATTTATTGATGATTTTGTTAACCGCAATATAACAGAGTTGTAAACCATAACATAAAAAACACAAAATTTGAACCGAACTAGAGTTGAGTTTTAAACCGTAATAGTGGCAATAATTTTCTATCAACACAAAAAATGTTTAATTTTGTTCCCTTGTGTTATACAACTTATAAAATAAAATCTTCTAAATTTATACTTTTATGGCAGTTTCGTAATAGTAGAATGCTTTTCAAATGGGATGAACTTAATTTATTTCATTGCTTGGAACAAATAAATTTTAAATCCGAAAAAATTTGTTCGCATAGGTAAGTAGTGCCGAATAAAGAGAGACACTTAAATGAATTTTTTTTTTAGTTCAGAATCTTTCCAGAACACTTCAATATTATTTTCGTCTGGAGCATTTACTTCGCTTCGTAGTATGATTAGTTCTGATTGAATATCAAATTTGTAGTTGCTTACATCGCAACGGAAAGGGTTTTCGAAAAGATCTAATAACGGTTGTAAAATTACAAAATCTTGAAACCTGTCTTGAAAATTATTGAAAAGTGTTTCAAATATTTCGGCATATTCATATCTTTTGTCGATTTCGAGATTTCTATAAGCAGGTGAAGTTTTTGGAAAATTGGAAAAATCACCAGTTTGAATTTGGGAAAAAATTAGAAAAAGTTTTGTTTTAAAATTGTGAATGATTTTTGACAAGTCGAATATATTGCGTTCCTTTCCTTGCAATTCCAAATTAAGTTCATTTAACATATTTGTCGTATCTTCCAAAAAAGCTAAGTCTAAAATAAAATTATTGTCTTTTAAACACTTGACTAAAACTTTTTCTATTTTCTCAGTTCCTAGGAACTGGAGAACTTCTTCTCTTAAATCATAAAGTCTATTCAGGCAATCACCGCGACTTAGCCACCGAACTTCTGTAAACATTTTCAGGTCACAATTCACAGCATTTTTGTTTTTTAAAAAGGTTACAAATTTTCGGTGGGTAAGCGCTTGATGTCCGCCTCGAATTTTATTTATTATATCCTCTGCTGTCTTCATAGCTGGGGTATCATTTATGAATTTCGATGCAAGAGCTGCAAATTCGTGTTTTTTTAATTGGCCTATAAGCATTATATTTGCCCAACATTACATTGGCTCCATCTGTGCAGACTCATACTTCAAACATCTGTGCACACATTTTAATTCTAGCTAATGGTATATCATAACTTTTTACAAAATACCAAATGTGCACCTGAGTTTGCCTGCAAAAATTTATAAAGTCATTATAACAGGTCAAAGTTACGTTAAATAAATACCATAAATTAGTAAGGTTAACTCTTTGGACTCGGTCATATAATTGTAGCATAAAAAAGTAAGCAATAAAAATACTGGCAAACAATAAAGTTTCATTAATACATCAATAAAACACATCTTTTTACCCAAAAATTTTACCTGCTGTCACATTTGCTTTTATGTGTATAGGTTTACACATAAATTGTAGGAAAACAAGACTTTTTTAACTGGTTTTTTTTAAATATTTTTACATACTTAAGAAAAGTGTTTTCAAAGAACAAAGAAAAAAACCCACCGACGCGATTGGTACAGAAACAAAATTATTTTTACAAGCGCAAAATACCAACAAATTCTTGTGGCTATTTTTTTCTTAATAATTTGTGCATTTAGGTACGTCTTTTTAACGAAAGAAAAAGGGACCCTTTTACAGGCATCAAAGAATTTTATTCACAAACAAAACACATATCGTTAGCTTAAATGCAAAACAATGTATATATTATTTGAAAATTTGAAATTTTTGTTGATTAGGATTTACGTTACATATGTATTTTTATATAATTTTAAGTTATTTACAAAATTAAAAATGACGTATCATCAAATAAATATATAATTTTTTTAACAGCATAATGTATAATCACACTCAATAAAAAAAATAGCAGAGTTTTTAATTCTTTTTATAAGAACACATTTATATTTTTTAACAAAAAAACTGGGTAATCTGTTTTATAACTATTACCACGGTGTTAGTGGAATTAGTGATCAGATAATAATTTAAAATAATAATAAAGTATTGCATAAGAAAAAATAAAAAAGTGCTGTAAAATTATAAGAACCGAATCCATATACGTATGTAAAATAAAACCTATAATAAATGTGACTATCAGCTTCTTCCACATAGGACTGTTAGACATTTTGAAATTTTTTATCTGAAATATTAAAAATTGCTTTTAAATCTCAAATAATTACCATTTTACAAAGTTCTTTGCTTTGCATGTAAACTTATTAAATGTTACATTATTCTACATTTAAGTCTTAAAATTTAAACTCTAAATAAAAATTGCACGCAAGGCATTGGATGTTACCAAAAGCATTTTTGACCGCACAATATTTTTTGAGTGTAGGCTGAAACAAAATAATATAGCATCCGCTAGACATGCACACTTGTCGAAGTCACATCGACGACTGAATTGAAGAGTATAAAAATATGTGTTAGTAGTGGTGTGCACAATTGTGCAAAGAAATGGAAACCCCTGGTCTAAATGCGATACAAAGAGTCAGCCAGTGGAAAAACGTTGTAAGTGGAATGACGTTTTAAAACCCGCTTGCGTGGTGGAAAAACGGGATCAAGTGCGATATTGTTAAATATATTTCCACTGTTTTAAGCACTAACAAAAAAAATATTTTAAAACAATACTAGAAAGTTTAATAAAATTTATTTTGAATTTTTTTTTTTTTTAATCCAAATTTTGATATTTTAATCAGGCTTAATTAAGTTCATTGAATTTAATTTTCATTAAATTATTTTTATGAAGAAAGGAGTTTTACAACATGAAATTAATTAAAATTTTATTGATCATTTTTCATTCTTGACTGAGCTGGGAATTGAACCCAGGTTTTCACGGACAGGTTGACCAGACTAGTTTCGATTGTAACCAGGGACCGTAACAGTTATTCCTTTTTTCATAAAAGTCTGATGATAACAGTTATTATTTGATTTTTATTTTTTCGATCAAAAATAACAGTTATTTTATGATTTTTATTTTTTCGAGCAAAAATAAAAATGATTCTTTAAGAAAATGTACGTGTTATAATTATTTAGTTGACTTTAACTATTTAAGTTAATGCGCATAAGATATCCCAATGATGATCACACATTTAAATAAATATTTAAAGACAACTCAATAATTATAGCACGTACATATTCTTAAAGAATAATTTTTATTTTTGCTCGAAAAAATAAAAATCAAAAAATAATTGTTATTTTTGTTCAAAAAAATAAAAATCATAACATAACTGTTATTTTTGTCAAAAAAAAAAATAAAAATCAAAAAATAACTGTAATTTTTGATCAAAAAAATAAAAATCAAAACTTTAAAAATCATAATATTTTATCATAGAAAAGTTCATAAGGATCAATATGTTATACTTGAATCTGTTTGCCAGAATTTATTTCTATATGCTTTTTTTGTTTTAAAATTTCAAAATAACCGTTATTTGCGGTCCCTGATTGTAACCACACAATCTCTTCAGTGGGGTTTGCCGTTTTAGCTCTCACCGCTATTGACGACGGATGACGTCATTAGTCAATCATCAATCTTTAAGCCAGAGTCCGCCAAAACACCGCACATGTGCGAATGCTCTCACGCTAATGAAAAGAGCATAAGAAAATAATTTGTATTTTTATTTCTCTTATTACTAGACAACACTTAACAAAATGAAATATGAATGTATGTGTTTGGCGGACTCTGCTTTAAACCAAATGGTATTTTACCTTGGTAGATCGAAATTTGCTTTTTGAATGAATGATTACCTATTTTAATTGATTTACAGGTTCTTTCTTACTTCTTGTTTTTTGTAATTTTTGTCAAGAATTCTTCTTGAAATCCAAAGTACATTTTTTGTTTTTCATGTTTTTGTCCTTCTTTTTTCTTGTTGACATTTTTCAGCACAACTTGAAGGACAAATGTAAACATATAGCTCGTGCCTTAGCTGTTAACAATAATTAGTATTGTGGTTATTTTATTGAACTGTTAATGGGTTTTAATACAAATCGATTGATGATATTTTAATCGGGTTAAAGTTCATTGAATTTAATTTTCATTAAATTATTTGTATGAAGAAAGGAATTTTACAACTTGAAATGAATTAATTTTTTTTAATTTTAAAAATATCTATACCTACAGGTACTTCTTGGATCAATAAAACAAGTTTATGGAGAAATAAGTACTAGTGTCAACCGCTTACAATATGAAATGATGCAATTGTCACAAATAAAAGACAAAATAATTTATTCAAAAAACATTATGCAACATCAACTGGAAGATTTAGAAGCTACAACTAATGTTAAATCAAACTTTATACCCACAAAATTGAAACTAACCAATAATAACCACTCGCTATTGGGTGTTGACAGTTTTGAGATGAGTAACGACAATGTATTTTGTAGTACAAAATTAGATTTTGATTCTACTATATCCCCCTTAAATAATTCAACATCAACGCGACGCATTTTTGGAGCTGGTGATGTTACATTAATGCCTCAAGCACAAAATAAAATATTGACACCCCATACTATGGAATTAAATACGTTTTGTGAATTGTCATTGGACCATTTATCATGCATAAAAAGAGAATGGTAAATATAGACAATCTCACAATAAATTAAAGATATTTACTAGGGATGTAACGATAAGCCTTTTTGCCGATACGATACCGATATCCCAAAATAAAATATCGCCGATATCTATACTGATACGCATATTAAATGAGAATTCAAGTTAAAATTAACACAACTCAAGAAGAGTAAGTGGTTTTATTATACACAATTACAGTGTAAGTGATTATTGATATTTAAAATTTAGTAAGATTTTTAATAAGGTTTAAAAACAAAGAATTAAATTTGAATTCATGATAAAACTAACAAATAATTCATGATAAAATTAACAAAGAATTTTTTTTTTACAAAAATAACAGCGTATGAAAGAAATTATTTACTTATATTTAAAATTGACATTAATAAGATTTTGGGTTAGAAAACAAAGTATTCTCAATTTTTGCGGAAATGGACGATTTTGCAAGTCCGTGTGAACCAGACCTTCAGTGGAAAATATTCTCTAAAATTCGACAGAACTTATTTTTAACATGTCATTGTGCCAGTAAACAAGCAGATCTGCGTCTTTAGAAATATTAGAAGATCTAAGGTATCTTCTGAATTCTTTTTTAGCACAATCACAGCATCGGATGGAAATAGGGTCATCCTCCTCGGATTCCAGACCCAGTTAATTTTTTTTTAAATTAAGGCTCAATAAGACGTTTTTTCAATACGACTGAAGTCGATTGTCTTTGAAATATTTGAGTATTGTATAAAGGGTCAAGAATTTTAGATAAACAATAGGTTTAATTATATATTTTCTAAAGCCTCAAATCTTTTGTTTATAGCTAACGCTAATTTTTAGAGCTCTGATCTATTCTACATCTCCGTTGATTCATTTATTTTATGAAACAATTTCATTATTCTGTTTTAATTAAATGCTCTTCTTTTTAATGTGTCTCTTAGTTCCTATGGAAAAAATATTCATAAAAAATAAAATTGTTTGTTCAAAAATACTCAAAAAAAAAAAAAAAAAAAAAAAAAAAAATGACGACAGAAAAAAAAATATCGCTGTTACCGGAAAATCTGAAGTATCGCGTCAGTATCGGTATTTGTTACCTCCCTAATATTTAACCCCTTAGTTATAAAAAACCAAATAGGTTTATAAAAGGTTTGCTTAACAAATTTTCATAGAAAATCTTTTTCATAAACATTTTATAAACCTGTTTTGTTTTTTATAAGTTAAGCCGTCAAATGGCACAAGTACTTTCAATACAGAAAAAACCATTTTGTTTTCTATTTCCCTTTTTTTTACACAAAATTTTTTTATTTTCCCTTTTTTTCTTTCTACAACAGCGCATTTTATTTATCACCAAATCCCTTAGTAATCGAATCACTTGAACTCACTTCGACTATTCAGTTAGCTCCAGGTATTTTATTAACTCCCTTTGGTGCTTTACAGGAAGTCCGTAATCGTATTGTGTGGGCGGATTTAATTGCACAACATTCAAATGATTTAAAGATAAATTTGGATACTTTTTTGGGTATAGTATATTTTATTTTATGACACAACTAATTTATCAGCTAGACATTTGATTAAATGCTCTGTATATTATTGCTTATTAAATTAAATTGCATTTAACTTTCCATTTCAGTTGATCCAAAAGCCTTTAAAGAACGCGCAAAACAACAGCATGATCGCATTATTGAAATATTAGATAAAATTGATGTTTGCTCTATAAATTCCTTGCGTAGTCTACAAAACTTGACTAAAATTTATGAATTTCTAATTGAAAATCCTCTACGCCACTTTATTCCCTCTACGAAATTGTTTAACAATCAATCATACTCTGATTATGAAGCTGAACTACTCATGTATATTCGCATGGCCACAACTGGAAATTCTATTAAGTAAATTATTTTATGTTTGAAGTGTTACAAATTGGCATGCTTATTTAAGGGAATGTATTCGTATGTATGATTGAAGATGAGTGTTTTATTTGCTATTTAATAACGAAACGGCAATCCCCTTTATAAGGAGAGATAAAAAGACATTGATTGAACTTAGTTTTTAATGTTAGTTTGAGTAATAATTAAAATTTTTGATAATTATGTGTTATTTTAATAAATTTTTATATATGTATTGCAGATATTCGAACAAATCTTTAAGAAAGTGTTGGAAGGAGCTTTGTGGACAATTATTTTTGTAATTAATCAGTCGCTGTATAAGTGGATATAAAAAATAAAATGCTTTTATAAATACAGCGGGTAGAAATGAATAAAAAGAAAAAAGTTTATTGTTAAAACCAGAAAGTGTAATCTGGTTTTCAACATAAGTTAAGGTAAATTCTTGTTAAAGATTGTTCTATGTTAATCATATCGCGATGCCAAAATCATGTTATTTATGTATTATAAAAAAAAATATCCAAATCGAAAGTACATAAATCATATTTAAATTTAATTTTTTTAAAGCAAATCCGTAAAGGGTGTTTTTTAAGCCCCATACAATTTACGAAGGTATAAGGGAATTATTATATTGCGCTCACTTTTCGACATTTATCATCATTATACTCTGGCAAATCATCATGAGCAGATTCACACTTGAACAACGTTACCACGTTATCCAAATTTATTTTGATAATCAGTAATCGATACAACTTCGAGTTTTAAATGGCGCATGGCTCATTAGCTTCTTTAAAAATAAAGAAAACTTGACGTACAAAATGCGCTTCTTATTTTTTAAACAAATATTTAATTTTTTGTGTTATTTTTTAAAATTTTAAGTTTTTTATGGCTTAAAAAATAACCTTTAGCACTAGACGAGCAGCCTCTTTGAGAATAAATGCAACAGGCTAAATATTGCAATATTTCTGCGGGTCCTTATGAGCACAAACTGGTATTAAACCGTATAAAAATATTCCTGTTTTAAATATTCCTTTGTCATAAATTGCAAAATTTTGAATTCTTTGCACCTTATTTTCGTGATAATAGGCGTATTTCGTAAGTGGGGTGATTAATTAAATGTCTCAAATTGTTACCCAAAGGCTGTCTTATTTGATTTTTACGGACATTATGGTAGACAAAAGTTTTTCATAATAACAATTGTTGCCCTACATTTAATCTAAAAATGTAGCCTCTATACACGAAAAGTGCTATTCTCACTCAACCTATCAAATAATTTTAATATGCATTACCTTTTTATAAGCGTAAGTAAAAAAAAAGAAAATATAGAGTTTACTCTTGTGGGACTTGGCTATATAAACTTGTGTCCAGTACAGTCTATTAAAACTTCGTCCTATTTGGGCCTTCTGAACCTACTCCATAAAAAATTACACTTAGGCCAGGTTTTTGAGATGTAGATTAAGTTTAAATTTTGTTTAACGTACTCTAAACCTCGAATTTTTCCGGCGAAATGTGATTTGTTTTATTATTTCTTTAAAGACCGACGTTTTAAGTAAAACTTAGCTGTTCCGTCAAAATTTTGTATACAAACTTGGTAATGGCGGCACAAATCTGTTTTCAGATTAACCATAGTTTAGTTGAATTTTTGTGATGTTATTATGTCCGTAGTGGCTAAAGAACTTGATGTGTGAGAAAACTTATTTGTTATTGATAAGTAGTAAATGTATTGTGTGAAAATATATTTTGAGACCAAACGCATTTGAAATATAAAATACTTGAGCGACAGATATTAAAAATACAAAATACATTTTTGCAATGTATTTAAAATACAAATACATGTTGAAGTACTCCCCAACCCTGCTTATAAACACTCTTATATTACAACATCCCTTTGAAAAACTTCTCTTACCAAGTAATTTATTTTGTAATGAGAAACTTCGTTAAGCACTACTTCCTTTTTAACTACAATAACTCATTATTTTTACAAGAGGTATTCCACATTTGAACGCATTTTTATTTTACTACAGATCACTTATTTTGTAAATAGAAACATTTAGATAAAGAAAAAAGAATTTGGCAGAGCCGTGCTTAAGAAAAATGCAGTTAAATACACTTACTGTTTTTTTAATTTCGATGGCAATAAATTCCTTTAATAATTTTCTTCTCATCTTCTAATATATAAAAATTAATATTTGTGTTTTCGTATGTTCTGCGCGGTCAAGCCACTTACCCGATCGCGATCAAATTTGGTCTACTTATTTTGTACACCTACGAGAAGGTTATAGGCTATATATATTTTTGAAAATTTAAGTGGGAGTGATATCTCCCATATAAAGTCAATATAGGGCGGGATTGGACAAGTGGGCGTGGCACAAAATATATTTATTAATAACTTAAGAACGGTAAATAAAAAATTTGGTACACATAGCTGGGTTGTTCTAAAATGGGATGGATTGGAGCAGTGGGCGTGGTACCTAATATACAAACACATTATAGATTCCTCTATATCTGGAGGACGGCAAGAGCCAAAGTTTCCAAATTAGGTACAAACATCTTGGTTATCAAAATACAACATCCGGTAAAATGTTGCCTCTGCCTCGAAAGTTCCATCTTTTGATAGAATAAACTCTCAAAATCGTTTTGCAATTCTGGAGGATGAATCTTCTGAAACACCCAACGTCATAAAATCGTCGAAGCCACCCCCGATATATCTTAGAGAGCAAAACTCAAGTGAGCTAATAAAAAGTTTAATATCGGTGATAGGTGAAAATTCGTTTTACGTAGCTGCAATCAAGCGTGGTAATATTAACGAAACAAAAATACAGATTAATAATGAGAATGATTTTCGTAAATTAATTAATAAGTTTGAAGCACTTAAAAAAAGCTTCTATACTTACCAGCTGAAAAGCAGCAAAGGTCTGCAGGTTGTGATAAAGGGCATTGACTCATGCGTGGACCCAGACGAAATAAAAACATTTTTAGAAGAAAAGGGTTTCAAAATTAAAAATGTTACAAATATTAAAAAATAGGGAAAAAAATCCCCAACCACTATTTCGAGTGGAGTTAGAGCCCGGCGACGTTAAGCTAAAAAAAAATGAAACGCATCCCATTTACAGTTTAAAATACATCCTGTACAGGAAAATAACGATAGAAGAGCCGCACAAAAGAAATGGGCCCGTTCAGTGTTTAAACTGCCAAGAATTTGGTCATACTAGGGCATACTGCTATTTACCCCCTGTTTGTGTCGTATGTGGAGAACTACATGGTACCGTTCAGTGTGATAAGTCAAAAAATGACCCTAATGTAAAAAAATGTAGCAACTGTGGTGGTAATCACACTGCCAACTATAGAAGATGTCCGGTATATTCTATTGTCAAGCGTTCTGTTGGACAGAAAATTAATCCCCCTCAAACGCAGGCAACTTATCAAGAAAACACTAACGGCGTTCAAATACCGCAGCCAAATAATAACAGAACCTCGTACGCTAATGTCTTAAAATCTAATCATATGCCATTGCAAGGTGATTTACCAAATAATGACGAAATTTCCACTTCTAATTTAACTCGGCTAGAAAAAACCATGGAAACATTAGTGCAAACCGTTAAAAATTTTACCAACACAATGGGTAACATGATGCAAGAAATGTTAAGAATGCAATCGATGTTATTGCAAGCTGTACTAAATAAGCCATGAACTGTCTAAAAATTTGCTTTTGGAACGCAAACGGCATCCGCCAACATAAAAATGAACTAGATACTTCCTTAAAAATAAACAAATCGATGTTATGATGGTTTCTAAAACTCATCTGACCTCGAGAAATACGTTTAAAATCAATGGTTATATATTATATGATACCAAGGACCCTCGAGGTAGAGCTTGTGGAGGTTCTGCCATTTTGATAAAAAACCGAGTAAAACACTACTTAATGTGCGATCATCGTGAAGATTATCTCCAAGCAACGAGCATTTGCGTTAAGGAATTAAATCGAAACCAAGTTATTTCATCAATATATTCACCACCTAGATTTTCAATATCAGAAAGCCAATATAATAAATACTTCTAAGCATTAGGACCCTGCTTCCTGGCTGCTGGCGATTATAACGCTAAACATACTTTCTGGGGGTCTCGACTTATTACGCCTAAGGGTCGTGTTTTGTTTAACACAATTCGTAAAATGGATCTAAATGTGGTCGCGAGCGGTGAACCAACATATTGGCCTACTGATCAGCAAAAAGTTCCAGATGTCATAGATTTTGGAGTGGTTAAAAACATCCCCGCAGAAACGATTTATGTTGAGGCTTCCTTAGAATTATCTTCCGACCACACACCTACAATTGTTACTATAATGATTCCAAATAGAATCGTATCGCCGTCTGGGTACTTATCCAAATCACCCTCACAAATAAATTGGTTAAAATATAAAAAATATCTTAGTGCCCATTGCACAGAAAATATTCCGCTTAGCACACCGGAGAGCGTGGATCTCGCTATTGTTAATTTTGACAGTTATCTCAAACTAGCTGTTCAACATTCCAGCACAACCCTCAAAAAAACCAAAAACAATATCATATATTCTGTAGATGTCGAGCGTCTATTGACTGAAAAAAGGAGAGTTCGAAGAGAGTGGCAATTGCACAGATCCCCCCAACTTAAGACTTTATTAAAAGAGTGCACAAAAAGGCTAAGAAAGTTACTGCAGTCCCAAAAAACTGCATCCTTTGAAAAATATCTTAAGGAACTTGATGCAACTCCACAATCAGACTACTCATTATGGCGTGCAGCTAGAAATCTTAAAAGACCAGTTATCACTTAACCACCATTAAGAAACTTAAACGGAAGTTGGGCAAGAAATGATATAGAAAAAGGAAATCTTTTTGTTAATCATTTGAAAACCGTATTTACCGCTCACACATCTCTCGATATGGCGGTCGAGTTACCACCTGTTGCTGTTAGAGCAGCTGTTCCACTAAGATTTGAGATAAGAGAAATCGAAAAGGCTATTCATGATTTAAACCCGAAGAAAGCCCCTGGTTTTGATAAGATCAGTAACAAAATGCTTTTGGAGCTACCCAGCATAGCAAAGAAAATTATTCTCTTTATTTTTAATGCTATTTTGCGCCTTGAATACTACCCTCAGGAATGGAAAGTATCATTAGTTACCATGATACCTAAATCAGGAAAGGATCCTACAAAAGTTGAGTCATATAGACCTATAAGCTTATTGTCTAATATATCAAAGCTGTTTGAGAAGCTGTTAGTGTCAAAATTAACCCAAATTTTAAATGTAAATAGATGTATTCCAAACCATCAATTCGGCTTTAGAAGAGAACATAGCACAATTGAACAAACCCATCGTATAGTAAACGCCATAAGAAAAACCTTTGAAGAAAAAAAATATTGTTCCGCCCTCTTCATCGATGTTTCTCAAGCTTTTGATAAAGTCTGGCATGAAGGCTTATTACATAAATTGAAGCTAAATTTACCAGTAAACACACACAAGCTATTAGAAAGCTACTTAGTCGGTCGAAAGTTTATTATTAAAGAAGGTGCTTTTATAAGTTCTCCTCAGCCAATTGACGCTGGAGTCCCTCAGGGAAGCATCATGGGCCCACTGTTATACCTAATATATACCTCAGACATGCCAACAAACAACCACAAAAAAAAAAAAAAAAAAAAAAAAGATTAGAGAAGTAGGAATGGAACCTTCCATACAAATTCAAAATAGATTACAGTATTTCTGGAGAATCGTAGCAGGTCACTTGTCAAGAAGTGAGCGGGATTGTAGAAGAAAAATAGATTTGTTTATATCTATAGAACGGCGGGAGAAAAATTGTCTACATTTAGAACACATAAATGGGTTGTCAATACACAAATTCCGTTAAAAAAGTGTTTGCTCCCATACAAAGACAATTGGGTTGTTCACGAAAGGCGGATTATCAGGTTATATGGTTATGTAGTTATATAAACAGCAATAAAATATATTAAAAAAAAATTTAAATAAACGTATTTTGTTGTTGTGAATATAACTAAATAAATAGTTTTTAAATTTAATTAAAAATTTCTTGCATATCAATGCAGATCATCTGTCAAAAAAAAAAATGGGTTGAATTGAAGAAATGGGCGTGGAGTCTCAATCTCTGGAGAACGGCAATAGCTAATATTTTCAAATTTGATATAAACTGCTGGGTTATCAATACGCAACATCAATCAAAAAGTGGGCGGGATTGGGTAAGTTGGCGTGATGCAAAATAGAAATTTGCTTATCTAAAGAGCGGTAGATTGCAGTACACGTTGCCAAATTTGGTTCAAATAACTTCGTTATCAAACGAGATCCGTATAGAAAACATTTTACTCATTTTATTTTAATGGGGGTAGCAAAGCGCACTGCGTTAAGCTAGTAAAATATTTTGTTGATTTGTTAAGTTTTGCGATCTAGCTAACTGGGCAAAGTGCCCCTGCGAATTGCGATGGGAATTATGGGAAAGTACGTTATATAATGGTGTAATGAAATGCTGCGAGTAGCGATTGGGCGCGAACGGTAATGCGTTTAGGAAGTAAGTGTCAATAATTAGTTTTAAGAATATTCATACCAAATATTCTCTACTCGTTACCAGAGTTACTTAAATGCCCGTTTTCAACATCCCTGCAAAATCCCTACTTACAGTTTTTTTTTATAAACTCCCTTCCGTTTTGCAAGGCAAGTTTTTACGGAAAAAGGAGAAATTTCATGCGAAAATTTTATTTATAATAGCAGGAATGGGGAAAGAGAAAAACTCCTGAGGAATTTTTATCGTGATTGGGCATGTTGTGACAATCGCACGATTTGAAATCGCAAAACGCCAGTTTCCTAAAAATGTTCTTAGGCCAAACTATAATATGCATAAGCAAGTTTAATTACTTTACAAATGTATTTAAAAAAGCAAAAACAAAATCAAAAAACATCTGATTCCGTACGGAATGTGCTATCAGTTTCGCACTTTGATTAAGCAAATGAGAGATTCATAAAACTTAACAAAAAGCTTCCTTAAGTTCAATTTTAGTTGGGTCTCTAGTTCTCTTGAGCATACTTTTACGATTTGTAGTTGCCAAACTTCTAGCGATGGCGATTCACAGAAAACCTTATTTGTGATTTCAAGTTAGAATCTCAAATGTTAAGCGTTTTGCGTGCGTCATAGCATGCCTGATATTTATGATGTTTAATATAAAGCAAGTTTGAATCAAATCTACTCCGAGGTTTAACTATAAATCCAATAAGAAAATGGGAAATTCTTGTGTTTGTTTCAATTTAATGGGCATTACAACATTTGAAGTTATCGACTATGAATAAAAATTGAGTTTTATATAGATTCTTTTTGAAAGGAATTTCTTCTCAATTCCTCTTAATTTTCAAACAAATATTAATACAACGCATTTTTTAACTTGTCCAAAAATTTCAAGTTGTTTTTAGTAATCATTACTTGTAAGTGTATATTAAGTAAAACAAAAGCTTCTGGTATTTTTATAAAAAAATTAATTGTTTAGTAATAATTTTTGATACAAAAAAAAAAAAAAAAAAAATTAATTCATTTCATGTTGTAAAATTCCTGTCTTCATAAAAATAATTTAATGAAAATTAAATTCAATGAACTTAAGCCTGATTAAAATATCAAAACTTAGATTAAAAACCATTAACAGTTCTATAAAATAACCACAATATTAATTATTGCAAACCAAATATAATAAAAACAGCGGATAAAAAGCTGTTTTTGATATTGAAATTTTTTTCGAGCAAAAATTTCGAATACCTTAAAAACATGCGGATTTGAGAACACCAATTATGCGGATTCAAAAAATGTTGAGTTTTCAATACGAGTCGAAACCTAGAGCACACTTGACAAATACTTTGCTTTATAATTAATGAAAACACAGAACAATAATGTTACTTAAAGCTTCGTTCACAATATGCAGCATTTTCACTAGTGTTCATAATAGAGCAGTTAAGAAACCGTTTGCAAATTTTTCCTAAAACAAAATTACGTATTTATTATTATTTTTTAAAACATTTTGTTAAAATTTTCATTGAAAACTAAATAAAATGTTTACAAACGTAGAAGTAGACTAAACTTTTTAAAATAAACTTTAGTTACATTTTTGTTCGAAAAATTAAATGAAAATACATGAAATACTTTGGGAAGAAATAAGATAGATAAAAAAAAGAAATTGTTGCTAGCATTGTGTACAAGGCTTAGGCCCTAATCATGTAAAACGCAACGCAACGCCAAAAAATTACACTGAAAGCACAAAAAATGTCATAAATATTTTGTAATTTTGTTGTTGCTTCCTACAGAAATTTACATAGCGTTTTAAAATGTCAAACGCTGCATAGCTTGTGTCGTTGAAAATTTTAAAACGGCACATGAATTTCTGTAGAAAGCAACAACAAAATTACAAAATATTTATGAAATTGTTCGTGCTTTCAATGTTATTCTTTGGCGTTGCGTTACGTTGCGTTTTACATGATTAGGGCCTTAATCTTTTATATAAATACGGGAACAATTTTTTTGTGCTTGATTTTTAAGTATCTTATCCTTCATCGATTTTAATGAAACATATATCGTTTTAAAGGTATGTATGTGTAGATATTAGGGTATTCATTCGGTTAATCGGTTAGCCGATTAATTACTACCCGATTAACTGACGATTAAACCGGTAAATTTCGGTCGATTAACCGATGTAACAACATTTTTAACTTTTTGTAGTATAATTACGTATTTTTTTTGTGCTTTTAATTATTTGTCTTGTATCATATACAAAAGGTATGTGTTTAGAAAAAAGTTTTTCATACAAACAAAGAGGGTGTTCAGTGATCTTCATTTTAAATAAGTGTTTGCTGTCAACAGCTTTTTGTTTCACGTACGTTTTATATGTATGTGGTTAGTTATTTGTTTCTTCTCATATCTGTTCATATCAATCATTTAACAGCATTAACCGAAACAATTAGAAGTGTTAAAAATTTAAAAAAAATTAAAACAGGACTATAATGACATAATGGAAGATTTCATATTTTTAAAAAAATCCAGGAAGAGGACTGAGAAATGAAATATTCTGTATTATGGGTTGCTTTTGATTTCTCCAACATCTACGATAATTTAAAGAAGAATTTTTTCAAAGTCAAGTTTTATCAAAACTATAGAAAAAAACGCTTAAATCGTAAACATTTAAACCAAATTATTTGTATAAAAGATTATTTTATAAGATCTTAAACTATTGAAATAACTAATAAAATGATCTTAAATACTTATGAATTATTCTTTTGTGTGCTCGTTTTAGTTCAAGAATTGTTATGTTTGTTATGTTATTGGGTATAGTTATTACTAATAAACTCCAAATAATAAATAATTTATGCATTTTGATATATTGAAATTAATTCATATTAAAAAAAAAACTTTATTAATCGGTTAACCGGTCAATATCAAAATTAACCGATTAAAGCAAAAGCTCGGTTAATTAATCGAGCGATTAACCGATTAAAGCAAAAGCTCGATTAAATGAATACCCTTGTAGCTATGCACAATATACATTTTTTTTCTAAATTTTTAGGATTTAAGTGTTTAAAAAGCGTTTTAAATTTGCTTGCAACACACGCACATACACAGAAAAAAGTATTTTATCAATTAAAAAAATGTTTTAAAAAGTATTTAAACTTAATTGATTTGTTAATTGAATCAATTATTTTTTTAGTTGAAAGAAAATTAAAAATGTAATTTTAATTTAATTAACATTTTCGTTGTTTTGAAATTAATTTTTAAATAAAATATTAATTGAATAACAAAAAATCTTAATTGACTTTTTTCGTTTAAAAAATAATAATTTAAACTTATAGAATTGTTGTTGGGAATTGTCAATATTTAATTAAATAAATTAACACATTGTTTGACATGGCAAAGTTTTTTGATAATTTTTTTAATTAAAATTAAAAATATCATTTATTCAAAAAAAATATTAAAATTTTTAGTAATCAATATAATCATTTTGGTAATAGGTGTAAAATCAACAAATTGTTTGCATGATATTATAAATTTGGTATAAATTTGGTGATTAGAGAAAATTTTTAATTTTTTCTGTGTACATATAAAAATTTTTTGTTTTTGAGAATAAAATAAAAATTTTCGTTCAGAAATTTATATTTTAAATTAATTTAAGACTCTATTTGTACTCGAAACTTTATAACTTTATTTTTGCCGTATTCAAATGTTTAATGCTCTTAAAGTAACGACTAAAATTAAATCTGAAGACATTTGTTATTTTCCTTCTTATTTTCTTAGCCGTTTTAAATAAGAATTGCATCTTCCATACGTGCATAAAAGGATTTATTTTAATTTTTTTGGAAAATGTGGAAAAAAATACTTGCATTTTAGTATGAGAGCAAAAAAAAACAGAAATCTCCAATGGAGATCGCTATATTTGTTTCGAACGGTACTTTAAGACCATAGACTTAGCTGGATAAAGGCTTTTTTGATATTGCCAAACCGCGACCTAAGGACAACTAGGATATTTTTGCACCTTAACTCCGTGTAACACAGAACCTTGTTGTCCTAAGGTCGCGAAAAACACACATTACAAGAAATCAACAAATGCAACTGTATGGCGTTATTATATTATTTGATTTATGAAAAAAGATTTTGAGATTGGAACCTTTGTTTCTGTACTCCTCATATTTATGCCCCTATGACGGCTAACAACTCACTCAGTTGAGTTGAAATTAAAAAAACAACTGCTAGTGATGAGTTGAAATTGTTTTATGCTTTTGTTAACCGCAATATAGCAGAGTTGTAAACCATAACACAAAAACTGCCAAATTTTAACTGAACCGGAGTTGTAAACCGTATTAGCGGCATTAGCCTGTCACCTAAAATTTTATAATTTGCTGCTAGCGAAGGTCTCTGCCAAAGATTCCATTAACTCATGGTATTTGTTAGGCAATTCCAATAAATTTCAATAAATAAATTTTCTTTTTAATTTTGAAAAATAAAAAACTTTAATTTAATATATATCTTTTGTAATTTTATTTAAAATAATTTGTTTTTGTATAAAATTGAGGCATAAACATTTTATATTAATGAAAAGTTTTTGTTTTTATTAGTTGTTTTATATTTACACCCAGTTATCAGTAAATTGTTATGGGTCTCAAGACGAAATATTTATATAAACTTATGACTTAATTTTTTAATTAATATACTAATTTTTATATTAAAAAAACTACACATACATACATTTAGTTTTATTTCAAATATTGATTTTTTATTTTTATACGAAGTAATTTTATAAAATATTTTATAATTTTTAAAGTATATATTACTTTTTTTTTTGTACTTATAACTAAAGAAGATGGGGTGGAAATATCAGATACTATGAATTGACGTTTTTTTTTTTGTTATATTCAATTAAAATTTACATTACTAAAGACTTATGATGTAAACACAAAAAATAATAATTTGAAATGAAAATATTTTATAAATTATTTAATAAATATAAAATATTTTCATTTGTTTAGTTATAGCTACTAAATGGAGTTAAAAAACAATTGTTATGGTTTTTGTTATAGTTTTTAAGTATAAAACTTTTATTTAAAAAATTATTTAAGTGAAATTTATTTTATTTATAAACGGGATTTTTGCAAAACATTGGAATTAAATAATGATCAGTTCATTTTATTAAAAAAAATTGTATACATTAACGGACGGGTTAAGGGTTAATAATTAATTTTTATTTTATTTGAAAAACTTATTTTGTATTTATTAACTTAAAAAAAAGAAATGGACGTAAAAGAAAAAAAATCCTAAATTACATGTTAAAAAAAAAAAAGGATTTTGTTTTGGAATGTTTTCGAGTTTTAACTCCTGTTTGTGAATTCGTTAATTTTGTATGAAAACACTTTTTAATTATTTTACGAAAGTTTTATGTAAGTTTGTATATTTTTTTTTTTTTTTTATGAAACCATAAAACACCAAAAAATATTTTTAACTTTGCAAGTTTTTTTGTGCAAGTACGACAGCGAAGGAATAATAAAAGAAGAAGTTTTAATTTATTTTTTCTCGCATTTTTATAAACTCGAAACTTGAGCAAGAAAACTTGCAATGTGTAAATTTTAATTTGCTCTAATTTGTATGAAGGCATTTAAAAAAATTTTTTTTAGTATTTTTCATAGAAATTGTTTGTTAGACTGTTTTTAATTTGGAATACATAATCAGGAGTTTCATAAAGAATATTTGTCTGCGTTCATACGGCTCATGTGTAATTGACATGATTGCTACTTTATTGGTGAGAGAGACGAGGGGAAAAGAAACGAGTACACACATGCATGTACTGTCAGTACGCTTTGCTTTCTTTTTCATTCGCTTTTCTTATTCGTATTTAAAAACTACACAAAAAAAAAAAACATTTCGTCAACATGACATGAATCATTTGAACACCAATTCATGTCCAAAGAAGAAAAAGGAAGAATCATGTCCATAAGACATGAGCCGTATGAACGCAGACTTTGTTAATTAGGGAACGTTTGAATAAAGTAAATACTTTTTATTTAATCAAATCACTTGTTTAAAATTTTTTTTGTTTGTAATATTTTTTGTGTTTTTTTTTTCTTTGTATGCTAAAGCTCTATTTAACATATCAATCACTGGCTTCTTTTACAGGATGCGGCAGAACTGTTTATCTAGCATACAAAACTGCTAATACAATAGCTAACGTTGCCAATGAGGTGGCTGCAACGCGTTCAGCATCACCGTAATACGCTTGACCACAGGCGGGAGGACATACGGGTATGACTGTCTCAAAGAGATTAACACGAGACTGAGCTTCACCCAATTTATTTACAGCCTTGCATACATAATCACCATATTGGCGTTTTTCAATGGTAATGACACGTAATGTAGAATCGGTATATTCATCGGCAGTGGCGAAATGTGAAATACTGTAATGTTGGTTGTTTGACAATTGAATGTCATCCTTAAGCCAGACAATGGCTGGTGGTGGGTAGGCTTCAATGTGGCACTCTAAATCCATATCGTACTGTAGAGCTTGACCTAAACGGGGACGGGGTACAGTAGTGACTGGAGCGAATTCAACTTCCAAATTGATATTACGACGATCACCAACGGAGACACCATTATCAGCTACACAATAGTAAGTACCACGATCTTCTTTTTTAACCGATTTGATTTTTAGAATGTTGCCCACATAGATAGCGCTATCTGTAAATAGAAAAGAAGAAATTCATTTATGAAAAAGTTTTCGTAAACCTGAATTTTAAAGTTATTTTTAAGAATGTTTTTAGTTTCTAAAATTAAAAAACCATTTATATACATAAATTATTCAGGCATGTGACTAAAAAAGATCAATTAAAAAAACGATCGTTTTAAGAATGTGTGATGAATTTCGAGAAAAACATAATTTCGGAAAAATTTATAATTAATTATTTAAAAAGCTGAAACATTTTTCAATTCAAAAGCAAGTCATATGCGAAATAGGCAAGTTTTCAATACTCAGTGTTGCCAGAAATTTTGGAGTCAACACCAGCAAAATGGGATGATTTTTTAATTAAAAATCTTCAAAATCTGCATTTCAATTAAAAAAATCATCATAAAATCGCCATTTTGATAAAGAACCGAGTAAAACACTACTTAATGAGTGATCATCGTGAAGATTATCTCCAAGCAACGAACATTTGCGTTGAGGAATTAAATCGAAACATAGTAATTTCATCATTATACTCCCCACTTAGATTTTCTATATCAGAAAGCCAATATAATAAATACTTCAAATCATTAGGACCCTGCTTCCTGGCTGCTGGCGATTATAACGCTAAACACACTTTCTGGGGGTCACGACTTATTACACCTAAGGGTCATGTTTTGTTTAACACAATTTGTAAAATGGGTCTAAATGTGGTCGCGAGCGGACAACCAACATATTGGCCTACTGATCAGCAAAAAGTTCCAGATGTCATCGATTTTGGAGTGGTTAAAAACATCCCCGCAGAAACGATTTATGTTGCAGCTTCCTTAGAATTATCTTCTGATCACACACCTACAATTCTTACCGGTTTAAACCGGTTATTTTAGTTTTGTCCAAGCCGAGTATTTGAAAACGTCCATTTTTCGAATATCGAATAAGCCGGTTATTTTGGTATAATAAGCCGGTTATATTAATAATGTGTAATTTATATACGTTTTCCTTACTCTTGTTGCAAATGTAACCGTAATTAAACTATTTTTCTAATTCAATATTGGACAAACTTAAACTTTTTATGCAGAATGTGAAAACAAAATGTAACAAGAGTCAAAAAACATTATGAACAATGTAAATAAAAGTGTGTGTTATTGTAAAAAAACCAAAATAAGTTCAAAATGATACCATATATTGTTCAGTTTAAAAGTAAAAACTAATTTGTGCGAGAGTATTCGTAATATTAAATATTTTTATATAGATGTTAACTCTGGAGATATTTCGAACGGGATTAGAAAGACAAAGTTAGGTGCCTGAAGTGCCCTGAAATGATAAGTTGCAAAGGTTCTTCCACGCCACGACTTATTTATTAATTATTCCACATGCTTGACATAAATGTGATCCAAATAAAATTTAACTCCGTTCGAAGTAGTTCTAAAGAGACGACAAATAATACTTTACACTAAAATACGCTGCCAAAAATGAACCATTGGGTGAAATATTAGCCCGTTGTGTTACCGAGGACGGAATGTTAAGGCACTAAAAACTTTTAAGTAGATCTAGCATATATTCATGCTTAAAACTAGAACATTAGAACTTCAAACATCATATAACAGTTTCTAAATTACAATATATAAAAAATAAAGCTAAAGTTTGATCAAGCTACTGGTCACACTTTTTTTGGATTGTATCGTCAAATTGTTGTTGGTCTGAACATACCTTAAGACTTAAGTCATATCCATGTATTTTGTTGGTTCCTGAAATTTTGGAATTGTTTTGTTTCTATTTAAACTAACGTTTTATTTCAAAAACTTGTTTAATATTTGTGTTTTTATGTTATAAAAATGCTTAACCGAAAACCGGGTTTTTTTCAAATAGCAACTATTCGGAATATTCGAAAACCGGTTTTTGAAAAAAGTCGAATAATCGAACTCCTCACTAGCCAATGAATGTGGAAAAATCAGTATATTCTGGAGAAATTTAGTAGGAGTAGGAAAATCATATTCGGAACCAGAACGTTTAATTTCAGTTTTTTTCCAAAAATATATTAAAGTTATTTCTTCCTTATTTAAGATATTCGTTAAGTTGAACCGTTTTCGTTCTCGGAACTCAAAATCCAGATCTTTTTTTCATTTTCATTAAACAAATTTGGAAAATAGTTCGCAATATTAAAAATTTAATTATGTAGAGTGACAGCTTATTATTAAATTTGGATGTATAGATTATAGATCTTAGTCGCTTCGCTTTGAAATATTCTATTTATATTATTAACTATACCCAGAATGCACTTGAAAAAGATAAATACATTTATTTGTAGTGTTTAGTTTATTTTATTATTATCTTAAAAAATCTGCATTTTTCGGCGACAAATCTTCAAATCTGCATTTTATATTTAAGAAACATAAAAACTGCGAAATGCAGATAAATCTGCACTTCTGGCAACAGTGTCAATATTTTAGAGAGGCCTAAACATAAACAATTTTTTATTAAGAACTGGTCCATTTTTCTGACCCAAAGATATTTTGTTTTAATCTTTAATATTATTAACATCAAAATTTAAATTTACAAAAAATGTTTTACATAAGTTAAAATACATACAATTGGGGTATTCACAAGGTGTGCTATCATGGTTTATTGTCATAATGTTCTAACATTTTACAATGGTTTAAAAATATTGGTGTTGGTTTGTAAACAAAAAGTGTCTTAAATAAATAGAACGTTGCTTGCTATGTTTATTGTGCTGTCGTAATTAATAGCACATTAAATTATGAGGGATTGCTCACAACAGTCGTATTTTTTCATGTTATTATTTTAAGACATATGACTTTATGACACCTTGTGAATCCCCCAAATATAAATTCTTGTAACTGACTAACAACTGATTTGTTTAAAAATTCATTACTATTAAAATCATACCTTATTTTAAAATCAAGAGTATGGTACATATGTACATATGTACTTAAAAGAATCCTCGATAAATGTTTCAAGAACATTTTTTTACATACATATGAAATGTCAACAGGAAGTATCCTTCCCTCATTTTTAAATTGCACATAAATTTGAAGTTAATTCGTTTTATGCGGTCAAGTGTTTGATGGTTTTCTAAGAGTTTTTATATCACTTTTACAACAAGTTTTATAATTAAGTGACTTAAATCTCACCACGAACTGTTTCGTTTATTTTTTTCGTTTATTTTTAAACCCCCCCCTGGTACTTCAAGAATCAATACTCTGGTATTGAAAATTTTATTTTGTGTTTTTATTTTTTATTTGCTATTATTTTTGCTATGAGAAAATTGTCTATTGTCAAAAATCAATTTATTTTATTATGAGATCTGTTTTAGATTTTGCGGTTTTTTTTTTAATTGTTGCTTCTATAGGGGGAGGAAAACGCTTAAACTTTGCAAAACAATAACAACGTTAATGACCTTTTAGTTTATTGCATCTTTCAGGAAAATTTATAAAAGTACTTTGTTCTGACTGCTCTTAAATATGTATGTAAAAAAAAACATTATTGTACTAAGTGCTCACTCATACTAGTGCGGGTATTACTACTGTGAATATTTTGTGCAAAAACAGCAGAAAAGCCATAAAAAGGGAAACGCAAAAGATGAATGGGCCTGCTGCGAAAACAGCTGCATCATAGAAAATGTGTGTATGCAATTTAACTAATGCTTGGGGAGTTACCTACCATAATTTGCTAATTTTTCTTCTTCTTTTTCTACTTAGTAAATAGGAAAACAAACAAAAAAAAAAAAAAAAGTGCGGTCTTATTAAGGAAATTTATGAGTTGGAAGTTTTTTCAGAGTAATTTTGTTTAAAACCGTTTTAATTCATCTTTTCAAATGGCTTATTTGATATTGAATGCATGCATGCACTATAACCAGAGCTGCCGTTTTTGGTTATTTCTAACCAAAATTGGTTATTTTTTTTCTCAATGTGGAGATGTGAATATTTTTTTTCATTTTGGTTACTTTTTTTGAAAATATTAATACGTATGAATATATTTTTCTTGATACACTTGCAATTAACGTGTTTTGAACTCTTAACGTTTTTATTTACATTGGGGGTTATCGCCAATTTAAATTCGAATGCAATTACTTACGACTTATAATGTGTACTTTACACTGCGATTTCCTCATTATTTTTTTCAAATGAACGAAGGTTATCGCCTAAACTACAAGAAAACTACACAAAAGTAGTTTTAGTGTTTCTTTGAATAGAAGTAAAACGTTTTAAATTTAAATTATTTCCAGTAGTATATTTTAATGTATTGAAATAAACATAGAAACTTTAAAGAATTTTTAAAAATAAATTGATATATAATCTATAATTATAGAATTTATGGAATTTAGCTTAAGAAAATGGCGTAAATTTAAGAAATTTTAAATTTAACTTTTTATAAGCTGTCCGTATAATTAAATATGTATTTGGCAGTATTTTTAATTTATAAAGAAGATTTTGACAACAATCGCCATATTGCCAAACGGGAATTTCCATCACCAAAAGGATTAAAAAATCGCTATATTTGACAGCCCTGCCACTGACAGTTAAAAAGTGGAAAACAATTTAATTTTACCTTTTTTGTTATTTATAAATGTAAGGTACAAATTTCATTTATTGTACAGGACTTGTTCAAAAAAATTAAATTTATTAACTTTCTATATTCTGAATTTCGTATGGCAATTTTACGGGTTTACCTCTTATAAAATAGAAGTATATTTTATGAAAAAGGCCTCAAATATATAAAAACTTTTAATTTATTTTCTCGTTATTTTTTAATATGTACAATAATTACATTTCTTGTTTTGGTTTTTTAATTTGTAATAATTATTTTCCAATTTTCCTTAAGTTCAAATGTTTTTCTCAATTAACAAAAGGCATTTCTTATTTGGTAATATTTTTTCACATTTGGTAACTTTTTCAAAAATTTTGGTTGTAAAAATGTTGTTAGTCGTGGCAGCACTGACTATAACCCATTAGGCCACAGTGTTGCCATAAAAGTAAATAAAATAATTGTAAATATGAATGTAGTTTTTTATTTTAATTTGGCTTAAGAACGTTTATAACTTTCGTATATAAATTTCTTAAAATGCACTTAAATCTTAATTTCATTAGCAATATTATACTGCAGCATAATATTGTTACGCTTGCCGATCGACAAACCCGTGGTTTTAAATCGATACCTTGGAAGCTAATCGTTTGCTATCGTTTATGTCAAATATCATTTTAACCTTCTGATATATAGTTCCGAAAGTTCTCCGAGAATTATTGATAGTAATATGTTAAGACCCCAAGATTGCTCTCAATTTTACCTTTTCATTTGTTCGGCGCAAATTTAACGTTCAATTTAACAGCTGATTACAAGTTGAGTGAGCAAATTTTTCGTTTGTTTTTATTTTTGTTTTTTTAATGGCATCTTGAAAGTAAATTGCCTACAAATTGCGTGCAGCCTATGTCACAGCTTTCAATCTATGTAAATTTTGACAAACAGTATATATTAAAGACTATCAAGAAAAACTTGATCGTGAGGCTGCAGGTTAATACCGGTATTCAATTTAAACGGTATTGGTATCGGTTGCCAACCTTGCAATTGGGTCTGAAAATCTCTCCGCTTAATGGTTGCCATAATGAACAAACATGTCGCCATGTTTAAAATTAAGATTGGGAACCGTTAAATACCATTTAAAATTGAATACCTGTATTGATACTCATACCGACATTCGTTTCGGTTGCCCACAATAGGAATGGGCAATAAATATCGATATATCAAAATATCTATATTTAAAAAAATTATATTCGATATATATCGGCCATATTAAAAATACCCATATATCGATAGATCGATGTTTATTTACGACTATCGAATTCGATATTTTTAAGATCTCTTTATAATAAAATTCAACATTTTAACCCTTACATAATTCAATTTTGTCTTGGTAAGCAAAAAAATAAGCCCGGAAAAAATATTCTGGAAAGGGTTTCTAGAATTATGCAAAGAATCGCCTTAATAATGGCGTATTCGCAACAATAGACTCATGAAAGTTGGAATGTTAATAATAAAAACAAAATTTTTTTTTTTTTTGAGTGTGTTTATATTAAAAATAAAATATTGCACAGTTCACTTGTATAGTAAGTGTCACAAGTTTCGTTTACCGGCAGTATATAATCCAGCATTATATAATTTTTATAATTTTTTTTAAGATTTCATAAAATAAAATTTTTTTGTTTTCTTAACTTTTTTTTTGAATTTTTTATTGTAAAATTAACTGCCGGTCCCTCGATTTCAAACGAAAACTTCGTTCGCATAACTTGCCTTAAAAACTAAATTTTAAAATTTTAATTTAAATAAAAGTTAAGCTAATGAAAGTTTCGTTCGCAATCGAGGGCAGGCAGTAAATTTGAAATTAAAAGAAACAATAAAAAGTTAGAATGGAATTACATGTAATATGTTTGTAAATATGTATTGACATAGGTATATTAAGTTTTTAAATTAGGTAATAATTTAAGCTTAATACGTCCGATACATCGATATTTTTAATTAATAAATATCGATACTCTTAAACAATATCGATACGATATGTATCGATATTTTTTTTCAATTTGCCCATCCCTAGCCCATAAACATATTTCCATTACAACAAGTGATTAACATTTTAAGTTTCTACCAGTGATCGTTACAATTATTTCTTTTTTCATAAAAGCAATTTGTTAACAGTTACATATTTTTTCAAGAAAAAATTATTTTTCGAGCAAAAAATAAGTTTTTTTTTTTTTTTTTTTTTTTTTTTTTTTTGAGAAAAAATAAAAGTTATTTTTGCTTTTTATTTTCTCGAGCAATAACAGTTATTTTTTAATTTTTAGTTCTTCGAACAAAACTAGTTTATTAATAATTTAATTTAATTGATATACATATTTATTTTAATGTATGGTCATCATGGGAATTTCTAATGCACATTAGAATAAATATTTAAAGTCAACTAAATAATTATTATGACAAGTATATTTGTTAAGAAAATCACTTTTATTTTTGGTCGAAAAAATAAAAAGAAAAAAATCACTTATTTTTGCTTGAAAAAAATCAAAAAATTACTGCCTCCCACAATAACGACAAGAACATTTCTTTCGTATATTTACAAACATATATTGAAAACAAAAACAAATTTTAGTTCTTTATTATTGTTTTCAATATAAATATACGAAAGAAATGTTCTTGTCGACATTGTGGGCCTGGCAGTTAGTGTTATTTTTGCTAGAAATAATAAAATTCAAAAAATAAATTTTTTTTATTGCTAAAAAAATTAAAATTTAAAAAAACTTTTATTCTTGCTCGAAAAACTAAAAATCAAAATTTTAAAAAGCAATATATTTTATCATCGAACTTTTTGTTTTAAAATTTCAAAATAACTTTTATTTACGGTCCCTGGTTTCTATTCTGCAAAATTTATATTTTTTATAAAAAAAGTAATACAATTTTTTAGAATATTTTAAAGAAAATAACTTTAATAGTTGCCAAAATGTAAAAAATGTCATTTAAGTCGTATAGACCCCTTCTACATATGTTTTTAACATTCTTTTTTAGTTTCCTACCTTGTTGAAAATCAATTACTCGTATTTAACTACGTAGAACAAATTTTAAGAATTTCGAAGTCAAAGTCTGAAAGGAGATAGAACCGAAAATACGAAATCTCTCGAAAAACAATAATTTTTTAGAGGATTTTAAGAATAGAAGGATTTCAATAGAATGGATGAATTTAAACAGTCACCAACTTATTTATCCGGTTTTGTAAATAGTAGGCTGTGTGAGTATCTGCACTATTAATTAGTGTATTTAGTGTATTTTTGCGGCACTCTTTTTAAGAGAGAGTCAAACTACATATAAAAAGTTAATTCACACTTATTGCATTTATATTTTTAAATTTTTTGTGTTAGTTAGTTCTGGTGCAAATTACGGTATTCAATATCGATTGAAAATTCTATAAAAATTGTATTGTAATTTTAATCAATATCAAATGATGTAATTTGCATCCTAAAGTGCTTAAATTTAAACAGAGACATCGAACAATTTCTCATGAAAAAATAGTAATTTTAAAAAGAAAAGAAAACTGATTAAAATCAATATTTCAGGGGTTTACTAGCAGCTTTTAAATTATATTCCAGAAGATTGTTTGACTTTAATCTTAATATTGGGAATATAAATCAAACTTTTGGTCTTATGCATATGTCAAAACATATTTTTCTATTTAAAAGATGGAAAAACTTGCTTGAAGAAATCTGGAAAAACTGCGCCATAGCACAATTGAAAGGCTCGCTTTAAATTGATCTTTTAAAGGCGACAGATTGTGCGTAATGGAATGTTTTTTCTAATAGTATTTAAAGACATACATACAAGGGTGGGTCGATTTAGCAATCGATATTGTCCCATCGATTTTTCGATAGCTTTTGGCATGATGAAAAAGAAATTCCACTACGACATATCAAAAAAATCATTTTCGAGGTGCTTAAGGTTTTTTAAGTAGGTAATACAAAAATCGGCTAATTTATTATTTTTTTAAATATAACCTTTCCAAGGAGAAATTGTACGCTAAACACGATGAAGATTGCAGTTTTTCTTAAGGTTTTTTTTTCTTGAGGTTTTGGACGAGTTTTTTTGAAAAATTGATTTTTTACGCGTTATTTTTTAAGGTTTTTTTTAGCAGGTAAGCTAAAAATAGTTCTCCGATTTAAAATTTTTTGTAAATATATCCTATCCAAGGTAAAATTGTACGCTTAAAACGATGGCCTAAAAAAAATTCAAAATAGAGATTTTGATCGATTTTTGTTCGTTTTATTAAACTACGTGTACACAAAACATTATAGATCCCCGCGATCAAAAATGGCGACTTTATTAAAGAAATTTAAAGGCCAAGTACACCTTGTTGTTATTGATTTTGTAAAGTTTTTGCTTCTCCTGTAAAAAGAATAAAGTGTTGTTACGCCCTTTTGCATTTTAGGTGACGATATGTACTAATGTATCCCCTCTCGAAGTGGTATTAATTTTGTCACGATGCTTGGACTGTGCTAGAATATTTAAGTTTATATCGGCGTTAGCAACTAAAATGTGACTATTTGGATCTTTGCCTAACCAATTTTGCCATTTTCTATTAAATTAATCGGGCAACTATAATAATAGCGGTATTCACCCTTTGTATTAAGTATACAACTCTGTTATATTTAATACGATTTTATACTTCAAAGCGTGAGTGTCTTTTTCCTATGCACTGTAAATTAATGAATTTGCTGAGTGAGAGAAAGAGACAGATAAAGTTTCTTCAACTGTTTTAATCTGGTAAATTCACACACTTTGTTTACTACTGCTTTTTGTGGGATTTTTCAACCACAGCGCAGTATTTTTTAGTCTAATACATTTTGTTGTTGCAGTGTTGTAAATGTTAGTATTTTTACTAAAATTATAAATTAACAAGGTCTACAAGGGACTTTACTATCAAGGGTGAATTCCGCTAATATAAGGAAAAACTGCTTAAGTTTTTTTGAGTTTTGTAGGAGAGGTGATGTGTGAAAATTTACTCCTATTCTAATAAAAGCTTTACTTTTCTGCGGTTATATTGTTTTTTTATGTTTTTTTAAGTTTTAATTCTTAAATATTTAAATATTAAAGTAAATTTAAGTTTTTATTCCAAATGTTATTGCGCGTTGAAAAGATATAAAAAAAAGTCATTTTGCTATAACTTCTAGAAAATCGTACAAAATAATTGAAACTTTGCCCATATGTGTACTTTTAACCGTGAAGATTTCAAAGATGCCATTAACTCAAATTTAGCTTAAGTCAACTTAATCACTTTTTCTTTTTTGCCATAGATATAGTGCAAAGCACTCTTTTTTACAAAACCGTTAATATTAAAATGTGTGCATGTATTTCTATAGAAACTAACAAAAAGAACCAAAACATACATTTAATGCTACCGCTATATATATTAAGTTTGTTTAAGTGTATAATGAGTTCTTTTCTTTTTATTCATAAAAATGTTCTATGTGATGTACTTGAAATAAGGTTATGTTCATTATGTACATACATATGTATGTATATATGTACGAAATAATAACAAAAAAAAAAAAAAAACAAAATAATGCAATCTAGCATTAAAAGAGTTCATAACCTAAAGTTTTTATTTTTTTATGTTTCTCCCTCTGTTCATATTTTAATTTAGCCCAAAAACCGGAAGTGTATTAACTATAAACAAGACAAAAATCTGAAACAGAATAACATCGGTAACGCCGAGTTGCCAGCGTTATAATTATCATAACGTTTACTAGTGTGAGTTTGAACGTGAAACGTGCATAAAATATGCATTTCACCATTAAAACAACAACATCAACATTAAAAAAAAAAAAAAAATCAAGTAGTAAAGAACATGGAAGATTCAGAAGGGAATGATTTGATATGATAGGGAAAATAAAAAGTGCACAAGTTAAACAATTGAAACGTACCTATAAATGTGTTTGTAAAAAAAAATATTATTGTTTACGAGGGTTATATAGAAAGTTTTTTTAATTAACAACTTAGAGTAGGTAGATTTAAGAAAATTAATATTAAACAAAAATTGTTTTTTTGCAGCTTTTTATTCCATACCTATAAATTTTTTTTTACATTATGCGAATTTTATTATATTATTTAAAGCAATTGTACAATTTCGCGTTGAATCACGTATGTACATATGAACCTAAACCTAAGTAAACATTTCGGTTAATAAATGGTAACTATTTGAAGATCTATGTACCTATGCACAGAATAATTCAGTTACCCTTAATTGTATATTTAGCGGTAAAATAGGTAGATATTTTTTAATTTTGTTTCTCTTATATGCAATTTAATTGCATTGTAATATTGATCCTTCGGTGCACTTTCATTTATTGTTATAGAGAAAATATGCACAGTTCAATAACTTTTAACAATAAAGATAAATTTGTTTTTAACGTGCGTTAATT
This sequence comes from Pollenia amentaria, assembly GCA_943735925.1. NCBI lineage: Eukaryota > Metazoa > Arthropoda > Insecta > Diptera > Polleniidae > Pollenia > Pollenia amentaria. The sequence continues at coordinate 175,776,898 of OX031010.1, read as the reverse complement.
GCTTAAGTACTCTATGGGGTATTAAATATTGCCGATAATTTTGTCAAAAGGGTCTAGAAAAGAAAATTTTTTCTAATGCTGGAAAAAAAGGAAAATAAATATGCGGGTGCAATAGAAAATTGCGAAAAAAAAAACTTAATTACTTTTGTAACCCTTGTAAACATAATTTTAAATTCTTGTACATACTTGAAAAGAATGTCAAGATGATACTTACATAATTTTCTTTTTTAAAGAAGATTTCAAATAATTTTAAAGCTACTGCATTTCTGTTCGGTTTTTTTTAACAGAAAACCAAATCATGCTGGTTTTAAATCCCTTGAATGTTCTCCCTCCTCCCCTTAAATAAAAGTATGTTTGTATGTAAAATTGTTTAGAATATAAAATAATTTCAAAAACTGTCTATATGTTAAGTTTTAAGTGACATTTCATTAAGTAATTGAGAGGTTTTTCTTTTTGTAAAAATGTTGAGTATTTAATATGCATGTAGACTAACTGCATCATGTACTTACTGTACATGAATCATTAAGAACGTGACTTATTTTTCCTACGAATGACGGGGTATAAATTGTTCGCTAAAGTTGTAGAGTCGATTTCAATTGCATTAAATTATTTTCTTTTTTTATATAAAGTTCTTGGTGTGTGTGGGTTTTTTTTTATATTCTGTTTGTTATTCAATTATTTTGTAATTAAATTAAGATCTTTTTCTATTAAAAATTTTAAGCTTTAGAACTTTATTATACTATTAAGTAGCACAGAGAATTGAAGACAGTCAGCATATTATTTGTCTTAATTATTAAAATAACAAATTAGGTTTAATTTCTGTTGTTTGAACTATTTGCAATAAGGAAAAAATAATACATACATAATTCTTATTGTAAAAACCAAAATTTGTAGTGATTTTAGTGCTCTGTTAAAGACTTAAACCCGATGAAATAACTTGTTAACATAGATTTAATGAGTACTTTAGAGCTATATTTCAAAATGTTCATATGTCAAAAAAACTTATAAAGCTAAGTGTGGCTTCACACTATGAAAGTTTTCTTTCAGAAAGTCTGAGTTTATTGATAAGAGGTGTGAGAATAATCGCATGTTGTCTTCCCTTCTCACCAATAAACTCAAAACTTTCATAGTGTAAACCCAGACTCAACAAAGTTCATAGAAAAATTAATATGTATTAAAAAACAACAAAATAAATTTTCTGACTCATCATTGTAATATTAAATTAATCTCACTGTCAGCTAAATAATATGTTACCATCATATTGAACAACAGGCTGGGCTACTGAGTCATCCAGACTTACAATTTTTAAATATTGCTTTGAAATTGCATTAGTGCGCAGATTGTAAAATTCTAGTCTTGCAATTTTTGTATTTTTATCTTGTCTTTCCTCTTGTACTTTTTATATTTAATAAATAAATACACCTACAACCAACTTCAAGTTGAAAAGTGGAAGAATAACAAAACAAAACAAAATTGCAGAGTTCACGAAACTTAGTACCCACCCCTCCCCAATCTTCTCAGGCTGACAAGTTCTGCAGAAATAACTAAAAGTACAATTGTACGTCTCACATTATTAACAAAAGAGCCTGTATAGTCTACCTAAATGGATATAAAATGGAATTGACAATCAGAAAGAGGTCTAGTACACAACAGTGTTTTTCAGTTAAATGTTAATGATAGTTTGTACATACAGAAAAAAATCAATGTAAAATCTTCGAAAAGAAAGGTGATATTACATTTTTTGGTAGTGATTTTGCTTCATAATTTCTTCATGTTAGTTTAACATGATTTTACTATAACTTGCGAACAACATTTTTTTCTTTTAAAATAACTTTAAATCATGTTAATTGAACATTTCAGAAAAGTTAAAGCAAATTGACATTTTTTAAAATATTTTTTTTTTAAATTAATTCTAAACACTAACCCGAATAATTCTAAACACTAACCCGCGGAAACAGATAGAGAGAGAGAATATTATTATTTATTTTCCTATCACAAATGTTTCGCTTTTTTTGTATTCCCCTTTTTTTACAGAAGCACTCACAATTAAAAGACACCAGCTGAATGGCCCAATATCGTAAACCATCATTCTACTTTGAAAATTTTATGTAAAACAGGCTTTTATGGATTCAATATTGAACAATGTTATTTTAACATTTTTCTTTAAGAATTAAAATGAAACAATGATAATTTTAAATAAAAACCAGAAATTTACTATGAATTTCAATTAACATTGCGCCATGTTAATTAAACATTGATATTTTTTTCTGTGTATCGAAACTCCTTTAATATCAAAAAATATTATATAAAAATTTAATCACTTATAATCATAACGAATGCAAGCGATATATTACAAAAGTCGATGACTACGAAAACAGTTACGCACAGTATTACCTAAAACCTTTAAAACCTTTTAAACTTAAAATATATTACAAAAACGTGACATGCAGAAAACTGCGTGTTTTCTACTTAAAAATATTATAAATATTTTACTCAATCCTTGCGGAAACAAACTTGTGTCTCTTTTTAAAAGTTTTAGTTCTAAGAAAGTTAATTGAACAACAAGTTTATTTTTCAGTTAAAATTACTAGTGTCACACTTGTGTCCTTTAATTGAAAAACACTGTTGTGAACTGGACTTGTTAGTATTCATCTAAGACCCCATAAGTATATTCTGGGTCCTTGAGTAACTCTAAGTCCAATTAGCCATGTTCGTCTGTTAAAGTCACGTTTACTTCGAAAGGACCAATTTGGCTGTCAAATTGTTTCTAGTTCTCCTAAGCAGTTCGGGATTGAAATCCAGCAGAATCGGTTCTGTAGGAAAAGATTAATGCACCCATAACCTTCCTTAAAAAGTAACATAAATTGTTGGCGGAATGCAGAGATTTCATTTAACTTCAACAAATTCGTTTTATATGTCATGAAATTTCATTAAGATCGTTTCATAATTTACCTTAGGCTCCATATAAAGTCCACTTTCTGAAATCACGTTAGTATTGGATATAATCAACTTAATTTCGTGAAGATCGAGTCATAATTTTTCATACGTATAAAACTTATAAAACCATATAAAACTCACTCTCGGAAAACACTTTAGTACACCTTAAACCGTAAAAAATAATAATATTGTTGTAAAAGTTAGCCCATTACAGTTTGATAAGACTAGAAATAACATTTCGTGAAGATCGGTCAATAATTTACCATAGGCCGTATATAAAGTCCATTCTCGAAAATCAGCTAAAAAAAAGCCTTAAAGCAGCAAATATAGATACCGTGGTGAAATTTGTTTAGATAAAATAACTACATAAATAAAGACACGAGTCCCACATAGATTTACTAAAGTTTAAAAAAAGTTTGTGTTCACAATTTTCTAAGAATCCCGCAACTAATTCCCGAAAAACGATTGAATATTCCGGGAGAAAACCTCCACTAGTATGGCAAATACACTAAAATTTCTAACAAACACAAATAGATGTGAACAAGTAGATAAATTAAATTTTTAATTACAAAAAATACTGCCTTTCAAAACAAAAATAAAATCGTTATTTTTTTAACATAAAGATAAGACAATATTTTCCCAGACAGTTTTTAAATTGAAATGACTGGTAAAATTATGAAAAAAACAAAGCCCAACCTTTTCTTTTTTTTTTAAGGATACATTTTAGCCCTTCAACCTGTTTTACTTTAACCAAAAAACATTAAATGATTTTTCTATAAACAAGTTAAAACCGACCATGACATTAACAATTTAAAATAGAATTTGGTAACACAGCAGATAATAATTTATTACTTTTAGGGATAGTTTTTTTTGGTAATAAAATTTTACAATAACGTATCGGTCTGTATTGTTAACTATAGCAACAAAAAACGTAAATGTTATTTTTTTTTTGTTATTAGTTTTTTATTTTCTTTTTAAAGGTAACGTAAATATGTTTAATGTATTGTAACATTTTTCTTATTTTCTTTTAGTTGTTTTCCAAAAAAAGGTGATAAACTGACATTTGTTTAAGTGGTTAAGATCACTCAGCGGAACCATTTTCTTTAATAACAACAGGTAAAATAAGTTAACATATTTAAATAGTTTAAATAATCATCAAATAAATTTCCTCTTACAAACCACGCCATTTTTATTTTTCTAATTTAAATTTTTAAACCCTTATTTCTTCACACTTTTTCTACCTTTGGGGGAAGAAATTCCACCACACTTTTAAAATATATGTTTTTTTCAAAAGCTGTAGCAACCAATCATCGACATCGTAGTCATCATCATTTTTAACGTAAGTCGTTATAACGTTAATATAATTGTCTCTATAATTTTTGCGATTTTTTCATTCCTATTTTTTCCTTGGGCTTGTTTTTGTATCCTGTTTGTGTTGTTTCTGCCAGACATCAGCTACCAAAACATACAATGTCTCTCTCTCTATCTCTTCATATCTACATACATATGTATATGTACATATAAACGTATATACGAGTATGTATTTTATTCCGATTTATCGTCTACCATTTCTTTACTAATTTCCTGTAATTTTGCACGCACTTCTTAATTTTTGTTGTGCATTTCTTACTATTTCTTTTTCAGAAAATTTAACATAACATGCAAAAATTGTTTGATTGCTGTAATATTATGCTTTCATATCCTTCAGTTTTTGTTTTGTACCAGCAATCAATATACTACTAACTCTTTTTACAAATTTGTAACGTTTTGAGTTGTTGTTTAGGTGTTCATTTCTTTATTCTTCATTTAACACGTGTTTGTATGAGACAAAAGGATTTTGCACAACATTACTCATAATATTTAAATGTTTCCGACACGGCAATTGTCGATGACTTTGTGTTGATAATGATTATAATTATTTGTTGGTAAAAATGGTTAACTCTAGTTAAGCTTTTTCTTATGTTCACACCATATCCAACTGTTTTTCAAATTTTTTAGTTGCAATTTGAAAATTAACAATTGTAAAAATTTCTGAAATTTCTAACTACCTATATTTCAATTACTGTACTAAAGACACTAATTATTTTTCAGAATTTACCATATTCATACATTTTGGTATTTTAAAATTTCATGTAATGTTACAGTACTTTTTTACATTATTTTGGAGTTCAAAGTTGTATTTTAAACTTTAAACTTCTTCTATTTAAGAGGTTTTTATTTATTTTACAGAACATTTCATGCAAAATAAGCAAACCTTAAACATTCATACATATGTTTCAGAATTTTACATTTAAATTAAACCACTTTAACGGATAATTTCACCAAGTTCATTTAAAGCTAACTTTAACTTTAACTTCCAGCTAACATTATGTTTTTGTCAGTTATATCTGATTGTTAATTAGAACTGAACTTGGTGAAATTGGCCGTAACAGTCCGTCAGACTTGCATTTTTTTATTATAAGAAAGGTTCTTGACTATTTAGGTCCTTATCATGTAAAACGCAACGTATCTCCAAAGAATTACATTGAAAGCACAATCAATGTCATAAATATATTGTAATTTTATTGTTGTTTTCTACAGAAATACATTGCGTTTTAAAATTTCAAACGCTGCATAGCTTGTGGCGTTGAAAACTATAAAACGGTACATGAGTTTCTTTAGAAAGCAACAACAAAATTACAAAATATTTATGACATTGATTGTGCTTTCAATGTTATTCTTTGGCGTTGCGTTGCGTTTTACATGATTAGGGCCTTAGTTATATTGCTAGGGCATTACAGAAAATAGGAAAATTGCTCATGTGACTATAACGCTAATAGTTTGCTTTACTCTTGCTTTTGGTAACCGCTGACAGATGTAATATATGGCAAATGTGCTTACATCGCTAAATGGACTATACCGTAAATACTTTCTATTAAATTTACTTATAGCGGTAGAAAATAAAGATAAAATGGACTACATCGCTAATGTGATTAAAAACAAACGGTAGTATCTATAAACGAAAAGTACTGTATATCCACTACCAAGTCAATTCTGATTTTTTAGGTTCTCCACTAGACAAGAGTTAAAAAAAGTATAGTTTAATACCATAGTTAATGTTGCAAACCTAAAAAATGTAACTCATTAAAGTTTTGCGACGCCAAAACATTGGCCAATGCGAGATGAGACGCAAAACGCCAAAAGGCGGACAAACAAGGAAGGCCTTATTGCCCTTTAAAGATATTGACAATGCCCCCTTTCAGACTCGACAAGTTAGTTGCGCAATAACCTTGCCGAGTACAACAAAGTCTGTACTCAATTTTTTCCCAATTACCGCGACCATACCCCTGACATCTGCAAATCGAGAGTTGCGCAAGAGACTTGCGCAAGTAACTTGCCTTGTCTGAAAGGGGGCAATGACGAATACTACTTGCAATATATGTAGTTGTAGTTCTTACAATGAAACTAAGTGATGACACATTTATTTTTGGCCGATTTTCGCTAACATTTCTTTACAATGTATATTTTTTCGAAAGCGCTCTTATTATTACGTTTGCCACATAATTAAATGGTTGTTAATTAACAATAACATTTCCCTCTTTTCCAAGAGCAATATACATATTTAAAATCGCTTGTTAAAAATTGTTTTGTTGAGGGTTACCACATAGAAGAATTCGTTTTCACTGTGTGAAGTTACATTTTTTACACACATAATAATTTAAATTAAATGAAGTACTTCAGCTTCAAAACTAATTTCTAAAGTGTACCACTAAATTAAGCGAATGTTTTGAACAATTCCCAAGTAATTTCTTTAATATTGTTGACTGTTTTATTCAAATCAAATAGGAAATGGTGTAGTTTAGGCTCAAATTAAAAGATTTAAATTATCATTTTATAAGTAGAAAATGAATTCAAATAACTTTTAGTCAGGGCAAGTGGAAAGAAAAGTAATTTAAGAAAATTTTATAACGTGTTTAAGTGTAATAAAATACTTTTTTTTTATTGACGACTAACGCAAAAGGGCTTGATTTTTTTTAAAACCGTTAGAACTATGGCGACTTCTTACACATTCTAAAGGGATATTTTAATTATTTACCAACATACAGTAGTAATCAGGTTTAACGAATCTTAAAGTTGTTCGTTACATTGAAAGTTATGTATATGCAGTATTTACTACAAACAACTATGTTGCATTCAATTAATATTAAAGACAAGAAGAATTATGTTTTTTATATTTCATACAAATGAATGTATGAAAAGGAACAATTCACATCACTAAATTAAAAGTAAAAAAAAAAGAATTTATTTACGAATTCGAAAAATTGTACTTAAAAAATAATCGAGAAATGTTTGTTTCTGTGAAACAGGAAGTTTTTTTAAATCACCGTCTTAAAGATATCTTTAAAATATGGATTTAGTAGAATCAACATTAAGGTAATTCACGTCACAAGTTGCACCCTTGCGAAAAAGCAAAAGTGCAAAAACAACTAACAATTATTTGTGTACAACTAATTGTCTCTGTGGTTGTTGTTGTTATGTTTTTGCACTTTTGCTTTTTCGCAAGGGTGCAATTTGTGACGTGAGTTACCTTATTGTTCTGTTAAGCTCATTTGATGAAAATTTCGAAGTTATTAACAACATCTGTGTTTTTTATTTTTTGCTTCAAATTTGGAGCATCATCAATTTGCAGATCATCTTGATTTTCCTCTTCATCGTCGTTTTCCCTTGAGGGATTGTTTTCAATCTACCTTTTTTTTATAGTCGGCTAAAAATCTAAGTCAGTAAATTTTCAAAAACCATCCCGACTAAATTACAAAAAATATAAATATGACTTACACTTGGAAAAACGGAATTTAGCAAACGGGCGTTCTACTCACTATGTTCTTGGTTATGCTATATAAGGTACTTAATAGAAAGAAAGGGCGGCCTGTTCGTTAAATGCGATGTTCGCTATAGCGAATATTCGTTAAGCCGGCTTACTACTGTATTTTGTACTTTTCTTGCCAAAACGGACAATTATTTAAAAATCATTTTTTTTGCTCATAATTCTGACTTTAATTGCTCCTAATTGGCGTTAATTTAAAAATTTTAAACCTCTGGCATTACTATGCACATCTTTAATATTTATTTGTGATGACACATTAATCATAAATAAATTTTGTATGGAATTGATAGTTTTTTAATTGCGAGACACGAATGTACCCATTTTTCGGTGACAGTTGTTAAGTCTGTTTTTAATAAACAAAACTATTTTTATACTAACTACGGTTTTGTGTTTGTTTTTCTTACCTGTTGAAAACAAAAGACCCAGGCATGGAAAATTTAATACTATTGCACTTTTTCAACATAAAAACATTTTCCTTATTGCACACTTTTGAATAAGTTTTTCTTAGTAACAAAAGTAATTGAAGAAAATATTTTAAAAATAATTTATGATTTTAATACTTAAATTGGTTTTTCACTTTTTTAATTTCTAATTGGCATTTAAAATGGGTGACTAATGTAAGAAAGGGGGAAGTTAAACTGAATATATAAATCAAGGCAATGTTGACATAGGCGCTCTTTGGTTGCTTACTTGTAAGGAATTTAATGCAGAAAATTAAGAGGAGAAGGTTTTAGACATTAATTCCAACTTTTCAGTTATTTACAAAGATTAACTATTACAGGTAAAACCATACTGATTAAATTGACCAACATGGACGGACTGAAGGGCTTGCCGGGGGAATTTGATGTCGGCATAGATGTTACAGAGAGCTCTTGAGGAGCATGAAATCGTTCATTTAATAATTCGCTAATTCGGCAGGTTTATTCTCGCAGTAATGCCAATACCGTCAACAAACTTCTAAGAAGAGATAAAAGCAAAGAATTATTTAAGAGCCTCCTTACAGCTCTATTAAGGTACGTCATGAGACCATTAACGACAACGAAATACTGTCCCCAAGCAAAAGCCCAGATAACGCGTAAATATTGATTTTAGAAACATATGTAAGTCAGCCTTTTTCAGTTTCTTTTAATTAAAGCTGCAGAAAGAATCTTAGAACTGTACTCCAAAAGGTACTCTTTGGTAGGGATTTGTTGCCATGTAAGAATCCGAATTTTCCATCCCTGGTCAGTGCTAAATAGTATTTTTATTTAGTAAATGAAAAACCTAATATTATTTATCATTTCTTACAGTATAGAGTTACAACTTTCAATTGATTTTTTAGAAAAATTATCATTAAATTACTGAAAACATTACAAACAAATTACAAAATGATGAAGACATAAGAAGGAATAGAAAAATTCAGGTGTTTTTATACTTTAAAAAAATAAGAAATGTTAATGATTGATTAGATTTTTAAAATCTTATTCAACAAATTTGTTTCTTATATAGCTCATTTGCTGCAATGTCGTCATAACTCAAAAAAAAAAAAAAATAAATTTCGAAATAAAAATGTTTTAAGTTTTTAATTTGCTTACACCGTTTAGAAAAAAAGCGGCACATTCTTTTCAAACAGGGAAAGTATAAAATAAAAGATATAAAGATGAATTTTATACACGATATAAAGAAAAACATAGCGAACAATTCTGCTTCACTACCTTAAAAATCAAATTGTTTGAGTTATGACGACGTTGCAGCAAATGAGCGATATGTGAATTTTTTTTTTTTTTTATTTGTAATGATGTAAAGAACTTAAAATAAGAACTGATTTGACAATTTTTGGTTCTTTAAACGTTATTGTGATTTGAGAATTCATCATGAAGAGACTCACACTAGGGCAAAATTTGCAAATTGTTAAAAGTTATCTTGATAATTCATATATCATTTCAAAATTTTGTTTTGGTTAAATGGCTATGTCAATAAATATAATTGCAGCATTGGAAGCGATAACAACTCGCAAGCCATTATCAAAACACCATTACATTCCTAAAAGCTCAATATTTGGTGAGCTTTATGGGTTGATGGAATCATTAATTCGTATGTCTTTAGAAATAACGATGGTCAGAATTTTATTGTCAACACTGAGGGTTTTAGAAACATGCACATATTATTGTTATTATTAACCATTACATATTGCAGGCCACCATAATATAGTTGTTTTCTTGATGGAGGACCAATTTGAACATAATTTGGTTGCCCGCTACATTCTTAAAGCAACCATAATATGCCTTAACACTATTCCAAGGCAAATTCAACTACAGGTGGTGTCGGAACTACAATAATCCAAAAACAACAGAAACAACACAGGGTTTTGTGCATTGCATTGTTAGTGTTTACGGTCCAAAACGTCAACCATTACTAACAAATCAAGACAAATTGGCTCGAACTGTCAAAATCACCACCTGTAGTTCAATTCGCCTTGCACTATTTGTAAAAAAAAATTGTTGGAGGTGACTCACTAAATTTTTCAAACCTCAATTAAGCCCTTATTACACAACATTTGTAATGCATTATTTTGGTGAACGGTGCAAATAAAATGTAATAGAAAAATTTACCAAGTGCAAAGAGTTCAGCTGTATTAAGATAAATAGCAAACTGTCAAAAATTTTACTAAAGTTATCGATAAAAAATTAAGTTATGTCAAAAAAATGTAAAATTGTTTAACTTCAAATTGACATTTTAAGCTTGAAATATTTAAAGTGCTGCTATATCAGCGATTTATGGGCTAATTTAGCGATTTACCGCTTTTTGTTTTTATATTTCTCATAAACAAAAAGGTGACAACATTTCAATAAATAAACAAAACCATAACAAATTTTGAATTACATTCGACGAATTATAGGCGAAATACAGCCGCAAATGATGCGACAAGTGTGTGATAATTCTGTGGTTTTCACGAATAATCGCGTAAGTTATAAAACCAAACTTTTCAGGAGAGCAAAAACAATTATTATTTTCAATTGCGGCTTCTGTAGATGCTTTTTTAAACTTTTTTCTTTACTATCCTCTTAACAGTGACTTTCTACGTATTATACATAGTTTTCATGAAAAAATCCTCACAGGATCACAATCTGTAAAAGGATTAAATATGCATATGTTTGATTGACTCATTAAGTGTGTGCAATATAACATCATATCTCCACATAAGTTCTTTTTTGTGAAAATAAATGTTATAATTTTAATCACACATGACGACTTACGTTGTTATTTTTACGACTTAAGTTGTTATTAATAGAAAAATTTTCAAAAAATACTTTCATATTTTTTGCACGAATAACAACATAACATCACATATGCTTTTTATTTGGAAACATATTTAGCAATTTTACAATTTTTGGCGATGTATGTCGACATAAATCGTTATAATAGCAAAATATTTTATTAAACAGTTAACTTAAGTTGTTTTTAGCAGAAAAAAATCAATAATATTACATTATATTCTAAAAACCTTAATACTTATAAAAACCTAATGCAAAATGTAACACTTTGACATCATTATCTCAATTTCGGTAAAAACCGACTTACGCGATTATTCGTGAAAACCACAGAATTGAAGTTCCAGACTGAGCCATGAACGTTCCGGTGGCCACATGGCTCAAGTCATTCTTAAGCATTAAAAACATCGAAATATCTTTTCACTAAAGCCGGTTTAAATGATACTCAACATATTTTTCTTTGCTTTATTTTAATTAAAAGTTCTGCAACTTTAGAAAACACCCTGTATATAGAAATGAATTTTAAATTAAAACTAATTAAAGATTTGTTACACTGAACTATACATACTTTTTTATATACACATAAATGTTAATAAATTTAACCTTATATCTTCAAAATATTTATATTCAGAAGACTCCCCAATATTTAATTTCCCAAATTCAAATAATAACGACAGAACATTTTTAATTTGTGACTAATACTATTTATCAGTGATGGAAAACTTAAAAATTGAGATGGTACTAACCATCAAGCAAAAGAGTACTTTTTTCAACATTTTGGTACTTTTTTTAAACATATTTTTTATTGCATACATATGTATTTGCTTGTGATTTAATATAAGGTACACACGTTTAGATGTCTAAGCAATTTGTTTATTTTACTTAATGATATCATTAGTAATATTATAATTGTAACAACAAGAATCATTTGACATTAATAGATCTTTAGTTTTAAATAAATTTGAATGAGTTTGTACTTGCAAACGATTTCTTTTTTTTTTTCGTTTTTATAGCATCTTGCACTGAAAACGCTTAACTGCTGCTGATAAATGGGGTATGGACAAAATTCCAATAGCAATACGTGAATTATCAGGAAACATAAGTTCGTCCATTTCGTTCTTAATTTTGCTTAACATGAACGCAAAAAAAGAACAATAAATTTTGTGTAGGCAATGTTGTCAATGTTAAAAAAAAAATAGGAACGCTAAATTTCTCAACAAAGAAGCATAACAAGACAAGAGTACTAAAACTGACGTGGGGGTACCGTGGTATTTTTGAAATGAAAAAGTACTGAAAAAAGTACCATAGTACTGAATTTTTCATCACTGCTATTTATGCTTCCATTCAAATACAAAAAGAACAACAACACTTGCAACATTTTAATGGAACGTAAATATTCACAATTTGTTATTTATTTCTACGAAATTCTACACACAACTAGTGGAGGGCGAAAAAGCAAAGAAAACGAAAAATTCACTTATTAAAAATATATTCATATAAATTGGCGGTCATCGCAACCATTATTTTGTACTTAAAATGCATACAGAGTTAATTAATACAATATGCTGTTGCCGACGATATAACATACGTGTTAAGATAATTGTGGTGATGTGTAAAGCTGTAGAAGAAGCTTTCAAGTCCACACCCAATTGTTATGGTTAGAAAGTCTTAAAGAACATCTGTTGTTTCCAAACAAATACATGTACATATGAACGTAAAATTAATTGTTAAAATTTTAAACACGTTTAAGTTGTTTGCTAAAAAACACCCCATTTTTATAGTCTTTTGTTATTTGAAAATTAAACAAACATAATTTTTTTTTTTTGTTATACATAAATGAAAACATTTTATGGTTAAAATCATTAAAATGTAAAAAAGTTAAAGTAGCTTTCTTCTTTTCTTCATTGTTGGTAAATTTTATAATTATGCGTATAGAAATTTTAATTAATAAAAGTGTGGTTATATTACGGTAGTTGTTCTTTTATTATTTGTTTAAATATCATTTCACTTATCCTAAACTCTCTGTGTAAGCTTGAATTTTCACCTACATAAGTCACGCCTCGTTAAAGTAAAAAAATTTAAATATGTTTAATTCATGAGTGTTTCAAAATTCTCACGTCAAATAAAAACAAAAAAGAAAAATGTTTAATGACTTTTGAAATGAATTTTTGTTATACAATAAAATTAGGTTTTTAAGTTAAAAAAATATATTTATGTACATAGTTAAAATAATTTGCGGTTTCGTTAACCAGGGTTTAACATTTATTTAATGACAAATATTAAACCTGTTTAATTGTTCTACAAACAAGCTTCAAACGTTTGCCAAAACAGGCAAACGTCCCAATTAACAACGTAAAAGTTTGTACAAACGTTACATTTTGACTTGTTTGTTAACCCTGAAAGGTTCAATCTTTCAATTTTCAATCTTTTTTGTGTTGTAAAATTTATTATTTTTTAAAGCTTTTGTCATCAGCTAACGTTGTTAAAAATGTTGAAGTATAAGGCCCCTATTACGGTTCACAACTCAATTCAGTTGAGTTTAAATTTCTTAATTTTTGTATTATGGTTTTCAACTTTGCTAAATTGGGGGTGCGAAAAAATTTCAACTCATCACAACCAGTTGTTTTTATTACAACTCAACTGGGGTGAGTTGTGCACCGTAATAGGGGCTAAATGAGCTCCTTCGATTCGACGAAGAGTAACCATCCAGGGTTAAGCCGTTGGTGTAGTTTAGTTGGCCAAGTATAGTTTTTCTTGCCCATGAACTAAAAGTTGTTTTTTAGGTTATTTGAGACGCTGAACCATAATCTGGACTCGGTTTGTCTAAATTAGCTCTAGTTTTCGCGATATACCGTTATGACAAAAATAAAGGTACTTGCACGACATATCAAGCCTTTGCTGCAATAGAGTTATAACTCAAATTTGAATTTTCTAGCACCTTAAAAGTTAATTCTTCTCTCTAGAGTTGAGTATATAAGATATTTGTATGAAATTTTTACACAATATGAAAAAGAGTATGGCGTTTAACTCTACATTATTAGCTCGTGGCGGCCCCATCTTCCACTTGGAATTAGAGAATTAAATACATTAGCTCAAAAATCAGGGTTTTTGAGTTATGACTCTATTGCAGCAAAGGCTCGATATGTATATCAGCATATCTTGAGACCGGGTTGCTATATTCAGTTAAAAAAATACAAAATTCGTCACCAAAATTAGCTTTAAGCCGTGTTTATACCATTTGTAAGTCAGCCTTGTAGTTTTAGAAATATCGCTAAATATTGAAATTACAGGCTTTATGTTAAATGCTTCAACAATATCCCGCCATTATATGGGCATCCCAGAGACCCTGTCATCGCTCCTCTATAGTACGATATCATGGTGCCTATTATGAACTAAATTCGATATTCGACAGCAGTCAAATTAGTTGATCGAACGAATTTTCATTTGGTATTATGGCACACATTCGATAAAAAAAGTACTATTGTGATTTAGTTTATTCACAGTAGTACATTTTCTATCAGCTGTCACTTTAAATAAAAAAATTTTGTTAACAAATTTAAAAAATAAAACTAATATTTATAAATCATGACTACGACAGAATTATGGTACAATGATTCATCTGATGAAGATGAACGCTTACTGGAACTGGCCTGTTTTGCCAACAAAGGAATTTGTTTTATAAGGGAAACAAGCTTTTCCAAGTGCTGCTTACTACTGTGGACTTTAGACTTGCATAAAATAACCAAAAATAATAAAGAATGTGGAATTTGCACTCCAAAACTAATAAATTAACAAAAACTTACATGTTCAACAATTTTTTTTAAAATTATTTACACCGTCGAAAGCAAATTTGTTTTCGTTGAAAAATTCGATGCACAACGAAATTTTCGACAGTGCTGCCACCTCATAATACCAAATTAACATTCGATAGTCGATGTTCGATAGCCAGCGAAAATCGTTTATCGAATGTTACTCATAATAGGGGCCCATGATGGAAAAGTATCTGTTAAAATGTGAAATGATAGAACAAAATTGTGTTTGGACTTATAATCAGCGACCTTAAATTAGTAAACAACTGCTAAAATTCCATGCAAAAAAATAATTTTAATTTTGTTCATTTTAAAAATTACTAAGAACAAACCCGATTTTTATGTCGGAAAATGTATGTAAACTCTTTTTGAAATTACCGTCATTTAATTTTCAACGAATTTAGGTGAAAACTGCCTTATATTTTAATAAAAAAAAAAACAGTGTATCATCGCCTAAAAGACAAAACAACGTATCATGAAAAAATCGATATTTTACTCAAAAATTTGATTTTAAACATGAAAATATGAAATCGCATTTATTCCGTAAACTAAAAGTCCTAGAAAAAGGATAAAAAATGTTATCACTCCACCAAAAATCTTTATTCTTCTCCAAAATCCGTTTTTTTATATGAAAACATAAAATCGCATTTATTCCGTAAACTAAAGGTCTTAGAGCGTAAATTGATTACGATTCGCTATATCATAATCAGCCTTTTTACGGTTGTCGTTATCGTCAACGACTGTGTCGTTTTTTGTAATATATTAAAGTGGCACACAACATGTGTTCTTTAATCTTCTATAAAAGACGGCACTGTCTGTCGTTGAAGACATTTACAACCGCAATAAGGCTGAATATCCACATAAGGGCACAGCATTTTTAAGTTCTTAGAATAAAAAAAGCCAAGTTAAAAACAAAATGTTAAATAACGTATCATCAAGTGCACGATTTTCCTAAACAAAACGACGTATTATCCATTCATGCTAACGACAACAAGAAATAGTGTTATGTTCGTCCTAGCCGAACTTTGTATGCCCTTTACAACTGTATGGTCTAATTCATTTTTACGGATCTATTTTCGAGATTGTACACTTTTTGAAATTCACTGGCAATTATGTACCCAATAGAACAAAATAATGTTTTGAGATTAAGAATTATATATGAGTTTTTTGTGCAATATACTATCAAGATATGAACATCTACATATCGCACTGGTTCTTCTAAAGAGAGTCAACTCAAAATTTTCAATTTTCACTTTATGCAAGAAATCTTCTCTAGTATTTTGTTTTTCTCAAGTATTTTGTCAAGAAAATTCAATTGTATCCCCCTTTGTGATATAAGAGTATATAAATATAAAAAGAGAAATGTTTTTTGTCTCTACTGAAAATTTATAAATTTTGAGTTAACGACCTTTAGAGGAACCAGTGCGATATTTATATACAATTTTTTATCTTAAAGCAAATTTGGGGAACAGGGGCATATGACCAAATACCATCATACAGGCATGTTATGAAAATTACAAGATTTCAAATCACTTGTGATTTTACAATCAAAATTGTCAATATAAAAAAAAGTTTTAACTTGGTTTAAAATGGTGGAAAAAATAAGCAAGTAATTTTAAATCGGCTGCCACTTAGCTGAACGACTTAAAATCACAATTATGAAAAAAGTTTTTTGTCCAGAATATATTTCTTGTGATTTTAAATCACTTTCACAAACGTTGTTTTTCAAGAACATTTCGGGTTTTTAGTGCTTTCAATAAACTAAATTGTTTTTGAGTTACGCGAATATATGATGTGCAACCCCCTCCATTTTCGAAATAACGGTATATCTCGAAAACAAGAGCTAACCTAACGGTTAGCACCACTGGATTCAGCGTATCCGAATTAGGTTAACACGGTGCCCGGCAAATCTGTGCTTTCAACTAACTAGCACAGTGTAATTATACTTTAAAGGGTATGAGGTTTTCAAAACTATAAGAATTGCTTAAAATTTAAATTCAAATTATCATGTACGAAAAATGCATAAATCGGCTAGATTTTATCTAAAAACACTATAGTTAAAAAATTTAGTTCAAATTAATCTCGGGTAAAAAATAAATGTGAAACAAATTTGTTTTATACTTTTTAATAACGCAGTCCTGGTTTGAAATATTTCATTTTATTAGAAACTCTTCCTAAAGCCTAAAAACCCATGTATGTATGTGAATGTATGTATATATGTATGTATATGCCCTTCAATTCTCTCACTAATTTAATAAAATACAAATTCTACAACTAAGATGCCACAACATTATGACTTTGATTTGTTATAAGAAATAATAAATTTCTCTGGAAGCATATTAAATAATTTTTTATTTAAAAAATATTTATGAATGTGTGTATGTTTATCTACATTAGGGTGGTAACATTGTTTTTGGTGACATTCTCCAGTTCCAAAATAGCGTAGGGCATGGAAAAATTAAGAACAGCGGTTTCACTTTTTCACGATCGCGAATTTCAATAGTTTTGTCCGAAATAGAACAGAACGAAAAAAGAAAAACAAACCATACATACAGACTTTCAATTGAACAGAAACAAAACAGCTGATTCGTAACAGAACAGAACGTACAAACTAATTTTGTCTTAAGTGTTGTTTTGCAAAGATGATAAATGTCTTGAACTACTTTTATATCACGTTCCACGCATATGAATTTCAGCGCAGCATATTTGTAATTGTAGATTATTTTGTTACCCAGTGCCTGAAAAAGCACTCGGTATGTTTTTTTCGAAATTTGTTAGCAATTGGCGTAGAGCTGCATAATCATTGTTGTGAAAACATTGATCAGAGATCCATTTTTCAAATCATGCTTTACATATAAAGTCACAAATCGGTTGTTACCATTTTCGATAGTGAGGAAGAATAATAAAAGCCAATATAGCAAATACTGCATTCGAATTCCATCTGACATTGCTAATTGAAGATAACGATTTAAACCTAATGCGAGGGAATACTGAATTTATCATGAAGAACTAATACACGCGGCAAAGCTCGTATAAAAATTCCATGCCATATCCATTAAATTTTTATATTTCATTTTGTTTATCAGCCCAATTAACAATTAAAACTCCCAGGGAGTTTTTATTCGCAAATAGGCTGTATATGTTGCCTTAAGATTTTCGTAGTTATTGAATAGATCCGAAACAAAACAATACGATACAATATTTGGAGAAGATGTCTAACCATTTAAATACATACTTCTTCATTGCATGTCTCAATATCAGGTCGAGAACATGTTGCACCTTATACCCGTATACTATGGCGGAGGCAATTCTTTTCTTATAATTAATTTATAAGACTCACACGAAAAATAAATTATTTTTAGAAAATTGATATTAATCTCGCAACCTTCTCGATTATTTGTATTAATACTCAAAATGGTGGGTAAAGATTTGGCAAAAAAAAAACCACACAAAAAATTTAGTTACTTCGAGTAAATTATGGCTGAGCTCCAAAACATCATAATACTTTGCAGTACAAGTAAAAAATACATCATCAAATTTAAGGACGCACAGTTTTCTTATTATGTACGCATCGAATACTTTTTTGGTGAACTTTGGGTCATATACTATTGTAATAATCTATTCGGTTGCATTGTATTGTGCAGTTAAAAAAAAGAGAGTTGCTTTGCAACCGACGTTTTGGAACTCAGTCTATCACTTTCAATTAAAAAAAATCGAATAAACAAAACTTCAGTGCATTCGATGCGTGGACTTTTTTTACGATCGCGAAAAAGTGAAGTCGCAGTTCTTAGTTTTGTCCATGCCCTACACGATTTTGAAACTGAAGCTTGCTTTTTTTTAACAAAAAATGCAAAAAGTCACCACCCTAATGTAAATATGGTTGACATAAGTGAACGCATACATTGCAAAAATAAAGAAATTGTGAATACAAAAAAAAAAACAACCTTTATGGCACCAAAAGTGGGTGCATTCACATGTCTCAAGAGCTTGTTATATGCTCGATATGCTATAATATACAAAAACAACAAATAAAACAAGTACGGGAAAAAAGAAAACGGTAAAATCATATACATACATACATATGGATGTTTGTATTTATATGAAAAAAATGTTAAGTAGAAATAAAGCATTTTACTCCATCTACAGAGCAAACGACCAAGGTCCCTTCATGTATGTTTGTTTATATTACAAAAATACTTTACAATAAAACACCACGTTAAAAACAAAAACAAAAAATCAATTCGAAAACGCGCTTAAACATAAATTATGTTCACCAACGACACATGTTCTTAAAGTTCAAAAAAGTGAAAATTTCTTGATTTATTTTGTTTTTTTTATCGCTAGCCAAAAAATTCCGCTGTATATGGCTGTTACTTTTCTTTTTTAATTGGATTTTATGTTCTAAATTGTATGTGTACTTACTTACTGCTTCCTTTATTTTTTTATTCTTCGACCCTATTGCAAGAATAAAATGTCAAAATTACTCCTGGCATGTTGAGTTTGACAAACACCTCGTTGGCATTTAAGGGGAGTTGTTATTTTATGCCTTTTATTTTGCATAAACTTAAACAATGTTTGCACGTTTTGTGCAAAAAAAAAAAGTTTTTTGTTATTCTTGTTATTATGTATTATCCTTTACACATATCCTGTGACATTATTTTTTTTTGTTTCTGGTTTAGATGTGATTTTTATGCGAAGAAATATAAACACACACACGAGAAGTCAGACAAATTTAACAAGGCTTGCTTAATTTAAAAGCATCGTTATTGTTTTTCTCCATATGCAAAAAAAAAACAAACATAAATTTTGTTAAGAAATCATTAAGTGTAAATTTAGAAATATTAAGAAAACGGATTTGTAAAAAATGCAATACAAGCTTTACACACTTTGGTTACGAAATTAAACCTAAGACAGAATGTAAAACATTGTGCTGATTCACACGCTTCATGTTTTGGTCGCCAAATCACAAGTTTTTTATGAGAGCAAGGAAAATAAATGACATTCTCTTTTCCTTCTCTCCTAAAATCTCTAGACTTGAAGAACCGAATGAGACCGGAAGCATGTGAATCCGCACACTGTCTGCTTTTATTATTCTTAAATCAAATAGTTAATTGTCAAAAACTACTAACGTCATAGGTATGGTTTTTGTATATACTAGTGGAAAAGCAAAATTCACTAAATTTAAACTTAAATCTAGTGTTGTGCGCATAAGTGGTTTTTGACTCAAAAACACGAAGGCTCACAATAAAAAGAAAGTTAATAACGCACGAACGAGGAAATTGAAAAACGATCACTAACAAAAATTTCAAAACACGCACGCTCACTTACGAATCATTTTTAAAATTTTACAATCATAAACGGTCACGAAAAACATAAATTCAAATAAGTTTTTAAAAATATTTTTCAATAAAAATTCACTATAAATTGTCATATTAATTCGAATGTTGAAGGAATAAGACTATTAGAGGATAAAAGCTTTATAAATTGTAATTTGCCTTAAAATACACACTCGAATTAATATAAAAGTGTTTAATTAATGTTACTCACCATGAGAACTTTATTTTGTTAATCCCTTCACCTCATTTAAAAAAAATTTTCATACAAATTTTAAAAAATTCCAAAAATTTGATATGAAAAATTTCTCAACGCACGGTGAAGGGATTTACAAAATAAAACCCTAAATTCCCAGATATTATTTGTTAAATAAAAATTCCTAAAATTTTGACATTATTATACAAATATTTTAACATTTTTATATGTTTAATAGTTTCGTAAGAAAGTCTTCGTGAGTGTGTGAGAAATCATGTTGAATTTTAAATTTCACCAAATTTTACATTGCAATCACGCTCCCTCTCTCGAGCTTGTTTAATATTGAAAGTTATCACAATAACTAGTGACACGAAAAGTTAACGTCGTGCGCACACCTCTACTTAAATCCACAAATGCTGCCAAAAACCGAAAAAAACATTCAGTTTTTCAAAAATGTTTTTGCATAGTATTTCGTTAACAAAATTTATTTTCTTTAATTTTACCAGAATAAAATAGTTGAAAAAACAGACAAGCCGGGCCCTGGCGTTTTAACATAATTCGGGAACGCTGAATCCAGTGGTGCTAACCGTTTTTTTTTTTTTTTTGGTTAGCTCTGGTTTTCGAGATATACCGTTATTTCGAAAATGGAGGAGATTGCACATAATATATTCGCGTAAATTCAAAAACAATTTAGTTTATTGAACAAACTCAAAAATCCGAAATTTTTTAAGAAAGATTAAACTTTTTTAAAAATTCATTAAAATTGGGAAGTGCAGCTACGCTTCTAATTTTTTCCAGACATATAAAAAACGAAGTTGCGAACTGAACAAGCCATAAACGATTAAAATCTGTTAACAACTTTTATTCACAAAAGGTTATAGTTTATATCCCACTAAAGGCTACTCCTGGGCATTTATGGCACTTTTTCTTTAATATATTTCTAGTCTGTATTGAACATTATTTATGGGAGCGCCCTTAATGAATGGAGATAGCGGGTTGGTATGTTAGAAATAAATGATTGGGAATGAAAACAAAATGGTGTTGGTCATACATTTGACCCATCTAGGGGCATCCTAGGCGCTGCAGGGGCCAAATTTCGGTTTTTTGAGTTTGTTCCATAAACTGAACCGTTTTTGAGTTACGCGAACATATGTTGTGCAACTAAGGAGTGCGCACGAAAAAAACTAGGCATACTTTAAGGCTTATAACTTTTACAATAATTACAAAAAATGACTACCGTTACATTGGTTTTGTTGCTCATTTGCCACGTGCCGCGCTGTTCGCAAAAAACAATAGCTAGGCTCGTAGGTGTTAACCGAAATACAGTTTCTTAAGTGATAAAACAATACAAAGAGCTTTTTAGCATTGAAAGAACACGTGGAAGTGGAAGAAAGAAAGGATTTTCTGACCAAAAGAAAGCAAACAAAATAATACGGACTTTTTCAATACACCCTAATATTTCAGGGAGAAAAGTAGCACAAAAAGTTGGGTGCTCTGAAACTTTTGTCAGAAAGGTTAAAAAGAAAGCTGGCCTTAAGACATTTAAAGTGCAAAAAGTGCCTGACAGAAATGCAAAGAAAAATTTTGAGGCTAAAAATAGAGCAACAACTTTACAAAAAGAATTTTTCGATAATCGTGAGTGCTGTGTAATGGATGATGAAACATATCTATTGGCTGATTTTTCGCAGCTTCCAGGTCAAGAATTCTATATTGCCAATTCTAGAAGAAACGTTGAAAAAAAATTTCGCGTACAAAAAAAATCGAAGTTCCCGAAAAAATTTTTGGTACGGCAAGCAATTTGCACATGTGGTGAAAGAAGCCCATCCTTCATTACTAACGGCTCTATTAACTCCGATATTTATATTGGCGAGTGTCTCCAGAAGCGCTTGCTACCATTTTTAAATAAACATAGGGTAACCACATTTTTCTGGCCAGATCTTGCAACTTGTCACTATAGCTATTAAGTGTTACAATACCAATAATGTTATTTATGTACCTAAAGAAGCTAATCCACCAAATTGCCCAGAACTCCGCCCTATTGAGAGGTATTGGGCATTAACAAAAAAACATTTGAGGGACACAAAAGGTCTTGTTAAAAATGAAAAAGAATTTAAGAGAAAGTGGACAATTGCCTGCAAAATGGTAACAAATGACACAATAAAAGCCCTAATGAAAGGAATTAAAGAAAAAATAAAATTTTTAGTTGAAACACATTGAAGGTATAATTATTTTGGATATAAATGAATTTGAATACTATTTGCTTTTATCTAAATATAAAATAAAAAAAATTCATCACTTCGTTTTATTTCTATAAAGAAAATAAGTTACATATTTTTTTTGTACGCACTCTTTACCTCCATTTCAGAAATAACGGTATATATCGAAAGCCAGAGCTAACCTAAAAACACGGTTAGCACCACTGGATTCAGCGTACCCGAATTATGCCAAAATGCCAGGTGCCCATCTTGTCTCAAAAAATTTCAATTTTTAGCACAGTGTAACTTGGGTGTCCCGGTAGGCTTGTTGGTAGTGAGCTAGTCTATCAGCGCCGAGGTTGCGGTTTCGATTCCCGCCAGAGACTCTGGTTTCTTTCCTGCAGACAAGCGTATAGCTTCGCGGGATTAGTATAAGAAAACAAATCGCTCTTTCAACCATTGTTGCCAGAAAAGCTTTGGCTCATGACCCCAATTTAAAGTTTGATGGCTCCAGAAATCCCCATCTCAAAATCTAAATCATTTCACATTATCATAAACACATTAGTTTTGAATATTAAATTTTATTTATCAACCTTTTTTATGCTTTATCTTTGATACCATCGACCGAGAGGTAAAATGTAATGGAGTTTTTTCTATGATAATCCCGCGAAGCTCTACGCTTGTCTACAGGAGAGCAGAGTCTCTGGCGGGAATCGAATCCGCAACCCCCTCGCTGATAGAAGCTCACTACAAACTAGCCTACCGGGGCACCCGGGCTTTTATACGGGATCTATTATAAATTATTCACCGATCATCACAAAATTCGGTAGACTGGTTTCTAGTACATATAAAAAAATACATTGGAGCAATTCTTATGGCCAATTTCACCCATTTATTTATATATAAAAATAAATGTTTAAAATTCGTTTTTCATGTCAAATAAAAATAAAATTTCATTTCCAGTTTGTTTCAAGAGGAAGTTTTGTGTTCTACAAATCATTTTCACTACAAAAAAAAGTAATTTTAAATCGAAAGCAACCAGCCGCATGAAAGAAAATACTTTTTGGTAAAATATTATTTTTTTCAGCTTTTTTTGTATATTTGTTGCGAAAAGAATAAAATGTGACTTAATTAATAAAATTTTGTATGTAAAATTCTTTATGGTGAGTTTATTTCTGTTTTTAAGGGAGAAGCACAAAAATTCGAAACAAGAAGAGGCGTTGCTAAGGTTCACGAAGAAACCTTGGATTATCTAGAATTTTATAAGGTTAATAGGTCTGTGTGTTATCAGCTATGAAAGGTCGCAGCAAGAGAACTAACTTCCATAGGTCCTTCAGGTTTGGGCTGATTGAGAAGCCTTCATTCATACGTCAGCATCTGGTGGACGTCCTAACAATAAACAGTACATTTCATCTAAATATGATGCAGTTGCAAATCTTTGCGGTCTTTATAGAGCTTTCGAGGGTTTAAGAGGTGTACGATCGTTCGGCGTATCTAGAAAAGAGACAAATCAGCCCATTGAATTGAAAAACTTACATGCCAATAGTTTCGAAGATACATTTTTAGATGAAACGTCGGAAGAAGTTGCAGAGCCCAAATAAAAAGTAAGATGTTTGGAAGCAATACAAAATAATTTACATGATTTTACGAAGAACAAGACGTCAGTAACACAATTAAATATATGTTAAAAGAGCAAAAAGAAATATTCATTTCTTGAAATAGTTGTTACAAACAAAATGAAAATGTAATCATCGTGAAAATAACGTTTCATTACTTTTCTAGAACACAGTGAAATTGTATATGTGAAATTAAAAAGTTTTCCACTTTCATGTTGTAGTGGAATATAGAACCCAGGCGTATATTTAAATATGAATTAATATTTAAATAGAATTGACGAAATTGGCCATTAATGTATTAATATTATTTGTTTAGAGACATAACCAGTTTTTCTTTGAACCCAATAGAAGCAATGCTTGGTTGCGGCTGCCAATGGAACCTTACAAATTATAATTTATTATCGATTTAGGCACTTTAAAGAGCTTTTCAAAAAGCAGCTTTTATGGCACCTACGACAAATTCTGAATATATTATCACAAAATTATTTAGTGTGATTTTTAGGCCCTTATCATGTAAAACGCAACGCAACGCCAAAGAATTACATTGAAAGCACAATGTCATAAATATTTTGTAATTTTGTAGTTGCTTTCTAAAGAAATTTACATTGCGTTTAAAAATGTCAAACTCTGCATAGCTTGTGGCGTTGAAAATTTTAAAACGGTACATGAATTTCTGTGGAAAGCAACAACAAAATTACAAAATATTTATGACATTGTTTGTGCTTTCAATGTAATTTTTTGGTGTTGCGTTTTACATGATTAGGGCCTTAGTCTCATTAAACTAAATTTACACAAATTTTACCCCAATATCATTATTTGCCTCAGTTTTAACGTATTAAAGTGTTTATGGAGCATATGGAAAATATCAACCGATCTTCACGAAATTTGGTGATTTCTAGTCTTATGAAACGAATTTCTGCAAAATTTACGGCCATGTTCTGAAACTCCATATTGCTTAAAAACGGAAAAAAAAATTTATATAAAACTTCTGCGATTTCCCGAAAACAAATAAATTATTTTTTTGTAATAATAATAAACATAAAGAGATTTTGCCAAAATCCAAAATTGTTCAAACCCCTAATTTGGGGACAATTCCCCAGATCTGACAACATATTGTCAAATTTAAATAAACAAAAAGGACAAGTTCGGCTTTGTTGAATCTCTTTTACCCACTGTTGGGTGGCAGGTGAAATAACAGACAGATTTAAATCTCAACACTAAATATTCTTTATATACGCGTACTTATTTATGTATGTATAAGAAATATCCGATGCAAATTAAAAACAACGACAAAACTTATATTTATCCTTTCCATCTGTGGTAAAGAGTTTAAAGATTATTATTTGTGTAAAATGGAGTTTTAATTTAAATTTTAAAAATAAATCTGATATAATTTTCTATTAAGCTTTACACGATTATCATAATTTAATGAAAACTCGTTAAAATTTACATAAAAATTTAAATTTTTTTAACAATTTTAAAACCAAAAAAAAAAAAGTTTTACCATAGTTAAGTATTTCTACATGTTAAAGTAGCAACCAATCACAAGTTATTTAAAACTAACCCCCTCCCATAAATCTAGTAGATAATCCTGTTTGCCGTAAAAAAGTAAAAGTTTCAACAAAATTAACCCCGAAAATGCAAAGGGAATGAAACCATTAAAAACGCAATTAGGCTTAAAGTAATGATTTGTAGTAGTACGGACGTGTAACAAATAATAATGCCGCTCAAATGCTTAAATATGTTTTCAAATTTCTATTGTTAATATGTACAAAAAAAATCCATTTTAATAATACAAAATCATTTGAAAGATTTTGAGACCTAAACAAACAAAGCGTTTAAGCCTTAAAACAAATAATCAAATAAATTATCCAAGTGTTCTTACGCTCGACTATACAATATTAGAATAGACCGTCGGACGGTCGGTCTTCTATTTGGATAAGAAAAACAAACAAGTTTTCTAACACTATTGTGTAAAAAAAATATCAAAATAATAATTTCCCTTTAAAAAAAAGGAAAGTTTTTTTTACAATATTTGTTAAATGCAAAATAATGATTTTTTCTATTTAAACCTAAAAAAAAATTAGTGTTTTTAGAAATATAGAAAAGTGAGCATGATGTTATAGAGAAGAAAGTTAGTAAAACGTTAGAAACCTTTACCTAGGGCTAAATATATGTATAACCCCAAATGCATATAGAAAAACATGAACGTTGTTTGTACATACAACATTTGTCAGTGTTTGTAATAATCAGTCAAGAACTGAACTGAACCGAGTTGAGTTGAGTAGTATGGGAAACAACTGTACTAGAGTTTACTCAACTTTACGTACAACTTTACAGGGCTCCTAATGTTAAATGTGTTTGTTGGTATAACATTTTTTTGTGTAACTTTTGCTGTTGTGTTTTAACAACAAAAACAATTTATATACAGTGAAACTTCGATATAACGAAGCTGAAGGGGATGAAAGTTTATCCGTCATACACGAGAAAAAATAGGGTTCGGCATGGTTACATCAAGAACACTATGTTTATTGTAACAAAATATTGTTGTCGTAAACAAAAATTTTTTTATTTTGATTGAATATCAGAAATATTTTAGTTACTTTTAATATTTCAAGGTTTATCGCAATTATAAATTTGAGTATGGTTCACTGAAAAATAATTATTTTTCTAACAACTAAAGTGATAACTTTGAAAAAATATTATATTAGTTGCAACCATTTAATGATATATAATAAGCATTACACCATATTATGATAATCTACGATTATAATATAATTACTGTCGTCATATGTTGAACCATAATATTATTCTTTTAGATTCAATGCAAGTAAGACTTGAGTGGTTGTAATTCTCATTTGCTTTACAGTTTTATTTGCATAATAAATTTAGCTTTTCAAAATTCTTT
This sequence comes from Pollenia amentaria, assembly GCA_943735925.1. Classification (NCBI taxonomy): domain Eukaryota; kingdom Metazoa; phylum Arthropoda; class Insecta; order Diptera; family Polleniidae; genus Pollenia; species Pollenia amentaria. The sequence continues at coordinate 175,749,789 of OX031010.1, read as the reverse complement.
GGGAAAAGGTTTCCTGATGATCTGTGTATATGATTACTTTTAACCATAATTGCATGATTGCTTTGAACAATAACATAATCACTTTGTATCATAATATGATAACTTCTTAACGTATTATGATTAGTATGAGAAGAGTATATTAAATTTATAATAAATATAATATGATGTAATAAAAACAAATTATGATTAAGAGAAAAATATTATGAATATTAAATATTTAAATATAAATATATAAAAATATTACGAATATATTTGGTCATAATATGATATTTTATGATTGTTATAAAAATCATAATATGTTTTGACTACAATCATGAATCTTATTATAATATGTTGCTCTTAGAAAATGTTTACCACAACCATGTTTTTCTTTTGCGTGTAGAAGGTTTAAAAGAAAAAGTTCAAAATATTAAAATAAAATATTTATTGAAAAGGTTAACAAAGTTTTGAATCGAAATATTGGTGTTCAAACGTTGGGCAAGTTAAAAAAACACACATATTTTTATAAAAGCGAAACCGATTAATATATTTCCACACTGTATATATCTATGTATGTAATCTAATATTATTTAAGTATGCGCCAGTAACACCGGCTGACGTTGAACGTATAAGTATTTTTAATAAAGTATATTCTATAGGTTTGTGTGACAATCGAACATCATAACAATTTGAAAACTAGAAAAAACATATGATTATATTTTGTAATAAACATTTGTTTAAATTAAACTAATTCTAAATAATAAGTTCGTGTTTGTTAGCGTGCATATTTTTAAGTTTTTTTTTTATGAAGTATTTGCATGCATATTTTAAACTTTTTTGCGTATATTTAAACTTGGCCTGGTTATAACTATAGTTTTTTACATTTTATCAAAAATCAAAACAGCACTTGCAGACCTATTTATGGCCCCTATTATGAGTTACTTTCGATAAACGATTTTCGCTGGCTATCGAACATCGACTATCGAATGTTAATTTAGTATTATGAGTTGGCAGCACTGTCGAAAATTTCGTTGTGCATCGAATTTTTCAACGAAAACAATTTTTCTTTCGACGGTGTAAATAATTTTAAAAAAAATTTTTGAAAATGTAAGTTTTTGTTAATTTATTGGTTTTTGGTGTGTAAATTCCACATTCTTTATTATTTTTGGTTATTTTATGCAAGTCTAAAGTCAACAGTAGTAAGCAGCAGTTGGAAAAGCTTGTTTTCCTTATGGAACAAAATCCTTTGTTGGCAAAAGGAATTTTCACAAAAGTTCAGGCTGCAGGTACAGGCCAGTTCCAGTAAGCGTTCATCTTCATCAGATGAATCATTGTACCATAATTCGGTCGTAGTCATGATTTATAAATATTAGTTTTATTTTTTAAATTTGTTAACAAAATTTTTTTATTTAAAGTGACAGCTGATAGAAAATGTACTACTGTGAATAAACTAAATCGCAATAGTACTTTTTTTATCGAATGTGTGCCATAATACCAAATGAAAATTCGTTCGATCAGCTAATTCGACTGCTGTCAAAAATCGAATTAAGTTCATAATATTCACCTATACTTCTTTGTTTTGATAAAAAAAAAAATGAATTTTATTCTGAATTTGTTTTATACATACTTAGATGCTTTTGAATTAATACTTCGCTATATAGAGGCTTCACACGTATCCCTGAATTTTGATAACGTTACTTTACAATTTTTCGTAAAGGAATTTGCATAAATACTACGCTATTTTGATTTTTGTATGAAACACGTTATATTGAGTTTTTCGTTATAAAGAAGTTTGTTATACCGAAGTTTAACTGTAGTAATAATTCTGTATAGTACGAGTACAATAACATCAGTGATATTTTTGTTGGCATTTTGCCATTTTTTTGTCATTATTTTCTTTAGTTTTCTTATTTTTCAATACCTGTTTCTTAAGTTGGCTTTTCTTTTTATATGTTATTTGTGGTGTCTCGTTTTCAAACCTTCTTAACAACAACGACCGTTATTTTTATAGGTATAAGTTCTAAATTTTCTTTGTTCTAGGCTTTTTTAATCTATTTTTTGCGATTTTTTATATTTTACCTTAACAACCTTAAGTAAACAATTTTTTATTTTTTTTACCGACAGCTTTAATCGTTATATTTAGTTCTTCCACACACAGTCTTAACATAAAATAACACCAAATAACGGTAATTAAACTATAAAGTTGTTTAAGTATTTATAACAAATAAATGGTTTTCTAAATTTATAAAAAGGATATTTAATAACTGGTTTTAAGTTATATGTCAGTATCCATAAAATATTTAAAATTTAATAAAGGCTTGCACAAGAAATTTTCTATGAAAATTTTACCGAAGAAACGCTTCTTGAATTAAAAATCGTTTTTGAACACGGGATAATTATTAAGGTCTTTTGTTGAGGACGAAAGTGTTTATCAGTAAAGAAACAAATGGGCTATATAATTTTTTTTAAACTTCACTGTTTCTTTTTTTTATTTTAAAATACTGGCATTTCTTTTATTATTAACTTAATATTGGTCATTTAGAAAAAACCGTGCATATGGCAACTTTTGCTAGCAATATCTCTATGCTTATGTGTCTAGTTTTTCGGGTTTTGCTATAATAACTATATCATGGGTACCCCTGTTGGGTAGTTGGTAGTGAGCTAGTAGTTACGGGTTCGATTCCCGCCAGAGACTGGACTCCTGCAGACAAGCGTAGAGCTTCGCGGGATTAGCATAGGAAAACAAAAAAATTTTAATTCCATGTTCAATGAGCAACATGTTATTGTTATAAATTAATACCATGCGTGAACGGGTAAACAACAACCTGCTCCTGTCAACAGGCATCTGTCAATTGACCCCTATCAAAACTTTAATGAGCTGCGTCATTTAGTCTGTGTTTGACAATCATTAAAGGCAGACTACGTTGTAATTTGAAATTAAGCCCCGAGTGACTATTTCTTGTTTCTAAACCTGAAGAAATGGCTCGGCGCAACGAAATTTGACTCCAACGATAAAACATCCCACAAACAAATACTTATTTTGATGACCTGACAAATTCTTTTGTTTGAAAGGGATAAAAAAATTATAGGAACGTTGGACAAAATGTATATATCTCAAAGTACACAGCGGGAAAATATGGAATTGACTACATAAATAACTAAAAACATAATGTATTATTTTCGAAAGAATAATAATGCATTCATTGGAATCGAGAATGTACTTTTATTGGCACAATAATTAGGCATTGATTACCAAGGAATGTATTGTTTCTGTTCGTTATAATAATTCGTGTTTTTTCTTCTGTTTGTGTCAACTATTCTTTTTTTTTTACATATTGTCTTAAAAAATCTCTTATTAATTATTTAACTCATTCGCAGTATACATTAAAATAATTTATTACAATCCTAGGATATGTTCTGTGTTAAGAGTAATGAGTTCTGGAATCGAATATTAAACAACATTACATTTACATTACATTCTCGATTCCTATTGATTACATTTTCCTTCTGGGTACGTTAAAAAATAAAATGATTTTTTATCCAAAAACCTGTGTTTTATTTAAAAATTCACGAAGTTTTTGACCCACCCTCGTACTAAAATTTCTTATTTTACACTTGACTTCATTTTAGTACCATGTACATATAATAAAAAAAAAATATATTGGTACTTCTTGCAATATTTTAACAATTTTGTTTAAAATTCCGTAAAATTTATTCAAATTGTATTAACTTTTGAAATTGATTCTAAAGAATTTTTTGAAAAATCCCGCCCTTTAAAACAGTAGCATAATGTTTAATTTGTTTATGGGTTATTGAGTTTTGAAGTTTGTAAATTGCTTATTAAAAATGAAAGAAATTTATTTAAATTTAAATAGCTAAAGAAACTAAAGTGGATTGTAAACTTTAAAAGGGGGATTTTACAAATTAATTTTTGTATACAGCAAAATGTATTAAAATTTTTAAAATTAAGAAAAACTGATTTTTATAAAATGTTTTATTTAAGAAATGTATACACTTGTTTATATTCTAATAGTTTTTTGTAACAAAATTGAAAAATTGTTAGGTTAAATTTGATGATATATTTTTTAAAATTTATTTTGCTTAACTTTACTTTTAGAGAAAAATAAAAAACAAAATATTTATAAACAGGGCCCAAATTACGGCATTCGATATCGATCGAAATTCCCATTTAAATTGTAAATTAATTTCGATCGATATCGAATGCCGTAATTTGGCCCCAGTTTTTGGAATTTATTAAAGAACATTATTTAAAAGCATTTATATTTCCAATATTTTTTTTTGTTATTCATATCGAATTTAATTAACAAATAGAAGCATAACAAAATTTTTAATTTTACATTAAAGGCATATGAAAAAGAGCCAAAAAAAAAGTAGACAAAATAACAAGATATTTTTACAACGTGTAGATATGAATATTACGTGTCGATTTTTTACAAAAATAGAAAAAATAAAAATTTGAGTTAATAGCCTAGGCTTGCCAGATTTAAATTTGCAAAATTCTTGACATTCACTAAAAAAAAAATGTAATTTTGAAAAGAATTCTTGACAATTAAAAACTTCCTAGAATATACTTTTATAAAAATAAAACAATTGTTAAAACACGTTTAAAGCAATAAAATAAAAAGCAAATGAACAAACTCACCGTTTGCACTAAAAATTTTGAATAAAGGAAACGAAGTTTTAAAAGACTTTTAAACAAATACATTAAAACAAAACGATGAACTATTTATTTTCTTTTTACACAGCTCTCTTAAGGGAAAACTGTAAACAAATTAAAAAATAATAACGTGTTTTTTGGTAAGGCTTGAAATAATCTTGGCAAAACATATTTTTCTTGATTCTTGACTAGCAGTGAAAACTCTTATAAATCAAGAAACATTAAGACCGTACATACATACATACATACATACATACATACAAACGTTTTTTATGGAAAATTTTCATAGAAAATTTGTTTTATAAAACTTTATGAATTTATGAATACAGGCATAATAAATATTTAAAAAAATCTTAATTTTTTAAATAATTTTATTGATAATAAATATAGTTTTACAGAGCAATTCTTATCCCGGTAAGCCAGTGGCTTGTCAGCACAATTTTCATTTTTATTCCAATAATAAAATCATTAAATGATGATATAAAATCATTTAACGATGATTATAATGACTAATACCTATCATATGTAAACCTCCATTACGCCACAGATGTCAATTGTTGTGATGAATCATACAACAGAATTTCTCACTTGACTTTAAAACATTTCAAATATAAAATTTTTGCATTGTCTACAATTTTACAGCTCATAGAGCACGTGGTCGAACCTTAAATACTTTAAAAAAATATAACCAGCGAAAACATTTAAATAGTTTAAAGAAAAAAAAAACATGAAAAAACTACGAGAAACCAAAAAATACAGCTGCATTTTTTAGAACTTTAGTTACACTTGAGCAACAATAACAAAAAAGGGTAAACAAAAATATAACGGTAGGGGGAAAAAGAAGCACATAAAATGGGAGGTCAAAATGTTTTTTTGTTTATGTGAATTGCCTTGTTTATTAAGCACTTTTTGTTTTAAGTTAAAAAACGAAGAGAAACAATTACAAATTGATTTTGTTTGTCGTTAATTACAGTTATTTGTACGACAATTGTATTTTTTAAAATTGTGAGTACGTGAAATTGCATACATGCATATGTACGTAATGTGAGTGTTTGTTTTTGTTTTTTTTTGGGAAATTGTAACCCTGAAACCTTGATACAGTTACATATAAACATACACACAAACATGCAATTATATTATATGCACTTTTTGTTTGTAAAAACAGCGAGGCCCCTATATCTTGCTCATAATAAACCATGAAAGAGTTTTGTTTATTTCTCCATACAAACACATAATTGTTTTTTATTTTGATTTTTTTTTACTAGTTCATGGTAGCAAGCTGCTGCCCTTAGCGAAAAAAGGCAAGAGAAGAGGTGAAGTTTTCCTTTTTTTTTTAAGAGGGGAGTTTGCATTAAAAGTTCAGACAATGTTTGCAAACTCTGCATGTTTGTTTATTTTTCACACACAATAGTAACAAAAGTCGTCTGATCTACAATTGCAATAACGTTTGTCGGGCGTTTTTTCAGTGTTTTGTTACCTTATTATTAGTACCTTGTCATTTATATACATATTTTTGTTATTTTTTTCCTTTCATTTGTTTTTGTATTGCTGTTTTATGCCGCCATACCAAATTTGTTTTTTATGTGTATGTGCATATGTATATTTTCGTTGAAGCCTATTGTTTATTTTAGCAAGGATGACATTTAAAAAGACGAAAAAGTTAAAATGCTATTTTCAGCTATGCCGCATCTTATATACCCTTCACCATGCGATAAGAACAAAAAGTTATATAAATACCGGTCTTTATATGTATGTATATAAATCTATTTTGTGTCACGCCCACTTTTCTACATTTTGTTGGACATTGTGTATTGATTACCAAAATGCTTGTATCTAGTTTGGAAGATTTGGCTCTTGCCTCTTTTCAGATTTACAGAAAAAAGAAATAAAAAACAACAACAATGGGTAAAATTAGAGGCAGTCGTGGTTTTTTTGTTTATATCTCAGGCATTTATCGACCTATCTGGCTGGAATTCAATAGCAAACTTTAACATATACTATCATTTTTTAGGTCTTCGGTAAACCAATTTCAACATACACACAGGCAGACGGACATAATTAAATTAATTTCGCCACACATAAGAACCCTGAGTATATGGAGGATTCAGAGCTGAAGCGATCCAAGTCAAAAAAGAAAATTCGAATATATTTTGAGTTTGAGTAAGTGAACTGCCATTAATTTGTGTAGCCATCGACTTGGGTTTATAACCGTTAGCTAAGGTACGAAACACTTATTAATTTAGTCCATTACAGAACTGAATTAACTAAAACTTTGCGGAGAATATCGCACCAGTTTTGAAATATATTTATATAACATATTTTATGACTTGGTTTGATTCAGTTCTGAACCCTTCATATATACATATATTATAGGGTTTAAAATCAATATTGTAGAAATTACAAACGGAATGACAAACTTTTATATACCATTTTACCTTCAGTGAAGGGAATTATAATCGTAGGATTAATTTATATAGCTTAAGTAACGAATCCTTTTTGTAACGGATTTGTTATGGGGATTTTTGTACGGATATGTTTACATTAGTCGCAAACTGTTTGCATTACTGGTGTCCACTTTTACACAATTTTTTTTGAAAAATTCTTGGTGTTGTTGTTATTGTCGTTGTATGTTCCTTTTAGTTTATACATATGTGTATACGTACTTCGACTTGAATTATTTTCTGTTTGAGTAAAGTCTATGGCAGTGGTTCTTAAATGGGTTGTTTTTAAATGAGACACGTGGAAGTTGTTGAAGGGTAGAATTCTGTTAACTTCGAATGTTTTAACAAGTTGTAAAGAGCGGCAAACAATTTTGAAAAATATTTGATTATATCTCAGTTTACTTGTGTTTTATTAGGAAATAAAATAGGTCTCATAGAAAAGCTAAAGAGGTGACACCAAAATGTTTAAACAAAGTTACTCATTGAAAAGCAGTTAAATTTTTTTTTTGTTTTACCATACTATATGAAATTTTGAAACAAATAACTAGCAGTAAAAATTGCACTATTTCTTCAATTGAAGGGCTTATTGTTATGATATCATAGACCACTTGAATTGAAAAACTATGTGTTTGATAACAACCATCATAAAACCCCCTCGAAATATTTAAGCTTTTTTCCAATTAGTTTCTTATATATGGCGAATTCTTTTCTGAGAAAATATGTTACAGTATATACTAGGGTATTCATTCGGGTAACCGATTAATTACTACCCGATTAACTGATCGGTTAATTTAAAATTGCCTATTTTCGATTAACGATTAAACCGGTAAATTTCAATCGATTAACCGACGTAACAAAATGTTTAATTTTTTGTAGTATTTTAACATATTTTTTGAATTTTTAATTATTTGATTCGTCTCATACAACAGGTATGTGTTTAGAAAATATGTTTTCATACAAACAAAGAAGGTGTCCAGTAATCTTAATTTTAAATAAGTGTTTTCTGTCAACAGCTTTTTGTTTCACGTACTTTTTATATGTATATGTTTAGGATTAACCGAAACAATTAGTAGAGTTAAAAAATTAAAACTGAACTTTAATGGCATAATGCAGGAATTTATACGTTTTGAGAAATCCAGGAAAAGGACTGAGAAATTAGATATTCGACGATAAGTGAAACAATATTTCCAAGTTAAGTTTTATCAAAACTAAAGAAATCGCTTAAATCCTAAACCTTTAAACCAAATTTTTTTTCTAAAAGATTATTTTATAAGACGTCCTTAAACTATTGAAATAACTAATAAAATTATCCCACAGTTTATTTTTTATCACAGTCGAACTTCCCTATAATGAATCTGCATGGTACCATAAAATCACTTCATTGTATAGAAACCAGTGTTGCCAGTGAAAGTAAGATACATTTTAGTTTCCAAAAAGATACACTTTTTCCCAAAAAGATACATCTTTAATAATATTTGAAAATCCATTTTTAACGTTTAACATTTATTAATATAACAAATTTATTTCATATTTAATGAATATTGTAAATAAAATGATATCATATAAATTCATTTTTATATTTATTTAAGTCATACATATAAGTTATGTAATTTTCAAAATATAGTAAGCAAACTTTAAAATTAATTTAGATGTTATCAAAACAAATTCATTTTTGTAAAAATTAATAAACAAGTTAAGGCGTTTTAAAAACTTTGTCAGAGACTGAAATTTCTGTACATTTTGTGTACATATTCAAAAGATACGAAAAATGTCTGGATTATACATGGTACCTGAAGGCATCAAAAGATACGAAAAATGTATCTTTCGTATCCTAATGGCATCACTGATAGAAACTTTATTATAAAGAAATTATATTTTTTTTCATTTTTATTTAAAATAATCAGGTGTTTTAGTTTCAATTACACTCTTTAACTTGCGGCGGTTATCCATTTAAGCATTGCTTCTCAAAATCCTCAAAAAGGTAGAATCGAAGCCTTATGTGTTTAGTGTTTAACAGCTTTTCTTCTATATTTTTAGAATAATTGTGTTTTTTTTTTTTTTAATAAAGGGCTGGGAAGAATACCAAACTGCTTGGCTCTATTTTGTTTTTGTTGTTCATTAAGCACAGCGGTTTGATGTCAAAAAATCAAAATATAAATAATTTTTTGTTTGTCCTTTTAAGTCAAGAATTGTTGTTATTGTTTTTTTTTTACTTATAAACTCCAAATAAAATATGAATTTTTATTTGTTGAAATTGCTTAATTTATAAAAAAAAAAATTATTAATCGGTTAACCGATCAATAACAAAATTAACCGATTAAACCAAAACCTCGGTTAATTAATCGAGCGATTAACCGATTAAAGTAAAATCCCAATTAAATGAATAGCCTAGTATATACACGTAACACTTTCTAATGTTACCTATAATCACTCGAAGTGTAACATGTCGTGCAACTTCAAAAGAACAAAATTAGCTGCTTTTATTTAAAACTATTGCACTTTTATCATTTTTGTTCTTCATTGGCGATTTTAAAGCTATGTCAGCGGTTTCTGCGTGCTAAACGGTTTGGAAACAAATATTGACATCACTAATGGCGTAGAAAATATTAAAACGATGTAAAAATTTTTATATTTTGTTTTGCGGTATGAATTATGAAAAACAAAATAAAACATTGGTTGTATTAACAAACAAAGTAGTAAGTACCATAGTTGTAAAGCAGGGCAGTATTAACACCTTAAGTAAAAGTCAGGGTAAAATAGGCAACATGTTTTGCATATTTTCCATTTACATATTCACAAAAGAACATGAAAATTTTTCCCACTGTTGTATTTTTTGTACAAACGAACACAAAAATGTAGAACATGTAACATTTATGCAACATATTTCTCAGAAAAGGAATCGCCATTAGGTTATATATGACATTTTACATTTTAATGGTTTTAATATTTAACTTTAAAGTCGATTATTTCAAAATAATTTTTTGTGGCATATGATGTTAAAAAGCCCTTCAATTTATTATTAGGCTAGTTCGCACTAGTCTACCTTCAATTTAACGCCAAATCGTTATAGAAAGTAAAGTAACATCCAAAACAGCGTTAAGATAAGCGAAACCTAGCAAATTAAACTAATCGGTTTCCCAGTAATCCTACGTTCGTGTAAGTTTTATATGGAAATATTTTCAAAACCGAGAGTTTGTTTTCCGAATTGTCCATCTTTTTATTGTACATCTTTAGGTTGCATTATTAAGTATTTTCGGAAATTCATCACTGCGCTGCATCTGATGCGCCGCGCTTCCACAAAAGCATCACTGCAAATGGCAGCTGTTCAAAAATACATAACAGAAGCAGATGATGCGCAATCAAATTTAAAATACGCATCAGAAAAACGGCTGATGCATATTGGCTCAAAAATGTAACCAAACTGCACAACAAACAAGCATTGACATCATTTAATTTGCATGAGCATCGGAAACTAATCATAGATGCACATCAAATGGAGCGCAGTGATGCACTTCTGAACCGGCCCATTATCATTTTTTTTTTTTCGAAAGTATAGTTTCGTATTAAAAATATAAAGATCGTGGAATCATACCGCGATTCCACAACTACGACGTGCCTTTGGAAAACCTAAGTTTAATTTCCTTGGAACACAATTTAGTTGTTTATAAGAAACAATAAAATGAACTTTTTATGAAATACAATGACGAATGAAGAATTGCCTAGATCTTTTAACGGCTTTATATTTTGTTTGGGATTCACTGGTCTAATAATGTACTTTATATACTTGTGTGTTCTCATTTTTATCCTTTAAACATTGTACACATTGTCTTAGTTGTTGTTTTTACTTTATATTTTATTTGATTGCAGTATATGGATTTAAAAACACCACCCAATTTCCTTGCTTGAGCACATTTTCAAGATGCGGAAGCAAATTGCGCGTGCTGAAGTTGTAGAATCCTCAAACATATCGACGTTGTTTAGACTTTGGTAAACCTATACTTCAGCACTAATACGAGTATGATAACAAAAAAGAAGAATATAAAAAAGGGTTTCTTTTTAATATTTTTCTTTATACTACTACACTTCCTTCCTTGTGGACACCATCTATGTAGTATAAACATTTTCATTTCTTATTAATTTTTTTGTTGAATAAATATAAAAGAAATTGCATGTAAAGTGTGAATTTTGCCATTAAAAAGGATGTAACTGACTTTATTTTTTTAGCCGGGTTTGAGTGGATGTGTGTGGGTGCGAGAGGATAACGATATTGGTTTGGGGGAAAAACAACAAACTTTTTGTTTACAAAGCTTTTCCTCTTCTTGTTTTGTTTTGTTTTGTTTTGATGTTGTCAATGATGGTTTGATGGCTTTAACAGCAATAGTATCAGCAAACACACTTCTTTAAGTGTTAATCCTAGATTTTTTAACGGTTGTTTATCGTTTTTGTTTGTTTGAATTTGATTTTATTGCCCAGATAATCAGTGTAAAGTCATTTTGGAAATATTTCCATAAATTTTATATAAAGTGATAAGATTTATTTAGCGTGTCGTTGCCAAAAAGTATCTGGGGATTTAGTTAAAATGTGCAAGAGTTTTTTTTTGTATGTTTAAACGCGATTTAGTTTATTTTAAACTTTCACTGGTATATTTAATATACATAGATAACTTTGATTTGTTTGTGTGTGTGTGTGTGTGTTTTTCTTTATAGAATAAATGAAAGTAGACGGCATGTAACCTAAGACGGCTTAATTCATTAGAAGAAAAGTTAAGTGCCATGCATAAAGCCCTGGGACTAAAAATAATAGAATATATGTATGCACTTATGGCGTCCTTTAATACCATAAAGACTTTGCTTTTGCGGAAAATCCCCAGGCGTATAAGTAATGCAGAGAAAATGCTACAAATTCATATTGTTTTGTGTCAGGTGGTAAGTAAGGATATCAAGATATTTAACTTTTAAACTTAAAAACTACAAAGGTTGCTTCTGTGTACCATGTAGTCTGAATTATGTTTTTTTCTGGTTGATCATTAGGTTAAAGAATATATTGACTTTTGACTTTTATGTGGGGAGTTGATTCAATTTTTTTTTTGATAACGATATCAATTTTAGCAAGGACACTGTTTTATATCACTGTCGCAGATACTGTTTATTTAGGACGAGGTCGTGAGATAAGTTTCTTTAAGGAATATTATAAATTTCTTTGAGATGCTCAAAAAAAACGAAGACTTAAGAATTCCCCTTCACAATTCCCATATTAAAAGTTTCAACTTATAATTGGATATTCTAAACGTTATACATTAGTTTATACATTTAAATTTATTTTTAAAAATCATTAATTAAAACAAAATAGTAAATTTAATCCGTCGTTAAATGCATTGTAATATACGAAACAATGACTGGGCAAAAATTCACTAATTAACTTTTGCTACATGTTGGAAGGTAACACCTTTTGTAAACCGGCAAAACACAGGTATCATCTTACTACCTGTTTTCTAATAGATAATAAAATAATGGAACCATGACAAACAGTACAAAATATAAAAATACAGAATAAAGCAGTTGTAAAGGAAATAATCTATAATTGTAAGATTAAGTCTACAAAAATAGCAGAATGAAAAAAATAATGGTTACACCTGTTGGTCCATTGTTGGAGTCAATAAAAGGGAAAAAATATGGGAGAATACATACATACAAACATATTTAAAATTAAAAAAAAAATGTAATTGCTTTTTTATGAATTTCACAACTACACAGAAAAAAGTTAAAACATAAATTACATGAATCGTTTTTATTGCTTTAATTCATCCAATTCTTCTGTTTCATGAAATACGTATTTCTGTGCGACATTTCGCATAGTGTGGATACAGGTCTTAGTAGTAAGAAAATATTTAAATTGTTCAAATTCAATAACATGAAAAAATTTTAAAATTTTTCTATATGAATTTCTTTACATTGATTGTATATATTAATATTTTTTAAAGAAAACGAATTTTTATTTGCGTTATCTGATTAGATTTTATATGTAATTAAACGCATATAAAATACTTTTTTCGATATGGTCACCTCCAACAAAACTAATTTTAACGAAAAAGTCTTAAAAACATTATGATTATTTAATTAAGAAGCCACAACCATATTATGTTTTCCTACGAACATATTAAAGTTGATAATCACAGTAATATGGGGCGAACAGGTTCATAATTTCACATATCCACTATTGTGCCTATAAAATATCTTCTTATGTTGGTATTTAGATTAAATTTGGTCCAAACTCATTTTATTTCTATAAAAAGCATCTTAGAAAATTTTATTATAATCGGTCCATATTTGACCATAGCTCACATACAAATTCTACTTGGTATAAACATAAACATTTTCGATTATAACTTTTAAGATAGCTACAATGTCACGACAAAATGTTGTCCTGGTAGGTCCAAAATTAACCGTAAATCCCATATAAGCCCCCATCTTAAAATCTCAGCTAGTTGAAGAAATCCAAATAATATTCGGCACAAAGAACTTTTACATGAATCTTAACCTCATAACAAAATTTTGTTTAGGTGGGTTCATGATTGTCCATGGGTCCCAAATAGTATACACTACAAAAAATAGTTTTTGTATACTGTGGTGAAGATTTCTATATGGTCGGGCTTGACCGACTAAACTTTTTACTTGTTTCTGTGTGATGTGTTTTCAAATGTTTTTTTGTTAAAACTCACAAAAAAAATTTAAAAATTTATATAAAAAAAAACACTTGAAATTGTTTATTAAAATATTAATTCCATTACAAAATAATAATTCTTTCATGTGTATGTGGCGAACATTTTTAATTTATTTTTATAATCTATTTTTTAAATTAAAATTTTTAATTATAGTTACACACTACCATAATTCTTTTAATACCTAGTATATCTAAATTTTCCTTAAAGTAATTTTATATTTAAGTAAAACCCTTAACAAGTTTAAAATTAATTCGTTATTTGTACCTATGTATATGTAAGTAGGTATTTTAAGTTTAATTAACAAACTATCGATTTATGAGATTTTTCCTTACTTTCCCTTTTTAAATTTTTCTAAAAAGTAAATGAAAACATTTCCACTATTGCTATTTATTGTTTACTTTTATAGGTATTTATTTTTAAATAGAAAAAATATGACTATATAAATGTTATTTATAAAAATAGCAAAATAATAGAATCAAAAAAATGCAATAAATACGCAAAAAATGTACTTTGAGAGAATTAAGCCATGTTTGTTTTTAAAATACAGGTTTAGAGAGATAGATGAAAGAGTACATACATTGCTTAGAAGTATTACCAATACTTTTACAAAGTTTTTAGTTTTATTGTTGTTTGTGAGGGTGAATAGTGACTCAACTTATAAAAGTTAATGTGGTCAATTTGGAGATTTTATCGTCAATCAAGTGATGAAGGAAATATAGAAATTTAGCAAGTTTAAGCAATCCAAATGCGAAATACATTTATTTAAATAGCGCTCTGAATATCTTTAAGAAAAAGTACTATAACAGGAAGCCACTTTTTTTATAACCAAATTTCTTAAAATCTAACTTGCAAAAATCTGATTTTATAGAATTTAATAAAAGTCTTTCTTATAATTAATAAAGATCTGGTTTAAAGTTAAAGTTGGAAAGAAGAAATAGATTTCGGGGGAAAAATATATACATACATAGATAATATATATTATACGAGTATGATTATATTATTATACTAGCTGTTAAGCGTGACCCTGCCAGGCAGGAATAGCCCCGCTTGCAGCCCATAGACCGAAAATCAAAAATCTGGCTTCGTTACGATCTTCAGCAGAGAAAGTACTTATGTATGTCAGCTTCCTATGTCATCAGATGGCTTCAGAAAGTTGCGGAAAGAGAATAGGACGGACATACATATAAACATCCGGACATACTAAGAAATTATATATTATATAGATGATGTGTTGCACTGTGTATTAAACAAATTGATTATTGTCTTCTTATATTTTTTAAATATACAGTGCAACACATCATATGCAATCTTCTCGTGTAGAATTTCTTGAAGTACTTATCGAAACTAACAAAACCCCATTTGCGTTTTGCTAATTTAACTGCTGTTCGAATTTTATTGCCTCATGTATATTTTGGCTAAAACTTATTAATTTATCCAAAGAACATGCCATTTTTCTCACGGCTGTGTCTCGGAAACCTATTGGAATTTTGTTTTCCTGTCTGTGTCAAAACAAACTTACCCGAACAAATCTGCATAAAGTCCCTCAAAATTGCTTTAATGTCGAATTTTTTTCGTTTTTTCACCATTTTTGGCCAAAACTGCTAAACTGTAGGAAATTCATAAGATAATCTTCAGAAAAAGTATTCTTTATAATATAATTAATTCATAATTCTTCTAAGCATTAGCATACCGATAAAATGGTTTTTCAGATTTTACAGCTGTATTTTACTTTTTCATATAAATGTATGAAAAAGGCAACAAAATGAAAAAATACATGATATTGATGACCAGATTTTTATTATTTTTGTATTCCTGCCGGATATCTCTTTGAGGACTTTAAAAGTCTGACGCTCGTGGCCTTAAGAAACCCCACAATAGGAATTCTGGAACGATTAAATCGGGCGATCTTGCCAAATTATCAAAACCCAAGATTAGACGACTTGAAAATTATTACGCCAAAAACAAAACGGAAACAACTATTCCGCGTTTTTTAGAAGTAAAGTGCTCTATTTTTTTTATCTGCCGACTTTACAAATGTCAAAGCAGAGCTGACGTTTACCGATATTTGCAAAAATTAAAACATCTTCCGTGATGACTTTTGCCCCACCTTGTATGTATATTAAAATAATTTCGAAAAATTTAATAAGATATAACATTTTTGTATTCTGAATTAAAATTAATGGTCAATTTCACCAATACTATTTAAATATCCATTCATATTTAAACATAGTTTTTCATATAATTTGATATTTATTTGACGTGAAAATTGAAATTTCAACATAAATTAATATTTAAATAATTTATTGAAATTTGCCATAAGTGTGTTTTAATTTTTTGCAGGGACCGTAACTTTTTTCATAAGAGTTCCACAATTCCAGTTGTTTTCTAATTTTATTTTGTTTGATTAGAAATTAAAATTTAAGGAAGTATAGTATATAAGAACAAATTTTCGAGAGTGTACCGTATTTGGGACCCATGGCCAATCATCCCGGCAAAACAAAATTATGTTCTGAGATTAAGATTCATATAAGAGTTCTTTGTGCCGAATATTATCTAAATATGCGAAAGTGATTTTGAGTCGATCTGTATATCAATATTTTTTTAGTTTTACACACATCAGTCCAAACTCATAATCCCCTATCTACTATTGTGATGTGGGTAAAAAAACGTTTCCTACTAACAAATGGATCAGTTTTCATTAAAAAAGGATATTCATTATGAAAATTTATAAAATAAGCCATTTACATAACTTTCAAACAAAAACGCTAAATTATGATACAAATCCGGATTTTCATTAAAAACGGTTTTTGAAGAAAAAAATCCACTTATTTCTTAACAAACAATTAAAGGAGCTCATGTTCGAATAAAATTTTATAATAACTGCCTTTTGTTTATTGCTAAATTTGAGTTTATTGCTAAATTTGTCGCATTGTTATTGCATTATTCTTAACTTTATTTTTATCTGCTTTGATAACTTTTATTACTGGTAAAAAATAAAAGTCTGGAAATAACTTTGTTTGTTTCTTAAATAAGTTATATTTGCTTTAAAAAAGTAAAAAAAAAAACATTGTTTTTTATGAAAATCTACTTGTTAACTACCAAAATGATAACTGTTTTTGGTTCCAGCTCATTTTTTTTTTGTGAAAATTTAAAAATAACTGTTTTATCAGTCACTAATTTTTTAAGAAAAAAAAAAATTCGTTATTATTCCAAAACTAAAAACTACATATTATTTAAAATTATTAAAATAAAAAACAAATTCGTTTAAACTGAAAAACGCTCAATTATCCACATTATTTAATAGGTACTTGCTTCTTTCCCACAAAGCCCTACATTTTTTTTTTGGCCTTAATAAACTTTTGCCAATTAATATGTACATACTAATGCATGGGAAATGGTTTTAGAAGATTATTTTTACTTACCAGTTGGTAAAATAGCATTATTTTCCCGACGCCAATTAATTGTTGGTGTTGGATAACCACTAGCATAACATTCCATTTGAACTTCACTTCCTTCGCTGGCTACCAAAGATTGAGTGGAATTGTCAGAAATTACTGGAGGACGCCTTACCGATAATTTCACATCGGCGGTTACTTTGTGAACCACCGAAATTACCACCTGGCATGTATAGGTACCAGCATCAGTTTCTTGAATATCTTTTATCTGTAGCTTATACGTAGAAGAGTTGGGATCGTAACGCAATGAAAAGCGGGAATCTTTTATGACCAGTGTAGATCCCGTCGATAAAAATACCGAATCACCATCGGTTTTTGTCCATATGACCGAATATTCTTTGGCATATTGCACAGAACAATCAAATTCTACTGTGCCGCCAATATCCTTAATCTGTTCTTGGGTTATGTAGGAGATAGTCGGGGTTCTTTGGGCTTGCGCGACTCTTAACGTCAACGTTGTCATCAATATCACAAAATATGTCAAACTTTGTGTGATGGTGATTTGTGAATTAAACAAATTTCTTCTACTCGTGGACATTTTGATGATTTGATATATATATTTTTTTACTTAGTTAAATATTAAAAAAAAATGTTTAAGATTTTTGTTTTGGAAAATTTTTAATTCAATTAATTTTATTTTCTTTATTTATGTAAGCTCACCACACCCAAAGCTTATGTCGTTTAAGCAAAGAAACGTTTAATTATTTAATACTTTAACTTGATATTATTTTTTTTCTTTATGTTTTTCTTTCGGGTTTTGTTGCTACTTTGAGAGTCAGTTTGAAACTAGTAGTTTTTTTAATTTTATTCGACCACTGCCTTGCGTCTTCAAAAAAAGCGTACAAATTGATCTGCTCAATTAATAAAAGAATAGAAGAAATGTAAAGTTCGAAAAGAAACACTGATCAGTGATGTTGTTAAATTTTGTCTCTTCTCTTTTGAAGATTTAATTTACACAGTATTTTACTTCAAAACACAACAGACTTTTTTTCTTGTGTATATTTTCTTTGTTGTTTTTTCTATCTTTTTTAAAACCACTTTGTTAAAGCCAAGTTTATTTAAAGCTTATTCTCTTTTATTGTAAATAAAACACTCATCTAAACCGTTGCACTTTAACAGTCACTCGCGTTCTCACAAAACTCACACAAGTACCCAACACACAATAATTAAACTAACTTGCTAACCGAATAAAGAATTTAAAACGTCTTTACCCGTTGAATGTTGCTTAGCGAATGATTTGTTATGATGTTGTTGTGGCCTAACGAAGCTAACGTTAAATTTTTGTTTAAATTAAAGATGGCGCTCAATTGTGTGTGTGCAAATGCAAATGTGTATGCGTGTGCACAAATGTGAGAAGAATTGTTTGTAAATGTATGAGTACAATGCACTTTTATACAGGTAACACGGCTTATAAAAAATTAGGGTGACCGGCAAAATTTCATTTTAATAAAATATACCTATATTTTTGTTGTTTTTTTTCTCTTAAAACAGGTCCTTTAAATTATTAGAAAATACTTAAAAATGTTTAATATTTTTTGTATAGTTTATAACGTTGCAATAAATAAGCAAAAGTTTTACGTACTGTTTTCAGGTTTAGTCGTTATTTTTAGTTAGAAAAATGTCATGCTGACCCTTTTAAATACACTTGTTTTCTTTTTATTCTAACTTAGGTAGATTTTGGAGAATAACATGTTAATATTTACGGGAATTTACTAGATTAGCGTTGGCTTAATCTTTTTCTTATACTTTCAGTAAATATTTTTATTGCAGTTTCCTTTAAATAATCCAAGGTTGGCAACCGAAACGAATTTCGGTATCGGTATTAAGTATTTGTTTTTTTTTTTGGTATTTTATAGCGGTAAAGGTTCTACAATTTAATTAACCAAGCCAAACAAGAATGGTAAAAAAACATAGAACAGGTCAAAACGACTTAGATGATACATTCTTTACATGATGATTTTTCTCTAAAATATTGTAAAAATTGTATTATATTTTCAAAAAAAAATTTATATTTAGTTTTAAATGCAAATTTTGCAGAGTAAATGGAAACAAATTAAAATGTTAAGCACTTGTGCTAATAAATAAATTTCGGCTTAAATACTGGTTTTAAACTATGGCTGACTTCCAAAACGTCAATTTCTTCGTATTAGAACAGAGTATAATGTTTCATAACGCCGCAGAACAAAATATATACAATGAAACCCTTTCAAAACATCATTGTTAAGTTAGACGCAGCAAAAAAGCAGTCAGGTTTTAAAATTTATGCTTTGTGACATTTAACATTTATTTTTAATATTATGCATTGCATCACTCACATTTCAAAACGTTTTAATAAACAAGACACATAGTTGCATTGTTTCGGTACTTTGTACATGAACATGGTTAAAATACAGTAGTAAAACTGTATACAAATTTTGTATTAGTACGTTTTGGAAGACAGCATATTTGTTATTTCAGTATTAATACCGGTATTCAAATTTAAACGTTATCGGAATTAATAACGATATCAGTTGCCAACCTCGAAATAAACAATTTCTGTATTTAAATTATAGCTATTTTGTATCTCAAACATATATGAGGTTTATTTAAGGAAAATTAAAAAAACACTTCAGTGAAATCGCTAAAGACCGAAAACCAAAGGGACCATTTAAATGTGTCCATACAAGAGGAATGTATTCACAAAAGAACTCAATGATTTCTTTAGAATACTGCCTGGACCAGGGAACAGTGTCCTCCGAGATTACATTGTAATTAGAAAAATTAACAATTTGAAAAAGTGGAAATTATGTACAGATACAAATTCAAAGAAATAGTTTAAAACTTATTAATAAAATTTGAATTTTAATAAAGTTGTTAAGGAGTCTCACAATTTTTTGTTTAATATTTTGCTAAATTGGTATAATAAAAATTGAAAAAAATTTCAAAATATTACAATAGATACCTGCCTCCTTTTCTATTCCGAAAGTAATAAAGGGATTCTTTCTGTGTTATAGAACACAAAAAATAATAAAAATTGATTTCAATTAATTTGCACTAGTAAACAAATTAATAGTATCAATTAAATTTGTTTTATTTAATTAAATATATTTGAATATTAACATATTTGTTGCTGTTATTTATTACCCCTATTAAGAAAGTCGTTATCGATATCGACATTTATTTTAAATTGTTGTCACATCAAGTTGACGAATACATCACTTCGACGTTAATTTGGTATTTAATAAGAATGTTGTGTCGACGTCGACTAGTTACCGAAAGCTGACAAAAAAAATCCCAACTCTAATTATTTTTCTATTATATTTGTTCATGATTATAGTTTTTTTTTGCGCTATTTATGCTATTTTCCGATACATTGTTTTCTTAAACGATTAAGCGATGTCAAATAAATTTTAGAGTTTGTTTTCGATTTTTCGTTTTTTCGCGAATTTTTGCGATGTTAGCGATATAAGCGATTTTCTACTGTTAGTTTTCTGATTCTTTACAGCTTTAACGATTAAAAATTAATAGAAAACTTTTCTATCATGCCGCCGCTAGCAAGTTTTTACAAATTTCCGCTAATTTATGAATTTTTACCGAATTTTTGCCATTCCTTATAGTTTTAGGGACTTTTAATCAATTTTATGGCTTGCCCAACATTAGCATTAGCTATTAGCAAACTTTTCCGAATTTTCACGTAGTTTTGTTGGTCTTTGAGGCAATCGTCGCAAATAAAAATGTTATCGAATTTAAGCGTAGCTTTGTTGCTCTTAAGACAATCGACGCAATTTAAAATTTTCGCTATTCTAGCAACCTTTTTCGAGTTTTTGCAATTTTCGCGTTTAATTTACAAATAAAAGTTGTGCCCAAAACTTTTTTTAAATTTGCATTTTTTTCTAGTTAAAATTTCTTTCATTTTCCCTTGAGTCATCCGAAAATTTCCTGTCGACTAAAGCAAAGCCAAGTTATCGATAACCTTTTAGCAAACTTTCGAAATACAATCGATAATTTTTTCTTTAAAATTTTAAAAAGTTTTTGGCATTAATTGGCTTAAAAATTAAAAAAAAAATCCCTAAATTTCTTAAAGATATTTTAGAAACTTATCGATAGCTTTTCGCTAAGAAATTTTAAAAAGATTTCAAAAGAATTTGTTTAAGAAAATTAAAATGCTTTCTACATGTTTATTTTTTTCACAAATATTTAAAGTTCTCGATATTTGCTGTTACAAAATATTATAAACAAAATTTTATTTTTGGTGAAAGAAATTTTGATGAGTAACCGATAATTTTTTGTTAAAAGCATTCTATTTTAGTACGAAATTTCTTACATGTGGAATTTAACGTTTATCGTTAATTACATAATTTGTCACAAACACACACCCACATCTTAAAATTGACTAAAATATGTTTAAACGTATGTGCAATGAAAATAAATGCAGAAGATAGCAAAATATAGATGTTATTTAGTTTTAAGGTATTTAATCAGCTAGAAATGTAAAAAAAAAATACTTTTATATTAAAAAAGTAGAATATTTTAATAATTCAATCGATTAATTAACATAAATTGTACGAGTAATTTATATACACAAATTGTTCGATTTATTCGTTATTCGAAATTGGCTATTTCAATTATTCGATCAAATAATGGCTGAAAAATTTCTCAATTAATCGTTGGTTGATTGTGGATACTCGATTGATACAATATTTGCACAAATTATCTTTTCATTATGAACAGGTTTATAATTACTTATAGCTCCTATATTAGAATCCGTTCTCAAAAAATTTTTTATACCAGCTTTTTGTAATCCACAGCACCACATTTGGGAACATCCTTTTACGAAATCAATCTTCTTTTTTCTTGAAAAACTGATGGCCTGCTGATTGTTTACAGTTCGAAATTTCAAAGCTTGTTGATGATTTCGTATAAAGGCTTTTGTCATTAAAGAAACAAATCTTATTAAAAAGCTGATAGATTTGGAGATAACTTTAACACCGGTAGGATGAACTTGCCTTTAACATATTGTTCACATTAGTTTAAAGCAAAGTTGTAAAAGTGAAAATTTTTTTATCCGTGGGACAAAATCATACCTTTAATCGGCAAGTTGTAATAATGGCCCTAAGTATTAGTTCAGACAAGTCAGATGTAGCTGAACAGGTTTTCTTTAATTCTTTTTTGAACCTGCGTGTACTTTCATACGCAATGAGTTTGTGTCGTCAATTTTCTTTTTCTTTTCATATATACAAAATTTAGCCTTTATGAAGCGGGGATGAGTTTGCGAAAATACAAGTTTTTAGTAAGCATAACAATTACTATGGGGAGAAGTTTTAGTTAGCAAAGCCTGTGTTTGTTATACAATAGAGGAAAAAATCTATGCGACAAGCCAAAGGCCGGCTATACATAGAAGCCTTAGATAGCGAAGCTGGTGTTTGTTATTTATATCCTCAACATTTTGATGTAAAATTTCATAAAAACTGTAATCTTTACATATACAGTGAAGGACTAAAGTCTACATGCAACCTACTTTATTACGATTTTTGGGAATTGGTAACGATAATGAAAAATGTTTTTATACAACTAATTAAGACACTATTAAACAAGATTAAAAACACAAAAAAAAGATATTTATTTTTTCAGTACGATATTATTTTGTAAAACTTAAAATTGAATTTTTTTCAATTGACAAAATTTAAACTCATACGTACAAAATTATAGTAATAAATATAAAACTTATTAATAATAAGTAGTTATAACATGATAAAGATTATCCTAGAACTAAATAGTAATCTTATCAATTAGCTTGATGTTGAGTTTGAGCAACAATAAATTTTCTACATGCTCAGCACTTAAATTCCTTCTATTTTTGGTCATAATAATTGGCAAAGCACTGAAGGCTGTCTCCACAGATACCTGTGTTGCGGGTACAGCTAAGGCAACAGCAGCTAGTTTTGATAATTAAGAATCTCTAAAGATTTTTTGCAATTGCAATTTTAAACATAATTTTATATTATAATTTTAATTAAAATTCACAATTTTAACTTCAAATTGAGTTTTTATTGTTAGTTTCTAAAAACAAAAAAAATATTTTTCTCAAAAACGGTTTTTTAAGAACTTTATTATTTTGAACTTTGAAGAACAAATAAAACAAAATAATTTTTATTTTTATTTTTTTTTTGTACAGTTGAAAACATGTTTTTAACACCAATATTTTTCAAAAAATAAAAAAAAAAAAAAAAAAAAAAAAAAAAAAAAAAAAAACACGTTTTTGTGTATTTTTCTTTTCATGTACAAAACACATATTGTACTTTAAAAATAAATATCTTTTTTTGTGTTTACTATTTCTATTTAACTGACAGAAAAAAAAATTATTTTGTACGCATGAATTTTGAATTTTTCAAATGAAAAACTTAACTGCCTGGCCCACAATTTCGACAAGAACATTTCTTTCTTATATTTATATTGAAAACAAAAACAAATTTAAATTTTTTATTTATGTTTTCAATATAAAAATGCGAAAGAAATGTTCTTGTCGGCATTGTGGGCCTGGCAGTAAATTTTAAGTTTTCGGATCTTAATTTCTGATGCCTGGTTTTGATTTATTTTGCAAACACACGTACACACATTTATTAACAATACTTTTAGTTGTTTTAAAATCATTTTAACATGTTTTCGTTTTTTTTTGTACTTGCAAACAGACACGTACACACATGAGTGAAAAGAGTGCATTTTGTTGTTTTCTTAAAATATGTACGTTTTGTTGTATTAAGCACTGGTTCTCTCTTAAGTAAATGTCAAGTGGCCGAATGGGGGCGAAACTAGTAGGAGTTAAATAGTTAACCATTTTGCATTAAATATATCCATAAAGGTCTATTCCAAAGCTTTAAAATGATACCAATATTGGCCATGTAAGTTAAGAAATGCATAATCGCATATTTATATGAAAACTTTAGAGGTCCATAACTCAAAAACTATGCCTATCACCTGATAGTTTCTTATATTTAAATTTTCTGTTACCATAAGTACTTTTTTTATTAAGAGCTCCGCGGTAAACAAGATTTGTCCCCTTTTTTCTGAAGCACCCTGTTAATGTCACATTGAGCAGAAATTAAACAACAACATGACTATTTTGTCACATACATATGTTCATTTCAAGAAGTTTGTCTACGATTAGAACAATAATTATTAGTAGACCAATTAGTTAAGTGCATTTAAACTTTTACTCAATACTTGATAGATATTAAAAGATTAAAAAAATCTGTGTATTATTAAATAATAAAACAAATGGCTGCCCTCGAACGCTTTGATATCGAAAAAGTTGCACAAATTTTTCAAGACAGTTTACAAGACGATGATGATGTTGCAATGGATCATTATTTAAAAGCATACGAGGAAATAAATAAGCAAGTTTTTTTTAATTTGTCAATTGTTAGAAGGAAGTTTTGAACTTTCTTTGTTCGGATAGTGTTATTGACAGTATTATATTCTTTTTTTTTTTACAGATTTTTTAGTTTGTTGGGTTCTGTATTTGGTTTTGTTAGCAGTGATGTAAGGTCAAAAATTGACATTTTAACATCATTTCGCAAGGAAACGGATACGGAAAATGCTGAAAATTTTGTTACAATTAAAACAATGATATTATATGAAAAGGATGCTAATCTATTTAAGGATACTAAATATGTTTCGGGCAGTCGTACACTGCTGCGTTTACATCGAGGTTTAGGTATGTTGGAAAAATACCTAAACTAGATTTAGAAAATGAAATCAAAATTTCGTGTTAGAAATTATTTTGAAAACAAAAACTAATTTTCTTGTTTTATTGTGGTTTTCAATATTATTTCTCACTAAAATGTTGTTTTCATTTTTTAAAAACAGGCAGTTAAATAAAACCTGTTTACCAGAAATCGCCATTAGTTTTTAGAAAATGGAAACAAAATTTCGTGTAAGACATTCACCCCTATTATGTAAGTCGTTGTCGACGTCGACATTAATTTTTATTTGTTGTCACATCAAGTCGATGACTACACCACTTTGACGTTAATTTGATATTTTATAAGAAAGTTGAGTCGACGTCGACAAGTTATCGAAAATCTTACTAAAAAAAAAAAAAAAATCCCATTTCCAGTTTTTTCTATTATTTTTGTTTTTTATCATAAAGTTAATTTTTTAACGCTATTTATGCTATTTTCCGACATTTTGTTTTTTTTACCGATTAAGCGATATCAAATTAATTTTAGCGTTTGTTTCCAATTTTGAATTTTTCACGAATTTTTCCAGGTTCGCGATAAGAGCTATTTTTACTGTTAGTTTTCTGATTCTTTATAGCTTTAACGATTATTAATAAATATGAGACTGATATCATGCCGCTGTTAGCAAATTTTTACGAATTTCCGCTAGTTTTGCATTTTTTACTGAATTTTTGACATTCCTTATAGTTCTAGGGACTTTTAATTAATTTTATGGCTTGTTTGAAATATTAAAATTTTTCGCGAATTTTCGCTATTTTTGCAAACTTCCAAATTTTTGCAATTTTGCATAGTTTTGTTGCTCTTTGTTAAAAATTTTCGCGAATTTTCGCGTTTAATTTACTAAAATTTGTGCCCATAACTTCTTTTAAATTTGCATTTTTTTTATTTTAACGTACTTAATAAATATGTTTACATTCTACTTAAAATTTCTTTAACTTTCATTTGAATCGTCGACTAAAACAGAGACAATTATACTCGACGTCGACTTAAAAGAGCCCTAGAAAATATCAAGTGACTGTCAATAGTAATCGATTATTGTCAATAACGACTCAGAAAATATAATAACTGTTTCGAAGCCTTACGCAAATTTTGCTTAATAAAAATATAACAACACGGCTTATGGCTAAAAAAATAAAAATGTCTAAATCTGGCCATAGATTCCAATTAATTTTCTCTATACATTTCTTATCTTATTATTCTGTCATGTTTATCAAATAACATTTCTATTTCTGTCTTGACTTTGAATGTACATATTGCTTAACATTTTCATTCATTATTTTCTTTTTTAGAATTTGTGTATGAATTTCTAAATCGTTTAGCTGATTTGTGTGAAAGCGATAAAGTTCATGGTTGCTGTAAAACAGCCTATGAAACTACTTTAGCGAAATATCATCCTTGGGTTGTACGCAAGGGGGCTTTAGTAGCCATGTATGCTTTGCCCACACAGGGAGAACTCTTAAAACGTGTCTGTTGTAATGTGGATCGTGTAGCAGATGTACTACCAGAAATGTTGAAAAATACTAAATTTGTCTATGATCGTACACAGACACTGTACACTTTGTATGATCTGCATAATTTATCTTAACTTAGTAGTAATAGTTTTAATTATTTAATTTTTTTTTAAATTTGTTATTTTTATTCTATTGTGCTAATTAGACGTACTTATTCAGTATTCGCGATTATTGCAGCTTTAATATCTTTCTAATTTAAACTGTTGCTTGTTAAATTTAAGTGTATTAGTTCTACAGTGGTTTCCTATTTTAAGCATATTCTTTCAGTAAAAACTTATGTCAGTGTGCTACTCAACTTGCCTTATTAAGTAAAAAAAAAACTTTAAAAAATATTTAAAAATATCTTTATAAAATTAAACATATTAAATAAACATTTTAATAAAAATTATAATTATAAATGAATTCATATATACGTATATGTAAGTATGTACACAATTATATATTTAAGATGTGCTTAAAGTATTGCAACATTTACAATATTAGGTCTGTTTTTAGAGAATACTCGTCTTTATTTTATAATAAACTTTTTCGCTAACTTATAGTTATTTCTAGTCTAATTCATACAGGGTGTTATGCTGGCCATAAATTTTTCCTAATATTAAAGACTCCAAAAAGCATAAGTTTATTGTTTATAATTTGATTACATAATTCTTTTTTTTCAAAAACTTTTATTAGCTTTTCCTTTAATTAATTTTTTATCGCATGGAAAATGACTGTGTTACAGTCGTTGAAGTCAAAAACTTCCATTTATTTATTAATAAATTTTTAGATTCTTTGTTTCATTTTTATTGTTAAGCAATAAAATATTATGTTAATATTTTAAAAGGTTAAATTTTCAATTTCTACAATATAGAGCTTAGACCCTATAAAGTAAATAAGCGGGTGTGCTCTAGCATCCGAATTCACTTGAAAGTGGATTACTTCAACACTTTTGGTTTTCTGCAATTCACATCCGCATGTTTTTATTCGTTTGAGAGTAAAACGAATCGAATTATCTTCTTATATGTAATAACATTTTTAATAAAAACAAAATTTTGGTTTTTAGTTTGAAATGCTCTTTATTTTATTTAATCAAAAATATATATTTTTTCACACAATTATTAATATGTACAGATTTTTTTTGACTTACCTGAAAAATTCAAGTTGTTTTAAGTAAACATCGCTTGTAATTGTATAAAAGATAAAGGATTTTTTTGGAATATTTTTGTAACAATCAACATAAGGTGTGTTCATTTACAGATAATCATTGCTTATTTTCAATAATTGTTACTAGTAAGCAGTGTGGCCAT
Source organism: Pollenia amentaria (assembly GCA_943735925.1). Taxonomy (NCBI): domain Eukaryota; kingdom Metazoa; phylum Arthropoda; class Insecta; order Diptera; family Polleniidae; genus Pollenia; species Pollenia amentaria. The sequence continues at coordinate 175,721,997 of OX031010.1, read as the reverse complement.
TTTGGCATTTTTGCGACTAAATTTAGCATTACAATTTTTTATTTAGCTGCAAAATTTTCATTTAGCACTTGGCATTTTATTTAGCATTTTTATAAAATGTTTTTAGCTTATTTAGCGTTATTTTTTTTTTTTTAAATTTTGAGGAATAGTTCTATTGATTTACTTAAATTTTTTTATAAATTATAATAAATGTTGACATAAAATAGTTGTACCTAAAATAATTTCGTCTGAAAAGGGATAATTCTTATGTTAAGAAACATCTTACCTGTCTTTTAAAAAAAAATAGAATATTTAGGGAATATAAGAAATGCCCTTATAATGTTGATTGTAAATATTATTTTCCCTTTTATATTACGATATAAAAGTACAAGGCAATTTCACTTTATATTAAGATACAAATTCAATAGTGTATATGTGTGAAAAAATTGTTTGCTCTAAACTACTGAAAATTAATAATTCTTAAGCTTCAACTTTTCTGAAACTATAACAAATAAGATGATCTAAAAAATTTGTATATCATAGAAATAAATTGTTTAAATTAGGCATGTATCGTGGGTTTGCGGGCTCCTAAATTTAAAATTTGTTCTCAACTACTTCATGTGTATCAGATGCTTCGAATTTGCTTCGAATAAAATTTCATGCTGGTAATAAATTTTTTTTAACAAAAATGTATAAAAAAAAAAATTTGCATTTTTTTTAGAATTTTTAAAAATCAGTTTTAGCATTTTTTGGCCATGTCTGATGTCAGATTTACCTGTAAATTTTTTTTAGATCTGGTCACACTGCTAGTAAGTGTTCACGTACTCGAAAAACTTGCAACGAGGAGTGAAACATGAGCATACAAGTTTGAGAAAATTTGTTGAAAATTTCTGATAGTAAAATTTTTAATAGCAAGAATTATTCAACCACCTGTTTTATTGTTTTGTTTACAAAACAAAAATAGTTTTCATAATTTAATAAATGCTTTTTTTAAGCTCTAGGTCTTTTTAGTATTTATTTATTTTCAATATTTTGCTAACCTTTGGTTAGCATCTTCAGGAAATTAAATTAAATTTAAAAAATTGTTTGATTTCATTTCCTGAAGATGCTAACCAAAGGTTAGCGAAATAGTGAAAATAATTAAATAAATATTAAAAAGACCTAGAGCTTAAATAAAAATAAACATTTGTTAAATTAAACAAGGTTAAGGACAGGTTACCCTGACTAGTTTCGATTGTAACCACACAATCTCTTCAGAGGGGTTTGCCGTTTTACTCTCACCGCCATTAACGACGGATGACGTCAATAGTCAAACATCAATATTTAATCCAAATGGTGTTTTAACTTGGTAGATCGAAATTTGCTTTGAATGAATGTTTACCTATTTTAATTGATTTACATGTTCTTCCTCACTTCTGTTTTTCGTACTTTTTGTCAAGAATTCTTTTTGAAATCCAAAGTACATTTTTTCATGTTTTTTTGTCTTTCTTTTTGTTGTTGACCTTTTTCAGCACAACCTGAAGGACAAATTTAAACAGCTTAATTAAATTATCGAAATTTGGATTAAAAACCATTAACAGTTCAATAAAATAACCACAATACTTATTATTGTTAACAGCTAAGGCACGAGCTATATGTTTAAATTTTTCCTTCAAGTTGTGCCTGATTAAAATTTTCATAATTTTTATATTAAAAGTTTTTCAATAACATAAAATATTTATTTTTCCAAAATTTAAGAACAATATTCTTGCGCAAATAGTTCAAAATAATTGAATTTATTAAATAATAATCTCGTATCTTACAGCGAAATAGTGTCAAAGCAAAGACTATAGATTTATAAAGATGTTGCACTTAGTACATTTGGAATTGACAAAAATGTTGTGCTTCTTAACGATGAGGGGGGGAAGTAACAAGGAAAGCAAAAACTTCGTGCTCACATTCAGAAAGCTGAAGAGAGCAAAAAACCACATGCATTAATACATGCATACACAATGTGTATTACACATGTTTTTTGTTTTTGTCAACCAACGTGTGTGTGCGTATGTTTTTTTTCGTTAAAACCGGTTTTCGAGCTAACATTCAGCAAAAAACCACATACATGCATCAATACATACATACATACACATGTTTTCTGTTTTTGCAAACCAACGTGTGTGTGTATGTTTTTTTGGTTAAAACCGGTTTTCGGTATTTTTATTTTTTAAGTGATTTTGTTTTGCTTTCAAGCAATTTATGTGCAAATAACCTACGTAAGAACAAATGCGACCGATTGTTTAATTGGTAGGATAAGAATATGTGTTTTATTGTTGTAAAAATGAAATTATAACGATTCGAACCGAATTATTATTAAAATTTTTAGACAATTCAACCATGTATGTACTTATAATATGTGTATGTATGTATCAAACGAATTTATTATAAAACAAGTGTGTTTTCTTAGGACGTGTGTGAGGCGATAGAAAAGAGCGAATGCAAGTAAAATGTTGAGCCTGCTGAAATTAATGAAATTTCAATAGCCCTGGGGGCTAGTAGAATTTTTAAAATAACCAACAAAATTTCTGACAAGCAGCAAATCGCAAATTGTAATTGAAAAAGTCAAATAAAAACGTTTAAAAAATTTTGTGAATTCAAAACAAAAATATAAAATAAAATGCATAGAGCCACCTGCAAAAAATTGTATTTACGATGAAAACGCATTCTTTATTTCGTTAAAATATATCATTTCACACAGCAGAAACATGAATTTTTTCCCCACATGGAAATACTTTGTTACCACAGTACTTTGCTACCGTTTCACACACGCTCTAACTATTTACCACGAGTATTTAGGTAATAATTTTACTAATAGGCTCTTTACAAGTTTAATGGTTACAAAGTTTAACTTTTTCAGTATGTAATCGATGATTTGAAGGTATTTAAATGTTTCCCATGTGTATTGCTTCCGTCATAATATAAGGAAGGACTAGTAAATTTAACATCTCCATCCTGTCTTTATAACATACGTTATTCTCCGCAAACCAAAAACAATAAATAAATTAATAAATTTTTCATTTTAACTGCTTTATTTTGTAAAAATATTTTTGCAGACCTTTATAAGAATTTTACAAACTTCTTAAAGGTAGACTTCCAAAGCCTGACTATTTTTCATAATTTGTAATAATTATTTGTTGTAATAATAAACAAAATTGGATTTTTCATCGGAAACAATTTAACAATATGTCAAATAATACAATTTTAATAAAATGTATTGAAAATCAAGTTTTCATACATTTTTAAACAAAAAATAAATAAAATTCCAAGAAATTACGTGCACACACATCAAACTGGATGCAAATTTTTATGAAAATCAAAAGCATTTTGATTATGCCGCCATGTCGCTTTAGTAAACATAAAATATCTTTTATAAACAAAAGCAGTTAATTTTTTTTAGAAAAATTATTTCTTATATTCCTACAATTGTTTAAATTTAGACAATAACAGCATTTGAACTTCGGTGCAAATCGATATACTTTCATCTGTACAACAATAAAACACATATTATTGCCCTACAATTAAAAATCGGTCACATTTGCGTTTACATAGGTTTTTTGCACATAAATGGCATGCAAACAAAACTTCTTTTATTACTTAAATGTGTTTTCAACGAGAAAAACAAGACTTCTTTTAGTTTTTTTATATTTTTTTCATTGCCATGTACATACGAGTACATACACACACGCATGCACGCACATATGCGCTGATAGATGAGAATAAAAAGTTCTCTGAGAGTAAAAACAAAGACTATAATTTACTCTCACAAGTGGATTTAGCGGCTAAATCCACCAGAAAAATTAATATAGACAGAAAAATGTATGAACTTTGTATGACAGTGCAATATCTTTATAAATCTATAGTCTTTGGTCAAAGTGTTCATTTATTTTTTTATTTTGTTGAGTAATTTTTGAGAAAAATTTTGTAAATTTTAAATTTACTCTCTCGTTGCAAGTTTCTGCTAGTAAAGTAAATGAACGCACCTACATTTTTTTTAACATCTGATAAAAGGTGTTTTTATGTTTTTGACATTAAGATTTTTTTTGAACAAAAACTTCGAATATACAAAAACATGCGGATTTGAGAACACCAATTTATTAATTATGCGGATTCAAAAAATTTTGCGTTTTTAATGCGAGTCGAAATCTAGAACACACCTGATATTCTGGGTTCTTATGAGAAGCGAACTTGATTTAACAAAGTCCGTCTGTCCGTTGAACTACATAGTTATAAATTTATGTCACATAAAGTCCGGAATATTGGAATTCAGCCTGATCGGTCCACAAATGTCTGAGATATGACCAAAAACCACGAATGCATCTAATTTATCTATAAATCCCTTGTTTTTTTTTTAATAATTTATATATATATATATATATATATCTTCATCTTAAAGACCTAATAACCTATCTGCAAAAATTTCAAAATTGAGTTCTTTTTTATGGATTTTTATTCCCTATATCATAACGCATATGTGTGCAAAATTTTGAACATGTAATATTACAAATGACCAAGTGATTACCAAATAACCTAACAGCAAGTGTGCAATTTTCTGAAACCAAATAACCTAAGTAACTATTTATTTCATTTACTTTTTTTTTTTTTTTTTTTTTGAAATGAAGTTACATTTGATTTGCTATTCTTTGTGTTTTATTAAATTTTATTTATTGTTAGAAGTGAAAAGAAAATAAAAAGGCGTTGAAAAGCCACAAAATGTGTTCCATAATCGAAAATAGTTTTGAGGAAAACGTGAAAATTCCTAAAAAGGTCAACAAAAAAGAAGAAAGAAAGAAAAATCGTATGAACGGTAAGGGATATGAAAGTTTTTCAAAGGCAAAATCGTTTACAGAAAGCCAAGAGAAATGAAACCTGCACGTCAAAATTTTGTGAAAGGGCTTCGAATAGAAATTGTTCTTTTTTTCCGAAAGTTTACTTCATTAAATATTTGAACGTTTTTGGCAGATGTCATGGGACCAGAAAAAAATGTATGTAAGCAGTTGTATTGAAGTTTGTGCTAAAAAGAGAAAGAGTGTAAAAAATTCCCGACGCACAAACTCAAAAGCATTTTTTTATATAATAAAACAAGCTGTTTATAAAAATCTTTATCCATAGAATTTAAATTTCGAGAGTTTTTGTACCTAGAAGACCGTAACGCACTAAAATATAAATTTTGTTTTAAACAAACATTAAGTACTTTTTTGCTTAAGCCAGTAAAAGAAACTATAACTGTTATTATTTAATGTATATAATATTCATATGTATAAAGAAATTGTTATTTATTCATACTAATTTCCATATGATCTTTTTTATAACTTTTTTGTTTTTTTTTTTTGGCTGGGGAGCCGATGAATGAGTTATATTATTAGTTATAAGGAAAAGTTTTTCATTGATAGTTCATGTTATTATTATAATAATGAAAATTATGTATTAAGATTAAAATTGTATTCAGGGATATATCTTTGTAATATATGTTAATTGGCCTAGGAGGCTTTATATATTACTGTGAATGAAATAAATAAATAAATAAATAAATAATTAGTACTGCTGATAGGTTATTTGGTTTAAGATTTTTACAATTCCAAATAACCTAAGTGACATAACATAAGCTGTGTTTAGAAAAACAAAATATGTCATTTTCGTTCCAATATTGTAAATAATTCCAATTTTATAACGTTTTTCCCTCTCCTGTAAACTTTTGAAAACTGCAGATAGTTTATTTCGTCTTTAAGGACGGCAAAGGGCAAAGTTTCTAAATAAGGCAAATACAAGCATTATCAATATAAAACATCCGACAAGAAGTGGGCGTGGTATTTCCCCTTAGATTTCTGTACATCTGGAAAAATATTTAGTTTTTCATTTAAAAATTTTTTTTTTTACTTATGTATATTTTAATTTTTGTCTTGTGAAAAATAAATCATTTAAGATTTTTATCAGATAAAAATAATTTTAAAAATTTAAAAAACAAAATACCTATTTCTCCAGATGTACAAAAATCAAATATACCTACATATATATATATAGTTTTTTAAATAATTTAAATAGCAAAAAAAAAAAAAATAGATTAAACAATTTAAAAATATTAAAATCTGGTCTCTGCATAAAATAGATTAGATTTATTTCTGCATTGATAAGCTCGATTGACTCTAGCAGGAAAATTAAATTATTTAAAAAGTTATTTATCATCCTGGACAAGAATTTTAAGCATGTTGTAAGCTTGAAAATTTTATATGGAAAAAATCACTGCATTCAATTATACATACATGTTAAATGTCCAAATATGTTCTCTAAAAGTATAATTTGAAATTACATATCGCCTTTTGTAAATATTTTATCACAACGTTTGTCTATATTATAAATTTCAATAATTTACGACTAATACTCGTATGATTAAAATGTAAACTTCTAATTTTGCTTTTACAACTATGTTCAATTTTATTTTATCACTTTCCAGCACTGTTCATTTACCGAAATGTCATTAAAACGAGTCTCGTTTTAGCGCCTCTTTCATTTCGATTTTGTGAATATAAAAAAAACATAAATAGAAAAATCATAACAAAACGTAAGAAAGCAAAAACCGGAAAGGTAGGTTATTTATAAGAGAAACACACAAGACCATTAGTTAACGATATAAAACAAGTTTTTTATTTGTAGTTTTTGTTTATTTCAATTATTATTAAATAAGACTCCCTAACGAAGCTAAAAAACATTCTTAGAGACAAACAAACCACTCTTGCAGTCGTACTGGTTTAAAGAATAAAACAAGAATTAACATGAGCAAATACACAGCCAAATATCTAGAGGACAAACTAACCGAACAACTTGAAGCAAAATATGTTAAAGCCATAGATGAATCAGATGGTTGTGGTGGCAAGTTTAATGTGACAATTGTATCCGACAAGTTTAAAGGCAAAACACTACTACAAAAACATCGTTTGGTTAATACGGTTTTAGCTGAAGAACTTAAAGAAATACACGCTTTCTCACAGAAATCATACACGCCAGAAGAGTGGGAGAAAGTGCAGCAGCAACACTAAAACGCTACGAAAAAATAGTGCATTATAAAGTAATAAAACAAATGATTTAATAAAGTTGGTAAAATATTCTCTAGTTAAATGTAAAAAAAAGAATAATTGCATAGTATGTGTTTGTGAATTTAACACAACGAAGAATTCAGTAAAAGTAAAATAAAGCTTAAATAAAATTTTTAAGACTGCATAACAAACAATTTTGACAGTGGTTTGTAGAAGAGAAAATATACATACGTTAAATTGTGCACTATTTTGTTCCTCTAAAGGGGGTCAACTCAAAATTTAAAAATTTTCAATTTTGCAAAAAATCATTATCGGAAGTAATTTCCTGGGAAATGTTGATATAGCTTTTGCTGGGTTGACAATCTTTGGCCGAGTGGCACTCTGTCCATTCCGGAACGGAGATCTAATTGTAGTTAGAATTATTAGTTGTAGGTAATATTTTGCAAATTTTCTACCTATATCGAAATTTTTTTTAATGCCCAACCAACCAATTAATGATAACGTATACCTAATTAAAGACAAGTTTCATTTACTAATTTGATAGAAAAAATTCAAAACTCGTATTACATATGCATATGTATTTTTATACAGTAACTTTGTTTTATATTTGATATAATGATATAGTTATTGTTAAATAATTCTTGAAAATTTAGATTAATTGTCTTTTGTTTTGAAGTTAAATAAATTCAAAAATATTTTACAAAAATTTAAATATGCAAAATGTCCATTAAAAAATAAACACAAATTTTACTGTTTTACTATATCGGATACATACTTATATGGCTTATTGTTAAAACATTATATTTCTATTTGACATAGGTATACATTATTTTTTACCTTTCGTCGATTTTCTCAAAATGAGTTTTTTGCGGCATAAATGTTTTAACAATAAGCTCTTCATATCAAGTGTAGTAAGATTTTTTGCAATAAAACATTAAATAAATTGCCTAAAAATTCGGAGTAGAATTCTTAATTTGCGCATTTTTTTTGTGAAATGTATGAGAAAATAGCGTTTTTTATGTTAATTATGCAGCATTTTTATTATTATAGTTAAACTTATTGCAATATTACTAGTAATTTAATTAATTTGGAAAATCTCGAAAAATGGCAAGTTGCTTTATTTTGTTGTTTAATTAATATTACTTTTTTATAATCGGGCATTGCTCTGACAATCGCACGATTTGAAATCGCAAAACGCCCAAATTATGTTATGGTGTTCTGAAACTCGTGCCTCTTGCTTGCGTTTTGCCATAGTTTCTTAAAAATATTTTTGTTCCCTTGAGCGTATAATTCAAAGTTGCCAAACTTCTTGCGATTGAAATTAATAGAACACCTAGTATGCGATTTCAAATGTTAAGCATTTTGCGATTTTCAGAACATTCCCGAATATATAATTTTGCAGTTGTAAATAATATTATAAACTAATAAATGTCACTGAAATACATAACATTAAAATTATGTCAATACGATATCGTTTGGTTTGTTGGAAAGGGATGGAGTTTTGCTATTTTTTTTTTAATAAGAGACCTTTTTGTATTTTTAAATTTCTGTTTAATAATGAATTACATTTTTGCTTTCGTTCCTTCTGGTAAAGTACGGGATCGTTATTGAGGGAAAATCTCGACCAACATTAAGTTAATATTTTTTTTTTGTTGACAGGTTTTTCGATATTCTTTTTAATATGCAAATTTTGAGCGTTTTCGACTTGGCTACTGGAAATTGTCCGAGTGTAGGATACCACAACAAACATTATGTTTTGTGCTTCGATTATGTCCTTTTTTGAGTCAAACAAAATATTTGTAATTTAATCAATTTTTAATTACTAGAACATACCTTAATTAAATACCATAATTAAATCAATATTTTATCTTCTCAACCCACTGTACAAAAGCTAGTAATACATATATATATATATTTTTTTTAAAGTCGAATAAACGAACAAAAAACAACAACGCAAGGAAAGTGAAAGTGTTTGAAATACAAAACCTGAAGCAAAAAATTACACTGCATAAACAAAAAACTTCCACAGTGTTAAGTCAAGCTTTGAACAATATAAACGAAAATTGAGTTATTTAATTTAAAATCTTTGAAAAACATTTTTTTAAACAGTATTTCAAATTTCTAACAAAAAAAACAATTGTTTTACTTGACCCCAGTGTGATCTATTTACAACAATAACAATTTCCTTATACAACTACTGCATCAAAGATACAATAAACTTTTTTTCTAAAATCTTAAAATATTGGATTTGTTGTCGGTATAAGATTACATAATGTTAAAATTTCAAGTAAAGTCACCAGGCAAGATCATTTTACATGGCGAACATGCAGTGGTTTATCATAAACCTGCATTGGCTGCTGTAGTGGGCTTGGGGACGACTTTAAAGTTTACAGCAGCTGAAAATGGCAAAAGAGTTGTAACGATACAACTAGAGGCTTTAAATACAAATTTTGAAATAAAAATAGATTTGTTTAATAAGTTTCTTAAACAATGTCGTTCAAAATTTCCCCAGGAAACTTTTGAAAGCGGTGCCCAATTGTTGGAGGAAGTGCGAACCGAACTTAATAGACAGCATGAGGAATTGCTGGACCAGGGATCTCCCAAAAAGCAACAAACTCAAAAGGCTTTTTTATCTATATATTATCTTTTAGCTGGAGCCGTATTATCATCGCCTAAAACAGAATTGGAATTAACACAAGCATTTACGGTTAATATAGACACCGAACTTAATATAGGAGCCGGTTTAGGTAGTTCTGCCTCTTATGGAGCAGCCTTGGCGGCAGCTTTTCTTTTATACGCTCATCATTTCGATTTAAATACTTATAATGAACCACAAAATCAAACTTTAATTTCCAACTGGGCTTTTGAATCGGAACGTGTAATGCATGGCACTCCCTCAGGCGTGGATAACACAGTTTGTACTTATGGCGGTATGCTACGTTTTGTTAAGGGTCAAGGTTTTCAAACGCTTAAAATACAAAGGCCGTTAAATATTCTACTGGTAGACAGCAAAGTTAAAAGATCTACAGCTGATATTGTTGCCAAAGTGCGCCATCTTTGGGAACAATTTCCGGAAGTTATCAATTCAATTTGGAACGCTTGTGAAGCTTTGGTCAACGATGCAATTCCTTTGTACGAAAACTTTGGCAATGGTCAAGATGACAGTGAGAAATTTGAAAAACTTGAACGATTATTTCAAATTAACAATGATCTTATGAAGGCAATTGGTGTTACTCATCCGAAATTAGAACAGATCTTTTCTATTGCCTTTAAAAGAGGATTTTTCAGTAAATTGACAGGCGCTGGTGCCGGTGGTTACGTGATCGTTTTATTGCCCGAAAACTATGTCATTAATGAAGTATATTGGAAATTAAAAGAGGAATTGGAAGCCGCAGGTTTTGGTGTATTTGCTACCACAGCTGGCGGTGAAGGTCTACGTATGGAACAATTGTAGATATTTAGCATAATGAGTGTGAAATTTTAAAGTTTATATTGAAAATAAGATCAGTGTTTCTCTATACTTAATTTTGCTGAATATTGTATATTTTTTGTATAACTATTATTTTTCGTTGACATTCTATTTTAATTATAAATGTAAAATAAAATATTTGTATAATTAAAAGGAATTAAGAGTTTTCACTTTGGATTTAAAATATCAACTAACAAATGTAAATAGGGTTAAGGATTGTTTTAGATTTAAGTTCATTGTTCTCATAGTTATGAAGACTTATAATATAATTATATTGGTCAATTAGGCTACACATATTACAAATGAATAAATAAAATAAAAAAATAAAATAACGCTTTCGCGGACACCACTTTTGGGGAAGGTAGAAGATAGGAAAATTCTGAAAATACCAAACTGCTAGAAATCTAAAATAAGGATTATATACATACCTATATAAAAAATAAGGTTTTGTTTTTGACGGTTATGACCGTCATGCGTTTACTTATTTTTTCGATGTGGTATAAAATAGCACCTGACGTTCATAAGCTTCATAGAAAATTTTTAGTTTTTAGAAAATAAAATACCATCTGCCGGATTACTATAGTGTCCTGCAGGCGTAAATTTCTCCTATAAGGCGGGCGGCTAACTGGCGAAGGTATTCATATATGTATCCGTATCAATGGATATATGCTTGTCGAACTCATGTAAAGGGTGGTGGCGATACTACATAAGTACAACACCAAAAACCAGTGCTGTGGAGTCGGAGTTGAGGTTTTTGTACCGGAGTCGGAGTCGTAGTACCCACAAAAACTCGCGACTCCGACTCCAAAATGTATCGTCATAAAAAGTTTTCTAATATTTTGCAAAATAAAAATTCTTCGAAATTGGCAATGCAATGTTTCAAATCTCGATTTGAAATTTTTAAAGAATCATTTTTTGCTATATTTAACCATTTAAAAGATACTGCATTAACAACAAGTTAATGTGCTATATTTGGCTGTACCGAATCTTTGATACCCTCCACCGACAGTTAGAACTAAAAATTATTTATTTTTATTTATTCAACTGTAAGGACTTTAAGAATAAAATTCTTTTATAGTCCAGAGGATTATTAATTAATCTTTATAAAAACGGACGTCAGAATAAAAATTGGTTCCGTTTTAACCAATTGGACGACAATCAGACAGTGTTATGCTTTTATTTCTAGCAATTTGAACAAGCTTGAATAAAATATCATGATTCGTAACAGTTTATAACGAACTTAAATGATTTTTAGGAGGGGAAGTTATATTAGACCCATGGTAAATTATGAACTAATCATCACGAAATCCTGTGGAGTGATTTCTGTTTTTGAAAATCTAAATGGAACGAATTTTAATACAGTTGTGAAATTTGTTTTAGCGTTTAAAGTGCTTTCAAGAAGGCTGCTTAATATGGGATCTAGGGTAAATATGGACCGATAATCAGAAAATTGCATATTATTTCTGCCATATCAACCAAAATTGGACCAACCAAATTGTATTACAATAGCACTATTTATTACGTTTTTTAACATACTAAACTGTTTTTCGAGATAAGGTATTACATGCGGCCTAGGGTAAATTATGGACCGATCTTCACGAAATTTTAAAGTACGATTTCTAGCCTTATAAAACTATGACGTACCAAAGTTGAGTGTGATTTCTAGTCCTATAAAAGTATGACGTAGCACATCTTAATATGATAGCAAATAATTATTACGGTTTTAGACGTACGGTATGATTTCTAGTCATATAGAACGAGTTTGTGCAAAATCGTATATCCTGCCGTACATTATGCCCACCTTTTATGTTAGTTTCTGCAACAAAATTGTAAATTTTTTAGGGTGGTGGTTCTACATTTTGATTCATAACTCTGATCATACTGATCGGAATTTGCTGGATTTCAATACCAAACTGCTTGACACCAGCACTGTTCTTATGAGTTTTTCGAAATTGAGCGTGTTTTCAACAGACGGACAGACAGACGGACATGGCTAAATCGACTTAGAATTACTCAAGGTGCCAGAATATATATACATTATGGGGTCTTAGATGCATAATGAAAAAGTCACACAGAATGACAAACTTAGTATACCCTCATTCACCACTAGTGGTGGAGGGTATAAAGAGTTTAAAGTCAAATAAGGACCAGTCTCGTAAACATTCAAAATCAAGGTTAGAGTGGGAGTCGCAGTCGCACTTAAAAAATTTCAGCGTTTGGAGTCGGAGTTTGTACTTTTTCTGACGACTCTACAGCCCTACCAAAAACAACATTTGTTGCTTTCGTTGGTCGATATGTCAAAAGCACAATCAATTTTTGACATTCCTCCCTCTATGTAAGAAAAAAAAAGTAGCTCAGCTGGGCTTTCCACGCCACCTGAAATATAAATTCGCCTTGGATATATGTATATTTACTGATGGCAAGGCTGCCATTGCATCTCTAGCGGGTGTCTATACGACATCTAGGTTAACTGCAGAATTCCGGATATTGTGTCAATACGGCAATTATGTATCTATATATGCAAGTGGGTTTTTTTAAAAATAAATAATTTTTATATTTTTGTCCTTGTTAAAAAATTTTTAAATTAAAAAAAATTTGATGATTTTTCAATTCAAAATTATTTTTTTTCCAAAAGTTCTGGCAACGATGCGTATTCAACATAACGAACACCCACTAGCGGTTTTATGTGTATCGAGAAGGGCCCAAGTAGAATATAATGTCTTATCATTTAATTAAGAGGTGTTCAGCAGGTATCGTATAAACATGTTTATATGAGTTGAAGTGTGGTGTTTATAAAGGGTGATACACCGTAAGGTTTGATTTATAATGTAAAATAAAACATAAATTTAAAAGTGAACTACTTAAAATTTTTATTATCCGTTAAAAGGACAATTTATGGGATTTACTGTTTATTTTGCTACGTCTGAGGTGGTTCATTCGGAAGGTCCAATTTTGGGCAACTCGTTCGAACATAGCGACTGATATCTCACGAATAACACGAGTATTGTTGGCTTCTAAAGAGTCAATCGTAGCTGCCTTATTCTTGAGGACCTTAGACTTAAAATATCCCCAGAGAAAATAGTCCAAATGTGTAATATCGCACAATCTAGGTGTCCAATTTACCGTAGCAAAACGTGAAATTAAGGCCCTAATCGTGTTAAACGCAACGCCAAAGAATTACATTGAAAGCACAAACAATGTCATAAATATTTTGTAAATTTGTTTTTGCTTCCTACAGAAGTTCATACTGCGTTTTAAAACTTCAAACGCTCCATAGCTTGTGACGTTGAAAATTTTAAATCGGTGCATGCATTTCTTTAGAAAGCAACAACAAAATTAGAAAATATTTATGACATTGTTTCTGCTTTCAATGTTATTCTTTGGCGTTGCTTTGCGTTTTACATGAGACGGCTGGTAGCGCCGTCTTGTTGTAACCAGAGCTCACCGAGACCATGCGCTTGAATTTCAGGAAGCACATAGTCCGTTAACATGGTGCTATAACGGTTACCATTGACAGTAACATTCTTATTTTCCTCATTTTTTATGAAATATGGACCAATGATTCCACCAGCCCATAAACTACACCATACCGTTGTTTTTAATGGATGCAATGGTAACTCTTGGTACTCTTGTTTAATTTTGTTTAACGAATCCATTGAGAGAGAAATGTGCTTCACCAATGAACAAAATTTCACGATAAAACTCCGGATTTTCATTGATTACCGAATGGACCACCTCAGACGTAGACATGACCAACATTTACATGATATTATTTTCAAACAGAAAATCCCATAAATTGTTCTTTCAACCGATAACAAAAATTTCAAGTTTACTTTCCAATTTATGTTTTATTTTACATTAAATGTCAAACTCATGATGAATCACCCTTTACATATTCGGTTATCTACTCTGTACATTATATAAGCTTGTAACGTTCTGACATTTTACAATTGGATTTAATTATTTTGTTATAGAATGATATTAAAGATTAACTGCAACACTTTTGCCGCAGTTAATATTAGATTATTTTCTGCAATGTTAACCCAAAATTGCCGATGAGACTCGACAATAAATTCATACATAAAAAGCTTATTACATAGTGCAGATGGGACTAAAATTTTCATCATTATTTTATTTCTAACTTTTTTTTTTGTAAAGTGAACTTGGAAATCTTAAGGAGGATCGCGCAATGCCAGTATATTACAGTATATTCGATTGATTCAAGACAAATTGTATTCAGGTCTTGGTGGTAAAAATGTAGCTTTTATATTTTAAGATACACTGCGCTTCTATTGAAAATTGTCAAAATAGTTTTGGGTATTAAAAATTAGTTAATTAAATTACAAAGTATATTAATATCAAATACATATTTCTATTTATTCCATTTCACCGTGGAATTATAAATATGTATAAATTCCATATTATCACCTGGTTTTATTACATTTAACGTTGGCTAGTATCTCTTGGTCTGTAGGGAATGCCACGACTCTTCATTTCTCTCAATGTAGCCTGAGGCAAATTACCCGATACAGATATAGCATAAACACCTCTAGAAAAGCGCCCTACATAAAAATGAATATCCCATTTTGTGATTAATTTTTTGCATTTTCAACAAAGTTAAAAAACTAACCTATTCTTTGCCACTTGGCAACCCAAGAGTCTTCAGGACTCATTAAGGCAATAATGCCATCAAAATTATTGCTTGTGTGATCGTAGACATTGTCCTTGTTGTTTTTCATGCGCAAGAATTCATCGCAATTGTCACAGCCATCGTATTCAAACTGGTCAAAGGACTAAAAAATGCAATATTAAAAATATCTACTTTTTGGTGGTGTTGAAAATTACTTACTTTTATAAGAGAACACACTAAGCAGGCTCTTAAACCGCGTAAATCTTTGGGAATAGTATCAAACGACATAATTTATTTATAATTCGGGCAAATAAAATTTGGTTTTAATTTGGTTATTTTCGTTTTCAATCTGTTTTTGTTATTGCGTGCAAGCAACTGTTGTTTTTTGTCATTAGAGTCTCGAAGTTTGACATTGATTTGTTTTTTGGTCATATGGAACAACTCTGGCTTATGTATCATAATTGGTTTTTGTTATTCTTACACTGAGTCTACAACAGACAAAATGCTTAACATTAACATGGAGTCTTCACCATTATTATGATGTATAATTTATTAATGCAAATAGAGCCAATCTTGTGAAAAGTGTTTACAAAAAACAATATTTTGGGCTTAAGTCCATTTTACCAACGCAGCTCCAAATAAAAAAAAAAGTACATAGGGTGATAGAAAATTGAAAAATAAGAAGAAAAAATAAAATGGCAAAATTCTCGGAAACGCATAGTTTCCGAGTTATGGACCTCTGAAATTTTCATATGAATTTGCGATTTCTCATTACATTTCTGAACCTATATGGCCAATATTGGTATCATTTGAAAGCTTTTGAATAGATCTTTCTGGATAAAAAAATTTTATTTAAAAATTCTTAATCCATTAAGGAGCGGCGATGAATTTACGAAAAAACAAAAGTTTTTAGTAAGCATAAAAACCAATATATGTATTTATGTTTTAAATTTGTTTTTTAATTCACTTTTTCTAAAATAAACTTAACTTAACTTTAATACATACATACTTATTTCTATCTACACTAAGAAATTAAAAAAAAAAAATTAAAAAAATAATTCGCGCTCTGATTCGGGAGAAACCCTATGCAGAAAAGCATTAGTAAGCGAAGCCGGTGTTTGTTATACCATAGAGGAGAAAATCCGTTCATCCGGCCGAAGGCCGGCTATGCGGAGAAGCTTTATTTAGCGAAGCCGGTGTTTGTTATACCATAGAGGAGAAAATCCTTTTGCCCGGCCGTAGGCCGTCTATGCGGAGAAGCTTTATTTAGCGAAGCCGGTGTTTGTTATACCATAGAGGAGAAAATCCTTGCGCCCGGCCGTAGGCCGGCTATGCGGAGAAGCTTTATTTAGCGAAGCCGGTGTTTGTTTTACCATAGATGAGAAAATCCTTGCGCCCGGCCGAAGGCCGGCTATGTGGAGAAGCTTTATTTAGCGAATCCGGTGTTTATTATACCATAGAGGAGAAAACCCTTGCGCCCGGTCAAAGGCCGGCTATGTGGAGAAGCTTTATTTAGCGAAGCTGGGATTTTTTTGATAAAATTTTTATTACCTAGTGCACTTCCGTAACATTTTGATATAAAATTTTGTAAAAACTGTATTAGGAGCTAAAGAGTTAAAAAGTTTTAAAATTTCCAGAAAGATCTGTTCAAAAGCTTTCAAATGATACCAATATTGGCCATATACGTTCATAAATGTAGTGGGAAATCACAAATTCATATGAAAACTTCCGAGGTCCATAACTCGGAAACTATGCGTTTCCGAGAATTTTGCCATTTTATTTTTTCTTCTTATTTTTAAATTTTCTATCACCTTATGTACTTTTTTTTTTATTTAGAGCTGCGTTGGTAAACTGGACTTGTTCCATATTTTAAATTAAAAAACTAAAAAAAAGAATAAAAACGATACAAGTTTACTGTACAAATCAGTGGATTATGAAATCTTATAATATACGTGGTCCCCTTGATAAATATTTAGATTAACATAAAAAAATGTGTTCTCTCAATCTGTCGACGTTCTCTCAGATATTATATTAGATATTATCTCAGGTGGAGACCCTGTGTTAATATCAAGACTAAAGCCCCAACCATAATGTGCTTAAGTTGGCTGTTATCTTATGAATACAGCTAGTATTAATATTATAATAACTGCTATGAGACAGTTGTTAAAAGAAATCTTATAAGATGAACTGTCAAAAATACACATACATACACACATATACAACAATAATAAGCCACTATTATTAAAATGTGTAATTTATTAATGCAAATAGTGCTAATCTAGTGAAAAATGTTTAAAAAAACAATATTTTAAACTAAAAAATCAAAAAACTAAAAAAAAAATAATAAAAACGATACAAGTTTACTGTACCAGAATTAAGATTAACATGAAGATATGTGTAAGATACCATGATTTGAGTAATAACATTTTTTTACACGACGTTTACATTTGACTGAAATGGCAGGACAGTAGCAATACATGCAAACTTTTTCGGTAATACATGCACACGTTTTCAATTGTCTTATCTACAGTCTTGCAAATCTTCGAAGACAGAATAATTGGACAGTGATTTTATATTTGCTGACAGTAATTTTAAGTTTGGTTCACAAACAAAAAAATTAATTATATGTTCACACAATATAGTGTCTTTATACTACTTTTCTTCTCTTTTTGTTTAGTTCTTAATATGTTTAATATGTTAGAAATTTTTTTAAAGTGAACTGTCTTAATTACTGTCTGGACGCATACGTCATAAGGACAATTAGTAAGGCTCAGAATATACTTATAAAGTTACCTCAGTAACGCAGATGTCCGAAGTATTTTTCTTCGTGGTGTGATGTTCGGTGTCCTTTGTTTTTTTTTTTTTTGCTTAGATAAGTTTTTTATAAAGGCATTTTGACATTATGCGTCACAACTCTAGCAACAAAATGCACGTTGTTTTCAATTGTTGTAGTACTGTGCTCACTTTAATAATAAATTTTGATAGTGTTTTTGACAACTTATAAACGTTTATTTTCTTTACGGGCCTGTACACGGTCAATCATTTCTCATCAAGCGCCATGGTAGTATTAGTGAAAATGTCTTTGTATGTGTGACACCGACGATGCTGGATGGAAAATCAAAAAATTTAGATTTTTCGGCTAATATTACGTCCAGCACACGTACACGAGTGAATTCGTCTGCATGACAAGCATTTGGACAGTGTACATATTCCTTTAGAGTCTTGCCAGTACTTTTACACGGTGTTTTGCATGTTGTGCTTAGATAAGTTTTTTATAAAGGCATTTTGACATTATGCGTCACAACTCTATCAACAAAATGCACGTTGTTTTCAATTGTTGTAGTATTGTGCTCACTTTAATAATAAATTTTGATAGTGTTTTTGACAACTTATAAACGTTTATTTTCTTTACGGGCCTGTACACGGTCAATCATTTCTCATCAAGCGCCATGGTAGTATTAGTGAAAATGTCTTTGTATGTGTGACACCGACGATGCTGGATGGAAAATCAAAAAATTTAGATTTTTCGGCTAATATTACGTCCAGCACACGTACACGAGTGAATTCGTCTGCATGACAAGCATTTGGACAGTGTACATATTCCTTTAGAGTCTTGCCAGTACTTTTACACGGTGTTTTGCATGTTTTACTTAAGGGTTAGCTATGTTCACAAAACATAGTTGTTAAATGCAATTTTTAATTTGTTAAGTTCATATAAAACACATTTAGCTAGAACTTGCACTGCGACATTCACGTTAGACATTTTCTTAAAAGTGAACTGTCTTAACTACTGTCTGGACGCCTACGTCACGAAGACAGCAAGTAGTGTTTTTGGCAACTAATATGTATTTTCTTACTGTCTTGCCAGTACTGGAAAATGTAAATGTTAGGTTAAATGTAAACGCTGTGCTTTAGTCTTCTGCTCGAACTATTTTACATCTCCGTTTTTTTGTAGGATTTTGTCTGTGCTTAGCAGCTGTTGATTGTCTTGATTTGAAAATCGAGTTGTGTTGTTTTAAGCAAAAAATATTTAACTAAAATATTTTTAAAACAAAACAAATATATAAGTCATGGTAATTTTGCGTTGCTTGGCGCCCGTTTCAAAAAATCTGCAATTAATTCAACGTTTTTATGCTCGAAAAACTGTCACCACCACTGATGCGAACATGAAGCAAGTTCATCAAGAAACGCTACGTTATATTAGTCCGCATGCCAGCATTAAAATAGATTCCGATATATATTTAAAAGTTAGATCTGTTGATCCACACAAATATCCCAATGGAGATGCTTTAATTGCAGAACTACGAGGGGGTCCAGTCAAAAACTCGACTGCCTCTATGGTAGTCCAAGTAAGTGATGATGAAAGCCAAGTAAGAATCGTGTTGAGAAAATTATCGGAAGTTACAGATTTTCATTGCGAGTTGGCAGTGCCCATAAGGGCATCTCTTGATATTGATACACGTTACGCAGCCAAAGTGATGAATACTTTTGGCGATGATTTAAAAGTTAAGGCTGTAAAATTTATAAATACCCAAAACGTACGATCGGAAAACATTAAATTATTGTGCTCTGAAGGAGATATAATTTGTGAGGGTTTATTATTGGGGAAAGATTCTTATATCGAGACACAAAATAAGGGGGTAAGTGTAATTTAAAATTTAGAAAAAGGATTAGTGAAAAAAATTAACGGCATGTTGGCGCAACCGTTTGAATTTCTTATACTTAACACTTAGTTATACTTAACATTATTTCACTGTCATAAGCAAGAACTAAGTTCTTGGAATTTGTTTTGGCTTTTTCTTCAATATATTTCTAGTATGTATTGAAAATTTTGTATGGGAGCCCCCTTAAGGAATGGAGATAGCGAGTAGGTATAGTAGAAATAAATGATGGAGATGACAAATAAAGTGGGATTGGTCTTACATTTGACCCGTCTAGGGGCATGCTAGGCGTTGCAGGGGCCAAATTTAAGAATTTAATTTAACCGCTATATTTGTATCATTTATATATGTATGTAATCAATTTTTTATGGTTTAAAAAAAAAAACAAAAAATTTTGAAATTTTGTTAAAAAATTGTTAAGAAATTGTGAAATTATGATTCTAAAACAGAAGTGGGCACAACTAAAACTGTGCTTGTATTGATGCTTATTAGTATTAGTGAGATGGCAGCAGCACCCACCAAAAAATAATATAAAAAAATACAAGAAAATATGTAAGCATCCGCCTCATGTGCATTCGACGCTGTCTCTTCGAAAACTAAATTAAAGAGGCATAGAATACTTATGAAATCTCTCAGCACAATTGTGCTATGGAGCGCCCACCATTGTTCTAAAACGACTGTGCATATTAGAAAAAAAATTTAGCCTTAAAAGAAATTTTATTGCGGAATTTTGGTTTTTAGTTTTGTTAGTTGGTTAAATAACAATCTGTCTTAAACCTGTGGTCTATTTTCTTCTTTACTTCTCTCTTTCCACTTGTTCTATGCTGAAGGGATTCACAATGGACCTAATTAGTCTCCGAGTGGAGATGCGTCATAATAGTATGACTAATATTGATCTTATTAAAGGGAGTACGATATTATGAGTTTGTGCTGATGTGTGAATCACATACAAATAATTGTTGTAGTACACCGATCGACTTCAATTCACTATCGTGCGTCCAGCTGGCCGGTTGTCCGTCCATGTAGACTTTCTACGCAAAGTACAGGTGGCAAATTTTAAGATAATTCAATGAAATTGGGTTTCTACGTTTTTTGAAAATTTTAAGAATATGTACATAATTTTGGTAATTGGACAAAATTTAGCCCAAAATATATTTAAATTCTAGCGTAACCATCCTTAAGCGCGAATATATATTGGGCAACCTCCTCCATTTTCGAAATAACGGTATATCCCGAAAACAAGAGCTAGCCTAAAAAATGGTTAGCACCACTAGATTCAGCGTACCCGAATTAGGTTAAAACGCTAGGTGGCCCGCTTGTCTCAAAAAAAGTGTCAAATTCTAGCACAGTGTTATTATAAATCTTTTTATTTTTAGAGCATAATACTAGACAAATTACAAGGTGATCAAATAACATGTAAAACATCTCGAGGAAATATTGCTATCAACTGTAGTTACGTTGAATCTTCAAAATTTGAAACAGACAATGGATGTTTAGATTTAAAAAATGTGCACAAAAAGGCTGTCGTTGTTGTTCATGAAAAAGGAGATCTCAAAATGAGTAAGATTTGTTTTGAGATATTTATTACATACATTAATTTCTTACTCCGCAAACTTTATATGTTAATACTTTTAAGCTGGTGTTCATGGTAATTTAAATGTGTTTATCAATGATGGTGTCATGAACTTACAATTATCCGAATTACAAGGCGAAAATACTATCGAGTCGCACAATTTAACATCCTCCATTATTAATATATCTGATGATATAGAAAAATCTACTTCATTAAATGTAAGTTTAACAGGAGATGCGGCCTCATCCGCTATATGTCTAGATAGCGCATTGAAGCATTTATCTGTAGGTTTAGCTGAAAATAAGCAAAAATTGAAATGGCCTTTAGATCAAGAGCTACCAATTAAATTAAAGGTGGTCAGTAAAACTTCATTGACTTTGGGAAAGTCATCATGGATGGAAATGATGCGTATGCAAATGTCCGGGAAGCTTCAAAACAAATCGTAAAAAGTTCAAACAATAATATTTAAAAAATAATAAATGTTTTTAATTGTATCTTAGGATAAAATTTTTTTAAATAAAATATTTTAGAGAGAACTGTACATTTTTTCTTGCAACTTTATCGCATATTGCCATTGTGATTACATTCAAGATAATTTACGTCACAAGTTCCGAAAAAACAAAAGTGCAAAAACAACAACAACCAGATAGATTAGTTGTACACAAATAATTGTCTGTGATTGTTATGCTTTTTGCACTTTTGGTTTTTCAAAAGGGTGGAACTTGTGACGTGAATAACAGTACTATATATAACATGTTATGTGGTATTTGATGAAGCAGTGATGTTGCTAAGTTGACAGTCCTTAGCCGTTGAACCAATTGTCTTGTTTACTCATTGTTTTAGCATCGAGACCTGAAGAACATGTGTTGCCGAGTTGACAATCCTTGATCGGTGTTCGTTGAACTCAAAATAGTGCCGGTGCGTAAAACCGATTGTCGTTGGAATGCGTGTAAGTCGTAAATTCTCTTGCTCCAAAAAATAATTTTGTTTTTCAAAATTTTCGCTGAGTTGCCAATGCTATCATTAATTAGATTTCTCTATGACGTGCTAAATTCACAATTTTTATTTTTGATTAATACACTGCAACTTATGCTTAGGTAAGATCATCAAGAAACCTTTTTCCAAAGACTTTGGAAAAGTTAAATATATACAAATAAAAGTAAAGAGAATGAGAATAACAAACAAAAACTCAAGTCTTACTTGCAACGATATCAAAGCTTAGACAAAACACCAACAATAAGCAGTGATTTTCATT
Organism: Pollenia amentaria; assembly: GCA_943735925.1. Lineage (NCBI taxonomy): Eukaryota > Metazoa > Arthropoda > Insecta > Diptera > Polleniidae > Pollenia > Pollenia amentaria. Next base: position 175,699,369 of record OX031010.1, on the reverse strand, counting down.
TCATACATTTAACTATTTACCTTTTCTTACATATTATTTGTAGCAAAGTTTAATTCACATTGGTTGTATTGAAAACAAAAATTGGTTATGGATATTTTAACCAGCAGGATAGGGCTATGTATAAAAATTTTATAAATCAACAAAAATATATAAAAACGTACATTTTTTAATCCAGTAGGAACAACTCTTCTGTTTTGGTTATAAATCCGGAAACTTATTTTTGTTTAATAAATATATGTATTTTGTAAATTTCAGCGAAATCGTACCATAAATAAAAAAATTTTAATATCACTACAATAGCGCCTCCTATCGGGAGATTAAACTAAAGAGAAACCTAGCTATCGACCAAGATAATTTATTGTCCAAGTTTGGTGTCAATCGGTCCAGCGGCTCTTGAGTTTTAGAAGCACATACACGGTACAAACGTTTTTATATATATAGATTTAATTTTTTCATTAATAACTTTAGTATTAATTTTATTTATCAAGAGCCTCTTTTAATTTTTGGTAACAGTTCTTCATATACTCTGTTTCAAGTGGCTGTTCAAATGATTCTAATAATTTTACACTATATTTTAGCGGACACGCTGAAACATATTGCTTAAGAGTTTCCTTGTCTGCTTTTAAAATTAAATAATAAAGAGTGTTTAATATTAAAGTGTACGATATTTGATGATCAATTTCCATATCATCATCGTCTGATTCAAATTCTTTAGCTTGTGAGGATTTTTGCAGTTGCTTTTCCTGTTCCTTGTCAACTTCGTAAAGTAGTTTAAGCAAATAATTAAAAATAACAAAATCCAGAGGTTCAGGTAATACCTAAAAGAAAATTTAAAAATAATTTTGTATATGTACCTATTGTTTCTTTAATTTACCCTTAACACATCGTTTAGTGTTTCTAAAACATCTTGCTCATATTGCTGCCAAGTTGTGATGCTTCCATCTTCTGCCATGGGCTCTAATATATCTTTAAAACATTTTAATATTTCATCATTACTGGACACGTAAGCATCTCTGGAAAGTTGCTGATATTGTGTCAATATACCATGTATATTACAAAATGTTTGTTTAGCTTTATGTATACTCTCTGGTATTTCCCCCGCCTCATAGGAATCTTGTTTATCAGCCGTTTCTTTAACCAACGTTTTAAAAGCCTCTATTGTGCATTCTATTACTTCTGGCTGCACAAACAGTTCCTCAAAACTTGTCTTACCTATTTCAGCTAAACTTTTGCCATTTTCTGTGGCCAATGAAAGTTTAAGAACAAAAAATTTTGCTAATATGGCATTTAGCGTTTCCATCGTTTGTAAAATTAAAAAATTATTAGCGGCATTATTTAATATAAAGCAAAGATTTTCAACAAACTTTTCAGACTTTAATGTAAGACTGTACCATTTTTCTATTTGGTCTTCGGACATTTTTACAAACACCACCGCCAATAGACGCATTAACTGCTCAAGTGTTAAGGAATCCATACACGAGGTTAAGTCTAATAATATTTCGATTACTTCCTTCTTCTCAGTCAAAAGATTTCTTGTTTGTTGTACATTACACATATTTCCCAATATGCCTACTAATATTTCAGTTAAACGTTTGTCTTCTGTTGCCCTTATAATATTGGCAAATAACTCTAAAACATCATGAGTTAATAAATATTTAACAACATCTTCCTCTAGGGTCATGTCCCACAGTGTACATAAATCCCTTTCAACATCTTCTGCTTCCTGTAGATCTTTATCAAGTTTTCCTAATTTAAGAAGTGTATTCAAGACAAATCTCTCACTATAGAGTGTTTCACCAATAGCATCACCTCTTAAACGCTCGAGATCATTTTCCTCACACTCTGTATCACCAAGAGTGGGATTGTATGAAGCCGGTTCTGTAGCATTCGTATCATCCGAGTTATTTATAATTTCTGCTACGGAACTTGTTTCTGTATTCTCATTACTTTTGGTTGACATTTTTAAGATTTTTTCTTCTAAAAACTTTTTAATATTTATGAAATTTCTTTGGCAGAGAAATAATCAAAACAAACAAATTATTTGCCGTCAAAAGGCAACTCACATTAAAATGTTAGCCCGAATGTCGTTTGTTTAATCACGGAGAAGGGTTAACTTCATTTTATCGATGACAAGCTATCGCATTTTATTTTATAAGATAACGGTAAATTTGGAATTTTTTAAAAAATAATTTAGTAATATATGTATGTTTTTTGGGCTGAAATGAAGTTTACGGGGCACACGAAAAAAATAAAAAAGATATGACACCGATTCAGAATTAAAAACAAAAAATCTAATATTTAAATTTAAGGGGGCTGAGGTCCCAGGACAAAAAAAAAAACGCCCAGCCCACTTAGTGGTATGTGTGGGTACTCAAATTAAAGGTAATTGTCAAAAAAATAAAAAAATAATCAAATTTAGAGTGGGTGGGACTTCTGGGGCTCTCTGTATGTGTGGTAATTAAAGGTAATATTCTCACGATTGCAAATATGCATTTTCTTTTTGTATTCGATCATTACATCCCCCTCTACATTAGTTTAAAAATCATTAACATACAGATAACATTTAGTTAGCGTAGCCGGTGTTTGTTATACCATAGAAGAAAAAAGCCTTGAGCCAGGGCGAAGGTCGGCTATTCAGAGAAGATTTCGTTAGCAAAGCCGGTGTTAGTTATACCATAAAGGAAAAAATCCTTGCGCATCCATTTTTTTCGTGTGCTCCGTAAACTAAATTTTTGCTGTTTTTTATTTGTTAAAATATATTGAAAAATAAATAAAATTTGTAATTCTTTAAAATGTAAAGGCTCATATTAATAAAGGGTATTTTACACTATCACAAAAGTCTTACGTATTTTGAGGGAAATATAACCCTGTCATAATAAGTTGTTATTGTTTTTTTTTTTGAAATATTCAATCATTACCTTATAAGAGTTGCATTTTCGTCAAAATACTTAATACTTGTGGGATAGTGTAAGGCATGGTGAAATAATAAAGGTGGCAGCACTAAGGCAACAAATACAACATTACAACAAATATGAAAAATAAGTATCCGTGTACGTCAAAAATTATTTTAAGCTAAAATCAAATTTTGCCGCGGAACGCGATGAAATAAATTAATTTTTAGCCAATTTTTATTTCACTATGGTTACTATCTTATTTAATTTTAATTCAAATAATCAAAATCTTTAATACAATACATTAATCACAGCACAAAACGTGGACTTTTTGACATTAGACTAGACAAACAATACAAGAGCAAAAAATCGTCATTTGGCGTGGTACTGCCACCAGTTTATTTCATCATGAGTGTAAGGTACCCTTATACCATGTTCACACGGGCAGCAATATTCGTGTTGCGCTCCCCATTCCCGTGGTGCGATCTCCCATGCGCCACAAACATAATTGAAACAACATGTTTTGCCATACAAAATTTTGAGAGCGAAACAGGTCGTTTCATTTTGAAACATGCTGCGAAACAGGAAAAATGTACACTCATCTCCAATTTTATTAACAATTATCGTTAGCTTCTCTGATCTAGCTCTCAAAAAAAGTCAAAACAGAGAAAAACAAAATAAAAATTCATGTTAAATAAAATAAAGTGATAATTATTAAATAATAATATTAATAAAAGTATTAAATTTTATCTGCCGAATTCATAAAAAATAAAATAGATTTCAAACGTGTTTTAAAACTAAATTTCCATACAAATTTTTCTTAAAACAGATTTCATATCCATTTTAGTTTTTTACTTACATTTTAATCTATTTTAAACAAAATCAAACTACCAACAAAAAAATGTCGAAATGGAACCAGAATGAATCGTATGAACAACATGTTTGGCAATCTAGTTTCAGAGAGCGAAACAAGTAGTTTTTATCATCGTTTGAACATTTACTTTCGCATGGAAAATTGCTGCAGTAAAACTTTTACAAAAAACTTACGTGTTTCCCAATCCCTTTGCGTTTTTTGTTTGGCTCTTAAAGCTTGTTTCTGTTATACGAGTATGTGTTAGCAAATTAGGTAAGATTATGGCTTAAGACATAACATATTATATAACAAAATTGCAATTAAAAATCTTAATGCAAAAACTGCAGAATTTACAAGAATTTTATTTATTACAAAAAACTTCAAAACTGCTCAAGGCTTAGAAAAACTGGAAAATGCAAAAAAATCTGCACATTTGGCAAAGCTGATGGAAAACCAGGTTGTTTCAAGAATGTTTGGGGCGCGAAACAGGAATGGGAGAGCGAAACACGAGTATTGCTGTCCTAGTGAACATAGTATAATATCAAAATAACGTTTACAGCCTGTTTTTAGAAAATGAAAATATTTGTTCGTTCGTAAAAAAAAACGAACGAAAACTTATTTAGGTTTTCATAAAATTAAAACACATTTTAGGTGAGTGACTGAAAAAGCTTTCATTTTTTCCACATACGTTTGGGTCTTATTAAATGTACGTCTTCGTAATAAATGAACACAAATTCCAAAATAAGACGATAAGTAAAACCCATTCGTTTAAAAAATAAATTAAAAAAATAGAAAATAAAAAGGATATTTTTCTGAAAGAACCCTAAATTATTTACAATATTATTAAAGGTTTTTGTATCTATATATATGTATATAGAATTGTAACATTATTGACTGATTGATTCATAATCGCACAGCCTAAACGCCTGAAGCTAAAAACTTGAAATTTGTACCGGTGGCTGGACTCTTCCCAAATAGATCCACTAAAACGGGATTTTTGGAAAGTCGAATGTTTAGGGGGTAACAAGGGTAAATTCGGTAACCTTATATTTCCAAAACTTAGAGAGATACAATGAAATGTAATACTTACCGTTGTCTTTAAAAAAATAAGTGGACGAGTGTCTGGTACTTTTTTGAAATTATCCTCTTTCAGGGAGTATTTTGGTACTTTTTTTGTCATCCCACCTATCTTTTAAGTCAATAATCATAGAAATAAAAGTTATATCACATTCGAAACTTATCTAAAAAATGCAAAGTCAAATTTGGACCTTTTTCGAAATTAAAATGTTAAGGGGCGAAAATCGTAATTTCTTTTTTGGTCCTTTTTTAAATAACATTTTTCTCCATTCCCACTACAATATTGAAATTGTTAAGAGTTCAACGGGGAGAAAAAGTATCAAAAAAGATAAATATGAGAAATTAAATGTCTTTCTTTTACTTTTGTGTTGTGCGTATGGTACTTTTGAATTTGTTATAATATTGAAGTAAGAGACTCAAAATTAAGCTGCAAGGTCCTAAGTGATTATCATCCCATAAGATAAAAAAAATGTTAGTAGCAGAACTATAACCTTTGGCACACAAATATGACCATAAAAAAAGGACCGGACAAAGTAGCGGGTTAAATGCTAGCATTTAAACAAGTAAAAACCTAGAAAAATAAACAGGCTGTTAATTATAAAAAAACTTTTTAAAAAAAGAGCAAATTAGAAAGTATAGTCGGTAAATTCCGAATATTTGATATACACAGACAAATTTTAAAGAGTGTTCCCTAGATCCCATATGCAATTATGGAACTGTTAAAACAAAATTATGTTGAGATATATGACCTACGTTCAATGCTTTACCTACCAGCACAACATTTTGCCATGACATAGTAGCTTTTTTTTTATCAATACGTACCAATACATATAAGGCAGCTATACGTTAGTTCTGTGGTTATACCATTACAAGTTTTTTTCATGAGTAGTATTTGCATGAGAGCCATGACACAGATTACTACACAGATATGTCACGAGGCGGAAGATTTTGCGCTTTTTTGTCTCTTTCTTAGAAAGCTGCCCATTTTCATTTTTCTTTGCACCATCTTTTATGCCGAAATACAATAACACAAATTTATTTAGTTGAGATTTATTTGCAAAACTGTTGTAATTAACTTTTATGTTTACCGCAACACTAGTAAATAATAATATTTAAGTAAGTAAATAAGTGCATGTGCATAAAAAACTGGACTGGCAAAATGTTTTTATTTTGATTTGCGAAAACAATAAAAGCAATTTGTTTTTATTTTTAATATGTTTTTTCTTTACCCACTTACAACTACAATTACTGATGGGAGAATTCCAACTAATTGTAGTAAGGAATGTAAGCAAAGATTTACTTAATGTTATATTGTTGGTATTTTGTTTAAGCTTTGATATCGTTGCAAATAACTCTTTGAGTGTATATAGGTAATTCTCATTCCCTCTGTTATCTTTGGCTTTGCTGATATCTTAGGCCTTTCTACAATTATTGAAGAAAACGTTTCCTGATGATCTGGCCTAAGAAACCAGTGAAATGCGCATAGGAACAGCTTATCCTCCAACAATAAATTTTAGTATTTTTTATCAAATATTAAAAAAAGGGAATTAAGCACAACAAACAAAACCTTTTAGTAAGTAAATAATATTATAAAGCCAAACAATTTTACTAAATACATTTTTTTCAACAAAATAAAACGTTTGTTGAACCAATGTTTTTGTTAAGCGTGGTTTGTGTTTTGTTATTTTTGTTTTGATCACGCAATTTGTGTTGATTGCATCAGCCTGTTTTTACACATTGCCACTTCACTACAAAAAAAAAATGAGTTTTGTCTCTTTTTTCGAAAGCTGCCCTCGCAACTAATTTGGGCGTTTTTCACACGTCACTTTTAACATATCCGTGGGTAATCTGTGGCCATGGTAAAATACGGACTGATTCCAAAATATCAATTCTAAGTCGATCGGTGTTTTATCTTTTCTCTTTTGTTACGTGCGTGTGTACACACATCGGAGAGAATTTAACAACATTAACAAGAACATACGTAGAATTCATACAATCGCAAATGTTATGTATAGATTGCCTATCGCTGTTGGACAAGTTAAGTTAGACTAAATTTGGGTCAAACTTATTTTATTGCAATCATAATCATTTTATTGGAATCGGCGAATACTTGACGATAGCTCCCATACTACTCCCGGAAATAGCTTCTAACGCCATAACTTTCTTATAAATTTTGATATTGACATACAAATTAGCTACAATAACAATAGCTACAGTCATAAAAATTTTCAGCTGGTAGGTCCAGAATTAACCATTGGTCCCATATAAGCGCCCTTTCTTAAATCACTTAAGGTAAACAAATCTCATATAGATGAAGATATCTAAATAATATTCGGCACACAGAACTTTTACATGAATCTTTACCACCTAACATAATTTTGTTCTAGCGAAAATTTTCCTTTATATACTGTAGTGTAGGATATCAAATGGTCGGGCTTGACCGACTATATTTTAAATTGTTTTGTTTTTTCTTTTTATTGAATAACATTCCTGTTTCGCGGCCCAAACATGATTGAAACAACATGTTTTGTCATCATAGCTGCAAAATAAAATTGGTCCAAAATCGTCAAATTTTGAGGAAAAAAACGTCAAAACTGACTATGCTTAATCGTCACAAAAATCTTCGTAATAAAAAACCACTAATTTTTAATACGTTTTGAAAATTAATTGTTATTTTTAGTTTCCGATGCCAATACAATTTTAATATATTCTACCTGTTTTTGAAACTAAAATAAAAATTTTCGTTTAGAAACCTTCTACAGAAGTAAAACAGCCAAAAATTTTCCAAAGTATTCATAAGAAAAGAAAGATAACCAATAAACTCGGACTTTCTGAAAGAAAAGTTTCATAGCGTGAACCCAGACTAAAGGGAGTGGTTGCAAAATGGATGTAATTAAACAGTATTAACTGATCAAACAGAACTCTAAAAAAATCGTATTTTATATGATGAACAACTAAGACATGAAAATTTCTGCCAATCAAGTAACTCAAATTATCTAAGAAGCTAAAATAAAATATGAAATTATATTAAAAACATTTGTAAATTTGAACAAAATTTGTCATTTGAAAACTCGTCAAATTTAGGCTATAATTCGTCCAATCGTCAATAGACCATTTTAGTACCTAAAAATTGTCAAAATTACGATAAATCGTCAAATCTGGCAGCTATGTTTGTTATACAAAATTTTGAGTGCGAAGCATTCGTTCCATGTTGAAACATGCTGCGAAACAGGAAATAAGTACTATCATCTCCAATTTTTATAACAATTACATATCGTTAGTATATCTGAACTACCTCTCAAAAAAAAAAAAAAAAAAAAAAAAAAAAAAAAAAAAAAAAAAAATAGCGGAGTTCCGTGTTAAGTGCAAATGGTCTTGCGAAAGAGAAAATGCAAAATATCACAGCTCTTTTATTAAATCCAACAACAAAAACACAGACTTTCCGTTAGATTTCGTAAAAAAGCTACCAAATGTTGCATTTGCTCTTTCGCAAGACCATTTGCACTAAACACTAAACTTCGCTAATTTAAAAATTCATGTTAAATAAAATAAAGTGCTAATTATTAATTAATAATAAATAGAATATTGGCCTTTAATATACATAAAACTTTTTCTTTTTCATAAATTATTTTTAATTATCAGCCATGTCACAGAGTACAATTCCGTTCGGAACCGAAGAAAACATACATATTTGTTTATTGATAGGAAGTATATTTTGAGTTTTTTGGCCTTTAATATACATTAAACTCCCATTCCATTCATTGAAACAAAAATGATTTCATTGCGCAAAGTTTTTCGTAATTTTCTGAAGCACCAAAATACGGAATAAATTCCGTTTCCGAACGGAATTGTATTCTGTGACACACGGCTGCTATTAACTTTAAATACTACCAGAATATATTGTACCTTCATGTTATATGTTTTTACTTTAGCTATCCTTTGGTTAGCAATGACGTAAGTTTTGTATGTACAGAAAATTTAACAATTATCAGACACTTGTGGAATGTAATTCATTTTCTGACCCGCTACGGCCTTCGTCAGCATTCTTTGTGTCACACTGGATAGTAAATCTTTATAAATTTCATGTATTTAACTCAAAAATTTTAACACATAGATTATTTTTAATTATAATAACCATTTTTTCTAATGTGCTTCTATAAGTTGTATTTCAATTTATAAAGCTTTTAACAATATGAAGTCTTATTCCCTCAATATTTCACATGTTTTTTGCTTAAGCCAACCTTTGGTGAAATACAGCTGATTACAAGTTTGGTGAGAAAATTTTTCGTTCGTCTTTATTAGTTGTTTTCACGATGACATATTGAAAGTAAATTTCTTCTTAATTGCGTACAGTCTACGTCACAGCTATCAATTTAGGGACATTTTGACAAATTGTATATGTAAAAGACTATTAAGAAAAACTTGATCATGTGGCTGCAGTGTAAAGGAAATGCCACACTTTGGGGAAATTTTGACAAATTGTATATTTAAAAGACTATTAAGAAAAACTTGATCATGTGACTGCAGTGTAAAGGAAATGCCACACTTTGGGGAAATTTTGACAAATTGTATATTTAAAAGACTATTAAGAAAAACTTGATCATGTGACTGCAGTGTAAAGGAAATGCCATACTATTTTCCTTTTTCCCGTGTGACCAAATCTAAAAAAATTTACAGCTAAATCTGTCATTACACACGGCCAAAAAATGTTAAAAATTATTTAAAAAAATGCTTAAGATAATGCTTATATGTTTTAAAGATTTTTGCTAAAAATTTATTACGAGTATGAAATTTTATTCGAAACTAAATACATATTAGTGGCTTATTAATTTAACGAAATTTAAATAAATGGTTATATTTAAACAAGTGTGTAGATTTTGGTAAATCATTTGATACAGCACAGGTAGTTGAGATTAAATTTTAAATTATGCTGGCCCGCAAAAACCTGATACATGCCTTACTTAAACGATTTTATTTCTATGCTATATAACATTTTGTATAGATCTTTTTATTTCTTATAGTATAAGAAAAGTTGAAGTTTTAAAACTATTATTTTTTCTGCAGTTTAGAGCAAAAAAGTTTTTGAAACATTTACAGAATTTTTTTCTAAATACAAAGTGAAATAAACTTGTACTTTTATATCGTAATATCAAAGGAAAAATAATACATATTTACAATCAACATGATGAGGAAATTTATAATATTACCAAGATGCTTCTTACATAAGAATTATCCATTTTCATACAAAATTTTATTTTGGCTACAACAATTTTTAGTCAAAATTTATTATAATTTATAAAACAAATTTAAGTAAAATCAATAAAACTCTTCGTCCAAATTTTTAAAATAATGCTAAAAAAGCTCAAACCCTTTTCTAAAAATGCTAAATAAAATGCCAAGTGCTAAATGAAAAGTTTGCAGCTAAATAAAAATTTTTAATGCTAAATTTAGCTCCCTCCTTTAGTGCTAGTTCACATCGTTCAAGTCTAACACCCAATTTTCACGATGATTTCGCCCCTATTTTTAAATCATGTCTTTTTTCGTTTGATAGTGAGCGGGGTAGAGAAGTAAGCAGGGTAGAAAAAAAGACATAAATCGTATTTTCTGTGTTTTTTTTTATAGACGTTCCTCTTTGCACTTATTTGTGTTTTTAATTTATGTTTCATTTTTATTTCAAGTTGACAAAAGCTTATTAAAATATAGACAAATAAAAATATGTAATTTAAAAAAATTCAAAACATATCAAAATGAATTCGCCTTGGAATAACGTAACTTTAAATATTTTTATACGAATAAGGAACTAAGGAAATCAGAAAATCTCAACTCTGATTGCAAACAAAAGAAACATGATGAAAACTTATCAAGTTTTTGGAAGTTTCCTTAAAAAGGAAATACATAAAAGACATGTCTTTTAAATCATCGTGAAGTCTTGAGTGCTTAGGAGAGAGAGGAAAAGAAATGGAATTCTTTTTTCCCTTCTCCTAAAAGCTCAAGACTTGATGGCTAAATCTTGAACAGTGTGAACAAGCACTAATAGTACGTTTCCACTTACATGTTTTGGGCCACAAAACCAGTTTTGCTATAAAACAAGTGTTTTGCTACTTGTTTTCCCATACATTTTTCATGTTCGAAAAACCCAAACAAAAACTAGTTTTGCTCCAAAACATATCGAAAATGTTTGTAAATCATGAATACAACTCTGGGTTATCCATTATTGATGATTGACAAATTCGAAACAGTGACATATTTACCAAAATAACCAGACTTTTTAAAAAGGCTAATGCAAATTTCCAGCTGATTTTTAATATTGCAACGTAAAATAATGAGATAATATAATAAAAAGGTAGTAAATGATGTGCTTTTATATACGTACAATGTACGTACAAATTCGTACATTTGTATATGTATATGTGTGTATTAAAAACAAACAAGGAAATTCTATGCTAAAAAAATTTTTTTTTGTTCAACACATATTTTGTTTGGCTTTCATGTTTGTGTACAACATAAATGTCACATTAACTTCGAAAATTCGAAAACCAAAACGACTTTAACATAATGGAAACACTTTAACAAGTTTTGCTCAAAACAAGTTGTTTTGCTCATAGTGGAAACATAGTATAAAGCACAAGACTTGATAGTTAAACTTGAAGAGTGTGAACCAGTACTTATTCTTCGCTTTAGTGCTGCCAAGTTTATTTTTGATGTGAGAATAACATTTTATAACAGTTTGATATAAAAATTGATAAAACATTGTATTTCAAATATTTTTTATCACAAATCATTATACATATGTATATCAATTTCATTTCAATTATACTATCAAACAATTGAAAGAGGCTTGGGAATTGTGCTTGATTTCAAATGATAATCATTTCATATCAACGGTTTGACTTGTTTGTTGGGTAGACAGGAAAAAGAACAAACGATATCATCGGTTTTGGATTTTGCTTTAAAATCGTTTTTGAATGTATAATTCATTCCCGTGTATTGTCTTTATAGTATAAATTTTATACTAACAAAAAGAGAGAAATAAAACACGAACGTTCTCTATTGTTAAAGAAAGCTTACTGAGTGCAAACTGAATATAAAGATAATTTTTAATCTTCCAAATTTAATAGAATTATATTTTTTTTTATTAATTTTTTGCAAAATCTCACGAAATTCGTTTTACAAATTTCAACAACTTTATCGTATATCAATTTCCATATAACCATCAGAATGAGTTAAATGTTTGGCCTCCAAAAGAGAACTTTCTTCTACGACAAAATTAGCACCAACCAAGCAATTTTTTAATTTAGTGCCCTTCTTGACCACAGCCTTAGGACCAATAATACAATTTTCAATGTTGCAACTAAGAGTAAGAAAAAAATAAACAGAAAAATTATAATACTTTAAAATTTTTACATACCCTTCTTCCACAATAACGTGCGCCATTATTAATGATTTATTAACTATATTTTTAGGATTAATAACGCAATTGGGTCCAAAGATACTGAAATTCAAGGATGTCTTTTCCGATAATTTAGCATTATCGGCCACAGCAATTTCTTTAGTTTGTGTGGAGTTGACGACAGCATTTGGCGATATTAAAGGTATTTCCTGGCCACCACACAGTAAAGACCAAATGGAGGAAAGCTGCAATAAAGAATTTGGTAAGAAATAAATTTTGTTTTTTTGATAAGAGTATTAACACCTTTTGATTTATGGCAAAAAATGATAAAGTTGTATTAACTCTGACGCCAATTGTTTCTTTGGGCGCTTCCAAGGCGTAACATCTTAACAAATCTCCATGATATAAGGGTTTTGTTTTGTTATCATTATAAAGAGTTGTTTTTAAAATTTGTTGATCCAACGTTGTGTTGGGAATGAACTGGGGAAAAATACAATTTACACATATCAATTGTTTTAAAAGTTAATGGCCTGTTCACAAGAAACAAAATCTTTTAATGTTTTTAATTATATATATATAAAAAAAAAACAAAAATTGGTTATTTAAAAATTAATTTGAAACCTTTATTTTATTCATTCATCAGTAACACAAGTCGCTCATTTGCTGCAACAACGACATTGGTCTTACTAATTTTATTCGTTTATGTATGTTTAGTAAAAAACTTTAATAACACAATTTAAGTAAGAAAACTTGTGTGTACTTTTGGTTAAGGCCCTAATCATGTAAAACACAACGCAACGCCAAACTATTACATTGAAAGCACAAACAATGTAATAAATATTTTGTAATTTTGTTGTTGCTTTCTACAGAAATTCATGTACCGTTTTAAAATTTTCAACGCCACAAGCTATGCCGCGTTTGGCCTTAAAGGCTTTGTATTGCAATACTTGCAATAAATAAATAAAAAGGTATTTGTTAAAAATAACAAGCTTCGATTTTTAACCCGACTTGTGAAAATTTGATTTCATAAAAATAGGTAAAAAATTTGCTATTATACTTAATAATCTTACCCCAAAAATATTTTCATCTTGCTTAAGGCTAATGCCCAATTCAGATTGAGTATCGGAAACATGATTTGCATTACCTCCATATCCAGTCGCTTTGGCCATTTGTTTTTTAACCAAATAAGGCAAAAATTCTCCTTTTAAAGTGGAAAAATGTTCTTTCTGCAACAAAAAATAACACATGACATATTCTTCGCAACAAAATAACATAAAACATACCTTCACCAAAAAATTCAGCACCCATTTTTTTACCACATATATATGCGAATCAATTAATCTCGAGAAGATTGTCATTTTTCCATTCTTACGCAAAAGATGAGCATTCACATTCATTACTTCATCAAAATCACTGGCGGAAGCCAAAAACAAAAGACGTCTAGTGTCTGGATGAATACCAATCAAATCTCTTTCTGGTTTGTGTTTGGTTTTTGGTCCGGGCAATGTAACATCTGATTCAAAACCACTTTTAAATAGAAGTGCTGTCAATGCAGCATCATGTTGGCGGAATTTGTTTATCAAAGGGTACAATGAAACATTGGAGACAATGTCACAACTTAAAACCAAAAAATCCGATTGAATTTTATCGTGTATATATCGTAAACTGTCTGCAGTACCAAAATCACTGTCTGAGGGTATACTAACAAAGTCAAGCTTAATTTTAAAAGATAAACGTTCCAGAACCAATTGAATTTCAGAGCGTTCACTTTCCAAAACTACAATTATAGTTTCTGAGTGGAAACAAATGTTAATTTATAAACAAAAATATTAATTTTATTTTTATAATTTACCTTGGAAATTATGTTGCTGCAAAAGATTCAAGGGATACCATATAAGAGGGTAGGGTCCTATGGGTAGCAAACATTTTGGTGTATTTCCAAGAACTTCGGGCAATCGTGTACCCCTTCCCGCTGCTAACACAACAGCTTGAAATTCTTGTGTTACCATTTTTATTAAGATTTATTTAAATAATTTTAGTTAAATACAAGAAATTAGCAAATTGTTAGCTGCTGCTCTCACATGCACTACGTGTGTGTTTACGGCAGTCGTGATATGTCAACGTCAGCTGTTAAAACTTGTTGTAGAATCTTGTTATTTATGAATCAGTCTGTTTATCGACAAGGTGTTACGGAAATGTTTGTGAAATCGAATACATACCGTTATTTGAATGGAGTGTAACATTTTTCTTAAAAAACTTTTTAAAGATTATGAATAGTTGCTTAGTCCATTTACTGATTTTAAAAATATTCACATTATTCAAATAAAAAAAATGTAGAATATAATAAAGTAACTTGAAAAAGAAATTATTCAAATATTTTAAAATTGAAATTTAAAATGAATAATGACAAAGAGTACACTTTTTTATATGTATGTATGCACATTTTTTTACAATAAAAAAATGTAAATTAAATTGATGCAAAAGCCCTAATCAATATTTATTAATTATAATTAAAACTTTAAAACCATAACATTTAATAACATTCATAAAATTAATGTATGCTTCATAAAAAATCTACATCCTATGTTGAATTTTGCACATCAAAAGATAATTTTGGGTTATTTCTTTTGAGTATATTATAAATTTTATGTTTTTATACCTTCCACCACTAGTGGTGAATGAGGGTATACTAATGGCGATTTCTTTTCTGAGAAATATGTTGCATAAATGGTACATGCTCTATCTCTTTTGTGTAGAGCATGTACCATTTATGCAACATTTTTCTCAGAAAATAAATCGCCATAAGTTTTTCATTCCGTGTGAAATTTTTTCATCATTTAGACCAGTGATGGAAATTTTAAAAATTAAGATGGTACTGACCACCAAGCAAAATAGTACTTTATTCAACATTTTGGTACTTTGTATAAAACATATTTCTTATTGAAAAATATACTCAAAAAACACAACAATTTCAAAAAGTAAAATATGTATTAATTTTAATATAAAAAATAAAATTTTGGTAAGCAAACACACAAAAGAAAATCAATGTAAAATCGTCGAATACGAGGTTGATTTTACATTTTTCGGTTACAATAACTTGCTAGCAATATTTTTTTTTTAAATAACTTTCATTCATATTAATTTAACATTCCAGTAAAGTTAGAGCAAAATTACATTGATATTGAAATAACACTACGACTCACGTTGAATTAAAGTTGTTTCAAGTTAAACCAACTTGAATTTAAAGTAGAATCAGTTTAATTTGAGTGTGAAATAATAGTAAGAAGAAGCTTCATAATCTACATATGGTTTTGTTTTAGAATGATTGTAAACACTTACCCCCTGAACTTAAGAGAGAGAAAGAATATTATTATTTATTTTCCTGTTGCACATTGTTGTTTTCCCCGATGTTTACAGAAGCACTCACAATTAAAAGACACCAGCAGAAAAGGCCCGATATGTTTTCGTCATCATTCTTCTTCGAGAATTTGATGTATTCAACTAAATAATACGAGAATTCGTCTTTGTTTTTTATATTATTTTATATATAAAAAAAAAACATTCATGTATTTCTTCTTGGAGTGTTGTCGTTGTTTTCACACATAACACGTAAAACAGGATTTTATGGATTCAATATTGAACAATGTTATTTTGACATTATTCATTTAAAATTAATATGAAACAATGATAAATTTAAATAAAATCCGTACTTTAGCCGAAATTGACTATGATTTTTAATCAACATTGCGCCTTGTTGATTTGACATTGGTATTTTTTCTGTGTGCATGTATGAACATATACTTTCTAGAATTGTATAAATCTTAACCCATTGGAAGCAGCCTCCATTTTTTGTAAAGTTTCAAAGCATCTTTTTATTTTCGTTCTTCATTCCCGAACAAAAAGTTTTCTGGTGGTGTTCAAAATATGTTTGTTAACTATTGATGAGTACAAATTGTTAATACATACTATGTATATTATACTGTTATCGAAACCATGTATTTGAAACGCATTGTGACGGTCCCTGGCATTGCGTGATAAATTGCTGTGCAAAGTTGGCGTTTTTCATACTGTTTTATAAGGTAACCATCTATGGCACCCATCATTGGCACAAATGCAGCGTTGAAACGCAATGCGAAAAAAACACAACTCTACCAGATGACACGTCATTAGTACAACGAGCGAACGCGGGATAAGGCTTGGAATTGAAAATGGCGTAACGAGTGGTCAATCGTCTAGTAGCATCCAACAAGAAAAGTTAAACCCAGGAAAAAATTAACATGTGTGAAAAAGTATAAGTTGGTTAATTAAGAAAATGGCGGATAAGAAAAAATTGTTGGTGTGAAATTTGTAAAAAAAAGACAGAACTAAATGAGTTAATACTTAAAGCCATGCAAAAAAAAAATTAGAGAAAAAACAATAACAGTTCCTACTAAGCTCGAGTGAAAAATATAATGTATAATTTTTTAAAATGAAAGACATATCATTGTTAGTATAAAAAAACAATAAAAAAATAAAAACTCCAAAACGCCGATAGCAATTAAGGAGTTGAAATTGCATAATTTGCCGGTGCTTTATTAGTTGATCGTGTTTCATTAACAGTGTCAGTTAAAAGAAAAAAATCTTAATTAAAACTTTAAGTGTTACTTGCCCACGCATAGACAGCCCAAAAAGTTGTCGGAAAAAATACAAAGAAGAAAAAAAACAATAAAAAAATAGAACACGTTCCCGGACATAACCTAAAAACACCCAAAAAATGGCGGAACCGCTACACCAAATCGGTTGATTAAAAAGGAGAATGCCCGCAACATAGCAACAAGAAAATGGTACCGGCACGTGATTTCACATTTAAAAGTGAAAAAAAAATAATCTCTTTTTATTATGCAAGTGAACAGTGATAACTATGGTGGGATAAGATCACAATATGTGTGACCAAAGTTAATGTTTCCCCAACACCTATACATTAAAGTTTAGTGAACCAAAAAACTACAAATTAATGGAGAAAAATAAACTAAACGAAAAAGTTAAACCCCTACAAAAAAAAATCTCCT
The DNA here is from genome assembly GCA_943735925.1 of Pollenia amentaria. Taxonomy (NCBI): domain Eukaryota; kingdom Metazoa; phylum Arthropoda; class Insecta; order Diptera; family Polleniidae; genus Pollenia; species Pollenia amentaria. The sequence goes on along the minus strand of OX031010.1, from coordinate 175,682,110 downwards.
GTAACACTAAATTTTGACAAAATAAATGCCCAACATAAATGGCCTAAAAAGTTAAAAAGATTCGCCAATTACAACTGAGTTAAGAATCAATTGCTAAAAAGGGGTAGGAGACCTTGCCACACGACGCATCAACTATTAGACAACAGTGAATATACACCAGTGATAGGACCAAATTGCCTTCAACCCTAGCTTTTCAATTTACCCCCCATCTTCAAACCTCTTCAGTAAAGACATCTTCCACTTTCCGAACACCAACAATAGCCATTTCATTGTCCACAGGACGGGCAAAAGCATAGGACGTCGCCATCAAGCCACAGTATATGTCCACATGAAATCCCACAACCTTGACATCCTAAAACATATGACCACCCCATCTCAACACAACAGGCAAGAACTAGAGGATTTCCCAGGTAACATTTGTAACGCCAGCAAAATCATCCCGAATAAAATTACATAAACGATCAAAAATTATTTAAGCTTTTTTTTTTGTCAGCATATTTTCAAGTCAATATTATAATTATTAGCCTTACCTGAAAATTATATTCACCATTAGGTTAACTAGTCTTAACCTACCTGTTGAATAATTATTGTTGTAACAATTGGTACAATAATCATAATAGAAAAAAAATATTCTCATTCAAACCGCCTTACTAACCATTAGAAACTAGCATTAACGTTACAAAAAAAAAACAAACAACAAAAAAAATCATATCCTAATATATATATAACTACATACATGCATTATTAATATAAAAAAACTATAGCTTCAGAGTGCGTATAACTTAGGATATAATACTATATACATACATATAAATTTTCTAAACTTACTAAAACTATTTTTAATATCCACTTTTTTCTTATAATCTAAGTCTCAATATCTATTTACTTTTCATATTTTAAACTTATCATTACTTGCATTAACCTACATTATAACCTTAGTCACAAGATTTATTTACTTATCTTAGATTAGACTTATTATTGCTTACATTAACTAAAGTATCGTGAGGGAATTATTAAATTAGATTAGAAATTATAAAAAAAAATAGGGAAAGCAATTGTATAAAAAGGAAAAATGAAATTATACTTGCAAACCAAGAAAAAAAAAGAAAGAAACCCTAAAACAAAAAGGTAATTTTTTTATTAATGAAAGTAAAACTAAGCAACAGTTTTTAAGACCTAAAATTAAATGGAAATAGAAGGGCATAATTAAGAAAAGAATTTATTAATTTTTTTTAATTACGTAAATATTTTCATAAATAGTCTAATTAATCCCTTAATGGCTTAACAAAAAAAAAAATACCTTTTTTTTAAATCTTAATGAATACTTAAATAAATTAGAACTTAAATAAATAATTTACTTATTTTATAATAAACTAATTAAGGCCTAATAAAATGATTACACAATAGTTAATTCGATTTATTAGTAAATAAATAAACTAATAAATAAGTAAATAAATAAACTAATAAATAAGTAAATAAATAAATTAATAAATAAACTAATAAATAAGTAAATAAATAAATTAATAAATAAACTAATAAATAAGTAAATAAATAAATTAATAAATAAACAAATAAATAAGTAAATAAATAAACTAACAAATAAGTAAATAAATAAATTAATAAATAAACTAATAAATAAACTAATAAATAAACTAATAAATAACTAATAAACAAATTAAAAAATGAATTAATAAACAAATAATTAAGAAAATTAATAATAATAAAAATAAAAAAACAAATAAATAAATAAATTTATAAATAAGTTATTAAATAAATCAATACATAAACCAATAAATAAATAAATCGATTGATAAACCAACAAATAAATAAGCTATTAAATTCCTAACTAAAAACAAAAATATATATAGCAATGCTATATTAATAAAGAAAGAGAAAAAAAAACGAGAAAATTTACGATACAGTCAAATTACATTAAAAAAAAAAAAAAAGTAAAATCATATCAAGAGTAGAAAAAATTAAAAAAAAAGGAAAAATAGTAAGATCGTATTTGCTTTGATATATTAAACTAAAGGGAAATCTGATAAAAAGTTTAAAATTTCAAAGTGATTGAAACTTTGGACTTTTATCCTTTTTATCTCCATGTTATTTCTAGGTGGTTTTTGATAAGTTGCGAAATAGGTTCATATCCTTATTCAAATTGAACCGTAAAAAAAAAAAACAAATTTTATAGCTTATAAAAAAAAAAAAAGGAAAAAAAAGAAACCTTTTTCTTTTATTAAAGAAAACTGACATTTGAGTAAGGACCTGAACAAAGGAAGAAAAGATCAAACCATATATGATATATATTTAGCTTTTATTTTCATATTGTTTCTTAATAATTAACATTTTATAAAGAAATGAGGCAAAAGATTGTCCGAACTTTTATATGGCAAGTTATAGATGTTGATTAATTATTCCATATTATTAAACAAAACCAAAAAAAAAAAAAGAAAATATAATAATTAGGTTTAGTTTTACTAACATATAATTATTTTTGGTAAAACTAAGTTAGAATAAATAATTCTTTCCGAACCTTATTTCTTAGTATTACTATAAATTTTTTTTGGTGAGAATTAACTCTGAATTTGTTAAATTAAATATTAGAAACGTATTGTTACTATTGATTTTAAATAAATACCTTTATATATTTTGAAGTTTAAATTGAAAATACAAAATGTGTTGACTTAATTCAAAAATGGTTGGGAGGTAACACTCGTATGGTGAAATGGTAAATTTTGTAGAGGGGCATTACTCTAAATATTTTTTTTCAGGCTACGAGTAGTGCCACGGATGGCAGTCAAATGTCATATGGGGTGGGCAGCCTGTCCAGGATAAAAACATCTAGTCCTGAAGACTCGAGGCAATCATGTCGAAAACTGCGGTTAAGTTTTCAATATTATCATTCAACAATCGGTCTTTGTTCAATGTTTTTTTTTGTTTTCTATCGCTTCGGTATATAAACAGCTTTCGTTTTTTTTAGGCACGAATTAAATTGTGTATGTGCGAGTAGATGGACGCGAACCCCCCATTTCCGGCGAGCTTCAGCCCAAACACCAGCGTGCCATTGTCCATCGCGAAGCGAATTTGAGGTTTTGATTTGATTCAAAACGTTTCTCAAAATTAAAAATCACTCAATAACTCACAGCACATCACACAAAATGGCGCCCAACGTGGGGCCCGAAAGAGATTTAACCCTTCGGATTAAATTTATTTAGCCTGGAGGTGTTTTAATTTTTTTTTTCTGGTTTCCACACCTTTGAAAGTTTCAGGATAAAATTTTCAACCCAGTAACTTGTTTTTTTTTATACTTTTGACGATTGTCCCGGAAGGTGTTAAGTACACACCATTCCTGCGTTGCGACGGCATCGTATGGAGAAGTTAGGTATTGGGGATCTCGGTTATCGGACCTTATAGAGGACGACCTATGTCCTGGAAGGTGTAAAGCAAACACCAAGCCTGAGATGCAATGGCATCCGACATGAGCGACGAGAACTGAGGGAGTCGAATGGATCGAGCCGAATCGAATCCGTAACGAGAAACCTGATGCATCGGCTATATAGCTAGGCGATCAGACGTTTTCGTTATTGGAGGAGAGGAGAGGAAAGTCTAGGAGATTCACTCTATGTCGTTATGTCTTGTGTTTTCGTTTGAAGTTGATTGATAAAAGAAAACTTGTTGATTATAACACTTAGCGCACTATTCGAGTAAAACATTATTTTTTTTGACATGATTGATTCGTAAAGCTTTTATCCTACTTGAACATCGTATGATTTTTTTTTTAATTCTCAAATCTGAGTACAAAATATTTAACGACTTTATGCTCGAGTAAGAATTTTACTTTTCACCATTACGTTCGTTACCAAATTTTCAACCAGAACATATTTTGTATATACTAAATTAACATACATAAATATTTGAATACAAATTAACCCGTTAGTAGCAGTAATAACGTAGCAGATTAACAATATTTGTGATTATATATATATAAACATATAATGAACTTATAACTAACATTAATTAGTTTAGTTAACAAATAAAAACAGTATCCTCCAAATTAATTATTAACCTGATAATTTACAGGAATAGGCATTTAGGTCTTTAATAATTTTTTTTTACAAATTGATTTTTTTTATTGACATATATCGGATAATACTTTTTTTTGATACTTGATAACAGGCAAGGATTACTATAATGGTACTTCTTATATAAAATTTTTTTCTGATATTGGCTAAATACATTTGAATTTTACTCCGAATTCATGAAAGATTGGTGATTTTGACAAACATTTGCTAAGGAAAATTTACAATTTTTTTTGGGTAAACTTTTGTTGAATTTAGAATCGCTTCATGAATTTAGGCAATAAAATTTTCTTAAATCTTTTTTTTTTGTTTTTTTTTTAATATTGGAATTGTGGAATTGTTTAATAATTACAATTTAACATACATTTGGAATTTTTTTAGTACAATTGATATTTTCGCATACAGATAAGTCTGTAAATATCTTTTGGGGAAAACATATTGATTTTTACATTTGTTGTTTGAAATTACATTGGGGATTGGATTTTTAAATTTAAATTTAAGGGAATTATATTTTCTTGAATTTTATTTGTTTCGGGATATTGGGATTGGGAAATTGTATAACAATTTCTGACGACATTTGCATTTGAATACTCGTTTTAATATTAAATTTTTTTGTTATAATTGGTTTCCTGACTTGGGAGAGTAGTTTTCTCCAGGGTTAATCCGTTTTGGGGAAGTTTCCACCATCGGTATTAGTTGGGTATAGTCGGTAGATTCTTTTTTTTGTTCTTGAGCACGGTTTTGGGCCAAGGATGAGTACCAGGCAACTTCGATCATCCAGTAGAAACCAGGCCAGCAGCAACGACGAGATTCCAACAACCACTACGACAACCACGGTAACCAATCAAAACACAGCACCTATAGTTTCGACGAACGCGGTAACTCCATTACTGTCTATAAGATTCCCACCCGGATTTGGACCTCAAACCCATTCGTCGCCCGATAGTTTTAGTACTATACGTACACCGACCTACAGTAGCATTACTGCCAGGGAAATAAGCGGACAGACAGGTGACCAGGGTACTCGTGATTTAGATTTGAGGAACATGTATAGGAATAATTTACCCCCTGTTGGTGAGGAAGTTGACCCTGAAATAGTTATTACCGAGGAAGGATTGACGCTGAGGGATTATGTCAGTGCGTCGGTGGGAGCTGCGCAAGCTGCGATTATGAATGAGGTTCAGAATATGCAACTTATGCTACCTCAGTTGATACGGGAGTCCTTGCGTTCCGAACGCGGCATGTCTTCGGAGAACGCGACGCATCGTGATAATGGGCCAATAGACCCACACCGAGAATATCGGACCCCTTTCAATAATAACAACATTCCACCTCAAGCACCACGTTTTCCACAGAATAACCCTCAGGCGTTCCAACATCAGCGACAGCGTCAACCCAACCTGGGGCAACCCTTATTCCATAACACACCTCAGAATTTTGCCGAACAATATCCCGGTTTTGGAAGTTCACCTCCGTACCAAGGTTTTAAACCGATAACTCCAAATCAACTTGAAAAATGGGGAATAAGGTACGATGGTACAAATAAGTCATTAACGGTTGAGGATTTTGTATTTCGAGTAGAGGCATTGAAGCACGATTATAACTGTTCATGGGAAGTTTTAATGAAAGGTTTTCATCACTTAGTCACGGGGGAGGCGAGCCACTGGTTCTGGTCTTTTAGAATGAAGCATCCGATATGCGACTGGCAGACTTTTAAGCACCACATAATAAAAAAATTCAGGAACTTCGAAAGTGACTTTGAGATTCAAAGGAAAATAATGGAGCGTAGGCAAGCGCCCAATGAATCTGCGGATGTGTTCATAACAGAAATAGTCAAACTTAAAAATCAAATGAGGGTAAGCGTACTAGAGAGCGAACTGGTAAAGATTGTTAAAGATAACCTAAAAGACGGATTGGCTCAACTGGTTTTCCCCATTAGGATTGACAGTCTGGATCAGCTGCTGGAGGAGTGCAAAAGGGCAGAAAGGAATATTGCCAAGCGATCTTCGAACCGTATGCCTTTAGGGCATTCGCGACGGGTGTATGAAATGGATTGGACCGACCAAGAGCAGATGGATGAGCAGGCACAGCAGGTTGAGGCACTTCAAAGGGACAATTTGCCGGCGAAAAACCTCACATGTTGGAACTGTAAAGCCCCCGGACACTCGTTCATTGAATGTCCCGTTGTACAACGCAATGTCTTTTGCTACAAATGTGGGTTCGAGGACGTAACTAGCCCGAATTGCCTCAGATGTGCGGGAAACAGCAAATCGAACATGCGGAAAACTGGGGCGGCGTGTTCAAACCTAACTCCCTCCCAGTAAAAGACAATTTTTTAAATTTTATGTTAACAGAACAAGACCAACCCAATGAAATGATCGACGCAAACCCAGACAAAGCCCAACTTCCAGATAAGGAAAATGCCAAGACCAACGCCAAGGATGATGAAGGCCCAGAGACTAAATGTACAAAAGAATATTTGCAAAGAAACAATAACTCAAGGCCACACGGTCTCAATCCCAATTTATCATATGAACAGCGTCTGGAAAACTACAACCAAATTCGTTCCGAAATTTTTACAGATTATTTACCAATAGTTAGCAACAAAATCCGAAAAACCAGAGAAAGATACGCCTCAAGAAAAGAAGAGAGAAAAGTTATAGCATCCACGGTGATAGGTAGCGAGGACGACATTAGACCCTATATGACAGTCGAGATTAATGATTCTCAATATCAAGGACTGTTAGATAGTGGAGCCTCTGTAAGTTGCCTCGGCCGAAACTGTATAGAAAACGTTAAACAAATGAATGCAAAAGTATTTGATTTTAAATCGTCTGTGCGAACAGCGGATGGGAAAAGACATTTGATTATTGGCAAAATCTTGGTAAAAATGAAATATGGGAACAAATTTGTGGAAATGATGCTATATCTGGTCCCAAACTTAAGTCAGGAACTGATATTAGGTTATGATTTTTGGAAAAAAATAGGCTTGAAGGTTTCTTTTGAAAATAATTTGGTCAACGAAATTTCTCCTACTGATTCGGAAGAGTCCAAGGTGCACCAATTAACGTCACGCCAAAGAAGAATTTTAGAAAATGTGAAAACATCGTTTCGTTGTTACACACAGTATGGCCTAGGAAGGACGGAAATCGAAAAACACACGATCGACACTGGAGAGGCACCGGCCAAAAAGATGAGACACTACCCTGTGAGCCCAGCAGTGCAAAAACTGATCTACGCTGAACTCGACCGGATGATAGAGCTGGACGTCATTGAAGTAGCCACTGGAGCAGAGTGGAACAATCGTATGACCTTGGTCATTAAGCCCAACAAGAACAGGCTTTGCCTTGACGCTCGGGAGCTCAATAAGGTAACGAGGAAGGATGCATACCCCCTGCCCAACATAGATGGTTTATTGGCAAGACTAGGCGATACACACTTTATCTCATCAATCGACCTCAAGGACGCCTTCTGGCAAATCCCTCTGGATGAGGAAAGCAGACCAAAGACAGCGTTCACGGTTCCGGGTAGGCCGCAGTACCAATTCAAAATGATGCCATTTGGGCTGTGCAACGCTGCACAGAGGCTTTGTCGGTTGATGGACAGAGTGGTGCCATCTGAACTTAAGGATAGGGTTTTCATATACTTGGACGACTTATTGGTGGTATCCTCAAACTTTGAAGATCATATGGACATGCTTCATATCGTAGGACAGAAATTAACAAACGCAGGCCTTACTATAAACATGCAGAAGTCTAAATTTTGTTACCGAGAATTAAAGTACTTGGGCTACATAGTTGGAGGCGGAAAATTGAAACCAGACGAGGAAAAAGTTAAGGCGATTCTGGATATAAATCCTCCGAAAAACCAAAAAGAGGTGAGACGGTTTTTAGGCACAGTAGGTTGGTACCGCCGTTTTATTAACGACTTTTCTACTCTTACTGCACCTTTAACAGATACCCTTAAAAAGGCTCCGAAATTTAATTTTACCCCTGAAGCCACAAAATCTTTTGAAGAGCTCAAGCGTCGGCTAGTGACAAGCCCAATACTATCCAGCCCGGATTTCGAAAGGCCATTCTTTGTCCAATGCGATGCGTCAAACGTAGGAGTAGGGGCAGTTCTTTTTCAAAAGGACGATGAAGAAGGCGAACACCCTATCGAATATTTTTCGAAGAAATTGAACCAGGCCCAGAAAAACTACTCTACGACTGAGAAGGAATGTCTCGCAGTCGTATTGGCCATAGAAAAGTTTCGCCAATATATCGAATTGATGGACTTCACGGTCATTACGGACCATTCCAGTCTGAAATGGTTGATGCGTCAGCAAGATTTGAACGGGAGACTTGCTCGGTGGAGTTTAAAGCTCCAAGGCTTTAAATTCAACATAGAGCACAGGAAAGGAACGAAAAATGTTGTCCCCGATATGCTTTCGCGTCAAGACATGGAGGAGGTGGTTTTGAATAGTAGCCCAGTGATAGATTTTAACTCGGAAGCATTCAAAAGTAAAGATTATTTAGCCCTAATAGACACCGTGGAGCAAAATAAGGACCGGCTACCCGATTTGAAAGTGGAGGATGGCATCGTATACAAGAAAGTAAAATTCAACAGAGACGATCTAGTCGATGAGGCAGAATGCTGGAAGATATGGGTACCAAATGATTTAGCCGACAGTCTGATTAGTAGATCCCATGTAGACAACACCTCGCACGGAGGCATAGCAAAAACGTTGTATAATATTCGCGAGTATTTTTATTGGCCTTCTATGGTAAAACAGATTAGGGATTTTGTTAGAGAGTGCGGCACGTGTAAAGAGATAAAACATCCAAAGCAAACCTTACGACCACCCATGGGCTATGAAGTTAGGACTCAAAGGCCGTTTCAGAAGATATACATTGACTTCCTAGGACCCTATACACGAACAAAATCCGGAAACACATTTATCTTCATAGTACTTGATCATAAAACAAAATTCGTCTTATTGAAAGCCCTGTCGAAAGCCACAACCAAGGCAGTGATAAAATTTTTACGAGATGAGGTATTCTATAAATTTGGAGTACCGGAAATGATGCACTCAGACAACGGTAAACAATTCACCTCAGAATCGTTTAGAGAGTTCTTGGCAATATTTGGTGTAAGACATATCCGTACCCCCATATACTCACCGCAATCGAACGCTAGTGAGAGGGTGAACCAGACCATACTTAGCTCGATTCGAAGTTTGCTGGACCAGGATCAATCAAAATGGGACGAAAACCTATCCAAAATCGAATGTTCACTAAGATCAACCATTCACTCTTCCACGGGCGTGACTCCCTATTTTTCGTTAACCGGCTACAACATGATCACTCACGCCGACGCATATGTTATTCTGCGAAAATTAAAGTCTACTGAAGAAGGAGAAATGCTAGTACTACCGAAATCCTCACAAATGCAACTTATACACCAGAAAGTTAGTGAGAAGCTGCATGATGCCTACCTAAGAAACGTAAAATCCTACAATCTTAAGAGCAGAAACATAAAGTATACCCCTGGTCAGGAGGTTTATAGAAAGAATTTTATACAAAGTAAATTTTCTAAGGGAATAAATGCGAAGCTTTGTAGGCCCTGGCTGAGGTGTAGAATAAGGAGAGCAATAGGTAATAGTCAATACGAAGTTGAGAATCTTAACGGACAACTTATAGGAATAATTCACGCGCAGCACTTGAAACAATAGACTTGTGATTTTAAAGTTAAAATAGGTCGGGGTGGGTTGAAATTTAACAAGGGCAATTTGTAGGGTTGTGGAATTCCTTCGCATTTCGAGGCCAGGATCGGATAATATCTGTAAGTTAAAAGGATGTGTTATATTTTTTATGTAATAAGGCCTGAATCAAATTCCGGAATGGGTTATGGGAATTACGGATGTTGAAAGAGCACTTTTTGTTAATAATAAGAGCACAAGTTAAAAGGAAAGGAAAAAAAAACATATTTGAATCAAACGGAGAACATAAAATTTTATTAATATCTATATAAATATAAAAATTAAAAAAAAAATACATGACTTAGAAAAGAAATTATCAGTTAACAAAAAAAAAAAACAGTTGATCGTTCACTGCACTGGCTACAATTTTTCAAGCAACCTTCCCTCAAATTTCAATATGAAATTATTTCTGGAGATGACTTCCATTTTTTTTGCTCTAGTGGCCATAAACGGATTTCTTTTTGTTATGTGTGTATATTTTTTATTTTGGTATTTATCGCTTTTATTAAGCTTTAATGTAAACATATTTATATATCTTTTAAACTGCGCAAGGCCATTTCCTTTTTTCTACGCATATCGCGAACCTCACACGAAAAAAGAAGGAAAAATCAACATCACACGTACCAATTCGATGGCTAGGGCGATGGTCAGTTGAGTGAAAGCCCAAATTGGTTGTGATTTCCTTTATAAAACCGAAAAGCAACCGTTGGTCCACCAAACCCCTGGGAAATATTGTGATAACATAATAGACAAGTGTCATCGTAGAATTCGTAGTCGTTTAAGATGTTTGTCAATATCATTTAAAAGTTTCGACCTAGACAAAATAAAACCGAGTTAAAGAAAAAACGAATAAATTTTAACTACGACGATGACACCCATAATAAGGCCTATTGTAACGATATCAAGGCAATGTCACATAAGTGATCGAAAGCCTTACAAATTGTAAACGTTTTTGAATCGAAAACCATTGTTTTCACGGATAATTTTTCTTTAAATTATGGTATATAGGGAAATCAGATTTTGAAAGGCGTGAGAAAAAAAAAATAAACCTCTGTTTTTCCTAGCGATTTAAATTTAAAAGATACATAAGTATCTTCCCGAAATAAACGAATATATCTTCCGAGGGTTTTTTAAAAAAATTGCGGCAACAGAAACGTTAACAATTAAAACTCATTTTCAAATTCCATCGCTATTATTTACAGTGTTTTGTGGTGTTTATATACAAAAATTCGCCATTTATGCTAACGAAAACTGTCCTGATAGCTTTTTGTTTCTACATATGTTGTTAACACATATTAATATAATTTTCAATGCTTCAAGATTTTGGCTGTTTTTGTCAAATGGTTGATTCTAATCGGAAAGGAAAATATTCGGAAAAAGCGATCGTAATGACATCGTTTTATATAAACGTATTTAACACATTTTACGGGTTTGCTATAATATCGTTCTATGGTTTATTGAGATATAATATTCACTTTCTTCGTTTTGAAATTGATCAAGTCCTTTTACATCCATGTTTTATAGTAACGAAAAATTTTTATAACATAACCTTGAGCTGGGAAGCTGTTTTATAACCGTAGTCATGTAGACGTAATAATTTCTTTTTTTTGAACTAAAATTGTTGCAAAAGGGGGCACGACTGACATCCCGAATGGAAGGTTCAGGGGCTAGGGACAGATTTCTATGGACATTGAATGATCCTTTTATTGGACATTGTCACCGGATAGCTATTTCATTGTTTTGTTATACTTTTAACCAATACCGTTTGTTTTCATAAAGCGAGCACCGTTACCAAGGAAGGGCTATTCAGTTCGTGGAAATTTCAGGATACAATTAGAAGATTTGGGTAGTACTCACCTGGTTTTCTGCGATCGGAATTAACTTTTCTAGCATCGGGGATACGTTTGTTGTCCTGCATTCTTACCCCATAAAGTTTATGCGTAAATACGACAAATCACGGTCAAGATGGAATATTTATTATGTGATCTTTGTTTTTTTGTGGAATGAAAGGATAATCTTTTTACCCTTGACCGAGTTTTTATTGTTGTCACTCACTTTCCTTCACTAGATAAATCACTTTATTAGACCGTAAATTACACTGGGAGATGTTCACTACCGTAACGCACTAAGTAAAAAGGGAAAGAATGGCCGGACGTTGTGGCTTTTATAACGTGCAAACTGATCAAAGTGATGGCCGTTAATACACATCCGGCGACCATAGCCAACAAAATGGGAGATGCCAGATCAATTTGTCTCCCAACCCTTTTCGCTCCACAGGCTAACGCGAAAAGAGCTGGCATTTGTGACGGTCCCTGGCATTGCGTGATAAATTGCTGTGCAAAGTTGGCGTTTTTCATACTGTTTTATAAGGTAACCATCTATGGCACCCATCATTGGCACAAATGCAGCGTTGAAACGCAATGCGAAAAAAACACAACTCTACCAGATGACACGTCATTAGTACAACGAGCGAACGCGGGATAAGGCTTGGAATTGAAAATGGCGTAACGAGTGGTCAATCGTCTAGTAGCATCCAACAAGAAAAGTTAAACCCAGGAAAAAATTAACATGTGTGAAAAAGTATAAGTTGGTTAATTAAGAAAATGGCGGATAAGAAAAAATTGTTGGTGTGAAATTTGTAAAAAAAGACAGAACTAAATGAGTTAATACTTAAAGCCATGCAAAAAAAAAATTAGAGAAAAAACAATAACAGTTCCTACTAAGCTCGAGTGAAAAATATAATGTATAATTTTTTAAAATAAAAGACATATCATTGTTAGTATAAAAAAACAATAAAAAATAAAAACTCCAAAACGCCGATAGCAATTAAGGAGTTGAAATTGCATAATTTGCCGGTGCTTTATTAGTTGATCGTGTTTCATTAACAGTGTCAGTTAAAAGAAAAAAATCTTAATTAAAACTTTAAGTGTTACTTGCCCACGCATAGACAGCCCAAAAAGTTGTCGGAAAAAATACAAAGAAGAAAAAAAAACAATAAAAAAATAGAACACGTTCCCGGACATAACCTAAAAACACCCAAAAAATGGCGGAACCGCTACACCAAATCGGTTGATTAAAAAGGAGAATGCCCGCAACATAGCAACAAGAAAATGGTACCGGCACGTGATTTCACATTTAAAAGTGAAAAAAAACTAATCTCTTTTTATTATGCAAGTGAACAGTGATAACTATGGTGGGATAAGATCACAATATGTGTGACCAAAGTTAATGTTTCCCCAACACCTATACATTAAAGTTTAGTGAACCAAAAAACTACAAATTAATGGAGAAAAATAAACTAAACGAAAAAGTTAAACCCCTACAAAAAAAAATCTCCTGTAACACTAAATTTTGACAAAATAAATGCCCAACATAAATGGCCTAAAAAGTTAAAAAGATTCGCCAATTACAACTGAGTTAAGAATCAATTGCTAAAAAGGGGTAGGAGACCTTGCCACACGACGCATCAACTATTAGACAACAGTGAATATACACCAGTGATAGGACCAAATTGCCTTCAACCCTAGCTTTTCAATTTACCCCCCATCTTCAAACCTCTTCAGTAAAGACATCTTCCACTTTCCGAACACCAACAATAGCCATTTCATTGTCCACAGGACGGGCAAAAGCATAGGACGTCGCCATCAAGCCACAGTATATGTCCACATGAAATCCCACAACCTTGACATCCTAAAACATATGACCACCCCATCTCAACACAACAGGCAAGAACTAGAGGATTTCCCAGGTAACATTTGTAACGCCAGCAAAATCATCCCGAATAAAATTACATAAACGATCAAAAATTATTTAAGCTTTTTTTTTTGTCAGCATATTTTCAAGTCAATATTATAATTATTAGCCTTACCTGAAAATTATATTCACCATTAGGTTAACTAGTCTTAACCTACCTGTTGAATAATTATTGTTGTAACAATTGGTACAATAATCATAATAGAAAAAAAATATTCTCATTCAAACCGCCTTACTAACCATTAGAAACTAGCATTAACGTTACAAAAAAAAAACAAACAACAAAAAAAATCATATCCTAATATATATATATAACTACATACATGCATTATTAATATAAAAAAACTATAGCTTCAGAGTGCGTATAACTTAGGATATAATACTATATACATACATATAAATTTTCTAAACTTACTAAAACTATTTTTAATATCCACTTTTTTCTTATAATCTAAGTCTCAATATCTATTTACTTTTCATATTTTAAACTTATCATTACTTGCATTAACCTACATTATAACCTTAGTCACAAGATTTATTTACTTATCTTAGATTAGACTTATTATTGCTTACATTAACTAAAGTATCGTGAGGGAATTATTAAATTAGATTAGAAATTATAAAAAAAAATAGGGAAAGCAATTGTATAAAAAGGAAAAATGAAATTATACTTGCAAACCAAGAAAAAAAAAGAAAGAAACCCTAAAACAAAAAGGTAATTTTTTTATTAATGAAAGTAAAACTAAGCAACAGTTTTTAAGACCTAAAATTAAATGGAAATAGAAGGGCATAATTAAGAAAAGAATTTATTAATTTTTTTTAATTACGTAAATATTTTCATAAATAGTCTAATTAATCCCTTAATGGCTTAACAAAAAAAAAAATACCTTTTTTTTAAATCTTAATGAATACTTAAATAAATTAGAACTTAAATAAATAATTTACTTATTTTATAATAAACTAATTAAGGCCTAATAAAATGATTACACAATAGTTAATTCGATTTATTAGTAAATAAATAAACTAATAAATAAGTAAATAAATAAACTAATAAATAAGTAAATAAATAAATTAATAAATAAACTAATAAATAAGTAAATAAATAAATTAATAAATAAACTAATAAATAAGTAAATAAATAAATTAATAAATAAACAAATAAATAAGTAAATAAATAAACTAATAAATAAGTAAATAAATAAATTAATAAATAAACTAATAAATAAACTAATAAATAAACTAATAAATAACTAATAAACAAATTAAAAAATGAATTAATAAACAAATAATTAAGAAAATTAATAATAATAAAAATAAAAAAACAAATAAATAAATAAATTTATAAATAAGTTATTAAATAAATCAATACATAAACCAATAAATAAATAAATCGATTGATAAACCAACAAATAAATAAGCTATTAAATTCCTAACTAAAAACAAAAATATATATAGCAATGCTATATTAATAAAGAAAGAGAAAAAAAAACGAGAAAATTTACGATACAGTCAAATTACATTAAAAAAAAAAAAAAAGTAAAATCATATCAAGAGTAGAAAAAATTAAAAAAAAAGGAAAAATAGTAAGATCGTATTTGCTTTGATATATTAAACTAAAGGGAAATCTGATAAAAAGTTTAAAATTTCAAAGTGATTGAAACTTTGGACTTTTATCCTTTTTATCTCCATGTTATTTCTAGGTGGTTTTTGATAAGTTGCGAAATAGGTTCATATCCTTATTCAAATTGAACCGTAAAAAAAAAAAACAAATTTTATAGCTTATAAAAAAAAAAAAAAGGAAAAAAAAGAAACCTTTTTCTTTTATTAAAGAAAACTGACATTTGAGTAAGGACCTGAACAAAGGAAGAAAAGATCAAACCATATATGATATATATTTAGCTTTTATTTTCATATTGTTTCTTAATAATTAACATTTTATAAAGAAATGAGGCAAAAGATTGTCCGAACTTTTATATGGCAAGTTATAGATGTTGATTAATTATTCCATATTATTAAACAAAACCAAAAAAAAAAAAAGAAAATATAATAATTAGGTTTAGTTTTACTAACATATAATTATTTTTGGTAAAACTAAGTTAGAATAAATAATTCTTTCCGAACCTTATTTCTTAGTATTACTATAAATTTTTTTTGGTGAGAATTAACTCTGAATTTGTTAAATTAAATATTAGAAACGTATTGTTACTATTGATTTTAAATAAATACCTTTATATATTTTGAAGTTTAAATTGAAAATACAAAATGTGTTGACTTAATTCAAAAATGGTTGGGAGGTAACACTCGTATGGTGAAATGGTAAATTTTGTAGAGGGGCATTACTCTAAATATTTTTTTTCAGGCTACGAGTAGTGCCACGGATGGCAGTCAAATGTCATATGGGGTGGGCAGCCTGTCCAGGATAAAAACATCTAGTCCTGAAGACTCGAGGCAATCATGTCGAAAACTGCGGTTAAGTTTTCAATATTATCATTCAACAATCGGTCTTTGTTCAATGTTTTTTTTTGTTTTCTATCGCTTCGGTATATTAACAGCTTTCGTTTTTTTTAGGCACGAATTAAATTGTGTATGTGCGAGTAGATGGACGCGAACCCCCCATTTCCGGCGAGCTTCAGCCCAAACACCAGCGTGCCATTGTCCATCGCGAAGCGAATTTGAGGTTTTGATTTGATTCAAAACGTTTCTCAAAATGAAAAATCACTCAATAACTCACAGCACATCACAGCATTTAAATTGACATTGGTGCTTGAAGAATATCAATATTTTTGCAACAAAAAACATGAACGAAAAATAACTTTAAATTGTATGTTATTGGCCCGTACAATATTTTGTCAGTGTTTAAAAAAGTCACCCTGGATTTCTTTACAAGGAAACATAAAAAGAAAAGAGTACTAAACCTGACGTGGGGGTACTGTGGTATTTCTGAAAAGAAAAAGTACTGAAAAAGTACCATAGAACAGAATTTTCCATCACTGATTCAGACGCCATTCGGTATACATATGTATATATTCTGGGTCCTTGAGCAATTTTAAGTCGATTTAGCCATGTCCGTCTGACCGTCTGTCCGAAAAACTCAAAAGATATTAACAATATTGGTATCGACTTGTTTCTAGTTATCCCAAGCGGTTTGGGATTGAAATCCAACAAAATCGGTTCAGTAGGATAAGAGTTATGAATCCAAATGTGGAACACTACCCTTAAAAATTGATAATTTTGTAACAAAAGATAAAATAAATAATGGCATAATGCACGGATTGATATAAGATTTTGCACAAAGTCGTTCTATTTATATGAATCAAAATAACACTACTAAATTTCGAGAAGATTCGTCAATAACTTAAAACCGTAACGAATATTAATGTTGTAAAAAAATTCGGTCTGTTACAGTTTTATAGGACAAAAGTTCACATTGTCAACTTTCATGAAGATCGGTAAATAACACAGTACAACACATGATTTCGGGACTCAATTCTGGTAATTGTTTATGAAAGTAGACCCAAAAAGAAGAACTTCAGCATCATTAGTTTGGTCAAGGTACATCAAATAATAATTTAAAAATTAATTTAAAGTTAGTAAGTATCGTATAGAGGAATTTGTCACGTTTAAGGCTCTTTTCTTTGTCATAATTCGAGAACCACTAGTCCGAATAAGCTGAAACAAATTTAAAAATTAAGAATTACAATTCCTTAAATCGGTTCATACAACGTTTCGCTACATAAGCAACAGTATCGCAGTTATGAATAAATGTATGAAGAAAAAAAATATTTTTTGCCCAAAAAATTGAAATTTTTTATTTTTAATTCATAAAACCGTAGCGAATAATGATTTTGTCATTAAATTTGGTCAGTCATAGTTTTATAAGACAAGAAATCACATTGTTAAATTTCGTAAAGATAGGTCGATAATTTACAATAGGTCCCACATAAAGGGAGCTTTTTAACTGTCGGTGGACGCTATCGAAGATTGGCCACAACTTGGTTTTAAATGAAAATAATTTATTTGCTCTAATAAATGTTGTTAAATTTTGTGAAATTTTATTCCAAGAGGATTATTCGTTAAGAAATACCAGATTTATTTCCAAATTATTCACTGCAGTTTGTATATATCCGAAGAAAGTGGTAGATGGATTGCATTTGGATACGAATAATAATTTGAAAATGGCATAACTTCTTCCAATGTCGGTCGGTTAATAAAACTGGTTTTATTTGAAAAAAGATTTGCCCTGCTATTTAATCCTGAATAAGTTGTTTTAAAAAAATATTTTAAAAATTTTGATTTTAAGTTCTTCCGTTAGACTACAGGTCAAAATTAAAAAAATGGTCATAACTTCTAATTTCCACGTATCGTTATTTAAATTTTTTAGAGAGTACAGATATAGCGCTTTCAAACCCTATATTCACTTTTTGTAGACTATTCTTTTCGTAAAAATCTCCCAGAACATCCGTAAAACATGTAACGCTCAATACACAAAAATGTCAAAAATTCGAAAAACACAATTTTATTTCAGGATCCATTGATTGAGGCGAAAACTAAAATATGTATTATCTTACATTCTTTAATAATTAAATTGGTAAAGTTAAAAAAAACACAAAATCTACACTTAAAATGAGAATAGCACATATATTCACTTTTTGTAGACTATTCTTTTCGTAAAAATCTCCCAGAACATCCGTAAAACATGTAACGCTCAATACACAAAAATGTCAAAAATTCGAAAAACACAATTTTATTTCAGGATCCATTGATTGAGGCGAAAACTAAAATATGTATTATCTTACATTCTTTAATAATTAAATTGGTAAAGTTAAAAAAAACACAAAATCTACACTTAAAATGAGAATAGCACATATACTATTTGCATTTTTGTACATTAGTATACTTTGCAACTAGTGCCCCGGTAGACTAGTTGGTAGTGATCTAGTCTATCAGCGCCTCAGCGACGGGATTGCGGGATCGATTCCAGCCAGAGACTCTGGTTTATTTCCTGCAGACAAGCGTAGAGCTTCGCGGGATTGGTATAGGAAGAAAAAAAAGTTCTTCAATAAGTCGAAATTAAGTTTAATTAAGTTCATTAAGTTTAACAACATGAGTCTAAAATACAAAATTTATTGTTTGCTGGCGCAACGTGACTAAAAGTAGACTTTTCTGTGGAAATGCCCATTTGTAATAACTGCATTTCATTTGTTGCAGTGGTATCTTTCCATATTCTAAATAAATATTATTATTATAATTTTTGGTGGAGGATATCAAAAATTCGGCGTTAGAGAATAAAGCATTGTTAGTTGATTAAATTGAATGTCACTGCCCCGCCCCATTTAGAACACGAAGATGCCAAAGTGGGAGTCGAAATAAATTTGTTTTATTTATTTAATTATTTATTAATGTAAAAAACATACATATATCTTCTTTTAATTAATATATATACATATACATACATATTTAAAAAAATTCAAATCTACTAGAATCGAAAACTTAAAAAGTAACAAACATTTAAAATAAATCCCATGTTTCTTTCGTTTTTCTTGTTTTATGGGACTATTCGCGCAGTATTTTGTTAATAGAAATTAAATTAAACTTAATAACACTAAAACAGCAGAGTATTATTTAATAGTTAATATACTCATAAAGCATAAGAAAAAACATACGTAAAATAAAAAGAATAATAAAATTAAATACAATAAAATTGCAAATTATTACAAAATAGCAAATAAAATTCTTTAAATAAAGGAAATCTAAAAGACAAAGAAGGAAAATTTGTTGGGTAAGATAAAGAAAATAAAAGAGGGTTTTAAATATTAAAAGTGTTAAAGGTTACGCCAGGCCTCTACTCTCTTCTACTCGTACGCTTTCAACTTATTTTCTCTCATACAAATACTCATCCTCGTAGTAACGCGGTGTTGTGCTGGCTATAAAGATCTGGGGACGCCTTTGCTGCAAAGAAATGTTTATCTCTTCGGGTGTACGATACACCTGTTGTTGGTTCTGTTGTAAGTGTTGCAATTGTGGTGCAGCGGTAAAGAAACGATATGGCGATGGTGTTACAGTGGGTGCTGGTGCTTGATTACGTATTTGTTGGATTTGTGCTTGAATTTGAGGTTGGATAGTGGTTACTGGCAAAGGTTTACGATAGACTGCGGTTTGTTGGGGTTGCGAGATTTGTTTTTGATGAACAGGTTGATGACGTATAGGTTGTTGTTGCTGCTGTTGTGGCACAGATTGTGATCGTTGATATTGTGCTTGCTGTTGTTGTGTTGCATGTTGTTGTTGCTGTTGGAAGCCAACCTGTAACTAGGGGATTATAAAGACAGTCATAAAATTCTTTTTTTTTGTGCTTTGATCTCAATAAACTTACTGGTTGTCTATGATGTTGTACACGGGGCCTAGGCACTTCATCTTCATCCTCATAACGATCATTGTCATAGTAACTCTCGGGGTAATAACGTTCCGAATAACGCAATGTTACATTGGGTTTACTTTGATGTTCTTGTAAATTTACTGGCTTATACAAATACTCATTGACAATGTGATATTTGGAGGATTGTTGGCAGATATTGTCATTTGAGGGTGGCATACAAATCAAATGAATTTGATGGAAAGTAAAACCTTCAGGACAGATCCATGAATGGCGTTGATTTTCCTGACAATAATGAAACACTTCACAGTTAAGGGTGTCATCAGCATAGTAACTGGAAGAGATACGAATATTAACAGTTTGTATTGTTTTAATTGTTTCTACAGTTAAAGTTAAATATTTTATGAGATTGTGAAATATTCATTCATTGTTAAGCATGTCTTTTACCTGGCTAAGGAACAAACTTCTAATTTAATTGGTAAAAATCGATCCATTATATACACATATCTTTTCCAAATATAAATTAACAAAATTGTGCATAAAAGCCACACAAATATACCCCAGTCTTTTTATATATTTCTAAAAAAACTTAGTACCAAAATAAAAATCGTCGAAAATTAGCCTGGCGGCTGATTCTGGCAGTCTTGATCGAATACTTTTTCGATTCGAAAGCACTTTTATTTCTTATTCTTTTATTCGATACTGAACAAATCAATATTATATTTTCAGTGTTGTAAAAAAATTTATTTGAGATTTCACAACACTGAAAAAATTATTTCGATTCGTTCAGTATCGACTGAAAGAATTATAAATAAAATCGCTTTCGAAAAAGTATCCGATCACGATTGCCAGAATTAGCCCCCTGATGTAAGTTAAAACTTTTTTTTAAACCTTTTACATAAAATCTGTTTAGGTCTATAAATCATGGATTTGGCCCATTTATATATAAAGTCTCATATATGATTGTATATAGAATATTTGTAGCATTTGCTTGATTTATTGAAATTAACTACTACTCCAGGCCATGTTCTTAGGTCCAAATAGACCAATATTTTTTAATTGATATATAAATTTTATTCAACATTAATAATAAAGCAGTATTCGAAATTGCAAAAGGGAAGAGTATTTGGAAAATATATTCGGCAATTATTTGCGGACAACAATAGTTAGATCAGATTACGACTATCAGACATTGCGACTAATGATAGGAAATAGTACCACAGAAAATCAGGTAGAGTGTGCAATCAAATCCCTTAGTGTCCGTTTACATTGTGCGATTTTCGTCTTTGCGATTCGTACTTTATAGGTGAGTGGGGAGAGGGGAACTAATTGCTGTAAGCGGGAACTTATTCATTGTTGCAGCAATTCTTGCGCTGATGTTAGAAGATTGGGAAGGGATACTCAGTTTTATGTACTCTGAAATTCTGTGTTGTTTCATAATTCTCACACTTTTTAACTTGAAGTTGGCTAAAGGTGTATTTTTATATTAAGGGTATATGTAATAGACCCTAGCGGAATCTTATTCACCTTAACAGTGTCAAAATTGTACTTCCATGAGTACTGTGCTACCATTTCACACACAACCTATATATAAAAAGGAAAAGAGGAAAGAAGATAAAAAAAACTAAAATTGCAAGACTAAAATGTCATAATCCGGACACTTAGGTTAATTTTCAAAGAAGAGTTTTTAAAAATTGCTGCAACAAAAATTGTTAGTCTGGCCGATGACTCTAAGAACGAAAAGCTACTGTTCCAGATGAAGTCTCATCAGATATATTAAAAATGATGGAAGTAACATTGTACTTTTAACAAAACTATTTCACCACATTGAAAGATATCCAGAAGATTGCCTCAAATCCACGTTCATAACCATTAAAAAAAAAAAAAAAACACACACAAAAAAGTACAACGATTAACGGCTTTTTAAATGATAAAAAACCGGAAATATGAAAAACGTTAAATATAAATGGGTGAGATCTAATTTGGCTTTAAATAAGTAAATGGAACACTCAATTCCACGTTCATAACCATCCAAAAATAATTCACGCTAAAAGGTGGTACCACTACTTGCTTAATACGAGGGCGGATCCATAAGTCCGTGACTTTTCGAACTTCCCTCGTAGTAATATGAAATGCAACACAGCTCCCATCAAGTAGTACCACCTGTTAATAGGCTACTGTCAAGTTTTGAGCAAGTTCCGTCATTTACTTTGCGTTTAACAGCTGTTCAACATACAACCTCGTGGATTTTTTTAAAAATGGAAAAAAGTGAATTTCGAGTGCTCAATAAACATTATTTTTTGCGAAAAAAAGCCGTCAATCAAACCAAGGAAAAGCTTGATAAATACATTGGGGCTCTGCACCATCGATTTCAATGGTAAACAAGTGGTTTACTGACTTTCGTTGTGGTCGCACAAGTACAAATGACGCTTAACGTTCTGGACGGCCAATTGAAGTCACTACACCCGAAAATGTCGAAGAAATTCACGATATGGTGTTGGCCGATCGAAGAGTAAAAGTGTGTGAGATTGTTGATGCCATAGGCATTTCACATGACAGTGTGGTTTCGATTTTAAATGATCAGCTGCGTTTAAGAAAGCTGTCTGCAAGATGTGGGCCGCGTTTGCTCTCAATTGACCATAAACGTAATCGTGTGACAACTTCAAAGGATTGTTTGGAGTTTTATGGAACTCGAAAAATCCTATTTTGTGGAAGGGATACACAAATTGGAGAAACGTTGGACTAAGTTTATTGATCTTAAAGGAGATTATATTGAAAAATAAATTTTTTTTTTGTAAAAAAACTGTGTTTCATTCAAAAAGTCACGGACTTATTGATCCGCCCTCACAAAATGATACAGATCCGTATATATCAAAAATGTAAAAAAGAATTGGGTGGAACCCAATTTGGTTTTAAAAAGGGAAGGGAACACACGAAGCTTTATTCTGTGTTCAAATTTCAGTCCAAAAATGTAGGAATGTTAACAAAAACTTATTTATGTGCTTAATACTCTACGAGGGGGCTTTTGATACTGTGCAACAAGACTTGGATATTCTGGTAACAATTGGAATAGACGATAAGGAAATCATTATACTTCACAAATTAATATCAACGAAGAAAGAACAGAGGCAGTAGCAGGCTGCAGTTTATCTTTAACATCCAAGAAGGTATACACGTGAACGATTGTTATATAAACAACATCCAATACGCTGATGACACTTTATTGTCCGACAGCATATCTGGTCTTCAGAATCTCAATGCATGTAGAGAATCACATCGACTGAATATCAATATGTATTCACAATACAAAATATATGATTATTGGTAGTAAAAATATACATAACGCGACAGCGTTAGAACAACAAAACTCTTGTATCGCAAGAGTGCAGAGTTTCAAATATCTTGGGGTTGTTCTAAATGAACAATGGAGCGGTTCGAAGGAAATAAAAGTCAAAATTCAATAAAAACTATTGTGTTGTTCACGGAACAACATAAAAATACATTTATTTAAATTTTTTTAAATATATTTTGTAACTGTTTATATAGGGTGATTCAAGTAGAGATACTTTTTTCAATAGCCTTTATTTGACAGATCACGTGTGAGTCGTATCATGCTGTCATGTTATTTTTGTTTAGTATTGCTTGGCATTTCATAATGGAAAGACTTACGCCTTCCCAAGCGACATCGCTTCGCTCTATGGGTTCTTGAAAAGTTCCAAGAAGATCCGACGTTTTCGAGGCAAATTTTGTTCAGCGATGAGGCCCATTTCTGGCTAAATGGGTATGTAAACAAACAAAATTGCCGCATTTGGGACGAAGAGCACCTTGAAGAGATTCATCCAGAAAAAACAACGGTTTGGTACGGTTTGTGGGCCGGTGGAATCATCGGTCCATATTTCTTTAAAAATGATGCCGGTGCGAACGTAACCGTCAATGGCGACCGTTATCGTGGCATGATAACCTACTATTTGATGCCTGAAATTGAAGCTTGTGATCTCGGCGACATTTGGTTTCAGCAAGACGGCGCCACTTCCCACACATCGCATCAATCAATGGATTTATTGAGAGAACACTTCGGTGAGCACATAATTTCACGTTTTGGGCCGGTCGATTAGCCACCAAGATCGTGTGATATAACACCGTTAGACTTTCCTGTGGGATATGTAAAGTCTAAAGTTTATGCGGACAAACCCGCTTCGATTCAGGCCTTGGAGGAAAACATCACGCGTGTCATTCGCTAGTTACCAGTCGAAATGCTCGAACGAGTCATCGAAATAACGACTTATTTTATGAACAATACGAAAAAAACGTTAAACACATTTTCTTAAGAAATTAAAATTATGTAATTTTATGGTCACTTACATTCGAAAATCGAAGGGGCAATAAAGAAGGAGAGATACATTTTGAAATGGGCATTTCTAAATTATACCAGAAAGTTTTAAAGGGGTAAATGCCGGATACATTTAAACAAGGTAGCTGCACTACTAATCTGGCTGTCCCTTTGTTGTATGCAGTTATAAAGATTTGACATAATGAGGTCATATATTTGACATATAGAACTACATACAAAAGAAAGGAACAGCCAGCATAGGCTTCCCTAGTGCATATACCTTGTTAAATGTGAATTGGTGTAAATATTTAAAAAAAAATTCTGTTTTTTTTATTGCAAACTTTAAAATTTTGGAAATATAATTGGAAACAGTGTTAATTTAAAGAAATCCAATAAAAAGAAAAACTTCGAAAAACATACCCCGTAGTCTTTCCATTGCAAGCAAATTTCGATTGTGCCAACAGTAGTGACAATCTATCGGGTTCCTCTTCTTCCTCCTCTGTTTCTTCTTCACTTGACTGTTTCTGTTTAGAATTTGATCTCACATTTTGATTATATTGTTGCTGATGTTTGCGCTGTTGATATTGCTGCCTTGGGGGTTCCTCTTGATCTTCCTCCGACTGACTATAATCGTAAAGGGGTTGTTGCTGCTGTTGCTGCAGGTGATGTTGTTGCTGCAGATGATGTTGCTGCTGTTGCCTATAGGCTAAATGTGTTTGCGCCTGAGTGTCAAAAAGATCATCGCCCTCATCGTCGCTGGCGGCATCTATGGAACGTGATTGGAAGCCTTGCGGCTTGGCAGTGGTAGCTGAGGCGGTAATGCTTGTGGTGGCGGCCGTTTGACTATATCCCACAAAACATGCCAAGGAGACTAGTAAGAAATAATTGAAACTGCAAAAAAAAAAAAAAAAATTAATTAAGTGCATTTACAAACATTATGTACATATCGTTCATTTGCTGCAACAACGTCATAAGTCAAAAATCGCAAATTTTTTTACTTTACTAATCCCGCGAAGCTCTACGCTTGTCTGCAGGAGGCCAGAATCTCTGGCGGGAATCGAGTCCGCAACCCCGGCACTGATAGACTAGCTCACTACCAGCTAGACTACCGGGGCACCCCGGTAATTTACTAATGCGTAGTAAATCATTCTTATGAAGATATTGTAAATATTTCTTATGAAAATATTATAAACTCAACTCCTGAGTGAAGAAAAAAATTTTCTTTCTCTATTATGTTGTGTACAAATTCAAAATCTTAAATTAGTTTTATGTTAAAATTATATTTTTGAGTTATAACGATGTTGCAGCATATCAGCGATATGTTGAAATTCATTTTGCATAATTACAAATGTAAAAAAAAATATTGAACAATTTTGAATGTTTTGAATGTTTTAGTTAAACGTGATTTGTTGTTAAATCGATTTATTAAATAAAAATTTATTGTGTTTGTTTTTTAATATTTTGTCAAAATGTTTGGTGAAAGCATGATTTTGCCTATATCTATTGAATTAAAGCCAATAATTAAATATATACATTGTTCACCTTTAAACGCGGGAGTTGAAAATTTTCCTTACTTTAAGGTTAATTTTCAAACTCGAAACGTTAAAAGTGTCTTTTGGAAAAGTGGCAAAGTTAAAACCTTCATGATATAAAATACATGATCAATGCAATCATTGTTTTTATGTTGTAAGTTCTTTTTTTTTATTATTTATTTGTTTAACATGAGACATGTTCCATCAGTCACCTGTGTTTAAAATGTTTGTTTTGGTGTTCGGTTGGCTGTGATTAAATACAGCGGCGCACTGTGGTCTGAGAGGAAAAGTTAATTTTCCAATTGTCACTTGATCATTAAGTTGGGCCTTATTTTTTATTTTCGATTTTTCAAAAATTGAGAGTACTTTTGTTTGAGGTTAGGATAAAAAATATTTAACAAAAATTTGAATCGGGTTAAAATCGGCGTGCCGCAAAAGGTTTCAAGTTCGTGATAGCGAAATTGTAGGAAAATTGATAAAAAAAAGCATCCCCTATTATTTTTTTGTCCCCAATATTTCTCTAAAGCAAACTCACCCGCTATCTCCAACCAGTGATGCCAAGAGAAATTTCAAAAAATTCCTACGTGTCTAAATAAAATTCCCTCTTTTCCCTACAAACAAAAAAATTATCCCTACACTATTCCCTACGTTAAAAATGTATTGGTTTTAGCTTCAGGCAAACAAATACATACTCTGTTAACATTTCGTAAATATTATAATTAAGGGATTTATTAACATTTATTAAAAAAAAGCATTTATTAACATCAAGAAAAAACCAAAATAAACATTCTCACACATGTAAAAATTCAATTAAAAAAAAAATACAGAGTCACAAATTTAATTTAATTTAATAATTTAATTTGGCAGAAACGCCACTGTATATCCTTCAATCTAGAGTCAAAACTAAGTCAAACTGCGTGTTTGATTTTCATCTCCTCATCTTTTGTCCTTTTTAAAGGACTTAACCTTTTTCAAGAATACTTTTTTTATTAATATAAGTATCTAATATTTTTTACCAAACTCGGTACCAAATAAAATAGAAGGCTTTGTTGAATATAAAAAAAAATCTTTATTTCAAAATTTTAAAAAAATTCCTTTTAATTTTAATTATCCTTCCACATGCTTAAAAGTTTTCATTAAAATTTTTTAAAAATTCCAAATTGTATGACTTTATTTCTCTTTGTTTCATTCATTAAACATTCTCCTTTAATATTCGCATATATTTTTAGCGTATGTGAGAGCAAATGCAAATAACAAATATTTGCGATTAGTTCGCAAATGTGAACCCAAATATTCGGCTCCCCTAATATATACGTACATGATTGTGGCACTTGTTGAAGATTGCCAGGCTATTAGAGCTCTTAGTAAAATACTACATTTGTACCTAAATGCTATGGTATATGAAAAATTTTAATTTTTAAATGAAAATAATACGAATATTTACGTATTTTAACACAATATATTGAAAATGAGACAATATTTTGAAAATTCCCTTCATTTGCCTTAAAACAAAATATCTGTCTTTTTTTCCCTACGCCGTAAATTTTCCGAAAAAATCCCTACAAAAAGGGAAAATTCCCTACTATTGGCATCACTGTCTCCAACCCTTCAGGAAATCCTCACACAAAAAAAAAACTAAAAATGAATTTTCATGAAAATTTACCAAAATAAAAAACAATGGAATTTCAACAAGTATAAAAGCTTTGAATGTGTATCTTATCGTAGAGCCAAACAATTTCTTAACAGAAACATCCGTTTCGTGATTGTAAAAAGCCAATTGTGTACATGAGAAAAGGCGAAAATAGTTTTTTGGCTAGACCTGCTCCAAAATGTGAACAATTTTTTGGGGGCTCTTTTTATTTTTTATTTCTTGTACTGTTTTAATTTAGAGAATCCGCGAATTTTAGTTCACATATTTTGTTTTTTCGACACCTTATTTTATGTACATAAACGTATTCACCTCTGAGTTTTCCTATTATATTTAAATTTAAAACACAAGCGAAAAATTAATAACAAATTAATATATTAAGGTATGTATCTATATTTAAGTATATTTAAATAATGATGGTTGGTCATACATTTTACCTCCCTAGGCTTGACTTCTGAGTAGCTCCTATCTATTTCCCCCCAATTTCGTTCTCATCCTAACCCTCTTTCGGTAAGCCAATTTTTAACCGATCGAGCTCAAATTTTTATCAATTTTTTTTATCCTAGCCTCACACAAATTTGCTCTTTGTTTTTGAAACAGATGAGTTTTCAATTTCTTTATACATTGAGGGTCAACCTTAAATTCCAGTTGGCAATAGAATTGGCGGGCCGCAGTTCGTTCCTTTTAATTTAAAAACCTAAAATCTTCCACTTTGCGAACTCAGTAATAAACTACTACAAACGGTAGAGTCCTTGGGGGCTACTAGTTCCCGCAGCATTAGAATGCTTTCTGGTCGGACGCCATTTATACTAATGCTTTGCGAATGTACCCGCAAAAGTCGATGATTTTATGTCCAGGGTTACCGTTGACAATATTGAAAAAGTCGCACAAGTACACCATTTTTCATTGAAATTGAGAAAATTCCAAATGAAAATGAGAATTTCAATTTGAAATTGAGAAAATTCCAATTGAAATTGAGAATATCAATTTGAAATTCAGAAAATTCCAATTGAAATTAAGAATATCAATTTGAAATTGAGAAAACTCCAATTGAAATTGAGAATATCAACTTGAAATTGAGAAATTTTAATTTGAAATTGAGAAAAATCCAAATGAAATTGGGAAATTTCAATTTTAAATTGATAAAACTGAATTATATGATTTTTATTATATTCATGCAACAAACATCAGGATGAAGAAATGAAAATAAATACAATGAAAATAAATAAAAAGTATTATTGGCCAGATCCAAAGCTGATTGATAAAACGTTGTAGTATGTTGTATGGCTCTACTGCAATCTCCAGTAGACAGTAAGACATGTATACTTAGAAGCCTTAATCACCTCTTCTAAAAAGGCAAGCCTTTGCTCTCCTACAATGGGGGGAATTACGTTCGGTACATTCATATTTGTTTTCGCCATACTTTTTATTTTTGACCAAATAATTTCAATGGGGTTAAGCATCGGTCAATTGGGGCTCAAACGCAGGAGTGTAGCTGGAGAGTATTGTGAAAACAAAGATGATACCAAACGTTATTCCCCCAATTTAGTAGAAGAGCAGAGACTTGACTTTTTAGAAGAGGTGATGCTTCTAAGACATGTACAACTACTGGATATTGCAGTAGAGCCATACAACATACTACAAAGTTTTACCAATCTGCTCTGGATCTGAAAGATGTGCCTGTTGGTCAATAATGCTGCGATTTGTATTTATTTTAATTTTTTCCATCATTATGTTTGTTATGTACGTTCGTTGTATGAATATTAAAAAATATATATTTTTATAAATTAAAATTTCTCAATTTCATTTGGAATTTTCTCAATTTCAAATTAAATTTTCCCAATTTCATTTGGAATTTTCTCAATTTCAAATTGATATTCTCAATTTCAATTGGAATTTTCTCAATTTCAAATTGATATTCTCAATTTCAATTGGAATTTTCTCAATTTCAAATTGATATTCTCAATTTCATCTGGAATTTTCTCATTTTCAATGAAAAATGGTGTAGTCGTGTTTAAAACAAAAAGTTGCAAAAAAAACCGTTTTTTTTTAAATTATTTTTATTAAACAAAAAAAAAAAAAAACAGCTAACAAAACACACAGAAAAAATTACTAAATTTCTCCAATCACCAAATTTATTCCAAACTCATAATATCAAGCAAACAATCACCTATTACCAAAATGATTACATTGATTACTAATAAAAAAAATTTTGAAAAAATATTTTCAATACATGATATTTTAATTTTAATTAAAGAAGTGATAAAAAAAACTTTGCCATTTCAAACAATGTGTTTATTTATTTAAATAAATATTGACAATTCCGAACAACAATTCTTCATGTTTAAATTATTTTATTTTAAACGAAAAAAGTCAATTAAGATTTTTTGTTATTTAATTAAAATTTTAATTGAAAATTTATTTCAAAACAACTAAAATGTTAATTAAATCAAAATTAAGTTTTTAATTTTCATTCAGCTAAAAAAATAATTGATTCAATTATCACATTAAACATTTTAAACATTTTTTAATTGATAAAACACTTTTTTTCTGTGCAAAAAGAAATTAACAATGCAAACCATATAAAAAGCTAAGAAATAGTTCATTAAAAATGTGATTAAGTACAATTTTGTGTATTAATTTAACATTGATTTTTAAAAACGTGTTTGCGGATACTTTAATATATAAATTTTACGTTTTATTTTTTTGTAACTTCGTCTCTGTATTTTCGCACAAGTTCATACTTGGCATTAGAGATGAGCGATCCCGTGATTTTTAAAGATCATCGTGATTAGTGAATGTGATTTAAAAATCACTGCTCCTTTAAACTGTGATTGTGATCACGGTTTATCAGTTTTCTGTTCTTTTAAAGCAATTGCGGCCAAGCTATATGTACAATGCGCGAGCTTTTGCAAGAGCTTTTGTAAGCACTTTACAAAGAAACAACAACAAATTGTAAGAGCTTTCCAATCTGCTTACTTTCATATACATACATACTTGAACAAATAAATTTTGGCATAAAAAAATTCTAGAAAGATAGAAGAGAGAATGAAAGGAACAGCAATATCATTCGACATTTCATTCAAAAAAGCTATTACCCACACAAACAGTGAAATATCATAAATTAGTATATGTAACAAAATACAAAAAGAACGACTTAGAAAGTACCTGTTACTTGACAAATTTGGTCACAACTGTGATTCGTGATTTTTCAGTAACAGTGATTAAATCACAGGTACAGAAATATCGCTCATCTCTACTTGGCATCCAACCTTCTATTTCGGTATCTAGCGAATTAAGACCTGATAGCTTGGACTCACACGTTTATACTTTTAACCTGTTGGTTAATTTATTTTTCATTAATATCAAAATAATTTCAAGCAATTTCAAAAATGCCTTAGCGTCATTTATAACATTTTCAAATTCAGATATGAGCCTTCGTAAGAGGTAAATAAAGTTGGTTTTAAATGAAAATCATCCTAGATTGGCATTGAAATTCAATTAAAACGATATAAAACAAGTCAAATTCAATATACTTCCGTAGTTAAATTCGTCTTGATACAAAATAATCACCTGATCAATCGAATGAGGTTAACATAACCCGGATAATGTTTTAAACAAAATTGTAGTTTTTATTGAAAATTTATGAAAAGAAAAAAAGCAGTCAATGAAAAAAAGGAGGAAAAAGTCGCACAAAGTTGGAAAAAGTTCCAAAATTAGACGAGTTTAAAAAAGTCTCACAAAAAGTTTCAGAGACTAAAGTTGCACAACGGTAACTCTGTTTATGTCAAAGAAACAAATGTTCTAGAAGGATTAAATATATATGAAGTTTAAACTAAAACATTTTTCTGCAGTCCTACTGTGCCAAGCATTTTGTAGCTTCTTCATTTTTTACTTCTTGAAAAAAAAACTTGCAATCAATGAAACATCTTTATGATATGGGAAAATTCCTGAACGAGACAAAACAGGAAAAAAAATTCAACTTCAACGTCTGCATTTACCAAACAATCAAATAATAGAAAAGTGCGCGGGAAAATTTATTTCGTTGGTTTTTATTGTGTTAAACACACACACACACAAAAACATATGTATGTAAATGTATTCACTTATAAAAGTATACTACTAGTATTATACATAAGTACTTCTCTTGGTTCCTCAACCATCTTTTAAGTTTTGGGTTAAGTAAGGTTTAGCGTTATTAGGAAAATCTTTTGAAGACGTGAAGATGAGGCGAATAATAGTAGACAAACTTCAATATGTATTGTTGTTATTGTTATTCTCTTTTGCCTTTATTGTTGTTGTATGTAGTGTAATGTTTTTGTTTTTGTCTAATATGCTTATGATGTGATTTTGTATATGATGATGCTTTTATTTTGTTTTTAATATTTGTTCTGTTGGTGTTAGTGTCTGGCTTTTGTCAGACTCAAAGTCATAGTCGCACAGTGTTTTTTATTTCATCTTCTGTGCAGTCTTCTTTATTTTTATTTTCAGAAATTTTCTGTTCAATATTATGCAACAAGTAGTTGTACGTCAGTCAGTCAGACAGTTTCTAATTTTTTCAGTGTGTTTTTCTTTTTTTGTTTTTGTTGTTGCTTCCTTTAGTCCCATTGTTGTGGCTTTTATATAATTGTCGGCATTTTATTTGAGCAGGTCATAGAAGTAGAAGTGCAACCAAAAATAAAAAAATTTCCAATGAAAAAAGCCACAAAGACAACCAAATGTCTTTATAAAAA
Organism: Pollenia amentaria; assembly: GCA_943735925.1. Classification (NCBI taxonomy): domain Eukaryota; kingdom Metazoa; phylum Arthropoda; class Insecta; order Diptera; family Polleniidae; genus Pollenia; species Pollenia amentaria. The sequence continues at coordinate 175,649,925 of OX031010.1, read as the reverse complement.
AAACAATTATTTTGGTTTATTTTTGCTAAATTTGGTGTCATATAGATTTCAGAGGTTATTTCTTTAATTTTGAAGTTGATACGTAAAAATTAATTTTGACGAAGGTTGTTCATTGTATTTAATATAATTTTGGAACTTAAAACCCCCACAAATGCTTGTAATTAGAATATGAATTTATTGGGCAAATAAAAGAACGATTACAAATATCAAATATTGCTGTAACAGTAACTGATATGATTTTTGGGGTTTTGATTTTTGGTTCAATGAAAAATCTAACAACCATTAACATAATTTTTTATTTTATTTTAAATCTTTAAAATTGTATTTCAAAATTTAATAGATATTAAAAACCTTAAAAATTGTTTATTTATGTTTGAGAAATTTTTAACGTATTTAAAAAAAAAATGTATATATTAGTTTAAATTGACTTAAATTTGAGATTTTTCCAATTTGTTTTCAGAAAATGACAATACAATTTTAGATCTTTTAATTCATATTCGAAATACACCAAGTGAAAATGAGATTTTAAATTTTATATACAAACAAATAGCAATGAACATTTGGATTATAAAAAAAAAATTTTAAAATTAAGAATTTAATAAATAAAATTGAGAAATCTTAAAATTTTATAAAAAAATGGACCCTCTTAGAAACGAAAAGCCCCCTTTAAAAAAATCATTCTATTTCTTTCAAAAGTTTTTTTTTGTACAAAAGTCACTCTTATCTACAAAAAATTTCTGTGTTATTTTTTTTATAAAAAGTGTGTCAAAAATATTTTCTGTTTGTTATCTAAAGTCCCTGTTTTGAAGTTGTGTTGGTTTTTATCAAAAATTTAACATATTCCCTTTTTTATCCCAATAAGTTATTTTTTTTTCACAAAAAACCCAATTCTTTTTTTAACCCGTATATTTTTTTTAATGAAACGTAACTTTTTTGTCAAAATTGTCTCCATCCCAGCAAAAACTTTACTTACCTGGTAAGTAGGCAAGTAATGTTGGAGAAATATAAACACTACTTATTTTTCGGCTGAATAACTACTTATTTTTGTTCGAGTTGTCCACAGAATTCAGTAGTTACAATACACTTACTAGAAGTCACAAAATATCTATTTATTATTTAACTACCAGTAAGTTGAATTGTAAGTACTTACAATATACTTACTAAAAGCCAGAAAATAACTAGTTTTTACTTAATTGGCGCTACTTAATAGACCTAATAAGTAGTTATGGGGCTAAATACCAGTAAGTAAATATTCGGTACTGAAAACAAGACAACTAATAAGTAGTTATTTAGCTGATTATTAGTAACAAAATATTCATAACTGAAAATAATAGTAGTGAAAAGTACTTACTGAGGTCATTACTAGCAAGAACTTATTGAGGTTTTAAGAATAATGACAATTGTAATGACAACTACTTACCAGGTAACATATGAAATAACTACGACCTATTACCCAAATTCAAAAAGTTTTTCCTGGGATATGAAATAAAAAAAAATATACATACATGTATATTTTTTGGCTCATACATACACAAAATAAGAAAATCTTTTGACAATAAGGAATTATGAATGCGCCCTGCTCTCTCTGATACCTTAAAAATGTTCCATAGAAGTTTGACTTGAACCGAAACTTTCTTAAAACCAACCAAACATAAAAAAGTATCTCTCAGATTTCCTTATGAGTGAAAACGCGACAACAAATGCGGGCAAATTTCTTACTATCGCAATCATAAAGTTACTTTTTTTGACAGCCGAGTAAGGGGGTTTCTCTCTCTTTTAATTCTAGTCAATCATCTATGACCTAAACTGTTACTACACAAAGGGGGCAAATTCGTTGGCTATCATTTACAAAAACAAATATTTTTTTATATATATTCGACCATCCGAATTAATTGTTCTTTTTAAATCGAAAATTTTAATATTTTAATCTTTTTTTCTGATTTTAGTCATAGTAAGCCAAAGCTTAATATGAGGTTGTATTGGTGAACGAACAACCCAGAAAACACAGCTTATTTTTATATATTTAAGTCCGAAAATATTTGCTCACATAGATAGGTGGGGTCTAGGGTTGCCAATCCCGAACCCGAGAATTCCGGGATATTCGGGACTTGAATTTTTCAATCCCGGGAATTTCCGGATTTAGTCCATCCCGAAATCGTTAACTTAATTTTTTGGTTTTATCTTTTTTTATAAAAAAAATTCATTCCCCTGAGAGGATAGAGAACACAATATTGATCTTTTATATTTGTTTGATTAAACCTGTTAATACGAGTACTATCATTGAAACCGAAAGAAGAAAGTTTATCTTTGTTATTCTTTTTAAGCGTGTCCAAAAATTATTAACAATTTTTAAGAAGTTAAAGAAGAAAATTAATCATTGAATTAAATGATTTTTGAATTGCACAAAACAAAAAGGAAAACCAAAAGTTCCGTGAGGTTTTATTATCTTACACTGGTGCACCAAATGCAAAAACTTAACTTTACTCTTTACAGGTTTAGGCATATTAAAGTGTTTTCCCAGAGTGGGCATGGGACCTACGGTAATTTATGGATCGATTTCACGAAATTAAGTAGTGCAATTTATACACTACATAATTCCGATATCCCGAAAAATCCCGGAAGTCCGGGATTTGATTTTTTGAAATCCCGAATCCCGGGATTTTCGAAATCCAGTCCCGATTGCCATCCCTATTAGGGTCCCAGCAGGAAAACATGGAATGAATAACATATATAACTTATTATATAATATATAATTTTGAATCTAAAATATAATACGTTCCTTCGGTATCGACAATGTAATTTTTCGCGACAAAAAATAATTCAAAAATTTGTAAAAATAATTTCGGAAGAATTGGTTATGAATTATAATTATGATGGAATAAAAAGAAAATCATCCGTTAAGTCATTAAGAAATAAGGCATTGATGTATGGTGTATATACTTTTTCGTCCCTGATATACATACATAGTTAATTTTCTTATGTGTGTATTATTTAAGGCTAGTTTACACGGTAATACAATGTATTACGACATGCCAAAAAATGAAGTAGAATGAGAAAAATCGTACCATGTAAAAACAAAATATATTGAGTAAGAGAGAATACGGATACAAAATTTGACAAACGGTCGGTAAATGTTTATTTTCTAAACCATTTTAGGAACTTATGTATTCTCATCACACCAGAGGTGCATTTTAAATGTATATATTGAAGGTGGTACCATTTTTATACAATTACAAAAACAACGAAAATCAACTTTGGAAATTTTTATGTAGTAAATATTGTAAAACTGTGACCATCTGCTTTTTTGTTATAAACTCAGCTGTTTAATATCTTTACTTTGATTTTACCTTTACCATCCGTGTAAACATGAAAAATACTTACAACAGATTTTTATTTTTTTTATTTTAAACAGAGAGAGAATTTCATAATATCTTGATTCTACAAAGTCGTAATACGTTGTATTACCGTGTAAACTAGCCTTTAATTGCATAAGTATTAACGCGTGAGGGATACAATAAAACATAATATGCCACGGATACAAAAAATAAAATAAATAAATTATTTTTCAAATAAACATAATTTATTATTTAAATTATACCGGGGAATTAATTATATAAAAAAACTTCTCAAATTGCTATGAAAAGCATCTTATAAGGATAATATAAATAATAATATGAACTTGTAATGTTTGCTGGATAAGTATTACTGAAAAAATAACATTAAAGTATTCGCCGAATGTGCTCACGTTGTTGTCTCATTGACGACCAAATGAGAAAATCATAAGAATATAATATGTATGTATGTGATTGGTCTCATCCAGGCCTGCCATATTTCCGATTTATCAGCATTTTGCCGGTTTTTTGCCTCTTAATTAATAAAGTGCCGATTTCGCGATTTTTGCTCAAAATATGCCGATTTTTCCATAAACACTTAAAACACGGCAAATTTAAGTTTGTTTTAGTATAACTTATTGATTTTAGATAACATTTCATCTTCATATTGATGATGCCCCAACATCAGAATTGTGACATGAATGTTATTACAAATGGTATCAATGAGGCAAAAAGTGACATCACTCCAAATACGAACGTCATCCTAAAATGGTTGTCATATTTTATGCGTCATCTACGCTATGACTACAGTGACATCAATTCGATACCACATTTTGTGTACACTGATAGAAAAGGCGTCATAAAGCTGATGTATTTTAACATTAGTACAGACAAACTGTCATCAGTCCGATGACATAATATATCATGCCATCAGTGCAATGAAAAACTGTCATCAGTGCGATGACATAATATATCATGTCATCAGTGCGATGATATAATATATCATGTCATCAGTGCGATGACAGAATATTTCATATCATAATATATTAGCAACATTATTTTCATGTTTAAAAAGTAAAATTAGAAGCAAAAATTCCCATATTCTATTTTTTTAAATTAATTAATACATCATATTAAAAAAGTAGAATTATTACGAAAACCATATCGGGCATGCTGCTGGTGTCTTATAATTGATAGTTCTTCTGTTAACAAAGGGCGGAATACAACAAAAGTGAAACAAAATTGTGTAACGGGTAAGTAAATAATGATATTCTCTCAATTTGACTTAAGGTCAATTACAATGACTCAATTTGAAGACAGTTTGTCATCGCACTGATGACATGCTTTATAAAACCGACCTTGGCATCACAGAAATGGATGCCAATGTGTCATCCCTGATGACAATTTGGGCTCAAAAACGAAGCCACATGTCATTATACTGATGTCAAAATACATCAGCGTTATGAAGCAATTTCTATCAGTGTACCATTAAAAAGATTCAATTTTTATTATGTAGTTCAGTGCTTCTACTTAAGGAAAGAAGGTTTAGATTTATTAAATAATATATGCAGTGTCTGTAATGTGCGTTTAATCCAACAAATACCTTTTTATTTTAAAAGCATTCTTCCGCAAATGTGAATTTAATTTTTTAGCCAACTCAACCTACATTAAATAAAATATCGATGTTTCCTGGAAATTTAATCTTTGCAAGGAATTTTTTTTCTAAAGATTATTTCAAATTTATTTATTCGAACTGCTTTGATGCTGATATTAGCGGTTTTCACTCTTGGTAGTAAAGTACCCTTGCAGACGTTGTTAATCTTATTAATGTAGGTAATGTTCTAACAATGTATTTAACTTTTATTTACTACTGTGTCGTTGAAAAATCACACAAAAAGCTGTATTAAACACGTGTCTCAAATCTACCAGAATAAAAAATTTGAGCAAACTCTATCTCTCTCTCTCTCAGCAGATTCATTAGTTAACGAGTACAATACATTCGAAAAAGACACTCACCCTTTGTAGTAAACAATCGTATTTAATTACACACAGAGGGTGTAAACCGCTATTAAAAACTTGTTTAACTTTAAAAACATTTTGGCCTAAAGTACAAAATATATTTAAATATTTTTTAATTAACTACAATTTATTTGTAAAAATTTGTATTTTATATGTTATAAACATTAGGCAATACTGAATTTTATTCTGTTGTGATTTAAAATATGTTTTATTTTATTTAAAATATATATTTTTAATTTGCCGATTTTGCCGATTTTTTTTTAAATATTCCGATTTCTTACCAAAGTCATCTGGCACCCCTGGTCCCAGCACACTCGTGCTAGGAATTGGCTACCTATGATCTAAACCAGAGCCCGGCAAAATTACTACACCGTGCTTTTTTTCTCACAATAACATTCGCTCTCACTTTGTAAAAAACAAACAAAATCATTTATTCTCGTACGAACATTCAAACAAGAAGGTTCTGTTGACGCTTGCTTAAGAATAACACTGCGAGAAATGTTCAAGACAGAATGGGAATTTGATTTCTTGTTTGCCGAAAATTTTTTTTATTATATTATATTTTTTTATATTATATTATATAAATTATTATCTGATCACTAATTCCACTATAGTTATAAAAAAGATTACCCAGTTTTGGCGTTTAAAAATATTAATGTGTTCTTATAAAAATAATTAAAAACTCTGCTAATTTTTTTCTTGAGTTTGATTATACATTATGCTGTTAAAAAAAATTATATATGTATTTGATGATACGTCATTTTTAATTTTGTAAATAACTTAAAATTATATAAAAATACATATGTATGTAACGTGAATCCTAATCAACAAAAATTTCAAATTTTCAAATAATATCTACATTGTTTTGCATTTAAGCTAACGATATGTGTTTTGTTTGTGAAAAAAATTCTTTGATGCCTGTAAAAGGGTCCCTTTTTCTTTCGTTAAAAATACGTACCTAAATGCAGAAATTATTAAGAAAAAAATAGCCACAAGAATTTGTTGGTATTTTGTGCTTGTAAAAATATTTTTGTTTCTGTACCAATCGCGTACCAATCGTGTTTTCTTTGAAAACACTTTTCTTAAGTAAGTAAAAATATTTAAAAAACAAGTTAAAAAAGTTTTGTTTCCTACAATTTATGTGTAAACCTATACACATAAAAGCAAATGTGACAGCAGGTAAAATTTTTGTGTAAGAAGATGTGTTTTATTGATGTATTAATGAAACTTTATTGTTTAGCACTATTTTTATTGCTTACTTTTTTATGCTACAATTATATGACCGAGTCCAAAGAGTTAACCTTACTAATTTATGGTATTTATTTAACGTAACTTTGACCTGTTATAATGACTTTATAAATTTTTGCAGGCAAACTCAGGTGCGCATTTGGTATTTTGTAGAAAGTTATGATATACCATTAGCCATTAGCGATGCAAAAGAAAAGCATCATATGTCGTTGCTGCAGGTCTGGCAAAACATTGCCGTCCTTTCGAATATGGGCAATTTTTCAAAGAATTGTGCAACGATGTATTAAAATGCTTTGGAGAAAATACTGAACAAATTCGAAAATTAATTAGTTCTGGTCCCTTTTCACCTCGGATTATAACGCGACGAACAGAAGATATCAGTGCATTTATCTACACAAATATAAAAAAAAAATTCTTAATTGCAAATATTTTTCTATTTGTTTAGATGAATGCACTGACATTAACGAGATAGCGCAGTTAATAATATGCGTAAAAACTTGCAATACTAACTTTGAAGTGCATGAGGAAATGTTAACGTTGGTTGCATTACATGGTAATGTAAAGGGAGAAACTCTTTTTAGGGTAATATGTGACGAAATTTTTTATTTTGCCCATAAAAGCAAATTTTGTTCTATATGCACCGTTGGTGCAAAAGTCATGGTTGGGAAAAACCACGACTTTAACATTTATATTTTCCATTGTAAAATCCATCAACAGGCATTATTTACAAAAAGCGTGAATATGATGCATACAATGCAAATTGTAACAAAAATAATAAATAAAATACGTGGTGGCCACAATGCTTTGAGCTACAGAAAATTTAAAGCGTTTTTGGATGAAATGAATACTGAATATGGCGACGTATTAATGTTTACAGAAGTGAGATGGCTCAGTAAAGGACGTTGCTTGGAAAGGTTATTCAGTCTTCGGAAAGAGGTGATGTTATTTTTTGAAAATAATCCATCGAATGAATCGAATGAATTACTAAGATATTTAAGAGATAACATGTTTGTATTAGATTTTGCGTTTTTAACAGATATTACCGAATTAATTAATCAGTTAAATCTTCAATTGCAAGGAAGAAATAAAACTGTATTTTCTTTATATTTCTCTGTAAAACAGTTTATAACAAAAGTTCAAACTCTGATTACAAATCTTAAAAATAAAAATTTAATTTGTTTTAAAAGAACAAAGGAAATATATGATGAATTTTCTAATAATTATAGACTTGACGAATATATTAGTTTACTTCAAGGCATATTAGATAATTGTAACAATCGTTTTTCGGATTTTTCTAAAATTGAGTGTTTATTAGAACTGCATAGCAATCCTTTAACATGTGATGTCAATAAACAGGGTAATGACATCAGAGAAGAACTTTTGAAAATGCGTTCGGATTTAAATAAATATAATTTCTGAATTTATTTTTGTTTTAATATATTAACACGTTTTTATGAAATTATAGTTTTTTTTTATTTTTCTTGAAGAATCGTTTAAGTTTTATGAAAGTTATTAATTTCTGAATTTATTTTTGTTTTAATAGATTAACACCTTTTTATGAAATTAGTTTTTTTTTATTTTTCTTGAAGAATCGTTAAAGTTTTATGAACGAAAGTATTTATTTTCTGAATTTATTTTTGTTTTAATAGATTAACACGTTTTTATGAAATTATAATTTTTTTTTTTTTTTCTTGAAGAATCGTTAAAGTTTTATGAACGAATGTATTTATTTTCTGAATTTATTTTTGTTTCAATAGATTAACATGTTTTATCGAAATTATAGTTTTTTTTATTTTTCTTGAAGAATATGATTTATTTAATTTTAATGATCTTTTTGTTTTCTATTTTATATAAAACATACGCTTATGTTTTGAGTTTTTACATTAACAGCCAGATTGATTCTAACAATAACAAAATAGCACAAAAATTTCTTTAAGTGCTTCTGAGAGGGAGAGTTATTATTCTCTCACAAAAAAACAAAAAGGCTGCATGTATGTGTTGCCGGGCTCTGATCTAAACTAAAGTCATAGATTTAGTTCCGGTGAAGATAGATTTTTCATTTGTTCGTTTTCATATTAATCTTTTTGCTCTACTTGTAATAGTTAATATTAATTAAAAAGTATTTACCTCAAAATACTAAAAATATTCACGATAGGTCATGCAAATAAAACAAAAAAATTAATTTATTCCCAATATCCGGTTTTTCCTAAAAAATGAATTAACAAGAAAAAGTTAAACTACCAACTTAATTAAAATCTTCAATTGTCATGTCAACAAAAGTAACAAAATCTATATAAATTTCTTAAAAACGGTACAAACACACATACATTTGCATGTACATATTTATGGATCACATATGCAAAACAAAAGACTTGAAACACAAACTTTGTTGTGATTTTTATATTTTTTTTGGTTGTGCTTTTGATTTTCCAAGTCTAGCAAAAATAAATCGCATAATGTATTTTTCTATTATTTCTCACAGTTATATTAAATAATAAAATTAAATACATTAAATACACAAAAAACAACAAACTTTTTTTTTATATTAACGATCATCACTTTTACTTGAATACACCAAGTCGTAGTACAAGTAGTTGTCTGGTTGGTTGCCGTGCATGTTGTACTGTACTGTCTTTAAACATTGCAACTGACCTTTTAAATATTGACAAAACAAATGCGTTACAAAGTGAAATATGTTAACTACCTTATGTGGTAGTTACGTTTGATTATACATAAATACATACATACATATATACATGTAACATACTATATATACATACTTATATATGTATGTATGAAATATAAAGAAGACATCTTTTTAATAAATAACTTAATATGAACATGCCCAGCAGTTATAGGAGTATTCTTTAGTAAAATAAAAAGAATTTTTTTTTAATAAATCATTTCACAATTTTAATTCTTTTATTATGCAACGAAGAATCAATTGACTCACCTATCAATTACTTGGGAATTAGTGAAGTAAGCAATTGGCTGTCTGAAACCGGTTTAGGGTACCTAATGAAAAGACTTCTTAGGCACATTGTTACAGAAATAATGTTAGTTACTCTTTTAGTGCAGGGTGCCTTTAAGCACATGTAACGTAATTTATGTAAAGAAGAAACCAAAAATAAAAATAATTTTATTTTATGCACCCATTTGCAAACTCATCTTCAACATAAACAAAAAAAAAAAAAAAAAAAAATCAATAAGACTAGCAAAAATACCTACTAAAGATAAATAGAAACTGTTTAAAGTATTCAAAACTTTTGTTGTTTGAACTTCTTTTTATGGCAAAACATTTATATAAGTGCAATTTTTGTAATATATTCGTAATTTTTCAAAGAAATAGCAACTTATTTTACATTAAATGAAGTCGTAATTGATATTCTTGACACAAAAATTGATTTTTTTGCTTACTATTTACTGACAAAAACATATTTTAAATGTGACTTTATTTTATTTACATTTTTTAATGCTGAAAATTAAATAATTTTTATATATAAGAAACGGAAGGTTTAAATACTCATGTGAAGATTTTGCAAATCATAGGGTCATGACAACATCCCAGCTGAATTGGCGCGAGCACCATTGCACCAATTTCCAGAAGCGCATGGGAAAATAATCAAATCACTACTGACTGGAAAAGAGGTATAGTCGTCACAATCACGGCTGCCAGATTTGACGACTTATCGTAATTTTGCCGATTTTTGAGTACAAAAGTAGACTACTGACGGTTGGACGATTTATATATACCCTGAATTTGACGTTTTTTCAAATGGCAAATTTTGTACAAATTTACAAATATTTTTAATACAATTTTACATTTTATTTAAAGTTCTTAGATACTTTCATTTATTTGATTGGCAGTCATTTTCATGTCCTAGCTGTTCATAATATAAAATACGCTTTACTTTAGCGCGATGCATATTTTATGGAGTTAAATTGTCTCAGTTGATACCATTTTATAAAATCCATTTTACAACCATTCTTGTTAAGCCCTTTCGCAGAATCTTCAACGTGTAAATTAGGTGTTCAATATTTCACTACTTTAGTTCATTTCTTACTTTTTTATGAATGCCAATACTTTTTGGTTGTGTTACTTTAATAATTCTGGTGCCTAGTAATGTCTACAATTCTTACTGCCCGTCCGCCGATATCGAACGTTAACGTTCGCATAGTAAATAACATTTAAAACAAAAACAAAATTTCAAAAGTTGTTTTTGTATTAAATGTAATTTTCTATGCGAACGTTAACGTTCGATATCGGCGAACAGCCTGTTAGTTCTCGAACATTTCCAGCCTTTGCTGCAGTAGAGTCATAACTCAAATTTGCATTTTCTAGCACCATACAATTTTATTCTTTCAACAGATGCAACTTGCATTTTTCCAAAAGCAGCGGAGGCTAGATAGCTCCAGCTCCTCAGCAAGGAGCGAGTGTTTTATGTTGCCTGGGTAGCGGTTGGAATAGGTAATAAAGGATCCATGTAAATGTTTTCCTATTTTTTGATACCCTCCTCGATAGGTTTGGCTTATTTATAAACGTTTTGCTATTTCCCACCAAATATCCACCATTTTGTTTTACCTTTCTAAGAACACTTGTGGCTAAGGGCGAAAATAACGATACGAACGATCAAATGTCGAAATCCATCCGGCTGTTTGGAAGATACGAGGTCATAAAAGGGTTATAAAACAATTGTTTAGAGGGTCCCTTGTAAGGGTCCTATCTGAAACACTTAATGCTGGACTTTGCTTTCATAATAGCCCTTACTATGGATTTTTGTCACGTTTCAGGTACTCAAAAGAAAATTTTTTCAAAACTTTCTATAAATGTAGCTAAATGTTTTCTTCTTTTAATGCGCGAGTAGTTGTTGGCTTGTTAAAATAAAGGTTTTACTTTTAATACTCCAAATAAGTGAGTAGTTTTACGAGCTGTAAGGCATGCAAGACGGTTTTGAAGAAATCCGATATTGGTCATATCAATATCATTAAAACTTTCCATAGAGAGCTTACAATCGGTTTAGCTTATTAAAAAAAAAAGTATTAAATGTGGTTAATGGCAAAATTGCCGAGGTAACGTAAAGTAGAGTTCTGCTGCAAAAACATTTTAAGAACGAGTGTAGTTTTATTTGCAAAGATAGTGAGAGCTTACAAATTTATAGAAAAAAGTGGTATGTGGCATGCAAATAGTCATATTTACTTCCTAAACTATCTTATTTTCCAATAATGTGGGACCGATTGATACTTTAATTAAACCTTTAATATATAAAATCCGTTCTAACAAACATTTGTTACATAAGTCCTCATCCATATATTAAAAAATTTACTGCAGAAACTTTCTTCGATCCTCTTTTAAAACTGCATTCGTATTCATACAATGAAACTTTTATTTTGCAGAATTTTAATTATTATTTATTTACCTTCTTCTTGGTAACAAATCCATAAATATTGCTTGCACACGAAACAAAGCTCACTTTTCCATTCGTCTTTCCCCTTACACCTTTAAACTCAATTGCCTTGCAGCAAACGTTAAATAGTGTGGACGGGGACTTAGCAACTATATTAACATGTTTAGTCCCAATTTATACAATGGACATTTCTTGTTGGACAGACGAAGTTTGATGGCGAGGAGTCGAAAAGGTTGAGTGTGTAGTACAAGACTATCTGTTCTGGACATTATCGTTTCTCTTTCTTACTTTTCGTAATTTTCATCTTGTTGTTTTATATTGTTTTTTAGGTCGTCGTCATCTTGGCTTGCAACTATAAAAATAATTCGCGTCTTATTCTTATAGTTGCATGTACGAAAGAACAAAACAAGAAGAAAATTTCTGCCTGACTTCTAATTTTTCATATGTTAAAGCTTCACCAAGATTAAAAAAGAATTAAAAAAAATGGCCGGTAATAAAAGTCTCTAGTGTAAATTGGGATTTAGCATACACTCGTATGACAGTTTAAAACTAGTTGATACGATACGAGACAATACATATCGACTAATTGACCCATAATTGTACCTTTTAGCATTTTTCTTAAAAAACTAATATCAAAACAATTTTTATCTTTGTATAGTAATTAGAAATATTCAGTTATTTTTTTCTTTCAAAATAATAAAGTTTTTACCATATTCATCACTTAAAATGTGCAATGTAATGTCTACTTTATAAATTTTCCAATTCATTTTTCTTTCGTTTGTGTGTTGCCTAATATGATGCAATTTATTTCTAACATCATTTCAATGTTGTTTTCGCTTATTTTTCTACAATTTTCCTTTAAATACAATAAAATATAAAGTATGCCATGAAATAATAAAGCCTGTAATCAATGCTTTGCATTGGAATTAGTTTGGTTTGGCTTAGTTTGCTTTTAAGCTGTCAACTGCAATTTTAGTTCATATAGCAAGAAATATTTTGCTAAAATCGAATATAAAATTTACCAAATATTGCATAAAAACGCACACAGGTTTCGTTTTTTTTTTAATTTTATTTTCTATTTGTTTAAATCTTACTAGGAAATCTTTCTTTTCCTTAAGCAGCTATAGCCGGTTTTTGTGTGGCTGCAAAAAGTAGATCAGCAGGTTGTGTCCTAGTTTTGGTTGAAAATTATAAATGCTTAACTTTTATTTTCGTTGGCAAATGTGTGTTTAAAAAATAATCCTTAAACTTCCTGATTCATAAATTGTATTAGATATACATAAATAAGTTAAGATATTTTAACGTTGGTTTGTAAGAGTTTGTAAAAGAAAAGACTAACCCAGATCTGGTATCCAGAAAACATTTCAGCAATTTCTAAGACCGCTTTCTCACACGCAAAGTTCTTTTTTGCCGAAATCTTAAGTTTGTTTCCCTCTCTCTCCTAAAAACTTAACAGCCGTAACTAAACAAGAGCGGAAAGTGATTTCTAGCTGTCAAAACTTCTCATGCCCATGCAGTTTGTAAAAAGCTTCCCCTAATAGCGCTGGCGTCAACGTTTTGTAAGTGGAAAATCCGATTTTGACATCGCGTTTAATAGTGAAGTTGGCTGCTATTGTTAATAAATAATGGTAATTTAGCTATTTTTTTTTATCAATCTAGCGGTTTTATCTCCATAAACAAGAAAGTTAACACTACTATTCGTGACACGCCCTTGTTAAGGTAAGAAATATCAGCGTAAAAGCTAAGAGGAAGAAAACCTTTCGCCTTCCGCTCTTGTTTAGGTATGGCTCTAAGATTTTACACAGTAAAATTTTAGTGTGAGAATGCAGTCTTAAGTTTTTAAATATGTATTTTAGCGCTTCCATTTACAGCGTTAAATCATTAGATTAGATTAGTTAAATAAATATTATCCGGTGGCATATTTAGGAAAGTTAAGCTGGTGGAACTTCCACGACAATTTCTCGCATAGATTTTAAGAAATTGATATTTAAAATGATTTTAAACCTTGAATCCACCAACTACTAATTGATTATGCTCTCCTGGTACCCAGAAAAAAATCAGTGATTTTCTCTAAGTTCTTACATAAAAGAATTAACGCTTATATTAAAAGCCATTAATTAGATTCGGTATAGATAAACGGCATCGGAAAAGATTTCGCCCGTAGTGTGTGCTATTTTGTAATGTGGTATGTGCTAGATAAATGCCTGCATAAATGTATTTGAAAAACACACAATAAATTGTGTGTGCAAAACGTTTGTGTACACCACAATGACAAGAGCTACGCGTTAAGCTCGATTCACCCATGCGTTCCGAACAATATTTTGTCCGCAGAAAATTTTGTGGTATATTGAGTTTGACATCTTACCTTTGAGAGAGAGAAAGTATTTTGTTCGGCAAGTTTTTTCTTGAATTGGCCGACAAGAAGACTACCAGTCATTTTACTAGTTAGATGACCAGTCTCTAACTTATTAATTCAATGTGAAATTGTTGCAAGTGTGTTAGTAAAAAAATGTTTTTTTTTTAGTTTTGGTTATTCATTTCTTGTAGGGTGGTTTAATTTTAATTCTTGTACAGAACAAAATGAACTTAGATACCACTTTTTTAAAAGTTGAATTGAGCTGCCTTATCAAATAGTGATTTTGCATTGACATTATAACAATTGTTTTTTTGATGAATAATTAAATAAAAAAAATAATTGTAATTAAAAAAAAAAATAAAATCTCTTTCCTTTTTTCGTCCATTTTCTTTAAAATATTTTTAGAAAACCATTTTGTATAATTGTTTACATCTGTAAACCATATGGTAGCTTTGTTTTTACAGACAAATTTTCCGAAATGGGTGAATGATTCTGCAGAACACTCTCAGTAAAAAAATTATTCTCTGGACAAATAATTGTTCGGAACGCATGGATGAATCCACCTTTACTGTTTCATTGCACAATTTAAAAAATGTTGTGGGGAATCCAAAGAAGTACACTCCAAGCAGAGTTGTTTTCTTTTAAAACTTTTCAATACAGAAATGGGTGAATGATTCTGCAGAACACTCTCAGTAAAAAAATTATTCTCTGGACAAATAATTGTTCGGAACGCATGGATGAATCCACCTTTACTGTTTCATTGCACAATTTAAAAAATGTTGTGGGGAATCCAAAGAAGTACACTCCAAGCAGAGTTGTTTTCTTTTAAAACTTTTCAATACAGTAAAAAGTTTGTGACTATACTCCTAGTATTTGAAAATTACCTCGCGTAGTCTGCGGGAATTTGTTGTTGACTTATGTGACGTATTTAACGGACGCATAAAAAAATTTGTTATGTTTACTTGCGTGTCGTATGTGGCCTACGCATACAAAGAACTGTTTTTGCAAACAATTGTT
Source organism: Pollenia amentaria (assembly GCA_943735925.1). Lineage (NCBI taxonomy): Eukaryota > Metazoa > Arthropoda > Insecta > Diptera > Polleniidae > Pollenia > Pollenia amentaria. The sequence goes on along the minus strand of OX031010.1, from coordinate 175,634,548 downwards.
ATTGCAATACTATCAAAGAAATTAACATACAAAATATTTCGTACATACATATCGTCAGCTCATTATTGGTTTTCCGCATATGCCAAAAAGTCGTAGTGGAGGAAAACGACAATGAAGGTTTACAAGAAGTTTTCTTAAATATACCCGATAGAATTTGTTTGTATTTTCACCACTGCATCCGGCATGTTTTGAAGAAAAATATAAATTTTTGTGAACGCTCGTGAACTAACTTAGAAGTTAATAGCATTTTAATGAAAGTGAAAATTATTATTTTGTGCCACATACGCCACTTTTCTAAATCAATTTTTAAAAAGTAGCTTTTTATGCTGCATACGCATACTTACTACTGTGTATTGAGTTGTTGACATTTTATTTTGCTTTTGCTTTAACTACTTTTTTTTCTTACGGCAATGAAGGGAAGCAACAGTGAAATTTATTTTCTTGTTGTCTTTTGTTTTGCTTTAACAACTTTTTTTTTCTTATGGCAATGAAGCGAAGCCAGGGTGAAATTTATTTTGAATGAGGAATTTGTTACATTCGCCAAACCGCGGCGTGTAGAGCAAACCAATACTTAAAAAACTTGAAAATAGTTTATATGGAGCAAAATTAATGTTTAATATCTCCGAAGCCATAAAAATTTCATGAATCAGGTTTTAGATTCAGAAGTGAGGTATTCAAAATATAGATGCCCCATACCTAACTCAATTTTTTTTTAAACAGTCGGTAGGTCAAGCAAATAATGAGCTGACGATATGCCAAACCCACATTAAAAAAATAAAGAAAGTGTGTTTTTTTGTTCCTATTCTCATCGAGTATTTTTCAGTCCCTTGTTAATTTTTGAAAGTATTTTTATACCCGCACTTTCACTAGAGTAAAACATTTGTTTTTTGCTTCTACACGTTCACACACTTACGAAAAATTTGTGGTCCACACTTCTCTTCAGTGCTTGCTTGTGAAAGCGACACTACAGTATAGACTTTGAAAATGTTTCAATGATTTGAAATATCCAGTGCTAAAATTATATTTAAATATGTTACATTCATTAAATAAAGATAAGATTTCTTTAAAGTTTAAATTTTAAACCGATATTGTCGTAAGTCAATTGATGTTGTGACCCAAGTTTTATAAAATTAAGATCAATTAAAAGTTCCCCCGCATGGGGTCAGAAACGGATTTTTTTTTGGAAAAAGTAAGTAATTTCTAAACGGCTAAGATGATTATTGTTTTTTTATAATATTGGCGCATATTCATAAATGATCACCAATTGTTAACTTTTTTAAGTACCTATTTAAGTTATTCACAGTTGGTTACTTTCAGCATAAAAAGTTTAGACTTAATTATGGGTAAAGCTGTAACTAAATGCTAACTAACTAATACATTCAAAGAACAGCTGATTGACTTAATTTTATAAAAAAAAACACTTTTTTAGAGTTTGTATTAATTTTTTAAAGAACAGAAATGTTTTTTAAGAGCTTGGTAAGCTTTTTAATTAATTACAAAATATATCGTTCAAAATATTATCGACATTTAATGTTTTCTACATGCCAATATACTCTGTTGCATTTCTTCTATTAGCTGAGAGCAGTTGCTACGTTAGTTATGAATTGTGAATAAGATCTATAACTATCTATGAACTATTTTTTAGTTTCTGTTTTGTTAGTACCGATTTTAGTTATGATTTCTGAATATGCGCCATTGTTTTTTCTTTTTACCCTATTACAACAATTCGAGTTGGGATAAAACCAGCCAATAAAAGGGAAATGTAAGAAAAGATAAACTCACTGTTTATTGTTGTTGCTTTGTTGAAGCTTTGATATTGTTACAAGTAAGACCTGAGTGTTTAAAATTCTTATTCACTTTATATTCTTATTTGTATAATATTTTTAGCTTTTCTAAAGTTTTTGGAAAAAGTTTCCTGACGAGCTGGCGTAAGCAACTAGCGAAATTCGCATAGAAATTAGCTTTACCTCAACAATAATTTTCAGTGTTTTTATCAAAAATAAAAACTGGGAATTTAGCACGTCATAGAGTAATTTTATTAATAATAAATTGTTTATTTCCGAAAATAACTTTTGATTATTTATCTTTATAAACAAAATATCTTAAAAAACTCATTCAACTTAATTTTGGATAAAAATTCCTTGGTAGTTTTTCTCTTCTCCCAATTTTCCTAGTTAAATTCAATTGTAAAAAAGTTAGAAGGACAAGAACTTCCCGCGAATTTTATTATCAAAGTTGTTTTTGGGAATACTATTTTGTATTAAAAGATTTTGTTTGTTGTGATTAATTCCCTTTTAAAATAATTGATAAAAAATACTGAAATTTATTGTTGGAGGATAAGCTGTTCCTATGCGCATTTCACTGGTTGCTTATGCCAGATCATCAGGAAACGTTCTCCTAAATAATTTTAGAAAAGCCAAAGCTATCAGCAAACAAGACTACAGAGGGAATGAGAATTACTTACAAACACTCAAAAAGTATTTTTTGCAACGATATCAAAGCTTAAACAAAATACCAAACAATAAATCAGTGATGAGTTTTTATCTTTTTTACATTTCCCGCTACAATTAGTTGGAATTCTCCCAACATTAATTGTAGTTGTAAGTGGGTATAGAAAAAACATATTAAAAACAAAAACAAAGTGCTTTTATTGTTTTCGCGAATTTTTATTAATAGTGTGCAGACCAAAACTTGAGTCCGTTACCAAAACTTGAAATCGAAATCTCAAGAATATTATTTATTTTCCTTTGTAAAAGTATGTCACACAACTTCACATAACCTTTTATTAAGCAAAAAATCTACTTTTTAATTACAATAATTTAAAATTTAACTGACCAGATAAAGTTTGGAAAGTATTGTGACAGTCTTCATAACAACCGAACATTGGTATGCTATTAAACGTCAGTTATTTGTATTTTGTTTTGTTGTAGCAAAACGTTAACATTTTGTTAACAGTTTTGGGGTTTTTTGTTGTTGTCTGGTTTGTGTTATTATCTAGTTATGTCTATAATTGAACTGTTTTTGTTCATTATTTACAGTTGTTTTATTATTTTTTGTTTCTTTTTCGGCCACAACAATTCGTTAACAATTTAAGGTCACTATAATTGCGAAAACTTTGGTTTATTTATTTTTATGTGTACAGCAATATAAAATTATTTTTTCATTATAATTTAAAAAAAAACTAAAACAAAATTACAATGTTTTTTTTTTTTAAAAAATTATTTTGTTTTGATTTTGTGATTTGTAAAGTTTGCAGTAAATAATGATAGTGAGACATTTTTAAGGTTATGAAAAACAGGGTTTTATTAAGTATGATCAATGACTAAAAATTGTAACAAATTTGCTAAAAAAAAATTTATTTAGTTAGTAAGTGCATTTTAAAGCATTTAAAAAAAGCATAGATGGGGGTAGTACACTTATTTTGCAGTTTCAACTCACAGTTAGTGATAGTGCAAAATTATTGCAATTATTTTGTTGATGTTGAGTGATGAATTGAAATTTAGCAGCCTCTCTAAACATGGGCAATAGTGATGTAAAAAAATTTTGCACTCAAAAAAAAAATAGTTTGATTTAAGAATGATTGATGATTGCTTTATCAGTTTATTGCATTTTTTTTGTTCTTCACTCATTTGAGTGCAACTTAAAATTTTGCACAACATTTTCAAACAAAAAATTTGTCTTTTCATGATTAAAGCCAGGAAATATTTCGTTATTGACAAAATTTCATGTTGTTTTATTTCCTTTGCTTTCGCACATCATCGCAAGAACCAAGAACTATGCATATTAAAACTAACGCTTTTAAACTTTTACTGCCCGTTCGCCGATATCGAACGTTAACGTTCGCATAGTAAATAACATTTAAAACAAACACAAAATTTCAAAAATTGTTTTCGTTTTAAATGTAATTTTCTATGCGAACGTTAACGTTCGATATCGGCGAACGGGCAGTTAGTGAGAGTCTGTTGATATGCAGCTGTTTTGATTGCATGTAAAAATGTTGCACTATTTGAATTGAGTGCAGATTTTATGCATTTAATCACCGTTAGTGATAGTGAAAAAAATTGCAATACCACTCAATTTTTTTTTTAGTGCTAGTGAAAAAAATACCAATCATCACTAAAGCTGGTTTAAAATAGTGCAAACTATTTTTTTGAAGTTTTATTTCGTGATAGTGCAATGCTGATTTAAATCAATATTTAGTGCACTACCCCCAACTATGTAAAAAAGTGGGGGAAAAATAAATAGGGGTACAGACTTGACCATGCTTGTCAATTTCCTTTTTTTAGTTGTCTCTGTTATTTTCGTAATATTCCACATAATTTTAACTTTAAGGTAATGAAATAAAAAATTGACGAACGAAGCTGATTGCGTACATACATGATTAGCTAAACCTGATGCACCTGAATCAGCACTAAGCAGCGTTGCCACTTTCTGAAAATTTATTCAAAAAATGTTCTAAGTGCCAGCTCGCTAATCAGAAGGTGTGTAATTCAAATTATTCTGTAATCCGAATTGAATTTTTGACGTATTAAATACTCTATAGTCCGCATTGACTGCAAGCTCGCTAACCCGAATTTTTTTATTTATTTTTCTGCTTTTTCATTATTGTGTCTGTTTTTTTTACAAAACCATGTATGGAATGTTAAAACTAACGGGATATCATTGAGATGCAGAGCCTTCTATGATTGACATACATGCCCAGCGGGGAAAAAAGGGAGTATGGATGCCTTCTAGAAGGCCTCTGCATTCTTTAACAGGTATGAGGCATTCTTTAGCAGGTAGATAAGAATGCTAATTAAATCAAAAAAATTTCAAGCAGGCCTGAAGTAAAAATGTTTCTGAGTTTTCCCGCTGGGTAAATATGTATATGTGTGTAAATATTTATGTAAGTATGTTTTATGTCCTGTTGGAAAAAGTTTAGTGGCTGAATGGTTAGTCCCGAGAACATAAATTTAAATATGTAATATGACAATGTTGAATCAGAGCATGAAACACCTTAAACTGTGCAGGCCTTATATACTTCAATAGATTGGGCAAAGGTATGCAAACAGATTACATGTAAATGAAAAAACAATTGCGGAACAAGGCTTTGGAAGCATGTGTACTGAAAGGGAAGCAAACGTACATCACAAATTATGTATGTTAAACAAACATAATATTTAAAAAAAGAATTAATTTTTTCATTCTTGATTAATAAAAATAAAATGAATTTGTTTTGAAATCCTGGCTTGTTCTTTGTTTTCGAAAATAGTGAATTATAATACATAATAACAGCACATCCAGTAATCCGAATATTTCGTTAATCCGAATCAGGGTCTGCAATCATTAATTCGCATAAGCGAGCTGGCACTGTGTATTCAAATATTTGGATAATTTTTGAACCCTAATATTTTTGTGTAAATTTTGTGTAATTTCGAAAAAAAAACATTTCTTAAAGTTTCTGAAAGCTTTTATTTTTATGGTCATAGTGAAATAAAATTTTGCAAGTTAATTAAAAAATAATCTATTTGAATGAGAGTTTCTTATGAAAAATGCATGAAATTATGGTTTCTGATGAAAATAAGCTACATCTTTGTTAAAATTGTCTATAATAATCTAGAAACCATTATTTCTAGATCCTACGAACCATTGTAAACTCAGGGTACAAAAGCCCGTCTTCGCTCAGAACCGTTTTAAATAACAATTAAATGTTTTTAACTTGAAGGCCAAATAAACCACACAAACGGCTTAACAAACCTTTAAAAAAAGCTTGAAGCATGTTTCTGAAAATATTAAATATTTTAAATATTCAAACAAACATTTTGTCGTTATCAAACTGCTTCTGAAGTTTATTTGGCCCTTTAGTAATAGATGTATTAGCAGGATTTTTTCATAATGGAAGAGTAGTCGAATAGTTGCAACAACTGATTTCAATTGTGTTAGATCATATGGTTTTAAAGAATTTTTTACCAACAGCTGAGTAATTTGTTGTTTCACTGCTGGCACCCCTGGCACTAAGTGCTCCATTTTCTAAATAATAATTCAAAAACCTTACTGCTTTTGAGGTTTTTAGATGAATTTTGAATCATGGCATTTGTTTGTAAATTACTATACTGCCGTGCTTAGGGAAAAGGGCAACTAAGTAAAAACGAGAATCAGAGAAAAAGGAAATTTAATGGCGTTTTCTTTTCTGAGTAATATTCTGCCTTTTACATTTCTTCATGCTCTTTTCTGAAAAATATGTGTTATTTTAAAAGTGTAACGCGCTATTGTCTCATTATGTTCCCCTTAAAGAAAAATGCTACATGATCAACACTCATTTTAATAAAAGGGGCATGAGTGTAGCATTAGATTAACAGTTGGGGGTTTTTTTTATTATTTCGGAAAAATATAAATTATTTTTTAAGCTCGTCTCTCGTGGTAATTATATATATGTAATTATATATGTGGCCGATTTTTATCGCAATATCTTTATTTATAAAAAAATTTAGTCAATGGGTGTAAGCAGTGTTCGAAAAAAAAACATTATATAATGCTCTTTAGTGTTCGGTACGGTAGAAATATGGAAAACACAAACGCTAATGGTGTTTGTATAGTAGACCTTAAAAAACGTTTCTCTGTTTGTGATTTTCGTACATAATAAAAATACTTTACTCATACAACTCAACATAAATATGAAAACCTTACATTGTGTTCGGTTTTTCGTAAAAAAACACAAAATTCGTTGTTCTCGGTTCACCACATTAATGTTTGTTCGTTTTAGTTCTGCTCAGCGCCCTTTAGGCTGGTAAACTCATCAAAATATTAAAAAAAAAATACGCGTACGAAAAAAAAAACACAAAAAGGCAGCAAAAAAGTTTACACAAACAAAACATATATACAATACACAAACGGGCTATTCGTGCTGTTACAAATTGCGCAAACAGCAACAAAAACACTTCACTCTTTGAAAAATGTATCTTCATATTAATGATGTGCTAACATCAGAATTGTGACATCAATGCTATTACAAACGGCATCAATGAGGCAAAAAGTGTCATCAATCCGATGGCGAACGTCATCATAAAATGTTGTCATATTTTATTCGTCATCTATGCTATTACTGCAGTGATATCAATTCGATGCCACATTTTGTGTATTATTAAAGATTATTTTCATGTTTAAAAAGTATAATAAGAAGCAAAAAATTCCCATATTCTATTTGTTTAAGTTATTTAGATAAATTTAGTCAACTTTTCAAAGTAGAAAGATTACGAAAACCATATCGGGCATGCTGCTTGTGTCTTATATTTGATGGTTCTTCTGTAAACAAAGGGCGAAATATAACACAAGTGAAACAAACATGTGTAACGGGTAAAGGTGCAATTAGACATGACATAAACATAATGCCATTGCCGTAACGATGACCATAGAAACCAAAATTCAATTGGTTTGTATGGTTATGGTTATGCCGTTATGTTAAGTCACCTATAATCAAATACAGTGTTGCCATAAGGTTGCTTTAAACATCTGTTTTGTATGGTTATGTTTATGTCACGTCTAATTTTAGCTTAAAGCCCAGTACTCTGTGATTGATTATTTCACACAAAAATTTTGACATGTATCAATATTATCTGTCTCGTGATTTTTCAAAACGTAACGTTTTTATTAGTTGCAAGTATACACTATTGTTTTGCGAAGGTAAACAAAAACCATGTTTTTTTTATTGTCATTAAAAAAAGTAAAACAATATTATTTTTATAATTTCTCAAATCAAAAAACAAAAAAATTTAATTTTATCATTAATTTAAGCGCTTTTCTAAATTTTTCTTACGCTTGTTATAAAAACCACTTTACAAATGCAAAATAAAAAATTACAAAAAATAATAAGCTGTTGCATAAAACTCCGTGCGAAATTATATGAGCTGCACTTGTTTCGGACGGAATATAAAAAATGCTGCTAGAAACATTTCGAATGTTTTTCGTAGTATAAATAGAGTACAACTCTTTCAACATTTTTTCGTTTGTATTTCACAGAAATTTTTTTATATTGAGTTTGACAACATTTTTCACGAAATACTGAACTGAATACCAGGCTTAAGTAAATAAAAACATTCTCTGACACATTCTCTCTCCGATGCTAATGAGTCATCGCACTGATGACATGTTTTATTAAACTGACTCCGATTCGGCATTTCTGTGATGACGATTTCGTTGATGACATAATTAAAGTTTTTAACCCTGATGACAATTTTTCAAAGTGATGTTAAGGCTGACATCACAATAATGAAAAGTGTCATGGGGTAAAAACGAGGACACTTGTCAAAATTCATAAGCGTCAGTGTAGTGAGAAGCGTGACTAAAATTTTTTGTTTGCTCATTCCTTTATCGATGAAAAAAAAAACACTTTAGAATATTAAAATATATTGTATGTCTTCAGAACCACTACAATTGTTCTGTTTTATAACGAAGAACAGAACACTTTATAATGTTCGTTACTTTCTTGAAAATAGTTACGAACGGTATAAAGGGTTGTGTACTGATTCGCAAACACTAAAAATATATATCGTTTCTGAGTGTGTGTACCGTACGCTTAATAATGTTCCGCTTATTTCAACACTGGGTGTAAGTTTCGGTATAGCCCTTTAAAACAATGTTGCAAAAAAACCTTAAAAGATAATTTAATTTTTTAATCTTTTATGGGCTAGAACATGAAACAAATTATTAAGTTAAGGTCTATTTAATAGGTAGGCCGATTAAGACCTTGCAAAAATTGTGTAACATTATTATCCTGAAAGTGGAGTAATTGGAGTGATTTTTATTCTAAGTAATAAAATGTAGACTGAGTTCCAAAAAATCTAATACTTTTCTGTCAAAAATGCTTCATTGGGTTTAATGATGCTTTGTTTGTTTCTTGTATACGCATCTATAAGTTTTTGGGGGCACTTGGGAACATATAAACTAAAAAACGGAGTGGTTTGTGTTATTTGAGATCTGTCAAGATATACATAAGGCCAACCGATGTGTCTCAAAATGTTTGCCAATGTCGTCAAATCATAATTTCAAAATAAGATTAAACAAATCGTGAAAGAAATAATGAACTTTGATTATAAAAATGAACAGTTTATCGGCCTTATTTATTGAAACTAAAACAGGTTAATAAAAGGTTTATTAAACAAATTTTCATTCAAAATCCATTTCATAAACCCTTTATTAACCTGTTTTATTTTTATAAAAAAAAAATCAACTACGACATATTAAAAAAATAATTTTCGATGCGCCCAAATTTCAATTTTCTGACTTCTTCTAAACTTTTATTTTTAAAAATTTTTTTTTTTAAATCGGCTGATTTAATTGTTTTAAATCAGGGTAGGAAAAAATTCTACTCGCGAGCACAATTCGAGTCAACTCTCTCATTTTAAAATTTGTGCTCGCGAGTTTTATTTTTAAACTCGCGAGCACAAATTTTTTACGAGTCATAAGATTTTTGTGCTCGACTCGTAAGCAGATAACAACTCGTTTTAAAATTTGTGCTTACGAGTTTTATTTTTCAACTCGTAAGTACAAATTTTATGCGAGCAGAAAACGAGCGCATACGAGTTGAAATCGAGCAACTCGTTTAAAAAAATTAATGTTTGCTTGTGCGAAGTAAAAATATACATACATATGAATTTTTAGAAACGAAGGGCAGGCAAATGTGTAGGAAGGGGTTATAAAAACATATGCACACATATGAATGCTGGGCATAACCATGTTGATAAGAATGTATGTGTGTTTGTATGTATAAATGTTTTCTTGTTTAAAAATATGTAAACCTGCAAAATGTTTAATGATGTGTAATAAAATGTATGCGTTCTTAAATGACTTAAATAAAAGTGTTTGAGATTGGTAACATATTATTTTCATAAAAGCTGCCTTTAATAATTATGAATAAAATAAACATTTGTCAATCGATTTTCATGGTTTATGGCTCATTTTATTCGCAATATATCTGGCTTTCTGATAAATAATAAAAAAAATTGTTCTAAATTTGTTAACAAATTTTTGAAAACAAAAAATAGTACTAATTTTGCTTGAAAAAAAAAGTTTATCGCCACTAATTTCTGAAAATGTCCGAAACAGTGGAAAATATAAAAAATGTTATTCGTTTGACTTAAAGGAAATATTATTAATAATCATTTGTTGGTGTTTTTATAAAAATCGGCCCTTATTTCGGGCGGAATATTAGTCAAGCCCATAAAAAAATTTGAAACTGCAAACGGATTTAAATTAACCGCTTCAAAATCTTTATATTTTATATGTTTTTATTTAAAGACTTACATTTGTTTTTGAAGACCAGTGTTATAAATGAATTAAGAGTTTTTTAGGGTAGCAAAAGCCATCACATAATTGTCTTGTGACAACCAAATTAGTTGATTCTTATAGAAAACATCAGCAGGTAGTAAACAATCACGACTATTTATAGAAAATGTGATCATTGATATGTTTGTTTGATCCCTAGTGAGTGGTTAAATGGGAAAGATTGTAAAAGTAATGTTTATACTCAAAAAAATGCACACAAGTGAATGCTGCTCATAAACAGGTAGATAAGTGTGTTTTAAAATATATGTGCAATACGTATAAATGTTAAATTTTGAATGATGTGTAATAAAATGTATGCGTTCATTAGTGACTTACATAGAAGTGTTTACGATTCATAGGAAATTAATGAACTGCCTTTTTTATATTTTCGAAACGTATAACATGATTGCATTCTTTTAAACGAATCCTTTCCTTTGCTATTTCTTCTTCATGGTTAGTTATACTTGTCACAACGTAATATTTGCTGTATCAATAAATACCTTTTCCCACCTTACTTCTGATCCATTTGCTAATGCTGTTCTGTGTTTCGATGAAATATTCATATATACACACATTTATCCACACATACAAACAAATAAACAGTAAAAATATATTTTTAATTAAAAAAAATTCATACGCAAAAATAAAACTCGCGAACAATTCTTTTTAGCTCGACTCGCGAGTTGAGTTTTATTTTTGACTCTTAAAATTTGAATTCTTTTCGCGAGCAATATTTTTCAACTCGCAAAAATAAAACTCGCTCGCGAGTTTAAAAAATAAAACTCGCGAGCAGTAAAGAATAATTCTTTTCAATGTTGAAAATAAAACTCGCTCGAATTGGACTCGCTCGCGAGCGAGTTTAATTCGAGCACTCTCCGTACTCTGTTTTAAATATAAACAATTTATTAACCTGTTTTATTTTTATAAAAAAAAATCAACTACGACATATTAAAAAAATAATTTTCGATGCGCCCAAATTTCAATTTTCTGACTTCTTCTAAACTTTTATTTTTAAATCGGCTGATTTAATTGTTTTAAATATTACCTTTCCAAGGTGAAATTGTACGCTAAAAATGATGGCGATAGCAGTTTTTCCGTACAATTTTACCTTGAATTTTATCTGATTAGTCAGCTCTGACGATATTTACACCAGCTCTGATTAATCAGCTCTGACGATATTTACATCAGCTCTGATTAATCAGCTCTGACGATATTTACATCAGTACTGATTAGCAAAATACTGTGGAGTGAGCAGTTCAGATATATAATTTACTAGTTCACGAAGTTCACAAGTATGAGAGGGAAACAAAATCACACGTACACGAATTTTTACATCAGTTTTTTCATATTGCCCTTAATAAAATGATAGAAACTTCTGATGTATAAACCCATCAGCAATGAACATCAGATGATGCATCAAATGACCGTCATCGTTCTTGTAGGGAAATTGGATATTTTCGATTAACTTCAGTCGATTAACCAATTAACCCTTGTAACAAAATTTTTATTTTTTTTAGTATAATAGCATATGTTTTTGTGGTTTTAATTATTTGTTTTGTCTCATATGCAAAAGTATGTGTTTAGAAAATATTTGGATTGGAGAAAATAGTTGGATATGAATATTGGATTCATTCATATGTTCAAATAATTATTTGCAAATCTTTTGAATTTAAAACTGATTTATCACTAGATCGATTGAAAAAGGATTCAGATATTATTCATTCATATGATCAAAACTGAATCAGTTAATCGAGCGATTAACCGATTGAAGCAAAAGCCCGATTAAATAAATACTCTAACCCTACAAAAAACCAGACTACTCTTCACATGCATGTATGGACTACTCCATAAGGGAGTAGGACTACTCCAATACCTAACCTAAATGTATGTAAAAACATACTCCAATTTACATTGCGATGTCCTAGGGCTGGACCACGCAACCCATCTATGCATTACATTGGGGTACCCCCAAAACTACTCTATGTCGCTACACCATAGAGCACCCATAAATACTAGTTTTGAAAGTACTCTATTTTACTACCCTATGGAGTACTCTTAGGAGGTAGTTTCGAAAGTGCTCTATTTCACTACCCCATGGAGTACTCTTAGGAGGTAGTTTCGAAAGTGCTCTATTTCACTACCCCATGGAGTACTCATAGGGGCTAGTTTCGCAGCTACTCTATTTCACTATAATTATTCCACTGTAATTAAATAATGTAAATTATCTTACCAATTATGTCAGTTTTTTTTATTTAAGTTTTTTTTACTTTTTATATTATATTTTACTTTTATTTTGTGCTTTAATTTAAATAACTTTTTTACCCGCATATTCATTTCTAACCTAAACAAATGACATAAGGACTACCAGAGCTGTAATTAAACACCAATCATTTTAAGTGTTGCCAACCGTCGTTAAAAAATTCTTGTTAAAATGAAATGGTCCATGGCTGCATTACGTAAGAGTAGTCCAAAAAGTACTCCTTTGGACCATGTACTCTATTCATTTTTTGTAGGGAATGCCTACTAAGAAAGCCTTAAAAAAGACGCGTAAAAATAAATAATGTCAAACATTTTCTAAGGATTAAGCTGGTTAATATTTCTTACATTCGGTCAAATATCAAATCCTTTTGAAAATTTTTTGCTAAAGGACTACATTTTTTTTGCCAAATTTTAGATTTACTTTCTGTTGTGTGCTTATATTACCGGTTATATAAATAAATCCAATGATATTTTTAATGCTGTTGGAAACCTAAATTTCCCATTAAAAATCGAATATTTGATTTTAATTTAGCTCCTTAAACTTCGTTTTGTAATCTCTGTTCTATTTACTTTTGACTTAAATTAGTTTTACTGTTGCTTTCATGTTAATTTGACAAGGCAAATCAAGTAAATTGTTTACTGCTTTACAAACAAAAGCTTAAATATCATATCATGTATTGCAAGTTGTCCACCACTAATTTAAATTAATTCGCTATCTCAATTTTCTTCCTCGTTCATGTCATTAACATTAAAGCTCTACAACAAAACATAATTAATACTAAATTTCATTTCAACTCATTATAATTATTTGTATGTATTTTATATTTACAAAACACAAAACACAATTTGTATTAAAATTTCTATAAACATTATTAATATGATTCAATAGCTTTAGATTATGATTCAGTAGCTACCGGCATTTCAAAAGACTAATTTAAATTGCTCTTCACACAAACTAAGTACCACAGTGCAATAGTGTTCAATGGCATTTTGTCCATTTTTTAATTGAGGTCATCATTAGTGTGATGATTGAAAGTTGTAAGCCAGTGATTTTAAATACTTTTACTTTTTGCGATCACTTCCCAGCAAAAAACAATTTAAAATTAGACAAGCTCTTTAAATATTTTCATTATGTCTGCACTTATACTGAATTGGTTTTTAATTAATGGCAAATTGTAAAAACATTTTATTTATACATATACATACATATTTAATAAAACAGAGTCAATTGTGTCAAATTCAATTGTGGGCAAGTTTAATTGTTAAAAAATGCAAAAAAAATTGTTAAATGTGCCAAAATAAAATTTTAAAAATCAAAATTTTAGACTTGTTACTCTTTTGGCGTATGTGCCAAATATAATTTCTCTTATTAAATGTTTCGCCCTTAAGAAAATTATGTAAATTTGTTGGTGGTATTTTGACAATAATATGTCATGCTATTTTTAAATTAAGGTTACATGATAATTAAGTTGTTTTCGTTTTGTTTAATTTAGATAATGTAATTTTAATAATTATCCGGCAATTTTAAATTAAATACTAAGGCAAATATGAAATAGAAAACTTAGAAATGCAAGGAGTTCAGGGGGTACACATTTTCTAAGATAATACTTCTTTGAATAGGGAGTATTCAAAAAATTGTATTATAATATTCCAAATATTTAGCAACACATTCCGAATCTCCACACTTCTCTTCCACATAATTTTCTAATTAGTACAACGGGTATACTCCAACAATGAACAATGAGAACTATATAACATAACAGTTAAGGCCCAATCATAATATGCATGAGGTCGCTTAAGTCAACTTAAGCAACTGTGCGAATACATATAAAACATATGTGGCCCACTATAATGTACTTAATGAAACTTTTCGTTAAGCTTCGGCAAATGTCATTTGCTTAAGCAAAGTGCCAAACTGAACGAACATTACGGAACAGTACGGAATCATCTGCTTCTGCTGATTGAATAAAGATAAATAAATTGAACTGGATAAAGATAAATAAAAAAAAAGCAAAAAGAAAAAGAAAAAGAAAAAGATAAAGAAGAATTTTACATATCTTAATTTTGTGTCCATTTTTAATAAATAAGTATGTACAACAATCACCAATTTTTGTCTTGTTAGAACATAAAATAAACATATCCCATGATATTCAATTGTTTTAAATTCCCACTTTCCCCGAAATATATTGCGTTATTCTCGGGAAATTTTGAACAAAACGTTTTTGTTAAACTTTAGTAAATCGTGTGGGGTTTGTTTCACCACGATACCAATATTTCGAGAAAAGGCTTTATATAGGGCATATAGCAAATTATAACCCTACTTAAAAAAAAATTCTTTCTAATCTTAGCAAACTGTAATAAATTGTCTTAATTTAACAACAATATTATTAAGTTTTACGGCTTTAAAAGTACTTATAGTAAAGTGTTTTGCGAGAGTGGGGTAAAGTCAATAATAAATTATGAAATAAAGTAGTGTAATTTCGAGTATATCCATGTAGGACTCTTGTCTTTAGTTGTTTTGTCTAACCAAATTTCACCACAATATCAATATTGCGGCCTTAGGCTTATTTATTTAGCTGATTTCCGAGAGTGGTGGTTCAGTACATTATTAACAAAAGAATTTGTTGAAATTTAATAACAATCGGTGCATTCCGCCACCAATTTATGTAAGTTCTTGTGAATTTTTAGGGTAGTTGTTCCACATTTGGGTGCATAGCTCTTTTTCTGCTAAGTCGATTCTGATGGATTTCATTTCCAAACTTCTTGAGAGAACTGGAAACAATTTAACACCCAAACAGATCTTTTCTGCTGAGTTGTTTAAAAGTAAGCGCACTTTAAACAAACGGTCATGACGAAATCGACTTAGAATTACTGAAGGAAGCAGAAAATACATATGTACATATGTATATACTTTATGAGTTTTAGATTAATATTAAAAAAGATTCACATCTCATATAAAAGTACCTTTTTATATAAAGTACCTTCTTATATAAAAGTACCTTTTTATATAAAAGTACCTTTTTATATAAAAGTACCTTTTTATATAAAAGTACCTTTTTATATAAAAGTACCTTTTTATATAAAAGTACCTTTTTATATAAAAGTACCTTTTTATATAAAAGTACCTTTTTATATAAAAGTACCTTTTTATATAAAAGTACCTTTTTATATAAAAGTACCTTTTTATATAAAAGTACCTTTTTATATAAAAGTACCTTTTTATATAAAAGTACCTTTTTATATAAAAGTACCTTTTTATATAAAAGTACCTTTTTATATAAAAGTACCTTTTTATATAAAGTACCTTCTTATATAAAAGTACCTTTTTATATAAAAGTACCTTTTTATATAAAAGTACCTTTTTATATAAAAGTACCTTTTTATATAAAAGTACCTTTTTATATAAAAGTACCTTTTTATATAAAAGTACCTTTTTATATAAAAGTACCTTTTTATATAAAAGTACCTTTTTATATAAAAGTACCTTTTTATATAAAAGTACCTTTTTATATAAAAGTACCTTTTTATATAAAAGTACCTTTTTATATAAAAGTACCTTTTTATATAAAAGTACCTTTTTATATAAAAGTACCTTTTTATATAAAAGTACCTTTTTATATAAAAGTACCTTTTTATATAAAAGTACCTTTTTATATAAAAGTACCTTTTTATATAAAAGTACCTTTTTATATAAAAGTACCTATTTATATAAAAGTACCTTTTTATATAAAAGTACCTTTTTATATAAAAGTACCTTTTTATATAAAAGTACCTTTTTATATAAAAGTACCTTTTTATATAAAAGTACCTTTTTATATAAAAGTACATTTTTATATAAAAGTACCTTTTTATATAAAAGTACCTTTTTATATAAAAGTACCTTTTTATATAAAAGTACCTTTTTATATAAAAGTACTTTTAATATAAAAGTACCTTTTTATATAAAAGTACTTTTAATATAAAAGTACCTTTTTATATAAAAGTACTTTTAATATAAAAGTACCTTTTTATATAAAAGTACCTTTTTATATAAAAGTACCTTTTTATAATAAAGTACCGTTTTATATAAAAGTTCCTTTTTATATAAAAGTACCTTTTTATATAAAAGTACCTTTTTATATAAAAGTACCTTTTTATATATAAGTAATCTTTTATATAAAAGTACCTTTTTATATAAAGTACCTTTTTATATAAAAGTACCATTTTGTTATAACATTTATTTAGGTTAAATATTTAAAAAAAAAATTATCTAAAATTGAAACAAATATTTTAAGAAAATTAATGAATAAATATTTGTTTCTTTTCTTATAGCTGTTTTAATAGAGTTTAAACAAGTACTAAAAATAACTTTGATGCTGCAACCAACAAGAAGCATGAAGATATTTCTCATAAATTACACAAGCAAAGATACATTTAGTATATAGACAAAAATATTATAAATTGCTGTAAGCATGTACTAAATTTGTATGTCTGCAGCATGTATAACCATAACAGGCGTTGTCTATGCTGCAATTGCGGCACTTTTTTTTGTTGTTTCTTGTTTTTATTACTTTCAATTTAAATTGTTGTGAGTTTAATTTTGAATGTGGAGATACTCGTACATCATGAGAAACAGGCGTATACGCAATGTACACTTTATTTAATTTACAATAATTCATTCACTCATTTAGTCTGTCGTACGATTTGTCGACCGGCCAGCTAGTCAGTCAGTATCTTATTCATTCATTGAATACGAGATTCACATGCTTAAGCTTAGAAGTGAATGGTTTAGCTCGCATTTCAAATTTTGTAAATTTGTTATAAAACTATACCGCTTTATTGCTGCTACTGAAATATTTTTTTTTTGTACTCAGCCACTAAATGGCCAAATAAAACTTTTTAGAAAAAATCATAATTTTTCGGTTGACAGCTGAAGTAACAAATGTTATTCATTTTTTACGCATAATTGAAATATGATCATGCGTTTATTTCAAAAACATATTGTATGATATGCAAAAAAAGAGCAAACCTTTATGAAAATTTTTTTCAAAATAAAAAATACACTGCACTTTGATTTATTTTATTGCACTAGAGATTGTTGCTTAAGTCTTTTGTTTTCTGATTTTTACACGTCATTCGAACGGGGCGTATGCTGCAGCTTAAAGTTTTCTTTGTTCATTTATAGCTTTGAAGTCTTAAAAAATCTTAATTTTGTAATTTTTTTAATACAATATCTATTATTTGGATTTTTTTTAGTTCAATTTTATTTTGAAAGGGTGTTTTGAAGTTATTAGCCTAGATTTTTTTAATTTTATGAGTGGTTAGATACAACTTATAAATGATCTTGGATTCTTAACTGACAGAAATTGATTTTTTTTTTAATAATAGTCTTAAGATATATTGATTTGATTTTTTTTTTAAATTGGTATGACTTACTATTCTAAAGGTATGATGTAATATTAATATGTAGTTATAATTTGTAGATGTTTTGTTAGGAATTGAATAGAGGCTTCTAACAAATAAAAATTATCTAGTGCCAAAGTTGAAATACTAACGAAAATAATTATGTTTAACTGTAAGGAGTTGGTTCAATTTGCGATGGATTGATCGTCATAAAATTTGTTATCACAATTAATATTTATATTTAACTTATTCTTAGGGCCTAGGAGTAGTCTATCAGTTTCATTACAATGGGTTAAAAGTCTACGTTGCCCTAGCTCAGCTTATTATATTTTATAAGTTATTCCACATTTTGGTTCATGACATATTACTAAACTGATTTTTCTAGATTTTAATTATAGCAAATTTTAAATCAAGTTAGTAGAGTAAAATCAACAACACACACTTTTCTTAACAAGTTTCTACAAACAGCACTCAGCTCGTTCTCTTTGCACGGGAAATTACGCTCTATCTAAAAATCCAATTAATTCGTTAAGCTGCTCTGGGTGGGGAAGCAACTTCGGCGGCATTGCCATTATATCTTAAGGGTACACAGAAAAAACTGTTGCCCCAAAAATAAAATCAGTTTTAATTAAATATTTAATCAAGTGAACTAAACGTTTAATCCATTGAAGTAAACGTTTAACCAAGTGAGTTAAAAGAATAATTATTACTATTAATTTGCACCAGAAAACAAATTAATAGATAATAATAATTAATTCGTTTAAATGCACACGTTTTAAATACACAGAAAAAAGTAACAATTGATTTTAATTAAAAAAATTTTAGTTTACAGAAAAAATTAATAATTTTCTCTAATCATCAAATTTATACCAAATTCATAATATCAAGCAAACTATTTGTTGATTTTGCTCCTATTACTAAAATGATTATATTGATTACTTAAAATTGTAAAATTGTGAATATTTTTTTTTTCAATAAATAATATTTTTAATTTTAATTAAAAAAATGATCAAAAACCTTTACCATTTCAAACAATCTGTTAATTAATTTTATTAAATATTGACAATTCCCAACAACAATTCTACATGTTTAAATTATTTCATTTTAAAGGAAAAAAGTCAATTAAGATTTTTTGTTATTTAATTAATATATTAATTAAAACTTTATTTCAAAACAACTAAAATGTTAATTAAATCAAAATTTAATTTTTTATTTTCTTTCAACTAAAAAAATAATTGCTTCAATTATCACATTAATTAAATTTAAATACTTTTTAAACCATTTTTTTAATGGATGAAACACTTTTTTCTGTGTTAACAAACATTAATTGAAACTAAGTAAACAAATTAATGGTATCAATTGAATATATTTTGATATTAACAACATTCTCTGCAGTAATGTTGTTGATATAACTAAACGTTTAACTCACTTGATTACATTTTTAATTAACACTGATTTTATTTTTGATTAATGCTTTAATTGGGTCAACATTTTTTTCTGTGCAATTACACCGTTTAACGTTTTGTCTGCATTGGTTAATGGTTTGGCCTTGCAAAGATCTATCGCGTTAAAGTTTTTCGAGGTTCAGCATTAGCCAATCGTTTCTAACCTAACATTTTGAATCGTTCTTAGAAAGTATCGACAAAAATCCATTCTAATTTTTACAAGAGGCAGACCTTGGAAATGTTGGCTTGCAACATGAAAATGTAGGTTAATAACTTGTGGAGAATTCTCATCAGGTGTAAGACGAAATTTGTGATTTTATATGAAAATTTTAAAGAGAAATGATTGCTTTTTAGTGGCTTTGCTATGACTTTTACTTTAACTTAAACCAAATTAAACTAAAAATCTATTTCATTATGATTGCCTACAAATGAGCATTAAAATAACATTTACTCTTTAAAATGTCTCTTAATTTAAAATCGTTGAAGTAGTTGACTAATTCAAGTTTAAAACTGCAAAATTAATATGCTAATGACATGATTATTCCTCAAGGAAAAGATAAGGAATTGAAGCCCTTAAACAAGACAAAAACAAGAATATCTTGCAAAATCCAAAAGCTTAATGCGAACGTTAACGTTTGAAATTTGTGAAACAGGCAGCTACAATATAGAAACCGCTTTTAAAAATCTATTTTATTAAAACATAAATGACGGAATTTCGAAATTTATTTATTTTTCATAAAATTTTCAAGTCGAGTTAACTTTCTAATAAAATCAAATTACTTTCACGTTTCGAATAGCAATACATAAATTTTTTGAAATATTTTCCGTTATAAAGTTTAATTCGAACATTAATGTTTGCAATTTCAAAACAGATATTTACAATATAGATTCTTATAAAATTTTGAGGGAGGAATTTCATAATTTGCTTACTTTCACAAAAGTCAAGCCACATTTGTATTTAAAGCAAATTACTTACACCCAATTTTCACGATGATTTTTTCCCCTATTTTAAAATCATGTCTTTTTTTGTTTGATAGTGAGCGGGGTAGAGAAGTAAGCAGGGTAGAAAAAAAGACATGAATCGTATTTCTGTGTTTCTTTTTTGACATTCCTCTTTGCACTTATTTGTGTTTTTTAATTTCTGTTTTATTCTTATTTCAAAATGACATGTGCTTATTAAAATATAGAAATATAAAAAATTTTAATTAAAAAAAATTCAAAATATATCAAAATTATGTGGAATAACGAAATTTTAAATATTGTTACGAATAAGAAACTAAGAAAAAATCAGCTCTGACTGCAAAGAAAAGAAACATGGTGAAAATTTAACAAGTTTTTGGAAGTTTCTTTAAAAAAGAAATACAAAAAAGACATGTCTTTTAAATCATCGTGAAAATTGGGTGTTAATCGTTAAATTTAATTAATAGTCAAAAATTATAGAATCAGTGTTGCCAATCCATATCTAATTACAAATATTGTGTGAAATTTTTACTTGCATGTGTGGCCCATGTGTAATTAGTTTCATGTGTAATCTATGTGTAATTTTACTTTAACATCTATTTTTTCACTAATTTTTGACAGTCAAGATTTTCTTTTCGAACTTTGAGTTTTTGTAAATTGTTTTTCAGTTTCCATCACAGTCAACATAAGCAGTATGAATTGTTTTCGTATGACTTTGTTTACTGGAATGTACTAATTGCTGTAAAGCCTTGGTTTGTAGATTTTTTTTATTCAATTTAATACAACTAAATTGAATCAAGATTTTTTACATTCATCCTTGGTGCTAATGTACCCATGAAGCCTTACCCTGCCTTTACACATGCAAGTAATTAC
Source organism: Pollenia amentaria (assembly GCA_943735925.1). Lineage (NCBI taxonomy): Eukaryota > Metazoa > Arthropoda > Insecta > Diptera > Polleniidae > Pollenia > Pollenia amentaria. The sequence goes on along the minus strand of OX031010.1, from coordinate 175,613,330 downwards.
TTGCAAGTAGTGTATTATCAACGGAAATGTCGAAGAAATAGCCGAAAGTCTTGCAAGTAACTTGAGTGTTTACACAGTAAATTGTAAGATTATTTTTCAAATGTTCTCGAAGCGAAAACATCTTATGAAAAAAGCTTAATTTTTGGGTTAAAAAAAAGCATTATCATGTAAATGTTATCACGAATTTTATTTAATAATATTAAATATAAATAATTTAATTATTTCTTTATTTTATTTTTGGTCCATCTTGATGAAAAAATTATGTTTATTTTTAAAATATGTGAATCCAGTATTGCCGTAGTTACCGATATCATAAAATTTCTGAGAAAATATTTTGATTAAAAAATTTTTTTTAAATGCTTGCAATTTATGTTTTAAAAAACAATGAAGATGTGTTGCTTTGTAGTAGTGCTTTTTTTTATTTTTTATTCTTAAAAACACACAGAAAATCAACAATAAACATAATTTTTATATTAGTAAGTACTAATAAATTGATACCAAAGGCATCCACGGTAACACTGTTTCTTTATTTGTCATTTTACTTGCTGCAAGTGTCAAAAATTTACTTGCAAGCAAATTCTCTTGCAAGTTGGGCTGGAAGTGCGAAAAATGTGATGGTGTTAGTAAAAATGTGTGAGTGTATTGAGTTTTTCGAACTTGCACTTTCATGTGTAAACGCCGGGTTATGGCCAGTGTTTAAATTGCTTGCTTTAAAATAGCAACAGTCGCACATTTTTGCTTTGTTTACATTTTTTGCAGCAAATTAAAAAACTGTGTGTCTAAGTGTTTACTTAACTCTTTGATTACGAGTCAGCAAAAGCAAAAAAGCAAAAGCAAAACAAAGAGAGTAAATAATTTGTTTAAACTCGCTATGTGCATGTACTCTGCTTAATCTGTCAGCAAAGAAGCCACTTAAGAAAACAAATTTTCTGTTGCTGTAAGTATTAAGTTTTTGATTGTTTTTTTTTTGCTTTTAATGCGCTTAAAGTCAGCAAGTTAACTTCTTTGCTGTTGCTGTCGAATTTGTTTCGAATTTTTTTGGTATTTTGCGTTTTTTTTTTTTAATAAATAGGTACATACATACGTAAATGAAACTACACGTTTTTTTAAACTAATTTGTTTATTTTGTGTTATGTAATTATGTATATATTCTAGGAAACTAACGCCTGCAACAGCAAGCAACAGCAATGAAGTCAAAAACAGCAAAGAAGTTAATACTCGCTGAATTTAAGCACATCAATTTACAGTTAAGCCAAAGCAAAAAAAAAATAAACAAAAACTTATTACTTACAGCAACAGCAATTTTTTTTTTCAAGTGGTTGCTTGGCTGGCTTTTTAAGCTGAGAACATAAACATGGTGAGAATAAATAAATTATTTACTCTCACTTTTTCTGCGTTTGCTTTTGCTTTTTGCTTTTACTGTGTTCTTTTTCTTAAGTTAAGTTAAGCAATTACAAAAACATTAAAAATAGTCAAGCATTTTTAAACACTGGTTATGGCTTGTCTGCAGGTAATTACAATTTGGAAATGTTAAAATTACATTAAATAATTGTGGGTTTATTGCAATGATATAAGATATTTTTTAACGAGTTTTTTTTATTTTAAACTTATCTGGCATATTCATTAAACTAGTTGGCATTTCATTGTAGATCTTTGGTAATATTACTTTGAGGGTTCGTTCACTGTAGCTGGTCCTTGTGGTCTTGACTGTAAGACAACCTTTCGAGCGAAGTCGAGTGTTGTACTGGGGATTAATAGGATGTAAAAGCTGGCGGTCGTTTAAGTCCAGCAGGAGTGTCAGTCGATGTATATTTTAAATATTTAATACGTTAACTTGACGCGGTAGATTCTTATGCTGCGAGTGTTTGGGCGATGTGTAGTTAGCTATGTTGTGGTTAGTAGTATGTCCGGTTGGTTGGATATTCAGTGCATTTGTTGAGTGAGCAATGTTATTGTGATTTGGAAAACTATTTGGGTTGTCATCCGGTGGCTGAAGACTGCTGTGGTGGTTTCCGATGTTTGCATCATCCGTATACGAAGAGTTGGAAGTATTTTGATATCTGAGTAGTATTTTGAGAATACGATTTTGTGTATGTTGAAGACTCTTACAGTGCGCAGAGGTTCCCCATGCGGTAATACCGTGCCTTATGTAAGCCCTACGGGAAAGGGAACTAACACTAAACTTGTTACGTGACAAGTCACTTTAACATGGCGCTGTCCTACGAGGGGGTTAATTGGCACCTTTTTGACACTTTGTAACAGGTCACTGAAATAACCCTCCAATTTCGGTTTAAATAATGCCTGTCGCAGATATTGTCCCAAATGAGCCATGTCAATATGATAGATCCCCTTCATATAAAGTAATAGAACTAGAGCGAATCAGTCACTACCCGCACAAAATCCTGTGACATGAATATTTTTGTGCAAATTACCTTTCCTCTGGACTAACTACACTCTAAACACATTATCACCAGTTAAGGGATATATCTTGTTTTCACCTATCACAATTCGTCCCGTTTAATTATAAAATTTTGTTCACTGGTCACGGGATAAGATCTTTAAGAGCAATTGACACAAATTTCGCGCAGGGAGATTCTGCCAACGAGAAGTATGCCTGACGAAGGACCGTTGTCTTCGCGCATTAACTGAGGTGGTAAAATGAGTACGCGGCTTTACGTTGTTTCTTTTGGAGTTCTTTTATGTGTGTCTTCCATTTTAAAGTGTTATCGTCATGAATTCCAAGATATTTGAATGTGTTAACCAATTCAATTGTTGTGTTGCAGCGATCACTTAAAAGATTTGTTCTATTGTGTATGCACTTAATGCCGTGATATTTTAAAACGATGTTGATTTGTTTTACGTGTGGTTGTCTGATGTGCATTAGCTTTGTTTTAGATGCATTAATTATTAGGCCGTTGTCATGGCACCATTTAGATACATTATCGAGTTGGTTTTGCATAACTTTCGTTGCAGTTTCAACGTATTTGTGCGTTACTACTATTGCTGTATCATCGGCATACTCATAAGTGTCACATTGAGTAATAATGTTAAGCATGTCGTTTGCATAAATTAGATATAGGAGTGTCCCAGTTTTGATCCTTGTGGAACTCCGTGATTTAATTTAATCTCTTTGCTGTATTTATTATCGATTTTAACGCAATAATTATGAAGGTGAAGATAATCGGCAAACCAGGATAAGACATTTCTTCGTATGCCATTTTGTTCCAGTATTGTTAAAAGCTTTGAACCAAGTAGTTGGTTTATGTTTTTTCTTTTTGGAAGCCGAACTGATTTGGATGAATTATCAATTATTAATAAATTGTCGAGCTTGAGGTCTTTTTTTTTTTTAAACTTTAAAGTTTTATTCAAACCAATATTTCGGCACTTCTTTGAGTGCCTTCTTCTGGGTTTTTTCTTTTCTTATTATATAAATTTTCAACAATTTGTAACAAATTTAACAATAAATGACAAAAAGAAAAAAATTTTTTAAATTAAATAAAAAAAAAAATGTTTTTCAAATCACACTTGATCTATTACAATATAAAAAAAATTTTTAACTTCCGTTTCTATTTTTTGTGCTACATTTTCAGTGTCTGACTTAAAATTAATTCTCGACATTGTTGGAACCTTAATAATTTGTAACATTTCTAACATAAATCTACGTTTATAATTATTTTGTGTGTTTAAAACAGTTGTATTTTCAAAATCTGGATAATGGTTTAGATTAGCACAATGAGTTGATAAGGCGGTTTTTTGTAATGAAATATTTCTATATTTTTGCTCTGATTTATGTCCTGCAATCCTTGTTTTTAGTTTATTCTTCTTTGTACCAATATATACCTTATTACACTGTCCAATATCATACCCTTACAAGGTATTTTATAAACAATATTTGACATATCGATCTTCTTTATTTTGTCTTTCATTTAAGTAAATAGTTTACATACCGTGTTTAAAGATTTATGAGCTTTTTTGTATATTTTGCTATCATATATATTTGATTTTTCTAATCTTTCTGAAAATTTTGGTATATATGTTACCGATTTATAAATCATCTGTTCTGTAATACTATTTCGGTTATTTATCCTACAATTACTATGTTGTATTAATAAATCTGTTATTAATTGTTTAGGAAAGCTATTATCAGCTAAAATATTTGAAACCTTCCTTTTATTATCTCTATGAAATTCTGAATCACTTATTTTTAGAACTCTTTCCATAAAATTCTTAGCTGTATTGATAACACTATGCTAGTTGAAAAAACAGACAAGCCGGGCACATGGCGTTTTAACATAATTTGGGTACGCTGAATCCAGTGGTTTTTTCAAAAAAAAAAAAAAAAAAATTATGTTTCTAAACCGACTGCGGATATTAGAAAGGAATTTTACTTTTCATAAAGGAAATTTTATTGCGGAATTTCGGTTTTTTAAGTTTTTTCAATAAGCTAAAGCGTTTTTCAGTTACGCGAACATATTTTGTGCAACCTCCTCCATTTTCGAAATAACGGTATATCTCGAAAACCAGAGCCAATCTTTAAAAACCGCGGGCACCACTGGATTCAGCGTACCCGAATTATGTTAAAACGCCATGTGCCCGGCTTGTCACGAAAAAAAGTTTTAATTTCTTACACAGTGTAATTATTCTCTTCGGATGTTTCGAGAAATAATTAATAATTCTACCAGAAGAGGTTGGTTTTTGATACCAATCTATTAATACCCTATTTCCTCTTCTAATTATCAAGGTGTCCAAATATGATAGTCTTGAATTAGATTCCCTTTAAATTGTAAATTTAATATCTGAATGAAATGAGTTAAAAATATCAAACATTTGCTCTATTCCTGATTCAGAAATTATACAAAATAAATCGTCAACATATTTTGTCAAGATCTTCGGTTTTATAATTAATTTTTCAACACATATATCTAATAATCTTTCCATAACAATATCTGCCACAAATGGAGTAGTTGTCGAACCCATAGGAAGTCACCTCATTTGAATATATACATATATTATTGTTCAGTTGAAAATCTATTATACAAAATTTAAGAATACGTAAGAATAAATCTCTTTCCATATTTGTATGTTCCCTTATTATATTCCATTTTCCCCTCCTATATTTATAGCTAAGTCTATTGGAATGCTTGGAAACAATGAAACTACATCAAGAGAAAATAACTTCTCATTATTATCCAATGTAATATTCCTAATCCTGTCTTTAAATTGAAGAGAATCCTTAACATTATATTTTGAATTTTCCGTAATTTTATTAAGAATACCTTTTATATATTTACATAGTTCATATGATGGAGAATTTATCATTGAACATATTGGCCTCAATGGAATAATAATTGAAAATAATAAAGGTCGAATAAAGAACATATTGGATGAATTATTTTAAATTTAGTTACAAATTTATAAGTTCTAATTACAATCACTTCTTCCAATACCTTTTCTATTACTGATAGTATGGATATTGGTCTATAGTTGTATAGGCCTGATGCCAGGGGTTTTTTAACAACTTTGCAACAAGTGAAGTGTGCATACTTTTAGTTATTAAATTTATAATTAAGGGTGTTAGTGTTGCATTATTATTTTTCACGTCTTTGGGCCTGATACCGTCGATACTTGGGCCTTTGATATTATTTAAGTGGTTGAGTATATTAAGGATTTCTTCTTCGGTTGACTGTTCAATATACATTGAATTTTCTAATGATATTTCCGGGTATACATTCGTTTTAACATCACATGTGTGAATTACTTTTTGAACATTTTCGTTAAAGATGTTAGCGGTAAGGTTGGGTTAAGGAAAACAAATTTTGCACAGAATTTGTTGTACTCGGCAATTTACTTGCACAACTAACTTGCCGAGTCTGAAAGGGGTCTAAGATGAGTGTGGACTACTTAAGATTTATTTCTTAGTGTCTGGCGGTAATCGCTTTCATAACGCTCGGGCTTACCGATACACTTAATATTAAATTTTTTTTTTCTTTCACATCAAACATTAAAAGTTACAAATGAAAACATTTTGTTTTAAAACAATTTCGATTTAAAGTTTCAAGTAATTGAAAATGCAATTTAATTAAAAAAAAACCACATGAATTAACGCACTTTTACCACTTCGATGATTTCCTAACAAGCTGGATAATTTTAAACACATTTCTTTCAAATCCAAGTAACAATTATTTAATAGTTTTTATGTTGTTTAATTAATTGAAGCACAACATTTTTAATTATCATTTGTGTTGTTGTGTTAATTGTTAAAAGATGAAACTATTTTGTTTTATGGCATTTTGAATTATTTATGGTTTAGTTTCAATTGTAGTGTATTTTTGCTATTTCTAAATGTTTATTGTTAATTTAATTTTTATATGAAAAAAAAAACTTTAGCTTAACCTTGACATATGCCAATGAAAATATTTTCTTACTTAATTTGTCTGTTATTTTAGTTTTTTTCATTAATTTTTTACTTAACAGAAAATAATTGCACAATAATGCTGGCTAGGTGTGGGCACTGGCCTGGGAATTAGTAGAGAATGATTAGTGAGTATTTGAGATATACGATTTTAAATATTAGTTTAGAAAATTTTAGATTTAATGAACAGATTTGTGTAGAATTAAACAAAGGATGTAGTTTTTTTCAAACAAAATTTTGGGATATTAATCTTGTTTTTCTATGTGGGGTGCAGAGAAAAATACTTAAATTTTTATATTTTCCCACTGAATGTTTTACAAAATAGTAAACAAAACATTGGGCAAGCAAAGGGTATTTTTTTCTGGCCGTCAGAACTTACGAAAGGGTTAGCTGCCAAAGGAGCTGTCATAATGCGCTTAGCTTTTGACATTTTCGATCCGTTTACTCTGACAAATCAAAATAAATAAATTCCTAAAGAGTTAGAAATGGGTAAAATCGGTAACATTATATCTCGTGATCTAACAGGAGTAGACGTAGAATGCAAAAATATCATTTCTAATCATTAAATAAATTTACATGTGCTTGGTAGTTTTATGAAATTTGCACATTTTGGGGACAAAAAAGGGCAAACATATAATTTTGGTATTTTTAGGTAACCCATTTATCTTCTGAAGTAATAAAGATAGAAATAAAAACATATTTTGTAACTTTTCGGAAATTCGAATAAATAAACATTTTTGGTACTTTTTTCTATGCAGCTATTTATGTACTGCATACATAAATAAAATTTAAAATATTGTTTATAAAATAATAATTTTATATAGTGGATACAGGAAAAGGAAAATTGGATTTTCACTAAAAACCCCCGACCCTCAAACCAATAAATTTACCTCATTTCTATGGACTTTATAAAATAGGATGTTTCAGTTGAAGGTTTCTACCCCCAGAAGCTGAAGCTGGAATATATTATATAAAAACCATAAACAATCATACACAGGTAGTAAAAAATTAGGCGACGAGAGAGATATTCCACAAACTACTAATATAATCTTTCCAAAAGATACCTCCAATACCCGTTTTTTAAATTTTATATAGGGTGATCCAGTTCGAGGTTTCCTACTTTTTTAAAGAAAAAAAAAAAATAACAGAAAATTCACATTTAATGGGGAATGTATATTATTATTCGAAAGAACATTCTTTGGCATTTATTTTTTGAAGATTATGTCTCTCAAATGTTGGCCGTTGCTACGTCGCAGATGGTCCATCCGTTGAGTCCAATTTTCGATGACTCGTTCGAGCATTTCGACTGATAACTTTTTGCTTGTCTGCAGGAGACCAGAGTCTCTGGCGGGAATCGAACCCGCAACCCCGGTACTGATAGACTAGCTCACTACCAGCTAGTCTTCCGGGGCACCCCGCGTGATGTTTTCCTCCAAGGCCTGAATCGAAGCGGGTTTGTCCGCATAAACTTTAGACTTTACATATCCCCACAGGAAAAAGTCTAACGGTGTGATATCAAACGATCTTGGTGGCCAATCGACCGGCCCAAAACGTGAAATTACGTGCTCACCGAAGTGGTCGCTTAATATATCCATTAATTGATGCGATGTGTGGGAAGTTGCGCCGTCTTGCTGAAACCAAATGTCGCCTAGATCACGAGCTTCAATTTCAGGCATCAAATAGTCGGTTATCATGGCACGATAACGGTCGCCATTGACGGTTACGTTCGCACCGGCATCATTTTTAAAGAAATATTGACCGATGATTCCACCGGCCCACAAATCACACCAAACCGTGTGAAGAATATTATTTAATCTCTGGTTACTTTCAGTTTTCTCACCACTTCCTTCATAAACTTGTTAGTTATTTTTGAGAGAAAATGATTTTCTTTGATTTGAATCAGCATTTTCTTTACTAAATGATCTATTAAAAATTTCCTTAAATGTTAATTTTTTGTTTTTACCACCATCTCTTACAGAAATAGTTTTTACTGCATTTTCAGAAACTAATCCGAAAACCAGTTTATGCAGCTTATCAGTATATGCAATTGGGAAACATCTTTTTTTCGTTTTAAAAAAAGAAAACCTGTGTTTAAAAAAAATTTTAAAATTGTGTACATTTTTACTCCTCCTCTTTTACTAGTTGAAAATTTCAGAGCATCAATCATTAAACATTGCCCTACTTATCGGATTTGAATTTAAATTTTTTCGTGAAATAACTTATTCGCAATTATATCAGCACAAAAGTTGCCCTAATTAAATTCGAAAATCCCGGAAATTTCTGCACAAATTTCCCGGAACTTTTTTACCCGAAAAAGATTTGGGATCCAAAAACACTATTTTTATTACAAAAATTAATATGTTAGTCTTTTTTTTATAGTACATTTTCTAGATTCTAATCACTACATTATGCCACCTCTGCTATTTATTAAATTTTCATTTGTAACCAATACATTTATTTACAAAATTTATTTATAATTTTTTTTTAAGCTGTCTCTAATATCCGGAATAAGAATTGTAAGTCATTTTTTGATTTGTTGGTGGGGTATACAATCATGTCTGCCAAATAACAATTAATTTGATATTAATAACAAAACAAAAGACTTAGAACACATACACGCAATATATTTGATAAAGAACACAGACAACCCACGTAGTTAATACAAACTATTACATTATATTTGTGGCGAAAAGAAAAAAGTGCTTAAGTCGACTTTAGCAAAATTTGAGTATATGACATCTTTGTAATATCCATGTTTAAAAATACCCATGCACAAAGTTTTAATTATTTTGTACGATTTTTTTTGGGAAGTAATAGCAAAATTACTTTTTGCTTGTTTTTTTTTTTTTTTTTTTGTCAATGTGCCATAACATTTGGAAGAACAATTTAAATCAACCTCCGTTCGGTCACGTTCGGAGCATAAAGGAATAAATAGTTGAAAAAAAAAACTATAACCGAAGAGAAGTAATGATTTTATTATTTCAAAAATATATTTTCAAAAATAACCTTCAAAAAGCCAAACTAAAATAATAGACTTAAGCACTTTTTCCTTATTGCCACAGATATTTATAAAAACAAAAAAAAAAAAAAACTTCAATTGCTCGCTATTGATTGACACAAACACCAACTCTGTCTTTCGTTTTAAAATAAATAAATCTGCACAATTTTAGAAAAACAACCATAAACAACTTTCAGCAACAGTTCAACAAAATGTTAAAGGAAAAAATCAAAAAGTTTTAAAAAATTCATATTGTTAAAAGAAGAAGATTTTGCAAAGACAATACACAAACAATGTTGTTTTTTCTTCTTTTGTTTCTTTTTAAACAAAAGACTCCCACAAAAAAATTGGAAAAAACACAATTGTTAAATATGAATTGTTTAGACAAAGGTTTAGTAAACCCTACAGCATGTTAAGTGGAAAGGTTATTGTGTACTGATGCTTGTAATATATATAAATATTGATTATAAAACAGACTTTTATTACCCATCGGCTAATAATTACTTTCTAGGACGATCTAACGGACAGACAGCTGAACGAACTTGTTAGCGCTTGTCCATCTTTTGAAATTGCTGTCTATTTGAGTGTCCATTTAAACTTTGTGCACAATGTAAAAGTCACAATTTCAAAGAAGATTTAATAAAAATCTTCATTTTCATAGGAACATCTCCCATTGGGCTGTTCTTAAGCGTCTAAATTGCCACATGTGTCTTGGCATTGCACTTTCAAAGTAACCTTAATCTTGTTTAGGGCTAGAAATTGGACGTTGTGGAAAACACTTAACCCTCCGATGAGTGACAGTTCTGAACTTCACGGCCGTGTGAAAAGGTCCCTACGGACCTTTTTTGTAAATCATGTTTTTTTCATATAAAAAATTTTTTTTTGATTTTTTTTTGTTTTTATTGTTTATAACTAAATTCTACATACATGAACTTTATTGCTTTCAAGGAAAGGCACAATATTCTAATTTTATACTACTAGCAATAAACCAGTTCTTAGAATTTTTTGTTCTTAGTATTTTTGTTCTAAGAATTTTTTCTTAGAATTTTTTGTTTTTATCATCATCCCTAATGTCTTTGAGTTTAGGTCTTTGTGTTCAGAACAAGTAAATTATGTGTTGAAACAATAAAAAAATTATAATGATGCCCAAAAACATGCATTTATTAGTGAAATTCAGTACAACTAAAACCTCAATAACTCCTAAAGTAATGATCCGATCGGCTTGGAATACTCTTGGAATACAGAGTAACTTTGGGGTGGGAGTTGTAGTGGCCGAAGTAGGAGTAATTTCAGTTTGAAAAGGCAAAAAGGTCCCTAGGGACCTTCTCACTCATCGGAGGGTTAAATATCCCACGGGTTACCCTTAGGATATTTTACCTTTTAGAGTTACATCCTACGGGGAAATCTGGTGCAGCCAATACCTGGGTTTAGGCAGAGTTCAAGATTAACATATCTTAAGAAATGGCGGCTGATAAGAGATTCTAACTGGTATCGAGGAAGTCAGAAATCTCTAGAACTTCAGTTCCAGTTCCAGCCTGACTATAGGTGAGGCCTCTTTGCGGATTATGTGGTTGTTGTAGTTTAATCCCAAAGTCGGGGGAAGAGTGATCTTAAAAAGTCAGACTCATAGGCTGATTTTCCACCTTGAGTTAAAGTTCTGTTGCTCGGATCCCCCTGGGTGCTGTTTCTAATTCAGCAGATGCTGATTGCTTCAAATCCGAAGCGGAGGATAGATAGCTCTAGTCCCAAAACAAGGGGCGAGTGTATAATTCTGCCGAGTTACACTCAATTTACTATCTGTGTGTGCTAGGTGCCCTCATACTTAATGGCGGTTAGTGAACGCATTTCTTGTCACCCGGCACGAAGACCGAATTTAGCTGGACAAAATTATTTGATGGCCAGTCTACATGGTGTTGGGGCTACTGACTTCGAAAAAAATAGGCTGAGTTCCAAAACGTCGGTTGCAAAGCAACTATCTTTTTTAAGTGCATGCTACAATGCAACCATGTAGATTTTTACAATGTTATTTGTCCCAGTGTGCACCAAAAATCTATTTGATGCGTACATAATAAGAAAACTGTGCATTCCTAAACTTGATGATACATTTTTAACTTGTGCTGCAAAGTATAAGGATGTTTTGGAACTCAGCCATAGTTAAAAAAAAATTTTTGCTTTATATTTTAAGAAATACGATCTAGTTTTGCTATTGCTAACTTCAGTAGTATTAGGCCCTAATCATGTAAAATGCAACGCAACGCGAAAGAATTACATTGAAAGCAAAAACAATGTCATAAATATTTTGTAATTTTGTATAAATGAGTGCACAAAACAGCCCAAACTTATTCATCGGTTAGATTGATTAAAGTTTTAATAATTTCTCATGCATATTTTTTTTAGAGCAAATGAAAATGAAATTAAAAATAATAATTTGATAATTATCTTTTTTTAAAGGATATTATTGATTTTTTTAAACTGTCTGTTTATTTAATGACTTTAAAAATTTTAGTGTGAAATTTAGTGTTTTTGTTAAATTTTTCTAGTGAAGATCAACAATAACGTTGAGTGAAGAAAATTTGTAAAATAAGTTTTACAAAGCAATAAAAAGATATGCTAGTTATAATATGATGAAAGTTTACAAAGTTAGTGTTTGAACAAATTTGCGATTTTGTGTAGTTTTCTTTAACAAAATTTGTCCACATTAGGTTTTTAACTTTAAAACATTAACAGCTATTTTGATTAAATGTAACGTAGATTTTTTATTATTTGTTTAACTTTAAGCTCATTTATTTTATATTTTACTTAGATTTCCCTTACAAAATCAAACAAAGATAAACAGTAAAATTACCCACTTTTTATTATAAAGAACAATAAGAAAAAATGTAACTTCAAAAGAGTGCTTGTTGGAGCCAACAGCGATACTACTAAATTTAATTGATATTAAACTTCCAAAGCACTCTAATTCGTCATATAATATAGACACTAAGTGGATTCTTAAAGTAAATATTAACATAGTGGGACACTTCTTCCCGAACGATGTAACTACATCAATAAGAATTGAATAGCAAAAGCGATAGGTTTTTGCTAAATGGGGAAACTATTTAGATTATTTTTCGATCGAAATTGTTTGCAGGGAAAGGAGGATACAGTTGAATTTTTTTTTGACGAAATACTAGAGAAAATTATGTAAGATTTTTACAGTGGGTATATATGACCACTGTACATCGATTTCTTGCAAAAAGTGAAAATTTAAAGATTTTGAGTTGAAAATTTAAAGATTTTGGTTCTCTTTAGAGGAACCAGTGCGATATGATTAAAAAATTTAATAAAAAAATAATTTTTAATTGTTTTCAAAATATTTGTCAAAAAATTGCATGTGTGAAGAGAAACGACAGAATATTTCTTTCCAAATGGCTTTTATGTTAATGGTTAACATGTCATTTAAATTTGATACATTAGTTGATTTATCAGGGGTGTTCTGGAAAGCGAAAACGCAAAACGCATGAATTTCAAATTCGTTTTTTAATAAGATTTTTGTAGTAAAAAAAAAAAAATAAATACAAATTCAATACAATACAAATATTTATCTATTAAACACAATTCTATAAGAACATTATAGAATTTTCGATTTCCAGAACACCCTTGTATATATGACCATGTATAAAATCAGATCTGTGCTGAAAATCAATTGATTTCAAAACGTTAGTTTTTAGGAGGTGCGATGAATTTCAAGGGATTTTAAATTCCATTTTTAAATTACAGTCTTAATGTCTGTTTTTAGATGACGTGCGCAAAATTCGCTCGTTTAACTTACATTAAAAAGAAAAACAAATTAAAAAAAATTTGTATATATGAATGCATTCGTCATCTTAAAACTTGAAGTTAATATTTAGTTCAAAATATAGACAGGAAAAGGAGGAAAATTTATTAAAAGTAAATTTTTAAAGATACTTAAAACGATAGAACCGATTTGAAATCGTTCAGTTTTCAAAATTCTATCCCGGAATAAAATTGATTTCTGACATAGGGCACCGCATGGTTGGATCTGACTCGATTGACAATCATTTTCACAGCTTTAGATCCTTAAAACATATGGGGAATTCACAAGGTGTGCTATAGAGGCATAATGTCATATCCTAATTTTTTTAAACAAATCGTTGTGTTTCAAACAAAAAAAGTCCTAAAATAATAAGACGTTTTATGCTGTGTAAATTGTTTTGTCATAACTACAGAAATCCAAATAATCAGTGTTTAGCACAGCAGTGGTATTTTTTCTTGTTATTATTTTAAGACATATGACTACCTTGTAAATCCCCCAATTGTTTCTGTAGGTCTTCGAATAAGGCCAAGTTTTCAAAATTACTTAAATTACATCTATAAAGTTGTAGATCCTACAATAAATCAAATATTTATTTTTGGTGTCGGGTATTTAATGGTCGGTGCCACTTTTATAAATTTTTACTTGATTTTTTCTTAGTTGTATATTCGTAATTTAAATTCAAGTTGCAAAAATAACAAATTACAGATTTTCACGTAATTTTATATAAACAGATGTTAAACAATGGCAATTTGCATTTTTTTATTTGGCTCAAAAAGATACTGACTGGTTTTAAAATTTTATTTTTTTTCAAGTCTTATCTTAAAAAGAACATTTTAAGCCCTTAAACTTTTAAGCGAAAAAAAATATAAAAAAAACAAATCAAATTAGTCAGCTTTTTTTTTCTTTAAAACACTTTAAGATGAATTGCAACACTTGAATTTTGTAACATGCAACAAATTTTATTTATCTTGAATTTTTTATTTTCATAAAAAAAAAACTTACTGCATTTTGAGAAAAGATTTATCCAAAAAAACAATCCTTAATTAAGATAAGATGGGAGAAAAATATCCTTTTTTGGTTAAAACCCAAATTAGTTAATAACTTTTATTTTTTATCAAATACTTTTCTAAACACTTTTTATTTAGTCGTTTTATTGATTTTCGTTAGAAATATTTTTAAAATTTTTTTGTAAAATAAAAATAATTTAAAAAAAAACTGCACTTTTTTTTATTTGAATTCTTTAAATTTTTTTTTTATATTTTGTATTTTTTTTTTTATTTAAATAACATTCCTTTTAATTTTTGATATTTAACAATTGCTGTCTGCTCTTTAAATGAATCGTTTTTATTGAAATGATTTGTTTTTTATACTGCAAAAACATTTATTTTTTTCAAAATCCAAAACTGCCAAAATAAAAAAAAACCCATTCAAAACAAATACAAACTCACTAAAGAAAAAATAAAAAACAAATAAAAGAAAAACACCTTCAAGAAAATTTACTTGGTGGCCTAAACAATTTTTTTTAGTTGTTCGTACAAAATTTACTCACCAATTCATAATAATTGTTAACATAAACAGCCAACAATGGCCAAAACTGCTCTTTGAGTGCAGCTAAATGTTTTGTAAGCCAAATTTAAAGAGCTTGTTGCTCAACGAGTTTTGCTGAATACAATTTGAGTCATTTTCAAAGAGCACAATGGAAATTTGAGTGAAAATATTAGAAACGCAAAGTTTTAAAAGAGTAGAAGAGAATTTGAAGTTTTTGAATTTTATTTTGTTAACAGAGAAAAAACAAGTAGATGGATTTTGTATTTAACTGCATTTTTTTCAGAATAACAGAATATAAATTTAAACATAAATACAAATAAAGGCTTATGCAAATACAAACATTGACAATTGAATAATTTAAACAAAATACAAAATATATAAATAAAACAAAGTTTTATGGACTACCAAATAGAAAAACAACTAGAATTGAAAGATGTGAAAAACACATAACTCCATTATTGTCTTTGTAAGGCATGTGTTTGTTTTGTTGTTGCAAGTTTTAACTTACGATCTTTAAATTTCGAGAGTATTTTTTTTTATATGTTCAAGCCGAGTTCATGTAAACCAAAAACACAACATTATATATTATTTGTTGCTTTCGATGGTCGATATGTCAAAAACCCAACCAACTTTTGACATTTCTCTATCTAAATAAGAAAAAAAGTAGCTCAGCTGTGTTTTCAATGCAACCTGAAAAGTGAATTTGCCTTGAGAATGTTTCTTCTCTAGTTTCTTCCCTTTGTAAGCATTTGTATTAATTTTGCATTGTCTCTTCGATCTTTCGGCTGGATGGCGAGTTGTATGCGGATGTAAACTATGTGTGCTAAGAATAGGTCGCATACATTGCCTACCGATACTGTCGCGAATCGTTCCATTACTTTCTTTAGCCTATTCAAATGTCTTCCTAATGTATTGAAAAAGTACTTGCAGCAAATTTCCTTGCACTGTGCCGTTCCTTATGGCCGCTATCATATTTTAATACCTTGTTTGGAGGTTTCTCCAATTAAAGCATTAATCAAAAATAATATAATTCTTAATTAAAAATTTATTCAAGTAAATTAAACTTTTAATCAAGTGAATTAAACGTTTAATTTATACTATTAATTTGATAGCTGGTGCAAATTTAATTAATTTTTTAATTAATATCACAATTTTTAAATGAAATCAATTTTTATTTTTTTCTGTGTGCTAGACCGCTAGAAGTATAAAAATTTTAAAAAAGCAAATGTCACAAGCTAAATTTATAAAAAACGCTTAAATACCTTTTACTGTTATAAAGACGTAATAAAAAAAGATAAAAAAAAAATTTGAAAATGCCATAAAATTTTCGTTTTAAGATTTTTTTTATTCTTTAATATTTTTTTTTTAAAATTTTGCATAAAAAAATCCGAAAAAAGCCAAGAAAGAAGATTGGCTTTCTTTAAAATATCAAAAAAAAAAAAAAAAAAAACTGTCACGCTGCTCAATTCGGTGAATATGGAGGAAAGTTAGAATCGCTTGAGGGCAAAATAATGCGTTCGCCGCATATGCTCCTTAGGAAAGCCATTGAGGCACCTACAGTATGTGATGAAGCTCCATCTTTTCGTAAGCCCAAGGTTGGATGGTTTTCATAGCTGACCTAACAAAATTTTCCAACATTTTCCGCTTTGCTCCACTGTTTACACGGATCCAAAAAATTACAGCCAACAGTGCACTTAAATAGATGTAACTTTGGCTAATGAACTGCTTTTGCTTTTCCGTCGCCCAAATATTACAGTTTTGCTTGTTGACGTAGCCATTTACTAAGAAATGGGCACATTATTATGACGACAATATCCACCATGTGTCAACACAATGCACGCTGTAACAACACAATATGAATGTTTGAGAACCAAAATTCAAATGTTTTAGTAAGTTTTTCGATTCTATAGTTAGAGATATTTCAGACACGTCAGGTTTGGCTTAACAGGTTTTTTTAATTCTCTTTTGAACCTGTGTGTACGTTAAACTTACCTTAAACTTACAAAAACAAAAGGCAAAAAGAAACAGTCAGTTATTCTCTTTTCTCCTCCCTCCTTAAAACTTAGACTGTAAACTTTGATGTATGTTCTTATTGATATTTAATTGCTTATTTATATTAAATTCCCCCAGTCTTCTTCACAAAATGTTGAACTATAATTGCCCAGTTCACAAGCTCTGCTGTATGGCTTATCGTTTAAGAAAATACTATTTTTATTTATGTACTGCGAATAGACAAATTTGTCTTTGCAATACGACACCTTGTCGTATTGGTTAATGTCAAAAATGGAAAATATCAATTTAATGTACATACATTGTGAATTCACTTTAAGTAAACGATTTAAGAAAATTAACAAATTTCTTTTTTCCAAATAATAAACAAAAAATATGAAAAATGAAACCAAAAAAGCAAATTATTTTATTTTAGTTATAAGTTTTTACTTACTCTTGGATTTTATTTATTGATTCTTCTTCTTCAATAAAATTTGCAATTCACATTGGTTGATACCATGAAATTTAACCAGGAATGGGAGTTTTAATTCAGGGTGGAATGGTAATAAATATTAATTGATAAACAGTTTTATTTAAAATAGTTTAAAAATATATTAAAATGAATCAAACATATATTAATCATTCTGAAGAATTAAATTTGTAATGGTAGTTATCACATTTTAAAACGGTTTTACAAATTCATCAAAAAAAATCGAACATAAATAGGCCTGGCATAAAACCAACATTTTTCAAAATACATAAAAGTCAATCGTTTAATGAGACAAAACTTTTGTTTGTAAATTACCAACAACAAATATACAATTGGGTGATTCACAAGGTGTGCTATCAAGTCATATCGTCATTGTGACCTAAATAACATTTTACAATTGTTAAAAAAAAATGTTGTTGTGTTTCAAACAAAATAAGAATTTAATGCTGAGTTCATTGATACGCCATAACTTTACAGTAGAAATCTTAATTATAACCGGTTGTCAACAGCGGTCATATATATTTCTTGTGATTATTTTAAGACATATGACCTTACAACTTAATGACTTCTTTGTGAATCACCCAAATATTGTATTATTATTGAAAGAATTGGAGAATAATTTTAAAAAAAGTTCTAAAACATTCAAAACATAAAGCGAATTCTGCGATACCCTGTATAAAAAATCCATTAATCACTTGATATAAAAAAAATATTATTCCCTAGTTTGCTTTATGTAAAAGCTAAGGATATTTTAGAACTTAAGTGTTAATACTAAAATGTTTAAAATTACATTTTGGTAATGGGTCATATATGGGAGGGAGCTCTTTCCAGTTATGGACGTATCTTAACGAAATTATTTAAGATTTATATAAGAGCATAAAGTACCGATTTGCTTTTCGCTACTAGCGTTTTTGGAGGATTTATGGATGAGAGATGTGTTCGACAAAAAAGTTATGCCTGCTTAATTTGATATTTTTCAAGTGCAGGTTAAAGCGATTTTCAACTTATGAGTAATTTCGTAATTATTTCTGCTTGTGTCGCCAACAAGTTTTAAAAAACTGCAGTCGAAACCAAAAACTGTGGGACAAAAAACGAATATTTGTGTACAAATTTTTGCTTTGTTAGTTGATTTGACAGCGACTGTTTACATTAAATGAATCCAGAAGTAAAAGCAACAGTTTCTTTTGGCCAATGGCAAATGAAGAAGTGGAAGAAATTGCAGTTGTTCAACTTTGACTGCAGTTTTTTAAACACTGGTCTCCAACTTTTTTACGATTTTAAGATTTTTAAGCGGGATCTTTTGTAATTTATATTATAAGCATAATTTGTTTTTATTAACAACTTGCTATTTGGGTCATTTTTCGTGATCATTTGTATAAAAGCTGGGTGAAATCAACCACCGATTTGGTTTAGGTTTTTTTTTGAAAACATTTAAAGCCATTGTGCCTTTTTTAATGTAATTTCTGTAAAAATATTAAAAGGATTTATGTAATTATCTCGATGAGAAAACAGTAAAATTAGCCATTACATGATGTTTCATTTTGTATGTATGGGCTAATTAATCATTTCTCATTATTTTTTTTGTTTTTAATTTTTTTAATTTGAAATTATTGTTAACGCTTTAATTTATAACACATGAACATTAAATAATTTAACGCACACACATCCACGATCTTAATTGTATAGACATTTGTTAATTTTGAACAATTACATTTCAAGTTCGTTTCCAAAGTCTTTTGTTTTCAAAAACCGAATCTCATTTATACAGTTATTTTTCAAGTTTTCTTCTTAAGTCTATGCAATTAGTATTTAATTTTTTTTCTCATAACGTCACTTTAAATGCAAACGGACGTAGCTAAAGTTTTATGTTTTTTTTTAGGAAAAGCAAAAAAAATTTAAAAAAACAATAATAGAAAAGTATTTTAGGAGCTAAGGATATTTTAGAACTTAAGTTTTAGTACTAAATTTTTTAAGCTACTTTTCGGTAATGGGTCATATATGGGAACTATGTACAGTTATCGCCATTTTTGATCGCAGGGATCTAAAATTTTGAGTGAACATGAAGTTTGATAAAACAAACCATAATTATTTAAAAAAAAATCTATTTCGAATGTTTGTGTAGTTACGGCCGTTCGCATTTAAGGTGACGATATACATACATATACTAAAAAATTTTTCTTGATTTTCGCACAAATTTATAAAATATAATTTTCAATTTCCTTTTTTTTTTCAAAAATAAATAAATGACTTATGAATCATGTTCGACTACTGCTGTACAAGTTGAAACTCTTTAAGACACTATTGATAATTTTTTCGAATATTTATTTCATAATTGTTATTATTTTTATATGCATTACATATAAATTTCATAATAAACTATACATTGATTGTTTTACTTACACATCTAATACAACTCACTTTCAATATTTTCAAATTATTATGAACAAGATGAAAAAAGCGCAGTGAGTAAAACACTAACACCAGAAGTCATGGTATCCACCAACCACCGACCACTTTCTTCTATCGTTACGGTATTTTAATTTTTAACTTATACAAAACTATTTATTTTTTATGTTTTTTTTTTTGGTTTTTTTTCTTTCTACTTGTTAAATTTAAAATACATTTTAAATAAAAGCAAGATTTTCAACAATTCATCCAAAACCAAAAATCCAAATCAGCGGTCAGTGTTCGACCGGCAAAATGCATTTTAAAGATGATGAAATAAAAAATAAACAAAAACAACAACAACAAGCACAACTTTAGACAAAGAGAATAATAGTTAAACTCATGTAACAAAAGAAGCTGATTTTTATTAAAAAGCAAGTGCAACAACTGCCAGCTTTCTCACTCTCAGATAAACGTAATAAACAAAAAAAAAAAAAAAGAGTTACAGAAGCATTTTAAGTCAGTCAGTTATGCAGTAAGATAGGCAGACATACATACAGATGGACAGACAGCATCACCATCATCATGAACGTCAACAGCTGTAGCTCGAGTAACTGCTGCTGAATAGAGAAAAAAAATCAGCAAACAACAATAAAAATGAACTGGCTGAGTAACTTCTTCTAATACGCTTCAATGATTATGATTTTCATTTTCCAAAGCAAATAAATATTAGAAAAAAAACAACTTTTTTTTTTAGTTTTTATAAAAAAAATTGCATTTTAAACACCAACAACAATAAAGAAGTTTATCAAGTGTTTAAATACAAATCATTTGAAATGATTTTAAAGTTCATCAAACGTTTTAATTTTATTGTGTTTTTTTTTCATGAAATTTATAAAATGCGCAAAAAAAACTTTTAACAGCATCTCACAATTTCATTGTTGGAGGTTTTTTTTTTGTAGAAATGTGTTTTAAATAGAAATAGTACTTACTCCTCGAACTTAGAAATTAGTAGTAAAAAAATATGCATAAGATTAGTCAGCATACCCTACATTCATCATCAACTATTTTGGAAGACTTGGGATCGGAAAATTTTATTAAAATGTTTTTCCGAAAATGCATAGAAATCTTTGAAAATTAAACATTAAAATATTATAGGACTTGTAGAAAAAGTGAATCAAAAAGTTAAATAAAAATAGGTGTAGAACGTTGATCCTTAAAGGACCGACGAGAACATAGATCAGACTGTACTAAAAAAGCAAACTGAAGGCAAGTAAATAAGTCCGTGATTTTTTTAATTGTTCGCCTCTTATCTGAAGAGCAGCACTGCTTCTATCAACAGGTATCTGTCAGCTGACTCCTGTTAAAATTTTAATAAGTTGTATCATTTAGTTTTTTTTTTTTTAACAGCGATTGGCAGTAGACTACGAAGAAAATGAAAGAAAATAAATTTCGTGTGTCAAAAAAAAAAACCATCATTAAAACTAAGACAAACGGAAATAAATACTATGAGAACTCTGCACCATCCATTTCAGTGGTAAATCGGTGGTCTAGGGAATTGTGGGTTTACAATCAGGGAAGATAAAAAAAAACGTTCTGAGCACCTAATTGAGTTCTCTACACTTGAAATAATTGAAAAAAAAAATTCAAGATGTGGTGTTGGCCGATCGGAGATAAAAAGTGCGAGAGCTTGCAAATGCAATAGACTTCTCACATGGATCAGTGGCTTCAATTTTGAATAATTACTTGCGCTTGAGTAAGCTTTCCGCAAGTTGGATGCCACGTTTGCTGACAATCGACCACAAACGCAATCGTGTGACAACTTCGTAATAGTGTTTGGCGTTGTTCAACCGCTATATGGACGAGTTTTTGTACCGCACTATAACCATAAACGAAACGTGGATCCACCAGAGACCAAACAGCAGTCAAAAAAGTGGTGAATCGGCAACAAAGGAGGCTAAGCTGGGCTTGTCAGATAATAAAGTCATAGCTACCGTTTTTTAGGAAGCACGCGGTATAATCCACAGTAACTACCTCTAAGAGGGTACAACAATCATTGTAGAATATTATATACCAACTTATTGGATCTATTTAATAAGAATTAAAAACAACCTCGTTTGGGGACGTCAATACAAGGGTGCCCATAGGTGCAGTTTCAATGGAAGAAAACTAAAATAAAGCCTACGAATTACTCTCTCTTCCGCCCTATTATCCGGATTAAGTCCCGAGAGACTATTTCCTGCTTTCAAACCTGAAGGATTGATTGGCTCGGCGGATAGATATTTGACATTAACGATGAAATCATTTCACAAACATATACTGGTAATTCCATGTCAAATCGACCATAATGTATAAAACTCATTTAATTTCACGTGACATAAAGTGTACTTTTCTTTGAAAGTGCCCTCATTTAGCTCCAACAAAAAAATGCAACAAATAAACATAAAAAACTTTATCAATGTTTAACACCTAAAATCACACAAATCAGATTTAATAAATACTTATTGCTCAAAATTACAATATTAAAATTTTATTTTAGGATTATTTTTTACATGTTGCAAAAGAAACAAATCATATCTTATAAAAGAAAAAACACGTCCTTCAAAGTTTCAGGATTTTTAAAGAACAGTTTGAGGAATTACATAAAAAAAATCAACCAAAAAAAATTAGGTTTTTGACTTAGTCCATTTTAAAATTTAATATTTTGTAGATATTACATTTAATAGCCCCAAGTATTCTCTTTAAAATGACATACAAATCATCTTTGTATGCGCAGTACTTTTTGAGATTTTGAAAACTCAACACATTCGGCTAATTCGGCGAAATTATGACATTTTGAATATGACGGAACTTTTGAAAAAAAAATTTTAACGTTTTGTTTCGTTAATATATATTCCTTATAGGATGAAAGGAACCTTCACACCAAATTTCATTCAAATCGAAAGGGATCGCGTCCCACTCTTGGTCGATTTGACATGGAATTACCCATACATATTTTGATGATCTCGACAAATCTTATTTTAAAACATGGGAGAAACTTAATATTTGTTAAAATCCTCAATTTGAAATATGTGGGCCTTTCCCAATTCTATTTTGTTATAGTTTTTCATTAAATCACCTTTTCGTTAATTCAGTAAGACACGGTTATAACGAACACACCAAATATAACAAAACCTTTCTTTGACAAACGCTATTTTTCGGTTCTACTGGTTTTTCTTAAAAATTCGAAAGAATTTAATCTGTTTATAACGATCTCTTTTTAACAATCAGATGTTGCAAAAACTTGCCATTTTTCTTAATATCCAGAAAAGTCAGTAGTAGGGCATCATCAAAATAAATTAACCTGTTCATAATGTTCATACCTGATTTGAGTATTTTGTTTTTTATTGTTTGAAATATATTTAATTTTTGCAAATCCATTTTTATGGTGGGAGAATAAAATTTCTAAACATCATTTATTGCATTCAACATGCAAATGCGGTTTTACAGCAAATTTATGCAGTTTTATTACGAATTACAAATTAACCCTCTGTAAAACTGAAAGAGGAAAAACAAAACACATGAGTTCAAATGTATTCTTCTACAGGGTGTTTCAGAAAGCGCTTCCTTTTGTTAAACATGAAATAAAACAAAGTATGGCGACATTTATGCGATGATTTTTAAAACATGTCTTTTTTTTTTTTTTTTTTTTGGACAAATTCGGTAGAGAAGAAAGATGGAGTAGAAAAAAAAGACAATTTTCTTTTACTGTGATTTCATATTTTTCTCTTGCGTTTTATTTTTATTCGTTTTTTAAAATATCAATAAAACATTACATGACTCAAAAGTCTTAGACGGTGAAGCGCAACTGCAACGAAATCTTTTAGAAATTATTGTATTGAAACCAGTTTCAATCGTTTTCCACGCACCCTGTAATCTTAATTCTACCAGAATGTAATGAAATTATCACAATCATTTCGGGTTTTTTGAGAACAGATGAAACGCAAACACGAATTTCTACCCTCAAAAAAAAAAAAAAAAAAAAAAAAAAAAAAAAAAAAAAAACAAGAAGTTTCTGTTTCGTTGCAGTTGCATTTCACCGTCTTTTCTAGGGCTTAATGTCAATGTAAAAGGATTTTGGTAGCAACTTTGAAGGAAAATTAAAAAAAAACATGTTTTAAATATCATCGTATAAATACCGCCTAAATATTATTAAATATTATGGTATAAATACCGGCTACTTGTAAGATATCATCGAAATTGTTTTGTTCGTTTGAAAGGCCTTTCGATGCCATTATGTATGGAATATAATATCGCGTAAATGTCCGTTCGGGCTTCGCTAGGTGGCGTGCATCCGTATTGCTTAATTTTACATCAGGCTTATTTGGATGGATGTCAAGGGTTATGTTGGCATTGAGGACCGCTGTGGTTTGTGGCTTATTTTAGTAAAGAAAACAATAGAAGATCACTGTCAAACGTGGTCAAATTTCATAATCTCGGTGGGCTGTAGATATTAGGGAGATCGAACGGATATTATTCGACCGGTTCTAACCGGTTATTTTAGCTTTGCCCAAGTCGGTTATTTTAAAATGCCCATTTTTCGAATATCGAATAAACCGGTTATTTTGGTGTAATAAACCGGTTATTTTGTTAATGTGTATTTTATATACATTTTCCTTACTCTTGTTGTAGATGTACCCGTAATTTAAGTATTTTTCTAATTGAATATCGGGCAAACTTGAACTTTTTATGAAGAATGTCAAAACAAAATGTAACAAAGGGCAAAAACATTATGAACACTGTAAAAACAAATCGCTTATAAAAGATGTGTTCTTGTAGAAAAAAAACTAAAAACTATTCAAAATACTACAAAAACGTGTGCAGTTAAAAAGTAAATAGTAATTTGTGCAAGAGCATTCTAAATATTAAATATATTTTTATATAAAGGTTATCTCTAGATATTTTTCGAACGCGATGTAAAAGACAAAGTTAGTTGCCTGAAGTGCCCTAAAATGATAAGTTACAAAGGTTCTTCCATGTCACGACTTATTAACCACATTTAATTAGTATACATGCCTGAGATTAATGTGATCCAAATGAAAATTAACTCCGTTCGAAGTAGTTCTAAGAAGACGACAAATAATAATTTACTAAAATACGCTGCAAAAAATGAGTTATTGGGTGAAATATAAGCCCGTTGTGTTGCCGAGTACGAAATGCCCGATAAGGCACTTAAAACTCTTAAGTAGTTCTAGCATCTCTTCATGCTGAAAACTACAACATTACGGCGGAATCAACGATATGGGAACATTTTTTACCAGTTTTATTTATTAAAATACCAAGAACAAAAAAACAAAAATGAAGAAATCAAACAATGTCATGGAATGTTTTAATTTGTAGTCGACGAATTGACAAATATTTTACACAAAAAGAATGTTCAGTTTACTATTCGTTTCTATAATGCTGAAACAATTTGAAATAGTTAATCCTGGCTAAGAGGTTTTGTTTGCAACTTTATAAAATTCCTATAATTTGTTTGCTTTTGCAAAACGTTTGTCTAGATCAAATATCATTCAACAGTTTCTAAATTACATTAAACAAATATTTTCTTACAAATAAAGTTTAGTAAACCAATAAAAAATTGTTGAAAATTAAGTTAAAGTATGATCAATTTACTGGTCCCACTTTTCTTGGATTTTATCGTAAAATATTTGTTAGGTCTGATCTAAGTCATATCTATGTATTTTGTTGGTTCCTTACCTTTGCAAATTGTTTTGTTTTTATTCAAATTAACGTTTTATTTTAAAAAGTTATTTGATTTTTGTGTTTTTAAATATTCGAATTAAAACCGGTTAACCGGTTACTTAAAAATTGCTTAACCGAAAACCGAGTTTTTTAAAATAGCAACTATTCGTAGTATTCGAAAACCGGTTACTGAAAAAAGTTGAATAATCGATCTCCCTACTAGGGAGATCGAACGGTTATTATTCGATCGGCTTTAACCGGTTATTTTAGCTTTGCCCAAGTCGGTTATTTTAAAATGCCCATTTTTCGAATATCGAATAAACCGGTTATTTTGGTATAATAAACCGGTTATTTTAGTAATGTGTATTTTATATACATTTTCCTTACTCTTGTTGTGGATGTACCCGTAATTTAAGTATTTTCTAATTAAATATTGGCCAAACTTAAACTTTTTATGAAGAACAAAGGTCAAAAACCATTATGAACACTGTTAATACAAATCGCTTTTAAAAGTTTGCGTTCTTGTAGAAAAAAAAACCAAAAACTATTCAAAATACTACAAAAACGTGTGCAGTTAAAAAGTAAATAGTAATTTGTGCAAGAGTATTCTAAAAATTAAATATATTTTTATATAGAGGTTATCTCTAGAGATTTTTCAAACGCGATTTAAAAGACAAAGTTCGGTGCTTGAAGTGCCCTAAAATGATAAGTTACAAAGGTTCTTCCATGTCACGACTTATTAATCACATTTAATAAGTATACATGCTTGACATTTATGTGATCCACATAAAACTTAACTCAGTTCGAAGAAGTTCTAAAGAGACGACAAAGAATACTTTACTAAAATACGCGGCCAAAAATGAATCATTGGTGAAATATTAGCCCATTGTGTTGCCAAGGACGAAATGCACTTTAAGGCACTAAAAACTTAAGTAGTTCAAGCATCTCTTTATGCTGAAAACTACAACATTACGGCGGAATCAACGATATGGGAAAAATTTCTACCAGTTTTATTTATTAAAACACCAAGAACTAAAAAGCAAAATTGAAGAAATCAAACAATGTCATGGAAGGTCTTAAATTGTAGTCGACGAATTGACAAATATGTCACACAAAAAGCATGTTCATTTTACTATTCGTTTCTATAATGCTGAGACAAAATAATTTGAAATAGATAATCCTGGCTAAAAGGTTTTGTTTGCTGATTTATATAGACATGCTTAACCACCAACAAATTAAAACTCATTCAAAATAAATTTGGGAGAATATTTCAAATAATAACTTTATTAAATTCCTATAATTTATTAGCTTTTGTAAAACGTTTGTCTAGATCAAATATCATTCAACAGTTTCTAAATTACATTAAACAAATATTTTCTTACAAATAAAGTTTAGTAAACCAATAAAAAATTGTTGAAAATTAAGTTAAAGTATGATCAATTTACTGGTCCCACTTTTCTTGGATTTTATCGTAAAATATTTGTTAGGTCTGATCTAAGTCATATCTATGTATTTTGTTGGTTCCTTACCTTTGCAAATTGTTTTGTTTTTATTCAAATTAACGTTTTATTTTAAAAAGTTATTTGATTTTTGTGTTTTTAAATATTCGAATTAAAACCGGTTAACCGGTTACTTAAAAATTGCTTAACCGAAAACCGAGTTTTTTAAAATAGCAACTATTCGTAGTATTCGAAAACCGGTTACTGAAAAAAGTTGAATAATCGATCTCCCTACTAGGGAGATCGAACGGTTATTATTCGATCGGCTTTAACCGGTTATTTTAGCTTTGCCCAAGTCGGTTATTTTAAAATGCCCATTTTTCGAATATCGAATAAACTGGTTATTTTGGTATAATAAACCGGTTATTTTAGTAATGTGTATTTTATATACATTTTCCTTACTCTTGTTGTGGATGTACCCGTAATTTAAGTATTTTCTAATTAAATATTGGCCAAACTTAAACTTTTTATGAAGAACAAAGGTCAAAAACCATTATGAACACTGTTAATACAAATCGCTTTTAAAAGTTTGCGTTCTTGTAGAAAAAAAAACCAAAAACTATTCAAAATACTACAAAAACGTGTGCAGTTAAAAAGTAAATAGTAATTTGTGCAAGAGTATTCTAAAAATTAAATATATTTTTATATAGAGGTTATCTCTAGAGATTTTTCAAACGCGATTTAAAAGACAAAGTTCGGTGCTTGAAGTGCCCTAAAATGATAAGTTACAAAGGTTCTTCCATGTCACGACTTATTAATCACATTTAATAAGTATACATGCTTGACATTTATGTGATCCACATAAAACTTAACTCAGTTCGAAGAAGTTCTAAAGAGACGACAAAGAATACTTTACTAAAATACGCGGCCAAAAATGAATCATTGGTGAAATATTAGCCCATTGTGTTGCCAAGGACGAAATGCACTTTAAGGCACTAAAAACTTAAGTAGTTCAAGCATCTCTTTATGCTGAAAACTACAACATTACGGCGGAATCAACGATATGGGAAAAATTTCTACCAGTTTTATTTATTAAAACACCAAGAACTAAAAAGCAAAATTGAAGAAATCAAACAATGTCATGGAAGGTCTTAAATTGTAGTCGACGAATTGACAAATATGTCACACAAAAAGCATGTTCATTTTACTATTCGTTTCTATAATGCTGAGACAAAATAATTTGAAATAGATAATCCTGGCTAGAAGGTTTTGTTTGCTGATTTATATAGACATGCTTAACCACCAACAAATTAAAACTCATTCAAAATAAATTTGGGAGAATATTTCAAATAATAACTTTATTAAATTCCTATAATTTATTAGCTTTTGTAAAACGTTTGTCTAGATCAAATATCATTCAACAGTTTCTAAATTAAGTACATTAAACAAACATCTTTTTACAAATAAAGTTTAGTAAATCAATAAAAAATTTGAAAGTTTGATCAATTTACTGGTCCCATTTTTCTTGGATTTTATCGTTAAATATTTGTTAGGTCTGATCTAAGTCATATCTACATATGTATTTTGTTGGTTCCTTACTTTTGCAAATTATTTTGTTTATTCAAATTAACGTTTTATTTTAAAAAGTTATTTGATTTTTGTGTTTTTATGTATTCGAATTTAAACCGGTTAAACGGGTATTTAAAAAATGCTAAACCGAAAACCCGGTTTTTTAAAATAGCAACTATTCGTAATATTCGAAAACCGGCTATTGAAAAAAGTCGAATAATCGATCTCCCTACTAAACACAGAAAAAACTGTTTTATCAATTAAAATAATAGTTTAAAAAGTATTTAAATTTAATCAATGTGATAATTGCATCAATTATTTTTTTAGTTGAAAGAAAATTAAAAATTTAATTTTGATTTAATTAACATTTTAGTTGTTTGGAAATAAAATTTCAATTAAAATTTTAATTAATGTGCTGTTTCCAAATGACAGGCAAGTGATTGTGTAGTCAAAATTATATGAAAAGCACTCGGTGTTTTGAGTTATTTTCATATAAATTTTACTTCACATTCACTTGCCTGTTATTTAGAAACAGCATATAAATAACAAAAAATTTTAATTGACTTTTTTCGTTTAAAATAAAATAATTTAAACATGCAGAACTGTTGTTGGGAATTGTCAATATTTAATTAAATAAATTAAAACATTGTTTGAAATGGCATAGTTTTTTGATCATGTTTTTTAATTAAAATTAAAAATGTCATTTATTGTCAATTTTTAGTAATCAATATAATCATTTTAGTAATAGGTTGAAAATCAACAAATTGTTTGCTTGATATTATGAATTTGGTATAAATTTGGTGATTGGAGAAAATTAATAATTTTTTCTGAGAACATTTTATAATAATAAATTATTATAACTTTATTGCAATATATAAACATATATGTAAATATAAATAAATATCGTCCCCCATATTCATAAAAAATATTTTAGGTTTATAGCAGGTTTATGAAAGGAATTTTCTATGAAAATTTTTTTAATAAACATTTTTTTTTTTTTGTAAATATAAGTTAAGGTATTTAATATACTGATATAGCCTCTACAAAGCCTATATGGAGCTGAGGCTTTTATATGAAATGGATATAATATTTATTTGTCAATAATAAAAATAAAAAAATAAATCAAAAAAAAAAAAAAAATGCTTCAACAGTATGGCCGCTATTAACTGTTAAAATTCGAAAGTTCCTATTGGAAGACTCTTTAGAAACGGGCGGGTAGACGGACAGACGGACAGACGAACCGTCTGACTATCTTAATACAGACAGAGTCTAGAAAAGTTGGAAATACAAAAACAATAACAATGACTATGACTTAAAGCTAAAAAAAAAGTTTAAAACTGAAGGCTGGGAAAATGATCAAACAAGTTTGTGTCGCTCCATCTTCTGTTTAAAATGTCTGTTTTTTTTCTAATTTTTTCAAATACAAGATATAGATAGAAAAATTAAAATAAACAAAATAATTTAAACTTAATAGAAACTATAAAGAATAGTAAATTGAAAAAATAATATTTAGAAAACACATGGATTTTTTTTATATGTATTTAATTCCTACTCGTATTAAATAAATATTATTAACTACAATGTTTAGTATAAAATTGATAGAGATAATGATGATGTTGACGATTCTGCTGACGTTGGTGATGATGATAATGACGCAGAAGAGCAGGGAAAAGCATTTTAGCAGTGTTGCCACTTTATGGATAATTACCCGAATTGGGTGTAATTTTTGCTGTCGTGGATAGAGTGTGGGTAATTTATTTTAGGTGTAGATCAGGTATAATATGTAATTCTTCATTTTGAATCAAATAATATTAAAATTTAATTTATATTATTGATCTAAAAAAGGCACATTATTCTAAACAAAAGTTACTGTTTCTTCTTAAGAAAAGATTTCAATCGTTTAATATTGCAAAAACTTGATAATGGAACCGAAGGTGATAAAAAAAGCAATTCAAACTAATAAATAGCCTGGGAGAAATTGTGTTTTTCATTTTACAAAAAGTAGTAAATTTTATTTTGCCATTTTTAAATTGTTCAGTTAAGAGCATCCTTAACATTTGCAAAACTGAACTGAGAAAGAGACATCATCTGAAACCCTTTTACATTAAAGATTTCTAACCTTCTCTAGGTATAAGCAACCAAATGTGAAATAATTATTTTAAGCTTAATGTGCTGTTTTCACAACACAACTGATTAAACGAGTACTTTTTTTTTTTTTTTTTTTTTTTTTTTTTTTTTTTTTTTTATTATTCCTACACTAAATCAGTATTTGGAGTGCTTTTCATATAAATTTTCCTACACGTTCAATGACTTGTGTTGTAAAAACAGCACATAAGTTTTTATTTTATTATACCCACACTGCAATAGTGGAGAGGGTGTTATTCGTTAGTGCTGACGTTTTAAACCTCAAAATATTGGTCCTAGAACCGCCTTTAAGCATTCCGATCAACTCAAAAAACATTCTGAAGCTGTCTTACGTTGTCCGTCCGTCTAGCTGGCTGTTCGAGTAACCCTTGTAAGCAAAGTATAGCCCCCAATTTTGTAGATACTCGTAATTTGATGAAATTAGGTACATAGGTTATAATTGTCACAAAAATCAAGCGCATTGAAAGTGGTGAAAATCGTTTCATAATTTCATATAGCCCCCATAAGATTCTTTCTGGAAAAGAGTCATTGTGTCCTTAACCATCTAAGTACTTAACCATCTAATTATGTGGGTATTTGCATTAAATATATAATTCAAACTTATTTTATTGTATTATTGTATCTAAAATACAAATTTATTTTTTTTGGAATCGGTCCATATTTGACCGTAGCTCCCGTACAAATACTATTCCCGAAAATCGCTTTTAATGCCAAAACTTTCTTTAAAACTTGGCGCCAGTAACTTTGTCATCTCAAAATTTCGTGTTGGTAGGTCCAGAATTGAACATAGGTCCATTTAAAACCCTCTACCAAAAATCACTTATATGTAAACAATTCTCATATATATATATATATCGTTACCTAAAACGCAAAAGGCCCTTACTAACCAAAAATAAACAATCGGCTTTTTCATTGATTCGGATGTATTCCATCAACACAAATGTCCCCAACAAATTTAGGAATCTTTCCACCAAAATTAGCGAGTTTATTAATAAAAAACAAAAAGCCCTATCTAAAAAATATTATACGATAAACGCAAAAAGACATAACCAACAGATTGCATTATATGCCACATTGTTATTTGTCAAAAGCACTGGTTGGTTTTACAAGAAAAATAGAAGACAAATTTATTATAAACAGTTTAAAGCAATTTATCAATTAAAATTAAAATTTATCATGTCAAAAATGTATTGCATCAAAGTGGGAACTCGCCATATAAAATTCATGTCTTCCGTAAGCGATATGGTAAGCGAAACTGTTGCGTTTCTCCCTTACGAACCTGCTTCGTTGGAAGCTCCATTTTTTATTGGGATGGGTCCATGGTAGCTCATGGTTCCGAAATAAGGTACACTATAGAAAATTGTCTCTAAATACTGTGATATATGATTTCATATGGTAGGGCTTGCCCGACTATTCTTTCTTACTTATTTTTATTATTAATTTAATTTTTGAATGTTATTCAGGGGTGTTCTGGAAATCGAAAACGCAAAACGCAAGAATTTTAAAGTCGTTTTCTTGATAAGAGTTTTGTAGTAAAAGAAATACAAATACAATAAAATACAAATATTTCTCTATTAAACAGAATTCTTTAAGAAAATTTTAAAAAATTGGATTAATTGTGTATTTAAAAGAACTTCAAAATTCTTGCGTTTTCGATTTCTAGAACACCCCTGATTATTGTTAGTTTATTTAAGCAACTTTTATAGCATATTTCTGATATACGAAAGAATTCTTTCTTTCGAACAACTACGTTTAAAACAAAAACAAATTCTAAAAACTTTGTTTTTGTTTTAAATGTATTTGTACGAAAGAAAGAATTCTTTCGCACATCGGAAATAGGCAGTTATTCATAATACATGTGGTATGATTAAGATTGAACTCCTTTAAATGAATTTTTTGTGTTTTTCTTTCTTATAAACGTTTTCTACGAAACGAAACGTTATTTAGATATCAGCACGGAAATTATGTAACTTTTTAACGATAAAAATTTGTCGTTAGGTAGTCGAAATTAGTTAGTTAACGATAATTCTGTGGTCACAAGCGATAACCGCCTAAGTCGACTTAAGAAATAATTGAGTTTATATTTGTTTTTATTAAATATTTCTGAAATAAATACAAATTTCGTTATAATTTTTTTTATCTTTGCAATGTGCTGATAAGAATCTTTGATTCTGAATTACTTGTGTTCTAATGCAATTAACTTTTTTAGAAATGCAAGCATAAATATAAAGAGCCTTTTCTCAAAAACTATTTCGACTTATTTGCTAAGAAATATAATCATTATTTACTTGATTTTGTTCATGTTTTATTAAAAACAAATTTTACACGCAAAATAATTTGATATTTTTTATTAATTTTAAAAAATTTTAAATATGATGTTCTTACATTTTTACCGATATTTGTCGTAAATATTTCTAAACGAAAATATTTGTTGATTTAAAATAGAGAATAAAAACTCGTTAAAGTTGCCTAGATTTTTTCGTTACTTAACGATATCGGTAGTTAAATTAAACAAGTTAGAGTGCTATATTCGGCTGTGCCGAATCTTTGGTACCCTCCACCGACAGGAGTGGGCTCTATATGATAAATACTTATACATATATTATTAACTAAGCTTCACAAAAACGAACGTCAGCATTAAAATTGGTTGCGGTTTAGACCTGAATTAAATTATTGACCGACAATAAGAAAATTTTAGGCGTTTCTTGTAAGAACTTTGAACTGGCTTGAGTAATATATCATGATTCGTAAAAGTTTTAGCCGAACTGAAATAATTTTTAGGAGCGTTATTTGTATTGGACCTAGGGTAAATTATGGACCAATCATCCCAAAATTCTGAAGACTGATTTCTGGTATTACAAAAAATAAATTAGAATAAATTTCAATACAGCAGTGTAATTAGTTTTAGCGTTAACAGTAAATTTCACAAATTTGCATGATATTTTTTCTTGCCATATGAATTTAAGTAAAAAATTTCACCGCAATATCTATAAATCCCAAAGTGGGATTTATTTGGTTTTAGGCGCAATAAACTGTTTTCCGAAAGAAGGGTTTATATGGGGCCTATGGTAAATTATGGACAAATCTTCACGAAATTTGGCAGTGTGATTTCTCGTCTTATAAAACTGTGACGTACCGAACTTCAATTTGATAGCATTATTTATTACGGTTTTAGGCGCACTAAACGGTTCTCCGGGAGTAGGGTTTATATGGGGCCTAGGGTAAATTATGGACAAATCTTCACGAAATTTGGCAGTGTGATTTCTCGTCTTATAAAACTGTGACGTACCGAACTTCAATTTTATAGCATTATTTATTACGGTTTTAGGCGCACTAAACGGTTTTCCGGGAGTAGGGTTTATATGGGGCCTAGTGTTAATTATGGACCGATCTTCAAAAAATTTTACAGTATGATTTGCAGTCGTATAAAGCGAATTCGTGCAAAATTTTATGTCATTCCGTGCATTATTCCACCATTTATGTTAGTTTTTGTATACAAAACTATCAATTTTTTTTGGGTAGTGGTTCCACATTTTGATTCATAGTTCTGATCCTACTGAAGCGATGTTGCTGGATTTCAATCCCAAACTGCTTAGGATAACTACAAGCAATTTGAAACGAAGTTTGTTCTTTTCTTTTGCCTTTTTTGAAAGTGAGCGTGTTTTCAACAGACGGACAGACAGACGGACATGGCTAAATCGACTTAAAATTACTCAAGGAGCCAGAATATATATACTTTATGGGGTCTTAGATGTATTCATCATTCATTCACCAAAGTGGTAGTGGAAGTTAAAGAATTGCGGTACAGGTGTAATTTCATTTAAGTCGGGTGATTTTTCTTTATTTCAAGTGTAATTTCGAATTTTGCTGGTGGTAACACTGAACTTTAGAATAAATTTTTTTCTAATATGACAAACTAGCAAATCATTAATTAAATCAAATTCACTATTAAATCTATTTAATTGATTACAAATCATGTGCTAGAAAAAATTTATGACATTTTGCTTAAAACTTTGAATTTTGTTGTAAAAAATGTTTTTAATTATTCAAACGAACTATGAGAAAAATATGAATATAGACGGGGCTGTTTGCGTATTCAATACACACAGAGAAAAAATTTATAATAACTGTAATATTTTATAACATTGTATTTTAAATATCAAAGTTGTTTTTGGGAATACATAATTTTTCATTAAAAGATTTTGTTTGTTGTGCTTAATTCCCTATTTTTATTCTTGATAAAAATACGGAAATTTATTGTTGGAAGGAAAGATAAACTCACTGTTTTATTGTTGGTATTTTGTTTAAGCTTTGATATCGTTTCAAATAAGACTTTTTGAGTGTATGAAAGTAATTCTCATTTCCTCTGTAGTCGTGTTTGCTGATAGCTTTGGCAACTTTGATAATACTATTTTTAGAGAAAAAAAATTATGGTTGATTCGCTCTCTACAATAGTTGAATGCTTTTCAAATTCATACCTGCTTGATTTGCTTAAAATTCCCAATCACTTCATTTTAATAACTGATTAAAATACACAAAGTTACCAGTAAAACAGAATGAGTGCTAATGAAGGTCGTCACAGGCTGGAATATGAATTAAAATGGGGTTGCTTACAAAGTGGAACATAACACGTAACGGGATTAAAAAGCGAAATAAAATTACAAATTGCCATTTAATAACCAGATTGATAAAATGGTTGAAATAAATAACCATAATAACCATAATATTGAAATAAATAACCATAATAATTCTTACCATAGAATGGTTATTTTTGTCCGAATCCTGCAAAATGTTGACCATATTATGGCTAATTTTGAACATAATATGATTAATGTTGACCATTATTAAGGTTAATATATACCAAAATATGGCTAATTTTAAACGAATTGTGATTAATTTTGACCATACTATAGTTGATTTCGGTCATATTATGGATAATTTTAACTATACTATGGTCATACTTAACCATAATATGGTAACCTGAAACATAAACATTGTTAAAATCCAACCGTAATATGTTGCTCTTACAATATGGTTACCTCCAACCATATTTTTTTCTCTGCGTGTAGAGTTCACTCGGAGATCAATTGAAATATTTTAAGTTGTTCTTTCTTATGCACTCATTCTACTCTTGTTGTTCTCGTGGAAACCAACTTGTTCTCTCTACGAATTCCATAAGACCCGCTAAACAAAGCCTGCTATAACTGAATTTTCATTATGAATATATACATATTTTCTTTAGGGAAAACAGGTTGCCAAACGCCTTCATAATTTTTTTAGCAGAGCTTTACACCGAAAAAGAAGCTGCAAATAGAAATGTAATACTAACCCATTAGAATTAATTATACAGATTTAAATTCCGAAAGCGATGGTTAAAAAACATAATAGTATTGCCAGACATAAAAGTTCATTTACTTCTACAATTTATTTCCTAAGTTTTTGTCTTGTTTTGTAATATGCAAAGAAAAAAGTTCATAATTTGACTGTATAAATTGTTGTTAGGGAGTTCTTCTATGACGGCATTATTATGCTAAATCTGTTCTACTATATTTCTTCTTATACAAAGGCTGAACTCTTCGACTAAGTCGTAAGCTCTATACAAAGACTAAGTTCTTACAGCCGTATTCATAAAAATTTATTTATGATTAGTTAACCGTTTATAAGCAAAAAGTGCTTAAGTTGTATTCATAAACGGAAAATAAGAAAATTTATTGTTGGTTTTACCCTTCTTTTAACCAAAAATAAAATGACATTTTGATAAATGTTTGCATTTTATGATATTAGTTTTGTGGAATGTGTTTAAAAATAATGGAAAAAGTGTCTTATTTATTAATATGGACATGTTAAATTTATTTTGCAATTTTTTTTTTACTTTAGACAACCAATTTAAAGTTATATTGTTAAATATTTAAAAAAATTAAATTATATTTATGAAGACAGGTATTTTACAACATGAAATCAATTAAAATTTGTATTGATAATTTTCATTCTTAACTGAACCCCACTGAAGAGATTGTGTGGTTACAATCGAAACTAGTCTGGACTACCTGTCCGTGAAAGCCTGGGTTCAAATCTCAGCGCAGTCAAGAATGAAAAATTATCAATAAAAATTTTAATTGATTTCATGTTGTAAAATTCCTGTCTTCATAAAAATAATTAATCGAAAATTAAATGCAATGAACATAAGCCTAATTAAAAATATCTTAATTTGGATTACAAACGATTAACAGTTCAATAAAATAACCACAATACTAATTATTTAAAAAAATTTTATATGAGTTAATTGAATATGTTCAGGGGCAAATGCAGATATTCTTTTTAATTATTTATTAAATTATTGCAATTATTTTTTTTAGGTTTTAAACAACGAACTGTTGGTCAAAAATTAAAAAAAAAAAAATTAAACAAGCAAATCATAATAATAAAAAGTAAACAAACCTTTTACTCAAATACTTTCTTATATATTTACAAAAAAGTTTGAAACAAACATTTTTTAATACCTTTCGGCAAAATCTTGATCTGAAACTAAAATGATATGTATTTTTATTTTATAAAAATAATTTTTAAGATCTTGAATTATAAAAAAATATATTAATTATAGAATATACAGCCATGTCACAGAGTACAATTCCGTTCGGAAACGGAATTCATTCCGTATTTTGGTGCTTCAGAAAATTACGAAAAAACTTTGCGGAATGAAACCATTTTTGTTTTCATGAACGGTATGGGTGTTTTCTATATCTCAAAGACCAAAAAACTATCAAAATATACTTTATATCAATAAACAAATTTGTTTTCTTCAATTCCGAACGGAATCATTCCGAACGGAATTGTACTCTGTGACATGGCTGATAATGTGAACCGAATAGAAGTTTCATGTATCACTAGCAATAAAAAGCCAACAAAACGTTAATAAGGTTGCCATACTTAAACACAAAATCGCTACAAACAGTTAATAGTTAAAAAGCTGTTAATGTACGTTAATGAATACAAATTTTTATAAAAGGTTTTTATAAAAGGTCTATCTGGCAACTCCGTGTCTATTTCTCTGCTTAACTCCAATTAAATTAATTTTTTATTATATATAAACAAAAGTTAAATAAAGAGAATTGTATCTTTGTGTTAGAAAGAATTATTTTCTCTTAAAACAAGTTGAAATATGGCCTCCAAAACGCGTAAAAGTTTAAATATAAACAAGGTAAATTGTTTGCAATGTAAATCTCAGGTACTGGAAAGTGAAGATGATATTGAATGCGATGTTTGTAAAAAAACTCTCCACGCAATATGCACAAAGTTAGATAAAAGAGAATATGAAAAACTTGTCAACAACCCTGCTTTAGAATATAAATGTCATTTTTGTGCACCAAAAGATGATATTGCTATGTATGCTAATGATTTAAAAGAAATCAAAACAAAACTTAATCAGTTGGATGACATAAAAGAAACAATAAATTTTATGTCATCACAATACGATAACTTATTAAAAGGATTAGCAAACAACAAAAAAGAAATAAAAACATTAAAAAAGGAGAATGATACCCTACGTGAAGAAGTTAAAAATCTGAAGTCAACAGTAAAATTTTTGAATGATGTTAGAGTAAAAAATGACTGTATTATTAATGGTGTAAAGGTCAGTGATGGTATGAAGCCCGTAGATGTTGCTAAGAACATAGCTAAGGAAGCCGGCGCTCAAATTTCTGAAGATGAGATTGATGACGCATATTTTATAAACCATAAAAACAAGTATAACACAAAATCTCTTGTTGTAAAGTTTGCAAATTCAAAAAGTAAAATAGCTTTAATGAAAGAAAAATCAAAATTGAAGGAGGTTGATGGTTATAACAAAGTGTTTATAAATGATTTTCTTTGTAAAGAGACAGTTGAACTTCTTAATCATGCAAAGTCACTAAAAGCTGTTGGCTTTGAAATAGTATATGTAAGAGGAGGTAATGTTTTCGTGAAAAGAAATCCAAAATCTAAACCAATGTGCCTTAAAACTATGGATGCAGTTGATAATTTGCTCGTTAATTCAACTGGAGGCGTAAAGAGGAATATTTTAGCTGCTTCCAACTTTTCTGAAGATGAGGAAGAAGAAGAAGCCCAATTTGAATCTCCAAATTAGTATTTTATTATCATAAGTACCTAGTTAGTTTATATATATATAAACTTATATTTTTTAATACATTTTATTGTTTATGAACACGAAATATTTTTTTAATTTAAATTCTTTTAATTGCCACCAAAGTAAATCTAATTCAAAAGCATTTAATATTTTAACGATCAATGTAAGAAGTATTTCATCGATTGATAAGTTTAA
The DNA here is from genome assembly GCA_943735925.1 of Pollenia amentaria. NCBI lineage: Eukaryota > Metazoa > Arthropoda > Insecta > Diptera > Polleniidae > Pollenia > Pollenia amentaria. Next base: position 175,574,497 of record OX031010.1, on the reverse strand, counting down.
TAGATTTCGTGCAGAATTGTGTCAAATGTTGGTAGTACCTGAAATTATAGCTGTCCAAGAGACCTGGTTTGATAAGGAATTTGTAAATTTGTATTCCATTGATGGATATTATGCTGTACATTGTTGTAGAGATGACGGATATGGGGGTACATCTATTTATATAAAAAATCAGCTTAAGTATAATGTGTTAAACGTAAGAAGTACACACTTTTTGGACTTAATTACTATATCCTTGCCAGACGTTCACGTCGAAAACAAGCCTTTGGTTATAACTTCCATGTACAGATCACAGAAATGCAATTTTGAAATGCTTTTAACAAGTATAGAGGATCTGCTACTGATAATACAGAATCTGTCATGTATTTTTGTGGGTGATTTCAATATTGATTTGATTTCTATGAATTTATTATGTCGACGTTTAGTCAATACATTTGCTGAATTTAATTTTAATTCAAGACATAAATTAATAACGAGACCTCGCAGTAATTCTTCTCTTGATGGTGTTTTTACGAATTTTATAAATCAAATTTTAGTTAGTTCAATTCAGAATGAATTATCGGATCACAATTTTTTATACTGTGAATTGAAAATTCAGTTTGCGCATAATGAATACGTTGTTGAAAAAATTCATAAAATTGATTATAGAAAATTTGGTTCTTATCTTGATGATCACCTTAATATACCAAGTACAAGTAATGCTTCGATTCAGTGTAAGACATTAGTGGATACTATTTCCTCAGCTGCATCATACAGTTTAACAAAAAGAGAAAAAGCTGTTAACGTAAGAAATAAAATTAGCCCCTGGATTTCTGAGTCGTTAATTTCATTAATAAATTTAAAAAACAAACTATTAAAAGCCAGAAGGAAAAATAAACAAAATATCAACATAATTGATCGTTTAAAAAGAATCAGCAAAGTAATCAAAATTTGTAGTAAAATTTTGAGGAATAAGTACTATGAATATAATTTAAACAAATATTGTGGAGACTCAAGAAAAACATGGTGTTTCGTTAATAAACAACTAGGAAAGAATATAAAACCGCCTAGAGATCTGATTACATTAAATAATACTGTAATTACGCAGGATAATGAAAAGGCCATTGAACTCAATAATTTTTTTCATAACTCAGTAAGGAATTTAAAGGATAGTATAACGCAAAACTCGAATGATGACATTAATATGTTTGGATCCCTAATTCAGGAAACAACATGTTTTAATTTTAAACCAACGAATAGAATGGAAGTTATTGATATTATTGATAATATGAGAATACATAAAAGTCCTGGATATGACAGTATTACTACAATAATGTTGCTTGTACGAAAAAATTATATATCTGACTCTATGGTAAACATATTTAATAAGATGATAAACAATTCCAAATATCCTGAAGTATTAAAGATACATAAAATTTGTCCTATACCAAAATGTCCAGGAACGAACAAAATTGAAAACTTTCGTCCTATATCTGTGCTTTCAATTATTGACAAAATCTTTGAAAAAATTATATACCTGCAATTAGCCGATTATTTAGATGAACACAATATAATATTTAATCGCCAATATGGATTCAAAAAAGGCAATGGAACGGAAGAAGCTGTTGTTAATGTTATTGAATACGTGTGCAAAGGACTGGATGCTGGATACAAAGGCGTAGCAGGACTGTTTTTTGATTTGTCGAAAGCCTTTGAATTAGTAGACCACGATATCTTATGTCATAAACTCCATTTTATTGGATTGTCTCTAAATGCAATCAATTTACTGAAAGACTATTTGAACGAAAGGAAACAATTCGTACAAATAAACGAATCTAAAAGTCACGAGCTCGATGTGTTATATGGGGTACCACAAGGTAGTGTACTTGGACCACTTTTATTTAAAATTTATTTAAATGATATAAAAAATATAAAATTCAACGGACATTTATTCATGTATGCTGACGACATTTGTCTATTGTTTTATTATAAATATGAAAAAGTATTACAAGTTAATATGGAATATGATGCTGCAATATTATCAGAGTTTTTGAGACTAAACAGATTAGCTCTAAATTATAGTAAAACCAAATTCATTCGTTTTAAGCCGTACATTTCGAGGAGTGATGAGCCAATGGAAGTACACGTTGAAGGAAACTTGATAAGTGAGTCTGAAAATGTTAAATATCTTGGTGTAAATATTTGCCATAATCTTTTATGGGATAACCACATCAATTTCCTTAAGACAAAAATATCATCAGGAATTGGCATTCTTTATAAATTTAAAAATAAATTAAATACCAACACCAAACTTTTACTTTATCAAGCCTTAATACATTCACACCTGACATATCTTCCTATGATCTATGGCTATAAAAAATGTTCAACATTAAAATCTTTACAGTCGGCACAAAATAAAGCTCTGAAAATTGTATATGGTCTACCTCTCCGGTATTCCACCGTAAATCTGTTTAAAAACCATGCCAAATTAATACTTCCAGTTCGTGGTTTGTATAAACAACAATTATTGATATATATGTTTAAATGTTTAAAAGGAGTTGGCAGTCACACTATACGGTTTCAAGAGAATATGTCAATTACGCAGAGAACTACAAGGCAATCAAGAAATTTACATATACCGAGATATCGACTTGAGTTATCTAAACAACGTATTTCTTACGCTGGGCCAAGTGAATATAATCAGTTACCAAATGAATTAAAGAATATTTCAGTTCTATCAACGTTTAAACACAATTTGAAGCGGTATTTATGCGAGAATGTTGAAACACTTCTATGAATAAAATTTCTATTTTTGTAATACATAGAGTTTTTTTTTTTTTTCTAACTAAATACGTATGTAAATATTGTACAAAATCAAAATATTAGATATAATAGTTGCCATTAGCCTCTTTAATGCCATAATGGGCGCTGAGGCAAATTTTAATTATGTAATATTATTTCATTGAGATTAATAAACACAATAAAAAAAAAAAAAAAAAAAAAAAAAAACAATTATTTAAAAGTTATTACTAGGGATGAGATTTTCATGCATTAAAAAATCGAAAATATGCGCATAAAATTTGCACTAAAAACTTCAAAATATGCATTAAAAAATAGAAAATATGCACCAAAAAGTTCAACATCTTCAATAAAAAAGGGGTTTTTAAATTTTATTTAAAACAAAAAGTAAAAAATTCAGTAGTTTTTATTCAAAGGGACAATATTTTTTAAATCTTTTTTAAATAACTAATTTAAATTGTTTGCATAAACAAATAAATACTTTTTTATATTATCAAAAGTAAGTCTTTTTCTGTTCGGACGAAAAAAACTTATGTACATGGAAAATTATCTCTTAACGTCAACCCAAGTTACAGGAACTTGAAGGATGCCAATTCATTTGGAGAATATTCATTTATTAATCAGATCCCACATTTGATTTCAGATCAAAAATAGTTGATATATGTTTTATTTTTATTTTGCAAAAACGTTAAGATCTTTTTTTAATTTGTTGGGCAATTCTTCCTTTCACATTGTTTATTTTACTTTCTGCAATATCAATTAATTTAAGCTGACTATTAAGTGAACTAAATCCCTCCAATTTAAATTTAATATATTATTCTCATTTTTTTATTGCATAAAAAATTAACAAGTTCTTCAATAACATTCTTAAATTACTCAAAGTTTTTTAATAGTATTCTACAGCATCTAGCCATGTTCACCATCTTGTTAAAACTAGCTATGGTGGTAAGGGTACCAAGGGATGCATTTCTTTAAAAATATTTTTGAAACCAACAAATCGATATTTTCTAATTTCCTCTGCAACTTGGTGTAACCCACGTGCCAAGCAAGTAACATGTAGCAGTTTTGAATAAAATATTTTAAGCCCATTGGCAGCCTTAACCATGTAAAGTGCTGCATCGGTTAAAAATAAAAGGCTCTTTTTGCTTTTTGTCGAAATCTTACCCCCACAAATTTATTGAGTCATGGAAAGCGCGAGCTATCATAGCATGGTTCGCCTTTTCCAATAACACAACGTTAAGCAAGAATTTATTTTTGAAAACTTTTTCATCTTTATCCAAAATTCCGACAATAACATTTGCAACATAACGCCCTTCTATATCCGTTGTTTCGTCCATCCGCACCCATAAATATTTGCTTTTCAAAAAAGAACAGATTCTTTCTAGTTCGGAGTCATATATTTTGTTTACATAATTTTTTCTAAGAGTAGGCTGGCAAGGGATGCTCTCATTTATGTAAGTTTTAAAGAAAATTTCTTAAATTCTCGTTACTTAATTTGTGTATGTGTATGTCATCGGAAATAAATGCTTCACATAAGTCCACACAAAACTTATATGTTGTCTCTGTATTTTAAAGCAACGACTGTGACGACTTTTCTGTAACACGCTCGAGCAGCTCCTTGTGCTTTTAACTATTTAAGTGTTGCTCAATCAAAAACTTCCTTTCGTGGCTCACAGATTTATTGCAAACTTTGCAATGAAGTATTCGACAATCAGGTTAAGAGGCATTGTTATATTCGTTAACGTATTTCATTATGATGGAAGACTTTGATGGCTTTATCTTCGGCATATTTTCTGGAAAAAATATCTCGTAAAACAAAAGATACGTGTTAAGCTGTTAAATATACTCAAAATTTAGTTTCGAACAATTATTGGATAAATTGCATTTAAATTATTGTTTTAAATGTTAAAATTTTTTTAATTTGTTTTAATTTAAAAATGTAATGTGAATTAATATGTTAGCATGTAGCATCAAGTTATTGTATATGCGTTTCTTTCTAATGTAAAGTTGTATTTATAAATTTTTTGAAGAAATTGTTTTATAATATGACCATTTAAAAAAAATCACTCGAAAATGTCAAAATATGAAAAAATATGCATTTAAAACCAAAATATGCAAAAATAAATCGATGCCATTTTAACGCAAATTTATTGATTCGGAAAGATAATTGAACGACATCGTTCTTCGACTATCGAAAAAAAAATGCATTTGCATGGAAATCTCATCCCTAGTTATTACATACTTTAAGCTTAAAATAAGAACTTTTTATGAATATAATCGTTATAATAAGTTTTATAGTTATACCAAATTCTTATACTGAGAAAAAAGTCTTGTACTACGACTGAAGTCTAAGCATAAATTCATATTAAGTATGAACTTATATGAGGATCGCAATTTATCACTTAAACATATTAAATACAGTATTATACTAACATAGTGTTTTATAATAATATTAGAGTCGAATACTAAGACTAATAATAAAGTAGTATAGTAAAACTGAAGTTATATGCTAGCACTTAGACTTATTTTTACTTTAAATATATCTTATATTTATTTGAAAGAAAAGTCTTATACTATGACAAAAATCATATACTAACACTTTGATAGTAAAATAAATCTTTCATATTCCGATGGCGGTGGGTAAAAACGAAATTATTGGAAAAAACCTAAATTGCCAAAAAGAAAAGTCCATTTAGTTTTCAGCTTGTTTCCTAAGTCTTTTGTTTTGTAATACATTTTGTTTGTTTACATTTTCTTTTAATCAGGCAGTTTTATTTATTTAATTCCATTGCAACTGTTAAATTCATATTTTTATTACAATTTTTTCATTTCATTTATCATAAATTCATTTTTATTTTTCAATATTTTTTTTTCTATTTTGCAATGTAATTTACCTTTCTTTTTACCTTTATTTTATTGTTTAGTTTATTTTTTGTTTTTATTACTTTTTCTTACTTACAAGTGAATGTATTGCATAATGAATACTTTACTTTTTTTAAATTTTTTTTAGTTGTACCTTAAATAAATTAAATACTTGTACATAAATCGAATTGTGCATTCGTAGCTTAATAGCTCAATAATACACTACAATTTCTATTTGGGCTAGTAAACGTAATTAATTTAAAACAATTTATGGCACATTCAAAACCATAATTAAAAAAAATTTTTGTTTACAATCGAAGTTCTTCGAAAAGCTGAAAAATTACTGACTGAGTGACTGACTAACTCTTTGACTTTTGTGTTTGTCTGTATAAAAATGGAAAACGACTTTTGATTTAAGAAATTGTGTCATTTCCTATTCTACTATTGGTTGTTCCATTTGGGTATGGAATTATCAAAAAATAATAATAAACTGAAGAATGAATAAAAACAGACACCTGTAATTATTTTATTTAGATTTATAATTTTATGTGTTACACTCTGAAGTGCATGGGCTGATTTGATTGTTCATTGTAATTTGTATTTGTATGAATAATCTATTGTTGAATGTGTTTTTTGCTGATATCATAGATTCATAATTATCATATTCAAAGATTCTTTAAAGGGAGGAGGAACTCCGTTGAGTAATGAGTTATTAGTAAAACACCTGAAAAATAAATTTAGTATAGTGTAAAAATATTACATACTGGTTTTTATCATATTCCCCTTTTTATTTAGTCAAATGTATTTTTTTAAAGTCGAGTTATTTAACCCATTTTTCGCCGCATTCCGGTTGATCGAAATCAGATTCTAAGTAACTAAAATAAACAAACATTGAAAAAAAGAGTTCGACTGGTGGAAATTTTAGTCACCGGTCAGCGAAAAATTGCTTAATGAATATTTAGCATAAAAAACATATTAAATTGTTTTTTTAACGCTACATAAAATTATGAACTGAAAATTTCACAATGAATACAAAAAATTTGGAAAATTATAACAAAAAAATTTTAAAATCATATTTTTTACAAAACCTTTAGCAATTTATTTTAATTAATTTCATATTGTAAATTTCTTACTTCACTAAAAAAAATTTAATGAAAATTAAATTTGATGAACTTAATCTTAATTTAAAAATCAAAAACTTCAATTAAAAACTAACTGTTCAACAAATAACAATTGAAGCAAAGCCGCGAATAACGTTGTAAGAGCCACTTTTTGCAAAAACGGTTTTTTTGCAGATTACCGTTAACATTACTCTCTTACACTGTTTAAACATCAAATCACCCAAAATTATGCACCTTAATGACGTCAAAATGCGATACAAAGAGTCAGGCAGTGGAAGAACGTTGTAAGTTACAAACAAATTGATACAAACGAAATGGTTTTGTAACTTGGAATCACGTTTTAAAGGCCGCTTGCGGAGTGTAAAAACGTTTTAAATGACATCGCCATTATGGATATGAAACGTTTTTCCACTAAAAAAAAAATTATAAACTGCAATTTAGCATGTCATTTAAAATTCGACTTTCTTGATATTTAGCATAAAAGTTTTTATTGTCATTATTTTTGATAATCTAAAAAAAAAAATTTAAAAAAAAAATTATCCTGCCTGTTTAAAACATTTTTTTTTTGCTTTCCTAAAAAATAATTATTTTGTAACTCACATTTATTCACGGCTATGCTTCCATTGTTAATTACAATTTGCACAGAAAAAATTAAAAACCAACTTTAAATGACATCTTAGTAAGAGATTTGTACTATCAAATAAATTCCGTACGCATTTTCCGCACGCAAACAAATTGATCATATCAATTAACATATTTTTAAGTTCGAGCTTGTCTTGCTGTTACGTTTCAATTGAAGTCTGTCCACAAGCAGAATAGGCTACATATATGAAAAGTAAACACAATCAAAATATTTTTTTCAATCAGCGCTGTTAATTGAAACAATTAAAAAATTCCTTGAAACTTAAATACAACACAAAATATTTTGAAGTTTTTGTGTATGTTTTCATATTTGCAAATATACACACAAACATTATAATTTTTATTTTCAATTAAGGCAAATTAATTGGAACAGTCAAAAAAAAAAATTATTTGAAACATCATGACTTGATTTAACTAAACAAATTTTGTTAAAAATTTTTTCTGTGTAGTCCTATAAATTCAAACCGCTATCAACTTAACGTAATAGACTTGCTACAATCCCGTACTAAGATGAGTATCACCGCCTTAAATTTATTGTTTTACTATCTTCTACTAAGAATGTTAATGCTATTCCTCCCCAGCGTTGTCAGATTTTTTTTACGTTCATCGCCAAATAGTATACCGAAAATCGCCAAAATTTTATTATTTTAGATTTTTGGTAAAAAAAATTCACCAAATAGGAGTTTTATATAAAAAAAAAAAAAAAAAAAAAAGGATACAAGAGTAAAATACCTTTACAAAATTTTTCAATATTTAGCCTTATTCTAGTACTGTAACGTTAAGCAGTATATATGTAAGTTTGTGCCTTTTTAACGGATCTTGACCTTAAAGTTAAATTTTTTAATATTCGAACTATGAGAAGAACTAGTTATGTCTATTCATGTTCTGATCCCCAGCAAAAATAAAGTGAGAAAATCAAAAGGAAACGTGAAAAAATTACGAGTGAAAACATTTTTCACGATTAGGGGAATTTTTTGCCGCGAAAATTATTTTGCGTTATTATTCTCTTTTGATTTTTTTTTGTAAGAGTTTTGCATGATCGCATATACTACGTAAAAAGGTGAAAAATTACGAGGGTAAAATTATTTACGTAGGGGTGATTTTGTTAAAGTTTTTAAAATTCAATTTGATATGCAATCGAAACCCATTCTTTTTCCTCGTTCAGTTTTAAATATTTATTTTCGAAGATCCGATGATTGATAGGAAAATGATATCAACTCGAAATATTGCATTACTGTGTGTTTATTTTAATATTTAAAAATCGAAGAAAACTTAGGGGGTTATTTTATAAAACACTTCACCTCACTTGAAAAATGTTTTCATACAAATTTTTAAAAATTAAAAAAAATTTTATATGAAAAATTTCTCAACGTAAGGTGAAGTGATTTAGAAAATAACCCCTTTAAACTTTATTCCAAATTTCTATAACAACAATTTTGACGGTTTATTGTTGTGACTTTGTTGAAGCTTTGATATTGTTACATTTAAGACCAGAGTGTTTTAAAATACTTATTCACTTTATGGTCTTACTTTTATAATATTTTTAGCTTTCCTAAAGTATTTGGAAAAAGTTTCCTGACGAGCTGGCCTAAGCAACCAGCGAAATGCGCATAGAAACTAGCTTTCCCACAACAATAAATTTCAGTGTTTTCATTCAAAAATTGGGATTATTAGCACATCATTAATAAATGAATTAATTAACAATTTTTTAATGTTTTCAATATAATTATAGGACAGTAATATAAATTTATCATCTAAAAACGTATTGCGATTACTGCCTTTTTCCGATGTGCGAAATAATTCTTTCGCTCGTTCAACTATATTTAAAACAAAAATAAAGTTCTTAGTATTTGCCCGTACTCGTAAATTCTTTCATATAAATAAGAAGTTAAAATGCGTTTAAGAAATTGCCAAAATAGTTGCCAACTTTTTTAAATATCGCCAAAAATCGCCAAACAAAAAATTGCATCGCCAAATAGGTTTATAAATTGCCACGTTTGGCGAGATATTGCCACTGCCCTGATAGCCTGTTACCCCCGGGGGATGTGCTGCGTCTCTCAGGCTGTTCGGGCAATACCTTAAATGCATGGCAGTAGGACGTGCATAATATATATATTTTCCATTTAATAGCCGTTCTTCCATGGAGTTCCTTTGGAACAAAGATATGGTAGCGGGCTAGAAGTGCATGACAGTTTCTGTTGTGTCGATATTTTTCCTCGGCTATTGAAAATCTATGAGCGTTACACAGGCCCAGTCATCCTATATCCGGCTAAGGTTCCAATTATAGAAATCTTAAATTTACGGATGTCTTGAGGCCAAAAGATTTACCAAAGTCCTTCGTATTCTGGTGCTACGGGAGTCAGTTGCTTTTGATACTTCGGTAGCGGACTGACTGTTGGCTGAGGCCCCCGACGGCATGCTCTTGTGCTTGAGATACATTTTGTGAGAAGAAGGCTAGGAAGTTAATAAGGGTTATGCGCATATCCACTCGGAGACCAATGAGGTCCATTGTAAATCCCTTCAGTAAAGGAGAAAAGAGGAAAAATAGAAAAAGAGAAGTAAAGTAGAAGAGTAGAAAATAGACCTAAGGTTTGGTACAGATTAGTAAATACGTAGGACAAATTCCCCCTATGGTCCCCAGCAGAAACAGCCGTCCTATTTCCCTGACAAACCCCAGTAGATCGGTTGGATTACATCCAGCGATACTCCCCAGTTCGTCGTGAAATCTAGCCCCTAGCCATTTCTGCCTGGGGCCGTGCATCCTAGGACAGTGGCACAGTACATGCTCAACCGTCTCTAGCTCCTCGGCATCTCCACACAACCTGCAGAAGTCCGGTATCGCAATGTCCCATTTACCCATAAAAGCCCTATCAGAACAATGCCCCTTCAGGAACCCTATAAGGGTCCTGAGACTACTCCTATTATGTCCTAATAGAACCCTGGTTGCTCCTGCGTCCAATCCGGTCCATAAGGTCCTCGACACCCTGCGATCGGTTCTATCCCTCCAGGACCGGTTAACGGCATCACGGAATCTTTCCCGTATCACCCGATAGTAGTGAAATAAGGGGGGTTTTACCCCTCTGTCCCTTGTGAGAAGAACATTTGTGCGAAAGTCAAAATGGTTAAGACGTAGAAGTTCTGGATCGAATGAAGTAGTTGGTACTGTGTTTGAAGTTATTGCGAATGCGAATACTAACAATATGTTCAAAATTCATATGAAGATAAATGTATGTTTATCTTTAATTATAATACAAAAACATATGTACTGTGTGTATCCCCAACAAAGACGGAGGTTTGATTTCAAATGGAAAATGATTTGGAATCAAGCCTTTTCTCAAACGACAAACGTTTGATAATGATTTGAAAATAATTTCAAAATCACAGCATTCTCAACAAAAAGGGTCAATTATTTTCAAATTTAGAAATGCCTTTATTTTCAACTTGTTTTCAAACGTTATTCTCAAATGTTTTTCAAATGTGGATTTTAATACAATGTGGAAGATAAATAAAAGAAATATTTTTATTAAATTTAATTCATTATTTATTTAAATAAACTGAGAGCTTAACATTCGCCACCATAGCTAAAGGATGAAATAGTATTCTTTCCGTCCTCTAATTCTTCCAAAGGCGAGAAATACTTGGCTTCTTTTTGTTTTGAGGATTGTCATGGCGTAGCACCGCGATCGTACAACAAACTTATATTTTCTTATTTACATTCCTACACTTGTCGTTTATTAACATTAAAAAGAAAAAAAAAATACTTAAAGGCTCATATTTTATTGGCCAAAACGTATGCAACAAATTGCTTCGAAAACATTTATGCCTATAAAACTTAATATTTAGTGGGGAATCCTTTATTTTCAATGGTGGCCTGAGATCGGCGACGCATTGAAGCTGTCAAATTATCCATAACATTTTCAGGAATAGAGTTCTTTTTAACATAATCGGGTGTGTTCTAGAATCCGAATTCACTCAAAAGTGGATTACTTCAGCAATTTTGGTGTTCTGCAATTCACATCCACATGGTTTTTTTTCGTTTTCAATTAGAGTAGTACGGGGTTGGTGACAGTAGAACAAATATATATGTGATATTTTTAACAAAAACTAAATTTTGGTTTTAAGTTTGAAATTGTCTTTATTCAATTTAATCAAAAAAAAAAAAATATGTATTTTCACACAAATATTAATACAAAAAAATTTTTTACTTATCCAAAGATTTCAAATTGCTTTTACTAAACATCACTTGCGCAAAAAAACATAAAAACAAAAGTACCTGACATTTTTTATATCAATAAAAAAGCTGATAAAAATATGGTTTTTTTATGTTTTTAACATATAAATTTTTTTCGCACAATAACTTTGAATACACAAAAACATGCGGATTTGAGAACACTAATTTATGAATTAAGCGCATTCAAAAAATTTTGCGTTTTCAATACGTAGAACACACCTGATTATCTGAATTAGAGCAATTTTTGCGATAGATTCTTTGGTTTACGATTTTCCAAAGGTTCTCAATCCGGTTTAGATCTGGTGATTGTGGTGCCCATTCCATTATCGAAACTCTTTATGGTGCAAACCATGATTTAGCTTTTGAAGAGTGCTTGGGGTCGTTATTGTGCTGAAAAATCCATCGCAACGTCATATTAACCTCAGCATGTGGAAGCATTATACTCTCCAGGATGTCTCCATAGATAAATATATCTACTATTCCATTGATTCTGTGCAATGGACCAACTCTAACAGCAGAAAAACAACCCCAAACCATTACGTTGCCTCCTCCATGTGTCACCGTCTTTTTGCAGTATCGCGCTTAAAGCCGCTTGTTAACTGGTCGTCTTACATAACACATGCCATCATGGCCGATGATATTAAGTTGCTAAATAGGACAGTCCTCCATTTATATTCTGTCAAATTTAAATGCTCCTTAGCAAATTCCGCAAAGCCCGAACTTATCACGGTGCCAATGTAAAAATTAATTTATTTAAATTTTTTATCGAAAAAATTAAACTTTTTTATGCCGTTTAGTGCAGATTAAAACTTAAAACGACACATAATAAAAAAAGCAATCGCTGCACATAAAAAGAAATGGTAAAAATACCGTTATCTGAGAAAAAAATTATCATGTTGCATTTGTTTTGTGTATACGCTTTTTGTTAATCGATAAAAAAAATTTAAAAAATATGGCAACATTAGCAAAAAAAACTGACTTTTTTATCGATTTAATTTTTCGGAATGTTACTCGTATTCATTAGTATGCAGTAATTATTGAAATTTTTTTGGGAACAAATTTGTAAATTACAGATCAGTTTAACGTTGGAGATCCACAGTTGCATATGTTTTGGCCACCACTGTATAAAGTTTTAAAATACATAAGTATTTTTAACACACAGAAATAGCTAGACTTAATCCCGCATATTAATCAAAAGGGATATAAGACAAAATAATAACCAATTTTATTTCGCAGCTAACATTTGGGTGATCATTTTTTGTAAAAATCACTTAAATCAGTCCTCTCAGATAAACTTTGATGACTAGGCACTGATTTATAACTTCAGCGATAGAATAAGGATTCATATATGACTCATTTATATACTTAAAAAAAAAAAAAAGAATCAGAAAATTTTATCACAAATGTCGTTGTTAATACAAAACAACTTCTTGTTGTACAATTTATGAAATAAATGTTTTAAGTATTAATGACTGAAAAATAATAAAAAATTACAAAAGTTGTATTTTACATGCAACTTAGTATTATGTTTTTAATTTTTAAACCTCTGAAACCTTTAAATTTTTATTAACAACGAAAAGCGTCAGGCATAAATCTTTTTTAATAAAGCAAGAAAAAACTCTTAAAAAGTATAATATTCTATATTTAATTGGCTTGGCATACAAACTTGCTCTATTTTAAATGTGGAGCAGTTTTATTTAAAACAAAAATAAATTATTTAATTTTGTAGTTTTTATAATAAATATATTAAGAGACTGCTACTTCCGTATTTTTCATTAAGAACTAAATGGCATAATTAGATAAATAAATTTTATTTGTGGGAAAAAAGTTTAGATTTTTGTTTTTTCTTTCAAGAAACGGATATAGGAAGTTAAGATTTTAAACTTGTTGAAAAGCGGAAAAAATTAAAAGCAATAAACTTAACACGAGAAGCGATTTCTTTAAGGAAATGTTTAAAAAAACTGCAAACGTTCTTTTTAAAACATTTAAATTGCTTTACCTGTCATTATTTATAAAACAAATTTTCATAGAAAATTCATTTTTTAAACCTAAATTTTTTTTGTATGAATTAGGCCTTTTATATCTTTAATCCAAATCGCCTTAAGAGCTTTTAGTTAAAATTTTAAAAATTCTTTTAATTAAAATTTGCTTACAATGCCACCAAATTTTTTTTTCTAAATTGTAGTTCGAAACGTTTTTAGGGTTTGTTACCTTTTGTGTTGCATTTAGTAGCAAAAACAAAAAAAAAAAAAAATACATAAATAATTTATTTTTAAAAATGTTTTAAAACCGAAATTTAATTACGCTGCTTATTAATTATTTTTTTAATGTAGTTTTCGGTGTGTCTTAATTGTTTAAATAACACCATAAATAAAATACTAAAAGTTTTTTTTCTCAAAAATTCTTTAACAAAACAACTGAAGCATTAAATTTTTATGAGTTTTTTTTAAACCAGTACAAGACTATTTTAATTAGATCAGTTACTATATCAATCAAATCCTAAGGAAACAAGTAAGAAAGTAAATTCTGTACAGTCTAAACATAATGATACCCTACAGCAACTTATTGTATAAAAAGAATATCTTGTATTTTTGTAGAAAATTTTTGGCTTTCTATTATATTTAAGATTCGAACACCATCACGCAAAAGCTACAGGTTTTTATTAACAAGTGCCTCAGAATCATATGCAGAATATTTTGGGCTACCAACATCAGCAACGCGGATCTCTGCAACCTTAGCAACGAGGAACCCATATTAATACAAATAAAACGTAGGAAATGGAGTTGGATCGGTCCGTCTAACATAAAGAGTCCTGGAATCCTCAAGGCTCAAGAAGTCGTGGTCGGCAAAAGAATGCATGGTGACGCACGATACTCGAAAATCTAGGACAGTGCAATCTTACATGGGAAGACACGAAATCAACTGCAAAAAATTGTGTAAGATGGAAATGTTTTGTGGAAAGCCATATGTTCCCAAGTGGGGTAATGGAAAAATATTTTATTCAAGTTGGAACGTTGCATAGTCTGGGTTCACACTATGAAAGTTTTATTTCAGAAAGTCGGAGTTTATTGGTGAGAGGGGAAGAAAACATGCCATTATTCTCTTCCCTCTCATCAATAAACTCACACTTTCTGCAGGAAAACTTTCACATTAAGGTAATTCACGTCACCCTTGCAAAAATGCACAAAATTACCAACAACCACATAGGCAATTATTTGTGTACAACTAATTGTCTATGTTGTTGTTGTTTGTTTTTTGCACTTTCGCTTTTTCGCAAGGGTGCATTTTGTGTCTGGAAAATATTGGTGTATTACCCTGTGTTATTAATCCGATTCAGCATATTTTCTATACCAACCTTAGAAAGAGAAAATATGCGCAAAATTTTGCTTCTGAAAGTATTTTCTAATTGACGATAACTTACTGTGTTATGCAAAACAATAAAGTTCAAGTTGCCATTAGTTAACCAATACATTAAGGCCCGTTTTCACAACTTACCGATAGCTAAAGGTAGAATTTTTTCGGAGGTATGAAAAGTGTTGCATTATTACAACTTAACTTTAATTTTCCAGGTGGGATGTACCTTCCTTTAACTTATCGCTCAGTTTACAACAAAATTCTACAGTCACACGCGAATGCACGCATATTGGTTTTTAAAAGTTATCCCATTTTGGAATTGTTTAAGTACTTTTTAGTGTTTTTCATCCCATCGTTTTGAAGTGCGAATCGTATTAAGTTTAGTACGAGTTTTCTTTCTGTGTTCCCTTAGGGTTTCAAAGACTGAGTTGTGTTGGACAGCCCATTGTCGTTAACAGAATGATAAAATTATACTCAAGGAAGCAATCAAGCCAGCAGCTCAACAAATCGTCGTGAAATGTGATTTATGAGTCGGCTGGTAGATACACTATAATTAGCAAAAAGGGATTTATTAGCATAATTTGTTGATAATACAGTTGTCCTTAGAAACACATAATGCCATTAGGTAAAGTTTTATTGTCAATCACCATTCAACCAGAGCTCGAGTGGGTCCAGCAATTAGTTCCCGTTATGGTTCAATGCTTCACTGTCTCCTGGGGGTACTCTGTTGCGAGGTTGTTCGCATACTAAGTTCGCCATCCGGTTGATTAAATGAAGGAGAGGTTTTTGTTCAAATCAATGTCAGTGCACTCATAGAAAAATTCATCTTCATATTGATGATACCCTTACATCAGAATTGTGGCATCAATGTTATTACCAATGGCATCAATGAGGCAAAAAGTGACATCAATCCAATGACGAACGTCATCCTAAAATTTTGTCATATTTTATGCCTCATCTACGCTATGACTACAATGACATCAATGCGACGCCACATTTTGTGTACACTGATAGAAAAGGAGTCATATCGCTAATGTATTTTGACATCAGTACAACAAACTGTCATCAGTGCGATGACATAATACATCATTTCATCAGCGTGATGTACAAAGTGTCATTAGTGCGATGACAACATATCATGTCATCAGTTTGATGACAAATTATCATTAGTGCAATGACAAACTGTTATCAATGCGATGACAAACTGTCATCAGTGCGCTGACATAACATATCATGTCACAATATATTATTAGCATTTATTTTCATGTTTAAAAAGTAAAATTAAAACAAAAATTCCCATAATCTATTTTTTTAAATTATTTATTTAAATACATCTATTTTTTATAATAGAATCATTACGAAAACCACATCGGGCATGCTGCTGGTGTCTTATAATTGAGAGTTATACTATTAACAAAGGGCGGAATACAACAAAAGTGAAACAAACATGTGTAACGGGTAAGTAAATAATGATATTCTTTTAATTTGAATATGGCCAATTATAATGACTCAATTTGATGACAGTTTGTCATCACACATGCCTTATAAAACCGACTTTGATTCGTCATTTCTGTGATGCCATTGTGTCATCGCATCGATGACATAATTTAAATGTTTGACCCTGACGACAATTTGGCGAAGTGGTGTTAAGGCTGACATCACAGTGATGTAAAGTGTCGTAGGGTCAAAAACGAAGACACTTGTCATATTACTGATGTCAAAATACATCAGCGTTATGACGCCTTTTCTATCAGTGTTAGACAAGTTTTGTACCTATGGGTTCTTCGATCAAGAAGTTCGAGTCTTAGATCTCCGTATGCCGGCAATGCCAGAGAAGATGTTCCGTTAACACTGTCTCCTCCTCCTCACCACAACTTCTCCAATGGTCATTGTCATACCGTTACCATTAATGTTGGGTTTAGGGTATACAAATAAGAAAGACTAGGAAAGATGTTTGGTAACAAAAATATTTTTGTGTTTTTGTTTTTTATAACCTTGAACTTTAATTAAATTTAATTGAAATGGAATGCACAGTCATTTAAATCGTTTTTATTACTTTTGGTATTTCCCTAAGATGGATAAAAACAAGCCCAAGCTATTTGTTGCAGCTCCATCTAAATCCCCAAACTAAAGTCATAGTCAGTCATTAGAGTTAAATTAATTTGTACTTTCATTTTTCACATTTTTTTATTTTGTTATTTTTTTCTGTTTTAGTTTATTTAAAGCAATAAATTATTTCGTTATTATTTCAACAAATACTTGCAAAATCATTTATTTTATTTTCGGTTGTTATAATTTTATTTTTTTTTCAATGGAATGATTTGTAATTATCGGTCATTTATTAAGGGGTGTGCGTTTGTTCAATTTGGGAGTCCAAAAGATCTAATGGAATGGGATTAGAAATATAATTTGTTTTTTAAGTAAATCAAGTGTTCACAAATAATAACTTTATGTTTGACGGACAGTTAGTTGTTGTACGGATGTATCGATCATTTCATAGATTAATTATCAAAATTTGAGGCAGAGCGAAAGAAATTGTAAGAAGCAGCCATCTTGACACTCTTTAAAGATATTGGAAGTAACTTAATATAAAAGGACCTGTATAACTAAAAATTTTTCTCTCTTAAAACATCTTTGTTGTGCAAAAAAGAGTTTTAACTAAAATGGCAAAAAATTATTTTGAAATTGTACGCACTTGATTTAAAAGTTGAACTTCTTTGAGCTTATTAGTACCAAAACACAGTACATAATTTGCTAAAGGGCTGGCACGGGAGAAAGGATGCAGTGCTGGCAAATTGCACCACTTTGTATTTATCAATAATACTCAATACATATCATATGGGTACTCAATACTTTGAACTTTTTTTTTTTTTTTTTTTTGAGTTTTCAAGCAACGCACTTTGGGAAATAAGGCCAATTTAGCGGCGAAAAAATCATATCTTCTAAACTACTAGTCTGATCCATAAAAATGTATGGATGATGGACAAGGATGTAAATCACGTAAGCGCCAAAATATGGCTTTACGACGCTCTGAACGGTGCACAGTGATTCGGCTAAAAAAGGTAGCGGGACAAAACTCATGGCGTAAATTCCAGGAGCCCGGTAACGAATTCTTAGAATTAATTTGTTTATCATAAGGTTAAGGTATCTTATCAGGGGGTCAAAATAACCCTTATAAGGGAGGTCATTTTCATTTGCAAATCAGTTGCATTTTATGCACACTTGTGATAACATTTTTTTAAAATTGGTAGCAAAGTGAAAGGATTTTTATGTTATGGATTATGACTTATATTTTTTTATATTTGGTGTAACATCAATTTGTAAATGTATAGATAAATCCACAAATTTTACTTTAAACTTTAAAGAGTACCAACTTTTTTTATCATTTAAGCACTTACAACATTTAAGCACAGATCACAAAACATATATTACTCTTAGTTTTTCCAAAACGAGTCGCACACGTTTTGTCCCCATATTACGAAGGGACAAAAGAAGAAAAAGTTGTCAGATATATATGTATGAAATTTTGTACACTAGCATAAAATGTCTTAGTTAAGAAAAATACGAATTTTTGGAGAAATCGTTCCAAGGACACGCCTACCCCCCATGTGTCCTGAAAAAGAAAAATTTAATTTTAGTTTCAATAATGCTCATTAAGTTACAAAAATTGGTCATGCTGATAAACATACAACTAGCAACCTGTGTGTAAATTTTCATATAAATCGGACTAAGGCCTCAAGGTCCTGCCGTATATCTTTTTCCTAAAAGCGCTAAACTACTACAAAAATTGTCCGATTATAATAAAGTTTGGTATACATACAACTAGCAACGTGTATGTAAATTTTCATATAAATCAGACTAAGGACTCAAGGTCCTGCCGTTTATCCTTTTTCTTAAAAACACTATAACACCTACAAAAATTGTCCGATCGTTATAAAATTTGGTATGTAAATTGATATTTGTAAGATATATATTTATGCTAATCGGATTATTAATTTGAAAAATACAAAAACATCATTTAATGAAAAATGGGTTACAAACGATTAACGATTACAGTACACAATTTTCCTCTTTTTTTTCTTAAAATGGCTCAGGATGCCTGGAATATACATAAAGAATTAAAATGTGTGAAGAAATAATTTTGTCCCGCTAGCTTGTACTAGTCGAGACACTGTGCGGTGTAGAAAGATTTTTGAAAAACACAATTTACTTACAAGCTAGCTGTAAGATGTGAATTAAATACAAAATTTTATTCCTTTTTTTTAATTATAATTCTCTGTTTTTAAAATAAAGATTAAAGCAATTTAAGTTTAATATTTTTTATTAAAAGGTTTGTGTTTTTAAGTTTTAGAAAATTGAATAAAATTCTGATATATTTAGATATGATTTATAAATTAAATAAAAATTTTCAAGCTGGAAGTTTGTTTTTTGAGCCTTTGTTGAGCCTTTTCCATCATATGCTATGATTCTGCTAGAGAAGAAGTCGAGAGTTACCCTAGATCGCCTAATATTTCTAAAGACTCAGATCCCCTTGTTTACGGGCGCAATGACATGTTACTCCCAAATTTTAAGAAATGGGCAGGAATTCTTAAGTTTTCGAATGAGTTCTGCCGCATATAAGATATAGTCTCTTCTTCCACTGCAGGTCAGGTTCAAACGGACTTGCGAAATCGTTTAGAATACTTTGTTTATTAAACAAAAATCTTATTTATATTTTGTAAAAGGGTAATTCCCTGTCATATCGACCAAGAGTGGGACCCGACCCCTTTCAATTTGAATGAAATTTGGTGAGAAGGTTCCTTTCATCCTCTAAGGAACATACTCGTATATCAACGAAAAAAAATTTTAAAATTTTTTTTTGCAAAAGTTATGTCATATTCAAAATGTCATAATTTCGCCGAATTAGCCGAATGTGTTGAGCTTATTTTTTCAATATCTCAAAAACGTCGATTTGACATGGAATTACCCAAAAACACGTTTTATTTTTTGTAATTTTATCATGAATTTAAATTTGATTATTTGATTTTTGAATCTTAGGGTGTGTGTGAAACGGTAGCAACGTTCTATGGTGAATTCAAATTGTCAAATATTTCGTCAAAATTTACACTGTGCAATTTAATTTACCTCAACACGGTCAAAATTTTACTTCCAGGAGTACTTTGCTACCGTTTCACACACACTCTTATTAATATAAATTTTAAATATTAATAATCTCTTACACTGTAATTTTGTATAATTTCACTACTTGAGTTTTGTTAAATTTAACCAGAACCCAAATTTAATATGCGCATCGGTACCGATATCGGCGATATTTTTGTTTTAGTATCGGTATCGTATCGGCCAAATGCCGTATCGTTCTTCCCTAATATAAAGCTTGTTTTGTAATAAAAATTGGGTCAAATCGATACATCATTACGTCAAACAATGTTTTCCCGGAATAACGGTAATTATCGCAGGATGAAACAAGTCGCTAATATTTTACATTATAATACCAACTTTACAGGCAAAAGTTGTTACGGAATAAAAATCAGCCACAGATGAAAAATTTTGGAGAAAAAAGCTATGAACAAAAGATTTTTATAAGCCGGATCTAGTTGCCTATTTATTGTCTTTCCTAACTTTATTATTGCAAATTTATTTTTTTTTTCAAATATTTTT
Organism: Pollenia amentaria; assembly: GCA_943735925.1. Classification (NCBI taxonomy): domain Eukaryota; kingdom Metazoa; phylum Arthropoda; class Insecta; order Diptera; family Polleniidae; genus Pollenia; species Pollenia amentaria. Next base: position 175,553,854 of record OX031010.1, on the reverse strand, counting down.
AATACGCTCAACACTTGAAAACAAAATTCTTACTAGTTTCCATTACTTTGCAATATTAGTTGCTTTTTTTTAAGATCTGTCAAAATTTCAACATTAATACCTTTTTGTGAAACCAGCAACATCAAAATAAACAAATCAAAATAAACAAATAGACAAGAAAATGTTGTCAACATTGCAAAAAAGTTGAAAAAGATTTATTCGATTAAGCGAAATAAACACGCACGCACGCACTGACTGGATCATTTCAAAAGCAACCAAACGATCATGATGGTCAAAAATGAAGGCGGCTTATATGACTGACTTCAGCAATTGATTCATTCATTCAAATATGTATGTATTCGCCTCTCATTAAAAAGAAAGTGACGTAAGCGCGTTGTACGTTCATTCAAATGTCCGTTCGTATGTCTGTCCGTCCGACGTGTTTTTGATTGTTTGTGTTTTTATGTGAATTACATTAAATAGAGCATTGAGTTTAATTGGTATCTTTCATGTCAGATGTTTAAGTTTTTGTTTTCTTATTGTTGCTGTTAGTTATTACAATATTTTCAAGCTTTGTTATTGTTGCTGCCGCTGCTATTGCCTTAAAAACTGTTGTTGTTAGGGCGTTTCTTTGTTTTTGTTTTCTTCTTTTTTTATTTATTACTTATTAAAAAAAAAATAGAAGAAACACAAATGTGTAGCAAATATTGTAATTTAATTTAAAAATTATACAATCAAATCTCGATGTACCTGACATGAATGGATTAGTGTAAAAATTACAATAAATTAAACTAAACTTAAATAAACCATTTTGTGCTTAATTCAAATGGGACTTTTTAAAAACGTTATCCAATTATTTTGCGTCTGCGAAAAAAGGCCGGGATTTACTAGTCTACACAATCGTAAGATTCATTGACACGAAAATCTGACGGAATTCTATCCGACATAAAAAATGTCTGCAAAATCTGCTATCAATGCCACACAATCCTACAAAAAAGATGCAAGCTCAAATGATTCTGTTACTCTACAAGAAAATGCAACGCTGACCGCATAGAATCTATAATTTTATTAACATTTTCATAAACATTTGCAAGTCGCACAGACTTGTCAAAAAAATCTGTCAGTCAATTCAGTTTTAAACCACACTGTCATACATTATGAGCACAATGATTTTTTTGACAAATTGTACGACTGAATAGGATAGTGTACCATCGGCTTAAGTAGTAACAGACGGGCTGTGGGGTATTATTGAATAAGGGAAATAATAGAGTAAGTCATCGTCTAGACTTGCAATGTTTTTTGCAGCAATTCCTGAATTTATTGGTGAGAGGTGTGAGAAGAACGCGAAGGTGTACTCAGTATCATGTACTCTGTACAAAACAAAACGGAATTCTTTTGTTATTCTCACACTTTTTACCATGAAGTTGGCTGTAGTTGTATTTGCATTTATATACAAAATATAAGAAGCAGAAGAGAAAAGACTAGATAAAAAAACAGAAATTGCAAAACTGGAATTTCATAACCTTAAAAATTTCAGCGACACAAATTGCATGTCTGGACGATGACTAATAAAGACAAAATCCTGTTTTGAAATTGATTATTGATTATTTACGTATCGCACACTAAATCATAAACAGGTAAAAATCAAAATTTATCAAAATAGTTTTATTAATAAACCAGTTCACAAATCAAATCCTTGGCGACCACGAAAATTTCGCTTGCTTCTCTGTCTTCTTTAACATTTGTGAAACTCAATTGCAAACAAAATTGCAACCAAAACTTTTATTTTAATTTATAAAGCTTTTTTACAATAGTCATTCATCAATAGTATAAATACATATCTATTGCTTCAGTGTTAACCAAAGGTTGGCTTAAGCAAAAATGTATGTATAATATTGAGGGAATAAGACTATTGTAAAAAGCCTTATAAATTTAAATACATCTCATAGAAGCACATTCGAAAAAAATATTAATATAATTAGAAATGTATGAACTTTATAAGAGCTGGCAGCACCGCAATTAAACAATAACTATATCGAGCTTACCAACTTTAAACAATTAGCCAACAGGAATGCAGTTTACGTTACGTCCTTTTTTCGACATGCGTAGAAGTTTTCAACTTTGTGTTTGGGATGGCCTAATCTTTATTTCTATTATTGTTGAGCGAAACTCACATGACGTACATATAATTATTAATCTTCTTATCTTCCACTCATCATTCGACATGCCACTGTATTTTGCATTTCTTTCACATAAATTAAAAAGCGTTCATTCATTTTAAATACAATACCTCAGTGCAATATTTGAACAACAAAAATAAAAACGGTTTTAAATTTCAATAAACCAACAATAACAATTTGGCAATATCAAGAGCTGACTCTGTCGTCAGTTCCACGCACTCAAATTCTGATAAAAAAAAAACTGGTCTGATGCAAAGTGTAACATTTAATACGAGTACATGTGAATGAATGGTGAATTACAATTTGCGGATTGTGAACACAGGTGTAAACAAATATTTTTAGTATTTTTTTTCGGTTTTTATTTTTGATGTGACACAATCTGCAAAGATACGATGAATGACCACAGTTTTTTTTCGGTTTTACTAATTTTAAAACACAATCAAATTTATAAAAGAAATTATCATAAAAATTTAATTGTATACCAAATATTTCTTAAATTTAGAAAAAAAAATTAAATTAATTTGCTTTAACCAAAATGTTCAAATTTTCATTCATCACTCATTCATCATAAATCATGTCTATTTTACACCTGTTTTTTCTTGCTACCACTTTTAAGGAGAAAAAGTGAATTTGTGGACCGAAAACTAAAAAAATATTTTGTGAATATTTCGTTAAAGTACTTTGAAGCGTTACAAATTTCCTAAGGGGTTAAATGAAATGTTGGTTTTGTGTTTGAATTGTATCTTGTAGATGTTTAATTTAACTTTTTTTTTCTAAATCTGTATTAACTTTTGTTTTGTTTCGGAATTCGTGTGTTTTTTTGTTATCACAAATTAATGTCTTTATTGCGCATTCATCACATTTTAATTCAAGGTTTTAAATTTTGCGTGAAAAATTTTTTAGTTCTATTTTTTTTTTCTAAAATTCATAGCTACATTCATACCCAGGAAGCAATTTGGACTCAAAACCTATTGCTTCAAACTATAAGTTGTTCCATACGTCTGTGCCGAATATTTGATTCTGACCCTCAAAAATCGGAAAATTTAATATATACACCTTTTACTTAAATTACGTGATTTCAAATCACATCTGTCTTTTAAAATCACACGCGTGATATTTTGGTGTTCCGTTTTGTGTGTGTTGCGGTGTGAATTTCAATTGACTAAAGCACACCGATAAAAACCAGAACGGTATCACTTTCAGAACACCACATGTGAATTTAAAAGCACCTGATTTTTAAAACAGACCCGATAGAAAAGTATCGCCATGTTGCGATATAAGAGTAATTCTTTTTTACAGTACTTGTATATTACTTATAGAAAGTCTTTGAAAGTCGGTCTAATATTCGTATTAAGGACCGATCTTTTTAAGTAATATACATATATACATGTTAAAGATTTTTGTTTTTCATTAAACATATTTTCAGCAGAAAATATGGCAGCTTCAAATTCTTTAATTTCACTTGTAAAGTTACCATCAGGATACTTGTAATAACCAAAAACACATTTATCTGCCAGATAGCATCCTAAAAATAACTATTTTCAAGTTGTAATAATGATTCTAATCAAGTGTTTGATTGTAGGCTTACATAAGCTTAGCAAATGAATTAGAAATACATTAGCCCTTTTCAATATCTTGTGCAATTGGTCTTGCATCGAAGCATTTGCAAAATGGTTTAGTATATTTTTACTTTACGGCAGGAAAATATACAGCAATGCACATGCTACTCTTTCGTAAAGATGCAAAACATTAAACCTATATTTTATATTTACTCGTTGTATGCAACACTTATTCGCATATCGACTACTAACACTCAGTGAACCATTTATCAATCAGCTGTAAATTTCGTGCTTTGCAACAAGAATTGTAAACTAAAACAAAGATGGAAAAACATATTTACAATTGCATCAATAAGCCATCTCAAGTGCACAAGATTGTGAATAGGGCTATTGTAAAAATACCCATTCTTAATTAATGCTAAATTTTGGTTATAACTACGGCTGTTTATGTTTATAAATAATATAATTGCTTGAAATTCAGATCATAATGTTTTATTACTATCCATGTAAATTAAATTATATGGCAATCGGTTTTTATGTACACGCACAGAAAAAACATGTTTTAATATGGTCACCTCCAACAAAATTATTTTTAAAGAGAACATTTAAACATATTGTGTTTAATTTAACCATTTTATTGTCACCGACAACCATATTATGGTTAAATTATACCTACATCAAGAAGCCACAACCATATTATGGTTGTGTGGTGATTCTTACTTGTTAATTTAAAAAAAAAACTATATTAATCAACATATCATTTTTTTTTACAATATTTTATTGTCAAATTTTTTCATAAATTTTTTCATTCAAATTATTTTCCTTCTAAAATAAACTTAACTTTTTTTTAATAAAATTTAATTTTTATATATATACAAAATTGTTTTTTTTTTGTTTCGTATTTTATTAAAGAAATAAAATAGCAAACGAAGAAACCTATAGTTGCCTCTAAACATATTATGGTTAAATATGAAAATAATTTGTTTTTAAATCAACAATAGTATTTTCATCTTTTCCAAGAGCAACATGCTATGGTGGTCGAAAAACAACCATGCTATTTTAAGAGTTAAAAAAAATTTAGTCATTATTAACCATAACATGTGCGAAGGCAACCATAATATTGTTACGAAATTAGGTTTGTCTAAGAATTATTTATGGTTTTAGTTATAAGTTATCTTGTAAATTATAGTTTTATGTCATATTAGTTCAAATTCTTATGAACGCCACTGTACTGAATTTTCTAGCAATTGTAATTGTAGACTTTAGATTTAAATGTATAACAGTTATTTTAAAATAATTCGAACACGAAATTCTAGAATCTACTAGATGGTTTTGAATCAACTAGGAATAGTTTTGAAATATAAATACAGGCTAACTAATAAAAGTTTAGTTTAGTTTGATTGGACATATTAAACGGTTCAGATCGCCACTTACAATAGTGGTTAAATTTTGTGAACATGATAATTAATTTCAATAAAGTTTGTTAAGTTGAATTCGTGTGTGTATTTATTTTGATTTGCGATTAAATGAACTCAAAGGTTTATTATAAAGGGAATAAACCTTATCGCGTTTTTATAAAGTAAAAACGTAACAATATGGTTGTGGCTTATTGATGGAGGTCTAATTTAACCATAATATGGTTGTCGGAGACCATATTAAACATAATAAGCTTAAAATTTTCTTTAAAAATAGTTTGGTTGTAGGTGACCATATTCAAACATGTTTTTTCTCTGGGTGTAGCCATAGATCCAAAAGAAATACTTCTGCCGATATTAATATAATTCTTACGTATTATTTTTGAAGATCGAAAAACTGTATTTATACCCACACCCCAATAGCGGAGAGGATGTTATGCGCTTGCGCTAATGTTTGTAACACCTTTAAGTATACCGATTTACTCAGCATCACTTTCTGAGTCTATCTAACGATTTCCTTCCGTGGCAGGCAGGGTGACTGGCTAGCTGTATCTGCAACCTTGTGCGCACAATACAGGTCGCAATTTAAGGCATAATTTGATGAAATTTGGCACATTTAAAATGGTAAGAATCGGTCCATAATTTCACATAGTCCCCATATAAGCCTCTATCCGGAATAAGTTAATTGTTCCCACAAACCACCTTTTTATGTTGGTATTTAATTTAACTTTGATCAAAACTTATTTGATTGCAATCTTAATCAGATTAACAAATTTTATTGGTATCGGTCAGTAATTGACCACAGCGCCCAAACGAATACTGTCCAAAAAATGGCTTTTAATGCCATAACTTCCTTTCAAATGATGGTATTGACAAAAATATTGGCGACAATAACTTTTGCAATAGCTACTGTGTCATGACATGTTGTGCTGGTAGGTTCAAAATGAATCATATGCCCCCTTTCAGAAATCACTTTAAGTCAATCAAATCTCATATGGATTAAGATATCTTGATTATACTCGGCGCCAAGAACTTTTACATGAATCTTAACCTTATAACCAGGGCTGTAGAGACGGAGTGGAATAGTCGGAGTTGAGTTGAAGCACCCACAAAAACTCGAGACTCCGACTCCAAAATTTTTCGGCATTAAAAAATTTAAAAAAAATTTTCTAATATTTTCCAAAATAAAATTTCTTCGAAATTGGCGATGCAATATAAAAAATATCGATTTGAAATTTTTACAGAATAATTTTCTTGCTGTATTTAACCATTTAAAAGGTACTGCATTAAAAAAAGAGTTTAAACAAAATAAGGACCAGTCTCATATACATTTAGCATCAATGTAAGAGTCGGAATTTGAGTCGGGGTCGGACTTAAAAAATTTCAGCGGTTGGAGTCGGAGTCGGAGTTAGATTTTTTTTTTACGACTCTACAGCCCTGCTTAAAGCATTACTTTGCTCTGGCGGGTCTACGATTGCCCAAGGGTCGCAAATAGCCTACACTCTCGAAAAATTGCTTTTAAATACTGTAGTGTTGGATATCTTATGGTCGGGCTTGACCGATTATACCTTCTTACTTGTTGTCAAAAATCCATACGAAAAAATCGATAGCCAGTATAACTGTCGCTGATGCATATACCTGAATGTTTTTTGCCTTGGTGTAAACTATAGATAAAATATTCAACATTATGTTTTCTGGGTTGCCTAACTTAATTTTGGAAACAAACATATTTTGTATTTTTCTAATTACATATGAATGTGATTACATACAAAGATACATGTATTTTTAAACGACCTGTACCATTGTTTAATACAGTACATATTTTTATTTTAATTTGTACTTAATAATCAGAAGGTTTTTTGCTAAAATTTTAAACCTATATCTTCTATTTAAGGCAAACCATATGCACATAAAACATCTTTTATTATGCTCCGAGTACTTTTTGTACTTGATCTGGAGTAATGCTTATTATACGGGTTTTCTTCTCATATTAAATACAATCAGAATGAAAACCAAACCGTTTGCAACAATTTAAATACCTACATATATATCAGGCGTGGATTCAGGGGGGGGGGGTGAAAAAAGGAAATTTCCCCCCCTAAATTATAACAATATGTTTTGCTCATTTCGATAATACAGGAATTTACGAATGTACAAAATTTTTAGAAATCCCATTAAGTTTTTTTTCTAGAATCTCTAATAAAATTTTCAATAAGTATCCAAGTATTCATCCTAATAGTTATTTATTATATATTTCCAATGAAACATCTAGTTTACTGTATTTAAATACATATCATTCTACATTCAATCCCAGCAAGTGCTATCTATATCCGAAAAATAAACGTTTGGGTTGAAAATGCGAGCGATTGAATTATTAATAAGCCTTAGTATTATAAGCAATATTTTTATTTGTGTTACGATAATTATTTATTATATACATTTGAATATAACCGTTTTTCGTATCATATTTTCATCATAGTAGGCTTTGAATTTGAATTTTATATGCATTGCCATTCTACCTTCCCATATATACATATGAATATATGTATTTGTCTAGTAAAAGTTCACCAAAGAAGAATTATATAACTGTCAAATTTCAAGCGCATTAATAAGAAAAGTTCTTTGATATACAAAAATACAAAAAAATTAGTGAAACAATGGTGAGTCCGTAATTTTTTTTTTTAATATAATGTACCTACATAAGTATATATTATTACCTTCAGTCGAAAAGGATGTAGTCCAATGTATAAATTTTATAGGAGAGAGAAAACATTTTCTAAGGTCTTTAGTTCTGAATATATTTGAAGTCTGTAAATCCAGTTTTGCTTCATTGCCGACTCTTTATTGGCTTGCAAACCAACTAAAAATAATACATTTATGTTTTACGTAGCTTTTTGTGACTTATCACCTTTTCTATTATATATTTTATACTTTTAATGTACATTTTAGCATGTCAATTTGCAAAAAATAAAATATACTATAAAATTATTTTATTTATTTCAATGTTGACTATTAACAAATATTAACAAATTTGTTTCAATGGGCCCTAGCGCTTTTTCGTTAGCATTTTTGGAATTACATCTTTAGCATTTGGATATACATATCGTTGCAAAACAAGAACTAGAAAAATATTTGTATTTTTTCTGCAAACGATGTATTTTTGTTAACTCTATTGAACTGCATCAAAAACTTAATTTTCAAAAATTGTGGCATTAGCACATTTACGGCTGAAGGTACATATTTATTTATGTATGTGCAGGCAAAAATATTTTTGTCTTTCCATTGTTATAAGCTTTAAAATTCCTTTCTAAATAAAAATAATTTAAATAAAAAAATTAGCTGTAATCAACTTAAACCAGAATAATTATATATTTATCTTTAGATTAAAACCAGAGTACGGAGAGTGCTCGAATTTAACTCGCTCGCGAGCGAGTCCAATTCGAGCGAGTTTTATTTTCAACATTGAAAAGAATTATTCTTTACTGCTCGCGAGTTTAAAAAATAAAACTCGCGAGCGAGTTTTATTTTTGCGAGTTGAAAAATATTGCTCGCGAAAAGAATTCAAATTTTAAGAGTCAAAAATAAAACTCAACTCGCGAGTCGAGCTAAAAAGAATTGTTCGCGAGTTTTATTTTTGCGTATGAATTTTTTTTAACTAAAAATATATTTTTCCTGTTTATTTATTTGTATGTGTGGATAAATGTGTGTATGTATGAATATTTCATCGAAACACAACACAGCATTAGCAAATGGATCAGAAGTAAGGTGGGAAAAGGTATTTATTAATACAGCAAATATTACGTTGTGACAAGTATAACTAACCATGAAGAAGAAATAGCAAAGAAAAGGATTCGTTTAAAAGAATGCAATCATGTTATACGTTTCGAAAATATAAAAAAGGCAGTTCATTTATTTCCTATGAATCGTAAACACTTCTATGTAAGTCACTAATGAACGCATACATTTTATTACACATCATTCAAAATTTAACATTTATACGTATTGCACATATATTTTAAACCACACTTATCTACCTGTTTATGAGCAGCATTCGCTTGTGTGCATTTTTTTAGTATAAACATTACTTTTACAACCCTTTCCCACACGTCTTGCCAGCCATTTTAACATAAACATTAATATAATAAGTTTTTCAGACCCATTGCACTGACATTTAAACACTCACTAGGGATCAAACAAACATATCAATGATCACATTTTCTATAAATAGTCGTGATTGTTTACTACCTGCTGATGTTTTCTATAAGAATCAACTAATTTGGTTGTCACAAGACAATTATGTGATGGCTTTTGCTACCCTAAAAAACTCTTAATTCATTTATAACACTGGTCTTCAAAAACAAATGTAAGTCTTTAAATAAAAACATATAAAATATAAAGATTTTGAAGCGGTTAATTTAAATCCGTTTGCAGTTTCAAATTTTTTTATGGGCTTGACTTATATTCCGCCCGAAATAAGGGCCGATTTTTATAAAAACACCAACAAATGATTATTAATAATATTTCCTTTAAGTCAAACGAATAACATTTTTTATATTTTCCACTGTTTCGGACATTTTCAGAAATTAGTGGCGATAAACTTTTTTTTTCAAGCAAAATTAGTACTATTTTTTGTTTTCAAAAATTTGTTAACAAATTTAGAACAATTTTTTTTATTATTTATCAGAAAGCCAGATATATTACGAATAAAATGAGCCATAAACCATGAAAATCGATTGACAAATGTTTATTTTATTTATAATTATTAAAGGCAGCTTTTATGAAAATAATATGTTACCAATCTCAAACACTTTTATTTAAGTCATTTAAGAACGCATACATTTTATTACACATCATTAAACATTTTGCAGGTTTACATATTTTTAAACAAGAAAACATTTATACATACAAACACACATACATTCTTATCAACATGGTTATGCCCAGCATTCATATGTGTGCATATGTTTTTATAACCCCTTCCTACACATTTGCCTGCCCTTCGTTTCTAAAAATTCATATGTATGTATATTTTTACTTCGCACAAGCAAACATTAATTTTTTTAAACGAGTTGCTCGATTTCAACTCGTATGCGCTCGTTTTCTGCTCGCATAAAATTTGTACTTACGAGTTGAAAAATAAAACTCGTAAGCACAAATTTTAAAACGAGTTGTTATCTGCTTACGAGTCGAGCACAAAAATCTTATGACTCGTAAAAAATTTGTGCTCGCGAGTTTAAAAATAAAACTCGCGAGCACAAATTTTAAAATGAGAGAGTTGACTCGAATTGTGCTCGCGAGTAGAATTTTTTCCTACCCTGATTAAAACCCAAACAGTTCGAATAAAATTCATAACTTAATTTTAAAATTAGTGAAGCATATTCCTTCTTCCAAAATTTTGTTAACAATTGCATAAGTTTTTTTTTTTGTCGAAAAATTGATCAAACAATTTAGTATGATGTAGTCAAATAAATTGTTTCAATTAAAAAAAACATTAAAAATAATTAAAATTTTTTTATAGCCAAAACGTTATTTAAAAAGATTAATTTATATTCAACTGATCTTATATTTTATTTTACCTTATTGTTGAGTTTTTTTTTCATATAATATAAACATATCGTTTTTAATAAACCTTTAAACCTTTTACTTGTTTTGTATCATACAAAATGTCCCCCCTGAGGCTCAAGCTGGATCCGCATCTGATATATATGTAGGTGCCAGAGAATTAATTCTTTTATTATCTTTTAAAACTGAACTGAATCTGTGGCAATTAGGAAAAATTGCGTAAGACTAATTTTTTAGTTATTTTATTTTAATTCTTTAAATTTTATAGTTTTTTTGCGGTTATAATTTTTTATAAGTTTTTGTTTTTAAATACAATAGAATCTTACAAATTCGAACCGTGACAAATTCGAACCATCCAGAAATTAGAACTGGATATTTCAAAGTATTGGACACTCTGAAATTTGAACCTGTCATTTTAATTTCTGGAAGTGTTTTTTTTTTAGTTTTTGTTTCCACTAGAAAATATTTTTTTTCTATGATTTTGAACTAAATAGCCGAAAACCGAAATTAAACGCTCTAAAATTAGAAGGGGGTTATAATTTCTAGAAGTTTTTTTTATTTATTTTTTTTTGTATTACAGATTATTATTTTTGCTCATTAAAGTAAAAAAACGGGGAATCACCCAGTTATTCGTGGTGTGTACAATTCGGTCATATGCGTGTGAAATTTGATATGCTTGTACAAATTTCGGTCAGTTGATGCCTGAAGGTCAAAGTAAAGTGTTCATACGTATGAAAGTATGAACAAAACAATCGTAAAGAAAATCTTGTCTTTGGATACTAATGTTAAACTATAAAAAGACCTAATGAAGGCGTGAGTGGAAATCGTTTAGCTCAAGATTTAAATGTGACAGGAAGCAAAAAAGAAAAAATCTTTACATAAGGCAGAATATGAGGAACTGGAAAAGAGTCGTTATAAGTGGTTTTTAAAACAACGTGAAAAGAAGAACACAGTGACAGGATCCGTATTAAAAGCAAAAGCTGGATATAACGATATCTTTACGGACGTCCAAAAGGTGAGACATGTGTTTACTGGAAAATATATCACTGGTTTTGTTTGTAGGAGGTAATCTCCGTAACCGCTGAACCGATCGTTCTGAAACTTTTCACCTCCCATACAAATACATTAGAGATTTCTGTATATCTGTACAACGGGTAGAGCTAAAGTTTCAAAATTTAGAACGATTATCTTGGTTAACAATACACAAAGACTGAACAAATCTGTGAGGGAATGGAAAAGTGGACGAGGCACCTCCCATACAAAGGCAAAGGTAATCACCGTAACCGCTAAACCGATCTTTATGAAGCTTTTAGAATATATTACTGATGATCTGTGAGCCGCTATAGGCTATATATTTTTTTCAAATTTAAGTGGGCGGGGTACCTCCCATATAAAGGCAATATATATTTCGTTATATCTGGAGAACGGCAAGAACTAAAGTTTCCAAATTTAATAAGAATATCTTGGTTATCAATACAAAAAAATTTATTAAATCTGGAAGGGATTGGAGAAGTGGGCGTGGCACTAAATACATTTCATTATATCTGGTGAACGGCAATAGGGAAAGTTTCCCAATTTGGTACAAAAAGTTCGGCTATCAATACGCAACATCAGTCAAAAAGTGGGCGGGATAAGATATGTGTGCGTGGCACAATATATAATTCGGTATCTGAGAAGAACTATACGTGTAAAATTGTCCAAATATTTGGGCTTTAATGCTATACAAAGTATTAAAAGTTAGAAAATTAAAAGTCCATAATGGTTTGACCACGGGCAGTGCCGGGACTTAACAACTAGTATTTTTATGAAGTTATTAAATTAAAAGAGTACAAAAAGAAAAAAATAATTCAAACACATTTTAAACCGAAAATGTAAGAAAATTATGTCAATTGTAAAATAGTCAAAAACAAACTACACCAAGGCGAATTGACTTAAAACCCAGTAAAATTTTACTTCACTTAAAAGACAAATCAATCCATCCGTTCTTAAATCAATCCACAGCGGTGTCAGTAGTACGGTAAGCACGGATTTCCTTAAATTAAGAACAGAATACTTGATTTAATTATGGATTATTAAATTTATTAAAATATATATTATTATTAATATTATTATATTAAAATAATATGAAATTAATTTGAAGTGAGATAAAATTAATCTTAACCTGTGCTTGATTCAACAATTTCTAAGTTGGTTTAATTCTGATTCGTACTTGAAATAATCCGAAAGGGTGCGTAATTCAAAAAATGGTTACTATTATTGATCCGTGTTATATCTAAATCGCGTAAATGAAGGACCGTGTAAATCAAGGGATACTTGTATTGCGATTTGTTTTTTATATCACTTGGTTTATATTTTTGCAGCCACTTGTTTTAATTTTAATTTAAATAACAAATTACATTGACCTTTCTTAAATTTTAGGTTATTTCCGATAATTCATATTGTTTGTTGTAATTTTCTGTTAACAATTTATTGTTACTTTTTAAACAAATTAATCTAATATTTTTAAATCTGTTGTGTTTTCTTAATGCTAGTAACGCAGTTGGATCGTACATCTTAAGAACGAAGGATCCGTTATATCTAAAAAAAGATTAAAGGCGCATTGAACAGTGTCGCCAACCCTTGAAACAACAAAAGCACTGTGAGCATATAAAAGAGAGTAAAAATTAAAAAATTGTTATCGCGTATTTCGATTCGAAGGAAATTATTTACGACTTCGAATAATGTGTACTTTGCACTATGATTTTCTCATTATTTGTTTCAAATTAATGGATTTTTTTTATACTTTATCCCTTTCAAAATAGCTACCAGTTATTTTCGTTAAGAAAAAATTGCCAAATGTGATTTTTTTATTAGAAACGGTCATGTTCTGAAAATGAAATCAAATGAATTTTTAATCGTTGGAGATTTTCAATTTTTTTTTTAATGAGCGTATTTCTTTTCCTGAAGTTAATAGTAGTAAAGATAAGTGGTACTTAAAGTAGAAAGTGCATAATATCACTCGTGATCGATTTCAGAACATGACTAATAAAGTACACACAAGTAGTTTTAGTGTTTTTAAAAACTTGAATTGAAGTAAAATGTTCTAAATCAACATTCTTTCCAGTATTATATTTTAATATATTGAAATACTCATAGGAATTTTAAATATTTTTAAAAAAGAATTTATGGAATTTACTGTAAGAAAATGGCGTGAATTTATAAAATTTAAAATTTAACTTTTTATAACCTGTCGGTATCTAAAATTATTTAATGTCTTTAGATAATGATTTGGCAATATTTTTAATTTATAAAAAAAACTTTGACCTCATGGAAATGTACGTTCTGAAATAGGAATTTGTTTATATTCGCCATAATATTATACAATGATTCACAAATTATTAATTTAAAATACAATTTACAACAAGAAAAACAAGTTATACCCTTTTTATAATATTTTATATGTATACATATATATTAATTAGAAAATATTCACAAGAAAATATCACCAACAGTTTTCAATTTCGCTAAAATAAACGCCATATCGCCAAACGTAAATTTCGATCGCTAAAAGTATTAAAAAATCGCCACATTTTACAGCCCTCCTACAGACAGTTAAAAAGCGGAAAACAATTTAATTTTTCCTTTTTTATTATTTATAACTTTGAAGTATAATTTTCTTTTATTGTAAAGGACATATTTAAAAAAATTCAATTTATTTACTTTCAATATACTGAATTTGTATGGAAATTTGATGGGTTTAACTCTTATAAACTAAAAATATTTATATGAAAAAAATTTCGAAATAAATAAAAACTTTTAATTTAAGAGTCTTGTTATTTATTTAATATGAACAAGAATTGCATTTCTTGCTTTGTTTTTTTAATTTGTAAATAATATTTTCCCATTATATGCAAATAACCTTTGTTTTACAATGCAACTTAAAATAAATTTAAATGGGTTGCATAATTAAAAAAACAGCATTTTGCATTTGGTTATATTTTTTCACATTTGGTAACTTTTTCAAAAATGTTGGTTGTAAAAATGTCATTAGTTGTGGCAGCACTGATTGTGAGTACTTCTCTAAATATAATACAAAATAAGTGTTACAGGAAAATAAATTGTAAAATTCTCTCTCTCTCTCTCTGGTTCGGCGGGTAAGTGTTTACAATTATTTTTAAATAAATACATATGTTGTCTCTGTAGCTTCTTCTTTTTCTGTGTGTAGGTGCAAAAAGAACGCGTTTTTCAGGAGTGTGATTTGGAGGGGACCTATTTTTAATTAATTATGGACCGATCTACACAAAATTTCGTATCATTATTTCTATTTTTATAAAATAATTTGTATAATAGTAATTGTTTAGAAATAGCAGATTTTATTCGCAAACATTTTAATCCTGGCCCATTAAAAATTCTGAACTAAATAAAGTTTTTTAAATCTTTAAACTTTACAATTCTGAGAAGAAAATCCGCACACTTTTCCAACCCTGCTCCAGTTGTAAGTTCTTGATACTGGATGTTTCCTACTTTATTATCTACTAATATTGAACAAAAATTAAGTAAACACAAGTAATAAAGTATAATTGGTCAAGCCGGACCATAGGATACTCTACACCACAGTATTTAAAACAAACGTTCGAGAGTGTACCCTATTTGACACCCATGGGTAATCATGGAGTCGTCAGAACATATTTATTTAATAAGATTAATAATCATGTAAAATTTCTTTGTGCCAAATATTACTTAGATATCTTCATCTTATGAGATTTCTTTGCCTTTAAGGGATTTTAGGAAGGGAGCTATTATGGGACCAATTATTTATTTTAAGCACACAAGCACAAAATGTTGTCATGCCATAGTACCTATCATAAAATTTATTTATTGTATTGAAAGTTATGGGATTAAAAGCTATTTTTTGGTGTAGTATTTGTATGGGAGCTATTGTGACCGATTCCAATAAAATTTGATTAAAAGTATTAAGAACGAATTCTGAGTTAATCGGTATTTAAAGGTGGGTCTATGACCAATATTTTAAAGTGTGACAAACATCAGCACAAACCCATAATACCCTCTCCACTATTGTGATGTGGGTATAAATACATTTAAACTTATTATTATTATTTTTTTTTTTTTTTTTGAAACATAAACACTTATTGAATAGTATTATTTGTAATGTAGTTACCTTTTTCTTTAGATAATAAGTTTGAAATGCCTCCTAATTCTACAGCCATTTAGCAATAAACGATAAGATTATTGGGCCAAGCACGCAAAAAATAAATCGGCAAATCGGAAAAATTTATAGTCTTCAATTATTTTTCCAAATGTAAAATTGGTGTTTAGAAATTCGTTGTAAAAAGAAAATTTCTAAAAAGTCAAAAAAAAATTATTTGAAAAGTAAATAACAATGGTTCTTTTATCACTATTTTATTTCATATTTTTAATAATGGTCCTGACACTAATTGTGAGGGTAAGATAAAGTTTAATTTAAAAAGTTTGTTAAAGTTTTAAATAATGATTTTTTTTTTACCAAATCAGATCTTTGTTTCTTATTTGTGCTGGGGATCGCAACGGAGCAGTAATCGTTTAAATGGTAAGTCTTTCGTTTCTATTTTTTATTAAGAATTTGGCTGAGCTTCAAAACGTCAGTTGCAAAGCAAGTCGCCTTTTTAAATGCATTCTACAATGCAACCGTATAAAATGTTACATTGTTATCTGTCTTAAAGTGACACCCACGAGGGGTGTTCAATTTTTACCTTCTGGTGTTTCCGGGTGTATGCATACCTGAAATTCGTCAAAGATCCAAAATTGCAGGGCTCTTTGTCATTTCTTGGACCGAAGTTTTAACAGTGTACTTTCTCCCTGTGCTAGTCAGTAGCCCCCTGGTCATTAGCCCTGGTAGGGCAAGGTACCGTTCTGACTCTTGATTGAGGTCTTCGTTAGTAAGCTTCTTGAGAGAAATGCTTCCTGTCTTTCAGGATAATTGTATTTGCCTTTCTGATGGTAGGTTGCTTTTCTTCAAGTTGTTCTCCGGCCGATGGGGAAATGACTTTTTCTATGCATGAACTCACAATCGAGTTCAACGAAAGGCAGCTTTTTTGACGAAGAGATACTTTTTTTGGGGGGGGGGGGGGGATGGGAGGGTAAGTGATTCACGTTGTGCTGTGGATTATACCTAAAACCGCGGGAGTGAAGACTTTCACATGGAAGGCTGGTTTTCCCCCTTGTGGGAAGTTTGTCCTGTGCGGTTCTCCCACGGTGCTGCTTCTATTCAACAGAAGTTGCTGGATTTCTAAAAGCAGTGGAGGTTAGATATGTATGCCTGATTCCTAAACAAGGAGCACGTGTATAATTTTTGTCGGACTATGCACTCAAACCTCCTATCTGTGTGAAGTATCCGTGTACATATGGCGGCCATGTGGCAGGTACCCATGTAAATCATTTCCACATTGTTCCAAAGTACCCCCGGGGTTTGTAGGGATCTTTTAAGTATATTTCACATTCTGGTGTTGCATCATCCGGGGTGTAGTTAATACCTAGGATTTGACAGAAATCCAATGTTGACATATCTCAAGAGATCTTCACAATGGGGATTTTTGTATGGAGGTGAGGTAAAACATATATTTTTCAAACAATGTAGTGATTTTATCACAAATATACTTTTATTTATATGGTAAAACACAAAAGTAATCAAAATAAAGAAAGTTAGAAAAATATATATCGTCACCTACTATGTAAAAAGACCTAACTAGCAAAAAAATTTTAAATGATTTTTTTTTAATAATTCCGTGTTTTCCTTATGAAACATGCTGTAATTAAATAAAAATATATAATGGTTTTTTTTTGTAAGTCAAAGCATTTTGCGTTTTAGGCAACGGTATTTATAATAATATTATAAAGATGTAATGTTTGTTTGTAGGAGGAAGTATCCGTAACCGCTGAACCGATCTATATGAATATTTAACAGTATATTACTAATGGTCTGGGAGGCGCTATAGGCTTATATTTTTCTGAAATTTTAAGTAGGGCGGAGCACCTCCCATACAAAGACATTATAGATTTCTGTATATCTGTACAACGACAAGAGCTAAAGTTTCCATATTTAGTACGAATATCTTGGTTATAAATACACTACAGCTGGCAAAATCTGGGCGGGATTGGAGAAGTGGGCGTGGCACATCTCATATAAATACATAGTTATTATCCGTAACCTCTAAAAGGAGTTTGAAACTTTTACAGTAAAAAAATCACATTCAATATTACGTGCGCTCAAAACTCCCTATAGGATTGACAAAAGAAGCCGCAAAGAAAGACAGATAAAAGACTCAAAAAATATGTTGGGGGTGGAAAGTAAATGTCGGTCCGTATCGCATTTCTTTAGAGAAAAAGTGATTTAATTCCTGAGGTTAGTTAGGTTTTGAGTTACAAAACATTTTTTTTGATAGATATCCAACTCGCATCCTTCTAAGCGAGCAAAAAGCAGTTAAAGGAAAAGAAAAAAAAGTGCAAAACAAAGTAAAAAAAAATTGTTTTTTTTAATTTTTCGAAAGATTGATGAAATAGCTATCTAAACTACTCGGGACAACTTTTGCTTAGTAATAAGTTACATGGATGAAAACAAACAACTGTTTGTCTAAAATGTCAAATTTGTAAACCCTAAGACTCAGAGAGTTCTTGACCGATCTTGTTGAAAATCTACTATCAAATGGGACCAACTACTATCTAATAGGACTAACCTTGCTGCAAATTTCATCCCAATCAGAAAACATCGGTTTCAAAAGTTGGGCCACTTGACATGAAATCCTCTATATAAGTAATCGGTTCTTGCATTAGTGGCAATAGGTTGAAAAATATAACTTTTATTTGACAGGGAAAATGTTATAATGAAAAGTTTTTAAATGCCACTTATAACTTTAAGTTAACTCAACTTTTGCAATCGGACACTTAATAGGGAAGTTTTAATAATGGGCCGTAGTATCAGTAACAATGCCACGCTATAGCAATGCATTATAACTGCAACAATTTGAGAGGTGGCACCTGGTGGCACTTGAAATTGATAAAAAATGCAAAAACAGATATGAGACAATGTATTAGTAGTGATTTCCAACTGTCGGCAAATGAGGCTAAAATTGCTGGTCCAATTGTTTGGAGAAAAAATATGTTATATGTTATATGTTCACAAAAATAAACAAGAAAAAAATTTAAGTTTCACCAAAGTTAATTTTTTAAATTTTAGTATATTGAAATATCCTACTTTAAATAAAAATTAAAAAGAAAAGCATTAGCTTACATAATAAAATAATATTCGTCTGAAATTCTTAGGTTAAAATTAAGTCAGTTCGGTAAAACATAGAAGTACTAAGATTGAAACGGCTAAAAAAAACTAGTAATTGGATCGAAGTATTTCTTTATGATCTGATTTCACTATTTAGTCTATAATTTCAAAATAGAACTGCATATTGCATAAAGAGTATGTTGACAATTTGACTTTTCCCCGCGAAAACCCCAGTGTGTGTTGGTTGCGCTAACAATCGGGTATCGGGACGGTTGGTAAACGCATTGTTTGTCACCCTGTCGTTAAGATCCACCATGGAGTAGGCCATATGGCAGGTATCCACGTAAATCTTTTCCACAGTTGTCCCAAATGGCACCAAGCAAGTTATCGATGCATACACAAGAAGAAAACTTTGCTTCGTTAAACTTGATACATTTTTGAAATTGACTGCAATATATTGTGATGTTTTGGAACTCAGTCTGTATTGTTAACTCGATATCTTAAAAGTTTCGTTTTTAACAGCATATTATCAGCAAATAAAAACATGTAAAAAATATGATTAGGCAAGACCGCCAATACGATAACCTACACCACTAACGCCCATAAATTTAAATTTATTAGGAAATTTACGATCTTACTATTATATATTTTTTTTCTTTAATGATTAAACTGGATTTTGCAGAAACAAAAACAAAATGTTGTTGTAATAATTGAGCCATATATTGTCCATTATCGATCGGAAATGTAAAAAGAGTTTCTCATGGTGTAATTATTAGAAGGTTGCTCGAAAAGCCAGCTGTTTAATGTTTGCTTGTCTGTTGTATAAAGTGTATAAAAGTTGGCATATTAAGCCGTCATTTTGGTATATTATGACTGTCAAACTGCACATAAAAAATACACTAATGCCCGTTTTCACAACTTACCGATAGCTAAAGTCAGGATTTTATTGGCCGTATAAAAAGTGTTCCATTATTACAACTTTACTTTAATCGCAAGTGAGCGATAAGCTAAAGGACGGGGCATCCTAAGATTTAAACAATGGAACACTTTTTATACTGACAATAAAATCCTACCTTTAGCTGTCGGTAAGTTGTGGGGGTAAATGTTTTTTGTATAATACCGTAAATATACGTTTATGCTTTTTCCTCTCATAAAAGTTGTTAAAAGTTTTTGGGAATGGGGCTTATATAATATTTGTTTACGTATTATGACATAATAACCTTGAATCTTGTGAAATTTTTTTCATTAAATAAATGTTATTTTTTCTGAATTTTATATCAATACCATCGTTATATAAAATGTTTCCCAAATTTTATTTCAAGAGCAAAATTTTTGTTAAATTTGTGCCATTAAAAGTGAACTTAGGAAGTGAAACTTATATGGGGGCTATGGTCCATTACTATTGACCTACCATTACAAAATTATGTAAAGAGAAATTACATAGACACATGGGATTTTTTTTTTGTTTTCATATAAATATTTTCTGAGCTGGATGACGATAGGGGTATTGTTTGATAGCGGGTCTGGTATAGAAGCTGTTGCCTCTTTGGAACCACCAACACAAAATTTGCGATACGATTTATACTTTTTTTTAAAGGCGTTTCCCAAAAAACGTCATCTGCGGTAGTACAATAAAAAAAAACGTTAAGTCAAACAATAATTTGACACACCACTTGCGAGCGTAGACAGAATAAGTTTCTATTGCTTATTCTATATGGCCTCTTTGATTAATGGACCTGCAGTACAAAATTTAAGTAATTGAGGTGGAGGCTTATGTACAAAATGTTGTCACCATAAACATATTAAATATTTGTAAATAGTTAAAACTAACAAATTTTATTTTTATATAGACCATAGAATATGAACAACCATCGAAACAGATAAAAAACCGGACTCAAGTGTCAAAAAAACCTTATGACCTAAAAACCTTTATGATTGTGGTAGTAAGAAGTGTGCTTACTTTGTTGTTGCATTTGACACGTATGGGATTTTTGAGAGATAGTATTTTTTTGTTTTGAGAGAGTTCCCGTTCTAGACACTTAAAAGAAAGATATTGCTTCAATAAACGTTTTCGGCAGTTGTGTTTCTATATCTTAATAACGCTATGAGATCGACCCAGTGATCATCCATTTTGTCAGCAGTATCTTGCACTCCAGGCGTATCGGATCTAACTTAAGCACCCCGAATATTTCCAAAGTTGCGACCAAGGGAAGCCCACAAGGAGGTGCACTTCCACCATTACTCTGGAATATGAATATCAATACCCTGCTCAAGGCCATTACAGATGCGGATAACGTGGCAATTGTAGCTATGGGTAAGGATCGGGTCTTACTGTAACTATCCGATAATTCCAAATACCTTGAATTAATATTGAACAGCAAACTGAACTGAAACATAAACATAATTTTCACAATTACTAAAGCTACTAAATGCTGAAAAAGGGCCATTGGGCTTTACTGGGGAATCAATCCAAGGAATATATACTGATAATACGAATGTGTCTTCAAACCCATTCTATTTTTTGATGCAGCTGTTTAGTGGCTTGCCCTCAAGGGGAATTATCATCAAACCAAGTTTGAATGTGTAATGAGAATAGTGGAAATAACGAAAGCAGGTGCCATTATTACCCCTTTTTTAATGCATTGGTTACGAGCTTGAACTGGCTACCAACGGACATTTTGGCAAAAAAGTTAGCTGTAAACACAGCAGCAGGGCAACTAAGGTCACTAAGGCATGGAGAGATTTCAACATCGGACATGCTTAAAGCCTGCAAGAGATAAATTGGCACTAGGACGTTGAATACATTGCACCTGAGCTAATCTTTGATCTTTGCTTCACCGTTAGCATTTTGGGTAAAAAAATGTCACTGTCATGACATATAAATTCCTACGGATACAATACAGATATTCAATGACGGGTCTTTACTCCGAGCAGTTGAACAGAAGCATCTCTCTAAGTTTGCCGGATTATGGCAAAGTCATTCAGCTCGAGATAATGGTCATCTATACAGCCGCGGGGTATTACTACCGATAGAAAAGCGACCATAAGATCCCTGGATAGTTTGTTTATCACATCGAGATTTGTCCAAGAATGCCGAAAGTCTCTGGAGAAGATAGCGAGACATTCAATGAATACCTTTAAATGGGTTCCTGGACACATGGGCATACATGGATACTGTTTGGCTGACTCTTTGGTGCATGCATGCACCACCTTGAAAAATTAAGCATATGATATAGCTGTTGTTTTACTCTTGAAGAGTAATCAACTTATCGCACTCAAATTTCATCTTATCGCCAGTAAGAGATAAATTGATGAAACCGTCAGTGGCTAAATCAGAAAAATCTGGCCCATTATAGATGAAAAAGGTCTCAACGGGCCTTAAAGCTGTCCAGACTTCACCTCAGGAACCTAATTACGGCTATAACTGGCCACTGTCCTATTGGGAAACATGCCCACAGGTTAGGGCTTCTTGGCAATGACCTGCGGAGCAGTTGCGACGTCAAGGGGAAAGAAGAATTAACAAAACATCGTGCCTGTTATTGCCCGGCATTCGGAGATCTAAGATTCATACTGTTTGGTCGAAGAACCATTAGGGACAAAACTTTTACCTCTGATATTAAATTGAACGGTATCCACTCCTCCATTGAATCAACCGGATGGCTGAGTGAGAATGTCAGCAGCCAGATAACATAGGACCCACATGAGCTGTGCTTAAATGCGACTGCCAATGGAACTCAATCTATATAAATCTGAACTGATTTCCATTAATTGTAACATTATTTTTTTTTCATTTTAACATTATTATGCTGAACAGTCCTAAATACTTAAAGCTGCCTGATAGTTACCGTTAGCTTCAAGGTTATCATTGTAATTTTTAAGCCTCAGTTATCTGACAGTAATAGTAACGTTGCAAATCAGCTGCTTCATTTTGTTGTGTATAAAGGAATTAGAACAATTATAGTTAGCTAAATCTGTGAAAAACAGATTTTTCTTACTTTTTTTTTAACTGTAAGGTTACATTACTGTTACCGTCAGCTAACTGGGGCTTTAATGATTAAATTTTAATCTAAAAAAGTTGTAGGTACTTTCGAAAGACAGAGAGAGAGAGAGAGATAAAGACTGCGTGGCAAGAGTTAAAAAGCTTTTAATTCTCATATAAACGGAATAATATTAAAATCGATAAGATAACATCTTAATAACAATATTATTCTTTTTCTGTATGAGTTTAGCGTCTGTCTGAATTTTTTTATTTTAAGATAAAGTTCGTTCGCTTCAATAGAAAATCAGTTCTACTTTTTGGTCGCCTTTCGTTTAACTTTAATTGTATACATACTTACGTATTCAAAATTCAGTAAAAATATTTTTAAAATAAATATTATTGATTTTTTGATCTTAAGACAATAAAAAAAACTTTATAATAAAAATGTTTATCAGTGATATTGTTTATTTAGTATTCTTAATGATTTTATTATTTATCGTAAGTGATTTACAAATTGTGTTTTTCATTAACATCTTAAAGCAGAATGAATTAATTCTTCACACTTATTCTTTATAGATAATTTATAAGGGTTTCATATTTACTGCTCGTTCTAGAGAATCAGACAATAATTTCAACGCTACACGAGATGAATTGTACTACAATCGTCATTGTCTAACCGGAACAGGTATGAAAATTGCATACCAATTAAGGAAGATATCTAAATAAAACAAACTTTATAAAAATAACGTGATAACTAAAAAAAATAAACTCTTAAAATAAGTTTTCTACAGTCAGCTGAATCATCCTCATTTTCTGCGTTGTTAACCATCGTTAAAATTTTATATAATTTACAAGATGCAATAATAACACTGTGCTATAATTTTACACTTATTTTGTGACTAAGGTGCATCACCTGACGTTTTAACCTAATTCGGGTACGCTGTGCTAACCGATTTTTTAGGTTAACTCTTGTTTTCGGGTATATACCGTTATTTCGAAAATGGAGGAGGTTGCACAACATATACATATTCTCGTAATTCAAAAACGGTTAGGTTTATTGAATAAGCAAAAAAAAAAACAGGAATTCCGCAATAAAATTACACTTAAGCAAGTACAAATTTATTTATAATATGCGCAGTCGTTTTAGAAACATAATTTTTTAGCAAAATTTCGAAATTTTTGTTTTTCTAACAAGTCGTCAAAAATTGGACAAAACAAATTTCCAAACAAAACAAGCCATAAGTGATTAAAATCTGTCTACAGCTTATGATTTTATTCACAAAAGATGAAAAATGTTAATTAAATTAAAAAATCTCATAAAACGCCAGCCCCTCAAGGGGGGCTCCCATTTAAGCACAAAAAACTAATGGAAGTCGTTCATACATTTTATGCCCATAACGGCGACTCTTAGGCTATTATAGGACTTTTTCTTACGACTAAACTGGTTTTAAGTCACGCGAATATATGTTGTGCAACCTTATCCATTTTCGAAATAACGGTATATCTCGAAAACAAGAGCTAACCTAAAAACGGTTAGAACTACTGGATTCAGCGTACCCGAATTAGGTTTAAACGCCATGTGCCCCGCTTGTCAGTTTTTTCAACTAGCACAGTGTAATTAATCAAATGTTTGTTTAAATTATTTAAACAAAATATTTACTTGATAGTGATCCCTCTTATTTAAGCAAATAGTTTGCAATTAGAGCTTTAAAGATATCATAATGATGCTTCTTATAAAAAATTCTTATTTATTTTTTAAACTGTGTATGTAACATTAGATTTTGAAATTTAAATTTTAAATCTCATTGGCAATGACAGCGACAATTTCATTTTTCTTCTGTGTTATTTGTTTACAAGCAGCCGTATTCATAACGAAAATTTGGCATGAAGGTAGCACAAAGTTTATTCATAATACACTAACCGAAGTCTGGCTAACGATTTGCTAAACTCTTGTCAACAAGCTGCCAAACGTTTGCCAACTTGTGATAAACAGCCGTTTTATGTTGAATAATTTTGTTTGTTTTTTTTAATACACTGTTTTTTTTTAGTTTAGAGTCCTTTTTTAAATATATTTTAATTTAAAAACATTTCAAATTTTTATATAAAGAGGGAAAATAAAATAATAAAATGAAATGACAAAACCAGCGATGATTAATGCAAAACGTGTTGCATTTTGGAGTATTATAATGTGGCATCATTAATATTCAGAGTTGATTTATTAAAAGTTAGCAGACGGATAAAATTTGTTATTAATAAACTCTATGATAACAAGCTGCTAAGATTAATCGACATTCTAGTTAGCAGCTCGTTGTACGTAGTGTACAAACTGTGGCTAACTTTTTGTTATGAATACGGCTGAAGGTGTTTCATTTAAATTCTTTTTTTAGTATAAAAATGTAAATAAGGTCAGGTTAGGTTCCACTGGCAGCCGGAATTAAGCACAGCTCACTCACAGATCCATTGAATGTGCCGCTGTATGCTCCAGAGACAGCCAGCATTCTTGAACAATTATAATTATAATATATAAACACATCCTCCATGGATCTTCTGGCCGATTTACTATCGGTAATAATGCCAGATGACTCACATTCCGGCAGCCTTAGAGGAATGCTCCAGTCCACCTGCTCGAGTAAATGCCAGAACCGACACCATACTGTGTTTATGATCCTTCAGTGCATATATGTATTGCATCTTCGGGAATTTATTGGTTCAGGTATTATGTAATTAAGGTCCAAATGCAAATTTATCTCATACAGGATTCCAGCACGTCCAATGCTGTAATCTATACAATCCTAAGTGAGCCTTAGTCCTACCGCTGTGTTGGTAGATAACTTTTTTGTCAAGATATTCGGTGGTAACCAGTTCAAGATCGTTAACAGCTCCTTAAAAGGAGCGGTCCTAACGGCACCTGTTGCCGTTGTTGCCATCATACTATTTACACGTGCAAACAGGGTTGTATGAGTCCTCCGCTTGAGTACCAACCACCAAACAGCTGCATTGTAGAAAAGAATGGGTTTGATAACACACTCGTATAACCAGTATACATTTCTTGGGTTTATTTCCCAGTTTAGGCCAAGGTCGAAAAAAATAATATGTTTTTAAAGTTTCGTTAGAAAATTGAATCTACCTCCACTATAGCAACAAGTTGCATGAAATTGTTAATTACTCTCTCATTAAGCGACATGGCGCAAAGAAATATTTTATGAAACAGAAAATTAATGACGATGGGTACAGACACGCTTGTGGGGTAAACAACGCCGAAAGGATTGTATGTTCCTCTTTAATATGTTTCTTAAAAAGTTTTCAAATTTAACAGTTAAATTTTATTTTCAGATATAAAAGTAAAATTGTAGCTGGTTGCTTGAAAATAAAAAACTTAACGTCTGAGCGTATACGAGTTTTCAAAGGGACACCAAAGAAAAATACGAATCGGTTCAACTCAGCAACACCCAGCGTTACCGTTATGCGACTAAAGTTGCATTTTGCCCCTTTATTGGCTGCCTTGCCACTTTCTTTCAAATTCGCTTTAGTATCATTTTGTATCTCTTTTGCCCCTTTTTGAACAAATTTTTTTATATGGACAGTCAATAAACGCCTGCCAATTTTTATATCTTCGTATGCTTTTACTTTTGCTCATAGAAGTGCTTTCGCTGAGCGAATTTTTTCTAAATTTCTTATAATATATTTCCATACCGTGAAGTTTTCTTTAGAATGATCCAATTTTTCCAATATAAATTTGACTTTTATACAACTTTGTCTCCATATAATAAATTATTTCAAAAAATTTTCTATAAGGCGATACCCAAAGATGAAAATAGGAATAAAAGAAAACGATTAAGTGATAAAAATTTTGACATCAGTAGCTCGTGTTTAGTGAAAGAAAATGTAGCAGAATTTATTTTAAGAAAATTTGATCAGTTAAAGTTAAAGCAGTAGCTAAACAGTTTATTTTCCAGGACTTTATTTAATAGGCAGTTCTAAAAATCTAGAAACATTTAAGCACTAAACGCAAAAGACTTCAAAATTTATTTTTTAGGATATTAATGAAGCAAAGGTGAAATCGATAACCTACGTACGTGGAAGTGTAATCGAAACTAAAATACCGGTTTTACAAGCAAAATTGAAAAAAATTAAAGTTCTCTATAATGAAATTTCTATATAATGGAGTGATTTTTTGGTCTCATGCAGATTCATTGTAGGGAAGTTCGATTTGTATATGTATGTCTCAAACAAATTGTATTTTATATTATACTAGCTTAACCCGGTGCGCTTCGCTACACTGACCCCGCACATTTTTATATTGAAATTTATAGTTTACTATAATAGTAGCTTTAACCACGTTTGAAGACTCTCCCTTTAATAGTTCTTCAGTTGAGCGATATTTAATGTATGCATCCTATGGGAGGTATTTCCCCCCCTGCGCCTATCCGCTTTATTTTTATTTTCAAAAGTGTAGTATACCATAAGAGTGACTTTTAGAAAGTTTGAACATTCTCACTATTACAGTTCTTAAGATATGCGATGTTAAACATTGGCGTCCTATGGGGTATTCCTATACCCCCGCTGCTATTTTATTTCAATTCCGGGGCTCAGAAGATCCTACTACAAAAATTTCAGCAAAATGCGTGCAGCGGCTCTTAAGATATGCGATAATTAATATTGGCATCCTATGGGGGGTACCAATTCCCCTGCCCCTATCGAAAAAATAAGTAGCCTATTTTATTTTTAGGGCTCACGTGATGTTACTGTAAAAATTTCAGGAAAATCGTGCGATAATTAATATTGGCATCCTATGGGGGGTACCAATTCCCCTGCCCCTATCGAAAAAATAAGTAGCCTATTTTATTTTTAGGGCTCACGTGATGTTACTGTAAAAATTTCAGGAAAATCGTGCGATAATTAATATTGGCATCCTATGGGGGGTACCAATTCCCTTGCCCCTATCGAAAAAATAAGTAGCCTATTTTATTTTTAGGGCTCACGTGATGTTACTGTAAAAATTTCAGGAAAATCGTGCGATAATTAACATTGGCATCCTATGGGGGGTACCAATTCCCCTGCCCCTATCGAAAAAATAAGTAGCCTATTTTATTTTTAGGGCTCACGTGATGTTACTGTAAAAATTTCAGGAAAATCGTGCGATAATTAACATTGGCATCCTATGGGGGGTACCAATGCCCCTGCCCCTATCGAAAAAATAAGTAGCCTATTTTATTTTTAGGGCTCACGTGATGTTACTGTAAAAATTTCAGGAAAATCGTGCGATAATTAACATTGGCATCCTATGGGGGGTACCAATTCCCCTGCCCCTATCGAAAAAATAAGTAGCCTATTTTATTTTTAGGGCTCACGTGATGTTACTGTAAAAATTTCAGGAAAATCGGTTCAGTAGTTTCGGAGTCTATAAAGCGACAAACAAACATACATAATTCATTTTTATATATATATGTAGATAGATAGAAGATAGAAGATATGTTCATATATAATTTATAATTTATACATAAGAAGGTTATTTTTTTAATTTTTATATTTTCAGTAAAAATAGAAGGTTATTTTTTTAATTTTTATATTTTCAGTAAAAATAGCTTAATAAATATGTTTGATTTTTTTTAAATGTTCTTGTTTTTCAAGTTGCCCCTTTTCTTTCTCAGAATTCCCCTTTCTTCGGGTCTCGCTGCTACAAAATCAACGAATATTGCTGCAGGGTAATTTTAAATGGATATTTTAACAAAAGGTCCGTTCAATAGTAGAAAATTATTGCTAATTTTTAATAATTGTTAAGAGTAAGTGTTCACGTCCCTAACGAAAAACTTGCACCGAGTGAAAAAAGCATAAAAATTTGACAGATAAAATTTTTTTTATAAATTTCTGCTAGTAAAATTGTTTCTATGTAGCAAGAATAATTCAAACACCTGTTTCATGTTTTTGTTTACAAAAGCATAAAAAAATATAGAATAGAATTTTTTGAAAAATATTTAAATAAAACAATAATTTTATAAGTGGTGTTTAAAGAATATATAATTCACCCCCATTATGTAAGTCGTTGTCAACGTCGACATTAATTTTTAAAAAAAAATATAATTTACCCCCATTATGTAAGTCGTTGTCTTTTTGTACCTGAATTTAATTTTAAATCTGGTGTGTAGATATTTATTTTGTTTTAATATATTGATATAATATATTATAATATATTAATCTTGGATTTTTTCGAATATGTGTATCGACTTTGATTCAAATTAAATTTAGCGCGCTGAAAATAACGTGTTTTGGTTATAAATATTTTTCAACGCTGTGATTTGGCGCGTTTTAGCGCGTTTTGAGAATGGGAATAGCTCGTTTTGGCTAAAAAAAGTTGACAACGCTGATCATTAATGATCGCAATATGCGAGTATTCTGAGAGTTAACCCTTTCGTAAGTTTTAGCGGGCTTAGACAACGTATTTACGGAAAACACATTTAGATTTTCGGATGCATTATGCGAAAATATTTATACTTTTATAAAATTAAGATAAAGATTTTGACGTCTTTTATCCATTAAATGTACTTTGGCAAACTACTCATAATGTTGGTTGTTACCGAGCTATTTTTTAATTTAATTTTATGGCATGCATATCCATTCATATGTACTTATAGTAATTAGGGATGTAACGATACGCCTTTTTGCCGATACGATAACGATACCGATACTCAAGAAGAAATATCGCCGATACCGACACGAATATTATATTCAAATTCAAGGTAAAATGAACGAAATTCAAGTAGAGTTATTTCTTTATTTTTACTATTTTTAATTAGGCTTAAGTTCATTAAATTTAATTTTCATTAAATTATTTTTATGAAGAAAGGAATTTTACAACATGGAGAATTAATTAAAATTGTTATTGATAATTTTCATTCTTGACTGACCTGGGATTCGACAAATCCCTCTGAGGAGACCTAGTGGTTGAGGTCGAAACATGTCAGGGTAACCAGCCGCCTGGGTTCGAATCACACGCCAGCAAGCCTGGCTTCGAATCCCAGGTCAGTCAAGAATGAAAATTATCAATAACAATTTTAATTAATTCTCCATGTTGTAAAATTCCTTTCTTCATAAAAATAATTTAATGAACTTAAGCCTAATTAAAAATAGTAAAAATTTGGATTAAAAACCATGAATAGTTCAACAAAATAACCACAATACTAATTATTGTTAAAGCTAAGGCACAAGCTCTATGTGTTCATTTGTCCTTCAAGTTGTGCTGAAAAATGTCAACAAGAAAAAAGAAAGACAAAAAACATGATAAACAAAAAAATGTACTTTGGACTTCAAGAAGAATTCTTGACAAAAGTACGAAAAAACAGAAGTAAGGAAAACATGTGAGATCAATTAAAAATGGATAATCATTCAAAAAGCAAATTTCGATCTACCAAAGGTTAAAATACAATTTGGTTTAAGGATTGATGTTTGACTACTGACGTCAGCAGTCATCGATGGCTGCGAGTGTAAGACGGCAAATCCCTCTGAGGAGACCTAGTGGTTGAGGTCGAAACATGTCAGGGTAACCAGCCGCCTGGGTTCGAATCACACGCCAGCCAGCCTGGCTTCGAATCCCAGGTCAGTCAAGAATGAAAATTATCAATAACAATTTTAATTAATTCTCCATGTTGTAAAATTCCTTTCTTCATAAAAATAATTTAATGAAAATTTAATTTAATGAACTTAAGCCTAATTAAAAATAGTAAAAATTTGGATTAAAAACCATGAATAGTTCAACAAAATAACCACAATACTAATTATTGTTATTTCTTTATTATACAAAATTACAGTGTAAGAGATAATTCATATTTAAAATTGATTTTAATAAGATTTTAAAAACAATGAACTTAATTTAAATTCATGCTAAATTAATTTATTTTTTAAACAAAAAAACAGTAAGGGTTTTCATGATATCGCTTAAAAGGCTCGCAATCTGCGCAAACGGTGCATTTTTACGTCCTCGAAAATGAACTGTCAAGAATTGTATCAGAAATATTTTACACAAACTTCGTAAATTTGCCCAACAATTTTGACTCGCAAACTTGGGCAAACTTGTTGCTTACCGTCGTTTTTAATGAAAAATTTAAGTGTTTATATTCACAAACAATAAATTCTTCCAATAATTTGAACAAATTAGTCTTGCGTTATGAATTTTTAAAAACAAATTAAATTTTTTTTTTTTAATATTATTAATTTTTAGTATCTGGGAATTATTTCTTTTTCAAGATACTTTATTATATTCAACACTTTTTATTTTTTTCGAATTTATTCTATGAGTTAAATTTCAGTTATGTATTTTATACAGCTTTTTGTAATAGTTCTATTCCTTCAATTTTTAGGAATGACTTTATACACTACCAGACTATTATCTTGTATCTTCGTGTTACATTTAACTTAGATATCCTTTGGATAGCAATGAAGTAAATTGAAAATTTACAATTTTTAGACACAAGCAGAATGTAATGCATTTTCTGGCCCGCTACGGCCTTCGTCAGCATTCTTTGTATCACACTGGATAGTGATACTTTATAAATACATAACTGAAATTTAACTCATAGAATAAATTCGAAAAAAATAAAAAATGTTGATTATTTATTTTTCAAAACTGATTTTATTTGTTTAAAATTACACAAAAATTAAAAAGGTTCTTCATGAAACGAGTCTCGCAAGTTTTCCCATTTTCACAAATGGCAATTTTAAGCGATGTAATGAAAACCTTTAGTGTAAGCGATTATTAATATTCCAAAGTAATATTAATACAATTTTGGTTTAATAAAACAAAGTATTCTCAACAGTAAAAAATCGTCTCTCAGAAGTGAATGAACCCATATGACAACTTAAGTATTTCTGCGCTGTGGTCTTACATTTTGTGTATAACTAGTATGGGCCAGCAGTCGACACAATCGACTGCAATCTAGAAATAACTTATTTGTAACGTTATTTCTAATATTTATTTAATCATATGGGTTAAAACTTTATTAAATATGTATAGGTATACATATGTAAAAATATATTTATTTAATGTTAAAAAACATATCGCACTTGATTATAAAGAGGGTTTTAACTCAAAAAGTAATAATTCTCAGTAGAGCAGAACAATTTTTAATTTTATGAGGCATATTTCTTTTAGGCATATGAAATTTAGTGACAATTTTTCTAAAAATGTATATATAACATAAGTTCCCTAATCTCAATGTTTATAACAAAGCCTTTAATATATTTTCCATTTATATTTATTTCGTTGATGAACTATGTTGTTATAAGCTCTCTATATATAAATTTTTTTAAATACATGATTATCATATAACAAATGACCATCAAAAGATAGCACTTTATTTAAAAAAAAAATGCAATAAACACATTCTTTACAATGTAACCATATTAATAATGTAACAATAACATTAAAATTATTCATAAGTGCAAAAATTTAAGAAATCAACTGTAACATTTAAAAACAACAACTCTTTCAAAAAGAAAACAAAATATTTAAAATTGTCTTTCTCTTTTTTATTTCTTAATCTCTACTGTTCTCCAATTTAATGCATAGCAGAAAACTCTGCATGTTGTTGTTCTTTTCTTTATGTAAACACAAAAACAAAGCATACTGCTTCTTTTATGTGTTTACATTGTTTTTGCTCACACGTATGTGAATTGTTTCAATGGATTTCTAACGCCTATAACTCGTGAAATACTGAACCGATTTTAACAAAATTTAAATTAGCAGAATCTCCCAAAAAATATCTTTCGAATGATATATCATTTGTTAAAATACAATATATAGTTAAGGCGTAAAAGGGATCCTAAGAAATCCACTTGCCTATTAATATATATGATGATGATGAAGATGTTTAATAGCGCCAGTAAACAAACGGATCTGCGTCTCTAGAAAAATTAGGAGATCTAAGGTATACCTAGACTTCTTATTTAGCTGAAGCAGGATGTACAAAGGATCATTCTCCAAATTTTCTTTTAAGATTTTCACAAACGCTCCAAAGGCAGTTCTTGTAGAGTTATCAGAACTTTAACTAGGTGTAAGGGTGAACGTGTCTTCAACACTTTCGGAATGTAGAGTAATTTTGAGTAGCTCAATAAGATTTTTTCGATCTATTGTCTTTGAAATTTTCTAGCTTTGTATCGAATGTAAAAAATGTTAGACAAACAAAAGATTTCATTACTCTCTAAGCCCTTAAATCTTCCATTCACAGCTAATGCTACATTAGTCGCCAATTTATGAGACTCGGTACTATTCCGCATCTCAGTTTATTCATTTATCGTATTTTCTAATGTTCGAAGACTGTAAACTAGCGAAATATCATCAGAAAATGTAGCAGTAGATTTGCTTATGTATTTTTTGGTCTCTTTTAAGTAACCCAAAATTTGTAGCGAAATTATTTTTTTTTTTTTTACAAAAATCATTAAAATTGTCAGAAAATTTCTAAAACGTACAAATAAAGCGTGATCCATTTCGAGGTTCCCTACTTTTAAAAAGAAAAAAACATAGAAAATTCAAATTTAATGGGGAATGTTTATTATCCTTTGAAAGAACATTCTTTGGCATTTATTTTTTGAAGATTATGTCTATCAAATGTTGGCCGTCGCTACGTCGCAGGTCCATCCGTTGAGTCCAATTTTCGATGACTCGTTCGACCATTTCGAATGGTAACTGGTGAATGACACGCGTAATGTTTTCCTCTAAGGCCTGAATCGAAGCGGCTTTGTCCGCATAAACTTTAGACTTTAAATATCCCCACAGGAAAAAGTCTAACGGTGTGATATCACACGATCTTGGTGGCCAATCGACCGGCTCAAAACGGGAAATTCTGTGCACACCAACGTGTTCTCTCAATAAATCCATTGATTGATGCGATGTGTGGGAAGTGGCGCCGTCTTGCTGAAACCAAATGTCGCCGAGATCACGAGCTTCAATTTCAGATATCAAATAGTTGGTTATCATGGCACGATAACGGTCCGAGTTGCAGCGAACGGCGCCGAATCGACTCTCCACGGTCTTCGTGTACACTCTCAGCTACGGCCGCTATATATTTTCTTCACAGCGTGCTGGACGTGGTCTATTCGGTCGAATATTATCCAATAATGAATGCTGGGTCTCAAAATGGGTGATGGTGTTGCGAATAGTACGCTCAGTAGGCCGATTATGCTGACCATAAGTTGAGCGAAGTGCACGAAACACATTCCTCACAGAAGGTGAATTTTCGGAATAAAGTTGAACGATTTGTAAACGTTGTTCAGGCGTAAGCCTTTCCATTATGAAATGCCAAACAATACTAAACAAAAATAACATGACAGCACGCCACGACTCACACGTGATCTGTCAAAAAAAGGCTATTGAAGAAAGTATCTCTTCTTGAATCACTCATTACATACATGATTTATCAATGAGAGAACGTTTTACCATTATGGTGAAAAACAAAACGGCTAATGCCGCACGCCCACGCCAAGCGGTTAATGCGTTTATGCCCAAAAAGTCGAAGTGCAATATTTTATTGCCAAGTTACACAGCAAACTTGGAAAATACGTATACATATCGAAGGCATGAAGTAGGATTACTTTCTACTTTAGCATGCGTCTCGCAAATAGGAAAAACGCGTGGCGTGGGCCGACCTCCAGCTTAAGAATCCAAAGAAACAATTTATTATTCTGTTTGTTATTTTGCTATTAGTTGTTATGCAAAAAATAAGCATTGAAAATTAAATTCTTTGTTCAAAAAAACTATAAAAAAGAATCGGCATATCGACAGTAAAATATCGCCGATACCGATTAACGTGAAGTATCGCCGAAATATCGGCATCGGTATAGGTATTCGGTACCACCCTAATATTAATATTAAACGTTTTTAATCATTTGAAGGTGTGCACTCGAAATTTGTCTTGTCATCGGGAGTATTTTAAAATAGATAATTGTATTTTTGGTTTCTAATTATGTATGTAGATGACTTTCAAGATTTTATTTAATACTGCCTTTTCAATTATGTACACATCGCACACTTAATCATAGAAAGACACAACCCAAAATTAAAAAATGTTTAAGAGAGACAGAAAACTGGCTTCAGAAACATGGGTGTAATCTCCTATAGATTTGATTTGTGAACAGGTTTCGGAAAAAAAAATAGTTGTGCCTGTTAATGATTTAGTGTGCGATATGTATATATTGTTGGTCTTATGTTAAAAGGCCCTTACTCATATAATTAACACTTTAAAGACGAAGGTAAAAGAATATCCCTTTATGTGTCAAAATGCAAAATTGCTTGTACAATTGTTTGTAAAACCGTAATTTTTGATTCTATTACATAACATTTTTGTGACGAGGTGTATATGTGGGAAATGAAATGGTACCACCAAATTCCCAAAAAGATTGGCCTTTCTACATGAGGCCAACGATATGTAGTATGGTTTTAATATAGAAAATAGCTTGTACTCTTAATAGCTGCTTTACACTATCACACCTTAGCTGCCAGATAAAATTTGTCGAAAATCTTCAAGCTTTGAGGAAAAAATAGTCAAATTGACTAAGCCATATAGTCACAAAAATCGTCATTGGAAAAGTCACTAACTTTTAATAAGTCTTGAAAATTAATTGTTATTTTTAGTTTCCGTTGCTAATGCAAATTTAAATTAAATAAAAATGTTCGCTTAGACACTTATTATTGAACTAACACAACCAAGAAATCTAAAAAAAAATATTTTTATATTAAAAAAGTAGAATTTTCTAAGAAATTAATTTTAATCGATTAATTGAGATAAATTGTTCGAGTTATTCGTTATTTGAAATAGGCTATTTTGATTATTCGACCAAATAATGGCGAAAATTTTCTTCGATTAATCGAACAACGATTAATTGAGTGGATACTCTAGTGTATATACATATGGATATTATTAAAGAAAAAGTTTCGTATTTTTAAGTTGGTTGACTGCTAAATGTTTGTTTTGGACAATTTATTTATTATATTTTTATAAGTTAAGACCCCTTTACACTTTAATACTGAGTATTGCGACCTGTTTAAAATTTAAATACATGCAAAATTTATAACAGTGGTAAAACAATTTGTTATAAAACTTTCAAAAAAAAAAAAAAAACACGGTCAAGCATTTCTCATCAAGAGCTATGGTAGTATTAGTGAAAATGTGTTTGAATGTGTGACACCGCCGATAGTGGATGGAAAATCAAAAATTTAGATATAATTTAGAATGACCCGTTTAGACACACTAAAACGAAATCAAGTACTTACGAGATTTCGGGCAAAATCTAGTTGCTATTGACTAGATTTCCCATACAAAATAAAATCTTCTTCGTTAGTAGATTTTGACGAAATCTACTGAGAATCTAGTAGAACTTTAGGTAAAAGTACATAACACGCGTTAGTGCGCGAAGGCTTTCTATTCATGTGTCAAAAAAAGTAAAACCAGTGTTTTTCATGGAACAAGTTACACAAAAAACATTTTAACGCGTTGTGTATTTGTGACAAGTAATACAGCTGACAATAAAAGGAAATAATTTAACAAACTTGTGAATCATGGAGGAAAAACTTTTTAAAAAGTTAATAAAACATACAGTATTGTATAAAAAAAGGGCTGAAGCTTGGAATTATATAAGAAAAGAGTTAAACAAATAAAAAAAAACGACTGAAAGAAAAGGCTTTTATAGTTGTGTAACTTGCTATTTCTCATGCGCTAAAGTTTTTAAGCGCACGATAATCGTCAACGAATTAACGCGTGTTATCAAATTCTACCTTTAGTGATGCAACTGTTGTAAAAATACTTCCTTGTAGAAGAAAAAATGTCATTTGAAGAAAAAAAAAAAAAAAAACAAATATGGCGGCTTGTTAGAACTACTAAAAAATGTTAAGAAAATAATAAAAAAAATAAATAGATACAAAAATAATAGTGATAATATGAATGAAGTTGATTTATTGAAAATAAAAGGTAATGCAAATTTTTAAGTGCCTTTTTCCTTAATATGTACATATTTATGTGATACACAAACAAGAATGATAAAAATAATGGCGTACTCTGTGAACGGCAAAGGCTGCGAAATTAAATAGTCCTTTCGATTTTCGAATTTCTTATTAAAAATATATGCACTTTATAAGAGCATGCAACCCCGTAATTAAACAACATTTATGTATCTTGAGTTTGCCAGCTTAAAATTATTCGCCAATAGGAATGTAGTAA
This sequence comes from Pollenia amentaria, assembly GCA_943735925.1. Taxonomy (NCBI): domain Eukaryota; kingdom Metazoa; phylum Arthropoda; class Insecta; order Diptera; family Polleniidae; genus Pollenia; species Pollenia amentaria. The sequence goes on along the minus strand of OX031010.1, from coordinate 175,516,728 downwards.
GCGTGGCGTCATTTGTGAACCTGTGCAGAATATTAAAATTTTGTTTTCGGGATGGCGTAAAGTTTATTTAAATCATTCTTGTTATACAAATTACTTTCACACAGAAAAAATTCTCGCAAATTTTCCACCAATTAAAGCATTAATCACAAATTTTTTTTTTTGTCATGAAAACTTAATCTCGCTACTGTCAAAAAAGTACAATGTAAACGCCCTAGATTTTGAGGAAGATTTCAAATGATATCTATTAGATTTCATTGTATTGTAAACGGTCTATAAACGATAAGAATTTTCATTTCATCAGAGTGCACATTTTAAATTTTAAAAATATCCCAAACATTTGTCGTAAAAAAATAACTAAATACGTACACAAACGAAAAAGTACATTCGCATCAACTTTCCCGCCCTTGATGAAAATTACAAAAACAGTTGTTGAACAATTCGCCGCCAGCATTAGAATAACAATTAATAAATATTAAAGAAATATCCAATTTTGTGTTGTTAGCTTCTAACTTTTATTTATTTTTTAAGACCTGTTTAAATCACGGCAAAAATTAAAGCAATCCTTAAATAAAAAAAAAAATAATAATAATATTTTATACTGAACAGTTGTTTTTATTCTACAGTCTTTTTTTTCATATGAAGTGTGATAGTGTAGACGCAAAATGTAATGAAAAAGATCATATATTTGATTCTTTGACACTCAGACAAAAAATCATTGGATTTTGTGGGAGCAGAAAGTTTAACACATGCAGAAAAGTGTAAAGGGGTCTTTAATTTCATTAGCAAAAAATATAAAATTTAACTATGCATTGTAAAACATTTATTAATAACAAAATATATATTTATTTTACTTTTGCCCGCATATTTGTCAAAGTATTTTAATCTCTTAAAAAAAATAATACTCACTGATAATATTTATTTTTTTTTTTTTTTTTATGAAAAAATTTGTTTGGCAAACGTTAAAAGTTAAAGCGAAAAGTAGTAGTTCGCTAGCCCAACAATATCATTTTCTAATATTTCTTTATCAATTATCTCCTAAAGGTAAAATACAAAGACAAAACAAATAAATTTCTAACAAAAATTTGTAAACGTAACGTTTAGTTACATAAAAAATTTGTTAAAATGAAGAAGTAATTTTTAAAGAAAAACAAATCAAACGAAATAACGAATTTATTAATAAGAGTATAAAAAATATATATACATACATATATTTAAAATGGATATTGCTACGGGTATTCTAATTTTTATCGTTGCTGCTATAATCTGTTTTCTTATTAGAGTAAGTTTTTAGTATAATGAAAAGTTGAATTAAAAAAAAAAAAATCTAACGTGCAAAAATTTTAAAGATTTTGTGCATTATAATATGCCGTAATATTAGATCAGAAGAACCCCCACCACGTGTTGAGAGACGGGTAATCAGAAGAATACGTATAGACCCGGTTACGAGCGCGGTAACAAACGAAGTAACTGGTGAGTTTTTTCACTTCTTTTAACCCTGGATGGTAGTAACTCTTCTTCGAATCGACGAAGCTCATTTACACTTTATCATATAACGCTTTTATGTGTGTTAAATTTCGCTCTTTTTTTCAACGGTCGTTAGCTGATGACGAAAGCTTTAAAAAAATAATAAATTTTAAAACACAAAATTAGTTAACATTTTTATAAAATTTTGAGAGAGAAGAAAAACTTTTATTTTTTATTTATTTTTTTTTTAATTTTTTAATAAAATGCTTAACTAAAATAATTTCTGTTAATTGTTAACTTTAAAAGTCGTTCCGCTAGAATTAATTTTCTAAAAGTTCGTCGATTCGACGAAGAGTAACCTTAATGTACTAAAATGAAGAGTTCTTTTCCAGGGTTAAATGTACAAATATTTCCTTTTTGTTAAAGTTTATTCTTTAGAAATATTCATGGCAAAAAAAAAAAAAAAAAGCCAAAGGAGTAGCGAAACATATCGTGAGCTTATTATCGGTTTGGCGCCAATGCCAAAAAGTCGTCGTGGAGAAAAACGGCAATGAAGGTTTACATGAAGTTTTCTGAAATTATAGACGATAGAATTTTTAAAAACATATGCTTCCGGCTTATGTTTTGAAGAAAAATTTAAATTTTTGTAAACTTTATAAATGAAGTTAGAAGTTAATAGAATTTTATTGAACGTGAAAATTATAGTTTTGTGCCTCATACGCCACTTTTCTAATTTTATTTTAAAAAAAAGTAGTTATTGCTGTTTACGTATACTTACTGCTGTGTAAATAATTGTTGTCATTTTATTTTGCTTTTGCTTAACTACTTTTTTTCTTACGGAAATTAATCAAAGCAAGAAAGAAATTCATTAAGTTTTTGTATGAGGAATTTGCTGCAATCGCTAAACAGTGGCGTTTAGAGCAAAACAATATTTATGAAGCTTTAAAATAGTTGACAAGCAGCAAAATGAATACTGAGTATCTTAGAAATAACAAAACATTTCGTGAAACAGATTTTTGATTCAGAAAGGGAGTATTCAAAATATATATACCCCATACCTAACTCATTTTTTTTTAAATGGTCGGTAGGTCAAACCAATAATGAGCCGACGATGTAATAAATTAAACGATATTTTAATTTTAAAAGATATGGGGTTCGGAAAACTTTCTTTTAATGTTGTCTTTTAATCCTAATTGTACATATTTGTACAATATACTATTGTATAATCCCGTTTATTCTTCAGAACTTGTCGCTCAGAGTGGCAAAAATGGATAATGTCATCGCTTTCTGCAACTTTATTACATACAGTTCGAAATGATTTCAAGATATTTAGCTGTGGCAGATATTTAATATTATTTGTTTGTATTAGATCGAATAGTAGCAAAACAAGAAGAAATACTATTATCGACCCTGAGTCATACCCATCGCTTAAATTTTTTTCAAAGCGAATTCACTACTGGTATCAGCGAAAAGCCTGCTGAATTTGACAGCTCGACCAAATTTGTTTTGGCTAAACAATATTTTGTTTGGAAATGGTAAATAATTCGAGCCACAACCACTAACAACCCAGCAAAAACTTACATTGCAAAGTAACTCTTCACCACTTATACATTGGCATTTTAACTCATTATTTGACCAAGGTGATGTCATTGGAGGCAAATACTTACCACCCTCGCTTACAAATAGGGAGTTAAATAAGTCATTACCATATTCGCTTACAAATAGGGAGTTAAATAAGTCATTACAACGTTCGCTTACAAATAGACACTTCACATTGTGATCAACAAAACTGAATTTGTCAAACAAATTATGTCTTTAATTTAATTTTCTTTCTAATGCAAAATTTTACTACCCTGCATCAAGGACATATTCATACCCAATAAACCAGAGAACGATATGATTGCAAAAACTATATGATATTTTCATTGAAAAACGATATTATAAGGAAATCTACAATTTAAATACTATCGTTTATGATACAAGATCGATATCATATAATATAATTTATATCACCTAGATGATATCGTTATAATATCGTTTGGTTGATTTATTAGTGTAGTTTTTATTCAAAATTTTAATTTTAAAATACATATCAAAATCAATTAAGTATTTAAATTTTTCATATTCAAATTCTTATTGATTTATAGCTAATAAAAAAACCAATTGTAAGAACAAATATGGATTTAAAATCAATTTGTATTAGATTTGAATAAATAAAACCTTAAATGTATTTTATTATGAATTAATTTTAAATTTCGTAAATCAACTCATAAACAAGTGCTTATGTATTAGATTATATGACAACCATTACTTAACTACTTCTATGTAATACAGATGGTATGAAGTAGTCATTGAAAAGTAAGTTATTCAGTAATTTCAAGTTTTTGCTGGGAATGCAATGCAAAAAAAATTTGTTTTTTTCTGTTGTTTTTGTATTGTTGTACCGCATACACAAATTCGTCCATGCATCCTATGCAGCTGTCAAAGAAGTAGAATCTGTGTAGTTTTACTTAGCAACTTACATCCCCAAAAGCGTAGGTTGCCGTAAAATAGGCTTACTTTTGTAAGCGTCACAAACAGTTTGAACAAATCAGCTGATTTTGACCAATAACATTTTACTTTTACTTGTGATGCCGCATAAAAAGCGTTGCATGTAACTTGAGAACGAGGCGAATTCATAGCAGGTGAACTCGAGAAATCAGCTGACTATTTTTCACGCCGTCTTTGTCTTGTTAATTTGTCAAACATTTTTTTACATCAATTTTGACAACTGATTATGAAAAATAAACTAGATATTTTTCAGATCTAGTTCGGGTGAATCTTCCTTTTATAAATAAGGTATAAAAAGCATGCAATGCATGGAGGCGAAAATGCGTAATGTGAATCCGCAACCCTTGCACTGGTTTTAAGTGTTACATATTAACGAAAGAGTAGCAAGTGCGTTGTTGTATATTTTGTTGGTGAATATATAAAATGTACCATTTTGCCAATGCTACGATTTAATACTGTTTGCACAAGATTGAGAATAGGGCTAATACATTTGTATCTTAGTACTAGTTTCAGAACAGATAAAAGGTTTAATAGTGAAGGGACGAATTTTATCGGGCCTGCCTGTACTATACTTTCTAACTTGTTTTTTTGACTGAACCAAAAGTCATTAAAAATCCAAAGCCAATTTTTGATCTTCTGCCAGGTGATTGTCAGGTTTATACATTTCTTTTAGTAAAGGGTATTAAAAGTTCAACTTTGCCTGTTATAAACACTCCTTATTCAAAAAAATTTAATTAACCATGATTGTTGTTTTAACTGTGATATTTGATATGATTAAATTGCATTATTTTAATAATTAAAAATTCGCGTGTTTTTATTTTATTGACCTTAGTCTTTAACATTAAAAAAGTAGTGAACCAATTAATTGTGGGCAAATTTTAAATTTTACTTTAACTTGAACAAATTATAACCGAAAAATATAAAACCAATAAATGAATCATTAAATTTTTGTTTTAATATAATTACGTAATTAAATAATTTATAAACCAAAAAAAAAAAATATGCTTTGATTTTGTTAATTAAAGATTTAGGAATTTATTTCCGCCTTTAGTTGCCAATAATAAGTTATTAATTAAATCATTAGATTACACTGCGCCACAGAAGAAATTAACGGAAATTCTGGTTTGCTAGTATTTTCATATAACTAGCTTAATCCGGTGCCCTTCGCTACCCACATTAAAATAAAATTAGTAACCTTTTTCTTAAAACAGATCTCGTGCATTGATAAGAAATCAATTTAAACCAAATTTTAAACATCTACTTTTATCCTTTTTCAGATATTTAGATATTTACATTTTCCTTGTATGGGAGATTTCACGCTTACTTTTCTAACTCAGCTTGCTTTTTAACAGATATTTGGTATTGCTTACTAAACTTTTTGTTCCAAATTTGGCAACTTTTACTTACCCGTTTTTTAAACACCTGATCGAACAGGACGAGGTGTATTTGGTGTTTTACCGTGCTGCCATCTATATGGTTGATGGCTGTGGTTTTTTCGCGCTAGGTTTATGTATACCCAATGACTTAGAACCATGTACAGGGTGTTTTTTTTACAGGTTTGTTTTTCGAATAGAGATAAAACTGGCATTTTGTGGTCAAATCTGGCAACTCTAATGTCATTTATGTTCAGTTTGGTTTGCCATTTCATCATGAACAGGTTGACAAAAGAACAACGCTTGCAAATCGTGCAAATTTATTTCGAAAATAACGGTTCAGTTCGCGAAGTTTACCGCAAGCTCCGTCCATTTTATGGTCGACATAATCGTCCATCAGAGCAATTAATTCGGTTAACCATGGATCGTTTTCGCACTACGTTTACTCTATGTGATAATACGCATCCGCAGAGACGTCGAACAGTGCGCACCGAAGAAACAATTGTCGCTGTACAGCAAAGTGTTGAAGAGGACCCGAATGAATCGATTCGCCACTGTGCACAGCAATTGGAGCTTTGTCCATCAACTTTATGGAAGATTTTGCGCAAAGATCTTGGCTTGCGACCTTACAAGATCCAGCTTGTGCAAGAATTAAAGCCGCGAGACCATGCAATGCGTCGTGATTTTGGTGTATGGGCCGAAAATGAGATTGATCTCGATGCTGATTTTCATCGCAAAAAAAAAATTTAAATTTAACACAAATAACTTTTATAATAATTTATAAAAAAAACGATAAGTCCAACCAACATTAACCATAAGTCTGATGGAATTCGGCACAAATACCTCTTCAATAAATATTAATCTAATAATATAATTTTGTCCTATTGGACCTTTAATTGCGTATAAATCTCAAATAGGATTTGCTATCTAAAATCATTTCCGGATATACAAAAGTATTTTTTAACAGTGTATGGATTTGGGTTTGCCCACTGTTTTAATACCGATTTTACTGTTACCGTTCTCCAGATATACATATATATATATTTATATTGTCTTTGAGGTGTCACTAGTGTGATCGATTATTCGACTTTTTCAAAAACCGGTTTTCGGATATTCCGGATAGTTGCTATTTAAAAAAACCGGTTTTCGGTTAAAAATTTTTGAAATTACCGGTTAACCTGTTTTAATTCGAATACATAAAAATACAGAAATCAAAAAAGTTTTTTTAATAAAACTTAAATATGAATAAAAACAAAACAAAACACAAAGGTAAGGAATCATCAAAGTACATAGATATGACTTAAGGTATGGTCAGATCTAACAAATATTTGACGATAAAATCCAAGAAAAGTGTGACCAGTAAATTGATCAAACTTTAGCTTACTTTTTTAACAATTTCTATTTATTTACCAAACTTTATTTGTAATAAGATGATTGTATAATAAAATTAAGAAACTGTTAAATGAATGTTTGATCTAGACAAAAAAAAAGCAAATAAAAAGTTAACTGCCTGTTCAAAGATTTCGAACGTTAACGTTCGCAAAGAAAATAACATTTAAAACAAAAACAAATTATATAATTTTATTGCTGTTTTACGGGTAATTTTCTATGCCCGCTTGAAATAAAAACTTAAAACGGATAAAAGTGTAGCAATGTTTAAAATCTTATTTGCAAATAGTGTCGTTAATAAGGAATTGCTTTCGTAAGTTAGCTTTTCGCAAATAAAAATTTAATTCACTGCTTATGCGGCAATAAATTTATTTGCGAATAAGTCGTGCGTATAAACGTAGAATGTCAGTCATATACTTTTTCCCCATTGAATGTTCGTTCTGAAATACGTTTTTGTTTATATTCGCCATAAAATTATACAATGATTCACAAAATATTTCAAATAGCACAATTTTGAAACAGTTATAATAACAATTATAAATTTTAAATACAATTAATAAATAAGAGAAACAATTTTTATCCATTTTTATAATATTTTAGATATATATAAATTAGCAAATATTTACAAAAAATGCATTTCGCATATCGCCAAAACAATCGCCATATCGCCAAACGTAAATTTCCATCGCCAAAAGGATTAGAAAGCCTCACATTTAACAGCCCTGCCACTGACAGTTAAAAAGCGGAAAAGAATTTAATTTTTACTTTTTTGTTATTTATAAATGTGAAGTAAAAATTTATTTTATTGTAAAGGACATATTCAAACAAATTCAATTTATTAACACAGAATTGTTTATGAAAATTTGGCGGGTTTTAGAAAATAAAAATATTTTTTATGAAAAAGGTCGTTATTTTTTTAATATGTACAAGAATTACATTTCTTGTTTTGCTTTTCTTATTTGTCATAAATATTTTCCTATTAAGTGTAAATAACCTTTTTCTTACAATGCAACTTAAAATAAATTTTAATGTTTGCCTCAATTAACAAAAGGCATTTATAATTTGGTTATATTTGGTAACTTTTTCAAAAATTTTGGTTGTAAAAATTTTATTAGTCATGGGATCACTGGCTGCGTTATGACCGTTTAAGTTAAAAAATAATTAATTTTGGGAAAATTTTTTTTCACTTTTACTAAAATAAGCCCCCTAATGCAGCTTTTTATACTAATCGACTAAAAGCAGAAAGAATTATGATAAGTTTTGCGAGTTGAATCACTAACAATTTTGTCATTATGTGCAGTGATCACAAAATTAAGCATTACTCATCCATTTTTTAATAAATTTTTATAAACTTAAGTGTAGAAAGCTTACTAAGAAATATAACACCTTAATGAAAATAAGAACATCATAGACTTTTGATTAACGATCAAATTAGAGCAAAAAGTAAATGAAAATATAATATAAAAAAAACAAAACAACAATAAAAACATCATAATTTAAAGTACCTAATTTTAATCTATGACTAAGTTCCATTTTTATTGATTGCAATCAAGCAGATAATAATTGAACACTTTTGTGTTATTAATTTTTATACTCTGAAAAAATAGTCCTCATATCAATTTTGTTCTGACATCTACTTCGTGCGGGGAAAAAACCTTAAAACCTTTTTTTTATAAATTATTAACTGAAATGCTAAATGATTCACATAATACACAATATTCGAATGGTTTGTTGGTGGCGTTGCTGTTTTTTCTATGCTCGTGTTTTTGCGAATGGTTTTGGAAAAAACAAAGAGAACGGCGTGAAAGAGAAATCGTTGAGAGATTTGCCGCAAATAGTATGTATTTTTGTATAAATCATAGATAAAATGTTTATAAAATCGCAATTTTTTCTGAAAAAAAAAACGTCAAACAGACTAACATAAATCGTCGCAAAAATTATCATTAAATAACATAAACAGTTCTCGGTGTTTGTCAAAAAATGGCTATATAATGTTAGGGATACCTAAAGTTGTCAGATTAGGCGATTTATCCTCAAATTGGGATTTTATTTCGAAAACGGGGATAAAAAAATTCATTTGGGGATTTGTGATATGTATACTCACACCACAATAGTGAAGAGGGTATTAAATGCTTGATCGACTTGGGCCATTATTACAACCTTATGATAAAGTTCCTGACGTGAACAAAAGCTGTCGTGAACAATAAAGTGACCATTAAGCTTTTTTCATAATAACAAGTATCCGATCAAATGAAAAATTTAATTTATACACAGAAAAAATTACTAAATTTCTCCAATCACCAAATTTGTTCTAAATTCATAATATCAAGCAAACAAGTTGTTGATTTTGCACCTATTACCAAAATGATTATATTGATTACTAAAAACTTTAAAGTTTTGGAAAAATATTTTCAATAAATGATATTTTTAATTTTAATTAAAAAAGTGATCAAAAAATTTTGCCAAAAACAGCTAAAAAACATTTTCCAAAAATTCTTAATAAATTGCCAAGTTCAAAAGGAAAATTTTGCAGCTTAATTCAAATTTTTAATGCTAAATTTAGCTGCAAAAATGCCAAAATGGCTACACTGGTGTTCACGTACTCGAAAACATGCAACGAGAGAGTGAAAAAAGAGCACTAAAATTTGAGAGATAAAAAATTTGTTGAAAATAGTTCAAATAGTTCAAAACAAATGAATTTATTTAGAAATAATCTTGTATCTTACAGCTAAATAGTGTCGATGTTCCTAAAAGCCATACCTAAATAAGAGCGAAAAGCGTTTTTTAGCTGTCAAAAATCGTCATGCCCATACAATTTGTATGAAGCATCCCTAAATAGCGCGGCGTCAACGCTTTGCAATTGGAAAATTGACAGCGCGTTAAAATAAGCAGGTTTGCTATACTTGTTTTTTTGTCAATGGCAAATTGGCCATTTTTAGTTCAAACTAGCGGTTTTAATTCCATTTCTTATTTCTTTTATTCTGGCTTTAGTAAGCACTAAAGCTAACACTACTGTTTGTGACACAACGCTGACGCACTTGCTTAGGTATGGAATATCAGCGTAAAAGCTACACGGAAGAAAACGTTCCGCCTTCCGCTCTTGTTTAGGTACGGCTTTTTGCTGGTAAAACGCTCAATTCTTTATGTTTTTGAGTAATTGGGAGAACAATTTTGTAAATTTTAAATTTACTTTTTCAAGTTTCTGCCAGTGATGCCAACTTAGTGCTTTTGGCACTATTTATGGTGCTTTTTGATGCCTTGAAACGCCAAAACTTTATCTTAAGTGCCAAACTAAGAAAAAGCACTAACTTGGTGCTTTTTCAATTTTTCGTTAGTGCCTTTAGTGCTTTTTACAATTTTAAGTTTTTTCTACAATTTTACAGTAACAATTTTGTTAAGTGTAAAAACATTAGAAAATATTAAGAATTGTCAATGGAAAAACCAACAACGAACAGATCTTTTTGGATAGAAAACAACGACTTTAAGGATACAATAGGAGAAAATCCATTTTTAGATTTTTTCTAATTTTGTATTAACAATTTTAAGCTTGTCATACTCTGAAAGATCATTTAGTTTGATGAACTACAGTAACTCGAAAATTAGAAACGGATTATCATTGAACTCTATTAACTCAATTCCTCACATTAAATAAGGAATTCGGCGACCTAATTCATGATGTTATGATTACACTCTACCACTTAGTGTCTGCAGTGATATCTTTTTTAATAAAACATACAAAAAATCAAAATATTACTTAAAAGCTGTTTTATGACCCAATTCAAACTCAACTTATGATGATCCAAATTAAAGTTATGTACGAAAAGGGTCCTCCAACAACGCCATATTTTTTTTAATATTTGGTAACTTGTTTTGTGTTCAATTACCGATTAAATTGAAAAAAAATGGCTTAGTGCTTTTTTACGCTTTTTTTTTGCTTGAAAAAGTGCTTTTTAAACTTTAAAGTGCTTTTTGCTGCAACAAACTTGGCATCACTGGTGTCTGCTAGTAAAGTAAATGAACACACCTATTGTTAATATGACAACTTACAAACAATTTAATTAAGAGATTTCTACTTTAGATAAGTATGTAACATGTATGTACATATGTATAATCCAAACTCATCAACACCACTTAACTACAAAGGTAAATAATTTTGGAACATTGTTTTTTGATGTCTAAAAAAATAGAATTAAACTTTATTGCGTTTACCATTTACGAAAATATTTTCGATACAGAGCCAGAGGCAGAAACCAAACAAAGTTAAAGCAGGAAATCTTTCTAAAGAATCAATTCAGTCTTATCTATAAATATTTGCACTACTATCTCTAAATCGTAGAATTGTCATTAAAAATTGTATTTTATGACTTTACTGCTCAATAATATCGATAAAATGCTTTTTCTCTTTTATTTTAAATTCCAAAATTAATCTAATTACTTTTTTAGTTAATACTAACATTTGTTTACATCAGCCAGAGTTGTTGCCTTTTTCGCAGTTTTTGTTTTTATTTTTTTAATTTTGCAAAAGAATGTTTGAAGTATTTTTATTTATGGCTTTTTTTCTACTCCTTCCTCTATTAATACTGATTTACGTTGGAATTCGTTTCTTCCTTTGGACACAACGTAATTCGAGCAATTCGTATCAAAATCGACTGCAACAACGCGTAACGGACTTCAATTTAAGTGAACGAAGAAGAATAAGAAGAGGTGGGTATGTTTAGCTCTTGAAACATTTTATATAAAATCAGATATTTAAGAGTCCCTTCAACTGAATGGTCCTTTACATTTAACAACTAACAAAAATTCATTTTAAATCTACTGCTTTATTTAATGGTTAATTCGCTCAACATTTTCTGTTAACAATTGGTGCGTTAGAGTACTTTTAAGGTAAAATTCAATAAATGAATAATTGCTGAGTTCATATGAGTTTTGATAACATTTCAAGCGAAATGTTTAACACAGTACCAGGCTTAAAGTGCAAAATTACTCTCAAAAAAAGCAGTTTCCCAAAAAAGTACGTGGACTGGAAATTTTGTAAAATTTAGGAACAGCTGATGGCAAATAAATGTTGTGGCGATAAATGCTGACACTTTGGCTACCTTTCTCGTTTTCTTATCGTACTCGATTAAATGCTTATAACACGTATATTTTAGGAAAATAGAAACAAAAAATTTTTTGTATGTTTTCATATTTGTGTTTTTTTAAATTTTATTTGATTGTGCTGAATAAAATTTTTTTAAAAGTACCCAAATACTTTACACTTTAACAACTCCAAAAAATTAAAACAACATAAACAAAGAATGTTAAAAGATGATGTGGAACCAGATAGTCATCGTCCAGAGTTGCAACTTTTGTTGCTGTAATTTTTTAAAATTCTACTTGTCAATTGCATTAGTGTCCAGATTATGAAATTATAGTTTTGCAGTTTTTGTATTTTTATCTTGTGTTTCCTCTTCTGCTTTTTATATTTGACTAGCATTTAACCCGCTACTTCGTTAGCGTCTTCTTTTCTTTCGTGTACATATTTTTACACCTAAGTAGGTTTTAACTTGTCTAAATACTAGCATTTAATCCGCTACTTTGCGGGTGAAAAGTACCAAAAATCCCTCTTACAGATTCTCCTTCATTCAGGAACTTGCATGTTTTATTTTATGTTTCTTGGTCCAATATTAACGGCAAATCAATAAATACCAGGTTAAGCACAAAAAGTACCAAAAAGCGTCTCTTACAGATTCTCATTCACTCAACGCATTGCTTGTTTAATTTTATGTTTGTACGTGCAATACAAACGAAAATTCAAAAGTACCGGTTGAAAAACCATAAAGTACGAAAAAGTACCAAAAAAATCGTTCTTACAGATTATAATTCACTTGGGAACTTGCATGTTTAATTTTATGCTGCTAGGTCCAATATTAACGGAAATTCCAAAAGTATCAGGTTAATAACAAAAAAGTACCAAAAAGCTCCTCATACAGATTCTCATTCACTCAACGCATTACATGCTTAATTTTAAGTTTGTAGGGCCAATATTAACGAAAATCCAAAAAAAAGTACCAGTTAAAGAACGAAAAGTACCAAAAAGATCCCTCTAACAGATTCTCATTTACTCAAAGCATTGGATGTTTAATTTTATGTTTCTAGTGCCAATACTAATGGAAATTCAAATAGTACCAGTTAAAGAACAAAAAAGTACCATCTAACAGATTCTCATTCACTCAGGACTATGTATGTTTCAGTTAATGTTTGTAGGTCCAATAATAACAAAAATCAAAAAGTACCAGGTAGAGACAGAAAAAGTACCAAAAAGATCACTTACAGATTCTCATTTACTCAGGGCCTTGTATGTTTAATTTTATGTTTATAGGCCCAACATTAACCATAATAACAAAAAGTACCAGGTTTAGAACCAAAAAGCTAAAGAAAGATATGTAATTTCCCATATTTTCCCTTTTTGGTACTTTTATTTAGATAGATATTTAAATATAAACACACCTACAGCCAACTTCAAGTTAAAAAGTATGAGAATTACACAATAAAACAGAATTGCAGAGTACCCTCCCTAATCTTCTCACCCCCCTCCCCCTCCCCAATCTTCTCACCAATAAACTTAATAATAGCTGCAACAAAAATTGCAAGTCTGCACGATGACATACATAAATGCTTCCCCAACAATGTAATCTATCGTCGGCTGATAATTTAATTGTCGTATGTGGATTGCGGTAGTTTCGAGTAAATTGAGTTTGAACACATTTAATTTGAAAATTGCTTCAGCAAATACCACATACGCCAAACTCAACACTCCATATGAGGTATCGAAAAACTGATTACGTCAAATGAAAGATCAGGCCGGAAAACGTAAGAAATCGATCTTAACCCAAAACCGCAAAAAATCCACATACGACATTTAAATAATCAACGGACGATACATATATATATATATATAATTTTCTTCTTTGTGTGTTCATCTCTTTTTGTCTTTCCAGGGGTATAATTCTAGCAGTCGTCATAGAACACTTTCTCGATTCGAAATCCATTTTATTGCTACTAATTTCAGTCTAAACTCAACGAATCTAAGTAATTTTTTTAGCGTTGAGAAAACTCAAATAAATGCTTTACAATACTGAAAAAATAATGTCGATTCGTTTAGTATCTACTGAAGGAATTAGTTATAAAATTGCTTTCGAATCGAGAAAGTATTTGATCACGACTGACAAAATTAGCCCCCAGAGCTTTTTGGAGCCCACTAATGGGCTGGAAAGCTTAAAATTGGCATGCATATAGTAAAACACCTAGGAAAAATCCTAACGAAGCCGGATTTTTGATTTGTAGACTGTGGGTCCCTGTCTGGCAGGGACAGGCCTAACAGCTAGTTAAAATATATTTCTAATTTTTTTTTTGCTTCAGTTTTATTTCAACTTTGCTTTTTTTAAACAATTTTTTCACAATTTGTATGCTTTTTGTTTGTTTACTTTTGCTTGTTAACCTTTTGAAACATACACAGAAAAAATGTTCGGCAATTTTTTTTTTTAATTAAACCATTGATCAAAAATAAAATCAGTTTTAATTAAAAATGTAATTAAGTGAAATGAACGTTTACTTAAAACAATAATATTACTGCAGAAAATCTTCTTTATATCAAAAACTATTTAACTTATACCAATAATGTGTTTAATGGAGCAAATTTAATTAATTTTTTAATTAATATCCTAAATTTTTTAATTGAAATAAATTTTTATTTTTTTCTGTGCATATCACTTTACGCCCTCAATTTGTGTTCTCAAATGCAGTTAAGTTCGCTAAAAACCAGTGAAAACTTTTTGGGTTATCGAACGCACCTTATATTGCCTCCAGTACTTTTAAGCACATATTCTTATCGAATCAAAGTATTTCTCTAATCGCATAATGTTGTATTATCAGAGAGAAGGAAACATATGTTTTTTATTTTAGTCTAGTAAAAGTTATTGAACAGTAAAAACAGTTAAGTCACGGAATAAATTGAGAGGTCTTGAAACAATGACTTCGGTTGCCATTTTGTTTATAACGTTAATAATATTTGTTGCTATTGTATTTGTTTGTCTTGTCTGTGCTTGTGATCAGAAGGATAGAGGTAATACAGGTATGTTTGCATAGATCCGTGAGAACGGTTTTCACAATTAGTGATGTCATCGGTACAGAATGGGCTATAATAAGGAAATGTTTATGTTAGAAAAGAAGATATGGTTACTAATCTTTTATCGATTTTCCAGTTCTATTCAACTGCTTATTGAAATACCTTTTTAGAAATTGATGTGACGATAAGCGCAAGCAATTAATTACTTTGATTTTCTATAACGAGAATTTGACTTCAATTTTCTTTGTAGAAAGCTTCATTTCCCAAATGCTTTTTGCCAATAAAAAGTTCTCTTAATCCAATAACACTTTCAACTTTAAAGTACAATTCGCAAATTTTCCATCATAAACACATTGCCATCGGACATGCTATCAGCTGGACTTATTATAGCTATAATTTTAATAAATACTTCATTCATTTTGTTTTTATGCTAATTAATTTAAAAGGAAAACGCAGAACTAATGCAGGTAAATTGATGAAATTTTATCGTTTCAAAGTAAACTCTTGACATTGTTGCCCTTTCACAAATGGGGTCATCGTATTCATGTCTCTCCGAAAAGCCTTGCAAAATCTGTAGAAAGTGCTTTAAGTACAATTATAAAAAATTAAAATATATGACATACATTAAAGTTTTAGGATTGCACTAGTTCAGCTCTAGTTTTGTTAAGCGTAGAGCTTCGCGGTATAAGCATGGAAAAAAGAGTTGAGTTCTAGTTCATTTCTAGCTCAGTTTTAGATAAGGTCTAGTTTATCCCTCTAGTTCAGTTGCTTTAGTTTCTTGACATTTATCTAACAAAAGCAAATCTATATAAACCCTTTTTTGCACTTTAAAATCACAATAAATATTTCTTATATTTTTCTGTGATTGAAAACTCCAGAATATCCTCTAGTTTTTAGATTTAAGTTTTAAAAGAATTCGTTTTTATAAAAGTTGCAGCAGGGGTAAAATTTTGGCATTCGATATCAACCGAAATTTCAATTCAAATTATTTTCCTTCATTTTTTTCAATTCAATTGCAATCAGATTTTGTGGTGTTCTAAAAATCATACCGTTTTCGGCGGAAAAACTAAAAAATAAACCTTTTTACAATATAACACGGGTGATTTTAAAAGGCAAATGTGATTTGAAAATTCGGGAATTGTTTTCTTATTTTACTTTTTAATCATGAATATAATGTATGTTTTGCTTCTTGTACGAGTAGTATTGCCGATGTTTCTACACAAAACAAGCAAATCGTTCGTTATTAACTATTTTGGTAGTGTTGTTGTTATGGATTCTACAACAAACTATTACAGCCTTATGCACACATAAAGAATGCAATGCAATATGGCCAACGAAAAGTTCAAGCTTTTTATACCCTCCACCACCACTACTGGTAAAAGAGGGTATACTAAGTAATGACATGCGTGTAAAACGTTTTTAATATATTCTGGGTCCTTGAGTAAGTCTAAGTCGATTTAGACATGTCCGTCTATTGAAAACGAGCTTACAACAGAATAGAGCAAAGTTGGTGTCAAACTCTTTCTCTCCTAAGCAGTTTGGCACTAAAATCTTGCACAATCGCTAAAGTAGGAAAATATATATGAACCCTAATGTGGAACAACCTCCCTAAAAAAATTTATATATTTTCTACAAAAACTAGCATAAACAAGTTGCAGAATGCACCGATTCTCATTTAATTTTACACAAATTCGTTTTATATTATTATGGAATTAATGACTCTGGTAAAAACACTGGAAATTTTTTTTTTCAATTTAATAAGCCCCACAGTGGTTCCAATGACAATTTTAGAGTGAAAAAACTGGGTTTTTCGAATGGTGCCAGAGCAAAATTTTGGTTGATTTTTTAATGACAAGACCCCATCTTGCACAACGGTACACATTTTTTTTGGAATATTTGCAATATTATCACTGCTGCATTGATTTAAACATCAGTAGTTGCTAAGTTTAATTTTTAATAACAGATTAGTTGATATCTATCTGCAATAGACGAACAACACAGAAGTTTTCTTTTCCTTCAGCCCTTACACAATGCTTGCATTCCAGCTTACAGGGTCGCCTAGACAGAGCATCCGCATTGCCATGTTTACTCGGAGGAAGGACCATCAAGACCCAGACAACCTTCCAAATCGTTTTTAGAAGGTGGGAAAAGATCAAAGCAGTTGAAAGTTAAGTCTCTTGTGAACACTTGTTCCCAAAAAAGAGTTAACATTTGCTGCTGCAAGTAGGTTTGATAAAGCAGGAATAACAGTTGCTGCAGAAGTTGTTAGAACCATAGATGTTTCTCCAGAAAGGGCACTAAAAATAAAAAAATCCTAAATACGACATCTACAGAAATAATATCTTTAAGCAGTGAAGAAGCGCTGAATCAGGGACCGAAAATAACAGTAATTTTTAAATTTTAAAACTAAAAAAGCATATAGAAGTAAATACTGGCAAACTGATTCAAGTATACCATACTGATCCTTATGAACTTTTATATGATAAAATATTATGATTTTTAAAGTCTTGATTTTATTTTTTAAATCAAAAATTACAGTTATTTTTTGATTTATATTTTTTTGGACAAAAATAACTGTTGTTTTTTAATTTTTATTTTTTTGAACAAATATAACAATTTTTTTATTTTTTCGATCAAAAATAACAGTTATTGTATGATTTTTATTTTTTTGAACAAAAATAATAATTATTTTTTGATTTTTATTTTTTCGAGCAAAAATAAAAGTCATTCTTTAAAGAAATTTACGTGTTATAATTATTGAGTTGTCTTTAAATATTTATTTAAATCTGTGATCATCATTGGATCGTCGAAAAAATAAAAATCAAAAAATAACTGTTATTTTTGTTCAAAAAAAATAAAAATAAAAAAATAACTGTTATCATCTGACTTTTATGAAAAAAGGAATAACTGTTACGGTCCCTGAACTGAATGTTTTTTCTAAGGTTATTTGGGACGATGAACTTTTATTTTTTATTAATTTAA
This sequence comes from Pollenia amentaria, assembly GCA_943735925.1. Taxonomy (NCBI): domain Eukaryota; kingdom Metazoa; phylum Arthropoda; class Insecta; order Diptera; family Polleniidae; genus Pollenia; species Pollenia amentaria. Next base: position 175,498,863 of record OX031010.1, on the reverse strand, counting down.
AAAAAAAAAATAAATTTTTTTTAATTAAATTTTTTTTTTTTTAACTTCAACGATATCTCTGAAACTAAGTGTCAAATTAAAAACCAATGTAAGCACCTTAAGATAATATTTCTGGCGAATTTTGAGTTTTTTTTTTAACTGAATATGGTGACCCATTTTCAATTTATTCCAATATATGTAGTGGAAGTGACTTAATTTTGGTCATGACGGTATATCTAAAAAAGTCGAGCTGACAGATTTGGATTCAAGTGCAGATTTGGATTCAGCGTCCCAAATGACCGTAAAAACAACATTCAGTTCTTAATCAACAAAAACCCTATTCCCTTGTATTATGAAATGATTTTGAAGGTTTTATGTCAGTTAATTTTATATTGAAAGTGCCACACCAACGCAATCGAATCCGTCAATTTTTGGCGTAAGATCGAGCCATACCAAGTCATTTGTTCGTACAAATTTTTATCCTTATATGTAGGGTACGTTCGTAAATGCATCACTGCACTGTATCAGAAAAGCAAACTTTTTTAAATGCCGATAAGAAAGTAATTACAATTTTTTTTATTGTATAGCTATTATTTTTGTTGAGTATTTGACAATTTTTTAGACCGCATCTACTTCACTGATAGATACATAAACATTTGAAATCACTGATGCAGCGCAGTGATGAATTAACGAACGTACCCATACTTATAAAAAAAGTGTTATGAGTTTTTTTGCTCTAAATTTGGCATTGGGACCACTGTGAGCCCGTAACTTTTCAAATGAAACACAGGTTTTTGTATACAAAATCATTTTATTTTTCAACGTCGTCTCCTTTAAGATCCATACACTTTGTCCAACGGTTGTCTAATATTGGTATCCCTTCAAAAAAAAAAAAAAAAGATTTCTCGAGGTCGTCAAAATACGTATTTGTTTGAGAAATGATTTCATCGTTATGCTATGTTCGCACAGCATTTTGAATTACGTTGTTTGCTCTCTGAATTCAACAACTCTTTCAAAATTAACACAAAAGCCAGTAACAATTTAAAATGTTTCATTATTTTTTTAATTCCAATTTTGTTAATTTATTTGTTGTTTTAAATTTCACAAAAAACTACTTTTTCCAGTTTTAAGTTTTTTTTTTACAAAAAGAAAATGGGAATTTTTTCGTTTTTATAAATTATTTTTAATTATACCTATATTAACCATTTTTCGAATGTGCTTCTATGAGGTTTATTTCAATTTATAAAGCTTTTTACAATAGTCTGATTCCCTCAACATAGCACATGGCTAACATTGAAGCTATAGACATGTACTTATACTGAGGAATGACTTTAAACGCTACCATAATATTTTTATTGGCAGCCCTAAAAATTATTGAAGACAATGATTTCAAATTCAAAACGTCATGGCCTTATTGGCCCGCCCTCGTATATCAAAATCCTCAATCATTTTATCAGTCATTCATGTGATATTGTTTACACTTGAAATTACAGTTTCGTTATTTATCTACAGTGATGCCAATTTAGCCATTTTTCACCTTGTTTAGCCATTAAAAAAATGAGTTTAGCCATTTTTGCCTTTTTCCTTTAAAATTAAATTTTAATTTTCTTATAAAAATTTATGAAATTAGCAAAGGTAAAAAAAACATTTTTAACAATTAAAACGCATTTAATTTTTCTCATAACTTTTATAAATGTTGAAAATCGCTATTAACGATGATGATGAAATCTTTCAAAATTAAGGCACGGTATTCAATCCAATATTAAATTTAAAAAATCGAACAACACAAACAACACTGTTTCTTTCTGGCCGAAATTATTTTAATATAAAGATGCAGATGGAAACAAAAAACTTTAAAAAACTTCAGAATTTACTTTAAAATTGCTCTCACTTCCAGGGTCTAATCGTTAAAAGTAATTTGAGTAACAGGTTACATTTAGCAACCGTTAATTCGATTTTATCAATTAGGAAAATATTATTACTATAACAATAACATTTTTTGTGTCTTTTTTATTTTTATACCCTCCACCACTAGTGGTGAATGAGGGTATACGAGTACTAAGATTGTCATTCAGTGTGAAACTTTATTATTATACATATAAGGCCCCATAAAGTATATATATTCTGGCTCCTTGAGTAATTCTAAGGGCTAATAAATCAGAGCAAGTTAAACTCTCTTTTTAGTTTAAAATGTGTTTAAGCCAACAAATCTATAAATCAGAAAACATATAAACCATCTTTAAACGCATAAAATTGGTCGTTTAAACTACCAACACAAACCATATGAATTTGTCTACATTTATCGTAGTGCTGCCACATGTTACTTTTTAAACTACATATAATACATGGGACACTGATTTACAACTGTTGAGTTTAAGCTACATATAAATTTAAGTTTAGTTCAACTAAACTAGCGTTTAAACACTCACTGATTTATTAGCCATAAGTTGACTTAGCCATTTCCGTCTGTCTGTCCGCCTGTCCGTCTGTTGAAAACACGCTCACTTTCGAAAAACGCAAAAGAAAAGAACAAGCTTGATCTCAAATTGCTTGTAGTTATCCTAGGCATTTTGGGATTGAAATCCAGCAACATCGGTTCAGTAGGATCAGAACTATGAATCAAAATGTCGAACCACCAACCTAAAAAATTTATTTATTTAAAAATGTTGATACAAAAACTTACATAAATGGTGGAAAAATGCGCGGAATGGAATAAAATTTTGCAGGAATTTGTTTTTTACGACTGCAAATCAAACTGTTAAATTTCGTGGAGATCCGTCCATAATTGACCATATAAACCCTACCCATATAAACCCTACTCCCGGAAAACTTTTTAGTATGCCTTAAGCCGTAATAAATAACGCTATTATACTAAAATGGGGCACGTCACAGTTATATAGGACCAGAAATCACACTGTAAAATTTTTTGAAGATCGGTCCATAATTTACACTAGACCCTATATAAACCCTACTCCCGGAAAAGAGTTTAGTACGTCTAAAACCTTAATGAATAAAGCTATCATACTAAAATTTGGTGCGTCACAGTTTTAGAAGACTATTCTATTTAGAAGACTATTCTAAATTTATTCTAATTTATTTTTTGTAATACCAGAAATCAGTCTTCAAAATTTTGGGATGATTGAAACATAATTTACCATAGGTCCAATACAAATTACCCTCCTAAAAGTCATTTTAGTATGGCTAAAAATGTAACTAATCATGATATTTTATCCAAACCTGTTCAAAGTTGTAACAAGAAACGCATAAAACTTTCTTATTGTCCGTCAATAATTTAATATAAGTCTAAACCGCAACTAGTGTTAATGCTGACGTTCGGTTTTGTGAATCTTAGTTAATAATATATATGTATTTGCAATATAGAGCCCACTTCTATCGGTGGAGGGTATCAAAGATTCGGCATAGCCGAATATAGCACCCTTACTGGTTTATTGTAGATTTGGACTCAAATGTTTGGGGAAATGTTGTCATAATTATGATTTACCTTCAAAATATTTAAGACTTATAAGACCAAGTGATTCCTATGAGATGAACAATTACGACATCGAATTTATCGATGACTTAATTTTCTAAATGCTAAAATATGTTAATTATGTTTATTCTTATGTAAAAAATTAATTTCATTTTACAATTTCATTTAAAAAAAATGCAATGAACTATCACTGTTTTGTTATTGGATTTAAATGTGTTTTTATATAAAAAAAAAAGTTTTTAGGAATTTTTTCTAGTAAATTTAGCCATTTTTGGTCATAACGTTTTGGCAACACATTTTAGCAGTTTTTTCTAGTAAATTTAGCCATTTTTGGTCATAACGTTTTGGCAACACTTTTTAGCAGTTTTTTCTAGTAAATTTAGCCATTTTTGGTCATAACGTTTTGGCAACACTTTTTAGCAGTTTTTTCTAGTAAATTTAGCCATTTTTGGTCATAACGTTTTGGCAACACTTTTTAGCAGTTTTTTCTAGTAAATTTAGCCATTGTTGGTCATAACGTTTTGGCAACACTGCTTATCTACTTTGCTTAATATAATTTAAGTTTACTTTTGGAAAACCCACCCGTTAATTTTTTTTTATTTCTTTGTTTTCTATTATTGAAAGGCAATAATTTATTTTGCAAATAACTTGTATCAGCAATTTTTATCAATACCAGCTGAGATAATTCGTTTCCTCTACTTCTCCAAACCGTCAAACCGACTAACGGCCTTTCAAATAATATCAGTTGAATCAAATAATTTATTTAGTATTGATTAAAAAGTTCTTTTCGTACGTTTCAAAATGTACATTTTTATAAGTTGCTGTATATTTGCTGTTTTTATTGTTTGGTGTATCAAAGAATATAGAAAATCGTCTCAACATTATCAGGGTAAATCGGAATTTTGTGTTAATGGTGCAAATAATTATCCAATTGATGAACTACGAACTTTATATTGTGTTAAATTGATGAACAAGTTTTTTTATGTGTAATAGAATCATAAATAAAAATAAATCAGCTCTATTAAGGTTCTCGATGTCGAACAAGACTCTCTAGTATATTAAAGTAACACACAACGTGTGTTCTTTAATCTGCTACAAAATTTGACTTACGTTATTACCGACATCGAGAACCTCAATAAAGCTGACTATATAGTTGGGAAATTATAACGGTCTAATTCATAAAAATTTCTTATTTCAGTTTTAATGCTTACAATGGTTATCAAACACTTTTTGTTTTATAAACCTTTAATAAAAAGTCTAATTTATAAACGCTTAATAGCAGTGCATTGACAATTTAACGCTTTAATTACTTTTGTATCTTTATGTTGGCAACAATATGTTATTATCAAAAATTATTTTCGGGAATGAAATATTTTATTAATTAATTCATTTATTAATGATGTGCTAATAATCCCAATTTTTGAATGAAAACACTGAAATTTATTGTTGTGGGAAAGCTAGTTTCTATGCGCATTTCGCTGGTTGCTTAGGCCAGCTCGTCAGGAAACTTTTTCCAAATACTTTAGAAAAGCTAAAAATATTATGCAAGTAAGACCATAAAGTGAATAAGAATTTTAAAACACTCAGGTCTTAAATGTAACAATATCAAAGCTTCAACAAAGACACAACAATAAACCGTCAATTTTTCTTTCTTACAAATGAAAAACTGAAATGGCAAGTTGCTTTATTTAAGCAACTTGTTTTTTTTCTTTCTATCCTCTTACAACTACAATTTGTGTTGGAAAAAACCTAGCGAATTGTAGGGGAATGTAAGAAAGAAAAATTGACGGTTTATTGTTGTGTCTTTGTTGAAGCTTTGATATTGTTACATTTAAGACCTGAGTGTTTTAAAATTCTTATTCACTTTATGGTCTTACTTGCATAATATTTTTAGCTTTTCTAAAGTATTTGGAAAAAGTTTCCTGACGAGCTGGCCTAAGCAACCAGCGAAATGCGCATAGAAACTAGCTTTCCCACAACAATAAATTTCAGTGTTTTCATTCAAAAGTTGGGATTATTAGCACATCATTAATAAATGAATTAATTAATGTTATTTTAATTGTTTATTAATTTTAATAAAAAAATAAACTAAATTATTGTCTGTAACATAATTTTAAAATAACTAATAAAAATAGTTTAAACACTTTTCAATACCAGACAAAGTTACAAAATTTAAGATGTTGAAAAAGATTGTGTTTAAACACATTTTTTCCCGCCTACTACAACAGGCAGTCAAATACCAACTTTAATGTTTTATCCCTATTTTCTTTAATTTAATTTTCATGTATTTTGCCTACAAATAGCAAACGTAAACTTTGCTTGAGATATCATTGAGGTATCATCCTGAATCTATAAATCATTTTTTAAACTTTAATTTAATTTGTTAGCGCTTTTTTTATATAAAACGCTTTTATTAAAATAAATAAAAAGACGAAAATGTTTAATTTTTCGGGCAATTATGAAAATTTTATATATTACTAGCGGGCCCGTTGCCTGCTTCGCACGGCAAAACAAAATAAGAACAGAAACACACTTGTTTTTAATAAAGTTGGTTTTGTTCCCTATTATTCAACTTTTAATTCTAGTTTCTTACAATCTTAGACTATGTATCACTTAAACTATCTTAGAGCTCTTTCGTAGACAACATTTTTGGTTTTGCCATGAGTTGTTGTGTAGATAAAGAGAACTGAAGGCTTGCCAACACGTGAGCACGAAACATATAACTGGCCGTGTGAAAAGCAAGGATATTCTAAATCAATTCCGCACAATTCCAACGATTGCCCTTGCACTTTATTTATTGTAATAGCAAATGCAAGACGTATTGGAAACTGTAGTCTTTTGAATTCAAAAGGTAAATCTGATGGAATCATTGGAATTCGTGGAATCAATACATCTTCACCTTTAAACTTCCCCTTTAAAATTGTTGCTTCGATCAAATTGTTCATGACCTTTTAAGCCAGCAATAGTCAATGATTGGCCTTGTGCTTTGTTGATGGTAATAGCAAAGGTAAGACGCAAAGAAAATTGGAGCCGCTTGAATTCAAATGGTAAATCGTTGGAATCGGTCATGCCGTTCTCCAGTTATGCGCTTAATAGAAAAAGTGGGCGTAAAAGTAGGCGTGGTAAATTTTTCTTTCGATGAAAACTTAAAGTTGATTAATACGAACATTTGAAAGAAAAATTAGTCAACTCGATGGAGCCGTTTTCTGATTTTAGGTAAAGCGAAAAAAGTGGGCGTAAAAGTGGGCGGGGCAAAATTTTATTTCCGTAAAAACCTAAGTTGGACCATGGCGATCATTTTAAAGAAAAAATCGTTCAAATCGGTCAAGCCGTTCTCAAGTTATGGATTTTGCCACGCCCCTCCGCCCCCAGACCGAAAATTTCAACCAAACTTCATATAAACCATATATGGGCCACTGCCTACGTAGTGTATAAGTTTGGTTGAAATCGCACGACGCGTTTACGATTAGTTCGGCGACGTACATATACGGACTTATTTTTATATATATAGATATAAGCAAACATTGAAATGTCACTTTATCAAACGCTTAAAGTAGGGTAAATGTTACAATAAATATCTCAAATTTATGAAAGGTTTATTAAACGCTATTAAATATTTATGAATACTCTTTTTCGACTTTTGCTTATTAATGACTAATAAAGCTGCAATAATGCGTTTATGAATTAGACTGTAAATGTATGTATGTGAAAACTTTTAAACAAGTTAAGAACATAACAATATTTTTATTTATGTAACTCTCGCTTCGAGAAACTTTTCGATTGAAATGGGAGAAATGAAACAAAAATGCCATAAATTGAAACAAACAGCTGTTTTTCTCACTTAACTGCGTCTGTAACATTTTTAGCGAGTAATAGATGTCACGTAAGGAAATTTCTCGCCAATTTACAGAAAATGTGTGTCTGTAAAATTTTTGTGAGAAAGTTCCCGCTTTGAACTGTCAAATAAACTCAGGCATAAAAACGGGGTGAGAAAAAATATTACCCCTAAAAATATAATAAATATGAAAAATTCAATGAATAATAACATGAAAGAGATAAGTATTTTGTTTTTGACTGATTTTTTAATTATTTAATTATTTTGCTTTTAACATTTTTTAAAAATATACGAATGTGTTCAACGCTATGTTTTAAACAACAAAAAATAATGTCGCGCTCTACATTATTTGCTATATCCGAAGTTGTATTTTCGCCGCCGTCATTGATAATGTTTTAATTTTGGTAAATTTTGGTCGCCGTCATTGATGTGTAACTGGCGTTTTCAACGTCTGCAATTTTACATTGGCTTCAAGTGGAATATTATGACATTTATAACGTAACGACGTAATCTGTTTTGATGGACATGAGTTACAGACATACTTTTTTCTCACTTCGAGAAACGATGGAATATTTTGTTTAACATCTATTCGATGCGAGAAGTTCTCACCAAAGTTACAGAGCATGGGTACTGGGATCCATTAATTTGAACCAATCTTTATACGAGTAAATACCACTGTTGCCAACTTAGCATTTTGAATGCTAGATCTAGCAAATGCTTCTAGCGTATAGCACTTTTTTCAGCATTTTCCCAAAATTATTTAGCACTTTTTTTTAGCATTTTTTAGTTTAAGTGATAAATTTTAATTTTTAAATATTAATTCTTTTGTTCAGATATACTGCCAGTTCATCGATTTCGAACGTTAACGTTCGCATAGAAAATTACATTTAAAACAGCAACAAAATTTTAAAATTTGTTTTTGGTTTAAATGTTATTTTCTATGCGAACGTTAACGTTCGAAATCGTTGAACAGGCAGATAATATGATATTATTATTTTTAATATTTTAAAAATAAATGGTGAACGTAATGGAGTTTAAATGTTTTAACCAATTTTTTAAAGAGGCGCTATTTTTTTTATTAACCAACGATAAATTTTTGCATCTATTTCGTTTTATTTGAAGTGTTAAAAAATGATTTGATTTTTATACCCTCTGCCACTAGTGGTGATTGAGGGTATACTTGGTTTGTCATTCCGTGTAAAGCTTTGTAATATTTATCTAATGCTATGTTCGCACGGTATGTTGAATTACGTTGTTCGCTCTTTGAATTACGAATGCGAATTATGCTGTTCGCGCGGCACATTCACAATTCAACAAATCTTCTTCTTACATTTATGAACATTTTTTTGCTTTGAAAATTAAAACAAAAGCAAGCAACAATTTAAAATGTCTCATTATTTTATCAATTTCTATTTTGTAAATTCATTTGTTGTTTTAAATTTCACCAAAAGCAACTTTTTAAAATTGTATGTTTTATTTTTTCCTTTTATAATTTTTTTACAGCCTTCGATAAAAATTAGTGATGACAAAATGAATTACGTACAAATGAGATAATTCGCTCTCAAAATGTTGTATGGCGAATTATGTAATTTGGATCATAATTACGAATTATGAATTACGAATGAGAGAGCGAATTACGAATAAACGCTGTCGTGCGAACAAAGCATTAGACCCTTGGAACCTGTGTAATTGTTAGTCGATTTAGTCATGTCTGACTGCCTGTCCGTCTGTTTGAAACACGCTTACTTTCGAAAGACTCAACAGAAAAGAACAATTTTTATTTTAAACTCTTTTTTGTTCCACAAAGCAGTTTGGGATTAAAATCTATCTGAAATGGGCTTGGCAGAAAAAGAATTATGAACCCAAATGTTGAACAACCTCCCTAAAAAATTTATGTATTTATTACAAAAATTACAAGTGTGACGGAATGTACCGATTCTTATTAATTTTTAGATAAATTCGTTTTGTATGATTGGAAATCGTACTAAAATGTTTTGAAGATGAAGGGTCCATAATTTTCCAAAGGCCCCATGTAAAGCATAAAAAAGCATTAAGTTCTAATAAAATTATACAACTGTATTGAAATTCGGTTTAATTTAAGTTTTTTTTTTATATTTTTGATGAGCGATCTATAATTTACGATCGGTTCAATATAAAATCTGCTCCTGCAAACAAACCAGAATATTTTATTTAACTAATGCAACGAATTATACAACTATGAGCTCAAGTCTTATGAAGATTGGCTTATAATTTATAAATCCCATATAAAGCCCACTCCTGAATTATTCGAACTCACGGTGAAGGGTGCCCCGGTAGGCTAGCTGGTAGTGAGCTAGTCTAGCAGTACCGGGGTTGCGGGTTCGATTCCCGCCAGAGACTCTGGTCTCCTGCAGACAAGCAAAAAGCTTCGCGGGATTTAGTGTAGGAATAAAAAAAAAAAAAAAATGATTCGGCATAGCACTTTTCCTTCTTTTATATTTTATTTTCAAATGTAAAAGACTATAAAGAACTAACGGACAATTTCACCAAGTTCAGTTATAACTGTCGAAAACATATCGTTAACTGGAAGTTAAAGTAATAGTTAGTTTTAACTGAACTTGGTAAAATCGGCCGTAATTCATATAATTTTATACCATGCTAATTATTTTCAAATTAATGTCAAATTACATAGATTTTCTTTTTATTTTTATACAATATACTTTTAGCACTTTTTAAGCATTTTTTTTGGCATTTTTAGAATTTTTCACAAAAATCTTCATTAAGTTTTGGCAACAGTGATAAATACTGACCTTACAGTATAACTCTGCAAATTTAGGCGTATTCCAAAAATCGATTTATATGAGGCATATGGTAAACTGTGATCCGATCTTAACGAAATTGGGCGGTGTGAAATGGAAGAATGAACTTTGTTGATTTTAATTGACTTTAGCGTGCCTAATTCAAATCTGTTCACAGATTCATTCCATCACGTTTTGAAAATGTATATAAAAAAAGGGGTCAAACTGTAATGGATTTTAAAAGATAATCATATAATCATTTTCCTTATTTTTAACAGTTATTTAAGATTGCGCCAAATAATAAACAAAAAAATACATATTTACAAAAAAGTACCAAGAGTTTTCTAACACACCCCTTTGCAGTGATGTTATATATTTTTTTGAAAAGTCCTTACGAAGACCGAAAAAATCCCTACGAATTTTCCCTACGTATAACATCACTGGCCCCTTGTGTTCTTTTTAGTTTTATGTTCTTGATAATAATTTTCGATTAAAATAGATCCATTTTTCTTTTGAGTCCATTGATTGTTTTTTATTAAAGATAATAGAATTTTCTATTTAATTTCCTATCTTTTCTCTAACGTAACTCTTATATAAAGAACTTTTATTATGTTTTGATCTTGCACCGCCATTTTTTTAAGTATCAAGACAACAAAACTTTACCCTTTTGGCCCAACACAGTCAAAACTTTCAAACATTTTACTCCTAATAATAATTCCTAGTAAAAATGAACTAACTTTTCAAATTCCGGTCTCTAAATTGCTTGGTTTTTTTTTAAGAAAAAAAAACTCCTGTTGTATAGTTTAAGCATAGAATGGACAAACCAAATACTGCAGGCTTAATAGGGTTTATTAAAAACTACCACAATTTTAACCACAAACGCAAAGGATTACAAAATTATTTAAAAAAACTTTTTTACAAAAAGTAAAAATTTTAAGAAGAGAATAAATTTTTCCCCTGTTTTTCTTCCATAAAAACAATACCCAAAATAATTAAAACCATTAACAGATAAAATTACCGAAATTTATGCAGTCCTTCTGCGGTGAGCAACACACATCATTTCATTTGTATTTATAAAAAAATATTTTTGGAATGAATCAAAGGAATTTTATTTCTAATGATTTGTAAGTGTTTTTATCAATATCGGACAAAATGTTCTCAAGCGTAACCGCCTTATTTCGGGCGGAATATTAGTCATGCCCATAATAATAAATAATAAATAAAATTAAAATTTATCCACCGATTTTCATGGTACACAGAAAAAATTATTAAATTTCTCCTATCACCAAATTTGTTCTAAATTCATAATATCAAGCAAACAAGTTGTTGATTTTGCACCTTTTACCAAAATGATTATATATTGATTACTAAAAATGTTAAAATTTTGAAAAAATATTTTCAATAAATGATATTTTTAATTTTATTTAAAAAAGTGATCAAAAAACTTTGAAATTTTAAACAATGTGTTAATTTATTTAAATAAATATTGACAATTCCCAACAACAATTCTACATGTTTAAATTATTTTATTTTAAACGAAAAAAGTCAATTAAGATTTTTTGTTATTTAATTAAAATTTTAATTGAAAATTTATTTCAAAACAACTAAAATGTTGATTAAATCAAAATAAAATTTTTAAATTTTTTCAGCTAAAAAAATTATTGATTCAATTGTCAAATTAATTAAATTAAAATACTTTTTAAACCATTTTTTTAATTGATAAAACACTTTTTTCTGTGTACACGGCTTATTTTATTCATAATATACGAGTACCTGCTTTTCTGATAAATTATAAACATATTTGTCCTTAAATTTTTTATGAATTTTTGAGAGCAAAAAAATAATATTAGTTTTGCATGGAAAAAAAAATTCATCGCCACTAATTTCTGAAACAGCTTAAAATAGAAAAAAAAATCTTATTTGGGTGACTCAAAGGAAATTTTATTTCTAATCATTTGAATGTATTTTGATCAATTAATGAAATGCATTAGCATAACCGCCTTATTTCGGGCGAAATATTAATCTGAAAACGGATTCGAATTTAGCAAATTTAAACAATTTTTTCTGTAGACCAGTGTAATCGTAATTCTATTGTGAAATATTTATATACCCATGGGTAATTCCATGTCAAATCGACCAAGAGTGGGACCCGACCCCTTTCGATTTAAATGAAATTTGGTGAGAAGATTCCTTTTATCCTATAAACAATATATATCAACGAAAAGAAAAATATATTTTAAAAATGTTTTCATTTTGTTCTCAAAAGTTGTGTTCATATTCAAAATTCCCACAAGGCAGCATCCTGGGCCCTCTATTATACTTAATTTATACTTCGGACTTGCCAACAAACAGCTACACCCATACCTCAACATTTGCGGACGACACAGCTTTTCTAAGCGTACACGCAAACAGTCAAGAAGCATCTCGTTACCTACAGGATCATATATTTGAACTAGAAAGGTGGTTAAAAAAATGGAGGATAAAGATCAATGAGCAAAAATGCGCACATATAACATTCACATTGCGTCGGGAAACATGCCCCCCTATTAAAATAAATAATCAAATAATACCCCAACACTCGCATGTAAAATACCTCGGTATACATCTAGATCGGCGTTTAACGTGGAAATGGCACAAAGAAGCAAAATTAACTCAAATGAAACTAAAAGCAATTCAAATTAATTGGCTTATTGGAAGAAATTCTGTTCTTAGTCTCGATTGCAAACTTCTACTCTACAACTCTATCTTAAAGCCAATTTGGTGCTACGGTATTCAGTTATGGGGCACTGCCTCGGCTTTTAACATCGAAAAAATTCAAAGGCGCCAAAATAAACTTCTTCGAATAATCACAGCCGCCCCCTGGTACGTCAAAAACTCAAATATCCACAAGGATCTCAATGTGCCATTAGTAAAAACTATGATAACGAAATATGCAGTAAAATATTTAAAAAGGCTGGAACTGCACCCAAATCCATTAGCTAGAAATATTTTAAATTATGGCGGCCACACTCGCTTAAGAAGAAGAGACACTGCAGCACTCACCCAATCAGATGAGCGATAAACACCTACACATGTGAACAGAAACCGTGATGACTAAATCTTTTTTGTCTAGCACTGGCAGGACATAAAGTAAATATTAGGATAAGATTTGATTAATTATTGTTAGTTCATATTTAATATATGAAGATTCAATAAACAAATACTGAAGAAAAAAAAAAAAAAAAAATATTCAAAATGTCATAATTTCACCGAATTATCAAAATGTGTTGTCTTTTTATCAATATCTCAAAAACTACTTCACATACGATGATGATTTGTATGTAATTTTAAAAAGAATAATTGGGGCTAAAATTTTTTTTTTAAATCTAACAAATGAACACAAGAAAATTTATCAATGTCGTTACTTTTTTTCAAACATCTTAAATCACATTTAATAAATCCCAGTAAACAAAATTTGTGTTTTTTGAAGCACTTAAGAGAAACAGCGAGAACAGCATTATCGAGCGCTTCAGTAAGACCCCTTTCAGACTCGGCAAGTAAATTGCTGAGTACAAAAAAGTCTTAACTCAATTTTTTCCCCTTATTGCAACCTTACCGCTGACGTCTACAAACCAAAAGTTGCGCAAGAGACAAAACATTAATGAGCATGTTAATATAGTTAGCCCTTAAAAAAGCACTTTAGGAGTGTCATCAGAAAATAGTCCCCCAAACCGGCTCCAAATATTCCTTTAAAATGAAATACAAATCATCTTCGTATGTAAAGTAGTTTTCGAGATATAGATAAACTAAGCTCAACACATTCGGTTAATTCGGCGAAATTATGACATTTTGAATATGACATAACTTTTGAGAAAAATTTTTTTTCGTTGATAAATGATGGAAGGAACCTTCTTACCAAATTTCATTCAAATCGAAAGGGGTCGGATCCCACACTTGGACGATTTGACATGAAACTGCCCAAAGATTTAATTGATTTGTGAGATAAGTAATGAAAATTGTTAATTTTAAAACTCGAAACTCAGTCAACAATTATTCGACAATTATCTAAAGTGTAAGAACGATATTGAAGTGTATGATATTCATGCATTTTTGCACTTTTGTTGTTTGAGCTTTTTTGCTTTCATTTCTATTTAAAACATTTTTGTGCATATAAAAACTTCCACTGGCTATAATTTTTATGTAATCAATTCAAGATAATTTCCATTTGTTGCAATTGTATTTTAAAGAAAGCCAAAATACTTATGGAAAATTCTTCAGTTGGTATAAAACATTTTTGCACAAAAGTTATTCGCAGTCAATTCACATATTTAATATTATTCCAGTAATTCAGTTATTAACTGGGAAAAAATTAAGCAGCAAAATGGTACCATTAATTTGTTATTATACTCTATTTGTAACGTTTGCCATTATCTTTATGCTGACATATAAGAAATCAATGGAACGGACAGAACAATTTGGTAAATAGATGTAAAAAATACATGTTAAAAATTTAAACAGTTTAAAAAAAGTTGACACATTTTTTATCGAAAATTTATTAATTTGTACTTTGTATTTATTTATAATAATTTTTTGTCCAGATATAGCAACACTTATGCGAAACTTTGGTGAAGAGAAATAATTATTTAAAAATGAAAATGATAGTCCTTTGCACAAAAATGATAGTCGTTTGCCATTATCTTTACACTGACATATAAGAAATCAATGGAACTGATTTTATAGGACAAATATTCAAACCAATTGAATTTTAGTCTTCATGCTCATCGTTAGGGCTATGGCATTATGTTTATGCCATGTCTAATTGGACCTTAACTCTAGTGTTGGTAAGAAATGGTATTACGACTGTAGTCCTAAAGAAGTGTGCATTGTCGTTGTCTCGTCCTTTGCCAATATTATTTAGCTACACATACCGTGTAGGAGTTTTTCCTTCTTACTGGGAAGTGCCCAACTTCCAGCCAATCCCAAAAAAGGTGAGGCTAAAGGTCATGGGGAGCATGATCCATCACTACTTGGTAAATTATCTGGAGTCTTATTCGCTTTCGTGTCATAGACAGTTTGTTGTTCTACGGTAGACCTGTTAGCATTTCTTTCGTAACGTTGGAGTCGCTCTATTCCCCAGTTTGGAGAAAGCAAAGTGGTTCCTTTAGATATTTCCAAAGCATTTGATCGTATGTGACACGGTGCACTTGTTTCAAAGCTTATTGCGTTTGGTGTCGGTAGTGATTTCTCTCGATTTATATCGAGCTTTCTCAAGAACCGCTCTATACGTGTTGTTATAGATGGGTTCTCATCGGAGGAGCTTCATTTGAACTCAGGGGTACCGCAAGGCTCTGTTCTTTCTCCAACGCTTTTTCTTATTTTTCTTAACGTCCTCCTAACTTCCAATTATATCTATTCTTTCGCAGATGATAGCAGCATTTATCATTCATTTTTCTTTAATCATAGACCAAACCTTACTGAAGTTAAAGCTTTGAGGCAGAATATGAACGACACTATCAATCATGACCTTACGATGATCTCCAAGTGGGGTCTTGCGAATAGGGTCGGTTTTAATGCTCGTAAGACCCAATTGTGTGTTGACCCACAGACGTCTTGTGGAGTCAGCGTCATTTGTATCCATGGGAGGTATTGCTACTGAGAAATCAGACACTCTTGATGTTCTGGGCATGAAAATCCAGTGTGATATTCGTTGGAACCAACATGTTTTTCGACTGTCATAAGAAGCTTTCAAGTGTCCTGGTTTCTTAAAGCTGAAGCTCCACACCATGCGCTTATGCCTAGATGCGTATGATACTTTTTATGCATTTCATGCGCTTCTACATTCAAGTTACATTCAATGCGTTTTATACGCCAAATTTTTTTCATCATCTGTTGTGCTATGTATGTTTATCAAACAAAAACAATTTGGCAAAATGGAAAGTGTAACTGATATTTTAATAGAATGTATCTATAAGAATAGAAGAGTAAGCTTTTATTATCAAAAAATTCGTAACTTTTCACGGTATCAATAAGTTTCTCTTTCAAGGCATTTGTTAAAAAAATATACATATAAATAAAAATAAGCACAAGGAAGATGGAATGGATGGAAGATGGATGGAAGTAATCGATAACTAGAATGGCAATTTTTATTCATGAAAATATTGTTCTAAAATTTAATTTTAATGTATTTCATTCTTGAAAGTTTTTGCAATCTTTATTACGAAAGCTTTTTCTTTTATAAAAAAAAAACCTTTTTTAGTACAAAAAATAGTTAAAAGGAATCCACCACATAAACATATTTGTCCATAACATTGAAAGTAAAATATAATCCATGGCTATCAAAAAACAGCTGACAATTTTTCACCACAAATGCGAGGCATACAAAAGTATTAAATAAAAGGTGCGTTCGTAAATGCATCATTGCGCTGCATCAGAAAAGCAAACTTTTTTTAATGCCAATAAAAAAGTAATTATATTTTTTTTTATTGTGCTACTATTATTTTTGTGGAGTATTTAACCATTTTTTGGTCCACATCTACTTCATTCATATATATAAAAACATTTGAAATCACTGATGCAGCGCAGTGATGCATTTACGAACGTACCCAAACCTACTTTGATGCGTTGATACGTGTATACATTCTATGCGTTTTGCTGTGTAACTTGTCACATACAATTGAGCGGATTCTTTTTTATCAGATGCATAAAAAGGAAAGACGCATTAACGCATGATGTGGACCTTCAGATTACAGAGAAAATCGTTTCTCGGTCGAACTAGCCGTTTGTGGAATAGACTCCCGGCAGAAGTCTTCCCAGTCGGCTATAATTTAGAAAAATTCAAATTAAATGTCAACATACACTACTCCCTCCTTTCTTATCCTCATAACATATTTTCCTAATACCAACACAATGCATTGCATTAATAGGAGGCATCACCTGAGTATTAGCTCAAAGTAAAAAAATATATGTTTACAGGTACAGAGCCCAACAAACACGGAGGTTGCATTTGAAATTGAAAATTATTTAAAATCAAACCTTTTCTCAAACGATGTTTGATAATGATCGCAACGAAGATGAGAAATTATTTTCAACTTGAGAAATGCATTTCAACTTGATTTCAAACGTTATTCTCAAATAGTTTTCAAATGTTGATTGTTTGTTCTCATCTAGAATTATTCTTCGAAAAAGTGAAGAAAGAATTTTTATGTGTTGCGAACACAGAAAAATTTATTAATTTTCTCCTTATACGAAATTCATAATATGAAGCAAACAATTTGTTGATTTTGCACCTATTACCAAAATGATTATATTGATTACTAAAAATTGTAAAATTGTTTTTTTTTCAATGAATGATATTTTTAATTTTAATTAAAAAATGATAAATAAAAACTTTGCCATTTCAAACAATGTGTTAATTTATTTAATTAAATATTGACAATTCCCAACAAAAATTCTACATGTTTAAATTAAACGAAAAAAGTCAATTAAGATTTTTTGTTATTTAATTAAAATTTTAATTTAAAATTTATTTCAAAACAACTAAAATATTATTTAAAAAAAAAATTATATTTTTAATTTCAACAAAAAAAATAATTGATTGAATTATTACATTAATTAAATTTAAATACTTTTTAAACAATTTGTTTAATTGATAAAAAACTTTTTTCTGTGTATGATTTTTAATACGTTGCGTTTTGATTTTATTTACTTCAATACATATTTAACAAGACAGGGCCTGGTCAGGCCCAAGTTTATACAAAACGCACATAATTTTCATTAGGCAAATTACCACGCCCACGGTGTTTAAATTGACCAGTTTTTCTCGTTTTCTTGTAAAAACACTTTGTTTAAGGAATACTTAAAATTTCGTTCTAATATATTTAATAATTATATAAAAAAAACTGTAAAAAAGTCAAAAAATGCCTAGTCAGGCCCAGGTTATACTTAAGGGTTAAATTAACTGTCAGTTAAACCTTGTATTGAGCATTGAAAAATCTATTCAGTTGAAAAATTTCATTAAATATTATTAATTAATAAAGTTTTTGTTGCAGTAATAAAAATTTATATTTTTGAGTAAAACTCAAAAAAGGAACAAATTTTTCGCACTTTTTTGCAAAATATCTTAAGTGAATCTTGCAAGTATCGAAAATTATACTATTTTTTGAAATTAATACAAAATTTCCTTAACTGTGATATATAATATGTCTACTTTCCCACTGTGCATTGTAGGTTAAATGAATTGAATGAGTATACAGTACAACCCAGCTGATTGGCGTATTTTTATTGACTTTTGAGTATGGTTGTTTTTTTTTGCTGATTATGTAAAGTGTTTGGTTTTATTGTGCCCTGGCATATGCAGTAAAACTTCATGGCCAACAATTTTGTATAACATTTAATCTCTGTCTCCCCCCTTTTTAAGGTCGTTTTTTTACGAATAACCGTTATACAGGGAAGTTAGAGGGTTTATAGCCGTAATATATTCTATAAAGTTTCTGAACATACTTTATACCTCAGATGTAAAGAACAGATTTCATATACCGATATGCTGCACGAACAGGTCAAAAGGGGAAAACTTTTACCGACCCTAAAATTAAATTCCGATGTTATCTTTCAAAACGCCGACACACGTATTTTTTTTTGGTCTCCTCTTTGAGAATTCATTGTAAAAAATTAATTAATTTGGAAAAATTCGGAATTGTTGTACAGTATTTTTAGTTATGATCATAACTGACCAAAAATTTAATATAATTAATTTGTGGTTTAGGGTAACATTTGGTCGCCTTTGCCCCAAATATACTCTCTTACTTAGTTCTTTTATTTTATTTGGCAATATCATACAAAATACTAATTAACCAACTCTTTTAGTTTAATTAATCTTATCGCTAAGTTAAAGCGATAAAATTCATTTATTTTATTTTAGGACAGAAGCATGACGTCTGTCACAAAAACTTAATCATAACAAATAATTTTGTTAGTTGTATTCTTTAATTTCAATTCTCAGGCAGTTAAAAAAGGTGTTTAAAATTTTGTCAATAAATTACTGACAGAATTTCTTAGCAACTAAATAAGGAAGAAAAAAATTATTTAAAGAATTTAAAACATGTAGTTTTTTTTTTAAAAATATAATTCGGAATTTTTAAAAATTGTGTGTGTTTTTTTGATCAAATACGAAATATGGATATCTTTGGTATTTATATATTAATATTTTTCATTTTTTTCCTGGTGATGCCCATAGTGTTTTTCATTTTAAGGGTAAAACAATTACGGCATTTTTTTTTTGTAATTTTTATAACGCATAAATAAATTTTAAACCGATTTGTCATGTGTTTAGGTTATATTATGGTTAATATTGGATTTTTGCGGTCTTGGTAAAGAGAGGCGTCTAACAAGACGTCTAGCAAGTCATAATATGGGTAATAAAATTTTTCTATTTTATTTCTATTTGTATTTAATTAAATGTTTTATTGTTATTTATTTGGCCTTTTCGATATATTTACATATTTAATATTTAGAAAAAAAAACAAAACGAAATCCTATTAATTTTTGTAAATAATCAAAACCTGTAATTTATAAGTCCTGAACAGTGTTACCAACATACTAAGTGAGATACAAACCAATATAAGCAAAATAAAATAAAATAGTGTGTAAAGCACTTAAAAAATTTGGTTGAGATTTATACGTGATTTTTTAATATGATTTAGGACCTAAAATTTTTTAATTATTAATAATTTTTGACTTGGGAAAACAGGCATGACTTTGAATTTTTGTAGGCGAATAGCGAAGAATGTTATACACCCCAAAATTCATGTTTGTTCATCTAATCAAAAACAAAAAAAAAAAAGAAAAAAAACAAAAAAAATTAATAAAATACAGTCTGATGAACAGCGTAGACGTTTTGGTTACTCAAAACCAAAATGTATTACTTTTTTTTCAATGTGAACTTGTGAAGTTTTTTCTCTTGTTCAGTCATGGTTTAGACTTGCAATTTTTGTTGCATCAATTCTTGAGTTTATTGGTGAGAGAGGTGAGAGAATTTGGGAGGAGTACTCATCTCGCCAATAAAATCAAGAATTGCTGCAACAAAAATTGCAAGTCTGAACCATGACTTACTTTTTTTCAAAACAAAAATAACCAATAGTTTTGTTTTAGTACTAGCATTAGTCATCGCCCTGACTTGCAATTTCTGTTGCAGCAATTCTTGAATTTATTGTTGAGAGGGGTGAGAAGACTGGGGAGGGGTACTCAGTTTTATGTACTCTGCAATTCCTTTTTGTTTTGTTACCCTCACACTTGCTTAAAGTTGTGAATAGTTGACCTTTGTTTTCTTAGTTTGTTGATTTTGTTTGGCAATAGGTTATGAGTTTAAAAAAAAAAATTAAATAAAAAATATAAATATATTTAGTTTAAAATTTTTCCTTTTATTTTTCCAATATTTCGTTCAACATTGTTGACCATCTTCAGGGGTTTGTAGCTGTTATTGGGAAAATAAAAGGAACAATTTAAAACAAATTATGTTTATAATTTTTATTTAGGGCCTGGCCCACTATGTCGACAAGAACATTTCTTTCTTATATTTATATTGAAAACAAAAACAAATTTAAATTTGTTATTATTGTTTTCAATATAAAAATGCGAAAGAAATGTTCTTTTTAGACATTGTGGGCCTGGCAGTTAAGCTCATGACCTATTGTCGAACAAAATCAACAAACTAGTTTTTACACTTTTTTACTTGATGTTGGCTGTAGGTGCATTTGTATTTATATAGAAAATATAAAAGGGAGAAGAGGAAAGACGAGATAAAAATACAAAAATTGCAAGATTATAATCTCATAATCTGGCCACTAATGCAATTGCAAAACAGAATTTTTAAAAACAGTAGCAACAAAAATTGCTGGTCTGGAGGATGACTTAAGAACGATTTTTTCAAGAAGCTTTAACTGTAACAGACTATTATCCACTTAACCATATGCATATTTAATGTATATACTTTGAAGTGCTGGTGGCCGATAATCTGCTACTTTCATAGGTCTATTTAACGATAACGTGAAAAATGTTTCGCTCTCTGATGATATTTGGATCAGTATGATTCTTACTATGTATTTTCACTGAGCTTAAAGCATCTGCCTAAAAAAGATATACCGCATAATTTAGCTGAAACATGAACGTTGATACCATTTTAATATAACACTACTTAAAAAGTTCTACTTTTAGAGCTCTATATATTAAATAGAAATAAAATTGTTCCTGTTTTACTCTTCTCATATCTCATATTTTTAGTTTGATCCAACTACTTATACCGTAAATAATGATAACTAAATTTAAAAGCTCTAGCTGTAACAGTTTTCTGGAAATCGATAATGACTATTTAACTATTTTCGTCTCCCATCGTTCCTTTTTAGCAGCCCCCAGCTGCTATACTACTCATTTCGACTTACATTTGGGGTATTCACAAGGTGTGCTATCATGGTTTATTGTCATAATGTTCTAACATTTTACAATGGTTTAAAAATATTGTTGTTGGTTTGTAAACAAAAAGTGTCTTAAATAAATAGAACGTTGCTTGCTATGTTTATTGTGCTGTCGTAATTAAAAGCACATTAAATTATGAGGGGTTGCTCACAACAGTCGTATTTTTTCATGTTATTATTTTAAGACATATGACTTTATGACACCTTGTGAATCCCCCAATTGTTTACCTTCCTAATACAACGATTCCCATAAAGTTTAAAAACTGGCTTTTACAGCATTTTTAATAAGCTAAAAGCTTTTATTCTTCTCCTATTGCAATATTTTTAAACGTGGTAGTATAGATTGAAGAGGGGCTAACATTCCTTCTGCTCCTACCGACGCAAGTTTAATTCTGGTAATGCAGATTGAAATCTAATTAATAGGAGAGCTTGAAAAGTTATTTTTTATGATTTTCTAAGTAAACGAATACAATTACTAACTTTTTGTGGTGTTAACTTTTTTCTGCCCAATGCTCCTGACAGGAGTAAAAAGAACTAGTATATATAACTTATTCCCTGCTTATACCGAGGCAATATGAAACTTAGTTGTTGTTATTGAACGACATGAAATATTAAGACAGGTATTGCTAAGTTGGCAAATACTGGTCGTTGTTCGCTGCACTGCGAATCGTTCCGGTGCGATGAAAGTTAATAATGTAGATTGTAGGGTATTTATTTAATCGAGCTTTTGCTATAATCCGTTAATCGCTCGATCAATTAACCGAGGTTTTGGTTTAATCGGTTAATAATCGTTTAATTTTGTTATGGATCGGTTAACCGATTAATAAAGTTTTTTTTATAAAGTAAATTTAATAACTAAAATGTAAAACTATTTATTTGAAGTTTTTAGTGCAAAAAAAAACAACAACATAACAAACATAACAATTCTTGAACTAAAACAAGCAAACAAAAAAAAATAATTCATAAATATGTAATACATAATCAGCCTTATTACGGTTGTCGTCAACGATATAGTCGTTTTTTGTAGAAGATGAAAGAACACAGGTTGTGTGTCACTTTAATCTATTACAAAAAACGAAACCGTCGTTGGCGACAACGACAATCTTAATAAGGCTGATTTTTTAATTAATGTTTATTATGTATTAATTAAAAAATAAACTGTAAGAATATTTTATTAGTTACTTCAATAGTTTAAGAAGATCTTCTAAAATAATCTTTTAGACAAATAATTTGGTTTAAATGTTTAGGATTTAGGCAATTCTTTGATTAATCGTAGATGTTGGAGAAATCAAAAACAACCCATAACACAGAATATCTAAGTTCTCAGTTCTTTTCCTGAATTTCTCCAAACATACAATATCTTCTATTATGCCATTAGAGTTCTGTTCAAATTTTTTTAAATTTTGAACAATTCTAATTGTTTCGGTTAATTCTGTTAAAAGATTGATATGAGAAGAAACAAATAACTAAACTCATACATATAAAAAGTAGTGGAACAAAAAGGTGTTGACAGCAAACACTTATTTAAAATGAAGAGCACTGAACACCTTCTTTGTTTGTATGAAAAAATATTTTCTAAACAAATACCTTTTGTATATGAGACTAAACAAATAATTAAAAACACGAAAAAACATGTTTTAATTCTACAAAAAATTAAAAATTTGTTGCATCGGTAATCGACTGAAATTAACCGGCTAAATCGTTAATCAAAAATAATCAATTTTAATTTAACCGATCAGTTAACCGGGTAGTAATTAATCGGTTAACCGATTATCGATTGATTCTTTGAAATGATTATGAGCTAGAGAAAGCAAGTTTTCAAATAGACGAAAATAACTGTTGACT
This sequence comes from Pollenia amentaria, assembly GCA_943735925.1. NCBI lineage: Eukaryota > Metazoa > Arthropoda > Insecta > Diptera > Polleniidae > Pollenia > Pollenia amentaria. The sequence goes on along the minus strand of OX031010.1, from coordinate 175,475,493 downwards.
TTTTATGAAGGGTTCCACGTCCATCAAAAGTTTTAAAAAATTATTTAGCCAATTGCTCCTTCCAGACCATCAGTAATATATTGTTAAAATTTTATCAAATTCGGCCCATCGACTTGGGCGCCTATAAGGTGCAGAGAAACACAGATTTCTCTTTATATATTTCTCTGTACATACTTTTCGCTCATAGTCACATTCTTTAGTTGCAGGAAACTCGTTGACTATATCGCTAATGTGACTTATACAGCCTTATTCGCATATAACCAAATTCGAATATAATCAATGTATGTGATCATAGAAAATAAAAGATTCATTTTTATTACACCGACAGCAGCCTTACGCCCCAGTAAGCTGACAGTAACACTAATGTAACCGTTCCGTAAAAAAGTAAGAAAAATCAATTTTCTACAGATTTATGGCTAATAAATCAGTGAGTGTTTAAACGTTGGTTTAGTTGAACTAAACTTAAATTTATATGTAGTTTAAACTCAACAGTTGTAAGTCAGTGTCCCATGTATTATATGTAGTTTAAAAAGCAACATGTGGCAGCACTACGATAAATGATTTCAAATTCATATGGTTTGTATTGGTAGTTTAAACGCCCAATTTTATACTTTTTAAGATTATATGTATTCTGTTTTATAGATTTGTTGGTTTGAACCATAGCTGGGGAATTTCGATTAGAATTAGAAATCATTACGATTAGAAAAATAAAATAATCTAATCATTAGAATTGAATTTTGATAAACATTTCAGATTACTAATTGATTTGATTAGAAATAATCAAAAATCTAATCACAATTAGTGACGATTAGCATTTCTAATCAAATCTAATCAAAACTAATACAAAAAATAATTGATTAGATTTCTTGATTATTTTGGATTAGATTTGATTAGATCAACTATTTTTAACTATTTTTGTGAAAAGAAAATATTTATTTATCACATTTGTTGCTATATTTACATAATGTAACAGTTTTTGAATATTGCATAAAATTGCATACGGTGCACCCTGTTCTTAAACTAAACACTTGTCTCAGCTGGTTCGCTTTGTTGTTGTGTTATTATTAATGTTAATTTTCAATATTCAATATTCAAAAACTGTTACATTATGTAAATATAGCAACAAATGTGATAAATAAATATTTTCTTTTCACAAAAATAGTTAAAAATAGTTGATCTAATCAAATCTAATCAAAAATAATCAAGAAATCTAATCAATTATTTTTTGGATTAGTTTTGATTAGAAATGCTAATCGTCACTAATTGTGATTAGATTTTTGATTATTTCTAATCTAATCAATTAGTAATCGTATAAAATGGCTAACTAATCATAATTAATCAATTTTTCAGCACAATAAAAATTTCTAATCCAATTGCTAATCATTAGGATTTCTAATCATTATTCCCAAGCTATGGTTTGAACACATATTAAACCAAAAAGAGAGTTTAACTTGCTCTGATTTATTAGCCCTTAGGCCGTGTTTTTGAGATGTGGGTTAAGTTTTAACTTAGTTTAATGCACTCTGAAACTCGGATTTTTCCGACGAAATTTGATTTGTTTTATTATTTCATTAAAGACCAATATTTTAAGCAAAATTAAGCTGCAAGGTCAAATTTTGTATACACGCTTGCTGTCAGCTAACTGGGGCTTTATGGTTGTGCAACAGAGTTGCATACTGTATAAAAAAATAGCTTAAATAATAACAAGATATTACATCCCTGATACGAGTACCAAAGACGAAAACAAATTTCTTTTCGAATGGAGAGTAGATGACACAAATTAATCGATTTAATTCTTAGTTCTTTTATATGGTTTGTGGTTTCGAAACTAAAAAGAGCTTAGTACATTTTGCTAATGTGTTTATAACGCTAATAATTTACTTAACCATTGCCTTTACTAGCCGCAGATAGATGGAATATATGGGAAATGTGTTTATATCGCAAAATGGACTATAACGTTACTTTCTTTTAAATTAACTTATACGGGCAGAAAGAAAAATAAAATGGACTATATCGCTAATGTGACTAAAAACGGAAGTGACCATAAACTTTAAGTACTGTATATAAAGGTTAAAAATTTTTTTGGCTGCTCATGAATCGGATTATTTTATATGTCGTCGGCTAAGAGTGTTATCCTGTGTACTAATTTCTAGTAAATTTTACATGGCAGCCAAAAAAGTTCTAATGTTTTCTATACCCTATATATATTTGGCTTATTTTCTAATATTCTATAGAGTCCAAAATTGAAGTAAATGATTTTCTTAGTCGATGCCGGCGTCTCTTTATCTTTTGAAGGGTATCAAAAGTCATATAATGTAAAATATGGATTTAGCAGGTTTACACTCTAAGCCGATAATGTCATATTTTAATTATCTCAATCATTATTTCGCTATTATACACGCAGAGAAAAAATATGTTTAGATATGGTCACCTCAAACAAAACTATTTTTAGACCAAATTTTACACATATTATGTTTAAATATAACCATATTATTGTCACCGACAAACATATAATTGTTAAATTAGTCCTCCATCAAGAAGCCACAACCATATTATGGTTGCCTCTAAACATGTTATGGTTAAATATGACAATAATTTGTTTTTAAATTAACAATAGTATTTTCCTCTTTTCTAAGAGCAACATGCTTTGGTTGAAAATCAACCATGCTATTATAAATGTTAAACATATGTTAGTTATTACTAACCAAAAGATGTTCGGAGGCAACCATAATATGGTTGTGCCTTCTTGATGGAGGACTAATTTAACAATAATATGTTTGTCGGTGACAATAATATGGTTAAATTTAAACATAATATGTTTGCAATTCTCTTTAAAAATAGTTTTGTTGGAGGTGACCAAATTTAAACATATTCTTTCTCTGGGTGTGCATAACTTTCACAAAAGTTCAAAACACACCTAATATATTATCAGTGATAATCAGAGTTTTTGTTCATTCTGAAGCATTTAAAAACACACTTAATAAATCTATAGTACAAAACTTTACAAACATATTTTACATTATGTAGAGTGACTAACAAATTAATATTAAATTTTTTTTTATCATATGTCTAAGCACACAAGTCTAATCTTATCTCCAACTAAAAACATTGTGAACTTTTTAAAAACCAATAAAATATCACCTCTTCTTATCTCCCATTCCTCCTTACCCTTTTGTCATATCTCTTAATGTACTCGCCTTTGCAAAAAAATTTATCACAAGAAATGGAAAAATTAAATAGGAAAAACCATTTAAGGCCCTGGCCTTAAGTAAAAGTAAACAAATCAATTAATAAATATTTAGTATTAAATCAAACATAATTTGAAAAGGGACTCGGCCCGACATTCAATAAACAAACGATCCGATAAAAATATATATTGAGAAAACTTTCTATAGTGTGAAAGGAGAGTGCGAAAGTTTTCGCAGTGTTTTGTTGACGAGAGAAATGCAATTTTTTGTATATTTCATAATAATATTTCTATTCTTTTTTCTGTTTATGCCCATAATATGCTTTTTTATGCATATGAAATGTAAAAAATTGGACCAGCTATGTCGACCTTCGCGTTATCGCTCAAATCGTAACGAGTGGCTGAGAGCTTGGCTGTGTGTGGATAATAGAGAAAATGGTATTTGATAAAAAAAAACTGTTAAATTTATTTGTAGTTTTATCTTATCACAAAAAGAAATAATATAATTGCTTTTCCACTTCAATACAACTGTGTTTGAAGACGGTGTAAATAAAACTACTACAAAAAAATAAAAAATAAAATATTTTATAATAGAGAATCACATATGTTTCGTAAATTTAATAGTTTATTGAAATTGGTGTTTAAAAGAGTGGTGTGTTTCACATTAACCTCCTTGTAAATTTAATATTGAAAAAGTTCTTGTAATCTATCTATCTATATATATAAAAATGAATATATGTATGTTTATTTGTTTGTTTGTACCTTATAGCCGCCTAAACCGCTGAAACGATCTTCGTGAACCTTTAACAGTATATTACTGATGATAACTGGTGTATATATTTTTGAAATTTTGAGTGGGCGTGGTACTTCCCATACAAAGACAATATAAATTTCTGTATTTCTAGAGGTAGGAAAGGCCTAAAGTTTCCAAATTTGGTACAGGCATCTTGGTTATCAATGCACATTATCTTAAGTTTGGGCGGAATTGGATAAGTGGGCGTGGCACAAAATGGCTTTATCTATATCTAAAGAACGGCTAAAGAAAAATTGTCCAAATTTGGTAATCATAGCTGGGTTATCAATTTAAAAAAATCTCTGACAAAATAGGCGGGATTGGAATGGTGGGCGTGGCATCTCCTATACAAAGACATTATAGGTTTTTATATATCTGGAGAACGACAGCATCCAAAGTTTTCAAATTAGGTATAAGCATCTTGACTTTCAATACACAACATCCGACAATATATGGGCGTGATTGGTGAAGTAGGCGTTATTTCTATCTAAGGAACGGTAAGACAAAAGTTGTCAAAATTTGGTAGTCATAGCTGGGTTATCAATACAAAAAATCTCTAACAAAATGGGCGGGATTGTAATGGTGGGCGTGGCATATCCCATAAAAATAAATTTTAGGTTTATATATATCTGGTGAACGCCAGAAGCCAATTTCCAAATAAGGTACAATCGTTTTGGTTATCAATACGCAACATCCGACAAAATATGGGCGTGATTTGAGAAGTGGGAGTGGCACAAAATAGATTTATTTATATCTTAAGAACGGTAAGAGAAAAATTGTCCAAATTTGGTACACTCTCTAAAAAAATGGACAGCATTGGAGAAGTGGGCGTGGCATCTTCCATTGAAAGACATTATAGATTTCTATATCTAGAGAACGATTAGAGCTAAGCTTTCCAAGTTAGGTAAAAATATCTTAGTTATCAATACACAACATCTGACAAAGTTTGGGCGGGATTGGAAAAGTGGGTGTGGCCCCTCCCATGCAAAGAGATTATTGATTTCTCTATGTCTGGAAAACGGCAAAAGCCAAAGTTTGCAAATTAGGTACAAGCATCCTTGCAAGTAATACACAACATCTGACAAAATCTTTGCGGACTTGGAAAAGTGGGCGTGGCATAAAATAGATTTATTTATATTACGAGAACGGTAAGATAAAAGTTGTCCAAATTTGGTACACATGGCTGGGTTATCGACATGCAACATCTGTCAAAAAAGTGGGAGTGGACAAGTGAGCGTGGTTCCTAACATACAAATAAAAAAGAGATTTATGTACTGCTGGAGAACGGTCATAGCTAAAGTTTTCAGAGTTGGTAAAAATAGCTTGGTGCTTAATACGCAACATCAGTCAAAAAGTGGGCGCGATCAGATAAGTAAGCGTGGCACAAAATATAGTCCCGTATATTTGAAGAACGGTATATGTAATATTGTTTAAATTTGGTACAATTGAATGGCTTTCGATATAGAGACAGCATTTGTAAGTAATGTGTGTGATTGGGGAAGTGGGCGTGGATCAAACTAGATTTCTGTATATCTAGTGGACGACCACAGCTACAATTTACAAATTTGGAAAAATATGGTATATATATATCTGTAAAAGGCCCACTGTCTTATTGTAGACATAGGCGGGACAACTTCAATACAAATGCCATATTAATTTAAACTGTGCAACTGGTGAATGGTAACAGTAAGAGTATTTAAACTTGGTACAAATAACTTCATAAACAATGCACGAGGTCTGTTTTAAAAAAGGTACATACAGGTATGTGATGGAAATCGTTTTAGAATACGAAACTATTTAAAATCGATAAAATCGTTTTCAGTATCATAAAAATCTAATTTCTAGTACACTTTCTTCTTAACTCCACTCTATCTTTTTTAAAATTATTCATTACATGTGTTAGTTGAGCTGTATTCTGAACAAAATATTAAGACAATAATTTAGAAACGGATTTTAAAATCGATCGAAATTCATCACACGTTTTAAAAACGGTCGTTTTGAAATCGATCGATTTTCATCACATACCGGATATTTTATTTTAATGAGAGTGGCGAAGCGCACTGGCTTAGTCTAGTATTTTATATAAATTGATTGATAAATTATGGGTGTTGCTGCCTGTGTTACTATTATTTATAATTAGTCAATTCACAAGGTATCCTAACATGTCATATTGTCAAAATGTCCTAATATTTCACAATGGTTTAAAAATATTGTTGTACGGCTCAGCCGCTCAGCGCTGGACTTTTCTGATTAATTACGACAGCACAATAAACACAGCAAGCAACGTTCTATTTATTTAAGACACTTTTTGTTAACAAACCAACAACAATATTTTTAAACCATTGTGAAATATTAGGACATTTTGACAATATGACATGTTAGGATACCTTGTGAATTGACTAATTGTTATTATGACAACTCTAGTTGCTTTTTATGTTGTTAGTTATGAAGTAATTTTGTGTGTGTGTGTGTTTTTTTTTTTTTTTTTTTTTGGTATTCAAACGGTATCCTAATAAGTCATATTGTCATATAATTCTAAAATGTTACAATATATATCTTAAAAAAATCCTAAAATAATAAGACTTTTTTTATGCTGTGTTTATTGTTTTGGCATAACTGCATAGTAGACGTCTAAATTGAGGGGATGCTAACAACAGTCATATTTTTTCTTGTTATTATTTTAAGACATGACTATGACTTCCGTTTGAATCCCCGTCATATGTATTGTAATGTTTTCTTGCCCCAATACCACACGAACAATTTGTGATGTTTTATCTCAACCAATAACACCGGCAGAATAACTACGTCAAATCGCCAATTGAAAAATTAAAAAAATTTGATACCCATATTGCCTATTTATGAAAAAAGATCAAAGATATCGCGATTTTCGCGTTTTATGTGAATAATTACAAAAAAAAAATAAATTAACATTATTTCAAAACAGATTCGATTGAAAAGAAGAACATTATTTCCACATACGTAGAATTTGTATGAAACCCCAAAACGAAAATATGTATTTAGTTAAATGTCTCAATTAGTAGGTCGCAAGTGGTAAAGTTTTATATACCATTGGATGCTGCTTCAAACCCCCTCTTCGATGATAACAAATTTCATTTATGTCGCCTTGGAGCAAAGTACCATAAAATTTGAAAAACTGAAAAAAGACCTTTTTTAAAAATGGTCCAGCTCACGGATGGTCAACGCTAGAACCAAAATATTTTGGGGATCATCATAAAACATATCAAGCTTTATTTTCAGAGGGGTAACAACAATACCTTTTTTTTTGAGTCGCTCTAATATGTATACATAAATATTTTTAAAAGTTTTTTTTTTAATTTATAATTTTGCACATACTTAAACATTGCTTTATAAACTATTCTAGTTTATTCCTTTAAATTACTAAATAGTGTTTTTAACTACCTTCCGTAAAGTATGCAACGGCAACCTTTTCTAAATCTGATAGATTTTGAAAATAGGGAGGCCCAGTAGGCAAGTTGGCAGTGAGCGAGTCTACCAGTGCGAGGATTGCGGGGTTTGATTCCCGCCAGAGACCCTGATATGTTTCACTTAACGGGCTAAAGGTCTAAGGTAATTAATTTAGAATAGTGAACCAAGTTTAAAAGTAAAATCGAGCCAACCCGTACATATGATATCCTACACCACTTGAGAGCTTAGACGGAATGTTGGAGTGGAATCTATATAACACTCATGTTAACTTGTGAATCTACCAGCAGAAAACTTATGAAATGTAGGGTAATGTAAAGATGATTTTTACCGAAATTTATCTAGATACAGAAATTTATTCCTGTTTAAGTTAAATTAAGAACGTGGTCTATATGGGAAATGTTGAACCTAAAACTAAAAAATTGTTGCCATTATCTAAAGGCTATTTTGAGGTTATTAAAGCCAGATATTAACTCGATACGCATATTAATGTGATGTTTATTTTTGGTAATAGTATTTTTGAAAGGAGAATTTTTTGGGGGGTTTTTTACCATACGGACAGATTCCTGTGGTAAAACTATTGAAATTGCAAAAAAAAACATGTTTTAGATTAATTTAATCTGAACACGAACAAACCTATGTGGTATAAGAGCACTAATGCTGTATTTATATGGGGACTAGGCTCAATAAACCGGTAGTAATCAAGTTAAATATGCTTTATCTTCAGAACTTTTTCCCTAATTTGAACGGTGCGGACTTTTTCAATAGGGCCGTTTTATCGTTTTTTCGCTTACTAATTGCAAATATATGTGTTTCGTTCACTTATTTCTGTACACTTAGAACAAGGTTGACTTTTTCGTAGGGATCGGCGCTCCCAACTTTCGTATATTTTAAAAATTTCGTAACTAAAACAGTTACAAATGTAATCCCAAGCAATATACTAACTACCCGATCAAAGGTGCAATATGCTTGGCAATTATTGCAGTGGCTACTGTCAAACTCTATATAAAAAACTAATATATTTACCAGCGTTTTAGCCAAACATATTGCGCGTGTGGTCTGGTAATTAAGCAATATATCACCCGATCACCACTAGCAACGGCATGCAGGTACACGTAGATTAAAACTTAAAAATTTACGAAATTCTTAAAACTTTTAAATTCTTAATTAATTGAAAAAATTATTATAATTTACACATACTTTTAAAAACAAATAATAATTGTTCTTTAGTTGTTACGCCACAAAATAAATACCAATAATAACAATTGTTTGTTTATTGACGTTTTTACGAACGACAGAGAAGTTTTCTCGTTCCTCGTTCATTCATTGTTCAAAGTAAAAAACAGGAACGATTAACGAAAGACACGACCTGTAGTGCGATTCACTAACTTTTTTTACGATTATCGTATCGTTAAAATAAATATAACGAAAATTTATCGAATTTGCTATTCAGTAACATTTTTAACGATATTCGCTGTCGATTAAAGTCAGCTGTTACTTTAAGCAGTTTTTTTTTTTTTTTGTTATTTTACCGACAATAATTTACCTTGTGTTTATTTAATTGATAAAGTGTATTTTATGTTTAAAGCGGCTGAGGCCCGACTTTTTACACACATACATAGTATGTATTACATACATACATATGTATATCGTTACGTAAAACGCAAAAGGCACTAACTAACCAAAAAATAAAAATCGACATTTTAATTGATTCTAATGTATTGCATCAACATAAATTTCCACAACAAATTTTGGAATCTTTCGTCCATAATTAGAGATCTTATTAACAAAAAACAAAAAGCCCAATCTACAAAATAGTATATGATAAACGCTAATAGACATAACTAACAGTTTGCATTATATGCAACATTGTTACTTGTCAAAACAACTGGTAGGTTTTAGTAGAAAAATAGAAGAAAAATTAACTATAAACAGTTTAAGGCAATTTACCATTTTAAATAGTTTTTTGCTTCTCCTGTAAAATTTTCAAAATGTTAGATAGGGCCTTTTGCGTCTTAGGTAACGATATGTACCCTAGAGGGAAGCGAACTGACACCAAAGTAGTCCCTTGATAGGTCTTTGGCGGTAGAGACCGGTTCTAGTTCTAACACTTTATATGAATGGAACCTATCTAATACTTTTACATGGACTTAACATTGGTGGGGGTCAATTGACTCCTAATAGCCACCATTTGACAAGTCACACATCCATTCTCAATGAACGTGTTTAGTGTTAGTTACTACAATGGAGTATTATTTCAATACAATGTAGTATTATTTTAATAAAACAAGTTCTACAACTAAATTTTAGAACCAAATTTTAGACAGTCCCAAAAAATTGTGTAACACCACCGGTGAATACTGTACTGTAATTCATTACTTTTTCTAGCTTTTGGTTCTTCATAGACTAGTTAAATGATTGCTTCTCCTTTTTGTGGTCATGCGTTCTTTCTTTTCGCAGGGTATGAACAAAAACAAAATTCTTAATTCCAAATGTACAAAAAAAAAACGAAAATTATGAACAAAAACAAAATTCTAAATGTCAAATTCACAAAAAAAAATATAAAAACAGTAAATTAATGACAATTTCATTTATTTTTTCTTTATTCTCTTTTGTACTTTTCGTTTATTTTAACATTTTGTAGACAGAGATGTTACAAAAACTACAGCTGTTTACAATTGTTAAAAATAAATTACAGAATCACACTATCGTTACTACAAGCGAATATACATATATGTCGACAAAAATTACGATTGTCGGATCGTTAAAAGTTAGTGAATTGCATCTTTCGGATCGGTCGGAACGATTTCAGAAAAGAAACGATTTTGCCCAACTCTACTTGAAACAGTTAAAGCTTATGTATAAAATTTCATGAAATTACCTTTTAAATAAGAACAATTCTTTAAACCCAAAATTAACATGGGCACATTTATTTGAACCAGCCGCCCAAGCGATGGGACAGACTTTTCTCAATTAAAATTAAAATAATTCTAATTCGTTAGGTATACGAAATGGTGGGTCTATGAATTATAATTTTTAAGCGCTGTTAACTGTCGCAAAAACGCATAATACCCTTCCAACATATTATGGTGGGCGTAGGGTATACAAATTACTAAACGCCTTCACTTACCTGCCCCCATCTACAAACTTACTTACGCCTTAAGGCCCAACCATAATGTGCTTAAGTTGGCTTCAGCAAATGTGCGAATACATGTAAATCATATGAGGCAAACCATATTGAACTTAAGGAAACGTTTTGTTAAGTTTTATGAAAATGTCATTTGCTTAAGCAAAGTGCGAAACTGATCGCACATTCCGTACGGAATCAAATGTTTTTTTATTTTGTTTTGGTTTTTTAAAATACATTTGAGAGACTTTTTGTAAATTTTTGACAGTAGTTTAAGCTAGGCTATGCATATTATGGTTGGGCCTTTAAACTTCGAACGCATTTTTTACTGCGACTTTGACATACTCATTCATAACAAAACTGATAAAACATTAACAAAAAAACGAAAGATAGTAACATTAAAAAAATTAATAAAATTGAAAAAAAAATCTAGTAAAAACACTTGATTTTTTTAAATTTCCACAACAAGTTGTACCGGCTAGAGAATTGTAAACAAAATATAACGAAATTTCGCTCCATTTTTCCAATTACGAATCGTTAGTTTTCAAATCCTGACAAGAAAATGCAAAACATTTTATTGTGCATATCGGCCTTTTTTATGGTCTTTCTATCTTGTGCTGTGGCTTGCTTCTGTTTACGTTTCACCTTTTGGATTTTTATGGAATATTGGCCACAAGAGCAGCATAGACGTCGCAATAGGCAGAGATATCTGGAAAGACAAGGAAGAGGTTGGTATCGAATTTTAAATTAGAAATGTAAAGGATAGAAGATTAATAGTAATAACAGTTGAACCTCGATTATTCGGCTCGCACTAGACCGGACTATGTACGGATAATCGATAAACACGCTTAAAAGATATACATATGTAGTTTGGAAACACAAAAAACTATTTTAAGTTAAAACTTTCTATGGATGTATTTGTATGTAATATAAACATGACTGTTTACATAAAAAAAAAAATTTCAAAATGTATGTACTTGTTAATGAAGCTAAATCAAATATTTAAATTTTGGTAGATACTTTATCGTCAGAGACTTCATATTGTTGTTGTGCTACTGTCATCTTATCTTATTTAAATTTGTAATACGTAAATGATAAGCAGTTTTAAAATATCTAAAAAGAAAACAAAATTACGTCACATTACTGGTAATTACTTATTTATTTATTTTTAAAGTACCTTTGTGAATTTTTAACTTGCGAATCACTTCGAGAGATTTGTGTATCAGCCATGTTCTAGAAATCGAAACCAAGTGGAATTTAAATCGAACGAGATTTTTTGATCAATTATTTTAAAATCGATCGTAATTTTTTTCTGGTTTTAAGAGTTGTTCCGGCAAAGATAATTGGTAAATACAGAAAGTATTTAAATGCAACTTCATCCCATTTTACTCCTACGGTGGTGAAAATAGGTCCAAGATTACGTTTAGTACCTATAGAAATGTTTTCCCGGGATAGAGATTTAGTGACCAAAATTTTTTTTGCTCAAATTTGTCATTCGAATTTTTTATTACACCAAAAAAAATTCAATTTATACCTATTAATTTGTCAATATTGTAAAGTGTTAGCAACAGAAAAGAAAAGTTATTTTTACTTAAAATTTTGCTTGTTTTTTTTCATTTAAAAAATTTGTGGTTTAGTAATGAAAATTCATTTTTTTTTTGCAAAAAAAATATGAGCGCTCGTATATGAAAAATTCGGAACTCTGGTTTGAGGTTGTCCGTTTTCATAAAAACAGAAAATTTGCTACGGTCATTTTTGCTGCAATTTGCTGTAGTCGAAACCAAAAACTGTCAAACAAATATTTGTGTACAACTTTTAACTTTTTGAGTTGGCTTGACAGCTTTAATGAATCAGAAGTAAAAATAACAGTTTTTTTTTGTCAATTACAAATGAAGAAGTGAAAGAAATGGCAGTTTTTCTACTTTAACTGCAGTTTTTAAGCGCTGGGGAAAAGACGAATGGAAAAGTGTACTTTATTTCATGTACAAGCAGTTTTTGTTATTGAAAGGAAGTAGAAGAAAGAGAGAAGGCATTCAAAATACTTAAATGCTGCAAAACAAACAATTCATTTTACGAACACAAAAGCAGTTTCAAAAGATAATTCAATAAAGTTTCTGCAGCAAATGTTTTATAATGTGAACAAAAATATTCTTTCGGATAAAGTGGTATCCAGTGCATCTCAAAACCATCGAGCCAGAAGTGAACTTCAATTCAACTTCAAAAATTATTTTCTTGTGTGTGCGCACGTAAAGTAATATCAATAGAATGTGAACTTTTATAAAAAGTAAAAGTGCTTTCACCGAGAGTTTAAGGCCCTAATCATGTACAACGCAGCGCAACGCCAAACAATAACATTGAAAGCACAAACAATATCATAAATATTTTGTAATTTTGTTGTTGCTTTCAACAGAAATTCATGTACCGTTTTAAAATTTTCAACGACACAAGCAATGGAGCGTTTGAAATTTTAAGACGCAATGTGAATTTCTGTAGAAAGCAACAACAAAATTACAAAATATTTATGATATTGTTTGTGCTTTCAATGTTATTGTTTGGCGTTGCGTTAGTTCTGTGGCGTTGCGCTGCGTTGTACATGATTAGGGCCTAAATATGTAAGGAGTGGAGTTTATATGGTATCTTTTAATTATAAAGTACTTTTTGTTGGGCATATGGTAAATTATGAACCAACCCTAGCGAAAGCTTGATTTCTTGTTGTCTAAAACTATGGCAGACCAATTTTTACTGCATTAGCATTATTCATTACGGTTTTAGGCGTACTAAAGATTTCCCGAGAGTGAGCCTTATATGGGGCGTATGGTAAATTATTGACTGATGTCCACGAAATTTAGTGGGGGGATTTCTAGTCTTATTAAACTATGAAAGAGCAAAATTTACTGCATTAGCATTATTCTTTACGGGTTTAGGCGTAATAAAGTGTTTTCCAATATGGAGCATTATACGGAGCCTATGGTAAATTAAAAACCGATTTTATTGAGTGATGGTAGCCATATAAAACGGATATATGCAAAATTAAATAACAATCGGTGCATTCCGCCAATTTATGTATGCCCCGGTAGGCTAGTTGGTAGTGGGCTAATCTATCAGCACCGGTGTTGCGGGTTCGATTCCCGCCAGAGACTCTGGTTTCTTTCCTGCAGACAATCGTAGAGCTTCGCGGGATTATCATAGGAAGAAAAAAACAAAAAGTTTTTGTATCAGAAGTATTATTTTCTTTGGGTGGTTGTTCCAAATTTGGATTCATAACTCATTTGCTATCAACACCAAAATTGTTCTTTTCTTTTGAGTCGTTCAAAACCGCGTGACGGACATGGCTTAACCCACGTGGAATTACTGAAGGACCCAGAGTGTACTTTATATATTTAATGGGTTCTTATATAAATATTCAAACAGTTTCACACAGTGTATTTACCCTTTCCACAACAAAGTGGTGCAAAATATAAAAATTAAATTACATAAATACATATTTGCAAACATTCTTTAAGCGTGTATCTATGACGTTTAAATTTGTACTCAAAATGCTACAAATTTCCAACTTAACTACTTTTCAAAGAAAAGACATGGTAAAAAAAAGATATACCATAAGAGAAGGAAAAATCAATGTTACTGCATGACTGTATTTTTAAAGTAATATTAGTATGTACGGAAAGAAAATTTTGTTTTTTTTTTATTTTCTTTTAACAAAAATTCTGCTCTAGTCGTACTCTATGAGATAAACATTTACTGCCTGTTTCACTAAATGCGAACAAACGCTTTCTTTCGCACAACTACATGTAAAACAAAAGCAAATTCTCAAAAAATGTATTTTTGTTTCATACATATGTATGTATTTGTGCGAAAGAAGGCGTTCTTTCGACATTGTGAAATTGGCAGTTAATTAAAAAAGGAAAACTTAATCGAAGCGAGTTAATTTAACAAATAAATAATATAATCTTATCTTCCAGATAATGACCTTGTAATTTGTTTTATGGTTTCGACTTTTTTTTTTTGCAAAATTTAAAACGTACTTTTTTCCAGTCCGTCTATTTGCAAAAAAAAATTCTTTATATTTCAATAAAAGAATTTGTCCTGTCCGTTCATTTCTTTTTTCATCGTTTGTGGAGTGTTAAATTTGAGAATTTTGCTGAATAAAATTAAAATGTGAAAAATAATTCTAAACAAGAAATACTGATAATTTTTAAATATATTTAACAAAAAATGGACGAAGAGGATTATTATGATGATCCATGGGCTTATGTTATCTCCTTGGCTGCTCTCTTAGGCGTTTACGTATTAATAATTGTATGCATTTTCTAGAAGATTCAGATTTGTTTTTAAAAATATACACACCTTTTTTTTAATTTTTCTGTTTCCAAAATGCATAGTTTGCTATTTATGGCTGGCGTCGTGTTCAACCGCTGCAAGAAACGAGAGGTAAACATTTATTTGTTATATTAACACTATAACTTAAATGGAACAGAACTGAACTGAACAATAACTTAACTAAAACTGAAATAGAATTGAACAACGACTAAACAAGAATTGAACTAGGACTGAAAAAAAAACTAAACTATAACTTAACCAGAACTGAAATAGAACTAAACTATAACTGAACTGAACCTGAATAAGAACTGAACTAAAACTGAAATAGAATTGAACTACGACTAAAGAAGAATTGAACTAGGACTGAAAATTAAACTGAACTTTTACTTAACCAGAACTGAAATAAAACTAAACTATAACTGAACGGAATCTGAATAAGAACTTAACTTGAAATGAACTAGAACTGAACTAGAACTGATCTAAAACTCAACTAGAACTGAATTAGAACTGAACTAGAACTGAACTAGAACTGAACTAGAACAGAACTAGAACTGAACTAGAACTGAACTAGAACCGAACTAGAACTGAAATAGAACTGAACTAGAACTGAATTAGAACTGAACTATAACTGAACTAGAACTGAACTAGAACCGAACTAGAACTGAACTAGAACTGAACTAGAACTGAATTAGAACTAAACTATAACTGAACTAGAACTGAATTAGAACTGAATTAGAACTGAACTAGAACTGAACTAGAACTGAAATAGAACTGAACTAGAACTGAATTAGAACTGAACTATAACTGAACTAGAACTGAACTAGACCTGAGTAGAACTGAACTTAAACTGAACAAGAACTGAACTAGAACTAACCTAGAACTGATCTATAACTAATCTAAAACTGAACTACAAGCAGTTTTGTCATATCGTAAGATTTATCTTTTTCTGAAATTTAAGTAGTTTGCATAAATTTAGTTGCAATTTGTAAAAAAAATAATCTTCACTCAGCTTAGTTCGTTTCAAAATATAAAAATTTACTACGTGATATAAAACAAATGGACTAATTAAATTTTCATTTATATATAAAGATCACATATGTATATGTATTAGAGTATTCAATCGGCTAACCGTTAATCGGTTAACCGATTAATTACTACCCGACTAACTGATCGGTTAATTTAAAATTGCCTATTTTCGATTAACGATTAAACCGATTAATTTCAGTCGATTAAACGATGAACCGATGCAACAAAGTTTTTAACTTTCTGTAGTATTTTTACATATTTTTTTGTGTTTTTAATTATTGAGTCGAAACACTCATATATAAAAGGTATGTGTTTAGAAAATATTTTTTCATACAAACAGAGAAGGTGCTACGTGATTTTAATTTTAAATAAGTGTTTTCTAACAACTGCTTTTTGTTTCACGTCATCTCATATCAATCTTTTCGAAGTCTGAAAATTTTTAAAAAATTAAAACAGGAAAATCCAGGAAGAGGACTGAGAAATAAAATATTCTGTATTATAGGTTGCTTTTGATTTCTCAAACATCTACGATAAATGAAAGATTTTTTTTAAAGTCCAATATAATCAAAACTAAAGAAAATAAACGCTGAAATCCTAAACACTTAAGTCAAATTATTTGTATAAAAGATTATTTTATAAGATTTTCTTAAACTATTGAAATAACTTATAAAATTATCTTACAGTTTATTGTTTAATTAATTCATAATATGTATTAAAAAAATATGTATAACATATTTATTAATTTTTCTTTTGGTTGCTCGTTTGAGTTCAAGAATTGTTATGTTTGTTATGTGTTAGTTTTTTACTAATAAGCTCCAAATAACAAATATTTTATGCATTTTTATATAGTGAAATTACTTAATTTATAAAAAACACTTTATTAATCGGTTAACCGATCAATAACAAAATTAACCGATTAAACCAAAACCTCGGTTAATTAATCGAGCGACTAACCGATTAAAGCTAAAACACATGCAGTGTATGTAGGTGATTCTTTTTAACGATTTGTAAAAAAAGTTTTTTTCATCGAAAAAATGTTTTTTTTTTAGAAATTAAAAGATTAAAAAAACAATATGTTATTACTGACTTCAACTAAACAAGAATTGAACTTGAACTGAAATAGATCCAAAACTGGAACTTTTTAAAATAATTTAATAGGTATATAAATTTGTCACATCATATTATCAAATTCTAATAAACAACACAACTAATGTTTTGTTGATTTTTTATAAGATTTTTCCTTTTTCTTACTATTTGCATTCATAAATTTTAAACGCGCGTTTTATTTGCAACTTGCTGTGATTTATTTAAACAATCTTATCATCTTATTTCATTTGAAAAATAAACTCTTTTTTTAATTTTACTGTGTTTGTGTTGTTTTTAAGTTTTAAGGCAATTAAATCCATTTTATTACTAAAAAAAATTGAATAAATTCAACATCCTCCCATTAAGAAGCTTCTATTCGTTTTTTAAAAGGCTGCAAATAAAAACGGTGCTAAACATTTTTTTTTTTCATTTTATTTAATTCATGGATTCGTTAGTGATTTTTATAGTCGGCTATGTGATTTTAATTATTATAATATTCGCCTTGTTACAAATATTAATACCAATTTTATGTACGTATTTAAGGCGAAAGCAAAGTTTTACATATAAAAACTTGAAATATATGATTGAAAATAATATGATTTTAAGGTGTGCCAGTTGTTTTCTAATAATTAGAATATTGAAAAAGTTAAACATTTTTTAAATATGTGTTAAATTGAGTGAGAATTTTCAAACGGAATTTAATAGAACTGGAAATTTAAAGTGTTAAATGAAGCATATGAATATAAGTTTGGGTTAATTTAAAGCCTTTAGAAAAATTTAATATCAGACTTATTTGACGAAAAAGTCCAAAAAAGCATGATCAGTAAATCGATCAAACTTATGTGCTGTTTTCATAACACAAGTGATTGGACGTGTACGTTAAAATTGTATTATAAATTTTATTAGTAAATCCCCATCCATATTATGAAACACTTGCAGCGAAACATTATATTTGATGGTGAAAGGCGAATAGAAAAGCTAACTGTTTTTCGTGTACAAGCAGTTTTTGTGAGTTTTTTTTATTGGAAGGAAGAAGAAGAAACAGATAGATCATACAAAATTCTTAAATGCTGCAAAACAAAAATTTTATTCCTTAGACACGAAAGCAGCTTCAAAAGCGAATTAAAGAAAGTTCTGCAGCATATGTTTCACAATATGGTCCAGTGCCCATGTTCTGTAACTCCCGCGGTGAGAAACTTTTCGATTGAAATGTGAGAAATAAAACAAAAATGCCATAAATTGAAACAAACAGCTGGTTTTCTCACTTAACTGCGTCAGTAACATTTTCGGCGAGTAATAGCTATCACGTAAGGAAATTACTCTCCAATTTACAGAAAAAGTGTGTCTGTAAAATGTTTGTGAGAAAGTTCCCGCTTTGACCTGTCAAATAAACTCACGCATAAAAACGGGGTAAGAAAAAAAGTTAACACTAAAAAATTAATTAAAAATGCAAAATGCAATGAATATAGACATGATGAAAGAGATAAGTATTTTGTTCTTGGCAGATTTTTTCATAGTTAAATTATATTGCTTTTAACATTTTTGAAAAATATACGAATGTTTTCGATGCGATTTCAAACATTAAAGTAGCACTTAAAATTTTTTTTTTATTATTCCTATCCCGCGAAGCTTTTTGCTTGTCTGCAGGAGACCAGAGCCTCTGGCGGGAATCGAACCCGCAACCCTGCTACTGGTAGACTAGCTCACTACCAGGTAGCCTACCGGGGCACCCTTTGGTAAAGTGCGAATTGAAATTTTTTTAATTTTAGTCAAATTTGGTCGCCGTCAAGGTATGTTTGACTGGCGTTCACACCATCTGCAATTTCATATCGGCTTCGAGTGGAATATTATGACATTTATAACGTAACGCCGTAATCTCTTTTGATAGTTTTCCAAATGATTTACAGACACACTTTTTTCTCACATTTCGAGAAACGATGGAATATTTTGTTTCACATGTTTTCGATGCGAGAAGGTCTCACCAAAGTTACAGAACATGGGTACAGGACTAAGCGGATGAAATCGAGAGAACTTGAAAATTCTTCGTATGTGATTACAATTCCTTTCCTTGTGAGCGTGCGTGATCGTTAGTCAAAAACAAGTCACGCCCACAGCTCTATTTATTTATCTCACATGATAAAAACAGAAGTGTCTAAATTTATAAAAATAAAAAAAACTCACAATCCCTGTGACTCTTCTACCTAATCGCAATAAAACCTTTATATGTATTTATGAATGTGTGTAATCTTATCTTATAAACATTATTGTATATATGTATGTATCGCATTAATAAATGCCAAATTTAGCCATTCTGATTAACAGTTAAATAAAACAAACCACATACGTCTAACCTTAAAAATAAAATAAAATTTAAAAAAAGCAATGGGTTTATCAATTGTGAATTTTTTTAGTATTTTAATATTTTCGCTATTTGTAATTTTATTCTTGCTAATGTCATGTCTACATTATTATAGAGCAAAATGTAAAACACAGAATGTTATAAATCAACAAAGGGGTAATGTATTTTATAAAAAAGTTAATCCGAATCTTATACACCCATACCACCAGAACGAAAAGAAGTATGAAAATTAAAGTGGTTTTTGGAATGAGCCATTTATAAAACTGAGCTTGAACTTAACAAGTACTGAACAAGTGTCAAACTAGAACTAAAGTAGTACAACTGAACGAGAACTAATTTGGAACTAAACAAGATCTGAACTAGAACTAAAGTAGTACTCAACTGAAGCGAAACTAGAATTAAAATGAAACTGAACTAGAACTTAATAAGGACTAACTCAAGAAAATGTAAAGAAAATTTAGATATATGAAGGGTGATTCATCGTGAGCTTTGATTTATAATGTCAATTTTTATTATCGTTAAAAGAACAATTTATGTGGCATTTACTGTTTAAAAATGATATCATGTAAATGTTGGCCATGACTACGTCTGAGGTGGTCCATTCGGAAGGTGCAGTTTAAGGCGACTCGTTCGAGCATAGCGATTACTATCTCGCGAATAAAACGAGTAATGTTGCGTTCCAAAGCTTTAATCGCAGCTGGTTTGGTCCTGAAGACCTCAGACTTTACATATCCCCAGAGAGAATATCCCATATGTCCGATATCGCACGATCTAGGTGGTTATTTTACCGTAGCAAAACGTGAAATTAGGTGCTCACCAAAATGATTTGTCAACAAGGTCATTGTTTCCTGCGCTGTATGGCCCGTAGCGCCGTCTTGTTGAAACCAGAGCTCACCGAGACCATGCGTTTGAATTTCAGGCAAAACATAGTCCGTTAACATGGTGCGATAACGGTTACCATTGACGGTAACAATCTGATTTTTCTAATTTCCTCAAGAGATATAGACCAATGATTCCACCAGCTCAAAAGCCACATCATACCTTTGTTTTTAATGGATGTAATGGTAGCTATTGGTACTCTTCGGGTTGAGAAAACTGTGTTTCATTTTCTATGTTAATGTCTTGGAATTCGGAACATAAGGGAAATATACCTGGGAAACCCGGTGTTAAGGTTGCTTCTTCCTTTCATTAGGAAGACAAATTGGTTGAATTTCTGAAGTGACGCATATTGAGTAACAAATCTGATCGATCGGTATTGGGACTGGGTATCACAAAGGGACCACTTAACTTAACCCTAGAATTCAAAACCGGATACAAGTGGGTTCACTAGCGTCTTTAAACGTTTGTTCCTGCAAAACCAATATTAATAGAGTTTTGAAACTTCAAATCCAGGAAATTAAAGTCTTTCTGTGTCGTTTTTTAGACCATTTATAAAATTCGGTTCAGTTTTTCCATAGCTTCCAAAGCTAAAACCTTCGCAAATAAATAAACGTGTACCCAATAGTTTTTGTTTATACCCTCCACCACCACTAGTGGTAAATAGTATAAATACCATTTTTAATGCTGAAGTCAGCTTTTTATAACGATTTATTAAAAATATATATGTAGATATCATATAGAGCCCACTCTTGAAATATCAGAACTGTTGGTGGAGGCTATCAAAGATTCGGCACAGCCGAATATTTCAATCTAACTTGTTTTATGGAAAAATTGGCAAATAGAAGACTGTTCAACGAATTTTTTAATTAAATATATAATATTATTCAATTAATTTTTCTTAACTTTTAAATAAAGGATTCTAAATTAAATTTCTTTTTTTCTGAAGGTAAAAATTATAGGTCATGTTCTGACAATCGCAAAATTTGAAGTCGAAAAACGCCAGTTTTATTTTATGGTGTTCTGAAACTCGTGCGTTTTGCTTGCGATCTGCCATCGTTTCTTACAAATATTTTAGTTTCCTTGAACATCCTTTTTTAAATTGAAGCTTGTCGATTCTTGCGATTTACAAAACACCTTTTGTGCGATTTCAAATCAGGATCGCAAATATTAAACGTTTTGTGATTGTCAAAACATGCCCACATTATGGGTGTACTGGAATCTGGAATTAAATTTTATAACTGAACTAAAACCTCGATCTTATCATAAAAATCATATAATTTTGTAAACCGTGAGCGTATTTTGCTTAATTTGTCCTACTAAGTCCATTATAGGCGGACACGCGTCGTCTAATCTTATGAGAAATCAAAACACATTCATAATTTTTTAGGGTGCTTAACAAATGTTGAGATATGTTGCAAAGAGAATAACAACATAATAAAACTTAAGAGATAACTTTTTTAAGCAAACAGAATTGCGGCGTTAACTATGTGTGCGTTGTAAATGTAGTTGAATACAAATTTTCACGTCATTCTTTGTTTAGCCGTATAACCTGTCAGTTTTTTACACCGATAATTAAAAACAGTTGTAGAAAATAAAACTTTACACCAAAAATAACAAGTCTTTTTAACACTTTCAAATACTTATACAAAAAATAAGCAACAAATAAATATTATCTTATCTCTTAATGAGGAGGGGCTACAAGAACCCTCTTTAATAAGCAAAAACGCTTTTAAAAAGAATATACAAACAAAAATAATGTGGTATTTATTACCGTATATTTTAGTCGGAATAGGAATATTTGTTGTATTTTCATGTCTAGGTTATTATGCATATTTAAATATAAAATTTAACAATGAAATGTTAATGAGAAGTAAATGTTTCAACAAAATTTTAGCCATTTTTGGAAATCAATTAATTGTTTTCTTTTACTTCCCCTTTACAGATCGCCAAAATAATGCATTTACGGCAGCCGATGAAACAGCTAGTGATAATCGTTTCAATGACATATTTTTCATAGAGCCCAATGGTCCGGAGGCTGCCCGCATACGTTCTCAATTAGAGAAGGATGATAAGGAGCTACCTTCGTATGATGAAGTTATGCGTATGACAAACTTGTCCACACCCACAGCGGCACCCGTTCCAACTGCAACCGTTGATAACTTTATACCTGCTATGCCAAGTGCGCTTGGTTCAAGTGTCAATACTACCGATACCAGAATAAGTTTGCCGGCTTATAGAGAAGCTGAAACCAATGCACGTCCTTTGACACCGCCCCCTTATACGCCAGAACCCATAGGAGTCGCGGTTGTCTTGCCCATTACCACACCCCTACATTCACAATAAAATGCATAAAGCAGATTTTCTTGAGAGATCAAAGACGTTGAAGTTTGTATAGTGGATTCTATATGATGAATCTAGTGTAGCTTGTGCGTTTTATTTTATATATATTTAGCTTTAAGTTCTGAACCGATATTTTTTTAAATTAAAACAAATTATTCTTTTGGGCTTTCGTTTAAAAAAAACAGACCAAATGTATTTAATTGTTCCTGAACTTTCGTTTTTATAACTTTTTCTGTTAATCTTTTTGTATATATTAATTTTATATAGCTTTACTGTAATATTTAGGCATATATTATAACAAATTTATATGTACAATATTTTTTTTAAATGAATAAAGTAAAAACCAATAGACTTAAGTTTTACAAACTTGTCGCATATTTATTAATTTTTTTTTTTTTTTGTAAAAATAGCAGGATAAATATTTTTTAACGTTATTTCCTGTACACCACAATAGTGGAGAGGGTATTATGCGTTTATGCTGATGTGTGTAACATATAAAAATATTAGGTCTAGAGCCTATACCCATTTTTGAGCCGATCTACCTATGTCCGTCCGTCCGCCTGGTTGGTTGTCAGTATATATAACATTGTGCGGAAAGTATTTCGATTCGAAAAGTGAAATTTTTCGAAAGCAATTTCCCAATCGAAAGTTAAATCGTGGTAGTACTGCTATTAAAATACCAAAATCCCAAAACAAAAGAAATATTAGATACTATTCAATGTGTAAAAAATATTATAACTGCGTTTTTTTTTTTAATAAAAACTGATTGCATTTCCCTGTGGCTTAATGATTCCAAAGAAAAAATCAGCCATTTCTTTATACTACATGTAATTTTTTTCTTAATTTTTGGAAAATACCAAGACCACAAATATTGAAACATTTTCAACAAGAACATTAGTAATCATTTAGTTTATATCAAATCTAACATTATTTGGTTTAATTTGTTTGTTTTACACTTTTATTTATTTTGAAAGATTTAAATACTTACATATTTTGTTTTTCTTTCACCAAACACCAATAAAATAGTTTTCGAACAATTTCCTAACACGTTTTGCATAACTGACGCTTGTTTTCGTAATACAAAGTTGGAGTTTCGAAAGGGAATTTTGTTGCTCGTTATAGAGAGTTGACGTTTCGAGATGGACTTTTAGTTTTCGATAAGGAATACACAAATTCTGTTCATTCGAAACAAATAATATAAAAATCGTAATACACATTACAAATTGTTCGAACTCGTAAATTATTTCTTTCGAATCGAAATACGCAGTTGGCCCCCAGATCACAATTTTGAAGATAGTTTGATAAAATTCGGTACATACGTTTCAATTGTGATAAAGACGAAACCTATTGAAAATGGTAGAAATAGGTACATAATTTTGCATGACATACAACTACATACAAACTTCTTTCCGGAATAGTCTTTGCGCCCATTAACCACCTTTTTCTGTTGCTATTTAGATAAAATTTGGTCTAAAAATATGTTATTTGCAGCATAAATCATCTAACCAAATTTTATTAAAGTATATTGTTTGGCTGCAGCTGGCATACAAAACGACTCCCGGAAATAGCTTTAAATATGTATATGAACTTTGTTTACATAGTCCTTGATTGCCCATGGGTCCCAGATATGGTACGTTCTTGAAAATTTGTCTGAGTGTACTATGGTGTTGGGTACGAAATGGTCCAGCTTTACCGACAATACTTTCGTACTTGTTGAGGGTACTTTACACTTTTACACAAGTCTTACGTATTTTGAGGAAAAGTCAACCGTCACGATAAGTAGTTTTTGGTTTTTAAAATTTTTCAAACAATAATTATAGCAGGGATCAAGGCGAATACAAGGTGGTCTTATTTTGAAAATGGATAAAACACTGTAAAATACTTTAACGTTGTGTTAAAATAAAACATAACTGTAGTAAACAAATTAGCTGTGTGTCAAAAATATATTCTGTCACATTTAATTTTTTTTTTTTTTTTTTTTTTTTTTAATTTTAAATCGTGTGTTTTGAAATATAATAATTTAAAAATTTCATAATTCTAAGTGGAAATTACCAAAATAGTAAGTAATGTCAATATTCTTTCCTTTATTTCTAAGTTCTTTTTTTAAATTTTTTGTTTAGGGGTGTGGCCAAAGTAAAAATACAAGACAATATTTTAAATGCGCTGCCAAGGTTGTACCCGTGAAACTGCCATCTCAAAAAAAACTGGAGCTTCCAACAGAGCAGGTTTATAAGGGGAGAAACGTAAAAGTTTTGCTTACCATATCGCTTACGGAAGACATGAATTTCATATGGCGAGTTCCCACTTTAAAGCAATACGTTTTTTAAACTAAAAGCGTTTTATTCAGCGCATATAAAAACTGGTTAATGTTATGATCAGTTTTACACACTGAATTTTTTATTGTTACCGTTATTCTTTAAGATGCTCCCTTAAGGCCCAACCATAATATGCATGAAGTCGCTTAAGTCAACTTAAGCAACTGTACATATAAAACATATGTGGCCAACTATAATGTACTTAATGAAACTTTTCGTTAAGTTTCGTCAAATATCATTTGCTTAAGCAAAGTGCCAAGCTGAACGCACATTCCGTACGGAATCAGCTTTTTGTGTGCTGTTACAAAAAATAAAATAAATTGAAACGGATAAAGAAGAACAAGAATATAGAAAAAGAGGAATTTTACATATTTTAATTTTGTATCCATTTTTTATTAAAGAGTTTGTAAAAAATCGACAGTTTTTTTTTAAACGTTGCTGGCGAATCAAATAAAACATAAAATAAACAAATACAGGGCTGTAATTTTTGGTAAGTACTCGCAAGAAAACCAAATATTGCACAAATATGCAACATGGATCTTAAGTTTATAAAAGTACATTATGGCCACCTTAAAGTCTCTTTCTCATGCATTTGAAAGACTTTTCGTTAATTTTTGACAGTTCTTTAAGCTAACTTATGCATATTATGGTTGGGCCTTTACACGGGGTTTACATTTACCAGTACTGGCGAGACAGTAGCCAAACATGCAAACTTTGACATTTGCTGACTGTAATTTGTAGTTTTGTTCGTTAAAGAAAAAAAAATAAAAACAAATAATTATTTTCTGATTTGATTTTTTATGTTTTAGTTAAGTGTTATCTATGTTCACACAATAAAGTTATTATATGCTATTTTTATACCCTCCACCACCACTGTGGTGAATGAGGGTATACTCAGTTTGTCATTCCGTGTGAAACTTTTTTATTATACATCTAAGACCCCATAAAGTATATATATTCTGGGTCCTTGAGTAATTCTAAGTCGATTTAGCCATGTCCGTCTGTCTGTCCGTCTGTTGAAAACACGCTCACTTTCGAAAAACGCAAAAGAAAAGAACAAACTTGGTCTCAAATTGCTTGTAGTTATCCTAAGCAGTTTGGGATTGAAATCCAGCAACATCGGTTTAGTAGGATCAGAACTATGAATCAAAATGTGGAACCACTACCCAAAAAAAATTGATAATTTTGATACAAAAACTAACATAAATGGTGAAATAATGTACGGAATGACATAAAATTTTGCACGAATTTGCTTTATACGACTGCAAAACATACTGTTAAATTTCGTGAAGGTCGGTCCTTAATTTACCATAGGCCCCATATAAACCCTTCTCGCGGAAAACAGTTTAGTACGCCTAAAACCGCAATAAATAACGCTAGCATACTTAAATTTGGTACGTCACAGTTTTATAATACGTCAAATCACACTGTAAAATTTTTTGAAGATCGGTCCATAATTTACAATAGGCCCCATATAAACCCTACTCACGGAAAACAGTTTAGTACGCCTAAAACCGTAAAAAATAACGCTATCATATTAAAATTTGGTACGTCACAGTTTTATAGGACCAGAAATCACACTGTAAAATTTTTTGAAGATCGGTCCACAATTTACAATAGGCCCCATATAAACCCTACTCCCAGAAAACAGCTTAGTACGCCTAAAGCCGCAATAAATATTGCTAGCATACTAAAATTTGGTACGTCACAGTTTTATACGACCAGAAATCACGCTGTAAAATTTTTTGAAGATCGGTCCATAATTTACCATAGGCCCCATAGAAACCCTACCCCCGGAAAACAGTTTATTGCGCCTAAAACCGTAATAAATAACGCTATCATACTAAAATTTGATACGTCACAGTTTTATACGACTAGAAATCACACTGTAGAATTTTTTAAAGATCGGTCCATAATTTACAGTAGGCCCCATATAAACCCTACTCCCAGAAAACTGTTTAGTACGCCTAAAACCGTAATAAATAATGCTATCAAATTGAAGTTCGGAGCGTCACAGTTTTATAGGACGAGAAATCACACTGCCAAATTTAGTGAAGATTTGTTCATAATTTACCATAGGCCCCATATAAACCCTACTCTCGGAAAACAGTTTATTGCGCCTAAAACCAAATAAATCCCACTTTGGGATTTATAGATATTGCGGTGAAATTTTTTACTTAAATTCATATGGCAAGAAAAACTATCATGCAAATTTGTGAAATTTACTGTTAACGCTAAAACTAATTACACTGCTGTATTGAAATTTATTCTAATTTATTTTTTGTAATACCAGTCTTCAGAATTTTGGGATGATTTGTCCATAATTTACCATAGGTCCAATACAAATTACCCTCCCAAAAATCATTTTAGTCCGGCTAAAACTGTTAC
The DNA here is from genome assembly GCA_943735925.1 of Pollenia amentaria. Lineage (NCBI taxonomy): Eukaryota > Metazoa > Arthropoda > Insecta > Diptera > Polleniidae > Pollenia > Pollenia amentaria. Next base: position 175,448,229 of record OX031010.1, on the reverse strand, counting down.
GAATAATGATATTTTACTCAAGCCAGTACAAAGTTCTTACAAGAAACGAATAACATTTTCTTATTGTCGGTCAATAATTTAATTCAGGTCTAAACCGCAACCAATTTTAATGCTGACTTTCGTTTTTGTGAAGCTTAGTTAATAATATATATGTATTTATCATATAGAGCCCACTCCTGTCGGTGGAGGGTATCAAAGATTCGGCACAGCCGAATATAGCACTCTAACTTGTTTAATATGTTTTTTAAAAGTGAACTGTCTAAACTACTGTCTGGACGCCTACGTCACGAAGACAGTTAGTAGTGTTTTTGGCAACTAATATGTATTTTCTTACTGTCTTCAGTACTGTCAAATGTAAACGCTATGTTGCAAACCTCCTTCGTAGTAGGGAATGTCGTGGCTCTTGAATTATTAAACTTATATAACAGAGATTGAATCAATCTCAAAATGTGCTTGATTCAAGTGTTATAAAGTTGATTTCACCCCAAATTCGTACTTTAAATAAACCAAAAGTGAAATTAGAAGAAAAATATTATTATGATTGATTGACTTACCCGTTTCACACCTCACAGAGTTCCAATTATAAAATACCAGCATCATGCACGATATGATTTTTACTTTAAAAACTTAATGTCAATATCTAATAAAACCTAATACCAACATCTTGTTACCCCTTTATGTAATATAATTTCATTCTAAACAAAAAAAAATTTTTGTCTCCACTTTTTTTCGGTTGACACACTTTAGCGGTGCAATTGGGATATGTTTTTTGTTATATTTATATGTACATACTCGTATCTCCAAGTATTTTTTAAATTTTAAATAATTTTAAAAAATTTAGTTTTCATACAAAAAAATTATCTATTCTTATGCCCGTAATTTCAACAAAGAGATATCTGGTCGTGTTCGTACCTAACAGTTAAGTTTACCTATCCGGTAAAACTATTTTGGTAATTTCAACGTTAAGTTTTCTTTTAAAATATGGCAACATTTGTATTTTTATTAATTTTTTGAATTAACTGTCAAAAATCGATGGTGTAAAATACACTGCAGTTTAACCAGTAGGTAAGACATACGTGTTAAAATTACGACAAATTCGTTACACCATCGATATCTATACACAGGTATTTATCTATTTGTATAAATTACGGGCATTAAGGGTCCTGAAAAGGATTTTTTGATTGGTCCAATTAAAAAATAGAATAAAGTTTAAAATCTAAAACTCTTAAAAATTAAAGTTATATGTAAAGTAAAATAATGTTGAATTAAAAAATAATAATAATCATAATAATCATAAATCCTTTTCATACAAAATCCGTTTCATAAACCCTTTATTGACATGCTTTATTTTTTATTACTTAGGCCGTTATTTTCAGCATTTTTGTATATCCCATAATATTTTGTTTTGCTTTTTGCACACTCCACTTCCTTCTTTTTTCTAGGTTTTTAGAAACACTGGATAAAGTTCCTTATCCTGTATTGAATTTTTTTACAAACACCACACACACGCATTTTCAATTAATTATTTATAAGAAAAAATAAATTTTGAAATTTAATTTGAATTTAACTAACAGATAAAAATTTAAATATAAATGTCAAAAAAAGTAACGGCATATCATTTTTGACATATAGTTAGTTATCAGCTGTTGCTTAAGTAGCAAACCTTGTATGAATTCGCCTTGGCAGGGAAGCATTTTCATCAAAATACGTATGACTTTTGCGATAGTGTAACGTACCGTGTAACAATTTTTTATTTTATTTAAGTAAATATATTTTACTTACAAATGTTACCCTCGTTATAATCAACAGTAGAATTTTCTACTTCATTGTTTAAGCCCAATAAACACACTAATTATTTCCTATTGAAGTGTGTATCCAATTATATTCTATTTTAATTAAACATGTAATAGCAACAGTATCGGATTAACACAAATCGAGATAACAATTTGCAAATACCGACAAAACTTTATACAAATAAACCAACGAATCTATAAAGCTTTTACGAAATGCATCGCAACCTTAGGGCAACAAGGTTCTAACTGATATTTTTTCCAAAAATGAGTTATATTTGCGACGCTATAAATCGATTACACGCTTTCGCTTGGCGTTCTCAGTTTTTGTCTATCTCTTACAGCTTCTTAGATATTTAATATAACTAGCTTTCAGTGTGGCCATTTTGGCAGCTAAATTTAGCATTACAATTTTTTATTTAGCTGCAAAATTTTCATTTAGTACTTGGCATTTTATGAAGCATTTTTAAAAAATGTTTTTAGCTTTTTTTGCATTATTTATTTAAAAAATTCTATTCATTTTACTTAAATTTTTTTTATAAATTACTAGCTTAACTCGGTGCGCTTCGCTACACTGACCCCGCACATTTTTATATTGAAATTTATAGTTTACTATAATAGTAGCTTTAACCACGTTTGAAGACTCTCCCTTTAATAGTTCTTCAGTTGAGCGATATTTAATGTATGCATCCTATGGGAGGTATTTCCCCCCCTGCGCCTACCCGCTTTATTTTTATTTTCAAAAGTGTAGTATACCATAAGAGTGACTTTTAGAAAGTTTGAACATTCTCACTATTACAGTTCTTAAGATATGCGATGTTAAACATTGGCGTCCTATGCGGTATTCCTATACCCCCGCTGCTATTTTATTTCAATTCCGGGGCTCAGAAGATCCTACTACAAAAAGTTCAGCAAAATGCGTGCAGCGGCTCTTAAGATATGCGATAATTAATATTGGCATCCTATGGGGGGTACCAATTCCCCTGCCCCTATCGAAAAAATAAGTAGCCTATTTTATTTTTAGGGCTCACGTGATGTTACTGTAAAAATTTCAGGAAAATCGGTTCAGTATAATATTGGCATCCTATGGGGGGTACCAATTCCCCTGCCCCTATCGAAAAAATAAGTAGCCTATTTTATTTTTAGGGCTCACGTGATGTTACTGTAAAAATTTCAGGAAAATCGGTTCAGTATAATATTGGCATCCTATGGGGGGTACCAATTCCCCTGCCCCTATCGAAAAAATAAGTAGCCTATTTTATTTTTAGGGCTTTTTTTATTTTAGGACAGTAACATCACGTTTACTGTAAAAATTTCAGGAAAATCGGTTCAGTAGTTTCGGAGTCTATAAAGCGACAAACATACAAACATACAAACACACATAATTTAATTTTTATATATATAGATAATAAATTTTGACTTAAACTAGTTGTACCTTTAATATTTTCGTATGAAAAGGGATAATTCTTATGTTAAGAAACATCTTACCTGTCTTGTTAAAAAAAAAAATTATATTAAGGGAATATTAGAAATACCCTTATCATATTGATTGCAAATATTTTTTGCCCTTTGATTTACGATATAAAAGTACAAGGAAATTTAACTTTGTATTAAGATAAAAATTCAATAATGTAAATGTGTGAAAAATTGTTTGCTCTAAATTGCTGAAAAACTAATAATAATAGCTTCAACTTTTCTTAAACTATAAAACATAAAATGATCTAAAAAATGTGTATATCGTAGAAATAAATTGTTAAAATTTAGCATATATCAGGGGTCTGCGGGACCCTTAATTTAAAATTTAATCTCAACTACCTGTGCTTCATATTTATGTGTATCAGATGCTTTACCAAAATCTATCCACTTGCTTCGTTAAAAAATAAATCACTAAAATATTTTTAGTTTCGAATAAAATTTCATATTGCATTATTTTTAGCATTTTTTAAAATCATGTTTAGCAATTTTTGGCCATGTTTAAAGCCAGATTTAGCTGCATAATTATTTTAGATCTGATCACACTTTTAGGTTCTAAGGCAAGTTTACACTATCACACATTTCTTACGTATTCCATAATACTTTGTGAGATAGAAATGTAATGAGTTTTGTTGTGACTGTCAAAAAATTTAATGTAGCATTACAGTTTGTAGTCACACTATCACACATGAACATGCTTATTTTTTTCGTAATACTTGTCATTTTCATAATACATTGCATTCGCCACATTTTTACATTACTTGCGCAACTAACTTGCCGAGTCTGAAAGGGGTCTTATAGTGTAAACTAGTTTTAAACAGATATGCAACGAGACGGAAAATTTTGGGTTTTATTTTTTATTTTTGTCTCTTTCTTAGAAAGCTGCCCTTTTTGCATTTCTCTTTGCAACATCTTTTATGCTGAAATAAATTGAACACAAATTTATTCAGTTAGGATTTTTTGCAAAGCTGTTGTAAAAATTAACTTTTAAGTTTACCATAACACTAGTTTATAATATTTAGGTAAGTAAATAACATTATAAAACAAAGCAACATTACTAAATACTTTTGTTGAACTAATGCTTTTGTTTAACATAGTTTGTGTTTTGATATTTTTGATTTTATCACGCAATTTGTGTTGATTGTAGCGACCTGTTTTTACACATTGCCTTTTCACTACCAATAAACGCTCTCTTTCTTCGAAACCTGCCCTCGCAACTGATTTGTGCCTTTTTCACACGTCACTTTTTTACAGTTCTTTTTGGTATTCTGTGGTTCTAACTACGCGTTTTTGGTTTGAGATTCAGATAACAAGGTTATAAACAGCGACAAGGACTTCATGCACTCAAAAAAGTACTTCAGGCACCTAAAATAAGTAACTAAAAACGTGAAATATTCACCAAAACCAATAAAATATGCGCTTATTTAAAAAAAAAAACATAGCATTTTAATAGAGTATCATTAGAAAATATAATCTGAAGGTACGAAAAGTTAAAATGCAACATATGTACATGCGTATATAGAAAATTAAAACTCTTTGACGTTCGGCAAAAAGGAAATAAGACAAAAAATCCATTCTAGCATATAGCACTTTTTTCAGCACTTTCCCAAAACTATTTAGCACTTTTTTAACCTTTTTTTGTGATAAATTTTTATTTCTTCCAATTATTTTTAGCTTTTCACTAGATGTGCAAACATGTACATAAATATTAATACTGTTTTTTTCAGATATAAAATGATAATAGAATAGAAATAGATAATAGCTTAGTAGAAAAAGATGAACCCAAATGTGGAACAGCCTCCCTTAAAAATTTTAATTTTTTTAAAAAAATTAAAAGTGAATGTCCCGTCTCTCATAAAATGTTGGACAAATTCATTTTATATGACTGAAAATCGCACTAGGATTTGAAGATGGGTCCATAATTTACCATATGCCACATGTTAAGCGTCCTTCGTAAAATCATTTTAAAATGCATTAAATTCTAATATGATTGTATTATTGTATTGAGATTTGGTTTAATTTAAGTTTTTTTTTTTTATTTTTGAAGAGCGATCTATAATTAACGATTACGATTCAACATAAAATTTGCTCCTGGAAATCACTTTAATGCACCTAAAGGCCGGTATTCACTATCCTACTTAGTCGCACGATATGTCAAAAAAATCGTGTGTGCTCATAATGTATGACAGTGTGGCTTAAAAATGAATTGAGTGACAGATTTTTTTTGACGTCTGTCCGACTTGCAAATGTTTATGAAAATTTTCATAAAATGATATTTTCTATGCGATCAGAGTTGCATATTCTTGTAAAGTAGCTGAGTCATTTGAGTTTGCATCTTTTTTGTGGGATAGTGTGGCATCGACAGCAGATTTTGCAGACATTTTTTTATGTCAGATAGAATTCCGTCAGATTTTCGTGTGAATGAATCGTACGATTATGTAGGATAGTGAATACCGGCCTTAATAATATTTCTGAAACAAATCAGAATATATTATTTAAATTAGGCAACGAATTATACTACTGTGAGGTCAGGTTTTATGAAGATTGGCTTATAAATTATAGATCCCATATAAAACCCACTCCTGATTTATTCGAACTCACGTTGACGGTTATTAAAGATTCGGCATAGCCGAATATAGCACTCTTACTTCTTTTATATTTTATTCACAATTTAATTGTAAAAGACTTTAAAGTACTAACGGCCAATTTCGCCAAGTTCAGTTAAAATTAACTATCAGTTATAACAATACTTTATTAATTGATAAGCTCGAGGCCATTAACTAATAAGCTCAGTTATAACTATCGAAAACATATTGTTAACTGGAAGTTAAAGTAATTGTTAGTTTTAACTGAACTTGGTAAAATCGGCCGCATTTCATATAATTTTTTACCATGCTAATTATTTTCGAATTAATGTCAAATTAAATCAAGATTCTCTTGATTTTTTTTTTTGGCATTTTTTAGCATTTTTTCATTAAGTTTTGGCAACACTGGTCATGATCAGCTTTACACACTGAATTTCGAAACGTGTGGCAAAGAAAACATAAGGCAGGGGAAGCTTATACAAACTCTCTAAGAAAGAAGTATCACGAAAAGAAATTTTGAATTAAAAAAACTGCTTTATGAATTGTAAATATAACTGACACAAAGTTGTAACACAAACCGAACGTTTGGAACTATTTAAGGATTTTTAATTCATAGATCAAGAAGAAAATTCTAATTATTTTACCGATAGTCAAGCGGCCATAAGGTCCCTAGAGAGTGTGTTTATCACATCGAAAATTGTCCGAGAATGCCGAATGTCTCTGGAGGAGATAGCGGGGCATTCAGTGGTTACCCTTTATTGGGTCCCTGGACTAAGGGGCATGCATACATGTGAACTGTATGGCTGACCCGTTGAAGCATGCAGGAAGCACCTTGAATCGTAGCGGTGCCACATATGATTTAGGTGTTCTGCTTCCAAGAAGTTAGCAATTAATTACACACAAATTCATCGCATTGCCAGTCAGAGGTGGTTTGATGAAACTTCATGTGGGGAAACCAGGAAAATCTGGCCCATCATAGATGAAAAGAAGAAACGGCATGCATTAAGGCTGTCAAGACTTCACCCCACAACCCTAATTGCGTTTAAAACTGGCCACTAGCCTATTATACGCCCGAAAGTGGCGGCACCCTTACAATCCCCTATTTAATATTCCGTCTTCTCAGTGATTGTCCGGCTTTAGGAGACTTAAGTCTCAAACGAACAATCCTTATGTAAATAACCTGTCTCTCTGACATTGATTTTAACTGGATTCATTCTTTCTCCATTGAATCAACCGGCTGGCAGAGTGAGAATGTCAACAGCCAGGTAACATAGGACCCTTGGGAGACAGTGTAACATGGTAACGCAACGGGAACTAATTACTGGACCCACTTTATTCCCACATACGTAGAATTTGTATGAAAATCCGAAACGAAAATATGTATTTAGTTTAATATCTCAATTAGTAGGTCGCAAGTGGTAAAGTTTTATATACCATTGAATGCTGCTTCAAAAACCCTTTTCGATGATAACAAATTTTGTTTCTGTCTTCTTGGAGCAAAGTACAAAAAAATTCGAAAAACTGAAAAAAAGACCTTTTTTAAAAATGGTCCAGCTCACGGATGGTCAAAGCTAGAACCAAAATATTTTGGGAATCATCATAAAATATATCAACCTTTATTTTCAGAGGGGTAACAAAATCACTTTTTTTTTGAGTCGCTCTAATGTACACCTTATATTAACTTTGACATTTTTTATGATGACTCCCAAAATATTTGGGCTAATGATCTCTCTTGGGCTTTACCGCGTTAAAAAAATGGTCCAAAATGGTATTTTCATGAAAAGACTCTGTGATTTGATTTTTAAAAGGTTTTAATGCAGAATCGAAGAATTCCTAAATATCTATTATATTTAGTCAAGAAAAAAAAATACAATTTTTTACGCGGCTCACGGGAAATTATCGGTAGATCCAAAATATTGAAGAGTCAATTGTAGGGGAAAAAAATAAAAGATAAACTAACTGTTAGTAGTTGTGGTTTTGTTTAACTGGACATTTACACATGAAAGTAGTTTCTTGAAAGTCCCAATACACTCACACTTTTTCACTAACACATTTACATTTGTCTACTTTCAGTCCAACTTTACGCGCGAAAAACATAACCCTTCCTTGACAGTTGGGTAAAAAGAATATGGCAAATTATTTGGTTAAATACCAAATACAAAAACTTTAAATTTTATTAAACTTATATTTTATAAACCATTAGGAAAATGTTAAGACATACAAAAACGTCATCATTAGCTTGCCCGGCATACACGCGGACCTTGTATTCACCTTCAGCGTTCCGAGATGGTAGTACCACATAAGTTGGCTCGGTAATATTGATATCAATCCTTTGCTATAGTGCATAAATAAGAAGAATGACAAATATTAATTAACCAGTCAATTAAATCTAAACGAAAATCTCAGTATTGAGTAGTGTTGGTCATACCGGATTCCCCGGGACGAAAATCCCGGAAATTTGTGTGGAAATTCTTTAATTATGGCAACTTTAATGCCAAGCAATGGACATAAAATCCGATAAGTAAGGCAATGTTTGGTGCTCTAAAATTTCGAACTAGTAAAAGAAGGCGGTAAAAATGTACTCAATTTTAAAACTTGTAAAGACCTATATTTATTTTATAAAAACGAAAAAAGTTCTTCCTACTTATTTAGAAAATTTTTGGATTTGATATGCAGTGCAGCTGGAAAAACGATTTTTTGGATTAGATTTTGCAAATGCTTACTGCATACTATTCTGTATATATTGAATGTAGAAATTAGTAAAGAAAACGATATCTCGTTTCATAGAAAATAATTTTCATATAAAAAGGAATTACAAGTTTTTGAAGGAAGTGGTGAGAAAACTGAAAGTGTCCAGAGATTATATACAGCCTGGCCCACGATGTCGATCGGCGAGCGACAACAAGCCACTCATGGTCGTTCTCATAAGCGTCCCACTAACTATAAACTTGTCGGTCGACAGGTTTTACGTTTCAAACGTAATCCATTTCTTTATTGTCAAATAAATATATTGCTACATCAACTATTACACAAAAAAAAACGCTATTTTGAAAATTGAAATCGGCAAAACATCTAAATTAAGCCATCAAAATACAGACCTGTGCTACTTGATTTGCTACAAACAAGGCGAATTCATACAAGGTGGTCTTGTTTTGAAAATGGATACAACTCTGTAAAGTATTTAAACGTTGTGACAAAAATTACATCACTGTGGTGAATATATTAGCTGTGTGTCAAAAATATATGCTGTCACAATTTCATTTTGTTCTTAATTTTAAATAGTGTGTTCTAAAATGTAATAATTTAAAAACATTTTAAGTTTCATAAGACTAAGTGAAAATTATAGAATTTATGAAAGATTCCCCATAACTACCAGAACGGCTTACCGTTTTGACATATGGTTAGTGATCAGCTGTTGGCTACAAATGAGAACAAATCAGTTAATAAAAAAAGTTTTCAGCAATAGAATTTTGTAAAAGTTTTTAGAAAACAAAAAATTTGTTAAGTGGTGTTGTTTTGCCACACTATCCCACAAAAAAGATGCATACTCAAATGGCTCAGCTAATATCATAGTATAGCTGATATCATATAATCTATCATTTCATGAAAATTTTCATAAACATTTGCAAGTCTAACAGACTTTCCAAAAAAATCTGTCACTCAATTAATTTTTTAGCCAAACAATTCGTACGACTGAATAGGATAGTGTTTCGCAGGCTTTAGTGTGGCGCACATTTGTATGAAAAATATTACTTAAGTGGGGCGCATATCAGCTGTGAGTCGTTGAAAATGCAAGCCAGCAATAGCTGTCGACATCATGAGCTGGGCTAATAATGTTTGAAACGCGTTTATTCATTAACAGGACTCTTCTTGATTTAAATTAGAAATACGGCGTCAAACGATTCTGTGAATGTTTATTCTGTACTAAAATCCTATTTTCAAAGAAATATTTTGTAATATTTTGCTTTAATAATTTAACTATTTTGGTTTTATATTAATGCTGTTGGCTTTGCATTAAATATAAACTTTAAATGCATTTATAAACTTATTAAATAGGTTTCATAAATTGTTTTTTGTTCGAATTAACTAAGTTAAATAATATTTTGCACCGTTTTGTATTGTGCGGGAATTCCCCTGATTTCCCGGTAAGTCAAAAAGTCCGGGAAAAGTAAAACTTTAGTTCTAAGGTATTTCTATTCTTAAAATGTTGCAGATTTGAAATCATGTTGGTAGTAGACTTACATTTAAATTTCAGTTAAAGCATTTTTGATATTGGGATGTTTAAAAACGGGATTACTAATACATACTTACACCTTTCGTAAATGGACAAGTTTGTTGTTCCTCAGGCGTGTTTTTTAAATAACTATTCCATACTTCCGATTTCCTAAAACAGGATGTACAAGCATCTTCACGTTTTTGAGTGAAGACTGTAGGCTGCCATGTACCACGTTCCTTTTTAAACATTTCAACAGATAACTGCAACAATTAAAACCAGTTTTAAGCAAAATTAAGATAATTGTATGCAATAAACTTCTTAAGCTCAAATTTATTTAAATTTTTAATTACCGGTAATGGACCCTTCGCCGTATTTTTTACTAATGCATACCCCTGAACTATTAAACTTCCATCCCCGTTTTCTTCTAAACGTATGTTACTCATATCAATCACCTTATCAATAAAGTTATCTGGATATTCCACACATGAAGAGAAAATTTTTTCATCTAGAAATTCAAATTCATATTTATTTTGACCACGAACAAACTGGAAAAAAAGAATTCTGGCATTAAAAAAATTTGACATGATTTTTATTAACGTAATAATTAAGTTAAAATGGAATTGGAGATATTCACAATGTTAACTCTTATATATCTAGCTTAGATAGTTTACTATAATTACAGCTATTATCAAAATAGTGAAGACAAAAGGATATAATTTAATGTGTACCGTGTATAAATGAGGACTCCTATAAAATTAAAAAAAAAGATTTTAGTACGTAGTATCATTATAACTCACATATATCGAACTCGCTATTGTTAACAATAATACTTTCAACTCCATTGTTTTAATCAAAATAAATAAAATAATTATTAAAAATTTTTATTTATACTTAATTATTTTTAATTCAAAGACATGCAATTTAAAAGTAATTATATATTATTTATTTTACAACGAATTGTAACAATTTTATACAATTTGTTGATAATGCTAATAGATTAACTGCCTAAAACATTTGCACTTATGTCAAGTAATTCTATAATAACGAATCTGTCATCAATTTTTCTATTAGACTCTTTAGATATGTATATGTATATGTGTGTAAATATATTAAGGTGGGTCGAAAAAAATTTGTGCCAGTCACTCCTAGAATGAGAGATATATTAACGAAGTTTCTGAAAATTTTAAACTACAAAATGTGTAAATAACTCTTTGCTAGTGCTAGATAGCTAGTGATAAAAATCAGCTGCCAAAAATCGTTTCTGAAGTGTCCACAATTTACCTTTTAAATACCGGTTTGGAATTTTGCCAGAATGCTACGTTTGGAGTGTTAGGCGCCCCTATTGCGGTTCACAACTCAACTCAGTTGAGTTGTAATTAAAACCACTGGTTGTGATGAGTTGTAATTGTTTGATGTTTTTGTTCGCCACAATATAGCAAAGTTGTAAACCATAATACAAAAATGAAGAAATTACAACTCAACTGAGTTGAGTTATGAACCGTAATAGGGGCCTTACATTTTCTTCTTGTGAAGCATAATTCGTTAAATTTGTGTTAAATTAATGTATTGCTTGTGTACACAAAAACGAAATTAATTACAAAGTGCAAAAATGCTAAAAAAAAATTAAATTTTTTTTAAACTTATTTTATAAAATTTATATGTATACAACAGAATACAAAAATGTTTATATATCAAAACAAGTAAGTATGGTCGGCCAAGCCCAACCATATGATACCCTACACTACAGTATATAAGAACACATTTTTCAAGTATACCTATTTGGGACCTAGTTTTGAAAAATTCATACTTAATGTGGCGATATAAATAACGATCTATCTATGTTTTAAACTTCATTAAAATCTGTTAGATAGTTTCAGGGACGCAGAAATTGCTCCTTATCTCCTCTCGTGATCCTATTTTTGAAAAATATGCATATTAAGCATATTTAATTGAGCCATGAAGTCCTAAAATTTATTAAAGCTATCCCATTTATAAGTTAATGAATGCCACGGCTTGATTTTTTTTTGCTAGAAATATACAATTTTAATAAAAATTTTTAAACTGATTAATGATTGTTTCTTTTCTACAAAAAAATTTTACATTTTATTTAAAATATGCAATTTGGTGTTCGTTTCTTAAAAATAATTATTCCATCAGATATTATATCAAATATTATCTCAGGTGGAGACCCTGTGTTATAACAACTGTCTCATAACATTTATTATAATATTAATACTAACACTATTTAAGAGTCCACACCTAAGATAAAACTCTCTGCGATTGAATTTGACGTTTGCTAATATAAAAATCGTATATCTTACACAGGGTCTCCACCTGAGATAATATAAAAATCGTATATCTTACACAGGGTCTCCACCTGAGATAAGATTTTTATATTAGCAAACGTCAAATTCAATCGCAGAGAGTATTATCTTACGTGTGGACTCTCAAATAGTGACACATATAAAACAATAATAAGCCACCATTATTAAAATGTGTAATTTATTAATGCAAATAGTGGCAATCTTGTGAAAAGTGTTTAAAAACCCAATATTTTAAATTAAAAAAATCAAAAAACTAAAAAACAGAATAAAAACGATGCAAGTTTACTGTACGAGAATCAGTCGATTATGTAATCTTATAAGATACACATACATACGTATTTTTGACAGATCATCTTATAACAGGTATCCACCTGAGATAATATCTGAGAGAACGTCGGCAGAATGAGAGAATACATTTCTTCATGTTAATCAAGGCGAATTCACTAGAAGGTGAGGTCAACTCTACAACAACACTGTTTCTGTGGTCCATCTGTCAAAAATATTGCTAGTAAAGAAAATGTTTGTTTACATAAAAAAAACTAGTTCGTATACAAACTTTGACAAATCGACCACCGAAAAAAATAACCATATGCTGACTTGACCCCACCTTCTAGTCAATTCGCCTTGATGTTAATCTTACTATTCAACAAGGGGAACACGTATCTTATAAGATTTCATAATCTACTGATTCTCTTACAGGAAACTTGTATCGTTTTTATTCTTTTTTTTTTAGTTTTTTGATTTTTTAGTTTAAAACATTGTTTTTTTAAACACTTTTCACAGTATTGGCACTATTTGCATTAATAAATTACACATTTTAATAATAGTGGCTTATTATTTTTTTATATATGTGTATGTATGTATGTGTATTTTTGACAGCTCATCTTATAAGATAGTTGTTATAAGATTTCTTATAACAACTGTCTCATAACATTTATTATAATATTAATATTAACACTATTTGAAAGATCATACGAGTATATGTATATAGCGGGTACTACTTCACTTGGATTTTAAGTCGTTAAAAGGTCAACTTCCTATAGGTTTAGTATGGGCGGAAGTAATAAAAGCCATTAAAAGGTCATCGTTGTTTTTTTTAGCCATTAAAATTTTTTTTAGCCATTAAAAATTTTCCAAAGCCATTAAAAAGCCATTAAAATTATCCAAAAGCCATAAAAATGTCATAAAATTTTTAAAAAAGCCATAAAAATGTCATAAAATTTTAAAAAAGGTAAAATTAGGGGGGAAATTCCTGAACACGTGTTAAAGTAGGTCAAATGAACACGTGTTAAAAAAGGTCAAATTTTTAAAAAAAAAAAAAATTTTCAAAAACAAAGTAATAAAAAAAAGTCGTTAAATTTTATAGGAAAGCAATGCACAAGTGGTGGGTGCATTGTTGAAGCCTTTCTTTTGTTGTGATCGATAGACAGACAGCCAGACAGACATAGAGATATGTAGATAGATAGACATACAGACCTTGTAGATGCACTTGAGAAAAGATGTGATTTATTTTTGTGTGTGTTTTGTGGAAGACAGACACTTGATTTTGAAAAAAAATTTTTGTGGACAATTTTTTCAAAGCGCTGATATTAAAATTAATAATTTATGGGGTGTGAGATGATAAGGGTATTGTATTGGAGTGTGTCTTGAATATGGATAGATTTACAGACAGACCTTGAGGAAGAAATTGGAAAAATATTTTTTTTTTTATTTTTGTGTGTGTTTTGTGGAAGACAGACATACTGTGTACTTGTCGATGCACTTGTTGAAGCCTTTCTTTTGTTGTGATCGATAGACGGACTTACTGTGTAGATGCACTTGAGAAAAGATATGATTTAGTTTTGTGGATATGTATGCATGTAGATTAATAGGTAGACAGACAGACATACTGTGTACTTGTCGATGCACTTGATTTTGAAAAAAATTTTTGTGGACAATTTTTTCAAAGCGCTGATATTAAAATTAATAATTTATGGGGTGTGAGATGATAAGGGTATTGTATTGGAGTGTGTCTTGAATATAGATAGATAGATACACAGACAGACCTTGAGGAAGAAATTGGAAAAATTTTTTTTTTTTATTTTTGTGTGTGTTTTGTGGATTGTTGGGAGAAAATACACATTTCTGATAAAAGTCCTTTTTTGTTGTGTGTGTGTTTATGGGTAACCAGATGGAGGGTTGTTGTTATTTTGTTTGTTTGGGTGATCGACGAAAATATTATTGGATGGATAGACAGACAGACAGACAGACATACAGACAGACTGGCTTCGTAACAGCAAATGGTTTTTCAATTTTATTTGGGGTTGAAGAATAAATTCAAAGTATCTATAAATTATGATTTTATTTAGTTATTAAAAAAAAAAAAAAATTGTATAGATGCAATTGGTGTTTCTATTTTTATTTTGGAGTGGATAGGGAAATATGAAACCATTCTTGAAAATTTTTTAAAAAAAATTTCAAAACAAAGTGTTGGGTGCATTGTTGAAGCCTTTCTTTTGTTGTGATCGATAGACAGACAGCCAGACAGACATAGAGATATGTAGATAGATAGACATACAGACCTTGTAGAAGCAATTGGAAAATATTGTTGATAATTCTATCTTTTTATTTTCTTGAATTATGTGAAGAAAAAATTTTTGTTGAGGAAACACACAAAGCTGATAAGCGCATTTTTTATTTTTTTTTTATGTGTGATTATGGAGAGCCAGATGCAGGGATGTTGTGGTTGTTGTTGTTTTGCTTGTTGTAATGATCGAGTGTATTCGAAACAACTTGTAGAAGTAATTGCAAAATATTTTTGATAATGCTTTTTTTTTTTTTTTTTCTTGAATTATGTGAAGAAAAAATTTTGTAGAACCAATTGGAAAATATTTTTGATAAGGCTTTTTTTTTTTGAATTAGGTGATGAAAAATAACTAATTAAATTATGAATTTATTAAGTTATTAAAAATAGACAGACAGACAGACAGACAGACAGCTATAGAGATAGATAGATAGACATACAGACCTTGTAGAAGCAATTGAAAAATATTGTTTATAAGACTTCCTTTTTTTTTTATTTATATTTATTAAATAAAAAATAATTAAAAATCTAAAAAAGTTTTACGATATATTGTTAATATGTTTATTCTTAGTGATGGATAATAAGTACATAAGTTTACCCCCTAAACTATAAAAAGTTTTCCCCCTGTAACCATCTCATTCTTGGTTAAGTATATAAATACTGTGAAATTTGTTTTTGCTATAAGTTCACCTACACCCAACCGGTTACGGCTGGTACGTTCCCACTCACTAACCAACCGAACGTCTTTTCTCTTATCGACATTTTCCATGGTTAAAAAATATTGGTTGAAAAAAAAAAATATATGGAGCCTATTACAGATTTAATTTTGAAATGTAATTTTTAAATAAAATATAAGCAAAACTATAAAGATAACATGCTTTATATATATTTTATATCAGTTTTGTTAGAGACAATGCCGCAGCAAGATAGTTTTGTAATCGTTGATCTGCAAGGATTTTGTATTGCAAATAAATTATATGCAAAAGAAGTCTGCATTTCAGTCTCTGATTTCGAAAGCCAAACTTTTCTCATTGAATCACCATTAAAATATTCAGAATTAACTAATAAGGATAGGATAACAAATAAATGGTTATATAATCACTTGCATGGATTATATTGGGATACTGGAGAGTCTACACTGAAAGAGTTAATAGAATACTTAATATCAGTTATGAAAAAAAGAAAAGAAGAAGAAGAATATCCTGTTGTATATGTTAAAGGAATTGAAAAAGTTAGATGGTTAAAAGAACTACTTAGAGGAGAAATAGAAATATATATATTTAATTTAGATTATTGGAATTGTCCGAATATAAAAACTTTATATAAAAATAATTCTAATATAAATAATTGTAAAAATCATAATAATATCAATCAAATATGTGCTGAAAAGAATGTAATTTTACTTAGAAATTTTCTAAATTTATATCTAAATAAAGAAAACCTTATTAATCAATAAAACATTTGAAGTTAATAATTTTATTTTTTTAGTTAATCCTTAGTCTTTATACAGAGTACATTACTTTTACTATTTTAAATATTTT
This sequence comes from Pollenia amentaria, assembly GCA_943735925.1. Classification (NCBI taxonomy): domain Eukaryota; kingdom Metazoa; phylum Arthropoda; class Insecta; order Diptera; family Polleniidae; genus Pollenia; species Pollenia amentaria. The sequence goes on along the minus strand of OX031010.1, from coordinate 175,431,737 downwards.
TCTTCATACTTATCACCTATTTTGCTACAGTTCTTTCGTGTAATTCGTATGATTTGGTTTAGTTAGTGTGATTTGTTTTGCTTTGTTGCTGTTTGATGTAAATTCCGTACTCTTTACACTTCATATTTGCTCGTTTATATCACACTAATTACAATTAATTTGCAATTGTATGTTTTTTTTTTTTTTTGTTATATGTATTTTGCACAACATAGCATTTGATTTGTTAGCAAAGAGTGAGCAACAATCAGTATTTAAAAAACAAACGAATGTCTTGAAACGGCTTTAAATGCATTTGTACAGAGGTTTAATACATACATATTATTATGAAAAATGTTTATTCACAATACTTTAACATTTCTCGATGTCAAACACTTTATGAACAACATTTGTTAGCATTTAAGTTTATTAATCTTTATAAACGTATTTTTAATTTTAAATCTGAAAAAACTGAAAAAAAAAGAAATATCTAATTATATTTTCAAAAATAAAACACAATTTTTTTTTATCTTTTTATTTTTATTTATTATAAATCATCATCATCATCATCATCACTTCCCATTTCACTATTGGAAGTGAGATCAATTTGCATGGAACATAGTATATTAGGCGGGGGGGGAACTTTATCTATTGCATAACACTCCCCCACCTTTTGATCATATGTGCACTAGTTATTTTTGTCGGCAGTGAGGACACGATATCCTTTTCCAACTTCTTGCACAACCAAGGCATAAATAGTGGGTGCATCCTAGGAATATAAGCTCCTTTCCATATAAAATAGTGCAAACCAATTTCGCATTTATAACGTCTTTTGTATAGAACTTCCAACGGAGAATCGGGAGCTCGATTCTCTTCCTCCTGCTTTTTTATAAACTGCAGAATTTTTTTTGTATCTTCTCCTTCTTTTGCTGCAGTTTTTTCATTTTTTTGTTTTGTTTTGTTAATTTAAGAATTTGTAATGAACAAATATTTATTCTAACTACTCTATTTATATTTAAAAAAAAAAATTTTTTTTTGTTTATGTGTACAAGCAAAAGGCATTGCACTTGAAAATATGTCAACGCAAGCGATTTGACTAAAAAATACTAGATTCGAAATATTATGAGGAATAATATTCCAAAACATAATGTGTAAATGCAAGCAGACAGAAAATAAGCCAATGCACTTGAAATAAAGTAATAAGCAATATAGAAAATAGTTTAAAATAAGAAATTGAATGAAAATTGTTGTCTTGGTTGTGTAAGAGGGTGGAAAAATGCTTATTGAGATAAAAAAACTAATTGTAGTGAGTTTGTCAAACCACATCACAACTACATAAAAATAATGTGTAGAGTGTCTATTATAACACAACTATCCAACAATAACAATACTAAGAACAATATAAAATTCATAATTTAATTTTTCTGCAACATGGAACCGCTTGACACCTCTTTAAGTGTGACCACACATAAGACAATGTTTATGTGTACAAGCAAAAGGCATTGCACTTGAAAATATGTCAACGCAAGCGATTTGACTAAAAAATATTAGATTCGAAATATTATGAGGAATAATATTCCAAAACATAATGTGTAAATGCAAGCAGACAGAAAATAAGCCAATGCACTTGAAATAAAGTAATAAGCAATATAGAAAATAGTTTAAAATAAGAAATTGTATGGATAGATATATAGACAGGCATAAGTACAGACTGTTTTAGAGCAATTGGTGTTTTACATGTATTTGTTTATGATTAAGAATTCATATCAGAGCTATAATTATAATTATAATCTTATTCCATCACCAACTTTAGATCTTCGAATATCTCGTTGTATACTTTTAACGAAACAGATTCCTTAAATAGCTAAACAGCTTTTTAAAACAGCTAAACAGCTTTTAAAAACAGCTAAACAGCTTTTTAAAACAGCTAAACAGCTTTTTAAAACAGCTAAACAGCTTTTTAAAACAGCTAAACAGCTTTTTAAAACAGCTAAACAGCTTTTTAAAACAGCTAAACAGCTAATTAAAACAATTTCTCCCACATTAGCGCAAAACTCCCATTACCCCATATACAAATACATTTAATTGTGATCACTTGTGTTTACAATTTATATATAAAAAATATGGTTTGAAATAAAAATAACATTTTAACGTTTGATTTCCTTCATAATTTTTTCTATTTTACAATTTTTTCTTATTATCTAAATTTACAATTTATCTTATCATTTAAAAAACATAAAATTAATTAAAAATCTATATTTACGTTGAGAAGATTGTCATTATCCTCTTCCATAAGTTCAGGATAGTTATTTATTCTAAAATGACCCCATGCATATGTATCAACACCATTATCTCTAATAAATCTCTTATCATCTGAATAGCTTAAAGTTAACTTATTTATATGTTGAGTATATATTTGATGAGCCTTAGATCTAAATATATACATTGAATCATAATATAATTTCTTTTCTAATAGACATTTTCTAAAGTCATTTATACTTAATTTACTAGTTACACAATGCTTAACCCCCTTAATTTTTTTAATTTCCTGACCTACCCTATCAATTTTCACTGAATACATTTTAGCCCTTAATCCAATGAATTCCTTAATAATTTTTCCATTACACTCATCCTTCATCATCCCTAAAACTTTTTTATTAAGAAGTGGGATATTGTAGACATTATCTATCGGATATGCAGATGTATCAAAATGAGTATTTATATCATTTTTAATATCTCTGTATAGATCATCTGTTTTAATATCATATATGAAGGAATCCGTATCCATATAGTTTAAACGAATATTATCAAGATATTTGGGTTTCATGTAATCATAATGAAAATTATACATTTTCCATTTTGATAGTTCTAAAACGGAAAACCCAATATAAATTGGTTTGTTATATACAGTACTTACTCTTCTCAATTCAATAGCCATCATATTGTCATTAATTTTAAGTGCGCTATGAAAATTATGTTTAGCTATTAAAGCTCTAGCTCCTAACCGTTTACGTCTGTTCTCCCATTCGCACACTATTTTAATGTCCTTTCTCTTGTCAACATTTTTCCATAGTCTTTCCATAGACAGTATTATTTAAAAGTTTAAAAAAATTTTGTTCAAAAGAGTTTTTAGCTAAAGTCCGATGATGATTATTCAAATCAATATATATCTTTAGCCAATCTGATTGATTAAATTCAAGAACTCTATGAATTTTTTTTAGAATTAATCCATGTTGAATACATTGCTGCAATGTACGGTAGTGTATTACATAGTTAGTTTTATTATTTAAATCTGCTATTAGTTTTGTCTGTTTCATTATTTAAATTTTTTTTGTTTTTCCACACAAAATGGTAAATCATTATGAAAGTCGTGTAACGCGGATGGATATTCCAAATCTACTTCTAGTATATAACCTAATGGAGAATCGTCTTTTATATTAGTGACATCAAAATTATCAATATTTTACATCCATTTAAAATTTTTATAGGGAAGATATTGCGACATTGCATAGCCGTATAAATTATTAACATCTAAATACATTAGATAATTTTGATTCCTTGTTAGAGTTATAATCATTTATATATTTATTGTTAGCAATAGAATGTCGTTTACTGCATTGTACAATACCTACCCTTAAGGTTTTCTTTATTTAGATATAAATTTAGAAAATTTCTAAGTAAAATTACATTCTTTTCAGCACATATTTGATTGATATTATTATTATGATTTTTTACAAATATTTATATTAGAATTATTTTTATATTAAGTTTTTATATTCGGACAATTCCAATAATCTAAATTAATTATGCATATATTACTTGAAATTATTAATTTAGCCTTTTCGGTAAAAACAGTTGATTATACAAGATTCTCATCATTTTTATTACGTATTAGAATCAATTCATGTTTTGCATTCAAAAATATTATTGTTATAGTCTTCAGCGAATCCCAACAACAATTTAAGTGGTACATAAAAATTAAAATAGCCACTTACGAGATCAATATCATTAATTTTATTCCGTCGAGCATTTTACATTCCATTTCTATCTATCTATTGGTTATAATAAAACCAATTTTTAATAGTACTTGATGTTCCTAAAAGTCTCGTTTGATCAATTTCAACACCATTTACTTCGTAACGGATTTCATCAAATGTATGTGCTGCAGAAGATACTAATTTTGTATTGCTATCATCTTTATCCTTCTACATATATAAAACTTTTCCGACGGTAAATCATACAAGTCTGGATTTTGTATTATAATACGAATTTTATCGTTATTATTGTAAGATTGTAAATGTGGGGTATACGTATGGTAGGCCTTTTAATTTTATTTGCATCGGACAAAGGTTTATCCAGAACATCTATTATTGAACTCATGGTTTCTTCAATTTTAAATTTAATGATTTTAGAAATTCTTTATTTGATTGCGTTAAGTTGATATTTTTTTTTTAATGAATTCTATGAATTTAATTTATTTTTCAATATTTTGTTAGCAGAAGAAGAAGAACGTAAAACTTCAATATTTTGTTAGCAGAAGAAGAAGAAGAAGAACGTAAAACTTTGTTTTTAGGTTATATAATTCTTGTAAATAGTCATTATTTTATTGGTTTTTAATGAATTCTATGAATTTAATTTTTTTTTCAATATTTTGTTAGCAGGAGAAGAAGAAGAAGAACGTAAAACTTTGTTTTTAGATATATTATTCTTGTAAATTGGCAAATAGATGAGATTCCGAGGAATCTCATTTATTTGCCAGTCAAATAAATGAGAATCTCATTTATTTGCCAATTTACAAGAATAATATATCTAAAAACAAAGTTTTACGTTCTTCTTCTTCTTCTCCTGCTAACAAAATATTGAAAAAAAAATTAAATTCATAGAATTCATTAAAAACCAATAAAATAATGACTATTTACAAGAATTATATAACCTAAAAACAAAGTTTTACGTTCTTCTTCTTCTTCTTCTGCTAACAAAATATTGAAGTTTTACGTTCTTCTTCTTCTGCTAACAAAATATTGAAAAATAAATTAAATTCATAGAGTTCATTAAAAAAAAAATATCAACTTAACGCAATCAAATAAAGAATTTCTAAAATCATTAAATTTAAAATTGAAGAAACCATGAGTTCAATAATAGATGTTCTGGATAAACCTTTGTCCGATGCAAATAAAATTAAAAGGCCTACCATACGTATACCCCACATTTACAATCTTACAATAATAACGATAAAATTCGTATTATAATACAAAATCCAGACTTGTATGATTTACCGTCGGAAAAGTTTTATATATGTAGAAGGATAAAGATGATAGCAATACAAAATTAGTATCTTCTGCAGCACATACATTTGATGAAATCCGTTACGAAGTAAATGGTGTTGAAATTGATCAAACGAGACTTTTAGGAACATCAAGTACTATTAAAAATTGGTTTTATTATAACCAATAGATAGATAGAAATGGAATGTAAAATGCTCGACGGAATAAAATTAATGATATTGATCTCGTAAGTGGCTATTTTAATTTTTATGTACCACTTAAATTGTTGTTGGGATTCGCTGAAGACTATAACAATAATATTTTTGAATGCAAAACATGAATTGATTCTAATACGTAATAAAAATGATGAGAATCTTGTATAATCAACTGTTTTTACCGAAAAGGCTAAATTAATAATTTCAAGTAATATATGCATAATTAATTTAGATTATTGGAATTGTCCGAATATAAAAACTTAATATAAAAATAATTCTAATATAAATATTTGTAAAAAATCATAATAATAATATCAATCAAATATGTGCTGAAAAGAATGTAATTTTACTTAGAAATTTTCTAAATTTATATCTAAATAAAGAAAACCTTAAGGGTAGGTATTGTACAATGCAGTAAACGACATTCTATTGCTAACAATAAATATATAAATGATTATAACTCTAACAAGGAATCAAAATTATCTAATGTATTTAGATGTTAATAATTTATACGGCTATGCAATGTCGCAATATCTTCCCTATAAAAATTTTAAATGGATGTAAAATATTGATAATTTTGATGTCACTAATATAAAAGACGATTCTCCATTAGGTTATATACTAGAAGTAGATTTGGAATATCCATCCGCGTTACACGACTTTCATAATGATTTACCATTTTGTGTGGAAAAACAAAAAAAATTTAAATAATGAAACAGACAAAACTAATAGCAGATTTAAATAATAAAACTAACTATGTAATACACTACCGTACATTGCAGCAATGTATTCAACATGGATTAATTCTAAAAAAAAATTCATAGAGTTCTTGAATTTAATCAATCAGATTGGCTAAAGATATATATTGATTTGAATAATCATCATCGGACTTTAGCTAAAAACTCTTTTGAACAAAATTTTTTTAAACTTTTAAATAATACTGTCTATGGAAAGACTATGGAAAAATGTTGACAAGAGAAAGGACATTAAAATAGTGTGCGAATGGGAGAACAGACGTAAACGGTTAGGAGCTAGAGCTTTAATAGCTAAACATAATTTTCATAGCGCACTTAAAATTAATGACAATATGATGGCTATTGAATTGAGAAGAGTAAGTACTGTATATAACAAACCAATTTATATTGGGTTTTCCGTTTTAGAACTATCAAAATGGAAAATGTATAATTTTCATTATGATTACATGAAACCCAAATATCTTGATAATATTCGTTTAAACTATATGGATACGGATTCCTTCATATATGATATTAAAACAGATGATCTATACAGAGATATTAAAAATGATATAAATACTCATTTTGATACATCTGCATATCCGATAGATAATGTCTACAATATCCCACTTCTTAATAAAAAAGTTTTAGGGATGATGAAGGATGAGTGTAATGGAAAAATTATTAAGGAATTCATTGGATTAAGGGCTAAAATGTATTCAGTGAAAATTGATAGGGTAGGTCAGGAAATTAAAAAAATTAAGGGGGTTAAGCATTGTGTAACTAGTAAATTAAGTATAAATGACTTTAGAAAATGTCTATTAGAAAAGAAATTATATTATGATTCAATGTATATATTTAGATCTAAGGCTCATCAAATATATACTCAACATATAAATAAGTTAACTTTAAGCTATTCAGATGATAAGAGATTTATTAGAGATAATGGTGTTGATACATATGCATGGGGTCATTTTAGAATAAATAACTATCCTGAACTTATGGAAGAGGATAATGACAATCTTCTCAACGTAAATATAGATTTTTAATTAATTTTATGTTTTTTAAATGATAAGATAAATTGTAAATTTAGATAATAAGAAAAAATTGTAAAATAGAAAAAATTATGAAGGAAATCAAACGTTAAAATGTTATTTTTATTTCAAACCATATTTTTTATATATAAATTGTAAACACAAGTGATCACAATTAAATGTATTTGTATATGGGGTAATGGGAGTTTTGCGCTAATGTGGGAGAAATTGTTTTAATTAGCTGTTTAGCTGTTTTAAAAAGCTGTTTAGCTGTTTTAAAAAGCTGTTTAGCTGTTTTAAAAAGCTGTTTAACTGTTTTAAAAAGCTGTTTAACTGTTTTAAAAAGCTGTTTAGCTGTTTTAAAAAGCTGTTTAGCTGTTTTAAAAAGCTGTTTAGCTGTTTTAAAAAGCTGTTTAGCTGTTTTTAAAAGCTGTTTAGCTGTTTTAAAAAGCTGTTTAGCTATTTAAGGAATCTGTTTCGTTAAAAGTATACAACGAGATATTCGAAGATCTAAAGTTGGTGATGGAATAAGATTATAATTATAATTATAGCTCTGATATGAATTCTTAATCATAAACAAATACATGTAAAACACCAATTGCTCTAAAACAGTCTGTACTTATGCCTGTCTATATATCTATCCATACAATTTCTTATTTTAAACTATTTTCTATATTGCTTATTACTTTATTTCAAGTGCATTGGCTTATTTTCTGTCTGCTTGCATTTACACATTATGTTTTGGAATATTATTCCTCATAATATTTCGAATCTAATATTTTTTAGTCAAATCGCTTGCGTTGACATATTTTCAAGTGCAATGCCTTTTGCTTGTACACATAAACATTGTCTTATGTGTGGTCACACTTAAAGAGGTGTCAAGCGGTTCCATGTTGCAGAAAAATTAAATTATGAATTTTATATTGTTCTTAGTATTGTTATTGTTGGATAGTTGTGTTATAATAGACACTCTACACATTATTTTTATGTAGTTGTGATGTGGTTTGACAAACTCACTGCAATTAGTTTTTTTATCTCAATAAGCATTTTTCCACCCTCTTACACAACCAAGACAACAATTTTCATTCAATTTCTTATTTTAAACTATTTTCTATATTGCTTATTACTTTATTTCAAGTGCATTGGCTTATTTTCTGTCTGCTTGCATTTACACATTATGTTTTGGAATATTATTCCTCATAATATTTCGAATCTAGTATTTTTTAGTCAAATCGCTTGCGTTGACATATTTTCAAGTGCAATGCCTTTTGCTTGTACACATAAACAAAAAAAAATTTTTTTTTTTAAATATAAATAGAGTAGTTAGAATAAATATTTGTTCATTACAAATTCTTAAATTAACAAAACAAAACAAAAAAATGAAAAAACTGCAGCAAAAGAAGGAGAAGATACAAAAAAAATTCTGCAGTTTATAAAAAAGCAGGAGGAAGAGAATCGAGCTCCCGATTCTCCGTTGGAAGTTCTATACAAAAGACGTTATAAATGCGAAATTGGTTTGCACTATTTTATATGGAAAGGAGCTTATATTCCTAGGATGCACCCACTATTTATGCCTTGGTTGTGCAAGAAGTTGGAAAAGGATATCGTGTCCTCACTGCCGACAAAAATAACTAGTGCACATATGATCAAAAGGTGGGGGAGTGTTATGCAATAGATAAAGTTCCCCCCCCGCCTAATATACTATGTTCCATGCAAATTGATCTCACTTCCAATAGTGAAATGGGAAGTGATGATGATGATGATGATGATTTATAATAAATAAAAATAAAAAGATAAAAAAAAATTGTGTTTTATTTTTGAAAATATAATTAGATATTTCTTTTTTTTTCAGTTTTTTCAGATTTAAAATTAAAAATACGTTTATAAAGATTAATAAACTTAAATGCTAACAAATGTTGTTCATAAAGTGTTTGACATCGAGAAATGTTAAAGTATTGTGAATAAACATTTTTCATAATAATATGTATGTATTAAACCTCTGTACAAATGCATTTAAAGCCGTTTCAAGACATTCGTTTGTTTTTTAAATACTGATTGTTGCTCACTCTTTGCTAACAAATCAAATGCTATGTTGTGCAAAATACATATAACAAAAAAAAAAAAAACATACAATTGCAAATTAATTGTAATTAGTGTGATATAAACGAGCAAATATGAAGTGTAAAGAGTACGGAATTTACATCAAACAGCAACAAAGCAAAACAAATCACACTAACTAAACCAAATCATACGAATTACACGAAAGAACTGTAGCAAAATAGGTGATAAGTATGAAGAAAAATATTTAAAATAGTAAAAGTAATGTACTCTGTATAAAGACTAAGGATTAACTAAAAAAATAAAATTATTAACTTCAAATGTTTTATTGATTAATAAGGTTTTCTTTATTTAGATATAAATTTAGAAAATTTCTAAGTAAAATTACATTCTTTTCAGCACATATTTGATTGATATTATTATGATTTTTACAATTATTTATATTAGAATTATTTTTATATAAAGTTTTTATATTCGGACAATTCCAATAATCTAAATTAAATATATATATTTCTATTTCTCCTCTAAGTAGTTCTTTTAACCATCTAACTTTTTCAATTCCTTTAACATATACAACAGGATATTCTTCTTCTTCTTTTCTTTTTTTCATAACTGATATTAAGTATTCTATTAACTCTTTCAGTGTAGACTCTCCAGTATCCCAATATAATCCATGCAAGTGATTATATAACCATTTATTTGTTATCCTATCCTTATTAGTTAATTCTGAATATTTTAATGGTGATTCAATGAGAAAAGTTTGGCTTTCGAAATCAGAGACTGAAATGCAGACTTCTTTTGCATATAATTTATTTGCAATACAAAATCCTTGCAGATCAACGATTACAAAACTATCTTGCTGCGGCATTGTCTCTAACAAAACTGATATAAAATATATATAAAGCATGTTATCTTTATAGTTTTGCTTATATTTTATTTAAAAATTACATTTCAAAATTAAATCTGTAATAGGCTCCATATATTTTTTTTTTTCAACCAATATTTTTTAACCATGGAAAATGTCGATAAGAGAAAAGACGTTCGGTTGGTTAGTGAGTGGGAACGTACCAGCCGTAACCGGTTGGGTGTAGGTGAACTTATAGCAAAAACAAATTTCACAGTATTTATATACTTAACCAAGAATGAGATGGTTACAGGGGGAAAACTTTTTATAGTTTAGGGGGTAAACTTATGTACTTATTATCCATCACTAAGAATAAACATATTAACAATATATCGTAAAACTTTTTTAGATTTTTAATTATTTTTTATTTAATAAATATAAATAAAAAAAAAAGGAAGTCTTATAAACAATATTTTTCAATTGCTTCTACAAGGTCTGAATGTCTATCTATCTATCTCTATAGCTGTCTGTCTGTCTGTCTGTCTGTCTATTTTTAATAACTTAATAAATTCATAATTTAATTAGTTATTTTTCATCACCTAATTCAAAAAAAAAAAAGCCTTATCAAAAATATTTTCCAATTGGTTCTACAAAATTTTTTCTTCACATAATTCAAGAAAAAAAAAAAAAAAAAGCATTATCAAAAATATTTTGCAATTACTTCTACAAGTTGTTTCGAATACACTCGATCATTACAACAAGCAAAACAACAACAACCACAACATCCCTGCATCTGGCTCTCCATAATCACACATAAAAAAAAAATAAAAAAATGCGCTTATCAGCTTTGTGTGTTTCCTCAACAAAAATTTTTTCTTCACATAATTCAAGAAAATAAAAAGATAGAATTATCAACAATATTTTCCAATTGCTTCTACAAGGTCTGTATGTCTATCTATCTACATATCTCTATGTCTGTCTGGCTGTCTGTCTATCGATCACAACAAAAGAAAGGCTTCAACAATGCACCCAACACTTTGTTTTGAAATTTTTTTTAAAAAATTTTCAAGAATGGTTTCATATTTCCCTATCCACTCCAAAATAAAAATAGAAACACCAATTGCATCTATACAATTTTTTTTTTTTTTAATAACTAAATAAAATCATAATTTATAGATACTTTGAATTTATTCTTCAACCCCAAATAAAATTGAAAAACCATTTGCTGTTACGAAGCCAGTCTGTCTGTATGTCTGTCTGTCTGTCTGTCTATCCATCCAATAATATTTTCGTCGATCACCCAAACAAACAAAATAACAACAACCCTCCATCTGGTTACCCATAAACACACACACAACAAAAAAGGACTTTTATCAGAAATGTGTATTTTCTCCCAACAATCCACAAAACACACACAAAAATAAAAAAAAAAAATTTTTCCAATTTCTTCCTCAAGGTCTGTCTGTGTATCTATCTATCTATATTCAAGACACACTCCAATACAATACCCTTATCATCTCACACCCCATAAATTATTAATTTTAATATCAGCGCTTTGAAAAAATTGTCCACAAAAATTTTTTTCAAAATCAAGTGCATCGACAAGTACACAGTATGTCTGTCTGTCTACCTATTAATCTACATGCATACATATCCACAAAACTAAATCATATCTTTTCTCAAGTGCATCTACACAGTAAGTCCGTCTATCGATCACAACAAAAGAAAGGCTTCAACAAGTGCATCGACAAGTACACAGTATGTCTGTCTTCCACAAAACACACACAAAAATAAAAAAAAAAATATTTTTCCAATTTCTTCCTCAAGGTCTGTCTGTAAATCTATCCATATTCAAGACACACTCCAATACAATACCCTTATCATCTCACACCCCATAAATTATTAATTTTAATATCAGCGCTTTGAAAAAATTGTCCACAAAAATTTTTTTTCAAAATCAAGTGTCTGTCTTCCACAAAACACACACAAAAATAAATCACATCTTTTCTCAAGTGCATCTACAAGGTCTGTATGTCTATCTATCTACATATCTCTATGTCTGTCTGGCTGTCTGTCTATCGATCACAACAAAAGAAAGGCTTCAACAATGCACCCACCACTTGTGCATTGCTTTCCTATAAAATTTAACGACTTTTTTTTATTACTTTGTTTTTGAAAATTTTTTTTTTTTTTAAAAATTTGACCTTTTTTAACACGTGTTCATTTGACCTACTTTAACACGTGTTCAGGAATTTCCCCCCTAATTTTACCTTTTTTAAAATTTTATGACATTTTTATGGCTTTTTTAAAAATTTTATGACATTTTTATGGCTTTTGGATAATTTTAATGGCTTTTTAATGGCTTTGGAAAATTTTTAATGGCTAAAAAAAATTTTAATGGCTAAAAAAAACAACGATGACCTTTTAATGGCTTTTATTACTTCCGCCCATACTAAACCTATAGGAAGTTGACCTTTTAACGACTTAAAATCCAAGTGAAGTAGTACCCGCTATATACATATACTCATACGTAAGATAATACTCTCTGCGATTAATCTTATATCTTATCTCAGGTAGAGACCCTGTGTAAGAAATGGCAAAAATTCGGTAAGAATTGCTAAACTAGCGGAAATTTCCAAAAATTTTATAACAGCGGCATGATAGCAAAGTTTAATATTTATTAAAAATCATTAAAGCTCTAAAGAATCGGAAAACTTATAGGAAAAAATCGCTACTATCGCATGCATGGCTAAAAGCCAAAAGGGGATTTTTACAAAAAAAGTGGCATCAAAAGGACGATTTAAGAAAAAAAGGCGGCAGATGTTTTAAAAAAAGAAGAATTACACAAAATAATGGTTTTGCATGTGCTTTGTTTAAATTATTTAAAATTTTCAATAACATTTTTAAATTTTTTTATATTTTCAATTGTTTCGGAAATACATTTTTTTGCAAAATTAGTACTATTTTTGTTTTCAAAAATTCATACAAAAGTTATAAGGACATTAAAAATTCATAAAAAAGTGATAAAGATTTTAATCATTAATCTAAAAGCCACGAGTATGAACAAAATACGGCATATATCATGAAAATCTTAGGAGAAATATTAATTTTATGTATTATTCGTGACTTGGGAGCGATATTTCCGATTTGGATGCTATTATTAGCGAATGATTTGGAATTAAATTCCCTTTTAGGAATATTACCAATAGTTTTTTATATTTTCGGAGATATTAAAAAAAAGTGGATACATTTTTCAAAAAAAAAATAAGTTTTTTAATATTTAAAAAAAATGATAAGAGCAAAAATTGTACATTATTATAAATTATCGGAAGCTAGGCATATAACGAATAAAACAAGCCATAAACCATGAAAATGTTAAATTAAGTGTTATATAAAAATCAAATACTGCGATTTTTGGCGAATTTTTCATAACGAAAATCTTAAGAAAATTAAATTTGTCGAATTTGGGCGATTTTCGGTGTCTAATTATTCCAGAAGGGAATGACAACTCTGATTCATACAGGCATACATAAGTATATGTCATGGTAAAGGTATTTATTTCATCAAGAGAACTTGCTTGCCAATAATTAATATGTACACATGTTACATAATATATTCGCAATAAATGCATAAGCTTATAACGATAGACAAAAAATTATTTCATATAAACTCGCTTACTTTTTAAAACAATTACAGTTTATATTAAAGCTGGGAGTTTTAATTAAAAAAGAAAGTTCAAAAAGTATTTCATCATTTAGTAAAAAGTACCAAAAAAGTGGCAAGAATTACAAAAAGTATCACAGTTGGGTGCATTTTGTAAAAGTAACAAAATGGTGTCCGTGCAATCAAAAAAATGGCAAATTGCTACTTTAGTGGCACCAACGGTAACGCTGCTGGTCCATAGTGTAATTCGGACAATTTTTACAAACTAAACACTTCTTAAAATAATAAAGGATGTGTTTAGTATAAATAACCCAGGTGATTAAAAAAACAACAAACATTTACGTGAGCCAAGATAGCGTCGAAGAAATAGCGTCGAATTTGGGAATTTAAAACCGGGAAACCAAAATACCCAAATAATGGGGATTTGAAGTATATGAACAAAAAGTTAGCGTCGAAATTAGGAATTTAAAAAGGGGAAGTTCAAATATATTTATATTTTTAATAAAAATACAAAAACTATTTACCACAGGCTTTTGCACGGTACAACCTATACATTTTCTGAAAGTAGATAGTTTTCTGGACAAAATGAGCGATGCGTGCAAAAAATCGTTCGTACAGTTTCCGAGAAATCTGGGTTCATCCAAAATGGTCAATAAAAATCTTTACTGATTTATGCCATGGAACACAGGCTTTTGCACGGTATAAACTATATATTTTCTGAAAGTAGATAGTTTTCTGGACAAAATGAGCGATGCGTGCAAAAAATCGTTCGTACAGTTTCCGAGAAATCTGGGTTCATCCAAAATGGCCAATAAAAATCTTATCTGATTTATGCCATGGAACACAGGCTTTTGCACGGTATAAACTATATATTTTCTGAAAGAAGATAGTTTTCTGGACAAAATGAGCGATGCGTGCAAAAAATCGTCCGTACAGTTTCCGAGAAATCTGGGTTCATCCAAAATGGTCAATAAAAATCTTTACTGATTTATGCCATGGAACACAGGCTTTTGCACGGTATAAACTATATATTTTCTGAAAGTAGATAGTTTTCTGGACAAAATGAGCGATGCGTGCAAAAAATCGTTTGGACAGTTTCCGAGAAATCTGGGTTCATCCAAAATGGTCAATAAAAATCTTTACTGATTTATGCCATGGAACACAGGCTTTTGCACGGTATAAACTATATATTTTCTGAAAGTAGATAGTTTTCTGGACAAAATGAGCGATGCGTGCAAAAAATCGTTCGGACAGTTTCCGAGAAATCTGGGTTCATCCAAAATTGTCAATAAAAATCTTTACTGATTTATGCCATGGAACACAGGCTTTTGCACGGTATAAACTATATATTTTCTGAAAGTAGATAGTTTTCTGGACAAAATGAGCGATGCGTGCAAAAAATCGTTCGTACAGTTTCCGAGAAATCTGGGTTCATCCAAAATGGCCAATAAAAATCTTTACTGATTTATGCCATGGAACACAGGCTTTTGCACGGTATAAACTATATATTTTCTGAAAGTATATAGTTTTCTGGACAAAATGAGCGATGCGTGCAAAAAATCGTTCGGACAGTTTCCGAGAAATCTGGGTTCATCCAAAATGGTCAATAAAAATCTTTACTGATTTATGCCATGGAACACAGGCTTTTGCACGGTATAAACTATATATTTTCTGAAAGTAGATAGTTTTCTGGACAAAATGAGCGATGCGTGCAAAAAATCGTTCGGACAGTTTCCGAGAAATCTGGGTTCATCCAAAATGGTCAATAAAAATCTTTACTGATTTATGCCATGGAACACAGGCTTTTGCACGGTATAAACTATATATTTTCTGAAAGTAGATAGTTTTCTGGACAAAATGAGCGATGCGTGCAAAAAATCGTTCGTACAGTTTCCGAGAAATCTGGGTTCATCCAAAATGGTCAATAAAAATCTTTACTGATTTATGCCATGGAACACAGGCTTTTGCACGGTATAAACTATATATTTTCTGAAAGTATATAGTTTTCTGGACAAAATGAGCGATGCGTGCAAAAAATCGTTCGTACAGTTTCCGAGAAATCTGGGTTCATCCAAAATGGCCAATAAAAATCTTTACTGATTTATGCCATGGAACACAGGCTTTTGCACGGTATAAACTATATATTTTCTGAAAGTAGATAGTTTTCTGGACAAAATGAGCGATGCGTGCAAAAAATCGTTCGGACAGTTTCCGAGAAATCTGGGTTCATCCAAAATGGTCAATAAAAATCTTAACTGATTTA
Organism: Pollenia amentaria; assembly: GCA_943735925.1. Classification (NCBI taxonomy): domain Eukaryota; kingdom Metazoa; phylum Arthropoda; class Insecta; order Diptera; family Polleniidae; genus Pollenia; species Pollenia amentaria. The sequence continues at coordinate 175,415,686 of OX031010.1, read as the reverse complement.
TGCCATGGAACACAGGCTTTTGCACGGTATAAACTATATATTTTCTGAAAGTAGATAGTTTTCTGGACAAAATGAGCGATGCGTGCAGAAAATCGTTCGGACAGTTTCCGAGAAATCTGGGTTCATCCAAAATGGTCAATAAAAATCTTTACTGATTTATGCCATGGAACATAGGCTTTTGCACGGTATAAACTATATATTTTCTGAAAGTAGATAGTTTTCTGGACAAAATGAGCGATGCGTGCAAAAAATCGTTCGGACAGTTTCCGAGAAATCTGGGTTCATCCAAAATGGTCAATAAAAATCTTAACTGATTTATGCCATGGAACACAGGCTTTTGCACGGTATAAACTATATATTTTCTGAAAGTAGATAGTTTTCTGGACAAAATGAGCGATGCGTGCAAAAAATCGTTCGGACAGTTTCCGAGAAATCTGGGTTCATCCAAAATGGTCAATAAAAATCTTAACTGATTTATGCCATGGAACACAGGCTTTTGCACGGTATAAACTATATATTTTCTGAAAGTAGATAGTTTTCTGGACAAAATGAGCGATGCGTGCAAAAAATCGTTCGGACAGTTTCCGAGAAATCTGGGTTCATCCAAAATGGTCAATAAAAATCTTAACTGATTTATGCCATGGAACACAGGCTTTTGCACGGTATAAACTATATATTTTCTGAAAGTAGATAGTTTTCTGGACAAAATGAGCGATGCGTGCAAAAAATCGTTCGGACAGTTTCCGAGAAATCTGGGTTCATCCAAAATGGTCAATAAAAATCTTAACTGATTTATGCCATGGAACACAGGCTTTTGCACGGTATAAACTATATATTTTCTGAAAGTAGATAGTTTTCTGGACAAAATGAGCGATGCGTGCAAAAAATCGTTCGGACAGTTTCCGAGAAATCTGGGTTCATCCAAAATGGTCAATAAAAATCTTTACTGATTTATGCCATGGAACACAGGCTTTTGCACGGTATAAACTATATATTTTCTGAAAGTAGATAGTTTTCTGGACAAAATGAGCGATGCGTGCAAAAAATCGTTCGTACAGTTTCCGAGAAATCTGGGTTCATCCAAAATGGCCAATAAAAATCTTAACTGATTTATGCCATTTTGTTGAAGTTAATTTAATATAAAAAAGCGCTAAATTTGTAGTACTTTTCTAGCTCTGACACATTGAAAGGCGTCATTGACATAAATGGCGCGAAATATTTTTTTGCAACTTGGTAAAAGAGCGCAAATTATTTGCTAGTTTTAAAGTGGCCATACTAATTTTTTCTGCTTACAACTAAAGTTTGTAATAATGAAAATCACACCTAAGCCCACAAAAACGGGACACCAAAATATCACACGTGTGATTTCAAAAGGCACATGTGATTTGAAATCACGTGATTTGAATTAAAGTGATTTTCAGAACAGGCCTGTATATTTTGTAAACGGTTAGTCGAATTGGTATAAATTTTCAGGACTTGTGGTCAAATTAATGTTTTCTATTTGGGGTATATAGCATATGATCAGCTATGGGCAAATTCAAAATCAAAGTTCAAAAAGAGCGAACGATGTGTACATACACAAAATTGATGAGCGAAGCAGAGAAAAGAAATTGTGCTTAGTCTAGCAGAACATTTCGAACGAAGCAGACGTACGTCGCATGTCATGAAATGAGAAAAAAACAAAGCGTACAAATGTACATAAAACCAACAAATGCAAACATAAACAAACCAATACAATGCCACACATGCAAAGCTTTCAATGTAGTGGTGCCCATAGCTGCATATGATGAAGGCCGCCATAGTTTTCCAAAGTATGGCACATTGGGTATAACAAGAATTTAACTGCACTTGTTGAAATTGGCCAGTAGATGTTTATTTAATAAAAGAAAAATTTATAATTTTTAAGCAAATGAGTAAATTTGCATCATTATTATATATATATTATAACCTATTTCCAATGTGCGAAAGAATTCCTTCTTTCGAACAACTACATTTAAAACAAAAACAAATTCTAAAAACTTTGTTTTTGTTTTATATGTATTTGTACGAAGTAAATAATTCTTTCGCACATCGGAAATTGGCAGTTAGAATATTGATAAAAAAAAAAATTATTTGTGAAAAGAAAAAATGTATTTTTATAAAGTTTCATATACTGACGAATTATGTTTTTATGTATTTAAATTTAAATAATAAGAAGTATGTTTTTATAAAAAATTAATAATTCTTTTACTTTGCAAAGTCAACTTTGCTTGTCTGAAAGGGGTCTAGGATAAAAAAAGGACAGCTTTATTTTAAAAAACAAACATGAACATTTATACGAGTTTGTATATGAAAAATTAAAATCTTTGTGTAGCGATGTTTTTCTTTCTCATTTGTTGAGTGAGGTGCTTTTGCTACTCTCGGAGAAACAAATATGAAGAAAGAAATCGGAAAATGGCAACAATTGCAATTTTATGATACATAAAATATGTAAGGTATACAAAGAAAATAAATAAATTTTTTTTTGTGTTTTGTAGTAGTATATTCAAAAAACACGCAATACTGATTTTTCGTTTTTAGTGTCATCGTCTGTGGTAAAAACTGAAACATAAATAGTAACACGTGTTTCGACAAATGTTGCACCGTCTGTGGGTACCAAAAAAGATAACAAGAATGTCAACCAGAAACATCCCCACACATGTAGCAACATTTAGTAAAACATGCCAATGTTTCGACAAATGTTGCCTCGTCTGTGTATAACTATTACTTATGCACCAATTAAAATTGAGAAAACTTAATCATATATATAATTTTCGAAAACTAGAAATAAATAAAACTGATTTATTTTATGCTTTTCATTATTACAAACTTTAGTTGTAAGCAGACAAAATTAGTATGGCCACTTTAAAACTAGCAAATAATTTGCGCTCTTTTACCAAGTTGCAAAAAAATATTTCGCGCCATTTATGTCAATGACGCCTTTCAATGTGCTAGAAAAGTACTACAAATTTAGCGCTTTTTTATATTAAATTAACTTCAACAAAATGGCATAAATCAGTTAAGATTTTTATTGGCCATTTTGGATGAACCCGGATTTTTCGGAAACTGTACGAACGATTTTTTGCACGCATCGCTCATTTTGTCCAGAAAACTATCTACTTTCAGAAAATATATAGTTTATACCGTGCAAAAGCCTGTGTTCCATGGCATAAATCAGTAAAGATTTTTATTGGCCATTTTGGATGAACCCAGATTTCTCGGAAACTGTACGAACGATTTTTTGCACGCATCGCTCATTTTGTCCAGAAAACTATCTACTTTCAGAAAATATATAGTTTATACCGTGCAAAAGCCTGTGTTCCATGGCATAAATCAGTAAAGATTTTTATTGGCCATTTTGGATGATCCCAGATTTCTCGGAAACTGTCCGAACGATTTTTTGCACGCATCGCTCATTTTGTCCAGAAAACTATCTACTTTCAGAAAATATATAGTTTATACCGTGCAAAAGCCTGTGTTCCATGGCATAAATCAGTTAAGATTTTTATTGACCATTTTGGATGAACCCAGATTTCTCGGAAACTGTCCGAACGATTTTTTGCACGCATCGCTCATTTTGTCCAGAAAACTATCTACTTTCAGAAAATATATAGTTTATACCGTGCAAAAGCCTGTGTTCCATGGCATAAATCAGTAAAGATTTTTATTGGCCATTTTGGATGAACCCAGATTTCTCGGAAACTGTACGAACGATTTTTTGCACGCATCGCTCATTTTGTCCAGAAAACTATCTACTTTCAGAAAATATATAGTTTATACCGTGCAAAAGCCTGTGTTCCATGGCATAAATCAGTAAAGATTTTTATTGGCCATTTTGGATGAACCCAGATTTCTCGGAAACTGTACGAACGATTTTTTGCACGCATCGCTCATTTTGTCCAGAAAACTATCTACTTTCAGAAAATATATAGTTTATACCGTGCAAAAGCCTGTGTTCCATGGCATAAATCAGTAAAGATTTTTATTGACCATTTTGGATGAACCCAGATTTCTCGGAAACTGTCCGAACGATTTTTTGCACGCATCGCTCATTTTGTCCAGAAAACTATCTACTTTCAGAAAATATATAGTTTATACCGTGCAAAAGCCTGTGTTCCATGGCATAAATCAGTAAAGATTTTTATTGACCATTTTGGATGAACCCAGATTTCTCGGAAACTGTCCGAACGATTTTTTGCACGCATCGCTCATTTTGTCCAGAAAACTATCTACTTTCAGAAAATATATAGTTTATACCGTGCAAAAGCCTGTGTTCCATGGCATAAATCAGTAAAGATTTTTATTGACCATTTTGGATGAACCCAGATTTCTCGGAAACTGTCGAACGATTTTTTGCACGCATCGCTCATTTTGTCCAGAAAACTATCTACTTTCAGAAAATATATAGTTTATACCGTGCAAAAGCCTGTGTTCCATGGCATAAATCAGTAAAGATTTTTATTGGCCATTTTGGATGAACCCGGATTTTTCGGAAACTGTACGAACGATTTTTTGCACGCATCGCTCATTTTGTCCAGAAAACTATCTACTTTCAGAAAATATATAGTTTATACCGTGCAAAAGCCTGTGATCCATGGCATAAATCAGTAAAGATTTTTATTGGCCATTTTGGATGAACCCAGATTTCTCGGAAACTGTAAAAACGATTTTTTGCACGCATCGCTCATTTTGTCCAGAAAACTATCTACTTTCAGAAAATATATAGTTTATACCGTGCAAAAGCCTGTGTTCCATGGCATAAATCAGTAAAGATTTTTATTGGCCATTTTGGATGAACCCAGATTTCTCGGAAACTGTACGAACGATTTTTTGCACGCATCGCTCATTTTGTCCAGAAAACTATCTACTTTCAGAAAATATATAGTTTATACCGTGCAAAAGCCTGTGTTCCATGGCATAAATCAGTAAAGATTTTTATTGGCCATTTTGGATGAACCCAGATTTCTCGGAAACTGTACGAACGATTTTTTGCACGCATCGCTCATTTTGTCCAGAAAACTATATACTTTCAGAAAATATATAGTTTATACCGTGCAAAAGCCTGTGTTCCATGGCATAAATCAGTAAAGATTTTTATTGGCCATTTTGGATGAACCCAGATTTCTCGGAAACTGTAAAAACGATTTTTTGCACGCATCGCTCATTTTGTCCAGAAAACTATCTACTTTCAGAAAATATATAGTTTATACCGTGCAAAAGCCTGTGTTCCATGGCATAAATCAGTAAAGATTTTTATTGGCCATTTTGGATGAACCCAGATTTCTCGGAAACTGTAAAAACGATTTTTTGCACGCATCGCTCATTTTGTCCAGAAAACTATCTACTTTCAGAAAATATATAGTTTATACCGTGCAAAAGCCTGTGTTCCATGGCATAAATCAGTAAAGATTTTTATTGGCCATTTTGGATGAACCCAGATTTCTCGGAAACTGTACGAACGATTTTTTGCACGCATCGCTCATTTTGTCCAGAAAACTATCTACTTTCAGAAAATATATAGCTTATACCGTGCAAAAGCCTGTGTTCCATGGCATAAATCAGTAAAGATTTTTATTGGCCATTTTGGATGAACCCAGATTTCTCGGAAACTGTACGAACGATTTTTTGCACGCATCGCTCATTTTGTCCAGAAAACTATATACTTTCAGAAAATATATAGTTTATACCGTGCAAAAGCCTGTGTTCCATGGCATAAATCAGTAAAGATTTTTATTGGCCATTTTGGATGAACCCAGATTTCTCGGAAACTGTCCGAACGATTTTTTGCACGCATCGCTCATTTTGTCCAGAAAACTATCTACTTTCAGAAAATATATAGTTTATACCGTGCAAAAGCCTGTGTTCCATGGCATAAATCAGTAAAGATTTTTATTGGCCATTTTGGATGAACCCAGATTTCTCGGAAACTGTCCGAACGATTTTTTGCACGCATCGCTCATTTTGTCCAGAAAACTATCTACTTTCAGAAAATATATAGTTTATACCGTGCAAAAGCCTGTGTTCCATGGCATAAATCAGTAAAGATTTTTATTGGCCATTTTGGATGAACCCAGATTTCTCGGAAACTGTACGAACGATTTTTTGCACGCATCGCTCATTTTGTCCAGAAAACTATATACTTTCAGAAAATATATAGTTTATACCGTGCAAAAGCCTGTGTTCCATGGCATAAATCAGTAAAGATTTTTATTGGCCATTTTGGATGAACCCAGATTTCTCGGAAACTGTCCGAACGATTTTTTGCACGCATCGCTCATTTTGTCCAGAAAACTATCTACTTTCAGAAAATATATAGTTTATACCGTGCAAAAGCCTGTGTTCCATGGCATAAATCAGTAAAGATTTTTATTGACCATTTTGGATGAACCCAGATTTCTCGGAAACTGTCCGAACGATTTTTTGCACGCATCGCTCATTTTGTCCAGAAAACTATCTACTTTCAGAAAATATATAGTTTATACCGTGCAAAAGCCTGTGTTCCATGGCATAAATCAGTAAAGATTTTTATTGGCCATTTTGGATGAACCCAGATTTCTCGGAAACTGTCCGAACGATTTTTTGCACGCATCGCTCATTTTGTCCAGAAAACTATCTACTTTCAGAAAATATATAGTTTATACCGTGCAAAAGCCTGTGTTCCATGGCATAAATCAGTAAAGATTTTTATTGGCCATTTTGGATGAACCCAGATTTCTCGGAAACTGTCCGAACGATTTTTTGCACGCATCGCTCATTTTGTCCAGAAAACTATCTACTTTCAGAAAATATATAGTTTATACCGTGCAAAAGCCTGTGTTCCATGGCATAAATCAGTAACGATTTTTATTGACCATTTTGGATGAACCCAGATTTCTCGGAAACTGTCCGAACGATTTTTTGCACGCATCGCTCATTTTGTCCAGAAAACTATCTACTTTCAGAAAATATATAGTTTATACCGTGCAAAAGCCTGTGTTCCATGGCATAAATCAGTAAAGATTTTTATTGACCATTTTGGATGAACCCAGATTTCTCGGAAACTGTCCGAACGATTTTTTGCACGCATCGCTCATTTTGTCCAGAAAACTATCTACTTTCAGAAAATATATAGTTTATACCGTGCAAAAGCCTGTGTTCCATGGCATAAATCAGTAAAGATTTTTATTGACCATTTTGGATGAACCCAGATTTCTCGGAAACTGTCCGAACGATTTTTTGCACGCATCGCTCATTTTGTCCAGAAAACTATCTACTTTCAGAAAATATATAGTTTATACCGTGCAAAAGCCTGTGTTCCATGGCATAAATCAGTTAAGATTTTTATTGACCATTTTGGATGAACCCAGATTTCTCGGAAACTGTCCGAACGATTTTTTGCACGCATCGCTCATTTTGTCCAGAAAACTATCTACTTTCAGAAAATATATAGTTTATACCGTGCAAAAGCCTGTGTTCCATGGCATAAATCAGTAAAGATTTTTATTGACCATTTTGGATGAACCCAGATTTCTCGGAAACTGTACGAACGATTTTTTGCACGCATCGCTCATTTTGTCCAGAAAACTATCTACTTTCAGAAAATATATAGTTTATACCGTGCAAAAGCCTGTGGTAAATAGTTTTTGTATTTTTATTAAAAATATAAATATATTTGAACTTCCCCTTTTTAAATTCCTAATTTCGACGCTAACTTTTTGTTCATATACTGCAAATCCCCATTATTTGGGTATTTTGGTTTCCCGGTTTTAAATTCCCAAATTCGACGCTATTTCTTCGACGCTATCTTGGCTCACGTCAAACATTTTGTTTTGATCTTTGATTTTCTAAACAAAACGTATTACCAGAATTATTCGAGAAAAATAAACTGTTATTTCATTGCAATCGAAATGAGTGAAATTAAAGTAAATTTTTTAAAAATTCTATATGAAAAAATTTAAATATACTCCAAATTAATTTAAATTGCAGGTTGAATTTGCAGTAGAAATGAAGGGAGAACACTGTGCGAATAAAGTACGTGAAGCTTTAAAAGGCATGGGAGAATTGGAAATTGATGCTAATTTGGGACGAGTTATTGTTCATACTCAGGAGCCCTGGTTTGTTCTAAAAGAGAAAATAGAGGAAACCGGACGCAAAGCAGTACTTAATGGATTTGGAGGCCAGTCGGCTGTTTCTATAATAAATACAACGGGTAGTGATGTTGATAAATGCTCAATACAAGGTGTTATAAGATTTACAGCAATAAAAAAGGATAAACCAGGCATAGTTGTAGACGGAATCGTTGACGGTTTGTGTCCAGGTTTACATGGTATACATATTCATGAAGCTGGTGATGTATCTGCAGGCTGCGATTCTGTTGGAAGTCATTATAATCCTAGAGGTTCACCACATGGTTCGCCAGACGATGACATATACAATAGACATGCTGGTGATTTAGGGAATATAAGAGCGGATAATACTGGTCGAGCAACATTCCGTTTTATGGACAATATATTAGAAGTTTGGGAAATAATAGGACGTTCAGTTGTGATAACACAAAATCCTGATGATTTGGGTAGAGGTCAAAATGAAAGAAGTCGCATTGACGGTAATGCTGGCGAAAGGTAAAATTTTGTTTGATATATCAACCACCAAAAATATTTATCCGTATCTTATTTAAACTAAATGTACCTTTTTAGGCAAATTAGGTAACTGAGGATGTTGTTACAAAATTAAATTTAGTGAATTATGTGTTAGAAGTTGAGCGTCGAACAAACTACAAAGACAGAAGACTGACACACAGGCAAACATTTTATGTTAGTACCTTTCCGTTGTTAATTGTAGTGTTTTCTTTGCACATAAGTTTAAAGCCTGGGGCTACTCTCTATTGCGATGCGAATACAATTTCTATGCGAAAGCTTAATGCCAACTTGGTACTCTCTATCACTTTCGCAAAATTGTTTGAAAATTAAGCAATACTGGTAATACAAATCAAAGATAGCGCAGATTACCAGTATTGAAATGGCAAAATATGTAAAAAAAAATTAAATTGGAAAGATTAAATAAAAGAAATAATGTTGATTTGCGAAAAGAAAAAAATAAAAAGATGCGAAGGACAAATTTGCAAACACATTAAAGGGTACAAACCACTAGATTTGCCACAATTTTCATTCGCATCGCAATAGTCTCCCTGTTTTTATTGAAATCTAAAATTTTGATACAAGCATGTTAAATATTTCGTCGTGCCGAAGTTATCTTGTCGTATATTACCAAATATATACATATATATTTTTTTTTTTTTTTTTTTTGGGAAATCGAATATAAAGGTTAAAAATTTTATACACAAAAATGTAAAATTTGTCAAATATTTTTGTAAAAATATCCAAAGTCATGGAAAAAAACTTTAAGTTATAGCCATTGTCACGTCAGAAAAAAAAAATCAATTTTGTTGTCTACGCCACTTTTTGCGAAATATTTTTTAGTTTGTGGGATATACGTCAAATTAGGTGACAATAACTGCATTTAAGTGTTTCACCAAAACTATAATTTAAATTATAATAACTTTCGAAACGAAAATGTATACTAGAGTGACAAATACATAAGTATATTTACGTATAGTTATAGTTTTTATATTATATTTTTTTTTTTTTTGTATGAATAATTTTCAGGACTACTATTACTAAAATTAATATTAATTAATTTTATAACAATAAAATAAATTTAAGCAATATGGCAATAATTCTATCAATATAAATAACCGTTGTGTTCTTCATCCGAAAAAACTCTTTAAATATAAAAAGAAAATTGTTAAAATAATAGTAATATTATTTTTATTTAATTCAACATTTTTATTTTTTCGAATTTATTCTATGAGTTAAATTTCAGTTATGTATTTTATAAAGCTTTTTGTAATAGTTATATTCCTTAAATTTTTCAGAAATGACTTTATACACTACCAGACTAATATATTGTATCTTCTTGTTACATTTTACCTTAGCTTTCCGTTGGATAGCAATGAAGTATATTGTATGTACAGAAAAATGTACAATTATTAGACACCAGGAATAGAACTATTACAAAAAGCTTTATAAAATACATAACTGAAATTAAACTCATAGAATAAATTCGAAAAAATAAAAATGTTGAATATAATAAAGTTGCTTATGAAAAGAAATAATTCCTAATATCTATTTTTATTTAATTTTATTTATTCACAATTTAGGTAATATAAACCTTTAAAAGCTATTTTTTTTTAACACAACAAGATATCGCAAGATTTTTTAATTGTAAATATTCATACGCTTTTCGTTGTATATTCACAATTGTGTTACATACGATATTATAACGCATTAAATTTTTCGCAAAAGTGGATACACAACAAAAATACTTTTTAATATCTCAAAGTCCATAAGAGATAAAGGATTACGGTCTTATCTAATTTTTTTTTTTTTTTTTTTTGTGATATACGGCAAGATAACTTCGGCACGACGATTTGTAAAACTGTTTGTGCTCGCAAGAACTTTTTAGAATGTAAAAATATACAAATGCAACATGTTTGTCATAACAGAACCCATATAACAAAGCCGAAAGTGTTGAAATTTTGTAGGAATATTTCTTATACATATATATATGTATATGTATCGAACTTGTTTAAAATTATTAAAACTGAGGTAAACTTGTGGACGCAAACATGTATGAATGAATGATTCGGTATAGCCGAATATTATATTCTAAATTGTTTTAATTATCCTAAAATTTTTCTTTTTAATTCATTTTACTTGCAGAATTGCTTGTGGCATTATAGCCCGTTCAGCTGGTATTTTGCAAAACTTCAAGAAGATTTGTGCCTGTGATGGTGTAACGCTTTGGGATGAGCGTAATAAGCCTATAGCCGGGGGAACAAGAACCCAAAAACTTTAACTTTATAAATAAAAGTCGCGATATATATAAGAAAGCTGGAAAAATCTTAACCAAAATTTAATTGCTGTCTTCTATTACAATACTTTCACTTAGCTCATCCATTTGTAAGTTTCCCTTTTTTATTTGTTGTAGTCGCTGTTTGCATTTACTTTTATAAGTTTTTACCAAATTTCCACACAAAACTGGTGGCGAAATTGCTATAATTGTGTGAATCTAAAATGAAGTTTTTTCATTGTTTTACCTAAGCATAAACTTAACTGTTAAATAATACCTCTAAGTAATCAACTTCCATTTCATAACTTATACATTGGTCCAACAGTGCTAAAATATTTTGAAATTCTTCAGCTTTAAGGGAAAATTTCATTTCACCTATATTAATCTTATACCATTCAGCATAATTATTTAAATTCTTTGTTATATCCATGGTAGTGGCGGTAGCAGCCCTAGCTGTTAAAAGCATATGTATAATACTACGTTTGCAAGGAATTGTAGCGCATTGCTTGAGACGTAATTTAAGATATTCTAAAAATAAATAAGAATTGTAACGTGTATCTATAATTCATGTCTTTTATTTTAATCTTACTTCTTATATAAGGTCCTGCCAGTTCATTGTTATTACTGGAAATAGTTTGCAGCATTATTAAATAAAATTTCCATGCTTTAAACTTATCGGTGGAAGAGCACTTCAATAAAAAATTTAAGGACTCTTCAATGTGATCACATAACATCTGTTAAAATATAAAAATAACCAATAAAAAAAATTTAAATTCAAATATGGTTATTAAAATAGGATAAATACTTTTTTATAAATATCTTGGTTGAATTTTAAATCATCTACTCCTTCATTAATCCACGAAGAAAAGTTAAGAAAAGCATCTTTGATATGGGTTTGGTGAAGACCCAAAACTGATGATAAAAGCTTGTGAACAATCTTGCGTTGAATTTCATCTAAAGTAAAACAAGAAATTCAAATAATCATTTTTTAAAAAGTCGAAAAAGTTACAAACCTGGAACTGACTTTTTAATAAAACTGAGAAAATTTAAATCATTTAGTTCCGGTTTTTGCAATAAATCTTTTAGAAGGTTTTCCAAACATTCTTCTATTATTGTATTCAAATGTACAGCATTTGAAGAATCTGCTTAAATTATATTAAAAATTATAAACAAAATTATAATAACTTATTTTTTATTTACCAAAACTGGCATTAATTAACAAATTTGCTATTAATTCAAATCTTGTTTCCAGAAAATCGTTTAATATTAATTGGACTTCTTCAGAATTCTTACAACTAAAAATTAAAAATTTCTATAACATAAATTGTTATTCGTTAAATCATTTTGTACTTAACCTTAATATATATTCGGTTGCTGTTAAAATTCGTAAATCTTGTAAAATACTTAGGATTTTTAAGCTGCCAATATTCCAAGGCAATTTACAAAAATATTTTGCCACTAAAAACTAAAATGGATTTTTATATTTAATCACGTTTTATGCCTTTTTACAATTTTGGAAATACTTACTTTTTCGGTAGCGTTCAGTGTCTTCAAAATATCTTCCATCTCAAGTTTTTCAGAATTGTATAGATCTGCATTTTCAGTTTCAGTTTTTAAAAACTTAAAATATTTAATAAAGTTTCATATTTTTCATAATAAAGTTTAGAATTTTTTGATTAAAAGTTAATAACTTCTAAAACTATAAATAAATTTTAGTAGATTTATTTTTAATTAATATGTTTTATCTATATCAATAATTGTATGAGGTTTAAGCAATATACTTTGGTATAAACTTTATCTTAAGTTTATACATATTTTCCAAATGTTTTTATTATTTGACCCTCTTCATTTATTTTCAAATAATTTTGTTTCATTATAGGTACAAATTGTTTGCATTTGCTTATGTCTCCTTAAATTTTAGCATCACACTTTCTTTTTTATTCAACTATTTGTAGTCGTGGGGGGCTAATGGGAAAGTGAAGCGAATACAAATGATACATTTATAAACCTAGCCAATCCTTATTCACTGGCCATTCGAGGCTTGGTGCCCTCTGTCACGATAACTAGGCTCTAACGACCGATTGGGGGTGGATTTGTTTTAATTAAATTAGTATTTAAAAAATAGATAATAAATTATGTTATCTTAAAAATAAATATGTATATACATATAAGACAGAAATACTATAAATAATTTTTAAGAAATATTTTTTTCTCAAGACATACATACATACGTATAGAAATTGCGAGAACACATTATTTTTCATATAGAAAATAAATTTTTATTTCAAAATCCTAATGTTTGGTGATGTCCGATCAAAATACATATTCTTTTAAAAAAGCTTCTAAGACTGGAAGTAGGTATAAAATCAATTAAAGCACATCTTACATCGATTGAAGGTCTATGTTACTAAAGGTATGTTCAGATCTTACAAATATTTGACGGAAAAATCCAAAAAAAAAAAGCGTGACCAGTAAATTGATCAAAATTTAGCTTTATTTTTAACAATTTTTTATGGATTTACTTATTTGTATTAATGTAATTTAAATGAGTTTTTATATGATGTTTGATCTAGTAAACGTTTTGCAAAAGCAAATATCTTCTCATAAGAATTGTGCAGGGCTAAAAATCATGTTCTTTCCTCATCTTTAAAAGATATTTTAAATACATTTAATTTGGGTGCAAGATATATTTAAAATATCTGCATGTAATGGCAAAGCCTTGAGTTTATATGCCAGGACTAAAAATCTTATGTATTCTTTCTACACATATATTTGCTTTCCAAACAAAAGGAAGGGGCACCAAGGATTGTACAAAACGACCTATACCGTCGTATAGGAAGATGGAAATCCTGAAGTTCGCCCCACAGATAAACTTTAATTTAATAAACTGTAGTTAGAGTTTTTTAAATTAAGTTTTGAATTGTCCTTCACCAGTAGTTAAGAGTTTTAATGGTCCTCCACCAATATCTAATTAAATTAAGTCCAAAATAGTCTGCCACTTATTTCCACATGGTCTCCGCCAAGTAAAAAACAATGTTAAAACGAATGAATGTGGTTAATGTTGAAACACGAAAAACCTTAACACATTACAGTTATGCGACGCCACACATTAACCAATGCGGTGAAACGCAAAACGCACGAAAGACGGACAAACAAGAACAAGCTGTTTGTCCTTAAAAAATAATGACAACGAGCGCGAGCTGCTTCTCCGACCAGAGAATTTTCGAATGTTTTAAATACATAAGAAACTTATGCGCGCCACTGTACGTCTGATTAAAGTGTGAAATTCGCACACAATACTTTATAATTTTAATTAAAAATTCATTTTTTTAACGTAAATAACAACTAATACTCACATTGCAAATTAATTTCAAACTAGAGCTGATAATAAAAACCATTTAAAAAATTAAATATTATTTAGAAAAATGCACTTCAATTCAACTATTGCCGCCTAGGAATATAATGTAAATAAAAAAAATATACCATCAGCTGTGTTTGTTTACTTTCCTTTTATGAAGTTGCCAGCTTTACATTACTTGTACAATTAAAATTGTACGTGTGCATCAGAGAGCTGCAAGGAGTATGATCGAGCCTGCTCAATCACTACAGCTAAAAATTCAGTATAAATCAAAAGAGTATTCTACAGTTTTGTTCTAAATGATGCTTTTATTTTTTATTTAAAAGTGATGCATCTGTTTATGAACGACAGCTAAACACGAAGGTTTTGTTCAAATTAAAACTGTTTCTCATCAAACTTTTTCTCAAACGATAAACGTTTGATAAAGATTTAAAAATGAAATGAATTCTCAGCAAAAAGGAGATTTTTCAAACGTTATTCTTAAATATTTTTCAAATGTGGAATACAATGTGGAACATTAAAGAAAAATATTTCAGTTGTTCACGGAAGGCGGCTTATATGGTTATGTAGTTATATTAACAGCAACAAAATACCTATATGTACATATTTAAAAAAAATTAAATAAATGTATTTTGTTGTTGTTAATATAACTAAATAGCTATATAACCTGATAACCAGACTTCCTTGAACAACCCAATTTTTTTTTGATTTAAAGTCATTATTTATTTAAATAAACTGTGGTTAACATTCGGCACCTTAGCTAAAAAATGAAATAGTGTTCTTTCCGTCCTCTAATTCTTGGAAAGACGAAATATTTGGCTCCTTATTATTTTGAAGGTTGTCATGCGATCGTACAACAAACATATATTTACATTTTTTAACAAGAAATTAAGCATTTTTAGAAGCGAATTCACTTTACAATATATGTAATTTTTCTTAAATTGTGTTAAACATTTAGCTTTAATCACCATTTTTTATTGTTTACATTTATTTTTCGTTTCAGTGCTGTCAAGTTTATTTTTTATTTCAGAATAACATTTGATAGCAATTTGAGTTTCTTGCGCGTTTGTCTCCATATAATGAATTATTTAAAAAAAGTTTCCGTTACGCATACTAACAACACGGTGTGACGAGAATAAAGTAATTTATATATATACAGTGCCAGCTCGCTAATCCGAATTAATGATTGCAGACCCTGATTCTGATTAACGAGATATTCGGATCCAAAACAAATTTTTTTTATTTTTATAAATCAAGAATGACAAAATTAAAGCTTTTTTATATATTATGTTTTTTTTTTTACATACACTCAAAAGAAAAATCGACCCATCCGTACTCAAATCAATCCGAAGCGGTATCAATAGCACAGTGAGTACGGAGTTTTTTGAATCAAGTACGGAGAGATTGATTCAAGTACGATTGATTCAAGTTCAATCGCGAAATACTTAACTTATCCATATTCAATCCACGGCTGCCAGATTTGACGATTTTTAGGTACAAAAATGGTTTATTGACGATTGGACGATTTATACCCTAAATTTGACGATTTTTCAAATGACCAATTTTATACAAATTTACAAATGTTTTTAATATAATTTCACATTTTGTTTTAGATTCTTAGATACACTTTGATTGGCAGTAATTGTCTTGCCTTAGCTGATCATCATACATATAAAATACGATTTTTTTTAGTACAAGGAATGTTTTTAAGAGTTATATTACATCCATCTTACAACCACAATCTTTAGTCTGGCTTCACACTATGAACGTTTTCTTTCAGAAATTCTGAGTTCATTTCAACAGATGGACGGACAGACGGACAACCGGATTTGAGCTTCCCTTCTCATAAGGAGCGAGAAACTTTATGGGGTCTTAGATCAATATTGTAGAAATTACAAACGCAATGACAAAGTTATATATGCCCTTTTACCTTTGGCGAAGGGTATTAAAAGCAGAAAAATAAAAATTCGGTTTAGCGAGCTTGCAATCAATGCGAACTATAGAGTATGTAATACGTCATCAATTAAATTCGGATTACTGGATAATTCGGATTACTCACCTTCGGATTAGCGAGCTATCCCTGTATATATATATACATATGTATATATAAAAGAAACAAATTCCCATCACTAACAATTTATACAGCAGTTGTCCGTGTTCAGTATACAAAAAGTAGCAAAAAGTCTTTTGAAAAAAAAAATTGTTATTAATTAATAAAGTTGAAGATGGAGGAAAAAAAGATATAGCTAAGCAGTTTGGAATTCTTCCCATATCAAATATTTAAAAAAAGGCATTCGTTTTAAAAACTGTAGAAAACGAGCAATTAAGAAATAAACGCAAAAGACTTCGAACTTATCTTGTTAAGGATATTGATGACGCGATGCTGAAATGGGTAACCGCCGCACCTAGTAATAATCTTTCTATATCTGGATCATTAAAAAAGCAAAATGCCAAAGAGATCGCTGATGCATTGGGACATGAAAATATTGAAGCCAGTACAGAATGTTTAGACAAATTTAAAAAACGGCATGGTATTGTTGCAAAAACCTCATGTGGGGAAGTGCTGATTTACCCAGATTTATACAAAAATACGATCCAAACGACATCTTTAGTGTCGATGAAACTGGTTTGTTTTTCAAATGCTTACCAAATAAGCTACTATCGTTCAAAAGTGAGAAACTCTTTAGTGGAAAACAGAGCAAAGAGAGAATAAATGTCATAGTAGCAAGCAATATGACTGGTTCGCACAAGCTAACAATAGGTGTGTTCCACAAGATCTCGGGCAAGTTCCGACTAGTGAGAGTAAAATGGAAATTACTCCCTAAATTTGCCAAAACAGCCGAAAATTGCTGGAACGCAAAAACCATTTTTGCCCTTCTTCAAATACTAATGCTGCTTACTTTTCAAATTAAGATCTATTTCGCAGCTTTTTATTTATTAGTTTTATGTGCATACGTATGTACATATTTGAATCCTAATGTCAAATAAAAGTGTATTTCTTCTTACAGATTCAGAGGACGATTAAGAACAGGCCGGTGAAGAATTGACAACTGTCAATAAGACGATACCTATGTTGGGATGTGACCCTTCATCAATTGACGCAATACGAACATTTGTAGAGATGCGGACAAAGGTGCCACGTAATGTATTTAAATCTATAATTGTATTAGACGCTTTTGTTGAAGAAGAAAATTGGAATAGTGTTATCCAAAAAAATTCTGATTATTTTTTTAATAAAAGTGCAAAGAATATAATTTCTGTATAATGAAGTTTCTATATAATGAAGCGTTTTTTGGGTCCCACGCAGATTCATTATAGGAAAGTTCGACTGTATTCAAATCAATTGCAGTTTGAATTGAAATGCTTAAATCAAATAATTGAAAAAGGTTTGAAAATTGTGTATGATGTCAAATGATAAAGTCATTTCATATCAAAGGTTTGACTTCATGTTTGTTGGGAAACTAACTAATGGCCTCGTTACTCATATGTAAATGTTGCGTACACTTTTCGGTCGACTTCAATGGTTTGATTGGTAAGAATAGGAACCAAGAAACCTAAACTGTTTCATCATTCAAATAAAATGGATACTATAGAAAATACTCACAGAGGGTATTAAAGAGGGGATTAAACGGAATGGCTCATCCGCAACGTATACGTTTCCGGAAGCGTAACGAGGCCTTAATCTCAATTAAAATATTTTTATTTATTTGCCTTTTGATAAAAAGAAAAATAATTGTATACGATACGATAAACATAAAACCATATTGATAAAGCGATCATTAACATTTCAACAAGTAATAGCAACGCAACTGATAAATAAGAAATTTGAGAAGTTCTTTATATTTTCCCTTGCTAAAAAAAACTTTATTACACGTAGTATTAAACGAGAGCGTAAACATAACAGACACAATACAATTTTTAATTTAAATAAACTAGCCAATTAAAACACCAATATATATTTAACTTAAGCGTGTTGACCATTTAGAGTTTACACACTAATTTAAATGTTAATAAGGCAAATAACAAGAAAACAAACCATCGCAATTTTTAAGCATTTAATTTAAATGCGATTTAATAAAACAAAAACCAGTGAAAAATATGGATAACTTTAGTATCATTTTAATTGCTTTAATGACTATGCCATTCTTGTTATTTATTATAAGAGTAAGTAGCTATGTATGAACATTAGAGTACTTAAAGATTGTATGGATGAAAAAATACTAAGACTCAGGCCGTCCCCGTCCATCCTAAAATTGTTCTTTGTATTGTAGATATACGCAGTGTTAAATATTAGGATAATACGATAATGTTAACTAGCGTCGCAACAACGTTGAAGTTTGAAGATGCATTTACAAGTGAAAAAATACATTATTTTTAGGTGCAATAATAATGCAATTAGTGTATGTATGTCATTTAAATACACATACAGTGCTTTAAAACCCCGCTAAAATTCGTCAGTGTAATGACAGAAAACTATTTTACATTTAAAGTGCATGTATACAGGGGTATTCATTTAATCGGGCTTTTGCTTTAATCGGTTAATCGCTCGATTAATTAACCGAGGTTTTGGTTTAATCGGTTAATATTATTTTTAATCGGTTAAACGATTAATACATTTTTTTATAAATCAAGTAATTTCAATACATAAAAATGCATAAATTATTTATTATTTGGAGTTTATTAGTAAAAAGAAAACCAATAACATAACAATTCTTGAACTAAAACGAACAAACAAAAGAATAATTCATAAATATGTAACACATATTTTTTAATTAACATATTACATATGTATTAATTAAAAAATTAACTGTAAGATCATTTTATTACTTATTTAAATAGTTTAAGAAGATCTTATAAAATAATCTTTTATACAAATAATTTTGTTAAAATGTTTAGGATTCAAGCGTTTATTTCCTCTAATTTGGATAAAACTTGACTTTGAAAAAACTTTAATTTATTGTAGATGTTGGAGAAATCAAAAGCAACCAATAATACAGAATATCTAATTTCTCAGTCCTTTTTCTGTATTTTTCTACACATATAAAGTCTTCCATTATTTCATTAGAGTCCTGTTTTAATTTTTTTAAATTTTTATTTTCTAATTGTTTTGGGTAATTCTGTTAAAAGATTGATATGAGAAAATATGAAAAGAAACAAATAACTGAACGCATACATATAAAAAGTACTTAGAACAGCCCTTGTTTTTAAAGTTATCAATAGTAAAAAAAAAGAATTCGTGTACTATTGATCAAATTTAGCCAGACACAAATTAGCAAATTCAAATAAAATAAAAAAAACAAATATGAAAGATTACATAAAATAATTTGTTTGTATTTTCCAAAAATATTCGTGTTATAAAAAGTATTTAATCGAGTACCGATATGAAAACGAGTTAAGTAGTCAAAAGTGTAAATATTTTTTAACACTTCAATTATTTGCCATCAGCTGTTGCCTTTATTTTACGAAGTTTTACAAATTTTGCGTTCGCGTACTTTTTTGGACAACAGCTTTTTGTAAGAGCAAATTTTAAAGTTTACTCATTTATTGCATTTTACTGTAAAAGTACTCAAACGCACCTATTGTAAATAGATTGAAGAGCTCAAATTTGAATAAATATTGAATTTTCAATACATATTAGGTTGTTTCTTTACTCTAGTTCCCGAGGGATCCCAATTTGCACGAAAAGCGTTCCCGCAATTCAAATTTGTGTAACTGAGATCGGGTTTGAGAGAATTCCTGTACGAAACAGCCCAGACTTTTTCTTCTTCCAATTTGTGTAAATTATCATATTGGCGTTATTAAATTATTACACTCTACAAGTCGTTTATTTTCTACATATTTATCAAACGGCTATTAAAGCATAAACAAAATAAAAAATGCAAAGAAAAAATTGGTGTTTCACAAAAAAAAGTGTTTTATCAATTAAAAAAATGGTTTAGAATGTATTTCAATTTAATTAATGTGATAATTGAATCAATAATTTTTTTAGCTGAAAAAATTTAAAAATTAAATTTTGATTTAATTAACATTTTAGTTGTTTTGAAATAAATTTTCAATTAAAATTTTAATTAAATAACAAAAAATCTTAATTGACTTTTTTCGTTTGAAATAAAATAATTTAAACATGTAGAATTGTTGTTGGGAATTGTCAATATTTATTAAAATAAATTAACACATTGTTTAAAATTTCAAAGTTTTTTGATCACTTTTTTAATTAAAATTAAAAATATCATTTATTGAAAATATTTTTTCAAAATTTTAAAATTTTTAGTAATCAATATAATCATTTTGGTAATAGGTGCAAAATCAACAACTTGTTTGCTTGATATTATGAATTTAGAACAAATTTGGTAATAGGAGAAATTTAATAGTTTTTTCTGTGTTATTTAAAGAATTAAGGGCTGTAAAAAAATGGTATATGTATTTAATAAAAGAAAATTTGAAAGAGTTTTATATTTAACCTATCAAAATACTTTGACGTTCTACTTTGTGTTAACAATTTTGTTTTTTATGTTCCCGTACTTATGAGAGAAATTTATTCTTAATCTCATTTTCCCAAGCTTTACCCAAAAAAGAAAAGAAAAAAGAGTTATTATTTTCAAAAGATAACAAAATACAGTTACGACGGAATTGTGGGTAAAGTGTGTTTTAAGAAACTTACGGAGTTACGTCCTACGTTCTCACGATGCACGACCCAATTGTGTTTCTCGCATTATTTTGCAGCTCTTATCATTTTTAATCAAACGGTGCGTATGATTAATATTTGTTATTCATCCTAAAGAGCAGTGTTACCAGAATTTTTCTTCAAGAATACCCACGTAGTCCATAGAAAATCAAATTTTTTTCATGCACGCCAAAAAGTATCAAAGTTAAATAATTAAATATAAGGATTTAAAATCAGTTAAAGTAAGAACGTTGTTTGTATTCGTATGAGCCAAAGAATACAAAAATGTATTCATTTTCAAAGAGTATGAAACCTAAAGGAGATTTATAATTAGGGAGGAAACAATACGCCTTTTTGCCGATACGTTGCCGATACTCAAACAGGAAAATCGGCGATACCGATACTAATATTTAATATAAATTCATGGCATATAAAAAAAAAACAACACTCAAGCAGAGTATTATTTTTTATACTAAATTACAGTGTAAAATATTATTAATCAATATAATTCATTATTAATAAGATTTAAAGGACAACGCATTGAATTTGAATTAATGGTAAAATAAACAAAAATGAAATTATATATTTTTTTAAAAAAATTGTGTAAGAGATAATAAATATTTAAAATAAATACTAATCTGATTTTTGTTTAAAAAATAAAGTATTCACTCTCAACTTTTGCTGATGTAGACGATTTTAAACCAGACCTTCTGTGGAAGATTGCCTCTCAGATGCGACAGAACTCGTTTATAAGCTAAAGTTAACAAGCGGATCTGCGTCTTTAGGAAAAGTAGAATATCTAAGATATCTCTAGACCTATTCTTTAGCTGAACCACAGCCTAGGATGGACAGAGACTCATCCCTCTCGAAATGTTCTTAGAAGATTTTCACAGACGCTCCAAAGATCAGTTCTTGTAGACTTTTTAGAACTTTTACTAGGTGTAAGGGCGGCCGTGTCTTCAACAATTTCGGAATGCAGAGTCAAGTTAAGTAGCTCCATTAGACCTTTTTTTTTTTTTGTTTAAATATTTTCTTTAAAATTTTCGATCTTTGTATCGAAGGTGAAGAATTGTAGATAAATAATAAGTTTCATTATTCTCATAACACTCAAATCCTTCATTTTGAGCTAATTCTATGTAAGTCGCCAAATTTTGGGACTCTGAACTATTTTGCAACATTTGGAGCAAAATGATTTCTTTCTCACAAAAAAAAAAAG
Source organism: Pollenia amentaria (assembly GCA_943735925.1). Lineage (NCBI taxonomy): Eukaryota > Metazoa > Arthropoda > Insecta > Diptera > Polleniidae > Pollenia > Pollenia amentaria. The sequence goes on along the minus strand of OX031010.1, from coordinate 175,393,540 downwards.
ATTAAAAATAAGCCAAACAATATTTTAAAATGTGCTGGTACATAGAATGTTTATCAATAACAGAACATCTTACTACTATGGTGCAAAGCGAAAAGGCTAAAGCTGCAGGCGCCCAAGCGTTAATTGCATTGATGCGTTTATGCATCTCTCCAAAAAGTAGCAGTGTAAAATTGTATTGAAAAGTTACACAGCAAACGCATCGAATTTAACTTTATACTTTAGCATGCGTCTTGAAAAAAGGTCAAAAAGTTAACGTGCGCAAAGAACGCGTGGTGTGGACCTCCAGCTTAAGAATTAAAAGAAACAATTTATTATCTTATTTGATTTTCTGCTCTAGTTTTGAATGTCTTATTGCTTTTAGTTGTTATGCAAAAATAAGCATTGAAAATGAAATTGTTTGATCAATAAAACTATATCGGCAAACTCGAAGTATCGCCGATATATAGGTATTGGTATTCGGTACATCCGTAGTTATAAGTACCTAACAGAATTCATTGTATGACTTGATTCGTTCAATATTTGATTTCAAAGACAAATGACCGACATTTCAATGCCATCCCAGAATAGTAAACCCTACACCCGACCGATTTTTTTCTACGCTACTTATTAAGAGGAAAAAGACCTTCAAGTAGGAATATTTTTCTACTTCTGACACCACTGCTACAGATAATTTGTAACAAGTGTCAAACACAAGTTCTAATAATTATGTGTTAAGGCATTTTTACACGATATGTATTTTACATGGACTTTATAAGATGTAATAGCACATGTCTGTCAAAATTAACAATTACAGAAGGTTTATATTTTTTGCTTGCACACGTTCGCTTATAGTTTCATCTGACATAACGTAAAATCGTTCATAACAGCAAATTTTAGAAGAGGACAAAATTGAAAATTTTTTTATAATAATTGGAAGTTTGATCGCAGTTTTTTTCACTAATTTGAGATCGCTGATTTCAAATCTAATCTCCATTTTTCTCCATCAGCTCACATTTTTAAGTTACAGGAAATAATCGCTTTTTTACTTTTTTCCAAAAATTAAAAGTTCAAAAAATCATAACTTTACTCTTCATTAAGTGATTTTTGAATTTTTTTTTTTAAGTGTAAAGATTTTTTAAAGATATAAGATATAGTCAAATTTTTACGTTAAAAAAAGAAAGAAAGAAATTATTAAAAATTTTGTATATTTTTGAAAATCATTAAAAATCGAAAACGGGAAGTCACGTAAAGTCACATAGCCTATGAACAAAATGAGGCATAGATCATAAAAATCGATGAACGGGTTTTGCTTTTATTCACAATTAAGTGAATGTACCTCTTTTTTTAAGTGAAGGAAAAAATGTCCATAAATAGAACAGCAGCAAACACACATTTTAAAAAATGTTATTTTTGTAGGGAAATCGCGATTTTTATCAATTCAGTTTCCTCAGTATATTGTGAATAAAATCAAAAGTTGTGCGCCGAATGCAATAAAATAAAGCTCATTTTATTTAAAATATGTTTAACTAAATCTTTTTAGAGCAAAACTGTGATTTTTATCGCATTTTAATTTTGTATGAAAGTTTAAAGGACAAAAATTTAATTTTTTTTAAATTGTTCTTTTTTAAACTTCACTCTGAAACTACTGAGCAAATTTAAAACCAACGTAAGCACGGCCTAAAGATAATAGTGTTGACTAATTTTGATTTTTTTTTAACTGAATATGATGAACATTTTTTAAGTTATTCCAATATATGTATATAGCGGAAGTGTCTTAATTTTGGACATAACGGTATATCGCAAAAAGTCGAGCTGATAGAAAAAAAAACTAATTGCTGATTTGGATTAAGCGTATCAAATAACCTTAAAAACAACATTCTGTTCTTAATCAACAAAAAACCTTGTTCCCTTGTGTCATATACTGATTTCTATTTCTATTTTTTTAAAGAATATGTGTAAATAAATAAATATGCCGCTACAAACAAATAGCTTGCAACACAGCTGATGTCAGATGATTTGGCAGTTCAAAATAAAACACGATTTAATTGAAAAATTTACACTGCAAATTCCAGCTGATATTTACAGAAGCAAATTTTTTTTTGCTTTAACACGACATGTACGCAATTTTCTATGGGAAATTTGACAAGAGCACTGCTTTATACATATCGTGTAAACGTGCCTTTAAAAATAATTAGTACTTAAATAACTAAATTTGCTTTTTAATTTAAATGTATATTATCATTTGTCGTCGTTTGATTGAGCTGATGGTAGAGGGTACTTAAGATTCTACACCAGCGAATTTATGATTATCATTTGTTCTGTTTCATTTCCATAATTTTTAATTATACCCAACATTTTAGAGAAAAATTACTTTGACGTTATATTTTGATTATTAAAATTAAGTTTGTATGATTTTTCTTTATTTAATATAGATAATAAACATATGCTGGCATAATTTTAAATTATCGAGTCGAATTAAAATTTTGGAGCAACAACAAACAGGTGAGTGGATTTTAAACATGTATTTAACTGCACTTTTTAATATAATTCAGTGTAAAAAAAAACAACCTAACAACATTAAGCATCTATAAAGTTCATTCACGTGAGATAATAACAATTTGTGGTTGTACTTTCCATTAAAAAATAGAAAGTGAAATAAAATAATATGCTTACAAAAAAAATTAAAAGTATGTACCACATAAGCGTTCTAGTAACTTTCAAATAAAGACAAATTATACCATTTTCAATCATTACCAGTTAGTAATTTCCATACAAATCGATAATTATTCAAACATATATTGTAATTTTTCTTATCTTATCAATAAGTAATTATTAAAAAAAAAAACATTGATATCGAAATCCAATTATTCTTCTTTAAAAGAAAAAATGTGTAAAAAATAAAATAGATGTATTGTTTAGCACTTTTTTGAACAGTAGCAAATGAAATACAGCTAGTTTTATATTGTATAAAAGATAACAATAAATCGTAGAATTAACTTTGTGTACTTTCCATTTTATCGAAAAAAATAAGACTCAAATAATTACCAAAAGTCTTAATTGAAATTTATTTTGTAAATTAGTTGCTATAATAATTTCATAAGAATCGTCTGTATTCGCGAAAGGGTAGAAGTGCAAAAGGACATTCCTAAGTATGCATAATACGAGTACTTTGTTAACTTCCACTTTGGCAGCACCGTTAAATAAAACGGAAACGATTGTGACTTTAAATACAACTCTGTGGACACCTCTTCAAAATTCTACTAGCATTCCGTATTATAACACCACTTTCTATCCAAATTTAAATAATTCCATAAATGGTAATTGGAATTATACGATATATAGTCCCTATTACCCAGATTATCCAAACTATGTTACCATCGATGCGTATGCTTATTACGCTTTAATTCTTATTCTGTTAATCGTGGCAATTATTGCAATTAAGGTATTGATTTTTGAAAATCGAATTTGAGAAGACAATAAAAGTTTTTTTTAATAATTCGTATATTAAAGGTTGGCATATCGCGCCGTAAAGACTTGGAACGTCGTGCAGCTGCCGAACGTAGAAGAGGTAAATTTCTTGACTTAATTTAAATAATCGCTTTAATATCGTGAGAATTATAGGCCCCTATTACGGTTCACATCTCAACTCAGTTATGTAAGTTGTAATTAATACAACTAGTTCGCCGCAATATAGCAAAGTTGTAAACCATAATACAAAAATGAAGAAATTACAACCCAACTGAGTTGAGTTGTGAACCGTAATAGGGGCCTTATACCATGTTCACACGTACAGCAATTTTCGTGTTTCGCTCTACCATTCCTGTTTCGCGCCCCAAACATGATTTAAACATGTTTTGCCATACAAAATTTTGAAACATGCTGCGAAACAGGAAAAATATACTATCATCTCCAATTTTGATAACAATTATCGTTAGTTTATTTGAACTAGCTCTCAAAAAAAAAAAAAAAAAGAAAAAAACAAAATAAAAATTCATGTTAAATAAAATAATATGATAATTATTAAATAATAATATAAATAAAAGTATTAAATATTATGTTTTTAATTTTAACTTATATTTTAAATAAAATCACACTAGCAACTCAAAAAAAAAATGTCAAAATTAAACCAGAATGTATGAGCAGCATTTTTGGCAATTCAGTTTCAGAGAGCGAAACAAGTGGTTTATATCGTCGTATGAACCTAGCATTAGTATGTATTTCTAAATGTGAATATTAAGTTCTGCTAATACACATTCAATTAATTAAAAACATCACAGGGTTATCGATAACTTTGATTTAATGCCAAAAATAAAGTGAGGTACACACTATCGAGCAAGAATGATAGTTTTGCTCAAATTTTCGGTTGTTTGGTAATATTTTGGTAATTGACTGTTGACTGATTAAATTTTTGACTGTCAATTATGGTCGATAATATGTTGGGCAGAATCAGTCCAATCACGAATAAAAATTCCGCGGGAAATTTTTTTCTTTCCCCATTCCTCCTGTTACAAATAAAAATTCCACATAGTTTCTCAATTTTTCCCGGAAATAAATTCTCATGTAAAACAGAAGGGAGTTTATTTGTATACCTACTGTAAATAGGATTCTGGAGATGAGCTTAACTACATCGGGTCATATAAATATATATTGTGTTAATAAGTGGAAAATTCTTTGTTATTAATATTCTTAAATGTAATTGATCAACAAGGCCTGAAGTTTTATGCAGTTAAAATCGCGTTTTATGCGCATAAAAATAAAAAAAAAAAATGTTTTTTTTAACACATTTATTAATGATAAAAAAAAAAACATTACTACGAGTATAACAAGAATAAATACAAAAATAACGTAAAAATTCAGTCTCATAAACGAAAAAAAGTACAATAAACACAAAAGTAGAAGCAAGGCGAATTTACTTCAGGTGGCGACGAGACTACACCAAGTAAACAACACGAAAAACAACAAGTTATTTTGTTTTATGAACGTATATTGTACTGCCATAAAATACAGAGGGACATCGTGAAATCGACTAAAAAATTGATTCTAAGTAGGGAAGTAACCGATACCGATATCGGCGATACATAAGATTTACCGATGCATCGGTGATATTTTACTATCGATACGATACTTTTAAAATGTTTTTCAGAGTTTTTAAAACAAACAATTGTTTGTTGAGTACTCAATAGCATTGCAAATGTATGGGTAACTTAAGACTAGTGTTATCATATATTCGGATTTTATAACACAAGGTTTTTGTTGATTAAGAACTGAATGTTGTTTTTTACGGTTATTTAGGACGCTTAATTCAAATCTGCACTTAGTTTCTATCAGCTTGACTTTTCGAGATATAATAAACTGACTCTCTTTAGAGAAACCAGTGCGATAAAAAACCAAAATTCGCTAACAATATTATCTTTAACCCGTGCTTACATTGTTTTTAAATTTGCCCAGTAGTTTCAGAGATATCGTTGAAGTTAAAAAAAGAACAATTTTTTTTTTAAAAATGCATAAAAAAAATAAAAATGCGACACATTTTTGGTCTAAAAATATTTAGTTAAACAAATTTCAAATGAAATGAGCTTTATTTCGTTGTAATCGGTGCACAACTTTTGATTTTATTCACAATATACTGAGGAAATGTCAAATGTTTATATATATTTCAATGAAGTAGATGTGGATAAAAAAATTGTCCAATACTCCACAAAAATAATAGTCACACAATAAAAAAAATTATAATTACTTTTTTATCTGCAATAAAAAAAAGTTTGCTTTTCTGATGCAGCGCAGTGATGCATTTACAAACGTATCCTTTGTTCATAGGTTATGTGACTTTGCGTGAAAATAACAAGACTTTAACTTTTTTATGTTTTGGATTTTTCATTATTTTTAAAAATAAAAATTGTAATTTTTGGATTTTTTTTTTTTTTTGTTTTGTTTTTTACGTAAGCAATCATTACTCAGCCATTTTTTGTGATTTGCAAACATTTGATTGTTTTTCAAAGCTACGAGTAACAATTACATTATTAAATAAAAAATAATTTTAAAAATCGCTTCATGAAGAGTGAAGTTATGATTTTTTTAACTTTTAATTTTTGGAAAAAGTAAAAAATTCGATCTGTAACTTAAAAATGCGAGCTGATAGAGAAAAACGGAGATTAAATTTGAAATCAGCGATCTCAAATTAGTAAAAAAAATTGCATCAAACTTCCAATCAACACACAAAAAGTTCAATTTTGTTCCGCTGTGTAATCATTCGAATGAAATTTCATTTTTTTTCTTGTTCGAATAGCCGAATAATTTTAAACGTTTGCCCAATATACAATTAAAAAAATACTTGAATTATGGGTACATTAACAGCAAAAGTAAGATAAACGTATATAAATTATACATTATAAAAAACGGCTTGTTATACCAAAATAACCGGATAATTCGACATTCAAAAAATTGGGCATTTAAAAACAACCGGCTTGAGCAAAACTAAATAAACCGATTAAAAGCCGTTCGATCTCCCTATTTTCTATTTGGGGTATTTGCTAACATAACGTATACTTTTTGGAAACAACTTGAAAATCATATATTTACTTTAAAACACCATTTAACATTAGCAGTTGTAGTTCATTTTTTAAAAAATTATTCGAATATGCGTCAAAAATTTTGTTCGTTCAAACAAAAATTAAAATTTTCATTCGAAAAATTCATGTTCGAATGGCAACATTACTTAAGACTTAAACTGCAAAAAAAAGTTTTAACTTTTGATAAGACAAAATAAAACAAGTTTTATAAAGTTGTCTTTTACATAAGATTTTAGATAGCTATCTTATAAACTCGTCCACAAAACAAAACTTTGTGGCAGTTTTGTATTATAAAATAAATTATAAAGTAAATTTAAATAAAAGCATCCGCTAAACGACGATGAAATGAAAATTACGTGTAATCTTAGCTAGCAATATTATATTTTCTTTAAAATTGATACCTGGCTCTAATTATATAACTATATATTTTTGCTTGCCTCTTACTACAAGTATGAAAATATTATATTAACTTTCTTAAAAAAAAGAAAGAAAAAACATTCAACTTTGTCAATATACAATAGTTGTGTTTCAGTATGTCTAAAATTGAGTATAGGTCCCACCTAAGAGGCATAGCAAATAATTATACATTTCGATAAGAAAATTATTATTGGAAGATGTTACTTTTTTCATAATATTAAGAAATTAAAGTAATTTTTAATAGCTTTGAAGTATATTCTGTATTTTCAATAAAAAAAATGTAATAACACAACGTGTTTTTTTTTATTTAACTAAGCAAATTTGTTTTTAGATACATATTACAAAAAGTTGTTCAAATAAATTACAATTTGATTTATAAAACATAAAACAAATCTTTATAATCATTACTCTTATAAATAATTAATTGTCTATCTAACTACACAACATAAAAAAGTATACAAGTTAATTAACTATCAAAGAAGTTCTTTAACTGCTGCCAATAGACCAAAATTAATTAAGCCCAAATACAAATAGTATATATTTAATTTGAAAATTTCCCACTTTTCGCGCAAGAAAATGCCTAAGCGTTGTGATTTTTTTGTGCTTTGTGATTTTTCTTCGCTGAACGATGAGTGGAGGCAACATTTGGACATGACCCAAAAGGCAGTCATGCGATTTTGTGTGCGTAATGTTGATTCGATACCACGTATTAAATCGTTAGTTTTTAAAATCAATAACATTTGTCGATCGACCTGTTCGAGAACATCTGAAATGTGAGGTAGAACTAGTGATGTATTGTTTTGTAGTGTGTTTTTCTAGAATAGAAAAAATATACATATAAATTAATGATCAAATTTATAAAAAATATTTCACAATTTTTTTTTTTATTTAAATTAGGGACTGAAAATTATAGTTTTTTTATTTTTGTTTTCAAGGTTACGAAAAAAATTCCTTTATTTATTTTCAATTGGGAATTTTTAACCATTGTCGTACATATATTTTATTTCATAGTATATAACTAGTATGCCGACTGGTGAGAACGTTCTCTTTTTTTTATAACTCTCATCACACATATAGGTTCTGTGTGAATTCAACACACTTAAGAACAACAAAAACAAAACAAAATTTGAAATTTTTTAATTTAAAATTTTTCACAATATAACACTTCATGTTTAATTTTATGACTTAAACACATAATTAATAATTTTTTTCAATACATTTTGCTAATTTGCTTTTACAAAATGTTTTTATTTTTCACAAACTAAAAATTTTTAAATAAATTTTTTTGACACTAAATTTTTTCTGTTGTTAATATTATTAAAGCCAGCAGAGTAGCATTTTGTGGTATAAAAATAACATTTGAAATCATTAATTATTTATATATTATCCGATATTGCAGAATAAAAATTTAGCAAACATGGCTTTTAAAAGTTTATAAATGCAGCCAGCATTCAATAAATTGAAAATTTATTGAACTAAGAAAATTTTATTTTGGAAAAAAAATTGTTGCCACATTCTATACGATTTTATGCAACTATGTTTAGTGGTGGAAATAGTTTTATACACCAATACATTTGAAAAAAATCTTACTAATACAAACATAAAAATGTACCACTGACAGTTGAGTTATGTAACTGTCAAAGAGTCGGCATACTAGTTGTATACTATGCTTTGGTATTTTGTTTTTGTAAAATGTTAGAGTGAATGTCATAATTATTTGTTGAAAACATAAACAAGGTATTTTTTTTTTTTTGTTTATAAAATATACACAATTGCTTTAGAAGGTAAATATTTTTCCTTACGCACTTTTTATTCCTTGATTTTATATTTTATATTCACTTTTTTTGTTTTATAAAATTTCAATTAATTTTTTATTCAAGTATTTAGATTTTCATTAAATTTTAAATTTTAACTAATTTTTTCAAAAAATGTAAACAAAGCTTGACAGTCAGTATACACACAAATAAATAAACAATAAGCAGATGACTCGAAAATGTCACCTGTATGAATTCGCCTTGGGTGACGATAAACAAAATAAAACATAGTATATAACTAGTATGCCGACTCTTTGACAGGTACATAATTCAACTGTCAGTGGTACATTTTTATGTTTGTATTAGTAAGATTTTTTTCAAATGTATTGGTGTATAAAACTATTTCCACCACTGAACATAGTTGCATAAAATCGTATAGAATGTGGCAACAATTTTTTTTTCCAAAATAAAATTTTCTTAGTTCAATAAATTTTCAATTTATTGAATGCTGGCTGCATTTATAAACTTTTAAAAGCCATGTTTGCTAAATTTTTATTCTGCAATATCGGATAATATATAAATAATTAATGATTTCAAATATTTTTTTATACCACAAAATGCTACTCTGCTGGCTTTAATAATATTAACAACAGAAAAAATTTAGTGTCAAAAAAATTTATTTAAAAATTTTTAGTTTGTGAAAAATAAAAACATTTTGTAAAAGCAAATTAGCAAAATGTATTGAAAAAAATTATTAATTATGTGTTTAAGTCATAAAATTTAACATGAAGTGTTATATTGTGAAAACTTTTAAATTAAAAAATTTCAAATTTTGTTTTGTTTTTGTTGTTCTTAAGTGTGTTGAATTCACACAGAACCTATATGTGTGATGAGAGTTATAAAAAAAAGAGAACATTCTCACCAGTCGGCATACTAGTTATATACTATGGTATAGAACTAGTTTGCCAACTCGAGAGAGTGTTCTCAGCATAGTATACAACTAGTATGCCGACTCTTTGACAGGTACATAACTCAACTGTCGGTGGTACATTTTTATGTTTGTATTAGTAAGATTTTTTTCAAATGTATTGGTGTATAAAACTATTTCCACCACTAAACATAGTTGCATAAAATCGTATAGAATGTGGCAACAATTTTTTTTTCCAAAATAAAATTTTCTTAGTTCAATAAATTTTCAATTTCAATGCTGGCTGCGTTTATAAACTTTTAAAAGCCATGTTTGCTAAATTTTTATTCTGCGATATCGGATAATATATAAATAATTAATGATTTCAAATATTATTTTTATACCACAAAATGCTACTCTGCTGGCTTTAATAATATTAACAACAGAAAAAATTTAGTGTCAAAAAAATTTATTTAAAAATTTTTAGTTTGTGAAAAATAAAAACATTTTGTAAAAGCAAATTAGCAAAATGTATTGAAAAAAATTATTAATTATGTGTTTAAGTCATAAAATTAAACATGAAGTGTTATATTGTGAAAAATTTTATATTAAAAAATTTCAAATTTTGTTTTGTTTTTGTTGTTCTTAAGTGTGTTGAATTCACACAGAACCTATATGTGTGATGAGAGTTATAAAAAAAAGAGAACGTTCTCACCAGTCGGCATACTAGTTATATACTATGGTTCTCAGCATAGTATATAACGTTCTCAGTTTTTTAGTTCACCCCTCACACATATAGGTTCTGTGTGAATTCAACACACATAAAAACAACAAAAACAAAACAAAATTTTAAATTTTTCAATTTAAAATTTTTACAATATAACACTTTATGTTTAATTTTATGACATAAACACATAATTAATAATTTTTTCCAATACATTTTGCTCATTTGCTTTTGCAAAATGTTTTTATTTTTCACAAACTAAAAATTTTTAAATAAATTTATTTGACATTGATTTTTTTCTGTGGTTAATATCAAGGTACATATACACAAGGTAGACTCGTTGGCCCAGATGTTTGTCAGCTGTTTACCCCAATTTGAACCTTAAAGTCAAAACTTGTTTATGTTTTTTTACATATTCAGTTGAATTAAAAAAATTGTGAAAAACATTTGATTTTTGAAAAATTTTAATTAAATTGAAAATTATTGAGATTTTTAATCAAATTTGTGAAAAAATTTAAGTTTCAAGTGATTCACGTGATAAAATTGCACAATGGAAACGTATACGTCAACGCAATAAGGAACTGAGACGAGAACGAATCTTGGGAAGGGAACAGCAACGTAAAAGGGAAGATAAAGATAGACAAAAGAACTTGCTTTATAGCGTATCATATCCCAGCACAGATGATCTTTCCTCGGGTGAGGAAGATGAAAAAGCTGAGGTTTTAACACAATCTAAAGAAAAGTCACCGCAAATTTGTGAGACTATTAGTTACTTTCATAATATATTGCAACCGACAGTATTGTCTTTTAATAGCAGTTCTAGTACTAATAGCGCCCTTACACCAGTAAGTAAGTCAACATATGAGAGTAAACTATCGAATTCGTTTAATTATAAAGATTTTGAAGATGACACATTCTCACCTTTTGATAATATTGAACTGAAAACAATTGATGATTTAGATTTAGCACAATACACAAATAAATTATCCAACCGATAGAGAACTAAATAATAATAAGGAAGACTCTACCATAAATGTTGGTATTTATACAAACATCGTTTTAGTTTTATATAATTTTAATTTTTATTTTTAACTAAAGATGTATGTGTAACAAACGAAGCATCAGCAAAAACGAATGAAAATGAAGATACATTTAGTCAATTAGATAGCAAAGCAAATCAACTGGTTGAGCAAATTAGCGCAATGGGTTTTCCTCTTAAACGTGTAGCAAGAACTGTTCAACTTGTTTGAGCTGATGATAAAAAGGTAAATAAAATTAATTAAGTAATGAATATATGTAATGTGATATCTTTTTTTTTAGGTTATGGAACATTTAATTCCCCTTAGTGAACTTGCGGATTTTTGATTTGAGGAATTAAAAATATCTGATGCTTTAATACGCAATGAAAATAACAAAAACAAAGCTTTGGACGATTTGATTTCTTAGTTATCGATCTTTAACTCTTACAAAGAAGTGTAGTCTAAGTTGTACAACACACTTCTTACATCCAATATTTTTTTAAACAAGCTTATTAAAAAATACATAATTTATACTTTTTTGTTTATTTTCAATAATTTGCAATATGTATTCAACTAAGCTGCATTTTGTCAAAAATATAATAAATAACATAAAGAAGTATAATTAAATTTGTATAACACTCAGGTTTGTACGAAAGTGAAAATTTCACATTTTCAATTCGTACCGTTTTTGGTTAGCTTCTTCAACTTCCGTACGTTTTCATTAATTTGAAAAAATAAAAACTTTGTTGTTTGTTACATGTTAAATATGATATCAGTATTAAACAGCTTCTTTGTAAACATAAAAAAAATAGAAATGATTGTGGGTACTTCGAAAAAAAAATAAAAAAAACTTGTTAAAAACTAAATTTTATCCTTGAAAAATTGCTAAATATCGATATGGATTGAGCCAAGACCTCCCACAATTATATTCGATTTTAGATTATAGGATTTTACCAACTATTTATTTTTTGTTAAAAAATTTTATATATTTATCTTTTACATCATCTGTTTTACTACAAAAATGTTCGGTAAATGGACTTTGCAGTGGAGTCAATTTTGCGACATCACTCCAAGAACCCTTCATCAATATACCTTTTACCAAATCTTCTTTATCCAAAATTTTATCCCATAAATGTTTTTGAGTTCTCCTTCTCAAAAAATTGTGCAAGTAACAAGTAAAACAATAGTTTTCACTTGCTCAGGAGCCAAACAAATTGGTATTTGAAACACTCCAAATTGAGAGGACAAAATACCAAACGTATTTTCTACAATTTGATGAACTCTTTTTAAATTATTAAAAAATACTTTTTGTTCTCTAGTAAGGAGTTTTAGAGGGATTGGTTTTAAGAATTTGTCGGTTAATTGAAAAGTATTCCTTCCTACAAATACAAATGGTAGACCCTCTTCGGTACCGAAGTTTTCGCTAGCATTTGGTATATTTAATCCGTTTCCAAATATTTTCCCACCCAATGAGGTGTGACGAAAATCTTCCTGGCCTCTTGTCTTACAGTTGTTGTCTACATCGACTGCTATTAATTCATAGTTGGAGTTCGCCACAGCCGTTAGTACAACACTAGAATTTTATATAGTTAAAATAAAAATTTTGTGTACCGGTAGGTTTCATTATACCAATGTGTCTGCCATCAACTACGCCTAAACAGTTTGGGAAATTCCACTTTTTATAAAAATCATTTGATATAGACTTCCATTCCTCTTGTGTTTCTGGTAGCTTAAAATATCCAAAAAAGTTATAAAAATCCCAATAAGTTTTAAAATATGTAATTATGTACCTTCATAAATTTCCTTAGGCGATAAATAATTTCTTCACAAGTTTCCAACACAGTTTTCGAAATCGTCCAACATTTTTTAACAATTAAATTATTTAAATAAAAACTTATAATTTCCAACTGCACGTGTTGTTTTTTTTTCAATTTGTGTTTTTATTTTGAAGGCACAGTGTTGCTTTTGTTTTGACGGCTTGGTTCAAATACAAAAACAATTTAGCCTGTTGTTTTTGTCTTGTTGTACTTGTTGTAGCAACGAGTTTACCTTGTGTAGTTGTACCATGGTTAATATTATTAAAGCCAGCAGAGTAGCATTTTGTGGTATGAAAATAATATTTGAAATCATAAATTATTTAAATATTTTCCGATATTGCAGAATAAAAATTTTGCAAATTGATAATAAATTGAAAATTTTTTGAACAAATAACTATGTTTAGTGGTGGAAATAGTTTTATACACCAATATATAAGGTTCCACTGACAATTGAGTTATGTACCTGTCAAAGAGTCGGCATACTAGTTGTATACTATGCAAAATACAATGTATTCTTTTAAAAAAAAGGGATAGCTAGCATAAGTCTATCTCATGATGCGGTCACCTATATGAATTCTCCTTGTCGTCACCAATTAAATTAAAAAAGATCTTTTTTTTTGCTATAAATAACCATTACTTCAACAACAAAAAATTTTTGGTTACAAATATCCATTATAAATAAATAAGAAAGTACATTTAGTCGGTCAAGACCGATCCAATGACACCCCACACCACAATATTTAGAGACAAACTTTCTAGAGTGTACCTTATTTGCGACATATAATTCTGAAGTTAAGATTAATGTTAAAGTTCTCACTTTTTGCTATAGTCTTGATCCTTATGACTATTAAAACCTATGTACCAAATTTCAGCATGGGCAGCCAGCCGGACGGATGGATATCTTTAGATCGATTCAAAAAGTGATATACACCATATTTTGCCTTCTTAAATAATTCATTACTGATGAACAAAAAAATAAAATTTTTTAAATGACAGCCAATTTCACGATGTCGAAGGAACTCTTTCTTTCGCATAAATACATTTTAAACAAAAACAAATTTTTGAGAATATCCGTGATACTTCAGATTTTCGGATGTATCGGTATCGGCGATATTTTGCTGTAGATACGACGATACTTTTTATCACAACATTAAGCGGCTGACTTAGCATTAGCTATACAAAAAAAAAAAAAAAAGATTAAAGGCTTTAGAAAATAATGAAACCTATTGTTTATCTACAATTTTTGAACCTCGATACAATTATTGAATATTTAAAAGACAATCAACTTCAATTATATCGAAAAAAAAAACGTTATATTGAGCTACATGTCTCTGCATTCCGAAAGTGTTGACTATACAGGTGGTACACTTTCTGATAAGTCTAAAAGATCCGGTCTTGGAAGCGTTTGTGAAAAAATATAAGAGAATCCGAGGAGGATAAGCCTCTTTCCATCCTATTCTGTGATTATGCTACGAAAGATACCTCAGATCTTCTATTAATTCTAGAGACCCAGATCCGCTTGTTAACGGCCGCAATGACATGTTATACACAAACTTGAAGAAAATGGCGAAGAAACTCTTAAATTTTCAAATTAGTTCTGTCGCATCTGAGAGACTATTTTTCTCTGCAGGTCTGATTCAAACGGACTTGCGAAATTGTCTATATCCGCAAAAGTTGAGAATACTTTGTATTTTAAACAAAAATCTTATTAATGTCAATTTTAAATTTTAATAACTTACGCTGTTATTTTTGTTAAAAAAAAAATATTTTCAGTGAATTTGATCATGAATTTAATTCTTTCTTTTTAAAATCTTATTAAATTTTAAACATTAATTATCTTTTATACAGTAATTTTGTATTATTAAAAAATAACTCTACTTGAGTATTGTTAATTTTAACTTGAATTCAAATTCAATATGCTTCCATATCGGCGATCGTTACCCCCTAATTTTAACCAAAATATATTTTTGTTGGTATAATTGCTATTTGTAACCACAATACAATTTTTGTTCGATATAATGGTTATTTAAAACAAAAAACTTTGTGGTTAAAATAATAACCAAAAAGAAATATGTTATTCTTTCCTTAAATTGGTTACGATAACTAAAATAAAATAAACATATTTAATTATAATTGTTGATAAAAACCTTTATCTAAAATTCACCTTCATTAAGGGTTAAATATGATGTTTCGTCGTTTATCTTATAACTGTAGCCCCCGTTTTCACAACTAACGAATAGCTAAAGGCAGGATTGTATCGGCCGTATACAAAGTGATCAATTATTACAACTTTACTTTAACCTACCAGGTGGGATTCACCTTCCTTTAACTTACGGCTCACTTTAGGTTAAAGTAAAATTGTACCAATGGAACATTTTTTATACGGCCGATAAAATCCTACCTTTAGCTATCGGAAAGGTGTGAATTCGGCACAGTGGAATTATTTTTGGAAAAATTCACCACTATTCTCAAGAAATTCCTCTTTTTTTAAAACGACTAATTTTGTATAAAATTTTAATTTGTAATCAGTTATATTTACCTCTTCTTTGGTATATTTAACTTTGTTAACTCCTTGCACTAGAGTCTCCCATGGCCTTCCCGTAACCATACATGCAAATAGTCCATATAAATCTCCTTTTATACCCAAATTTTGCGAATACTTTCTCATACCCACACGATCAACATTTAATATACTCAACCATAATTTCGAATAGTCATAACGAAATTTATCCGTCAAATTGGCATATAAGCCATGATCGAGTAGTACAATCTCTACAGATTTATTGGAATTTTTTCGTACCAAAATATTACCCGGATGTGGATCACTGTGCACGAAACCCGTATTGAAAATCATTTCCGAATACAATTGACCGATTTTATTGGAAACGGTTACAGGGTCTATATGATTTTTTCGAATATAGTTCAGATCGTTTACTTGACCACCTTCTAGGAATTCCATTACTAGAACACGTGGTGAACAATAGTCCCAATAGATTTTGGGTACCTTAAGCCAACTGTATTTTTGGAATTGTTTTTGTACTTTTTCGGCGTTTTTCCCCTCATTGAGAAAATCCAATTCTATAGGTAAATTCTTTTTAGACTCATCCACTAGCCATTGTATTTTAAAATCGGGAAAGATAAAGGCCAAAGCTTTTACAGCCAATTCCATAGTTGTCATATCTACCCTGGAATTACCTTTAACATAAGGATGTTGTACTTTAACCGCTACTACTTCTCCTGTTTTCAAAGTGGCTTTATGAACTTGGGCCAGGGATGCAGTACCCAATGGCTCGCTTTCGAAATTATCAAATATATCTTCAGGATTTCGTTTCAAATCCTGTTTTATAACTTTGTATAAATCTTCGATGGGATTTTGTGGAGCATTTGAATGTAAAACTTTCATAGTTTTAACAAATTCTTTGGGCAGTAAATAATCCAAGGCACCTATATGTTGACCAACCTTAATATAGACTCCTTTATTTGTACATATTAACTCTAATAGTCTTTCAGCGGCAATTTTGTGAACACGACTCTTTTCATGTTTGTATTCTGGCGTATTTTTATCCCACTCTTTATAATACAATTCACGTTTATAGGTTAAAGCTACATCTACCACAGCCACAGCAGAACGTCCCAGACGTACTATGCCCAACGAATTCAAATCATAGTCATTTGTGTGTAAACTTAAACCTGTCCCAATGGCACTGGCGCCTAAAACGCTGTAGGTAAAGACACGTCTTATCATAACGAAGTGTAAAAATGTATGGCACGTTGAAAGTTTTGGAAGAAACTGAAAGTAAAAAGAAAAATGTTAATTTATTTTATCGCATAAAATACGTGGGGGAGGTTAATACCTTTGAACTTTCTTCTTATTTATCGAAATGTGTGGGGTATAAAAAAATGACAGTTCTAAGGGGAGGGGTTGATGAATTTATATACAAAATAAGCATAAGTAATAGTTGAAAAGGAAAATAAGTGTGTAGGTTATAATTTAATTACATTTTTATATGCTACAAATTAAAATTTTGTTTGTTTCTCGCTTAGTCTAGTTGTATGGAATTTTGCCTATTTAAAATTTATCTCTTTCCTACGGCTGTCTCAGCCCTTATATCCTCGTGTGCAAACTAAACTTTTATTTTCCGTTTTTATAAAAATCCAACTTTGGCTTTTTGAAATTAAGCAAACTATTTTAAATTCAATATTATATTTTTCAATAGAAAACCTTTGGAATTTACGCGTTTGAAATTTTTAATGAACGTTATCTTACTTTCCATATTATAACAAAATTATTTTATTTTGTATATTACATATTTATTTTCAAGCAAAATATACTTGTAATCCGAATAAAAACCTCTAAAGCCTTTTGATTGATTGATGATATTTGTGACGGTTATACATTTTTTAAATTTAGTGCATATGTAAATACACACACATATGTTGTAAAAGAAAATTTAAGAATTGGTTAATTATGTTGCAAAAAAGTTTTAAGCAAAAGTTAATAAACATAAAATATATTTTAAAGTGTTTCAATTTAAAACTTAATTGGTTAATGTAGTAAAAAAACTGAGTGATTTTCATATAAATTTTACCACACAATCAATTGCTTGTCATCTGGAAACAGCTCATAATTATCTGTCTGTTTTTTCAAACTAAAATAAAAATTTTCGTTTAGAAATTTATATTGAAAACAAAAACAAATTCGAGCTTTTTTATAGTTGTTTCAAATATAAAATCCCAAGCGAAAATTTTTATTTTTGTGTTGTTTTTACAACACAATTGATTGAACTGTAGTAAAAACAGCACATATGTCTTTTCTGAGCTTTCTTCCAACTAGGCTTGTCAGACGGTCTTGATTTTTCTTGCATTTGAAGTGCTTGTCAAGAATCCAGAAAAAAGTTAAAGGGGTCTGTACACGGTCAAGCATTTTTCATCAAGCGCTATGGTAGTATTTGTGAAAATGTGGTTGTATGTGTGACGTCGACGATGCTGGATGGAAAATCAAAAAATTTAGATATGACGGCGAATATTACGTCCAGCACACGTCGCACAGTGCTTTGTCCCCATATAACGATGGGACAAAAATAGAAGGAGTTGTCGTAGACTTTTGAAATTTGGTATGCCGATATAAAATATCTTAGTTAAGAAAAATTACATTTTTTAATATTGGCTACAAAAATTACATTAAAAATTACGATGGGCCCGTGAGCTTTTTGATCTTTCAGCACTCACTTCTTATTATAAAGAAACTTATATATTTGTTTTATTTTATATTTATAAGTAACATTATGCAAAACTTTAAATATAAATTAAATATTAATACCAATCTAAAATACTACTCACATGACTGTTAAATGTAAACACAAAAATAATAAATATCATAAACGAATATTAATACTTAAAAACATTGTTTTTCACGTTCTCATCTCTAATTTGAAATATAAATTAACGACATTTTAATATCAAAACAAGGCGAAGCAAAATATAACACAAATCAAGTTGAAATTACTTTACAGGTGGCGTTAACAGCACAGCTGATCTATTTTTACTGGGCTTAGCTTCCAAATTCACTAGTGTTTGTTGTTGGAAATACTACAACAAACGCAAGAGCAACAAAAACAAGAAAACAAAATTGCATGTTATTTTTGTAATATTGATTTCAACTGACATTTGAATGACAGAAGTGGCTAATTGAATTTTTACTTTATTTGAATTTTTAATATAAAAAGGTTGCTTATAAGGCACGTAGAATATTTATGCAAAAAAAATTTTATTTTTTTCTTAATATGTAATAAACTAATTTATTTATAAATACTAAGTTTAAATTGTAATCAAAAAATAAATGTTTGTAATTTTTTACAATTTTTTTTTTATAGACTTTAAAAACTTATTGAGATTGATGTACCACTAAACCTCATCCTGCTGAAAATGACATAATTTTAGCGCACTCGGGTTAAGGGTTATGGTGCACTTTTTGTCTTCCATATAATACCTTGTTAGTATTTCTTAAATCAAATTTAGGATTTTAATGCTGTTCACATAGCTTGTAACTTTACTTAAACATTATAGCTCTATAATACAAAAATTTAAGAAAAAATTGTGAAATTAGACCTATTTTAAAATGCATTTTTTGTTAAGTTGCGGCAAAAAATCGGCACTAATCTTTTCACGGCTCTTTTTAAAACACTATTTGCTAAGAAAAATCGAAATAAAAAAATGTCTGATTTTATATGATTTTTTTTAAAGTTCAAACAAACTTTTGTAATTTTTGGATTTTTTTGGAAAAATTTATATTTTTTGAGCGATAAAAACTAACTTTAGTTAATATTTTTAATAAAAATGTTATTATTGCCAAATTTTGAAAATACCAAGGAACTCAAAAAACAAAACTTTAAACTCTTTTTTTGAATTTTAGCGACCTCTGGTGGAGTCTAGAAGAGTCACACGAAATCAATTTCAAAAAATTTATATGAGTTGTGTTAGGTTAGGTTAGGTTCCATTGGCAGCCGTGATCAAGCACAGCTCACGTGGGTCCATTACTTAATTCCCGTTGTGTTACCATATCACGCCGTCTCCCATGGGTCCTATGAAATCTGGCTCCTAGTATTCCCATTACATCAACATCAGAGAGACAAGTTTTGTCCCCAAGGGTTCTTCGACCAAACATTTTGAGTCCGAAAGCCGGGCAGTTACAGAGAAGATGTTCCGTTGACTCTTCCTCCTCCTCATCGCCGCAACTTCTGCACAAGTCGTTATAAGGGAGCCCCAGCCTCTGGGCGTGCCTCCCAATTGGCCAGTGGCCAGTTATAACCGCAGTTAGGTTTCTTAGATGATGTCTGGACATCTGTAATGCCCGCCGTGTCCTTTTTTCATCTATGATGGGCCAGATTTTCCTGGTTTCCCCACAGGTGGTTTCATCGTGCCACCTCTGACTGGCGATAAGATGAAACTTGTGCGCTATAAGTTGCTTACACCTTGGGAGTGAAGCACCTACATATGTGGAACCGTCCCGATTCAAGGTGGTACCTGCATGCGCCAACGAATCCGCCATGCAGTTCCCATGTATGTCCCCGTGTCCGGGGACCCAATTAAGGGTGACCAGTGAATGTCTCGCTATCTCCTCCAGAGACATCCGGCATTCTCGGACAATTCTCGATGTGATGAACACATTCTCCAGGGATCTTATGGCCGCCTTGCTATCGGTAATAATATGAATATCCCTTCCAGATATTTCACCGTACCGGATGCGTTTCGCGGCTGTGTGGATGGCCATTATCTCGGCCTAGATGACACTGCAGTGGTCCGGCAGCCTTATAGGAATGCTCCAGTTTAGCTGCTCGGAGTATATGCCAGAACCGACACCATACAGTGTTTTAGACCCGTCCGTGAAGATTCGAATCGCATTCGCGGGGATTTGCAGGTCATCATAGTGGACCACGTTATCCACAATGCTTACCGTGAAGCCAGGATCAAAGATTGGCTCGGGTGTGACATAATCAACATCCATGTGCCAATTAATATCATTCAGAATGTTAGCATGTCCGATATTATAATCTCTCCATGCTCCGGTGGCCCTTAGTCTTACCGCCGCGTTCGCAGCTAACTTTTTCTCCAAAATGTCTGGTGGTAACCAGTTTAGAATCGTAAACAATGCCTTAGAGGGGGTTGTTCTAATGGCACCTGTTACCGCTATCGCCACCATTCTCATTGTATGTTCAAACCTGGTTTGATGACTCTTCGCCTTGAGCGCCGGCCACCAAACAGCTGCCCCGTAGAAGAGAATGGGTTTAATGACACATTCGTATAGCCAGTATACATTCCTCGGGTTAATGAGTTGTGTTGTTATCTATCGATTCATATATCTTTTATCACATTGAGACTAAATTTTTTTTTTTATTTTTGTCTATGGGACAAAGCACCGTGCGTCGCCGGCATGACAAGCATTTTGACCGTGTTCAGACCCCTTAAGGCCCAAACAAGATATACATTATTTTTTTTTTTTAATTTTTAACAATTTTCTTTAAACGCAGCTGTTTAAAAAGCAAATACATATATAAATATTTTATCGTTATCAACAAATAATTTGACAACACTGAGATGCTGATTTGAAACAGAAACACTTATCAACTCTTGTTTTCGCTATTATAATTAAGATTGAATCAGGTGTGTTCCAGGTTTCGACTCGTTTTGAAAATGCAAAATTTTTTGAATCCGCATAATTCATAAATTGCTGTTCTCAAATTCGCATGTTTTAGTGTTTTCGAAGTGTTGTTCGAAAAAATCTAAATGTCAAGAACAAAAAAAAAACTTATGTATTTTCAGCAGTTATTCAAATAAATTATTGTGCTGTTTTCACAACACAAGTGATTTTTAGTAAAATAGTAAAATTATATATAAAAAGCACTCAGTTTTTAGAGTGTTTTTGTTAAAAATTTTATCACAAATATTATGCTTAAACGTATCTAAAAACGCACCGGGTACCCCGCTTCTTACATTTTTGAACTAGTACAGTATAATTAAAAACGTTAAGCAGCTGACTCAAAAGAAAGGCTTACGGGAAATTTTGGTACAAATAGCGAGTTTATTTGCTTCTCGTTTTTGCTTGTAACAATTATGTTATTTTTTTAAAAAATTATTTTATCAAGTTTTTACTTGTCAAGAATTTTTTTCAATATGAAGAATTTTTTGAATTTTAAATGTCAAAAATTTTGCAAATTGGAATCTGGCAAGCCTTTAACTTGTTGAAAATAATGCATCAAAAAAGTTTATTTATACCATGATTTCCATCCCTGTGCTGTATTGTTTACAAAATGTTTTTTTTTTTGTTTTTTTTGTTAAACTTTCACTTCAGTTAAATATTTAATACGTCACTACACTGCTTACATACTAATTAATGTTGAATAAATTTACAAAATTGTTAATGAATGAGTAAGTAACTAGGGAGTACTCGTGTCATATTTGAGTGCCAAAGAATTATTAGTGCTTTAAGTATGACGTATTTTGGTTTTTTTATATTCAACAATTATTACATAAACTTTTCAACATTGAATTTGTGCACTACTAACACATTTTACCTTATTTAATTTTTTTTCAACAGCCTTTTTTATAGTTTATATCAAGAAATTTTAAAATAATTTTTAGTTCAGTTTTGGAGTGTAACTTAAACATGTTCTAAGGCTTGTGTGCATTTAGTTTGACATTATGAAATACTTTTAAGCAAACAATTAAAACTAACTAATCTACGTACGAACGAAAAATAAAATTTAACACAACGCCGCGAAAAACGTGCAAACCGCTGCACAACTAATGATAAGAGACTGAAGAAACAAACTTGCGCACTAATCGATTTTGTTGTGTTTATTTTTGTTTTTTACTTTGACAATTTTTCGAGATGGGAAAGAGAAAGTAGTCGATAGGAGAAAACAGAGAAGTTAATAGCAATCAATGTGGCCAGGTCTAAAAAATGTTTATAGCTAAATCTGGCATTAGACAGGGCCAAATAATGCTAAAAATTTTTAAAGATTTTAGCTAAAAATTTTTTACCAGTATGAAATTTTATTCGAAACTAAATACAATTTAGGGACTAATTTTTACGAAATTAAAATAAATGGTTTTATATTAAAAATTTTTTTTTTCGAATTTATAAAATATATAACTGAAATTAAGCTCATAGAATAAATTCGAAAAAATAAATGTTGTATATAATAAATTAACTTATGAAAAAGAAATAATTCCCAGATTCTATAAATGGTTATATTTAAACAAGTATATAGATTTTGGTAAAGCATCTGATACACAAAAATATGTAGCACAGATAGTTGAGATTAAATTTTAAATTTAGGGGCCCACAAACCCCTGATACATGCTAAATTTAAACGATTTATTTCTATGATATACAAATTTTTTTAGATCATTTCATTTTTTATAGTTTAAGTTAAGTTGAAGCTTTAGAATTATTATTTTTTCAGCAGTTTAGTGCAAACAATTTTTCACACATTTACACTATTGAATTTTTATCTTAATACAAACTGAAATTTCCTTGTACTTTTATATCATATTATATAAAATCAATAAAACTATTCGTCCAAATTTTTAAAATAAATAATGTAATAAAAGCTAAAAACATTTTCCAAAAATGCTACATAAAATGCCAAGTGCTAAATGAAAATTTTGCAGCTAAATAAAAATTTTTCATGCTAAATTTAGCTGCAAAAATACTAAAATGGCCACACTGATACCAATATTAACGGCAGGGCTACCGCTTATAATTTTGAAAGTATTTTTTATTATATTGATTCAAACATTTAAATAAGCAGGTAGCACTTTTTGAACAAAAATAAAAATGTGCTGTTAGACCCCTTTCAGACAAGCAAAGTTTACTTTGCAAAGTCTTGAGTTTATAGAAGAGAAGGGAAAAGAGTATAGCGGGGGAGTACACACTTTGCCGTACTCGCAAAGTCGTTTTGTTTTTCGTTCGTAGATTATACCTGAAGTTGGCTGCAACTTTATATTTTTATACAGCGTTACCAGAATCTTTGGAATAAAAATTGTCATATTGCGAAAGAAATCATATTTTGAAGAGGAAAATCTTAAATTTTTTTTTCTTAATTTAAATATTTTAAAACAAGGGCAAAATAGTAAGAATTATTAATAATTTATAAAAACATACTTCTTATTATTTAAATTGAAATACATAAAAACATAATTCGTCAGTATATGAAACTTTATAAAAATACATTTTTTCTTTTCACAAATATTTTTTTTATCAATATTCTAAAGGTACGTTCAGACTGATGAAATATTTGAAAGCAAACATCAAAAATTTCATTAACGTAGTCTGAACACAAAATATTTTTGAGTATCAAATAAAATAACAGCTGATTTTGAACAAATAAAAGTATTTGCCGGCAAACAAATATTTGTCCAATGTGAACATAGTGTGAACACAAAAAATCAAATATTTTAGTAATTTTTGAGCAAACATTTATTTGATATTACAAAAAAATTGTAAGAGCAAACAACGACAAATAATTTTAGCCATGTTCCGGATAGAAGCAATTTTTCCTGTAAGTTTTCGGATTCTTTACAATTTTAAAGATTTTTATAATTATTAGACTTTGCTATCATGCCGCTATTAGCAAATTTTTGCGATTTTCCGCTAATTTAGCAATTTTTACCATTCCTTAAAGTTTTAGGCACCTTTAATAAATTTTATGGCTTGTTTGAAATATCTAAATTTTTCGCTATTTTTGCAACATTTTTTTTGTTTTTTTCTTGACATTTTGTTTTTTAACCGATTTAGCGACTTCAAATATATTTTAGGGTTTGTTTCCAACTTTGCAGACTAATGAAATATTTAACGAAAATATTTGCTTCAAAACAAAAGTGTGCAGCACCAATACACATCAAGCTGATGCAAAACTTCTTTAAAAATTGACTGTTTAAATAATCGTGTATTTTCTATAAGCAAAATTAAGATAAAAATCAAAATTTGTAAAAAAAAAAATCATCATTTGAGATAAAAATCTTTAATCATATTTTTGTTAAAAAAAATAATCCAAAATATGATAAAATCATCATTCTGGCAACGCTGTTCATATATTATATTTAAACAAGAGAAAACAAAAATTTGTCAAATTAAACTTTGTGTGTCTGAGCACCAAACAAAGTTTAAAAGAGAATTCAACAGACTTTGTCAAAGTAAACTTTGCCTGTCTGAAAGGGGTCTTATGATACATTAAATAAAAACTAATTGAGGGCTCTAATTTAACTAACACGAATTTTTTTCAAATAAAAAATTATTTACGTCAAAAATCAAATAAATCAATTTTATTTTTTGAAAAATTTATTAATATAAAAATTTTGTGATTACAAATTTTTTCCAAAAGTAAATTTATATAAAAAAATAGTTTTATATAAAAAAAAGAAATTTGCAATATCTAAAAAGTGTTGAAATTCAAATATTTGACATTACATTGGTAAATAACGACAATTTCCCTACTGAACATACCTGGTACTAATTATCCTGTGATATTTAACAATGGTTTGCTTTGGTTACCTGTACATTTTTACGATTTTGCTTGTATGTTTGTTTGACTCTTTGGTTTTTTCCAGAGTTTCTTTATTGAATCTTCATATATTAAATAAAACTAAAAATAAGTAATCAAATCGTATCCTTATACTTTCGTATCCTTATCGCTTTTCTGATTGGGTGAGTGCTGCAGTGTATCTTCTCCTTAAGCGAGTGTGGCCGCTTAAGGAGAATATTTCGCGTTTTTAACATACCAGGGAGCGGCTGTAATTATACGAAGAAGATTATTTTGGCGCCTTTGAATTTTTTCGATATTAGACGCTGAAGCAGTGCCCCATAATTAAATACCGTAGCACCAGATTGGGATCTAGCTACCATAATGAGTAGTCTGATTGTGGAGTTGCATCCAGTTCCTTAAGATATTTGTTCAAGGATACCGTTTTCTGGGACTGCAGTAACTTTCTTAAACTTTTTGTGCACTCTTTTAATAATTTATTAAGTTGAGGGGATATGTGTTATTGCCACTCTCTTCGAACTCTCCTTTTTTCGGTCGAGTCGCTCGAGATTAGAGATTTCAACATTCTCCGGTGTATCAAGCGGAATATTTTCTGTAGTGAAGGCCAAAAACTAAAAGCTCTAGATCATAGTATAATAAGTTCCAGGTATGTTCATTAGAAAGAGTTTACCCATGTAATCTGAAAATAATTTATTTTATTTTTGATGCTTGTTTTAATTTTTTCCTTATTTTCTTTTGTTCGACGTTGTATGGGTTTTAAAACTAAGAACAACATTTCTAATGACAACTAGGTTTAGACTAATTTTTGTTTTCGTGTAATACACTGGAAATGAAACTACTAAAAGTTAGCAAAAATATATAAGAATAGAACAAAATAATAAATAAAAAAATAAATAATATTTAACCATTCTTTTATTTTCGTTCAAAGCTCAACAACAAGTCACAAGTGCATATGTGTCGACAAACAGTGACCACAGTAACTCTAACAATAATAATACCACTAGTGCAGCAGCGAAAGATTTACCACCCGCTTACGATGAAGTCGTGCAATCCTATATGTTGGCTAAACAACAACAAACTGCAGGAAACAATGAAGCTGAAGGAACTGCCTGCATGACACCAACCCCTTCTTCGGTTACAATTTCTACAGCAGTTTCGACATTTACCCTCGATACTGAAATTTCAAATAGCAATCACGCTAGTGCATTGAACTTAAATAATCCACCAACATCCAGCATGACGGAGGCAATTATTATTACAAGTGCCTCAACATCATCGCCACCGCCTTCGTATAAACATGTTGGAATCGAAATGTCCGCACCGAAAACAAGCAATGATAATGTAGTTTAATATTTTTATAAATCTTTTAATTGGATCACACAATTATAATCAGTATTGCCTTTATTTTACTATAAGATTACAAATCATTACAACAATAAAATAAAATATAAATATCCATTCTTCAAATAAAGCAAACGGTTTGGAACAAAAATGTTAATTCAACTGATGTTAATAGATTAATACTATGGTACTACATACCTGTTAACAAAAATTTTAAAATTGCATAAAGCAAAAAGCGGTTTATTTTAAAATTAAATAAAAAAATTTTAAATTTCAAAATTCTAGAAGAACGTGAATAAGTTCATATGAAAATTGTAAAAATAAAAATTAGAATCATGTTAAATTCTAGAAGAACGTGAATCAGTTTTTATGAAAATTGTAAAAATCAAAAATTTGAATGATATTAAAACTACACTAGTTTATTAAGATTATCATAACAAGGAAACCGGTTTAGTTGGAAAATAATAAAACTGAACCGGTCCACTAAAAATATAAAAACTAAACCAGTTTAATCGGAATATTATAAAAAAATTAACCGGCTCACTATATAATTCATATGGCACAGTAAAATTGCCTGTGTGTATTATATTAAACTAATAAGTCATAGTGCATGCAGACTTGCAATTTTTGTTGCAGCAATTCTTGATTTTATTGGTGAGATGAGTACCCCTTCCAAATTTTCTCACCTCTCTCGCCGATAAACTCAAGAATTGCTGCAACAAAAATTGCAAGTCTGCACCATGACTTAGAAGTTTACATATTGCGTCACTTATTGTATAGTTTTGGGCAAAACGACAATAAAAATAGCAATAAAATACTCAATAATCAGGTATGTTACAGAATTGGTTAGAAAGTGAAAATTTACACATTTTTCAATTCGTACCGTTTTTCGTTTGTTTCTTCAGGTTTCCTACGATGCATAAATTTGAAAAAACATCAAAAATTTTTTTTTTATTAAATTTGGTATCATTACACAGTACACCACATGATTTCGGGACTCAATTCTGATAATTGTTTATGAAAGTAGACCCAAAAAGAAGAACTTCTGCATCATTAGTTTGGTCAAGGTACATCAAATAATAATTTAAAAATTAATTTGAAGTTAGTAAGTATCGTGTAGGGGAATTTGTCACGTTTTAGGCTCTTTTCTTTGTCATAACTCGAGAACCACTCGTCCGAATAAGCTGAAACAAATTTAAAAAAGTTAAGAATTACAATTCCTTTAATCTCTTCATACAACTGATGATCAGACTCAGAACATGAATATGAACAACCTACGAAGAAAATAAGGTCATCAGTACCACAAGCGTCAACTTCAACGAGGATGGATAGTGACAATAATTGAAAATGTTCTAAATTTTGTTTCCATGCATAGATAACATATAAAAATCTCATATTTTCTGTATAAGAATAGCTGTAATATGAATCGGAATGTTTATTTTCATGCAAAATAAAGAATCAATAAAAAAGTCATCAATGTTTTTTCAAAAGGATTTTTTATGAATAAAAAATATTTTTTTTCTTCATACATTTATTTATAACTGCGAAACTGTTGCTTATGTAGCGAAACGTTGTATGAACAGATTAAAGGAGTTGTAATTCTTATTTTTTTTTTAAATTTGTTTCAGCTTATTCGGGCTAGTGGTTCTCGAGTTATGACAAAGAAAAGAGCCTTCAACGTGACAAATTCCCCTATACGATACTTACTAACTTCAAACTAATTTTTAAATTATTATTTGATGTACCTTGACCAAACTAATGATGCAGAAGTTCTTCTTTTTGGGTCTACTTTCATAAACAATTATCAGAATTGTGTCCCGAATCAATCAACTGAAAAATGTTGTACTGCATAAAAAAAATAAAAATGATTGTGGGTACTTCGAAAATAAATTTAAGAACTTGTTATAAAATAAATGTTATGCTTGACAAATTGTTATATCATCAGCTCATTATTGGCTTGACCTTCCGACCAATTTAAAAAAATTGAGTTAGGTATGGGGTGTATATATTTTAAATACCCGCTTTCTGAATCCAAAACTGGATTCACGAAATTTTTTATGGCTTCTGAGATATTAAGCATTCAGGGGTGTCATACAAACCAATCTTATCGGTATTGGATTTGAAACCGACAAAAAAAATACATTGGTGTTATGAAATCCAATTTTATCGGTTTTTTGTTCGAACTGAAATTAGTGTCGGTTTTAGGTGTCACAGAAACCAATATTATCGGATTTTTATTGAAAATAAACCAAGCAGCTTACAGCTCTTGTTTTTATATTGGAAATAAATATAGTTGGTTAAAGTTTAATTTTTTATTTAATTTTTTCAACAGTTAGTTATTTTGCATAGATGGAAATAAATAAAATTGGTAAATTAGTATTTTTTGCATGTCTCCGGTAGTCTCCGGCAGCGGGCTGCTGCGAGCTTGCAAAAGTATTCTCACTTTTTCTGCGTACAGAAAGTTCGCAACACATTTATTTATTTTATTTATTAACAAGAAACAATTTATTTTTTATTTTTAATAAATTTGCTTTATAATTCTACAAAACAATAAAATTACACAAATGTAAAAAAACAAATGCAAATATTTAGTACAACGATGGCATTTATTGCATATGTTTAGTGTGTTTCCATTCTTATTTTCTTTTCTATAATTTTCCTTTTATTACAAACACAAGTTTTAACAATATTTTAGTGCACAATCATAATTTAAAAAATTATCAAACAAAAATTGCATTAAAAACTATAAACACATGAACCAAAACATAAAACAGCTGTTTCGAATATCGGTTTTATTTGTATTCGAAAATAACAAAACCGACTTGTTTTTATGACACCAAATGAAACCATTGGTTTGAAAAACCGACAATTAGCAAAACCGACTTGGATTCTATGACACCCCTGATTAATTTTTCTCAATTTCAACTATTTTGAAGTTTATTAAGTATTGTTTTACTCTACACGCCACTGTTTGGCGAATGCTGCATTATCCTCATACTAAAACATAAGAAATTAATTTCACTCTTGCTTTGCTTCATTGCCGTAGAAAAAAAAACAATAGCGGTATTCACCCTTTGTATTAAGTGTACAACTCTGTTATATTTAATACGATTTTATACTTCAAAGCGTGAGTGTCTTTTTCGTATGCATTGTAAATTAATGAATTTGCTGAGTAAGAGAAAGAGACAGATAAACAGCCCAATTATGAAAGAAAAACTCCCCGGGAGTTTTCTCCTTTCTCCCATTTTTCCTATGTTAATTCAATTGTAAAAGTGGGAAAAGGGAAAAAACTCCCAGGGAATTTTTATTCATAATTGGGCTGAAAGTTTCTTCAACTGTTTTATTCTGGTAAATTCACACACTTTGTTTACTACTGCATTTTGTGGGATTTTTCAACCACAGCGTAGTATATTATAGTCTAATACATTTTGTTGTTGCAGTGTTGTAAATGTTAGTATTTTTACTAAAATTACAATATTAAGAAGGTCTACAAGGGACTTTACTATCAAGGGTGAATTCCGCTATTTAGTTAACGCGAAAGCAAAACAAACAATCCTGATCTAAAAAGTGTGCCTTTTAAACCGTTTTTGTGTTTTTCGGTGTGATTTTCAAGTTTTTAACATTTCATGTTTTAAAGCTTTTTATGATATTTTCCGACAATTTGTTTTTTTTTTAACCGATCTCAAATTGGTTCTAGGGTTTGTTTAAATTTTTGCAATTTTTCGAGAATTTTAGCCATGTTCGCAATAGAAGCGATGTTTTCCTGTAAGTTTTCTGATTCTTTACAGCTAAACGATTTATAATAAATATGTGCCTTTTAAACCGTTTTTGTGTTTTTCGGTGTGATTTTCAAGTTTTTAACATTTCATGTTTTAAAGCTTTTTATGATATTTTCCGACAATTTGTTTTTTTTTTAACCGATCTCAAATTAGTTCTAGGGTTTGTTTAAATTTTTGCAATTTTTCGAGAATTTTAGCCATGTTCGCAATAGAAGCGATGTTTTCCTGTAAGTTTTCTGATTCTTTACAGCTAAACGATTTATAATAAATATTAGACTCTGATATCATGCCGTTGTTGACAAAGTTTTTAGAATTTCCGCTAATTTAGCAATTTTTACCGAATTTTTGCCATTACATATAGTTTTAGGGACTTTTAATTAATTTTATGGCTTCTTTGAAATATTAAGAATGCTCGCGAATTGTTGCTATCTTTGCCTAAATTGTTATTTTCCGACATTTTGTTTTTTTTTACCCATTAAGCGATTTAAAATATATTTTACGGTTTTTGGGCGCATATGGTCTGGTTATCCGGCGCCTTTTTAAAATATATTTTATAAATTTGTTTTGTTTTGTTACTTTCATTCCTTGGGCTGGGGAGCCAATTACTAAAATTACTAAAATTACTAAACTTATTATACTTATCTTTTTGAATATAGTAGTGTTTGTATAAGTTTTATTTTTCATATTATTCAGGTTTTTCTGCATTGTAATGTAAATTTATTGGCCTAATTAGGCTTGTTATATTACTGGTTGAAAATAAATAAATAAATAAATAAATAAATAAATAAATTTACTTTGTAAAATATATTGCAAATAAATAAATAAATATTTTACGGTTTGTTTACAAGTTTGCAATCTTTCGCGAATTTTAGCCATATTCGCGATAGAAGCGATTTTTTGTGTGATTCTTAACAGTTTCTACGATTTTTAATAAATATTAGACTTTGCTATCATGCCGCTGTTAGCAAATTTGCGATCTTTAGTTCAACTAAAAAACAGGTCTGAAATCACAACAGAAGTCACAAAAGCAAATAGAATTTGTGTAGTGTCGTCGAATTTTCTTAATTTTAAATGATTTGTTGTAAATAAAACAGCTAATTGCATAAACAATTAATTAACAACACATTCAATATTTTATTGAAGTAATTTATTATGCCGGTCATCTTACAATAGTCGAAAAAATAACAAAGTGATTTCAAAAAGCTGTTTCGTAGCTGAACGTCTTGAAATCACAAAATAATATGCCCAGAACACCTTTCTTGTGATTTCAAATCACATTGATAAAATGTGATTTTAAGAACAGGCCTGAAAATGACAAGAAAATAAATTTTACTCTTGCTTCTTATCTAAACTGGTTTTGCCTATTTTTTCAAGATATAACTTAAGAAACAAAAAGATTCTCTATCATTTGAAATATTTTTTTGAACGTTTCTCTTATGTGAGTGCACTTATTACACTTCACCGTTTTGAAACGAGTTTAAAACGAAAAAATTTCTAGAGAAGATAAAAACATTTTCACTTTCGTGCGAATTTGATTTCTGTGACACACCTGAATATTATTGAAAATTTATTATTGGTTGTATTGTTTGCATCTAAATTTGTTTAACTGCTTCATTTGTTTTTCTCTGCGTAGTGACAACTACAAAGTTGTATTTAGGAAAAAATGCCTTCGTAAAATTTTTATGGTTGCATTTAAGAACACGTTTTACTCACGTATTACTACAATGGCGTTTAGAAAAATAATTTGCAAATTTAACCACTCTGGAACGTAATAAACTACATAATTTTAATTACACTTAATATTAAAACACTTATTGTAATTTGAATTCAAAACAAACAAAAATTAGGGAATGCGCTAATTTTAAAGTAATAAGCCAATATTAAAAACGACGTTACTGCGGACTAGTTGGTGAATGAATTTTCCCCATCCGATATTTCTATAATTTCTATTTTTGGTTCAATAATTATGCAATCATCATCTGAATCAATTGTTTGTGTTTTTGTAGAGGTTTTGGGAATTTGTGTTTGTGTTGATTTTGACCCATACGTCTTCGAATTTGTAGAGGTTTTGAGAAATCTTCTTTTTGATTTGCCAACCTTTTGCTTACGTATTGTAAGCTTTTTATAATTTTCCGACATTCAAAAGATTTCACGGAGAAAATTTTATTTGCAATACCTTTAAAATGTCTAAGGAGATATTTTGTATTTATTAAAAATTTATCAAAAATTGAATTTTTTATACATATATTTTAATTATACTTATTTTGACAAAAAGTTGAATTATAAATAAAAAGAATTATTAAAAAATTGTTTTTTAAAAATTTTTTTTCTGATGAGTTTAAGGCAGCATTTATACGATGTTCTTTCAGACATGTTTGTTTTATTCGTTCGCTTATGAACATGCTTCCAAAAACCTTTTGCATTTTCAAGATGTCTTTCCAAACATGGCTGTTTTCATGTCTAAGGGAGCATTTACAGGATGTCTTTTCAGACATGTCTCTTTTCTTCATTCTTTTTTGAACATGCTTCCAAAAAGCTATTGTCTTTTCACGATGTCTTTCCAAACAGGTCTGTTTTCATGTCTAATTGTCTAATATCCATATACATACAAATTAAAAAACATGACAACTCATCAAAACAAACATGAAAACTCGTTTCCTGCCTGTTTCACAACTCCTCTTTTTTCTCTAACCCGATCGCCATCAAACAAAACAAGTGTTTGTTAGACATATCTGAAAAGACACCGTGTAAACTCCCTCGTAGACATGTTGGAAAATACATCGTATAAATGCCCCCAAAGTTGTAAAGTATGCATGTAATTTATGATTTTATAAAAATTAATAAGGAGATGAATTATTACTATCTTATTAAGGTAGCTCAGTTACTGAGCTGCATCATATTAGCCAAATTCACACTCCTGTGCAAATGGTCTTACATCGTAGCATTTGCAAAATGGTATAGAATTTACTATAACCCCAAAAGTATACTATAGTATTTACTTTACCATTTTGCAAATGTTACGATTCAAGACCATTTGCAGAAGATTGTGAAGTGGGCTATTGTTTTACAAATTGATCGATTTTATCTAATTTTCAAAATATTGAGTAGAGGGCTAAGAGTAGTTCCAATTTAATTTTGTTTTTTTTTATTTTTTTCCACAGGTACCTGAGAATAAAATAAGACAATTGAAATTCGTAAAATAATTATGACGCTCCACCCTAACGTACATACATACTTATATATTTATCAAAATAGAATTTTAATTTTCAAAAGCTGCGAAAAAAAAATTAAGGTGGAATTGAAATTGTATTTACACAAGTAATTACTTAAAGGATGACTTTGGATTTCTATACATAAGTAAAACTAAATTATTATATTTATTTGTTAAAAATTCTTAAAAACTACAAACTTAACAACGATTAAGAATAGTGTGCAACTGTGGGCCCCATTTTCCATAGGGATCTTTCGGTATAATAAATATATCATTGCACCATGTGTAGCCAACGACGCGGTTTTCAATAATTTTTTTAAATGCCGGATTTTCATTTAATAAATCACGATAATTGTCATTTGAAACAATGACAGCATCCAAAGCAAAAGCTAACTGCAATATAAAGCTAAAGAAAAAATATATAAAATTTATGAATATTTTTCAAACAGGTACACATCCAAGTAAAAATTTAATACAAACCGATCGTCATAACTTGCACTTGTACAGCCGGGAAAGTTTTTACAGGGTGTTTGGACAATTTTGCCCGCCTTGTGCAATCTTTCCAATTCATCAGGATCAGTAGATTTATTTTTGTTCATCCGAAACTGGGGTATAACAGCCTTTACCTCATGACCCATTTTCTCAAAATATTCGATGGCAATTTGTAAACCTTTAACGGAAAATGCCTGGTCCAAGCCATGTCTAAAGGAAAAGTTGGAATGAAAAAGTCATTTTATGTATAAAAAGTTCAACTAAAATGGGTAAACTGCCTGTTTTTCAAAATAAAATAAAAATTGTCGCTTGGGAATTTATATTGAAACAACAATAAAAAAACTCAAATTTGTTTTTGTTTTCAATATAAATTTCTAAACGAAAGTTTTTATTTTAGTTTGAAAAACCGGCAGTTATTTTCAAGCTAATAAATCAATTAATGTGCTGTTTCCAGGTGACAAGCAATTGGTTGTGTAGTAAAATTTATATGAAAGTCACTCAGATTTTTGAGCGCTTTTCACATAAATTTGTCTACACAATCAATTGCCTCTTACATCGAAACAGCACATAAATTAATGTGCTGTTTTCACAACTCAATTGATTAAACGGGTGGTCAAATTTATATGAAAAGCAATCAGTTTTTTGAGTGTTTTTCGGATAAATTTTACAAATCGTTCAATCACTTGTGTTGTGAAAACAGCATATAAATTGCCTAAAATAAGCCCTATGTCAGAGAATTAATAGAAAGAGTAAATATCCAAAACAAAGCATGAGTGGAATTCATGGTTCATGGTTAATTTGAAACCCTTTTAAATATACTACGACATTAGGCATCCAAGCGCGAGCGACCAGCAAAATTTTAGCTTCCGCAATAGTCCACCTTTTTTTGAACTTTTATGGGATTTTCTTTTTAAAGTTTTTAATTTCACGCTTTGAAATACGAAATTTTGGGCGAATAAAAAAAGATTTAAGGAGTTTGTACACGGTAAAATGCTTTACATGCAGGAATTCACTCATGTAAGTGTGCTGGACGTTCGTTATTGTCGCCGTCATATCAAATTTTTTGGATTTTCTATCCAGCATCGTCGGTGTGACAAACACAAACACATTTTCGCTTATACAACCAAAGTGCTTGATGAGAAATTTTAACCCTTTAGAGATGTCTGTCTCAAAGCGACTGATATTTTACTGCCAGTTTTTCGAACAAAAATAAATTTGAGTTTTTTTTATTGTTGTTTTCAATATAAATTCTTACTTTGAAAAACAGACAGTTAAATGGATTTCTCAGAAGCTAAAAGGCCTAACTCCACTTTTCGAAAATTTCTCAATTTTGTGAAATTACTATCTAATTAGTTGCGAATTCTTTAAAAACGATTTTGTTCTATCATCTACCAGCCAGATAATAGGAAAATATGCATAATAAAATTAGGCCATGATATAGTAGCGGAATTCACCCTTGATAGTTAAGTCCCTTGTAGACCATGTTAATCTTATAATTTTAGTAAAAATACTAACATTTACAACACTGCAACAACAAAATGAATTAGACTAAAATATACTACG
Source organism: Pollenia amentaria (assembly GCA_943735925.1). Classification (NCBI taxonomy): domain Eukaryota; kingdom Metazoa; phylum Arthropoda; class Insecta; order Diptera; family Polleniidae; genus Pollenia; species Pollenia amentaria. The sequence continues at coordinate 175,357,924 of OX031010.1, read as the reverse complement.
CTGTGGTTGAAAAATCCCACAAAAAGCAGTAGTAAACAAATGTGTGAATTTACCAGAATAAAACAGTTGAAGAAACTTTATCTGTCTCTTTCTCTCACTCGGCAAAACCATTAATTTACAATGCATACGAAAAATACACTCAGGCTTTGAAGTATAAAATCGTATTAAATATAACTGAGTTGTACACTTAATACAAAGGGTGAAAACCGCTAGTGCTTTAATATGAATTACTACGCTTCGAGTGTTCGGCAACTTCCTTTCTGTACCATCTTAAATTTTGGAAATCAATTTTCAAACATCAGTAATTTACTTTACTTTTTATTTTGTGGAGTTAGGCCTTTTAGTGTAGATGAAAAATTAATCGAATTGTAGATGCAATTATGTTTTCAAAAAGGTGATTTTTTCGCCTTGTATTCACTATTCAAGATTTCATTCTCTTTGAGGCACCTCTAAATCTTTTTTCTCCCAAAATTTTGTATGTATATCTTATGGCGATTTCTTTTCTGAGAAAAATGTTGCATAAATGGTACATGCTCTACACAAAAGAGATAGAGCATGTACCATTTATGCAACATATTTCTCAGAAAAGAAATCGCCATTAGTTTTTTGGGTATTCGCATATTTCTTGGGGCTAAGACCGAGAGTTTAAACACTTTTTTTTTAAGGACCACCCTAGTACATATACCACGGTTTACAAGACCACAACAATAAACTGAATTAAACGGTAATTTATTTACAAGCTTTTGGTTTCGCCGCCTCTTTTTAATAATTTAAGCTGTCAACTGTGTTGAACTTATGTATTTCCGCAATACAAGTTAGTAAGCATAGAAATATTTTTGCTGTTAAAAAAAAAATCATGGAAAAAGACAAACATCAGCTTTTGCAATTTGTTTACACTACCCACAAAACTCACATTTTGTTGTTTAAAATCACCTAAAAGAGTTTCAAATGTGCTACCAAGCGTGAATTCCGCTTTTTATAGTTTATTAATAACAAAATAAAGTTATACAGTTTGGCGCCAAATATGCCAGCTGTTTCACAAAAAATCGGGTTTTTAATGCACTTATCGGTATATGGCTTACGTTATCTTGAATTGTTATTTCCTGAAACAAAATAACGTAGTATCAATCTATATCTTAATGAAAAAACTAATTTTTTAACACAAAAGTTTTTACTATTTTTTACTGAACATTACTGCATTTTACAAAATTACATTCGCGTACACAAAATATAGTAAATAAGAACACAAATTGAGAGCGTAAAACTACAGTTCTTGACTGAGTATTTACAAATTTTTACTGCAGAAATTTTTGCAGTAAAATTTAGTAAAACAAAAAACATATTTCAAAAGTAAAACAAGCAAAAGTACGCAGACAAAAAGCATACAAATTGTGAAGAAATTGTCAAATAAAAGAAAAGTTGAAATAAAAATTAAACCAATATATAAAGTGATAAAATATTAATTATTTACACTTGTTTGTGAAGCATTTAAATATATGGCTAAATACCAACTTTCGAAACTTTTTGTTTGTTGTGTTAATTTTTTAGAGTCGGTAAGTGTAAAGTATTTGGCTACTTAGAAATGCAATTATTTTTTAAGTAATCAATAGCAAAAATATTATTTGTTCAATTGAATAAATTAACCCAGACACAAATTAGCAATATCAAACAAATATTAAATGTTCGTGTAATAAAAAGTATTTAATGTACTACCGATAAAAAAAACGAGCTAAGTAATCAAAAGTGTAAACATTTTTTAACACTACATTTATTTGCCATCAGCTGTTCCCTATATTTTACGAATTTTTAAAAATTTTCCGTTCGCGTACTTTTCTTGGGCAATAGCAAGGCGAATTCACTAGAAGATGGGGTCAAGTCAACATATGGTTATATTTTCGGTGGTCGAATTGTCAAAGTTTGTATACAAACTAGTTTTTTATGCAAACAAATGCTTTTTTTTTACTAGCAATATTTTTGGCAATCGGACCACAGAAGCAGTGTTGTTGTAGAGTTGTAGGTTTTTTTTTGTGAGTAATTTTTCAGTTTATTAAGGGGGGCTGCTACCGTGTATTTCGATTCGAAAAGTAAAATTGTTCGAAAGCAATTTCCGATTCGAAAGTTAAACCGAACTGCGTAACTCGTTCGAAACGATGACAGAGTCGTATTTACAAACAAATGGGAAATTTGATTTATAGTTAGTAGCACTTCTATTAAAATACCAAAATGGACGAAAATATCCCACAACAAAAGAAATATTAAATACTATGCAATGTGTGAAAAATATTATAATTGGTTTGAAGATTACCAAGAAAAAGTCAACCATCTTTTTATACTGCTTTTTATTTGTATGTACATGTAATTCTTTTTATTTTTTTTTTGATATTTTTTGAAAATTTCAAGACCACAAATTATGAAACATTTTCAATAATAACATTAGCAATCATTTAGTTAATATAAAATCTGACATTATTTGGTTTAATTTGTTTTTCAAAAATTATTTTCGGGAATGAAATATTTTATTAATTAATTCATTTATTAATGATGTGCTAATAATCCCAATTTTTGAAATTTATTGTTGTGGGAAAGCTAGTTTATATGCGCATTTCGCTGGTTGCTTAGGCCAGCTCGTCAGGAAACTTTTTCCAAATACTTTAGAAAAGCTAAAAATATTATACAAGTAAGACCATAAAGTGAATAAGAATTTTAAAACACTCAGCTCTTAAATATAACAATATCAAAGCTTCAACAAAGTCACAACAATAAACCATCAATTTTTTCTTTCTTACATTCCCCTACAATTGGCTGGGTTTTTTCCAACACGAATTGTAGTTGTAAGAGTATAGAAAGAAAAAAACAAAATTAAAAAAAAAAACAAGTTGCTTAAATAAAGCAGCTTGCCATTTCAGTTTTTTATTTGCCGGGCACATGCAAATTTATTATCAAAAATTATTTTCGGGAATGAAATATTTTATTAATTAATTCATTTATTAATGATGTGCTAATAATCCCAATTTTTGAATGAAAATACTGAAATTTATTGTTGTGGGAAAGCTAGTTTATATGCGCATTTCGCTGGTTGCTTAGGCCAGCTCGTCAGGAAACTTCTTCGAAATACTTTAGAAAAGCTAAAAATATTATACAAGTGAGACCATAAAGTGAATAAGAATTTTAAAACACTCAGGTTACAGTTAAGAGCTGAGTGTTTTAAAATTCTTATTCACTTTATGGTCTCACTTGTATAATATTTTTAGCTTTTCTAAAGTATTTCGAAGAAGTTTCCTGACGAGCTGGCCTAAGCAACCAGCGAAATGCGCATATAAACTAGCTTTCCCACAACAATAAATTTCAGTATTTTCATTCAAAAATTGGGATTATTAGCACATCATTAATAAATTTGTTTTTCTTTCACATTTTTTGTTTTTCTTTCACTTTGTCACCACAAAATAGCTTTCGAAAAATTTTCAACGCATTTTGCATAACTGACGCTTGTTTTCGTAATACAGAGTTGGAGTTTCGAAAGGCATTTTTGTTGTTCGTAAGGGACTTTTTCGAAAGGGACGTTTTGTTTTCGATAAGGAATAAACAACATCAGTTCATTAAAAAAAAAATAGTACGAAAATCGTAATACACAGTAAAAATTGTTCGAACTAGTAATTTATTTCTTTCGAATCGAAATACGCGGTAGCCCACTGCATTTTACTGTAAAAGTACTCGAACGAGCCTAATGTTTTGTTTTTGCTCAAAATAAAACCATTTTTATACTGTACACCACTACAATAAGTAGGTGGAGAGAGTATTTGTGTGACCGTTTGTGCTGGTGGTGGTAACATTTGAACTGATTTAACGATGTCCGGCTGGCTGGCTGGTTGACTGTCAATGCAAATCTTGAGCCTAAAATATAAGCCGCAGTTTTAAAATAGTTTCCTGATTTTGATACATATATTTAAAATGTCACAAGGCGGAAGGAAGCCTTTTGAAACTGGTAAGAATCGATCTATATTTTCACATAGCCCCCTTACAAACTTCTTTCCGGAATAGAGTCCTTGCGCCCATAAACCATATTATTTTGTTAGTATTTAGATTGAACTCGAAATAAAAATATTTTATTGCTACATAAATTATCTGGTTAAGTTTTATTACAATCTCCATATTTGACCATAGCTGCTTGCAATCCATAACTTCAATCCAAATTTGGGTACAATTTTTTATTTACCACTTTATCATGACCATATGCCCCATATAAACACTCAAGATACCTTGAAGAGCAAAATGTTCGTATAGATGTTAATATCTAGATAATATATATTGCACAAATAACTCTTATAAAAATCTTAATGTCATAATATTTTGTGCTGTTGGGTACATGATTGCTCCATGAGTCCCGAATAGTGTACACTATCGAAAATTTGTCTTTAATAATGACTTTTATCATAAACGCATATAAAATTCGGTAAAGCCGAACAAAGCACTTTTACTTGTATTCATTAGCATGATTCGTTTTGTTGAAGAAAATCGTACACGTGATACGTTTACGTTTTTTTTTTTAATTTTTAATTTGGTTATAACTTCAATAAATATCTCATTTATAATTTTTTTTGATGATACGTTGTTTTGTCTTTTAAGTGACGATATACAAATATTTTATTGCACAAACTGGAATGTTGATTTTGAGTCGTTTGAAAATTTCTTAAATGTTCTTTGCCCTACAAATTTTTGCATTGTTGGTGACTTAAATGCTCGCATCGGAGAAGGACAATATATATTGGATACTAATCTATTAACTAATCTACCACACGTTAACAAAATCAGATATTCTAAGGATAAAGTAACAAATAGCCAAGGAAGAAGATTAATGGATTTAATAGAAAGCATAGGTGGTATTGTCGTAAATGGCAGAATGAATGGTGATGTTGAAGGTGATTTAAGCTTTTATGGAGGTAGAGGTAATTCGTTAATTGACTACTGTATTTGCTCCGATAGCTTTTTGTTGTTTTTTGAGAATTTTAAAATTGATTGTAAGCCCTATTCAGACCATATGCCTATAGACTTTAAGCTTAACTTTCCTAATATCAACTATTATACACTGAGAAGTGATTTACGTCCACATAAAATACATTGGAATAAAAATAATGCTGAAAGATATATTGAAAAACTTAGTCAGCTAGCATGTACTCCATATTTCGATCAAAATAATTCAGTTGATAACCTGGTTCTCTCAATTAAGAACAAAATTCTTGATGCTACCGTAAAAACAAAATCAAATTTTAGCTTCGAACCCAAGCAAAAATGGTTCAATTGGAACTGTGCCCGTTCTCGCAGAAAAATGCTTAAAAATCTTAAAAAGTACAGAAAACAACATTCATCTGCAAATAAACTAAAATATATGTCTTCAAAAAGCAAATACTTGAATGTGTGCCAAAAAAGTAAACTGCAACACTACAATTCTAACCTTAATAAATTGAATAATATACGTTGCAGCAAAGAATGGTGGAAATTGTCTAATGATTTGAAGTCTCGTCCATATTCCATACGTGGTGAGTTAAGTGCTGATGATTTTCTTCAACACTTTAGCAGTATTTTACAAAATTCAAATCCAACAACTACATTTCATTGGTGCATGCCTTACAACATTGATGCATTTCTTGATTCTCCGTTTGAATTATGTGAACTTATCTCTGTTCTAAAAAATTTAAAGGACAATAAATCACCTGGACAGGATGGCATCAGCTACGAATTTTTCAAATATGCGCCAGTAAACTTTATTATTGAGGTACTTTATGTTTTAAATGTTATATTTCTTAAAGAAAATATACCAGCTAGTTTTAAAACTGCAATTCTTATTCCACTACTGAAAAAAGGTGATCCAAACATTCCTTCTAATTATCGCGGATTGTCTCTAATAGATACTCTATGCAAAATTTTTAATAGCATTATAATGAATCGTATATCGTACTGGATTGTCGAACATAATATTTTAAATGAATACCAAGCTGGGTTTAGAAAACAATATTCAACCGTGGATAATGTCTTCAATCTAACAAATATTGTTCATTTAAATAAACTCAATAGTAAAAACACGTATGCCTTTTTTGTTGATTTTACTTGTGCATTTGATTCGATTCCCAGGAATTCATTGTTTTATAAGCTTGCAAATATGGGATTGTCATCAAAAATAATACGAATACTGCAACAATCGTATGATAACACCTCCAGTCAAATATTGTTCGGAAACTCACTCTCCAATTCTTTTAATGTGAATTTTGGTGTCAAACAGGGTTGCATATTAAGCCCAATTCTGTTTGCATTATACTTGAACGACTTAGCCGACTTTCTTACTGGCGGGATAATTGTTGACAACATCACAGTAAAAGTTCTTCTTTACGCAGACGACATTGTCATACTATCTGATTCACCCAGTGGTCTCCAAACGATGATTGATTCCCTTCATTTGTATAGTAACTTATGGCATTTAAAAGTCAACCTTGCTAAATCGAAAGTATTAGTTTTTCGTAGTGGCACTAGAATATCAAACAACTTAAAGTGGACATTTGGAGAAAATGAAATTGAAATCGTAAATTCATATAAATATCTTGGTATGATCTTGTGTTACAATTTATCATTTAGAAAACATTTGGAAAATAAACTAACTACATCAAAAATGGCAATATCTTCATCTTGGTCAAAATATATAAACCATCCCAAAATATCTAATAAAAATAAACTTAAAATCTTCAGTGCTGTATCTCGGTCAATCATGTTTTACGGAGCCCAAATTTGGGGATACATGAAATACGAAATAGTTGAAAAACTATTTAGATTCTTTATTAAAAAGATGTTACTTTTACCTAGCAACACTCCAAACTATATGCTCTTTTTAGAAACGGGTTTAAACTCTCTATACCTAGATACGTTAAAATTGCATTTTGATTACATCAACAAAGTTCTTAACATGCCTTGCAACAGATTACCTCGAAAGCTTGCAGAAATTATAATCGCTAAACAAACTTTTTGGGCTGAGGATTGGACGAACTTGTGTGCTAAAATTAATTTTGTACCAGATAATAATTCTGTACCACTAAGCAAACATTGCAAATCAATTTTACCACTTGTTAAAATTTATGAAAATCAAACCTTTATTGCCGACGCTAGAAACTCTCAGTTTCATGACTTATACTCACAATTAAATTACTCTTTACTACAAATCACTACTACGGAACTTTCGTCTCGTGCGATAAGTCTATTGATAAGAGCAAGAGGAGGACTTTTGGATATAAATGCTAGATCTTTTAGAAGTACATCAGACGGAATCTGCACTCTCTGTAATCTAGACGCAACGGAAAATACTCTACACTTTATTGGTACATGCCCCATTTATAGTGGATTTAGAAGTACATTTTTCAACAAACATCAACTAAACCTACTCGACGTTCTAAATATTCTGAATGGGGATGCCTTTAATTTTGGTTCCCTTGTCAATTACCTGGAATCTTGCCTCAAATACAGAAAATTGATATTAAATGAATTTGCTTAGTTCCTTTTTTACATTTCATATTTTTAAAATTTATATAAATATTTGTATTTAGTTTTTGTTTTGTTAAACAATTTTATGCTGTTAATATGTTTACAAATTTATCTTTTTGAATTTTTATTTTTAACAGCTTTAATTTTGCCAATCTGGCTCACAACTATATGTTATGCCAGTTATAGATCATTATTTAAATTTAAACAAATTTTGTTATTATACTAGTAAATGAATCTATTAAATAAATAAAAAAAAATACAAATATTTTATTTTTTACCACAGCTAATAAAAAATAAATAAAAATAAAAATAAAATTAAAGTCAAGTTTATTTTTCTATTTCAATTACATGATTTGTAATTAAGAATATTGGGTGCTTCGGTAGGCTAGTTGGTAGTGAGCTAGTCTGTCCGTGCGGGGGTTGCGGATTCGCCAGAGACTCAGGTCTGTTTCACTACAATGGGCTGAAGGTCTAAGTTGCTATTGCTCAGATAATTAAGGTAAAATATAATTTGTAATTTTTTTGTAAGTCTTAATAAATAAATAAATAAAAATTAAGAATATTTAGTCAATTCACAAGGTATCCTAACATGTCATATTGTCAAAATGTCCTAATATTTCACAATGGTTTAAAAATGTTGTACGGCTCAGCCGCTCAGCGCTGGACTTTTCTGATTAATTACGACAGCACAATAAACACAGCAAGCAACGTTCTGTTTATTTAAGACACTTTTTGTTAACAAACCAACAACAATATTTTTAAACCATTGTGAAATATTAGGACATATTGACAATATGACATGTTAGGATACCTTGTGAATTGACTAATTGTAACTGCACATTACATAAAGTTGTAATTTAATAATAATTTGTGTGTTAAATTAACGTTTACACTAAAATTCCTTGTTTAGTTATGACTATTTTTAAACATGTTAAACGAATTACCGTTACAAATGTACAAACATATTATTTAAGCCATATATAGTATTTTTCATTTGTAAAGCATAACTCATGTCCCAAAATTACTGAGAATGATTTATAATGAAAAACTCACGGAATTATTGATTCGATCTTTAAATTAGTGGAATATAGTTATTACTAACCAGGGAAATCAAAAATATGCTCATAAAAAGTGTTTATGCGCATTTAAAATGCAGATAAAACTTAAAACATGTCGTAAAATTTGTAACAAAAAAATATCTCTTGGCAAAAATAAGTAAATTAATGTTGTAAAGGGTAAAATATTCAAAAATATGCACTACCAAATCGATGCAAAAATTAAAAAAAAACTATAAAACGGATAAATATATTAAGGGCAATCACGATGGGTAGTGCAAAATGTGTAAACGATTCAAATGTGTGCAAAAATACTCACATTTGCACAATACAACAACAAACTGTATGTATTTGCAATTTGCTTCATTTTATTTCGTTTGCCATAAAAAAAAACCTTCAGCAGAAATAGTAGTGCATATTTGCTCAGTTACAAATAAAAGCAAACAACAATTTTGACATACGGAAGGCATCTTATTTGTTGAAAAAATTATTTTAATACCTCAATTTAATTTGGGCTTTTCTCAATTTCAAATTAAAATTTCTCAATATCAATAATTAGTATTGTGGTTATTTTATTAAACTGTTAATGGTTTTTTAATCCAAATTTAGATATTTTTAATTAGGCTTAAGTTCACTGAATTTAATTTTCATTAAATTATTTTTATGAAGACAGGAATTTTACAACATGAAATCAATTAAAATTTCAGGCTTTCACGGACCAGTTGCCCAGACTAGTTTCGATTGTAACCACACAATCTCTTCAGTGGGGTTTGCCGTTTTACTCACTCGGCTATTGGTATTTCACCTTGGGCGATCGAAATTTGCTTTTCGAAGGAATGATTATCTATTTTAATTGATTTACATGTTCTTCCTGACTTCTGTTTTTTCGTACTTTTTGTCAAGAATTCTTCTTGAAATCCAAAGTACATTTTTGTTTTTCATGTTTTTTGTCTTTCTTTCAACAATTTGGAATTTTCTCAATTTCAATGAAAAATGGTGTAGAGGGCAATAAACTCCTGCCAGTATTAAGAATAAATTGTAAAAATGAAAAAGTTTAGTTAAGTTTTGAGTTGATAATAAAAAGGCGCGCAAAAATATCACAACTTTATTCGTATTTACTGGCGTCCAACATAAAAGAATCCTTAAGGAAAAGTCAGCGCACCCCATATGCTGCCTATATAAATCCTAAAAGAATTTTCAAAGCGCCCTATTGGCTGCAAGGACGGATCATCTTCAAATAAGGATATTTGAACTGAAGAGCTGAAGAACAGGCTACCCTAGTACAGAAAAAGATCAACGCCAGCTAACAGCTTTAGGATGTTGCAGAAAATATAGATAAAATTCAGATTTTAAGTAAAGCAAACGTAACTAAAGAAAAACAGAAATAATTTTTTGAATAGAAATTTTTGGAAGAAAAGAATAATGTTAAAGAAAGATGAATAGTATTAACGAATATTTTGAAAATTAAGGACAATTTATAAACATTATCTCGCATTTTCATAAACGATTATTAAATTTTACAAACGTTTAGTAAGCAAAGGAAATTTTTCTTTGTCGGGCATAATTTTATAAAAATGAAGAAGAAACAATTAATTTTTCACGGTCCGCGATTCATACGGAAAAAAGAAAGGAAAAAGGGAAGGGGAATAGGGTTGGTTAACGATAAATGTTTGACTATAGCCTGGCAAGCGATGCAAACGGCAGATGTACACCAACCCGAATGGCCAGTAATCAGCTTGACGAATTCACAACAAATACCAAGGTTATCAAAGATTCCATACTTTTGAAACATTAAGATCAAGGACGCTCGTAACTAAAGGGGGAGGTATATACTACAAAAATATTAGCTTGGTTATCAATCAACCAATTTTATTAAAAAAAATTATTCCGACACAGCCTAGAGGGCAATAAACTGCTGTGTCAGTATTAAGAATACATTTTTGTAGAAGCTATTTATTACGTGGTACTTATCAATACATTAAAATTAATAATTTTGCAATAATCAATTCTACTTTTAATAATGTTCAAAAATGAAAAAGTTTCGTTAATTTAGTTAAGTTTTGAGTTGAAAATGAAAAAGACCCCGCCTCGTGTACCGCGCAAGAAACCACAACTTAATTCGTCTTTAGCTACATACATAAATACTACTTTAACCATAATTAACCACTACTTTAACCGTAATTAATTGATACGGTAGCATTACATTGTAATTTTTGAAACTTTAATGCCTACAATTCCTGTAAAGCTTATCAAATTAAAAAAAAAAAATCAACAGTCTTTTTAAACAGTTGCTATGAAAGGCTTCACTTGTTTTACGTACAACTTTAATTCTAGAATCATCTACCTTTGATTACTAACACCCAAAAGAGAAAACTATTGCAATGGGCAAAGTAGCGAAAGGCAATGGAATTCAATAATATTTAGTGATCAATCCAAATTTGAATTAGAAGTAGTGACTATTGAACTAAAGTTTTACGTAAAACAATTGAAGCCTTCCATAGGTACTATTTAAAAAGAATAGTAAAGTTTCCTGCAATTGTAATGATTTGGGGTTGCATGTCAGCTAAATTTGTTGGACAGCACTGTTTCATATAAGACACCGTTAGTGCAGCTCGATACATAAGTATTCTTGAAGAGCATTTGATACCATCGGTCGAAAGTCTTAAGGTATGTCGAGATTTAACAAATACTTGACGAAAAAATCCAAAAAAGCGTGTCCAGTAAATTGATCAGACTTTAACTTTATTTTTAACAAGTTTTTTGATTTACTGAACTTTATTTGTAAGAAAATAATTGTATAATCTAGTTTCGAAACTGTTAAATGCAGGGACCCGAAATAACTCTTATTATATTTTAAATATCTAATAGGTTATGGAAAAAATAACTGAAAAAAAATTGGTCCTGTAATAATAATTATAAATTACCCAGAAAATTGTAGTTCTGCGATTAAAATTATGAAAGATTATTATTTTTTTGATCTTTGATAACCGTTATAAAAGATTATTATTTTTTTTGGTCTTTGATAACCGTTATGAAAGATTATTAATTTTTTTGGTCTTTGGTAACCATTATGATAGATTTGTATTCTTATTGGTCTTCTATAACCATTATAAAAGATTTTTATTTTTTCTGTCTTCTATAACCACGCTACAGTTCGCAAATCTTAAGATATTTTTATAAAATTTCGCACACTGACTTATATTTGCACAAGGACGAACTTTTTTTTATTGATTTTAATTAGGATCCGCAAATTTTTTGATATTGGAAAACAAAAATGTACTTTGGATTTCAAGAAAAATTCTTGACAAAAAGTACCAAAAAACAGAAGTTAGGAAGAACATGTAAATCAATTAAAATAGCTAATCATTCATTCAAAAGCAAATTTCGATCTACCAAGGTGAAATACCATTTGGTTTAAAGATTGATGTTTGAGTATTGACGTCATCCGGCTTCAATAGCCGAGTGAGTAAAGACGGCAAACCCCACTGAAGAGATTGTGTGGTTACAATCGAAACTAGTCAGGACAACCTGTCCGTGAAAGCCTGGGTTTAAATCTCAGCGTAGTCAAGAATGAAAAATTATCAATAAAAATTTTGATTAATTTCATGTTGTAAAATTCCTGTCTTCAAAAAATAATTTAATGACAATTAAATTCAATGAACTTAAGCCTAATTAAAAATATCTAAATTTGTATTAAAATTCATTAACAGTTCAATAAAACGTGTTCTAATTCAATTGGACTAATTAAACTATCTATATTTCCAAAAATAAATTCGGGCCTGATCTGGAGGGTTCAAAAACCCAGAGTTTTTTTTTCCAAATTTTAGCAGAAAATATTCCTTATATCATTGAACATTGTTTGTAAATTTTGCTACAAATTTAGCTAATTCAATTGAAATTTCAGCTAAATTCAAAGACCGGTTTAAGCTTAATTAATTTTGAATATTTACTAATTTTTTTCTAAAATTTAGCTCATCTAAATATACAGACAATGATTCTTACCTTCATTGATTTTTCTACAGCTGAAAATACTGGTACTGTTATCAGTTATTTCTGCAGAGGTTTCGCTATTTCTACTGACATTTTTTTATGAGTGTAAACAAGAGCTTAAAACTGATGAAAATCTCATCGATTCTAAAGTGAGGCTGAAGAAATCTTAAAAAAAACCGCAACAAATGCAAATATTGCTAGTAATACAAATGGTAATAAAAATCATAATTTAATGAAGTTCTTTTTAGAAATGACTTTTATGAAACTGTATCATAGATTCTATAAAATGCTTCATTACCTGACAATTTATTGTTTCTGTAAAGAGTTTCATTAATTCTATGAAGCTTTTCATAAACATTGACTGTAACGAAACCTGTTTCATAGATTTTATTAGGAGTGTCATTTGCTGAACTCCAACGAATATTTTCATAAAATTTGTGAAGAAATTGAGTAATGAAATGAAGATAATTCCCTAATAACAGAAACGAAAAAAAAGAAAAGAAAATTTTTTTGAATGGATATGGAAGACCGAAAAAAATAAAATTCTTTTGTAATGGTTACGGAAGACCAAAAAAAATTAAAATCTTTTATAATGGTTATAGAAGACCAAAAAAAATAAAAGTCTTTTGTAATGGTTACGGAAGACCAAAAAAAATTAAAATCTTTTGTAATGTTTATGGAAGCCCTAAAAAAACAAAATGAAACTATAACGGTTATCAAAGACCAAAAAAATATTGGTTATTTGTAACTATTATTCAGAGAGCAGGTTTTAAAAATTCGTGATAAATTATTATATCAGGATTTTTTCAAATATTGGTTATAACGGTTATGTCCCTGGTTAAATGATGTTAAAACTTGCAAACGTTTTACAAAAGCAAATAATTTAAAAAAAAAAAACTAGTGCTTACGTGTAGGAAGTCAAATATTTGATAGGTGTGAACAAAGCTTTTGCTCATTTGGTGAATAAACCTTTCAACAATAGGGAGCACCAGCCCACACCGCTAAAATAAGGGTTCTAAGATAATGAAATAAACGTTATAGAGCTGCCACGTCCAGCCCAGACCTCAATCCAATAGAGTCCGTATGGGCAATTATGAAAAGACGCCTCAGAAATAAGCCCCAAAGGACTATTACCGAGCTAAAGGTAAAATAAAAGAAATCTCGGACTCAATTACACCTGATGAATTCATCGACGCAAAAGGTGATCTGTTTAACATTAATTAGATTTAAATATGCCGTATGAATTTGTTGTGTTCAATTTGACTTACAAACATTTGTTAGTACATGAAGTGATTAAATTTTTGAATATTCTATTTTCTCTATGAAATAAAAATTTTGTTTCTGTTATTTGACGCCAGTAATCCTGGGGTGTAATCACTGCATTCGATATCGAGTAAACTATCCTCTCGAATAAACTATCCTTTTTTTCTGCATACGATAGAGTATCGAGTGAAAACTCGAGAGATGGTTGTGCTGTTCACACAACACAAGTGATTGAACGTGTAGTAAAATTTTTATGAAAAACACTCAAAAAACTTAGTGCTTTTCATATAAATTTTACTACACGTTCAATCAATTGTGTTGTGAAAACAGTACAGTAATGTCTTTGGTTACTCGATATCGGATGCCACCATCCTAAATTACGATACATGCCATTCGATACCGAGTGTCATGATACCAAAATAAAAAATTAGACCCCTGATAATTTTTTAATTTCTTGTAAACGTAATCAATTAGTAATCATGCGAAACTAAAAATAGTCGTAATCGTAAACAAAGTAATCTATGTAATTACTAATTATTACGATTACTAATGATTACTTAAACACTTACTTGAAGGCCACATTACTACCATCTAAAATTACTAATCGTTTGCCGATGGTTAATTCTTTTGTAGCACTTGGATTGTATGCGTTATCATTATATTCATTTAGTTTCTTCGTTTCACTCTGTGTAAATAAAATATTCGTGCATTTTTTGTTGACAGGAGTTGTTAGTCCAGCAGGCTCATTTATTTTCAAAATCTAAGAATAAAACTTTTTTTATTTGATTCGTATCGAGTACAATAAGTTCATTAACTCACCTTCTGTGGCGGTATATTATCATCTACAATGGGTATGAAATCATTTTTATTTGTTTCACTTACAAATATAACAGAATCATCGTTCAATACTTCAGTTTTATTTTTCAAAGTAAAATCCATTTCATCGTCGCTGATATCATCTAAAGTAATAATTTCAACCCCCTCACAATCATTCTTGAAACTTACAACAGATCTACGTTCTGGTTCAGATTTTTCTTTTAAGGTACTTAATTTTGTGTAGGCTGCAGAATTATCTATATAATGTTTGGATTTAGTGCCACGACAAACATCTACGAAAAATTGTAAAGTTTCATCGGTTTTAAATTGATCACTATCCTTATTATTCTCATTTAAATTTTTCGGAGACATTGCGAATGAAGTGGGCGATTTTTTGTTTGTACAGGGTGTAGAGGAGACAAGTTTTTTAAATGAATACATTCGAGGTTGAGGTGATGTATTACTAGAAGAAGGTATATCATCTTCTTCAAAATCATCAATACATAGTTCTTCAAGAGCGGGTTCAATACAAATGCAATCATCTTCATCCCCATTTTCAGAAGACCCATCAGTGTCGGAACGTAGTTCTCCTTCTTCCAAGGTGCTATTTACACAGCAAGTGTTTTTATTTTTAGGTCTTACTATGATCACATTCCTCTTGTTGGTGTTACTGCTGTTGATCAAACGTTTGATCTTCTTTTTTTTAGAGGTCACTTTTAGGGTCTTATCATTGTTCACTATAAAAACACTGCGTCTTACTAGTTTTCTCTGTAAAATGGAAATTTAATAAAAAAAAAATTCATTGGTGACACAAATTTTAAACTTACTGCTGGATCATCGACAAATTTTTTAAATTTATTTACTTTACCACCAGCATTTTTTAAAGGACTTCTTGACAGCGGTAATTGCTTTTTACAATGTCGACTTGTAGAGGGCATTTGATCACATTGATTCTTTATGTATTTTAAAAGAAGTTTAATTAAAAAAATAAATAAATAATTTTTTATATAAATTTATGGAAATTTAATTAAATTTTGGCGTTTTTTTCTACCATAAATGTTGCCTTTATGCTTTTGGGCCTTCCTTGAGTTATTTTCTAAAAAAAAATTGTAATATTTTCGGGTCAAAACAAAATATATGCTACATGTATAAATGCAGCTGTTCTAGTTATTGTTTTTCACAATTTCGAACATTTAGGGACGTATGACATTGCCAATGTTTAAATGGTTGCGTTTGCACTGCAAATGACGTTTTGGAACTCACCCAATATTTTTTTTAATTTAGTTTATGTTCCTTGTATTTTGATAATTAAAATATTAACCCATTTGCGCCCAATTTTTATTTTTAAGGTTGTTAGCTAATTTCGAAAAATATAATTTTATTTATTTCAATTTATTCAATTATTAATTATTAAATTATTTGTTCATGTCCACAAATGGTATCATTGGGCGCTAATGAGTTAAAGTGGAATTTCTAAAGCCTACATAAAGAAAATTACATGATTTTTTTTTTTAATCCTTAAAAATTTGAAAACATTATTGAACACACAAGTCTTACATATTCTATAATACTTTGTGAGATGGAAATCTAATGAGTTTTGTTGTGACTGTCAAAAAATCTAATGTAACATTACAGTTTGTAGTCACACTATCACACATGAACATGGTTTTGTTAAAATGCAACCCTGATCCAATGAAAAGTATTAGCGTTTAGAAAAATTTCAAAAAACGATGAAGTCGTATGGGATGTCAAACTTTTTTCGTAATACTTGTGACGCATTGCATTCACACTATCACACTTTGTCATATTACTTGAGTTTTTGACATGTATTAATACAAAGTATAATAGTGTAATCTAGCCTTAAGTAGCCTTTAACAAGTGGTACAAAATAGGTTGGCAACAACTTGCGTCACAAAAAAAAACGCCATTAGTTAGTTAAAGTATGGGCGTAAATTTTTTCGTAATTTGAAAATGGTAAAAGAAAATTTTTACCCTCATATTCATAACAAATTTTTTAGGTTTATAACAGGTTTATGAAATAAATTTTCTATGAGTATTTGTTTAATAAACCTTTTATTAATCAAAAATATTTTTTATGAATATCGGGGTTAAGCTATAAAATAAATTAAAAAAAAGAAAAAAAAATGTTCATTTCTGATATTAAAAAAAATTATACGAGATATTAAGATTCATGTAAAAAAAAATACTTACCATTAGAAAACAAATTGAAATATGTATGTTGCAATCGAACATATTTAAAACAAACGAAAAAAATTTTAACATTTTTACGGAAATTTTACGTACATTCGAAATAAATGCTGGCAGACCAAATAAATATTGAATCTTTGTATAGCAGCTAATACTACCTGTGTTCAGACGGCTCATATCTTATTGACATGATTGCTACTTAGTTGGCGAGAAGGACTAGGGGGAAAAGACAAGAGTACATAGTTTCATGAACTTTCAGTACGTTTTGCTATATCATTCGCTATTTTGTATTTCTTTCTTGTTCGTATTTAACATGAATTGTTTGGACGCCAATGAAAGTTGAAAGAAGAAAAAGTAAGAATCATGTCAAAAAGACATGAGCCGTATGAGCACAGACTAACAAAAATCTCCCTCCTAAAATTTAAAACCACAATGTTGTCCTCAATTTTTTTACCTACACTACAAAAGTGGGCCCTCTCTACTATACGTTTGTGCTGATGTTTGTAACACCTTAAATTATTGGTCCTACCCTTCCATTTAGTATATCAACTGATTTATAATCACCACGTTTCTGAATCAACGATAGAAGATATTCCAGTCATTCCAAGCTCATCAGGAGTATTATTGTACGGCATAGAAGAATGTAAACGTTTGATTCCTGTATTCAATCCATCAATTTCTAATGCAATGCCTGCTCAAGATTGAATTGCAAATGTGGATCAAGTGAAGCATATTTTTAAATGGGATAGTACAACTACAATTTTCTATGCTGCATTGTGTTTAGAGGAAGCTGCTTTATCCTGATTTTCATCTATTAAGGAGGAAAATTCATCTTGGGATGATTTTAAGGATTTATTAAAAAACGCATTCCCATCTATTAAAGATAAGACTAATATTTACTTAAAATTAATGTGTCGTGTGAAAGAAGCAAATAAAAGTGTGAAGAAATGTTTTTATGATGTATTGGGTTTGGCAAGATCTGCAGGATTTAGTGACGATTGTTCGAAAAATTATATTGTATCGGGTTTTAATAAGTAGTTAATAAATGCTGTTACTGGCAACATTCCGCGTAAAACTTTTCAAGATCTGCTATGTCAAATTAAGGCCCATATGTGTATTATGGAGCAGCAACGGAACCGTGATATATTTTTAAATAAAACTTATAACACATTACTCGACTCAATCCTTATCTAGATAGGAATTTATTTCGTCACCAGGTGCAAAATTCCAAATGGAATATAACTTGTTATAACTGCCAAGAATTAGGAAATGTTTCATGAGTTTGTCAGAAACCTCCTAAAAGGTTCGAAAGACCTTCACAGGAATATTTGGCTCCTAAGGTATCTTCAAATGAAAACTCAATTTGATTAGATAATACGCAAGAAAATAATTTTAGTAATAGTGATACCCAAACATTTTCTTCTTTAAAAATTGGAAACAACTAAGATTAAAATGAAAAACACAAATTTTTAATTTGATGGTAAATATGAAAACTGTTTCGCGGATATTTTATCAAAATTGGGAAAGACAAATTTAATTGAAATGAATAAGTTGGTAAAAGATTCAAATAGAACTATAAATCAAAAACCGAATCGCGTACCTTATTATTTACGTGAAAAATTATATGATATTTTATCTGAACTTTTAAAATATAATATAATAGAACATTCGACCTCTTCTTATTAGCAAGTAGAGCTTATTTGGTACCTAGAAAAGATGTTGAATTTCGTATGGTGGTTGATTATCGCGAGTTGGGAGAGGTAACGGTGCGCGAAGTATTTTCGATGGCAAATATTGAAGAAAGTATTAATTAATTACGCGATAACAGGCTGTTGATTGTGTTTGATATGTTGGATGGTTATCGCCAAGCTCCAATTGGGAAATCGTGTGGACATTTAACTGGATTTGTGACTTCTACACCATTTTTCATTGAAAATTAAAATTCCAAATGAAAATGAGAATTTCAATTTGAAATTGAGAAAATTCCAAATAAATTGAGAAATTCAATTTGAAATTGAGAAAATTCCAAATGAAATTGGCAAGGCGCATTTATGTTTACGGTGGTGTTGATACTACAACAAGTAACAACACCAAAAACACAGCAATGTATTTTTTTGTTGCTTTCGTTGATCGATATGTCAAAAACACAAGTAACTTTTGACATTTCTCTCTCTAAGTAAGAAAAAAAGTAGCACAGCTGTGCTTTCAACGCCACCTGAAAAATGAATTCGCCTTGGAAATTGGAAAATTATAATTTGAAATTGAGAAAATTCCAAAAGAAATTGAGAAATTTTTATTTATAAAATTGAATTATATAATTTTTTTAATATTCATACAACGAACGTACATAACTAACATGATGATGGAAAAAAGGAAAATAAACACAAATCGCAGTATTATTGACAAACAGGCATATCTTCCCATATCCGGAGCAGATTGGTAAAACGTTGTAGTATGTTGTATGGCGTAGTATGTACTGCAATCTCCAGTAATTATATAAATCTTTGAAGCCTTAATCACCTCTTCTAAAAAGTCAAGTCTCTGCTCTTCTACTCAATTGGGGGAATAAAGTTTGGTACATTCATCTTTGTTTTCACAATACTCTCCAGCTACACTCCTGCGATTGAGCCCCTATTCACCCCTACTCACGTCAATTTCAAATTGAAATTCTCATTTTCATTTGGAATTTCCTCAATTTCAATGAAAAATGGTGTAGTAGGCATTATCAATATAAAAGAATGCAATTTGGTTTAACAAACGCACCCGCGGTATTTATGAGGATAGTTGATCTCTTAATAAGAAGTACTGCAAATGAAAATATTATAGCTTATATGGATGATATTGTGTTATATGGAAAAAATTTGAGGAACTGCTAAAGCTATTTGAATCATTTTTGGGTGGCTGTCAAGAAATGAAAATCTATATATATAAAAATAAGTTTTCCTATGTTCGTCATTTTATAACTCGAGAACCACTTAACCGATATTCAAACGAGTACATGCGTTGGAAAGGTCTACTTTCACTGATGGTTTATAAAAAAAGCATCGAAAAATTTCTACGAATATGCGCACTTTTATGATGGTGTGTTTTCTCTATATAAAATGTATTTTTTCCTTATGAGAACTACATTTTGTTTAATACAAAGACGTAAACGTATGTTATTGTATTGTCCAGCAACGCGGGCAGGGTTATTCAACTAACTTTTAAACTAATGAAATGTAAATTTGAATAATACAACGTATCTCGGTCATGTGATTACATATAAGGGAATATATCCCGGCGAAGCACAGGCAATAATAGGTGCGTTTGAGTACTTTTACAGTAAAATGCAGTAAATGAGTAAACTTAAAAATTTGCTCTCACAAAAAGCTGTTGTCCAAAAAAGTACGCGAACGCAAAATTTGTAAAAATTCGTAAAATAAAGGCAACAGCTGATGGCAAATAATTGGAGTGTTGAAAAATGTTTACACTTTTGACTACTTAACTCGTTTTCTTATCGGTACTCGATTTAATACTTTTTATAACACGAATATTTTTGGAAAATACAAACAAATTATTTTATGTAATCTTTCATATTTGTTTGTTTTTTATTTTATTTGAATTTGCTAATTTGTGTCCGGCTAAATTTGATCAATAGTACACGAATACTTTTTTTTACTATTGATAACTTTAAAAACAAGGGCTGTTCTAAGTACCCGAGTACTTGACACTTTTACAACTCCAAAAAATTAACATAACAAAACAAAGTTTCAAAAGTTGGTATTTAGCCATATATATTCTTCACAAACAAGTTTAATTAATTAATATTAATTCCTTTTTTGTTTTTATTTTAGTTTTATTTCCAACTTTTCTTTTTTTAAACAATTTTTTACAATTTGTATGGCTTTTGTTTGCTACTTTTGTTTATTTACTTTTTGAAAAATATGTTTTTTTGTTTTACTAAATTGTACTGCAAAAATTTCTGCAGTAAAAATTTGTATGTACTCAGTCAAGAACTGTCACTTTACGCTCTCAATTTGTGTTCTCATTTACTATATTTTGTGTACGCGAACGCAATTTAGTAAAATGCAGTAAAGTTCAGTAAAAAATAGTAAAAACTTTTGTGTTCTCGAACGCAGCTAATAAGTTATCGTAGGCTTAAAAATTATGGAAATTTGGTAAAAATTATGCAGCAATTGCTTTTCCACTAAATCAACTACTAAAAAATAATACGGGTGCGATATGTTGATAATCGGTATGAATGAATCAGATTGGATAGCTACATTACAACGAAGATAATTCTAAAAAGAAGGTTCTATAAAGGAGAATAAAAAAACTTGATCATTGCCAAAATGATAATACTCAAAAAGCTTTAAAAATGTATATCTTCTTAAGAACAGATTGAACAAGAAATCTGAAGATGGAATACGTTTTGTTGTGCCGCACGGCTTAAGATGGAGACTAATAAAGTCCTCACACGATTATGTGGGGCATAGTGGATTCGAAAGAACTTTAACGAGAGTTAAGAAAATGCATTGGTTTCCAAATATGAGAAGTGTCATATCCAAATATATAGATTCATGCATTCAATTTTTATATAATAAAAGATCTAAAGCGGTCTGTACACAGTAGAGTTTTTTTATTCCCGCACTTTTTGGATTCCCGGGAAAGAGGGAAATAAAAATCGAATTCCCGGGATCCCGGGATTCCCGCCCAAATTTTTTTGTTTATTTATTTACTTATTTCTCTAATGAAACTAATATTTCTTACTGGCTATTACGCTTAAAATAATTAAATTTAGTATCTTTTATATACCAAAAACGTAAATAATTCAAGATTAAGGTAATTTTAGGACACTTAAGGGGTAATATTAATGCCAATAGCATTTGCATAATTGGAATGAAAGTTTTGAAGTCTTAGTGGTATACAGTTTTCGGAAGGGCGATTAGGAACTAAAACCACAACATTACGAAGTAGGAATTCTGAAATAATTTCACGGTTTAACAAATTCAGCAGAAAGGAGAAATTTTATTTACTACATATATTTAATAACATATTTTTTTAAATTTTATAACCCTTGATCAGCAGTGGTGTATGAAGGTATACCAAATTTGTCATTCGATGTGAATATTTTTTTAATATTCATCTAAGGTCCGATAAAGGATTTGTATTGTGGGTTCTTCCTTCGTTCTTAGCCGATTTAGCCATATGGGTGTCAAATTGTTTCTAGATCTTCTAGGCTGTTTGGGATTGAATTCGTGCAGAATCCCTTCAGTAGGAAAAAAGTTATGTACCCAAATGTGGAACTACCTCCCTAAAATATCAACAAAAACTAACATAAATTTGTGGCGAATGCACCTTTTGTCATTAAATTTAAACAAGTTCGTTTTATAAGGCACCAAATTTCGTGAATATCGGTCCATAATTTACCTACGGCTCCATGTTTAGATTAATCTCGTTAATCATGTAAGTATGGCTTAAACCGTAACGAATAATGCTTTTGTGGTGTAATTTAGCATAATCTACTTTCATAAGACTCAAAATTACTTGAAAAGCCGCATATAAAGCACAGTCTTGGAAAACACTTTACTACGCCCTTAACCACAAAAACTTATACATAGTATTATTGTAAAATTTACACTTCAGTTTGATAAGACAAGAAATAAAATTTCGTGAAAATAGGTCTATAATTTATCATTGGCCCTAAATAAAGCCCATTCTCAAACGATTAATAAGCCTTTAACTGTAGCAAATGTAAATATTATGATATTATGATATTTAGTTGAATTAATCTACTAAAGACAGTAGTCCGACATAGATTTACTAAAGTTTAAGAAAAAGATTTTCTTCAAAATTTCCCGGGAATCCCGCAATTAATTCCCGGGAAAGCGGGAATAGAAAACAGTTGTAAGTCCCGGGAATTCCCGGCACGGGAAATCCCGGGAACAAACTCTAGTACACAGTCAAGCATTTCTCATCAAGCGCTATGGTAGTATTAGTGAAAATGTGTTTGTATGTGTGACACCGACGATGCTGGATGGAAAATTAAAAAATTTAGATATGGCGACGAATATTGCGTACAGAACACGTACACGAGTCAATTCGCCGGCATGACAAGCATTTTGACCGTGTGCAGACCCCTTAAGAATGAAACAAATTTAGAACGTTATTTTCGAGCGTATGACGGAAAATTATGTTGAAAGAGATTGGGATCAGCATGTGTTAGCTTTTCAGTGGGAAACCAGTTAAGTATAGATCTCCATGAGGAGATTGAAGATGAAGAAAACGACATAGCATTGAATTAAAAGGATCGTTAAAACTCGCATTAATGATGAGGGAAAGAAGCTATCTGACAAATTTAACAAAAAAAAAACATCCTTTACCAAACATGTACCCTGAGGGTGACTTGGTATTAATTAAATCAGAACATGCGTCTACCTGTCAGAAGTTATTGGCTAGGTTCAAAGGGCCTCAAGTTATTAAGAAGATTTTGGGTAACGACTAATATCAGATACAGAAACTTCTCAAATAAATCATACAAAATTTGAGTCAGTTCAAGCTGCCTACAAAATGAAGGCCCTTATTACGGTTCACAACTCAACTCAGTTGAGTTGTAATTTCTTAATTTTTGTATTATGGTTTACAACTTTGCTATCTTGCGGAGAACAAAAACATCAAAAAATTACAACTCATCACAACCAATTGTCTTAATTACAACTCAACTGAGTGGATTTGTGAACCGTAATAGTGAATTTATTGAAGCTCAAGAAGAGAGATATGTTTTTATCTGACAATGATGGGGAAAATATGTAGGAAGTGCCTTTAAATGAAGACATGTTTTGGTATGTATGTTTCAAGCGACTTGTAGAATTTTTGTTGTTTCTGGTGAGTTAAATTTCTTAAGTTGTGCATTTTATTGTTGTTGTTCTGTGGTTAGTTTGATTTCCCACGTTGAGTGTTTTGTTGCTTCGCGATGATTGTGATTTCCTACGTTGAGCGTTTGGTTGTTCCGTAGTTAATGTGATTTCCCACGTTGAGCTTTTGGTTTTTGTTGTTACGTGGTGAGTGTATTTTCCCACGTTGAGCGTGTGGTTGTTGTTCCGTGGTGAGTGTGATTTCCAACGTTGAGTGTTTGGTTATTGTTGTTACGTGGTGAGTGTATTTTCCCAAGTTGAGCGTTTGGTTGTTGTTCCGTGGTGATTGTGATTTTCCACGATTGAGCGTTTGAGAATTGTTGTTCCGTGGTGACTGTAATTTTCTCCGTGAAGCCTTTTAATGAGTTACCACTGAGGACAGTGATATAACAGGATGGCCGAGTTTTTAGATTATACTTGTTATGGAAATACTTTAATAAAACGTATGAGAAAAAAACCGTCTCAGAATGCTTTGCTTGTAACATACTACTCTATGTAGCTTTTCAACATGGTTGTCGTTGATTGTTGTGTCATCTCGTTCAATAGATAACATCGGGCGTGTTGGCAAGTTATAAATAAATTAAAATTTTCTACAAAAATAATGTAATATTGTAGACGCATAACGTGTTCTTTACTAATAATGTTGCCTAACAAAACCGAAAATATGTTACATGTTTCATCCTCAATTTCATCAAAGCGTTAGAAATGTTCTGTTGTTGCTAAAAAAAAATTTTGTAGTTTTGTTTCGTTTGTTGTAGTTTTTTTTATTAAAAATATTAAAGTGGAATTATCTTAAGCCAACATAAAAGAAATTACATAAACGGCAATGATTTTTTTTTTTTTTTTTTTTTTTAACAATAACAAGAAGCCTGCTCAATAAGAATAAGTCCGAAGTTAGTATCCTGACTGCAGGAAAACGGACACAACTACACCAAATTGGACGGGAAAAATAGGCCGAGTAAAGCGTGTGCCGAGGAGAGCGAGACGCTGGAACAATTCTCTGCCCCCGTCAGGCATTCGTCGAATTAAGATCCAAACTCCTCGGGAGCGATGTCATGTTGAACTTAGGATACCTGAGGAACGTTGACTAGAAAACCTTAAGGGTGCGAACAGAGTGGTCGCTTGTTGCAGAGCCGACTGACGCTTATTGCGAGAACCAATGCGAGAAAACTGGTACTATACAAATTAGTACAATAATAAAAATAAAATTATAACAAATTTAAAAAAATTAAAAAACACTTAAACAAAATTTAAAAAAATATGTCATAAAAATTTCCAAAATAATTGAAGAAATGCGTTGATAAGTAAAATTTTAAAATTCAATGTCAGTTTTTTTTCTCAACAAAACAAAACTCAAATCATAATTACAGTAGACGCTCGTAAATTAGGCCCACTTTGTTCCTGGGGTAGTTCTAATTTTCGAAAAATTCTAATTTCCAAAGGTTTTTTTTTTTAATAAAAAGTATCATAAAAGTGCATCTTCGTTTAGAAAATACACAAAACAACACTCATACAAACGACTTTCCATTTTTGTATACATATTCTTAAACGAGTAAATTCTTTAAACTTGGCAGGATATTTTCTTAAATCACTATACAAGTAATGAAATTCTCCAAATTCACTTCGTTTATCATTTATTGGATGTTTTCCAAATGATTTTTTATTGATAAAATACTTTAAAACAGAAGCTGAAGCTAAATACTCATCATCTGGCGAATCCATTCTTTCACTTCAATTTCACAAACACGAATGAACAACAAACCCAAATGCATACAAACATACATAAACACAAATAATAGATAAAATATCAGCGCTGATTCTCGCATCCACCTATGCCCACTCAAACTTGTTTCTCGCATGAACAAGTTCTCGCAATGAGCGTCAGTTTGCTCGGCTCGGCAACAAGTGACCACTCTGTTCGCACCCTAAGGAATTACGTCCGGGAAACAGGGTTTCTTAACCCCGAACGTTAACCCCCTCCCTATAGGCGGTGGTATCACTATCCACCTTAATCCACATGTTTCTTTCTTAAGGAGCGCACAACAGGCCCGGTAGTAGCCTAGGTGTATATCGTAGTGATATGAGGTTTCATTTTGATGCTTCGCCCACCTTTAGACCTAACTTAACCTAAAAATTTAGGAAGTGGTACAAAAAATTTTTTTTTCCACATTTTGTGTCAGAAAAAAGAATGCCATTTAAGACGTTGAGTTTTTCTTAAGAGAAGATAGTGCAACTTGTCACATAGCCAGGTCTGTTATGACAGAATTAAAGCTAAAATTGCCAATGCATTAGAACAGCAATTAATGCAGTTTCAACTGCAACCCTTAAGGCCTTAATGAATAATTTTTGTAAGAGATTTAAAACACGCATTACCTAGCATGGAGGTCATTTAAATTCATATAATATTTTTAAGATTTATAAACAAAATAATTTGCATAAAATAAAAAGATTTGTGTTTTCATTTTCTAATAACAATATTAAATAACTACTTCTTTTATCTTCTCTGACTCTTCTAACATAAATAGTTTACTATTGTTTATTTTACGGTCCAAAAACCAACATTTTTTTCTTTAAAAAGTACTTGTTTGAAATAGAGAATTGGAAAAAGAGTTTGGAATGAACAATCTCTTTAAAATCACATTGACTTAACAAAAAAATCCATCAAAATATTATAAATTTTTTCTTTGTTCTCATATAAGTTATAAATATTTCAATTTGTTTTCATTATACTTACCTGTTGGTTACTCATCTCATTAAATCCTTTATTACTTTTATAATACCCTTCGCCACACGTGGAAAGGGTATATGTATATAAGTTCGTCATTATGTACGTACATATAAAATTCTACAATTTTGATCTAAGATAGGGTGATATCCGTACACTGTCCTCGGAAAAAATTTGTATCCGGGAATGTCCTACTTTTTATGACTTATTGTTTAGCCAAAACATTTGAAAGGCCTAGTTTAAAGTTCAAACAAATTTTCGTTGTTCAAGCCATTTTATTTTTAGGTTTTTTCTCATATTCGTCTAAAGTGGTAAAAAAAAACTTTTTTTCGACAAAAACTCGTCTAAAAACCCAAAAAAATTTTTTTTTTTTAAATTATATCGCCATCGTTTTTAGCGTACAATATCACCTGGGAAAGGTTATATTTAAAAAAAATTAAGTCAGACAATTTTTTTACCTACTTTGTCCTTACAAATCGGCCCACCCTAATGTATATAGTATATGCTGGGTCCTTATGAGTAGCAAAGATGATTTAACGATGCCCGCCTGTGCGTCTGTTCGTGTGTATGTTGAAATGGGTGTTCCAAAGACACAAGAAATAATAGTTATATATTTATATACTCCGTTAAAGTTTGCTATTGAAATTCAGCCTGAACGCTCTACAAATGGCTGATATATGAGCAAAAAAACAAGACTACCTAAAATTTTACCAACAAAGCCCTTGTTGTTTTTTCTGTATATCTAGGAAACGGCAAGAGCCAACGTTTCTAAATTAGGAACAAGAATCTTGAGACGTTTGGGCGAAATTGGAAAGTGGCAAAAAATGCACCGGCTTAAACTAGTACATGTATACATGTATTTGTATTTATTTATATGTATAACATTCGGTTTTTATCGCACCATGGTGAAGGGTATAGACGATTCGGCATAGCCGAATACAGCAATTTACTTGTAAGATTTTATTTAAGAAATAAAACTACAACTTTAAATTTGAAATGCATTAAATATTATTGTTTATATTTTGCAGTACATTTAATTTTATTTTTGGCATTTTCACATTTATCGAAAAACACAAAGAAGAACGTGCAAAATAGAACAGCAAAATTGAACTGCAAACTTTGTTAAAATGCAGATGGTTTAACAGAAAACATGTTTAATTTATCCTTTCAAAATAATATCAATAAATATTTTAGAATCATTAATACTTAAAGCCAAACATATTTTTTATTTAAAGAACATTCAAAATAATTAACTTTTAATTTTTTAATTTTTGTAAGTCAAACTTCTAGTAAATACTTTCGCGTTTATCAGCCATGTCACAGAGTACAATTCCGTTCGGAAACGGAATTCATTCCGTATTTTGGTCCTTGAGAAAATTACGAAAAAACTTTGCGGAATGAAACCATATTTGTTTTCATGAACGGAATAGGAGTTTTCTGTACCTTAAAGGCAAAAAAACTATCAAAATTTACTTTCTATCAATAAACAAATATGTTTTCTTCAATTCCGAACGGAATTGTACTCTGTGACATGGCTGTATAACTATATTTTTTATCAATTTAAGTAATGTTAACTGGTTATTTATTAGAATATTTGAAATCAATATACATATTTAGAGTTCGTATAAATATGAAAATTTTCTGATAAAAATGTTAAACCTATTTTATTTTCCTATTTTTTTGATTGTATACTTCATATATTTTTTTCAAACATTAGCAAAAAGCAAAAAAATCCTAAAAATGAGGATAAATCTTGATCATTCGATTAATATTTAAATCATTTTGTTAGATTTGTTCAAAATTCTTTTTGATTACTTTCAAAACCAGTTGTTACAATTCTAACATTGATTTTGAAAAGAAATTGGCTCTTACTGCCTGTTCAACGATTTCCAACGTTAACGTTCGCATAGAAAATTACATTTAAAACCAAAACATAATTTCAAAATTTGTTCTTGTTCTAAATATAAATTTCTATGCGAACGTTAACGTCCGAAATCGATGAACAGGATGTTAGTTTTTAAATAGGCTTCAGACAATTTAATATAAAATCTTTTCAACAGTTTTCTAATTTTTTTAGTTCTTGTTCAATATTTGCTCGAGCTATTTTGGCATATTTATTACTAAATTCAGGAGTTTGATAGATATCCAAGGCCAATAATGTGGTTAAAGTCTGAAATTATTAAAGCATTAACTTGGAAAATATTTAAAGAAAAAAATAAAAGAAATTATAACAAACCTTTCGCCTTAACATATCAAAATTAGTTTTACCCGATGTTGACCATTCTTGACGTGACAATTCTGCGTAATTTTTATAAACATCTGATGATGACCTAAAAATTAAAAAATATTTTAATGTAAATTTAAGAAATAATGAATATATGTATTTTTGTTTGTTTTTTAAGCGACCAAGCAATTTCTAAAACAAAAGTTAAACTTTTTTTCTTCTAGCTCTCTTAAACTGGGAAAACAAATACTTTTATAAATCGTTGGAAAATTTTTCTTTTTTTTAAATTGGGATTTTTATATAAATTTGTTTGTAAAAAATTGGTGCGGATTTATGTTGAATCAATTTTTATACACATACCACCATAGTGGAGAGGGTATTATGCATTTTTGCCGATGTGTGTAACATTCAGAATCTCTTTTTAATCCATCTAAAAATGTCCGTGCACCCGTCCAGCTGGCTGGCTGTCCATGTAAACCTTGTGCGCAAAGCACTGGATATAATTAAATGAAATTTGATATGTACGTTTAAGTTGTCATAAGGACCAAGCTAGTCTTTGTGCCCATAAACCATCTTATTGTGTTGGTATTTAGATTGAATTTGGTCCAAACATGTTTAATTGCAATCTAAATCATCGTACCAAATTATATTATATATTGGAATTGGTCAATATTTGGTCATACATAGCACTCCCGAAAATAGCTTTTAATGACATAACTTCCTTATAAATCTTGGTATTCACATAAAAGTTGACAACAATAACTTTTACGATAGCTATATAATATTATATTAGATTGTTTTATATGGGACTTTTTGTCCATTCTGGACTTACCAGCACAAAATTTTCCCACGACATAGAAGCCGTTATAAAAGTTATCGCCGCTAAATTTTAAGGGGTCTGTACACGGTCAAAATGCTTGTCATGAAGGCAAATTCACTCGTGTACGTGTGCTGGACGTAATATTCGCCATCATATCTAAATTCTTTGACTTTCCATCCAGCAATGTCGGTGTCACACAAACAAACACATTTTCACTAATACTACCAAAGTGCTTGATGAGAAATGCTTGACCGTGTACAGACCCCTTTAGATCAATACCAACATAAATATATTGAAAAAAAAATTTTTTTTGAAAAAATATAAGGAAGTTATAGAATTCAAAGCTATTTTCGGGTGTAGTATTTGTATGGGGGCTATGGTCATATATGAACCGATTCCAAGAAAATTTGGTAGCATAATTTAGATTAAAAAAAACTTTGAAGCAAATTTTAACCAATGGCCAATATAGTAAGATTATTTATGGTCACAAAGACTGTGTGGTCCGGAAAGAAGCTTGTATGGGAGTCTTGTGAAATTATGAATTGATTCTCATAATTTTCAAAAGGCTTCGTCCTTACGACGATCGAAACGTATGTAACGAATTTCATCAAATTATCTTAAAAACTGCGACCTGTACTTTGCGCACAAGATTACATGGACAACCAACCAGCCAGCCGGATCAACGGATATCATAAGATCGATTCAGAAAGTGATTCTGAGTCGATCGATATTCTTTTATATATTATAGACATCAGCACAATTGCATAATATATTCTCCACTATTGTGGTCTGTGTATAAATATAATAAATTATATTAATCTTTTTAATTAAGCTTGAGGTCTCTTTTCTTTTTTATAAAAAATATTACATTTTTTTAATCCGATATTTCAGCACTCCGTGGTGTGCCTTTTTCAGGGTTTAAAAAAAAAATATTGGATTAATTTAATATTAATTAATTTTATAATTATTAATTATTATTAATTTAATATTTTTTATAAAAAAAGAGAAAAGAGACCTCAAGCTTAATTAAAAAGATTAAAACATATTTGTAAAGGTCGAATAAGTCAATTTAAATAATAAATTATTTTAGCTTATCTTTTTTAATTTATTAATTATATTCTTATTTCTTCAAACTCTTTCTAGGTATTAAATATTATATTTTTTTTTTTAAATAAATTAAAATATTTTTTTTTATTTATCAATATTTCGATTTCCATTGAAAAAAATTCCTGACGAAGATTTCCGATGGAAATCGAAATATTGATAATAAAAAACTATTTTAATTAATTTAATAAGAAGTGACCTAAAGCTTAAAAAATATATATTAAAATATAATATTTTATTAGTATTGTGGTTATTTTATTGAACTGTTAATGGTTTTAATCCAAATTTAGATATTTTAATTAGGCTTAAGTTCATTGAATTTAATTTACATTAAATTATTTTTATGAATACAGGAATTTTACAACATGAAATTAATTAAAATTTTATTGATAATTTTTCATTCTTGACTGCGCTGAGATTTGAACCCAGGCTTTTCACGGACAGCGAAAAGCAAATTTCGATCTACCAAAGTGAAATACCATTTGCTTTAAGGATTGATGTTTGACTATTGACGTCATCCGGCTGCAATAGCCGAGTCAGTAAAACGGCAAACCCCACCGACGATATTGTGTGGTTACAATCGAAACTAGTCTGGGCAACCTGTCCGTGAAAAGCCTGGGTTCAAATCTCAGCGCAGTCAAGAATGAAAAATTATCAATAAAATTTTAATTAATTTCATGTTGTAAAATTCCTGTGTTCATAAAAATAATTTAATGAAAATTAAATTCAATGAACTTAAGCCTAATTAAAATATCTAAATTATAATAGCGGAATTCACCCTTGATAGTAAAGTCCCTTGTAGACCTTGTTAATCTTATAATTTTAGTAAAAATACTAACATTTACAACACTGCAACAACAAAATGTATTAGACTTAAATATACTACGCTGTGGTTGAAAAATCCAACAAAAAGCAGTAGTAAACAAAGTGTGTGAATTTACCAGAATAAAACAGTTGAAGAAACGTTATCTGTCTCTTTCTC
The DNA here is from genome assembly GCA_943735925.1 of Pollenia amentaria. Taxonomy (NCBI): domain Eukaryota; kingdom Metazoa; phylum Arthropoda; class Insecta; order Diptera; family Polleniidae; genus Pollenia; species Pollenia amentaria. The sequence continues at coordinate 175,326,323 of OX031010.1, read as the reverse complement.
TCACTCAGCAAATTCATTAATTAACAATGCATACGAAAAAGACACTCACGCTTTGAAGTATAAAATCGTATTAAATATAAAAGAGTTGTACACTTAATACAAAGGGTGAATACCGCTAATATTTTTTAACAATCACTTATTATTTTTTTTTTAATAGAAACGCTATATGTACAACTACCTCCTAGTCTTTTTGTTTTTATAAACAACTAACGTTCTCTTCTAGTGTATAATTTTAAAAAATTATATTTTTTAAAACAAATAAATAATCATAGAAATTGTTTTAGAAAAAGAATAGTATTTAGTAGAAAAAGATAATATCGTTTTGAATATCTTAAAAAATGTATTTCTAATACACTTTTATCTTATTTCCTGCCAATATGATTTTAAATTGTATATTATATGTATATATACATATGTTTATACTGCATTATGAACACAAAATTAAGACTATAATTCAGAAATCGATTTAACATTCGATCGAAATTCATCACACCTTTTAATCATTTGCAAATCTATCGATTTTTATCCCATACCTGAATATATGTTTATACCAAAGTATAAGTTTATACATACATTTTTATTCGTTGTTTTTGTAATCACAATTTGTAGGCTATTTATACTTAAAAATATGGTGGTTCTATCCTGATGAACAACCGTTTACATAAGTAATTATAATAGGAAATCACATTTTTAAAATATCTTAAAATTAAATTACTTACGCTAGTATTAATAAATCTAAATCCTGTAAATATGCCACGTCATTGTCAATATCGGCATTAATAACTTCTGTACTATTTTCACCCAATAAACGGCAAACCAACTGTTTCATATCTTCCTAAATTAAAAAAGATTATACAAAAGTTATCTATAAAGTAAAAACTTTTTCGAAAAATGTATATGTATACTTACATCTTCAATCATTCCATCTTCACAAAATTGTTTAAATATTTTACAATTAACTTGTACACAACTTCTTTCTAAATCAAATTCATAATATTGGAAAAAAGCTGCCAACACAATATGTGGTTTGGCCTTTTCCAATTCTATGCGTTTGGGTGCCAACATACAAGACCAATTGTGATAGACACGTTTGGTGGCATCCTCATTCAGTTTAGAACGTATACGTTCATACCAGGAACGTATTGTATCTTCGGGTATGTCGTAATGATTGCAGGCCTTGGACCAAATATCATATAAATCACAATTTGTCATATTTTTTTTTTTGTCTGTGTATGTATTTTTTTAGTGTTCTTTGTTAAGTATGTTTATAAAATTGAGGTAGTTGTTAGAAGGAATCTATGTTTATACTGGTTTTATATTTCTTTTTTATTTTAACTAAAAACTATCTGTATATTATATATTTAACTTTTTATTTATAGTGTGTTTGTTACCAACAAAGTGTATGAGTCAAAAAATTGTTTTATTTTGTGCCTTTTTGTTTGTTAGAAAAAAGGGATGGTCTTATGAAATTTTTTCTAATTGATGTTGGGGGTGAAAGAAAATGAGCTTTAGAGCTTAAGGTCAACAGCTGGTAGAATTGTAATTTTAAAAAACAACCACCAAATTGAGTTAAATATTTAAAAATCGATGACAGGCAGGTTAAAATGTCAAATTTATAATTGAAGATAATATTTTCATTAAATGTTACGAAAATGTCCACAAATTTGTAATGAAACTTGAAAATTTTACAAAACAGGGAATTACTTGGATGTTCTATATGAATCGATTATTATTTTATTAAACAATGTATTCTAATACTTACTAGGCAATGTTTCAGACAGTTATTCCAGAAGAACTCGCTCAGCTTTCCTCTAGTTTCAAAATGCATCGCATCGCAAAAGATTTTAGAAAATAATTCGTGATAAAAAAAAAACTGTCGACCTTCCAGTTTTTGCTTAAAATCAAAAGATTTGACATTTCTGTTTCATTATCTTAATGATTGAAAAAACATTTTTTCTTACAATAAGTCAAAAATTATGTCCTTTGGGGCAAGTCGTTGAAATAGTTTTAAATTATTTTTTTTTAATTATTTGCTTTTTTCTGATTTTGTAACAACTTTTGTCACAAAATTTACATTTTATGACGGTTCAAGTTTTTTAAACAATATAAATTTGTTTGTAAAGGATATATTTCTAGTCACATATTTTGAAATATCTGAACATAAGACTCGTTATTCTTTGAATGTTTAAAATTTCATTACATCAGCGTCCTTTTTCTCAAAACTACAAGTTACAATTCAACAAGTAAAATACCTTAAAAAAGCAACAATTTTACAATTTTTGTTTTTCTTTCAAGTGTATTTTACTTGTAGATTTGTAATTTGTAGTTTTGAGAAACAGGGCCCAGGTTAGCCCTATATTGAGATTTTATTTATTTTACGATGTAAAAATAACGCTTTTTTATACTTACATATAAATTATGAAAATTATAACATTAAATGCCTCTAAAATGGCTTTTAGGCGCAGAGGCAACAAAATGATGATGAATTATTTAAAATGAAATAAAAAATATAAAAAAAAAAAAAGTGCACAATAGCTCCAATACTAATTTTGAAGTTTTAAGTTCTTTTCTGTTCTTAAAATATTTCTTAATTAAGAACAAAAATTTTTTTATACATATCGTCACCTAAAATTCAAAAGGACGTAACAAACTTTTTATTTTTTTACAGGAGAGGCAAACAACTTTACAAAATCAATAACAACAAGGTGTACATGGCGTTTAAATTTCCTTAATAAAGTCGCCATTTTTGATCGCAGGGATTTAAAATTGCTACGCCCTTTTCATTTAAGGTGACGATGTAAACATGTTTTTTTTTTTTTAAAAAAATTTAACATTAAAAACCTTATCAAAAATGTCCGGTAGTACCACGTTTCCAACAAGATGTAAAATGTATACAAGCTCTAAAATGTATGCAATTGTGCCTTGATTTACATCACTAAATTTAAAGTTTGGGGGCCAAATTATCGTATACGAATTTCAATCGATGACGAAAGCCGTGATTGAGCATCTAATAGATTTTGTTTAAAGCAATTCTACTCAGTGTGACAAAATTGCAAAAAATCACCAAATTTTTCATGAAGTTTGAATTAGTAATTTCTTGACTAATCTTCACAAACGACCCATGGTTATTTTAGTAATTTTATTATCTTTCATGTATTTGCATTTAAGTGACATCATCTTTTTTCAAACTTTTTTAAAATAAAACAACGGTAATTTTGCAATATCTCGAAACTGCTCTACTTTTATCTATTCTGACTTCACATTCGGATTCAGCAGACAATTTAACATTGGGTATCAGATTCATTTGGTCACGACCTTGTTGAAAAATTGTGACACAGTGTAATTATACGTTCAAGGCGAATTGAATTAGCCATAAAGCTTGATTCACCCATGCGTTCCGAACAATATTTTTGTCCGGCCAACATTTTTTTATATTGAGTTTGACGTCTTTCTTTTGAGAGAGAGAGAGAAATTATTTTTTTCGAAAGTGTTTTCTTGAATTGGGTTAATTTTAATTATTGTTCGGAACAAAACTAACTGAGGTGGAACTTTTTTTCAATTTGTACATAAAAGTTGAATTGAGTGACATCATATAGTGTTTTTGCATTTATATTATAACAATTGTTTTTTTGCTGAATAATTAAGTAAAAAATAAAAACCTATAACTAAAAATAACAATATCACTTTCCTTTTTTATCCGTTTTTTTTCACTTTTAGAAAACAATTCGATATAAGAATTTTGCTAGTTGTTCTGCCATTTTTTACAATTGTTTACATCTGTAAACAACATGGTAGCTTTGATGTTCCGAAATGGGTGAATCGTTCTGCAGAATACTCTCAGTAAAAAAAAATTTTCTCCGGACAAAAATATTTTTCGGAACGCATGGATGAATCCACCTTATCACCACTTTATTAAATGCGTCCATTTCTGCAGGTGGTCGCAATACTACAACAATCCAAAAACAACAGAGATTTTTTGCATTGCATTGTAACAGCCATATGCATAACGAAAATTTGGCATGAAGTTAGCACAAAGTTCATTCATAATACACTAACCAAACTCTGGCTAACGATTTGCTAAACTCTTGTTAACGATCTGCCAAACGTTTGCCACCTTGTGAAAAACAAGCGTTTAATGTTGAATAATTTTGTTTATTTTTTTTTGAATTCACTGTCTTTTTTTAAATTTATTTTAATTAAGAACATTTAACTTTTTTATATGGAGGCAAAAACAAAAAAATAAAACAAATTAAAAGATTTTGTTTGTTGTGCTTAATTCCCTTTTTTAATAATTGATAAAAATACTGAAATTTATTGTTGGAGGATAAGCTGTTCCTATGCGCATTTCAAGCTATCAGCAAACAAAACTACAGAAGGAATGAGAATTACCTACAATACCCTCAAAAAGTTTTATTTGCAACGATATCAAAGCTTAAACAAAATACCAAACAATAAAACAGTGATGAGTTTTTATCTTTTCTTACATTTCCCACAAAACAACTTTGATAATAAATTTTTGCAAGTGCACGTGCATAAAAAACTGAACGGACATATTGTTTTTATTTTGTTTTCTTACGAAAACAATAAAAGTACTTTGTTTTTGTTTTTAATATGTTTTTTCTTTACCCACTTAAAACTACAATTAATGTTGGGAGAATTCCAAATAATTGTAGCGGGAAATGTAAGAAAAGATAAAACTCATCACTGATTTATTGTTTGGTATTTTGTTTAAGCTTTGATATTGTTGCAAATAAAACTTATTGAGGGTATTGTAGGTAATTCTCATTCCTTCTGTAGTTTTGTTTGCTGATAGCTTTGGCTTTTCTAAAATTATTTAGGAGAACGTTTCCTGACGATCTGGCCTAAGCAACCAGTGAAATGCGCATAGGAACAGCTTATCCTCCAACAATAAATTTCAGTATTTTTATCAATTATTAAAAAAGGGAATTAAGCACAACAAACAAAATCTTTTAATAAATATTTGTATTCCCAAAAACAACTTTGATAATAAATAAAAAAAATTATAAAATGAAATGACAAACCAGCGATGATTAATGCAAAACGTGTTACATTTTGAGCACTTTAATGTGACATCATTAATATTCAGAGTTGATTTATTAAAAGATAGCAGACGGATAAAATTCGTTATGAATAAACTCTGTGCTAACAAGCTGCTAAGCTTAATCGGCCTTCTAGTTAGCAGCTCGTTGTACGTAGTGTACAAACTGTGGCTAACTTTTTGTTATGAATACGGCTGTTAGTATTTACGGATCGTAATGTCAACCATTTCTAACAAAACATTTAAGGCATATGAAGTCAGCATTTAATAGTAAAACTTTCTGATTATGAGAAAGAGGACACACATTTTATAGATGACAGCGAGTTAAACTAAAAAAAATTGTCCTCGGAAAAAGATGACGTATGGTTGCCGAAGCTTAGCCCTGGAACAATAGCATTATTTTTTATTATACGTAAACACGAATCATTAGTCGAAACGACTAAAATGTTTATATAACCGATTTTTTCCGTATCTATAAACAAACTGTTAGTTAGTTTGGTAAAAATAGATTTTTCGCTTTAAATTAAAACACGAATTTTTTTGTTATTTTGTAAAATATAATTTTTTTCATATTAATTAGAAACATTTTTAAGAATACTGCGTGAAAATGTAAAGCGCTGTTAGTCGAAGCGACTAGCGTTAAGGTTTCACGGTAAAGCAAAGTGCAAAACTGATGGCGCATTCCTAACGGAATCAGGGGCCAAATTATGGCATTCGATAACAAACGAATTAACAATATAGCTTAAATGGGAATTTCGATCGATATCGAATGCCGTAGTTTGACCTCAGATGTTTTTTGACCGTACCGTTGCCTTGTTTTTCTTTGCTTTGATTCGGATTTTTTATTATTTGGACTATTGTCTCTCATACTGTTTATATCGCTTCTTTATTGCAAGGTTTTCATACCAATCAAAAATGTTTCATTACTTCAGCAAAAGTGCTCCTTTATAATTTTTTTTTATGTAAAAAAAATCAGTATTGTATCTGAAACTGAACCGAAGTTAAAGCAAAATAATTTTTAATAAATTAAGAATTACACCTCGACAATCAAGATGATCAACAAACTCAATATAACCACCACTTAGAGTAGTAGAACACTCAGAACCAGGGACCGTAACAGTTATTCCTTTTTTCATAAAAGTCAGATGATAACAGTTATTCTTTTATTTTTTTGAACAAAAATAACAGTTATTTTTTGATTTTTATTTTTTTGAACAAATATGGTAGTTATTTTTTAATTTTTATTTTTTCGATCAAAAATAACAGTTATTTTATGATTTTTAATTTTTTTGAACAAAAACAACAGTTATTTTTTTATTTTTTCGATCAAAAATAACAGTTATTTCATGTTTTTTATTTTTTCGAGCAAAAATAAAAGTTATTCTTTAAAGAAATGTACATGTTATAATTATTTAGTTGACTTTAAATATTTATATTAATGCGCATAAGATATCCCAATGATGATCATACATTTAAATAAATATTTAAAGACAACTCAATAATTATAACACGTACATTTCTTAAAAGTATAACTTTTATTTTTGCTCGAAAAAATAAAAATCAAAAAATAATTGTTATTTTGGTTCAAAAAAATAAAAATCATAAAATAACTGTTATTTTTGATCGATAAAATTAAAATCAAAAAATAACTGTTATTTTTGTTCAAAAAAATAAAAATCAAAAAATGACTGTTACTTTTGTCCAAAAAAAATATAAATCAAAAAATAACTGTAATTTTTGATCGAAAAAATAAAAACTTTAAAAATCACAATATTTTATCATAGAAAAGTTCATAAGGATCAATATGGTACACTTGAATCAGTTTGCCCGTATTTACTTCTTTATGCTTTTTTTGTTTTAAAATTTCAAAATAACTGTTATTTTCAGTCCCTGCTTAGAACCATTACATTTGCTAATAAGCATTTTCTTAGTTTTGCCAGTATTGGCTAAAAAAGAATTATCCAAAACCCAACTATCGAACAATTTAACTGTATAACTAATAAAATTTTGCAAAACATCGGAAGATTCAGGTGTACGCTTAAACGGAAGCTGCACATAATCAGCAAGAGAAATGGAAGCAAGCTAGAGAGGGCCGATTACCACTAAGAACAATATATATGCGGTCTTTAACCAATAGATAATGATCTGCTCTTTCGGTGGCTTGAGTAAAATCTAGTGACAATGAAATACAAACACCTTTGTTGGTAGATTATTGCGAATATTGTCTGTTGGGCCGGGCAGTGGAGGGGAAGTGCTAAACCAAATTGGCAGTCGTGTAGAAAATTGTTGGGAATATTATATTTTTAATGTTGAATCTTTATGGGGTGCTCAACAATTTTTGATAGAACAGGCAAAATGCATATCGGCCGTAAATTGTCACATCCAATTGTTGAGTTATTTTTACTTATGGGATCTATCTTCGCAATCTTCTAAACTAACGGGAAGTTTGACGTTATTAATTTTATATTGACTTGATGAAGTATATGATTTCCAAAGATTGGCATCATAATCCTGTTAGGCTTGAGTCTGAAACCCTGAAATACAATGGCATTTGCCTTGATTAGGTTGAGAGACAAAAACTTTGCCGACAATTAAACTGGAAGTTTAAACTGGAACTTTGATTATAAACAGATCTATTGACTGCTCTACTGTTGTTATTAATTTGATTAGATGAAGAGCCATAATATAAATAGTCAGGATCAACGTAATTCAAATTGTCATCATGATCACTAATTCCATGCATATAAAGGACTGACTAAATATCCTTAGTGTTTTTACTCCCATTCCTCATCCTATTCCCTTCACATACAATCCTTCCCCCCGCTTTTTATTCCCACTTCCCCCACTTTTAAGGTCAAGGTGGTTGATAGCATTGCCGAGGACCTGGATGACTAGTTAGTGTTTAAAGAAACTAGTCGCGAACAGCTTCCCTCTGACGCTGATGGCAAAGGTCAGTTGTAATTCTAGCCTAGTCCGTGCAAGCCGTCACTGCGCGAGATGGTCCTTTGTATACGTGCATACTCGTGGGATTGGAAACTGGACGATTTCAAGATAAAACAAAATACGGACATAGTGACAGAAGTTGGTGCAGGGAGTATCAATGACAACTCAACAGGCCGGATGTCAGATTCAGACTCGGATCTGCTGGGTGTTCACAGAGATATTCTGCTGCAAGAAAGTCAGTTAATGACAGAACTGACAGAGACCAACTGGATGGGCTCGACAATAGACTCACTGACACGCTCTGGGGCCTCGGAAAGACTCGGTGATCTGACCTTGGACTCTGATGATGAGCACGAAATAGCTATGATTCGGCTCATGGTCAGGACCAGAGGGTTGAACCATCGACTTTTGTGGTCACATTCGAGACAGAGAGCAAATTGGCGAGTACATCGAAATCCATTGTTTAGCAGGATGTGACAGAACAGGTCACATCGGAGAGCCGATCGAATCTCGAAAAAACCAAGAGTGGTGGGAGAGTCTCTTTAGCCTTTCTAGAAAAGATAGCTAAGAAAGACTCTTCACTGCACGATGGGCGGGATAGGCATTTGCTGAGGATGCACCGGAAGAACAATGCTGGATTCGAAAGAATCCACGGTTCTTTCGATGTCATCCTAGGGCTTCCCTATCCTGTGGGGTATACAGCAGAGGCTGCTGAGATTCTGCTGGCGTATCCTCTTACAAGGAAGGTAGAAGGAAGGAGGGTAAGAGTTCACCACCCAGCCCTCTTAATGGTGACAGATTGGTCACGGTGAAGGGAGCTAGGCCTGGGGACGAATTACCCACAGTAGACCAAGAGTATCTCAGGAAGTTGAAGTCGATGAATGGGGTTTCGATATTTGGGTTGGGTTTCCCAAAAATGATGGACCCTAAGAGGCTGAATATGGTGCAGATAAACCTGCATCACTGTGAAGCCTCAACCGAATTAGTAACCCACATCATCGATAACAACGTGGACGTGGCCTTAATCCAAGAGCCTTGGATCAACAACAACCGGGTAGTTGGATTAAAGGCCACGGGTATACACTGTTCGTTCCCCACACGGATGAGAAGGTTCGAACTTGTATAATGGCAAGAAATGAGCTCAAATTTATGTTGTCTCATTCTTTCAGCAATGGAGACCTCACGGTTGTTACATGTGAAGCTAGGGACAAAACGGTCCTAGCACTAGCATCGGTATACTTACCATATGAGGCTACCGATCCACCTGGTGTGAAAGTACGTGAGTTGGTGGAGCACTCAAGCAGAAGGGGCTCGAGACTGGTACTAGGTTGTGGCGCTAATGCACACCATACCCAATGGGGAAGTACCGACATCAACAAAAGGGGTGAGTCTATGTTTGATTTTATTATTGCTAGCAATCTTTACATCTGTAATAGGGGGAATACGCCAACATTCCGAACTAGAGATAGGGAGGCAGTAATAGATGTAACATTGACGAACTATAGAGACTTAGTAGATGATTGGAGGGTGGCTTTGAAATTTTCCTTCTTTGACCATGGTCGTATATCCTTTAATCTAAACTTCGAAAAGTCAAAAAGGCGTCCTTATAGGAATCCAAGGAGGACGAACTGGGATTCCTTTTCGGTATTGGTGAGTAGTAACCTTAGAGTTACACACGATTGGGGGTCGACTTCGGCCGGCGTGGAGCACCTGGTGGGTACCTTTACGGAGGTGTTGACCAGTAGCTATGAGCGATCTTGTCCGCTGAATTTTCCGGGTAGGCGCTCGCAACCGAGATGGTGGACAGGTGAGTTGAGAACTCAAAGGACCACTGTCAGAAGGTTATTCAATAGAGCGAAGCATACGCGTAGGGATGAGGACTGGAGTAACTTTAGGATAAGTTATAATAGGTACAAGGGAGATATTAGAAGAGCTAAAAGGGACTCGTGGATCAAATTTAGCTAGTCAGTGGAATCTGTAAATGAGATGTCCAGGTTCAGAAGGATTTTATCCAAGGACCCTGTGGTCCCGGGATTTATTCAGAGACCGGACGACTCATGGACGGAATCTAGCTCCGAATCTCTCTGTTTGCTTATGGAGACCCACTTCCCGGGTTGTGTGGATCCTGGGACGGGGGAACAGGTGGGGTGTGGTAACCCCTTTTCTGGATCGGGCTCGGGAGGTGAGATAACAGAGGCGGTATGGGATATCATCCCCTTGGATAAGGTTTCATGGGCGGTTAATACTTTTGGGTCTTACAAATCGGCAGGACCAGATGGTATATTTCCGGCTATGCTACAGAATATCCAGGGATCATCACTCCTATTGCTGGTGAAACTATTTAGGGTATGTCTGCTAAATGGCTACATTCCTAGAGGGTGGAGAGAGGTCAGGGTTATTTGCATACCTAAGGCAGGTAGAATCGGTCACTCTAAACCCAAGGATTTTAGACCTATCAGCCTATCGTCTTTTTTTGTGAAGACATTAGAAATACTGATTGATCTACATATGAGGACGAAGATTGACGCTGACATCATCAGCGGCGCTCAGCATGCCTATCTTAAGGGTAGGTCTGTTGAGAGTGCGCTTCATGATGTTGTGGGTTATATAAAACGGGGATTGCGAGACAAGGAATACACCTTGGCGGCATTCCCGGATATAGAGGGGGCCTTTAATAATGTAAAAATAGAGGCCATAAGGCAGGCACTGAGTGATTTAGGGGGTTTCGTTATTCTCGGTCGAATGGATAACTCTGATGCTTAGCAGCAGAGTTATTCACTCGGACTGGGGAAACGAGCGCTTAAGGAAACTCGTGACTAGGGGGACCCCACAAGTGGGAGTTCTCTCTCCCTTATTGTGGCTCTTGGTTGTCAATGGCGTTCTGGGACGTTTTGACAGGATAGGTCAGAAGGTCGTCGCCTACGCGGATGATGTAGTTATATTGGTATCGGGCAAGTTTCTGCATTAAAAACTATAAACACATGAACCAAAACATAAAACAGCTGTTTCGAATAGCGGTTTTATTTGTATTCGAAAATAACAAAACCGACTTGTTTTTATGACACCAAATGAAACCAATATTGGTTTGAAAAACCGACAATTAGCAAAACCGACTTGGATTCTATGACACCCCTGTATATAAAAATACTTTTTGTTTCATTTTATAACGATTGGGGTAGCGAAGTACACCCCCCAATATATAAACTTAAGAGGTCCATAACTCTAAAACTATGCGTTTGCACCACTTTTTCACGTTATATTTTCTACTTATTTCTTAATTTTATATCACCCTAGGTACTTGTTTTTTTATTCGGAGCTGCGTCGGTAAAATATTTTTAAGACTGAAAATTGCAACGTTTTTGTGTTTTACGGCGTGCTTTCGGTAAATGAAAATCAGACCGAAAAGCACAAAAACGTAGCACCACAATATCACACGTGTGATTTTAAAAGGCAGGTGTGATTTGAATTAAAATGATTTTCCGAATAGGCCAGATATTATTTCCTTGGCATATTATTTTATTTTTTAACGATTTATGGATTTTTGGGACGCTATTTCATAGTTGTTTTGAAGATTTTAGAGAATCAAAATAGCAAATTAGTTATATTTTAATTTGTTAAATGTATTATTATGATAAATTTTTTTAAACGCGCATTAAAAAATCAAGATTGTTAATTATAGAGCATTTATATTGCTAAAATATTGTTAATACATATAAATAAATGTAAGCCATTTCCCTAAAAATTGGCCTATATGATGAATTTGGTAGCTTTATTTTGTTTTCTGGTATTTTTTTAAATTTGAGAAGTAAACAATTTTCCTTAAGTTGACGCAGGCATATGGGCATTTCCTCCGAATGGTCAACCAGGATGGAAAAAATGAAATGTTGATAATCATCGTATTTTATTGTTTATAATTATAAAAAAAAAGTCTATGTTTTTATAGTTGAATGATATATATGATATTCTATGATATTTTAGCTGTTTTACTTGAGGAAATTGGGCTGGAAACTGGAAAATTTAATATTTTCGTTTTAAGCTACTTCTAAAGACATTTTTATATTTAAGTATTTTACATGCAAAAAAATTTGTTATGTTTGCACTCTTTCTTTAAAAGCTCTCTATTACAATCAATTAAGAAGAGAAAAGTGTAAGAAGATAAAAAGTTCGATTAACGGTAAATTAACGGTTAAAACATATGGAAAAATCGTACGTTCGCGACCAGTACGTTCGCGACCGGTACTTAAGCCAATTAAACAAACGCCAATAGAGATATTTTATTGTGTAAATACTGGATAGAAACCTACATTTTGCGTACGTTCGTGACCACATGTTTATAACTATCGTTATGAAAACTTAAACTCGATGAAATTCATCTTTTGCACTAAACATATAGCTACCGAAATTATATCGAATTGCAAAAAAAAAAATGCTAGGAAAAAGTTTTGTTTTCCATATTATTTGTACCTACATCAAAAGCGTACGAACGTACGTTCGTGACTCCAGGAAATACCCATATGTGTTAATGTATATATTATAAATGTATTCATATGTATGTAATAATATAATTTTCGGGATTGTTCCTTTTGGGATTTTTCTTAGCTAGTATTCTTACATTATTATTAAGCTATCTTACCCTTTTGTAATTATACACACTTCAATTTTTATATACACATTCATAGATTCATATACATATTAATTTATTTATAATTGTTAGTAGAAATTTGTAACCGATTATTTCCTTTAAAGGCTAGGTTATAGTATTGTGAGAAATAAAATAAATAAAATAAAATAAATACAATTGAAACTAAACTCGCAGTGACATGTGTAAACATAAAAGCAAATATCATGTGATTCGACTATTTCGAACAACGTTAGTTGATAATCAGCCCTGTTCTGCAAATCTAAATCGAGTAAAATTAAAATCGATTGAAATTTTCAGTTTTTTTTTAATGAACGTTGCTTTGCATAATTTTTAGATTAATTCTAATTAATATAAGTTGTACGCAAAGTATGACGTATATAAAACGAAGTATTTTTATGCACCTTTAAAACAGGTCCGTTTTTAAAATTTAAATCTTTTTTTCTTAACCGGGGAAATAGAAATGCATCGAAAGTTTCGTTCATGAGAAAATAATAAAAAAATAATCAGTATCTATAAGGAGAGAGCTAAATTAAAAATTGCAACCCTAATTGTTCAAATAAATAATATCAATTCAAATTTGTAAACCTAATTGTTCAAATAAATAAAATAAAAATAACTTAAGAAGAGGTTAAGTGCTTTATTTAACCGAGGAATAAGTAACTTGTGTACAACAGTGGCATGCCACTACTTGCTTTTGTAAAGGTAGCTTAAGGTAGAAAATAAAACTAGGAAACCTGCTGGCAAGAAATTATCTTGTTTTCAAATTAATTTTTTAAATTACAATATTTATAATATTTAAAAATAAAAACATAATTCTTTCAAATTTAAAAAGCACACAAAATTGAAAAACTTACATTATTTTCATTTCTTTTACTATTTACCCCATTCCGTAGATGATCCACATTAATATCGTTATTTGCATTAAAAAAATTTCCTGCATGCTTCAATGTTTTTAAATTTCTTTTTGTTTTGCGTTTGTTTTTACGTTTTTGGATTTTGGCTAAACGGCTTCTATTTTTCTTAGACATGGCTTAATATATAAAATTAACGTGTTTATTTCACAAAATTATTATTTTTTAGCAGAACGCAGCCACAGCTACAAAAGTAATTTTCTCCAATACAGCTGTTAACAGCGTTACCAGAATTAAGATTTTACTTATTTTTGAAGATATTTTGACCTTAAAATGATTTGAAGATTTTTTTTCTCAAATGATTTTTATTTTTATGTCTATATTCATAAAAAATATTTTTGTTTAATAAAAGTTTAATTAAACAAATTTTCATAGAAAATTCCTTTCATAAGCCTGCTATAAACCTAAAATATTTTTTATGAATATGGGGGTAACCCCATAATTGACATTTTTAACTTCAAGTTTGTACATAATTTTTTTGCAGTTTCTTGAACAGTAAATTTTCAAAACAATGAGGTTTTATATAAGCTTATTGTTTATTGTTTTAATACTTTTTACCAAGTGGGTAGCATACAAAAAATTCATCATTGGTGCTGGTTCACAGCTTTTAGAAGAGAAGGGAAGAGAAAATGCCATTTATTTTTTCTCTCTCTCCTAAAAACTCAAGACTTGACGGCTATGACTTGAACAGTGTGAATAAGTACTTACTTCAGGACACACAAAATATTAAAATATCTTAGATTAGCAGTTGTTCATTTTGAGAATATTGATGAGAAAAAATAATTGTGAAAAGAAAAAAATTATTTTTATAAAGTTTCATATATTAAAGGAAAAAAACAATTTCATGTATTTAGTACCAAAAGGTAAAACTAATGGACCTTAAGAAGGTTTTAGTTGGAAAGTTCCACATTCCATGTTCATTTAAAAAAGATATATGTATATAGATATAAGTGCTTAATAATATATTTTAAAAGGTGTACCAACATTATTTTATTAACTATTCCATTAGGAATATATTTAGGGAAGTCCATATATTTTCAATGAGATTCTTTTAACATGCAATTTTTCAAAAAGCCTTCGATATAACAACGCCGTCTAAAAATAAGTTTAATTGAGTACCCTTAAGATTTTATATGATGTACTAAAATCTTCTTGCCCAAAATTTTTTGATCTCTAGTTTTACAGCCGTATTCATAAAAACTAAAACAGATTAATAAAAGGTTTATTAAACAAATTTTCATAGGGAAATCGTTTCATATACCATTTATAAGCCTGTATTATTTTATATGAATAACGCAATTAGAATTTAATTACTTTCAACGAAATTTCTTTATATAGATGGACTTTCTTACGTTCTTATTTATTAGAAATGATGTGGATTTAATATGTATTTTTGGAAATATTTTTATGGAAAATATAATTAAAAACACAATTTAAACCTACAATTTTATTTTGCATATATACCGCAGTTACATATTTGTGTATGTATGTTTTTCAATTTAATTAGCTTCCATAATAAGAAGTATGTTCTTATAAAAAATTTATAATTTTTACTTTTTTGCTTGTGTTATAAAAAAATTTAAGATTTTTCTTTTCAAATATCTTGGCAACGCTGGCTGTTAACTAAAACAATTGTTGATTAATGTTAAATAGGGCTGCCAGATGTGACGTGACGATTTTTAAACTTGTTTGGCGACCTAATTGTCGATTTGGCGACATGGCGATTTTTGGCGATTTATAAAATAGTTGGCGATTTTGTTAGCTATTTCTCACGAGCTATGAATTTGTTTTGAAATTTGTTAAATTAAATACAGAGAAATAATATTTTGTTTATTTTAGCATTTCAATGTATGAAATCTGATGCTTTCATATGTATGACCAGTATTTAAAACTAAATGATGTTGAAATAGCTGATCAAGCCAATGAAAATCTTTGAGAACATTTTTTTTCACATTTAAATGTGCTCTCGAAAGAAGTAATAAGTAGAAATCTTTAAAAAAATGGATATTATTAAAGTTTATGAACATTTTTCCATAATAAAATGTAACAAATTATCACAGATAAAATTCGTTGTTGTTAAAGATATTTTAAAGATTTTTATGAATCCTAACGTACCTTTGAATGTGACTTTTTTTGAATTTTTGGCGGATTTTAGCGATACGGAACAAATTTTTTTGGGATTTATAAAAAAAATATTTTTAATTATTCTAAAAATACATATATTATTGTCAAAATCTAAAAAATAAATGCTTTGGCGATTTTTAACATTGAATTTGGCGAAAAAGTTCAAAATTAATCTGGCTGCCCTGATGTCAAATAATGTCTTTACCCTTTGACCGACTTTAAAACCATTATGTTTTAACACAGAACATTAATATAGTAACGACATATACATAAATATAGTATTACATAAATATGTACATATATCCAAATAAAAGGAAGTAATTATTAACCCCCATATTCATAAAAAATGTTTAAGTTGTACCATGATATCTGTCTACAAAATGTTAAAATAATCGCAAAGCACAAAAGAGAATAAAAAAAAACACATATAAAATTGTGCTTAATTTACTGTTATTTTTTTAGAATTTTGCAATTGTTCATAATTTGCTTTTTTTACATTTTGTATTTAGAATGTTGTTTCTGTTCAAACATATATACATATGTATGTATGTAGTATGCATAAAATATACTTTATTGATTAAATAAACACAACGTTAATTATTGTCGTATAAATAACGAAAAAATACTGCTTAAAGTAACAGCTGCCTTCAATCGACAGCGAATATCGTTAAAAATGTTACTGAATAGCATATTCGATAAATTTTCGTTATATATATTTTATCGATACGATAATCATAAAAAAGTTAGTGAATCGCACTACTAGTGTAATGCGAAAAATCAAATTCTGCAATCATCAGTACAGCGTTGCCAGAAGATTTGGAAGGAAAATCTTCATTTGGCGAAAAAATCTTATTTTGAAGAGAAAATCTTCAAATTTTTTATAACAAAAGCGAAAAAGTATAAATTATAAATATTTTATAAGAACATACTTCTTAATATGGTAATTATTTAAATTGAAAAACATACATCCATAAATACATAATTGTTGTATTTTCCATAACATTTTATATAAAAATACATGTTAAACCAATTTCATTTCTTATAACTAAGAACGTAAAATGTCCATCTAAATAAAGAAGTTTCATTGAAAGTAATTAAATTCTAAAATTAGAGATATATAAATTATGGATAAGAAGATTTTAGTTTGGGAGCTATGCAGCTCATACATCATAAGAAATCTTAAGGGTTCTCAATTAAATATTATATTTTTTGATACTGTTGTTATATCGAAAGCATTTTGAGAAAACTGCTTTAAAAAAAACTCGTTGAAAATATATGGATTTTCCTAAATATATTTATAATGGAAAAGTTATTAAAATAATGTTGGTGCACCTTTAAAAAGGGGAATATTTAAGGGAGCAAACTATATTACGCGATACAACTTTTATATTTTTCTTTTAAAATTTTGTTTATCTGAGAATTACATATATTTATTCCAAAAAATATTTCATTGAAACTTCACTTCATTAAACTTCACGACTTCACCAGAGACCAATATGGTACATTGTAACGACCTTATTAGTAAAAGAAATCTAGTATAAAAGAATAGGAGAAGTAGAGAGTGAAGGCACAGGAAAAGAAGGTAGTGGAAGATAAAATCTGACAGCACAAGCAAAAACAACCCTACCAAACAGGGAAACTGTCCTACATGTTCCCAGTCTCCAGCCACCTGCCGCGCAGCCAGGTCATTCCCATTACGAATCCTGTCAGATTCTCGACATCTCCCAATTCGTGCAGGAATATGCTTCCCAGCTACCTCAGCCTACCGTTCTGTAGCCTGAGACAGTGGCACAGAAAGTGTTCAACTGTATCCAACTCCTCTGGGTCCTCACGCAACCTACATATATCCCATAAGCCAGATCCCATTCTTAACGCTATTCTGCCTATCATACAGTGGCCCGTGATAATACCTATCTTGGTTCTGACGCACACCAATTCCTTCAAAGTAGAAGGCCCATTGGAGGCCTGACCACCTGCAAACTGTCAGGATCCTCCATTTCTAAGCCCTGTCTCGCCAACTCATCAACTATCTCGTTGCCGGTGATGTTGCAGTGATCCGGAACCCAGCAGAGCCTCACAAGATAATTCGCTAAGATTTCTCCTAGAGCCCTCCTGCAATCATCCACTAGCCTGGAGTTTACATAACAGCCCATCAAGGCCGTAAGAGCCGTCTGGTTGTTCACATCCTCCGAGCCCTTGGCAGTGTTAGCACCTACCAATTCCACGGCCCAAAGAAATAAACTTCAGTCATCGGAAAGTCTATATGACCTTCTGATGTCCAGATCCTCAATGTAGACCCCCGCACCCGCACCCTTTATCTTCAAGCCATCAGTGAAAATAGCAAATCCCCTATACAATCTGCACTGGCCTGACCAGCTCTCCCTAGAAGGAAATATCACCTCTGGCTAATCGAACTCTTGTGCCCAAATAATCCGCAGAACCGGGTAAGCCCAGGTGATAACCACCAGTACTTATTTCACCCGCGATCCGTGAGTAACCCTCTGTGAAATTTCTCAATAGACAATATATTAAAAAGTTGCAATATCTAAAAAATGCAAAATATGTTGACATTTAAATATGTATTTGCAATTGAGTAATGTTTCGTTGTTTGACATTACAACAATGAGAAGAGGAACGACAAGATGAAAATACCAAAATTGCAAAACTGGAATTCCATAATCTGAACAATAATGCAATTTCTAAGCAGAATGTTAAAAAATTGCTGCAACAAAAATTGCAAGTCCGGACGATGAAATACTTACAATTTTGTGTTGCTAGATCGATAGTTAACCATAGGTCTAACATAATAGCCAGCCATTTAAGCATATTCAAGTCAATTAATAAAATACACTTGCAACAATTTTACATTGAACTAGTTTCGCCCGGTGGGCGAAATTCGACCAATTGACATTTATTAAAAAGAAAACGTACACATTTTAAGAAACAACAAAATACACTCTTCACCTCATGCGCGTCGTGTCTGTTTGCGTGTGCGTGTCCAATTGCAAAAACATTGTATTTTTCAACCACCGTTAATACATGCGTGTACGTGTGTTTGCAAATAAATTAAAACGCTTTTTAACAGTTTAATTCTAAAAATTTAGAAATTTCACATTTTCTAATAAATTTCTAGAAATTTAGAAAGGAAATGTATATTGTGCGTATCTACACACAAATACCTTTAAAACGATGCATGTTGGTATGTATGTTTCATTAAAAGCGGTGAACGATAAGATACTTAAAAATCAACTACAAATAAATTGTTCCCGTATTTATATATAAGACTAGTGAGTTAGAGAGAGAGAGAGAGAGACGTAATGAGTAAGAGAGAGAGAGAGAGATACATAATGAGTAAGAGAGACAGGCAAATTCACATGTACACAAGATTTTTCATTTTGCTCTTAATAAACTAATAGAAACTATGGCTGAAATCCAGTTTACGGGGCACGCAAAAAAAAAATCAAAAAAAGATATGCCACCCGATTCAGAATTAACAAAAACCAAAATTAAAGTTTGAGGCTGAGATCCATGGGGCCTCCTGGACCAAAAAAAACCGGCCCGCCAACTTAGCGGTATCTGTGGGTACTCAAATTAAAGGTAATTTGCTCGCGATTGCAAATATGTATTCATTTTGTTTTTTGTTCGATCAATATTGTCTCCTCTAGATTAGTTGAAGAATCTTTTAGATGCAGACAAGCTTTAGTTAGCGAAGTCGGTGTTTGTTATACCATAGGGGAAAAAACACTTGCGCCCGGTCGAAGTCCGGCTATTCGGTGAAGCTTTAGTTAGCGAAGCCGGTGTTTGTAATACCAAAGAGGAAAAGATTTTTGCGCCCGGTCAATGGCCGGCTATGCAGAGAAGCTTTAGTTAGCGTAGCCGGTATTTGTTATACCATATAGGGGAAAATCCTTGCGCCTGGCCGAAGGACGTCTATGTAGAGAAGCTTTACTTACCGAAGCCGGGATTGGTTGTACCATAGAGGAAAAAATCCTTGCGCACGGCCGAAGCCCGGCTTGTACCTTTAATTTGATTACCCACAGATATAAGTAGGGGTGAGTCCACTTTTTTGGCTATGAGGCCCCAGAAACCCCGTCAGTCCGAAATTTTATTATTTTCGTTTTTCTTATACAATTACCTTTAATTTGAGTACCCACACTTACAACTTAGTGGGCGGCCCGGTTTTTTTGGATCCAGGGGGCCCACGGGCTTCAGCCCCCTCAAATTTTAATATTAGTTAGTGTCTTTTTTAATTCCAGAGGGGTCAAATTTTTTTTCGTGTGCCCCGTAAACTGCATTTTTGCTAAAACTAACCAATATATAAGCGAGCCCTACCGGTCATCTAACTAGTAAAATGACCGGTAGTGTATATTTCATCATAAAAACGCTAAAATTCTTTACTTTTGTTTCAACAAGCTTTTGCAAAAATCGCCGAACTAGACAAAAAAGCGTTAAGTCACTACTCATATTTTTGCCTGTGTAATCTGTGTTTTTGCCATAGAAGAATAACGTCGCAAAAAAGAACACGAAAACATAAGAACAATTATTTTTAAAAATTTTTACAGGAAATTGACGCACAAATATAAACAAATTGGATAAAAAAATAAGAAATATCGCATTACAATCGTTAATTTCAAGACAGTTTTTTGAATAGTATTAAAATACCAGAATAAAAGGGCAACAAGTGGATTTTTGTAAAAAATTCTAATTTTAGTAATCGTGAAATACAAGTATGTATATTACAAATTATGTGTAATTAACTATGTAACAAATAATTATAACTTGTAAATTTATTTAAGTTTATAGTGGGTTTTCCAGACGATATTGACGATTTCGACGAAGCAATGGATCTGTGGGGAATTTTCATGTTTTTCTTTCTGGCCTTTCTAATCATGAGCTGCTGCGGTTACTGCTGTTCCAGGAAACAGCGGGGTGCAGTGTTATCGGGTAAGTTAAAAAGAAACGTTAAAATAAGTATTTGTGTATACAGTGAGTCACGGTAATAAAGTACACCGGGTGTAAGGAACTATGAACTGGGATTTTACAATTGTCAGAACATGGCCGTAAGTGTATAATGAACTATTCTACATACAATCGTTTTAAGAAATCAATAATGTTTGGAAACAAAAATCCTGTATTTTTATGAACT
Source organism: Pollenia amentaria (assembly GCA_943735925.1). NCBI lineage: Eukaryota > Metazoa > Arthropoda > Insecta > Diptera > Polleniidae > Pollenia > Pollenia amentaria. The sequence continues at coordinate 175,305,498 of OX031010.1, read as the reverse complement.
CAGACAATACCAAGGCCTTGGACAATACAAAAGAATATTATGTTATTTTTATTGAAAAGTTATAAAATTTTCAAAATTAACTGCCTTTTTTTTTATAAAATTATAACAAAATTTCGTGTGAAAAATTATATTAAAACAAAATCAAATTTTCGTATTTTGTTTTCATTTTCTAAAAACGGAAGTAAGAGGAAACCTAATAAAAAATTTAAAAAATTATTAACATTTTTGGAATTTCTATATCGATGCGGATACAGCCATGGCCCAATTAGTAGGTCTGATCGAAACACCTGCTGATTTTTTGTAGAGTTGTGTTTTTATCGTGCAATTGTTTTTGTAGCAATTGTTTTAGACATCTTGTCCATTTTTTACACAAACAAATGCATTGGGTTTTTACATCTTTAACATAATTTAAACAAACAAAATGCGTGTTGTTGTTTCTATTGTTGCATTGTTGTAGCTTTGCGCAGACCTACTAATTGGGCCATGGATACGGCGAAATATGTTTCTAACGTACTAAAATTTTCGGTTCCTGCGAGTTCGTTATAAACGTGGTTTACTAAAGTATAAAAATTGTTGAAAAACTCGCTATCTTTTACTCTTCACTTCGACTGTTTTTGGGGTAGAGCAGCGTTGCCACGACCAAAAAAATTGGTAACCAGAATGTAAAAATAAAGTATCCAAAAGTGAAAAAGGTAACTAAATGATTTTGTATAAAAAGTACTATCGCACTTCAGTTGAAAAATATGTCTAAAGAAAAAGTTGTGTTTGTTTGCATCTTGTTGACCCATAAACCGTTGGACCGATTTTTATAAAGTATATTACGGTCTGGAATGATAAATATGCTTTATAATTTTTCGAAATATACAAAATTGACACTTATATTAAAAACTTTATGAGCTAGAGCTTTCATCCTTTTGATACAAAGAGCTCCTACAAATTAAACTTTTTTAGTCTTGCTGTGTTATTATGTCATGAAAGTGCAAAATTGAGCTAATTTATGCGGTAGATCTTTTATATGTAGATGCATTTTGTTCGGTGGAAACAGAATCATATTAAACGGGCTGGTACCGGAATGGCTTTTGACCTTATCACTCATCTAGAAAAGTGTTTCAGTTAGACCTATGAAGCATTAAAAGCAAGAGATAATGGCCATCAACACTTCAAAGTATATACATACTTTTTATGGTTAAGTTGATAGTCTGTTAAAGCTTAAGCTTCTAAAAAATTATTTTTAAGTAGATGAAAAAATAATAGGTTTTGGATCACAAATACCACACACAATTTTTAAGGGTCAAAAAAACGGAGCTGGTAATTTCTGTTCCAAAACAAAAAATTGGTTATTTTTTGTTCTAAAAAGTAACCAAAATAGAAAAAGGACAGAAGTACACATTGGAAAAAATAACCAATTTTGGTTAAAAGTAACCAAAACGGCAACGCTGGTACGGGGATTTAAGAAATATAATTTTATTCAACTCAAGTGTTTTTTCTGTACTTAAAGCTGTACAATCTAAATTTGGTGGATTAAAAAGACCCCTTTCAGACAAGCAAAGTTTACTTTGCAAAGTCTTAAGTTTATAGAAGAGAAGGGAAAAGAGTATAGCGGGGGAGTACATACTTTGCTGTACTCGCAAAGTCGTTTTGTTTTTCGTTCGTAGATTATACCTGAAGTTGGCTGCAACTTTATATTTATATACAGCGTTACCAGAATCTTTGGAATAAAAATTGTCATATGGCGAAAGAAATCATATTTTGAAAAGGAAAATCTTAAATTTTTTTTTCTTAATTTAAATTTTTTAAAACAAGGGCAAAATAGTAAGAATTATTAATTTTTTATAAAACCATACTTCTTATTACTTAAATTGAAATACAACAAAACATAATTCGTCAGTATATGAAACTTTATAAAAATACATTTTTTCTTTTCACAAACATTTTTTTTATCAATATTCTAAATGCCTATTTCCGATGTACGAAAGAATTATTTACTTCTTAAGGTACGTTCAGACTAATGAAATATTTAACGAAAATATTTGTTCTGATATTTGCTTTAAACTGTGTGAAACAAAAAAATATTTTGTTAATGTTCAAACTAAGCTCAAACTTTTGATAATTTTTGTTTGATGAAATAGTTGGCAAACAGTGTTAATAAAATAAATTAATTCATGTTTGACATGCGTTCAGACTAAAAGAAATATTTGCATCAAATAATTATTTAATGTAAAAGTGTTCAAAAATAAAAATATATTTTTCAAATGGTAAAAATGAGCGCAAAAGCTAATTTTTTTATTTTATTCTGTGGATCAGCATCTCTTTTAGTGTTAGAACAGGAGAATGTAGAAGAAGAAAAAAATGGAAGCCACTGGGTAACGGGAACATGGATAAAATTTGTGAAAAATTGCAAAGTTGGAAACAAACCCTTAAATATATTTGAAGTCGCTAAATCAGTTAAAAAACAAAATGTCGAGAAAAAAAATTTTTGCAAAAATAGCGAAAATTCGCGAAAAATTTAGATATTTCAAACAAGCCATTAAATTGATTAAAAGTGCCTAAAACTATAAGGAATGTCAAAAATTCTATAAAAATTGCTAAATTAGCGGTAATTCGCCAAAATTTGCTAATAGCGGCATGATACCAAAGTTTAGTACTCATAATTATTAAAAATAGTTAAAGCTGCAATGAATCACAGAAAGAAATCGCTTCTTTTGCGAACATGGCTAAAATTCGCGAAAAATTGCAAACTTGGAAACAAAAAGCTTCGCGGGATTTAGTGTAGTGTAGTGTAGGAAACCCTAAAATATATTTGAAATTACGAAATCGGTTAAAAAAAAAATTTAGGGGAAAAACAAAAAAAAAAATGTTGCAAAATAGCGAAAATTCGCGAACCATTTTAATATTTCAAACAAGCCATAAAATTTAGTAAAAGTGCCTAAAACTATAAGGAAGGGCAAAAATTCTATAAAAATTGCTAAATTAGCGGTAATTCGCAAAAATTTGCTAATAGCGGCACGATAGCAAAGTCTAATAATTATAAAAAATCTTTAAAATTGTAAAGAATTCGAAAACTTACAGGAAAAATTGCTTCTATCCAGAACATGGCTAAAATTATTTGTCGTTGTTTGCTCTTACAATTTTTTTGTAATATCAAATAAATGTTTTCTCAAAAATTACTAAAATATTTGATTTTTTGTGTTCACATTGGACAAATATTTGTTTGCCGGCAAATACTTTTATTTGCTCAAAATCAGCTTTATTTGATACTCAAAAATATTTTGTGTTCAGACTACGTTAATGAAATATTTGATGTTGGCTTTCAAATATTTCATCAGTCTGAACGTAACTTTACAAATACATTTAAAACAAAAACAAAGTTTTTAGAATTTGTTTTTGTTTTAAATGTAGTTGTTCGAAAGAAGGAATTCTTTCGCACATTGGAAATAGGTTATAATATGCCTTTTTTAATATTTTTATGTCCAGAAATAATGATGCAATTTTGTGTATTCTAGATACTGGGTACAAAAGTATGCAGCACCAACACACATCAAGCTGATGCAAAACTTCATTGTTTTTTAAAAATTGACTGTTTAAATAATCGTGTATTTTCTATAAGCAAAATTAAAGTAAAAATCAGAATTTCAAAAAATAAAAAATCATCATTTGAGAAAAAAAATTTTTAATCATATTTTTGTTTAAAAAAATAATTCAAAATATGATAAAATCATCATTCTGGCAACGCTGTTTATATATTATATTCAAACAAGAGAAAACAAAAATTTGTCAAATTAAACTTTGTGTGTCTGAGCACCAAACAAAGTTTAAAAGAGAATTCAACAGACTTTGTCAAAGTAAACTTTGCCTGTCTGAAAGGGGACAAAGACCTTTGTTTTTTTTTAACAATCAGCAGTTTTGAGATATTTGTATGTACAATGTATGTGTATGTACATTGTACATTGTACATACACATATATATACGATAGAGTTTGTTTCCGGGATTTCCCAGGTTTTCAATTCCCGCCTTCCTGGGAATTTATTGCGGGATTCCCAGGAAATTTTGAAGAAAAACTTTAGTACATCCAAGTGGAAATCGTGTCTTTTGTTGTTTTTTTTCACCACAATATAACAACTTGCTGCATTTAAGGCGTATTGAGCTGATTTTTGAGAATGGGCTTTATATAGGGTATATGGTAAATTATAGACTTATCTTCAAAATTTAATTTCTTGTCTTAGCAAACTGTAGTGAGCTAAATATTCAGCGCAATTATGAATAAAAATTCCCTGGTATTTCTTCCCTTCTGCCATTTTTATTCATAATTGGGCTGATAACCAAAATTTTATTAAGCTGTGCGACTAAGGGCTTAATAAAGTGCTTTCCGAGATTGTGTTTTATATGGGACATTTCGAGTGATTTCGAGTCTTATGAAAGTAGATTATGCTTAATTGCACCACAAAAGCATTATTCGTTACGCTTTTAGCCATACTTACATTATTTCGGAAAGTGGTCTTAACATTCGGCCGTAGGTAAATTATGGACCGACCTTCACGTAATTTGTTGACACATAAAGAATTTGTTGTAATGTAATGGCAATCGGTGCATTCCGCCAAAAAAATTTTTTAGTTTTTGTCAAGTTTTGAGGAAGTATGTATATCCACATTTGGATGAATAACTATTTTCCTACTGAAGCGATTCTGCTGGAATTTAATCCCAAACTGCCTTGAAGAACTAGAAACCATTTGACATCGAAGTGGCTAAATAGACTTGTAATTACTGAAGGACCCAGAATATATATGCTTTAAGGGATCTTAGATGAATATTAATTAAAAGATTCACATGGAATGACAAATTTAGTATACCAGTACCCATGTTTTGTAACTTTGGTGAGAACTTCTCGCATTGAAAAAATATGAAACAAAATATTCCATCGTTTCTCAAAAAGTGAAAAAAAAGTGTGTCTGTAACTCATGTCGAAAACTATGTACATATATAATAAAATAAAATAGATTACGTCGTTACGTTATAAATGTCATAATATTCCACTCGAAGCCGATATGAAATTGCAAATGGTGAGAACGCCAGTCAAACATATCGTTGACGGCGACTAAATTTGACTAAAATTTAAAAATTTTCAACGACGGCGGTGAAAATACAACCATCTGCTATACCAAAAAATGTAAAGTGCGACTTTAATGTTTGTTGATTACAAAATTTCTTTGAAAACATTCGTATAAAATGTTAAAAGCAGAATAATTTAAACAATGAAAAAATCTGCCAAGAGCAAAATACTTATTATCAAAAATACTTATCTCTTCCGTGTTAAGATTCATTGCATTTTTAATTTATTTTTTAGCGTTAAAATTTTTTCTCAATCCGTTTTTCAGTTCAAAGCGGAAACTTTCTCACAAAAATTTTACAGACACATTCTTTCAGTAAATTGGCGAGTAATTTCGTTACGTGACAGCAATTACTCGCCAAAAATTTTAGAGACGCAGTTAAGTGAGAAAAACAACTGTTTGTTTCAATTTATGGCATTTTTGTTTCATTTCTCACATTTCAATCGAAAAGTTTCTCGCCGCGGGAGTTACAGAAAATGGGCACTGATCTAATTATTGTTTGAAACATTTCAAAAATACAATAACAACATCATGACAGGGTTGTATTTTTTCAAAATACGTAACACTTGTGTGATAGTGTAAAGCAGCTAATAATGTGGAGAATTTAATTTCTCCTTCAGGCTAAATTTGTTAAAAGATGAAATTATTTCCGAGTTCATACTTTGTTATGTTGAGCTTTCAGTTCCTCTTCGCCCTTCCAGGAATAATATTCTAAGACTTCAATATTTTCATTCTTAAGGCTGGTTTACACGGTAATACAATGTATTACGACTTTGTAGAATCAAAATATTATGAAATTCTCTCCGTGTTTAAAATAAAAAAATAAGAATCTGTTGTAAGTATTTTTCATGTTTACACGGATGGTATAAGTAAAATAAAAGTAAAGCTATTAAACATAACAAAAAAGCAGATGGTTGCAGCTTTACAATATTTACAAAAAAAACATGAAAATTTTCTGAGTTGATGTTTGTTGTTTTTGAATTTTATTAAAATGTTACCACCTTCAATATATTCTGTTAAAATGCGACTCTGGTGTGATGAGAATACATAAGTTTCTAAAATGGTTTAGAAAATGAACATTTACCGACCTCTTGTCAAATTTTGTATCCGTAATCTCTCTTACTCAATGCATTTTGCTTTTACATGATAAGATTTTTCTCATGCTACATTATTTTTTGACATGTTGTAATACATTGTATTATTTGAAAATGATTATACACGTATGTATATTGATTTCTAAGATCCGATTGGCACCAAAAATAAACTGTTAAGTGTCTTAAAATAACTTTAATCTTAAATGTTTTTCGTTTTTGTTATATAATAGATAATATTTAATTATTTTAAGCATACTAGCCAGTAAGAAATATTAGATTCATTGGAGAAATATCCTGGGATGCCGGGAATATGATTTTTAATTCCCCTTTTCCGGAAATCCAAAAAGTGCGGGATAAAAGAAACTCTAATGAACGATGTATTTGTAACTTGATTCAATTTCATTTTACAAAGAAAACAATAGTTTTCAGAACTTTTTATCATAAGTTTATTTATTTAAAAACTTAAAACGTGCACACAATTTTTATTATTTGCAAAAGCAAAAAAGAGATTTATAATGTTTATGATTTATTTAATATTTACTGAAATGCTTTAATGGCTTCATTGGTGAGTGCTTTAGAAATATTAAGGAATTTAAGTATAAAAATAAACATTAAACTGTTTATTAAAAGTGAATTTGTCTTAACCCTTTCAGTGTTATTGTCGAATATATTCGACATTGCATTGTACTCTCTTTCTAGGCACTTTTTTTATTGTATAAAAATGTACAGTAAATAATATTTGTTTTTGTTTTATCTGAAAGAGGGACACTTATGATATTTTAAATTGTTATTACAGTAGACATTGACTTTCTTTTCTTATTATTGAGTGCATTGTCGTACCCAAGTCAGGAAATTTGTAAAAAGGTTACATATAGGAAGAAAAAAAAATAATAATTTCGGCGATCAGGCGATATTAAAAAAAATATTTATACATGCGTAAATAAGTATTTTCTTGAAAAAAAATATTGCGTAAATAAATTGTACGTTCCTTTGTGGACCTTTAAAGGTCAATTTTGAATGTATTCGAAATTCCCTAAAAACCTGGGGAGCTGCATGAGGCGAAAACTATTATTTTTCCTGGCTTCAGCGCCATCACATTACCTTAAATAAAAATTTTCAGATTTTTTTCCCGCCACAGATTATTTTTGACCCTGAAAGGGTTAAGTAATTTTTTTATTTAGCCTACAAGATCAATGTTAAGTCTTAGTAATAATTGATTTCTGTGTTTATAATTATATCTTTTCTTTTCAAACGTTATTTTATGTGTGTAAAGTTATTTTATATGTATGTAAACGATGTTATTTAGATTTAATCCAATTTTCCCGGTGTTCCAATTTTGAAACCATTTTTTTGTGCTCTTAACAGAACCAAATACTTTTAGAGAAGAAACAAACAAGTTTTTATGTTTGAGAAAAACAATTTATTCTGGGAAAAATAGGCTAAATTAACTTGATGTGTAACTAAAAAAAAATAAATAAACTATTTAATTGATAATTTTATTATATACTGTAAAAAATATAAAAATTGTTATATCTTATCAACAAAAGAGATTTTTGTCAATACAACTGACAATGGTTAATTAAAAATATACACTTCCAGAAAACAACAATTTTAAGGTAAAATCGATCAGTCACAACTAAATGCTGAGGCAAAAAGTACTAACTCCTTTTTTTGTTTTTACTTTAAAAAAGTATTGTAAAACTTGTTACAACTGAATAAACTATGAACTGGTAAATCTACATCCATACATGTAGTGTTTTACCATTAGTCGTTTCATTGGATCCGCAACATCAATATTGTTGATTAACTGCCAATTTCACAATGTCGAAAGAACGCTTTCATTCGCAAAACTACATGTTAAACAAAAACAAATTGTCAGAAATTTGTTTGTGTTTCAAATGTCTTTGTGTGAAGAAAAGCGTTTTTTCGACATCGTAAAAATTGGCAGTAAATGTAACCCTGCCTTTACACATGCAAGTAATTACTTGCAAGCAGTGTATATGTTTTATCAACGAAAATGTCGAAGAAATAAACGAAAGATTTGCAAGTAGTTTAAGTGTTTACACAGTCAGTTAAACGTTTATTTTTAAATTATCTCGAAGTTTTAAGACCCAACCATAATGGGCTTAAGTTGGCTTCAGCAAAAGTGCGAATATATGTAAATCATATGAGCAAACCATATTGAACTTAAGGAAACGTTTTGTTAAGTTTTACAAAATTGTCATTTGCTTAAGCAAATTGCGAAACTGATCTCACATTCCGTACGGAATCAAATGTTTTTTTATTTTGTTTTTGTTTTTTTAAATACATATGAGAGACTTTTTGTAAATTTTTGACAGTAGGTTAAGCAAGGCTATGCATATAATGGTTGGGCCTTTTCTTTTGGTACATAAACTTATTTTTTTTTTTTGGCTTTCCTTAAAAACTAAAAAATTTTTGGCTGACTAATAGCCATGGTATCCCACGAATTTTTGGAGCTTCAACCACAAGACCTCGTTCGACCTAAACCATCGTATAGGAAGGCGAGAGCTCCCAGAATCCACTCCAGAGTATTATTGGTCTCCACCAGTAAACGTCTGAGTTTTTTTGGTTCTCCACCAGTCACTTTGAGTTATTATTGGTTCTCCACCAGAAAACAAGTTAAAAATTTGAGGTTACAAACGATTGCACAAAGTTAATGCCGACAACCGCAAAAACTGTAACTCGGTACAGTTATACGACGCCACGCCATTAACCAATGCGAGGTGACAACGCAAAACACACGAAAAGCAGACAAACAAGAACGACCTGATTGCCCTTAAGAAATAATGACAACGAGCGCGAGCTGCTTCTTCACTCAGAGCAGTTTTACGAGTGTATGTACATAAACTTATGTTTATTTTTAACTTAGCATTTACACATGCCACTGCCAGTTCGAAAAACTCAATACACACGATTTTTTACTAATACACTCACATTTTTCGCAATGGCAGCTCCAGTGGCATCAAAAATTGCATGCGAGTGGAAATTTGGCACTTACATGCCACTAAATGTCAAAACGATTAGCAATATTACCCTGTTCAATATTTAATGCAAATCGGCTGGATTGTTGTCGAACTGTAATTAAAGTTTTAACTGTTAAATGCATTTTTATGATTAATTTGTAGTAACGGGCGTTAAAATAAGTAAGTTTCCTAATTATAGAGCATTAATTTTGCTAAAATAATGCTAATATAAACAAATGTAAACTATTTCCCCAAAACTTTCCCAGCGGGAAAACTCAGAAGACCTTCTTACTTCAGGCCATATTAAAGGCCAGCTTAATTTTTTTTTGATTCAATTACCTTTCTTATCTAACTGCTCAAGAATGCCTCATACAAGGCCTCAGCTCTTTTGTATAAAAGATAAGATACACATTCCACACTCGCTTCCATGAGAAGGGAGAGAAGAAGGAGTAACATTTTTTTTTTTGGCAAAGCAAAAGCAAAAGAATTATTTTTTTTAACCAGTTGCCATTCTTATGTACCTGTCAAAGAAGCGAGAGCGGAAGTTCTACCCGCAATGACAACATGTGTAAAAAATATACAAGTAAGGCATGGAGCGAGTTGGCCTTCTACATCCAAAAGAAGGAGTACAGAGGCATTCTAGAAGGCGTCCGTACTCTTTCTTTTTCTACTTGGTTGGGCTGCAAGTACGAAAAATGTGATGGTGTTTGTAAAAATGTGTGAGTGTATTGAGTTTTTCGAACTTGCACTTGCCCAGCGGGAAAACTCAGGAGACCTTCTTATTTCAGCCCTTCTTAAAAATTTTTTGGATTCAATTCCTATTATTAACTGCTAAAGAATGCCTCATAAAAGGCCATGGATCTTTGGTATAAAAGATAACATACACGTTCCACACTAGCTTCTATAAGAAGCGAGAAGAGAAAGAGTAACATTTTTTGTTTTGTTTTTTGCAGAAGCAAAAGCAAAAGCAAAATAATTCAGATCCCTTTACAAAAAGTTACATACATACATATTAAAATACCAAATGAAAACAATAATGTAGATCATTTTACTTGAGTTTTGTTCATTAAAGAAGATAGGTACTTGTGATAAATAATGAAAATGTTATGTAGTATGTATTAATTATTACATATTTATTATTTTTTATTTAATTTTATATTTTTTGTTTATATAGTAATTATAGTATGTGTAATTCTGTTAATCAATATATACATACTAGCGGGCCCGTTGCCTGCTTCGCACGGCAAAACAAAATAAGAAAAGAAACACACTTGTTTTTAATAAAGTTGGTTTTGTTCCCTATTATTCAACTTTTAATTCTAGTTTCTTACAATCTTAGACTATGTATCACTTAAACTATCTTAGAGCTCTTTCGTATACAACATTTTTGGTTTTGCCATGAGTTGTTGTGTAGATAAAGAGAACTGAAGGCTTGCCAACACGTGAGCACGAAACATATAACTGGCCGTGTGAAAAGCAAGGATATTCTAAATCAATTCCTTACAATTCCAACGATTGCCCTTGCGCTTTATTTATTGTAATAGCAAATGCAAGACGTATTGGAAACTGTAGTCTTTTGAATTCAAAAGGTAAATCTGATGGAATCATTGGAATTCGTGGAATCAATACATCTTCACCTTTAAAAATCCCCTTTAAAATTGTTGCTTCGATCAAATTGTTCATGACGTTTTAAGCCAGCAATAGTCAATGATTGGCCTTGTGCTTTGTTGATGGTAATAGCAAAGGCAAGACGCAAAGGGAATTGGAGCCGCTTGAATTCAAATGGTAAATCGTTGGAATCGGTCATGCCGTTCTCCAGTTATGCGCTTAATAGAAAAAGTGGGCGTAAAAGTAGGCGTGGTAAAATTTTCTTTCGATGAAAACTTAAAGTTGATTAATACGAACATTTGAAAGAAAAATTAGTCAACTCGATGGAGCCGTTTTCTGATTTTAGGTAAATCGAAAAAAGTGGGCGTAAAAGTGGGCGGGGCAAAATTTTATTTCCGTAAAAACCTAAGTTGGACCATGGCGATCATTTTAAAGAAAAAATCGTTCAAATCGGTCAAGCCGTTCTCAAGTTATGGATTTTGCCACGCCCCTCCGCCCCCAGACCGAAAATTTCAACCAAACTTCATATAAACCATATATGGGCCACTGCCTACGTAGTGTATAAGTTTGGTTGAAAACGCACGACGCGTTTATGATTAGTTCGGCGACGTACATATACGGACTTATTTTTATATATATAGATATAGATGTATACTAAACTAAACTAATAAAACACTAAACTTTTATACTTTTTTAAAATTTATTCATATATTATATTTTATATTTATTAAAAACCCTTCAATATGACCTTTAATCAAAGGCATTTTTACAAGGATGGTCTAAAAGGCCTTTTAAGAGCCATTAATTAAAAGGCCTTTTTACATACCTTTCTTAAAAACCCTTCAAGATAACCTTTATTTGAAGGCCTTTTGACAGTCATTCTCTGGAAAGCCTTCTAAGAGCCATTTATTTGAATGCCTTTCAAAAGCTCTGGCGAAAGAAAGGAAAGCGGAAGGCCTTCCCCGCAATGACAATGTGTGTAAAAAAGATATGAGTATGGAATGGAGCGAGCAGGCCTTGTACATCCAAAAGAAGGGGAACAGAAGCCTTCTAGAAGGCCTCCGTACTCGAAAATGCATGCATGTGTAAGCCCCCCCCAGCGGTAAAAAGAAGTAGTAAGCAGGCCTTCTAGAAGGCCTTATTTGGCAGACACAAGGTCTTACTACCCCATTCCATACTCATGCATTTTTTACACGCGATGTCCTAGCCAGCCCAGGCCTTCTGCGTTCCCTTCCTCAGCAGGCCTGATTAGAGGCCTTCTTCAGCAGGCCTTCTTCAGAGGCGTCTTAGCGATCTTTTATTCATTTTATTATTGTTTAATAAAAATTTAATTATTACCACGAAAAAAAATGTAAACACCGCTTCGTCAAACAATTTTAGAAAAACTAATATAAATTTATGTACTTCTTTTTTCTTTTCACTTTTTTATTTATATTGTTTGCTGTCTTTGGAATGTTTTTTTTTTTTTTTTTTTTTTTTTGGTAACGGTTTATCAGTTTTGCTGCTACAAACCATAATGCATTAATTTACTTTGCTACAAACGTAGTAGGCACACAAAATTTATGCATATATACAAAAACATAATTAAAAAAAACGCATGAATGAAGAAGGGAGTAAGAAGGCCTTCCATAAGACCTTCCTGAGAAGGCAAGCGAGCATGAGTACTGGATCTAAAAAAAGGGCTAGGAAGGTCTTACAGAAGGCCTTATCATTTCAGACCTTCAAAAGTATACCGCTGGGCCGGGTTATATGGTTAATGTATAGGTTTTTTCTCCTCTAGTATAAAATTTTACATCATATTATCCGAAATTTGTAAAAAAATTTATTTATATTTGTTTGAATATAAAACATATATGCCCTGCAGGAAATGTCGATAGTAAAATTACACTGACTCGCTTTTGACTTTGTCGGCAGTACTACTGTCTAATTATACCCTATACAAGGCTTAATGCTATTGACATTTAACGTGTGCGTGTCATTGAAAATCCACTAGTACCAGCAAACCAATTGACTATATATTGACTTGATAGTTCTTATGGGACCTTATGGAGACATTCGAACCAGGAATTTACTAGTACGTTTCTATAAATTATGGAACAAATATATTTATAATTTCTTTTGCTCATTTCAAAAGAAAGTATGTATTTTTAATATTTTTAAACAAAATAATTATATTTTTTAAATTCTTACTAAGAAATTTGTTTAAGAGTCACGCGCACGTTGTTTTTCAGCAAACCGGTTTAATAATACTAATGAAATAACGAAAAGCTATTGCGCAGTAGAAAAAACACAAGAACAAGCATATGCTTAGTGTCAACAGCAGAGAACATGATATGGTGTACATTTAGTCAATAGTGCTGATGTCTAACGCGAGTCAATACAGTGTACCTATAGACATTTCATTCTGGATATTGACGCGTTTGTTGACAATGTTACTACAAATGTACTACATCTGTTGTCTCTGTATTTTGCCTATTGACCCATACACTAGATATATACCACATCTGTTGTCTCTGTATTTTTAATATTGACACTTAATATTGAAGAAAAATTGGAAACATTTTTACTACTAGGGTTGTCACTTGTATAATGAGTATAGACATGGAGAAATTTGGTCCCAGCCTGACTGCAGGGTGGTTAACGCTCTTTACTGTAGCGAACGAATCTACACTACTTTCATCTTTCTTGGTTCAGTTGTAATTTAGATTTAGTGATTTGTTCTACCTACGCCAAATTGAAAAGATCGTCATATTTAGCTGGTTAGACTTTTAAGAAAACAAATAAATATCTGTTAAAAACTCTTCCCTATTTTTCATCTTGAATTGAATTCAAGTTTAGTACTGATCTAGCCATCAGGATCACTACGATCTATGCCAGAGAAATAAAACTGATTCAAAAATTAAATTTTGAAAAATTGTAATTTTTACTATAATTATTTTATGGCTTTAGGTCATTTTTAAATTTACAAATATGTACATCATATCATATCTTTTGATAAATTTTTTTTTTATACTGCATTCTTATACATACATACATATATAAATAATATTCAGTTTCACATTAAATTTGTACGAATTCGCATACAAAACTTTGAATATTAAATATTTTAAAGAATATTTTGCATTACTATAACAAAGTTTAACGAAAAACTAAAAAAATAATGATTTACATTTACTTCGATATTTGGTTTCCTATATTTATAATTCTGTGTTTTATAATTTTAACATCAATACTAATACAATTAAGGCGAAGACGTTTGGCTGTAGCACGTACTACAATTGTAGAAACAACTGAAAGGGGTAACTTGTGTGAAAAAAATTTACAAACTGATTTATTTTTTGTTTAAAATTACTTAAATTGAATTGTATTTTATTTTAGTTGCTTAACGTATAAAGAAAAAAAAAATTATTTTATTTTCAATAATACACTAGAATTTCAGAATTACCATTTTCCATAATATTAAATAATTTTTAATTAATCCTCTTATTTAAGCTTGAGGTCTTATTTCTCTTTTTATAAAAAAAATTAAATTTATTTAATCCAATATTTCGGCACTCCGTTGTGTGCCTTCTTCAGGGATTTTTTCTTTAATATTTGACAAAAAATTAACAATTTTTAATAAATTTAACAAATTTAACAAATTCAACAAAATGTCATATTTTCAATAAAATATTGGATTAAATAAATTTAATATTTTTTATAAAAAAAGAAATAAGACCTCTAGCTTAAATAAGAGGATTAATTAAAAATTGTTAAAGGTCGAATACGAGTCAATTAACATAATATTAAATTTTATTTTGTCGATGTTGCGCTTATTTGCTGCAACATCGTCATATTTCAAAAATATTTAACCCAATTATAAATAAAAAATTCCCCGGGAGTTTTTCCCTTTTCCCATTTTTTATATTTAAATTCAATGGTAAAAATGGAAAAATGGAAAAACTCCATGGGATTTTGTATTCACAATTAGGCTGATTAGTTTTACAGAAAACGTTTTTAAAGTCTTACATTTACATACTACATAATGGAAAAAAGAAAATGTTATTCTTTTCTCTAGAGTTGCGTTTACATTCAGCCATGTTCTAATAATCGCACGATTTGAAACCTCAAAACGCCAGCTAGACTTGTGCGTTATGCTTGCGATCTGTCATAGTTTTTAAGGAATATTCTAGTTCGCTTGAGCATACTTTTGCAATTTGAAGTCACCAAACTTTTTGTTATTGCGGTTTACAAAACACATTTTATCCGATTTCAAGTTAGAATCTCCAATGCTAATAAGCATTTTGCGATTGTCAGAACATGCCCGATTATCTTCATATGAAATAATTACCATTAATAAAACATCTGATTTACTTTACTATGCATTAGCGATATCAATTCAAAATTTGCGATTTTTAACTTACGACGTTGTTGCAGCAAATGAGGGATATGTCTCATGTACAAATAAAATGAACCAGAAGTAAGTGTTAAATTTAATTCATTTTCGACAGTTTATATATTAGTGAGTCCTAAACAAATTTTTTTTGGGGCTCAATCATAATCTGAAAGCTTATGAGGCCAAATATTTTTGTGATTTTTTTAGATTTTTCGCAAAAGTCAAATTTTTGCCAAAACTCAGGTTTTCCTATCTTTTTTGAGTTTTCTTCATAACTTTGTCAAAAACCACGATTAGCTTCACTTTTGAGGAAACAATTTAAAAGAAAAATGGCCAACCTTTATTTTTGTGTGAAAAAACTGTGAAAGTTTTTGAAATTAATTTGCACATTTAGGTACTCTACATTAAATTTTTTCATAATTTTTCCATAAATTTTGTAAATAACGCTTTATAACTTTTAAATTTTTTTTATGAAAATGAAAAAAACTAACAATGAAGTTTTAAAGATGAATTAATTCTTAATAATTTAAAATAAATCAATTTTTGAATTTTCTCTTACCGATCCTGAGTTATATCGGTTTTCAGCTTTGTGCCTATTTATGATGTTATTAAAGCTGTTTGTCGGTTTACAACTCATACCCAATAAACAAATTAAAATCAAACGTTTTGAATTGCTTTGCTTAAAAATCTTTTATAAATGAGGGGCTTAAAGCACAAGGGGTTTAAGTGCTTTATTTTAATTGAGATTACATATGGAATTAGTAGATGAAGTTCAGAACACAAGTGGTGAATGTGGAATTCTCATCCGATAGCGAGATATGACGACCAATTCTAGCAGTTGTCATTAAAATACCTGTTTCGCTTGGAGCACACGGGTTATAAAAGCACTTAATATAAATTTGTAAAAAAGGCACTTAAATCCCTTGTGCTTTGAGCCCCTCATATACATACATATAGCACTTGTTCAACAATACTGTATTAACTCAAAATTTAAAAATTTTCAGTAGAAGCTAAAAAATTTTTAATTTTACATTAAAGACATATTTTTTTTTTTTTTTTTTTTTTTTTTTTTCATTATTTATTTATTGAATCTTCATATATTAAATATGAACTAACAATAATTAATCAAATCTTATACTAATACTTTATTTTTGTCCTGCCAATGCTAGACGAAAATTTTTCTCTTCACGGTTTCTGTTCACATATGTAGATGTTTAGCGCTCTTCTTGTCTGATGAGTCCTGCTGTATCTCTTCTCCTTAATCTAGAGTGGCCGCTGTAATTTAAAATATTTCGAGCTAGTGGATTTGGGTGCGACTCAAGTCTTTTTAAATATTTTACTGCATAGTTCGTAATAATAGTTTTTACTAACGGCACATTGAGATCCTTGTGAATATTTGAGTTTTTAACATACCAGGGAGCGGCTGTGATTATTCGAAGAAGTTTATTTTGTCGCCTTTGAATTTTTTCGATATTAGAAGCCGAGGCAGTGCCCCATAACTGAATACCGTAGCACCAAATTGGTTTTAAGATAGAGTTGTAAAGTAGAAGTTTACAATCGAGACTAAGAACAGAGTTTCTTCCAATAAGCCAATTAAGTTGAATTGCTTTTAGTTTCATTTGTGTTAGTTTTGCTTCTATATGGCATTTCCATGTTAAACGCCGATCTAGATGAATTCCGAGATATTTTACATGCGATTGTTGGGGCACTAATTGATTATTGATTTTAATAGGGGAACATGACTCCCGACGCAAGGTGAATGTTATATGTACGCATTTTTGCTCATTGACCTTTATTCTCCATTGTTTTAACCACTTTTCCAGTTCAAATATATGATCCTGCAAGTAGCGAGAAGCTTCATGACAGTTTTCGTGCACGCTTAAAAAAGCTGTATCATCAGCAAATGTTGAAGTTAGGGTGTGGTTGTTTGTTGGCATGTCTGAGGTATATATTAGGTATAACAGTGGGCCCATGATGCTTCCCTGAGGGACTCCAGCGTCAATTGGCTGAGGAGAACTTATAAAAGCACCTTCTTTAATAATAAACTTTCGACCGACTAAGTAGCTTTCTAACAGCTTGTGTGTGTTTACTGGTAAATTTAGCTTCAATTTATGTAATAAGCCTTCATGCCAGACTTTATCAAAAGCTTGAGAAACATCGATGAAGAGGGCGGAACAATATTTTTTTTCTTCAAAGGTTTTTCTTATGGCGTTTACTATACGATGGGTTTGTTCAATTGTGCTATGTTCTCTTCTAAAGCCGAATTGATGGTTTGGAATACATCTATTTACATTTAAAATTGGGGTTAATTTTGACACTAACAGCTTCTCAAACAGCTTTGATATATTAGACAATAAGCTTATAGGTCTATATGACTCAACTTTTGTAGGATCCTTTCCTGATTTAGGTATCATGGTAACTAATGATACTTTCCATTCCTGAGGGTAGTATTCAAGGCGTAAAATAGCATTAAAAATAAAGAGAATAATTTTCTTTGCTATGCTGGGTAGCTCCAAAAGCATTTTGTTACTGATCTTATCAAAACCAGGGGCTTTCTTCGGGTTTAAATCATGAATAGCCTTTTCGATTTCTCTTATCTCAAATCTTAGTGGAACAGCTGCTCTAACAGCAACAGGTGGTAACTCGACCGCCATATCGAGAGATGTGTGAGCGGTAAATACGGTTTTCAAATGATTAACAAAAAGATTTCCTTTTTCTATATCATTTCTTGCCCAACTTCCGTTTAAGTTTCTTAATGGTGGTTTAGTGATAACTGGCCTTTTAAGATTTCTAGCTGCACGCCATAATGAGTAGTCTGATTGTGGAGTTGCATCAAGTTCCTTAAGATATTTTTCAAAGGATGCAGTTTTTTGGGACTGCAGTAACTTTCTTAGCCTTTTTGTGCAGTCTTTTAATAAAGTCTTAAGTTGGGGGGATCTGTGCAATTGCCACTCTCTTCGAACTCTCCTTTTTTCAGTCAATAGACGCTCGACATCTACAGAATATATGATATTGTTTTTGGTTTTTTGAGGGTTGTGCTGGAATGTTGAACAGCTAGTTTGAGATAACTGTCAAAATTAACAATAGCGAGATCCACGCTCTCCGGTGTGCTAAGCGGAATATTTTCTGTGCAATGGGCACTAAGATATTTTTTATATTTTAACCAATTTATTTGTGAGGGTGATTTGGATAAGTACCCAGACGGCGATACGATTCTATTTGGAATCATTATAGTAACAATTGTAGGTGTGTGGTCGGAAGATAATTCTAAGGAAGCCTCAACATAAATCGTTTCTGCGGGGATGTTTTTAACCACTCCAAAATCTATGACATCTGGAACTTTTTGCTGATCAGTAGGCCAATATGTTGGTTCACCGCTCGCGATCACATTTAGATCCATTTTACGAATTGTGTTAAACAAAACACGACCCTTAGGCGTAATAAGTCGTGACCCCCAGAAAGTATGTTTAGCGTTATAATCGCCAGCAGCCAGGAAGCAGGGTCCTAATGCTTTGAAGTATTTATTATATTGGCTTTCTGATATTGAAAATCTAGGTGGTGAATATATTGATGAAATAACTAGGTTTCGATTTAATTCCTCGACGCAAATGGTCGTTGCTTGGAGATAATCTTCACGATGATCACACATTAAGTAGTGTTTTACTCGGTTTTTTATCAAAATGGCAGAACCTCCACAAGCTCTACCTCGAGGGTCCTTGGTATCATATAATATATAACCATTGATTTTAAACGTATTTCTCGAGGTCAGATGAGTTTCAGAAACCATCATAACATCGATTTGTTTATTTTTAAGGAAGTATTCTAGTTCATTTTTATGTTGGCGGATGCCGTTTGCGTTCCAAAAGCTAATTTTTAGACAGTTCATGGCTTATTTAGTACAGCTTGCAATAACATCGATTGCATTCTTAACATTTCTTGCATCATGTTACCCATTGTGTTGGTAAAATTGTTAACGGTTTGCACTAATGTTTCCATGGTTTTTTCTAGCCGAGTTAAATTAGAAGTGGGAATTTCGTCATTATTTGGTAAATCACCTTGCAATGGCATATGATTAGATTTTAAGACATTAGCGTACGAGGTTCTGTTATTATTTGGCTGCGGTATTTGAACGCCGTTAGTGTTTTCTTGATAAGTTGCCTGCGTTTGAGGGGGATTAAGTTTCTGTCCAACAGAACGCTTGACAATAGAATATACCGGACATCCTCTATAGTTGGCAGTGTGATTACCACCACAGTTGCTACATTTTTTTACATTAGGGTCATTTTTTGACTTATCACACTGAACGGTACCATGTAATTCTCCACATACGACACAAACAGGGGGTAAATAGCAGTATGCCCTAGTATGACCAAATTCTTGGCAGTTTAAACACTGAACAGGCCCATTTCTTTTGTGCGGCTCTTCTATCGTTATTTTCCTGTACAGGATGTATTTTAAGCTGTAAATGGGATGCGTTTCATTTTTTTTTAGCTTAACGTCGCCGGGCTCTAACTCCACTCGAAATAGTGGTTGGGGATTTTTTTCCCTATTTTTAATATTTGTAACATTTTTAATTTTGAAACCCTTTTCTTCTAAAAATGTTTTTATTTCGTCTGGGTCCACGCATGAGTCAATGCCCTTTATCACAACCTGCAGACCTTTGCTGCTTTTCAGCTGGTAAGTATAGAAGCTTTTTTTAAGTGCTTCAAACTTATTAATTAATTTACGAAAATCATTCTCATTATTAATCTGTATTTTTGTTTCGTTAATATTACCACGCTTGATTGCAGCTACGTAAAACGAATTTTCACCTATCACCGATATTAAACTTTTTATTAGCTCACTTGAGTTTTGCTCTCTAAGATATATCGGGGGTGGCTTCGACGATTTTATGACGTTGGGTGTTTCAGAAGATTCATCCTCCAGAATTGCAAAACGATTTTGCGAGTTTATTCTATCAAAAGATTAAAGACATATGAAAAAGAATATGTTAACCAATCGTTTCTACCAGGGCTGTGGAGTCGTCCGAAAAAAGTACTAACTCCGACTCCGACTCCAAACGCTGAAATTTTTTAAGTGCGACTCCGACTCACGACTCCGACTCCTACTCTAACCGTGATGCGAAATGAATGATACGTAAAATTATTTCTCTTTTGTGTAGAAACATCTCAACTCCGACTCTTCAACTCCGACTCCGACTCCACAGCCCTGGTTTCAGCACTTAAACGTAGACAAAATAGCACGATATTTTTACAGCGGATAGATATGAATATTACGTGTCGATTTTTTTCAAAAAGTGAAATAAAAACAATTTTGAGTTCATACACTATTGTTAAACAAGTGGGATATGTATGTACATTAGGGTGTGAATAATTTTATGCAAAAATTGTACCTATCACCACGTGATAGCCAATACTAAATAAGTGATAAAAATCATGTTTGCTGGTCATTTTGGCAGAAAAACCTTCCGCAACAAATGCAATTTCTAAAAATGCACACATATTTTTTATTAATACGTTAGCGGAGTTCTGAAAGAGCAAAGCTCTTTCTATTAACAACAAAATACAAAAAGTTGCCGTTTGATTTCTTAAAAGAGCTACGATATACTTTAGCCGTCTAAAATTGTGCCAATGTTAAATTTAATAGTTTATTTTTTTTTTAATATAGAACAAATCTCAAATCGTTTGGCGCGGTAACTTTTTTTAAAGCAGCGAAAAAGAGAGATGACGTTTGTTACAGCCGTACCTAAATAAGAGCGGAAGGCGGAACGTTTTCTTCCGCGTAGCCTTTACGCTGATATGCCATACCTAAAGAAGAGCGTCGGCGTTGTGTCACAAACAGTAGTGTTAACGTTCGTGCTTACTAAAACCCTCATAAAAGAAGTAATAAATGGAATTAAAAACGCTAGTTTGAACAAAAAATAGCTAATGTGCCATTATTTATTATCAATAGATTAAAACAGGGCTGTGAAAACCACAAATATAACAACCCTGCTTATTTTAACGAGCTATCAAAATCGGATTTTCCAATTTCAAAGCGTTGACGCCGCGCTATTTAGGGATGCTTCATACAAACTGTATGGGCATGAGGATTTTTGACAGCTAGAAAACGCGTTCCGCTCTTGTTTAGGTATGGCTGTTAATATTTTTTATGGACATTTTTAATATTTAAAAAAAAAAAATAATTTAAAAGTCATACGGGCATCTTCTGACAATCGCAAAACGCTTAACATTTGCGATTCTGGCTTGAAATCGCACAATAGGTGTTTTGTAAACCACAATCGCAAGAATTTTGGGCACTTCAAATTACAAAAGTATGCTCAAGGGAACTAGAATATTTTCAAGAAACTATTGCAGATCGAAAGTAAGACGCACGAGTTTCAGAACACCATAAAATAAATATGACGTTTTGCGATTTCAAATCGTGCGACTGTCAGAACATGACCGATAACCCTAATGAACATACATTTATGTATGTACATTTTCTCTTATATCCAAATGCTATCTATTATTGTTATCAATAATATTGATTCATTTTTTATTCAATTTATTTACTACGCTTTTAATATTTTCCTAAAATTCCCAACAAATTGTTAATGGCTATTTAGTTTTTTTCAATATTCGAGTGCATAACTAGTTTTTATTGAATAAAAAGAGTTTTTTTTTTTTTTTTAAATGAAATTATATTTGAATATTATTATTGCATTTATATGCATTGTTATTTTAGCGTTAATTTTTGTGTTAATTGCCTTATATTTAAGGCGTCAAGCAATGAAATTAAAGAAACAAAATGAACTTACTCTAAATGGTGTATCGGTTTTACAAAATTCCTAACAAGAAATAACTTTTTATTTTTTTTATATTAAATATTAAGCAATCAGTAAATTTAGCAAAAAATGCCAACACTAATGGTGTTTTCTTTTCTACAAAAAATGTGACATTTTTTTTAAAAAAATGTTCTTAAAAACGTTTTGCTCTCTAAAAAGGTGGCTTGTTTTATTCTAAAAAATGCACCCTTACTAATGGCATAAGGCATTGATTGCACTTTACGCCCCATATAAATCGACAGTGTTGATAATGCCCGGAAAAAGATGGCTTCTGCTTATATATAGGGTTACCAGACAATGTTGGGAAGAAATCGGCTCTAAACAGGACAGTAAAAATTTTAAATTTTAATAGTTATTTTTTATATTATTTAATAGTAAAAACAGAAGAAAGCATTACATTGTTAATGATTGGTTGTCTGTGATATCAAATTTAAGTGGATTCGGTGTTATAAAATTGTTTTTGTAAAAAAACGTCATATCAAAAAATCTGAAAAACTTGGTGTTAATAAATCAGCAATCTGGCAAAGGTATTTTCTTGTTTTCAAATGTTATAAAAAACAAACTAAAGAAATTAAAATTTCGTCATTAATCTTTTTCATTTATTTATTTATTAATTATCAATCTAATAACAAATTTTGGTTTATGTATTGTTTTTTTATATTTTTAAGAACCAACTTCTTAATTGATGTAAATATTTTTTTTATATTTTGAAGAACAAACTTTTTGTCAGCTGTTAAAAACAGGGCTGTCCAATTTTGTGTTTTGTTCTCGTCAAATAAAAAATTGCATTATTACAGGGCCAGCAAGACATTTTATACATGTACCTTTTAACAAGGTGGTCATTTTTTTGTAGAAAAGAAAACACCATAAGAGTAAGATAATTTTTAAAGTTGGAAAAAAAAACAGTTTATCAGAATGTAACTATAGTATTCTCGCAGAAAATATTTGATTCTTTGTATGGCTTAGGTTCCCTCACATTGGCTCGTGTTTCATATTGAAATTTTTTTACCCTTACACTGTAGCCATAATCCTATTTCACACTTCCATAGAATTTATATAGAATTCAAACATAAAATTTTCATACACTCAAATAAAACCATTCATTATGTGTACGAAAACTGTCGTACATTAAAGAAAATCGTTCGTGATTTTGCACCACGTAATTTTTGCGTACAATGTACGAAATGCTTAAGTAAAAACCCAAATAACGTTTTATAATATACGAATAAAAAATTGTGTATTTTACGAAATATTTTTGTAAATTGCATTTCGAGGTTCCCTACTTTTTAAAAAAAAAAAAAAAAAAAACACAGAAAATTTAAATTTAATGAAGAATGTTTATTATCATTTGAAAGAACATTCTTTGGCATTTATTTTTTTGAAGATTATGTCTATCAAATGTTGGCCGTTGCTACGTCGCAGATGGTCCATCCATTGAGTCCAATTTTCGATGACTCGTTCGAGCATTTCGACTGGTAACTGGCGAAAGACACGTGTGATGTTTTCCTCCAAGGCCTGAATACAAGCGGGTTTGTCCACATAAACTTTAGACAGGAAAAAGTCTAACAGTGTGATATCACACGATCTTAATGGCCAATCGACCGGCTCAAAACGTGAAATTATGTGCTACACCGAAGTGTTCTCTCAATAAATCCATTGATTAATGCGATGTGTGGGAATTGGCGCCGACTTGCTGAAACCAAATGTCGCCGAGAACACAAGCTTCAATTTCAGGCATCAAATAGTCGGATATCATGGCACGATAACGGTCGCCATTGACGGTTACGTTTGCACCGGAATAATTTTTAAAGAAATATGGACCGATGATTCCACCGGCCCACAGTGGGAAATTTTACGAGAAGGCGGTCAAAATTCCATAACTTTTGACTGGATCGGTATTTTTTTATGCGATTTTTTTTGCTCGATAGTTGCGATATTAGGCTTTAATTTGCGCTATAAAACGTAAAATTCGACTAATAGGAGCAAAAGTTATGGGGAGTTCAAAATGCATTTTCATTTCTTTGTTGAGTTTCGGTGTAAAAGTTGAATATTTCAAATATGAGTTTTTTTATAATTTATCATTATTTCTCTTGTATTTTACAACTGATACTTATTTTTTATTGTCGAACTTAGATCCTGTCAGAAAATGCCAATATTTGGCCCCTGTAAATTTTGTAGTCCCAATATTCACAGGGGCCAAAGGTTGGCTTTTTTGGGACGAGACGAGTTGTTATAAGGATAAAACTGAAAAGGAATATTTTGAAAAATGCCCAAATAGCATTCTTGGCTATTGATAACATTTTAGGTAATTCAACTTTTATTTTTGGTTTGAGATGTATGTGTATTTTATTTTTATATATTAATACAAATATATACTTAAATCAAAAACAAATTATAATCTATAAACAATTTTAAATTAAACAATATTAGTAAAAATTTCTTCTAAATAGCTTTGGGTTTCATTTTCCAGAAGTTGTTTAGCTTCTTCCTCTAATTCGATTGAGGTTGATTTCCATTTTTGTCGAATACTGGACATATATGGATCTGATGTGCACAACAAAATAGTAATAAGATCTTCATTAGTACAACATCTGGACATTTTTCTTGTATTATGCTCGCGGAAGAATCTGTAGTCTTTGTTCCTTTTTTCTTGCGCTTCTTCAGATAGATTTCCAATTGGTAGGATATTGTGTTGAACTATTTGTTCCCCATGGTATAAAATTGTATGAACTGTGGTTGGCATATGTCTCCAAGAGTATTTTTTGTTATAAAGAATTGCTGTTTCATTTGCATACTGGCCAAATTTTTTTGCATTTATCTTTCTGCTACATGATATAACTTGTAAAATGGTCTGGAATCGTCTTATTAATTCAAAATGTACTCCTGTGATAGATGCTGCAGTTTCTGGATCGGAAAAGAATCTCCTTGCAGTGTTTCCATCATTTGAATTTCCTTCTCCTTGTTTTGGCTGATCAATTATAAGGCCTAGGTGAAGGTATTTTTCTTGAATTTTTTTTTCTTTGCTTCCTTTTTTCCACATTTTCTTTGTTTTTTCTCACTGTTTCGCCTAACGGGCCAAATTCCAAATCATAACCCAATTTAAGAATATGCTCCATGAAACGAATTCTAGTATGAAGGGAGGACATTCCAAATTCGTATGCTTCCTTGAAACTATTGTGTTGTGATGGGGGTTGGCTTAATTGACTTGATGTCTTTTGACATATGGTACAGCTTGACGAAGACTTTGTTTCGGTTAATGCTTGTGCAACTTTTCCATCGATCATTGTAAGGAACATTTGAAAATTAATTTCAATGCATTGGTCATCAAATTTAAATATTGCCGGTTGAAGTTCTTTAATTTGATCTTTTATTTTTCGAACTTCTTCAGTTATGACATCTTTAGTTTCCTTTTTGTAAACAAACTTTATTGGTCTGCAATACTTTGTTGAAGAGGGAATTTCATTTTTCCATACATCCATTGCTGTAACTCTACTGGTTGACGGCTCTAAGCCAATATAAGTTTTTCTTAAACGTAATGGAACGAAAGATACCATGAATAAGTTAGCATCAGATGAGTTTTCTGAATTACATTGCTTGTATTGTTTCTGACCAGAGCTTCCATCACATCCCCATTTAGAAAATAAAGTGATGCTGCAATTTTTCAGTTTTTTTAAACAGTGTATCTAATAATCAAGTGTATTTAATAATCGTTCTGCAGTGTGTTCGAGAAGAGCCTGCAATTTTACTTCTGCTGAACTTGAAGTTACACTAATAGCCGTTTGTGAAGGTAAGCACTCTTTTTTTGACAGAAACTAAATCTCGATATGCTGGAAAGATTCCACAATTTTTTCATTGGTTCGCTTTCGCAGTTCTGTATACTGATTTTTTGTCAGTTTGAAATCCAAAAATAGTGCAAATGCTTCTTCTGGAGTAAATTTCATTTCTTCAGTTGGTGTAGGCATACTTTTTAAAATCATCTTTGTGCGTTTAGGGCTCGCTTCCACTATTTTTTCAATTATTGCAATTTTTGTTTTCTTATTTTGCGTTGGTTGAATTTGATGCAGAAATGAATCCTTTATCATACTATGAGAAATTTCTTCATTGATATTTGCAAGCTTGCGTCTTCGTGATCTTTCACTGCAATTGTCAATTTGTTTTGCGGGCCGACCCACTTTTTCAGTTTCCTTAGCGGTAATTGACAGCTTCTTAAAAATCAGATCATTTGTTAGCCATTTTTCGTTGCGTAAGTAAAAAATTTTCTTGTTTCTAGAACATTTAAGGTACCGTTTTCTTAATGTAAATGAAAAATTTTTAATTTTTATCTTATGAATTTTGATTTCTTGTTCGTTGCATAATTTAAAGAATGGATTATTCATTATGTGTAACACAAAATCTTTTTCATCTTTCTGTTGAAAATTATATATATGCGAGAACTTTATAACTGAACTTAGCCATTGTTTAAACAATAATGAAGGTAAAATTATGAATGCATGCATTTTTATACTCCTGATAGAAGATTTTTTAAATGATCTTTTGTTACTACTTCTTGGAAACATATAAAACCCTTTTTTAATTACAAATTAAATCTTATATTACCATTTCTTTGAAACATAAAAAACCCCTGTTTTTACACATTTTAAAAGGATAACATACCGGCAATAAATTAACAGGTAACATGTAGGTAATTTTCACGTAAAATATAACTGCTCTTTCATTTTTTTAAATTAAGTTGCAATTTTCAGGTAATTAAACTATGTAGTTTATGTTGCGGCTATTTACTAATGTTTAACCTTTTAACTTACTCAAAAATCTAACGTGTTAATCTATTTATGTCGCCTATTCGTTTTACAGCATCCGTTCACCCACAATAAGTTCATAACAATGGCAATACCTTTACCTTCTCCAAATTAATTGATAACCTGACTGCTTTATTTGTCGAAAATTCTTTAAGATTCACCTTCTTTAATTTCAGTAATGTTTCCTTGCAGGACTTATTTTTTGAACCGAATATCTTACCTTGGGTCACAGAAATTGCTGTAGTTCGCAAGATCGTATCCAGATGTGTGTACAATGGGGTATAGAAATGTAGGTTAGATTCTGGACTACAAGAGAGTATAGATTTTTTTTTGACGCGTTTTGACGGGCAGGACTTATGTTCTATAAAATAGGAAATTTCCGGGAAATTTTGACATTAAAAAAAAAAAATTAAATAGTTCTACAGGTCGCAGAGTTTAATAAACCACGTATAGCTAATAAGATAAACTAATACACAAAACTTATTCTGTCAAAAAATCTTGAAAAACAAAAAAGTTATGAGCATTTCAACTTCAAAAGTTTACTCAGAAATTCAAAACTATAACCAAATACTGAGAAAGTCCATTGGGACCACCCTGTTCTCAATGAAATAGTTGAAATAGGGTTGACATTTTTTGGCTCCCGAGGTTCACTAGTATTTACTTTCACATGAATAAAAAAATTTTAAAATCGGAGAACATAAAAAAAAATAGTTTTGGCCGCCTTCTCAAAATATGAACCAGTGTGCGGCCCACAAACCACACCAAACCGTCGTTTTTTCTGGATGAAGTGGCAGTTCTTGAATCTCTTCAGGTTGCTTTTCGTCCCAAATGCGGCAATTTTGTTTGTTTACATACCCATTGAGCCAGAAATGGGCCTCATCGCTAAACAAAATTTGCCTTGAAAACGTCGGATCTTCTTAGAATTTTTCAAGAGCCCATAGAGCGAAGCGATGTCGCTTGGGAAGGTCGAGCGGCTTCAGTTGTTGCACAAGCTGTATTTTGTATGCTTTCAATTTAAGATCTCGCCGTACGATCGTGCGAGCGGCGCCGAATCGACTCTCCACGGTCTTCGTGTACACTCTTAGCTACGGGCGCTATATTTTCTTCACAGCGTGCTGGACGTGGTCTATTCGGTCGAATATTATCCAATAATGAATGCTGGGTCTTAAAATGGGTGATGGTGTTGCGAATAGTACGCTCAGTAGGCCGATTATGTTGACCATAAGTTGAGCGAAGTGCACGAAACACATTCCTCACAGAACGTGAATTTTCGTAATAAAGTTGAAAGACTTATAAACGTTGTTTAGGCGTAAAGGTAGAGTTAGCCGAACGTCCACGGCCCCCTACGAAACGTCTGGTCCGTTTTGTTATTTGCTTACAATGTAAATGCTTACCGAATTTAAATGCTACGTAACGGAACGTCTCAATCTGTATAAATTAGAATTTCTTGCCGTCGCGACGCGTCGTTATGTGACAGTTGTAAAGCAGTGATGGCGTGCTTGTATATTAAATTGAATGCGGGTATTTTCGCTCTTTTTTTTGGTACTTTTTTCCAGTATATCTATGGACTTTCGACAAAACGACTTACAACATATTTTCATATACATACTTAAATATACATATGCTCAGATGTACAAAATAAACAAATGCACATACAATAGAAATGAGAAATATATAAAAGTCTTTAAATGGTTACAAAATATTGATTTGTCTATGCACAATTACAAAATAATATATGTTAATGTGTATGTATATGCTAAAATACATATTTCTTTATTGTAAATCTATAATATAAATATCAGATATTAAATTATTAATGTTTTTTTACTTACACTAAATACTGTTTTATTACCATTTTAATCACTTGGTACTTTTTCTCGACTCACACGTGATCTTTTTCAAATAGTGCTTATTTCGTCAATGGTAACAC
The DNA here is from genome assembly GCA_943735925.1 of Pollenia amentaria. NCBI lineage: Eukaryota > Metazoa > Arthropoda > Insecta > Diptera > Polleniidae > Pollenia > Pollenia amentaria. Next base: position 175,276,779 of record OX031010.1, on the reverse strand, counting down.
TTAGCTCATGTCTGATTTGACAGATAATTAGTTTTACGGCCCAACTAAAATGTGCTTAACCAAACTTAAGCTAGTGTCAAAATTCAAAGAAAACCATGTCAAATGCTTAAGTAAATTACTGAAGACTTTTAGGTGGCTATATTGTACTTATTGAGCTTAAAAACTTTCTACACTTAAGGCCTAACTATAATGTGCTTAACCAAACTTAAGCTAGTGTCAAAACTCAACGAAAAGCATGTCAAATGCTTAAGTAAATTACTGAAGACTTTTAGGTGGCTATATTGTACTTATTGAGCTTAAAGACTTTCTACACTTAGTTGCAAACATTTGTACTTTTGGAAAAATATTTTCGTTTTTATTTCTTTAAAATGTAATATTTTTGACAAAATGTCATTTAATTTGTAAAAGTTATAAATATATTACCATAAACAAGTAAAAATATGTTTATCTTTTATTAATTTTTAAAGTAAACTAAAACTAAAATAAAAAAGTACTAAAAAAAGCAACTGCGGTTGCATCTTTTAATTGTAAACAATTATATGTATCTATTATGTGTCATTTGCTTAAGGAAGAGCGAAATTGACCGCACTTTCCTTAAGCAAATAACACTTGACGAAACTTAACGAAAAGTGTCTTAAGTACATTATAGTTGTATACATTTGATTGTGTGTATTCGCACATTTGCTTAAGGTTCATTAAGCACATTATAGTTAGGCCTTTATCCTTCCGCTGAACGAATATGGTTGTGTATACGCTTGAACAACGCTGGGAAATATTGCGACATTACTTTGAAAATCATGGTAATGTTGCAGAATGTGTGCGAAAATTGCGTACGGATTTTGGAAGAAAGGAAGCACCGTCAGCTCCGTATGTTCGTTATCTTGTGAAAAAAGTGAAAGAAATTGGCATCCTAATCAATAAACCAAAGCGTGAAAAGCCAAAAACGTGCGTACACCCGAGAATATTGCTGATGTGGCAGAAAGTGTGCGTGAAGCGCCATCAACATCAATTCACCGTCGTTCTCAACAATTGAACATTTCGGAGACATCATTGAGACGAATTTTGCATAAAGACCTTGGTATGACGCCATACAAAGTCCAATTGGTTCAGGAGTTAAAGCCAACTGACCATCCAATGCGTTTTCGCTTCGCTAAGTGGGCCTGCGATCGACTTACAGAAGATGCCGATTTTGCCAAAAAAAAATCTTTTCAGAAGAAGCTCATTTTGATCTTGGCGGGTATGTTAACAAGCCAAATTGTAGCATTTGGGGCACAGAAAACCCGCACGCATACATTGAAAAGCCGATACACCCAAAACGAGTCACTGGTGCGGATTTTGGTCCAGAGGCATAATTGGGCCATTTTTCTTCGAAAATGAGCAAGGAGTGGCCGTTACAGTCAATGGCGATCGTTATTGGGCCATGTTGAACGAATTTTTGTTCACAAAAATTGAAGAGGAGGATATTGGCAAGATTTGGTTTCAACAGGACGGCGCTACGTGCCACACAGCCGAAGCTACACTCGATGTTTTGCGCCCTGTTTTTGAAGATCGCATTATCAGCCGCAGATCTGATGTCGTTTGGCCACCTCGGAGCTGTGATTTGACACCGTTGAACTATTATTTGTGGGGTGCCGGGCTTATAGCATTTTCAAAAGTTATTTGGCGGACCCTTTATATATATGTATATATGGGGGATTTCCTGTCAAGTGACCCAACTTTTGAAATCGATGTCTTCCGATTTGGATGAAATTTGCACCAAGGTTAGTCTTATTGGATAGTAGTTTAGACACAAATTTTCAACAAGATCGGTCAAAAAGTTTCTGAGTTAGAGGGGGTCAAAATTTGACATTTTGGCCAAACCGGTGTTCTTTCTCATCCATGTAACTTATTATCTATTGGTGTTAGAAAAATTTGTCCCAAACAAGTTAGATAGCTATTTCTTCAAGCTTTCGAAAAATATTTTTTTTTTTGTTTTTTTTTAATATTATATTTTTTTTTGAAAAGGGTATTTTTTTTTTTTTTGCTCAAAAGAAAGCTTAGGTCTTTTCCTTTAAGTTAGTTATGGTCGCTATTTGGGATGCGAGTGGGTTATGTATAAAAAAAAATAATTTCTAAGTCAATACGAGGATTTTTCAATTTTTAGCATATGCACTATTTTGAATTTTTTCTTATTTGTGTGTAAGTGTTTCTAAAAATCTTAAAAATAAAACTTATGCTGAGAAACTAGACAAATTAACCTTTCCGACGGTATATAACATACCTAACTATCATTTCATACCCTCGGTACTGTAATACCCACAATATGTTAATCCTAGGAATAAAATCCCTTTTTTTTTTCTATAAAAAAATTTAATTTGTCAACATCTCTATAGAAAAAAAGGGATTTTATTAGTAGAAATAAGGTTTCTTCAAAAATATCAAGTGTTGCCAAATCACATCTTATTGGAATTAAACAGTTTGAGCATTTCAGGTGTTTGTTTAAAGTTATGACACGTATTTTTCAATGGATTCTTACAGCCGTATTCATAATGAAAATTTGGCATGAAGTTAGCACAAAGTTTATTCATAATACACTTACCAAAACTCTGGCTAACGATTTGCTAAACTCTTGTCAACAAGCTGCCAAACGTTTGCCAATTTGTGATAAACCGTTTTATGTAGAATAATTTTGTGTTTTTTTTTAATACACTGTTTTTTAAATATATTTTAATTTAAAAAACATTTCAAATTTTTATATAAAGAGGGAAAATAAAAAAAATGAAATGAAATGACAAAACCAGCGATTACAAATGCAAAACGTGTTGCATTTTTTTAGTATTTTAATGTGGCATCATTAATATTCATAGTTCATTTATTAAAAGTTAGCAGACGGATAAAATTTGTTATTAATAAACTCTATGCTAACAAGCTGCTAAGCTTAATCGGCATTCTAGTTGGCAGCTCGTTGTACATAGTGTACAAACTGTGGCTAACTTTTTGTTATGAATACGGCTGTTAATCATTAAAACGCTTTCTTCTTTAAATCTTTTCAAAAACTATTTTTGCTCAACCGAAAACAAGCTGTAAAATACGAGGGCAGATCAATAATTCCATGACTTTTCGAACTTCCCTCGTAGTTATATGAAATGCAACACTTCTTCCATCAAGTACCACCTGTTAATAGACTACAGCACTTAGTCCAAAGTTTCTCCAATTTGTGTATCCCTTCCAAAAAATAGGATTTTCGAGGTCCATAAAATAGGCATTTGTTTGACCAATAATTTCATCGTTGGAGCTAAATATCTTTCCACCGAGCCATTTCTTTAGGTTCGGAAATAGGGAATAGTCACTGGGGGCTAAGTCCGAAGAATATGGCGGATGAGGTACCAATTCGTAGCCCAATTCATGTAATTTTGCCATTGAGACTGCACACGTGTGCACCCGTGCATTATCTTGAAAAAGAATTTTTTTCTTGGCCATATGGGGCCGTTTTTTTTAAATCCTCGTTAAATCGGTCCAATAAGTTGGCATAACATTCGCCGTTTATTGTTTTTCCCTTTTGAAGGTAATCGATGTGCATCCCAAAAAACTGTTGCCATCACCTTATTGCCCGACAAACTTAACTTGGCCTTCTTTGGAGCCGGTTCACCCGGAGAAACCCATTGTTTAGACTGCTGCTTGGTCTTCGGAGTGTTGTAATGGATCCATGCTTCATCCACAGTTACAAAACGCCGCAAAAACTCATTCGAATTGCGGTTAAACAACTCCAAACAATCCATTGTAGTTGCCACACGATTACGTTTATGGTCAATTAAGAGCAAACGCGGCACCCATCTTGCATACAGCTTTCTTAAACCCAGCTGATCATTTAAAATCGAAACCACACTGCCATATGAAATGCCTATGGCATAACAATCTCACGCACTTTTACTCTTCGATCGGCCAACACCATATCGTGAATTTTTTCGACATTTTCGGTAGTATTGACTTCAATTGGCCGTCCAGAACGTTCAGCGTCATCTTTACTTGTGCGACCACAACGAAAGTCAGTAAACCACTTTTTTACCATTGCAATCGATGGCGCAGAGTCCCCATAGTATTTATCAAGCTTTTCCTTGGTTTGATTGACGGGTTTTTTTTCGCAAAAATAATGTTTAATGAGCACTCGAAATTCACTTTTTTTCCATTTTTAAAAAAATCCACGAGGTTGTATGTTTTGAACAGCTGTTAAACCCAAAGTAAATGACGGAACTTGTTCAAAACTTGACAGAAGTCTATTAACAGGTGGTACTTGATGGGAGCTCTGTTTCATTTTATATAACAACGAGGGAAGTTCGAAAAGCCACGGACTTATTGATCTGGCCTCGTAAATCTAGTATTACTTAGTTATTGTTATATACAGACAAGCAAATAGTGAAACCCCCCAAAGTATAAATTTATGACCCCAAATTTCCCCCATAAGAATTTGTACCCCCAAAATGATTTAGTTATGACGCAGTTGCAGCAAATGAGCGATATGCGGTATATTACGAAAGCTTTTTTTTATAAAACAAACAATTTTGTAAAGTTTACGAAAAATGGGACTATGAACGAATTCGTTGCTTTTGTAAAATTAAAATATGTCGGCTAAAGTATTATATTTTTCGTATTATATAATAAACTTTTTGTGGAAATATTTATAGTACAAAAAAATAGCTGCGAAAGTTTCTATCGTAAAACGTCGCATGCATTTTTTCAGTGTAGTAATTAGAAGTAAATTAAAGTTTTTAAATGACGGAACTTGTTCAAAACTTGACAGAAGTCTATTAACAGGTGGTACTTGATGGGAGCTCTGTTTCATTTTATATAACAACGAGGGAAGTTCGAAAAGTCACGGACTTATTGATCTGGCCTCGTAAATCTAGTATTACTTAGTTATTGTTATATACAGACAAGCAAATAGTGAAACCCCCCAAAGTATAAATTTATGACCCCAAATTTCCCCCATAAGAATTTGTACCCCCAAAATGATTTAGTTATGACGCAGTTGCAGCAAATGAGCGATATGCGGTATATTACGAAAGCTTTTTTTTATAAAACAAACAATTTTGTAAAGTTTACGAAAAATGGGACTATGAACGAATTCGTTGCTTTTGTAAAATTAAAATATGTCGGCTAAAGTATAATATTTTTCGTATTATATAATAAACTTTTTGTGGAAATATTTATAGTACAAAAAAATAGCTGCGAAAGTTTCTATCGTAAAACGTCGCATGCATTTTTTCAGTGTAGTAATAAGAAGTAAATTAAAGTTTTTATATAATATTTATGTGCTATTTCCTTAATCTTTTTTAACGTAATCAAAGAGCAATGACAATTAACTTTTTATAATTTAAAAAAAGTTAAATATTTTATTACGCTAAAATTAGTTCAATATTAACCGTCGTTATCATAAGTAATTAAAAAAATAATAGGTTGCAATTTAGAAATGAAATGGTGTCTGCGATTTTTTTGATTATCGGTATATCTTAAATATTATTTATAACCGGTGCTGCAGCAGGTTGTATTTTATAAAATAAAAAACTGATATATTCCTCTGCAAACAGTGGTGATTATATGTTTTTTTTACCATCAAATAAAAACAGAATATTACTATTGTTTACTATTTATTGTTATACCATATTGACGTAAATTAATATCTTATCGTTTATTTGTGGTTGCACCGGTAGGCCAGTTGATAATAATAGCAAAGACTATAGAATCAACGATATTTTTCAAAAAATTATTATAATGTAGACCATAACCAAACAAATAGTAGTTAATATAACATACACTGTCCCGTGTTCGAGCACCAGTATATTTACAATCATAAAATCTAAGGTATTTTTTTTAGGAATTTTGATAAATTAACTTACAAGTAACTTCGTTGACTCGTCTATAAATGTGGTATACTACCGTAGTCCCATATTTTGAATATATCCTTGTTTATCTAGGTATACGATGAAAAAGCATTCTTTATTTCGTTAAAAGATATAATTTCACACAGCAGAAACATGAATTTTTTTCCCCACACGGAAATACTTTGCTACCGTTTCACACACGCCCTAACTATTTACCACGAGTATTTAGGTAATAATTTTACTTATAGGCTCTTTACAAGTTTAATGGTTACAAATTTTAACTTTTTCAGTATGTAATCGATGATTTGAAGGTATTTAAATGTTTCCCATGTGTATTGCTACCGTCATAATATAAGGAAGGACTAGTAAATTTAACATCTCCAGCCTGTCTTTATAACATACGTTATTCTCGGCAAACCAAAAACAATAAATAAATTAATAAATTTTTAATTTTCATTGCTTTATTTTGCAAAAATATTTTTGCAGACCTTTATAAGAATTTTACAAACTTCTTAAACGTAGACTTCCAAAGCCTGACTATTTTTCATAATTTGTAATAATTATTTGTTGTAATAATAAACAAAATTGGATATTTCATCGGAAACAATTTAATAATTTGTCAAATAATACAATTTTAATAAAAAATCATTGAAAACCAAGTTTTCATACATTTTTAAACAAAAAATAAATAAAATTTCAAGAAATTACGTGCACACACATCAAACTGGCTTCAAATTTTTATGAAAATCAAAAGCATTTTGATTATGTCGCCATGTCGCTTTAGTAAACATAAAATATTTTTTATATATAAGCAATTAATTTTTTTAGAAAAAATATTTTTTATATTCCTACAATTGTTTAATTATAGACAATAACAGCATTTGAACTTCGGCTCAAATCGATATAGTTTCATCTGTACAACAATAAAACACATATTATTGCCCTACAATAAAAAATCGGTCACATTTGCTTTTACATAGGTTTTTTGCACATAAATGGCATGCAAACAAAACTTCTTTTATTACTTAAATGTGTTTTCAACGAGAAAAACAAGACTTCTTTTAGTTTTTTTATATTTTTTCATTGCCATGTACATACGAGTACATCATTGGTGTTCAAAAATGTTTTGCATATGTATTCTGAGAGAATTCTTTAAGTACAGTGACACGCAAAACTAAACGCACAATTTTTATTAATATTAAATCACAAGAATTTTTTTTGGTTATATAAAATTTATAATAATGCAGTTCACACTAAATTAAGTGTATGTGATAAACTTCCGTTAATTAGGGGTTCCTGTAGAGTTGGTGATTAGGGATTAATTAAGAAAATTATGATTCTTTTCATAGCTATATGACTAGGTATACCGATGAGGAAAAAAACCCTTTTTATTAGAAATAAAAATTTGTTTTTTTTTTTAAATTTCAGTTGAAAAAAATATTGAAAATAAATCAGATTTTATTTTAAAAAATGTTTCCAAAAAAATCTTTTTATTTCTAACAAATATCAATGCAGCTATTGTACATGTGCAATTGTTCTCACACGTACGACAAAAATAATGAGCGTAAAAAACCAAGGGGGGGGGGGGGGGGCTTCTAAACAATTGTTTGCCTGAATGAGCATCACTGGAGTACATACACACACGCATGCACGCACATATACGCTGATAGATGAGAATAAAAGTTCTCTGAGAGTAAAAACAAAGACTATAATTTACTCTCACAAGTGGATTTAGCGGCTAAATCCACCAGAAAAATTAATACAGACTGAAAAATGTATGAACTTTGTATGGCAGTGCAATATCTTTATAAATCTATAGTCTTTGATAATAGTTTAAAAGTGGAAAGGCGGTGTCAGATATAACTTCGTCGCTTTGCCTGACGTTTCTAACTTTGACAGAAACACGTAAAGCTAAAGGTGTATGACACAATAAGAACTTTGACAACACTCACGCATTGTTTGTTTACCTATAAAAGCGGTTTTTAATTTTTACATTTAATCATTTGTTATAAAAATGAAAGTTTAAAATGTTATTGGAATTAAATTTGAAAACAAAAACACATTTAACAAAAAGATGAGAGTCGCTTCGAGCTGCGTTAAAAGTACTTTATGTGACATGTTTCGTATAAGTGTGTATATTTCGTCTTACATCTTAAAGCGACTCTGTAACGCAACTCGAAGCAAAAGTTTTATCTAACATGGCCCTTATAGTTTAAAATGGGGGTTTAATGCGGTGTTGCCAATGAAGAATTCGGCACTTGGCTGCACGTAGAGAAAAAATATGTTTAATTATGGTCACCTCCAACAAAACTATTTTTTGAAGAAAATGTTAAACATATAATGTTTAGATTTAACCATATTATTATCACCGACAACCATATTATGGTTAAATGTGTCCTCCATCATGAAGCCACAACCATATTATGGTTGCCTCTAAACATGTTTTGGTTAAATATGACAATAATTTGTTTTTAAATTAACAATAGTATTTTCCTCTTCTCTAAGAGCAACATGCTATGGTTGAAAACCAACCTTGCTATTATAAGTGTTAAGCATATTTTAGTTATTATTGACCAAAACATGTTCGGAGACAACCATAATTTGGTTGTGCCCTCTTGATGGAGGACACATTTAACCATAATATGGTTGTCGGTGATAATAATATGGTTAAATTTAAACATTATATGTTTAAAATTTTATGTAAAAATAGTTTTGTTGGAGGTGACCATATTTAAACATAGTTTTTCTCTGGGTGTGTGTACCCAATAACACGTTTGTTTCACACACAAATCGAAAAAGTAGCTTTCTTAGAATGAATTTAGACTATACGAGTCTTCTCTGGCATTATGGCCCAAATTGGACGCAGGGCAACCAGTGTTCTATTGGGGATGGATAGGAGTGGTCTGAGGCCACTTATAGGGTTATTGACGGGTCATTGTTCTGTTATGGCTTTTACGAGCAAATGGGACAATACCATATTTTACTTCTGCAGGTTATGCGACGGTTCTGAGGAGTTAGAGACGATTGAGCACGTACTGTGCCACTGTCCTAGGATGCAGGCAGAAATGGCTGGGATGCAGGCAGAAATGGCCAGGAGATAGAAGAAAAGAAATATATGGCGCAATTTTAAGTTAAAATTTATTTTTTATTTAAAAGATCTGAAATTCTACAATCTTAAGAATGTTTACATTTTATATAGCACAAAAACAAATGTCAATGAAATTAAGATAAAATTTGACAGTTTTTGCTAAACATACTATTCTTCGCTCTCCTCTCACCAATAAACCCAGACTTTTTTAAAGAAAACTTTCGTAGTATATAACCGTCTTTACACATGGATTCACAGAAAAATTCTCACAAAATTTTTCAACAATTAATGCATTAATCAAAAATAAAATCCGTTTTATTCAAATATTTAATCAAGTGAATTAAACGTCTAATCAAGTGAATTAAACCTTTAATCAAGTTAATTTAAAATTGAATAGGGCCTAAATTTTTCCATTGTAAATTAAAAACACATTTAATTACATTTTTTCCCAACGTTTCGTCAATTTTTTGTTGACTTCTTCAGGGGAATATTTTCAATGTGTGTAGATATTACATTAATCAAAATATAAGTAAAAGAAATAAATTTTAATTATTAAATTTATAATGGTCATTATTTTAATTTTAATTTGCGTAATGTAAAGCTGATCGGTAACAAATTATCTTATTGCCACCCTGTAACTTGCGCTTATTTTGTCCGTATCTTCTTTCGTGTTCATTGTTTTTTCTCTCTTCTGTTGAATTCGTAGACTCTCCAATGTATGTTGATACTATTAATTTGTTTACTTTAGCAAACTTTATTAATTTTTTAATTAATATCACAAATTTTTTAATCGAAATCATTATGTTTTCTGTGTTGGCAACATTGGTTTAATGTCGATTTTACTATTGCTAAGTAAATTTAGTAAGAATATATTTTTTAATAGTATTCCCATGCATAAGTTAAATAATCTTACTAAGAGCAGTTTTGAGCACAAATTAAAATTAAATTTAAGTATGTTGCGAAATTACCAAAAATCAAGATAATAGATCCAGTTAAATAAAGTTCTCCATTAAAAAAGACGTAATTTTGAAAATATGTACATATATAAAGTTCGGCCACGTTATGGAAATTCAAATCACGTGAAATTGAAATCGAACAAATTTTTAAAACTCCCGTATTCAAAGTTTATAAATATATTTCCTTTTATTTACCTCATTCGTGGAAATCAGGAAAAGCTGCGTTCATTTTAACAAAAATTCAATTAAAAATAGTTGTCGGTTTCAATTTCACGTAATCTTGATTTCCATGACATGGCCTTTAAATTATTTGAGAACACCACTAATATAATTTTATAATGGTAATCTATTTGTAATGCCCTACCATACGCCAACTTAATGAAGTTGTTTATGAACATAAAAGAAGCGTTAAAATAGAAGTACCTGATTTAAATCGCATTAAACCATCAACTATTAAATGTTAATTTTTAAGTGGTTTTATTTCCTTTTTTTGTTATTATTATCGTTATTGTTATTTTTGTTATTATTATTATTATTAGTGTACATTAGAGCGACTTACCAAAAAAAAGTGCTCGATGTACCCTCCTAAAAATGAACCTTGGACTTTTTAAGATAACATTTAAAATATTTCGACACCAGCTTTGACCTCTGGTGAGCTGGGCCATTTTGAGAAAGGGTATATTCTTGCATGTTTTGTTAATTTGAGAATCTGTTTCCTTACCAACATATACAATATGGGTATTATAAGAAAGTTTTGATGTACTTGGCAAAATAAAAAATTTGATACCCATATTGCCCTATTTAAAACGAAGGGTTACCACCCCATTGCATTTTTGTCAAAACGCCAAATAGCACGAATTTCAAAAAAAGCTGAGACCCGTATTTAATTAAAGCGACCAAAGATTAAAATAAGTTAATTTGGCATTTTTATTACAAACAAACCCGAACAAAAAATTCAAAAACCGTTCTTTTTTTACAAAATATCCGTAAAAAAGGACATGGATGATCGTCCTTGGACGAATTGTATATACAGTTGGACGCGTCTAGCCGAAATATTTTAAATGTCATCTTAAAAAAGTCCAAGGTTCATTTTGAGGGGGTACACACCTTGCACGAATTTCGCTTCCATACAACTTGAGTCGATCTAGTGTAGATATATAAATATAAAATTTCTCAGGATATATAAACATGTAATATTGCTGTTTTGTCCTCTAAGGCTTAATATTGCATAAATTAATGGAATAAATAAAAAAATAAAAAAGTGTGTTGAAAAGAAATCTGGAATAATTCAAAAAATTAGGATACACGGCTAGCTTTTAAAAAAGTTCACAAATTGCAATAAAAAAGTTCACAAATTGCAATAAAAAATTTCACAAATTGCAAAAAAAAAAGCAAATTAACATTATTACGATTATTTTTACTCCAAAATAACACCTTTCACAAATTGTTGCACTAATATTTATCGCTTATAAGGATATAATATAAATTGCAAGGTTTTAAGTGTTTTTAAACGAGAAAGGCATTTATAAAAACCTGCTAATATGCATATGCTGTGCTAATAAAACTCGCTTAATTTCATCAGCGTTATGAAAAAAGTTATTTTACTTGCATCGAAAGTGCATGAGTAAATTAAGAGTTTAATAGGAATCTAGCAAATTTGGTTTTTTCAGTACTGAAAACAAGGCAACTAATAAGTAGTTATTTAGCTGATTACACTGTGCACGAAATTGACACTTTTTTTTCGTGACAAGCTGGGCACCTATCCTTTTAACATAATTCGGGTACGCTGAATCCAGTGGTGCCCGCGGTTTTTTAAGATTGGCTCTGGTTTTCGTTATTTCGAAAATGGAGGAGGTTGCACAACATATGTTCGCATATCTCAAAAACGCTTTAGCTTATTGAAAAAAACCGTAATTCCGCAATAAAATTTCCTTTAAGAAAAGTAAAACCTCTTTCTAATATCCGCAGTCGTTTTAGAAACATAATTTTATAATAATTTAATATATTGAAGAAAAAGTCCCATAAATTCCCAGAAGTCAGTATACCTAGTGGTATATAATGTATGACCGACCTCAATTAATTTTTTGTCCTTAACATTTGCTCGAGACATACTTGCCCCTTATCTTCACTTCTTAGGGGGGCTCCCATACAAAATATTGCGTTTTATGAAATTCTTAAATTAATTAAAATTTGTCGACTTTTGTGAATAAAATCAAAAGTTGCAAACAGATTTTAATCATTTATGGCTTGTTTTGTTTGAAATTTCGTTTTTTCCAATTTTTTATGAATTTTTAAAAAACAAAAATTTCGAAATTTTTTTAAAATTATGTTTCTAAAACGACTGCGGATATTAGAAAGACGTTTTACTTTTCTTAAAGGAAATTTTATTGCGGAATTGCAATAAGCTAAAGCGTTTTTGAGTTACGCGAACATATGTTGTGCAACCTCCTTCATTTTCGAAATAACGGTATATCTCGAAAACCAGAGCCAATCTTAAAAAACCGCGGGCACCACTGGATTCAGCGTACCCGAATTATGTTAAAACGCTATGTGCCCGGCTTGTCTGTTTTTTCAACTAGCATAGTGTTATTAGTAAGCAAATATTCATAACTGAAATTAATAGTAGTGAAAAGTACTTACTGAGGTCATTACTAGCAAGTACTTATTGAGGTTTTCAGAATAATGATAATTGTAATGACAACTACTTACCAAGTAACGTATGAAATAACTACGACCTATTACGAAAATAAAAAAAGTTTTTTCTGGGAGCAAATGCTTATATATGAAACAATTTCGGCTATTTTAAATAGCAGACCGTAATTTCAGAAGTTTGCATGCATAAAAGCGTAAAATGCTTATAACCGGTTTGCAAATTAGCGATAAATACGTAGTAACTAGGATGTTCAATTAATCGGTTTTTTGTTCGATTAAACGTTTAATCGATATTTGGCATTTTTGACTTATTCGATTAAACGAATAAAATTTTAAAATTAATCGATTAATCGAATAATTCAAAATCCAAAAATTTTATCAATTAAGATATTTTTTTTCTATAATTTTAGAAAAAAAATTGGTATTTGAGTAAATAAACATTATTAATTACAAGTATTTTAATATTTTATTAACAAAAAAAAAACTAACGTAACAATTCATTGATAAAACCTTTACAGCGATAAAAAAAAATAAAACATGTATTGAGATCGTATAATTTTATATGTACAAACAATTAAACAGATCTTTTAAAATAATCCTTTAAAAATAAAATGTTCTTTTAATTTGCCATACTCTCACTTTTTTTACTAACGCACTTACTCAATTTTACGTTCAATTTAACAACTGACGACAAATTCACTTTGGCGCTTTCCTTATAATAAAGATATTTCTTTATTAAAAAAAAAAATGTGTTTTAAAAAATTCTTGTGCTTTTTTATAAAATACTTTGAGTCATGCTACTATTTTGAGTTGTTTCTTCGTCGGGGTCATTTTTAAAATGAAATTGGTTATCAAATTGAATGCAGCCTGTAACACAGCTGTCAATTCAAACAAGTTTTGACAAGCAGTTTTTGTGAACAACTTGAAGGTGATTTATTGAACTGGTTACTGAAAATTTTTTCACTAAGCAGTACGCCCATGTATATGAAATGCTCACTAAACATGACTGGTTTTTTTTCAATTCCAACGGACATTTGGTTTGTTTATTTGACTTAAAACTTTAAAAAATTATACATATGACAGAAAAACCATATATGTATTGTTATGTATTGTTATTCGATAAACCGGTATAAATTCTTCGGTTAATCCTTAAATCGAAATCAGCAATTTTAAATTAATCGAACAATTAATCGTCAAAAATTGTTCGACTAATCGAACCAGAAATAATCGACTGAACAACCTAGTAGTTACCCAAACTAAGTGGTGTGTATTGTGGTATCTTGTTTTTCTTTTTTCCAAAAACATTTTTAACTGATCTGGGCCCTATTCCACAAAACAACTTATCAACTTTTCATTTTGCACTTATCAAATTTTTTCTTCAATTTACAAAACATTCTGTTTCTCAGAACTATACAATTTGATAAGCGATAATTTGAAATTGATAAGCGTAATTTGCAAAGTCTTTGCAATTACTATACTCACTTTGCAATATCTGTTCCACGTACGTTCTCTTGTGCAAAGTCCAAAGTTAATATTGAAAAGTGCAATTTGCAAAAACTTTGCAAATAATTATGCTGTTTCGTTCCACAAAAACTGTAAATTCTGTTTTTGCAAAGCAAATTTTGATAAGTTTGTCAAAAATTTGCTTTGGAATTTCATATTGTTATAACTAGTGAAGCTTTTAAAATGTTAAGACGTGAGCTTTTGTTTGACGATAGTGAAGCCGCAGTTATAAGAAGAAATTATAGAGACCGAATTGATTTTTTGGGACTACAAAAGATTAATTTTAAAGAGTGCTTCCGTTTAAATGAAATCCAAGTTGATTTCATTTTAAATAAAATTGGAGAAAAGTTACACAGCGCAGTAATGCGTTGTCGGCTCAAAATCAACTGCTTCTCTGCTTGCATTGGCTCGGAAAAGTACCATGGAGTTGCAGCTATGCATGGTGTTGCAAAATCAACAGTTTGCAGAACCATCCATAGAGTTGTCAACGTTTTAATAGACGTTTTATTCCAAAACACAGTGCGGTGGTCCGATGACGTAAGTGGTATTGCTGAAAAGTTTTTTATGATGGGTGGATTCCCTTGTGTGCGTGGCTGCGTGGATGGCACAATCATTAAAATTGATGCGCCTTCATTACATGAGGAAGTATATGTGGACCGGCATGGAAACCACTCACTGAATGTGATGATGATATGCGGGCCAGACTACACATTTTACAGTGTAAATGCAAGTTGGCAAGACAGCGTTCATGTCTCAAGGGTGTTACGGAATTCGGCTGTAATCGAAAGATTAGACAATTGGTGGAGACTATTTCCGGATGCTGTTATTTTAGGTGATAGTGGTTATGGACTGAAAAGCTGGCTGATACCACCATTACGCCAAAATCCTGATAACCCTGCTGAAGACGCTTTCAGTCGTTGCCACAAAAAGACACAGCTCATAATTGAAAATAGTTTTGGCATTCTTAAAGAAAGATTCCCGTGTCTAAATTATTTGCGACTGAGGCCTGAGTTTGCAGGGAAGGTAGTTATTGTTTGTGCTATCTTACACAATATTGCCTTAAGCGTCGGAAGAAGTAGTGAAAACATGCAACCCACTGAAGAGAATGAAATCGAGGAATCGTATCTGGAAAATGATGAAGAAGAAAATGATGCCCTTAATAATATAGATCATGTGGGTGGAATGGAAAGGCTTACTTCTCTGCAGCAATACTTTTCCTAATGCCAACTTTTATAGTATTGCTTTGAAATAACATTGGTTTTTTGGCTATGAGCTTTTTCCACTGCAAACCCGTTGTTTCTTTTGAGGCCATTTTTGGGGTTAGAGATTAAGATGTAAGAGAATAAATAATATAAGAAGTAAAAATACGAAATTAATTTTTTGTTTATTTAGAAATAAAAACCATTAAAAAACTTAAAACTCCTCCAACAACCCGATTCTCTATATAAGCGAAATATTTGCAGTATCTGCCGCTGCAATTTCCCTAGTTATGGCAGAGGCTGGAAGTTGTAACTCCCTCTCCAATTTCAGGCATTGAAGTTTCCTGTAGTAAACTTCAACCTGCAGGAGCTCCAGCCGACATTTCTTCTCTATATCCAAAGTTGCACTTGTAAACTTGGTAGAGCTCTTCCTCTTCCTTGGGTTTGAAGGTGGGTGGGCGGGTGTTTCCTCTGTCATGGGTATTCTAGAATCAGACTCAGCTGGTGGTAGATTTTCTGAATTTGCATAGCTTTTTGGCAAATTCAGTCCATCTATCACAGCTGAGTCTGATTCCAGAATATCGAGGATGACCAAGTCAACTTCATCCATAACGCTGTCCTTCCCACCTGCGGACCCAGTTTTTCGGGCATTACCCCTTTTACTCTGCAAAATAACAATATTAAATTCACGGATAAATCTTCGATTATTTACAAACATAATAATCATAACAATGTAACATTGCGTTCATATAAACATTTGTATGTATGCAAAAAAGAAAAAAATGTTTGAGCTTTTTTTTTCAATTGTTGTTGTTATCTTGTTAACATACTGTATATGTTTTGACATGACACATAGCAAAAAGTTATATTGTGCGTAAACCGGTTCTTTTATATATTTTGTAATTTTGTTGTTTTCTACGGAAATTCTTATTGCGTTTTAAAATTTCAAGCGCTGTATAGCTTGGGGCGTTGAAAATTTTATAACGGTATATGAATTTATAAAGAAAGCAGCAACAAAATTACAAAATATTTGTGATTTTGTTTGAGCCTTGCGTTTTACTATACTTTTTTTTGCTATGTGTAGGCAATAGAGATGAGCGATATTTCTGTACCTGTGATTTAATCACTGTTACTGAAAAATCACGAATCATAGTTGTGACCAAATTTGTTTAGTAACAGGTACTTGGCAAGTCGTTCTTTTCGTTACAATACTTCACTGTTTGTGTGGGTAATAGTGTTTTTTGCATGCAGTAACGAATAATGTTGCTATTTTTTTATTGACAGTAAGAAAACCACAATGTTTTTTTACATGATAAAAATACCTTGTTAAAAGAACTTTATTAGAAAAAATGTATGTGTAAGTGCTGTTTTTTTTTGGTTCTGAATCTATTCACTTGATTCGTGCAATAAAAACTTTAACATATACTAGAAAATATAGTATACTTGTTTTATTTTATGATAAACTATTAAAGAACAGAAAACTAACAAACCGTGATCACAATTACAGTTTTAAAGAACAGTGATTTTTAAATCACATTCACTAATCACGATATTCCTTAAAAATCACGGGATCGCTCATCTCTAGTGGGCAATAATTTGTTTTACTTACCAATGTCCGACTCTTCCAGAGCCCAAACAAACTGTCCCTCGCATAGGTCCATGGTTTTTGGGCCGACGCCAGTTGCAAAGATTGGGCTTTTTTCAAAACTTCCTCCCAGGCAGCCTGTTTAGCTAATTTATTAACCTTCAAAATAAAATATAAACTTAAATATGCTCTAAATATAATACATACATACATAGATATGAATTTATTTGACTCTTAAGCTAGATTTACACGATTGAAATTTTCTTCAAAATTGCTCTTCAAAATGCTTCAAACTCAGAAATTTGCTGTTTACACGAGTTTGAAGCATTTTGAAGAGCAATTTTGAAGAAAATTTCAATCGTGTAAATCTAGCCTTATTCTTTTTATTGTATAATAAAATTTTCGAGCTTGAGGACTTATTTTTATTTAAAAATTTTTAATTTATTTTTTATCCAAAATTTCGGCACTGCTTTGTGTTCCTTCTTCAGGGTTTTATTCTTTCTTTATTATTTAACAATAGTTACATATATGTATATACATACATATGTATGTATGTATATCGAAATATCAACTTAAAAAATTTTTGAATTGCATACAAAAATGTTTTTCAATTCCATCTTGATCAAGGAGAATTCATTACAGGTGATCCTAAAAGCCCTGCTGATAACTATTTTTCTTTAGCTTTATAATTGTTGGATGTCAAAATTTTGTTTAATATCTTTGTTTCTGTTTTGATTTGTTTCGGTTTTTGACATTTTACAATGATTTTACAATGATTTTACAAAAACAAATTGTTTGTGGGTTTTGTACGAGTTGTACTTGTTGTACTACCGAGATTACCTGGAATGAATTCGCCTTGATCTTGATCAAATTTTAATGTGACATTTTGATATGCATACATACATACATATATACATGTTATATATTTTTAAATTTAACAAATAGAGCAACTTTATTATAATCAACATTTTTTATTTTTTGGAATTTATAAAGTCATTCCTAAAAATTTAAGGAATAGAACTATTACAAAAAAGCTTTATAAAATACATAATTGAAATTTAACTCATAGAATTAATTCGAAAAAATTAAAAATTTTGAATATTTTAAAATTTGTTAAAAAAAGTTTTTAAATTTTGTTAATTAATAAAGAAAGCAAAAACCTTGAAGAAGAAACACAAAGCAGTGCCGAAATATTGGATAAAATAAGATTAAAAATTTTTATATTAAAAATAAGACCTCAAGCTCAAAATTTTTATTAAAAAATACTTACGTTATTGTTCCGAAAACTAGCAAATAAAATGTCTTTTTTTTCTTTAATAATATTTAAAAGTGCCAGTTTTTTCTCCATTTTTATTTTGCGGTTCATTTTTATAACTTTTAATTAGCAACGCAAAGTGAAAAGTGATAAGACAGAAATGCAAAAATGATTAAAGACTTTGGGGAACACTTTGCACACTCACTTTGCATGAAAGCGCAAAGACTTTGCAAAGAGAGCAAAGTTTTTGCAAAGAGGGCAAAGTCTTTTCAAAGAGAGCAAAGTCTTTGCAAAACTTTTCTTACTGCAAAGTGAGATTTGCAAAGAATATTGTGGAACAGAAACACTTATCGCTTTGCAAAAAAATGAAATTTGATAAGTGCAAAGTGAAGAGTTGATAAGTTGTTCCGTGGAATAGGGCCCTGATTATTACTCGTATCTTATCGACAACAAATTTACTTTGCTCATATCTAAACATTTGAGTTATTACACAAACAACTCATATCTATTTGGCCACAAATGTTTTATGTTAGCCAATATGAACAGAAGAACTTTTATTTCAACATTAGCATCCGACATTTGAATTTCATTTAAGACTGCAACGTTTTAACAACATTAATTAAAAAAAAATCGGTGCTTAGTTAAATAAAATTTGTGACTTAAAAAAATTCTCTTCAATTCTAAAATATTAAGTAAAAAAATAAAAAATAAAATAAAAAAAACCCCGTGAAATGGAATATATTGATCCAAATAGCTCCACAATTATTATTTGTGTAATGTTTGGTATTATTTTCATCATTTTATCCATTGTGCTGTTAATATCCTATATAAAGAAAAAGAAAAGAAATGTGGATACAATCTTTCCAAAAAGTAAGATAAATAATGTGAATTTTTATTTTCATGGTACAATTTATAAGTTAACCCTAGTTCTACAACAAGTACAACAAGGTAAAACAACATGTATTTTGTTGATAGAAAAACCTTATACACTGATAGAAAAGGCGTCATAACGCAGATGTTTTTTCACATCAGTACTAGGGTATTCATTCGGTTAACCGTTAATCGGTTAATTACTACCCGATTAACTGATCGGTTAATTTAAAATTTAATATTTTCGATTAACGATTAAACCGGTTAACTTGATTCGATTAACCGATGTAAAAAAAAATTAATTTTTTGTAGTAGATACTATAACATATTTTTTGTGTCCTTAATTATTTATTTGGTCTCATATACGAGGGCGGATCAATAATTCCGTGAATTTTTGAATGAAACACAGTTTTTTTTACAAAAAAAAAATTATTTTTTTCACTATGAGTGAAGTTCGACTTATTGATCCGCTCTCGTACAAAAGGTATGTGTTAAGAAAATCATCTTTATTTGAAATTAGTGTTTTCTGCCAAAGGTTTTTAATTTACGTACTTTTAATATGTATGTGCTTAGTTATTTATTTCTGCTCATATGAATCTTTTAGCAAAATCAACCGAAACAATTAGAAGAGTTAAAAATTTAAAAAAATTAAAAAAGGACTCTGATGGCGTAATGGAAGATTTTATTCGTTTGGAGAAATCGATTTCTTCAACAGCTACTAAGTGAAAGAATTTTTTCCAAGTCAACCTTTAGCAAAACTAAAGAAAATAATTGCTTAAATCCTTAACATTTAAACCAAATTATTTTTCTAAACGATTATTTTATAAGATTTCTTTATGGCCATTTTCTTAATGTATGGACAAACTGCCAGTTACTTAATGTCGACATAAATTTATTAGATCGATAAACTGTCCGCTAATGAATTTGGTTTTCTCAATATACCGTCAAAAAACATTGTTTTCAGATGGCAACACCTCTCAAAATACAGGTAAAAGTTGGGAGTCAGCTGATTGGATTTATCTGCACGTCAAATAAATGGCAAATAAATAATTGGCAGTTGAGTGCCGGTTAACTTTGCGACGGAATAACAGCAAATAAGACACTGAAAAAACCAAACTGCTTTAATGTGCAGTTTGTCGTTGGGAAAAAAGATAATCGCCTAATGAGTAAACGGCCATTAACTTTCTAAATAACTAATAAAATTATCATACAGTTTCGCATTGTTTAATAATGTCCGAAAACTGTTAACTAGCGAAATAGCATCAGGAAAAGTAGTAGTGACTTTGCTTATGGATTTTGTGGTCTCTTTTAAGTAACCCAAAATTTGTAGCAAAATTATTTTTTTTTATTACAAAAATCATTAAAATTGTCAGAAAATTCCTAAAATGTACAAATAAAGCGTGATCAACAATTAAATTAAAAATAAAAATTAAATTTTTCTAAAAATAAAAAATGTTTAATATAATAAAGTTGCTTATAAAAAGAAATAATTCCCAATATCTATTTAATAAAAATTAAATTTATCAAAAATAAAAATTGGGTATTTAGCAAGTCATTAATAAATAAATTAATAATAAATTTTGTATTTCCGAAAATAACTTTTGATATATGTATAATTTTTTTTTTTAATTAGTGCAATAGCTGTTCAGGACAATATAAAAGAATATATGCAGGAAAAGGGAGCAAAATGTATACAGAATTTTACTTTGCTTAATTTTCTTTTTTTAATGAACAAGCCAACTATATCTTTCAAAAAAATAAAAAAACTACCACAACAGCTGTGTTCGCAATTGACACAAGTAAGAACAATCGTTTGACTGTGCTGCGGCAATTATTGTACCCATTTCGCTTTGTACCAACTAGGCAATTAAATTTGTATAAAGCAGGGCAATCGTGTGATTTCAGAATATGTTATTGGGGGCAATTTCATTATGGTGTGTCATTAAAGCACAATCAAAATTGTGTCATATTGGTGCATTTGCGGCAATCGTGTGGTCCCAGCTATATGGATAATAGATATTTTCAAAAAGATAATAATATATATGTTCATCAAAAAGGACTTCCGATGGGATCACCAGCATCACCAAATTAAGCAGATATTTTTATGGAGAAATTGTTAGATACTTGTATTGCAAAATTGACTATTAAACCAAAAATTTTTGATAAAATATGTAGACGCCTTATTTTGCATTATTGAAGAATCAGAAATAGAAAATGGTTTGACAACTTTTAACTCATTTCACCCGGACATTAAATTTACTATTGAGAATAAGAGTAACTTAAAACTTTCATACTTAGAAACTTTGTTGATTAGAAGAAGAAGGTAAAAATTGTTAATGGATTATTCTTCTGGTAGAATTATTAATTATTTTTCCAAACATCCCAAGAGAGTTATACTGCAAAAAATCTTATAGAAAGAATACTGAGAATAAGTGACTTAGAATTTCATAACAAGAATTTGAAGAAAATTAAAGATATTTTGAGGGATAATTGATTTCCAATGAAACTGATATCGAATTTAATAAGACAATACAATAACCATTGGGCAAACATGTCGTGTATAATTACAGAACCGAAAATTTACAAATCACTAACTTATATTCATAAAATATCAGAACGTTTATAAAAGTCGAAAATATTTGACACAAAGACATACAAAATAGCACATAAATCGTATACTACAATTCGTAAATTATTAACTAAATCAAAAGATAAAGTACACAAGTTGGAAATGTCGAATGTAGTTTATAAAATACCTTGTAAGGGAAATATGTAGTGATGAGCAATGCAATAAAGTATATGTATGTACGACAAAGAATAAACTGAAAACTAAAATTGCAAATCAAAAATTTAGGGATATTTCGTCACAAAATACAGCATTAACAACCGACTGTTCTAGTTTAAATAACTCTCCGGACTTTGAGAAAGTATCAATTTTAAACACAGAAAAAAATTATAAGCGCCGTTATATGCTACAAATGTTGCAAATCATTAAGGTGCCAGAATTGTTAAGGATTAATTTTAATTCTGACACGGAAAATGTATTTCAAAATTATAGACATTTAGTTTATAAAAACAAAACCGGAAACTAAAAATTTTTTATAACACAGAAAAAATTAATAATTTTCTCCAATCACCAAATTTATACCAAATTCATAATATCAAGCAAGCAAACAATTTGTTGATTTTGCACTTATTACCAAAATGATTATATTGATTACTAGAAATTGAAAAATTGTGAATATTTTTTTTCAATAAATGATATTTTTAATTTTTTATTAAAAAATGATCAGAAAACTTTGCCATTTCAAACAATGTGTTAATTTTTTTAATTAAATATTGACAATTCCCAACAACAATTCTACATGTTTAAATTATTTTATTTTAAACGAAAAAAGTCAATTAAAATTTTTTGTTATTTAATTAAAATTTTTATTGAAAAATAATTTGAAAACAACTAAAATGTTAATTAAATCAGAATTAACTTTTTAATTGTCATTCAACTAAAAAAATAATTGATTCAATTATTACATTAAATAAATTTAAATACCTTTTCAACCATTTTTTTTATTGATAAAACACTTTTTTCTGTTAGGTTATTTGTATGAATATTTTTTTTAATTGTAAATAATTTTTTCTATGTGAAAATTGTTATTGGTTTTTCATTATTTAAAAAAAAAACGTTAGTTTAATTTTTTCCCTGATGACGATACACATAGCTGTATCGAAATATTGGAGTTATAAAGCAACGGCCATATTCATAACAAGTTGTTATTTTAAGTTTATAAACCTCTTATTTAAATTTGTATTCATAAACGTTCATGTTCATCCTTGGTATACTTTATTTAGTAAATAAAATTCCTGTACTGGTTTCAGATGACAGTCTGCTTCTCAAATAAGTTTAACAAATGTTAAGTGCGCTTAATATTTTTCAACTAATGCATTTAAAATGTTAAAGCAAACACAAAAAATTATTACTTTTTGTAATATTGGAAACATATCTTCCTCCAGGGGGTTTTTTTAGTATAAATACCTTCTTTTTCCAATACACTTCGGGTTTTGAATCACTTTGAAGCCTCATATTTATCAAAATCTAATAGTCCATCAGGCGCCTATTACTATCAACCTTTTTATTGATAAACTACGGAAATCTTTTTTAAATAAACTGTGACTTAATAGATACTGTAAACATTTTAAATCAACAATATATAAAATGGTATAAATTTTATCATTAAAATCAAATTCTTAAGGTACGTTCAGACTGATGAAATATTTGAAATCAAACATTAAATATTTCATTAACGTAGTCTGAACACAAAATATTTTTGAGTGTCAAATAAAATAACAGCTGATTTGATTTGCCGGCAAACAAATATTTGTCCAATGTGAACATATGGGGGATTCACAAGGTGTCATAAAGTCATATGTCTTAAAATAATAACATAAAAAAATACGACTGTTGTGAGCAACCCCTCATAATTTAATGTGCTATTAATTACGACAGCACAATAAACTTAGCAAGCAACGTTCTATTTATTTAAGACACTTTTTGGTTTACAAACCAACAACAATATTTTTAAACCATTGTAAAATGTTAGAACATTATGACAATAAACCATGATAGCACACCTTGTGAATACCCCAATAGTGTGAACACAAAAAATCAAATATTTTAGTAATTTTTGGGCAAACATTTATTTGATATTACAAAAAAATTGTAAGAGCAAACAACGACAAATAATTTTAGCCATGTTCCCAATAGAAGCAATTTTTCCTGTAAGTTTTCGGATTCTTTACAATTTTAAAGATTTTTTATAATTATTAGACTTTGCTTTCATGCCGCTATTAGCAAATTTTTGCGAATTTCCACTAATTTAGCAATTTTTATACAATTTTTGTCATTCCTTATAGTTTTAGCCACTTTTACTTAACTTTATGGCTTGTTTGAAAACATTTGAAAGAAAAATTAGTCAACTCGATGGAGCCATTAATTTAAATAATAACTATCCTATCATCTACGTTGGACCAAATTACATATATATGCCAATTTTCATGAATATCAGATATACATACACTAGCTGACCCGGTCCGCGTTGCTGGCACCGAAATTTACGGCCCTTAAATAAAAATCCATGAAACCGCATTCTCTGGCAAAATTTCATGTCAAACTGCATGTAAAACATGGTTCATCCCCAGTTCTGTTTCATCATTATCTTCTCTTCTTAATATATAACAAATCCGTGTCACTGTGTATGTTTCGAATAAACTCAAAAACGAGTCAACTGATATTCATGAAAATTGGCATATATATGTAATTTGGTCCAACTTAGATGATAGGATAGTTATTATTTAAATTAATGGCCTGGGGGCGGAGGGGCGTGGCAAAATCCATAACTTGAGAACGGCTTGACCGATTTGAACGATTTTTTCTTTAAAATGATCGCCATGGTCCAACTTAGGTTTTTGCGGAAAGAAAATTTTGCCCCGCCCACTTTTACGCCCACTTTTTTCGATTTACCTAAAATCAGAAAACGGCTCCATCGAGTTGACTAATTTTTCTTTCAAATGTTCGTATTAATCAACTTTAAGTTTTCATCGAAAGAAAAATTTACCACGCCTACTTTTACGCCCACTTTTTCTATTAAGCGCATAACTGGAGAACGGCTTGACCGATTTGGACGAGTTTTTCTTTAAAATGATCGCCATGGTCTAACTTAGGTTTTGCGGTAAGAAAATGTTGCCCCGCCCACTTTTACGCTCACTTTTTTCGTAAGATTCACAGCATATATATACATACATACAACCATATGTATTTTCAAATCAAATGTAAATTAAACATATGTATATGAACAACATTTTAATTTATAATATTATAATGATGAAACAGAACTGGGGATGAACGATGTTTTACATGCAGTTTGACATGAAATTTTGCCAGAGAATGCGGTCGTGAAATAAAATCAATTTTATTTTGAGGACGTTTTTTCTAATGCTCTCACATACAGACACTTATCCTCTTAACAATGTGCCATACTTTCATTCAAAAAACTTTATGATAGGTATTTCATGGATTTTTATTTAAAGGCCGTAAATTTCGTTTAAAGATCAATTTAAATCGTCTGGTAATACAACACTAATGTTTGCTTAGGGCCAGCAACGCGGACCGGGTCAGCTAGTTATATTATAAATTAAAATGTTGTTCATATACATATGTTTGATTTACATTTGATTTGAAAATTCATATGGTTGTATGTATGTATATATATGCTGTGAATCTTACGAAAAAAGTGAGCGTAAAAGTGGGCGGGGCAACATTTTCTTTCCGCAAAACCTAAGTTAGACCATGGCGAACATTTTAAAGAAAACTCGTCCAAATCGGTCAAGCCGTTCTCCAGCTATGCGCTTAATAGAAAAAGTGGGCGTAAAAGTAGGCGTGGTAAATTTTTCTTTCGATGAAAACTTAAAGTTGATTAATACGAACATTTGAAAGAAAAAGTAGTCAACTCGATGGAGCCGTTTTCTGATTTTAGGTAAATCGAAAAAAGTGGGCGTAAAAGTGGGCGGGGCAAAATTTTCTTTCTTTCTGTAAAAACCTAAGTTGGACCATGGCGATCATTTTAAAGAAAAAATCGTTCAAATCGGTCAAGCCGTTCTCAAGTTATGGATTTTGCCACGCCCCTCCGCCCCCAGGCCATTAATTTAAATAATAACTATCCTATCATCTAAGTTGAACCAAATTACATATATATGCCAATTTTCATGAATATCAGTTGACTCGTTTTTGAGTTTATTCGAAACATACACAGTGACACTGATTTTTTATATATTAAGATATATATACATATGTACACATATTAGTAAATGTTGTGTAATTAAAATAAATTACTAGTAATATCTACTATCAGGCCTGTTTTGAAAATCACTTGATTTCTATTTTTGTATTTTTCGGTGTGATCTTCCATTGCCGAAAACACATCGAAAAACACAAAAATGTGTGATTTTCAGAACACCACAAAATCACACGTGGAATTTTAAAAGCACCTTATTTTAAATCACGTGATATTAGCATTTAACCCGCTACTTCTTTAGCGTCTCCTTTTCTTTCGTAGACATATTTTGACGCCAAATATTATGTTTCTAGGTTTTAAACCGCTACTTTGTAATAGGTAAGATTTTCACCTCTTAAACGTCGGAATTTCGAAAATGTACCAAATTTTTATTTGTATCTTTTAAATACGTTACGAATGTGAAATTTTTTTAATTCAATGTTTATTGGTTTAATAGATAGATTGCGTGGCAAAAAAGTTTTAAAATACAGTTTTTACCCGTTTACTCCCCAAAAGGGTCGAATTTCAAAAAAGTACCAGACACCTATCCGCTTATTTTTTTGATGAACATGAGGTTAGGGAATTTACCCATTTTTATCTTTTTTAACCTCTAACCATAAAAATTTTCAAAACTCCCATCCTAGGGAATCGATTTAGCGAGAGGCCAACCTCCCGGTCAAATTTCAACATTTTAGCTTCAGGCGTTTAGGACGTGCGATGATGAATCAGTCAGAAACTTTATATTTTTATATTATATAGGTAGAAGAAGAAAAATGTTTTTAAAAAAAATAACAGAACTAGGTACGATTTCACCCCTTAAACGATCGAATTTCGAAACGCATCAAATTTTTAATTGTATTTTTTAGATAAGTTATAAATGTGATATATTTTTTATTTTACTGTTTATTGATTAAAAAGATAGATGGCATAGTACAAAAGTTTTATAACTGGTTTTACCCGTTTACTCCCCAAAAAGGCCGAATTTCAAAAAAGTACCAGGCACCTGTCCGCTTATTTTTTTATTGAAAAACAATAAGTACTAAATTTTTGAATAAAAAAAAAAATGTTTTGTAAACAAGTACCAAAAACAGTTACGGTTTTTCTCCCTTAAATGTCCGAATTTCGAAAAAGTACCAAATTCGTATTTGGATTTTTTAGATAAGTTTCAAATGTGATATAACCCTTATTTCTATGTTTATGGGTTTAAAAGATAGATGCGGTGACAAAAAGTACCAAAATACAGATTTTACCCTTTACTCCCTATTTCCTCTTTTTGGTACTTTTTTCTCCCCATTGAAGCATAAAAATTTTCAATATTGAAGTGGGAGCCCATTATTTAATACGTATATGTCAATAAATAAAAAAAAAGGTTTTATAAAAAAAGTACCAAAAATAGTTACGCTTTTTACCCCTTAAACGTCCGAATTTCTAAAACGTACCAAATTCGTATTTGGATTTAACAATTCAACCTAAAAACCAAAATTTTGTTTTTGTTAAAAATGTAATCACACGCCCGATTAAAACATTTAAGTTAAAACATAAGCACATTTTATATTACATATTATATCTTTGTATTTTGTTTAATATTGTTTTTTTTTTTGTGACATTTTGTCAACATAGAATGAAAACCTGTTTAATCTTTTATTACATTATACCTATGCAATTTTAATACCGTTCAAAAGATAAAGAGACGCTGCATCAACTAAGACAAATATTTACTTCAATTTGGGACTCTATAGAATATTAGAAAATAAACCAAATAAAAACATGCTTGCTTCTTAAGCTAGAAATAAAGAACATCAGAAGTTGTTTGTCCGTCCCGTTAAATTTTCTTTTTTTTTTTATAAAAGTCACACATCTTAATTTGCTAACCTGAATATAGGCAGAGCTGTTAAAGATTACATATTTCTCGTTAATGCTTGCTAATTTTTTGATTGCGTTCAAAATCTGAAAATTGGTTAAATGATTATAATTTGAAGTCATGAAATCAACACGATGAGAAATCAAATGATATAAATTCAATTGCAATTGATTTGATCTCAGTTTTTTAATTAAAATCCGATCCAGTAGTTGCAATTAAAATCAAATCAGAATCACAATCTTCGTTCTCTTCAATTGAAACTCCTTCTTCTAAAAAAAAAGCTGACTCTGATAATTTTTAATTGCCAACAATGTCACTATTTGCGTACAACCTCTAGATTCCAAGTGTATTTTTTATGATTTCTTTGGACTTTCACTAAACATAGTTGTGATTTCAGAGAAATTGTTCGAAATCGTATGTGTAAACTTCGTCATAAATCATCCACAGCTTTCCCAGTGCGAACAGGTAAAGCAACAGAACTTCGTGGTTCATTACCTGTTGGACACTGGTTTTTAAAACGGGTATTTTAGCTTCTTATAATTTTTTCACATGGAGGTGTTGCTGTAGTAAAATGTTTAAGATGTTTGCTTTGTGTTGTAACAGTTAAACGTCCGGAAACAGTGTAATTGAAAAATTTTGACACGTTCTTGCATTTAGTATGATGACATAATGAAATTTTATTAAATAACCTATTGCCTGCAAAAAAGTTAAATTAAACTTTTTCATATAGACAGAAAAAAATTTTTTTATCAATTAAAAAAATGGTTTAAAAAGTATTTAAATTTAATTAATGTGATAATTGAACCAATTATTTTTTTAGTTGAAAGAAAATTAAAAATATAATTTTGATTTAATTAATATTGAAGTTGTTTTGAAATAAATTTTTAATTTATATATTAATTAAATATCAAGCAATATTAATTGACTTTTTCTCTTAAAATAAAATAATTTAAACGTTTAGAATTGTTGTTGGGAATTGTCAATATTTAATTAAATAAATTAACACATTGTTTGAAATGGGAAAGTTTTTTTGATAATTTTTTAATTAAAATTAAAAATATTATTTATTAAAAAAAAAAAAAAAATTTCATAATTCTACAATTTTAAGTAATCAATATAATCATTTTGGTAATAGGTGCAAAATTAACAACTTGCTTGATATTATGAATTTGGTATAAATTTGGTGATTAGAGACAATTTTGAATTTTTTCTGTGTAAAATTTTTTGAATTTTTTAAAATTTGTATGAAAATGTTTTTCAAAACATTGTTAAAATCTGAGCTTTATTAATTTAAATCAATTAACACATTGTTTGAAATATCAATTAATAGTTGTTTAATAATTTTTTTTATTAAAATTAAAAATATTTATTCCAAATTCTAAAATTTTAATCAATTGATTTTAATACCAAAATGATTATAGTGATTACTAAAACTTGATGATATTAGTATTGTTGTTAATTTTTTTGAACTGTTTATGGTTTTTAATTCAAATTTAAATATTTTAATCAGGCTAAAGTTCATCAAATTTGATTTACATTAAATTATTTTTATGAAGAAGAAGTCGTCAATGGCGGTGAGTGTTAAACGCCAAAGATTTCTGAGGAGATAGTGTGGTTACTATTGAAATATGTCAAATCAAACTGCCCGTGATCGTGGGTTCAATACCCCGATTAGTCAAGAATGTAAAATTATCAATAAATTTTAATTCTTTTCATGTTGTAAAATTCCTTTCTTCATGAAAATAATTTAATGAAAATTATTACTGATTAAAATATTAAAATTTTAATTAAAACCCATATACAGTTCAATAAAAATAACCACAATACTAGTTTCATCAAGTCTTAGTAATCAATATAAACATTTTGGTAATAGATGCAAAATCAACAAATTATTTGCTTGATTCTATGAATTTGGTGATTACACAAAAAAATTATTTATCCAATTTAAACAAAAAAATTGTAGAATCAAAATGTTTTTTTGTTTTTGAACCGATCCTGCAAACGAATTTGCATATTCAAACAATTTATTTTGCATTTCGTTTATTAAAAAAAAACTCTGATTTTTTCAATCAAATAGTTGTTATTATTTGTTAAATTTGTGTTCGATATTTAAAAAAATTTTAAATAAATAATTTAGTTGAATCAAACAAAAAAGTTTACTGAAATTAATAAAAAAATTTCAAACAAATACTTTTGCTGAATCAGTGAAGAAATGATGAAGAGGAGGCGAGGAGACAAGAGGCGGCTGACTTTGGGACAACTTTTTTTGCAATAATTTCCGATTATCATTTGTCTTGTTGTACACGATGTTTCTATCTCCCTCACTGTCGCTATAACCTATCCTTGGTTACAGAAGAAGAAATCTGAATTCAAAACAGCAGCATTACGACCCGATATGGTTTTCATCATCATTTTACTTTCAAAATTTGATGTACATACATATTTAACTAAAAAATTTCAAAAAATAAAATACGGAATTTTTTCATTCTTTTTTATCAACTTTGAAACCAACCAAAAATTCTGCTTTTTGGTGTTGTAGCTTTAATAACAAACTTTGCCATGCTATTTTATCATCTTTCTTATTGTTGTATTTTTTTAATGCTTTCCAAAATAGACTGTATGTGTTTTTTGTTGTTGCTCATTTTTTTCACTTAAGGTAGAAGTACATCATAACACGCGTTAGTTCGTCGACGATTATCGCACGTTTAAAAACTAAAGCGCCTGAAATTTTTATTTGCTTAACACTATGTTTTATATAATTCCAAGCTTCATCTCTTTTTTTATACGATACTTTATGTTTTATAAACTCTTCAATAAGTGTTTCCTCTATGATTCACAAATTTGTGACATTATTCTTATTGTGTTGTCAGCTGATTACTTGTCAAAAATACACAACGCGTTAAAAAGTTCAAAGTTAACCAACTTTCTGACGAGTACGCGTGTTATGTATTTCTAACTTTAAAGTAGTGTTGCTTATGTTAAAAATAAAACGACCACATTAAGAGCCTTAAATATTTCATAAAAAAATAATTAAGATTGAAATAGCTCGTATATCATATTTTTTATAATTGTCAACATTTTTGTTGCTAAAATAAAAATCAAACAAAAATATTAATAGAAACAGTAAACAAGCGTTTGCTTGAAAATATTTTAGCAATAATTTTTTCTGTGTAGAGAAAATTTTTAATTTTTTCTGTGAAGTGAGGCGAAGTGTTTCACAAGATAACTACCTTAAAACTGTAAAAATAAAAAGAGTTATAAACAATATGTATGTGTTCTGGATCCTTTCGAAATTTTAAGCACTCTAGTTATGGCAGTCTGTCTGTTGCACGATAAAGCCGGCAATAGAAGACTTAGGAAGATCAAATTGAAGAAGATTACTTTAAGATGAAGTACATAACGGGACAAATCGGTCCATTATTTTACATAGCTCCCATGCAAATGTATCCCCGAAATAAGTCTTTTGACACGACAGCAGCCATAAATATCCTGAAGCAACATATTTTGACACAAAATAATGAAACAGAATTGAGTCTTCAACTTCAGGCAAAAATTCTTAAGCCCATAATTAAAACGTCGACCGTAACTGCAAATTTTTTCTCATTTCTTTCGTTTTGTTTTGTTCTTTTTTCTTTGTGTACAAAATGTATGAAATTGAACGAAAGTGGGAGAATAATTGTCTCTATGTGAGAACATGAGAAAAAACGTTTTCAAAATAAAATTGATTTTATTTCTCGACCGCATTCTCTGGCATAATTTTATGTCAAACTGTATGGAAAACATCGTTCAGCCCCAGTTCTGTTTCATCATAAATACTTCTTTTACACAAAGAATATTAAGGGTCGAAATTGGGTCAGATCGGTTCATTATTTCAACTAAACCAAATACAAATATTTTTTCCAGAAAAGAAATTTTGGATGGTTAGAGGTCACATGGAATAAGCTAAAGTAACATTACTTGGCACAAATATTTCCCTTAGGTCGAGAGTAATTTTAAATGAAAATGGCTCAAATCAGTCCATTATTTACCTATTCCTCATATCAATGTCCACCTAGAAGAAGGCTTTTGACACAACAACATAGTTTGGAACAATTGCTTTCCTTATACAAAGTTTGTTAGGCTCAAATCGGTACATTACTTCACCTAGCCTCCATAAATACATAGTAAAGTATTTCTCTGAAGATATTTTGAACTTACAGTCTCTTTGTGTTATACATTTTAGACCATTATATTTGTATGTAGTGGTGGTTATCATAGATTCGGCAAGGTCCAATATTATTTATGATTATGTTTTTAGTAATTTTGTTAAAACTTGACAATAATCAGATTTTTTTTATTAAAAGCTTACCTCAAGATACATATTTACATAAGAGGGAAATAATTTTCCGAACAAGTAAATCGGTAAAAACGAAACAAGTAAATCGTGTTCAAATAGCTACGACTATATTTTTTTCGTCATCAAATTTCTTCGAATTTCCAAATTTTATACAATAACATGATTCATTCATACATTTATTGTACTAGAAGAAGGTGTGAATGAAAAAGACATGGTTTATTTGTGTACATATCAGGGATGTTAAATGGGGTTTTAAATTTGGTACCAACTAGAGGTCTGCATGAATGAATAAAAAGCAATTTCAACGCACTCATTTGTTTTTTAACTACAGTGAGTTTTCCACCACGCATGTTTTAAATTCGCTCTGTTGAGCACCCAATGATAACAAAACAAATGAGAGAATAACCAAAGTCAAAACTAACACAAACAAATTCAACTGAAGAGAAGCAATTTACTTACTCATTCAATTCAGTCAACTCAAGTAAAATAAGTTGAATATTCAAATATATTGTGAATGTAAAATTATTTGAATTTTTACTTCTTATTTGAATTTTTTTCTGTACAAACACTATGTATGTATATGTTAGGTGGATAATGGTAGTTAAGCTGAACTCTTATAAATAAAAGAAGCCGAAATAAAAATAAAATTAAATTTTTTCATGAATTATTACTTAAATACATTTTTGTTAACTTAAAAAAAATTATTTTTACACATTAAATAAATTTTTGGTTTTATATTTTAAATTCATTTTCTTACACATTGAATACATATACATATGTTTTGAACTCTAATTTTTACAGAAATGTTTGTTCTTCTTACTAGGAACTAAAATATAATAAGTACATAATAATAAATTCAATTCATTTTGCTTTAAAAGCAAGAAAATATAGATTAAATTCTTAACTTACCTTTAGCTCACACAACTATTATGTCAATGTATTCAAATATATGTATATTCACACATTCATTAATTCAAAAATTATTTGAATGTTTTCTGTAAATTTGTTCTCTATAACGGGTCATTGCAATATTTTCTTATTTATGAATAAATCTCAAATTCATTTACAGTAAACAAGTTTTTTATTCAATTCATTCTCTCTTATTT
Source organism: Pollenia amentaria (assembly GCA_943735925.1). Lineage (NCBI taxonomy): Eukaryota > Metazoa > Arthropoda > Insecta > Diptera > Polleniidae > Pollenia > Pollenia amentaria. Next base: position 175,243,683 of record OX031010.1, on the reverse strand, counting down.
TTGTATATGGTTTACTCTCTCCTTATCTCTTTGATTGTTTTTTATTTGAATAAATGTTGTGCACTTTGAGTAAAGGCAAACAAGCGAATTATTCAAAGCAGACCTCTAGTACCAACTTCCAAAAAAAATGTACTTTTTGGACCTTCACGGTAACATTTTTTTTTTAAATTTATTAAAACAACAAAAAAGTACATAAAAAATTAAATTTTACACAAAAAAAACAAAACTTAACAATTACATACATTATATGTATGAAAAAAATAAGGTACATAAAAGTCCTGTAAATATATGAGATCAAAATCAGGCACTTATTTGTTTAGTTAATAAAGTATTTGGAATTGTTACATCATAGCAGCATGTATTTGTCGGTCTTAACCAATCCTTTGTTTGTATGAGACTTGATAATGTTGGCACATTTAGTCTCTTTCTTTCCTTAGTTTTTATTATATTTCGAAAAGAAAAAACTCTTTCCACATTTGCAGACGAATGTGGAATAGATAAAATCCCAGCAACGACTCTAGAAATACCAGGAAACACATTAAGCTCATTTTGTAAGTTAGCTACGGCCGACCAAAAACTGCAAATGTTTTTAGTTTTTGACGACTGCAGTTGCTCGACATCATCTAAAGCTCCAAATTGAACATTTTTGCTAAAAGAGGTACAATACTACTTGATTTATCGGAAATAATATTTTGAGAAATAAATTTATGGAACCACATTAAAACTTCGTTATTAAAGTTGACTTTGGTTCTCAAAACTTCGCAAAATTTATATTATTTTATAAATCCACTTCTAAAGGTCTACGATAGATATATTACATTCATTCAAAAAATTTTTATTCATGAAATTACGTTCTATTTGGCGGAACAAAAAAGTTAGCCTTTGTAAAAATACATGCATTCGAGCATCTTCTGATTTCATTTCTAAATTAACCATGTTAATTATTTTAAGTGCATATTGCATTATTAAAAAATGCAATTTTAAAGAATGATTTTTTAAAATCCTGATAAAAGAAATAATATTAAAAAGAAATAATGTAATGAAAAGGGCTCAATAGTTTGTTTGCTATACTAAAAATTCAAAAAGAGGGAACTATGACAAATTTTTAAATTGTACCAAATGAGTCACGGTAGTACCACGGTACTTTAGAAGATCAAAATGTACAAAAAAAGTATAATTGTACCAACTTTAACATCTCTGGTACATATTCACCAATGATATTAGAACATTTCGAAGCTTTAAAACAATGAACAAACATAAAATATTAATTAGTTAGTTCCCAAAATCAAGTGCATATACTACATATATCTAAGTTTTTGTGTAACAGTGTATTTGCGGATTATTTAACAAAATTTTAAATATAAACAAGATAAACTTATAACAGAAACGAATGGGTCGAGAGTTTACTGCTAGTGATATAGTCATAATAATTATCTTTTCAATATTTGGCACATTAACAATTATCTTATGGATTGCTATGATTGTTAATTGTTGTATAAAACGTAAAAATATTTACAACAAAGCAGCTTATCAAAAAGGTATGTAACCAGTTTTGTAAAATTTAAAGAGTAAATTGTGTTGAGAGAAATATTGTTTGATGTAAAAAGGTATTAAATGATCTTGAATCAAAAAACCAAGATTGCGCACTCGGCCGTACAAAAAAAAATTTCAACAGCGCATCTACGTCAATATTGACCAGTGATGTCCAAAATGTAAACTGTGTTTGTATTGGAATTAGTGTATAAAGAGATAAGTATTCTTAATAAAAAATATAAGAAATATGTAAACATCCGCCGCATGTGCACTCGTCACTTGATAATTGACGTCTAAATTGTGTACTCTCATGCAGTGTGGCCAGGTCTAAAAAAATTTTACAGCTAAATCTGGCATTAGACACGTCGCAAAAATTCTAAAAATAATGCTTATATTTTTTTTAAAGATTTTTGTTAAAAATGTATTACCAGTATGAAATTTAATTCGAAACTAAATACATTTAAGTGACTAATTTTTTAACGAAATTGAAATAAATGGTTATATTTTAGCAAATAGCTAAATGTTGGTAAAGCATCTGATACATATTAATGTGTAGCACAGGTAGTTAAGATTTAATTTTAAACAAAGCTCTGATTTATGCAAAATTTTAAAGATTAATTTCTATGATATATAAAATTGTTTTCATCATTTTATTTTTTATAGTAAAATAATTATTTTTGTAGCAGTTTAAAGCAAACAATATTTTCAAAAATTTACTATTGAATTTTTATCTAAATACAAAGTGAAATTTCCTTATTCTTTTATATCGTAGTAGCAAAGGGCAAATAATGTTTAGAATCAACATGATAAGGACATTTCCGAAAATAGAATAGTTATGAGTTATAATTATATAAAACATAAGTCATCCTGAGTTCAAATTATATAACTTTCCTCTTAAACACGCCTATATATAAAACTGTCAAATCGGTAAAAAAAATACCTGAGTTATGATCTAAAAACTACAAGTGGACTAAAAATATTTATAAAAACTTACAGCCGTATTCACAAGGAAAATTTGGCATGAATTTAGCTTATAGTTTATTCATAAAAGATTTACCAAACTTTGGCTAACGATTTGCTGAACTCTTGTTAACGAGCTGCCAAACGTTTGCCAACTTGTGAAAAACAGCCGTTTAATGTCAAAAAATTAAATGACAAAACCAGCGATGATTAATGCAAAACGTCTTGCATTTTTTAGCAATATAATGTGGCATCATTAAAATTCAGAGTTGATTTGTTAAAGTTTAGCAGATGAATAAAAGTTTGTTATGAATTCTGTGCTAAAAAGCTGCTAAGCTTAATCGGCATTCTACATAACAGCTCGTTGTACGTAGTGCACAAACTGTGACTAACTTTTTGTTAGGAATACGGCTGTTAAATTCTACGGCTCTAGTATTAGCTATGGATACTTTTTATATATCAATAGATAGAAAAAAATCATTATTTAAGATTTTAACCTACGAAAGTGGATAACTTCTACACATAACTTTGTAACTAGTTAAACAACTACCAACACTATTACCACAAAAAATATTGCTGAAAGTATTTAAATTTAAAATAAGAAATTATGGGAACTTTTTGGTCTGCAAATTGACTGAAAATCCCAATCAAATAAAATTGTTTACGAAAAAAAATGAGTCATTTATATATTGTACTACTAGTCCACCACAATTACACTTTTTGTATAATCTTATCATTTGGGTATATTTAACTATCAGTATTCATTTATTTTATAAGAAAATATAAAATATTTTTTGTTCATGTATACATACATACATATGTATGTTTATGAAAGTTTGTGTGTAAAAGTTCTAGTCTAAAACAATGTATTTGCGAATAACAAAAGAAAATTTAAATTAGAAATAAATAAAATAAACTAATAACAGAAAATACAAATGGATCAAAAAGGGCTACCTGCTGGAGCAATAGTCTCAATAGTTATCGGTGCCCTAATTGGCACATTTATAGTTGTCTTTTGGATTCTTTTGATTGTTTCTTGTTGTATAAAATGTAAAAATGTTAACAATCAAACCAGAGTTGCTTATCAAGGTACGTAATCAGTTTCTTCTTTATTGTGAAAGGACAAGTTTTATGAAATTTGGGTTGTAAAGTGTGTAGAGAAATAATTAATAATTAAAATTTTCATTTTAGTCTGTTCACGGAAAAAATAATTTTTCCAAATCAAACAAAACATTTGTAGAATAAAAATTTTTTTTTATTGAAATCGGCCATATAAACAAATTTGAGTATGCAAACAATTTATTTTCCATTTCGTTTATTAAAAAAATTCTGATTTTTTCCAACAAATAATTGTCATAATTGGTTAAATTTATTTTCGATATATAAAAAAATGTTCAAACAAATATTTTTGCTGAATCAAACAAAAAACTTAAATTTTTTTTTTTTTTTTTTTATTATTCCCACACTAAATCCCGCGAAGCTTTTTGCTTGTATGCAGGAGACCAGAGTCTCTGGCGGGAATCGAACCCGCAACCTCGGTGCACCGATATATAAATTTCAAGCTAATAATTTTGCTTTTGGCACACATATTTATTTTGGAAACAATGTTTAGCTTTATATCCTTATACATAATCTTGTTATACACAAATGTTTCTCACTCAGGCCCAGAACAGACGATGAAACGCAACTGCAACGAAACCTTTTTGAAATTATTGTTTTGATGAGAGGACTTTAAAACTGACAATTCAGATGGTTATGGGATAGATGTTGATTCGAACTTGACAGGGATTAACTGTGAGAAAAGGTGCAATACTGATTCAATGAATCGAAATAATCACTGGCTTGTCGATTTACTATCTTGTCGAAACATATACTGCAGAAAGACTCCGTGATGAAGCTTATGTCTTTGATGAGGAGCACGAAATTACAGTGATTGTCCTGCCAATTAGATTCAAAAGAAGAGTCCATTTGTTTATACATTAGGTTGTCCATCTGCTAGTTAATTTAATTTTTAAAGAAATGAACTTGAAAGAAATGAATTTCATCGAACAATATGGTTTTAAAAAACTGTGCCAACGTTCTTATTTTTTTTCAAAAATTTTGTACTTTTATTCTTAAAAGAATACTTTTTATACCCGCACCACAATAGTGGAGAGGGTACTATGCAATTGTGCTGATGTGTGTAACACCTTAAAATATTGGTCCTAGACCCACCTTAAGGTATACCAATCGAATCACTTTCTGAGTCGATCTAACGATATGCGTTAGGCTGGCCATATAACCTTGTGCGCAAATTAAAGGTCGCAATTGTGAAGATAATTAGATAATATTTGGAACATAGGTTCTAATTGACACAAGGACCAAGCCTTTTGAAAATGGGGCGAATCGGTCCATAATGTCACCAAACTGCTTTCCGGAATAGGGTCTTTGTGCCCACAATCAAACCAATTTTAATTTAATTTAAAACATAGATAGTACCATATTTATATGGACACATAAGCTGTGCAATTTTTTAACAAATAGGACCACGAGGGGAGATAGGGGGCAATGTCTGCCTCTCCGAAAATATTTTAAATTAAATTTAAAACATAGATGGATCCCTATTCATATTACCACATTAGCTATGCATTTCTAAAAACTAGGTCCCAAATAGGTACACTTCAAACATGTCTTCTTATATACTGTGTGGTCGGGCTTGACTATACTTTCTTACTTGTTTTAATTGGGGATTCGGTATTATTTCAAGATCGGACTTTTCTGTTCCTGATTTTTGTTATTTTTGTTCCGTAAAAAGCCAAAAACAGATATGAATTGTTTTTTTCTCTTTATCTTCTATGTTATTCGTTCTTTATCTATCAACAAGTTTTTTTACTTCCATTCTGTTTTGTTTGATTTCTTTATCAAACTAAAATATAAGTTGTTTATGATGCATTTTTCTTTATAACACTGCGTCATTTTAATTTATATTTCAAAAATGTGTAGTATTTTAAGAGTTAAACGTATTAAACTTTTCAACGTGCTATGAATTTGGCAATAATAATTGTGATTACATTTAGTATTTTAGTGTTTTTTCTAACTTCAATAGCTGTATTTCTCACCAGAAGAAGGAACCATCGAAATGGTAATGTTTTTTAAATAAATACATATGTAAAGTAAAATAATAAATAAAACTTGGTGTCTGTATAACTGTTAATTAAAACTTAACTTTTTTTATATGTATTCATTTGAAATAACTCTTAAAATTAAACTACTAAAAAAAAACTACAGATATACCAGGAGGGAATGAACACATAGCAGGTATGCGCATCCGACCAGCTGATCCTTGTTTTAAATATGAACTTGACAGCCATAATAACTGTCTCGGATACATAAACAAAATTATAACGCATAAACCTTATGAATCGCTCATTTACGACAATAGTGTCACCCCAATTTTTTTTATTAGTAATTGAAAAAAAATTTTTAAATCGTTGGAAATTAATCGCTCGTAATAAAAATGTGCCGTTATTTTATTTGTAATTAGGTGTTTTGTTTTTGTAATTATTACAATGACACATCTCAGTTTTGTAACGATCGTCATAAAGTTTATATCGTATATTACTAATGGCTAATAAATCAGTGAGTGCTTAAACGCTGGTTTAGTTGAACTAAACTTAAATTTATATGTAGCTTAAACTCAACAGTTGTAAATCAGTGTCCCATGTATTATATGTTGTTTAAAAAGTAACATGTGGCAGCACTATGATAAATGTTATCAAATTCATATGGTCTGTATAGGTAGTTTAAACGCCCAATTTTATGCGTTTAAAGATGGTTTATATGGTTACTTATTTATAGATTTCTTGGTGCAAACACATTTTAAACCAAAAACAGAGTTTAACTTGCTCTGATTTATTAGCCCTAAGAATCCCGAATCTTGCTAGACAAGATTCATAAATGTTTCAAAAAAAGTGCCTGCTGTAAAATTATTGATAATTTTTTTATTTTCGATCTTACTATTTGTTGTGGCGTGCCAAGAGTGTATTCGATCAACTTATATGTAGTAAAGCCAAGCGAAAAAATTTACACATATTTGAATTTATGTATATATGTATATAAAACTGAATGTATGTATGTTTATGTGTCTGTTTGTAGCTTATAGCCGCCTAAACCGCTGAACCGATCTTCATGAAATTTTTACAGCATATTACTGATGGTCTGGAAGGATCTATAGGCTATATATTTTATGGTGGGCGTGGCATTTCCCATACAAAGACATCTAAAAAACGTTTAGAGACAAGGGGTCAAAATTAGGTAAAACATCTTAATTAACAATACACAACATCCGACATTATGGGTGTGATTCGAAAAGTGGGAGTGGCACCTCCCGTACAAAGATATTGTAGATATATTTATATCTGAAGAACGGCAAGGCCCAAAGTTTCCAAATAAGCTACAAGCATCTTGGTAGGTAATTCATAATATCCGACGGTTTTTGAGCAGGGTTGAAGATGTGGGCGTGGCATAACATAGATTTATTTATATCTAAAGAACGGTAAGAGGAAATTTTTCCAAATTTTGTACACATAGCGGAGTTATCGATACGCAACATCTGTCAAAAAGAAGGTGGGGTGGATAACTGGGCGTGGTGCCTCACATACAAAGGCAAAAAAGATTTATGTTTATTTAGAGAACGGTAATTGCAAAAGTTTCCAAAGTTGGAACAAATAGATTGGTGATCAGTACGCAACATCAGTCAAAAGGTGGGCGTGATAAGATAAGTGGGCATGGCAGAAAAAAGAATCCCGTATATTTGAAGAACAGTAAGTGTAAAATTGTCCAAATTTGGTACAATTAGAATGGTTATCTGTAAAAAATGTACGGGTTTGAGAAGTGAGCGTGGATCAGACTAGATTTCTGTAAATCTAGAGAATGGCCACAGCTACAATTTACAAATTTGGAACACATAGCTTGGTTATAAATTAACAATATCTTTAAAAGTCCTACTACCTAATTGTAGACATAGGCTGGGCAACTTCAATACAAATGCCATATAGATTTCTGTGCAACTGGTGAATAGTCAGTAAGAGTATTCAAACTTGGCACAAATAGCTTCATAAACAATGCACGGGATCTGTATTGAAAAAAATTACATATTTTATTAAGTAATTGTTGCTATGATATCGAGGATTATAAGTCATTTTGGTACAAATACTTAAATATTTTAGCAATATACATACATATATATATATGGGGGATGTCATGTCAAGTGACCCAACTTTTGAAATCGATGTCTTCCGATTTGGATGAAATTTGCACCAAGGTTAGTCTTATTGGATAGTAGTTTAGACACAAATTTTCAACAAGATCGGTCAAAAAGTTTCTGAGTTAGAGGGGGTCAAAATTTGAAATTTTGGCCAAACCGGTGTTCTTTCTCGTCCATGTAACTTATTATCTATGGGTGTTAGCAAAATTTGTCCCAGACAAATTAGATAGCTATTTCTTCAAGCTATTGAAAAAATTTTTTTTTGTATTGTTTAAAATTTTTTTAAATTTTTTTTTTAAATTTAAAACTTATTTTTTATTTTTTTTGGAAACGGCATTTTTTTTTTTTTTTTTTTGCTCAAAAGAAAGCTTATGTATGTATTTTTCTTTTATGTAGTTTTGGTCGCTTAGTGGGATGAGAGTGGGATACGTATAAAAAAAATAATTTGTAATTTGTTTTGAAATAAATTTTCAATAAAAATTTTAATTAAATAGCAAAAAATCTTAATTGACTTTTTTCGTTTAAAATAAAATAATTTAAACATGTAGAATTGTTGTTGGGAATTGCCAATATTTAATTAAATAAATTAACACATTGTTTGAAATGGTGAAGTGTTTTGATCATTTTTTAATTAAAATTAAAAATATAATTTATTGAATAAAAATATTCACAATTGAAGCAAAGCCGCGAATAACGTTGTAAAAGCCACTTTTTGCAAAAACTTTTTTTTTGCTGATTAACGTTAACATTACTCTCTTACACTATTTGAACATCAAATCACCCAAAATTATGCGCCTTCAAAATGCGGTACAAAGAGTCAACCAGTGGAAGAACGTTGTAAGTTACTAACAAAATGATACTAACGAAATGGTTTTGCAAAGTGGAATAACGTTTTAAATGCCGCTTGCGTAGTGGAAAAACGTTTTAAATGACATCGCGATTGTGGATATGAAACGTATTTCCACTAAAAAAAGTTATAAACTTAAATGTAGCATGTAATTTAAAATTCGATTTTCTTGATATTTTGCATAAAAGTTTTTATTGTCATTATTTTTGATAATCTAAAAAGAAAAATTAAAAAATTGTAATCCTGCCTAATAAAAGCGTTTTTTTGCTCTCCTGAAAAAAATTCATTTTGTAACTTACAACGTTATTCGCGGCTGTGCTTCAATTTTACAATTTTAAGTAATCCATATAATCATTTTGGTAATAGGTGCAAAATCAACAAATTGTTTGCTTAATATTATGAATTTGGTATAAATTTGGTGATTGGTAAAAATGAATAATTTTAGACAATTTATCAGAGAAAAATTTTATGTATAATATGTAAGCGATCCTTACCAATTCCGCTGTTTTTTTTTTTTTTTTGCTTTGGAGTACAAAATGAGCTATGTTAAAATGGTTAATGTTATAACAATAATATAATGAAAAAAAAAATAATTTTTTTTTAAAATTTTAACCGTTGCTGTTGTCTGTTTTTACGTGACATTACAATTCCTCACATGAGTTTCGTTACGCAGTGTCACGTTGCGAAATTATATATGCACGATATTATATAAAACTGTTTTTTTTTCTAACTTTGGTTCGTTTTGATTTAACTCTTAAGTAGACACCCAATTTGTGTGGCACAAACTGCTACCTGGGCTTGTATATTGTATGGAGTTTTTTGGGGCTATCGTAAAAACTCACACTTATGAACTCCTGGGCCTGGAGTTTTATGGTTCTAGCAAGAACATTTCGTTGTCAAACAGAATAATTCTTCGTAATAAAAGAAAAGAAAAAATTCTTATGTGTTGCGTATGCTTTTTGATACGTTTCATTTTGATTTTATTTACTATAGTTTATAGTTTACTGTATATACAGTAGAAATAAATTTGGGCAAGGCCTGGTCAGGCGCAGGTGGATACAATATGAACAACATTTTTATTAGGTCAATTGCCACGCCCACAGTGCTTAAATTTACAATGTTTTCTCGTTTTCTTCTAAAAAAAAAACACTTTAATTGAGAAATACATAAAGTTTCGTTCTAATATATTTAATAATTATATGAAAAAAAAAAAATCTGTAAAAAAGTCAAAAAATGCCTGATATCTCGCGGCTTTAGTTCATGTGGTACCTAATTTTTATAACTTTTTTATAAATGACAATAATTTTCAAAACCTTACTCCAATAATTCTGGCGCCTAATCAATTAAGTCCTCCAGATCAAAATTCTCATACATTCGTAGCATTATTGTATGTGGCAAAGCCATCTATTGATGAAGAAAAAACTTATTGGATTTCAAGAAGAATTCTTGACAAAAAATACGAAAAGGAAGAAGTAAGGAAATACATGTCAGTCAATTAAAATAGATTATCATTCATTCAAAAGCAAATTTCATTCTACTAAGGTCAAATACCATTTGGTTTAAAGATTGATGTTTGACTAATGACGTCATCCGTCGTCAATGGCGGTGAGATCTAAACGACAAACCCCACTGAAGAGATTGTGTGGTTACAATCGACACTAGTCTGGGCAGCCTGTCCGTGAAAACCCGGGTTTAATTCTCAGCTCAGTCAATAATGAAAAATTTTCAATAAATTTTAATTCATTTCATGTTGTACAATTTCTTTCTTCATAAAAATAATTTAATAATAATTAAATTCAATGAACTTAAGCCTGATTAAAATATCAAAATTTGGATTAAACACCCATTAACAGTTCAATAAAATAACCAAAATACTAATTATTAGAAATAACTTATTCTACCAATATTTCAAATATTTAGAATTCATTGTTATTTGTTAGGATTTTTTTTTTATTAAAGGAAGTTTAAACTATAAAGTTAATGAAAGCGTGATTTTTATTTACGGATTTTTTAATACAATCCTGAAATAAAGACTTTGCTTAGTTTATGCCAGCCAGCCAAAGAGACTTAGTCGATTGGTACACTAAAAGAGAGGCCCAGAACCAATGTTTTTATCAGTTACACACATCAGTACAATCGCATTATATCCCTTCCATACATGGTACTGTGGGTACCAAGAATATTTGTTTTATACCCACATCACCAAAGGTAGAGAGGATATTATGCGTTTGTGCTGAGCAAAAATGGTGCTTATTAAAATTGGAATTTCATATAACTATCATACAAAAATCTGTTCCGAATATTATGGTGTGCTTATATAACTATCTTATTATAAAGATTAAAAAACATTAAATTTGACCTTAAAACATTTTTTTGCAACCTTAATAATCTTATTAAATCTTTTTGGAATCGGTCCATATTTGAACATAGCTCCCATACAAATACCACTACTGAAACTGCTTTTAATGCCATAACTTCCTTAGAAATATTGGTATTAATATAACATATGGCAACGATAACTTTTATAATAGCTATTATGTGAATTTTGTACTGGTACGTCCAGATTTAACCATGGGACTCATATGAACCCCCTGTCTAAAATTCTACAACAAGGAAGTTGGACAGGGTTTTATGCGTTTGTGCTGAATGAAAAATGAGAATGGGACAATAGTTTCACAGAGCGCTTATACAAAATTCTTTCCGGAATAAAATTGTTGAATTTTGCCCACATATAATACTAAATTGCCTGTTTTTCAAAATAAAATAAAAATATTCGCTTGGAAAAATATATCAAAACAAAATAAAAAATATGAACGTTTTATTTTATTTTATTTTTAAAAACAGGCTTCCATAAAACTTTGTAATGCAATGTAACAAAATTTAAAACGCCTTTTTAACACTGCTTATATTGTGCATACATACCCAAAAATACTTCTAAAACGATATATTAGCGGAGTTCAGTGTTTGGTGCAAATGGTCTTGCGAAAGAGCAAATGCAAAATATCATAGCTTTGTTGTTAAATCCAACAACAAAATACACAGAGTTTCCGTTAGATTTCATAAAAAAACTACGACATTTTGCATTTGCTCTTTCACAAGACCATTTGCACCAAACACTGAACTCCGCTATTGTTTTCATTAAAATCGGTGGACGATAAAATACTTAAAAATCCACTACAAAAAAATTGTTCCCGTATTTATATATCGGGTGTTTTTTTCAGTGGTATAGAACTTCGAATTGAAATAAAACACAATAAAATCGTTTTAATGACCATCAATTTGGCTTTATTGGAAGGATAATTTTATGCCATTAATGTTTAAATATGATTTCAGGCATGTGGCCGCCGCGGCTGGCTCGAATAAAGCCAATTCTACAGGTCCAATTTTCAACCACTTTTTCGAGCATATGGGGCCGTATGTCGGCAATAACGCCACGAATGTTGGCTTCCAATTCCCCTAACGTTTCTGGTTTGTTGGCGTAGACGAGCGACTTCACATATCCCCAAAGAAAATAATCCAATGGCGTCAAATCACACGATCTTGGTGGCCAATTGACAGGTCCATTCCGCGAAATTATGCGCTCACCGAATGTTTCCTTCAATAAATCGATTGTGGCGTGCGCTGTGTGGCATGTAGCGCCGTCTTGTTGGAACCACAACTCATCCACATTTATGCCATCCAATTCGGGAACAAAATAGTCGGTTATCATGGCTCTATACCGGTCTCCATTAACGGTAATTGCCTCTCCAGCATTATTTCGGAAGAAGTATGGCCCAATGACTCCACCAGCCCATAGAGCACACCAAACAGTCAGTTTTTGTGGATGTAATGGCGTCTCAAGGGTCTCATGTGGATTCTCTTCACTCCAAATGCGGCAATTTTGCTTGTTGACGTAGCCATTCAACCAAAAATGAGCCTCATCACTGAACAAAATTTTGCGATGAAAATCAGCATCGAGATCAATCTCATTTTCGGCCCATACACCAAAATCACGACGCATTGCATGGTCTCGCGGCTTTAATTCTTGCACAAGCTGGATCTTGTAAGGTCGCAAGCCAAGATCTTTGCGCAATATCTTCCATAAAGTTGATGGACAAAGCTCCAATTGCTGTGCACGGTGGCGAATCGATTCATTCGGGTCCTCTTCAACACTTTGCTGTACAGCGACAATTGTTTCTTCGGTGCGCACTGTTCGACGTCTCTGCGGATGCGTATTATCACATAGAGTAAACGTAGTGCGAAAACGATCCATGGTTAACCGAATTAATTGCTCTGATGGACGATTATGTCGACCATAAAATGGACGGAGCTTGCGGTAAACTTCGCGAACTGAACCGTTATTTTCGAAATAAATTTGCACGATTTGCAAGCGTTGTTCTTTTGTCAACCTGTTCATGATGAAATGGCAAGCCAAACTGAACTTAAATGACATTAGAGTTGCCAGATTTGACCACAAAATGCCAGTTTTATCTCTATTCGAAAAACAAACCTGTAAAAAAAACACCCTGTATAAGATATATTCGTATTTGTTTTAGGCCCCTATTACGGTTTACAACTCAATAGGGGTTGAGTTGTAATTTCTTCATTTCTGTTTTATGGTTTACAACTTTGCTATATTGCGGCGAACAAAAACATCAAAAAATTACAACTCATCACAACCAGTTGTTTTAATTACAACTCAACTGGGTTGAGTTGTAAACCGTAATGGCCCCTATTACGTTTTTTTCAATGACGATTTAGGTAAGTCCATTTGATGATTTTTATGTTATGATGATTTTATGTTATGTTTTCTTATGTGCTTTTTTAATATGTGTTCTCCACTGCCTCGAGAATTTCGTGACTTCAGATACACCATAATACAAAGCCAATAGTTTTTCTTGAATATCTTATTTAATTTTGTTGAAATTCTCCATTTTCTGATTTGTGATGTTTTGTACTGATTATTATCAATATTAAAAATCTAAAAAACAAAAACGAATCCTTATCAAATAACAAAAAAAAAAACCTTAGGCCCTAATCATGTAAAACTCAACGCAACGCAAAAGAATTATATTGAAAGCAAAAACAAAGTCATAAATATTATGTAATTTTGTTGTTGCTTTCTACAGAAATGTACATTGCGTTTTAAAATTTCAAACGCTGCATAGCTTGTGGCGTTGAAAATTTTAAAACGGTGCATGAATTTCTGTAGAAAGCAACAACAAAATCAAAAAATATTTATGACATTGTTTGTGCTTTCACTGTAATTCTTTGGCGTTGCGTTTTACATGATTAGGGTCTTATAATGTTTTGCGAAATTATCATGCATATTTCTTTGTTCTATATTTAACTATTTTGATAGTATAAACTAATTGTTGGTCGAAGAAAGGCCGTTAACATCAAGATTTTGATTGAAATCAAACAAAATGAATGCATTTATTATTGGCCTTATCATAGGTCTAACGATATTTGTAATAACAAGCACAGTTGCTTTAAAACGGCAACAAAAAAGTAATAACCCTTTTTCGGGTAAAGTTATAACAGGTACAGGGAAATATGAAAAAACTCAACTGTTGGAAATAAAATTATGACTTACCTCTGAATAAAAATTAATAACAGAAATATTTGTACTATTAATAAGTTTTATTATTAAGAAATAATTAAAATTATGTTTTCTTAATTATTTTTAGCTCCCGTGGTAGTAACCTCGGCAACACATACAGCCCCAGGTGGTTATCCAGTTACACAAATGCCAGTTGGTGCTACAACAACAACTTATCAAACACACACCTATGCAGCTCCATATCCACCTCAAGGGTAAGTCTCAATATTAAAATTTTTTTATTTTATTGTAAAAATGGATCTTCAAACAAAATTTCAAGTTCCCAAATCCTTCACCACACATACGACCTAGTCCTTCTACAATTGATCTTTTAAATTCACCAAACTGTTATCCAGATGTTTCACAGACTTTTACCATTGTAATAACCAAAACTGAAAACGCAAACTTGGCTGCATAAAATTGGTTAAATTTTGTTTCAATTGAAAAACTTTGTATGTATTTTTATTTACAAATTTCAAAACTTAGTAGAAAATTTAAAAAAACGCGGGGACTTTGATTTAATGTAACATTTTTGTTGACATGCAGTTTTATTTACTGCAAAAAAAACTAGACTTTATGGAAAGGAACAACTAAAATTTTACCATTTTTTTATGAAATTGGTAAATTTTCAAACAAAATAAAAAACATAATTAAAAAATGTATTTAACTCAACTATTTTAACAAATAGATATTGGGAATTATTTCTTTTTCATAAGCAACTTTATTATATTCAACATTTTTCATTTTTCGAATTTATTCTATGAGTAAAATTTCAGTTATGTATTTTATAAAGCTTTTTGTAATAGCCCTATTCCTTAAATTTTTTAGAAATGACTTTATACACCACCAGACTATTATATTGTATTTTCTTGTTACATTTTACCTTAGCTTTCAGTTGGATAGCAATGAAGTATATTTATGTACAGAAAAATTTACAATTATTAGACACCAGCAGAATGTAATGCATTTTCTGGCCCGCTACGGCCTTCGTCAGCATTCTTTGTGTCACACTGGATAGTGATATTTTTTAAATTGAATGTATTTAACTCAACTATTTTAACAAATAGATATTGGGAATTATTTCTTTTTCATAAGCAACTTTATTATATTCAACATTTTTCATTTTTCGAATTTATTCTATGAGTAAAATTTCAGTTATGTATTTTATAAAGCTTTTTGTAATAGCCCTATTCCTTAAATTTTTTAGAAATGACTTTATACACCACCAGACTATTATATTGTATTTTCTTGTTACATTTTACCTTAGCTTTCCGTTGGATAGCAATGAAGTATATTTATGTACAGAAAAATTTACAATTATTAGACACCAGCAGAATGTAATGCATTTTCTGACCCGCTACGGCCTTCGTCAGCATTCTTTGTGTCACACTGGATAGTGATATTTTTTAAATTGAATGTATTTAACTCAACTATTTTAACAAATAGATATTGGGAATTATTTCTTTTTCATAAGCAACTTTATTATATTCAACATTTTTCATTTTTCGAATTTATTCTATGAGTAAAATTTCAGTTATGTATTTTATAAAGCTTTTTGTAATAGCCCTATTCCTTAAATTTTTTAGAAATGACTTTATACACCACCAGACTATTATATTGTATTTTCTTGTTACATTTTACCTTAGCTTTCCGTTGGATAGCAATGAAGTATATTTATGTACAGAAAAATTTACAATTATTAGACACCAGCAGAATGTAATGCATTTTCTGGCCCGCTACGGCCTTCGTCAGCATTCTTTGTGTCACACTGGATAGTGATATTTTTTAAATTAAATGTATTTAACTCAACTATTTTAACAAATAGATATTGGGAATTATTTCTTTTTCATAAGCAACTTTATTATATTCAACATTTTTCATTTTTCGAATTTATTCTATGAGTAAAATTTCAGTTATGTATTTTATAAAGCTTTTTGTAATAGCCCTATTCCTTAAATTTTTTAGAAATGACTTTATACACCACCAGACTATTATATTGTATTTTCTTGTTACATTTTACCTTAGCTTTCCGTTGGATAGCAATGAAGTATATTTATGTACAGAAAAATTTACAATTATTAGACACCAGCAGAATGTAATGCATTTTCTGGCCCGCTACGGCCTTCGTCAGCATTCTTTGTGTCACACTGGATAGTGATATTTTTTAAATTGAATGTATTTAACTCAACTATTTTAACAAATATATATTGGGAATTATTTCTTTTTCATAAGCAACTTTATTATATTCAACATTTTTCATTTTTCGAATTTATTCTATGAGTAAAATTTCAGTTATGTATTTTATAAAGCTTTTTGTAATAGCCCTATTCCTTAAATTTTTTAGAAATGACTTTATACACCACCAGACTATTATATTGTATACTATTATATTGTATAGACTATTATATTGTATAGTCTGGTGGTGTATAAAGTCATTTCTAAAAAATTTAAGGAATAGGGCTATTACAAAAAGCTTTATAAAATACATAACTGAAATTTTACTCATAGAATAAATTCGAAAAATGAAAAATGTTGAATATAATAAAGTTGCTTATGAAAAAGAAATAATTCCCAATATATATTTGTTAAAATAGTTGAGTTAAATACATTCAATTTAAAAAATATCACTATCCAGTGTGACACAAAGAATGCTGACGAAGGCCGTAGCGGGCCAGAAAATGCATTACATTCTGCTGGTGTCTAATAATTGTAAATTTTTCTGTACATAAATATACTTCATTGCTATCCAACGGAAAGCTAAGGTAAAATGTAACAAGAAAATACAATATAATAGTCTGGTGGTGTATAAAGTCATTTCTAAAAAATTTAAGGAATAGGGCTATTACAAAAAGCTTTATAAAATACATAACTGAAATTTTACTCATAGAATAAATTCGAAAAATGAAAAATGTTGAATATAATAAAGTTGCTTATGAAAAAGAAATAATTCCCAATATATATTTGTTAAAATAGTTGAGTTAAATACATTCAATTTAAAAAATATCACTATCCAGTGTGACACAAAGAATGCTGACGAAGGCCGTAGCGGGCCAGAAAATACATTACATTCTGCTGGTGTCTAATAATTGTAAATTTTTCTGTACATAAATATACTTCATTGCTATCCAACGGAAAGCTAAGGTAAAATGTAACAAGAAAATACAATATAATAGTCTGGTGGTGTATAAAGTCATTTCTAAAAAATTTAAGGAATAGGGCTATTACAAAAAGCTTTATAAAATACATAACTGAAATTTTACTCATAGAATAAATTCGAAAAATGACAAATGTTGAATATAATAAAGTTGCTTATGAAAAAGAAATAATTCCCAATATCTATTTGTTAAAATAGTTGAGTTAAATACATTCAATTTAAAAAATATCACTATCCAGTGTGACACAAAGAATGCTGACGAAGGCCGTAGCGGGCCAGAAAATGCATTACATTCTGCTGGTGTCTAATAATTGTAAATTTTTCTGTACATAAATATACTTCATTGCTATCCAACGGAAAGCTAAGGTAAAATGTAACAAGAAAATACAATATAATAGTCTGGTGGTGTATAAAGTCATTTCTAAAAAATTTAAGGAATAGCATAATTAAAAAAAATATACTTTAGACTCAAAGGGGCTTATTATATTAAACATTTTATTACAAAGGCAAAATACATGCATACTTATATAACTATCGTATTTATAAAAAATGAAGGGCCAATTTCACTAAGTTTAGTTGTGAGTATAACTGTCAAAACCATATTGTTAACTAGAAGTTAAAGTAATACGGGTAGTTAGTTTTAATTGAACTTGGTGAAATTGGCCGGTGACATATTTTAATTGTGCTTATAGTTATATTTTCAAAACAAATTTGTCTTAAAATACATTTCAAATCAATTTTAATTTTATTATTAAGACCTTAAAAAGTAGAGTCTATTATTGTACAGTATCATTGAAAGTAATTGAGCTTAAACTTACAATATGTGTTACTCAGTGTTGCCAAAACTTTATGACCAAAAATGGCTAAAAACTTTTTTATATAAAACGCATTTAAACTCAACAACAAAACAATAATAGCTCAATAAAAAATTTTTTACATTGAAATTGTAAATTTAAATCAATTCGCCACATAAGAATAAACGTAATTTAAATATTTTAGCATTTAAAAAATTAAATCATCAATAAATTCGATGTCGTTATTGTTCATCTCATATGAATCACTTGTGCCTATTAGTTTTAAATACATTGAAGGTAAATCATAATCATGATAACTTCAAGTTCCCCAACCTTTTGAGTCCAAATCTACAACAAAAAATAAAAAAAGATAAAAAATATTGTATTGTTATTGTAAAAATATTTCCCTAATTGATAAAATCGAATTAACGGTTGCTAAATGTTTTAAATTTTACTTTTTATAACGTGTCGTCGGTATGTACATACCGAATTTGGAAATGTTTTTAATTTATAATAAAACTTTGATTGTCAGTCTGAAATACACAAAATATTTGAAATAGAACAATTTTGAAACAGTAATATAACAATTATAAATTTAAAATACAATTTATAAACAAGAGAAACAAGATATCCCATTTTTATAATTTTTTAAATAGAGGAATTGCGGGTAATGTGGTATACCTATTTGTTTTTAGATTGACAAATTTTTAATTTTTGTCTGATTAAAATATGATTAACCTATTAACATGCTTCATATGTTAGGCTCCCACGAAGCCATTTGCGAAAAATATTAAACCCACACTTTCAGAGGAATATAAGAAAATATTGCAAATCTCATTAGATACGACTTCAAAAAATGTGCGGGTAATGTGGTACACCAAGTGCTGGTAATGTGGTATAGTGAACATTACCAAATCATAGTATTTTCTTTAAAATTAGTCGTGTTATATATAAATTTTTACTTAATTGCAAAAAAAAAAAAACAACAACAATTCATGTAAACAAACAACAATTTCAATAATATAATATAAAATTAGCTGATTTAAGGTATACCACATTAGGCGCACTTGAGGTTAATGCAGATATTTATTAATTTTAAATTATTTACTACAGCTATTGAGTAATTGCATATATTGTTCACTAATTTGGTACTTCCCAATTACTTTAGTTATACACTTAAAAACTTTTAAATGCACCTTTACAAGAAAACTTTATTTGTTAACAGCACCCAAAAAAAAGTCGACTTTGCAGCCAATCGAATTTTTCGACACTCACACTAAGAATGACTTTCAAAAATAAAACAGATCAGAGTTTTCTTAATTTTTTGAGAGCGGAAAACCATTTAGATTGGTTTCATTACGCTTGATTTGTTAGTTTAAGAAAAAAGGCACTGTATCACATTACCAGCCTATACCACATTACCCGCTCTTACTCTATACATACATATGGTAAATTAGAAAATATTCACATTTCGCATATCGCTAACAGTTTCCAATTTCGCCAAAACAATTGCAATATCGCCAACCGTAAATTTTCATCTCCAAAGGCATTAGAAAATTCCCACAATTGAAAGCCCTGCCACTGACAGTTTAAAAGCGGAAAAAATTTAATGTTTCCTTTTTTGTTATTTATAGCATTTTCAGTTTAAATAAAACATTTTTCAAATAAAACGAAACCTTTTTCAAATTAAACGAAACCTTTTTCAGAATAAACGAAACTTTATTCAAAATAAAAGAAACTTTATTCAAAATAAACGAAACCTTTTTCAAAATAAACAAAACTTTATTCAAATTAAACGAAACTATATTCAAAAAAGGTAAACATTTTTCAAATTAAATAAAACCATATTAAAAATTTTGTAAGAATTTAGTTTTTATTTTGCTAAAGAAGGTGAAAGAGCTCATGGTGTTTTTTTCCAACCGTAAAGAGAAGGAATATGACTCTAATTGCTACGACAGATAATACTGGCTTTGTTTACCATAAAGTTATTTCTGTATCCACTGTGAATTCGGCCCGTTTCCAAGTATTTCTTCGGGAGTTCTTAGATAAAATTGAAAACAGCCCAATGTTACAAAACTCATTTTTAATTATGGAGTATGCCAGAATCCATAAATCCCAAGTAATATGACATATGGTGGACAATAGTGTATGTACATTAAAATTTTACCACTTTATTCTCCTATGCTGAACCCAATAGAGAAGACAATTTCAAAGTTAGAATTTCATTCCCAATCATTATTAAGTTTTTTTTACCACTGATCGTAACATTGTAAGTGTCGCCTCTTCATTAATCAGTAATTCAAAGAAATCCAAAAAATAAATTCCCTACAAATTTTAAAAATGGTTTAATTTATTTTGAAAAATGTTTAACTGTATTTGAATAAAGTTTCATTTATTTTGAAAAAGTTTTCGTTTAATTTGAAAAAGGTTTCGTTTAATTTGAAAAAAGTCTTATTTAAACTGAAAATGCTATATAACTGCGAAGTATAAATTTCGTTTATTGTAACGGACATATTCAAAAAAATTCAATTTATTAACTTTCAATAAACCAAATTTTGTATGGAAATTTGGCGGAATTTTTGTATGGAAATATTTTTTATGAAAAAGGTCTCAAATAAATAAAAAATTTTAACTAAAGTTGCTCGTTATTTTTTTAATATAACTTTTCTTGTTTTGTGTTCTTAATTTTTCATTAATATTTTCATATTAATTGCAAATAACCTTTGTCTTACAATAAACCTTAAAAAAAATTTTAATGCTTTTAATTTGGTTATATTTTTTCACATTTGGATACTTTTTCAAAAATTTTGGTTGTATAAATTGTATCGGTCGTGGCAGCACTGTCCACGATGTCGGAAAGAACGCTTTCCCTGCAGATATCGAGACTAGTCCATACATGCGTGTAAAGAGTAGACCATAAAGGAGTAGGAGTACTCCAAAACTACTCCAATTATATGGTAAAAAGGTGGTCTATTTAACATTAAGATGTCCTAGGAGTGGACCATATAACCCACCGATGTAGTCCTTAAACTACTCCATGGAGTACTCAAGTGGATTACCAATGTGTAATACTGTAAACTATAGCAGTTGTTGGCAGCACTGCATGTTAATTTGTCTAATATGGTCCATACTACAGTACATTGGACCATGTTGTAAGTAGTCCATTTAAGCCACTTTGGACCACGTAGTCCAATATTATCTGCAGGGTTCTTTCGCACAAATACATTTGAAACAAAAACAAACTTTTAAGAATTTGTTTTAAAAGTAGACTGTTAATAAAAAATGTTGATAAATTGGGTATTTTGCACAAACATACCTAAATTTAAAAATTTCATAATCATGATTTGAGAAAAAAAATTATTAAATCATCATTCTGGTATTGCTAGCCATGATAGAATCTTCAATGAAAATTTGTTGCTGAAATGTATTAATTATAGCCCACCTTCCGGTAGGCATTTAAAAAAAATTGTTTTTAGACTCATTAGAGTGCTCCTCTCCACGGAAATCTTTAGTAAAAGGCGAAAGATTTATTCGACAACTGAAGAGAAGCCAGAGTGAAGAAACATGACAAAAAATAATCATTAAGTTCTCAGCTCAACACAAACTAAATGAGAATTATAAAACAGGTAATCGAAACAGGGATGTTAAATGGAATTTTACATTTTGTACCAACTCCAAAAAAAAGTGTACTTTTTGGACATTCACTTTTTTTTTAATTTATTAAAACAACAAAGAAAGTACATAAAAATTCAATTGTGCAGGAAAAAATAAGGAAAAATGACAAACAATAAAACAATAAAAAATGGAGAAATTTTATAAATGAATTTAAAAATTAATCCAAATTTCGATATTTTAATCTGGCTTAAGTTCATTGAATTTAATTTTCATTAAATTATTTTTATGAAGAAAGGAATTTTACAACATGAAATTAATTAAAATTTATTTATAATTTTTCATTGTTGACTGAGTTGGGAATTGAACCCAGGTTTTTACGGACAGGTTGCCCTGACTAGTTTCGATTGTAATCACACAAAGTAAAGTAAAGTGTGTCACGCATACAGCGTCGCCCCCCTTACCAACAAACTTCGTCTGTATGCCTTTCAATTGGCACATTGTAAAAGGGCAATAAACGCTCTATACACCACAATTCTAGTCGCAGTTTTAAGCGCCCATTACATTAACGATTTGTTGTACAACATAAATGCAATGAAAAAGACTCAATAATTTGTTTGCTATACTAAAAATTCAAAAAGGGGGAACTATTAGCCTATTTCCGATGTGCGAAAGAACTATTTTCTTTCAAACAACTACATTTAAAACAAATTCTAAAAACTTTGTTTTTGTTTTAAATGTAGTTGTACGAACGAAAGAATTCTTTCGCACATCGGAAATAGGCAGTATGAAAAATTTTTAAATTGTACCAAATGAGTCACGGTAGTACCACGCTACTTTAGAAGGTCAAAATGTACCAAAAAAAAGTACAATTGTACCACGTTAACATCCCTGAATGGAAATAAAAACAACCACCAAAAACAATAAATAGCCAATACACTATTGTGCGATATGAAAAATTAGAAGTCAGAAACTTTCTTCGTCTTTCTTTATTTTGTACAGTTTCGCGTCTTGTTCTTGTAGTTACAAGTAGCGTTGTCATATTTTGTTTTATTTTCAAAAATCTTTATTTATGAAAAATAACTATTCCGGCCAAAAAAAACTTTTTTTACAACTCGTTAAAAAAAATCACTAGAACTGAAAATGTTTAATTCTATTTATTAAAAAACGTGACATACATAAATAAGTAATATACAGATGTACATATTAATGAACTTTAACTCCCATATTCATAAAAAATATTTTAGGTTTATAGCAGGAAACGAATTTTCTATAAAAATTTGTTTAAAAAAACCTTTATTAATCACAAATATTTTTTATGAATATGGGGGTAAATATATAAATAAAAATTTAATTCATCCATTTGTTTTATATCACGTATTTAACCCTTACATTTTTTAAATGAGTTAAATGAACTGAGTGATTTTTTTTTCAATTATAACAATTCCATATTATAAGCTTCTTTAATGTCAGAAAGACGATATCTGTTAACAAGATGAAAACTACGAAAAGTAAGAAAGAGAAACCAAAAATGTCCAGTACAGATAGTCATGTACTTCACACTTTACCTTTTCGACCCCTCGCCTACAAACTTCGTCAGTCCGGCAAGAAATGTCCATAATGTAAATTGGGACTTATATAAAAAAAATTTTGTTTACATGACCAGGTCAGAATTATTGTTGCTTCCAAACAATTTAGCGGATTGTGAGGATTCATCCCACTTTTTTACAGGCTAAACTTTTATGCAAAACCTTTTACTAAAAACGAATTTTGTTCCATTAGGAAACTGATCCCTTTAAATAGCTGTTTACAACCTTAGACCTGCATAAAATTAAAAAACTGAGTAAGAATGTGGTACATGAAGACAAAAACACTAAAATACATTTCAATTATCAAATTTATTTGCACCTACGGTAGCCAGATTTAAAATTACAAAAAAAAAAATACAATTAATACAAAAAAACAGTACAATCAAGAAAAAACAGTACATATTTTTTATCGTATGACACTATTTAAATTATATATTTTAAACTTTTGATTCAATATGCAATCACTAGAGATGTAACGACACGTTTTTTTGCCGATACAATACCAATAACGATACTAAAATAGTTATATCGCCGATACCGATACGAATAATAAATTTAAATTCGAGGTAAAATTAACATACCTCAAGTAGAATTATTTCTTTATTATACAAAATTACAGTGAAGGAGATTATTTATATTTAAAATTGATTTTAATAATATTTTAAAAACTACGAAATGTATTTAAATTCATAGTAAAATTTATTTATTTTTTAAACCAAAAAAAAGAGAACATTTTAAGTCCGTTTTAATTAATTTGGTTCAGCAGCACCAGTGCATGTGCATTGTTAATGTTAGATGTTCTGCATATGTGGACCGCAATAAGATGGCACAAGCATTTAATACAGTTTTTTTCAAGTTTAATTTTTTAAACCAAAATTTACACTTTAAATCACTTTTCACAATTAAAATGAAGGCAGAAATGAAAAATAAACAGAAACGGCAAAAAATTACGAAAAAATTTAGTAAAAAAGAGATTGAAAATTGCGCAACTAAATTGCTGCATGTGAACATAAAGGCAAGTTCAAAAGAATAAAAATTCCCTAGGAGTTTTTTCCCTTTTCCCATGTTTTTCTATTAAAATTCCATTGAAAAAATGGGAAAAGGGAAAAACTCCCGGGGAATTTTTATTCATAATTGGGCTGAAAATAAAAGAAAATGAAAAGCAGACTTGCGCAACTAACTAATTAACGTATTCCATTGGAACTTTGTTGAAGGAAAAAAAATTAATGAAGTCAACTTGGATATAAGAAATTTTTAAATATGATTTTGAGTATTTATCATGGTACAATTAATAAGGCAACCCTAGTTCTACAACAAGGCAAAAACAACATGTATTTTGTTGGTAGGAAAACATGATTGATTGTCAAAACTATGTGTATTTCTAGCAACAATAAATATTCTTATTTGTAAACAAACAAAATTGTTAACCAATAGTGACATAATGTAAGGTTCGTAAACATTATTCAGATGGGCTGCTGAGGTTATCTTATTTATTGTATGGTATTTATTTAAAATTGTGAAGTTATTATTTAATATTTCCATAACGTTGGATCAAAATAAGGAAATTTGTAAAACAAAAGTTAAGAACGTAGGTATGCCTTATTTCATAAAATGTTTTTAAAATTTAATAAATTTTTTATGAAAATTTTCTGTAATAAATTTTTTGGTTAATTAAATAATTGTTTATGAATACATGGTACAGTTGTACCATGTATGAACATACGGGGTATGTATCTAAATAATAAATATCGATCTATTTTTTTAATAATAAAATTTTTAAATAAAATGAATGAAAAGCTTTTTATTAGAATATTCATCTCAATTTGGTAATTTTCAAAAAAAACAGAAAAATGTTTGAGAGTTTTCTGTTATATTTATTATGTGCTTTATCCAAGCGACATGCGATTGATTGTGTAGTAAAATTTATATGAAATGTACTCTGTTTTTTGAGTGCTTGAAAAATAATCATTTGAATTATTATTCATCAAAATTGCCTTCTAGTTAAGAATAAAGCTTCGTTCACAATAGGCAGCAACATTTTTTCACTGGTGTTCATAATAGAGCAACAATTTTTTTCGTAACCACACAGACATTTTTAGTTAAGAAACCCATTCCCTAATTTTCCCAGAACAAAATTACGTATTTATTATTATTTTTTAAAACTTTTTGTTAAAATTTTCATTTAAAACTAAATAAAATTTTTATAAACGTCGTCATCAACAATTTCATACAAATTGTTGCTGAAGTAGAAGTAGATCCAACTTTTTAAAAAAAAATAGTTACATTTTTGTTCGAAAAATTTAAGGAAAATATATGAAATACTTTGGGAAGAAATAAGATAGAAGAAAAAACGAAATTGTTGCTAGCATTGTGTACGAGGCTTAAAAAAAGATATTCAATTTTTAAAATATACGAACTAAACTCTCAATTCTAAAAATCACTTATTGCAATTAATATATTTCATGCAAATATTTTATTAAGATAAAATTTATCACAAAAGGGGTGTCATCATTTATTAGCCAGTCTTAATATCTTCATAACTAAATCATACTAAAACCTAAGACTTCCATGAAGCGATATCATAAAATATCTATAACAAAGAATCACACCCGGACAAGTCTAGAGAAAACCCGCTGAAAATGCCAATACAGGAAAAATTCTGAACTCCCCAGTAAAAACTTACATTGCAAAGTAATCAGTTAAAAAGCTAATATACCCAGCAAAAACTTGGTAATGACTTGCAATTACTGAACAACTTACTTTTCAATGACTACTTCATACCATCTGCATTACATAGAAGTAGTTGAGTAATGGCTGACATATAATCTGTTACATAAGTACTTGTTTATAAGTTGATTATGGAAATTTATAATTCATTCATAATAAATTGCATCTACGGTTTAATTTTTTTCAAATCTAATACAAATTGATTTTAAATATTTATTCTTACAATTTGTTTTTTTTTTTTTTATTACACTGAAAGAAAAATGCTTCATATATTTAATGAATAATTTTCATAAAAAAATTTTCCTTGGGTAAATGAAAATTTTCATAGTCTAAATGGAATTTCATAGTTAGAATGAAGTATTTTCGTTAAAATCGCTTCATTGGATTTCGTAATTACGTTAAAAATTTTCATTGGATATATGAAAACTTAAGTTTGTCCAAGTTAAACAAAAAATTTTAATTGGGAACATAAAAAAACAATATACAAACATAACTATATTCATAAATTAATACAAAATTATAGTTTCCTTAAAGAAATGTTTAATTGTTAATTAAAAAAATGTAAGATTTAATTATTTCATACATCTAATGTTACATGTTTGCCATTAATTTTATGAAATCAAAA
Organism: Pollenia amentaria; assembly: GCA_943735925.1. Classification (NCBI taxonomy): domain Eukaryota; kingdom Metazoa; phylum Arthropoda; class Insecta; order Diptera; family Polleniidae; genus Pollenia; species Pollenia amentaria. The sequence continues at coordinate 175,217,016 of OX031010.1, read as the reverse complement.
AATTTTTTTATAAAAGCAACATATTTCAATAATTGCCTTCATAAATTTAAATTTTCATTATGACAATAAAAATGTCATTTTAGTAATGAAACAAAAACTTTCAATCCACTTTCAATCAGCGTTTTTATTGTTATTATGGATAATTTAATCTCATATTTACGCTCTTAATAATTGAGTAAAAAACATAGTTTTTTTATGCAAAAACTACAATGCCCCAGTAGACAAGCTGGTAGTGAGCTAGTCTATCAGCACCGAGGTTGCGCGATCGAATCCCGCCAGAGGCAGAAAAAAAAAACAAAGTAAAAAAAAACAAAGTAAAATAAAATAAGAAAAAATAGAAAAACAAATAAAATAAGGTAAAATAAATAAAATAAGAAAAAATAGAAAAAAAAAATAATTAAAAAAAAATAATAAAAAAAATTTTTTTTTAAAGTCATTATTTAAGTCCCTATTTGTAAGCGAATGTGGTAATGACTTATTTAACTCCCTATTTGTAAGCGAATGTGGTAATGACTTATTTAACTCCCTATTTGTAAGCGAAGGTGGTAAGTACTTGCCTCCAATGACATCACCGTGTTAAAATAATGAGTTAAAATGCCAATGTAGAAGTAGTGATGAGTCGTTATATTAGCTTTTTAACTCATTACTTTTCAATGTAAGTTTTTGCTGGGTAACTACTCTTCACCACTTCTACAATGGCATTTTAACTCATTATTTTAACACGGTGATGTCATTGGAGGCAAGTACTTACCACCTTCGCTTACATATAGGCAGTTAAATAAGTCATTACCACATTCGCTTACAAATAGGGAGTTAAATAAGTCATTACCATATTCGCTTACAAATAGGGAGTTAAATAAATTTAAATAAATTTTCACTACCCTGCATCAAGGACATATTCATACCCAATAAACCAGAGAACGATATGATTGCAAATCCGTTATGACATTTTCATGGAAAAACGATATTATAAGGAAAGGTACAATTTAAATACTATCGTTTATGATATAAGACCGATGTCATATATTATATATCACCTAGACGATATCGTTATAATATCGTTTGGTTGATTGAATAGTGTGGCTTTTATTCAAAATTTTAATTTTAAAATACATACCAAAACCAATTAAGTACTTAAATTTTTCATATTCAAATTCATATTCATTTATAACTAATAAAAAAAAACAAATTGTAAGAACAAATATTTAAATATCAATTTGTGTTTGATTTGGATAAATAAAACCTTAAATGTATTTTATTATAAATTAATTATAAATTTCGTTAATCAAGTCATAAACAAGGGCTTATGTATCAGATTATATGTCAGCCATTACTTAACTACTTCTATATAATGCAGATGGTTTGAAGTAGTCATTGAAAAGTAAGTTGTTCAGTAATTTCAAGTCATTACCTAGTTTTTGCTGGGTCTGTTATTTATGCATATGTCATGCTTAAATTATTTCTTCGTTTCCTTCTTAATGCTTAGTAGCAAACTTAATTTAATGTTTATTTTATATTCCATTTATCTTTGTAGAGCTCCTATACATATGCCCATGCCAATGCCCACAGGTCAACCTCCAGCAGTTGGGTAAGTTAAAACATAATAAATGAAATATTCATTGAACCATATTATTTAATATGAAAATATATATTTACAGAATTCATCCCAACATGGCTCCTTATCCTCCAATGCCTGCAGCTAGTATGAATCCTCCTTCTTATGATGTAGCGGTTAGCGGTGCGGGTGTAGGACATCCTAACGATACTGCTTATCAAAAACAAGCTCCTTACAATCCTAACTTTCAAATGTAAACAAGTTTTTCCATATTGATTTTTTAAAACAAAAAATATTGAATTTTTAAAATAACCAACGACTTCAAAAGGGGAACTTTTTTTAATAAAGACTTTTCGTAAAATTAGCAGAAAGTTGCCATAGAAATTAACGAAAAACATAAATTTAATTATATTCATACAAATGTATGAAAATATGTATTTGTTATCAGTTATCAGTTATTATTTAACTTTTTCAAACCAAAATTTGCTAACAAAGATCAAAATTTAAAACAACATTTTACCAAGTGAATGTCACATAATTCCACAAATGTTATTTGCTGTAGAAAATGTGTTACCAAGTATTCCAAAAACAATATAAACTTAAAATTAATTTAATGTTACTATAAACCAAAAAAATATCCTTAGCTATTTGTATAAGAAGAAAAAAATAAATAAGTAAAACATTTTTTGTACTCGTATAAATAACTAAATAAAACTGTGAATTCAACTGTTGCATAGAAATTACTTAAGTATCAATTAAACTGATGCAGAAGCTTTCATTATTGTGATATAATTTTTATATTAAATAAAAAAGAATTACAATAGATTTTTTTTCTATTCTTTTGAAAATAAATATGTATTAATTTTTGTGAAATTTAAAAATATACCATCAAGGCGAATTCATTACAGGTGGTCTTAAAAGCCCTGCTGATAATTTTTTTTTTTTTTTTTTGCTTTAAATTTGTTGAATGTCAAGTTTGGTTTATTATCTGTTTTGTTTCTGTTTTGTCATTGTACAATGATTTTACAAATTCATTATCTGTAATGAATTCGCCTTGTATACAATTTATTCACTTCTCATTTCTTTCGTATTGGACTTTTAATAGGCACTCTAAATCATAAACAGTTAAAACTTAAAATGTATCAAAATCGTTTTTTTTTTTTTTTTTTTTTCATAAACCAGTTTACAATTCAAATCTCTGACGATCACGAAATTTTCGTTTGCGTCACTGTCTTCCTAAACTGGATAAATACCGTTATGTTAATTGAGTCGCATATAACATCATCAACTAAAGAGTACTATTTTTAATTGTTACAACGGCTTCCAGATTTTTATCGTCAGTTTTACGATTTTGGGGTCCAAAATGGCCCATTGACGATTTTTCAAAGCACAAATTTTGTACTAATTTACAAAAGTTTTTAGTATTATTTCGTATTTTTGAATAACTTCCTGGATACTTTCGTTTATTTGGTTAAGTCCATAATTCAAATATAAATACAACTATAAATATTCCCGGGGAAATGAGTTCCCTAGGAATTAGTTTTTCCCGGGAATAAAATTCCCCTATTCTAAACAGGCGGAGAGAATAGTTTTATGGGAAAGGGAATTTCGATTTTCGATCAGCTTGTTTTAAAAGTTGCAAAAAAATATTGTGAAAAACAAGCGTACGAAGTGAAGAATTAAAAATTTTAAATAAATAAAAATGTTAAGTGTAGCATTTCTGGTGCTAGCTGAAGAAGCAGAAGCTGTGGAAGAGCAAAATTCCAAAAACGGGCAAAGGATTGCAAGGAGAGAGTTGCGTGATGACGCAAACCCACTGAAGTTGCCGCAAACATTGTAAGTATATGAAGATGCGATTATGATTTATTTATTTGGAATACCAGCGAATTATGACCACATTTTGAGCAGGAATATCTGAAAGGCTGCAATAAAATTTAGCTGATTGGTTTTATATATTAAAGAAATTCATTCAAAGTGCCGCAACGTAATTGAGCGAACCAATGGTGTTCTCAAAATAGATTTAGATGCATTATTGGCGCTAGAGAGCTGGCGCTACGCTCCGAAAGAGACAGCTAAAATAATAAGTGTTTGTTGTTCTTTGCATAACATCTTTATTATATATGCAATACTAATGCAAATGATATGGAAAACTTGAAAGCTTTTACTGCTGAAGAAAGTGATATGGTGTCATTAGCCTCACATCAGTATTTGTCTGCAGCCCAGAATATTAGTAATAATATTGAAAATAATTTATAATATTATTTTACGAAAAGAAATACAGGCCACATACATACATATATATAATTTTTCAGTAGAGACAAAAAACTGTTTTATTTTTATATGTGCAATTGCATTTTTTTTTTTTGTTTTTGGCAAAATACTAGAGAAAATTTTTTTTTTTTTTCTTATTATTTATTTATTGAATCTTCATATATTAAATATGAACTAACAATAATTAATCAAATCTTATACTAATACTTTATTTTTGTCCTGCCAATGCTAGACGAAAATTTTTCACATATGTAGATGTTTAGCGCTCTTCTTGTCTGATGAGTCCTGCTGTATCTCTTCTCCTTAATCTAGAGTGGCCGCTGTAATTTAAAATATTTCGAGCTAGTGGATTTGGGTGCGACTCAAGTCTTTAAATATTTAACTGCATACTTCGTAATAATAGTTTTTACTAACGGCACATTGAGATTCTTGTGAATATTTGAGTTTTTAACATACCAGGGAGCGGCTGTGATTATTCGAAGAAGTTTATTTTGTCGCCTTTGAATTTTTTCGATATTAGAAGCCGAGGCAGTGCCCCATAACTGAATACCGTAGCACCAAATTGGTTTTAAGATAGAGTTGTAAAGTAGAAGTTTATAATCGAGACTAAGAACAGAGTTTCTTCCAATAAGCCAATTAAGTTGAATTGCTTTTAGTTTCATTTGTGTTAGTTTTGCTTCTATATGGCATTTCCATGTTAAACGCCGATCTAGATGAATTCCGAGATATTTTACATGCGATTGTTGGGGCACTAATTGATTATTGATTTTAATAGGGGGACATGACTCCCGACGCAAGGTGAATCTTATATGTACGCATTTTTGCTCATTAACCTTTATCCTCCATTGTTTTAACCACTTTTCCAGTTCAAATATATGATCCTGCAAGTAGCGAGAAGCTTCATGACAGTTTTCGTGTACGCTTAAAAAAGCTGTATCATCAGCAAATGTTGAAGTTAGGGTGTGGTTGTTTGTTGGCATGTCTGAGGTATATATTAGGTATAACAGTGGGCCCATGATGCTTCCATGAGGGACTCCAGCGTCAATTGGCTGAGGAGAACTTATAAAAGCACCTTGTTTAATAATAAACTTTCGACCGACTAAGTAGCTTTCTAACAGCTTGTGTGTGTTTACTGGTAAATTTAGCTTCAATTTATGTAATAAGCCTTCATGCCAGACTTTATCAAAAGCTTGAGAAACATCGATGAAGAGGGCGGAACAATATTTTTTTTCTTCAAAGGTTTTTCTATGTTCTATGCTATGTTCTCTTCTAAAGCCGAATTGATGGTTTGGAATACATCTATTTTCATTTAAAATTGGGATTAATGTTGACACTAAGAGTTTCTCAAACAGCTTTAATATATTAGATAATAAACTTATAGGTCTATATGACTCAACTTTTGTAGGATCCTTTCCTGATTTAGGTATCATGGTAACTAGGGATACTTTCCATTCCTGAGGGTAGTAGTCAAGGCGTAAAATAGCATTAAAAATAAAGAGAATAATTTTCTTTGCTATGCTGGGTAGCTCCAAAAGCATTTTGTTACTGATCTTATCAAAACCAGGGGCTTTCTTCGGGTTTAAATCATGAATAGCCTTTTCGATTTCTCTTATCTCAAATCTTAGTGGAACAGCTGCTCTAACAGCAACGGGTGGTAACTCGACCGCCATATCGAGAGATGTGTGAGCGGTAAATACGGTTTTCAAATGATTAACAAAAAGATTTCCTTTTTCTATATCATTTCTTGCCCAACTTCCGCTTAAGTTTCTTAATGGTGGTTTAGTTATAACTGGTCTTTTAAGATTTTTAGCTGCACGCCATAATGAGTAGTCTGATTGTGAGTTGCATCAAGTTCCTTAAGATATTTTTCAAAGGATGCAGTTTTTTGGGACTGCAGTAACTTTCTTAGCCTTTTTGTGCACTCTTTTAATAAAGTCTTAAGTTGGGGGATCTGTGCAATTGCCACTCTCTTCGAACTCTCCTTTTTTCAGTCAATAGACGCTCGACATCTATAGAATATATGATATTGTTTTTGGTTTTTTTGAGGGTTGTGCTGGAATGTTGAACAGCTAGTTTGAGATAACTGTCAAAATTAACAATAGCGAGATCCACGCTCTCCGGTGTGCTTAGCGGAATATTTTCTGTGCAATGGGCACTAAGATATTTTTTATATTTTAACCAATTTATTTGTGAGGCTGATTTCGATAAGTACCCAGTCGGAGATACGATTCTATTTGGAATCATTATAGTAACAATTGTAGGTGTGTGATCGGAAGATAATTCTAAGGAAGCTTCAACATAAATCGTTTCTGCGGGGATGTTTTTAACCACTCCAAAATCTATGACATCTGGAACTTTTTGCTGATCAGTAGGCCAATATGTTGGTTTACCGCTCGCTAGAACTAGAGAAAATTATGTAAGATTTTTACTATAGGTAGATATGACCACTGTAAATCGATTTCTTGCTTATAGGGATGGGCGAATTGAAAAAATATATCGATATATATCGTATCGATATTTTTTAAGAGTATCGATATTTATTAATTAAAAATATCGATATATCGATGTATCGAACTTATTAAGCTGAAATTATTACCAAATTTAAAAACTTAATATGTATACCTATGTCAATACATATTTACATATGTACAAACATATTACATGTAATTCCATTCTAACTTTTTATTTTTTCTTTTAACTTCAAATTTAATGCCTGTCGCTCGATTTCGAACGAAACTTTCATTCGATTAACTTTTATTTAAAGCCAAAACCAATTTTAAAATTTAGCTTTTAAGGTAAGTTAGGCGAACGAAGTTTTCGTTTGAAATCGAGGGACCGGTAGTTAATTCTACAATAAAAAAAAATTTAAAAAAAAAAGTAAAGAATACAAAAAAAATTTTATTTATTCGCCATATGAAATCTAAAAAAAAATTATTTGGGATTATATAATGCCGGATTATATGCTGCCGGTAAACGAAACTTGTGACACATACTATAAAAGTAAACTGTGCAATATTTTATGGGCAACTATTAAATTGTTGAATTTTATTATAAACAGATCTTAAAAATATCGAATTCGATAGTCGTAGATAAATATCGATGTATCGATATATGGGTATTTTTAATATCGGCGATATATATCGATTATAATTTTTTTAAATATCGATATTTTGATATATCGATATCAAGAAGATTTCCAGTTCAATATTTTGAAAATATATATTTTCCTGATATAAGGAGTAGTTTTGATAAAGATTAGTGTACTCACAGTATGAACTTTATAACATGGAATATTTTAATGAACTTTCAACACTGGATCGTTTCCAAAGTTTGTTCGATTTTAGTTTCACTCGAATTCGATTTCCAGAACATGTCTGACTATGAATTTCTAAGTTCGTGAATGAACGAATACAAAAAATTATATTGGATACATTTTCAGAAACCTTCATTGTCGTTTTTCTCTACTACGACTTTTTGGCATATGCGCCAAATCAATAATGAGTTAACGATATAACTCTTTACTGCCAATGCAACTTTTCTCATGATCTGTAATAGCGGAAGTCATTTTGCTACCGTGTTTGACACTGTCTGCGGTTCATCTGCTTTAGGAAAGTATTTTAGAACATAAAAATATTTATTTGCATAGCAGTGGTGCATTTACGAATATGCCCGATCTTAATACATATGTATACTCTTACATAAATTTGAAAATAAAACAAGTACGATTATTTATAGTTTTATAAACTTCTATATATTTATTAGTTTTTTTTTCTAATAGATAATATTAAAGGTACAAATATACATACTTATGTAGTTACTTATCAAAATACATAAAATTTACCAAAAAAAAAATTTTATAATACAAAAAATATTAGTATAATAATTTATATTCGTGCTCTAAATAGTACATATGTACTCTAAAATAGTACATACATATAAAAAAAGATTCCTTAAATATATAAAATCGATTAATTTAAATTGTTTTTTAAACCAGGGGGCAAGGCAAATTCTGGCAGTCGTGATCGAATACTTTTTCGATTCGAAAGCAATTTTATTTCTAATTCTTTTCATTGATACTGAACTAATCGAAATTATTTTTTCGGTGTTGTAAAGCATTTATTTGAGTTTTCACAACACTGAAAAAATAATTTCGATTCGTTCAGTATCGACTGAAGGAATTAGAAATAAAATTGCTTTCGGATCTAAAAAGTATTCGATCACGACTGCCACAATAAGCCCCCAGTACAAAAAAATAAAATGAAAACAATTGACTTGTAACAAAGTTTTTTTTAACTCTCGCTTTTATTTTATTGGCATCAAATTTGATTGTGGATCTGCAATTCCTGCTGAGGGTTGTATGCTAAAAGTAATATATACATATATAATATTAATAAAAAAAAAAAATAACAATATATTTTTAATATACATATAAACATTTTGCAAAACTGGAAATTTTATGGTGTTTTGATTCGATTTGATAACAAAAAAAAACGCAGTTTTTTCAGTGAAACTTTTCTTTTAAAAAACAAAATTTTGAAATGAAAATCTATTTTTCATAATATTTAAAAGTTTTCACATTTTTCCCCTTAATTGCCTCTTGTTCTCGAAACAATTTAAGTGTATGGCCCAAGGCGAATTCATTCCAGGTAATCTCAGTAATACAAGTACAACTCGTACAAAAACCACAAACAATATGTTTTTGTAAAATCATTGTACAATGTCAAAAACCGAAACAAATCAAAAGAGAAACAAAGATAATAAACAAAATTTTGACATCCAACAATTATATAGCTAAAGAAAAAAAGTTACAAGCAGGGCTTTTAGGATCACCTGTAATGAATTCGCCTTGGTATGGCCCCAAAAACATACTGCCTGCTTTTCAAAAAAAAAAATAAAAAGTTTCGTTTGGGAATTTACATCCACGGACAGTTTGAATATTTCAGGAGTGGGCTTTATATGGGACCTATAAATTATAATACTGTTCTCACAGTATTATAATTGGTTGCAGTTTTACTTCATTTGACCTGATTTAAATAAATTTCACAGTGCTTAAACAAAAATCGGAATGGTAGGAAACCAAAAGGAAATGAAAGTTGACGTTTTCCATAACAAAACCTTCAAGGATTTTTTGGTTCAGTAGTGCGATTCACTAACTTTTTTTACGATTATCGTATTGTTAAAATAAATATAACGAAAATTTTTCGAATTTGCTATTTAGTAACATTTTTAACGATATTCGCTGTCGATTAAAGTCAGCTGTTACTTCAAGCATTTTTTTTTTCATTATTTGAACGACAATAATTTACGTTGTGTTTATTTAATCGATAAAATATATTTTATGTTTAAAGTGGCTGAGGCCCTCTTTTGTGCTTTTCGTTTATTTTAAAATTTTGTAGACAGAGATGTTACAAAAACTAAAGATGTTTACAATCGTTAAAAATAAATTACAGAATCACACTTTCGTTACTGCAAGCGAATATATATGTCGACAAAAATTATGATTGTCGGATCGTTAAATGTAAGTGATCGCACCACAGTGCTAGATTTTTTACGATCATTTGAAGTTGGTGATTTCGGAACGATGTCTAACAAAAAAAAAAAACATTAAAAATTTTGTAAAATTATGCTTATTTTTTTTTATTATCCTGGATAGTTGTGGTATCTAATTGTTTTTGGGATCGAGGAATCAATTCTTTATATTTATTTTTACCTAAAAATCATGCTAGATGGCGCTGTCATACAACTTTAGCTATTTGTAGATTGTCATAGAAAAAACAATGTTTTTACCATGGTAGAATAAGTACAAGGTATAGTCATTAGAAATTTTGTTCTCAATTTTAAAACCCATATAACGTCAAACAAAAGAAAATAAGGAAAAATTAAAACAAGTGTCAAAAATCAAATAAATAAATTTTATTTTTTGAAAAATTTTGTGATACCAAATTTTAACCAAAAATCAATTTCAAATAAGCAATTTATTGAATAAAATATCTATATATATAAAAATAAGTCCGTATATGTACGTCGCCGAACTAATTATAAACGCGTCGTGCGATTTCAACCAAACTTATACACTACGTAGGCAGGTTTATATGAAGTTTGGTTGAAATCCGATAACGCATGTGTGTGCGGTGCGTATGTGAATGTTTTGCCGTGCGATGCAGGCAACGGGCCCGCTAGTAGTTTTATATAAAAAGGTAAGTTTGCAACATCTAAAAAGTGCAAAATATGTTGAAATTTAAACATTTGCAAATGAGTAATATTTCGTCCTTTGACATTCCATGGGTAAATAATGACAACTCTCCCTAATGAGCATACCTGGTACTTATTATACTATGGTTTTTACTTTTTTCATTGTAAAACAAATTTCTAATAATATTTAGAAGTACATTTTATTATTATCAGTACATTCCTATTACAAATATGGTAGTTTTATTGAAAAAATATTCACCCCTATTATGAAAGTCAGCGTCGACATGAGTCGACGGCATCGGGACAGTAATTATATTTTCTGAGTTGTTATTGACATTGATTCCTATTGACAGTCACTTAATATTTTCTAGGGCGCTTTTAAGTCGACGTCGAGTAAAATTTTCTCTGTTTTAGTCGACGGGAAATTTTGCGACGACTCAATAAAAGTTAAAGAAATTTTAAGTAGAATGTAAACATATTTATTAATTCCGTTAAAATAAAAAAATGCTTATTTAAAAGAAGTTATGGGCTCAAATTTTAATAGTAAATTAAACGCGAAAAATCGGAAAAGTTTGCTAAGTAATTTTGCTTGACAGTAGATGGATTAAGTTATATGTCTCAATAAGATGACATAAATCATACACAACGTAAAGACCAAAATTTTAAGCAAAACTGAGTTTTTCGGGAAAAATTTTCAAAGTGGCTATACGAAAAACTTGTGCTTTATATGCTTGAGGAATACACGTTACAACGAAAACCAATATTAAAAACGTGACTGGAAAAAGAGAGACGATTTTCGTGATGGAATAGCTAATGTTATCCATGAATCTCTTGTGCCAGTAGATAAAATATTGTTACCACCACTTCATATTAACTTGGGTATTTTCAAAAATGTTCTTAAAGTGTTTTCTGTAGGATGGGCCTGCTTTAACTACTTTAAGATCTACATTTCCACGACTCTGTGCTAGCAAAGTAAAAGAAGGTATTGTATACAAATAAAATAAATAAAAATGTATTTAAAATATTTTTTTCCTAATATTACAGATATGTTTAATGGTTAATAAAAAGTAAGAAATTGGGTAATTCTTTGGATCAAAATCAATTAATTGGCAAGGAATTCAATAAAAGACATAATTGAGAATGTTCTTGGTAAAAAACGAGAAGCAGATAGTATACAAAAAGTTAAAGGACTCTTGCAAGCCATTGATGAATTTGGTGTGAATATGCCTTTAAAAATTAATTTTCTCCATCACCATATGGATTGGTTTAAAGACCAACTTTCCACCGAGTCTGATGAGCAAGGTGAACGTTTTCACCAATTTAACCATGGTAACAAGATACAGAGGAAAAAAACTATATTCTATGTTAGTAGATCTATGCTGGTGGTTAAAGGGAACCACCGATGAAGAGGATACTGATGATGAACAAGAGCGAGAAACATACACATATCCACAATCTACTGCTTCTGAAGCTTTTGCTACTTTTACCATGGAAATTGACAGTGATAGTGATGATGATTAAGCGGATCCAAAAAGACAAAAATAGCATTAAGATGTGGTTGCGAAAAAAAAATTGAATAGCAGGAAGTTAATCTATTTTTTTTTTTTTTTTGTTTTGTTCTGAAAGGCCGAAATTGTCCCCTATATCCCCTTGTGGTTCTATTTTTTTTTCAAAAATGCATTGCTAATGTGTCCATATAAATATGGAAATATCTACGTTTTTAATTTCATTTAAATCGGTTTGATAGTTTCCGAGAGGCAGAATTTCCGCTTTTCTCCCCTCTTGGTCCTTTTTAAACATGCATAGCTTTTTTGTCCAAAGAAATATGGCTCTATCTATATTTTAAATCTCATTAAAATTGGTTTGATAGAGGGTACAAAATCCTTATTCCGGAAAGCAGCTTGTATTTGGGCTATACGAAATTATGGACCGATTTGCCCCATTTTCAAAAGGCTTGGTCATTGTGCCAATTAGAACCTATGTACCAAATTTCATCAAATTATCTTCAAAATTGGCCCTGTACATTGCTAAGTGTCCATATAAATATGGAAATATCTACGTTTTTAATTTAATTTAAATCGGTTTGATAGTTTCCGAGAGTCAGAATTTCCCCTTTTTTCCCCTCTTGGTCCTTTTTAAACATGCATAGCTTTTTTGTCCAAAGAAATATGGATCTATCCATATTTTAAATTTCATTAAAATTGGTTTGATAGAGGGTACAAAATCCTTATTCCGGAAAGCAGCTTGTATTTGGGCTATACGAAATTATGGACCGATTTGCCCCATTTTCAAAAGGCTTGGTCATTGTGCCAATTAGAACCTATGTACCAAATTTCATCAAATTATCTTCAAAATTGGGCCCTGTACTTTGCGCACAAAGTTACATGGACAGCCAGCTAGCCATGGATATCGTTGGATCGATCAGCATAGTAGGACCTTTATTTAAAGGTTTTACACACATTGTCATAAACGCATAATACACTACTCTCCACTATAGTGTGGTGTGGGTATAAATATTTAAAGTTTAAAACAGGTTAATTAAACCAACTATTTTTTAAAATTTGTTGACTAAAACTTTTTTGAATCTAAAATATATTTTATGAATAAGTGTGTTTCATTTTAAGGAATCTCAAACACCGCAACTTACTTTGGAGGCTTCATGTTTGCAGATGCTGCATACAAGTGCTGTTGATTGTATTCATTGCAGACTTTGGGCAGTTGCATCACTGGTGCACCGGCATAAGATGTTACAATACCTTTTAATACATTTTTTTTCAAAAATAAATAAATAAAAAAACAATACAATTAAGTAATTCCACTTAAATAATTACCCTGCTCCACTACGGTCAAATTGTTTTCTGAACATTTTTTCTTGCGTCTCTCAAAAATGTAATAAATAAGCCAAAATATTATAAAAATTTTAATGGCCACCAAAACCCACAGAGTTGGACTCATTTCTTTAAAGTTTTTTTATTTATAAATATTTTTATAAAATATTGTTGCAACAAAATTAAGCTGCTGTGTTAGACTAAATTAAATGCGCACAGAATTTTAATTTGTATTATTATTGTTTTGTTCGTATTGTTGTTGCTGGTCCGTCTGATTTGTGGTGAAATTTTTATAAAAAATTATTTCTGGGAATCGTTAAGGTTGCCAGGCTTAAAAGTATTTTTTTATTTGTTTTAACACAAATTAGGTTATATTTTTAAAATAAATGCTATGTACTTTTATAAGACTTTAAAAGCTATTATTTAAAATATGTATATTGTTTTATTTATACATATAATAAAGACTTGGCAATATTTTTTTGAACAGCTGTTTATAAAAGTTGATTTCAATGTGCAAGATGACGTATACATTCTACGTCATGCAAAATAAATATTTCTCATACGCTTTGTATGTTTAATCAAACTACTACTACTCCACACACACACTCTTAGCAGTGATGCCAGTTGATTTTTGTTTGTTTATAACCATTATTTTTACATTAAATACTTTAACATATAAAGTTCTTCATTTGACCTTAAATTTTACGGTTTTTTTTAATTTGTTAATAAAATATAAAATACACCTTTTTGTTGAAACATTCTGTGCCAATGTGAGTTTTTCTCTTTTACACTGGCAACTCTGCTATTCTGTATATGCATAGTAGGGCTTGCAATATCCAAATCGTGACTACCAAAACCATCAAAATTCGAGATTTTTTCCTTAACTCAAAACACCGAAATTATTTCAATTTCGATTTTCGTAGCGCGTTTCCATAAAAGAATTTTCCAAATCCTAACTCTAGTATGACATGATCATGGTTATATTGTATTTAACGTTTAAATACAATTTTATTGCAGATATTTAAATTTGAAAAATATGAAAAATTTCACAATAATATAGTTCTAGGATGTAAAGAACGGTCTTAAATCGGGGATCGACACTGTTATAACTTTTTTAATAAGCCCTCGTCCATATTATGAAAATTTTTTCGCAAAAACATGTTTCACTACCGTCTTCATCAACTTGGTAAGAACAGTATGTCGCACATGAATTAAATTAGTGTAGACACTTCATGTTAATATTTCGTTCATATGCTGCCACCGTTGGCTAAACATATGTCTTAGAAACCATGTTCGTCATGTGGTCGCATTACAGTGTCATTTTCTGTCTACAACCAAAGCAAAAGAAACAAAAAAAAATTGTGGTAAATCACAACATGAGCATCAAAACGTATTTGTCAGTCCCAATTTACATTATACGATTTTTGTCGTTGCGATTCTTACCTTATTGGCGAGAGGGGAGAGAGGAATTAAAAGGGGTACACAAGCGAGTGTACTCTACGATTCGTTTTGTTCATTCATTCGTAGTGTCGAATTATACATATGTATACACAAGAAGTTGTAACGACAAAAATCGTACAATGTAAACATAACTTCAAAGAAGAAACGACAATAATCGCAACGACAAAAATCGTATAATGTAAATTGGGACAAGTACATGAACAAATTAATACCGTTGCTCTGCCGGCGTTATGTTCATGTCTTGTTCAAGTCGATAGCGCTATTTTATTTATTTAATGACTTACTACACAAGCACTTGATGCTTTTGCGTTTTCCACAAATCTACGGAGCCGAACACTAAGGAACGATATTTAATGTTTATTTTCGAGCTTATACATATATGTTTTATCATTAATGTACTTCATTAGCGATTTTAAGCGGTTTTTACACACTATCGGATTCGGTTTGCAGAACAGAGGGGAATACTAACATTTATGAAGTTTTGGCATAAAAAAGAAATTTTCGGTGTGGACCGATTTCAATAAAATTTGGTAAAAATAATTTAGGTTACCGCAAAACATTTTCGGAACTAATTTAACCTTAACATGTACCAATTAACTAATACCCTATTCGGCTAAGAATCAATTTCAGAATCGTTATTATGTTGTCCATCCGTCCGGCTGGATGTCTATGTAAACCTTGAGCGCATGGAACAGGTCGCAATTTTGAAGATAATTTAATTAAATTTGGTACACTGTTACGGTCTTCCATATCACAAAAAAAACGCTTCTTTCTGAATTTTTTCATATATTTTTTACACAGCAATCAAAATTAAACAGGTATGTGACGCAATCGATTTCTAAACGATAGATTTTAAAGGATGCTTATTAATATAATCTTACCTGTTTAAAAGAATATCGATAATTCTGAAATTAAGGCATTTTATGTACAAAATACCTTTTTTGAAGTAAATGGTAGATTAGGGTTTGCAATACCCTAATCTACAGTGAACATAGAAACATCCGATGCAGTTACCCTTAATTTAATTGAAAAAAATGTGTGTGAAAAAAAGATATTAAGATATTCAAAAATCTTTACTATTGTTAAAAATAAATTGGTATTTGTGCAAAAAACACCACAAAAAATTAATAAATAAAAATACAATTGATAATCATTCCAAATTATTTTTAGTACAGTGAAGTTTATTTTTAAGTTTTAAATACTGAATAAAGCAAAAACAATTTAATAAAAATAATTGAAATAAATTAAAATTTATACAATTTACACTTATACAATAGAATATATTACACTTTTTGTATACGTACCTATCTATGCACATATGTATATTTATACATACATACGTTTTAAATAAGTTTCCGAGTTTTGTAATTGTGTAACAGAAAATTTTTAAAGATTTTTCAAAAATGTCTAATTAATTTAATTTTCCATTTATATCTTGGAACCTTTTGTGTACGAGGGCGGATCAATAAGACCTTATTGGCCGACAAACTTACCTTGGCATTCTTCGGAGCCGGTTCACCCGGAGGAACCCATTGTTTATACTGCTGCTTGGTCTCCGGAGTGTTGTAATGGATCCATGTTTCATCCACAGTTACAAAACGCCGCAAAAACTCATTTGAATTGCGGTTAAACGACTCCAAACAATCCGTTATATGAAATGCAGTGTTGCATGCATACTGTCTCTGTATGTATACTGCAATAGCAGTTTTAATTAGAAAGGCAGCAAAAACAATTGTTTTTTTAAGTAATTTTAGTTAGTCAAAGTCAATATTCTGAGTTTTTTAACATAAATCAAAAACCACTTCTTTAAGTTTTAAAAAGTTGGATTTTTCAAAGTCTATAAAAGAATAGTTTTAAAGTGTATACAGACCAGTGTTCCCAATGAATAATTCGGAAATTACACATGGGGACACATCCAAAAAAAACACATTTGAAGCAAAATTACACAAAAAAAAAAAAAAAAAAAAAAAAAAAAAAAAAAACTGCAGTATCTAAGCATTTAGATTAAATTGAATGGTGATATGTAAACTTTAATTCAACATTCGTAAAAATTTGGATTTGACCCCAATAACACATCGCCCAGGTAAACATCAGACCTGGGCGATTAGTATTACCATTAAATTGGTCATAAACTATTTTAGTTCAAAATTCTTGCATTGCCATTAACTTTATCCATTTAAAAGCACTATTTGCCTTATCACTAGAGTAGTGTTAAATATTATAATGCATTATTTTTGTATTATCATTAAACCATTTTATGACGTAATTCAAAAAGTTTTTTATTAAGAAATTCAGATGCCGTTTTTGTAAACGGCTTAAAATTTAAATTTACACGCAAAGCGCTTTTTATTATAGTAAAAATACATTGAATTCTGCAATAATACCTCTGATCTTTCATAAATGTGATGTTAAATTGTACACAATATAATATTGTGTTGAGAATATTACTTTGTTTACAAACGGGGTTAAGTCAAAAAACGCATTTTGAGTTTTTGATTGGCTTAAATTTAATTTTTTCTTTTTCGTTTTGTATTAATTACTTAAGTCTAGCACAACTGCTTCTAATCGTAATCATCTGCTCTTTAGGAAAAAAGTCTATGAATTACAAATTAATATTTTTCAATAAAACATTAGAAAAAACTACAGTCTCTGACTAAGACCTTTTTCCCTAAAACGCCAAAGATTAAAGGGTATCTAAAAAATAATGAATTGCTTTGACAAAAAAAATAATGGTTAAAATGAATGGTATAAAGGATACGTTCGTAAATGCATCACTGCGCTGCATCAGTAATTTCAAATGTTTATATATATATATATGTCAAATACTCCACAAAAATAATAGTCATACAACAAAAAAATTATAATTACTTTTTTATCGGCATTAAAAAAAGTTTGCTCTTCTGATGCAGCGCAGTGATGCATTTACGAACGCACCCAAACTTACATTACCATTGATTTGAGTTAATCAGGTATGTGATGGTAATCGATTTGGAAAACGAAACGATTTGAAACCGATATCGTTTTTTGAATATTGTAAAATGTATTTCTTATGCATATTCCTCTTATTTCCTAACCATATTATTTTAAATTGTGTATAACATTAGTTAATTGTACTGTATTTTAAACAAAAAATTAAGATTATCATTCAGAAATTGATTTTAAAATTGATCGAAATTCATCAAACCTTTTTACTGATGCAGAGGTTGGTACTTTATAGATATATAGATATTTTCGAAATATATATTGCATATTCTGGACAAACACAATAAGCAACGTCTGTCTGTAGAAAATTACGAAAGAAGAACAAGCCGACACACAGATTAAAAGAAAAAAATCAAGATGGATAGGCCGTGAATGGCGCTAGATTTAATTTAATGGAATCTACAAAGAAATAGAAGACCTGGCTGATATTACGGCATTTGATATCGATCGAAGTTTTCATTTAAATTGTATTGTAATTTCGATCGGCATCGAATGCCGTAATTTGCCCCCGCGTCGACCACAAATAACGTGGAGAAGAATCTTAAAGATCTTGCCAAAATAAATGAATCATGAGATTTTATTGGAAATAATCAACAAAAAATTTGTAATACGGCAATCATGGTAACCATTTTTGTAATAGATTTTTAAACAGTGTGAATGGTAATGACTGACGTTATTATAAATGTATTTTTGATGTCCCTTGTTTCTACGTGGTATAAATAAAGGAAAAATTATAGAATTACTAGGTGGTGCAATATTAATCACCCTATCGGAAGTTATTAATCCGCCTTATTGTATAAGGCGTTGTCGAAAAGGAGCGAGTCGTTTTTTTGTAATAGATTAAGGAGTACAGGTTGTCAGATACTTTAATCTATTACAAAAAACGACTCACTCGTTAACGACAACGCCTTACACAATATGGCTGATAGTTTCTGCAAATGGCGTCGTGCGTCAATTATATTTTACATTTGTAAACTAGACATCTTCAGTATACAAACAACCCCCAGTAATCGCAGCCCTTAAGGAGATTATCGGACAGGTATGCGAATAGCTATCACCGGAAATCTTGCGGATTCATAGTAAATGCGAATAAGCGGGCACAAACGTCTATCAACTCTATAAATTTTTAAGGCTCAAATAAAGAATTCCCTCAAAATCATTTTTGTTTTCTATTTAGTAAAAGTTATTCAAAAACAACAGTGGATGATTAATTTTTCGCCACCTTATAACAAAACTTACATTATTAATACTCAAAATAACTTACATTATTTTTTGTCTGATTTTTTTCAAAATTATTTTTATTTAATATTTGAAATGTGTATAAGTTTAGGCTCACTATCTTTAGTTTAAAGTTATTTTAATAATTTTTATATATAAAACACACACACAATATAGTTTGGTTTTTGTTTGATTCAATGTAAAACTTAAAAAAAATGTGTACAAATAAAGTTTACAAAAAAAAAAAAAAAAAAAAAAAAAAATTAAAACTAAAATTAAAATTAAAATAAAGAATCCTTAACCAATTAAAAAAAATATTTTTCTAAAGCAAAAGGAAATTTACAAAGAGATTTTAAATAAATTAATCAATTACAAAATTAGCGAATTTTAAGAATTTTTAAATTAAAATATTTTTGTAGTTTTATAAAGTTTTAGTTTTTTTTATGTAAAAAAGCCAATTATTAAAAAAAAAGTTTTATTTTGTTTATAGATATTTGTATAAATATTATTTAAAAGTTTTGTTTTGCACAACATTTTTTTTATATTATTTTGTATTTTTTGTTTTTGTTTTGTTTTTTTATCTATAATAATTGTGTTGTTGTGGTGTTGCTTCAAGTGAAATTTATATTGATTTTGCTATAAATTTCACTTCTTACCACTTTTTTTCTTTTTATGGTTATCAATAAATAGAATTTTAATTGTTTTTTTTTTATAAAATTAATTTTATTTTATTTTACTTTTTTTCATTTTTTTTTTTTTGATGTGTTGTCTAATTATTAAAAAGGAGAAGAATTTAATTTCAGAAGAATTTCGTTATTTCTTTAATTTACTTTTAGTTTTATCATCATAAAGATGGCGTAAAAAATAAAATACAAGTGTTGTCACTGTTAGTTTGATGTCGTTTTTATTTTGTTTCTTTGTTTTTATTTTATAAAAGTTGCCTGTAAAAACCCAAACAACTTTTAACAACAACCGCTACTTGCTGCCCCAGCCTGATTACCAGAACCGAGCAGTGCAGGATTTGTGGGGGAATGTTGTTGACCAATTTTAATGCCGTTGGCCTGAAAGAAAAAAAAAATTATAAATTATTTTTACAATAATAAGATTAATAGGGTAAAAACCTAATTA
The DNA here is from genome assembly GCA_943735925.1 of Pollenia amentaria. Lineage (NCBI taxonomy): Eukaryota > Metazoa > Arthropoda > Insecta > Diptera > Polleniidae > Pollenia > Pollenia amentaria. The sequence goes on along the minus strand of OX031010.1, from coordinate 175,197,381 downwards.
ACAATAAATTTAGAGGTTTTTCATTTCATTTATTATTATAATTTAGTAATATCAAAGGGAACTTTACACAAACAACCCTGTCATTCATTTTCGAATTTTTAAACATTTTCGCATTTTCGTCAAAATACGTAGGTCTTGTGTGATTAAGCCATATTACTATCCTCTATCTCAATCTTAAGCAAAATATATGCACTGTGGATTTCTTTCTTACCCCTCGGATATTTATGGATTTAAGCACACGTTGACATAAAATCATTCAGTCTTGCTTCATACATAATGTAATTTTTTCTATACCAACTATTAAATATTTGAATCGAAAATTCTAGCTGAGCTGCATAAAACATTTGTGTTTGTTGATTTCTTTACAGTGCACTGGTATTGTCATATACTACAGTTTTTTTTGGAAGAGATACAATATAACTACAAAATTCTTTTTTGAGTTGGATTCCAAAATTATACTACAGTATCCAAAAATGTTAACCTTTTGTTTGGATAATTTTGGTCTCCTTCTCGAAAAGTGGTGGCCACAGGTACCATTAAACAGAAATATGATGGGTAAAAATGTAAAAAGCACAAATGGCTACCTGTTTAGACAAAGAAGTCATTAGTTTCTTCCCGGGAGTCACGACATTTCTTCTATAAAAAAGACTATTTAACCCCGTTTTCACAACTTACCGACATCTAAAGGAAGGATTTTATCGGCCGCATAAGTGCTCAATTTTTACAACATTATTTTAACCTAATACTGTCTGTTCCACTAAATCATACCTTTTGCACGAATAAAAATCTATCATAAACCTTTTATATTGTCATGAGATTATTCTATCTGAAATTACTTTTTAGTTCCCTTCTTTTAATTTACGGTTGTCAGCGGGTAGTCTGGCAACTCTTTTTATTATTAACAACCATTTTGGTTGGTTGTACTTAAATCATTCTGAATAAATGTAGAAAGCGATCGGTCGTGTTTTAATTCAAGTCGATTATCCTGACAAATAATCAGAAGTGGGATATTCTAGGAGATTTCCAGGTGTTTCGCTAAAAAAAAAAATTAATAAGGCGTGTGTCGCAGTACTTATTAAATTGTGCGTAAATAAATCAGACGGCTGATTTAACCGTGCGTGTGTCGCAAAGAAAAGTTTGTAAAAGCGTGTGTCGCAAGTGTCGTAAAATGGAATACTCCGATTATACAATGGTGGAGCTGAAGCAGAAATTGCAAATTCGGGGGTTAAGAACATCGGGTAATAGGGCAGAGTTAGTGGCCAGGTTACAAGCGTTCGATGAGGAAAATCCAGAATTTGTGGAGGTGGCTGAAAATTCGGAGGAGACGCTAATTGGGTTTGAGGAGTGTACCGGGGAAAGTGATAGGTATCACGAGATGCAAAGGAACATGTGCTCTTTAATGGAGGCTGTAGCTGCTCTGACCAAAAAGATTGATGGAATTGAGCAAAACAAAAATTGTGCAAATGACATGCGTGAAACGTTACCTTATGCTGCGCCGACATCTAGTGTGTATGGTCGAACACATACAAGCATAACGACAACGAGTGTAACAACAACAACATCTAGACAGCCGTTGACAACGATGTCGAGTGTTTCTCATTCGCCTGTGAATGTGGCTATGACGTCGCAAAATATGCCACCGGCAACAACTTTGCACGAGCATGCTCAACAATATCCGTTAAATTCAAATGCTACGCCGATGTATACAGCGGCGGCAGAGGACGGAATGGCAAGAAGCGTATATATGCCGTATCGTAATGAGAACAACCCCTATATGAACGCTAATGCAGTTGACGTTGCAAGTGTAAGAGAGCAACATGTGACAAATCATGGTATTAACGATATAATTAAAATGTTGCCAGAATTTGACGCTTGTAAGGGTATGATAAGTTCTGTAAATTTTGTGGAACGTGTTGAACAATTGAAAAATGCTTATGGGTGGAATGATTCTGCTGTTTTGTTTGCGGTTCAGAGTAATTTAAAAGGTGTTGCTAAAATGTGGGTAGACAGCCAACAAGTATTTCGGTGCTGGTCAGAATTTGTTTCTGCATTTTTGTATGATTTTCCGTCGATTACAAATTCTGCTGACATTCACATAGAAATGATGAATTCGCGTATGGATAAAAATGAATCGCTCATTGAATATTATTATCGTATGTTATCTATGGGTCGTCGTGGTAATATGGACGACAATAGCATAGTAAAATATATCGTTAATGGACTCAGTGATGAGAATTTAAGAACAACATTAATCGCTATGAATTTCGTGTCGTGTACGGATTTATTTAGAACATTAAATAGAATATACGAAGAAAATAAAATGAAAACGGGAAACTTGCCGAATGAACACTCGCGTAAAACGTATCATCGGAATGTGAACAATGATAAACGGAATGTAAACAAAACGATTGGTGATGTAACTACTGATACGGTGAAAACGGGTACAATATGTTTTAGTTGTCGGGAACGCGGTCATATTGCCCGAAATTGTGACAAATCTAAAAAGGCAAAGTGTGGAAAGTGTGGTGCAAAGGAACATGAGACGGATAAGTGCCAGTCGCGGTCGGTAAACTTAATAGATGGGAAAAATAACCAACCCGTGTATGATGAAGAAGTGTTTAAGGACATTGAAATAGACAATTTAAAGTATAGTGCATTGATCGATTCGGGTAGTGGTAGATCATTAATGGCTAAACGTGTATCGTTGGGAATGAATATTCCGACGGCGAATTGTGAGGAGAAACTGTGCGGTTTCGCGGGAGGACAATACGTATGTCGGGAGAAAATCGTGGTGAACATGAAAATTGATGATGTTAATGTTGAGTCTGAGCTTTTACTGGTCGATGATGAAATAATGCCGTGTGATATTATCATCGGGAGGGATATTTTATCGAAAAGCCGTGTGATAATGGAAAATGGACAATGTCGTGTAGTTGCGTTAAAAGGTGAACAATTGAATGTCAACGAATCACTTAATGATATGGAAAGGTGTCAATTACAGGAACTAGTCAACAAATATTCGACGTGTTTTGCTGAGAAGCTGGAAGAGATCGGAAAATGTACTGTGGTTGAAATGGAAATCAAGGTTGAGTCAGGTAAACCGGTGTCAAGAAATCCATATAATATACCAATACCGAAACGGAAATCAGTCGAAAAGATAATTGCTCAACTTTTGGAAACGGAGATAATCCGCCCGTCTAAGTCGCTGTACTCTTCACCAATTGTGCTCGTTCCAAAACAAAATGGTGAAGAGAGATTATGTGTTGATTATCGGGAATTAAACTCTATCACGGAGAAACAGCCTTGGCCGGTGCCGACGGTGGAAGGTGTGCTGCAGACATTAGCGGGTAAGAAGTATTTTACTATTTTAGACCTGATGTCTGGGTATTATCAAATTCCCATACGGGAAGAATCGAAGCAATACACAGCTTTTGTAACTCACAATGGTCATTTCGAGTACAATCGAATGCCATTTGGGCTGAAAAATGCCCCAAGTACTTTCCAGCAGATGATGTCAATTGTTATGGAACCTATTAGGGAACATGTTGTAAGTTACGTGGATGAGGTTATTATAGCATCCGTATCATTCTCTGAGGGCCTATCAAAATTGGAGATGTTTTTAAAGGTGGTTAAGGGTCATGGCTTGACCTTACGGTTGTCGAAATGTTCATTCTTACAGAATAGTGTGACCTTTTTGGGTCACGAACTAAACGGGAATGGTTTAAAACCTGGTAAAATAAAAACCTTAGCTGTAAGAAATTTTCCTATTCCGAAAAATGCGTCGGAGGTGAGACGTTTTATTGGTTTAACAGGTTACTTCCGTAGATTTATTGAGAATTATGCCCTAATAGCAGCCCCGCTAAATCGATTGACTCGAAAGAATATTGAGTTCGAATGGTCTAGAGAATGCAATGACTCATACGAGAAATTAATTAAGCTGTTATCGAGTGAACCAGTGTTGGGTATTTATGACGTCACGAAGGGGCATGAATTGCACACAGACGCCTGCGCTGTTGGACTAGCTGGTATATTACTGCAGCAGAATGGGGAGAATTGTTTGAGGCCTGTGGCTTATTTTAGTCGATTGTGTAATAGTGCCGAACGAAAATACCATGCATATGAATTAGAAGTTTTGGCTGTTGTAGAAGCTTGCCAACGTTTTCGCATGTACTTACTTGGGAAGCCATTTGTGATCGTCACGGATTGCTCTGCAATTTCGAACTTAAGGTTGTCAAAACCGATGATCCCAAGAGTGTCGAGATGGTTTTTGAAGTTGTTGGAGTATGATTGTCAGATAATACATCGTGAAGGTAATAGAATGTGTCATGTCGATGCCTTGAGTCGTGCTCCAGTGGAGCCTGTGAATCAACAGGTAGTCGTTCATGATGTAAGTGAAAGAATTATGATGATTAAGCCATCTACTGATGATTGGGTGTACATGATGCAACGAGAGGATGAAACTTTGAAAGAAATCATCGATGTTCTGACTGGTCGTAAGCAGTCGAAGCAGCAGGGACAGTTCGCTAATGAATTCGTTATGAGGAAGAATCGCTTATTTAGAAAGGGAAGCAAATTATTGTTGGTGGTGCCGAAGGGTCTTAGATGGCGCATTGTAAAGTTATGTCACGATGATGTAGGCCACCCGGCGCTTGAAAATACGTTGAAGAGGTTGTCGGGAGATTTCTGGTTCCCGCGGGCACGGAATTTTGTGAAAGGTTACCTTAGAGCATGTGTCGAATGTTGTTATTGTAAGGAGTCAGTCCGTAAGGAATGTGAGCTATATGGTATGGATATACCGAAGATCCCTTTCGAAGTCATGCATATGGATCATCTGGGTCCATTCGTCAAAAGTCGTCGTGGTTATGAACATATATTGGTCACCGTGGATGCCTTGACAAGATATGTTGTGTTATGCCCTGTAAGGTCAACGAAGACTAAACCTGTCCTAGATGCTTTAGATCAGCTGACGCTGTTTTTCGGAATGCCAAGAGTGTTGGTCACTGATCGAGGTACAGCATTCACGTCATCTCATTTCGAAAGTTATTGTTCAAGTAATAGTGTTCAACATATAAAGGTGGCAGTCCGAACCCCTAGATCCAATGGGCTGGCCGAAAGAGTCAACAAATCGGTGCTGTCGTACTTAAAGTCTACAGTCAATGATGCCAAAGACTGGGATACCACGATAAGATCTTTACAGTGGACTTTGGATATGAATGTAAATGGTACTACGAAACACTCTCCCATTGAATTGGTTTTTGATTTTCCCGTTAGAGATATTTCTGGTAATAAAATCCTGGCCGCAGCCCAGGACGTGACCTCTGAAATTGAATCGTCAATAATGAACAAGAAACGTGAAGATGCTATACGTAATATCGAGGCCGCACGAAAATTGTGGAAGGCTAGGTTCGATGCTAAGCATAGGGCTCCAAACAAATATCGTGAAGATGACTTGATATTAATTGAAAGTGTTGTTCCAAGTACGGGGGAATCAAGGAAGCTTGAAGTGAAGTATAAGGGACCGTATGTTGTCAAAAAGGTGCTTAGATATGATCGGTATGTCGTTGAGGATATTGATGACGCTCAACGAAATCAACGAAAATTTTCAACAATTGCTAGTAGCGACAAGATGAAACCCTGGTGTGCCTTATACCCAGATATTGATGAAGCGTATGATGATGTTTCAACCCCAAGTGAAGACTAACTCGAGGACGAGTTCTATGCAGGATTGGCCGAGTTGTCATGAGATTATTCTATCTGAAATTACTTTTTAGTTCCCTTCTTTTAATTTACGGTTGTCAGCGGGTAGTCTGGCAACTCTTTTTATTATTAACAACCATTTTGGTTGGTTGTACTTAAATCATTCTGAATAAATGTAGAAAGCGATCGGTCGTGTTTTAATTCAAGTCGATTATCCTGACAATATTTAAATGTGCGTTTGAATGTAGCTCACAAAAAGTATTTTATGGATAACTATAGTATATACGATTCCATGATGGTACGTACTTTCACTACTTTATGAGTTAATCAAAATAAACTAAAATGTGAAATATTCTGATCTAAGTTTGTACTTCGAAGATGGTCTTTCAATAGAACAAATGATCGTTAATCCTGCATAAATGAATAAAACAAAGTTTCATATACGAACATAATTTACTTCTTTCATATACGTAATTATTTTACTTCTAATCCAAGGCGAATTCATTACAGGTAATGTCTGTACTACAAGTACAACTCGTACAAAACCAGTTGGTAATTTGTTTTTGTTAAATCTTTGTACAATGTCAAAACAGAATCGAAACCGATACAGAGATAATAAACAAAATTTTGACATCCAACAATTATAAAGCTAACAAAAAGGCTATCAGCAGGGCTTTTAAGACCGTCTGTAATGAATTCGCCCTGTTTTATTAATATTTTGTCACATCAATTCGACTACTACATCACTTCGATGTTAATTTGGTATTTTATAATAAAGTTGTGTCGACGTAGACTAGTTATCGAAAATCTGAAAAAATCCCATCTCCAATTTTTTTCTATTATTTGTGTTCTTCATCATTAAAGTTAATTTCTTAAAGCTATTTATGCTATTTTCCGACATTTTTTTTAACCGATTAAGCGATTTCAAGTTAATGTAAGAGTGTGTTTCCGATTATGAATTTTTCGCGAATTTTTGCTAGGTTCGGGATAAGAGCTATTTTTTACTGTAAGTTTTCTGATTATTAATAAATATAAGACTTTGCTACCATGCCGCTGTTAGCAAATTTTTGCGAATTTCCGCTAATTTTCCAATTTTTGCCGAATTTTTGACATTCCTTTTTGCTTGTTTGCAAACTTTTCCAAATTTTTACAATTTCGCTGCTCTTTGAAGCAATTGTCTTAAGTTAAAAATTTTCGCGAATTTTCGCTATTCTACTTTCATAATAGGGGAGAATATTAAGTTTCGGCGAGCAAGATTTCTAGGAAGCGGTAAAAAAAAAATTGAAAGTCATGGTATTGAACTGAATAGCTTACAACAGCTTAGCTAAGTTACAATAACATGCTAAGAGAATAAGTTTGAGCTGACATAACATGTCATAACACCTTGTTTGAGTTGACATGACAAAACAATGCATGCAATTTTTGAGAATAATATTTTTACTGAAACTGTTGAATTTCTTATTTATACATATTCAAATTTTAAAAATACAAATTTTATATATACAATTTGTATTGCTTTGTTTGATTGATATTATAATTTTAGATAATATAATTTAAATATCTCACAGCATAAATGATTAAAAATAATGAAGAAAAAATAAAGTAATTTATTTAATTTCGAGGCAACATGATTAAAAAGTAAAAAAATAAATATTCCTTAAAAAGACATTTCGCCTTATTTATAAAAAATAAAACAGATTTATAAAAGGTTTATAAGCCAGTTTTATTTTTTATATATAAGGCCGATAGTCTTTAGTTTTATCTTAATTTTATTAAATATCTTGAAAAAAATATTCACACTGAACAGCTATTATTCTAATGACTTAAAAAGAAACTAAAAATTTAAAAGAAAATACTAAAAAAAAAATTTCGAAAGGATCAGCATATTACAATACCCAACACAAAATATAAAAACATAACAAAAAAATTTACCTCATTATTGATATCGAAAACGCCTTCTTGAATTTTCTCATAAATTTCTTTGGCTGTATTAATAAAAGCTTCCTCAACATTAGCGGCGGTGCGTGCTGATGTCTCCATAAAAACTAAACCATGTTCTCGTGCAAATGCTTCACCTTCCTCCTTTTTAACTTCACGTCGCGACTCCAAGTCGCTGAACGTAAAAAATAGAAAACAATAAATTTGTATATCAATTATAAAGAAAGATCGCTCATTTGCTGCAATATCTTCATAAGAAATAATTATCACTGATTTAATATGCATCAGTGATATAAAGTCCAAATTGGCGATTTTTGACTAATGACGATGTTGCAGCGAATAAGCGATATAAAAATTTTCAAATATTCATACCTTTTATTTCCTATCAACATAATTACCATATTGGAATTCGAATGTTGTCGTGCATCCTCTAACCATGTTGTCAAATGGTTGAATGTTTCACGTCGTGTAATGTCATATACCAACAGTGCACCAGCTGCACCACGATAATATGATCGTGTTATTGATCTGAATGCCTCTTGACCAGCGGTATCCCATATTTGTAATTTGATTTGTTTTCCATCAATTGTTATCATTCGGGCACCAAATTCAACGCCAATTGTTAAATCATGGACAGGTTGGAAACGTTTATCGGTAAATTGTAGTAAAAGACAGGATTTACCAACACCTAAAAATAGTTGATAAAAAAATATTGTATTATTTATTTTGTAATTTAAGGTTTTGGTAAAACTTTTTTTATAGTTAAGAGCACATTTTGGTCTTGCAAACTTTTGTCCGATTATGCGATGGAGCCACTGCATATTTATAGTAATGAATTTTAATATGAACAGAACTAAAGCTTATAGAGGAAAACTTATTAGAACAGATGTTAATTTCGAATTGTACAAAGTTGTTTGTATTTCGGTTAAGTCTGTTTTTATTTCGTTTATATATTTCTTTATTCTATATCGAGCCAATTTTGACAATTTTCTGCAAACACAAAAAAATTAAGAGAGCGACGAGTTTACCTTGTTGAATATGCCTTACCTATGTAAAAATAATGTCAGTAAATAAGAGTAAATAAGGAAATTTCGTTATTACTTATGTATATAAGTTAAGGTACGAAAGTACAGCAACAAAAGTTATTGTGAAATATAAAAATTGCAACAATAAACACTTCTTCAAAATTAGCGCTGCACGCGCGTCCCAAAATAACTGAATAAAATACCTTTTTTCATAGCAGACGCTACGTTGCATTTCTTACCTGCAAATTCCGTTCACATGAAATGTGAGTCCGTTTATGCTGATAAGCATTTTTGCCGTGGCTTCTTCTTCTTCCTCTAGAAGTTGTAGAGTTCTTTAGTTTTCAGATTAAAAGTTAGTTCAGCACTGACACTCAAGACTTGCATAGCAAGTAATTGTAATTATAGTTATATTTGGATTTGTTTAAATAAAGTTATTTAATTATTTTTGATTTGTTTAAATAAACGGAAAATGAACAGAGATTAAATTGTGTTTTAATTATATTGACAACAAAACTAATTGACACTCAAGACTTGCATAGCAAGTAATTACAACAAAACTAATTGGCGCCCAACGGGAAAAAAACAGTCACCATTGAAGTGAAAAGAAAAATAACCTTTTATAATAAAAAACAGTGTTTAAAAAAAATTAAAATTTAAACAACAAAGACAATCACCATACAGTGAGCAGATAAAAACTAAGTCACCATTGAAGTGAAAAGAAAAATAACCTTTTATAATAAAAAACAGTGTTTAAAAAAAATTAAAATTTAAACAACAAAGACAATCACCATACAGTGAGCAGATAAAAACTAAGTCATCATTGAAGTGAAAAGAAAAATAACTTTTTTTATAATAAAAAACAGTGTTTAAGAAAAAATTAAAATTTAAACAACAAAGACATTCACCATACTTGTGAATAAAAATTACATTGCTTATTGAAAATTTAAAAAAATTACTACCATACTGGTGCTAAAAACCTAATACAATTCTTAAAAATATAAAAAGCATTCATCACCAAAAAGCAAAAAATATAACAAAAACTAATCCATCAATCAACAACTTAGAAAAGCCAAGCCGTGAGCAGTTGCAAAGGACCCTTAGTGAAGCCGAGTCTTGAGCAGTTACATTCCAGCCAGAAAAGTTGCATTTAGAACCAGAAGGAGCCAAAGCCGTGATGATTTATTTGTAAGAATTCTATTTTTTATTATTACTATTGATTGCTATCTATTATTTTTTATAAAATTTTTTTTTTAAAAAAAACAAATCGGATCTAAATTTTTGAAATTTCGTAAAAATTTTTTATTTTTATTATTGTAACAGTTATTACCTTTGCAATTTAAAGTGAAATTTACGTGAAAAGAATTCTGAGTTGATCTTTGGTTTTTCCCTAGAGTTCATGTCAAGACCACAGGAAGATCCTGAAGAGTTTGACGTTATTTTAGCTAGGCTACAATCACTATTAATTTCTGAAAAAAGAATTGAGAACAAAGAGGAAATGAATTCTGAAAATTTGCAAGTTCTCTTGGACACTGCTATCCAACAAGCAGTCCAAAGAACAAAAGAAAGCTTTGAAGCAACTATTGCCGACCTTACTAGGCGACTCCAATCCTTAGAGCCACCTTCTGCCGTAGAAGCATATAAGGAAATAGAAATAGTACCCAATAAGACGTGTGAGGAAACTCTAGATATAATTAAATCTGTCCCAGAATTTAAAGGCGACCCCACCAGATATGTCTCTTGGCGTCAGGCCGCCACAACAGCCCATAAATTATTTGAACCTTATGTAGGAAGCTCAAAGTACTACCAGGCGGTAGCTATTCTGAGAAACAAAGTCGTGGGTAACGCAGATGCTGCGTTAAGCACTTATAACACAGTCCTTAACTTTAAGGCTATTATAGCACGGCTTGATTTTACTTACATGGATAAAAAATCCATCTTTACATTAGAGCAAGAGCTCTCCACTTTAAGACAGGGACAGAAAACTATTATCCAATTTTACGACGAAGTAGAGCGTAAGTTAACCGCGATCGTGAACAAAATTATAATGTCGAATGAAGGAGATGCCAATTTGATTCAGTCACTGAACCAAAAATACCGTGAACAGGCTTTGCGTGTCTTTGTTTCGGGAGTTAGGAAGCCCTTATGTGACACCTTGTTTTCGTGCAAGCCTGCAGACTTGCCATCAGCTCTGGCACTAGCACAAGAGCTAGAAGCAAATCAAAACCGCTATCATTTTGCTGCCATTTACAGTAATGGTTTAAACAAGGCTTTAATGAGTCCCTCAACACACACAGCCTTAAGACAAAACATACAGCATGTTAAACAGAACTCCTTTGGTCAGCAAAATAACTACTCTCAGCCTCCGCAAAACTTTGTCGGTCAACAAACTACTCCATTTTATCAAAATCGCCCTCAACAGGCATCTAACCAATCACAACGCCATAATGTTGCAAATTCGAATTTCCGAAATTTCGCCCAAAATCCTTTTCAGCCTGTAGGCCAACAAGCTAGTGACTCTCAACCAGTATCCCAATCCCTGGACACTGATGTAAGCATGCGTACGGTGCGAACAAACAACTTTCAGGGTTTTCAAACACAAAAGCGAGGTTTAACATCCGAAAGACAGGTCCCTCAGAAGGTCCAAAGGATTAACCACCTTGGCCAAGAGATGTTGCAAAACGAAGGTCTCGAAACCTTGGAAACACATGACTACGGCGATGAGCCAAACTTCTCTGGTAACCAAGAGCCGTATGAAAACCCTACTTTTTCTGATCCACCTTTCGAAGATGAGATTAATTTTTTAAGGGAGGGTCAGTTCTCCCCTACATTGAGCGAATGATAGGTGGCAAAAACATTAAACTTTTAATCGACACTGGTGCCTCTAAAAGTTATATCACCAATATTAACGGATTAAAAAACATTAAAGAAGTCGAAAAACCATTTTTAGTCAAATCCATTCATGGTGCTGATACAATCAACAACAAAACACTAGTAAATGTCCTAAATCATACTGAAACATTTTTTATTTTACCGAACCTGTCTCTATTTGACGGTATCATAGGTTTTAGCTTCATAAAAAGCATAAAGGGCGTGATTAACACAGAAAAAGACATGATTTATTATAACGGCGGCGAAGAAAAATTGAAATATCTTAAGCTAGATGCAGTGAATTCTTTAATAGAAAATGTCTCTATCCCAAAAAATGTAGAAAAGAAATTTTTCCAAATAATAAACGAAAATGCTGGTGTTTTCGCTAACCCGAATGAAGCCTTACCCTTTAACACGAAAATTTCCGCAACAATTAAAACAAAAGATCAGGAGCCCATATATTCTAAATACCAATCCTACCCCATTTCGATGATAGAATTTGTCAATAAAGAGGTTAAGGAACTTTTAAAAAATGGCATTATAAAGCCATCCCGATCTCCCTATAACAGCCCTGTTTGGGTTGTCGACAAGAAAGGCACAGACGAATTGGGCAAGCCCAATAAACGCCTCGTGTTCGACTACACTAAACTTAATTCAAAAACTATCCCTGATAAATATCCTATACCTGATCCGTCTGTTATACTTTCAAATCTTGGCAAATCTAAGTTCTTTACAACCTTGGACTTAAAAAGTGGCTTCCACCAGATTAACTTGGCCGAACACGACCGGAAAAAAACTGCTTTCAGCGTGAATAATGGTAAATACGAGTTCTGTCGTTTACCATTTGGATTAAAAAACGCCCCGAGCATTTTTCAGCGTGCCATCGATGATGTTTTACGTGATGAAATCGGAAAGTCATGTCACGTTTATATCGATGATATCATCATATTTTCTGACTCTGAGCAGAAGCATATAGATGACATCCAAAACATCTTACTAAAACTTTACCATGCTAACATGAGAGTTTCTTTAGAAAAGTCCAAATTCTTTAAAACCTCTGTCGAGTATTTGGGCTTTGTCGTTTCAACCGACGGTATCAGAACGTGTCCAAAGAAAATTGAAACCATAGTCAACTACGAAACGCCAACAACCTTAAGGAGCTTAAGGTCATTTCTAGGGTTGGCCGGTTATTATAGAAAATTCGTTAAAGACTATGCGGCTATAGCGAAACCTCTGACTAAATATTTACGTGGAGAAAATGGTCATGTGGGGACAAAACATTCGAAGCAAGTTAAAATTGACCTTGATGCTGATGCTATTCACTCATTCAAAAAAATTAAGAATATCCTTTCTTCCGAAGATGTACTTCTCCTTTATCCAAATTTCGATAGACCTTTTGACCTTACGACTGATGCGTCATCCCATGCTATTGGCGCCGTTCTTTCTCAAAATGGTCGTCCAATTACCATGATTTCAAGGACCTTGTCACCCGCCGAAGAAACCTACGCAACCAACGAACGCGAACTTTTAGCTATCGTATGGGCCTTAAAAAATCTTAGACACTATCTTTACGGGGTAAATAATTTAAACATCTTCACCGACCACCAACCCCTAACCTTTTCGATATCTGATAAAAACCCAAACTCTAAATTAAAGCGCTGGAGAGCTTTCATTGAAGAGTACTCGCCAACATTTTTCTACAAGCCCGGCAAAGACAATATTGTTGCAGACGCCCTTTCCAGACAATTTGTTAACATTACAATGGATACCACATCTACATGCTCACTACAAGCTTGTGGAAGTGAGATGTCACTCACCGAAATTATTCCCGCGGTCGAAAACCCAATTAACTGTTTCAAAAACCAGATTTTAATCAATCATGGTTCAGAACAAAATAAAGAAACAAAAATTCTTTTTAAAAATCGCATTCGACATCGCATTTCATATCAAGAAATTGACGATCTTTTAAATACTATTAAGGACTGCATAAACCCAGAAGTAGTGAACGCGATTAATTGTGATTTACATACCCTTGCTCAAATCCAACACCTTCTTATATCGAATTTCCCTTCTGTAAAATTCAGGTACGCTAATAAATTTGTTACAGATATCTTTAACGCAAGTGATCAAATTGAAATTTTAACAAATGAACACAATAGGGCACACCGTTCTGTTTCAGAAAATACGAAACAAGTTCTTCAGGATTATTTTTTCCCAGATATAGCTAAAAAGTTAAAAGAAATTACAGCAAACTGCAAAATCTGTCGGCTAGCGAAATATCAAAGACATCCAAAAAAACATGAGATCGCTGAGACCCCCATACCCTCCTTCCCAGGCGAGATCCTCCATGTCGATATTTACAATACTGACAAGAAATTCTATTTAACATGTCTCGATAAATTTTCTAAGTTCGCTATTGTAAAACCTATACCCTCTCGAGCGATAGTAGACGTTAAACCAGCCCTTCTGGAGATACTTAACTTTTACAAAGGCACGGAAACAATAGTTTGCGACAACGAAAAGTCACTAACTTCACAAACCATAAGATCGTTAATAAAGAATAACTTCGGAGCAAACATTTACGCAACTCCACCCATGCATAGTACCTCTAATGGCCAAGTCGAGCGTTTCCACGGAACACTTGCGGAAATTGCAAGATGCCTAAAACTAGAGTACGCAATAGATGACTCTACAGAGCTTGTCTTAATGGCAACTGCAAAATACAATAGAACAATCCATTCTACTACTAACCATAAGCCCATAGATATAATTCAATCAATTCCAGAAAACTTGAAAGAAAATATTCGTGCGAAGATTCTTGCCAAACAAAAATCAGACCTTGATTATCATAACAAAAAGACAGTAACTAAAACATATAATCCTGGAGATAAAGTTTTTGTGAAAGTTAATAAGAGATTGGGGAATAAAATTAGCAAACTTTTTGTCGAAAAGACTGTCCAACAAGATCTAGGCACAACTCTTAAAATTGATGACAAAATAGTGCATAAAGATAACATTCGTTTCCTCATTGCAGCATCCTAATATTTGCAGTCTTTGTACTCGCTAGCTATGCCACCATCCTGGACTATACTTCTTCACACTATATTCCTGTAGCAGACGGAAATGTTGCAATCTATGAAAATTATGGAATGTTGGCCCATGTAACGGACTTGACAAACTTTACTACCATAGCAGAAGAAACCAGAAATCTAACGGACCTACTACCAAAATCACACATGAGAAAACTGCTAGAATCAGATGTGGACCAAATAGAGAAGACAATAGAATCCCTGCGCATACACCACAGGCACGCACGTAGCATTAACGTTCTTGGAACCGCGCTAAAATACATAGCTGGTACGCCAGATTACGATGACTTTACCGAAGTGCGTAGCAAACAAGATGAATTAGTTACTGCAAGTAATGCTCAGATAATCATAAACACCGATATGCAATCGCAAATAAACAAATTAACTACGACTGTGAACACACTTGTAAGTAAAACTAAGGCTACTGAAATCGATTCAGGATACCTTTATAGTTTGTTAGGCGAAAGAAATAGAGCAGTACTTAGGGAACTAGATAACCTAGCTTTGTCCATAACCTTGGGGAAACTCCAAATGATCAATCCCATTCTGTTAGATAGCTCGGAAGTAAGTTTTGTTTTAAAATCCGAAATAGATTTAAATGTAAGCATTACTGAGATAATTGTAAATTCAAAACTAAAGATTTTGCAAACCGAAAATGTTATTACGTTTTTGATAAAATTTCCAAAAATTATAAAATTTTGTAATAAAAAATTAATTTTTCCAGTCGTTCATAATAATAAAATTTTGTCATTTAAAGTAAGTGATGTAGCAAAATGTGGCTACAAATATATCATGTTAAAAGATTGTAAAAAGAAATCTACAACTTCATTTTGTAAAACATTTAACCTTGAAAATACTTCATGCCTAGACACTTTATTAAATAATAACACGGCAACTTGTAACACAAATTCCGCGCATAATATGCCACCTCTGAAAGAGATTGACGATGGCATTGTTGTTATAAATAATCAACCCTCCAAAGTGATTTACGAGAATGTAACAAAAACCCTACAAACGGGTACATACCTCATAACTTTTGACAATACCTTAAAAGTTAATTCAACGGAATTCAAAAATTGCCGAAAAATTGCTTTTAAAAGCCCCGAAATTCCTATAGCTCACACTGTTAACTTAACTGATCATACCGCTATCTTATCACTTCAATACCTTCATGATTTAAATATTGAAAACCTAGACCATATATCGCACCTTCATTTGAAAGTAAGAGGAACTTTTTACACCTCAGCCTCTCTTTTTGTTCTTATTGTAATAATATGCGTTGCATACGTTCTCGCCAAAAGGCAACGTAAGGTTGAAATCAACAATATTCTTAGCAGATATGATCAGACGGGGACGTCCGATGCTTAAAGGGGGGAACAGTTAAGGTACGAAAGTACAGCAACAAAAGTTATTGTGAAATATAAAAATTGCAACAATAAACACTTCTTCAAAATTAGCGCTGCACGCGCGTCCCAAAATAACTGAATAAAATACCTTTTTTCATAGCAGACGCTACGTTGCATTTCTTACCTGCAAATTCCGTTCACATGAAATGTGAGTCCGTTTATGCTGATAAGCATTTTTGCCGTGGCTTCTTCTTCTTCCTCTAGAAGTTGTAGAGTTCTTTAGTTTTCAGATTAAAAGTTAGTTCAGCACTGACACTCAAGACTTGCATAGCAAGTAATTGTAATTATAGTTATATTTGGATTTGTTTAAATAAAGTTATTTAATTATTTTTGATTTGTTTAAATAAACGGAAAATGAACAGAGATTAAATTGTGTTTTAATTATATTGACAACAAAACTAATTGACACTCAAGACTTGCATAGCAAGTAATTACAACAAAACTAATTTATACAAAGTATTTGGAATCATAACAAGGCTGTCCAATTTGCATTGGACACACTTGTATTATCCATTTATTACAAGTATAAATTTTTATATTTTTGTTACTTTTGTTAATTAACAATTAAAAAATGAATTTGAATCATTGAATTATTATCATTATCAACCGCATTGAATTATTAATATTTAAGGAATTCAATTTCTTACGGTGTAATTTAGAACTCGCTAGAGTTAAGCTGTCAAACTTATCCAACCTTCGAATGGATAATAAAGAGAGGTTGAATAAGTTTGGCAGCAAAATCAGAAAGTCATTGTACGCTCAGAGTTTAATGTGAAAGGTTCAACTAAAAAAACCCTCTCTTCAACTACATAAAAAACCCAAACTAAACAACAATAAAATTAAGGCAGCCGCCGCAGTGAACGTGAAGAAAACCCCACCATTTTCATTCTTTTTTTGGAACACCTCAGGAAAAACCCGGTAAGCTACAATTGCCCTTCAATTATTAGAAAGAAAATTAACCCCCCTTAATTTCTTTCATCTCTTCCAACCCCGATAATTATAATCCTCCGCTGAGAGATTATAATTATCATGGTTAAAGATTTCTCGATTTCTTCTCTCGTAAGAAAAAGAAATCTTTAACCAATAGTAATATTTAGGCCACCCAGCAAGCCAAAAATATTCAAGGCAAAAACATTTTATTATTTTTCTTCTGATTTAACCAATTATATTCTCATTTGAATTACAATAGTCATGTTCCCGTAAAACCGTACCCGTACACAAAAATTATGTAAAAATAAGAGAGTCCATGAGAGAGTAGATTTTTTATTCTATTCTTTTTGATTTACGACAAATCAAGAGTTGCAACCAGCAAAATTAATAACTACTCTTGAGATGGCGCAAAATTACCTCATTTAAATTAAATTAGTGCTGGTTCACCTCTTAGCCGTCAAGTCTTAAGTTTTTAGGAGAGAGAGGAAAAGAAATGGCATTCTCGCTTAAAGCTCAAGACTTGACGGCTAAAACTTGAAGAGTGTGACCCAGCACTTACACCTGACTCCAATCAACGTTTAATTATAAAAAAAAACTTTTACAAAATAAAACAAATAAGAAAGTAAATAAGTTGCTCAATTCCGAATATTTGATACCCTACACCACATTATTTACAGACAAACTTTAAAAAATATTCCCTTGTTAGGTCCAAAAAGCAATTATAAATAAAATTATGTTATGAGGTTAAGACTAATAATATAAGAATTTGTAACGCCGAATAGTATGTTGGTAACTACATCTATTTGATATTTTTTCGTCTTGAAGTGATGTAAGGGATGTAAGGGTTTATAAATTACCAGCATAAAATTTTTCCACGGCATAGTGCTATTTTTTTAACAATTCATACCAATATTTATAAGGCAGTTATTGAATAAGAAGCTATTTTTGTGAGTGGTATTTGTATGGGCGCCATAGCCATATATGGACTGGTTCCAAAACTAGTTTCGTAAGACAATTTAGGTTAAAAAAATATATTTCATTAAATGATTTAAAAAAATGAGACCTGTACTTTGCGCTGATACTGATAATTCCCTATTCACTTAAATAAAATAAATATTAGTCACACTATTAAGATTCATATAGTAATTTAAAATAAGTTAACAAAAATTACATTAAAAAACTAAAGAAATAAATAAAAATCAAATAAAAACTTAAAATATTAACAGCCTGTTCAGCGATTTCGAACGTTAACGTTCGCATAGAAAATTACATTTGAAACAAAAACAAAATTAGACAATTTGTTTTTGTTTTAAATGTTATTTTCTATGCGAACGTTAACGTTCGAAATCGTTGAACAGGCTGTAAGTTTTACTTCCATATAATTATCTTAGGAAGGTTCAAAAGGTTCATTTCCATTCCCTTGTATATTTTATTTATTAAATAAAATTCGTTAAATGGTTTCAGATGACAGACTGTTTTTCAAATCAGTTTAACAAATGTTAAGGGCGATTAATATTTCTTAACTAAAGCATTTTAAACGTTAAAGCAAACACTAAAATTATCCCTTTTTGTAATACATATTGGAAACATGTTTTCCTCCAGGGGTTTTTTTTTTTTTAGTACAAATACCTTTATTCCAATACACTTCGGGTTCGAAATCACTATGAAGGTCATATTTATTTGAATATAATTGTCCATCTGGGTCCAATCGCTACCAATCTTTTACTTCATAAACTATGGAAATCTTTTATTTTTTTAAACAAACAGTAACTTTGGTTGAATATACTGTACATTTTTTAGATCAACAATAAATTTTATCACTAAAATCAAATCCTATTATCATTTGTTTTAAAATGAAAGAATTTTAAATTACATCTGATCTACACCTCGAAGATATTACTAACGCTCTACCTACGAGAGTAAAAATTACACCAAATTTGTTCTACAAACAAATTTTGAAATTTTGATTTTGTTTTAAATGTAAGTTAAACAAGTCACTTTTGCGCTCGCGTTCTACAAACGGGCAGTTAAATTTTCATGAAATTTTTTTAGTAACGTATAAGTGGCGTCTGCAAAAAGCGTCTTTGAGCGTTAAAAGCACTAAACTTTATGCAAATATCAATAATTCTGTAATAAAAATTAAATATTTGGTTGAAAATTTGTTTTATTCTGTTTAAGTGCTTTTTAAAATTTTTTTTTTACCTATGTACATATGTAGGTATTTTGGAAAGGAAATGAAATGAATTTGCTTTTACACAGTTTTGCGAACTTTACTTAAATCTTTAAGGTAATTCACGTCACAAGTTGCACCCTTGCGAAAAAGCAAAAGTGCAAAAACATAACAACAACCACATTAGACAATTATTTTTGTACAACAACTTGTGACGTGAAGTACCTTTTCAGTGATACTTTTTGGGGATGATGAAATTATCAGCGCATAAACAGCTGTTTAATTCCCCCAAAACAAAATGATAAATTGAAAAAAAGATACAAGCTACAAGATACACATACAAAAGTCGACAACACCCACCAAACTAAGGCAGTAAAAACAACAGTTTATACGCCTTTCGGAGAAAATATATTTTCTCCGAAACAATGTATTGTCTTTTGCTTAAATATGGATTAACAGAATTGATAGAAATAAAAGAAGGGTGGGTGCATGTTGACTATACCCAGGGATGGAAATGATTTTTTTTTTTCGTTTTGAAATAAAAAAAAAAAAAATATCCCAGCTAGCATTTTGTATCATAATCGAATCTTTTAGGAATCAGCTTTAATATCAAAATAACTTCTTATGATAAATTATACTTTCGTTGTGAGAAAATGGTACCATACCGAAGAATCTCAAAGAATCATTTGTGATACAACTTGCTGATTCCTTTTTGATCATATGAATATATCAATTGTTAAACGTTTTTCAATCGCTCTAGTGATAAATCTGTTTTGAATTCAAAACATTTAGAAATCCTTCTTTGCACGTATGAATGAATCATATAAGTATGCAAGTGATAAATCAGTTTTTAATCATTAAAAGTTATCTCAGCAGATTTTTACAAAAAATTATCACCCAAATTCAGGCTGAGATAAAAACAATGTATTTCAATTAAGCACAAAAATTAATGAATATATTTCAAATGCAAACTTAAAAATTTTATTTTTGACAAAAACACCGAAATTTATTGTTTAGGGAAAGCTAGTTTCTATGCGCCCTTCGCTGGTTGCTTAGGCCAGCTCGTCAGGAAACCTTTTCCAAAGACTTTAGAAAAGCTAAAAATATTATACAATTAAGACTATAAAAGTGAATAAGAGTTTTAAACACTCAGATCTTAATTGTAACAATAACAAAGCTTCAACAAAGCAACAACAATAAACAGTAAGTTTATCTTTTCTTATATTCCCCTACAATTGGCTGGTTTCTTCCAACTCTAATTGTAGTTGTAAAAGGGTAAAAAAAAAACAAAATTAAAAAAACAAATTTCTAAATAAAACAACTCGCTATTTAGGTTTTTTGGCGGGCACATACAAATTTATTATCAAAAGTTATTTTCGAAAATACAAAATTTATTATTAACAAGATTTCTCTATGACGTGCTAAATTCCCATCTTTTATTTTTGATAAAAAACACTGAAATTTGAAAGTTGAGGGAAAGCTAATTTCTATCCGCATTTCGCTTGTAATTGAATTTAAAAAAATAAATATGTTGATCGTTACCCAAAACGCAAAAGGCGCTTACTAACCAAAAATTAAAAATCGCCCACTTAATTATAAACAGATATCGTCCACTTAATTATAAACAGACACAACTCAAAATTGAAAAATGTTTATGAGAGGCAGAAAACTGGCTTCAAAACATGTTGGCAATTTTTTAATCAAATTTAATTCCACTAATGTTGAAGAAGGCGGTGACGCAAACGATATTTTCGTGGTCGCTTTAGATTTGATTTGTGAACTGCTCTATGAAAAAAACTAAAAAAGAAACGATATCGATAAATTGTGAGTTGTGCCTGTTTATGATTAAGTGTGCGATATGTGTAAAATCTATCTGTAATAATGTGGTACATCATAATGGTCCAAAACACTTTTTGGGTGCTATATTTCACCTAAGCCAAAAACATGAATGGTTCATCGATTTCGAACGAAGACTTCGTTCGCCTAACTTATATGTAAAACCAAAACAATATTTTATTTGATCCGCGAACAACAAAATAATGTCAAAACATTGTTTCATAACAGGTATTGCTGCATTTCAGATTTAATTTTTTATACTTTCAGCAACAGTTAAAATAATTATTATTACACTGGAAGTAGTACATATCTACAGTTTTAGCAATAAATTTGGCGGTAATTGTAACATTTGAGCTATAAGGTCAATAATATAAACGATATTTCAATCTTGGTTTTTTAAAAATTATCTATAAAATTTTTTAAAGTATTTGATTATTATGCTTACTTCTTCGCAAATGCAGTAAATAATTAAGATAAGAAAGAAATAGAAATAATATGATTCATCAAATGCTTTAAATTTATTTAAATTGTTTTGGTTTTGATCGAATCCATCACACACAAACAATAAGATACTAATTATGTTTGTTAAAAATTTCACAACAGTTCATATTATTTTTTTTTGGAATTCTAACACACTGAGGGGTTTTAAAATCAAAAATTATAAAAAGTGTATGTACATATCACGCTGGTTTCTTTTAAGGTAGTCAGGTCAAATTTCCACATTTTGCAAGAAAACGATAAACAGGTTTCTTTAGAGGAACCAGTGCTGATTTGCTGGAACGCCATACGTCAAAAATTGCCAATTTTGACTTAATATCACAAATGCATAGTAACTCAAGTATTTTATGAAGTGGTCATTGTTTCTTATGAATATATTGCAAACTCAACTCTTCAGAAAAGTGTAAATTTAAAACATTTAAGTCGTTTTCTGTAAAACTAAAATTTTCAGCCCATTATGGGTTTGACCTACCAGCTCATTATTGGTTTGGCCTACCGACCATTTTAAAAAAAATTTAGTAAGGTAGTGATATATGTATATACACATATATATAAATTTGAATATCCCCTTTCTGAATCCAAAATCTGTTTAACGAAATCTGTGATATTAAGCATTAATTTGGCTACATATAAAACATTTTAAAATTTATTAAGTATTGTTTTGCTCTACACGCCACTGTTTGGCGAATGCTGCATATTCCTCATACAAAAACTTAAAAAATAAATTTCACTCTTGCTTTGCTTTATTGCCGTAAGGAAAACAAGTAGTTATCGCAAAAGCAAAACAAAATGACAGGAATGCTAATTTTACTCTTGATTCGCTTTATTGCCGTAAAAAAAAAAGAAGTAAAATCAAAAGCAAAATAAAATGTCAACAACTCAATACACAGCAGAAGTATACGTATGCAACACTTAAGATAATTTTTAGAAATACATTTAGACAAGTGGCGTAGGCTGCACAAACCATAATTTTCACTTTCCATTATCACTTTTTGGCATACCAATAATGAGCTGACGATATACGAATGTATGTATATGATGATATTTATATAAAAAAATATAGGGTACGTTCGTAAATGCATCGCTGCGCTGCATCAGTGATTCCAAATTATTATATACATATTATTTCAATATAGTAGATGTGGACCAAAAAATTGTCAAATACTCAACAAAAATAATAGACACACAATAAAAAAAATTATAATTACTTTTTTATCGGCTTAAAGAAAAGTTGGCTTTTCTGATGCAGCGCAGTGATGTATTTACGAACGTACCCATACCTTGTTTGATATGTTCCATGGTTTAATTAATATTAATTGGACTATGAATGTAAATATTTTAAATCAGCATAAAGGCTATTTACACGGTAATACAATGTATTACATGTGGAAAATTATGTAGAATGAGAAAAATGTTATCATGTAAAAGCAAAATGCATTGAGTAAGAGTGAATATGGATACAAAATTTGACAAGCGGTCGATAAATGTATATTTTCTAAACCATTTTAGAAACTTATGTATTCTCATCATCCCGTGTAAACTAGCCTTAAGTAAGCAGTCTTCATTTTGAACAGTCATAGGTATGAAATTTTCCATCCCTGATTCGACCCCAAACAGTCGTGTAATTGCAAAAACAATAACAATAGTAATAAATGTCTACGTAAAAAAAACAGACAAAGGAAACATAACAAAAATACAACACATATACACACCTACTACACACTAGACAACAACCCCTGTATAGCATCATTGACAGCAACAACAACAAAGATACTAACACCATCACCAAAAACGACCAGCAACAATCGCCAACTAACTACACAGAGTACAAAAATTATTGATTTTTCAACCATGACAAATGCATAAGGGAAACTTCGAATTACTAAACATTAGCCTCAGTACAAAAGTAAATAGAATTACTAATCTATACAAATTGCTTTGTTTATAATTTAATGCTTTTAAAGGTAACATATGGTAGTATTAAAATCCTCAAATTTCATAATTGATTTATAAAAATCGACCTTAAAATTTTGATTTCGAAATTTTCTAAAAGTCTAGTTTCTTTTTTATTTCCAACATACCTGTATCACCAATAATTATGTATTTGAATAAATAGGCGTACGACATCTTTAAAATTTGAGTTTTTTTACTTTCAAGTTTTTTAAAAACTTATTAAATATTTATCACAATTATTTTTTAATATTTCTTATGATTTTTTAGGATTTTTGCAATATGTATTTCTTTTTTCACTACGCAATTCGTGTTAAGTTTTTTAAATTGTGTTCTCTTTTTTCTTTGAATTTCTTTTGGAGTGATGTTGGAAGTGTTTGGAATTAAAGTGTTGTACACATGTAATAATTGTTCGTAAAAGAACACGTAAGAACTGTCTTAAGGTACGGTCAGACTGATGAAATATTTGAAAGCAAACATCAAATATTTTATTAACGTAGTCTGAACACAAAATATTTTTGAGTATCAAATAAAATAACAGCTGATTTTAAGCAAATAAAAGTATTTGCCGGCAAACAAATATTTGTCCAATGTGAACATAGTGTGAACACAAAAAATCAAATATTTTAGTCATTTTTGAGCAAACATTTATTTGATATTACAAAAAAATGGTAAGAGCAAACAACGACAAATAATTTTAGCCATGTTCCGGATAGAAGCAATTTTTCCTGTAAGTTTTCGGATTCTTTACAATTTTAAAGATTTTTTATAATTATTAGACTTTGCTATCGTGCCGCTATTAGCAAATTTGTGCGAATTACCGCTAATTTAGCAATTTTTATAAAATTTTTGCCATTCCTTATAGTTTTAGGCACTTTTACTAAATTTTATGGCTTGTTTGAAATATTAAAATGGTTCGCGAATTTTCGCTATTTTTGCAAAATTTTTTTTTTGTTTTTCCCTTAAATTTTGTTTTTTATCCAACTTAGCAATTTCAAATATATTTTAGGGTTTGTTTCCATGTTTGCCATTTTTTGCGAATTTTATCCATGTTCGCAAAAGAAGCGATTTCTTTCTGTGATTCTTTGCAGCTTTAAATATTTTTAATAATTATGAGTACTAAAGTTTGGTATCATGCCGCTATTAGCAAATTTTTGCGAATTTTCGCTAATTTAGCAATTTTTACCGAATTTTCGACATTCCTTATACTTTTAGGGACTTTTAATCAATTTTATGGCATGTTTGAAATATCAAAAATTTTCGCTATTTTTGGAAAAAAATTTTTTTTTGTTATTTTCCGACAACTTTAATCATATTTAATTGAAGTCGAAATTTTTATTTTTAAAAAAAATAAGAGCCCTAAATTTGACTGTGCTGACGAATCTTAAATAACTCTGCCAAGAGTTAAAATATTTAGGAGTGGGATTTATATGGCATCTATAAGTTTTAAGCCTATCTTTATAAACCCTGACTTTCGTTTCCTAATTTTAAGAAAATATGATTTGTTTTATAAATAACTAGCTGACCCGGTCCGCGTTGCTGGCCCTTAGCAAACATTTGTGTTGTATTACCAGACGATTTAAATTGATCTTTAAACGGAATTTACGGCCTTTAAATAAAAATCCATGAAATACCTATCATAAAGTTTTTCTTACGAAAAAAGTGGGCGTAAAAGTGGGCGCGTCAAAATTTTCTTTCCGTAAAAACCTAAGATGGACCATGGCGATCCTTTTAAAGAAAAAATCGTCCAAATCGGTCAAGTCGTTCTCCAGTTATGCGCTTAATAGAAAAAGTGGGCGAAAAAGTAGGCGTGGTAAATTTTTCTTTCGATGAAAACTTAAAGTTGATTAATACGAACATTTGAAAGAAAAATTAGTCAACTCGATGGAGCCGTTTTCTGATTTTAGGTAAATCAAAAAAAGTGGGCGTAAAAGTGGGCGGGGAGCCGTTTTCTGATTTTAGGTAATTCGAAAAAAGTGGGCGTAAAAGTGGGCGGGGCAAAATTTTCTTTCCGTAAAAACCTAAGTTGGACCATGGCGATCATTTTAAAGAAAAAATCGTCCAAATCGGTCAAGTCGTTCTCCAGTTATGCGCTTAATAGAAAAAGTGGGCGTAAAAGTAGGCGTGGTAAATTTTTCTTTCGATGAAAACTTAAAGTTGATTAATACGAACATTTGAAAGAAAAATTAGTCAACTCGATTGAGCCGTTTTCTGATTTTAGGTAATTCGAAAAAAGTGGGCGTAAAAGTGGGCGGGGCAAAATTTTCTTTCCGTTAAAACCTAAGTTGGACCATGGCGATAATTTTAAAGAAAAAATCGTTCAAATCGGTCAAGCCGTTCTCAAGTTATGGATTTTGCCACGCCCCTACGCCCCCAGGCCGAAAATCAGAAATCAGACTTCACAGTGTCACCCGCCTGAAGATTCTGAAGATTCGCTGAAAATTTCATCAAAATCGGCCCAGCCGTTTTGGAGTCCATACGTTACATACATACATACATACACACATCCTATTTTATATATATAGAAGATATTGGGCGTATTAAAGTGATTTTCAGAAGGGTATTTTATATTGGACATATCGGATATTATGGATCGTTTATCCCAAAATTTGGTTATTGCTAGTATTAAATAATTCTTAGTTAGACCAAATTTATATACAGTAATATATTTTTTAGAATTTAATGCTTCTTAAATTCTTTTTAAGAGGACCACTTTATATGGGACATATGGTGAATTATGGACGCGTTATCTCGCAATTAAATTGTTTTACTTCCCGCGATATAATGCTGAATTCGAATAAATGTTGCCCCAATATCTGTATTTTTTTTACGGCTTTAGTGATCTTTCAGAGTGGGCCTATGGAACATAGACCGAACTTCACGAAATTTGACGGAGTAATTTATAATCTTAAAAAACTAGACTGCCAACATTTTACTTTACAACATTGTGTACTTAGTGGGGTCTTAGATGAATATTAAAAAAGTTTCACTCGGAACGACACTTAGTATACCCTCATTCTTCAGAAGTGGTTCAGGCTATAAAAATGAAATTTCAGATTGTTTCAACATTCATAAAAAAAATAAGTTTGATATGTGTTTTAATGCAAAATTATCAAACAAATTTTTCTTTAGATACAGTTCAGATATTGAACTCTTTAATTTTATTACATAAAACCGCTACAATAACCATATGGATAAATAAGAACACAGTGTTGCATTAGAAAACAAGCTTAGACAACAACCTTTTATTTCTGCATTTCTTTACAGCACATATGGCATCTCAGAATACAAATACACACAATTGTCAACTTTTTCATTTATACGAAAGAAAAGTGAAAAGGAGAAAACGAGAAAAACTGCTTAAAAAGGGTTTTCTTCGTTTTTAATAAATTATTTTAAAATATTATTAAAATCAAAGGCGTACTTCAAAAATTTTATTGTTTATTCTTTTCATATACATTTGTAGAAATTGGTTTAGTTAAAATTGACGGGACTACAAAGAGAATAATTTTGTAAGAAGACTGCTCGCATACTTTTCAGTGGGGCAGAGTAGAAGAAAAGAAGTTAAAAGAAAACATGAAGATGGCTGACGGCACAACCATTGTACGTAGAAATAGACCAGGAACTAAGGCGAAGGTAAAAAATTAAGCAAGTCTTTTAAATAAACTAAAAAGAAATGTAAAATCTTTAATACGAGTGCAAATATGTAACTAAATGGTCATTGTTATTTTTGGTGTTGTTTGTTTTTATAGGATTTTTGTCGTTGGCCTGATGAACCCTTAGAGGAAATGGACAGTACATTGGCTGTCCAACAGTATATACAACAATTGATTAAAAGGGATCCCTCAAATGTGGAACTCATATTAACTATGCCAGAAGCTCAGGATGAGGGTGTTTGGAAGTATGAACATTTAAGGTAAGTTTTATTAATCTTTCTTTGCTTCCCTCACCTTACCCATATCCAGTTCTTTTTAATTTAAAGCTTTGTTTTTAATCCATTTTTTCTATTGCTTAGGCAATTCTGTATGGAATTAAATGGTCTTGCAGTACGTTTACAAAAACAGTGTTCACCCTCTACGTGCACCCAAATGACTGCCACCGATCAATGGATATTTTTATGTGCTGCTCATAAAACACCAAAGGAATGCCCTGCCATTGATTATACCCGTCATACATTGGACGGCGCTGCTTGTCTACTCAATAGCAATAAATATTTTCCAAGCCGGTAAGTTCTTTTAAATGGACTTTTAAAATGAAATAATTTATTTTATTAGATTTTACAAACATTAAAGAGTACATACAAATTTTAATCATCATTAATTTGACAAAGAAATTAGAAATAGGATGGTAGTAAATAACAAATTCGCTAAAGTCAAAACTTTGCAAAAAAAATTGGATAGTCAAACCTAAATTTCCATATATACTTACATGGATATTATTTCAACGGATCTCAAATTGATTTCGATTAGATTTTAATGGGCATGATGTGTTAACAATAACTTCAAAAGAAATGGAAATTGTATTAAATTTTTTGTTTCCATACCATGGAATTACTTACTGTCAACGTTCCCACGAAAATCGGTTCTACGCTTTAACGGTTTTAGGATCGTCAACTCTGCGAAACGATCGAAATTTCCATTGAATGCTGTAATTTGCCTCCTGTTCTACAGATCGTGCTGCTGCAACAACAACAACAACGGACTGTCAAACCGCTTTGAAATACTCTTCGATTGCACTTACAACATCTGTTTTGGATTGAGAAAGCAGAGTATCTCTGTCTGAGAAGGCAGAATATTTAGATATTCAGCCATGTCACAGAGTACAATTCCGTTCGGAACCGAAGAAAACATATTTGTTTATTGATAGAAAGTATATTTTGACAGTTTTGTTGGCCTTTAAGATACAGAAAACTCCCATTTCGTTCGTTAAACAAAAATGGTTTCATTCCGCAAAGTTTTTTTTTCGTAATTTTCTGAAGCACCAAAATATGGAATGAATTCCGTTTCTGAACGGAATTATACCCTGTGACATGGCTGATTGACTTTCGCTTTAAACAGTTATAAAAATGTTAGAGCAGGAGTTCAAAGGTCATTGTTTGGGTTAGTTATGATCAGGGAAACGGTATATATGCAATTTCATGTTTTTCTTTGTGCGATCAAGGAAGGCAGAAACAATATATTTAACCGTGTTTTAAGCGTATTTTTCTGGATTTTGAAGAATATTTTACTATATGATAAATTTTTAAAAGGTGCCTACAAGTTCTTTCGCAGTGAATCAAATTATTTTTTAAAATTCTAGTTTACAGATGGTGTCTCTGCTATATATATCTATCTGTATAGCCAATGATTTTGACTGTCTGGAGGCGGTCAGTCCTCCAATAGGCTAATTTTATGTAAGGATCAAGGTATATGTTCTAAGCGGGACTAATCGGGTCTGACGGAACCGATGGGACTACCGGGTATCGCGCACGTTGTTGCCGGTGCTTAGGAAGGCCGACTCCGATAGGCTGATGGGAAAGAGTAGGGCCTGCGTTAGGAGCATGATAGGTATCACGGGCCACTGTATGATAGGTAGGATGGCTGCCAGGATGGGGTCTGACTTGTCGGATATGTGAGGAGCCGGAAGAACGGGAGATTTTTGAGCACATTTTGTGTTACTATCCCAGGCTGCAATACAGCAGGCTGAGGTGGCTAGACAGTAGATACTTGGGCGAACTGGGAGTTGTTCCGGGTTGTGTGCTCGAGAATCTTACGGGATTCGTAATGGGAATGACCTGGCTGCGCAACAGAAGACTTGGTACAGGATACACATAGGGCAGTTTTTGTTTAGTAGGCTTGTTTTTCTTTTTGGTCCAATTTTTTTATCTTCCATTACTTTCTCCTTTATTTTTTTATTTTACTTTTTATTTATTAACTAACTAAAGCGCACTGGAGACTATCAATGAAACCCTTCAATCAGTGCATATGTGTTAGAGTCGTTTATTTGACGCTTTTTCGAAGACCTACAAATAAACTCGTCAATCAGCAGTTTAATTTAAAAATTTTCGATGATTTATTGTTATTGCCAGTTTTACCACTTTCTAGTTAATTTTTTAAAACTATACAGTAGGTTGTCCCAAAAAAAATAAAAATTTGGATTTTCTCGGAAGATCTTTCCTAATTTGGATACTCATAAGGTAAAGTATTTTTGAGAATTTTATCAGATTTTTCGGAAGTGCTTTAGAGGTCGCGCAAACTGATTTTGTACCAAAAATCTAACGTTTTTGACTTTTATTGAATTATTATTGAAAATTGCTAAAAAATCGGTATTTTTCGGATTCTGAGTAAATATTCTTAAAGAAAATTTTCCGATCTTTAATTTTATGTGCATAAATAATAATTTTCGTCAGGGATTTTCCACATTTTGATACATTATATATCAGTTTTTCGTAAATTTTCAGCAAATATGAAAAAAAAATGCTTTATAACTTTTAAAATTTGTATTAAGACTAAAAAAACTAATGATGCAGTTTAAAAGATTATGAAGTTTTAAATAAATTATCAAAAAAAAAAAATTAATTTTCTCTCACCGTTCTCGAGTTATACCCTTTTAAAGCTTTGTACACATTGTATGAAATGTATAATACTATAAGGTGTGAACTAGGTTTGCATTGCTTTAAACTTTAAATAATTGGATTTAGAAAATGTTTTACAAATAAAATAATAGTTGCTTACCAGTCATACATAACAATAACATATCGATGCCTTACTTTCTCAACCTCGTATCTTAAATAAATACGGTTTGGACTTTTTCATATAAAACGATTGTTTTTTTTGTGTTCTATTACTGCAACAACTAATTATTTCAATACTTTGTCTCAATTCTGTACATATTAATAAATTATTGAAATAATTAGTTTTTGCAGTAATAGAACACACAAAAAACAATCGTTTTATATGAAAAAGTCCAAACCGTATTTATTTAAGATACGAGGTTGAGAAAGTAAGGCATCGATATGTAATTATTACAAGAAGTCCCGTCTTTTTAATTAAAATATTTTGTTAATCTGAAGTTTTATTGCTCCGGTATGTTGAAATTATCATAAAGTAGTCCAAGAAATATTGGGTAATATTTCTTTAAAATAGATATGCCTTTGTCGAATACAAGGAATGTGTGGTGTGTGGGCAAAATGATTGATGACCTTGATACTGCCAAACCGCCGACAAAAAACCAAATACTGCAAAGATTTTTTAAATTGCATTTAGTGGAAAAGTGTACTATTTCCAAAAGCGCCAGAATAATAGCAAAGAGTTTGAGAGATTTGTGGAATCCAAATCAGGAACTATGCAATATTTCTCGCAAAATAATAATATTGCACTCGAAGTGGGCAAAGTTATGTAAGGGTAAGTCTAGAAAAACCAAACTCGAAATTAAAAAAAAAAAAAACTTCAGATTAACAAAATATTTTAATTAAAAAGACGGGACTTCTTGTAATAATTACATATGTTATTGTTATGTATGACTGGTAAGTAACTATTATTTTATTTGTAAAACATTTTCTAAATCCAATTATTTAAAGTTTAAAGCAATGCAAACCTAGTTCACACCTTATAGTATTATACATTTCATACAATGTGTACAAAGCTTTAAAAGGGTATAACTCGAGAACGGTGAGAGAAAATTCATTTTTTTTTTGCTAATTTATTTAAAACTTCATAATCTTTTAAACTGCATCATTAGCTTTTTTAGTCTTAATACAAATTTTAAAAGTTATAAAGCATTCTTTTTCATATTTGCTGAAAATTTACGAAAAACTGTTATATAATGTATTAAAATGTGGAAAATCCCTGACGAAACTTATTATTTATGCACATAAAATTAAAGATCGGAAAATTTTCTTTAAGAATATTGACTCAGAAGCTGAAGAAATATCTATTTTTTTTTACCAATTTTCAACCGAAATTAAAAAAAACCCAAAAAGGTCGATTTTTGGTACAAAATCAATTTGCGCGACCTCTAAACCACCTCCGAAAAATCGGAAAAAAATCTCAAAAATTCTTAGCCTTATGAGTATTCAAATTAAGAATGATCCCCAAAATTTTTTTTTAATGGGACACACTACTATACAGTTTGAATCTGGGAATTATTTCTTTTCATAAGCTACTTTATTATATTCAAAATTTTTTTTATATTTAGAATTTATTCTATGAGCTAAATTTCAGTTATGTATTTTGTAAAGCTTTATGTAATAGTTATATTCCTTAAATTTTTAGGAATGTCTTTACACACTATCAGACTATTACAAAAAGCTTTATAAAATACATAACTGAAATTTAGCTCACAAAATAAATTGGAAAAATAAAAAAATGTTGAATACTATACAGTTAATTAATTTTAAACAGTTTTTTAACCATTTTATATTTGTTAGTTTTACTTATTGTAGAAATTAATCGTGTATAAACACAATTTTTGTTCAAAATTTCCGCCATTTTTACTTTATCAAAATGAGGCTTCTTCACACATGTTTCTATCGCACTAACTGCATATACGCATATATAAGTCTTTCTTCATACCTTTATTCATACATTGTTTAAAAATTTCTTAGCAATATAAAATCGTAAAATTCCCATCATTAACAATTTTTTTTTCCTGAAACCATCAATCCAACATAAGTATCAACGCAGGGTACAAAAATTTCCCAAAAAATGTTGTTTGTTTGAACAACTTAAACCGAACAGTCGTGTAATTTTTTTATTCACTGGCGGCAACACTGGCAACCAAAAAACATAAAATTTTTCGTCAATCAGAATTGGTGGTTGGCTGAATTTTTGATAGCAGTGATGTTAACCGTATGGTAATTACTAGGGTATTCATTCGGTTAACCGATTAATTTACTGCCGATCAATTACTACCCCATTAACTGATTGGTTAATATAAAATTGGCTATTTTCGATTAACGATTAAACCGGTTAATTTCAGTCGATTAACCGATGTAACAAAATTTTTAATTTTTTTTAGTATTATAACATATTCTTTAGTGTTTTTTTTATTACTTGTTTCATCTCATATACAAAAGGTATGCTTTTAGAAAATATTTTTTCATACAAGCAAAGTTGTTCAGTGATTTTTATTTTAAATTAATGTTTGCTGTCAACAGCTTTTTGTTTCACGTGCTTTTTATATGTATGTGTTTAGTTTTTTCCCAGCGGGAAAAAGGAGTACGGATGTCTTCTAGAAGTCTTCTTTACTCTTTCTTTTGGATGTACGAGTCCTGCTTCATTCAATACTCATATATTTTTTACACACGTTGTCATTGCGGGAAAGGCCTTCCGCTCTTGCTTCTTTCGGCAGAGCTTCTAAAAGGCTTTCAAATTAGTGGCTCCTTGAAGGCTTTCCAGAGAATGGTGATTTTATAACGGGATCTGAATTCTTTGGCTTTTGCTTTGGCAACAAATTCCTTCTTATAGAAGGGAATTTGGAATGTGTAGCTTATCTTTTATACGGAAGAGCCGATGCCTTCTATAAGGCAGTTAGATCAGAATGGCATTTAAAATATAAGGGTACTGAAGCAGGCCTTCAATAAGGCCTGAAGTAAGGAAGTCTTCTGAGTTTTCCCGCTGGGTTGATTTTTCTCATATCAACCTTTTAACAGAATTAACCGGACCAATTAGAAGTGTTAAACATTAAAACAGGACTCTAATGGTATAATGGAAGATGTTATATGTTTAGAGAAATCAAGAAAAAGGACTGACAAATGAGATATTCTGTATTATGGGTAGCTTTCGCTTTCTAAAACATCTACGATAAATGAATAACTAATAAAATGATCTTAAAATTAATTTTTTTATTACCCCTTTCAGTGTTTTTGTCGAATATATTCGACATTGCATTGTACCCTCTTTCTACGCACCTTTACTGTATAAAAATGTACAGTTAATTATATTTTTTTTTTGTTTTATCTGAAAGAGGGACACTTTTGATGTTTAAAATTGTTCTTATAGTAGACATTGACTTTCTTTTGTTATTATTGAGTGCATTGTCGTACCCAAGTCAGGAAATTTGTAAAAAGCTTAGATTTAGGAAGAAAGAAAAAAATAATAATTTTGGGGATCAGGCGATATTAAAAAAAATTTTAAGTATTGATACATGCGTAAATAAGTATTTTCTTGAAAAAAAATATTGCAAAAATAAATTGTAGGTTCTTTTGTGGACATTTGAAGGTAAATTTTGAATATATTTGGCATTCCCTAAAAACCAGGGGAGCCGCATGAGGCAAAAACTATTATTTTTTCCGGCTTCAGCGCCATCACATTAACTTAAATACAAATTTTCAGATTTTTATCTCGCCAAAAATTATTTTTGACCCTACGTACCCTATGTTTTATGATTTTAACCTTTGAGAGGCTTAAAAATAGATAAATGTTATACCTAAAAATTAAGAATGAGAAAAATGAAAAATTGTAAATAATAAATTTTATTTTAAACTTTTTGTTTGTTTAAAAATCAACAATTTTTTAACATATTAAATAGCCGTATTGTGATGAATTTAAATATAGTTTTCGGATTATTTAAGGTACGGATCAGGGATTAAAAATGGCTAAAGTTAAGGGTACGTTCGTAAACGCATCACTGCGCTGCATCAGAAAAGCAAACTTTTTTAATGCCGATAAAAATGTTATTTAAATTTTTATTTATTGCGTGACTATTATTTTTCTGGAGTATTTGACAATTTTTAAGTCCACATCTTTTTCATTGATATATATATATTAAGATTTGATATCACTGATGCAGGGCAGTGATGCATTTACGAACGTACCCTAAGTTTTTGACACTTGAATAATCCATACTAGAATCAATCATTCTGTACATGATTCAAGAAAATCCGTATTTACCGTACTATTGATACCGCTTTGGCTTGATTAAGGTTCGGATGTATTTTGATTTCTCTTTTGAGTGTATCAATACAAAAATGATTATACAATATTTATGTTTGCCAATTCATATGTATGTATTTCTACGTATATTTATATATATTATAACGTCTAATTTGACCAAGTTCAGTTATAATTAACTATTAGATATAACTGTCAAAACATATTGTTAACTAAAATAATTTAAAGCAATAGTTAGTATTAACTGAACTTGGTGAAATTGGCCTTAAAAATTACACAAAATAAAATTAGATTTTTTTTTTAATATTCATAACAAATATCTCACCAGATCATAAAGAAATTTAAAAATTAATTTTAAGACGAAGCAAAAATATTAATAAAAGAAATAAAAAAGAAAGAAAAAACATTCTTAATTTAATATTAAATTAAAGGTATACGAAAAATAATTTTTTACCCAACCAAAAAGTAGTCAAAATTGCACGATATTTTTACAGCGGGTAGTTATGAATATTACGTGTCGATTTTCCCAAAAAGTGAAAAAAATGTTTAGTTAATACCCTCTTTATGATCAAGTGCGATATACAAATTTCCGAAAATACCGTCTTAGTAGATCGTTTTTGCGAAAGACCAACATCCGGTCCAAATTTAAATCAAATTCTCGATTTCTCTTATCTCAAATCTAAGTGGAACAGCTGATCCAACAGCAACAGGTGGTAACTCGACCGCAGTATCGAAAGATGTATGAGGGGTAAATACGGCTTTCAAATGATTAACAAACATATTTCCTTTTTCTTCATCATTTCGTGCCCAACTTCCATTTAAGTTTCTTAATGGCGGTTTAGTGATAACTGGTCTTTTAAGATTTCTAGCTGCACGCCATAATGAGTAGTCAGATTGAGGAGTTGCATCGAGTACGTCAAGAACTCAAATATCCACAAGGATCTCAATGTGCCATTGGTAAAAACTATGATAACGAAATATGCAGTAAAATATTTAAAAAGGCTGGAACTGCACCCAAACCCATTAGCTCGAAATATTTTAAATTATGGCGGCCACACTCGCTTAAGAAGAAGAGACACTGCAGCACTCACCCAATCAGATGAGCGATAAACACCTTCATATGTGAACAGAAACCGTGATGACTAAATCTTTTTTGTCTAGCACTCGCAGGACATAAAGTAAATATTAGGATAAGATTTGATTAATTATTGTTAGTTCATATTTAATATATATGAAGATTCAATAAACAAATACTGAAAAAAAAAAAAAAAAAAAAAAAAAAAAAAAAAAAAATCCGGTCCAAATTTAGCTTCAGTCGTTTAGGCTGTGCAATAATGAATCCGCCAGTTACTGCAATATTTATAAAAAATGCAATCACCCCTATCGTGAAAAACAAATGGAATTATTGTTCCCATGAAATTTTTAGGAGCACACCTGCTCGATGGACAGGACTTTATGGCCTGGCTTCGACGCGGCGATAACGCGCGTTTTACTTGGTCTCGGTAGGGACCGAATGAGGACAGTGATATCGGTCATTACGGGTGAGTGAGTGATATGTACTCATGCGCGGAGAATGGGTCTTGATTACAATGACTACTGTAGAAGTTGTCATGATGAGGAGGAGGATGTTGCTTGTTTATTATCTTTGCTTCTGTTTTGTTTCGGTTTTTAACATTGTACAATTATTTTACACAAAAAAACAAATTGCGTGTGGTTTTTGTACGAGTTACCTGTAATGTATTCAACTTGGTATCGCCTATATATCAGTATTCATATATCAGATATATCAGTTGTTATATCGCTTGTCATAATCAATAGAATATATAAATTTTCTGAATAACTTTTATTTAATTCAGATTCACCACATAAACCAACACACATTTTAATGTATAAATTTAAAACGAAGCAAAAAAATTTTTAATAGATTTTCTTTTTTGCTTTTACAGAGTTTCAATAAAGGAATCATCAGTAACCAAATTGGGTTCAGTATGTCGTCGTGTTTATAGAATTTTCTCTCATGCTTATTTTCATCATCGGCGTATATTTGATGAATTCGAAGCAGAGACTTATCTTTGTCATCGGTTTACACATTTTGTAACAAAATACAATCTCATGTCAAAGGAAAATCTAATTGTACCCATTAATGAAGAGGCTGAAAATGCAGCGCCAGGCGAAAGTGAAGCTTAAAATTCGAATATTTTTAAATATTTTACAAGAAATATACACCTTAATGATGAATAAACAATAAATGAAATTAAAAAATGATTAAAGCGCTGGAGCGCCTTAATAAGCAGCATAACAAAAGAAATCTAAAAAAACACTGCAAATGAAACGTAGAATTATTTATTAAAAGAAGAAAAATCACACTATACAACACACAAATATACAAAATAAAATCATTGTAAGAGATTCATTAAAAGATAAAAATCAATAAAATAAAATAAATATTAAACACCAACAATAATAAAAACTCCCCTATTATTAAAAATATATAAACATTAAATTAAAAAAGAAAAAAGAAATAAAATCGCATAGTCAAACAAACAAAAAAAGGGAATCACATCATACAGAGCGCTAAAAATGAACTCAATAAATATATTTAACTTATAAAAACAAATTAAAAACTAATAAACAATTCCTTTATAAAAACTCAAATAATAAAAATAAAAATTCATTTATATATTACTAAATTATATTAAAGAAAACAAAAATATTTATTTCATCCCTGTCATTTCAATAGTTTATAACTCGTTCTCTCAAATGAATGCTTTCATATCATATTCATTTTTTATACAATATTCTTTTATACAATTCTATGCGAGTCATAAATTTAATAAAAATAATTTCTTATATAAAATTTTAGTTTACAACAATAAAAAATACTAATTTTTTAATGAAATTTAGAATATTTTATTGTTTTATAAGAGTAGAGAGTATATAAAATGTAACTATCAAAAGTTC
Organism: Pollenia amentaria; assembly: GCA_943735925.1. Taxonomy (NCBI): domain Eukaryota; kingdom Metazoa; phylum Arthropoda; class Insecta; order Diptera; family Polleniidae; genus Pollenia; species Pollenia amentaria. The sequence continues at coordinate 175,160,142 of OX031010.1, read as the reverse complement.
ATTATTCCCGTCAAAACATCAAATATTGTAAAACCTCATTATTACATCAAATTTGAAAAACCTAAAAAGAAAAACTTAAACAAAGTTGACAAACATTTAAAACAAACTGTATGCTAAAATAAAATAACAAAAACTCATTTATTTAATAGTACCAATATTTGTGAAAAAAATTAAAACAAAAATTATATATAAAAACAAATAAAAAGTAAAACAAAAATCTAAAATTTAATTTTAAATAATTTGATATTCACCCCATATTCATAAAAACTATTTTAGGTTTTTTGCAGGTCTTTAAAACGAATTTTCAATGAAAATTTGTTTAATAAACCTTTTGTTAATCAAAAATATTTTTTATGAATATGGGGCTTAAAGTTTAGTATTTTTAGTTAAAACTGCAAAGTGATTCAAAAATATTGAAAATTTATAAACCCTAACAAACTTTAAAAGAAAAACTAGAATGACAAAAGCACCTCTCACATAGACCAAGTTCGTGCACTGGAAATGTTTCTTTTGTGTTACCAGATTTCTCCAAAAGATAACTAGCTCAAATAGCTATTTAGTCAAAGCTGTTATTTTTTCTTGGTACTCGAAGTTTTGAAATTCAGCCTGAAGATATGAGCAGAAAGCCACGACTAGTCGAGGGGCCGTCCAATCGTCAACTTCATTTGTAATACTAATGCTTTTAGCCAAAATATACATTATGCCTGTTCTATTGTATGGATGTAAGATATTTGTGAATTGCGGTAGTGATGACTTCGAAAAACTTAAGGTCACTTGCCTGATACGTCTTCAACAGAAAAAGAAGAGACAGCATATCATCATACTCATACCAACTGCACGACATGCATATTGAAGATCTACTAAATGGGTGTAACGATACGCCTTTTTGTCGATACCAAGGCGAATTCATTTCTCAGGTGGCGTTAAAACCACAGCTGTGCTACTTTTTTTTCTTACTTAGAGAGAGAAATGTCAAAAGTTGCTTGTGTTTTTGACATATCGATCAACGAAAACCACAAAAAAAATACATTGTTGGGTTTTTGGTGTTGTTACTTGTTGTAGTATCGACACCACCGTATACATGAATTCGCCTTGGCCGATACCATTCCGATCCCGATACTCAAAAAGAAATTTCGGCAACACCGATACCGACTAGCATTAATTTTGAATTCAAGTTAAAATTGACAAAACGCAAGTATAATAATTTTTTTATTATACAAAATTATAGTGTCAGAGATTAATAATAGTTAAAATTTATATTAATATAATTAAAAAACAACGATTGAATTTTATGGTAATGTAACAAAAAATAAATAATGTTTTTTTTTATAGAAAAGAAGAGTATAAGAGATTATAAATATTTAAAATGGGAACTTGGAATGTTTTACAAAAATATTGCTCATGAAACTTCACTACATACATATATACATTGTCAGAACACACCAAGGCCCAAAACTTAACACAAACTTAAAAAAACAGCCAAACTAAAAATAAATAAATAAATATCGATATATCAAAATATAGATATTTAAAAAAATTATAATCGATATATATCGCCGATATTAAAAATACCCATATATCGATTCATCGATATTTATCTACGACTATCGAATTCGATATTTTTAAGATCTCTTTATTCAATTTTTTAACCGTTGCTCAACTGCTTATAATACTGTTGTCTTTTAAGAATTGCATCATATGTTTTTTTAACTGATATGAAGAAAATAACGGCGTTTTTCCATTGTACATTTTCATAGATTACATAGTTCAGTTCTGTCTCGGTTTTTTCAGAGATGAAAACAACAAAAATAAGCGCGGAAAAAATATTCTGGAAAGGGTTCCTAGAATCATGCAAACAATCGCCTTAATTATGGCGTATTAGCAGCAATACCCTCATGAAAGTTGGAGTCTTAATAATAAAAAAAATATTTAGTTTTTTTTATTGAAGCATTATTTAGTTTTTAAATTTGGTAATAATTTCACCTTAATACGTTCGATACATCCATATTTTTAATTAATAAATATCGATACTCTTAACAAATATTTTTTTCAATTTGCCCATCCCTACTGGGTTGTACTGCATGCTCATTTTATTCATTAACCCTACAATACGCAGTGGGGAGGTAGACATATTATATATCTGAGTTAAAGGATTTGTCTGAATATAAATTTAAAAAATAACAGAATTTTTCACAATTGCAAAATTCATTAAAGATTTTTTGCAAAAAAATGCGAAAAATTTATTTTTTGAGTGTTACGAAGTGGAAATTTGTTAAAAATATGTCTATTTCGGGAGCGCCCGCAGCCTGTAGTAATTGAAATTGTTTTTATTATTTTGTATATAGCAGTATTAAACGAAATGTAACTTTTCCAAAAAAAAAAACAAACAAACAGTAAAGGTATTCACGTAAATTTTTGTTACGATTGCAACTGGGCACCTTCAATTTTCGGCGTTTCCGAAACAATTTGTTAACAACGCACCATCCATAGGACTATCAATTTTTGAACCGTACACAAAAATGATTAATTTTATTAATTTACAAGTCGAATTTATAACTTATCTACCTCAAAATTGTTTCTAGATAAGTGCTGGTTCAGACTCTTCGAGTCTTAGCCGTAAATTCTTGAGTTTTTAAGAGAGAGAGAGAGAGGAAAATAAATGGTATTCCATTTTCACTTCACTCCTAAAAGTTCAAGACTTGACGGTGAAAAGTTTAACAGTGTGAACTAGCACTCTTCAATTTTTTGGCGCTTTTTATTTTTTAATTGTATTATTTTTTTTTACATAGTTCTTCTTTGAACACTACAACTTTTAATATTTTTCAATTCATAGAAAAAAAATTACGTCCAAATGGAATTATTGCGTTGTTGTTTAGTGTAGAGTTGATTTTATGAGTACTTTTTTAACATTTTCTTCAACTTGGCAATGCCATAAAAATTGCACCATTTTTATGCTTTTACTCTGACAATTTTGCATCGTTTGGGCGAAATAATTATCTATGTGGTTGTTGTGTTTTTGCACTTATGCTTTTTCGCAAGAGTGCAATTTTTGACGTGAATACCTTTATAAACCCCGGGTACGTTTGTAAATGCAGTTGTTGCGCGTTAGTAAAGTTTAATATTCGTAAAAGCTTACATTTAAAAAGTTTTTTATGCAGTGATGCCGCAGCTCTGCAGCAAATTTTTTGCAATTATTGCATCAGTTAATTTTCTGATGTAATAACTTTTCACATAAGAGAAATCGTTTTATTTTTAATTTTTGGCGCTTTTTTGTTATTTATAAGTACACTGTCACATTTTGGATCAATATTTTCAATAAAATTTGTCATCGCTATTGTTTATCACATTTTTATTATTACTAGGACTGCCAGGTGGCCGAAATTCGACCACTTGACATGTACAGTTAAAATAAATCCTTTTATGCACTTATGGAATATTCAACTCTTATTTAAAAGGGCTGCATAAATTTAAGAAAATAAAAAATGTCTTTTCATATATCCTTTTATTTGTTATTATAAAAGCATTTATTTTCTATTTTACTTTATTTTACTATTTATTTTTTTTTGCCTGTAAAAAAGAAAAATAAAAAAAATATGTACCTATGCATACATGGCTCAACTAGTATGTCTGCGCAAAACTACAATAATGCAACAATAGAAAAAACAACACGCATTTTGTTTGTGTAAATTATGTTAAAGATGTCAAAACTCAATGCATTTGTTGTGTAAAAAAATCTACAAAAAATCAGCAGGCGTTTCGAGCAGAGCTACTAATTGGGCCATGTATGTATATTGAAACAGCAATAAAAAATATAAATTTCTGAACAAAAATTTTTTTTTTATTTTATTTTCAAAAACAAAAAATTTTTGTATGTTCACTTTAATCCTAAAAATTTAGAGAATATCGTGCATATATACACAAAAATACCTTTAAAACTATATATATTTCTTTAAAATCGGTGGGCGATAAGAATCTTAAAAGTCAACTACAAAAAAATTGTTCGCTTATGAAACTCTTGAACTTTAGCAGCCTGTCACAGAAATCCATTCCGATCGAAAGTGGAAGTGATTTCGTATCTTGCAATCCCAAAAACGAAATCACTATTCATCGGATATAAGAGATATATGTATATGTACATATATGTATATCAAAGCCTCTACCGGTTGTTGTTGCTGCTGGTTAGTATTTTGAAGCTTAGTCTATTGTTTCAAACTCCAGCTAAGTTTGTCCAAAGGACATGTCCTTTTCTAAGATACGCTTCTATGTCGCTTCAGTGCTGACTTTTGTGTCCCCAAAAGATCGAACATCACGTGCAATTTGACTATTATTTTCCATTTCATTGATTAAAATTTCAATCTGTTCTCGAGTTGTTATTTTTACCATTTTGAAATCCAAAATTAAATAAATACATACATTAACCTTACAAACACAAACTTTTTATTTACTTAAACATACTTACTTATTAGTTTTGCCGACTTCTTTACTTTAAAAAATATTAGCAACAACTAGAAGTTTGTGGTTGCCAATATGTTAACAATATGGCAACTGAAATAACAAGCTGTTAGTTGACAGACACATTCAAAATAAAACAAAAAGCGGACGTAGTGACAGAAGTTGGTGCAGGGAGTATCACTGACAACTCAACAGGACCGATATCAGATTCAGACTCGGATCTGCTGGCTATTCACGGGGATATTCTGCTGCGAGAAAGTCAATGAAAGAACTGACGGAGACTTACTTGAGGAGGTCCCCAATGGACTCACTGGCACGTACTGGGGCCTCGGTAAGACTCGGTGATCTGACCTTGGGCTCTAATGATGAGCACGAAATAGCTATGATTTCGGCTCATGGTCAGGACCAGAGGGTTGAACCATTGACTTCTGAGGTCACAGTACATCGAAACCCATTGTTCGGCAGGATGCGAAAGAACAGGTCACATCTGAGAGCCGATCGAATCTCGAAAAAGCCAAGAGTGGTGTGAGAGTCTCTTTAGCCTTTCTAGAAAATACAGCTAAGAAAAACTATTCATTGCACGATGGGCGGGATATGTATTTGCTGAGGAAGCACCGGAAGAACGTTGCTATATTCGAAAGAATCTACGTTTCTAACGGTGTCATCCTAGGGCTTCCCTATCCTGCGGGATATACAGCAAAGGCTGCTGAGGAATCAAATGTTGTCAGTAAAGACAAAGGATCCTCACCAGACTGCTGTCGTATCCTCTTGCAAGGAAGGTAGAAGGCAGAAGGGTAAGAGTTCACCACCGGGACCTCTTAATGGTGACAGTTTGGTCACTGTTAAGGGAGATGAGGACTGAAATTGTCTTAATAATTTCCGGCAGTGACTCCTAAAAGGCAATCACTAAATGAATTGTTTCCGGGGCAAATGAGTCCACATCTTCAAGGAAATCGGGTGATCACCGGAATTATTGTAGTACGAACCCTAAAAAGGGGGAATTAAGAGAGTAAGGTCGGGTGATGAGCAGAAAACCCCGGCGGCTAAGAGGATTGGTCAGGGCTGCGGTCAGCCCTTTTAAGAACCCCCCAAGAAGATTAGTAAGAGGGCTGGCACCAGAGAGGACCAATCGTCCACTCTGCAAAAACTGAGGGCGTCATCGAATAAGGACGGTATTCTGGATGGATCGCGATGGTAGGATCAGTTTCGAAAGATGTCAGGTGCTAGAGAACAAACTTCTCGACGAAATCTTCAGTGTGAGAGGAAGGCCGGACGAAGTAGCGTTAAAAGGGGCTGACTGGGCAAGAAGTGTCAAAACTGTCAGTTGCGGCAATCCAAAAACCTTTGAGTTTTTGAAGGCCGCCATTAACAGGTGTGGCAGCACTTGTCCTGAAGCTAGATTGGACGTTATACGGAAGTCACTGTATGGATACCTTCACCTCTCAAACCTTCACTACAAGCCAGTGGAAGTTGATAGGTTCACTGTGTTGTAAAGAGAACCAAGGGAGATACTTCAGGTTCGCAGTTGACTAGGAGTCTCTCAGGAAGTTGAAGTCGATGAGTGTGGTTGTCTATCTAGGAGTTTTTCTGGACAGTCAGCTGTCCTGGAGGAGGAATACTCAGGAGAGACTAAAGAGGGGTCTCAATGCCTACTATGCTTGTAGATCGTCGATAGGTAGGAGCTAGGAACTACGGCCGTTAATTGTGGGATGGCTGTTCACTTTGGTGGTTAGACCCATTCTTACGTATGGATGCTGTGTTTGGTGGGAGGCATTGAGAATGGCTAGTCAAAGAGACCTTCTGTCTAAGGCTCAGAGTTGTGCTTCGATCGGCATGACAGGTGCCTTGAGAAGTACCCCTCAGGCGGCCCTGAGGCGCGCACGCTGCACCTGATGCTAAGTAGGTCTAACTCGGACGCGCTACTAGGTAAGAGTAGGGCCTGCGTCAGAACCTGATAGATATTATCACGGGCCACTGTATAATATGCAGTTTGGCGGTGAGAATGGGATCTGGCTTATCGGACATATGTAGGTTGTGTGAGGACCCAGAGGACTTGGAGACAGTTGAGCACTTTCTGTGCCACTGTCCCAGCCTACAGAACAGCAGGCTGAGGTGGCTGAATAGCAGATTCCAGCACGAATTGGGAGTTGTCTCGGACTGCGGGCTCGAGAATCGGGATTCGTAATGGGAATGACCTGGTTGCGCGGCAGGATGCAGGGGACTGGGAACATGTAGGTAAGTTTTCCTGTTTGGTAGGGTTCTTTTTGCTTGTTTTGTCCGATTTTTTATCATTCACTATCTTCTTATCCTGTGCTTTCTCTCTTTACTTCTTCAACTCTTTCATTATAGTTTTTTTCACTAATTAAGGCGTCACAATGGACCATATTGGCCTCTGGGTGAGGCTGTGAAGTTTGCTTTGCACCAGCCTTTCTAACTTTACCTAACCTAACCTAGTTGACAGTTGCCATACGCAATATTAATTTGGCAATTGCCAACACAACTTCAGTTGTGTTGCTACCCGTAATCGACACATTAGTATCAGCAACAAAATTTTATATCACTGCAGCAGTGATGTACAGTTTTTATGCATTTACGAACGTACCCTCCATCGCATAATCGGACAAGTGTTTGCAAGACCAAAATATGCTCTAAACTTTTATCAAATTAGCTAACCAACACATTAAGCCCATACACTTTTGCTGGGCTTAATGTGTTGGTTAACTAATGTGTACATTAACTTGTTTTTGCATAAGGGGGTTATAATTTTATTACATAGTCCATTTGATTACAAAAGTTGTAAGCCATATTCAACTGTAAACGGATAAAAGCTAAAAATTCTTTATTATTATTTTTGAATGAATTATTATCTATTATTTTTTTTAAAAAAGGATATATGGGAGGAAGGCATGTTCTTGCAACGAATGCAACAAAATTTGCAACAATTCCAGAATGTGCAATTTTACAGACAGATACTAGTTTTTGCTACTTTCTAATATAAATTGTGTCTAAAAATAAAATTTTTTAATTCAAGATGCATGGGAGGAGGGCATATCCTTGCAGCGATTTTTCATTAACATTTCAAGAACCAAGCCATTCCCTTACTACGAAGCAGGTTTGTAGGGGAGAGTACTAAAAAATAACTATAACCAAAAATTCAGTGTGTAAAGCTAATAGCTACACTGACCACTTGAATAAAGACCTTTTTGTGTCAAAAATTTATTGTTTCAAAGTGGGAACTCGCCATAAAAATTCATGCCGTCTGTAAGCGAGATGGTAAGCGACACTTTTTATTAATCTCTTACAAACCTGCTACGTTTAAAGCTACACTTTTTATTGGGGGTGGTATTAAATCAAGCAAGTTAGAGCGCTGTATTAGGCTTTGCCGAATCTTATACATATATGTACATATACCATGTTATGATAAAAGTAATTTCTTTTAAGTTTTTTATTTGTCTTCAAAATATTTCGCGTTGTTATTAAAAAAAATATATCCTGTTCAGCCCCTTTATTTATGCTATAAGTTAGATCATTAGTTCAGTAAGACTTCTTACAAATAACTAGTTTAAATAAGGATTTTGAAAATTACCCCATCATATCTGGAATCTAAGAAATCCCGATTTAGATTAACACACGGGCAGACGGGCATCGTTAAAACAACTCTGCTACTAATTGTTATCCCCTTTATTACTCCTCTTGGGAGCAAATGGCTACAACAATACATTTCCATCTTACTCATTGATATTTTGTATTTCGCTTAGAATAGTTGATCGCCATTTTTTTAACCATCCTCGCTTTTTTCAGTCTGTAATTTACATCGGCATCTGCTCCTCCTTCTGTTGTCATTACAAATAAATGATAGGAGAAAATGTCAACATATTCGACTCATGTCCTCCTATTTTTATTGAATTATTATTAGAGTATTTATTCGCATGGTTTTTGATTTATTAAGGTTTATCTCAAGACCCACTTTCTTTGTTAGGTATTCCAAGTGATTTACTTTGCATGTCGGTGAACCTGTGCAACATTAATTAATATCTTCTGCAAAATCAAAGTCTTCTAGGCCCCAGGGTATGCAACTCCCAGAATAATCTACTTATAAGGATGCAGGTTATACATACCCTGCGGATAGTTTGTGTAAATTGTTGTTAAAGCATTTATACCATGACAAATGAATACAATATTATAATAAAATGGAACGAATTGTGATAGGTGAAAACAAGACAAGCGATATGTCTGGTGATAATGTGCTTAAAGTGTAGTTACTCCAGACGAAAGGTAATTGATACAAAACTATTCTTGCGATTGGATTTTGTACGGGTAGTGGCTGTTTGTATCTGTTTTTATGACTTTATATGAAAATATAGACATGGTTCACTCGGGACAATATCTGCGACAGGCATTAAATTAACCGAAATTTTATGTGTCCATTTAGGTTACTTCAGTGACCTGCTACAAAGTGTCAAAGAGGTTCCAATTAGCCCCTTACTAGGACATCGACATTTAAAAGTGTTAAAACTAAAACCGGTACCTGCATCTTTGGAACTGTCACGTGACAAGTTTGGTGTTAGTAAAGTATGTACATATGTACTTTAAAGGGTCTAAGATTAATATTGAAGAAACTTTCAATGGAATGACAAACTTATATATGTATGCCTTTTCCGCCTGTGGTTAAGAGCACAAAAACATGTTGAAAATGGTGTAAAATAAATTGAATTATTGCTTGTTAAGTGTTGATTGCTTGATTAAGAAGGCGATGATAAAGATGATGATGGCGATGACATGGTGGTAATTGGAGAAAATATGATAAAAATTCCACAAACATTCCCAAAAGAAATTCATGCTACTCCTACTCGTATAGCACGAGTACTTTTCTTATTCCTTTTTTTTTCCTAAATTAGAGTAGGGGTGATTCGCTGTTGCTGGAAAAAATTGATCTATTACAGAATTTAATTGTTGAAACGACTGAATGAAGTATGTATGTATGTATGTTGTATGCCTGTTAGTGTGTTTGCATGTGGAATAATGGCTTTGGCACGTCCTTGTCGATTGGCACGTGGATGTTGAATGAATAATTTTAATAAATTCTTTGAGTGTATTTGTAATAAATAGTTGAATGTAGTTGTAAATTCAAAGAAACGGAAGTTAAATAGTGGCATTTAATTTTGTATACATAAAATTAAAGAACATACAACAATTGTAAGGAGGATTCAGTTTTGTAATTGGTTGTTGCGGACAGAATAGATTTTTTTAAATACAAATAAAAAAGTTCTCAACAGTATTTCAATGAATGGATTCGAAAAATTTTTGGCATAAAAAAAAACAAAAATATGTGAGCATTTTTCGAACTTCCATTAACCGAACTTATATAACTCGAATTGTCTCTAACTCAAAATAATTTAAGTGGTAGAAGCGTTAAGAGAGTAAATAACTTGCTATTCTTATTCCTTAACTTGAGCTCTTAAAAATACATGCTAGAAAAAATACATACATATGCAATCTATAACTCGAATTAATTTGCTTATCTATCAGCTGGGTTGTTGTAAACACCTAATTTATGTTACTTGTTTTGAATTCTCTTTTAAATCAGGTAAATCCCGCTTTTATATTATATGATAATTTTTTAGGTCTATATTAGTTCTATTCAAAATGGTAGGAACACAACTGGGATTAACGACGAAATTTTCAGTAAAATTATGCTAAGTTAATTCTTCTTATGGAGCACAATAACGATGTATAACTACATAAGATATTTTATAATTGAGAAATTTATTTGCTGTTTGTGCATAGAGAGAGAAATAGTGTGACCATATGGACAAAATAATACTTAAGAACTAAAACATTAAAAAATCAAATACTAAAAACCATTTTTATAGCTAACTATTTTGTATATTTAGTTTAAACGCTATAAAATAAAACAATTATTAAAGTAAAAAGTAACTTCATTTACTAAACTTCTTTACAACTAGAATAAAGCAAGGTCACCTGGTACTGATTCGTCTTTCGTCGGCGTAATAAATATAAATTAATCTATTGCAAAGTCGCCGGGTATGGCGAATTTCGGCGACCGCTATTATTGTGTATACTTTCATATACACCGATATGTTTTTTTTTTGGTTAGAAATTTTCGCGCCATGATAGATGTAAAGGAACTATATGTGACCTTCTGTGTGACCTAGTGTGTGAAAATGAAGTTTTAAGAAATCGCATTTAAGGTTTCTTAACGCATTATCACTGTGAACTAGAGATGAGCGATCCCGTGATTTTTAAATATCATCGTGATTAGTGAATGTGATTTAAAAATCACTGCTCCTTTAAACTGTGATTGTGATCACGGTTTATCAGTTTTCTGTTCTTTTAAAGCAATTGCGGCCAAGCTATGTATATGTACAATGCGCGAGCTTTTGCAAGAGCTTTTGTAAGCACTTTACAAAGAAACAACAACAAATTGTAAGAGCTTTCAAATCTGTTTACTTTCATATACATACATACTTGAACAAATAAATTTTGGCATAAAAAATTCTAATAAGATAGAAGAGAGAATGAAAGGAACAGCAATATCATTCGACATTTCATTCAAAAAACGCTATTACCCACACAAACAGTGAAATATCATAAATTTGTATATGTAACAAAATACAAAAAGAACGACTTAGAAAGTACCTGTTACTTGACAAGTTTGGTCACAACTGTGATTCGTGATTTTTCAGTAACAGTGATTAAATCACAGGTACAGAAATATCGCTCATCTCTACTGTGAACACTTATTCAGTTGGGAGATGCGATTTGGTATGGCTAGTTATGATAGGGTGCCGACTTTGGTGACGTCATGCCTATGTGGTGACGCATTTTTTTCGCTTTTGGTGTGACAATACCTTTGATATTGTTGCTGCTCGGTTTGTAATGATCTCGAAACTTGATTCTTAAGTCGCAACCAGTGACCGACGCAACAACGCCGCTCTCTGTTCGCTCTCAGCAAAGGGTTGGTGTGCGTATACTAATACGAAGAACATTGTAAAAATTACCTCCAACAAAAATTCGAATACTGACGAAAAACAATTTAAAACCAAAAAAGTTAATTTTTAATGTTTTTCTCATTTTTATCGATTTTCCCAAGTTTTCTACGTTTTTATGGGGTAAATAAATTTTTATCAGAAATCTAACTCATTTCATCTTATTCAACACCCTTTTAGGTACCAGAATCCACTCTTAAGTCCAAACCCGCTTTTTGACACACTAGGTCCCTTTTCTCGGAGAAGGTCACAATATATATTGTTTTTTTTTTTTTTTTTTTTTTGGAATGGCAACTAAGCCTGTAATAATATGTTGCCAATTCAAGAAAAGTATAAATTTATCAAAAAAGTCAAGGATGGGTTAAAAAAAGAAAATCAATTGAAAAATATGGTACCACGGCTAGTGCGATCTCTTACAACAATATAAAATATTTGTATATAAGTAAAATTTTTTTAATGTTTGCCAAGCCATTTGTGTGGTTTATTTTGCCCTTTAACTTACATTTAAAACAAACACAATATTTTAAAATTTGTTTTTGCTTTAAATGTAAGTTATGCGAACAAAGACTTCGTTGGAAATCAAGGGACAGTTAATATATGCACATGAATACCAAAAAAAAAGTTCTATAACTCAGCCGAAGTTATTTTTTAGGACAATGGTTATGAAAGTTCGACTGCATTTCACTTTTTTTTAAGATATTTAACTTGTATTTTTGTTAGGTATCACATGTCACTGTGTAGCTCTGAAGGCATCATTAGACCTTAAATTTAAAAAAAAAAAGATTCTGATCAAGCAGTGACTTCTGAGCGATATTGCGACATGACTAGATGATGTATGTTAATGTAGCCAATTTTTGGTTTTAACATGTAAAGCCATTTAGTGACTACATGAGACAATTCCTGGATGTGTACTCACTTGTTTCAGCGATCAGAATTGGCCTTATAGATAGTGAGTTTTAATATTAGTTTTTTTTTTAAATTATATGTATGTAGATATGAAGTCAAATGTCCGTGTCAATAGTCCCACAATCGATTGTGTAGTTGCATATTGAAAATTTCCATAATCGCGATTCGATTAAAATTTACCATGTTAAACGCGATTTTTCAACACACAATTTATTTTAATATAAATTAAGATAATAAAACTACCATAATAACGTACCAATAAATACAATATTTGTTCAATTAAACCAAAAGCCATTTAAATTTAAGCTTTCATAACTTTTATACTATCCATATTTGAAGATGTTAAACACATCAACAACATAAACGCATAATACCCTCTCCCCTATTGTATGGTGGGTATAATTAAATGCTGCACCAAATACAGCAACATTTTGCAAGATTGTGATAGCAAATTTCGACAAAATATGTAGCAAATATAGGCATTTCCAGAGAAAAGTCTATTTTTTTGTCACGTAACGCCAGCAGGCAATTGAGGGGTTGAAAATCAAAGGGGTACAAGTGCTAAAACTAACAAAATTTAGTTAGATGCAGCTATCAAAACTTACTAATTATGTATATCTATTATTGTACAAAAATTCAAAACTGTTTAATGACAGCAAAGTGTGCTATATCGACCTTTACTTTATATTAAGAATACATTTATATATAACAAAAAAACTTTAAAGCTTAATTACTCTGAAATTTTATTTAATCACTTGTACCCCTTTGCTTTTTAGCCGCTCAATTAAAATGGCTTCTCAAAGCAAAAATTTTATTATACATGGAGGCGCAGAATGAGCTGTACGGTTTATAACTTTTTTTTTTATTCGATTATTATTACTTTTTCGTTATTGGGGAATTTATTCAATTTGCTTTGAAAAATTATATCTTGTAAGTTTCTCGCACATACGTGCTCTTTTTAATTTATTTTCCATAACTCTTCGCAATCGGGTGTAATTATTGTTGTTTTGTAATATAGTTATTCATCATTAATGCAAACAAAAATTATAATTAAAAAAGTTATAAAAAATTCAAACCATATAGCTCAGTCTGTGCCACTGTGTACTAACATTTATATTTTGGTATAGAGCGCAACTAGCGCTACATTAATTGATAGAGGAAAAGCACTTGAACAAGGTGGGTCTAAAATATAAGCCTAATTCTGTAAAAATGCCCCAATATGTATGCATAGCCAATATAACCATTTGCCGATGTTTTACGGGCCAAATATGCGGCAAAAGCAGTTTTACAACAACAATTCACACAAACATGCTCCATATTTTTTTCATATGCTTGTATAACCGTTTGTATGGTTTATTTGGTCCTTTATTCTATCCTATATATGATTTAAGAAAACAAAACAAAAAATAACCTTAAAACTAAAATCTGTGCAAACGCCCTTTCGAAATCAATAAAATGTTAAATCCGTTTTACCTAAAAAAAACGCCTTTAAACAAATAACTATTTTAAGTGACTGTTTATGGACATTTTTATAAGTTATTCTTATCTACAGGATCCATGACGTTATTTTTCAACTTGTTTTTTTCTGCCAAAGACTCAACAAGTGTTTGCACGGTTTAACGGGTATCTAAACAAAAATATAGAAATTCATCATGCTAGATTTAATGGCAATGTTTTTTTTATTAGTTCTCGTATTTATTTAGTTATAAAAGTAAAAAATCAAAAGTAAATAAAACGTTAACTGCTGTTTGAAATTCTGTAATAACAACACAAAAAAATGTTAGATATTGTCAGAAGTTAGCACAAGTTTTTTTTTTACTGTATTAACAGAGTAATTCAATTTCAAGATGACCCATTTTAGTTATTAAAATGGTAGGAATTGCAGTAGAAAAGTGCGCAAATCTTTGTTAAAATACGAGTAAGAAAAATGTAATAATTTTAAACGAGTTTTTGAGTTTTTTACAAGGTGGCGCATAAATAACGTTATGAGTTATTTAATGAATAACTTTTTTCTTTCTGTTTTTATTTTACGTTGGCATTTATTAAAATGTAGATGATAGTTTGGAAATATGATCACATTTTGTTTTGAAGATATCTTTCAAATGGTTCCTGACGTGCTCTTTCCTATCACATTTTATGTTTTTTCTTCGTCCTATGATAATCCCGCGAAGCTCTACACTTGTCTGCAGGAAAGAAACCAGTCTCTGGCGAGACTCGAACCCGCAACGCCGGCGACTAGCTCACTACCAACTAGCCTACCGGGGCACCCCAGAGCATTTCCCATAACTTTAAATAGAATTTCCTGTCTCAGCGCCCTCACTTCTTTTCGGATATTCGCATGTAGCTGTTGGATGGTTCTTGACTGATTAGCAAACACCTTATCCTTATGGTAATGTCGGGATACGTTAAATCCGGAGAGCGCGGTGGCAAAATAAAATTAGAAAAAACGCGATACATATTATTCGATCGCCTAAAAAAAAGACCCACAGTTAGACGACCTGCGGCTCCATCTTGTTGGAACCACAATTGTGGATTGTGCTCTACCTCGGGTCTTATAAAATGTTCAATCATTACCCGGAATTGAAGACCATTCATATTAACCGCAACTTGTTCGATGTTTTCGAAAAAATATGGTCCCAGATATCTTCTGAAGTTATTTCACACCATACTGTGCATCTAAGTGGATCCATTTGATGTTCAACAATTATTCTTGGATTTTGGGTGTCGCATATTTCTATTTAAGTGACAAGTGAGATAAAAAATGGTACTCATCGCTAATTATTCGATATGATCTTTGTGTTTGAACAATCGAATGCTGATTTTCAAAATATGATTGAACAATTTTGGTTCTTTATTCTATGCTGACTCATTCTATCATAAATTTACCAAGTTTTTCAAGGTTAATTCTGAAACATTTTATTCGCTTATTAAATCATTGCTTTACTTATGTTCCACTCTGTATATTCCACATCAAAAACGAACCTGCGAAGAACATGACAATCGGACTATTTTCTCACATTCGAGCTGATATCTTCTACCATTCCTGCGATTCATTTTTAATTATGTTGAACACCTTTAAAAGATTCTGTAAGTCAATAATACAAACATCATGCCTCCGTCCTAAGTCATTGCTAAAGATTTTTGACATCTGAAATAGAATTTTTCCATTTTTAGCCATATTTATCATACATTTTTTAAGCTTTAAAGATTTTTCAAATTATCTTAACAAACAAATTTAAAGTTTTGTCCTAAAATTGCGCTAATTTGTTCCTGTCGGACAGTGTTTATTCTAAAACTTTCTTCGATACTATAACAACTTAAAGCTAAGGGCAAACTTTTGGAACGAAATTTCTTAAATTTCCGGGTACTGTTGGAATTTATTTTTACGAATAAGAGCCCTATTAACACTGTATTCGATATGTTTAATGAAAAGTACTTCTCTGTCAAAAAAAATGCAAATACATATTTGTATCATTTAACCCCGTTTTCACAACTTACCAATAGGTAAAGGCAGGATTTTATCGGCCGTATAAAAAGTGTTCCATTATTCCAACTTTATTTGTATCGCTTTAGGTTAAAGTAAAGTTGTAATAATGGAGCACTTTTTATACGGCCGGCAAAATCCTACCTTTAGCTGTTGGTTAGTTGTGAAAACGGGACTTAGTGTTTTAAGCTTTTCTATTATTGCCAACTAAATAGTTTGAAATTAATGGTTTCTTCAGGCATACAGTATGAATAATTTAAGTTAAGTTTATCTGAGAAAACCCTTAATTGCACCAATTGTACTTCTTTTTCACATTCTTCTGTATATGTTTTGAGGCATTATTAATTTATTTGCCTATCAGTTTGTACATTTTTCCCTAAAAGCACTGTTCTGATACAATTCGTTGGCGTAAGCTTCTAAACTTTAACTTCCCTGCTGCTTAATTTCGGAACTTCATGTTAGGCAGATTAAAATATACTGTTAACATAGATTACAAAAAATAGAAATACGGATCTTCAGGTTTTTTAGTTAATTTAATCGCACAATTCGTTTTCAAGTTTTAGTTAAATTTGTAAAAAAACCCCTTCCTTTTTGAGGGGTAAAACTAAACATATCCTCTAAAAATAATTTTTGCGTGTAAGTTGACTATTAGAGATTAATGTGTGTTGCCTTTCGAATAAGAACTATTCGAGTATTCGAACAACTTTTTTAATTTTTGTTCGAACGAACAAAATATTTCAATTCAGAATAAAAAAAATTTTCAGCAGTTTTTAACGAGTATTCGAATAACTAAAGAATCAGACAAAGCTTCTGAATTGAATGGAAAATTATTATTAACTGATCTAAAAAAGTCTATCAATAATGCAAGAAATACTACAAGCATAAGAAACAATGGGTC
This sequence comes from Pollenia amentaria, assembly GCA_943735925.1. Taxonomy (NCBI): domain Eukaryota; kingdom Metazoa; phylum Arthropoda; class Insecta; order Diptera; family Polleniidae; genus Pollenia; species Pollenia amentaria. Next base: position 175,143,392 of record OX031010.1, on the reverse strand, counting down.
TCATGCATAAAACGTGAGCTTGAGCTAGGACTCGATTTTTTGAGTAAAAGGTGCTTGTCGTATGCATAATAAAATTTGATGCATTTGCTTTTACTAACTGCTCACGTTTGATCTCGTCTTGCTCAGTTTGAACTAAGTTAGATGAGCGTGTGCTCATTTTCATATGCATAAAAACAAGCTTTTGCTTTATTTTGTGAGCTCTTGCTCAAATTTTGTTGAGCCTGCCTTATAGAAATAGAATCATGGCTGAATATTTTGTGCCACAAAGAAATACAAAATGTTATCAACAGCGTAAATTTAGCCAGTGAGGATAAAAACTTATAAAGGTTTGTATACTTAATTATTAATTTTTTTTTTATATAATTAATAATAAAATGATAAATACATAGGTTTGATGATAGTAGCATCTGCTGGTTGGCTAATTATTTTTTTGAGGAGTCAGAAGAAACACGTGGTGGTGCCCTCAGCAACATTGATAAAATTCGACTGTATTTAATATTTATAAAATATGTATATAAATATTTATTTTGTTTTATTTTTTCTACTAAAAATTTAGAAATGTTGTCAGTTTATATTTTATTATAATTATTTGATTCTACTTCTACTTCACTTTCACTTGACGACATCTTTGCACTTCAATAACAATTAGACGTTTGATCGCCCTTTGCTCAAGTAATTGCAATTGGTTTGAACTCATTTTTATGCATACGAAATTGAGCAAAACCTATTGCTGTTTGATCGAACTCGTCTTACGAGCAATTGCTCACTTGCCTCAACTCAGCGCTTTTACTCGTTTTTATACATGAGACCCAATAACAACATCCATCGAAGATGATTTAAATTATTTGGAAAAATCAAAGAAAAGAACAGACAAATTAACTGCCTGCTTTTAAATGACAAGTGAAAAATTCGTTTGTTTAACTTTCTGATGTACCTAAATTAGAGCGTCAAGCGTTTTACTTTTCATGTCAAAACTAATAATTTTCATAGAGGTTCGTATAAACAAACCTTTACAACGCGAATTTGACACCACCCGTTTGGAAAATCTTATATAACAGATCGCTAGGTCGGTTTGTGTTATTGAAAATGTATTGGCAATAGAATTTTCATGTTAAAAAACGCTTAATGCTCTTATTTAGGTAGCTCAGTTACATATGAAACCAAATCAATATTTCAAAATCTTTTGTAGTGGATTGTTTTCTTATTGGTAATAAAAAAAAACGGCTCTATCATTTTACAGGAGAAATATACAATATAAATTGCCTTAAACTGTTTATAATTTATTTTTCTTTAATATATACTCTCAAACAATGTACATATGGCACCAGTACATGTCGAGGTTAATTTAAGAATATAAAGAGTGGAGTTACTTTATATACTTTGTTTTTTAAATTGAAAGTTTTTCAGTAATATAAAAAATTTATTTATCTAAAATTTAACAAAAATGTTCTGCGCAAACAGTTCAAAACAATTGTATTCAGGAAGATATAGTCTCGTATCTTACAGCTGAATAGTGTCGATATGCCCAACTTGCTAGTTTTTGCTGGTAAAACGTTCATTTCCTTTTTTATTTTTTGGAGTAATTGGTAGAAAAATTTTGTTAATTTAAAATTTACTCTTTCGTTGCAAGTTTCGTCTAGTAAAGTAAATGAACAAACCTTATATAAAACTTCTGCAAGGGAAAACGAACTTAAAACATAAACTTTAGGAAAACAAGTCTGGAACTGAGTTCCATAAGCGATAGAGATATGGGGATTGATTAGATCGATAGATCTGTTAAATTTACCACAGGAAACGGACTTATCTCATTTTTTGGATTTTGTAATATATGCCAAGAAAACTTCGGCACGACGGTATATGCACTTATTATAGAAAAAAGTTAAATGAAATTAACGTTAGAAATATAACGTAAAAGATTTCCAAAAACATCATGATGCGTTTTCTCTAGACGCATTTTCCCCACGCTCGCATCAATGCGTTCAACCTGAGAAGTAAATACTTAGGAGAATATCCAAAGGCGCTATTGCCGATTTCCAGCAACAACAAAAATCGGGAAAGTATTAGTTAAGTTAAAACGTAATTACGTCAGGAAACAAAATATTTTTCGATCTAAAGTTTAAAAAGTCCAGGACTTTTTAAGTCTACAGAGCATAAATGTTTTTTTTAAATAACTGAAGTTACAATTAAACTCACTCCTTTACCCTCTAAGCAATTGGTAGAGTGTTTTTCGATTGTCTACGAATTTTAACTATTTCGTCACATTTGGTAGTTAAACAGTAGATTTTTCGGAATTTAAGAGCAACAAATTACGTTGAATTATGAGTTCTAAAATTATACTTTTTCGTCACTTAAAGAGTTGTTCAGATAATTGTAACAGTTATATAATTACAACAATAGCACTATTGAAAATTTCCCATATTATATTGTCTTTGCAACGATTTGCTGTTAAATAGTGAATAATACAGAAGCAAAATGTGTTCAAGTGGACAGTTTGTATTTAAATTGCAATGTGATCGGTGGTACGTGCGTGTGAAATAATATAAATTTATAAAGTAATGTAAAATAAAGTGAAATTTTAAATATTTGAAAAATGTAATAGTTATAATATTGTACTTAAAATGAGGGCCCCGAAAAATTCAAATACTCCAACTGTGATCCTAGCTATAATAATAATTCAACTGTGATATTTTAATTTTTCGTGATTTATTTTTGCATTTATTTTTTATTAATTAAATCGGTTTTGTGTCGTTTATTAAATGTCGTATAAAACCTGTGATGTTAATTTTTTAAAAGTGATGTAAATTTGACGAGAAGAATAATTATTTAATAAAAACGAATCCCTGATGAGGTCGGAAAATACCGACGAAACGTAGGAATACGAAAAAATTAAATAAAAAAGTCTTTTATTTACGTTTAGAAAATTAATGACCTTGAAAGCCTGATTAGAACAATTCTAAAAATAACACAAAAGTTAACGAAAAGTGTTCTAGTACACGAAAGTTGTATAAATGAGTGTACAAATTCAAGTTTTTAATAATTTCTCATACATTCATTTTAGAGCCAATGAAAGTGATTATTAAAAAAAATTAATTGATAATTACCTTTTTTTAAAGGATATTAGAGATTTTGTGAAACCGCTTGTTTATTTAATGACTTTAAGAATTTTTCTGGAAAAAAATGTTTTATTTAATTTTTTAGTGAAGATCAACGTTATCTATCAGTGAAGAAAATTTGTAAAATAAGTTTTGTAAAGTAGTAAAAAATATACTAGTTATAATATGATGAAATATTACAAAGTTAGTGTTTGAACAAATTTGTGATTTTCTGTAAATTCTTATAAAAAAAATTGGTCCACATCAGGTTGTTAACTGTAAAACATTAACAGCTATTTTAATTAAAAGTACTGTAGATTTTTTAATATTTTTTATTTTCTATTTTACTCAGACTTTCCCTACAAAATCAAACAAAGATAAACAGTTATTATAAAGAACAATAAAAAAGAGTGCAACTTCAAAAGAGTAATTTTCGGAGCCAAATACGATATTACTAAATTTAATTGATATTAAACTATCAAAGCGCTCTAATTCGTCATAAAATAAAGACACTAAGTAAATATTATTAATGTAAATATTACCATAGTGGGACACTTCTTCGCGAACTATGTAACTACATCCATAAGAATTGAATAGCATAAGCCATAGATTTTTGCTAAATGGTTAAACTATTTAGACAATTTTTAGATCGAAATTGTTTGCAGGGTATTATTGTATGCACATATGTATATATGTACATACCTACTACATATATGCACATACATAAGTACATCCTTATAGGAGTATGTGTTATGCATATTAAACACTTAATAAAACCAACTATTCTCAAGCAGATGTCTTTTTTTCGTTGTCTTCGCCATTGCAAAAGTTTTGCTCCTGAACTACAAAGAAAAAAATCCTGCGTGACATTTTAGACACAGAGGTTAAACAACTTGTTGGTTGACTTAAAAGTTCAACTGAGCCAAAATACAAATATAAATTAAAATAATTTAAGCATATCCCTAAAGCATTATCAAAGAAATTATGCTCATACGCACATCTATTTAATTTCCATCTCAAAAATTGTCAAAACTCATTTTGAATGTCAAAAATACATCAAATTAGTACAACAATTTAACAGCATTAACATCTACAACAACAACAACTTTAACGTAAAAAGACACAAAAAAAAAAAAATTTTTTAAGTAAAAAAAATTCATTTAACTCAGATGCTTAAATCAAAATAAGTCAAGACAGTCAAGCCACCTTCACAAACTAACTGACACTCTCAACAATGTAAGAAATTCATACCAGAAAGTTTGGAGTAGCATCTCTTCAGAGTTGGATTGTGGATTGAATAGAATTGTATTGGCATAAAAGTTGAGTTGTGTGTTGTGTTCTAAGCAAATTGTTCTTTGGTTCCATTTTTTTTCCTTCACATTTTACGCCTCAACATATTTTCACGAATTCCTTAATGGGTGACACAGGCGATGATGATGGTAAAGATGACGACTATGAAGCTAGTGATAATTCTATTTTTTGCATTCAAATATTTATTTCGTTTTACTCTGGTCTTTGGTTATAATAAACACAAGAATTTTTCAACATTTGTGTGCTGGTGTTTGGATTGTTTTTTAATCGTCCCTTTTTAAAATATTTCATGACAAACAAGTGCGAACAATTTTATAAGTTTAAGACGAAATATAGAAGTATTACATTAAACTTAAAGGAGTTGAAATAAATATTTTGGAAAAGAACAGTTTAGTATTATCGATTGTGAACTGCTGCTTCGAATAATTTCTTCACTCCTCATGCAATTCTCAGGAGTGTACTGGAAATCGAAAATGTAAGACGCAAGAATTTTAAAGTCCTTTTTTAATAAGATTTTTGTAATTAGAGAATGTTATGACAACTATTATATAAATATTTCTATATTAAACAGAATTTAAGAGCAAAAATTATAAAAAATAGATTTAAAGTGTATTAGAAAGAACTTCCAAATTCTTGCGTTTTAGGTTTTCGATTTCTAGCACACATCTGTATAGTGAAATACAGGGGTTTCCAACAAGTTTTATAACGAAATAACACGAGGAATTTTGACGAAAATTCCTTTCTTCATAAAAATAATGTAATGAAAATTAAATTCAATGAACTTAAGCCTGATTAATATATCGAAATTTGGATTAAAAACCATTATTGAACTAAAATAACCACAATACTTATTATTGAGAATCATACATTTTTTTATTTTATTGAATATTTATCCAATTTGCTTATTATCCTTAAATGGATAGATTGTAAATAAAAATGTATTATATAAAAAAAAAAAAAAATTTTATTGAATAAAGTAACGTTTGACAGTTACACTGTGCAACATCGAATGCAATCATCTTTTCTTGTCGATTGTCTCGAAGTAGTTATTGAAATTAACAAAATCATATTTGGGCTTTGCTAGTTTAGCTGCTGTTCGAATTTTTCTTATGACTTTCGCTCGGAAACCAATTGGAATTTTGTTTTTGGCACAATTGTAGCTTAAGACTAGGAGAAATAAAGTGTAAGACAAACTCACCCGAATAAATTGCCTAAAAATTGCTGAAATGTCGAAATTTTTTTTATCTTTTTTCACTACTTTTAGCCCATATCTGGAAAACTGTGATAAATTCAGTAAAATAATCTCTAAAAACAATATTAGCATCTTAAATAAAAGAATTGTTAAATTAAGTACATACTTCATATTATTTTATATTTTTACTTATCTTTTGACTAATCATAAATACCTTCCATGTTGATAGATACAAGGATTTTCTTAATTTCCTGTCGTCGTCGTCCTCAACATTCTTATGCATGCCCATATGTTATTTTTTAATTTTTTACCAATTTAATATTCACTTAAAAATTTGCACTTTTTTGTTTGATAAGCTGCAAATATGAATGTTTTTAGTTTCACAACATATGAACGTTATTAATAATGACAACGGGGCGTTATCTATATGACAACACGTAGTTGTCTATTTGACGACAATGGTATTTTTACATCTTTGATTTCAATTTAACAAAGTTTTGTTAAAAATTTTACAGGAAATATTGTCGAAATATTAACAACATTTCGTTATCGTTTTAATGCCATTGGTTGACATTTCTTAAACGTTTTTCTCTCTCTCTCTCTGTAGTGGATTTTAATACGGTATTTCATGTTGCACAAGTAAAGCCTCTAGTACACGGAATGTAAGAAGCCACATGCGCATGTGGTTCTGACGTAATTTTGACGTCAATGCAAAGCCACAATAAGCATTGCGTGTTGTGTGATGACGTCAAAATTACGTCAGAACCACATGCGCATGTGGCTTTTTACATGCCGTGTACTAGAGGCTTAAGCACTTTCAAATAAGTATCAACAGAATAAAGTAGTTGTAGTAGTGGCTGAAGCTGACGAATGCTACAGAGCAAAAAGTTCAATTTTTCAAACTTTGCGCTTCAACTTTAACTGCAACGACTACTACAACTACGTATTCTGTTGACACTACTTTGAGAGTTCCATTTTTAACTTTTCACAGCTTGCAGTGGTATTCGTAACGTTGTAATACAGCGACTATTCTGTTCCCCAGTTAAGTGTGTACTTAAAATGTTTTTCCACATAACCTGCTCTAGAGCGTTTTTTGAGATATTTTTTTCTTGTTATACATGTGTTCATTTACTATATTTCTATACCTTTAATTAGGGGTGTTCATTGTTTGATGCATATGGTCTTGCGAAAGTGCAAATGCAAAATATTGTAGCTTTTGTTTACAGTCCAAAAACAAAATAGACAGAATTGCAATTCTCACGTTATTGCTTTTACGCAATACTAAGGCTGTTAGCTCTGTATTGCGTTTGCATCCCAGATACTCAAACAGCTGACATATGGAAAAAAAATTAAGAGTCGTCAAACAAATCTACAAGTGCTACGATAATATTTTCTTTTGCACTGCTTCGTGGCATTTTAAACAATTTCACTAAATAATCAAAAACCTTTTTGTACACTGAATACCGCTATTGTCTTTTCAAATTTCGAAATGTACTTTTCTCTTTATTTCCACAATCCTGTTCGTATTATTTTGTTAGTTACTTACAACGGTCTTCTACTGACTCATTACATTTTAACGGCGATAATGTGCATAATTTTGTGCGATTTAGATCTAATAAATCAGAGCAAGTTAAACTCTGTTTTTGGTTTAAAATGTTCTTAAACCGACAAATCTATAAATCATGTTTACTGATAAACCATCTTTAAGCGCATAAAATTGGGCGTTTAAACTACCAATACAGACCATATGAATTTGACAACATTTATCGTAGTGCTGCCACATGTTACTTTTTAAACTACATATAACACTTGGGACTCGGATTAACAACTGTTGAGTTTAAACTACATATAAATTTAAGTTTAGTTCAACTAAACCAGCGATTAAGCACTCACTGATTGTTAGCCATTAGGCTGCGTTTTTGAGATCTTAGTTAAACTAGGCTTAGTTAATCTGAAAACAGATTTGTGACGGAACAGCTTAGTTTTGCTTAAAGCGTTGGCTTTAATAAAAAACTCACATTTCGTCGGACAAATCCGAGTTTTAGAGTACGTTAAACTAAGTTTAAACTTAATCCACATCTCAAAATGTAAGAGAGTAATATTACAGTAATCCGCAAAAACAGGGTTTGCAAAATTTGTCTTTCACAACGTTATTATTCGCTTGGTTATTTTATTAAATATTGTTATACAATTTAAAAAATTTAAGTTTTGAATTTAAATGTGTGTATATATATGTATGTTAGGGAAGGGGCAATCCTTTAAGATCCCCAAAAGGGACAACTTAAAAATATTTCTAGAAATATGCCGAATCTTGCTCAATACGTGAAATATTATTAATAATATAAAAGAAAAATTGCTTTATTATCTTCCCTTTTAAAATGCAGTATGAAGGCAAAAGTTTCTAAAATGTCACCAATAGAATAACAAACACATCACACCTCCTTCCAGTGAATATTAACGAAGGATAAAAAAAATAATTTGTTGAATTTGTATGTTTGAATTTTTCCAGCTTTCAAGTTGGTTTAACTGTGGTTGAATGAATAAAGAAATATATGAATGAAAGAATGACTGGGTTGCATAGTTGTTGGTTAGTGTGAATAATGTGTTCAGAAGGATAGAAAAGAAGTGGAATAGAGAAAGACAAAAAAGCATAAAAAGTAAATTGGTACTCGTATTAGAAGTAGAGCAACACAAATATTTCAATTATTTACAGCTAATGCTGCCGCAGAAGCTGCGGCTGCTACTAGTCCTGTTGTTGCTGTCATTTTTGCTGTTGTCTTTATTGTTTTTAATTTGTAATGTTGCTGTTGTTATAATTGTTGTTGCAGTTTTAAATATACCGTTAGATGTATGACTTCCTTCCTTTCTAACATCATCATCGAAAGGTACATGATGCCTAAAAAGGATACCGAGGTTATTTTATAAGATTTTGCCATACTGATGATCAGTTAAGTTCTGTCGTCAGCTTCAAACGGTTAACGGAAATTGAAAACGGATACGGAAATCATTACTAAAAATATTAAAATAAACCAAATAAAATAATTGAATTTTTTTATTTTAATAAAAAGTGTAAGTGTCTAAAAAGTGAATAAAAAGTTTACAAAATTAGAAATTTTGTTAACTTAATGCTAAAATCAGGGAATGCAAATAACGATTATTTTTAAAATAATTTTTTAAACTAAAAAAATCAAACTAAAAGAGAAGTTCAAAGTGCATAGGAAATACACCAAGATAACTCCTGTGACATGGAATACCTTTGGATGCATTAATTTTTATTTTTTTAAGTTCTATTAAACAACTCAACTTTAGCGATTATTTTCTGAGCTTTATTTATTAATTTTTATTATTAAATAGTTTTTGAGTTTTATTTTTTGCTTATAAAATAAAAGTTATTTCAAATAGATATTGGGAATTATTTCTTTTCATAAGCAACTTTATTATATTCAATATTTTTTATTTTTCGAATTTATTCTATAAGTTAAATTGCAGTTATGTATTTTATAAAAAAAGCTTTATAAATAACATAACTGAAATTTAACTCATAGAATAATTTCGAAAAATAAAAAATGTTGAAAGTTATTTCTTTAGTTTTATTTATTGCTTAGAAATAAAAATAATTTTTTAAGTTTTCTTTTTTGCTAAGAAAATAAATACTATTTTTGAGTTTTATTTATTTATTATTTTGAAATAAATGTTATTTTTTAAATTTTATTTTTTTTTTAAAAAAAAGTCAATTGTAAATTAAATAAAATACAAAAAAATTAATTTAATTTAACAACTAAAAATTTTTGCACGGACTCGGGGTAAATTCGCCCTTAAAACGATTAATATTAATTTTAGAGCAGAAAAAAATTTTTTTGTAAGCAAAAAATACAAATCAAAATGTAACTTTTATTTTCTATGCAAAAACTTAAACACAAAAAGCAATTTTTATTTTCTAAACAAAAAAAAAATAAAAAAAAAAAAAACAGAAATAATTTTTATTTCCTGAGGAATAAATAAGACTCACGTAATAAATTTAATTTCCTAAGAGAAAAAAATTCAAGAAATAATGATTAAAAAGTAATTTTTAAAATAAAACTTATAACCGTTACGGTCCCTGGTTAAAATAATATTAAATAAAAATATTAAAAAAAAAATTAATTTGGTAATTAAACCAGGCGAATTTTAATTAAAACTGCCGAAAAATAATTGCTAACTAACTGCTAAAATAGGCTTAAAAATTATTTAAAAATAATTCTGTGAATTTTAAATTTGTAAAAAAACTCAAAATTTGAGGATTAATATATTTTTTAAAAATATATATCAATATAATAATATTAAACACACAACAATAAATTTCAGTATTTTCATTTAAAAAAATTGGGATTATTAGCACATCATTAATAAATGAATTAATTAATAAACATAATTTAATTTCTTATTTTGTTAATAATCAGGTAGGTCACAGAATTTGTACGAAAGTGAAAAATTAATTTGTATGGTTTTTGCTTTGTTATTTAGAATAAAATACGAAAATGTTTGCGTTTAACGTTTTGAGAAGTTAAAAACGTTTTAATTTTCACTTTCGTTCGAATTTGGTTTCTGTGATAAACCAGATTGATTAATTTACTTTTTTTAAGTATAAAATATTTTTAATCAGAACTAAAAACAAGTAAGAGTGCTATATTTGGATATTCGATAAAAACAGAAAAGTAGATAAATATCGTTCTTTAGATGTAAATTACTGCCTATTTCACTTAATGCGAAATAACTCTTTCTTTCGCACAATTCCATTTAAAACAAAAAAAAATTCTAAAATTTTTTTTCTTTTGTTTCAAACGTATTTGTACGAAAAAGGCGTTCTTTAGAAATCGTGAAATTCGCAGTAAATCTTTTTTGTACCACTAATCCAATCCCGCCCACAATTTGTCGGATGTTATGTATTAGGGATACACAACATTGATTCCAATCCAATAACGATTTCGTGTTCAGAAAAATTGGTTTTTTGCAATCGAATTTACATATGCGATTTTATACTGAAATCGATTTTTATATCTTTATCAAAATTTTGGTAATTCGTAATTTTAATCTCTATTAAACAGACAATATATGTCCATGTACAATACAACTTAAAATTTTTATTTGTGTACACATGCGTGTATATGTTTACTCAAATAAAAATTGAATGTGTATTGATAACCAAAATGCTTGTATCTTATTTGGAAATAGATACACAGAAATCTATAATGTCTTTAAATAGGAAGTGCCACGCCCACTTCTCCACTATCCAATATTTATTTGTTATTTGTTTTAATTCTATGGAAAGATCCTTACCGCATATTAAAATTATATTATTATAAATTATTCGACCATCCATTATATTATTTCCAATTTCTATTTATTTAAGCTTATGGTCTAGTTTTTATTTTATAAAAAAGTTAATCTTTATATTTCTATCGAATTTTCGTAACTCCGTTGTGTTACGTCTTCAAGATTGAAAATTTCGTATAATCTTTTATCTTGTCCCATTTTCAATCCTGAAGACGTAAAAACGAGAATTGCTAGACATAAATCAGATCAGAAGTATAAACACAATATTACATTACAAAAAACAGCATTAGCAACCCACTGTGCTAGTTTAAATCATTATCCAGATTTTGAGAATGTAACAATTTTAAACACAGAGAGTAATTACAAGAGACGTTATATGTTAGAAATGCTTCAAATAATAAAGGTTCTCCGGTAGGCTAGCTGGTAGTGAGCTAGTCTATCAGCGCCGGAAATGCGGGTTCGATTCCCGCCAGAGACTCTGGTCTCCTGCAGACAAGCGTATAGCTTCGCGGGATTAGCATAAGTAATATTAAAAAAAAAAAAAAAAAAAAAAAGATAGTGTAGCCCACAGTTAAACTGTAATAGATTATGTTTAAATATTTTGTTAGCATAAGAATTTTTCAAATGTTGTCAATAATTTTATTTTAAGCAATTTTGTTAATTTGTTTTTTATGTAATTGTTTTTAAAAAAATTTCAATCCTGAAGACGTAACACAACGGAGTTACGAAAATTCGATAGAAAAATGAAGATTAACTTTTTTATAAAATAAAAACTAGAACATAAGCTTAAATAAATATAAATTGGAAATAGCATATTAAAATTATTGATTTAGTGAGTTTAAGTATATATATGTATATAGTTATAACACTTTTTACAATTTTAATATTTTTGTTAAGGATACAACTTATAAAAGTTATTAGGACTCCTCAAATCAAAGTTTGTAAATAATGTTTAATAGTCAGAAAATTATACTGACTTTGTCTATCCAGTTAATTTTCTTCAGAAAAAATTGAGAATTTTCGCTTCCATTAGCTTAAGCAGAGAAGTGGCGTACAACACTTGCCGACGGCTTTTTAAAGTTTGTTATTTGATAAGTAATACTTTAACCTTCTATGAGGGTCCCAACCAGTCATGTTACACCTAGGGAAAAATCGAAATTCGTAGGGATTTTCTTTAAAAAAAAAAAAAAAAAAAAAAAAAATGGCCGTAGGGAAAACGTAGGGACATTTAAAAAATGTGGCAAAACTGTATATATTTAGCAATCTTTTCCGATTTGTGACAAAATACTTGATACGGCATTATTACAAATTGTTAAATTTCTTTGAGTGATCGCTTCAACTTTGGTTTTAAGGTAAATGTGTGAAACTCCCTTTTACAAGAACTTATTTTTTCAGAGCAGTAAATAGATAACTTGTTTAAGATAGGCATCAAAAACTTTTGGAGTAAAGTCACAAAAATGGAAAATTTGAATGGAAATTTAATTTTTCCCCTTTAGTCGAAATTAGCTATCGTTGATTTATCACTGCCACATGATGATACAGATAGCGAAGGCCTTTACGCACCCATTAAATATTTGACGTCCTACACGTAACCACTAGTTTTATTGAAAAAATATTTGCTTTTGCAAAACTTTTGGCTACATCAAACATCATTTAACTGTTTCTTAATTAGATTTTACCATTGCAGCACAGCCGCGAATAACGTTGTAAGTTACAAAATTATTATTTTCCAGGAGAGCAAAAAACGTGTTAAGCAGGCAGGGTTATTTATTTTTTAATTTTTTTTAGATTATCAAAAATAATGATAATAAAATCTTTTATGCAAAATATCAAGAAATTTGGTTTTAAATTACATGCAAATTTACAGTTTATTAATTTTTTTTTAGTGGAAAAACGTTTCATATCCACAATCGCTATGGCATTTAAAACGTGTTTCCACTACGAAAGCGGCTTTTAAAACGTTATTCCACGTTGCAAAACCAGTTCGTTTGTATCATTTTGTTAGTAACTTACAACGTTCTTCCACTGGCTGACTCTTTGTATCGCATTTTGACGGCGTTAAGGTGCATAATTTTTGGTGATTTGATGTTAAAACAGTGTAAGAGAGTAATGTTAATCTGCAAAAATACAAAAAGTGGCTTTTACAGCGTTATTCACGGCTTTGCTTCAATTATCTTCTTTCAAATAAAGTCTAGTAAATCAATAGAATTTGTTTAAAATAAAGCTTAAATATTATTAATTAACTGGTAATTTTTTCTTTTTTTTTTTTGGATTTTATCGTCAAATATTTGTTAAGGGCTCTGGAGACTTTCAAATAAACTCGTCAATCAGTGCATATGTGTTAGTGTCGTTTATTTGAGGCTTTTTCGGAGAAGTACAAATAAACACGGCAATCAACAATTGTATTTTGTAAAAAACCAAAATATTTATATTTTTCATGACAACAAACACAAAGAAAATAATTTTTTTTTGTCAATCACAACAGGAGACTATCAAATAATCAGCCATCAAATAAAAAAATCAAAACTTTTCGATTTTCATCAAACATTGCCGACAACGCGTATGTGTACCCGAAAAAGAACGACTGCACCCACACAACTATGTGATTGATGTATTTATTTGATAGTCAAGAATGATATAAAAAGAGATTACGCCATGCGCATGTTTTCCCGTTAGATGACGTAGCTTAGCCCAAGCTAGGGTTACCTATTCGTGTATGTTTCGTGACGTCATTTGACCCACCTGCGCAGAAAATTCAATTTTTGAGATCGTGTTGTCGTAATCTTTCTTCTATCATTCTTGTTTGATAGTCTCCCGGGCGTTTTAGGTCTGAGCATATCTTTAGTCATAAAATTGTATCTTCAGTTTGCATTCTGCGCTCTTTTTTACAAGACGAATGAATGTACATTCCAGTGCACCGAAAATTATTTGAAAAATGGTGTCCTAACACCTGTACGATTGTTAGGAAATAACAAGTCAAAACTAATACGGACAAGCAATTAATTTTTCTAGTATACAAACAAAATCCAAAAGTACAAACTACATTCATATTTTTATTTGTTTCGCTTTCTTTAATCAATAAACTTAATGTGATTTAAAGTGAATGTCACTTGTTTTTTGGTTTTTTTATTTTTTGCTTATTTATTTTTTAGTTTATAAAAAGAACTGAATTAATGGCAGGTTGTAATAAGGGCATTCATTCGTTTCCCCATTAATCGGTTAACCGATTAAATTATCGGTTAATTAAAAATTGACCGCGTCATGTTTTATCAAATCTAAAGAAAAGAATCACTTAAATCCTAAACCAAATTATTTTTCTAAAAGATTATTTTATAAGATCTCCTTAAACTATTGAAATAACTAATAAAATGAATTCAAAGTTTATTTTTTAATAAATACATAATATGTAATAAATTAAAAATATGTATTACATATTTATGAATTTTTTTTTGTTTTTTGCTCGTTTTAATTCAAGAATTGTTATATTTGCTATGTTGTTGTTTTTGTTACTAATAAACTCCAAATAATAAATAATTTATGCATATTAATTTATTGAAATTACTTTATTTATAAAAAACTTTATTAATCGGTTAACCGATTATTAACCAAATAATCCTAAACCTCGGTTAATTAATCGAGCGATTAACCGGTTTAAGCAAAAACTCCATTCATGTATAACAAATTTAAATAAAATGTATATACATTAACACAAACGGTTTTATTTGCATTGATATATTATCATTTAAAAGATGTAGGGATTTTTGTAGGGACAATTTTTTGAGCGCGTAGAGAAAACTATGGATTTTTTCGGCCTGCGTAGGGACTTTTCAAAAAAGTCTATAGTATTACTGGTCCCAACCAAAGTCACAAGGACAGTATACTATAATAAGATTTGAACTGACTTGAATTTCTTTGAGTGTACAAAATATTGTGGGTAATTTACCACAGATTCACATTAAAAAATAGGTCGAAACAATGTGATGAAAAATTATTTGGAACAGAGTGGAGCAGAAATTTCTCTACTTGTAAAAATTCTAATAAGAGTATTTTTGTTTATTCCTTAACTTTGGCAAAAAAAAAATTAAGTTCGATAACATAGACCTAACAATCCTAGTTGTCAAGTAAAATGTTGAAAATCGTCAAATTTTGCGGAAAAATCGTTAAATTTACTTACTTAAATCGCATTGTACAATCACACTAACTTTTGTTAATTTTTGAAAACTTTCAGCTTTCAGTTTGTTTTAATTGAAAAAAAATAAATAATATAAAACCAACATCAAAATATCTGAAAATAAGAGTTTTTAATTATTTTAGAGGCCAACCTGAATAAGAGCGGCCAGCGTTTTTTAAATATAAAAAAGTTCAGTATTTTAAAAATCCATATTAGGAAAATATTTTAAACATGTGTAGTATAAGTTAATTCCCAAAGCCTGTAAATAGATGACTTTGCTTGTTGTGTAGATATACTGTTCATGATGTCATATACCGAAAAGGCTAAACAAGTTTGAGAATCTGGAATTAGGGACTGACTCGATTAAGATTTATAATCATTGAAGTAACACAAAGTATTAGCCCAATAATTTTTTTTTCTTATTTTGCGAAGCGCTAATGAAACATTTTAAAAAGTAAGCACACATTAATGCGCTACGCAATAAGACATACATATGCAGTATGGTAAGTGAACGAATCCTTAATAATAAGTTAAAAAAATATAAATAAAATTTGAAGAGCCACGACATTCCCTTACCACGAAGCAGGTTTGTAAGGGAGCATATTAAAGAACAACGGTAACACAAAATTCAATGTGCAAAGCTGATCGTTACATTCACCAATTTTTATATGCGCTGAATAAAGCGCTTTCTGTGTCAACAATGTATTGCTTCAAAGCGGGAACTCGCCATATAAAATTCATGTCTTTCGTTAGCAATATGGTAAGCGAAACTTTTACGTTTCTCCCTTACAAACCTGCTTCGTTGGAAGCTCCATTTTTTATTGGGAGCATTTATAAAAAAGGACGAAAATTGGGTGCCCCATAAACTGAGATATATGGAACGCCGAATCCTGTCTTGGTGCTTTAAAACAAATGGTTGAAAATGGATCTCTTACTCCAAAGGCCGGGATTTACTATCCTACACAATTCGATTAATTCACAAGAAAATCTGACGGAATTCTATCCAACACAAAAAATGTATGCAAAATCTGCTGTCAATGTCACACTATCCCAAAAAAAAAAATGCAAACTCAAATGACTCAGCTACTTTACAAGAAAATGCAACTGTGATCGTATAAAATATATAATTTTGTGAAAATTTTCATAAGCATTTGCAAGTCGGACAGACTTGTCAAAAATATCTGTCACTCAATTTATTTTTAAGCCACACTGTCATACATAATGAGCACACACGATTTTTTGACAACTCGTACGACTGAATAGGATGGTGAATCGCCGGTTGAAGAAAAGGTAAGAGTGCTATATTCGGCTATGCCGTATCTAATATATCCTTCACCATGGTGCTATAAGAACAGGAAGCTATATAAATATATATTTGAACTTAGAACATGAAAAACAGCGTGTCTAACTCAGCACCTTAGACTACCAAGCCACAGAGTTTCAGTGATGCAGTCCACATCATGCCGGGGTCTTCGAAAAGCCCATTGCAACATACACACGGATCGTTAAACCAATTTCGCTACTTATAAGGACCCAAAATATATATATGTACTCTATAGGGTCTAAGATCAGTTGTAAAAATTAAAAACGGGATAACCGATTTATATACATATACATACACTTTCCTAAATAAATATATTTATGTATAACAAGTGTACGAATTATGTTCAGTATATCATTAGTGTTCGGTACGGAAGAAATATTGAAAACACAAACGCTAATAGTGTTTGTGTAGGAAATACGTTAAAAAAGTGCTCTGTTTGTAATCTTCGTACACAATAAAAATTCTGTAGTAATCAGTGTGACCAGATCTTATAAATTTTTACAGCTAAATCTGACATTAGACATGGCCAAAAAATGCTAATGGACACAGCAAAAAAAAAAATTTTATAAAAACAAAATATAAATGTGTTTTTAACGAAAAAAAACAAACAGCCGACAAATTTGTTGTTTCGTTCAAAATTATAATATTAATTAGGTTTGTATATTTTTCTTTAACCGTTTAGTTCTATTTATTTACTTATTGTTTTTTTGAATAAAATGTTATGGTTTATCTTTTTACGATCATCGAGCAACGCGTTAAAGTATTTCAGGCTTATTATGAAAATGGGCGTTCAAATCAAAATGCATATCGCGAAAATCATCTTCAGTTATGAGGCACATTTTCTTGACTGTTTGGTGCGGTTTATGGGCTGGCGGCATCATCGGGCCGTATTTTTTCCAAAATGAGGCCGGTCAGGCAGTTACTGTGAATGGTGTTCGCTATCGTGTGATGATAAGGAACTTTTTTTTGGCCCGAATTGGAAGATTTGGATGTGGACGATATGTGGTTTCAACAGGACGGTGACACTTGCCACACAGCTAACGAAACAATGGCTCTTTTGCGAGACAAATTCAATAACCGTGTTATCTCACGTGGTGGCGATGTCAATTGGCCGCCAAGATCATATTATTCAACACCGTTTGACTTCTTTCTTTGGGGTTATTTGAAAGAAAAGATGATAAGCCAGCAACAATTCAAGAGCTAAAAAATGAGATGATTCGGCACATTAACGGCATAGAACCTCAATTATGCCGCAGAGTCACCACATTTTTGAATTGGTCCAAATTTTCCGAGGTCGCGGCGGCCATTTGGCCGACATTTTGTTCCATACATAATTGAACCATACCAATTTTATGATAATAAAAATAAATGACAATAATTTCCTAAATAATTTGTGTTTTATGCAAAAACACAAAAAAAAACATCTGCCTTTAATATATAACCACCCTTTAGTTCATTTTCAGATGGTAAAACAACCTTTTCATTTGCATCTAGAAACGAAAAAAACATAATATAAAAAAAAAGATTAACTTTCACAGGTGGGTAATCCATGTCAAATCGACCAAGAGTGGGACCCGACCCCTTTCGATTTTAATGAAATTTGGTGAGAAGGTTCCTTTTATCCTATAAGGAACATATATGAACGAAAAAAAATTAAATTTTTTTTTTCAAGAGTTACGTCATATTCAAAATGTCATAGGCCCTAATCATGTAAAACGCAGCAAAACGCCAAAGAATAACATTGAAAGCACAAACAATGTCATAAATATTTTGTAATTTTGTTGTTGCTCATTTCTCACCAAATTTCGTTAAAATCGAAAGGAGTCGGGTCCCACTCTTGGTCGATTTGACATGGAATTACCCAGGTGTGATTTTTTGCTATCATAAAAGATTCGTAAACGGAAGAGAATTAAATTTCAAGACATTGAAACCTTCTTCCGTAATCTTTGAACGTTAGTTGTGGAATTTAGATTTCATAAAACATTTGTTTTTCACGCGGTCACTTATATATGAGTAGGTGAGATGCAAAACTCATTCGTTACAAAATTAAAAGACGAGAGGACAATTGATTCTCACTGTTCCGTTGAGCGCTTTATGAGAAGAAATATACGGTACGTTCGTAATTGCATCACTGCGCTGCATCAGAAAAGCAAACTTTTTTTAATGCCGATAAAAAAGTAATTATAATTTTTTTTATTGTGTGACTGTTACTTTCGTGGAGCATTTGACAACTTGTTGGTACACTTCTATTTAATTGATGGATATTTAAACATTTAAAATCACTGATGCAGCGCAGTGATGCATTTACGAACGTACCCATACTGATTGTATTAATACATGTCCTTGAAAAAAAACCTCGAAACGCGTCAGATCAACATGTCCGTGAATGTGGGTTCGAGCCCCACGGCAGTCAACAATGACACATTATTAAAAAATTTTAATTTATTGCATGTTTTGAAATTCTATCCTTCATAAAATTTATTTAATGAAAATGTAACTTAATGAACTTTAGCCTAATTAAGAATATGAAAATTTATAGTAATTTTTATTTTAGATATTGAAAAAACTTACAATTTTCTTATCTTTAAAACAAATCAAAGCATTTATAATTTTTATTTTCTAAATAATATTATTTGAAATGTTTTTTGACGGATTAAATTATTTGTAAATTTTTTTAATGAATATTGATACAAACGAATATTTATCTTTGAATCAAACCAAATACATAATTTGAATTTTTATTATTGATTTTTTTACAAAAAAATTTTGTGCATTTGTATATTAAATAAAAAAATTTGTGATATCTTAATCTTAGTCGAATAATATAAACAATAACTTTATTCAAATTCATGGAAGTGAAATATGATTAAACATGGCTAACAAGCAAATAAAAATAATTTTTAAATTTTAAATTTCAAATTAACAAAATTGGATTTCAGTTATGTTATTAACGATATCAATTGATTTTTGTTAATTTGTATTCTTCATATTCTGATAAAATTATAGTTTAATTTAGTTTTAACAAATATTGGTAGTAAAAATATTCGTAAAAAGCATTGGGTTTCCTTTCAATTTAATCTTTACGTATTTTTATTTGATCCTAAATGCTACATACATATCGCACTATTTCAACAATACTGTATTAACTCATAATTAAATAATTTTAAGAAGAAGCAAAACAATATTTATTTTTACATTAACGGCATACGAAAAAGTATTTTTAAACCAACCGCCTCATTACCAAAATGTTTGCAAAATAACACGATATTTTTACAGCGGTTAGAATATTACGTTAGATTTTTTCCAAAAAGCGATTCTGATTTAATACACTATTGTTGAACAAGTGCGATATGTATGTTGCACATAGAAGAACGTTTTTAATCGAGCTTTATTACGTTGTTTTATTCAGTAGTTGAAATCAATTTTTGTTGATATACATACAAATGTGACACTTTAAAAAAAATATTTTTTAACTGACACCAGAATTTTTAAAAAACTGTCACCTAAAATAAAATGTGTCCATACATGCATTATATAATGTATATCTACAGAATACTAAAAATTTTCTGGGAGGTCATTCGGGCAGTCGTGATCGAATACTTTTAAGATTCGAAAGCAATTTTATTTCTAATTCTTTCAGTCGATACTGAACGAATCGAAATTATTTTTTGTGTGTAAAAATATAAACCAAAAAGTATTAACCAGGGCTGTGGAGTCCTTAAAAAATAAGTTCTAACTCCGATTTTTTTTTTATTATTCCTACACTAAGTCCCGCGAAGCTTTTTGCTTGTCTGCAGGAGACCAGAGCCTCTGGCGGAAATCGAACCCGCAACCCCGGTACTGATAGACTAGCTCACTACCAGCTAGCTTACCGGGGCACACTGAAGGCTTTACCAAAATATAAACCAAAAGGGCTGTGGAGTCGTTGAAAAATAGTTCTAGCTCCGACTCCAACCGCTGAAATTGTTGAAGTCCGACTCCAACTCCGACTCCTGCTCTTACATTGATTCTAAATGAACATGAGACTGGTCCTTATTTCATTTTAAACTCTTTTTGTTAATTGCAGTACCTTAAATTATATTTTAGTTTACCTGTTGGTCATGTTTTTTCGTCAGACATTTGCCAATTGGGATCGTAGCTTAACATAAGAAATATTAATCTATTACATTTTCAGCTTTTAGAAACTCATTAAAATGGATAGTATTGAGTTTCGTAAACGTGGTGCGGAAATGGTTGAATATATATGTCAATATCTAGAGACATTAAATGAAAGACGTGTAACACCAAGTGTAGAGCCGGGTTATTTAAGGCATTTATTACCATGTAAGTCATTAGAAATAAGATATCATTTTATCCAAACAAAAAAAAAAATAACATTAATCATATTTAAGCTGAAGCTCCTCAGGAACCTGAAGATTGGGATAAAATTATGAGAGATGTGGAGGAGAAAATAATGCCAGGTGTAACCCATTGGCAACATCCAAGATTTCATGCCTACTTTCCGGCAGGCAATTCGTTTCCCTCTATATTAGGGGATATGTTAGGCGATGGTATAGGTTGCATAGGATTTTCTTGGGCTGCTAGTCCGGCCTGTACGGAATTAGAGACTATTGTGCTAGATTGGCTGGGTAAGGCTATTGGTTTGCCAGATCATTTTTTGGCTCTCAAGAAAGGGAGCACCGGAGGTGGTGTTATACAGGTAGGTTAAAGTAAAACAAAAATAATAAAGAAGCTGTCGCCTAGAACTTTGATATTACAGACTTCTGCTTCAGAATGTATTTTGGTTACAATGCTTGCAGCACGTGCCCAAGCTTTGAAACGTCTTAAGTCTCAACATCCGTTTGTTGAGGAGTGTCATCTTCTTTCCAAACTAATGGCTTATTGCTCCAAAGAAGCCCATAGTTGTGTAGAAAAAGCAGCAATGATTTCATTTGTTAAGCTGAGAATTTTGGAACCCGACGAAAACGCCAGTTTAAGGGGACAAACTATAGCGGAGGTAATTCAAAAATTTTTTTGGATTAATTTATATTTTTAAAGAGAAATGTTTGTATTTAGGCTATGGAAGAAGATGAACTTCAAGGTTTCGTACCATTTTTTGTGTCCACAACTTTGGGCACCACTGGCTCTTGTGCTTTTGATAATTTAACTGAAATTGGCCAAGAACTTCAAAAATTTCCGGGCGTTTGGTTGCATGTGGATGCTGCCTACGCTGGTAACTCTTTTATATGTCCAGAGTTGAAGCCATTGTTAAAGGTAAGTGAGGTTTTACAAAAATTATCGATTTGCAGTTTATTGCAAAATTCTAGGCTTTTTTTTTAATATAGAACCCAGAACGATTTCATTTAGACGCATATTAAATAATTGAAAATTATTCACACTCTATACTACAGTGTTGCTGTCACAAACAAATACTGAAAAGAAGTATAGATGACCAATTGACGTAAGTGTGTAAACGTGTAATAGCAAAAAACTAATGCTTTACTATAGTAAAAGTGCGGGTATAAAAAATACACTCAAAAATTAACAACGGAATGAAAAATACTCGTAACAATGTTAGTGGGAATAAAAAATACACACATTTTTTTTAATGTAAGCTTGGGATATGTATCTAAGAACTATTTGGTATGTTAACTTCTTTCATAATACTGCAATAATTCTTTGCAAAGCAATTCCTTCTATGCGTACGCCACATACGATATATATACAAGTAAACATCACAAATTCTCGCAGACTGCACGAGGTCATTTTCAAATACTAGGAGTAAACATTTTGTACTGTATTAAAAGGTTTTGAAAGTAACAAGTACTGTTTGCAGTGTATTTCTTGGCATTATACGTTGGCGATCAGTGTTCCGTTAACGTTTCCAAGCGTATGTATAATTTGGAACTCTTACGTAAACGTGACGTTGCGTCGCGGATAAGCTGTGAAAGAATTTTGTGTTTGTTTATAATTTTTGATAAAGCAAAACACTTTATCGTCATACACGACGTTTTTTTAGGTTTTTATACAAAACGCACATAAAACAAAACCTAAAATTTTAATTTTGACAGTTTTCTCTTCTTAACACATTTTAACACGTTAACGTATTTTTAGTAGCTATCAATCATTGAAGGCGACCGCAACGTTAACTTGTCCGTAACATTTAAGTATTAGTAGCGAGGCCTTAATACTCAATGATGGCTTAAAAAGTAATCTAAAGTATCAGAAGCAGTATACGGTTAAAATTTAACATCTAAACTTGACTAGTACTTTGTTGTAGAGCCGAGAACCATATTAATAGGAAGTTTTATAACAAATACATTTTATTTTCTCTTTAGGGCATTGAATACGCCGATTCATTTAATACCAATCCTAACAAATGGTTATTGACCAATTTTGATTGTTCTACTTTATGGGTGCGTGATCGCATACGCTTGACATCTGCATTGGTAGTGGATCCTTTATATTTAAAACATGGCTACTCTGATGCTGCCATTGACTATCGTCATTGGGGAGTTCCATTAAGTCGTCGTTTTCGTTCACTGAAACTGTGGTACGTATGGAATGTTTGAAATTATATTGTTTATTAAAAAAGTTTCGCACCTTAAAAAAAATTTTTTTTTGTACTCCTTCATTCGTTTTCTTTTTTTAATACTTATTTACTTAAAATATTACCCAAAATGATCATGCAGATACATTTTTTTTTAAATTTGTTTAAGCAAAAATACTTTTAGACTCTATTTCCATTGAATTTTTTTTTTTTTTTTTGGGTGTTTGATAAATTTTTTTGTCTGTCTTATACAAAATTACAGGTTTGTTTTACGTTCATATGGAATTTCCGGACTACAAAATTATATAAGACGCCATATCGAATTGGCTAAACGTTTTGAACAGCATGTTCTCAAAGACAAACGATTTGAAATATGTAATCAAGTTAAGGTAAGTTTATAAATACATTTTTAAGTCTAAATTTAATGCTAACATTTGTTGAGTTTCGTGGAATTCGTAGTTGTTTTAAACGTTTTAAAGATGATACACAATTTGTTTTAAATATTATTATCCAAATAAAAAATGTTTGTTTAAATGTTAGGAAATCTAATTTCTTTATATTGCAATTATTTATATGTATCAACCATTTAATAAAAATTATGAGGGGTTCATTAGAAGGCTTGAAATTTAATTTTAACAATCCAAAGCAAAATCGATTTTTCATATACACAACCGCCTCCAAAGCTTGAAAGTTCGGCGCATGTATTTTTTTTCTGTTCGAAATACGAATATTTTTATCTACAAATATTCTGATTTAATTAGACTTATTTTTTTTTTTTTTTTTTTTTTTTTTTTTAATGGGTTGTGAACAACTTTTTCACCAAAGAGATCAAGACCGAAAATCCCGAAAATTCTTTAATCGCTTATAACTTCGTAAACATACGTTTAAATGCAAAAACATGCTAAATCTGGGATCACTCACAATTTTTCAACCAAAATTCGATTTTGTGTATGATTTTGTGCTCATAAAGTATGTTAGTTTGGATGAAAAATGAATTGAAAGTTTTTTTGACAGGTCGTCTGTCCGACTTGCAAATGTTTATGAAAATTTTCATAAAATGACAGATTCTATGCGATCGATTTTCTTGTAAAGTAGCTGGGTCATTTGAGTTTGCACCTTTTTTGTGGGATAATGTGACATTTTTCTATGTCGGATAGAATTCCGTCAGATTTTACATAGCAATTGATTACATGCAATTTCGGGGTTGCAGGAATGTGAGCCATTTAAAATTTTAATTAATAAATTATATTCAACATGTTTTCTGAATGTATTTTAGACCTCGTTCTGATCTTCTCAGTATTCCAAAATATTCAAAGGATAACGTAAAAAAATGTGTACGGCAAAAAAATTCCCTTATCGTGAATAGTTTTACTACAAAAAATTTAAAAACTGCAAAAAACTTGCAATCAAACTATCACTCCAATACTTAATATTTTGCATTGTTTTTTATTTTTCTTCTTTTTTACATTCACTGAGAACTGATAGCGTTAAAAATGTTCACGGGAGATTCACGATTGCATTATTCCATTCAAGGGGAATTACAATTTCATAAGAACAAAAGTTCTATTTATTATTCACGATTGGGGTGATTAAACTCAACATTTTTTCCATTTGCTTAAAATTCCACGTGAAACAAGTTCAGCTTATATTATTTCACAGTTCTAAAAAAATGTTGCCAGAAACTTTTCGCAGCTTTTTCACAAATTGTGTTTCAATTCACACATAATATAAGAGACGTTTTTTTAATTTAATTTCTAAAGAAAAAAAAAATAAACAGATTTATATTGATAGATATTGATCTGATTGTTAGATTGTTGATTTTGTATAAATAAAAAAATGTATGTGAGCATTTCTTTCATTATAAGCACGAAACAGTAGCTGGCGCGATTTTTTTAGCTACTGGAACTTATTTATTGAAAACACATCCGGTTTCCATGCTGTTCTGCTTTGAAATCATGAATTGTTGAAGAAATACATGCTTATATATAAAATGCTACAATAAATATTTTATCAATGGCTAATTAATTGACGTAGCAAATTTCATTGCTGACTGGTGACGTAAAGGTAACATATATTCGTTGTAGCTTGTTTGAATTGAAGAGTCCGTACAAGTATTTTTTCTGGTTATTTCAATGCTTTACGCCTGAAATTATCTTAAAACCCAAGGATTATTTATGATCATTAAACTGAATATTTTTGATAAGCCTGACTTTTTGTAAAATCAAAAACGTTTCAGTTTTTAGTTTTTTTTTATTTTTATTCCTACACTAAATCCCGCGAAGCTTTTTGCTTGTCTGCAGGAGACCAGTCTCTGGCGGGAATCGAACCCGCAACCCCGGTACTGATAGACTATCTCACTACCAGCTAGCCTACCGGGCACCCACTTTGCAAAATAAATTAAAAATTAAACAAGTAACAAAGTATAGTCGGTGTAGCCCGACCATGATATCCTAAATCACAATATTCAAAAACACATTTTTGAGAGTGGGCCCTATTTCGAACCCATGGGCAATAATGGACTGGCCAGAAAAAAATAATGTTATGAGGTTAAGATTCATGTAAAAGTTCTCTATGCCGAATATTATTTAGCTATTTTCATCTTTATGAGATTTGTTAGCCTGTAAGTGATTTTAGGAAGGAGCTCATATCGAACATATGGTTATTTTGAAACTACATACCAGCATAATATTTTGTCATGACATAGTAGCTATCGTAAAAGTTATTGTTGTCAATTTATATGTCAATATCAAAATTTTAAAGCTATTTTTGGGAGCATTATTTGTAAGAGAGCTATGGACCAAATTTAATGTAAGTACCAACATACAAAGATGCTTTTTGGGCGCAAAGACTATATTTCTTGAAAGGAGTTTGAAAATACTAAAAACCAATCCAAAATTTTACAGAGCCACCATACAAGCTTCCTGTTGGAATAGAGTATTTTTGCCCATAAACCATTTTAAAGGTTGTGCTGGTAGGTCCAAGGTAATCTCGAACATTTGTCTCTAAATACTGTTGTGCAGGGTATCATATGATCGGGCTTGATCGATTATACATTCTTACTTGTTTTTAAATAAAAAAAAGATTTGATTCAACTATTAAAAAAATTTTACAATGAAACAGAGTTGCCACTTTCTGAATAATTATTAAAAACTCGAACCGTTTTATTTCATCCCACCATTTTTACTTTCACAAAATAAGGCGGCCTAAGCTTTAAATATCAGTTATAGTAGCTGATTTACGGCATTTTTGGTGAACGTATTATTTCAAAAGGTAGAGTTTTAAATTGGCCGCTACGTTCACTGGATTAACAGCTCTCGATTGCGTTTTAAAGAATAAGTGTTCATCAATTAGCCACAGATCATACCCTAACTAAAAATAAAGGGCATGTTCGAATGCTTCACTGCGCTGCAAATAAAAATTTAAATGTCTTAAGATAATTTGCTAAAGCAGATGCCGCACAAACAAGTGTCAATTACATATAGTCAATTCACAAGGTATCCTAACATGTCATATTGTCAAAATGTCCTAATATTTCACAATGGTTTAAAAATATTGTTGTACGGCTCAGCCGCTCAGCGCTGGACTTTTCTGATTAATTACGACAGCACAATAAACACAGCAAGCAACGTTCTATTTATTTAAGACACTTTTTGTTAACAAACCAACAACAATATTTTTAAACCATTGTGAAATATTAGGACATTTTGACAATATGACATGTTAGGATACCTTGTGAATTGACTAATAGATGATCAGCAAACTTGCATTGGCTATGTAAGCAAAGCTTGCTAGTATGATGCAAAGCAGTGATGCATTAACGAATATTAACGAACAACGTTAATTAAAATAATTTTCGTTGGCTCAATGAGTTATTCGTTATTATAATGAAAAATAAAATCATTCAGATATTTCAATTTACGTACGATTCGTTGACTCAATGAACATGCATTTATTAAATATTTCGTTAACATGGATCTATAATAAACAATGTAAATTTTTTTTGTAATAATGAATGTGCTTAAAAATTAATAAATCTTTCATTTGGCAAAAGAATAGTTCATTGAAATTAACTATTTCCTATGTCGCCTCAATTGAAATGTACGTAAAAGGTAAAAAAATGTTCGTTGAGCTAATGAAACATTTATTAAGTCATATTAACACAAAAGCGCGTAAATTTTATAATATATTAGTAAAATATAGTTAAATTACGTACAATAATTTAAGATGTATTGAAGATTCTTGTGTTCAAGTGTTTCAAAATTCCAAACTTATATTTTTAATACATACCATAAAAAATTAAGCATAAAATAAAAGCATTCAATTGATGTAAGATTTTTATATTTTTTTGCTGATAGTCGAGATGCGATAATGCTTTAAGCTTTGCATGGTAGCCTGATTCCTACATTGAAATTTGTGCGCAATGATTTAAGTCGAAGAAAACAACTTCAAAATTTACAATTAAGGATTCACAGGAATCGTTTGTTAACGTTGCAGCATCAATTTAAGTGCAAATTAAAGCCCCAAAGCGTGGCTTTAATTGGCAATAAACTTTGTAAATACTTTGATATAAATATCGTCATACATATACAAAAACAAATTTGCTAACTTTTTGTAAAAATATATACATTTCAGATATGAGTTTTTAATTTCATAGGTGGTTTCAGGAATGAATTGTGATTCATTGAGGCAATGCACTGTGTTCGTTGAGTAAACAAATTTAAAAAACAAAATCAAACTATGAAATAACGTAAAGGTTTATTGATATAACGAAAAAGTTCAATGGATTAAAATATTCTTTCATTAAATTATTAATTTACAGAAAATAATATTGACGATCTTTGTTCATTAAACTAATAACCTTTTTTCTTATATTAACGAAAAGTTCTTTAAATTATTAATCTACAATCTTTTTATGAACGGTCATTCATTGTCTCAACGAACAAATTCATTGGACGAAAATTAATAAATTTTTCGTTTGCTCAACGTAAATTTTCGTTGACTCCACGTACCTTTTTGGTTCAGTGCAGGCTCAATATTTTAAAAGAAATTTGATCGATAGTTTTGTAAATCTTCTGAATCATCTTAGAAAGAGCGCGGCTAGTGAAGCTTAGCGTTTTCGCGATATTTTTCGCGCCTAAATAACTTAAATTCCCCATTATTCAATGAAAATGTTTAATTGACTTCAAAATAAAGACACTCCCTTTTGGCAACTCAGTATATAGATATCAATATAAATACTATTAAAATAAAGCCTATTCTAGAGGAACATTTGTATAGAGACAACGTAAAGTTAAATTAAAGTTTCACCAGTAAACAAATTAATAGTATCAATTAAATATTTTTTGACAAACAACATTTTCTCCAGTAATTTTGTTGCTATAAGTAAATGTTTAACTCACTTGATTCAATTTTTTATTAAAATTGTTTTTTTTTTATTTAGATTAATGATTTGATTAATTTAATTAAAAAAAAACATTGGCGAAAATTTTTTCTATTGGTGTATGGTCTTAATTTGTTCAAGTCTTTGTCCTATTATCTATAAAATTACGTTCTTGGTTATTGAAGATATGAGTATTAGTAAAAAACAAATTCTTTATATAATTTTATATATAAATGTTAACTATTTTGGCCAAACGGCCGTGTAACTCTTAAGTTCAGTGGTGGTAACACTACTATGAAAGCAACAAGTAGCTTCATATTTCTTTGACGTTACTTCTGTGCCTTACTCTTGAATAGCGATGAACTACTTGAAGAGTGTATTCACAGTTTAATTGAGTTTTGATTTGTTATGATGTCTAATGACAAAACCATTCTAAAAGTTTATATATCTGTAATGAATTTCAATTGAAATCAATGATACGAAAGTTGAATATACAAGAAAAAGCAATAGATGTTTTTGTCGTAGGTATTTGTTCAAATTAATTGATTTTTTTACACATTCGATTTAATTTTTACTACGGGTTTGTTATGTAATTTTGATGGTTGAAGGGGATTTTTTGTAGATAAATTTTGTATTGTAGACTATTTGGCGTTTTTGTTTGGTGCTGTAGTCATTTCATTTTATAATTATTATTTTAAGCAATTGAAAATTAAACTTATGGTTGCGTCGATTGGATGTTTATTGGAGTATCCACTCAATTAATCGCTGTTCGATTAATCGAAGAATTCTTTCGCCATTATGTGATCGAATAACTAAAGTAGCCAATTTCGAATAACTCGAACAATTTATGTCAATTAATCAATTAAAATTAATTTCTTAGAAAATTCTAGTTTGTTATATTTTTTAAATTTCTAACTGATTAAAAACCTTAAAACGTTATTGTGTTTATTGTAAACAAATTCATCAGCAGTTATAAATGTGAAAACCTGCACTGTCAGATTATGGGTTAACTCTTTTTACCCAACCTTGTATCTTCTATTCGGCTGGAATTTGATATATCGTTAGATCCGCCTCAAAAACCTAAGTGTGCTTGTTTGAGAAAGAAGTGTCGAATTTTTGGCGTGAAATAGTAATATGTAAAAAACAACAAATTAACCACCTCTACAGAGAAGAGCTTTTAAACACAACAAATTAAAAGGAAATTACAGAAATGTATATGTATAAGTTAGCAGCCATGTTCTGGAAACCGAATACATACAAGTGAAATTGGAATCAACAAATTTTTGTTTCAAAAGTTTATAAAAAATCCCTTTTATATGGTACATACTTAGAGTTCTTATCTGTACAAGAACTTCTCATAAAAACTACGGTGATTTCTAAAAAAAATTTAACTGATTTCAATTTCACTCGATTTCCAGGAATAATAAATTGGTTAAAAAGGGTTTTCATAACTGCCTGGCACCTCTCATAAAGTGCCGCAACTAAAAAGTCAAAAATATAATAAATAAATAAAAATAATTGCCGAAATAAATTTAATTGATCCCGGTACTAAACCTAATGCATGTATTAAACGTTAGCTTTCAGATAATTCTATAATCTATTAAACCATGGCCCAATTAGTAGGTCTGCGCAAAAGTACAACAATGCAACAATAGAAAAAACAACACGCATTTTGTTTGTGTAAATTATGTTAAATATGTCAAAACCCAATGCATTTGTTTGTGTAAGAAATGGACAAGATGTCAAAAACAGTTGCTACAAAAACAATTGCACGACAAAAACACAACTCTACAAAAAATCAGCAGGCGTTTCGAGCAGACCTACTAATTGGGCCATGCTATTAAACCATAGTGTTTATTTTGTTTATACATATATAGTTTATTTTAATTGTGTTTTCCTTATAGATGTTTCCGTCTTTTTAATGAAATAATGCATTAATGCCGGGTTTCTTCTTTTAAAGGTTTTATGGCCAATTTCACCATTTTATTTAAATATCAATTTATATTTAAAATTCGTTTTTCATGTCAAATAAAAATAAAATTATATTTAAAACTATACATATGTACATATTTAATATAGAAATTTAAAATAGAATTGGTTAAATTAGCCATTAGAGTTTTTTGTATACGTAGTATAACTAATGCTAGGTCGTAAGAACGTAGGACGTAACGCCGTAAATTTCTAAAAACACGCTCTATTTACCCATAATTCCATCGTAGACGAATTATGTTTTCCCTTGAAAATAAAATTAGAAACCTCCAAATTTGTGGAAATTGTTGCTTGTTTTTTGTTTAATTGTTTAACTTTATACTCTTTGTATTTATTCTGTTTATTAAAAGAATAAAAGTATCAATTCAAGTAGAGATGTATGTTTTTCCCCATTGGATAAAATTAATTGCATTATTCGAATTATTCGAGTAATTCGAACAATTTAAAACCTTTACTCGATTAATCGAGCAATTTTAAAATACAAAACCAAAAGTCGAATAATTGGATACTCTAATGTTTATTTATGTACAATTTACATTTTTTCGGAAATGATTTATGATTAATTAACACTGTACAACAAAATGAAATTTTTTTCCAAAATATTAACGTTCTGCCAACTGATTCTTGTTGAGGGATCTAAAAAGATATATATGTACGTGTATCGGCGTTTAAAAAGTTAATATCTGAAACTCATTTTAATGCCTATTTAAAGTTGCACCCTTGTGTAGTAAAAACGTAGAAAATAGTATGATACTTAGATTTTTGGTATACAGTATCTTCAGAAGACTTATTCAGAACATTACACGTAAAATTTTGATGGTATACATTAACCGTCTAACTCTTATGAAAATGGGTGTTTTTGTATTTTTATTTTTGAATAAAAGCAAAAATTACATATAAAACAGGGATGTATACAGTTGAAATATTCTGCGAAAATATTTGTCATTAAATTCTACTATATGTCTCCGAACACACTTAAGTTGAAAATGCACCTTTTATACCAGAAATAAGCAAAAGCTTAAATTGTGATTTGGATTTATTTATATCTTTTAAATTTAAGTACGGCTAGAGTGGAGTCAGCATGTTCACCTGGGTCTAGCCACCGCATGGGAATACCAAATTGCATTGAATTTCGTTACCCTAAAGCAGAAACTCAAAAGTACCTCTACTGTGTTAAGAAGTACATAATAACAATAATTTAATTACCTTTAAACCAAAGCATTAAGCCAGTTTAACAATTTCTACAGCAATGCTAAGGCATCTACAAATCATCGGGAAAAACTTCCAATTCAAAATACATTTTATAGATGGCCTACCACTTTGCAATTGAATAAATTTACTCTGGTAACTAAATTCGATTTTCGACAACAGTCGACTTAGCTGATCGAACGAATTTTAAGTTGGTATTATGGCGCACATTCGATAAAAAAAGGATTATTGTGATTTAGTTTATTCAAAGTAATACATTTCTATAAGCTGTCACTTTAATTAAAATTTTTTTTTTTCAAATTTGAAAAATGAAATTAAAGTAAAACATGACTACGACGGAATTATGGTTGGTTTCAAGCAATTTAGCTTCTGTGGGGTTTTATTCCACTTTTTTACATGCTGAACTTTCATGCAAATCCTTTTTGAAAAAAGATTTTGTTCCATAAGGAAAACGAGCGATTCCAAAAGCTGTTTAGGACCTTAGACTTGCATAAAATTAACAAAACTGATTAAGAATATGGTATTTGGTATACTAGCATAAAAAATTTTACAAATATTTACATTGTCAACAAGTTTTTTAAATTTATTTGCACCAGAGAGAATTCCAACTAATTGTAGTGGGGAATGTAAGAAAAGATAAACTCACATAAACTGGTATTTTGTTTAAGCTTTTATATCGTTGCAAATAAGACTTTTTAAGTGTATGTAGGTAATTCTCATTCCCTCTGTAGTGTTGTTTGCTGATAGCTTTGGCTTTTCTAAAATTATTTAGGAGAACGTTACCTGATGATCTGGCCTAAGCAACCAGTGAAATGCGCATAGGAACAGCTTATCTTCCAACAATAAATTTCAGTATTTTTTTTTATTAATTATTAAAAAAGGAAATTAAGCACAACAAGCAAAATCTTTTAATTTATTTTCACCGTCGAAAGCAAATTTGATTTCGTTGAAAAATTCGACGCACAACGAAATTTTTGACGGTGCTGCCAACTCATAATACAAAATGAACATTCGATAGTCGATGTTTGATAGCCAGTGAAAATCATTTGTCAAATATAACTCATTATAGGGGCCTCTATCTTCAGGTATAATATGTTTTCGCAGACGTTACACAACAGGTCGTATTTTTCGGAACAATTAGACATTTTGTAAATCCCTACAAATTTTCTATAATTTTTTTGATAAATTTTTATTAATTAAATCACTAAAATTTTACTTTGAAAGTAGATTGCGTTTTTAGAGCAGAATATTTTTTACTTCTGTTTTTAATTTGCTTTTCTTAGTTTTGGTTTTGTTGTAGCATAAATTTTCTGCGATATTTTATCGGCATGTTGCTTATTTCTGGTATTAAAGTTCCATTTTTGACTTAAGTTTGTTGGGAGACCTATAGTAGAATTTAATGCCAAATATTTTCGCCGAATATTTTAACTACATATATTGCTGTTTTAGGGGTTATTTTTGCTTATTTTTCAGAAAAATTGCAAAAAAGGTCCATTTCCAGAGGAGTTAGATGGTTAATGTGTACCAACAAAATTTTGCGTGTAATGTTCTGAATAAATCTTCTGAAGATACTGAATACCAAAAACTCAAGTGTAACACGATTTTCTACGTTTTTTTAGGGTGCAACTTTAAATAGGCCGTAAAATGAGTTTTAGATGAAAACTTTTAAAACGCCCATACATGTATATCTTTTTTTAAGTCTCCTCTACAAGAATTAGTTGGCAGAACATTGTTATTTTTTTTTGTGTGTTAGACAGTGTTAATTAGTTAATTAATTTAACAAGTCTTTATGTAGGAGTCTCTTTTGTTTATATTGTATTTGTATGTAATTTCAATGTGTTCATAAAAATTAAATTTCATATGTACGTCTATAAATAGTTGATAAAGAACATTTGTACATAGAAGGAACGTCCATACAATACCTCAAAATATAGCACCAAGGGTATGTTTAAAACTAAAAACCAATACAATCTTAGATAAAACTTATTAATATATATAAGTCAAGATCTTTAAAATATGATATGTATAAATATGATTAGTGTAATCGCAACCACTTTTTTAAAAAATAAGTCATGATTATTAACAGGGCATTCACCGAAACCACCTTTTTCGACTCTTTTTATAAGTCTTGAAGTAAAATATAAAGCCTTGTGTTTTAAGATTTCATTTAATTCTATATGTTCAGAAAACCAGAGAAATCAATATTATAGTGTCCTAGTATTTAAAAAAAAATGATCCTATGTGACAATATATATATAAATAAGGCCATTAAATAATTTTCAATTTAAAATTATGAATAACTTTAGTTTCTGTCTTAAGACCTTTTTGCCAATCTTCAAAGAATTATTAGTTCAAGAGTTACTGAGGTGGCCTAAGAGATTTCGCAATAATAAAAGTAACTGGAAAATAATATAATATCGTACGTGACATAAAACTCAAGTGGTTTTGAGGTGAATGTAA
This sequence comes from Pollenia amentaria, assembly GCA_943735925.1. Taxonomy (NCBI): domain Eukaryota; kingdom Metazoa; phylum Arthropoda; class Insecta; order Diptera; family Polleniidae; genus Pollenia; species Pollenia amentaria. The sequence continues at coordinate 175,109,422 of OX031010.1, read as the reverse complement.
AAATATCCGAAAATCTGCAAATTGTAGGAGGTGATTTTTTTTTAATATTTACACTGATAGAAAAGGCGTCATAACACTGATGTATTATGACATCAGTACTACGACAAGTGTCTTCGTTTCTGACCCTATGACACATCATTGTGATGTCGGCGTTAACATCACTTGGCCAAATTGTTATCAGGGTCAAAAATTTTAATTATTTCATCAATGGGATGATACTTTAGCATCACAGAAATTACGAATCGGAGTCGTTTTTATAAAGCATGTGCGATGACAAACTGTCATCAAATTGAGTCATTGTAATTGTCCTTATTTCAAATTAAGAGAAATACAATTATTTACTTACCCGTTACACATGTTTGTTATACTTTTGTTGTATTCCGCCCTTTGTTAACAGAATAACTCTTAATTGTAAGACACCATCAGCGTGCCCGATATGGGTTTCTGAATAATTCTACTTTAAAAATTTGATGTATTTAAATAAATAAATAAAAATAATAGAATATACTCGTATGAATTTTTGCTTCTAATTTTACTTTTTAAACATGAAATAATGTTAATAATATATTATGGCATGATGTATTATGTCATCGCACTGATGACATGATATATTATGTCATCGCACTGATGACATTTTGTCATCGCACTGATGACATGATATATTATGCCATCGCACTGATGACAGTTTGTCATCATTCTTATGACAGTTTGTCATCTCACTTATGACAGTTTGTTATCGCACCGATGACAGTTTGTCTGTACTGATGTCAAAATACATCAGCGTTAAGACGCGTTTTCTATCGTAGATGACGCATAAAATATGACAAACTTTTAGGATGACGTTCGTCATTGGATTGATGTCACTTTTTTATAGTGCTGAATATTATTTACATATATTTATCAATATGATATTTGTTTGCCTTTAACTAATTAATAGAAGGGGGTTTATATGGGACCTATGATTAATTTTGGACCTACCAGCACAACATTTTGTATGTAAAGACCAACATTTTTATGGCATTTATCTTCCACTATCTTCTTTTCCTGTGCTTTCACTCTTTACTTCTCCTACTCTTTCACACTAGATTTATTTCACTAATTGCAGCGTCACAATGTTGTTCTCTGGGTGAGGGTGTAAAGTTTGTTTCGCACCAGCTTTTCTAAGCTAACCTAACCTATGGCATTAAAAGCTATTTTCAGGAGTGGTACTTGTATGGAAGCTATAGTTAAATATGGACTGATTTCAATAAATGTTGGTTAGATGATTAAGATTGCAATAAAATAAGTTAATAAGTAATTACATTTGTAGTAGAATGATAGAAATAATAATAACGACTTGTGCATGACTTCCCGTTCAATGACGAATAACAACTTTTTTTGTGGTTTCTTCCTTAGAGCTCAATATTCCACCTATAACGTTCACTTTATTTCTTCCTTTGAATCCAAAGTTTCGTTAATCGGTATCCATATTTATCTATATAAGCGGTATTCAGTGTTTGGGTTGCAACTGTTTGTTATTAAAATAATTTTGTTATTGACAGTGAGCGGTATTTTAAACAACTTGGCAATGTTAGATGCAAATTAGGTAACAGCTGATACATATACAGAATTATTGGTCATTAAAACTTAAAAAAGGTGTTTGAGTAGTTTGTAAATTTTTTTTAAAATACAACGAAGAAATATAAAATAAGTTGATTTATTTAATTATTCTAAATTATTTTTTACAAATGTCAGCTGTTCGAATATCAGGGATGCAAACGCAATACACGTAACAGAAAACGCTATATAGTTTTAGTATTCCGCAAAAGCAATGATGTGACAATTGCAATTCTGTGTATTTTGTTGTTTGATTGCAAACAAATGCTACAATATTTTGCATTTGCATTTTCGCAAGACCGTTCGCATCAACCACTGAACGCCGCTATTGATTGTTTAATACCTTTTTTATATTTTTGATGCAATTTACGTAAAGTTTGTTGATGTGTTTTGAACGTAGGGTTGATTCAAATGGAACTTTATTATCCGTTAACGTTAAAACAATTTTTTTATGTTTTTATTGCTAAGCTTGTACAATGGAATGGCAGCATATACAAATGCTTCACATAACTTTTCTTGAAACAAAATATCTTTAGAATATTGGGCCTCCGATTCAAGCAAGAACACTTGAGTTTTATCTTTATTTGCATACCTTTCCTTTAACTGAGTATTTTTTACACTTGCTATATGTTATTTTACAAAAAAAAAAAAAAAAAAAAAAATTGCTGACGGTACAAAGAATAACTGTTTCGTGAGTTATAAATTTAGAGTACTATTTTACAATGTTTAATCTCATAATTTAGTATAATCGATATTAACTTGAAGAGTTTACCAATAGTAGCTCTAATATAAAAACTATATCCACGAAAAATACGAAAACGACATTTTCTATATGCTCTAAACAATTCTGCAATATCATATATTCGCTTTTTATTATTTTCCACAATTTTTTTTAGCTTGGTCTCGTTTGTTTTCGTTTGCAAGGCTCCGATAAACTTAACGAAAAATTGTTAAGTGCCATTAACGAATCGGGGAAAATACACATGGTACCTGCCTGTGTCAATGAACGTTACATTATACGTTTCTGTGCCGTGGCTCAAAATGCTATCGAAGAAGATATTGATTATGCCTGGGAAATTATTGTCGACTTTGCCAATGAATTACTAGAGAAGGAACAACACGATGAGCTCACAGAGATTATCAATAAAAAGAAAGAGGATACTTTGGCCAAGAAAAGGTCATTTTTCGTGCGCATGGTCAGTGATCCAAAAATCTACAATCCAGCAATCAACAAGGCAGGAACACCAAAAGTATCATTGGATATATCATCACCGGTTGTTAATCAGAGGTCAACAAATCCCGTTATACGTACACAAAGCTCTATTGATCATAATTCCTGGATATCATGGCCATTGGCTTTTCTGTTTAACAATAATAACGAGGAGAGTGGTCAGAAGAGTAATGTTTCTTTAAGGTTTGTGGGGGCGAAGTAAGATTAAATAAGAAATATATTTTATAATTTTATTTATTTCCTTTTATAGATTCCGGCATTTGGATACTAATGTTAGACCTTCATCGTCCAGACGTAATTCAGGAGCTGGATCTTCACCTTCACCCGAAAAAGATATGGGTGTAACAAATGTTTTAAGGTCTCCCAAGAAATCACCACATATGTCACGTAAAGGCAGTTACTCCAATAATGCTAGCAATAATCATAACTAAATAATTTAACTCTAGTTCAATTTATTTCCCTAATTAAAATCATTTTTTGTCTCCTAAAACAATTTTAAATCTAATAAAATGTGCTTGAAAATTATCAATAAAGTAAAAGTTAATTGTGATTATGTGAACCAACCCAATAAAAACTGGAGCTTCCAACGAAGCAGGTTTGTAAAGGAGAAACGTAAAGGTTTCGCTTACCATATCGCTTACGGAAGCATTAAATTTTTGACACAAAAAGCGCTTTATTCAGCGCATATAAAAGTGGGTGAATGTAACGATCAGCTTTGCACACTGAATTTTACCGTTATTATTGTATATGCTCGCTTACAAACCTGCTTCGTACTAAGGTAATGTCTTGGCTCTTCAAATTTTATATACATATATTTTTTTTTTAATTTATTAAGAATTCGTTTACTTTCCTTACTACATTTCTGTATGTCTTTTTGCGTAGCGCATAAATGTGTGCTGACTTTTTAAAATGTACCATTAGTGCTTCGCAAAATTTTTTATTGGGAACATTTTTAGTTGTGCAAATGATTTTTACATTATTATTTATACGACGATTTTACAGCAATTTTTAGAAATGTTAACCATTAATTGCAAGCAGGTCTTTGGGGTAGTCAGAAAAAAGTACTTACTCCGGCTCCAAACGCTGAAATTTTTTAAGTACGACTCCGACTCCAACTCCTACTCTAACCTTGATGCTAAATGTATATGAGACTGGTCCTTATTTGACTTTAAACTCTTTTAATACCCTCCACCACTAGTGGTGAATGAGGGTATACTAAGTATGTCATTTATATATTCTGGTTTCTTGAGTAATTCTAAGTCGATGTAGCCATGTCCGTCTGTTGAAAACACGCTCACTTTCGAAAAACTCAAAAGATAAGAACAATGTTGGTGTCAAACTGCTGCTAGTTATCCTAAGCCGTTTGGGATTGAAATCCAGCAAAATCCGACCAGTAAGATCTGAGCTATGAACCAAAATGTAGAACAACCACCCTAAAATTTTTTGAAAATGTTGTTACGGCATGATATAAGATTTTTCACAAACTCGTTCTATATGACTAGAAATCATACTGTACGTCTAAAACCGTAGTAAATATTACGATGATATTAAAATGTGCTACGCCATAGTTTTATAGGACTAGAAATCACACTGTAAAATTTCGTAAAGATCGATCCATAATTTACTATAGGCTCCATATAAACCCTACACTCGAAAAATAGTTTAGTACGTCTAAAACCGTATCATAATAAAATTTGGTACGTCACATTTTTATAAGGCTAGAAATCATACCGTTAACTAAAATAAAAATAAATAAAAAACTTGTCAATTTTGACAGACACGCAATAACGTAACGATTTTACATCTGACAAGGCTACTGCAAAATACATATCGTGTAAAAGTACCTCAAGCAATGCTAATATTATGCAAACGAACATGAATTGATGTAGTACTGTTTCGGGAGATTTTTTCTTTGAATCTGGGTAAAATCCAAAACCGATTATTATCAAATTGAAATATTATGCATTTCTACGAATAACAAATTCGAAAATATTTTGAATTGAAAAATACTTAAATCTGCTTTTTACTCATAATCTAATAAACAACATGTCGTCATTGGTTTTTAAAATTCAAATCTTTAAGAACTCATATGTGGGAGTGCTTTGGCGTAACCACGAGGAATAAACCAACGTCAAAAGTTAAATAAAATAAATTCAGACAAGCAAGAGTACTGTATTCGTCTATGCAGAATATTATGTACCCTTCACCATGGTGTGATAAGAACAGAAAGTTATATAATACCGGACCAGATCGGTCCGGCTGAATTTCAGTAGCAAAATTTAACGGAGTATACGTGACTTAAACATATAAAAACCTATTCACCATCATTTCTGGGGACTTCGGAAAAGATACACACGGACAAACGAACATCGTTAAATCAACTTCACTACTGATAAGGACCCAGATTATATATGTACATATATATTTTTTATAGGGTCTAATTATGAAATTACAAACGGAATGACAAACTTATATACATACATACATATGTATACCCTTGTTGGCGTCGGGCTGGTGTAGACAGGGCGTTTCAGTTTGCCCTTGTGGACAGCGACAGTTGGCTCGTGTTGATCGTGGTCCTGAGCAGAGTGGTTTTTGCTGAGGCTTGCAAAGTTCACTCGCTACATAAAACCAGAACCTGCCAGACGCCAGCAAGTGACTAAAAATTAAATAAAACAAAATTAAAACCAAATTAAATAAAATTAAATTAAAAATAAATTAAATATCAAAAAAAGTAAATAAAGTGTTTTTACTAAATAAAAAGGAGCCACGAATCCCGTGTCAGAGAGCCACAAGCAATAAGGGTGGTTCTTGTGTTCCAACCGGAGAGGGTGTGTGTGTTGCTTCACCTGCCTCAACAAGTGGTTTTGCGCCCTACACACTCCATCCAACCCAGTAGCAAGCTACCCGTAGTTCCCATCGGACATAAGACCAGGCCGACCACATTTGCCATCAATGCCGTACCCCAGAAACAGGTAACCCCATTTTGCACCCAAACAACTCTTATACCACCGGTAAAGGGGGTAAGATCAATATTGTAGTAATAACAAATGGAATGACAAACTTATGTATATGTACATCTATGTATACCCTCTCCACCTGTAGTAAAGGGTACAAGAACATACATCAAATAGAATTTATCTTTAAAAAACACTATAATACAATTTTATGTTATTGTTCGTATTTAATGCAAAAAACACTTAAAAGAAAGTGAATAGCTCACACTTTTAATAAATAGAGCGAGAGAGGCAGAAAAACAAAAATTTAGTACTGAAAAAATAACGGTTCTTTATTTTTTAGGTGATTACCTCAGGGTTACCACAGAATAAAACAATTACAGCTGCATTCACACAAAATAAAATATGAATAATAAAAGTAACTGTTCCAAAAATGGAACACTATATAGGCCTAATATTAAAACTGTGATTACATTGTCGCTTATATGCACACCGGGTTTAAGCATTTTATTCATCACAACTTATGCAATTATAGTTTGATATCTAAAAAAGCCGAAACTATTTTATGTATAAGCTTTTGCATATATAATGAATATTTCCGTATTTATGCTTCACAATATAAACAATATTTTGAACTTGGGTCAATTACATAGAAACTGTGCATTGATTATCCTATCAGAACTAAACTTCCTAAATTTTGGTAAAGCTTCAAGTTTTTACATGCATTTTTGATGCAAGTAAAGTACTTTTTATTCTTGATGTTGATAACATTTTAGCAAGTATTTCTACAAGCACTATACATGCATATAAGCGAGTTTCTATTCTAAAGGCTGAGTTCGGCGAACGTTGCTGTTCCCGTAACTTACTGTAACGGACTGCTTGCACGTTGGTGCACTTATAGAACATCTAACAAGTGTCATATGTTTTTCACATACATAAACAAAAAAGGAATAGTATACATAAATTTATGTTGGACTCGGGAACCTTTTCTTCCCGAGTCCAACTTTTATTATAAAAGTAAATGGTAAATTTCTTCCGCAAAACGTCGGTATATAAATCTGTCAAATCGGTTATGACCGAGTTAGGACCAAACCACTGAAATTACTCTTTTTTATATAATTAAGTTGTTGTATGTTTGGAGTATCTAATTTCTCTCTGGTTAAGGGTATAAAAAGAGTAATTTTTGCAACCTCATCCATTTTCGAAATAATGTCATATCACGAAAACAAGAGATATCCCAAAAAAAATGGTTAGCACCACTGGATTCAGCGTACCCAATTCAGGTGCTATTTGAAAAAACAAGTTAAATTAAATTATAAGTTGGTTGGTTTGAGTTCAATATTATGGCGATTTCTTTTCTGAGAAAAATGTTGCATAAATGGTACATGCTCTACACAAAAGAGATAGAGGATGTACCATTTTTGCAACATATTTCTCAGAAAAGAAATCGCCATTAGTTAGCCTTTAGAAAATTATGAAAAATACCCAGAAATAATTGTATTATTATTAAATTACTTTTAATTATTTTTAATTATTTTATGATAATCTTAAGTAAACGTGAGTATTTTGCAATAACTTGTAATAGTAATCAATCAGAAATTTTATTTTACAAGATTATTCATTACGATTCTCTTTAACAGAAGATAACGGTGATAACTGTTTAAAAGATAACTGTGAAAGTAGATAGATATAGGAGCCAATAAGCACCGCTTACCATTGAATCTTTTGTGTGTTAATGTAATTTTTGGTGCCGACAATTTTTTTAGTATCGGTACAATAAAAACAGTAATGTTTATTTGGTATTTACTAAAATTTTCAAAAAAGTTGACCCATTTAAAATGAATACCTAATTTGATCCCCAACTTTAATATTTATTGTAAAACTTTCATCAATATATTTTTTAAACCATAGCAAAAAACCAATTTTTAAAAATGATGACTTAACAAAAGAAGAACAAAAAAAACGACAGCAACTACTTTAAAAATCTTCACACGATACTGGAAAGGTCGCCTTGAGAAGACGAGCAAGAAGAAACACGCTTTAACAATTAATTTTATTTTGTATTTTGCATATTAAATAATAACTGATTAAAGAATACGTTTTTTCACAATTTTAACAGAGGATTTTGTTGTCAAGTGTTAGAAGTACAAATATATATTTGAATTTAACACTCACACTTATTATTAATTCCAAGAATTGCTAAAATCCAATGCATATAATAATAAATAATGTTCTTGTTTCTTTGCGTATACCTCAAAATGTTTGCTATTAGGTGCCATGCAATAAGCAGGGTTGCCAATTTTGCCATTTAGCGGTTAGGGTTAGCCATGTTAAGTCTTGTTTCTCCATGTAAAAATTAATTAAGTCATCTGCCATTATTATTTAAAATTTTTTTTAAGCATTTTAAAACAAAAATAGGCTACAGTATATAACGGATATAAAACCATATCATATAAGAAAAACCCGTTTTTAAGAAAGTACTCCCAAATAAATATCTTATAAAAAATAGTAACTTAAAAAAAGTTTATAAGAAAACATGTCGTGGCTTTTTTTAATTTCTTATATCCGTTACCCACTGTATAAGCCAGTGTTCGAAAATTAACATTAAATATCGTTTCTTAGTGTTCGGTTCGGTAGATTTGTTGCAAACACAAATGCTAATAGTGTGTAGTAAATCATAAAAAATAAAATTTTCCTGCTTTTGATCTTCAAACACAAAAAATACTTTACTTATCCAACTCAACAAAAAGATTCGAACATTTAATTGCTTTCTGTTTTTTATTCTACACCACAAACTTCGTTGTGTTCGTTTCAGCACATTAATGTTCGATCGTTTCAGTTGTGCTTAGCGACCTTTCAGCTGGTAAAAAAAACATTTTTTTACAAAAACAAAATACATATACGAAATAAGCAAAAAGCCAGCGAAAAAGTTTTACAAAACAAAACATGTGCACAATACACATACAAGCCATTCGTGCTGTGGTCGTTGCGAAAATTTTTTTTTTTCTTTATGTATGTAAAAAAAGAAACACTATAGAACATTAAAATATAATGAATGTATGTCTACAGAACCACTACACTTGTTCTGTTTTATAACGAAAAACAAAACACTATAAGATGTTCTTTACTTTCTTGAAAATAGTTAAGAACGGTATTAAGGGTTGTGTTCGTCTATACAAACACTAAAAAATAGATATCGTTTCAGGATATGTGAGCCGAACGCTAAATAATGTTTTGTTTGTTTTCGAACACTGGTATAAGCTTTTGTAATTGTAATGTAACGTTAAATTTTCTAATTTCGAATATGCAAACGACATATATTACAAAAAAGTTCTATTCTATCAATGACTTTACTTTAGGCTAGCCTATTAGTGTGAGGGTTTAGGGTTCGACTTTCGCCACTACACCGAGCTGAGTGCTTACGTTAATATTGCTCGGTAAAATTAAACTAGAATATAATTTGGAATTGTTTTATAAATAAATAAAAAAAAAAAATAAATTTTAGATATTAAGAAATTTAGCTTTGTATGTAAATATCACACTGGTTCCTCTAAAGGTTGTTTTTCAAAATGTATAATTTTTCAGCAGAGGCAAAAAACTGATTTTTTTTAATAATAGATAATGATGTTAGATTTCTACCGTAGCTAGATATGATCACTATATCTTGTTAACTTTGAGTTTACCCGCTTTAGAGCCACCAGTGCGATATGCGTATTTTAATTATTAACAATAATAAAATTATTTCAAAATTTTTTGTTAAAAAATATATTTTGTCAGCTTTTTTATAAAGCATTGGCAACACTGCTACTTAGACCTGTATACGTGAGCCAAAAATATTACAAACTTTTTATTTCTACTTAATCATGTAGTTATGAAAACTAAAATTAACAATAATGATCATATGTATGTTATTTAAATAGGTATAAAATGTAGTTCAAAAGTGTGATTTATGTTAAATTTTTGGTTGAGAATCTTGAAAATTTTTTCAAGTTTATTTTTAGATCCACGACGTCATTTGCAAAGAGGCAAACGATAAAAAAAAATAAACTTATTAATAAAAATTAATTTCACAGAAGACGTGTTGTTATTGTGATATGTTTATACATAAATATTTTGAATATTAAATATTACTTCCACCAAAAATATTATTTTTAGAAAATGTGATTTCTTTTACAGAAAAGAGTCTGAACAAACTAATTACATACATTAAGGGCTAATAAATCAAAGCAAGTTTAACACTCTTTTTGGTTTAAAATGTGTTTAAAGCAACAAATCCATAAATTAGTAAACATATAAACCATCTTTTAACGCAAAAAATTGGGCGTTTAAGCTACCAATACAAACCATATGATTTTGACAGCATTTATCGTAGTGCTGCCACATTTTACGGTTTAAACTACATATAATACATATAATACATATAATACATATAATACATATAATACATATAATACATGGGACACTGATTTACAACTATCGCGTTTAAACTACATATAAATTTATGTTTAGTTTAACTAAACCAGCGTTTAAGCACTCATTTATTTATTAGCCATAAGAGTATAAAGGGAAAATGAACAACACTTTAGTTTGTTCCGATAATGAAATAAGGGTGATCGATTTCGCTACCGCTAGGAATATGGTTATTAGTAGCACCAGGTTCAAACATCGCAAAACCTATAAGACAACATGGCTGTCACCTGACGGGAAAACAAAGAATCAAACCATGTTGATTGTTGAATCAATCATGTTGTGATTAGATTCGAACTGCACCCAGAGAAAAAATATGTTTAAATTTGGTCACCTCCAACAAAACTATTTTTAAAGAGAATTGCAAACATATTATGCTTAAATTTAACCATATTATTGTCACCGACAAACATATTATTGTTAAATTAGTTCTCCATCAAGAAGGAACAACCATATTATGGTTGCCTCCGAACATCTTTTGGTTAGTAGTAACTAAAATATGTTTAACATTTATAATAGCATGGTTGATTTTCAACCATAGTATGTTGCTCTTAGAAAAGAGGAAAATACTATTGTTAATTTAAAAACAAATTATTGTCATATTTAACCATAACATGTTTAAAGGCAACCATAATATGGTTGTGGCTTCTTGATGGAGGACTAATTTAACAATTATATGTTTGTCGGTGACAATAATATGGTTAAATTTAAACATAATATGTTTAAAATTTTGTCTAAAAATAGTTTTGTTGGAGGTGACCATATCTAAACATATTTTTTCTCTGCGTGTGCGAATATAGAATCCGACCACTACCTTGTAGCAGCAAACACGTATATAGGTAACAACACAAAGAGAAATCTAGACGTTGAAAAGCTGAATCCACAAACGACAGCCCAAGTCTACTCCACGAAGTTGTCTCAACTCCTCCTACTGAACTCCCTTCCTCCCGATATCAGCGAAAGCTGTTCGAAAGGAACCAATGGTAAGAAGGCGACATAAAGGGCGACACTCACGCCTATGACAATGCTAGCTGTGTTGGATCGATACCGAGAGTTGAGAAGGGACGAAGGAAGAAAAGAGAAATGGAATGACGGCAATGCGAGGAGATTAAGGTATATGGAAACAAAAACGAAGCCAGAAAATTTTACCAACGGGTAAAACGTCAATAAAAATATCGCCCACTGGAATAGCTACGTGTGAAGATGAAAATCAGAATTTGGTGAGCTGATAAGATGCATTCATCAGCTAGTCTGCGCCATTTGGGAGACTGAAAGCATTGCCGGTGATTGTAACCTTATGTCCGACTTATAAGAATAAAGATAAACCCGCTAGGGCCAAAAACCCGCAAACATCCTTAACATCGCTTATAGGATCCTATCCAGTATATTGTGGGAAAGATTGAAGCCCAAACTCGACGAACTGATTCAGCCCTATCAGTGGAACTTCAGACCAAATAAATCAACTATCGACCAAATCTTTACACAGAAAAAAGTGTTTAATCAATTAAAAAAAAATATTTTAAAAAGTATTTAAATTTAATTAATGTGAAAAGTGAATTAATTATTTTTTTAGTTGAAAGAAAATGAAAAATTGTTGTTTTGAAATAAATTTTCAATTAAAATTTTAATTAAATAACAAAAAATCTTAATTGACTTTTTTCGTTTAAAATAAAAAATTTAAGCATGTAGAATTGTTGTTGGGAATTGTCAATATTTATTTAAATAAATCAACACATTGTTTGAAATGGCAAAGTTTTTTGATCACTTTTTTAATTAAAATTAAAAATATCATTTATTGAAAATGTTTTTTCAAAATTTTAAAATTTTTAGTAATCAATATAATCATTTTGGTAATAGGTGCAAAATCAACAACTTGTTTGCTTGATATTATGTATTTGGAATAAATTTGGTGTTTGGAGAAATTTAGGGCCTTATTTTGTAAAACACTTCACCTCACTTGAAAATTATTTTCATACAAATTTTTGAGAATTCAAAAAATTTTATATGAAAAATTTTTAAAAGCAATTTTTTCTGTGTACACGTCGCCAAACGGAAAAGACCAATGAAAATCAAAGCGATACATACCATCTTTTTATCGACTATATATCAGCCTTTAACACGCCGATAAGAAAAAACATTTTTGAAACTATGTCTGCGTATGAGATCTCTCTCTGAGAGACACTAGATCCTCAGCAAAAATTGAAAGCGATCTCTCCGAACCATTCGCCACAACAAAAGGTATTCGACAGGGTGACAGATTATCGTGCAACTTCTTCAACATACTGATGTGAAAAATATTGTAAAAAGAAAAAGTTAATAAAACAAGTACAGTGAACAGCAAAGGCCACATCCTCCTTGCGTAAGCGGACGAATTGAAAGGAATCGGCGAAGATGGGTCTGATGGTAACCGAGAACATGACCAAACTTATGCTACTAGTTCTAACGGTGCGACAACGGAAGGGTGACATTGTGAAGGTCGGCAATTGCAGCGTCGAGATAATATATGAGTTTATTTACCTTGAATCCACCATCAATTGAAACAATAATGTCAGCATCGAAATAAGGCAAAGGATCGTGCTTACAAATCTATGCTACTTTGGGCTAGGCAAACAGTTAAAAGCTCTCTCGAAAAACTAAAATAAAATAATACAACACGCTTATTCTACCTGTGCCTTTTTATGGTGCTGAAACATAAGTACTTGCGATAGCAGATGAAGCTGTGTAAGGTGTTTTTGATAGATACATCCTTCACAAACTCTGTGGCCCGATCTATGTTAACGAGGAGTATATTCGTCGAACAAACCATGAGCTGTATGAGCTATATCCATACATGAACGTAGTTAAGCACATCAAAATGCAGCGATTTCGCTGGCTGGGACGTTTCGGTCTAAAAAATGCAAACCCTCCAGACCAAGTGGAAGAAGACATGCATATTCTTGGTATAACGAGCTGAAAAAAGCACTCACAATACCGAAGTGCTTGAAAATTATTCACTTAGCAGGGAAAGACCAGCAACAGGTTGTGGAGCCAAAGTATGTAAGTTAGTAAATATACTACTGATCCTACTGATCAGCAAAAAGTTCCAGATGTCATCGATTTTGGAGTGGTTAAAAACATCCCCGCAGAAACGATTTATGTTGAAGCTTCCTTAGAATTATCTTCTGATCACACACCTACAATTCTTACTATAACAAATCCTAATAGAATTGTATCTCCGTCTGATAACTTAGTGACGTCAGCCACTCAAATAAATTGGTTAAAATATAAAAAATATCTCAGTACCCACTGCACTGAAAATATTCCGCTTAGTACACCGGAGAATGTGGATGTTTCTATTGTAAATTTTGACAGTTATCTGAAACTAGCTGTTCGACATTCTAGTATAACCCTCAAAAAAACCAAAAATAGTTAAAGATATTCTGCAGATGTCGAGCGTCTCTTGACTGAAAAAAGGAGAGCTCGAAGAGAATGGCAATTGCATAGATCCCCTCAACTTAAGAATTTATTAAAAGAGTGCACAAAAAGGCTAAGAAAGTTACTGCAGTCTCAGAAAACGGCTTCCCTGGAAAAATATCTTAAGAAACTTGATGCAACTTCTCAATCAGACTACTCATTATGGCGTGCAGCTAGAAATCTTAATAGACCAGTTATCACTAAACCACCATTAAGAAACTTAAATGGAAGTTGGGCACAAAATGATGAAGAAAAAGGAAATCTTTTTGTTAATCATTTGAAAAACGTATTTACCCCGCATACATCTCCCGATATTGCAGTCGAGTTGCCACCTGTTGCTGTTAGAGCTGCTGTTCCATGATTTAAACCCCAAAAAAGCCCCTGGGTTTGATAAGATCAGCAACAAAATGCTTTTAGAGCTACCCAGCATAGCAAAGAAAATTATTCTCTTGATTTTTAATGCTATTTTACGCCTTGAATACTACCCACAAGAATGGAAAGTATCCTTAGTTACAATGATACCTAAGCCAGGGAAGGATCCTACAAAAGTTGAGTCATATAGACCTATAAGCTTATTGTCTAATATATCAAAGCTGTTTGAAAAGCTGTTAGTGTCAAAATTAGCCCCAATTTTAAATGTAAATAGATGTATTCCTAACCATCAATTCGGCTTTAGAAGAGAACATAGCACAAACCCATCGTATAGTAAACGCCATAAGAAAAGCCTTTGAAGAAAAAAAATATTGTTCCGCCCTCTTCATCGATGTTTCTCAAGCTTTTGATAAAGTCTGGCATGAAGGGTTATTACATAAATTGAAGTTAAACTTACCAGTAAACACACACAAGCTGTTAGAAAACTACTTAGTCGGTCGAAGGTTTATTATTAAAGAAGGTGATTTTATAAGTTCTCCTCAGCCAATTGACGCTAGAGTCCCTCAGGGAAGCATCATGGGCCCACTGTTATACTTAATATATACCTCAGACATGCCAACAAATAACCACACCCTAACTTCAACATTTGCTGATGATACAGCTTTTTTAATCGTACACGAAAACTGTCATGAAGCATCTCGCTACTTGCAGAATCATATATTTGAATTGAAAAAGTGGTTAAAACAATGGAGGATAAAGGTCAATGAGCAAAAATGCGTACATATAACATTCACCTTGCGTCGGGAGTCATGTCCCCCTATTAAAATCAATAATCAATTAGTGCCCCAGCAATCGCATGTAAAATATCTCGGTATTCATCTAGATCGGCGTTTGACATGGAAATGCCATATATAGAAGCAAAACTAACACAAATGAAACTAAAAGCAGTTCAAATATATTGGCTTATTGGAAGAAATTCTGTTCTTAGCCTCGACTGCAAACTTCAACTTTATAACTCTATATTGAAGCCAATCTGGTGCTACGGTATTCAGCTATGGGGCACTGCCTCTGCCTCAAATATCGAAAAAATTCAAAGGCGCCAAAATAAACTTCTTCGAATAATCACAGTCGCTCCCTGGTATGTTAAAAACTCTAATATTCACAAGGATCTCAATGTGCCATTAGTAAAAACTATTATTACGAAGTACGCAGCAAAATAATTAAAAAGGCTTGAGTCGTACCCAAATCCACTAGCTCGAAATATTTTAAATGACAGCGGCCACTCTAGATTAAGGAGAAGAGATACTGCAGGACCCATCCGACGAGAAGACCGCTAAAAATCTACATATGTGAATAGAAACCGTGAAGAGAAAAATTTTCGTCTAGCATTGGCAGGACAAAAATAAAGTATTAGTATAAGATTTGATTAATTATTGTTAGTTCATATTTAATATATGAAGATTCAATAAATAAATAATGAATGAAAAAAAAATATATGCAGCAAAAAATACAATTTTAAAACTCTTGTTATATGTATATATGTATATGTATGTATATTGCAAAACTTGCCAAAAAAAAAAAACGAACATTAATTCTTATAGCATTAATTAATTACAGAAATAACTTTTACCCCAACATAATATATATGCCGGCTAAGATGATGTTGTATGAATGAATTTGTAAACAAATATCGAGCAAAAGCAATAACAAAAAACAAAATACGGACATTCATTAAAACCTAAATAAAAATTTGCTAACTCATTGTGAACATACATACATAAGTATAAACATACATTTTCAAGGCAGTGAAATCAAGTGCGAACAACATTGACTTCCAACAATAAACAGCCCAAGCATTAACTTCGTAGTCAATTGAAATGACTCATTCAGCTTATTAAACGAGTAACTGAATGACTGCCAGCCGCCAATATCAGGTGCGTTCGATAACACAAAAGTTTTTACTTTACTTTACTGCATTTAACTAAATTGCATTCGCGTACACAAAATACAGTAAATTGAGAACGTTAAGTGACAGTTCTTGACTGGATATTTGCAAATTTTTACTGCAGAAATTTTTGAAGTTAAATTTAGTAAAACAAAAAACAAAATGAGGGGCTTAAAGCACAAGCGGTTTAAGTGCTTTTTTTAAAATTGAGATTACATATGGAATTAGTAACAGCCATACCTTAATAGGAGCGGAAAGCGTTTTCCAACTGTCAAAAATTCTCATGTCCATACAATTTGTATTTTTACAGCGCGTTCAATAGTGAAGTTGGCCACTATTGTTAATAAATAATGGCAATTTAGCAGTTTTAAGGTGAATCTAGCGGTCTTATCTCCATTTTTTATGTATATTATGTGTGTTTTATTAAATAGGAGAGTTAACACTACTGTTCTTGACTCAACGTTGACGATTTTATTTAGGTATGATATTTCAGCGTTAAAGCGAAGCGGTAGGAAACGTTCCGCCTTCCGCTCTTATTTAGGTATGGCTGTAAGTGAAGTTCAGAGAAGTTCAGAGTACAAGAGGTGAATGTGGAATTCCCATCCGGTTGTCATTAAAATACCTGTTTCGCTTGGACACACGGGGTATACTATGAGAACTTAACCTCAATTTTTAAAAAAAGGCATTTAAGCCCCTTGTGCTTTAAGCCCCTCATATGTTTCAAAAGGTAAACAAGCAAAAGCAAACAAACAAAAAGAATGCAAATTGTGAAAAAATTGTTAAATAAAAGAAAAATTTAAATGAAAACAAAAAGTGAATACATATTAATTAATTAAACTTGTGTGTTTATAAGACTAAATACCAATTTTTGAAATTTAATTTTGTTATGTTAATTTGATAGAGTTGTAAAAGTGTAAATTATTTGGGTACTTAGAACTGCACTTGTTTTTTAAGTAATCAATATAAAAAAAGGATTCATGTTCTTTTGAATAAACTAGAGTTTGCCAAGTGGTCGAAATTCCAGACCATAATTTTTTATGCAAATATGAAGAAAACATACATATAAGTATATATGAATTTAAATGTTTAGAGAATTCGTTTTTTTTGTCTTAGTGGATCGATTTGGCTAGGTACCAACCTCCGAATCAAATGTTCTCTTTTACTCAAGTCCTTGAATGTTTAATTTAGTTTTCTAAGTTGAATTATATGAAAAAAGTCAGAAAGTACCAATTGAAAAAGAAAAAGTACAAAAATTTCGCTTCTTAAAAATAGTTTCTCAATCACTCAGGACTCTGCATGCTGAATTTTATGTTTCTATGTTCAGTATTATTAAAAATTCAAAAAGTACCAGTTAAAGAACGAAAAGTACCAAAAAGCTCTTCCTTACAGATTCTTATTCACTCAGAGCCATGCATGTTTAATTTTATGTTTCTAGGTCCAACACTAACGGAAATGCAAAAAGTATCATTTGAAGACCAAAAAAGTTCCCTCTTATAGATTCTTACCCATTCCAATATTAAAGGAAATTAAAAAAAGGACCAGTTGTAGAAACTCTCCCTTGCAGATTCTTATTCCCTCAGAACAATGCATGCTTAATTTTATGTTTGTAGGTCCAATTTTATCTAAAATTCAAAAAGTACCAGTTGAAGACATTTTTCATCTTATAGGTTCTCATTCACTCAAGACCTTGCACAAATAATTTTTTATTTTTAAGATCAATATTACAAAAAATTTAAAAATTACCACACGCAGCACGGAAAAGTAAAAGAAAGTAATTAAATTTCCCGTATTTCCCCTTTCTAAAAATTATTTCGCTCCGTTGAAGTATCAAAAATTTCAGTGTTGTAGTGGGAGACCATAATTTATTGCGTTATATGTCAATATACAGAGAAACATGTTTGTAAAAATGGGTACGATTTTATCCCTTAAAACGTTCAAATTTCGAAAAAGTACCATATTTATATTTGTATTTTTTAGATGTCACCGAATTTTTACCCTTTTTACACTCTTAATAAATAAATACATTGTGCACTTCTATAGGTAAATGCCTTTTAAATGGTGTATTTTTTGTTTAAATCGGTTGACAAACAGAGACGGAAAGTGTTCTTTGCCTTTGCCTATTTATATATAGATTAACCCAGACATAAATAAGCAAGCTCAAATAAAATAAAATAAAAACCAATATGCATTAAAGATTACATAAAATAATTTCTATGTATTTTCCTTAAATGTTCGTCTTATAAAAAGTATTTAATCGAGTATCGATAAGAAAACGAGTTAGGTTTGCCATCAGCTGTTTCATATATTTTACGAATTTTTACAAATTTTAACAAATTATCCGTTCGCGTACTTTTTTGGTCAACAGCTTTTCTTGAGAGTAATTTTCCAGTTTACTCAGTAAATACTCATTTACTGTATTTTACTGCAAAAGTACTCGAACGCATCTATTATCACTGCCAATCAGCAAAAAATGTGTATCTCTTTGAAATTATTATGCTCTTTCGTTATCCGCACCACAATTAAATCATTAAATATACCTACTTGCTCTTCTATTGATCTAAAAATGGGAACACCTTCACTTTGGGGATTTTTGTTTTTATTTTTTTATTTTTTATTTTTATTTATTTTTTTGTTTGTAAGACAAGTTTGTTGAGATTATATTAAGTAATTATACCCTACACTGCTTAAGATTTATATGCTAAATAAGTTTAGATTTCGAAGTGAAAAAATAATATTACAAGACTCAAAATCAGGTTCAGTTTTTTGTTTTATCCAAAGGCAAATCAAATTGTTTAATATGTATTTTAACTTTCTTAGGGCAATTTTTAGAACTTGGTGTTAGGATTTTGTCGGACATATAAAAATTTGTTCATTACTATAACTTTTAAACAGCAAGGAACGTCAAAGAAATACTTGCTGAATTCAGGTGCGGTAAAAGTAAAATAAACAAAAACTTATTAAGGCCGCTTTAAGGTTGAGTTAGGCGAACGTTGCTGTACCCGTAACTTACTGTAACGGACTGCTAGCACGTTGGTACACTTATAGAATATCTAAAAAGGTGTCATATGTTTTTCACATACATAAACAAAAAAGGAATAGTATACATAAATTTATGTTTAA
The DNA here is from genome assembly GCA_943735925.1 of Pollenia amentaria. Classification (NCBI taxonomy): domain Eukaryota; kingdom Metazoa; phylum Arthropoda; class Insecta; order Diptera; family Polleniidae; genus Pollenia; species Pollenia amentaria. Next base: position 175,090,281 of record OX031010.1, on the reverse strand, counting down.
ACAACACACACAGTGATGGGAAATCAAAAGGTTTAAATTGTGTCCGCTGTGCAGAAGTACCAAGTGATTAAAATGGCATTGAAACAGTATTTAGTGTATGTAAAAAACATTAATATGTAATTTAAAATCTGATATTAATATTATAGAATTACAATTAACAAAAATGTATTTTAGCATATACATACACATTTACATGTATTATTGTGTAAATGTGCATAGAAATATTTCCATATATTAATATATATGGAAATATGTATGTTGTATTGTAAGTAGTTTTGTCGAATGTCCATAGATATACTAAGAAAAAGTAACAAAAAAAAAAAAAAGAGCGAAAACACCCGCATTCAATTTTACATAGAAGCAACCCATCACTGTCTTACAAAAGCCACGTAACAACGGTATGAAATTCTATTTTATACAGAATGAAACGGTACAACTACGGTACAATTCATTTCGGTAAGCTTTTGCATTGCTTTTTATATATCAAACAGTACAGCAACGTTCTCCTAACTGAGCCTTAAGCCGACCGTAAATGTAATTAAATGCAATGTAACGTACCGTAACGTACTGTAAGCTCGTTTGTGCACTAATAGAACATGTAAGAACGTGTCATCCGTTTTTTAATAACATAAACAAAAAAGCATAAGTATACAAAAAACATCACACACAGTGATGGGAATTTAAAATGTTCAAATGGTGACCGCTTTGCAGGAAAAGTACCAAGTGATTTAAATGGTATTAAAACTGTATTTCTTGAATGTATAAATACATAAATAATCAATTATTTGTTATTTATATTATAGGTTTACAATAAACAAATATGGTTACATACACGTTTACTTATATTATTTTGAAAATGTGCATACACAAAACTAGGTTTTGATACCATTAAAATCTAAAGTTTGTATGGTTTGTGTATATATGTATATGCATTTTTTTCTTTTATTCATCTAAACATATATTTGTATAAATGATAATATGTATGTATTGTAAGTTATTTTTTCAAAAGTCCACAGATATTAATACTGAAAAAAGTTCCAACGAAACAGAGTGAATTTACCCGCATTAAATTTAATATACAAGCAGCCCATCACTATATACAGCTGTCACGTATCCTATTAATGAAATTCTATTTTCTACAGGTTGTATTGCTTTCCATATAACAGAAACGATCAGCTGTTTACGTTACATTTACATTTCTACATTTACTGTCGGCTGTACTACATTAAAGGCCGCGTTTACTTATAGCAACAGAAATTCTTTTGCTGACTGCTTAAGCTACTTTTACACGATGTGTATTTTGCAGTGGCTTTGTCAGATGTAAAAGCCATGCGTAATTGTCAAAATTTACAAACACAGAAGATTTATAATTTTTGTTATCACATGTTCGTTTTTGGTTTCATCCGACAAAACCTAAAATCATGCACAGCAGCAAGTTAAATACTGATGACTACAATCAAACGACTTTTAAAACAGCTGATGTCGGATGGTTTGTCAGTTCAAAATAGAACATGTTCTAATTGAAAAATTACACTGCAAGACATTTACAGGTGCAAATTTGTTTGCTTTTACACGACATGTATGCATTTTCTAGTTGGAAATTTGACAAGCATTCTGCTAAATAAATTTCTAAAACCACTTCTAACAGGCATACCTAAGTAAAAGCTTCAACGTTAAGTCAAGAACAGTAGTGCTAACTTTCCTGTTTAATAAAACCCACACAATAGAAATAAAAATTGGAGATAAAGCCGCTAGTTTTATCTAAAAACAGCTAAGTTTCCATTATTTATTAACAATAACGGCCAACTTCACTATTAAACGCGCTTTAAAAATCCGATTTTCCAGTTGCAAAGCGTTTTCGCCGCGTTATTTCGGTATACTACATACACATTGTACGGACATGAGCACTTTTGACAGCTAGAAAGCACTTTCCACTCTTATTTAGGTATAGAACATACAAATAGTGAGATTAAGCATATCATTTACTATCAATTTTTTGCTTTTGCTTTTTCTAAAGGTAAGTTTAGCAATTATAAAAGCATTAAATATATTGAAGCATTCTTAAACCCTGTTATGTTATATGGTGGAATCAATACTACACAAACACAACAACAGAGTCTTCTGTTTTTGTACAAAAGCTTTTTGCTTTGCATTGTTTGCGTTTATTGATCAAAATGTCAACAATTTGTAAACAAAAAATTTAAAATCAAAGTAAATTGCAGGAACATTAAAAATCAGCTGTGTTTTCACCTTATATAGTAAATGAATAGACTAGTGATGTGACGAATAACAATAATTAATATTTGCGAATACGAATATCTGAGCCAATATTCCCCGAATACGAATATCCAACATGAACTTTAGCGCCACTCGATACGAGTATTTCAAGTTTAAAAAATCTTACATATGCGTTGATAACAACAAATTGTAAGAATACTGTCACACTACTAAATGTATTTAACATTATTATGACATTCCGATGACTAAATTAAAAATTATCAACTTCGCACCTGAATGCCACTACTGAACATTTTTAAATTGTTACACTTACATTATTATTATTATGTAAAGGTCAAAATCACAGTGACCCATTGAAGTAGATTGTGGCTACAAATAGAGCTAAATTTTCTACACGGTTAGAGGTTATATACTTTACCTAAAATCATTTAGATAACTCCAAGAAACTTCATTTTGCTTGCATACTTATACTTACACACTTTCAGATTTCGTTGTTCTTACTCTTTTTGCGTTTTGTTTGTAAAAAACAATTTTCGCAGATGCTGCAGCCACCTATGTCGGTGGTTTTTCACATATTAAATTAATGGGGGTTTCTTTATTTTTCTTCACTTTAATTTACTTTGCTTTATTTTTCACAGTGTTTGATAATGGATATCAAATTGTTAAGTTTCCCAACTCTTAATGTTTGAATAATAACACTGTGCAACATTTTTGAAGTCATTTCCGAAGGAGTAACTTCGGGTATTGTGGAATAGGCGGGTAATTGGAAACCTCCCTTTACTTCATAAGCTAAATGTTATTTAGAAACGCTCACTGTATATATATGTTCCTCTAACTCCCACTGGAGCATAGGGCACTGTATGTTAACATCGATTTAAGAAAAATATTAACATTAAAGGCCATGTCAGATAAAACTTTTGCTTCGCGTTGCGTTACCGATTCGCTTTGACAACTAAGATAAAATATACGTACTTATACGAAACATGTCACATAAAGTACTTTCAAAGCGGAGCGAAGCAAAAAGTTAGCCAACTCTCATCTTTTTGCGCGCTTTGACAATTGGCTAGTATAATTTTCTTTTTTTTGAATTTTTTTTTTGCCAAATTCAATTCCAAAAAACCGTCCAATTAAATTTTTAACTTTTATTTTTGTAACAAATAATTAAATGTACAAATTACCAACCGCTTTTATAAGTAAACAAACAATGCGTGAGTGTTGTCAAAGTTTTCATTGTGGCATATACCTTTTGCTTTGCGTTTTTCTGCCGAAGGTAGAAACGTCACGCAAAGCGACAAAGTTGTATCTGACACGGCCTTAAGGCTTTCGCTATGCAAATGATCGACTTTTTGTGCGCATATTCAAACCGTTATTATGCTCTAAATATTTCTATTTAATTTTTTTTACAAGATTTTTAAATTGTTAACTAAATAATACTTTTAATTGGTAAGTGTGGCAATTTAACAAGTTTTATAATATTTATAAGATTTGTTTTGAAAAATTTGACAATCGGCTAAGGTGGAATAGCTGCAGGCGGGTATTGTGGAACCTTATTCCACCAATAGCCATGAAGGCTAAGGATTAATCTTTTATGGATTTTTATTTTTAAGCAACAGGTTATGCTAAGAAAGACTTCTTCCTTCTCGATTTAGAAACACATTCCAACTAGTCCGATGAAGAGATTGCTTATACGTTGTTAAAGATTGCCAAATCAAAAATAGGAGTTCCACAATACCCGAAGCTATCTACTTCTCGAAACAAGCATTGAATACCTTGGTTTTTTTTAATAAAAATTATTTAAAGTTAATATTATTGTCTCATTTTTTTAATTTTTGTACTTTTTTCAAAAGTATTCGCAAAATATTCGCTTATATTTGGCGAATTCGAATGTCATAAAATATCCCAATACTCGACATTTCGCATACGAATACGAATATTCGTAACATCACTAGAATAAACCTTGATTTATTTTAAATTTAAAAAATTGTTTTCTACAAGTTATTTGACACATAGTGCCTTATGAAGTCGATTTTGCCGACTAAGATGTACTTGTTTTAAGATATTTCTTGCATGTATTTTTGCTATAGACCAGCTATGATACATTGGCATTTCTTTAATTCAATAAAAATGAAAAATGTTAACAAAGTTTCCGTGATCCTGATCTGGGTTGATACGAAAATGAGTATTTAGTTTTCTGGGAATGTTTTGAATAAAGTAACCAGCATTTTTTGTTTGAAGTTCTAGTAATACGTAATAAATAAATGGAAAATTCTGTGAGGACTTCTATTAAAACGATATTATACTGCTTCGACAAGTTTTTGAATAAATCAATATATAAGTCCATTTAATTAAAAAAGTTGTCCAGGTATCGTTGAACAAAATCAACAATGTAACGCATTAGTAGGGGTCATCCCCTAAGTGCTGGTCCTCACCAAAAAAAAAAAAAAAAAATTATTTCATTCAGTTATAAACAACTGTTTGTATTATAACTATCAATTAACATATTGCTAGCTAAGAGTTATGATAATAGTTAAATATAACTGAATTTGGTCAAATTGGCTGTTAAGTAAATTAAAACAACAAACTTGGAAATATTGGATATAAGACCGGCAAATTGTACATGTTTGATACAAACATCTATGGCAATGTTTTATTTTGAACATGAGCTACAAATACTTAGAATTACGGAAACCACACCACCATAGGTGGAGGTGGTATTATATGTTTGTGCTGATGTGTGTAACATACATATGAAAATATTGGTTCTACATTTTAGTAATGCAATCAAACAGAGCACTGGAAACCGGGTTTGACATTTCTACGTAGCGCCTTCTCAAACTTCTTTTTGAGATAAAGTCTTTGTTGTGTATTTTTCACAAGTTTCTTATTGAATGAAATTATGTTTTACCAATGGCTCTTTTTGCAATATATAATTAAATTTGTTAACAAGAAAATTAACAAACTGTCGGTCAGTTTAACAAGCATTTAACCAGATTTTTTGTTTCACCATCTTTCTGTTACTTAACAAAAACCCTTAAGGCAAGAAATATTCGGATTCTCATTTGCGAACTATTCGCTAATTTTTTTATTTTCATTCGCATAAAAAAGGGAATATCTAATGAATGAAATTTCTACATAGAAAATTATTTTGTTCCGAGAAATAAACAATCACACCTTCCAAACTATTGGCCAATTTCGCCAATTCTGTTTAAATATCAATTCATGTTTAAATGTAGTTTTTCATATAATTTTATTTTTATTTGACACGAATTTTAAACATACATACATATATTGATATTTAAATAAATTGGTTAAATTGGCCATAAGAGTAATAAATCAAACAATTTTTAAAAAAAATTTAATGAAAACTTTTCAGGATATATTTTTAAAAGAAATTTTTTTAATATTTTTGTTCGGGGGAACTGAAGTAAATATTTTTTCAATATTCTACAGTGCCTTTCCTTTTGTTTGGTACCGAGTTTGCTAAACAATATTGGATACTAATGTATGCGCTATATTAAAAAAATAAATTATTTAAAATAAGTATGTATTCTTAAAAAAATTTAAGTCCTTTAAAAGGAAAAAGATGAGAATGAAAAATTAAGCAAGCAGTTTGACTATATTTTGACTCTAGATTAATGGATATATAGTGGGGTTTCTGCCAAAAAAAATTTTTAATTTGTCATACAGTGTCATTTTTAAAATGGAATTTGTGTATAGTATGTACATATTTAATTTGGTTTTTTTCTTGTTGTTAAATTCTTTAATTAAGATATTTACAAAATGTTAACAAAATATGTTCCTGTTGCTAAAAACAATAAATATTTAACGTAGGGAATTTTTTTTGGTTGTAGGGAAAAAAAGGAATTTTTTATACACGTAGGGATTTATAAAATATCTACTGGCATCGCTGGCTGAGAGTAACAGTAATGCGACCGTACCATAAAAAAGTAAGACTAATTTATAGATAAAAACTTACAGCCGTATTCAAAACAAAAAGTTAGCCATAGTTTGTACACTACGTACAAAGAGCTGCTAACTAGAATGCCGATTAAGCTTAGCAGCTTGTTAGCACCGATTTTATTCATAAAAGGACTCTAAATTAAAAAAAAAACACTGTATTAAAAAAAAACAAATAAAATTATTCAACATTAAACGGCTGTTTATCACAAGTTGGCATACGTTTGGCAGCTTGTTAACAAGAGTTTAGCAAACTGTTAGCCAGAGTTTGGTAAGTGTATTATGAATGAACTTTGTGCTAACTTTATGCCAAATTTTCGTTATGAATACGGCTGTTAACATCTTACTGCTAACTTTAATCGTTCTAATTGCTTTACATACATAAGTACATATTTGTTTTTAGTTAGAGCAGACTTTACTCAATATAGGCGAACATATGGTGCAAAACAATTAAGCGACTACGTCTGTGTAAATGGAAAGAAAAATTTAGTACAGACTTTGTTGTACTCGGCAAGTGACTTGCGCAACTAATTTGCCGAGTCTGAAAGAGGTGATTGTAAAATGGAAACAAAAAACTGATCTTTACTTGTAAAAATTTGTATTAATTTAAGAAATACATATTTGTTTTTAGCTAGAGCAGACTTTACACAATATAGGCGAACATATGGTGCAAAACAATTAACCGACTACGTCTGTGTAAAAAAAGATCTCCAATAGACATGCTAGCACAATATATTTTTATTACGACCTTTAACTCTTAATTATTATTAAGAGAATTCTGCAGAACGTACACAGAAAAAATTAAAAATGGTTTATAATCACCAAATTCATAGAATCATGCAAGCAATTTGTTGATTTTGCAACTATTAACAAAATGATTTTATTTATTACTAAAAATTGTAAAAATTTAAAATTGTGAATTTTTTTTTCAATATATGATACTTTTGTTAAAAAAAACTATCAAAAAACTTTGCCGTATCAAACAATATGTTAATTGATTTAATTAAATATAGCTAAGGTTTTGACAATTCCCAACAATAATTCTACAAGTTAAAATTATTTTATTTTAGGGGAAAAAATCAATTAAGATTTTGTGTTATTTAATTAATATTTAAATTAAAAATTTATTTTAAAACAATAATTAGTATTGTGGTTATTTTATTGAACTGTAAATGGTTTTTTAATCCAAATTTAGATATTTTTAATTAGGCTTAAGTTCACTGAATTTAATTTTCATTAAATTATTTTTATGAAGACAGGAATTTTACAACATGAAATCAATTAAAATTTTTTTTTTTTTTATTGATAATTTTAAAACAACTAAAATGTTAATTGAATTAAAATTATATTTTTAATTTGTTTTTCAACTAAAAAAATAATTGATGCTGTTATCACATTAATTAAATTGAAATATTTTCGAACAATTTTTTTAATTGATACAAAACTACTGAAAATGTTTTCTCTGTACAAAATACAAACTGCGTTACCGCTGTTACACTAAAGTATTAAATTGACCCTTTTTCGACTGTCTTGATACCTTTTCTGATTCTTTTTTTAAATTACCCTTTTGTATAATTTTAAACTATTTCGTGGCTCTATTTGACCCATTTTAGAAATAGCACTAAAATTTTTAAAGAAGAGGTTTTTGTCATAGAATTAAAGTTATAAGAAAGTGAGATTAATGAGAAAACGTATGACGCCAAATGCACAAAATTTAAAGTTTGGGGTCTGAAATTTAAAAAATAGATTTAACGTAAATATTTAAGTAAGTTTTAATAAATTCGTTGGATTTATTTATTTATTTATTTATTTATAAAATTTCAGTAACCTTACCTATGGGTCATAATCGGCTTAAAAATTTCTACTTAATAATAGTAAAAAAAAAATTAAAAATTAATTAGTACATAGTACTTAACAACAAAATATATTTAAAAAATTTAAATAATATTTTAATAACAAATTTTAATTAAAAGGTCAATAAAATTACACAAAAATTAAAAACAAAACCCAACAATTCCAAAAAATCTAAAATACATAAAGACATTTAAAAACTTTCTGAGCAGTGCTTAATGGTCACATTTATCTGATAGGAGCAATGGTAATTTGGAAGCTTTCTGCCGTTCGTGCTTAGCGATAATGATGACAATTCAGAACACGTTGATCTTGATCATCTATATTATGTGACTTCATTCAATCAAATAAATAACAACAATAAAACAGTCAACAGATCTGTTTATAATCAAACTGGATTTTCACTTCATCCAGTTGAATTGTCCAAAATGTTTTCAGCCTTCACCATAATCAAGTCAAAAGCTATTGGATTTGGTTTCAGACCTAAGCCTATCAGGGTTCTGTGCCAATCATTGCAAAGAAAATAACCATAAGCAAAAATAAAAATAACCAAAAAAAGTATAAAAACTATCGTCGTATCGACAGCAAGATATCGCCGATACCGATATATCGGAAAATCTGAAGTATTGCCGATATATCGGCATTCGTTACCTCCCTAATTCATCTTTCCAAAATCTTTTCAACTTTGTTTCTAATTCCGTCTATGTAACATGAAAACGTTATTTAAAAAATCTGATAATAAAATGGAGATTCCACAACGTAAAGCACACAAATTTTTAAAATCATCTTGCTCATTTTATTTTAACTGAAGCCGCAGCTGGCTGTCTATACATTGACTGGTAGTTTGTGTGATGTGACTGAATCATAGTAAAAATATTTTCCATAAATTATTAAAAATATGCACTGTGGCGTCACAGCAAAGTGAGGGTAACCGTTCAACTATAAACTGGCGGATAAAAGCGTGTGCCATTGATAATTTATTAAGATGATAAAAAGTTTTTTTTTTATCAGATATGTACAAATAATATACATATGCATGTAGGTACATATGTAGTCACGAGTATGAATGTGTATGTAAAAAGATAATTGTGGGAGGAAAATGTAAAAAAGAACCGCAAAAATTTTGTAGATCCATGTAAGATAATGTAAATAATTATTTCTAACGATAACATTTGCGTTGTGTGTATTAGGTTTTGTATTGCAAAAAAAAAACTTACAGGTTAAATTAGATGAATAAACATTTTTATAGTTAATAAAATTAGTAAGTAATAGGGAATATTTTTATTACACTTCTGTTTAAATTGGGGTAGAAGCAAATATAAACACGATGAAATTATTTTGGACTACAATAAAAACAGTCACTTTTCAAATTTTGAGAAAATATTATTTTGTTTAAAATAAAGGGTTTCGCGCAGTTTTTGCATACAAAATGGATATATGGAATTTGATATATGTATGTGACCTGCTCCACGAAAAGGGACCTCTGCGCCGAAAAATTTTTTTTTTACTTTTTGAGTGATTCTTATAGGAAAAAAAACGCTCTTTCAAATGCCGCAAACCGCAAGTTTCTATGTCTTTTAGTTTTTAAAAATGTGATATAAACAGATAATATAATATATTATATAGTGAACATCATACAAAGTACCAGAGAGTCGAAATACATCGCCAGATGATCAGGTTGAAAGAAGAGTTGCATAACCATGCGCAAAACACGGAAAAACGAAGCGCTTTTTTTAAACGCGTTTTTCTCAATAACTTCTTTTCGGCGCAGAGGTCCCTTTTCGTGGAGCAGGTCACATATATAAAAATAAGTTGCATTGTGTTAGTAATGCGTGTTCTTGGTAATGCGTGAACCGATTTTGCTTATAAAAATCTCCCATGAAAGATGACGTCAATGCGTCTATTTATATGTATAAAGGTATTTCCACAAGAAATTTTTACTGCCAGGCCCAAAATGTCGACAAGAACATTTCTTTCGCATATTTATTTTGAAAACAAATAAAAAAACTAAAATTTGTTTTCGTTTTCAATATAAATATACGAAAGAATGTTCTTCGACATTGTGGGCCAGGCAGTTAATTTTTTTTTAAATTGTTTCTCAAAGAATATTTTATTTATTATTAAATTTTTTTGAATTTTGCTGTTAAGCGCAATTTAGTAAAAGAAAGAAAAAATTTAAAAACATGGGTCTAAAATAACGTGACACTTCTGTGGAAGTGCCCATATATGGTCTTTTTATATCGTCATATTAAAAGCAAACGGACGTAACTACACAAAATTTCGAAATTGATTTTTTTTTATCGATTATGGTTCGTTTTATCAAAATACATGTTCGTGCAAAATTTAAGATTCCTACGATCATATATGGCGATTTTATTAACGAAATTCAAACGGACGTAACTACAAGTGCGTGTATTTCTAAATGCAAGAAGACGTAACTACACATTTACATATATGAAAACCTCACATACAAACTCATTTGTTGTATATAGGGATGACAATCCTTATATCTCGACCCTGAAAATTATATGATTTTCGGGATTTACGAAATCCCAAATCCCAGGATTTGCCAAAAAAATAATCCTTGCATTTTCGAATTTACGAAAATCCCGAAAATCATGACATTTTTCGGAATTCTGCCGATTTTATTATGTATTAAGTCGTAAGTAAGAATTTATAATTTATAATTCAATAATTTTATAATTATATAATTTTATAATTTTTTAAATTCATAATATTAAAATTTATAAATTATTTATAATTCCAAAATCCCGAATCCCACGATTCCCCAACCAATCCCTATTGATAACCCTGATTGTTAACTAACGGTACATTTTTTCTTTTTTGTTTTCTATGTTCTTTCATTCACAAAATTCTAATAAGCTTTAAATTGGAATACGCGCTTTGTGTAAAAATCTTTGGAATTAATTTATACAAGTGCTCTTAGTTTTAGTGATACATACTCGTACAACAATTAATAAAAAGTTAAAATAAGAAAAATGGATTCCGATTGTGAAAATAGTTCTGAAAATAATTTAGTAAGTTGTGATTTGGTGAGAGTTAATAAAAATAAGAGACTTTCAAATAAAATAAAGAGAATGAAATATGAAGGCTTAAAAAAAGGAAATGTTGCCTGTGAAAGAAAGCCGAGAAAGATGGGAGAAACTTGTAAATCTAACTTTTGCCTAAAAAGTTCAGTTAGGCATTGCACATTATTTTCTGAAGACACACGTAAGGAAATATTTTCACTTTCCTGGAAGATGACCTGGGAACAGAAGAAGCTCTATGTAATAAATCTTATTGAAAGCTCAAATAGAAAACGTATTTGTGCAGAAAGCTGAAGACGATTGAATACAAAATGTTATCATTTCAATCTCAATACGAATCGAGTTCAAGTTTGTAATAAAATGTTTTTCTCAACTCTAGGTCTATCGGAAAAAATGGTAAAAGGCTGGTTTAATTACAGTGGCTTGCATTGTATCCAAACAAGTCCTGAAAATCGAAGATAAGTAAGAGCAAACCGTAAAAAATAAAAACAGGTTTCCTGACAAGCTGGCCCAAGCTGGCAGTGAAATGCGCATAGAAACTAGCTTTCCCTCAACAATAAATTTCAAACTTCAAATTGGGAATTGAGCACGTCATTAAGAAATCTTATTAATTTAATACCCTTCTGAAGTTATTTTGTATTTGACTATTTCATTTTCAATATGTGAAACTGCTAAATTTGAAAATCGTTCCTAAAGAATTGCACTACGTTACCATGTTTTTATTCTACGCATTGCTAATAAACTTCTTTCCCAACCATCAAAACTAACAGAAGGGCTTATTGACCCTTGGGGAATTTTGTAAATGTTTGGATAGATACACTGAAAGAAAAACGCTATGTTTCTGGAATGAAACCATTTCATTGGCCGCTATTCATTTATGCAATACAAAATCTTCATTACTGGTACTAAACTGTTCATTGCAGTAATGAAATTTTCATTAATACTAAGAAACTTCAAAAACGGGAATTTTCGTACATTTCGTTGTATCATTAATGATACAAAACATGTTACATTCGGGCTACGTAAAACTTTGATTTATTATTTGAGGTATAAACAACAAGTTAACGCTTCCAATAAGAAAAACATTTTATTGTATGTTTAAACAAAATTTTTTTTTTATTCATTGAATAAGTATAGAAATTCAAATTTACATTATATTTTTACGTAGCCCGAATGCAGTTTTACGTTGACAAAGAAAACATTATATTTCTATTTTTTTTAGGAAAGCAATACAAAAATATGCATTGGTTATTGATTTTTTGTGGTTTTAGTAGTATAATTTCTGATTTTTTATAAACGTAATATTTTCATTAATGCTATGACATATATCACATTTTTTTATAATTTTTCATTAAATTTTTTAACAGTTATTCATAAAACTACGTTTCTGGAATGCAAAGTTTTCTACTATTTACGAAAACTTTACGAAATAAAATTACAATTACTCAAAACGCACACCATAACATTGCACAAATGTAAAATTTATGAATTGTTTTCATTGTATTATCGTAAAACAAAGAAAAATATCATTGTATTAATGAAACAATGTAATTGAAAAGATTTCATTTCATTAAAGACAAGTAACATTATATGAACGAAATAAGTTCATTGCATTTATGATACATTACATTTCAATAATGAAAATGTACGTTAATTTTTAAAATTTATGGCATAGAATTAATGACGAAATTTCATTGCTTTAATGACAATTTAGAACTTAATGAAACGATTTTCGTAGCGGGAATGACGCGCAACATTGGCTAAAAATAATGAAAAAATTCATAGCAGGAATGTACAAAATCGTAACATTTACGAAGGTTTTTCTCTTAGTGTATTCTTGTCAATTTTGAATTTTATCTTTTGTAAAAAAAATGGATTAATGAATATTAAATCGGCTATTGAAAATATCAATACACTTACAAAAAATGCCAAACAAAAACATCATTTACAAAATAGGAAAAAAGTCTGGTGTGGGCAGAAGCAGGTCTGGGTGGGTTTTGTCCACCCAATAAGACTTCCTTTCTTCTCTCTCCTAAAAACTCACAAGGTTGAAACGTGTAAAACAAGACTTATACATATATACTTTGCACCTTAAGTGAAGGGTGTAAAAATCGTGTTTTTTATTTCAATCAAATCTTGAGTTAAATTTTGACTTGCCTTTACTTCCCCTAGAACTAAATATAAATTTAAAAAAAATTGTATATTTTAACATGAGCGTCGTTGCCCAATTTCGCTGCTTGCAACTCAACTTCAGTTCAGTTTTCATCCGTAATCAACTCATTAAATTTTAAAACATAAAGTATAGTTTTTCTATGCACTATTTTTATTAAAGACAAGAATTTTTTATAAACTCTCATTTGCAGAAGTGTTACTTAGTCAAATATTATTCTAACACAATAAGTGTTTAAGAGTAGAGCACAATTTGTTTATATATTCTGCTATATTGTGCTAGTATTTTTAGTTCAGTAATGGGTCAGGTAAAATTTCACTTTTTTTTTTTGTTTTATTTTACTGAAAGCTGTAAATCCCCAGATAAAAAAAATAAACAATACAACAATGAATGGACTGAGATTGTTTATACAATTTTAAAACCAAAGGAATCTTAATTAATTTGTTTATGAACTCACTCCCATATAGATTATTATGCGAAACGATGATATAGTCAAAATATTATCCATAAGGTGTTAATAAAATCTAATTTTAACAAAAAAAAAAAAAATATTAACACAATTTCTTAAAATAACTGAATCATTGTAGGAAATGATCAAATTGAGAAGACAAAAAAATCTTTATTTCATTTATTAAATAAAACATCTTAAGGTACGGTCACATATGGCAAATATTAGCCCCAAATATGTTTGCCTTTATTTGGCAAATTTTTTTTCAAAACAATGTAGGTTTTATTTTGTGGTCACACTGCGCACATTTATTTGCTCATATTTGTTTGCTCGAACAGATGTCAAATAGCGGCAAACACACATATTAGCAAACATGTTTTCCATGTGGTCACACTTAAAAAAATATTTGCCGAAGCAAAATATTTGACCAAACTGTCAAAATATATAAATTTATTTGCCAAAACACTATTATACAAATTGTGATGGAAAATATAGAGGAATTTCTTTCAATTAGAGCGTGTTCTATTTTGATCTGACAAACCTATTTATTTACATATATTCTTAAAAAAAACACATTTTTAAATAACTAAAATACAATAAAAAGAGAATATAAATATAAATCAGTAAATAGTTTGCTAATGTGAATGTTTTTAGGTTATGTCAGGTGAAACCAAAAAGGAACGTGTAAAAGTAAAAATGATTAACCTTCTGTAATTGTCAATTTTGACAGACATGTGAAATTACATATGGACTTAACATCTGACAAACCCACACGCAAAATAAATATCGTGTAAAATTGCTTAAACATTTTTGAAAGGTTGAGTTTAAAATCGATTATACATATATGATTTCAGTGTTCTTTTTATATTTCGTAACCCATTTTTGAAATCTTAAAATGGTAATTACTCAAAAAATGGTTTTATTCAATATCTAGCATTTAACCCGCTACTTCGTTAGCATCTCCTTTTCTTTCGTGGACATATTACGCCAAAGTTTATGTTTCTAGGTTTTAACCAGCTACTTTGTAATAGGTACGATTTTCACCTCTTAAACGTTCGAATTTCGAAAATGTACCAAATTTGTATTTGTATTTTTTAGATACGTTATGAATGTGATATAGTTTTTATTTTAATGTTTATTGGTTTAAAAGATAGATGGCATAGCAAAAAAGTTTAAAAATACAAGTTTTACCCGTTTACTCCCCAAAAAGGCCGAATTTCAAAAAAGTACCAAGCACCTGTCCGCTTATTTTTTTTTTATTGAACAACAATAAGTACTAAATTTTTGACTAAAAAAAAATGTTTTGTAAAAAAGTACCAAAAATAGTTACGGTTTTTACCCCTTAAATGTCCGAATTTCGAATAAGTACCAAATTCGTATTTGGATTTTTTAGTTAAGTTTCAAATGTGATATAACCCTTATTTCTATGTTTATAGGTTGAAAAGATAGATGGGGTGACAAAAAGTCCAAAATACAGATTTTACCCGTTTACTCCCTATTTCCCCTTTTTTGTACTTTTTTCTCCCCATTGAAGCATAAAAAAATTTAAATATTGTAGTGGGAGCCCATAATTTAATACGTCTATGTCAATAAATAAAAACAATGTTTTGTAAAAAAGTACCAAAAATAGTTACGTTTTTTACCCCTTAAACGTCCGAATTTCGAAAAAGTGCGAAATTTGTATTTGGATTTTTTAGATAAGTTTCAAATGTGATATAACCCTTATTTCTCTTATTATGGGTTTAAAAGATAGGTGGGGTGACAAAAAAGTACCAAAATACAGGTTTTACCCGTTTACTCCGTTAAAGGGCTGAATTTCCAAAAAGTACCAGACACCTGTCCGCTTATTTTTCTAAAGAACAACGATAAGTATGAAATTTTAGTTTTAGAGATATAAGGTTACCGAATTTACCCGTTTTTACCCCCTAAACATTCGAATTCCAAAAATCCCGTCTTTGTGATCGATTTGGGGAGAGCTAGCCCTGGTCCAAATTTCAAGTTTTTACCTTCAGTCGTTTAGGCTGTGCGATGATGAATCAGTGAGTGAATCAGTAACGTTACAATTTTATATATATAGATTAGATAACTTTTTTATCTTTGATCCAAGGCAGTAACCGCACGACGATTTGGCTACAACAACAAAAAATACTGAAAATCAAAAACGAATTTAATGTAATTCCAAAATCATGTTTTTTTTAATAAATAAATTAGATAAATGTTAAATTTTACAAAAATATTATTACAATACTTTGTGTTTTTTTATTTGATTTTAGTGGTATTTTTTTTTTTAAGTTGTTCCCAACAGCAGTTATTTGCTACTGTTTGCTCTTACAAAATAATTGTAAGAACAAATATTTGTTTGCTTAAAATACAGGCAAATATTTGTTTTTGAGTGGTCACATTAAAAGCATTTTTGTTTGACACCAAACAAATTTATTAGCCCAAAATCAGCTGTTTTCCTGTTTGTCGCAAATAAATATTTTGTGGTCACATTACGGCAAACAAATATTTGACGTTTTTCGGCAAATGTTTGCCATATCTGACCGTACCTTTAGGAATATATTTTTATACAAAAATATACAAAAAAAAAACATAATATGTGTAAATATTAATTAAAGTGCACTCTCTTAACCATAAACTTAATTTCTTTTTATTTAACAAATTAATTATTTACTCTTAACAAGTTAATCACTAATTTTCAAACTTATTCACGTGCTATATTACAATTTCTCACTAAAGTGTCGCTTGTTAATATTAAAAACTTTAATTGTTAAATCTATTAAATATTTAAAAGAGCAAAGTACAAATAAAAAAAAAAACAATATAATTTTAATTTTTTTTAATCACTTTCAAATAAATTATTGTTGTAACGGATTTCACATGTTATTTGTGATCGACAGTAGCAAAATTTAATATACAGTGAAACTTCCATATAACGAATATAAAGGCGAACGAAATATACTTTGTTATGGCTTTTCGTTTTACATCCAAATAAGTATATGTATCAGTGAAATTTAGAGAAATACGAAAAAAATTCTTATAACCAGGGAAACCGGAAATATGCTCTGAACAGTGTTTTATGCGCATTAGATATGCAGTATAAAAAATTAATCAAATATCCCTTTCAGTGTTTCTGTCGAATATATTTGACATTGCATTGTACTCTCTTTCTACGCACTTTTACTGTATAAAAATGTACAGTTAATTATATTTTTTTTGTTTTATCTGAAAAAGGGGTACTTTTGATATTTTAAATTGTTATTATAGTAGACATTGACTTTCTTTTCTGATTATTGAGTGCATTGTCGTACCGAAGTCAGGAAATTTGTAAAAAGCTTAGATTTAGGAAGAAAAAAATAAAAATTTCGGGGATCAGGCGAAATTAAAAAAAATTTAAGTATTGATACATACGTAAATAAGTATTTTCTTGAAAAAAAAATATTGCAAAAATAAATTGAAGGTTCTTTTGTGGACATTTGAAGGTCAATTTTGAATATATTCGGCATTCTATTAAAACCGAGGGAGCTGCAAGAGGCAAAAACTATTATTTTTTCCGGCTTCAGCGCCATCACAGTACCTTAAATACAAATTTTCGGATTTTCATCTCGCTAAAAATTATTTTTGACCCTGAAAGAGTTAAGCTCTAACAATTGATAAAAATATGCCTTAAAAATGGCTTTATATTAATTGCATGAAGTAAATAAGTAAAAAGTAACTCCATTAAGTACCTCCATTAAGCTTCGTACAGACGGTGGTCAGATCTAACAATATTGTCAGCAAAATGTGCTAAAATCAACCATGTGAACGGACAATTTTTGTTTGACAACTATGTCAGATAAATCATTGTCAGTCCATTGAAAGACAACAATATTGTTAGATATCTGACAATCGACTGAACACTCCTCGTTGCCATTGGCAACGGCATCATCTAAGGCAATGGCATCATTGTCAGAGACTTTTTCTGTTGGCAACGCTGCGTATACATACGTATTAGGGATGGAAAATATGTTTTCGGATTTTGTACCAACTCCAATAGCAAAATGTAGTTTTGAGACTATAACGGTACCAATTATATATTTTCTGGCTCATCTCTTGATATATATATATTTAGAAAAAATACTTTTTATTAGTTACGGACATTTTTTTAAAGAAAGCCACTAATGTATCAAAAAAATTAGAACTCCACCATAGTTTCCATCCCTGATATACATGATTGAAAAAAAACAAAAAGTTTAGGTTAGCAAAATTAATATTAATTTTAATGAAACCTATTTAAAACAACATAAAGAAATAAAATTCTTACTATTGCTTTTCCCCTTCAATAACAACATTTCCACTTTTCCAAATTATAGAAATACACGCAGTTTCCATTTTCTGACAATGTCTAAAAACAGATCTGGCAGTTATTTCCATACAATTATCTCACAGACGTGTGAACTGACAATTTTTCTTTGCAGATGAATTTATGGATGCTTTTCTTACAAATGTGTGAACTGACTATTTACTTTTGAGGACAATTTTTCTTTGGCAGTATATTGTTAACACATTGCCAGACCTTACCCTATTTTAAGATCTGACCACCGTCTGTACGAAACTTTAATAAAGAACTTTTTAGCGTAGTAGCACACACCGGGTATCTGCTAGTAAATAATAAAAAAAAGTTTTTTTTACGAAATTCTGCTAAAAATGTATTATATTACGTTGTAATGAAGTTCGTTTTACCGAAGTTTTACTGTATTCATTCATATATAAAGTTTTTTCTTACTAATTTTGGGACAAACCAAATTAGGTAAAATCTTATTTATAAAATAGTTATTTACTTACGTTTGATTATATATGGAAAGTTACCATAAATAATTATTAATTATGAATTCGAGAGT
This sequence comes from Pollenia amentaria, assembly GCA_943735925.1. Classification (NCBI taxonomy): domain Eukaryota; kingdom Metazoa; phylum Arthropoda; class Insecta; order Diptera; family Polleniidae; genus Pollenia; species Pollenia amentaria. Next base: position 175,071,690 of record OX031010.1, on the reverse strand, counting down.
TTTAATTTAAAGGGTATTTTAAAATTAACGTAAAGTTTTACCCCCATATTAATAAAATATATTTTTGATTAATAAAAGGTTTATTAAACAAGTTTTCATAGAAAATTCGTTTCATAAACCTGCTTTAAACCTAAAAATATTTCTTATGAATATGGGGGTTAACCTTTTCGGCATTTGTGCAGAAACTCCTAAGCACGCTTTGACAGCTGACAGTTTATGATTTGTAAAAACGGAGTATAAAAAAATATTGAGATAAGTAAAATAAAAGAGTTAAGGGCGTAATAAACCACACAAATAGCTTGGCAAACATGTCACAATTTTACGTTTGTACAAATATTTTGTGTTGTTAATTGGGGTGTTTGCTGTTTGGACAAACATTTGAAGCAATGTTTGTAGAAATATTAAAAATTTTTAATATTTGGCAGACATGTTGGATATTTGTCAAACTTTTTGTTGAGTCTAGTGCTAAAAGTAATCATTTCAGCGAAAACTTTGCAGAGTAAAGACGTAGAAGAAGAAGCATGAAATCACTTTCAGCGTAAATTGTAATTTTTTAATAGCATTGTTTGCCCCAAAACAGCTCGTTGTTAGAGTACTCTTTACTACAAAATAATTTTTTTTTTCATTTATATTTTTTCTCCGTTTTAAACAAACAGCGAGCCAAATTGCCGCAACACAATCGTCGTCTGCATTCATTGAAAATAAAACAAAAATGAAAAATTGATGTTTGTACGAAATATGATTGTGTTGTTTATTGGCAAACAGAAGCAAAAACAAAGTACATGTTTGCCAAGCAATTTGTGTGGTTTATTATGCCCTTTATAGTCGTATAAAATCCATGCATGGCAATAATTAAAGTCAGTTAAAGATGGAAGAGCCATTTTAAATATGCATCACATAAATGGCAATCATTGCCATACATATGTATCTCTTTTACTGCAATAACGCCATAAGTCAAAAATCGAAAATCCTAACTAAATATTACTAATGCATAGTAAATCATTCCTTTAAAGATATTAGCCCATAATCATAGTCAAAAATAAAGTCGACTTATTCTAAATCATACTTTAGAAAAATTGTGTTCACATGCATTTAAAGTCGGTTTTAGTTTAAAGTATACATTATTTTGACCATGAGTATGTGCTATTGTTTATATTTCTTATGATATTGTTAAGTCAATTCTTGAGCGAAGAATACAATTTTTCTTCTACCATTATGTTCTGTATTTTTGTGTAATGACGATGTTGCAGCAAATGAGCGATATATCGTTTGCTAATGGAACCAAAACTCACATGTTTGAAATAATTATGGCTACCAGGGATGTGGAGTCAGAGTTGAGTTTTTTGTACCGGAATCGGAGTTGGAGACGTAGTACACACAAAAATTCGCGCCTCCGACTCCAACATTTTTCGGCATAACAAATTTAAAAAAATTTTCTAATCAAATATCGATTGAAATTTTTAACGAATTTTCTTGCTAAATTTGATCATTAAAAACAAGAAGTTAGAATGCTATAATCGGCTGTGCCGAATCTTTGATACCCTCCACCGACAGTTAGAATATATGAGAGCTGTAAATTATTAATTAATCTTTATAAAAACGGACATCAGTATAAAAGTTGGTTCCGGTTTAAACCAACTGGACGACAATCAGACAAACGGTGCTATGCTTTTATGTCTAGCAATTTGAACTAACTTGAATAATATATCATGATTCGTAACAGTTTATGCCGAAAATGATTTGTAGGAGGGGAAATTATATAACACCCATGGTAAATTATGGATTAATCATCACGAAATCCTGTAGAGTGATTTCTGTTATTAAAAATCGTTATGGAACGAATTTCAATACAGTAGTGAAATTTGTTTAAGCGTTTAAAGTGATTTTCATGGATCTAATGCTTAATATGGGATCTTATGTAAATATGGACCGATAATCAGAAAATTGCATGATATTATTTCTGGCAATATGAACCAAAATTAGACAAAATTTTACGCAATATCTATATCTGCTACGCATATTTAAATAATTTCCAAGAGTAAGCATAATATTGAACATTATATGGTAAATAATGGACCGAGCTTCAGGAAATTTTATGGTATGATTTTTAGTCCTATAAATCTTTGACGTACCAAATTGTATTACAATATCATTATCTATTACGAAATGTTTATATTTATTCAAGCTCTAGGTCCTTTTAATATTTATTTTTTTATTTTCAATATTTCGCTAACCTTTGGTTAGCATCGTCAGGAAATTAAATTCCTAGAGCTTGAATAAATATAAACATTTATTAAATTAAATCAGGTCAAATAAAAAACTGTTAACATACTAAACTGTTTTCCGAAAGTAGGTTTTATATCTTCACGATCTTCACGAAATTCTAAAGTATGATTTCTTGCCTTATAAAACTGTGACGTACCAAATTTTATTACGATAGCATTATTTGTTACGGTTTTAGACGTACTCAGCTGTTTACCGGGAGTTGGCTTAATATGGAACCTATGGCAAATTATGGACCGATCTTTACGAAATTTGACAGTGTGATTTCTAGTCCTATAAAACTATGACGTAGCGCATTTTAATATGATAGCAATATTTATTATGGTTTTAGACGTTGAGTTTGATTTCTTGTCAAATAGAAAGAGTTTGTGCAAAATCTTATATCATGCCGTGCATTATGCCACCTTTTGTGTTAGTTTGTGTAACAAAATTGAAAAATTTTTAGGGTGGTGGTTCTACATTTTGATTCATAATTCTAGCCCTACTGATCGGATTTTGCGGGATTTAGATTCCAAACTGCTTAGGATAACTAGAAGCAGTTTCACACCAACATTGACAGACAGACAGTCATGGCTAAATCGACTTAGAATTACTCCAGAAACCAGAATATATATACTTAATGGCGTCTTAGATGCATAATAAAGAAAGTTTCACACGGAATTACAAACTAAGTATACCCTCATTCACCACTAGTGGTGGAGGGTATAAATGGAGTTTAAAGTCAAATAAAGACCAGTCTCATATACATTTAGCATCAAGGTTAGAGTAGGAGTCGGAGTCGTGAGTCGGAGTCGCACTTGAAAAATTTCAGCGCTTGGAGTCGGAGTTATTACTTTCTTCTGATGACTCCACCAATCGTACCAAAACCTTAAATTCGGGAGTACACTTGTATAGGTAAAATAATGGGCCAATTTCATGCATTTTTAATATTTAATACTTCTTATATATAAGAAATATTTGACCCAAATTTTGCTTTCCTAGTTCATTTGGTATAAACAGATCTTTTAAATTTTCACTAAAAGTATTCTGCAATGTTTATTTAAGGTGAAAGAGAAAAATTATGGTTCAGAGATTATGAGAAGAATTTAAAAAGTAGAGATTAATGTACAGGCAGCCGTGGTATTTTCCTTATATATCATTTATGGGCCAATCTGGCTGAATAAATGGGTCGATTACGGAGGTCAACTGAACTACTGTTCAAGAACGTAACAACATAAATTGTCTAAAAATTAATATAGAAATAAGCAAAATGATGACATTCAGTCTGGACAGCTTATTATTAACAACAACCCAATAGTTTTAAATATTGTGCCGCATGACTTGGACAGCCGTCAAGGAAATCAGTACATAATGTTAAATAAGGAATTAAATTAAAAATATTACATGAGACACAACAACACGCAATTTTGGGGCAAATTTTTATTCATATTTTTATATGAATGGGTAACTATCGACAAGTTTCGATATAAGCCACACCATCTCTTTAGAAATCTTTGCCTTTATCTTTAAACCAAATGGTATTTCACTTGGTGGCGAAAAATTTGTTGTTGTAAATGATTATCTATTTCAATTGATTTACATGTTTTTTCCTTTACTTCCTTTTAGTATACCGATCGACAGAAACGCATTTCTGAGTCGATCTTGCGATGACCGTCCGTCCGACTAGCTGGTTGTATGTCCTTGTGTATGAAACGTTATGCGCAAAGTACAGGTCGCAATTTTGATGATAATTTTATAATATTAGTTTTTTAGATTTCAACTGCCATAAGGACAAAGTCTATTGAAAAGAGTGACAATCGGTCCATAATATCACTTGGCCCCCATACAAGCTTATTTTCAGAATAGAGTCTTTGTGCCCATAAAAGATATTATTAGATTATTAAGTATTTAGATTAAAGTTGCACATAAATATTTTGTATTGCAACCTAAATCTCTTACCAACTTTTTTTTTAGCAATCTGTCCATATTTGACTCTTTAACAAAAACTAAACATAATAAATGTTTGGTGACCATATATTTTATAATAGCTACTATGTCATTTGGTCCTAATAAATCCGCTCCACACATCCCCTCCAAAAATCACAAAACTCATATATACATCGATATCTCGATAATATTCGGCACAAAGAACTCTTAAATGAATTTTAACCTCTCAGATAGGTTAAACTCTTAAAAATTTGTATATACTGCAGTTTCGGGTGTCAAATTGTGGGGCTTGATCGACTACACTTTTTTACTTGTTCTTTAAATCAATGTTTCTACTTACAAAATGGATGGGCTGGATTAAAATAAAAATGCGTTCAAATTGAGGCATCCCTTGTAAAAATAATGAGTTAATGTAGTTAAAAGCCATGAAACAAAGAAAACATAATAGCGCATTGCATAGGTCCGTTAACTTTTTACTCTCATTTTGACGTCACTGTAGTAAAGAGATTTAAATGTAAACAACCATTCAGCATTCCACATACACGTGTTTGTGTGATCATGTTTGTGTTGATTTACTACTAAGTACGTACATGCGCAGAAAAATAATGTTCTTTAAATTTAAATGCACTATCTTGTTTTCTTTGTTTCATGAACATATACCAATAGATTTGTATTAAAATGCTTTTTCAGAATCTATTGTGATCTTGGAAAAACGATCTAAACTCCATAGTTACATGGGGTGAAAATGTTTGTCATAATAAACGTCAAACTTCATATATAAAAACCGCCGAAGATATTTACAAGGAATTGACGTTTGGTATGACAAAACATTGTAAGGTGGAGACCCTATTTTTCAACGAAAAAATAAGAGTTCGGATAAAACTCTTTAAAAGCGAGTTTTATTTCGCTGTCATAAAATAAAACTCTTTTGAGGAGTTTTATTTTTCTCTTTTGATGAGTTTTATTGTTTCCGCCTTAAAGTGTTACTTGAGATGACGCAAAATTACCCAACTTAAATGAAATTACACCTAATATCAAATTAACGTTTAATTATAAAGAAAAATTACAAAAAGAACAAATTAGAGAGTATTTACAGACAAATGTTTAAGAGTGTTCCCTTGTTAGGTCGCATTTTCAATTATGGACCTGTTAAAAAAAATTATGTCATGAGGTTAAGACTAATAATATAAGACGCTGAATACTATCTGGGTAACTAGATCTTTTTGAGTTTTTTTTGTCTTAAAGTGGTTAAAGGGAGGGGGTATATATATGACTTACGTTCCTAAGCCTTAAAGCACAACATTTTGCAATGCCATAGTAGCTATATCTTTATCAATACATACCAATATTTATAAGTCAGTTATGGAATTACAAGCTAATTTCGTGAGTGGTATTTGTATGCGAGCCATGGTCAAATATAGACTGACTCCAAAATTAATTTAAAAAGATGACTTAGGTTGAAATAAAAAATAAAAATTGGGCCAAACGTTGTGTAAATACCAACATAATAAGATGGTTTAAGGGCACAAAGACTCTATTAAAAAAAATTTGTATGGGGGCTAAGTGAAATTATGGACCGATTCTCAAAATTTTCAAAAAAAAAAACTTATGACCCAAATTTCATTAAATTATCTTAACAACTGCCACCTGGTACTCTGTGCAGAAGGTCTACATGGAATAACAACCAGCCAGCAGGACGGCGACTCAGTTACTGATGCTAAGTCGATCGGTGTACCACAACGAATATTTGAATATTTGTATGTGTTTCACACATCAGCATAAACTCATAATACTCTTTTCACTTAAATAAGATCAATATTAGTCATACTATTAAGATTCTTATAGCAGTTCCAAATAATTTAACAAAAATAACATTAAAAAGCTTAAATTAATTAATAAAACTTAAAAAATTATGAAAACTTAAAATAATTTATCTAGAGAAGGTGCATGTTCATTAGGGACATAACCATTTGAATTTTTTTGCAAATATCAAAAAGGACCTATCATAGTGAGATAGTGCATAAAAAAATATGAAGAAATGTGCCTTCCTTTTTTCGCGAGCGTTCAAAAAGGTTCGGCACCGATCGCGATGAAGTTTTAGCTTATAATTTTTTTCAGTTTTACAGGAAATCCATAATTCTAACGTCGAAAGCCATGCTGGTCTTTGCATTTCGTGTTTTTTTTTATGAAATGGCGATACCTTGCATTCCAAAAAAAGAAACCAAAAAAACGGTACAAGGGAAGGATACCCACCATAAAAATTTATATTACAATTTATGCGACAAAAATATAACGTAAAAATACATATATTTTTATTAATATTAACTTCTTAGATGTGCTCGCAAATATTTTTTGGGGAATTACTCCCACCAAAAAAAATCAATAGTCAAACTAAAAAAACAAACAATTTTATGTAATGTTATTGTACGTTTTTTACTTTGTAATAAAAATTAAAAAAAAAAAAAAAAAAAAATGTTTGGTGTTTTAGAAATTGCATTCGGTGCCGAAGGTTTTTGGACCGAAATGGCCCCTGATATCGATTTTTAATATCAGTATAACATTGCCCATACCGTAATGATAGGTTCTTATTTTGGTTATAACCCTAATGTTCATCCTTTGTAGACTTTTTTAGTAAATAAAGTCCTGTAATGGTTTCAGATGACAGTCTGTTTCTTAAATCAGTTTAAGAAATGTTAAGGGCCCTAAATATTTCTCAACTCCAGCTTTTTAAATGTTAAATCGAACGCAAAATTTATTACTTTTTATAATCACTTTGAAGTTCATATTTATCGAAATCGAATTGTCCATCAGGCGCCAATCACTATTAGTCTTTTGGTTAATAAACTATGGAAATCTTTTTTTTTTTAAATAAACAGTGACTTTGGTTGAATATACAGTATACATTTGAGATCAAAAATATTTTAAATGGTATACAATTTATCACTGAAATCAAATCCTTATAATATTTGTTTTAAAAGAAAAGAATTTCAAATTACACCTGATCTACAACTCGCTTTGCCGTTAACAAATAAAACTCTTTAAAGGAGTTTTATTTTCTCGTCTATTTTATGACTGAAAAAATAAAACTCCTCCAATGAGTTTTATTATATGACGGCTAAATAAAACTCTATTTTTAACAGTTCAATAAAACTAGCAGTTTTAGATAAACTTTTTTATCTTTAATTCACAAAATAATTGCATTAAAAGAACGGCTCCGTTCCCTGGTTAATAGGTAGGTTGAGTAAGATTTCATTGGCAGTCGCAATAAAGTACAGCTCAAGTGGTTCCACCAATTAGTTCCCCTTGTGTTACCATGTTTAACGGTCTGCCAGGGGTCCTATGCAATCTGGCAACCGACATTTTCACTCAACCATCCGGTTGATTGAAGAAAGGAGTAAATCCAATTGAAATCAAAGTCAGCGAGTCAAGTTTTGTACCTAAGGAATTTTCAGCCAAACCGTTTGAGTCTTAAGAGTAACGACGGGGAAGATGTACCGATAAAAGATAGTAAAAGGGTTTAGTAGTGTTTAAAGAAATTTCCTATAACAATATGTATATGAACATTACTTGGTCAAAGAAGGTTGTACTGGGTACTAATCTGAATTCTTTTATTTTTTTTTTATTTTGCAACAATTTTTGACAAACAAAATCACCAAGAAAAAAACGTAAAATAGCAATGGTTATTTTTAACACAAGATAAATTTTAATTTCTTATACACATACGAGTACAAATATTTACATCGTTTTAACGAATAAATATACACTAAACGAGTTTTAACAAACGATTTTTATTGAAATTCATTTATAATTAAGATTTTTCTGAGGGAATTTTTACTTTAATATTTTCTAAACATTTTTCGACAATTATTTTTTATTAATGATTTATCTTATCTTGAACTTTTTGTCAAATAATCAAATACTCTGTCCGGTATTGTTTTGAATGTGCCTTCATTTCAAACACATACATAAGCAAAACATTTCCATTTGTTAGAAATACTTTTTTAAATTGAAAATATTCCACAAAATTTTTAAAATACCTTTTCAAATAATGTAAAAGTGTTCCCCTAAATACAGAAATATTAAAGAGAACAAATAATTAAAACTAATAGGGTAATTATTTTTTTAGTTAAAAGAATTTGTGTGTATAGTTAAAACAGCACAGTGCAATTTTATAGTAACAACGGAAATTTCTTAACAATTTACTTATAAAACACGTAAAAGTGCTTTATTCAGCTGTGCCGATTCTTTAATACCCTCCACCGAGAGTCAAATATTTCAAAAGTGGGCAGTGTTGCCCTATTTATTTAAATAAACTGGCAATTTCCAAAAAAAATCTCTTATTATGGAAAAAATGCTCCTTTTAAATTAAAAAAAAATGATAAAACCATATTTGTGTTTTCTTAATTTATTTTTAGTGTATCAAAAAAAAAACACCCTATTTATTTTGTCAGGTATGTGATGGAAATCGATTTTGTTACCAAAACGATTTAAGACGGATAATATCTTATTCAGTATCTTTAAAAAATGATTTCTAATACATTGTCCTCTTGTATATTCATTTAAATGTATTATTATATCGTCCCCTCAATATAACAATAGCGTTTAATTTTTTTTGGGGTTTTGAAAAAATCGTGTTTAAAGTTTTTGTGAAATCGGATGTCTATTAAAACCTCAATATCGCGGTAAATAAAAATTCTTCATATTGGATTCTTCGACGAATACATAATACCGTTTCTTGTCTTTAAATTGACCAATTTTTTTTATTCTACGCATCCTTTAAGACCAAAATTATATAATTCAGAGCGCAACTCCTCCATATAGGCTATTTTATTTTTTAAGGAATTTATATGATGTTACTGATACACTATTTTATTTTGTATGGAATACGCTGTTTTATTCAATAATTTTACGGTATTTTTATTAAAATATTTGATCTCAAAAATATCAATTTGTAACAGTGATTAATTCATAGTTTTGTTAATTCAGTGGCACTTATTCATTACTTTCCAATTTTGGTCATTATAAACCAAAAATTTTGACAAATTAAGGTATACATTGCGTAAATCAAAAATAACTAGAAATTCATTCGTCTTCTTTCTCTTCCTCTGCTACATCTGGCTCATCTAAACAATTTCGCTTCTTTCCACCTTGTAAGTTAAAAAAAAATGACTGCGAGCCACGAGGAACTACATTCTTCTTGAACAAATTTTGGAGATCACGCAGCTTTCGATTACAAATTGGCAGCTCTTTATTATATTTTCCAGTAGACGAAACGTTGATCATCTCTTTTGTTTTTCGCATTCCTCCAATATCAATTACTTTCAAGTCTCCATCCCATTCCTACTTGTATAATAATTGTTTTCGTTGATTTTTGAACTGAGTTTGGAAACTGAAATTTCAAATGACTACAATATTTCCTTAGCATTCAAGTTGTCAAAAGAACGTAAACATCGCATGGGCTACTATTCTTGTCAATTGTTGATAAAAGTTTCGAATTTGTATAGAAAATAAAACAGCTTATGTGGGATATGCGTATACACTATTATTCTTTTAACAACTTTGGAGTGGCAATTTAAAGTAAAATAGCGCATATGAGCTTACACATTTATTGAAGGAAAATTTTTAACATGAAATTATACACTATTTTTTCCAACGACATTTTGACCCACTTTTTGGAAGTAGAATTTGACGAAATTTTGACCAGACATAAAATCAATGATAGAGATTCTAAATATGCAATAAAAAAATAATAGCGTATGAGCACATACGCTATTGTTATATTGAGGGGACGATATATCTTAGTTGAATTGTATTTTGAACAAAAAATTAAGACTTTATCTCAGAAATGGATTTTAAAATCGCACGAAATTCATCACATCTTTTAAAACCATCGTTTTAAAATCGATCGATTTTCATCACAAACCTGATTCTTATTAAAATTAAGTTCCATATCTTTTTTGCAATAAATGTACATGCGTTGCAGTACAAGATATAATACTGTTAGATAAGAATAAATATTTGTTAATTATACTGTAATTAATAGCTTCTCTGTATTATTCGAAAAACAATAAAAAAAATATCATGAATTTTTTGAAAAATTATATGAGCCCTATCGTAAATTATGGAAACTCTTATTACAAGCTATACATGCCTAATGGCCAATTTCACCAATTTATTTAAATATCAGTTTATGTTTAACATTCGTTTTTCAAGTCAAAAAAAATTAAATTTTATTAAAAACTATATTTATAAATGAATTTATATTTAAATATGAATTGGTGAAATTGGCTAAGCACGCTAAAGTATCAAATTTGATCAAATTATGTGAAAACAAACGTACCAAATGTATTTAAACCAGCCTTTGAAAATTAATTATCAATGGATCGGTCCTTTAGGGCCATTAAGATCCACATGCTCTTATCGTTAAAACAATTTTCTGAATCGATTATTAAATTATTAAAAGGTTGGGGAATGACTATTATTTCTTTGCGTAAAGCTCCAATTTTAATGTGGGTATTGAAAAAAGTTTATAATTTTGTGATATTAAACCTAATTCGAAATAAAAATTCTCCGAAAATTTTTTCTCTACTCCGTCTTTCTTATTTAAATTCAATTGTAAATCATCGTCCAGAATTGCAGTTTTTGTTGGGGGTAATTTTTCGTTCATATTAGAAACATTTGCTGTAAAAACTTTTGGGGGTTATTTTGTAAACCCCTTTACTTTGCGTTGAAAAAGTTTTAATTTTTAAAAATTCACTAAATTTGTATGAAAATATTTTTTAGGTCAGTACCATGGCCCAACTAGAAGGTCTGCTTGAAACGCCTGCTGATTTTTTGTAGAGTTGTGTTTTTATCATGCAATTGTTTTTGTAACTATTGTTTTTGACATCTTGTCCATTTCTTACACTAACAAATGCATTGAGTTTTGACGTCTTTAACATAATTTACCTACTAATTGGGCCATGGTCGGTACCGCTCTATTTTAAATCAACAAATATTTTCGGTGAAAATGTAAGAACTTCAAAATTAAAATTTTTTAAAATTACTAAAAAATATTAAATAAATTTGCTTGTAAAATTGGCTTTTAATAAAACATGAATCAAATCGAGTAAATATTGATTATATTTCTTAGCAAATATGTAAGTTTTTTAAACCTTTTTATATATAGCGAAAAAGTTCGAGGTGCCCGCGCCACTCTAGCACAACATTTTTGACTTTTAATCTTTATACCCACAATGCCGTATGTGGAGAGGATATTATGTGTTTGTGCATATATATGTAACATATTTAAATATAGGTTTCAGGCCCACCTTTTAGTATACCGATTGACACAGAATCAATATCAGAATCGATCTAACGAGTTCTGTCCTTCCATCCAGCTGGCTGGTTGTCTATCCAAGTTAACATTGTGCCCAAAGTACAGGTCGCCACTATGGAAATAATTTGAACAAATTTGACACACATGTGTTTATTATCACAAGGTCGAAGCCTATTCCAAGTGGAGCAAAGTGGTTCTAAGTTTTACATAGCCCTCATGCAAACTCCTTTCCGGAATAGTGTTTTTGTATCCATTAACCATCTTGTTTGTTTTATAGATATTAAAGTTTAATTAGGTCCAAAAATATTTTGTGGCTACCTAAATAAGCAGAGCAGATTGTATTAGAATCGGACCAAGATTGGCCCCAGCTCTCACACAAATACATTCCCGGAAATAGCTTATCATAAGTATCTTATAATAGCTTCTATGTTATTTCATAGTAGTAATCATAGTAATAGAAATAGATATTTAGATAATAATTGGTACAAAAATCTCTTACGTGAATCTTAACCTCACAACATACGGAAACATGATCGCCCATGTGTCCAAAGTACTGTGGTGTAGGGCCGGCTATACTTTCTTACTTTTTTGTATTAAAAATTTGCTTCTTTACAATATATTTTTAAACAGTTAACAATACATTTATTATCGTTATGTTTTAACAACAACTGTTTCTTTGTCGTTAGTTACCGATATTATTTACCGACAAAAATTGTTAAAAAGTCACTACAAAAAAGCTCTTAAAGACAATTATCGTTTACTAACGAATTTTGACTTTTTTTTTTTTTTTTTTAATTAAAGTTTTCCCTATCCTTATCCCGCGAAGCGTTATGCTTGTCTGCAGGAGACCAGAGTTTCTGGCGGAAATCGAACCCGCAACCCCGTCGCTGATAGAATAGCTCACTACCAACCAGTGATTCCAAGAGAAATTTAAAAAAAATCCCTACGTGTCTAAATAAAATTCCCTCGTTTTCCCTACAAACAAAAAAATTATCCATACACTATTCCCTACGTTAAAAATGTATTGATTTTAGCTTCAGGCAAACAAATACATACTCTGTTAACATTTCGTAAATATTATAATTAAGAGATTTATTAACATTTATAAAAAAAAAGCATTTATTAACATCAAGAAAAAACCAAAATAAACATTCTCACACATGTAAAAATTCAATTAAAAAAAAATACTGTGTGACAAATTTAATTTGCAGAAACGCCACTGTATATCCTTCAATCTAGAGTCAAAACTAAGTCAAACTGCGTGTTTGATTTTCATCTCCTGATCTTTTGTCCTTTTTAAAGGACTTAACATTTTTCAACAATACTTTTTTTATTAATATAAGTATCTAATATTTTTTACCAAACTCGGTACCAAATAAAAGGGAAGGCTTTGTTGAATATAAAAAAATCTTTATTTCAAAATTTTAAAAAAAATTCCTTTTAAATATATATCCTTCCACATGCTTAAAAGTTTTCATTAAAATTTTTTAAAAATTCCAAATTGTATGACTTTATTTCTCTTTGTTTCATTCATTAAACATTCTCCTTTAATATTCGCATATATTTTTAGCGAATGTGAGAGCAAATGCAAATAACAAAAATAAGCGATTAGTTCGCAAATGTGAACCCAAATATTCGGCGCCCCATAATATATACGTACATGATTGTGGCACTTGTTGAAGATTGCCAGGCTATTAGGGCTCTTAGTTAAATACTACATTTGTACCTAAATGCTATGGTATATAAAAAATTTTAATTTTTAAAAGAAAATAATACGAATTTTTACGTATTTTAACACAAAATATTGAAAATGAGACAATATTTTGAAAATTCCCTACAATTCCCTTAAAATAAAATATCTGTCCTTTTTTCCCTACGCTGTAAATTTTCCGAAAAAATCCCTACAAAAAGGGAAAATTCTCTACTATTGGCATCACTGCTACCAACTAGACTACCGGGGCATGTTGTACAAGCAGTTTTTGTGAGTTTGTTATTAAGAGAAAGAAAAATAAAAAAAGAGCGCATAAAAAATACTTAAGTTGGAGGTACACACCAAGCATTTAATGCGTTTATGCAGCCACGCGTAAAATGCATATACACAAAAAGCAAAAACGGCCAAGAAAGTATCAAACGCATAATACGCGTGATGTGGACCTCTAGCTTTAAATGCTTCAAATCAAAAGGACTTTAAATGGCGCCGTTATATATAAAAAACAAAAAGTGCTGAGACGTGGCAATAAAACATTTTTCTTGTTTTAGATACTTCATTGACATATCTTACATTCTAAGGAGTGCACCAACAGCCAACTTCGAGCTTAAAAGTTCCAATTACAAAACAAAACAGAATTGTAGACTAAACGAAACTGTGCAACCCTCACCAATTTTCTCACTTCCCTTACTATCAAGCTCAAGAACTGCTTCAACAAAAATTGGCAAGTCTGAACTTGCAATACAACACATCTTTGCTTTGAGAAATTATCCCTTTTACCTTAACAGAAAGATTTAACGTCATTATAGGAAATTTTTTTAAATATTATATTATAAATTCAAGTTCCAAGGAAAATGTATTTTACATAATGAGTAAATGTGATTAACAAAAAAATAAGTTTTTACAAATCGATTACAAACAAATACTAATAAAACTTTTGCCCTCCATTGTATTGAGAGAATAAAAAGAGAGTAAGCAAGCAAAAAATCACTGTGCTTTTTTTTACAAAATATTTTTCTCACAGCTTAAATTTAATATAAAGCTCTACATCTGCTAAAAATGATCATTCAGTTTAGAGACATCAAATGTGGTAAAAGAAAAAAATTAAAAAACGAAATAAAAAAAATAAATAACAATAAATTAAATACCACTATTTAAATTGAAATAAATCAAAGATATTAAACAAATTACAACGGATTTTAAATAATATATAAAAATATAAAGAAAAAAGCGAATTTACATGAAAGCAGAAGTGTTTTACAAAAGTGCAATTGAATTTATTTAAAGCAATTAGTTTAATAACTAAATTTAGTTAAATATAAATAAAAAAGAGGCTATTTTTATAAAAAAAAATTAATATAAATAAAATAATTTATAAAATTGTTAATTAATTTACCAAATCAGAAAAGAAAAGCCAAAATGAATGTGGAAGATTTTAGAAAACATGGCAAAGAAATGATCGATTACATTTGTAATTATGCCCAAAATATCGATCAACGTGATGTGGCGCCAACTTTAGATCCTGGATATTTAAAACAATTATTGCCCAGTAAGTTTTAAATATTTTGAATTTAAAATATTGTGCGTTAAAACACTGCCACTTAAATGTGATGCATACAATTTTTTTTAATATTAATTTTTGTGACAAAAAAACACACATACATATGTACAATGTTTTATTTAATTTATTATAAAATGTGTAAAAACAGCAATAAAATCATTATATTTTATAGCACATCTTTTAACGGACACTTGTTAATTTTATTGTTTTTTAAATATTTATTATTTATGTATGTACTTTAAACGAACTTTTGATTTCAACGAACATTTTAATCAAATGCATTCATAAATAATTTTATTGACATTTTAAATAGTTTTTATAGCTTTAAAAATTTGTTGTATAAATAATTAAATTAAATAGACAATTTTATAAGACAGATATGCTAATATAATGTAAATAATTATTTAAGAATAAAAAAACTAAACATTAACTAATGATTATAAAATATTGAAATTTGTTTGAAAGACCAACAGATTTAGATAATTATTCTATATATAATTTGATTAATGAAGTTGTTAAAGCATTTTAAAATTGATTTGCATATTTCGAAGAAATAAGAAATTTTTCTGTTGAAGCCCTTGTAAAAGCAAATTGTGAAACGACATTTGACTTTTTTTCAAATTGTTGATATGAAACTAACAATTTTTAAAAGCCGATCGGCAATCCAGTGATCAACAAAAATAATTTTATTGTAAAAATTCCGTTCGGAATGATTCCGTTCAGAATGATTCCGTTTGGAACCGAAGAAAACATAATTGTTTATTGATAGAAAGTATTTTTTGATAGTTATTTGGCCTTAAAGATACAGAAAATACCCATTCCGTTCATGAAAACAAAAATGGTTTCATTTCGCAAAATTTTTTCGTAATTTGCTGAAGCACCAAAATACGGAATGAATTCCGTTTCCGAACGGAAGTGTACTCTGTGACATGGCTGTATATTATTGGTTTCCATATTTTATTTAGAACGCATTTTTTTAAAATAGGCTCAGACGAAAACTATATGAAAAGAAATAAATGTATCTATTTTATTCTAGAGTTATCAGCCCATATATAACCATAACTTCATATTAGACCCTTTCCTGAAAATTTTACTTTTTACCCGACTGTCAAGAAGTGTTATTCGGGCGTATCTTGCATGTACTATGTAGGTGAACTTCTTTATTACCTTGAACCTTCTAAGCGGCTGAATGACCTTTGACATCGTCAGATTCGTCTTAAAAACTCAGTGTCCTTAATTTGGTATTTGAAAACAAAATGGTGGATTTTTGGGGCGAAATAGCAATACGCTAAAAAGTAAATAACACAAGCCTATTGAGTAGAGTAGCAATTAAAATTCAAAAATATATACTTATCAGCCGTATTCTGAAAATCAAATACAAGTGAAATTAAAATGAGTCGACTTTTAAAAACAGTCCCGTTTAAAAGTTTATTAAAAAATTCCTTTTCAAAAACGAAAAATCTCCATCGATTTCAGCTTAACTCGTTTTCGATTTCCAGGGGGCAGATAACGGCATTCGATAACGACCGAAATTTCAATACAAATATAAATTGAAATTTCGATCGATATCGAATGCAGTTATTTGTCTCCAAAACATGGCCGTACAGGTTTTTTAAAACTTAAAAATTTTTATAAAGTAAATATTTAAAAAAAAAATCAAAAACTCGGCTGCAAAAAATACAAATTTTTATGCACTTAAAAGACATATAAAATATTGAGGAAACAAAATTAATATAAACTTTAAACAAAATAAATGCTACACTTCAGTTTAACAGACTGTATTATGAGCTAAAAGCTAGAACACAATTGCAAATTTTAAAACGAAATAAGTTTCATGGGTCCCGCCTGCTACTAAACTTAATGACGGTATTTTAATTTGTATAATTTCATTGTTTTATAATTTCATATATATAATATAACTTTTATAATTTCGTTTTTGTATAACTTAATTTTTTATATTAATTTTCTTTCCTCAATCTGGTTTTGGTATTTTTAGTTCATTAAAACGGGTTTTGTTTTTTTTAAATTTGTTTAATTTTATAATTTTTTTTATAATTTCAAATTCAATTGTTGTAAAATTAAAGAAAATGGCTTGTTGTTTTTAGATTCCCTGAAAATGGTTAACGAAGTTAACCGAAATATCGGAGAAAATAAATTGTTAAAAAACAAAAATAAAAAAGTTGTTTTTATTTATATTTTAACATTCTAAGACCTTAAGCCGAAACAAATTTCAAATCATTTTTCGTTTACAAATACTCGTAATAATCAATTTTACTTTCTTGTCTCATAAATAATTATCTTGGCACCCAGTATCTGTAATTATAGAAATTATGTTGATTTCTTTAATTATACTTATACTCCCATACATCATGGAATCATCCTCCTAAATACTTCTACTTATACACTTTTATTATAAATAATTACAAAATAAGATTTTATAAAAAGAAATAATAAAAAAATTCCCAAAATTTTATAAACAAATTAATGATAGACGTAGGTTGGCCTTTCTAGTTTATTAAGATTTTAATGTGAAATTTCTTCTCTGAATGATAATTAAATTTACTATTTAGAAACAAAAAAAAAAAAAAAAAAAACAATGAATTATAAAAAAACACATATTAACAATAATTACTTGAGAGATTTTCCAAAAGGCAAAACTTTTGGTTTGTTAGTTATTTTAATTCCAAAATTCGATAAAAGGCGCAACAGCAAACAATGAACATTTTTAATATCGGAGAAATTTTTTTGATTCCAACTATTCAATTGTAAAAATATTTATTTAGCCCGTTTTTTTGTGCAACTTATATTGTTAAGATAATAAATTTAAATATTTAGTTCCAAATTAAAAAAAAAAAAAAAAAAAATTGCTCATGTGAAAGATTATAAAATGTTTGATTTATTCAAAGGAATTTTAAAAAATAGCAAAAATTTAATTTCTGGCAGGTGTAAGATTAGCATTCTAGTATACGAACATGCTGTAATTGACTTAGAAATAGGTTCTGAGTCTTCCGTCCGTTCAGTTGGCTGTCTGGCTGGAGGACGGCAAGATTTGTTTTTCCACCATTTGTGCAGCTGACAATTAAGGGATAAAAAAAATTTTTATCATTGAACACTATTTCAAAAATTTTTTACACTTTTTGACCAAAATTGTTTAGTTAATTGCCCAAATTGCCACGCTTGGTGTTGGGACATCTCACATGTGTTTTTCAAAAATCAAATTCATCTACAAAGTGTTAGTGCCCGTTTACATCATCCGAATTTTTTTTGTCGCTGCAATTAATACTTAATGGGCGAAAGGAGAAGAGTTAAAAGGGGAACACCAGTTAGTGTACTCTTCGCTTCGTTTTGTTCAGTCATTTGACGAAAAATTTATTTAAGTTCGGTCGAAAATCTGTTATTTACAGAAAAAGTTGCTCCGATAAAAATCGCACAATGTAAACGCAAAAACAACTTTAAAGAAGAACCGACAAAAGTTACAGAAACAAAAATCGCCTCATGCAAATGGGCACTTATATATATATATATATATATATATATATTAGAATTGACAGATAATTGGAACACACGTTTTTTAAAAATTGAGCTTTTTACACAATGTCCGCGATGTTGCGACATAAAATTACAGTTAATCAAAAATATAAGATTTGCTCGACTGAAAAATCGAGATCTTCTTAATAAAATTTCGAAATAAGTTTTATTGTATAAAAAAATAGGTGCTTAAAAACACTAAGCACGCGTGAAAAAGTAAATTAAACAAAAATTTGTTTGCAATTTGCAGTAGAGACTGATCTACATATCGCTACATAAAACGCAAACGAGCCTATCTAACAAAAAATCGACTTTTTCATTGATTTTGTTAGGGATGGGCAATAAATTCGATATATCAAAATATCGATATTTAAAAAACTTATAATCGATATATATCGCCGATATTTAAAATATCGATATATCGATACATCGATATTTATCTACGACTATCGAATTCGATATTTTTAAGATCTCTTTCTAATAAAATTCAACGTTTTAACCGTTGCTCAACTGCTTACAATACTGTTATTTTTTAAGAATTGCATCATATGTTTTTGACTAATAATTAGAAAATAAAGGCTTTTTTTCATTGTACTTTTTCATAGATTACACAGTTCAGTTTTCTCTCGGTTTTTTAAGAGATGACAACAAAAATATAAGCGCAAAAAAAATATTCTGGAAAGGGTTCCTAGAATTATGCAAAGAATCGCCTTAATTATGGCGTATTAGCAGCAATAGACTCATGAAAGTTGGAGTGTTAATAAAAATAAAAAAAATATATTAAAAATAAAATATTGCACAATTGATTTGTATAGTATGTGTCACAAGTTTCGTTTACCGGCAGTATATAATCCGGCATTATATAATCCCAATTAATTTTTTTAGATTTCATATGGCGAATTAATAAAACTTTTTTGTATTCTTTACTTTTTTTTGACATTTTTTTATCGTAGATTTAACTGCCGGTCCCTCGATTTCAAACGAAAACTTCGTTCGCATAACTTACCCTAAAAATTTTAAAATTGGTTTTTGTTTGAAATAAAAAAAAGCGAATGAAAGTTGCGTTCGAAATCGAGGGACAGGCAATGAATTTGAAATTAAAAGAAACAATAAAAAGTTAGAATGGAATTACATGTAATATGCTTGTACCTATGTAAATATGTATATTAAGTTTTTAAATTAGTAATAATTTCAGCTTAATAGGTACGTTCGGTACATCGATATAACGATATTTTTAATTAATATATATCGATACTCTTAAAAATATCGATAAGATATATATCGATATATTTTTTCAATTTGCCCATCCCTAGATTTTGTTGTATTTTATCAAGATAAACTTTTCGTAACCTTTCGACCAAAATTCGATATTTTCTTAACAAAATACAAAAGGCCCTATCTTCAAATGATAATGTAATAAACGCTAAAAGATCTAACTAACAGTTTGCATAATATGCAACATTGTCAATTTACAACACAAGTAGTAGGTTTTACAAGAAAAATAGAAGAAAAAAGAATTGTAAACAGTTAAATGCAATTTATCATTTAAAATAGTTTTTTGCTTCTCCTGTAAAATGTTCAAAATGTTAGATAAGGCCTTTTGCGTTTTAGGTAGCGATATATGTATATAATAATTGATTCCATATTTGACCTGTTTCCTAAAAATCTCTTTATATTACACAACCTTTATCTGGAAAAAAATCACAAAAAATTTTATACAAATGTTAATAAAATATACAATATTATATGGCAGCCCTGTTAAGATGTATTTTGTCGCAATGTACACTATGGACATTTCTTGCCGGACAGACGAAGTTTGTTGGCGATAGAGGAAAAGAGTAAGCATACATCGTCGCCCTCTTACCAACAAACTTCGTCTGTCCGGCAAGAAATATCCATAATGTAAATTGCGACTTATTAGCTAAAAGCTTTAGTGTAAAACTTTTTTCTAGAACTTGCTTATAACAAAAATCACCGTTTAGTACAAACAGTACCTCCGTACTAAAACTAGGACACTTTTTAAACTGGATACTTTTGGCACTTGCGTAATTGGCGCTTTTAAAAACAAATTAATGAACATAATAATTAAATGCACAAGATTGTTTAAATGTTTATAAACAATTGTCATACAAATGACTGAATAATTTTACTTTAATTCAATTCAAATAATATTCTTTTTTCAGTTCGTTCTTAAATTCAGAGAAGAAAATTAACTACAAACTTTTGAAAACAGCATGCATAGTGTTGGTCAAAACAAAAGCACACCCTTATGGCTAATAAATCAGAGATTGTTTAAACGCTGATTTAGCTGAACTAAACTTTCATTTATATGTAGTTTAAACTCAACAGTTGTTAATCAGTGTCACATGTGTTATATGTAGTTTAAAAAGAAACATGTGGCAGCACTAAGATAGATGTTGTCAAATTCATATGGTCTGAATTTTTAGTTAAAACGTCCAATTTTATGAGTTTAAAGATGGTTTAAATGTTAACTGTAACTGATTTATAGATTTGTTGGTTTTAACACATTTTAAACCAAAAAGAGAGTTTAACTTGCTCTGATTTATTAGCCCTTAGTATGTGTTCTTCAAAATTTTTGAACTATTAACTATATTTTTATTCTGGAAGTTAAAAACAAAATTATTTTGCCCCTTTGCACTTAAGAAAAAAAAAAATTGATAAATTTTAGACTCAATGTTACTTTGTAACACTTTACTTCAATTGAAAATTTTTTCATACAACTTTTTAAAAATTCAAAATATTTTACATGAAAATTTTTTTAACGCAAGATAAAGTGATTTATAAAATAGACAAAACTAAATCACCCCAAGGTTTTATAGGAAATTAATACACTCAGGAGAAAGACATCGAAAAACTTCACAAAGAGACGCTTCAAAAATCAATAGAATTGTTCCTAGTAATCCCGCAACATTATTAGTCAAATCAAGACCTATTTAGAACTTGAAGTCAAAGAAAGAACTATTGGAAGAACAGTAGTTGAATCGAGTTATTCACTAATCGCCCAACTCGAAAAACATTTATTTCACCAAAGAATCGCAAACCTTGGCTGGAGTTTGGTCAAGCACACCTTAATTGGACTGTTCATAAATGGAAGACAGTATCTGTATTCTGATTAATTGAAATAAAATTTTAAAGAGAGACGAGTAAGAAGAGATTCACTTCGAAATATTAAAGGTGATAACATTATAATCTGGGGGTTTTCTTCTGGACAAGGAATCGATCCAATTCATCACAAAGAAGGTATTATGAAATGCTTTATAAACACGGACATTCTAAGCAACGTGGTATTACCTAATGCAGAAGAAGAGATGACATTGACATGGAGGTTTCAGCAGGATAACGATCCTAAGCACACCTCAAAACACTGTAAATCGTGGATCCAGAGAAATAACATTAAACATCATCGAGAACTTATGGGAGATTAACAACTCAGGGTTATAAACTTAGTTTTACGTACTCTGAAACTCGGATTTTTTCGGCGAAATGTGATTTTTTCTTATTATTTCAATAAACACCAACGTGTTACGCAAAACTAAGCTGTTCTGTCAAAATTTTGTATACAATCTTGGTAATGGCGGCACAAGTTTTCAGATTAACTAAACCTAGTTTAACTGAGATTTCAAAAACCCAGCCTTAGTGGTTTCAAACCCGCCGACTGTTAGGCGGTTAATATCTGTTATTTAATTAGTGAAAGGTTAGCCATTTACGAATATGGATCGTTTAATAACCTAAGGACGCGTAAAGAAAGTTAAAACTGTCTTTCAAACGTAGCCACTTTTCGACCATTATGGGGTTATTATGGTCGGCATAATCGAACTACTGTACAAGGAATTGACAAATTTATATAGAAATTTGAAGAGACTGGAAGCGTTACAGGTGTTGTCAGGACTGTGCATCATCTGCCGAAAACATCGCTTCTATTAGTGAAAGCGTGGCAGAAGTTTGTCGATTCCACGACGTTCTTAACAATAAGGCATATCTTACGGCTCATTATGCCGTATTTTGCATTTGAAAAATTAAGTTTTTTTATTTGAAAATTCTAGACAAAAGGATCAATTACTAAAGGGGTAATTCAGTTTTGACCGCTACTGTATGTGTGTATTAACTAAATCAAAGCTAAAAATATAGTAGGAGGTACTAAATTAAACGAAAGCAAATTCTTAAAAATCTCAATAACACCTGTGCATCTCAATTTAAATAAACATTTTTTTTTGCTTTTGTTAACCGATTCATCGACAATGGACTGCCAAAGCTAATAAAAATTAGAATCAAAGTGGATAACGAATGTTTTTTCCTCTCCTATAAAGACTTTTTTTATTAAATTGAAACAAAAAAAAAAAAAAAATAGAGAAATCGGGATCTTGATAATGAAATTGGCGATCAGTTTAACATATTTAGATTTATTAAAAGTGTTAATTGAATTTGTTCAAGTTAGTAATAAAACAAATTGTTGTTTATCGGAACTTCTACAATTAATTAAATTTAGTGCCATGAATGAATAATAAATATATTTAGACATTTCAATTGGTACTCATTAATCTCGTGATTATTTATTTTTAAATTTTATTTAGCAACTAAATTATTTTACGTATCTATTTTTAATTGCTTAGGTGAAGCACCTTTTAAGCCCGAGAAATTTGATGATGTCTTGTCGGATTTCGAAAATAAAGTTATGCCTGGCGTGGTACATTGGAATCATCCGAAATTTTTTGCCTATTTCCCATCCGGTAACTCATTTCCCTCCATATTAGGTGATATGTTAAGCAGTGCTATAGGATCTATTGGTTTTTCATGGGTAAGTACTTAAAACATTTTCAATCATATTTCAAACTTCTAACTGTATTCCAAAAACTTCTGAATATACGCTAAAAAAAATGTTAAAATTTAGTAAAGTTCAAGAAAAGCTAAGGACATTTATGCAATACAGTTTCAAATTTGTTTTAAATAATTACAAAGTCAAGACGAATTGAATACTAAAAACTAATGACTGATGATGTACGCTAACGAGGCCACCTAAGTCGAATTCATAGCAGGTTAACTCGAGAGATCAGCTGACTATATTTTGCTCTAAACATTTTGATCTAATTTGTCTTGGTAGTTTGTATAAAATTTTTTGTGCATTGATTTTGTCAAAGAAACTAGATATTTTTCAGAGAGAATTTGGGCGAGTCTACCTGTTATGAATTACCCTTGCCTTAAGGCCACCTAGTATTTAATTCGCCTTGAGAGATGTTTAGTGTTTGCTGCAAATGGTATTGCGAAAAAGTTAATGCAATATGTACATCATAGCTCTTTTGTTAAGGGCACCATGCACTATCAAAATGCTTGACATCAAGGCGAATTCACTAGTGTGCGTGAATTCGTTTGCTTGAATTCGTATGCTGCCCTTAAAATTCAAACTTACTCATCAAGCCTATGGTAGTATTAGTGAAAATGTGATTGTATGTGTGACACCGACAATCCAGCGGGAAAACTCAGAAGACCTTTTCACTTTAGTCCTTATTAAAGGCCTACTTAAAAATTAGTTTGATTCAATTACCATTCTTATCTAACTGCTAAAGAATGCCTCATATAAGGCCTCGGCTCTTTCGTATAAATGATAACATACACATTCCACAATCGCTTCTAAAGGCAGAAGAGAAGGAGTAGCATTTGTTGTTTTGTTTTTTGCCAAAGCGGAAGGACTACCCCGCAGTGACAACGTGTGTAAAAAAGATATGAGTATGGAATGGAGCGAGCAAGCCTTGCACAACCAAAAGACGGAGTACAGAGGCCTTCTAGAAGGCATCCGTACTCCTTCTTTTCCCCGCTGGGGAAAGCTTGATGGAAAATCAAACTAATTTAGATTTCAAGGTGAATACACATACTCGAGTAATATCGCCTTGATGTCAAGCATTTTGAAAGAGTTTCCGTAAAATGTTATATAGCGCTAAACACTGAACTCCGCTAATGACATGGTTTCATATATAGTATATAGTTGTAACGGTGTACAACAAATTTCTAAAAATGTCCCTGCTTAAGTAGTTACACATTTGTAAAAACAACTTTTTTTTTAATTTTCTCTAGGCCTCTTGTCCAGCATCTACCGAATTAGAAACAATAGTATTGGATTGGTATGCCAAAGCGTTGAGTCTGCCAAAAGCCTTTTATAGTGATATACCCGGCAGCAGAGGTGGTGGTGCTTTGCAAGGTTCCGCTTCTGAATGTACTCTAGTTTGCATGATTACAGCTCGTTCTAGGGCAATACAAAAACTAAGAGGCACGACTTCTGAAATACATGAAAGTGTATTTTTGCCACATCTCATAGCATATGCAAGCAAGGAGGCTCATTCTTCTGTGGAAAAAGCTGCCAAAATGGCTTTAGTAAAATTACGCATAATAGAAGCCGATGAAAGAGGTCGCATGCGCGTTGATCTCCTGCGTCAAGCCATACAAAATGATGCCAATGCAGGCCTTACCCCATTCTTTGTGGTAGCTACTGTTGGTACAACAGGAGCCTGTGCATTTGATAACCTCGTAGAAATTGGTAAAGTCTGTAAAGAAGTACCGAGTATATGGTTCCATGTAGACGGCGCTTATGCTGGCAATTCATTTATACTACCAGAAATGAGAAAATTCTCAGAAGGTTTAGATTATGCTGATTCCTTTAACACAAATCCAAACAAATTACTTTTGACAAACTTTGATGCATCGGCGATGTGGGTAAAAGATGTTATGAGTTTGAAAACTGCCTTAAATGTCGATCCATTGTATTTACAACATGAACATGACATGGCCATAGATTATCGGCACTATGGCATACCACTGAGTCGACGTTTTAGAGCCCTAAAGTTGTGGTTCGTCTTCCGTTCGTATGGTATAAGCGGTCTGCAGGCGTACATACGTAATCATATGGCTTTGGCTAAGAAATTTGAAATGTTGGTGCTTAAAGATGAAAGATTTCAGGTTAGAAATGATGTGTTCTTGGGTTTGGTGTGCTTCCGAATGAGGTGAGAATTAGATTTATTTTAGTAGTTTTGAGGATAATTTGAAAATTTTTATTTTTAGAGCTGCTGATACTTATAACCAGGAGTTATTGGCTCAAATCAATCACTCAGGCCGCATGCATATGATTCCCTCCATGGTTAATGGCAAATATGTCATTAGATTTTGTGTAACTTACGAGTTTGCCACAGAAAAAGATATAGGTAAGCTTTAAGTAAGTTTTTCAGAAAATTAGATTTTATTTTTTTAAATTGGATATGGTGGTAAGAATTTGAATAAATTTGTGAGTTTCATTCGTAAAACTGATCTGGGCGGGGAAGCGGCTCTCGCGTGTTTGTCATTATTTTTATTTTTAAAGACAAACGGGTCGACTTTTGTTTGTATGTTTTTTGTGCGTTTAATGTATCTTCTCTCATTGGCTAATGGCTTGGCTTCGAGTCTGTAACAAGTTACAGTTTTTGCGGTTTCAACAATAATCATATGCAATCGCTTTTAACCTAAATTTCTTAACGTGTTTGTCTGGTGGAGAACCATAACTTGGTGGGAAACCATATAAAACTCAGGCAATGTGCTTGTTGGGAACCCATTAAAACTCAGAAAGAATACTGGTGGAGAACAAAATACTCTGGAGCGGATTCAGAAAAATCTCGCCTTCGTATATGAAGGTTTAGGTCGACCGATGATTTTAGGATGTGGCTCTAAAAATCGTGTGATACCCTGGCAATAGCCAAACCTTTTTTCAAAATAAAAAAAAAACACAAAAAAAGAGTTTAAAAATTCGAAGTTGATTAACCCGGCAATTTCCATACGTTGAGTAACGAAAACCAAGCTGGGGGCTAATTCTAGCAGCCGTGATCGCATACTTTTTCGATTCCAAAGCAATTTTGTTTCTTAGTGTTCCAACAGAATTGAGCCTTCAACTTCAGGCAAAAATCCTAAAGCCCATAATTAAAGCGTCGGCAGAAACTTGTTAGTTTTGTATTTTCTCTTGTATTTAATTTTCTGTTTACAAAATGTATGAAATTTAATTGTTGGGGGAAAATTGTCTATATGTATGTGAGAACATTAAAAAACGTTCTCAAAACAAAATAGGGTTTATTTCACGACCGCCTTCTATGACAAATTTGTATGCCAAATTGTATGGAAAAGGTGGTCTCAACGCAGTTATTTTTGAACACTTATTCTTCCAGTCAATACTGAACGAATCAAAATTATTTTGTTGTTTTGAAAACTCAAATAAATGCTTTAGAACAGTGAAAAAATAATTTCAATTCCTTTAGTATCGACTGAAAGAATTTAAAATAAAATTGCTTCGAATCGAAGTATTCGATCACGACTTCCAGAATTAGCCTCCTGATTTGTCTTTCAAAATAATATAAATAAGTCGAGTTTGCACTAGAAAAAATTAAATTAAAAAAAAATATTTTTAAATCCGATTTTATAGGGGTGTCACTGGGCATGAATCGCAAAAAAGACTCAACTAACTGTTAAGAAGCCATTGGAAAACATTATTTTCTAACCTAAAACTTAACATTAAATTTTTTTCTTTTTTTCCAGTCGATGCATGGACTGATATTAAGTCATTTGCTGAAGATATTTTACGTGATGCCACATTGGAAATATCCTCGTTGCCACCCACACCAGAAAAAGAAAAAATGCCCTCCGAGCCCCAAACGATTATTGGAAAGCCACCAATCAAAAAGAAGCTTACACGTACCAAGTCTTTACGTTTTTCCTTTACACGCAGTATATCACGCGAAATGTATGAATCTCAAAGTGAACATTTAAAAGATGGCTGTACGCCAATATTGGTGGTGGATTCAAATGCAATGATGCAAGGTTTCCTTAAGGCAACCGCAGATAATCAAAATAAACTGAAAGGCATACAAGATGTTGATACCGATGAGGCAAGCAATTGAAAATAATTTATAATTTTTCCTACAATCATTTTTCCATAAAGTATAGTATTATTATTTATTAAATAATAGCATATTATGTACTCAAGAGATTTTTTTTTTTTTTTGTTTATTAGCTTAGTAAATAAGTTGTGTGTATGTGCCCAAAATTGTCCCTCCATCATTTTATTTATTTATTGAATCATGTATCTAACATTTTTTTTTTTTAATTTTATGTATTAATTATTTGCATTTAAACAATTTAACAAATAAATTTTGTTTAAATTACATAATAAGTGAATAATTTCTCGTGTACGCAATACATATTATTTAAGATAAATTATTATTTATTTTCTTCTTTTCTTCTTTAAATAATTAAGCTATTTGCATATATTAATGCATCTAAATTAGTATACGTTGAAGGAGTTGACATGTTCCTACGAAAAATAATTAAAATGTGTTTTAAAATTAATCATTGTGTTAAAAATGTATACATATTTGTCCATTTTTGTGTTATTATTCCAAAAATTATTTCAAAAATATATTTAATAAATGTATTTATGTAAACCATTTATTTTGTACCTAAAATTTTGTTTAAATAATCGTAAATTACATTAATTTCACACGCACAATTTGTTTGAATGCAAAATTATTTAAAATGCCATTTCCCCTGAAAATTTCCAGGAAATTGCTTGGAATCCCCGCCCTTCTGGAAATTAAATTTAAAATTCCTGGGAAATTTGTTTAAGATAAAAAAAACTTAGGGAAAATTTACTTTACTTTGCCTAGGCCGGGTTTTAGAGATGTGGATTAAGGTTAAGCTTAGTTTAACGTACTCTGAAACTCGGATTTTTCCGGTGAAATGTGATTTTTTTTAATTATACCATTAAAGACCAACATTTTAAGCAAAACTAAGCTGTTCCGTCAAAATTCTGTATACAAACTTGGTAATGGCAGCACAAGTCTGCTTTCAGATTTACAAAACCTAGTTTAACTGAGATCTCAAAAACACAGCCTTATAAATCCGAACAAGAAATACTTATTCGATGTTTACCAAGCATTAGCAACTGATTTTTAATACTTTAGTTAATTAATTACTAAAAATTACACTAGTCGGCAAAAAAAAAGTCAGGAGCAAGAACTTTGTGACAGGGACCAAAAATAACAGTTATTTTGAAATTTTAAAACAAAAAAAGCATATAGAAGTAAATGCTGGCAAACTGATTCAAGTATAACATATTGATCCTAATGCACTTTTCTATAATAAAATATTATGATTTTTAAAGTTTTGATTTTTAAATTTTATATTGTATTTTATTCGACCTTTATAATATATAAATAAAAGAATAAAAGTTTTGATTTTTATTTTTTCGATCAAAAATTACAGTTATTTTTGGATTTTTATTTTTTTGGACAAAAGTAACAGTTATTTTTTGATTTTTATAATTTTGAACAAAAATAACAGTTATTTTTTTATTTTTATTTTGTCGATCAAAAGTAACAGTTATTTTATGATTTTTATTTTTTTGAACAAAAATAACAATTATTTTTTGATTTTTATTTTTATCGTCAGTCTTTTATAAAAAAAGGAATAACTGTTACGGTCTCTGCTTTGTGTTTTTAATTGGCTTTAGCGTGCTGAATCTGTACACAGATCTGTTCAAAGATGAATTCTAACACGTCTTGGGATTTATTAATTTAAATAAAATATTGATATTGAAATATTAAATACGTACATATTTATAATGAAAAAAAGTAAAAAATCTTACAAATAAATTATTTCTTCTAATATATAATCTTAAACAATTTTAAATACTAATATAACATAAAAACTTTTTGGTATTAAGCTTTTTTAAGTTTTATCTGCTGTTTCAAAACTGATTTTTCAGCAGAAATCCGCTAATACACTCACAATATTATTACAGTAACGGACTGGTTATTCAAGAAGTATTCCGTTCAGTAATTTTTAAATAAATAAACATTTAAAACTCCAAGCTAGTTTATTTTTAACTGAATCTAACATTTATTCAATAAATTAGGTGCACATTAATACGGATTTTCGGTTGCATTTAATATTGTCCGTTGATTAAGTAAAAATATTCTGTATGTAAAATTAAATGAAAATGAAACTTAAAACAACTGTAAATTTATTAAAAACCCGATCTACTTATTTTGAATTTAATTTTAACGAAAACTTCATTTATTTTTAATGTCAAAAATTCAACCGCGAATTCCATAAAAAATTAACTACAAATTCCGTAAAAACAAATGAATTTTCAGTAATTTTATATAATTTAACTATCAAAAAAATAACCGACGAATTCCGTAAAAACAAATAAATTTTCAGTTATTTTATATAATTTAACTACAAAAAATTAATTTTTAGTTATATATTTATTAAAAAAACTATTTGCTTGTTTTGTATAGAAAATTCCCATATTCTATTTTTTTTTAAATTATTTAGTTAAATACATCAAATTTTTAAAGTAAAATGATTGCGAATACCAATTCGGTCATGCTGCTGGTGTCTTATAATTGAAAGTTCTTCTGTAAACAAAGTGGGCAGGACAACAAAAGTAAAACAAACATGTATAACGGGGTAAGTAAATAAAAATAAATATTCTCTCTCTCATTAGAAAAACAAGCGGCCCAGGTGTCTGGAATTTTTTATATTAAACTACTGAATTACATAAAATAACTGAAAATTCGTTTGTTTTTAAGGAATTCGTCGGTTATTTTTATGATACTTAAATTTTATAAAATAACTGAATTTTTTTTTGTTTTTACGGAATTTGCGTTGAATTTTTGACAGTAAAAATTAAATGAACTTTTCGTTAAAAAATATGTAAATGAAAAATAAGTAGGGTTTTAACCGAATAATTATTTTATATTACAATTTCAGTTAATTTTAGTACAGAATATTGTGAGTGTATTACTGGGAACCACTTGCCGTTATATATTTTTCAAAAGCGCATTATCTTGGTGGAACCTCTCACAATTCTCACAATGACATCTTGCATATTCGAGTTGTTGATTTCTTTGTAATTCGTAGTTCTTTGTAATTCGCAGCCCTTAAATTACCAAGAAAATTGTGATATAGTCATGGTGCAGACTTGCAATTTTTATTGCAGCAATTCTTGAGTTTACTGGTGAGAGAGGTGAGAAAATTTAGGAAGGGTACTCATCTACCAATAAAATCATGAATTGCTCCAACAAAAATTGCAGGTCTGAGACATGACATATTCAGCCCTATTATGAAAGTCGACGTCGACATGAGACGACGGCATCGGAACAGTAATTATATTTTCTGAGTATTTATTGACAATAATTGATTACTACTGATAGTCTCTTGATACTTTCTAGGGCGCTTTTAAGCCGACGTCGAGTAAAATTATCTCTGTTTTAGTCGACAGGAAATTTTGCGACGACTCAAATGAAAGTTAAAGAAATTTTAAGTAGAATGTAAACATATTTATTAATTCCGTTAAAATAAAAAAAGCAAATTTAAAAGAAGTTATGGGCACAAATTTTAATAGTAAATTAAACGCGAAAATTCGGAAGTTTGCTAAAATAGCGAAAATTCGCGAAAATTTTTAACTTAAGACGATTGCCTCAAAAAGCAACAAAATTACAAAAATTTGAAAAAGTTTGCAAAAATATCGAAAATTCGCGAAAATTTTAAATATTTCAAACAAGCCATAAAATTAATAAAAAGTCCCTTAAACTATAAGGAATGACAAAAATTCGGTCAAATTTGAAAAATTAGCGGAAATTCGCAAAAATTTGCTAACAGCGACATGATATCAAAGTCTTATATTTATTAATAATCGTTAAAGGTATAAATAATCAGAAAACTTACAGTAAAAAATATCTGTTATCACGAACCTGGCAAAAATTCGGAAAATAGCATAAATAGCTTTAAAAAATTAATTTTAATGATGAATAACAAAAATAATAGAAAACAAGTTGGAGATGGGATTTTTTTTTGTCAGATTTTCGATAACTTGTCGACGTCGACACAACTTTATTATAAAATACCAAATTAACATCGAAGTGATGTAGTCGTCGACTTGATGTGACAACAAATAAAAATTAATGTCGACGTCGACAACGACTTACATAATAGGGGTGATTGTCAAAAGCTACCCGTGATCCCTTTTCTTTATTTAACAACTTAGATTTGAACATTTGGTCTTTATAAATTTTTTCATACTTGAAGAACAAAAAATATACTTTCCTCCTTCAATTTGGTTTCACTTACGCTTGAAAATAAATATACTTTGCAACCCATCTCTGTTCATAGCTCTTTCCAAATATATTAAAGCTTAATTTGACATTTTTTGCCTGTCAAGGCTCATTTGCGATGTTTTTGCTGCGGAATCGTATGTGATATTAAGGCCAATTTTGATGTACGAAATGGCATTTGTTTGCTCTGTCTGTCGCACTCAAATAAAAAGCATAAATATTTTGTGTGTCCTCCTTGTGATCCCGCTTGCATAGCCACTACTTTCAAATCGACACACACATTCCACATAAGGCAATCGTACTGAATTCTATTGAGTTGAAACTTCATGGTATTCGTAGGTTTGTTTCATATTTGCTCCACGTGCTTATGGTACGGACCGAGTTTGATTTCCATTATGTAGCAACACTGCTTCCAGGCTCAGTTTGCATAAGTCAATGAAGAGGCCAATGGAGCCTCAGGCAACTGTAGTTCTTAAAAAAGTTTTAGACAGTCAGTGCAATAAACTATATCTTAATCTTTGGAAAACATTAGAATCGACTGAGAATGGTTTTTCCTGAAAAACTAAATATTTGTGATTTTTTTTTTAACAGATTCATCAGTTGTATTCTGAAACCTAAAAGTAAGGCCTTTAATAAAAGTTCCAAATCGCAGACGAGACCATTACGTTCAAAATGGTAGAACAGATTTGGTTCTTTGGTTAAACAAGATGAACTGCCAAGAAAACCTAATTTTTGTCCATTTTTCCATATGCTAACTACTATATTGTGAGATATGTTTATAGTTCGTTTTTGTTGATGTTGTTGTTGACACGTGTGTTCCCTTTTTAAGGCCTTGATTTCTTATTCACAAATACCCGCTGTCAGTATCCAAATGTTAACAATTCTAATCAAAACAAAAATTGCTTATGGCTTCTCAGCTGAACGTGCTAAATAAATTCTTATTACATATGTACATATTTGGATTTAGCGTGTCGATATGTATCAATTTAGATCATATTTAAATGCCGACCGGTGTTATCGATTAAAAAAAAGATATGTATTGTACTTTAAAAAGCAATAAAAGAGTTTCCGTTTATTAAAATTGGAACTAACATTCATAATAGTAAAATACACAAATTAAAATGTTGTATCAGATCAAAATATTCAAAGAGAACTACATACATACATATGTATTTTAAAATAATTTCAGCAATAAATAAATAAAAGATCTTATTTTGAGCTCGAGGTATTGTTAATAATTTTTATTTTATAATAATTTTTTTATTAAATATTTCGTTTTTCATTGAAAAACATCTTCTGGGCTATAATATTAAAAAAATTATTAACGTACAATAAACAGACAAAAAAAAACTTAACTATTATTATGAAATTAATAAAAAATTATTATAAAATAAAAATAATTAACAAGACCTCAAGCTTAAAATAAGTTCTTTTTTTTATATATTATAAAGGTCGAATAAAATGCAATATAAAAAAATGTTTAATTTCAGCAATATTTTGAAACTTTCAGAGCGAGCGGGAATACCAAGATCCCGAGATATTTAAAACATTTCCCGTTTTTCGTGAGAAAAACCAAATATGCTTCAAAATTGTATTGTCAACATGCTTAATTGTTTTTAATTTATGACTCACTCAAAATGTTAAGGGGGCTCGGCTCGCCTTGCTGTTGACGAAATAAATAACGATTTTATATTGATGATTAATACAATTGTCAACGACAGTCGGTCTCAGTGTAAAAATAGAGGCATGTGACGAAAGTCGAAGGAAAATTGTTTTCAGTTTAGTTGACGTTAATTTTTTTTTTTTTTTTTTCAAGAACTAATGAAATGCAATGACCTTATAGTTCTTATTGACAAGGCAGTGGTTTAAAATAATTTTAGATAAAAATTTATACTACGTTACAATTTTGCAAGAACTTGCTATTTATACATATTGTCAACATTTTTAATTTGTGGGAATTTTTGAAAATTGCACTTTATAAAGCCCTTTGCAAAAGTTTTTAATTAATAAAAAATTGCAATTAATAGAGAATGTTTTAAAAGTTTAATAACTCAAATTATTTTTGTGGATTCACAAGGTATCAGACATTTAAAAGTCGTTAATTAAAAATATAAAAACATAAAAAAAATATTTAAAGTTTGCTAAAAAAGTTCTAAAGTAAAAAAAAAAAAAGCATTTTGAGTTTTTGATATTACTGAACTCAATTTGTTTACTCTTTCATTTTGAATCAATAACTTAAGTCTAGCATAACTGCTTCCAATCGTAATCGTTTGCTCTTTAGGATACAAGTCAATTAAATAAGACAATTTAATAATTTTTAATTTAACATTAATAAAAACTATGGTTTCTGACCTAAGACCTTTTTGCCGAACTTGATATAGCAATGTTATTTTTAATTATACCCTTCAACGAATGTAAAAGGGTATATATAACTTTTCCTTTAGCTTAAATTTATTCAGGATTTATTCATTGTAATGTAAATTTATTGGCTTAATTAGGCTTATTGTATTAGTTGTTGAAAATAAATATATAAAAATTATTATTTTAACAATAATCATATTTATTTGTACATATCGTCACCTAATATGCAAAATGGCGTTTCAACAAAAATATTCGAAATAGAGTGTTTGAGTCTCATATGGATCTTAAGTTCATAACATCATTTTGTTCTGGTGGGTCCGTGATTGCCCATGGGTGCTGAATATGATTCACCCTCGAAAATTTTTCTCCAATTACAGTGGTGAAGGGTATCATATTGATCAAGACTTTGGACCACATTTTATTAACACCTCTATAGATAGGGTAGCCAGATTTATAATTCGGAAAACAGTACAATGAATACAGAAAAACAGTAAAATCACGAAAAAAACAGTACATATTTTTTGTTTAACAAAACGTACATATGTAACTATTTATTCAAATTATTAAATATTTAAAACTTTAGATATAATTTAAAAAAAATTTAAATTTTATGGCATAAAGCAAACATCACAAACGAAGCAATTGTCCATAGTTCCAATGTATAATGTTTTAATATTTTGGTTTATATGTTACTTTGTTATAATTTTTTTGCAAAAATAAACGGTTTTTGCAAAATATAAAGACAGGAAAACAATAACAATGCTGTAAGCCATATAAGAATGACTAACATCGAAAGAGACAAAAAAAGAAAAACCATAACTTTGCATGAAAAAATAAATTCATTGATTGTTATTAGGATTTTCTTTAAACATATTGGTATTTAAAGGAATTTTCACCGCACACATAGTTGCACAAATCGTATAGAATTTTAGAAAATCGTTCTTTCCTAGATTAATTTTCTAATTTCAAACTATATTTAATTTATTAAGGCCAATTTCACCAAGTTCAGCTATAATTAACTATGCATTACTATAACTGCCAGTTTAAAATAGGTTTTCTTGAAAGTTTTTGTATTGTATTGTAAAATAACAGGATATTATGACAGTATGAATTGATAGCATACACACAGAAAAAATAATCAGTAGTTTTTTATCAATAAAAAATTTTTTTTAAAAAGTATTTACAATTTAATTAATGTGATAATTGAATCAAATTATTTTTTTAGTTGAAAGAAAATCAAAAACATAATTTTGATTTAATTAATATTTTAGTTGTTTTGAAATAAATTTTTAATTAAAAATGTTCAATTTTTAAAATTTTTATTAATCTATATAATAATTTTGGTAATAGGTGCAAAAGCTACAAATTGTTTGCCTGATTCTATGAATTTGGTGAATAGAGACAATTTTTATTTTTTCTGTGCATTGGAAACACCCAAATATGTTTTAAGCCTATAGTACACGGCATGTAAAAAGCCACATGCGCATGTGGTTCTGACGTAATTTTGACGTCAATGCAAAGCCACAATAAACATTGCGTGTTGTGTGATGACGTCAAAATTACGTCAGAACCACATGCGCATGTGGCTTTTTACATGCCGTGTACTATAGGCTTTACTTTAACATGGGCTTATTTAATATCTTTGTTTTTTGTAAACTGAACCAAAAAAAAACAGTACAAAAATCATTACAAAGTGTAAAAAACATGTACATGTACTGTTAAAAACAGTACGTCTGGCACCGCTATCTATATATGATGTTTTGCTTTCTAATAATAATTATTCTCTTGGGTAGTTTTGTGATAATTTCCTCTCAATTAAGTCTAAGGAGATTATTATACCCACATCACAATATATTTTTGGTTGTTTTAATTTACATAGTTTTAAAATTTTTGTTAATAGATATTACTATAAATTTTTAATAAATAACTACATAAAGCTCATTTGCTGCAACCACGTTATGTGTCAACAATCGCAAATTTTGACTAGATCATTAAAATTCAATTTCAATCATTCTTATGATGATATATGAAGATATTATTAACTCAACTCTTAAGAGAAAAAACAATTTCTTCTTCCATTGTATTGTGTGTGCATTTAAAAATTTAATGTCGTTTTATGTAAAACTAATAATTTTGAGTTATGACGATGTTTCAGCAAATGAGCGACATATTGAAAATTTTGCGATGTTTTGTAATATTTGTTATAAATTGTTAATTTTTGCAAAATTTTTCCCAATAAAGAAAGTTTAGCAAAATTGTAAACTTTGGAAAAATTATTTAAAACTGATCATTTTCGAAAAATTTCGGGCGTGTTCTGAAAATCACGTGATTTCAAATCGCGTACTTTGGAAATCGCACGTGTGATTTTGTGGGGTTCTAAAAATCATTTGGTTTTGTGTTTCTCGGTGTGCTTTCGGCAATTGAAAATTACACCGAAACACACAAAAACGAAACGCCAATATATCACACGTGTGATTTTAAAAAGGCACATGTGATTTGAAATCACGTGATTTGAATTAATGTGATTTTCAGAACAGGCCTGTTTATAATAAATTTGCAGATTGTACTAATAATACCAAAGTAACTACTATCGTTAAAAACTCACTGTTATTTTCAAATACGTTGAGTAAAATCACTTTTTTATTTTCTTGAAAAGTACTTTAAAATATTGACTTTAGTATTTTAAATTTCCATTGATTCAACTTGACTTAATTTGTCGTCTTTTTGTGTCTTATTTTGAGTAGAGCGTTCATGATTTGGTCTTTTTCGTTTTGGTTTATTATTAGATTTTCTCTGTTGACTACCGCTGCTACTAGCTTCGTTTAAAGGTTGTTGATTATTTGCAGCATTCGTTTGATTTTGTTGACTTTTATTTTTATTGGGCCTTCTGTGGCCTTGATTGTTATTATGCTGTCGATGATTATAATTACTATTATTATTGGATGAAGACGTTGGGTTGTTCTGACTACTATTATAAACCCAAAAATCTGTTTTAGTGTTGGGTTTTTGTAAGCTTAAAACCAATTCAAATTTATTAATTTTGTTTTTAATTTTGTATATAAATTAATCTTACCCTTTAACATTGTCATCAATGGGTTCTAAGCTCATGAAAATATGCAATGATGGTATTTGTCGATTGGCCACAATTTCTTCTAAGCCTTCCATTATTGGTTTCCAGTTTTCTTCTACTCTGTTTTTTATTAATATTAAAATAATTTTTTTTTAATTTATATTCATACGAAAATTTAGTATTTTTTTCAGTGTTACTTGCTTTATGCAACTCTAGGTAAAATAATCGAAATTTACATTTCGAAAATAACATTTAAAACAATAACAAAATTTCAAAAATTGTTTTTGTTTTAAATGTTATTTTCTATGCGAACGTAAACGTTCGATATCGGCGAACGGGCAGTTATACTTTTCTTATTTCGTGCAAGATCGTCACAACTCAAAATTTGGCATTTTCGAGTAAGTAATGCAGAAATGTTCTTCTCTTAAATCTCTACAAATTGATCTAAGAACGGAGAAAATTATCGAAAAAATATTGGTAATACAGATGCTTGTGACGCTATGACCTCTCGTAACAAACTTGAGCAATTAACATCAACAAGGTCACATTTCAGTTTGTGTTTGGCATTCCTCTTGTACATGTAGTTTTCTTTGTCCCAATTTACATTATACGATTTTTGTCGTTGCGATTCTTACCTTATTGGCGAGAGGGGAGAGAGGAATTAAAAGGGGTACACAAGCGAGTGTACTCTACGATTCGTTTTGTTCTTTCATTCGTAGTGTCAAATTATATGTATACACAAGAAGTTGTAACGACAAAAATCGTACAATGTAAACATAAGACCGACTTTAAAGAAGAAACGACAAAATATAATGTAAATTGGGACTTTGTAGCAAAAAAGAAACATTTGATTTTATAACTGTATTTTAGTGAAAGAGAAGGTAAAAAAATAGGTTGGAATCTTAAAAAGGCTCTCCTGTAAAGTTTCAAATTTTGAGTTGTGACGGTCTTGCACGAAATGAACGATATCTAGATTTGCTTAAAGCAAGTTTTCATATTAAAGCAGTTATTACGTTGTATAGCACGTTCTGGTTACTTGGTATAAGGGATACGACCTCTTTAAAATTTCAGCACAGGATATTGTTTTGACCACACCACCACCACTGCCACTCCATACAATGTGTTTATGTTCCCCTTTATCTAAAGCATTTTTTGCATATGTTAAAACGTTATTGACTTTTGTGCCACCATTAACCTTAATAATAATACAATTTTAAGTTATTCATTAAGGCATGTTTTCTAAATACTGGAAACTTACATGCATCCATAGAAATTCTATACCTTTGGTTAAAAAGTCTTCAAACGGCAATTCTTCTTTCGTCAATTGTTTTTCTACATTTTCTCCTTTGCGATAGTGCATCATTTTTCTAGAATTAGGTATGAAAAAAAATTTAAATAAAAATTGTGAAAAAATAATAATTTATGACATTTTACACAAACAAAATCTATGGCAGTAGTTAATGTTTATTAAGATGAATTTATTAAAAGAAAAATACTTTTAATAATTGGAGATTTATTTTTGTTTCAGGATTCCTCGACAGAAACTATGGAAACCGAATTAGCAATTAGTAAAAATGGACGCCTTAAAATATCCACAATTTGCAGCATTCAATAAAAACAAACTTACCTTAAAATAATGAATAATCAAGTTCACGCAATACTTTTTACACTTATAGAATAAAAAATACAATTTTATAAAGAATTGTAAACAAAATCTCAAATGTTTATAGTTTTTGTTACACGTGCCACAAAATTGCCCCAGCTGCTTAATTATTATTAAAACAGACATGTTATACAACAGAAATTCAACCGCTGTCATCATCCGTCATAGAATTTGTTTGTATAGAAAACGTTTACAAAACATACATTATAAAATAAGTGAAAAACCGGCATTAATTACTTTAATAAGTGTAAAAATATTTACTTTGATTTTTAAATAATACATAATGCCTACTTGGAATCAAATTCAATCTCAACTGCGAAATCCCAACAATCCTGTAGTATTTTTTGATGTTTCTGTGGGAACTACTGTAGGTTACTTTTTCTTGTTTTTTTTTACCCAGCTAACATTTGCTTTTGTCATAGGAAATTGGCCGCATGATTTTTGAATTATTTGCTGATACTGTGCCTAAAACTGCTGAAAATTTTCGACAATTTTGCACTGGTGAATATCAACCAGATGGTGTGCCTTTGGGTTATAAAGGAGCTAGTTTTCATCGTGTTATTAAAGATTTTATGATACAGGGTGGCGATTTTGTACATGTAAGTTGATATTTTTACTTGGATTGCATTATGATAACGTATGTACTTTTAGGGTGACGGCACTGGTGTTATGAGCATTTACGGCAATACTTTTTCCGATGAAAATTTCACGTTAAAACATGACTCTCCGGGTCTTTTGTCGATGGCCAATAGTGGCAAAGACACAAATGGTTGTCAATTCTTTATTACTTGTGCCAAATGTAATTTTTTGGACGGAAAACATGTTGTATTTGGTAGGGTCTTAGATGGCCTTTTAATTATGCGGAAAATTGAAAACGTTCCAACCGGTCCAAATAATAAACCAAAATTACCCGTTTTAATATCACAATGTGGACAAATGTAAAAAAATGTACATGTTAACTCTGACTATTAAGTTGTAGATTTGTTATAAATACATAAAATAATTACTTAAAATTAAGTTTAATTTAATCATTTTAACATCTTGAGTCCATAAGTTGATTTTAACTGGTAAATTTTCGTCTGAGAATCAATGGAAGTTTTTATAGGTATGAAATAAGTAATTTTCCTTAAATTTTGCCTACCTTATTTGATAGTAAAATTCGTAATAATAATTGAAATTGAGTTTTTTTTTATTACTGATAAAATTAATAGATAAATACCTATACATTAGTTTTAATTCGCTTAGTTTGATTCAAATACCACTTTAGCCGAGTTTTTTTTTATATATTTCTATATCTCAAGTACAACATGGACTTTGTAAAATATACACAAGCTTTTGATTTATTGTTTATCAATTATTCCAATTATTCTTTATAAAGAGTAATAACTTATATGCATATTGTCATTGTAAATTATTTTCTTCTAAATATTGGCTCAAGATGAATTATTAACAATTTGTAACTATTTTTCAAAAATTAAAATATTTTTGTATTTAAAACTCCTACCAATTTTGTTGAATAAAAATTCAAAAACTAAAAATCTAATTTTTTTTATTTGAATAAAATTGATTTGAATTTATTCAGGATATTTAAATATACGGAATGTAATTCGATTTTATAAAACGTAATAACACAAACATTTTAAGAAAAAATCTTATATTTAAATTGATTTTCTTTTATTAAATACAAATTATAATTAAAAAAAGTATTTTAATTTTGTATTTAATTCACATCTTACACCTATGGTATATACATAAGGTGTTTTTATTTAATATTCGTTAGGTTTATATTATAATACAAGCATATGTATGTATCTAGTTCTTGCAATATACTAGCTTAACCCGGTGCGCTTTGCTTTCCCCATTGAAATAAAATTGGTAAGATTTTTTTTAAAAGTAAAGCATATTGGACTAAATTTGAATGATTTTACAGTAACCGTTCAACACATGATATACAGAAATTTCAAGTATCTTCGTATGGGAGGTGCCATGCCTACTTTTCCCATTAAAACTACCTTTTGAAATATGTTGTGGATTATTATCTAAGCTATTGTAAAAAATTGGAAGGTGTCACGCCTACTTTTCCTATTCAAACTTTGAGTGTTAATTGAATTAATTAATATAATTTTTATTTTCTATTTATGTATATAAGTGCTTATTTTTAAAATAATTTTTTATAATTAATAAGTAATAAAATATCTTATTACTAAATAATAAGATATTTTATTACTTAAAGCCTAGCCTAGGGCTCATTAATTCATTTGATGACGACCGGTTCAGTAGTTAATTAGATATAATCGACATAAAGGGGCGTGGCCCCTCCCACTTTTTTCATGCAACGTATTTCTATTCATAACAATACCATATATACAAAATATCATCATCCTACGCTAAATAGTGGCTAAGATATGAGGATTTTATGTTTTGGGTTGTATGGGCGTGGCACCGCCCCTTTTTCCAACTACATCTTTATATAGCTTAAAGTTCAGTAACTCAATGCAGTCGCCTACTGTGGAAATTTGATGATGATCGGCTCAGTAGTTTATTAAACGCCCGGGAGACTATCAAATAAATACATCAATCACATAGTTGTGTGCGTGCAGTCGTTCTTTTTCGGGTACACATACGTGTTGTCGGCAATGCTTGATGAAAATCAAAAAGTTTTGATTTTTTTATTTGATGGCTGATTATTTGATAGTCTCCAGTTGTGATTGACAAAAAAATTTTATTTGCTTTGTGTATGTTGTCATGTACGGAAGAAAAAAAATATAAATACTTATTTGGTTTTTCGTTTTTTTGACATTATTTGAAACGAACCCTATGAAATCAAAATTACAAATGTTGATTGACGGGTTTATTTGTACGTCTCCAAAAAAGCCTCAAATAAACGACACTAACACATATGCACTGATTGACGGGTTTATTTGAAAGTCTCCAG
Organism: Pollenia amentaria; assembly: GCA_943735925.1. Taxonomy (NCBI): domain Eukaryota; kingdom Metazoa; phylum Arthropoda; class Insecta; order Diptera; family Polleniidae; genus Pollenia; species Pollenia amentaria. The sequence goes on along the minus strand of OX031010.1, from coordinate 175,030,192 downwards.
GGTCCTTTAGATATGGTGGTCTTTACTTTTTCTATAAAGGGGCGTGGCTCCGCCCTCTTTTTTCATGGAGCTTATTTATATTCATACTAACACCATATGTACTAAATATCATCATCCTATGCCAACAAATGCCTAAGATATAACGATTTTAAATTTTGGGTTGTATGGGCGTGGCATCGCCTCTTTGTCCAATCTCAACTTTATATAGCCTAATGTCTCTTCCAGGGTCACCGTTATATTTTGTGAAAATTTCAAGATGATCGGTTAAGTGGTTTGGCCTCCTATAAGGCACAAATATACAAACATACATTCACTTTTATATATATAGATTTTCTTTTAGTTCTGATTTAAATAGCGATATTCTATTCTGTCTTATTAGCCGTAGAGGCAACTGATTATAATAAAACCAGCCTAAAAATTCAATACGTTGTTTTTTTCTAGCTACACATTGAACCTCTAAGATTTTGCTGATTTCTAGTGTATACTGCTGATACATTCTGCACAAAATTAATTGTGTGCTACCCAATATTCCTTAATGATTTGTATTTGTATATATTTATAGAGTTGAAGTCTTATATGTAAGCGGTAAATGAAAAACTACTTTTAAAGCTTCATTTTTAATTACCTATATAGTTTTTAAAACATTTGTGTCTTTGTTCCATATTGTATAACCATATAATTTAAATGTTTTTGTATTAACGAGTGGTATAATAGAAAGTTCGCCTTCTCATTTAATTAATACTTCAACTTATAAAGAACACCAATATCTGGCGCTATTTTCCTTTTAGTTTCATAAATTGCATTGCATTGTTATCCCTAAATATTTTAAAAAGGGCTTTCATGTATTAAAGAGACATTTACGTAAATTTTAAAGTTTTTGTCGGCATTATAAGAGTTTGGTCTGAGATCTTATGTGCGGTTTTCACAAAACAAGTGATTAAACGTGAAGTGAAATGTATTTATGGTTTTCATTAAAGACTAATTTATTCAACCGAGCAAACTCAAAAACTAAAGATGCATCACGTTCCTTATTTGTTTTCAAGTCGAAATTATATGGGTAAAATAGGCATTTATCATCCACTCTACTGTATATAATTAAATACATATTAAATGTGTATACCTAAAAAGCCGATCTTTAAACCAATATTGTACTAAACTTTATTTCCAAGTCTACGATCACATTTTATTTAAAAGTCAACTTAATTCATAATATAGCTAAAATCGATTTAATAAATAATTATAAAATAAACACACTAAAGTACAATAATACATAATAAACTATTTTAATATTGAGCATAGGGCATCGATAAAATTATACTTAAATCTCCTTATTAAATGCTCCCAATTCATAGTATTTCTCTTTGCGCAACATTTGACAATCATCAATAGCAAAACTATACAATAAAGATGTAATAAATGTTGTAGCCAAATGCCATAATGCATGAGCATCTAAAACCCACATAATTGGGGGGAAATCTAAAAGTTCTAAACTCATACTAAAGCCTAGTAATAAGTAAAAACCTAAAATTTTGCGATAGTAAGGACGCTGTTTGCGTACTTTAAACGACCAAAGGAACCAACCCAGAGCACTAAAAACTCCTGCAAGAAAAACACTTCAATAATAGCATACAAATAAATAAACTCCAAAAATAAGTTTCTTTTCATTACCTGTTACTATATTTGTTGTCATATTTAAGGAATAACTGAACTGTCCCACACTTATATAAGCAAAATAGTTGATATAATATGCCAGAAAAGCTAATGATATTAAAGCTCTTAATAGCCAAGAATATTGATGTATCATTCTGAAATCATTTACATACATATATTATAAAATAGATTACAATTTATTCATTCTTATTTAACATTATTATATCTTACCTCATTACCATACAGTATAGGGTAGTTAGAACCATGGAGTATGCAAATACATAATCTAACAATTCGGTCAGAGGAAAATCACGAGCATGAAAAACCACTGACCATACCCAGGCATTAAGAGATACCTGAAAAGTAAAAATTGTGAACTTGGTAACTGAAGGCACATTTCAATTTTTATTTATTTATTTTTATTTATTTATTTCATTTAATGCAAGTAATATTTTTTAATTTAATCATTTTTAAATTCTTTATAAAACATAAACATTTTCTACATTACCACCGTAAAAATGTGCCACAGCTTATAACAGGGACTATCTGGTCGAACTTCCTTACGAAATTTTCGTAAATTACGTATATGAGCAATTATATTGAAAATTGAAAATATTACGGAGGCTGGTTCCTGCAAACCGATGAAACGAACAAAAGGCCACTGTAAAATAGTTAAAACAAATACATATATAGCTACACTCATGATTAAGGCTGGTTTGTAGAAAATTAGTATCAAACCTTGCCATAAAACTGTGGTATTGGCCAACCTCTATCCTGGAAAGCTTCAACAGTACGCCACATACAGCCGTACTGACATTCATCAGCACAAGACCATTGAAATAACTTGTCAAATACTGTTTGTTGATAATACTTTATAGCTTGCTCTTGGATCTCTATGCCGTCTTAAAAATAGATAATTATAATTAAGTATTAATTAGAAATATATCTTTAAAAATTCACTGAAATTAAGAAATCTGAAATACTTCACCTGCTGAACAATTTTGCCTTTCACAATTTTGACGACAATGATTAAAGAAACTAGTGCGATCACCATTTGAAGCTAATGTGTATGGTAGAAAGAAACATAAAATACCACTAATAAATAAATATTTTACTAAATTTAACATTTTATTTTGCTTAAATTAAAAACTAAATACTCTACTAAAGAAATACAATGTTCTACTATTGATTTTTATTATTATTGTTATCAATACAGCGGTTGAATTGTTAGGATATAATAATCGAGCGGTTGATAAACTTTAACCTTACAATTTATGTTTAGAAAAATAATGTAAAGCAAATGTCAAATATCACAAAAACAAATGTCAAATAAATAAACATAAAATTGTCAAATTCATATGCAAATTTTTCCGATGGGGAACGCAGAAAAAGATTTTAGATCGAACAAGAAAAATAAAAAAAATTGAAGACAAATTATTAAATAATTTCAGAAATGTTTTCAGTATTAAACAGAAAAAAGTAATTTTTTTGTATATATCGGTTATAAGTGTAAAAAATACAAGCTTATTTAATTGCTAAAAATACAAAAATGCGTAAATCTTTCCATATTTCATAAAATTATGTATAATACAAAACAACAACACAAAAAAAATTGTTTAATTGTGCGTGTCTACGACCATATTAAAAATTGTTAATAAATTTCCAAAAAAATATTCCGTTGGATTTTTGTTAACGCTTTCTCATTAGCAACGAATGTCGCAAAATTATTATTTTTTTGATAATCGAACTCAAAATGTTAACAGTGATCAAACCTCCTTGGCAGCTACATTAATGAGCCATCCTACTAGCATCACTACAAATACTTTTACCAGCTGTATTGCTTCTCGAACAACGCATTCCATTGAAAATAGCCACAATAATATTGGCAACAGCAGCAACATTAATACGACATCTCATAAAAAGAGTCTTAGTAACCCTGCTCTAGTTAAGCATAAGCATTATTCAAAGGTAAGTTCAATTCTATGGAATTTTAAATTTTCTTTTTGCCTTTTTGTTTGAGTTCGTGCGTTGTGTTTTTTAATCCTCTTATTTTATTCATTGATGGGAACTAGCGTTTGTTTAACCAACTACCTGATGTTGCCTTTAATCTCTAATGCATTTTTATTGTGTTTAAATCTTTTGTGTTTTTTATTCTGAGATTAAAACAAACACCTGTGGAGATGAGTCTAGCTGACTACGGTTAATCTCGTTATAGCTAATTGGAGATACATATATATTTTAATATATTGATGCATTTGTTCAATTAAAAATTTTTGCAAAACATTTATGTTTTCAGGTAATATTGTTAATAGAGTGTTCCGAACTGTTTATGAGATAAATGAAAAATTTTATTTATATACATACCTAAATACCTATACCCTTAAGTATGTTTTATTAGACCAAAAAACTTTATTTACCTGTGTGTTTGATGGTTTTGGATGTTCAAATATCTTAAGAAGTAGCAGGTTTTCCTTCAGCACAGGTTGAAAGGGTATACATAAGTTTGTCATTCTGTTTGTAATTTCTACAACATTTATCTGAGACCCTATAAAGGGTCCTTATGGGGACTATTATGATTGGTATACATTTATGTAACTTTTGCTAATTTAAATTTTGCATTTGAAATTCAGCCTGATCGATCCACAAATGGCTAAGATATGAGCAAAACAAAGACCATTGATCCATTGATTTTGTTGTTTTTTTCTGTGTATCTGGAGAACGGCAAGATCCAAAATTTAGAAACTAGGTGCATGCAACTTGGTTATCAATACACATGTAGGCGTGTCAATTCCATATAAAGGCATCATAAATTTCTCTATATCTGGAGAAGGGCAAAAGACCTGAGTGTTTTAAAATTCTTATTCACTTTATGGTCTTACTTGTATAATATTTTTAGCTTTTCTAAAGTATTTGGAAAAAGTTTCCTGACGAGCTGGCCTAAGCAACCAGCGAAATGCGCATAGAAACTAGCTTTCCCACAACAATAAATTTCAGTGTTTTCATTCAAAAATTGGGATTATTAGCACATCATTAATAAATGAATTAATTAATAATATATTTCATTCCCGAAAATAATTTTTGATAATAAATTTGCATGTGCCCGGCAAATAAAAAACTGAAATGGCAAGCTGCTTTATTTAATCAACTTGTTTTTTTAATTTAGTTTTTTTCTTTCTATCCTCTTACAACTACAATTCGTGTTGGAAAAAAACCAGCCAATTGTAGGGGAATGTAAGAAAGAAAAAATTGACGGTTTATTGTTGTGACTTTGTTGAAGCTTTGATATTGTTACATTTAAGACCTGAGTGTTTTAAAATTCTTATTCACTTTATGGTCTTACTTGTATAATATTTTTAGCTTTTCTAAAGTATTTGGAAAAAGTTTCCTGACGAGCTGGCCTAAGCAACCAGCGAAATGCGCATAGAAACTAGCTTTCCCACAACAATAAATTTCAGTGTTTTCATTCAAAAATTGGGATTATTAGCACATCATTAATAAATGAATTAATTAATGGCAAAAGCCCAAGTTTCCAAATTATTTACAAGCCTCTTGGCCATCCGTAGACATCAGAAAAAATATGGGCGGAAGTGGAGATTTCTGTATATCTGGAGAACGGCAAGAGCCAAAGTTTCCATTACACAACAACCAGCAAAATGTGGGCGGGATTAGAGAAGTGATCGTGGCACAAAATAGATTTATTTATATCTAAAGAGGGTAATTATATTAATTTCAGTTTTCATCGCACCATGGTGAAGGGTATATAAGATTCGGAATCGCCAAATGTCGCAATCTTACTTATTTTATTTTCATTTTGTGGAATAATGCTTGTATTTTCTATCCTCATTTACATTTTATGTATATACATACATACATACATGTAAATAGGCAGGCATATGGCATTGAATAACTTTTTATTTATTTACATTTCAATCTTTAGTTCTCTTTCTGTTGTCTAATTTATATTTCATTTTATGCAATAACATTTTAATATTTTTTTTCATTGTTGTTTGTAATAGAAATATTCAAAAGAAATGAAAAATTGCAATAGCTTAGTGTTTGGTTTAGCTATTGCTAGTGTAAGTGTCGTTTTTTATATTTTCGGTGCCATACATTTTACTCTACTTCTAATCGATTCCGAAAAAAATCTACGGCACAATAAAACATTGCCAATAATATTTGTTTCAATATGTTTGGTAATGTCTCTTGTTTCCAGTTTGCTAATTGTTGGCATATTTAAGGTAATAAGTAATTGTATAAAGAAAAATCTTTTTATTGTTTACTAAATGTATTGCATATTTTTATAGCGACGTCATGTATTGATGATTCCTTGGATTATTTCGGCTATTGTAGGCATAATCAGTGATGTAGTTTATTTAATTGCTTTATTAACTGCTGGCCAAAGCGAAAATATGCTTATTGAATGTATTTCATATTTGATTGCGATTGGTAATAAAACATATTTACATATTTAAATTTGCAATATACTAAAATAGTAGTTTATAAATTAATTTTTTTAATGTTGCTTATTAACAGCTATACAACTATTTATTTTCCGCTATATATATCTTTTATACAAAGATTTGCGTCGAAAGTTCATTAATCAACAAGAACATAAAGTCTTATGGAGTAATAACCAACAATTGATGATGAATTAATAATGATTCAATAAAATACTGTCACGTACAATTTAACTACATAGTTATCGTTAATATTTAAAAAAAAATTTTACAACAATATTTTATACATATATTTATGTACACAGTTATGTTTAAACAAAGTAATGATTACACCCCCATTATTTTATTGTAGGTATTAGATTTGTATTGAAAATTTGTAAAAAAAAAAAAAAAAATAAAATAAATTTATGTGATTTTTAACGCTTGTTTTGAATTGTTTTTTAAATTCTTTTGTTTAACATTTTACGGGTTTTAAAATTAAGAACTTATTTTGTAATGCAGCTACCTTCTAATTTGTATTCTATGTAGGCTTGCCAGACGGTCTTTCCATAAACAAAGATGTGTAAAAAGCCATAATTAATTTATCGTTTTTTTAAGTATATTTGTTTAAAAATCTTTCAAAACTATTCAAGACCAACAAATTGACAATACTGGGATGCTGATTTGAAACGGAAAGCCGTATCAACACTTGTATGTATGTCCCTATTGCGTTTTAAGAACTTCTTTTTTACCATAATATTCAATTTGCTGGATAATTGAAGTACGCTGGATGCAGCGTACTCGAATTAGATATACCCGATATACCCGATTCTAGCATAGTGCTATTAAAAATGTTTAACAGCTCATTCAAAACAAAAGCGTAAAAAAATTTTGGCGCAAATAGTGAGTTCATTTGCTTGTTAGTTTGCGTTTATCTGGTTTTAACAATTGTGTTATTTTAATAAAAGATTCTTTTAGGAAATTTTTATGTCAAGAATTTATGAATTGATATATAAATAGTATTGGTGAAATTAGTCATTGATACATTGGTACATGCTTTGACACATAAAATTTAAAAATTTTAAATATCAATTGTTCATTTCTTCCAAAATGTAAATTAAATAATCTCTAGCGCCATTTTTTTTTTGTGATTTTTGAAAAATTTTACTTTTTTGCTCACCTTGCATAGGCTAATATTAAGAAACCTTTTTGTCTATCATAAAATGTTTTGGTTTATAATAATTGTAGTAAGGTGTCTTTTATTAAATTTGTAAATGTATCTATGTATGTTTAAAAAAAAGAGTACAATTCTAAACCCGTTGAAAAGAAATTGAAATTATAAGTTAGAAATTTATTATCAACATTTATATGACAACTTAATAAATTAATAGTTATTATTTTAAATAAAATTAGTTACAATTATGAATAAATTAATTATTTTCAGATATATTAAATCTGAACTATAAAATACATCAAAGCGGTATACGAGCTTAAAAATTTTTATTTTGTGAAAATTAGCAATAAAAAAACAAACATTTTTTGACAGGGTCGTTCCGGGAGGTGGGGTTAGAGGGATACCTCCCCCTAACCATACAAGTTCAAAAATTAAATTTTTATGGTATTAAGGCCTAAGAATTCGATTTATTTTATTATTTTTGCAAATATTATTTTATGTAACCGCCCACAAAATCGGGCGGGACGAAAAATGGCATTTTACGATCCCCTGGTTTAAATTTTAGGTTTTTTTAACATTTGCCATCGCTAAAAGTTGCATTTGCTTAACAAAAGTATGAAAAAACTTTAAAAAACCTGTCATAGGAATGATTAGTTCTCCTAGGGGCACTTATTCCTTCTTGGTCCGATTTGATTATTTTTGAGCTTAACCAGCCTATGAAAATAACACATATTTCTTCCAAGTTTTATCGATGTTGAGGCACTCAATAACTTCTAAGAAGCAATATAAGTTAAAAAAAAGTTATGTCCGGCTAGATTGGCATATATATGTATATATATATATATATATATGTGTATATATAGATATATTTGTATATACATATACATAGTTTAGATATATATACACTATAAATTTAATAATTATTAAATAATTAATATTATATCTATATATATACATATATCATATATATTTAATAAATTGTTGCGAAATCATTTCGGTGAGCACTTAATTTCACGTTTTGCTACTGTAAATTGGTCACCTAGATCGTGCGATATCACACATTTCGACTATTTTCTCTGGGGATATGTAAAGTCTACTATTGACGCCTTGGAAGCCAACATTGCTCGTGTTATTCGCGAGATGTCATTCACTATGCTCGAGAGAATGGACCACCTCAGACGTACTCATGGCCAACATTTACATGACTCATATAATTGTCCAACAGTAAATACCACCAATTGTTCTTTTAACCGATAGTAAAAATTTTAAGCTCACTTTCAAATTTATGTATTTTATTTTACATTATAAATCAAACCTAACAATGAATCACCCGATATAAGTTTGTCATTTGTAGTTTCTCCAATATTCATCTTGAACCCAACAAAGTATACATAAATGTATACAGTACAACTTTGGTTAACGCAAACAATAGAAATTTAGGCTATAGCGCTAAGTGAGGTTGTTGCGTTAACCGAGTCAAAAATTTCTCTGCCTATTTTTCGATCTAAGAGCTTATTTCGAACCAAGTAAAATGTATATTTAAAAAATGCATTTATATTGATTAAAGTAATGAAAACCCAATAAAACACAAAAAATTATAATAATTGAAATAATAAGTGAGAGTGCTATATTCGGCTATGCCGAATCTTATATAACCTGCACCTTGGTGCGATTACAACAAAAAATTATATAAATACTGTTCCTTAGATGTAAATAAATCTATTTTATGCCACGTCCACTTCTCCAATCCCGCCTACATTTTGTTGGATGTTGTGTATTGATAACCAATATGATTGTACCTACTTTGGAAACTTTGATTCTTGCCGCTCTCCAGATACAAAGAAATTTATTATGTGCTTGTATGGAAAGTACCACGCCTACTTTTTGAATCCCAGCCAATTTTTGATAACCGAGATGTTTGTACCTTATTTGGAACTTTTGGCTCTTTCCGTTCTCCAGATATAAAGACATTTTTAAATTGTTTGAATGGAAAGTACCACGCCTAATTTTCTAAATTAGAGAAGATGCTTGTACCTAATTTGGAAACTTTGGCTCTTGCCGTTCTCCGGATACACCAAAAAAATAAAAAACAACAAGGCATTTATGGATAAAATTAGAGGCAGTCAGGGTTATTTACTCATACCTGAGTCATTTATGGACTGATCCGGATGAATTTCAATAGCAAACTTTTCTGGGTTCTTTGGAAACCCAATTTCAAAGACAGTCGAACATCGTTTAATCAACTTCGCTTATCATAAGGATCCAGACCATATATATACTTTAAGGAAAGCCTTAGGGAAAGTCAGCGATGAGGGTATACCCATGTATGATATCAGTTTGAAAGCCATATATTTTTGGAGACAGTTTTTGTCATTTTAGTTTTTTTCCACATCTACAAACAAATTATTTTCAACTTCACAATCTTCTATCTACACAATAAATCAATTATTTTAATATAGAAAAGCATAAATAAAAAAGTTGTGGGCATGCATATCTTATGAACGTGTTCGGACTTGTGCATAGTTTTTGTCATTTATAAAATTTACGAGAGTAAATTATAGGCCTCAAACTTTAGTAACAAATACGTTAATATAAAGAAAACATAAAATAATTGAATACCTGCAATACAATTTAGCATTTTCATTTTATAAGGTTGAAGTAAGTTAAAATATTTTTTATTAAAGGACGTTTAAAAACTTTTCTAGTTACAATAACAGATAAAAAGTCTCTTTCGCTCAAGATCGTGAACGTTTAACAAAACTGTATGTATGTTTAATAATATGAAAAAATCAGAAAGTACCAATTGGAAAACAAAAAAGTCTCATCTTATAGTTTCTCAATCACTCTGGACTAGGGATGCCAAACGGGAAATCCCGAATCCCGAAATCCCGGGATTTTCAAAAATCAGTCCCGATTGGCATCCCTACTTTGGACTCTGCATGTTTAATTTTATGTTTCTAGGTTCAGTACTAACGGAAATTAAAAAAGTACCAGTTAAAAAACGAAAAAGTACCAAAAAGCCCTCCCTTATAGATTCTTATTCATTCAGGGCAGTGCATGCTTATTTTTATGTTTCTAAGTTCAATATTATAGCAAATTCAAAAATAACCAAATGCGACAATAAAATGTAAAAGAAAGAAATTTAATAACCCGTATATCCCCTCTTTTTAATATTGTAGTGTAAGCTCATAATTTTTTTATTATTTTCCCTATGCTAATCCAGTAATAGGTACAAATTTCAACCCTTAAAAGTACGAATTTCGAAAAATCTATATTTGTATTTTTTAGATAAGTTACGAATTTTTCATAATTTATATTTCTCTGTTTATTGGTTTAATAGATAGATGGAGTGACAAAGAAGTTTCAAAATATAGGTTAAACCCGTTTACTCCCCAAAAGAGCCGAATTTCAAAAAAGTACCAGATACTTGTCCACTTATTTTTCTAATGAACAATGATAAGTTTTAAATTTTTTTTGTCTCTGAGGTTACCGAATCTACCAGTTTTTACCTTCTTTAATCCCTCAGATCTTAATAAAATATATATTATGTGATTCTGTAAGTAAATACCTTTTAAATTGTGTATACTTTTGTTCACACGGGGAGGAGGAAAGTGTTCTTAACTATTTTCTTAACTATTTTCTTAACTGTTTGTCTTTAATTTTTTATTATTTGTGGAAGAAACACCAAGTGTTTAAGAATTTGATGTGACAACGATACTTCCAGACTCGCCTATATACAGTCCAGACCCCCAGGGAACGTACTTGAAGTTTACACACACACTTATTCAACTTAACCGTTAATAACCGTTTAATGTCCCAAAGCAAACTAAACTAAACACATGTGTAAGCCTGTATTCATAGTTCACAACCATCGATTAAAGTACTTTCTGTTCGAATTATTTTAAAGCACCTTTTGTACATCTAAATTTAAAGTCTACATTTAGGGGTAACAAATATTAGCTCTGTTCCAGATACATAACGAAACAGTCCGAACCTGCACATAGTTACCCAACAACCGTTCCACATAACAATTTTTGTGCAATTAAGACAGTAATTGAGAGAGTAATTTCTTTCATTTCCTGTATAAATTTGCACGAACATTTTCTTTGGGTAAGTTCGGACAAGACAGAACAATCAGCTGTTTTTGTGTACACATGAATGAAAAATTAATCAGGAAATTTACAACCAAAGGAAAAAATTTAGTTTTTATTAAAAATATATAAAAAAGCAAAATGTAAAATTTTAATGGAAAAAATAAAGTGGTAAACAAATTATTGCATACATATTTCCCTTAATCTTCAATTAAAAAAAAAAAACAAAATGTAAAAAATTACAATGATGCAAATGTTTTGGTTTTATAATGTTATGAACTTTAAGCGTCTAAAATCACTTAAACAGATCTTAATTTTACTCTCATTAGTCCGAACTGGCCCGAGAACTTGTGGTAAACAACTATTGTATTGTCTGGGTTCACACTATCAAAGTTTTCATTCAGAAAGCCTGAGTTTATTGGTGAGACGTGAAGAGAACAGGCTATTGCTCTCTCCCTTATCACCCATAAACTCAGACTTTCTGCAAGAAAACTTTCATAATGTGAACCCAACTGTTACACAGGGTCTCCACCTGAGATAATATCTGAGAGAACGTCGGCAGAATGAGAGAATACATTTCTTCATGTTAATCTTAATATTAAACAAGGGGAACACGTTTCTTATAAGATTTCATAATCGACTGATTCTCGTACAGTAAACTTGTTTCGTTTTTATTCTTTTTTTTTAGTTTTTTGATTTTTTAGTCTAAAATATTGTTTTTTACAAGACAATTTATAACTAAAACTATAAATAATTCTAAGATAAATCTAATTTCGTAACAATATATATTCTGTGTCCTTATGAGTAGAGAAATTGATTTAACAACGTTCGTGCTTATGTTGAAATGGTTTTATGAAAGACCCCAGAAGTTTTGGGGACTAGGTTAGGATAGGTAGAAAGGCTGGTGCGAAGTCAACTTTACACCCTTACCCAGTGATCCATTGTGACGCATTAGTTCGTTAAAATAAAAAAATGAAAGGTGAAAGTAGTGGAAGAAAAACAACAGAAAAACAACACTACTAAACAAAAACTGCCCTATGTGCACCTCGTACACAGTCTCTTGTTGTGCAGCCAGGTCATTCCCATTACGAAACCCATAAGATTCTCGAGCCAATAATCCTACTCAACTCACAGGTAGCCTAAGAATCTACTACCCAGCCACATCAGCCTTCTGTACTGCAGCCTGGAACAGTGACAAAATGTGATCAGATGTCTTCAGCTCCACCGGGTCCTCACACAACCCGCACATATCCGACAAGTCAGACCCCAGCCTCCCCGCCATCCTGACTGGTATACAGTGATCTGTGATAATACCTATCAAGGCCTTTTTCTTGCCCAGCGAACTTCCTAAGCACTGGCCATAGCGTGCGCGTTTCCCGGCTGTGCGTTCCGTTCCGCAAGTCCCGATCAGAATCCATTCCCTGATCTTTGCAAAAAGGAAGACTATTGGAGGACTGGCCGTCTCCAGATAATCAGGATCCTCCATTTCCGAGCCCAGTCTCGCCAACGCATCAGCCATCTCATTGCCGATGATGTTGCAGTGATCCGTACCCAGCACAGCCTCAACACATACTCCCCTAAGATTTCTTCCAGAGTCCTTCTACAATCATCCACTAGCTTGGAGTTCACAAAAGTGACCTAGCCCCTAGGAATGTTGCCTCTTACCAATTCCACGGCCCTCTAGACCCCCAAAACCTCTGCCTGAAAAACACTGCAGTCGTCAGGAAGCAAATCCTTTATACAATCTGCCCTTACCATACCAGCTCTCCCGAAACAGCAATATATCCCCCGCCAAACGCCCAAAATCGACCCTAGTGCCCACATAATTCGTGGAGCTGTGCGAGCCTATGTATCCGTACGGTGACTACCGGCCTCAGTGGCAACTTACACGCAAGTATAACGTCCAATCTGGCTTTAGGACAAGCGCTGCCACATCTGTCAATGCCGGCCTTAAAAACCTCAAAGCTTTTTTGATTGCCACAACTGACAGTTTCGATACCTTTTGCTCAGTCAGCCCCTTTAAACGCTTCTTCGTTCGGCCTTCCTTCCTTTTTCACACTTTATTGGTTCCCATAAAAGAGTTATGCCGGTGATCACCCGATTTTATTGCAGATGTGGTCTGGTGTGCCCTGGTAACAATTCCTTTTGTGATACCCTTTTTGGAGTCAAAGTCTGATATTGTTAAGACGTTGCCAGTCCTCATTTCGCGGCTAGTAGTGGGTAATTCGTCCCTAGGCCTAGCTCCCTTAATTGTGATAATAATGTCAGCATTAAAAGAACAGGGTGGTAAACTCTTACCCTCCTTTCGGATTCCCGTTTCCTTGTTTGAGCTCTTCCCAGCAGGGCCTGCCAATAGAATCGTGGATCCGTTCGAATCTTGCAACGTTCTTTCGGAGCTTCCTCAGCAGATGCCTATCCCGCCCATCGTGAAATGAAGAGCTATATGTTCTAGAAAGGCTTAGAAGACTGACACCACTCTTGGCTTTTTCATTACTCGATTGACTTTTCGATGTGACCTGGTCTGTCGCATCCTGCCGAACAATTGGTTTTGATACACTCGCCAATTTACTCTTTGTATCGAGTGTGAACACAGAAGTCGGTGGTTCAACCCCCTGGTCCTGACAATGAGCCGAAATCATGGTTACTTCGTGCCAATCATCAGAGCCCAAGGTCAGATCACCGAGTCTTTTCGAGGCCCAAGTACGAGATAGAGAGTCGATTGGGGAGTCTATCCAGTTAGACTCTGTCAGTTCTGTCATTAAATGACTTTTCTGTAGTAGAATATTCCTTTAGATACCCAGCAGATACGAGTCTAAATCTGCTCCCGAACCTGCTTAGTTGTCAATGATATCCCCTATACCAACTCCTATCACTGCGCCCGTTTCTTGTTTTTTAAATTTATCCAGCTTTCTAGTCCCACGAGTATGCACGTATTAGAAAGGATCATCTCGCGCAGTGACGGCTTGCACGAACTAGGCTAGAATTACAACTGACCTTTGCCATCAGAGTCAGAGGGAAGGTGCTAGCGACCTTTTTCTTTAACCACTAGGGTGTTCATCGGTTAACCGTTAATCGGTTAACCGATTAATTACTACTCGATTAACTGATCGGTTAATTTAAAATTGGATATTTTCGATTAACGAATAAACCGGTTAATTTCGGTCGATTAACCGATTAACCGAAGTAATAAAATTTTTAATTTTTTTGTAGTATTATAACATATTTTTTTGAGTTTTTAGTTAATTGTTTCGTCTCATGTACAAAAGGTATGTGTTTAGATAATATTTTTTCATACTTACAAAGAAGGTATTCAGTGATCTTCATTTTTAATAACTGTTTGCTATCAACACCTTTTTGTTTCACGTAATTCTTATACGTATGCGTTTAGGTGTTTGTTTCTTCTCATATCTTCTCATATAAATCTTTTAACAGAATTTGCCGAAATAATTAGAAGCGTTAAAATTAAAAAAAAAATTAAAACGGGACTCTAAAAGCATAATGGAAGATTTTATACGTTTAGCGAAATCCAGAAAAAGGACTGAGAAATTAGATATTCTGTATAGTTTTTCCAAATCAAGTTTTATCAAACCTAAAGAATAATCGCTTAAATTCTAGCAGCCGTATTTTTAAAAAAAAGTTGGCCACTGCTAACTAGAATACCGATTAAGCTTAGCAGCTTGTTAGCACAGAGTTTATCCATAACAAATTTTATCCATCTGCTAACTTTTAATAAATTAACTCTGAATATTAATGATGCAACATTATATTACTCAAAAATGCAACACGTTTTAAATTAATCAGCGCAGGTTTTGTAATATCAATTCATTTTTTTCCCTCCCCATATAAAAATTTTAAATGTTTTTAAATTAAAATAAATTTAAAAAGGGACTCTAAATAAAAAAAGACTGAATTAAACAAACAAAATTATTTAACATTAAGCCGCTGTTTTTTACAAGTTGGCAAACGTTTGGCAGCTCGTTAACAAGAGTTTAGCAAATCGTTAGCGTTGAATGAACTTTGTGCTAACTTCATACCAAATTTTCGTTATGATTACATCTGTAAACATTTAAGCCAAATTATTTTTCTAAAAGAATATTTTTTAAAGGGTCCTTAAACTATTGAAATAACTAATAAAATTATCTTACCGTTTATTTTTAACCGATTAATTACAATGTTAACCGATTAGAAAACTAAAACCTCGTTTAATTAATCGAGCGATTAACCGATTAGAGCAAAAGCCCGATTAAATGAATACCCTATTAACCACTAACTAGTCATGCAGGTCCTCCGCGCTGCGTTCAACCACCTTGACCTTAAAATATGGGGAAGTGTGATTAAGGGGGGAAAATGAACTTAGGTGATGGGAATATGATAGGAAATGGATAAAACCCTTGGTCATGCTAGCCTTAAAACGAATGCCTTCAAACTTGTTCCGACTGCACTGTTAGGATTCAAGTTCCAAGATAGACACTACAGCCGACAATTAAACCACCACATCGCGGCAAGATAGTTATTTAGCAATTTACTTCAATTTAAAAAAAATTGCATTTAATATTTTTAAAAGAGTTTTCTTATACATATGAATATAAATAAATGGTACATTTTTATATTAAACTAGCTTAACCCTGTGCGCTTCGCAACACTGACCCCGCACATTTTTATATTGAAATTTATAGTTTACTATAATAGTAGCTTTAACCACGTTTGAAGACTCTCCCTTTAATAGTTCTTCAGTTGAGCGATATTTAATGTATGCATCCTATGGGAGGTATTTCCCCCCCTGCGCCTACCCGCTTTATTTTTATTTTCAAAAGTGTAGTATACCATAAGAGTGACTTTTAGAAAGTTTGAACATTCTCACTATTACAGTTCTTAAGATATGCGATGTTAAACATTGGCGTCCTATGGGGTATTCCTATACCCCCGCTGCTATTTTATTTCAATTCCGGGGCTCAGAAGATGCTACTACAAAAAGTTCAGCAAAATGCGTGCAGCGGCTCTTAAGATATGCGATAATTAATATTGGCATCCTATGGGGGGTACCAATTCCCCTGCCCCTATCGAAAAAATAAGTAGCCTATTTTATTTTTAGGGCTCACGTGATGTTACTGTAAAAATTTCAGGAAAATCGGTTCGATAATTAATATTGGCATTCTATGGGGGGTACCAATTCCCCTGCCCCTATCGAAAAAATAAGTAGCCTATTTTATTTTTAGGGCTCACGTGATGTTACTGTTAAAATTTCAGGAAAATCGGTTCAGTAGTTTCGGAGTCTATAAAGCGACAAACAAACATACATAATTCATTTTTATATATGTACTAGCTTAACCCGGTGCGCTTCGCTACACTGACCCCGCACATTTTTATATTGAAATTTATAGTTTACTATAATAGTAGCTTTAACCACGTTTGAAGACTCTCCCTTTAATAGTTCTTCAGTTGAGCTATATTTAATGTATGCATCCTATGGGAGGCATTTCCCCCCCTGCGCCTACCCGCTTTATTTTTATTTTCAAAAGTGTAGTATACCATAAGAGTGACTTTTAGAAAGTTTGAACATTCTCACTATTACAGTTCTTAAGATATGAGATGTTAAACATTGGCGTCCTATGGGGTATTCCTATACCCCCGCTGCTATTTTATTTTAATTCCGGGGCTCAGAAGATCCTACTACAAAAAGTTCAGCAAAATGCGTGCAGCGGCTCTTAAGATATGCGATAATTAATATTGGCATCCTATGGGGGGTACCAATTCCAATGCCCCTATCGAAAAAATAAGTAGCCTATTCTATTTTTAGGGCTCACGTGATGTTACTGTAAAAATTTCAGGAAAATCGTGCGATAATTAATATTGGCATCCTATGGGGGGTACCAATTCCCCTGCCCCTATCGAAAAAATAAGTAGCCTATTTTATTTTTAGGGCTCACGTGATGTTACTGTAAAAATTTCAGGAAAATCGTGCGATAATTAATATTGGCATCCTATGGGGGGTACCAATTCCCCTGCCCCTATCGAAAAAATAAGTAGCCTATTTTATTTTTAGGGCTCACGTGATGTTACTGTAAAAATTTCAGGAAAATCGTGCGATAATTAATATTGGCATCCTATGGGGGGTACCAATTCCCCTGCCCCTATCAAAAAAATAAGTAGCCTATTTTATTTTTAGGGCTCACGTGATGTTACTGTAAAAATTTCAGGAAAATCGGTTCAGTAGTTTCGGAGTCTATAAAGCGACAAACAAACAAACAAACAAACAAACAAACATACATAATCCATTTTTATATATATAGAAGAAGAAGATAGATATAGATATAGATGAATTATCTTACACAACAAAGTGGAGCTTTTTTAAATTTTCTGAAATAAAAATAACTGATCCTTATGTATTGCTGATGACGATGGCGTTTAGTTCAGTCCTAAAAACTTTTTTATGCAAATTGTCTGAAATCAAAAAAACTGATCTTTACGTATTTTTGTTCACTGTTAAATGTTGTCCACTGTTAAAAAAAAATACTTTAATTTTTTTTTTTTTTTACTTCAGCCAAAATAATTTTGTTTTTATGCCAAATTGATCATTCATAATATAATAATGGCTACTAATAAAATACGTTGAACGAATAATCTAGTCAGTTTTTGTCTATCCTTGAACATTTGGTATATGTGTATGTACATATCGTCATCTTAAAGACCTAATAACCTATCTGCAAATTTCAAAATTGAGTTTTTTGTGGTTTTCAATTCCCTATATCATAACGCATATGTGTAATATTACAAATGACCAAGTGATAACCAAATAACCTATCAGCAAGTGTACAATTTTCTGAATCCAAATAACCTAATTAACCATTTATTTAATTTAATTTTTTTTTTTGAAACGTAGTTACATTTGATTTGTTATTCTTTGTATTTTATTAAATTTTATTTATGGTTAGATGTGAAAAGAAAATAAAAAAAAGTGTTAAAAAGCAACAAAAAGAGTTCCATAATCGAAAATAGTTTTGAGGACAACGTGAAAGTTCCTAAAACAGTCAACAAAAAGAAGAAAGTTGTTATTTATTCATACTTATTAGTACTGCTGATAGGTTTTAGGGTTTCAGATTTTTACAATTCCAAATAACCTAAGTGACAACATAAGCAGTGTTTAGAAAAACAAAATTTTCTCAACCGATATTTCTGGTTTCATTTTAATCAAAATATGTCATTTTCGCTTCAATATTGTAAATAGTTCCAATTTTATAACGTTTTTCCCTCTTCTGTAATTTTTTGAAAACTGCAGAAAGGTTATTTCGTCTTTAAGGTGACGATATATTTTATTTTAATGTGGTACTATTTAAAACATGTAGAAAACAAGGCAAAATATGAAATTGTTTTTTTAATATTTCAGAACCCTTTTAATGGAATAAAATTATTTTTTTACTAAAAATTATTCGTTTGAAAGTCTAGTTTGTGCATACTTTAAAAAACGGGCGAAAAAATGGATTTTTTAAGGTTTAATAGACTAACCTATAAAAATATAATATTAAATAGCATTGCCATACAAGTTAGATTTCCTGATATACTCACCAATATGAGTACAGCAACTCAAATGAAAGACATTTTTGTGTAGTTTAGAGTTGTGTCGGTCATGAACGACCTCGTTCAATTGAACGGATCAGTCAGACGAACGATGAACGGCCGTTCAGTTTCATCGTTCAATTTCGTTCAATCGTTCACTTGGGTCTCTTGGGTCTTCTTGTCAGAAGTTCACTTGTGTAAAGAAAAACTGGTTGAAAAGAAACAACAATACGATTGTGGTTTATATGTTATACTTTATTGTTTTATATTCTTGTATACATATGTATTTATTATACGAATATGCTATACATATCATTATATGTATACTTGTTTCTTTTAACACGTTGCCATATTCAATCAATTGTGAATGACTGAACGAAAATCACAAAAGACAAACTGACCCAAAAGACAAACTGACACAAAAGACCCACTGACACAAAAGACAAAGTGACCTGAAATGAACGATTGAACGAAAAGAACGAGCTCGTTCACTGATTCGAATTGAACGATAATGACCGGTCACTTAAACGAACGATTAAGCCCAAGACTAGTGTAGTTTGTGTGCTGTTTCTAAATAACAGGCAAGTGACTGTGTAGTAGATTTTATATGAAAATCATTCAAAAAATGAATGCATTAATAAATAAACTAGAAAATATTTAAATGTTTGGAGGGTCGTTCGTGAAAAATTACGCAAATAATACAAAAGATGGTGTGAAATTATGAAAATATTAAATGTCACTATATCTTTGAAACTAGAGCTTCTAGAAAGTAATGATGCCATCATAACCAGCACTCTCCATTTAACCAGAAACAACAATGGCCAGAAGTCTGCAAAATTTTGGTGTGTTGCCCTGTGTTATATATATATGTATTTGTCTTTTTTTAAGCATTTTTTGGTTTGGTTCATTTAATTGTTATACCGATATATACCGTTATAAGATTCTGTACCGGTATACCGAATACGATATAATTAAATTACAATCCCAATACCGAAATTCAAAATAGTTTATTACTGATGCCAATACTTAACTAACAAATATTTTAATACCGATATCTATATATACCGAAATTCGTTTCGTTCGCCAACCTTAATAAAATTCCTGAAAATGAGATGTTTTAACATAAAAAAGTTGAAAGTTCCAGTTCAATGTCGCTCTTATTTAAGTAACTCAGTTAGGCAAATTTTGTAAAGATTGCAGCATACTTGTTTTACAGCAGTTTTTTAAGTTTTATTAACTTTCGACGTATAAATACAAAAATATTTATATTGCTAACATACATACACATACGTACATATATGTATATACATATGTATCTTTTATATAAATTTTTAGTTTATGGCATTGTACAAACATACTTGCTTTTCATAACATTTTAACATATACAATTCTGTTTCTCTTAATATTATGACCCTTTTTTTACTTTATTTGTGTGTTATAATTGTCTTGGCTACCTGTAAGAAAAATCCCATCTTTCTTAATCATCCTAAACAGATACAAGCAGCTACCTTCAACCGTGGCTGACAGATAAACAGAAATAAAGCGATTAGAATAGTATGTATTTTTGAATTTTCAAAATGTTTTCTATCCAAGAACAACTAATAGTATTTTAATGACTTAACCACAATTTTCTCTTGGTGCACTCTTACTATTTTGCATAAATCTATTAGTCTACCATCAACTACATTCCGACTTGGATGTTAGAAATAAAAAATTCAATTCAAGTGTAACAAAATTTCTAAGTTTTATTTTAGGGGAAAGAGACAAAAAACAAGTTTAGCAAGAGAAAACTTTGTTCGTTTTTGTTTTCTTACAGAAAAATAAATATTACATGATTGAAACAAGTATGCAATCTCAACACCTTCACTTCAAACACCACATACATAAATAATCAAGTTATTTTATTTCATTGCAGTACAAAAAAAATGTGATAATAGCACTGATAACATTTAAAAAAAAATTACTATAAAAATAAATAATAATAACAAGTGAAAAAGAGTGATTGACTTTATACTATATTATGTATTCCAAAGAAAATTCTGTAATAATTTTTTTGGTTTCTCTACTTGTAGCGTGAGCCGATTTTCTTTTTTATCATGCGCTTAAATTTAAAAGCTGTTCTTTTGATACTTACCGTTGCCGTCGTGGTTATAACATGTGCTGTTTATATGCGTTGCGCGGAATTTACATTTCCTCATGATTTGGTGAAAAGATGGGATCGTAAATTATATGCAGTTGGCGGCAATACAGACTTACTTAATAATAATTTAGGAGAGGGGATTGGTGGGGCAGAAGGAGACGGCAGTGACTTAACACCCCTAAAAGATATAGAATGCCTAATAAATCAAGAATATACCATACGATGTAAACGCGACGAAGAAGATCATGAGGTCTATGTGCCATTTTCATTTATACGTAATTACTTTGATATCTCCGGATCGATGAGTAATCCGGCCTCTCCTCAAGCCATTGAGGGCAATAATGAAGTACAAACAGTAGTACCAAAATTCATTTGGATGCATAGTACAGCAAAAATAAATTTGCCAAAAGGCAAATATGATCCCCGGGGGTTGTTTATGTATTTTGAAAATTATAATGTTGAGGTAAGCGTGAAATGTTGATTGAGGTTTAAAAAAAAAAAAGATTTATATAATTTTATATATTACTAGGTACGTGATCGTGTTAAATGTATAAGTGCTGCAGATGGTGTGCCTATTAGTACGCAATGGGAAAAACGTGGCTATTTTTATCCTACACAAATTGCCCAGTTTGCTTTATCACACTATAGCAAGAATCTCACAGAGCCGGAGCCAAGAATAAGAGTAAGATTTTAGTTAGTTGGTTTAGTTTCTACTTGTATTTTAAAACTTTCTAATAGTTTAACAAAACTTAAAAATCATGATCTGTATTGACCACATACATTTTTGAATTTTTTTAAATACATTCCATATCTTTTAATATTACACCAAAACTTTTGATCAGTATTTTGGATTTTTCTATTGAATTTCATATAACTTCCATCTACAATTGAAAAACATCTGTTTGTCTTTATTAAAAACGGCATTTGTTTGGAACATACAAAAATTGCTTATTTTAAAAACAAGATGGAGTTTTTATTAATCGAAATTAAAAAATTTCAATATCCATTAAAAGTTAAACCATTTAAAAATAAAAGCTTCTGTAATATATTTGAAATTTTTGACATTTTTGAATTTTTTTAAATACATTTCATATCTTTTAATATTACACCAAAACCAAGGCGAATTCATTACAGGTGATCCTAAAAGCCCTGCTGATAACTTTTTTTCTTTAGCTTTATAATTGTTGGATGTCAAAATTTTGTTTATTATCTTTGTTTCTGTTTTGATTTGTTTCGGTTTTTGACATTGTACAATGATTTTACAAAAACAAATTGCTTGTGGTTTTTGTACGAGTTGTACTTGTTGTACTACCGAGATTACCTGGAATGAATTCGCCTTGACCAAAACTTTTGATCAGTATTTTGGATTTTTCAATTGAATTTAATATAACTTCCATCTACAACTGAAAAACATCTGCTTGTCTTTATTAAAAATGGCATTTGTTTGGAACATACAAAAATTGTTTATTTTAAAAACAAGATGGAATTTTTATGAATCGAAATTAGAAAATTTCGATATCCATTATAAGTTAAACCATTTAAAAATAAAAGCTCTTGTAATATATTTTAAATACACACAATCAGACAGTTCTGAATTAGAATAAAACGGCTGTTTCCACTATTATAAAAAATAAAATAAAACGATTTTCTTTTGAAGATTTTAGAAAATGCTGACATCGTACAAAATTCATGGTCTTTACCGAAAAGCAGTAATCTCACACGAAAATGGCATCCAAAATTCAATTCATCGGTTATCCAATATGAAACTGCCATAGATTTTCATAGCGCCATTACACTTAATAATATAGATCAAATATTGGACTTAGTTTTAAATATTGATTTACTACTCATAACAAATAGTAGCAGCCTTATGGTGACAGTAGAAAATCATGAAACAAAACGAACTTATCGGGTACACTTTATACCGGCCGACCTATTGTTAAGTGTACAAGATGAGAATATTTATTATGGCCTCGGCGTACAGGCTCTTAACAAGTGGCGTCATTTAACACGTGACCTTCACATAGATGTTCAAAAGGGTCTGGCTATGGAGAGTCCCAAAAAGTCGGGAATTAAAATAAAACGTTCTGAATTGCGTATTGTTTCTATATCGTTAATGGGTATAGGTTTCTTTGACAACATAACATTGTCGACGTACAATCATTTGGCACATTTCTATGATGCAGCTGAATGGTTTGTAAATAATCAAGATTTACGCACTGGTGGCTGGCCCAATCCAGTGCGACGAAGTTTAAATGGTTTTGCCGAATTGAGGTCAGGGTGGCTGTCTGCCATGGGCCAGGGTCATGCAATATCGGTGCTAGCCAGAGCATACTGGCATTCGGGCGGTGATAAAAGGTACTTAAAAGCGGCATCATTAGGGTTAAAACCTTATAGGGTGTTTTCGAAAGATGGTGGTGTGCTGGCTCAGTTTATGGATAAGTATTATTGGTAAGTACATGACGTAACATTTGATTTTCTAACATTTACATTTGCCAACAAAGTTTATACTAGCTATATTTTTATAAAATTTGTTAGCAAAGAAATTTTCACGATAAAATATCTATTTAAAAAAAAAATAAATCTAGAAATTAATAGTTTTAGAGGAATTTACTCTAAACTTAAAATATAAACGAAAAATTATAACTAACAATATATTTACCTCAAATTTTTTCAGCAAAAAAATAGCTTTGTAGAGTAACTTGTAAAGTATAAGCAAACTCTATATCGGACTAGTTGGAATGTGTTTCTAACAGGGCTGTGGAGTCGTCCGAAAAAAGTACTAACTCCGACTCCGACTCCAAACGCTGAAATTTTTTAAGTGCGACTCCGACTCCGACTCCTACTCTAACCGTGATGCGAAATGAATGAGACGTAAAATTATTTCTCTTTTGTGTAGAAACATCTTTATTAAACGAATTATGGGAATCCCCGCGTAATGTGCATAAGAAAAACATGAGTGTTATGGTAGGAATTAAAGGCAGGCCGATAAAGATGTTTCTACACAAAAGAGAAATAATTTTACGTCACAATTTTTCTAATACATACTAGTATTTACGCGCTATAGTAACACTTATTCTGTACAATGTTGAAAATATTTCAGCATTGATGGTTAAAAAATTCTGATATTAAAATTGTTGGCAATTCCTGTCATTAACATTTTTTAGCATGAGTAAATTATTTAAAAAATCACACATCTTTTTTCAACTAGATCAATAACTGAGTATAAGTTTTGCTAATGTAATTTAGACTTTTTCCCGCACGTATAAAAAATATACCTAAATATACTTAAATAGTAAAGTACTTGAATCAACTATTTCTCATAAAATAAATTAAAATCTACTTATTCATATTGATCTGTAAAATATTGCATCGCCAATTTCGAAGAATTTTTATATTGGAAAATATTAGAAATTTTTTTAAATTTTTTATGCCGAAAAATTTTGGAGTCGCAGTCGCGCGTTTTTTTGGATAAAGCGACTCCGACTCCGGTACAAAAACCTCAACTCCGACTCCACAGCCCTGGTTTCTAAATCAATTGCTTTACTAAGTTCATGACAAAAATTACATTTTCTTAATACTAAAAAAAGTTATGAATGAAAAATCCGAGGTACCACAAAAACTGTGATTAGAAAAATTGATTACCCTAGTGGGTAATGTGAAATACTATTACATATTACCAGAAACAAAATGGTAATATAAAAACATATTCAATTTAGCTTATAATTTTTTTTAATTTTAATTAACTTACAACATAAGATGACATAACTTGCTGTTCAAAAAAATGCAATGAAAATTATTCCTCAGTCTTCATGGCTATTGGTGGAATAAGGTTTTAGAATACCCGTCTTCATGTATTCCATATTAGCCGATTGGCAAACTTTTATATAAATTTATGTACCGTTTTAAAATTGTCAACGCCTCAATCTATACAGCGTTTGAAATTTTAAAACGCAAAATTTTAGAAAGCAACAACAGAATTACAAAATATTTATGACATTGTTTGTGCTTTCAATGTTATTCTTGGCGTTACGTTGCGTTTTACATGATTAGGGCCTAAATAATTTTTTGTAAGCTATGTTAACATACAGGAAAAGTTTCTAAATAACATTTTGTTTGGGAAATAAAGGGGGTCCCACATTACCCGCGTATTCCACAATACCCGAAGTTACTTTAATATAAGTCAATTGGCCTTATAAGGCTTTTTATGTTACAGTCAAATAAATAAATAATTGACAGTCTGTTTTTTGATGACTAGCGCAAAACTCGCTCATTAACTTACATTTAAAACAAAATTTTAAAATTTGGTTTTTGTTTTTAATGTAAGTTTAACAAGTAAATTGCGCTCATCATCTTAAACCTGTGCATAAATGTGTTAACTATTAAAAAATTTTCTTTAAAAAAAATTCTTGTTTTGAAATTTTTTTTTGTTCAAAATATATACTATGAATATACAACTAAAATTATTTCCATTAAACGAGTTTCGCCACTAAAGTATTTTCTTGTAATTTGCAGGTATGAAGAATATCCAACAACTCCAGCTTCTTTTGTCTTAAATGGTTTTATTTATTCCCTACTTGGACTATATGATCTTAATTCTACGGCTCCCTCCAATATTGCCAATGAAGCTGGTAAACTTTTTAATCAGGGCATGATATCCCTTAAGAAAATGTTACTTCTCTATGATACTGGCTCTGGTACCAGTTATGATCTGCGTCATTTGAGTTTAGGCGTGGCGCCTAACTTAGCACGTTGGGATTATCATGCCACGCATGTTAATCAACTGCTGCTTTTGGCAACCATCGATTCAGACCCAATTATTACACAGACTGCCGAGCGTTGGAAGGGTTATATGTTTGGTAAACGTGCTAAACATAATTGAGTGTGTCTGAGACCAGGGAGTAATACTGTACGCCGTTGCCATAAATATAAGCGCACAAAACAAACTCCCTTGGTTTCACGATAATAACACTGTGAAAGATAAACTGGTTTACTAAACTACTAGTACTTCTTCTCTTCCTTAAAAAAAAGCAACCAGAAAAAAAACATTAAAATGAAAATGATAGAGAAATAAGTGATATTTGCACATTTGAACTTAAGTATTGTTATTTATTTTTGTACTTGAAAACAAATTGAAACACAAGAAATTAAACTTTCCTAAAGTTAGTTTTTTTTATAATTTAAGTTAATTTTTTGAATTTATGATGAAATCTATGTTCTTGTCTTTTTGTAAACAAACATGTGTATAAAATATAAAATACTGTTATAAACAGTATTTTAAGAATCTTTTAATAGTATTAAATTTTTTATTTTATTTTTATTATATTTTTTATACATATTGTTTAACTGTTTATGTCTATTTTTTATAATTTCAAAAGTATTTACTAATGTTTTGGTGCTGTTTTTGTTTTGTATTTTATTCTCTGCTTAAATGTACCTTTTTACAAACTTATAGTAACAATATAATCTTTTTTATTTTGCCATTTACATTTAACAAACTAAAAAAAAACTAATAACTTTTCGATACTTTAGCATTTACTCAAAAGTGTATGTAAGTTTAAATTATGGAAATTTGTTAAATGAAAAATGTATACCTACAGGTTTTTAAAAAACCTACTGAACAATATTTATTAACATTTAAAACTAAACTGTATTTTCACAGTAACGATAGCAAATCAAGAATATATAAACTTAACTAATAAAAAAAAGAGTAAAAAAAATTTTAGGAAATTGTAAAATTATTTTTAATACGTTAAAAATTACACCATTGCAAGATAATTCTACAAACAAATTAACAATCAAAATTTTATTATGGTTATTTGTGGGAAATATTTTAATTAAATACTATCCCTATTGGGCTTTGACATTTATGTTTTTTTTTTTTTATCATTGTTACCCAGCTTTTCGAGGTGGGTGTTAAATGTAAATAACTAGCTTTTCAGGATAGTCGTTTCCATACATTTACGTTACTTTCTGTTCAGTAAGCATAAATGAAAAATATAAACTTACCTTAAAGCGTTCCTGCACAATTGTGTCAGTGAGAGAATTTATGAGAGAGGGGGTCACATACTCACTTAAAATAGCTCTTTGGGCAAGTTTGGTAAAGCTGTCTTTTGTTTCGTTCGTTTCAGTTGTGAACCGTTTTGGCTCGTAAAAATCCAAAATTTTTTTACAAAAACTGTGGTCATTGCTAAAATTTTTAGTTTGCTCCTTTCTTTATAAATGTAAACAAGAAACACTATAGAACATTAAAATATAATAAGGTGATTCATTTCACACTACAATTGTTGTTTTATAGCGAAGATCAGAACACTATATAATGTTCGTTACTTTATTAAAAATAGTTACGAATGGTTGTGTTCGTATACACAAACACTAACTGCCAGTTCATCGATTTCGAACGTTAACGTTCGCATAGAAAATAACATTTAAAACAGCAACAAAATTTTAAAATTTGTTTTTGGTTTAAATGTTATTTTCTATGCGAACGTTAACGTTCGAAATCGTTGAACAGACAGTTAAAAAAATAGATATCGTTTTTATTTTTGAACACTTATTGCAACTGACTATTTGTTAGTAAATAGTATGTGACAATAACATGATAGTCGTCCTGTTATTGCCAATTTCACCAATTTATTTAAATCAGGGACCGAAAATAACAGTTATTTTGAACTTTTAAAACAAAAAAAGCATATACAGGTATGTGATGAAAATCGATCGATTTCGAAACGAGCGTTTTTAAAAGGTGTGATGAATTTCGAGCGATTTTAAAATCCATTTCTGACTTAAAGTCTTCAATTTTTGTTTAGAATACACATTTATAATATAAAATTTAAAAGAATAAAGACAGAAAATAAAAGGAATATGTATTCAAAATCCATTTTAAAAGATGCTAAAAACGATATATGCGGTCACAATCGTTTCATTTTTATAATCGAATTCCATCACATACCTGATAGAAGTAAATATTGACAAACTGATTCAAGTATACCATATTAATTCTTTTGAACTTTTCTATGATAAAATATTATGATTTTGAGTTTTGATTTTTATCGATCAAAAATTACAGTTATTTTTTGATTTATATTTTTTTAGACAAAAAGTAAGAGTTAGTTTTTTTTTTTTTTTTTTTTTTTTTTTTTTTTTTTTTTTTTTTTTTGACAAAAATAACACTTAATTTTTGATTTTTTCGATCAAAAATTACAGATATTTTATGATTTTTATTTTATTGAACAAAAATAACAATTATTTTTGATTTTTATTTTTACAAGCAAAAATAAAAGTTTTTCTTTACAAAAATGTACGTGTCATAATTATTGAGTTGTCTTTAAATAATTATTTTAATATGTGATTATCATTGGAATATCTTGAAAATATTTAAAGTCAACCAAATAATTATAACACGTACATTTCTTTAAAGAATAACTTTTATTTTTGCTCGAAAAAATAAAAATCAAAAAATAATTGTTATTTTTGTTCAATAAAATAAAAATCATAAAATAAAAATCATAAAATAACTGATATTATTGTTCAAAAAAATAAAAATCATAAAATAACTGTTATTTTTGATCGAAAAAATCAAAAAATAACTATTATCTTTGTTCAAAAAAATCAAAAAATAACTGTTATTTTTGTTCAAAAAAATAAAAATCAAAAAATAACTGTTATCATCTGACTTTTAGAAAAAAAGGAATAACTGTTACGGTCCCTGATTTAAATATCAATTTTATTTATCAAATTTATTTGGCCTATGGGCTAAATCGGCTTACTGAATTCTACTTAGTAAACAAATTTAAAATTAAATAAGTACTTAGTACTTAACAACAAAAAAAAAAACTAAAAAATTTAAATAATATTTTAACAATAAATTTTAATAAAAAGGTCACTTAAATTGCACAACATATCAAAACAAATCCCAACAATTCCATAAAATCTTAAATACATAAAGACCAAGGCGATTATATTGCAGGTGGTCTTAAAAGTCCTGCTGTAGAGCTGCAAAACTATCTATAGCCGGCCCAATCGATAGTTTCGATAGTAAGCCTAAAAACTATTTATAGTATCTATTTTTATGTGCCACAGAAGTTTACTACTTTCTAGTAACTTTAAAAATTTTCCGATAGTATCGATAGTGATAAAAAACTATCGATACTATCGATTGTTTTGCAGCTCTACCCTCCTGATAACTTTTTTTAGCTTTATAATTCTTAGATGTCTAAAACAATCGTTTTTAAAACGACCGTTTTTAGCAGGTGTGATGAGGAAAACAAAGGAAAATGTATTAGAAATTAATTTTTAAAGATACTGAAAACGATATAATCTTTTCAAATCGTTTTGTTTTCAAAAGCGTTTTTCATCACATGCCTGATTATCATTGTTTCTGTTTTTGAGATTGCACAATGATTTTATAAAATCCAATTCTTGCGGTTTTTGTACAAGTTGTACTTGTTGTAGTACCGAAACTACCTGAAATGGATTCGCCTTGATACGGACATTTAAAAACTATCGGATTATAAGCGCCTACTATGTTAAATACAAACAGCTTTAATTTATGTTTAAAATTCGTTTTTCTAGTCAAATAAAAATAAAATTATATGAAAAACTATGTATGTATATTAAAATATGAATTGATATTTATCTTAATAGAATTTGTGAAATTGGCCATTAGTATATACATATGTACTTATTATGTATGTATTTATATAAATACTTTCAGTGTGGTGGTTTTTACTACTTCCCAGAAGGGAAAATGAAGGAGTACGGATGCCTTCTGGAAGGCCTTTGTACTCCTTCTTTTAGATGTACAAGGCCTGCTCGCTCCATTCCATACTCATATCTTTTTTACACACGTTGCCATTGCGGGGAGGCCTTCCTGTCTATCTCTTCATTGGCAGGCACATATGTATGTACATAAGAATGGCAACTAGATATACAAAAGTAATTCTTTTGCTTTGTCAAAAAACTTCCGTTTTCTCGCTGGGTTATGATTACTAAAGTATGTAACCTAAAGGAAACCTGCGTGCAATAGTATCGAAGTCACCAGTTTTGTCAACTATTTTGGTGACTTTTTGGCGACATTGACAACGAAGTGTCTACACTTTTTTATTCCTTTAAAGCTTCGTTCACAACGTCATCAACATTATCACTGGTGTTCACAGTAAAGCAGCAATTTTTTCACAACCAAACACATTTTCGATTAAGAACCAGTTTGCAAATTTTGCCCAGAACAATATTACGTATGTACATACATACATATGTATATATACATACATATATTATTATTTTTGAAACTTTTTGTTACAATTTCATTTAAAACTAAATAAAATTAGTATAAACTTCATTTTCATATGTATAAACATTTTCGTTTTTTCATCTATCTTATTTCTATCGTTTTTCGAACAAAAATGTAACTAAAGTTTTATGTATTTAAAAAGTTGAGTCTACTTCTACTTCATCAACAATTTGTATGAAATTATAAATGACGTTTATAATTGTTTAATTTAGTTTTGAATAAAAATTTTAACAAAATTTTTTAAAAGATAATAATATATACGTAATATTGTTGTGGGCAAACACGAAAGAAAAATTTTTTATGAATTTTTGGTTTTTTTTATACAATAATTAAATGTTAAAAAACGAATTTTCATTCCACATCTTCTTTAAAAAAGTACCAAAAGAGTACTAAAATGTACTTCTGATTCTCTGGTTTTAAGGTCTACATATGGTCTCAAAAGAACTACCTAGTCAATAGTACGAAGTTCGTACTACGAACGTCAGTAGTAGTTTTCCGTACATGTTAATGTCTATAGTAAATAACATTGTCTAGGGTATAATAAGTCACTAGTACTTGTGGCTGTGTCAGTAGTGAATCAGATTCACTAGTGAAATTTCCTACTTATAAGTATATAAAGGAGAAAATATAAGTAAAATAGTTTATATGAGGATTTTTACCCAACATAACCAATTTATAAAATAATTACACAATTTTCAAACATTTTTTTCCGATTGAACTTCATAACATTCTAATTATTATTATTTAGAAATATATTAAGAAGACTTTTCAACAAATTAGCATGTTATAAAATGCAACTGCATACAACTTTTGTCCAAATTTCAAAAATCCCCTTATCATATGTGCATATGCTTATTTTTTTGCATTAAAATATACATACAACATCTTTTTTACAAATCGGCAAAGCCATGCCAGTTAAGAACACTTTCCTCCTTTGCTTGTCAACCGAACTTGAACAAAAATACACCATTTGAGAGGTGCTTACTTTCAGAAGTGCACAATATATGTATATATATAAAGAGGACAGGTGTGTAGCACTTTTTTAAAATTCAGTTTTTTATGGAGTAAACGGGTATAACCTTTATTTTGTAACTCCTTCATCACTCCATCTATCTTTTAAACTAATAAACATAGAAATAAAGACTATATTAAATTCGTAACTTATCTAGAAAATACAAATATAAGTTTGGTACTTTTTCTAAATTCGAACGTGTAAGGCGTGAAAGTCGGTACCTATTAATGTTCTTTTTTTTAGAAAACATTTTTCTCTATTCATTGACATATCGAGCCATAACCGCAAAACAAGCTCAAGAGACAAAAACAAAGTTTTAAAGGAGAAGGTTTTTTTTAATTATAATTTATAAAAATGTTGTATGAAAATTGGCGCTTAAGCTAAAATTGTTTTTGCTATAAAATCGTAACGGTACCTTCTTTGAGGTGATGCAAGTGTTGTCAATAAAATCATTTATTAAAAAAAAAACGAAAATTGAAAATGTTGTCGCTTAAGCCTTTTTTTGCAGTTATGGCTTGATATACATAATATGTAACATATGCTGCATGCGGTAGTTTTTGTATTTTCTATAATATTGAATTTAGATACATAAAATTATAGGTGTAGGGTCCTAAGTGAATGATAACCTTTTAAGAAGAAAATTGTTGTTACTTTTCTATTCTTCAACTGGTACATTTTCAATTTTTTTATATTGGAGCTATAAATATAAAATTAAAATTGCATCGTCCCAAATAAGAATATGTAAGAGGGAGCTTTTTGGTACTTTTCGTTCTACAACTGTTACTTTTTTTAATTTTCGTTAATATTAGACCTGGAAATATAAAATTAATCATGCACTGTCCTGAGGGGATGAGAATCTATAAGAGGGGACGTTTTGGTACTTTTTTGTTTTTCACCTGGTATTTTTTGAATTTTCATGAAAATTTGACCTGGAAACAAAAAAATTAAACATGCAAAGTGCTGAGTGGTAGAAAATCTATAAGGGAACTTTTTGGTATTGTTTGTTCTTCAGCTGGTACAGTTTTAATTCCCGTTTGTATTGAACCTAGAAATATAAAATTAAACATGCACTGTCCTGAATGAATAAGAATCTTTAAGGTCTTGGTACTTTTTTGTTTTTTAACTGTGTTTTTTTTAATATTTTTATCAATACTGTACCCAGAAAAATAAAATTCAACATGCAGAGTAATTGAGAATCTATAAGAGGAGACTTTGAAACTTTATTGTTTTTCAATTGGTACTTTCTGATTTTATATGTTATTGAACTTACAAAATTAACTTAAACATTCACGGACTTGAGTGGAAGATAGCATATAGACTGGTGGTTGGTTGCTCGCCAAATCGATCCACTAAGATGGGGAAAACACAAAAGATCTAAACATGTAATTTCACATATGTTTGTATGTTAAAATGGTGTAGTTTTAACTATTTAAATATAATTTTATGTTTCCTCTTTATCAGCAAAATATTTAATTAGAATTAAATGACCATATCTATTAATTTCCTTTCCATCTATAGAGAGCTGAATTATTATTTATATTTATGTTTTTAATATTATATATTTTAATTGAAGCACATTTATATATAAAAAAAAATCAGAAAACAAAGAAGGAAACTAAAACTTTAATTAATTGTTAAATGCTGTGTAGTTTTTATTGTAGTTACGTAATAAAACGTTTCAGTAGTTAACGTTAAAAAATAATTTATTCTTAGTTATATACATAATTACATTAAATTATAATAATTGAAAAATAAAAAAATAAGGAATTTTAGAACAATAAAACAAATTTTGTAGAAATTAACAAAAAAACTTAAATAAATACTATGTATAACGAATTTTCTAAACTCTAAATTAATGTTTTTTTTTTTTTTTTTTTTTTTGGAAATGGTTGGGTGCACTACTATATACAGAGAAAGCTTTACTCACGGACAGCTCTCATGTCAAAGACGTGAACAGAAATTACTTAAGGCTGAAGTTTTCTCTGTACATGCATAGATTATTATGTATGTAAATCCGTCTTTATAAAACTTGTCTATAGTATAGTCAAGGCGAATTGAATTGTATTAGGTTAAGGAAACTCTTCGATAATACAAAAACAACTTAAGTTGAAAATATTTTTAAAACTGAGATAGAAATTTTCTATGCAAACGTTAATCAAAATAGTTAAGCAAGCAGTAAATTTTTTTTTTATATTTTGTTTTAAATTTTCGCTAGCAACAATTTTGTTTTTTCTTCGATCTTATTTGATATATTTTCCTTTCATTTTTCGAACAAAAATGTAACAAATTTTTTTTTTTAAAAGTTGAGTCTACTTCAGCAACAATTTGTATGAAAATGTATATGACGTTTATAATAATCTTATTTAGTTTTGAATTTAAAAAGTTTTCTTTAGAAAATAAACTCATTTAAAAGGTTTTTCATTAAAAATTAACTCTTTTTTTCAAGAGTCTTTTAAAAACTCTTTAAAAAAACATTTCTAGAAAAAAATTTACTAAAAAGTTTTTTAAAGAAAAAAACTTATTAAAAAGCCTTCTATAGAACATTTTTTTTAAAAGCTTCTAAAAACTCTTCAAAAAATTTTAAAAGGAAATTAGAAAAAAAAACTCTTAAAAAAGGTTTTCTATAGAACAACTTTTTGAAAAGTTTTCTAAAGAAAAATCTTTTCAAATTGTTTTCTATAACAAGTAAGAGTTCTGTACTTGGCTGTGCTGAATCTTTCATACCCTCCACCTAGACTTCGAATATATGTATAAGGAGTGGGCTCAATATGAGATCTATAATTTATAAACCAATCTTTATAGAAACTGACCTTACAGTATTATAGTTCGTTGCTGTTTTAGGAATATTAAAGGTTATTACAAAAAGTCATATTTATTTCAGAAATACTATTAGGCATATTAAATTGATATTCAGACGGGGATTTTATAATTGACCCATTTAAAATGATGGCTCGTTCTTAACAATATTCGTGAGTGTGATTTATAATTACAAAAAACAACTAGACAAAATGTCAATACAGTTAAGCTATGTGCATGTTCACACCTATTAAATATTTGACGTCCTACACGTAACCACTAGTTTTATTAAAGCATTGTTTGCTTTTGCAAAACGTTTAGCTAGATAAAACACCATTAGACAGTTTCTAAATTACATTATGCAATTATCTTCTTAGCAATAAAGTTTAGTACACATTCAGACAGTCAGTACTTGTCATATATATCGAATTTGTGCGAAATATTTTATCAATCCGTGCATTTCGCCAGTATTAATGTTTGTTTTTGTAACAAAGCTCGTCGGATATCTTTGAAGTTCGGCTAAAAGGTCTTAAGTAAAAAAGTAATTTTGAGTTTTTGATTGGATTTAACTCAATTTTTTTTACTCTTTCGTTTGGAATCAATAACTTAAGTTAACTGCTTCCATTCGTTACCATTTGCTCTTCAGGAAATAGTCAATTAAATAATTTTTAATTTAACATTACGAAAAACTATAGTTTCTGGCTTTAGACCTTTTTGCTGAACTTCAAATTATATGGAGTGTTTGTTCAATTTAACTGATATTAGTCCGTTTTAGAATAGAGTACGTAGGTTGGGATTGGTTGATTTTGGGGGTAATGAATTTGATGTGGAAGATGTTGCCCGTATTCTTTTGGGTAATCTTAGGCCAAATGGCATTGGAGAGTTTGATTTTGATGCCATTGCGGGCTCGTTTTCTTTTATTCCTGTTGCTAAATATGATTTTTTGAAAGCTTTGAATTCCATTCAATTAAATTTAACGGGCCATAATAAAATTCCTATTAAATTTATTAAGATTATATTTCCTCTTATATCTTCTATTCTTCTTCATCTGGTAAATACTATTTTAACTCGTTCAAAGCTTCCCGTTTCTTGAAAACTTGGCAGATTTGTTCCTATTCCTAAGAATGAACATTTTGATAAGATAATTTAGAATAAAATGTAGACGCATTTATTCATTTTGAGGAATCCTCTTTAAGTCTATTTTTAATCCTCTTTAGTTTAAATCCCTAACGGAGCCAATTGGAAGAAAATAAGATAGTAACAAGAATTGCACGTTGGTTTCTTTGGGCCTTAGTAATATTTTTATCAGATCGCTATCAGTACGTATCTATGAATGGTTATGACTCCAGTACTAGTCATATTACATCTGGTGTACCTCACGGCTCTGTACAAGTTCCAATATTTTTTCTTACCTATGTGATTATTTGTATATCATAACTGGGGAATGATATTTATCAGCCTTTTGTGTTTACAATGATATATTCTTATCGTTCCTTGACGATAGTAGGGATATACAGTAATATTAATAAAACTAAGACGAATGTCCTGAGTTTTCATTTAACCTAATCGGAGTCTCTCCTTTTTTAGGATATTTATTAAGGGCAGGCAATAGTTTTTATTAATTCTTTTAAATGCCTTGGTGTTATTTGTTATTCTAAAATATTTTCTGATCACATAAACCTTATCGATAATTAAACTTGTCTTATTTTAAGAAGACTTTATTAATTAAGAGCGTATACACCTAGACATGTTCAGAAGTCTAAATTTGGGCGGGATGGAAAAGTGGGCGTGGCACAAACTAATTTTTTTTGTATCTATTGAATGGTAGGAGAACAATTTTCCAAATTTATGGTTGGCAATGCACATCCGTCAAAAATTTGATGTTTTTTAATTTGCGGGCGTGACACCCGCCATAAAAAGACAATATGGTTTCCGTGTATCTGAAGAATGGCAAAAGCTACAGTTTACAAATTTTGTACACATTTCTTGAATATCAATACACAACTACTGTCAAAAAGTTGGCAGAATTGGATAAGTAAGCGTGGCACCTCACATACAAATTCCCTTACATACAAATACGTTCCACGACAATCGGTTCTACGCACCGGAACGACTCGGAATTCAAAGAACACTGACCAAGGATTGTCCACTCAGCAGTACCTGTTCTTCAGGTCACGCTGCTACAACAACACAATACAAATGCACAATATGTACATATATCTGCAGAACAGTAACAATAAAAGCTATAAGTACTTTTTTTTAATTGAGATTACATATGGAATTAGTAGGTGAAGTTCAGAACACAAAAGGTGAATGTGTAATTCTCAGCTGTAGCGAGATATGGCCACCAATTCTAGCAGTTGTCATTAAGTTTCGCTTCGAGCACACAAGGTATATGAGCACTTAATCTCAATTTTTTTTATAAATGCACATGTGCTTTAAGCTCCTCATTTGAACTTCAATAAAATTTATTTTGTAATTATCCCGTATATTGTAATTCTGAATAAACCACTAAATTGTTTAACATTTGTATTAATTTATTTTTTGGTAAAATCAAATATTTACAATTTTAACTTATAATAGGAAGAAGGAACAGTCATTATATTTACAGTAAATATTAAAAAAATTTGGTTTTGTTTATTATTATAAAAATTTAATATTATTTAATTGAAAAGGTAAAAAATAATATAAACATAAAATTAATTTAAGTTCTTTTATTCTTAACTAATAATAAAAATGTAACTATCAGCCATGTCACAGAGTACAATTCCGTTCGGAAACGGAATTCATTCCGTATTTTGGTGCTTCAGAAAATTATGAAAAACCTGTGCGGAATGCAACCATTTTTGTTTTCATGAAAGGAATGGGAGTTTTCTGTATCTTAAAGGCCAAAAAACTATCAAAATATACTTTCTATCAACAAACAAATATGTTTTCTTCGGTTCCGAACGGAATCATTCCGAACGGAATTGAACTCTGTGACATGGCTGTATGTATGTATTTCTATTCTAACTTGATTTTTAAAAATAAATTTCCTTTAAGGTCAGGATCGTCTTGAAGTTAAAATATGCGATTTAATAGAAGCATCACCAAAACGTTTTTTAGCCTCTGTTATAAAAGCATTTTCCATTTGATCGCATATCAAGTCAAAAAATAAATTGGCTATATTACTATGTAATAATGATTTAAATTCGAAGGCTACTTTAAAGTCCAATACACACGATTGAGGTATATCTTTTAGGCCCGGACTAAAGCGCCATTCGTTTAGTAAATAGTTAAAAAGTCGACCATCTTTGCATTCGGATGTAACCAAATATGGACATTTAAGTATGACATTTGAGGTATAGATTTCGTTAAGTGGTGGAAAGCCTACAATAAGATCCGCTTTAAAACCATACGAATGTTCGCTATGCACGTGGGATTTTTTAACGTAAGGAACAAATATGTAATAGTTTTTGACATCAGAAACAACAGAGTACATTTCATCCATGGAATAACTGAAAAGAAAAGTAGAAAAATTAAAAAAATGGAGGTAAACATTTACTTCAGCAGTGGATGGAATAACTCAAAAATGTGGGCAATGTCATGATTAATATTTTTTACGCGTTTTTTTAATTATAACAATGCGCTTCTCAATTTTGCAAGGTTAATATCTTAGGTTTTTCAGAATAAATTATAAATATATATATATAAAACATAATACGCCTCAACTTAAAAATAGTTTTGTTTTAATTATGATATAAATAATAGGTATACATAATTTGGTTTTTGGGGAGTTTTAGAGATATTTTAGTTGGTTATACCACCCGAAAAACATCTGAAAGACCTGCATATAGGCTAAGTTTAAGAAGATGATTAATAATACTCTATCATTAATACAATTTTTGTGTGACGCAACATTTGGGTAAGCTTGCGTAACTTTGTGCTAAGAAATGTCAAACAAATCACAAAATCGATTAATGCAACCCAAAATCAATTTTATTTTGGAGTTGATTTATTTGGTATAGATATTTTAATTATTAATAATATTAAAACAATCAGCTGCATATATGTAAATCGATATAAAAACAGTATATAATAATTTAAATAAAAGATGCAATTTTATTTAATTTCATTCGAAGTTAGAATTTTTTATTTACGGCTTAAAAATTGGTTTCGAGTGCTAATAGTAATGAAAAATTTATTTGAAGGCTTTTTATTACAGAAAGGGTTTGTGCCGTGAAAGTGTATTATAAATATAATACATTAGCAACAAGATTTAGATTTCTTAATTTTTAAAACATAACCATTTTTTCTGTTCATTGCTAGCAAATAAATTTAATAAATTTAAAATATGCATGCAAATATACCGAAAAAAAACTTAAATATATGCACTCAAAAAAACTCAAACTAATAATTTTATTAGAACAAATGCTAATTACACGTATTTATTATCAAGTATTTTTCCAATTTTCAAATTCATATGACCTTCGGTTGTTACACAAAACCATAGAATATATTGAAAATATACGTTCAACATCAGTCGGTGTTACTGGCGCATACTTAAATTATAGTAGTTCTCATGGTGATAGCGTGTCAATGTATATTCATCGGTTTCGCTTGTATTAAAATATTTTAATGCGAAGCCGGTATTTGTTATACCATAATGTAGAAAATCCTTGCGCCCGGCCGAAGGCCGTCTATGCTAGGAAGCTTTGGTAAACAAAGCCGGTGTTTGTTATACCATAGAGAAGTAGATCCTTGCGTCCGGCCAAAGGCTATGTAGAGAATTTTTTTTTTGCGATGCTGGTGTTTGTTATTTTATAAAATTTGTATTATACTTTTATTTAAATAAACTTCATTCTTTCTTAGTGCAATTCCGTAACATTTCGACGTAATATGCAAAAAAAAAAACTGTAATGTGAGCTAAAGAGGTTAAAATATTTAAATAATTTCGTATATTCAGAAAAATCTGTTCAAAAGCTTTAAAATGATGAATATTAGCCATATACGTTTAGAATTGTAGTGGAAAATCGCATATTTATATGAAAATTTTAAACGTCCATAACTCGAAAACTAAGCGTTTGCGCCAATTTTTTTATTTTATTTTTTCTTCTTATTTTTCCATTTGCTATCACCCTAGGTATTTTTTTCATTTGGAGCTGCATCGGTAAACTAGATTTGTTCCCTGTTATTTGCTTTAGGAACTAAAGGAACCAATATATTTGCTCAAGCAAAGTGCGAAGCTTACCGAACATTCCGTACGAAAAAATATGTTTTTGATTTTGTTTTTTAAATGCATTTGATATGTTTTTCGTTAAGTTTTGACAGAAGCTTAGAATAGCTCATGCATATTATAGTTGGGCCCATGGTAGAATAATACTATATACTATTATTATACTATGGTTGGGCCTAAAAATTTCGTTTAAAAACTTTGTTAAGTGCTCCCTCTCCGTAGTCT
This sequence comes from Pollenia amentaria, assembly GCA_943735925.1. NCBI lineage: Eukaryota > Metazoa > Arthropoda > Insecta > Diptera > Polleniidae > Pollenia > Pollenia amentaria. The sequence continues at coordinate 174,990,607 of OX031010.1, read as the reverse complement.
TTTAGTTTTTTTTTTTTTTGGTACTATCAAAAAGAAAACGTCCGAAATTATGCAATAACCGTTTATTTAAAAAACGAAACCCGATGTTATTTCTTTTTGTTAAAAATTTCGATATAAGATCCATAATAAACCCGAAATATTTTTATTTTTTAATTGCAACAGATTGCATCAAAAGCCATTCTGCTGTTAAAAATGGCTGCCCATCTGCGTAATATGCAAATTTATGCAAAGCATATGCTTTTAGAAAAAAACTTGAAAATATGCAAATGCATATTTTTCACGCAAAATGCATAAAAAGCTTGACCTGATAATTACTAATATTTAAAAAAATCGATTTTTACAGAACAATAATCGATTTCAGTATAGAACCTTCGATACTAATTCAAGAAATCGATTATTTTTAATTCAAAATCGATTTGCCGTGGGAGCAGAACTATTTTTATAACTTTTGCAAAATATGTAATATACCTATTACCTGCATGTCAATTATTTTCTAAACAACTCACCCAATCAGTTCCTTTTTGTAATAACCCCGATTTTTATTTGTAATATTTCCAAAAGTGAACAGGCTGTGCCTTGAGTTGTAGTCTCGGGTAGTGCTGAAATAAATTAAATGCTTTAATCATGTTATTAAAATTGTTTGCAAAACACTTCCCTCTAACCTTGACCTTGGTCCAGACCATTGCCATTTTAAGGTTATGTAATGCAAATATACATTTCCAAGGCAATGTTTAATTTACATTTCAATTATTTTACAACTTACTTAATTCTGCATGATTTACATATCACATATTGATTAATACGTGATAAATTCAACGTTTTTAACATTGTCAAGTTTTGTCAATTATACTCAAATTTAAATGATAAAGTTAAATATATCTGCACTTTTGTTTAATCAAAAAAATTATAAACAAAATAAAAAACTTTGTTAACAATTTTTTAAGCACACAGAATGTTTTTACATCCCTAGTGAATCGTTGAGTAATCGTTCTGTACAAACAGCTGTCATTGTATACGTAGTGTTATACATCATGTGTTGCATTTGGTTTGGATTTAATTAATTTTGTAATAAAACGAAAAAAAAATAAAAGGTCTTTATACATACATATATTAAGAACAAAATTATGTTTATTAAAGTTCTTACAAGCTCCGTTTTTATATTTTGTTTATAAATTAGGAAATAATCGTTTTGATCAAACAGCTGTTGGCTGTTTACATAAATAACTGTTATAAGTCATATGTTCAATTGTTGTGGATTTTTTAGTGCCAAGATAGCAAAAATAGCCAACAAGGCCGAAATTTAACCAAGCGGACGTCGTGGTATAAAACAACATTTTAGGAATATAATTGCAAGGAAAGTCAACAACGATTTTAAGAATGCTCTTTTTAGATATTGCAACTTACTTTTTTATTTAAAATTACATGTGTATATTTTTATCATATATATATTGTCTATTTGAAATAGTTTTTTGATTAAAATTTGATATTACAAAATGTTTATATTAACTTCCTGTTTTTCAAACTAAAATAAAAATTTTCGTTTAGAAATTTATATTGAAAACATGGCCCAATTAGTAAGCCCCAATTTACATTATACGATTTTTGTCGTTGCTATTATTGTCGTTTCTTCTTTAAAGTCGGTCTTGTGTTTACATTGTACGATTTTTGTCGTAAAAACTTCTTGGCAATGTCATAATATTTTGTAATTTTGTTGTTGCTTTTTACAGAAATTCACATTGCGTTTTGAAATTTCAAACGCTCCATAGCTTGTGTCGTTAAAAATTGTAAAACGGTACATGAAGTTCTGTTGAAAGCAACAACAAAATTACAAAATATTTATGACATTGTTTGTGCTTTCAATGTTATTCTTTGGCGTTGCGCTGCGTTTTACATGATTAGGGCCCTTGTGTATACATCACGGCCTATCCAATATGTATGCTTAGTGCCCTTTTAGACAGGCAAAGTTTACTTTGACAAAGTCTGTTGAATTCTCTTTTAAACTTTATTTGGTGCTCAGACACACAAAGTTTAATTTGACAAATTTTTGTTTTCTCTTGTTTGAATATAATATATAAACAGCGTTGCCAGAATGATGATTTTATCATATTTTGGATTATTTTTTAAACAAAAATATGATTAAAGATTTTTATCTCAAATGATGATTTTTTATTTTTAGAAATTCGGATTTTTACTTTAATTTTGCTTATACAAAATACACGATTATTTAAACAGTCACTTTTTAAAACAATGAAGTTTTGCATTAGCTTGATGTGTATTGGTGCTGCACACTTTTGTACCCAATATCTAGAATACACAAAATTGCATCATTATCTCTGGATATAAAAAATATTAAAAAAGGCATATTATAACCTATTTCCAATGTGCGAAAGAATTCCTTCTTTCGAACAACTACATTTAGAACAAAAACAAATTCTAAAAACTTTTTTTTTGTTTTAAATGTATTTGTACGAAGTAAATAATTCTTTCGCACATCGGAAATAGGCAGTTAGAATATTGATAAAAAAAATATTTGTGAAAAGAAAAAATTTATTTTTATAAAGTTTCATATACTGACGAATTATGTTTTTATGTATTTCAATTTAAATAATAAGAAGTGTGTTTTTATAAAAATGTAATAATTCTTACTATTTTGCCCTTGTTTTAAAAATTTAAATTAAGAAAAAAAAATTTAAGATTTTCCTCTTCAAAATATGATTTCTTTCGCCATATGACAATTTTCATTCCAAAGATTCTGGTAACGCTGTATTTAAATATAAAGTTGCAGTCAACTTCAGGTATTATATACGAACGAAAAACAAAACGAATTTGTGAGTACAGCAAAGTATGTACTCCCACGCTATGCTCTTTTCCCTTCTCTTCTATAAACTCAAGACTTTGCAAAGTAAACTTTGCTTGTCTGAAAGGGGTCTTACCGCTACAACAATACAAAAAACAACAGGCAGTTTGTTTTGTAAAATTCCTCACGGTTGTCAAAATCTTACTACTACATAGGCAAAACAAAAGGAAAAACGTGTTTTGTATGCATGTATGTTCGGCAAAAAACAAAAACGTAAACAAAAATATACATTTATAAGCAAAATGTAACCAGCTTTTGAAAACTCAAGAGAAAAAGCAAAATAAATATCTTGCGCACACCCAAGGCGAATTCATTTATCAGTTGTCGTTGAAAGCATAGCTGCCAGATATAATTGGTCGAAAATCGTCAAATGTTGAGGAAAAAATCGTAAATATCGTCAAATTGACTAAGCTATATCGTCACAAAAATCGTCATTGTAAAAAACCACTAATTTTTTATAAGTTTTGAAAATAAATTGTTATTTTTAGTTTTCGTTGCTAATAAAATTTTAATATATTCGTTAAGAAACTTATTATTGAAGTAACACAACCAAACATTTTTCAAAAGTATTGGCGTTCATAAGAAAACTAAGAAAATAAACTAAAACCAAGGTATATCAAACACCTATTTTTCACGTCGAAAATCCTGTTTAAGAACTTAAGTCAGGTAAACACCAATAAATTCAGACTTTCTGAAAGAAAAGTTTCCCTGCCGGAGATCGAACTAGTACCTAGCTAGTACTTAACTAGTACAAAGATCACCAGTACTAGTTCTCGACTGTATACTTTTCTGTATTATCTTAATGCTCAAATTAGCATTGTATGTGCTATTACTAGTACTATTTGTTCTAGTCGAGTACCAGTTTACTTGGACCCAATTGGACATTCTCAGTTAATTTTTTTTTAAATTGAACGCATCTTTTCCTGATTTGAAAAGAGGTAGTGGTGAAGGTTAGTGGACCTCAACATATGAGGCATATAAAAAAAATATTTTTATAAACTTTATACACAGGATAAATTTAAAATTTTGTTCGATTTCAATTTCCAGAACATGGCCGTAAATAATGTATAAATAAATTATAAGTTAATTATTTAAAATCAAATTTAAAAATAAGTATCAAAATACGAATTTTTGTTTTTAAAAAATTTTTTGCACAATCAGTTTACATGTGATGCTCTTGTACTACATCAAGTACTAGTACTAATAAGCACCATTATTTTTATATAAAATCTTTAACACCGTTACCACTAGTGCCTCTTGTTCTAGTAATTGTACTGGTGGCTTTTTGACAGTTAACGCCTAATCTCCTGAAGGGTTCATAATGTGAACCCAGCCTAAAGAGAGTAGTTGTAAAATGCCTGTAATAAAGATTAGTACTTCTTTATTACAGGCTTTGATCAAATAGAATTCTTACAAATATGCATCGTGCTAAAAAACAATCGTATTTTATATGATGAACAGCTAAGACATGAAAATTACTGCCAATCAAATAAAATTATATTAGAAGCCTAAATACAATGTGAAATTATATTAAATATATTTGTAAATTTGAACAAAATTTGTCATATAAAAAATCGTCAAATATGGGGTATAAATCGTCCAATCGTCAATAGACCATTTTTGTACCTAAAAATCGTCAAAATGACGATAGATCGTCAAATCTGGCAGCTATGGTTGAAAGCACAGCTGTGCTCTTTTTTTTCTTACTTAGAGAGAGAAATGTCAAAAGTTGCTTGTGTTTTTGACATATCGATCAACGAATGCAACAAAAAAATACATTGATGTGTTTTTGGTGTTGTTACTTGTTGCAGTATCGACACCACCGTATACATGAATTCGCCTTGCGCACACCTATTGGATATCTTTTGGTATACTTATATTTTGACACTTCGAATGAATGAACAAAACGAGTCGAAGAGTGCCCTACAAGAAATGCATAACCAAAACAAAAAAAAAAAAATTTTTTTTTTTTACTAACACACTGGCAACAATATTACATTAAATTAATAAGTTAGAGATAGAGACATAATGCGTTAGAGAGAGAGGCAAAATCACATGTACACAAAGTTTTGGGTTAGTTTTTTCATTTTACTCTTAATAAACTAATAGAAACTTAACCCAATATAGTGGTCAAAACTACCGGTCATATAACTCCTAAAATGACCGGTAGTCTTCTTGTAGGGTACACTCGCTTGTGTACAGGGCTGCCAGATAAAATTGTGAAAAAATCGTCAATTTCCTGAAAAAATAAAAAAATGAATTCGCCTTGCATTCATTCATTTGTATACAAAACATTTTTATACATGAATTCACCTTGGGCTATACCTTGTACATATTCTACCATGGTTAATACTAGGTGTGTTCATTTACTTTACTAGCAGAAACTTGCAAAGAGGGAGTAAGTAGGAATTTAAAGAAATTTCTCTCAAAAATACTAAAAAGTAAATGAACACTTTGCCAGCCAAAATTTGCAAGTTAAAGTAGTGACGAATATACAGGAATATTTGAGTACCCATTAATTATTCTAAGACTTAGGAAAATTTTATACATTACGATATAAATAATGTGATTTTATTAATTTATATTTCTTTATGTTGAATAAAATGAATCATGAATTGGATTTTTTTTTTGTATTTAGGAGGTGAAAGAAGAATTCGGGGTTTTATCAATAATAAAAGGTAAAAAACCCTTTGTTAATAATAAAAGTATTTATAAGGTAACACAAAATATTTAATTTAACAATCTATGTATAACCTAGGTATATAGGTATATTAAATTTCAATGCTACGGACTGACTGACAGATTCATCGTCGCACAGCCTTAACGCCGTGAGTTATAAGGTTGAAATTTTAACCGGATACTGTGTCTCGCTTAATCGATACACTAACAATCGAAGCAATTGCCTAATGGTACGAAAGTTGTGTGTGAGGTAGTGACCAAATTTAGTGCATTGCGATTCGCAAGAAACTACTTTTATGTGTAAATGCTAGGTCTGATAGAATGATTGGAAATTCGAATGTTTAATGGATAAATAGCGTACAAACTAGTAAATTCGCTATCCTCATAACTCCTAAACTAACCGTAGATTCATCTATTCCGAACAATATTTTTGTCCGAAGAATAATTTTTTTAATTCAGAAGGATTCACCTATTTCGGAAAATTTGCCGGGAAAAAAACAAAGCTACCATATTGTTTACAGATGTAAACAAATAAACAAACTGGCACAACAACCTATAACGTTGGTTTTGTTTTTTTAAACTTAGAAACATAAACTTTGGCATGTAAATATGACCACGAAAGAAGTTAACGAGGTATCGGGTTAAATTATTTTTAATTATAAAATAATTTTAGATATTCTCATCATCTACTTTATGGCCGTTTTATATGGTACAAATGCATTTCTTTGGTGTTTGTTTCATAATAAACAAGACGGTCATAAAGTAAGCAATGAGAATATCTCAAATTATTTTATAAATAATAAGAATCTGTAATTATGTAAATAATTTAATTTGCAAACAATTTTTTTAACTAATCGGGTATTATACTGCAATAGTGTTAAGAACCGGGTATCTAGGTAACCATTATGCTCACAGTACTAATAACAACACCTCATCGGCTATCAGCAAAACAAAATGCATAAGGAATTTTTTTTAACAAGTTCGTTATTTTATTTAGCAATAAAAATATCGAAATATCTGTAATAAGTTAAACAAAAATATGATTTCTTATCGCATTTAAAAATCAACATTAGCTTATACATTTTGCAAACTATCCTTATTTAAAATTTGTTTCGAAAAGTTTGTTTTGTAAACAAAAACATGAAACAGCTGTTTCAAAAATTCTTGCAAGTAAAAACTTTACCAGTAAAAATTTGCAAGAATTTTTTGTCTCTCAATTTTTTTCTCTCTTTTGACGCTCTCAACTTGCAAATTTTTTTGGGTTGATGAACACTTTCCAGTAACAATTGTTACAAATTCGTAACCATTTTTAGTAAATGAACACAGCTACTAAATTGCTAAAATCGCTGCAAGTCTTTATTATTAATTCATGTTCAAACTAGTTGATGGATTTCGTAGACACTAAATTCCCAAATTAATCATATCTCCACCAAGTTGCCTTATTTTTATATCCGTTTTTGCTAACATTTCTTGTTACCTTTGCGTTTGTTGTTTTGATTATGGTTTGTAACAAGGCGAATTCACTACTGAATTTGGTTTGAAACCAGGCGAATTCAACTAGTAGTTGTTGGTTTGAAAGACCCAGAAAAACACGGTGGAAGTTGGGGATGTATATTTTTTGCTGCGGACGATGTATATTTAGTAGTAGAAATTGTTAATAAATATTAATAACTTGGTTATTTATTAAATTAAATATGATTTTAAGTAAAGTAAGTTTGTAAAATTGAATCCTTATGTAATGTACAAATAAACAATTTTTTATAAGTTACAATTCTTAAATTTTGTTCGACTGTCAACAACAAGAACTTTGAAACATCAACGACGGAATTATAATGCCAATAACTCCACGCCACGACGTATACCTTTTGTGCCGATTGCTTTTGCCACAACATTTTGTGGATTTATAGTGTACGATGGTTTGTTTAATGAATTTACCTATTCCGGAGCTTCCATTCGTTTTATCCGTTCTGTGAAAACAGCTTCACTTATAGCTGTAGATTATTTGTTATTGGATGAAAGCGATCCTAATTATGATGGCAATCTTAAGAAAGTACACCAAAGAAGTGCTAATCGTTTACTAGATACGTGTTTAATGAACGGTGGTCTTTATATAAAAGTTGGTCAGGGCTTTGCGGCTATAAATCACATTTTACCTACGGAATATACAAGTACTTTAATAAAATTACAAGATAAATGTTTGCCCACTACTAAAAAGGATGTTTTAAAAGTATTTAAAGAGGATTTTGGTCATAATCCTGAATATTTTTATTCCGAATTTGATTACACACCTAAGGCGGCCGCAAGTATTGCTCAAGTTTTTAAAGCTAAACTTAAAGATGGTCAAGATGTGGCGGTAAAGGTAAGAAAAACGCACCTTAAAATTGCAATTTTAAAACAATTTCTAAAATCTTATTACTTCAAATACATGTTTACTTTTTTAATTTCTAGGTCCAATATAGTGATTTACGAAAACGTTTTGTAAGTGATTTGGGTACAATTATCCTACTACACGATGTGATAGAATTCTTTTTTAAAAATTATCATTTTGGCTGGATATTAAAAGATGTCCGCAAAAATTTAGTACAAGAATTAAATTTTATTAACGAAGGCAAAAACGTGGAAAGATGTGCTAATGATTTAAAAACATTTAAATTTGTACACATACCCAAAGTTAATTGGCCAATGACAAGGACAGTGAGTTCTTAACGTTCATTTTTTAAATAATATTACAATAGGAATTTTTATAAAATTTTTCCAAGAGGGTATTAACTTTGGAATGGATAGATGGCATAAAAATTGGTGATGTCGACAAACTTAAGGCCAACCATTTGGATTTAAAAGATGTGGACACAAAACTTTTTCAAATGTTTGCAGAACAAATTTTTAGTTCAGGATTTGTGCATGCCGATCCACATGCCAGTAATAGTAAGTAAAAATTAAAGAAAGTTTAAAAAAAATAAAATTTTATTTTTTTAGTTTTTGTTCGAAAGAGTTCAAAAACGGGTAAAACTGAACTTGTGCTCTTAGATCATGGCTTGTACGAAGAGCTGCCTGCAAATGTAAGAGCACCTTTATGTGAATTTTGGGAAGCTACAGTATTAAGAGATGAAATTTCCATGGCTAAGGCTGCCAAAATGTTGGGTATTAAGGACCACATGAAATTTGCCGAAGTTCTATTTCAACAACCCATACGTATACATGGTGGAACTATAAAAACCAAATTAAATGAAGAAGACATTAAATATATGCAAAAGATTGCACAACAAAATTTTGAACTCATAATGTCTACCTTAAAGGAAATGCCCCGCAATATGCTGTTTGTTGTCCGGTATTTATCCAATCACATAATATGTACATATATCATTAGTGCTAGCGAAATTTAATGTTTTTACATTTTTTAGCAATTTAAATACAGTTCGCGCCATAGGACGCATGCATGGTGATGTTGTAGATAGGCCACGTGTTATGGCTCAGCATGCCCAAAAATGTATATACAAAAATTTTTATTCTGTTAAAGGTTATTTCGTATGGCTGTTTCGTAGATTATATTTTGAATATAGTTTATGGTAAATTATATGCTCTGATATTCAAAAGTTAATTTTTTAAATGTTGTATAATTTCAGGACATTTTCTTTTAGACGCTCCTGTTTCAATTTGTATTTAAATATTTTGTACAAACTAGGTAGAGCTCCAGCTTCAGCTAATGTCATTTTAAAAAATTTGGATTCTTAGGATGTTCATTAAACATTGGTGATTGGTGTTTTCTTATAATTAAGTAAAAGATCAATAAGGATATTGTTTAATATAATCTAGTATAAATAAAATGTTGAAAGTTTTTATTTTTGTAGAAAAAAACTTAAAATTACATACATATGCATTTCTTTCCTACAATTTACTACATTATTAGGCAATATGATTTTTCATCTTGTACCGGAACTTTGCCTTCCATTTCCAGTTGCTTTAGTTGTAAGTAAGAGTTGTCATTTTTCTTCTCCATCCACTCTGGCAAAGGTTTAGTCCAATCAGCTGGGGGCTCACTTCTCTTTTTCCATACGTTATTGTCGTAATGGCCTTTAAAACGTTTTAGGCGCCGTTCTTCTTCACTCTTGATTACAGCTACACCAGCTTCCACATCATTATCATTAGAGTCGCGATAGCGTAAGCAGTTTTTATAATCTGTTTGCCATTGAGTACAATCTGTATTTTCACCATTTATAAAATATTGGTGAAATCTGGCTTTAAAACTAGTGCATTCATCATATTCATCTTTGTACACCTCGCAAGGTCTTATCTGTATAAATTTTATAAAATATTTACGACATTTAGTTCCTTTTGGCATTGTTTTTATTTATTCTTACCGCCCACTCGTCTTTTAATGCGATATCATTTGCGTTAGTATCCTTTTCTGTCATAATTCCTGAGATATTTGGGCAGTTATTTAACACAATTACTGTTGTTTCGAATTGGCAATTATTAGTGCAATGTTTTCATTTAAAATGTAACAGCTGTTAAGGGTGCCATATGCGTACAATAATGCCAGATAGATCAATTTTAACGGTTTAACAACATTATCGTAAAAGCCTTTAATACAAGTCAAATATTAAATATATATATATATATATATAGGAGAATTAAATAAGGAATGTTCGATTAAATCGAATCAAATTAAATAAGCTATATATAAAAAGGATGTAATACCAGAACAAATTATAAAAGTGTAACAAAAGAAACAAAAAAAAAAAATGAATAAGCTTGTGCTAATAGTACTTTTCCTTTATATTTTTACATAATTCTGTTTAATATAATATTTAGCTGGCAATGCAGCTCCATATATGTATATTTAGGATAATGGGGTTTTGTAGCCTCTTGTTACATATTTTTATTTATTTATTTATACAATTAATAAGAGCCCGGTAAAATCAATAAATTGGCAAATACGAAAAGAAGAAGAAAACCAACTTCTTTATAAAAAGTTATAACGTATCAGATTAAACCTAATTTAAGTAAAAAATTTAAACGAGTTAGATGCATTGGGGATAGTTGTCGATATCTACCCATTGAATTTCAAATAACGAAATATTACTGCAACAATTAAAATTGTTACATATTACGTTCTATAAATATTGCGATACTAGATCGCGGTCAATATATATTGAACGTGCAGTGCCCATATTTTAATATGTATGCACTTTTCAAGTAACACCGAAAACGGTTTGATTATCTGTAATCTTAGCAAAATATTAAAAGTCTGGCAATTCTGTGCTAATGTTATGACATTTCTTACAAATCAGCTGTCTTCAAAATTTGTAAACTGGTAAGAACAAGCACTGAATAATTTTTTCTTTGCATTTTGTAAAAGTACAAAAATATATTTAATTACCTAAAACCTTCATTTATTTCGTAATTTTAGTAGTCACGGAAGAGTTGTGTAAAACCCAAACATGGTGGTAACCAACGATGTTAAGCTGCCCACAGATGAAGAATTGACCGTACAAGAATTGAACTTGTCTACCGCAGCTTTACGTGCCGGAGCCTTTCATTTGGGAAAAGCTTGCGAATTTCAAAATAATGTAAGTGATTTTATTGTTAAACACATTTAAAATTTTTTGATTTCTATTAAATAGTATGAATAAAGATGGGATTAATAAGAAAAATGGGTTATATAATTTCTTGGAGTATTAAAGACCTAACCTCAAACAGTCCGACAGCTTGTAAAAAAGTTTGTTTATGTTTTTTGCATAGGAATTCATGTTATGTCGTCAAGAATTGGATGATCCAAGAGCTTGTTTAAATGAAGGCAAAGCTGTGACCAGCTGTGCTATGAACTTTTTCCGTAATGTTAAGAAGAGCTGCCATGAAGAATTCATGCAATATGCTACTTGCTTAGATAAATCAAGTGGTACTATGGAATTTAACCAGTAAGTCAAGGGTTTCTAAGATGTTAATATTAACAATCAAATTAAATTTTAAAATTTTTAGCTGCCGCAAGACCCAAGGAGTTTTTGATAAATGTATGAAAGATAATTTGGATATTGATCGTCCTGAATATGGTTATTTCACAAGAGCCAAGGTGAGTTTGATATTTTTTTGCAGCTTTACAGGTATCAGTTAATTGTATAGCGACAATGACGCAAATATAAAGAACTGCTAGAATTCGCTAAGATAATATCCTGGATGTTGGACATATAAAAAAAAGCGTGAGGTCTTACCCTGCAGCATTACTTTTGTATACTGTTGATTCTTTTGTAATTCTAATTTCTAAATGTAGTATCATACTATGTCTCTCTTTCCTTTGGTACTACCATATTTGGTTAATCTCTCATCTCTCTAAAGAATTCACAATGGACCATTTGACGCTTTGGGTGGATGGTGTTCATTGTTTTAAAATTACCTACTAGGGTAAAACTTATTAAATATGTAAATTTGAATAGGTGTTGAAATAAGTCTTGTTTATGCGCGAAATTTAAAGTTTTTATAGATTCGAACTAGGGAATTGTAAATGGATTCCAAAATCGATTTTCGATTTTTCGATCGACTTTTTTTATTTTAAACACAGGCTGTTTTCATAAACGTGTAAACCTACCAGAAGCCTACTGTCACTCGGTAGCGACATAAAAAGTTCAGTCGACTTTGGATCATAGGATCCCCACATAACTTTGTATACCTTTCAGTGTTTCTCTAAACCGCCTCGGATTTTCGCTTTATTATAGAGTCTCTCTTTATATTACGAATTGGAATTGTAATGTCAATTACTCTGCCACATCGTTACCTTCTATGCCCTGGTGGCCGCGGACCCAATATATGTGCACTCTTCTGTTCTCTGCACTAAGTCTATCTATTCAGTCCTTACACTCCTGGACGGTCGATTAGTGTGTATATTCAGCGAATATCCAGTTCCTGACAGTAAACTGCAGCTGCAACTCCCTCTTCCATGTTGGAACTATCCGGATAAAAACTGTTTCTGTTTATTTTGTATCTTTGGGATTAGCAGCAGATGGAGACTCATCAACTGACCGCTGTCTTTTCCCCTGCATGCTCTTAATCACTGCCTCTTCAATGTAATTGTAGAAGCCATGGATTTTAGCCGCATATTTTGGGTTCTTGGAGAAGTAAGCCCGGCCTTCTACAATCACTCCTGTTGCACACTGTAACCAGTTTAGGAGCCGAGGCGATGCTGTATTCTGACCGCAGCCTTATATTCAGCTAGAGCTCTAAGTACTTCTAAATCCCAAGAGAAGAAAGGAATTCTTTGGGCCATTCCTACTAGTGGTAGAAGCTCCTCAAGACGAGCTAGGTGAGTTTAGCAGCTCACGTTCATCTTTCGATGTAATGGTTTTGACGCTATCGAGATCCGAGTCTGAGTCAACAACGGCATCCGTACGTGTCATTTTAGTACTATTGGCGTCTTTAAAATATCCACAATTAGGCGGCTTTACCACGGCAGAGAATCGATGACCGCTGGCGACACGCGGAGGAGGTACTGGTTCTCCCCCATGCCCGCCGGTGGTCGCAGTCAATGCTAAAACCGAAGTTTGGGCGTATATTACCGCCCGGGTTTTATTGTTTTCGTTTTCCATTTGCTTTTCATCAAATCATCAATGGGTTGGTCCGATGGTTGGTGTTTCGACCAACAGATCATTTGAACCAAATGACCTTTTTATATCGCCAGTATAAGAACACGCCCTAAGCACCCAAACTGCATTTTAACATTTTGCAACCTTTATAATAACGCCGATCCACTGGATAACAGACGCGCACCAGTAAGCCCCTAATGTGAGAACAGACGCTCCTGGATTTTGAAGAATCACGGACCGCGATCACCACCTACCTATGATCAAGACCCATCCCAGTAGTGTGACAATAGGTATTACATTGTAACCCTCTATGGTCAAAGCCCTGATCTTGGCCGTGAACCAACTGGTACCCGTTTCCAGCCAGCACCCCCACGAAGGGTTCAGTAGAAGGATTTTATATGCCGGCCTAACTCGTAAAAAAATGTTTTTACAAAAGATTTTACGCGCAATAACTACATTTTCGGAATGTTCGTTCTATGTTTTGTTATTAAATCTTCACTTGAAATCCATCCTTCCAGCTCCGTTTCGAACGAATTAAGATGCGAAAACATGGAATCGCAAGTTTCTAATTTTATTCTGTGCCAGAGTTTATTTTTAAGCAATGCTAATTTGGAAAACACTTGTTAAGCTGAATCACTACTTTGGAGTTAAGAAACAATTAATGCAATGAAATTATTTAAATTTGAGTTAATATTTTCGATAAATCTATTTTTTTTTTTTTAATTTTCTCAAACTAAAACTTCCACATTTGGCTTCATACGTTTTGTCATTTATCTTACTTTCTTATAACTTGAATTTACTGACAAAAGCCTCTGCTTTAAAAATGATGTCTGGAATTCGCAAACAATTTCAAGATATTTTAATGTGAAAAATTAGTTAAGCTCAAGGTCAGTTTTTTAATTTTAATATTTATTTAAAAAATGTTTCCAATATTTCGAAATCCACTGGATCTCATCTTCAGGGTACTACAATTATAGTTAACAAAAAATAAAAACATAATTTTAACCATGGTGAAATTATTAAAAGGTGGCCTCGGTAATACAACAAACATAATAATACAAACTCTACAGGCAAAAAGTGTATCATCAACGTCAAAAAAGCAGATACAAAGTAAACAAATATTGAGAAACATGTTATAAAAAATTTAAAATAGTTAAAAAAAATTATAATTTTTGTAAAAAGATCCAAATAACAAATATTACATTCTCAAAATTGTCCGGGTTTCATGATTTGTGTCGCTGCTGGTGACTGGGCAAGAAAAGATATTTATAAAACATCTAAGTTTCAAGAAAAAAGAAAAAAATACTTAAATTGCATATCATAAGCCCAAGAAGCTCTACATATACTACCTGAATAAAAGAGAATATTCCACTCAAGAAGTTCCAACATAATATAGCACATATGTAAATATATTAAACGGAAAACATAATCGTGGCCGAGATTTATATGTAATTGCATAAAATGCATAGCCCGGCACAAGAAGCTCAATGTAGACAACATGGATTTATCTTCCTTATTTATTTCCTACGTTTGCTACAAATTGAGAGTAAACACGCATTTTTGTTTTTTATATTGTATTAAATCTTTAAAGCAATATTTTTTATTATAAAATACAAATATTTAAAAATTTAAAACACAGAAAAAAGACCAATTCAAAACACAAAGTTCAATACACTTTGACAAGTTCATAACAAATAGAGCTGGCAAACTATCGATAGTCAATACAATTGATATTTTCGATAGTTTGTTAACTATTAATAGTATCGAATTCTTAGTAGAACTGTTCAATTTAATTTTTTGAACTACTCGAACTTGAACTACGTCTCACAGTAGGAGATTTTGAAAAAAATTTTAATAATTATATCGGACCTGTTCTAAAACTCACGTGATTTTAAATCACGTGTGATTTTGTGGTGTTCTGAATATCATTCCGTTTTTGTGTTTCTCGGTGTGCTTTCGGCAATTGAAAATCACACCTAAGCCCACAAAAACGGGACACCAAAATATCACACGTGTGATTTCAAAAGGCACATGTGATTTGAAATCACGTGATTTGAATTAAAGTGATTTTCAGAACAGGCCTGTATATTTTGTAAACGGTTAGTCGAATGGGTATGACTTTTCAGGACTTGTGTTCAAATTAAAGTTTTCTATTTGGGGTCTATAGCATATGATGAAGGCCGCCATAGTTTTCCAAAGTATGGCACATTGGGTATAACAAGAATTTAACTGCACTTGTTGAAATTGGCCAGTAGATGTTTATTTAATAAAAGAAAAATTTATAATTTTTAAGCAAATGAGTAAATTTTAAATCTGAAAATATGATTAATTAAAAGAATTCGGGTTTTAATAAATTAATTTTCCTTAAATATATTTTAAATGCTTTTCTTTATTTCGCTGTTAATGGGTTAATGGAGTTGTTAAGTTTGAGAGGTAATTTCTTAAACAGTTCCAGGATACTAATGTTTTGCCGATTGGAGAAGTAATATTAGAGATACATAAAACGAATTATGTATCCAAAATTTGGGGGCCCATAACTTGGGCAATATTGTTCGCCACTCATAGCAAAAAACATTATCAATGGTAAAATTTTGGAGTCAATATTACAAGTTTGGGCAAGCTAGTTTTCAGCCATATAAAACATTACCAGAAAATGCTCAGATAAAAGCAAACATTAAAGGCTGTGCTACGATTCCATATAACAAAAAATGGAAACGCAGAAAGTTGGAACTTTTTTGACTTGAAGACATTTTTAACAAAGAAGTAGAAAAATATAAATTTTGAAAGATTTACTATGACTTTAACGAAACTGTGGTAAAAACGATTCCAGCCGATTAAAAGCCAATGAAGCCGGCGCCGCTGAACAAAAATTGTTGACAATTTACCAAAAATTTAAACGATAGTATCACTATAGAAATTAAATTATCGATAGTGCTATAGGAACAGAACTCTCGATAGTACTATCGATTGTTTGCCAGCATTAATAAAAAACCCAAAACAAATTTGACAAGATCAATACACGAACACATACAATCAAACAATGAACGGCTGGCTTACCGAGGCCACCTTTTAGTAATTTCACCATGATTTTAACATTTAATTAATACATATTGTCCCACTGTGTCATAAAACATTTATTTATTTATTTAGAAAAAAATATTTTGTATATAAATATACAAAATATATACAAAAAAAAAAAAAAGCGCAGGGTAACTAGACCATATTGCGCGTTCTATTTTTACTTTTAAAGCTAAATATTAGTTAATACCATGGTGAAATTACTAGAAGGTGGCAGCACTACGTGTTGTTGTACAACAATACAACAAAAACAGGCAAATTTGTTTGTGTAAAGAACCCAATGCTGTCAAAAATTATGAACAACAACGTTGCCATGGATTGTCTTTTCCGGCCAAACCTTAGGGGGAACTGTTACATGTTTAATATACACATATAAATATGAATTCGATCCAGTACCGCGATTTTTTTGGACGTAATGGAGTATTGATGGATCGCGATCCATATTACAGAATAGTATAATTTTATGTGATCCATGATCCTGATCGCGGATCACATGATAAATGTTGAACGTTTAGCATACTTTGTGATATATTAGTATTAAGGGCAAATTCAAAATAAATAAGATATTAAAATATTTTTGTAAAGTTTGTGATTTAACGAAAAATCCAGCAAGTTTGTGAAACAGGCCATATTTGCATTAAAATTTAAGGCCTTATTGTGAGTAATATTATTATATGTAAGATTTACTTATATGAAAAATTCTAATTCACACGACGTTTTAGAAGTTTTAAAAGATACATTTATTGAAATTTTGTATTGATCTTCTTAAACAAGCAAAATCAAGACTTTTCTTTAAACGTAAATACATTAAAATATTACAGATATCGACTCCTTTAAAAGTGTTTGTTTAAGTTACAGTTTTATTTCTGTTATTGATTACATTTCGCAATTGTTTAACAATACTGTATTAACTCAAAATTTTTAGTAGAAGCAAAACAATTTATAATTTTACATTAAAGGCATATCAACTACGGCTTCATTACCGAAAAGTAGACAAAATAGCCACTACATATACTTTTACAGCGAGTAGATATTAAGATTGCATGTTGATTTTTTCCAAATAGTGAAAAAATGTAAATTTTGAGTTAATACACTATTGTTGAACAGGCACGACAAATTTATTTTTTAATGCTTATAAGATAATAAAATTGTTCGGTTCCGAAGGATTTTGGTAAAAAAGTTTGGTCGAATAGAAAATTTTCAATGGCAACGCTGATCTGCAACAAATAAAACAAAAATATTATAAAAAAAAATAGTAAAAAATTCAGAATTAAAATTTTAATGTTACATGAATTAAAACCAATTATTTTTCCACTTTTTCTTCACTGCAAGTCCTTTGGAGGTTTAAAGAAACAGGAGTACAAGTGCATATCAAACATTAACAGATTTTTAAAACGTACGCACAACGTGTTCACAGACAAAATTATTTTTGTTTTTATTTATTATATAAAAGAAAATACATTAGCACAACTAAAGACGCACATTTAAAACCCAATTACGATTTATTTTTTGCAACTATTTTAACTTTTAAACACAATTTTCATTTAAAAACCGCACAAAAATGATTATTTTTTTAAAGCACAATAATTTTTTTCAAGAAAGTAAACATAAACAAAGCAAAATGACAGACTGTAGTTCTCACCACAGTTCAAGCAAAAAATAGCCAGATGCCGTAGTGCTGCCACCTGTAGTTATTGCACCATGGTTAATACAAAAACATTGAGAGAAACAAAAGAAAATATAAAAAGTTCACAATACAATTAAATACAAAAGATTAAAGGATATGATGTACATGAATAGTTAAAATAAAAAAAATTCATTAAAATAGTTCAAAATAAAAAAGTTCGTTAAACTTCGTTAAAATTAAAAAAGATACTGGTCCTAATATTTTAAATATTAGATATATTATGTTTAGCTAAAGATCTTAAAATATTTGCAGTTCGACAAGGTTTGGAGCAATCCAAAATGCTCCCAAGTGGTTCAGATAATCCAGATTTCGGACATTGTTCAAAAATATGGGTTAAACTCAACATCACTCCACATAAATTGCACAGTGGTGGATCAGAACCATCGAAATAATGACGTGAATTGAATAAACATTTTCCTACTCTAACACGAGCAAGTATAATACATTGAAATCTCGAATAACTATCATGATATCTAGGTCTAGAAAATTCCGGATTATGTCGTCTTAAGAAACAATCACAATTATACCATTCATCTTTCAGAGTATTCAAATAAATGTTCTTAAAAATGCTGATAATGACAAACTTGAAACATGGCATTTCCATGATTAAAGGCAAAGTGTTAGCCTCCTTAGCTGATTTATCTGCTTGTTCATTCCCAATTATACCTAGATGTGACGGAATCCATATAATAAGCAGAGGACGATGTATATTGGAATTCTTAACAATACTAGCGTAAGAATTGTTTTTATTCCTAGAAATTGCTTTAACTGCACTCAGGCTGTCCGTGCAAATTACAGTCCTTTGCTTAATTTCAATAGCATGACCAATTGCTGCAACAATTGCAGCAAGTTCAGCAGCAAAAATTCCAGAGTAAGGAGGTAATTGGCTCTGTTTTACCACCACCCAGTTAGAACTGGGTTGATGTTGAACCACTGAATAGGAGGTTATTCCATTTTGATATGAGCCGTCTGTATATAGTTCGACATCAGCAGAAAACAAAAAAATCTTCTCAGCAGCCATTTGTTTAAAGACTTCCGGACTAGTGCCTGACTTAACATGTGTAGATAGACTAAAATCAAATTTGATCATATGATTTTCCTCTTTGTTTATGGTCGGTTTAGAGGGTATTGGTATCTGAAATTTTCTTAACAAAAAGAAGATATGATGCAAAGCACAAATACACTTTTCATTATTAGATGTAATTATTCGCCAAAAAGCTTCGTGTAGGCCATCATTAGGATCTGTAATAGATCTTGCTACCATGTTAACCGATCTTTTGTAAAGTAATGTAGAAAAATCAGGTGCTCTCGTTTCAATTCTTAGAGAAGGCAACGGTGTAACCCTTAAAAGGCCAGAGGCCGTCCTAAAACAATTATTTAATGCCGCATTTATTTTATTTATGTTCGACTTGGAAGTCCATCCATACACCGGTATTCCATGCTGAATTAAACCATGAGCCAAAGATTTACAAATATCTATAGCAATTTCAACATGAGGTCCTTTTTTCTTAGAACATATTAATTTTAGAATATTATTGATTTTGGCCAGTTTACCAATCAAATACCTAATGTGACTGTTCCATAACAGGTTTTTAGAAAATATGATACCAAGAATTTTCATCTCATTTTTACTTTGCAGCAAAAACTCACCAAAATGTACACCGGTTAGGCAGCAATTTCTTCGCCGACAAATATGTAATAATTCCGATTTATTAACTGGTATAACTGCTCCACGTGAAGATGCCCAGTTTTGAATAATGTTGTTGGCAGCACCCAAGTTATTAGAAACCATATCATGATCGCCCGATGTTAAAGTAAATATATTATCTGCATATATTCCGACAAAATCTATTCCCGGTATATTATTAAGAGACCTGGATAATGAATTCACATAGACAGTAAATAAAATTACTGACAGCGGAGATCCCTGTGGCACACCATTATCAAGATAATAAGGTCTTGACAGATAGCCATCAATTTTGACAATAATCCGACGGTTGGACAAAAATGAATGAAGAAGCCTAATGACTGAAACTGATATGCCCCAATCACACAAATCATCAAGAATAAAAGTAGAAATAACTCTATCAAAAGCTTTTTCAATGTCCTCTGACAACAATAGACTGTGTTTTCTTCTCGCTAAATTCTGACGAAGTTTATACTCAAGTTGATGAACCAATGAGTGAACACCTCGTTTGGGCAGAAAAGCATGTTGTAATGGAGAAATTTTATCTCCAATATTTTTCCAAAGTCTAACAGCAATTATTTTTTCCAATATTTTTGATAAAACGGGAATTAACGATATTGGCCGATAGCCCTCTGTACTATTAGGATTTTTTCCCGGTTTCGGTATAGGTGATAACAGAGCAATCTTCCAATCGTGTGGATAAATTCCACTTTTCAAAATGTTATTGTAAAGTTCAATAATCCGGAGCTTTAAAGAGACTGGTGTATTTTTTACCATTAAATAAGTAATCCTATCAAAAGACGGTGTTGTCCCGTTGACCATACTGAGCGCTTTGCAGAGTTCATCTAACGTAATAACTTCCGAAAGTAGAGTATTTTGAAAGTATAGGCGATCTTCAATATTTTCAATGTATGTATGTTTCCTTAATATAGTGTTATCATCAAAATTGTTATCAGATCCGATTGAACACCAAACCTGAGCAAATTTGTTTCCAATATCAACTGGATTAGAAATAACAATACTGCCGTCGGTTAAGCTTGAAAAATTATTTTTTCTTTCTGCTCTAATGCCTCTTATCCTAGACCACAGCGTTCTTAGATCCAACATAGGGTTAAGTGAGTTTAAAAAGTTACTCCATGTTAATCGCTTTGCAATTTTGGATTCCCGTTTAACCATTGCACACATTTTCCTAAATTTAATAGAATTTTCAAGGCTTCTATGTCTTTTAAATAGGTTAAATGCATTATTTTTCTCTTTGATTAATTTTGCAATAGATGAATTAAACCAAGCAGGGGAGTTGTTTGATCCAGGCTTCTTGCTTTGAGGTATTGTTTCGTTTGCTGATTTTCGAATAATCCTTTTAATTTGAGCAGCTTCCCTATTGATATTTAATGATTCGGGGTATTCTGTTATAACATTATCCACCTTGTTTTTAAACAGAGCCCAATCTGCCTTATTGTCCATAAACCTTGGGTGAAAAAGTTTTTTGTAAGTTTGCTTATTATTGCTTATCTTTATTGGAAAATGGTCCCCAACTTCAGGAGTGCTTAAAGTTTTCCAAAAAAGTAACGGAGCTAGATCGGAACTTGCCATAGACACATCCACAGCAGTAAATGTGTGTCGTGTATTAAGTAAAGTGGGTGAACCATCATTAAGTATTACAAAACCCAAGTCATCTGCAAATTCTTCCCAGAGAGCACCACTAGTTGATAAGCTTCGTGAACCCCAAATGGGATTCTGAGAATTGAAATCACCAACAAGTAAATGGTGGTCACCACCAAAGTTACTAATTGCATTGATCATGTTAGTCGTCAATATTATATGGCATTCCTTATATACATTTGTAATGTGTAAGTTAGTGCTACCTTTAATAGTAATCGTTTGGAAAAGGAGATCACCAGTCGATTTGATGTGTTGGGTGACATAAAAGTTATTTTGTACTAAAAAAGCAACTCCCGATTTCGCATAATCATGCCCCTTATTGTGATGGAATATGTTGTAGCCCGGTAAATGCAAATATTTTAGATTCCTTGGAATAATATGGGTTTCTTGAAGTGCGACAATTGTAGGTTTGTGCTTAGATACTAAATTTTCCAAAGCGTATTTATGAGTTATAAAACCCTGGATGTTCCACTGAAGCACTGTAATGTTTAGACCAATATCCATTTTGAAGGCTGATTACATCAATTATTCACTACTTCTCTTTTTATGGTTGTTTTTATGTAATGTTCTTTTAAAAGTTTCTGGTGTTATTAATACGTTTAAATCAGTAAATTTTTGAAATATACTACTACAAGGCGTTGAAGTTTCAACACCTTCAGTGCCATTATTTGGCGATTCTAATAAGTTACCAGGTAACATAGTACCAAAATTATCATCATCCATCGGACTTATTTCATCTAAAGTTTTATTGCTGGCGACGACATCATCATTAATGTCAATTTGCTCCTCCGCAAATTTTAAGGAAGACCGTGAATGAGATGGCACATTAAAATCAGATATTTGAAAATCATCATCATCATTTGTTGTTTTATTTGCTTTTGTTTTACATTCGTCAAAAGTTGTTATCTTATTGTTGTTGTTGGCTGTAAGTTTTGTACTGGAATTTGTGGAATTTTTAATGTCGATGATATTTATGTTTTTGGAAGTTGAGGAATTTGTAGTTTCAATGTTTTTGTTGGAGTTAGAGGGTTTTTGTGGTTTTGAAGTAACATTGTTGTTATTGTTTTTCATAGAATATGATAAATTTTTTTCTGTGAAGTTGTTGTTATTTTCATTTAATGAGATGGTACAATAGCTGTTATTAATCAAGGTTGGAGTTTCTGATGTTCTTGTTGTAGTATCAATTGTATTTGTTGTTGCTACTGGTTGCTTATTACGCAATATTTCAGAAAAAGTTGGTGTCGTTTTATTAAAAGGTTTAAGGTTATGTATTGCTGGGTTATCGTTATATATTGCCCATGCCTCACGTATGGTACATCTTTTGTCAGATTTAATTTTATTAACGGATTTATGTTTTAAAAAGGAAGGACAGGATGAATCAAATGATGTGTGCGTTTCATTGTTGCAATTCACACAGAACTTTCTAGTACATGGATCATGTGGGGGGGAAAAGCCGCAAACTCTACACAATTCAATATTTTTACACCTTTTCTTCGTGTGCCCTAAGCGCTGACAATTTACACATCTCATTGGGTTGGATACATAATCTTCTATCTTTACTCTCTCCCATCCAAGCTTTAGAATTTCTGGTCGGCGTATCAAATTAAAAGTAATTATTGCAGCTCCCGTTGGAACAAAGATGTCACCTTCTTTTTTTGATAATTTACGAATTTCAATTACTTTCTGATCCTCAAGTGATTTTAAAAGATCTTCTTCTGAAATGTCAATGATTTTTCTTGAAAAAATTCGTCCCTGGGAAGAATTCAATCCTTTGTGCATAGTTATTGTAACAGGTACCATATCTATATATTTAGCTTTAAGGAACTTTTTGGCTGATTTCATATCCACTGTTTTTATCATTAAGTCCCCGCTTCTCATTTCAGTAATATCTAAATATTCACGCGAAATAAAGTTTAAGCCTTTTTCTATCTGAAAAACATTGTAAGAGGCTAAAGGTTTGGTTTCGGTGTTGTCCGACTGAGGAAAAGCTGAGGCTACCAAATATCTTGGTATATGGTCATCATTAGGAGTAATATCAGGTAGAGGTATAAAATCCTCTACTCTTATTCTTTTAGAATTCAACGGTTTTGACTTCCGATACGAGGGATCAAGATCCCTAAACCGATTATGGTTGGGGGGGTCAACCCCGTTCATTTCGGAATCTAAAGTTCTTTTCACTTCTTAAAAGTTCTTCAATTAATTTGCCCAAAAAAAAAAAAACAAAATAAAAATTCACAAATGAATTCCAATAGACTTCCAATAATCTTTTACACTTAACCACTTATTCTACCGAACACACTCGATAAGAAAAAACCGATGTTAACGCGGCAAGTGCCAGGCAAAGACTGTGACATAAAACATATAAACAGAAAATAAGCGCACAAAAATAAAAACTTTCAAGAGTAACAATAATAAAAAACACGTCACACACGGTTTTACATTTAAAATTGCACTAATTCCTTATTCTATTTTTATATGTCTATATTGTTTTGCTGAGCTCGTCTCTAAATCGCTCTTAATTATTAGTTTAAAAAATTAAAAAAACTGACCTTGAGCTTAACCAATTTTTCACATTAAAATTACAACAAAAGATCGAACAGCACACATATTGAATTTCAAGATATATATATCTTGTTTGAATTTTATAAATACGGGTTACAAAAGTCTTAAAAATATTCATTCTCATTTTTTTTATATATTAATACAATTTCGTGACATAATTTCAAAAATAGTCAAAAAGGGAATTGATTTAAAATTATACAAAGGTGTACTTTTTGTATAAAATTTGCAAATGCATCAAAAAGAATCAAATATAAAAGCTATCCAGAGCATCGAAAAAGGCTAAAATGTATACTTTAGTGTCACAGCGGTAACGCTGTTGATAATAATAGGTGTGTTCCACAAGATCTCGGGCAAGTTCGGACTAATGAGAGTAAAATGAATATAACTCTCTGAATTTGCCAAAACTACCCAAAATTGTTGGAACGCCAAAAACCATTTTTTCTCTTCTTCAAATACTAATGCTGCTTACTTTTCAAATTAAGATCTATTTAAGTGATTTTATACGCTTAAAAGTCATAACATTATAAAACCAAAACTTAGAATACACATTCGAATTAATATAAAAATTTGTTAATATTAATGTTAAAATTATTTGTGCGGATTATATAGATATATAATCTATATGAGATTTGTTTGTCTGTAAATGATTGTAAGAGGGGGGTTTATATGGGACATATTGTCAATTTTGGATTTACCAAAACAACATTTTGTCAGGATTTTTTTTAAACAAAAATTTTTCATTAAAATATATTATTCTTTTAACTTTCAGATTCATTCTACTGCACGTCCAGCGCCTCCGAAGCCCGAAATAAAAGTCTACCCAGACGCTACACCTGGTTTGCCCGAAGACTATCCCAAACCACCAGCAAAGTATGGTGCTCGCTTCCACTGGTTAGAATAAATTGAAACTTTTTTAAAACAACATCTGCTAAAATGTTTAAATTAAATAAATTTGTTAAACAAACTTTCGCAAAAGGTATTTAGTAAATGAATGTAAAACAAAAATATTAAAAAAATATAATTTTTTTTATTTATATTTCATGTTTTACAAATATTTTTATCTTACTACTTACGACTACGTTATACGTTGATTTTTTTTTTTTTTTTTAATTGAAGATTTAAAATTTTAAGTGTATTAATTTTGTGCGCTTTGTTTCATTAGACAGCTCTTAACAGTTTCCATAATTTTCAAATACTGATTATTTAAACAGCAGCCACAATAGTTAACTGACAAACGACCACATCCTTCGATACGTCTATGCAGAGGCATATTTTGATAGTACACCCAATGTATGGCCTCTTCACCCAATATCAAAAGGATTTTATCGAAACGATAACCATTTACCGTGAATAAATTTGCATTACCCGAAGTTATATTCCATTCACAATAACGCACACTTAAATTAGCCGGTATTTTTGATTTCTCTTTAGACATAATGCGATCAAACTAAATAAAAAACTTATTTAATTTTAATACTTTAAACTATTGCATTTATTTCTATAAAACTTACCCAATCTCTAACTTGAGACATGGAGCCACTTGGTGAATGCTTTTTGCGTGTCAAAGTTATTCTAGGATATTGGGGGTGGCTGAAATTGTATTTTTTAATTAGAAATATGCAAAAATCCATTTTTTAATTTACCTACATGAATGGTATAAATGTTAATTTTAAAATTACAAATTCAACTTTTTCTTGTGGTGCCATTTTTAAAACAAGCAAAAAATATTTTATTGCAACTAAAAATTCTAGCTGTTTACGGCGCTAAGCACGTTTTAGTTGTGTTTGTATATTTTATAACTTGTTAGCCTTTTATACTTAATCAAGGAGCAAAATATTGATGATCTGTGTTTTTCCTATTTTAGGTTTTAGCTCATAAATGACGTTCAAGCGTTTTATGGTTTAATGGGAATTTTTTAAATTAGTGTGTGCTTTTAGGTAACAGATACAAGCCGGCTGCATTTGAAGTTCCTTTAAGGATCTTTCTTTCAAAGAATTTCAGGTAAAACTGAGCACAGATGTGTTTTAAATGCATATGTTGACAATATTTTGGAAATTATATTAAACCCATAAGTTCCTTAACTAATTAGTTTTTTTAGATTTTCTTATTAAATTTATTTATTTTTTTTGTTTTTTTTTTATAGTTCAATCGTATCTAAATCAAAATGTATCTGTTTTAAAGACAAGAACAACATCTTGATAATTAACGCTCATTGAAAAGTTTTTTGTTAGTTTATTTATTCATTTTGATTAAATTCAAAAACGTTTTTTTAAAGATTATTTTGCAGATCAAATTAAAATGACTATTTTATGTTTTCAGGAGAACAAAAAATATTTTTTTTAACCAGTTGCATATTTCTTTTCAAATCGATCTTTTAAAAATATTTTCGAAACATTAAATATATTATGTTGAATTAAAAAAAATTTCGAAAGATTAAATCCGCGCATTAACCACCTAACAATTGATATTACAATAAAAGTATTCAAGTCAAAAGTTGCACGCTTGCGAAAAAGCAAAATTGCAAAAAACAACCTCATAGACAATAGCCCTATTTACAATTTTGTGCAAATGGTTTTTTAGGAAACAGGATTTCGGCTCATTTTATAAAAAACCGGTTTGAATAAGAAATAATTTATGTGTATGGACATTTACAATTTGGCGTGACGGGATAATTGTACGACAAAATATAAAAGAATTAAATGAAGAAGCCAAATTTGAAAAAGGTTTTTATATTTGCAAAGTAATGAAGTAGCACTATATGCAAAAAAAATGTGCAACAATCAACCCCAAGGATTTGGGGTTATAAGCAAAAAACGGAAGTGGATTTTGACTTCCATTACAAAATTGCATAAGTCTGCGAATTGAGCAACCTTTTTGAATAAAACCCTTTTTAGTCAGCTTTGGACTTACAAAGATTTATTATCCAAGTTATCAAATTGAAAAATCTTTGCTCGTTTAAGGGGAATTTCCAGCGAAAAGTATACTTTTTGTAATGTATCGCCAGAAAGCAAATAAGCTTGTATTTTAGGACCATGTTGTTAAAATGTTATCCCTTTTGTAACTTAATGTAGAGCTTGTTGCGCTGCACACCGAAATATAAAAAAGTATTTATACATATACAAGTTTTTGATAAACAATTTAAATTACTTCTGGCGTTACTTAATAAAAAGTAGACTTTTAGCTGGAACTGCCCATGTACATTATATTTCAGTCCTAAAAAACGAATTAAATTCAAGATTAAGCCATCAATAATATATTTTTATACATATCTGTGCAATAACAGCTTAAGTCGAGTTAAGGCAAATTTGACTTATTTCTTTTTAATCCTCCTAATCTAACTGTTGTTTTATTGAAAATTCTAATAAAAATTACTAACAAAGAGTCTCTAACTATAAGCTTAATCAAAATTCCCTGATTTTGTTCAACGGTTTTTGAGTCTAAAAATGATTCAATCATTCAATGAAATAGTATACAAACACTGGCTTCGCTATACAAACACTGGCTTCGCATAACCGGCCTTCGGTCGGCTATCGGCCAAATCAAATTTTGCTTCTTCGTTTTCAAAATAAAATTGTAGGTCAGGCCAAGGTACATTTATACAAGGTATATGCACAGGAGAAGTTCTATACGTCTTTGAGTAAATGTACCTTGGCCAAGGCAGTAAGCTATAAATATTCTATTAGGATTATTCAAATTCGGAATGTATATTCCAATCTTTTGTGTCCTGGTGTTTGGACAAGAAGTTTGCAGAGTTGGCCGAACAAATGAAAAAGTGAAAAAAGGGTAAGCAATAAAATTTTTTTTCATATTATAGTTAAAATAAGCACAATTGTATAAATGTCTTATGAGGAAATCAAGAACCAATCATCTCCAGAAAAGGCATACACATTTTAAATGGAAACTTTAAATTGTAAAAAATGGGTTTTTTGATTGATTATGATGTAACAAAATAAAATAAACCTTTCCTTAAAATTTTAAAGATTTGGATTAAAAAAAATTACTTTGATATGTTTAAAAATTACGATTTTATTGACGGAATCCAAAAGACCGTAACTACATTGTAAACAAATACTGAAAACAAAAAGCCGTAACTAACTTTTTTTGAAATAAAAAAAGGGCGGCGCCCATTTTAACTTCCTCGGCCTCATCTACATCTTTGATCAAAGACGTTCTCCTCCTTTCCCGCAGCAACAATAAACGCAGACACAACACCAGCAGCCGCAAAAACAACAGCAAATGCTCACGCCACAAATTGCTGCAAATATTCCTGAAGTGACGATATTAATGCAGCTTAATTGCAATGGCCTCCTGAATAAGAACACTGAGGTTACAAAATGTATGCAGCAACACAAAGTCATGATCGCAGCGATCCAAGAGCTGAAATTAACACCCAACTGCCAACTACAGAGTTGTAATAATTACAATATTCGGAGGGTGTATCGCACACGAAGTGGGGGTGGAGGCATAGTATTTATCATCAACAATTCTGTGCAATACAGTCCTATTCCGCCTGACCAAAGTATACCGGATCCATATATGGAACTACAGGGGATACTGGTCAGGTCAGGAGTTGCCGAAATATGACTGTACAAAGTGTACATTCCGTCGGTCAACAGCCTACCAGCAGGGTATCACCCAGACATCAGATTCCTTCTTGAGGCTGATAACCCAATCGAGATGGAAGATTTTAATGCTCATCACGAAATCTAGCACTCAAATCTCGTGGACGATCAGAGGGTATGGCATTGGCGGAACAGATTGAAGACTCCACATTTTGAACAGTAAACGATGATGCCCCCATCAGAATTATGGGCAATTGTCCCAGTTCGCCAGACATCCCCATTTGTGGTGCAGGTCTGATGAACTATGCGACTTGGTTACACATAGTTTCTCTGGCATCATACCATTTACCCATTATTATTAATCTTGATAGACCGACAGACTTTGTGATATCTGAACGCTGAACCTATATAAATCAGAAAAAGGCAGATTGGACAGTCTTCTGACAGTTTATCAACAACAAATTTAATGAATTACCAACACCTTCTGACGTGCGCTCCGCAGAAAGAAAGTTTCGGAAAATCGTCCTCGCACATCCCGGAATTCAGATCAAATTTTCGAGCACCAGCAGGACGAAATTTGCAGATCCAACGCGAGTGATCCCCGAATCGGCGAACTCAATAGGGATATCAGCAAGTTGGTGAACGAATATTGACGGGAGAAATGGTTAAATCATTTAAATTTGTGCAACCTCTCGATTACCTTCAATGCATCCCGTCAGAGATAGGGCGAACAAAAAGTATCGCGAAAGGAAGGTACACGATCTTCGAGTAATTGACAAGCCATATGCTTTTTAATCGAGTGAGGTTTCACAGGTCACAGGGCAGCTAAGCCATCCAAAGCCCTTGGCCCCGCCGAATATCCATGCTTATGCTCACAAATCAGGACGAGCCCGGAGTAGAGTACCAAACGAACGTCCTCAATATATAACTAGCCACCCTTATATCATCCTAAAAGGGGGCATCCGAATCGGAATTATAACCCTCCGAGCCATGTCAGAAAAGATCTTTAGTGGTATGAGTGAAGTCCAACAACACCTGGACTCGATGACAGACCACACCTCATACAGGGCAGCTCTGAATGAAATTTGTATGGAGTCGATGGAGATTTCAGTGAACAGCCACCGCAAAAATACTGTTTTAGGAGGTCGTCCCCAACCTGTTGCAAACGAAGAACGGAACTTGGCACGTCGGACTAGTGACATTGACACAATTGAGGTAAGGATGGTGCACACGTCTAAACTTATACTGGTCCATACCTTTGCCCTGCATGTGGAATAGGACCACACGATGTACGACAGCTATTCAACTGCAGTGCAAGCCCAACCCAGCTAGATACAGTGTCTTTATGGACCCGCCCACGTGAGGTAGCACAGCTACTGGGCCTTGACTTACCTGTGTTTGATGAACAGAGCGAAGAATAAAAAATAAAATTTATACATACTTGTTTTTCAGGTCGATCTGGTACAACAACAACAACCATTTGGTTTATAGATTTATGTTTGACTATTGACTTCCAGCGGTTGTCAATGGCGGTGAGTGTAAAGCGGCGAAGATTTCTGACGAGATAGTGTGGTTACTATCGAAATATGTCAAATCGACCTGTAAATGAACGTGGGTTCGATCCCCCGTTCAGTCATGAATGAAAAATTATCAACAAATTTTAATTCATTTCATGTTGTAAAATGTCTTTTTTTTTCATAAAAATAATTTAATGAAAATTAAATTTAATTAACTTAAGCCTGATTAAAAAAATAAAAATTTTGATTAAAACCCATAGCAGTTTAATAAAATAACCACAGTTATTATTGTTAAAAAGCTAAGGCACAAGCTCTATGTTTATATTTGCCCTTCAAGTTGTGCTGAAAAGTTCAACGAGAAAAATAAAGACAAAAAAGAAAAAAAAACAAAAAAATTTACTTTGGACTTCAAGAATTCTTGACAAAAAGTATGAAAATCAGAAATAAGGAAAAACGTATAAATCAATTAAAATAAATAATCATTCACCAAAAAGGTGAAAATACCATTTGGTTTAAAGATGATGTTTGACTATTGACTGCCAGCTTTCGTCAATGGCGGTGAGTGTTAAACGGAGAGGATTTCTGACGAGATAGTGTGGTTACTATCGAAACAGCGGCACCCGAACGGACTTTTACGTCAAACATCTCTTAAACAGATTGTCATATTCTAAAGATTTTATAATTTAAGGCTCTCCATGTTTGTTTGGGTTGGCTTTGGAGTCACCCAAAATCAAATAGTCCTTGCCCTCTTGATAAGGGTACCTAGGCACCCGTCAGGGATATCGAACGGTTATTATTCGACCGGCTTCAACCGGTTATTTTAGTTTTTACCAAGCCGGTTATTTTAAAATTCCTATTTTTCGAATATCGAATAAACCGGTTATTTTGGTGTAATAAACCGGTTATTTTAATAATGTGTAATTTATATGCGTTTTTTGTTTACTCTTTTTGTAAATGCACTAGTAATTTAATTACTTTTCTAATTGAATATTAGGCAAATTCAAATTTTGTTTTTTTTTTTTGAAAAATTTCGATTTCAATATAAAATTCTTAGTGAATGTTTAAAATTTTGAAACCGGCTGTTAATTTCTCGTGCAAATTATAATTTTGTATATTATTCTGAATATGAAAAAATATCCATTTGTATGTATTTTTTAATAGTTTTTATTTCGAAAAAATTTCCTTATTTACAAAATACACTAAAATAATTTACACATAAAAAAAGGAGAATCTACTTTCAAACTAATCTTTATACCATTTCTGGCGTTTCGGTTTTTTGGCAGCTGCTACTGGCCCTGTACTACCTTCATTGGAACGCTTATCCAACATTTGTTTGTATTTGTTAACCAATGGCATTAGTTCATCTCTTTCCACTCTTCGTCCCTGTTTTGGTCTAATTTCGGCTCTACGCTCAGCTAAATGCATTAGTTTGATACTTTTTTGCTTTTTCTTTTTCTTTTCATTTTGGACACGTTTTAAGTGATCCTTTGATTGCTCTTTAATTTTTTTAAATGAACGCATACGTAGGGCAGTACCAGGTTTTGCCTCTGTGCCAACATAAACATCTTCAATATGGGTTAAAGTTTTTTTGTTGGGTTTATTTTTGGCTGCTCTGGATTCCTCTAGCTTTTGAATGTGTTTCTTAAGTTTTTCCTTATCATCGGTTTGCGTCCCCTTGGGAATGGAATTAAGAGGTAATTTGCCTTGACGTTTTTGTTGCTTTAAAGCTTTCCGTTCTTCGATTTTCTGCTTAAAAGTGGGATTATTTACTTTCGACTTTTCTTGGCGTTTTTCTTTAACCTTATGCACGGCACGATCTTCAATACTAAAGGCAACAATGGGGCGCTGAAATTGTTACATTAAACTTAGTTATTTTCATATAAAACATGTAGTATATGTTTTTATTGCCCAAAGGCTACATGTAGTACAAATGAATAAATATTATGTGTAACAAAAAATAATAAAATATAAGTACATATTAAAGAAGTGCAAGAGTATATAATAAATTATTGTCAAAATAGATATATGTACCATATATACATATATCTGTTACTATTGATATAAATGAGAGAATGAGTGTAACTGGTATTCTATAGTTTTGCTTTTGCCCACGCCCATAACTGAAAAACAAAAACAGTTCTTCATGGTTTTGCATTGAGTATGTCATAACCTTTTTTTGCTTACAAATATCTATTGTCACCATTAGTATTCAAAAAATGTCTGTTGTTATCTGCTGTATTTTAAAATATGGATGGTGAGTTGATGTAAATAACAGAGTTTAGAAAAATTCATATACTAAGACCTCTCACTAGTATTGTTGCTGTTGCTCGGCAATTTGTACAAACACAGCACGAATAGCTTGTGTGTGTACTGAGTTTGGCTTTTTTATTCGCTTGAAACACATTTTTAAGCAAAATATATTGAAAAAAAATAACTAAAAAAGCTGAGCATAGGTATTTTATTTTTGTAAAAATTATTTGGTTGTTTTTAGCAGCCAAAAAGGTCGGCTTTTTTCGTTAAAAAATAATTGGACAATTAGGCCTCATGCAATAAGTAACTTATTGCATTCCATCATTATCTGCTTGGGCGAAACATTGGCAAACAGATATGTTACTCTCATTCTGTTTTTATCCACTCACATCCACTCTAGTACAAATAATAACAATATCAACTTATATCAGAAACACTAGACCACTCATCAATACGCACTCATTCCAGTAAACATACAGTAACTTGTACGCACAGTTGTATCTTGCACGTCTTTAGTACATATACATATATCGCGCCTGATAAACAAGAGTGTATTAACAAATTTTAAAATTTGGAGTAAAAAATAAACACTTTATTTAAAGGTATATGAAAAATAATTTTTAAACCAACCGTTTTGTTATTAAAAATACTATATTTTTGCAGCGTTTAAATCAAGAATATTATATACATACGTGTCGATTTTTTCCAAAAAGTGAAAAACTAAAAAATTTGGAGTTAAAAGCCTCTTGTTGAAAAAGTGCGATATGTACATATGTATGTGCTAGAGTTGTCAACCCTGGTTTCCGGTTTATTCGAAAACCGGATTTTTTTGTTTTTTCTGTTTGTTTTAAAACAGTTTTTGAAAACTCGCGGTGTTCAGGTAGATAGGTAGAAAGGCTGGTGTTAAGTCTCCTTCACACCTTCACCCAGAGACCAATATGGTCCATTGTGATGCCTTGTTTAGATATAGATAGCTGGAAAGTAGGTGAAATAAATAGCGAAAGCATAAGAAAAGATAAAAATGACAGATAAGAATAGAAGATATCGTGCCAAACCCGAGAGAAAACCCCACTCAACACAAATCCGCCCTATGTGTGGCTAGCTCCCAGTCTCATGCCGCGTAGCCAGGCCATTCCCATTACGAATCCTATCAGACTCTCGAGTCCACAGCCCGAGACATCCCCTAATTCGCCTAGGAATCTGCTGCCCAGCCTCCTCAGTCTGCTGCCATGTAGCCTGGGACAGTGGCACAGAATGTGCTCAACTGTCTCTAACTCCTCCGGGTCCTTACACAACCCGCACATATCCGACACGTCGGATCCCATCCTCATCGCCATACTGCCTATCATGCAGTGGCCCGTGATAATTCCTATCATGGTCCTAACGCAGACCCTACTTCTGCCCAGCAGCGACTCCGAATCGGACTTCACAACCACCGGCCACAGCGTCTGCGATAACCGGCAGTCCGTTCGGTTCCCCCAGGCCCGATTGGTCGCTCCCAGAATCCTAGATCCTTCCAAAGTAGAGGCTTAATTGGAGGCCTAACCGCCTCCATACAGTTAGGATCACATAAAAGTGACCTCCGAGCCCCGATCAATGTTGCCCCTCATCAGTTCTACGGCCCGCAAGACCCCAAGAACCTCTTAGCCATCAAGTCTTGAGTTTTCCCTTCTCTTCTAAAAGCTAAAGACTTGACGGCTAAAACTTGAACAGTGTGAACCAACAATAATTAATACCTTAATGTGTATTATATTTGCTTTTAATTAAACTTCGTATGTGCGTGGAATATTTCAAATAATCCACTAAATACGAAGAAATCGGTATGGCAGAGGGATGGACAACAGGCTTTTTTTTAATAAACAGCCACTGACGGCAGCTCGAATTCTAATTTGAAATATTTCGAAGCTAATTGCCAATATTTAAAAAAGCAGCTCTATAGGACTCTTAGGCTGGGTTTACGAGATCTCAGTTAAACTAGGTTTAGTTAATCTGAAAAATGATTTGTGCCGCCAATATCAAGTTTGTATACAAAATGTTGACAGAACAGGATAATTTTTTTTGAGTTTAAACTTAATACACATCTCAAAAACCCGGTCTCAATGAAACACAACATCAAGAAGACATATTTCAAATAATAAAGATTTGAGGAACGATTTTGATTGGTTGGATAAATTTTCAAAGAGATCAGAAAAACTAAATGTCTTATACCCAGCAATTTTAACAATTAATCCGACTTCAACAATTATCGAAAGTGATTTTTAATATGCTAAACAATTAAAGTGCCGTATCCACATTACAGGCAATTGATTGTGTAGTAAAATATATATGTAAGGCACTCAGTTGTGGCCAAAACATTTGCAAAAATTTAAAAAAAATTAATCAATATGAAATATTTTAAAAAAATTAATCAATATTTTTAAAAATGTATTATTAAGAGTTTAACTTTTGAATTGAATTCGTTTTGAGGACTAAAATATATCGTCCGCTGTTTCAAGTAAATTGAGTTTGAACAAATTAATTTGAAAATTGCTTCATCAACTACCACATAAGACAAATTCAACACTCCATATCTTGAAAACCGTATGTGGTATCGAAAAACTGATTACGCTAAATGAAAGATCAGGTCGGAAAACCTAAGGAATCGATCTTAACTCAAAACCGCAAAAAATCCACATACGACATTTAAATTATCAACCGACGATATATGTATAGTTTATTCCTTGTTATTTTCTTGTTCAATAAATAGGGGGAATTAATGCGATGTCTTTTCAGACATGTCTGTTTTTTTTCACGCTACCAAAAGCCCTTTACCATCTACAAACAAAAATAATGTGTTTGTTAGACATGTCTGAAAACACATCGTGTAAATTTGGCCATATATAAAAGTCGCTTTTTTAAAATTTTATTCAAAATTATAAAAAAAAAAACCAAAAACCGATATTTCGAAACGGTTTTTTATAAAATAAACCAAAACCAGGTTTTTTAAAATTGCTGGTTTTACAACTATTCTAAACCCGTTTTTTAATATATCGAAAAGTTGACAACTCTAGTATGTACAGTAAGTTTATTTATTGTTAAAAATCTACTTACATGTTGAGTACCAAATATTTTCGGGTTATTATTTAATTTTCTTAATGCTATGAGGGCCTCTTGATGACTATTGAAGGACATAAAACCAAAGCCTTTAGATTTTCCTTTAGGATGTTCAGGGGTCACGCGATTTTCACGCATAACACGACACTCGTGGGGTTTAAATCCTGTATATGCTATTACCATATCCTTTAAATTGTCATTGTCATAATTGAGAGGTAAATTATGTATGGACAAGCGATTGCGTGAAACAAATCTATTCAAATTTTTCAAGACTTGAGTTTTAATCTGTTCCAATTTATGTCTCTTATTCATATCAGAAGATGAAACACCTTCGGCTGCTTTTGAATTTGCCATAATAAGACCTTCTCTAGCTAAATAAAGATTACGAGAATCTTTGCCATCATTCTTTTTGTCCTTATCGTTTTGTTGTTGACGTATTTCTTCTTTGTTCAGTGCCGGAAATGGTTCAAGTACCTGATCCATTAAAACAAACTCTCCGGCAGCTTGTAAACATAAATCAGCTGAATCTTTACTTTTAAATTTTACAAATGCCGTTCCCTTTGAATGACCAGATATGTGATCACGATTGATAATGGCATAATATAAAGGTCCAAATTTACGACATACTTTACGTAAATCTGTGTCATCAGCATCGAATGGCATATTTTTAATAAAAATTGTACAACCTTCTTGGACATCATTTGAAAAGTGTTTTTCTTTCTTTACGTTGTTAAGATCTAAATTAGATTTTGTATCTTTTTTGTCTTCATCTTCATCTTCGTCATCGTCATCACCTTCAATTTCCCTTTCATCATTTTCATCGTCATCTACTTCTTCATCACCATCATTTTGGGAAGCTTCATCATCCTCATTTTCTCCTTCCTTCAAATAAATTTTAATTTTTTATTTGTTACATAAAATTATTAAATATTTAATTAAAGATTTATGCACAATTTTGAACTGACTTGCAGAAATTATTAATTTTTAGGTTTTTGCCAACAGTTAAACAGTTGATTTTAAATTCTTATTTAAAACGCCCTGCATAGTGTACTTTTTTCTCTGCTTGCCAGCCGTCGGTGAGTGTTAAACGGCAAAGATTTCTAAGGAGATAGTGTTGTTACTATCGAAACATGTCAAATCAACCTGTCCGTGAGTTCGATCCCCCGGGCAGTCAAGAATGTCAAATTATCAATAAATTTGAATTAATTTCATATTTTAAAATTCCTTTCTTCAATAAAATAATTGAATGAAAATTAAATTTGATGACATTAATTAAGCCTGATAAAAATATAAAAATTTGGATTAAAACCCATAAACAGTTCAATAAAATAAATAAATTATTAATTATTGCTCTAAAAATGTAATAATATAGTCGGTGTGAAAGTTATGGACCCAACAGAACAAAACTATGTTATAAGTCTAATTCATATAAGAGTTGTTTGTGCCGAATATTTTCTAGATATCACCATCTATTTGTTCGTCTTAAAGTAATTAACATTTACAAGGAAGTTATGAAATTTCAAGCTATTTCCGGGAGTGGTGTTTGTATGAAAGGTATTGTCAAATTCAACCCGATTCTAATAAAATTTAGTTTGCAGTAAAATATTTTTAAGTTGAAATTGATCTAAATACGAACATGTATCTGTATAGACCAATCGATTAAGAAAGTGATTAATTTAATCGGTATGCTAAAATTTTAGATTTTACTGTATTACACACATCGGCAAAAATGCATTGAATTGCTCTTTCCCTAATTTCCAGTTTTTTTAATGGCAACTTGTTTTGGTTTACAATTATATATTGAAAATAAAATGAAGAAGACGAAATTGAAGCAACACGTTGGGTATACAGATAAATATTTAAAACAGAAAATCCAGAATTAAAACCATTTTTCCCCTGCGAAAGTAATTATACACTTTTCAAAAAAATTAATAAGTCGTCAGCTCATTATTGGTTTGGTTTACAAGTTTACATGACGTTTTCTGAAAATATACAAGATCAAATGTTTTTTTTTTTTGTATTTTTATCACTGCTTCCGGCACATGAATTGAAGAAAACTTTAAGCTTTTGTGAACGTTCATGAACGAACTTAGAAGTTATTAGTATGTTATTGAAATTGAAAATTATTGTTTTGTGCCGCATACGCTAATTTTCTTAATTTATTACTAAAAAAAATGCTTTTATTGCTGCTTACGTATACTTACTGCTATGTATTGACTTGTTAACATTTTATTTTGCTTTTAATATTTTTTCCTTACGGAAATGAAGCGAAGCAAGAGTAAAATTCATTTTGTTGTCGTCAATTTATTTTGCTTTCGCGTTAACTACTTATATTTATTACAATAATGAAGCAAAGCAATTTATTTTGTACGTTTTTGTATGAGGAATTTGAAGCATTGATCACACATAGACGTGTAGAGCAAAACAATACTTAATATAGTTGATATTGAGCAAAATTAATGCTGAATATCTCAGAAACCATATCAAATTTCGTCAAACTGGATTTGGATTCGCATAGGAAAAAAACAATTGTTTTAAATGGTCGGTAGGCTAAACCAATAATGAGCTGACGAAGTATCAAAAATATGCTTCAAAATCGTATAAAGCCCTTAACATATGGCTGCAAAGGGTAAATTATACAAAAATAGTAAATTATCAACCGATCTTCCAAAAATTTGTCAGAGTTGTTTCTAATCGTATGAAACTACGACAGAATAAATAGCATGATTCGTTACGGTTTCAGACGTACTAAGATGTTTTTCGAGTTTGGGCTTTATATGGGGCCTACGGTAAGTTATAAACCTATCTTTAGGAAATTTATTAATAAGATTTCCAGTTACATAAAACCAATTTGAGCAAAATTAAAGGAGAATCGGATTTTAAGGGATGCTGTTCCAAATTTGAGTTCATAACTCTTTTCCTACTAAGCCGATAGTGCTGGATTTCAATTTGCTTAGAACTAGAGATTGTTTGACACCAGTTTTGTTCTTCTCCTTTGAGGCATTCAAAAGTGATCTTGATTTAAACAGACAGACTTAGAATTACTCAAGGGCCCAGAATATACATATATACTTTAAAGGGCCTTAGATGAATATTAAAAAGGTTTCCCACGGAATGACGGAATTAGTATACCCTCATTCACCGCTTGTGCTGGTGGAGGGTATAAAAAGCATTGGAAGCTTTTACAGATTCAGTGCGGACGGTTTTTCTGAGTTGACCTAAAAAAACGATTTTTATTATCAGTAGAATATGGTCCATTAGGCGTGCAATGTTTTGTATTTCCTGATAAACTTTTATTACAGATTTTTATTAGGTATACCTACCTCCTCATCATCCGTACCACCTTGTTTTTGTTGTTCCTCTATTTTTATTTCTTCTGTTTTCATTTCTATTTTAGGTTTCTTTTCTTCGGGTTCTTCTTTTCTACCCTTCTTAACTACAAATTCATCTTTACCTAAAGCCCAATCAATAAAAATGTTGCGACCTAACATTTCTTTTCCATTACCCTTCAAAATGGCATTTGTGGCCTGATTAATGGTTTCGTATTGCACGAACGCACAACCTACAAGTTTACCATCGGCTCGTTTAAGAATATTCACTTCATCCAATTTACCCCATTGTTCAAAGTGCTTGCGAAGATGTTCCTCAGTAGATTTATAACTAATATTGCGCACTATAAGACGAGCACGCTTTTTCTGACGACGTTCTTTTTCCTCTTTTTGCTGTTGCACTCTAAAAGGATTGCGCCTTTTGGGTGCATTTCCTTTATTAACTGGTGTTTCTGTTAGATTATCGTTCAATTCCATAATGAAATTTTATAAATATTATATATTTTAAACTTGATGAAAAAACTGCAGAAACTTTAAAAGTTAGCTTTTTTGTGAATATACTAAATGAAAACAATAATTTGTTTGACAGTCGTGACAGCACGTGGATTGAGCTCAGCGTTGCCATTTATATACATAAAAATACGTACAAGGCGAATTCATTTTTCAGATGGCGTTCAAAGCACAGCTGTGCTACTTTGTTTTTGGTCGAAATGCAGTTTAGGGGGCACACGAAAAAAAAATAAAAAAGATATGACAGCCGGTCCTGAATTAAAAACAAAAAAAAAAAAACAAAATACAGGTTCAGGGCCCCATAGCCCTTATTTTCATCTAGAGAGGAAAATAAACAATAGAGGAGAAAATTCTTGCGACCGGCCGAAGGCCGTATATGAAAAGAAGCTTTACTCAGCGAATTCGGTTTTTGTTATACCATAGAGGAAAAAATCCTATAACCTTTACTTTGAGTACCCACACATGATAAGTAGGGGGTGGGTCCACTTTTTTTGCCCCAGATGGCCCCAGAAGCCCCGCCTGTCCTAAATATTATTATTTTCGTTTTTCTTACAAAATGACCTTTAATTTGAGTACCACTGAGTGGACGGCCCGGTTTTTTTGGATCCAGGGGACCCACGGGACTCAGCCCCTTTAAATTTTAATTTTGGTTATTTTCTTTTTTAATTCCAGAGGCGATCCAATTTTTTTTTCGTGTGCGTGAGAGAGAATTGTTTATTTTAACAACTTATTTCTGAAAAACAAAGAAATTTCTACAAAAGAACCAACATTTTGGGGGAAACACAAAATGCATTTAATGATGGATGCAGGCGGTGCAATCTACATCAATGCAATCTAAAAATATTAAAACGTTTTGATGTTGATGAAACCTAAAATGAATGAAAACGAATGAAATTTGCTAGATTGCGTAAATGCATTCCATAGTGTGTACTCAGCATAAAATTAATTCAGTTAAAATATGTATATAAAAAAATTAAAACAAAAAAATTTGTTTAATCAAAAATCCCCATGAAAATACTTATAAAAAAAAATTATATACAGTGAGCTACATCCAAAGTTGAATACTTTAATCGTTATCATAAATGTTGTGTTAATAATAACACTGTGCTAGCTGACAAGCGGGCACCGGGCGCTTTAACCTAATTCGGACAAGATGAATCCCATGGTGCTTACCGATTTTTTGAGTTATCTTTTGTTTTTGAGATATACCGCTATTTTGAAAATGGAGTAGGTTGCACAACATATATTAGCGTAACACAAAAACAGTTTAGTAAAAAAAAGTTTAGCCTTTCTTAAAGGCAATTTTATTACGGAATTTCGGTTTTCTTAGTATAATCAATAAACTGAATCATTTTTGAGTTACGCGAATATGTTATGCAACCTCCTCCATTTTCCAAGTAACGTTCAATTTTGAGTGTGGCTCACTGTACATATACCTATATATTTTTTTAAGTCTGTTCTTAATATACAACATAAAATTGGAACTTTGCCTTGGTAAATTGCTTAAAAATTGCGTGCAAGCTACGTCACAGCCTTAAATTTTTGACCAGCAATATATGTATGTAAAAACTATCAAGAAAAACTTAAACGTGTAACCGCAGTGTAAGGTTATGCTCAAACTTAAAAATTATTTAACGAAAAAAACGTCGACTAAATTGATCAACCTTTAAAGTTCTATTAAACAATTTTTGTTATTTAACAAAATTAACATATTTGTGGTTCATTCAACAAGTTTTTTTAATTTATTTACAGCGTCGAAGATAAATTATTTTCGTTAATAAATTTGAAGCACAACGAAATTTTAGGCAGTACTGTACATAGTACAAATTTTACATTCAATTCTCAATGGGTACGTTCATAAGACGTAGCTGTTGAGCTCAACTGCTAGAAAACTGTTGACAACTGTTGAGCCGAACATTTTCGTCTTAGAAACGGCATTATGAGTATAATGCAAAATTAACAGCTGATAAACATAAACAATTGAAAAAAAAGGTTGAGGTTGAGCACAACATGTTGACTTTAGGTAGCTAAAAAATTTTATTTGGGAATAAATTTCCTCAAATACTCAACTGTTGTGTTGAGCGGAAGTGCTCAACTATGCGTTTCTAAGGCAAACACTAAACGGTTACACAACAGTTACGCCTTATGAACGTACCCAATGTTTGATAGCCAGCGAAAATCGTTTATCGCATGTAACTCATCTTAACCTTATTTCTTGAAATCATAGTAGAATAATGTTATTATAACCGCTTAATCACTTTATGTAATATTATACATATGTTTAATAAACATGGTGGTTACATGTGGGACGTCAAATATATAATAGGTGTGAACATAGCTCTATTTTCTGTTTTTTTATTTCTTTTCCTGAATTTCACGCATTTGATGAAATTCTGAAGGTGTTTTAAAGTAGTCTTCCAACAATAGAGAGGTTTTATCACCTAATTTATACGTGGCATTATTCCAGGGGCTAAATATATAATGAACTTCTTTCACTTGTCCCTGTTCAAAATGATGATGCGATATATTCAAGGGTAGTTGGGAATGATAAACAGCTAAATACCTAAAAAAAGTTTGTATGAAAATTTTTTATACATATATTACTTCCAAAATTAACTCACTTTGCTTGATCTTTATATATTCTTAATGGAAATTTTGATACAACCAGACGCATTATAGCATTTATTGCCAAGAATCCAGCTGTAAAATAATAAATATCTTCACTTTGCATTTCAAGTGTGGTGCCGACCGGATCCAGTATTGGTATGTTATTAACATACTGGTAAATAGCGGATGTGCTAATGATTGCTGCCGTCACCGTGGAAACGTGCATTGCCCATGCAACATATGACTCCATGGGTGCTTTATAAATTAGCTGAAAATTTTTTGGTACCCTATCATTCTCTAAAAAGCGTTTTTCTTTTTCCTTGGAGGTTCCCGAACGAGAAAAGCGTTGATTAAGCCATAATAATGACGGTGTGGAACTGAGAATTTAATTTGTTTTGTTTTAATTTTTTTTATTTTATTCGTGCTTTTAAGAACCTACCTTATACTCTTTTTAGATAATGTTATATTTTTAGTTTTCAATGTTTTTAAAATCGATTTTCTAAAATTTAATAATAAAGCCATATTATGTGGAAATCATTGGTGGAAATAATGACTAGACAAAGGTTATGTGTTTGTTGACATCTTCTTCTTCTTAAATAATGTCAATCACCAGGTATTTAAAAATAGGTGAAAAGCGAAATCATTTACCAGGTGGCGTTGAAAGCACAGCTGTGCTACTTTTTTTTGTTTAGACCCCTTTCAGACAGGCAAAGTTTACTTTGACAAAGTCTGTTGAATTCTCTTTTAAACTTTGTTTGGTGCTCAGACACACAAAGTTTAATTTGACAAATTTTTGTTTTCTCTTGTTTGAATATAATATATAAACAGCGTTGCCAGAATGATGATTTTATCATATTTTGGATTATTTTTTTAAACAAAAATATGATTAAAGATTTTTTTCTCAAATGATGATTTTTTATTTTTAGTAATTCTGATTTTTACTTTAATTTTGCTTATAGAAAATACACGATTACTTAAACAGTCAATTTTTAAAACAATGAAGTTTTGCATCAGCTTGATGCGCATTGGTGCTGCACACTTTTGTACCCAGTATCTAGAATACACAAAATTGCATCATTATTTCTGGACATAAAAATATTAAAAAAGGCATATTATAACCTATTTCCAATGTGCGAAAGAATTCCTTCTTTCGAACAACTACATTTAAAACAAAAACAAATTCTAAAAACTTTGTTTTTGTTTTAAATGTATTTGTAAAGGTACGTTCAGACTGATGAAATATTTGAAAGCAAACATCAAATATTTCATTAACGTAGTCTGAACACAAAATATTTTTGAGTATCAAATAAAATAACAGCTGATTTTAAGCAAATAAAAGTATTTGCCGGCAAACAAATATTTGTCCAATGTGAACATAGTGTGAACACAAAAAATCAAATATTTTAGTAATTTTTGAGAAAACATTTATTTGATATTACAAAAAAATTGTAAGAGCAAACAACGACAAATAATTTTAGCCATGTTCCGGATAGAAGCAATTTTTCCTGTAAGTTATCGGGTTCTTTACAATTTTAAAGATTTTTTATAATTATTAGACTTTGCTATTGCTATTAGCAAATTTTTGCAAATTACCGCTAATTTAGAAATTTTTATAGAATTTTTGCCATTCCTTAAAGTTTAAGTCACTTTTACTAAATTTTATGGCTTGTTTGAAATATTAAAATGATTCGCGAATTTTCGCAATTTTTGCAACATTTTTTTTTTGTTTTTCCCCTACATTTTGTTTTTTAACCGATTTAGCAATTTCAAATATATTTTAGGGTTTGTTTCCAAGTTTGCATTTTTTCGC
Source organism: Pollenia amentaria (assembly GCA_943735925.1). Classification (NCBI taxonomy): domain Eukaryota; kingdom Metazoa; phylum Arthropoda; class Insecta; order Diptera; family Polleniidae; genus Pollenia; species Pollenia amentaria. The sequence goes on along the minus strand of OX031010.1, from coordinate 174,947,143 downwards.
GAATTTTAGCCATGTTCGCAAAAAAAGCGATTTCTTTCTGTGATTCTTTGCAGCTTTAACTATTTTTAATAATTATAAGTACTAAACTTTGGTATCATGCCGCAAATTTTTGGGAATTTCCGCTAATTTAGCAATTTTTACCGAATTTTTGCCATTCCTTATAGTTTTAGGCACCTTTAATAAATTTTATGGCTTGTTTAAAATATCTAAATTTTTCGCGAATTTTCGCTATTTTTGCAACATTTTTTTTTGTTTTTTTTCTTGACATTTTGTTTTTTAGCCGAATTAACGACTTCAAATATATTTTAGCGTTTGTTTCCAAGTTTGCAATTTTTCGCAAATTTTAGCCATGTTCCCGATGAAGAAGCTGTTTGAAAAGTGTTAAAAAAGATTTTAAAAGTCGTGTTTTTAATAAGATTTTGTATTAAAAGAAATACAAATACCATGCAATACAAATATTTCTACATTAAACAGAATTCTATAAGAAAATGTTGAAAAATTAGATGAAGGGTGTATTAAAAAGAACTTCAAAATTCATGCGTTTTGCGTTTTCGATTTCCAGAACACCCCTGATACCCCAGTTACGACATAATCAGCAGTGCCTGTGCGTCCAATAAGATTCATGCATACTGCTGCAAATTGACCTGAGCCACCTTCCTGCATTAACAATAATTTATATCTGCTGGTATATCTAACAGTTCCCTCAACGTTTTGATGGCTTCATTATTGCTATGTAATACGTTTTTTTGGCCTTAATGGCTTTGTATTACAATATGGATTAAAAAATAAATAAATTTTATCGTACGAAAATTTTCGCCTTGTTCATCTGTTTTTGACAACAAGAAAATTTATTGCAAAAACAAAATACATGTGGCTTCAAGGCGAATTGAGTTGCGCTTACCTCTTGATTACAACAATTATGAAAAATAAGTCTCCGTATACGTCAAAAATTATATTAAACTAAAATCAAATTTTGCCGCCGAACGCAATGAAATAACTTAATTTTTTGCCAATTTTTATTTCACTATCTTATTTAATTTAAATAATCAAAAACTTTATTACAATACAATAATCACAGCACAAAACGTGACTTTTTGTAAACATAAGCAAAACTTTGACAATACTAGACAAACAATACAAGAGCAAAAAATCGTGATCTGGCGTAGTAATGCCACCTGTTTATTTCATCATGAATGCACCTCTACACCTACAAAAAGCCCTATGTATTTTGTTTTGCAATTTATTTGCTTGTTGTCAAAAAAAGCTGACCAAGCAAGAAATTTTTCTCAGAAATATTTTCAGTTATTTTGGCACAAAACATAAGAAAGGCTTTTTTGACGTGGACTCAGCTAATGAGCTGCTGACAAGTAACACTTACCTGTTTAAATTCGCCTTGAACACCACCGTATACATGAATTCGCCTTGAACAGCAGGGTATTTTGTTTTTCCTTGCAAAAATACGCTCGAAAACGCGTTTTTTTTATATTTTGCACAGTAAAAATGTTTGTTATTGTCAGCACTTACAATAACAAAAGAAAATGAAGGCAAAAAGAGAATAAACATTTTTTTGTTATGTCTGTGATTTTTATTGTACTTTTCTTTTTCTAAATATCCACTGATTTTATAATTGAGATTTTAAAACTGAAAAGAATGTAATTGGAAATATAAGAAAACATGAGGAGTAAAAATATATGTATAAATTTGTAATGTAATATAAAAATAGTGCTTAAAATGAATAAATACAAAAATAATAATAATTTCTCAAGAGTCCCATCAGGCGATTCTCCAATGCATTTTAACAAACATACTAGATATTGTGGAAACAGGGGTAGTAGTGGCAGTAGCGCTTCAAGATTCAAACCTCCACATCAAACAGGTTATCAATATTCCCAAAATAGAAATAATACGTCTGACAATTATCAAAGTAATCAATATGACAATGGTTCTAGAAACTTTTATAATATTTCTATGAAGCGGCAAAATAATAACAACCATCGTCAAAATAATAAACAATCCATGCCATATACACACAACTCCACACCCACGCAAAATATTTTAAATTTACCACCAACCCAACCCAGAAGTTTAACCCCACAAGCTGAATCTGCCACAATTACAGCACAAAACAGTCAACAGCAAATCGCAACTCGTATGTTGGATAGTTCAAACTACTATGGTTATAATAGCTTTCATTCCACTAACAATGCAGACTTAATTGGAGCAGCTTCAACTTCCACATTTGGTGTAGCTGATGGTTTAAGCCCATTTATGTGGCAAACTATAACATCAACGCCACCTCCCAAACTGCCAACACAACAACAACAGCCGCAATCACTACATCCTCAACCACCACCAATGCTTCCGCCTTTACCAAGTTCTGACACTCTGCCTCATTTGCCGCCACCACCACCAATGCCACCACCACTAATGCCACCACCAATACCACCAGCTCCTAATGTGCTTTCCTCATCTCCGGCGGAGTCTTCAGTAAAAGCAGTTCATACAACTATTCAATCAAGTAAAAAGTCAGGTAATTTTTTTGTTTAATATTAAACGCTTCAGTGCGCAATTTTTATTTTAAAAAATTTTTATTTATTAGGCCTGTTCTGAAAATCACTTTTATTCAAATCACGTGATTTCAAATCACATGCGCTTTTTAAAATCACACGTGTGATATTTTTGTGTTCTAGTTTTGAGTGTTTCGATGTGATTTATAAGTGCCGAAAGCACACTGGGAAAAACAAAATAGGAATGATTTTTAGAACACCACAGAACCACACGTGTGATTTTAAAAGTACGTGATTTGAAATCAGGTGATTTTCAGAACAGGCCCGTATAACTTATTGTATTTATGCATATTCCGAATGTGCTTCTTTAAGTCAAATTTCAATGTATAAGGTTTTTTTTGTATGGGATGCTAAAAACCATTTTTGTTCGCTCCACTGAAACATTCCAGTAGACTGGCCGTGAAAAATCACGTGTATGCAAAAATTGCGTTGATAGCATGCGAACAGATCATGCGCATTGCACTTTTCTTCGCAAAATATAACCTATCTTCACTATAAACCCTTTTTATATAGGGCCTATGGTAAATTATGGACCCATCTTCACAAAATTTTAGTGCGATTTCCTATACGATTGGAAACGAATTATTTCAAAATTAAATTATGATCGGTGGATTCTGTCACCAATTTATGTTAATTGTTGTAACAAAAATATAATTTTTTTTAGGGAGTTTGTTCCACATTTGTGTTTATAACTCATTTTTTAATGCTAGGTTTCAATGCCAAACTGCTTAGGAGAACTAGAAAGAGTTTGACACCAATATAGTTACTTTCTGTTGAGTCTTTCGAAATTAAGCTTGTTTTAACCCGATGGACAGACAAACATGACTAAATCGACTATGAATTACTCAATGACCCAATATATATTGTCAGCTCATTATTGGTTTGATAATAAATGTTTGCTTGAAGTTTTCTGAAAATATCTACATATGTATACCCGAGGGAATTTTTATTTCTTCACCACTGCTTCTGGCATAAGTTTATTTATTTATTTATTTATTTATTTATTTATTAAATTTCAGTAACCTAGCCTATTGGCCATAATCGGCTTACAAAATTCTACTTAATAATAGAAAACAAATTTTAAAGAAATTCGAAGAAAACTACATGCACGTACAAATTTATAAACGTTCATGAACGAACTTGGAAGTTAAAAGTATTTTATTGAAATTATTGTTTGCTTTCGCATACGCCACTTTTCTAATTTATTTCTAAAAAGTAGCTTTTTGTGCTGTATACTTATTGCTGTGTATTGAGTTGTTGACATTTTATTTAGCTTTTGCTTTAACTCCTTTTTCCTTATAGCAATGAAGCGAAGCAAGAACAAAATTTATTTTCCTGTTATTTTATTTTGCTTTCGCTTTAACTATTTGTTTTTCTTACGGCAATGAAGCAACCAAGAGTGAAATTTATATTTACGTTTTTGTATAAGGAATTTGAAGCATTGGCGTGTAGAGCAAAACAATACTTAATAAAAACTAATGCTTAATATCTCTATTCAAAATACTTATACCCCATACCAAACTTATTTTTTTTTTAAATGGCTGGTAGGTCAAACCAATAATAAGCTGACGATATGTGTATCCCCTTATTCATAAAAAATATTTTAGATTTATAAAAGCTTTAATAAACAAATTTTCATAGAAAATTCGTTTTATTAATCCGAATTATTTTTTATGAATAAGAACTATAATATATATGTATATCCATAGCTGTAAGATGTGAATTAAATACAAAATTAAAATACTTTTTTTGAATTATAATTTATATTTCATAAAAGACAATAAAAGCAATTTAATTTTAAAGCACCCTGGCGGCTATCAAATAAACCCGTAAAGCACTGCATTTGTGTTACTGCCGTTTAATTGACACTTTTTCGGAGACCTACAAATAAACTCGTCAATCTGCAGATTAATTAAGGTGACTTCTTGTTACTGGCAGTACTGCCACTTTTTAATCAATCTATATATATAAAATTGTAACGTTACTGACTGACTGACTGACTGACTGACTGATTCATCATCGCACAGCCTAAACGCCTGAAGCTAAAAACTTGAAATTTGGACCAGGGGTTGGTCTCTCCCCAAATCGATCCACTAAGACGGGATTTTTGGAAATTCGAATGTTTAGGGGGTAAAAAAGGGCAAAAACGGGTAAATTCGGTAACCTTATATCTCTAAAACTAAAAGAGATACAAAAAAAATTTAATGCTTTTCGTTGTTCTTTAGAAAAATAAGCGGACAGGTATCTGGTACTTTTTGGAAATTCAGCCCTTTAAAGGAGTAAACGGGTAAAACCTGCATTTTGGTACTTTTTTGTCGCCCCATCTATCTTTTAAACCCATAAACATAGAAATAAGGGTTATATCACATTTGAAACTTATCTAAAAAATCCAAATACGAATTTGGTACTTTTTCGAAATTCGGACGTAAAAAGCGTAACTATTTTTGGTACTTTTTTTATAAAACATTTTTTTTTTATTTATTGACATAAACGTATTAAATTATGGGCTCCCACTACAATATTGAAATTTTTCATGCTTCAATGGGGAGAAAAAAAAAGTACCAAAAAGGGGATATACGGAGTAAACGGGTAAAATCTGTATTTTGGTACTTTTTTGTCACCCCATCTATCTTTTAAACTAATAAACATAGTAATATAACCCTTATTACATTTGAAACTTATCTAAAAAATCCAAATACAAATTTGGTACTTTTTCGAAATTCGGACGTTTAGGGGGTAAAAACCGTTACTATTTTTGGTACTTTTTTACAAAACATTTTTTTTTATTCATTGACATATACGTATTAAATTATGGGCTCCTTCTACAATATTGAAATTTTTTATGCTTCAATGGGGAGAAAAAAGTACCAAAAAGGGGAAATACGGGAAATTTTATTTCTTACTTTAGGTTTTGGTTCCACAACTGACAATTTTTTTAATTATCGTTAATATTGGACCTAGAAACATAAATTTCAACATGTAATGTCCTAAATGGATAAGAACCTCTGAGGGTACTTTTTGGTATTTTTTGATCTTTAACTGGTACTTTTTTAATTTCCGTTAGTATTAGACCTATTGACATAAAATCAAACATGCAAGTTCCTGAGTGAATGAGAATTCGTTAGAGGGGCTTCTTGGTACCTTTTGGTCTTTAACTGGTACTATTTGAAGTTACGTTAGTATTGGACCTAAAATCATACAATTCAACATTAAATGTCCTGAGTGGACAAGAACCTATAAGAGGGATCTTCTTGGTACTTTTTCTTTTTTTTAACTGGTACCTTTTTCATTTTCGTTAATATTGGATCTACAAACATAAAATAAAAAATGCAATGTCCTGAGTGAATGAGAATCTGTAAGAGGGGCGTTTTGGTAATTTTTGTTATTTACCTGTTACTTTTTGAATTTCCGTTAAAATTGGACCTATAAACATAACATTAAACATGCAAGTTCCCAAGTGAATGAGAATCTGTAAGAGTGGTTTTTTGGTACTTTTTCGTACTGTATTATTTGCCAACAGGTACTTATTAAATTTTTGTTAGTATTGCAGCTACAAACATAAAATTAAACAAGCAAAGCGTTGAATGAGCATCTGTAAGAGGCAATTTTTGGTACTTTTTTGTACTTTATTTTGTGCTTTTATTGTTAGTCATTAAATAAAAAAGAGAACAGGTGTCTGGTACTATTTCGAAATTCGGCTCTTTTAGGGAGTAAAAGTGTAAAACCTGAATTTTGGTTCTTTTTTGTCCCCCATCTACCGTTTAAATCAATGCATATAGAAATAAAAATTATATAAAATTCGTTACTTATCTAAAAAATTCCAAGTGAACATTTTGTACTTTTTCTGAAATCGAACGTTTAAGGGGTAAAAATCGTACGTAATTTTGTTACTTTTTCCAAGATATTTTTTCTTCATCTATTTATTTTCATTGCACAGCCTAAACGCCTGAAGCTAAAAAGTTGACATTTGGACCTGAGGCAGGCCTCTCGCCAAATCGATCACGCTGACCTCATATCTGCTAAGCTAAAGGAGATACAAAAAAATTTAATACTTATTGTGGTTCAATAAAAAAAGGCGATGAAAACGGAAATTCGATAACCTCATATCTGCTAAACTAAAAGGGATACCAAAAAATTTAAACCTATTATTGTTCATTAAAAATAAGCGGACAGGTGTTTAGCACTTTTTTGAAATAAGGAGTAAACGGGTAAAACATGAATTTTAAAACTTTTTTGCTATACCATCTATATTTTAAACCAATAAACATTAAAATAAAAAATATATCACATTCGTAACTTATCCAAAATATACAAATTTGATGCGTTTCGAAATTCGAACGTTTAAGAGGTGAAAATCGTACCTAATTGTGTTATTTTTTTTCATCTACCTATATAATATAAAATTGTAATGTTACTGCATGATTCATCATCGCACGACATAAACGCCTGAACTAAAATGCTGAAATTTGCCCGGGAGGTTGGCCTGCCGCGAAATCGATTACCTATGATGGTAGTTTTGGAAATTGTTATGGTTAGAGGGTAAAAGAGGTTAAAACGGGAAATTCCCTAACCTGATGTTCATTAAAATAATAAGCGGTTAGGTGTCTGGTACTTTTTTGAAATTAGACCCTTTTGGGGAGTAAACCTGTATCTTTAAACTTTTTTGCCACTACATCTATCTATTAAACCAATTAACATTGAAATAAAAAAATATCACATTCGTAACGTATCTAAAAAATACAAATAAAAATTTTCGAAATACGAACATTTAGAGGTACAAATCGTCCCATTACAAAGTAGCGGGTTTAAACCTAGAAACATAAACTTTGGCGTAAAAATATGTCCACATAAGAAAAAGGGGCGCTAACGAAGTAGCGGGTTAAATGCTAGTTATATATATTAATCAAAATAAAGTAGTAATATTAAATAGGAGTTGATATAAAAAATCCTCTTGAACTCTTTCTGGTAGTGAATGTCTATTGGACAAAATTTTGGAGTTAACCCAAGACAGTGTGGCCAATTTTGGCATTTTTGAAGCTATATTTAGCATTAAAATTTTTTATTAAGCTGCAAAATTTTCATTTAGCACTTGGCATTTTATTTAGCATTTTGAGAAAATGTTTTAAGCTTTTTTTTTTAGCATTATTTATTTTAAAATTTTGGACGATAGTTCTATTGATTTGCTTAAATTTTTTTATAAATTATAATAAATTTTGACTTACAATACTTGTACCTAAAATAATTTCGTATGAAAAGGGATAATTCTTATGTTAAGAAACATTTTACCTGTCTTGTTAAAAAAATAGAATATTCTGGGAATATCAGAAATGACCTTATCATATTTATTGTAAATATGTTTTGCCCTTTGATTTACGATATATGTAAAAGTACAGGAAAATTTTAATTTGTATTAACATTAAAACTCTTAAAGGTAAATGTTTGAACACATTTCTTTCTCTAAACTGTTAAAAAAATAATTTTAATACTTTAACGTTTCTTAAACTATAAAAAATAAAATGATCTAAAAAATTTGTATATTATAGAAACAAATCGTTTCAATTTAGCATGTATCAGGGGTTTGTGGGCCCCTAAATTTTAAATTTAATCTCAACTACCTGTGCTTCATATTTATGTGTATCAGATGCTTTACCAAAATTTATCCACTTGCTTAAATATAACCATTTATTTCAATTTTGTTAAAATATAAGTCACTATAATGTATTTAGTTTCAAATAAAATTTCATAAAATTTCAAATGTAACCAAAAATCTTTAAAAAAAATTTAGCATTTTTTTCAGCATTTTTAAAAATCATATTTATCATTTGTTGGTCATGTTTAATGGCAGAATTAGCTGTAAATTTTTTTTTAGATCTGGTCACACTGACCCCAGATCTTGGTATTGAGTTAATATCATACTCTCTTATTTCGCATTGATAAAAATAAACAAATTTGAGTTTCATAGCAGGGCTATCTCTTTCAAATAAAACAGAACATAGCTTTAAACAATTTTACTGTGTGCTGAAACATCGCCTAATTATAAGTTCCATAATTATAAGTGTTGATCGACCTTTTTTCGACTACTCTAAAAAGTTCATGTATATAGTTTCCTACCATTAATTTAAGGTAAATAAAAGATTATTTATTTATTCTCAATAAAATCCGACGATTCGTTGGTATTCTTTCCAACTTCTTCAGGTATTGAGTTTTTATTAATATAATAATCTTTTTCGTCAGTTTACATCATTTATAAATTATATCACAGTATTTTGTATAGGTGGACAACACTACACAAAAATTAAAATATTAAAATAAATGTATGAAGTAAAGATATCACAGAACATTTGTCCTTTATTGATTACAGTGGTTATTATTTCTATTTCCAATTTTTGTAATCAAAGTGATTTAACAAAACACAATTCTACCCCAATGGGTTTGTGCTTGTATTTGATATCATAGTGTACCACTGACTTGAAGACCAAGCAGTTCTATTACGAATAAATGTCTGGATAGTGATGTGCATCGAATTAAGAATTATCACTGTATGTCCCGGTAATAAAAACGTTATTTTTAATATATAAATTTTTATTAAAATATTTACAAAATTGCTTATTTTTCTGTTCCGATTTCATACGTTTCATAGCCAAACTGCAAATCTGGTCTTTTTTTACCTTTCGATTTTTGTTAGAAAAACTTTTTTTCGATTGACATGTAACTAAATGCGGGAACGTAATCGAAATGCAGAATAAGGGTGAATTTATAATGTATGATAAATATCAAAATAATTATAATTTTCAAACAGGATTCATCTGTAGTAAGGTGGTCCTTAATTTTTTATTTTCGATTTTCGAGCTCATATTTTTACCAAATTTTTTATTACCCTAAACTAACACAAAACTGGGCTACGATTTTGAAACAGATAATTTTTTAAATTCTCTCTTCATTGAAGGTCCACGCTAATCTGTATATTGTGTTAAAATCTAGTCACGCTGCTTACTAGTAAGAATTATTGCAATCAACTAATAATACCCCTTTCAGACTATGTAAGTTACTTGCGCAAGTCACTTGCGCAAATCTTGGATTGTAGATGTCAGTGGTAAGGTCGGATTAAGGAAAAAATTATTTAGGAAAGACTTTGTTGTACTCGGGAAGTGACTTGCGCAATTAATTTGCCGAGCCTGAAAGGGGTCTTATTTTCTGTTATCGACAGAGTTGCCGATTTATCGCTTTTTAACAGTCGAATAGTTGCATATTTTTCCCTTAGTATCTTTTTTTAAAAGACCGCTAAATTAGCGCTTTTTTGTTAACATTTTCCCAGCTCAGTCAAAAATGAAAAATTATCAATAATCAATTTCGTGTTGTAAAATTCCTTTCTTCATAAAAATAATTTAATGAAAATTAAATTCAATGAATTAAAGCCTGATTAAAATATCGAAATTTTTTGAAATTTAGAAACGCAAGATTATTCGTACTTTGATTTTCGTACACCGGGTTCGCCAACTAAAGCTTTTCTGAATAGCCGGCCTTCGGGCGGGCGCAATGAATTTTTCCTACGTGGTATAACATGATAGCATCTAAAAGATTCTTAAACTAATCTAGAGGAGAAAATAACAATCGAATACAAAAACAAAATGCACATTTGCAATAGTGAGCAAATTACCTTTAATTTGGGTATTCACACATATATGTATATTAGTGGGGCGGGGGCACTTTTTCTGCACCAGAGGGCCCGCCCGCCCTACATTTTATTATTTTCGTTTTTATTAATAATACTAAGTGGACGGCGGTTTTTTGGGTACAGGGGGCCTCAGCCACCTTAAATTTTAATTTTTTTTTTTAATTCTGAATCGGGTGGCATATCTTTTTTATTTTTTTTGTGTGTCCAACTTTTTTTTTGTTTTTATAAAATGAATCTGGGTTTTTAAAAAAATTTAAAATTGTGTAGATTTTTACTCCTCTTCTTTAACACTGCAGTTACACGTTCAAGCTTTTCTTGATAGCCCTTTACATATCTTCGCCGTTTTAACTAACCGACCTAACTAACATTTATTTGCTGTTTTTACAACACAAGTGACTGAACGTGTAGTAAAATTTATATGAAAAACACTCAAAAAACTGTGTGCTTTTCATATAAATTTTTCGAGTCATTTCCTAGCCAAAATACGAATGACATTGGGTTTATGCATTATTTGTTATGAGTATAACATCTTTGGTTATGTGTTAAATAAAAAAAAGGACAAACAATTTAAAAAAAAAAATCAGTTAGTTCAGTTAGTAAAAACAGCGACAATATACATACGTACTGTTTGTCAAAATTTTCAAAAATTGAAAGCTGTGACGTAGGCTGCACGCAATTTTTGAGCAATTTACTTTCAAGATGTCATCAACAAAACAATTTATAAAGACATAGAAAAAATTTTCTGGTTTTCAAAATTAAGTGCCTATTTTTCAAAATAAAATAAAAATTTTCCCGTGGGTTTTTATATTGAAGCAACAATAAAAAAACTTAAATTTGTTTTTGTTCACAATAAAAACTTTAAAAGGAAAATTTTTATATTATGTGCTGTTTTCACAACACAAGCGATTGATTGTGTAGTAAAATGTATATGAAAAACACTCAGTTTTTTGGAAAACAAATGGGCTGTTTACACAACATAAATGATTCAACGTCTAGTAAAATTTACATGAAAAATACTCAAAAAACTGAGTGCTTTTCATATAATTTTTGTGTTGTGATTTTGCCTCTCTCTCTCTAACTCATTATGTCTCTCTCTCTAACTTATTAATTCAATGTAAAATTGTTAAGGGGTCTGAACATGGTCAAGCATTTCTCATAAAGCGCTATTAGTGAAAAAGTGGTTGTATGTGTGACACCGACGATGCTGGATTGAAAATCAAAAAATATAGATATGACGGTGAATATTACGCCCAGCACACGTACACGAGTGAATTCGCCGGCATGACAAGCATTTTGACCGAGTACAGACCCCTTTACAAGCTATGTTCACACATATTAAATATTTGACGTCCTACACGTAACCACTAGTTTAATTAAAAAATTGCTTACGTTTGCAAAACGTTTGCTGAAACAAACTTAATTCAACAGTTTCTTAATTAAATTATACAACTAACTTCTTACAAATAAAGATAAGGAAGTCAATAAAAATTGTTAAAAATAAAGCTAAACAGGTGTGTTCTAGAATCCGAATCCACTCGAAAGTGGATTACTTCAGCATTTTTGGTGTTCTGCATTTCACATCCGCATGTTTTTATTCGTTTTCAATTAGAGCAGTTAGGGGTTGGTGAAAGTAAAACGAATCGACTTTTATTCTTATATGTGATAACATTTTTAACAAAAACAAAATTTAGGGTTTTAGTTTGGAATGTTTTTTATTCAATTTAATAAAAAAAATATATATTCCTTTACACAAATATTAATAAAAATAAAATGTTTTACATATCCAAAAATTTAAGTTGTTTTTATTAAACTCACTTGTGTAAAAAAACAAACATGGAGTCAAGCATTATTTTTTTTAACAATTTCTTTGAACTTTTTGAAAATTATTTTCAAAGGCATTTCCAGGCATTTTTATGACAAAATTTTATTTTTTAGGAATAATTTTTTATACAATAAAAAAAATTTTTTTTTTTTTTTTTTTGAACAGCTGATAGAAAGCTGTTTTTTTTTTTTTTTTTTTTTTTTTTTTTTGACATTTTTTTTCGAACCCAAACTTCGAATACACAAAAACATGCGGATTTGAGAACACCAATTTATGAATTATGCGGATTCAAAAAAATTTGCGGTTTCAAAACGAGTCGAAACCTAGAACAGACCAGGATGTTTGATCATTTTGCTGGTCATGCTTTTTTTGAATTTTTTCGTCAAATCTTTGTTAGGTCTGACATACTTTTCGTAAAAAATTTTTTTTTTGTAGTTTTGATTATTCGTTTCTTGTAGGGTAATTTTTTTATGTAAACAAAGGTTTTTTTTACTAGCAATATTTTTGACAATCGAACCACAGAAGCAGTGTTGTTGCAGAGTTAACCTCACCTTCTAGTGAATTCGCCTTGACAGAGGTGTTAGAAAAACTACAGCTGTTAATAACCGTTACTCTTTTTTTTTAATAAGTATAAATGTTTTTTAATTATAAATACATTCCTTTTAATTATTTTTATACTTTTTATTTAATTTTTGCGTAATTATTTGCTTAAAATTACTATTCCTCATTTTTATTCGATCGCCCTAATTCCCAAAATCAAAACTCCCATTATCATTTTAATTCCAAAAGCATTAAATTCTCATTTTCAATTCAACACCCAAAAGCACTAATTAAATTTTGCGTTTTTGTGGATAACTATCGACGCTATCTTGGCGCACGTAAGAAATTACAAAATCACACTATCTTTACTGGAAGCGAATATTTAGTATGTCGACAAAAATTACAATTGTCGGTTCATTTAAAGTTAGTGAACCGCAGCACAGGGCAAGTTTAAATATGCACAAAAATATTTAAAATATGCATGCAAATATACGAAAAAAACTTAAAAATATGCTCAAAAATAAGCACGCGGAAAAACTACTAATTTTTAATTAGTTTTATTTATTATTTAATAAATGTTTAGTACAAAATATCATATTGTTTTCAAGTTTTAAATTGAAATGATCTTCGGTTGTCACACAAAATCGTAAAATTTTTGAAAAAAAAGTTTAACCAAGGCGAATTCATTTCACATAATCTCGGTACTTCAACCATAGTCAGGGTTGTCAGATTGATTTTGAACTTTTTCGCCAAAATCAATGTCAATAATCGCCAAATAATTTATTTTTTAGTTTTTGACAATAATATATGTATTTTTAGAATAATTAAAAATATTTTTTTATAAATCCCAAAAAAAATTTCTTCCGTATCGCTAAAATCCGCCAAAAATTCAGAAAAAGTCGCCAAGATATATTTTGCTTAATTTTATTTAGAACAAAGTAAAAAATAATTAGTAAGCACAAAATGCAATGTTTAAAATATTTTATAGTAGTCTACTCAAAGCGACAAAAAAAGAATTTTTGCGGTAATTCTCATTCCCTCTGTAGTTTTGTTTGCTGATAGCTTTGGCTTTTCTAAAATTATTTAGGAGAACGTTTCCTGATGATCTGGCCTAAAGGCTGAGTTAGGCGAACGTTGCTGTTCCCGTAACTTACTGTAACGGACTGCTTGCACGTTGGTGCACTTATAGAACATCTAAAAACGTGTCATATGTGTTTCACATACATGAACAAAAAAGCAATAGTATACATAAAACAACACACACAGTGATGGGAAATCAAAGGGTTTAAATGTTGACCGTTGTGCAGAAAAAGTACCAAGTGATTAAAATGGCATTTGAACAGTATTTAGTGTAAGTAAAAAAACATTAATAATTAAATATCTGATATTTATATTATAGATTTACAATAAACAAATATGTATTTTAGCATATACATACACATTTACATATATTATTTTGTAAATGTGCATGGACAAAACAATATTTTGTAACCATTTAAAGCCTTTTATATATTTCTCATTTCTATTGTATGTGCATATGCATTTGTTTATTTTGTACATCTAAGCATATGTATATTTATATATATGGAAATATGTTGTATTGTAAGTCGTTTCGTCGAAAGTCCTTAGATATACTGGAAAAAAGTACCAAAAAAAAGGAGCGAAAATACCCGCATTCAATTTAATATACAAGCAGGCCATCACTGCTTTACAACTGTCACGTAACGACGGCAAGAAATTCTAATTTATACAGATTGAGACGTTCCGTTACGTGACATTTAAATTCGGTAAGCATTTACATTGTAAGCAAATAACAAAACGGACCAGACGTTTCGTGAGGGGACGTGGACGTTCGGCTAACTCTACCTTAAGCAACCAGTGAAATGCGCATAGGAACAGCTTATCCTCCAACAATACATTTCAGTATTTTTTATCAATTATTTAAAAAGGGAATTAAGCACAACAAACAAAATCTTTTAATAAATAATAGTATTCCCACAAACAACTTTGATAATAAATTTTAGCAAGTGCACGTGCATAAAAAACTGAACTGGCAAATTGTTTTTATTTTGATTTCTTGCGAAAACAATAAAAGCACTTTGTTTTTGTTTTTAATATGTTTTTTCTTTACCCATTTACAACTACAATTAATGTTGGGAGAATTCTAACTAATTGTAGCGGGAAATGTAAAAAAGATAAAAACTCAACACTGATTTATTGTTTGGTATTTTGTTTAAGCTTTGATATCGTTGCAAACAAGACTTTTTGAGTGTTTGTAGGTAATTCTCATTCCCTCTGTAGTTTTGTTTGCTGATAGCTTTGGCTTTTCTAAAATTATTTAGGAGAACGTTTCCTGATGATCTGGCCTAAGCAACCAGTGAAATGCGCATAGGAACAGCTTATCCTCCAACAATAAATTTCAGTATTTTTTATCAATTATTTAAAAAGGGAATTAAGCACAACAAACAAAATCTTTTAATAAATAATAGTATTCCCACAAACAACTTCGATGGTAAATATTAAACAAATATTGGATATACAATACATTTGTATGTAGTTGCAGTTCGATTATATATCTAAAACGCTATATATTTCACCGAGAAGACTCCCTTTTTGTGTTCTTTTTTTGGAATACATTGTGAAGGAACAAAAGAAATGCAACATGTACTGTTTATATTCAACTTATAACTCGTTAAAACGTGTCGAAAACTTCATATCGCTTTCTACTTCAACACAGGCATTACTAGTTGTAATAACCAGAACAGTCAATGCAAGTTCCTTTAAATGGTACGTAGGTGCCGTATCCTTGTAGCTATAAATTGTTAGTCTAAACTGATTTAAATTATATTGAATATCATCATTAAAATTCTCTTTTTGACAACAACGAATTTTATCAGTGATAATTTGTCATATTTTATAATGGAAAAATGTTCATAAACTTTAATTATATTATTTTTTTAAAGAATTCTACTTATACTTCCTTGAAGAGCACATTTATATGTGAAAAAAAAAATTTCTCGAAGATTTTAATTTTCTTCGTCAGCCATTTCAATATAATTTAGTTTTAAATACTGGTCATACATATGAATGCATTAAATTTCATACATTGAAATACTAGAATAAAAAAATTTAATATTTTCCTATTGAATTTAACAAATTTCAAAACAAATTCATGGCTCATCAAAAATAGCCAACAAAATCGCCAACTATTTTATAAATCGCCAAAAAATCGCCATGTCGCCAAATCGAAAATTAGGTCGCCAAACAAGTTTGAAAATCGCCACATCTGACAGCCCTGACCATAGTATGGAACACTTCAACATTTTTTTAAAATCGTTTTACAATGTGAAAATCAGAAACAAAGATAATAAACAACATTTTTACATCAAACACTTATAAAGGTAATTAATAGTGGTCAATATATTCATCTGTTTCGCTTTTATTAAAGGGCTGCATGAATAACTTCATTCATAAACATACTGAAATGTTTATCCAATGAAGTTCGTATTCAAATAAAATCCAGATTACTTAACAAACTGTTGTTTTATTCATGCTACTAGCAAACACATTTCGTTTCATATGGCAAACACAAAGACTTTGTGCAATGAAACGACTTTGGTTTTACAGTTTTCACTCTCTCTCATTTTTTATATAAATTCTCAATAGCAATGTTGCCACTTAGTAAATTGATGTAATTTTTTCTTTTTTGTTACCTTTACAATAATATATGTAATTTGTAAAGCGTTTTTGAAATAAAATTTAAATTTTTTTCCTAACTACTTTTTTATGCAATTCCAAGCAAAACAAATTGCTAAAAATGTTTATGAAAATAAAATTAAATTTTTTTGAAGTTTTAAAACTAACATTAAAAACAATTATTTTCGGGAATGAAATATTTATTAATTAATTCATTTATTAATGATGTGCTAATAATCCCAATTTATGATAAAAAACACTGAAATTTATTGTTGTGGGAAAGCTAGTTTCTATGCGCATTTCGCTGGTTGCTTAGGCCAGCTCGTCAGGAAACTTTTTCCAAATACTTTAGAAAAGCTAAAAATATTATACAAGTAAGACCATAAAGTGAATAAGAATTTTAAACACTCAGCAACTACAATTCGTGTTGGAAAAAACCCAGCCAATTGAAGGGGAATGTAAGAAAGAAAAAATTCACTATTTATTGTTGTGTCTTTGTTGAAGCTTTGATATTGTTACAAGTAGAGCTGAGTGTTTAAAATTCTTATTCACTTTATGGTCTTACTTGTATAATATTTTTAGCTTTTCTAAAGTATTTGGAAAAAGTTTCCTGACGAGCTGGCCTAAGCAACCAGCGAAATGCGCATAGAAACTAGCTTTCCCACAACAATAAATTTCAGTGTTTTTTATCATAAATTGGGATTATTAGCACATCATTAATAAATGAATTAAAAACAATTAATTTACATGGAAAACAAAGTCAAATTTGTATTATTTTTGTTATTTTAATATAAATGTACTTCCTTGTCTTGTTGCTTTTACTCTTCATGGTTATTTTTGTTTTTTTTTTTATTTTTCCTAACGTTTTTCATTTCTTTCAACTGGCAATACTGACTTTAAAATAAATGTGTTATTCTATGATCTTATTGGACATTTATTCAGTGGTTGTTTTGTATCAGAGTTGTTAGTATTCATATTCCCTTGTTTAAGTAAACAAATTAACTTCATCTGACTCGTCTCTTAAATATCTACTGCCGTATTCATAAAAAACTAAAATGGATATGAAATCTGTTTTAACAAAAAAATTTGTATGGAAATTTAGTTTTAAAATACGTTTGAAATCTATTTTATTTTTTATGAATACGGCAACTAGTGTTTGTTGCTTTCGTTTCATAGTTATTCATCTTATTGAATACAAACGAGGCTAATACAAAATTATAATGAAGGTTTCACATCATTATTAAGTTTCATGCAGATGTTTAGCTTTTATTAATATTTATGTTGTTTTTTTACCTGGTTAACGTTTGCCGCGAAATTTATGTCGCCCTTTGTTAATAATTATTTAAACTTTATTTGTTTTTTAGCCGCCAAAACTATTGTTAAAATGAAGTCGAAGCGAAAAGTAATGTCAATGCGTTACAAATTAAGTAAATCTTGGTCAGAACAAAGTGCTTCACTGGCTCTTAAGGCCGAGGAAACAAATGCCAGAAAACTCAATGATATAGTTTTAATTGTGCGTTTTCCCGATCCGGAGATTAGCCGTGAATTTGTTAAAAGTTACAGTCCTAATATTGAATCGGTGCATTTTCAATCAAATTTTGCTCCACGTTATTGTTTAATACATTTGAAACCTGGCACAGATGTTGAAAAGACTATTGATGATCTATCGGAAATCAGATTTGGTACAGGATTTTTATCAGTTGAACTTAAACAAATACCTCATAAAATCCACACTACTAAATTAAATGAAATTGATCCATTTACATTGTACGTTGGAAATTTACCAACAACAATAGCGTGCAAAACATTGAAAGAACATTTTCCAGGTGCTGCACGAATTGATATTGGATTTGCTCAACGTATGAAATATACTCGCTATGCATTTATACGATATCAGAGTGTTCATCAAGCCATTGAGGCTTACAAACGAATGTTGGATGCGGAAATAGGTGGACGTACTTTAACAATACGTTTCAGACGCCTAACTGCTGCTAATGAGGCTGAAAATTCCGACGATATACATGATGATTTGTTAAGTCAGCCAGCAGAAACATCAGGGGATAATCTAACAAACATTTTACAAGCTGATAGTGACGGCAGGGATCCAATTGATAGTTTGGAGGAAACTACTTCTAATGCCATTACTGGAAATAATTTAAATGTCCAACATAATACTGATAGTGCCACCAATGACGTCAATGAAAAAATCGGTAAGACTTATATCAAACGTTCAAAAGGTTGAATTTCTTAATTCTCTTTACAAAATAGAAGTAAATATTGCAGAAGTACTAATTTCGCAATTTAATTCCTATTAAATTATTATATGCTTAATTCTTAAACCTTTGCATTAAGAAGAATAATTTTACAGGTGAATTTATTCCTATTCATTCTTTAACAAATTTAATTTTAATATTTTGTCTTTTATTCTCTTTGAAATATTTAAGGTGTGTTCATTTACTTTACTAGCAGAAACTTGCAACGAGAGAGTAAATTTGAAATTTTCAAAATGAACAAGAACAAAACATCGACAACACCAGTCTTCATGAGTCAAATTAATGTGTGCACAACAGTGTGGCCATTTTGGCATTTTTGCAGCTAAATTTAGCATTACAAATTTTTATTTAGCTGCAAAATTTCATATTAGCACTTGGCATTTTATTTAGCATTTTTTAAAAATGTGTTTAGCTCCTTTTAGCATTATTTATTTTAAAAATTTGGACGTTTTTTTTCAGAAATCTTTAAAAGATGTTAGCATTATTTTTATAATTTTTTAAAATCATTTTGAGCTTTTTTTGGCGATGTCTAATGACAGATTTAGCTGTAAAATTTTATTATACCTGGCCACACTAGTGCACAAGAAACTGGTTCTCGTTTGAACATGGCGATCGGTGGTAAAGATGGTGTGTTAGAAATGAATTTTAAAAAGATTTTAATAATTCAGGGGAACTCTACATTGTATATGAATAAATTCACATGAGAATAAAAAAAAAATATTAAACTGAAAGAATGAAGCTTAAGAATTATTTAATGATCAATATTTTATTTTATGTTTATATTTATTTTAAGCTAAATTCAGCGAATTATTTCCAATAGAATTCATTTTTTTAAAGTTTGCTTTATATTAACCGCCTATTCAACAATTTTGAACGTAAACGTTTGTATTGAATTTTATATAAAAAATATTTTTAAAACTGAGTGTTTGTCATAGAAAGTTTCTATGCGAATGTTAACGTCCGAAATCGTTAAACAGGCAGTTAGATAATATACAGGTATGTCACAGAATTTGAACGAAAGTGAACCTTCTTCAGCTTTCTTTCTTCAGCTTTCGTATGTTTTCATATGTCAAAAAAAAAAAAAAAAAAAAAATGCTTTTTTTCTATTAACTGCCTGCCCAAGGCGAATTTACTTCAGGTGGCGGCGAAGAGACAGCCTGTTATTTTTTTTAGTCATGCCAGAATTTTTAAAAGTTTTGTTTACATGTGCTTTTTAAAATTGTGTTTTTAAATTAAATTTTAGTTTGCAAATTATTAATGAAAAAGTTAAAAAATAAAGGGACGATTAATTAAACTATGTGTAAGAATTAAGTACAGATCGTTTTTTGGTCACAAAAACAAATTTTTACCATTATCACTATATCTTAAAGGTGTTTTTATGTTTATGTGCTGTTTTAATGTTCAAATGCATAAAATGAATACAGAAAAGAAACGGTTTAAATTCATTTCAATGCCACGTTCACTTCCACCGAATTTGCAATTAAGTGCTCACAAAAATTGCACAAGTTTATGTTATAAAAACTGTTATTTTCTTGATTCTAAATTATTTTATTTTATATTTTTTGACTCAAATGTTTTTGTTCATTTTAGGCTAGGGCTACCACATACATTCTTTCTTCATTCCCAAATTTAAAATAAAAATTTCTTAAAATATCTAAAAATAAGAAGCCAATAAATAAATTATTACTAAATAAAATAATGTTTTAATATTATTTATCAGTGGGCATTATTTTTATCTTATAAATTTGTATTTTAAACTCATATTAGCATAATCACACTAAAGCAATAGTGTATGTTACAAAATTTCACAATTTGGTACTTATCTTTCAAATTCTGACCAAAAATATACGGTATTTAGGAAAAGGGATCATTCAGTTAATCCAAAATATACATATATGTATTTAAAATTTCCTGTATGACTGCCGTCTTAAATATAATTAAGGCCCTAATCATGTAAAACGCAGCGCAACGCCAAAGAATAACGTTGAAAGCACAAACAATGTCATAAATATTTTGTAATTTTTTTGTTGCTTCTACAGAAATTCACATTGCGTTTTAAAATTTCAAACGCTGCAGAGCTTGTGTCGTTAAAAATTTTAAAATACCGTACATGAATTCCTGTTGAAAGCAACAACCAAATTACAAAATATTTATGACATTGTTTGTGCTTTCAATGTTATTCTTTGGCGTTGCGCTGCGTTTTACATGATTAGGGCCTAAAGGAACATGTGCATATTGGCAAACATACTTTTACAATGAATGGTTTCAGCCTGAAAATCCATGTTGAATGATTTTATATCGTTTATGAACTTTTGAAGCTGTGAACATTTCAAATGTATAGAATTAGCATTATTATAATGACCCCACAAGCATATTCATTTTACGCGTGAAATATCAATATTTGTGGACGTATATACGTTTAAAAGTAATTTTAAACGTACATAAACGTTTTTTATATGGTCCAATTATTAGGTTGTGTTTTACACAAACAAAATTAGTGTTGTTTTTCCTATCTATGCATTGTTGTAGTTTTGCGCGACCTAGTCATTCGACCATGTTTTTTAAGATAAAAAAAAATTTGCTGCAGAAACATTTTGAATAAAAAACTGATGTCGCGATCAGCAAAACCAGATTTTTCAGCCGACAGATATTAAATTTGCGTTATAATTTGTTTAATATAAATTGTATTAAAGGAGTTTTTTACATAAAAAATATTAGCCTTTTTATTTAGGTTATCTTGTAAAATAAACAAAACTTTAAATAATTTACCCAAAAAGAAAAAAAAAATTTTGACATCCTCAAAATAAGCCCGAAACAAATTTTTTTTATCTAATTTGAGATTAGAACCCCAATTCTGGTAGCCCTGTTTTAGTCAACTGTTTTATGAAAGGCGAATTCATTTATACATTAATTCGCCCTGTTTTTGACATTCCAAGACCGAAAAACAAAAACAAAATACCATGTTGTTTTTTGTGTTGTTGACTTGTTGTAGTCTCGCCGCCAACTGAAGTAAATTCGCCTTGTGCCTGCCTACTTTTCAAAATAAAATAAAAATTTTCGCTTGGGAATTTATATTGAAACAACAATAAAAAAAACTTAAATTTGTTTTGGTTTTCAATATAAATTTCTAAACGAAAATTTTCATTTTAGAATCTGGGAATTATTTCTTTTCATAAGCTACTTTATTATATTCAACTTTTTCTATTTTTCGATTTTATTCTATGAGCTAAATTTCAGTTATGTATTTTATAAAGCTTTTTGTAATAGTTCTATTCCTTAAGTTTTTAGGAATGACTTTATATACTACCAGACTTTTATCTTGTATCTTTTATATATATATATGTTCCTTTTACTCCTCTGGGGAGCATAGGGCCGCCAATGATCTCGATCATCAGCGCGATGTTTGACTTCGTTCCACTGTAGTCGTAGCTCGGACAGTTCGGTTATGATTTGGCGTTTCCAGGTGTGTGATGGTCGTCCGATGCGCCTGCTTCCCTGTGGGTTCCAGTCTATGGCCTTCTTAGTGATATCGTCTTATGGCTTGCGGAGAGTGTGTCCAAGCCAGCCCCATTTGCGTTTTCTTATTTCCATCTCAATTGGTTGCTGGTTGGTATCTGTCCAGAGTTGGGCATTTGATATTAAGGAGGGCCAGTAAACACGCAAGACTACGCAGGCATTTGTTAACATACACCTGAAGGCACTGGATATCGTGCTGTGCCATATTCCACGTTTCGCAACCGTACAGCAATGTGGATTTAACGCTGGAGTTGAAAATTTTAATTTTGGTACGTTTCGAGATGTTAGGCGATTTCCAAACAGGGCTGAGTTGGGCAAATGCACTACGTGCCTTATTAATGCGACTGGCCACATCGGCTGATGAACCACCGGATTTGTCGATTATACTGCCTAGATAGCAGAAGGACTCCACTTCATCAATTTCCTTGCCGTATATTAGGAATTTCCGCGTTGCGTTAGCATTTATCCTAAGTGTTTTTGTTTTAGGGATGTTTATCTTCAATCCAACTAGCTTTGTTGTTTCGCTAACTATATTTAGCTTTGATTGCATATCGGAAAACGAATGACTTAATAAGAATATATCATCTGCAAAGTCCAGGTCTTCTAATCTGTCTTTCAACCCCCATGCTATCCCTCTCCTATGACTTGTTGACTTTTGCATCTTGTATCTTACTGTTACATTTTACCTTAGATATCCTTTGGATAGCAATGAAGTATATTGTATGTACAGAAAAATTTACAATTATTAGACATAATTACATAACTGAAATTTAGCTCATAGAATAAATTCGAAAAATAAAAAATGTTGAATTTTCATTTTAGTTTCAAAAACAGGCAACTTCTTCGTTAACATAAAAAAAGAAATGATTGTGTGTACTTCGAAAATAAATTAAAAAACTTGTTAAAAACAAAATTTTATCCTTAAAAAATTGCTAAATATAGATATTGATCAATATGCCAGAACATTTTTTTCTTGTAAATTTTGTAAACTGAAAGAAATATAAAAAATTTGTAACTTAACAGGTCTTGTCTATTTTTCAAGGCACAACTTAGGAAACAACAGGATTTTCTATCATTTTAAATATTTTTTGAACGTTTCTTTTATGTAAGTGCTCTCAAATAAGTAATAACACCTCACTATTTTGAAACGAATTTAAAATGAAAATTTTTTGCGCTTTACGTTTTCTAGAGAAGGTAAAAACATTTCCCTTTTCACTTTCGAACGAATTTCGTTTCTCTGACAAACCTGATAAACTAAAAATATTGAGGATAGGTATTATAAAAACATGTATATTTTCATACAATTTTGTTTTTGTTCTTATTTAAAGGCTCTAAGAATCAATTGCGTACAAGTGAACCTAACAAAGCACAAAGCACCAACAAAACTTCATTAATTGCCACAGGTAAGAAAAAAAACTTTTTTATAGGGGTTTTGTTAAGATAGAAATCATAATGTAACTTATTTATGGTTGTCATGTACCATTTTTTGATTACACAAACTTTTATTTTCATTTAGAAATCTATATACATATGTAAGTATATGGGTATTTACACAGAGAAGTCTGCTTTTTATCACGTTACTTTTCCCAAAGAAAAATATACATTCATATCGTCCCCTTAAATGCAAAAGAGCGTAACAACACCTTATTTTTTACAGGAGAAGCCAAAACCTTGAAAAATTGGCGTTTGAATAAAGTTGCCGTTTTGATCGTAGGGATCTAAAATTTTTTTGAACATGTAGTTTAATAAAACGAACATAAATCAAGCAAAAACTCTATTTCGATTTTTTTGTTGTTACGCCATTTTGCATTTTAGGTGACAATATGTGCATATTATTTACTTTTTTGTATTTAGGTGCAGAGCGCAACTAGCTCTAGATTACGTGTAAGGGGGACAAAAATGAACGACATAGGGCTAAAATACCAGCCTAATTGCTTTATGGCAACGTGAAAAATTGTAGGCTTTTCTGTGGAAATGCCCATATAACGAATGTGTTTACGAAAATGCAACTGACAATAATTTAACTTCAATACCCTTAACAGAAAATGAAACAACAACATCAAATTCTAATACTCAACTTTTTCACATTAAACGTGATCCTGATGTGGATACTAATGACAAGGTTGTTCGCAACGACGATATAACATCTCATATTGAAACTACCAAAGAAAATATAAAACAGGAGGAAGATGACTTAGCTTTACATACGGAGATATTTGCAAAACCTAATAATCAAACTAATAGCGGTAGAGAAAATATTGAAAAATCTTCAAGTAATGATAAAGTCTCATTAAACTCTGAAACTGACGAAACAGATACTATGTCTTCATTATCAACTATTAGTTTAGGAGAGTTTTTACAATCCTGCCAAAAGCTTCCATCACAGTCAAATAAAAATACAGTTGTCGCTTCATGCCCTGCGAATAAAGTTAATAGTGATGATGTACAAGCAACGATTAAATGTGAAGCCCTGGAAAATGATATTACAAATAGAAAATGTTTGCCAATTTCTTCAAAACACTTGGCTTTAGTGAAACAAGAACCACAGGGGGATGGAGCAACTCAAAATTCTTCTACTGCAGAAAGTAACAATTTATATAAAACAGTTCCTAGGAGTAGGGAAGGAGTTTCTCCTAACCTTAATAATACTAATGACAATGACGATGTAGTGCCATCAACTGCTTTATTTTCTACAAGTGATTATCAAAATGCATTGCCAATCTTAAGCAACAATATCTGTGAATATGATGAGTTCTATGAAACAAGAATAAATGTTTCCTCTCAGACATCCACTAATGCGATAAATGTTAAAAATGAACCTTTAGACATACTAAGAAGTAAAACCATAAATAAAAATGGTAAACGATTGCATGAGCCAGAAATATTAAATCCGAAAAAAAATAATAATACCCTGCCATCCAAGCGACAATGTAACATAAATTTCACAACAACATCTAAAGTCAGTGATGGTGACGATTTGGTGCCAGCGCAAAATTTGCTGGGCTCCTGTCGGCCTTTATGGAATGATATTAAACGGGAATTAGAACATGAAGATATATTTTCGGTGCCATCGAAGAAAACTAATCAATTAAACGAACATGAAGATATCTTTTCTGTGCCATCTTATAAAATTAATCAATTAAATGAAGATGATATTTGTAGCAATGATTCTACTGAAAATTTGTTAACACAGCCAAAAACTATTGAAAAGGATGCTAACGTTTTGAACAGTAATGTGCTAGAAGAGGATGATGACGGTAAGTTTTTTTTTTTTGTAAATTAAAATAAAACATATTTGTGTTTGCATATAAAAAATACACACAATCATTGCTTCGGCCGACATGCGTATGTATGTATAAGTTTTTCACTGCGCTTGTAATATATCGTTATCTAAAACGCAAAAGGCCCTAACTCACATTTTGAAAATGTTTGAGCAAAAAACTATTTTAAATGTTAAATTGCTTTAAGCTGTTTATAATTTATTTATCTTCTATTTTTCTGGTAAAACCTACCAGTTGTTTTGACAATGTAGTATATTATGCACCTGTAAGTTAGGTCTTTAAGGCCAGGTTGTTGAGATGCGGATTAAGTTGAAACTTAGTTTAACGTACTCTGAAAATCGGATTTTTCAGGCGCAATGTGATTTTTTTATTATTTCATTAATGATCAACATTTTAAGCAAAACTAAGCTGTTCCGTCAATATTTTGTATACAAACTTGGTAATGGCGGAACAGATCTGTTTTTAGAGTAACTAAAACTAGTTTAACTGAGATCTCAAAAATCCATTCTTAGCGTTTATCATATAATCTTTTGTAGATAGGGCCGTTTGTTTTTTGTTATTAAAATCGGTAATTTTGGTCGAAGGATTCCAACATTTTTGTTGATGCAATAAATCAGAATCAATGAAAGAGTTGATTTTGGAATTTTGGTTAGTTAAGGCCTTTTGCGTTTAAGGTAACTTTATATATTCTGAGTCCTTATGAGTAACAAAGTTTGTTAAACGATGTCCTTCTATACGATGAAATGGGGCTTGTTATATTTGCTATTTAAATTAGTGAAAAAGTTTGCATGTATTGCTACTGTTTTGCTAATACTGGCAAATGTAAACGCCGTATTAAATTCAGTTTAAGTTGCACCATAGGTTGCACCATAATGTTATAAAATTACCACAGTCATTTTAATTTTCTTTGATAATTGGTGAATCGCAAACACAAGTTTCCTGCTCACCGGTTTCAACGCAAATTATTTCCAATTCGTTACAAACCGGTTTCAAAATATTCGTGTCATGTGCGGCCCCTCAAAGGAGTCTATGGCATAAACTCAAATGAAACTTGAAATTAATTAGTTGCAGTTTCGGTTCATAGCCTTTTTAAGAACCAAATATTCTTATCAAAATACTCATCAAGCATTGTGGTAGTATTAGTGAAAATGTTTTCGTATGTGGATGGAAAATCAAAAAAATTAGATATGACGGCGAATATTACCTTCAGTACACATGCACGAGTGAATTCGCTTGCATAACAAGCATTTGACAACTGCATTTGGCCCTTTGAACTTGAGCACATCTTAGAGGAATGCGCGGAAGATGTTGAAAATTAAAAAACTTTTTTAAATTTTCAACATCTTCCATCTTTCATCATAAAAATATTTATTTTCTATTAAAAGATTTTGTTTGTTGTGCTTAATTCCCTTTTTAAATAATTGATAAAAAATACTGAAATTTATTGTTGGAGGATAAGCTGTTCCTATGGGCATTTCACTGGTTGCTTAGGCCAGATCATCAGGAAACATTCTCCTAAATAATTTTAGAAAAGCCAAAGCTATCAGCAAACAAAACTACAGAGGGAATGAGAATTACAAACACTCAAAAAGTCTTTTTTGCAACGATATCAAAGACTAAACAAAATACCAAACAATAAATCAGTGATGAGTTTTATCTTTTCTTACATTTCCCGCTACAATTATTTGGAATTCTCCCAACATTAATTGTAGTTGTAAGTGGGTAAAGAAAAAACATATTAAAAACAAAAACAAAGTGATTTTATTGTTTTCGCAAGAAATCAAAATAAAAACAATTTGCCAGTTCAGTTTTTTATGCACGTGCACTTGCTAAAATTATCAAAGTTGTTTGTGGGAATACTATTATTTATTAAAAGATTTTGTTTGTTGTGCTTAATTCCCTTTTTAAATAATTGATAAAAAATACTGAAATTTATTGTTGGAGGATAAGCTGTTCCTATGAGCATTTCACTGGTTGCTTAGGCCAGATCATCAGGAAACGTTCTCCTAAATAATTTATCCTCCAACAATAAATTTCAGTATTTTTTATCAATTATTTAAAAAGGGAATTAAGCACAACAAACAAAATCTTTTAATAAATAATAGTATTCCCACAAACAACTTTTTTTTTTTTTTAATAACGTTTATTTAAGTTAAATTCATCTACTTAAACTAAAAATAAACAAATAGTATTTATTCCTTATTATTATACACAGTCCCATAGTCGAGCCCTCTAGTATATTTAAGATATTTAATTTTTTTTTTTTTTTTTGGAAATTTCATATTCATATATATACATATATAGTTTGTTGCTTCTATGCAATCAATTAAATTTTTATGTAACGAAAAAGTATCTTCTAAAAATAAACAACTTTGATAATTTTAGCAAGTGCACGTGCACGTGCATAAAAAACTGAACTGGCAAATTGTTTTTATTTTGATTTCTTGCGAAAACAATAAAAGCAATTTGTTTTTGTTTTTAATATGTTTTTTCTTTACCCACTTACAACTACAATTAATGTTGGGAGAAATCCAAATAATTGTAGCGGGAAATGTAAGAAAAGATAAAACTCATCACTGATTTATTGTTTGGTACTTTGTTTAAGCTTTGATATCGTTGCAAACAAGACTTTTTGAGTGTTTGTAGGTAATTCTCATTCCCTCTGTAGTTTTGTTTGCTTTGGCTTTTCTAAAATTATTTAGGAGAACGTTTCCTGATGATCTGGCCTAAGCAACCAATGAAATGCGCATAGGAACAACTTATCCTCCAACAATAAATTTCAGTATTTTTTATCAATTATTTAAAAAGGGAATTAAGCACAACAAACAAAATCTTTTAATAAATAATAGTATTCCCACAAACAACTTTGAATATTTATTTTCACGTATATAAGCGATAAAAAAACTAAACACATTACATTCCAGTCGTGATCTTTTGTATTTTATCCTAATGATGGTATATTCTTTTAAACAAATTATGGCCTTTTCACAGTTGTCAACATCTAACATCTACCATCAATTTGCGCAGACGGTGAAATTTACGATAAGAAATACATAGAGCCAAAATTCCACATATTTACAAGATGTTCCTATCTCATTGTACTCCATTCTACATCTTCCGATAATTTTAGTGTCATCACTAGAAAATTGGCAATAAATTCTATTATAATTTTGGCATCACTGACAAAATGGCATTTCTTTTGTAAGCAGCGTTACCATTTGTCAAGTTTTTCCTTTTGCAAGACTTTTTTTGCTTAAATTTTTTTATATTATTAAACAAAATGAGTTCAAAATACATTTTGGTGTTTTCTTTTAAAATTATGGCACTTTTGTAGAAAAAAGTATTTAAAAAAATAAAAGATTTTATATGCCTGCTTTCTTGTGAGTACTTCAAATTAAAAAGTACCAAAAATTTCAGCCCTGTATTTGTTTATATTATGTTTTATTTAATTTACAAGCAACGTTTTAAAAAGACAAAAATTGGTGAATGTTGTACATACTAATTAATAAAAAATGGATACAAAATTAAAATATGTAAAATTCTTCTTTTTCTTTATTCCTAAATTTCTTTATCCATTTTAATTTATATTAGTATTGTGGTTATTTTATTGAACTGTTAATGGTTTTTAATCCAAATTTAGATATTTTAATTAGACTTAAGTTCATTGAATTTAATTTTCATTAAATTATTTTTATGAAGACATAATTAAATTTTTATTGATAATTTTTCATTCTTGACTGCGCTGAGATTTGAACCCAGGCTTTCACGGACAGGTTGCCCAGACTAGTTTCGATTGTAACCACACAATCTCGTCGATGGGGTTTGCCGTTTTACTCACTCGGCTATTGCAGCCGGATGACGTCAATAGTCAAACATCAATCCTTAAACCAAATGGTATTTCACTTTGGTAGATCGAAATTTGCTTTTGAATGAATGATTATCTATTTTTAATTAATTTACATGTTCTTCCTAACTTTTGTTTTTTCGTACTTTTTGTCAAGAATTCTTTATATATATATACATATATATATAAAACGTTTCATTATAATATGAATTGGTTTCTTCGAATTTAAAGAAAAAAATGAAAAGATGGCTGAATTTTTTTACGGAGCACTTAAAAATTTTTGTGGCGGCATCACGCTATTTTGAAACCGAGAACCACTTTGGTTTCTGCAATAACTCTGTGGTTTTCATGGGTAACCGCGTATGTCCATTTTTTGATTTTGAGATGTTGATGACATATTGATTAATTTTAAACGCTCTTTACATGGTTCTTGAAATTTCTGAAAAAATATGGACCACCTCCGATTTTTTTTATGTATGACCAATTTTAAAAAGTTCAATACCTACCCCATAGTTCGATTTAGAATGTTTTTCCGCTATCCTGAAAAATTTTATTTTAAGACATACGCGGTTACCCATGAAAACCACAGAACTATGCGGAAAAAACATAGACAATGTCGGAAGAAAATTTTATGTACGGTTGTGACCAATATAATAATAATGGAAAGGTTGAAATTAACCATATGATATTGTACTTAGAACTAGAGTAGCCGCTCGGTTATATGAATACGCAGTTATGTAAACTTCCAGAATTTTAACACATGAGGTTCTAAAGAGTAAACACAGCCTATCTCTATTATGTGAATAACTTGCAACCGTTGGTTTTTTAAACTGTTTGTCATATTATAAATCTGTTCTTCCCCGAAATAAATGTGTACATACGAATACAAAAGATAATGTATAAGATTATTGGTGTTTGTTACGTAGTGCATCAAAGATGAAGCGGAAAGTGTTAACCTTATCTGAAAAAGTGACATTTTAGCTAGCTTGGATAAAAGTGTAAGCGTTACTTCTCTTGCATAGGGATATGCTATATCCAAATCAACAATTTGTGCTATTTAGAAAAATAAAAAGCTAATTTTGGATGCGGCTATAAATTTAAACGACGATTCGGTAAAAGATTATTAAAAATATCTGGGGAACAACTATCATCCAATCCAGAATTTGTTGAACCTTTTTAAGAGGAACTTTTTTCTATAATAACTAAAAACAATTTGACACATGATCAAATTTACAATGTGGACGAAACTGGTCTGTTTTGGAAACTGCTACCATAAAAAATGCCAGTATCTTATATTTTCTCGATTATGTAAACTCCGTCAAGTGAACAGGCCCTGACTGAATTAGTTCTTATAACCGAGCGGCGACTGTATATTCGTCTTGTTCTAATACACGTTAATTGTATACGCTACATGCTAAAATATAAAAATGTGTATCACAATAAAAAAGGTGTTTATATCAGGGACCGAAAATAACAGTTATTTTGAAATTTTTAAACAAAAAAAGCATATAGAAGTAAATGCCGGCAAACTGATTCAAGTACACCATATTGATCCTTATGAACTTTTCTATGAAAATATATTAGGATTTTTAAAGTTTTGATTTTAATTTTTTTGAACAAAAATAACAGTTATTTTTTGATTTTTATTTTTTTGAACAAAAATAACAGATATTTTTTAATTTTTATTTTTTCGATCAAAAATAACAGTTATTTTATGCTTTTTATTTTTTCGATCAAAAATAACAGTTATTTTATGATTTTTATTTTTTCGAACAAAAATAACTATTATTTTTTGATTTTTATTGTTTCGAGCAAAACTAAAAGTTATTTTTTAAAGAAATGTACCTACGTGTTATAATTATTGAGTTGTCTTTAAATATTCATTTAAATGTGTGATCATCATTGGGATTTCTTATGCGCATTAAAATAAATATTTAAAGGCCACTCAATAATTATAATACGTACATTTCTTTAAAAAATAACTTTTATTTTTGCTCGAAAAAACAAAAATCAAAAAATAACTGCTATTTTTGTTCAAAAATATAAAAATCATAAAATAACTGTTTTTTTTGATCGAAAAAATAAAAATCATAAAATAACTGTTATTTTTGATCGAAAA
This sequence comes from Pollenia amentaria, assembly GCA_943735925.1. Lineage (NCBI taxonomy): Eukaryota > Metazoa > Arthropoda > Insecta > Diptera > Polleniidae > Pollenia > Pollenia amentaria. Next base: position 174,915,810 of record OX031010.1, on the reverse strand, counting down.
AATAAAAATCAAAAAATAACTGTTATTTTTGTTCAAAAAAATAAAAATCAAAAAATAACTGTTAATTTTGTTCAAAAAATAAAAATCAGAAAATAACTGTTATCATCTGATTTTTATGAAAAAAGGAATAACTGTTACGGTCCCTGGTTTATATGAATGTTAAGAACACAGTGCTTGCTCGTGGCACTAACTTTAACGAACAGGGACAAATTCTGTAAAATTCAAAGATACTAAATATGTAACACTTAAAAACTACATAAAAAACTATATGTTATGTTAAAAACAAAAATTTTTACATTGAAAACAATGACAAACAGAGACGTAAAAAACGTATGTTATACTAAAAAACCAAGTCGTACATGTACAAGAGTTTCACAGGTACAAATATTTGAATTTAATAAATATTAATTTATAATATTTTTGTTTTCACTTAAAAATTAGTGTGAACAAAAACAATTTACAGCATATAGGTTTATATCCAATCCTAAAAATTGGATATTACCTATTACATACTTTTTCTTTTTAACTAAAAGCGTTTATTTTTTTTTAGATGTCATCATTATCTCCGATAACATTATACATCGACCGATAAAGACCAAGTCTAACAGTGAAACTAATTTATTTTTTCATAAGCAAGTTGATTTAGTTTCATTAAATCAATTTCCAATAATACATCCTGCACGTCAAGTAACTAAGCTATGGTATCGTGACAATCTGGATGAATTGTACGAGCAATTAGATGCTGATTCAGATAGTGATTTGTGATGTGTTACTAAGGGAAATTATAACAAAAAAATTTTAAGATCGCATGTTTATTTTCTGTAAATTGGTTGTAAAAAAGGATGGATTACATACATACGTCAGCTCATTATTGGTTTGGCGCATAAACCAAAAAGTCGAAGAGGAGAAAAACGACAAAGAATGTTTGCATGAAGTGGTAGAGTTTTTCTGTATTTTCACGACTGCTTCCGGCATGTTTTGAAGAAAAAGGTAAATTTTTGTGAACTTTAAAGAATGAAGATAGAAGTTATTATTATTGTATTGAAAATTAATGTTTTGTGACGCATACATACGGTGACCATGATTTTAAAATTTAAAGAATTAAGTTAGAAGCATGGTGAAATAATACAAGTGGCATCGCTATGGCACAAATACAATATTACAATAAAAATAGAAATTAGTTCCAGCATACGTCAAAAATTGTTTTAAACAAAAAATAAATAAATTTTTAGTAAATTTTAATTTAATTATGGCCAATATCTTTTTATTTTTTTAATTAAAATTATCAACAACTTTAACAAAATACAGTAACCCCAGGTCTACACCAAAGATAAATATCTCAGCAATTACGTCGGTGCAATAACAGCAATATTTCTTAATGCTCACCTGTTACTCCACGTCTCCACCTAACATGAAATGCTGTTAAAAAAAAAAGTTAAGACTTGCTGCTTAAATACCTATTTGTTTATGGTGGCGTACACGTATTGATGTTAAAGTAATAACTTCTCATTTTTAGTTCGTTGCCGCGTCAGGTAGCTACAGTAAGTTTTTTAAGTTTATAGCCTTTTTACACTGATCAACATCTAACATCTACCATCTATTTGCGATGATGTCAACATCTTCCCATAAGAAATACACAGGGCTTAAAATCAACATCTTTCAACACCTTTAAAAGATGCACCTGTCTCATTTTATTCCATTCTTCATTTTTCGGTTATCTAAGTGTCATCACTAGATAAGTGCCAAAAAATCTATTATTTCTGTGGCATCACTGACAAAGTGATATTGAAACATCATGTTTCGCCATACAAAATTTTGAGAGCGAAACATGTCGTTTCATTCTGAAAAATGCTGCGAAATAGGAAAAATGTACTATCATCTCCAATTTTGATAACAAATTATATGACAAATTTTTAAATTGTACCAAATGAGCCACGGTAGTACCACGGTACTTTAGAAGGTGAACATGTACCAAAAAAAAGTACAATTGTACCAACCTTAACATCCCTGACTCGCACTTTTTAAATTGACCACGAGATTGTTCTCAATTCTACCTTTCCATTTGTTTAACATGAAACAAAGAAAACAAGATAGTGCACTAAAATTTAAAAAAACATTCTTTTTCTGCGCATGTACGTCATAGTAGCAAATGAGCACAAACATGATCATACAAACACGTGTATGTGCTATGCTGAATGTTTGTTTACATTTAATTCTTTTTACTACAGTTGCGTAAAAATTACGTCAAAATGAGAGTAAAAAGTTAACGGACCTGCGCAAAGCACTATCTTGTTTTCTTTGTTTCATGTTTGTTTAACGTTCAATTTAACAGCTGATAAGAAGTTTAGTGAGCAAATTGTTCGTTTGTCTTTATAAATTGTTTTCTTGATAAGATCTTGAAAGTAAATTGCGTGCAGCCTACGTCACAGCTTTCAATATATATAAATTTTCATAAACAGGGTATGTAAAAGACTATCAAGAAAATCTTGATCGTGTGTCTGCAGGGTAAGAAAAATTTCCAAATCATTTGCGAGGGCAGCTTTCGAAGAAAGAGAAAGAAAGCGTTTTTGTGGTAGTAAAGCGGCTATGTGTAAAAACATGCCGCTACTACATCAAACACAAGGCAAAAAAAAAAAAAAAAAAAAAAAAAAAAAAAAAAAAAACACAACCACGAAACCACAAAAGTATTAGTTTAACAATCGTTTTGTTTTGTGCAAAAAAAGTTATTTAGTAATATTTTGTTTTGTAATGTTATTAACTTACTTACATATTAGCGGTATTCACCCTTTGTATTAAGTGTACAACTCTGTTATATTTAATACGATTTTATACTTCATAGCGTGAGTGTCTTTTTCGTATGCATTGTAAATAAATGAATTTGCTGAGTGAGAGAAAGAGACAGATAAAATTTCTTCAACTGTTTTATTCTGGTAAATTCACACACTTTGTTTACTACTGCTTTTTGTGGGATTTTTCAACAACAGCGTTAGTCTTATACATTTTGTTGTTGCAGTGTTGTAAATGTTAGTATTTTTACTAAAATTATAAGATTAACAAGGTCTACAAGGGACTTTACTATCAAGGGTATCCGCTATTATCAACTTGTGTTGTGGTAAACTTAATAGTTAATTTTCACAACAGTTTTGCAAATAAATCTCATTTAATAAATTGAGTTCATTTTATTGCGGATAATGATCTCAACATACCTACAGTTAAGGACACCATAAAAAACTTTAGTTCCAGATACCTTTTGAGACTGAGCAATCATTATAACTTATTAGCCATTAGCCTACTAGATGAAACAGAAGAAGTTCGTAGACTGAAAAGACTACATGTTTTCGATTTGCCTTTTACTTAATTTATTTAACATACAGTGAAGAGATACCATAAATATAAGAAAATAAGTTGTAGAGTTATTGCACACCCAAGATGTCGTTCTAGCTATTTTAAATGCATACTTACAATACGGGTTTCAAATGAAAGGCCTTGCTGAGAATATCTTGAAAAATAAAGTGACGTCACTCTAAATCCAATATGGCGGACGAAGTCTTTAATGCTTGTCTGCAATATAGGTATCAAATGAAAGGACTTACTGAGAATACGAATGCCAGTTTTAGATAAAAAAAAAACAATCTTTAATTCAATGCACTAAAAAGAAAATAAAATTAAAGTAAAAAACATTTTTAAAAAACAAGCTTTTATTTAAATGGGCAAAATAAGCTTTTACTTTAGAACATTTACTATTAACTTTTAACGTCATAACATAATTTATATGATAAAAAAGCTTGTAGCGATTTATTTTATGCAATTTAATAAGTGTTTATTTTTAATTATTAAATTCTTTTACTTCAATTATTATTTGCCACCATTTCACAAACTTAATTTCTTTCCCACACAATTTGCTTCTATTTTTTTCTTTTTTTCAATTGACAACGTTTAATGTTAGCAATAATTTTCCACGAAAATTGACTAACAACTGTTGCAACATAAATTGCCGGCAAAAAATATGTAAAAAAGTGCTGTCTACATTAAAGATAACATAATTTTGACATTTACTGCAATATATGTATTTCGCAATATATATCTCTGGTATAGACGGTCAGTAAGATTGGACAAACAATGCAAGAGCAAAAAACCGTCATTTGGCGTAGTAATGCCACCTGTTTTTCCAATCGTGGTTAGAAGTTAATATTAAACCACGATGGTCATTGTGCTAATTTGTAAATTTGCAGTGCGTATTATGATTGATCGTGGGCATACCACTTTTATTTTTTGTGCAAATGTGCTCATTTTGAAAAATCTATTCCTGCAATACAAAAAACTTCTGGCAGCACTAGCGTAAGTCGTCAAAAATCTTCTGGGTCGATTAAGGATGGCAACACAACTAAAAGATTTTATTTTATCTTTTAACATGAGCGTCGCACAGTGGCGCCCGTAGAGCAAGCGAGGTTGCAAAAATCAAAATTTTCATGAGTGCCGACGAAGTTTTGAATAAACCCATGTTATAGGAAACTTTTCAACGATTTCAAATATGCCACTCTTAATAATATCACATTTTTAGTTTAGAAGATATAACCGTTCAAAGTTGACCGACTTTCGGTTTTCAAAAAAACACACAATTTTTAGTCAATTTGTTGCGATTTCAGGTGTAATATCACGAAAAATAGGTAACGAATCGCCTTATTTTTTGTTTGTATTGATTGATGTATTTATTAAATGTATAATGATAAAAAAAAATTAACTGTTTGCTTTGTGTTTCTCCTGGTAAATCACTATTTAAAAACTATCCGTTTTTTCACTATTTTTCAACTTTGACGGAAAATAAAAAAAAACTATATTTTTCTATATTTGCCATACGTGCAAAACCTGTTCTTTGATTATTTCTTTACATAATTCAAAAGGTTTTATCTGCCCGTACGTGCCCGTTTGGCTTCTAGAGGTAAAAAAGTTCAAAAAGACATGGTTGCAGAAATTGTATGGCGTCCATCCCTTATATGTTTTGACTGACAGTAGTTTGATCTAATAGTTATTATATTAGCAGGTACGTACCTCACATAAACAATACTTTGGCGTACAAATGGTCAGGAACAATATTGACTTATGGTCCCTACAGGTAGGCACAAATCTTATTTGGACACGTGCATAATATCAAAATTGCATTATTCAGCCTAAATCCATATGTATGCAGGGAACAGGTAAATTTTTAGGCATGGTAGCATAAGCCTATATATTGCAAAATAAGCATAATGCCTGGATTAGTCTACGCCTGAAAGTTGGCGCAACAATTACTGAAACCATTTAACAATTTAAGTACTGAAAACATGGCGTTGTACAATTTAAAATTATTTGAACTGTTTAGAAAGTCAACCACACCAAAGTTTTTCACGGAAGTGAAATTTCTTCCTGAGAAGTTGACATTGATCAGCAAATGAGGCTGCGATGGATCATCCGGACAAAGCGTTTATAAGCAAAGGATATCTCCCGATGACGCTACAATATCGGACGGAAATATGTTTATGGCATCTGTTGTTCCTTTGCGGCTAAAATCGGATGATTCCCTACACTGGAAAAATCCACGTCCGTCATCAGTGCATTATTGCCGACCAATAATGTTTCAGTTTGCAAGGGAATCGGCAGAACTCATAAGGACTACGGTGAAGGACATTAAAGAACAAATAAGCAAGATTAAGCCTACAAAGCTGCAAATTGGAGAAGGAAAATATATTGAATGCAATTACGAGTTCCACCTGACCATGGTTGACGGAAAAGTCGTAAACGAACTGACAGGAACAACCTCAACAATGTCATGCCCGATTTGCAAAAAGAGTCAGAAGAACTTTTTTCAATTCAATTCAATTTATTTCATATATAATATGTTACATCTCAATTTTATATAATTAGTTGTAAAGAGTTTAAGATTAGTATCTTTTTCTGCTTAATTATAACATATTTCAATTAGTTATCATATACATATATATAGACAGAATTATATTGGAGGTAAAAATTTAGCAAAAACCTATTTAAACCCCATTTTTCGTTTTATTTTTATATTTTTTTTATCGATTTTATATTATTATTTGTCAGAAGAACTTTGGTAATTTAAACGATTCTACAAATGAGGAGAATTACGAATATGGAATGTCACCATTGCACGCAAGGATAAGGTGTATGGAATTCTTGCTAAAACTGGCATATACCCTACCACAAGAGGAAGAAAACTTCGATGAAAATACATCAATAAAGGATAAGGAAAAGATCAGAAAGAAGCAAATACAGGATGCTTTTTTAAACAAGTTGGACTAAAAGTAGACTGTCCCAAGCACGGATACGGTAACTCAAACGATGGAAACACTTCTAGGAGATTTTTTGAAAATGATGAGGCAGTAACTAGATTCATTGGAATTGACAATCAAATCGTGAAAAGATTGGGAACGATCTTGGATGTTTTAAACTGCAAAGAAAATGTCAATTCTACAAAATATGGAGAATATGCGTCGAAAACTGCATCTCTTTTAGCAGAAATGTATCCACAGAAGAAGTTGACCCCGACCGTCCATAAAATATTGGCGCATGGTAAAGATATAATTGAGTACCAGTCTTTGCCAATTGGAGAGCTTTCTGAAGAAGCACAGGAGTCTCTTAACAAATTTTATAAAAAATATAGATTGCAGAACACATTCAAAGCATCAAGGGTGAGGCAAAATGAGGACCTCTTCAACATGTTGGCAGCATCTTCCGATCCACTTATTTCTTCCCTGCGGCATGTGAAGTCACGAATAGAGTTACAAAATAATTATAGTTTAGAAATGGTTAGTCTTTTAGATATACATTCTCTTACGAATTGTGATGAATATTTTACAGAAAATTGAAAAAATAAATTTAAAAAAAAAATAATTTTTTTTTTAATTTGTTGGGTAATAATTTAAAACATAAAACCCTTAAGAAAAAAAATAAAAACAATCTAAAAATGTAAAAAAAATTTTTTTTAGTTACCATAAAATTGATTTTTCTACTAATTTTAACTTTGATAACCCATAAGTAGGCCCCTACAAAGCGTAGCACCCTTTCCAAACGCTCATTTCATAGGCTGAACAGTTATCTATCATATGCTGTTTAAACTGTTCAATTATCTTATTCGGTTCAAAAGATATGATTTTTGCAACGAAAAAACTCAAATGGCGCCACTGTGCGTCGTTGCCTGATTTCGCTGCTGGCAACTCTACTTCAGTTCAGTTGCCATGCGTAATTGACCCTTTAATTTGTTTACCTTAACGCTGCGTCTTCTCCACGTAGCAATTTTTTTTGCTAAGTTCTGGTTCACACTCTTCAAGTCTTAGCCGTCAAGTCTTGAGTTTTTGGAAGAGAGAGGCAAAGAAATGACATTTACCCTCTCTCCTAAAAGCTCAAGACTTGACGGCTAAAACTTGAAGAGTGTGAACCAGCATTAAGGACAAGCAAAAAAGTCGGCAGAACAATGGCGCAATAATTGCTGATTATATTGCTGGAGAACACTTGAAATTGCTTTGCCATAAACAAACGTATTGAGAAATGAAATGTCAGATAAATTACAACTGATTTGACAGCAGATTGTTATCAATTTTATGGAGCAATCAAATTTGAGGTTTGCTGCAATAAATACTGCTGCTTGGTGGCCCGGGGTAAGTCTAGACAAGCAATTAATTTTTCAATTATTGCCGTGGCAGTTGTCAAATTCTATTGCCAACACTAGATATGGAAACTCAAACACTGAAAAAATAATTTCGATTCGAATATCGACTGAAAGAATAAGAAATAAAATTGCTTTCGAATCGAAAAAGTATTCGGTCATGACTGCCAGAATTATGTATATCTCAGGGCATTCCACTTTTTCATAACTTGTGTTTTGTTCTTGTCAAATAACAAATAGCAATATTACAGGGTTGGGAAGACATTTAATACATGCAATTCTTCAGAAGGTGATATTTTTGTCTAGAAAAGAATAATTAAGGCATAACGTTAGATTTTATACAATTTTTAAAGTTTTTATTCTTAAAAAATTTTCCAAAAAGAAAGAAAAATTGTCAATATATCTGTTAATATTTTGCTGTTTTAAGTTAATCGTTGCATTATGTGTATTTTATACCCTTCGCCACAGGTGGAAAAAGGTTGTATATAAGCTTGTCATTTCGTTTGTAATTTCTACTATATTGATCTTATACCCTAAAAAGTATATAATGGGTGATTCAAGTAGAGATACTTTTTTCAATAGCCTTTTTTTGACAGATCACGTGTGAGTCGTGTCGTGCTGTCATGTTATTTTTGCTTAGTATTGTTTGGCATTTCATTATGGAAAGACTTAAGCCTCTAGTACACGGAATGTAAAAAGCCACATCCGCATGTGGTTCTGACGTAATTTTGACGTCAATGCAAAGCCACAATAAGCATTGCGTGTTGTGTGATGACGTCAAAATTACGTCAGAACCACTAGAGGCTTTACGCCTGAACAACGTTTACAAATCTTTCAACTTTATAACGAAAATTCACGTTCTGTGAGGAATGTGTTTCGTGCGCTTCGCTCAACTTTTGGTCAACATAATCGGCCTACTGAGCGTACTATTCACAATACCATCACCCATTTTGAGACCCAGCATTCATTATTGGATAATATTCGACCGAATAGACCACGTCCAGCACGCTGTGAAGAAAATATAGCGGCCGTAGCTGAGAGTGTACACGAAGACCGTGGAGAGTCGATTCGGCGCCGTTTGCAGCAACGCGGACCGTTATTGTGTCATGATAACCGACTATTTGATGCCTGAAATTGAAGCTCGTGATCTCGGCGACATTTGGTTTCAGCAAGACGGCGCCACTTCCCACACATCGCATCAATCAATGGATTTATTGAGAGAACACTTCGGTGAGCACATAATTTCACGTTTTGGGCCGGTCGATTGGCCACCAAGATCGTGTGATATCACACGTTAGACTTTTTCCTGTGGGGATATGTAAAGTCTAAAGCTTATGCGGACAAACCCGCTTCGATTCAAGCCTTGGAGGAAAACATCACGCGTGTCATTCGCCAGTTACCAGTCGAAAAGCTCAAACGAGTCATCAAAAATTGGACTCAACGGATGAACAATCTGCGACGTAGCAACGGCCAACATTTGGTAGACATAATCTTCAAAAAATATATGCCAAATAATGTTCTTTGAAATAATAATAACCATTCCCCATTTAATTTAAATTTTCTGTGTTTTTTCATTAAAAAAAGGAGGGAACCTCGAAATGGATCACGCTTTATATTCTAGATCCTTATAAGCAGACAAGATCAAATCCGGTTGAACGTCTGGCCGTCGTCTGTTGAAATGGGGTTTCCGAAGACCGCAGATATGATGGGGACTTGGTTGGTATATATTTATGTCAGATGTTCTCAGATATGAGCAAAAAACCACGACTACCTCTAATTTTACCCATTAAACCCTTGTTGTTGTATATCTGGACAACGCCAAGAACCGAAGTTCCAAATAAGTTGCAATCATCTTGGTTATCTTTACACAACCTCTTTAAAATATGGGCGGGTTAAGAGAAGTGAGCGTGGCAATTCCCATACATACACATCATAAATTTATTTATATCTGGTAAACGGATAGAGCCAAAGTTTCCAATTAAGATACAAACATCACGGTTATCACGGTTAGAAAAACCCACCCAGGTTTTAATGGGTACATATTTTGTTTAAAAATATTTTTACGTTTTTACGTTTCATTTACAGAAAAATAAAAGAAAATTGTTATAAAATTCATACAAAAATATTTCTCTATTAAATTAATTATAATTAATAATTAAAACATAGATAGTATACTTCATACATATGTATATATTTTTAACTTAAAATCGGTCCTTTCCAATTCAGGTTGTTAAAAAACAAATTTAACTTTTTCAAAATCAAATTCGACATTTGAAAAATTTAAATCAAGTTTTTTAATTGAATTTGATTCACAATAAAGGGCTGAAATGTTTATCCAATGAAGTTCGTATTCAAATAAAATTCAGATTACTGAACAAACTGTTGTTTTATTCATGCTACTAGCAAACACATTTCGTTTCATATGGCAAACACAAAGACTTTGTTCAATGAAACGACTTTTGTTTTACCGTTTTCACTCTCTCTCATTTTTTTTTTATATAAATACTCAATAGCAATGTTGCCACTTAGTAAATTTATGTAGTTTTTTCTTTTTTGTTACCTTTACAATAACATATGTAATTTGTAAAGCATTTTTTAAATTGAATTTTAATTTTTTTCCTAACAACTTTTTTATGTACTTCCAAGCAAAACACATTGCTAAAAATGTTTATGAAAATAAAATGAAACTTCTTCAAAGTTTTAAAATTTACATTAAAAACAATTAATTTACATTGAAAACAAAGTCAAATTTGTAATATTTTTTTATTTTAATATTAATGTACTTCTTTATCTGGTTGCTTTTACTCTTCATGGTTATTTTTGTTTTTTTTTTTATTTTTCCTAATGTTTTTCATTTCATTCAACTGGCAATACTGACTTTAAAATAAATGTATTATTCTATGAACTTATTCGACATTTATTCAGTGGTTGTTTTGTTTCACAGTTGTTTGTATTCATATTCTCTTGCTTAAGTAAACAAAAACACCGCATCTTGTGTTTCTTTCATTTTGTAGTTATTCATTGTACTGAATACAAACGAAGAAAAAACAAAATTATAATGAAAGTTTCATGAACATCATTATTAAGTTTCATGCAGATGTTTAATTCACAAAAGGCTGATTTAGATATTTAAACTGCCGAATTTGATTTAAAAAAATACGGAATATGATTTGTAAAATACTCAAATTGGTTTCGAAAATTCTTAATTTCTTTTTAAAACGTGAATTTGATTTTGAAAAGGCCGAATTTGAAGTTGATTCTGTTGTTAATATTATTAAAGCAAGCAGAGTAGCATTTTGTGGTATGAAAATAATATTTGAAATCATAAATTATTTAAATATTTTCCGATATTGCAGAATAAAAATTTTGCAAACATTGTTTTTAAAAGTTTATAAATGCAGCCAGCATTTAATAAATTGAAAATTTATTGAACTAATAAAAGTTAATTTTGGAAAATTTTTTTTTTGCCACATTCTATACGATTTTATGCAACTATGTTTAGTGTTGGAAATAGTTTTATACACCAATACATTTAAAAAAAATCTTACTAAAAACACATAAATGAGGTTCCACTGACAATTGAGTTATGTACCTGTCAAAGAGTCGGCATACTAGTTGTATACTATGACCTATACTTTGTATATATTCTACCATGGTTTGATTTTCTGTGTTTCGTTTTTGACATTCCTCTTTGCTCTTATTTGTGTTCTTTCATTTATGTTTTATTCTTATTTTTAAGTGAATAGTGCATAGCCCCCTTTCAGACTAGGCAAGTTACTTGCGCAAGTTTCTTGCGCAACTCTTGATTTGTAGATGTCAGAGGTAAGGTCGCGGTAAGGGGAAAAAATTGAGTACAGACTGTTGTACTCGGCAAGTTACTTGCACAACTAACTTGCCGAGTCTGAAAGGGGGCTTATTAAAATATTGAAAAAAAAAAATTTATATAATAATAAAAAAAACTCAATATATGTATGTAATTCAAAATTATGTGGAATAACGATAAATATATATTTTTATACGAATGAGCCCCTAAGAAAATCAGAAAAAATCCACTCTTTCAGAAGTTGGTTAAAAAAAGAAATACAAAAAGGCAATTGGGTGTAATATTTCTATTTATATAAAAAGAATTGTTCTTAATTTTTTTTTTAAATATTTGTTTTATTTGTTCATTTTTTTCTTCATATATATTTATACTTTCTTTTAATGTATAATACACAGTTTCATTAATTATTTAAAAATAACTATAAAAAATATTTAATTGATTACAATAATAATATTCGGAGTTAAATATTAATTCCGACAAGAATATCGTTTTATTTTCAAAAACATAAATTTGCTGACTTTGACATTTTGTTTAGCATTAAAATAAAATAAAAAAATTAAAAAAATAATAAATGAAATGTAAAAGATAATCATAAATTTAAATTACTAATTTATTTATAATTACAAGCTATTTTACAAAGAGTTTTATTTTCTTAATTTTTATAACAATTCTTTGAAAAACACTCTTTTAATAATTAAAATCGTAAATATTTTGTATAAATTTTTGCCAACAAAAACTTAAACGCAAATTCTGATGTGAAATGAGAAACAACAATAATTTTAAAAATGATTTTTTGTTCAGTTTTTTGTTTTTGTTTTACTTATAATTAAATAGAAATGTACACACTAAATTATCTCTATATTTCCGATGTGCGAAAGAATTCTTTCGTTCGTACAACTACATTTAAAACAAGAACAATTCTAAAAACTTTGTTTTTTGTTTTAAATACAGTTGTTCGAAAGAAAGAATTCTTTCGCACATCGGAAATAGGCTATATGTTTAAAGGCCTCGTTTTTCCTACGTAAACGTATACGTTGCGAATCAGCTGTTTCGTTTTCCTTACCAAGTCTTTGTTGAAATAGGTACTCTTATGTAATCGTGACGTTGCATTGCGGATATACCTGATAAAACTAAAATTTTTCTCCATTTTTACGTATCAGCTTATAAATAATTGTATGTTTGTTTATGTTTATTGGTAAAGCAAACGACATTCTATCGACTTAATGCACAAATAACAAAAGATAACTTTTATAAATAAGGAGGTTATTTTGTAAATCCCTTCACTGTGCGTTGAGAAATTTTTCATATAAACATTTTTAAATTTTCAAAAATTTGTGTGAAAATATTTTTCAACCGAGGTGAAGTGTTTTACGAAAATAATCCTCTTAAATTTTGACAAATTTTCTGTCTTGCTTTAACACATTTCAAAATGTTTACGCATTTGTTGTAACTACCAACCATTGAAGTCGACTGCAACGTTTACGTGTCCGCAACATTTACGAATGAGTAACGAGGCCTTAAGTTTAAAGCTATAATTAAATTTGTTTTTCACATTTATTAAAAACAAAAAGAGAAAAATTGTTAATGTGTATAACTATATTTATGTATGTAAATTTTTGTTGTTAAGGAATGTTTAAACTAATTTGTTAGTAAGTTTTTGTTTGTGCTGTAATTGATATGATTTTTTGTTTTGGAAAATTTTAGAAACATTTTTAAACGATTTTTATTTAAAATTTGTTTAAGAGTAGGTAAAAAAAAATTGATTTTTATATTTACAAAAGACAAAATAATAAATGTAAAAGAAATAATAATAATAATTATAATAATTTAAATTTTGTTTTATTATCTAAAACAAGTGGCAGTACAATGGAAACTTTTAAAATAAATATTCAGTAAATTTTGTAATAAAATATCACAATTGAGGTTAGAAACGTTAAGATGCACAAAACAATAAAATTTTTAATTTAGAACTACGATTTTAAAAGTTTTCAATATACTGAGACTTTTTGTTAGATAATTACTACTTTCCATTTAATAAAGAAGGCACTTTATGTAAACTAATGACTAACTGGCTTCTTAATTATTAAGTTTTTCATAATTAATTAAATTGTTTTATTTATCTATTATAAAGCGAATTTTTTCCTTTTTAATTTTATTTATTTTTTCCTTTCTTTTGTCGCCATTTATTTTGTCGTTATAATTAAAAATAAAATTTTGAATTTTATCGTAATTATGTTATATACAAATTGTTGTAAAAGTTTTTGTTTTTGATGAAAGGTTTCTAATTTATTGTCCAAAAAGAACTATTTTTTTTTATTTATTTTAATTAGCTTTTAGCTAACAATAAATTTTGTTACAAACATCATAAGAATTGTTGCCAATATTAGACTTTTGAAGTTGTTGCTAGTATTTATGGTGGCACTTGACATATTGGAACGATCAGCGGTGGCTTCGTCATTGGGCTGATGATCATCAAAGCCTAATAGAAAGACAAAGTTCATAAAACAGAAATATCATAATTAATTTTATTTTAATCGAAAAAATTTATTATTTCATTAAAATATACTTAAAATGTGATTTTGAAACTAAAATTTGCTATAAAGTAATTTGCACGTTTTTTTTTAATATAAAAGATTGTTTACCAAAATTAAGTTGAAATCTAAGAAAAAATTAACTGCCCGTTCGCCGATATCGAACGTTAACGTTCGCATAGAAAATTACATTTAAAATAAAAACAATTTTTGAAATTTTGTTTTTGTTTTAAATGTTATTTACTATGCAAACGTTAACGTTCGATATCGGCGAACGGGCAGTAACTTTTATTTAAAAAATATTTTAATTGTTGATGCATTTAAAACAACTTTCGTTTTTATTCTAAAATAAAAGAGGACTGACTCCCTCTTAGTTATATGTGGAGGGAGGGCTAAGAGCTGAAGTGAACGAAATCAAAAAAATTCGTAAATATTTTGAGTTTGACTAAGTGAACTGCCATTAATTTCTCGAGACATTGATTTGGGTTTACTACCGGTACCTTAGCAACGAAACATTTTTCGATTTAGTCCTTTACAGAAATGGATAGAGGTAAACTTTGCGGAGAATTTCGCACCAGGGGGCTAATTCTGGCAGTCGTGATCGAATAAATTTTCGTTTCGAAAGCAATTTTATTTCTAATTCTTTCAGTTGCTACTGAACGAATCGAAATCATTTTTCCAGTTCTATAAAGTTGAGTTTTCACAACACTGAAACAATAATTTCGAATCGTTTAGTATCGACTGAAAGAATAAGAATTTAAATTGCTTTCAAATCGAAAAAGTATTCGATCACGACTGCCAGAATTAGGCCCCAGATTTGAATGTATTAATACATACACATAAAAATGTATTATATTATATTGTATACGTATTATATTTTGTGAATTCGTTGGGTTCGGCTCTAAGACCTCCATATGATACTCCACCAAGGCACATTCATAATCAGTGTTGCCAGAATAGTTTTGGTCATCATGCTCCCGATTCAAAACTTAATGTCTCTTATAATCTCAAAATCTTAATCTCAAATTTTGTCACCAAATTTTGAATAATTGTGTAAAACGCAACGTAACACCAAAAATATCATTGACAGCAAAAACAAATTAAAAAATAATTTATAAAATTCTTGTTGCTTTCTACAGGAATTCATATTGAATTTTAAAATTTCAAACACTTCATATTTTGTGGCGTTGAAAATTTTAAAAAACAATATGAATTTCTGTAGAAAGCAACAATAAAATTATAAAATTATTTTGAATTTGTTTTTGCTTCCAGTGATATTTATGGCGTTGAGTTGCGTTTTACACAATTATAACACATTAGTATTAAACTTTTAAATTAAATTGATCGACTTCTCATAAAAAAAGATAAAATAATGTTTCTATATATTTCCATGGCACCTATGCCAAATTCTGAATCGATTATCATAAAATTATTTAGTGTGATTTTTAGTCTCATAAATTTCAAGACAATATCATTACATATTTGTCCCAGTTTAAAACATATTAAAGTGTTTTTGCAAGTTGGTTTTCTATGAAGCCTATTGAAAATATGAACCAACCTTTACGAAATTTGGTGATCTCAAGTCTTATGAAACGAATTTCTGCAAAAATTACGCTCCTGTTCTAAAAAACGCCAGAAATTTATGTGTGATTTTCTGGAAACAAAAAACATAAAAAAACTATTTTTTTTTGTAATAATAATAAACATAAAGAAAGTGTTGTATGTATCCCAAATTTTGCAAAAATCCCCTTTACGAAAATCTGTCCCAAAAATAATGTTCAAATTCCCAACTTGCCAACACTGATCATAAGGTATACGGACTAGAGAGATTTAGGCTGGCTGTCAACCTCTAAGGGCTAATAAATCAAAGCAAGCTAAACTCTCTTTTTGGTTTAAATTGTTTTTCTATAAATCAGTTAATTATAAAAACCACTTTTAAACGTATAAAATTGGACGTTTAAACTACCAATACAGACCATATGAATTTGACAACATTTATCGTAGTGCTGCCACATGTTATTTTTTATGTGGCATGTTCTGGAAATCGAAATCACGTGAAATTGAAATCGAACAAATTTTGAAAATTCTCTTGTTTTCAAAGTTCATAAAAATATTTCCTTTTATACATCATACTTTGAGGGCCACTTTCCTCTACCTGAACAACTTTTAAAATCAGCAAAAGTAACTTTAAATTTTACAAAAATTCAATTGAACTTCTTCATCGATTTTAATTTCACGTGATATCGATTACTAGAACATGGCCGATAATACATGGGACACTGATTTACTGCTGCTGTGTTTAAACTACATATAAATTTAAGTTTAGTTCAACTTAACCAGCGTCTGAACATTCACGGATTTATTAGCCATAACTCGTTTTTGTTATGCGACGCCAAGCTATTAGGCAATGCGAAATACTACGCAAAAAGAACGAAAGTCAGACAAACAAGGACGGTCTGATTGCACTTAAAAGATAATGGCAAGGACGCGCAAGCTGCTTTCACGTCCAAAACAGATTTTCAAACCATTTTAAAATACAATCGTTCGCAAATGAACGCTGTATATCTATAATATTTTATATTTTGTGTGAGTTTTACACAAAACAAAATGTATGTGGTTAATGGCAGTGGAGTTAGGGGCACCTTCTATGAGCCTTATGATTGGTGTGCGATGCTCACTCAAATTAGATGACGCAAATACATTTTTGTGATGTGTCCTTTTGAATTTGATTGCGCTCCTTCTGCGTTTGTTATGTATTTTCGAACAGCTGACATTTGAAGTGATGCTTTTACGAACGTGCTGCGTTTTAGACGCAGCGCAGTGATGCATTTCCAATAAGGCCATATTAAACCAATACCGGGCTCTAATCGATATCGAGAAAACTATCGTATCGAGCAAAATATCGTATATTTCTGCCTACGATAGACAGTGACGTATCGAATGAAAGCTTGAGAGATGTAATGGCGTTGGTTACTAGATATCGAATGCAATCATCTCAAATTACGATACATTTCATTCGATATCGAGTGATACCAAAATAAAAAATTTCGATCGATTTTGCTCGATATCGTATGCGGTGATTAGACCCCTGTAGTACAGTAGTAAGTGAAAATCGCAAAAGTTGAAAACCAAGAAGACCTTGGTAGTCCTTAAGCTTTAATCAGAATGGGCCGTTTATTATACACGCATAATCTAAGCAAAATACTTTTCCTGCAAAATCCTACGCAACACAATTGCAGCTCTCTATAAAGGTACATTTTACGAGTGTTTAATTTCTAGTTTGTGTAGCAAACCAAAGTTGGAAATTTAAAAGGCAAACCAAACTCTACAGGAATTCCCATTTTTGAACTAAAAGACTAAAAATTGCAGTGTAGGCGGGCCTACCTGATTTGGAGACGATAGAAAAATATGGTCCTGTCGTTATAAAATTTGACCGGCTTATGTTTATATTAGAAGCATTTGTATTAAACTTTATATAACACATGTATATAAGTGAAGGTGAATTTCAAAAGGACGACAAAGATGGAAGCTAATATGGAGGAACACTATGGAAGAAAATAATCGATGTATGTATATTCTTATAAAATTTTGCTTGTCATCTTTTATTTAAATCAAAATTTGCCGGCAATCGATAACGACTTGTTATCAAATCAAAAACAATACGTTGGTAATTTTAAGACTTTTTTGTCACCTCGTCGCTAAGTGTTAAGCAAAGCATAACTTGTCTTTAAGTTAAAATAAAGCAAAAATAAACAAAATATAATTGCAAAAACCAAAACAAATTTTATATTAGTTGAGAATTTAATTGCAAAGGGTGGTCCAATCATAAAGCACGATGTTATTTGTGATCACACCTTAACGTCAAGTTTTTTGTCCAACTTAATTTGACATTTCTTTGTCTCGATGTTTGAAAAATTCAACCATGGAGAGATACTTTGTAATTTTTTTTTGGTTAGCATAGTCGACCTAAGTGAATACGTTAACATGCAGAATTGTCGCATTTGGGCATATCCACAAGTGATTGTTGAAAAGCCAATGCATACACAAAGAGTGAGTGTTTGGTGCGGCTTATGGGCTGGCGGCGTCTACGGGCTGTACTTCTTTGAAAATGAGGTCGACCAAGCAAATACTGTGAATGGTGTTCGCTTTTGCGAGATGATAACGAACTTTTTGTGGACAGAAATTGAGGATAGGGACCTGGACGATATGTGGTTCCAGCAGAGTGGCGTCACTTGCCACACAACCAACGAAACAATTGCTATTTTGTGCGAGAAATTCAATGGCCGTGTTATCTCAGGTCGTGGCGATGTTAATTGGCCGCCAAGATCATGTGATTTGACTTCTTTCTTTGTGGATATTCAAAAGAAAAAGTGTACGGGAATAAGCCTAAAACAATTCAAGAGTTAAAGGATGAGATAATTCGGCACATTAACGACATTGAACCTTAATCTTGCCTCAAAGTCATTGAAAATATGGACCATCGGAAAGCGGTATGCCACCGAAGCTGTGGCGCGCATTTGGCCGATATTTTGTTTCACACATAATTGACATATATCCTTCTAACATAATAAAAAATATTAAGATAATTCTCTGAAAACTGTTTGCTTTATTTACAATTAACGTCGTGCGCTTTGGTTAGATTACTTTTTAAATATTTGATTGAACGTGTCGACCATGTTCTGGAAATCGAAATGACGTAAAATTGAAATCGAACAAAATTTGAAGTTTATCCTGTTTTTAAAGTTTATAAAAATATTTATTTTTATATGCCTCATATTTTAAGGTCCAGTTACCTTTACCACTACCTCTTTTCAAATCAAGATAATAAAATTGAATTGAACATATTCAACGATTTCAATTTCACGTGATTTCGATTTCCAGAACATGGTCGATAATTTGTTGAAATTTTTATTTAATTTTTCTTCTTTTATTTGGTATAAAAAGGGCCATTAACCACACGAGCGGTTTGAACAAACATATGAAGCAGAATTCTACGAAAATTAAAAATTTTTCATAGTTATAAAAACATCTTGTTGTTGTTGTCAAAAAATTAAAAAAACTCAAACGTTATACTGGTCGAATGATTTATTTTAATTCAAAATTCAGGTTAACCATACGTTGTGGTCATGTGGAAGAGTAGCTTTAGTAATTGCGAGTAGAAAAGGTGTAAAATCTTGTATATTTACAATTTTTTTTAAAACATTTACTTTAAGCCTCTACGGAAGTTGTTACTAATAATATACAGACTTAAATCAAAACACTCCTCGAATAAAACTTCAACAAAACTGAGAATATTTCGAAATGACAATATTCGACATAAGCTATTTTTCCATATTGGCACAGATAAATAGATAAATTTTTACTAGAATATTTTTATACTCGTATGAAACGGCCAGTTTATTATTTCGTATTTAAATAAAATATATCATTAACTTTTATTTAAATACGAAGTTGAGTTTTCCAGTACTTTTGTAAAGATAATATTTAAATAATAATTTAATAGCCTACGTTGCTCGTTGAAATTCTATTAAGGATTCCATTGTATATATACTTGACAAGGTGGCCTTAATATCCTAACAAAACAAAAAAACAGGCAAATTAAAAACACTCAGCTGTTTCTTTAAGGCCATCTTGCAAGTTAATACACTTTACAAAGTTTCTTTGTTTTGGCTTAAAATTTTCGCTGGGGTTTTCAAGATCTCAGCTAAACTAAGTTTAAGTAATCTTAAAACAGGTTTGTGCCGCTTTTACCAAGTTTGTAAAAAAATTTTGATGGTAAATCTTAGTGTTGCTTAAAATGTTGATCTTTAACGAAATAATACAAAAAATTACATTTCGCCGGGAAACTCCGAGTTTCAGAGTAAGGTAAACTAAGTTTAAACTTAATCCACATCTCAAAAAGCTGGCCTTAGTAGTGCGATCACAATTTTACAAAGCACGTAGCACTGAAAAACTGAATTTGTATTTAAATACAATTTAAATTAAATAAAAATTTACTAATGTGCTGTTTCCATGTGACAGGCAATTGATTGTGTAGTAAAATTTATATGAAAATCACTTCAAAAACTGAGCGGCTTTTATAAAAATTTTACTACACCATCAATTGCTTGTCACCTAGAAACAGCACATAAGTACGTATTTAAATAAGAATTTAAAAACGAGCCGAAAATGTTCTCATTTGAACAAATATTTTTATAATTTAAATTACAAGTACATATGTATTTAAAAATTTACAAAAGATTATTACTCTTTCATGCAAATTAAACCATTTCCCGCCATTTTTTTTAATTGAGTAGTTACTTAAAACAATGGCGGTTATTAGCTAAAATTAGTAAAAAGGATGAAGTTAAAAATATAAATTTACAACTTAATATGATAAACAATCCAATAGTGATAAATAAATAAAAAATATACATAATTATATATATAAAAAAAAAAATTATAAAAAGCAATAATACATTTTTACACTAAACCAAACGTTTTTTGTTGTTTTTGGAAAAATTTTAACTAAAATGAAATTAATAAAATTAAATTAAAACGTACTTTTTACGGGGTTTTAAGCGTTGCTGTTGAACATGTTTTTGGTTTATTTTTTTTTTGGCAAAAAAAATAATGGCAAAATTGTTGGCAGCAGCTTTGTTTTATTATGTATAGATTTTTGTTTAAAGGGACAAAATGTTAAACGTTCGCTTAGCGCCTTCAGCTTGTAATATTGTTGGCATAATGACGGAAACATTTTTTACACAAAACAATGACACCACACTTGTCCATTTCGTAAGTTGCTATTTGTTGGATAGTTGGATAGTTTTTTGTTTGTTTTCTTAATGTGTGAAATGATGATGAGACATGATTTTCTGAGTTTCGTGTTCGTTTCTTTGAAAATGACCAGCAGGTGTTAAACCAAAAGATTGTTCTGTTTCTATCATTTTAATTGAGTGTTTTTTTTTTAAATTACTAAGTCCCAGTTAGTTTATATTAGTTTTATCCTCTTGTTTTATCTTACAAAAAATATCACGTTTATTTTGCTTTAAGTTAGATTTTGAGACATATTTTTTTTTCTTTGTTATTATTGTTTAAAACCATGAACGTGCTATATTCCACATCCAGCCAGGCGGTACAAATCTTCGTTCATTATTTACATCTTTTTTATTAATATCTGGTGTTTTCGGTTTGAAAGTCATGTTTAACATTTTGAGTAAATACAAATTCATATTGGAGTATTTCGTTCAAAGTCGTAAGTTTTTGTTTCAAATAAATAAATAAATAAATAAAAAAAACGAAAGAAATAAAATTGTTTAATAATCCAATTAATTTAAAATCACATTGAATTTTGTTTTGCGTTAGCAGTAGAACGAAAGTTATAGACAAAACCAACTAACAAACATTCAAATAAAATAGTGCGGCGGGCTTTTTGTTTTTCTTTTCTATTCCTTCTCTCTAGTTCATACAATACAACACACTTTATTACAAAATGAAAGAGAAACAATAAATAGAAATAAATATTTTTAAAAATAGTGAAATTAAAAGTGTTAGTTTTACTTAAAAAACAAAATAAATAAAAAAATGCTGGTTTGTTTACAATAAAACAAAAACAAGCATTGAAAAAGTGAGAACAGAGAGGGAGCATAGAAAAAGAAATGCTTTTGGTTTTTGTTTGCTACTTAAAAAACAGGAAGTGTAAATATAAACAAAGAACTAGAGAGCAGTATAACATTGTTTTCAACACTACTGCTACTACTACTTTTTAACACTACTGTGTATGAGTTACACTTAAAGAATTTCTAGTATTTGTTTGTTTACATTACATTTTACGTTGACTTTTTAAAGCTTTTTGACTTTTTTGAATTTTTTTAAGGCATTGTTTGTATAGTTTGTGGTAAGTGTAGGGTGTTTAATTGTTCATTTATTTTGATATTTATTTTTAGTGTATTTTTCTGTGTGTGTGTGTATGTGTGTGTGAAGTTGGTTTTTTGTTTATCCACGTTTTCGTACGCCTGTAAATATGCAGTTTATAAAATAAAAATAAAAACAAATTTATTACTTAATTTGTAGGCCTTGTTTAATTATTATTA
This sequence comes from Pollenia amentaria, assembly GCA_943735925.1. Lineage (NCBI taxonomy): Eukaryota > Metazoa > Arthropoda > Insecta > Diptera > Polleniidae > Pollenia > Pollenia amentaria. Next base: position 174,893,718 of record OX031010.1, on the reverse strand, counting down.
TATTTTTTTTTATTAATTAACAAACAACACACACATAAACATGCAGCTTCGTATTTGAATTCAGTGTGGGCAAAAAATAATGAAGAGAGGTTCAATTAAAAAGAAAAAATTCTTCAAGTAAAATTTTGTAAATTAATGGGCTGTTTTTACAGCCCAAGTGATTGACGTTGTAGTACAATTTATATGAATAGCACTCAGTTTTTTTTAATGTTTTTCATATCAATCACTTCTGTTGTGAAAACAGAACAAAAACCAGGAATGTGTTTTGAGAAATTTATTAAAGTTATTAAGTCGTGCCATAACCGTAAAAAGAGCTCAAGCGACAAAAACAAAATTTTACAGGAGAAGGTTTTTTTTATTATATTTCATAAAAATTTTGTTTGAAAATTGGCGCTTAAACTAAAACTGCTTTTGAGATTTGTTCATGAGATTTTAGGAGATGATGCAAGTGTTGCCAATAAATTCATTAATTAAAAAAAAAACGAAAATTGGAAATGTTGTCGCTTAAGCTTTTTTGCGGTTATGGCTCAAAGTGAACTTTTAAAACATTTTCAATAAATTTTATTGAGCTTTTTGGTGATTTTTGCTAATATAAGCCTCGATTTATGCGGTCTTTTGGGACCGAACAAAGTACGTGTAAATAAAATTCGCATAAAATAATCTTAAGGATTAGTACAGAATCGTTTTTTGAGACCAATAACATATAGCGTTAATCAAAACATCTAATAACAATAACGTTAAACAAAATCTAATTTCGGGACCTAAAAATATGCTGAAGACTGAAGTAAATGGCAGTCAAGGCGAATTGTATAATAGGTGGTCTCATCCGGCTACGTCATCATCTCATGTGAAAAAGCAAATTGGCTTTTCAAATCCGAAGTATCAAAAATTGTTTTCGTCTTCATGTTGGCTTTCATAAATTTTCTTGTACGTTTTTAAAAGTTGCGTCAAATTTTTTTTATAGATTAGTATACTAATCTATACTATTCTTACACATATTTGTGCAGGGCACACGTTAATGTCTTGTGTTAGCAATATACGGGCATATTCTGATAATCGCAAATCGCTTAACATATTCGACTCTGACTTGGAATCGCACAGTAGGTGTTCTGTAAGTCGCAATTACAAAAAGTTTGTCTACTTTAAGTTCCAAAAGTATGCTCACGGAAACTTCAATATTTTTAAGAATCTATGGCAGATCGCCAGCAAAATGCACGAGTTTCAGAACACTATAAAATAAATCTGGCGTTTAGCTATTTCAAATCGTGCGATTGTCAGAACATGGCCTATAATTTTACGGTTGCCACAGTTGTTGCTTGTGTGGTCGGGAGGTAACATAAGCACTTCGTTAAACCGGGATTTTATAAAAACAGAGCTAGTAGGCTGGAGGTGATTTTGAGCGGATTAGAAAAACCTGGCGTTGTACTCAAACTACCAGAACTACCAAAATTATAATATATAACGCCTATGGTAAATCAACTATGTTGTACGGCAGTGAAACATGGTTATTTACTAATGCAATTAGACATAGACTTCATTTAGACTTTCTTAAATGGATGTCTGCAAAATTTGTCTATTGAGACGAGAGAAGATCCAATCAAAACACAAAAGAAGAAAATTCAGAGTAAAAGGCCATACATTGCGTAGACCGAAGAAGTAATAGCAATGACGAAGCTAGGTAGATTGGAATCCACAAAGATATATAAGACGTTTTTGGCAGAATAAATAAATTTAATTAAAATATTAATGACAGACGCTTTTATAAATGTATTGTTCATTTCCTATGTTCCCACGTGGAATAAATCATATAAAAAAGAAATTTATACGACACGTGAATACGGGGTTTTATAAGAATATTTTAAGTCATTTTGCCACCTTGTTAATTTTGCTTATCATATATTTTATGCGATTAAATTCTTTAAAATCAATTTCTTTTTAATCACCGCTATTATGTAAGTCGTTGTCGACGTCGGAATTAATTTGTATTTGTTGTCACATCAAAACGACGACTATACCACATCGACGTTAATTTGGTATTTTATAAGAAAGTTTTGTCGACGTCGACTAGTTATCGAAAATCCGACCAAAAAGAATTCCATCTCCAATTATTTTTCTATTATTTCTGTTCTTCATCATTAAAGACATTTTTTAACGCTATTTATGCTATTTCCGACATTTTGTTTTTTAACCGATTTCATACTAATTTTAGAGTTTGCTTCCGATTTGGAATTTTTGCCATGTTCGCGATAAGAGCTATTTTTTTTAATTGTAAGTTTCCTGATTCTTTATAGCTTTAACAATTATAAATAACTATAAGATTTTGCTATCATACCGCTCTTAGCAAATTTTACAATTTTTACCAAATTTTTGCCTTAACTTATAGTTTTAGGGACTTTTCCAAATTTTCGCAATTTCGCGTAGTTTTGTTGCTCTTTGAGGCAACCGATTTAAATTAAAAATTGTCGCGCTTAATTTACTAATAAAATTTGTGCCCATAACTTCTTTTAAATTTTCATTTTTTATTTAACGTATTAAAAAATATGTTTACATATGTTTACTTAAAATTTCTTTAACTTTCATTTGGGTCGTCTCAAAAATTCCTGTCGACTAAAACTGAAACCATTCTACCCGACGTCGACTTAAAAGCGCCTTAGAAAATATTAGGTGACTGACAATAGTAATCGCTTATTGCCAAAAACGACTCAGAAAACACAATTACTCTTGCGGTGCCGGGGTGAATTTTTAGTAATAAATAATACATTTTTAAAAATGTTTATGTTTTTCTTTTGTATGAACCTTTCTCATTATTAACATTTTATAACAAATATTTTAAAAAGTGCTGTGTAAAAAATTCATGCAAATTTTGTCTTGTGTATTTTATATAAAAAAAAGTTTTTTTCAAGGAACTTTTTATATCTAAATACAAACATGCATATTTTTTTCTTTAAGTGTAGTGGTGTGTGAGTGTGTGTATATAACAGTTCATTACAGCCAAAGAGACACATAGTGATGGGAAAATTTTGATAACAACTATAAGAGGAAAAAATGGTGGGCAACTCAACATTTAGCAACACAAAAGGAAAAGGGTGAACTACAACTAAATATAAATAAGTTTATATAAAAAAGTAAAAAACAAAAATAGATTACTGAAAATAAAACAAAACTACGTTTAGGTTTAGTGTAAAAAACAATAAACTAAAACTAAATAAAAGGTAGAGAAAAATACATATTTTATTAAGAAAAAAAAGAGAAATAAACTAAATATTTAAATGCTAACTATGGAATGTGCTGCGAAAGAAAATGTTTTTTTTTTTTTAATATGTAAATAGAGTTAGTCCAAAATTGGAAAATTTTATATACAAAACTGTTACCATTTAAAAAAAACTCAATAGATATTTTTATAAGTTAAAAATTATTAATATTATTTTTTTTTTTTTGGTTAGTTGAACAAATTTTTAGGCAATATACTTAGTTTTAATATTAGTTACTTTTATTAGTTTGTTATTATTAATGTTAATGGCTTAAAATAGTATATTGTAATAGTTAGATATTGTTTTATAAATGTATAAAATATCCAATTCAGATTAGTGAAACCGACCAAAGTTAACCAAAAATTTATTAGGTTTTTTTTTTTTTTTTGTAAATTTTTGCCTTTAAAAAGTGTAAATTTTCTTAAATTAACTGTAAAAGAATTAAATTTGTTTGAAAATTAGTTCATTATTATTTTTTTTATTGTGTTTGCTTAGCAAATTATATTTTATTAATTTTGTATTTGCTGTTTAAATTATTTGTTTTGTTGGCAATGGTATGCTAGATTATGTATTTATAATAAAATTTATTTATTAGCCCTTGATTTTCTTATTTTTTTTTTAGTGTATAACTTAATTTTAGCGACAGTACAACAAAGAGACACGGAATTATGATTGATATTATGGTTATAACAGAATGTGAGGGTTCGTAATAAGTTACAGATTAAACCAAAGTCACAGCATACTTTAAGGTTGTTTAAAAATGGGATATCTGTTATTATATGGGGCATTCACAGCCAAAGAAAATAAGGAAATTTTAAAACCAAAATTCTTTTAATTTATTGTTTCTTAATTTAACCCTTTCGTGCACTAAACGTCTTTGGAGCTGCTTTTTTTCCAAAAGTAAAATATGAAACAAATAGAAAATGGGAAATTTGCTTAAAACAGTGTTATTGTACACATGCAACAAGTGCACGAAAGGTTAAAAAATATATTTCATATCATAGTTTTTAGCAATATTACAATGTATACAAAATGAATTTACGTACTGAGAAAAACTTACAAGTAATTATTTTAAAGTTTACTTTTGAAATGGAAAACGCTTAAAGTGTGGGTAACATTTCTGTGTAAAGGCTTATAGACGTGACATTCGTAACAGCTGTTTATGATGATGGCAAAAAAAGTCATTTGGTTTCTATGGTTATAGTTATAGCGTTATGGCAAGTTACCTTGAATCAAATACAGTGTTGCCCATAAGGTTGGTTCGAACAGCTGTTTTGTATGTCGCGTCTAACTTAAACTTTACCCTTTAGCCATAACTTTATTACTTTTATTTTTTTTAAGAAACACAAAGACTCATTAAACATGTTCTGAGAATCGAAGTCGGGTAAATTTAGCAAACGGAGCTTTTAAGCAAAATTTTCCTGATCTCTATCGATTTAAATTTAACTTGAATTCGATTTCCAGAACATGTCCGTATATGAAGTTTTTTGGATGAATTTTGTTTTTTACAATTTTACAAAAATTTTGCTTTAGACAATTTTCTAGGACCTAGATTTAATCTAGATTTAACTTTATTTATTAAAAAAAATTTTGGTTATAATTGTAAATTTTTTTTTTGACTTTTTACAAATTATTATTAGTAAACATTTTTATATGGGACTTAAGTTTTTACATAGACGATTTATAGTTATCTTTTAAACAAACATTTTTAAAAATGTTTAACAACTTCGGTCTTATTATGGTTCTCGATGTCGGTAACAACGTAAGTCGAATTTTGTAGTAGATCAAATGTGTGTTACTTTAATCTACTACAGAGTCGTTTTCGACAACGAGAACAGTAATAAGGCTGATTAGCATGACTTTATTAATAATGACTTGCATACTTACCCTATTTAATCAATATTAAAAAATTAATTTTATGTATTAAAAAGTATAGACAATTGTTTAGATTTGTTAATATAAATGCAATGAAATTTTTACAAATTGTTAGACGGACACTTAAAAGCCAAAAATATATATTAACCAAAATTAAGTCATTTTGTGAAATTTAACAAATTACCTGTAAAATTGATGATTATACCCTACACCACCAGGCTTCGATATAAGTCCTACATCTGTTTCAACTAATTCGAACGAGTAGAAAATTTCTATGGAAAATACTCAGATTTAAAAACATTTTCCGCACAAAAATTCTAAACGAATAATTTGTTAAAAATGTTAATGGCCTTTTTTATTGAAATTAAAAAATTTGGCATACAGGTATGTCATGAAATATCTACGATAGTGTAAATTACATTTTTTTTACATTCATACCGTTTTTGTGCCTTTTTTGAATTAATAATGAAATTGTTTTTGGGTTTTTAGTTTTCTTGAAACGGTAAAAATGTTTTCATTTTCACTTTCGTACGAATTTGTTTTCTGTGACACAATTGATAATTCAGCCTATTACGGTTCTCGATGTCGAAAACGACTCTGTAGTAGATTAAAGTAATACACAACCTGTTTTCCTTAAAATACTACAAAATGCTTCTAACGAGTTTACCGACATCGAGAGCCGTAATAAGGCTGAATAAGTTCAATAAAAAGCAAGGCGAATTCATGTAAACGGTGGTGGCGATACTACAACAAGTACAACACAAAATACAACAACGCAAGAAAATGTTCCGCCTTCCACTCTTGTTTAGGTACGGCTCTAAAGTTTGCCATTTCACCATGAATATATTTACAATCGAACAACGCTTGCAAATCATTGAATTATATTATGCTCGTGCTGTGTGAGAAATATGCCTCGTAAATTACATCCAATTTATGGGCGTCATAATGTACCCTCCGAACGAAAACGCTATTCAAGCTGTTGTGATCAAATTTTGCACCAGTTTCACTTATTGTACAAAAATCTACCAACCCGTATGCGAAGATTGGATAACAAGGAGCATATTGCTACTGTATCGACCAGTGTCAATGAAGATCGCGATATGTCAATTCGTCGCCGTAGACAATAATGCAACAAGGTAGCGTGCGATTATTACTGACTTTTTTGCCCAAAAAATTTGGAGAATTGGACTAAGTTGACATATATCTATTGATACAATGAATCTATTAAGACGGATGTTTAGTGAGCAATTAGTCTTACATTTTGGATCAGTCCATTGGTCGCCAAGATCATGTGATTTTACCCTACTAGACTCTTTTTGTGAGGAAACGTGAAGTCGCTTGTATACAGGCACAAGTCAGCCTCATTTACAGCCCTAGAACAGTGGCCGAAATACTGGAGAAATTATGTCAAATAAGACCTCACGGATGTTCTACCTACGAGGTAGCCGTGAAATAACCTTTAAGAAGTAAGTGGCAGGAATTCTTGTATCGCCCCAAACAACTATTTTATTCACTTTTGCTAATTTTCTGTCCTTTTTCAATTTTAAAAAACCAAACGATTAAAAATTCGCCTTTACAAAGGGTTTATATTGATGGTTGTTGTTTTTGGTTATAATAACGGTAATTTGTTTGATCTTTGAGAGTTGCGTTCGAGTTCTTTTGAAGTAAAATGCAGTTATGTCAATTCGTCACCGACTTTTCTTTGCCCAAAATAAAAGAATTGGACTTAGTAGGCATGTGGTTTCAACAAGACGAGGCGAGTTTGGTGAGCACTTATTCTTACGTTCTGGAGCGGTACATTGGCCGGTAGAACATGCGATTAAAGAGTTTTTTGTGAGAATTTGTAAAGTCGCTCGTATACAGGGACAAGTCAGCCACAATTCCAGCCCTGGAAGGGAGCGGCCATTGGTGAGACACTAGCGAATTACTGGGGAAAGTACGCCACAATTTTAGCTCACGGATGGACTACCTACGGGTTAGCCGCGGGCAACATTTACATGAAATAATCTTTCAAAAGTTAAAAGTAATACCTCATTATTTTTTGCAAATTTGTTACATTTTTTTTTTAATTTCAAAAGTCAAACGATTAAAAAAACCTCCTTTACAAAGGGTTTATTTTATTGGTTGTTGTTTTTTGTTTGTTAAAATAACGGAATTTCGTTTGGTTTTTGAGATTCTCTTAATGAGAGTATGAAAATTGAAGTTGTTATTGTTTCGATTGTTTATTTACAAATTTTTTCTTTTGTTTTTCTTGCATTTTGCTTTGTTGTCAGTTCAATTGAGTGCATTTGTAAGTGTTTTTATTGGATTTTATTGCTTTGACGTTCTTTTTTATTCTTTTGGGTGAGGGTTATAGTTTGAATATTTGGAAATAAATAACATTTTCTGAAAACCAAGGTGGTGTTTAAGAAGATAAACTTAATCTTGAGAATGATGTTAAGCTTGAATGAATTTGACAATAAAATAATGTAAACATTTTGAAAAATCCGTTTGAAACCATAAAAAATGTATGAAATGATAAAAAGAAGAAAGACTAAAAAATAGTGAAATTAAAGAAGACATAAGACATTAGCTAAATTAAATAAATTATATAAAATAATGTATTTTCCTTCATAAACACTTTAAAGATAAATAATTTTTTTATAAATATGTATAAAAACTATTAGTAAACAGTGTAATACAGTAAAATATTATTAACTAAATAAAACAGAACATTTAACAACTATTTTTTAAATTTTCTTTTAATGTTATATAAACTTATAAAACTTAATATAACATACCACTTTTTACTTAATAATTTGTATTTTTTTTTGTTGTTGAAAATTTAATATTTTAAAAATAATTTAAACTTTTGTAAATTATAATTTTGCATGTATAAAAGAAACATTTTTAAAGAGATCAAATAATTTACTTGGCTATGAAAATTTTTGTAATATTTTTGTTTAAAAAAATCTATATTTAAATTTTAGTTCTGGGTCGGTTCCACTCACCTGCATCGAATATTGTATCATAATCATTAAAAGATGATTCATGCAATTCGCTATCCTCTGAATTATCCACAATATTACCTGTAGTTGAGGGTGTATTCTTGCAACCAAACCACCAGTGGGCTGAAGGGCGGGGGAATGGAGGATCTGCTGAATCAACCTGTTCAAAAATTTATTAAATTAAAATTTTTTGAAATGTGAAACTTGTGATTATTTTCTAATACTTACTGAGAAACTTCTATCGTTAAACCGATAGTATTTATCACCTTTAAAGAAGTAGGTATAACCATTGGTATATTGAAGGGCAGCATCTAAACTATTTGGCAAACCTTCCCAATTTGAAATGGGTTTGGGGTAGCTTGATTTAACAGGTGGTCTCTTTAAAGGATCAAAACGCCAGAATTTACTGCCCTTAAAGAAGTAAATTTTACCATTACCGCCCCAAACCATCGCAGCATCCAAATGATCGGGTACTCCAGTGAAACCTTCACTTATTTCTTTTGGATAGTCACCATCCATAAGACGACCATTGTAGCGCCAATATTTGGTACCCTTGAAGAAATACGTTTTGCCATTTTTATAGGTAAAAGCAGCATCAATATCGGCTAAAGAAAAAAAAAACAGAATAATTCATTGAGCAAGACTTTAATTTCTAAGATAAAAATGTATCGCTTACCAGGCAAACCTGGCCATCCATCGGATATAAGTTTGGGATAACCATCGGCCACTGAATTTTCAGTAAGCTTGTAATATTTATTACCCTTGAGAGCATAAGTCTGACCGTCGGCTGAATTGAAGAGAGCATCAATTTTGGGATCTTTACACACCAGATCATCTCTGGGTGTACGTGGGGGAGCAAAGGCGGGTCTTTGTGTTGTACGTGGGAAGGCACCACCACTAGTGGGATTGAGACCATTACCGCTCTGTGATGATCTTTTGCCATATAATGCTTGAATGGCCAAAACATCATCAGAATCTAATTTAAAAACGGGTTCAAAGCCACGATAAAAAGGAGCCATTAAAGCTGAACGTACATCCGAATGTGATAAACCCAAAGAGTGGCCGAATTCATGAGCAGCTACTTGGAATAGATTAGTGCCACGAGGACTACCAATGGTCCACAATTCAGCATCATCAAAATGAGCATCACCACCAAACACCGGGAAAAAAGCATGAGCCAAAGTTCCACCGACACCATCGAAAGCATCACCATCCCCATGTTCACTTTCAACAAATCTAAAATTTTAAATAAAAATTTTAAATAAACCATTTTTTTCCCGTTTACTTCCTAATTTCAAAATCATACTTAATTTCAATATGTACTGGTCCCGAACTTTTCGGTGTAAAACTTAAATCGGTATATTCACTCCAGACAGCAAAAGCTCTAGCAATTTCAGCATCAACATCACCTTTCTTCAAGCGTTTTGGATATTTCGAGATTTTATAGGTCAAAGCCTTTACACGCCAACGACTGCCCTGGAGAGCATAACGTTTTGAACGGTTATCATTGCCAAAGCCCACCTTATCGCGGACACCACAACGAGGCAGTGACATTAATTCCATCGTCTCGTCATCGAGTTCACCGGTTGTATTTAGACCGGCAAAACTTTGAAAATCTTGCACGGCTTTAAACCAAGTATTGGCATCCAAGAGACCACCATTGGCAGAATTACGGGCGGAGGGTGGTAGGTAACCAAATTGTGATAAATATATCTAAAAGCAAATAAAAAATTTAATTTTTAAAAAGAAATTGAAAATAAAATATGTTAAATATACGAAAAGGTCTAAAGTGTCTCAAAACTGACTTTTTAAAAAGCTCTTATTTCTTATACTATCTTAGTTTCTTAAATCTTCGAATTAAGCTTCTAATAAAAAGTTTTAAACACGAAAAAGGCTTAATTTGCAGAGAAATCTTCAGACCTTTTAAACCCAAAAACGGGTTAATTTACAAAGAAAGTATTCAAAGGCCTTTAGTCTAGATTCACAGTATGAAAGTTTTCCTTCAGAAAGTCTCAGTTTATTGGTGAGCGGGGGGGGGGGGGGGGGAAGAATAGCATGTTCCTCTCACCCTTAAACTCAGAATTTTTGAAAGAAAACTTTCATAGTTTCAAAACAGTCTAAATTCAAAATGTTCGCGTAAATATAGTTTAAATTTTTTCTCAAATCAGATCATATTTTGTTATTTTTATATTTCTTAAGGTATAAGAAAGCTTTTCAACTGAATATTAAACTTGTGTAATATTAAACTTTTATGATTTAAAATATGTAAAGCTAATAAGAAAAAACATTTTTTCTTTTAAACAGAAGATAATAATTTTTGAAAACTTTAAGCTAATTCTTTCATGTTTAGTATCATATAAATGAAAGCTTTTATGTTTATTGCAAAGCTTTTGGCTTCTGCAACTGTTTCGTTATATAATTCTCTGCACCTTTAATTACTAATTATCATTGACAACTTGTTTTATTTTCTGTACATAAGCGCGAAAAGTCGTTAGAATATTAAGACGAAAATAAAAACTTGTCTATTAAATTTGTGGGTAGTTTACCGCTCATGATGATTTTAATTTTATTTTTTTTTTAAATAAATCGTTAATACATAAATTAAAAAAGTAAAAAAATCACGTTAAACATGTGAGAAATGAAATTTATTGATCAATTACTAAAGACAAACATGTGCATTTTGCACATACAAACCTACAAAAGATTAAAAATTAAATTAATTATTTGTTGTAGACTAAAAATGGAAATACAAAATGAATTTAATGAAAATTTCGGTTGAAAACTGGTGTACAAAAACATATTGTGTGGTCGAAAAAATATGCGCACATATAATACAACATGCATCAACCACTTTAACAGTCCAACAATAATAGTGGAGCACTCAGTCCAGTGGGTGTCCCACCAAGCTTTTACATCTCATCAAAGGTCTACACAAAAATGCCACATGGCGTATACTTCATGAGAAATAATTGAGCGATAGCATCCTAGTGAATACAGGAGTACGGCGTGATTGTGTACTAGATACAAAGAAGAATGCCATACGAACCACGGCCCAGAGGATCGTTTGTGCAGCCTGTGTATATCACCATGTCAGGTTCAGTCTGCGTATAAAGGCTATCACCCTGTCCGGTGAAAGATCGTAGATGTAATCAAAATATCCGATATTAAATTATCAAAATTTGCAATTTCATTCGGGAACATTTTTGCTAGAAGAGGTACAATAATACTTGTTTTACCTGAAATAACATTTTCAGGAGTAAATTTATGGAACGACATTAAAACTTCGTTATTAAAGTTGATTTTGGCTCTTAAAACTTCGCAAAATTTTATATAAAATTGTTTGGCATTTTCGTTCATTTCTTTAACAATATCAATATTGATATTATTTTTAGAAATATATAAATCTACTTCTGTTCCGCAATAAATTTCTTCAAAGTGAATGTGATTTTTGTAAAGGTCTACGATAGATATATCACATTCATCCAAAACATTTTTATTCATGAAATTACGTTCTATTTGGCGGAACGAAAAAGTAAGCCTTTGTAAAAATACATGCAATCGAGCATCTTGCATTTCTAAATTAACCATGTTAATAACTTTAAGTGCATACTGCATAAAAAAATGCAATTTAAAAGAAGGATTTTTTAAAATCCTGATGAAAGAAATAATAATTAAAAAAATAAATGTAATGAAAAGGATTCAATAATTTGTTTGCTATACTAAAAATCCAAAAAGGGAGAACTATGACAAATTTTTAATTGTACTAAATGATTCACGGTAGTACCACGGTACTTTAGAAGGGCAAAATTTACCAAAAAAAGTACAATTGTACTAAAGTTGATTGGGACTTCAAGAAGAATTCTTGACAAAAAGTATGAAAAACAGAAGTAAGAAAGAACAAGTCAATCAATTAAAATAGATAATCATTCACAACAAACTTCGATCCACCAAAAAGTTGAAAATACCATTTGGTTTAAAGGTTGATGTTTAACTATTGACTGCCAGCCTTCGTCAATGGCGCCGAGTGTTAAACGGCGAATATTTCTGACGAGATTGTGTGGTTAGAAACATATCAAATCGAACTGTTCGTGAACATGGGTTCGATCCCCCGGTCAGTCAAGAATTTAAAGTTCTCAACGAATCTAAATTAATTTAATTTTGTAAAATTCCTTTCTCCATTAAAATAATTTAATGAAAATTAAATTTACAGCCAGGCCCCCGATTTCGATCGCCAACTTAAGGTAGCGACAACAAGTCACTCATTGTCGTTCTCTTAAGCGGCCCACTAACTATCGACTTGTCGGTCGACAGGTTTTACGTAATTCATTTATTTATTGCCAAATGACTGTATTGCCACACCATCAATTCCATAAACAAAACGCTAGTTTGGAAATAAAAATCGACAAAACATATAAATCAAGCCAAAAATAGAACTCTGGCTACAAAGGAGTAAACAAAAAATAAACAAAGCAGTAAACAATAAATATAGAATAAAATTTTATAAATAATATTTTAAAAATCTACAGTGGCTCACATTTAAAGTCGGGCAGGCGCATGAAAATATTTCTGCACGCTATTTTTCTGTTTTGATAAAAGAAAATACACCTCAATTTTGTCTATATTATCACAAATCCCCTTTTTTTTTTAAACCACAAAAAACATTTGTTCTTAGTTGCTTGAGACAATTATACATTATAAAATTTTTACATCATGTGCGGAATGCTTCGGGTCGTTATCCTGTTATAATTTTAAGTTAGCTTCCTAGTCGGACATCTTTCAATGTGAGACAGAAAAGTGACTTTTTCTAGGTTTTACCTTGATGTAAATTTTGTGCTGCAACTAAGAACAAATGTTTTTTTTTGTTGTTTTTAAATAAAAGGGGTTTTGAAACCTCTGCGTCTGCCCGACTTTAAATGTGAGCCACTGTATATAATTTTATAAGTGGTGGTGTTTCAAAAATATACGAGTATAATAATAAAATTAAATATTTCGTGCTTCTGTGTAAATAAAAGTTTGTTAAATATTTTGTCGACAACTACAACACATGTGACTGATTATGACATTTGTGGTCCCATAATATTTCTTAGTGGGCCGCAAATTTGTATGAAAACTGTTACGTTATCGGTCGCTTGCATTGTCGATCGACTTGTCGTGCTGAAAATTGTAAGTGGGCCGCAAATAAGCTGTTTGTCGTTGAAAGTGGAAGCGAACGATAGCGGTCGACATCGGGGGCCAGGCTGTTAATGAACTTTAGCCTGATTAAAAAATAAAAATTAAGTAAAACTTTCAGCAAAAGTTTAAATAAGTTCGGTTTAAAGTAAAAACTACTTGAATTAAAACTTTGTAATTCAACTTTTTTAATACAGACAAGGAACTGTTAATTTAAAAATTCTTAGCACATTTTAAGTTATACAGAATGCCATGCAAACATTCTTTACAAATCAAATGCTTAATTATTGCCAAAACTTTTTTAAAAAACAAAATTTTTTTCCACATTTTTTCCACTAAATGCATTAAAATGGGTGTTGAAAAAATTGCCTTTTGTGATGTAGACATAATTAATTTAATTGCGCGTAATTTTTTTTTTTAAACTGAGAAACAATTTCTAACGGAAAATTAATTAGCCATGCAACATGATGATACCCATTTAAACCCAGAGTTATTGAACTGCCAGTTAATTTAAAGCCTACAAACTATCCGTTTATTTTTTAATTCCATACAATAACCTTGTTAATCAGCGTAATTAAGTCGAATTGAGAAATTTCTATTTAAAAATCCGATTTCCTTACTTTCAATTAGAAATTCTAAGCAAATAGTTTTGAAATAAAGATGCTTCAAGTGTTGGTTACAATTTCATTAAATCAACTTACTACTTTGTTATTGTTAGTTAATTGTATTTTATATAAATTATTTAGCACACAATAAAGTTGTAACGAAAAAAAATTAAATAAATAATAACTTATAAACTTCCTAGTAGCATCAAATTATTTATATTTCAAATAAATCACTTAATTTTAAATCGTTTTTTTTTTGTTTTCATTGTTTAGACTTCATTTTGTTTACACAAATTCATCTCAAGTCACACTTTTATTTACACGCACTGAATTATTAATTAATTAAATAATGTCTTATTATAATATAAAATATTAATATTAAATAGAAATACAAATTGCTGTTAAAACATTTAAAAAAATTATGGTGAAATTATTCATTTCATCAATTTTCTTTCTAGTTAACTATCAGTTATAACTGTCAGTTTTAACTGAACTTGGTGATATTGGCCGTAAAAGTTTTTAAATATATATTTTTTTTTTGTTAATTTTAAACGATTTTGAAAAAAATGAAATAAATTATTCATCCCCCCGGAGGTGCAAGGATATTTCACGTTTTGGTGTTACATCCTCCGGGAGAGAATCAGGTGCAGCCAATACCTGGGATTCAGCCAAAATTAAAAATTGACAGATCTCTTGAGATCGCGGCTGACCAGAGATCCTAACTGGTATCAAGGGAGCCAGTAGCCCCAGATGACATGCCATCGGTCTGATTATTGGTTAAGGTTTCCGTTACCATGCTTCTTGCGAGAAATGCTTGCTGTCATTCAGGGTGGTTGTATTTGCGGAAGTTTCGCCAGTCCACAGACAGCCTACTTTCGGGGATCAAGTGGTGTTTGAGGTTTACTACCCATAATCGCGGCAAGGGATAGTAGTGAGAAGTCCACTAAAGGGCTGATTTTTCACCACTTGTTAAAGTGTTCGGCCTGGGGTAGGACTTCCCTAGGTGGTGTTGCTATTCAAGGTTAGATAGTTTTTTCGGCGAATTCAGTCGTGTACGTATGGTGGATGCAATATTAGTCGTCATATCTAAATTTTTTGATTTTCCATCCAGCATCGTCGGTACCACACAAACAAACACATTTTCACTAATACTACCATAGCGCTTGATGTGAAATGCTTGACCATGTACAGGCCCCTTAAGATGCACAATGTGGTTAGGCCAAATGGCCTAACGTAAATTTTTTCATATGTTTGGTTTTGCAACATGTTGCTAGCAACATGATTTGGGGAGTTTCTTGCAAGTTGAATACAAATTTGCTAAATCGTTTTTTTATTTTAAATAATTTAAAAAAAAAAATTAAATTATTTATCTAGACTTTTGTTGCCGGCAACCATGTTAACAGTTAGAATCAGTTAAGCCTGATACTCTGTTCAACATTTCACGTGAAATGCTGTCAAATCTCATATGAAAAAAACTTGTACGGAACATCTATGAAAAATGTTGATAGAGTAGTACTCTGTTCATTTTGTGAAAAAGTTGCGAAATGTTTCTGGCAACTTCGTTTTACAACTGTGAAATAAAGAAAATGCTCTTTAAGGCCGGTATTCACTATCCTATTTAGTCGCACGATATGTCAAAAAAATCGTGTGTGCTCATAATGTATGACAGTGTGGCTTAAAAATGAATTGAGTGACAGATTTTTTTGACAAGTCTGTCCGACTTGGAAATGTTTTAAAAATTTTCATAAAATGATAGATTATATGCGATCAGAGTTGCATTTTCTTGTAAAGTTGATGAGTTATTTGAGTTTGCATCTTTTTTGTGGGATAGTGTTGCACTGACAGCAGATTTTGCAGACATTTTTTTTATGTCGGCTAGAATTCCGTCAGATTTTCGTGTGAATGAATCGTACGATTATGTAGGATAGTGAATACCGGCCTTTATTTCATACAGAATTTTGACAGCTGTAAATAAAGTCTTTAATAAATTTTTCACAAAATTTATTAAAAAGATTATCAGCAATGTTTTTTGAAAATTACTTTCTGTTTTATTTAATTTTTTATTAAAAAAACACACTTTTTAGTAAAATACATGTTATAAGTATATGCAAAACAATGTCGCATATCTTGAAAGATTAAAAACTTCAAATTGTGCAAACTCTCCAGATAGGTAACTTTGATACATGTCAAATTTTTCGTATGAAATAATAGATGTTGCTCAACATTTTTCACAGATTTGAACACAGCACTAGGCTTTATACGTGCAGTACATAAAACTAATTTCAAATTTCTTTATTTAGAATTATAAAGATTTTTTGAAAATCTTAAAATTTTGCTTAAAACTTTTCGAAAGTATAAATATGATTTTTTTTTATTTAATGTTTTGTTGTCTGGACACATTAATTTCTGTTTTAAGCTGAGTTTTCTGAAAAGCCAAATAATGAAATGTATTCCAAAAATATCGTCGAAGCAAGTATTTTAAGGAAAAACCATGTAAATAAAATTTTAAAATTGATGATCAATTACAGCAAATTTCGATCTACCAATACCAGTAGTTAAAAATTCTTGTTTGACTATAGACTGGCAGGCGCCGCAGTGGCGCAAACCGTAGAACTTAAAAGAATTCTGATGATGAGAATGTGGTTATTCTCGAGACATGTAAATTCGACCCGAGTTCAAAGCCGTGCTCAGTCAAGAATTGTAAAAAAAAAAAAATCTGATGAATCTAAGCCTAATTTCAATATCAAAATGTTGTTTATAAATTAAAAAAAGGTTTCTAGACATTTTTCCGGCATTCTGAATAAAGTACCAAACTTTTTTCGAAATTAGTTTATTTGTTTATAAATAGTATGTAGTATGTACATGTATTTTTCAATATAAAAAAAATGTTCTGCTTTGTTTTGCAACATGTGGCTATCAATTTAAATTAGGCACAATATAAACAGAAAATGAAATTTAATATAACTTTCGAAAAATTCATTAAAACTATTGTAAATTTATAAAACTTCAAGAATTTTAAAACAAATTCTTTTTCGTTAACCACATTGTACCCTTTTGCAACATGTTGCTGGAATGCCCTTAAGTCTAATTAACAATTTCGTAATCATTTTTACGAATGTCATTTAATAAATCTCCTCTAAATGACAAAGTTTCCAATGAAAATAGAATAAATAGAAGTCAGAAGTAAGCGGCAAAAACTTTACAAAATATCCCATAAATTTCTCGATGTCATGATATTTTTTCAACGCATTTCTTTGGTATTTATCACTGCATATTATTTTCTGTATTAAACAAAAAAAGCCGACATTTATTTAAAAGGCGCAAAAAAGTACATATTAAAATATCCTTTTATGTGTTTCAATGTCATATTTTTGTTTTGTTGTCCAGTATTCGGAAACTAAACGAAACTGATTTTCAGGCTAAACTAAAGTTTATCTGATTGCCATAAATTATTAGTGTGGCATACATATTGCAATGCATAAATTCATATGAAATAAAATGCTATTCTAGAATAAATAGTGATTTAGAGATAAAATGCCATTTTAGGAAAATATATTTCGTAGAAGTTGAGGTTTTTTTTGTAAATATAAGTGTTTGAGCTTCAACATGTGCTAGGAAATGTGTCAAAATGTTGATAACCAGGGCATCAAGAATGACAAATTTTTTAGGTGAGAAAAAATGTTGCAATTTTTATCATTTACATAGAAGAGAATATGTGTTATTTTTGTATTTTTATTACATTTTTATTTTAAAATTTGTTATTAAATTAATCAAACCTTTATTATTCAAATGATTTGTAAGGTGTTTGGTGGACAGCCACATGCTGCAAAGCATTATTTTTATTAAATATATAACATTTTCTTCACATGTAGTTTTGAAAATTTATGATAAAATACTAAAATATGAGATGCTGGCAACACTTAAGTACTAATCTTACTTAGGTACTAATCTCTCTTTGTGATTATTTCAAGTACGAATCAGGATTAACTTAGAAATTCTTGAATCAAGCACAGTTTGAGATTAATTTTTATCCCACTTTTAATTAAGTCAATCCCGTTTTCGGATTATTTTAAGTACGGATCAGGGATAATATATGGCCAAGTTAAGTATTTGGCACTTGAATCAAACATTCTGAACTTGATTTAAGGAAATCCGTACTCACCGTACTTTTGATACTGCTTCGGCTTGATTTAAGTACGGATGGATTGTTTTGTCTTTTCAGTGTAGTAAAATTTTTTTAATTTATTGGAAAAATATAAAAAGTGCTTTAATAATTTTTTTCAGCAACTTGTTGCTAAAATGCAAAAATATTATATAAATATGATTCAGACATAATTCCAAAGATATTTTTTATATACTCAAGTACCTCGACGGATATTATTTTTGTATAGTATTTGTTTTTAGTTTTTTAGAATAAAATTTCATCCATACATAAATATACAAATTAAATGTTGCTAGCATCATGTTGTCTTAAGAAAATATGAAACATAAAAGTGGTAATATGAAATAACTTTGATTACTGAATTTAACTTCTTTGAAAAAACCCTTCAGCTTCTAGTACATATATATTATAGTACTTTAAAATGTTCCTAGCAACATGTTGCTTAAAAATGCTATAACTTTAAAGTTTAAGGGGTTAAAACATTTGTTCTGAAATAATATTTCAAGACACGAAATTTGCAAAAAAAATTCTTTAGCTTGATTAAATAAATATTAAGTAATGATAGCAAATGTCAACAGCAGCATGTTGCTTATAAAGTTGGCATACATTTTGCATTACAAATATAATTTGTTTTTTAAACATCCAGTTTCTGAAAACGAAAACATGTTATTGAAAATTCTTAGTGCTTAAACTTCTTTGTTAAGGCAACAACTCTTTGAAAAACTTATACTCGTTAGTTGAACTACATACTGAACAAAAACTTATTGGGTCGATTACGGATCACAACTGAACTGAAGTTGAGTTGCCAGCAGCGAAATAAGGCAACGCCGCTCAAGTGATATATACAAAAAAAATTTTATTTTATATCTTAACATGAGCGTCTTTGCCTGATTTCGCTGCTGGCAACTCAACTTCAGTTCAGTTGTCATCCGACTTAAATTCAGAAATGGATTTTAAGATAAATCGAAATTCATCACACCTCTTAAAAACGATCGTTTTGAATTCAGTTTGATTTTCATCGCATACCGGAATGTTAAAGAAACATGTTGCTTATCAAGTTTTTTTTATAAAAAATTATGCTACCATAAATATTTGAATAAAATTTCTCTTACAGTTAATATTTTTTTGCTGCCATTACATTTGCTAAAAGAATATAAACAGTTTATGCAAATGTTACCGCAACATGTTTTTTTTAGTAAGGTTTTTGCTGTTATTTCATATGTTGATATGAATATTTTACCAAAACTACTGTTTCTCTTTAAAATAATGTTTTTTGTTATCATCAATATGTCTTGAAAATATTTAATGTTTTTAAAATATATTCAAATATTTACAGCAACATGTTGCTTTTAAAGATTTGACTTGTATGTTTTTACTTTAATATAATTATACTAAACTAATTATTAAATATAAGACAATTTTTTTTCAGCAACATGCTGCTAGGCATATTTTAGCTTTAATCCCATTTTTAAGTCAAAACTCTTGTTGGTTCAAAATAAATGCTAAAGAGTAATTCTTTTGAATTTTGTTTAATTATTCTAAACAACATATTCGAACAAAATTCATGTCATTCATTCCACAAAGTTCAACAAACTTTATGTAAATTTTTTGTCATTTTTGTACAACGAAATAACAATAATGTTTAAAACAATCACACTTAGCCGATAAAATTATTATTAACTTAAAATTAACCAAGACATACACAAAAATGTTTTAAATCAGATAAATAAAAACCCTTTAAAGCTTTTAAAACACTAATACGTTCGTAACAAAAAGCTAAGCCGCATAGATAGTTTTAAAAATAATTTTTATTTTTTCAGTTTAAATAAAAAACTACTTGTACTCGTGCTCGTGTTTATATTAAAATACTTCCTCCCTGGAATAAATAAACTTAAAAAAAAACTCATATTCAGTTCGGTCATATGAAGTAGAAATAAAAACTATCAATTTTTATAAATCCAAAATTTATGTGGTTGTGTAAAAAAGCCGAAATGAAATACATCCATTTTTTAAATAGTTCTTTTGTTTTGGTAGTTCACCTCCCCTCTTACTCAGAGGCATAAATTGTCCATATTAAAAGACATTTTACTATTATTTATACATAAATTT
Source organism: Pollenia amentaria (assembly GCA_943735925.1). Lineage (NCBI taxonomy): Eukaryota > Metazoa > Arthropoda > Insecta > Diptera > Polleniidae > Pollenia > Pollenia amentaria. The sequence goes on along the minus strand of OX031010.1, from coordinate 174,873,560 downwards.
GAAGCTTTTATGGGAGTCTATTGGACGGACAAACAGACAGACAGCCTGTCAGTCTCTCTGTCTGTCTGCTTGTTATGCAAGTTTATCTTTGCGATTTTGTTTTATTTTTTTTCTTTGGCTACAAATTAATATGTGAATCACATAATTTCATAATAACAGCTTAATAATTTTAAATCAAATTGATGAGACTTTAAAAAAAGTTATTCTTTTTGTGTCTCTTTCATATTTTGCTTGTAAAGGGGCCAAAAATAGTTTAAATACGTTAATAAATTAACCCTAAAAGAGAGCTCTTAGTGATCTTGAATTTGTAAGAAATACAATTAATTTAAATAAATTTTGTTGATAGCAACATGTTGCTTAAGAAAATTGAAATTTAAAAGTCGGTGCGCAGAGTTCGATTTTACATGAAATTGTTTATCAAAATTGTTTAAAAAAAACACACACACACACACAGATAATTAATGAAGTTTAGATGACACAATTTTTTAAATAATAACTTATTAAATGTTTAATTTTACTATTTTGTTATTTGTTTATATATTGACTTGTATGTTCCTAAACATTTTAAGCTACATTAAGCTAAGTTTTTAGCAACAATTTAAATTAGAAATTTTCAATTAGAAATATCTAAAAAAACAATGTTAGAAAATGCATTCTAACTAATCCTTGTACTCTGTTCGGTATGTCGTGCGAAAAGTTGTAAAACTTAAAGTACAGCGCTAGCAACATATGAGAAACACAATAATTTGTTTTAAATTTTATGAAAATTATTTAAATTGTTGCTAGAAACATGTTTTTAAAATGGTATTGCATTATGTTTGCTTGTGTCATATAGACTCCTAAGCTACAAAATCGAATTTCCTGAAATTTTCACATTCCTGGTTTAAGCCTAGTACTTGTTTGAATTTGCGAAAAATGTTGAGCAACATTGATAATTTCACACGAAAATTTTGGTAGCAATTTAACTATCTCGCGATTTTTATTAGTTGCAAGTATACAACATTGTTTTGCGAAGGTAAACAACAATAATGTTTTTTTTTTAATTGTCATTAAAAAAGTAAGACAATATTATTTTTATAATTTTCCAAATCAAAAAACAAAAAAATTTAATTTTGTTATTCATATTTAGCACTTTTTTACATTTTCCTTTGCGAAACTCTTGTTATAAAAAATACTTTACAAAAACAAAATAAAAAATTATCAGCTGTTGCTTATAATTCCGTGCGAAATAATATGAGCTGCACTTGTTTCACAGGGAAAATAAAAATGTTGCTAGAAACATTTCGAATGGTTTTCGTAATACTAATAGAGTACAACTCCATCAAAATATTTTCGTTTGTATTTCACAGAAGTTTTTTTAAATTGAGTTTGACAACATTTCGGACGAAATACTGAAGAGAGTACCAGGCCAAATGTTGAACAGAGTACCTAGCTTGAGAGGGGTCAGAAGATTGTTTTATTATTCTCACCCTTTTTAACGTGAAGTAGGCTGTACATAGGTGTATTTTTTTTTATATATAAGATATAAAAAAAGGGAGAAAGGAAAGAGAAAATAAAAGTAAAGGCAAAACTATAATTTCATAATTTGGACACTAATGCAATTTCAAAGCTGAATTTTTAAAAATGGCTGCAACAAAGGTTGCATGTCTGGACGATCTGGATTTAGCAGCACCATGCTAAACAGCATGCTAAAATTAATACGCCAACATAGCAACGCGAATACCACCGACATGGTGATGGCAGCACTGTAAAACACCAAACACACCACACTGTACGATCAGCTATTTTTCGAAAGGTTATATAAATACAGGGTGTCCGCCGGCAAGGTATACTACTTTGCTTATAAGTGGCGTAAATGGTCTTGTGCAAGAAGCTCTTGTGTCAACTGAATCTTAAATGGAAACAAATGCAAATCGTTATGCAAAATTATGGCCAAAGTTGTTCTTTGAAGACCAAGCTCCTGAGCACGGTGTCGAATTGAGGTTGATGGATTGTTTTGAACAATTTCTTCTTCATCAGCAGCAGTAATGTTTTCACCCGATCTTGCAGTACGCTGTGGTCCATGCTTGGGCCTATCACCTACAGACCCTCTTCGAAATTATTTCCTACACGATAAATTGTGCGTTTTGTTGCCACGTTGTTTCTCCTAAAAATTTTACGTAACTTTCTCACTGTCACAGTAATCGATGATTGATTTTGATAAAATGATATTTTAATGATTAAAACACGTTGGTTTATCGAATATTTTTCCATAATAAATTTGCTACGTGTCTAATTCACGACTGCCAAATATGAACTGTCAAGACTAATGTTTACCAAAATGGCGGCAAAACAAAGTAGTATACCTTCCCGGCGGATACCCAAATTTTAAACAAATAGTTTCGTTATCAATAAAATCTAAAGTTGTAGAACCTTCCATACAAGGACAATATAATTGTCTAAATATTTGGAAAAGGATAATAGTAGAAATTTAAAATTTGGTAAATCTTCTTTTTTTTTAATTTTGTTTAATTTTATTTAAATGGGGGGGGGGGGGGGGGTCAAAGCGCACTGGGTTAAGGTGGTATTTTAGATTTATAGACTTTATTTAAAACTAAAGCTTACAGCATTTTGTTTTGTTTTGTTTTTATATACAAACATACCAGCTACTTGCTGCTTAACAAATAAACAATTGAAAATCCATGAAATTAACTTGAAGTGGGTTTTTCTGTTCAACATCACTCAAGTCAAAGTTCAAACCACATTTGTTTTGGCTTTTATTAATCAGACCAATTTAAAAGCAACACATAGAATTTTAAATAATTGTAAAAAAACAAACATAAACTGATGAAACTATAAAATAAATTTGTTACTTTAATACTTTTAAGTCTGAGTAAAGGCAATGAAATTCTATTCATATTCATTCATTCATTTACTTACAGAACACAAATAAAGATAAAATATCTAAAAACAAAAAATAAAAAAAGTACTTAACATTTGTTCTTTACACAACTAGTCACAAATAAAACATGCAACATCTCCGATAAAAAACAGAAAATAAAAAAATATTGCATTTCAAGTGAAAGGGGGTGTGTATCCAAAGAATGAAATATAAAAACAGATATCTAGCAGATACTTACATACGAGTATACGAGTATATACATATATACATTATGTAGGTCTGTACTTGTAATGCAATAAACTGTCAAAATGTTAAACAACATAAAAGAATATATTCACGATATGGAAACATACTTTATAAAAAAAAAGAAAAGAAATGAGAAAAAAGCAGTGATATCATTTTTAAAAAGCAACACTTAAAGTATCTGATGAATTATTAAAACTGGGTCATAAAGAAAAAACACAGCTAAACACTACATCTACAAACGGGTGTACGTAATTCATTCACTCCATTCTTCAGCATTTCAGTCTAAATTATTTTACGGATTCGTTAAATGTCTTTAAAGTTTAGATCTGCCTGCAAAAATAAAATAAAACTCAATCTAACTCAAATCCGTGTAAAAAGAAAAAAAGGTCATGGTTATTTGATGTTTTTGTATGTGGATGTGTGTGATTTGCATTTATTTACGATTAAGAAACATAAAACCTTTGACCCTTTAGTTGGTGTTTCTTTTCAAAAGGCTGGTGGTTTTTTTTCACATTTGAAAGTTAAAAAACGGTTGGTTCTTTATAATTTTCTTTAACAATTTCCCTTGCTTTTTTATAAAATTTTTTTTTTGTATCTAAAAAATGTTGCAACACTTTTGTATTGCTTAAGGATTTTTTTATTAAAGTTGCAAATCAACACTTTTTGTGTGGCTTTTCTGATACAATTTCTTAGTAATTTACCTGTTTTTTTTTGTCGTTTGAATCAAAGTAATTTCAAGGGTGTTAGAAATACAAAAAAGCTAACATTTTCTTTGTAATAACATTTAAAGCCTGGCACTTTGTGAAATACATACGAAATAATCTTGATAGAGTTGTACTCTACTTTTATTGCTCAACACATGCAAAATGTTTCCAGCAACATTTTTGTTTTCCGTGCATAACAAATGCAGCTCATATTGTTTGGCACGGAATATTAAGCAACCGCTAATCATTTTTTGTAATTTTTTTTTATATGTTTTGTGGTTTTTATAAAAATAATTACAAAAAGAAAAATGGAGAAAAGTGCAAAAAATTTTTTATACTTCGGCAAATTATAAATAGTTATTTTTTTAATGACAACTAAACAAACATGGTTCCTGTTTATCTCCACAAAACAATGTTGTATAGTTGTAACTAATTAAAACGTTAAGTTTTGCAAAACAGCGAGATAGATAATATTGATATATGCCAAAATTTTCGTATGAAATAATAGATGTCGATAAACCTTTTTCACAAACTTGAACAGAGTCCTAGCCTTAAAGCCTTTTAACATGTATTAATGTTACCTATCTCGCGAGTTTGCACAATTTGACGTTTTTAATCTTTCATAGTATGCGACATTGTTTTGCGTATGTAAACCAAACCCACATGTTTTTTACTAAAAAGTATTTTTTTAAATAAAAACGAAAGTAACTATGGATGAAAAACTGTTACTGGTTGTGTTATTTTTATTTTACCGTTCTCATATAATATTAAGTTAAAAATTTTCTCCACGTGAAATAAGTGCACCTTATATTATTTCGTACAAAAATGTTGTCAGAAACATTTTGTAACTTTTTCACATATTGAACAGAGTACAACTCTAACAACATAATTTCATAGACAGCATTTCGTTCGAAATTTTGTCAAACTCAATATACATAAAAAAAATTTCTGTGAAATACAAACGAAAAAATGTTGTTGATATTACGAAAAACATTCGAAATCTTTCTAGCAACATTTTTATTTTCCGTGCGAAACAAGTGCAGCTCATATTATTTCACAAAGAAACATGTAGAAAAGTTTTAAAATTTTTTTGATTTGGGAAATTATAAAAATAGTATTGTTTTACATTTTTTAATGGCAATTTAAAAAAAACACGATTTTTGTTTACCTTCGCAAAACAATGTTGCATACTTGCAACTAAACTTTTTGAAAAATCGCGAGATAGATAATATTGATGTCAAAATTTTTGTGAAATAATCAATTTTGCTCAAGTTCGTTTTTCGCAAGTTCGAACAGTGTACTAGCCTCTAATAAGGAAAATTACACATTAAGAATTATTTTGTACTGCAAAAAACAGAAAAAAACCAATAACGATCAAGTTTGTTGCTGAAACATTTTATTATTAGGCAGTTAAAAATTAAAATTTTAACCCCCATATTCATAAAAAATATTTTAGGTTTATAGCAGGTTTATGAAACGAATTTTCTATGAAAATTTGTTTAATAAACATTTTATTAATCAAAAATATTTTTTATGAATATGAGGGTTAGTCTTTTAAAACCTAGAAAGTATTGAAAACAATGTTGTGCAACAATGTTTCATATAAATTATACAAGAATCTTAATTAAACACACTAACAAACACGTTTAGTCAAAAAAATTAAGCATTTCTTAAATCTAAGTGACTTAAAAACAATGCTGCTTAACTTGTATAAACTTTTTTTGTTCAAAATTTAACAAATTTTAGTTCCTTTAAATGAAAAATACTTCCCAAATAAGTTGCTTAGCAACATTTTAAGAAACAGCCGACTTGGGGCTTAATATGAAAAGCATTTTTAGATTTAAACACACGATTTATTTAATGAAAGGAATTGTTTTAAACAAAAATTGCATTTAACGTTAGAACAATCCATATCTTAAAAAATAAACATCAACAAATTAAAAAAAAATTTTGTTACTTTTCCGGCAACATTGTTGCAAAAAAAATTGGTTAAAACAAAGTTGGATATTGTTTAAGCTGTTTTTAATATAAAACACCATTTCTTTAAAGCAACAATGATGTTTAGGGAAATGTTTACATATAAATAACTTGATTTGCCAAGCCAGAAATTGAAAAGGTAATGAATAATTTTTCGAATTGTGTAAATAACTCTAAATTTGTTCAAGAGCTTATTAACATTTTTTTATATTTTAAATCAATTACTCAGTTCAAAATGTTAAAATAAAGCTTAGGAACATTAATTTTCAATTTGTAAACAAAAAAAAAACTAAATAAAATATAATAAGATTTAGTTTTTTAATAAATTTTTTTCTGTATGTCAAAATTTTTCACAAACCTATTTTTTTTTTTGGATTTACAAACAAATATGAAAAAATGTTGCTAGCAAAATTTTAAAATTAAAAACACCTCAACTAAATTTTATTTCATTTTCAACAATGATTCTAACAAAACTTTTTATGTAAAATCGAACCGAGTACCGTGTTTAAAGCTTAACTAAATATTGCTTAGCAACAATGTTGCAGTTTTAATAAAAACTTAAATCATGAATAAAATAAAATATTTTTTATTTAAAACACCAATAGCTTCCAACTTTTCCATTATTTTCTTCACTAATATAGAAGCAACTTTTCAAATGTTTCTGCAACATTTTTAGAACTTCAGAAATATCTCTCAGTGCCTTCAATTAATATCTATTTACATATGCATGTACACTTTTCTAACAAATCTTTTTTTTATTTTGCTTATATTTTTTAAAAAAACCAAACATAACAGTTGACCCGATTTGTTGCCAAAGAAAACTGTTAGCAATAAAGCAAAAATGGACAAAAAAGAACAGAAAACTTGGCCGAAAGGATTGTCAAGTAACAGTAGCAGTAAATGTTCTTGTTGATGTTGTTGTTGCAATTGCTTGTGTAAATTGTGTTGCTTTTAGTAGACTTCAAATAAAAATTTTACTGTCAACAACATTTACAATTAAAATATGAACTGAAAAATACAGCAAATGGCAAACAAAAGTGATGAAGCAGAAAAATGACGACAAAATTGCAAAATTAGACGACAAACATTTCGTTGACATTTGTTTTCTTTTTGTTTTTCAAAGTTAAATATTTATACAAGTTAAATGCAAAACATGGCCAAAAGGTATGCCTTTTAAAATGATTTAAAAATGTTTATTCAAATTCAAAAGAAAATGATGGCCAGGGTCATGTTCTGAAAATAGTTTAGAACTGTTTTGGGGTTTTTTTTTTTAAAATGTTAAGGCATTTAGAATACATATATAAGTACACATATCTTGTTTGAAATTGATTTTTGTTTTTTTTTTTTATAGAAAATATAAGTTAAATTATATATAAGTGAGAGTGCTATTATAGTCGGATGTAAAAAAGAAAAAATATAAACAACAACGGGGGATTTTACTATCAAAGTTGTTTTTGGGAATACAATTTTTCATTAAAAGGTTTTGTTTGTTGTGCTTAATTCCCTTTTTTAATAATTGATAAAAAATACTGAAATTTATTGTTGGAGGATAAGCTGTTCCTATGGGCATTTCACTGGTTGCTTAGGCCAGATCATCAGGAAACGTTCTCCTAAATAATTTTAGAAAAGCCAAAGCTATCAGCAAACAAAACTACAGAGGGAATGAGAATTACCTACAAACACTCAAAAAGTCTTATTTGCAACGATATCAAAGCTTAAACAAAATACCAAACAATAAATCAGTGATGAGTTTTTATCTTTTTTACATTTCCCGCTACAATTAGTTGGAATTCTCCCAACATTAATTGTAGTTGTAAGTGGGTAAAGAAATACATATTAAAAATAAAAACAAATTGCTTTTATTGTTTTTGCAAGAAATCAAAATAAAAACAATTTGCCAGTTCAGTTTTTTATGCACGTGCATTTTATGAGGAACATTAGAGGCAGTCGTGATTTTTTGCTTATATCTCAGCCATTTATGGATCGATTTGGCTGTATTTCCATTGCAATATTTAATGATGTAAATATATAATAAACTAGACCCCATCATAACTGGAGTCCTCGGAAAAATTATTTCATCATACACACGGACAGACAGACATCGTCATATTAACTTCGCTACTCATAAGGGCCCAGAATATATATATATTAATACTTTATAGGGTCTAACATCAATATTGTTGTTGAAATTACAAACGGAATGAGACACTTATATATACCCTTTCCACCTATGGTGAAGGGTACAAAAAAAGGAGTTGTGTCAATGCTATTCACAATCATGTGTATTTGAGAGTGTAAATTTATTCACTTTTTTTTTTTTTTTGTTAGGACCACCACTCAGGGGATGACCCCTACTAATGCATTGCATTGTGTTGGAACTTGGAAAATAAGTTATGGGAAGGAGGAAATAGGGAGTACTGCTTGTGAACATTCGACTTGAACTTATTCATGTAGTAAGTGAGAGGGGAGTCTTCAGCAGGAGGGTTATTCCACATACGAACAGTCCGGCCAAAAAACGAATTTTCCCTGTAATGCGTTGTATGATTCACCGGCCAATCGATTACAAAGAAATGGGCTCCTGAGGAAAAACGTGTATTACGAAAAAATATAAGGGTTTCGGGAACCAAATCCTAATTTCATCAGAACCCAGCACGTTGTAGTAACGATAAAACAGGCATATACAACCCACATTGCTACGATACTCAAGGGAGTAAATATAATTGGATACCCTACTGTTATCAATGAAAACCTTCGCCCTCCCCTGCACGCGGTCGAGAAGCTTCAAAATAGATTTTGAAGCACCGGCCCACACATGAGAGTTGTATCCCATTTGCGATCGGATATAGGTGGTATAAATAGTAAGGAGATCAGATGGAGTGAAGTTTATCTTACACCGTTTCAAAAAGTCGAGGCACTTGAATGCTTCTTTCGACACCTTAAATATATGTTCTGTCCATCGGACATCACATTGTATCCTCATGCCCAGAACATGAAGAGATTCTGATTTCTCAATAATTATACCACACATATATACAGATGAGGCACCTTGATCCGTCGCGCGTTTATGTGTCAGAAAGCAACATTGGAGTTTTCGGTCATTAAACTCGACCCTATTCGTTCGGCCCCATTCTTAAATTATGACTAGGTCTCGGCCAATCGTATCATTCATGTTTGGCCTTATAGCACCATACGGATATGCTTGGCCTATTATCAAATGAATAAGAATGACAAAGGTTTCTGCCATCTGCAAAAGAATAGATAGGGTTGGAAGTCTGACATAGGTCATTTAGAAAAATAAGAAGTAGAGTAGGGGAAAGAACGGAGCCTTGCGGCACCCCAGAATGAGTCTTGAACTCTTTTGACGACTCCCCATCTATAACAACTCGTATAGTGCGATCTCTGAGAAAGCTAGATATAAATCGAGAGAAATTATCACCGACACCAAATGCAACAAGTTTTGACAAGAGTGCACCATGCTAGACTCTGTCAAACGCCTTGGAAATATCGAATTACCTTACTTTCGCCAAAATGGTGAATGGAACAACACCATTTTTCCGATAACAGGGCCAGTAGGTCTCGAGTAGAACGTCCTTTACGAAAGCCGTATTGGCGGTCGCCTAGTAGGTAGACTCTTAAAGTTTGACAATATGTTGATTTACCATACTCTCCATAACTTTGGAAAGTGCCGAACAAATCGCATGTAGGCGGAAATTTTCAGGGTTAATATGGGCTGACACAGAATGAGCTATAAAGAATGAATATAGAAGGCCCCGGTAGGCTTGTTGGTAGTGAGTTAATCTATCAGTGCGGAGGTTGCGGGTTCGATTCCCGCCAGAGACTAGATAAGCATAAAAAATATGCTTTCAATTCTTCATAACTTTTTTAATTATTATTATTTTTTGAATTTTTTTTAGAATTTTGTGAAGAAGACGACTTGGGGAAATAATCATCAAGAACAAAATCTAACAAAAATAAATACAACCGAATTTTTGCAAAATTTTATGGGAAATTTGTAAAAAATGGAACGTATGTGCGAAGCAGAAAACGGAAATCACTAACAGGACATCATTTTTCAAAGCTAATTGAAAAAAATTTCCCAATAATGTTCTGCATTTACAAATAAAGTAATAATAATCGCATTAATTAAAAGTTATAAGCCATTTAAACCATATAGCTCATTATTTTCTATCAATTGTGAATGCTCTCATTGGTTAAGATTACAATGATTGTTGCAAAACAAGAAATTCTCAGCTAATTGATAAATGCTTCACTGAGTGTCAGCTGTCGGTTTGCAATTAAGTGTTGCATACGTCGAGTTAATATAAACTTTAGGTTTTAATAGCCAATTTCACCAATTTATTGAAACTAGTGTTTGCCAAGTGGTCGAAATTCGACCATAATTATTTATGCAAATATGAAGAATACAAACGCATTTGCTTATTTTCGCCATAGTGGATCGATTTGTCGAGGGACCAACCGCCGGTCTCAGGTTCGCAAATGTTTAATTTGGTTTTGTAAGTTCAATAATATAAACAAAAACAAAAAGTACCAATTTAAAATCAAGAAAGTACTAAAAAGTCTCCTTATATAGTTTATTAATATCTCTAGACTCTTGATGTTGAATTTGATGTTTCTAGGTTCAGTATTAATACAAATTCCAAAAGCACCAGTTAAAGACCGAAAAAGTACCAAAAAGATCCCTCTAACAGATTTTCTTTTACTTAGGACCTTGAATGATTAATTTTATGTTTATAGGTCTAATACTAACGAAAATTCAAAAAATACCAGTTGAAGAACAAAATGCTCCATACGATTTCCTTTTATAAAGTCTCACCCACTCAGGACATTGCATTTTTAATTTTATGTTCCTAGGCCCACTATTAACGAAAATCAAATAAAAGTACCAGTTGTAGAAGGAAAACGTACCAAAATCTCCCTCTTACAGATTCTTATTAACTCAGAACCATGCATGTTTAATTTTATGATTCAGTCCCAATATTAACGAAAAACCCTGCATCTATAATTTTATGTTATAAGTTCTATATTATAGCGATATATATTGTGCACTTACGTAAGTAAATACCTTTCAAATGGTGTATTTTTTGTTCAAATCGGTTGACGTACAGAAAAGGAAAGTGTTCTTAACTGTTTTGCTCTTGCCGATTTATATATAGATATCAATTTATGCTTAAAATTCGTTTTTCATGTCAAATGATAATCAAATTATATGTATTTAAATATGAATTGATATTTAAATAGAATTGGTGAAATTGGCTATAAGTGTTGCATATTAACCAAAGAGTAGCAAGTGCATTGCTGTATCATTTGTTGGTGTAGAAAAAAATACACTATACCATTTCGCAAATGCTACCATGTAAGACCATCTGCACAAGATTGTAAACAGCGCTAGTATTTTGTGCTAAAAATGTCATTCCTAATTCTAAAAATAATTTTCCTGCCATTTAGCCATTAATCTAATACCAATTTTGTTTCATAAAATAGATGTATGTAATTTCGTATTTGCCTTTAATGGCAAATTTTAATCAGTGATTGAGTCATAAAGATTAATGCTTTTAAATAAATTGTAGAAAATTATAGGGAACAATAAATTATATACAATATTTCAGACATTGTTGGGGTTAGACTTAATTTTTTTTATGAAGGGGTTTGAAAAGTATTAAAAAATGAGGTCAAAAATTTAGTGCATTAGACCTTAGGGCTTAAAAAAATTTCATTTAACGAGAAATGCATTTTAACATGGAAGTTTTTTTTTTGTTAAATGAATTATAAGAATTAATGGAGGAGTATTTGCAAAACAAATTATAAAATATGCATTAATTTTATCATGTTTTTATTTCAAATTAAGTGCTACAATATTTATTTTAAATTATAAGAAAGCTTGTTATTATTTCATATAAACTTTACCAAGCTTTTTTAAAACTCATTAATTAAAAAAAAAAACAATAAAGAATAGAGGCCAAATTACGGTATTCGTTATCGGTCAAAATCACAATACAATTTAAATAGACATTTTTAAGCTTTTTCATAAAAAGGTAGAGAGGGTATTTGGCCTTTATGGTGATAAGTGTTACACTTAAAAATATTGCTTCTAGCCCCACCGATCGATTCGGAATTACTCACTGAATCGACCGTCCGGCGAGCTGGCTGAACATATTTAAATAAAATGTAATTCATACACAGAAAAAATTAAAAATTTTCTCTAATCACGAAATTCATACCAAATTCATAGAATCAAACAAACAATTTGTTGACTTTGCACCTATTATCAAAATGATTATATAGATTACTAAAAATTGTAAAAATTTAAAATTGTATTTTTTTTTTAAAAAATTATATTTTTAATTTTAATTAAAAAAATGATCAAAAACTTTATCGTTTCAAATAATGTGTTAATTGATTTAATAAAATATTGCTCAGGTTTTTACGATTCCCAACAACAATTCTACAACTTTAAATTATTTTATTTCAAACGAAAACAAGCAATTAAAATTATTTGTTATTTAATTAATATTTTAATTAAAAATGTTTTTCAAAACAATTCAAATTATTTCAAAATTATATTTTTAATTTTCTTTCAACTAAAAAAATTATTGATTCAGTTATTACATTAATTTAATTGAAATACATTTTAAACAATTTTTTAATTGATAAGAAACTACTGATACATTTTACTTTGTATGTTCACGTTGTCACAAAGGCTTGATTCAACTGCGCTTGATTTTAAATTGAATTTAAAAGTTAATTAAATCCCGAATTCTTAATTAACATAAATTTTTTTATACTTTTTGATTTGTAAGCCAGAGCAGAGGAGCAGTGAGAAGAAGCTTCAGAGACATCATACATATCTCATTTAATTAACAAGAGGGTCCTAATAAAAAATGGAGCTTCCACCGAAGCAGGTTTGTAAGAGAAAAACGTAAAAGCTTCGCTTACCATATCGCTTACGGAAGACATGAATTTTATATGGCGAGTTCCCACTTTGAAGCAATACATTTTTAACGCAGAAAGTGATTTATTCAGCGCATATAAAAATTGGTGAACGTAACGATTAGCTTTGCACACTGAATTTTTTGTTACCGTTATACTTTAATATGCTCCCTTACAAACCTGCTTCGTAGTAAGGGAATGTCGTGGCTCTTAAAATTTTATATATATTTTTTTTAATTTATTAAGAATAAGTTCACTTGCCTTACTGTATGCATCTCTGTATGTCTTATTGCGTAGCGCATAAAATAAGAAAAATTTTTATTTGGTATTAATAAAAAAATTGAAAATTTCAAGGAAAGGCAAATTAATTTTTAATTTCAAATTAAAGGAATATCAAAAATAATTTATAAACCAATCATTTTATTACGGAAAAGTAGATAAAATAACACGATCTTTTAACAGCGTATGGATATTATGGATATTACGTGGCGATTTTTTCCAAAAAGTGAAAAAAAAACAAAAATTTTGAGTTAATACCCTCTTGTTGATTAGGTGGGATATATATTTATTTTAGAATAAAACACTTACCCCAAGAGGCAGAGAGAGAGAGAGAGAGAAAGAAATATCATTTCCCATTTACGCATGTTTCACTTTTGTTTATTTTCCCCGTTTTTTACAGAATCTTTACTTTTTTTTACTCTCAATTATAAGAACCCAGCATAATGCCGCGATATGGCTTTTGTCATAATTTTATTTTCTTTGAAAATGTGACGTATTTAACTAATAATTTTAACAAATATTATTAGGGAATTTTTTCTTCGTGAAAATAAACAAGTAAGAGTGCTATATTCGCCCAGTGCCAAATCTTTGATTCCCTTTACCGACAGCTAGAATATTTCAAGAGTGGGCCTTATGTGGGACCTATGGTAAATTATAGGCCGATCTTCACGAAATTTCGCAATGGGATTTATAGTCTTATAAAACTATCACTAACACAAATTATTATTATAATAGTATTAACCGATACGGTTCTACACGTACCTAAGTGTTTTCCGAGAGTCGGCCTTATATGGAGCCTATGTAAACTTATGGACCGATCTTCATCAAAGTTGACAGAATATTTTCTAGTCATATAAAACTATTACTTGGCTAATTTTTTTATATACGCAGTTTTGGTTATGGTTTTACACGTACTAAAGTGCTTTCCGAGAGTGGGCTTTAAATAGAGCCTATTGCTTATTGTGGACCGATCTTAACCAAAGTTGAAACTGTGATTTCCATTCTTATTGCCCTTTACATACCGAATTTTATTACTGCAGCATTAGTAGTTGCGGTTTTACGCATATTTAACGGTTTTCCGAGAGTAGGGTTCTTATGGGTCCTATAGTAATATATGGATCGATCTTTACGATTTTAGTGTGATTTATAGTCACATAAAACTGTGACAGACTAACATTTTTTTCCACAGCATTAGTCGTTACGGTTTTAGGCGTACTAAAGCGTTTTTCGAGAGTGGTCTTTATAAGTGGTATATGGTTATATGTGGCTTATGGACTGATCTTCAGGATATTTAATAGTGTGATTTCTAGTATTATGAAACTCTGACGGACCTAATTATTTTACAATAGCGTTAATCGTCAACATTTTTAGCGAACTGAAGTGTTTTATGAGAGTGGGCTTTATGTTGGACCTATGGTAAATTATGGACCGATCTTCAGGAAGTTTTGTGGTATAATTTCTAGTCATATAGAACGAATGTGTGCAAAATCTTATAACAATATGTGTATTTCGCCTCTATTTACGTTAGGTTTTCTATTTAAATTATCAATATTTTATGGTGGTTGTTCCACATTTTGATTCATAACTCTTATCCTATTGAACCGATTTTGCTGGATTTCAATCCTAATTTGCTTAGGAGAACTAAAAACAATTTGAAACCAATATTGTTCTTTTCTTTTGAGTCGTTCGAAAGTGACCGTGATTTCAACCGACGAACATGGCTAAATCGAATTCGAATTACTCGAGGACCCAGAATAAAGTACATATTTATGAGGACAAAGCTGAATATTAAAAAAGTTATGGATATTACTTTACTATTTACAGGTTTAGGCTTATTTAACTGTTTTCCGAGAGTGGGCATCGGATCTAAAGTAATTTATGGAGCGATTTCAAAAAGTTAAGTAGTCTAATTTATACGCAACATAATTCCTACCACCAGTGGTGGTAATTATTTTGGAATTCAGATTTTAATTATTAATCCTAATTCATTTAATAAAAATTTTAATAGAATCTTACAAATAAGGACGACTAGAAGAGCGCTAAGCACAAACAAACATGAACAGAAACCGTGAAACGAAACATTTTCTTCCGTCGTTTTTACAAATTAAAATCTCAAATTTTTTTGAACATTTTTATTAAAAAAACACAACTACCAATACAAAAAGGAATTAACAATGCAAACGATATAAATAGCTAGGAAATAATTCATTAAAAACTGTGCTTAAAGGTGGCATGTCATAACATCCAGTGTCATAGTGTCCATGGACATTATGACACTTTTGAAAGTGTCCATGGACATTATGACACTTTCAAAAGTGTCATAACTTCCATCAAGGAAATGTCGTAGCACTTTACAAAGTGTCATAATGTCTACAACAAGCAAGAATGTAAACAAATTTGAGATCATAGCCGGCCTTCGGCCGGGCCCGACACATTAAGTATACCCTTATTCAGCACTAGTGATGGAGGGCATAAACAATTGATGTTTTTCTTCTTTTAGTGTTGTTGTTGTTTCTACACAAAACAAGATCATTAATCTTTTTTAACTACTTTTTCAGCATGAATAAAAAAAAAAAAACAAGATTACGCATTGCGCAGGTCCGTTATTTTTTTGTGATACGTAGGCATAAAATTTGTGTATGTGCATTTGTATATGGCTTACATTTTTTACAACAAACACTCATTTGCATTCTATTGTGACGTAGATGCGCAATCTTATTTTTTGTGCGGCTGAGTGCGCAATTTTTATTTTTTTGATTCATGTTTTTGTAGTATTGCTGTTGTTGTTCCTACTACAAACTTTAACATACACACACGTATGCACGCATATAGAATGCAATGCTGAGTGATGAGACCAAGAATGATAAAAATCTGTCATTCTTGGATGAGACTTATTAGTTCTTTATAATTTTATCCTCAGAGTGGCACGAAATATGTACTTGATTCAATACTTTTTTACTTGTTTTAACAACTTTTTACTTATTTTAAGAAACTCCAGAATTGGGGTTCGAAGGATTTTTCGTGTTATTCGTATTTAAATTTTTAAGAACGACTCGCGCTTAAAGTAAGTGGAAAAAACTTCAATTTGGTACGAGTTTTTTCTTTCTGTGTAGATAAAATTTGGCACAAGGAACATTTATATGAATCTTAACCTAATGATATAATTTGATTTGCCAGGTCCATGATTGCCCATTGGTCCCAAATATAGAAAACTCTCCAAAAATTGTCTGTTTCATATCGTTGGCCTTTACCAACTTTTTTTTTTTTTTTTTTTTTTTACCAGCTAGCCTACCGGGGTTAATTTGATTAATTGTACAAATTTTGTAGGGATTTATGTAAGAAAACAAATTTTGGCGAGTAGGGAAAATCGTAATTTGTATTGACTTTGTGGGTATTAACCTTGTGGCAACACTGATCGTAATAGACATTTGCGATCGTGGCCTTTATAAGGTGCATTTTAAATATAGTTTAGATGTTTTTTTTATTAGGAAACTTATTTTAACAAGCTCTCATTTGTCAAAATGTAACAAATATTATTTGAAAATTTCAAAAACATTTCCGTGTTGATGTCATTTCATCAATATTCTCTCTTATTATCTGATTTTTTCTTCAATATAATACATATTTTCAAAAATTCCTTGCATAACACAGTATATTGGGAAAAGGATTGCACATACATACATACAAATGCACATGTGTATATAAAAAAATCATGCAAAAAATCTAATCTTTATTATTATTTATTTAAAGTTGACATACAAAAATAATAATTGCCTGCTACATATTTAGTGTAGAAGTCATTTAAAAATGATAAAGTTATTTTACACACATCGCATACTGCTATTCTAAATACTACTACCTGGTTCTATATTTTTTTTATAAATCTTAATTTCTCGTATTTGAAGTGCTCGTATTATATTTTTGCTTGTTCTCGAATGCCATTCAAAATCGTTCACACTTACCACTCAACTCAAGACTTCAATCACAACAGTCCAATGGAAAAGAATCGATTCCATTTCTCATTCTCATTCTGATACCATCCATATTTAACAACTTAACAAACAGTGCGTTAGTGATAAAAATAATAATAATTGAAATCATAATAGAGTGAAAATTATTATGCAAATCCTGTGTTAAAATGTCATAGAAATAATAATTTGCTATTTGTAATAGTTTAACAGAAAATAAGAAGTAAAAAAAAATTAACAATTGACACATTTGACAAGAAAAACAATGGGATTGAAATGGAGCTTTAAAAAATATGATAAATTGATTTATTAACTTTAATATCCGTTTGAAACATAAATAAATCAAAGTGATGAACAGAAAAGGGTTAATAAACTTGTAAAAAAATGGAAAATTTTATTGAACTTCTATTTTTAAATTTTTATAAACTTATGAATGGAATGATATATGATTTGTGTTTTCCTGACAGCTGAGGACAAAAAAAAAAAAAAACTGTTGTACTAAACAAATTTGTGTATTTAGTACAATTAATATCAACCTGGTTTAAAGCAGCTTTGACTTTGAATTTTTGTTGACGCAGAGTGAGATACATAAAAAGGGGTAAAAAACTTTTTTTTTCTAGAGTTAAAAGGTAAAAAGACAAACAAAATTCTCTTAAAATTCCTTTCGAGTTAATTGAGGTTTTGAACAAGAATGACAGTTTTGCTTGTTTGATAGCGTGGCCGCTAATTTTCGACAGTCAACCATCAACCACAAATTTTTTTGTGTTTTACTTTAGACTGATGAAAAGTTTTACTGTCACTCAAGTTCGATAGTGTGTACCGCGCTTTATATTTTTCGATAGATTTTTTTCTCCCTTTTTCTATTTTAGTCGTCGTCTATGCTTTCTATGTACTATCTTCGTCGTGTTCTCTCAGGCAAAAAAATCAAAATAAATAATCAAGAATGATAGAAATGAAGATTACGCCATCACGAAAACAAAATTTAAACCTTCTGCGCTTGTTCATAAAAGACGTCACGTGAACTGCGTTCCTATTGGCTAATAATTTCAACCTGACAAACTCAAGCTAGATGTTGTATAAGGGATTTTTAAACTTGGCAGCCCTTGCCGTTCACAAGCTACGTCATTTAACGATCATTAACATAATTGTCTTTTTTTTATAAGATAATTAATACAATTTCCGCCTTTTTAATACATTCATATATAAATAAATAATTTATAAGAATTATTTTAATCACATAATAATTTTTTTAATGAATAAGATAAATAGCAATAAGGCTATTCTCTATACGATGCAAAATACGGAATCGCAAATCGAGCAAAAAGAAAATTTTCAAAAAAATCAGGAAAATTGGCAAATGTGTAAAGCATTTTTGCCAAATAAATATTAGCGGAGTTCATTGTTTGATGCAAAATATCTTGCAAATGCAATGCGACAACAAAATGCACCGAATTGCAGTGCCAATTGCTTATTGCTTTTACGCAATACTAAAGCTGTATAGTTTTTTTTTTGCTAAGTGTATTGCGTTTTAACTTTTGATAATCGAACAGCTGACATTTGTATACAATAATTTAGAATCGTTAAACAAATCTACTAAAGCTTCGATCATATTTTCTTTTGCAATTTCACAAAATTATCAAACAACTTTTTGTAAATTTTGACCGACTAATAATTCTGGGTATCAGCTGTTACCGAATTTTCATCTAGCATTGCAAATTGGCTTAAATTGCCGCGCTTTGTTAATGACAAAATTATTGCAATAACAAACAGTTGCAATAGAAAACGCATCAGACACTGAATATCGCTATTGTTACTCTTATTTATTTTTAATGAGTTCTATATTTGATTATAGCTCCTATAAAAAAGCACTCCCGTATATAAAAAATGTTGTAACCTAAATCGCCAGTGGTTTTTAATCTCATACAAATTAAGATATTTTAATTAAATTCAGCACCAATATTTATTTAATAAATATTTAACCACACAACAAAATGTTGTGGTTTTGGGTCCAGAATTTCTTATGGGCGCAATATATGATTCATTCACGTAAGCCACTTTTACTCTTACAAATTTCGTATAACTATTGATGTGGCTATAATTTATATGCTCAAAACTGCTCTTATCGCTTAGGGACAGTATAATTGTACTGCGTTATCTACTAGCTTTATGAGCATAACTATCGCTCTGATGTGGTCACCTGTATGAATGTGCCTTAGTACTAAGGCGAATTCATACAGGTGAAATTTTCGAGTCATCTGTTTATTGCTTATTTTTTTGTGTGTATACTGAATGTCAAGCTTTGTTTATATTTTGTGAAAAAATAGTTAAAATTTAAAATTCAATCAAAATCTAAATACTTGAAAAAAAAACTTATTTAAATTTTATAAAACAAAAAAAGTGAAAAAGAAAATTAAACTAAGGAATTAAAAGTGCGTTGGGAATAAATGGAGCCACAATAAATTTGCATTACAGGAAAAAGATTTACATTCTAAAGCAATAATGCACTTACTAGAAGTCACAAAATATCTAGTTATTATTTAACTACCAGTAAGTTGAATTGTAAGTACTTACAATTTACTTACTAGAAGCCAAAAAATAACTAGTTTTTATTTAATTTGCGCTAGTTAATAGACCTAATATGTAGTTATGGAGCTAGTTACCAGTAAGTAAATATTCAGGTATGAAAACAAGACAACTAATAAGAAGATATTTAGCTGATTATTAGTATGCATATATTCATAACTGAAAATAATAGTAGTGAAAAGTACTTACTGAGGTCATTACTAGCAAGTACTTATTGAGGCTTTCAGAATAATGGCAATTATAATGACAACTACTTACAAGGTAACGTATGAAATAACTACGACCTATTACCAAAATTCAAAAAGTTTTTCCTGGGTAGTACAGACAAACTTGAACTGAGTTGCCAATAGTTTAATTTTTATAAAGTTTGTGCTTGTGAAATTAAATTGTAAAATTTTTCATTCAATATAAACACACAGTGCCGTATTCATAAAAAATAAAATAGATTTCAAACGTATTTTAAAACAAAATTTCCATACAAATTTTTCTTAAAACAGATTTCATATCCATTTTAGTTTTTTATGAATACGGCAGACAATCTTCAAAAATAATTTAAAATATGTCGTTTGACACCAAAAAAAAAAAAAAAATATAATCAGTCTCTACCACCTTGTAAAACTAATAAATTTTGAATACCTATAGCAGCTTTAATTATCCGAGCAAATTTTTCGAAATGAGTGAATCGTGCTGAATCGTGCAGAAAACTTAGTATAATTCTTCTTGTCCGAAAAACATGGGTGAATCCACCTTAAGCATTAAGATCCTAAACGAATTTTGAGGAAAATGCCTTTGAAACCTCTTGTCTGTAAACGTAATAAGTATGATCTACAACAAGTTAAAACAAATAGCCCATGTTTATCCAAGAAACCTGTTCGATTAAATATAGGTTAAGTTTTTTTTTCTGTTTTGAAGTCTATTTATTTAATTTATAAAATTGCTAAGAAAGTTACGGCATTTGATATAAAAAATAAATGAGGTCTGTCTGTCTTTTAAAGGAAACCAAACATCGCACATTAAAAATATAAATGTATGTTTGTAAGTAGCAAGAGAGTGAAGTCAATATATGATTATTATTTAATACCAAAGATAAGAGAAATATGTAAGCTTTTAAAAAGCTTTTATGAAGTCGTGGTAGATCTAGTCGAATTTGGTTTAAATTGATAGTACTGTTTTTAATTTATTTGTTAGTTTATTAATACAAAATTTACTATCTGCGTTAACTGGGGGTCACACGATCAAGTTTTGCTTTAAATTAGGTTTCAAGTTTAAAAAAACCTACACTTTTTCAGTAATACACTTATACTTTTAAAATTTGATGTAAACCTGCTTGTAAATTCTCTTTCCAATTGTGTGTTTTAATTAATAGCCAAGTAAACAGCTGATTGCAATTTTAATGAGCAAATTTTTCTTATGTGTATAAATTGCCTTAAAATTGCGTCCAGGATACTTATTTAAATTTTTGTGAATTCCGAAAAGCAGTATATGCAAAAATTTTGGAAGTAAAACTTGAAACTTGACCCCAAGTTAAAGCAGATAGTAAATTTTTTATTAATAAACTAACATATAAATGAAAAACAGTACTATCAATTTATAACAAATTCGACTAGATCTACCACGATTTCATAAAAGCTTTTAAAAAGCTTACATATTTCTGTTTTATATTTTCCTAACAATTTAATGCTTAAAAGCTTTAATTGAATATAAAGCCATTTATTTAGCGAAAGCTTTAAACACTTTTATCTTTTTTTAAATTAGTTTTTTTAAGTGCTTAAAAAAAACCTTACCATTTTTAACTTAAATTTTTTAATATTTAAATTTTTGTTATCAAAGTTGTTTGTGGGAATACTATTATTTATTAAAAGATTTTGTTTGTTGTGCTTAATTCCCTTTTTAAATAATTGATAAAAAATACTGAAATTTATTGTTGGAGGATAAGCTGTTCCTATGCGCATTTCACTGGCTGCTTAGGCCAGATCATCAGGAAACGTTCTCCTAAATAATTTTAGAAAAGCCAAAGCTATCAGCAAACAAAACTACTTATAACTAGAATTAATGTTGGGAGAATTCCAAATAATTGTAGCGGGAAATGTAAGAAAAGATAAAACTCATCACTGATTTATTGTTTGGTATTTTGTTTAAGCTTTGATATCGTTGCAAACAAGACTTTTTGAGTGTTTGTAGGTAATTCTCATTCCCTCTGTAGTTTTGTTTGCTGATAGCTTTGGCTTTTCTAAAATTATTTAGGAGAACGTTTCCTGATGATCTGGCCTAAGCAGCCAGTGAAATGCGCATAGGAACAGCTTATCCTCCAACAATAAATTTCAGTATTTTTTATCAATTATTTAAAAAGGGAATTAAGCACAACAAACAAAATCTTTTAATAAATTTAAATTTTTGTGTAAGCAAATATTTCGAAAAGCTTTAATATTTTTTTCATAATTTTATGCTTGAGGAAAAGCTTAAAAACTGTTGCCTACTTAATTATAATAAGCGCTAAGGAAGCTAAAAAGTTTTTAAATCGTTAAAGGTACGCAGACAATTGTGCAATGTTTAATTTTAAACTCAAAAAAAGTAATCTTGTTAATCTTCTCCGTTTGCTATTTTTCCTATTAGCAAAACGTAATGTTTCCAAGGTTCTTAAAGCTTTTGAAAAGCTTTAAAGTATACACATTCTATAGGTTAGGGATTTGCAAAAATTTAGGATGTTCAAATTAAAAAGAAGCACTGAAAGCTTAAAAGCAACTATTTTAAATTAAAAACTTTTTTATAAAAAGTTTTTTTCTTCGGAAGAAGGTTAAGAAAAGCTTTTCAGCTTTAAAATGAAAGTTATTTTAAATGTCTTCTGAAACCAGTACATTAAGAAAAAATCCAAAAAGCTTTTTAAAAAGTTAAAAGTTTAAAAAAAGTTGACGGCTATGAAACAGGTCTTCAGAAATGCTTTAAGTAAGTTATTGGGTTTTCTAAGAAAAGCTTTAAAATCATAAATAACACAATGATTTAAATTTATAAGGCTGTGTTTATAAAATCTTAGTTAAACTAGATGTAGTAAATCTGAAATAAGATTTGTGCCGCCATTAGATAGTTATGACGGATAAGCTTAGTAATGCTTAAAATGTTGGTCTTTACTGAAATAATTAAAAACATCACATTTTGCCGGGAAAATCCGAGTTTCAGAGTACGTTAACCTTAATTTAAACTTAATCCATATCTCATCCCTAATATATTTTAAAAAGGTTAAAAACGGCGGCACAACCTTTAAAATTAAAAATTTACCTCCTTATTCGTAAAATAATTTACCGCACTTAATACATACATATTTTCATACACATTTTTGAAATATCAAAAAATATTGTTTGAAAAATTACTCAACGCATTGTGAGAGGACAAAATCTCTGGCAGAGAAATAAAAAAATTGATTTTTTTAAATTGCTGCAAATAAGATCAACTAAAAGCTTTTCTTATGTGTGTGCATTTAAACATTTCTTTTTTTTTAACCATGCTGCATCAATGACGTAATTTCAAAAGAGTATGCAACATGTTGAAACATGTTTTATGATTTTCTTTTCCTATTTGCCGCATAATATTGCAGTACACAGTATACAGACATTAGTGTTGTCAATTAAGCTGGATTTAGCCACTTTTAATTTTGTTTAGTAACAACAATAAATTTTGCCATTTACATTTTGCAAAGTTTAGAAAAAAAAACGTGAATTTTGTCGTGGATTTACATTTTTAATTATTTAAAATTTTTCTTTTATACATTTTTAAATTAAAAATTTCTATGTTAGAGAAGAAACGATCTCTTATCTACAACTGTATTGTAAAAACAAGTTTTAACATTAAGTCATTTGTAGCCATTTTGGTCGTAAAGAGTTGGCACCACTGACATATAAACACATAAACAGCCCAATTATAAATAAAAATATCCCGGTTGTTTTTTTCCTTCTCCCAATTTTCCTATTGAAATTCTATTGTAAAAATAGGAAAATGGAAAAAACCCAAATTTTTATTCATAATTGGGCTAAAAGTGAGTTAATTTACGAAAAATTGTTACGAATCTGTAACAATTGTTACTAGAAAGTTTAAACTAGAGAGAGTAAAAAATTGAGAGGCAACAAAATTTTTGCAATTTTTTGCTAGTTAAATTTTTACTAGCCAGAATTTTTGAAAGAGCTTTTTATAAAACAAACTATTGAAAATGTGTAACAAAATAATATTTATAACTTTTATATTAAAAATTTTTCAATTACAAAAAATTTTTTCGATTAATTGGAAGCACAATTTTGTAAAATTTGTAATTGACTCTCTCGCCGCAAGTTTCTGCTAGTAAAGGAAATGAACAGCTTACAGAAAATTTTTATCATGCAACTTGTAGCAAGTACAAAGAAAAATAACCAAATATTAAAAAAAAATTACTATTAGTGTCTTACTGTGCATACCCTTAATGTTAAGGTGGTACATAAAATTAATATAATTTACTAATTTATTGTGCTAAATATATAATGAGTTAAAATAGCAGAAACGCTTTTTTATTAAATTAACCACTAGTTAACCTTATTCTCTTTCTTTTTTTTTTGTTTTATATATTTATTTATTAGTCATACTGTGAGCACATGCCTTGAGTTTCAGCACCCTCTTCTTTTGACTTTTAAATTCACTCCACCCAAGTCATTGACCCACACTAAGCGACCTAAATTTAAGCCATTTATGTAGAGTTGAGAGTTGTAGTAGTATTTCCTCTGTATTTGATTTTTTTTTCTTTTACTCGCCCCTTCTTTTTAGTTCCTTTCATGCCGTTTTACAAAATAATTTATATCCTTACGCGTTTATTTAGCCGGAAATTTCAAATACACTGGGAGTTGTAATGATGTTTGTTATTTGCTGATGGTGGTGCTGAAGGTGAGTGATGATGGGTAAGTGTGTAACCATCCCATAAAGGTCTCTATTTAATGTTAAATTCTACCCCTCCGCGCACCCGTTTAGGGCTTTAGAGCAAAAGCAACAGTCAGTTTAAATTGTAAATAAATTAGATACTTAAGAAACTATTTATTTAAAAAAAAAAAAAAAAGATTTATGCACTTAAAAAAAACCGAGAAAGCTCTTTTTACATTTAAGCATATAAAAGTAGGGAAAATGTGGCTTTGCAAATTGAGGTTTTGTTTTTCTAAGATACAAATATGGCTTAACCGACATAGAATTATATACTTTATGGGATTATAGAAGAATATGTTTCACATAATGAGTATGTTTAACATATTCTAATTTACCTCTTGTGATTGTGTAGGGTGAAAAAAGGAAGTAGACCGCATAAATGGCTTAGCTTGACATGACAATTAAGTTCAAAGAGATATTAAAAATATTTTTCGTATTTTCTGTTTTAAATCATTTCTAACATTTTTTCCGATAAAAATCTGAACCTACACTGGAGTAAATATCATGTCTTTATTATTTAAAATTATTTTTTTGTGGTAAAGTTCATTGAACTTATGGGGGGTATGAAGGGAAGCATTTATTTTGGCGTTCAATGTGTATAATCAAAGTGATTATATTTATTTTAGGCGTTAATTTTACTAAATACTTGTTTATTTTAGTTGTTTATTATTGCAATAAATATTATTGCTAATAAGATGTAGTTTGAAGTTTTTTTCTTGATAGAAATCTAAAACAAAAAAAAAAGAACTTAACAATTCTTAGCAGGATATTTTTCCTTTTTTAAATTGCAAAAGGAAATGAAATGTAATTAAAAATATGTTAATAGGCATTAATTTAAGGCGATTTTATAAGAAACAAAAAAATTTATTAAAAAAGCTTTTAATGTGAAAGCACATTTTTTTCACGGAATAGTGAGAAGGTAAGAATTTGTATGACTTAAAGTTTGATTATTGACAATAAACAAAAAAGAACTTTGTTTAAGGACTTAACGATTTTGGAGCCTAAAGCAGGGTTTTTGGTTTTATTGTATACCTTATTCCCAATTTTCATTCCCCAAAATATTTATTTTCTAAGCCTCAAAAATCTCCTCAGATAATTAATAATAAAATAATATTATGTCAATGGAAAAACGTGTATACTAACATTTGGTTTTTGATAAAATCCATTTGTGTAATATTTTTAAAACTTATTTTATTTGTACTTTGAGTTCTAAGAATTGCAGGCAGTGTTAAACACCCTAAATTTTATTTAAATATTTTCTTTAGACCGTACCGAAATTGAATTATATTTTTCTTAATGAGTTGACATTCAAAATAATTAATAACACAAAGTTTTAAACTTGCCAGACATATATTTTTATATTAAGATTGTTTCAATGTTACCACCAGCAAGAAGAAAATTATGATTTGTCAATGTTTTGAATAATAAGGGGGAAAAATAGCAAGATTTATAATAATATATTATCCTCGAAAATCCTAAGCGAAAAAGCGGGGGTTTCCCCAAAAATTTCTAGGGGGATTCTTAAGAAATTTTCATCATCACATAGAAAAAATCCAGTATTTGGGGACGATTTTCCAAAACTGAGAAGGCTGGTATAAGGTTAAAAAAAAACACTTTTTAGTTGAAACAATTGCCAAAAAGCTTTTTCTAGAACATCTTTAAAAAAGTTCTTTTATATAATAAAACCAGACAGCATCGAATAAGCTATTTAATCTTTTTTGGTCAGTAAAAAATTATATGAGTTGAACATTATTTAAAAAACGTATGCTCTTAAAGAAGACTTTTTCTTTAAAAGCTTTACTGGTTTTTATGCACAAAATAGTATGGCAGAAAGAAGCTAACAGACTAATATAAATCAGCGCGTCAAGCGATTGCTATCTGTCGAAAATTCTTATGCTCATACAAAATGTACAAAGCAAATTCAAATAGCGCGGACTCAACGCTTTGTAGTTGTACAATCCGATTTTGACAGCGTATTAAGTAGCTATTGTAACAAAATAATGGCAATTTAGCGATTTGTTTCCCTATGCTAATCCCGCGAAGCTCTACGCATGTCTGCAGGAAATAAACCAGAGTCATTAAAGGGAATCGAACAAGCAACCCCGGCGCTGATAGACTAGCTCACTACCAACTAGTCTATCGGGGGTCGATCTAGCGGTTTTATCTCGATTTTTATTTATATTTGGTGCGTTTTATTGATGCTATTTAGCGTTAAAGCTAGGAGCTAGAAAATGTTACGCTGCACGCGCTAATTTATGTTGGCCTGTAAGAGAAGTATTTGTATGGAAAAAGTTTGGATTTTTGTAAAAAAAAGTAGTGTTTGGAAAAATATCCCTAAAATATATTCACTAGAAAAAACCATTAATTGTTGTACAGTTAAAGCTTAGAAAAACTTATACAGTTTTAATTTATTCAAAACATGTAAAGATTCTTTTTGTATAGAATATTGAAATAATGTAGTTTTAGAAAATATTTTTCTTTATCTTAACCACAAAAAATTTTTTAAACAACATGACAAGAAAAAAGCTCTTTATATAGAAACAATATTAATAAAATGCTTAACGCATATTAAAATATAGTTGTGCTTTTTTTTTAAATACCTTTAATAAACTTAATGTAGAAAGTTCCTAATATAATGAAAAAGCTTTGAAAAATATTTTAAAAGAAAATCTCAAAAAAAAAAAATAGTGCAAAGAAAAAAGGCTTTTACTTAAATCATGCTTAGACAATGTTGGGAAGAAATTAAAATCTCAAAAGAAATAAATTCAAAAACTATTAAGCGTTAGTGTAATTAAGCTTTTTAAAGCTTGATCCCCAGGAGCTTCTATTGAATTTGTTTTGGGGCAAAGTTTTTTGGTAAAAAAAAATTTAAATGTTATTGAATAAAATTTTTTATAACAGAGATTAAGAATGTTGTTGAAGCTAAATGCTTTTAGTAGTGTAGAATTTTATTTCTTTCTTGCAACAGCTTAGACAATGCTTTTATAATCATTTAATGTTAAATCAAATAAATAATTTTTTAAAGAAATTTTCTAAAAGCTCTTATTGCTAACTTATGAAAGTTTTTTTTAGACCTACATGTACAAGCTTTCAGCATTTCTCAATAACTTTAAAGCTTTAAGTTATAAATTTCACTTACAAATATTGCAATAAGTCCCAATTTACATTATAAGATTTGTGTCGTTGCGATTCTTTATTTATAGGCGAGAGGGGAGAGAGCAATTGAAAGGGGTACACGAGCGTGTGTACGTTTCGATTCGTTTTGTTCATTCATTCGTTGTGTCAAAATATATGTATATATAAGGTGTTGTAACGTCAAAAATCGTACAATGTAAGCATTAGGCCGACTTCAAAGAAGACACGACAATAATCGCAAAGACAAAAATCGAATAATGTAAATTGGGACTAAGCTTTTACAGCTTAAATTATACTTTACTTTGTGCTGGTTCACACGGTTCAAGTTTTAGCCGTCAAGCCTTAAGCTTTAAGGAGAGAAGGGAAACGAGAATGCCATTTCTTTTCCTCTCTGTCTCTCCTAAAAACTGAAGACTTGACGGCTAAGACTTGAAGAGTGTGAAGCAGCACTTAGTAAAGCATGTTTTAAACAACAATTTATACTAGGCGTTGGCCAAATTGGTCTACTTTCGGAATTTTCCGACTTTCGCAAAATGCCATTTGAACTCAAAAAACACTATTGATTTTTCTTTAAATATAAACTGAAACAAATTATTCCAAATTACAGTCGAGATTAAAAATGAGTGCGTGAGTCACGCCATTTGTGAAAACTTCCTCAACGTTATTCAATATAAAAAAAAACAAATTATTAATAAATTTCTCAAAAAACAGAACACTTCCATAAAACATACACACGCACACACACTCATATCAACAAAGACGTCATTACTCATCAGCATATTTAGGCATAAAGCGGTAAGGAGGTAAGATGAATATGTATGAAAGAAACTTTAATTTCCTTGACTTTTATTGTTTTATTTTCTGGTGTTTTTTTTGGGTGGTAAAACAAAAAAATAAACAAATGAAATAAATTAAAATAAAGGAATAAAATTAAACAGGTGGTAATTATTCATTTTTATAATGATGACTTTTTATGCAGGTGAATATGTGCGGTTTATTTATTCGACATACATATGTATACATATTTGACAGTTGACATTTATTGAGCAAAAAAGAAAAGAAAAACTCATAATCTCAAATGAATAAAATTTAAAAGAGTAAAATAGATGACAATTTATGAACTCTACAAAATCTGTTGCTATTTTCATTATCCATTTATAATTTTTTCTAATTTTTTTTTAATTTATTTTTGATAAATTTATTAAAATGACAGTTATTTATTATTTATGTCTGCTCGCAATCGTTTTTTAAATAATTTTTATATTACAAACAAATTTTATTAACAGACTATTTTACATTTTTACTGAAAAATCGATTAACACGTTCATAAAGCGGAAATAAACCTTGATGGAAATTTTAGCGAAAAAAATATTGTACAATTTAAATAAACCAGTTTGCCAAGTTGAAAAAAAATAAAAATAGGAAAAAAGCTCCCCGGTAGCAAAATCATCAAATATTCTATAAACGCTTTATATACGCCACACGTTCACCATTTAAAACGTACTCGTATTTATTTTAATTTTTAAACATTTACTTTATTTATACAGATTTAAAAAAAAAACTGAATTTCGTTATAATGATATTGATGATTATTTCTCTCGTTTTTTCATGTTTTTTTTTTATTCGAAACTAAACACATTTCTCTAGACATTGTCTAGAATTTTATAACTGTGTAAATCCTCCCTTTTAAAAAAATTTACTTACAAACGGTGTTTTAAGTTAGTCTTAAATTTGTGACATTAAGTTGAAATAATAAGGGTTTTGTATTCAAAACTTTTAAAAAGCTTTTAGCTTTAAACGACTTTTCTGAAGTTTCTTATTTAAACTGTAAATAAATTAAGTTTTAACCATCTCTGAATTCTTTTTTTAAAATTTACGAGTTTAAAACTATGAAATTTATAGAGTTTTAATAACATAAAAGTGTTAGTTAAAAAGCTTCAAGCATTTAGACAAATGCTTAAAAATTCAATAATTTAAATTTAATTTTTACAAATAAAAAAAGTTCTTAATTTGAATTGGTTTCAAATAAACAGTAACAATTCTGCTCAAAAGCTTTTGACGGCTAAAGAATTCAAAACTTAAAATTTATTTAAAATAAAACCAAAAGCTGAAATAATCGTCAAAAGTTTTTGGCTGCTTAGTTGTTTGTAGAAGATTTGAAAATTTTCTTTAAAGCTTTTTAGTTTATTTCCAATTCCTATTTAGTTTATTTACATTAGATCTTAAAATTTACACTGATTTTTCAAAATGTGAAAAGATCTTATAAAATAAAAAAAAAGATTTAAATTTATTTAAGTTTGGTAATTTTGCTTTAAGTTACAATAAAAAACCTTAGTCCCTTAAGTTTTTTTAGGATCACTACAAAAAGCTTTTTAATTATTTTAGCAAAGGGAATAAACTTGAAGTCTAAAATTTTGTTTGGTAATTTTTTCTTTGCAAAAAATTTTAAGCTCTTACTGCATAAAGTTTTTTCAGAAAATATATATAAAAAATGTTATGCACCAACTTAAGCCTTTAGTTTAAATTAGGGTAAGCTTTAAAGGTCTTTTTTATAACAAAAAAATCTTGGATTTGTAAAAGGTTTATTAAAGAAATTTTCAAAGGAAATTTAACTGCCAGTTTTTTGTAATTGAAAACAAAAACAAATTTTCGAAAATTTTTTTCATTTTCTAAAAAAATGCATTATAAGCCTAACTGCCTGTTCAACGATTTCGAACGTTAACGTTCGCATAGAAAATTACATTTAAAACAAAAACAAATTTTATAATTTTGTTTTTTATTATTAAGGACTTTAAAGTTTTACCTAATTTTTATAAAAAAGCTTAAGACTGATTTAAGGAAATTAACGACGAATTAAATTTACGATAAAAATAAAGCACTAACACTGAAGCACACTAAACACTTGACCAAAAGCTTTTAGTCTTTAATTTCTTTAAAGCTTAATTTAATTGAGAATAATTTTTTTTATATAAATAAAGTTAAAGAAACAAAAATGCTCAAACGCACTTAAATTTAACAATTTAACTGAAGTATTTTTTATGGTTAAAGGATACAATTAAGTACTTTTAAATTGCAAATTAGAGCTTTTTACGTTTATGTTTACCAAGTTCAGTTATAATTTAATATCATTATAACTGTAAAGAAAAAAAAAACATATTATTAACTGGCATAACTGAATTGGCGAAATTGGCCGCTAAAGTTGAATTAAAAAGCTTTTTTAAATTTTAACCCAAATATTGTTCAAAGCCTTTGTTATTAGTTTATAGCCTGCTGTTGCGGACTATTAAGTTATTATTCTAACAGAAGCTTTTTACTATATTTTAAATAGTACTTAATAAAAGCTTTTAGATATTTCCGGCTTATATATGAAAAGCTTTGGCGGCTAAATATTCATAAGAAAGCCCAAAAAAGGTTACGATTAAATAAAATCTTTTAATATTTATTTAATATGAAATAAATCTTTTGGGGCTTTTTTAGCATTATTTTATTGTTGGGTAAAATATATAAGAATTTATTGTTGAATTAAATTTAAGACTTTAAAGCTTTTGGACGTTTTTTTTAGAATTATTTTAACTGTTGGCTAAGAGCTATTAGATTTTATTGTTGAGCTATATTTAAGACCTAAAAGCTTTACAAAATAAACGTTTTAAGCTTTACTACATGTCATAAAATATAATAAATATATGTACATTTAAAACTGGTGCGAAACTCTGCACAAACTCTATCAATTTCTGTAGAGGACTTAATCAAAAAAGTGTTGCGTTCCTAAGGGAATGGTATCAAACTCAAGTCAATGGTTTCATAACTTTATGGGTGTCCACTTGCTTAATATCAAAATATTTTCGCATTTTCTTTTTTGACTTGGTTCGCTTTAGCTCTAATCCCTCCATTTTTACATTTTTTGAAATAAAAGTATATTTGTTTCTTGTTTTTATTCAAGCCATTTAGTATAGAAAAAAAGTTATTTTCATTTTCAATTTAAACAAAAAGTTAAAAAATTATAAAAATTATTCCACTTTATCTTTGACGTAAGGCAAAAAGGTATTAAGTCAAAAAAGGTATTCGTAGTTTTTGATTATTTATAGCTCCATTTTATTTTCTCTTTCGCTTGTTATCAATAACTTAAGTCTAGCACAACTGCTTCCAATCGTAACATTTTGCTCTTTGGACACTAAGTCAATTAAATAATGCAATTAAATAATTTTTAATTAAATATTACGAAAAACTACAGTTTCTGATTTAAGACCTATTTACCAAACTTCAGAGAAATTTAATCTTCCATTCCTCTTTTTTACCGTAAGGCATTTTTGAATTCGTTTCAATTTCCCTGTAGACATTTTCTCATGTTATTAATATTATTTCTAAAATTTTCAATTAATTGACAATTTGCCAAAGACCCCCAGAGTTTAATTGTTGTAACATAAAAATCAATGCTGTTGCAATTCTAACTGGCTACAAATCGTAATTTATCACATATTGACAGCATTGGCTTCTTCGTAATACTCGTAACAATAACAATTACTACTTATCGCTAGTTGCACTCATACTATAAGTTCTTTTTTTTAACGCAATTTATAGTTTCTATTCCCGAGAATAAAAAGCCAGCAAACAATTCAAATAAAAAAAAAACAAAACAGTGCAACTTAAAACTACACCCAACTATTGCAGAACAAAGAATAGAAAATAAATTGCATTTTGACATTGTGCGTAATTTGAAAATCATTTACTAGAAAAATATTGTTGAAATAGACAAACATTAAATTTTGATTAAAATTAAACCTTTGAGGGACAATTTTTTAATATTTTCTTATTATAAATGCTACAAATACAATTATAAATTATATTCTAACTTAATTTACCGAACAGCTTGTTATAGCAAAATAGACCAGGGGGGCTACTCTATATTGCGATACGAAGTAAAATTGTAGCAATTCTAGTGATTGGTAGTCTTTAATGCGTTTGCGCATTTACTTTCGCATCTTTTAATTTTTTTCTTTTCGCAAATCATCATTATTTCTTTTATTTAAACTTTCCAATTTAAATTTTTTTTTACATATTTTGCTATTTCATCACTGGAAATCTGCTCTATCTTTGATTTTTATTACCCGTATTGCTTAATTTTCAAACAATTTTGCGAATGTGATAGAGAGTACCAAGTTGGCATTTTGCTTTCGCATCGAAATTGTATTCGCATTGCAATAGAGAATAGCCCACCAGAGCCTTTGGCAGAAGTCTCACCCGATGATACCGCACTATCAACCAGCCTTCAGGGTCACATAATTTTTGAATTAAAAATAAACTTTTAGGCGCCCTATTATCCAGTGGAAGTCATATTTGTTACGCGGGAAAACGTTAAAAACAAGGCTATTAAGCAGTGTCTTAAATGCTACAATTGCTCCCATTTGTGTTGCTTTAACTACTTTAAGAAATATTCTGTAGCTATTTAATAATTTCTTTTTCAAATTCACTTATTTACATTTTGAAATTGCTAACATTCTACTTAGAGGCTAGTCCCGTGAAGCCATTGGGCTTATCTGCAGGATATTATAATAACTTTTGTTATAAATTAAAAAGCAATAATAATTAAATATGAACTATCAGTAGAACTGAAATTAAAAAGTACAAAATTTTGCTACATCTTACATTGTAGTTTATGTTTCAGTTTCTACTTCTACAACTTTACTTTTAAGTTGTTAAAAAAAGTATTAGCTCAGGTAGTAGCAAAAGTTGTTCGAATGAAGCAGACAAGTTGTCAAAAAACAAAATTGTTATCAGTGCTTATAAAAAATAAAATAAATCGTTATGCATTTAATCTTAAAAAGTGTTGGTCGTAACAGACGTTCGTAAAGCAGTCGTATTTCAAAATGCGATTGCGATGATAATATTTTTTTTAATGTTTTTTTATGATTTGTTCATTTTCTACTTTATTTCTACGAGTACATTATATGCTACTCTGTTGTTTCTTCTACTGCTACATAACATGCTACTTTATTGCTGTAGCTTTTGCTATCTCTTGTTAGGTTAAATAAGTTATATACTTGCATATATAGACCATTAATAAAACGACTACTACAAGCAATTCATAATAAGCTACATCACCTAGTAATTGATTATTCCATCTTATGCTATCCCTTTTACTGTTTCTGTTAGTTAAGTTTTTGGACCATTGCTAAAACTACTGCTACATTGTTGCTACAAGTACATTCAATGCTTCTTTATGGCTACTTCTACTGCTACATCAATTGCTACTTTACTGTTGTATCTTTTGCCTCCTCTTTCTCTGTGTCTGTTAGTAAAATGCATTTATATTAAGACCATTACTAAAACTAATGCTTCTTTATTGCTACGATTACATCATATGCTAATTCTACACCAATTGATAATCAATTAGTGCATATTTTATTTGCTCTTATATTTAGACCATTACATAAACTACTGCTTCTTATTTTTATATGTATTAGTAGCAAACAAAATTTAATAAATCTTCTACAGTTTAAATTTGGCTACGAGTACATCATATGCTTCTTCTACTTCTATACCAATTGATACTTAATTTCTGCATATTTTGCAATTCCTTCTTCTGTTTCTATTAGTTATTTGCTTTTATATTTAGACCATTACTAAAACTACTGCTACTTTATTGCTACGAGTTCATCATATGCCACTTCTTCACCAATTGCAATTTAATTCCTGCATATTTTGCTATTCCTTTTTCTGTGTCGGTTAGTTCTTTGCTCTAATTTTTAGACCATTACATAAACTAGTGGCAAACTTACTAGGTAGCAAAATTAGTAGCAAGCAAAATTTAATAAATACGACTCTTTTAAAATTTGGCTACGAGTATATCATATGCTACTTCTACACCAATTGATACTTAATTCCTGCAAATTTTGCAATTCCTTCTTCTGTTTCTATCCGTTATTTACTTTAATATTTAGACATAAACCACTGCTTCTTAATTTTATGTTTAGTAGCAAGCAATATTTAATCTCCGCTATTTTTAAAATTTGATTTGTCTGTTGATACGACTGCAACTAATGCTTAGAAAATGTAGAGATATCAACAGAAGTAGTAAAAAATAGACCTCCAGGAAATTTCCATTTAACTAGACTATTTTATATATATTTTAGTTACTTGTGCTACTTGTAGCTCAATTTTTTTTTTAGCAATGGTTTGTGTAAGCCTGGAACCAAGTCGAGAACTTTTATTCTTAAATCCGAATTCAGGACTGCATTTCGACTATGTGTTTCCACTCTTAATTGAAGGCTAGATTCGCCCTTGAACGTATGACTCAAATTATTTGATATATGTATCTTTGACTATACGTTGTGTTCTAGTTTAAATGATATTATTATATTATTAATTAAAAGGATATTATCAAGTTCAAGTTATTGAAGTTCATTGAAAGAAAAAATGACTTTAATAAAGTTGTGAATCATTTTAAATTTTTATCGATCACGTTTTATCTTTTCTTGTTACATTCTATTGGATAATAATGATTCATTTAAGAAACAATTTTAATATCTCAATGATTCATTTAACAAAGAATTTCTTTTTTGTGTCATTTGGTCAAAGTTTTAGTTGCTGGTCTGTAAGTCTCATTTGTGACCATAATGGGTTTTATAAAATTTTAGAAAAGATTTATTTTTTGCTTTAATTAGAAAAAGAAAGAAAATTTGATCTTACAACAACGGGTAGATAACAAATACAGCCTCATAATGTATATATGCATGTATGTATAAATTTTGGGTGCTTGTAAAATTCCAGGTCGCTTGAGCTATTCTTCCTGTCTAGCCGTCCATTGGTTTTTGTAAAACATGCTCACTTTCCAAAAACTCAATAAAAAGTTAAAATTTTTATTTCAAATTGTTTTAAAGTTCTCCCAAGCAGTTTGGAGTTGCATTCTCGCAAAATTGATCTTGTAGAAAAAGAATTAGGTATACATATGTGGACCACCCTCTATTAAATTTTTTGTTTTTTTTTTTTTAAATTTAATTGAGCACTGTCCGTGTTGGCCTAAACAATGCGTTTACCATACGCCCCTGTATATGAGAGGCACCATCACTCACAGGTAGCAATTGTAGTGTATAATTCTTTAAAATTTTACACTCGCCTGATTATCATCGTATTTAGTAAAAATAAAGAGTCTTCCAATAGATACTCAAGAAACCTTGAACTTTGTTGAAGTAGTTAACATGTGTAGAATCTGTTTCTTTTGAAGAATCAGCATAGACTGATATAGTGTTTCGCAACACGTACAAATAATAGAAAATTTTTACTGATCCTAATTCTTTTAGAAAAATGGCTACATCCAACAAACTAAATGGTCGCATTTGGTATGATACCAATCCACAAGGGAACCAATGCATGCCGAAAAAATGCTTGTTGTGAATTTTGGGCTGGCAGTGTCATCGGTCCACATAGTTCTTTGAAAAGGACGTAAGCTATGCCATCAGTCGAGGGCTATATGTCAACGATTACCAACTTTTTTTGGCCTAAATTGGATGACATGATCATGACCAACGGCATGTTTTCTTAAAAATGCCGCCACGTGTAACACGGCTCATAATATTAGACATTATACACGAACGATTTGAGGGCATGGTCATCTCATGTGGTAGTGATGTAATCTGGCCACCGCGTTCGTGCGTTCGACTTTTTCTTGCTAAGGTTTTTTCAGTCTCAGGTCTATGCGAATAAGCAACAATCTACAGCGAGCCTCAAAGCCAACGGCGGACATTTGTCCTGTGTTGAATTCAAACATAATCGAATTGTTTAGCCTTTCAAATGAATATACATTTTCAATGATATATCGTAAAGTTGTTTTATTAAAATTTAAGGAAAGGAAGAGCTTAATGAAATACTCTTTTGCTTATACTTGTCTTTGTTATATAAATTTTGCAGACTTTAAGCAATTAAATGTAAAATGTTCTTCTTAAACTTTTCAGCTAATAGTGTCGAGAGTAGAAGTTGGTATTATGATTGTCGTAATGTGTTTAACATTGACATTGTCCTGAAATTTAAAGATATCGACAAAAATTTCTAACTTCAAGCACGTCAACGACTCTCGTATAATAAGGCTGATATCGATCATATTAAAATACAATTTTCCAGATTTTCTTTTTAATAACAATTCAAAAGAAATTAAAAACATTTTTTTGTTGACCAATTCTTAAAAACCTTATAGCCGATATCAACTTTCTCCAAACTAAAGTGTACCATGGACTTTAATCGGTTAATAGAACAATTAATGAGGCTTTAATTTTAAAACAATAAATATAAACAATTGTGAATTGTTGTACTACTGGTTCGTACTAAATAAATTTAGTGGTTGACCACAAAGTTAAACTTTTGTAATTTGTTTATTTGGTTTTTGTTGTTGTAAATTTCATTGTTTTTAGATTGTTGAGATGAGCGTGAAATATTAATTATTTTTTTTACAAAACAATACAAATTTTTAGAACCAAAAAAAAAAAGAACAAAAAACAATATTACAACATTTATCTAAATGGGCAAAACAAAAGTTGTTTTTATTATAATGATGACAATAAAAATTAAAGCTTAAAATAAACAAAATGACAATAAATATTTAATTTGAACTGGAATTAATAATTAAGGTTTAATAAACGTTAAATTATAAAAAATATGTTTTAAAAATATTTAATTTTGATTTTTTTTTTATTTAAAAGGAGCTGCAATCGTTTTAAAGCTTAAAGTCCAGTTAGGCATGACATTTTTTTCTATACCTTAAATCGTTTTTTTTGGTAATATTTTTTTAATTAATTTAAAGAAAAACTTTAAGCATTTATAAGCTACAAATATCAAATAAGACTAATATCGGGTTTTTAATAATATTTTGTCTTTAAAAGAGCTTAAGCATTTAAGCTTTTAAAAGCTTAAAGAAGTTTTAGGGCTTTAAAAGCTAAAAGCTTTTATTAAAGTATAAAATAGATTTTTTTATAACTGGTATTAAGCATTTATCTTTGATATTGTCTTATTATTTTAAAATAATCGTTCGGTTGTTTAAAGCTTAAAGAAGCTTTAAGCCTTAAAAAGCAAAAAGTCCATTGAAGAATAAATTAGTCTCTTTGTCTCTGATTATGCGTTGTTTCTGTGATACTGCAGCTAAAAAATTTTGGTTTTATTCAAATAAAAACTTTAATAGCCTATTTCCGATGTGCGAAAGAATTCTTTATTTCGTAAAAATATATTGAAAACAAAAACAAATTTTTAGATATTTATACGAAAGAAAGAATTCTTTCGCACATCGGAAATAGGCTATAAGATTTTTAAATCTGTAAGTTTAATTAAGTATCAAAATATTTTTCTATATATGATACAACAACATTTTTTCTATGGCACTGTTCCTAGAAATTTTCATAAATAATTTAAAAAAAAGCTTAAATAATAAGTTTTCCTATATATATAAAATTTCTAGGACACTTTGTCTGAAAAGTTATCTTGTTAATTTTAAAAGGACTTGGAGCTTTTAAAACCTGAAAGTTAAAAAAACACATTAAAATGTTTTCCATTATCAGTGTAAAAATAATTTAATTTTTTAATGTATTTATTTAATATACGAGCTTTTCATGCAAATAATCACTAAATGTTGATAAGATAACAACAGCCATCACCTTTAAAAATACCTAAAAACATTTTTATTTGGATATTCCCTTATGGATATTTGTAAACATTTTTTGCACTTAAAATGACAACATTTATTATTCTCCTAATGACACAAAACAAACATGATTCAAATTTCTCGCACAACGAAATCTTTGTTATATTGACACTAGCAATTTGTTAATTAAACGAATTGCAGTAGCAAATGAAATCAGTTAATAACTGTAACAAAATTATATTTATTCAACGTAATCATATTAAAAACACCGTGCTCAATAAATAATATTTTTATTTGAAAAAAAAAAAACATCCAATAAATTCAGTAAATCAAACACTTTTAAAGATCTTATCTGAGTACAATTTAAAAAATCTTATTTCACACTTGAATTGTCTACTAAATAAATATTGTGTGATTCATCCATGTGGAGACAAATGTTTGAGTTATGAGAAAAATATTATTCTTTCTAATGATTTCAAATAAAACATTTTTTACTAAATTACACAAAAGTTTGAGTTTCGATTCAAAACGAAATTTATCATTTTTAATGCCATTTCCGATTATTGTTAAAGAGCTTACAATTTAAAATAAACAAATATAAAAAAAATAAATAATTACTAAAATAAAATATTGCATGTTGAATGTAATTTTGCTGTTTAAGTTTCCACCAGAATAGAGATAATTTGGCAACAAACGAATATGAGAATTAGGGGGCTTTGAAAAGTTCAGATGAGTTAATAAAGATTAAATGAATGACAAGGTTTTTTTTTAAAAAAGGTCTTAAAGGAAAATTCTTCAATACAAAAAAAAAAGTTTTAAAGATTTTTGAAAAGCTCTTTAAGTTATACATATGACATTTTAGAGAGCTTAATAAAATTATAGATTCACAAATAATCGTAATTTGTTTTTAAACGAAAATAGATTTTTATGAAAAAAAAAAACAAAAGCTCTTCGCGAGAGCTTCTTAAATCTTTAAGGGATGGCAGTGCAAATATTACAATATCAATTAAGGCCTTTATTTAACAAAATCAATATTGAATTTTGAGCTTTTGGTAACAAAATTTTACTTACATTTTTGACAAAAGCTTCTATAAAGTGCTTTTCTAAGTTTTATGTTTGATTTCAAATGAATTTTTGAGAGATATTTTTATAAATTTTTAAGTGCATAGTAATTTTTTTTTTAAAAATTTGCAAAAGCTTTTACTTGAAGAAGACTTTATTGCACTTAAAAGCTTATATTTATAGATTATTATGGGATAATAGATAATCGTAAATTTGTTTTTACACAAAAATAATATCTTGTGAACAAACAA
The DNA here is from genome assembly GCA_943735925.1 of Pollenia amentaria. Taxonomy (NCBI): domain Eukaryota; kingdom Metazoa; phylum Arthropoda; class Insecta; order Diptera; family Polleniidae; genus Pollenia; species Pollenia amentaria. The sequence goes on along the minus strand of OX031010.1, from coordinate 174,833,973 downwards.
AAGCTCTTCGCAAAATATCACTGTCAGCCAATTAACAAGTTTTCTTAGGGTCATTACTACAACTTGCCCTTAGTTAAAGGTAAAATTTTGTGCCTCGTATAAAAAGTCTTTCACTATTACAACTTTGCTTTAAACTAAAGTGAGTAATATTTTACAGGCAAGTTTAATCTACCGGGCACGTTAAAGTACAGTTGAAATAATAAATAACTTGTTATATGCCCGAGAAAATCCTACCTTAAAGCTTTAAGCACTGGCAATGCAAATATTACAATATCGATTAAGACCTTAATTTACCAGAATTAATATTTAAATGAAATTTAGCTCTTGTTAAAAATTTAACTTACATTTTTGGCAAAAGCTTTCTAAATAGTACATTTCCAAGCTTTTTTCTTGGTTGAACATTAATTGTTAAAAGACGCATTTTATACCTATAATATCAGTTTCTAAGTATTAATATCTTGTAAAAATTTGACAATTTTGTTTTAAAAAGATTTTTATGCACTTAAAGCTTTTTTAACATTTTTAATTGAACATTTTCTATATTATAGTAAATATTTTAAAATTGTTGCAATCTTTTTTTTATGATTAAGTGATTAAAAGCAATAACGTCCAAGCCATCAGTACAATATGCGAGCTTTTACAAAAAAGCTTTTTGCTCTCAAACCAGCGAGACCACAACAGCCATTCAGATCTCTCTTTGCAAAGAAACAACATCAACTTGTAGGAGCTTTCAAAGCTCTTTAGCGCTTATGCAAATATCAAAGTATGAGTGTTTGGACGTAGCTGATTAAAAGAGATGATTTAGTAAAGTTTAAAGCTGGGATCACACGATTGCCGCAAATGCACCAATATGACACAATTTTTATTGTGCTTTATTGACGCACAATAATGAAATTGCCCCAATAAAATATTCTGAAATCATACGATTGCCCTGTTGTATACAAATTTAATTGCCGCTAGTTGGTACAAAGCGAAATGGGTACAATAATTGCCTCAGCACAGTCACGATTGTTCTTACATGTGTCAATTGCGAACACAGCTGTTGTGGTAGGTTTTTTATTTGTTTGAAAGATCTAGTTGGCTTGTTCATTAAACAAAAGAAAATTGTATCATATATTCAAACACATTTTAGTTGAATAGTTTTATTTGAAATTTTTTAAGTAAAATATATGAAATTCCAAAAATTAAACAAAGTAAAATTCTATTTTAAATATATAAAGAAATAGAGAATATTTATATTCAAAAATAAATTCGCTTTAAAGAATTTCAATACATTTTTCTCCGTTTTTCTGTATATATTCTTTTATATTTTCCTGAACAGCTATTGTACTAATTGAAAAAAAAAATTAAATATCAACCGTTATTTTCAGGAATACAAAATTTATTATTAATATTATTATTAATATTAATATTATTATTATTAATGACTTGCTAAATTCCCAATTTTTATTTTTGATAAATTTAATTTTTATTTTTAATTTATTCTTAATAAAAGAAACACACAAAAGAAAATTAATAAAAAAAAAGCAAATATTGGCGCGTATTGTGTTGTTTAATTGCCGCACAAGAACCCAATAAATATTGGTACATTTTTGTCATTTTTATTGACGAGCTGTTGCATATCAAGTAGTCACACGATTGCCGCACCAGGGTTGCCCTGGTACATGAGGCATTTGATTGGGAGTCACACGATTGGGGTATTAAAAAGTGTGAAAATTGGTGCATTGCGGCAATCGTGTGATCCCAGCTTAAGAAACGCATACATAAACTTTCTTGTATTTGTTTTTTTATTTATTTATAAAATTTTAGAATGGACTAATATTTTAATTAAAAAACTTTTTGCCGATTTTTAAAACCCTTGCTTAAAAAACTTTATAAAAACTATCCTTAAATGCTTTTAAATTAATAAGCTTTTTAAAGTAACCATTTGCAAAAATTTAGTAAAGCTTGAGAAACGAGTACTAAAACTTTCTTCTTTTTTTTTATAGATTTATGAAATTTTTTAATGAAAAAAAAACTTCCTCAATATTTGAATTAAAGAAGCTTTCTTAAATAATTTTTTTAAAACTTTTTATTGATTATTTTAATAATTTCAAAAGCTTTAAACATATTTTTAAAACAAAAAAATCCTCTGAAAAATTTTGACTTTGAATTAATTAAGGCCTTTTTGGAAATTACGGGCTTTAAAAGATTTTAAAACAAATATTCCAAACATTATCCAAAAAAGTGTTTATAAGTTGTTATAATAATAAGCTTACTTAGATATTTTTTCCTAAAGCTTTAAATGTTTTTTTTAATTTAATTATATAAGAAGTAACTATGAAAATAACTTTGATCATAGAACTTTCTTGCAATGAAATGCGCTTGATTTTTTTTAAGCTCTTTCTCTGTTTTAAGAAGTAAAAGATAGTATTTGTGTTCTTGGTTTTTTTAAAGTTGTTTAAAGAGCTTTATATTTTTGAATTGCTTAAAGGTTTAAAGGTTCGTTTTATACATTTTTTTTTAAATCTTATGACATCGTGAAATTGGCAGTAAAGCTTTTTCAATAAATTAATGGATTTTTTAATAAAAAAAATTTTAGAATCTAATATTCTATAAAAGCTTCTTGAAAAAGCTTTTTTATTTTAAGACTTTTTTTTATTTAAAACTATTGTAAACATTTTACAGTTACAGAGAAAAGTTAATGTCGGAAAATAAAAAATTAGGGGTTATAGAGGGGATTTTTTTTTTGCTAGCTTAAAAGGAAGTGTAGTAAAATAGTGAGGAAAAGAGATGATCTAGGACTTTGAACTTTTTTTTTTGTGGTGATTTATTAAGAAAAGAAAAAAAAAAACGTTATAACTTACATTCACGTAATTTCAATTCAAATAATAATCTTTTAATAAAAAAAGTTATTGACAACAAAACTTTTTAGGCGCCAATTGTTAACAAATTTATCTTGAATGTATGTGTGTGTGTGTGTGTGTGGTATAATTTAACTTTAAATTCAAAATTATTACTTTTGTTAAAAATTAAAAAAAAAAAATTCAACTTAAACAATTAACTGCAAAATTCTTGACCATAATTTTACTCAGGGGCTATAAATTTATAAACTGCATATTCAAACGAAGTAGGAGTGTACAAAATTGATAAGAATATAAAAAATTATTATTAAGCAACACGTGATAAAAGCAAAAACAAAATTTTACAAATAAAACTACAAAAATTATATATTATATTATATAAATTATATAAAAAAAATCATCATCACACCTTTTAAAAAGAACAAGACGACGACGACCACGACAAACAGGCATTTTGTATCTTCTTACAAATTACAGAGAAACGTTCAAAACCTCCAGATATTGTGGGACTTTTATAGTTTTGTTCCATACAATTTTTTCCATTTCATTTAAATATTTAAGTATGCATAATGGGAGTTACTTACAAGTATACATTAAAAAGTAATAATAAAACTAAAATTATTAAAAATGTTGGAATTAAATACATCCAAACACACATAAGAACGAGACAACCTTGCATCAATTAATAATGGAGATACAATATATAGAGAGAATTGTGGAAAAAAGTATTAGATAGTTAAATGAATAAAATTATTACGATAATGATCACTTCAGAATGCACAACAATTGAACATTATAGACACGATTTTGGAAAATCTATAGTTAAATTACAACAAATCAATAAAATGCAAATACAGACGGACACACAGAAAGTTAGACAGAGCAACAGACAAGACAGTTGATTGAATTACGTAGATATTTATGTGTAATGTAGATATTTATGTGAAAATGTACTTTGTAATCAAGTAGCTGAGAATATATATATTTTTTTGTTGTTATAAGATGGTCTTTGAAGTTTTGAGATTTTTGTTGTTGGTGTCATAAATATTTCAATTGATCTTCTAAACAAATATTTAATTGTGACAATTATTTCTCTGTAAATTCATTGTCATTAACATTTTAAACAAATTTTAATAACTAAACAATTAAAATTCATTTACTTCATTTTAAAAACAATATAATTTTTTGTTCTAACAAACTAAAAAATAAATAAATGTTAAGGCTAAGGTTAAATTCACAAATAAATACTAATTTATTATGGATATATGTCTAGATTCTAGATACAATACATACATGCTTTTATACATCCAAACATGCCCCATTCCCATTATTTGGATCTCATGCTTTTATTCGTGGTTATACTCGTGTCAAAATTAAAACTCATGATACATGCAATTCTTATGTAAATTAAGTTTAATTAATTATTATAAAATACAAACCCCTTTTACTTATTTTCACTCTCTCTCTCTCTCTCTCTCCCTTTCTCTTTGACTTTTCTTCATGCTCTAGCACATCCCAATTAAAGCTGTTGTTTTTTTTACCCTTAAAAATTATGGAGAATCTGACTCAATTAACGACACAAATGCAAGTAAGAAAGTATAGTCGGTCAAGCTTGTTATATTATACCCTACAACACAATATCAAAAAACAAGTTTTCGAGGGTGTACCCTATCTGGGACTCATGGACAATCATGGACCTGCCAGAACAAAATTATCCTATGAGGTCAAGATTCATGTAAAAGTTCTGTGCCGAATATTATTTAAATATCTTGATCTATGGGAAATTTGTTTTCCTTTAAGTGATTTTAGGAAAGGGCCTTATATGGGAGCTACACTGATAGAAAAGGCGTCATTACGCTGATGTATTTTTACTATGACAAGTGTCTTCGTTTTTGACCCCATGACACTTAACTTCACTGTGATGTCATCAGGGTCAAAAATTTAAATTATGTCATCAGTTGAATTACACATTTGCATCACAGGAATTACGAATAGGTGTCGGTTTTATAAAGCATGTCATCAAATTGAGTCATTGCAATTGACCTTAAGTCAAATTAAGAGAAAATCCTTATTTACCTTATTGCCCGTTACACATGTTTGTTTCACTTTTGTTATATTCCGCCCTTTGTTAACAGAAGAACTCTCAATTATAAAACACCAACAGCATGCCCGATATGGTTTTCGTAATAATTCTTCTTTAAAAATTTGATGTATTTTAATAAAGAATTAAGAAAAAAAAAATAGAATATGGGAATTTTTGCCTCTAATTTTACTTTTTAAACATGAAAATAATGGTAGTAATATATTATGACATGATATATTATGTCATCGCACTATTGCCAGTTCTTCATCGCAATGATGACAGTTTTTCATCGCAATGATGACAGTTTGTTATCGCACTGATGACACTTTGTCATCGCAAAGATGACAGTTTGTCATCGCACTGATGATATGATTGATATATTATGTCATCGCAATGATGACAGTTTCTCTGTACTGATGTCAAAATACTTTAGCGTTATGACGCCGTTTCTAACAGTGTACAAAAAATGTGGCATCGAATTGATGTCTCTGTAGTCATGACGTATAAAATATGACAATATTTTATGATGTCGTTCGTCATGGGATTAATGTCACGTTTTGCCTTATTGATGCCATTTGTAATACCATCGATGTCACAATTCTGATGTTAGGGCATCATCACTATGAAGACGCATTTTTCTATGAGTGTATGGTTAATTTTGGGCCTACCAGCACATTATTTTGTTCGTAATTTACGGTTCTCGATATCGATAGCAACGTTGGTCGAATTTTGTATTAGATTAAAGAACACAGGATGTGTGTTACTTTACACTACTACAGAGTCGTTTTCGACACCGAGAACCGTAATAAGGCTGACTGTGTTTTAAAAGATTTCAAAAACTACTAAAAATACTACTTTTTTGTTTGAATCCCTTTGAAACAAAATATTTGTTTTCTAAAAATTAGAAATTTATAGATTTTTTATCTAGAAATTCCTTTTTTAGGTCTTTTTTTTACAAAAAAGTTAACAACGAAATAAAGTTTTGATCACTTACCTCAGCTTGCGTTGTCGTTGACACCGGTCCTGATTGGACTGTGGCTATAACTGTTAAGAGTACGGCTAAACCTAAGAACACATAACTTTGGCGGGTAGACATTTTACGGCTATTTGAGCTTTTATAGGTGGAGTTTAAATGTGTATTTGATATGACTGGTGGAACTGCTTCTTCTGATAAGGACATGGTTGAAACTGGCAATGATTTATTTATATTTCGTCGCTTTGTGGTAGGAGGTGGTAATTGCTTTCTATTAACCATATTCTATTTAAAACACTATTATTTTAATAAATCTTTTAACTTGTTATTTTCTTTTTTTTTAGATATCGAATAAGATATGACACAATATACTGGCTCTGATTTGATATGAAGGCACTAAGTTTATTATTAATTTTTATTAATAAAACAATTAAAAAAGACTTCTTACACTGAGAGAAATGAAATCTGTAAAGAAAATGAATTAAGAGAGAAAGCATTTAGTAAATTAATTAAACTAAGTAATAATTTCATTAAAATTAAAAATAATTTAATTGATTTATATTAAAGTTTGTTTAAAACTACTTAAGTTTCCTAGTTACTTTGGTATTTTGTTTTTATATTTTTAAATCTAGTTGTTATATTTAGCATGAATTTGATATTTTAGTTTTAAACTCAAATGCCAACAGGTTGAATTTTAAATATGAAGAATGTTGTTGAGCAAAAATTCAACTGTAAAGTAACGGAAACAAAACCTAAATAACTTGGTAAAAGGGTTAAATGTTAAATCTAGGCAACTAAAATGCAAATACCACCAAAGCGTAACTTCCAACCCCACGTCAGACAAATTTTTAAATGAAAATGAAACCCAGCAAACAAATTTTAAGCTACAATTTAAATATATGAGCAAAAAATGGGAGACAAATTTTTATATATGATACTTGATATGTACAGCATATTCAATCAATTTCTCCAAATATGCTCTGAGTAAAATTTTGGACTTAAGGCCATTGAAAACATAGAAAACGACCATGAAACAAAGAAGACGAGATAGTGCATTTAAATTTAAAAAAACATTTTGGTGCTTCACAAAGTAGTCATAAAGTTGTAAAGTCATATATTTTAAAATAATTTCAAGAAATATATATGACTGCTGTGGGCAGCCGCTCGCTTATAATTTAAATTTCTACTGTACAGTTATGACGAATCAATGAACACATCATTAAAATTTTTATTTTGTTTGAAACACAACAATATATTTTTTTAAACAATTGTAAAATATTATTTAGGACATTATGACGATATGACTTGATAGCACACATTGTGAATCACCCAATTATGTTTCTGCGCATGTACGTCAAGTAGTTAATGGGCACAAACATGATCACACAAACACGTGTATGTGGTATGCTGAATGGTTGTTTACATTTAAATTTTTTTATTACAGTGACGTCAAAATGAGAGTAAAAAGTTAACGGACCGGCGCAATGCGCTATGACCCCTTTCAGACTCGGCAAGTTAGTTGCGCAAGTTACCTGCCGAGTACAACAAAATCCGTACTAAATTATTTTTTCCTTAACCCGATCTTACCGCTGACATCTACAAACCAAGAGTTGCGCAAGAGACTTGCGCAAGTAACTTGCCGAGTCTAAAAGCAGTGTATCTAGTTTTCTTTGTGTAATGAAAAACGACTTTAATAGAAAGGGGGAGAGAAAACACCGAACTCAGCTGTCAAAACAATCGTACTCTATGATTGTGTTAGTAAGAAAAGTGTTTACTTTGTTAATGAAACTTTACACGGATCGAGAGAGACATTTTTTGTTTTGCTTTAAGAAAGTCGTTTGCTCCCGGGCCATTTTGCACACACAACGTTTTTCAAATAATTATACTCTTAATAATTCCCCAACAAATTTCCCGGAATTTATTTTTCCAAAAAGGATCCTGGGATTTTTTCCCCGGGGAAATCCCGAATGAAAAACACAAATAGAGGCTTCGATTTATTCGCTAAGTTGCTTTGTTTACATAGTTGTATTAGGTTGGATGTTTTTTTATTAAAGTAAGCTTTGCGTGTGCAGAAGGGGTCCTTAGGCTCAAAAAGTCATCTATTTTCACGTTTTCTTTATACCCTTCACCGAAGCTAAAAGGGTATGTATACGTTTGTCAATCCATTTGTTATTTATTAGACCCTAAAAAGTTTATACATTCCGGGTCCTTATGAATAACGATGCCCGCCTGTTTGTTGAAATGGGGTCTCCGAAGACTGCAGATATGATGGGGACTATGACATTAAATATTTCTGTCAAATCTGCTCCTGTATTTTTTGATATCGCAGTTCAGATAGATCGATAGACAAATGGCTGATATATGAGCAAAAAACCACGACTGTCTCTAATTTTTCCTATAAATCCCTTTTTGTTTTCTGTGTATATATGATGAACGGGAAGAGCAAATTAGGTACAAGCATCTTAGTTATCAATATTAATACATCCGTCAAAATGTGGGCGGGATTGGTGAAGTAGGCGTTGCACCAACTAGATTTAATAATACATATTAAAAGAGCGGTATGTATAAGGTTAAACTTTCTGTTCTTATTGCACAATGGTCAAGGGTATATAAGATTCGGCATAGATGGATATATCACTCTTACTTGTTCATTTTAAGAAAATTTAGAGAGTTAATATATTTACCTATATTAATTTTTATTGCAACCAACCAACGCATAGCAGGTTTTTGTTCATGTTGTAAACGCGGCTTTAAAGCTTCGTTTTAATGCTTTAACTAGAAATCTTTTTTGTGCCATTTGTTCTTTTTTCAATACTTCAATAACAAAGTTAATACTTGCGCAATACAACTTGCTCAGCAGCTAAGCTTATAAGAATTATTTAAAAATACAAACTTGCAGACATTTTCCCTCTTTCTCTCTCTTGTTGAAACACTATAATTGTGCAAGAAAACTGTCTGCGTCTAAATTAGTTAAAATCAGTTTTCCGGTTAAAGAAAACGTTTGCTGGTTTGCTGTTGCAACTGATAACTACCCCTACCTTTATTCTACTTATAGATTTCTATGTCAGTACTATATAGACTAACTAGAAATGCCATGGAAATTTGTTGTTGTTGTAAAATGAAAACTGTCTGTTGAAAGGAAATTTTTAATGGTGCTCCACAACAACGAACCGCACAACATTCTTGTATGTAAAAGTCACGAGCTGTTTCTATTAGCATTTCGTTTTAATATTTATTATGACTTCGTTTTATTTTCATTTTCAGTATGTCTAAATTTAGAAGTTGTAAAATTTCGCAAAATAAAATTTTAGGAGTATTTCTTTGTCTATTAAAAAACAAAAGTTTTCTTTTATTTAAATTAAAACAAATAATTAACTAAAAATAAATAAAAAGTTTATTTAAAGATTTAAGAGCTTAATCTGTTTGGAAAGCTGCAGCTTTTTTTTAATTTTATGGTCAGTCATGGACCCGGCAAAACAAAATTATGCTATGACCTTGAGATTCATGTAAAAGTTCTTTGTGCCGAATATTATTTAGATATCTTCAGCTATATGAGATTTGTTTGCCTTCAATTGATTTTAAGATGGCGGTATATATGGGAGTTATGGCTAGATTTGGACCTACTAGCACAATATATTGTCAGGACATAGTAGCAATCTTTAACGGTATTGTCGCCAAATTGTATTTCAATACCAACATGTTAATGAAAGTATTGACACTTAAAGCTTTTTGCGGGAGAAGTATTTCTATGACAGCTATAGTGAAATATGGACTGGTTCAAAAAAAATTCGGTAAGATGAATTAGACTGCAATAAATAAAGTTTGGACCAAATTCAATCTAAATACCAACATAATAGGATGGCTTATGGGTACAAAAATGCTATTCCAGAATGAAGCTTGTGTGGGGGCTATTTGAATTATTGACCGATTCTCACGACTTTCGATAGGCTTCGCCCATGTAAAAATTAGAACGTATGTACAAAATTTCATCAAATTACCTCTTAAAAATCGACCTCTACCTTGCGCATAAAGTTTACATGTACAGCTAGCTAACCAGCCTGCCAGCTAGCCGGACGGACGGACATCGTAAGATTGACTCAAAAAGTGATTCCTAGTCGATCGGTATACTTTAAGGTGGGTCTATGACCATTATTTTAAGGTGTTACAAACATCAGCACATGCGCATAATACCCACTCCAAGTTTATATCTTACGTCTTACAACGACAAAAAATACTGCGATCAGCTGCGTTATCTCTCCCACCTTATTATTTCATCATGGTTTCACTCGAGCAGAGTTAAACGAAAGAAAGTGAAAGAATATTTAATATTATAAAGCGAAAAGCTTTAAAATCAAATTTAGAATCTTCAATACATTCACCTAACGTAATTCAGCGCCTTAGACCACTTATCCACTAACATACATATATTATCCAACAGAATTAAAAAAAAAATAAAATAAAATAGCACATGTTGAGTAAATAAATTGTTTTAGTTCATTCAGGCGGCAAAAAAAAAACAATAGCAACAGCAGGGTATTCTATATGGGCCGATCTGGCTGAATTACACTAGTACAGTTGAACGGAGCATATGTGACAGAAAATGTAACAATAAAGTTCACATCATTTTCGGAATCTGCGGAAACCCTATTTCAACATACAGACGGACGTGGTTAAATTAACTTCGCTACTCATAAAGATCCAGAATATGTATATATACTTATAGGGTCTAAGATCAATAAACCCTTCCACCTGCGGTGAAGGGTGAAATATTGCCTATTAATGAAACAACTATTATTTGGCTTATCATATAACCGATTATTCGATTAATCGTAACGTGTTTTAACATATAATTTTTGCAAATATGTAGGTATAGAAAAAAAAAAATAATTATTTCTTTAAACCAATTATGTATTAATTGATTAATTATTCGCTTAACCAAGTAGCCGATTATTTTTTGTTTTTAGCTTAAAGAAAAGAAAACTTTAACTTATTTGAAATACAAATATTTAACAATAACTTAATTGAGTCTAAGAATTGATAATGCAGGTAATTATACCAAAAAAGTTATTCGATTGATAGTTAAAACATTTCAACTATTATTCGTTTATCTAGTGTAAGTGATTTCTAATAAGGCCATGTTAAAAAACTCTTAACTTTAATGCTAGTTTTAAAAATGTCTTAAAACGATTCAATTTAAACTAAAAACGAGTGCTCGATAAATCATACACCCGTGTTTATTCGATTAATTACGTTTACAACTCTTTTAGATTATAAATTAATTATTACATATTAAATAAAATATATAACTTATAGCAAAAAACCAATTCATGCAAAATGAAAAAAATAAGTAAATTTAAACTTTATTCGGTTATCTGTTTAAATATTTTGAAGATTATTCGGTTAATTGATAATTCTTGATTTCTTTAATTAATGTTAAAAATTTGTTTTAAATAAAAAACTTGTTTCTTAGTTATAAAAAGTTTACTAAAATTTTAAGCAACAGTAAGAGAAACATTTTCTTTTAATTTTCAAATCGATTAATCGTTTAATCGTATCTTAATGGTTTATCGATTTATCACTTTTAAACCCTCTTAAATGTGAAAACTTTTGTTGTTTCTCACTTATAATAAAAAAATGTAATCTAATCGATTAATGTTTTAAATCGCTATAAAAGAATTTTATATACAAATAAGATTTAAACATTCTTAAAACCACATCGATTAACCTTAAAACCGATTATTCGATTAATCGTACTTATTAAAACTTACATATTTCTTATTACAAGAATTTTAAAAAAGTTAAGAATTAAAAAAAAGAACGCAATTTTTCTAAGAGTCTCATGATTTGGTTAAAAAAAGTGACTACTCATATTTTAAGCAACTCTTAAAAGAAAACATTTTCATTTACCCTTAAAACCGATTATTCGTATGTTAATGGTTAAGCGATTAATCACTTTTAAATTACTTTAAGTTGGAAAATGTAATTTAGATAATATAGAAATTAACATTAAACCGTTAAAAAAGTATACTTTGAGATATAATAGAAATTAACTTTTAATCGTTTAAAAAGTATATCGACGTTTAACCGTAAACGATTATTCGGTTAATGTTTTATACATATTTTTTTTACTATTATATTATAAAAAACAAGATTTAAGCCTCTTTAAAACAAAATCGGTTAACCTTAAAACCGATTATTCGATTAATCGTACGTATAGAAGCTTATTCTTTGCAACAAATTCAAAAAAAGTTTGAATCTAAAACAAAGAAAACAAATTCATGATTTGGTTAAAAAGTTTGACTACTCTAAAGAAACTCTAAAATAACAGTTTATTTTAATCTCAAAACCGATTATTCCTTTTTATCCTTTGTTAATGGTTAATCGATTAATCGGTAAATCGCTTTTTAAGCACTTTAAGTTGGAACATTTTTGAATCTTGCTCACTTATAATAAAAAATGTAATAGTTTGTCTTTAATCGTTAAAAAAATGTAACGATTATTCGTTTAATTAGTAAAAGATTAGTCGATTAATGTTTTAAGCATATTATAAAAGAACAAAATGTAAACATCTTTACAATAAAATCGGTTAACCTAAAAAGCGATTATTCGATTAATCGTACATATTAAGGCTTTTTTCTTGTAACAAGAGTTCTGAAAACATGGAAACAAATTTATTTAAAAAGTTTTGACTACATTCGTAATATCTTGTCACACAGGTGAAAGAAAAGATTTTACCAGTACTCGCAATGTGCAATTGCAATGCCAAAACAGACTTTTATATTGTTTATGACTTCTTTCCGTTAATAAAATATTAAATTTTCAAACAATCTTGATTACATTTATTTGTTTAGCATTACAAATATTTAAAAGTCGTTTAAAATGAAAAACAATTGTTTTAATGTTTTTGGGATGAGTCACAAAAACAAAACGTTTTAACAATTTTACTGCACTACTCATATTTACATTTATTAAATGGTCGTTTTTTTTTTAATTTTTTTCCATTTTGTATTTACAAAAAATTATTTTCTTTGTTCAAGAACTTATTCGAACGTATTTTCGGCTCAACTCAATAAATAATGTAATGAACTTGACATTATTAAACCAAACACTGAAAGTTAAGAATTTCAATTCCATACTTATCGCCAAAAACAATAGCGTCGAAGTTTTAAAATATTGATTTTGAAAATTTTTTTTTCCTGAATATAGATTATTTCAAGTGCCCTAAAATATTTTTGTTTTTTATCAATAAAAGATAATGAGACAAAATAATAATAATAATATTTAGCAACAAATATTTGTAATTTACCTTTAAAATAAACAGAAAAAGAAAAAACCCGAAATTACTAAAAATGCTATCTATAAGGTCAAGTTCCTGTCGATGACAAAATATTTTTTTTAAATTTTAAAAATTTATGTTTATTTGGCAATGACCATTATTATACTTATTGAAAAGTAAACAAAGTGAGGTAAATAGGCAAACTTAAAAGGTATAAAGCTTGAGGAGCAGAAGCTTTGCCACCAGAGTCTATTTAATAGACCAAGAAATTGCCGCCAGAATCACACAACCGAATATTGTGCAGACCTGGAGATAAAAAACTATAGACTGCTTGTGGACTAAAGGTACTGTAACCAAGTTAACGAAAAAGGACGATCTCAGAGAATGTAACAACCGGATATGCATCACGGTGATCGACTCCGTAAACAAAACACAAGCTACAATAATTCTGAGGAGGCTAAACTGAGAGATGAACAAGCAGGGTCTTGGAATATATTCAACAAGGAAGTAGACGACGAGGAAGACCCAAACTTGGCGCAGAACCCAACCAAAAAACCTTGCAGTTATTGATAAATCATAGGAAGAAGCGAAAGTTATTGCAACAAATATATTAAGTTGGATATGTATCTTGTTGTTGTTTTCTCGAGGAATGAATAAAGAGAAAAAAAATTTTTTTATATATTTTTTTTACAAGTACATATCTTTTTCTTTTAAATTAATGTGGTATTGAGATTCAATTTTATTTAAATATGTAACTTAACGAAAGTAAAAAGACAAATCCTCTATAAACAGTAAAATAAAAAAACTTTTATATTATAGTAAACAATATTTTTTTTTAAAATTTATTAGAAGTAATTAGTATTGTGGTTATTTTATTGAACCGTTAGTGGTTTTTCATCCAACTTTTGATATTTTAATTATTTTTATGAAGAAAGGAATTTTACAACATGAAATTAATTAAAATTTATTGATAATTTTTAATTTTTGACTGAGCTGGGTATTGAACACGGACAGGTTGCCCAGACTAGTTTCGATTGTAACCACACAATCTATTCAGTGGGGTTTGCTGTTTAGCTCTCACCGCCATTGACGACGGATGACGTTATTAGAAGTTTCATGACAAATCCAGGGGTAAACGCGAATTAAATCGGTTTTCGGTAGATCCCATAAAAAACTCTATTTCTTTTTTTTAAGGTTTAGACTACTAATTACAGGAGGCCAATTCTTGTTTTATGAACCTGTGAAATTAAAAGTTTTTTCACATTTTTATAAATAGCATCTTGATTCCTGTTTAGTAAAATATAAAAAATGGCTTAAAAATGTTTTCACATGAAAAAAATTGGAACGAAACAAAATATTTTTCACAGTTATACAACAGTGTCGATTCCCTTTTTGTGATAAAGTGAAAACTGGTGCCAAGATATTTTAATATGAAAAAAAATTTTACATAGAAAATTTGTTTGTGAAAATGAATTAATTACTATGAGGAAAGTGAGCCAGTGGAAATCAGAGGAATAAATAATAAACCCTTTAGAAGTGAATATGGACATGCAAAATAAACGCCACTAATCACATATTTAAAGAATTGTAACTGTTGATGGCGCCAAACTTAGAGATGGGAAGTGAAAAGAACCATTAGTATTGCCTTGATAAGGGTAGAGAAAATTTTACCTCCATATAAAATGAATTCTTATTTTCATTTATTTAGAAGCTAATAAAGCTATTTATCTTTATGAGTATCAATTAGGCATTGATAAGCAGCATTTTTTTTCTTGGTGTGTACAATGGAAAAAGTATTGCATTAATTTAAAGTTGATATTAGTTAAAAAGCTTCACCAAAGGTGGTTAGTTAGACTGTATATCTATGGTTTTCATGGGCAACCGAATTTCCTTCTTTTAAACGCTAAAAATTCTGAAAAAATATGAGCCAATTCCGGGGTTTCAACGTTATAACCAAGTTCAAAATATGTTTAAATTTGGTCACCTCCAACAAAACTATTTTTAGACAAAATTTGAAACATATTATGTTTAAATTTAACCGAACATCTTTTGGTTAGTAATAACTAAAATATGTTTAACATTTATAATAGCATGGTTGATTTTCAACCAAAGCATGTTGCTCTTAGAAAAGAGGAAAATACTATTGTTAATTTAAAAACAAATTATTGTCATATTTAACCATAACATGTTTAGAGGCAACCATAATATGGTTGTGGCTTCTTGATGGAGGACTAATTTAACAATAATATGTTTGTCGGTGACAATAGTATGGTTAAATTTAAACATAATATGTTTAAAATTTTGTCTAAAAATAGTTTTATTGGAGGTGACCAAATTTAAACATATTTTTTCTTTGCGTGCGGTTGCCCATGAAAACCAGTAATATATGAAATTAGATTCGGCATAGTCGAATATGCGTTGCACATTATATTGCTATGGCTATGTTTGCTCTTCTGTACAAACTTTACACTTCATACGCGCAATAAAACAATATCCCCGTCAAAGAAAAGATTATTACTATAACGAAAATAAATGCCTTCGACGGTTATGAAACGCCAGGAGAAGGATTTAAACCCAGTTAAGCCATATCACAAAATACCAATAGCAATATTGAGTAGTCACTTAGTGCATCTGTGGACGACTGTTCAGGAAATGTTCCCACTTGAAGCGATGCAATATCTGGGGGTAAAGCTTCAGGTGCTGGCGTTAAGTATTTAAACCAACAAGAAAGACGAAGATCAGGACTTGCTAAACTGAAAATATGTAACCTCCTAAGACGCGAATAAATAATTATTTTAAAGAAGCAACAAAAGATACTTAAAAACAAACAAGATTTATTTGGAATGTTGCTTTAAAAGAATTTGTATTATTTTATTTTGAATTTGATTTAAAATGTTGATAATTTACGAGGGCGGATCAATAAGTCCGTGACTTTCTGAATGAAACATATTTTTTTTTACGAAAAAAAAACTTTATTTTTCAACATAATCTCCTTTTAGCTCAATACACTTAGTACAACGTTTCTCCAATTTGTGTATCCCTTCCAAAAATACGATTTTTCGAGGTCCATAAAATAGGCATTTGTTTGACCAATAATTTCATCGTTGGAGCTAAATCTCTTTTCACCGAGCCATTTCTTTAGGTTCGGAAATAGGAAATAGTCACTGGGGGCTAAGTCCGGAGAATATGGCGGATGAGGTACCAATTCGTAGCCCAATTTAGGTAATTTTGCCATTGAGACTGCACACGTGAGGTCGTTTTTTTTTAATCCTCGTTAAATCGGTCCAATAAGGTGGCATAATATTCGCCGTTTATTGTTTTTCCTTTTTGAAGGTAATCGATGTGGATTATCCCGCGTGCATCCCAAAAACCATTGCCAAGGCCGACAAACTTACCTTGGCCTTCTTCGGAGCCGGTTCACCCGGAGAAACCCATTGTTTAGACTGCTGCTTGGTCTCCGGAGTGCAGTAATGGATCCATGTTTCATCCACAGTTACAAAACGCCGCAAAAACTCAATCGAATTGTGGTTTAACAACTCCAAACAATCCTTTGAAGTTATCATATGATTACGTTTATGGTCAATTGTAGTTACAAAAGTTTCATAGGTACAAATTGAATTAACATTATTTGCTTTATGAAAAGCTAGAGTGATAAATTTCAATGAAAACGAAAATGAATATATTTTGTTCACTTCACATTATCATAAAACAGGACTTCGCCCCCAGGTATTAGATTAAACGAATGTTCTTGTTTTATTTCTAGTTAAATTTTGATATGAACAGGAATATGAAAATTCTAGTCTGTTTTAAATTTTTCGTTACACTTTTTCGATTATTCGTTAACATTTGGAGACATGTATTTTACTTCTCTGTTAATTCTTCTAGGATGTCTTATATTTTAATAATTACATTTATTTAAATTACAGTTTCTTATAGGGGTAGCTTCCTTTAATTACGAATAATCGGTTTATTTTTTGAAATGGTTTTGTTACCAAAAGTGTCTTGATTTTAAATTTTGTATAATTCGAAAATACATTTTTAGTCTTAAAGTTAGATAAATAGTCAATTGATTTTTTAATCAGCAGATCTTTTGGATATAATTTAACTTAAGTCTTCAATTAATCTTAAAATCAGTTATTTGGTGAATCGCATAATCGAAACAATTTTAAAACGATTAATTACGATGTTATGCTTACGCCGATTTTATGCTTCAATTTTTATGATTTGAGAAAGTCTTATAAACAATTAACCGATACTTGAGTAACCGAATAATCGCTATGAATATTGAACAACGAATTATTGTTTTTCAAATTTAATATTTAAATTGATTTTAGAATGTTTTTCTCGAAAAATTGTTAAAAATATAACAATTATTCGATTAATCGTACAACAGATTATTCGGATAAAAAGTTATTCGATTAATCGGAGAAAGGTTTATTCGGATTGTTGTTATTTTTATTAACAAAAGCACTTTATTCAATTAAAAGTATATGTAAAAATTTGTTTGAGTCAAATGTTTTGATGAATCTAACATTTCTACACGGTCTTATTAATCGTATTAATTTTGGAATTATAGATAAATTTGGATCCTTTGGACCTAAGACTTTAAATACTAAATTTTCAATATATTTAAAGAACTTTTTTTCTTATTCTACGCATTGCATTTAAAATCTCGCCAAATTTTCGTTGTAGGGTATTCATAAAAAGTACCCAATATTCCAAACCGTAAATAAATTTAGGCTGTTGAAAGCAACAACAAAATTACAAAATATTTATGACAATTGTTTGTGCTTTCAATGTTATTGTTGGGCGTTGCGCTGCGTTGTACATGATTAGGGCCTTAAGTATTTGCCAATAGCGTTAAAAACTCTGATTCTTAGCGTTTATTCAAGTAAATACTTTAAGAAAAAACGCAATTTGTTATCTTATCATGAACAACGAATAAAATAAACGAAATATTTACTCAAACAAAAACAAAGAAATTAAAATTGTTTCAACAAAATTACCACCGTTCGCCTACTGTTCTAATTTTGACGCCAAATTTGATTTTGGGACAAAAACAAAACTCTTCTTATAATTGAAGTTTTTAAAAGCGAAACTAGTATTTTTATAGAATAATTTTTGTTAAATTTATTTTATTATTTATTTTAAAGCTGTGATGAATTTTAATGATTCTATTTGTATTTGGAAATATTTAATTTTTTAAAAACTTTTTTTCTATACAAAAAGACAACAACAACAAAACAAAATGTATGTTAAATATGAAAAAAGATTCTATTCTCTAGTTTAGCACATAAATTAATAAATAAATATTCAGAACGGATCGATAGCCATAAAAAAGAAACAAATTGTTATATTATTTTGGCGTCGATAAAAAGTACGCTATAGTTGGTATCGAATACGGTGACATTGATTCAGCTCAATGACTTTAATAGTTGTCCTTAAGGTACATAAATGACTTTAACAATTAAAAAAGAAGTGATTGAAGTCGTTAAAAAATAGTTCAGCTAGTAAAATATACTTTTTATTTAACTTGGAATGATTATTTATGTCTCGAATAATCGATTAATCGCACTAAAAACAAATAAAAAAAAA
The DNA here is from genome assembly GCA_943735925.1 of Pollenia amentaria. Taxonomy (NCBI): domain Eukaryota; kingdom Metazoa; phylum Arthropoda; class Insecta; order Diptera; family Polleniidae; genus Pollenia; species Pollenia amentaria. Next base: position 174,815,203 of record OX031010.1, on the reverse strand, counting down.
ACAAAACTGATAAATATTTTTTTAAAGAATAATTTTTCGAAAGAAAAAAAAGGAGACTGCTAAATTTACAGAAAAACTTAAATTATTCGATTATTCGAAAAATCTTAAACACCAAAATAATCGATTAATCTTACTAAAACTTGTCAAAAATTTTAAATGTTATTTAAAAGGTTGATTTTTTTAAGAAAAAAAAAAAAAACTTCTAAGTTGAAAGAAAAATTTAAATTATTCGATTAATCGAAATATTTGCTAAAATAAAGAAAATCCAGAAAATATCGCATAATCACATTAAAAATTTCAAATATTAAGAGCTAAAAAATGATTAATTTTGTTAGAACCTTTTAAGAATGAACTGAAAAAATTCATGGAAAAATAATCACTAATTGATTAAGTGATTAACCGAATAATCTGGAAAAAAAATTATTAACAAAAGTTTAATATTGTTTGTTTTGTTAAAACTTAAATAAATAAAAGACAAATGAACTAAATTTACTGAACGTTTTAAATAAATTGATTAATCAAATACTCCTTTAAACAAGAAATATGGATAAATTATATTTAAAACCTAAATTTATATTAAAGGATTTTTTAAAAAATAACAAATATTAAAAAAATACTATTCTTTAGAAGTGAAGGAAATCTAAGTTTAATCGAATAAGCGATTTATTGTATCTAAAACGTTAAAATAGTTTTTTTTATTGAAATAATTTTTTTTAATAACCTTTTATCATTTTGGATCATTCAATTAACAAAAGAGTCCTTTAAATTAACATTAAAAAGTAACGAATAAATTCAAAAATTTCAATGCTTTATAAATTAATCGTAATAAAAATATCATTGTTTTTCAAAAAAATATTTTTTTAAACAAATTGAATCTGGGAAATTTTTCTTTTCATAAGCTAATTTTTTATATTAAAATTTTTTTTTTCGAATTTATTCTATGAGCTTAAATTGAGTTAGGTATTTTATAAAGCTTTTTGTAATAGTTCTATTCCTTAAATTTTTAGGAATGACTTTATACACTACCAGATACAAGATAATAGTCTGGTAGTGTATAAAGAAAAATAAAAAAAAATATTTGTTAAACTTTAATAAATCAAAGGAATATTATACAATTTTAAAGAAATCTATCGATAATTCGGTTAATCATTAAATAGTTTTAACAATTAAAAAAATGTAAGGGAATGTAAGAAAAGATAAACTCACTGTTTTATTGTTGGTATTTTGTTTAAGCTTTGATATCGTTGCAAACAGGACGTTTTGAGTGTAGGTAATTCTAATTCCCTCTGTGGTCTTGTTTGCTGATAGCTTTGGAACGTTTCCTGATGATCTGGCCTAAGCAACCAGTAAAATGCGCATAGGAACAGCTTATCCTCCAACAATAAATATCAGTATTTTTAGCAATTATAAAAAAGGGAATTAAGCACAATAAATAAAATCTTTTAAAGAAAAAAAAAAAAAAAAAAAATTGTGTATTCCAAAAAACAACTTTTTTGATAATAAAAAATTAAAAAAATTGCTTTTTTTTATATATGTATGTATATAAAAAAAAAAAAATATAAATCAAATAAAGAAGATTTCACAAAAAACAAAACTGTTTTATTTTAGCAACTCATGTAATCTATTTAAATGAGAAAAAAAAAAATAATAAGGTTATTTAAACAAATTCGAAAAGAAAAGGTAAGATTGCAAAATATTTTGATCACTGGGAAAACAACAATCGAAAATTGGTCAGCAACATTTTCACTGGTGTTCATAATAGAGCAACAATTTTTTTCACTTCCATACACATTTTCCATTATGAACCCGATTGGAAATTTTGGCCACAACAATATTACGTATTTATTGTTATTTATTAAAACAATTTGTTGAAATTTAGATATTTTAATTAGGCTTAAGTTCATTGAATTTAATTTTCATTAAATTATTTTTATGAAGACAGGAATTTTACAACATGAAATTAATTAAAATTTTATTGATAATTTTTCATTCTTGACTGCGCTGAGATTTGAACCCAGGCTTTCACGGACAGGTTGCCCAGACTAGTTTCGATTGTAACCACACAATCTCGTCGGTGGTGTTTGCCGTTTTTCTTAGACCCCTTTCAGACAAGCAAAGTTTACTTTGCAAAGTCTTGAGTTTATAGAAGAGAAGGGAAAAGAGCATATCGGGGGAGTACATACTTTGCTGTACTCACAAATTCGTTTTGTTTTTCGTTCGTAGATTATACCTGAAGTTGGCTGCAACTTTATATTTATATACAGCGTTACCAGAATCTTTGGAATAAAAATTGTCATATGGCGAAAGAAATCATATTTTGAAAAGGAAAATCTTAAATTTTTTTTCTTAATTTAAATTTTTTAAAACAAGGGCAAAATAGTAAGAATTATTTATTTTTTATAAAACCATACTTCTTATTATTTAAATTGAAATACATATAAACATAATTCGTCAGTATATGAAACTTTATAAAAATACATTTTTTCTTTCCATAAATATTTTTTTTATCAATATTCTAACTGCCTATTTCCGATGTACGAAACAATTATGTACTTCTTAAGGTACGTTCAGACTAATGAAATATTTAACGAAAATATTTGTTCTGATATTTGCTCCAAGCTGTGTGAAACAAAAAAATATTTTGTTAATGTTCAAACTAAGCTCAAATATTTGATAATTTTTGTTTGATGAAACAGTTGGCAAACAGTGTTAAATAAAATAAATTAATTCATGTTTGCCATGCGTTCAGACTAAAAGAAATATTTGCATCAAATAATTATTTAATGAAAGTGTTCAAAAACAAAAATATATTTCTCAAATAGTAAAAATGAGCGCAAAAGCTAATTTATTTATTTTATTCTGTGGAATAAAATCTTTTAGTGTTAGAACAGGAGAATGTAGAAGAAGAAAAAAATGGAAGCTACTGGGTAACGGGAACATGGCTAAAATTTGTGAAAAATTGCAAAGTTGGTAACAAACCCTTAAATATATTTGAAGTCGCTAAATCAGTTAAAAAACAAAATGTCGAGAAAAAAAACATCATTTGAGATAAAAATCTTTAATCATATTTTTGTTAAAAAAAAATAATCCAAAATATGATAAAATCATCATTCTGGCAACGCTGTTTATATATTATATTCAAACAAGAGAAAACAAAAATTTGTCAAATTAAACTTTGTGTGTCTGAGCACCAAACAAAGTTTAAAAGAGAATTCAACAGACTTTGTCAAAGTAAACTTTGCCTGTCTGAAAGGGGACTACTCGGCTATTGCAGCCGGATGACGTCAATAGTCAAACATCAATCCTTAAACCAAATGGTATTTCACTTTGGTAGATCGAAATAAAATAACTACAATACTAACATTTTGTTGAAATTTTCATTCAAAACAAAATAAAATTATTTCATATAAACGTCATATACATTTTCATACATACTGTTGCTGAAGTAGAAGAAGACTCAACTTTTTAAAAAAATTTTGTTACATTTTTGTTAAAAAAATTAAAGGAAAATATATGAAATACTTTGGGAAGAAATAAGATAGAAGAAAAAACAAAATTGTTGCTAACATTGTGTACGAGGCTTAATTTTATTAAAAGGCTAGAGGGAATTTTTCATTCGGAGCGGTACCTTTTTGCCTTAAACTTTTTACTAGAAGTAAAAGCCAATAATTTTTGCACCTAAAGTAGGGTGTCCAAGCGTTACTTTTTTCGTTTTTTAACAACATTTTTATTTTTTTCTAAAGACTTCATAATGTTTTTTTTTGTATTTAAATTTTTGTGTGTTTTATTGTTTTTGCAAACAATTTAATTGTGTTTTTGTCTTTTATATAATAAAAAAAATATAAAATAATTTGTTTACACTCATCATATTTTTTTACACGCAAATAATAAGACACATTCAGTTTTGAGCGAAAAAAAAGTAAATGACTCATTTAAGAGTTTCGTTTAACAAAAGAAATGCTAATTTTTGTCAATACTTGGAAATTAAATGGTTAATAAAATTTTGTTTTTGTTTTCAGAAGAAAAATTTATAAAATAAAAAAAAATACTAAAAATTATTTTTTAAAATATTGCCTGTTTCTTTTTGGTAAAAATTGATTAAAATTTAAATTAAATTGGTAATATGGGAAATATTTGAAACAATCGTAAATAAATGCATGCCTCTCTTTAATTCTTTAATTTTAAATATTAAAGGTTCATTTCGAAATTCAATTAAATTTTAATAGCCATTACAGTGAAACCCTAGTGGCCAGTTGGTAATGAGTTAGTTTATCAGTGTAAAAGGGCACCATACACTATCAAATTGCTTGACGTCAAGGCGAATTCATTCGTGTGCGTGAATTCGGATTGAAATCTAAATTGTTTTGCTTTTTCATTAAACCAATGTATGTGTCACACATACAATTACATTTTCTCTAATACTACCATAGTGCTTGATCAGTACTTTTGATAAGTGTATGGTACCTTAAGGGTTAAGGGTTTGATTCCCACTAGAGCCTCTGGTATGCTTTAGTGCAAATGAGATAAATGTATCCACGTTTCTATTGCGCGGTAAAATTAAGTTAGAATACAATTTGAAATCGTATTTGTGATACATATTATAATAAATAAATAAAATAGAACTAATTCAATGTTATAGGAAAAATGCTACATTTTTTACCAGAAACAAGTGGAATACTTTAAGAATTGTTATTATTTTTAATAATATTTGATATTTTTTTGCTACCTAATTTTGGCCGAAATTATACTCAAATAAAAATATTTTTAGAAATTTACAACTATTAAAAAGAAAACACGTAGTCATGGTGACATTTAACAAAATTATTATTGATTTAACAATGCCTTCCTTTTTTGCCATTGCAAAAACATATTTTTGTATATATTTCTTTTTAAAGGTTAATTAGTTATTTTTAGAACACATTAAAATTGACTAAAAACGGTCATGATGACCCAAAATTTTTTAAATGAAATTTGCATAAAGCAAACGGATTACATTTTACTAACAGCCTGGCTAACAATTTCGATCGACAACTTAAGCGAGCGACATCAAATCACAAGCCAAAATCTTTATAGCCAAGGCGAATACAAATCAGGTGATCTCGAGAGATTAGCTGAAAATTTTTTGGTCCGTGCAATTTGATCTAATTTGTCGTTCTCATTTTTCAAAATTTTTTTCATACATTGGTTTCATTGAAAATCAGTTGTCAAGATTTTGAAAAATCCAAAAAAAAAACAAACGAGTAAATGCAATAATTCTGTAACTTTTAATTATTGTTAAACAGTTGTTAAAATTTTCAACTTGTTTGTTGTTTGCACTAGCGATTGTGCCATTCTCTAAAGAGCCAAATAAACCTCTCAAACGGCAATGGGCAATCTTAAATTTGACTGGTTTTTGGTATTTTTAAAATTTTATGGCCAACATTTTTGTGCAACATTTCATCCCCCCTCCCCCTTTTTCCGAGGTATTTATTACAATTTGTTAGAAAAATTTATAAAATAAATATTGAAATATAGAGAGAGAAATAAAAATATTTTAATTTATTTAATAAACAAAAAGCGACCTTAAGCTTAAAGAATATATATAAAAATATAATATTTGTTAGAATTAAGCGAAAAAGGCGTTATGAGCGGGAGTTAATATGTTCGATAAAAATATTTGCCATAACATTTTCTACAAAGTTGCTTAACATACCCTACAACTCAGATGTAAAGAAAACATAGCTTTATATACCGACATGATGTACGAGCAGCCCGAAAGGGTGAAACTTTAACCCCCCTAAAATAAAATTCCGATGTGATTTTTTAAAACAACTACTCACGTATATTTTCCTTTGTTGTACAGTGATATCAAAAAGCCTTTTCCAACTTATAAATTTCCTTAAGATAATATATTTTTTATATTTTTTATAAACAAACATTTCTAAAGAAGTTGTTGGGTATTAAGTGGGGAACAGAATATTCGCTGTAGTACAACGTTACGAATAGCGCTGCAGACTGTGAAAAGTTAAAAAGGCAGTTTGTAAGTAGTGTCCAGGGAATACGTAGTTGTTGTAGTCGTTGCAGTTGAAGCGCAAAGTTCAACATTTTGAACTTTGTTGCGCTACAGAGCATTCGTCAGCTTTAAACTTCTACTACAACTACTTTATTCTGTTCCAGGCCTTAAACACAAACCAAGGAGAATTTAAACAGGTGACCGCACGAGAGAGAGAGAGAGTTCTGCTGGCTGTAATTTATTTTGGTATAGATTTTGACATTTAGAATACATAGAGCTATATACAAAAAAAAGGGAGAGCCAGCTCAAAAGCGAATTCATACAGGTGCCCGCATCATGAGATAGAGTTATGCAAGCTATCCTTTTTTTAAAAAGAACTTTGTATATTGTTTTTATAAAAAGTTAGATAGAATGTCAAAATTATTTATTGAAAACATAAACAACTGATATTTTTGTTTATAAAATATACACAATTGCTTTAGAAGCTAAATCTTTTTCCTGTATTGCACATTTATTGTGGCTTCACTTGCGCACTTTTTATTCACTGATTTTATATTTTATATTCACTGTTTTTTGTTTTACAAAAAATTTAAATAAGTTTTTTTTCAAGCACTTAGATTTTTATTGAATTTTAAATTTTAACTAATTTTTTCACTAAATATAAACAAAGTTTGGCATTCAGTATACACACAAATAAATAAACAATAAACAGATGACTCGAAAAAGTCACTTGTATGAATTTGCCTTGAGACAGCATAACTTTCTCTCTCTCTTTCTTTCTGATGCGGTCACCTGTATAAATTCGCCTTGACACAAACAGATGACTTTATGATAATAATGACCATTTTCTCAATGTATGGACAATTTGCCTGTTACTTAATGTCGACATAAATTTATTAGACCGATAAACTCATCGTTAAATATTTTGGTTTTCTCAATATACCGGCAAAAAACATTGTTTTCAGTTGGTACCACCTCTCAAAATACATGTAAAAAGTTGCGAGTCAGCTGATTGAATTTATCTGTACGGTAAATAAACGACAAATAAATAATTGGCAGATGAGTGTCGGTTAGCTTTGCGACAGAATAGAAACAAATGAGATATTGAGAAAACCAAATTTCCTTAATATGGGAAAAAAGATATCATCGGCTAATGAGAAAGGGGCCAAAAGAGTTGATGATAATGTTACAGAATGGCAAAATCGTTCATTTGGCCTCTGATATTAAATATTTTTCTTACTCTGGCAGTGGGTAGACAATGAATGACAAATAAATGTGGTTTTCTTTAAATTATGTTAAATAGTTAATTTTGTGTTAATTTTTTTTTAGGAAATTCCCTTTTTCATTTATTATTTTAATATATATGTTTAGCTTAAAATGAGTCATTAAATTTTGAACTAAATTATTTAATTTTTTACAATTTCATTTGTTTAATGTGAAACTTTAAACAAATTGTATGTTTTGTTTATAAATGAGTTTGTTGTCTTTTATTGTTTCGGCACTCCCTAAGTCTACTTAATTTTTTTTCTAAATTCAAATTTTTTTTCTCTTTACTATTATATTATAAAAATGTTAACAATTTTTTTTTTTATATTTTAGTATCTAAGGTTCTTTTGATGATGTCACAGTAAAAACGTATTTTGATTATTTTCTTCGTTGTGAATATAAATTTTTATCTAAAAAATACATTCAAATAACTGATAATGAAATGTTTAGCTAAACGACGTGCAATTTATTTTTGAAGAATCGACAGACGTTTGTCAAATTATAAAATAAATATTTTGAATATTTTGTGTAAACTAAAAATAAATGTTACTACCTTATAGAATTCAAATACAGTAAAAGCTTTACTAAAGGGCAGATCTTTCAGTCGGACAGCTCTCATAGACAAACGATTTTCTAAGTTCTTTGGTTTTCTAAAGAACCAAATAAACCACACAAACGGTTCCACAAGCATATAAAAAAAGTATGGAGAATCTTATTGTTGTTAAACGGCTTGTGTAGTTTATTTAGCCCTTAAGTTCCCTTTTTTACACATTAAAATCAACGATCACATTGATGGACATCTGCCGTCAGCGGATTAAATTTCGCCGATGATCGGTGTCCGCCTGCGACATCTTTCACTGTACATTTAATTGAAATGTTTAACTAAGAAAGGAAATAACAGGAATTAATTTTTTAAGTTAAAAAAAAACTAAATAAACTTCTGGCATTTTTTAAAGATTTCAGATTTTTGAAAATTTCTTTTATTTAAACAAACCACTGTCATTTTTTAGATAGATTTTTTTAATCTTTTTAACCATTTAATAAATTATAAAGTAAATGCCCTTTGTATCCATAAGCCCACATATGAAAAGTCTTAAAACATTTCATTGCAAATGTTGTGTGTTTATTAGCATCACCAATAAAGAGTTAAATTTTATATATTTCTTTTTTTCTTCAGAAATTCCAATAAATTCCGTTTTTTAGACTTTAGTCTCTATCATTAGCACTAACTAGACTTATAAGGACAGTTTTTGTATCTGAAACTATGAGATGCATTAAAAGTATCTTTTTTACATTCACACAGTGGAGAAAGCTTGAAAAAATGGGGAAATAAATTCGTAGTTAATAAAAAAAACTCGGGAAGTCTAACATTAACCACGTTGCGTTGAAATAATAACGGAACAATCAGTCGAACTTCACTCTCCGTTATGTTTAACATTCATCGACGATACATCACGCTGCAATATGGAATGCACTTTGCTGTATGGGAACACCAGAAAAACTTATGACAATTATCAAGGCACTGTTCGAAAATGCTAAGTGCCGCATCCTACACGAATACGTAATAAGTTGTCGAATAAGTGGCAAGTGCTATTCAACGTAGTTATTGACAGCATTATAGCAAAAATAACAGCAACACGTAGAGGTATCACTTGGCGGCTTAATGGTCTCCTCGAATATTAAGATTATACAGCCGACATCTGTTTGCTTTCATTTACGATTTGCAGCCAGAACTTAACAACATTGAAGCCGAAGCTGCGATTTGTGGTCTCAGAATTAATATTCAAAAACCCGAAGCCATGAGAATCAAAACAATTAATATGAAACCGTTCACACTACAAAAACAACATATTGAAGACGTTTAATCCTTCTGCTTCCTGGGCAGCTTGACAACAGCAACTGCAGGCTCGAGATCTTTTCAGTAGAGATAAATACGTGTTTTTTGTGCCACAAAGGGCGGCAAAACGAAACGGTTTATAATATTAATTTATAAATTTTCAGTAAAGACAAAAGACGGGCTTATCGCTTATATCAATTGTTTCCAATTTAGCGTTTTTCATGATAGATTAAGCATTTTTGAAAGTCATTTGACATGATAAAAATGAATTTAGCGTGTAGCATATTTTCTAGCATTATTTAAAATCTTCCAGCATTTTTTAGTTCTTGTAGTATTTTTAATATTTTCCATTAATATTAAATACAAACATAAAAGAAAAGAAAACGGAAGGTTCTAACATTAAATTAGATCTAAAAAATGCAACAATGTAAATGCTCATTAATGTGGATATGGTAACCCTTTCACTGAAATAAAAATCAAAATATGAAAAAAATTTCAAAAATTAGAAGACCCTATTCACAAAAGCTTCGCAAAGATTGTTTAAAGCACCTAAAGTTTCAAGAATGGGTGAATGAAATAGATGACTTAGAAAAACCTTTTGCAATCACTGCATATGTGATTTTATTTCTAAATTTAGTGGTCTGGAACGACATGCAGAAAGAAGAAAGCAGTAAAATGCTACGGGCATAATTAAAAACTATCTTAACACTTTAAAAAGAGTTTGTTAGAAAGTTCAGCAGAGGCGGTATTTAGTTTATGTGCTGTGCACTGTTCGGTTGCACCTTTCGTTCATCTGACAAACCTTTGTAAAAGGCAATATGACAACTAGTCGCGGAAGCTGAAGGACAAAATGCAACATGTTATAAAAAATGTGCTTGCCTCCCTTGCTTTAATGAAGATCTTTCTTTATTTTTTATATACATTTTTTAAACATTTATTCTAGCATTTTTTACTCAACAAGTTTTGGCAACACTGCTTACATCACAATGAGTTTCTCTAAAGGGGGAACCGTTTGACAACTCTTATATATAAATTTTCAGTAAAGACAAAAAAGGGGGGTTTTTATTTCAAAGGGTTCCTCTAAAGGGGGAACAGGTTTATAGTTTAAATTTATAAATTTTCAGTGAAGACAAATTTTTGGCAAAATTCTAGAGAAATTGATCTAAGATTTTTGCAAAAGTTTCTTGCAAAAATTAAAAATGTGTAAACTTAGAGTTGACTCCCTTTAAAGGAACCAGTACGATATGAGAACGTTTTTAAAAATCGGTCAATCTGTTTAGAAACTGCAGATTTATTCCTCATTTTTTTTTTTTTTTTTTTTTTTTGCAAAACCTCCCTATTGTGCAATTGCATATAAATAAAAACAAATATTCTCTCATATACCGGTCTTGATTTTATAGTATCTTCAAGAATTCTAAAAGCATCTATAAAATGTTTTAAGCAAAAAAAAAAAAAAAAAACAAACAGGATTGTCGGTTTAACAACATTCTTTTGTTAAACTCTTTTACTTTTGCCACAATCTATAAATTTTATTTAAAAAGGAAATTGTCTATTTTTTTTTACACAAAAAAGGGCACAATAAATATTTGTTTGTATTTATTTTCTGAACAATATTAAAAAATTACTGAAAGAACAAAAATAAAAAAACAACTGTTAATAGATCAACGAACTGACAGTAATAAATTAATTTTTTTTAAATTTTTGTTTTTATCCTCACTCCTCATCAGTAAATTAATGAAAAAGATACAAAAGTATCTTTTTTGTATGTACGAGTATATAAAAAAGTTTATATAAAAAATCGTTTTTGTTTTACATCTTGTGCATGTAGTTTTTGTTGTCACTTGTTTTCGTATCCAGTAGTTTATTTTTCTTTTCTTTTTTTTATTCGTATTTGATTATAACGGGAATTATACGAAAAAAAAGGTTCGCGCTCTTTGTGCGTGAAACAGAGCTGTAAAAAACTGCAAACAATTGTTATTGAAATTAAAATGATTTCAACCAAACTGATTTCATTCTTTGATTTCAAAATTACTTTTTATTTCAAAACGAAATCTGGTCAAAATTGCAATATTTTGTTATTTCAATCATTTTAAAATCATTGAATGCAATTAATTTAATTGCAGTCAATTCGATTGCAATCAAATTTTTATTGAAATCTTGTGTCAATTCCTCTGAAATCTCAACTGAAGTGGAAGTCCAACGAAATAATATACACTTGGATTCCAGCGATTATAAACTAAAACTGACATTGTCGACAATTCAAAATTATCAGAGTCAGCCTTATTTCTAGAAGAAGGCGATCCATTTAAAAATAACGAGGATTTTACTTCTAATTTGAGTTTGATTGGAATTACTGGATTTGATTGCAATTAAAGTAAGTATATATTGTTCATATCGCTCACTTAACCAAAAACAAGCACAACTTAAAATTTTTCAAACATTTTTTTTTTCATAAACCAATTCATACAAAATATTTTTGATTAATAAAAGGTTTATTACACAAATTTTCATAGAAAATGCATTTTATAAGCCTGCTATACACCTAAAATATTTGTTATGAATATGGGGGCTAATCTGTAGCGATCACGAAAATTTGCGTCACTGTCTTCTTTAACTTTTTTTCTTTAGCATTAGTGAAACTTAATTGGATTAAAAAATTTGCAACCATGTTCTTGAAGCCAGTTTTCTGCCTCTCCTAAACATTTTTGAATTTTGAGCTGTGCCTGTTTATGAGTTAGTGTGGGATATGAATTGATTTTAAAAAATTGATTCCACGTTTTTTATCATATTGATATCATGATTTCAAACTGAAATCATACAATCAATTTTCCGATTTAGAATGCAATCAACGCAAACTGACACCAAAGTAATCCCTTGATAGGTCTTTGGTGGTAGGGAACGTTTCACTTTTTATGAATGCGACCTATCACTTTTATATGGGGCTGTTATTGGAGGGGGTCAATTGACACCTAACAGCCACCATATGACAAGTCACACATCTATTCTCAATGAACGTGTTTAGTGATAGTTAATAAAATAGAGTATTATTTCAATAAAACACTAGGACTTGTTTTACTTAATTGAAGAACCAAATTTTAGAAAGTCCCAAAAAATGTGTTAAACCACCGGTAAATACCATACTGTAATTCATTACCTTTTTTACCTTTTGGTTTTTCATAAACCAGTTAAAGGATTGGTTCTCATTTCACTGGTCATGAGTTTTTTCTTTTTGTACTTGTTCCATTTTCACAAATCCCAGAACCAGTCTGCTGGAACAATTGACACAAATTTCCCGCAGGGCAACTATTAGCGAGAAATTATCTGCTTGCAATTAAATCGATTGCAATCTCTTACAGCTCTGGCGTGAAATAAGAAACAAAATACATACATACTTATACATTTTCAGTCATAAAATTGTTATAAATTTTGTTTTTATTAATGAATCGTATTAGTTAGTTCTTTAGTCGATGCAGTAGAAAGATACATTTAAAAGGCCAGGGGTTCTGAAAGAAGTTCCCTACATTTTTAATAACCTAAAAGTGCAATTAGTGAAAATGTTATCTATTGAAAAACGTATTACAAATTTGCTTGTACTTAAAGATCTTTGCAGGTAATGAATTACTTTACCCATTACCTGGGATAAGCAAAATGTTTTCTTTTCATAATTTAATATTTATAAACTGATCGTGCTTTATCTCATGAAACTAAGAATTAGTCCCACTATGTTCTCCATTAATGTTTAGAAGGGCGGTGGAAGATCGCCTCTTCGAAGTCATGTTGTGCCTTACAAGCGGATTTGGATGCTTTTCCAGTCTTATAATATATTTTGCATGGACTTTACGAAAGTCATCTTTTACCAGTGGAATTTCTAAATCACTACAGATGTTCTCATTTCTTATACACCACGGCACTACAAGGTCTTGGTTCTAAGAATTATCGATTATGCTCTTTGTATAATGTCGATACTGGAAATTTTTACCGTTCCCCATAATTAGCTACAATATATCCAAATCAGTTTCAAAACGATTTTATACAGGATGACTTTATAGTCCAGGTCAAGTTTAGATTCGTCACTAATTAACCAGTGAATTATTGAGGCTGTTAACACCAAGTGAATTGTCTTGGTTTGTATATGTCGACGCTAAGTCAACCCTCTATCCAATGCATGTAACAAAATCAGACTTGGGTATTGTAACATTATTAAGAGGGACAGCTGTGACCATTTTCTCTGCTGGGTCTAAACGTAACGCGATTATTAAACCTCTTTTACTCGAATTGGCCAATTTTTCTACCAGATTTCCGCTTGACTCAGATAGTCATTAACATGCGAACTAAGAATAGCTGTATCATACGCAAATGCGGAAGTGGTCAGTTTGTCGCATTTGAGAAAATCAGAGGTGTATTTTAAATAGCAAAATAAATGCGCAAAGCAATCAATATGAGTTCAGTAAAATTGTAATGCATAAGATTATTGAAGAGCTTTGTATTAATAGTGGCTTCTGACATTTTTTTGGCACCCTAGAGCGTTCACTTATAACCAGAGTGGAGTCAGAGTTGATTTTTATGTACCGGAGTCGGAGTCGAAGTACCCACAAAAACTCGCGACTATGTAAATAGCTATATTAAAGCTCAATGCGGCATGTGATAGAATTAAAATATCGAATTGAAATTTTTACAGAATCATTTTCGTGCTATATTTAACCATTTAAAAGGAGGAATTGCATTAAGAAAAAGAGTCAAATAAGGGCCAGTCTTCTATACATTTAGCATCAGGGTTAGATTAGGAGTCTGAGTTGGAGTCGGATTCGGACTTAAACAATTTCAGCGGTTGGAGTCGGAGTTAGAACTATTTTTTGACGACTCCGCAACCCTGCTAATTACCCTGCGGAAAATGTTTGTCAATTATTCTTCAAACTCTTATTCCGTGACCAGTGAACACAATATTATAACAAAAAGGACTTATTGTGATAGGTGAAAACAAGACATATCACTTAACTGGTGATAATGCGTTTAAAGTCTAGTTACTCCAGAGGAAAGGTAATTGATGCAAAACTAGTCATGTGACTGGATTTTGAGCGGACAGTGGCTTATTCTATCTGGGATCTATAATATTAAAATGCTGTTGGGCTGTTCACTCGGGACAATATCGGCGACAGGCATTATATTAACCGCAATTGAATGTGTCCATTGCAATTATTTCAGTAACCTGTTACAAAGTCTCAAAAAGCCAATAAACACCTTCCTATAACATTGCCATCTTAAAGTCCCCAAGTTCCCAAGTTTATTGTTTCATGTTAAGTGTTAGAACTAGAACTGGTCCCTACCACTTTAGAGCTGCCATTGCCATTATTAAGTCCCCAACTTCCCTTTATATAAATTCATGTAATAAAAGAGTGAACCTTGTTTAATAAAAAATAGCATCAAAATTTAAGCTAATAAAAAACTAAATACATATGTACTGGAAAAAAAAACAAATTTTTGATTAATCGATTAATCGACATAAATTATTCGAACTTTTCGTTATTCGAAAATGAGCAATTTTAAATTATTCGAACAGCTTATCGACCAGAATTAATCGATTAATCGAACAACGGTTAATCGTTTGAATACCCTAGTATATACTATTATATTACAGAAGTGTATTGATATTTTTCATTCTAGAAATTTAATTATAAAGTCATTTCAAAAACCCACTTCTGAATCAATTATTTATTATAACTATAATCAATTACAAAATCGTATCTACTAATATAAAATATTACAGCAAATAAAAGAATTTTCTTAGCCAACCACAATAAAAACTATAAAATTATGAAATTTCTAGACACGTCATTCGCTTTAGTATAAATAGCAATTTCAAGTTGGATCTTTAATAAGTAGGGAAAAAATCAGACATAATAATCTTAATAAATTTGGTTAAAACTACGAAATTATACATATATTTTTCCGTTTATTCACTTGAGAATAATTTGCTAAATAATATGCGTAGCAGCAGCATCATCGTTTGGGAATCCCCTCTCTCACTCCTAAGAATAGTAAGATGGGAATCATTATGATGTGGATGACGATACTGGACTGCTGGTGTTAATTTGTTATATTTTTAAATTGTTTTAATGCACTTTATTTTATCTTTAGGGGGGTCCAGAGGGTTTTTAATTAAAGCCAATTAATTGTTTCTTTTTTGTTTAACAAAATTTAACTTTTTATTAATCATTAGGTTCAAAGTTTGTCTTTTCTTTAGATTCTTAAAAAAATTAAACTTAATAATTAAACATTTTTCTTACTTTTTCTTGTTTGTGGTGCGTGTTGGTTTTGTTTTATTAGAAAACAATTTTTTTTAATTAAATGTTTTATTTTTTTTTTAATTCTTAAACCTTTGCAACTGTTTTATTTAAATATTTTTTATTAATTATATTAATAAAACTTCTTTCTTTAATTCAAAACACTTTGCACTTAAATGTTCTTTCAATATCAATTTGTTAATAATATTTATTTTTATAACTTTTTTGTTTCTTAATTAAAATTTGTTCAAATTCATTTTTTTTTTAATTTTTAAAGTTCGTTCGTTTTATTAATTTCAAAATAAAATTAAAATTCTTTTTTCAAATTGGAATAAAAATAATATTGTTCAAAACTCGTGTTTTAAAAATACAATTTGTTGTTAAACAAAATAGTTTTCTTTTTTAATAATATTTTTTATTTTATCAAGAGGAGGAGCTGTTAACAACCTCTTGCTAAGGCGAGCAAATTTCAACTGATTTTTTAAATTTACAATTTGTTAAAACAACAACCTCATACAATAATTATCGTCATCATCATCATCATCATTTTCATTATCATCTTGCATTGCTTGCTATTTTGTTGCTTTTCAATTGTTTTTGTTTTGTTTTTATCGTTTCTGGTTCCATGTATTGAATAATATCGAACTTTTGTCACTGACTGGCTAACGATCGAAAAGCTTTGCCAAAATCCATAGGAATATAAAGAAGAATAAAGCTTTTGTTGGTGTAAGCACCAGCAGAGAACAAAGCAAACGATTGATTTTTTGCTTAATTTCGTTTTGTAAACTGTTAACAGTGAAAGAGGGAGTAAGAGAGTGGGTGAGTAAGAGATCGTGAGAGAGTGTGTAAATCCGATAGATAATATCTTGTTTGAGTATTCTGTTTTGATTTTTTTTATTTATTTCTTTTAACAAATTTATCAAGAAACTTTTGCTTATTAATGTCAATAAAGTTGCCATTTAAAAGAGTCTTAATATACCCATAAGGGGTATTTTATTATCCATATTCAAGGTACAGGTCTACAACTATTTTCGGTACGTTTTCTGGGCTAATGTGTAGTAAATTTTGGACTTAATCTGGTATTTAAATTAAATCATAAGCGAAATTCATTTCAAATACATAATTCCATTTGTCATTAAGTCTTATGTTGTCTGAATGGTGTCGCTATTTAATAGTTTATGTACTGTTCAAGGCGAAAATGTACTGTTCAACATAAAAAAGAGTCCCTTTTTATTTGTAATTAGGTATATGTAAAATAAATGCCAAACTGCTCTGTCATTTCTCTTTTCAAAATAATTTTCTTTCTGCACATGACGTCAAAATGTTGTCACAAAACACAAAACTTTATAAGATTTTCCTTTAAAAACAAAGCAAAATAGTCTTTTTCAACGTCACACAATCTATCAACAACATAGCGGACCTGTTTAATTGGTCCGTTCATAGTTTTATCCAGTTCTTAGTTTAGAAATTTATATATTTTCGAATTTTTTATTTTAATAATCCTTTGGAATCCTAGAATACATAGAAAAAACCGATATAACTATGACCTTATGGTAAAAAATTGGGGTTAAATTTTGTCTTATCCCCATGCATATTTTGGTCACTATAGCGTTGATGCTTAAAGTGTTGAAGGATATCGCGGTTACACGAATACATTGTATTGAGGGTCTTTACTTTTGTTTCAAAAATGATGTATGTCACAATAAGCATAATATATCCAAAATAGGCGAAAAGTTGTCGTCGACAAGCAACAGCTTTGATTCGGAAAAGTATCACTTTGTATATTTGTATGTATTGGTAAAGGGTGTTTATTTTAAATGTGTAGAGTTTCCGACTGTATATTTGTAAAACAAGCTGTCATTCTAATAAAGTGAGCTTTTCAGTATACTTTGGCAAATCACCATGCAAAGACTTACACCAGAAAAACGTTTATAAATTGTAGACATATATTTCCAAAATTCTAGCTCTGTCCAGTTTGCACAGAAAAAAAATAAAAATTTATTTCAATTAACAAATTTTTTATATTAAGAAAAAATTAATTAAATTTGCACCAGTAATCAACTTTATAGTATCAATTAAAAGTGTAATTTATTTGATTAAATTTTTTATTCACTTGATTAAACGTTTAATTCACTTAATTAAATTTTTAATTGTAACTGATTAAAATTTTTGATTAATGCTTTAATTGGTGAAACGTTTTGGAGAACCTTTTCTGTGTACGGTGCGCATAATCGTCCTTCTGTGCTCCTAGTATGTAGTAATGTGGATCGATTCATGACATCTACTCTTTTGAATAATGTTCATTCACAATCCAGCCCGTGAGTATGACAGAGGACTACAATTTATCGATCTGGCGCCGTTCTCAGTCCCTGCCCGTACGCAACTTAACATTTTGAGGAAAGACCTTGGCCTAATAAGATCCAACTGGTGCAAAAAAATTGCGTCGTGTGTTCGGTGAATGAACTAAGAATCAACTGGAAGTTGAACCATATTTTTATCATCAAATCATCTTCAGCGATGAGGCTGACTTCTGGCTTAACGGGTATGTAAACATAAAGAATCGTTATTTTTTGATAGAAAACAATCCTCATGATTGGTGCGTTTTACATGCCGAAGGCGTCATTGGTCTATTAGTCTTTAAATTTGAAACCGATGCCAACACTACCGTGAATGGCGATTGATACAGGCAAATAATTCGCAAATTGTTTTATCCTTAATGTCATTGTAAATTTTTTTTAGGTTAAGATGGCGCAACATGCCATAGAGCGCGTGAAACCTCAACCTGTGAATTGGCCACCTCGTTCGCGTGATTTGACATCTTTGGACTACTTTTTGTGGGGGTACATTAAATCTCTGGTCTATGCTGAGAAACCAGCAACGATTGATCAAGCGCAGTCGCGTAGGTCTTGTGCCAGTAATTATTTTTAAGCATTAGATGCCATGAAATCTCTGAGCAAATAAAGTCAAAATATTGCTCATTTTATTTAATTTGTTGTATTTTATTTTAAAAAAATGTCTATGCCTCTAAAAAACACCCCTTACATTCGTACAAAAAACTGGTTCATCAGAAAACCTACTTTTCGTTGCACCAATGGAAGAAATTCCATGAATCGAAATGTGTTCAATATGAGCGTAATGATGAAACTCCAGTTTCAAATTTAAGTCGTCTAGAAAAAACCATGGAAACATTAGTGCAAACAGTAACTAATTTTACGAACACAATGGGTAATATGATGCAGGAAATTCTTAGAATGCAATCGATGTTATTGCAATCTGTACTTAACAAGCCATGAACTGTTTAAAAATCTGTTTTTGGAACGCGAACGGCATCCGCCAACATAAAAATGAATTAGAATACTTTCTTAAAAATAAACAAATTGATGTCATGATGGTTTCTGAAACTCATTTGACCTCAAGAAATACGTTTAACATCAATGGTTATATACTATATGATACCAAGGACCCTCGAGATAGAGCTTGTGGTGGTTCTGCCATTTTGATAAAAAATCGAGTCAAACACTACCTAATGTGTGATCATCGTGAGGATTATCTCCAAGCAACGAACATTTGTGTTAAAGAGCTGAATCGTAGCATTGTAATCTCATCTTTATACTCTCCACCTAGATTTTCAATATCAGAAAGCCAATATTGTGAATATTATAAATCACTAGGACCCTGTTTCCTGGCCGCTGGCGATTATAACGCTAAACATACCTTCTGGGGGTCACGACTAATAACACCAAAGGGTCGTGTTGTGTTTAATACAATCTCTAAAATGAATTTAAATGTTGTCGCGAGCGGCCAACCAACATATTGGCCTGCTGACCCGCAAAAAATTCCAGATGTCATCGATTTTGGCGTGGTTAAAAACATCCCCACAGAAACGATTCACGTTGAAGCTTCCCTAGAATTATCTTCCGACCACACACCTACAATTGTTACTATAATGAACCCCAATAGAATTGTATCTCCGACTGGTTACCTAGCGACGTCAGCCACACAAATAAATTGGTTAAAATATAAAAAATATCTCAGTGCCCATTGCACAGAAAATATTCCGCTCAGTACACCGGAGTATGTAGATCGCTCTATTGATAATTTTGACAGTTTTCTGAAACTAGCTGTTCAACATTCCAATATTGCCCCCAAAAAAACAAAAACTATTAAAATATATTCCACAGATGTCGAGCGTCTCTTGTCTGAAAAAAGGAGGGCACGAAGAGAGTGGCAATTGCACAGATCTCCTCAACTTAAGAACTTGCTAAAAGAGTGTACATAAAGATTAAGAAAGTTATTGCAGACTCAGAAAACGGCTTCTCTGGAAAAATATCTTAAGGAACTTAATGCAGCTCCACAATCGGACTACTCATTATGGCGTGCAGCTAGAAACCTCAAAAGGCCAGTTGTCTCTAAACCACCATTAAGAAACTTGAATGGAAGTTGGGCAAGAAATGATGTTGAAAAAAGAAATCTGTTTGTAAGTCACTTGAAAAACGTATTTACACCTAATATATCTCACAATATTGCGGTCGATTTACCACCTGTTGATGCTAGAGCAGCTATTCCCCTAAGATTTGAGATGAGAGAAATCGAAAAGGTTATATGTGACTTAAACACTAAGAAGGCACCTGGCATTGATAAGATCAGCAATAAAATGCTATTAGAGCTACCTCGCGTAGCAAAGAAAATTATTCTTTTTATTTTTAATGCTATTTTACGCCTTGAATACTTTCCTCAAAAATGGAAGGTTTCCTTAGTTACCATGATACCAAAGCCAGGTAAAGATCATACGAAAGTTGAGTCTTATAGGCCTATTAGCTTATTATCAAATATGTCAAAGCTATTTGAGAAATTATTAGTTTCAAAATTAACACCGATTTTAAGTGAAAATAGATGTATTCCAAACCATCAATTCGGATTTAGAAGAAAACACAGCACAATTG
This sequence comes from Pollenia amentaria, assembly GCA_943735925.1. Taxonomy (NCBI): domain Eukaryota; kingdom Metazoa; phylum Arthropoda; class Insecta; order Diptera; family Polleniidae; genus Pollenia; species Pollenia amentaria. The sequence continues at coordinate 174,794,884 of OX031010.1, read as the reverse complement.
AACAAACTCATCGAATAGTAAATGTCATAAGAAAAACATTTGAAGAAAAAAAATATTGCTCAGCACTCTTCATCGATGTTTCGCAAGCTTTTGACAAAGTCTGGCATGAAGGCTTATTACACAAATTGAAGCAAAATTTACCAGCAAACACACACAAACTGTTAGAAAGCTACTTAGTCGGTCGTCAATTTATTATTAAAGAAGGAAATTTCTTAAGTTCACCTCAGCCGATTGGCGCTGGAGTCCCACAGGGCAGCATCCTGGGCCCTCTATTATACTTAATTTATACTTCGGACATGCCAACAAACAACTACACCCAAACTTCAACATTTGCAGACGACACAGCTTTTCTAAGCGTCCACGAAAACCGTTATGAAGCATCTCGTTACCTACAGCATCATATATTTCAACTAGAAATATGGCTAAGACAATGGAGGATAATGGTCAATGAGCAAAAATGCGTACATATAACATTCACCCTGCGCCGGGAATCTTGCCCCCCTATTACAATCAATAATCAAATTATTCCTCAACATTCGCATGTAAAATATCTCGGTATACATCTGGATCGGCGATTAACGTGGAAATGCCATATAGAGGCAAAATTAACTCAAATGAAACTAAAAGCCATCCAAATTCATTGGCTTATTGGAAGAAATTCTGTTCTTAGACTCGATTGCAAGCTTCTACTTTACAACTCTATCTTAAAGCCTATCTGGTGCTAAGGTATTCAACTATGGGGCACTGCCTCGGCCTCTAATATCGAAAAAATTCAAAGGCGCCAAAATAAACTTCTTCGTATAATCACAGCCGCCCCCTGGTATGTTAAAAACTCAAACATTCATAAGGATCTCAACGTGCCATTAGTAAAAACTATGATTACAAAATATGCAGTAAAATATTTAAAAAGACTTGAACAACACCCAAATCCTTTAGCTCGAAATATTTTAAATCATGGCGGCCTCACTCGCTTAAGGAGAAGAGACACTGCAGCACTTACCCAACTAGATGAGAGATAAACACCTATATAAGTGAACAGAACCCGTGATGAAGAAAATTTTTGTCTGGCACTGGCAGGACATAAATAAAGTATTAGGTTAAGATTTGATAAATTATTGTTAGTTCATATTAAATATATGAAGATTCAATAAATAAATAACGAAAAAAAAAAAAAAAAAAAAAAAAAAAAAAAAAAAAATATGAGCGTTAGCCCCTGCCATTGAAGCCTAACATCACAGTGCTGTTAATACTACTCTTCTTTGTTCTAACGAGTTCTCTGTGTAAAAACAGACAAAGCACAGGTGGTAATTTTAGTAGAGAGCTTTCATGCTTTGGAGTTTGAACTATCTAAGCAGAACCTTCACAGGAGCTTCTGTTGTATAGTAACATCACACAGGTAGCTTGCTAGGCTAAGTTCACACACAGGTAGCTCGCTAGGTTAAGAACAAACATCAACCCCTAATCCGGCTTTTAAAACAATTCACAAGTTAATCACAGAAATATTTTGAAAACTTAAATTTTCCCGTAAACAATTCCAAAAATCTATCTTCAAGGCATGGCAACTCTCTCTTTTGTAATGTGTATTTGATCTTTAACTCTCACTGTGTCATTATTCAAATATGTATGCTCTGGGTCTGTAGTCATAGCTGCCAGATTTGACGATTAATCGTCATTTTGACGATTTTTAGGTATAAAAATGGTCTATTGACGATAGGACGATTTATACCCATAATTTGACGATTTTTCAAATGACAAATTTTGTTCAAATTTACAAACAGTTTTAATATAATTTCACATTTTATTTTAGCTTCTTAGATAATTTGATTTTTTTGCATTATTTGATTGGCAGTAATTTTCATGTTTTAGCTGTTCAAAATATAAAATGCGATTTTTTTCGCACGATGCATATTTTTAAGAGTTATATTTGATCAGTTAGCACTGCTTTTTTAAAAGGCATTTTAAAACCACTCTCTTAAGTCTGCGTTCACATTATGAAACTTTTCTTCCAGAAAGTCTGATTGAATTGGTGTTTACCAGACTTTAGATATTAAGCAGGATTTTCGACGTTAAAAATAGTTATTTGATATTTCTTGGCTTTAGTTTATGTTCTTAATTTTCTTATGAATGCTAATACTTTTGAAAAATTTTTTGTTGTGTTACTTCAATAATAAGTTTCTGAACGAAAATTTTTATTTAATTCCAAAAACAAGCAGAATGTATTAAAATTTCATTAGCAACTAAAAATAGCAATAAATTTTCAAAACTTATTAAAAGTTAGTGGTTTTTTATGATGACGATTTTTGTGACGATTTAGCTTAGTCAATTTGCCGATTTTGACGATTTTTTCCTAAAAATTTGACGGTTTTCGACCAATTTTATCTGGCAGCTATGTCTGTAGTGTCCGTGTTTGTCGTATTATTTTACAGAAGCTTATTTGCATTAATTGGTGGAACCTGTTAAATGGGCTTAAATTGAAAATACAAATAAACAATGTACAAATGTGTTACTAACAAGTATCTATAAGTCTATGATTACTAGTATCTTAAAGATACAGTTAAACAGCAAATCTCAAACACAACAAAATGAATACAAACAAAAAACATGATTTTAAAAGCTATACAACAACAAAAATGTTTAAAAAAATATTTAATGAAATTAAATGATCAGCCGCAGCAACAACAAAAATAGTTGTAGTAAGTTGATGAATAATCCAAGATTTCTTGGAATTCAAAAACTTCGTCATGTTAACAACAGTAACAACAAACACAATACAAAAAAAAAAAACAAAAAAAAAATCACACAAGACCAGACACTTTGAACAAAAAATAATGTTATGGCAATGCGAAGACAGGGGAATGAACAGATTGGCAAACCCACTGAAAGGCAAGCAGTCAGGTTGCTATCTCCATCTATCTGAAAGTTTTACATTCATAAGTATCTTTAAGTAACATTTAAATGAGGGTGTGTGCGTAATTAAGTGATAGCTTTTGTTTAAATTTTTATTACCACTCAATTTCTTTGTCATCAGACCCTAAAGTTCCAGTTTATTTTTGTTGCATTTCATCTTAAAAATGTTAAATTTCCTAATAATTTATAAGAGAAAAAATATTTCTCCAAGTCACGCCAAGATGACTGGCCGGCTTGAAAATGGAGAAACCCCAACCAGATTCTTATTTTGCTTGCAGCTGCTGCTGAAATTATAGTTCAATATTTTATATTCGCCTGCAAAATGAAACGTCATGTGTCAATACAGCAACATTTTTATGAATGAATTGGATTTCAAGTATATTTCGTTCTGGTAGGGATTTTCCTAGTATTTCCGGTTTATTTTAATTATCTCTTACGATTTCTTTTTGTTGCTAATAATGAATGATATTTTTGTGTGTGCTTGTTAAACTTTTTATACCCTCAGCTCAATAGTGGAGAAGGTATGATGCGTTTGTGCTGCTGTTTGTAACACCTTAAAAAATTGGTCTTAGATCCACCATTTAGTATAACGGTTGACTTAGAATTACCTTTTCCGACTGGCTGGCTGCCATTGTAAGACTTGTGCGAAAATAACAGGATGCAATTTAAGAGATAATTTAACGAAATTTGATAAATAGTTTTAATAGGGACCAAGTCTATTTAAAATTGTGACAATTGGTCCACAATTTCACATAGCCCCCATAGAAGCTTCTTTCCGGAATAAAGTCTTTGTGATCAAAAACCATCTTATTATATTGGCATTTAGATTACATTTGGTCGAAATTTATTTTATTGCAACCAAACAATTTTATCAAGTTTTATTGGAATCGTTTCATATTTGTCCACAGCTCCCATAGAAAGCTTTTAATACCTGAACTTCCTTCTAGATTCAGGTATTGACATAACATTTGGCGACAGTAACTTTCTCTTTACCTGCATTGTTGTATTGCCAGCATAGTTCGAAAATAAACATTATATACTGTACTTTAGTGTTCTGTACGGACGGAATATTGAAAATACAAACGCTAATAGTGTTTGTGTAGTCAATACCTTAAAAAAAGTTTCTCTGTTTGTGATCTTCGTATACAATAAAAATACTATACTAATCCTACTCAGAATTAAGTTGAGAACATTTTATTGCGTTCTGTTTTTCGTAAAAAAAATCCCAAGCTTCGTTGTGTTCGGTTCAGCAAATTAATGTTCTTTCGTTTCAGTTGGTAGTTTGGAAGGTAAAGACAACAATAAATGTTGTACAACAACAATTGTAGTAATCAGGGCTCCCAGTTTTATTTTGAGCCTTATCCCCAATTTGCGATTTCTCATCCCCAAAAATTTCCTTAAAATAAAATACATCTCAATATATCAAAGGAAAAATATGCATACATTGATTTATTTAAATTAATCCATTTGTGTAATATTATTACAACTAATGTTATTAATTCTTTGAGCTCTAAATGCTCAATAAAAAATTTTCATATTTTGCGAAGCAATCATGGTACATTTTAAAAAGTAATCACACATTTATGAGCTAAGCAATAAGACATACAGAGATGCAGTAAGATAAGTGAACGAATTCTTAATAAATTTTAAAATATATATACAATTTGAAAAGCCACGACATTCCCTTACTACGAAGCAGGTTTGTAAGGGAGCATATTAAAGAATAACGGTAACAAAAAATTCAGTGTACAAGGCTGAACTTATTTATATGCGCTGAATATTGGGAACTCGCCATATAAAATTTATGTCTTCCGTAAGCGAGAGGGTAAGCGAAACTTTTACTTTTTACTGGAGCATTCGTTCGATGCTCCAGTTTTTATTGGGTATCTACGTACACATGTATAGCAACTATGTACCAACCCAATATTTTGCGAAGTACTAACGGTACATTTTAAAAAGTAAGCACACATTTATGCGCTACGCAATAAGACATATAGAGATGCAGTATGGTAAGTGAACGAATTCTTATTATAATTAAAAAAACTATATAAAATTTAAAGAGCCACGACATTCCCTTACTACGAAGCAGGCTTGTAAGGGAGCATATAAAAGAGTAACGGTAACAAAAAAGTCAGTGTGCAAAGCTAATCGTTAAATTCACCAATTTTTATATGCGCTGAATAAAGTGTTTTCTGTGTCAAAAATGTGTTGATTCAAATTGGGAACTCACCATATAAAATTCATGTCTTCCGTAAGCGATATGGTAAGCGAAACTCTTACGTTTCTTACAACCCAGCTTCGTTGGAAGCTCCATTTTTTATTGGGTATCTACGTACATATGTATAGCAACTATGTAACAAGGGTAACGTAAAAACGCAAAAGAAAAATAATTATGCGTCAATATTTATCATTTCAAGAACTAGGGAATGAAAGTCTTCTGATTCATCAGGCAATGCAATTTTGTTTTACATATTGTTTGTTTAAAAAGTGCATTTGAGGTGATTGAATGAATTTGACACAGCAGCTGCATTATTTTTAAAGTGTTATTTTAAGAAGAGCTTCTTATAAGTCATATAGCATTGTGTTGCAAATTTTGATTTTGGTTGGTTTCATTATAGAAAAGACTCGGTCAACAGAACGTACAAAAAACGTTTTTAAAACTATTTCAGCAAGCTCTTGAAAAAGTTTTATACCGCCAAAAAATTCTCAAATATGTACCCACATATTGATCAAATCGGTCTTTATAAGAATATATTATCCCCAAAAATCCCCAGCGAAAAAAGAGCATTTCCCCAAAAGAATCCTCTGGGGATTTTCACGAAATTTGTATCCCAATTTCCAAAAAAAATGTTGTTTGTTTATACCTTCATCAATGTGAGAAAAAACAGAACCACTACAATTGTACTGTTTTATAACGGAAAGCAGAATACTACATACTGTTTGTTACTTTCGTGAAAATAGTTATAGACGGGATTAAAGATAGTATACTAATATACAAGCACCAAAAAAATTGTTATCGTTTTTGGGTATGTTGTAAATATATTTTGTATACCCTTGCTAAATAATGATCGGTTTATTTTTGAATACTGGTTGGTAGGTCCAGAATGGAACATAGGTCTTATATAAACCCCCTCTCTAAAATCACTTGATGACAAAAAATATCACATAAATGGATATATCTAAATAATATTTGGCATAAAGAACTTTTACATGAAGATTAACATCATAACATAATTTTGTATTGCCGCATGATCCATTATTGCTCATGGGTCCCAAATAGGGTACACTCTCGAACAGTTGTGTCTAAATTCTGTGGTGTAGTGTGGGGCCTGACCGAATATACTTTCTTACTTGTTTTCTGTTTGTTTTTGTTGGCTATTAGCATGATTAATATTGAAAAATTTTCGTTTAAAAATATGTGTTTTGTAGATTATACCCAAAATAAAGGGTAGTGTTAAAAGAAGTGTTGAAGAATTTTATTAAAATATCAGTATGTATTTGTAAATAACATTAGAATAACATTAACAATTTTGCAAATTTTGGTCGATTTGTTGTTGATATTTACCACAATTACAGCCTGCACCTCAAAACCTTAAATACAAAATTAGAAAAGTAAACTTTTTTGCACGTTGTTGAAATAGGAATTTTTAAGACTCCAAAGAGACTCTGGTTTAGATAATAATCTTAATATTCTAAAGAATTTTCCTATTGCAAAAAACCAATTTAGAATATTATTAATATTCTAAAGAATTTTCCTATCGCAAAGAACCAATATCGGTTAATAAAAAGCTAAGAAAGGAGTTAAACTAATCTATGACTTTTTTTTATTATTTACCACACAAAAACAGGAGGGTAAACCCCTCCCCTCTATTTTTGGGAATTTTAATAATATATTGAAATAATATTTTAATAATAAGTCTACCAATTTTGCAGTTATTTATATCAAATTCGGGTCATACTCGTATAATAAAAACGTAAAGATCTAAGGACATTTTTGACCATAGGTCCTTAATGGACTTTAGATCCCATATAAGCCCTGCTACCGAAATCCCTTTTACTGCTCTAAATCTTAAAATAAAAGTAATCGCAAAAACATTTTATGCCTTAATACTCTGAAAATTTAACACAAATAATGTTTTCGAAACTTCACTTTATTACAAAGTCTTATGATTTTCGATCCCTAAACATGGCAGCTCCTTTTTAAACCACCAATTAAAGTTCAGTACCAAAAGCTTTTGCGGGTGTTTATAAATATATATAAAATTTTGGGGCGTTTGGTCAAAAATGAACCTTAATTCCCTTATAAAACTAACTACCAAGATTCTACCTGGCGAATATAGTATCTTACCTTATTTAGCTTTTTAAATGTCTTGACTTTAGTGGGGGTTTCGTAAAGTATTTGTCTAACACAATCTTAGCAATTTTACATTAACACCTCCTAATGAAGTCCCCTGTTGAATGATCGATTCTTTTGCTTCACATTAATTTATTTATTTCAGTTTTTGGTTAAATAACAATGAAATGGCACACGTTCATTTTGTGTGGAACTTCGAATACACATCTATTGGGACGAACGTGTGGCTTGTCTAGGTATATAGCAGGCATGGAAAATTCAATACTATAGTAAATTTTTTTGGTACTATTTTACACAGAAAATAGAAATATAAAAAGTACAAAAGATGCTCGGAAATAAGAAAAACACTTTGTTTTTATTGTAGTGTGAATTTCCAAATTTATCTAATTTCCGGATTGATGTCTATTACAGAGATGGAATTATTTGGGTTTCTTAAGAGGTGCGAGGTCGGAACAGTTATCAATAACTGCGGTGGCAAATAACTTTCTTTAAAAAAGAGAAGGACCTAATAATGAATGAACTTCCACTATTTAGTGATTCTCCTTTTTCTTTTTTAATTTCTTTAAACAAAAACAATCGTGGAAATTACTTTCACTTCTATCTACTTTGCTGCCCCTGGATATTTCACCTCATGGGAATGGAAGAGGCATATTTTACAGTCAGGTTTTTGGCGAGATTTCTTTAGGAATCATTGTGCGGCTGTCGTTTGTACCCAAGGTTGCGGACAGAGTTATATTTCACACTTGGCTCTAAGAGCTGATTTTCCATTCAATGCAATGAAGTTCGTCTTGCTGGCGGTTCTCCTATGCGCTGTAGAAAATATATTCATGTATACCTGAACTAGGGCCTAATCCATTGTAGAACTTAACCACTGGATGACAAACAATGCGTTTACTAATCGCCTCCGAATGTGAACGCAACCACCTCAACCAGGTAGCAATTTGGTAAGATTATGCACTCGCCTCATGTTTAGGAGATGGAGCTATCTAGCCTCCGCTGCTTTTGGAAAAAATGCTAGCAACATCTGTTTGATAGCAACAGCACCCAGGGATGATCATACCGCAGGCCAAATTCTCCCCCAAGTAGTAAAAATTCAGCCGTTTAGTGGGATTATAAAAATATCCCTTCCCCTATTTTTTTTAAAGGAAAAGCGAAACTTCCGCAAAGACAATCTTCCTGATAGACAGAAAGCATTTCCCGCAAGAAGCATATTAACGAAGGCCAAAAGTCAGTCTGGCGCTGTGCCACCAGGGAGGTCTGACTTTCGTAGTACCAGATAGGATCTCTGGTCAGCCGTGATAGCAAGAAATCGTGAAGATCTCCTCCTGAGATCTGTCGATTTACAATTTTTGTCGAAACCCAGGTATTGACTGCAACTGATATCCCCGGAGGATTTACCCCCAAAAGTTGAACAAATCCCCAGCGGACTTCCTAGGTGCTGTAGCTCATCAACATAAGTTACTGTATTTCAGCATTGGAGGCTCTATGGCTTGAGATCCTGAATAAGAGTCAAGTGTAGGATTCTGCTGGATCATTCACTTAAATTGCGACCTGTGTTTGTCTGGTAAGGAGTGACACCCACACATGGGACGGAGGGGATGGCGCAAGTGGACGCATTGTGTTCATGCATTGTTTTTAAAAACCGTTGGCTACGCCAATACTACAGATACACGATAATCCTACACATTGTATAAACCCGACAAAAGCTGACATTTTTATTTTGGTATAAAGTTATTTAGATTAACGACTTTTATTTAAAATAAGGGTAGAAATATTTCAAGGAATCCCAGTGGGAAAAGAAGGAATACAGAGGCCTTCTCCATTCCATACTCGTATCTTTTTACACACGTTGCCATTTCGCTCTCGCTTTTTTCGCCAGAGATTCGGAAAGGTGTCCAAATTAATGGCTCTTAGAAGGCTTTCCAAAGAATGTGATTTTATAACGTGATCTGAATTCTTTAGCTGTTGGTTTGGCAAAAAAAAAAAAAAAAAAAAAAAATCGTACATCATCTCTTCTCCCTTCTCATAGAAGGGAATGTGGAATGTGTATCTTATCTGTTATACGGAAGAGCCGATGCCTTCTATGAGACATTTTTCAGCAGTTAGATCAGAATGGTAATTCAATCAAAAAAGGTATAAGCAGGCCTTCAGTGTGGCCTGAAGTAAGAAGTTTTCGCGCTGGGATATTTTTATTACAGTAGATATTTTCAACGTTTCAATAATGAATTCATACAGGAGTTTAGTATTTCTTTTCTTCAAAAACTACTCTGTTATTAGGGATTCAGTACCATTTTTAAATCTTAATTCTCCATCCCTGGCTTACAGATACTATTATGTATATTCATTAGTATTAAATTCTTTCTGTTGCTGTTTCTGTTGTTTAATTGCTTATTTATTTTTATTAATTCATTCATTTGTTCATTGTCTGCTTTATGTTTTATTTTTCTTCAGCGGCAGACGAACGTGTTGTGTGATGTTGTAGCAATTTTAAGAAAGAAACAAGTAACATGTGTCATAATGCATTCAAACATGGGACACCCAACCTATTTTTTTTTTCATAAAATGAAATTTTTGTATTTTCTCTATGTCCATAAGTTTTGAAAACATCAATCGGTTTAATCGTAAAAGAAATTAATTCGAATTAAATATATTCGAATTTTCTGAAAAGTTAATATTTTTCCAACTTTATTTATAATTTTGAATAGCCAAACTTTTTTCATTAAATACTAGCTCCCATATTCATAAAAAAATTTTTAGGCTTATAGCGGGTTTATGAAACGAGTTTTCTATGAAAATTTGTTTAATAAACTTTTTATTAATGAAATGTTTATTTTTTTTTTATAAATATGGGGGTAAGAATAAGGTTTCGTAGTTTTTTTTTCTATAAAACTATGAATTTCCTAACGGTCAATTTCTAATTTCTTTAAAAAATTCCAATACACATTTATTAAATTGAAATGACTAATTTCGCTGGCCCATTTTTTATGGTTAAATTAAGACTTTTACAAGCAAAAAATGCAAATCTTTTTCTTTTCAATATCTACAAGCAAATCACTTAATTGCAATTAATAAATATTCCAACAAAAAATACTATTAACGCATTGTTAGCGTTTTACTGCCATAAATGTGTTAATAACACACAATAAGTAAAATTATAATAAAAGTCAATAGTTTTTTTTTTTGCTTTTTTTGACCCATTGTGTATTTCAAAGAACACGTATGAATCATCAAAATTGGCATACAAATTATTTAAATAAATTGTATTTCTTTTTTATTGAATATCAGCTACAATTGAAGATGATCTATGAGATATTATAAGTTTATCCAAAGGTTTGAATTTAATTTTTAAAAATTTTAAACAAAAATTTGTATTGTTGAACTTGAACTTAAACAACAACAAAATTATAAAACAGCAAAATGGAAATTGTGATAAATTCAGCAGCAGGCAAACTACGACATTCGATATCGGTTGAAATTTTCGTTTAAGTTGTATTGTCAATTCGATCGATATCAAATACCGTAATTTGCCCCCAGAATTTCAAATTTCGAAAAAAGGTTTAAAGTATAGCGATATCAATATTTTGGATTTCGGTTTCGCATCCTATCGTAGGATTCATTCAGACGAAAATCTGACAGAAATCTGTCCGATATAAAAAAACCATCGCACAAAAAAGATGCAAAAGAAATTGACTCAGCTGCCTTACAAGAAAATTCTACTCTAATCACATTGAATCTATTATATTATGAAAACTTTTATAAATATTTTCAAATCGGATAGACTTGAAAAAGTCTGTCACGAAGTTACATTTTTAAATAGCACTATCATATTTTGTAGGCACAAGCATGGATTTTTTTAAACATCATATGACTAAAGGCCCGTTCACTATCCCCAACAATCGAATGCTTGTCTTGCCACATAATCACACAAAAAAATGCAAAAACTTATGACTCAGCTACTTTACTTAAAAATGCAACTCTTATCGCAGATTATCTATAATTTTTTGAACATTTTCATAAACATTAGCAAGTGGACAGACTTGTCAAAACAATCTGTTACATTTTAGTGCCGTACTATCCTACTTTATGACCACTCACGATTTTTTTGACAAGTCTGTCAATTTCACGATGTCCCGATGTCACAATTTCTTCCGCACAAATACATTTGAAACAAAAACAAAATTTTTAGAATTTGTTTTTGTTTTAAATGTGGAAAGATATTTTTCGCATTTAGTGAAATACACAGTAAACAAAACAGTAAATCGCCTCCTTAAGGAGCATTAAGGATGAATTTCCTCGAAGTTTGGTAAAAATGTTTTCACTTGTATGAGAAGTATTTTATATAATAAGTATATAGATGCTTTGCATAATTTCCTTCACCTACCACCCTGGGATCTGATGCGGAAAGAGATGGCTACGAACTCGGCAATTGGACTAAAATATACTCAACAGTAGAGTGAAAATAGGTGCGGACACTGCGAGGTTATGAATACGACAATCTCGAACTGGAGGGTTGAACACATCTTCCGAGTCTTGGGTAAAGATCTTCGTTACAGAACATGGAGAAACGGTGTTTCAGGCTGAAGGAGAGGGGATGACTGTAAGTCACGTCTGCTGTGAATATTTTACTGATAGTCGTACCGCCGCTATGGCCTTAGAGTCCTTATCCCTGAGAACGAGTACAGCTTTAGACTGCCGTTCTTCTCTTAACGAGATGGCGGAGCATTTTGATATCAGGTTCATGTGGGTCCTATGGCATAGGTTTACCCTGTGGACCATTAGGGCGGATAAACGTGCTAGACTTGGCGCTACCTTACGGGTTCCACTTGATTTGGAGGGTTTTCTCTGCTCATCTTCGCCGATCGGCTATATTGCTAATGACAGATGGGCAGTAAACACTGGATGCAGAATCGGAGGCAATTGTGGGCGAACGAGGTCTCTACTGTCGATGATCAAAAGGAACTTATCGCTTTTTGTATCTGTTGTTACGGGGCACTGTCTGATAAGGTAGGCATGTACTAGAGATCTGCAATTGTGTGATTAAACGACACATGAATTCACATACCAGACTAGCCAGTAGTGTGTTGTGTGTGATTTTAGAAGCATACACAATTTATTGTGTGTAAGAAATAACCTATGTGTGCAAAGCGTTCAATTATTTATGTGAGTTATGTGAGAGAAATATTTGATACAGGTATAAATAAAAAATATGCTCTTTTACACGAGTAAATACACTTGTGTGGCGATGTACATATTGTGTTTTATCAACGCAACATGTGTTTTGTGTTTTCGAAATTTTTTTATCGTATCGAAAACAAAATATTAGTATATAATATTAGTTATATGCATTAAAAGTGATACCAACTGTTTAGAAGCAAAAAGTAGTTTTAAATATATTTTTAAACAAATGAAATTTTTGTTAATTTTTTTGTTTTAACTTTTTTTTAAATCAAGAGAACTTATTACTTATTTTTAAAAGTTAATAGTTTATTTTTTTTTATAACGAGCTTTCTTTCTTAGCTTAGATAATTTTTTTAAGTTTTAAGGTGAACAATTTTACATTTTTTTGACATTATTTATTTTTTTATCGATAATTTTAGTAAAATTTTTGACGGTTTCCATAATAATAATTTTTTTATTTATAATTTTATTACTGTTATTGTTTTTGCATATAAAAAATATATTTTTTACAACCATTTTATTTTCTAACTTTTTTTGATAAAATTTTAACTTTCCTCTTCACTATGTACACTTTTTCCACCGATTTATTTCTTCTGATTTCAATATCAACTGAAGGTAAATCCCAACTTGAGAAAAAGCAAGACTGCTGGGCAACCGAAACTAACCAATTTAATAAACGCCCGTACAAAAACAAAGAACGATAGGGAAAATTATCAAAAAGGGGAAAACCCAATTTTAACAAAACAAGAAAGACAAGAAACACACGAATGATTAGTGTGATTTTTAACTTAGCTCAGGTTTTTTTATTGTAAGATGTATGAATTTGAGTTCATCAAACAATAAACAATAATAGGGACACACACACAATTAGTGTTAGTGTATGTGGTTCACTTTTTCATGAACGGTGTTGTGTTGATCTCTCATTTAAAATGATTGCGCGTGAGTGACTCGCTCTCATTTTCTTACACATTTGATATGAATATCAAATACACACACAACAATCATTTGGCTAGCAAATACATTTGTGCAGACCTCTAGCATGTACAGCGTCTGGGAGTCGGATATTTTGATTACTGCCGCAGCTGCCATGACAAAAATGAGGAGGAGGACATACAATATATTTTCTCTCCCTGTTTTTCACTGGTGAGAAGACGACTGGCCGAAATGGGATCTGCCAGCTAGAGGGATTGGATGATATATATGGCGTTGAACTTAAGTCCATCTTAAACTTCCTTAGAAGTTCGTGTTGGTTATACGGTGGGGGTTACGTTTAGTGGAACTCCATGGTATCACAATGTATCAGAAGGTCTTAGTGTCTCCGATGAGTACTGACCGTCATTTCTACCTAATATCTTGATACTTAAAAGCTTTCGTAGTATTAAATGCGATAAGAAATGACAATAGTACTTTTTGTATGCAATATTATTGTTGTGTTATAAATATTCTGTTATCAAAAAAGTATGATTGTATTAACTTTTCCATCGCCCTCATATTATTCTCTAATTTTATACAGGCCTGGGACAAATGCATTGAATATGCTAATGCACTAAAAAACACTTATATTATGTTTTTTATACAAATGTCATTATGTCTCAGTTTATTTGAGGTACATAATAATAAAAAATCAAGTTTTTTGAAGTTTATTTATTGTTCACAACATGTTTTACTTAAACAGTTTTAGTGATAATGGACTAATAATGCAATTATTCATATTCTTTTCAAGTTATAATGCAATAATAATGCACTCTTCATTGTGAGCTTTAACGGTACTGCAAAAGTATTGCATTAATTGGCATTAACTTGGCAGTGGCATTTAAAAATAATGCACTGCTTTGATAAGAAAATAATGTAGAGCATGAAAATTGTTAAAGTAAATGGTAATGCAATAATTGCGCACAAAAATAATTTTTTTTAGCAAAAGTAGTACAATTTGCTCAGGCCTGTTTTTGTACAACATTGAAGGGTATCTTAGATTCGACACAACTGGAAGTTGCGCTCAAATTTTTTGTATGTTTCCGTTACTCAATATTTAAAATCTGCCTAATTGTTTTTTTTCTTTATTAATACTTGTGGTTTGTACGTTAAATATATAAAAAAAATCTTATTTATGAATATGCCTTCGTATGTGTTTATTTTCTTGGAATCAAATATGTTTTCCAAATCTATTAAGATGCACTCAATAATCCAGATGTTTGGTGACTAAATACCACAACATTTTATACTCATTATCTAATGTAAAGAAAGTATCCAAGAGATTTTTTCAGTGTTAATAGAAAACTGTCAAATTTAAAAATGTAAATCATTTTTAAATTTGTTGTAGAAATAGGATACATCTCAAGTGGTTTGAAGTACTAATATTTTTGTATATTTACAAGTGAATAGTATTATTACATAGCAAAGATATTTTTGGGAATGAAGTGATATTCATTCCTCTCTTGATTTAAAAACAAAATTATTTAAACACTATTTTTTTATGGCCACACCCTCCTTAGGAGAAGAGGTACTGCAGGACTTATATAGAGGAGCACTAAGCACCTCCATACATACATATGTCAACAGACAACATGATTATGATAAATATCTTGTGGCACTGACATGTTATGACAGGACATAAAATAAACGATTAAAATGAGATTTGATTAATTATTGTTGGTTCATATTTTATATATCGCACTTGTTTATCTATTGGTTGCGTTAATCGAGGTTGCACTATACATATATCGCATTTGTTTAACAATAGTGTATTAACTCAAAATTTTTATTTTTTAATTTTTTGGTAAAAATCGACATGTAATATTTATATCTATCCGCTGTAAAAATATCGTGATATTTGGTCTACTTTTTTGTAATGAAACGGTTGGTTTAAAAATTAATTTTCAAATGCATTTAATGTAAAATTAAAAATTGTTTTGCCTGTACTGAAAATTTTTTAACTTTGAGATAATACAGTATTGCTGAGCAAGTGCGATATTTATGTATATAGATCCAATCAATAAATAACTATGAAAATGACAGCCTGGTCAACGATGTCGATTGCCAACTAAACCAGCTACAACAAATTACTCATTATCGCATTAGCATCCCACTACCTATTGACTTGTCGGTCGTGGGGAGGCTTATTCTGCATTGCGATGCGGAAGTTAATGCGACTCGAAAATAAATAAATGCGAACAATTGCTATTCGGTGTTAAGATGTTCGAAAACAAATTTCAAAATCGCAAAATTTATTCGACGGCCAAACAGCATTCGCAAATCACAACAATGTAAGTGAAAAATAATATTTTATTTGCTCTTAAAATTATACATTAAATTATTTAATTATTTAATATGGGGCACTAGCTTCTAGACTATCGGTTAAAAAAATAATTTATCTACTTTAATTGTTTTTAATAATGATATTTTATTTAGAGAAAAACACAAAAGGACCTTTTACGACACTTTTTTGTTGGAAAATTATGTAACTTTTTTTTAAAAATTTAAGTAAATAAATTTTTTAATAAAAACCACACAGATTATTTTTTTATATTCATTGAAAAGTGTGCTAAGTTCCCAATTTTTATTCTTGATAAATATTTACACTGGAATTTATTGTTGGGGGATGCGCATTTCGCTGGATGCGTAGACCAGATCATCAGGAAACCTTTTCCTAAAGACTTTAGCTAATGATATTATACAAATAAAAATGTAAAGCGATTGAGAATTACAAACACTCAAGACTTGTTTTCAACGATATCAAAGGTTATACAAAACACCAACCATAAAGTTATCAGCTGAGAGAAAAGGCTTTTATAACGCGCGTTGTATAACATGCCGAATTTCATGCGGTAGAGGTTTTAAACTCACGATACTCGTCGGCGAATTAACGCGTGTTATGTACTTCTAACTTTATTGGTTAATTTTTGACCAGTGTTGTCCTGACTTGAAATACTGTTCGAATGCTAATACTAGCCTTATACCAAGGTAAATTTACAAAAGGTAGACTCATTTAACGCACACATGCACATATTTGGCTCATACATACGAAATTTGACAATTGGGATTTATGTCTGTCCGCTAATGAGTCTACCTTGTGTAAATGTACCTTGTCTTATACAATACAGAATAAGGCCCCAGGTTTTACGATTCTTTTCATTGTCAAATGACGATATTGCCATATAAACTATTCCCCAAATTAAACAAAAAAAAAAACTGTTTTCAACAATAGAATTTTGTGAAAAATATTTTTTAATAAATAAAATTTTATTAGTGGTGTTGTTTTAAAGGAATTATTTGTTATTATAAAAAAATCAAGTGTTATATTAAAGAAATAATATTAAAGTAATATTAAAGAAATAATTTCTTTTGATATTGCAACAAAATACCTCTGTCTACAACAACAGCACATTTGTGGTTGCATAATATTTCTAAGTGGTGCGTAAATTTGTATAAAACATATCACGTTATTGCTCGCTAGTATTGTCGATCGACTTGTAGTGCTGAGAATTTTAATTTGGACCCAAATGAGGTCTTTGTGGTTGAAAATACAAGCAAGCGATAGCGGTCGAAATGCTTGTTTGATTAATTTTGTTAGAATAGTAAAAGGCAGTTAAAATATTTTATTTTAGATACGCAATATGTTTAAGGAAAGCAATAACTTCAAATAATTTATAATTATACTCTTAAAAATTGGACTCATAATATTAGAAATGTGTTATTTTCTCCTTCAAAAAAACAAAACAAAAAAAAAAAAATATATATATTTTTTTATACGTTTGATCCTTTTAATGTTCTAAGGTAACCAGTTGGGTAGCCACAATGTATTCCCAATGATATCTAGCAATGTTAAACACGTATTACTTTTTTATTTTGTAATATAATTGTTTTTTTATTATATTGCAGGTTATAACAGACGTTAAAATTATGGAAATTTATATTCCTTTCAACGACCAATTGTTATTCCGCAGCGATAACATCGTCATTAATTCAAGACCAACACCCTCAGACTTCCTGATTAGGAACTAAGTCAGTCGTTTTAAGGAAGGGGGCTTAGTGACCACCCTGCTTAAAAGAGGTGCTCATCGAAATATTCGCACTGAAGGCAACGTGGAAACTGTGCGGCAGAGTGATGAAAAAGATGCATTCGCCTCAACTTGTCGCCGTTCAGACCAATTGGGCATTTTCACAACCAAATAGAAGAGCATTTTTAAATTGGATCTTTAAATCCGTCCATACAAAGTTCAAATTGCGCAAGCATTGCTACCGCAAGATCATCAAAACTGGCTGCTTTAACATTGGTAGGTCTTATTTGGTACAGGGTGGCCCAGGGTTGGCTGTTGTTACAAAATATATATATAGGATGTTATTATAACTTGAATAATATGACACAAGGCAATAAAAATATATTAAATAATTTTTATAATGAAAATATTATATAAAAACGATAATTAATCTCCCCCAAGTAACCAGTTGGGTAACTAGCTGAGTTTTTGTTCTTAAATATAAAATAAAAGATATATGAAGGTTGAAAAAATATAGAAGACATGTCAAATATTCTTTGCTAAGTGTCTGCGTTCATACGGCTCATGGCTTATTGACATGATTCTTCCTTTTTCTTTTTTGAACATGAATTGGTGTTCAAATGATTCATGTCATGTTGACGACATGTTTTTTCTTGTATAGTTTTTAAATGCGAATAAGAGAGAAGAAAAAAAAAGCGAATGAGAAAGCAAAGCGTACTGACAGTACATGCATGTGTGTACTCGTTTCTTTTCACCACCCCTCTCTCACCTATAAAGTAGCAACCATGTCAATAAAACATGAGCCGTATGAACGCAGACTAAGATAATACACTGCAAAAATTAATGATTTTTCTACTGTCCCCAAGTAGCCAGTTGGGTAACTAGTAGACTTGTTTTTGCTAAAAAAATATACAAGATATAATTTTGAATAAAAAAAATGCTCTTAGAACTTTAAATAAGTTAATACCTCATAAAAATATTAATGTTAAGCAAAAACGACTGTTCCAAATAATGCCCCTAAGTAGCCAAGTAGGTAGCTAGTTGAGTTCTTCTTCAATTTAATTTAATATATTTAATTAATTTAATATGACTTTAATTACACTCAGTTCCCTTTATAATCAAAGAGAAAGGTAAGACCAATGTCGACCAAAACCTCTCCTCATTTTGTACATTAATTGCCCCATATATTTTTTAGGTACTGAACTTTAACTTATTCGAATTCCTATTCTACAATTTAAGGAGCAACTGGGACGAACGACGAATTTTTGGTTGCGAATATTTGTCGCCAAAAATAAAACATATTAAACAATCATGGCATCGGCCATTTGGTATACATTAACCCTCTCTAATCTAGAAATGGGTCTTTTTTAAAATTTTTTTGAAAAAAGCAAAAATCACCCTTAAGGCAGAGATGTATGTAGTGGATAATATTTGTCCTAAAATTCTACTTTACGTTTCAAAACACACTTTAGTCGAAAATGCAACTTTAACACCAGAAATAAGAAAAGAAAACATAAAAAGTGGTTTAAGGGTTAATTATATACTTATGCCGATAAAATATTGCAGAAAAAGTATGTTACAACAAAACCAAAACTAAGAAAAACAAATCAAAAACAAAAGTACAAATTATTCTGGTCTAAACTCTACCGTTTACTGCACACAAGTTTTGACGCTTTAAAAACGCAGTCTACTTTCAAAGTAAAATTTTTGTGACTTATGGCCAATTTTCAGGATTGACATTAAAACACATTTATGTTTAAAATCGTTTTAAATACAAAATTCTCTTCTTCACTAAACACTTAAATGAAACTTAAGTCACCGACGTGGTACATTTAAATTCAACTTAAGTTTCCACTGGATTAACTTAGCAAGGTGGCCTCAATATCACAACAATACAAAACCAACAGGCAAAGTAATAACAACCAGCTGTTTTTTGACACCACCTTGTAAATAACTACACTTTTTTTATGATATTTTTTTGTACCTAGTAGTGCTACCATACTTTTATCTTAATTAAATAAGACTTTTCATATAAAACACAAAAAACCAATCTGTAATTAAATACGATTTAAGTTTTTATGAAAATTAACATAATATAGATTTAAATACTATCCTGAAAATTGGACATTAATAAATAAAAATTCTGCAAAAAAATATATATTCTGGCTTCTTGAGCAATTCTAAGGCGATTTAACCATGCCCGTCTGTAAGGATTTAGAAAATGTCTAATTGTTACGAAAAATACGACCTGTTTTTTTACGTCTGCGGCAAACATATTTGTTCTATAGCACAGTGGAATACATCTATAAAATGTATTTTGAATTGGAAGTTTTTTTCCTATGAACTGTGGATGCCTAAGCATTCCTGTCGAAACTGTTACAATGGCTTAATGCTTTTGTTTAAAGGTAATTAAATTTAAGTTCTTACGTACTTCTTAACACGGTAGATGTACTTTTGAATTTCTGCTTTAGGGCAACGAAATTCAATGGAATTAGGTATTCCCATGCGGTGTCTAGATCCAGGTGACCATGCTAAATCAACCTGCTGCGTTTTGCAAAATAGTGCCATACTAAAATTATATATATATATAATTAACCCTTAAACCACCACCTTTTAAGTTTTTGCTTATTTCCGGTATTAGAGTTGAATTTTCGACTTAAGTGTATTCAGAGAACTACAGTAGAATTTCTTGGCAAATATTTTCGACGAATATTTCAACGACATACATCCCTGGTTTAAACGTGATTTTTGCTGTTTTTAAAAACATTGCAAAAAGACCCATTTTCAGAAGGGTTAGAGGGTTAATGCATACCAACAAAATGTTGCTTGTAATGTTCTGAATAAATCTTCTGAAGACATTATATGCCAAAAACCTAAGTATCACAAGATATCCCACGTTTTTTTTTACTATATAAGGGTGCAACTTTAAATAGGCCGTAAAATGAGTTTCAGATGTAAACTTTTAAGACGCCGATACACGTATTTTTTTTAGACTCCTCTACAAGAATTAGTTGCAGAACATTGCTATTACAAAAAAAAAACTGATTTTGTTGTACAGTTTAATGGCTTGATGTATTTAGAATTTACAATAAATATACAAGTTAACTATAAAAATTGTTTATAGCCAGTTTTTACTAATATATCGTCCTGGGCAAAATTCGCTGAAAGTCCAAGTTGTGTACATGACTAAAATTTTGTTTGATTTTTTTTAAATTTTTTGATTTTTCTTCCAATTTGCTGGGTATTTTTCTAAGAAAAAAAAAAAAACAAATTATGCAATAATTTAAAAATTTAACCTTTTTTTCAACAATAAATAAATTTCTATTATTTATAAATTATTACTTGTCGCCAGTAATTATTCAGTTTTATAGTTTTTTAACAACTCAAAATCTCTTACAAATCTGTCGATTAAAAATCTGGGCACGTCATCGATTTCAGTGTCAAAATGTCTGGCAAATTAAATAAAAAAAAAATTGGAAACGAATTAAAAAAAAGAAAAAAATTGTTTATCAAGTTTGTTGCGGCTTTAAAGCATTTATTAGATACAAGTTTTATGTAATTTTTGTAATGGAAATATTTTGCGAGAATTTTTTTTTAAGTTCTTAATAATAGTTAAATCAAAATTAAAAGAAAATCGGTTTAGTTCAAAGTGATTAAAAATTGCAATGAAATTATTATATTTTAATTAATTTAATTGATTTTTAATTTGATAAATGATTTGTCAACCTATTGATTGATATTTAAAGTCACAAAAAAAATTTTTTTTTTTTTTTGTTTATAACTAAAAGTTTTTGGCTAACTAATTATAGTCAGATTGCCAGGGTGTTATAAAATTTAAGAGCCTAATACAATAGTCATCGGTCGACCTTAACCTTCGTATAGAAAGGTGAGAACTTTCAGAATCCGCTTCAGAGTATTTAAGTCTTCACCAGTAATCAATCTGAGTTTTAAGCCACTCTCCATCAAATCACATCGAGTTATTTATGATTCTCCATAAGAGAAACACGTTAAAAATGTGAAGTTAAGAACGATTGCAAATGGTTAATGTTGAAAGCGAAAAATTGTAACTCAATATGCCCAGCCAGTACCCAATAAAAAATTTTCCTATTTTACGAAGCACTAATGGTGCATTTTAAAAAGTAAGCACACATTTTTGCGCAATAAGACATACAGAGATGCAGTAAGGTAAGTGAACGAATTCTTAATAAATTTATAAAATATATATAACATTTATAAGCCACGATATTCCCTTACTACGAAGCAGGTTTGTAAGGGAGCATATTAAAGTATAACGGTAACAAAAAAGTCAGTGTGCAAAGCTAATCGTTAAATTCACCAATTTTTATATGCGCTGAATAAAGCGCCTTATGTGTTAAAAATGTATTGCTTCAAAGTGGGAACTCGCCATATAAAATTCATGTCTTCCGTAAGCGATATGGTAAGCGAAACTTTTACGTTTCTCACTTACAAACCTGCTTCGTTGGAAGCTTCATTTTTTATTGGGTAATTAGTCCATGCGAAATGAAACGCAAAACGCACAAAAAGCCGACAAAAGCTGGAGGTCCACACAACGTGTTCAAGCTAGAATCGATGTTAAATTGTATTGAAAATGTTGACAAGAAGAATGCAAATACACATCGAACGCATGAAGTAGGAATACTTTATACTTTTGCATGCCAAGGCGAATTCAACTACAGGTGGTGTCGAAACGCCATCTGATTTTGACAGTTCGAGCCAATTTGTTTTTATTTGTCAGTGTTTTGTTTAGAATGGTTGACATTTTGGACAGTAAACACTAACAATGCAATGCAAAAAACCCAGTGTTGTTTCTGTTGTTTTTGGATTGTTGTAGTTTCGACACCACCTGTAGTTGAATTCGCCTTGTTTGCATGCGTTGCACGAGTCTTTTAAAATTGTCATTTTAAGTTGCATTGAATGATTTATAATTTATTTTTCTTCTATATTTCTTGTAAAGCCTACCAGTTGCTTTGACAAGTGACAATGCTGCATATTATGCAAACTGCTAGTAAGGGCTTTAAGTGCTTATCGTATAATATTTTGTAGATTGTTTTTTATACCCTCCACCACCACTAGTGGTGAATGAGGGTATACTAAGTTTGTCCCTCCGTGTGAAACATTTTTTTTATAATAAAAAGACCCTAAAAAGCATATTTATTCTGGCTCCGTGAGTAATTCTAAGTCGATTTAGCCATGTCTGTCTGTAGAAAACATGCTCACTTCCGAAAGTATCGAACCAAAAAACAATCTTGGTGTCAAATTGCTTTTAGTTATCCTAAGCAGCTTGGGATTGAAATCCAGCCAAATCAGAGTTATGAAGCAAAATGTAGAACCACCACACTAACAAATTTATTATTTTGTTACAAAAACAAACTTAAAATGGTGACATAATGAACGGAATAATATAAAATTTTACACAAACTCGTTTTATATGGCTAGAAATCGTATTGTAAAATTTCGTGAAGATCGGTCCATAATTTACCCTAGGCCCCATATAAACCCTATAAAATGCCTAAAACCATAATAGAACGGTATCATACTAAACTTTGGTACGTCACAGTTTTAGAAGACTAGAAATCGTACTGTCAAATTTCGTGAAGATCGATTAATACTTTAGGTCCCATACAAAGCCAACTGCTGAAATATTCTACCTGTCGGTGGAGGGTATTAAAGATTCGGCACAGCCGAATACTGTATTCTAACTTGTTTTTAAGTAAACTCGTTTATTTTGGTTAAAAATTTTTTTTTTTTGGATATTTGTATTGATGCAATCCATCATAATCAATGAAAAAGTCAATTTTTAATTTTTGGTTAGTTGGAGCCTTTTTTATTTTAGGTAACGATAGACCGGTTTCACCTGTGTAGAAGGGTAAATAATAACGACAAAGATGCGCGAACTACTTCTTCGCCCACACAGAACAAATTCGCGCCAATTTTATATTCAAGCAAACTATTAATCAAAAATAATATCAGTTTCAATTAAACTTTTAATCAAGGAATTAAACGTTTAGCTATATCAACCACATTACTGAAGAAAAAGTTGTAAATATCAAAAAATATTTAATTGATACTACTAATTTGTTACTGGTGTAAGTTTAATTTTTTTTCTTTTTCTTTCTTTCTATACTAATCCCGCGAAGCTCTACGGTTGTCTGCAGGAAAGAAACCAGAGCCTCTGGCGGGAATCGAACTCGCAACCCCGGCGCTGATAGAATAGCTCACTACCAACTAGGTTAGGCTAGGCTAGGTCGAAAGGAGGACGAAGCATCAAGATGCAACGTCATATCTGTAGCGATATACACCTAGGCCACCATCGTTTCAAATGTTTTAATTTAAATACTTTTATTTTAATTTTTTTCTGTGCAGAGTAGTTTTACGAATTTAAAGCCACATTTGAAAATATTTAAAAGTTTACAGTGTGGCCAATTACAGTAGAAATATAAAACAGCTGTTGTTAAACCAACAATTTATAAGGCATCGATTGTGTTGTACTATATCAAAGTTTTTTATATTTAAAGAAATATGTACATATTTTAAACTTACCTCTAATTGTTTGAGTATACGGACTTTTGTAACATTCTGATACGACATTCGCAATTTCTTATTTATTTTATGGTTTCACTTTTCGAACTTTTTTGATTTAAGGTAAATTTTTTAACACTGTTTTGAAATTGAATACAAAGATATCGAAAATTAAATATTACATTCGTAATACATACGAGTCTTTTAATAAGTAAAAAATTTGTTTTCGTTTTGTAGATATTACAAGAATTATTTTAAGATTTTTTTCACTACTAGATTTTATGAGAATTTTTGTAAATTTTTTTCTTCATTATATTGTGGGAAAATTTTATTTCATTAATAAAAAATATTTAATAAATTTGTTAATATTTGTTTGTGGATAAAGAAATAAAAAACAACAAACAATAGCACTATATAAACAATTTTTATCTTTTAAAAGAAAAAAAAACTTTATAGAGAAAAAAAAAATCATGTTTAACTTTGCTGCAATCGTGTGTTTTTTGCTGCAGATAAGAATCAGACTTCTATATGAATTCTATACGTAATTTGTAGTATGTGTCTCTTTAGACAGCGGCAAAATTTATTTTAACACTCATGATTAGAACAGAAATGCATGTCATACTTCTATTAAAGGCCAGATTGATAAGATTTTAAAAGGGAAGAAGTAGGTTGCTCGTGTAAGAGTAAAAAAGAGAAATAAAATTATTGCAAAATTCTTTTAATCAAATATTGTGAAAGTTTTGTGAATTGCATTCATTCAGAAAAGATAAAATTTGGCTTGTGTAGCAAAAAATTAAGGTGGTTTCAATAAAAAAACAATAAAGATATAGTTCTGTACTAACTTATTTTAGTATAATATATAATATACAGAGTTAATAAATAACAGAGTTATTAGCTGTTTGGTCCCGGCGCTACTCGGGATTTTCTAAATAAAAATAAAAAATTAAATACTGCAGAATTATGTTAATAATTTGACCTCAGTGCTATCTACCGGTTCAAACTTTTATCACAAAACTTAGTTCTGTTCAATATTATATTTTGTGAATTTCAGCCAAATCGTACCATATAACTAGAAAAAAATTAAAATCACGACAACAGCACCACCTATCGGGATTTAACGGCACAAACGTTTTTATATATATAGATTTATTTAAAGTGCTGTAAAACTTAAAAATAAAATGTTTTTTTTTTGTCTATGCTTAGTCCCGCGAAGCTCTATGCTTGTCTGCAGGAAAGAAACCAGAGTCTCTGGCGGGAATCGAACCCGCCGAAAAAAATAAATTTATTTATTTAAAACTTGAAAACTAAAACCAGAGATGGCTACTTAATACTGATTTGTTATTTGTTCGCCTTCGTAACGCTGGGTCTCTACGTAGCAATTTGTTCTCTTAGCACAAGCAAAAACGTCGGCAGAACAATGGCGTAATAATGGCTGATTATATTGCTGGAGAACACGTAAAATTGGTTTGCCATAAGCAAATGTATAGAGAAATTAAATGTCAGATAAATGACAACTGATTTAGCACCAGTACCCATGTTCTGTAATTTTGGTGAGAACTTCTCGCATCGAAAACATGTGAAACAAAATATTCCATCGTTTCTCGAAAAGTGAGAAAAAAGTGTGTCTGTAACTCATGTCGAAAACTATCAAAAAAAAATTACATTGTTAAGTTAAATGTCATAATATTTCACTCGAAGCCGATTAGAAATTGCAGATGTTGAGAACGTCAGTCAAACATATCGTTGAGGGGGACCAAAATTTACTAAAATTAAAAAATTTATAACGACGTCGGCGAAAAAACAACCGTCGGCTATACCAAAAAATGTAAAGTGTGACTTTAATGTATGTTGATGAACAAATTGCTTTAAATACATTCGTATATTTTTAAAAAATGTTAAAAGTTAATCAATGAAAAGATCTGCCTAGAACATAATACTTATCTCTTCCATTTTAATATACATTGCATTTTGCATTTTTAATAAATTTTTAAGTGTTGAAAATCTTTCTCACCCCGTTTTTACGAGTGAGTTTATTTGACAGTTCAACGCAAGAACTTTCTCACAAAAATTTTATAGACACACTATTTCAGTATATTGGCGAGAAATTTCCTTACGTGACACTTATTACTCGCCAACAATGTTACAGACGCAGTTAAGTGAGAAAAACAGCAGTTTGTTTCAATTTATGGCATTTTGGTTTCATTTCTCACATTTCAATCGAAAAGTTTCTCGCCGCGGGAGTTACAGAACATGGGCACAGATTGCTAAACAATAATTGCTCGAGCAATCAGAAGAGCATTCATTGCGCAATGGATTGCAATCAAATTTGGTGTTTGCCACAACAAATATTGCAACATGGAGACCCGGGGTAAGAAATAGAAATAAATCTTTTGCAGAGTTCGTCGCGTAAGGCAAATTTCGCCCGACGCCTTGATTGTGTGTATTTTTCGTATAAATAGGTATGCATCATTTTTGGCTGCGAATATTCGTGACCAAAAAGTAGCCTTTCGTCAAAGTTGGATTCCTAGTATAAGATAATCTGTATCTGAATTAAAGAGATTTTTAACGGGAATATGTCTGCAATATCCGAGAATTCATTATTCTAAAAAAACCGTTTTCTACGATATTTATGAGGTTTATGTAAAGTAATTAAAGAATAAATTCTAAAGGGGTCTGTGACAATGTGTTTGTATGTGTGACACCGACGATGCTGGATCAAAAATAAAAAAATTTAGATATAACGGCGAATATTCCGTCCGGCATACGTATGAATTCGCCTGCATGAAAAGCATTTTGACCGTGTACACTGATTTAACATAATCAGCCGTGTTCTGGAAATCGAATTCGATTAAAATTAAAGCGAACACATTTTGAAAACTATCCTGTGTTCGTAAAGAAGATATCAGGGAAAACTTTCAAAATGTCCGCAAAACTTTTGAATAAAATACTTAAAACAAATTTTATTCCACTTAGTGATTCCCTTAAGGGATCTTGCACCTACTTCTTTTAGTTTACTCTCGGGCTCTAGAGGAGTTAATTTTTTCCGAAAGTAGTTTTTTTCGCTTCTGGAAAACATGGGCGTTGTCATTTATATTATCTGAGCCGAACTTTATTGCTTGATCCACTGCCAAACCTTATATTTTTAGAGACATTTGATTAGGGTCTTTAAAATATATGATGTACAGTGTGGCGCAGAATAAGGTTTATGTTTTAAATTCTTAAAAAAAAACCATGTTTTTTTTAATTGTCTTAAAAGAAGTATAACAATATTATTTTTATAATTTCCCAAATCAAAAATAAAAATTTGTTTTATTATTAATTTTAGCACTTTTCAAAGTACAAAATAAAAAATTACAAAAACTGATAAGCTGTTGCTTAAAATTCCGTGCGAAATAATACGAGCTGCACTTGTTTCGCACGGAAAATAAAAATGTTGCTAGAAACATTTCGAATGTTTTTCGTAATATAAATAGAGTACAACTGTATTTCACAGAAATTTTTTTATATTGAGCTTGACAACATTTCGCACGAAATACTGAACAGAGTACCAGGTTTAATGCTAAATTTGTTGAATGGCAAAATTATTTCAGAGTTTCTACGTCGTAAAGTTGAGTCTTCAGTATCAAAACTATCGGTCTAATGTTGCCTATTTTGATCCTAATCAATTAAAATCGTATAAGTAAAAAGTTATAAACAAATTAAGCCAAATTGAAAGTTTATTCTGCGTCACCCTGTATATGAAATATTGGCACCGAATTCCGGCACGAGTCTTTCTATCGCTTCAAAATTTTTATTTTGCCATGGACAGATTTGGTTCATTTTAACCACAATATAAATAAAGAAAACATTTTAAAGAAGCTGTTATGCAAAAAACATTATGTCGGGAGGGAATTTATATATAAGTTGTAGGCTATCAGAATGGTCCTTACGTGATTGTAGAGAATATTTCAAGCATGTAGAATTTTAAGGTTTTTGTTTCCACTTTGATTTAAAAAAAATTTAAGCTTGTAATATTTAACCGAAAGTTTTTTAGGGGCTTAGGGAAATTATGTACCCAATAAATTAAATATCAAAAGAATTTGAATTGACTTTAAAGCCGTGTTTTCGAGATGTGGATTAAGTTTAAACTTAGTTTAACGTATTCTGAAACTCGGATATTTCATGAAAGACCAATGTTTTAAGCAAACCTAAGCTGTTCCGTTTGTATACAGACTTGGCAATGGCGGCACAAATCTGTTTTCAGTACCCATGTTCTATAACTTTGGTGAGAACTTCTCGAAACAAAATATTCCATCGTTTCTCGAAAAGTGAGAAAAAAGTGTATCTGTAACTCTTGTCGAAAACTATCAAAAGAGATTACGTTATAAATGTCATAATATTCCACTCGAAACCGATGTGAACTTGCAGACGTTGAGAACGCCAGTAACACATATAGTTGACGGCGGCCAAAATTATTAAAATTGAAAAATGTTCAATGACGGCGGCGAGCATACAACCGTCGGCTATACCAAGAAATGTACAGTGCGACTTGAATGTTTGTTGATTACAAAATTGCTTTGAAAACACATCTATATTTTTCAAAAATGTTAAAAGCAAAATAATTAAACAATGAAAAAATTAGTCAAAAACAAAATACTCATCTCTTCCATGTTATTATTCATTGCATTTTGCATATTTAATATATTTTTTAGTGTTAATATTTTTTCTCATCCCGTTTTTATGCGTGAGTTAATTTGACAGTTCAAAGCGGTAACTTTCTCACAAAAATTTTACAGACACACTTTTTTTGTAAATTGGCGAGTAATATCCTTACGTGACAGCTATAACTCGCTAAAAATGTTACAAACGCAGTTAAGTGAGAAAAACAGTTGTTTGTTTCAATTTATGGCATTTTTGTTTTATTTCTCGCATTTCAATCGAAAGGTTTATCGAAGCTAGAGTTACAGAACATGGGCACAGATTAACGAAACCTAGTTAAACTATGATCTCAAAAGCCCAGCTTAAATTTGTTTCTAAAAACTGAATATTAAATTGAATATCAAACCCTTTTGAAACCTAAGAATTTTTTATTGTCCGTTATAAAAATCGGCAAAATTAGTTCACTTCAGGAAAAATTTCTTTGTTTTCGCGAAGTATTGAGCAGATAGCACTGATTGTTTTAAAAGCATTTCCTCTAATGTAGCAAAAAAATATATATATATATAAAATCAACTAAAATTTAATTACACATATAAAATTCGTTGACTCTTGTTGCCAAAATTGTGAAAACTGATATATAAACCTTGAAATTACAAATGGTAAAACTAATTTTGAGAGTTTTTGCGAACTAACTCGTTATGTTAAAGCCAAAATTAAGGCTTTAATTTCAAATTCTATCCTCCTTAAAAAAAAAAATTTAAATTCAAACTTATGTGAGAGTTTTAATGATTTAGTTGTCTTCGAAAATGAAATTTTATTTTAAATTTATTTGCAAAAACTACCACTTCAATTAAATTACAAACGAAAAATTTGTTGCCTGTAGTTGCCACAATTTAGACGAGTTGAAACGGTAAATTAATTATTAAATTCAAAAACAAATTTCGAGATTTTTTTTGATCTAGTTCCAAGAAGAATTAGCCATTCTGTGTGGTCAGTTATTAAATAATATTTGATTTTTTTTTAATGGTTTTTTATTCCAGTTTTAATTTTCGTTAGTTAAATTTGTTGTTGTTTTAATACTTCTTGGAAATTCGTCTATTTTCTTTTTAATTTCAATAATATTAATAACCATTTCTTGGGTTAACACTTAAAATTTTATTTTTTTAATTTATTTATTTGTAGAAAAATTTTTAAATTTCACTTTTTTTGGTACTTTTTTGTAGCAAACTTTTTAAATTTATTTCAAGAAATTCCCGTATACTATTATTTAAAAACAACTTTTATTTCTTTAATTTGTCTTAAAGTTTTTGGCAATAATTTTTTGTATTGTTGTCTATTTTTTTAGAGAAAAAAAAAACGTAGTAAAACTCAACCTTTTCTGTTCACGTTGTGTTTTCGACTCGTTGCCGTTGTTAATGTGAATTTTACTCTTAACTTGTTTCGTTTATTGTTTTAACAATAAAAGTTGTTGTTACTGTATTTTTAGTTTTGGTTGTTGTATTTGTATTTGTTTTTAGCCCTGTTGTACATGTAATAATACATTTCTTAAAGCATTATTTTGCTTTTTGTTGTTATTACAAGCGAAAAAAAAACTTTTCAGTTCTAAATGTTGAATTTTGTAGTAAAAATAGTATCCAAAAGTTTCTCTCTGTGTGTAGTGTAAAGTTCTTTCTATTTGGTGGTTGAAAATATTGTTGTTATTTTTATGCAGTTAGCACTTTGTATTAATATATATTTTACCAATACAACCGTTACTTTTACAACTACTACAAACGCTAATAGAATTTTCCCTAACCACCAATACAAATACATTTTAACATACACACTAACATGCAGTAAAAATAGAAATAATAATAAAATTTAACTCTATTTTACTCTCGGGCTCCACATTCTAGTCACAGTCGTACTGAACTCTAGTCACGCGAAATATCACTACAATGAAAAAAAAGCATAAACTTTATTTGCTGCCAAAGTAGTGAGAAATTCTATACCCTACAACCGTTATGAGTCGGGACGTTGCAATAAGTTTTTTTTAAGGATTATGAGCATGTTTAAGAAAAATTAGGAACCACCTGTTTAACTTTTTTTTTGATTAAAAATTAGCAAAATTATTATACTGTCTGCCAGAATACGGAGTTGTGGTGACTCTTAATGGAGGGCCGTGGCGGTGCGCAAAATGACCCCAGGAAATATGGCCCCAAAAAGAATATGAAGAATAGATCCAAAATTTTACATGAGACACAACAATGAGACGCAATTTCGGGGCAATTTTTTTTTGTTTTTTGGGGCTCGTTTTCGTTTTTCCCTTGGGGTGTTTTTCCATTTTAAGTAAATTTTTACTTTGGGGCTTTTTTTCATTTACTAATATAAATTATTAATTTTAGGAAATGGAAATCTACCCCAAAAAATTTTATATACATTTTGTAAAATTTTATATAAAAATTCCTAGGAATAGTATCAAAATCCCGACTTCTTATACCAAAGTGAAGAAAATTCATGCCGGCTATGCAGAGATGCTTTAGTTATCGAAGCCGGTGTTCGTATACCCTAGAGGAGAACATACTTGCGCCCGGCCGAAGGCCGACTATGTAATGAAGCTTTAGTTAGCAAAGCCAAAGGCCCAATTATGCTATCATGCTATCTATCTTGGGATTTTTTAATCCAAAACAGTATAAGTATTCACGTTATTAAAAATCAGGATTTTAAATTCTGGATTTTTAAACTTGGGATTTTGAAATTCGGAATTTTAATTTTGGGATTTTAAGTTTCGGGCAAATTTTTAATATAACTTTCTTTGTGTTTTTTTAATGTTTACTTTTTTTGGGTTAAAAATCATTTACAATTTTGAGGTGATTTTTCATAATGCAGAATTACCCCAAATTTAGGGTCATATTTTATTTTCGTTTTAGGGCTTTTTTTCATTTTTTTGGGGTAGTTTTTCATTAAAAAAATGGGGTCATATTGCATCATGAAAAATAGCCACAAATTTGGGGTCAATTTTTGGTTTGTGTTGGGGCCATATTTCGCAGGGCCACTTTTAATAACCAAAGAGTTTGTAACAAAATTGGGAACCCTGAATAATTTCTAGATTTTTTTTGATTTAAATTGAAATCTCAGTCAATTTGTGTAAATATTGTTGCTAACTTTATATATCCAATCTTAGTGCTGGTTCACACACATCAAATTTTACTTATCAAATCATGAGTTTTTAGGAGAGAGGGGAAAGGAGCATGGAAAGGGGTACTACCTTGGCTATACTCGTCAATTTTCTTTTTTCCTTTTGTTTTTGCATTCGTAATATACTAGATGAGCTTAAATTGTAGCTACAGAACAAGAAAATTGCCCACACAAACTGTTTGCATATGTACGTACAGGCAGGTTCACAAGATAATGAAATAAAACCTGTCCAGCAACACCTTACGTGTCTGACCAAGCACTCACAAAATAGGATAATATTAAAACTTTTTAGTTCTCAGCTCTAATTTCATCACACATTTTGCACTCTAATTAAAAAAAAAATGAAAATCCACTTCTTTATATTATCAACAAGGCAAGTTTTTTGCTAAAAAAATTAGTTTTTGCACATATCTAAATTTTTTTGGAAAAATGCATTTGTTGCATATTTGGGCATTTTTTGCAAATAAGCAAGCAATTTTTAAACAAAATTGTGGTTTTAAACCTTTAACGAATAGGTCATGGACTATTGCAGAAAAATTCTGCATTCAATTATATTAACGAATATTTTCGATATTTTAGTTCGATCCGATTATTTTAATTCAAAAACCTGAAAGATAATAATATTTTATATACTATTTATAATACAAAATTTATGAAAAGTCCACCCTACACCACAGTGTATACGGACAAATTTTCTCGAGAGGGTGCCTTATTTGGAACTCATGGCCAATCACGAATCCAGCAAAACAAAATTGTTTTATAAGATTAAGATTACTAGGCGAGTTCTTTGTGCCGAATATTAATCTCTTTATGGGATTTTTTCGTCATCAAGCGATTTTAGTGAAGGAGCTATATGAGACTTTTGATCATTTCTGAACCCACCAGAAAGAAATTTTAGGTGTGCTTATTTACAGAAAATTATTAGTTATTTTCAAGAATTGTTACTAGAAAGTGTTCTCGTACTCGAAAAACTTGCAACGAGAGAATGAAAAAAGAGCACAAAAATTTGTTGAAAATTTCTGATAGTAAAATTTTGTCTAGCAATAATTTTGCAACCACCTGTTTCAGGTTTTTGTTTACAAAACAAAAATAATTTTCATAATATTTGAATTAAAAGTTTTCGAAAAAATATAAAATATTTATTTTTCTAAAATTTATGAGCAATATTCTTGCACAAATAGAACAAAACAATTGAATTTATTCAGAAATAATTTCGTATCTTACAGCTGAAAACTGTCAATATGCCTAATTTGATAGTTTTTCTGGTAATGCGTTCATTTATTTTTTTTATTTTTTTGAGTAATTGAGAGAAATATTTTGTAAATTGTAAATTTATTCTCTCGTTGCAAGTTTCTGTTAGTAAAGTAAACGAACACACCTTTTATCATGACATAGTAACTACTATAAAAGTGATTTTATATCAATTCCAACCCAGCTAGCATTTTGGCGATAATTTTTTGTAAAATGGAAGTCGGTAATAACAAAAAATTGGACTTTTGGAGAATGGAATTAATTTCTAAGCCACTGTGCCCCTCCAACCAAAATTTGGAAATTTATGTGCTGTTTCCAGGTGACAAGCAATTGATTGTGTAGTAAAATTTATATGAAAATCAGTCAGTTTTTTGTTACAAAAGCACATTTATAAGAAATTCTCATAGTCCATTGCCGTTATTCAGTTTGATTTTTTAATGGTTAAAGGGATCTTCGAGAATAAATCTAAAAGGGATTTTAAAACCAGATATGGACCGTTCCGCAAATCAAAATCAGCTGCTTGACTTTAACCAAAAAAAAAAAAAAAAAAAAAAATATAATCAAATAAATTTAATCAAAATTAAAATTAATGGCTATAAAATTTGCAACCAGCACAAACTGAAATATTAAGTGATCAAATCTGAAAAGAAGTGTTCATGTAAGGTAGATTTTAATCGGTCTAGACTGTTTAAGACTGATTTTAAGTATTTTTATATTTTAGTACTCACAGCTAGAACTTTTATTATTAAGAACTTTTTTTTTAAGCTTACTCGTAAAAATGTTTGCTTATTTTTTTCGTTCCAGCGAAATAATTCTCAATTGATTAGAGCGCTGTCTTAGAAAATGTTTCTACAATCTGTGGGTGTGGGTCAATATTAGCTTTTTGGGTGTAATTATTTTTAAAGGAAAACCACCTTTATTCACTCAATTAACCCTCATCATATATTTATATTGTAGAAGTTACACGTGAAAGCAGTGGGGAGCAAAACTTGACAAACTTTAGTAAAATGAGAAAATTAATTGAAAAAAAATTTGTTTTTTAGAAAACTTTTAAATAAAATAACTTTGCAAGTTATAATTTTTAGTATTTTACGGCCAATATGATAAACCTTTATTTATAGGCACGAGGGTTGATGCTTGTCCGCCTGGTAGATTGTCCTTATAAATATTGTGCACAAATTACAGTAATATATATACATATTTTTTAATATATAAATTTTGAATATGATTTATTTTTTAGATGAAACCTAATCCTAAGCCATTATTTTATCTAGTCCTCAAATAATTTCCAGTATGAGATAAGGATACATTTTATATCTGTATTGTCACTAAATTTAGTCTAACGGCCAATTTCACCAATGTTCTGTTATAATCAACTTTGACAAAAACGGTCAGTTACCAATGCGGTTTTTGACAGTTATAGTAATAGTAATTTTAATTGAACTTGGTGAAATATGTCGTAAGTGTATAATTTCTATCAGATTTCGGGCAAAAATTGTACACTAACATAGTGTACTTTTGAAAAGTAAACTCTAAACCCTCTTTTAGTGTCCGTGAATTTGTACACAAACAAAAAAAACATTTACAACGATTTTGAGCTAACGAACACAAATCCTATTATAACGTAACGATCGTGTTTAAGCGAACACAGCAAAAATTCTCCAAAAAGTTTGCCCCAATAAAAGCATTAATCCAAAATAAAATCAGTTCTAATTAAAAATTTAATCAAGTGAATTAAACGTTTAATTAAGTGAATTAAAAGTTTAATTGATACTATTAATTTCCACCAGTAAGCAAATCAATAGATACAATTAAACGTTTAATTCACTTGATTAAATTTTTAATAAGAAAAGTCTTATAGATTTATTTTTTCATATGTTCTTAACACAATTTTGTTTTTCACTGCTTTTAAATTAGTTTTTTATTTAAAGAAAAAGTTGTTGAAACATTATTTTTTTACAGCAATTTTCTGAGTCACTGTTCATTCTGAATTCATGAAATTTAATTTGTCTCTAATTATAACTCAGACATTTTGGTTGTTATTTTAAGAAAAAAAAATTTTTTTTAATGCAACGCAAATAGAGCAACACTGGAATCGATATTTCAAATATTACTTGTTGCTATTACTAAGTCATATAAAGGACATTTTATATCTGATCAAAAATCTGGCAAAACTCCTTAATTGTTTAGATAAAAATCTTTAATTTTCAAAACATTTTTAATATCCTGTTAAGGTTTTAATGCCAGCAGCAAATTTGTTACACATATTAAATATTTGTAATTATAAAGTGTGAATTAAACCTGAAATATATGAAACCCTAAATGATATCGGGTGTTCCTTTTTAGAGGCGAAGAATCTTAAATTTGCGCTGCACTGTCTTCTGTGAAAGTTGCTTTAACAGTTTTTTTTTGTTTTAAGGTCAGTTTGGTTTGAAAACAACTGTTAAATGTCATTTAAATATTTTGTTCAGTAATGAATCACACTTTTGGTTGAGTCACTATGTTAATAAAGTCAGTTTGACGCATTTGGTGCACAAATTAATAGTAATAATTAAACGTCTAAATCACTTGATTAAACGTTTAATTCACTTGATTAAACTTTTAATTCACTTGATTAAATTTTTAATTAAAACTGATTTTCACCAAAACACAAATTAATTTGTGTTCTAATTCTAATTTTTCAAATTAATTGTTAGTACAAAAACTGATTTTTATTTTTAAAATTTTTTTTCTTATATCTTATTTTTCATAATCTGCTTATTAATCTATTTCTGCGACGACAACGACGCAACATGTAATCCTGAGAACACACCAAAATGTAGAATTGCAATGCAATAAGTTTTAAGACGACAACGACTCGAACATGTAATTGTAAGAAGATACAGAATATAGGAATACAATGCAATAAGTTTTTAGTGGGAAGAATGAATATTTTTTAGGTCGGTGTTTTATTTCATTGTGGGATTCTACACTCACAATATTATTACGGTAACTGACTGTAGGTTATTCAAGAAGTAATTCGTTCAGTCATTTTTAAATAAATAAACATGTAAACTGATTTTAACATTTATTCAAAAAACTAAGTGCACATTAATACGGATTTTCGGTTGCATTTAATATTGTCATTTGATTAAGTAAAAGTATTCTGTTTGTAAAATTAAATGAATATGAAATTTAAAACAACTGTAAATTTACTTAAACAGATCTACTTATTTTGCTCTTAATTTTAACTAAAAGTTCATTTAATTTTTACTATCAAAAATTCAACCGCAAATTCCAAAAAAATTTAACACAAATTCCGTAAAAACAAATGAACTTTCAGTTATTGTATATAATTTAACTATCAAAAAAATAACCGACAAATTCCGCAAAAACAAATGAATTTTCAGTTATTTTATATAAATTAAATACCAAGAAATAAATTTTTAGTTATCTATTTATAGATCTGTGGCAAAAAGTACATGTAAAAAACGATTTGCTTGTTTTGTGTAGAAAATTCCCATATTCTATTTGTTAAAATTAATTTGTTAAATACATCAAATTTTAAAAGTAAAATAATTGCGAATACCATATCGGGCACGCTGCTGATGTCTTATAATTGAAAGTTCTTCTGTAAACAAAGTGGTCAGAACAACAAAAGTAAGACAAACATGTATAACGGGGTAAGTGAATAAAAATAAATATTCAATCTCATTACACAAGCGTAGAGCTTCGCGGGATTAGCAGAGGAAGAAAAAAAATGTATAATGCTTATGGCCAAATTCACCAATTCATTTATATACAAATTTATGTTTAAAATTCCTTTTTCATGTCAAATGAAAATAAAATTATATTATATATATACGGCTTATTTTCTAAATCACTTCACCGTGCGTTGAGAAATTTTTCATATAAAATTTTTTTGAAATTTTAAAAATTTGTATGAAAGTGTTTTAGAAAATAGCCGCGTATGTTTAAATATGAATTGATATTTAATATTTAAATAGAATTGGTAAAATTGGCAATTAGTAAAAAATATCCAATTTGTATATTTTATAATCTGAAAAAAATTACAAAATATATAAATGAAAAACTTATTAAATTTTTAAACCCAATGGCGACTTTTGGCACACCCTGTGTATTTCTAGAATTTTGCTATACAATTGTTACATGATTTAAATAATTAGTGTTTTTTTCTTAATAAATATGTTAGATTTTTCAATGCCGACCATATGAAAACTACGTCACTGGAAAACGTATTTCACACTAGAGACTAAAAATTTTCTGTTCTTACCAGTAATTCATTACATTGTTTTGATTAATTCCAAGTAAAAGTTTAATCACAATTGATTTCTTCAACTTAATTGGTTGTTAATATTTGTCATAAACATTTCACTTCGCCTTAATTCGATTGCAATTTAATTTGAAATTGTATTTTCTTTGAACTTTGTTGGAATTTTTAATTGTTATTGTATAAGTAAATATTATTTAATTTAGTTAGTAGAGGTTTTTTTCATCATTTCTTTTTATTTAATCGTCTAAACAAACAATTATATTGAAGTTTTTTTTTTTTGCTTAATTACTTAAGAATTTTAAAAGCACTGGGGAATATGTAATTTTGGCGTCAAAGAGAAAAATGTTGAATATTGTATTGATCGAATTGACGTTTTATTGATTGTTAAAATGACACGCTTTGATTTGTTTGTGTGTTTTTTTTTTGTTAATTAACAATATTAATATTTATTATTTATTTGAATTGTTGTTTTCAAAATAGAAATTCCATTGTAATTTTTTTTTAATTATAAAGTTAGATTAAGCCCATAGTATAATAAGTACCAGGTAGGTTCATTACGGACAGTTATCATGTAATGTCAAACAACGAAACATTACTCACTTAACCTTGTACTTATTTTACCATGATTAAGCCAATCTTTTTGTAAAATTAAAAGTATTTATATAATATTTATAATTTTTCTGAACTTTTAATAAGAAAACAAGTTTTATATCGATATTATATTCACATTGTCTTGATATCGATGGCTTCGGAACAATTATCGAATTTTTACGAAAAAGTAAATCTACTTCTTTACCAAGTCAAGTCTATATTTGTTATTTACATTTTATACCTTATACCACCATAAATGGACATACGATCAGTTTTGCCAGAAAACTTTTGGAACATGTCTCCAAATTGAATTTTGAGGAGCCCAAAAAATACCCATTTCTAAACATATGTATATATTAAGGACAAAATTCTAAAATATTTATGACTTTGTTTTTGTATTCCATAATCATAATTTTTAGCGTTGCGTTGCGCTTTACACAATTATGGCCTACATTTTGTACCCAATTCTTTAGTTTTTAAAAAATTTGGATAAAAATTTTAAACTTTCATTAACTGCCTGACCCACAATGTCGACAAGAACATTTTTTCGCTTATTTATATTCAAAGCAATAATAAGAAACTAGAATTGGTTTTTGCTTTAAATGCCACTATACGAAAGAAATTTTCTCGTCGACATTGTGAACCAGACAGAAAATTTATTAATTTATAGTTCTTAAGATTAAAAATTTTTTATATAAAATATTGTTGACATTGTCAATTTTTATATAAAAAATAAGTGATAAAAGATTTTTGTCCTGTGGTGCGATTCAGTAACTTTTACCGATCCGACAATCGTAATTTTTATTGACATATAAATTCGCTTGCAGTTACGATGATGTGATTCTGTAATTTATTTTTAACGATTGTAAACAGCTGTTGTTTTTGTAACATCTCTGTCTAAAAAATGTTAAAATAAACGAAACGCACAAAAGAGAATAAAGAAAAAACAAATCAAATTGTGCTTAATTTACTGTTTTTATAAATTATTTTGTGAATTTTACATTTAAAATTTTATTTTTGTTCATAATTTGCTTTGTTTTGTACATTTTGAATTTCGAATTTTGTTTTTGTTCATACATACATATACATATGTATGTATGTAGTACGTATGTAAAAAGTCGAACCTCAACATAAAATACACTTTATCGATAAAATAAACACAACGTAAATTATTGTCGTTAAAATCAAGAAAAAAAGCTGACTTTAATCGACAGCGAATATCTTTAAAAATGTTACTGAATAGCAAATTCGATAAATTTTCGTTATATTTATTTTAACGATACGATTATCGTAAAAAAAGTTAGTGAATCGCGCTACTAAACGGTCTATTTTCTCAAAGAAAATCGTGATTTATAAAAAATCGGTACTTGGTTAAAATTAAAAGGAATCACAATTTTCTTTTATTTCTAGTTTACTAGAAAACCGATTGTGTATATGTAAACAGAAATTTAATTTTTTGGAAGAAAGTCCGTGACTTATCTACAAAATACAAATACAAATTTGCTACTTTTTCGTAATTCGATCGTTTAAGGGGTGAAACCC
Organism: Pollenia amentaria; assembly: GCA_943735925.1. Classification (NCBI taxonomy): domain Eukaryota; kingdom Metazoa; phylum Arthropoda; class Insecta; order Diptera; family Polleniidae; genus Pollenia; species Pollenia amentaria. The sequence continues at coordinate 174,755,436 of OX031010.1, read as the reverse complement.
GTACCTTGTTTAGTACTTTTGTTACAAAATATTTATCTCTATTCATTGACCTATACTATATACATATATTAAATTATGGGTTCCCACTACATTATTGAAATTTTTGATACTTCAATGGGGAGAAAAAAGTATCAAAAAAGGGAAACTAAATTTCTTTCTCTTACTATTCTGTGCTGCTTGTGGTAATTTTTTAATGTTTTATAATATTGAACTTAAAAACATAAAATATTTGCAGGGTCCTGAGTGAATAAGAACCTAAAGATGAAAAATGTTGGTACTTTTTGTTCTTCAACTTGTACCTACTTTTTGAATTTTTGTTATATTGGACCTAGAAACATAAAATTAAACATGCAAGGTCCCGAGTGAATGAAAATCTTTACGAGGAATCTTTTTGTTACTTTTTCGTCCTTTAACTGTTACTTTTTGAATTTTTAAAAATACTGAACATAAAACTTAACATGCAGAGTGATTGAGAAACTCCAAGAGGAGAGTTTTGGGTACGTTTTTGTTTTTCCATTGGTACTTTCTGTTTTTTTACATATTGTCCTTACAAAATTAAGTCCACTAAGACGGGAAAAAGAAATTAATTTACACTGATATGTATGTTTTCTCCTATTTGCATAAATAATTATGGTGATATTTAATAAAGAAGCTTACAAATTATTTTAAAAATTAAAATAATAAATTCGCTTGTCAAAAATAGTTCCAGTAGTCGCTCGTCATTAAAAATATTGTTCAAAACTTCAGCATTTACTCGAAGAGCAATAAATATTTTCAAAGTTTTAACAAAAAATAATAATGAAATTGGACGTTTAAAACAGTCATAGAAATTACTGCTCAAATTCGTGTTAAGTTGTACAAGTTCTTCTTAAAAATATGTTAGTAAAATGAAAACCTTTTATTAATTTTTAAAATTTTCTTATTGAATATTTTATTTTTAAAAAAGTTTAAATAAATAAAATGTATACAATTCTTAAATTTTGCAAAAAAAATCCCCAATTTGGGACCAAGCGCTTTTTCTGGCAACAATGCCATCAACCACAATTTGGTATACCGATCATCTTATAATAATTTTTTTAAGTCGAATTGATCATGTCCATCCATCCCTCAGTAAAATTACAGTTCACCATTTTGCAAGCAATTTGATGTCATTCAATACTCAAACTTTATGGACCCTAGTCCGAAGTTTTTTGAAAATGTTGCATATTGGTCCCTGATTTCTTATATGAAGTTCTCATACAGATATCCTCCCGGAATGTTGACAGCAAAATTAAATAGTGTCAAGTTTACATTTTAATCTCAATGATCACTTCAATAAAAATATGGGTACCCAAAATCCTAAAATAATTTTTGAACATCAAATGCACCCACTTTGATCCACAGTATGGTGTGGAATAGCTTCAGAATATATAATTGGACCACATTTATTCGAAAACGACGAACAAGTTGCGGTTAATGTGAATGGCATACAACATACATAGTGTTACTTATGCGCCACCCTATACGTCCAATTTAGAGTCCACCCTAAGAAACAACTTAACTCAAATCGGTAATGACCCGATTAAATTAAAAACATAGCTGGATCTGTTTTTAATTTCTTGTTTGCAAAAGTAATTTTTATATCGAATTAAAATAAAATTTTAAAATTTTTATTTAAATACTCGTATTACAACTTTTGAGAAAAATATTAAAAATTGTTTATGTATTTAAAATTTGCCATATTTTAATTAACAAATCCATTTGAAAATTTTACAATATATTTCTTTATTTTCCCTTTTTACAGCACAGAAAAAACACTCTTAACATCAAGCGCGGATCCTAAGGAGGAGATGGGGGCATGACCCCCATGACTAGTCGAGCACTGGTGTTCTAAAATTATAAATTGGATGCTATCTCAATAAAATTTTCTACTATTTCACCCCCCGACCCATGAACTGAAGATTGTTTTCGCTCTTACTTGATATCGAGATTATAGAGAACTTGTTATCGATAGAGTTATACGAAATACTGAAAGACTTTCAATAATATTTATGCTTAATTTTCGCCTTTACAGCACATACGAAAATACGCTTGACAACAAATCTGATCTGAAGGAGAGCATTAGGGTTCAAGACCACCGTAGGCTAATCCAGCACTGATTTTCTGGCTGTCCCGATGGAATTTCTACTATTTGACCCCCCGCCCCCTAAACTAAAGGTTGTATCAGCTTTTGTTCGTCATTGACATTGTTATCGATAAAGTTATACAAAATACTGAAACACTTTCAATGCAATTTTAATTCACTTTGCACATTTTGGTTTTACCTACTGGAATAGTTTCCTTTATAGTGTATAACATTTTTTAAATGTTACCAGTATAAATTATTCTTATCTCACGAAATTCTATCAAATTAAAATAAATTATATAAATTGCTTTAATAGAACTTAATTTTAATATAAATTGATTTATTAATGGTTTTTTTTTCTAAACTAAATTAAAAAGCACTCACCTTTTTAAAAAATATTTTAATTTTTTTAATCCTTGATAAGCCAGAAATCGTACAAAAGTTGTAGATATTTGACAGCTATAAATTAATTGTTGCCACAACTGTAATTTAACGGTTAATTTTATATACTATTGGTTTTTATTAATAAAAAAGCTTCTTTTGTCTCGTTTTAACACACGTTTGTTTTTAAGTCTCACGCTTTTAATAAATACTCTCTTTTTTACTTGTTTTTTTTTTAACAAAACTCTCTTTTAACAGAACACGCAAAACAAATTGATAGCTTTAGCAATATCCGTTAAGCTCCGGAAGTTTAATAAAGATTTTAAAACAACGATTTACAGATACAAAATTTTCACTTTTCTTTGTTGTTCATTTAACAAACAAAATAAAAATAATTTTAATTAAGAAGCGAAATTTGAAACTAAAACCGTTTTTTTTATTATTTTAGCAAAGCAATTTAAGACGTTCTACACCACTGAGAACGTTTTCTTAATTACAAATTGAAAGTGTGTTCCTGGAGTAAGATCGCGTCTAGACTGAACTTGAATGCTGGTTGTTTAGATACTTTTATACCCCCATCAGTTGGTTAAATGTTTTGATCTGTGTTGTAGCAACAGTTAGCAGTCAGTTAGTAGTCGATTTAACGATTGTTATTGTTGCAATATCTCAATGAGAGTAATTTCTCTCTTTTGACGTGTTAAAAATTGTAAGTTTTTTTTTTTTTTTTAAAACAACAACTCTATTATAATTGGGGATAGAATTCAATATATATTATTGTTGTTGTTGTTGTTAGAGGTATAGAGCTGGCATTGCCGTTTCGGATACAGTTCCTCCTAATGTGTCATTTCAAACTTGTATTCGTTTTATGTCCGTTTTAAAGTCTCATCATCTTCATTCAACTAATCAGCAGCTTGATCGCATAATGATCATACACTTGCACTTGTGTGCGCTACTTTTTTATTGCGGCAAGTTGAGTTTTTTAATGAAAATAAGTTTAGTTAAACACTTTTTCACTTTTGTATAGAAATGTGCTTTTTGGGCACAAAAGGAATATATTTTTGCTAACTTCTGCTATAAAAAAAGCCTTGTGGCCAATTTTATGTTAAAGCATTTATATTTAAAATCGGCTGAAATACAAAATTCTGTTTTTCACTTAATACTTAAATTAAACTTAGTTCATCAAGCAGGTATAGTTAAACTCAATTTAAGTTTCCATTGTGAATAACTTAGCAAGGTGGACAACAATACAACAACAACAGGCAAAGCAATGATAGTCAGCTGTGTTTTGACCGGTTTTAAATGGTATTTTTTTTTTTGGTATTTATTAGGGTATTCATACGGTTAACCGTTAATCTGTTAACCGATTAATTACTACCCGATTAACTTATTGGTTAATTTAAAATTGCCTATTTTCGATTAACGATTAAACCGATCAATTTCAGTCGATTAACCTCTTAACCGATGTAACATAATTTTTAACTTATTGTAGTTTACCTCATATACAAGAGGAAAGGATTTAGAAAATATTTCTTAATACAAACAAAGTCGGTATTCAGTGATCTATATTTTAAATAAGTGTTTGCTGTCAACAGCTTTTTGTTTCACGTACTTTTTATATGTATGCGTTTAGTTATTTGTTTCTTCTTATATCTTCTCATATCAATCTTTTAACAGCATTAACCGAAATAATGCGAAGTCTGAAAAATTTTAAAAAGGTAAAACAGGAAAATCTACCTCATCAGGTAGAATTTTAAATTATTACTCGAAACACCCGAAGAGAATTATTATTAATACAGCTAGGAATCTAATATATAGGATATTAACAATTAGTGATAATGGATTTCATAGGAAAAATGGGGTGATTATTGGGAATATTTTGAGGAATAATAGTTTTCCTAACAAACTTATTTGCAAATTAATAGGACAATATAATATAAGAAGATCTCGTCATATGGATGAAATTTTGGAACCAAAAATTTATAAAACATTTACTTATGTACCTGGATTTTCGGAAAGATTAGAAAACTCAAATATATATGACAGAGGGAAATACAGAATAACACATAAGGTGAATAATAATGTTGGGAGATTATTCACGAAAACTAAGGATAGATTACAAAAGTCGGATATGTCTAATTTAGTTTATAAATTTCATTGTGGTGGGAATGATAATGAACAATGTAGGAAAATATATGTAGGAACAACTGGGACTAAATTGAAAACTAGATTAGCAGGACATAAACATGACCAAAAATATAGAAATTATAATTCAGCCCATGGAACGGCATTGTCAAAACATTGCAGAGATTTTAATCATTATCCTGATTTTGCAAACACATCTATTTTGAACATGGAAAATTTTAAGAAACGTAGATATATGCTAGAAATGTTACAGATTAATAATGTTCAATTTGAGAAAAGGATTAATTTTAAAAAAGATACTGAGGGATTAGCTCAGATTTATAGACATTTATTGAATTAAAATAAATAGGTTGATGGAAGGGAAAATTATAAATAGGTACTTGTCTTTGATTATTTATAAAATTTAGTTCAGATGGCACAGCACAGACTAAAAATATATATTAGATAAAAATAAATATATTGACAGAAAGGAAATTAAAAAAGGTTTTAGGTTTTAAATATTTTTAAAAAATTTTGTTTGGTTTCCTCTTTTTATTTTAAATTTGTAATTGAAATTTTAAATTTATTTTTCCATTTGTTATTTTTCCATTTATTGTCAAAAATAATTTTTTAATTTTATATTATTTTAAAAATTTCCTGAAGAAGATTTCCAACGGAAATCGAAATATCGAAAAATAAATAATATTTAAATTGTTTTTTATAAAAGAGTGACCTAAAGCTTAATAAAAATATATTGAAATATAATAATTAACTGAAAAAAGGTCGAAATAATAGGAATATAATTAATTTATAAAAAAAACTTTATTAATCGGTTAACCGATCAATAACAAAATTAACCGATTATTAACTAATTAAACCAAAACCTCGGTTTATTAATCAAACGATTAACCGATTAAAGCAAAAGCCCGATTAAATGAATACCCTAGTATTTAGTAGTGCTGCCATACTTGTATCTTAGTTAAATATGCTTTTTTAAATAACACTAAAAAAAAAACAAACTGTATATAGATTTACATATATGAGAGTTAACAAAATAAAGATTTAAATACAATCCTAAAAATTGGACATTAAATACCGAAAGCTTTTTTAACCGATAAATAATAGAAATCTTGTAATCTGAGTTTTATTTAGTAACATACATTAAAATTGGCACTGGAGTTTGTTCAAAATTAAATGATAAATAAATTCTTGGATTCACCCATTGGGCTTAGTTTTGGCGGAATAGACTTCTGGTAACCTAACGGACTTAATTTACCTTGTTCTTTCCTTATACGTCTAATCGGTAAGCACGACCATACAACACTTTAGCGTTAGAAGATTTTTATCCCAAATTAATTATCCGGGAACTCTGGACATTCATAATAAAGTCTTTTTATGGCTTCCTTTACGTAAACAAAAAGGTTTTTCTTAGCATTTAGTTTCGTTACTGATATTTTTACGAGATTTTTGTTCGGATTAAAGCGAATGGATCCTTTATAAAAGCTATGCTCAGGTTTACACCTGTCCGAACGAAATTTTGTGGAGCTATTTATATTAAGATCATCCGTCGTCAATGGCGGTGAGAGCTAAACGGCTAATTCCACTGAAGAGATTGTGAGGTTACAATCGAAGCTAATCTGGGCAACCTGTCCCTGAAAACCTGGGTCCAATTTCCAGCTCAGTCAAGAATGAAAAATTATCAATAAATTTTAATTAACCCTCCGATGAGTAACAGTTCTGAACTTCACGGCCGTGTGAAAAGGTCCCTACGGATCTTTTTTGTAAATCATGTTTTTTTCATATAAAAAATTTTTGTTTGATTTTTTTTTGGTTTTTATTGTTTAAAACTAATTCTACATACAAAAATTTTTTTTTAAATTTTTTTAATTTTTTTTTTCTTTTGCTTGAATTTTCTTAAGACTATAATAAAAAAGTTTAAAAATTATTGTTGTTGAGCGTGTACTTCTTGTCCCCCGTCCTGTGCGCAAGTGTTGCAGCGATGTAAAAGTGTGCTATGTTCTCCGCAAACAGCGTTGCCGCAGACGAAGCAGTATGCCTGCGTTTTCCGCTGCCCCCCGTACTCAGAACGGCAAAGGCGACATGACGGTCTACTTGACCTAGCCGCAAACGACGGTGCGTTGCCTTCCATCGGTCTTGGTAATACCTGAAATGAAAAGAAAAATAAAAAACAAATAAATATATATTCTATTCTTGAATTTGAAGATGTTTTTCTTACCCTGACATCGAATGCTTCCATCGCATTGCGTATCCTTGGATATGAGGTTATATGGTTGTTCAGGGCACGTTCTTCGATATTTGGTGTGGCCAATTGTTTCGTTAGCAGTAACAAGAACGACCGCCGTCTGTCACTCCTTTTTATAGGCTTCATTTCGTTGTAAATCGTAAAAGCAGCCAATGCAGCGACGTCCAGCATATTATTAAACATGGCCAACAGCCATCGTTGTGTTGCTCTTTTGCAGCTGTAAGTGCCTAGCATTTGATCCATGGTATCAACGCCGCATTTGTTGGCGTTGTAATCTAATATGGCATAGGGCTTCCGCTTCTCGGTTTGCTCGTCAAAGAGGCAGGTGTAGTGCATTGTGGAGAGCACGTTCACCACTATATTCTAATTTTATACTACTAGCAATAAACCAGTTCTTAGAATTTTTTGTTCTTAGTATTTTGTTCTTAGAATTTTTTCTTAGAATTTTTTGTTTTTATCATCATCCCTAATGTCTTTTTAGGTTTAGGTCTTTGTGTTCAGAACAAGTAAATTATGTGTTGAAACAATAAAAAAATTATAATGATGCCTAAAAACATGCATTTATTAGTGAAATTCAGTACAAGGTCCATACGGACCTATTCACGCGTCCGCCTACTATTCTCACTAAAACCTCAATAACTCCTAAAGTAATTATCCGATCGGCTTGATTCAAAAAGATGCGCAACAAAATACTCTTGGAATACAAAGTAACTTTTGGGGTGGTTGGTTGTAGTGGCCGAAGTAGGAGTAATTTCAGTTTGAAAAGGCAAAAAGGTCCCTAGGGACCTTCTCACTAATCGGAGGGTTAATTTCATGTTGTAAAATATATTAAGATCACAGTTGTTTTTGGAAAACTTTGTCTCGATCCTATAATATTTTTCGCTTTATTTAAAGGGATTAAAGCAATTATTAGAGACATGATCAATTTCGACCTATCCAAATGAAATTTTGTAAAAAAGTTTATGTAGTTTTAGAAATTATTATGCAATTCACATCCCATCTTTACGAGCAATAGTTTTTGTGCCCAAGAACATACTCCTTAAAATTTGTCCCTTATGATAGGGTGTAATTCAATTCTTCGTTCAACTGTAGAGTATCTCTCGAAATCATGTTAGATTTATTACAATTTTCCTATACTGATTGTGTGTGTTTTTTAATTTGAAATTTGCTTTTGTTTCCTTAGCTCCACAATATCCATATTAATTGGTTTTTTGTTTTCGAATTTTAATTTGTTTTTGTTGTAGTTGTCATATTCGTGTGGTTAATGTTTCATCTTCCTTTTGTTTTTGTAACAGATACATTTCAAACACTGAGAACAAGTTGGTGTCTCTGATTTATTTTTTTTTCAAATTTTTTTTTAAACATTTTTTATTCGTGATTTTATTTATTTATTTAAACAAATTTTTGTAAAAGTTTTTGGGGTTGAAGGTGTTGATTAGCTTATTGTTGTTGTTTATTTGATATTGTTGTTGCTGATGATTTTGTATTTTAAACAGAAAGAACAGAATAAAAAAAAAAAAACAACAACGAAAAACGTGACATGCGACCGTGTGTCATGTGTCTCCTCCATTTGCATTGCCAAACTGGACAATTTCATTAACGGTAATTTGACATAAACAGTGACATTTTATACAAAGTATTTTTTATTTTATTTTTTTTATTATGTATTATTATTTACATACATGTCAACATTTTATGGTCAGTGTATAAATTGTTTTTGTTTTAATGTACATTTTGTGAATTGATACTCCCACAGGAAGGTGAGAAATTGTGTTTTAGTGTACAATATAAAAAGTATAAATCGATAAAGGACATATAGATATGCATATGTATGAGTTCATATTTGTCATATTTAGGCGTTATAAATCAGAGCAACTCTGTATCTATAAATCAGTAAACATATAAACCATCTTTAAACGCATAAAATTGGGCGTTTAAACTACCAATGCAGACCATATGAATTTGGCAACATTTATCGTAGTGCTACCACATGATACTTTTAATATTACATATAATTAATGGGACATTGATTTTCTGTTGAGTTTAAACTACATAGAATTTAAGTTAAGTTTATCTTAACTAGCATTTAAACACTCACTGATTTATTAGCCATTAGTCTTGAATTTTTTAGGTGGGGTCATAAGTGGGTTTCGAAAACTTCCCAAGTAAACCCATTATAGTTAGAAATTCTTCTACTGCCATTAATCTTAAAATAATTATTTCTCACTTTTTTTTTTATAATAAAAAGTAGCACAGATAAAAAGAATTCCTAAAGCAAAGAATTTTTTTTAGCTAATAGGCACAATCAAAGGTACATACATGGTGGTGCATACGTAATGTTATTTAATGGATAATTTTTTTTGCTTGCTTTTTTTTTAACATTGGCATTTATTAAAATTTAGATTATAAAGGGTCCGCTATCTAACGTTTTTTTTGGGTCCGCCATCTAACGTTTTTTTCAACTAGTGCTTATTTCGTGAATGGTAACACTTACCTCATGTATTATTTGACAGATAACTAGTTTTATCCTTCCCCCGAACGAATATAATTGTGTATACGCTTGAAAAATGCTGGGAAATATTGCGAAATTACTTTGAAAATCATGGTATTGTTGCAGAATGTGTGCGAAAATTGCGTACGGCTTTTGGAAGAAGAGAAGCACCGTCAGCTCAGAAACTGGCATCCTCATCGATAAACCAAAGCGTGAAAAGCCAAAACCAGTGCGTACACCCGAGAATATTGCTGCTGTGGCAGAAAGTCAATTCACCGTCGTTCTCAACAATTGAACATTTCGGAGACATCATTGAGACAAATTTTGCATAAAGTGCTTGGTATGACGCCATTTGAATGAAATTATTTTCCATTATTAAACGGAAGGATTTTACTTTCAAATAAAAAAAGAAATTTGAGAAAATATTCAGTAGTTTTTTTTTTTTATAGGATTTTCAAAAAAAAAAAGTTATTTGGCGGACCCTTTAGTTTGGAAACATGTTGACTAGACCATACCTCAAAAAAAAAAAAAAAAAAAAAAAAAAAATTCGCGTACACCCCCGCGTAAGGTATGTAATTTTGCAAGGCGGCCTCGAAAACAAATCTTTTTTGCCGAAGGTAGGGGTCGCCTTTTAAAATTTTTCGTTAAATCTTTGGCATTTAAAGTCCGATCTTAAAGTGAAATGTATCAAAGTTTTTCGAGAAGACCAAAATTTTGATAGAGAAGTTTTAAGTTTTTTAAAACTGTGGCAAGCCAATCATTTTCAGACAAAATCTTTGAAAATGCCAACATTACCACCTTTTGCTTGTAAGGTGGTAATGTTGACATTGTTTTTTGAGGATAATATTTTTCAATTGTGCCCACTGTTTGCTTCGACCTGTGGTGCTCTCTCCAAAGCATTTCCCATAATTTTTCTTAGAATTTCAAGGCCTAGCGCCCTTTACTTCTTCTCGGATATTCGCCTTAAATTCTAAGATGGTTGTTGGCTTATTGAGATACACATTATACTTTGAGTAAAAAAAAAAAAAAAATCGGGAGCCGTTAAATAAGGCAAAGTTGGGCGAGCTGTGGCTCTAATTTGTTTGAACCATAATTCTGGATTGTTCTCTAGCTCGAGAATTAAAAATTTTTCAGTCATTGTCTGGCATTAAATGTAATTTACATCACCCGCAACTTGTTCGACGTTTTCAAAAAAACATGGTCCAATGATATTTTCTGAAGTTATTCCACACCATACTGTGTATCTAAGTGGGTGCATTTGATGTTTAACAACTATTCTTGGAATTTAGGGGTCCCATATTCTGCAATTTTGTTTATTCAGGGGAAAATAGGCCTAATCGCTCATTATTCGATATGATCTTTGTGTCTGAATAATCGAATGCTGCGTCCATTTTTTAAGCTAGTATATAAAAAAATGTGTTCCCGGAATAATTAACGAAAGGGCTTGCGCTATGTCTCGAATAGCTTTACACCCACACCACACGAGCAATGGATATGTCAATCATGGCAACTGTAAAATTTTATTGCTAATACGTGATATCAACGTGTGTCCCGCATCAACATGTGTGATAATAGATGTTCAGTATATTGCGCAGCAATTATCTCCTAACACAAGCTGTCAAAATCAATTGGTATAAAAAGAAAGAACATAAAAAAATTAGGAAAAAAATTAATTATGTATTTTTCAAACACTACAAATAAATAAATCTGAATTATTACTTTCTTTTTAAGAATGTTAATAATTAATATTTTTATTTTTAGTGCTCATCTTTTCCCTTGCAATGAAATAACATACAACCTCTCTTCAGCATATTTTTATTTACATTCGTGTACGTGTTCACCATATCAAGATATTAGCTTGAACATGTGCAATTTGACGCAGCTATTCTGCCCCCATTATTGGTTGTGTTAAGATATCAAAAATTGCTCATGTGGTCTGGGGTTTACGGAAGAAGGGGTTTTTTTTTAGCAATAAGAACCTAATTATTTAAATTAAGAGGATAAAATTAAGATTAACGGCGAAGTTTTATTATAAACTAGATAAGTCTTAGGCAAAACTCCTTTAACTCGTTGCATACAACTAATTTTATAGTTGAAAAAAAAAAACCAAACATTTAAATAATTTTTACGAAAATGTTTAGCACGTGCTTAAAACAAGTTACAGAAATAAAATCTAAATTATTTTGACTTGAAAGATGTAAATGTGTATGCAAATGTCAAACTGACCATAAACTTCAAGTTAAAGTTTTCGCTTTGTCTTTTATTGTTTTTGGTGTAGAAGTTTAGATTAAGTAAATAATTCAAACTTACGTTTGAATGCGCATAAAAGTGATTAAGACTATTGAACCTACCAAAACAAAAATGAAGCAAAAAAAAAAAAAAAAATTAATGGAATTGTATCAAATGCCAGCACATGAAAAAAAGAACAGTAAACGCAGTGACGATAGTGACATACTGTGTGAATTAATCTTTTAAGAGCCGAACGAACAGTTACTGCCTTTTCATCTTTTTCCGAGCTAAGACTTCGTTGGCTTAACGTACATTTAATACAAAAACTAATTTTAAAATATTATTTTTCGTTTTACATGTAAGTTAAGCGAACGAAGTCTTCATTTGAAATCGATGAACAGGCCATTTGATTCGAAATTCCTCGACTTATTAGACGTTTTTGCTTTACTCAGGGGACTAACATATTACAAATTTTAGGGACGAAAGAACAAATTAATTTTGCTCGATACAATATGTATAGCATGTGGCGAAGAGGACGAGACACTGCTCACTACTTATTTATTTAATCACAGTAGGAGCAAAGATTTTAATTGAGACAATATAACGAATCTGGGATTCATTAGGCAAATGCGGAACGGTATCCCATTGAAAACTATATAGAGGCAACTGCATATGTTCTTAATCTATTATTCGACCCATTTAGCTAGCACAACATGGCGGAGTTACATACCTAATTGGGTATATTATAAATAAAGACTAATGACCGTTTTCTGAATGTATCGACAAACTGCCAGATAATAGCGTTATGAGAACACGGCCACTAGGGGCTGATTTTGCTATTCCCTTTCTTCACTTTGGGTTAAGAAATTTTTATATACATTTTTTTAATTTCAAAAAATTTTTATTAAAATATTTCTTAAGCGTTTTACAATACTATATATGTAGTTATATGTGTATATAAATTTATATATAGTTTTCCGTAGTTCCTACACTCATAGAAAAATGCGTCTTCATATTGATGATGCTCTAACGTCAGAATTGTGACATCAATGTTATTACAAATGGCATCAATTAGGCAAAAAGTGACATCAATTCAATGACGAACGTCTTTTAAAATTGTGTCATATTTTATGCGTCATCTACGCTATGACTACAGTGACATCAATGCGATGCCACGTTTTGTGTACACTGATAGAAAATGATTCATAACGCTAATGTATTTTGACATCAGTACAGACAAACTGTCATCAGTGCGATGACATAATATACCATGTCATCAGTGTGATGACAAAATGTCATCAGTACAATGACAAACTGTCATCAGTACGACGAAAAACTGTCATCAGTGCGATGACATAATATATCATGTCATCATATATTTTTTACATTATTTTCATGTTTAAAAAGTAAAATTAGAATCGAAAATTCCCATATTAAATTTTTTTAAATTATTTATTTAAATACATCAAAGTTTTCAAATTGATTTTTAAGAAAACCATATCGGACATGCTACTGGTGTCTAATAATTGAGGGCGGAATACAACAAAATGGAAACAAACATGTGTAACGGGTAAGTAAATAATGATATTATCACAATTTGACTTAAGTTCAATTACAACGAAAATTTTATGACAGTTTGTCATCGCACTGATGACATGCTTTATAAAACCGACTCCGATTCATCATTTCTGTGATGCCAATGTGTAATCCCATTGACGAGATAACTTAAATTTTTGACGCTGATGACAATTTGACCAAGTGATGTTAAGGCTGACATCACAGTGATGTAAAGTGCCATGGGATCAAAAACGAAGGCACTTGTCATAGTACTGATGTCGAAATACATCACACCTTTTCTATCAGTGTAGTTGGAACATAGGCCCGTAACAAATAAATTCCATCTTATTCTATATAATGCTAAATATTTGATATCTCTCCAAGTGCAACCAGCAACTAGTGCTTCTGCTTCTACGAGCCTTCTCGAGGTATTTGCTGGCATGCTTGGTCTGCAATTGCCTTGTGTATACCAGTCGAGGGCAGCTCGGCTGATATCGTCATAATGCTTTTTCAGTGTATGCCCGATCCACTTCCATTTTCGACGCCGGATTTATATGTGAATTGGCTCTCGTTTTGTTATAGACCAAAGGGTGGTGTTGAAGATTGTGTTCGGCCAAAATAAACGCAGTATTTTCCTTTAACAGTGATTAACGAAGACATGCAGGGACAGTATTTCTTTTGTAGCCGCATTCGACGTTTCGCAGCCATATCAGATGACCGATTTGACAGTAGTATTAAATATTTTAAATTTTGTCGTTATCGAGATGTAAGTCGAACTCCATTCTTTGTCGAGCATTCTGAACGCCGCGCGTCCTTTATTGACGCGAACGAATGTCATCGTCCGGACCTCCATTTGCCGTAATTATGCTGCCCTGATAGCAAAAAGAATTTATTTTTTCTATTGGGGTATCTCCAACTGTGAGCGTATCTGAGCTGTTGGCATTTATGACCATCACCTTGGTTTTCGACACGTTGATGCGCAACCCAGTAAGTGCAGAGACCCTCGTCACCTCATTCAGCTTGGTTTTAGTCTCAGATCTCGTTCGCGTTATCGAGATCCCCAAGACTACCCTGCAGTCAACATGTGATTCCTCTATTATTTTGCAATGCTCGGTTCATCACAGTATCCAGGACGATGTTGAATTGCAACGGTGATAATACACACCCTTGACGTACGCCTGTTTCCACAGGTATTTTCGCAATATAGCTCTATAAGAATATAAGGGGATTTGTTGATATTGAAACAATTGCTTTCCTTTTTCGATGAAATTTATAAGATTTTTAAAAAAAATTGTATTGACTCGAAGCGCTGCATAATGGACAAGATCTGTTTTTCCTCAACCGGTTAATAAAGTGACTCACTATTCCTTTACAGAGTATACCAGGCGCCAACAATGACATAAAAACACTCATCACATATCCAACGTCAGTTCATACAGAAAATGATAAAGAAAAGAAAAGTAAGTACGCGTTCGTACGACTTAGTACTTGTACGTACGAGCTCAACAATATCTCAATATTTATGTGTGTGTGTGTATGTGTCTCTATAAGTATGAGTTACAACAACTGCATGGATCGTTGCATGGCAAAAACTAAAATTGATTGATTGATGGATTTACAAATAAGTTCAAATAAAAATGTAAGTATGTGTTGTTAATTATTAAGTACGAATAAGATTAAATAAGGGATTTTTACACGTGTTTTTTTTTAATTTTCTTTTGTTAAAAATTATTTATCTTCTTATTTGTTTAAATATTTTTTTAATTAGTTGTTTATTGTCAGTCAGAAGCACAAACGAAATGTTTTAATTTTAAATAATTGATATATTGGGAAAAATAAGGCTTGGGATTTTTTCTCAATTTAAAAGGTAACGTGAAATATTGTTCTTTGAAATTACAAAATACGAGATAAATCACATGATATTTTGAAATTTGTAGGGTTTAGTTTATTATTAAAATTTTTGGTACAAATTTTCTATACGTCTGTCAAAAGAGCCACTTCTAATGAATTATACAGCCCAATTTCTTCTAGCTAGAAAACTTTTGTGGAGATAAAAATTGTACTTCTTTAAATTATCGAGTCGAAATGCATTGTCATTTAGTGGTAGGCCCTAGGACAGCTAACCCTTTTCGGCTGTCTATACTCGCAAGTGGTCTAGGGCCGACTAAACTTTCTTAAATGTTTGTTTCACTAAGGGTAACACTGGCCAATGTTATCGTAATCTCTCCGTCATTCATATTAAACTTTCCATATTGATGTCCTTAATAATTTTTCACCTAAACTTTTTTTAAGCCGACTTTTGATTTGATTCAAATAAAATAATTAATTTGATATTGATAATGATTTTGTTGTTAATTTTATTGTCTGTCTTATTGGTTTTGTTTGATTTTTAATTGAATTGCATGAATCTTTGTTTTATTTGATTACCTTTTGCGATAAAATCTGAACGAGAGGAGAGAAAAAAAAGATTTTAATTGAATTGTTATCTTCACACTCCACACAAAATAATTTGATTTATTAGTTAATGGACGTGTTGGAATTTTCCTTAAAAATTTAAATAAAACTGAACATTTCAATTGTAACAAACAAAGATTTAACTTGTGTTAATTGTTTGTAAATTATTATTTTATTCGTTCTTTCATAATGTTAATGTACCTGTGTGCTACCGTTGTTGGAGTGACATTTAGTTTTTTTTTTTAACTGTTTTGGTAGTGAGCCCCTGTATCTGTGTGTGTGAGTGTGTGTTTGTTCATAACCATTTTACATCAATGATTTTAAAAATTTAATACAAATAAGGAAACTGTTCCACGGAAATGTTTTATTTACTTTGTTATTTTTATTTTTCAACATAAAAATGAAACATTTCACTTTGATTGATACGCACCGTGAATTTCAATAATTTTTATTTCATTTCAATTTGGTTCTGTTGTGTTGTGTTCATTAAAATCTACATACGATTTGTTCGTTTCAAAACATTTTGCATTGTAATGAAACATTTTTGTTTTTTGATAAAATGTGTGTTAAGTATAATTAAAATACTTACTCGTACAGAATTTTCATTTTATTTGAATTTTTTTGGTTTTTTTTTTGGTCTTAAATTGCTTAAACAACTTTCCTTTTGTAACGAAAATTTTCATTTAAAACTATTCCTGGGAATATTATGATTGTTTGCTTTACATTAAGTTCAATTCATTAGGCAGTTAATTAGATGTCTAATTAAAAGGTGATCCAGTTTTTGAGGCAAGATATTTATTGCACTCAATGGATTTGTGAAATTTGGGCAGTGTGAGGCGTTAATTTGTAGTTTTACGTACATGAAAGGTCACAATAAAATGTTATTTCTACTAACTGTTGTCAAGTAAAATATATAATGTAATAAAGCTAACAAGCGAGTTCATACAAGGTGACCTTGTCTTGCTACGTAAGCAACGGCCGATAAATACCCATGTGTCAAAATGGTATACAGCTCTGGTGTTTTTGAGGAATCCTTCATAAATTCTATAATGTTCTCTTAGAATTATGAAATTTAAAACTTAAAAACGCTTATTGCATTTCAAAACACGCAATTTAAAATTAAAAACAAAATAAAATATTTCATTGAATTGTTTACTACAGTGTTGAATTATCTTGACACAGGGTTAAAGTATTTTACAGTGTTGTAAACGTTTTCAAAATAAGACCACCTTCTATGAATTCGACTAGAAAGCTATTGAAATAATTTAAATACATAATGTCATTTGAAAAAAATTTACAAATTATCAAGGCGAATTCATTACAGGTGATCCTAAAAGCCCTGCTGATAACTTTTTTTTTATTTAGCTTTATAATTGTTGGATTTCAAAATTTTGTTTATTATCTTTGTTTCTGTTTTGATTTGTTTCGGTTTTTGACATTGTTCAATGATTTTACAAAAACAAATTGCTTGTGGTTTTTTTACGAGTTGTGCTTGTTGTACTACCAAGATTACCTGGAATGAATTCGCCTTGCAAGTTATTCGTTTATTTCTAGAAAATTTGACAATTTTATTGAGAAAAAGTGTAAAAAAATGTTAAAATTTCTGAATCTGTTCCTTTAAAGACGAACACTTCTAAAGTATAATTAAGCAAACGTTTATGCTGAAGCATCAATAATTAATTCTAGATCTACATTTTAGTAAACCAATCAAATGATGGCTGGTTCAGGACCCAGTTTTAAAGATAATTTAATGAAATTTATACTTTCCGCACTAGGTTTACATGGAAAGCCGGACGGACATCGTTAGACCAATACAGAAAGGGATTCTAAGTCGATCGGTACTCTCAAGCGTAGGCTTTGAACCAAGTTTTATTTGTGGTAAGCACATCGGCACAAACTCATAACTCATGGCCAGATAGACGTTGACGACATTGTCGTCAATAATGAATACAGGAGTTGTCCCCTATCGCTTAGGTTTTCTGGAAGGCAATTTGGAGAAAATCATCGTGTACGATAGTTTAAATTAATCAACAATAATATTTCATACATATCGAATTTTCGATGTTAAGACAGCTCGAAAATGTTGAAACAGCATTATAATGTTCTGAGAAATTTTGAATTTTATTAAAAGTCATCGTCCATACTTGAAATTTTTGTTGTTGCAATTTCTTAAAATTCTGCTTTGAAATTGCATTAGTGTTCAGATTATGAAATTACAGCTTTGAAATTTTTGTTTTATCTTGTCTTTGCTTTGCTTTTCTTCTTTTTATTTTTTTTATAAAAATACAAATACACCTACAGCCAACTTCAAGTTAATAGTATGAAAATAACAAAACAAAAAAGAACATGAAACTGAGTACACCTCCTCAATCCCTCTCAATAAACTCAAGAATTGCTGCAACAAAAATTGCAAGTCTGGACGATGGATATGGATTTTTTTTTTTTGAAAATAAATTTGCTATATTGTACACAGCTTGGCAGTTTTTGGCCGAAAATGGTGATAAAAAATAAAATTTTTCGACATATCGTCGGTTGATAATTTAAATGTCGTATGTGGATTTTTTGCGGTTTTGAGTTAAGATCGATTCCTTAGGTTTTCCGACCTGATCTTTCATTTGACGTAATCAGTTTTTCGATACCTTATACGGGTTTCGAGATATGGAGTGTTGAGTTTGTCGTATGTGGTATTTGCTGAAGAAATTTTCAAATAAAATATCGTATGTAACTGCCACATTCGACAAATTTCCATATAAAACGACCAAAAAATTGATTTATTATTTAAATGTCGCATGTGGATTTTATAAGAGTTCAAACTTCAAACTCAAGTTACTCGAAACTATCGGAATCCACATACGACAATTAAATTATCAGCCGACGATATTAGCAATTTTGAGACACTAGATACAGTTTTTCGGGTTAGTTTGTTTCACACTTATTTTATCGTTTTCAATAGCTTCAGTTGTGCCGAAAAAGGGAAAACAAAATTTCAATTGGCTTCCGAGCAAGGACCTGAAAACGTTTTTTTTTTTTAAATATTTATCATTGGTGTTCGAAAAATATTTTAAATTGTACAATAACCAAAAATAGATAAAAATATTTTGTTTGATATTGTTTCTTTAAGTTCAAAATAATAAAGTTCTTAAAAAAAACGTTTTTGAGAAAAATATTTTTTTTTTTGTTCTTTTGTACAAAAAATTACGAACCGAAAACTTAATTTTTTCTTTTTAAAAATTTAAAAATCATGCGTACAAAATAATTTTTTTTTCATCAGTTAAAAAAAATAAAAGCAAACACAAAAAAAAAGATATTTATTTTTTCAGTACAATATTCTTTTGTACATGAAAAGAAAAAATGAACCGAAAACTTTAAATTGAATTTTTTTAATTGACAAAATTTAAACTCATACGTACAAAATTATAGTAAAAAATATAAAGCTAATTAATAATAAGTAGTTATAACATGATAAAGATTATCCTTGAACTAAATAGTAACCTTATCAATTACCTTGATGTTGAGTTTGAGCAACAATAAATTTTCTACATCCTCAGAACTTAAATTCCTTCTATTTTTGGTCATAATAATTGGCAAAGCACTGAAGGCTGTCTCCACAGATACCTGTGTTGCGGGTACAGCTAATGCAACAGCAGCTAGTTTTGATAACTAAGAATCTCTAAGGATTTTTTGCATTTGCAATTTTAAACACAATTTTATATTATAATTTTAATTAAAATTCTCAATTTTAACTTCAAATTGAGTTTTTATTGTTAGTTTCTAAAAACAAAAAAAAAAATATTTTTCTCAAAAACTTTTTTTTTAAGAACTTTATTATTTTGAACATTGAAGAACAAATAAAACAAAATAATTTTTTTTTGTACAGTTGAAAACATGTTTTGAACACAAATGATAAATATTTTTCAAAAAAATAAAAAAAAATGTTTTTGTGTATTTTTCAAATTTTTGTTTTTTTGTTTCTTTTCATGTACAAAACACATATTGTACTTTAAAAATAAATATCTTTTTTGTGTTTCCTATTTTTTCTTTTAACTGATAGAAAAAAAAATTTATTTTGTACGCATGAGTTTTGAATTTTTCAAATGAAAAACTTAAATTTTAAGTTTTCGGTTCTTAATTTCTGATGCCTGCTTCCGAGTCAAAATCTTCATAAGACCATAAAATCCATAAAAACAGCAGCAGAACTATTAAAAACCCATATAGGATTTTGTTAGTTGCAATAAGTACTTCGAGAAATTCTACACGAGTAGGAGTTGGCATTTCATGTATTGCATACTGTAATTTTTGTCGTGTACGACGTTGTCATGCATGGAGTCGTTGACTACAAAGTAGGCAACACTATCGTCTATGTTATATTTTGTATCAAATAAACGACAAGAAGAGTGAAATTGTCTTGCTTCATGCCGTGCACAATTTTCGCGACTCTTGTTCGAAATGCGTCGTTGAAGATCTCTTCTTCACATGAGGTAAAGGAATGAATATTGTCGTGCATCCGTCTTCGAGGATGTCTTATAGACGTGGCTTACTCGGACCACCTTCACATATGATGCTTAAGTATAAAAACCTCAATGGATGGATTTTCCCCTACTTCTGACAACACTTATAACTGCCCTTCTCTACACCCAGAGAAAACATATGTTTAAATTTGGTCACCTCCAACAAAACTATTTTTAAAGACAATTGCAAACATATTATGTTAAATTAGTCCTCCATCAAGAAGGCACAACCATATTCTGGTTGCCTCCGAACATCTTTTGGTTAGTAATAACTAAAATATGTGTAACATTTATAATAGCATGGTTGATTTTCAACCAAAGCATGTTGCTCTTAGAAAAGAGGAAAATACTATTGTTAATTTAAAAACAAATTATTGTCATATTTAACCATAACATGTTTAGAGGCAACCATAATATGGTTGTGGCTTCTTGATGGAGGACTAATTTAACAATTATATGTTTGTCGGTGACAATAATATGGTTAAATTTAAACATAATATGTTTAAAATTTTGTCTAAAAATAGTTTTGTTGGAGGTGACCATATCTAAACATATTTTTTCTCTGCGTGTAATAATCCGAATTATGATATCGTTGCGCGGAAAAATAGGACTATTTGAAAATAAGTATAAAAAGTACCAAGTTTTATGCCAAATAAATTATTCGTTTCGAAAGTTACCATTATTTTAAAGTTATGGTGAACTATGGACAGCTCAACGTAAAATTTCAGTTCGTAGTTTTTAGTCGTACGAAGATGATTAAAATCAAATTTCCTAACAGTAACGTTATCTGTTACGATTTGTACGCCTTTGATTACGATAAATCAGGAGTGGTATTTAATAAATATATAAATACTATTCATATGGGACCCAATTATTGGTAAAATTTTAAAAAATTGCTAAGCATAAATTTTCATCATATGAAATTTATTTGTATCGAATTAGGAGGCAATAACTTTATTCTTAATGATCGTATGAAGCGATCATCGAATAATTTAAGATATTTAAAAAGTTTTTTCGGAAGGAAATTTTATAGGGAAACTTTAGCCAAATTTAGACATATAAAACTAACATATTCTAAACTTTACGACAATACCGTTATTTTTAACAATTGTTTATAAGGAAATTTGTTTGTTTTTAGGGATTCGATTTAACAAAAAAACAAGTAATAGTGCTTTACTCAGTTATGCCGAATCTTATATACCTTATATTATATAAATACCGTTCTTTAGATATAAAAAATCTATATTGTCTCACGCAAACTTCTCCCATCCTGCCCACATATTGTCGGATGTTGGCTATTGATAACCAAGATGTTTGTAACAAGTTCGGAAACTTTCACTCTTTCACTCTTAAGAAATCTATAATGTCTTTGTATACGAAGTGCCAACTGCAGTATTTTGAAATGGAGTTAATTACACTGTACAACAATTTCTAACTTTTGACAATGGATTTTGGTAGGGGAGACAATAAAACAAAAATATTCATGAGTCGGCGTTTTAAAAGATCACATCGGAATTTTATTTTATGGCGGCTTAAAGTTTCCCCCTTTTGATTTGTTCGTGCAGCATTTCGGTATATGAAACTATTTGTTCTTAACATCTGAAATATAAGGTGCGTTCAGCCTCTTTGTAGAAAATTATTTTGGTGTTTTATTTCTCCTTTATAACGGTAATTTTTGGCTCTATTCTAACAAATCGTGGAAAACCCCTCTAAGAAAGGCGAGAGCGTGGATGAAATATTCCACAAAAATGTTGGCCATGCAATTTTACTTATCAGAAAGCAACAAAGTCCAAAACTTAACGCAAGCAGCAAAAAACAGCCAAACTCAAGACTGCCCTTTAACCAATTTGCTTGTTGTACTGACGTTTAACAGTGGGAGATTTTGGAAAAAAATTTAAAATAAATCTGGATTTTTTTAAAACGTTAGTCCGATTGCAATAAAGCAATTTAAGACTTGAATTCGGGTTTAGGTGTAGGATTTGGGGCTTAAACATTACATATCAGGAGTGCCGCCATAGTTTCCTAAATTTGGGCACCTCGGGTATTACAAAAATTAAAAATGATCAAGAACTTTTTATTTTCTTAATTTATTTTTTCTTTATATTTATATTTACCCCCTTATGCAAAAAAAAAAAAGTTGATGTTCACATTAGCTAACCAACACATTAAGCACATACACTTTTGCTGGGCTTAATGTGTTGGTTAACTATTGTTAACTTTAACTTTTTTTGCATAATAAGGTTATTGTATACCTTATTTTTTTTTATGAGCAGAGTGGTATCAGCTTAAAGGTTGGCAAATTTATCTTAAACGATTTTAACCCCCATATTCATAAAAAATATTTTTGATTAATAAAAGGCTTATTAAACAAATTTTCATAAAAAATTCGTTTCATAAACCTAAAATATTTTTTATGAATTAAGATATCGCTTAATCTAATTGAATATCGATATGGGATTCCATTTACCATTCTCTAGTTAAACTCACATCAAGTCAAACGGTTTTGCCAATCCAAAGTTTTCGCTTCTACAAATTTCGTTTCATATTAACGATAAAAATGCCGGTTTAAAAAGTTGGCTAGTCATTGAATTCAAATAATTTTTGAATTGTTTAAAATTTCAATATTAAAAAAAAACCATTAAAAATTATGAGTGTCATATTAAAACAGAAAATTATTTTTATGCACTTAAGAATTAAATATCAGTATAAACAAATAAATAAAACGGAATGTCAGAATAAAGCAAAAAAAAAAAAAAAAAATAAACATTTGACAAAAAATTTTAACTTTTGTTTATTTTATAATTTTTATTTTCTTTTTTTTTGAAAGATCAGTAAACTTAGATTTTTACAAAAGTGAAATAAAGTTTTGGGTGTGGTTTATTATTCCCCAAAAACAGAAGACGAAATTAATGACATTTAAAAAGGATTTAACTTTATACAGTTAATATATCTTTCATTTGATCTAAACTCATTAAAATTCTTAAGAGAAATTGCATGAGTCTGAAAATTTTCCTTCATATTTCGGTCTCCAGTTTTAAAAAGCGTTCGAATAACTTTATAAAATTTAATAAGTTTATGGCGTTCTTACGTTTTATAATTAAAAAAAAAAAAATATATCTGAGCTCTTTTTCGAAAATTTTATTTTGACAAATTTATGGTCTGAAGACCAAAATATTTGTTAAATAACTTCGTTTTTTTATTACGAATATTATGCAGACATTTCTTTTTCCTTTAACAAAAAAAGAATTTTCGGTCGTATTGAAAAGACGTTTCTTTAATAATTTCTGTAAATTTCAATTGACTTACAGAAATTGTTTTGAGAAATGTTTGTAAATGAAATTATTCTTTAACATTTTAAAATTCAATTCACGGCCCATTCACCGCTGCACGTATTAATGACCCTTGTGTGCAAATATTTTTTCTGTTTTCATTTTAAATACTCATATTTCAGCCATCAAGTGCAAAGCTTTAAGCCTGGCTTTTTATTAAAATGTTAAAGTTCTGTTTTAGCATATGGCTGCCTTTTTTGTAAATTTTTTATATTTTCGTTTTTATTTTCAGAAAACAATTATTTTTTTTTAAATATTTATTTTTATTTTTGTTGGAAAACAATAATTTTAATGGTGAATATGATGTAAATCATTTCAGCGACATGTTAACAACAAAATACTTGTATGAATAAAAAATATTCTTTGAATTGAATGGGAAAAAACTTGAGAAATAAAAAAAATGACAAAACTTTATTTCTAAGCAAAAAATAAAAAATTTCTAGTGAATTTTTTTTTCAGCAGGAATATATAAAAAAAGTTTAATAACAGCGTATGTACATGGGCTAAAACATTGAAGAGATAAGATGGACAAATTTTTCTGTTAGCAATAAATAATTTAACTTTTGTCAAAAAATTTTTATTTATTAAAAAAAAAAAAAAAGCGTATGTATGTACGTTGTTATTTCTGATTACATGATAAACCTAATTTTTATTTTTTTTTCAGTTTTATGAGCTTAAAACTGCTTACGGCCATATTTATAAACAGTTCATATTTAAAGCTTAAAGTATGTTATACCAATCAAACGATTTTTGTCTTATAAACCTTTTATAAAAATTTGTATTCATAAACGTACATTAATAGCTTTTTAAATATTAACTGTTTGTAGCGATTTTGTGTTTAAGTATGGCAACTTTATTTACTTTTTGTTGCATTTTCATTGCTAGTGATGCATGAAACTTATATTCGTTTCAGATAATAGGTGCGTTTGAGTACTTTTACAGTAAAATGCAGTAAATGAGTAATCCAAAAATTTGCTCTCCCAAAAAGCTATTGTCCAAAAAAGTACGCGAAAGCAAAATTTGTAAAAATTCGTAAAATAAAGGCTACAGCTGATGGCAAATAATTGAAGTGTTGAAAAATCTTTACACTTTTGACTACTTAACTCGTTTTCTTATCGGTACTCGATTAAATACTTTTTATAATGCGAATATACAAACAAATTATTTTATGTAATCTTTCATATTTGTTTGTTTTTTATTTTATTTGAATTTGCTAATTTGTGTCCGGTTAAATTTATTCAAAAGTACATGAATACTTTTTCTACTATTGATTACTTTAAAAACAAGTGCTGTTCTAAGTACCCGAGTACTTGACACTTTTACAATTCCAAAAAATTAACATAACAAAACAAAGTTTTAAAACTTTGTATTTAGCCATATAAAAGTTTCACAAACAAGTTAATGTTTATAATTATTTATTCACTTTTTGTTTTTTTTTTTATTGCAACTTTTCTTTTTTTAAATAATTTTTTCACAATGTGTATGCTGTTACCTTTTGAAACATATGTTTTTTTGTTTTACTATATTTTAGTGCAAAAGTTTCTGCAGTAAAAATTTGTAAGAACTCAGTCAAGAACTGTCACTTTACACTCTCAATTTGTGTTTTCATTTACTGCATTTTGTGTACTCGAACGCAATTTCGTAAAATGCAGTAAAGTTCAGTAAAAAATAGTAAAAACTTTTGTGTTCTCGAACGCAGCCAATATTCTATAATTTTTTAAAGTTTTTAAAATTTAAGATCTAAAAATTATTCTTATTAATAAAAATATATATTATTTTAGTTTCTGAACCAGATTTTGCCGAACGGTATTAAAAAAATTTTTGTTTGAAACTTTTTTGAAATATACGATAAGAAAGTATTCGAATAAAAGGTTTGCTTGCTTTTTATTAACATCACTTTTATTATTTTGATTTGTTTATGTTATTTTTTTTAAAATGCTTGAACAACAATTCTTTGTTAAAAACCTAAATAAAATCAATTGCAAGAATTTAATAAATAATTTAAAAGAATATCTGCATTTGCTCCTGAACAAATTCATTTAAATCATATACATTTTTTTTAAATATTTAACTATATAACTTTAAATTGGTTATCTAAAGTAAAAAAAAAATTAGTGAAATGTATTCAAAATGTCCATATTAATAAATAAGAATATCATAAAATGCAAACATTTGTCAAAATGTCATTTTATTTTTGGTTCAAAGATGGGTAAGTCCAACAATAAATTTTCTTACTTTATGAACGGTTCATTAAAGGTTTAATCGACTATTTTTCGTTTATGAATACAGTTTTAGCACTTTTTGCTTATAAACGGTTAATTAATCATAAATAAATTTAACAAAAATTTGAAAACGGTTATAAAGTTATAAAAGCTATAAAATTTGTATTTTTTATTTATCTCACAATAAAAACAGAGACGAGAGCAGAAAGAGAGAAAGAGGATCCGTTTCAGACTCAGCAAGTTACTTGCGCAAGTATCTTGCGCAACTCTTAGTTTGTAGATGTCAGCGGTAAGGTCGGATTAAGGGGAAAACAATTAAGTTCAGACTTTGTTGTACTCGGCAAGTGACTTGCGCAATAAAATTGCATATGCTTTTAAAAATACACCCTTTCTTAGAACTTTTTTTTTTAAAAATTAATACAATATCTCCGAATTGTGTAATATATACTGCTAATACGTTATTTGTATTGTATCTGAAATAAGTTGTGTAATATATTTTGTTTTTAAATCTAAAAAATCTACAATTTTTAATATTGCCACAAGTCATACACAATTTTAGAAAATAAAAAATAAATTTTACAAAAATCTCATAATAATTTTATCTAAAAAAACACATCAAAATACGGAATAAAAAACAATAACAAATTATCCAAATACGTCAAATACAGTAAAATACGAGTAATAATTTTTTTTGTTTTGTAAAAATTTCAGGGAAATTATTATTATTAATGCCCTACATTGTTTTAATGAAATGGTGCAGTGCAGTTAACAAAAAAATGTGAATACAACAGACAATTGAATGTAATTGAATTGCTTAATAACACAAGCATTTAAATCTATTATCTGATATTAATAGTAATTTATTAAAAATTACGGTTTCGAAAAAAAAAAAAAGAAATTAATTGTTTTCTAATCGGCTCTCTAAGACGATTTGCAATTCAATTAACCCATTGTTTTTTTTTTTTTTTATTTTATTTATTCGTGTTTTTTTTTTAATAATTTATTCAATGTCAAAAACTTAAACTGATTGAAATTGCGCGTACGATTATTAATATTCTCTAAGACTTTTTTCCAATTCATTTTTAAGATGATTATCACCGATAACGGGGAGTAGCGAGTCGAGCAAGTGAATAGTTAAGTTGAGTCTAAATTTGAATGTTAATGTTGTCGCGGTTACGCATGTGCATAAATTGTTGTACTTGTTGTATTTGCGTTGTAGTTGTCGTTACTAACTGGACGTACTAACGCATCAAGTATGAAATCAAATCGATTTGTACGTTTATAGAAGTAAAAAATTAATTTCCTTATATTTATTAATATGCTGCCACCATCATCGTCATCTTCATCGGTATTATTAAATAATCAGACAAACATAGATTGTGGTTGTAGGTAGTGGTGGGTACTACCAGATACGAATTGCGGTTGTATGGATTTAATATGTATTCATTCTTTACACACACACAAGTGTTGACAGCGAGCTTGACCTCTATTTGAATTCAAATTGATAGATTCAATTTGAATAATGGATAAAACTGTTCACGTCGGTACCCTAAGCTGGGTGTGTAAATGGGTTTTTTAAAAAAAAGTAACGGGGACTAAGTTTAATAAAAAAAATGTTTAAGTCAAATTTTTATACCCAACGCAATTTTTACATCTGTAGAAATTACTTAGCAAAATTTTTCCCTAGTTTATCTTTTGTGGCCTCGCTCAAAGTCCGATTTTGTTGGTCAAGCCCAACCATTTGATACATTACACCGCATTTTATAAGGACTTATTTTCGATATTGTACCCTATTTGGGACCCATGGCAAGTCATGGACGTGGCAAAAGAAAATTATGTTTTAAGGTTTATATTCATATAAGACTTCGTTGTGCCGACTATTATTTAGATGTCAACATCATATTGCCGCCTTTCTTCCTTAGCCATGGAAGAGATATTTTTCGAAATTGATTTTTTTGGTTTTTATGGTAGAAAATAGAATTTGCCACCCGATTGCATTTTACCTTGACAACTTTGTATGAAAAAAAATAACATTTACATGCAAACTAGAATGGTGGTTACCAATTTTTTTTGTTTTTGAAATTTAAAAAAAAATGTGAAAAGTTTAAGGCTAATTGGAGCATTTTTGTTGCGGTGCCGGCCCTAAGAATCAAAAACTTAACGACACTTTTTGTTGAGTAACTCAACAACCCAATAAAAAAATTTTGTTGGAATTCCTTTATATTTCGCATAACTATAGTTCTACTAGATTTGATTAAGTGTGCGAAATATTTTTTTCTATGATGTTTATTTGTCGAGTTACGGGGTCGTAAAGTGTTGCCGTTCTTAAAAAAATGTTGTTTTAAATTATTTTAAATTATTTTAAAACCCGTACTGTCCCGAAATTCGTTTTCGGACCCTTAGAGTTTTCAGCATGTCTAGGGTGGGTTAATTTCTTAGACCGACCCCAACTATTTTTCACATAACCAAAGATTCTTTTAAAAGATTCAAAGCTCTATCTCTGCTTCTAATAGATACAATGAGCTTCCATATACATATACATGAGTTATTTTTGAAATTTTTCGAAAACCAAAATTTTTAACGTGCGATGCATAAAACAGAATTGTTTTGAAGTTAAGAGTCATATAGCCTTCATTAACATACCGTATACTTTCTGGGGGCCTTAAGTTAGGAAAACCTGGTTCTTCTTACTTTTTCTTTTGGTACTTTTTCCCTTTTCAAAAAATTAAGTATAGAAATAGCATATGGCCCAGATTAAAATATAAGCAACTTTTTATGATGTTAAAAGGGGAAAAATTTTTACATTTTTTTTGATAAATTTGGTGTACAGATTGCACAGATTAATATGTAGGGTATTTTTTTAGCAATAAAGTTGCTATTTTAAAGGGGTAAAAACAGATTAAATTGGTGCAATTTATCTCTTTTCGATAAATTTGATATACATACAGATTATAGCCTACATTAACATACTGTGTACTTTCTGGGGGCCTAATATGAGCAAAACCTGGTATTATTGGTACTTATTTTACTTTGGTACTTTTCGAAAAATTTCGTATAGATATGACCCAGATTAAAATATAGGAAAATTTTTATGATCTAAAAATGGTATTTTTTCTCTTCTTGATAAATATGGTAAACAGATGGTCCAGTGTCCGCAATATACATATTTGGACACCCCCTTGCTTTTGATATGGACCGTTGAATGTCGGTTGCTTAAGGGTACTCAAGAGTACTCGACACTTATACATATGTATGTGCTGGCGAAAAATAATAATTCCTATAATGTTGTTTTTAGATATATGGCCAGATTAAAATATATGGTACTTTTTATGATACAAAAACGGAACAAATTGGTACTTATTCTCTTTTGGATGTATTTGGTATACATATTGCTTAGCTCCTGCGGCCGGAATATACATACATATTTAGATACCCATTGCTTTTTATATGGACAGTTGACGGTCGGTTGCTCAAGAGTATCGAGTGCCCGAAACTTTTTGTGTGTACTGGTGAAAAATAATAAAAATTGTCTACAGAAATACATATTTTAACATAAAATAAGTATAGATGTAGACAACTGCATAAAATTTCTGTAAATTTTTATTAGGATAAACTAATTTCTCTAAGTCTGGCTCTAAAAGAAAGTATGTGAAATTAATATGTAACAGCAACCTTTTATATCATATCTAGTGTCTTTGGAGAACCCATTTCAAACAACATAGATACTGACTATCAGCCCTGAGGTAACTTCGCTAATTATAAGAACCCATTATAAAAACAATACTTTGTAGGGTCTAAGATTATAGAAATTACAAACGGAATGACTAACTTTCCACCTGGGGTGAGGGGTATATAAGGGCATGATAAAAATAATGTGTAGGGTATTAAAATAATTGATGTTAAACAGATAAAATTGTGTGAAAATAATAATAAATAAATGCTAATTACTTGAAACATATCTAAGTATCTAGTTATAAACAAAATATAACAACAAATATAGCAACAAGAAAAAATTAAAAACAATAAACGTACATTATTTAAATTAATGAACACAATTACCAACCCGCCTCGCAAGTGACAAAGACAGTGACATTAAGACAGAAACAGAATTACTGACATTAGCCATAGATACTATTAGAAAAATCGTAGACAGACGGACGGACATACACCCGTATTTAATTAAAAAACAAAAGAAATAAAACAAAACTAATAAATGAAAACTAGAATTTGTTTTTGGCTGTAGTTGATATTTGTTAATTTTTTTGTTGCAAATTTAATTTTATTTATTTTTTTTTTTTTTTGATTGACAGGTCTGGTCACTTCGGAGGGTTAAATAATGAGACAAACTAAATTTCGAACAAAATCAAATAGAAAAATATTTGTTTTTAAATTGACATGATTTTTGGCAAATATTCAATACTGCATACGGGCCAGTTGTTACGTTACTGTAACTGAATTTATTGCATGTTTAAGTTATTGTTATTATTGTTTTTTGCTTAATTGAATTTGACTAAATGTTAGTTAGAATTACTTTGTTGTTGAAAATTTGTTTAAAATAATTCTTTTTTTTTGGACTCGCCAACAGATGTTTAAAGCAGACATTGTTACTCCACCCAATTTTGTGGGGGCATTAATGTGATTGATTTTGTTGCTTTTGCTGTTATTTATTTTTATTTATGAAACTTTTTGTTGTATGTACATATGTAAATAAATAATCATTAAATAATTTCATTGAAATCTTGAAGTGTGTGGTGTTATTTTTTTCACTTTGGCCACACGTTTTGCGGTCGGTTTTTTTTTGTTTGGTTTTCATATGGATGGTGTTTACTTTTAAAGTTAAATATGATTTCGATAAAGAAATAAATACCGTCTGTTTCATTGGTACAATGAATTATATAATTATTATTTTATGTAGATTTATTACTGCAGCCTTTTAAAATTAAATAGAATTTTGATGATTTTAATTGAAAGAATTGAGCGTTGATACATTAAGGATGATCCTATTGAGTGTTGCAAGAAAACTGAGGGAAAAATAAACAGAAATGTTTTGTACTGTTAAATATGAATATTTTTCTTTAGCTTCAATATTGTATCCTGTTATCCAATTTTACTTGAGATGTTAAAAAAGTACTCTTATTGAATTTTTTCATACCGAAGTGAAAATTTTTATTTCCCAATTCTGTTAAAGCGACTTAATCCAGCCTTAAAGTTATTAAAAATTGTGCTGGTAGAAAAAATCACTTTTTAACTGTCAGTCTAAAAATACGGAGTATTATAGGAGTAGTGATAACGAAGTAAGCTTAGCATATAAAGCCAACAAAACACTTAATACAATTTTTACAAAGCTTAAAGCACCAATAAAAAAGGACCAACACAATAATATCGTATACGAAGTCAAATGCAAAGGATATATAGAAGAAAACTGTGATATGATTTATATATGTAGGTACAACGAAGAGAACACTATGGACAAGAATTGGAGAACATAAAATGGATATTACGCGGGGGAAAGAAGCAAACGGCTTATCACAACATTAAATTACAAACACATATACAGCTGATTTCGAGAATATTAAAATCTTATATATAAAGAAAGTTTGCGAATTCAAAAAAATATCACGAAAACAATGAAATTATTGTTCGGATTTTTTTTTAAATTGGTATAATAAAAATTTTGTAAGCTTTTGAAGGTCGTCACGTACGATATTGTAAGTGCTTTAAATGCAAATAAATGTATCATCTTATTATGTTGGCTTTTTATTTAAAATTTGGTCCAAGCTTATTTTATTGCAATCAAAATCATCTCACCAAATATTATTAAAATCGGTCTATATTTGACCACAGATTCCATATTTGCATGGGATCCCAAAAATAGCTTTTAATGTCATAACTTCCTTTAAAATTAATTTTTTTCTTTCAATTACGAATTATAAAGGAAAAATATGTGGTTTAATGTAGAAAATTAAAAAAGGAAAAATACCTCCCACAATTCGCATTTTTTCGCATTTTATTACATTCACCCCAAAAACACTTCCGTTTTACGTTACGTACGATATGCACTTATTTTGTTAGATATGTTGGATAAAAAGGTTTCGAATTTGATGATTATTATTTTTATCATATAAAGTAAGTACTAAATTGCCCACTTGTATTTTTAAAATACATTTGGACAATTTTAAAAAAACATTTAAAAATTTTTGAGCTACATTTGTAAAATTTTGAAACAAATTTATACAATTTTGAAATACATATGGACAATTTAAAAATACATATGGAAAATTTCAAATTTTATTTGAAAATTTTTATTATTATTTGGACAATAATTAGTATTGTGGTTATTTTATTGAACTGTTAATGGTTTTTAATCCAAATTTTTGATATTTTAATCAGGCTTAAGTTCATTGAATTTAATTTTCATTAAATTATTTTTATGAAGAAAATAATTTTACAACATGAAATGAACTAAAATTGAACCCAGGTTTTCACGGACAGGTTGCACAGACTAGTTTCGATTGTAACGACACAATCTCTTCGGAGGGGTTTGCCGTTTTTACTCACACCGCCATTGACGACGAATGACGTCATTAGCCAAACATCAATCTTTGAACCAAATGGTTTTTCACTTTGGTATATCGAAATTTGCCTTTTGAATGAATGATTACCTATTTTAATTGATTTACATGTTCTTCCTAACTTCTGTTTTTTCGTACTTTTTGTCAAGAATTCTTCTTGAAATATAAAGTACATTTTTTGTTTTTCATGTTTTTGTCTTTCTTTTTTCTTGTTGCCCTTTTCAGCACAACTTTAAGGACAAATGTAGACATATAGCTCGTGTTATTGGACAATTTTAAAATACATTTAGAAAACTTAAAATATATTTGGACAATTTTTAAATTCATTTGGAAAATTTAAAAATACATTTAGAAATAGATATTGGGAATTATTTCTTTTTCATAAGCAACTTTATTATATTCAACATTTTTAATTTTTCGAATTTATTCTATGAGTTAAATTTCAGTTATGTATTTTATAAAGCTTTTTGTAATAGCTCTATTCCTTAAATTTTATTAGAAATGACTTTATACACTACCAGACTATTATATTATATTTTCTTGTTACATTTTACCTTAACTTTCCATTGGATAGCAATGAAGTATATTTATGTACAGAAAAATTTACAATTATTAGAATACATTTAGAAATTTTAAAATACAATTGAAAATGGTATAATTTTTTATATCAATAATCACAAGTGGATAGAAATAAGATTTTTATGTTTTTGTTACGTTTTTTAATACATGATCTTTATGAATTGTGAACAACTAATAATTTAAGTTTGTTTTTATTATATATATATATTTATAACCACAATACTTATATATATATATATATAATTTTTTTTTCCAAATAAATAAATAAAAAAAATTAAGTTGTTTTTTAAATAGTTTTGTATATTGGTTATAAATAAAAAATAATAAAAAAAAAAATATACCGAAAAAATTTTAAAAATCCCAAAAACGGGATCCCGAATTATTTTCTTCAATCCCGATTCCTGGTATTCAGAAAAACCAGTCCCGATTGAAAGCCCTAGTAAGTACCCTCTTATTGAAAAATAATGATAAAATTTTGTTCCAAATAGTAGTAATATTTGTGCAAAATATCTATCGATCTGAAGGCGTACAAATGTCACGTACGATGACATGGAAATATTTCCGCAATAAGACAAACATTGTGTGAGCGCCGAAGCTGATTCAAAGAAGAAAATATGATAAGTTTATAAATAGGACTTGCAACGTATGAATTTATACTTTACGGATAATGATAATGTCATGAAATTTCGTTCAATTTAACTCAATGGGCATAGTATAGAACTAGTATGCCAACTCGAGAGAGTGTTCTCAATTTTTTAGTTCACCCCTCACACATATAGGTTCTGTGTGAATTCAACACACATAAGAACAACAAAAACAAAACAAAATTTGAAATTTTTCAATTTGAAATTTTTCAATTTAAAATTTTTCACGATATAACACTTTATGTTTAATTTTATGACTTAAGCTAGATTTACACGATTGAAATTTTCTTCAAAATTGCTCTTCAAAATGCTTCAAACTCGTGTAAACAGCAAAATTTCTGCAAAATTTATTGATCAAAATTTATTTCAATAATATTGAAATTTTGCTGTTTACACGAGTTTGAAGCATTTTGAAGAGCAATTTTGAAGAAAATTTCAATCGTGTAAATCTAGCTTTAAACACATAATTAATAATTTTTTTTCAATACATTTTGCTAATTTGCTTTTGCAAAATGTTTTTATTTTTCACAAATTAAAAATGTTTAAATAAATTTTTTTGACATTAATTTTTATCTATTGTTAATATTATTAAAGCCAGCAGAGTAGCATTTTGTGGTATGAAAATAATATTTGAAATCATAAATTATTTAAATATTTTCCGATATTGCAGAATAAGAATTTTGCAAACATTGTTTTTAAAAGATTATAAATGCAGCCGGCATTTAATAAATTGAAAATTTATTGAACTAATAAAATTTTATTTGGGAAAAATTTTTTTTTGCCACATTCTATACAATTTTATGCAACTATGTTTAGTGGTGGAAATAGTTTTATACACCAATACATTAAAAAAAAATCTTACTAAAAAAAACCAAAATTAGGTTCCACTGACAATTGAGTTATGTACCTGAGTCCAGAGTCGGCATACTAGTTGTATACTATGTCATGGAACTAAAATGTTGATACTGTTGAGGTGAATACAATTTCACTAGCGTAAACATTTTCGACAGTTTTAATTCACCATAGAACTTTGCTACTGTTTCACACACACCCTATATGTCAAAAAATTTCACTGGCTTGTAAATTTTTGTTGAGCAAAAAAATTATTAGATCGGATAATGTTTGTGTGTGTCGTTTATAAGCAAATATTCGGAGTACGATCTGCAAAAATTTAAATATTAAATTTCTACATATATCTTAAAAATAAAAAATATAACCATCTTTTCTAAGAGAATTTCTTTTAAATCTTTTTGAATTTTGCGTATACTCAAGGCGGTCTTATTTGGAGTCTCCTGAAACTATACATTTAGATTAAAAGTTTAAAACCTCAACTTTACTATATTTGACTTGACTTTTTCTATTTTAGGAAAGTGTGCAGTTTCATGAAAATCGGATAATCAGTTTTTTCATATTATGCACTTTGGGTACCGCCCTAATATTTTGAGCACAACATAATCAAATAATGTTTATCTGTTCTACGATATTTTCGTATGTTTATTTTCTGCTTGCAAGTATTTTATGCTTCAATTATGCCGAATTGAAATAAAATGTGTGCAAAAAAAAACTTATAAATTCCCACTGAGTCAATGGGAAGAAAACCAACCACATGGAAATTGAAACACTGAACATGATACGAACAAAAGTGAGTGTTAGGGCCCCTGTGAATACGCATGCAAATTGCATTTGTCATTTTGTGACTTTATTGACTTTTAATTGCTTTTTAAAATTTCTAAGAAAATTTATGAGTTTTATGGAGTGATTTGTGCTTCGGTACTTAAACTTTTCCACTGACAATAAAATTGTAATATTTTAACTAATAAACAAAATAATATGACAGTAATCGATTAAAAGTCATTCGAAATATTAGATTTACGGCGAAGATAAAAAATTCAAAGTAGGGAATACAAATTATTCGTTTTATTCATTGAATTGTTAACCCATTAAAATGTATCATCCTTTTATTAAGTAGGAAAAAATAGAGTTATGGTTTTTACTTAATTTTATTGAAACAACTTTTTGCACATCTTCCCATTTAATGTGTTTTCCCCATGATCCATCGAAGGTCAATATCTTGTGCACTGTTTTTATTTCACGGCTCCAAGTACACAAGTGTTTATATTTTTATTAAAAAAAAAAAAAAAATTAAATTTAAATTGTTTATTGTACATTATCTTCCTGCTATTGAGTACCGATTGCGGTAACAAGTTCCTTTGTCTCACTAACTGTGTTTTTGTTCTGATTTCATTTCCCTTTTTTCTCGGTTCCAACGGTTGGAAGAATTCTGAGTTTTTGTCAGTCATGTTTGTGGAACGAGTAAATAATTAAATGAAAAAAAAAAAATAATAATAATCAGTCATGATGACGATGATGTTGATGTAGATACTTGAAATAAATGGTTCGTTACTTACAAATTGCTCAACAATAGGGCCAGGCTAACAACACCAATATTTTTTTTGCCCTGTTAATAAGGAGTTGAGAAGGGCTTTTGAAATAAGACAAACAACATTATTGCTTTGTGCCGAACAAGTACTTAAGTCGTTGTATTCGTAGCTTGAAAAGTTATTGTAGGTGTAAATATTTTTTTTAATTCTTCATATTAAGTAACAGAATCCGGTAGTAAATGAGGCAACAAGTATTAAAATGTTGAAGAAGTTTTAAATAAAGGGGAGTGCTATTGACGGGTTGAAGAGAATATCTTATCTTTGTATGTGGTTAACAAAAATTTGCTTAATAAAAAAAAGTTTGGTAGAAGATTATGTTTACTTTAAAATAAAGTTCATATTAAAATCTGAAATTAAACAAACGAAATTTAAGTGTTTTAAAATTTTGCTTTTCAGAAACAAATAAAAAAAAAAAATAAAAAATTATAACTGCCTTAAGGCAGCCAAAGCCGTTAGAGAGTTAATTTTGTTGTAATAAGGATTTGTTCTCAAAATCTACCTTCTCGTGCTGACAATTTTTGCAGTAGTGATTGAATTCAATACTCATTGTCTTCGCAAACGTCCCCACGTCCAGTGCCCAGTTATCACTGAGAGCCAGGTCACAATGCACTGGATACGTAGCAGGTGGATTCACAAGTCCACTCCAGCTTTGCAAGTCTATTATACTCGTGCTTATTAAATAGCATACGGTTAGCTATTGGAAATCCAAGGAATAATTCTGTCATCCAGACGACCACCTCGTTTAGCATGTTTATCTCCTATTTGGGTAGCCCGACCGCCTTGTATCAGAGATTTCCGCCTGCTAATTCATCCGGCAGACCAAAGGGAACCTTAAATCCAGTTCCTCTAGGTAGAACCCCAGCCAACTCAACCGTTTTTTTTCGAAGTAAGTATGTACTCATAGGATCGTTCTAGAAAAGGCATATCAATGGAAAGATATTTCCGAATACCGCATGCACTGCGTACCAGGGTGCAATAGTTAAGCTCTCCAGGTACAGTTGAATGATTGATTTTGTCGGCGTGGCGAAAAGAGAGTATTAAAAAAACTTATTAGGCCCTTTTCCCCACACAAATGTCCTCCCGGAATTGGGGTTGTTATGAATAATACGGTTACAAAAGAAAATGTATAACTTAAGGAGATATATTCACTCTATATATTGCTTATTTGGGTTTTATAATAGGTAAATTATTTTTCGTCGGCCCCCTACAAATGACCTCTAAAATACCGATTTAAAATGTATATATATATATATATATATTAGGACGACTCAAGTTGTATGGAAGCGAAATCTAAATTATTTACATACAAAGATAACGTACTTGGCAAAAGAAAAAATTTTATACCCATAATGCCCTATTTAAAACGAAAGGTTACCACCCCATTGCATTTTTGTCATAACGCGAACTAGCACGAATTTCAAAAAAAGCTGAGACCCGTATTGAATTAAATCGTATGATACCCATATTGTATATGTTGGTAAGGAAATAGATTCTCAAATTAACAAAACATGCAAAAATAGATCCATTCAAAATGGTCCAGCTCACGAGAGGTCAAAGCTGGACCCGAAATATTTTAAATGTCATCTTAAAAAAGTCCAAGGTTCATTTTTAGGAGGGCAATTATCAATAAAAACTCCCCGGGGTTTTTTCCCTTTTTCCTTTTTTCCATTGAATTTCAATAGGAAAAACCGGGAGAAGAAAAACTCCCGAAAAATATTTATTCATTATTAGGATTTATATATTAATAAGGTTAAATGAAAAGAATTTTTTGTCGGTTTAAAAATTCTTATATCTTAATTTTGAGATTTTTTATGACGTATTTGCTTAAAATATAAGGCAAAGCGAATTCATATAAGATATATTAACGTTGTGCCAAAATAATACAACACTGTAGTAAACAATTCAAATAAACATTTTATTTTGCTTTTAATTTTAAATTGTCATAATTTAAAACGTTTTAAATTTCATAATTCTAGTTGAACATTATAAATTTTTTTGAAAGATTCCCCAGAAGCACCAGAACGGAATACCATTTTGACACATGGTTATCAGTTGTCGCTGACGTATCAGGCCAAGGTCACCTTGTATGAATTCGCCTTGATGTAAGGGCCGATTTCTTTGAAAAATATGCATTTTACTTTAAAAACTAAATAAAAAGAAACAAGAAATATGGTGAAAGGTAAATAAGATTTGGCAAACCTAATAAAGCAACTAATAGCCTAACAATTTTCATTAAAAAGTTTGGACCACACTTCATAACAAAACTTTTGCATGGTTACAGTCATGTTTAATTGTTTATCTAATTCCTACAAAATACCTCTGAAAACCCACATCAAAAAAGTCCCCTTTGAAGAAAAAACAAAGTTATGACAATTTATGCTGATTTAAAATGCGGCGGAACTTAAAAGTCTTCAACTATTTATTGATTTCTTTTAAAACTCCCTTATCATTTTAAAACGAATAGCGATCCTCTGAAATAAATCACCAGCACAGAATTGAGTTTATATTTAGAAAAACATTTGTCATTTCAACCTTTCAAATACATATTTCCATAAATTTTCAATTCTTTTTTCTGTAAGTCCACACATAACAAAAAACGAAATACGTCTTCAACATGCTAAACTTAAATAACGAATTAAGAATTATATTAATTAAAATCAAGTAAGAAAATATGGTCGGTTGAGCCCGACCACATAATACGCTACACTACCGTAACTGCCAACAAAATTTTTAAGAGTGTATCCTATTTAGGATTCACCAGAACAGGGATATGTCATAAGATTTAGATTTATATAAGAGTTGTTTATGCCAATATTATCTAGATATCAACATCTTTATGAAATAATTTTAGAACGATATCCAGCCAGCTAGCCGGACGGACATCGTTAGATCGATAGAGAAAGTTTCTCATTCTGAGTCGCTCGGTAAACTAAAAGGTGGATCTGGCACCAATATTTTTATGTGTTATACACATCAGCACAAACGATTTTAATGCCTTTCCCACCGAAGGTGATCATCAGAAATAATTCTAAGACATTTATAGTGAATCATTTTAATAACAAATCGCCTGACGAAATGTCAAATTGGTAAACAAATCTTCACACATAATAAAAACAAAAAAATATTTATGAAAAAAAAAATTATTAAATTTAAATTTCGATCACGTTTTGTGGTCATTGGACGATGGATAAATGATTAAGCAAAAACAAACAAGAGACCCGAAATATTTTTACTAAAAAATTAAATAAAATCCAAAAATGTTTAACCAAAAATAAATATACTTTTATTTTGTTGATATTAATTAACTAAACAATGCATTATTGCAATTAAATAAAAAATGTCATTGACTTTAAATTTGAGCTTTTAGTTTTAGTTATCTCTGGTTCTCTAGGATAGTTGTTTAGGTAGGTTATAAACTAGTCTCAGTTTCGGATTATTTCAAGTACGAGTCGGGATTTAATCAACTTAGAAATTCATGAATCAAGCCAAGTTTGCGATTTATTTCTATCTCACTTTTTATTAAGTCAATTCCGTTTTCGGGGTATTTTAAGTATGGATCAGGGTTTAAATATTAACAAGTAAATTATTTTGCACTTGAATAATCCGTACTTGAATCAAGCATTCAGTACTTGATTGAAGGATATCCGTACTTACCGTACTATTGACACCTCTTCGGCTTGATTTAAGTACGGATGTCTTGTCTTTTCAGTGTAGGTTATCTTATGATTTATGTTTATGTTTTTGCTGAACTTCATTTAGCAGGAATACAAAACTTCGCTTTGCTTAAAACTGATGTCAGTTTAAACATAATTTTCTAAGTACTCTTCCCTACCAGCACAGATGAAGTTATCAACAGATAAAACTTCTCTTGTTTGAATTGCGAAATGGTGTGATAATGTACTAAGACCGTAATTTAAGCCCGTTTTTTAATTTATTTAAGCGTTTTGTATTCCAAGAGTTGGCATCACTTCTTCTTAAGTTGTTAGTTGGTGGAATCAAACGGTAGCTTCTCAAATCATATTGTCAAAATATCCTAATATTTTTCAATAGTTTAACAAAATCTTAATTTTGGGGTTTTAATGGGCAATTTTTAGAACCATGTAAAGGGCGTATTAAATCAGGCAATACATCAACATCTCAAAATCGAAAAAATAGACATGCGCGGTTGCCGATGAAAACCACAGAATTATGAGTTGTTGCTGACTGCAGTCATATGTTTTCGTGCTATTATTTTAAAATATATGACTTTACGACTACCGTTTGAATCCTTTAAATGTGGCTAACGCGGTTCTAAAATTGTCTAAGTTGCCAAGCTGACTCAGTGGCAGTTAATTTTAAGTTAATTTTAAGAAAATATCAAGGCTCGCTATGTCTTCTTTTGCAGTACCTTCCACTAAATTACTATCCCGTACTTTTGATGTGAGATCTAGATTATTTTAGATAATAATATCATGCTCCAATTTGGCTGAACTTAATTCAAATCTTCTAAAATTCATTTGGAAGGTTCTAATTTATAATAGAAAATTGTATAAAACTTTAACCGATTTACCTTTTATTTGAAAATTTTATTTGTTATGTTTGTGTTTCGTTTGCATTAATAATTTAATGTCTCTTCCTATTAAAACAAATATCCAGAAATGAACTTGAACTTCATATGCCGTATTTAAAAGCAAAACATCTGATAATAAAAACGATTTCAAAGGAATTTCAATTGAATCACATTGATGAGTTTTTTTTTGCAAACTTATATTAATCCATACCATGAATAATTCGATTCCACAATTCAATTGTTTTAAAGAAAATTAAAGTCAGCGAACACCATAAACTGCACCTGCTGCTGACATACAGACTGACATACAGACTGGCTGTCTGACTGCCTTCTTTTGTTCCCATTGATGAATGTGTCTCATCGAAAATAAAAAAGAATTGCACGTAGAGAATAAAAAAAAATCTCCTTTTTCCTCAGATGAATTACAATCAAAGAAACCCTGCTAATAAAAATAACAAGACAACAATAAGTAAACAAATAAATAATTTCTTTGTTGTTGTAATTTAAATTGCAATTATTTTTTTTTTGTTGTATTGTTTCAAAAAAATATTTCCGTAATATTTCAACGTACGAATTTCTTAACTCTGCATTCTACACTTTTGTTGCAAGTATTTCGCAATTCTTTTTGTTACTTTTGTTGCATGTATTTGTTCACTGCTTATTGTCAAATTGAATTAAATGTATTTAAATTAAAAAACCAACAGCATCAATTTAATTAAAACTCATTTATACTTAAATTTAAAACGATTATTGGAGATGGATTAAAATCATAGGAAATTGAAAAGTAAAAAAAAAAAAAAAAAATTATTGATCCCCATAGAAACCGGAAATCAATGAACAAATCTTTTTGGAAGCTTAAATTTACTAATTAAATACAAATTAATTGCAGTTTCTTTTATTACTTTTTTTCTAGTTTTAATCTTTATTGCTTTAATGTATTGAATTAATAAAATGTTGATGATGACAATCATTATGATGATGATGATGGTCCTTCTAGTAACCAAAAAAATTAAAGCCGCATAAGAGCTTATCAGGCCTACGTATACGTAAGATGCCAAATTGAAAAACGGACATGTCATCGGCCACATTCATATCCAGTGCCATTAATTTTTCAGCTGCCAACGGATGCCAGGATCCAAATGTACAAGCAGAATTTATCTGCAAAAAGAAAACATGTAGTGAAAATAAATTTAAAAGAAAGTGCATAAAAAATGAAAAATAATTTGTAAATATTTTTTTAGCATTTGCTCTAGTCATTGCTCTCCTGAATGTGGAAGCAGTTTCTTCGCTAAGGTATCACATTTCAATTTCCTTTAATTGCCTCGTAGTGCTACTCGAAATGCAAGTACCTTTCGCGAACTGTAAATGATTAATGGTTTTTGTTGCAACCAGCCATCTACCCACTCACCTCTTTACTGTAATAATGACAGCGTCCATTAAGACGTGTAGACGGAATGTATTCTATAAAATCGATGACTGGGCAATGATGTAGAAGTAGAGCAAGACCTGCAATGAAAAAAATTCATTAAAATGTATCATTGAGAAATTACTTAAATTAGTTTAAGTTACAATTATATGTTAACTTATATTGCATTATTGGGTATACATATTTATAAGTATTAATTTATATGTGAAACCTGGCTAATTACAGTGTGCTAGTCGCCAATTTTAACAAGCAGGGCACACTACTGGTCAAGTTAATTCGAGTACGCTGAATTCATTGGTGATAGCCGTCATTCGAAGTAAGCGCTCGAATTCGAGATATTCGCTATTCAAACAGTGGTTTGATACAACATACCCACACAGAGTAAGACAAAACCGAATGAAATTAATCTATGATATAACCCGCACGAATTAAGACAAGTCAAAAAAAAAAAAAAAAAAAAAAAAAAAAAAACATTGTCGTATTGCTGTCTGATTAAGCATTAAACAAGTATCTCTGACTTTAAAGACAATAACGTTTTATCTTTTTCTGGTGTGGATTCAGCTTATAGTACTATTAAACGATATATTTTACACTTGTTCAATTTAAATCAATCTAACTCTGTTAAAAGAATGTTTTCGCACACCAG
The DNA here is from genome assembly GCA_943735925.1 of Pollenia amentaria. Taxonomy (NCBI): domain Eukaryota; kingdom Metazoa; phylum Arthropoda; class Insecta; order Diptera; family Polleniidae; genus Pollenia; species Pollenia amentaria. The sequence continues at coordinate 174,712,920 of OX031010.1, read as the reverse complement.
GTCCTTTAAAGCGAGTAAACTTAATTTTAAAATTTTTTTGCATGAAACCTATATACAGTGGTCACATCTATACTGTTAAAATCTTACATCGTTTTCTCTTCTCTTTCGCCAAAAACAATTATAAATTTTGTGTTAACCGTTCTTAGAGAAATTTATACATCACGCATAAATAATTTCATCATGAATCAAGGTGAATTGAATCGTACAAAAATAAAACAAAAACAAAAAATGCGCATAGAAACTAGCTTTCCCACAACAATAAATTTCAGTGTTTTCAACAAGATGAAATTCACCTGGTATTACTTTACCAATCTTTCATAAATTGTATAACAACTTTCATAGACACACAAAAAAATTATTGAAAGCCAGCATGAAAACATAAGCCATTTTTGATACTACGTGTTTTAATAGCCAATTTTCCTCTGCACAGCTGATAACGACTCATTAGCCTACGTCCTACATGTTCTTCCTTACTTCTTGTTTTTCGTACTTTTTGTCAAGAATTCTTCTTAAAATCCAAAGTACATTTTTTTTGTTTTTCATGTTTGTTTCTTTCTTTTTTTCTTTTTGACATTTTTCAGCACAACTTGAAGGACAAATGTAAACATATAGCTTGTGCCTTAGCTGTTAATAATAATTAGTATTGTGGTTATTTCATTGAGCTGCTAATGGTTTTTAATCCAAATATTGATATTTTAATCAGGCTTAAGTTCATTGAATTTAATTTTCATTAAATTATTTTTATGAAGAAAGGAATTTTACAACATGAAATGAATTAAAATTTATTGATAATTTTCCATTCTTGACTGAGCTGGGAATTTCATGTTGTAAAATTCCTTTCTCCATAAAAATAATTTAATGAAAAGCCTGATTAAAATATCAAAATTTGGATTAAAAACGATATTTTATTTTAGCACGTGCCGCATTGAGCTTTAATATAGTAGCGAGTTGTTATGGGTACTTCGACTCCGACTCCGGTACAAAAACCTCAACTCTGAATCAACAACTCCGACTCCACAGCCCTGCTTCAAAGTCAAGAAAAAAAAAATTTGCAAGTTTTTAATCGCGAATACGAGTGCTTTCTTTGCAAAATTACTAGCTCCATTGAATTCATCGTACTCAAATTAGCTTAAATGGTAAAGCCCAGTGTTATCAACCAATTGCAACGAAGTAATTTTCAAAGTGCTACATGATACTAGAGTATACACTTAATCAATCATCGCTCGTTTATCAAGGAATTTTTAGTCAATTTATTGTTCGAGTGGAAAAATTTGTAATTTTGCTTAAAGAGTAAATACTCGAATAATAAACATCGGTTAATTGCCTAGTCGATTTAAATATATTTCATAATCAATTCTATAATTCGGCTGATTATTTAACTTCTTATTTGTCTATTCTAATTCCAATACCAATGGAAAATATTTAAAAAGGACGCAAAGCATTATTTACATTCTATAACAAAAGTCTAAAATTACACAGGCCTGCAAAATTTGGAAAAAGATGTCTGGCGAAAATGCGATGAATATAGCGAAAAATCGTATCTTTTAAAATTAGGTTAAGATATCTCAGAGAAGGAAAAGAAGGTTAAACATTTATTTTAGAGGTGATTGGTATAACTTGCAGACGACATATCAGGTTTTATTAACAAGCGCAGTTATAATGTCTCGAATATGACGAAAGCAGTGTTTTTTTTACTTTAAGCGAAGATGTAGCGAAAACCTGATGTGGCAGAGAAATCTTAAGTAAAGGTTCGGATGTAGCGCAATTTAAGCCTTTAGAAAAGTATATATATGAGTCGAAAATTTGTTAACCTGTGTTTTTTTAGCTTTTTTCAAATTGAAATTGATATGCCTCTAAGTGGTATCAGATGTTACCATATTGAGAGCTTATATCACAAGAGAAAACACTCATTTATTTGTGAAATAAAAGAAACTACTGATGATGGTAATCTTTTCTGAATTAGAGTAGATGAGTGGTCCGATAAATCAACAAAAAAAAAAAAAAACGTTTTAAAGCAGTGGAGTATTATGTGGCTTGAGTCAAGTGTAAATTCGGTATCTAAGGCTTTCAGACCGCTATCCTTTTTCATGTGTATGTAAGCTTCACAGAAAATAGTGTTTTATCAATTAAAAAAATGATTTAAAAAGTATTTAAATTTAATTAATGTGATAACTGAATCAATAATATTTTTTAATTGAAAAAAATTTAATTTTGATTTAATTAACATTTAAGTTGTTTTGAAATAAATTTTCAATTAAAATTTTAATTAAATAACAAAAAATCTTAATTGACTTTTTTCGTTTAAAATAAAATAATTTAAACATGTAGAACTGTTGTTGGGAATTGTCAATATTTATTTAAAAAAAATTAACACATTGGTTGAAATGGCAAAGTTTTTTTAATTAAAATTAAAAATATCATTTATTGAAAATATTTTTTCAAAATTTTAAAATTTTTAGTTATCAATATAAGCATTTTGGTAATCGGTGCAAAATCAACAAATTGTTTGCTTGATATTATGAATTTGGAACAAATTTGGTGAATGGAGAAATTTAATAATTTTTTCTGTGTTTGTGCCTTATTTTATATCCAAAAATTATCTTTGGTTTTTCTTAGCAAAAAAAAAAAAAAAAAAAAAAAGGTACAAAAAATCGACCGGTTTGACCTTTTACTTTACGAAATACATCTGCCGTCTAAAAATTCTTTAAACATAATTTCTTTATTAAAAAGAATACAGAAATTTTAATTCTTCTACAAACAAATGTAGACGCTGTAATAACCACTTGCTTAGGAGTTGGACTTATCTAGTTATCTCTGTTGGATAGCAAAAACATATAGAGAAAATTACTATAAGCCGAAATTTTTTATAAGAATTTAGAAGGAATATAACGATAACCATACAAAACAGTAATGTATTTGATTATAGGTGACTTGCCATAACGCTATAACAATTGCAATTTTGGGTTTTTTCCTTAACCACAAAAGCTTTTACGGCTATGGCACATCTAATTTGTGCTTTAGATCTTCTCTCCATATAAAGTTGTATAAGTTTTGTTTTATGTAAAATCAGATTGGACTTTTGTCGGCAAAAACTTTGTTTCTATCTACCAGAAACAAGCTTGAGGTTTTAATAAAAAAAACACCTTTCCAGTTAGATTTCTTAAAATATTCATCTGAATAACTTACCAATAAATCCCGAACTTGGTGGATTCTTTCGTATCGGTCGATTGCCGGCAAACATTTGCAGACTCTGCCACAAACGCCAAATCGAATGGGGATCAATTAAAAAGGCACGTGACTTGGGATAGCGACGCCGATACATTTCATAATTCGTAAATAAATCATAATCGGACGTGGTCAGCCAATCCTCAAGAGAGCCATTGTATTTGCCAGGATCCCAAGCGGCGATGGTGACATTTTGAAAAATGGGTGCATGTGTAAAATCGAATTCAGGCTTCGTCACAACCTAAAAGGAAGTCAAATATATCAAAATAAATCTTTTTTTTTTTCTTAGCGGCTGTAAACATTTTCAAACAATAATGGACAACTCGTGCATCAACGAAAACACAAATTAAAAACAAAAATTTGTTAATGCAATAAAATGCATACAAAGAGATTTAATTGAAATGAACAACAAATTTTTATTATTTTAAAAACTTTATTACAAGCATGATGAAGATGTGTAGCAGCGTGTAAAAAAAATAATGAAATTAAAAAAAAAAAATCACAACAAATCAAAACGACATAAAAATGTTTAAATAAAAACGAAATCATACAATAAATTGTGTATTTAGCTCGAGCCGTACGTACTCGATTTCATATGCGATGTACTGTGATGGAAGCACAGGTGAATACACATGAAATGTGTTCCAAAACTTACTTGAGAATTCACCACACGTATGGTAGTTTTACTGCCCACATCTACTTCGTATCCTCGAGTTGGAGCATGATTAAATCTCATTACGATGTCGTGAGTATCTAAACGACAACGATGAAATTTTGTTGTTGATGGTGATAAAAATTAGAGTAAATTAAATTTTACCTTAATGTTTATTATTATTCTTTTTTATTACATTTATTCTTTATTCTGCATCATAAACTTATTTATTATCAGCTCAAAAAATGTCTGTGAGAACTTTTTTCTGGTTTCGCAAAAAAAAGTTGTAAAAATTTAATGAAAAAAATAAATTAAAATGCGTCAGTCGGTGGTTCCAAATCAAGATGTTTTATGTTTTTTAGGAGTTAAAACCGCTTAATAATAATAACCATTTTTTGGATTTAAAGATTAAATGCAATAGATTAAATAAAACATTTATGGGTTCTGTCTTTTAAATAGGGGAAATAATTTTTTTTGTTTTTTTTTTTTATTTTAAGGAGACGTGAATTTTATTTAATAGTGTTGAGGACAGTTCTGGGAAGCTTAACCAGTTAATAAAAAGAAAACTGTTTTATATTGTAGTTGAAAAAATTAACAAATAGTCTTTAAGAGTAGCCGTTTAAGAGTAGGTTGCACAGTGGGTTTCATTCAAGATTTTCGGTAATTTTTAAAGTGTTTGGTGTTGAAATAGGTCCTCTAAGGCGTGGACATGTAAAGATACAATTTCAAAAATGTTTAAGCCTGAAGTTCTCATTTAGCTAAATACTCCCAGATCATAATAATAAGCACAGAGCCTTAAATTATTTTTAAATGCAAATAAAGGCCGAGATTCAAAGTCCTATACAATCTTACGATTCATTCACACAATCTGCAAAATCTGTTGTCAATGCTACGCTCAGGGCTGCAAGATTTGACGATTTATCGTCATTTTGGCGATTTTTGGTTCCGAAATTAGCAAAGTGCCGATTTGCTGATCTTTTTCTAAGAAGTGACGATTTTATTCAGTCTTCAAAATAAGACAATTTTAAAGCTTAAATTTTTATATTCAAGAAAGCTTAAATTTTTATATTCATCCCTATTGTAAATAAAATTATACTAGACATTTTTGCTCTTTTTTATAAAAAATTTTATGGGCAAAAGCAAAATTTTGAGTCAAGTCAATTCAAGTAAATATCCGTACCAAAACCTTGATTTTGAGATTGAGAGTTCACTCGTGGGGAGAGCAGGTGAAGTTATGGACTAATTTGGCTCATTTTTAGCATTTAATACTCCTTATATATGAAAAATTTTTAAGCCAAATTTTGTCTCCTAGCTTATATGGGTGCCATGGTGCCAAAACTATAACTTCGTGATGAAAGATTATTTCAGATAACAAAGAAAAAATAATAATACATTATTAGAAGATTTAAAGAAGTTAACAGGTTAAAATTAGAGATTTATGGGTTTAAATTACAGGCAGTCGTGGTTTTTTGTTCATATCTTAGGCATTTGTAGACCGATCTGGCTGAAATATAATACCACCATATTCCGTACTATATCTAATATAAAGGTATAGCAATATTTATATACGAGTTTTCAGAAATTCCATTTCAACAAACACATGGTTAGATTGACATCGTTAAACCAACTTTGCTATTAATAAGGACTCAGAATATACATATATACTTTAAAGGGCCTAACATTAATATTGTACCAATTACAAATGGGATGACAAACTTATATAAAAACGAACTTGAAAATATTCCCTATGTGGTGAACGGTATACAAATTTGATATTTTTTAGAAAATGGCCCAATTGAAGGTATCTTTTATTCTTAGGACTTTGAAAAAAACCTTAGATTATTATTATAAAGTAATTAAAGCTTGACAAAACAAATTTTTTATGAAAATTTTCCTTAACCAACGTTTGTTAAATTTAACAAATAATTTCATAAACCTACGGGGATATATGTATGTTTGTTTGCTTGTTTAAAAAAAAAATCGAACAAACTTTTTTAAGATTTAAATTGTCCGATTTTTTGACTATTTTTTAAACAGAAAAAACGATTTTTTTTATATTTCCTCAGGAAATTTACGATTTTTTGACAATTTTATCTGGCAACACAGAGGCAAGATGCAAAATCATATGACTTAGCTACACTGATCGGATCGTTCATAAACATTTGCAAGTCGGATAGACTTGCCAAAAAATTTGTCACTCACACACACGATTTTCTTGACAAATCCTGCGTCTGAATAGGATAGTGAATCGTCAGCTTTACTGCTAAATATTAATACGCGAATTTGTAAATTTGTTTTAGTTTTCGAAATGCCAATGTTAATAAAAACAAAAAGGAGGGATTTTTTGCCCAATCAAATATACCCTTTATCATAGTATTTATTAAAATCGCACCTTAAGTTGCATGTAGGTCAGGTGAAATTATATACCAATTTAATATAAATATGTAATTCATTAATCCCACTAATTTGATTTCAGGTGAAATTTAAAAAATAAAATTCATAAATTGTAATAAGTCTTCAAAAAGTTAAGGCTTATGGGAAAGAATTAGAGGCGGCCGTAGTTTTTTGCCTCATATCTCAGTCATTTGTGGACAAACTATTCCTAACTATATAAGATATAATTATATACCCATTTATATAATTATATACCCAACATATCTGAGGTCTTCGGAAAGCTCATTTCAACATACACATATACACATAAAATGAAGAACGGACAGACGGACATAGCTTAATCAACTCCGTTACTCATAAGAATACAAAACTTTATAGTGTCCAAGATCAAAATTGTATAAATTAAAAACGGAATGACAAAACTAACTTATTGTAAAGGGTATAAGAAAATTATGACAACTACATCTTTATTTATAGTTTGACAGTTTACGGTTCATTAAAAATGTCCATGCAACAAATGATCTTATTAGCTGGTACAAGCGAAATTCTGCCTATTTAATTATATATATATTAAAATGGTTTAAATATAAAGTATTTCGTTAGATCGGGGATCAAGGGAATGTATAAGGTAAAATGGCTAAAAGGAACCTTAGTTTGGCCTTTCGTTTGTTTTTCTAATATGACAAGCATAAGGTAAAATATTTCCACTCTCCTAAGTAAGCCATTCAAAGTCGACTCATAGATCAGCATGGTGATCCCATTGACGCGGTAGTGGCCTCCTTGTGGTGCTCGCTTGGGTAGGTGGTGGAAGCGAATTCGATCGTCGGTCTTTAGCATGTCCGGATGTGTATACATACACGGTAAGCTCGACTGTTATTTAGCCACGGTGGTGGCTTAGCTGGCAGCCCCAGTAACATTCTAGGGACTAATCATCTATTTTCTCCGAATCCAAAATAATAACTGAAAACAAAACATATGTAAACACCAATAATAAGCCTAAACCCCTATTGAAGACTATTGGCACAAAGAAAAGGATACGATGTAGATCTAGTGGCTAGATTTAGCCATTTTTCACCTTGTTTAGCAAATAAAAAAATGAGCTTAGCCATTAGCAATTTCCAACATGTTTAGCCATAAAATTTTTTTCCGTTTTTTCCTTGAAAATATGGGGGGGGGGGGGGGGGGGGGTGCTTTAAAACCATGTGAGATAAGGCCATTATGGCTTTATTGCTCAATTGAATAAGAGATAAAGCCATAATGGCATTAGTGCCCAATCATTGAGAGGTAAGGTCATATTTAAAATTTTGGGAAATGAGAGATATAGCCATACTTTTTTTTCGCAAATGAGAGATAAAGCCATATTTTAAACTTTAGTATGCGAAGCCAGATTCCAATACTTTACTTTAGTGTTTCCGGGAAAAGAAATTTTTTTATTCTTGTGACGCACGCAGGAAAACTTTATTCAGCGAAGCCACCTGCCGCGTCCTACTGGAGGAGAAAACCCGTAAGCACGGCCGCAGGCCGCCACGCAGAAAAACTTTAGTATGCGAAGCCAGATTTCGTAAAAGGGAAAATCTATTATTAATCAATGTAAAATGCAAAAGTTCTTCAAAACTGAAATGAGAGATAAAGCATTTTTCTAATATTGCTAATGTGAGCTAAGGCCATGATGGCTTTATCTCCCATTCAAATGAAAAAAGGCTTTATCTCCCTATTGAATGAGAGATAAAGCCATAATGGCATTATCTCACATGGTTTTAAAGCACCTCCCCGAAAATATTAATTTTTATATTCTTATAAAAATTTATAAAATTGCTTAAAGTAAAATAAACATTTTTAACAACTAAAACGCATTTAATTTTTATCACAACTTTTATACATGTTGAAAACCGCTATAAACGATCAGTTTTCACCAAAAATATTTCTGCGACGAAAAATTCAGTACAACTTGAATAAACTTACATTCAACACTTATAAACTAATTTGATATTTCTTTTCAAAAATATTCCACTGTGCATTTTGAACAAGAAAAAACCAAAAAGATATTTATAAAAGTTCTCGTCCTTAATAAATAAGTCTGACCATAGCAAAAAAAAACTTTGCTATATATCTCACCTATAAATCTCCCCAGCTTCGAACCAGCCATCGAACCCGCGCTCGACACTATTGCACACGTCTTTATATTCTTCTTTTGTCTAAATAGTTTTTGTTTAGGAAATAATTTTCCAAATTGCAATTTATTAAATGGCGGATCTTTGCGCTTCAGTACGCGAACGCCAGCTTCCATTACCAAACATGTCGAGGGATAATATTGCTCTTCAAAACTATCTCCAAAAACCGGCTTAAAGTCGACATTATAAAAGTTTGATTCATTTAATGACTCCATCATGGCTTTATCAAATGTTCGCAAGATGCGCTCCTTAAAGGCCATCGTTTTATTTTCACACATCTGCAAGTACTTGTCGTGACACAAATAGAGTTTAGGATTCAGAGTGAGTTTGGTGGATTTGGAGACTTTTAAACGAGGATGCGGTGCAAGTTTGGAAGAATTAATGGCCGGATTTTCATGAGATTCAACAATGAAGCGTTCATTTGGATTCCAGCGTACGTGAAAAACGCTACGTTTTTTGCGGCGCATGTTGGAGAAGAAGGAAAATCCTGTAATAGAGGATTAGATAAAAGTTATTGCATAGTTGTGTAGACTTTGTTTGTAATAACTATATTCTATGTATATTTTAATAACTATAAATATAAAATGGATACAAAATTGTCGCCTATACAACGTGGTATTTTAGGTCTCTAGCATTTAACTCATGCGGTACCCAAATTTCATTTTGCAAATGTTTTGGAAGTGCTTCTTGACAACTTTCTCAGTGCAGTTGTGAACCGCCCAGACCATCTTTTGAACGTTTAAGTCGTTGTGCTTTAGCTTCTTTTGTATACCCACTACCACCTGTGGTGAATAAGGGTACACTTAGCTCATATTTCTCTGTAAGAGTTGTCATATTACGGGCTTCCCCTAGACTTAACGGCTTATTTTTCATTTGGTGAAAATTTAGTGGGTAAAAATCTTTAGGTGGATATTTGGAGTATGAGAATTCACATTTAGGGGATTTTAACAAATACAATTTAGTACAGCAGACTTAACAATTATTGATATTCTTGAAGAAACCTGAATTTATTGATATTGGCTTTAAGTACTTACGGAACAAGTACACAAATAATTTGAAAAACAAATATTAAAAATAAATACATATTTATATGTATGTAAATCAACATTATTTCATATACATATCGCACACTAAAACAGAAACAGGTACAGCTCAAAATTCAAAAAATATTTAGGAGAAAAACATCGCAGGAATTTTTTAATCCAATTTAGTTTCACAAATGTTGAAAATCAAATCGATCTTAATAAATTTGAAATTCTGCGTGTTTATGGTCTAGTGTATATGTACATACAAGTAAATTTGTCAATCAAACGATCTAATTTAAAAAGTATTTCACTTTGCAAATATTTACAATTTGGATGTTAAAAGTATTTGAGTGCTGGTGATTATAATCAACGGTCGGCAAAAAATGAGTTAAATAAACAAGAAAACTGACGTGAAGAAAAAAAGTCGTCTGGTAAATATATTTTTTTTAGATGAGCAGATCGGACGATATTGGAAAATGTTGTTAGGCCAGCTGTAAAAAACCATTGATCTTTGCGGCTACAACAAGATAAAGCCACAGCCCATATTGAAGTGGCTTAAGGCAGAATTAGTTTGTACGTTCTGTTCTGTTACGAATCAGCTGTTTTGTTTCTGTTCAATTGGAAGTCTGTATGTGTGGCTTGTTTTTACTTTCTCGTTCTGTTTTGTTGCGAACAAATCTGTTGAAAATAGAATTCAACGTTAAGTTACGTCCAAAGTGTGTATGTATTAGTTTATTGTAATATGAAAAATCTGCAATTTTTTGTTAAAAGCTAGAAAAATTGGTTTTAATTAATGATATTTTAAAAATTGACGTATTTACACAAAATAATAGTTGTTTATTTTTTACGAAAAGTTTTTTTTTACAATTTCAATGCTTTTCTTTTTAAAATCAGATGATTCCTTTTACAGAAAAAGTAATTACAAAATATTTGCTACGGAAAGGAGCGAACCAGAACGGCAACGGAAAGTAACAACTAATGAGGCCTTTAGTCTGCTTTGGCAAGGGCCGTATGCGGAGCCTCATTTCACGCACAAACGATTTAAACTGAACTCCTTATTCGCTGGATTTAGCAGCATCTGATAGTTTTGTTTGGGTATATTTAAAAAGAAGAATGTATAAGTTAACAAGCCAACACCCATCGCCCAACTAAACACTAACATTCGAAATGAAATCATGCTCTATACACCAAAAATGTTGAAAAAAGTTATGAAAAAAATGTTAAAAAGAGCACACATGTTTGAAATAGAAAAAGGTCACCACTTCAGGGTACTGTACACTATCACACATGTCTTACGTATTTTGAAAAAAATATTGTTGGTTTTTAGATAAACAGTTCAATAAAAAAATCCCAATTGTTATAAAATGATTTATTTTTTAGTTTGGTAACCAAAATTTTAAATTTTTTATATTAAAATGAATTAACTTTTGAGTTTAATGTATTTTTGGTTTATATTCTTTCTTGTTCTCAATAAAAAATAAGTTTTTTTTAGAAAGTACGAAAAGGTTTAATAAAGTACTCTTTTTTACTTGGTGATCAGTACCATCTCAATTTTCCCCATCATTGTTTTAAACATTATGCCGCCACAACCTGTTGATTTTACGGTATAAATATTTCATACATTCTGTTAAAAAAAAGCCAGTACTGTTAACTGTAACATTTTACCTTGCTTACAGCGTTTAAAATTCACCATAGTCCGATTGTGTGTGTGTTTACATTCCGCTGTTATTGTTGTTGAAATATCTGATGGTTGGTAAATTGGCTGAGCTTTTTGAAAGTTTTTGCCATGAGTTTGTAAATTTGTTGAATGGGTAAAATTTGTTTGAGGAAGGGGAAAATAGCTATTGTTGTTGTTTTTCTTTTTGCTGCTAACGATGATGTTGTTATTATGGTTGTTGATGTTGTTTTCGTTGATTGTTTTGGCGCAATTTCTTTGAATTTGTATAAGTAGCACAATTAACAATGTTAAGTATTTTAACGTTTTAATTGAAGTTTTTAACATTTTTTAGCATTTAGTTTTAGTTTAAGTTTTTTGTTTGTTTTACCTTTTTTTATATAAATATTTTGTTCTAATTTCTTTGTTCTATTTATTATTTATGGCAATTTTTGTTTGTTGTTTAAGCACTATTATGGCAGTTTATAAATATTTTTCTATTCTCTAATTTATACTGATTGTTATTCGAGCTGTTGCTGTTATGAAGGTCAAGAAAATGTTGGAAATTATATACAATTATTAAAGGTTGTTAAGCTTGACGGAGTATTTAGGATATTTTAATTGAAACTAATTAGGTTTTGCATACAATTTATTTAATTTTTGGCTCACAGGTGAACCAAACCAAGTCTTGATATATAAGGAATTTCAAAAGTAGTTTAATACCCTTTTATTAATAGAACATTTTTAGAAACATTTACTAATTATAGGCAATTTTAGTTCTCGTTTCATATTATGCGTATTAAAGCGCTTCTCGAGAATTTTTTTAGTGAATTATGTAACAATGTTTAGCGAAAATTATTTTAGGGCGAAGTACTTTACCGATTCTAATGAAATTTTATAGAAACATTCGTTATCTATGGCAGCCCAATATAATGACTAGAAAAGGTGAAAGTGCGCGACGTCTATTCAAAGAAAATATTCTGTTTAGACCACTTCTACTTAACCGAATTTTATAAAACTCTGCACTAAGATTAAACCCCGCTATAAATTCAGTGTTGGGCGGTGCCATGCCGATGCAAAGGAATTATTATTTTTCAACTAATCTTACACAGAAAAAAATTAAAAATTGTCTCTTATCACCAAAATTATACCAAATTCATAATATCCAGCAAACAAGTTTTTGATTTTGCACCTATTACCAAAATGATTATATTGATTACTAAAAATTGTAAAATTGTGAATATTTTTTTTTTCAATATATGATATTTTTAATTTTAATTAAAAAAATGATCAAAAAACTTTGACACTTCAAACCAGGGCTGTGGAGTCGTCCGAAAAAAGTACTAACTCCGACTCCGACTCCAAACGCTGAAATTTTTTAAGTGCGACTCCGACTCACGACTCCGACTCCTACTCTAAACGTGATGCGAAATGAATGAGACGTAAAATTATTTATCTTTTGTGTAGAAACATCTTTATTAAACGAATTATGGGAATCCCCGCGAAATGTGCATAAGAAAAACATTAGTGTTATGGTAGGAATTAAAGGCAGGGCGATAAAGATGTTTCTACACAAAAGAGAAATAATTTTACGTCACAATTTTTCTAATACATACTAGTATTTATGCGCTATAGCAACACTTATTCTGTACAATGTTGAAAATATTTCAGGGTTGATGGTTAAAAAATTCTGATATTAAAATTATTGGCAATTCCTGCCATTAACATTTTTTAGCATGAGTAAATTATTTAAAAAATCATACATCTTTTTCAACTAGATCAATAACTGAGTATAAGTTTTACTAATGTAATTTAGACTTTTTCCCGCACGTATAAAAAATATACCTAAATATACTTAAATAGTAAAGTACTTGAATCAACTATTTCTCATAAAATAAATTAAAATCTACTTATTCATATTGATCTGCAAAATATTGCATCGCCAATTTCGAAGAATTTTTATAATGGAAAATATTAGAAATTTTTTTAAATTTTTTATGCCGAAACAATTTTGGAGTCGGAGTCGCGCGTTTTTTTGGGTACTGCGACTCCGACTCCGACTCCGGTACAAAAACCTCAACTCCGACTCTTCAACTCCGACTCCGACTCCGACTCCACAGCCCTGCTTCAAACAATGAGTTAATTTATTTAATTAAATATTGACAGTTCCCAACAATTCGACAAGGTTAAATTATTTTATTTTAAACGAAAAAGTCAATTAATATTTTTGATATTTAATTAAAATTTTAATTATAAATTTATTTCAAAACAACTTAAATATTATATAAATCAAAATTATATTTTTAATTTTCAACATTTTTTATTTTTCGAATTTATTCTATGAGTTAAATTTCAGTTATGTATTTTTAGGAATGTCTTTTTACACTCCCAGACTATTATCTTGTATCTTCTTAAAAAAAATTAAATCATAGAATAAATTCGAAAAATAAAAAATGTTGAATATAATAAAGTTGCTTATGAAAAGAAATAATTTATAATATCTATTTTTAATTTTCTTTTAACTAAAAAAATAATTGATTCAATTACCACATTAATTAAATTGAAATACTTTTTAAACCATTTTTTTTAATTGATAAAATCAAAATTTTTTTTTTAGCGAAATGACTATTTTTAAAAAAGTTTAATTTTCTCAAAATCTCAAGAAACAAACACTGCAATATTATCCTAATATTACACTTTAACTACTTCTGAAAACCTTATGCTGAAAACTGGTGAAAACTTTTTTAAAAGCTTATGTAAAGTCACAAAAATAGCGATTTTAAAGGTTATGTGAAACACTAAGAACATTTTTTGGATTGTCTTTTTCTACTTTTAATCTTAACACCGTTATTTTGTTCATCGTTATATTTTTTAAATTAGTGTACCTGTTTAGCTAAATACTGCAGGTTAAAACGTAACAAAATCTTATTTAACAATCCCAATTATAACTTTGTAGAAAAAGTTAAATTTTGATGGCTTATAATTAAAGGGTTATTCAATGTTAAAAACTGTAAAATTAAGTTTTAGTAGGTCTGAAGTATGGATCTCGCGTTTAGGTTAACCAATCTTGGCGCCCATGTGCCGCTCTTAAAAGTTAACTCTAAGTTAACTTTTCTTAGCGTATTAAGGTCGACAAATCAGTACAAAACATCACAAATTAGATTAAATTTTTAGCAGGAAGAAAAAGAAAGAAAAACTATTGACTTTGTTTATGGTGTACCTTAAGCCTCGAAATTCTTGAGGCTGTGGAGAACTCATATTAAAAAGCACGTAGGAAGACATTACATAGACCGAAATAGGCTGATCCTAAAGCAAGTTTGTATAAATGTTTTTCTTGAAGCAACAATAAATGTAATTGTAATCATATCTCTTCCATTTATGAACCGATCTGACTTTTAAGGGCGTATTCGGAAAACCTATTTTAACACACACACACGGACAGCTGCACAGACAGTCATTGGGAAATCTACTTAGCTACTGATAAGGATCCAAAATACATATTATTTATAGACACGTAATATTATAACGGCTGCACAGTGTCTCGACTGGCACAAGCTAGCGGGACAAAATAGCTGATCCTAAAGCAAGTTTATATAAATGTTTTTCTTGAAGCAACAAAAAGTAATTGCGCAATGACTGGTACAATTTCAATATCAAGAGCTAAACACGAGTTCGCGTTACTGCAACTTGAAGAAACAATAATGTCAGTAATAGATGGCTGGTAAATTTTTAGAAATGACACAGAATTCGCTATCCAAAAATTTGTTAAGAACATAACTCGGATTTAGCACCTTTAATTTTTAATACATGAGTGATTTTACTTATATAATTTTTATTATTAATTGTAGTTCAAGAGGAATTTTAAACTTTAAACCAGCCGGTACAAATAAAATGTAAGTTTATTTTTGTAATGATGAAAACTAAGTCATTGAAATGAATTAAGTGTGTAATTTGTGAAAAATCTCTGTTTATAAGTAATTGCATCTATTTACAGTTAAAAACAGCTTAGAAAAGTTAATAGCTCGAAAAAGTTACAACCCTTGGGACATTTCAGATAACTTTTTCGCGATTCGACTGTAGTTAATTTTTTTAATAATAGCCTATAAAATATTTTTCTTGTAAAAAAATACCTACAAAATAGTAAATTTCTGCAAACATTTTCCATAAATTAGGTAATGTTTTAAAAATTTACTATAAAATAGTACATTTTTCAAGAATGTGCTATTAAAAAATATTTTTTTTTGTTTTAAAAATTTTTCTAAACAATTTCAAACTTCTTAAAAATGTTCTATAAAAGGTTAATTCTTAAAATTTTTTATAAATATAGCCAATTCATAAAGTGTTCTATTGTGTCATATTTTTTGTCTCTGATATACGAGTATTTTTATGAATGTCTCATCCATAAAATTGAATAATTTACAACCAATATGACACAATAGAACACATTGTGAAAATTTGTTAAAATTATCTATGAATAATATAGTACATAGTTGTAAATTTTTATAAAAAGATAATGATTTTTTCAAAGATTAGGCTCATCTTCATACTTTATAAAATTTGCTTTTTATTTATTAATTTGCAATTTTTTTCTTTTTGCTTAAACGTTATCATTTAAAAGAAACACAGATAATTTTTTTTATTTCAACTTTTCTTAATCATCTTTTCCGTTTCCATCTTAAACGACATTTTCTTTATTTTAAATTTGTATTTACATGGCTGTTGTGTGAATTTCACAAAATTGCATGATATTTTTTCTGGCCATATGAATCTAAGTTGGAAGAAATTTTGGTGGGGTGCTTTAAAACCATGGGAGATAAGGCCATGATGACTTTATCTCTCATTCAAAAGGGAGATAAAGTCTTTTATTTTTTTTGTTCATTTGAATGGGAGATAAAGCCATCATGGCCTTATCTCACATTAGCGATATTAGAAAATGGCTTTATCTCTCATTTCAGTTTTGAAGAACTTTTGCATTTTACATTGATTAATAATTTTCACTTCCGGAAACACTAAAGTCAAGTATTGAAATCTGGCTTCGCATACTAAAGTTTTTCTGCGTGGCGGCCTGCGGCAGCGCTTAGGGGTTTTTTCCTCCAGTGTGACACGGCAGGTGGCTTCGCTGAATAAAGTTTTCTTAGTTGTTATTTTTTCAATGATAACTAAGGCTTTTTCCTTTTACAGAATGTTTACACCATCAATAACAAAATTCTGAGAAAATATGGTTTTATCTCTCATTTGCGAAAAAAATATGGCTATATCTCTCATTTCGCAAATTTTTAAATATGACATTATCTCTCAATGATTGGGCAATAAGGCCATTATGGCTTTATCTCCCATTCAATTGAGCAATAAAGCCATCATGGCCTTATCTCTCATGGTTTTAAAGCACCCCACCGAAATTTTACCGCAATATCTATATCTGTTATGGTTTTAGGGGAATTTAATTATTTTCCCAAAGTGGGCTTTATTTGGTTTTAGGCGCAATAAACTGTTTTCCGAAAGTAGGGTTAATAACACTGCGATTTCTAGTCTTATACAACTGTGATATGCCAAATTTTATTATTATAGCATTATATATTACGGTTTTAGGCGTACTAAACGGTTTTCCGGGAGTAGGCTTTTTATGGGGCCCAGTGTAAATTATGGACCGATCTTCAAAAAATTTTACAGTGTGATCTTTGGTCCTATAAAACTGTGACGTACCAAATTTTAGTATGATATCGTCATTTATCACGGCTTTAGGCGTATTAAAATGTTTTCCTTGAGTAGGGTTTATATGGGGTCTAGGGTTAATTATGGACCGAACTTCACGGAATTTAGCAGTGTGGTTTCTATAATTTTTTCAAAGATAAGGCTCTTGTTCATACAGCATTCAAACTTTATATAATTAGCTTTTTTTATTGTTATATATTTATCTTGCAATTATTTTCTTTTTGCTTAAACGTTATCATTTAAAAGGAACACAGATATTTTCTTGTATTTCAACTTTTCTTAATCATCATTTCCGTTTCCATCTTAAACGACATTTTCATTATTTTTAATTTGTATTTACATGGCTGTTGATTGCTTTTAATTACTTTTTTTTAAATTTTAAACTTTTCTTATTTTCAAAGTTGTTTGTGAGTTGAATTTCTTTTTTATTTAAAGATTTTAATAATTAATTAGATTTATTGTTGAGAGTATGTTGAAATGTTTATTAGTGTTTGAGTGTTTTTTTTTTGTACATTTTATTATTTGTTGCCATTGCTGTTTTTAATCCAAACAAATACAAAAACTTTCATTCACACATGCACATGCATGCAGCTTAATTATTATTCTTTAAGGCATGTCATGAAATTTAGAAAAACAAAAATAAATTATAATTTAAAAACAAAATAAACTTTATGAAATAAAAAAAAAAAAAAAAACATTTAGTTACTCAGTACAAAAAAAGTTTTTTAATTAGAAATTGTTTTACCCTGCATAACCAAATTGAATCAATTATTTCTAAATAATTTTCCAGTGTGAATAGAGTAATGTTTGTGGCTGAAGTGAAATACATTTAAAACAAATTGAAATTTCCATTTTAAGACCAACAAATAAATTTATGCAAATTTTATTGAAACAATGACTATCACAATCAAAGAAAATCAAATAAATATTCCTTTATTTTTATTCCTTTAACGGATTATTGTGTTTTTGAGGTGTTATTTTTTTTTTTAAATTTCACATTTAAAATCACGACACGCGATTCTCACACATACATTCTGCGTTTTTAATACAATACTTTCTAAAATGGAAGAAGGCATCTTCATACACACACACACATATGAGAGCAAATGAAGTAATAATATAAAAAAAAAAAACAAAACACTTGACCAAGTCTTTGAAATCCTTAAAACAAATAAATTATTTTTCTTTTTTTTCTGCTCTTGACTTTTTCGTATTTTTCCGTAATGCGTGTTTTTCCACACAACAACTTTCCCTTTCGCCAGTCGAAACGTATCTGATTTTCGTATTTTTCCTTAACAACCTGGCGAAAATGAAAATTTAAATCAAATTCGACATGAACGCGGTGCGTGCATGTGCTGAATATTGCTGCTACAAGTTCGCTGGTTGGTCGACTGACTGACTGACTATCGGAATAATTGACATATACACAGTGATTTTTTTTTCATTTCTACAACTACTCAATACGAAAGAAACTTTGAATGTGTATGTAAGATGTAATTTTGTTTAAATTGCGAGGGTAGAACTTAAAGTTGTTTTTAATTAAAAATAATGTTCAATTACTAAGCGAAATTTTAACATATGAGGCATTATTCGTGAAGCGAATAACCTAAAAAAATATTTTGCCGAAATTCCTTTAAAATTGCCATAACTATACCTCAAGTAGATATGAATATGAAAGAAAAATTTTAAATAAAATTTGTCATTTCCGGTTTTGTAGATGCATTTTTTTTTGAAAAATCAAACGATTTCCTATAAGAATCACTTATCTAAATTTTTTTGTTTTGTTTGTTTATAGTTCGAATCGATAAAAAAAAACACATGCACCCCATAACTCGACAAATAAACATTATAAAAAAAATATGGCACATACAGAAATATCTCCTAGAAGTATAATGTTCCAACAGAACTGCGTCGAGACCAGATTATTCATAAAATTTGACATAACAATTTATCGTGAAATAAAATCTGTTTTATTTTGAGAACGTTTTTTCTAATGCTCTCACCAGTGTGGCCATTTTGCCATTTTTGCAGCTAAATTTAGCATTAAAAATTTCTATTTATCTGCAAAATTTTCATTTAGCAGTTGGCATTTTATTTAGCATTTTTGGAAATTGTTTTTAGCTTTTTTAGCCATATTTATTTAAAAAATTTGGAGGAATAGTTTAGGAGGAGTTTATAAATTATGACTGAAAATAGTTGTACCCAAAATTAAATTTCGTATGAAAATGGATAATTCTTATGTTAAGAAACATCTAACCTGTCTTGTCAAAAAAAAAAAACAATATACAGGGAATATTAGAAATGCCCTTATCATGTCGATTGTAAATATTATTTGCCCTTTGATATTACAATATAAAAGTACAAGGAAATTTCACTTTGTATTAAGATAAAAATTCAACTGTGTAAATGTTATTTGCTCCTAACCGCTAAAAAAAATAATTAATTAAAGCTTCACCTTTTCTTAAACTATAAAAAAATTGTGTATATCATAGAAATAAATCATTTAAAGTTTGCATATATCAGAGGTTTGCAGGCCCCATAAATTTAAAATTTAATCTCAACTACCTGTGCTACATATTTATATGTATCAGATGCTTTACCAAAAAGTAGACACTCTCTTAAATATTACCATTTAATTCCATTTCATTACGAAATTAGTCACTGAAATGTATTTAGTTTCGAATAAAATTTCATACAGGTAATAAATTTTTAACAAAAATCTTTAAAAAAATTTTATCATTTTTTAAAATCATTTTTAGCATTTTTTTGGCAATGTCTAATGCCAGATTTAGCTGTAAAATTTTGTTGTTGGCTCTCACATATAGACACTTATTCTCCCAACAATGCAACCAAACTTTCATTAAAACAATAAAATGAAAGATAATTTGCAGTTACTGCCGACGTTATAATTATGTGGCTTAGGATTTTTTGCCTGAAGTTGAAGTTGGTTGAGTATCGCTATCGTATCGTAACATCCTTAACAAATACCGTTCTTTGGATGTAAATAAATATATTTTGTACCACGTCCACATCGCACCTTTTTTCGGTTGGATGTTGTGTATTGATAACCAAGATGTTTGTGCCTTATTTGGAAACCTTGGCTCTTGCCATTCTTCATACTCGTATAAACAAAACAAAAGAAAAAAAAAAAAAAAAAAAAGGATTTTTGGGTAAATTAAGGGCAGTCGTGTTTTTTTTTCTCATATCTCATCCATTTATGAACCGATCTGACTTTAAGGGCGTATATGTGTCATAAATATATAATAATATATTCCCCATAATTTTTGTGTCTGGGGTCTTCGGACCCCATTTTAACATCCAAATGGACAGCTGCACAGACAGACATTGTTAAATCTACTTCGCTACTGATAAGGATCCAAACTATATATTCTTTATAGACACGTAATATTCTAACCGCGGCACAGTGTCTCGGCAAGTAAAAGCTAGCGGTACAAATTAATTTCTTCAGCTATTTAAATTATTGCAGTCATCTTAAGCTGTTTTAAGAAAACAATTGAAAAATGTGTTGTGCACTCGTTAATAGTTTTTAACCCATTTTTCAATAAATGATGTTTTTGTTTTTTTTCCATTAATTATCCGATTCTACCTAAATTTTGAATAAATATATATCTGACAAATATCAATTACATACCAAATTTATTCCGATCGGACAATTTTTGTAGGTATTATAGCGTTTTTAAGATACAGGTTATATGGCAGGACCTTGAGTCCTTAGTCCGATTTAAATGGAAATTTACAAACACGTTGTTAGGTGTATGTATTTCAGCATGACCATTTTTGTCTCTTCGTTATATGGGGGCAAAGCAGTGTGCGACTCGTCATGGAAAAACTAAAATAATTTTATTAATTAATTCATTTATTAATGATGTGCTAATAATCCCAATTTTTTAAATGAAAACACTGAAATTTATTGTTGTGGGAAAGCTAGTTCCTATGCGCATTTCGCTGGTTGCTTAGGCCAGCTCGTCAGGAAACTTTTTCCAAATACTTTAGAAAAGCTAAAAATATTATACAAGTAAGACCATAAAGTGAATAAGAATTTTAAATTACTCTGGTCTTAAATGTAACAATATCAAAGCTTCAACAAAGTCACAACAATAAACCGTCAATTTTTTCTTTCTTACATTCCCCTACAATTGGCTGGGTATTTTCCAACACAAATTGTAGTTGTAAGAGGAATTTTACTTTCGGGGCTTTTCGAGGTCTATAATATATGTGAATCTGTGCTTAAATGTTGTTGGTATTACATATAGAAATATCTAGGTGGCTTTATGTTGATAAAAGTTAAAAATTTGCTGGACTTATCTATACGTTTACAAACTGAAGTTACACCAAAAGTATATATATTTTTTATAAAAATTATAAGCCATAATGGGATACATACCTTCAACAGAATATTCCATAACAAAAAACTCCTTTCACTTTGCTACCAATGTTAAAAAATGCTATCACAAGTGTGCATTAAATGCAACTGATTCGCAAATGAAAATTATCTCTCTTATAAGGGTTACTTTGGCCCCCTGATAAGATACCTTTATGAGGTGGTGAACAAATTAATTCTTGGAATTCGTTATCTGGGGGGTTGCTTACAAGTCGTTATCAGCGGCTCCCGGAAATTAAGTCATGAGTTTTGTCCCGCTTGCATGTTCTAGCCGTATCACTGTGCGCTGTAAAAATATAGTGCTATTTTGTCAACTTTAAAGTCTTTGGCCTAAAACTTCTTTTCCCTATGCCTTTAATGTAAAAATAAAAATTCTTTTGCATCTATCGAAAATTTTTAAATTTTGAGTTAATACAGTATTGTAGAACAAGGGCGATATACTAAAAAATCAGTGTTGTAGAAATTACAAACGGAATGACAAAGTAATATATACCCTTGTACCATCGGTGAAGGATAATGCCACATTAAATGTACGTATGTATATTTTCTGTTACCGCCTAAACTTTTAAGTATAATTTGCAACCGCAAAATAAAGAGTAGTAGGAAATACTAAACATAACTAGCTGACCGCCCCGGCTTCGCTCGGAAGCAATTTACCAATTAGAAATGAAAAGGAGGCAGTGTGTTTAGTTCTTCGAGTTTCTTCTAAACCTTAATTTTCCGAGTTTAACCAATATTTTTTTCTTTTCAAACCATCTCCTGAAAATTTCGAATCGAACCCGGTTTATTAGTTAAGAAGATATAGGGAAGCGCCCTATAAATAACAATTATACGCTATAGTTCCTTCCAGATGTTACACTATCTGCCTGCAAAATTTCAAGAAAATCGGTTGATATGTTAAGGAAGATATAGGGAGGGAGAGCTTTAACCCCTTTCGCCCTCCTAAGTAATACAAATTATAGGCTATAGTTCCTCCCAGATGTTACATTATTTGCCTACCAAATTTCAAGAAAATCAGTTAATAAATTTAGAAGATATAGGAAGAGAGAGCATTTACCCGTTTTGCCCCATTTTACGCCCACTAGCGATAAGAAATATACCTTGTAACCTATTCTCATACCTAGAAAATACACATACAAAATTTCATAAAAATCGGCCAAGCTGTTTCGGAGGAGTTCAATTACAAACACCGTGCCACGAGAATTTTATATATATAGATTTAAAAAAAAATAAATTTTAACTTGTTTGTACTACTTTTATTAAAAACCATTTTCCGGCTGTTCTCGTACTATACGACACGAGTTGCCTAAAAGCAGGCAACATAATTTACTCGTACGTATGAGCAACGTCATAAAATGGGGAGTTGTTGTTCTTCTTTTGGGTTGCCGTAAGAACCTCTATTTGTCTGCAGGTGTGCATGCCCAAGCCTGGGTGTTATTCCTTTACTTGTGGTAGTGGTAGTGGTATAAAACTTATACTCATTCAATCTTACGAATACAAAAAAACTGTTATCATGTCATACAACACACAACACAACCAAGTGATTAGTATCGTAGTCAAATTTTGTTTTATTTTTGTTGTCGTTGTTGTTTTTGTTGAATATACAAATAATATCATTACAGTATACTATACGTACAACAAAAACAACAACAGCAATAACGTTAAAAATAACAACACAAATAACCGAAAAAATATGTATTTTTTTAAACATCATCGCTGTTCTTTTTGGTGCAGTGGTAAAAAGCTCTTCAATTTTTTTTACCTTTTAACTACTAAAAACAATTTAAAAGCAAATGATCGAAAATCTATTTTGATAGTTTTTTGTTCCGTTTGTTGTAGTAAAATGGTTCGAAAGGGTGAACGGAGAGGAGAAGTTGTTAAAACTTAAACTGGAAAAATTTAATGCCCGGTTCGGCTCTAAATATTTTATTTTTTTCTATTCCTTTGACAAAAAATAATATAATGCTAATATTTATAAAGTGGCGCATAGGTCATATAATACCAGGCGCGGATTCAGGGGGGGTGAATCCCCCCCCCCTAAATTATAACAATATGTTTTGCTTATTTTTTTTTTCTTTTTTTTTTATTCCTACAATAATACACGCACGAATTTCCGAATGTACAAAATTTTTGGAAATCCCATCAAGTTTAGGAGAGCGAAAAAACTTTCTATGGTCTTTAGTTCTGAATATATTTTAAGTCTGTAAATCCAGTTTTGCTTCATTGCCGACTCTTTATTGGTTTGCAAACCAACTAAAACTAATACATTTATATTTTACGTAGCTCTTTGTGACTTATCACCTTTTCTATTATATATTTTATACTTTTAATGTACATTTTAGTATGTCAATTTGCAAAAATAAAATATACTATAAAATTATTTTATTTATTTCAATGTTGACTATTAACAAATATTAACAAACTATTTTTGAAATTTTCACATTTTAATGGGTCCTAGCGCTTTTGCTTTAGCATTTTTGGACTTAGAAATTTTACATATCGTTGCAAAACAAGAACTAGAAAAAAATATTTGAATTTTTTCCGCACACGATGTATTTTTGTTTACTCTATTGAACTGCATCAAAAACTTAATTTTCAAAAATTGTTGCATTAGCGCATTTACGAATGAAGGTACATATGTATGTATGTACATATGTGCAGCCAAATTTATTTTTGTCTTTCCATTGTTAAAAATTCCTTTCTAAATAAAAATAATTTAAATAAAAAATTAGCTGTAATCAACTTAAGCCAGAATAATTATATATGTATCTTTAGATTAAAACCCAAACAGTTCGACTAAAATTCATAACTTAATTTTAAAATTAGTGAAGCATATTCCTTCTTCCAAAATTTTGTTACAAATTGCATATGTTTTTTTTTTGTTCAAAAAATTTACCAAACAATTAAGTATGATGTAGTCAAATAAATTGTCTCAAATAAAAAAAAACATTAAAAATAAATAAAATTATTTTTATAGCCACAACGTTATTTAAAAAGATTACTTTATTTTAATTTATATTGAACTGATCTTATATTTTATTTTACCTTATTGTTAAGTTTTGTTTTTTAATATAATATAAACATATCGTTTTTAATAAACTTTTAAAAACAAATTTTTTACTTGTTTTGTATCATAAAAAATTTCCCCCCCCCCTAAGGCTCAAGCTGGATCCGCGTCTGTATAATAAATTAGGCATATTATTTACAAGAACTAATGAAAACATACAAAAGTTACATAGGTCAAATGCAGTTTATAGAATACCTTGTAGGGGAAATAGTAATGGACAATGTGATAAGTTATATGTGGGAACAACAAAAAATAAACTAAAAACGAGAATTGTTGGACATAAATCAGATCAGAAATATAAACACAATATGACATTACAAAAAACAGCATTAGCAACCCACTGTGCTAGTTTAAATCATTATCCAGATTTCGAGAATGTAACAATTTTTAACACAGAGAGTAATTACAAGAGACGTTATATGTTAGAAATGCTTCAAATAATAAAGGTTCCAAATTTATTAGGAATAAATTATAAGACAGATACGGATAGTGTAGCCCATAATTATAGACATAGACATTTAGTTAATAAAAATAGAAAAGGAAGCTAAATAAATTTTTTAAACTGTAATAGATTATGTTTAAATATTTTGTTAGCATAAAAATTTTTTCAAATGCTGTAATTTTTTTTTTATTTTAAGAAATTTTGTTAATTTGTTTTTTATGTAATTGTTTTTAAAAAATTTTTAATCCTGAAGACGTAACAAAACGGAGTTACGAAAATTCCAAGAAAAAATAAAGATTAACTTTTTTACAAAATAAAAACTAGACAATGGTCGAATAATTTACAATAATATATATGTTTTTTATTAATGTTCGAAAATTATAGCATCATTTAAAAATCTTACATTTAGCCTGAACAATTTTTTTAAATGTTCATTGTAAAATTCTTATTGTTTATTATTAACTTTAGTTCCTATTGGGCTTAGATTTTTAGGAATTAACAATTAATTATTTTTTTTTTTTTTTGAAAAATTAGTATTTGTTCTAGAAAAGTGTCAAAAAAACTTAACGAAAATTAAACAGATACAATTCTTTTTACTTTTTACTATTAAAGAATTTCTTTTTAAAGAATTTTTGAAAATTCAAACAAAATCTTTCCTTAACGCTGTTACATATTTTAATAATGTTGTAATTGTTGTCATTAATTAGATAATATTTTGAGTTTTAAGTTTTCTTACTAATTGTATGTAAGAATAACTTCAATAAGAATAAAAAATAATGTGTTTCAGATAATGTTCGAACACAAATTGGAAAATTTCGTTTTAATCAAAAACATGTTTTTTTAATTTTTGTTATAAAAAAAAAATATTTTCCATAATATTCCTATTTCGAAATAACATATGTATGTGCATATGTAATTTATGTTCAGAATAACTGGCATAAATAATAAAAAAAAAATTAGATAAATAGAACTAAGTTATCTATCTATCTATCTATATATATAAAAATGAATTATGTATGTTTGTTTGTTTGTTTGTTTGTCGCTTTATAGACTCCGAAACTACTGAACCGATTTTCCTGAAATTTTTACAGTAACATCTCGTGAGCCCTAAAAATAAAATAGGCTACTTATTTTTTCGATAGGGGCAGGGGAATTGGTACCCCCCATAGGATGCCAATGTTAATTATCGCACGATTTTCCTGAAATTTTTACAGTAACATCACGTGAGCCCTAAAAATAAAATAGGCTACTTATTTTTTCGATAGGGGCAGGGGAATTGGTACCCCCCATAGGATGCCAATATTAATTATCGCACGATTTTCCTGAAATTTTTACAGTAACATCACGTGAGCCCTAAAAATAAAATAGGCTACTTATTTTTTCGATAGGGGCAGGGGAATTGGTACCCCCCATAGGATGCCAATGTTAATTATCGCACGATTTTCCTGAAATTTTTACAGTAACATCACGTGAGCCCTAAAAATAAAATAGGCTACTTATTTTTTCGATAGGGGCAGGGGAATTGGTACCCCCCATAGGATGCCAATATTAATTATCGCATATCTTAAGAGCCGCTGCACGCATTTTGCTGAACTTTTTGTAGTAGGATCTTCTGAGCCCCGGAATTGAAATAAAATAGCAGCGGGGGTATAGGAATACCCCATAGGACGCCAATGTTTAACATCGCATATCTTAAGAACTGTAATAGTGAGAATGTTTAAACTTTCTAAAAGTCACTCTTATGGTATACTACACTTTTGAAAATAAAAATAAAACGGGTAGGCGCAGGGGGGGAAATACCTCCCATAGGATGCATACATTAAATATCGCTCAACTGAAGAACTATTAAAGGGAGAGTCTTCAAACGTGGTTAAAGCTACTATTATAGTAAACTATAAATTTCAATATAAAAATGTGCGGGGTCAGTGTAGCGAAGCGCACCGGGTTAAGCTAGTTAAGTATAAAAATTAACCTTTTAACGAATATTCGATAAAATAAATACTTTTGGTACAATCGTAATTTTATATAAAAAATATTATATAAAATATACTACAATCAGGCATTCGCGATTGCAACTACAATAGAAAATTTCGATCGAAACCAATTTGTATAAACAATAAAAGTTTAAGCATATAATCGAAAATGTGTACATAATTTCGATAGTTGTATACAATTGAGTTAAAAAAAGTATTTTTAATTGTTACATTTTAAATTAAGTTTCCTTTCTGATGTCCTTTTTTTAAATTATGCTTTCTGAAGGGGTATTTTTTCCAGATATGAAAATTAAATTCAATGAACTTAAGCCTGATTAAAATATCGAAAATTGGACTTAAAACCATTAACAGTTCAATAAAATAACCACAATACTAATTATTGTTAACAGCTAAGGCACAAGCTATATGTCTACATTTGTCCTTCAAGTTGTGCTAAAAAAGGTCAAAGACGAAAACATGAAAAACAAAAAATTTACTTTGTATTTCAAGAGGAATTCTTGACAAAAAATACGAAAAACAGAAGTAACGATAAACATTGCGGTGAGTGTTAAACGTCAAACCCCTCTGAAGAGATTGTGTGGTTACAATCGAAGCAAGTTAGGGCAACCTGTCCGTGAAAACCTGGGTTCAATTCCCAGCTCAGTCAAGAATAAAAATTATAAATTTTTAATTCATTTCATGTTGTTAAATTCCTTTCTTCATAAAAATAATTTAATGAAAATTAAATTCAATGAACTTAAGCCTGATTAAGCTATTGAAATTTGGATTAAAAACCATTAACAGTTCAATAAAATAACCGCAATACTAATTATTTCCAGAAAACTTTTGATTTTTTCCACCAAAATACCAAATAATTAATGTAAATTGGACTATTAGAATAATTGCGATTTCAAAAAGTCATACGTCGATTTTTTTAATAAAACTTAGGGGGTTATTTTGTAAAACACTTCACCTCACTTGAAAAATAATTTCATACAAATTTTTAAAAACTCAAATAATTTTATATGAAAAATTTTTCAACGCAAGGTGAATAAAATTTTATTTTGCCTTTGGTGGCTCTTCTTAAACCCTAATTGAATATTTGTTTACTTCTTAGGAGAACAACAGGACCGTTGTAAATTGTGGTCTTGAAAGTTTTGTTTGTGATTTTTTATTTAAAAATTTCCTCAAATTTCCGTTAATTTCGAAATTGATTATGTATATCATACGTTTTTTAAACACCCTTTATTTCATTAATATCAAAAGCATTTTTTTTTATTAAACGTAGCAAAATTATCATAATTATCAACAACTTGAACGATTACCATAATTATATATGGCATATTGAATAATGAATAATCACATTATTTTTATATAACTTTCGAAATTATCTCTCAGATTAATTGAATTAATGTTATTATTTCATAATTAATTACGTATTATTTATTAATTTGGCTTTAATTCACGAAAACATTTAAAACTGCTCTGCTGATTAAAGTATGAAAAAGTAAAAATAGTAAAATGGTTAAACTATTCAATTATTTTGCAAAACATTCAAATTATATTTCAAAGAAAATTAAGTTAATTTTAATAAAATTCTAATTAATAACTTAAGTAATTACATTCTACATGAACTTTTAATAAATCAAATGAATAATGGTGCTTTCTTTTCTACAAAATATGTGGCATTTTATTTAAAAAAAAATGCAATTTGGTGTTCGTTTCTTAAAAATGCTTCGCCCTCTAAAAAATACGCCCCTACAAATGGCATAAGGCATTGCACTTTACGCCCCGTCGATACGACTTTTTGACGATACGATACCGATACTGATATTCAAACAGAAATATCGCCGATATCGATACCGATATGCATATTGAATTTGATTTCAAGTTTAATTTCATAAAACTCAAGTAGAGTAAATGGCAAATTATACAAAATTTAAAATTGATATTTTAAGATTTAAAAAACAATGAAATTTATATTTGAATTCATGATAACTTTGAAAAAGTTTTCTGACGAGCTGGCCTAAGCAACCAGCGAAATGCGCATAGAAACCAGCTCTCCCACAACAATAAATTTCAGTGTTTTTTTTTTTTATCAAAAATAAGATAATATGTGAATTATAATAAATGAATTTATTATTTATAACAAAAAAATAAAACATTTTTTTACAAAATATTAATAATATTTTTCATTAATAAACAAAGTATTCTCAACTTTTGCAGAGATAAACGCTTTCGCCAGCCCGTTTGAAATAGATCAGCAGTAGATAATATTGATGGTGCCCAAAATTACCCCAGGGAATATGGCCCCAAAATTATACATGAAACACAGCAACACGCAATTTTGGGGGCAATTTTTGGTTTTTTTAAATTTTTTCGTTGGGGAGTTTTTGCATTTTAAGTCAAATGAAAAGTGACTGGGGTGAAGTAGTAAAAAATGGCCCTAAATAAAATCCCAATTTTTAATTTGGGGATAATTTTGATTGTTTTTGGATTTTATAATTCGGGATTTTTAATTTGGGAATTTAAGTTTCGAACATCACCCAGCCCAAATTTTTAATATAACTTTCTTTGTGTTTTTTTTTTAGTATTAATTTTTTGGGGTAAAAATATATTAAAAATTTTGGGGTGTTTTTTCATAATGAAGGATTACAAAAAATTTTAAGTTCATATTTCATTTGATTTTTAGGGCTATTTGTAATTTTTTTAGGGTAATTTATCATTAAAAAATGGGGTCATATTGCAAAATTAGTCCCAAATTTGGGGTACATTTTTATTTTAATTTTCCTGCATTATTTTTTTCAAGTTAGGGTATAACATGTCATTGCGCCAAGCAATTATAACCAAGAGGATCTGCGTCTCAAGAAATATTAGGAGGTCTAAGGTATCTATCGACTTCTTCTTTCGCAGAATGACAGCATAGGATGGAAAGAGGCGCATGCTCCTCGGATCCTCTTATAATTTTTTTCACAAGTCCTCCAAAGGCCAGTTCTTGTAGACTTATCAGAACTTGCACCACCTGTAGGGTTTTCAACACTTTCGAAATGCAGAGACATGTTAAGTAGCTCAATAAAACGTTTTTTAGGTACGATTGAAGTCAATTGTCTTTAAAATATTCGTATATTGTATCGAGGGTTAAACGTTGAAGATTGTTTTCTAAAGCCTTAAATCTTTTAGAGATAATGCTGAGTCAGCCGCTAAATTTTGAAACTCCGAACTATATTCCATCTTCGTTGATTAATTTATTATATGAACAATTTAATTATTCTGTTTTAATTTTATGCTGTGCTTTTCAATGTGTTATGGTTGCTATGCAAAAAATAAGAATAGAAAATTTAATTATTTGTTAAAAAAAAAAATATAAGAAGTATCATCGTACCGACGCACAGTGGCGCCATTTGAGTTTTTTCGTTGCAAAAATCATATCTTTTGAACCGAATAAGGTAATTGAACAGTTTAAACAGCATATGATAGATAACTGTTCAGCCTATGAAATGAGCGTTTGGAAAGGGTACTACGCTTTGTAGGGGCCTACTTATGGGTTATCAAAGTTAAAATTAGTAGAAAAATCAATTTTGTGGTAACTAAAAAAAATTATTTTTACATTTTTAGATTGTTTTTATTTTTTTTCTTTAGGGTTTTATGTTTTAAATTATTACCCAACAAATTAAAAAACAAATAATTTTTTTTTTAAATTTATTTTTTCAATTTTCTGTAAAATATTCATCACAATTCGTAGGAGAAGGTATATCTAAAAGACTAACCATTTCTAAACTATAATTATTTTGTTACTCTATTCGTGACTTCACATGCCGCAGGGAAGAAATAAGTGGATCGGAAGATGCTGCCAACATGTTGAAGAGGTCCTCATTTTGCCTTACCCTTGATGCTTTGAATGTGTTCTGCAATCTATATTTTTTATAAAATTTGTTAAGAGACTCCTGTGCTTCTTCAGAAAGCTCTCCAATTGGCAAAGACTGGTACTCAATTATATCTTTGCCATGCGCCAATATTTTATGGACGGTCGGGGTCAACTTCTTCTGTGGATACATTTCTGCTAAAAAAGATGCAGTTTTCGACGCATACTCTCCATATTTTGTAGAATTTACATTTTCTTTGCAGTTTAAAACATCCAAGATCGTTCCCAATCTTTTCACGATTTGATTGTCAATTCCAATGATTCTAGTTACTGCCTCATCATTTTCAAAAAATCTCCTAGAAGTGTTTCCATCGTTTGAGTTACCGTATCCGTGCTTGGGACAGTCTACTTTTAGTCCAACTTGTTTAAAAAAAGCATCCTGTATTTGCTTCTTTCTGATCTTTTCCTTATCCTTTATTGATGTATTTTCATCGAAGTTTTCTTCCTCTTGTGGTAGGGTATATGCCAGTTTTAGCAAGAATTCCATACACCTTATCCTTGCGTGCAATGGTGACATTCCATATTCGTAATTCTCCTAATTTGTAGAATCGTTTAAATTACCAAAGTTCTTCTGACAAATAATAATAAAAAATCGATAATAAAAAATATAAAAATAAAACGAAAAAAGGGGTTTAAATAGGTTTTTGCTAAATTTTTCCTCCAATATAATTCTGTCTATATATATGTATATGATAACGAATTGAAATATGTTATAATTAAGCAGAAAAAGATACTAATCTTAAACTCTTTACAACTAATTATATAAAATTGAGATGTAACATATTATATATGAAATAAATTTAATTGAATTGAAAAAAGTTCTTCTGACTCTTTTTGCAAATCGGGCATGACATTGTTGAGGTTGTTCCTGTCAGTTCGTTTACGACTTTTCCGTCAACCATGGTCAGGTGGAACTCGTAATTGCATTCAATATATTTTCCTTCTCCAATTTGCAGCTTTGTAGGCTTAATCTTGCTTATTTGTTCTTCAATGTCCTTCACCGTAGTCCTTATGAGTTCTGCCGATTCCCTTGCAAACTGAAACATTAGTGGTCGGCAATAATGCACTGATGACGGACGTGGATTTTTCCAGTGTAGGGAATCATCCGATTTTAGCCGCAAATGAACAACAGATGCCATAAACATATTTCCGTCCGATATTGTAGCGTCATCGGAAGATATCCTTTGCTTATAAACGCTTTGTCCGGATGATCCATCGCAGCCCCATTTGCTGATCAATGTCAACTTCTCAGGAAGAATTTTCACTTCCGTTAAAAACTTTGGTGTGGTTGACTTTATAAACAGTTCAAATAATTTTAAATTGTTCAACGCCATGTTTTCAATACTTAAATTGTTTAATGGTTTCAGTAATTGTTGCGCCAACTTTCAGGCGTAGACTAATCCAGGCATTATGCTTATTTTGCAATATATAGGCTTATGCTACCATGCCTAAAAATTTACCTCTTCCCTGCATACATATGGATTTAGGCTGAATAATGCAATTTTGATATTATGCACGTGTCCAAATAAGATTTGTGCCTACCTGTGAAGTGAATATTGTTCTTGACCATTTGTACGCCGAAGTATTGTTTATGTGAGGTACGTACCTGCTAATTTCAATGAGTAGTTTTTTCAAACTATTAGATCAAACTACTGTCAGTCAAAACATATAAGGGATGGACGCCATACAATTTCTGCAACCATGTCTTTTTAAACTTTTTTACCTCTAGAAGCCAAACGGGCACGTACGGGCAGATAAAACCTTTTGAATTATGTAAAGAAATAATCAAAGAACAGGTTTTGCAAATATGGCAAATATAGAAAAATATAGTTTTTTTTTATTTTCCGTCAAAGTTGAAAAATAGTGAAAAAACGGATAGTTTTTAAATAGTGATTTACCAGGAGAAACACAAAGCAAACAGTTAATTTTTTTTTATCATTATACATTTAATAAATACATCAATCAATACAAACAAAATATAAGGCGATTCTTTACCTATTTTTCGTGATATTACACCTGAAATCGCAACAAATTGACTAAAAATTGTGTGTTTTTTTGAAAACCGAAAGTCGATCAACTTTGAACGGTTATATCTTCTAAACTAAAAATGTGATATTATTAAGAGTGGCATATTTGAAATCGCTGAAAAGTTTCCTATAATATGGGTTTATTCAAAACTTCGTCGGCACTCATGAAAATTTTGATTTTTGCAACCTCGCTTGCTCTACGGGCGCCACTGTGCGACGTTTAAATATCGCCGATACCGATATATCGGAAAATCTGAGGTATCGCCGATATATCGATATCGGTATTCGTTACATCCCTAATTTAAATGCTGTTTTTATTAAAGGCTTTAGTAAAATTTTTGTTGAGTGTGACCATAGCATTATTTAGCTCCTCCGTTGGTTGAAAGAACCCCAGGAAAAACTTTTTGAATTTGGGTAATAGGTCGTAGTTATTTCATACGTTACCTGGTAAGTAGTTGTTATTACAATTGTCATTATTCTGAAAAGCTTAATAAGTACTTGCTAGTAATGACCTCAGTAAGTACTTTTCACTACTATTATTTGCAGTTATGAATATTTGCTTACTAAAAATCAGCTAAATAACTACTTATTAGTTCTCTTGTTTTCAGTACTGAATATTTACTTACTGGTAACTAGCTCCATAACTACTTAATAGGTCTATTAACTAGCGCCAATTAAATAAAAACTAATTATTTTTTGCCTTCTTGTAAGTATATTGTAAGTACTTACAATTCAACTTATTGGTAGTTAAATAATAACTAGATATTTGGTGACTTCTAGTAAGTGTATTGTAACTACTGAATTCTGTGGACAACTCGAACAAAAATAAGTAGTTATTCAGCCGAAAAATAAGTAGTGTTTATATTTCTCCAATATAACTTGCTAACTTACCAGGTATGTAAAGTTTTTGCTGGGACACTACTAAAATATGAGAGGCTGTTGCCGCCTGCTATGTCTTGACCGTTTATAGTAATTTCTATGTTGTTAGATGATTTGATTCGCAGAGATTCGGTTTGCTGATATTGAGTTTAAGGTCAACCTTAAACGACGCCTGCTGTAAGTCGTCTTACTTCGATTGCATGTGCCGATGCAAGTACGAAGGAACAACTATATCATTGGCTTACTCAAGTTTTTCAAATAATTCAGCCTTTAGTAGTAGCGCTGTCGAAAATTTCATAGTACGCAAGTCAGCACAGAGATGAACATCAGCGGTGATAAAAGCCATCCCTGTCGTACACCGGTGGGGGAGTTAAATGGTTCTCTAAGCTTGCCGTTGTGCAGAACTCTGCGTATGGCGCTTTGGAAGCTGCAAAAGATTATATTTTTAATTTTCCGTTGTATTTTTCTAGATGTGTTTTCTTTTTAAGTTAAACCCCTTTTCGTTATCAATTAACAACGCATACAGCGTACTGTCGATGCATTGGCCAAATATAATTCGCAGGGTATCAAAGTTATTAATGCACGATTGGTTTGTTTTAACCCTGCAAAAAATACGACTAATCCACACACACATGTTAAATATAGCCCATAAGGGACTAGGACTAGCCCAAAGGTAGCCCAAATCGATTGAAAAATGGTATATTTAACATTACGATGGGTTAGGGCTGGACCATAAAACCCAGCTTTGCATTACAACGGAGTAGTCTTAAAACTACTCCATGTTCATACATACTACCAGTTACTTCATGGTACTCCATGGCACACTCCAGAGGATTATTTTTGAAATCCTTTAAACACGAAAACATGCCGTTTAACTGCAAACTCTTTTTTAACAATAACTTGGTCCATGACTGCATTACATTGGACCAAGTTGTAATTAGTCCAATTTATCTAAAGTGGATCAAGTAATCCAATATTATTTGCAGGGAAAGACAGCCTATTGTTTCCTCGAATACATGTTAAGTTTTTGAAAAACTTTCTCGCCCCTTTTAAAATGTTTATTACCTTAAATATTATTCTGGAACAAAAGTCCTACTAAAATGATCCCAAATAAAAAAATTAACAGAAATCAAGTTTTCCGGCATTTCCCACTGCCATGAGGATTTTACACTTTTACAATTTCAACAACATAAACAAATTTATTTGCACTTTGAATTATTCAAACAATTAAGCACCCCTCCAATTTGATCAAGCATCAATTTTGACACTAATGTGAATATTTATTTTATTTCCGCAAAGTAAAACAATTTTTTAAAAGGCTTTGTCGATGAAACGGCCATAAAGAAAAATTAATTTTTAATTTAATTTATTGCATCAATAGTTTTGGTCTTTTTTTCATTCGGCGTTAACTTTAAAAGTTAAAGTTTACTGGCATCGCATGTTTCTGCAGCAAAAGGGATTTCGTTTATAATTTACTCAAACAAAACTAAATGCATCCTTAAACTCTAAAGTAATTTATGTCGGTATGCTGTTACTTTTTTGTACTAGAAATTGGATGAATCAACCTGCCCAATTGGAAAATTCTAACCATAACAAAAACTACAATTATATTTATGTAGAAAAAAGCTCTTCTACACACTTTGTTGAATAAGTGAATTATCAAAACTGTTTTCCATCGGGGTTTGCTTTACGCACTTTCCCCTTTTAATAATATTTTTTTCGCAAATCCCCAAACTTCTTTTGATTACAAAAAATAAAGAGAACAAAAAATTGCAAAATTTTACAAGTAAGAAAGTAAAGGCGGTCAAGCCCGACCATATGATAACCTACCTCACAGTACTTATAGATAAATTCTTGAATTTGTTTCATATTTAGGACCTATTGGCATTTTTGGACCCTGAAAAGCATAACGTTACCTTCACTTGCAAAGGGGATAAGTAAAAATTTTTGAAAATACAGTTTTTGATGCAGTTCAATAGAGTACCCAAAAATACATAGTTTGCAGAAAAAAATACTTTTTACATGTTTTTGTTGTTGTTTTGTGATGATACATAAAAGTGCTTAGTCCAATAATGTTAAAGAAAAAGTGCTAAGTCCAATTTTAATATGAAATTTTGTAATAAAATATTAACACTTGTTGGTTGTAAACTTTTAAAGAAGTAAAATAAGACAAGTTTAGTATTTTTTTGCAAATTATCAATCTACATTTTTTTACTTTTGCTATGTTTTTCGAATCTTTTAAGAAAATCATACCAATTTTCCCATCTTTTTTTTATTGATTAACATTTTTTATTTAATTAAGTGCTGACGAATTCGAATATTGATTTACTTTAAGCCTGGTACTCCGTTCAACATTTCACGTGAAATGCTGTCAAAATACATATGAAAAAAATTGTTCGGAATTTCTATGAAATTACGTTGAAAGAGTTGTACTCTCTTGAATTTGTGAAAAAGTTACGAAATGTTTTTGGGAACAATTTTTTACAACTGCTTAATAATATAAGCTGCACTTATTTCACGTGGATTTCTAAGCAAATGAAAAAAGTTTATGCTTAATATTTAATGAGAACGGAAAAAAGTAAACAACCCAACCGGTAACAGGTTTTCATTCATATTTATTTTATTTTTTTAATTAAAAAAAAAAAAATACTTTTAAGCATGGCCCAATAGGTAGGTCTACGCAAAACTACAACAATGCAACAATAGAAAAAACAACAAGCATTTCGTTTGTGTAAATCATGTTTAAGATGTAAAACCCCAATGCATTTGTTTGTATAAAAAATGGACAAGATGTCATTAACAATTGTACGATAAAAACACAACTCTACAAAACATCAGCAGTCGTTTCGAGTAGACCTTCTAATTGGGTCATGC
This sequence comes from Pollenia amentaria, assembly GCA_943735925.1. Taxonomy (NCBI): domain Eukaryota; kingdom Metazoa; phylum Arthropoda; class Insecta; order Diptera; family Polleniidae; genus Pollenia; species Pollenia amentaria. The sequence continues at coordinate 174,676,501 of OX031010.1, read as the reverse complement.
TTTTAAATTAAATATATGTGGGTTTTGTTTACACACGCAAAACAATGTCACTTCCTTTAAAATATTAAAAATGTCAAATTGTGCTTACTCGCAAGATGGCACATGTAAAATTTTTCGTATGAAATAATAGATATTGCTGAACCTTTTTTTTTCACAAATTGGAACAAAGTACTTGGCTTAATCGAAAAAAAACCGCTTAAAGAATACCACTCATTTAAAAATCATATTTTCTAGCGATGTGTGAAGAGCAATGCTTTGCTAAATAAATAAGTCCCGAATAAAGTAACTTTTGAGCAAAAGATTCTTGAAATTGGCCAAACGTAAATTAAACAGCCATGAAGCACAAACAAATTGGTGTCCCCGCCGACTATATTGTCTTATGTGAGTTCAGAATATATTCTCTAATCTTCCCCAAATAAAAGCATATTGGAGGTCTGACTGTCTGCACATAATCAGTATCGCGCAATTCCGAGCCATTACCGGAGATGTTGCAGTGACCCGGTACTCCACTATATTAGTGAACTTCGAGCTCTCAACAATGTTATCCCTTATCAATTCTTCCGACTTCAAACTTCCTAAAATTCGCTAAAAGTGCACTGCAGTTGTCAGGAAGGCTTTATTACCCTTTAATATGTACTAGTATGCGGCCAGCAGTCGAGACAATCGACTGCAATCTAGAAATAACTTTTTTATACCGTTATTTCTAATATTAACCATTCAAAAATCTGGGTTAAAACTTTATTAAATAAATAAGTAGATATGTATTTATTTAATGATAAAAACCCGATCGCACTTGATCATATAGAGGGTATTAACTCAAAATTTAAAAATTCTTAGTAGAGTAGAACAATGTTTAATTTTATATTAAAGGCCTATGAAATTTAATGACGATTTTTCTAAAAAAGTGAAAAAAAACATTTTGATTTAATAGCTTTTTTATGATTAAGTACAGTACAAGGCGAATTCATACAGGTGACATTTTCGAGTCATCTGTTTATTGTTTTTTTTGTGTGTATGCTGAATGTCAAGCTTTGTTTATATTTTGTGAAAAAAATAGTTAATATTTTAAATTCAATAAAAATCTAAATACTTGAAAAAAACTTATTTAAATTTTATAAAAAAAAGTGAAAAAAAATTAAATTAAGGAATTAAAAGTGCGTAGTGGAGCCGCAATAAATTTTGCATTATTTGCAATTGTGTATATTTTATTAACAAAAAATTCCCTTGTTTATATTTTCAACAAATAATTTTGACATTCAATCTAACTTTTTACAAAAACAAAATACATAGTATTTTTTTTAAAAAAGGGATAGCTAGAATAACTCTATCTCATGATGCGGTCACCTGTATGAAATCGCTTTGGTACAGTATATATTAAAAAGTTGACATAAATTTAAGTCTAATATTTATTTTTCATATGTAAATATATATTTTAATATAGTTGATTAGGATTTCTAAATGGAAAAAATACATATGTACATTAGGGGTATAACTTTTGAACCATTTTTTAAATGATCAAAAAATACCTATCCATGCCATATAGACAATGAAAATCTATGATGAAAAGTGGGGTCACTTTTTCGCGGGCGTAAATCCCAAATCACTTTGAAGTTTAGTATTTGGATTTTTTTTGTTTATTAAAAATACAATATCCTTATTGTAAAAACCGATTAAATTGATTTTTTTCTTGTAAAAGTAGTTTGCGTTAACTAATTAAGAAAAGTTCAACGTTACAATACAACAAATGCACCTTTTATATCATTTCTTGGGTTAAAAACTTTAAAAAATTAAGGAAATTTGTCTAATAAAAAATTGATTAAAACATTAAAAATGGTTAAATTGATTTTTTCATGGCTAAACATGATGAAACATGACTAAATCTAGCCCCGAAATGGCTAAATTGGCAAAACTTCTACCCACTGTAAAGATCCAGCATCAATTCACCCCTTACCACAGGTGGTTTGTAACTTCTACAATATTGATCTAAGACCGTATTAAGTCTACATGTTCTGGGTCCTTATGATTAACTGTCTGTCTGTTGCGAGGACCCCGGACATTATGGGGACCTGATTGGTATTTATTTATGTCCAGATCGGTCCAGAAATGACTGAGATGTGAGCAAAAACCACGACTACCTCTACTTCTACCCATAAGTTCCTTTTTGTTGTTTTTTCTGTATATCTGGAAAACGGCAAGAACCAAAGTTTCCAAATAAGGTAGAGATGCTTGTTATCAATACACAACCTCCGACAATATGTGGGCGGGTTTGGAGAATGAGCGTATCACAAAAAAGGTTTATAAATATCTTAAGAACGGTATTTATATAACTTTCTGTTCTAATCGCGATATGGTGAAGGGTATATAAAATTCGTCATAGTCAAATTTATCACTCTTACTTGCTTGGAATTATGTTTGATAATGTGTGTTAGTGGCTGAGTGGTTTAAGGTGCTGCATTAGAAGAGTAGTAAAGATTCGTCACATAAAAAGCACTCTTACTGGTTTTCTATACTCTTTAGAAAAAAATAATAAAAAGCTGTACCCCTCTTTATACTATATAAAATAGGTTTTTTTCCTCTACTGAAAATTAATAAAAACTGGTGAGATATGTACAAAATTTTACCAAAATATCTTGCCAATTGGACCAATACTTTTCGCATAAGGTGGACATGGACTAGGCAGCCAACAGAACAGACGCAATATTTCTAAAACAAACAAAATTTATTGCAAAATTAGTTTTTTTCGGAAATTAAAGAAAGTTTTTTTTTTAATCTTAGACCTTCTCAAGAAATTAATTATGTTAGTATAAACATTTAAATTATAATTAGCAATACTTTTTTGTTTTATGGTAGGTAGCACAGTCCAGTCGGTCTTGTCGACTATAAATTCTTACAATATACACCTACAAGTCTGGCATTCCCTTAAATCTTGAAAGAACCCCAATTATCGTGTAGAAGATGCTTCGTCTCACTTCAGAATTTAAACGACTCCAGTCTTCCTCCAACAAGCTGGAATGTAATCGTAGATGAACCCGTAGATAAAGTGGTTTAACACGCAGAGAAAAAGTATGTTTAGATATGGTCACCTCCAACAAAACTATTTTTAGACAAAATTTTAAACATATTATGTTTAAATTTTACCATATTATTGTCACCGACAAACATATAATTGTTAAATTAGTCCTCTATCAAGAAGCCACAACAATATTATGGTTGCCTCTAAACATGTTATGGTTAAATATGACAATAATTTGTTTTTAAATTAACAATAGTATTTTCCTCTTTTCTAAGAGCAACATGCTTTGCTTGAAAATCAACCATGCTATTATAAATGTTAAACATATTTTAGTTATTACTAACCAAAAGATGTTCGGAGGCAACCAGAATATGGTTGTGCCTTCTTGATGTAGGACTAATTTAACAATAATATGTTTGTCGGTGACAATAATATGGTTAAATTTAAACATAATATGTTTGCAATTCTCTTTAAAAATAGTTTTGTTGGAGGTGACCAAATTTAAACATATTTTTTCTCTGGGTGAAGGGGTACTTGAAAGTAAGCGTGTTTTCTACAGACAAACATGGCTTAATCGTCGCAAGAGAATATAAAATAAAGCGTCTTCTATTAAGGGCTGAAATTTGATAACAGTCATATTGTTGATTATACATCGGCTGAATCGGCTGTTATTTATCCAGTTCGTTTTGCCAAATCACCGTGGACGAATATCGCTTTAAGCAACTTTAGCATATGATAGAATTAACCCTGGAAGGTATCTCTTCATTTAAGTACATTTCAGTTACTATTCGTCGAATCGAAGAACTATTTAAATAAAATTTTGGCGGAACGATTTTTTAAGTAAAAATTTTTTAGCTAAGCATTTTATTCAAAAATAAAATAAAGCATAAAAAATTATTAAAAAATAAAACAAAGCACAAAAAATGAAAGTCTCAAAATTCGATACAAATTTAAGATCTTTAATGTGTTTTCAAATTAATTAACTTTTCAAAGCTTTCATCTAGCTGATGATGTTGTTTAAAAAAAGAGCGTTATTTGAAAACACATAAAAAATAATAATATTGACTATTCATTATTAAACCAATGTGTTGAAAATGTTTGTTGGGATACAATTTACAACTAGCTTTTATACAATATAATTTAAATGATATTTTCAACACGGCTACACACTGAAAACTAAGCTCATTAGAGACAAACATTAGAGTTCTTGTAGCCTACACCAGAAGTGATGTTGTAAAGAAAGTTCAAACTGCCAAAACCTGTTACTAGAAACAAATATTTTCTTCTGCAATTGACAGTAAATCTAAGTGGAAAGAGATTCGAAATATTGGCTTAGTCAATAAGAAGATTACAATACTTGATCCAAACATTGATATAAACGATTTGTACCAACCTCAGAGTGAAACTCGAATAAAACATGGTATAATTTCTAGTACTCCTTGATCATAGTAAGGCATTTGATACGGTTGACCATCCTATTCTTCTAACAAAAAACTTGAAAAACTATGTATTTCATTTCTCAAAAATGGCTTGTAACTTAAAACCATCATATCTACATAACCGGTCCCAATCAGTACATTAAAACGGTCAAGTCTCTAACACCCTTTATGTCAACCAAGGAGTTCCTCAAGGGTCCATTCTTGGGCCTCTACTTTTTTTGTTTATATATTAATGATCTTCCTCAAATATCCATGACTTATAACAGACACAGTACGCTGATGATGTACAGTGATATACGAGTACTAATATTAACAATATTCAATCGTGCTTATCAAGTACGAATCAGGACTTGCATAATATTCTTCAGCGGGCGACATATAATGGATTATATCTTTATTCATCCAAGACAAAATGTATATTTATTTTCAAAAATGCTCGCCCTTAAAACATTACCTGGGTATTACTTTTAATAACCAACTTACATGTACGAATCATATAAACATTGCTGTGGGTAGGGTACACAGGATGTTAAGAAACCTATGGTCTGTGCAGTTTTCCACACCTTTAAAAGTTAGATTGCTCTAAGCCAAGGCCTATCTTATCCCTGTTCTTTTATATGGCTATGAAATCCTAGCAAATTGCAGCAGTGATGAATTTAGTAAATTAAAAGTGGCATACAATAATATTTCTCTATACACAGAAAAAAGTGTTTTATCAATTAAAAAAATGGTTTCAAAAGTATTTTAATTATATAAATGTGATAATTGAATCAATAATTTTTTTAGCTGAAAAAAATTAAAAATTTAATTTTGATTTAATTAACATTTTAGTTGTTTTGAAATAAATTTTCAAATAAAAATTTTAATTAAATAACAAAAAATCTTAATTGACTTTTTTCGTTTAAAATCAAATAATTTAAACATGTAGAATTGTTGTTGGCAATTGTCAATATTTATTTAAATAAATGAACACATTGTTTAAAATTTCAGAGTTTTTTGATCACTTTTTTAATTAAAATTAAAGATATCATTTATTGAAAATATTTTTTTAAAATGTTTTGTAATCAATATAATCATTTTGGTAATAGGTGCAAAATCAATAACTTGTTTGCTTGATATTATGAATTTAGAACAAATTTGGTGATAGGAGAAATTTAATAATTTTTTCTGTGTACAATTTCAATAAATCCCGGCGTGTTAGTCTATCAGCTTTTCCTTCGGTATATTTGATATGACTTTCTGTGATTTATTGACATACAAAAGCCTTGTTTTTCTCAAAGGAGCCTTCGTACCTGTATGAGAGAATAAGATTCAAAGACAGTTTTTCATATATACCACCTGTCTTTGGAACGATCTTCCACATTATATTCAGAAAATTAGCAACACAACGCTTTTTAAAAAAAGAGCTTTTTAAAAATATTAAAACATTTGTGTTAACTTCATAATTGTTTTTTACTGTTGTCATTTCTTAAAATTTTGTTAGTATTTGTTTTTTTGATCCTTTTAATGAGTAAGTCTAAAATTGTTAACTCAAAACTTTTTTTTTTAAGTAATCTTTAAACCTTTTAGGAAATTTCTTATAAAACCCATTGGATTATTTTTACGAATTTATTTGCAAGCACTGTAATTTATAAGATGTCAATCTTGTTGTGATATGATTTTCAAATAAATAAATTGAAAAAAATTTATATGATAAAGATTAAATGAGTTTCGTCAATTCGACGAACAGTAACCATCCAGGGTTAAAGAAATTTTCATTGATTAATTACGTAACAGACTTATATTTAATATAAAAGAATACATAATTAAGTTTTTTTTTAGAATTTTCGGTTTTCTACCATAAGTTTGTTTATTTAATTCCCAGAAGTATGACCAGTATATCGCACGTTTCTTTTAATAGAGTCAAAACTCAAATAGTACGATTTTTTAAACCAATTATGCAGAAATGTGGGCAATATTTTGGTTGATATTTTATAAAAAAATTCTTTCTAAATCGTTCGAATTTTAACGCTTGTGGAAAAAATGTTCCGTTATTCTACTTATTATTACGAGTTTTTTTTCATTATAACAATAACGCATCTCAGATATTCAAGGGTTAAGAAATTAGGTTTTCTAAAATAAACTATATATTTTAGGTTACAACTATTTTTATATATATATTTTTTTTGTAAATCTTTAACAAAACACTACACAGAAAATATTAAAAATTGTGTCTCATCAGCAAATTCATAATATCAAGCAAACAAGTTGTTGATTTTGCACCTATTACCAAAATGATTATATTGATTACTAAAATTTGTAAATTTGTGAATATTTTTTTTTAATAAATGATATTTTTAATTTTAATCAAAAACATTATTAAAATAAACTTTGCCATTTCAAACAACGTGGTAATATATTTAATTAAATATTGACAATTCCCAACAAGTTTAAATTGTTTTATTTTAAACGAAAAAAGTCAATTAAGATTTTTTGTTATTTAATTAATATTTTAATTAAAAATATATTTTAAAACAACTAAACTGTTAATTAAATCAAAATTTAATTTTTAATTTTTTTTTTCAACTAAAAAAATAATTAAATTTTATTTTATTCAACCTTTACTTATTAAATTGTTGTATAATTTATTGAAAAAAAAAAAAAGTTAGTTTAATTTGTTTCCCTGGTGATGATACACATTGCTGTATCGAAATATTTGAGTTATAAAATAAATCTAATAAAAATTTACATACATACATAAACACACATTTTTTTTATTCTCGGTGTTGATAAACAATAACAACATAATAATAAGAGCACAACTGTAAACAGTAAAAAAAAAAAAAAAAAAACTCTTATGAGTGCAAACAGTAGAAATGCATATATCACAGTGAGTGTTAATGAAACAAATGCAGAAATAAAAAAAAGAATCGATGATAGCAAATACCTAACGGCTAAACCTATTACTCGCACGCGATCCCTCTCGCCGTCTGTATTTGGTAACACGGTTGATACAATAACAAATATAAAACCTGCTAGCGTTGCCTCAACAACAAAAACAATTTTAATAAGTGATGTAAATATTAACCCCCAATCAGGCATAATAGAAAACTCAGTATCACCTTCGGTGTCTAATAATACGGTTGACATTAATACAATAAAAAATATAAAACCTGCAAGCGGTGCCTCAGCGGCAAAAACGATTGTAATAAGTGATGAAAATATTACCCCCAAATCAGGCATGATGGAAAACTCAGCTCCACAAGTAAAAAGTGGTCAAAAGCCTCCAGTACAAGTAGGTATTGATAGGTACATAACAGTGCTTAAACGGGGTCGCAGCCCAACCTCTTCAGCAGTTGCTTCGGTCTCAAAAGTCTTAAAAGATGGTACAGCTGATAAAACAAGTTCTCAAAATCGATTTGCAATTCTGGATGAGGAATCTCCGGAAGCACAAAACGTTATCAAATCTTCTAAGCCACCGCCGATATATCTTAGAGAGCAAAACTCAAATGAACTAATAAAGAATTTGATCTCGGTAATAGGTGAAAATTCTTTTTATGTAGTTGCAATTAAGCGGGGTAGTATAAATGAGACAAAAATTCAAGTTAATCGTGAAGATGACTTTCGTAAGGTAATTACGAAATTAGAGGCACTAAAAAAAAACTTTTATACATACCAACTGAAGAGCAGTAAAGGTCTCCAGGTAGTGATAAAGGGCATTGATTCATGCGTAGACCCAAGTGAGATAAAAACGTTTTTAGAAGAGAAGGGCTTCAAAATAAAAAACGTAATAAATATTAAAAATAGAGAAAAAAATCCCCAGCCATTATTTCGAGTGGAGTTAGAACCCGGCGACGTTAAGCTTAAAAAAAACGAAACGCATCCCATTTACAGTCTGAAATATATCCTGTATAGGAAAATAACGATAGAGGAGCCGCACAAAAGGAACGGCCCCGTGCAATGTTTAAACTGCCAAGAATTTGGTCACACTAAGGCATACTGCCATTTAACCCCTGTTTGCGTTGTATGTGGAGAGTTGCATGGTACAGCTCTCTGCGATAAGTCTAAAAACGACCCCAATGTAAAAAAATGCAGCAACTGTGGTGGTAATCACACTGCCAACTATAGAGGATGCCCTGTATACTCTATAGTCAAGCGCTCGGTTGGACCGAAACCTAATCCCCCTCAAATGCAGGTATCACATCAAGTTAACACTAATGATATTCAAGTGCCGCAGCCTAGTAATAACAGAACATCCTACGCAAACGTCCTAAAATCAAACCATATTCCAATTCAAGGTGATTTGCCAAATAATGATGAGACTCCAGTTTCTAATTTAAGTCGTCTAGAAAAAACCATGGAAACACTAGTGCAAACAGTAACTAACTTTACGAACACAATGGGCAATATGATGCAGGAAATGTTAAGAATGCAATCGATGTTATTGCAGGCTGTACTAAACAAGCCATGAATTGTTTAAAAATTTGTTTTTGGAACGCAAACGGCATTCGCCAACATAAAAATGAACTAGAATACTTTCTTAAAAGTAAACAAATTGATGTAATGATGGTTTCTGAAACTCATTTGACCTCAAGAAATACGTTTAAAATTAATGGTTATATATTATATGATACCAAGGACCCTCGAGATAGAGCTTGTGGAGGCTCTGCTATTTTGATAAAAGCCCGAATCAAACACTACTTAATGTGTGATTATCGTGAAGATTATCTGCAAGCAACGAACATTTGTGTTGAAGAGCTAAATCGAAACTTAGTACTTTCATCATTATACTCTCCACCTAGATTTTCAATATCAGAAAGCCAATATTATAAATATTTTAAATCATTAGGACCTTGTTTCCTAGCCGCTGGCGATTACAACGCTAAACATACCTTCTGGGGGTCACGGCTCATAACACCAAAGGGTCGTGTTTTGTACAATACAATGTCTAAAATGGATTTAAATGTGGTCGCGAGTGGTCAACCAACTTATTGGCCTACTGATCAGCAAAAAATTCCAGATGTCATCGATTTTGGCGTGGTTAAAAACATCCCCGCAGAAACGATTCATGTTGAAGCTTCTTTAGAATTATCTTCTGATCACACACCTACACTTCTAACTATAGCAAACCCTAATAGAATTGTATCTCCGTGTGGATACTTAGTGACGTCAGCAACACAAATAAATTGGTTAAAATATAAAAAATATCTCAGTACCCACTGCACTGAAAATATTCTGCTTAGAACACCGGAGAATGTGAATCTTTCTATTGTAAATTTTGACAATTATCTCAAACTAGCTGTTCAACATTCTAGCATAGCCCGCAAAAACATCAAAAATAGTAAAATATATTCTACAGATGTCGAGCGTCTCTTGACTGAAAAAAGGAGAGCTCGAAGGGAGTGGCAATTGCACAGATCCCCTCAACTTAAAAATTTACTAAAAGAGTGTACAAAAAGGCTAAGAATCTTACTGCAGTCTCAAAAAACGGCTTCTCTGGAAAAATATCTTAACGAACTTGATGCAACTCCTCAATCTGACTACTCATTATGGCGTGCAGCTAGAAATCTAAAAAGACCAGTTATCACTAAACCGCCATTAAGAAACTTAAATGGAAGTTGGGCACGAAATGATATAGAAAAAGGAAATATTTTTGTTAATCATTTGAAAACCGTATTTACCCCTCATACATCTTTAGATACTGCGGTCGAGTTACCACCTGTTGTTGTTAGATCAGCTGTTCCACTAAGATTTGAGATAAGAGAAATCGAAAAGGCTATTCATGATTTAAACCCCAAGAAAGCCCCTGGTTTTGATGACATCAGTAACAAAATGCTTTTGGAGCTACCCCGCATAGCAAAGAAAATTATTCTACTAATTTTTAATGCTATTTTACGCCTTGAATACTACCCACAAGAGTGGAAAGTATCTTTAGTTACCATGATACCTAAACCAGGAAAGGATCCCACAAAAGTTGAGTCATATAGACCTATAAGCCTATTGTCTAATATATCAAAGCTATTTGAGAAACTACTAGTGTCAAAATTAACGCCGATTTTAAATGAAAACAGATGTATTCCCAACCATCAATTCGGTTTTAGAAGAAAACACAGCACAATTGAACAAACTCATCGAATAGTAAATGTCATAAGAAAAGCCTTTGAAGAAAAAAAATATTGCTCTGCACTCTTCATCGATGTGTCTCAAGCTTTTGATAAAGTCTGGCATAAAGGGTTACTACTGAAGTTGCAGCAAAACTTACCAGCAAACATACACAAGCTGTTAGAAAGCTACTTAGTCGGGCGTCATTTTATTATTAAAGAAGGCGATTTTTTAAGTTCTCCTCAGCCAATTAACGCCGGAGTCCCACAAGGCAGCATCCTGGGCCCTCTATTATACTTAATTTATACTTCGGACTTGCCAACAAACAGCTACACCCATACCTCAACATTTGCGGACGATACAGCTTTTCTAAGCGTACACGCAAACTGTCAAGAAGCATCTCGTTACTTACAGGATCACATATTTGAACTGGAAAGGTGGTTAAAACAATGGAGGATAAAGATCAATGAGCAAAAATGCGCACATATAACATTCACATTGCGTCGGGAAACATGCCCCCCTATTAAAATCAATAATCAAATAATACCCCAACACTCACATGTAAAATACCTCGGTATACATCTAGATAGGCGTTTAACGTGGAAATGGCATATAGAAGCTAAATTAACTCAAATGAAACTAAAAGCAATTCAAATAAATTGGCTTATTGGAAGAAATTCTGTTCTCAGCCTCGATTGCAAACTTCTACTTTACAACTCTATCTTAAAGCCAATTTGGTGCTACGGTATTCAGTTATGGGGCACTGCCTCGGCTTCTAACATCGAAAAAATTCAAAGGCGCCAAAATAAACTTCTTCGAATAATCACAGCCGCCCCCTGGTACGTCAAAAACTCAAATATCCACAAGGATCTCAATGTGCCATTAGTAAAAACTATGATAACGAAATATGCAGTAAAATATTTAAAAAGGCTGGAACTGCACCCAAACCCATTAGCACGAAATATTTTAAATTATGGCGGCCACACTCGATTAAGAAGAAGAGACACTGCAGCACTCACCCAATCAGATGAGCGGTAAACACCTACATATGTGAACAGAAACCGTGATGACGAAATCTTTTTTGTCCGGCACTGGCAGGACATAAATCAAATATTAGGTTAAGATTTGATTAATTATTGTTAGTTCATATTTAGTATATGAAGATTCAATAAATAAATACTGAGAAAAAAAAAAAAAAAAAATAAAAATTTGTATATAAAAAGAAAAAAACCTCAAGCTCAATAAATTATACAACAATTTAAAAAAATAATTGATACAATTATCACATTAAATAAATTTAAATACTTTTTAAACCATTTTTTAATTGAAAAAAAAAATTTTTTTCTGTGTACGGTTTAACTGAGAAATAGTATTTTTTGATATATGACTCTATTGAAGTAAACGAGCGATATGATCCTGATGCCAAAAACACTTTTCTAAACGATTATTCCAAAAAAAAAAAAAAAAAAAATTAAATAAGAAATTAAATGATCACTTAGGATGTCTGCATTTATTCGTACTCGGACTGAATTCAGCTAATAACAGCTAGCAGAAAATATTTTATCTATAGTTCTTAACCGCACCCATAAAAGGTTTAACCCTATTAGGACTGTAGTGTGATTTACTAACTTTTTTTAACGATACTCGTATCGTTAAAATAAATATAACGAAAATGTATCGGATTTGCTATTCACCAACATTTTTAACGATATTCGCTGTCGGTTGAAGTCAGCTGTTACACCAAGCAGCATTTTTTCGTCATTTAAGCGACAATAAGTTACGTGGTGTTTATTTAATAGATAACTTTATCTATTTTGAGTTTAAAATGGCTTATGAGTATTTGGCATTCGCGTATTTTGACATTTTGTAGACAGAAATGTCAAATAATATTCAATTAAATGAATACAAAAAATAGCTGTATACTATCGTTAAAAAGATATTACAGAATAACACTATCGTTACTACAAGCGAATATACATGTCGAGAAATTTAACGATTGTCGGTTTGTTAAAAGTTTGTGAAACGCACTACTGACTTGATCAAATCTGAGCACATATTCTCGATGCAAATATTGTTACGTTTTTAACTTTCTTATAGTAAACAAATCAATGTCTTAATTTTTCTAAAAAAAGGTTTGCTACAATTTCTCTATAATATTTCCATTGCTGGATGGATTCCCTTTACTGGTAATTTATTTCATAGTTTGGCAATACGTACACTCGCATACAAATTTACTGGTACACATTTACAAGCACTCATTTCGAAATACATTACCAGTGTTAAGTATTTGTTTTCAGCTATATTATAAAACGTAGTTCATTCTTGTCGGTGTTTTTTCGTCCTTTACAAAAACCCGTAAGCACATACACACATACACACACAAACACACACATAAACTTCCAGAATTTAGTGAATCGTGTGAATGGCAATTTTCTGCTGCCACTATTTGCTTAAGGACCTTATTTTATATGAACTTTAACATTAATTTTTTCGTTTATTATGTTGTTGTTGTTGTTTGCGATGTTTTATTTTGATAGGACAAATATTTTCACTCACATACACTCACGTACCTTTTTAACATATTTGGAATTAATGACTTAAATAAGACTAAAAGTGTATGTCTTCGTGTAACTTTTAATGTGAGCTTTTTTCGTAAGTGCAAAAGTGACGATTTTATTGCCATACAGTCAACCTTTAATATACCAAACAACGTAAAATCACTTGTTATTTTTATTTAACGTCGCAGTTTGTATTGGGTTTTTTTGTAAATCTTGTAAATATGCAGATATTGCCATTAAATTCGGCTTACAAAAATGAAATGTTAACTTAAATCATTTTGAACATTTTTGGTGGAATGGTCTTAGTTTTCCTGACATTCATAATTTGGATTTTATCATTTCTGAATTGTTCCGTTCCCGAAAAAGTTTTCTTTCACTCCTGGAATCTTTATGAACAGAATTATCTGAAACTCTGGAAAATATTTACATATTAAGAATAAATTGTTTAAAGCAAGCAAATATGTTTAATCAAAATAGACGGAGTGGATTGTATTTAGAGTTTTTTTATTCCCGCACTTTTTGGATTCCCGGGAAAGCGGGAAATAAAAATCCAATTCCCGGGATCCCGGGATTCCCGCCCAAAATTTTGTATTTATTTATTTACTTATTTCTCCAATGAAACTTATATTTTTTATTGGCTATTACACTTAAAATAATTAAATCTAGTTTCTATTATATAACAAGAACGTAAAATTTTTTTTTAATTTTTAATTTAACATTCATATTCATCCTTTAATTTAACATTCTTCCTTAATTTTACTAAAAACTCCGCGAAGCCTTGTGGCTTGTCTGCAGGTTAATACTATATAGGATTATAAGAGAGCTTATTTCATTTTCATACTTAATATTTCTGTATGTATATATATAAAATTACTAATAAATAAATTAGTGGTATTATTATTGGGACATTATTAAAAAAATTTTATACAGTTTTTTAACTTGGACTTATCTGTTGTATTCAATACTTGTGCTGGCATTTCATTGTAGATGTTATGAAGTATAATTTTCAAGGTTCTAGCACCATAGCTGTTCCTTGTTTCTTTAATTTTAAATCGACCCTCTGAACGAAGCCGGGTATTGTATCGATGGTTTATAGGTTGTAGGAGCCGGGAGTCGGTTAGATCAGTCAGTATAGTTAGTCGATATATATTTTTTACGTTAAGCACATTGAGTAGTCGTGGCCGGTTTTGTTTTATATTGTTGTTTCTGATTGTAGAGTTGTTTTGAGTATTATGTGTGTATGAGTTTTCGACGTTGTGAGCATTGCATTGTTAATTACATTACTATATGCTAGATTTAAACGAAGGTTTGTGTTGCTGATTGTATTTTCTTGTTTTTGGTATAGTATTTTAAGCAATTGATTTTGGGACTGCTGAAGATTCTTACAGTAGGAATAGTTTCCCCAGGCAGCTATGCCGTGACGTATATAAGATTCCCCTAGCGAGAAGTAGACTTAAAATTATTTTAAGACACTTAAGAGGTTATATTGATGCCAATAGGATAATATAAATCAATATACATACGTATAAACATTGTCAAGTTCAGAGCTTATTTGCATAATTAGAATGAATGTATTAGTTTTACGCGAATAAAAATTCAAGTGTGATTAGGAACTAAAAACTCAACATTACGAAGTAGGAATTCTGAAACAATTTTACCGTTTAACAAATTCAGCAGAAAGGAGAAATTTTATTTACTACATATATTTAATAACATATTTTTTTTTAAAATTTTATAGCCCTTAATCAGCAGTGGTGTATGAAGGTATACTAAGTTTTTCAACACATGTAATATTAAGGCCACATAAAGTATTTTTATTATTAGCCCTTTATTAATTCTAAGCCGATTTTGCCATTTGGGTGTCAAATTGTTTCTAGATCTTTAAGGCTGTTTGGGATTGAATACCAACAGAATCGCTTCAGTTCCAAATGTGGAACTACCTCCCTAAAAACTCAGCTAAAACTAACATCAATTTGTGGCGAAATGCACACAAATTTCTACTATCTACTTTTATAAGACTCAAAATCACTTGGAATGCCCAATATGAAACACAATCTATGAAAACAATTTACTACGCCCTTAACCGCAAAGCTTTATAATAATGTTGTAAAATTTACACTTTAATTTGCTAGGACAAGAAATAAAATTTCGTGATGATAGGCCTATAATTTATCATAGGCCCAATATAAAGCCCATTCTCAAAAATTAGTTTAAAAGCCTTAAACTATAGAAAATTTAAATATTTTGGTGAAATTAAGTTGGATAAAACAACTAAAGACACAAGTCTGACATAAATTTACTAAACTTTAAAAAAAAGATTTTCTTCAAAATTTCCCGGGAATCCCGCAATAAATTCCCGGGAAAGCGGGAATTGAAAACAACCGAAAATCCCGGGAATTCCCGGGACGAGAAATCCCGGGAACAAACTCTAATTGTATTATGTGGGAGAAGTCGCTTATAAGGGTTGTGTTTTTTTAGAGGTATAGAAATTGTTTTAAATATAAAACATAACAAAATCGATGTAATAACCAACATTTTGGCGTTAAAAGCTCACACATTTCATGGCATTTAATGCTTAAAAATAATTTCTGGCATATGGCCTGCGCCACTGCGCCTTATGAAGGTCATTCTGTCTGTTCAATCTTGCACCACCTTTTCGAGCATACCCCTCAATAGTGCGACGAATGTTGACTTCTAAATGATCAATCGTTACTGGTTTATCAGCATAGACCAAAGATTTGACGTACCCCCACAAAAATCGTACAAAGGTATCGAATTTCACGAACGAGGTGGCCAAGGTATATTTACTTAAAAAACTTAAAACTTAAAAAAATTGACTTAGGGCCCAACCATTATATGTATAAGTTAGCTTAAAGTACTGTCAAAAATTAACTAAAAGTCTGTCAAATGCATAAGTAAATTAAAAAAAGACTTTTAGGTAGCCATAATGTACTAACATAAACTTAAGATCAAACTAAAAAGTACAAAAAATTACAGCCCCTTATTAGTTTATTTTATATTTTCTTTTATTTGCATATCCATTTAAATTTTTTTTTTTTATTTTTTTGACAATTCACAAACAGCTGATTCAGTTTGGCACTATACTTAAGCAAATGTCATTTGACGAAACTTAACGAAAGGTTTCATTAAGCAAATTATAGTTGGCCACATATGTTTTATATGTATTCGCACAGTTCCTTAGCTTAAGCGACTTCATGCATATTACGGTTGGGCCTTTAAGCACGTTTTCCTTATTGCCACACATCCCAGTAAAAAAAATGTGTATTTTTTGAAGCACTTAAGAGAAAAAACGCATAACTGAGCGCTTCAATAAGAGAGCTCTTATGCAGCAGTAAATGATAACGAATAAAATATATAAAAAAAGCTGCTATTTTAGTGCTGACTAGGGTGAACAATTAATCGGCTTTTTTCGATTAAACAATTAATCGATATTTGGCATTTTTGACTTATTCGCTTAAACAAATAAAATTTTACAAATAATCGATTAATCGAATAATTCAAAATCAAGAAATTTTATAAATTAAGGGATTGTTTTTCGACAATCTTAGAAAAAATTGGTACTTGAGTAAATAAACATTATTAATTACAAATATTTTATTAATAAAAAAACAAAACAAACGTAACAATTTGTACTAATTGATAAAACCTTTACAACGATCAAAAATAAATAAATCATGTATTGAGATCATATAATTTTATATGTATGTACAAACAATTAAACAGATCTTTTAAAATAATCTTTTAAAAATAAAATGTTGTTTAAATGTTTGGCTTTACTTGGAAGCCACACGAACAAGTTTCGTCTTTCCATTTAATTTGCTATACTCTCACTTTTTTTACTCACGCACACACACTTTTTAAATTGACCACGAGATTGCTCTCAATTTTACCTTTCCATTTTTTTTTGCCAATTTTACGTTCAATCTAACAACTGACCACAAATTCACTTTGGTGCTTTTTTTTATAAAAAAATATATTTCTTAAAAAATAAATGTGCTTTATTAAAAAAAAATTGCGTTCTAAAAAATTCTTGTGCTATTTTTACAAAATAATTTAAGTCATGCTACTATATTGAGTTGTTTCTTTGTTGGGGACATTTTTAAAATGAAATTGGGTGCAGCCTGTGACACAGCTGTCAATTCAAACAAGTTTTGACAAGCAGTTTTTGTGAACAACTTGAAGTGATTTATTGAATGTGTGGCGCCAGGGTTAAAAACATTTTTTTGCATTTTTTTCAATAACAAGTAAACATTAACATATCAATTTTTTCAGTAAGTAGTACGTCCATGTCTGTGAATTACTCACTAAACATGACTGTTTTTTTTTTAATTCCAACGGACACATATATTTGGTTTATTTATTTGAATTAAAACTTTAAAAAACTATACATTTGACCGAATAACCATATATTTATGTATTGTTATTCGATTAATCGGCATTAATTAATCGAAATCAGCAATTTTAAATTAATCGAAATTGTCTAAAATTGTTCGAACAAAAATTTATCTGCGGAACACCCTAGTGCTGACAACGAATAAGGTTTTAAAGCGAAAAAAAAAAAAATAAAAATATATTTTGGTTTACGAAAATGCTTGAAAAAGGCATTTAAACCAGTAAAAGCAAAACATTAATGAATATGTTAATATAGTTAGCCCTTTGGAGTGCTTTATGTGCATGTTTTATTATGTTAAAAGAAGCGCTTATTGTCAGCAGAAAATAGTCCTCCAAACCAGAAATACCCCATACAAAAATCAGGCATCCCATCAGCAGGTTTGAAGCGATTTGAGTTATGAACTCATACATAAAACCTGCTCCTTTTGTACCACATTTTTACTGGGACATATTGTACCAGGGTTGTACCGCATAGTCTCTCCAAAACCAAATTTTTTATTAATATATAAATTGTTTGCCAGTTGTACCATTTAACCATACAAAATCTTGCATTTAAGTAAAGGACTTTGCTCTATGCAATTCAAAAAATTGTTTGTCTTTCAATTGACGTAATTCCTAAAAAAATTTTATAGGGAATTTTTCAGATACGAACTTTGTATGATCCCCCTTTTAGATCATTGCTTTATTAGGAAGCCTCAAACCTAGAATTTACTTTTACTGCAAAAATCCACAAAACAAATTTTAAAGCTAAAAATGCCATGGAAGCAGTTTCATAATGGACCATAGTTCTTTAATTCGTCATATCAATCATTTTTGATCATACAAAATAGTGGTGACAACTGAACGGTTTTGTCCGATTATACGCTTGTATAAATTTAATTTAGGTTGTACAAATACTCTTTTAGATTAGAAAAAAGTTATGGAGATTTCTTAATTTAAATATTAAGTGCAAATGATCAATTATTTAATAAGCTGGTTCATTAATTTCTAATAAGAACATTCTATGTCAATTTTCGATATAATGGTTTTTTCTGAGATTAGTTTTATATTAAAAGAAGTCCAAATTTTTTCATTGTCTGCCCAGAACTATAACTGAAGGTCTAATCGATAACTCTTTTTCCCCCAACAAATAGTAAGTAGTGGATAATTACTTAAGTTTTTTTTTTATATGAACTTATTTTATCAAAGCCTACTTTTGTACTTAATTACTTGTACTCGTTTATATACTTTTAGTTTATTTTTGTGGTTCATGTCAGAAATCATATTCATTTGAGTCTTATCAGTTTGCATAAAACTTTTACATGCTATTCAGTATCGTTCTCTAATATGACATAAATGGCTACATGCATGTGTATAAGTAGAGGACATGTTTGTGCGTGTTCTTATGTATGTTAACACTGATATAACTTATACACTGATATAACTTTTTAGACAAATATTGTGTGGCTATTAACATCAATACCGAACTTATTCGAGTAAAGGTGTTTTGAGTTAGGGAAACCTTATATTGGACCTATGAAGAAATGTGAACCTACCAAAAAATCGTATAGTTAAGTCTAATTTTAAGGATATTTTTCGCTATAATGCCAAAACCCTTATGCCAGGAGCACATAACCTTTATCGCATGTCGTTTTGGCTGATTTTGAATACCAAGCAAATCTGATGTATAGAGAACATTTGATCTCAATTTTATCAACCTACGCTGAAAGAATAAGGCTTCATAAATCTAATTAATTAATTTCAATAATTTTTTCCTTTTTACATTTTACAAATTTAATTAAGTAATTTCATTTACACTACGAAATTGAGTTTCGTAATTTCCTTAAAAATTTTTCATTGGATTAATGACCACTTAATATCTCTTTTAAGAAAAACATGATAAACAAAAAATGTACTTTGGACTTCAAGAAGAATTCTTGACAAAAGTACGGAAAAAACAGAAGTAAGGAAAACATGTGAGATCAATTAAAATTGGATAATCATTCAATAAGCAAATTTCGATCTACCAAAGGTTAAAATACAATTTGGTTTAAGGATTGATGTTTGACTACTGACGTCAGCAGTCTTCGATGGCTGCGAGTGTAAGACGGCAAATCCCTTTGAGAAGACCTAGTGGTTGAGGTCGAAACATGTCAGGGTAACCAGCCGCCTGGGTTCGAATCACACGCCAGCCAGCCTGGCTTCGAATCCCAGGTCAGTCAAGAATGAAAATTATCAATAACAATTTTAATTAATCTTCCATGTTGTAAAAATTCCTTTCTTCATAAAAATAATTTAATGAAAATTAAATTTAATGAACTTAAGCCTAATTAAAAATAGTAAAAATTTGGATTAAAAACCATGAATAGTTCAACAAAATAACCACAATACTAATTATTGTTAAAGCTAAGGCACAAGCTCTATGTGTTCATTTATCCTTCAAGTTGTGCTGAAAAAATGTCAACAAGAAAAAAGAAAGACAAAAAACATGATAAACAAAAAATGTACTTTGGACTTCAAGAAGAATTCTTGACAAAAGTACGGAAAAAACAGAAGTAAGGAAAACATGTGAGATCAATTAAAATTGGATAATCATTCAATAAGCAAATTTCGATCTACCAAAGGTTAAAATACAATTTGGTTTAAGGATTGATGTTTGACTACTGACGTCAGCAGTCTTCGATGGCTGCGAGTGTAAGACGGCAAATCCCTTTGAGAAGACCTAGTGGTTGAGGTCGAAACATGTCAGGGTAACCAGCCGCCTGGGTTCGAATCACACGCCAGCCAGCCTGGCTTCGAATCCCAGGTCAGTCAAGAATGAAAATTATCAATAACAATTTTAATTAATCTTCCATGTTGTAAAAATTCCTTTCTTCATAAAAATAATTTAATGAAAATTAAATTTAATGAACTTAAGCCTAATTAAAAATAGTAAAAATTTGGATTAAAAACCATGAATAGTTCAACAAAATAACCACAATACTAATTATTGAAAATAAAAATTATTTCAACATATTTTTTAAATTAAAATGAACTATTATTTATTTTGTTACAATTTTTTAAAATTAATAAAAAAATAAACTTTTGTAGAAGCAATTTTCAGTAGTTTCTTATCAATTAATTATTATTAATTATCAATTACAATTTTTTTTGAAAAGTATTTAAATTTAATTAATGTGATAATTGAATCAATTTTTTTTTAGTTGAAAAAAAAAGTACACATATAATTTTGATTTAATTAACATTTTAGTTGTTTTGAAAGAAATTTTTGATTAAAATAATCTATATACCTATATAAAAGTGAATGTATGTTTGTATATATATTTGTGCTTTATAGGAGGCCAAACCACTTGACCGATCATCTTGAAATTTTCACAGAATATAACTGTGACCCTGGAAGAGACATTAGGCTATATAAAGTTGAGATTGGACAAAGGGGCGATGCCACGTCCATACAACCCAAAATTTAAAATTGTTTTATCTAAGGCATTTTTTGGCATAGGATAATAATATTTAGTACATATGGTGTTCGTATGGTAGAAATAAGCTCCATGAAAAAAGAGGGCGGAGCCACGACCACTATATCTAATAAACTACCGAACCGATCGTCATCAAATTTCCACAGTATGCGACTGCCTTGAGTTACTGGACTTAAAGCTATATAAAGATGTGGTTGGAAAAAGGGGCGCTGCCACGCCAATACAACCCAAAACATAAAATCCTCATATCTTAGCCACTAATTGCCGTAGGATGATGATATTTAGTATATATGGTATTGTTATGAATAGAAATACGTAACATGAAACAAGTGGGAGGGGCCACGCCTGAACTACTGAACCGATCGTCATCAAATTCTCACAGTAGGCAATTATGAATTAATGAGCCCTAGGCTATGTAAAGTTGTGGTTGGACAAAGGGGCGGTGGCACGCCTAATCAACTCAAAATTTATAATCCTCTTATCTTCGATACTGTATCACGTGTGGTGGTGTTGGAGAAGTAAGATAGCTGCAGGGGAAGTGCTACCCCCATTGGACGCCACTGTTTAATATCGCATATCGTAAGAACTGTTATAGTGAGAATGTTCAAACTTGGTATTAGTCACTCTTATGGAAAACTACACCTTTAAAAATATAAATAAAGGGGGTAGCCGCAGGGCGAGTAATACCCCCCCATAGGAAGCATATATTTAATATCGCGTAACTGAAAAACTATTACAGCGATAGTCTTTAAATGTGGTTAAATCCACTATTATGGTAAGCTATAAATTCCAAAATAAAAATGGGTGGGGTAGACGAAGGAGGAGCAATACCCTCCATAGGACGAAAATATAAAATACATCATATCTGAAGACAAAAGTCTTCAAGCTTTGTAGGACCCACTCTTATGGTTAACTACACCTTTAAAAATAAAAATATAATATATAAATAAAAAAGCCGATTTTCCTGAAAGTTTCACAGTAATTTCCTGACCACTCAGCGCTTAACATAGGCTATTAATATATTTTAATCAAGAAGGCGTGGCAACCACCATACAATAAAAATATGAATAACCTTATATCTGGAGGACGGTTACTATAAGAGTTTTCCAATATGAAACTAATAAATTCGTTATCAATAAACGACATCAGCCAAAAAGTCGGCTGGATTAGACAAGCGGGCGTGGCACCTCCCATACAATGGCAATAAAGATTTCTTCGTATTTGGAGTACTGTAATAGTGAAAGTATTCCAATTTTGCACAAATAGCTTAGATAATAATCCACAACTTATTTCAAAAGGTAGTTTTAATGGGAAAAGTAGGCATGGCACCTCCCATACGAAGACACGTGAAATTTCTGTATATCATCTGTTGAACGGTTACTGTAAAATCATTCAAATTTAGTCCAAGATGCTTTACTTTTTAAAAAAATCTCACCAATTTCATTTCGTTGGGGGTAGCACAGCGCACCGGGTTAAGCTAAGTAGTATAATATAATCGTTTTGGTAAAAGGTGCAATTAATGTAAAAGCAATAGCAACAAACTCTTACATTCTTTTTCCTTTTATTATTTAATTAACTTAAACGTAAGCTTAAACGTAAGTTAAAACGTGACATGATGTAACAGGAATATATAAACCAAATAAAATAATTATACCATAATGATTTGTAACAACAATAAAAAATAAATAAACCAAAAAAATTTCATAATAACTCAAAACGCACATTGAAAAATGGCTAAAATAAATTACCATTAATACATAACCATTAAGCTTCGTTCACAATGGCAACAGCATTTTCACTGGTGTTCACAATAAAACAAAAAATTTTTTCACAACCACACACATTTTCAATTAAGAAACTGTTGCAAATTTTGCTCCTGGCGAACATGGTCTTGTGTTATAATTCAATATGAGATGAGAGAATTTATAATTTTGCAATTGAACTTTTTTAAAGTGCTGGAAACGATCTACATACCATCTTAGATGTTTAAGCTGATGTGCTTAATATGGAACACAGAAAAACTTTCCCAAATAAAAATATGTAGTAACAAAATGAGCTGTGATAACTAAAGAGAAATGCGCTTCTTAATACCATTTACAAAATTCTGTCCAATATTCTTATCAACAGACTAAGAAAACGTACACTCAAAAGAAAAATCAATCAATCCGTACTCAAATCAATCCGAAGCGGTATCAATAGTACGGTAAGTACGGATTTTCTTAAGTCAAGTACAGAAAGATTGATTCAAGTACGGATTATTCAATCGCCAAATACTCAAGTTATCCATATTCAATGCCGGATTCGTACTTAAAATAATCCGAAAATGAGATTGATTTAAGTAAAACTGAGATTGAATCAATCTCAAAATGTACTTAAGTCGAGTGTTTTAAAGTTGATTTAATCCCGAATTCGTACTTTAAATAAATCAAAACTGAAATAAGAAGGAGAATATTATTATAATTAATTTACTTACCTGTTTCACACCTTACAAAGTTCCAATTATAAAACACCACCACCATGCCCGATATGATTTTTACTTTAAAAACTTAATCTACATATTTAGCTAAGAATATAAACTAAATGAGAAGTGAGAAATTGAAGGCAAGACAATTTTACTTTTTAAACTTTAAACATGAAAATAATGTGTTCGCTTCCTGTTCTGTTGTTTTTGTTGTTTCTACACACAACAAGCAATTCGTTTTTTCAGCTACTTGTGTGGTGTTGTTGTAGTGGCTACAACAAATTTGAATAAGTTATATGAGATTAAAACGCTCAATTTGCAATTTTACTCTCAGAGTGGCAGAACCAACGAAAAGTTCAATTTTTTTTTGTACTTGGTTTAAGAATTTTATACTTACTTTAAGAAATTCCGGGAATGATTTTCGAAAGTTATCCCATTTAGGCCCGTTTTCACGACTTGCCGATAGCTAAAGGTAGGATTTTAACGGCCGTATAACAAGTGTTCCAATATTCCGACTTTACTTTAACCTAAAGTGAGCGATTAGTTAAAGGACGGTTCATACTATCTGATAGGCTAAAGTAAAGTTTTAATAAGGGAACACTTTTTATACTGCCGATAAAATCCTACTTTTAGCTATCGGTAAGTCGTGAAAACGGGGGTTAGGATTGTTGTGAGTACGTTTTAGTGTTATTCGTACTTGAATTTATGAGTACGACTCGTACTCAAAGTAAGTATAAAAAGCTTAATTTATCTCGAGTGTTTTTCTTTCTGTGTACCGAGGATTATCAGTGCGGTTTTAGACAAAACAGATCTTCAACTGTTCAAATATTTTAATTGAGGCACACGATCGAAAACTGCTGCTATGAATATAAAAAAGAAATGCAGAAGTTAATGCTTGACATTATGCCCACCTTCGAAAAGGCTTAAGCTCCCCAAAAATACATGCAGAGAAGCAACACAAACCAACCTCTCCAAAGAGTTTGACACAAATTCAAGAGTGAGGCAAGGCGATAAACTGTTTTTAATAAAGTAATCAACCACGCAATATCATCAATCGACCTAGGGGACGTATATACTCGAGGTCCATACTAATACGAGCTTCCGCGAATGATATTGTGCCTTTATCAGAGAGTATGCGAGATCTAAAGAGAACTTCCTCAATTTGACAAGTGAAACAAAGAAGGCTTGCTAATTAACGGAGACAAAACCATAATGGGAGAATTTGAAAGTTATCTGTTTCAAAATCGTAGCCCAGTTTTGTGTTAGGTTAGGGTAAAACAAAATTTGGTAAAAATATGATCGATCGGTTGAAAATTGCTGTGCCGCACGCGCATTGAAGTCTATGAGAATGAAATTCGGGCTAAATGGAGACAAAAATGCCCGTAGCTACTGAGGAGTCACCCCTAGAGATGTAAAATGTATGAGCAACCGCCATTATTTTAGCATCCCCAATATGTTTCTACAACAAACTTATCCCCCACCTCAGTAGATAGGTAATGGGGATCTTGGCAGTATCCGGTTCCGGTAATAAGGTTGGTAATGTGGATGGTAATACGGTTGCGGTTATGTGGATGATAATGCGGTTGCGGTTATGTGGATGTTATCCAATTCACGAACCATTTTCTATGCGGTTATATGGATGTTATCCAATTTCCGAACTATTTTTCTAGTTCCCAAACCCTGTGATAGGAATGATATATTTAGATAGAGCATAATTTTTCTAGTTTCGAAACCAGTTGAAAATTTTTGGTTTTGAAAAACAAGTTTGTAGATTTTTAAATACAGTTTTATTGGGTGGCAATGCTATATCGAATTAGATAGAGCATAATTTTTCTAGTTTCCAAACCAGTTGAAAATTTTCGTTTTTGAATTTTTAAATACAGTTTTTAGAATTAATGCAACAGTCAAAATATTTGAATTTAGTTCTTTTTTGTATTAAGAAATATTGTATTTCCCTTCAGTTTTAGTGGATGGCAATGCTATATCGAACTAGATGGAGCATATTGTGGATTTTTAAATACAGTTTTTAGAATTAATGCAACAGTCAAAATATTTGAATTTAGTTTTTTTTTTTTTGTATTAAGAAATATTGTATTTCCCTTTATGATGACATTACGTTATTCTTATTTGCAGTTTGTTTTCTTTCCCAATACAATGTCTCCTAATAAGATTAGAATTAGAATTAGAATTTGTATTTTGTAATAAAATGCTGACGATTTGTCTGCTTGTTTATTTTAACATTAATCTGATGAAGAGACCTTTTTGTTATATTTAAGAAGCATAAACATGAGTGAGCATGTAAGAATGTATAATTTGTTTAGAATGTATAATTTGTTTAGAATGTATAATTTGTTTATAAAACAAAACATTAATTGCAGTTTGTTTTCTTTCGCAATACAATGTGTCCCAATAATATTTAATAAGAATTTGTATATTGCTTATTTTGCCTTCATAAAAGGCTTAGTGGAGTATATTTCTGAAAACTAGGTTTATTTGCATTTAAACATTGAAGGCTTAAACAATGGATTCGAGTCAATACGAAATTGTATTTGTCGATGAAAATTCTACGGAGAAAGTAGAGGAGAATACGCAGACGCGTATTAATGGGATAATCGACGCATCTATAGATAACATCCTATTAAATAAAAACCCAGGACTGGAAATCCCCAACAACCAGCTGGCGTATTATGATTTTTTTTGGGAAATTGACGATTTCCTAGATGATGAAGAGGGAGATGCGATAATTTTGAAGGCAAATGACGGCTTTTATTTGGATGAAGAAGGAGATCGTTTTATTATGGAAGTAGATTTAAGTTTATAGATGTAGTGATTTTTTTTCTTTTTTGTTTTTTCAAATACTTATAAGAAATTATTAAATAAAATATAAATAATAAAAAAAAAAAAACTCTATTAAAAGTAAAATTATTATTTCTGATATTGGATCACATTTCGAAACTAATTTTAATGGTTGAACATATCCATGTATAAATAGAGTATACAATTTATTTCAATAACAAGTATATTGTGATATATCGTGGATTTAAAATAGTATTTTTTACAATTGCGCTTAATATTAAATAGAATAAAAAAAAAATTAAAATGGTTAAAGATTTAAAATTTGATTGCAATGAAGATCAGCATTTTAAACAATCTCCGTTTACGCCACGCTATAGCATGAACGATAACTTTAATAGAGAAGATGAACGATTAAAAACCTTTGTATGCTGGCCATTAAAATGGTTAGATAAAAGGGAATTAGCTATGAGTGGCATGTTTTATAGTGGAGATTATGACAAAACAAAGTGTTATTTTTGCGAAGTTGAAATTTGGAATTGGGAGCCTACTGATCAACCTATAACAGAGCATTTGCGATGGTCTTCAAATTGTACTTTACTAAGAAGGTGTTGTACCAATAATGTACCGATTAATTGGAATGCATTAAATCAACTACTACCACCACCCAGCTATGAAACCTGTGGTCTAACTGAAGAATGTGAAATACGAGATGATAACATTTCTAACGTTCCTCAATATAATATGGAAGTGAAAAACTATGATATCTCTAGAAGAAATCACATTTCAAATTATGGGGTTCAAGTTATTGAAATCCCAATTTCATTTGTCGAATCTTCAAAAACAATGACGCAAAACGCTGAAATTTCATCCTTCATAATAAATATAGCTAAATACATATATTTTTTTTTTCTTATTTACAATTTATTGTTATTAATTTTATTTGTATTGGAATACATTTTATTTACTGAAATTAGAAAATAAATATAAAATAAAATAAAAGGAAAATAAAAAACATGTATATATAAATTTTTGTTTTTATAATTATTTTTTATTATAAATTAATGTGTACGAATTAATTAGATTTACTACAGTTGCTTTCCTTAAATGATAAACTGTGCACCTGCACGGACTAGGACCCTCCTCACAAGTGGGAGTGTACCACGGGCAGCATTCAAAATGTGGGTCTGCATCATTAGTATCTTCAACACCAAACTCCTCATTTTCGTCCATCATACTCAAAAAATGTTGAATGCACTCCCTGTGCTCGAACATCAAAACATCCTC
The DNA here is from genome assembly GCA_943735925.1 of Pollenia amentaria. Lineage (NCBI taxonomy): Eukaryota > Metazoa > Arthropoda > Insecta > Diptera > Polleniidae > Pollenia > Pollenia amentaria. The sequence continues at coordinate 174,648,998 of OX031010.1, read as the reverse complement.
AAATGCGTTTAAAAAATTTATTGTAAATTCCTTTAAGGCACACATTTTTTTTTTTTGATGCTCTTTGTTTGCTTGCCTTTTTGTAAATGTTTCTCGTTGTTAAATTTCTAGATACAAGTGTGAAATGTCAGAAGAATTTTTTATTATTATTTCACAACATTTCACTTAATAACTGGAGTGAAAGAGAAAACTATATTTATTTACTCAATGCCATTCGGTAATTTGTTCTGTATGATTCTTATTTATGTGGAAGTGTTAAGCTTAATCAAGCATATTCATATTAAAGTTGGAGCTTTATTCAATATTTATATATACCAACTTCTTTGTTTAGAGCAAAGGGAAGAAATGTATATGTTCTTCTCTTTCTTTAACATCATTATATATATATATATTACTATTTTCTTAATAAATAAAATATACTAAGATCGATTTAAAAATTGATTTAATCTCAGTTGAAAAAAAGAAACTAACGTGATCGGTTGTGGAAAAATGGAACCCTCGAAAAACTTAATAAATAAATTTAACACTCTGAGCTATAGCAAATCCTTAATTCACATTAAGGATCTTGTGATGTCATCTAAACACATTATTTTAAGTGCAAGTAGAGTGAAAACAAAGTATGGGAGCTCAATAAAAATTGAGCTGGAGGATAATGTATTGTTTTTGCCATATCGCTACAATACGCTAACTGACGAAGATTTGAAGAATTTATCATCTGGAACGTATCTTATATCCAGGGAAGGGGAGAAAAACTTGCAATTGAAACCATTCGAGGAGGATGATATCTTTGTAGCCAATTCTAAATACCCCATATACGCCAACTTTAACAGTTTTTAAGTTTTATTTTAATGATAAAAATAGCAATATGTGTCTACACCAATATAATAATAATAAAGTTAAAAATAAAAATAATTAAATAACAAAATTAGTGGTTTTCTTTTTTTTGAATAATTTTTATTGTTTTCTTTATTTATTTATTTCTTTTTAGTTATTTTAAGCAAAAATTCAAGACATAAATGTCCACAATTAACTGAATCATAGTTTTGATGTTGATTGTAGTTATATTTTATATTTCCACCTAGGTATTCAACTAGTTCCAATGGTGGTTGTAAATTTCCAAAACTATCATAATATTCTATTTGTTTATTGTTTTTATAGTAAGCTACCCAATGTGTACCACTACCTATTGTAGAATCCAAATTTATTATTCCACATTCAATATTTTTGGGATGTTTTGGTATTGAGTCTAACATGAAAATTCCTCTAAAGTGAGGAATATTTTTTGAGAATTTTCGTAAATCAATATCAGTCAATGGCCTCTTGGGTAGCTTGTTTAGAAGTTTTTTGATTTTTCTTCATAAGTTAATCCATATCCTTTCTTATATGGTTTAAGGTAAAGTCCTTTACCCATTGCTATGGCTTCCATGCTTTTATTGTGTCTACTCGCTTCATCAAGTTGGAGTTTAGCATTCTTTGCTGCATTAACTGCTTTTGCTATGTTAGCACCTCCACTCGATAGGGTACCAATTACACCTAAAGCTGTTAATATTGGTATTAATGGTAAAACACCACCAACTTTTGGAACACGTATTACGCGTGGTATTACAATTTCAGATTTCCTTCCCTTTAAGGATTTGTTAATGGTTTTACGTGCAATCTTGATAGCAGCGTTAAGATCTGTTGGTTTTTCTTTTTTTAACATTTTTGCTGTCGCTTTTAGCGTTGAATTGAACAGTTTTCTTCCAATAACTTTATTCGATTTTGATTGTCTATTACTTTTGTTTTGCTTAGTCATACCCATACCGAGTTTAGTTTTTGATTTCATTGTGTTTGTAAGCAAATATGCAAATGATTTTTCTGGCAGACTGCTATTGGTTGAAAGTACTCGTTCCCAAGCTCTGTTCTCAAGAATTTTATCAGCTTGATGTCTAATATTTATTTCTTTACTTTTGGAATAAGCAATATCGTGTTCTTTACATGCAGCGTCCAATAGATTTATTCCTTTATCACCTCGTTCTAAACGTTTTTGTAATTTCGTTCCAGGACCGCAATATTGATAACCAGGAAGATGTAGCTCAAAAGGAAGTGAATTTATCAATTTATTGACTAAACCTCTTCCTCTGACAGTTTTATTGTTATTAAGCTTGTAGTTAAAGAGTATCACCATTTTATTTTATTTTATTTTATTCTATAAGAAAAACATAATATTTAATTATTTCATTCAGTTATAAAGATGCGCTTAATAAAACAACATAAAAATATTTTTGTTCGTAATACGGATTCTTCAACGAATATAAAATTAAAAACTAGACATAGTTCTATATTACCGAATTCTATTCGTGCGCTTATTGTGGGTCCTTCAAATTGTGGAAAGACTAACGTTATGATAAGCTTACTAGAAAGTCCTAATGGACTGAAATTTGAAAACATCTATTTATACTCAAAATCACTATTTCAGCCAAAGTATGAATATTTAAGAAAATTATTATCCCCAATTAAAGGAATGGGTTATTACACGTTTTCAAATAATGATTCTGTATTACCTCCTGATGAAGCACAAAACAATTCAGTTATGATATTCGATGATGTTGCATGTGAAAAACAAAACAATATACGTGCATATTTTTGTATGGGTAGACACAGAAATATAGATTCATTCTACTTATGTCAAACATATACAAGAATTCCTAAACATTTAATAAGAGATAATGCTAATATGATTATTATGTTTAAGCAAGATGAAATGAATATAAAACATATATATGCTGATCATGTTGGTAGCGATATGAGTTACGAAAAGTTTCATGAAATTTGTAGAGAATGTTGGAAGGATAAATATGGATTTTTGGTTATAAGTACAGATGATGAATTAAATGATGGGAGATATAGAAAGCAGTTTGATTATTTTATAACATTATAAATTATAGAATATATTACATACAAGTATTAGTATGTCATCAACCTTTAAAGATATTACAACAAAAACAACAAAATCATTGACAACTAACGAATATCTGATCTGATGGTCGATAAAAAAATGAATGAAAAAGTTTTAAAAGACCTGATAAAGACAAGAAATGTTTTAAAGAAGAAATTTCGCAGTATAAAAATTGGTGAAGCGGATACTCGTGAACAACTTAAAGATACATTTAAGCCCATAACAGAACCCTTGAAAAATTTTATTAATAGTTCAAAAAATACCAAAGTAAATTTTAAAATTGAAAAGAATAAAATTAAAAATGAATCAAAACAACAACAACAACAATTTAAAACAGATTTAAATATTCCAAATATAAAACCAGAAAAATATATGTTATCTACTGCTGCAATTAACTCTGAAGAAGAAGATGATGATGATGATGATGATGATGATGATTTTTATTCTCAACCAGAAGCAGAAAATCTAAATAATCATATAAATTTTAATGATTTGTTATATTTAGAAAAAAGACATGAGTTAGACACACTATATGGATTACATAAAGATTCAAATAATGAATGGAAATTTGGAGATAGTAACATTAAATTTAATGAAGATAAGATTCAAGTTGGAAACCAAATATGGGCACTCACTCCAGGTTTATTTTCATTAATGTTTCAAAAAATACCAAAAAATTATGATAAATCCGAGTTAGATATTTATAAAAAAATATTAATTAATACTCATGCGTATAAAAGAGGTTATGTCTCAGATGGTAATATAAGGGGTACAAGAGCATATAAATATCAGAATATTATTAGCAAATTGATTAAACCTAAAAATTCATCTACCACAACACCGCAATCACCCAGTTCATCTGATACAATAAAAACAACAAAAGAAAATTATATGGGAAGTGGGTTAATGAATTTAAATCCAAATAAACCAAACTATATATACTGGGATGATCCAAATGAGTTAATAGATCGACTAAGACTACTGCTCGCATCACAAGCTGCAGGTCACAGCAATCATAATAACGAAATTGTATCTATTATTGAAGAATTATACGAAGCTAACATTATTGAATAACTATTAAATTAACATCAAGTAATGTCTGTTGATAAATTTGGTCACTATATTAACAATACAAGTGGCGTAATTTCTATGAAAAATGCACCTAAATTGCTTGGGTTCTTTATGGATACAGATAACAACATTGACATTCAAAACAAAAGAATCAAACATATGTCAAACGCTTTGGAAGAAAATGATGGTGTCAATAAAATGTTTTTGCAATCTCAAATTGAAAAAACACAGAAGGAGATAATGGATCAATTAAGCAAGAATATAAATGAAATTTATCAAATAATAGAGAAAATTAAAAATGATTTTGAAAGAAGAATCAAAATCTTAAATCAGAAAGTATATAACAGACTTGATATTAAAAATAAAGAACAGCAGATAACAATATTTCCTTAAGTAAAGTAGACTTAATAATAATAATGGATTCAAGAAGAAGAGATTTAGTAAATGAACTTCATAAGCCAGCCCGAAAAAATTTCATACGTCGAAGAGTTGTAATGAAAGGAATAGATGATCTCTGGCAAGCTGATTTAGTTGAAATGGGAAACTATTCTACATATAATAAAAAATATCGATATTTGTTAACTATCATTGATACTTTCTCAAAGTTTGCATGGGGTGTTGCACTTAAAACAAAAACAGCAACTGAAGTATTTCAAGCAATGAAAAGTATTTTACAATTAGGTCGAGTACCCAAAAACTTACAGACTGATGATGGTAAAGAATTTTTCAATAAACAATTTAACACCCTCATGCACAACCATAATATCAATCACTACTCAACATATAGTATAATGAAAGCCTCGATAATAGAACGATTTAATCGAACTCTAAAAGGAATGATGTGGAAAGAATTTAGTTTAAATGGTTCATATTATTGGCTTCATATTTACAAAGATCTAATTAATAAATATAATAGCAAAGTTCATCGCACCATTAAAATGGCACCAATTGACGTTAATTCTAACAACGAAATGAAATTATTGAAAACCGTATACAATCATTTAAAAATATTTAAAAAATCTAAATTTAATGTTGGAGATTTTGTACGCATAAGCAAATATAAACACATTTTTGAAAAAGGTTACACACCCAATTGGACGACCGAAATATTTAAAATTAAAACCGTAAAAAATACTTATCCCGCAACATTCATATTGGAAGACTATCTTGGAAATCCAATAAAGGGTGGTTTCTATGATGATGAACTTTCAAAAACTCGATTTCCTGATACCTACCTTGTTGAAAAAATTCTTAAAACTAAAGGAGAAATGGCATATGTAAAATGGTTGGGATTTTCAAATCAACATAATTCTTGGATAAATAGAATTGATATATTGTAGATTGTAAGAAAGAGTAGATACAATAATAATAATAATAGTACCTAAGAGTTAATGTATAATTATTAAATAAGAAAAAAAAAAAAAAAATTTAAATAAATTATTTTTAAATAAAGAATATTACGTTTTTAACTTTATTTACAATTCAACAGTCGAAATGTCAATAACTCTTACGTTAAGCTCTAACTCAACAGAGTTGACAGCTAACTATTTTCCTCCAATTGAGTTAGATGGAAAATATGAGTGTGCACTTACAGATTTTCATTCATATAATAGTATTCCAAATGTAGATGTATATAATAATATGTTTCATATTGGTGAACAAGCAATTGAAATTCCGATTGGATCTTATGAACTAAACGACATAGTTGATTACATTAAAGAACAATATCAACGATATAGTCCTGAAAATAAAATTAATATTGAGGCTAATAATAATACGATGCAAGTTAGAATAAAAAACTCTAATGATCCAATATACTTTAATAAGGAAAATACAATTGGCAAGCTTTTAGGATTTAAAGAAAATATTTTATTACCTCATAAAGACTATTACTCAGATCTTCCAGTTAATATTTTTAAGGTAAATCTTTTACGAATTGAGAGTAATATAGCTGTCAACACATACATGAATAATTCCCAAGCACATACTTTGCATGAGTTTGGCATTAATGTCCCACCTGGGTATAAAATAGATGAGATTCCTAGGAATCTCATCTATTTGCCAGTCAACTGTCGAGAGATAAGCTCCCTTACTCTGCGAGTGGTTGATCAAAACGGTGATTTACTTAATTTCCGAGGAGAGGAAATTACAATTCGATTACATTTAAGGCCAATAAAATAATGATAATTTACAAGAAGAATATACATAAAAACAAAGTATTACATTCTTCTTCTTCTGCTAACAAAATATTGAAAAATAAATTAAATTCAAAGAATTCATTAAAAAATATAAACTTAACGCAATCAAATAAAGAATTTCTAAAATCATTAAATTTAAAATTAAAGAAACCATGAGTTCAATAATAGATGTTCTGGATAAACCTTTGTCCGATGATAATATAATTAAAAAGGCCTACCATACGTATACCCCATATTTACAATCTTACAATAATAACGATGAAATTCGTATTACAATACAAAATCAGGACTTGTATGTTTTGCCGTCGGAAAGTTTTATATATGTAGAAGGATTTGTTAAAGATGATAGCAATACAAAATTAGTATCTTCTGCAGCCAACTTTAAATTAAAAAATAATTTTGTAGCACATATATTTGATGAAATCCGTTATGAAGTAAATGGTGTTGAAATTGATCAAACGAGACATTTAGGAACATCAAGTACTATTAAAAATTTGGTTTCATTATCACCAATAGATAGTAATGGAATGCAAAATGCTGGATGGAATAAAATTGATGATATTGATCTCGTAAATGGCTATTTTAATTTTTATGTACCACTTAAATTGTTTTTGGGATTCGCTGAAGACTATAACAAAATATTATTGAACGCAAAACATGAATTGATTCTATTACGTAATAAAAATGATGAGAATCTTGTATATTCAACTGTTTCTACCGAAAAGGCTAAATTAACAATTTCAAGTATATCGTGGAGAATTCCTCATGTACAACTATCTGATTTTAGTAAATTAAATATGATAAAAATAATAAACAGTGGTACTTCAATACCGATTGCATTTAGAAGTTGGGATTGTCATATAAATCCACAACTAAATATATCAACAAATCATGTGTGGAATGTTAAGCTGGCAGCGAATAGAGAACGCCCTCGTTTTGTTTTGATTGCATTCCAACATGAAAAGAAATTTATCCACTGCGATTTGACTAATTTAAAAGTACATTTAAATTCAGAGTCTTATCCATATGATGACCTTAACATAAAGTTTAAGAATGAACGTTATGCAATTCTATATGATATGTATCTAAGGTTTCAAGAAAACTACTATATGAGAGACTCCCAGCCGCTTCTCACATCTCAAGAGTTTAAAAATAATGCTCCAATAATAGTAGTAGATGTTAGTTATCAAAATGAATCTATTGTCAGCGGACCAATTGATATTAAAATTGAATTTGAAACAGCTACTAATGTTCCAGCAAACACATCAGCTTATTGTATTCTCATTCACGATCGTATTATTGAATATGTACCATTAAAGGGACAAGTTCGGAAAATTTTATAAATTGTAAATCACAAATAAGAAAAAAAAAATATGTATTGCGAACGTGTTTTCATTGATTTACAAGGATTCAAACTAGAATCAAATAAATTTATTTTTAAAGAAGTTGCAATTGTTTTCAACTCTAAGCAATATATCAATTTCATTATAAAACCACCTTTTGATTTCAATTGTTTATCACAAAAGGAGCAAAAAGAAGCATATTGGTTAATAAAAAATTTTCATTGTCTTGACTGGAATACAGGAGTAGTATCATTTAAGAGTGTTTGTAATTTTTTAAGAGATAATTTAAAAAATTCAAAAATTTATGTAAAAGGAACAGAAAAAATCAAATGGTTGGAGCAAATGTTGCAGAAAAAAGTTTTTAATATAGAGGATTTTGGATGTATAAATTTAAAGGAACTTAATAAAAAGTATCCAGAAAACTCATATTGCAGTTATCACAACTATGGAGTTTGCGCTTTAAAAAATGCTGTTTTACTTGAAAGAGAAAATCTAATTTGAAATAAGAACAACTATTTTTATTTTTTAATTTTTATATCTTACATTTTAACTTTATTGATATATTTTTTTTTTCTTACTTTAAATTTAATTATTTTTATTGATCTAAATACAGATAAACATTATTTTTAAGAAACTTATGAATAAATGAATATATTTTAACTTTTATTGTATTAAAACAAATGTATTTAGATGTAATCTAATATATATATAATAATAAAATTTATTTTAATATGTATAAATACAAAGCCTTTTATTTTTATATTATTATTAATCACTGCCATCTCAATAGTAATAAACAAACAACATTATTCTTAATAAATTTCCATATAAGTGTTATTTCTATCTCTAAAGTGACCCCAAGCTCTAGTATTTACTTTATCTTCCATAATATTTCTTTTATCATCTGTATGATTAAGTACTACTTTATGCAACTTTTGTGTATACAACTGATGAGCTTTAGTTCTAAATACAACCATTTCATCAGATACTATTTTCTGCTCAAATAAACACTCCTTATAGTCATTTAATGTTAGTTTTTTAATTACACATTTTTTGACGCCTTTAGACTTTTTAATGTCTTCTGAAGTGACAGTTGACAAGGAATACATCTTTGATCTTAAACCTACAAATTCAATCATTATTTCCCCCTTATTTTCATCTTTCATCATTCCCAATACTTTTTTGTTAAGGAGGGGTAAATTAAAAACATTGTTTTGGGTATATTCAGACGTATCGAAATTTAAACTGACATCGCTACGAATGTCATCATAGAAGTCATTTGTTTTAATTGAATAAATAAATGAATCGGTATCCATATAATTTAAGGACAAATTTTCTCCAAACTTCGGAATCATATATGTATAATGGAAATCATACATCTTCCATTTGGATAATTCTAATACCGAAAATCCAATATATATGGGTTTGTCGTAGTATGGTTCCATTTTCTTCAGCTCGACTGCATACAAATCATCATTAAACTTTGTCAAACTAAGAAAATTTGGTTTAGAGATTAATGATCGTAACCCTAAATGGTTTTTATTACTATTTTCCCATCCGGTAGCAATACGTATATCTTTTCTTTTATCAACACTTTCCATCGTTTTTCCATAAACTGCATTATTAAGCAGTTTAAAAAAATCTTTTTCAAAATTATTTTTTGCATTAGTTCTATGCAGCGTATTTAAATCAATATATTTTTTTAGCCATGGAGACTGTTTGAATTTTAAAATTCTGTGAACTTTTTTCAAAACAAGTCCATTGGTAATACATTGTTTTAAAACTCTATAATGTATAGTGTAATTTTCTTTAGGCGTCAAATCTGCTATTAATTTTTTAAATTTAGACTGCCCTGGAGTTTTATTTTGTGGACAAAATGGTAGATCATTATGAATGTCATGAAGAGAGTCAGGATATTCAAGATCAACCTCTAAAATATAACCATATTCTGAGTTATCTGAGATATTTTCAACTTTAAAATTTTCCATATCTTCATTATTCATCCATTCAAATCCCTCATAAGGTAGATATTCAGACATTGCCCACCCATATAAATTGTTAGCATCTAAATACATCAAATACTCTGATGCTTTTTTGTCATCAAAATTTTCCATATACTTGTGGTTTGCCTTGGAATATCTTTTGGAGCATTGAACTAATCCACCTCGTATTCCATTTTGCATAAAGAGGTATTTTTCACTATCAGTAAATAGCTCTAATGTAACTTCTGTTATCTTAAGCATTGCATCCCAAGAGAGACCAGGTGCAGTGTAGTACTGACAAGGATCTAAATTATAAATACTCTTACATATTTTTCTGAAGTTTTCAAATATGTCTGTTAAGAGAAGAACATCAGATATTAGGTAGAGTTCTGTATAGTCAAGAAGGTTCTTGCACTTGAATTCACTCCATACTTTTTGAGCATGTTCGTAATCGACTACATTGCATTCCTCATTACTTAAAATATTGAAAAAGTTCTCTCTACTTGGTAGTTGATTTTCATTAAACCTTTCCATTGAATCCATATAAGAATACGGAAATACACCCTTCCTCCTGATAAGATTAAATTGCTTTTCATTAGAAAAACGTTCTCGGACTGTTAGAAAATCATTAATATCAAGATTTTTAGCTAAAGAATCTAAACTCGAAGACATAAACCTAATTGAATCTAAAAACCTGATTTCAAATCCACGGTTTTTATCTATTTTAATGTAAACAGAAAGTGAAATATAACGCTCTTTATTTAAAGGAATAACTTTTATTGTTGCATTTTTTATTGTTGACAGCTCTTTAAAGAAAAGATGCATGTCATAGGCAGAAAGATTATGGAAGATCACTGGTATAAAATTGGGATTTTTGTATTTCAAATTACATTCATTATGAACAGCTCCTCGAAAATTACCAGTGAGCTGGCAGTGGTCTCTAACTTTATCATTATATAAAATTTTGTTACATATGTGACAATTTGTTGATTTATTAAAAATCTGAATATCATCTATTGTCATTATTATTTTTTCTACTTTAGTTAGGTACTGATTATAAATATCTGTTGCATCTTTAACAATTTTGTCAACAAAAACTTTTGATGCTTCTTCTCCAAAATAATAAACATGGTTATTATATGAATCCTTAAAACTACATTTAACATAATAACTAAAAGCACATGGAATGTGCTTTTGAATATTTTTTGTCTTACTACTTACACTTTCATTTATTTTCTCCAAAACTGATTCAAAATCAGCATAGATCACGAACGGAACATCAACTTGCTTCTGGTGGTTAACAAAAGATATGAACGCATCTTCGGGATTGGGCATCTTTGTTATCTTTTTTCCACACACATTTTTATGATTTTTTGAAATTGATTCATCATGTGTATGGTAAAGACACATATTACATACATAAATTTTGCCCTTATGTGAGGTTATACTAGATCGAATTAGTCTAAAATAAATAAAAATAGTTTTAATTATAATTAAAAAGAAATAAGTATATACATATATGTATATTTATAAATGTAAAGAAAAACTTACTTGGAAATATCATTAATGAGAATATAGTGAAACTGTTCACCGGAATGCAAAAGCAGTAAATTTATATGGATAGTTTTTTCCTCAATCGTTATATAATATGGTCCAACGATTGACTCACCATTATATCCAAATACATTAACGCTTACATCATTTTGTTTTTCAAACCTTTTAATTGATTTTAAAGGCAGAGGAAATTCTAATCCCTCAAAATTCAACTCCAAGTCATCCACAGCAATTTTATTATTATAAATATTAATATTATATGAATTGCACTTTCTTTTTTCTTTGTTGCTTAAGTCACTACAGAGTGCTGCAATTAAACACCATTTAAAGCAGAAAACATCTTTATTTTCCACATTTATGCATGCTCCTTTAATATTGCTTATGCTCTTGGGCAAGGGTATAAATTGGGATCCTCTTATAATGCTAGCCTTGTTTACATTTACTTCTACAAAATTTATTTTAGTGAGTGTCCATCCACTGTCCCTTTCCTGAAATTCACTCATTTTAGTGGATATTTCGTCTGCATGTTTGTCATATGACTCACAGATATCCTCAGCAAGCGTTATTAACATCATTTTGGAAATGTGCACAATTGATGCTAATTTAATTTCATCGTCCACCAATTTCATATACTCACATAACAACTCCATGTTAAATTTAAATGTAGTGTGTTTGATGCCGCATATTTTTAATTCTTCAATTACAATTGCCTTCGCATCTCTAAAGAACTCCTCCGGAAACAGAATTTCTTCCTTCTCATTCACTAATCTATAGGTTTCAATTCTTCCTTTAAAATTACTTTGTCTCACAGTTAATTTTTTATTAATATTAATTGTTTGACAATTTTCAATATGGCGATTTGTTCTCATATGCGCATTAAATGATGTTGTCGGTATTAATTCATTGCATTCATTACAATGCTTTTCATTAGCACTTTGAAGAAGAGGTGATTGGATGGTAGTATTGTGAGCTTCTTTATGTTCAATGAGTTTTCTTGAACTAATGAAAAGTTTCTTGCAGATGGGACAGTGGAGGTTAATGTGCACCTTAAGCATTTTGTTTGATATAGACATCTTGCATATCGGACATACTTCATAGTGATTACCATCAAAACTATTTGAAGTATTTTTATGCAATTCCATATGCTCTTTCAGCTTTTGTTGGGCCATAAATAACTTTTTGCATACACCGCAATGCAGATTTAGATGAACCTTAAGCATTTTTCTGGAAATATGCGTATTACATATGGAACATACTTCATATTCGTTAGCATCAAAACAATTAGAAGTATTCCTATGCAATTCCATATGCACCTTAAGCATTTTTGGACAGCTGAGCTTTGAAGAACAAATTGAGCAATATACAGGAGCCATTTTATTTTGTACTTTCTTTAACAACAAGAACTTATTTTTTCTTTTCTTTTGAACTTTCAAAAATGTTTATAACTGATTTTTTTTTTTTCTTTTGTATTCAACTTTCAAAAAAGGTTTACAATTGATTTTCAAAATTCTTTTTTTATTTTATTAGGTTGATGGAACTTTTTTCTTTTCTTTTGTTTTATGTTTTAAAAACTATTTACGCAAAAATCAATGTGTCAATGGCGGAAAATATGTCTTCACTTTGAGGAATGTTGCTGTATACTAACTAATGATAAAAACTTTTCTAGCTATCTATATACACAAAAATATAATGCATCCCAAAATTTTATTTATAACGAAAAATCAATTATTCGCTATTTTGCTACAATAATCAGATTAATGTTAAAATAAACAATATACAAATTCTTATTAAATATTATTGGGACACATTGTATTGCGAAAGAAAACAAACTGCAATTAATGTTTTGTTTTATAAACAAATTATACATTCTAAACAAATTATACATTCTAAACAAATTATACATTCTTACATGCTCACTCATGTTTATGCTTCTTAAATATAACAAAAAGGTCTCTTCATCAGATTAATGTTAAAATAAACAAGCAGACAAATCGTCAGCATTTTATTACAAAATACAAATTCTAATTCTAATTCTAATCTTATTAGGAGACATTGTATTGGGAAAGAAAACAAACTGCAAATAAGAATAACGTAATGTCATCATAAAGGGAAATACAATATTTCTTAATACAAAAAAAAAAAAACTAAATTCAAATATTTTGACTGTTGCATTAATTCTAAAAACTGTATTTAAAAATCCACAATATGCTCCATCTAGTTCGATATAGCATTGCCATCCACTAAAACTGAAGGGAAATACAATATTTCTTAATACAAAAAAGAACTAAATTCAAATATTTTGACTGTTGCATTAATTCTAAAAACTGTATTTAAAAATTCAAAAACGAAAATTTTCAACTGGTTTGGAAACTAGAAAAATTATGCTCTATCTAATTCGATATAGCATTGCCACCCAATAAAACTGTATTTAAAAATCTACAAACTTGTTTTTCAAAACCAAAAATTTTCAACTGGTTTCGAAACTAGAAAAATTATGCTCTATCTAAATATATCATTCCTATCACAGGGTTTGGGAACTAGAAAAATAGTTCGGAAATTGGATAACATCCATATAACCGCATAGAAAATGGTTCGTGAATTGGATAACATCCACATAACCGCAACCGCATTATCATCCACATAACCGCAACCGTATTACCATCCACATTACCAACCTTATTACCGGAACCGGATACTGCCAAGATCCCCATTACCTATCTACTCACCTCCAACCCTTCATATGGTCCCCATACAAAATATGTAATTTTCTCGAAAACCGACTCTAAAACAGACGGACGGACAGCCAGACAGAGATGAAGTCCAATGAAAGCAAAAAATTTTCAAATCGGTTCACAAATGGCGGACTTATGAGAGAACTACCGTAAAAAAATATGTATAATTATATATATATATATATATATATATATATATATATATATATATATATATATGTATATATTAACCCCCATATTCTTAAAATATATGTTTATGAAACGAATTTTCTATGAAAATTTCATAAATAAACCTTTTATTAATCAAAAATAATTTTATGAATATGGGGGTATATAATAGGGATGCCAAACGGGAAATCCCGAATCCCGAAATCCCGGGATTTTTTGGGATTGATAAATCCCGAATCCCGGGATTTATTTTTATGAGTCCCGGGATTTTTAACATATCAACTTTTATGTACAAAACTGTTCGTTTTTATTGCATTTTTATACTATATACAAAAAAATTATTAAAAATTATATTTGAGTTATATCTTTTATTGCAAATAATTCCCTTTTTTGAGTTTAATTTTTGTTTTTGGAACACAGCGAGTATTTAAAATTTTCATTTTTTGCTTGATATACATTAGGGAGATCGAACGGTTATTATTCGACCGGTTTTAACCGGTTATTTTAGCTTTGCCCAAGTCGGTTATTTTAAAATGCCCATTTTTCGAATATCGAATAAACCGGTTATTTTAAACCGGTAATTTATATACATTTTCCTTAATCTTGTAGTAGATGTATCCGTGATTTAAGTATTTTCTAATTGAATATTGGCCAAACTTAAACTTTTTATAAAGAATGTCAAAACAAAATGTAACAAAGGTCAAAAAACATTATGAGCACTGTAAATACAAACCGCTTATAAAAGCGTGTGTTCTTGTAGAAAAAAAAAAACAAAAAAGTAAATAGTAATTTGTGCAAGAGTATTATAAATATTAAATATATTTTTATATAAAGGTTATCTCTAGATATTTTTCGAATGCGATTAAAAAGACAAAAATTATAAGTTACAAAGGTTCTTCCATGTCACGACTTATTAATCACCTTTAATTAGTATACATGCTTGACATTAATGTGATCCGAATGAAACTTAACTCCGTTCGAAGTAGTTCTAAGGAGACGACAAATAATACTTTACTAAAATACGCTGAAAAAAATGAATCATTGGGTGAAATGTTATCCCGTTGTGTTGCCGAGCACGAAATGCCCGTTAAGGCACTAAAAACTCTTAAGTAGTAGTGGCATCTCTTAATGCTAAAAACTACAGCATTACGGCGGAATCAACGATATGGGAACAATTTCTACCAGTTTTATTTATTAAAACACAAAGTTCTAAAAAACAAATTGTTTTGTTTTTATTCAAATTAACGTTTTATTTTAAAAACTTAATTGCTTTTTGTGTTTTTAAGTATTCGAATTAAAACCGGTTAACCGGTTATTTAAAAATTGCTTAACCGAAAACCGGGTTTTTTAAAATAGCAACTATTCGTAATATTCGAAAACCGGTTATTGAAAAAAGTCGCATAATCGATCTCCCTAATATACATATAACGACTATTTCTGGAATTTTGTATTTTGCTTAATAAACGCCATTATTTTAAGTAGAAACGAAATTTGCAGATTCACATCTCAAGCCTTTTTTACAATTACGTTTAGCAAGTTCAGCTTTGGCTTAAGACATACATAATACCAAAATAAAAATGATTATTTTTATGCAAAATATAGAAATCAAGAAATAATTGTTATATATTAAGCAAAAAATAAAAATTATTCACGATCCAATTAAAGTTTTATTCAGAAACTAAAGAATAAAAGTTGATATAATTATAACAATTAAGTCGTAATATTGATGAAATAGCTCATATTCCTTCCGGTCCAATAATAATAAAAAATTTGCTTAAAAAACATACGGTAAATAATATAATTTTTTTTATATAAAAACACTATATGACGTATTCCTAAATAAATTATTTAAACTTGAAATCTGTTTTAAGAAACATTTGTATAAACATTTTGTTTTAAAATAAATTTCAAACGTACTTAAATTATTGATAATGAATCTCGCCCTCACCCTGGAGGTGTACTGCACTGCAGTCGACATAGTTTTACAGTTTTTAACTCAGCTATCGAGATCAATGAGGGACTACACTTTGCAGTGTATTAATGTCGTCACAGCTTAATTCACATTAAAAATTGAATTGCTTTCAAAAACTTGAAATAAATTGATCTAGAAAAACTAAGAGATACGTATATTTTTTTAAGCTTTTTTCAGAATCTGATCAGTTTGATCATGTGTGAGGCCAGTGTTATAAATATATGTATAAACTAATTTGTTTTGTTGTTTTCTTTTTTTAAAATTTATGTTATGTATATAAAATCTTTTGAATATACAAAAAGTGTTGTTTATTTAAAAAAAAGTCGTATCTTAAAGAAACACATTGATCCCGAAATCTCGGGATCCACAAAATACCGGGATTTCGGGATCGGGATTTCAAAATCCCGAATCCCGGGATTTTCAAAAATGAGTCCCGATTGGCATCCCTAGTATATATACATGACGAATTGATAACCTTTCTCCTTTTTTAAAGTAGGCTAAAAAGTAGCCGACGCATCAGGCATAAGGCAAAAGAAGAAAAGTCTGTCGAAGAATTAGACGGCCTCTTCGATATTGCTCATGTAAATGCGCTCACAAGGATGGAAATACAGAGGATATATATTATACATGTCAAGCAATTCTAATTCAGCCTCCAACAGCCTTCAGTATCAGTACCCAACTATAATTTTAAAAAAGTTAAAAGATTTAATATCTCGGTGTATTAATAAACAGCAAAAACGATACGCCTGTTGCAATAAACGAACGACTGCAAGCAGACGAAAGAGCTTTTTATGCACAACTTATGTGCGGCTTCCACAATACAAGTGATTCAACATGTAGAAAAATTTGTAAGAAAAGCACTCAAAAAACTGAAACACATTAAACTTTCAAATCACGACAAATACACCGAACACTTAAAATTTATTTCAACTAAAAAGTTTGTGATATTAATCAAAAAATTAATCTTATATATAAATACGGGAACAATTTTTTTGTAGTTGATTTTTAACTGCCGTATTCATAAAAAATAAAATAGATTTCAAACGTATTTGAAAGTAGTAAAAGCAGTAAGTATCTTAATGTCCACCGATTTTATTGAAACAAAAATCGTTTTAAAGGTATTTGGTATTCCAAATTTTTACTGCCGTATTCATAAAAACTAAAATGGAAATTAAATCTGTTTTAAGAAAAATTTGTATGGAAATTTTGTTTTAAAATACGTTTGAAATCTATTTTATTTTTTATGAATACGGCAGTTAGAATTAAAGAATTTAAAAGCGTTTTAATATATTTTGCAAAAACACGTAGACACATGTATTAACGGTGGTTGTTTTAAAATGTTTTCGTTTTTTTGTACTTGCAAACAGTCACGCACACACATGGGTGAAAAGAGTGCATTTTTTTGTTTTGTTAAAATGTGTACGTTGTTATTGTATGCATTAGCAGTAAATGTCACGTGGTCGAATTTCGGCCACCGGACGACACTAGTTTTCTATTAATTCGAATGTGTATTCTACGTTAAATTACAATTTATAAAACTTTCATACTTTAATAGTCTTATTCCTTCACTATTTTCCCGAAATATTTTCTATGCACTTAGAACACATATTGGAATTAATATAGAAATTTATAATAAAAATTATACTGAACATGATAACTAAAATTCCCCGATTCTATTTGTTAAAAAATTAATATAATTTACACCAGTAAACAAATAAATAGTATCAATTAAATATTGATACTTTTATTTATTTAAATAAATTTTAATGTAATAATAATATTAACCATTTAATATTTAATTGATGTATTATTATAATTTTGAATTCTTATTTATGTTACAATCGGCTTAATTTTGTTTGGTTGTGTGTTTAAAAAAGTGTTGCATGCTAATGCAAATACAGAACATATACGCGCTTTTGCGTTATTTATATCCGCTTTATTTAAAAAGTCTGCCGTCTTTTTAAATTTGTTGATATTGACAACATTTTCTGTAATAATGTTGCTGATATAAGTAAACGTTTAATTCACTTGATTAATATTTTTAATTAAGCTCGTTTATTTCCGAATAAAATCTAGAATATCGTTTTTGTTTTGATTGTTAGTTAGGCGAAGACAGCAAAAAATAAAAATAGATTTCAGTTAGAAAGTTTAAATTTGCGCCAGTAAACCAATTTATAGTATCAATTAAATTAAACACTTGATTGAACGTTTAATTCACTTGATTAAATTTTTAATTAAAACTGATTTTATTTTTGATTAATGCTTTAATTGGTGAAAAACTTTGGAGAATTTTTCTGTGAGGCAATAAAACTGATCTTATTTTTATTAATGGTCTGTGTGGGCCTTAGCCCTGGCTGATGCACATACGCTTTTGAAAGAAAAATAATTCAAAATATATACGGGGAAAGAGGGACGATGAGGATGATTTTATAAGAAAAATTTACCGAGAAATCAAAACAATACTTTACGCTAAAAACGTATTCTACCTTATAAACGAACAAAAGGAATAGCCCGCGGGGTAAGAATACCAGAGCCCAAGAAAGAATTTGTTACGCTGCCCCATCCAACACTACACGCAGAGGTCAACCTAGAATTAGATTACTTAATGGAGATGAAGATGACTGCAGAAAAGCAAATATTAATTGTTCAAGACAGCTCAAGACAAATTCGAATGGAAGAAGAAAGTGAACAAGGCCCACACTAAAAGGTGATGATGTTTGTTATCAATGTAGTGCAATCAATAGAATTTGTAGGAGTGTGCGTTTATTTTAGATTTGCAATACAAATAACTCACGCGGTTTATTGAAAGGAAATAAACCAATGTGTTTTTAAGGGTTAAAAACGTAAGAATACTTTACCGTTATTTCATTAGGGTAATTCACTGAAGGCCGATTGTCAGGTTGTATATTTATGTAGTTTTATTAAGAACAACAAAATATATTTATTTAATCTTTTTTCAAATATATTTTCTTGCTGTTAATATAACTGCATACACAGAAAAAATTCTCCAACATTTTTCACCAATTAAAGCATTAATCAAAAATAAAATCTGTTTTAATTAAAAATTTTATCAAGTGAATTAAACGTTTAATCAAGTAAATTAAACATTTAATCAAGCGAATTAAACGTTAAATCAAGTAAATTAAACGTTTAATTGATACTATTAATTTGTTCACTGGTGCAAATTTAATTAAATTTTTAATTAATATAACAAATTTTTTAATTGAAATCAATTTTTATTTTTTTCTGTGTAACCATATATTCTGACAATCCGCTTTCCGTGAATAACCATATTGTCTATTCCAAGTGAATGAAACATATTTTTTTTTTTTTTTTGGTAATTTTTTTATTTATTTCTTTTTTTTTGAACAATAATTATTTTTCTTTTGTTTTTATTTCGGTTTTTAATTATTTTATATTATTCATTTATTATAATTTTCATTTCATTTATCTGTTTTCATCTTCATCATCTTTATTTCTCTTTATTAATTAATTAATTTATTTAGTTTTTGTATCATAATCATAATAATTCTCTATACAAATACATTCAATAACAACAATTTTTTTTTTTTTATTTATTTATTTAAATTTTTTTTTTTTGTGTTTTACTTTATAATTATTTTTTTTACTTATTTTACAAATACAATATTTATTAAATTATTATGTTTTGTTAGTATTATAATTAAATTTAGCTTAAAATTAAATTAAGATTAATGGATTTATTTTTTTTTAAATTTTTTTTTTGAAATCGTTTTTTCTTTCTGTAGTAAATTTTAAGAATTTTATTTTATTTTCTTTTGAATGGTTGAGTGGTGAGAATTATTGATTATTTTTTTGTTAAGTTTTCTTTATTTTTTTTTTAACAATTACGGTTTTTTTTATTTCAAGTTTTCCTTCTGTTGGTATTTGAAAAAAATTTTATTTTTATAATTAATTTTTTTTTATATTTTTCTTTCATTTAAAATTGTATTTTATTTTCTTGATGGGAAAAAGTTTTCATTTTTTAGTTTTGGTGGAAAGAAATTTGAAAAAGAAACTGAGAAGTTCTTTATTATTAATATGTTTATTTTAAAATTTATTTTGCAATTTTTACAAAGAGTTGGGTTTTTTGTTTCAGTATTTTTTTGAAATTTTTCAAAATCATATGTTTTTGGTTTAGATTTTTTTGTTGTTGTTAAATTTGGCAAATTTATTGGTTTTTTTTAATTTTTTTTTATTGTTTTATATAAAAAATTAACATTGATTTATTTAATGAGTGCCTTGTTAATGTCATGTCTATTTTGGGTTTTCTTTTTTATTAAAAGAATAATTGTCTAATTTTATAGATTTTTTTTTCTACTAGAAATAATAAAAATTGTTAAATTTTTAGTTTAAGAATACTCCTAATTTAAATGTAGTGTTAGTGTGTTTGTATGAAAATTTATTAAAATATGTATACAATTTTTTTTTAATAAACAACAACATTTCTTTTAGACATTTCAGATTTGGCTTTTTGCGAAAATATTTAAAAAAATAAAGTTAATTAGGGGCAGAGACTTGATATAACATCGAAAATGATTTGAAATTAAACGTCGCCAAACGTCGAGTATAAGAACGTTTTCCTTAACAACATAAAAGAGGGGAACTTTTCGTGGATTTCTCAATAAGATGAAATAAGCATGAGTTAAAAATTTTATATATATGTTACATCGACGATGCCTGATGCAAAATCAAACCTTTTCCGTGAAGCGCCTAGCTGTTAATTGCCCTTTCCATTTAGGAAGGTCTGCAAGCGCATTCTTAATAAACTTATGCAATCTGTATACCTAATTTATTAAAAAAAAAAAAAAATTAACAAATTTTTCCGTTTTTACCTCGTAATTTAAAATTAATTTCTTTTCTTTCTCTTAGGTCCCCACAGAGCCTCTAATTTATATGTATACCAAATTTGGTGAACATAAAAAATTAAAAAGTACTGTATGTTTTAATCTGCATCATATGCAATCTGTGTATCAAATATATTAAAGAGAAATAAAAGTACCAACTTTTTCCCGTTTTAACGTTTTTAAAAAGTATCCTTATTCAATCTGGGCCATATGCTTACCGTCTACCAAATTTAGTCCAAGGCCATTAAGCGGGCTTGGTGTGAGTGCGCCACAAACTACAAACAAACAAACTTTCACATTTACAATATTAGTAGGATTTTATAAATTCAAATTTCCATTCTCAGATAAGGCCTGTCAAAATACATCTTTTAGGAACGACTTCTCAAATTTTTAAAAAATACTCAACTTCAACAGTTATCAGTGACCAAATTATCGATGATTTTGACCATATTTTGGTTAATTATTATATTACGGTTAATTTCGACCAAATGATGGTTATGTTTATGGTAATACTTAACTAAAAATGGATACCTGCAAGCACTTACATAGTTGACCAACCATTGTGTGTTGCTCTTAAATAATAATTACCCCCCAATCCTTTTTTTAGTCCACGAAGAACAAAAATAGGCAAACCAATAAGCTATTCCATACACAGAAAAAATTATTCAATTTCTCCAATCACCAAATGTATTCCAAATTCATAATATCAATCAAACAAGTTGTTGATTTTGCACCTATTACCTATAATTGATAACTAATAATTTTAAAATTTTGAAAAAATATTTTCAATAAATCATATTTTTAATTTTAATTAAAAAAGTGATCAAAAAACTTTGCCATTTCAAACAATGTGTTAATTTATTTAAATAAATATTGACAATTCCCAACAACAATTCTACATGTTTAAATTTTTTGATTTTAAACGAAAAAAGTCAATTAAGATTTTTTGTTATTTAATTAAAATTTTAATTGAAAATTTATTTCAAAACAACTAAAATGTTAATTAAATCAAAATTAAATTTTAAATTTTCTTTCAACTAAAAAAATAATTGATTCAATTATCACATTAATCAAATTTAAATGCTTTTTAAACCATTTTTTTAATTGATAAAACACTTTTTTCTGTGCATGGACCTTTAAGACAACCTAACAGCCTGTTTAAAAGTGTGGCCTCTAGACAGGAGCTATTGCAACGGTATTTGGCGCGATTTTCTTTATATATATAATTTTTATATAAATGAGTTTCTCCCTGGTTTTTATATTGTTCAGAAAATAGTTTTTTTTATCGATTAAACAAATTGTTTAAAAAGTATTTAAATTTAATTAATGTGATAATTGAATCAATTATTTTTTTAGTTGAAAGAAAATTAAAAATACTATTTTGATTTAATAAATATTTAAGTTGTTTTGAAATAAATTTTCAATAAAACTATTCATTAAATATCCAAAAAAATTAATGGATTTTTTTCGTTTAAAATAAAATCTTTGATATTACCACAAAACGAAATGTCAAAGTAGAAAAGGATTATATTTTGCTAATCTCTTTGAAAAAATAAGTTAAAATGTAAACAAATTAATATTAAATAAATACTAAAAAAAAAAAAAAAAAATAAAATAATTTAAATTTGTAGAATTGTTGTTGGGAATTGTCAATATTTAATTAAATCAATTAACTCATTGTCTGAAATGGCAAAGTTTTTTGATCATTTTTCTAAATAAAATTAAAAATATAATTTATTAAAAAAAATTTTCAAAATTCAAAAACTTTTAGTAATCAATGGTAATAGGAGAAAAATCAATAACTTTTTTTGCTTGATATTATGAATTTGGTATAAATCTGGTGATTAGAGAAATTTTTTAATTTTTTCTGTGTAAAGGTATGTTGAGAACTAACAAATATTTGAAGAAAAGAAATCCAAAAAAGCGTGAACAGTAAATTGAATAAACTTTAGCTTTATTTATTACAATTTCTACGGAGTGTCGCGGACGCTATGGCTGGTGCTCAGGAAGACCGATTCTAGTACACTAAAAGGCAGGAGTAAGGACTGCGTTAGAACCAATATATCAAGAACGATAGAACACAATATTACGCGATTGACGAATTTTTTTGTAAGAAATGTATGCATTTTGGCAGGCAGCCTCACAATTAAACAACAACTATCTCAAGTTTGTCAGCTTGAAATTATTAGCCAAAAGGAATGCAGTTTGCTTGACGTCATTTTTGCGTCAAGTGCACAAGATTTTAATTTTTATTGGGATGGCGTAATCTTTATTTCTATTATTCTTGCATGAAAGAGCCACTGCATGACAGGCAGGAGGGCAGTGTTGCTGGGATCTGAGTCTTCGGGTTTGTGTAGGTTACAGATCAGCAGGCTGAGATGGCTGGGTAGTAGTTTCATGTGCAAATTAGAAGATGTTTCAGGTGGTGGGCTCGAGAATATGACGAAATTTGGTATGGGTATGATCTGGCTGTATAACAGGCGGCTGGGAAATAGGCCTATGTAGGGCTTTTGTGGTACTGTGTAGGGTTGTATTTTCCTCTCGTCTGAAGGCAGTTTCCGCTATTTCTTGTGCTTTCCTTCCTCAAACTTCCCAATTTCTTAAGTTCTCTTAGTTGTCGAGGCGCCACAATGGACTATACTTGTTTCTGATTGGGGGTGTGTAATTAAAATTCACACTTGTCTTTTACCCACGGGTGATTAATACAGAACTTTAACTGCGATTTAAAAAATAAGCGTTTTATATACTTAAAAAATTATTTTTTTTTTAAATTTCAAATTTTAACAAAAAAAAAAAAGGTTTCTATTTCAATAACTGTTAAGTAAAAACAAAAAGCACAACTGCTTAACCCATGTTTGCTCAAATTAATTTTTTTTCTCAAATATAAAACCGTTTTTGTTTTTACCTAAAGCAAGGCGAATTCATTCCAGGAAATCTCGGTAGTACAACAAGTACAACTCGTACAAAAACCGCAAGCAATTTGTTTTAGTAAAATCATTGTACAATGTCAAAAACCGTAACAAATAAAAACAGAAACAAAGATAATAAACCAAATTTTGACATCCAACAATTATAAACCTAAAGAAAAAAAGTTATCAGCAGGGCTTTTAGGATCACCTGTTATGAATTCGCCTTGACCTAAAGTAAAAAATAAATGCTAAATGACAACAAAATCAAAATTTTAAGAATGTTGGAGTAACAGAAAAAATTGGTGTATTTTTTTCATATTAATAGGAAAAACTTAATAAAAAAGCTTTGGTTTTTTTTAAAGAAATTATTGTATGTTAAGCCAAATTACTATACTTATCATTTTAAGACTTTCAATTTTTTTTAAAAAAAAAGCTGTTTTAGAAATTTTATTTTCTTAATTTTTAATATTTGCAAATTAATTTTAATTTTCAACTTAAGTCGTTAATGCTTTCTGGAGTTACAGGAAAGGTTTCTTAGCTTTTTATTCTTAACTTGTTGTACAAAACTTAAGACTTAACATTGTTTTATACGAGTATATAAAGTTTAGTACAACAAATTTTTAAAAAGCTTTAATATATTCTAAAATGTTTTCTAGTTAGATTTAATGTTAACGCAAAAAAAAAAGAGTTAAAAAAATTTTGTTGTTGTTGTTATATCAAATGTTTGCTAAACTGGAGGAAAAAGAAACACTTTCATTTTTAGCTCAAATCCTTTATGCTTCACACAAAAGCTTTCTTAGCTTTATTCCTAAAGTGGTGTGATTGTTGTTACCGTTTATTTGTTTTTTAAAAATAAATTAATAATTAAATTTATGATTTTAGGCATTTTCATGTTAACTATATTATATTTTAAGTAAAATAAAAATAAAACTTAAATTAGGAATTTATTAAAATGAAAATATTTAAATAAAAGTTTTAAAAAATGTTTATTAATTTTTTTATATTTCTATATATAAATATCTTCGGTTTTGTTGTAATTTGATATTTTTTATACTAAAATTTTAATTTGTTTTTAGTTTTATCTTCGAATTTATCTACATTTACATGAAGTTATAAATATTTTTTTGTGATTTTTTTCATGAATTTTTTATATAAAGTTTTTTTGGAATTTTTATTTTATTATTTTATATCATTGATTTTTTAAGACTAAATAATTTTTTTGTATTTTTTTCTAAATCCTTTTTTTTTTGTTTCTTCTATACAAATGTTCTAATAAAAAATTGTTTATATTTAATTTTGTTTAATTTATTTTAACCATTTTTTTTTAATCATTTTTATAACAATCAATTTTTTTTTAAAATATTTTTGAGTTTTTTGTCGTGTGTTATTATTCGTGTCTTTTTTTTAATTTATTTTTATTTAAAACGGTTAAATAGGCTTGATTTCTTTCGGAATTTATTTAATTATTTTTTGTTTATAAATTTAGATGTTGTCGTATGCTTAAATATTACTAAACTCTTTATGTACTTTTTCCGTTAAAGTAATTCGTCAGTTTAATTTTTTTTTTTTATTATTTTTATTTTTTTTTAAATTCTCATACCTTTTTTTTAAATAAGTAAAAAAATAAATTTTTTGTAATATAAAATAAAAAAACAATATTAATGAATATTTTTCAACTGCCAGCAGTTAAAAAATTTTAAATTATTAAAATTAATAATAAAAAAAAAAAAATAAAAAAACAAAAATAAAAAGTTCAAATTAATTAAAACAAAATTTTTTCAATAATTTTTTTAATGTTAACTGTTTAGAATGAAGGCATTTTAAATATTGCTATTGATTATTTTTTATTTTGTTTATACTTAAAAAAGAAAATCAAATAAAGATTTACAACGAATTATATGGGCAGTTTTTTTTTAAATTGAGTCAAGTTTTTGGAAAAATATAAAGCCTTAAGCCTTAATAGCACAAAAAGCTCCATGCTGAGACATGGATTTAAATATAAAATACAAAAGTTTAATTATTTGACATTAAATGTTAAATTGACTAGTTTTTTCCTGTTTTTTTTTGAAAGCTTTCTGGGATTTTTACTAAAAGCTCTTTTTATTTTTATGAAAAAGGACCTTTTAAATAAAGAAAATAGCCCAAAAATAAAAAGTAGGTTGAAAAATCATAAAAATAACTTTAAAGCTTTTTTTTAATCAAGCACATGTTCTGGACCATAAAAAAATCAAAAGCGAAATTATGATGTAAGTTGTTGAAAGCTTTTAACAACAAATAAAGGCTTTTGCAATTGTTCATTAATAAAATAATAAAACTGTTAATCTGTAAAAGCATTAAGCGATTAAAGGGAGTATAAGGCGATTAAGGGTACAATTAACAAGGAAAAAAAAACAAAAGTAAATACATTTTTTATATGACATTTTGCTATAAACGATAAAAGCTTTTTGAAAATATGTTTAAAATTGTTAATTGAAAAACCATTCTATTCTACGGTACAAATGTTTGGTGGTCAGCTCTGAAGGTTACTTCTCCCCTCCCAAGCCAGGTTTGAGCGTATAATGAAAATAACAGTAATAGGTGAAATTAGAACTACCCCTCCTTAGGCATTTACGATCTTGAACTGGTTACCACCAGACGAAAAATTGGCTGCAAACGCAGTGGTAAGACTAAGGGCCCTAGAGTATAGTGCGATTATAATATCGAAAATGCAAGAATTGTGTATGATATAAATTGGCTAACGGACGTTGATTATATCACACCTGCGAAAGTATTTGATCCTGGCTTCACAATATGCATTTTGGAAAGCAGGGCTTATTACAAAGACCTACAATTCTCGCGGATGAGATATGGATATTTACCGGCGGGTCCAAAACACTGCAAGGTATCAGTTCTGGTATTTACTCCGAGCAGTTAAACTGGAGCATTCCTGTAAGGCTGCCGAATCACTGCAGCGTCATTCAGACCAAGATAATGACAATATATACAGCCGCGGGGCACATTCGGTATGGTTAGATATCTGGCGGGGATATTCACATTATAACGATAGTAAATCGGCCATAAGATCCCTGGAAAGTGCGTTTATCACATCACATCAAAAGTCGTCCGAGGATGCCGGATGTATCTGGAGCAGATAGCGAGACATTCAGTGGTTACCTCCTATTAGGTCCCTGTATACAGGAGCATACATGGAAACTGTGAAACTGTATGGCTGATTCGTTGGCGCATGCAGGAACCATCTTGAATCGTAGCTGTACGACATATGATGTATTTGTTTCGCTCCCAAGGAATAAGCAACTTATTGCACACAAATATCATCCCAGTGCCAGTCAGAGTTGGTTTGATGAAACTACATGTGGGGACACCGCGAAAATCTGGCCCATCATACATGAAAAGAGGACACGCAAATACGCCCAAAGATTGTGGCTGCCTTACAATGACCTCTGCAGAAGTTTCGGCGACGAGAAGGAGATGGAGAAGTCAACGGAACATCTTCCCTGTCACTGCCCGGCATTCGGAGACATATGACTTATACCGTTTGGTCAAAGAATCCTTAGGGACAAAATCTGTCACTCTGAAATTGATTTGAACAGCCAGATGGTTGGGCGAGAGTTTCAACGCCCAGGTAACGTAGGAACTTTGGGAACCCACATGAGCTATGCTTAATTGTGGCTGGCTGAAGAACCTTACTTAGCCTAGTAAAAAAAATACAAAAAAAAATTTATAAAATGTGCCTTGCAATTGAGGGCCTTTAAGCACAAGGAATTTAAGTGCTTGTTTTAAATTGAGATTACATTTGGAATTAGTAGGTGAAGTTCAGAGAAGTCCAGAACACAAGAGATGAATGTGGAATTCTTATCCGGTAGCGAGATATGGCAACTAATTCTACCAGTTCTCTTTAAAATACCTGTTTCGTTTGGGGCACACGGGCATATGAGCACTTACTCCCAATTTTTTAAAAAAAAGGCACTTAAGCCCCTTGTGCTTTAAGCCCCTCAATTGTACTTCTTTCTATAAACATTCATTAGTTTAAGGCGGAACTTTCTTTATTTTTAACACTTAGATTTTTGGCAATTTTAAAAAACTATTTATATATTTAAACTCTCTGGTTTTTTATGATAACGATATCATAAAATTTAAGACAAAAATTGTCTTACTTATATCACGACCTTTGGACGACAATTTTCTTTATATTTGCACCTAAACTACATGTAAAGGTAGAAGTACATAACACGCGTTAATTCGTCGACGAGTATCGTGCGTTCAAAAACTTTAGCGTTTTTATTATTTGTTTAACAATTTTTTTTTTAAGAATTCCAAGCATCAGCTCTTTTTTTTTATACGATAATGTATGTTTTACAAACTCTTCAATAAGTTTTTCGTCCATGAATCACAAATTTGTTAAATTATTCTTTTTTGTTGTCAGCTGATTACTTGTCAAAAATAGACAACGCAGTAAAAAGTTCAAAGTTAACCAAGTTTCTGCCGCGTACGCGTCAAAAAGTTCTTTGTGTAACTTGTTCTATGAAAAAACACTAGTATAACTTTTTTTGGCAGAAGTCTACAGAGCGCGCGCGCACTAACGTGTGTTATGTACTTCTACCTTAAGATAGCAACTTGATATCCTAAGATCGCGATTTATAAACTGCAAAAACTAAACGTACCAAAAAGTTTTTAAATGACGTTGTGTAACTCTTAAACAAAAACGAAAATGTTTCCTTCAAACCTTCAAAAGCTTTGCAAAAACCGATTCATAATAAATAAAACAGGTTTATTAAAGAAAATTCGTTTCATAAACCTTTTATTAACCTGTTTTATTTTTTATGAATAAGGCCGTCAGGATTTAAACTTCATTATTGATTTACTTTTGAGTAATTTACTAAAAATTTTTTTGATGTATATCAAGAGGTCAAGTAAATATAAGCCAATCTTTTTATCTCTTTAAATTTACTTTTTTTTACTGTATTTTTTACGCTTTGATTGACCGATTTTCTGTTTTTCATAAAACTTTTTTTTTTTTGTGAAATACTTTTTTGTTCCTTTTACTTAAAGTTTCTTCTGGTTTTGTTTTATTACACAAATTGTAAAACTGGTAAATATTTTAGAGTATTTAGAAAAGTTCAACAACATATTTTTAAGTTTTCTGGGAATTTTACAAAAAGTTGTTTTTAGATTCTAAACAAATAATTATTTTTTGACAACTTTTTATCTCTTTACAAAGACCCCTTTCAGACTCGGCAAGTTAGTTGCGCAAGTAACTTGCCGAGTACAACAAAGTCTGTACTTAATTATTTTTTCCGTAACCCGAGCTTACCGCTGACATCTACAAACCAAGAGTAGCGCAAGGGACTTGGAATAGTCGGAAAGGTGTCAAAGCGTTTTTTTATTTTTACAAAAAAAAAAACAAAAAAAAAAAAATTTAAAACGGTTTACAAAAATGTTCTGATCGTTAATTTAAAAAAATTTAGATCACGCACTTAGAATGTATTAACATAAACTCTTTTTTTTATTAGATTTCATCATTTTTTTAGTTCTCGTATCGATATTCGTTAACTCTTTATAAAAAAGTTTCTATTCTTATAAACAAAAAGTTATAAGATTTTTTAAACGCTTTTGCTTAATTACTTTTTTCTGAGGTTTTTTAACCGTTAATATTAAAAACAGAAGTCTAGATTCTAGAATGTATTTTTTTTATTAAAGAATACACAGCGTTCTCAGTTTTGGGGATTTATCCTCAAATTAAGGATTTTTCTTAGAATTGGGAATACAAATTTCGTGAAAATCCCAGGGATTTTTTTTTGGGATAAGCACTTTTTTGCAGGGGATTTTTGGATAATATATTACTATATATTCCATTTGTGCAATGGCAAGACCGATTTGGTCAAGATGGGGGTAAAAATTGAAGTATTTTTTGGCGGTTTAAAACATTTTCAAGAGCTTGCTGAAATAGTTTTAAATATGCGTTTTGTACCAACAAGCGTTACTTCTGTTGAACGAATCTTTTTCTATAACACAGAGTCTCCACCTGAGATAAGATATAAGATTTTTATATCAGCAAACGTCAAATTCAATCGCAGAGAGTATTATCTTAGTGTTAGTATTAATATTATAATAAATGTTATGAGACAGTTGTTATAAGAAATCTTATAACAACTATCTTATAAGATGAGCTGTCAAAAATACACATACATTCACACAATTAAAACAATAATAAGCCACCATTATTAAAATGTGTAAGTTATTAATGCAAAAAGTGCCAATATTGTGAAAAATGTTTAAAAAAACCATATTTTAAACTAAAAAGTCCAAAAACTATAAAAAGGAATAAGACGATACAAGTTTACTGTACGAGAATCAGTCGATTATGAAATCTTATAAGATACGTGTTCCCCTTGTTTAATATTAAGATTAACATGAAGAAATATATTGTCTCACTCTGCTGACGTTCTCTCTGGTACTATATCAGATATTATCTCCGGTGGAGACCCTGTGTAATGAAAACAACCATAATCAAAATTTGCAACAGAATGACTTATTAGAAGCTCTTCTTGAAATAACACTTTGAAAATAATGCAGCTTGCTGTGACAAATTTATTCAATCATCTCAACCAAACGTAAAAGAGAAAAGGATAAAATCAATAAAACAGCTGATGATCAGCTGATTGGTAGAGTTCAGGCTCAACTCTGATAAATAAACTAAACATTTAAACATTCTTTTTTAAGAGAATAAAAACTTGACTCGTTGCAATAATTAAAAAAAAACACATTTTTGTCATAGATTTCAACATGTTGAAGAAAAGAAATGAACTAAACTGAATGTCTTGATTAATTCAATAATTGAGAAAACTAATTTTTTTTATGTTTGTTCTTGTATTTTGATAACAGTTTAATAAATATTTATTAATCTATTTATTTTCAAATGACAATTTGAGAAAATGTACAAGAATCTAATTTATATTTTATATATATTTTGGTTTTTTTATAATAATATTATTAATTATTTATAATTAATTTGTTTTAATGGTATTAACAAGATTTGCTTCTATTTTTGTTGTTTTTTCATTATTCAAAATTATTATATTTAAGCTTTTATATCAAAAATTTAAACTATTATTATTTTTTTATAGTTTTATTTTAAATTCTATTATAAGTTTCTTTTTTTCTTCCGTTAATATTTTTATAAATATTTTTTTTTAATAAAGACTCTTAAATTATTTATTTATTTTTTTATATTTAAGATTACTGTGCGCTTTATTTTTTTTCAATAAAAAAAAAAAAAAAAAAAAAAAAAAAAATTTAATAAATTAAATAATTAAAAGAAAAAAACTAATTATAAAGAAATAAAATTAATTAAATTTTTTAAATTGTTTAAGTAATAAATTTAGTTTTTTTTTTTATTTTTTTAAGGGGGAAAATTTTGCTGTTATAGATTTTTTTTAGTATTTGATTTTTTAAGTTGAAAACTCTATTTTTGCTTAAAGAAATTGTTTTGTATTTAAATTTATTTAAAAGGTGGCTGATACGAGATTTGTTCTGTGTTTTCTTTTTTTATTTTTTAAGTTTTATGACACATTTTTTTTTATAAATTTTAACAAGTTTTTTTATCTTATTTTTTTAAGAGACATTTATTTTTTTTTAATATAATTTTTTCATATAATGTCTTGTTTTACAAGCTAAACCTATAAGAAATTATAGGTACTTTAATTATTTATATATTTTTTATAATAATTATTTAATAATTTATTTTATTTATTATTTTTCTCTATAAATATTTAATTATTTTTTTTTTTTGGCAGTTTTTTGGTTTTATAAATGAACTTATTTCTTGTTAATTAATTTTTTTCTTTTTTTTTAATTAAATATAATTTAAATATATTTTTTTTATGTGTCTGTTTTGTAATAAAATATGTTTTTTGTTTTGTTTTTGTAGTTTTATTTTATTTTACATTTGTGTTTTATTTAACAGATATTTTGTTCTTCTTGTTGTTGTTTGGATTTTAATTTCTTTGCATTTCTTATTTTAAATACCTTTTGTCTGTTTTATTGATTTTTTTGTTTGCATTCAAGTTAAAAATAAGTTTTTATAAAGAAGAAATAAATTGACAGCTTCCTTAAAATATGCTAGTGATTTCCGTAAATATAACAATAAACCGGTATGCATAATCAGCTTTAGGACCAGAGATGGGAAATGGAGTTTCTAGTTTTGTGCCAACTTCAGTGTTGCCAACAGGGAACAAAAATTTTTAAGCACACTCAAAATATTATGTAGGTAAATTACAAATAAAAATTCATTTAAAACAATTAAAAATTTATTTAAAAACGGATCATTTTCATTTCATTTTAAATAAATCAATTTAACATCAATTTTTGAATTTTTTTTTATTTAACAGTTTATTACGTAAAATTTAACAGTTGTGGCTTTAAAATAATATAATTGAACTGACAAAAAATCAAACTACATAACAGTATTAGTCAGGAAAAACATTTTTTTGGAAGTTTGTTTTTTGAATAACAAACATAAATGTAAAAAATAAATTGATTCGTAAAATAGCAATATTTTCATTAAATTTTAACAGTACGGAAAACGAATTTAATAACCTACAATCAGTTACTGTAATAATTTTATGAGTGTTTCTTTTGGTTCCAAATAACTAAAAACATAAAAAATTACACAACAAATATTGAAAAAAAAAGACATTGCGACAATTCAGCTGCTGCAGAAGATTGTTTCCTGCTAAAATAAAAACTTGACTGATGCAGTTGTCGCTAAGTCGCTAATAAAAAGAAGAAAATGGATGTATATCATGTCAAAAACATCAATTGTCTCATCAGTAATCGGATATAAAAATTTTTATTTTTTGAAAACAAAAAATTGTCTCAGTTATAAAAAACCTTACAAATATACCTTTAAATTGTTTGCTGGGATGCTTCTTTTATTTTGCCGAGCCTTGAAGAAATTTTTAATTTAAAGCTCAGAAAGGACGGAAAAACGTACAACGAAATTAATATTAGAAGTTAATATCCTGATGTTTTTTGTTTTAAAGTTTCTTCCGGAAACAAAATGTGTTATTCTTATTTAGCTTATTTTGTAGGATATTGCTAAAGTAGGTGTATATCTCCGATCTTGTACAGCACAAGCGAAAACGTAAAAATTTTAAAAGTGTATTCCTCAATAGAGAATAAATGAAAGACCGCCTTTAAACTTAATAAAACTGTTTAACTCTTAAAACCAAAAACTTAATGTAACAAAGCACTATAACAAAATATATTGAACAAAGTTCTCTTGACTTCTTAGGCCGCTCAATAACATGGACTCCGTTGCTTGGTGATGAATTGGATTTTCAACCAGATAATGTGTCGTAAATGATCGGTGACGTCGCCGCCACCATCGTCTCCGTTGCCACCAATCGTTAATATTAAAATTATAATAATAAAAATAACGATAATTACCTTTTTTACTATTATAACTAGTATTTGGACTAAAACTAAGATTAGATTTAATAATATTTTTCATATGATTATTGTATTTCATTTTCAAAAATGACCTAAACAATAACGGCATTATTAACATTAACAATATCTTAAAAATCATTATCATCATTATAACTATCATCATTAGCAGCAATAGCATGATCTTGGAAATCATGCTGATCTTCAATAGGTTATATAACGTAAACGTTATAGTTGTTAAAATAGACGTTGAAGTTAACGTAAACGTAAATAAAAACGTTTTTAATAAAACGTTGTTGCTATTGATCGCTTTGTTGGGCTTAGATTTAAGTTTATAATAATTATAATTATTATAATAATTATAACAATCGCTATAATCATAATAATAATAATAACGATGATGATGACAATAATTATTATTATTATTTGGAGTTAAACTAAGACTATTAAAGATTTGTTTGTTGTTATTTGAATTATTTTTAATATTATAACTTATTATTATAATAGTTATAATATTATAACAAATAGTTTTGTTATTATTATACGAATTTATTATAAATATATGAGTTCTTGTTGTAGTAGTATTAAATTTAATTATAGAAACTTGCTTATAATTTATTTTCATTATCATCATATTGTTGTTTTTGTTGTTGTATTTAGTATTATTTTTATTAAAATTACAAGTACTAAAATTATATTTAAATTTCTTTATATATTTATTATAATAATAATAATTATTATTATTATTATTAATATTTTTATTACAACTACAACTAAATATTTGACTACAACTACAATAATAATTATAATAATAATTATAGTAATGGATTTGATTTTTATTTAAACTAAATTTTTTCGATTTCAAATTCTGGCAACCTAAATCTCTTAAGATGGACCAACAGCGCCTTAAACCATCATTTATCTTCGTTCTAGTGGTTTTTGTGTTTCTTATTAGTGTTGCCAAATTCTTAAATTTTCGTTTTCTTAGTTTTTGTCTTTTCTTAAACAATAGTAATAAAAATTCTTTATAATTTATTAGCAAAATCAAAGAGGGAATTTTTAAGATTTTCAAATTCATTTTAACACTCGTACTACGTAGAATTTGTCTTAGATATCTGTCAATGAAATATTTCTCTCTTAAGGATTTTTTATGATCTATTGATGTTTTTGTTCCGTTATACATTTTTATTAAATATTTAATAATAATTTTAGACTCATTGTTATCATACCATAATTCAACGACCTTTTCCTCGCACCTTTTCCCCTCATTCTGCATAATTTCGCGAGTTTGACAACTCTGGCACATATATCCCCTCTGGAAGGCAGTATTAGTTGTTTTGTGTTGTTGTTGATGTGTAAGTTGTTGCTGTTGCTGTCTCTTGTCCTCGTTAAAGCGCCGTATTCTCATAAATCGAGCGCTATAACAGGACCACAGACACAACAGAGTACTCAGCCATATTAAGAGCTTTTGCGCCTCTTTATTTTTGCGATACGAACCCAACATATCGGCCGATGATATATAATTGGTGGCATAGTAGGGTATGTTGCAGCGACTTTGTACTGGTGGCAATGCACGGCAATTTTCCGAACTGGGGTATTCGGGCATATCGTCGGCATTATCGTCGTAGTAAAAGACTCCGTCGCAGAAGGCATAATATTGAAGGCGTTCGGCTAGTCGTGTAGCATTCTCAAATGCTGTATCATTGCGTACCGCAATCGCTACGGTGGACATTTTAAGGCCATTCTTTTCTTCGCCAATTTTTTGCTGTATCTTGGTTTCCACTCTTATCGTGGCAGCAGTGTCCTCCCGGCCTTTTGTTTTCATTGTTATATTGAAAACTTTCGTTTCTCTCTCTTCGCTTAAAATTTCGGCTTCTCTATCGATTTCCGTCTTGTCCCACATGTCATTGCAGTACGTGCAAATGCCATCTGCAGAATTGCTGCAGTAAGTGTAGCAACAGTCATTGGGTCCATGGCTGGCCTTTCTAAGTTGTTCCTCAGTTTCGGCAATATTGTAGTCTAAAATAATATTTTTCAAATTGTTATTAGAAAAATGTGGAAATGGATATGCAACAAAATCATCATACCTAAACATAAAAATGTTGGTTCACCGGCATATTGTGTTGGCATCGATGGCGCACGATCAGCTGGTAAGAGATATGGACATTTTTGCTCTACAGTTTGGCACACACTTAGGCAGGGTCGTATTCTTCGTCTTTTACGAAATTCAAATTCTTTGCGTTTTGATCTGAAACACAGAAATGGTATTAGGAAAAGATACATGGAAATTAAATGGTAAGTCTCTATGTGTTTGGACACTCAAATATTAAGGTAATATATTTAATATTTTATACCTTTGCAGCAATTATTGATACTTTACAACAGCATAATGTACCAAACCATCAGAAAACCTCATTCTAAAAAATAATTGACTACCCTGTGATTTTTTGACCTTTCCTTTCAGTTTCAAGCTGAATGCAGCTGGCGTATGGAAGACAATTAATTTCAGACATAAATATCTCAGAGAATTGACAACCGATCATCCACTCCAATATAATTTGTAATTGTAACTTTTAGTAACCCTGCAGCTTAAATTGTAACTAAAGAGGTTTTGGACTAGTTAATTACTAGTTGTTAGGCATCGGAAAAGGACAGGAATAAAAGAGATGGTGAAATTTGTTTTATTCATGACGACATTTGTTGTAGAAACAACAACAACACTACAAAATTCGTAAACAAATATTTACTTGTTCATTGTAGGAACGACAACAAGACCCCTTTCAGACTCGATAAGTTAGTTGCGCAGGTTTCTTGCATTTTTAATGTAAGATATTCTGAATATACGGACCGCATTAAGAAGGTCCTAGCATTTAATTCAGTTTTTTTTTCAAATTCCATTGTTTAAACCAAATTTTACAATTCAAATCACTTTTCAAAAAAAAAAAAAAAAAAAAAAACAAAAAAAAATTAAAAAAACAAAAAAAAATTAAGACAGAAATGGAAAAAACGTCAAAAAATTACGTAAAATTTCAGTAAAAACTAATTTAAAGTTGCTCAATTAAATTGCTGAGTGTGAACATAAAAACGATTCACAATTCAACAAGAAGATAAATATAAATTTTTGGTTGGTGTTTCTTTATTGAGAGTTCTTCTGCAAAGAACATGCAACATGTACAATAAAAGTTCAATATGAGCATTTCCATGTTATCGTACGTGACATTTGTACGCTTTCAGAGCGATAGAGATTTTGCAGAAATAGTCATAACTGGAAAAATTTTGTATCGTTATGTTTCATTTCAAGAGTATTATATATGAAAAAATAGTTATCGCATTCGGAACCTTATATCTAGGAAAATAGGTGCATATGGTGCGTAACATAAAACGGAAGCGCTTTTGGGGTGAATGTAAAAAATGCGATAATCTGCGAATTGTGGGAGGTATTTTTGCTTTTTTAAATTTTTTTTACATAAAACTACATATTTTTCCTTTTTAATCCGTAATTGGAAAGAAAAAAATTTTTCTGGAAGGTTTTATAATGAACAAAATGTAATATCGTTCGTGACATACCGTAAATATATTAATACAATTACTTAAAACAAACAAGTAAGAAAGTAAAGTCGGTCAAGCCCGACCATATGATACCTACACCATAAAATTAAAAAAAAAATTATTTTCAGAGTTTACTCCAGAACAGAATTTTGCTATGAGATTAGGAATTATATAAAAGTTATTTGTGCCGAATATTATTCAGATATCTTCAACTATATGAGATTTGTTTGCCTCTAACCGATTTAAGGAGGGGGGTTTATATGGGATATATAGTTTATTTTGAACCTACCAGCACAACATTCCGTCATGACGTAGAACCTATCGAAAAAGTTATTTAGTCGGGAGCTAAGTTTCTCTTAAGTTTAATCCCGATAGGTGGCGCTGTCGTGAAATTAAATTTTTTTTTATTTATGGTACGATTTGACTTAAATTCACAAAATATATTTATTAAACAAAAATAAGTTTCCTGATAAAATTTGGACCCGGTAGTAAGCGCTGGGGTTAAGTTATTAACAAAATTCTACAGTATTTAATTTTGTATTTTAATTTAAAAAATCCCGAGCAGCGCCGGGACCGAACACCTAGTTAGCTATAAAATCCTTTGCATAGTAAAGTTAAATGTTTTTTTACTTTCTACCATATTTGAAAAAAATTTTCAGGGTTTTATTTTCTGAGTCGTGGTTGACATTCTCATGGAAATGCCCATTTGTTACATGTCTAACATGAAAATTAATTATAATATTTACTCTCTATCTCCGGACTGGGGGTTAAGTGCATAGACTTGTTCTAAAATATATTTATATGATGTCTCTGAAGCTTCTTCTCACTTCTGCTTTGCTTTGGGTTACAGTCGTACCTAAACAAGAGCGGAAAGCGGAACGTTTTCTTCCGATTAGCTTTTAAGCTTTTTAAACAAGAGCGCCAACGTTGTGTCACGAACAGCAGTGTTAGAAATTCAAAAATGGAGATAGAACCGATAGATTGGCCAAAAATAGCTAAATTGTCTTATATATTTACGATAGCAGCCAACTTCACTACTAGACGCGTTAAAGTGTTTACGCCGCGCAATTTAGGAATGCTTCATAAAATTGTAGGGGCATGACAATTTTGACAACTAAAAAAGGCGTGCTGCTTTTGTTTAGATACGGCTGTTATAAAGCAATAAGTAGAAGGGAAATTGCAACATTTAATTCTGCTTTAATAATACTAATACTGCTAATAAACCAACTAGTTTAAAGCTATTATAAAAATACATCAAATGAACAATTTTGGCTCTTATGGCAACCCTACTGTTTTGAGTTGTTTTGAGTAAAAGCCAACCAGTATATTTCTAGCTAAATACTAGTTACTTTGTCTGTAGGTAAATAAATAAATATGGCGGATCAATTAAGGAGATCTGTGCGCTGTCTTCATCAGTTGGTTGAGATTCCACTGTCGTGTTGAAAAGTATTAAGGAAAGCGATGGTTCATATGGCAGTTAAGCCGTATGTGGAAAGACAATAATGTATTCGATTGGGTCAACGAAATAATTGATTTAAACGGATCCAAGGGGGAGGTCTGATAAGGGACATAAAATTTATATATAAAAATGTATGAAAAAATTATTTTCATAAAAATTGTATAAATACGTCAGTTCCGTTTACAATCTAATTAAAGTTTTAAAAAATTTTTTGATACAAATATGGCTCTGAAATTTTTCCAAGAGAGCCCTCGTAAAAATGTTTTATAAGTATGTAAGTATATTATACCTTTTTAATAATTTTGTTATCACTGAATTCTTAACATGAAAAGAATCCTCATTATTGGCAGTCGATATGAAATTAAAAGATTGTTGTTGTTGTTCTTTTTGTCTCAGCATTTGATGTACCGTTGATGAGGATGACGATGATGAGGATGACATTGATGGTCTGTTAACAACGAAGTCGGATGTTGTTAAATTATCACTGCGTTTTTGTCTTTTATTCGTTGATTTATGATGAAAATTGTGTCCGAATGTTAACTCATTAGTCGCCTTAATGCTCTGGTGATGTGTTGCATTTGATCCGAAAGGATTCCTTGGACTTGTTGTCTGCGAATTGTGTTTGATGATGATGTCATTAAATATTAATGCCTGGGTGGTGATAGTAGAGGGATGCTGTTGCAGTTGTGGTTGATTTTTCTGGTGAATTAAAATCGCGTTATAATGAATGTCATTTATTTTGTA
Organism: Pollenia amentaria; assembly: GCA_943735925.1. Lineage (NCBI taxonomy): Eukaryota > Metazoa > Arthropoda > Insecta > Diptera > Polleniidae > Pollenia > Pollenia amentaria. The sequence goes on along the minus strand of OX031010.1, from coordinate 174,610,067 downwards.
ACTGCTGCTGGCGTTAGTGTTTTTGCTATTGTTATTTATTAATTTATGAATGGGATGTTGTTGGTGTTGCTGTTGAATGTTTCTTCTTTTAACATGATGTTGTTGCTGCTGCTGTTGCATGTAAAAATGTTGCTGATAATTGTTGGCATTGTATTGCATGTCATGTTTATTGTTGTCGCTGTTTGTTAAAAAATTCGATGTGACTGTTTTTGGTGTCATTGCAGATGACGTGTCTGTTTCATTGCTGTTTTGAATCGCTGATTTTGCTGTTTTATGGGAGGTAGTCATGTTTGAGGCCATGGTGGTATTGTTTTTGTTGTTAAATGATTTGTTATGAAATTTTTCCGAATGTTTCGGACTATTAAAATGACCACTGTTGCTAACCACACTTGCACTTTTCACAGTAGTAGTTAAAATTCGAGGTGGATTCATAACATCGCTGGTCTCAGCAAAATACGGCACCAATGTACTGCAAACCCAGCGTCGATAAGCTTCCTATAATGACAAAAAAAAATATTTCAAATTAGCAAAAGTTATAAATGTTTAATTTTAATATTCATATATATGAAATAGTTTTATCAGTGTAAACCCCAACAACACAAACTGTTATATATTTGTGTCTAGTCGAGTGCAGATTGTTCGCTTTGCCAATTTGTCCCCTTTGGCCAATTTAGGCATTCATTTTTGTCTAGTTGATTGCAAAAATAATATACATAAATAATAAAAAAAGTTTACTTAAATACCCTAAAGGCCAAAAAGGTACCCAGCTCTACACTTAACACATCAATTGATATTATCAACTCTAACACACAGACATTCACACCATAACACTAGTGAAAACTAGTGCTGCCAACTTTTCACCACAAAAAATGGCTAAAATATGACTAAACATGATTCTATTATAAAAAAACGTATAAATATTAACAAAAAATTTTAAAATTTATTTATTGCATTGAAATTTCACATAAAAGAATTTTTTGTTTGAATAAATACATTTTTGGGAACAATAAAATATTCATATGTCTTTCAATGCGGAATGATTTTTAGATACATTTATTGTATCCTGTACATTTGTTTCAATATTTTGTATTGACTTAATAGTAGTGGGCAATTTTGACCCATGTTTATAAAATTCGTAACGTTTTTATGAAGACATTATGAAAAAGGATTGAAATTAAATATTTAATTAAATTAAAAAATCATTGACTAGTCTTGAAATTAATAAGTAACAAATAGTGTTTGGGCAATTTCGACCTATGAATACAGGATAAGTGTTAAAAATAACAATATTTTTCATTAACTGAGGGTGTGTATAAAAAAGTAGCAAAGTTCTATGGTTAATTAAAATTGTCAAAAATTTCTACGCTAATTTCTAATCTAGTAAAATTTTATTCACCTCAACAGTGTCAAAATTTTACTTCCAAGTGAACTTTGCTACCGTTTCACACACACCCCGAAATACAAATAAAGTGAAAAAAAAATAAACATATAATTTGATGTAGTGACCGATTAAAGGTTGTATTATATAGATTTTAGATTATGTTAGATGCAGGGAAAGCAAAAAAAAATAAGCCAGTGTTCGAAAATAGACCGGACATTATTGAACTTACGGTCAGTGTGGCCATTTTGGCATTTTTGCAGCTAAATTAAGCATTAATAATTTTAATTTATCTGCAAAATTTTCATTTATCACTTGGCATTTTCTTAAGCATTTTTAGAAAATGTTTTTAGCTTTTTTTTTTAGCATTATTTTAAAAATTTTGAAGAATAGTTTATTTATTTTACTTAAATTTTTTATAAATTATAATAAATTTTGACTAAAAACAGTTGTACACAAAATGAAATTTTGTATGAAAATGGATAATTCTTATGTTAAGAAACGTCTTACCTGTTTTGTTAAAAAAGAAATAGAATATTCAGGGAATATTTGGAATGCCCTCATCATGTTGATTGTAAAATTTATTTGCCCTTTGATATAACGATATAAAAGTACAAAGAAAATTCACTTTGTACTTAGAAAACAATTCTATAGTGTAAATGCTCTAAACTGCTGAAAATATAATAATTTGTAAACCATTATTTCTCTATAACTTTCAACTATAAGAAATAAAATGATCTAAAAGTTTTGTATAGCCACAGAAATAAAATCGTTTAGATTTTGTATGTATTAAGTGGGGCCCTCTTAATTATAAATTTAATCTCAACTACCTGTGCTAAATATTTATATGTATCAGATGCTTTACCAAATTCTACCCTCTTATTGAAATATTTATTATATTTATCTTTAAAAAATAAATCACTAAAACGTATTTAGTTTCGAATAAAGTTGAATACTGGAAATTATTTTAAACAAAAATTAAAAAAAAAAAATTTTAGCATTATTTTTAGCATTTTTTAAAATAATAGATATTGGGAATTATTTCCTTTTCATAAGCAACTTTATTATATTCAACATTTTTCATTTTTCGAATTTATTCTATGAGTTAAATTTCAGTTATGTATTTTATAAAGCTTTTTGTAATAGCTCTATTCCTTAAAGTTTATTAGAAATGACTTTATACACTACCAGACTATTATATTGTATTTTCCTGTTACATAAATATACTTCATTGCTATCCAACGGAAAGCTAAGGTAAAATGTAACAGGAAAATACAATATAATAGTCTGGTAGTGTATAAAGTCATTTCTAATAAACTTTAAGGAATAGAGCTATTACAAAAAGCTTTATAAAATACATAACTGAAATTTAACTCATAGAATAAATTCGAAAAATGAAAAATGTTGAATATAATAAAGTTGCTTATGAAAAGGAAATAATTCCCAATATCTATTTGTTAAAATAGTTGAGTTAAATACATTCAATTTATAAAATATCACTATCCAGTGTGACACAAAGAATGCTGACGAAGGCCGTAGCGGGCCAGAAAATGCATTACATTCTGCTGGTGTCTAATAATTGTAAATTTTTCTGTACATAAATATACTTCATTGCTATCCAACGGAAAGCTAAGGTAAAATGTAACAGGAAAATACAATATAATAGTCTGGTAGTGTATAAAGTCATTTCTGAAAAATTTAAGGAATAGAGCTATTACAAAAAGCTTTAAAATAATTTTTAGCATTTTTTGGCCCTGTCTAAAAAACTGTTTAAGATATGGTCACCCAATACGGTACGGTACACAAACACACCTAGGAACGTTATCGTTTTTTGTGTTTGTGTAATTACACACAACCCTAGATAGATATATATGAAGAAGGCCATAGGCACCGCGACCCAAAGGATCTTTTGTGCAGTCGGTGTATATCACTATGTCAGGTTCAGGCTGCGTATAAAGACTATCACCGTGCCCGGTGAAAGATCGTAGATTTCAGCTGGGCAAATCATTTGTCCCCCGGAAAATTTCCTCCTGGAATCCGCAAAGCGGGACAGCAGCAGAGGAGATGTTCCGACGTTTAGTCATTAACCTTACAAAATCTGCATATCTTCGTACCATCATTACCTATTATATGTTGATGGTATCTGGGACCGCAATACCCCGTAAATAGGCCCGCTAGTAGCCTAAGTTCCCTCTTCTCAAGAATAAGTAGTCTACTTGCCCTGCTATGGGACCAAGCCCCAAATTTCTTGGACTGCCTTAATCCAGAAATGGACGTCCATGTGTGAAGGAATTCACGTTCGGGCCATGTTTGCAACATCCCTTTAATGTGACTGGCTTGGATGCCGACGAAAGGCTCAGGGCTTATACATACAACTCTAAATACCGCTCACAACTATTTTCACGAAAGTAACAAACATTATGTAGTGTTCCGTTTTTCGTTATATTTGAAAAAAATAAACAATTATTAATGATTCTGTAGACATTAATAATATTTTAATGTTCTTTAGTGGTTTTTTTTTAACATTGATGGAGGAATAAGCAAACAAAAAATTAAAAAAAACACTTCTCACCAGTATTGTTGTTGTTGCTTGCCAATTTGCACGACCACAGCATGAGAAGCCTGCGTGTGTATGGCATACATGTTTTGTTTTTGTAAACATTTTTTGTTGACATATCGCTCATTTACTTCAATAGTGCCATAACTCAAAAAAATCCATTTCGAGGTAAACGCGTTCAAAGTTTTTGATTTGACAGATTCTCTTCAAACGGGGAAAGTATAAAATATATAAAAATCAATTTTACACAAAACATAAAGATAAACATCGCCAGGACTTGCAATTTTTGTTGCAGCAATTCTTCAGTTTATTGGCGAAAGGGGTGAAAACATTGGGAAGGGAGTCGAAAGACAAGATGAAAATACAAAAATTGCAAAACTATGATTCCACGTTAATGCAATTTCAAAGCAGCATTTTTAAAAATTGCAGCAACAAAAATAGCAAGTCTGGACGATGACTCAGCAACCAATTCTGCATCACTAACTCACTTTGTTTAAGTTATGTCACTACTACACTACATGAGCGATATGTATTTTGTTTTTGTTAACATTTTTTTTGTATACAATCAAAAGGGCGTTGAGCACAACTTAAGCGAACGAACATTAATGTGCTGAACCTAACACGATTAAGTTTGTGTTTGTTTTTTTACGAATAACCGAACGCAATGAAATTTTCTCAACTTTATGCTGAGTTGGATTAGTACCGTATTTTTTGATTGTGTAAGAAGATCACAAAAAGAGACTTTTTTTAAGGTATTTACTACACAAACACTATTAACGTTTGTGTTTTCCATATTTATACCGTACCGAACACTAAAGAGCAGTATATTTTATGTTACAAACCTTATGTATTTTCCTATTTTGACAGACATGTGCAATTACATATGGATTTTATGTCTGACAAAGCCACTGCAAAATACATGTCGTCTAAAAATAGCTTAAGGAGCCAAGCATATGAATCAGTAGGACTTCATTTTGTCTTTCGATACAAATTCGAACTATCTATGTATTTACATATAATTTTCTTTTTTGTGTGTTTCCCTTTTTTGTCTATTCATAGCCTTTTGAAGCGCACTGTTGCGGTAGAAAATTGGCATGCATATAGTAAAAAGCACCAAAGCCGAATCCAAACGTAGCCGGATTTTCGCCTGTGGGCGGATAATTAATAGAAAACAGGTGCGTGGCAAAATTTTTGTTTTTTTTTTTAACATTTTAGCTTATATTAAAACCCCCTATTCACATAGGAATTTGAAAATAGCCTAGGATATAGTACTACCAAATGGAGCAAAGCATGAAGTGGCCGGATCTAAGATATTTGGACTACGGGCGGTAAGGGGCGTTGCAAAATTTTGTTATTTTACATCTAGGCTAATTTTAAAGCGCCCTAAAGGCCAATGAAGCTTAGAACTACCAAACATATGCTACTGAAGTTGCGGCTTACCTTAAAGTAGTTAGAATGAACATTTTTGGACAATGGACCGCGAATTAAGAGGAAAAAGGGGCGTGGCAAAATTTTGTTTTTTACGCATTAACTAATTTGGAAAAAATCAATAACGTAGAAAGATGGAAATTGGCATGCATGTTGTACGGACAAAGGAGAAGATAAACAATGAACTGGATTTTCATTACCGGTGTTAGGGCGAATAGGCGAAAGGAAAATTGACGAGGTAAGGTAAGTTTTCGATATATATCCATTTTACAATAAAATGAACGTTATTACATTAAACATATTTTCTTAACTCAAAATGACAAACAGTTTTTTTATTATGATAACAAGAAAGTCAATCAAAAACTTATAACATTTAACCTGGCAGGGTAAGGCTTAACAACTCGTTTTGTATAAATTTTTATATACTTAAATATTTTTAAAAAAATTATTTTTATTTTTCCCCCAAAGTGAAAAAATTCGGGAATGAAAAAACCTGTTGAACGCACCACTTCACACTAGAGTTACCGTATAGGGGTATGCTTGTCATGTAGGCGAATTTACTCGTGTACGTGTGCTGGACGTATACTACCATAGCGCTTGATGAGAAATGCTTGACCGTATACAGACCCCTTTAGGAGTTTTAAAAAAGTGGCACAAAAGTCGTTTAATAGAAATAAAGTCGGACAAAACAGTCGTTAAAGAAGTTAAGGTCGCAAACGTTTTTTAATAATATTTATTTATAAAAAAAATATTACATACAAAATAACAAACAGAAAAAAGCAAACAAATCATTATAGCATTTTTATCGTTTTCCGACTTAATTAAAATATTAATTGGTGGTGAGTTTTAAACGGAAACATGCCAGAACAACCTGTCCATGAAAATCTGGGTTCAATTCCCAGCTCAGTCAAGAATGAAAATTTATTAAAAAATTTTAACTCATTTCTAGCGTAAAATTCCCAAAAATAATTTAAAGAAAACTAAAATCAATGATTTTTAGCCTGATTAAAATATCAAAATTTGGATTTAAAATATTAATAGCCTTAATTTTTGTAATTTGAATTACTTTTTACAAAAAAAAATATATAAATACTTGTATTTAATTTTGTTGCAATAATCGAAAAAGCTGTCTTATATTTTGTTCATGTCAATGTGTTGAAAAATATATAAAACATTGTTGCCAACCAAAGAATAGTTGTTAATTGATTTGTATAGTATGGCGACAATGTCCACTGGATCGCTGTAATTTTGACGATCTTTTTTTTCAAATTAAAATTAATCGCATAATAAGCCGAGTTTAAAAAGTCTTACAAAAAGTTTTAGACCACTAAAAAGGGATCAAATTGCGACTTTAGTCGGCAACCGGTAACCCTCCTTCACACAGAAGCAGTAAAATATATAAAATACATACAGTTATTATATGGCAATTTAGTTTATTGTGATTAAACCTCCTAAATAAATACTAATAAAAAGCAAAAAGAAACATCTTAACAAAATAAACTATAAAATATTGTCATAATTTATTAGTCAATGAACTCTTGAAAGAGAGAGAGAGAGATAAAGAGAAAGTGAGAAAAACAAGCACACACACATTAAATCTTGGTCCCAAATACTCATACATACAAAGTAGCAAAAGTAATTAAACAATTATAAAAATAAAATGTCTAAGGACAATAAACTTATATGACTCCTGTTAAATAAATATTAAAAATTGTAAAGACAATGACATCTAAAAAAAAAAAAAAAAAATACTGAAATACACTTTGCAACAGTCCACATTTCGCAGTCGTTCTATTAGTTTTTCTAATAAAATTAATGATACTACTGACAACAGGGGTTTTCTTTTTTATTTTGAAATATTTATTGGTGTCATTTCAGCGGAGAATTAAGTGGAACTAAAGCTGTTATTTTATGTTCTGGGTGTTAATAATTAATTAGTTTATAAATCATAATGGAAATGATAAAGTATTTTGTTTGTATTGGTGTGGTTTTTTAAGCAATTATGGTATATTCTCATAAGTTCAAACAGTTCGTACGTTCAGTGCCATTTGAAATTTATCATTTAGGTCAAGTTTTTTTTTGAGAATTTTTAAGGATAAGGGGAATTGTTGTTTAAGTTCATATAAAAGTACAGGACGTACGCTGGGGAAATACCAATAAGTTTGTACGTAGATAAAGAAAACTGGGGTTAAATTATGGCATTCCTAGGGAGATCGGACGGTTATTATTCGACCGGTTTTAACCGGTTATTTTAGCTTTGCCCAAGTCGGTTATATTAAAATATCCGGACGGTTATTATTCGACCGATTTTAACCGGTTATTTTAGCTTTGCCCAAGTCGGTTATTTTAAAATATCCATTTTTCGAATATCGAATAAAACGGTTATTTTGGTATAATAAACCGGCTATTTTAATAATGTGTAATTTATATACATTTTACTAACTCTTGTTGCAAATGTACCCGTAATTTAAGTATTTTTCTAATAGAATATTGGACAAACTTAAACTTTTTACATAGAATGTCAAAACAAAATATAACAGAAGTAAAAAACATTCTGAACAATGTCAATACAAACCTCTTATAAAAGCGAGTGTTTTTGTTAGTTAAAAAGTAAATAGTAATTTGTGTGAGAGTATTATAAATAATAAATATATTTTTATGTAGTATTATCTTTATTTTGAATGGCATTAAAAAGACAAAGTTAAGTGCTTGAAGTACCCTAAAATTTATGTTGTAAAGGGTTTTCCACGTCACGATATATTAATCACCTTTAATAAGTCCGCATGCTTGACATTAATGTACTCCAAATAAAAATTAACTCCGTTCGAAGTAGTTCTACAGAGACAACAAATAATACTTAACTTAAAGACGCTGCCGAAAATGAATCATTGGGTGAATTATTAGCCCGTTGTATTGCCGAGGACGGAATGCCTGTAAAGGCACTAAGAAATCTTAATAAGGTCTAGCATATCTTCATGCTTAAAACTTCAACATTCCAGCGGAATCAACAATATTGAAGAAATTCATCAGTTTTGTTTATTAAAACACCAAGAGCTAAAAAAGTAAATTTAAGAAATCAAACAATGTCATGGAAGGTCTGAAATTGTGGTCGACGAATAGACAAATATTTCATACAAAACGCATGTTCATATTACTATTCGTCTTTCTAAAACTTTCAAAATAATTTGAAATATATAATCCTGGCTAAGAGATTTTTTTTTTGCAGCTTTTAAAAATATGGTTGAAGCCTACTGATTCATATCAACATGCTTAACTCCCAACAAATTAAAACTCATTTAAAATAAATTTGGTAGAAACTTGTAAGCCGTTTTAAGGCCGATAGTTTAGGTTACTGAAATTTGTATTTAAATTTATTAAATTCCTATAATTTTTAATTTGCTTTTGGATAACGTTTGTCTAGATCAAACATCATTTAATAGTTTTTAAATTACATTATACTTCTTACAAAAAAAGTTTAGTAAATAAAAAGAAATTGTTAAAAAAAAAAGTTTAAAGTTTGATCAATTTACTGGCCATACTTTTCTTGGATTTTATCATCAAATATTTGTTAGGTCTGAACATATCTTAAGTCATATCTATGTATTTTGTTGGTTCCGCACTCTTTTGAATTTTTTGTTTTTATTCAAATTAACGATTTATGTTTTTATGTATTCGAATTAATACCAGTTAACCGGTTATTTTAAAAATGTTTAACCGAAAACCGGGGTTTTTAAGATAGCAACTATTCGTAATATTCGAAAACCGAAAAAAGTCGAATAATCGATCTCCCTATTCGATACCGATTGAAATTATAATACAATTTAAATGGAAATTTCGATCGATATCAAATACCATAATTCTCCCCCTGTACTATTTATAGAGGAAAGTTATCATATTATGGACAATGCTCAAATCTTTATGTCAACTACAACCATATTTTGATTGTTTTTTTGTTGAAATATAAACAATTACGTATCGTTGGTCTCATCAAGGAAGGCTCTAACTCAATTTTTAATGATTCAGAACCACATGCGCATGTGTCTTTTTACATGCCGTGTACTATAGGCTTAATACATTTCACAAAAATACACCTGTGCCCATGTTCTGTAACTCTCGTGTCGAGAAACTTTTCGATTGAAATGTAAGAAATGAAACAAAAATGCCATAAAATGAAACCAACAGCTGTTTTTCTCACTTAACTGCGTCTGTAACATTGTTGGCAAGTAATAACTGTCACGTAAGGAAATTTCTCGCCAATATACTGAAATAGTGTGTCTATAAAATTTTTGTGAGAAAGTTCCCGCTTTGAACTGTCAAATAAACTCACCCGTAAAAACGGGGTGAGAAAAATTTTTAACACTAAAAAATAAATTAAAAATGCAATGAATATTAGCACGGAAGATATAAGTATTTTATTCTTGGCAGATATTTTCATTGTTTAATTATTTTTCTTTTAACATTTTTTAAAAAAATACGAATGTTTTCAAAGCAATTTCTTCATAAACAAACAATAAAGTCTCACTTTACATTTGGTATAGCCGACGGTTGTTTTCTCGCCGCCGTCGTTGAAAATTTTTAAATTTTAGTAAAATTTGGTCGCCGTCAACGATATGTTTGACTGGCGTTCACAACATATGTAATTTCTAATAGGCTTCGAGTGGAATAGTATTACATTTATAACGTAACGACGTAATATCGACGTAATATGAGTTACAGACACACTTTTTTCTCACTTTTCGAGAAACGATGGAATATTTTGTTTCACATCTTTTCGGTGCGAGAAGTTCTCACTAAAGTTACAGAACATGGGTACTGGTCAAATTAGATGCAATAGTATCACAAATAGTTTTCGGGCCAATAAGTTGTTTCATTTCCAACTCGAAAGTCGTAGTACTCCAGGAAATCAAAACCAATAATTGCTTGTGGAATATCTGTAACTATGAACTTCCATACAACATCTCTACTTAACCACGATTTAAATTAAGAACTTTTTCGTCATAAGTATTAATTACTGTGTTGTTCACAGAAACAAGTTTTTTAACAATTAAACAAATTTAATTAATGTGATTGTTGAATCAATTATTTTTTAATTGCAAGAAAATTAAAAATTTCATTTTAATTAACATTAAAGTTGTTTTGAATTAAATTTTTAATTAATGTGTTGTTTCCATGTGACAGGCAATTGATTGTGTAGTAAAATTTGTATAAAAATCACTCAGTTTTTTGCCAGTCACCTGGAAACAGCCCATAAAACATTAATTAAATAACGAAAAATCTTAATTGACATTTTTCGTTTAAAATACAATATTTAAAACTTGTAGAATTGTTGTTGGGAATGGTCAATATTTTTTTAAATAAATTAACACGTTGTTTGAAATGGCAAAGTTTTTTGATAATTTTTTTAATTAAAATTAAAAATATCATTTATTGAAAAAAATTACTCACAATTTTGCAATTTTTAGTAATCAATATAATTATTTTGGTAATAGGTGCAAAATCAACAAATTGTTTGCTTGATATTATGAATTTGGTATACATTTGCTGATTAGAGAACATTTTTTATTTTGTCTGTGTTAGCAGCTTGAAGTACTAATGTCCCGGGCCTTTTAAGTCTATGTTGAATTGTAGCGGGAATAACATACACATCGGCGCCCGTGTCAATTACAAATTGAAGATTTAAAGTATTGTATCGCAAAAATGGGGGACTTTTCGTCAAATCTCATGTGTCCGTTACCGCAGATGTAGGAGTTCTTAGTTTTCCGAGTGATAATTACAAGGAGTTCGGCATTCTGTAGCTTCCGATGCAAGATTTAAATGATACCAATATAAATTTTTTGGTAGCCCTCCACCTCCATTGCTGGTTCCGCTACGAATGCGACCTGTAGTACGAGATTAATGGAATATCGTTACTCCATACATTTCTCGCAGCAGTTCAATTATTTGGGTTTTAAGACGTTCAATTCGCTACAACTTGGTGGATGGGGTATCTGAGAATCTTATTAAACATTAATTTTATCAGCCATGACTGCCAGTTTATCCAAACTATCGGAACTTTAATTTACAAAAGGCATATAAATATATAACATATACAGTTTTTTAAGTTTGAGATATAAAACAGATCTATTATTTGTACCAAAGAGTAGCCATGAAAAAATGAATTCAAAATGGCAGAATGATCTATTCCATAAATATTCCTAATAAATAAAAAAAGAGTTTGAACTTATCTACGGAGAGGCTTAATCAAAACATATAAGAGTGCTCTATTCGGCTGTGCCGAACCCTTAATATCTTCCACCAAGAGTTCGCATAGTTCAGGATCGGGTCATTTATGGTATCTATTATATAAAAGCAAATCTTTATAAAACCTGACGTCACAGTATTAAAATATTTTGCCTAATTTAAATTAAATAAAATGATTTGTTTCAGAAATATGATTAGGCGTAATAAAACTATTGGGGCTTATTTGGGGTCTACGATAAATTATGAACCGATCTTTACGAAATTTGGCAGAGTTGTTTCTGATCAACAGACCAAATTTTAATGCAATATCTTTATTCGTAACAGTTAAAGGCTTTCTAAAGTAGGGTTTATATGGGGCATATGGTAAATTATGGAACGATCTTCACAAAATTTAATAAGTGGGTTCTAACCGTATAAAACTATAACATACCAAGTTTTATTCTAATAGCATGATTTGTTATGGTTTTATGCGTAATAAAGTGTTTTCCGGGAGTGGGCTTTATTTATTTATTTATTAATTGTCTATGGATTTTTTCTTACAGACATTTTACAAATTTAAATTAACACTTTAATAAAATAGACTATGAACTAAAATTTGATTAGATTACATTTATTTTACTGCATATCAATTTAGAAAATCAATTATTAATCTACTTATTGACTTTGGTTCCAATGAAAAATCTAAAAATCTATATAATTGATTGAAGTTGTTACATATTCTTCTAAAAGGGTCAGCATCGCCATAGTTCGCTCTGAAAAATTAGACAGATAACGGAATGAATTTTCGAAATGAGCGTTGAGGAATATTAAATGAAATCTCATTAATTAAAAAGCCCGCCATTAATAATGTTCAAAATAAACGTCACATTCAGCACTGTTCTAAGACTTTTTAAATAAGGGAGTTTTATTAGGGGCTTTGGTAAATTATGAACCGATCTTCACAAAATTTAATAGTATGATATATAGTCACATAAAGCAAATGAAATGATAATGGGTGCGTTCTGTCACCAATTTATGCTAGTGTTTGTAACAAAAATATCAATTTTTGAGGAGGTTGTTCATAACTCTTTTTCTACTGAACCCAATATGCTGGATTTTAGTTTCAGACTAGAAAAGGATTAACACAAATTTTGTTATTTTCTGTTGAGTCTTTCGAGAGTGAGCGTGTTTTCAACAGACGGGCAAACGGACTGACAGACAGACGGGAATGGCTAAATCGATTAAGATGTCTCAAGGATCCAAAATATATATTCTTCATGAGGCCGTTTCACACGGAATGACAAACGTTATATACCCTCATGCCTCACCAGTGCTGTTAAGGGGTATAAAAATCATAGGCACATCGCTTCAGTCTTTCGTCCTTAACAACTGTAAACTTTAATTTCTTACAAACAAACCTATTTGAAAATAATTTATAGCCAAGTTACACTACAACAAAATCTAGTACTTATGAGATTTCGAGCAAAATCTAGTTGTTTTTGACTAGATTTCCCATACAAAACAAAACCTACTTTGTGACTAGATTTTGACGAAATCTACTCAAAATCTGGTAGTACTTATGGCTTATAAATTAGTGAGTGATTAAACGCTGGTTTAGTTGAACTAAACTTAAATTTATATGTAGCTTAAACTCAACAGTTGCAAATCAGTGTCCCATGTATTATATGTAGTTTAAAAAGTAACATGTGGCAGCACTATGATAAATATTTTCAAATTCATATGGTCTGTATTGGAAGTTTAAGCTCCAAATTTTATGCGTTTAAAGATGGTTTATATGTTTACTTATTTATAGATTTGTTGGTTTAAACACATTTTAAACCAAAACCAGAGTTTAAATTGCTCTGATTTATTAGCCCTTAGTGATGCAACTATGGTTTTTTTATATAACACTAAAAAATACCTCCCTGCACAAGAAAACAATGACATTTGAATAAAAAACAAAACGAAAAAATAATAATAATAAACTGTTAAAATAGTTTGATTTTTTCTTAAAAAATAATTAAAAATTGGAATAGACGAATTATAATAATAAAATAAATGAAGTAAATTTTTAAAAAAAGCCGTAATGCAAATTTTAAAATGCCTGTTTCTTTATTTGTATGTCAGTATGTGCTCCACAAAAAACTTTCAGTCAACTGTTTTTGTTATACATCAAAAAAGTACAATGTAAACGCAATAGATTTTGAGAAAGATTTCAAATCAGATCTACTAGATTTCCTTCTAAAGCACCCCATACACGTATCAATCCAATTGACAACTGAGTCGGTTTTCTTCCAAATCAAGGCGTGTAAGGCTCTGTCAATTGATTAGTTTGGCAGTTGTCGAGTTGGTTGAAGAAAATTTTATTTTTTCAAGTTGCCTAGTAAGTCTTTCAATTCGATTGTACTGTGTGTATTCGAGTCTCGTGATCAGCTGTCAAAATTAATGTTTGTAGTTTTCTTATGCAAAAAAAAAAAAAACAGTTAAGTATTTTAAAAATTGTCTTTAATTTTATTGAATTTTAAAATTATTAAAAAAAATAATGAAAACCTTTCAATTCAGTTTATGAAGTATGTGGCCAAGAATCACTTAAGTTGAAAGACTCAATTGACAATTGAACTGAAACGTGTGTGGGGTGCTTAGTGTAAAGGCGGATTCATCCATGCATTCCGAACAATATTTTTGTCCGAAGAATAATTTTTTACTGAGAGTCTTCTGCAGAACGATTCACCCATTTCGGAAAATTTGTCCGGAAAAGCAAAGCTACCATGTTGTTTACAGATGTAAACAATTGTATAAAATGTCAGAACAACAAGCTAAATACTTATTAGGGAGATCGATTATTCGACTTTTTTCAATAACCGGTTTTCGAATATTACGAATAGTTGCTATTTTAAAAAACCCGGTTTTCGGTTAAGCAATTTTTAAATAACCGGTTAACCGGTTTTAATTTGAATACTTAAAAACACAAAAATCAAATAAGTTATTAAAATAAAACGTTAATTTGAATAAAAACAAAACAATTTGCAAAGGTAAGGAACCAACAAAATACATAAATATGACTTAGATCAGACCTAACAAATATTTGACGATACAATCCAAGAAAAGTGGGAGCAGTAAATTGATCAAACTTTAGCTAAATTTTCAAAAATTTTTTATTGATTTACAAAATTTTATTTGTAAGAAGATATTTGTATAATGTAATTTATATAATGTAATTTAGAAACGGTTGAATGATATTTGATCTAGACAAACGTTTTGCAAAAGAAAAGAAATTGTAGGAATTTTATAAAGTTATTATTTGAAATATTCTCTTAAATTTATTTTAAATGACTTTTAATTTGTTGGCTATCTATATAAATCAACCATAATTTTTAAAAGTTGCAAACAAAACCTCTTAGCCAGGATTATCTATTTCAAATTATTTTGTTTCAGCATTATAGTAAAAAAAAGTGTAAAATATTTGTCCATTCGTCGGCTACAATTAAAAACATTACATGACATTGTTTGATGTCTACAATTTTGTTTTTTAGTTCTGGGTGCTTTAATAAATAAAACTGGTAGAAATGTTTCACATATCGTTGATTCCGCAGTAATGTTTTCAGCATGAAGAGATGCTAGAACTACTTAAGAGTTTTTAGTGCCTTATCGGGCATTTCGTTCTCGGCAACACAACGGGCTAATATTTCACCCAATGATTCATTTTTTGCAGCGTATTTTAGTAAAGTATTATTTGTCGTCTTCTTAGTACTACTTCGAACGGAGTTAAGTTTCATTTGGATCACATTAATGTCAAGCATGTATACTAATTAAAGGTGATTAATAAGTCGTGACATGGAAGAACCTTTGTAACTTATAATTTTTGTCTTTTTAATCGCATTCGAAAAATATCTAGAGATAACATTTATATACAAATATATATAATATTTAGAACACTCTTGCACAAATTACTATTTACTTTTTAACTGCCCACGTTTTGTAGTATTTTGAATAGTTTTTGGTTTTTTTCTACAAGAACACACGCTTTTATAAGAGATTTGTATTTACAGTGTTCATTATGTATTTTGACCTTTGTTACATTTTGTTTTGACATTCTTCATAAAAAGTATAAGTTTGGGCAATATTCAATTAGAAAATACTTAAATTACGGGTGCATCTACAACAAGAGTAAGGAAAATGCATATAAATTACACATTACTAAAATAACCGGTTAATTATACCAAAATAACCGGTTTATTCGATATTCGAAAAATGGACATTTTAATATAACCGTCTTGGGCAAAGCTAAAATAACCTGTCGAATAATAACCGTTCGATCTCCCTAATACTTATATTGAATTGTTTTCTAAAAGTGTGTTAAAGAAAATGGATAAAAAAAGGAAAGAGATATTGTTATTTTCAATTATATGTATGTATTGGTTTTTTACTTAATTATTCAGCAAAAAAAAAAAAAAAAAAAACAATTGTGCAAGTTTTTTCTTGAATTGGTTTAATTTTAATTCTTGTTCAGAACAAAATGAACTGAGATGCCATTTTTTTCAGGTTGTGTATACAACTTGAATTGAGCTACCACATCATATAGTGTTTTTGCATTTGTATTATTACAAATGTTTTTTGTTTTACTGAATAATTAAATAAAAAAATATATATATAATTAAAAATAACAATATCACTTTCCTTTTTTTGTCCATTTGCCTTAACCCCAGGATTACCGTCTTGGTCTGGCACACAAAATTTGTGTTTTGCTTGTAATGTTTTTCGCATATAAAAAACAAAATCAAAAAAACAGGGACGTAAATTCTATAAATGATATGCTCTGAATCGAATGAAACGAGTTTGGATTCGATTGGAGCAAATAAGTGGGGTTAAATTCCATTTTAATGTAAAAGTCTATGAAATGACCCTCTTGGTCTAGCCAGACCAAATTTTCTTTTTTCCTTGAAAGATATTTCAAAAGGACAAAATAATAAAAAAAGAGATACGTGAATTCTAGAAATGATATGTTCTAAATTGAATGAATCAAGTTTGAATCAAATCAGAAAACTAACTACAAAAATCTAACGCAAAACTCGTTTCAGCTGTGGTAGATGCGAAATAGCAATGTGCGAAATTAAAGACTACATTTTCGATTACTTGCATATGGAATAAAATAATGAAATAGTAAAATTATATAATCTATATATTTATTATATATATATATTATCTATATATATATTAAATATATTTATTTACAATAAACGTTAGTTTTGTTTTATTCGAAATTTTCTTTATAGAAACTCAAAGAAATAAATACTCAAGCTCGAGGTCATGAGTTTTTTAAAATAATTTTTATTTATTTAAATAAAACCAATATTTCGATATTCCTTGAATATCATCGATCAACGCGTTTTAAATATTTCGTCACAAAAAACTGCAACTTCAAGGAATATCGAAATATTGGTTTTATTTAAATAAATAAAAATTATTTTAAAAAACTTATGTCCTCGAGCTTGAGTATTTATTTCTTTGAGTATATTTATTTACTTTTTAATTAATTGGGGATTTTAGCTGAACAAATTGTGGTTTGGCCAGACCAAGAGGAACACTTAGTGGTAAAAAATTACCGAGAATCCTATGGTTAACACACTTTTAGAAAACAATGCAATATAAGTGGTTTGCTAGTTGTGCTACCATTTTTTACTTTAACACTATTTTTCTTTAGTACAATTTATAACTTTTCTCCTTAAACAAATAAAAACAAATATTATAAAATGTATTGAAAAATTGCAAAACGTGTCTTTCTTCAAAAACTTTGAGTCATTGAACAGCATGAAAGGAAATAGTTTACTGACTTTTGCTAAAATTAAAAAAAAAAAGAAAAAAAAACATTATTTGTCCACTTAAACAACTAGAGGTCAAGGAAAATATTATTCTTTTTTTGAAAGAATAAAAATATTTAAGGTTATTGAACGGATGTTAAGGATTTGCCAAAGAAGACATTAACATTATTTTCTATAGAGACAACCATTTTTTATATCTACTAAGAAGATTAAAACTTGTGTTGCATATTTTTTTTTTTTGAAATTATGTCAATTGAATTTTCAAATGGACTTGAAAATTTCATTAGAAATGCTGATGTTATACTTCTAGAAAATAAAAGAAATTCAAATAATAAATTTAATATAGAAAATGTTTTTTGTAAGAAGTGAGTCAGCCAGTAAAAATAATAAAACGCTTTTGTCTTTTGACTATGATTAAAATCGTTTAGTAGAATATTTCCAATGAACTCGTAAGCTATAAATCCGTTTGTATTCTTGTATTACTTTATGTACTTATTTGTTGTTGTTAGGCCTTGTGGGTACTATTTTTTCTTTCTTTTAATACACATATATTAATTAACATTATAAAAAAACCCCGAAATGGCTAAATAATGAGTAAAAACAAAATTTTCTAGTATTCAACTAAAGAAAAGTAAAAGGAGCGTATGACTAAATGATAAATATGGCGCCATAACTAATAATCATAAAACAACAACAAAAGCAAAATACTCCACAAAGTCATAATACTCACACTAAGACAAATAAGCGCAAAGAAATGACGAACCTTAGGGAAACGACTTGAGTAGAAAGTCTCCTTGAACGAAATTAATTTTTTTCTTTTTTAAAATTCCGTCCGTGTGAAATTACTACAATAAAGTAAACACATTTCTTACTAACACACTCATAGACTTAAGGTTTTTTGACAGCTGAGTTAGGTTTTCCTCTCCCTTTTTCTATTCTAGTCGCTGTCTATGTTACAAGTGGAGTTTCGAAATAAAGTAATAAAATAAAACTCGCTCCCTGTCACACACCAACCCATCACACGTCATTCTCAATAAAATACCGTTACAGTAGCTCGTTAAATATGTACGTAAGAGCATGTGAGTGTGTGTGTTTATATATGAAAATCATTTAGTGAAGTTTATTTGCAACAAAATAAAAGAATCATTAAAATTCAAGTTCTTTAATGTAATTGATATTGTTTGAAACATTTTGGTACATATTTTTGAAGATTATTTTTCTTCAATAGTTAAGAAAAAATTAATATTAATAAAATTTATAATAAAAGAAGAGGGTATCGCAAAATTACCGCAAGATTTTAATTCAAATGTTGGCAACTTTAAAATAATAGCATTTTTACAAATGACTGTTTAAAGCTGGGTGATGTGACAGCAACAAAAACAAAATGGAGTTCGTAAAATTTTTTTTTTTTTTATTCCTACACTAAATCCCGCGAAGCTTTTCGCTTGTCTGCAGGAGACCAGAGTCTCTGGCGGGAATCGAACCCGCAACCCCGGTACTGATAGACTAGCTCACTACCAGCTAGCCTACCTGGGCACCCTTATGTCCCACGGTCCATTAGCGTTGAAGCACTTGGTCTACCTGTTGGCATTGTTAGTCAACAAAATTGCCGCATTTGGGTATTGCAGTGATAACACATTTTTTTTATATGGTCACCTCCATCAAAACTTATTTTATAGAAATTTTTTTTTAAGATATTATGGCTATTTTAGCCATAAGGTATTATCATTGCCAACCATATGGTTTAATTAGACCCAAAATTGGTAGCCAGCGGTTACCAACGAACATCTTATGCTTTTTTTTTTTTTTTTTTTTTTTTTTTTTTGAGAGAGCGAGGAGATTCCTCACAACGGAGACGGTACCACGACCAAATCAGGTCTACTGTATCCAACCATATTATGCTTAATAATATCAATATCCAGCTCGCATTTTAGTGATACGTTTTTTGTAAAAATCACCTTAATGAGTCTTCTCAGATCCATTTGATGATTAAAAACTGATTTACCACTTCAGCGATTGAATAAGGATTAATGTATTATTCATTCATGTCTTCAAACTACCCACAAGAGTGGAAAGTATCATTAGTTACCATGATACCTAAACCAGGAAAGGATCCCACAAAAGTTGCGTCATATAGACCTATAAGCTTATTGTCTAATTTATCAAAGCTATTTGAGAAACTACTAGTGTCAAAATTAACGCCGATTTTAAATGAAAAAAGATGTATTCCCAATCATCAATTCGGTTTTAGAAGAAAACACAGCACAATTAAACAAACTCATCGAATAGTAAATGTCATATGAAAGGCCTTTGAGGAAAAAAAATATTGCTCAGCACTCTTCATCGATGTGTCTCAAGCTTTTAATAAAGTCTGGCATGAAGGTTTACTACTGAAATTGCAGCAAAACTTACCAGCAAACATTCACAAGCTGTTAGAAAGCTACTTAGTCGGTCGTCAATTTATTATTAAAGAAGGCGATTTTTTAAGTTCTCCTCAGCCAATTAACGCTGGAGTCCCACAAGGCAGCATCCTGGGCCATCTATTATACTTAATTTATACTTCGGACTTTCCTACAAACAACTACACCCATACCCCAACATTTGCGGACGATACAGCTTTTCTAAGCGTACACGCAAACTGTCAAGAAGCATCTCGTTACTTACAGGATCATAAATTTGAACTGGAAGGGTGGTTAAAAAATTGGAGCATAAAGATCAATGAGCAAAAATGCTCACATATAACATTCACATTGCGTCGGGAAACATACCCCCCTATTAAAATCAATAATCAAATAATACGCCAACACTCGCATGTAAAATACCTCGGTATACATCTAGATCGGCGTTTAACGTGGAAATGGCATATAGAAGCTAAATTAACTCAAATGAAACTAAAAGCAATCCAAATTAATTGGCTTATTGGAAGAAATTCTGTTCTTAGTCTCGATTGCAAACTTCTACTTTACAACTCTATCTTAAAGCCAATTTGGTGATAAGGTATTGAGTTATGGGGCACTGCCTCGGCTTCTAACATCAAAAAAATTCAAAGGCGCCAAAATAAACTTCTTCGAATAATCACAGCCGCCCCCTGGTACGTCAAAAATTCAAATTTCCACAAGGATCTCAATGTGCCATTAGTAAAAACTATGATAACGAAATATGCAGTAAAATATTTAAAAAGGCTGGAACTGAATCCAAATCCATTAGCTAGAAATATTTTAAATTATGGCGGCCACACTCGCTTAAGAAGAAGAACACCTACTTATGTGAACAGAAACCGTGATGCCGAAATCTTTTTTCTCTAGCACTGGAAGGAAATAAATTAAATATTAGGATAAGATTTGATTAATTATTGTTAGTTCATATTTAATAAATGAAGATTCAATAAACAAATACTGAAAAAAAAAAAAAATTTCTTCAAATAATGATTTCTTAATGTTTTGAATTAAAAATCGACTTATCACAAGATCGATTGAAAAATGTTTCACATATAATTCATTCATATACTCAGAAAGAAATTAGAAAATTATATTACAAATGATTCTTTGAGGTGCTTCATTGTAAGGGGATCATTGTCTCACAACGAGAGTATCGTTTTTGATCGAAAAATGAGCTCCTATGCGGTTTTTTGCTCGTGAAGCGAAAGTCCTAAAAGTTTATTATACAAAGTGCTTGCTGGTAATAAGCGAAAATTTCCCTTTTCCAAGAGCAACATGTTATGCTTGAAAGGCAACCATATTATTACGAGTCGTGCATATATTATTGCTATTATTAACCATTACATGTTCGATGGCAACCATTATAGGGTTGTGGCTTCTTGATGTAAAAAATATTTTTCGGTGCGATTTTGGGACATGGCTCATATCCCAGCTACAATAACACAGGCCAGCAATGTGATATATATTTTTTTAGGGTCTTAGCTACCCTGTGGGAAATTCGTGTCAATTGCTCCCACAGAACTGGTCGTGCGATATGTGAAAATACAATAAGAACAAAAAGAAAAAACCAATGACATGTGAAAGGAGAACTTATCACTTAACTGGTATATTAAGTAAGAACAAAAGGGTATATTTTTTTAATTTAGTATTAATTTTGGTTAAATACATTTTTTATATAAATGATGTTTTAGTTATTTATTAGAACTGTTTTTGTAACATGTTCAGTATCCACCGGGCGTGTGATACATTTCTTTGGGACTATTTACAAATTTTTTTCTTAAAATTAATTCTATGACTTTTTTATTGTGACTGTTCAAATGGTGGCTGTTAGGTGTCAATCAACCCCCTCCAATGACAGCCCCATGTAAAAGTGATAGGTCCCATTCCTATGAAGTGTTAGAACTAGGACCGGTCTCTGCCCCCAAATAACCTATCACAGGACTACTTAAGTGTTAGTTCGCTTCCCTCTAGCGTATGTACAGACTGTTGTCAGATCTTACAATATTTGAAGGTCTGGCCATATACTGACAACATACTGCCAAAAGTAAATTGTCAGATTAAACTAAATTTCATTATCTGACAATAAATGTATCTGCCAAAAAAAATTTACATATCTGTTGTTAGCAGTGTCATTGTGTGGTTACAATCGAAACTAGTCTGGGCAACCTGTCCGTGAAAAACTGGGTTCAATTTCCAGCTCAGTCAAGAATGAAAAATTATCAATAAATTTTAATTAATTTCATGTTTCTATAAACATCTTGTAGAAAATTTTATATGTTACAGTTTTATAAAAGTCTAAATTATTTTCGCAGAGAAAAACCTTTTTTAGATATTTCGTTAAATTAACACGATATGTCAAAACATTTATACTATTTTTTAAATATAATTGTTTTAAATGCTACTAGATAAATTTAATTTTTCCATTATAATGTGAAATATTTTTGTACTTTTATAATGTAATATATATAAACTTTTTTTTAAAGAAATCATTATCATTTTTCTACTAACTATCCCTCCAAATTTTTAAAATAAAGTTAAGAAAAGCTTAAAATACTTTATAAAACTACTAAACAAAATGCTAAATGACAATTTTGCAGCTAAATAAAAGTTTTAAGGGCTAAACTTACCTGTAAAAATGCCAAAATGGTCACACTGGTTGTAAGACATTATCGGGAAATTTAAAGTATTTGATAGAAAATTTGAATTGCCAATTTTGTGAATAAATATATAAATTAGAAAAGTGAAAATATTATTATGAAACGGAAAAAGCAATAGCAATGATTTAAACTGATTATTCAATAGAAAGTTGCGAGGGTAAAGACAAAATAGCAAGAAAACTTCGAAAAACTGGGTAAAGGATACTCTGGCAAAATTGGTAAATGATACTCTGGCAGTATGCTCACATTTTTTTGCAAATAGACTTCAAAGAATTTGATAAGGCTCTGTGACAAATTTAAATGTTTTATATTTGGAAGAAACACAACTATTTATCAATTATTGCAGAGAAAAACCGTAGCCAAATTGCGTACTTGGTTCTTAATTCCCCATAATTTGTTTTTTGATTAAGGACGTAACATTTTTCAAGAATCCTTATTTTTAATATTCTTTTTTAACTCGGTGCGAAATAAAAGGGAAGGCTCTTTAAAATTTTATAAATATATTTATTTCAGTTCCACTAAACAAAAATATAAAAAATCTTGTTTTCATATCCTTAAAAGTTTTCAATAAAAATTTATTAAAAAAAAAAAATATATAAGTTGAAAAGTGTCATAATGTCCACATAAGAATGTAAACAAATTTGGGATCATACCCGGCGTTCGGCCGGGCGCAAGGATTTTCTCCTCTATGGTATAACAAACACCGGCTTCGCTAAGTAAAGCTTCTAAAATCTGCCTTGTTTCCGAAAGAAAGACGACTATGCAGAGAAGCTTTAGTTAGCGAAGCCGGTGTTTGTTATACCATAGAGGAGAAAATCCTTGCGCCCGGCCGAAGGCCGGCTGTGCAGAGAAGCTTTAGTTAGCGAAGCCGGTATTTGTTATACCATAAAGTAGAAAATCCTTGCGCCCAAAAGTGTTTTCGTTATATATTTAATATATACACCCAGAGAAAAAGCAGCAAAACCATTTTTAAAATTTTTTTTACCATATTATGTTTCATTTTACCAAATCATTGTCACCGATAACCATATTATGGTTAAATTAGTTTCTTTAAAAATAGTTTTGTTGGTTGGGACCATAATGAAACATGTTTTTCTCTGCGTGTATGCAGATCATTTTTTTGTATTTAACTTTTTTAGTAATTATGGACGTAATGACACTTTTGAAAGTGTCATAATGTCCATTTGAAAAGTGTCCATTTGAAAGTGGACACTGCGACACTTTTGAAAGTGTCATAACTTCCATGGACACTATGACACTTTTTGGAGTGTCATAACGTCCATGGACACTATGACACTGGACGTTATGACATGCCACCTAAATTAATTAGACAACATCGAAATTTTATTTTTCATCTCAAACAGTGTGATTGTTTTTTTCGTGTCAAAAAATAAATTTCTATCAAGGCGAATTCAACTATAGCTGGTGCGAAACGCCATCTGATTTTGACAGTTCGAGCCACTTTGTTTTGATTTGTTGGTGTTTTGATAGGAATAGTTGACATTTTGAACCGTAAACACTAACAATGCAATGCAAGAAACTCTATGTTGTTTCTGTTGTTTTTGGATTGTTGTAGTTCTGACACCAACTGTAGTTGATTTCGCCTTGATTTCTAAAAAAATGTTATGTAGAAAATACATTTTTTAAAAACAAAAAAAAAGTTGAGTAAGAATTTTAAAGTATTTGTTTATATTAATATAAATATTTTTTTTTATTTTTTTTGCAAAACAGTTCAAGTAAGACTTTAAAGGAAATATTAGAATATTTTTCAAAGGACGTCTTTTAAATTTATGTTTAGTTAATCTTTAATTTTTCTTCCATATCCTTAGCAGAAAAGCCACTGTACTGTGTATTAATTAATCTAGAACCTAAACATAGCAAAACTGCGTACTTCGTTATTCATTTGCTAATATCTTAACATTTTTAAGGGAGTTTGCATTTTTCAAGGATACTTTTTTTTAAAGATTTTTATATTCTGAAATTATTATCTAATATATTTTAGCAAATTCGGTACCAATTAAAAGGAAACATGAAACATGGGTCTCATATACACTCATAGAAAAATGCATCTTCATATTGATGGTGCCCTAGCATCAGTATTGTGACATTAATGTAATTACAAATGGCATCAATGAGGCAAAAAGTGACATCAATCCAATGACGAACGTGATCATAAAATTTTGTCATATTTTATGCTCCATCTATGCTATGACTACAGTGACATCGATTCGATGCCACATTTTGTGTATTATTAACATTATTTTCATGTTTAAAAATATATATAGGACGCAAAAATTCCCATATTCTTTTTATTTATTTATTTATTTATTTATTTATTAAATTTCAGTAACCTAGCCTATTGGCCATAATCGGCTTACAAAATTCTACTTAATAATAGAAAACAAATTTTAAAGAAATTAAAAAATTTAAAATCAAATTGGTACATAGTACATACAATAAAAAATAAATTAAATTAAATTTTCAATTAGAATGATTACGAAAACCATATCGGGTTTTATAATTGCGAGTTCTTCTGCAAACAAAGGGAATGCAACAAAAGTGAAACAAACATGTGTAACTGGTAAGTAAATAATAATAGTCTCTCACAATCCCAATGACTCAATAAAATAACAATTTGCCATCAAATTGAGCATAATGAGTCCTTTCTTCGATGTTACTGAGTCATCGCACTGATCACATTTTCAATTCAACTGACTTCTTTTCGTCATTTCTGTGATGCAGATCTGTCGTCCCATTGATAACATAATTTCAGTTTTTGACCCTGATGGCTCTTTAGCCAAGTGATGTTAAGGCTGACATCACAATGATGAAAAGTGTCATGGGTCAAAATACATCAGCGTTACGAGACCTTTTCTATCAGTGTTGGATTTGATTTGGAATATTGTGGTCTAGGCTACCACATGGTCGAGCTTGTCTTAATGTACTTCGTTACATGTTTTATATTCATTAAATGCTTTGTTATAATCTGATCATTGATTTTTAATTCATAAAATCTAAAAAAATTATGTTCACACTTTCGCTTTATACCGTGTGGACCCCTTAAGTATTATTTTGTTGCCACTTCCATAGCCCAACCCATTATACTAGCAATATTTAATAGCAGACAAAAGGTTGCATGGGTAATAAAGTCTAATAATAAAAAAAAAAAAAAAAATACAACAATAACAAGAGTTAATAATACCTCGGGCTCAAGAAACATTAATCCAAAACTGAGTGGCTAAATATTAAAGTGTTTGATTATGAGTGTTTTCCCGCTCTTTCTCTTTCTCAGTATGTTTAAGTTTAAGTGTCTACGACATGACTTGATAAAAGTTCCCCTTTATATTGTAAAAATATACAATAACCCGGTGACACTGAAACGAGTCACATAAAACAAAAATCCAACAACCCTGTACACTAATAAAAACACAAAGACCTAACGATACTTTCTACAGCTCCGGGGAATATTTTAAACGGTACTTAAAGCTTTGGGAAACATTACAAAAGGAACGAAAAATGAAATGAAATGATGAGACAAAGACAAAGGCATAAATAAGATGACATGAGGAGTTCCATAATAAAACGATATAGTTATACTTAAGACATTTTTGTTTAATAAAGCTTATTTTTGGTTTAATTAACAATTATAATTGCAAAATTTGTCGTAAAAAACAGCCGGTTAAAGTTCAGGAGCTGCTAAGGCACCCTGAAAGATGCACCGTTTGCTTCGGCTTGCGGACCAGTAGCATTATTGGACCATACTTCTTCAAGAGCGATGAAAATCGCAATGTTACACTAAATGGAGCAAGGAACCGTGCGATTACTGAATTTGTTAGAATAATTGGACTTGATTGACATGGCAAGAGATACCAACAACCTATACAGAAAAAATTATTATTACTTTTTATCAATTAAAATATTTTTTTGAATTTTTTTTTCAATTTAATCAATGTGATAGTTGAATCAATTCTTTTTTTTGTTGAAAGAATATAAAAAACATTGTTTTAATTAAAATTTTAGTTGTTTTAAAATACATTTTCAATTAAAATATTAATTAAATAACAAAAAATCGTTTTCGTTTAAAATAAAATAATTTAAGCTTGTAGTAGAATTGTTGTTGGGAATCGTGAAAATTTAATTTATTTAATTAAATCAATCAACACATTGTTTGAAACGGTAAAGTTTTTTGATAATTTTTTTAATTAGAATCATTAATAAAAAAAAAATATTCACAATTTTAAATTTTTACAATGTTTTGTAATCTATATAATCATTTTGGTAATAGATGCAAAATCAACAAAGTGTTTGATTGAATCTATTAATTTGGTGATTAGAGACAATTTTTAATAATTTCTGTGTATTGAGATGCGAGTTTGGTGAGTTATTAACCTCACGATTTGGGGCAGTACAGTGGCCAACAAAATCATGCTATATGACCCAGCTGAGACTCTTTTTTTGTATAATTATGTGAAGTCTCTCGTGTACAGGGACACGACAGCCATAACTCTGGCCTTGGAAGACAACATAAAAGCAGCTATTGGTGAGATGATACCGGCCGAAATGCTGAAAAAACTATGGCAGAATGGAAACACCTACGGCGTAGCTACGGGAAACATTTACATGAAATTATCTATAAAAACTAAATGGGAGGTATACATTTATCCCCCCAAATAAATATTTCATACACTTTTGCAAATTTTCTGTGTTCTTTTTATAACCTCCACCACCACTGTGGTGAATGAGGGTATACTAAGTTTGTCATTTCGTGTAAAACTTTTTTATTATACATCTAAGACCACATAAAGTATATATATTCTGGCTCCTTGAGTAATTATAAGTCGATTTAGCCATGTCCGTCTGTCTGTCCGTCTGTTGAAAACACGCTCACTTTTGAAAAACGCAAAAGAAAAGAACAAACTTGGCTCAAATTGCTTGTAGTTATCCTAAGCAGTTTGGGATTGAAATCCCGCAACATCGGTTCAGTAGGATCAGAACTATGAATCAAAATGTGGAACCACTACCATAAAAAAATTGATAATTTTGATACAAAAATTAACATAAATGGTAGAATAATGCACGGAATGACATAAGATTTTGCACGAATTCGCTTTATACGACTGCAAATCATACTGTTAAATTTCGTGAAGATCGGTCCATAACTGACCGTAGGCCCCATATAAACCCTACTCCCGGAAAACAGTTTAGTACGCCTAAAACCGTAATAAATAACGTTATCATACTAAAAATTGGTACTTCACAGTTTTATGGGACGAGAAATCACACTGTAACATTTTTTTGAAGATCGGTCCATAGTTTACAATAGACCCCATATAAACCCTACTCCCGAAAAACCGCTTAGTACGCGTAAAACCGCAATCAATTACGATAGCATACCAAAATTTGTTACGGTACAGTTTTATAGGACCACAAATCACACGATAAAATTTTTTGAAGATCGGTCCCATATAAACCCTGCTCCCCGAAAACAGTTTAGTACTCCTACAACCGTAATTAATAACGCTATTATAATAAAATTCGGTACGTCACAGTTTTATAGGACAAGAAATCACACTGCCAAGTTTCGTGAAGATTGGTCCATAATTTACCCTAGGCTCCATATAAACCCTACTCTTGGAAAACAGTTTATTGCGCACAAAACCAAATAAAGCCCACTTTGGGAAAATAATTAAATTGGCCTAACATCATTGCAGATATAGATATTGCGGTAAAATTTCTTACTTAAATTCATATGGCCAGAAAAAATATCATGCAAATTTATGAAATTTACTGTTAACGCTAAAATTAATTACACTGCTGTATTGAAATTTATTCTAATTTATTTTTTGTAATACCAGAAATCAGTTTTCAGAATTTTGGGATGATTGGTCCATAATTTACAATAGGTCCAATACAAATTACCCTCCTTAAAAATTATTTTAGTTTGGCTAAAACTTTTACGATTCATGATATTTTACTCAAGCCAGTTCAACGTTATAACAAGAAACACATAAACGTTCTTATTGTGGGTCAATAATGTAATTCAGGTCTAAGACGCAACCAATTGTAATGCTGGACGTTCGTTTTTGTGAAGCTTATTTAATAAGATATATGTATTTATCATATAGAGCCCACTCCTGTCGGTGGAGGGTATCAAAGATTCGGCTCAGCCGAATATAGCACTCTAACTTGTTCATTTTAAAACCGAAACGGTATTTAATAAGCCCAAAAGTATACAATTTTTTTTCAACATTTTTTGTAGTAAAATAGTATTTTAGGAAAACTTTGGTACAAATGTCCACTTAGGTTAGGTTAGGTTCCATTGGCAGCCGTGATCAAGTACAGCTCACATGGGTCCATTAATTAGTTCCCGTTGTGTTACCATATCACGCCGTCTCCCATGGGTCCTATGAAATCTGGCTGCTAGTATTCCCATGCAGCCATCCGGTCGATTCAATAAAGGAGTGGATCCTGTTAACATCAACATCAGAGAGACAAGTTTTGTCCCCAAGGGCTCTTCGACCAAACATTTCGAGTCTTAAGTCTCCGAATGCCGGGCAATTACAGAGAAGATGTTCCGTTGACTCTTCCTCCTCCTCATCGCCGCAACTTCTACACAAGTCATTATAAGGGAGCCCCAGCCTCTGGGCGTGCCTACTTATAAAAATATCGTTTTTGGGTCAGTACATCCATAACTAAACAAGTTCATTTCCCTGCGGGAAATTTGTGTCAATTGTTCCAACAGACTGGTCCTGGGATTTGTGAAAATAGAACAAGCACAAAAAGAAACAACTCATGACCAGTGAAAGGAGAACCAATCATTTAACTGGTACTACATTGTATTGAAATAATACTCCATTGTAGTAACTAACACTAAACACTTTTATTGAGAATAAATGTGTGACTTGTCAAATGGTGGCTATTAGATGTAAATTGACCCCCTCCTATAATAACCCCAAGTAAAAGTGTTAGGTCCCATTCATATAAAGTGTTAGAACTACAACCGGTCTCTACCACCAAAGACATATCGCTGGACTACTTTGATGTCAGTGTTCGCTTCTCTTTAGGGTTTTTAAACAAAAATATTTGATATGTTTTAAATGTATTTTACAACTTTATACAAAATTTGAATTCTAATTTTTGATACTGAATAAAAGCAAAGCAATTGCTCTTAGGATTGAATTTACTCAAAAAGTTAAAAAGTGTAATTAAATAATATTGTTATGGAGCTCCTCAAATAATGTTTTGTATTTCTTTGTTTAAATTTTAGAGGACAATTTGCTTTTAAATAGTAATAAGATGAAAGGACTTGAAACATTAATTAATTTTTTTTTATAATTAATTTAAAATCTTAGGCAAATGCAAAAGAAAAAAATTCTTCATAAAAAAAATGTTTTTTTTGTTACTAATACAAACAAATTAAATAGTATTTACTAATGGAGAATTTTAAAACATTCACGAAAAACTTTTAAACACTTTTAATAAAATTTTATAGAACAAGACTAATAACTCTTTTTGTAAATATGTGCAGCTTTTCCTTTAAGAAAAACTTTTTAAAGTTACCCAGCCAAAGGAAAGGGGGGGAGGGGGCGGGGGGTTAACCCCAGTTAAGATAAACTGGGGTTGTGTGTGCATAAGAAAGCTTTTACATAATAAATTTAGAATGACATTTTCTAATGCACTCGTTTATATTTTATGTGGTTACATGTTTTGTCTTCTTATATCTTCTCTCTGGCCATTTTGCAACCGCGATGTCAATGCATATGGTTACATGACAACGACCACAATCGTTTGCGTAGACACGTGCGAGATGCATTGTTGTGAATTTTTATATCTTTTGCTTTTTTCAACATTAACATTAAACAAGTAAGAGTGGCTGTACGGAATCTTATATACCCTTCATCATGGTGCGATAAGAACATAAAGTTAATTAAGGCCCTAATCATGTAAAACGCAAGGTAACGCCAAAGAATTAGATTGAAAGCACAAACAAAATCATAAATATTTATTTGTTGCTTTCTACAGAAATCCACATTGCGTTTAAAAATTTCAAACACTGCATGGTTGAGGCGTTGAAATTTTTAAAGCGGTACATGAATTTCTGCAGAAAGCACCAACAAAATTACAAATTGTTGATCGCAATTATATATTTGAGTATGGATCACTGAAAAATAATCATTTTTATTACAACTAAATAATGATAACTTTGAAAACATATTATATTCCTCACAACCATTTAATGTTATTAAATAGCCATAACATGATAAGTTTCTATACGTGTACTCATAATATGTTGAAGATGCAAGCAAAATATTTTTACTCTAATAATATTTTGTTATCGCCATTTGTAAAATAATTTTGCATCAGTTGTGTCGTTTGTTTTACATATTATTTCAAATAATTTATTAATATTTACAGAATTGAGACAAAGTATTGAAATAATATGTTGTTGCAGTAATAGAACACAAAAAAACAATCGTTTTATATGAAAAAGTCCAAAGCGTATTTTTTTAAGTGTCACAAAAAAAAAAAAAAAAAAAAAATATCAATGATAAACAAATTTTAATATTGTTTGAAAATGGTGCAAAAATATTGACTATTGTTTTGTGTTATTTTAGAGAAAAAGAATAAAAATTCTATAAAATAATTTATTATAAATTGCGACCTACGACAAAAATAGTTTAAAAATATTATGTTTAAAGTTGCATCATATGATGTGAAATATCTGTAACAGTTTAACGTTAAGGTTGCCAGTAAGTAAATAAGCACAATGATATTTTAAAAATATTTTTCGGTTTTAGATTAAATCGAAATATTATTATGATTAACATGATATAAATATGATTACTTCTTAACTTATGATGGTTAACTTGATAATAGTATGATTTCATTAAATTATAATATGATGTAACAAAAACAAATTAGGATTTAGGGAAAAATATGATGATGAAATATTACGAATATATTTGGTCATAATATGATTCAATAATAATCGTAATATGTTGACTACAATCATGAATCTTATCATAATATGTTGCTCTTAGAATATGTTAACCACAACCATGTTTTTTCTTTGTGTGTTGGTAACCACGATGTTTATACCTAATTTGGAAACTTTATATCTTGCTGTTCACCAGATATTCAGTAATCTTTAATGTCTTTGTATGGGAGGTTACACGCCCCCTTCCGTAATCCTTTCCATATTTTGTCGGATTTTGGAAGCCAAGATGCTTGTACTTAACGTGGATACTTTATCTCTTGCCTTTCTCCAGATTTACTTAATAAAGCAGCAACAACAAGGGATTTTATGGTAAATTAGAGGCAGTCGCGGTTTTTTGTTCATATCATTTGTTGATTGACCTAGATGAATTTTAATAGAAACATTTTCAAAACTATATGTGACATAAATGTATAGTCACCTTGTCACCATCATATCTGGGGTCTTCGAAAAACCCATTTCAACAGACAGACCGACATCGTATAATCAACATCGTTACCCATAAGGACGCAGAATATATACACTTTATAGGGTCTTAGGTCATAATTATGTTCATTATTACTCATGGGTCCCTTTCAAAACTTTTTCTACAAATACTGAGGTATAAAGTATCACATGGTCAGGCTTGACCGAATATATTTCTTACTGGCTTTTTTTCAAAACGAAAATGAATTATATAATATAAATAATTTTCTGAACAACTTTAAAACTAGAAAAATGGATGAGATTTGTAAATTGTACTTTGTGTACTTTTAAAGAGTAACTACACAGAAAAATTGTCTCTAACCACCAAATTTATAGAATCAAGCAATAAATTAGTTGATTTTGCATCTATTACCAAAATAATTATATTGATTACTAAAAGTTGAAAATTGTTAATATTTTTTTTTTTCAATAAATGATATTTTTAATTTTAATTATAAAAATGATCAAAAAACTTTGCCGTTTTAAACCATATGTTAATTGATTTAATTAAATATAGCTCAGGTTTTGATAATTCCCTACAGCAATTCAACAAGTTTAAATTATTTTATCTTAAACCAAAATATCAGTAAAGATTTTTTTTATTTAATGAATATTTTAATTAAAATTTTTTTTCAAAAGAACTAAAATGTTAATTAAATCAAAATTATATTTTTAATTTTCTTTCTATTAAAAAAATAATTGATTCAATTATCACATTAATAACATTGAAATATTTCTTAAACAATTTTTTTTAATAGATAAAAAACTACTGATAATATTTTCTGTGTACATTTATTATTCGCTAAAGAAATTACAGAAATAAAAATATTTTGTTTGTTAAACTATTAAAAATTTTCGTGAAATCCCTTGAAGAGCCGCTTTTTAACTTTTGTGCAATTTTAAACAATTAATATTAATTTGTTAGAAACGTCAATACAACAAATATTATAAACGAAACGTTAAAATGTGTCTAAAAGTGAATTATTTTTTGGCCAATTTCTACATAAAGCCAACAGACTTCATTGCTAAGATTACTCCAGGAATTTGTTGTTTACACCAAGGCGAATTCATACAGGTGACATTTTCGAATCCTCTGCTTATTGTTTATTTATTTGTGTGTATACTGAATGTCAAGCTTTGTTTACATTTTGTGAAAAAATTAATTAAAATATAAAATTTAATAAAAATCTAAATACTTGAAAAAACTTATTAAAATGTTATAAAAAAAGTGAATATAAAATATAAAATCAAGGAATAAAAAGTGCTTAAGGAATAAGTGGAGCCACAATAAATTTGCAATACAGGAAAAAGATTTACCTTCTAAAGCAATTGTGTATATTTTATAAGCAAAAAAATCCCTTGTTTATCTTTTCAACTAATAATTTTGACATTAACTCTAAATTTTTACAAAAACAAAAAACAAAGTATTTTTTAAAAAAAAGGGATAGCTAGCATAACTCTATCTCATGATGCGGTCACCTGTATGAATTCGCCTTGGTTTACACTTTTTTGAAAAAATACGAAGGTAAACATGAAAATATCTGTTTTAATTAATGCAGAATTGAACATGCACACGTTTACGAGTCAAAATTGTTAGGAATATTTTCGAGGTTTGTGTAAATTAATTTTTATACAATTTTTTAAAATTCATTTGCGGGTGCGTAGAAATTCACAGTTTGAATGGATTGCGAGACTTAAGACCTTTTATATTTGTCTTTGAATTTTCAGTATTTTATTTAAAACCATCAAATTAAAAAATATGGATATTAAAATGATATAAGAAATTGACTGGAATAAAATGTGTATAAAATTTAAAATCATCAATCAGAAAATTCATAGTTTGCTTGGTAAAGCTGCCCCACACACTAGTGATTTGTGCGTGTGATGTGTTAGCGTACCATTTTTCTACACAATAACATTAAACGTCATAAAGAAAACATGAATTTTGAAGCGGATGAATTAATTGCACTTTTGATAATTTATTTGTGTACACAACAAAGCTTTAAGTTGCCCACAAACTAGTGATTTGTGCGCCTTATTTGTTCGTGCTTGACGTCTTGTTACTTGTAAATAGGGCTGTGCGAGCACAAATCACAAGTAATGAAAAATTTTACAATGTTTCATTTTAGTGTACAAAGAAACGGCAAATTTTTTCTATTACGGAGATTAATTTCCATATTTTTTTATTTTTTTTTTATTGTGTACACAAATCAATTATCAAAAGTGCAATTGCATCCATCACAAATTATGTTTTTTTTGACGCTTAGGACTATTGTGATTTGCTCGTCGTATGTGGAGAAATGATACGTGAACAAATCACTCGTGTGTTGGCAAATTAAGATTTTGGTTTAAACTGAAGTTTTTAAATTAAGAAGTTTTTTTCTTTTATTTTTAGTTAAAAGCTATAGAAAGAAATTTCTTTGAAAACAAATTAGCCATAAAAGATTATAGAAAGTTCTAAAGAAAGTAGTTTGTTCCTTTATGAGATCTCCAGCAGCACTTGATATATTTAATATCAAATTAATAAGAAAATAGTAAAAATATTTAAATGATTCCTGTTAAATTTATCTCGATCTAATTGTTTAACATAAATTTTGAAATTTGCTAATAATATGTAAGCAAAAAAGAAAAAAGCCTTATAATTTATGCGGCAAAAAGAAAAAAGGGCTTAAGTTGACTTAAGCTCAATTTGAGTTAATAGCACCTTTGAGATTTTCACGTGAAAAAGTACTCATGGGCATAGTTTCAATTATTTTGTACGTGTTTTTAGGAAGTTAAAGCAAAATTACTTTTTGCTTATTTTTTCGATGTGCCATTTGGAATAAAAACTTTAGTGTAACTCCAATCTGTGGCGTTAGATATTATTAGATTTATGTAAATTAAAACAGCTATAGCCGCAGCGAAGAGATGATTTTATATTAGAAAAGAAGTTAATTTCCAAAAACCACCTTTAAGGTTTAACAGCCGTATTCATAAAAATTTATTTATGATAAATTAAACGTTTTTAAGGAAAAATTGCTAAAGTTGTATTCATAAACGAAAAAAATCTATTAAACCTTTAATAAACCATTCATAAAGCAAGAAAATTTATTGTAGGATTTACTCTTCTCTAAACCAAAAATCAAATGAGATTTTGATAAATGTCTGCATTTTATGATATTATTTTTGTGAAATGTTAAAAAAAAAAATAATGGAAAAAGTGTTTTATTTATTAATATGGACTTGTTTAATACATTTTAAACGTTTTTTTATTTTTGACAAAGTTATATTTCAAAATATTTTATAAAATGTTTATATAATACTATACAACTAGTATGCCGACTCTTTGACAGGTACATAACTCAATTGTCAGTGGCACTTATTTCAAAATTTTTTTCAAAATAATATTTGAATTCATAAATTATTTAAATATTTTCCGATATTACAGAATAAAAGTTTTACAAACATTGTTTTTAAAAGTTTATAAATGCTGCCAGCATTCAATAAATTGTAAGTTTATTGAACTAAGAAAATTTTATTTTGGAAAAAAAAATTTTGCCACATTCTTTACGTGTTTATGCATCTATGTTTAGTGGTGGAAATAGTTTTATACACCAATGCATTAGAAAAAAATCTTACTAGTTAATACAAACATAAATTAGGTGCCACTGGCAACTGAGTTATGTACCTGTCAAAGAGTCAGCATACTAGTTGTATACTATGTTCAGGGGCAAATGCCGCTGAATATATTCCTTTATTAAATTTTTGCAATAAGTTTTTTTATGTTTTAAACAACGAATTGTTGTTCAAAAATATTAAAAAAAAAATAAAATAAGCAAATCAAAATAATAGTGATGTTAATAAAAAGTAAACAAAATTTTTATTCGAATACTTTTTAACGTATATTTAAAAAAAAGGTTCAAACAACCATTTTTATAATACCTTTCGGCAAAATTTTCTCAAAAGCTAAAATAATACGTAGTTTTATTTTATAAGAATAATTTTTAAGATCTAAGATTATAAAAAAATAAATATTAATTAAAGAATATCATGTGAACCGAATGAGACTTCTCATGCATCACTAGCAATAAATTGGCAACAAAACGTAAAGGAAGTTGCCATTGTTAAACACAAAATCGCTACAAACAGTTAACAGTTAAAAAGCTGTTATTGCACTTTTATGAATACCAATTCTTATTAGAGGTTTATAAGACAAAAAGTGTTTGATAGTTATTACATACTATAAGCTTAAAATAAGAACTTTTTATGAATATGGGCATAAAATTGCTCTCCTACAAAACTAAAAAAAAGAATTAAGAAGTTTTTTCCTAAATCCTTCATACTTAATTTATATTATGTATTACAAAATATTGCCTAAAAATTATTTAATAAATATTTAATAGAAATAGTTAACTTCAGACAAACACACAACCACACAAATACTTTTGTAATCCTACTTTAATGCGTGTTGGAAATTAGGATTTGTATTAAATATTACTCATACGTACTCCTTTCACATACTCAAGCAGACACAAATTTATTAAACACACTTATACGCCTCCAGAAACTTCTTAAATATTTATAACAAACATACGAGTACTTTGCTCAGTTGGACAAAAAATTAAGTGTTTGATGGCCGTTGCACAGTGGGTAGAAAATTAAGGAAATTATTTCAAAAAAATTATAAAGTATAATAAATCAACCACATTGTAATATTTCTTTATGGTCACATATCTTAAGCGGACACTGCCTTCAGAAGGATACAGTTGCCTAGTCCCGTCTGCGTTTGATTAAAAAACATTGTGTTCTTTTGAGAGGACATCCCCTTTGTAATGACACATTTCAATTCCCCCTGCGGTATCCGATTATGAGATTTTTCACTAAACAAATTATTCCGAATAAAAAACTAAGTTTTTTAATTAAAGTGGGCCGATTTGTTAGGACAAAAAGTTGTCGATATTGTGCCATCGATTTGTCGATAGTTTTAGTTATGAAAAAAAAAATCCACTACGACATATAAAAAAATGATTTTCGAGGCGCCCAAAGTTAAATTTTTTTACATTTTTCAACTTTTATTTT
This sequence comes from Pollenia amentaria, assembly GCA_943735925.1. NCBI lineage: Eukaryota > Metazoa > Arthropoda > Insecta > Diptera > Polleniidae > Pollenia > Pollenia amentaria. The sequence goes on along the minus strand of OX031010.1, from coordinate 174,573,053 downwards.
TTAGTTTTTTTTTTAGTATAATAATAAAAAATAAAAATTGTAGTGGGGAATGTTAGAAAACATAAACTCACTGTTTTATTGTTGGTATTTTGTTTAATCTTTGATATCGTTGCAAAGAAGACTTTTTGAGTGTTTGTAGGTAATTCTCATTCCCTCTGTAGTCTTGTTTGCTGATAGCTTTGGCTTTTCTAAAATTATTTAGGAGAACGTTTCCTGATGATCTGGCCTAAGCAACCAGTGAAATGCGCATAGGAACAGCTTTTCCTCCAACAATAAATTTAAGTATTTTTTATCAATTATTAAAAAAATGGAATTAAGCACAACAAACAAATTTGAATTGAGTGTAGATTTCATGCATTCAATCACCGTTAGTGATAGTGAAAAAATTTGCAAAACCACTAAGTTCTTCCAGTGCTAATTAAAAAAAAAAACAATCATCAGTTTGGTGCACTAACCCCAACTATGGACATAGAATCATGCACCCGGAAAAACAAAACACTATAATGATGTTAAGATTCATAAAACAGTTCGTTGCGCCATTTTTTTATCTAGATATCTACACCTCATATGAGATTTTTTCGGCTCAAAGCGATTTCAGGAAGAGGGTTCATGTAAACAGCAATCTAAAGTCTACATTTTTTATATTTATAGTCCATTTATGCGTATCATGATGATGTTACATAAACCATTTTATGTATGACATCTGGTCTCGTTTGAATTGATCTAATAAATGCTTCTTATTTGATAAGTGCAGTAAAGAATCTCAAAATATTTCCAACGTCAAAATTTGTGTTTGCTTGGTGAAACACGTATTGTATTTAATGTGTGCATGTATTTGTATTAATTTTTAAGAGAGATTTTTTCAAATATTTTATTTATTTATGTATAAGTAAAGTATGTATTTGTGCATGTTATTTAAAATAAGTGATTTCGGACGTGTGCTAACGATGCGTTATAGAAAAATTTGAGTTTCGATTTTAAAAAGAATAAATCTATAAAATAAATCTACATATGTATAGCAGAAAAATAAATAAATTATTAAGTCAAATAAACACATTAATGTACATGTCCCAAACATTTTGTCAATATGTGTTTGTGATGGAGTCCCTTTCTTTGATGTTTGTACTGGAGAGATTTCAGGAAATAACTCTTCCTTAATTTCTTTGCTAATAATTTTTATAGGCATTTGTAATCGATATATCCCCTTTTTACAACTTCAGCAATGACTATTAAATTCACATATTTTCATATCTCAAGTCTTTTAAAAAGGGTTTCTAATAATTTCAGTTATAAATCAAATTCTTTTAACGGGCTACAAGGATTATTTATCGCTAGCCGTTGGTCGAAATAGATTTGCAGGACACGCGTAGATATGTTGAATACCAGAACTCATGTACGCCAGAAGATGTAATCCCCTTTGATTTAATCCTGTCTGGTGAGATTTTCGTATGAACAGAAGGAAATTGAACGATGATTTTTGTAGTCCTTTGTCTACTCATCTCACCAGGCTTTGTAGAACATAATTATTCTTATTTTGAAAAGCTATTGCCAGATTTGTTATCAGAATCCCCAAAAAGCCCCGAGTAATGAATTTCAGGTAAATCCAAATTTTTGTTTTAATTTTGACCGCCATTTTGAATTTTGAAAATCTGATGCCAGATTCGTTATCAGCGACACCAAAAACCCTCCGCGTAGCAATTGTCAAGCCAAATCAACTTGCAGGATTATGCTTGAAACACATTTGAGTCGTACATCGTATTTTTTTAAAAATTCACCCACAATTGCGTTGTAAACGTATTTTGTGTACTCTTGAAAACAATATTGAAAAATTCCAAATTTATATATATATTTTTTTTTTTTTTACCACAATACTAATTATTTCCAAATTTATTTAAATTACTGTTTATTTTTCTATCCTTTTATTTTATTTATCAAAAATTCATTTGGAAAACACAAAAATAATTTCATTTAATATTTTTAGTTTTCTTTTTCTATGACAATACCTTTTTATTAAATATTATACAAGGCGAATGCCTACAAGATGACTTTCGCTTGCTACGTAAGCAACAGCTTATAACTAACCATGTGTCAAAAAGGTATACCGTTCCGGTGGTTCTGGGAAATGTTGCATAAATTTTATAATTTTCACTTAGAATAATTTAAAACGTTTTTAAATTATAACCCAGGCGAATTCATCTTTCAGGTGGCGTTGAAAGCACAGATGTGCTACTTTTTTTCTTACTTAGAGAGAGAAAGAAATGTAAAAAGTTGCTTGTGCTTTTGACTTATCGATCACTGAAAGCAACAAAAAAATACATTGTTGTGCTTTTAGTGTTGTTACTTGTTGTAGTATCGACACCACCGTATACATGAATTCGCCTTGATTATAACATTTCAAAACACACAATTTAAAATTAAAAACAAAATAAAATGTCCGTTTGAATTGTATACCAGAGTGTTGTATTATTTTGACACAACGTTAAAGTATTTTACAGTGTTGTATCCGTTTTCAAAATAAGATCACCTTGTATGAATTCGCCCTGATACGAGTATTATACGTTTTAATTTGACAACGTATCTACATCTTAAGGTAGAAATATCCGAACGTCCACGTCCCCTAACGAAACGTCTGGTCCGTTTTGTTATTTGTTTACAATGTAAATGCTTACCGAATTTAAATGTCACGTTGACGGAACGTCTCAATATGTATAAATTAGAATTTCATGCCGTCGTTACGTGACAGTTGTAAAGCAGTGATGGCCTGCTTGTATATTAAATTGAATGCGGGTATTTTCGCTCTTTTTTATTTGTAATTTTTTCCAGTATATCTATGGACTTTCAACAAAACGACTTACAATACAACATATTTCCATATATATAAATATATGTACATATGCTTAGATGAACAAAATAAACAAATGCATATGCACATACAATAGAAATGAGAAAATAAAATATAAAAGGCTTTAAATGAATACAAAATATTGTTTTGTCTATGCACATTTACAAAGTAATACATGTAAATGTGTATGTATATGTTAAAATACATATTTGTTTATTGTAAATCTATAATATAAATATCAGATATTAAATTATTACTTACACTTAATACTGTTTTAATACCATTTTAATCACTTGGTACTTTTTCTGCACAGCGGTCAACATTTAAACCTTTTGATTTGCCATCACTGTGTGTGTTGTTTTATGTATACTATTGCTTTTTTGTTTATGTATGTGAAAAACATATGACACGTTTTTAGATGTTCTATAAGTGCACCAACGTGCAAGCAGTCCGTTACAGTAAGTTACGGGTACAGCAACGTTCGCCTAACTCAGCCTTTACGCTACTATGTTCATACGGTGCAATTGGCTTCCTACAGTTATGAATATGGACTTGTTAACTTCAAGAACGTTTTTCTTGAATACTTGATTTTGGACGTAAGGTCCCTTTTAACTTACCAGGTCACATATGTCCATTTCGTCATCTAAAATGCAAAAGGGCGTAACAACACTTTTTATTTTTTTTTACAGGAGAAGCAAAAAAACTTTACAAAATCAATAGCATTATGAATTTTTTTTTAAACCATTTTGCATTTTAGGTGAGTATATATACTTTATGGGGTCTTGGTTGGATATTAAAAAGTTTCACACGGAATAAAAAACTTAGGCCCTAATCATATAAAACGCTGCGCAACGCCAAAGAATAACATTGAAAGCACAACTAATGTCATAAATATTTTGCAATTTTGTTGTTGCTTTCAACAGAAATTCATCAACGCCACAAGCTTGCAGAAAATTTTAAAACGGTAGATGAATTTCTGTTGAAAGCAACAACAAAATTACAAAATATTTATGACATTGTTTGTGCTTTCAATGTTATTCTTTGGCGTTGCGCTGCGTTGTACATTATTAGGGCCTTAGTATACCCTCATTCGCAACTAATGGTGGATTTTTTATACAAAAGGTAGATTTAATAATATGCATTTTTGCTAGGACCACAACTGGTACAAACGACGAAATTCGCGCAACACGAAGAATTTTTCAATAAAAATGCGCTGAATAAATTCGTCGTATGAAGCACAATAACGACAAATAACTAGCGGCTTTTATAACCGAGAAAGTTGATTGCTGTTTGAGCAAAGAGACAGAAATAGTGTGACCATTTAAAAAAAATAATGCTTTTAAATTAAAACATAAACAAAAACAGAACAAAACCCTATTTTTATAGCAAAACACTTTGTACATACATATATTTATTTTAAATAATATACAATAAAAAAAAAACAGCAATTATTAAAGTACAATGTAACTTTATTTACTAAAATACTTCAACTAAAACCAAACATGGTCACCTGGTACCGATTTGTTCGTCGTTCGCCGGCGTATGAAATAGAAATAAATCTATTGCAAAGTTGCCGCGTATGACGAATTTCGGCGGACGCTATTATTGTGTGTATTTTCTTATACACCAATATGTTTTTTTGCGACGAATATTCGCGGCCAAAAATTCGTCGTTCGTCCCAGTTGTGTTTCTAGCCATAATCGTACCAAAAAAAAAAAAAAAAAAAAAAAACTAGAGTATACTTTTCGTCAAAAAATAGCAAGGGTTTTCAGTCTTTATAGAATTATTACGAGTTATTTAACTTAACTTGAGAAAAATGAAAGTAATAATTGATTAATTATCGTGTGAAAATTGTATTTGCTTTGCTATTGTCTCCATCTTAACTAGTATTTTTTATTGCTCTAATCTGTCTTTATTTTGTTACTCTTATTTAAATTTCCACTTAACTACTAATTTTCCTTGAATTTCTTTTTTGCACTACCTTTATCGAGTTTTATCTTAAATTCCTTGTAAAAAAATATACGCACTTTATTTTGCGAAACTTAAGGGATGATTGGCTTTTCTTCTTTCCTTCAGGTTATGGAATTTTTTTAAATTCCTTTTTTCTTTGCTTATTTCTTTTTTGCTGTTTTCTTTGTTAGAACTGTGTGGGCGCAACCTTTGGCTTCTTTTCTTTTTTGTATTTGATTTATTTGCTATTTTATTATAGTTAAAATAACATTCGCTTCTCTTTGTATTTCTTTCGATTGTATATTTTCTTTTTTTACTTTTATGTTGATTTTTTATTTGCATTTATCTATTCGCCAACCAAAATGTTGGTGTAATTTCAAGAAAAGTCCTTTTAACAGTTTCTTTGTTTATTTTTTTTTTGTTGCGGAATTTATGGTTGTTATTATTTAAAACAACAAGGATAAACTACATACATGTGTATGTAGGTATATATGAATGAATATTATTAATACATGTGTTTTAATTTCGAATGTGGTTGTGTGCATGTATTAGAATAAAAGTATATAAATTTATAGTTGATTGTACGAGTTCTATTCGCATTTATGGACGTCATTCATACGAAAATTCATTACTTTTTATGAAAACTGTAGACATATGAATTTTCTCTGCTTCCCTCTCTGTTTCTGTTTAAATGTGATTCTGTTTTAATAATTTTTTTTTTCGCCATAAAATATTAATATTTATTACAAAAAATAATGTTTTTTAGAAGCTTAAGGACCTAGAACTTTGTTATTTAACATTGTAATGTGTCATTGTTCCTTTGTAGGCTTTCGATATTGAAAAGTTACTCTTAGTCTGAGTCAAATTTTGAATACAGTACAGCAATATCATTAATTATATCTTCTGAATAACAAAGAGTCGTTGATCAAGCCCGAAAATATGATATCCTACATCACAAGTTAGAAATGTGATAACGTTTTTAAAAAGGAGAGACATTATGGAGCAAAATAATTATTTGTGATAAAATTGCATCTTTTACCAACACATACAAATATTTTTATAAAATTTATTTTAATTAGATTAAACCAAGGTCAAGTTTGGAGGGCAAGGGGTTTATCGGTTAAAATAAAACAATTTTTAAATTGATTTTTTAACTTTATTTTTAATAACAAGTTAAAGTTCTATATTAAGCTGTGCTGAATCTTATAAGCCCTTTACCATAGTATCGAAAACCAATTATGCCCCATCTGCTAGGTGTCGTGTCAAAATCCGGCCCTTAATGAAATAATAAGTAGCTTTCGCTGATTTTTAAAGCCATATAAATCTCATGTATAGAGGATATTTAAGCTTAATTTGATCAATCTAGCTGGTCTTGTATGGACGTTCTTGTACAAAACCTTTTGCCCTGGGAGGTGTAGGGATCATCTCAAAGATATTTAACTCTTTGCTGTTGCATCCTCCCAAGCAAATCAGGTGTATGCATAACTGGGATTCGACAAAGATGCAAAAGGACAGAAGTCCTGAGTCTTCTTGATTACTTGGGACCGAAGGGCTCAGAGTACCTTTTCATTCTGCTGCTGAGGGAGTCAGTACCCCCGGGAGGAGCAACGCACCCATCTGACTATTGGCTGAGGTGTCCATTAGTATGCTTCTTGGAGGAAATGCTTCCTGCCTTGCAGGATGATTGTCTTTGCGGAAGCTTTACTTTTCTGATGGAAGGTTGCTCTTCCCCCAGATATTCTCCGTTCGATGGGGGAGTGTTTTTTTCAAGGCAATAACTCACAAAAGGGTTCAATGAAAGGCAGCTTTTTGACGAAGGGATTCTCTCTGGGATAACGTGGCGATTTTGGTTTATACCGAAAACCACGAGAATTAAGACTTCCACATGAAAGGCTGATTTTTCACGCTTGTGGGAAAGTTCGGTCTGTGGTGGTTTGCCCAAGATCCTGTTGCTATTCAACAGAAGCTGTACAATTTCTAATAGCAGTAAATGTTAGATAACTCCGGCATATGTGTGTGAAGTATTCGTGGATATGGGAGTGCTTGGTAGACGCATTGTTTGTCACGTAGTGGCTAAGATTAACCATGAGTCTAGCCCATATTCCAGGTGCTGATGTAAGTCATTTCCACATTGCACAAGAACCTTAAATTCCTTAGGACAATAATGGACGGATTTAGCTCATTTCTTATACTTAATACTGTTTATATATTTTGGAAATATCTGCACCAAATTTGGTCCTCCTGTCTTATATGGTATGAGCACTGGCAAAATCTTTATTTCAGGGAAAATAGCTGTGTCAGGTAAAGGTGGAAAAATAAAGTTCAAATGTTATAGGAAGAATTTAAGAAAAAGGGGTTTAAAGCAAAAACTTGGAGATAACTGGGTAGAGGCAGTCGTGGTTTTTTGCTCATATCTCATCCATTTATGGACCAATCTCGCTAATTTTTAAAAGCAATATATTCCAAACTACAAAGAAAAAATTTTTAGTATATTTTTTCCATTAAAAAAAATTGTTTGAAAAGTATTTCAATTTAATAAATGTGATAATTAACTGCCAGGCCCACAATGTCGACAAGAAAATTTCTTTCGTATTTTTATATTGAAAACAATAATAACAAATTTAAATTTGTTTTTGTTTTCAATATAAATATAAGAAAGAAATGTTCTTGTCGACATAGTGGGCCAGGCAGTAAATAAATTATTTTTTTTTGTTAAAAAAAATTACAAATATAGTTTTTATTAAATCACCATTTTAAGTATTTTGAAATAAATTTTTGATTTAAATATTTATTAAATAACAAAAAATCTTAATTAATTTTTTCGCTTAAAATAGAGTAATTTAAGTTTGCAGAATTGTTGTTGGGAATTACCAAAGCCTGCGCTATAATTAATTAAATCAATTAACACATTGTTTGAAATGGCAAGGTTTGTGATCATTTTCACTTAGAATTTTCCATTTTTAGTAATCAATATAATCGTTTTGGTAATAAATGCAAAGTCAACAAATTATTTGCTTAATTCTTTGAATTTCGTGATTAGAAATAAGTTTTGCATGTCTATGCCCATGATATCAGCTTCTATACTCATAAGGAAACAGAAAATGTAAGCTTTAAAGGGTTTTAGAGCAATACTTTATAAAACAGAAATGGAATAAAAACTTGAATACACTCTTCAACTTTGACTTTTCTAAGGCAGGCGAGGTAAGATAGCTCCAGCTCCTAAACAAGTGGCGAGTGTAAAATTCTGCCGGACTGTAGATTCAAAATTGCATCCTGTGTGGGTTAGATGTTCTTACATACACGGGCAATTGGTTAACGTTTTAAAAGTCACCCAGTGGTCAAAACCGCCGTGAGATAATGCCAACATGGCCGGTGCACAGGTAAAAAAGCCTGATCTATTATTCCAGTTTAATTTTGATGTAGCTGTTATTGCGACATTCTCGATTTTTTACAATTTTTTTCCGTTATGAATTCTATTTGGAATTAGAAAACTAAACGTAGTTCAATTTATTTTAATTTAGGATTTTTTTTTTTTTTGAAATAATTGATTCTTTGGATTCTAACCCCCACATTCATAAAAAATATTTTAGGTTTATAGCAGGCTTATGAAACAAATTTTCTATGAAAATTGGTTAGGCGTTTTCTATGAAAATTTGTTTAATAAACCTTTTATTCAATTAAAATATTTTTATTAAAGAATTATTTTGAGAACTTCTTAAAAAAAATCATAAAAAAAAAAAGAATTTAAAACCAAGTCCGTCAAGCACAAAAAAATGGTCAACAAAATGCATTTCAAAGGGGCGAAAAAACCATATTCCTTTACAAGCGTCAACAAACTTTTGACTTGATCCTTTTTTTAAAGTCAATACTGCAATTTGTTTTTCTCTTGTCATCTTGTTGTTGTTAATTAAATTGTCCTGTTTATTTAAACTTTCGAGTTGTCTTACACACATTTTCACTGTGACGTTTAAAAACCCCTTTGAATTTAGAGAAGAAGAAACCGGAAGAAGAAAATGAAAACAGCATAATGTTCTTCTTACTTTTTTGCTTCCACAGAAGGTGGTAGAGTGCAAGAACCCCTTTAATTTTGTAACATAAATTTATTTATGTCAGAGCATCTGTAACTAGAGGACGTACAAATTAATTGAAATGCAATTTACTCCCACTTGTAACAGAGTGTGCTGGCTGCTATTCCTCTATTTGGTTTCTAACTTTAAATTTATTTTAAAGAATTCAAAGAAAAAAGTTCATTAAGAAAATAAATCACACACAATTAACCATTTGCACACATTTGTGAACCCAGCTAACAGTTTTCAGAAATATTTAAGATGAGTGCTTTTTGAGTACTTTTAATGACTTTAAACCAAAAAAATCCTGAACGTTCAAAAAAAGACGCGAAAATTTTTCGCACTCGAAATTTACCGCCTTCAATTCCGATCGAAATTACAATACAATTTAAGTGCAAATTTCGATCAATATCGTATGCCGTAATTTGCCCTTTAAAAGAAAATGTACAAAAACAACAAATTTCTAATGAAGAATTGTGTAATGTGACACAATAATAGTTTATTATCAGAAAATTATCCTATTTATTTTAATGAAGCAATTCAGTTAAAAGAGTTCAAAATATGTGATCATTTATTTTATAAAACTCTGACTGGGTTTTTAAGATCGTTGTTCGTTAAACCCTGTTTTCGTGAATGGCTTTTAAAAATACCAACGCCACAATAGTGGAGATTAGGCGTTTTTGTTGCTGTTTGTAACACCTTAAAATATTGGTGGTAGACCCACCTTTAAATACCGATCGACTCAGAATCACTTTTTGAGTCCATCCGTCTGTCCAGCTGGCTGGTTGTCGACGTGAGCCTTGTGCGCATGGTACAAGTCACAATTTTGGAAATAATTTAATGAAATTTGGTACATAGGTTCTAATTGTTACAAGCTTCGAGTTGAAAATGGGGGTAATCGGTCTATAACTGCGCATAACTCTTATACAATATTCTTTCCGGAATACGTAGAATCTCTATTCGTTTCTGTCTGTTGCAATGTGTCCAAGTTTGATAAGAGATTTTTCTGTCTTAAGGTTGATAGTGCGTCTCCAAGTGGTCGTCCGTCTTCCCAGCGAGCGTGCGCCTGGTGGGTTCCATTGTAGAGTTGCGTGGAGAGTGTGGCCTAGCCAGTTGTATTTTCTTCTTCTGATTTGCATATATTTTTTTGTTTTTTTTTTGTTCTTCCTGTGCTAGTCTCGCGAAGCTCTACACTTGTCTGCAGGAAAGATACCAGAGTCTCTGGCGGGAATCGAACCCGCAACCTCGCGCTACCAACCATCCTACCGGGGCACCCATGATGTCTTCCTGCTCTGAGATTTGTATTAGTCGTTCGTTTAATATTGTTCTTGGCCACTATATTTTTAAGATATTGCGCAGGCATCTGTTTGTGAAACTTTGCAGTTTACGTTTAATGATTTGGTTTATCAACCATCTTTCGTAGCCATATAGAAGTATCGATTTTATACAGGCGTTGTATATGTGTATCTTTGTTTTTGGCGAAAGGCCGTTAGACGACCAGACGTTTCTCAGATTGTAAAATGCTGCCGTTGCCTTACGTATTCGCATATATACGTCGTCAAATGATCCGCCATCAGGTGTGACCCTAGCTCCCATACAAAAGAAACTAGCGAAAATATTTTGTATTGCCATGACATAAGAATTGGCGACAGTAACCACTATGTCATTTTATGCTGAAAGGTCCAAAATTAACCAAAGCTTCCGCAAGCAAAATTCATGTAGATAAAGATATCCAACTAATATTCGCCACACAGAACTTTTACTTAAATCTTAAGCTCAAAACTGAATTTTGTTCTGGCGGGTACCCTATTGGGGAAAATTTCTGTTTAAATATTGTGGTGTAGGGTATCATATAGTCATATATGCTCTTATTGTTTTTTCTATAGTTTGGCAATTTCAATATTAAATTGTATTTCAACTTTTAAAAAGTAAATGACATATCAAAAAAAGTTCTTATTTTGAAAATTGTTAATTAAATTTAACCAACGACAGAAGAATTATCAACCATTTTCCTTACATAAATCTTTACTTGGTTAAAGTTTAATTTGATAAATTTTAAACAATAAATATTATTTAAAGTTTTAGCAATTTAACAGGTAAACATTTATTATTATCATTTTAATAAAATGCTTGCTGGGTAAAAAATAACACACCTACAAGTACGCAGTCATTTGAACAATCGTTTAGAAAATCAAACACTAAAACGTTAGGTCGGTTTTTATCTTTGTGATTTTTCTAAGCCACTTAAATGCCAACCAAACAGATTTATACATTCATTCACATTCTGAAAAGTACGGCACTTGTAGTTGTTATAAACAGTGGGGCAAATTAAAAAAATGGAGTACAAAATCTGCAGTTTCAAAATGGGTAAGCCATTTTTATATATCCATACAAATGCAGTCAAGTCAGAATTTCAAATTTGATTCACTTTATTAAATGTGAATGAACCGAGGAAGCCTTAAGGTGGCTTAACCTTTTAAGTGACACAAAAAATCAAAAAGATCGTTTTCCGAATCCTAACATGAGTTTAATTTGAAGGATTCATTTCCGTTATAAACATAGGTTTCAAAAGCAAAACCAGATCTCCAATATTTCTCTGCTCATGAAAATTCTTATTAAAACTACAGTTTAACATCCTATTAACACGGTTCATAAAGTAAGGAAGCAGGATTATTTTGAAGTTTTCCGGATACTTTGAAGCTTCCTAGGGTTTAAGTGTAAAACATAGACCCGACTGCGCATCTGCTATCGGTATATGTGTATATACTTGTAGTTTATTTAAATATAAATATTCGTTTGGACAGTACAACTTTATTTCCTCTTAATTGTATTATTCCCCCACTGTGCAGTATGTACAATGTACACATGTGTAAAACATAAAAACACTTGACAGGAAGATGATGTAAACAGAGGAGAATGTACAAACAATCAAGAAAAAGAAAATAAATAACTAATGATAAATGTCAGTGAATAAACTTTTTTGAAAGGTAAGAGATTGCTGGCTTGTGTGTTTGTATGAGTGTGCATTTATTTAGCCAACAAAAGTGCTAAGATTAATTTTAGGTATGCAACGAAACAGGACCCGTGAGTACTTAAAAAATTGACATTTAAATGATTTTCAGACAATTCTATTTAAATATGATTTGTTTTGTATTTTTGTATTATTAAAATATTAATTAGGTAAAAATAATATTTGAAAACTTTTAAGTAGGCGTGGCTCCTCTCCTTCAAAGAAAATATAGATTTCTGTATACCTTGTGAATGTTTACAGAAATTATTTCCAAATTTGTTAAAAAGAAAAGCTCGATTAGCATTCACAATATCTGTCAAGAAGTGAGCTGGATTGAAGAATTGGGTGTGGCACTTCGGATACAAAGAAAATATAAATAGAGTTAAAGTTTTTAGATTTGTTGCAAAAAGCTTGATTATCAACAATCAATATCTATCAAAAAGTTGGCTCAATTGTAAAAGTAGGCTTGGCACATCCCAGACAATTTAGATTGTTGTTCATCCTGAGAACAGTTACAGCAAACGTTTTTAAATTTGGTACAAAAAGTTTGGTGATCGATACGAAATATCTGTCAAAAAAGGGTGCAATGGTAGGCTAGTTGGTAGTGAGCTAGTCTATCAGCACCGGAGTTGCGGGTTCGATTCCTGCAGACAAGCGTAGAACTTCGGCAGATAAGTATAGGAAAAAAAGGCTGGATCAGAGGAATGGGCTTGACATCTCCCATATAAGGACAATAAAACTTTCTGTATATCTAGCGGACGGTTACAAATTTAGAACAAATAACTTGATTATCAATACACAACATCTGGCAAACTCCAATGCAGAGACAATGCTAATGTCTGCATATCTCGGGAATGGTAACACTAAAAATTTTTTACATTTGGTACAAATATATCGATTATGCATATATAACATATTCCATAATGTTGTTTGGGTTAGAGAAATGGGCTACGCATCTACCATACAACGATAGTATAGATCTCTGTATATCTGGAGAACGATATCAGCAAAAGCTTTCAAACTTGGTCTAAATTATCGGTTATCAATACACAAAAAGTAGACTGGATTATAAAAGTAGGCGTGGCATTTAGATTCTTGTTGATACAAGAGATCTGTATTAAATAAGTTTATTTTATTTTGTTTAGTAAGGGATAGTAAAGAGCACTGGGTAAAATAATTTGTGCAACATTTTGTATCAACATTAAAACATATATAAAAGTGGGCGTGGTATTTCCCATACAAGGACAATTCAAATGTTTGTATATCTAGACAACGGTGGTCACTAAAAAATTATTCATATTTGGAGCAAATAACTTGGTTATCCCGAGACAACATCTGCCAAAAAGTGATGGCTACTGGAGGAGTGGAAGTGACACCTCCCATACAAAATTTAAGACGTTGACAGTATGAATGAAGGCTAGTTTTTAGTTAGTTAGTCTATTAGTGCGAGGGCCGCGGTTTCGATGCCTTCCAGATATTCTGGAAGGAATCTACAAGAAATTAAATTCATTCAGACAAATTATAACCATTTTTCCCATTTAAATTTTATTGCAAAAATGGGAAAAGGGAAAAAAATCCCGGGGAATTTTTACTCAAAGTTGGGCTGATTGTATTTGTAACTGTTAAAAAATAATTAAATAAAATGAACAAAGAAATTTACGCTTGTACATTTGAAAGGTGGATAACTAAATATGGATCGATCCGAATAAAAATATGGTTTAAGATTTTCTGTTTTTTGCCAACCTTTTTAAACGGACTTTGTCAAACATCAATTCAACATTTCAGGACGAAGTTTAAAGACAAGAAATCCAACGTTAAAAAAATTATTGCAATGATATTTTTAATTAGGCTTAAGTTCATTGAATTTAATTTTCATTAAATTATTTTTATGAAGACAGGAAGTTTACAACATGAAATTAATTACAATTTTATTGATAATTTTTCATTCTCGACTGCGCTGAGATTTGAACCCATGCTTTTACGAACAGGTTGCCCAAACTGAACACAATCTCTTCAGTGGTTTAACGGTTTATGTTTGACTATTGACGTCATCCGGCTTCAATAGCCGAGGGAGTAAAGACGGCAAACCCCACTGAAGAGATTGTGTGGTTACAATCGAAACTAGTCTGGGCAACCTGTCTGGGTACAACCAAATCAGAATACAAGACAAAGGAATAAGCAAAAAAAAAAAAATTTAAACAAAACAAAAAATATAGAAGTGAATTTTATAAAAAATATTTTATATAATTTTATAAGCGGTGGAGTTTTAAAAAAAATATAATAAAAAAAAAAAAAAATATTAAGTGTTTGTGTGTAAAGAAAATTTTGTTAAATATTTTAACAAAATGCCTATGTCGACAACTACAGCTGATTATGACATTTGTGGTCCCATAATATTTCTTAGTGGGCCGCAAATTTGTATGAAAACTGTTACGTTATCGTTTGCTTGCATTGTCGATCGACTTTTCGTGCTAAAAATTGTTAGTGGGCCGCAAATCAGCTGTTTATCGTTGAAAGTGCAAGCGAACGATAGCGGTCGACATCGGGGTCAGGCTGTAAAAATTTATTATTTTATAAATTTAAAAACTAAATTTTAGCAATTCCCAAAAAGCGCTAACATATTAAATTTAATTGAAAAAATGATTTATTGAATCAGAATGATTCTGCCGATCTTGATGGGCCATATCAAGCAAAGTTTGTGTTTGCTATTAGTGGGCAAAATACATCAAAATTAAATTAAGGCAAATGGCGATGCAAAATCAACTACATTTAAGTTGGTATTTGACTACCTATTATTAATTTATAATAAAAACTTTAATAATCGGTTAACAGATCAATAACAAAATTAACCGATTATTAACCGATTAAACCAAAACCTCGGTTAATTAATCGAGCGATTAACCGATTAAAGCAAAAGCCCGATTAAATGAATACCCTAGTATACACTAGTGTGAGTATTAAGTGTGCATACATATTTAAAATTTAATTTTATTGTGATAATATGTGTAATTTTTTATTTTTTTTTTTAAAGAAAAACAAGTACTCGTGTCACTTTTCATATAAAGTGATGTCAAGTTAATTTTATTTTCATTTACTTGTCTAATAAGTTACTAAACAAAATTAGTTTGTTGTTGTTGTTGTTTCATATTGTAATAATTTGCTTCTCCTTGTTGTCATATAAACACTTACAGTAATTTTTTTTCAGTTTTCTAATTTTTCTTGAATTCCAGCCCAAACTTTTATGCCTGTGAGTGTAGTATTTTCAGAAATATGTTTGTCAAAATGTGTGCGTGTGGAAAGTGTGAGGAAAGCTTAATTTTCAAAGGCCTTTTGAATTAGTTTTTTTTTCTGTAATATTTTTTTCACTTTGTTGTGGTTTTGTATGTAGATTTTAGTTATTTTTTTTTTAATTGTTTTCTTATTAAAATTTTTCTCCAAATCTTGTATTTTCTTAACATTTCTTAATGATGAGTTTGGATATTAAAAAAAAAAAAAAAAAAAAAAAAACGAAGTGTGTGTAATATAATTTTATATTTAAACCACAACATCTTAAAATCTTAATAATTAACAAGATTGTGGTTAGAAAGTTTAAGGCCCTTCTATTTATTTTTGAGTAAATATTTGCTTTTTTTCTAATATCTAAATTCTTACTAATTAGCCTTAATGTTTTATTTAAATGGATTAATATAATTGCTTAACTTTAAGTATAATCGGAGAAGTTTGACCATGTTCTGCCCTAAAGCTAAACCACTAACTCTTAGTAGGTAATTTTGAAAAAGTGTGAAATATAAATACCTTTTCTAAGCTTTAAGGTATATTTTATTAAAACCTCAAATGGTTGGGTGTATGTATAATAATAGTAGTAGTATAATAATATTCTGTATTTAAAAAATAAAGTAACAATATCGCATAAATAAACAATTAAAGCCATAAAGCTCGTTCTGCGCCACTCAGTACAAACTTTTACGGCCAATTTCACAATATCGAGGAACGAGTTCTTTCGCACAAATACAAGAACAAATTTTTGAGAATCATTTGGCCGATATTTTGTTTTAGGCATAATTGTCATAGTTCCTTCTATCATAATGAAAAATTAACCATTAACATTGTGCATGTTGGTTGGGCCACCCTTTACATTCTTAACCGTAGGAACAGAATTGCACCATGTGAACGTGCTAGAATACGCACAGAAAAAAGGGCTTTATCAATTAAAAAAATGGTTTAAAAAGTATTTAAATTTAATAAATGAGATAATTGAATCAATTATTTTTTTTTTTGTTGAAAGAAAATTAAAAATTTAATTTTTATTTAATGAACATTTTAGTTGTTTTGAAATAAATTTTCAAATAAAATTTTAATTATATAACAAAAAATCTTAATTGAATTTTTTCGTTTAAAATAAAATAATTTAAACTTGTAGAATTGTTGTTGGGAATTCTCAATATTTATTTAAATAAATTAACACATTGTTTGAAATGGCAAATTTTTTTATAACTTTTTTCATTAAAATTAAGAATATCATTTATTGATAATCATTTTGGTAATAGGTGCCAAATCAACAACTTGTTTGCTTAATTTTATTTTGGAATAAATTTGGTGATTGCGACGTATAAACGTTGTCAAAACTTAACGTATAATATTTAATACAAAGGCACACAATAGCTGGTGCAAACGTAAAAACGTATCTCCGTCGTACGATGACTTAGATCTAAATTTTTTTCGTACGCCAGTTGCGAACGTTTTGTTATAGAAAAAGCAAAATTAAAAAATTTTAAATTGAATATTTAAAACAAAATAAAAGAGGGGAAAAACATAACATTTTTTTTTATTAAATTTCGATTTTTCCATGGTAGAATAAGTATAAGGTATAGTCATTATAAATTTTGTTCTCCATTTTAAAACCCATCCATATAACGTCAAACAAAAGAAAATTAAGAAAAAAAAAATAAAAACAAACTTCTAAAATCTAATAAATTAATTTTAGATTACATGGGTAAATAATAGGTTATTCAAACGATTAACCGTTGTTCGATTAATCGAATAATTTTGGTCGATTAACTGTTTGAATAATTCAAAATTGCTTATTTTCGATTAAGGAATAACTCGAACAATTTATGTCGATTAACCGAAAATTTGTTTTTTCATAGTACATCTGTATTAGTGTTTTTCTTTTACGCTTAACAAGCCGGTACGTTTTAAATACCCTTTTATTATTTCTTAACTCAGGAACATATCCTTCGAGTGATGATTCAGATGAGACGATTATTTTTTTGAGACGAATGAAAACAACCTTCTACCAGACCTGAACAAGACTATTAAAATCATTAAAATTGTTTAGAAAGCAAAAAGGGAATCATAGTTTTTAGAAAAGACAAGAAAAAAATAGAGAAATTGGATATTCTTTATAACTCTTTACTTTTATTCTCTGCAACGTCAGCAATAAGTGAAAGGACCTTTTCTAAATTAACCTGCATCAAAACAAAGGAAAGAAATCGTTTGAAACATAAATATCTAGGCTGTATACTCTTTTTTTAAATATTATTTTAGAAGAATAGCTTAAATTGTGATGCTATTTTTTATATAAAAAGTTTTCTTCTTTTATTACATGAAGAACCTTTTGTTATATTGTTGTTCCTTTTTTAATTAAATTTTCATGTTAAAAAATATAATTTTTGGTCTTATTTTTAACTTCAAAACTATACAAATCTTAAATTATTCGATCAACCGAATAATTTTAAATTGTTCGATATTTCTTAAATTTTTACCACGAATAATTTTTCGCGCAATTAATTGATTAATACAAAATATCGATCAATTGAATACCCTAGTAAATGTAGATTCCTTGTAGTTATTCTACCATGGTTTTTTCTAATTTTATTTTCAAAAGAAAAGAAAATACATTTACGAGGGAGTTGTGCGTAAAGAGAGCGTCCTACGTTCTAACGACGTGCGATCTAATTGTGTTCCGAGCATTAAGAAAAAAAAAAAAATAGCAACAATTGGAATTAAAATGGATTTTTCTAATTTTATTTCCAATACAAAACAAAATACGTTTACGACGGAATTGTGCGTAATTGAAGCATTTTTATAGAGATTTAAGATAAGTCCTACGTTTTTACGACGTACGACACAACTGTTTTCCTACTACAAGTATTATTTATACTTTTACACAAAAAGTAAGCCCTGAAAGACTGAACTACGTTGATTGAGAACGAGCAATATAGTTCTAAATTTACAACTGTTTGTTATATTGGGTGAATTATTAAAAAATTCCGAATTTTTACCCAAATTTTAGCTTCCATCGTAAAACATTGGTGACTATTCAATTCCACCTTTTTGGCAACATATGGATTCCCCGCCAAAAAAAAAAAAAAAAAAAAAAATAAAAAAAATACTAATTTTGGATACCCTGTTTTGAGAATCGTGTTCTAGATCAATCGAAACAAATGTGATTCAGGCGGGGAAATTACTGGACTGGAGATTCGAAATAGTTTGCAAGTGGCCTTGCAACATGTTGCCGTGCGTTGTCATGATGGATTATTACGGCTTCATGTCTATGGTTTTCTTCAGGTAAATACTGTAAATAATCTAAAAAATATATTTTCGGAAATTTAAGAATTTGTCTTTTTTTTGGGGATTTCCATGAACAAACTTCTGTGTTCATAGATTTAATAATGTTTTAATGCGTGTTTAAATAAGAAAAGTAGGCTAAAACAAGAACTGGGTAAAAATATTCTCAAGTACACACATATACATACATAAATGTATGTATATGAATATATGAATGTTTGAATATATGTAAGATTTTAATCGTTTGCATACATATTTACATCATACGTTGTATGTGTGTATTAAAAAGTTCATTCGATGATTTAAAACGGAAATTACAATGTGTTTATATTCATGCAGTTCATATACGTCGGTATATACATTGACTTTGCACAGGAAAAATATTATTAAAAAACTTGTGACTGTGTATGAAACATACACACATTAAAAGTACATGCCTGTGTGTGTGTGTGTCTATGTCAATGTAAATGTCATAAACCTATTAACATTTACACAATAATTTTTTGAAATGTTTACTACGTATGTTTGTACACCCGCCCCCCAACACCTTTCTTACCACTCCTCGTTTCGTATTCTGTCACTTTCTCTCGTTCTCTATCAATTCCGTTTCTTCATTCATATTTAATGTGTTAGTTAATGCGTTTGTGTATAAATTGTGTATATGTATGTATGTATCCCATGTATTGTGTTTATGCCTGTGTCTGAAAATATTATAACACGTGTCAAAGGAAAATGATTAATTTATGTTTATTATAATGTGAAGCACAAGCAAAATAGAAGATGAATTTGATAAATAAAAAAAAAAAATCTCAATAATTTAATAAAAGTCCAGGATGTTTTAATGACAATGAATAATTTGTTTTAACGCTTTGTTTTTATAAGAAATAATATATTAAGAAATTATATTTTTAATGTTAACAACCAGATAGAATTGTGGCATGAAATGAAAATATTCATAGTTGAACATTTTTAAATTGTTATTTTTGATTTGAGGTTAAATAATATATTAACGGTAATTATGGAAATACCCCCTTATTCGTAAAAAATAAAACAGGTATATAAATGGTTTATTAAAGAAATTTTCATAAAAAATTCGTTGCATAAGGCCGTTAGTTTAAAGTTTTAAATATATTGGACTTAAATGACCTAAACGAAATTGCAGTTATTTTTAAACTAACAAAAAAAAAAAAATTTGCATCATACAGTTAAGACCTATTTTCTTTTGGCCTTGAAATCTACAATACAAAAATTATTTTATTAATTGTGCAATTATCAGATAAAAAATATTAAAAATTTTTCCATTTGGGCCATATGGGTTCCATGCTCAAAAAGGGTTAATTTTCTAATTGTTATACACAACACAAATTTTTAAGTTTTCCTTCATTATTAATCTTATAATGTTTAACAACATTCAAGTTGACTGAATTAACAAAGTTTAAAAGGTTTGGTGCCATTTTGCACCCAAGTGCATTTAAGGGTTAATCTTAATTTTTGCACTGTTTTGCCTTCGTTTGACTTAAGGGTATATTTTTCTACAGTTTCATAAAAGTCGACACAAGAATTTACATTATTTCGCCATCTTTCCTTTATAAATTAAAAATATGTAAACATTTTAATTTTGACCTTTGCAGTTTTAGGGTTAAGGTTTTCAGATTTTGGTAAAACCTTCAAAGTATATTTAAAATTATCTGGAGAATAATATTATGAACGGTAATAAAATTTGGCAAACTCGCCAAATTATGGCTAATTTGCCAAAATATGCCTAAAAAATTAGTTTTTCCGAAAATCGCCAAATTTAAATATTAGGGCATGGTCATTTTACATGCAGGTGATGTGAGCTAGCTACCGAGATCAGTCTCTTCTTATGACCTTATTTGGATATCAAAGACATGTGCTTCTTAGCTCATGCCACATTGGAAATTTCGTACAAGGAATTTGAGGCATGGTCATTTCAAGTGGAGGTAATTTAAACTGGCCACCGATATCGGATTAACCCAAGCAAAGTGACAATATAATAACGAAATAAGATTTCAAGTAACTGACAGAAGAAAAAAACATTGCAACACAAAAAAGAGTGAGACTGCTGGTGGTTATAATCACCGGTCGGCGAAAAATGGGTTAACCCCGTTAGATTTCTTTCTGTGGGATTTTCTCGTGTGGCAAGTCTATGCCAGAAATCAAAGCGTGCCTTAAAAGCAACATGCCAAAGCTTAAGTTCAGCCTGATTAAGAGCTTAAGTTATGGAAAATTGGGTACTTCGAAAGCGCGCCCTCACGCTATACCGCGGCGGATATTTTTACTATGTTATTTGCCATACAAATTAGTCTTTTCAAAAAATAAAAAATTTCGATGATATCTTATACATATACTTTATTTTCATTAAATTTAAATATAGGAAGCTGCGAGGAATCCCTTTTAACGAGTACACATAAGCAATTCTCGTAATTTTTTGTAAATTAAACCATTAATCAAAAATAAAATCCGTTTTAATTAAAAATTTAATCAAATGAATTAAACGCTTATTTATATCAACAACATTACTGCAGAACCTCTTGTTAATAACAAAAAAATGTTTAATTTATACTCTTAACTTGCTTACTGGTGCAAATTAAATTAATTTTTTAGTTAATATCACAAAATTTTTAATTGAAATTAATTTTTATTTTTATGTTTTGTACATATAAACACATAAGTTATTTTTTCACAATGGCTTTAAGCGGGCATTAAAATGTTGCGAAATTTTGAACTGAGCCCCGCTAAACTGAAATTGAACTAGAGCTAATTTAGAACTGATCTAAAAATGGAACTGAATTAAAACTGACTTCGAACAAGACTAGAACTGAGCGAAAGCTAAACCACCACTGAGCTACTAACCATGAACAAGATCTTAAGAAAAACTGAACCTGTAAATAAAATAAGATTATTCGCTTAAAGAAAAAACTACATCTTTTTTATTATTTATCTGAACTTTAGTTAAATTTATTTGCAGAGCTTTTAAGAATATTAAAATACAATTAAAATATAATTTATTGACTTGTCGTGTTTGTTGGCTTTTAAGTTGCATTAAGTTCGTATTTATATATCGCTTAAAAGATATTTAAAAAGTTGATTTTTCAACAATCTTTATTTAAATATTTACATGCAATTAATTCGTTTTTATCCTTCTTATTGATGCTGGAGTATTTTTGATGACAGCAATCACACCAATACTAAATACAAGTAAAACGACAAAAATATATTATTATCTTCTTAAATAAATAGTATTTTTCACGAAAGTTTGTATTTGCGCGTGTGACTGTGAGGATCAGGGCTATCAGATGTGGCGATTTTCAATCTTGCTTGGCGACCTAATTTTCGATTTGGCGGCATGGCGATTTATAAAATAGTTGGCGATTTTGTTGGCTATTTTTAATGTGCCATGAATTTGTTTTGAAATTTGTTAAATTCAATACGAAGAAATAATATTTTTTTTATTTTAGTTTTTCAATGTATGAAATTTGATGCATTCATATTGTTACGTTACTGCCTTTTTAATAACGTTTTTGATTTGTTTGCTTTATAATAAACCTCTTGAGTTTTTTTATTGCAACTTTAATAAAATAAATAAAACACAGCACTTCAAACACTTTATTTATAGCTGGTACTATAAACTACCACTTTATTTAGAACTTTGTCACTTATACTTGCGATCTACACACTTAGAAATTCGACATTTTCGAAAAGTTTGTAACATTTTCGAAATTTCTGGACCATTCGAGCTTTTATTATCTTAACAGCTCATATCATTATGCATTAACACTATGGCTGAATTTAAATTGAGCTATTATACATCAATAAACTAAAGCATACTTTATGGGTTAACAATAATCTTAACATTATAATGTTGTACAATTATGTATAACAATTATAACATTGCATTTGAACTAGAAAATTCTGTACAGCGGTTTTACATTAGAAATATGCGTAACTAATACAATAACAATATAAACTAACTTTTAAAATTACTAGCAAATACAAAATAACTAATAAATTCAACTTAATCTAAAGTTACTTTCGTAACAATATGTATGACCAGTATTTAAAACTAAATTATGTTGAAATGGCTAATGATTTCCGAGAACAATTTTTTTTTATTTAAATATGCTCTTGAAACCAGTAATAAGCAGAATTCTTTAAAAAATTAATATAATTAAAGTTTATGAACATTTTTGCATTATAAAATGTGACAAATTATCACAGATAAAATTCGTTGCTGTTAAGGATATGTTAAAGATTTTTATGAATCCTAACGTACATTTGAATGTTAATGAAACACAATGGAAAAAATACCGTTTGAGAATTTTAATTATGATATTCAATCTAATTTAAATCAGTTTAGGCCAACAATTTATAGCTACAAGGATACGGTAGGTACGTACCATTTTAAGGAACTTGCATGGGCTGTTCTTTATATGCTGGTTATTGCGACTAGAAATGCCTGTGTTGAAATAACGAACTCCACTAAAATTCGCCTTCGAAGTAGAATGCGATATGATGTTTTCGACACGATTTTACGAGCTAAAAGTTATATGAATGTAAATAGTACATGTTGCATTTCTTTTGTACCTTCACAATGCAGGTATTCCAAAAAAATATAATTTAAAATATAAAAATATAATAAAATATTTTAAACATTGCATCTTTTTTGTGTTCACTAATCATTTTTACTTTGTTCTCAATAAAAATTAAACAAAATATATCATGGCGACTTTTTTGAATTTTTGGCGGATTTTAGCGATACGGAACAAATTAAAGAAACATTTATATTGTGAAAAACTAAAAAATAAATTCTTTGGCGATTTGTGTCATTGAATTTGGCGAAAAAGTTCAAAATCAATCTGACAACCCTGGTGCGGATATGTGTAGAAGTGTGTCGTTGTTATTGCTCCTTTATATCGTTACCTAAAACGCAAAAGGCCCTATCTAACATTTTGAAAATTTTACATATTATCATATTTAATATGATATATTTATAAATTGCATTAAACTTTTTATAATTAATTTTTCTTCTTTTTTTATTGCAAAACCTACCAGTTGTTTTGACAATCAGCAATGTTGCATATTATGGAAAATTCTAGTTAGTCCTTTTAGCCTATTTCACGTTATCGTGTAGATAGGGCCTTTTGTTTTTGGTTAATAAAATCGCTTATTTTGGTCGAAAGATTCCAAATCGTTTTGTGATCATTTGAGTTGATGCAATACATCAGAATCAATGAAGAAATCGATTTTGAATTTTTTGTTAGATAGTGCATTTTGCGTTTTAGGTAACGATATGTTTTTTCTTATTTTGTTTTTGTTGTTTTGATTATTGTTCGTGTGTTATTGAGAAAATATGAAATTTCAACGACTACTGAACGAAAAAATAAACCAAGCAAACAAAAACAACAACTACAACTTTAACATAAATATACAGGTCAGTGTTGCTGTGTATGCAGATACACATACATACATCCATACATACGTTTATTACGAAGTGCGTGCTAATGAATATTAGCACTATTCACGATCTTGTGCATTTGTGATTGCAAATTTATGTAATTGTAAATATTTTCTATCTATTGTGAATTACCTCTACAACGCTTGTTGCAAAACTTAAAATTAACAGCTGATTGATAAATAGATTTATTTTCTATTAAAAAATAAAAAAATTCATATCTCTTAGAAAATCTTTAAATAAGAATTATCTGCTGTCCACTTTTCATAGGGGTTTATCCCGTTTCATTTTATCATTTTTTGATTTTCAATGTTACTTTTTTCCTTTTAATTTTTATTTTGTTATTGTCAGTAAAGTTAATCAAGCCTATATAATTTCATTGGTGCCGGCGACAGAATACGCAGCCTTTAGAGCAGAATAAAGTCATCGGTGGCTGGTATGAGTGAGATAGGGATGGTCAATAAATATCGATATTTAAAAAAATTATAATTGATCGCCGATATTAAAAATACCCATATACAGATACATCGATATTTATCTACGACTATCGAATTCGATATTTTTAAGATCTCTTAATAATAAAATTCGTCATTTAAACCGTTGCTCAACTGCTTACAATACTGTTGTTTTTTTTAAGAATTGTATCATATGTTTTTTAACTAATTTTAAGAAAATAACAGCGCTTTTCCATTGTACATTTTCATAGATTACACAGTTCAGTTTGGTCTCGGTTTTTTAAGAGATGACAACAAAAAAATAAGAGCGGAAAAATATTCTGGAAAGGGTTCCTAGAATTATGCAAAGAATCGCCTTAATTATGGCGTATTAGCAGCAATAGAGTTATGAAAGTTTGATTGTTAATAATGAAAAACATTTTTATTTTTATATTCTTATTTTCTTTTATTTGAGCTTATATATTGAAAATAAAATATTTCACAGTTCACTTTCATAGTATGTGTCACAAGTTTCGTTTACTGGCAGTAATCCGATTTCATATGGCGAATAAATAAACAATTTTTTGTATTCTTTACTTTTTTTTATTTTTTTTTATTGTAGAATTAACTGCCGGTCCCTCGAATTCAAACGAAAACTTCGTTCGCATAACTTACCTTAAAAACTTAATTTTAAAATTGGTTTTTGTTTTAAATAAAAGTTAAGCGAATAAAAGTTTCGTTCGAAATCGAGGGGCAGGCATTAAATTTGAAATTTAAAAAAACAATAAAAAGTTAGAATGGAATTACACACAGAAAAAAGTGTTTTATCAATTAAAAAAATTGTATAAAAAGTATTTAAATTTAATTAATGTGATAATTGAATCAATTATTTTTTTAGTTGAAAGAAAATTAAAAATTTTATTAACATTTTAGTTGTTTTGAAATAAATTTTCAATTAAAATTTTAATTAAATAACAAAAAATCTTAATTGACTTTTTTCGATTAAAATAAAATAATTTAAAAATGTAGAATTGTTGTTGGGAATTGTCAATATTTATTTAAATAAATTAACACATTGTTTGAAATTGCAAAATTAGATCACTTTTTTAATTAAAATTAAAAATAACATTTATTGAAAATATTTTTTCAAAATTTCAGTAATCAATATAATCATTTTGGTAATCGGTGCAAAATCAACAACTTGTTTGCTTGATATTATGAATTTGGAATAAAATTGGTGATTGGAGAAATTTAATAATTTTTTCTGTGCATGTAATATGTTTGTACATATATAATTATGTATTGAAATTTGGTAATAATTTCAGCTTAATACGTTCGGTACATCGATATATCGACATTTTTAATTAATAAATATCGATACTCTTAAAAAATATCGATACGATATATATCGATATATTTTTTCAATTTGCCCATCCCTAGAGTGAAACATCCTTAATTTACCGATTGAATGCCGATCGGCTTGGTTCACTGAGTGTTAGCGGTCGGTTTGCATAAGTTGAGTAAATATAAACTTTTGGTTTTAAGTGTTGCATATTAGCAAAAGAGTAGCAAGTGCATTGCTGTATATTTTTGTTAGTGTAGAGTAAAAATTTTCTATACCATTTTGCAAATGCTACGAAGCAAAACCATTTGCACAGGATTGTGAATTGGGCTTTTATAAATAGTTGTAGTTGCACGACTTCGTGAGTTTGAATAACTGTAAGTAGTCGGTTGCCGCGTGCATGAAAATAATGTTGAAAGTGGGTATGAAAAACATTATCAAGAAGCTATTACAAAAAATATCACAGTAAAATGAAAAAAGAACACGAAACGAAATAATATACTAAATGCTTTAATAAAACTCTGCTTGTAGTATTACAAGTAACAAGAACAACACAACAAGATGTTTAAGGATCTCCGTAAGTATATTGCCAGTGTAGGTATTTGTGTGTTACTGTGTTCGATTAAAAGTGTGTGTGTGAGTTGGCATTTTACAGTGGGTTTTGTTTAGAAAATATATTTTCATGTGCTTCAATTTCAGTTATGGCCAATTTCAACGATTATATTTAAATGTCAATGTATATGTTTAAAATTCGTTTTTCATGTCAAAGAAAAATAAAATAAAAAAAATTATATTTAAATACATATGAATTTATATTTAAACAGAATTGGTGAAATTGACCATAATGGCCAATTAGTCTGTTAGGTTTTCTATTTGTATATTGCCTTAACAATTTTATATTCATTCGTTTGCCACATTTTTTGAAAGAATTTAATATTAAAAAAAAACAAGAGGATACTTTTACATTTTCTGGAAACGTATAAATGCAGCAGAGTCCCGATAATTCATCAGAGCAGGGGACCAGCAATTTTTCGTTTAAACGAGTTAAAAAAACACACATATGTAAATTTTTTAAATAGTGTTTTTTGGGTTGTTTAACGATAATTTTTAAGAGGTTGATTTTGTATTGAAAAAAAAATACGAATTAACGAGGTGACCAAAATATATTCGGATTGAAAGCGATGAGAACAACATTTTGCTACAAACTATTGAGAATTTCGGTTTAACGGGATACGATTTATCGCGATTCTACTGTATGTAAAAATGGTTTTAAAAGTATTTAAACTTAATTAATGTGATAATTGAATCAAGTATTTTTTTTAGTTGGAAGAAAATTAAAAATTTAATTTTGATTTAATTAACATTTTAGTTGTTTTGAAATAAATTTTCAATTAAAATTTTAATTAAATAACAACAAATCTTAATTGACTTTTTTCGTTTAAAATAAAAAAAATTAAACATGTAGAATTGTTGTTGGGAATTGTCAATATTTATTTAAATAAATTAACACATTGTTTGAAATGGCAAAGTTTTTTGATCACTTTTTTTTATTAACATTAAAAATATCATTTATTGAAAATATTTTTTCAAAATTTTAAAATTTTTAGTAATCAATATAATCATTTTGGTAATCAGTGCAGAATCAACAACTTGTTTGCTTGATATTATGAATTTGGAATAAATTTGGTGATTGGAGAAATTTAATAAGTTTTTCTGTGTATAAGATTTACGCTTTAATTGCCCACTTATGTCTCTTTATTGAAATAAGTTGTGCTAAGTCTCGGGGGAACCTGGAAAGTAAGGATCCAAGCGGGCCGAACTATAGGCAGCCGGACGGGTCACATAATAGGGATATTAAACGGCTTTTATATGTTAATTTAAGCTGCGAATAGTATCTTTCACGAATAGTCCGGGACAATCAGCGAATGTTTGCTTTCTTAATAACATCGAAAAAGTAAGTGAGTACCATCTATAACAGCCGTACCTAAACAAGAGCGGAAGGCGGAACGTTTTCTTCAGCGAAGCTTTTACGCTGATATGCCATACCTAAATAACAGCGTCAGCGTTGTGCCATAAACAGTAATGTTAACTTTCGTGCCGACTAAAACCCTCATAAAAGACATAAGAAATTGAAATAAAACCGCTAGTTTGACCTTAAAATAGCTAATTTGCCATTATTTATTATCAAACAATAAAAACAGGGTTGTCAAAACAACAAATATAGCAGCCCTGTTTATTTTAACGCGCTGTCCAAATCGGATTTTCCAATTGCAAAGCGTTGACGCCGCGCTATTTAGGGATGCTTCATACAAATTGTATGGGCATGAGGATTTTTAAGAGCTAGAAAACGCGTTCCGCTCTTGTTTAGGTGTGGCTTTAAATTTTGTACTCCCGGAACCGAAAATTCCCCCAGTCATCACAGTGCCTGTTCAAAAAGTTCGGTGTGGCTGCAAGCGAAAGTCTATACTGATGTTAAGCAGTTCGCTATACAAACATGAAATACATATAGCCAGTTTGACGATTAAGGAGACCGCGAATAAAAGCGGCCGTATGTTTATTATAGGAACGCAGAGAACATTCGCAGTTGATCATAAAGAGGGTATTAAATATTAATTTTTGGGAATGTAACTGATGCTTTCTCGTTTTCATATGCCTCTAATATTAAAATTCAAATCGTTTGTCTTTATTGAAAATTTTTAAATTTGGAGTTAATACCCTCCTTCTGATCAAGTGCGAATCATAAAAGAAATTGTTCACCTTGAAAATCCTTCTTATCGTCGTTAAATTTCGACTAATTCCCAACTTTATATATTGGGTGTATGACATAAAAATGCGAGCTAGAATTTGTCTTAAACAACAATTTTTTTTTGTTTTAGTCATTAAAAAAATAATGTAAGCAACCATTTTTTTAAAGTTTCAAAACACTTCGAAATATATACCAACAAGACATAATTTTCGGAAAGTTTCACCCTTCTTCTTCAATTTTAATAAAATGCGGCTGGTAAAAATCGGTTGCTAATTGAAGCTTATCCCAAATAAGTTCCATCGATTTCAATGCGCAAGAGATAGTTTTTGTAGTTAAGAGTTGGCGATCTTTACACGTCATACAAAGACAAAACAGGATAGCCCAAAAGGTTCGAAGATGATAAATTGGAGAAATTTCTCCATGAATATTGCTGTCAAGCTCAAATTGAACTTAAAAACTTAAGAGGAGCTTTTCAAGCAGAAATTTTGTATTAACGTCTACGAGCCACAGGATTACTCGAAAAGCAAGTAAATTAGTTACAATATGAGTTAAAGCCGAAAAACGTCAAAAGAATTTTGGCTTGAATTCGACAAAAAGTAATTTTTCCATTAAAAGATAACTATCGGCACCTAGTGAAAAAACATGTTTAAATATGGTCACCTTCAACAAAACTATTTTCAAAGAAAATTGTAAGCATGATGTAGTTAATTTAACCATGTTATTGTCACTGATAGCCATATTATGGTAAAGTTAGTCCTCCATCAAGAAGGCAAAACCATATTATGGTTGCCTCCGAACATGTTGTTGATAATAATAACTAAAATATGTTTAACATTTATTATAGCATGGCTGGTTTTTAACAATAACACGTTGCTCTTGGAAAGGAGGAAAATACTATTGTTAACTTAAAAACAAAATATTGTCATATTTAACCATAACATGTTTAGAGGCAACCATAATATGGTAATCGCTCTTTGATGTAAGACTAATTTAACAATAATATGGTTGTCGGTGACAATAAAATGGTTAAATTAAACATAATATGTTTAAAATTTTCTTTAAAAACAGTTTTGTTGGAGGTGACCATATTTAAACATGTTTTTTCTCTACGTGGATAATCGAACGATTGAGACAATCATAAGCGCAAAATATCGTATGTATAACCCGGTCAATCCGCTTAAAGCCAAATTTTTATGAAGTCAAGATAATGCTAGAAATAGAGTAATTCCATCTATTATTAGTCTGCGAAACTAGTGGGAAAGTAAAGCCCATGCAAATGCCTCATTTGAATTCATAGCGAATCCTTTCCAAATGTCAACGTCACCCACTGTCCACCAAGCAGCATATGGTTTTGGTGTTTTACGTTAAAGAACAAAAAAGGCTCTGAAAACCGATCTTTGGCGGAATAACCACATATCTCGTAAGGGTCAAATCTCTGCATTATGACAGCACGTCTGGAGGCGATGTTGGAAACCCCAACACCAGGAGAGGATGCTATATTCTAATCAGCCGTTTTTCTTATACCACTCAGATGAAGGAAACCGAAACAAATAAAAAAACGGCCCTATCCTCCTTGCAGGATTAAAAAGCACAAATATTTATATGTCTGCTTCTAACTGGTGACATTGGCTCAAATGATCACAGTGTAGCTGCACCAAATACAATTGATTTGTTTAAACCGTGAATTGGCCAGAGAATGCCCAAAATATTCGGCCAGGAGGGAAACTGTTTTATTCCATCATGTTACGAGATAAGTTAAAACTAGAGGCCTTAAACAATGGATAGCACTAAAACAAAAGACAAAACGTTAATATCTTTTAAGTCAAAGACATTTGTTTGATACTAACCCACACCAAATAATAAAAGGTCTTAACAACTTTTTGTCATAAAAGACAACCGGCAATCAGACAACAATGCGGTAATGTTTTTTTGTATTTTTTCGTTTTTTTTTACTTGTCTTAATTGATGTGATGAATTGAATTGATGCAACGAGGCTCGTTTCAATCTGTTTTTCTTACACTGTGTGGATATGTTGCATCAACAGCATCATTTATTTTCTGCAACCAATGTTTTGTCGGAGTTAGTCAAAAAGAAAGACAGTTGTGCGGTTGTTTTGTTTAGTGCGGGTTGTCTCATAAGAACTTATCTTCTGTTGCCGTATAATGCCCGTAATTTCTACAAATATAAATCTATAGAAAACTTAGGTGTAAATACTGCCAATTCTAAAAGAAAACTTGAGGTAAAAGCACGTAGGGTAAATTAACCTTGAAATAGGTTAAGATAACTATAAGTAACGAATACAAGACCAGATATCTTTTTGTAGAAATTACGGGCATAAGTCAAAAAAACTGGGTTGGCTTTTGTGGATTCTGCCTAAGCTACGACCTTTTCCGGTAGGACATTTGTATTTATATTCGGCCTTTTTACTAAATTTCATCAAATTATTTTTAAAAATTCCTTGGAAACCGCCTGACGTTTAGCATTCTGGCTGTGCGAACCGGAGATATGGAAGAGATTCTAAATAGAGTGTGTGAGTGGCCTCAAACGCACCATATAATTCCCCCTAAAATGATTTTAAAACACTTTTTTTCTGACAGAAATGTCAGGAGAATGAATTATAAAGTTCTATTTAGTTTTTACAACCCAAGTGACTGCGTTTAATTTTCAGCTCAATCTGTAGTACCCAGAGCTGCTGTGCTAGCAATCGAGTATATTAGAACCAGTGATGACAGTATTGTAGCAGTTATAGTGTAAGTAGTGTCCGTATCATAATCCAACCAAATACTAGAAAATAATAGAGAAAAAGGGGGGAAAATGAAAAAAAAAATAAAAACGTGGAGAACAAACAAGTAGCACTTACAAAGTGGTTTTGTACATTTGTTTTTAAAATGTGTTAATACACTTAAAAAAATTATTTTCGACCTGTTCTGAAAATCACAATTTATCAAAGTGATTTGAAATCACAAAAAATGTACTCCGGGCATATTATTTTGTGACTACAAAACGTTTAGCTACGTAAAGCGACTTTTGTACGATGACCGTCATAATAAATTACTTAAATGAAATATTCAATATCGTTTATTAACTTTTATGCAATATCATTTAAAATTAAGAAAATTCGAAGACACTACAAAAATGATATTTGCTTTTGTCACTTCTGTTGTGATTTCAGGCTTGTTTTTTTAGTTGAGTTAAAGATCGCTTATTTGCTAGCAGCGGCATGATAGCAAAGTCTAATATTTATTAAAAATCGTTAAAGCTCTAAAGAATCACAGGAAAAAATCGCTTCTATCGCGAACATGGCTAAAATGGCGAAAAATTGCAACCTTGTAAGCAAACCCTAAAATTAAATTAAAATAGCTAACGGGGTTAAAAAACAAAATGCCAGAAAACACAAACAAAAAAACAAAAAAAAAAAGCGAACATTTTTTAATATTTCAAACAAGCCCCTAAAACTATAAGGACTGGCAAAAATTCGGTTGATTAGTAGACAGTTGAGTCTACTATTTATTATAAATCGTTAAACCTTTAAAGAATAAGAAAACTTACAGGAACAAATCGCTTATATCGCGAACATGGCTTAAACTCGCGAAAAATTGCAAAATTTTAAACAAACCTTAAAATTAATTTGAGATCGCTAAATCGGATAAAAAAAAAACAAATTGTCGGAAAATTACATAAAAAGCGTTAAAAAATAAGCTATAGCTTTGTAGAAAAATCTTTTTGTCCCACGCAGAAAAAAAATATGGTTGGAGATAACCATATTCTAAGACCAACATACTATGGTTGGATTTTAACAATGTTTTACTTTTCAGGTTAGCATATTATGGTTAAAAATGTTCATATGTGGTTACAATTAACAAAACTTTTCTCATATTCAACATTTTTTTATTTTTCGGATTTATTCTATGAGCTAAATTTCAGTTATGTATGTATTTTATAAAGCTTTTGGTAATAGTTCTATTCCTTAACTTCTTAGGAATGACTTTATACACTTATGACTTATAAATGACTTTATGACTTCATAGAATAAATTCGAAAAATAAAAAAATGTTGAATATAATAAAGTAGCTTATGAAAAGAAATAGTTCCCAGATTCTATTTGTCAAAACTTTTCTCGAAATCAACAATAATATGGTAAAAATTAACCATAATTTGTTCAAAGTTAATCATATTTTGGTCAATATTAACCATAATAATAGTCAAAATTAGCCAACATTTTTCAAAATTTGGACAAAAGTAACCATATTATTATTGTCAGAATTAACAATAATATCTTTAATTTTAACCATATTATGGTTATTTATTCAGCCATTTTTAATTTCAATATAAATGTCAATTTATAATTTTTATTTTTTTATTCCTGTTACGTGTTACGTTCCACTTTTATAAGAAATCTCATTTTAATAATTTTCCAGACTTTTCCGGCCTTCATAAGCACTCCTTCCGTTTTACTTGTTCATAGTTCTACGTAAATTTATATATTTGAATCAATAATTAAAATAAAATGAATGAGAATTTTAGGGGCACCAAGCAAGTATGTAGTGGAAAAGCTCTGCAGACAAGCTATAAAGCTTTGCGGATCCTATTGTAATATGAATTTTTAAATAAATTAATGAAATAAAAAAAAAAAAAAATAAAAAGAGCCTTCAACTACTGTAGAGAGCAAAGAACATGATTTCGTTGCTTTTAAACATATTATTTTAAATTTGAAATTAAACATACTTTGTTTTAAAATAATATTATTTCAATCATATTTGTGTTATTATTAACCATAGCATGTTTGGAGACAACAATAATATGGTTATTGATTTTGGATGGATGAATTTGACCATAACGTGGTTGCCGGTGACAATAATATGTTTTAAGCAATCATGATATGTTTCAGTGTATGGTTGAAGCTTTACTTTTAAAAACTAAATATTGTTAAATGTAACCATATTTGAAGTTTCAAGAGACGTAAACACTTTATTGTTAAATACAAACCAAATATTATCAACCGCAAAACAAGAAATGTTAGAAACAACAATAGTTTATTTGTTGCCATTGCGGTGACCATAATACGTTTTTTTTAACCATTTTTCAACCATGTTTTTTCTCTGCGTGCAGGTGTTAAAAACTTGTGTTTGTCGGTGCCTTCGACAATTGAAAATCACACCAAAAAACACAAAAACGGTGAGATTTACAGAATACCACAATATCACAAGTGTGATGTTAAAAGCACATTTATTGTTTGGTATTTTGTTTAAGCTTTGATATCATTGCAAAAAATACTTTTTGAGGGTTTGCAGGTAATTCTCATTCCCTCTGTAGGCTTGTTTGCTGATAGCTTTGGCTTTTCTAAAATTATTTAGGAGAACGTTTCCTGATGATCTGGCCTAAGCAACCAGTGAAATGCGCATAGGAACAGCTTATCCTCCAACAATAAATTTCAGTATTTTTTTTATCAATTATTAAAACAAGGAAATTAAGCACAACAAGCAAAATCTTTTAATAAATAATAGTATTCCCAAAAACAACTTTGATAATAAAGCACATGTGATTTAAGCTCAAGTGATTTTTAGAACAGGCCTGATAGATGTTAAAATAGGAACTATATATTCTCGAAGTGAACTAAATTTCAACAGAGAATAATTCGTTTTTTTTTTAATATTGTAATTGTTAATATGACTTTGGAACATATTAATTTATTTGGCTATATACAAATTAACTTTAAGAAGAAGTAGTCTGTCCAACCATAATTTAGTTTGTTAAAAAAAACAAAAAAAAGTAAATTTTCCGTTCTTTTACAAAACAAATTCTTTATCAGCTTCTACTATTTCTTCATGTGTATTTCTTCTATATTCATGTAATTCAGTAAAAGATTTTCTTCATCTTCTTATTATGATGGCATTTTTTTTACTCTAGAAAATATTGCGGAACAATTGAGCAAAATATCATCTGAATGGCAATACACATGTGTCAGCTGTATCACTAGAGTTCTTGATATAACAAATATACACACATATAACATATAGCAAATATACACTAACACACATTTAAACCCTTAAATCCTGTCCTCAACATTTACACATATAGAAATTTTATCACTCAACACAAAACAAATACATTCGCATCTACACTTGACTATTGAGAGCAAGAACATGGTTATATAGTTTTATGAATAAAGTTGATTTTTTTTTTTTACTTATTCAGATAGTTTTATATAACAGTAAGTACACAGTAGTTGTTGTTGGCTATATACATATATATTAAGATTTGTTAAATTTACTTCAGCGCTTTCATAGAAGCAGTTGTTTTTGCTGTTTTCTTATTATCAGGGAAAGTTTTTCAAGATTTTTGCTTTAAATATAATTTATTTTGTATATAAAGGACATTCCACTTTCTTGCGTTACATCCACTAAGGAAATCAGATGCTGCCAGTACCTGGGATTCGGCTGAATTTAAAATTGACAGATCTCTTGAGATCGCGTCTGACCAGAGATTCTATGTGGTACCAAGGGAGTCAGTAGCCACTGGTGGCACGGCATCAGACTGTGTATTTGATGAGTGCCCTTCGGGGATCACGTGTTGGTTGTGGCTTGGATCCAAAGTCGTGGGTAGAGAGATGCTCAGGGGCAGGCTATTTCACTACTTGTGGGAAAGTTGAACATGTGGAAAGATCTCCCTAGATGCTGAAGCCATTTGATTGAACAGATGGTGCAGTCATATTACCAAAAGCAGAGGACGTTAGATAGCTTCAGCTTCTCAGCAATGGGCGAGTGTATAGTTCTTCCGGCTTATACACTGTAAGGGTTGATTGCGCTCACACACAGGGGTGATAGGTAAACGCTTTGTTTGTCACCCAGCGGCAAAACCACATTGAGGCTTGGTCATCATCTGAGCACCTCGATACTTCTTTTCTAATAATTTATTTAAATGGTGCAACAAATTTACTTTTTATTTAATCAAAATAAATATACTTTGATATAAATATCATCATATATAATGCTGCCAAGATAAGGCGCTTTCTGGATAATGTCTTGGAAGAAAATGCAACGAGAAAAATATTCCTTAGCTAGAGAACGCAGTATTACGTTGATTTGAAAATATTTAAAAACTTATTTACAAAAAATTAAAAATATTCATAACCGGAAAAGATTTCTGAGGAGATAGTGTGGTTACTATTGAAACATGTCAAATCAACCTGCCCGTGAACCTGCCCCGGTTATTCAAGAATAAAAAATTATCAATAAATTTTTATTCATTTCATGTTGTAAAATTCATTTCTACAAAAAAAAATTATGCAAATTAAATTTAATGAGCTTTAGCCTAAATAAAATGTTAAAAATTTGGATTAAAAATCATAAACAGTTCAATAAAATAACCACAATAATAAATTCATTAAATTATAGCAAATAAGCCCATAGAACACTTGGTGAATTGCTTAATTGATATCTTGAATATGCATATTTGGA
This sequence comes from Pollenia amentaria, assembly GCA_943735925.1. Lineage (NCBI taxonomy): Eukaryota > Metazoa > Arthropoda > Insecta > Diptera > Polleniidae > Pollenia > Pollenia amentaria. The sequence goes on along the minus strand of OX031010.1, from coordinate 174,537,162 downwards.
GGGTTCCGAGTTGAACCGAACCGAGGTATAAAATAAAATACATATATGTACTGAAAAACTGTTGCCTAATTCTCCGCAAAGTTAAACTCTATCTAGATCTGTAACGGACAAAATCAAGAAGTCTTCCGTTTTTAAGGTAACGTAATAAACCCAAGTCAATGGCTCCGGAAATTATTGGCAGTTCACTTACTCAAACTCAAAGTATTTTCGAATTTTCTTTTTAGATTTGGTTTGATTCAAGGCGAATTCATTTATCAGGTGGCGTTGGAAGGACAGCTGTGCTACTTTTTTTTCTTACTTAGAGAGAGAAATGTCAAAAGTTGCTTGTGTTTTTGACATATCGATCAACGAAAGCAACAACAAAATACATTGGTGTGTTTTTGGTGTTGTTACTTGTTGTAGTATCGACACCACCGTGTACATGAATTCGCCTTGGTTTGCTTCAGCTCTGAGCCCTCCATTTTTCTCAATTTTTTCTTTAGTGATTTTCAGTTATTTCGCATGCAGATTTTAAAACATTTGTGGCTAAAAAATTTGCCCTGTTTATTATCATCGTATGGTATTTGCAATATTTTACTTTTGGCTTAAAAAGAATGTTGAGATAAAATTGAAATAACAAAAATGAATCGAATAAACCGCAGTCGCCTTCAATTCATTTGATTTTTGTTGTTGTTGTTGGATAGATGGCTAGATGGCTGAGTACTTAACTGTATGTGTGTCGGGCTTGAATTGAAATTGTCTGGCTAGGTTACATTTAAAGCATCTCTCTCTCTCTCTCTTTCACTCTTACCAACCACGCATTAATGAATCACGTGTCAAATTTTGTCACATTTCATTACAATGCGAACGATAACGAAAATACTTAAAAACAAAAATTATTTTTCCATTTAAAAACATGAAGGCACAAACGAGTATACAACGCTCACAAGAGCAAAAAAAAATAAAAGTAGAAAAAAAAACAGAGAAAAACTTGAGAACATAAAGGTCCTTAAACAGCAAGATAAAAACCGGGGATAAATGAGAAAAGGATAACAATTACAATGATCAATTATTTGATATCTTTTTTGTTTGCACAAAAATAATAGATGTAATTACAAGATGTTGAAAAGAGTAAAGGTGGTAGGTAGGAAGGGGGTTTATAATTGTTGCCAATTACATATAAGGCTTATAATATTTTTCTTCTTTAAACGTGCAGCCAGGAACAGGTGCCAAAGGTGAAGAACGAATTATGCGTATGTGACGATGTTGGAAATACATAAAAATATTTAAGTTTATCCATGATCGATCGATCTGAATCGATCTAACAATATCTGTCCGTCCAACTGGTTATGTCTGGCTGTCCATTAAAACCTTGCGGGCAATAAACAGGACGAAGTCTATTGAAAGTATTGAGAATTTGTCCAGTATTTTACATTACACCGATACAAACTTCTTTCAAGAATAGAGTCCTTGTGCCCACAAAGCATCGACATATGTTGGTATAAGGATTAAATTTGACCACAGATCCCACAAAAAAAATAATAGATCTACCGAAGGATATACAACGAACTTCGGAACAATTTTAACTTTATGTTAAATACTTTTTTAACACTTTTCCCAGTGATATTTAATAGCGTCGATACCAAGCTTATAGTGAGAACTGTAAAACTCTTTAAAGTAGCCATCAACTGCTGGCTTCACCTCTTGGCAAAAATTTTCAAGTTTCAACATAGAAAATAATCCGAGTGAACTAATTCTAGCGGAAAAGATGCTGCAAACGCAGCAACCATCTTGCCCACAGCTTTATCATCTTAATATGATCGGTCGATGTGCGATGTATTGCACTTTTTTAAATGCCTACCATTTGAATTAGCCTACAAACCTCAAAAGACGATCATTCAATCCCATTTTGTTAATTGTCCTCAACGTTTCTCGGGTAGGCACCTAAATTGCTGGTGTTTATCTTGGCAGCTTAAACGACTTTGTTTAACACCTGCCACTCAGCAGGAGCAGACTTTCCTAGATTAAACTCTTTGTAAATTGTGAACTGTGTTATCATTATAGTACAATAAAAATGTTATAGTACAATAAGTGAATAACGGTGGGTTTATTTTTAAATGGCAATGGAACGTAACGGTTATTTAAAGGAAATAAGCCATCACGTAACTATAGACATAACAAACTGAACAAAGTGTACAAATTTTAAATCTTTAAAGACTAAATCGATTAATTGGTAACAATATGAAGAGATTTAAGCCTGGGCCACAATATGAAGAGATTTTTTGCGGGTTTTCGTTCAGGGGCTCTCCAGGAAATTTAATATTTAATACGGCATTTCCGGAAGTTTTTTTAATAAAAAAAATATTGTAAGAACAATGGAAAATACTTAACCAAGGCGAATTCATTTTTCAGGTGGCGTTGAAAGTACAGCTGAGCTACTTTTTTTTCCTACTTAGAGAGAGAAATGCCAAAAGTTGCTTGTGTTTTTGACATATCGATCAACGGAAGCAACAAAAAAAAAAAAAAAATACATTGTTGTAGTTTTGCTGTTGTTACTTGTTGTAGTAGGGACACAACCGTATACATAAATTCGCCTTGTACTTAACCTTACATATTTACAAGGTGGCTGAAACAATGCTATGTTCGCAAAAATAATTTGCTCTCTCATTCGTAATTCACAGCCCAATTATGAACCAAATTACATAATTCTTCATACAACATTTTGAGAGCGAATAATCTCAGTTGATCGTTAAGCATTTTGAATTACTATGATAATCACAAGAATATAATTGTCATCACTAATTTTTTATCGAAGGCTGTCAAAAAAAAAAAAAAAAAAAAAAAAAAAAAAAAAATTTATAAATAAAAATTGTAAAATTTGAAACATCAAATATATTTACAAAATAGGAATTGATAAAAAAAATTAAAAAATTTATCGGGCATGTTCTAGAAATCGAAATGAAGTAGATTTAACCCTAGGAATCTCGGTAACTTTTTACCACTAAGTTCTCCTCTTGGTCTGGCCAGACCACAATTTGTACAGATAAAAACCCCAATTAAATAAAAAGTAAATAAATATATTTTTAATGGAAAGTATGCTAATGACTTTAGATTATACAAATTTATTATATAATTTTATTATTTCATTATTTTATTCCATATGCGAGTCATCGAAAATGTAGTCTTTAATTTCGCACATTGCTATTTCGCATCTACCACAGCTTAAACGAGTTTTGCGTTAGATTTTTGTAGTTAGTTTTCTGATTTGATTCAAACTTGATTCATTCAATTAAGAACATATCATTTCTAGAATTAACGTATCTCTTTTTTTATTATTTTGACCTTTTGAAATATCTTTCAAGGAAAAAAGAAAATTTGGTTTGGCTAGACCAAGAAGGTAATTGCATAGACTTTTACAAAAAACTGGAATTTAACCCCACTTATTTGCTCCAATCGAATCCAAATTCGTTTCATTCGATTCAGAACATATTATTTATAGAATTCACGTCCCGGTTTTTTTGATTTTTTGTTATATGCGAAAAATATTACAAGCAAAACACAAATTTGGTCTGGCCACACCAAGACGGTAATCCTGGGGTTAAAATCGAGAACATTTTAAAAAGGAGCTTGTACTGAAAGTTTAATAAAGTATTCCATTTTATCTAATTCGTTTTTTGAGTTCCAATTAGCTTTACAAAAACAACTCTTACAACCAGGAAAAATACGTTAATTTTGTAAATAATTGAACTCAAAATCTCTTTCGATTGAAATTTCTTATAGGCATCGTTTGTACCTATTAGTTTTAAATATATACAAAGTAAATCATTTAACATTTACCCAACCTTTTGAGTCCAAATCTCAAAAAAAAAAAAAAAATAAATAAATAACAAAGAAAAAAAATTATATTGTTATGGTAAAAATGTTACCGATTTGAACGATGATTACCTGGCTAAATAAACTCTCTAATTAAGCGTTAGACCATGGAAGTGAGAGAAACTTTAAAATAAATTCCGAAATTTATTGTTGCCACCTGCAGACAATACACTGTTGCAGTTGTTGACGTTAAGAGATGTATTTTTGTGGCTTCTTTTGGTGAAAACTGAGCGCTTATAGCGATTTTTAACATTTGTAAAAGTTGTGATTTAAATTAAATGCGTTTTATCTATGCGGTAAGTTGCAGTCAGTCTGAAGGCTCTTAGGACAAGAAACCTGTAGAAATATCTGATTCCATAAATTCTTATGATGAATCATTAAAAAAATTGCCTGTTGAAAGAATTTTACCAGAGACGACTTTGTCGCATTTCAACACATCAAAAAAAAAAAAAAAAAAAAAACATTGAAACCCTTTTTGAAACTTAACAGCTCAAATTAAACCGATCTAAGTTAAAGTCTACTCTAAATAAATTTTTTCAACCACAATAGAATACACAGAAAGAAAAAATCGTACTAAATTAAAGTTTTTTCTTCTAACTTTAGTACGAGTCGTTCTTAAACATTTAAGTACGAATAACAATCTTAAACAATCGAAAATGGGATAACTTTCGAAAACCAATATGCGTATATACGCATGTGCTTGTAAAATTTTGTTGTAGAAACAACAAAAAGAAATTTAAACACTCGTTTTGTTAAGAAACACTACATGAAGAAACGTACAGATTATTTTCACGTTCAAAAAGTAAAATAAGAAACAATAATTCCCATATTCTATTTGTTAAAAATATTTAGTAAAATACATCCAATTTTCAAAGAATAATTATCACGAAAACCACATCGGGCATGCTGCAATTGCCAAAGGGCGGAACCAAAGTGGAACAAACATGTGTAACGGGTAAGTAAAAATTACTATCCTCTCTATCTCTGGTTTTTTGCGGTTAGTGTAGACTAGAGACTAATCTTTCAAGTACGAATCTTGATTAAACCAACTTAGAAATTCTTCAATCAAGCAGAATTTGAGATTAGTTTTTATATATAACTTTAAGTTAAGTCAATACCGTTTTCGGATTATTTTAAGTACGGATCGGGGATTAAGGGGTCCGTATACGGTCAAAATGCTAGTCATGCCGGCGAATTCACTCGAGTTCATGTAATGGACGTAATATTCGCCGTCATATCTAAATTTTTTGATTTTCCACCCGGCATCGTCGGTGTCACACATACAACTAAAGCGTGATCCATTTCGAGGTTCCCTAATTTAAAAAAAAAAACACAGAAAATTCAAATTTAATGGGGAATGATTATTATCATTTAAAAGAACATTCTTTGGCATTAATTTTTTGAAGTTTATGTCTATCAAATGTTGGCCGTTGCTACGTCGCAGATGGTCCATCCGTTGAGTTCAATTTTCGATGACTCGTTCGAACATTTCGACTGGTAACTGGCGAATGACACGCGTGATGTTTTCCTCCAAGGCCTGAACCGAAGCGGGTTTGTCCGCATAAACTTTAGACTTTACATATCCCCACAGGAAAAAGTCTAACGGTGTGATATCACACGATCTTGGTGGCCAATCGACCGGCCCAATACGTGAAATTATGTGCTCACCGAAGTGTTCTCTCAATAAATCCATTGATTGATGCGATGTGTGGGAAGTGGCGCCGTCTTGCTGAAACCAAATGTCGCCAAGAGATCACGAGCTTCAATTTCAAGCATCAAATAGTCGGTTATCCTGGCACGACAACGGTCGCCATTGACGGTTACGTTTACACCGGCATCATTTTTAAAGAAATATGGACCGATGATTCCACCGGCCCACAAACCACACCAAGCCGTTGTTTTTTCTGGATGAAGTGGCAGTTCTTGAATCTCTTCAGGTTGCTCTTCGTCCCAAATGCGGCAACTTTGTTTCTTTACATACCCATTAAACCAGAAATGGGCATCATCGCTCAACAAAATTTGCCTCGAAAACGTCGGATCTCCTTGGAACTTTTCAAGAGCCCATAAAGCGAAGCGATGTCGCTTGGGAAGGTCGAGCGGCTTCAGTTGTTGCACAAGCTGTATTTTGTACGCTTTCAATTTAAGATCTCGACGTAAAATGCGCCAAGTCGTTCCATACGTCAGTCCAAGTTGCTGCGAACGGCGCCGAATCGACTCTCTACGGTCTTCGTGTACACTCTTAGCTACGGCCGCTATATTTTCTTCACAGCGTGCTGGACGTGGTCTATTCGGTCGAGTATTATCCAATTATGAATGCTGGTTCTGAAAATGGGTGATGGTGTTGCGAATAGTGCGCTCAGTAGGCCGATTATGTTGATCATAAGTTGCGCGAAGTGCTCGAAACACATTCCTCACAGAACGTGAATTTTCGTAATAAATTTGAACGATTTGTAAACGTCGTTTAGGCGTAAGTCTTTCCATTATGAAATGCCAAACAATAATAAACAAAAATAACATGACAGCATGACATGACTCACACGTGATCTGTCAAAAAAAGGCTGTTGAAAAAAGTATCTCTACTTGAATCACCCATTACATTTTCACTAATACTACCAAACGCTTGATGAGAAATGCTTGACCGTGTACAGACCCCTTTAGATATGACCAAGTTAATAATTTGGCACTTGAATAATCCGTACTTAAATCAAGCATTTTGTACCTGATTGAAGGAAATTCGTACTTACCGTACTATTGACATCGCTTCGGCTTGACTTAAGTACGGATGGCTTGTTTTGTCTTTTAGTGTAGTCTGTCATTGCTTTAATGAAATTCATCATTGGAAATTGAAATATTTCAAATGATAAATGTAAACCTCGCTCATAACCGAACAAAAACTCCGCGACGGCGAGGGTCCGGTTACGGGACGTTTTACTGTAGTATAAAAAGAAAAAAATTAAAACAAATGATTATTACAAGAGTTATATGTGGTTAACATTGCTAGATGTTATTTGGGCCACATTGTATTTAACAAGGTTTTTTTTATTGGGGCTTGCCATGAATGCTACAATTCTCATTCCGAGAAAAAAAATAATTATTTTTTAAGGACTTCGTTTATTAAACTCAAATGTTCATGAAAGCAACCAGTTCAGGTCTTGTCTGCTTCTGGTAATCTGTCATATAAAATATAATTATTATTTTAATAAAATAATTGTTTGAACAATCGCAAGTAGTTTTCATTTTTGTTTTTATTTTATTATTATTTTTACCTTCAGAGTTTACATTTCAATTTTCAAAGTAATTATTAGTTAGATTTTTTGTTTAAGTTCCGCCCTTATGTAAACTCTGTAACTAATTTTCATTTTTAAGTCTGCTTCTTTTCGTTCATTTTGTTTGCTTTATTCAATAAAAAAAAACTTTGTATGTCTTGTATTCCTTTTTGCTTATTTCTCATTATGATTTTTTTTTTTTTTTTGTTTTTCATTTTTATTTCGAAATAAATATTATTCGATATTCCAGTATTTGAAATAGAATTTTATGAGACTGACAGTTGGTTTGCTTAGCAAATCTAATGAAAAGCTTTTGGTTAATAGGGAAAGTCTCAAAAACAGGACTCTTTTTGTTTGGAAATCCTAAAAACTCTTTGGTTTAAGGCGCCTGCTCGTTTTAGTGAAAGTGTGTGAGAAATTTTTAGGATTTTTCCTTGCTCTCTTTTCTTTTTTGTTATTTCCTCTCTATCACCTGATTTAGTAGTTCAGATGATTAAAAGAAAATCTTTTTTTTTTTTTTTTGTTCATTATGTAGTTTTTTTTCTTTCTTTTGCTTCTCTGTGGCAAGTCTTCTATGCCATGCAGCAAATATGTGGGAGTAATAAATAGGACACAAACTCTTACACAAACTCGTTGATACTTTTTTGTAACTTCTTTGTCCTTTTTTTTTTTGTTTGCAGTAACGCACAGCTGCTTTTAGCTGCTGATTTTAAGTTTGAAAAAAAAAACAAAATGAAAAATGACAAAAAAAAAAATCTAAACTAAAGAAACAAAAACAAAAAAAAAAAAATATGGATGAAAACACACGAGAAAAAATTTAAATTTCTATACAGAACCAAACAGGAGCTAAAAAATGTGTGTTAAGAGAACACGAGGAGGGATTTGCATCAAAAACACTGGGTTAATGTTGTTCGTGTAGAATTTCATATGTATGTGTGTGTGTGTGTGTTTGAATTTTAAAGTGTATAGGTATGTCTGAATGTTTGTTAGGCTTTTAAGTATACTTTTTTCCACCATTAACAAGACAACACAACTACAACAACAACGAAGTGGTCTTTGTCATGTTTTGTTGTTGTTGAGAAAAAAAGGAAGAGGAAAAAAAAACTTTTTCCTTTTTTCTAAGTTTTAAAGTTTAAAAAAAAGTGAAAATGAAAAATTAAAACAAACAAATCAAATAAAGTAGCGGTATTAAAGTTTCCTGTTGTACAACAGTTTTTTCCTTCCTTTTAATTTGAGCAGTGAAGGGTTATTTAACAAGCAAAAGGTTCTGTCAAAGTCATTTGCAAGGATTTTCTAAAATATTTAAAGCTTCAGCAAAAAGCATCGATTTTTGAGGAAAAAAAAATTTTTTTGTTGTTACAACTACATCCAATAAATAAACTCTCATACTTTTATAGTGTTTTTGCTCTCAGAATTAAAATAGTTTAGTAAACATTTTATTTTAAATTAATAATTTAATGTAAAGGGTGTTTTTTTTAGACCCAAGAGAACTTTAGTTGTAAGAATTAGCACACAAAATATAATTTAAATTAAAAAAATTTTGCTATTCGAAAGATAAATACATGACATCAACATCGGAAATAGTTTCGCGCCTTCGGGCACCGCGGCTATTCTTGACGAAGCTCATTCTGAACGTCGTCCAATTTTAGATACATAAGGTCCGTTGATGCCACCAGCGTGTAAACCAAAGTAAATGGTGGATTTTTCTGTACAATCTGGAAATGATTGACCTGCCATATGGGCTAATCTTTAGTGGATGCCAACTTAAATGATACTTCACACACAGGTAGTACTTTTGAGTATTTAATCCGACCACAATTATACACTCGCCCCTTGTTTAGAAGCCGGAGCTCCTCTACCTCCATTGCAATATTAGAAATCCAGCAGCTTCTATCGAATAGAAACAGCACCACGGGATCATTTGTACCCGCAGCTAGTGCCCTCCAGAAGTCGATAGCTCTTCTGATGATTCATAAGAGCCCCTCCCAAGGTTATGGGTTTAAGCCACGGCTACCATTATCTCGTTATTTAATACATAAACGGCCCTAAATCGACTTTTTCATTGACTCTGATGTATTGCATCAACATCGAATCTTTCGACCAAAATGAGCGAATTTATTAACAAAAAACAAACGGCCCTTTCTACAAAAGATTATATGAAAAACTCTAAAAGACCTAACTAACACTTTGCATAATATGCAACATTATACATTTTCAAAACAACTGGTGGTTTTTACACGAAAAAGAATCAAATCAGTTTAAGGCCATTTATTCATTTATCATTTTAAATTGTTTTTTGCTTCTCCTGAAAGAATTTTCAAAATGTTAGATAGGGCCTTTTTAACGTAACGATCTCTTTGTCAAAATAAAAAAAAGCCTTTGTAGCAGAAAATTAAAGCTAAAGAAAATTAATTAAAGAAAATTAAAATTAAAGGCTATCATCCTGAAAGACAGGAAGCATTTCCCACAAGAAACATACTTATGGAGGCCTGAACCAGTAGCCAAGCCGACGACTGCTCTGACTATCGTGGTACCAAGCCGATGACTATCCTGGCACCATAGTGAGAAAGTACTCTGGTGAAACTCCAGAACCAAGAAATCAAAACGACTACAAAAGCCCTGTCATTTTGGATTTCTGTTGCATACCAGGTATACATTCACCTGACTTGCCCGGCAGGATATAACATCAAAGGGTGAAATATCATTGCGATTATCAATGCACCCCCCGGAGGCAATCTGAAGGGTCTGTTGTAAATTGTTCTCAAATGCATCATATAAGTTACGTAGTCGTCTATAAGTTACACGAATCGATGACTGATTTCCAAAGTTAATTTGGTTAATTTGGGAGCGTTGTTCCAGCTAAAATCTATTCATTAAGATTTGCCAGGGTACTCCAAGCATAAATGTCAAAAAGGATGATGACACTTCGTTTAACAGCTTATTCTTTCGTAAGATATAGTGGACTTTAAAACACCCTTGGTTAAGCAATTTATCAGTTCACGAAGAACTAAGCAGACCAAAATGTATAATAAAAAACTTCTAAGTACTCCTTAAAACATAAATTATTTTTGTCTTTTATATTGTGGTAAAAGTTATTCCTATTAGGCTCTAAAATTCCCTTTCAAGAAGATAAAACATAAAAAGATCTTTTAATTTATTTTAATTTCCAATTTGGTAATTACAGTGAAATAGATTTTAAGTGTAAAATTTATGTATATTTCTACACTTCATCAACATTTTACAACTATTGTTAATATTAATTAAATATTTTATTTCTTTTGAAATCATTTTGCAATTGGTTAGCTTTATTAACGATAATTTTCTGGCCTTAAAGCAATTACAGAAACAACAACAGCCAAAGCAACATTTTTTTTTAACTTAATCGAACAAATGGCAAAACTCTTTGTCAGCAATAAATTTATATGGACTAAAAGAGCACAGCATATGCAAAGGGGCAATTACAGTGAGTAATAAAAACATAACTATTTATTGGATATAAATTAAAATAGTTAAAAGAATGTAGTCCGTCATTAAATTTTAGTGCCTCAAAAATAAACATCCTATTTCTTTTAGGAATTGTAACTTGGAAAGACACATTTAGAACTAAGTTTTATCTTTTTGGAATGTGCTTCGGTAATTCGAGTTGAAAGTTTAAGGATTAGCAACAATAAATAAATTAGTGAATGATTTTTTATGAGGAATTTAAAGCGGTTTTTGCTTCATGGAACTCTTGATCGACATATTTTATATGCTCAAACTCCAAACATAATTTGGTCACAAGAGGTATGAAAAATATTTGGAAACGCTAACACAGATTAAGACAAACTACTATTTGTATTTAATGGTGTTTTCTTTTCTACAAAAAAAAAAAAAAAAAAAAAAATACCACCTCGTTAAAAGGTACATGTCTTGCCGGCCCTGTAATAATAAAATTTTTTATTTGACGAGAACAAAACACAAAATTGGACCGCCCTGTTTTTAACAGCTGACAAAAAGTTTGTTCTTCAAAATATAAAAAAAAGAAATATACTTAAACCAAAATTTGTTAATAAATTGATATTAAAAAAACTAATAAATGAACAAAATGAATGACGAACTTACAATTTCTTTAGTTTGTTTTTTATAAAATATGTAAACAAGAAAATACCTTTGCCAGATTGCTGATTTATTAACAACAAGTTTTTCAGATTTCTTGATTTGACGTTTTTTTTTCAAAAACAATTTTATAACAACGAATCCACTTAAATTTTATATTACTGACAACCAATCATTAACAATGTAATGCTTTCTTATGTTTTTACTATTAAAAAGTAGAAAAAATAACTATTAAAATGTTACATTTTTACTGGCCTGATTAGAGGCGATTTTTTCCCAACTTCGTCTGGTAACTCTATATATTAACAGAGGCCATCTTTTTACACGGCATTATCAACACTGTCGATTTATACGGGGCGTAAAGTGCATAACGTTAGAGAGTGAAGCATTTTTAAGAAACGAACACCAAATTGCATTTTTTTTAAAAAAATGTCACATTTTTTATAGAAAAGCTTATAAATATTACCGGATGACCCAGTAGGCTAGCTCGTAGTGAGCTTGTCTATCATTGCCGGGGTTGCGAGTTCGATTCCCGCCAGAGACTCTGGTCTCCTGCAGACAAGCGTAGAGCTGCGCGGGATTAGCATAGGCACAAAAAAAAAAGGAAAAAAAAAGTTTCACATTTAAAAGGAGACTTTGTACACTTATTTGAATTGCCGGCAAGCATATTACCTTTTCTATATGGCCATCACAAGCATGATACGGTAAAACAAAATAATTTTGTGGTTTTCATTTATATTTCTGTGTTTCTAGAATAATTGTATGGTTACCTAAGCAATCACAACAAGTTGCTCTTTAATTATACTCAATAAAGGAATATGTTATTGTTTACATTTAAACATATAAATGGTCACGGCAAATATGTACATATTAAGGCATAACCTTACTATGGCTGTGACAGTTATGTTAGAGACTGACTACGCTATGCTAGTTGAAAAAACAGACATGCCTTGCAACTGGCATTTTAACCTAATATGGGTACGCTGAATCCAGTGGTGCTTACTGCTTTTAAGGTTAGCTCTTTTTTTCGAGATCTACCGTTATTTCGAAAATAGAGTAGGTTGCCCAACATATATTCGCGTAACTCAATACCAATTTAGCCTCTTGAACAAATTTAATATTCCGAAAGAAAAATAAATTTTCATCAAAATTTTGAAGTTTTTGTTTTTTAAAAAACCATTTAAAACTGGAAAATGCAACAATTACAGGTGTGTTCATTTACTTTACTAGCACAAACTTGCAACGAGAGAGTAAATTTAACATTTACAAAATTTTTCTCCTAATTCCTCAAAAAAAAACAAAAAAGTAAATTAACGCTTTAGCAGCAAAATCTAGCATATCGACACTTTTCAGCTGTAAGCAGCGTTGCCATATTTTTTTGAAAATAACTGCATCTAAGGAAAAAAATTAAATTTACTTAAAAAAACTGCACCTAAAAATAGCAACAAAAAAAATATATACACAGAAAAAATTATTAAATTTCTCAAATCACCAAATTTATTCCAAATTCATAATATCAAGCAAACAAGTTGTTGATTTTGCACCGATTACCAAAATGATTATATTGATTACTAATAATTTTAAAATTTTGAAAAAATTCAACATTTTTTTTTTTTCGAATTTATTCTGAGTTAAATTTCAGTTATGTATTTTATAAAGCTTTTTGTAATAGCTCTACTCCTTAATTTTTTTTTTTTTTTTTTTTTTAGGAATGACTTTATACACTACCAGACTATTATATTGTATTTTCTTTGGACAGCAATGAAGTATATTTATGTACAGAAAAATTTACAATTATTAGACACCAGCAGAATGTAATGCAAAAAAAAAAAATGTTGAATATAATAAAGTTGCTTATGAAAAAGATATAATTCCCAATATCTATTTTGAAAAAATATTTTCAATAAACGATATTTTTAATTTTAATTAAAAAAAGTGATCAAAAAACTTCGCAATTTCAAACAATGTGTTAATTTATTTAAATAAATATTGACAATTCCCAAAAACAATTCTTGAAATTTAAATTATTTTATTTTAAACGAAAAAAGTCAATTAAGGTTTTTTGTTATTTAAATAAAATTTTAATTGAAAATTTCAAAACAACTAAAATGTTAATTAAATCAAAATTAAATTTTTAAGTTCTTTCAACTAAAAAAATAATTGATTCAATTATCACATAAATTAAATTTAAGTACAGTTTTAGCCATTTTTTAATTGATAAAACACTTTTTTCTGTGAAATTGCAAGTCCACAGTATTTTCAGAAATTCCTCAAGTGGAAAGAAACATTTTACTGCATAACTGCTTGCGGATTCGGCCATATACCAAATAATATGATTTTGTATTGGAACGCAAACACATATTTAATAAGACTTTTGACAAATACTTTCTTTTCATTCTAGCACATTTTCCAGAATAGGTGAAATATTTCCTTTCGCTTCACTTCCGTAAAAAACCACAGTACCGAGCAGAAGTTTTCTCACAAAATTTTGAAGTACATGGTCCCTTCATTTGCCTTGCTGATATATTGCTCATATTTCCATTTGATATTCCCTGATACTTTTTGCCATACATTCGTTTATTTTTCATAAGCAGCTTTATTATATTAAAAAAAAAAAAAAAAAAAATAATTCCCAATATCTATTTGTTAAAAAAGTTGAGTTAAATACATTCAATTTATAAAGTATCACTATCCGGTATGACACAAAGAATGTTGACGAAGGCCGTAGCGGGCCAGAAAATGCATTACATTCTGCTGGTGTCTAATAATTGTAAATTTTTCTGTACATACAATATACTTCATTGCTATCCAACGGAAAGCTAAGGTAAAATGTAACAAGAAAATACAATATAATAGTCTGGTAGTGTATAAAGTCATTTCTAAAAAATTTAAGGAATAGAGCTATTACAAAAAGCTTTATAAAATACATAACTGAAATTTAACTCATAGAATAAATTCGTTTATTTTTGTTTTCCTGTTTTCATGTAAATAGTAACATACTTACATATAACGAAAAACAATTTTTATCATAGAGTAAAATCAATGAAAACATGATTAAAATTTATTATTATTAACAAAGTAAAAATTTCAAAGTAAAAAATAGGACTACGAGGGGAGGGAAGAATAGTAGCACTATCAGCTAGTGCAATATAAAAATTCAATACCCACTATGAATTAATAAAATGAATATGCGTAAGTAACTATTTTCAAGCAATAAAGGCCGTGTCAGATACAACTTTGTCGCTTTGCGTGACGTTTCTATCTTCGGCAGAAAAACGCAAAGCAAAAAGTGTATGCCACAATGAAAACTTTGACAACACTCACGCATTGTTTGTTTACTTATAAAAGCGGTTGGTAATTTGTACATTTAATTATTTGTTACAAAAATTAAAGTTAAAAATTTAATTGGACGGTTTTTTGGAATTGAATTTGGCAAAAAAAATTAAAAAAAAAGAAAATTATACTAGCCAATTGTCAAAGCGCGCAAAAAGATGAGAGTTGGCTAACTTTTTGCTTCGCTCCGCTTTGAAAGTACTTTGTGACATGTTTCGTATAAGTATGTATATTTTATCTTAGATGTCAAAGCGAATCGGTAACGCAACGCGAAGCAAAAGTTTTATCTGACATGGCCTTAAGTAGTTACGTGCTTTTGGTTTATGTAGTACTTGCACTTGTAGTTACGTGCTTTCGATTTTCGCAATAATATGTCTAATTTTTATTATATGACAGTAAAAATTGGAGAGGACATGGAGCACGTTTATATGCATCATAATCAATCAAAAACCGGTTTTGCATTTTTTGTTAGTTACGTGGTTTTGCATTTCAGCTAACGATATATAATTTATAAGGTCTAAGATCAATTTTTAGGAATTACAAACGGAATGACAAACCTATATATACCAACTAAAGTGGAGGGTATTAAAATATACCCCTTATCGTAAAAAATATTTAAGGTTTATAAAACGAATTTTCTATTAAAAATTTGCTTAATAAACTTCCTATAAAACTTTTTTTTATGAATTAGGGGGTTTATTTTTAAGTGCCATGGCCAAACATCACAAATGCCCCATCAACCTCACGTTTTTGTAATTGTGCTAGCGATAAAAACCTCACACGTTTGGGTTGATATGAATTTGCGGCCAAATTGATGTGTGTGCGGGTAATTACTTCATATTAAAATAATTTTTTTTTTAACAAAAAAACAAACAGTGCAATTTGCCAAACAATAAAGCATTTTGCTTGAAGTTTGATGATAAAAAAAAATGATGTGTGTCTGTGCTAAGAAATCCAAGGTAACTAGTACCAGCACATACAAAAATTTGATTAGGCAATTTGATGTGTTGGCCACTGCGTTTTAACCGAAAGGATGAAATTTCATGCATTTAGTATTATTATTAGAAAATATGCTCACAAAACTTATTTAAAAAAATTGCATATATAATCTAAAAATTAATAAGCCTCGCACTTATTATAAAAAGTAAAACTTACAAAGCAAATCCATCTACATGCAGGCCAGTGTAATGGCATTTTTTAGGTATTTAAGTGACTTTTTTGTCGACATTTGCAAAATGAAGCTTTTGTTTATTGACTGTATAAAAAGTTCTCACTATTTCATAGCGATGAACAGAATTATTTTTTCCTCAACAACTTGCTTTTTCTACACTGAAAATTAAAAAAAAACTCTATTAAAAATTTGTTTCATAGCGGTTGACCATACTCGCTCCACCATGCGTGGAAAGGGTATTATGGGCTGTGCTGACATGTGTAACACATAAAAATATTGGGTTTCGACCCTTATTTTAGTATACTGATCGGCTTAGAATTACCTCCTGAATCAATCTAACAATGACCGTTCATCCGACTGGCTCTATAACCTTTATACGCAAATTGAAGTTGACAGTTTTAGAGACAGTTTGATGAAATTTGGTACAAAAAGCTAAATTTTCATAAGGACGAATACAGGAATCGGTCCATACCTTTATAAAGCCCCCATTTAAACATCTTTCCAGAATAGAGTCATCTTTCATGTAAACTTTCTTATGGTGGTATTTCGATTGATCTTGGCCCAGAAATATTTTATTCCTACGTTAATCATTTAACCAAATTTTTAATTGAGTCGGATTATATTTGTCCACAGCTATCATAAAAATACAGTCCCCCAATATAGTTTTTAATGACATAACAATCTTATAACTATTGCCAGTGACAGGAAAATTGTAGACGATTACTTCAATGTCATGACATGTAGGTCCAGAGTTGACCATAGGTCCCATACAACCGCCTCACAAAACATCTATTTCAGATGTAGATATCTAGATAATCGTAGAACTCGTATATGTACATCAATCTTAGAGTAATAACATAATTTTGTCTTGGCGCGTCCAGGATTGCACATTAGTCCCAAATAGGCAACACTCTCGAAAATTTGTGTTTGGTGTAGGGCATTATGTATTTACCTAATTTTTTATAATTAGGTAAATATTATTAAAGTGGTGAAATATTCCCAGAAAACAGTAAAGCTTGATGTGAAATTTATAATGATATTAAATTAAACCCGTTCTCAAATATATATTGCTACAAAATGCTTAAATATCATTCAAAACTTATAGAATTTTCAAAAAAAAGAACTTTATGTGAATTTAAAATCGGTATTATTTTTCACCCCTTTTATTTGTGTTTGCTGGGAATGTGGGGAGTATTCATTTCATACTAACCCAAAGATACATTTTTTACTAACACATTCTCCTCACTTAAGTTTTTTTTTTTTTTTTTGACAACAGACTTATGTTTTTGACAAGCGAGTTTCACATCTATGTAATCTGTGGTAAAATTTTTACTAGCAAGAATTATTCGACCAACTGTTTCATGTTTTTGTTTACAAAACAGAAATAATTTTTTAATTTTTAAATTAAAAGTTTTTTAATAACATATAATATTTATTTTTCTAAAATTTAGGAACAATATTCTTGCAGAGATAGCTCAAAACAATTGAATTTATAATGAAATAATCTCGTATCTTACAGCCAGCGTCGCCAAATGTGCAGATTTATATGCATTTTGCAGTTTTTCTAAGCATTGGGCAGTTTTGAAGTTTTTTGTTAAAAAAAAAACAAGTTTTTTTTGTAAATTGTGCAGATTTTGCAGTTTTTGTATTAACATGTTTTAATATAAATTTTGTTAAATAATTTTTTTTATTTCTTAAGCCTTAATCTTACCTAATTTGCTTAACACATACTCGTATAACAGAGGCAAGCTTTAAGAGTCAAACAAAAACACGCACTTTTCGTTAACAAATAAACAACCCAAAGCTAATTAATAATTTTTCAATAAATTCTAATAAAATATTTTTATTCTTTCAAATTTTTATGTTTCGTCGTTTCCAAAATTTTTTCGTAGGTAGCGCAAACAGTTTGGAAAATATACAACATTTCGATTTTTCTAGAAACATGATTGAATCGTTTGTCAAATACCCCAATTAACAACGCATGAAGGTTGTACAATTTGTTTGCCAAGCCGTTTGAATAGCTTATATGGCTTCCTTTTGAAAGTTTGCTTATGTCCCTGTTTACATTTTGTGATTTTTGATGTTTCAACTTGAAAGTTGCATTTGAGTTTAATTTTTAAAAATTTTATTGCAGCATCTTTTCATGTTTGTTCACAAATTGCAAATCTGAGCCCGAACTAAAAATAATTTTGTATTAAATGAGGAAACAGAACAAATCGCATGACTACATTTCGTTGTGTATCCCTCTTAAGTCCACTCTATTTCATCTGGAGTCTAGATTCTAGACTACAATGTACCGATATTCGTTAATAATTTATTTAATATTGTATTTCTTTCTGTATTACACGTATGTTAAAAAAAATTAAGTACACAGAAAAAGGTGTTTTATCAAATAAAAAAAATGGTTTAAAAAGTATTTAAATTTAATAAATGTGATAATTGAATCAATTACTTTTTTTGTTGAAAGAAATTTAAAAATTTAATTTTGATTTAATTAACATTTTAGTTGTTTTAAAATTAATTTTCAATTAAAATTTTTTATTAAAGTAACAAAAAATCTTAATAGACTTTTTTCGTTAAAAATAAAATAATTTAAACATGTAGAATTGTTGTTGGGAATTGTCAATATTTTATTAAATAAATTAACACATTGTTTGAAATGGCAAGTTTTTGATCACTTTTTTAATAAAAATTAAAAATATAATTTATTGAAAAAAAAAATATTCACAATTTTAAAATTTTTAGTAATCAATATAATTATTTTGGTAATAAGTGCAAAATCAACAACTTGTTTGCTTGATATTATGAATTTGTTATAAATATGGTGATTAGAGAAAATTTTTAATTTTTTTCTGTGAAGCAAGAGCTTCACACATGGCTTTGCAACAAAGAAACAATCATATACCGATTTCAACAGGAATTTTAAAGATAAAAGCCAAATTCTCTTTTTATGCCTAGACGACGGGGAAGGGCGGTTTTTCAGCGATCTCAGGCTGATAAAATAAATTGAAGTTTAGGCATGGT
This sequence comes from Pollenia amentaria, assembly GCA_943735925.1. Lineage (NCBI taxonomy): Eukaryota > Metazoa > Arthropoda > Insecta > Diptera > Polleniidae > Pollenia > Pollenia amentaria. Next base: position 174,518,421 of record OX031010.1, on the reverse strand, counting down.
GTTCGCTATCTCTTAGATTATTTCAAAAATTTTAGTACTATAGTCCGTGCAACTCGATAATACGACCGAAAAGAAAACTAAATGTCTCCGGATTGTCGAAGTTGACCTGTACTTCCAACTTGGACCATTATTAAGCAAGTTATGATGAAAAAACACAAAAAAAAAAGAAAAAAACGTATCCTTCTAAGGAGTAATTACAAAATATCAAAATTCAGCAGGAAGGCCCTTTAAAAGTATAAGAAAAAATATCAATAAATTAATGAAATAAAAAAAATTTTTCTTTTAAACCATCCGATCTGGCGTGAAATGCCCCATATGTTTTTTTTTATCAAGTTATATGACTCCAACTGTAAACATTGTATATATTAGATACGCCTTTTGTAAATTAAAGTAAGGACATGATTTGCCGCTTAAATAGAGAAATGTGTTTTAAGCGAAAAAATGTACTTAACACATATTGTTTTATTCGGTTTAATAATGTGTGTTAGTGATCTAAGACGCTTCATAAGTTAGGTGAAGGGGTTTAAAGACTCGAAGCAGCAGAATATGTTACTCTTACTTGCTTAATATTAAATTTTATATAATAGGTACTGGGTGCAATAACGGTCTCTATTTCTGAAAGTATTCATTTTCAGTATTGTCCCGTGCGATCCTACTGTTGCCGAAAGAGCGTGTTTAGGAGAACAATTATCATATTCTACTTATTCATGTACAAAACAGATCTTACTTTTTCTTTGGACAGATAAGGTTAATTGTCCAAAAAGCAGCTGTCGAACAAATAGACATTAATAAAGATAGAAATTATATAAGAGGCTTAAAGCACAAGGGGATAAAGTGCTCTTTTTGAAATTGAGATAACATATGGAATTAGTAAGTGAAGTTCAGAACACAAGAGGTTAATGTGGAATTCTCATCTGGTAGCGAGATATGGCGACCAATTCTAACAATTGCCATTAAAATAATTGTTTCGCTTGCAGCACACGGGATATATGACCACTTAATCTCAATTTGTAAAAACTGCACATAAACCCTTTGTGCTTTAAGCCCCTCAGTTGGAGTGTTTACAGTAATATAAACTAAAGTTGTTTGTGAAAATAAATTTCGTTTTTGTTGTTTCCGTATTTTGTACTGTTTGATTCACTCATAAAGTCATTACAGTACCTGACTGTAGGTTATTAAATTCGTTTTCCGTACTGTTAAAATTTAATGAAAAATATAGTTATTTAACGAATCAATTTATTTTTTAACATTTATGTTTGTTATTCAAAAAACAAACATCCACAAAACAAAACAAAAATGTTTTTCCGTACTAATATTGTTATGTGGTTTGATTTTTTGTCAGTTAATTTATATTTTTTTTAAAGCAATAACTCTTATATTTTACGGAATAAACTGTTAAACAAAAATAAAACTCAAAAATGTATTTCCGAAAAACAACTTTTTTGATAATAAATTTACAAGTGCACGTGCATAAAAAACTGAACTGGCAAATTGTTTATTTTAATTTTCTTGCGAAAACAATAAAGCAATTTGTTTTTGTTTTTAATTTTGTGTTTTCTTAACCCACTTACAACCACCAGTGGAGTTCTCGGTTAGGGAAGTCTGGCGTGGATCCATTGGACTGTTTGGGGGGTGGGCATCGGGGGGATCCAAGATGGAAACCGGCACTGGTGTCGGGGTTTACATTGCGGACACTGACGTAAAAAGTACATTCAGACTCCCGGATGAGTGCAGTGTTTTCTAAGCTGAGATCCTAGCGATCTGGAGGGCGACGGAGGTGATACGGAATCAAATAGTGTGTGGATCTGAGGTGAAACTCTGCGGTTTTATTTACTAAATTTAGTAAATAAAACAGCAGAGTGAATGAGAATTACAAACACTCAAAAAGTTGTATTTGCAACGATGCCTAAGCTTAAACAAAATACCAACAATAAAACAGTGAGTTTATCTTTTTTGTTTTTTGTAAATATAACTTATATCTATATATATAAAATTGTAACGTTTCTGACTGACTCACTGATTCATCATCGCACAGCCTAAGCTCCTGAAGGTAAAAACTTGAAATTTGGACCAGGGCTTGGTCTCTCCCCAAATCGATCCACTAAGACGGGATTTTTGGAAATTCGAATGTTTAAGGGGTAAAAAAGGGTAAAAACGGGTAAATTCGGTAACCTTATATCTCTAAAACTAAAAGAGATACAAAAAAAATTTAATGCTTATCGTTGTTCTATTAGAAAAATAAGCGGACAGGTGTCTGCTACTTTTTGGAAATTCAGCCTTTTAAAGGGGTAAACGGGTAAAACCTGTATTTTGGTACTTTTCTGTCACCGCATCTATCTTTTAAACCTATAAACATAGAAATAAGGGTTATATCACATTTGAAACTTATCTAAAAAATCCAAATGCGTATTTGGTACGTTTTCGAAATTCGGACATTTAAGGGGTAAAAACCGTAACTATTTTTGGTACTTTTTAACAAAACATTTTTTTTTTATTCAAAAATTTAGTACTTATTGTTGTTCAATAAAAAAAATAAGCGGACAGGTGCCTGGTACTTTTTTGAAATTCGGCCTTTTTGGGGGAGTAAACGGGTAAAACCTGTATTTTAAAACTATTTTGCTATGCCATCTATCTTTAAAACCAATAAACAGTAAAATAAAAAATATATCACATTCATAACTTATCTAAAAAATACAAATTTGATGCGTTTCGAAATTCGATTGTTTCAAAACATTTTTCTTCATCTACCTATATAATATAAAAATGTAAAGTTACTGACTGATTCATCATCACACGTCCTAAACGCCTGAAGCTAAAATGTTGAAATTTGACCGGGAGGTTGGCTCTCGCTAAATCGATTCCCTAGGATGGGAGTTTTGAAAATGTTTATGGTTAGAGGTTAAAAAAGCTAAAAACGGGTAAATTCCCTACCTCATGTTCATCAAAAAAATAAGCGGATAGGTGTCTGGTACTTTTTTGAAATTCGACCCTTTTGGTAACGGGTAAAACCTGTATTTTAAAACTTTTTTGACACGCAATCTATCTATAAAGCCAATAAACATTGAAATAAAAAAATATCACATTCGTAACGTATCTAAAAAATACAAATAAAAACATTTTCGAAATTCGAACGTTTAAGAGGTGAAAACGTACCTATTACAAAGTAGCGGGTTAAAACCTAGAAACATAAGCTTTGGCGTAAAAATATGTCCACGAAAGAAATGGAGACGCTAATAAAGTAGCGGGTTAAATGCTAGTATAGTATAAAGTATATAAAAATGAAATAAATAATATATTTTTAGGGGGTGACCCTTACTAATGCATTATATTGTTTTGAAACTAGGAAAATAGGTTATGGGAACGAGGATAGACGGAGTTGTATTTGTGGTTATTCAACTTGAACATATTCATGTTGAAAGTGAGAAAGGATACTTACGGAGGAAGTGCATTTTTCAAAAGTTTTTTCCTAGTGGGTATTTTTGGGGATAGAAAATTTAAAATTTGGTATCTGGCGCTAAAAACATCTGGAAACCCTAAACAAATGTACCTTACATGATCCCTTTCTGCTTAGTTTGCATAACATAATTGTAAACATTAAATCAGTTTTATTTTAGTGCTTTTATAACAAATAGAAAAAAGAGCAAAATAAAAATAAAAAAATAAACTTACTAGTCCATAAAGGGGCTAAATATAAAAACAGGAGAAAAAAAATATAAACATCACTTTTACGGCAGGATATAAAATACAACACATTTACACACATACACAAATACTTTATGCATGCATCAACATATAAATATTCGTGTTTCGTGCTGTATTAAAGTACTTGAGTATATTTTTTCTTTTTTTTTTATTTGTTGAACGACAATAACATTTAAGCGCTCCAAATAAAAAAAAAAAAAAAAATTAAATAAATAAATCTTGTGTAGGTGTATTAAGTTGATAGAAGTTTATAACTTTGATTTTAGTTGTTTGTGCCACCATCACTACCTCCACGCTTGTGTCCATATCACAAAAAACTTACTGAAGTCAATTACTAACGTTTCATATTTACGGTCATTTAACAACAGCAACAACAAAAAAAAAAACTTCAAATATAGAAAAATCCGGTAGTATAAGCACACACACACACACACATAGGCAACAGGACAGCATGATGTACAGCAGAATGAAATTAAAGCTTTTTAATGTTAAAATTTTTAAAACAACCAGCGAGTGTTTTCATTTTTTCTGCTGCTCATTTTGATTCCAGCATGTCAGGGCTACAAAACCGACTAAAAAGAAGCAAATGATGAAAAGATCAACTGCAGGAAAAAAGTGTTGTAAAATATTAATTGCAGTGCAAAGTTTCTGAAAGGAGCCAACCGAACACAAACATAAAATGAAAATAAAAAAATTATTTTAAATATTTAGGTTTTAATTTATTTGAACTAAAAAAAGGAATAGGAGCACTTCTTTAACGTTAAATTTGACGAATTCGTTATACATAATACAACCTAAAAGTATGCTAATAAAATGTGTATTTTAAGTGACCCGATTTACATACATTTTTTATTGCACTGTGACAATGATTAATAAATAATTGCATATTTCTTGGATTATTTATATCAAACAGCTTAAATTTAATTTCCCTTTGAATTTCTTAACTATTTACAAAAAAAAAAGAAAATGTTTAAAAATAAAATGCAAAATCTTTTTCTATCTCCTTTTTTTTCTTTTCTTTTGTTTATATCCTATAAATTCTTAACAATTAGTTTTTTATTTTCTATTTTGTCAAAACAGAAAAAGAAATTAAATCCTTATAATCACCAAGATTTTTCTACAAATTAAATTTAACTGTCTCTGGGTCTTAAGTTCTAATTAAATTGCTTTTGTTAAATGCAAAAGAAGAAACGAATAACAAGAAGAGCAACAAAAAAAAAAAAAAAAAAAAATGTTGCAGCCATGGCATCAACAATATTTCAAGGAAAAATGGCAGACGTAAGAAACGTTATTCAATTAAAATAAAATGCAGAAATGACAACGTAAAGGTGTGGAAAATTCAAACAATATAATATTAAATCCAAATACTAATAAGCAACGAAACAAGAATTATGCAATTAAAAAACAATTTTATAATATTTTCATATAATTAAAAAAAAGTAAACTGGCTTAAAATAACGCCACAGTATTTACAGACAAATATCCTCTTTATGGGCTATGGGCAGTAATGGCCCAACCAGAATTAAATCACCCAAATCCACAGGCTCGAAATATTTTAAATTATGGCGGCCACATTCGCTTTAGGAGAAGAGATACAGCACTCACCCAATCAGCAGAGCGATAAACAACTACATACGGGGAACAGAAACCGTGATGACGAAATTTTTTGTCTGGCACTGGCAGCACATAAAGTTAAGTATAAGGATAAGATTTGATTAATTACACTGGTCAACACACCAAATGTTTCCTGACTTCTGTCCAATATTTTTAGTTAAATTGAAAGCGCAGCTTTACTTTTGAAGATATAGTGACATTTATTATTTGCATATTTAACACCATTTTTTGTATTATTCGCTTAATATTTCACGAATAACCCAACAAACTTTAAAATATTTTCTGGTTTATTAATCTACACAAAAATCTCTTTCATTTGAATAAAATCACATTCGTAAGTATATTAGGATATCTAACTTGTATTGCAAAGATGTTCAAAATTATGTATTTTTAGATTAGAAGTTATGTATATACATACACATAATGTTGCATACATGAATACATATGTATGTACAAATATACATTTATTAATAAGCATGTTTACAACTACGTATATGCATATGAATACCCATACTGTATATCGTTGTACAAATTTTATTTTTCGTAGAAACTGTTTGGTGAAGCAAACTTAATTTTTGTTACTATGCAAGTAGGAACTACCATCAGCAAACATGCACAATCTTGTTTCTTCCTTTAAATAAACAAGTTGTATAAAAGAGAAGTAAAAAAAAAAAGATTCTGCACGCTCAATTTTGATTCCGCTATAACTAAAGCGTAAACAAAAATGATTGCACTTTCTTACATACATATATATGTATGTATATAAATTAAGGCCCTAATTATGTACAACGCAGCGCAACGCCATACAATAACATTGAAAGCACAAACAATGTCATAAATATTTTGTAATTTTGTTGTTACTTTCAACAGAAATTCATGTACCGTTTTAAAATTTTTAACGACACAAGCAATGGAGCGTTTGAAATTTTAAGACGCAATGTGAATTTCTGTAGAAAGCAACAAAACAACAAAATTACAAAATATTTATGACATTGTTTGTGCTTTCAATGTTATTCTTTTGCGTTGCGTTAGTTTTGTGGCGTTGCGCTGCGTTGTATGTGATTAGGGCCTAAGTGTTCGATTGATTTACGTACACACAATATTTTAAACAAGTACTTGTATGTTAATTTACAACAAACGCTACATGATTCTGCATGCCCAAGCTTTCACTGTTACTTGTTATTGTGCATGCACAATCATGTTCAGTTTTGTTGTAAACAATTTATCATTATCTTCTTTTTTATTACTTTAAAACAAAAATCATTTTGATGTTGAGTTGTCAGTCGCAGTTTGGCAAATTAAAGTGCAGTAGCAAGCATACAATAAATATCCGTCATATAATTTCAAGGATTCGTGAAAAGGATCAAATACTATAAATTTGTTAAAATATAAATTAAACATTGTAAGAATCAGTGAAAAAGATCAAATATTATAAGTTTACATAAAAAACATAAAAACCATTAACAGTTCAATAAAATAACCACAATACTAATTATTGTTAACAGCTAAGGCACGAGCTATGTTTACATTTGTCCTTCAAGTTGTGCTGAAAAAGGTCAACAAGAAAAAAGAAAGACAAAAACAAAAAAAAAAAAAAAAAAAAAAGGTACTTTGGACTTCAAGAAGAATTCTTGACAAAAAGTACGAAAAAACAGAAGTTAGGAAGAACATGTAAATCAATTAAAATAGATAATCATTCATTCAAAAAGCAAATTTCGATCTACCAAAGTGAAATACCATTTGGTTTAAGGATTGATGTTTGACTATTGACGTCGCCCGGCCTCAATAGCCGAGTGAGTAAAACGGCAAACCCCACTGACGAGATTGTGTAGTTACAATCGAAACTAGTCTGGGCAACCTGTCCGTGAACGCCTGGGTTCAAATCTCAGCGCAGTCAAGAATGAAAAATTATCAATAAAAAAAAAAAAAATTTTAATTAATTTCATGTTGTAAAATTCCTGTCTTCATAAAAATAATTTAATGAAAATTAAATTCACTGAACTTAAGCCTAATTAAAAAATATCTAAATTTGGATTAACAACCATTAACAGTTCAATAAAATAACCACAATACTAATTATTGTTTACATAAATTAACTAAAAAATAGAACAAAAATATGTATTATAAGTTTACTTTTATTAACAAAAAAACTAAAAAATTAAAACTACAAACTAAATTAAAAGTTTTCTGTTTTATTTAATAAATCTAAGACAAAATTATTAGTCCTTAAAACTTTGAAAAATCCAATTGTTTCCCCACATTTTTCAATGTATAAACAAACTAGACATTCACTAGGGGAAAGAGAACTAACACTAAACTTGTCACGTGACAAGTCACTTTAATATGGCGATGTCCTACGAGTTATTTGGCACCTTTTGACACCTTGTAACAGGTCACTGAAATAACCTTAATGGACACATCCAATGTCGGTTAGAATAATGCCTGACGCAGATATTGTCACAAATAAGCCATGTCAATATGATAGATCCCCTTTATTTAAAGTAATAGAACTAGAGAGAATCAGCCACTACCCGCACAAAATCCAGTCACATGAATAGTTTTGTGCCAACTACCTTTCCTCTGGACCAACTACACTCTAAACACATAATCACTAGTTAAGTGATATGACTTGTTTTCACCTATCATAATTCGTTCCTTTTAATTATAAAATTTTGTTCACTGGTCACGGAATAAGTGCTTTAAGATTTTGGCTTTATTGCATGGAAAGTTTCCAGCACGCGTAATTTCACGTTTTGGCGACATCAGTTGGCCCCCCAAGATTATGTGGTTTGACGCCTTTAGCCTTTTTTGTAGGTCTACGTTAAAAGCCTAGTCTACGCAGATAATCCCTAACGTCAGATCATTTAAAACCAACATTCTTAACCGCCCACATCTTATCTTAACCGCCTACATGTGCAAAAATGTTGCCGAAAACCACCTCCTAAGGCTCGACTACTGCAATCCCTTCAGAGGTGGTCATTTAAATGACAATGTACTTTGCACGTAATTGCCAGGTCCAAGCACTAAAATGAAATAAAACTTTAATCGAAGTCATAGATTTATATGTGTTTTATTTAACTTTACTTTATAAACCGAAAAATGGATAATCCGTTACGTCCGCTGGCATTGAAAGACCAAGAAGAAGGTCATAAGCTTTTGGTGGGTTGCACCACAGGTTTTACTTTATCATTTTTAAAACTTAATTAATTTCGATCTTAATATAAAGAGAAGAAAGGTCGGGTTTTCGCTTAACGCCAAACATTTTAAAATATATCGTAAGATTTTGTTATACATATACACAATGAGCGAAGTCTTATTTTCGATTTTAATTTATTATTTACGTAGTTATATGGGGCAAAAATATGTAGATTCACTCATATTCGCAATTTTTTTTAAATAGATATAATATAATTTTAAATAAATATTTTAATTAAACGTTGGAGAATTTATAACCGACATTCGTCAAGATACCGCCCAAATGTGCAAAAATGTGGCCGAAAACCACCTACAAAGGATCGACTGCTGCAATCCCTTCAGAGGTGGTCATTTACTAAAACGAAATAAAAGTTTAATCGAAGACATAGATTTATGTGTGTTTTATTTAACTTTACTTTTGAAACCGAAAAATGGATAACCCGTTACGTCCGCTGGTATTGAAAGACCAAGAAGAAGGTCATAAGCTTTTGGTGGTTTGCACCACAGGTTTTACTTTATCATCTTTAGAACTTTTTTAATTTGGATCTTAATACAAAGTGTAGATAAGCCTGTTTTCCGTTTAACGCCAAACATTTTAAAATATATCGTAAGATTTTGTGTATATGTATAAATACACAATGAGCGAAGTCGTATTTTCGATTTTAATTTATTATTTACGAAGTTATATGGGGCAAAAATATGTGGTTTTTTATATAGAAATAATATAATTTTTAATAAATATTTTAATTATTTCTTATTTACCTTGCAATCATTACACTGATGGATAATCGAATACACCTGACGACAATCGAAACGAAAAAGTATTTCCGTTAGGCTACACGTGATTTTTGACGCCAAAGCATCTAAATCCATTAAATCGTGCAGGACACGCAAACACCCAGCACCCCCACTGAGTGTGGCATTCAAAGCCAACGTATGCAAAGCACTGTACACATTCCGTTCGCAACAATTACGCAGACGCAGATGACGTAATTGAGCCAAACGATCGCTGGGCGTCAGAAGGTGGCACAGGTGCGTGGGCGTTGTTTTATCACTGTCGCCTAAGTATTCAAGGCACTGTTGTTGTTCTTTCTCCGATGGTGGTGGTTTATTCAAATACTGATCACTGTTGAGATTGTTGGCAGCAACTGGATTGATTCTCGTTGTTGTTGTTACTGATGGTAAAGTACGTAAGCGTTGTTGGGAATTGTTGATATTGTTGCTGTGATATCTTCTGTTATTGTTGATGTTGCTGTTGCTGCTGCTGCTACTCACATGATCTTGTTTCATATGATTATATTTCAATTCGATTTGATTATTATTGTTATTGTGGGGACTTCTGTTGTCATTGTAATTTGTTGCTGTCAGTTTCATTTTAACAATATTATTATTGTTGTGATTTTGTTGCTGTTGGTGTTGTTGCTCTTCATTAAGTTGCATGGCAACAGCAGAAGCTGCTATGGCAGCATCATTTATCTGATGATCATGATAATGATGATCATATTCAATTTGTTTATTTGTGGCAGCTTCATCTTGTTGCATTAACATTTCGTGCAAGAACTCATAATCTTCATTAGAATGCAAAGACACCGACGCCAGAGACTGTGAGTCGTTGCGCTGGTTACTTTGCGTGGCATTCAGCGAGTGTGATTTTTTTGTGGCACCATCATTGAGTTCAGATCTTGCAGACGATGATGTATCCTTAGAATTTCTTCTAATTTTAGCCATATTGTTACTCTTATAGTTGCTGTTATTAATTTGATAATAATTAAAAGGATTTAAAAGTTTTTGTTTGGTATTATAACTTTTGTTTGTGTTATTATTATCCATATTGTTGCTGTTGTTGTTGTTATTATTATTATTATTTGTATTCGTACTATGACTAATAGTTGGCTGACTATTTCTTAACTTAATATTAAAGGTGTTTGTTGTTGTTATATAACCTACTAATTTATTTAACTTATTATCGTTTTTATTTTTATTTGATTTACTATTATTGTTATTATTAATCGAATTATTATTATTAATTAAATTATTAATCATATTATCCTTATTCAACTTATTTGTAAATGGCGTTTCTTCTTTACACGATTGGAGACACATTGGCGGACCAGGGCCTTCATCGACCCATGCAACAGGCAGTGTACCAGCTGAGCATTCACCCTGTAAATGAAAAGAAAATAGAGGCTTAGGGTTAATCATATTTCGTTTATATAATTAACATTTCATGTATTTATATTAAAATTTATATAGTCTCCTGAAGATTTTAAATAGAAGATTTTTATTTATTTAATTTTGCCATTAGGGGTTCCTTGTTGCTTTTAGATCTCTTAAAATTTGGGAATAAGATTCAGCCCAATAGGTTCATAACCCACCAAAAATATTCAAGATTAAGAGGCAGTAGATACGTATACTGCATCACAAACGCTTCCTGTTTTGCTTCTTAAAATGACTGCCTTACTATAGTGCTGTAAGATAAGCCATATGATCCTGCAATCTTTAAATGCGGTGCTATATACTAAAAGTGAATCGCTGCTTATTCGTTTTTTAAGATTAAATTTTCTACTGCTTTATCGAAACAGTAAAATTCTTTATTCTTTTGTTAAATATAAAATATTTTCACTAAATTTTACAACAAGAAAATATAATATATATAAAACTACACAGAAAAAATTATTCAATTTCTCAAATCACCAAATTTATTCCAAATTCATAATATCAATCAAACAAGTTGTTGACTTTGCACCTATTACCAAAATTATTATAATGATTACTAAAATTTGAAAAAGTTTTAAAAAATATTTTCAATAAATGATATTTTTAATTTTAATTAAAAAAGTGATCAAAAAACTTTGCCATTTCAAACAATGTGTTAATTTATTTAAATAAATATTGACAATTCCCAACAACAATTCTACATGTTTAAATTTTTTGATTTTAAACGAAAAAAGTCAATTAAGATTTTTTGTTATTTAATTAAAATTTTAATTGAAAATTTATTTTAAAACAACTAGAATGTTAATTAAATCAAAACTAAATTTTTAATTTTCTTTCAACTAAAAAAATAATTGATTAAATGATAACATTAATAAAATTTAAATACTTTTTAATCCATTATTTTAATTGATTAAACACTTTTTTCTGTGTACCCTCTTATTCCAAAAAAATCTTTTGGATTTATGAAAAGTTTTTTAAGCGCTGAAATAAAATTTTTTCCAATGCTTTATTTTTACTTTCTTTATTCACGTAAATCATGTCCGTTTTCGAGGCGTAAAAAAGGCATATTTCAGATCTCTAAATCAGAGCTTCATAGAAATGTAAGCGCTTCACTTTGTATTCTAAATTATATTACTGCTTCCGAGGAAGCTTCAGGTTTTGCCGGGAAGGAAAAGAAAATGTCAGCCAACCTTTCTAAAGAAATAAATGCTATTTTTTCTGTTAAGTCATCTACTACTCAGGATTAACAATTATTACTTTTTTCAATGTGTTCTTATTCCGATGTGTCCTTATTCCAGTTAAACAACATTTTTGAACCGCCCTCTAAGTTGAGTGCTACATCACAAAAAACGGTTTTTTTTTTAAATCGGTGAAGAAATGTAGGTATTGTCATATCGAGCCATAACCGCAAAAAAGCTCAAGCGAGAAAAACAAAATTTTACAGGAGAAGGTTTTTTTTTTTATTATATTTCATAAAAATTTTGTATAAAAATTGTTTTTGCTATAAAATCGTAACGGTACCTTCTGTAACCATGAGATTTTAAGAGATGATGCAAGAGTTGCCAATAAATTTATTTAGTTATTAAAAAAAAAAACGAAAATTGAAAATGTTGTCGCTTTAGCTTTTTTGCGGTTATTGCTCGATATTGTCAATGTTTTATTTGACCTGAAATTATACCAAAAATCTTTATGATGATCAGTCCATAATTTTCAATAGGTCTCATATAAAGCGATCTCTCGAAAATGTTTACATATACATATATATATGGGGGATTTCATGTCAAGTGACCCAACTTTTGAGTTTGGTTAGTCTTATTGGATAGTAGTTTAGACACAAATTTTCAACAAGATCGGTCAAAAGGTTTCTGAGGTAGAGGGGGTCAAAATTTGACATTTTGGCCAAACCGGTGTTCTTTCTCATCCATGTAACTTATTATCTATTGGTGTTAGCAAAATTTGTCCCAAACAAATTAGATAGCTATTTCTTCAAGCTTTCGAAAAAAAATTTTAAAATTTTTTTTTTAAATTTAAAACTTAATTTTTAATTTTATTGAAACGGTATTTTTTTTTTTTTTTTTTTTTTTTTTTTTTTTTTTTTTTGCTCAAAAGTGTTTTCCTTTTAGGTAGTTTTGGTCGCTTAGTGGGATGCGAGTGGGAAATCTACAAAAAAAAAAATAATTTCTAACTCAAGACGAGGGTTTTTCAATTTATTGGCAACTCTTGCATCATCTCTTAAAATCTCATGGTTACAGAAGGTACCGTTACGATTTTATAGCAAAAACAATTTTAGTTTAAGCGCCAATTTTCATTCCAAATTTTCATGAAATATATTAAAAAAATCCTTCTCCTGTAAAATTTTGTTTTTCTCGCTTGAGCTTTTTTGCGGTTATGGCTCGATATGACAATACCTACATTTCTTCACCGATTTGTCGAATTTTGACCCCCTCTAACTCAGAAACTTTTTGACCGATCTTGTTGAATCTAAACTACTATCCAATAAGACTAACCTTAGTGCAAATTTCATCCAAATCGGAAGACATCGATTTCAAAAGTTGGGTCACTTGACATGCAACACCCCATATATATATATAAATTTACGTTTATAAAATTTTGGGGTGATCGGTCTCTCATCGTCGGTCACAGGTTGACAATTCTTAACTCACTTTTAAATTTTTTGAAATTGTCAACTCGTATTTTTTATTTTAATCTGAAATTATTTCAATACCTTTGTTTTCTTTACACCATCTTACAATAAATAGCTCCTACTAATTTTGGTTTTTGTTTATTTACTTCCAACACGGTTTAGTAACGGAGTAATAACGTGTTTTTTTTGTCTCCTGAAAAGTACAAAAAACATGTTAAGAGTTGTCAACCTGTGACCGACGTCATACTTAATTTAAGTTTTATTTTTAGTGCGAGTCGTACTTAAAAATTTAAGTACGAATAACCCCAAAAAGTACTCAAAACAATTCAAAATGAATTACTTTCGAAAACCAATATGCGTGCATACGCGTATGTCTTGAAAAATTTGTTGTAGAAACAACAACAACTGCACTACAAATGTAGCTAAGAAATGATTTGCTTGTTTTGTGTAGAAGCAACTGCCTTAATGGGTAAACCCCACGTTGCTCAAAAATACTGGATGAACCAAATGCATCTACCGACTGCCCCGTATTAGGGATGGGCAAATTGAAAAAATATATCGATATATATCTTATCGATATTTTTTAAGAGTATCGATATTTATTAATAAAAAATATCGATATATCGATGCATCGAACGTATTACGCTGAAATTATTACCAAATTTTAAAACTTAATAAACCTATGTAAATACATAGTGACATATGTACAAACATATTACATGTAATTCCATTCTAACTTTTTATTGTTTTTTTAAATTTCAAATTTAATGCCTGCCCCTCGATTTCGAACGAAACTTTTATTCGCTTAACTTTTATTTAAAACAAAAACCAATTTTAAAATTTAGTTTTTAAGGTAAGTTATGCGAACGAAGTTTTCGTTTGAAATCGAGGGACCGGCAGTTAATTCTACAATAAAAAAAGTAAAGAATACTAAAAAAATTTTTATTTATTCGCCATATGAAATCGAAAAAAAAAAATTCATTGTGATTATATACTGCCGGTAAACGAAATTTGTGACATATACTGTACAAGTAAACTGTGCAATATTTTATTTTTAATATATAAGAACATGCTCAAATAAAAGAAAACAAAATATTTTTTTATTATTAACATTCCAACTTTCTTTTTGCTGCTAATACGCCATAATTAAGGCGATTCTTTGCATAATTCTAGTAACCCTTTTCAGAAAATCTTTTCCGCGCTTTTTTTTTTTGTTGTCATCTCTTAAAAAACCGAGACAAAACTGAACTGTGTAATCTATGAAAATGTACAATGGAAAAGCGCCGTTATTGTCTTAAAATTAGTTAAAAAACATATGAAGCAATTCTTAAAAAAACAACAGTATTGTAAGCAGTTGAGCAACGGTTAAAATTATGAATTTTATTATAAAGAGATCTTAAAAATATCGAATTCGATAGTCGTCGATAAATATCGATATATCGATATATGGGTAGTTATAATATCTGCGATATATATCGATTATAATTTTTTTTAAAAATCGATATTTTGTTGTATCGATATTTATTGGCCATCCCTACCCCGTATGTGAGTCGGACATGAGGGCGCCACTTTTTAAGGCCATAGAACTATTTAACCTACACTGCGAAGTAGCTTCTGTTGTTAAGCAACTGCACTTGGGGATAGATTTGCTAACAAGCCGAACTTCCCCACAATGAGTAAAAAATATTAGCCCAAGGCGAGTTCATTTTCCAGGTGGCGTTGAAAGCACAGCTGTGCTACTTTTTTTTCTTACTAAGAGAGAGGAATGTCAAAACTTACTTGTGCTTTTGACATATCGACCAGCGAAAGCAACAAATAAAATACAAAGTTGTGTTTTTGGTGTTGTACTTGTTGTAGTATCGCCACCACTGTTTACTTGAATTCGCCTTGTATTAGCCCTTAAAGCCGAAATATCTCCCTTCCCACAATTTTGGGTATAAACCACAGCCACCACATGTCTCCCCAAGTCCAAAGGCCTAGCTCTCGCGGCAGATATTAAGCTCCATTGGTCAGCCATGATATACAAAGGGATCTGGCAATTTTTCATTTTCTGGGAAACGGGTCTTGAATTCACCTATATCCCCGGAGAATGCAACACTAAGTTGGTACGGATTTTCAATATGTCGTTTTACATACCCCGGGGTCGTCTAAAAGTATAGCCCACCCTCTAGAGGCCCTAAATATTACTATTTAAAGTAGTTTTTATAACTTTCTTTTAATACTGTAAATAGTAAAATTATTTTAAAGAAAAAAAAACCCCCAAACATTTTCAGTTTCATCTCCATCCTCAACTGAGTGCTATTGAATTTTAAATTAAAAAAACAAGACATTTAAGGAAATGCACTTGTATTACATAACAAAAAAGGAAGATAGAAAAAAATTAGAAAACTATCATTTTAACTTGATTGCATTTATACAGAGTTCCTGCCAAAAAATACTTATTTTTTAAACAACTCTTCAACAAAATGTATAGTTACATTGCTAAGAAAACACCAGTTATATTCGTTAGTTTTTAAACTGGAACATTAAATCTGAAATTCATTATGTATCCTGATAAAACTAGAACAGTGGTGGGCATTGTAGATACAACTTTATTTGCAGATGTTTCCTGAAGAGGCAAATTTGTTTTTTTTTTTTTTTTTTTGAATAAAAAACAACAAATCTGCAACAATGCAAGAAATAAAGGAAGTTTTTAAATATTTATTTAGATAATACAATACTTACTCAGGCCTGCAAAATTTGGAAAAAGTCGAAAATGTAGGGCTAAAGTATTCCAAGGTTTTGAGTTGCGCTGAATCCGTATATTTAGTCAGAATTAAAGTTAAAACCTGTTTTTCGCCATATTCGAGAAAACCTGATATACTGTCAGAATTATCTACCAACTACCGTAAAATAAATATTTAACCTTTGAAATATCTTATTCGTTCTATAAAATATCTTAACCTGAAGTTTGAAAAATCGGTGGTATCGCTATATTCATAGTATTTTCGCAATTTTTTTTTTATAATTTTGATATCATTTTTGCTCTCGAAACTCTCGAATACCTGATGTGATGGAGAAATTCTGAAAATAGCGCAACTCAAGCACTTAGAAGAGTATAACCTGGCCTATGCCCTAAACATTTTTTGGCCTCTGTAATAGGAAATTTAAAGGGTGGGCCAAAAGTCGCCATTGGACTTAAAAGTTAATAACAATTTCGTTTATATATTTTTATACCCTCCAGCACCACTTGTGGTGAATGAGGGTATACTAAGTTTGTCATTCTTATAGTGTTAAATTTCATGAAGATCCGCCCATAATTTACCCTGGGCCCCATATAAACCCTGCTCCCGGAAAACAGTTTAGTACGCCTAAAACCGTAATAAATAATGCAATTGTAATAAAATTTGATACATCACAGTTTTATAGGACTACAAATCATGCTAATAAATTTCGTGATGATCGGTTCATAATTTAGCAAAGGCCCCATATAAAGGCCACTCTGGGAAATTAATTAAATACGCCTAAAGCCGTAGCAGATATAGATACTGCGGTAAAATTTGTTCCAACTTGGCTTCATATGGCCAGCAAAATTGTCATGCAATTTTGTGATATATGGTCCATAATTAATCTTAGATTCCATATTAAGCAGCCTTCTGAAATTCACTGTAAACGCTATAACTAATTTCACTGCTATATTTAAATTTTTTTTTTTTTTTTTTTTTTTTTATTCTGCTAAAACTATTACGAATTATGATATTTTACTCAAGTTAGCTCAAAATTTCAAAAAAGAAAAGCATAAAACTTTCTGATTGGCGGTGAATAATTTAATATAGGTCTTATTCATTCGCAACCAATTTTAATGCTGACGCGCATTTTTATAAATATTAATTAATAATATATAGATATCAAATTGAGACCACTCCTGAAATATTCGAAATTTAGGTGGAGGGTATTAAAAATCCGGTGCAGCCGAATATAGCACTTTAACTTGTTTTTATTCTTTTTATATTATATAAAAAACACCTGTAAAATAAATAATGGACCGATTCACAACTAAATAAAATACCAGAATAATACAATGCATTATTTAAGCCCGTGACCAATTATTTTAACGGGTCAGAATTTCGCCCTCTTCGTTGCTTCGTTTACCATCACTACTAGAGATGAGCAATATTTTTGTACCTCTGATTTAAGCACTGTAACTGAAAAATCACGAATCACAGTTGTGACCAACTTTGTTAAGTTCAGGTACTTTTACTTGCTAAGTTGTTCTTTTCGTTATTTATTACATACTAGGGATGCCAATCGGGACTCATTTTTGAAAATCCCGGGATTCGGGATTTTGGGAATCCCGATCCCGGGATTCCGGGATTTTCGGGATCCCGGCATTAAGGGATTTTTCGGGATCAATGTGTTTCTTTAAGGGGCTACTTTTTTTTAATAAACAACACTTTTTGAATATTCGAAAGATTTTATGTACATAACATAAATTTTAAAAAAGAAAACAACAAAACAATTTATTTTATACATACCCAGGCAGAAATTACGACTCTTCTAAATATTATGTACCGCCGCGACCCTGTAAATACAAAATGTTGACTATTCCAAAAATATTGTACCATTTCAGCACTGATGATACAAAATTACATCCTTAGTTTTTTAGTACTGTTTTAGCAAAAATTCTACACCGGTACAGAACACTAAATACAAATATACGAGATTAGTTTTGTAATGTCGTATTTGCAATAAAACTATACTGCTACAATACTGTATATACAAGAACTTAACCTTAATTTCCTAATACCGAGTTTACCATAATTCTATACCGCTACTAAGTTGTATAAAGAAAATATAGTCTTAATTAACTCTGTAGTGTCGTATTAAAATTTAAACAAAAAACTATTTAAGGTAAGAAAAAATATACAAATATACTGCAAAATTTTGTTTGTTGATTAAACGAATTTATGTAGTAACATCCATATGCACATTACATGTAATTACTTATGTAAAAGAGTAATATATATTATTTCATCATTAAATGAATATTTACATTTTATATTTATTGATCCAATGTTGTAAATTTAAATTTAGGGTTTTGTGACAATATTGAAAACAATAGTCGGAAGGCGGTTATTTGGCGTTATCATTTAAATGTTGTGACTACGTTGTTAATTCGTGAATCCAATATTGTAAATTTAAATTTAGAGTACTGTGGGTGGCAACACTAAAAACAAGAGACGAAAAACGAACATTTGGCGTTATCATTTTAATATTGTGAGTACATTGTAAATTTGGTAAACAGTATTTTGTATTGATGTTGATAGTACCCCCATCAACATATTTTCTGCTGGGTTTGTTTATAACACTGGCCTCACCCATGATCAAACTGATCAGATTCTGAAAAAAGCTTAAAAAAATATACGTATCTCTTAGTTTTTCTAGATCAATTCATTTCAAGTTTTTGACAGCAATTAAATTTTTAATGTGAATTAAGTTGTGACGACATTTATACACTGCAAAGTGTAGTCCCTAATCGATCTCGATAGCTGAGTTAAAAACTGTAAAACTGTGTCGACTGCAGTGCAGTTCAATACCAGGGTGAGGGCGAGATTCATTATCAATAATTTAAGTACGTTTGAAATTTATTTTAAAACAAAATGTGTATACAAATGCTTCTTAAAACAGATTTCAAGATTAAATATTTTATTTATGAATACGTCAAATAGTGTTTATTTATAAAAAAAATTATTTTATTTACCGTATGTTTTTTAAGCAAATTTTTTATTATTATTGGACCGGAAGGAATATGAGCTATTTCATCAATATTACGACTTAATTGTTATAATTATATCAACTTTTATTCTTTAGTTTCTGAATAAAACTTTAATTGGATCGTTAATAATTTTAATTTTTTGCTTAATATATAACAATTATTTCTTGATTTCTATATTTTGCATAAAAATAATCATTTTTATTTTGGTATTATGTCATCTTAAGCCAAAGCTGAACTTGCTAAACGTAATTGTAAAAAAGGCTTGAGATGTGAATCTTCAAATATCGTTTCTATTTAATATAATGGCTTTTATTAAGCAAAATACAAAAATCCAGAAATAGTCGCCAAAAAAAAAAAAATTAAACTCAAAAATTAGAGTTGTTTGCAATAAAAAATATAACTCAAATATAATTGTTAATAATTTTTTTTTTATATAGTAAAAAAAATTCAATAAAAACGAACAGTTTTTACATAAAAGTTGCTATGTTAAAAATCCCGGGACCGATTAAACCGGTTAATTTCAGTCGATTAATCGATTAACCGACGTAACAAAATTTTTAGTTCTTTGCAGTATTATAACATATTTTTTAATTATTTGTTTATTCGCATATACAAAAGGTATGTGCTTAAAAAATATTTTATCATACAAACAAAGAAGGTGTTAGTTTAGTGATCTTCATTTTAAAACAGCTTTTTGTTTCACGTACTTATTATATGTATGTGTTAAGTTATTTCCCAGTAAAAAAAATTTGTGTTTTTTGAAGCACTTAAGAGATAAAGCACATAATCGAGCGCTTCAATAAGAGAGCTCTTATACAGCAGTAAATGATAACGAATAAAATATACAAGAACAGCTGCTATTTTAGTGCAGAAAACAAAGAAAGTGAAAGAAAAAAATAAAAATATATTATGGTTTACGAAAATGCTTAAAAAAGGCATTTAAACCAGTAAAAGCAAAACATTCATAAATATGTTAATATAGTTAGCCTAGGAGTGCATTATTTGCATGTTTTATTGTGTTAAAAGAAGCGCTTATTGTCAGCAGAAAATAGTCCTCCAAACCGGGAACACCCCATACAAAAATCAGGCATCCCATCAGCAGGTTTGAAGCGATTTGAGTTATGAATTCATACATAAAACCTGCTCCTTTTGGAGCACATTTTTTACTGGGTTGTTTCTTCTCATTTTTTAACAGAATTTACCGAAACAATTAGAAGAGTTAAATATTTAAAAAAAATTAAAGCAGGACTTTAATGGCATAATGGAAGATTTTATACCATTAGAGAAATCCAGGAAAAGGACTGATAAATTAGATATTCTGTTTTATGGTTTGCTTTCGATTTCTTCAACATTAACGATAACTGAAAGAATTTTTTCCAAGTCAAGATTTATCAAAACTAAAGAAAAGAATCGGATAAATCCTAAACATTTAAACAAAAGTGTTTTTCTAAAAGATTATTTTTTTAATGTATCCTTAAAGTATTGAAATAATTAATAAAATTGTCTTACAGTTGATCTTTTAATTACTACACAATATTTATTTATTAACTAAAAAATATGTATTACATAAGGTGTGTTCATTTACAGAAAATTGTTGCTTATTTCCAATAATTGTTACTAGAAACTATTCACGTACTCTTGCAACCAGAGAATGAAAAAAGAGCATAAAAAGATGAAACATTTGTTGAATATTTCTGATAGTAAAATATTTTCTAGCAAGAATTATTCAACCACCTGTTTCAGATTTTTGTTTACAAAGCAAAAATAATTTAAAAAATTTTAAAATTAAAAGTTTTTCAACTTTTAAGTTCTAAAATTTATGAACAATATTCTTACACAAATAGTACAAACCAGAAATAATCTCGTATCTTACTGCTGATACGAAAATACCTAAATTGCTAGTTTTTGCTTGTAAAGCGTTCAATGACTATTTTATTTTTTTGATTAATTCAGAGAAAAATTTTGTAAATTGTAAATTTACTCTCTCGTTGCAAGTTTTTGCTAAGTAAATAAAGTAAATAATTGTTTTTTTAAATTTTTGTTTTTTTTTACTTGTAAACTCCAAATAATAAATAATTTATTCATTTTTATTTATTGAAATTGCTTAATTTATAAAAAATTTTATTAATCGGTTAAACCAAAACCTCGGTTAATTAATCGAGCGAGTAAATAGATGACCAATTTATGTTGCCTTTTCTTTTGTTAAACTCCATAAAAAAAACGGCTCCGTCCAAACACACATACTATGATATTTGCTTTTGCGGTAAAGCTCTTACAATTTGTTAATGTTTCTTTGCAAAGTTCTCGCTGTTTTTTGAAAGCTCGCGCATTGTACATATGGCTTGGACAAAAGTGTTATAAAAGAACTGAAAACTGACAAGCCGTGATCACAATCATAGTTTTAAAGAGCAGTGATTTTTAAACCACGTTCACTAATCACGATGTTTCTTAAAAATCACGGGATCGCTCATCTCTAGTCAACACCAACATGGCACCGAAGGACATTTGTTAAGTGGGACTAATTTTTTAGTCTTAAGATGTTAAATACTTAATTTTAGACCTAAATAAGGCAGATTCAGTAAAAAAACTAAAAATAATACTACAATACAATTGTGTGAAGATCGGTCCATAAATCACCAAAATATATCCATTATAAAGCTCAAAGGTTGTTTCATTAATGCCCTAATAATCTTAAGATCGATTTATAAATTTCCAGAAAAATTTTCAATTTCGTGTATTAAAACAAACAGAAGAAGAAATCGAAATAATAATTAAAAACAGCTTTAAAATCACACTTGTATTCATATGTGGACAATGAAATATCCTTGAAAATATACAACTCATACTATATTAAAAAAAAAAACAACAACAAGTACTACACATTTGTTTTTTTGTTTAATATTTTAAGACATTTAAATAACAATTAAAAAATTCTCTTTTTTAACTTAAAAAAAAGAACGAGAAATCAAACAGAACAAAAAATCTTGCCACTTTATAAAAACAAAAAATTGCTGAATCTAGAGGACACTAAAAAAACAAGATGTTGACGACCAGTGAAAACAACAACACAGATGCACAACAGCAACATTTACATAAACAAAAAATACTTGTCTTGTGCAACAACATCGTAGATGTACTAAATATTTATGTAGTGTAGTGTTATTTTTTATTGTTGTTGTTGTTGTTGCAGTTGCACATGATGTGGCCTATGGTTAAGTGGTTGTAGTGCTACTCATGGTGTTGACTCTAAAGGCCTTCTTTGGTTTAGTTGAATCTTTAACCTGACTGAAAAAAATGCAACCAAATTAAAAAAAAAAAAAACAAATATAGAAATACAATGAAAGCAAAGAGAGAAGATATTTATTTTTCAGTTGTAACGAATTTTTTAGCCCTACATAATTTAAGCATATAAGAAGGCTCCATATTTAATTAACGGACGCCTTAAATGGGACATACTTAATAAGCTGAATAGCCAAAATTCGATTGCTAGATTTTCTTACATACTTAAAACCTGAATAGCCTGCTTCACACACTCAAATAGTGGAAAGAGGTAAGATCCGCTTTTATTTAAACGGCGGAAAGCAAATTGGGTTACGCTATGAAAATAAACAAGCCCAGTATCTTAAACGCTACATGGCAGTTGATCGAACAAAAAGAGGAGTGTATATCTGAAATAAATGATGCCTACTCATCCCAAGCTAAACAAAAACTTGGGACAAAAGAAGTGATAGTGAAGAAAATCGCAAGGCTAAGCGAAGTGCGAGAAATTGTAAAAGAAAATGATATTATAAAAACAAAAAGTACGAAAAAACAAGAAGTAAGGAAAAAACATGCAAATAAAATTACAAATTGATCATCAATTACAGCAAATTTCGATCTACCAATACCATTTGTTAAATGTTAATGTCTGACTATAGACTGGCAGGTGCCGCAGTGGCGCCAGCGGTTAAACGGCAAAGAATTCGGATGGTGAGAATGTTGTTATTCTCGAAACATGTAAATTCGATCCGGGTTAAGCCCGTATTCAGTCGGAAATAAAATTATAAAATAAAATATTTTTTAATCCAAATTTAGATATATTTTTTTTTTTTTTTTAATTAGGCTTAAGTTCATTGAATTTAATTTTCATTAAATTATTTTTATGAAGACAGGAATTTTACAACATGAAATCAATTAAAATTGTGTTATTGATAATTTTTCATTCTTGACTGCGCTGAGATTTGAACCCAGGCTTTCACGGACAGGTTGCCCATACTAGTTTCGATTGTAACCACACAATCTCGTCAGTGGGGTTTGCCGTTTTTTTTTTGGATTAAAAACCATTAACAGTTTAACAAAATAACCACAATACTAGTATTGAAAATGAAATATTTTTAGAATCTGGGAATTATTTCTTTTTCAAAAGTAACTTCTTTATATTCAATATTTTTTATTTTTTCGAATTTTTATAAAGCTTTTTGTAATAGCTCCTCCAATTTTTAGGAATGACTTTATACACTATCAGACTATTGTCTTGTATCTCCTTGTTACATTTTACCTTAGCTATCCGTTGGATAGCAAAAAAGTACATATATTGTATGTACAGAAAAATGTACAATTATTAGACACTAGCAGAATGTTATGCATTTTCTGGCCCGCTACGGCCTTCGTCAGCATTCTTTGTGTCATACCGGATAGTGATACTTTATAAATTGAATGTATTTAACTCAACAATTTTAACAAATAGAATCTGGGAATTATTTCTTTTTCAAACGTTACTTTATTATATTCAAAATTTTTTATTTTTTTTGATGGAAGGAATTTAGAATATGAAATGAATTCAATAAATTTTAATAAACTCAACATTTTTTTATTCAATGAGTTCAATTTCATAGAATAAATTCGAAAAAAAATGTTGAGTTTATTAAAATTTATTGAATTCATTTCATATTCTAAATTCTTTCCATCAAAAAAAAAAAATAATTTAATGAAAATTAAATTTGATGAACTTATTAAGCCTAATTAAAATATCAAAAACTTCAATAAAAGAAAATTAATAGAAGATTTAGCCAACATCCCGCTAATCGCATGTGTAACGGGTCGTTTCAAAGACGTGTACTAGATTACAAAGTAAAGAGCGGGTCACAATCACTACAACATAAAACCTATAAAAAAATACAGAAGGTAAACTAATCTCCGCTAATCCACAGATGAAGGTATGGGAGAAGTGCTTCTGCGATCTACTGCCAGTTACTACAACAAAGAAAATCCAAGTTTGTGACTGCGATTCTATGCAGCACACACAAAAAAAATTAGAGAATATATCATCACATTAAGGGCGCCAAGCGAAGAAATTTCTGCAGCAGTAAGACGTTTAAGATATGGTTAGACAGCAGACTCTTATGAAAAAACACCTGAAATTTTAAAAGCCTAACAGATTTCATAATCAAACCATTCTTTGCCGATATCTGGCTGAAGTTTAAAATTTCTGATAATTTCAGGGCCTAATAATAAAAATCCAATAAAGAATTCCTTCTACCAGAATGCACCAACTGGACAGGAATTACTCTGCTTAATATGGCAAACAAGAACATAGGCAACATCCTATACGAACTTCTTTCGACCTCTCTAGAATCCGTTCCAAGAAGAGAAATTAATTGCTGAACAATCGGCTAAAGGGCCTTCAGCCTTATACTTACTTTTCGTTAATTAAACTGACACATTGCATTATCCTGCAATTTGGGAGGCATTAAAATGTAAAGGAGTCCCAGAAAAGTTAATACGTCCTTTGAAGGAATTTTATATAAACGCATACAGTTTAATGCTCCATGAGAGTTTAACAATTAACCCAGTAAGAGTGAATGGTGGTGTTGGTCAAGGCTGTGTTGTTACCATTAATAATTAGCACCGTTCTCGGCATTGCAACGCCTGGTTATGCAACAGTCAATGACAAAGCAGCATTGTATAACGTGGGGACTTAATGATATACGCTAACAATGTGTGACTTCTCCCTCCCAACTTCTCAGGTATACAATCCGAAATTGAATTATTTGCGTATCGAGCTTCAAAAGCTGGGTCACAAGTGAACATTAAAATCAATGTTCATAAACTCGTCTAATACCATGGACTATAACTAGAACTGCAGTAGAACAGAATAACTTATAAGCGAAACTGAACTAGAATTCAACGAGACTTCGATTGGAACTAAATTTCAACTTAATGTAAAACTAAAAGTAGTACAGAAATCTATAATATCTGTGTATTGGAGGTGCCACTCCCACTTCTCCAATCCTGCCAAATTTTTAAAGAGGTTGTGTACTGATAACACTAATATGTGTGCCAAATTAATTAAATTTTTCCTTTATCGTTCGTTTGATATAAATAAATGTATTTTGGGACACGCCTACTACTACACTCCCGCCTACATCTCGCCGCATGTTGTGTTTTGGAAACTGTGGCTTTTGCTGATCTCCAGATATCTAGAAATCTGTTATGTCTTTGTATGGGAAGTGCCATGCCCACTTGTCCAAACTCGCCTATATTTTGTCGGATGTTGTGTGTTGATAACCAAGATGCTTTTACCTAATTTGAAAACTTTATCTTTGTATGGGAAGTTTCAAGCCCACTTCTCCAATCCCGCCTACATTTTTGCCCGATGTTGTGCATTGTTTACCAAGATGTTTGTACATAATTTTAAAACTTTGGCTCTATATCCAGATGTAAAGAAAAAATAAAAAAAACAATAACAAGGGATTTATGGGAAAAATTAGAGGCAATTGTGTATTTGTGCTCATATCCCAGCCATTTGTAGACCGATCAGGCTGAATAAATTTAGCAGCTGATTCCAGAGTATCCGTGACATAAATATATAAACAGCTGGTCCCTAACATACCTGTGGTCTTCGGAAAACGCATTTCAATGGACGCATGGACAGACCGACATCGTTAAATCAGAATATATATATATTAGAGTGACTCACCACAAAAAGTGTTGAGATGACATTTAAAATATTTCGGCTCCAGCTTTGACCTCTCGTGAGGTCAAAATAGATATTTTTTCATATATACATATAATAATTTAATTAAAATTTTTTATTTTTAGTAGAGATATTAGGAATTTTTAATCGAAAAAATAGCCTTAAATGAACTTTTAACTAATAAATTCTGAATTCTCTTCGATTTTTTTCGAGATTTTTTTTTTCTTTTGCAGATTATGAAAGTTCAGATAATTTCCAACAACTTTTATTACGATAAATTTTTTTGTTTTCACTTGGTTACGTATGAGTATTTTTTAACTCCAATTTATTAACATGCATACGCCATGTGGTACAACTAATAATTCAAACTTTTAAAAAAGCACTAAAAAATTCCTAATATCTCTACTAAAAATAAAAAAAAATATTGTAATCAATACAGATTCTGAAAGGTGATAAAAATACCTTTCAAACAAGCCCAGAGAGAATTCTACTATAATTCTATCCGATTTTATGACGAATTTAATTAAATTGTTCTATGTATATATGGAAAAATTTATATTTTGAAATTTTGGGGGGCTTCAAATCCGACTTAGGGCTATGGCCTCTTGAGCAAAATTAACCCGCCCTAATATATATATATTTATATACCCATTTCCTTTGGTGAAGGGTATAAAAAAACTTAAGGCCCTAATTGTGTAAAACGTCAAAAATTATATTGAAAGCAAAAACAAAGTCAAAAATATTTTATAATTTTGTTGATTCTTTCTACAGAAATTCATACTGAATTTTTAAATTCAAGCTCTGCATATCTCGTGGCATTGAATATGTAAAAAAATGCAGTATGAATTTCTGTAGAAAGCAACAACAAAATTATAATAAATTTTTGACTTTGTTTTTGCTTTCAATCTAATTTTGGCGTTGCGTTGCGTTTCACAGTTAGGGCCTTATTTGACTTAAGCTTAAACTTCATTTATTGACTTTAAATTCCCATCATTATTTTGGTGAAATTATATCCACTATCATTTATCGGTCTAGTTAGATTACCTTAAAAGTCGTAGTGAACTTTTTTACAAATCTTTCACTGGCTGTTCCACAATTGTCATGTCGTAACAAAAACATCGCACGAAACTGATGGCAATGATGCTGCTGCTGCAGTTGATGGGTGATGAGTGTAAAAAATGAATATATAAACTTGTAGAAAGCTGACAGCAACAACAATGTGCAACGTGTTAAAATATGTTTGTTTTTAACAAAACAGAACTGAAAAAAAGGTGGAAAATTTTTTAAATAAAAAAAATTATGATAATGATTTTTCCAGCTGCATTTCTTTGTTAAATTGCTGCTCTATGAATGTCCCTCTGTCTGAGTTGTCTAATGCAACACGTCCTTATGTGTTGCATAACAATATTTTTACATAAATAAGTAGATGTATGTGTATATAGGTGTTGGTTTCTATAACAAAAAAAGCAAAAAAAAAACATTAGTTGGCACTGTTACAAAATACAGTGTGACATGTAACAAGTCAAACATTTGTAAATGATCTTAGAGGTATATTTAGTTGAGTGTATTCCCAATAGAAAGCAATTTGTAAACCTTTCTCCAGTTTTCACTTTAACCAGTCATATATGCAAAAGTACATGCAAAATTAAGCGAAACTGCCTTGTAGCTGTTGCCAAGAATAAGCATAATTGTTTGTCACTTGATGGGGTCCTTAAAACGTCTACTTTGCTCTTCTTTTCCCACCATTTTCTTTACTCAACTAAGTAAGTATGGGTAAAGTATTTATACATATATATATAAAGTATACAAATACATGAGTATTTTTTTAGTTTTTCCTTTAACCCATTAAGGTTTTCGCAACGTTTACTTAAACCTCCCCACAGGCATTTTGTGATTACATGATATTGTAATAAAGAACAGTGAAATAGAATTTAGCTTAATGTCTACTGATCTGTTTTTGGATTTCTATCATACATAAGTTTTTTTTATAAAAAATTTAAACTTAAATATTTAGTTTTTCCTGTTTTTGGGTACTTTTGGAAATTGTTATAAAAAACTTAAGAAATACATAATATACCTATCCCAAACTTTTAATGGAGGTAGCTAACATACGAACATTATTATATCTACTGAAAAACCCAATCCTCTTAGACATTTGCCACTATTTTGATGATTGGATATATCCGTGATGCGAAAACGCAACACTGAGCTTAAACGATATACAAATTACATAAAATGATCAAATGGAAACATATTTATACATTCACTTGATATCTAAAACGGCACAATAAAAACATGTATGTATGTTAATTGTTATCGAATAATTTTTTCACATCTTACAAACTAATGGCCAATTTGCAAAATGCAGGATATTTCGCAGTATGTAAATTCCCTATGTAAATTTCTTTATTTTTCTTATGCACAGTGTGTTATTTACATCAATAGGTAAACTAAGAGAAAACCGCACCAGTAATGCGAAATTACCCTCACCCAAGATTTTAAAGAAAAAATAACGTAGAAGTTATGTTTACTGTTATGAATCGAAGAATGACATAAGTATTGTAATGACAGCTCTGTCGTCTCCACGTTGATAAATTTTGTTTCTTTCGAGCCATTGAAACAAGTTAAGCGATACGACTGCAAAAAATAAAAATGATTACGATTTCCATGCTTAATGCCATATATGAATACAATAAAACTATGGGTGGCGCTGATTTATTCGACAACGATATGAATAATTACAGTATTCAAATCCGAGGAAATAAATGGTACTGGCGACTTCTTACTAATGCTCTAGATGCAGCTTTAGTAAATTCCTGGAAATTACATTGTCTATTGAGAAAACGTGAATAACAAGCTACAATTCAGAATGATTATAATTGAATCTATTTTGCGGACTGAAAAGTGTGAGAGAATAATAGCTTCCACAAGTAGTGATACTAATTCAGTGATTCGAACTGATCGAGTGGATCATAAAACTGTTCGCCAAGAAAAACGTTTGCGATGTCGGCAATGTTCACCCGAAGTGCTTTGGAGCATATCATAATTGAATTAAATATAAAATGTATATGTATGTGTATCTTTTTAACTTTTTTTCTGAAGACGTGAATAAAGTATATATTAATTTAAAATTTATATAAATGCGTTTTATTTTTATATCGTTTAGGCCCATCGTTGCGTTTCGCAACGGGGCTTATCTATTCATATTCAGGTATAAACAAACAAATTTTAAATGTTGAATCATTATAGCTCAATTGGATCATGTCTCGGGCCTTAATGGGTTAACACATAGATTCACGTATATTCCATACATTCACTCATTCATTCGCCCATTTCAATGTTTCTAATGCAAAGTGTTTGTTTTGTGTTGTATATAAAAAAAAAAAAAAAATATTAACAACAACATCTACTACTGCAGCATTAAACAACAATGAGGAAAAAAAACTGAAGTATGTCAAATGTAAATGTCATTTAAATAATTTTTTTTCCATTTATCCTCAACAATGAACCAAGACCATTAAGTGAAAAAAGACAATAGAATTTTGTGTATGTTTTGGTAGCGTTTTTTTTTATTCTTTTCTAGAACAATAAATAAATAACTGGGCTTGTAGTTGGTACTATGAAATAAAAACACTCAGGATTTATTAGACATTGAATATTAAAATTTTATTTCATTTTGAGGCAAAATAAAAAAGAAAAAATAAATAAATAATTGGGGGTTTCCATAGCAGTTGGTTGATGTAAGTGGAGGGATAATACAAACATAAACATACATGATGTGTTTTATCAGAATCCAGAGTTGACTTTTTTCTAAACAAGTTAGAGGAGTTGTTAGAAAAGGATAGTATATGACCGTTTGAATTTAAATGGTATAAGAACATTTCATATTTAATTCCATTCGAAACATAGAAAAAAATAATTCTTAGATACAATAAAAAAAAATCCATATGAAGAAAAACAAGTTGCATAAGTGTAAGTAAGTGCCTGTTTACATGGTGCGGTTTTCGTCGCTGCGATTCTTACTTTTTTGGCGAGAGGGGAGAGAGGAACTAAAAGGAGAACACTAGCGAGTGTACTCTTCGATTCGTTTTGTTCGCTCTTTCGTTCTCTCATTTGACGAAAAATTTATTTAAGTTCGGCCGCAAAGAAAAAGTTGCTGCAATGAAAACTGCACAATTTAAACGCAAAAGCTATTTTAAAGAATAATCGACAAAAGTTTCAGCGACAGAAATCGTAATATGTTAAGAAATTTGGTTTTTGGAAATTTCCCATGAAAGATGACCTCGTATAAGTTCTGCTAAAGCCACGCATACGATTTAACATGCAAATTGAATTATAATACAAGCCAATATCTGGAAGCCAGACAATGTCTTATTCTCTTGGTTAACGATAATTTATCCACAATTTATTCTAGCAATGAGGATAGGCTACCCGATGTCCTTATAATCGACCATAAGAGTCTAATTGGGTGGCACTTAGTCGGGCAGTAGGGACGTGTAAGTTTCTTCACAAACAAACTGGTAACAAAAGTTCGCTTTAGGCTGCCGAATAACAGCAGCATCCTGCAGGCAGAAAACTCTGCAATAAAGTTAGCGGGAAAAAGGCTTATGTGTTATCGTATATCGAGAGATATATTAATGTGTTTGCTTATGTATGGAGAGCCTAACTGCCGGATATCTCTGAGCATGATTGGGAGCCATTCTTAGATAACGACGGCATGACTCGTAGGGACACGGTTTTCGTTGAAATATTTATGAATAACACAACTGGCATATCATTGACTCGTTGTAACACAGAAAAAAATTATTAGTAGTTTTTTTTTTATCCCTTAAAAAAATTCCACATTTTTTTATTTTTCGAATTTATTCTATGAGCTAAATTTGAGTTATGTATTTTATAAAGCTTTTTGAAATAGTTCCATTCCTTAAACATTTAGGAGTGACTTTATACACTACCAGACTATTATATTGTATTTTTCAGGTTACATTTTACCTTAGCTATTCTGGATAGCAATGAAGTATATTGAATGTGAAGAAAAATTTACAATTATTAGACACCAGCAGAATGTAATGCATTTTCTGGCCCCCTACGGCCTTCGTCAGCATTCTTTGTATCACACTGGATTAAAAATACAATATAATAGTCTGGTAGTATATAAAGTCACTTCTAAATGTTTCAGGAATGGAACTATTACGAATAGCTTTATAAAATACATAACTGAAATTAAGCTCATAGAATAAACTCGAAAAATAAAAAAATTTTGAATATAATAAAGTAACTTTTGAAAAAGAAATAATTAAACAAATTGTTTAAAAAGTATTACAATTTAATTAATGCGATAATTGATTCCATTATTTTTTTTGTTGAAAGAAAATCAAAAATTTAATTTCGATTTTGTTAACATTTTAGTTTTAATTAAAATGTTTATTAAATAACAAAAAATTTTAATTGACTTTTTTCGTTTAAAATACAATAATACAAATAATTTATAGAATTGTTGTTGGGAATTGTCAAAACCTGATCTATATTTAATTAAATCAATTAACACATTGTTTAAAATGGCAAAGTTTTTTTATAATTTTTTTTAGTTAAAATTAAAATTATCGTTTATTGAAAAAAAAAAATTCAAAATTTACAATTTTTTTTAATCAATATAATCATTTTGGTAATAAGTGCAAAAACAACAAATTGTTTGCTTGATTCTATGAAGTTGGTATGAATTTGGTGATTAGAGACAGTTTTTAATTTTTTCTGTGAATATTCTTATTAATTGCAAGTCGTAAAGGAGGGCTCAATCGAGGGGCCAAGCTAATTCGATCAAAACGGGTGACTGGCTGATAGAGACCCATGCATTGAGAATGGTCATAGATTACAATGACTACTCTACAAGCTGTCAGAATGAAGTGGATGACGAGACGGTACTTCACTTTCTTTGCAAATGCCTTAGTCTTAGGAATATAATGATTAGGTATTTTAGGAGACCAGCATTGCCCTCCTCAATATTCTACCTTAGGCAGGACTATGGAAAATGTTTCTTTTTTATCATGTTGCCGAAATAGTTGTAGGCTGACGTGATGCTTATGGGCTAATTCAGCTCTAACACTGACCACTAGACTTTAGAAAACCAATTAAGAAGGAAATAGGTCGCGTTTTTATATGCCTTAAAAAAATAAAAATATCCAAGCACAAATCGACAGCTCAATTCCAAAACATGTTAAGTCGACTTACCATACTCTTATTTTCCAAAAAATACTAAGTATACAACTGAATGTGGAATTGCCCGTAAGCTTAAAGAGCTTCTCATTTTTTCGACTTGGAATGCTTTGGAATTGAGTTGTCGAAATGCTTGAAATATAATCCTACCGGAATATTTTTATGAACCTTTAAAACAGGATCGCTTTGAAAATTTGCTCGATTTAAATCTACTCGAATTCGGTTTCCAGAATATGGCTGATTAACTGGATTCAAGTTAAAAGGCAACATTTTGCAGTAATAATTCGGTTAATAACAATTTCTTACTAGATCCCAACTAATTTGGCATTGGAAGACAGGTCATATTTTTTAGTTGCAGACTATTTGCTAATTGCAAAATATGCACTTTAATGGAAACAAGGCAATTTTTAAAAAATCTTTTTAAATATGCAAGAATTTATTTTCAAATACACATGATTCATACTAATGGGCAATTTCACGAATTTATTTAAATATCAATTTTAAGCAAAAAAAATTCGTTTTTCGTGTCAAAGAAAAAATTAAATTATAGGAAAAACTATTGGGAGATTCACAAGGTAGTCATAAAGTTGTAAAGTCATATGTCTTATAGTAATATAAGAAATATATATGATTGCTTTGGGCAATCGATTATAGTTCAGATTTCTACGCAACAGTTATGACGAATCACTGAACACAGCATTACAATTTTTATTTTGTTTGAAACACAACAATATTTTTTTAAACAATTGTAAAATATTATTTAGGACGTTATGACGATATGACTTGATAGCACATCTTGTGAATCACCCAATTGTGTTTCATTTCAATGTACGAGTAACAGAAAAACGACTCTACGCTCTTTATGGTTTCATCGGGATTTAATTTTTTACCCATTAAATGTTCTTAAAATACAAATTCTTGTCTTCGAAATATTAAAAAACAATAACTAGTATTGTGGTTATTTTATTGAACTTTAATGGTTTTTAATCCAAATGTTGATATTTTAATCAGGTTAAAGTTCATTGAATTTAATTTTCATTAAATTATTTTTATGAAGAATGGAATTTTACAACAAGAAATGAATTAAAATTTATTGATAATTTTTCATCAACCTTTAAACCAAATGGTATTTTACCTGGGTAGATCGAAATTTGCTTTGAATGAATGATTATATATTTTAATTATTGTTCTTCCTAACTTCTTGTTTTTTGTACTTTTTGTCGAGAATTCTTCTTGAAATCCAAAGTACAAAGTGAGTTGATAGCACACCTTGTGATTCCCCCATATATATAAATATGAATTGATATTTACATAGAATTAGTGAAATTGGCCATAAGTAATAATAAAATTTTTTCTGTCAATGTTTATCTACGTTTTCATAACTATTTTGGATCGAATTTTATTTGTATGTATGTATACATACTATCTATTAACAATTGAGAATATATTCTATATATTTAGCTTAAAATTATTGTATATGTTAATTTTAATCAATATTTCTTAATACCTTTTGTAATTGACTTACATTTGGGGATCCGCGAAAAAAAATTGTTTCTCCAGTGGGAGGTATACTTACAAAAAACCGGTGGGAACCGCTGATGTATGTGTATTATATTTAGGGATGTAACGAATATCGATACCGATATATCGGCGATGCTTCAAGTTTGCCGATATATCGGTATCGGCGATATTTTATTGTCGATACGCCGATTCTTTTTTTTTATAGTTTTTTTAAACAAACAATTCAAATTTCAATGCTTTTTTTTGCATTACAACTAATAGCAAAAAATCAAACAGGATTATAAATTGTTGTTCTTAATTCTTAAGCGGTCTACACCTCGCGTTTTTCCTTTTCTCGAGACGAATGCTTAAGTAGAAAATAATCCTATTTCATGCTTTTGATAGGTATATGCATTTTACGCGTTTGCTTATCAATAGAACTTTACACTATGACCTTTTGAACTCATGCATAAACGCATTGAACGCTTGGTGTGGATCTGCGGCATCAGCCGTTTTGCTTTGCACCATAATGATAAAACGTCCTCCCATTGAGAAATCTTGTATGTAATTGTACGTTTTAAAAATCTTCTGCTAATTTTTAATGGCTTGTGAAAATAAAAATCATTTCGCTACAAGCTTCAAAGATACCACAAAATCCATAAGCAAAGCCACTGCTACATTATTAGAAAATGAGATAAATGAATAAACTGAAACGCAGAATAGCTGAGATTCCCAAAAATTGGCGATTTGCGTAGCATTAGCTCTGAATGAAAGATTTGAGTGTTTAAAAAGAACTGAAATCTATTGTTTATCTACCTTCGATACAAAATTGAAAAGTTTCAAAGACAAAAGATCGAATAAACGTCTTATTTATCTACTCAACATGACTCTGTGTTCCGAAAGGGTTGAAGACACGGTCACCCCTACACCTGGTAAAAATTATGATAAGTCTACAAGAACTGAACTTTGGAGCTTTTGTGAAAACCTTAAAAGAAAAGAATGATCCTGCGTCCATCTTACGCTGTGGTTCAGCTAAATAAGAAGTCTAGATATACCTTAGATCTTTTAATTTTCATAGAGACGATTTTTTAATGCAGGTCTGCTTCAAACGGAGTTGCGAAATAATATCCACAAAAGTTAAGAATACTTTGTTTTTTAAACAAAAATATTATTAATACAGGGTGTCCGCCGGGGGGTGTAATACTTTTTTTGTAAATGGCCTTGTGGAAGAAGCTCTAGTGTCAACTGAATCTTAAATGGTTGGTGGATTGTTTTGAACACTTTCTTGAACATCTGAGAGACGATTTTTGCAAACGGAGTTGCGAAATTATCTCCGCAAAAGTTGAGAATACTTTGTTTTTGAAAAAAAATCTTAAAAATATTAATTTTGAATATTAATAATCTCTTATACTGTTTTTTTTTTTTTGTTTAAAAAATAAATAAATTTTACCATGCATTTAAATTTATTTCGTTGTTTTTAAAATCTTATTAAAATTAATTATAAATATCAATAATCTCTTACACTGTAATTTTGTATAATCAAGAAATAACTCTACTTGAGGTTTGTTAATTTTACCTTGAATTTAAATTTAATAATCGTATCGGTATCGGCGATATCGTTACATCCCTATTTATAATATAATAGCGTTGTTCCTATCAAATTTTCTCAGTTCTACTTCTCATTCATCATTTTTTAGAACTGTGTAACATGAATGAATTTCTACTTTCTTCTTTGAAATCTTAAATCAATTCTTTCCAGGTACTTACATGCGTTTATGTGTATGTATGTGCATAATTTAGTTGCATGTATTATTTACAGATTCTTGCCACCAAAAATTGTATGTTTCTTATAGAATTGTTAGTTTTTGCTCTTAATAATCACTTGTTTTTCGTGTGTATTTTTGTAGGTGGTTACAACAACATTATTATAATATTATGTTGTTGCAATTTATTATACCACTACTAGTCTACTACAACAACTACAAGCCTACTTATGAAGTTGTTGATAAAATCGTTTACATAATTGTTGTTAAATAATTTTATGTTGTAGGTGTGTTGTGTATTTCCCGTCTTATTATTGGGGTTAATAGCATATTTGCTGAAAACTTCTCTACAAAATAGAGAAAAGTTAGAATATACAATTTAATGATCGTTATTGAACAATCTTTTAAAAGTGTTTGTATAAAAATAAAAAGCGTTTTTCTATGACAAGTGCAGAAAGAAAAAGGGAATAATAACAAAAGGTTGTAGGAGGTACAGTGAAAAATGTAATTGGAAGTTTAAATAAAATGTCTGTCATATGAGTCAAAGACTCGTTACTCATTCGTAAATGTAACGGTCGACTTCAATGGTTGGTAGTTACTAGAGTATTCATTAGGGTATTCATTTAATCAAGGTTTTGGTTTAATCAGTTAATGATCGGTGAATTTTGTAATTAATCGGTTAACCAATTAATAAAGTTTTTTTAAATTAAGTTATTTCAATATTTAGTATTGTGGTTATTTTATTGAACTGTTAATGGTTTTTAATCCAAATTTTTATTTTTTTAATCAGGCTTAAGTTCATTGAATTTAATCTTCATTTAATTATTTTTATGAAGAAAGGAATTTTCCAACATGAAATGAGTTAAAATTTATTGATAATTTGACATTCTTGACTTAGCTGGGAACTGAACCAAGTTTTTTTTTTCACGGTCAGGCTGCCCAGACTAGTTTCGATTTTAACCACACAATCTCCGTTTTCCGTTTAGCACTCACCGCCATTGACGATGGATGACGTCATTAGTCAATCTTTAAACCAAATGGTATTTTACCTTGGTAGATCGAAATTAGCTTTGAATGAATGATTACCTATTTTAATTGATTTTACATGTTCTAACTGACTTCTTGTTTTTTCGTAAATTCAATAAATAAAAATGCAGCAATTTTTTATAATTTGGAGTTAATTAGTTAAAAAAAAACAATAACATAAGAAACATATCAATTCTTGAACTAAAACGAGCAAACAAAAAAATTATTCGCAAATATTTCATAATTAATTAATATTATGTATTAATTAAAAAATAAACTGTGATGTCATTTTAGTAGTTATTTCAATAGTTTAAGGAGATCTTAAAATATAATCTTTTAGACAAATAGTTTGGTTTAAATCTTTAGGATTTAAGAGATTCTTTTCTTTAGTTTTGATAAAACTTGACTTGAAAAGAATTCTTTCATTTATCGTAGATTATGAAGATATCAAAAGCAGAATATCTAATTTCTCAGTCCTTTTACTGGATTTCTCTTAACATATACAATTTTCTATTATGCCATTAGAGTCCTGTTCTAATTTTTTTCAAGTTTTTAACTTTTCTAATTGTTTCGGTTAATTCCGTTAAAAGATTGATAAGAGAAGAAACAAATAACTAAACACATATGTACATATAACAATTACGTGAAACAAAAGGCTGTTGACAGCAAACACTTATTTAAAATGAAGATCACTGAACACCTTCTTTGTTTGTATGAAAATATATTTTCTAAACAAACACCTTTTGTATATGAGACGAAACAAATAATTTAAAACTCAAAAAAATATTTTATAATACTACAAAAAATTAAAAATTTTGTTACGTCGGTTAATTGATTGGAATTAACCGGTTTAATCGTTAATCGAAATTACCCAATAAATAAATTAACCGATCAGGTTGATCGAATGAATACCACAGTAGTAACTTTAAATACGTAAAAGTGGCATATGCTGTTGAAACGTGTTGAAGGGAAACCAGATTTTGTTAAAATTTTTATCGACCACTTACAAATTTAGCTTTTCATAAATTTTGTATAAAATTATAAAAAGAAAACTTCGTGTATGTCGTTTGACTGTTTGCTCTATAAATAAACATAAACAAATATAAAATTCGTAACCAGCTGATACACAAAAGCAGAGAAACATTTAAGTTTTTTCAGTTTTATCCGCAAAGCAACGTCACGTTTACTTAAGAATGACTACTTGGGAATAAGCGTGGTAAGGTAAACGGCACAGCTGATTCGCAGCGTATATGTTTGCGTTAGAGTAACGAGGCCTAGGCTTGCAAGGCAATTGTAACCTAATGGATATTTAGGTCCAAGTGTGTCAGATGAGTATTAACTGCCATTTCTACCCAACCTAACGAGGCTTCAACGCAGAAAAGACAAAGCGAACTTGAAAGTTTAAAAAATCTATATATATTTAGCATATGGGGAGTTCCATCTCAAATTTTGTTGTTGAACGAAGTTACGAAATATATAGAAATTATTATAACTAGTGTTTGACCAGTGGTCCAAATTCGGCCATAATTATTTATGCAAATGTGAAGAAAACATTCATGTAAGTATATATAAGCTTCGAGTATTTGTTATTTCCGATTTTGGGGGTCGATCTGGCGAGGGACCAACCTCCGGTCCATGTGTTGTCTTCCACTCCAGTGCTTAAATGTTTAATTGAATTTTGTAAGTTCAACAATATATAAAAAAAAAAACGTCAGAAAGTACCAATTGAAAAACAAAAAAAGTATAAAAAAGGCTCCTCTTATAGTTTATCATTCACTCTGGGCTCTGCATATTGAATTTTAAGTTTCTAGGTTCGGTATTAGGTCTGTCTGCGTACACATATTTTGCATAATTTTGTACAAAATGTCGCAAAATCTTGCAAAATGTTGTCTGCGTACTCCAAATCTCTTACAGCGAGAGAGCCAAAAAGAGAATTTTTTGACAGTTGCAAGTTAGAGAACTTGCAAAATGTTACTGGAGAAATTTCCTCTGGTAAGATTTTGCAACTAGTTTGAACAGCTGTTTTTATATACTGTTTGAATGAAAGAGTTTACGTGTGCCAAGATAGCGTCGACGAAATAGCGTCGAATTTGGGAATTTAAAAACCGGAAAACCAAAATACCCAAATAATGGGGATTTACAGTATATGAACAAAAAGTTTGCGTCGAATTTAGGAATTTAAAAAGGGGAAGTAAAAATATATTTATATTTTTAATAAAAATATTAAAAATATTTACCACAGGCTTTTGCACGGTATAAACTGTATATTTTCTGAAAGTAAATAGTTTTCTGGACAAAATGAGCGATGCGTGCAAAAAATATATAGTTTATACCGTGCAAAAGCCTGTGGTTCATTGCATAAATCAGTAAAGATTTTTACTGACCATTTTGGATGAACCCAGATTTCTCGGAAACTGTCCGAACGATTTTTTGCACGCATCGCTCATTTTGTCCAGAAAACTATTTACTTTCAGAAAATATACAGTTTATACCGTGCAAGAGCCTGTGGTAAATATTTTTTGTATTTTTATTAAAAATATAAATATATTTGGGCTTAAATCTGGTTTACCGACGCAGCTCCAAATAAAAAAAAAGTACCTAGGGTGATAGAAAATGGAAAAATAAGAAGAAAAAAGAAAGTTGGCGCAAACGCTTAGTTTTCGAGTTATGGGCGTTTTAAGTTTTTATATAAATATGTGATTTTGCAGAACATTTCCAAATGTATATGGCTAATATTGGTATCATTGCACAGCGTTTCACTAGATCTTTCTGGACATACAGAATTTATTTTAATATTTTTAGTTTATTAAGAAGTGGGACGAGTGTGCAAAATACAAAAGTTTTTTAGTAAGCATAAAAACAAATTTATTAATTTTTTCTAATTCTTTAATGTATGTATATACTACATACTAATTTATTTAAGAATTTTAATTAAACTACAAGTAAAACCTTCTTTATTTTTATGTTGTACTAATGAGGAGAGAATCCTTGCCAATGGGCAAAGGCCGTCTATGCAGAGAATCTTTAGTTAGCGAAGCCGGTATTAGTTATACCATAGGGGAGAAAATATTTGCGCCCGGCCGAAGGCCGGCTATGCAAGCAAGCTTTAGTAAGCGAAACCGGTGTTTATTATACCATAGAGAAGAACATCCTTGCGTCCGGCCAAAGGCTGGCTTTGCAAATAATTTTTTTTTGCGATGCTAGTGTCTGTTATTTTATAAAATTTGTATTACACTTTTATTTAAATAAACTACATTCTTTCCTAGTGCACTTCCGTAACATTTCGACGTAAAATGAAAAAAACTGTAATGTGATCTAAAGAGTTTAATATTTTAAAATAAATTATGTATATCCAGAAAAATCTGTTTAAGAGCTTTAAAATGATACCAATATTGGCCATATACGTTAAGAATTGTAGTGGAAAATCACATATTTATATGAAAACTTTTAACGTCCATAACTCGAAAACTTAGCGTTTGCGCCAACTTTTTAATTTAATTTTTCTTCTTATTTTTCCATTTTCCATCACCCTGGGTACTTTTTTTTTTATTTGGAGCTGCGTCGGTAAACTAGATTTGTTCCTATATTTGTACTTCCCTATTTTAAATTCCTAAATTCGACGCTAACTTTTTGTTTATACTGCAAATACCCATTATTTGGGTATTTTGGTTTCCCGGTTTTTAAATTCCCAAATTGGACGCTATTTCTTCAACGCTATCTTGGCTCACGTTTTCTTGCAAGATTTCACTGGATACTGTCTGCGTACTTTTTGAGATATTCTCAGCCGAAAGAGTAAAATTTGTCTTACTCTCCCAAAAAAATTTACTGAGTATTTGCTACTGGAAAAGTACGCAGACAGACCTATTAATAAAAACTCAAAAAGTACCGGTTGTAGAACAAAAAAGTACCAAGAAGTTTATTCTTATATATTCTCATTCATTCAGGACATTGCATATTTAATTTTATGTTTATATGTCCAATATTAACGAAAATTAAAATAAAGTAGTGATGGAAAGATTACCAAAAAGCTGCCTCTTATAGAGTCTTTTTCAGTTTAGTCCAGGCGTGTTGAATTTTATGTTTCTAGGTCCGTTATATATGTTATCTAAAAGGAGCAGGTTTTATGTATGAATTCATACCTCAAATCGCCTCAAACCTGCTGATGAGGTGCCTGATTTTTGTATGGGGTGTTCTCGGTTTGGAGGACCATTTTCTGATGCTTTTAACCAGGGTAGGAAAAAATTCTACTCGCGAGCACAATTCGAGTCAACTCTCTCATTTTAAAATTTGTGCTCGCGAGTTTTATTTTTAAACTCGCGAGCACAAATTTTTTACGAGTCATAAGATTTTTGTGCTCGACTCGTAAGCAGATAACAACTCGTTTTAAAATTTGTGCTTACGAGTTTTATTTTTCAACTCGTAAGTACAAATTTTATGCGAGCAGAAAACGAGCGCATACGAGTTGAAATCGAGCAACTCGTTTAAAAAAATTAATGTTTGCTTGTGCGAAGTAAAAATATACATACATATTAATTTTTAGAAACGAAGGGCAGGCAAATGTGTAGGAAGGGGTTATAAAAAGAATGTATGTGTGTTTGAATGTATAAATGTTTTCTTGTTTAAAAATATGTAAACCTGCAAAATGTTTAATGATGTGTAATAAAATGTATGCGTTCTTAAATGACTTAAATAAAAGTGTTTGAGATTGGTAACATATTATTTTCATAAAAGCTGCCTTTAATAATTATGAATAAAATAAACATTTGTCAATCGATTTTCATGGTTTATGGCTCATTTTATTCGCAATATATCTGGCTTTCTGATAAATAATAAAAAATTCTTTGAAAACAAAAAATAGTACTAATTTTGCTTGAAAAAAAAGTTTATCGCCACTAATTTCTGAAAATGTCCGAAACAGTGGAAAATATAAAAAATGTTATTCGTTTGACTTAAAGGAAATATTATTAATAATCATTTGTTTGTGTT
The DNA here is from genome assembly GCA_943735925.1 of Pollenia amentaria. Classification (NCBI taxonomy): domain Eukaryota; kingdom Metazoa; phylum Arthropoda; class Insecta; order Diptera; family Polleniidae; genus Pollenia; species Pollenia amentaria. Next base: position 174,476,851 of record OX031010.1, on the reverse strand, counting down.
TTAATAAAAATCGGCCCTTATTTCGGGCGGAATATTAGTCAAGCCCATAAAAAAAATTTGAAACTGCAAACGGATTTAAATTAACCGCTTCAAAATCTTTATATTTTATATATTTTTATTTAAAGATTTACATTTGTTTTTGAAGACCAGTGTTATAAATGAATTAAGAGTTTTTTAGGGTAGCAAAAGCCATCACATAATTGTCTTGTGACAACCAAATTAGTTGATTCTTATAGAAAACATCAGCAGGTAGTAAACAATCACGACTATTTATAGAAAATGTGATCATTGATATGTTTGTTTTATCCCTAGTGAGTGTTTAAATGTCAGTGCAATGAGTCTGAAAAACTTATTATATTAATGTTTATGTTAAAATGGCTGGCAAGACGTGTAAGAAAGGGTTGTTAAAGTAATGTTTATAATCAAAAAAATGCACACAAGTGAATGCTGCTCATAAACAGGTAGATAAGTGTGTTTTAAAATATATGTGCAATACGTATAAATGTTAAATTTGGAATGATGTGTAATAAAATGTATGCGTTCATTAGTGACTTACTTAGAAGTGTTTATGATTCATAGGAAATTAATGAACTGCCTGTTTTTGTATTAAGAATGTTTGTTTGCGAATTTACATAGAAACACCTTACGAAATTTTTTATTTTAATTACAAAAAAAGGCAGTAAAGGTTTTTTATGTGCACGGCCCTACACTTCTCACAGAATTAAAGAACCCAATATGAGATTTTATGGCTGCAATAGCCACCACATTTTACAATAACCCCATTTTTGTCAGAGGAACAGAAGAAAATAGCTATGGTAAGTCTACTATTAATATACATACAAACTATTTTTAAGCTGCATACACTTAAATTTGACATTTAAATAACATTTTTAAAAGAAAATAATTATCTGTAAACACTAATTTTGTTTTAGAACCACCTCCTTAAAACACATATAATGATAAAACGGTTATCAGGTCAAAGCACCGATATCCAAAATGAATAATTTTTAAGTAATCCATCATCTTCATCAACCGGAGCATTTTCAAAACTGGAAGCAAAAATTAATTTGCTAATTCAGCAAACTCCACTAACCGATCAAACAATGAACCAAAAATTGGAAAATTTGTGCAACTTAACAAGGCTTAATTTTGAAACAAACATTTTGGAATACTACAAAAGGAGCAAAATTACAGATCCAGAGCTTGGGAAATTATTAGACGTAGCACTTGCCGTTCCATCAACACAGGTATCCGTAGAAAGAGCCTTTAGAGCTCTTTCACTAATTTTAACAAAATCGAGGTCCAAATTGTCAAAAGATACAATAAATAATTTGCTTTTAGTTAAACTAAATAAAAATTTAATCCAACAAATAACAATTACTCACGATACCAGTGAGGAATTGCTATAAACCTAACTTTATTCACATTAATAAAAATTATTCCTAGTTTCCTCTTTTTTAAACATTTTAATGTAAACTTTTTCAGTATCAACATAATTATTAGTATACTAACTACTTTTAGTTTCATTGTTATGGAGTCTTAAAAAAAATGTTATGCACTGTATAAAATATGTTTGTGTATTTTTACTTATTTAATAATAAAGATCACAATGAATAAAAGAAAAGTTTTTGCCTTTTTAGTCTTTATTTAAAAATACCAATTTAGCTTATTTTTTATTCAGCTCTTGGCAACATTGATAATAACAAACATTTATTTTCAATACTATGTTAGTAAATATTTCCAAATTTAAAACTAAAAAATGTTTCTCCATAGTATTTTTATATTTTCGAAACGTATAACATGATTGCATTCTTTTAAACGAATCCTTTCCTTTGCTATTTCTTCTTCATGGTTAGTTATACTTGTCACAACGTAATATTTGCTGTATCAATAAATACCTTTTCCCACCTTACTTCTGATCCATTTGCTAATGCTGTTCTGTGTTTCGATGAAATATTCATACATACACACATTTATCCACACATACAAACAAATAAACAGGAAAAAGATATTTTTAATTAAAAAAAATTCAAACGCAAAAATAAAACTCGCGAACAATTCTTTTTAGCTCGACTCGCGAGTTGAGTTTTATTTTTGACTCTTAAAATTTGAATTCTTTTCGCGAGCAATATTTTTCAACTCGCAAAAATAAAACTCGCTCGCGAGTTTTATTTTTTAAACTCGCGAGCAGTAAAGAATAATTCTTTTCAATGTAGAAAATAAAACTCGCTCGAATTGGACTCGCTCGCGAGCGAGTTTAATTCGAGCACTCTCCGTACTCTGCTTTTAACCTAATAAAACATGCAAACGAGGCACTCCTAAAGTGCTTTTTGTAAGGCTAACTATATTAACATATTCATTAATGTTTTGCTTTTACTTGTTTAAATGCCTTTTTCAATCATTTTCGCTTTAAAACCTTCTTCGTTGTCAGCACTGCAATATCAGCTTTTTTTGTATATTTTATTCGTTATCATTTACTGCTGTATAAGAGCTCTCTTATTGAATCACTTGATTATGATTATGATTATGCGCTTTTTCTCTTAAGTGCTTCAAGGAACACAATTTTTTTTTACTGGGAAAAAGTACCAACATTTTACATCTTATAGATTCTTATTCACAAAAGATCCTGCACCTAAAATTTTATGCTTCTTAGTTCAATATTGTAGAAAATTCAAAGACTACCACATGCACGAAAAAGAAAGAAATTAAATTCTCGGTATTCCCCTTTTTGATCCGTTTTTTCTCCCCATTGAAGAATTATATACTTATATGTCAATGAATGGAGGAAAATGTTTTGTAAGAAAAAATTACCACATTTATATTTGTCTTTTCCAAATAAGTTACGAATTTAGTACAATCTATATTTCTATGTTTAACGTGCATGTACAACATATATTTTTTACATCTGACTTGTCAACTTTTCAAGTCACAAGTAATTGTGCATGTCTGTCAAAATTGCTGTTTTACGTAAGGCCTATGATATTTGGTCACAAACGTACATGTAATTTCCTTCTGACATTGTCTCTGCTTTTTTCGCATAGTTATTTCGGAGACCAAAGTAGTTCTCGGTATCAAAATCGCGTGCTGCCACCACAAAAATGTTTATTTGAGCAGTGACAGTTCAGTCGTATTAACATTTTTTTTTTAAATTCCAAGAAACCAGTTTAGGATATTTTAATGAAACGTTTTTTATATATATATATATATATATATATATATATACATAATTTCTATGCAATGGTTTTGTAAATTATTGGTGTCTTTTCTTAAAAACGCGTCGACGCACAGTGTTTTGACTAGTACAAGCCAGCGAGACCAAATTATTTCTTCGCTTATTCCAGGCATCGCACAGAGGAGTAATTGGCCTGAAAATTTGGCCAAAAAGGCAGCTCGATAGACAACAATATTTTACATTATATTGCAAATTTTGAAGTCTTTTAGTTGCGATTTGTAGCTCTGAGACCCTGCTAAAGTCAGGAAAGTGAAGAAAATTATATGAGATTTAAATGTTTTTTTCGGTTTCTGGATGTTTAAACGAATAAAGGTTTAACAAAGATAATTTTTTTTGCTGAAAGGTTTGATCAAAAGTTGTTTAAGAAAGAAAAAAAAATTTAAAACATGTTGAATATTCATGTTGAAACAATTCGTTCAAAAGCTACACATCCCCATAAAAGATATTTTTATATACCTGCTCTACAAAACATTATTTGTTAAAAAAATAAATATATGTGCAACTTTACAACTGGCACCCAATGAGTCCTACGATGCACAAGATTCTTATTCATGGCGGTAGTGTTATAAAGCAAGCAATCTTGCCAATGGACAATTGTCAGAAGAAGCTGCCGAGGACAGAAATAAGCACTTACGATTATATCGTACGAATTATTCGAGGAAATTCAGCAGAAGCGATACAAATCGAGATGTCTTGAATAGGTTATTTCTGAGCAGTGACCCTTTTATAAGCTGCAGTTCGCAAAGAGAACGGAATAATAAAAAAGCATTTTCATCAGAAACCATCACACTTCTTCTTCCTGACACCGATGATGCAGCTAATGAGGATACACATACGACATAATAATTAGTAAGGAATTTTTATTAGTTTAACTTTTCCGTTTATAAAGTATTAAATAATATAAAATAAATATAATAAAGCCTTTTTTCATAAAAAAAACATACTGTTTTATAAGAGCCTTACAATTTTCAAAATTTTTTTTTTATTAGACTGTAAATCATATGTATGTATGTATGTACATACAGTCTGTCAAGAATGAGTTTAAACCTTTAAAATCAACATTTGTTAATTGAGTTTTGCGATTTATACCAACTTTTATTCCTTAGGAATGTGGCTTTTAGAAAAATCTTAAAAATTTAAACTCTTTGGTTCTTAAATTTTTTTATTGCATTTTAAAAACAAAAAATTTGACGCATTTTGCATGTAAATTTTTTTTTTTCGCCATTAAATTTTTAATAACTCCAAAATGTGTATGGTTAGTTTAAGCAGAATTTTCCGGTGCATCTTCTGAACCTCCTGCTATTAAAATCGGAGAACACGTTTTCAAGTTATGGCAAAATATATAAGGCAACCCAACGATTTAGGGGGTGAAGTATGCCACGCCTTTAAAAGAAAATCCTTACGTACTAGAGAAAAACGAAAAACAGACTTGAATTAAGGGCATCAAAGTCCATATAGTCCACATACTTTTATTGTGTACTTTTGATGCGCAGTGTAATTTTTTCAAAATCTGCCACTAGACTTTTTATATCATACTTCACCTAAACTATCAAAAAACTAAAACTTTTAATTCAAAAAACACGTTAAATAATTTTGGCCAGCTTTTCAGGCCAAATACTCCTCTGTGCATCGTAAGGTATGTTAAGAGAAAAAAAAATTAGAAAATTTTTTTTGTTTTCATGGAAATTGTCACTCCTTTGACGCATTTTCAAGAATAGCCACCATTAACTTCAGCCGGCTAATGATTCCGTCAATAGTGTATCGCCGAAGCGGGTTTCTTCCCGGCATAGATTTCTGACACAGCTGCACGCAGAGAAAAAACATGATTAATGAATGGTCACTATGACCATTTTTGTTTATACTTGCCTTATATGTTTACCCTCATAAATTAATTATATTCTTAATATAACTTAAAAAATTGTTTTTTGTCCTTAACATTTTTAAATTCACTATAATAATATTATATGGTGGCTTACACCTAAAAAGGTACTCTGGTCTAGCTAAACATATTATATTATTTGATATGTTTGCTATTATAATGCAGATAGTTTCAATTATACAAATAAAAACATAATATTAATTGAACACAAAAGGAATGTTTAATACCATCTTTTTTGTTTGCTTGAAAACACATTCTCTTAAGATGCAAACATTTATTGTCAAAACAAACAGTGTGTGCTTTAAAATTACATTTTCTCCGTCCGCGAGCGTCAGTTAATCAGGAAACATGAATGATGACAGAATAATTAAAACATTTTTCGGGGAGAAAAATGCCATGCTGCCTTGCAAAACTAACGAAATAAATTATTATACGTTTATTGAAACAGGTAAGTTATTTAAATATAATTATAAAAATATATAAATATGTAATTATTTTGTCTTTCTTGCAGCCAAAAAAACCTATAACAAATTTTGACACATAATTTTGTCATCAGCCCCGAATTTTTTCAAAAACGGAATTCTTTTTTGTTTGGATATATTTGTACCACACAACGTAAATTTATAAATTAAAACACATACACAGGTATATAAATATGTGTATTTGATTTTATTTTTAATATATCGCACTCAATCTACAAGAGGGTATTAACTCGAAATTTTTATTTTTTCACTTTTTTTAATAAATCGACAAGTTATATTCATATCTAACCACTGTAAGAATATCGTGCTATTTGGTCTACTTTTTGGTAATGAAACGGTTGGTTTTAAAATAGTTTTTCATATGCATTCAATGTTAAATTAAACATTGTTTTTCTTCTACTGAAAGTTTTTAAATTTTGAGTTAATACCCTCTTGTTGATTAAGTGCGATATGTATGCTATATTTTATTTATTATATTTGTAATAAAACATAAATTTTTTAAATTACATTTTTTATTGTTTTTATTGTAAGACCATATAAAATGTTGAAGTAGACATTTTGCATGGTATTGGGAAATATAGAAAAATGGTTTGAAAGATCGTGCACATTTTTCTTCTGAACATAATAATATGTTTGAGACAATAATTATCTAAAATCATTATAACTGAACATATATTGTTGCTTAAGACGTCTTTGACACAATCATAACCACAAACATTAATGATAGTTTGCGATTGTGATTGTATCAATCATGTTTTTTCTTTGCGTGTGATGTCAGATGGCGTTTCAGAAGAGAATAGAGCACGCTCTAATTGAAATTTTTTCAGATGACTTTACGTCTGACTTTAACAGATTCAATGTTTTAAAGGTAACCCACGACATGTATATATTTTGCAGTGGGAAATTTGACAGGTCAGATGTAAAAAACATGTCGTGTAAGGGCACCTTTATTGGTTTAAAAAATAAATGGAGTGACAAAGAAGTTCTAAAATACAGATTATTATCGTTTACTACCTAAGAGGGCCGTATTAAAAAAAAAAAAATACCAGACAACTATCCATTTTTATCCGTTTTATCCGTTTTGGAGATGCGAGGGTACCGAATTTGCCCATTTTACCCTTTAACCGTTTGGAAATATATTTATTGCACTTATGTAAGTAAATTCCTTTAAAATGGTGTATTTTTCTTTAAATCGGTTAAAGGTTCAGGAAAGTTTTCTTTCATAACTGTTTTGACTTTGCCGATTTATATATAATTTGAGCTTTTTCGAAACTTTTATGCTTCGTTAATGTTTTATGCTTAATTTTTCCAATTTAATAAATCGTTACCGAGTGAAGTGTTAATTTATCTAATAAAACTTGATAAGATTCATAATACTAAAAAATACTTTGACAATTAATACAATTAATCGGTGGATTATTATTCACCAGTAAATAAATTTATTATTATTAGTTAAGATATATGCTTTTTGTCACAGTGAGTTAAAAAATGGCCATAGCTCGCCTTTAAAACTTTATCCCGATAAATACTTTAAAGTGCATAAATTCGGTATTGTTATGACTGACGGGTTTTAATTAAAATTTTAACTCAAAAACACCTCTGCTATAGAAACAGTCAATTTATTTAACTAATTTTTTTGAAATTCCCCACTGTATGTCGTGATTACCTTGAGCCATAAAACCTTGTTTTTTACGGCTTCCAAATCACATTGAATTCAACTGTATAATTCAGTTTTAATAAGCCTCTTTTAAATGTTTAATATACAAAATTCATAATTTTTTCTATTACTTATTTTATATTATTTACTATTTATTTATTAATATGTAAATAATAAATTTGCTAATTGAAGCATTAACAACTGCCAAAATCAACTCTAACACATAAACACATATTAACCTGCCTTCATTTCAAATATGTCGATAATTGTCCATGAGAGTCAATAATTAATAATAGAACTTATTTTTATTATTAGCATTTATTATGGTTTAGATATAATTGTCCCTGTGGCTTTAATTTTGTTTAATTTTTGATTTTATTTTTGAGTTTTGACTGCTAAATATTTTCTGCTAAATTTTTAAAACTGCTGGCCATTAAAAATGTAGACATCATTTAATTAGTATTTATAGTTGATCGAAAACGTGGGCATTTTAAATTAATTTTTTTTTTTGATATAAAAAAATTACATTCGGGCAAGCCCGACCAACATGGACTCTACATTACATACTAGCGTATAGGGTTACTACGTAGGAGAAATCTTTTGGAATACAATTTGGAGATCTGAACATGTTGCCAAGCATTTGGGAACAAAAAAACAAGCTAAGCGACTTCTTCTGGACACGAGAATGTATATCCAAAAAAAAAACCCGATTCTGTTTTTTCTGATTAGGCATAATTTATTGCTTCAAGTAACCATTGATTGTCAATATTTTTTTACGTCGTATACACTTTGTCATAATATTCTTCACGAAATATTTCGATATAAAACGTTATTTTTTATCACTTTCTATTCTTGTCGCACCAAGGTGAAGGGCATATAAGATTCGACATTGCCAAATATAGCACTTTGCTTGCTTATAATAAATTAACCCAAAATATTGCAAATAAGTCAGGAGAGCTCCTACATGTCTTATACTTCTAAAAATATCCATAACCTGTTTTATATACTCATTTTGACCAAGTTTTATGTCTTAAACTGAAAAAAATTAGATATGTATGTCCGTCTATTTCTTTGAATAAAATAAGTTCAACAAAATAAAAATAAAAAAAAAATAAAGAAATATATCACTTATTTCCAAATGCATTTTCCATGTACAAAAAAGTAAACAAATAAAAAACTACTGACAGAAAATGCTCTTATAACGCACGTTTTGTAATTTGCCAGTTTTCAAGTTCGTCGACGAACTAACGCGTGTTATGTAATTCCACTTTCAACGACTTAAGGGCATAATAAACCACACAAATTGCTTGGCAAACATGTCAAAATATTTCGTTTGAACAAATACTTTATGTTGTTAATTGGGGTGTTTGCTGTTTGGACAAACATAACATTTGCAGAAATGTTTGTAGAAATATTAAAAATTTTTAATATTTGGTAGACATGTTGGATATTTGTCCAAGACCCCTTTCAGACAAGCAAAGTTTACATTGCAAAGTCATGAGTTTATAGTAGAGAAGGGAAAAGAGAATAGCGGGGGAATACATACTTTGCTGTACTCACAAATTCGTTTTGTTTTTCGTTCGTAGATTATACCTGAAGTTGGCTGCAACTTTATATTTATATACAGCGTTACCAGAATCTTTGGAATGAAAATTGTCATATCAATGCCTTACTTTCTCAACCTCGTATCTTAAAAAAAAAACGGTTTTGACTTTTTCATGTCAAACGATTGCTATTTTTGTGTTCTATTACTGCAACAACTTATTGTTTCAATAATTTATTAATATTTACAGAATTGAGACAAAGTATTGAAACAATAAGTTGTTGCAGTAATAGAACACAAAAATAGCAATCGTTTAACATGAAAAAAGTCAACACCGTATTTTTTTAAGATACGAGGTTGAGAAAGTAAGGCATCGATATGGCGAAAGAAATCATATTTTGAAGAGGCAAATCTTAAATTTTATTTTCTTAATTTAAATTTTTTAAAACAAGGGCAAAATAATAAGAATTATTAATTTTTTATAAAAACATACTTCTTATTATTTCAATTGAAATACATAAAAACATAATTCGTCAGTATATGAAACTTTATAAAAATACATTTTTTCTTTTCAGAAATATTTTTTTTATCAATATTCTAACTGCCTATTTTCGATGTGCGAAAGAATTATTTACTTCGTGCAAATACATTTAAAACAAAAACAAAGTTTTTAGAATTTGTTTTTGTTTTAAATGTAGTTGTTCGAAAGAAGGAATTCTGTCGCACATTGGAAATATGTTATTAAATGCCTTTTTAAATATTTTTTATATCCAGAAATAATGATGCAATTTTGTGTATTCTAGATACTGGGTACAAAAGTGTGCAGCACCAATACGCATCAAGCTGATGCCAAACTTCATTGTTTTAAAAATTGACTGTTTAAATAATCGTGTATTTTGTATAAGCAAAATGAAAGTAAAAATCAGAATTTCTAAAAATAAAAAAATTATCATTTGAGAAAAAAATCTTTAATCATATCTTTGTTTAAAAAAATAATCCAAAATATGATAAAATCATCATTCTGGCAACGCTGTTTATGTAATATATTCAAACAAGAGAAAACAAAAATTTGTCAAATAAAACTTTGTGTGTCTGAGCACGAAATAAAGTTGAAAACAGAATTCAACAGACTTTGTCAAAGTAAACTTTGCCTGTCTAAAAGGGGACAAACTTTTTGTGGTGTCTAGTGCTAAAAGTAATCATTTCAGCGAAAACTTTGCAGAGTAAAGACGAAAGAAGAAGAAGCAATCAAATCATTTTCATCCGTAAATTCTAATTTTTTTAGCAGCATTGATTGCCCCAAAACAGCTTTATTTAAGAGCACTTTTTACTACAAATTATTATTCTTTACTTTATATTTCTTCTGCGTTTTAAGCAAATAGCGAGCAAAATTGCCGCAACACAACTATCGTCAGCATTCAGTAAAAGGAAAACAAAAATGAAAAATTAATGTTTGTACGAAATATGATTGTGCTGTTTGTTGGCAAACAGAAGCAAAAACAAAGTGCATGTTTGCCAAGCAATTTGTGTGGTTTATTATGCTCTTTAATGGCAAAATAATTATTCGTTATTGTTCTGGCGTTCGAAAGTGAGCGTCTTTGCAACAGACGGCCATGATTAAATCGATCCAGAATTACTCAATAACCCAGAATATACATATCGTTGCCTAAAACGCTAACGGCACCATCTAACGTTTTGAAAATTTTACAGGATAAGCAAAAACTAATTGATATGATAAATTACCTTCAACTGTTTATAATTTATTTTTCTTTAATAAATAAATTGTTTGACAGTAAAACTTACCACTGGTTTTGGCAATGTTGCATATTAGGGAAACTGTCAGTTAAATGTTTTTTTTTTTTTTTTTTTTTTTTTTTTTTTTTTTTTTTTTTTTTTTTTTTTTTTGTAATAAAATATATAGTAAATTTTGAATTTTTGGTTAGTTAGGGCCGTTTCATCTTTAAATAATTTACGTTATTTTCAACTTAAATAATTTAATTTGTATATTTGTACTTTGAATTTTATAATCAACTTATTCATTGTGAAATATGTATTTATAATTTAATAATTTTTCATTCTTCTTTTTTTTAATTTTTGTTCAATAAACTTTAATTATAAAATATATCAATATTATAATTTCAACGGTTATGTACATACATATATACTTTAAAAGTATTTCTTGATATTACATATGGTACGACAAACTTTATATACCCTCAGTCACCTTCCGTGGTAGTGCAGGGTATAAAAACACACCAACAATTATTAAATTGTAAGGTAACTAAAATTTAAGTTAATTTCTATTTATGTACATATATTTAACTAAAAATCAAAATAATACATAGTTCTTAAATAAGTATTACAATATTATGCATTTAAGTCCATAAAATCTTTTCTTTTTTTATTTAAAAATAAAATAATTCTGATTACGAATGGGCGTTTAAATACATTTTTCAACTGCACAAATACAAATTTCATATGCACAATTAAATGCATATTTTTTCATAATACATTAAAGCTAAAATCAGTTTAAATTATTAATTAACTAAAGCCAATTTTAATTTATACAATTACATAATCGCAATAAGGAATAAAGCTATAGGGAATGTAACGCAAGTACAGGGTAGCCTAAAATTATCGAAGGGGTTTGAATTCCTTATAACTTTTTCCATGTAATTTGTTATAATTTTGTCAAAAAGACTTGGGGAATTAAAAATGCAACAGTACACAATTGAACAACGTGCCCAAATCGTTAAACTTTATTTCTAAAATCAACGGTGCATTGTTTTGACCCAGCGTGCATTTCGTCGGTAAGTTAATGTGCGGGTTGGACCTTCAGATTTAACAATTAACCGTCTGGTTGCAAATTTTCGACAACAATGGACAGTAAGGAAACTTCCGGCAGACCACGAATGGTGGACCAAATTCGAATTGACTGAGCCGCCATGTTTGCAGTTCTATACGAAAGACCTGTAGCAAACATTTCAGTGTTCCAACGAAATAATCGAAATACCAGATTAGCATATGGAAAATAACTTCATTTGATACTCTTCTTTGCTAAACTTAATTATTTTCACAGCTTAGCGATGCCGTTCACAAAACACCGAGCGTTATATTCATGTAGTGCATGAATCTTCCAAGGCGGACACCGATGAACAACGCATGGGTCATATTTTTTTTTAGCTAGAGAGCCGCCAAAAGTACAGCCAACTTGAATCACGTGAAATATGACTGATTAAAATTTCTAACATTTTATTTTTTCTTTATTTGTTTAATTATTTTTGTATAATAAAATTTAAAAATGTCTTTGGTGGTATTATCGAATTACTTCCTTAGCAAAAGTTTAACAGTTTCTTGCATGTTTCAATTTTCTGACATTAGGGTAGTACGAACAGATATCTGGTGGAAAAATTGGAAAATAACCTATAAATCTTTTTCTTCGTTACTATACAATATTTACTCAATTTTAATATACTATTGGCCGTTTTACTTTTATACGATTATATTTTTTCCCAGAGAAAAACTACACATTAACCCTTCGGTGTTCTATAACCTTAGTGCCACCAAGTGCACCTCACGATTGAAAAACACAGCCAAATAAGTAATCTAATAAACAATTTGGACATATTTTGTGCTTATTTAAAATAAAGCAGTAAATAATACCGATAGCTAACGACAAAAAAAGTTTTTGTTAAAAAATAACGATAACAAATGTTTTGTTAACTGTTAAAAAATTTATAGTAAAGAATGCAATTTTTAATACAAAAGAGTAAGAAAGTATAGTCTACCCTACACCACAGTACTCGGGACCCTTGGGCGATCATGTTTCCGCCAAAAAAAAGTATGTTTTAAGGTTAAGATTCACATAAGAGATTTGTCTACCAAATACACAAATTGTTCTGCTCATTTAGGTTGCCACAAAATATTTTTGGACCTAAATTTAAATACCTATAAAACAAGATGGTTAATTGCCACAAAAACTCTATTCTGGAAAGGAGTTTGCATGTGGGTTTTGTAAAATAAAGAAGTGCTTTTTACAACTTTTAACAGGCTTCGTTCGACCTTGTGACAATAAACACATATGTGTCAAATTTTATAAAATTTTTCCATAATTGCGACATGTACTTTGCGCACAATGTTAACTTGGGCTGAGAAACAGCCAGCCGGATGGAAGGATGGCAAGCAAATTTATTTAATATTTTTTCATTTCATTTCATTTATTTTTCGTTAGGCCATTGGGCCTAATTAATCCGGAAGATACAATTGGCTTAGCTTATAAAAAAGATCTTACATAATTTTAATATATAAGTTTATATCAACAGATAAGTTACGTTTTAAAAAATTAGCGTTTTATTTTTTATTATTTATTTGTTAATTCTAATTTTAGTGTATGTAAAACGGGGACAATTACTGAAAATAAACTAAACTAAAATACCTGAAATAGTAGAAATAAACAACGTTTTCCCCCCTAAAGTTGAGACAACATTTTCTTTAAAATTGATAATGAATTATTGAATATACGGTCCTCATATGGAATTAATTCTTATCACACGCACAACGAAAGATCTATACATAGCAAGAGTTGCAATTCTTGGAAAATCTAATGAGTATGTTCGGTTAGAGTGACCAAAACTAAATCTTTCAAGGAGATAGGAGGGCGCCCCAAATTTAAATATTTTATAAAATTGTAACATAATCCTTAGTTTAATAACATCTTTGAAGTCACAACCCAGTACCTTAACCACGTAGTAAGTCATATGTCTCTGATTCCTTAAAGAAAGTCCAAAAACATTACATACGACCCTATTGAAACTCTGTTTAAGTTGTAAAATATTATGTTGTGATACCCCCGAAAAGGGGGTTTTCGATAGTTTCAATTATTAATTTAAAAAAATTTCAACCTTCACGTTTTTACATTTTTACCGATATTTGTGGTTAATATCTCTAAACGAAAATATTTGTTTATTTAAAATAGAGAAAAACAAATTCGTTAAAGTAACCAAGATTTATCGTTACTTAATGATATCGGTAGTTAAATTCAAAAAGTTACAGAATTGCGGCACAGGTGGGGAACGTGGTTGAAGACAATTATTATTATGCTAAAAAATTTTTACCAAATCAAGAATGTGGTGGATGGACACAACGACGGTGATGCAATTTCAGTAAAAATAAGCAAAATTACAAAATATAAAAGCTTAACTAAAGGTTGTGTCTTCAAGTTATGGATTTATTTCTGAGTCTATTGTGAAGTTAGAGAAATCTAATCCATAGATCTATGGCTTCTCGAGAAAGCAAATTAAGTTAACCGTTCTTTAGATGCAAATAAATTTATTTTGTGCCACGACCACTTGTTTCTTCCCGCCCACATTATGTAGGATGTTGTGTATTGATAAACAAGATGCATATTTCCTATTTGGAAGTTTTGGCTCTTGCCGTTCTACAGGTAAATTTATGGGTAAAACGAGAGGCAGCCGTGGTTATTTAGCCAGGGCATCCCCATTACGAATCATATCAGACTCTCGAGTCCACAGCCCGAGACATCCCCTAATTCGCCTAGGAATCTGCTGCCCAGCCACCTCAGCCTGCTGCCCTGTAGCCTTGAACAGTGGCACAATATATGCTCACACAACCCGCACATATCCGACACGTCGGATCCCAACCTCATCGCCATCCTGCCTATCATGCAATGGCCCGTGATAATTTCTATCATGAACTCTACATCGGCACAACAGCAACTCCGAATCGAACTTCCTAAGCACCGGCCACAGCGTCCGTGATACCCGTCGCGCCCAGAATCTATTCCCTGATCCTTCCAAAGTAGAAGTCATATGGTAAATTATGGCCCAATCATTCCAAAATTCTAAAGACAGATTTCTGGTATTACAAAAAATAAATTAGAATAAATTTCAATACAGCAGTGTAATTAGTTTTGCGTTAACAGTGAATTTCACAAAATTGCATGATATTTTTTCTAGCCATATGAATTTAAGTTGGAAGAAATTGTACCGCAATATCTATATCTGGGATGGTTTTAGGAGAATGTAATTATTTTCCCAATGTGGGCTCTATTTGGTTTAAGGCGCAATAAACTGTTTTCCGGGAGTAGGTTTTATATGGGATCTATGGTTAATTATGGACCGATCTTCACGCAGTGTGATTTCTAGTCCTACAAAACTGTACCGTACTGAATTTAATTATGATAGCATTATTTATTACGGTTTCAGGCATACTCAACTCTTTTCCGGGAGTAGGGTTTATAAGGGGTCTAGGGTTAATTATCAATTTTTTTAGGGTGGTTGTTGAGAAGGCTTTCAGCCGAGCCAGCAATTTCCACGGGATTTTGAATAAAATACAAAGGCCCAATAAAAGACTTGATGTATCATGCAATTGTATTTATATTAAAATTCCTTAAAAAACAATTAAAAATATTTTCAAATATACATAGTAGGGGTATTTTTACATACTTTTTGGTATGAAAATTACTGGATAAAAAAAAAATCTTCTTGGCTTTCAGTATCACGTCTAGGTCACCTCGCAATTAAATTTTAACAAAAGAAAAAGAATGGCGAAGGCGCCAAGACGCTTCTTGACAATTTACTTTCGTTAAAAAATACAAATAACATTAGTTTACGTATTCTAAGTTTTTTCGGAGTTAAAATAGTGTTGCAAGATTAAAATAAAATTAATTTATGGTGTTTTGGGAGTAGCGTTAACAGTGGTGGTTCCACATTTGGAGGCATAGTTCTAATCCTAGTGAACCGATGTTGCTGGATTACAATCCCAAACTGATTAGGATAACTACAAGCAATTTGAGACCAAGTTTGTTCTTTTCTTTTGCGTTTTTCGAAAGTGAGCGTGTTTTCAACAGACGGACATGGCTAACTCGACTTAGAATTACTCAAGGAGGCAGAATATATATTCTTTATGGTGTCTTAGATGTATAATGAAAAAGTTTCACACGGAATGACAAACTTAGTATACCCTCATTCACCACTAGCAGTGGTGGAGGGTCAGTGTTGCCAGTGAAATTTCGAGAAAGATATATTTTAGTTTCCAAAAAGATACACTTTTTCCCAAAAATGCACATTTTGAAAAAATTTTAAAATCCATTTGTAACGTTTAACATTTATTTACATAACATTTTTACTTTATGGGTATTTAATGAATATTGTAAAGAAAATGATATCATACAAATTCATTTTTACATTTATTTAAGTCATAAACATTAGGTAAGTCCTTTTTAAAAATACACTAAGCGAAATTTAAAGTTAATTATATGTAACAATCTTTCAAAACAAATGCATTTTTCTAAAAATTAATATACGACTTAAGGCGTTAATACTAAGGCGATTTTTTTGTATTCATAACGAAATGATAACTTTAAAAAACTTTGTCAGAGACGGAAAGTTTAATATTTTATTCTCTGAAATTTTTTTTCCTCCTATCAACTAATCCCACGAAGCTCTACACTTGTCTGCAGGAAAGAAGCCAGAGTCTCTGGCGGGAATAGAACCCGCAACCCCGGCGCTTAAAGCTCACTACCAACTATCCTACCGGTACACCAGATTCAAAAGATACGAAAAATGTCAGGATTATACATGGTACCTTAAGTCATAAAAAGATACGAAAAAAGTATCTTTCGTATCGTAATAGCATCACTGTGGAGAGTATAAAAATAAAAATATAGGTACATGTTATTAATTGACTTTTCAACTTAGAGACTAACCCCCGCATTCATACACGATGATTAAATTTAACAAACAATTTTAAAGGAAAATTTGTTTTGTAATCCTTAATTAAATGTAAACTTTTTTTTTTATGAATACAGGCATAACTGCCGTAATCATTAAAATATTTTCAATTTAGTAAAGCTTTACAAAATAAATTTTTTTTATTAAAAATTTTACTTAGAAAACGATAAACTTTACGACTATTTTGCTTGAAAAATGCTGGGTTTTTTTATATTTTAAAATTTCCTTCATACAAAATTTCATTTGCATTTGTTGTTTTGTTTTATTAAATCAACTTGTTAATAAATGTTTGTGAAATTAAATAATCGTTTATGAATTCGGGGGTTAACTTATAAACAAACATAAAATTTTCAAAACATGTTTTTTGCACATAAACAAATGTTATAAAAAATTTGTTTGAAGACAAACTTATTATAATTGTTTATACTTCCAATATAAGCGATTTGTTCCTCAAACTGTTACTCATACTCGTGTAACCGAATACATTTTATATGTCATAATTATGGCAAATTGATTTGTAACCTCGAGGGATGTTTGTTCACAGCTTAACTCAACATGCAACAAATATTCACAGATACATTGGGTTATTGTGTTTGTGTGCTTGTATTTGTAAGTACTCGGCTGTATGTGTATGTTTCGGAAGTTGGGAACAATGAAACATTTAAAAATTATGTGCCCGTTAACGGATGATGGTAGTCTGCAGTGTATGGATACAATGCAAGGATACAATGCAATGTGATATAAGGATATATATTAACATGTATTTTTTTTGGAAGGGGCCTGGGGCAGGGGGCAACATGCAATATGATCTATGTTTTCTAGTAGAACTTACATATGCATGTAAATGTGCAGTAAATATATTTTTGGATGTTTCTAAAAGATAGAAATTATGCAACACAAAATTCTTATGCAATTGTTCTTGTGTGAGTAAGTTCAAAACATTGTGGACTTTCAAAGGCAACATCTAATAGGCTAAAAAATCCTTTTAGAAAAAGCTATTAGAAGAGTTTTTTTTATTGTTTCTAAAAGCTTTTACCTTAAAAGGTTCGTGGAGTTTCCTTTAAAATTAAAAATAATTTTTACAAAAGTCCTTCAAGGTTTTTGTTAAAAGTAAAAAATTTTTCTTTATTGAATGTTAACAAATTGTTCAACAGTTTTTTTTTTGTTTTGAAATTTCTAATAAGCCTTTTTTCAAAAAGGGCTTTCTAAAATATTTAAAATTGATCTTAAATCTTCTTTACGGTTTTTTAAAAACCTAAGTCATATATACGAATTCATGTATACGGTGGTGTTGATACTACAACAAGTAACAACACCAAAAACACAACAATGTATTTTTTGTTGCTTTCGTTGATTGATATGGGCAAATCCCAGAAACTGTCCACCAACCGAAAATTTTTCAAATTAATCTAATTTAATTTTTTTTTTAATGTAATATTGGACTAGATGTGTAATTTCAGATATATAAAAAAAATGTATTTCGATGATCATAAATACAAAAATAATAACCAAATCTTACCCTACCTACATCAGATCTTTTAATGGTAGAAATTAAAATTTTTTCATAAAAATACTTTAGTTTTAATATAGATGGTCTATATTTTTATTCACTCAATTGTCTTAAATTTTGGTATAAAATTATTTTGTTTACTATTTTGGAAAGATTGATATTAGGCAGACGTGGATCCAGCTTGAGCCATAGGGTGTGGGGGGGGGGGGGGGGGGGGGGTGGAATTTTTATGATACAAAACAAGTAAAAAATTTGTTTTTAAATGTTTATTAAAAACGATATGTTTATATTATATTAACAAAAAAAATCAACAATAAGGTCAAATAAAATATAAATTAATCTTTTTAAATAACGTTTTGGCTATAAAAATAATTTTATTTATTTTTAATGTTTTTTTTTTTTTATTTGAAACAATTTATTTGTCTACATCATACTAAATTGTTTGACCAATTTTTCGACCAAAAAAATACATATGCAATTGTTAATAAAATTTTGGAAGAAGGAATATGCTTCACTAATTTTAAAATTAAGTTATGAATTTTAGTCGAACTTTTTGGGTTTTAATCTAACGATACATATATAATTATTCTGGTTTAAGTTGATTACAGCTAATTTTTTTTTTAAATTATTTTTATTTAGAAAGGAATTTAAAAGCTTATAACAATGGAAAGACAAAAATAACAAAAATACAAATATTTTTTTCTAGTTCTTGTTTTGCAGCGATATGTGAAAGTTCTAAGTCCAAAAATGCTAAAGAAAAAGCGCTAGGGCCCTATAAAATGTGAAAATTTCAAAAAAAAATTCTTAATATTTGTTAATAGTCAACATTGAAATAAATAAAATAATTTTATAGTATATTTAATTTTTGCAAATTGACATACTAAAATGTACATTAAAAGTATAAAATATATAATAGAAAAGGTGACAAGTCACAAAAAGCTTTGTAAAACATAAATGTATTATTTTTAGTTGGTTTGCAAGCCAATAAAGAGTCGGCAATGAAGCAAAACTGGATTTACAGACTTAAAATATATTCAGAACTAAAGACCTTAGAAAATTTTTTCTCTCCTATAAAATTTATACATTGGACTATATCCTTTTCGACTGAAGGTAATGATATATGCTTATATAGGTACATTATATTAAAAAAAAAAATTAGGGACTCACCATTGTTTCACTCATTTTTATGTATTTTTTTATATCAAAGAACTTTTCTTATTAATGCACTTGAAACTTGACAGTTATATAATTCTTCTTTGGTGAACTGTTACTAGACCAATACATATATTGATATGTATATATGGGAAGGTAGAATGCATATACTAAGGCTTATTAATAATTCAACCGCTCGCAATTTCAACCCAAACGTTTATTTTTCGGATATAGATGGCACTTGCTGGGATTGCATGTAGAATAATATGTATTTAAATACAGTAAATCAGATGTTTCATTGGAAATATATAATAAATAACTATTAGGATAAATTCTTGGATACTTATTGAAAATTTGATTAGAGATTCTATAAAAAACAAAAAAAAAACTTGATGGGATTTCCAAAAATTTTGTACATTAGGAAATTCGTGTATTATCGAAATAAGCAAAACATATTTTTATAATTTAGGGGGGGGGGAATTTCCTTTCCCCCCCCCCTGAATCCGCGCCTGATATTAGGTATGAAATATCAGGTCCGAAGGTTGTACCGTGCGTCACGAAAAATTAGGTTTTTTTATATTGTGAGTAGAATGAATTTTTTTTTCTAGTCGTCTATAATATTATTTAAATTTCATTACCTCCTTTTAAGCAAATAAAAAATTTAAATTCGACAATAAGAAAATAAAAAAATTTTGCGTATTAAATTCTGTAGTGTGCGTTACGATTTGAGTTCTTCCAAAAATTGTATTAAAAACCGATTCAATAGTTATTTTCTTTTCTTATATCTTCGCTTTTTATTACTTTTCTTTAGAGTTAGAGCTGTTGTGAAGCGAAATATTTGGCAGGTTTTTAGCAAGATTTTATATATATAATCTTTATGTTTTAAATGTAAGCATATAGATATACTATAAGCCAGTAAGAATGTATAGTATGACACCCTATGGGCAATCATTGATCCGCTACAACAAAATTATGTTTTTAGCATAAGGTTCATATAAGAGTCCGTTGTATTATATTGTTTAGATAAATAAATGTATCAGTATGAATTTTTTCGACTTTTATGGCTAATAAATCAGTGAATGTTTAAACACAGCTTAAACTCAACAGCTGTAACCAGTGCCCCATATATAATTTGTAGTTTAAAAAATAATAATGCGGAAGCCCAACGATAATTGTTGTCAAATTCATACGGTTTGTATTAGGAGTTTAAACACCAGTTTCATGCGTATAGAGACTGTTTATATTGTTTACTGATTTAAAGATTTGCTAGCCTAAACATATTTTAAACTAAAAAGAGAGCTTAACTTAAACTGATTTATATGCCCTAAGAGATTTTAGGGAGGGGGTTTATCTGATATCTTTGGTAACTTCTAGACCCACCAGCACAACATATTGGAAAAACTTAGTAGCTATCGTAAAAGTGTTGTCGCCATATTTTTATTACCAACAGTTATAAGGAAATTAGGGTATTAAAATACTCTTTTTCGAAAAGCAGCTTGTATGGAGGCTATGTGAAATCATCGAGTGATTGTCACAATTTTCAATAGACATGGTTCTTATGACAATGTAAACGCGAATACCAAATTTTATTTAGTTATGTCCAAAATTGCAACTTGTACTTTGCGCAAAAGGTTAACATGGACATCAATCCATCAAAATATAAATTCTTTAATAAACAAATTTTCATTCATTGATAAATGCATTTATAAATACAAAATTTGTATTTAAAAATCTTAATAAGAACAAATATAAATTTTTATTTGTTAAGCTAAATACAATTGTGTTTCTTTATATGTTACTGAAAAAATGTAACGTACGTTGCGTAGCGTGCGTCACAATGGGTTCACGGCATTTGATAAACAACGGCAACATTTTTTGACTGCAAATAAGATATTTTTTAATTCTCTTATGTTCATTGTTCTTTTAGGGTTGAGATTTTGTATATTTTATTATGCGAAATTCGCTAAAAAATACGCAAAAACAGTTCAACTATTAAAATTACTTCCAATTTTTGTTGCGGACGTCACAAAATTCTATGATCAATTATTTCGCAACAAATACCTGCTAAGAAATTAAAATATATGCAATTCGATAGTACACAGTAATATCACTCAGCACTATGTATAAGATGAAGCTATCTCTATTTAAAGATCAAAAATTTTTTATATATTAATCAGAAAACGCGTACGAATGTAGAATTCGCCACGCAGGATTTGCCCATATGTCAAAAACATAAGCAACTTTTGACATTTCTCTCTCTAAGTAAGAAAAAAGTAGCACAGCTGTGCTCTCAAAGGCACCTAAAAAACTAATTCGCCTTGTGCTTATTCTTTAAATGCTTAAGAGCTTTCAAACTTTAAAAGTTTTAAAAGCTCTTTTATTTAATAGATAAAATTCCTAATTCATAAAAAATATACTAGATTCTTTAAAGGTTTCTTAAACGAAATTTCGTGGAGAATTTTTTTCACAGCTCCTTTATAAACCTTAATTTTTTTCTATGAATAATGCAAAGCGAATGCATTTAGGTAGAGTTTTTTTTTTACTCGCGCATTTGTTGGATTCCCGGGAAAGCGGGAAATAAATATCAAACTCCCGGGATCTCGGGATTCCCGCCCAAATTTTTTTATTTGTTTATTTATTTTCGTTTTTCTCCAATGAAACTAATATTTCTTACTGGCTATTATGCTTAAAATAATTAAATCTAGTAAAAAATTTAAGATTAAAGTAATTTTAAGACTCTTAAGAGGTTATTTTGATGCCAATAGGATCATGAAAATCAATATACGTATATACATTGTCAAATTCAGAGCTCATTTACATAATTAGAATGAAAGTATTGAAGTCTTAGTGGAATACAATTTCTGAAAGGGCGATTAGAAACTGAAAGCACAACAATATGAAATAGGAATTCTGTAACAATTTAACCGTTTAACAAATTAAGCAGGAAGGAGAAATGTTATTTACTACATATATTTAATAACATATTTTTTACAATGTCATAATCCTTAATCAGCAGTAGTGTATGAAGCTATAATAAGTTTGTCATTCCATGTCAATCTTGCTGAAAAATGTCAACAAAAAAAAAAAAAACAAGAAAGACAAAAAACATGAAAAACCAAAAAATGTACTTTGGATTTCAAGAAGAATTCTTGACAAAAAGTACGAAAAAATAAGAAGTAAGGAAGAACATGTAAATTAATTAAATAGGTAAGCATTCCTTCAAAGCAAATTTCGATCTACCAAGGTAAAATGCCAGTTGGTTTAAAGATTGATGTTTGACTAATGACGTCATCCGTTGTCAATGGCGGTGAGAGCTAAACGGCAAACCCCACTGAAGAGATTGTGTGGTTACCATCGAAATTAGTCTGGGCAACCTGTCCTTAAAAACCTGGGTTCAATTCCCAGCTTAGTCAAGAATGGAAAATTATCAATAAATTTTAATTAATTTCATGTTGTAAAATTCCTTTCTTCATAAAAATAATTTAATAAAAATTAAATTCCATGAACTTAGGCCTGCTTAAAATATCAAAATTTGGATTGATATATAATTACTATTCAAGATGAGCTTAAGCGACGTAACACTTTCCTTTCTTCGTAGTAATTTTTCCGTTTGCCTGCTACAGATAGGTCACAGCCCTTTAAAATTTTTGTATGATAGCGGCCGATAGCGGCCGGACGTGGCATAGCTAGGACAATTAATTGGCATAAAAAATACATTTTGTGTCCAGAGTTTGTTAAGGCAATGCATGATTTCACCTCGTCCCATTCGAATTTTCCCTGGAACAAGGTTTTCGAAAAGATGGCAGCCACGTTGGATGAGCTGGAAAAACGAGATTTTGTTGAAGCGTTTTTTAATATTTACAATCGACTTGCAACAAATGGTCCCCTTTTGACGTCGCACAGTGGCGCCATTTGAGTTTTTTCGTTGCAAAAATCATATCTTTTGAACAGAATAAGATAATTGAACAGTTTAAACAGCATATGATAGATAACTGTTCAGCCTATGAAATGAGCGTTTGGAAAGGGTGCTACGCTTTGTAGGGGTCTACTTATGGGTTATCAAAGTTAAAATTAGTAGAAAAATCAATTTTATGGTAACTAAAAAAAATTATTTTTACATTTTTAGATTGTTTTTATTTTTTTTCTTAAGGGTTTTATGTTTTAAATTATTACCCAACAAATTAAAAAAAAAATTATTTTTTTTTTAAATTTATTTTTTAAATTTTCTGTAAAATATTCATCACAATTCGTAAGAGTAGGTATATCTAAAAGACTAACCATTTCTAAACTATAATTATTTTGTAACTCTATTTGTGACTTCACATGCCGCAGGGAAGAAATAAGTGGATCGGAAGATGCTGCCAACATGTTGAAGAGGTCCTTATTTTGCCTTACCCTTGATGCTTTGAATGTGTTGTGCAAAATATATATATTTTATAAAATTTGTTAAGAGACTCCTGTGCTTCTTCAGAAAGCTCTCCAATTGGCAAAGACTGGTACTCAATTATATCTTTGCCATGCGCCAATATTTTATGGACGGTCGGGGTCAACTTCTTCTGTGGATACATTTCTGCTAAAAGAGATGCAGTTTTCGACGCATATTCTCCATATTTTGTAGAATTGACATTTTCTTTGCAGTTTAAAACATCTAAGATCGTTCCCAATTTTTTTACGATTTGATTGTCAATTCCAATGATTCTAGTTACTGCCTCATCATTTTCAAAAAATCTCCTAGAAGTGTTTCCATCGTTTGAGTTACCGTATCCGTGGGACAGTCTACTTTTAGTCCAACTTGTTTAAAAAAAGCCTCCTGTATTTGCTTCTTTCTGATCTTCTCCTTATCCTTTATTGATGTATTTTCATCGAAGTTTTCCTCCTCTTGTGGTAGGGTATATGCCAGTTTTAGCAAGAATTCCATACACCTTATCCTTGCGTGCATTGGTGACATTCCATATTCGTAATTCTCCTCATTTGTAGAATCGTTTAAATTACCAAAGTTCTTCTGACAAATAATAGTAAAAAATCGATAAAAAAAAAATATAAAAATAAAACGAAAAAAGGGGTTTAAATAGGTTTTTGCTAAATTTTTACCTCCAAAATAATTCTGTCTATATATATGTATATGATAACTAATTGAAATATGTTATAATTAAGCAGAAAAAGATACTTATCTTAAACTCTTTACAACTAATTATATAAAATTGAGATGTAACATATTATATATGAAATAAATTGAATTGAATTGAAAAAAGTTCTTATGACTCTTTTTGCAAATCGGGCATGACATTGTTGAGGTTGTTCCTGTCAGTTCGTTTACGACTTTTTCGTCAACCATGGTCAGGTGGAACTCGTAATTGCATTCAATATATTTTCCTTCTCCAATTTGCAGCTTTGTAGGCTTAATCTTGCTTATTTGTTCTTCAATGTCCTTCACCGTAGTCCTTATGAGTTCTGTCGATTCCCTTGCAAACTGAAACATTATTGGTCGGCAATAATGCACTGCTGACGGTCGTGGATTTTTCCAGTGTAGGGAATCATCCGATTTTAGCCGCAAAGGAACAACAGATGCCATAAACATATTTCCATCCGATATTGTAGCGTCATCGGAAGATATCCTTTGCTTATAAACGCTTTGTCCGGATGATCCATCGCAGCCCCATTTGCTGATCAATGTCAACTTCTCAGGAAGAATTTTCACTTCCGTGAAAAACTTTGGTGTGGTTGACTTTCTAAACAGTTCAAATAATTTTAAATTGTTCAACGCCATGTTTTCAGTACTTAAATTGTTTAATGGTTTCAGTAATTGTTGCGCCAACTTTCAGGCGTAGACTAATCCAGGCATTATGCTTATTTTGCAATATATAGGCTTATGCTACCATGCCTAAAAATTTATCTGTTCCCTGCATACATATGGATTTAGGCTGTATAATGCAATTTTGATATTATGCACGTGTCCAAATAAGATTTGTGCCTACCTGTAGGGACCATAAGTCAATATTGTTCCTGACCATTTGTACGCCAAAGTATTGTTTATGTGAGGTACATACCTGCTAATTTCAATGAGTAGTTTTTTTCAAACTATTAGATCAAACTACTGTCAGTCAAAACATATAAGGGATGGACGCCATACAATTTCTGCAACCATGTCTTTTTAAACTTTTTTACCTCTAGAAGCCAAACGGGCACGTACGGGCAGATAAAAATTTGGAATTATGTAAAGAACTAATCAAAGAACAGGTTTTTCAAATATGGCAAATATAGAAAAATATAGTTTTTTTTTATTTTCCGTCAAAGTTGAAAAATAGTGAAAAAACGGATAGTTTTTAAATAGTGATTTACCAGGAGAAACACAGAGCAAACAGTTAATTTTTTTTTTATCATTATACATTTAATAAATACATCAATCAATACAAACAAAAAATAAGGCGATTCGTTACCTATTTTTCGTGATATTACACCTGAAATCGCAACAAATTGACTAAAAATTGTTTGTTTTTTTGAAAACCGAAAGTCGGTCAACTTTGAACGGTTATATCTTCTAAACTAAAAATGTGATATTATTAAGAGTGGCATATTTGAAATCGTTGAAAAGTTTCCTATAACATGGGTTTATTCAAAACTTCGTCGGCACTCATGAAAATTTTGATTTTTGCAACCTCGCTTGCTCTACGGGCGCCACTGTGCGTCGTCGGGGTGGTTAGCAATTTAATTTACTAGAAGCCTTTCTATTATGTGGACTACTTTAACTTTTGTTATATTAAAAAATCCTTGTCTTATTCCCATAAGTTCAACCAAAAAAAAAAAAAAAAAAAATAATAAAAAAAACGTTACCAAACCTTTCACTATGTAAAATAATCTGTATGCATCTAATAAAATTTATACTTTTTTACACCTGTAAAATTTGCTTTACTTGTCTTTGCATGATACCTATTTGTTGTTATGCACAACTATTTAGTAGCACATGTCCTATGCATGTGTCCAATTTTTTTATAAAAGATATTTTCGAAAAAAAAACTTATGACTAAAATTTTACAACATGTCAAAAAAGTTCTTGTCTTCTGGATGCAGTTGAATTTTTCTTTCTCATAAGGCGAGTTGTTGGTTACATAAGAAAGCACAAACTACCCTGTAGGCAAAGTAACTAGTACTAGGCAGATATATACCAGTTACTATTTACTTCAGACTAGTTTCACATCTGTTTGCTTTTCATACGTATATCGAATTTAATATTGGGTCGACATAGGAGCACAGCTGGATCATGTTTATGCAGTTAAATACTAGTTTAAAACACCATGATTTCATTACATCGGACCATGCTGTAAGTAGTTAGATAAAATGGATCAAGGAGTTCAATTTTATTTTCAGGGTGGTACGAAAATACTACTTCTGCATCAAGTGATGTTAAGACTAGTATTAGGACTGTCCAAAATATAACGATTATAATTTTAATTGCAGGTTAGTGCATAGAAAAGACACAAGCATAGAGGAAGATTTTCTTTGTAAGAAGAATAAAGTTTTTAGATTTATATTGCTAAATACCAAATGTATCTTAATCCAAAAGTATTGCAAAGCCAAAAGGGAATTTGAGATTGAGATGGTTAGCACTTTGGAAATATATTTATGGCAATTTTTTTTTGGGCATATTTTAGAAATCTGTTTTACAAGTGCACATTTATTTTATCAGAGATTAACCCATTTTTATACCCACACCACAAAAGTGGAGAGGTCCTTCTGCGTTTGTACTAATGTTTGCAACACCTTAAATAACACACATATGTTGTGCAACCTCCTCCATTTAAGAAATAACGGTATATCTCGAAAACCAGAGCTAACCTAAAAAACAGTTAGCACCACTGGATTCAGCGTACGCGAATTGTTTTAAAACGCCAAGTGCCCAGCTTGTCTCAAAAAAAGTTTAAATTTCTAGCACAGTGTAATTGATCGTAGACCCAACTTTGCGCATACCGATCGATTCCGAGTCACTTTTTTAGTCGACTTTACGATGTCCCTCCGTCCATTTGCTTGCTGGCTGTCCATGTAAACTTACTGG
Source organism: Pollenia amentaria (assembly GCA_943735925.1). Lineage (NCBI taxonomy): Eukaryota > Metazoa > Arthropoda > Insecta > Diptera > Polleniidae > Pollenia > Pollenia amentaria. The sequence continues at coordinate 174,449,595 of OX031010.1, read as the reverse complement.
TCGGAATTTTGGAGATAATTTAATAAATTTTTTCGTTGGTCTTACTTGGCACAAGGACCAAGCCTATTGAAAATAGGGAGAATCGGTCCATAATTTCACGTAGCCCCAATACAAGCTTATTTCCGGGGTAGTACCTTCGTGTCCATAAACCATCTTTTTATATTGGTATTAAGATTAAATTTGGTCCAAACTAATTCTATTGTAATTTTCATTAACCTACCAAATTTAATTGGCATCGGTCCATATTTTACCATCGCTCCATTAGAAATACTCAGCGTTTTAAAAACTGCAGTCTGAATTAAAAAGCTGTAATTCTTCCACTTCTTCATTTGTCATTGGCAAAAAAAAAAAAGCTTCTGCTTTTACTTCTGATTTATTAAATGTCAACAGTCGCTGTCCACACAACTCATAAGGCGAAAAGTTGTACACAAATTTTCGTTTTTGATCGACAGTTTTTGGTTTCGACTGCAGTTTTTTAAACACTGCAAACATTACTCTCAAAAATAGCTTTAAATGCCATAACTTCCTTATAAATATTGGTATTAACATACAAATTGGCGCCAGTAACTTTAACGATAGCTGCTATATTGTGACAAATTGTTGTGTTGGTAGGTCACGAATTAACCATAGGTCCCATATAAACCCCCATTTACACGGATGGTATAAGTAAATAAGTAAAATTAAAGGAAAGCTATTAAGCAGCTGAGTTATTAAAAATAAAATAAAAAGGCGGATTGCTACAGTTCCACAATATTAACAAAAACATCATGAACATTTTCTGAGTTGATTTTTGTTGTTTTTGTGATTGCAATACATACTGTTATGGTGTTTTCTTTTCTACAAAAAATGTGACATTTTATTTAAAAAAATGCAATTTGGTGTTCGCTTCTTAAAAATGCTTTACTCTCTAAAAGTGTGGCTTGTTTTATTCTAAAAAATGCACCGTTACTAATGGCATAAGGCACTATTGCACTTTACGCCACGTATAAATCGCTAGTGTTGATAATTCCCTGTAAAAAGATGGCTTCTGTTTGAATATGGGGTTACTAGACGAAGTTGGGAAAAAATCGCCTCTAATCAGGACAGTAATAATTTAAAATTTTAGTAGTTAATTTTTCTATTATTTAATAGTAAGAACATAAGAAAGCACTTCATTGTTACCTTTAAAATACACTTTTGGTGTGCTGAAAATACATAAGTTTTTAAACAGGATAAGGAAATAAACATTTACCGACCGCTTGTCAAATTTTGTATCCGTATTCTCTCCCAATCAATACATTTTGCTTTTACATGATAAGATTTTTTTCATTCTACATAATTTTTTGACATGTTGCAATACATTGCATTACCATGTAAACAAGCCTTTAAAGGCAAACAAATCTCATGTAGATGTAGATTTTAAAGACAATATTCGGCGCCAAGAACTTTTACCTAAATCTTACATTTGTACCATAAGTTTGTTCTGGCGGCTACAGAATTGCCCATGGGTTCCAAATAGGGCAACGTCTCGAAAATTTGTTTTAAATACTTTTAAGGGCCGATGTTGATTTTGAATAAAATGCAAATTATTTGGGAAATTATTGTCTTTTCTTTTTATTATGATAATATTGGTATCGCTCAATTATGTATGAAACATTATATCGGCCAAATGGGTGCCGCGACCTCGGCGGCACACCTCCATCACATGGTCTAAATTTTCCATGACGCTGAGGCATAATTGAGGTTCTATGCCGTTAATGTGCCGAATTATCCCATCCTTTAGCTCTTGAATTGGTGCTGGCTTATCGACGTACACCTTTTCTTTCAAATAACTCCCAAGAAAGAAGTCCAACGGTGTCAAATCACATGATCTTGGCGGCAAATTTACATCGCCACCACGTGAGATAACACGGCCATTGAATTTGTCGCGCTAAAGAGCCATTGTTTCGTTAGCTGTGTGGCAAATGGCACCGTCCTGTTGAAACCACATATCGTCCACATCCATATCTTCCAATTCGGGCCATAAAAAGATCGTTTTCCTCTCACGATAGCGAACACCATTCACAGTAACTGCCTGGCCGGCCTCATTTTGAAAAAAAAAAAAAAAACGGCCCGATGATGCCGCCAGCCCAAAAACCGCATCAAACAGTCACTCTTTGTGGGTGCATTGGATTTTCGACAATCACTCTGGGATTATCATTCGCCTAAATGCGGCAATTCTGCTTATTGACGAATCCACTGAAGTGAAAATGTGCCTCATCACTGAAAATGATTTTCACGATATGAATTTTGATTTGAACGCCCATTTTCATAATAAGCCTGAATAACTTTCAACTTTCAACATGAACTAATAAATCGCTCGCTCTTATAAATCTTGTAAACTAAGAAAGTCTTAAAAAAATTTGTGCCCACTTTAAACTTTAACGCGTTTCTCGATTGTGTATCTTTCCATGGTTCAAATTGAGTTGGTCTGAAATTGAGAAATGTCAAATGAAATGCTGAAAAAAACTTGACGTTTAGGTGTGGTTCACATTCAACATCGGCCCTTAAAATTTAACCACCCGTTATATATATATATATATATTTAAACTATTTTTTTTTAACAAAACTGGATCAATAGGAAATTTGTAGTAAAAATTCTAAAAAATGGATATTTTTCATGAATTTGTTTCATTAAACATGCATGATGTTCATAAAACAAAATCTCAAATGCAAACACACATACATGTTCACAGACAACTGACACGGAAAATATTATCATTGATGTATTTCTGTATAAGACATGGGTTTCTTTCGTTGTATGTGTCTGTAAACAAATGCAAGTTTAAATATTTTTGCGCTCATCTGCCAGAATAAAGTAGAGGCATCCCAGCTAACATTTTCAATCGTGTAAGAGTCTACTGGGAATCTCATGAAGAGTGTTTTTTTGATCGTCGTCGAGCGCATTTTTTAATCGTAAGAGATTCATCGCACAAGAGAAACTGTTACACAAGCAGATTCCTCTGTGAGATACTTCTAGAAAAAAGGGAAAAACGTTAATAATAATCGTAGAGGGAATCGCTTAAAATATGTGTAAAGATTTTATAATGAGTCTATCAGAAAGCATGTCAAGAATCGTATGAGATTCATGTAGGGATCAGAGCTGCCCGTTGATTATTTCTAACCAAAATTGGTTATTTTTTTTTCTCAATGTGCAGATGTAAATATTTTTTTCATTTTCGTTACTTTATTTCTAAAATATAAAATACGTATGAATAAGTTTTTTCTTGATACACTTGCAATTTACGTTTTTTAAACTTTTTACGTTTTGACGCGTTTTTCCATTCGAAGGAAACTATTTACGACTTCGAATAATGTGTACTTTGCACTACGATTTTCTCATTATTTGTTTTAAGTGAACGGAAGTTTTTAATCATTATCGAAAACAAAACTTCCAAGCCTGCTTTGTAGTACAGAGAAAAAAGTGTTTTATCAATTAAAAAAATGGTTTAAAAAGTATTTAAACTTAATTAATGTGATAATTGAATCAATTATTTTTTTAGTTGAAAGAAAATTAAAAATTTAATTCTAATTAAGTTAACATTTAAGTTGTTTTGAAATAAATTTTTAATTAAAATATTAATTAAATAACAAAAAATCTCAATTGACTTTTTTCGTTTAAAATAAAATAATTTAAACATGTAGAATTGTTGTTGGGAATTGTAAATATTTAATTAAATAAATTAACACATTGTTTGAAATGGAAACGTTTTTTGTTAATTTTTTTAATTCAAATTAAAATTTTCATTTATTGAAAAAAAAAAAAATATTCAAAATTTTACAATTTTTAGTAATCAATATAATCATTTTGGTAATAGGTGCAAAATCAACAAATTGTTTGCTTGATATTATGAATTTGGTATAAATTTGGTGATTAGAGAAAATTATTAATTTTTTGTACTTTTTAATAAATGATATTTTTAATTTTAATAAAAAAAATGATCAAAAAACTTTGCCATTTCGAACAACGTGTTAACTCATTAAATTAAACATTGACAATTCCCAACTACAATTGTACAAGTTTAAATTATTTTATTTTAAACGAAAAAAATCAATTAATGTTTTTCGATATTTAATTAATATTTTAATTAAAAGTTTATTTCAAAACAACTAAAATGTTAATTAAATAAATCTTAAATTTTTAATTTTCTTTTAAATTAAAAAAATAATTGATTTAATTATCACATTAATTAAATTTAAATACTTTTTAAACCATTTTTTTAATTGATAAAAAACTTTTTTCTGTGATTTAGTGCAAATAACCGTTGTCTTACAATGCAGCTTTAAACAGATTTTAATGATTTTCTCAATTTAAAAAAGGCATTTATAATTTGATTATATTTTTTCACATTTGGAAACTTTTTCAAAAATGTTGGTTGTAAAAATCTTATTAGTCGTGGCAGCACTGGTAGGGACTATCTAATAACTTGTGAAATGCCCAGCCGTTTAACTGAGCTGCCAAAATAAGAACACGAAACATCTTTTTCATGTCAAAACTTCTATTTTCATACAATTTATACGAAGCAAACATTAAGACCGCTAATTCAACACCATTCCGTTGGAAAATCTTATTTGACAGATCCTCAGGTCGGTTTGTTTTATTGAAATTGTTATGGCAATAGGATTTTCATGTTTAAAAAGACGCTTTTATTTAGGTACTTCAGTAATTGTTATATGTCCAAGATTAAAAGACGAGCGTGTCAAAAAATGTATAAAAAGTAATAAATAAAAAATAAAATTGTTACTCGCCAGGTAATCATCCGAAGATTCTTTTAGGAGTTGTATATTTAACATAATAGCTAACAAAAAGCTTGTGCTAGCTGGGATGTGTGTGTGTTTGTGTGAGTGCGAGAGTGTACATTTGTGTTTGCTTGTTTGTTCGCTTGTTTCATTTTTAATGAAACTCTTAATTGTATCAATATGCCTGAGGGGTCTTACACTTAAATTGTATTTGTGTACACTCAGTTCCCGCTGTACTTGTTTGTGTGTACGTATATATATTTTTTTTTATAAATAATTAATGCTTTTTCTGTTTAATAACAAAAAGGAAAATGTTAAAAATGTTCAAGCAAATTAAGTTAAAAACACAAAAAATATATGCACATTTCTTAATTGAGAAATATATTTTGCAAACATTTATATTGCATTTGTATCTAATTTAGTGTTTTGACAAACTAAAAAGTTTAATTAGTGTGATTCTTAAGCTGTTTAAAAAAAAAGTAAATTGCACAAAAGTAAGGAAACAAGTAAACACAAGTAAGAACGCTATATTCGGGTGGCCGAATCTTTGATACTAGGGTGTTCAGCCGATTAATTCTTGTTCGATTAATCGAACAATTTTAGACGATTAATTGTTTAAAATTGATAATAAAATTGATGATTTCGATTAAAGGATTGATCGAAGAATTTATGCCGATTAATCGAATAACAATACATATATGGGTTTTCTGTCAAATGTATAATTTTTTAAAGTTTTAAGTCAAATCAATAAACCAAATGTATGTAAGTTAAGAATTCAAATCAGCTAAAATTCATAAAACAAATTCAAATAAATTCTTTCGGTATCAGATTGCAACACACGCTTAAAATATTCCCATTTTTTATGCTGACCCTCTGTCTGCAACTTTAACAATATTAAAATGTAAAAAACCTTTCCACATTTTGTGCTGCCGATAAACAAACAGAAAAATATTAAAAATGCTTCTGGTTGAATAAAAGAAGTTAGGTCTAAGTTAGACTTAAGCAAAGAATGTTTTAAATAAAGATATTTTTTTTAAACAAAAGTCTACCATAAACGTTAATTTGTATGTGTCCGTTTGAATTAAAAAAAAACAGTCATATTTAATGAGTAATTCACATACATGGGCGTAGTACTGTTAGTGAAAAAATTATGCTGAAATCCGTTAATTTTTACTTATTATTGAAACAAATGCAAAAAAATATTTTTAACCCTGGAGCCACGTTCAATAAATAATCACTTTCAATTTGTTCACAAAATTTGCTTGAATTGACAGCTGTGTCACAGGACGCACCCAATTTGATAATCAATTTTATTTTAAAAATAATATTTGAATTCTACTTGCAAATCTTATTTAATACCTACATTATTATGTAGTATGCCAGCTGCGACTCCCTAAGTTTAAAAAAACTTATATCCACGTACAACGCTATACTGAGATATGTTTTTAATTTGAGAAAATATGACCATATCTCTCAGTACGCGAAAAAGCTCTAGGGAGTTACAATAAGTAATTTGTTGAAAATAAGAATTTTGATCCTCCTATACAAAATCGTATATACCCGTGAACCACCATATCTTTTTAAGAAAACCCAATTTACACGCTCTAGAAGATCAAATGACATTTTACACATAACACATCGAAGTTTAATATCTGAGTGGCAATTTTATGTTCATTCTGTCCGTCTTTGGAACACGATCCCTTCGTCCATACAATTTATAAGCAACGCTCTGCATTTTAAAAGAGAACTCTTTCAATATTACGCATAAAAACACTATTCAACTTTTGATTCTTAAGGTTGTTGTTATTTTATTATTATTTTTATTTTATTATATTCGTATATTTTGATGAAATTATTAAATGTACAATATAAAAATCCTTTACTTTAATTATAAGATTATAAATCTTATTGTATTGGAAAGCAATTAAATAAATAAATAAATAAAAAAATATAAATAAAATAAATAAATAAAATGCCCCCGACGAAGAAACAACTTAAAATAGTAGCTTTACTCAAAGTATTTTGTTGTAAAACTGCCCATGAATTTTTCAAAACACAACTTTAGTTAATAAAGCACATTTATTTTTTAAGAAATAAATTGTTAATAAAGAAACCGCTAAAGTTAATTTGTGGTCAGTTGTTAAATTGAACGTAAAATTGGCAAACAAATGGAAAGGTAAAACTGAGAGCAGTCTCATGGTCAATTTAGAAAGTGTGAGTGCGTTAGTAAAAAAACTGAGAGAGTATGGCAAATTAAAAGGAAAGACAAAACTTGATCGTGTGGCCTCCAATTCAAGCAAAACATTTACGGCCTTAGTTATAAAAAAAAACGGGTTAATAAAGGGTTTATGAAATCGATTTTGTATGAATATCCGTTTCGTAAACCCTTTATTAACCTGTTTAAATTTTATAACTTAGGCGGTTAAACAACATTTTATTTTTAAAAGATCTGTTTAGTTGTTTGTACACATAAAATTATATGATCTCAACACATGTTTTATTTTTTTAACGTTGTAAAAGTTTTATCAGTTCAGGGCCAGCTCGCTTAACCGAAGGTGGGTAATCCGAATTATCCAGTAATCCGAATTGATTTTATGACGTATTACATACTCTATAGTCCGCATTGATTTCAAGCTCGCTAAGCCAAGTTTTAATTGTTCTGCTTTTTATACCCATCGCCGAAGGTAAAAGGGCATATATAACTTTATAATTCCGTTTGTAATCTCTACAATATTGATCTAAGACCCTATAAAGTATATATATTCTGGCTCCTTATGAGAAAGGAAGCTAAAGTCCGGCAGTCCGTATGTCCGTCCGCCTGTTGAAATTAACTCAGACTTTCTGAAAGAAAACTTTCATAGTGTGAAGCCAGACTAACTGATCAAATTTAACTCTTAAAAATATGCCTTGTGCTAAAAAAAAAGCGTATTTTATATGATGATCAAGTGCATCTAAGAACCTAAAATAAAATGTGAAATTATATTAAAACGTTTGTAAATTTCTACAAAATTTGTCGTTTGAAAAATCGTCAAATTTACCATTTTTTACACAAAATTCGTCAAATCTGGCAGTCGTGGATTGAATATGGATAAGTTAAGTATTTCGCGATTGAATAATCGGACTTAAATCAATGTTTCTGTACTTGATTCAAGAAACTACGTACTCACTGTGCTATTGATCGCTTCGGATTGATTTTAGTACGGCTTTAATTTTGTCATTCTTGATTAATAAAAATAAAATAAATTTGTTTTGGAATCCTGGCTTGTGTTTTATTTTCGAACAAAGTGAATTATAATACATAATTACAGCACATCCAGTAATCCGAATATCTCGTTAATCAGAATCAGGGTCTGCAATCATTAATTCGGATTAGCGAGCTGGCACTGTAGTATGAATTGTTACGTTGTTTTGTTTTTTTGTTAATAAAATATTAAAATACTTGAAGTTAATAATGTTAATTTACTCAAGTACAAATTTTTTCTAAAATTATCGAAAATATCTCTGAATTTATTAAAGTTCTGGATTTAGAATTATTCGATTAATTTTAAAATTTTGCTCGTTTAATTGAATAAGTCAAAAATGCCCAATATCGATTAATCGTTTAATCGAACATAAAAAACCCGATTAATTGAACACCCTATTTGATACCACCCTCTGAAAGTTGGACTGTTTCTGTAGTGGATTCTTTATGGGATCTATGAAAAACTATGAACCAAACTTCATAAATACCTGACCTCACAGTGTTATAATTTATTGCGATTTAAGTCATATTAAAGTCAATAGCGAGAATGCGTTTTATATGGGATTTATATTAAATTATATAAATATTACAACGATTTTTTATTATAAGGATCGCCAGTTGGCCGAAATTCGACCTCTGGACATCAACAGTTTAAATTAACTGTTTTATGCACATATCGAATATGCAATTCTTATTTAAAAGGGCTACCTACATTTAAAAGAATAACAAATGTCTTTTCATATTTCCTTTTATTCGTTATTATTAAAGCATTTAGATGTTTACTATTTTTCTATATTTACAATGTGTATCTGATAAAGTTTCGAGCATAAAAGGTAAAATAAAGGCTAAATTGCCTGTTCTTAGAAATAAAATAAAAAAAACAATATGTGTATTGAAACACAATAAAAAAAATAAAAATATTATGTGAATATTTTTAACTTTAGCTGTATCATTTTACAATTTTCAAAAGTTGCTGCCCAAACTAAGCTATTGGTAATGTTTTGCAAGCGAGTGAAATCAGTAATTTTGAATAAAGAAAAAATTTATGCTATACATTTCACACATAACGATTTTGAAAGAAACTTAAAATTTGAAATGGGTAAGTTATCTAAGATTAAATTTTTGTGGTTCATTACTAAGGCCCCTATTATGAGTTACATTCGATAAACAATTTTCGCTGGCTATCGAACATCGACTGTCGAATGTTAATTTGGTATTATGAGATGGCAGCACTGTCGAAAATTTCGTTGTGCATCGAATTTTTCAACGAAAACAAATTTGCTTTCGACGGTGTAAATAATTAAAAAAAAATTGTTCAAAATGTAAGTTTTTGTTAATTTATTAGTTTTGGTGTGCAAATTCCACATTCTTAATTATTTTTGGTTATTTTATGCAAGTCTAAAGTCGACAGTAGTAAGCAGCAGTTGGAAATGCTTATTTCCCTTATGGAACAAAATCCTTTGTTGGAAAAAGGAATTTTTACAAAAGTTCAGGCTACAGGTACATGCCAGTTCCATTAGGCGTTCATCTGCATCAGATGAATCATCGTACCATAATTCCGTCGTAGTCATGATTTATATTAGTTTTATTTTTTAAATTTGTTAACAAAAATTTTTTATTTAAAGTGACAGCTGATAGAAAATGTACTACTGTGAATAAACTAAATCACAATAGTACTTATTTTATCGAATGTTTGCCATAATACCAAATGAAAATTCGTTCGATCAACTAATTCGACTGCTGTCGAAAATCGAATTAAGTTCATAATAGGCACATAAATTATTTGGAATAAGATTTAGCAATTGCCGAGCACCGAAATAATAGATAGCCTAAATTTGTTATGGGTTAACCACCTAAGTGAAGGCGGGTTAAGTAAGCCATCAAGTGCATTAACGGAAACGTTGAGATCATGTGATGCCATCTTCTTGCAATTAAATGGAAAAAATTGTTCTAAATTATTTAAATAGAAAAATTATAAATTGTCCCACAGTTGTGTTTACCCATAAATATATCAGTTTGAGAGCTAAAAAATTTAAGCCAATTAGAACACAGGTTGTGTGACATCTGCCTGATGTTATGCCTGCCTGATGTCGTAATCTTTATTTCTATTATTCTTGTTTAAAACGATATATATCGATGCCTTACTTTCTCAACCTCGTATCTTAAAACAATACGGTTTGGACTTTTTCATATAAAACGATTGTTTTTTTTTTGTGTTCTATTACTGCAAAAACTTATTATTTCAATTATTTATTAATATTTACAGAATTGAGACAAAGTATTGAAATAATAAGTTGTTGCAGTAATAGAACACAAAAAACCCGTATTTTTTTAAGATACGAGGTTGAGAAAGTAAGGCATCGATATTTCATTAAAATCGGTGGACGATAAGATACTTAAAAATGAAGTACAAAAAAATTGTTCCCGTATTTATATATAAGATTTTATTTCTAGTCATAGAAGCATTAATTGAAGCTAATGTCAATAAAATATCGATATTCTTTTCTTCTCTAGGCGTACTAAAGGGAGGGGGGTTGGTTTATATGTAGCCCATGGTAAATTATGGACCGATCTTCATGAAATTTGTAGTGCAATGACAATTGATGCATTCTGGCATAGTTATTACTGTGTAAATAGAACAGAAATATAAATTTATGTAAGGATGTTGTTAATGCATAATTCTTTCCATACCGAGCCATTGTGCTGGATTTCAATACCCTACTGCTTGAGAGAAAAAATAATAATTTGACACCAAATTTGTTGTTGGTTTTGCTTGTTTGCCTACTTTATGTATATTGATTTATTTTTTTTGTTATAAAAATTAATATACAGTTAAAAATTGTATTAATTATAAAAAAATATTTAATTAATATATTAGATTTTGATTAAACGGGGTTTAAATCAAACAGTTTTTGCTGTGAAGCTGAAAATGATTAAACATTATAATGGAGTACAAACGCACCCTGGTTATGTGTTTGCATGGTTTTTTTAATTACGTATTCTAAGGTTAACAAACGTTATTGTAATTAATTATAAATTTTACAAAATTTCATCACTTCTGTTAGTAACGAATTGAACCGCTTAATGTCTCAAATAAAACTAAACTAAACTTTTACGTGTCAGGAAGGGTTTTTATCCCGGGAACTCCCGGGAGAAATTTCACGGGAATTCTGTTGATTTTTTCCCCCGATACCCGGGATTTTTTTGTCGGGAATCCCGAAAATTAAAAACTACCAAAAATTGTATTCGTGTGTCTCTTACAAAAAATAAATAACTATGTGCATATGACGAATTAAAAACGGCCGAATAAAATATTGCAAAAAAAAAAATAAAAGAAATAATTACTAGTTTGGTTATTTATTTGGTTTGAAAACATAGAAGGAGAAAATCGATTATACTAAATAAATTTTTTTTTGTTTAATCGGCAAGTACTCTATTTTTCAATTATCATTATGTGGAACTTATTTTTACTTTTGTCATACAGAAAATGGAGCTGCGATCTTTCTAATGGAAATTCTTTAAAAAAGGAACAAAAAAAGTTTATGTCCAAGAGTGCTCGCTTATACATATTCTTCAACCAGTAGTTTGCTTAAACATCTTTCAAATATCCATAATAAAAATATGCATATATACATGCATCCGACTCAGATTCTTTAACCGATTTGGATTATAGTGATACTTTTCAAGAAAAGCTTAATAGTCCGCTATAAAAGATAGCAAAAAAGCAAAGGTTTTGACAAAATCAAATATTATTAAGCAACTGGTAGTAGCACATCCAATTTGGATAATTTATTTGAAGCACTATTAACAATAAGTCCTACATCTATCGAAAGTGAACGTATGTTTTCTCTTTCTGAAATTTTTTTAACAAAATTAGGAACCGTCTTTCGGATAGCGCTATTAACGCGCTTACGGTTTTAAAGAACCATTTTATTGAAGCCAACAAAATTAATATTTCCTAGATTATTTTCGAGTTAAAAAATTTTTATTCATGATTAAAACATTTAAGAAACCCATTTATTTATTTTCTATTTTATTCACAAATAATAAATTATTTTTAAAAAACAATGCAATTATTTTAAAGTTTAATTAAAATAGTTTCAAACTTCAACTTTAAATACAAAAAATATACAAACGACTTCAATATCCTTGAGTGTTTCAACGTTTTTATTTTTTGGCTTTTGCGATTTACACGAGAGTACAAATATTCCTTAATTACAAGATCTCTAAACATTAAATTTTTTTATATAAAATAATTTATAGTTAGAAATGTAAACTTGTAACGGCCTAAGTTTGTATGAAAATCCGTTTCATAACCCCTTTATTAACCTAATTTTTTTATAACTTAAGCCGTAAAAAACTTAAATTTTAATTTAAAAATTTTTAAATTTTAATTTAAATGTTTTGAATACAATTTTAATTTACAGGTTTGAATTTGTTAAATAACTCTTATTTGAGAATAACTTTTATTTGAAAATAAGAAAATGTGTTCACATACAAATTATGCGTGAAAAAAAATTGTCTATTTTATTTAATAATATTTTCCCGAATACCCGGGAAATTCCGGGAATGCCTAAAAAAATATCCCGATTCCCGGGAGCTCGAAAAAGTCGGGAATTTAAAAACCGTAGTGTCAGGCTGTATTTACAGTTCACTATCTTTTCTAGAGGACTCTACAACCTTCCTGTACTAAGAACATCTCTAGAGGGAAGCGAACTGACACCAAAGTAGTCTCGTGATATGTCTTTGGTGGTAGGGACTTGTTCACTTTATATGAATGTGACCTATCACTTTAACATGGGTTTGTCATTGGAGGGGGTCAATTGACACCTAACGGTCACCATATGACAAGTGACACATCTACTCTAATGAAAGAGTTAGTTACTACAAGAGTATTATTTAAATAAAACAAGTCAATAAAACTAAATTTAAGAACTAAATTCTAGAAAGTCCCAAAAAATGTGTTACACCACCGGTGAATACTGTACTGTAGTTCATTCCTTTTTCTACCTCTTGGTTCTTTATAAACCAGTTAAAGGATTGATTCTCCTTTCACTGGTCATGAGTTCTTTCTTTTTGTACTTGTCCTATTTTCACAAATCCCAGGACCAGTCTGCTGGAACAATTGACACAAATTTCCCGCACGGATATTAGAAAATAACTATTATACATTTAAATCTAAAGTCTACTTTTAGGTAAAACAAATATGTTACCATTTCTAGAGAATTCCGTACAGTGGAGTAGAAATTCAATTACGCATAAAAATTTTAAATAACCAAAATTATACTTGCATGATAGCTAAACCCCTAGAAATAAAAATATGTAATTCTTAGATAAATTAAATTTCGCAAAAATATTGCTCTTCTTTTTGAAGTCTTAGATGAATATAAAAAAAAGTTTCATACCGAATGACAAACTTAGCACACCAAAAAACTTTAAACAATTTAAGGATGTTTGAAGAGAATGTTTGCTTGTTGATACCGCTGATAATGCAATTAAAGAAGTAAAAAAGATTAGTAGTTTGAATAACATCAGAAGTCAATTAGCATTTGTATTTTCCAACTTCGACTATATCGGTGAAACAATAACTAATTAGGAGCGATAATACTCGAGGTAAATTAATTGATATTGCAGAAAGTAAAATTAACAAAAATAGCTCGAAAAATTAAGAAAACAAAAATCCAAAACGTTTTGCTAAAAAATTAAGGATTTTAAAATAATAAATGAATATCACATATTTTCTAATCTGATCTGGAATCAAAGTGAGATCTGAAAATGAATGTTCTCCAAATGCATTGGCTTCCTTTAAGGAGTCTTCAATAACTGCGGTTGACGTTAAGAGATCATTTTCCATGTACAAAAGTGTTTTGCGTCTGAACTGGCAAAGTTTTACTTTTGATAAAACAATACTTATTTGTTCAAACAAATAAAAACTTTAATTAGTTATTTAAGTTTTTTAAAGAAATTTTTAATAATTTTGCACCAAATACCAAAATGATTATATAGATTACTTAAAATTTGAAAATTGTGAATATTTATTTTTTTTAATAAAACATATTTTTAATTTTATTTAAAAAAATTATCAAAAAACTTTGCCGTTTCAAACAATATGTTAATTGATTTAATTAAATATAGCTCAGGTTTTGACAATTCTTAACAACAATTCTACAGGCTAAAGTTGTTTTATTTTAAACGAAAAAATCAATTACACAGAATAAAATGTTGCCCCAATTAAAGCATTTATCAAAAACCAAATCAGTTTTAATTAAAAATTGAATCAAGTGAGTTAAACGTTTAGTAAGGTGAATTCAACGTTTAACTGTTACTATTAATTTGTTTGCTGGTGCAAATTAATAGTATCAATCAAGCTTTTAACTAACTTGATTAAACGTTTAATGCACTTGATAAAACGTTGAGCTCACTTGAATAAATTTGTAATTAAAGCTGTTTTTATTTTTGATTAATGCTTTTTAATTGGGGCAAATTTTTTTTTCTGTACAATTTGGTGTTATTTAATTAATATTTTAATTCAACATTTGCTTCAAAACAACTAAAGTGTTATTTAATTTAAAATTATATTTTGAATTTTCTTTCAACTAAAAAAAATAATTGATTCAATTATCAAATTAATTAAATTAAAATATTTGTTAGTTTGAAATAACTAATTAGTGGGAACTGAGACCAAACACATGAATTTGGACTGACACTAACTGTTTTGTTTTATGTTCTCTTCAAGCACTTGAAACTTGAAGAGTACTGGGCCACAACAAATCTTAATCGGTTTTATGTTTAAAATAAAATATTTTAAACTTGTAGAATTGTTGTTGGGAATTGTCGAAACCTGAGCTTTATTTAATTAAATCATTAATTCAATTAACGTATTGTTTGAAATGGCAAAGTTTATTGATAATTTTTTTTTTTAATTAAAATTTTTTTTTTTTTTTTTTTTCTCATTATTTATTTATTGAATCTTCATATATTAAATATGAACTAACAATAATTAATCAAATCTTATACTAATACTTTATTTTTGTCCTGCCAATGCTAGACGAAAATTTTTCTCCTCACGGTTTCTGTTCACATATGTAGATGTTCAGCGGTTTTCCCTTCGGATGAGTCCTGCGGTATCTCTTCTCCTTAATCTAGAGTGTCCACTGTCATTTAAAATATTTCGAGCAAGTGGATTTGGGTGCGACTCAAGCCTTTTTAAATATTTTGCTGCGTACTTCGTAATAATAGTTTTTACTAATGGCACATTGAGATCCTTGTGAATATTAGAGTTTTTAACATACCAGGGAGCGACTGTGATTATTCGAAGAAGTTTATTTTGGCGCCTTTGAATTTTTTCGATATTTGAGGCCGAGGCAGTGCCCCATAGCTGAATACCGTAGCACCAGATTGGCTTCAATATAGAGTTATAAAGTAGAAGTTTGCAGTCGAGGCTAAGAACAGAATTTCTTCCAATAAGCCAATATATTTGAATTGCTTTTAGTTTCATTTGTGTTAGTTTTGCTTCTATATGGCATTTCCATGTCAAACGCCGATCTAGATGAATACCGAGATATTTTACATGCGATTGCTGGGGCACTAATTGATTATTGATTTTAATAGGGGGACATGACTCCCGACGCAAGGTGAATGTTATATGTACGCATTTTTGCTCATTGACCTTTATCCTCCATTGTTTTAACCACTTTTCCAGTTCAAATATATGATCCTGCAAGTAACGGGATGCTTCATGACAGTTTTCGTGTACGCTTAGAAAAGCTGTATCATCAGCAAATGTTGAAGTAAGGGTGTGGTTGTTTGTTGGCATGTCTGAGGTATAAGAGTGGGCCCATGATGCTTCCCTGAGGGACTCCAGCGTCAATTGGCTGAGGAGAACTTATAAAATCACATTCTTTAATAATAAACTTTCGGCCGACTAAGTAGCTTTCTAACAGCTTGTGTGTGTTTACTGGTAAGTTTAGCTTCAATTTATGTAATAACCCTTCATGCCAGACTTTATCAAAAGCTTGGGAAACATCGATGAAGAGGGCGGAACAATATTTTTTTTCTTCAAAGGCTTTTCTTATGGCGTTTACTATACGATGGGTTTGTTCGATTGTGCTATGTTCTCTTCTAAAGCCGAATTGATGGTTAGGAATACATCTATTTACATTTATAATTGGGGCTAATTTTGACACTAACAGCTTCTCAAACAGCTTTGATATATTAGACAATAAGCTTATAGGTCTATATGACTCAACTTTTGTAGGATCCTTTCCTGGCTTAGGTATCATTGTAACTAAGGATACTTTCCATTCTTGTGGGTAGTATTCAAGGCGTATAATAGCATTAAAAATTAAAAGAATAATTTTCTTTGCTATGCGGGGTAGCTCTAAAAGCATTTTGTTGCTGATCTTATCAAAACCAGGGGCTTTCTTGGGGTTTAAATTATGAATAGTCTTTTCGATTTCTTTTATCTCAAATCTAAGGGGAACAGCAGCTCTAACAGCAACTGGTGGCAACTCGACTACAATATCGGGAGATGTATGCGGGGTAAATACGTTTTTCAAATGATTAACAAAAAGATTTCCTTTTTCTTCATCATTTCGTGCCCAACTTCCATTTAAGTTTCTTAATGGTGGTTTAGTGATAACTGGTCTATTAAGATTTCTAGCTGCACGCCATAATGAGTAGTCTGATTGAGAAGTTGCATCAAGTTCCTTAAGATATTTTTCCAGGGAAGCCGTTTTCTGAGACTGCAGTAACTTTCTTAGCCTTTTTGTGCACTCTTTTAGTAAATTCTTAAGTTGAGGGGATCTATGCAATTGCCATTCTCTTCGAGCTCTCCTTTTTTCAGTCAAGAGACGCTCAACATCTGCAGAATATATTTTACTATTTTTGGTTTTTTTGAGGGTTATACTAGAATGTTGAACAGCTAGTTTCAGATAACTGTCAAAATTTACAATAGAAATATCCACATTCTCCGGTGTACTAAGCGGAATATTTTCAGTGCAGTGGGTACTGAGATATTTTTTATATTTTAACCAATTTATTTGAGTGGCTGACGTCACTAAGTTATCAGACGGAGATACAATTCTATTAGGATTTGTTATTGTAAGAATTGTAGGTGTGTGATCAGAAGATAGTTCTAAGGAAGCTTCAACATAAATCGTTTCTACGGGGATGTTTTTAACCACTCCAAAATCGATAACATCTGGAACTTTTTGCTGATCAGAAGGCCAATATGTTGGTTGTCCGCTCGCGACCACATTTAGATCCATTTTACAAATTGTGTTAAACAAAACACGACCCTTAGGTGTAATAAGTCGTGAACCCCAGAAAGTGTGTTTAGCGTTATAATCGCCAGCAGCCAGGAAGCAAGGTCCTAATGATTTGAAATATTTATTATATTGGCTTTCTGATATAGAAAATCTAGGTGGGGAGTATAAAGATGAAATTACTATGTCTCGATTTAATTCCTCAACGCAAATGTTCGTTGCTTGGAGATAGTCTTCACGATGATCACTCATTAAGTAGTGTTTTACTCGGTTCTTTATCAAAATGGCAGAACCGCCACAAGCTCTGTCTCGAGGGTCCTTGGTATCATATAATATATAACCATTGATTTTAAACGTATTTCTTGAGGTCAGATGAGTTTCAGAGACCATCATAACATCAATTTGTTTATTTTTAAGGAAGTATTCTAGTTCATTTTTATGTTGGCGGATGCCGTTTGCGTTCCAAAAGCAAATTTTTAAACAGTTCATGGCTTGTTTAGTACAGCTTGCAATAACATCGATTGCATTCTTAGCATTTCTTGCATCATGTTACCCATTGTGTTGGTAAAATTGTTAACTGTTTGCACTAATGTTTCCATAGTTTTTTCTAGCCGAGTTAAATTAGAAATGGGAATTTCGTCGTTATTTGGTACATCACCTTGAAGTTGCATAGGATTAGATTTTAATACATTAGCGTACGAGGTTCTGTTATTATTTGGCTGAGGCATCTGGACGCCGTACGTGTTTCCTTGATTAGTTGCCTGCGTTTGAGGGGGATTAAGTTTCTGTCCAACAGAACGCTTGACAATCGAATATACCGGGCATCCTCTATAGTTGGCAGTGTGGTTACCACCACAGTTGCTACATTTTTTTACGTTAGGGTCATTTTTGGACTTATCGCACCGGACGGTACCATGTAATTCTCCACATACGACGCAAACAGGGGGTAAATGGCAGTATGCCCTAGTATGACCAAATTCTTGGCAGTTTAAACACTGAACGGGCCCATTTCTTTTGTGCGGCTCCTCTATCGTGATTTTTCTGTACAGAATGTATTTTAAACTGTAAATGGGATGCGTTTCATTTTTTTTTAGCTTAACATCGCCGGGCTCTAACTCCACTCGAAATAGTGGTTGGGGATTTTTTTCCCTATTTTTAATATTTGTAACATTTTTTATTTTGAAGCCCTTTTCTTCTAAAAATGTTTTTATTTCGTCTGGGTCCACGCATGAGTCAATGCCCTTTATCACAACCTGAAGACCTTTGCTGCTTTTCAGTTGGTATGTATAGAAGCTTTTTTTAAGTGCTTCAAACTTATTAATTATTTTGCGAAAATCATTCTCGTGATTAACCTGTATTTTTGTTTCGTTTATATTACCACGCTTGATTGCAGCTACGTAAAACGAATTTTCACCTATCACCGAGATTAAACTTTTTATAAGCTCACTTGAGTTTTGCTCTCTAAGGTATATCGGGGGTGGCTTTGACGTTTTTATGACGTTAGGTGCTTCAGAAGATTCATCCTCCAGAATTGCAAAACGATTTTGCGAGTTTATTCTATCAAAAGATGGAACTTTCGAGGCAGAGGCTACAGCTGAAGAGGCAGGGCTGCGACCACGTTTAAGCACTGTTACATACCTGTCCATACCAACTTGCACTTGTGGTTTTTGACAAATTTTTTCTTGTTTGTTTTCCATTACGTCTTTGTTCGAGTTTATGTTGTCAATGGTAACGCTTGTATTGTTTTCTGTTGTTGTATTTATTTCCACATTGCTTACACTAGCATGAGTATCATTTATTTTTGTTGTTGTTTCATTGTTATTACTCATATAGAGTTGTTTTTGTTTTTTTCACCGTTTTTTTATTTTTAATTTTTGTTAACTGTGCTCTTTTTATTATGTATAATGTTGTTACACCGAGATAATAAAAGAAAAAAGAATAAATATTTTTTTTGCACAGATTATTTGCAAGTATGTATGTGCGTACATACATACATATGTAGGTATATTTTTTTACTTGTATTTTTTTTCTTAATTTTTTTTTTTTTTTTATTTTTTTATTGTTCACTTTTATATTGAGCGTCCAAATTCGCTTGTTAAATTAACTAATTTATGTTAAAAAAAAGAACCGTATGCGGAGTTAAAAGAAACACGTCTTTTCTCATCGAGCACGACCGACTGAATTAAAATGATCAATTATTGTTGTATTATCTTTGTAGAATCGCCACAGGTCCACAATAAATATTCAACATTATCATTTATTGAAAAAAAAAAAAAAAATTCACAATTTTAAATGTTTACAATTTTTAGTAATCAATATAATCATTTTAGTCATAGGTGTAAAATCAACAAATTGTTTGTTTGATTCTATAAATTTGGCGATTCGAGACAATTTTTAATTTTTTCTGTGTTCTAATAAATATTAACCCCCATATTCATAAAAATAATTTCAGGTTTGTGAAACGAATTTACTGTGAAAATTTGTTAAGTACACCTTTTATTAATCAAAAATATTTTTTATGAATATGGGGGTATGTCTATTTCAAATTTTATCAAATTTAAAAAGTTTAAAGCCCAAAGATTTTTTATTAACATACAGTTGTCGGCTTAGCAGTTTTTTCTTTATAACTTTTGGATCCGATCAACACCAAAATAGAATTTAAATTGAAAAATACATAATTTAAGAAGCTAAAAAATTAAATAAACATGCATAATCTATAAAGCAAAAATTTAAATTGAGCTGTGACACATTTTTAAATACGCTTGGAAAACAGAAAACTCGCTAGCATTTTAAATATTACTTATCCATAGTGCTCTATTTAAAAACGCTCTAGTGCGGGTCTATAACGATATACAGGATCCTTCGGCAACATTAATAATTGAATACTCTTTTGCTATCTTTATGTTTGTTTTTACAGACATCTTGGCATTTTTTTTTTATTATAGTTTATATAATTTCCCCCCAAAAAAACCAATTTTTTTATCAAATTATTAATTCTGACCCAAAAACATGTATATGACAGTCCTGATCTGCCAGAAACTGCTTACAAGTGATAATATTGCAATTGAATTGTTCCTTAATTGAGTTTAAAATTTTTTTTGCTCTTTTTAAATTTATTTTAAATTTAATTATATTATTATTATTTCTATAAATCTTAAAAGATAATAGCGTGTGACGTATGATTAATATTTAATTAGTTTAATACTCGTAAGCATTAAATATAAATCATACGCCATGTTAAATTTATAAAGATTACAAAAAAAAAAATATATGTATATAATATTTCATATTAATATTGTCATATTTTATGTAAATATTGCAAAAGAAAAATATACAACCAGGGCAAGTTTTTATAAGAACCAAAAAATAAAAATGCGTAACGAAAACATATTAAAAAAGAAAAAATATTGTATTCAGCATTTTTTATTTTTCGAATTTATTCTATGAGCTAAATTTCAGTTATGTATTTTATAAAGCTTTTTTGTAATAGTTCTATTCCTTAAATTTTTAGGAATGAAATTATACACTCCCAGACTATTATTATATCGATACCTTCCCATAAGAATGTATTAAGCGACATTTCGAAAATTGTGTAGGAAACGAAAAAAACGTCTTATTTAGTTATTTATTTGTGTATTTTATTAAAAGGAACATATTTGGAAAGCGATTTTCAGAATACAAAACATGACATCATTGCAAAACCAAAATTTTGATCAGATAAAAAGTTTTTGTCGCTTAGTACATTTTCGTGGTCAAGACATTGGCGCTTGATACAATGGTAAATGGCGCTTAAAACATTGACATGAGCACAAAAAATAAGGGTTTGAAATAAATTTTGTCGTTTAATTCATTTTTTATTTTTTCTGTTAAACAATAAAATAAATAAAAATCTATATAAAAAGTAACAAAACATTTATTTCAAAACAAAAAATCAAATACGGAAATTTTAAGATAATTAATAATCATTTTGATTGTCAGACAAATCATCTTCTTCGTCTGTCTCTGCCAATTCGTCTTCTTTCTCACCAAATGTATTTTTTATAATATCCTCGTATTCTTGTATGTATCGTTTTATAAAAAAATTATTTAAACTCAAAGACAATCATATTCTGGAATGTTATAAGCGACAAAAATGGATCAAGTTCTAGTTGGATGAGTGTGCTAAGCGACAATTTCGGTTAAACTAAGCGACATCTAACAAAATTTTTGTGTGGACCTTTTGTTGCTTACGACAATTACATTTTTAAAAATATGGCTTAGCATAATTTCTTTGGCGGATAATACAAATTTCAGGGAGCAACATTATTCCAGTGAGAAAACTTGACGGTTGATACAATTTTATTTTCTCTCTAGTTTTCTTTGCATCCATGATAGGGCAGCGAAACCCAGGCCAAAATGTGGTATAGTTCCACATCAAAAAGTCATTTTCGAAAAAAGTGTCGCTTAATACATTCTTATGGGAAGGTATCGATATTATTATATTTTGTTTTTTTTTAGAAAATTTTTGATTGAAACCATTAGTTATATCATAGACCAAGAGATAATGGCCCATTCTCAAATTCAAATAAATGTATATGTATACTTTAAACTAAAACCACCTTTAAGTGCATATGAACACCATTGTTCAAAGTATACTTTAGAAAAAGGCGACTTTATTTTTGACTATGATTATGATTATAAAAATCGATTATACTATAAGTTTAGAAATTTAATTTGACTAAATGTATACTGGCTATACGAATGTGTCATTAAGCCCATTATATTCTACTCGCAGCTGTTTTGTGGCCCGCGCTCAAGGGGAAGTGTCATTCAAACTAAGTTTGAACGTATAATGAGAATGGTGGCAATAACGGTAACAGAAGCCATTAGAAAAACACCCCCTTAGCCATTGTTTATGATCTGAAACTGGTTGCCAGCAAACATTTTGGTGAAAAAGTTACCTGCGAACGCGGGTGTAAGACTTGGGGCCACTAGAGCTTGGAGGAATTACAATATCGGACACGCTAAAATCCTGGTAGAGATAAATTTAAACAGAAAAATTGATTATGTCACACCTGAGCCAATCTTTGATCCTGGCTTCATCACAAGCATCTTGGATAACGTGGTTAACTATAATGACCAACCAATTTCCTCCAATGCGATTCAGATATTCACTGACGGGTCAAAGACACTGCATGGTGTCGGTTCTGGTATATACTCCGAGCAGCTAAACTGGATCATTCCTATAAGGCTGCCGGATCACTGCAGTGCCGCTCAAGCCGGAATAATGGCCATCTACACAGCCGGGAGACAAATTCGGTACGGTGAAGTATCTGGCGGGGATATTCACATTATTACTGGTAGCAAGGCGGCCATAAGATCCCTGGAGAATGTATTCATCATATCGAAAATTGTGTAAGAATGCCGGATGTCTCTGGAGGAGATAGCGAGAGATTCAGTGGTTACCTTTAAGTGGGTCCCCGTACCCAGGGAAATACATGGAAACTGTATGGCGGACTCATTAGCGCATGCAGGCACCAATTTGAATCAAAACGATTCAACATATGATATAGGTGTTTCGCTCCCAAGGATTAGGCAACTTATTTCACACAAGTTTTATCTTATTGCCGGTCAGAGATGGCTTGATGAAACCACTTGTGGGGAAACCAGAAAATGTTGGCCCATTATAGACGAAGAAAGGACTAGGCGGGTATTACAGCTTTCCAGTCATCACCTTAGGAACCTAATTGCGGTTATAAAGAGCCACTGGCCCATTGGGAGGCACGCCCAAAGGCAAGGGCTCCCTTACAATGACCTATGTAGATGTTGTGGTGATGAGGAGGAGTAAGAGTCAACGGAGCATCTTCTGTGTCATTGTCCGGCCTTCAGAGATCTGAGACTTAAACTTTTTGGCCGACGAACCATTAGAGACAAAACGTGACTCTCTAATATTGATTTAAATATGATCCACTCCTTTATTGAATCGACTGAGTGAGAATAATAGCAGGCAGGTAACATAGGACCCTTGGGAGATGGTGAGACATGTTAATACAACGGGAAGTAATCAATGGACCCAAATGAGCCGTGCTTCAGTACGGCTGCCAATGGAACCTAACCTAACCTACTTGGACTAAATCTTGCAAAAGGCCTTCATACAACCGTAAAGGTCAGAAAATCATAAGTTTGTTAAAAAGTTGCAAAAATGCATAAATATTAGGAATATCGATTATTCGAATGTTGTCGAAACCCGGTTTTCGAATAATCCGAATAGTAGCTATTTTAAAAAACCCGGTTCAAGGTTAAGCATTTCTAAAATAACCGGATAACCGGTTTTAATTCGAATACATAAAAACAGAAAAACCAACAAAGTTTTTGTAATAAAACGTTAATTTGAATAAAAACAAAACAATTCAAAAAGGTAAGGAACCAACAAAATACACAGATATGACTTAGGGTATGTTCAGACCTAGCAAATATTTGACGATAAAATCCAAGGAAAGTGTGACCAGAAAATTGCTCATATTTTATCTTTATTTTATTAAGTAGATAATTGGATTAATTTAGAAATAAAAGGCTGCATGAATAACTTCATTAACGAACATACTGAAATGTTTATTCAATGAAGTTCGTATTCAAATAAATTTCAGACCACTGAACAAACTGTTGTTTTATTCATCCTACTAGCAAACACATTTCGTTTCATATGGCAAACACAAAGACTTTGTTCAATGAAACGACTTTTGTTTTACAGTTTTCACTCTCTCTCATTTTTTTTATATAAATACTCAATAGCAATGTTGCCACTTAGTAAATTTATGTAATTTTTTCTTTTTTGTTACCTTTACAATAATATATGTAATTTGTAAAGCATTTTTTAAATTAAATTTAAATTTTTTTCCTAACAACTTTTTTATGTACTTCCAAGCAAAACACATTGCTAAAAATGTTTTAGAAGTTTAAAAATGTACATTAAAAACAATTAATTTACATTGAAAAGAAAGTAAAATCTGTATTATTTTTATTATTTTAATATTAATGTACTTCCTTATCTTGTTGCTTTTACTTTTCATGGTTATTTTTGTTATTTTTATCTTTCCTAATGTTTTTCATTTCTTTCAACTGGCAATACTGACTTAAAAATAAATGTGTTTTTCCATGAACTTATGCGACATTTATTCAGTGGTTGTTTTATTTCAGAGTTGTTGGTATTCATATTCTCCTGTTTAAGTAAACAAAAACATTGCATCTTACTCGTCTCTTAAATTGCGTGTGTTTGTTGCTTTCATTTCGTAGTTATTCAACGAAATAAATTCAAAATTATAATGAAAGTTTCATAAACATCATTATTAAGTTTCATGCAGTTTCATGCAAACTGTTTAATGAAGTTTGATCTAGGCAAATGTTTTGCAAAAGCAAATAAAAAAGTTATAGGAATTTAGTATATTTATTATTTGAGATTCAGTAGACTTCAACCATATTTTTGAAAAGTTGCAAACAAGACCTCTTAGCCAGGATTATATATTTAAAATTATTTTGCTTCAGCATTAGAGAAACAAATAGTAATATGAACATGCTTTTTGTATGAAATATCTTTTCATTCGTCGACCGCGATTTAAAACCTTCCATGACATTCTTTTATTTCTTCAATTTAGTTTTTGGTGTTTAAATATATATGATCAATTTTTTCCTTATCGTTGATTCCGCAAGAATGTTGAAGTTTAAAGCATGAAGAAATGCTAGGACTACTTAGAGTTTTTAGTGCCTTAACGGGCATTCCGTCCTCGGCAACACAACGGGCTAATATTTCACCCAGTGATGGTATTTTAGTAAAGTATTATTTGTCGTCTCTTTAGATCTACTTCGAACGGAGTTAAGTTTTATTTGGAGCACATTTATGTCAAGCATGTGGACTAATTAAAGGTGGTTAATAAGTCGTGACGTGGATGAAGCTTTACAACTTACCATTTTAGGGCACTTCATGTATCTTTCATTTTGAAATTCCGTTCGAAATATATCCAAAGACGACATCTGTATAAAAATATATTAAATAATTAGTATTGTGGATATTTTATTAAACTGTTAATGGTTTTTAATCCAAATTTAGATATTTTTAATTAGGCTTTAGTTCATTGAGTTTAATTTTCATTAAATTATTTTTATAAAGACAGACATTTTACAACATTAAATTAATTAAATTTTTTTTGATAATTTTTCATTCTTGACTGCGCTGAGATTTGAACCCATGCTTTCACGGACAGGTTGCCCAGAGTAGTTTCGATTGTAACCACACAATCTCTTCAGTGGGGTTTGCCGTCTTTACTCACTCGGCTATTGAAGCCGGATGACGTCAATAGTCAAACATCAAACCTTAAATCAAATGGTATTTCACATTGGCAGATCGAAATTGGCTTTTGAATGAATAATTATATATTTTAATTGATTTTCATGTTCTTCCTAACTTCTGTTTTTTCGTACTTTTTGTCAATAATTCTTCTTGAAATCCAAAGTACATTTTTGTTTTTTTCCTGTTTTTGTCTGTCTTTTTTCTTGTTGAACTTTTTCACCACAACTTGAAGGACTAATGTAAACATAGCTCGTGCCTTAGCTGTTAACAATAATTAGTGTTGTGGTTATTTTATTGAACTGTTAATGGTTTTTAATCCAAATTTAGATATTTTAATTAGGCTTAAGTTCATTTTCATTAAATTATTTTAATGGAGACAGGAATTTTACAACATGAAATTAATTAAAATTTTTTTAAATATTAAATGTTTAGAATATTTACTTTTTAACTGAACACTTTTTTGTAGTATTTGGAATCGTTTTTGGTTTTTTTTTTGCAAGAACACACGCTTTTTTAAGCGATTTGTATTTACATTGTTCATACTGATTTTTGACTCTTATTAAATTTTATTTTGACTTTCCTCATAAAAAAGTTTAAGTTTGCCCCAAAATATTCAATTTGAAAAATACTTAAATTACGGGTGCATTTACAACAAGAGTAAGAAAAACGTATAAAATTTAAGGGCATAATAAGCCAGTCAAATCGCTTGGCAAACATGCACTTTGTTTTTGCTTTTGTTTGCCAATAAACCAATAAGCGAATAAACAGCACAATCATATTTCGTACAAACCAAAATTTTTCATTTTAGTTTTGTTTTCAAGGAATGTAGACGACGATTGTGCTGCGGCAATTTTTCTCGCTAGTTGTTTAAAACGGAGAAGAAATATAAAAGAAAGAATAATAATTTGGAGCAAAGAGTGCTCTCAATAACGTACTGTTTTGGGGCAAACAATGCTGCTCAAAAAATTATAATTTACGGTTGAAATTGATTTTATTGCTTCTTCTTCTACGTCTTTACTCTGCAACGTTTTCGCTGAAATTATTACTTTTAGCCCTAGACACCACAAAAAGTTTGACAACTATCCAACATCTCTGCCATATATTAAAAATTTTTAATATTTCTACAAACGGCACAAAATATTTGTACAAACGCAAAAGTTTGGCATGTTTGCCAAGCCTTTTGTGTGGTTTATTATGCCCTTTACACATTATTAAAAACCCGGTTTATTATACAAAAATAACCGGTTTATTCGATATTCTAAAAATGGACATATTAAAATAACGGCTGGGGCCAAACTAAAATAACTGGTTTATAATAACGGTTCGATCTCCCCAGTAAATATGCAACCAAATGCATTTTTCTAACATTCTAGTCAAATAAGCAAAAAAAAAAAAACTATTTTGGAAAACTTTCCCTGTATACCTATAACGTATAAAATTCAAATGCCCGCAAACATTAAGGGATAAAAATAGATGACAGATAAATTTTACAAAGTTGGTTTAACTCCATGTGTGTGTGCTTGTATGTGTGTGTGTTATTTTTATTTTTTTTTTGTCATACTTCAACATCTGGTCACATTAATATGATAAAAATTGTTTATGGATATAGAAAAATAAAAAAAGAAAAACAAACCAGAATATAACGAAAAAAATAAGGGAATAAAGCAAAAAAAAAAAAAAAAAAAATAACCAACAATTTATAATTTGTATGTATGTGTGTATATGTATATCAGGAATACTTATATTTACATAAATTCATACATACATATGAATATGGAATACTGTATGTATGAATGAATACCCTTTAGGAAATGTCACTATGTCACACAATTGACATATTCATCATTACTAGTGACTTTTCATACCCCAGACAATGTTGGTTACTATAGACATGTTTAACATGTGCGTGTCATTGAAAATCTACTACTGACGTTGGTACGTTTCACTAGGTAGTTCACTAGGTAGTTCTTTTGGGACCATTTGTGGTCTTCGGAACAGAGAATCACTGGTACATTTTAGTAAATCTAGTCAACAATTATGGTAATTTTTGAAAGTAGATGTCGAAATGAAAATTGCAAATTTGTAAACATTTAATTATCTCAATAAAAAATAAATAAGAATACGAATTTCAGAAACCGGTTCATATTGTACAACATCTATCATTTACAAGATCTCTTAGAAACCCCCCAAATTTTTATATCTTGTATACATAATTCAATATATGAACAATCATTTGGTGTACAAGCTGCGCGTTTTTGGAATTAATTGTCAAGGAATTTGCGCTCTTTTTTCAATGTCAGTAGCAACTTTTAAGCGTAAACTTCTTGATATTATTTTTTATATGCTGATAATAAGGGTTATTAAACATTTGTTTGTGGGAGTCGTTAGGATGCATGGATATTCTCATAGATGATAAAATACTTGTAATATAATTGTTATCGGCCAAATGGCTACATGTATTACAAATGGATAAATAAATAAATTAATAAATAAATATATAAATAAATAAATAAATAAATAAGTAAATAAATAAATAAATAAATAAATAAATATATAAATAAATAAATAAATAAATAAATAAATATATAAATAAATAAATAAATAAATAAGTAAATAAATAAATAAATAAATAAATAAATTCATAACCAATTTTTTTTTTATAAAAGACAAATATGAATACAACTACAATTCGTGTTGGAAAAAAACCAGCCAATTGTAGGGGAATGTAAGAAAGAAAAATTGACGGTTTATTGTTGTGTCTTGGTTGAAGTTTTGATATTGTGACATTTAAGACCTGAGTGTTTAAAATTCTTATTCACTTCATGGTCTTACTTGTATAATATTTTTAGCTTTTCTAAAGTATTTGGAAAAAGTTTCCTGACGAGCTGGCCTTAGCAATTCATAAATTAATAGTAGACTGTTCGTTGACAAAGTCGCCAAAAAGTCGCCAAAATAGTCGAAAAAACTGGTGACTGGGAGGCATTTGCACCCAGGTTTCCTTCAGGGTATGTAAGTGTTCTACACATACAGACATGCTACTTTATGACATACCTTAATGCTTTTCTTAACCGTAACTGGGGATTTTATTTTTGTAAAATTATGCGAATTGAATAAATCAAAATGAAATGAGAAAGGAGGAAAACAAAAGTATTAAGCACACTTACACACACACACACACACACACACACACACACAAACACGCACACTCACATTCACACAGATTTATTTAAACATCGACAAGCTGACTTACTGACTGATAAGCGTAACAAATTTTTATATACCGTAACAATAACTGACTAAATGTGGCCAAATTTTTCTTTGTAGTAAATGAAAAAAAAAAAAAAATACTTTAACGACAACACATTTAATCAAGAGGGGGCCTAAAGAAATAATACGAAACTACTTACGTAATCGTATGCAAATATTAATGACATCGCTGTTACTCATGCAAACAATACAAACAAACAAACTTCACAACACAGACAAAACAGGGGGAAGTATAACCCAAATACATTGTGTATATGCCTTTAAATTATAATTCTTTACTGTTTTCAGTGCCTGCATAACTAACGCGAGAGGTCTGGGTTTGGAGGCCTTTTTTAAAAAACAAAAAGGAAAGAAAGATTAACGAGCATGTTCTGAAAATCGAAATCAACTGAAATTTAAATCAATTAAGATTTTCAGTTCAATTTCATTCTGTCTGTCGCGGTCGTTGAAGATAGACGTGTTTTCTAAACTCGGCATACGGTTTATTTTTTTTGAACAAATAAAGTATAAAAAAAGTAAATACAAGAAAAAGAAAAAAAAAAAAAAAAAAAATTACATGTATGTACATACATACATAAACACACATTTTTTTCATTATCGGTGTTGATAAACAATAACAAATAAGAAGAGCACAACTGTAAACAGTAAAAGAAAAAAAAACTCTTATGAGTGCAAACAGTAGAAATGCATATATCACAGTGAGTGTTAGCGAAAAAAATACAGAAATAAAAAAAAGAATCGATGATAGCAAATACCTAACGGCTAAACCTATTACTCGTACGCGATCCCTCTCGCCGTCTGTATTTAATAACACGGTTGATACAATAACAAATACAATACCTGCTAGCGTTACCTCAACAGCAAAAACAATTTTAATAAGTGATGTAAATATTAACCCCCAATCAGGCATAATAGAAAACTCAGTATCACCTTCGGTGTCTAATAATACGGTTGATATTAATACAATAAAAAATATAAAACCTGCAAGCGGTGCCTCAGCGGCAAAAACGATTTTAATAAGTGATGAAAATATTACCCTCAAATCAGGCATGATGGAAAACTCAGCTCCACAAGTAAAAAGTGGTCAAAAGCCTCAAGTACAAGTTGGTATGGACAGGTACATAACAGTGCTTAAACGGGGTCGCAGCCCTACCTCTGCAGCAGTTGCTTCGGCCTCAAAAGTACCATCTTTTGATAAAATAAATTCTCAAAATCGATTTGCAATTCTGGAGGATGAATCCTCTGAAGCACCAAACGTCATAAAATCGTCCAAGCCTCCCCCGATATATCTTAGGGAGCAAAACTCAAATGAGCTCATAAAGAGTTTGATATCGGTGATAGGTGAAAATTCGTTTTACGTAGCTGCTATCAAGCGTGGTAGTATAAACGAGACAAAAATACAAGTCAATAATGAGAATGATTTTCGCAAAATTATAAACAAATTTGAAGTACTTAAAAAAAACTTTTATACATACCAACTGAAAAGCAGTAAAGGTCTCCAGGTAGTGATTAAGGGAATTGACTCATGTGTGGACCCAGAAGAGGTAAAAACATTCCTCGAAGAAAAAGGCTTCAAAATAAAACATGTAGTAAATATAAAAAATAGAGAAAAAAAACCCCAACCACTTTTTCGAGTGGAGTTTGAACCCGGCGACGTAAAGCTTAAAAAAAATGAAACGCACCCTATTTACAATTTGAAATATATTCTCTATAGAAGAGTAACTATAGAAGAGCCACACAAAAGAAATGGTCCCGTTCAGTGTTTAAACTGTCAAGAATATGGTCATACTAAGGCATATTGCTATTTACCCCCTGTTTGCGTAGTATGTGGTGAATTACATGGTACAGATCTTTGCGATAAGTCTAAAACCGACCCCAACGTAAAAAAATGTAGCAACTGTGGCGGTAATCACACTGCCAATTATAGAGGATGCCCTGTATATACCATCGTCAAGCAGTCAGTTGGACCGAAAACTAATCCCCCTCAAATGCAGGTAACAAATCAAGTAAGCACTGGTGACATTCAGGCCCCGCAGCCTAGTTATAACAGAACCTCTTATGCTAACGTCGTAAAATCAAACCATGCGCCAACGCAAGGTGCTGCGCCAAGTAATGATGAAACTCCAGTTTCAAATTTAAGTCGTCTGGAAAAAACCATGGAAACATTAGTGCAAACAGTAACTAATTTTACGAACACAATGGGTAATATGATGCAGGAAATTCTTAGAATGCAATCGATGTTATTGCAATCTGTACTTAACAGGCCATGAACTGTTTAAAAATCTGTTTTTGGAACGCGAACGGCATCCGCCAACATAAAAATGAATTAGAATACTTTCTTAAAAATAAACAAATTGATGTCATGATGGTTTCTGAAACTCATTTGACCTCAAGAAATACGTTTAACATCAATGGTTATATACTATATGATACCAAGGACCCTCGAGATAGAGCTTGTGGTGGTTCTGCCATTTTGATAAAAAATCGAGTCAAACACTACCTAATGTGTGATCATCGTGAGGATTATCTCCAAGCAACGAACATTTGTGTTGAAGAGCTGAATCGTAGCATTGTAATCTCATCTTTATACTCTCCACCTAGATTTTCAATATCAGAAAGCCAATATTGTGAATATTATAAATCACTAGGACCCTGTTTCCTGGCCGCTGGCGATTATAACGCTAAACATACCTTCTGGGGGTCACGACTAATAACACCAAAGGGTCGTGTTTTGTTTAATACAATCTCTAAAATGAATTTAAATGTTGTCGCGAGCGGCCAACCAACATATTGGCCTGCTGACCCGCAAAAAATTCCAGATGTCATCGATTTTGGCGTGGTTAAAAACATCCCCACGGAAACGATTCACGTTGAAGCTTCCCTAGAATTATCTTCCGACCACACACCTACAATTGTTACTATAATGAACCCCAATAGAATTGTATCTCCGACTGGTTACCTAGCGACGTCAGCCACACAAATAAATTGGTTAAAATATAAAAAATATCTCAGTGCCCATTGCACAGAAAATATTCCGCTCAGTACACCGGAGTATGTAGATCGCTCTATTGATAATTTTGACAGTTTTCTGAAACTAGCTGTTCAACATTCCAATATTGCCCCCAAAAAAACAAAAACTATTAAAATATATTCCACAGATGTCGAGCGTCTCTTGTCTGAAAAAAGGAGGGCACGAAGAGAGTGGCAATTGCACAGATCTCCTCAACTTAAGAACTTGCTAAAAGAGTGTACAAAAAGATTAAGAAAGTTATTGCAGACTCAGAAAACGGCTTCTCTGGAAAAATATCTTAAGGAACTTGATGCAACTCCACAATCGGACTACTCATTATGGCGTGCAGCTAGAAACCTCAAAAGGCCAGTTGTCTCTAAACCACCATTAAGAAACTTGAATGGAAGTTGGGCAAGAAATGATGTTGAAAAAGGAAATCTGTTTGTAAGTCACTTGAAAAACGTATTTACACCTAATATATCTCACAATATTGCGGTCGATTTACCACCTGTTGCTGCTAGAGCAGCTATTCCCCTAAGATTTGAGATGAGAGAAATCGAAAAGGTTATATGTGACTTAAACACTAAGAAGGCACCTGGCATTGATAAGATCAGCAATAAAATGCTATTAGAGCTACCTCGCGTAGCAAAGAAAATTATTCTTTTTATTTTTAATGCTATTTTACGCCTTGAATACTTTCCTCAAAAATGGAAGGTTTCCTTAGTTACCATGATACCAAAGCCAGGTAAAGATCATACGAAAGTTGAGTCTTATAGGCCTATTAGCTTATTGTCAAATATGTCAAAGCTATTTGAGAAATTATTAGTTTCAAAATTAACACCGATTTTAAGTGAAAATAGATGTATTCCAAACCATCAATTCGGATTTAGAAGAAAACACAGCACAATTGAACAAACTCATCGAATAGTAAATGTCATAAGAAAAACATTTGAAGAAAAAAAATATTGCTCAGCACTCTTCATCGATGTTTCGCAAGCTTTTGACAAAGTCTGGCATGAAGGCTTATTACACAAATTGAAGCAAAATTTACCAGCAAACACACACAAACTGTTAGAAAGCTACTTAGTCGGTCGTCAATTTATTATTAAAGAAGGAA
This sequence comes from Pollenia amentaria, assembly GCA_943735925.1. Lineage (NCBI taxonomy): Eukaryota > Metazoa > Arthropoda > Insecta > Diptera > Polleniidae > Pollenia > Pollenia amentaria. The sequence goes on along the minus strand of OX031010.1, from coordinate 174,416,613 downwards.
ATTTCTTAAGTTCACCTCAGCCGATTGGCGCTGGAGTCCCACAGGGCAGCATCCTGGGCCCTCTATTATACTTAATTTATACTTCGGACATGCCAACAAACAACTACACCCAAACTTCAACATTTGCAGACGACACAGCTTTTCTAAGCGTCCACGAAAACCGTTATGAAGCATCTCGTTACCTACAGCATCATATATTTCAACTAGAAATATGGCTAAGACAATGGAGGATAATGGTCAATGAGCAAAAATGCGTACATATAACATTCACCCTGCGCCGGGAATCTTGCCCCCCTATTACAATCAATAATCAAATTATTCCTCAACATTCGCATGTCAAATATCTCGGTATACATCTGGATCGGCGATTAACGTGGAAATGCCATATAGAGGCAAAATTAACTCAAATGAAACTAAAAGCCATCCAAATTCATTGGCTTATTGGAAGAAATTCTGTTCTTAGACTCGATTGCAAGCTTCTACTTTACAACTCTATCTTAAAGCCTATCTGGTGCTACGGTATTCAACTATGGGGCACTGCCTCGGCCTCTAATATCGAAAAAATTCAAAGGCGCCAAAATAAACTTCTTCGTATAATCACAGCCGCCCCCTGGTATGTTAAAAACTCAAACATTCATAAGGATCTCAACGTGCCATTAGTAAAAACTATGATTACAAAATATGCAGTAAAATATTTAAAAAGACTTGAACAACACCCAAATCCTTTAGCTCGAAATATTTTAAATCATGGCGGCCACACTCGCTTAAGGAGAAGAGACACTGCAGCACTTACTCAACTAGATGAGAGATAAACACCTATATAAGTGAACAGAACCCGTGATGAAGAAAATTTTTGTCTGGCACTGGCAGGACATAAATAAAGTATTAGGTTAAGATTTGATAAATTATTGTTAGTTCATATTAAATATATGAAGATTCAATAAATAAATAACGAAAAAAAAAAAAAAAAAAAAAAAAAAAAAAATTTCTTTTAAAGTTGCCTTAGTTTTTCCTGACTTCAAGAGCAAATACTTTTATAAAATTTCAAAACAGAAGCGTTGTAAAAATTTGTTCGATTTCAATTTAACACGAACTCTACTTCCAGAACGCTGTACGTCTTCTTGTGAACCTGCGAATACAAAACTTTTTGTAGTTTATAAAACATCTAGCTACTATACGTTAACGTAGATAGAAAACATATTTCGATATGGTCACCTCCAACAAAACTATTTCGAACGAAAATTTTTTAAACAAATAATTTTCACTCTAACTTAGATAATCATAGGCAACCATATTCTGGTTAAATTGGTACTCCATCAAGAAGCCACAATCATGCTTTAATGATAATTTACTAACCACAAATATTTGTACAAGTTCATATTACCTAAAACATATACCTGTTTTACATGCTTTGGTTAAAATATGACCATTGTAGTTAATTGAAGTCGTAAACATATTTCTGTTATTATTTACCATAACATGTGCGCTGGTAACTATTATATGGTTGCGATATTTTAAGGGAGGACTAATTTTTCAATAATATGCTTGTTCGTGACAATAATATGGTTACATTAATCATAATATGTTTAAAAAATTTGCGTTAAAAATAAATTTGTTGGAAGTTAGAGTGCTATATAAGCCTGTACCGAATCTTTGATATCCTTTTTTGATTACAATAGCATATTATGCTAGAAACACAACTTGAACAAACGACAAATTATTCGCAGTGAATATTCGTCGTCAGAAATAGAATACATTGGAGTATATGAAAATACAGACAATCATTGCGTAACGAATTCCTCGATAGGCTTGTTTATATTTCAGACGAATGCAGACGAACGACAAATAAATTGGGACAAGGTGACCAAAGTGTTTTAATAAATAATCACCCCTATTATAAAAGTTGTTGTCGACATTAATATTTATTTATTGTCAAATAAAGACGACGACTACTTCTTTTCGACGTTATTTATTTATTTATTTATTTATTTATAGCATTAGAAAATAATTAGAAATTATAGACTAACGAATATACATGGCCATGGCTTCAAGGCCTTAGGCTCAATAAAATTTATATAATTGTTTAACATTTATAGGTATGTTTGACTTTTTAAGACATTCAAATTATATAAGATTGTACAGATTTGATATTTTCAGGAATTCTATTATTTGGGATATATTTTCTTTATTTTGGATTCGATAGTAAGGAGCAGGGCTGTGGAGTCGTCCGAAAAAAGTACTAACTCCGACTCCGACTCCAAACGCTGAAATTTTTTAAGTGCGACTCCGACTCCGACTCACGACTCCGACTCACGACTCCGACTCCTACTCTAACCGTGATGCGAAATGAATGAGACGTAAAATTATTTCTCTTTTGTGTAGAAACATCTTTATTAAACGAATTATGGGAATCCCCGCGTAATGTGCATAAGAAAAACATGAATTAAAGGCAGGCCGACAAAGATGTTTCTACACAAAAGAGAAACAATTTTACGTCACGATTTTTCTAATACATACTAATATTTATGCGCTATAGCAACACTTATTCTGTACAATGTTGAAAATATTTCAGCGTTGATGGTTAAAAAATTCTGATATTAAAATTATTGGCAATTCCTGTCATTAACATTTTTTAGCATGAGTAAATTATTTAAAAAATCACACATCTTTTTCAACTAGATCAATAACTGAGTATAAGTTTTGCTAATTTAATTTAGACTTTTTCCCGCACGAATAAAAAATATACCTAAATATACGTAAATAGTAAAGTACTTGAATCAACTATTTCTCATAAAATAAATTAAAATCTACTTATTCATATTGATCTGCAAAATATTGCATCGCCAATTTCGAAGAATTTTTATATTGGAAAATATTAGAATTTTTTTTTTAATTTTTTAAGCCGACAAATGTTGGAGTCGGAGTCGCGCGTTTTTTTGGGTACTGCGACTCCGACTCCGACTCCGGTACAAATACCTCAACTCCGACTCTTCAACTCCGACTCCGACTCCACAGCCCTGGTAAGGAGATAGGATTACTGGTACTTTTAAAAATTTTTTGTCGTTGGTTGTTAAATTTAGGACATAAGGAAATTATATGTTTCAATGTGTTATTATGAGGGGAGTTGCAGTTGCCGTCTTGTGGTAATGGCCATGTTGATTAAATTGCCGTGAGTGAATTTTATTATATCTCTTCGGTTCAGGTTTCCCATATTACCGCGAAGAAATTGAGTTATTGTAAGTTTGTACTGATTAATTGTTTTATACCACTGTGAAGTAATTTGGAAACTATTGTTGTTATTGTGGTGGAGTTCTTTTAGATATTTGTAAATATCAGTTTTATTGTAGTTATATGAAGTTATAAGAGGAGCTCTTATTGCTTCTTTCGCTGCATTTCGCATCATTACCCTCTATTTTACAGTGACCCGGCGTCCATATCAGAATAATTTTTGGGTATGCATCAATTAGTTTATTTCTTATAGGGGAAGCATATATATTACTGTTATTTATGTTTTGTGTGGCCTTTAAAGAACATAGAGGGTCGGTGCAAATCGCGAAATAACCGCTTTTGTTTTTTACGAAGTTAGTAGCTTCCAAAATTGCAATAATTTCCGCGGTAAATACAGATGTGAAGTTATGTAGTATAGTATTTTTTAATATCTTATTGTTTTATGTTACACTGCAGCTTATAAGATCGTTTGATTTAGAGGCATCCGTGTAGATGAAAGAAAATCTCTGATATTTATCCTGGATTTCATAGAACAATTTCCTGTTCACAGTTGGAGCTGTCTTAGCTTTTGAAAATTTATGCAGTGTTGTATCTATTGATTCTTCTCTAAAATGCCAAGGTGGCCTAATAGTTTGTCTACAGAGTTTACTATCCAATGGTAGTTCTAAGACTTTGCAGTTTTTAACAGTTCTAAAAACTACTGATTGAATTGTTGGAGTTTGTTTTTAGATTTTATGCATTTTTTTATGATGTCATTGAGAGGCGTGTCCTGACTATTTAGAAGGGATTTTAGTAGTCTTGTTGTAGCTAAGTCTCGTTGTATTTCTAATTGTTGTATATTGCTTTCAAACAGCATGTTTGAAATAGGAGTAGTCCGGAAAGCCCCCATGGCAGACTGCACTGCTGCGTTGACTTTATTTTTAATTTTATTCAGTGATGATTTTGGTAAAATCCGTAAAAAGGTAAGGCATAGTTTATTTTAGACAATATCAATGATCTCATAATCGATACTAATGTTAAGGTATTGCAGTTGAATTTGGGGTTAGATAGAAATTTTTAAACATTGAGTTGCTTAGTCAATGAGGCTGACATATAATCTATTTGAGTGTTCCACTTATATTTTATATTAATGTAGAGTCCAAGAATTTCAGGGTAATCAGCCTCAATGAGTGGAATATTTCCACTTAAGATTCTGTGAAAACAGTTTATAAGAAAGTTGTGTCGACGTCGACTAGTTATCAAAAATCTGATAAAAAAAATCCATCTCCAATTATTTTTCTATAATTTTTTTCCATCATCATTAGAGCTAATTTTTAAGGCTATTTATGCTTTTTCCGAAATTTTGTTTTTTTAATCGATGTAGCGATTTCAAATTAATTTTAGAGTTTTGTTTGTTGTTTGTTTTGTTTGATTTTTTTTTTTTGTGGATATAAATATGATGATATTTATATCCCATTTCAACTAGGAGAAGACGATTTTGAATTTTTCGCAAATTTTTGCAATTTTAGCGATAGAAATGATTTTTTACTGCTAGTTTTCTGATTCCTTATAGCTTTAATGATTACTCATAAATATATAAATAAATATAATATCATGCCGCTGTTAGCAAATGTTGGCGAATTTCCGCTTATTTTGCAATTTTTACCAAATTTTTGTCATTCCTTATAGTTTTAGGGACTTTTAATTAATATTATGACTTCTTTGAAATATTGAAAATTTTAGCGAATTTTTACAAACTTTTCTAAATTTTCCCAATTTCGCGTAGTTTTGTGGCTCTTTGAGGCAGGCAATCGTCTTAAATTAAAAATTTTTTGCGAAATATCGCTATTTCATCAAACTTTTCCGAATTTTCGCGTTTAATTTACTAATAAAATTTGTGCCCATAACTTCTTTCAAATTTGCATTTTATATTTTAACATTCTACTTAAAATTTCTTTTACTTTCATTCGAGTCGTCGCAAAATTTCCTGTCGACTAATACAGAGACAATTCTACTTGACGTCGACTTAAAAGCGACTTAGAAAATATCAAGTGACTGTCAACCGTAATCGATTATTGTCGATAACGATTCAGAAAATTTAATTACTGTTCCGGTGCCGTCGACTCATGGCGACGTCGACTATCATAATAGGGGTGCATGTTAATATTTCTTTGAAAAATGTTTTATTTTGTATGTATTTACACCATATAAATTTAATTACCACATTTTTAATTATATTTATACATAATATCGTTTTAAACTAATTCATGTGGAAGATTTGTGTTTACTGAAAGTTTTGTGTTATGAATGTCCATTGTTTTACGAGCGATTTGGTTCGACGAGGTTTTTCCCCAGCTAACGGTATGAATGGAGTTAGTAAGATCCTAACCCTCCTTGCCAGCCACGTATTAAAACGCTGAGCAAAGAACAGAAACATACAACACAAAACTGCCACTAAACACAACTCTGCTACATGAACAGTTTGTGTCTTTTGGTTCTCCCAACCATGTCGTTGAGGAAACCACTTTTTTCTTTTAATTACTGAAGCTAAAATTGGAGATTATAGCCTTTGCTTCTATAGCTTACAAAAGAATCCTCGCCGCATTATATTTAAAGAAGAATATTTAAGGAAGAAGCGAAATTAGCTTGCAACATGAAGTCCTACGTGGGAGTTTATAGGATTGAATGATTTAAATTGATTGCCAGGAGAGGCTGTAAAATTCGATTTCTAAAATTTTCATCATACAACTTAAATTACTACTATAATTTTTGTATAGGCAGTGCCATATTTGTAGTTAGTAATAAAATATAGTAAAGCCAGCCCAATATATAATATCCTTTACTAAGTGAGAGTATGGACAAAATTTTGTTCTTTTAGAGTGGACCCTATTTTTTAGTTAGATTGTCAATCTAAACCAGCGTAATTTGTGACAAGTGGAGATATCTATATTTTGAAGAAGTTTAGCGGAGTAAAAATGGCTTGCGACACTAGAACCGTTATTGGACCTGTTAGAAAATATGTCGCTAATTTGATTTCGATACAAATATTTATTCCAAATTAAATCGTGTTAAGTCGATTTTCGGAATAAGGGTCTATATATGGGAGTTTAGATGTAAGCCCCTAAAAAAGTTACTAAGTCTTAATAATATTTCGGTGCCAATATTTATAAAAAGTTTTTGGTGGTGAAAGTGCATAATGGATTGTATAAGACCTTTGGACAGTTTTGTTCATTAATTTACGTGAGTACCTGCCTTGCGGCCTTCCCTCGCGGTGTTCTTAACATTGGATCAAAGCAATACATTTACCACCGCCCCTTTACTCCTTCCTAACAAAGCCGTGACGAGAGTAGCAGTACCGACTTTCGAATCCATGCATTTGGGAAGGATCTGTGGACAAATCTGGAAATGATTTCCATGCGAACCTGCCATAAGGCCTTATCTAATCTTGGAACTTAACCACTAGGTGACAAACAGAGCGTGGGAGTGTGGGAGGAACCAACACATACAGGTATTAATTTGTGTGCATAATCCGGCTAGATTATATACTCGCCACTTGCTTATTTGGCGATTTCAATGATATTTTTGGTACAAAGATAGAATGTCACAGCGAAATTGCTAAAGCATATATTCCTCCCGGAATGTTGGACCAGGAAGGGATGAAAATGTCGAAAATGGGCCAAAATGGAACCGATATCCCATCATCCCAAATTCAAAAGTTTTTATTTCGTACATATTGCTACAGTTTCATTGGAATTTCACAAAAGGGAGGAAAATAGGTAAAAAGTGGAATATTAGATACATTTTCTTCAACCCCATTTAGACTAAAACATTTGAAAATTTCTTTTTTGCTTAAACTGCCACCAGAGATTTGCTTATGATTGGAAACTTTTAACTAAACGGGGAAAACCAGGTAAAAATGCGTACTTTTGGTACTTTTTATAAACACGTTTCTTTTAAATATATTTGAGTTGCTAAGTTAAAACTATTTAATTGTATGAATTTAATATAACTACGGTGGAATGTCACAATAAAAATAAATTGTGAAAGTCGGGTTTTCAGGGGGTAAAATAGGGAATTTCTGGAACTTTTTAACAAACCCCACTTTGACTGCTAAATTTGAAAAGTTTAATTATTTTTATGCTTACACAGGGTAAAAATTGGTACTTTTGGTACTTAATTTAAACACGTTTTTCCACTATTATTTTGGGAAAACTTTAAACGTATTTTATTTAACATAAACCCAGCAAATATATAAAGAACATTTGAGGGCAAAACCTCCACTTTTTTTTTCGAAAAATGCAAGCAGTGTATGTTGAGAAATAATAGCGCCTAGGGATAATACTCACTCAGAACAAACTCTTCCGCAAGTGGATGAAAATCAGCCATTTAGTAGAATTTTCAGAATATCCCTTCCCACGACATTGGGTAGTAAAGCACAAACACGACGTGATCCCCGTAAGTATCCTCTTAACGGAAAAGCGGAATTTCCGCAAAGACAATCTTCGTGAAAGACAGAAATTAATTCCCACAAGAAGCATACTAATGCAGGCATCAACTAATACTCGGTCCGGTGACGTAAGACAGGAGGCAACTGTCACCCGTGGCACCATATAGAATATCTGGTTAACCATTATCACAAGAGATCGTGAAGATTTCCTGAGGTCTGTCAATTTTAAATTTTTCTGAGTCACAGGTTTTGACTGCACGTGATTCCCCGGAGGATATAACACCAATCCTTATCCTCATCCTTAAGATGATCCCTAAAAATCCACGGGAGAGGGTCTTTCGACATAAATTTATTGGCCGATTACTGAAGTAAAACATTTTTGTGCGGAAAATGTGAATATTAACATCATTAAAACTCATAGGTCACCAGTATTTAGTTTCGGCAGGACATTCTGCATAAATACATGACTCCCTCTTTACCTATGATCAAGGGCGAATCCCGCCTTCAGTTTAGGGGTAAACACAAATTGGAATATTGGCGGATTACTGAAGTAAAACATTTTTGTGCGGAAAATATGAATATTAACATGATTAACTGCCAGGCCCACAATGTCGACAATAATATTTCTTTCGCATTTTTATATTGAAAACAATAATAAAAAATTTAAATTTGTTTTTGTTTTCAATATAAATATAACGACCTCTATGATCTCCTACCACATTGGACACGCGATGCATGTGAAAGTGTACGGTAAACAAATGCACAGTGCTTTTTCTTCGAATCTCAAACAAATGTTTTAAATTTTTTTGAAAATCCGTATTTGATCAGGAAAAGTTTCAATGTTTTAATTGAGCTTTTCATGTATAAAAATTGCTATTGCAGGATGCAATATACTGCACAGTCAGAAACAAGCAAAACAAATTATTCGAAAACATAATTTACCATTTCTATACAGCTTTTTTTTTAAATTACAATAATGTAAAAATGTTTATAAAACACAACTTCTTTTAAAGAAAATACTATGAGTTGGTAAAGTAGTTCACTATACCCCATTACCAGCATATGAAGTACCATATTACCTCCACATTTTTTAAAGTTGTGTCTAATGGGATTTGCAATAATTTCTTAAAAATCTCTGAAAATGTGGGTTTAATATTTTTCGCAAATAGCCTCGTGGAAGCCTAACATAAAAAGCATGTAGGTGGTATATATATTTTAAATGGCAGGAAACTAAAAATTGGGCAATATAAAATCAAATAGATATACCACATTACCCGCACTTACTCTAATAAAACAACAAGATTTCTGTCTTGTATTATCGTTTTAAGTTCTCATTCATTTAAAAAAAAACACCCTCTGCATATATTTATTATACGAGTATATTTTTAAAAATATGTTTGCTTTTAAATAAGGTAAATGTTTGTTGAAAGATTTTTATGAATATAAATCCATACCCACACATTGTTTTAATTTTTTTACTGACTAGCTGGTTGTCTGACTTTAACTCCTACGCTCGTATTTCGTCAGCTTAAAAATACTGATAAAATGAAAGTGAAACAGTGTTTATCCATCTATCAAAAAGTGCAAACATTAAATTGAAATGACAGTTGTTTGGCGGGGTTATTCATTAAGTAAACATTAAACGAACTGAACTCTCAAATTATGAAATTTATAAAGGAATAATATTTATACATACACATGTAAAACATACTCATACATCTCTATATACACACATTTGTATTAACGCCAGTTAAAATGTTTATTTAGTAAAACATACTATATATAACTATATATATACACATTGTCTCACCTATACATTTATATTATATAACTACCCTGCAGATAAAGTAACTAGTGTTTAGCTAGAAATATACTGCCTTTTTATAATAGTTTAAAACTAGCTGCTTTATTTAGAGTATAAGGACTAACAAAAGCAAAAGCAAATTTGACAATTCCCCTCAATAATTTTTTCGTACTTAATTATTGTTTTATAGTGTATGCATTTTATTAAAGAATAATTCTAAGCACTTACCCCTGGAACCAGAGAGAGAGAATGAATATTGTATTATTTATTTTCGTGTTACACCATTTTTCAATATTGTTTAATTCCCCTTTTTTTGACAGAATTTTAAGAATCTTGAAGTATGTCCCAATATGCGTTTCGTCATCAAGCTACATTGAAAAATTTGATGTATTTAACTAAATATCTTTAACAAAAAGATAACGGGAATTTTTCTTCTCTTTATTTTTATTTTTAAACATGAAAATAATTTGTCAACTCTAAAACCAAACAAAAATGAACGTTTGTCTTCTTGTACTGTTGTTTTTGTTTCTACAACAGACAGAAAATTGTTTTTTTTTTATCTTCTTATGTAGAGTTGTTTTTGTTCCTACAACGAAGAAGTATTAATTCGTTTTTTAACAACTTTTGATTTGTTGTTGTTGTTGGTGCTACAACAAACGGCGTCACGTATAAAGCTGCACAGTCGAACATTCATCATTTTTATAATTTTTTGACGCCTAACAACTAGTAATTAAATAGTCCAAAACTTTACTAGTAACGATTTTAACCGCAGGGTAGTAAACGTATGTACACATACATGCCAACGGATAAATTTATTGTATATTAAATACTTCACAGTTGATTTATAAAATGGTTACTAATATTTGTAAAGAATATCAAAATGTGAAGTATTTTTATAAATTAAACACTTCGCCTCATCTAAAAATATTTTCATGCATAAGTTTTTAAAACTCCACTGGTCGTTTTTCCAACGAAAAACTTCACTTTAAAGAAATTTGGTTTTCTCAATTGGTCATTTGCATCTATTCTACCGCAAAGCTAGCCGGCTCTTATCTGCCAATTATTTATTTGCCGTTTATTTGTCATACAGATGAATTCAATCAGCTGATTGCCAACTTTAACATGCATTTTGAGAGGTGCTCCTGCCAACTGAAAACAATGTTTTTGCCGTTATATTGATAAAACCGAAATCGTTGACGATCAGTTTATCGGTCTAATAAATTTAGTCGATATTAAGTAACAGGTAGTTTGTAGATACATTGAGAAAATGGCCACAAGCATATTTATTACATGAAAAATTTCTCAACCTAACACCATTAGGTCCTACAACGTAAGAACGTAGGACGTAACTTCGTTAATTTCCAAAAAATCCTTTCCATTCGTACGTCGTAGGTACGCAGGCCGTATCGCCGTTAATTTCTTCAAAGACGTACCAATTTCCCGCAATTCTGTCGTAAATGTATTTGGTTTTCTAATGAAAATATTCTTAGAACATTCCAAGTTCATTCCAATTGTTGTTAATTTTTTTCCTTTTATTTTCTCTTCAAATATTCCATTTGAAAACACAAAAATATATTAATTTAATATATTTATACCCTCCACTAGTGGTGCATTAGGGTAAGTTTGTCATTTTGTGTAAAACTTTTTTATTATACACTCATAGAAAAATGCATCTTCATATTAATGATGCCCTAACATCAGAATTGTGACATAAATGTTATTAAAAATGGCATCCATAGGGCAAAAAGGGACGTCAATCCAATGACGAACGCCATCATAAAATTAGTATATGTAGCAGTGATGGAAAATTCAGTACTATGGTACTATTTTCAGTACTCTTTCCTTTCAAAATACCACGGTACCCCCACGACCGTTTTAGTACTCTTTTCTTGTTTTACTTCTTTGCTTAGAAATTTAGCGTTGCTATTTGTTTAACATTGACAACCAGGGCTGTGGAGTCGTCACCAAAAAGTACTAACTCCGACTACAACCGCTGAAATTTCAACTTCGACTCCTAATCTTACCTTAATGCTAAATGTATATGAGACTGGTCCTTATTTGACTTTTTACTCTTTTTTTTAACGCAGTACCTTTTAGATTTAGAAATTTCGAATCAATATTTTAAATATTCCATCGCCAATTTCGAAGTATTTTTATTTTGGAAAATATTTTTTTCAAACGACTTACTTTACATATGTACATACATATTTTCAAACAATTTCTTATTCAAATTTTTATTACTTATTCGTTTGTCACATTAATAATTTAATAGTATTTAAAAAAAACAAAAAAATTTAATGATATATACTTATATTAAACTTCCTTCCTTTCATAAGGATAATTTAATGAAAATAAAACAAGATGAATCAAAACTTGTATTAAAAATCATAAACGATTCAATTAACCATAAGAAAACTAATTATTGTAAAGCTATGGCACGAGGTCTATGTTTAAAAATTTAAATATGAAAAAATTACAATATAAAAAGAGAAACAACACAAAAATGAACTTTGGTATTCAAGAAAAATTCTTGATAAAAGTACTAAAAAAACACAAGTAAGGAAGAGGCGTAAAGAAATTAAAAACTTGATTATCAATTACAGCGGATTTCGATCCACCAAAAAATTGCGTTGGTTAAAAGATTGATGTTTGACTATAGACTGACAGCCGTCGTAGTGGCGGAAATGGTGAAACTGCAAAAACTCTGATGAAGAGAATGCGGTTATTCTCGAAACATGTGAATTCGGCCCGAGTTCGATCCCCAGCGCAGTCAACAATAAAAAAGATCAATAAAATTTTAACTCATTTTGTATTGTGAAATTCCTTTCTTCATTAGAATAATAAGAAATCTTAAATTCATTTTTATTGATTCAAATATTTAGCATAATTTTTTTTTATAAAAATTCAGAAGATTATCATATTGTAAGCCAATTTAAAATTTTTTTATTTTAATCTTAGCCGATTTTCCTCATTTTACGATTTAGCAGATTTTATCATATTTTTTTTTTAAAGTTTTGGCAAATTCTTATCAAAAGGTTATGACAACACTATGGCACAGCTTGTTGATTATTTTAATGTCAGATATCCTCATCAGAATTTTGCTGTTGAAATTGAGCAGCTCGGTCCATAAATGGCTGAGATATGGGAAAAATAATTATGTATTTTAGTTTTTTATTTTTAAGTTTATTTTCCAAAAAAAATATGTTTGAAAAAAGTACCAAAAGGTTGAAAAAGTACTCTTTTGTTTGGTGGTCAGTACCATGTAAAATTTTCAATTTTCCATCACTGATCTGTAGTATTCTAAGTCAAATTACAATTTATAAAGTTTTCATACTTAAAAAGTTTTATTTCTTCAATATTTTTCAGGTATATTTTCTATGCACTATTAGATTTTTGTTTGTGTATTTCTGTTACGAGGCATTATTTAGTTATCCTTATTTCATTGATAGCCAAAGGATAGCTAAAGTAAGCCTCGTAACAGAAATATACAAACAAAAATTCTGATAGTGCATAGAAAATATTCCTGGAAAATATTGAAGGAATAAGACTATTAAAGTATGAAAGCTTTATACATTGTAATTTGAAATACACATTCGAATTAATATGAAAATCTATTTATCTAATATATTTAACAATTTTCTTTATTAACATGTTTGTATATTATAATATTAACAATTTGTTTTAATTAAAAAATAAATACATACATAGATATGCGTGTGTGTATATCACAGTAAAAATTATTTGGGTCAAAAAATATTAAATATTAAATGAAAAAATTTAAAATATTTTGGTTTAAATTACTAAAAGGGTAAACGATAGGTCGATTATTAAAAAAACCAAATCAATCTTTGTGGTTAGTAAAGTTGTCTTTTGAATACTAAAGACATTTTAACGGGTCTTTTGTTTCTTTTCTCTAATTTTCAAATTGTAGTTGATTTGATAATGGTGTCAAGATTCGGTTTTATGCAATTGTTAAAACATTATGCTGCATTCAGTTCTAAAACTTTTTCTGAAATAAGTATTTATGGTATTTGTGATGTAATTTTTAATATATTTTAATAAAAAAATGTATTAAAAAATATTTTAAATGCGGTTCATTCTTTCAAAAAATATTTTGTTCAACATTTTTTTTATTTTTCGAATTTAATCTATGAGCTAAATTTCAGTTATGTATTTAATAAAGCTTTTTTTGTAATAGTTCTATTCCTTAAATTTTTAGGAATGACTGTAAACACTACCAGACTATTATCTTGTATCTTCTTTATATATTTTACATTAGCTATCCTTTGGATAGCAATGAAGTATATTGTATGTACAGAAAAAAAAAATTTTTTTGAATATAATAAAGTTACTAGGGTATTCATTTAATCGGGCTTTTTTTGTAATCGGTTAATCGCTCGATTAATTAACCGAGGTTTTGGTTTAATCGGTTAATAATCGGTTAATAATCGGTTAATTTTGTTATTGATCAGTTAACCGATTAATAAAGTTTGTTTTATAAATTAAGTAATTTCAATAAATAAAAATTCATAAATGATTTATTAATTGGAGTTTATTAGTAATAAAGAGCAATAGCATAACAATTCTTGAACTAAAACGAGCAAACAAATAAAAAAAATCATTTATCGTAAATGTTGGAGAAAACAAAAGCAAGCCATAATATAAAATATATAATTTCTCAGTCCTTTTCCTGGATTTCTCAAAACATATAAAATCTTCTAAAATCTTTAAAAATGTTAAGCACTTCTAATTATTTCGGTTAATTCTGTTAAAAGATTGATATAAGAAGATATGAGAAAGCAACAAATTACTAAACACATACACATAAAAAGTTCGTGAACAAAAAGCTGTTGACAGCAAAAACTTATTTAGAATTAAGATCACATTTGTTGTTTGTTTCTTAACACAAAGCTTATTTATATGAGACGAAACCACAATTAAAAACTCAAAAAAATATGTTATAATACTACAAAAAATTAAAAATTTTGTTACGTCGGTTAATCGACTGAAATTAACTGGTTTTATCGTTAATCGAAAAAAACCAATTTTAAATTAACCGATCAGTTAATCGGGTAGTACTTAATCGGTTAACCGATTAACGGTTAACCGAATGAATACCCTAAAAGTTACTTATGAAAAAGAAATAATTCCCAGATTCTATTTGTAAAAAATTATTTTGTTAATATGGCAAATTCGGAATAGAAATGTATATCTAAATGTCAACAAATACTTTATTCAATATAACAAATTCATTTTTAAAAATATTTTTTGAATATTAACAACTTGAATTAACTAAAATATTTTTTATATTTACAAATATTTATTATATTTACAAATCCGGTTTTGATGCCTTTTCAATAAAAAAATTTATTGTACTGACGAATATGGTATTTCATATGACAATCGATTTGTCGTAATTTTATTCTGTGTATATTAATCAAAACTAATTTTTAATTCAAAAATTTTAAATTTTTTCTTTTGTAATTCTCGTTAAAACTACGATTAAAGTTTCTAAATCTTAGAAATTGTCAATAAAGCTTCCAGATTATAAAAAGGGAGTCGTACTGGCTTAGAGGCTTTTGTGTAATAAGGGTTTCCAGCAAAATGTTTTTGGCCTCAATCTAATTAAAATACTGCCAAAATTTAAAGATTCTTTTATTCAGGTATGTCACAGAATTTGTACGAAAGTGAAAATTAACACATTTTTCAAATTATACTGTATTTAATTTGCTTTGTTTTATTAATTTTTTTTATTTTTTATTAAAAACTAAAAGTTTTGGCGTTTTCAGTTTTGTAGATAAGAAGGTAAAACGCTTTGATTTTCACTTTCGTCAAATTTTAATCCAAAAATCTTTTTTATTGGAATATCAATTCATGGCCTTAACATTTGGAAATGAATTCGGGTATCACCGGGACTGTTCTTGGCGAAGTTAATTCTGGACATCCAATTTTGGGTCACTTTTTCGAGCATCGAAATATTGCCCTTAAAGGCTTAATTTATTGCTGGTAGCGCGGCAAAAATAATCGAGATGTGTCAAATCGCACGACTTTGGACGTCAATTGACAATTACATTTCTCAAAACAAATTTATCGCCAAATTTTATTTCGATAAATCGATGGTTGCAGTCGCCATTTGGCACGTAGCGCCATCCTGTTGAAACTACATGTATTTTAAAAAAGCAATTGCCTTAGCATAATTTTTAAAAATGTTTGCCAATAAAAAGAACTAATGAACTGGCAGTCATCGATATCGATCGTTAACGTTCGCATAGAAAATTACATTTAAAACAGCAACACAATTTTAAAATTTGTTTTGGTTTCAAATGTTATTTTCTATGCGAAAGTTAATGTTCGAAATCGTTGAACAACCAGTTACTGCCTGTCTTTAGAACGCGACTGCAGAAGTACTTCGTTTAACTTACATTTCTAACAAAAACAAAATTTTAAAATTTGTTCTTGCATTCTAAAAACAGTCAGTAATTTTTCAAGTAAAAAGTCCGGTTTCTGAATCAAATACTCGATGGCCATATGGCCGGCTGAATGGCTGTTCGTCCTGCTGAGAATCCATGTAAACCTTGCATGATAAGTAGAGTTGTGCAATGTACGAGCCAAGGACTTTTTTGTGCAGTGTACATCTATACCTGTATTTCATTTGATTACAAACAGTTTTACATTTAATTAACATGACATTTGTATTGAAAATGTGGTTGACCATTTCAGTTTTTTGCGACATATTTTCTTTTTTGTTAAAACAGGCTGGTTTATTTAATGGATATAAAAGTAATTTGTCCTTGAAACAAAACAAATTGAATTTAAAATGTACTTGTCATTTTTAAAATGCTTCTATTTGGTATATTTTTAGGAAATTTTGGTTAAAAAATTGTTTGTTTGAAATCGCTGGTAATAAGAAGATTTTACTTACAAATTTTAGTTAGTTCAAGAAAAATATTACCTGGAAATATAAAGAAAACGAATTGTTATTAATATTTTTTTTGTTTCGTTATTATATTGTAGAATTTTTCAATGTTAAAATGAATCTGGGGAAAGAAATGCAATTTTGTTTAAAATATGTTTAAAAATCAGACATCTCTAATATTGAAAATGGTTCTTGCGTCTTGATACGAATATTTCCTTTAAGGTTTTGACTTTTTTTTGAATAAAAAAAGGTTGTTTCATAAATTTCAATAAATTTAATCCGCCGATCTTCTACCCTCTTCCCGAAAATCATATTACAGAGAATTTCGAAATTTTGAAAATATGGACAAATTGAAAAATTCGAATCAAGAGAAAGAAACGTCTTTAAGGTTCTGACTATTAATTTTTATAAAGATTAAGCTCCCTGGAATTCAGATGAAATTTTAAATTCAATAAATAAAGAAAAAAAAATAAATTTTAAGTGTCATATGGGTAATTCCATTAAATCGACCAAGAGTGGGCTTTTTTTTAAAACACCTAAAAGCAAACAAATCAGACTTAATAAATACTTATTACTCAAAATTACAATATGAAAATTTTATTTTAAGATGATTTTTTTACAGGATGCGAAAGAAAAAAATCATATTTAAAAAAAAACAACTCCTTCAAAGTTTCAGGATTTTTAAAGAACAGTTTGAGGTAGAATATAAAAAAATCATCCAAATAAAAAACTAGACTTTTGACTTAGTCCATTTTTGATTCAAATATATTTGTTTTATTGAATATGAAGAAAAATATTTAATTATTTCATTATCAAATATGTTAAATTGAGTACTATTTTGCAAAGTGCAATTTTGATAACTTTTTCATTGAATCAAATAAGAAGTTTGTTGACCTAAAATTTTATTTTTTACAAACTGTGTTGTTAAAAACTCTCTTGAGATATTTTTTCTGTGCTTAGAACGTTCAAAATTAAGGAAAAAGACTGTTGATATTGGAAGAAACCTTGGAATATTCCCTTCTACAATAAAATCCATTTGTTGTTCCAGAGACGCTGATAATATAAACAAATTTATTTTAAAAAAGGAAAACGTTTTAACATTAACAGGTTACAAAAATTAGAACACTTCAAATAAAAAATTGAGCCACTTCTTAGCATTTGAATTAAAGATCAAAATCAGCATAGAATGCCCTTAAGGCAAATGGTAATACAAAAGAGAACTTTAACTTTATTTCAAGATCTTAAAGAAAATTGTCCGTTATCAAGTCAATATTTTTTTCCAGCTTAAATTATGAATTTCGGAACCAATTAAATAAAATTCAATAAAAATGTATGGATAATAATACTTCGGTCTGCGTCGCGTTTCTCCGGTCCCAGGTGCGGATCCAGCTTGAGCCTTAGGGGGGGGGAACTTTTTTATGGTACAAAACAAGTAAAAAATTTGTTTTTAAAAGTTTATTAAAAACGACATGTTTATATTATATTAAAAAAAAACTCAACAAAAAGGTAAGATAAAATATAAGATCAGTTCAATATAAATTAAAATAAATTAATCTTTTTAAATAACGTTTTGGCTATAAAAATAATTTTATTTATTTTTAATGTTTTTTTTATTTAAACCAATTTATTTGTCTACATCATATTAAATTGTTTGACCAATTTTTCGACCAAAAAAAAATACGTATGCAATTGTTAACAAAATTTTGGAAGAAGGAATATGCTTCACTAATTTTAAAATTAAGTTATTAATGTTAGTCGAACTGTTTGGGTTTTAATCTAAAGATACATATATATTTATTCTGGTTTAAGTTGATTACAGCTAATTTTTTTATTTAAATTATGGAAAGACAATGGAAAGACAAAAATAATTTTGGCTGCACATACATACGTACATATGTACCTTCAGCCGTAAATGTGCTAATGCCTCAATTTTTGAAAATTAAGTTTTTGATGCAGTTCAATAGAGTTAACAAAAATACATCGTTTGCAGAAAAAATACATATATTTTTTTCTAGTTCTTGTTTTGCAACGATATGTATATCCAAATGCTAAAGATGTGATTCCAAAAATGCATAAGAAAAACCGCTAGGGCCCATTGAAATGTGAAAATTTAAAAAAAAATTTGTTAATAGTCAACATTGAAATAAATAAAATAATTTTATAGTATATTTTATTTTTTGCAAATTGACATGCGAAAATGTACATTAAAAGTATAAAATATATAATAGAAAAGGTGATAAATCATAAAAAGCTACGTGAAACATAAATGTATTATTTTTAGTTGGTTTGCAAGCCAATAAAGAGTAATCAATGAAGCAAAACTGGATTTACAGACTTCAAATATATTCAGAACTAAAGACCTTAGAAAATTTTTTCTCTTTCCTATAAAATTTATACATTGGACTACATCCTTTTCGATGAGGGTAATGATATATACTTATATACATAGGCACATTATATTAAAAAAAAATTACGGACTCACCATTGTTTCACTCATTTTTATGTATTTTTGTATATCAAAGAACTTTTCTTATTAATGCACTTGAAATTTGACATTTATATAATTCTTCTTTGGTGAACTTTTACTAGACCAATACATATATTGATATGTATATATGGGAAGGTAGAATGCATATACTAAGGCTTATTAATAATTCAACCGCTCGCATATTCAACCCAAACGTTTATTTTTCGGAAATAGATGGCACTTGCTGGGATTGAATGTAGAATAATATGTATTTAAATACAGTAAACTAGATGTTTTATTGAAAATATATAATAAATAACTATTAGGATAAATACTTGGATAATTATTGAAAATTTGATTAGAGATTCTATAAAAAACAAAAAAAAAACTTGATGGGATTTCCAAAAATTTTGTACATTCGGAAATTCGTGCATTATCGAAATAAGCAAAACATATTTTTATAATTTAGGGGGGGGGGGGAATATCCTTTCCCCCCCCCCTGAATCCGCGCCTGTACGGTCCCAATTAGCGACGCAAACCGGGGCATAGGTGTATATCATTAGATTTTAGTACGAACAAGTAAAAGTGCTATGGGTGCACCAGTAGTCTAGTTGTTAGTGAGCTAGTCTATTAGTTCGACGTTTGCGAGTTCGATTCCTGCTAGAGACTCTGTTCTGTTTCACTAAAACCGGCTGAAGGTCTGAGTGCTCTGTTTATTAGGTTAGAATATATCAGCCCTTTCCTGAAAATTCCTTTTATTCAATTCACTTGATTTCAAATCACATGTGCCTTTAAAATCACACCTGTGACATTTTTGTGTGCTTCGGTGTGAATTTCAATTGCCGAAAGACACCGAGAAACACAAAAACGGATTTATTTTTAAAGCTGGGATCACACGATTGCCACAATGCACCAATTTTCACACTTTTTAATACTCCAATCGTGTGACTGCACAATCAATGGCCTCATGTACCAATCGAGGCCAATATTGTGCTTACTTTTACCAATAAAATGCAACCCTGGTGCGGCAATCGTGTGACTACTTGATATGCAAATGCGCGTCAATAAAAATGACAAAAATGTACCAATATTTATTGGTTTCTTGAGCGGCAATTAAACAGTACAATACGCGCAAATATTTGCCTTTTTTAATAAATTTACTCTTATGTGCTTCTTTTAGTAGGAATAAATTAAAAATAAAAATTAAATTGATCAATAATAAAAATTGGGAATTTAGCAACTCATTAATAAATAAATTAATACTAAATTTTGTATTCCCGAAAATAAATTTTGATATATAATTTTTTTTTTAATTAGTGCAATAGCTGTTCAGGACAATATAAAAGAATATATACAGGAAAACGAAGCAAATTGAATTGAAATTCTTTAAAGCGAATTTATTTTTATATATAAATATTCTCTATTTCTTTATATACTATTTAAAATAGAATTTTACTTTGTTTAATTTTTGGAATTGCATGTATATTATTTAAACAATTTGTTTGAATATATGATACAGTTTTCTTTTTTTTTAATAAACAAGCCAACTTGATCTTCCAAACAAATAAAAAAGCTACCACAATAGCATTTTTCGCAGTTGGCACAAGTTAGAACAATCGTGTGACTGTGCTGCGGCAATTATTGTACCCATTTCGCTTTGTACCAACTAGCGGCAATTAAATTTGTATAAAACAGGGCAATCGTGTGATTTCAGAATATTTTATTGGGACAATTTCATTATTATGCGTTAATAAAGCACAATAAAAATTGTGTCATATTGGTGCATTTGCGGCAATCGTGTGATCCCAGCTTAAAACATCACAAAATCACGCGTGTGATTTTAAAAGCAGTGATTTCAAATCACGTGAATTTCAGAACACGCTCATATATTTGTTACTCTTAAGGGCATTTGTTCATGGTAAATCTCGACATAAAATTTTTAAGTCAGATAAACTTTCCGTGGACGATTTTGGTTTTCTCAATATATATGTGAGTCAATTACTTAATTTTTTTTTTTTTAATATATTGTTTGTCGCCCCAAGTATTCTCTTTAAAATGGCATACAAATCATCTTCGTATGTGCAGTAATTTTTGAGATATTGAAAAAATAAACTCAACACATTCGTCTAATCCGGCCAAATTATGACATTTTGAATATTCCATAACTTTTGCAAAAAAAAAATTAAAAAATTTTTTTCGTTGATATATATTCCTTAGAAGATGAAAGGAACCTTCTCACCAAATTTCATTCAAATCGAAAGGGGTCGCGTTCCACTCTTGGTCGATTTGACATGGAATAACCCATATGATATTTTTGAAAAAATTGTGGATTTTGATTTTAGTGGGAAATGTATTAACTGATACATACATGTTTTTCAAGTCCATTTGATTCAGAAATGGACGTATAACTTCAATTTGGAATACATACTCATATCGAGCCTTTTCTCTAATACAGACATATCGCAACTTCGAATAAATTAGCACCGTAAAATTTAATTCTTCTCTCTACGAGTTGAGTATATAAAATATTTGTACGAAATTTTTACACAATATGAAGAAACTAAATGGCGATTAACTCCATATTATAAGCTAGTAAACGGAAATATCGCACTGGTTCCTCTAAACAGAGTCAACTCAAGATTTTTCAATTTTCACTTTATGTAAGAAATCGATGTACAGTGGTCATATCTACCCACTGTACAAATCTTAAATCATTTTCTCTAGTATTTTGTCAAAAAAAAAAAAAAAAATAAAATTGCAATTGTATCCCCTTTTGCAATATAAAAGTACATACCAAAAGAAAACTGGTTTTTGCTTCTACTGATAATTTATAAATTTTGAGTTAACCCACTTTAGAGGAAGCAGTGCGATATGTTCCACTGGGAATTAAATACATTAGCTCAAAAATTTGGTTTTTTGAGTTATGAATATATTGCAGTCAAGGCTCGATATCATAATTCTATATTGTTAACAGTGTTATGTCAGCTGTTTAACAGAATTCTGTTAATGCAAACAATTTCGAAATTTAATTTCACACATATGGCTGACTTCCAAAACGTCAATTGCATTGTATTAGAACAGATAGAAATATATACAATGCAAACCCTTCCAAAACATCACTGTTAAGCATAAGTAACGCAGAAAAACAGCAATCGGGCATCGGTTTTAAAATTGATGCTTTGTGACATTTAACATTTCATTTGCAAACACAACATGTTTATTTTTTATATTGCCCATTGCATCACTTACATTTCAAAAAGTTTAAATAAACAAAACACATAGTTGCATTGTTTCGGCACTTTGTACATGTACATGGTTAAAATACATTAGTAAAACTGTATACAAACTCTGTATTAGTACGTTTTGGAAGTCAGCCTATCATTTAGTTTCGTACGGAACTGTTAAAATGTTAGACCAAAATGTACACACCATGTAACCATTTAAAGGATAGTTGTAAGTCTAGTTAAGAAAGTTTGGATCAATTTCTAAATAATTTTTTTTTTTGTTACATTGAAAAGGTACCATCATTATTTGGCCTATTCCATATAAAAAATTTTCTTCGAAAATATGTGCCATTTCGAGATATTGGCAATACTGGATAAATTTATGAGAAATTGCTCCTAAAATTCAGTTTCGTAAATTATAGACCAAGTTTAGTTTTATTATTAATCTTGTGTATTGATGATTGAAAATGGATCTTCACAATTGTTATTATGCAGGACTAAATGATGTTAACAAGTTTAAAAATTAGGCTTATTTAAAATTTTGATCAAACATTCTCAATGTGAAATTAAGTATGAAATTGTACCCAATTGGTACTTTTGTTAGAATCAATGGACAGCCGACACGAGGAAAGCTTACTTGGGCCCTCACATCACAACTGAGAAACTTCCAATCTGCGAAATAATTTGTAAAAGGACATAAGAAATTTCAAAGTGCACGTGCATAAACAACTGAACTAGCAAATTGTTTTTATTTTGATTTCTTGCGAAAACAATAAAAGCAATTTGTTTTTGTTTTTAATTTGTTTTTTTCTTTACCCACTTACAACTACAATCAATGTTGGGAGAATTCCAACCATTTGCCCGAAAAAAATCTTTGACATATCAAACAATGTTTTAATTTATTTAATTAAATATTGAGAATTCCCAACAACAATTCTTCAAGTTTAAATTATTTGATTTTAAACGAAAAAGTCGATTAATATTTTTTGATATTTAATCAATATTTTAATTAAAATTTATTTCAAAACAACTTAAATATTAATTAAATCAAAATTATGTTGTTAATTTTCTTTCAACTAAAAAATAATTAATTCAATTAAACCATTTTTTTAATTGATAAAAAACTTTTTTCTGTGTTGTCATGAAAAGTGATGTCTGCTTAAGGGCAGAGTACACTTAAGTCTTAATATCAAATAATAATTGCAATAAGAATGTTGCTTTAATTATTATTTATTAAAAGATTTTGTTTGTTGTGCTTAATTCTCTTTTTTTATTAATTGATAAAAAATACTGAAATTTATTGTTGGAGGATAAGCTGTTCCTATGCGCATTTCACTGGTTGCTTAGGCCAGATCATCAGCAAACGTTCTCCTAAATAACAACGTTGATAATAAATTTTTGCAAGTGCAGGTGCATAAAAAACTGAACTGGCAAATTGTTTTTATTTTGATTTCTTGCGAAAACAATAAAAGCACTTTGTTTTTGTTTTTAATATGTTTTTTCTTTACCCATTTACAACTACAATTAATGTTGGGAGAATTTCACCTAATTGTAGCGGGAAATGTAAGAAAAGATAAACTCTCTGTTTTATTGTTCGAATTTTGTTTAAGCTTTGATATCGTTGCAAATAATACTTTTTAAGTCTTTAAAATTCTCATTCACTCTGCAGTTTTATTTCCGATATTTCGTTGGCTTTTCTAAAATTTTTGGGAAAATGTTTCCTGATGATCTGGCAAAGGCACCCAGTAAAATGCGCATAGAAACAAGTTATCCTCCAACAATAAATTTCAGTGTACATAATTATCAAGAATAAAAAACGGGTATTAAGCAAAACAAACCAAATCTTACATTGGCCAAACGGATATTTGTTTTATTCCTAATGCTAACAACTTCTTTGAATTGACATTAAAGAGATTTTTGCAACCAGGACACAAAAAACACATACCAATGAATATAAAAGTTTATGTTTGTTTGTATGTGCGCAAAAATTAAACATCCGTTATGTAATATTACATACCAAAACAACAAACCGATAAATTTTAACAACAACAACAAAAGAGGTTAGTAAAAAAAACCACATAATGTCTGGTTAAAGAGAAATAATTTATTTTATATTTTAAGGGCAAATGAATTTCAGAGAGTGTTTGGTGGAAAAAGGGTAGAAAAAACAGCCCTGTAAAAAGGCCTTTTTTGGAAAATCGTAGATTTTATTTTCAGATATCATTCTTAGTTCTTTTTGGCTGCAATGTATTCCACAAGATCTCTTTTTTAAAGAACTCCTAGGGCTTCAGTGGAGGAAAAGTATTTGAAGGTCTTTTGAAGTAGAATATTAATGGATGTTATAACAAAAGGCTAGATAAAATGGGTAAGTCTCGGTTAACACTATGAAAGTTTTGTTTCAGAAATTTTCAAAATTTTGGTATCATGAATGAAATGTATCGTTATTTGAGATGATAGCATTTGATATCGAGAAGCCAAAGGTATTACAGCTCTTGAGTTTTCATTCGATACGTCAGTGTTTTATCGTATGCAGGAAAATACGATAGTTTACTTGATACGATAGTTTACTTGATACGATAGTTTACTTGATGCGATAGTTTACTTGATATCGAATGCGGTGATTCGACGCCTGAGTTTATTGGTAAGAGGTGAGGGAAGCATATCATATTATTTGCCCCTTTCACCATTAAACTTAGACTTTCTAAGAGGGAGCACTCGTGCTGTAGTGTAGGGTATCATAGTGTCGGGTATGACCGACTGTTCATTTTTTAATTGTTCATTATATGCAAATTTATTTAATTGTAAAATTCTTTACTTTAAAATAAGTGCTTTTTGCATAGATAAAATTAAAAATTGTCTCTAATCACCAAATTCAAATCAAATTCATAGAATCGTGCAAACAATTTGTTGATTTTGTACCTATTACCAAAATGATTATATTGATTACAAAAAGTTGTAAAAAATTTTATATTGTGCATATTATCTTTAATAAATGATTAGGAATTTAGCACGTTACAGATAAATCTTATTAATAAATGATATTTCTTTTTAATAAAGCAAATGATCAAAAAACTTTGCCATTTCAAACAATGTGTTAATTGATTTAATTAAATATAGCATAGGTTTTTGACACTTCCCAACAACAATTCTTCAAGTTAAAATTATTTTATTTTAAACGATCAAATCAATAAGGATTTTTTGTTATTTAATTAATATTTGAATTAAAAATTTATTTTGAAACAACTAAAATGGTAATTAAATCAAAATTATATTTTTAATTTCCTTTCAACTAAAAAAATAGTTAATTCAATTATCATATTAATTTTGAATTGATAAAAAAAACTACTGATATTTTTTTCTGATTTTAATTAAAATTTTTATCAATTTTAATATATCGGTGGCGAAAAGGAAAAACGCCTTAAGTCAACTTAAACAAAATTGAAGTTTGTAATCTCCATGCTTAAAAGTACTAGGTTATTCATTCGGCTAACCGTTAATCAGTTGACCGATTAATTACTACCCGATTAACTGATCGTTTAATTTAAAATAGGGTATTTTCGATTAACGATTAACCCAGTTAATTTCAGTCGAACAACCGATTAGCCGATCTAATAAAATTTTTAATTTTTTGTAGTATTATAACATATTTTTTGAGTTTTTAATTATTTCTTTCGTCTTATATACAAAAGATGTGTGTTTAGAAAATATATTTTCATACACACAAAGAAGGTGTTCAGTCATCTTCATTTTAAATAAGTGATTGCTGTCAAAAGATTTTGTCATGTACTTTTTTATATATGTGTTTAGTTATTTTTGTTCTTCTCATGTCTGCTCATATCAATATCTTAACATAATTAACCGAAACAATTAGAAGAGTCAAACACTTAAAACAAAATTAAAACAGGACACTAATGTCATTATAAAAGATTTTATACGATTAGAGAAATCCATTTTTACTTTTATTTCCTTTAAAAAGCCATCTTATTTTTATAAAATTTAGAGTTTTGAATAACTAGTATTGTGGTGATTTTATTGAACTGTTAATGGTTTTTACTCCAAATTTAGATATTTTTAATTAGGCTTAAGTTCAGTGAATTTAATTTTCATTAAATTATTTTTATGAAGACAGGAATTTTACAACATTAAATTAATTAAAATTTTTTTGAAAATTTTTCAATCTTGACTGCGCTGAGATTTGAACCCAGGCGTTCACGGACAGGTTGTCCAGACTAGTTTCGATTTTAACCACACAATCTCTTCAGTGGGGTTTGCCGTCTTACTCACTCGGCAATTGCAGCCGGATGACGTCAATAATCAAACATCAATCTTTAAACCAAATGGTATTTCACCTTGGTAGATGGAAATTTGCTTTTGAATGAATGATTATCTATTTTAATTGATTTACATGTTATTCCTAACTTCTGTTTTTTCGTACTTTTTGTCAAGAATTCTTCTTGAAATCCAAAGTACATTTTTGTTTTTCATGTTTTTGTCTTTCTTTTTTCTTGTTGACCTTTTTCAGCACAACTTGAAGGACATAGCTCGTGCATTAGCTGTTAGCAATAATTAGTATTGTGGTTTTATTGAACTGTTAATGGTTTTTAATCCAAATTTAGATATTTTTAATTCGGCTTAAGTTCATTGAATTTAATTTTCATTAAATTATTTTTATGAAGACAGGAATTTTACAACATAAAATTAATTAAAATTTTTTAGGGTTTTGTTCTAAATAAATGCGCATTTTTTTCTGTGGCTAATAACAATTTGTTTTAGACAAAACGCTTAATATCTCAAAACAAGAAATTTCGATTTAAGCCATTATTATTTAATGCCACAGATATATTATATATGTAGGTATATTTATATAAATATCCTTTTGTTCTTATCGCACCATGATGAAGGGTATATAACATTCGGCATAGCCGAATATAGCACTCTTACTTGTTGCTTATTGAAATTACTTAATTTATAAAAAAAAACTTTATTAATCGGTTAAGCGATCAATTGCAGTGTTAACCGATTATTAACCGATTAAACCAAAACCTCGGTTAATTAATCGAGCGATTAACCCGTTAAAGCAAAAGCCCGATTAAATGAATTAAATGAAAGTGCCTATGGCCAAAGTGTCAATTACCTTGTACTATTTTTTTTAGAAAGTTAAAGCAAAAATTACTTTTGTTTATTATTTTCAATGTGCAATAACATTTGCAATAACAACCTAAGTGAAGCTCCGATCGGTCACGTCGGGAGAATTTAGGAATACAAAATTAAAAAAAAAAAATAATAGCCGAAGAGATGTGATGATTTTTTTAGAATAAAAATATATTTTCAAGAACAACCTTCAAAGCAAAAAATGACTTTCCTACAAAACTCAAAAAACAAGCACTTTTTCCTTATTGCAACAGAAATATTTCCAGGTTTT
This sequence comes from Pollenia amentaria, assembly GCA_943735925.1. Lineage (NCBI taxonomy): Eukaryota > Metazoa > Arthropoda > Insecta > Diptera > Polleniidae > Pollenia > Pollenia amentaria. The sequence goes on along the minus strand of OX031010.1, from coordinate 174,389,126 downwards.
CCTGTTAATATATTACCAAATGTTATTTAATTCTCCCAGATTTGGTGATTAAGGAAAAAGATAGTTTTCTTTAAAAGAGCCCTGCTCGCTCTTAAATAAGGCCTTCAGAATTTTTTTCCTTCAGGCATATTTTATTCTAAAATTTTGTACAGTTTACTATTTATTTGCTGTAACTACTCTTTATGGTTAATAGTTTTTGGTCTTTTACATACATCAATACACATACATATGCATATATCCATATTAGATCGGTTTGTTTATTTAGTTTGATTTAGTATTATTTGCATGTGTCACTGTCAATTAATTTTACAAGTATATATATGGATGTGTATTTGTGTATATCCATGTGTATTTGTTTCTTATATGTATTTTAATAATTAATTAAAAATAAATTTATTCTGCAAATAACATATTATCATTTTTAATTATAAAAATCATTTTGAGACCCCATTCAATTAATAAAAAAAACAAGTAAAGGTATTATTGCCGAATATTATATTTATATATAAATAAATCTATGTCACGCCCATTTCTCCAATCTCCCGGCTACAGATGTTGTGTATTGATAACCAAGATATCTCTAACTAAATTTGAAACTTTGGCTCTTGCCGTTCTTCAGACATACGAGTATATTACCAAAAAAAAAAAAAAAAAAAAAAAAAAAAAAAAAAAAAAAAAAAAAAAAAAAAACAAGGAACTTATGGGTAAAATTAGAGCCTAGTCCTCATCCTAGCCAGGGTCTTCGGAAAAAGTATTTCAACCTCGATAAATCAACATCTCTACTTGTAAGAACGCAGAATATATATAATTTATCAATATTGTAGAAACATTAATATTGTAGAAATTACGAACGGAATGAAAAAACTCGCCAAAACCGTTTCAAATCCCTACACCCAGAGAAAAAACATGTTTAAATATGGCCACCTCCAACAAAACTATTTTTAAATAAAATTGTAAACATACTATGGTTATTTAACCCATATTATTGTCATTGACAACCACATTATGGTTGCTTCCGAACATGTTTTGGTTTATAATAGCTAAAATATGTTGAACACATAGAATGTGTTCAAGGAAAATACTATTGTTAATTTAAAAACAAATTATTGTCATATTTAACCATAACATGTTTGCAGGCAACCATAATATGGTTGTGGATTCTTGACAAAGGACTAATTAAACAATAATATGGTTGTCGGTGACAATAATATAGTTAAATTAAACATAATATGTTTAGAATTTTCTTTAAAAATACTTTTGTTGGATGTGACCATATTTAAACATGTTTTTTCTCTGCGTGTACATAAAGCTTAATATATTGACCATATGAAGTTAGTATTTGGAGAAAATTCTCAAAAATTACGGGAAAAACACAGACGAAGAAGCTGTTGGAATGGTTTCCAGTCGACCTCATGGGTGAATCGCTAGCTCTGCATTCCGCGGTAAGACTGGGTGCTGTAGACCTTTGGTCTACGCGGAGATTTTCAAAACGTTCCTGTTTTTAAGGTTCATAAAAATATTCAGTTTTAAATACGTCATACATTGAATTCTACTTATATTTTTTAGAATAATTCTAAAAATCATGAAACACTTCGATCATTTTTAAAAACATAAAACTGAAAATTTAATTTTTTTTTTCAATTTTACTCGATTTCCAGCACATGACTGAATACTTAATTCGAGTAAATTTCATAATCAATTTTCTATTTATACCCACACCACAATAGTGGAGAGGGTATTATGAATTTGTGCTGATGTATGTAACACCTTAAAATATTGGTCCTAGTCAAACCTAAAGGTATACCGATCGACTCAAAACGTAATTTTAACGAAGTTTTTTAACACGTCAGAAAAACATGCATAGATGATTCAGTCGTCCATGAAATTCTTCAAACAATTTTCATAGAAAACCATTTCATTATATTTGGTTAGAAAAAATGTGTAATTACGCCGTTTTGCATTTATCAAATAACCATACTTGAGATTACGTCCGTTTGTTTTTTGTTAATAAAAGCGGCATTTTCGATCGAAAAATTGTACAATTTTGTCCAGACATGTATTTTAATGGTATTCATATTAATCAATTACAAACTGGATTTTGAATTTTTTGTTATTTACGCCTTTTTGCATTTTAGCTTACGATAAATTCATATAATAATTCATCAAAAAAAAAAAAAAAAAAAATCTAATCACCACATTTATATTAGGGACGTAACGAATACCCACACCGATATATCGGCGATACTTCACATTTGTGGATATATCGGTAGCGACGATATTTTACTGTCGAAACGCCGATACTTTTTTATAGTGATTTGAACAAACAGTTTAATGTTCAAAACTTATTTTTTGCATACCGACTAATAGCAAAAAATCAAACAGAATAATAAATTCTTCAGCTGGAGGTCGGTCCGTACCACCCGTTTTTCCTTTTTTTGTGACGCATGCTTAAGTAAAAAAGTAATCCTACTTCATGCTTTCGATACGTATATGCATTTTACGCGTTTGCTGTGTAACTTGTCAATACAATTTTACACTATTACTTTTTGGACTTATGCATAAACGCATTGAACGCTTGGTGTGGACCTGCATCATCAGCCGTTTTGCTTTGCACCATAATGGTTAAGCGTTCTCCCGTTAATAAAGCTCGTATGTAATTGTACGTTTTAAGAATTGTCTGTACATTTTAAATGATTTTTGTAAGCTAAAAATTTTGGGTTACTTCAAAGAGACCACAAAATCTATAAGCCAAACCACTGCTATTTCACTAGTTAACAGTCTTCGAACATTATTAGAAAATACGTTAAATGAATAAACTGAGATGCAGAATAGTTCAGATTCCCAAAAATTGGCGATTTACGTAGCATTAGTTTTGAATGAAAGATCTGTGGGCTTAGAGAGTGATGAAATCTTTTGTTTATCTAAAATTCTTTACCTTCGATACAAAGCTAAAAAATTTCGAGGACAATAGATCGATAAAACGTCTTACTAAGCTACTCACCATGATTCTACATTCCGAAAGTGTTGAAGACAAGCTCACCCCTACATTTAATAAAAGTTCTGATAAGTCTACAAGAACTGACCTTTGGAGAGTTTGTGAAAATCTTAAAAGAAAATTTGGAGAAAAATTATCATCTGTCCATCCTACGCTGTGGTTCAGCTAAATAATAAGTCTAGGTATACCTTAGATCTTCTAATTTTTCTAGAGACGCAGATTCGTTTGTTTACTGGCGGTATTAAATATTATACTCAAAATTTAAGAACATAGCGGAAAAATACTTAAGTTGTTAAATGGGTTCATTCATTTCTGAGAGACGATTTTTTACTGCAGGTCTGCCTTAAGTTGCGAAACTATCTACGCAAAAGTTGAGAATATTTTGTTTTTTTAAACAAAAATCTTATTAATATTAATTTGGAATATTAATAATCGCATAGTCTAAAGATTTTCATGATTTCGATTAAAATTGCAATTTGTGCAAATGGGTAAACTTGCGAGACTCGTTTCATAAAGAATCTTTTTAATTTTTGTTAATTTTAAACAATTAATCTCAGTTTGTACGAAACGTCAATGCAAAAAAAAAAATTTAAAAAAAAATTATATATAAAAATAAAATCTGGGAATTATTTCTTTTTCATAAGTTACTTTATTATATTCAACATAACCGAAATTTAGCTCATAGAATAAATTCGAAAAATAAAAAATGTTGAATATAAAAATAAAAGTTGAAATTTGTGATTAAAATGTGAAATTTGTTTTTAAAAATGCATAAGGAAAGCCAAAAGACTAGTTTGTTCAAATTATTGGAAGAATTTATTGCTTGTGATTTATAAACACTTGAATTTTTCATTGAAAACGACGGCAAGAATTACAAAAATCTGTTTATATAAATACACAATTGAACAGCGCGAGTTTGCGAGTCAAAATTGTTTGGCAAATTTACGAAGTTTGTGTAAAATAATTCTCAAACAATTTTTGACAATTCATTAGCGAGGGCGTAGAAATACACCGGTTGCACAGATTGCAATTAATTTAGCACTAATTTAAATTAATTCCGTTGTTTTTGAAATCTTATTAAAATTAATTTTACATATTAATAATGTCTTACACTGTAATTTTGTATAATACAGAAATTACTCCACTTGAGTTTGTTAATTTTAGGTTGAATTTCAATTTAATATTCGTATCGGCATCGGTGTCGGCGATATTTCTTCTTGAGTATCGGTATCGGTATCGTATCGGCAAATAGGCGTATCGTTACTTCCCTACTTTATATATCAATTTATTTTCACAAGTCCATAAAAATCTTAAGCTTTACTTTAGTACTTATTTAAATGAGATTTTTTTTGAGTCATGTTGAAAACTTCAATCATTATTAATTCTACTTTTTTTAATGCCAAAGTCCAGTAAAAAAAAAAAAACTTCAAGAGCTAGAAAAAATATAAAATAAATATCTTTTAGACTTTGCCTTACAAAATAAACACCACTGACATAATATTTCAAATTTTATTTATTCGATTGTAGGGAAGAAGGAAATTTAATTTATTTTAGTTCTTTTAACCAACAACTATTTTCATTTCACTAAAAAGCTGCACAGTAAAAGATATTCCTAAAAAAAAAAAAAAAAAATTAAATATATATATTAGGGCGGGTCAAATTGTATGGAACGATCTTTTTTGATAAAGCGTATAGCAAAAACGTAATCTATAGGTGATTCTTAGATATTTTGCGCAAGAGACCATAGCTCTAAGTCGGAGTTGGAGCCCCCCAAAATTTGAAAGTAGAAATTTTTCCGTATATATGTACATAGAACAATTTAATTAAATTTTTTTATTTTTAGTAGAGATGTTAGGAATTTTTTGTCGAAAAAAAGCCTAAAATGAACTTTTAACTAATTAATTCTGAATTGTCTTTTTTCGAGATTTTTTTTGCAGATTATGAAAGTTCAGATAATTTCCAACAACTTTTATGACGATAAATTTTTTTGTTTTCACTTGGTTACGTATGAGTATTTTTTAACTCAAATTTATTAACATGCATACGCCCCGTGTTACAACTAATAATTCAAACTTTTAAAAAAGCACTAAAAAATTCCTAATATCTCTACTAAAAATAAAAAAAATATTGGTATCAATACAGATTCTGAAAGGTGATAAACAAGCCAAGATTGAGAAATCTACTATAATTCTATCCGATTTTATGACGAATTTAATTAAATTGTTCAATGTATTTATGGAAAAATTAACCCGCCTAATATATATAGCAAAAAAAGCTACTAGAAAAAGAATTAAACCTACTAGAAGTATTTCATAAAATTTTTTTTTCATCTTGAAAATAGAATAAATACACAGGAAGAAAGAAGGATACTATTTGCCACTAGTCTTCGTCTTTTATAAATGGAAAGCAATAAAACTTAAACCATCATCAACTGTTAACAGAAAATCATACACAACTTCCTGCCACTGTTGCCAGAAGTGCAGATTTAATGCCTCTAATATATAAAAATGCAGATTTGAAGATTTTTGGCCGAAAAATGCAGATTTTTTAAATTAATAATAAAATAATCTAAACAAAGGGTTGCCATTCGTACTGTTTTGTACTGCTTTTTGTTAAAAGTACGGACTTATGCATTAAAAGCAAATCAGTACGTAAATGTACTGATTTTGTCTTTAATGTCCTGTATTTGTACTGTTATTATATATTAATTTTGTCATATTGTCAAATTTTTTGTGATACAAATATTAATACATATAGATGTTCTTATCGATGAGTTATTAACATTAAAGATTTTTGGCGAGTCAGTACGCCAAAAAGAAGACAGTAGACGAAAAATGAAAAATGTTTCTAAATCGTGGTGCATTAACGAATTTGAGGAAATGTGTACTTTTATTTCTTCTATGCCACATTCAAACGCATTTAAACGAATCTTTAGTTTTCAAGGCGGAGAAAAGAGAGAAACAGGCTCCTAATATAAAACCTAGAAGGTGAGTTGCAGATAAAGACAAACTTTGGTTATAGTTGTAATGAGATTTACAATTTCGTGAAGACTGAAGACAGGAAAGAAATTGCGGACAATGTACAAAAAAACCATATATATTTTTAACTTGTAAAATTGTAAATATTTATGTCCATACATATGTAAATATTTTATTTATAAAAATAATTAGTATAAGATCGTCTGAAAAACTATTGTGCCTTTTGCAATAATTACAATTATTAATAGTATTTAGTTGTACATCACTTTTAAATAATTTTTTTAAATTGTTTTGAAGATAAATACATAACATTCTTCGTTATTTCAAGTGTTGAATTATTTTTTTAAGATTGACGTCCTTATATCTGTAGTTTGGTGCTAAAAAGGCCAATGTTAAATAATTAATTTTTGAGAAATTTTACATTTTAGTTTTTTATAGAAGAGTTCTAAGTGAAATTGGTTAGCAAAACCTGTTCTCGGTTAAATTAGATATTGGCTATTTCCGCAAAATAAAAGAGATTGAGCATAACCTTTTAATTGCAAAATGAAACTAATTATGCTGGTAGATATAGCAAAAAACTACTTTTATTTAATTTTTATTTAATTTTATGTTGGCTACGTTCAAAAAATATAATAGAATAAAAGAAATACAATTTTACCATTTTAGTTCACATGTTGGTTACCTTTTTTTTATCAAATATTTGCTAGGTATGACCGTAGCTTAAGAAAATTAACTCAAACAGCAAAATATTGACATTGGCCCTTTTAGTACCAAGCTTCAGACATAATGAACTCAAATGTTGCTTTTAATAACACTAATGTTTCTTTAAAAAACCAAGTATTGGCAAACGTCGAGAGGTGAATCTAAATAAAACAAAATCCAAAATCATTTGGAAAATGGATCCCTAGTCGGAAGATTGCTCACAAAAGATTATTTAAAACTTAAAAAGTTATAATCTTTTGGCACTTTAATATCTCCAGATTTGCTTAAATCGTATACATACATTTGCACAAATCAAATCAAGACATACAACCACGGGAACTTCGTTTGCATCACTGTCTTCTTTAACTTTTCTTCTTCAATATTTGTGAAACTCAATTTGATTATGAAACTTCAACTATCTTTTTTAAGCCAGTTTTCTGCCTCTCCTAAACATTTTTGGCTAATTTTGGCAGTCGTGATCGAAAAAATTTTCGTTTCGAATGCAATTTTATTTCTAATTCTTTCAGTTGATACTGAACGAATCGAAGTCATTTTTCCAGCCTATTTGAGTTTTCACAACACTAAAAAAATCATTTCGATTCGTTTAGTATCGACTGAAAGAATAAGAAATTAAATTGCTTTCGAATCGAAAAAGTATTAGATCACGACTGCCAGCATTAGGCCCCTGTTTTTGATTAAGTGTGCGATATATACACACATGTTTATATTTGCAGATCAAAATGTTTCTGACTCTCGATCTCTCCAAGTTATGAACATTTTGTAATTAATTTTATTTAGAAATTTGTTATTTATACTTATTTAAAAACTAATAATATTACTTCTTTTTAATTCTGTTAAATTTCGGCAATCTCGATCAATCAAACTTTTTGAATTATCAAATAAAAATAATAAAATTGAATTCATTTGGCTTGAATATGTCTTCGTTTATTTGGTGAGAAATATCTAGTACGTAAAAATGTGAATTTCTTTTGGAACTTATTGTTGTATCTTAAGAAAATTTTGAAGATTTGTTAAAATAAAATTCAGATTTTACAGATTTTTTATTAAAAAATCATAAAATGTTGCTGATTTTACCTCTAAAAATTCTGGCAACACTGCCCACTCGCTCATGTAATTTTCTTTTACTTTTTCGTTGGTGGCGTTTTACCAAAGCAGCCAAACTAAATTGAAGAAAACCACGATAAACCGCCAATAAATAAAACACCCTCTAACGACTGATAGAGGGCAACAACAACAACATCTATACTATATAAAAGAATTATAGATAGATAGAAAGAAAAAAATCTACAAATAGCAAGAAAAACAAGAAGAGGAAAAAATTGTATTTATGTCAAGGATACTATAAAATCAATTATATATGAATGTTATTATGTGTGTGTGTGTGTGTCGTAAGTTGATACCGAAAACGAAAAATAAGTTGCAAGCAAAAAAAGGAAACTACTCGTAAAAGTTTTCTTCTGCTATCCTCAATTACACAAACACACACACACACATACACTGAATTATATACAAACGAATTTTAAACGTGTATCAACAGACGCGTACATCCACTTTGCAAGAAACTAGTTACATATGTACATACCAATAGTGGCTAACAGTGGGATCAGTTGTAAAATTGTCTGATAATTCATGCAAAACAAAAATTAAAAAGAAAACAAGTTAGAGTGCTATATTCGGCTATGCCGAATCTTTGATACCCTCCACCGACACAAGTGGGCTCTTTATGATAAATACATAAATATTATTAACTAAGCTTCGCGAAAACGAACGTCAGAATTAAAATTGGTTGCGTCTTAGACCTGAATTAATTTATTGACCGACAATAAGAACGTTTATGTGCTTCTTGTTAGAACTTTGAACTGGTTTGAGTAAAATATCATGATTTGTAACAGTTTTAGCCGAACTAAAATGATTTTTAGGACGGTAATTTGTATTGGACCTATGGTAAACTATCATCCCAAAATTCTGAAGACTGATTTCTGGTATTAAAAAAAAAAAAAATTAGAATAAATTTCAATACAGCGTTAACAGTGAATATCACAAAATTTAAAGAAAATTTTCCGCAATATCTATATCTTTGATGGTTTTAGGCGAATTTAATTATTTTCCCAAAATGGGCTTTATTTGGTTTAGGCCCAATAAACTGTGATATGCCGAATTTAATTATGATAGCATTATTTATTACGGTGTTAGGCGTACTGAGCTGTTTGCCGGGAGTAGTTTGTATATGGGGCTTAGTACAAATTATGGACCGATCTTCAAAAAATTTTACATTATGATTTCGGGTCCTATAAAACTGTGACTTACCAAATTTTAGTATGATAGCCGTTATTCATTACGGTTTTAGGCGTACTTAAATGTTTTCCGGGAGTAGGGTTTATAGGGGGCCTATGGTCGATTATGGACAAATTTTTTCATTTCGTGCATTATTCCACCATTCATGTTAGTTTTTGTATCAAAATTATCAATTTTTTTAGGGTGGTGGTTCCACATTTTGATTCATAGTTCTAGTCCTACTGACCCGATGTTGCTGGATTTCAATACCAAACTGCTTAGGATCACTACAAGCAATTTGAGACCAAGTTTGTTCTTTTCTTTTGTGTTTTTCGAAAGTGAGCGTGTTTTCAACAGACGGACAGACAGACGTTTATTGCTAAAACGACTTAGAATTACTTAAGGAGCCAGAATATATATACTTTATGTGGTCTTAGATGTATAATAAAAAAGTTTTACACGGAATGACAAACTTAGTATACCCCCATTCACCACTAGTTGTGGTGGAGGGTATAAAAAACTATCAGCCATGTTCTGGAAATCGAAGTCGAGTGGAATTAAAATCGAACAAACTTTGAAAACAATCCAGTGTTTAAAGAAATGCGGTCTTAGTCTAACTATGACACACTGGCTTTAAAGAAGTGTGATTAGACTGATAATAACTTACGCTTCTGTAATCTGGTGGACCTCGTTGGACAGAGCATGTAATATAAGACCACTTCAGGGGGTCCAGCGTCAATGTTGCTTGGGAATAAGTGGGGCGATGTGCACTACATCAACTAAGGCTCTAGATACACTGCTGGATATAACCTCGATTAAAACGCAGGTGAGGTACGAGGCGGCACTTGTGGCCGAACGGCTCTTAGCTCTCGGCGATATATATATAGGTGACTACAGGGTCTTGTATATTGGATACATTGATTGAATATACACGTTCACCGGACATGCCCTACCGACTGCCAGAGACGGAAATTGTCGGAAACTGCGAGAGTGGTACTCTGGGGCAAACGCGTGTGGGGATCTGCTGCTATACAGACAGCTCTTAACTGGGGAATAAAACGGGCATAGACTTCTATGTTGAAAACCCGGAAACCGAGATATTCTACCATCTTCCGGATCACAACATAATCTTCCAGACGGAAGTCCTTGCTATTACGGAATTTGTGAGATGGATTGAATCAAATATGTGGCAGGTAGACGCTAACATATTTACTGACAGCTTAAGAGCAATGAGGGCGTTATCAGTTAGTAGGGTTATGTCCAGGACCTTATTAGACTGTAGAAGGCTCATTACTGAATATTCCGCTGGCAGAGGGATCTGTCATGTCATAAAGGTATAGGGCCAAAACACCTTAGTCGACGAGCAGAATCTGACTAGATTGTGTGGCGAGAAGAGCGACACGCTAGAACACTTTCTCTGCTGCCGTCAGGCCTTTATCTAATTTAGATCCAAACACCTCAAGAGCGATGCCATGTTTGACTTGGGATCCCTGAGGAACGTTGACTGGAATTTCTTAAGGAATTACGTCCGGAAAAATGGGTTTCTTAACGCCAGACGTTAACCTACCTAAATCTCCCATTTTTCGTCTTAAGGAGCGCACAACAGGCCTGGTAGTGGCCTAGGTGTATATCGTAATATACACCTATATATCGTAATTCGACCTAACCTAACCTTAAGTTCATTGAAATAATCCGTTTTCTATACTTCATACTATGAGTACAGCTTATCTTCATCACAACTACTCTTAAAATTAGGAGAACCTACCGTAATTTTCAAAAAAATGTAAAAAACGTATGTAAAAATTCAATACATTAACAAATTAATTTTACCGACCAAGGAAAATTAAATTACTAAACTGTAAAAACCTTCAAATATTTTCTTGATATTCTTCTTGGTACAGGGTGGTCCAAGTGAGACCAATCAATGTTTCACTCGTATAACTTTATTATTTTGTAGAAAAATTTCTTTATTCTTTTTGCCAGTTATGCGTTTAGTACACAGCAATGCTAAACGCATTTAGATTATCGAATTTTTTCATTCTTGTTATGACGCAGCAAAAATATCGTCAATACTATAATTCAGGATTAGCTCCTACAGCCTTCGTGATTAGCAATTCATTTAATAACATTAAAAATAATGTCGAACATTAACGTAAGCATAGAAAATTTTTGAGAAAAACGTTTTAAAGAAATTTTCCATATAAAATTCTATACGAGCGTTTACTTTCGAAATAGTTGAACAGGTAGTCGCAAAATTCAGCTTCTTTGCTCCCTGAATAAATATTTTGTTAATCATATGCAGTATAAAACTTACACTACATAGAAAAAATTTTCAGTAGTTTTTTTATCATTTAAAAAATTGTTTAAAAAGTATTTCAATTTAATTAATGTGATAATTGAATCAATTATTTTCTTAGTTGTGAGAAAATTAAAAATTTCATTTTGATTTTTAACATTTGAGTTGTTTTGAAATAAATTTTTAATTAAATAACAAAAACTCTTAGTTTACTTTTTTCATTTAAAATAAAATAAGTTAAACTTGTAGAATTGTTGTTGGGAATTGCCAAAACCTGAGCTACATTTAATTAAATCAATTAACACATTGTTTGAAACGGCAAAGTTTTTGATGATTTTTTTTATTAAAATTAAAAATATCATTTATTTAGAAAAAAAAAAATATATTTACAAGTTTAAATTCTTAAAATTTTTAGTAATCAATAAAATCATTTTGGTAAAAAATGCAAAATCAACAAATTGCTTGGTTGATTCTATGAATTTGGAGATTAGAGACATTTTTTAATTTTTTCTGTGTAGATTCAGACGGTGATTTTTCCCATGTTTTTTAAGGCATGATTTTTGTTGCTTATTGGCGAACAGTGTAAAGAAACAAGCGGTGTAGAAAAAAATCAAATTTGCTGTTCTCTGTGTCATTTTTTAAATTTTTCTTTTCACACATTCACAGAAAAAATTATTAATTTTCCCAATAACCTAATTTATACCAAATTCATTATATTAAGCAAACAATTTGCACGTATTACCTAAATGATTATACTGATTACTAAAAATTTTAAAATTTTGAAAATATTTCAATAAATGATATTTTTAACTTAAATTAAAAAAGTGATCAAAAAACTTAGCCATTTCAAACAATGTGTCAATTTATTTAAATAAATATTGACAATTCCAAACAACAATTCTACATGTTTAAATTATTTTATTTTAAACGAAAAAAGTCAATTAAGATTTTATGTTATTTAATTAAAATTTTAATTGAAAATTTATTTAAAAACAACTAAAATGCTAATTAAATCAAAATTAAATTTTAAGTTTTCTTTTAACTAAAAAAATAATTGATTCAATTGCCACATTAATTTCTGTAATTTTGCTTCATTTTATTTTTTATTTCAATGTGGCAACATCTCTTTACAATACAAAACACGGAGCGCATTTTAAAATTTTTAAAAACATGCGAGTAAAGAAGAATTACCGATAACGAGAAAAAATCAACCCAAAAATCATGGGGAAAAAACCATCGTTGAATATGTTGTGTTTTTGAAAGCAACTTTTAAAAGGAATTAAAAATAAGACATGATTTTTAAATCACGGTCTGAATCTAGTGTTAGTTAAATCGAAACTTTTATTTATGTTAATGAATAAGTGGGTTTTTAAATTGTTAAGAGTAAAACGTTGAGGAATTTGCCTGAAAAAAACTTTTATAAATGAAAATGAACGTTCCACGTCAGCAGAAGTTATTGGTGCAAATTTAAATGCTGCAAATTCATATATGGAATATACCGCTTCTAGTTTTTTTGTATTAGAACTAGAAAATATTGATGTAATTTGCTGCATTTTTCCGAAGTTGCCAGATATGATCGGAACTAGGAGAAATATTTATATCGCGCATAGTCCGGAATATTTTGCTTTTGAAACAAAGACAAATCGCTCAACAAATGGCTTATATATCGTCAAAATACCACGCATGCCTTTAATTTACACCCAAAAACAAAATCGAGTACCTATAAGAAAAGAAGTCAAGTAGTCAGAAGTGTAAAAAAATGTTCAACACTATATTTATTTGCCATCACCTGCTGCCTAAATTTTACGATTTTATTTCAATGTGGCAATATCTCTTTACAATACAAAACACAGAGCGCATTTTCTGCAACAGCTTTTTTTAGAGTAAATTTTCCAGTTTACTCAGTAGTTACTTATAATTTGGAATTTATTATTAAAGTACGCGAACGCTCCTAATGATGTAATGTGTTAAAGTGTAGTTACTCCAGGGAAAAGGTAATTGCCACAAAACGAGTCATGTGACTGGGTTTTGTGCGGGTAATGGTTGATTTTATCCGGCTCTATTACTTTATATGAAGAAGTTGTATCATATTAACATGGTTCATTCGTGACGATATCTGCGACAGCTATTATATTAACCGAAATTTAATGTGTCCATTTATTTAGGATATTTCAATGACCTATTACGTCTCACATAGGCGCCAACTAACCACCTCCTAGTAAATCTTCATGCTAAATTAAAAAGTCCCCTTGATAAATATTGTAAGAACTAGAACCGGTATCTAACACTTTAGTACTGTCCCGTAACAAGTCTAGTGTTTGTTCCCTTTTCCTAAGGGTTATTAATATTATATTTAATTTAAATTTTCCAAATTATATTGGATTATTTGAATGGTATCATTTTTTTATATTAATAAATTTATTACTTCATTCCCACTGTTTAACTGTAAGCAATACAAATTTACATTAAATATCAAAGCAAAGAAATAGCACAAGCAAATTTGCTCTTTACCCCAGCCACCCATCTCTCTCTCTCTCTCACTCTTACTAACTCTTCCCCCTAGAGTTGCAAAACTATCGAATCCACTTGATATATTTGTTAGTTTACGATAAAACTATTGATAGTACCAAATATTTTATAGAATTGTTAGTTTCAAATTTTTGTTATACCTTATCGTCCTTAAGTCTTTTTGGGAAGGGGTTTATACGGGGCATGAGGTCAGTTATGGACCTACCAGCACAACAATTTGCCATAAATATTTGAAATAAAATATATAATAAAATGGGTTATGGGTACAAAAATTCAATTCCGGGGAAAAATTATATGGGGGCTATGGGAAATTATGGACCGATTCTGAACAGGATTTTTCCTTATGACAATTAAAACGCATATAAGAATTTACATTACAAATTCTCCAAAATTGCGACCTGTACTTTGCGCATAATGTTAACATGGACAGCCAGCCGGACGGACACAGCTAGGCTCTTCTGAGTCGATCGGTATACTCTCTAAAAGTTGTCTGTAAATCCTGTGGTACCTGGAGGCTAATTCCGGCAGTCGTTATCGTGCACTTTCTCTACTCGAACGCAATTTTATTTCTCCTTTTTCCGTAGATACTGCACGAATCGAAATTATTTTTCAAACGTTGTGAAAACTAAAATCAATTATTTACAACACTGAAAAAATAATTTTGATTCGTTCAGTATCGGCTGAAAGAATTAGTAATAAAATTGCTTTCGAATCGAGCACTTGATCACGACTGCCAGAATTAGCCCCCTGGTATTATATTATCGGGCTCGTTATAGATGGCACATTGAGATCTTTGTGTATGTTCTAGTTCGAGTGTGATGATTATTTCGGCGCTTTTGCATTTTCTCCATATAGAAGTCCGAGGCAGTAGCCACCCATAACACTGAATATATAGTACCAGTAGCGTGTGATTCACTAACATTTATTACGATAATCATATCTTTAAAATAAATATAATGATAATTTATCGAAAAATTTTAACGATATTTGCTGTCGGTTGCAGTCAGTAGTGCGATTCCCTAACTTTTAACGAACCGACAATCGTTATATTTGTCGACATAAATAATCGCTAACAGTTACGATAATGTGATTCTGTAATTTCTTTTTAGCGATAGTAAACAGCTGTATTTTTGCATTTATTTAATTTAATATCATATATGACATTTGTTTCTACAAAATATCAAAATACGCGAATGCCAAATACTCAAAAGCCATTTTAAGCACAATATACACTTTATCGATTTAATAAACACCACGTTAATTATTGTCGCTTAAATATATATTTATTTGAACAATACGATTATCCTTATAAAAGTTAGTGAATCGCACTACAGCTGCTACTTTAAGTAGTCTATTTTCGTTATTTAAGCGATAATTATTTTGGTTGTGTTTATTAAATCGATGAAGTGTATATTGTGTTTAAAATACCATATGACATCTGGCATATGGTATTAATTAAATCAACACAAAAATACAGCTGTCTACTATCGCTACAATAAATTACAGAATCACACTACCGTTACTGCAAGCGAAAATATATATCGAAAAATACTACGATCGTCGATTCGCTTAAAGTGAGTGAATCGCATTACAGATTGGCCTTAATATAGAGGTTTAGAATAAGAGTTTGCAATCCGGACTAATGGCAGAATTTCTTCCGACTGGCCAATTTATTTGGATTGCTTCTAGCTTTATTTGAGTTTAATTTGTCTTTAAATGGCATTTGCATGATAAATATCAAACAAGATATAATCCAAAATATTTTTTAACCGATTATTAATTTTAATACACAGAAAAAATTAAAAATTGTTTTTAATTACCAAATTCATAGAATCAAGCAAACAATTTGTTGATGTTGCACCTATTACCAAAACGATTATATTGATTACTAAATATTTTAAAAATTTAAAATTGTGAATATTTTTCTTCATTAAATGATATTTTTAATTTTAATTAAAAAAAGTTATCAAAAAACTTTGCCATTTCAAACAATGTGTTAATTGATTAACTAATATATAACTCAGGTCAGGTTTAAATTATTTTATTTTAAACGAAAAAATCAATTAAGATTTTTTGTTATTTAATTAATATTTTAATTAAGAATTTATTTCAAAACAATTAAAATGTTAATTTAATCAAAATTATGTTTTTAATATTTTTTCCATTAAAAAATAATCACATTAATTAAATTGAAATACTTTTTAAACAATTTAAATACAATAATAAAAAACTTCTAATAATTTTTTCTGTGTAGTTGGGCATGATTCCCTACATAAATCACAAATGACTCAGAATATTTCTTTAACTATTTCAGATGTTCTAACAAAAATTCTAAAGTATTGCTAACAATGAAGCCAATTAAGAATTATTGTGGTAAAATAAACGAATTAATTTTATGATTTATAAAAAGTTTTTTTTAATTATTTACGTACACTGTACGCAAAAATTTTGTGGTCTCGCACCATGTTTCGTAGTTTTCGTGTATTTTTTTCTTGTGTCTTCTTAACACCCCAGTTGGCAATGTGTAAGATATCCTCGAAGACGAATACCAATATTAATTCCTGCACGACATGTGATGGACAGCCAGAACAAATCGTCAACGATATTTTTGAACAAGTGTCGCAAAATTCGTGCACGACACAAAGAAAGACAATGTCGTTTCTTTTGTCGTTCATTCGATCGAAAGATTACATAGACGATTTTGTCGTCTACTTTGTCCTCCACGACAAAAATAATTATATGGTTATTTATTTAAAACTATTTTTCCATTTGTTTTTTTTAGATAAGTTGCAATTTTGTGTTTAAACAGAACTGCGTCTTCGTGAATAAAAATCTATTTTATTTTGAGAACGTTTTTTCTAATGCTCTCACATATAGACACTTCTTCTTCCAAAAATGCTACCATATTTACATTAAATATCATACATTTTGTAAACAAAAAATGAAAAACAAAAGAAAATAAAAATTTAAAAAAATAATATGTGAGAGAATCTTAACTTACTGTCGCCGATTTAATTATGTGTTTAACGACTTTTGCCTGAAGTTGAAGACTCAATTCTGTTTGAACACTTATTTCGCTTGTTTTATTTCTGTTACATGTTATATATTCGACTTTTCTAACCCATCCTTAAATTGACCGTGAAGCTGCATGGTATCCATTTTTCAGGTCGCGAATCTCATCGTTGGCATTTTTTCGGTTTTACTGGTTTGTGCCACTTAGTAAATAGTATGAAGGCATTTAAGTCAACAATAAAAAAAAAAGAATGTGAGAATTTTAAGTGAACCAAGCAAGTGATTGATAAGCATTCAACTACGGCAGAAGAAGAATTTGCCTCTCATATTTATATAGCTTTTTTTAAAAAAACAAGTAATAAGATAACGACGCTTGTGCTGTTATGGCGTTTTATTTTACAAAAATGTGTAGCATAAAAATTAAATGCACTCACAATATTCTGTACGTAAAATTAACTGAAATTGCAATATAAAATAAATGAATATCCAATTAAAACCCGGTCTACTTATTTTTCATTTATTTTTAACGAAAAGTTAATTTAATTTTTACTGTCAAAAATTCAACTGCGGATTCCGTAAAATCAAATGAATTTTCAGTTATTTTATGTAATTCAGTAATTTTATATAATACAAGTTTTACTCGAATTTCTAAAAAATACCAGACTCCTGTCCGCTTGTTATTCTAATGAGAGAGAGAGAATATTTATTTTTATTTACTTACCCCGTTATACATGTTTGTTTTTGACCACTTTGTTTACAGAAGAACTTCAATTATATGACACCAGCAGCATGCCCGATAGGGTTTTCGTAATAATTCTACTTAAAAAATTTGATGTATTTAACTAAATAATTTTAACAAATAGAAAATGGGAATTTTCTACACAAAACAAGCAAATCGTTTTTTACTTTTACTTTTTGCCACAGATTTATAAATAGATTTATTTTTTGGTAGTTAAATTATATAAAATAACTAAAAAATCATTTGCTTTTACGGAATTTGTGGGTTATTTTTTTGATAGTTAAATTTTATAAAATAGCTGAAAATTCAATTATTTTTACGGAATTTGTGGTTGATTTTTTAGGGAATTCGCGGTTGACAGTAAAAATTAAATGAACTTTTCGTTAAAATAAAATGCAAAATAAGTAGATCGGTTTTTAGTAAATTTACAGTTGTTTTAAATTTCATTTTCATTTAAATTTACATACAGAATACTTTTACATAATCAACTGACAATATTAAATGCAACCGAAAATCCGTATTAATGTGTGTTAGTTTTTTGAATAAATGTTAACATCAGTTCAAAATTGATTTGCTTGGAATTTGAAATAATTATTTATTTAAAAATGACTGAACGGAATACTTCTTGAATAACCTACAGTCCGTTACTGTAATAATATTGTGAGTGTGTGATTTGGCAATATTTTTCAATGCTATCCTGGCTTTTAAGAAGTGTTCCATATTTTACGTTTAGAAAAGAACACAAGTTTTGGAATAAAAGAATAAATTACAATTAGCGTTTAAAATTTTAAGCGCTTTAAAATCGCTAATTTCTAAGTAGAAAAAAAATACGAGACACGAACTAAAGAATAGTTTATTTTTGCAGAAATAATAACAAACCAGCTGCAAATCAAGTCCTGTGCCTAATTCTGCCAGTCGTGATGGAATATTTTTTCGATTCGAATGCAATTTAATTTTTAATTCTTTCAGTAGATACTGAACGAATCGAAATTATTTTCCAGTGTTGTGAAAACTCGAATAAATGCCTTTGAAAGCTGAAAAAATAATTTCGATTCGTTCAGTATCGACTGAAAGAATTAGAACTAAAATTGCTTTCGAATCGAAAAAGTATTCGATCACAACTGCCAGATTTAGGCCCCTGCTGTGCTTATGCCCCTTTAATTAGAATGAGTGTGGAACATGTAGCATTTTTTTCTTTTTAGGAGGCAAATCATGAGAAAAGAACGCGTTACCCTTTTAATATAACACATATTTTTCAGAAAAGAACCTAAAGAAATGTAAAACGCCAAATAAAAAACAAATTATAGGTTAACGTCGCTCTTACTGGCGTTTCTTTTAGTTGTCCTCTAGAAAACGTAAACGATAAAGGACAGTTCTTGCATACATCATTGACGACGATGATGTCGTCAACAGCAATCTGGCCAACTGGGTCGCACTAATTTATACGCACTAATTAGAGTATCCACTCAATTAATCGTTGTTCGATTAATCCAAGAAATATTTCGCCATTATTTGATCGAATAATAAAAACATCCAATTTCAAGTAACGAATAACTCGAACAATTTATGTCAATTAATCGATTAAAATTTATTTCTTAAAAGCTCTACTTTTTTGATATAAAAATATTTTTTTTTTTTTTAGATTTCTAACTAACAAAAAACATAACAACTAAATAACATGTTCTTATATTCTGTATCTATTGAGTTACTCGCACTTCTGAACATATTTTAGTGCCTTTTTAGATGTGGATGTGTGTGTGAGACAAATCATGTAATAAACGACTACCTGCTAATCCTATACGTAAGAATTTTCGTATTAAAAGTTGGTAGTTGAAAACGAAATCACGGATTGTTGGCGCAAAATAGTAATTCGTCAAAGAAAGATATTACCAAACCTATAGAGTAGAGCTTTAAAATGAAGAAAAATAAAGTTATCAGCCAAGTTCGGTAAATCTAATACATATGAGTAAAATTGAAAAAGAACAAAATTTGAAAACGATCTAGTTTAAAAAGTTTCTTCATGTTTTGAGTTCTTATCGTAATCAGGGGGGCTACTCTCTATTGCGATGCGAATACAATTTCGATGCGAAAGCTAAATTGCAACTTGGTACTCCCTATCACTTTCGCAACATTGTTGAAAATTAAGCAATACTGTAGCCCGTTTCTGTATTTCTCGCATCATAAAATTTCCCGCATGAAACAAGTGAATTATGACAAAAACAGTGCAATATGAAACAAAAAATGGTTTATCTCACATAAGTGTTTCTGTATTTTTACTTTGCGAGAATTATCTGTCATTTAAATAATTTTCCAGCAATTATTGGAAGGATGTGAGAAAAAGTGTTTCTGTAACAATATCTTGTAAAAAGTTTCTCACAAGAACTGTCAAAATAAGTCATATTTGAAATTGATGCGAGAAAAAAAAAATTTAAAAAAATGGAGCCCAAAATATGTATGTATGTACACAAGAATGTGTATTATTTTTTTTTATTTGAAAAGCAAGAATTTAAATGATAAAAATAAGTATATAAAACACAACTGTTATATTTTGTTATTTTAATTTTTTTAGCCTTTCATTGTGTTTGTTTTATGTAGGGCTGCCAGATAAATTTGTGAAAAAAACGTTAGTATCCTAAGAAAAATAAAAAAATCGTCTATTTTGTTGGGACAATTTAAAATTAATTTTGTTCGATTTTTATCACATAATCACAAATTTTTATCATGTAAACCTATAATCAAAAAAAAAAAAAAACATTAAGTTCATGGGTAAAATACATATTTTATACATACATAAGCTTGAGGTCTATTTAAATAAAATTATTTATTTTATTTTTCCTTAATCCGATAACAGTTTAAAATTTCAGATTGTTATTTTTCCCTGCAGAAATCACACAAAGGAGTGACAAAATATCGTATTTAAATAAAATAAACACTTTTGGACAAAATAAAAGGCAAACATTTCTTAAAGTGCATTGACTGAAAAATGGGGTAATAGTTTAATCTTTTGATCACATAAACAAATGTATTAAATAATCCAAGCAAATAAAAATTAAACAGTTTTCGTTCGAAATTTTGCTTTTGCCCATACATTTTTTAATCTGCCTTGTTTTTAAAGATATCGGTTTTCTGTGGTGCCTAATACACTATTTAAAATTGAAACTATTAAAACTGAAACTATTTAAAATTGTTTTATTTCGAAGACTGAATCGTCACTAGAAAAAAATCAGCAAATTGTCACTTTGCCAATTTTGGAACAAAAAAAATCGTCAAAATGTCGATAAATCCTTAAATCTGGCAGCCTAATTTTTATTTTATATATTTCTTTCGTTGACGTTTCGCTGGCATTTGACACTTAATTACTGGAAGTATTCCAGTTAAAACAGAATCTGTGTTGTCTGTTCTCGCATTTAAATACAGAAACACTTTTTTCTCACAAATCGAGAAACGATGGAATTTTTTGTTTCACACTTAATGTGAGAAATTTTGCGATGCGAGAAATACAGAAACGAGCTACTGGTAATAAAAATCAAAGATAGCGCAGATTTCCAGTAATGAGATGCCAAAATATGTAAAAAAAATTGAAATTAATAAGTTTAAATAAAAGAAATAATGATGATTTGCGAAAAGAAAAAAATAAAAAGACGCGAAAGACAAATGCGCAAACGCATTAAAGAGTACCAATCACTACATTTGCTACAATTTTTTTCGCATCGCAATAGAGAGTTTTTACTTTGAAGAAGTGTTTACTTTGTTTATAGTTTTATTTTTTCCTGAATCCTTTTCGGTCTCTTTAGCGCCTGAGAAACTGTATGTTTTGCAGCAGGGTTTTTGATATTTTAGTTATTTATTTTATTTACAACTTTTAGAACTTTGTGCGTAGTATAAATAAATTCTTATTTTATTGTTTACTGTTTAACTATATTTTTATTTTACTGTTTTTTTTCATTTCTTAATATTTATAATAAAAGTATCAAATCAAATAGATATGTATGTTTTTCCCATTGGATAAAATTATTTGAATTATTCGAGTTACTCGAACATATTAAAACTCTTATTCGATCAATCGAGCAAAATTAAAATTCGAAAATCGATTAATTCCTTATTCGAACAAAACCAAAAGTCAAATAATTGGATACTCTAGCACTAATAGACATGGAATAGAGAATATGTGTTAGAGAACTATAGAGAGAGGGAGAGAGCACATTAGTTAAAACATAATGTGATTACAACGTTTTTTTTTAAGGAAAACATAATTGCAAATAACAAAATAACTAGTGGAAAAATACAAAAATTAATGAAAACAAAATATTTTTTTTTTGCGACAGGAGTTATGAAAAGGAGCGTTCGACTGCATTTAAATACAAATGATGTCTAATAATGATAATTTGTGTAGAAACTAATCTGGAAGTAATGAAATCAATTAATCTATTATTAAAAAAAAAATTACATACGGCCATTACTACAAGCTACAAATAGTTATTTTTAGGATGCTATCTGACAGATAAATACGGTTTTTGGTTATTACAAGTTAACATTAGCCTTAAAAATGACTTAGTCTGGGTTCACACTATGAAAGTTTTCTTTCAGAAAGCCTGAGTTTTTTGGTGAGAACGGAGAGAATGAAAGCATTTACTCTTCCCATATTATCAATGAACTCAGACTTTTTGCAAGAAAATATTCATAGTGTGTACCCAGGCAGCAGAAGCTACAACAAGTTTATCCTCATGATAGAAGTTGAAGCTGCCATATTTTCTGCTGCTGAAGACAATATCATCAATGACATTAAAATGTGAATGAATTAAAGAAATAAATAAAGACCTTACCAAGTGTACAAAGGGATATTATTAACCCTCTACTGCATGCATTATGATCCAGCTACAAATTAATTTTTTTATTTTTAAATTATTTTTTTAAATAGCATAATTAAGATATGCCAACAAAATTTTTTCAGAACAGCAGGTCAGTTTTCTGAAACAAAAAAATTGCCATATATAGCTTCATATGCACTCCAATCTGTATCACCCTAAAAATGTATTGCCATATATGGCGCTTCATGCAACAAAGATAATATAATTTTTTGATTAATTTTTATATTTATATTTTATTTAAGCAATCAAAAGTAATTAAAATGTAAGGAACATTAGTAAAAAATAAAAAGTAACGCTTCCATGGTTGTATATTTATAAGATTAAAAGTAATTAAAAGCACAGTAAAGAAAATAAGTATTGCAAAATCGAAAACCGATCGATCTACTTATGCGTGGAAAAAAGAAAAGCAATTTCTGTTTTTGTTCAAACAAAGATGGACCCAGCATCTAGCACAAGTTATATATGATCGAAATTTGCAATCATTTTGACAAAGCTGGCGTACTTTTTTCCATTTTGGCAGATGATCTGTAGAATCCAGTCTGACAGCACTTAGTGGAAAGTCTTGGCGGCGAGCTTTGTTTTTTGAATATTTCTTTGGCACGTTACAGGAACTCGGGGTTGAACCACAGGAATCTGAACCTCTTTTTCTATTTGCTAGAGTAGTTGGGGTGGAAACAGGTACCGTAATGTTTATCCGTAAATGCATGAGAAGCCAAATATGGCACGGAAAATTTGGACGAATTTTTCTGTGAATGCATGAGAGGCCATATTTGGCTGTTTTAAAAATTGCGCGATTTTACGAGTTCTACATGCACCATTAAAAAATATTCACATAAACACTATTCACAAAGCTATATATTCTACAAAAAAAATTAGATAAGCATACCAACTTACTTGTAATTTAAAAAATATATGTTTTATTTTATATATTTTCACTATACGAAGTGACCACGCGTACTTATAAACAAGACTGAGGTTTTCTATGCACCTAAGAAAAGACATAGAAAACAACATTCGTCTCATAATCACAAAGGCCTACTTATGTTTTTCAAAAACTTTTATTTTTCGTAACTGTTAATTTTTGTTGAGAACTTGCATTTGAAATTGTAAAGCCATATATGGCTGCATATGCAGTAGAGGGTTAAAACTATTTATTTTCACTCTCTAAGATGTTTTAAACAAGTCCCTATTGTGCAAATCTCAATTCTTTCGATTTTGTTGAAGAAAATTTTCTGAAGTTGGAGATTTGAAAAACACCCTAAAAATGTTGTCCTTTTTTAACACCTCCAAAGCCATCAACTTTTACAGACACAGCTGTGTCTGTGTCGCTAAAAACACTTCAAAAAGCAGGAGATAAAGCATTTAGTTTTTTTCAACATTCTATCATGATTTATTTTTCTTCTATTG
Organism: Pollenia amentaria; assembly: GCA_943735925.1. Classification (NCBI taxonomy): domain Eukaryota; kingdom Metazoa; phylum Arthropoda; class Insecta; order Diptera; family Polleniidae; genus Pollenia; species Pollenia amentaria. Next base: position 174,365,305 of record OX031010.1, on the reverse strand, counting down.
CAGTTTGCGATGACACAATAAGATTTAATTACCGATAAAAACCGATCCTTATTCATACAAACGATCTATTGATTAGGAAAATTATCTTTCATCAATCGACTTTTGATTGGCAATAATTGCGTACATTTTACGTAGTTTTACTTTCAAAAGCAATCTGCAGGGCATGAAACAGTGATGTCAGATGTAAAATGATGTAAAATTCTCTACCTTTCAATAAAGAAATCCCCACATTTCCCTACAACAGCAACAGATTATATTTAAGTTTACATACAAAGGAAAAATCCCCTAAATTTTTACGAAAATAAAAAATCTGTCTTTTTTCCCTACAGTCTGATTTTTGGAGAAAAAATCCCTACAAGTAGGGAATTTTCCCTACATCTGACATCACTGGCATGAAAGAGCAACTTAGCAACCCTTGATTAGTGAGGAAGGCAAGTAGTCACGAAAACTGCACTTTTGAAACTTTCCGGCGGGTACATAGAGAGTAGGCTTGCCAGATTCAAATTTGCAAAATTCTTGACTTGTCATTAAAAAAAAAAATCTTGATTTGGAAAAAACTTCTTGACAAACATTTCAAAACAACAAGAACAATTGCCTAATTAAGGGGGCTATTTTCTGAAACACTTCAACACACTTGAAAAATATTTTCATACAAAATATTAAAAATTTAAAAAATTTTACATGAAACATTTCTGAACGCAAAGTGAAGAGATTTACAAAACAATCCCCTAAAATGCTATACTCATTTGTCAGTCAATCAATAAATATTTATATTTACATATGCATATGTGTGTGCATACATGTACATAATCGTATGTAAGCACATGTGTGTGCACATATGTGTACAAAAATAAATTAATAATGTATTTATAATTTCATTCATTCATTAAATTCCATTTATATTACAAATAAAAAAAAAACAAAAACAATTGTAAGTGAACTCTTTCATACACTGACAAACATTTTCACACAGATTGTGCAGGTGAAAGTTAAAGAGAAGTGCTGGTTGGTTGATGACTTTTAGCGATAAATAAAAGAGTAAGTGTGTGTGAAAATTTTACTTTAATTTGTTGCTGCTAAAAGTTTGACATTCTAGCACTCTGACTAAAGTTTCTACTTTTAAAATTTGTTTAATTTGCTCTTCATTTTGAGTTTTTTTTCCTCTTCTCCACCTTCTAATTCATTAATTGTATTGGAAATAGAAAATCTAATTGAACTTATTGGCAATGTATGAATGTGAATTTCGCTTGTAGTATTAACCAGGCACAAACACACATCTAAAAAATGACTCTTGTCTTTCTACGTACGAGGGCGTTTAACAGTTTTTTGAGTTTAATGTTATCGTAGATGTTCCTCTAACTTTCTTACATCCCTCGTGTATTAATAGCAATATTACTGCGAAATCAATTTATTTGTACCAATACACGTAGAGAATTACATGCATTATTTGTGTGTGTGTGTGAGGACTTTTTTTAAACGTGACAGCAGATATCTCTACACCTCTATGCCAATCTATGTCTGTGTGTTTATAAACCTTGTATCTAATTGGCTTTAATTGTATAGAAAACATACAATGATAATTGATTTAGTAAAATGCTTATACTCTCAATATGTAAACATATGCATTAGTACAGGCACACATACCAAGACAATAATTGAGTTACACATACCCAGTAGGAAATATCAATAGTGAAAATATAGTGAGTGATTACTGACCTTGTCACCCTGTTGCCCAGGCCATGCAATGCGCTATGGAATTTTAGCATGTGCTTGGCATTGGGAATCCACTAGTGACCTTAGATCTATTGACTAGGTAGTTCATATGGAGACTTTGGAACCAGAGACTTACTAGTGCATTTTAAGTGTTATAGTATACACTAGTAAAAGTGAAGACACTTCGCGTTTTGTTTCAGTAAAATAACCGATAAAAGTGGTGACTTAGGGACATAAAGATACCCTGTGGCTTCCTATAGGGTATCTTTATGTCCCTTCATACTTACACCAAATATTATGTCGATGTAATTTGTTCCTTCTCCAATCAATTATGCTAGACAATTTATTAAAACAATTTAGAACTATTTTATGGAATAATTAAAAAGCGAAATTTCATCAAGTTTAATGGTCTTAACGAAAGATAATTCAGAGCTTGAGCAACCCATTTTATTAATATCTAAATTTAAAAGTGAACACGTCAAAAGACTTAAACAATAATTGAAAAAAGACTTAAGCCAGTGTGCATCAGTACTAGGGAGATCGAACGGTTACTATTCGAGTCACACTTAAGGCGCGAGTATTATAGGATTGCGCAAGAGGGATGGACTTGTAGGTCCGCCTGCTCCATATCTGGGGCACTCTGGCCTGGTCATAATGAACGGAGATCTAAATCTCTACTTAGCTTCAATAGGGACCAAATCAAGACTGTGGTGTCGGTTGTGACTGGACTCTGGCCTGTTGGGACTCATGCTAGTAGAATGGGTCTGAAATTCAATGACTACTACAGAAGTTGTCATGATGAGGAGGAAGAGGAGACTGTGCTTCACTATCTTTGTCAATGCCCTGGGTTACGGGGCATTAGGGAAAAATACATGCGAGAGCCGGTGATTTCCTGCTTGGAAGATCTATCTACAATTGAACTTAGATTGCTTCTTCTCTTCATTAGGAAGACGAATTGGCTCAACTCTGCAGTGACGCCATCTGAGTAATTGCTCTATGCGATGAGCATTGGCGCTGGGTATCATAAAGGGGCCGCTGAAGGACCCAAGTGAGCCGTCTCTCGATAACCTACTATTCGACCAGTTTTAACCGGTTATTTTAGTTTTGCCCAAGCCGGTTATTTTAAATTGTCCATTTTTCGAATATCGAATAAACCGGTTATTTTGGTATAATAAGCCGGTTATTTTAATATGTGTAATTTATATACGTCTTCCTTACTCTTGTCGAAATGTACCCGTAATTTAAGTATTTTTTCTTATGGAATATTGGGCTAACTTAAGCTTTTTATGAAGAATGTCAAAACATAATGTAACAAAAAACAAAAACAAAAAACATTATGATCAATGGAAATACACATCGCTTATAAAAGTGTGTTCTTGTAAAAAAAAAATTAAAAAACAAGTCAAAATACTATAAGAACGTGTTCAGTATAAAAGTAAATAGTAATTTGTGCGTGAGTATTCTAAATATTAGCCCCCATATTTATAAAAAATATTTTAGGTACGAGGGCGGCTCAATAAGTCCGTGATTTTCGAACTTACATCGTAGTTATATGAAATGCAACACTGCTCCCATCAAGTACCACCTGTAAACAGCTGTTCAAAACATACAACCTCGTCGATTTTTTTAAAAATGGAAAAAAGTGAATTTCGAGTGCTCATTAAACATTATTTTTTGCGAAAAAAAAACGAATTTTCTATGAAAATTTGTTTAATTATTAATCACAAATATTTTTTATGAATATGGTGTAAATATATTAAGTAATTTGACTTAGAATACACATTCGAATTAATGTACAAATTTATTATATATATTTTTATATAGATGTTACCTCTGGAGATATTTATTTCGAACGGAATTAAAAAGACAAAGTTTTTTCAAAGGTTTTTCCTGTCACGGTTTATTAACTAATCACCCTTAATTAGTCAACATGCTTGACATTAATTAACTCCAAATGAGACTTAAGTCTGTTCAAAATAGTTCTAGAGAGACGACAAATAATACTTTACTAAAATACGCTGCCAAAAATGAATCGTTCGGGTGCAATATTAACCCGTTGTGATGCCGAAGACAGAATGATCTTTAAGGCACTAAAAACTCTTAAGTGGTCCTAGCATTTCTTCATGCTTAAAACTACAACATTCCGGCGGAAACAACGATATGGAAAAAAAATTCATCAGCTTTATTTACTAAAACACCAAGAACTTAAAAGCTAAATTATCGAAATCAAGCAATATCATGAAAAAAGATTTTAAATTGTGGTCGCCGAATTGACAAATATTTCATACTAAAAACATGTTTATATTACTATTTGTTTCTATAAAGCTGAAATATCTAATCCTGGCTAAGAGGTTTTGCTTGCAACTTTTCAAAAATATGGTTGAAGTCTATTGATTCATATAGATACACCCAGAGAAAAACTATGTTTAAATATGGTCACCTCCAACAAAACTATTTTTAGACAAAATTTTAAACAAATTATGTTTAAATTTAACTATAGTATTGTCACCGACAGCCATATCATTGTTTAATTAGTCCTCCATCAAGAAACCACAACCATATTATGGTTGCCACTAAACATGTTATGGTTAAATATGACAATAATTTGTTTTTAAATTAACAATAGTATTTTCCTCTTTTCCAAGAGCAACATTCTAAGTGTTCAACATATTTTAGTTATTATTAACCAAAACATGTTCTGAGGCAACCATAATATGGTTTTGGTTTCTTGATGGAGGACTAATTAAACAATGATATGGTTGTCGGTCACAATACTATGGTTAAATTTAAACATAATATATTTATAATTTATATTTAATATATTATATATTTAAACATAGTTTTTCTCTGGGTGTATGCTTAGCCACCAACAAATTAAAACGCATTTAAAATAAATTTGGGAGAATATCTCAAAAAAGAAAAATATTAAATTCCTAAAATTTTTTTATTTGCTTTTGCAAAACGTTTGTCTAGATGAAACATCATTTAAGAGTTTCTCAATTACATTATAAAATTAAAAGTTTAGCAAATAAATAGAAATTGTTAAAAAATTTATCTCATGTTTAATCAATTAACTAGACACTATTTTCTTGGATTTTAACTCAAATATTTGTTAGGTCTGAACTTAGTCATATCTATGTATTTTGTTGGTTCCTAACCTTTTTGAATTGTTTTGTTTTTATTCAAATTGACGTTTTATTACAAAAACTTATTTAATTTTTGTGTTTTTCTGTTTTTCGAATTAAAGCCGGTTAACCGGTTATTTTAAAAATGCTTAGCCGAAAACCGGTTTTTAAAATAGCAAGTATTCGGAATATTCGAAAACAGGTTTTTAAAACATGTCGAATAATCGATCTCCCTAATCACTTCCCCCATTAGAAAAAAAATTTGTTATCGATCGAACTTTAAATACAATTGAAATGGAAATTTCGATCGATATCGAATGCTCTAATTTGGTCACTGATCTTGTGTAACGAAGAAATTTGTACCAAATTTAGATTCTTCTTCTGTTATACTTCTGCAGATATTAACAGCTGTATTCATAACAAAAAGTTAGATACAGTTTGTACACTAAGTACAACGAGCTGCTAACTAGAATGCCGATTAAGCTTAGCAGATTGTTAGCACAGAGTTTATTAATAACAAATTTTATCCGTCTTCTAACTTTTAATAAATCAACTCTGAATATTAATGATGCCACATTATAATACTCAAAAATTTAACTCGTTTTGCTTTAATCATCGCTGGTTTTGTCATTTCATTTTATTTTTTTTTCCCCCTCTTCATATAAAAATTTGAAAGGTTTTTAAATTAAAATATATTTCAAAAAGGACTCTAAACCAAAAAAAACAGTGTATTAAAAAAAAACAAACAAAATTATTCAACATAAAACCGCTGTTTATCACAAGTTGGCAAACGTTTGGCAGCTTGTTAACAAGAGTTTAGCAAATGGCTAGCCAGAGTTTAGTAAGTGTATTATGAATAAACTTTTTGCTAACTTCATGCCAAATTTTCGTTATGAATACGGCTGTAAGACTATATATTTTCCATGTCTGGGTGGTTTCACGCTCACTTTTACAGAATTCAGCTCGCTGTTTTGAGAGATGTTTCGTATTGATAACCATAGTATTAATGCTAATATTTATATCATATGCTAAGCACCGTGTAATAAGGAAATTACTACGAAAATTGTCTGAGGTGGTCCATTTGGAAGGTCCAATTTTGGGCGACTCGTTCGATCATAGCGACTGGTATTTCACGAATAACACGAGTAATGTTCACTTCCAAAGCGTTAATCGTAAACTGGTTTATTCCTGAAGACCTCAGATTTTACATATCCCCAGAGAAAATAGTCCAAAGGTGTGATATTGCACGTTCTATGTGACCGTGCTTTTAACTAAAACATTTAAAGAAATAGAATACGGTATTATTTCATTCTTTTTTATCAACTTTGAAACCAAACAAAAAACTCTGTTTTTTAGTGTGGCTATTGTGGAGACACAAACATTGAATCGTTTTTACCAACTTTTGTTATTGCTTTAAAACAAACTTCGCCACGCTATTTTATCATCTTTCTTAGTCTACATCAGGGGTGTCAGCGTCATGCACAATTGTGTCAGCAAAACTCACATGTACGCTTACGCTCTTTTATTTTGCGAGCGTAAAATATAATTTTTTAAATCTTCTCTAGTAAAATCTTCTCTTTTTATAATGGTGGTTAGTAATTATAGAATATTTTTAAACTTAATGGAGTTATTATTTGCATTAGCATGTGCAAATGAATTTTCATTGTTGGCATTTGCAAAGGTATGTTGAGCACCAAATTAAAAATATTAGAAAGAATTTAATAAGGTAGTAAAATGACTTCAAATATTGTCAAATGCTCAATTTTTCCAAAAAATAAGCAAAGTTTCTGCGAAATGCAGGTTCCAAATTAAATTTATTTAAATAATAACTGAGTGTGTCTGTCCATAACTCAACATTTTTCGATAATTGTATTATTATTAATTGCTCTAAAGTCTTCATAGCAAAATATGTATGTTAATTAGGCCTCGTAATAGGCCTCGCAACCGCAGATTCCTCCCGCTGAGAATGAAAGAGACAAGAGTATTCGCACCAATACATTCATAATTGACACCACTGGTCTACATTCACACGTTTCATCTTTTGATGCTCAACTCTTGTGTTTTAAGGAGAGGGAAGCAAGAAGACAAGGGGTTGGTACGGAGATGCCTGTACTTGGGCAGTACGCTTTGTGTTCTCATTCGTAGGTATATGCACAACAATGTTTTTCTTTTATTTTTCTCTTTTGTTCGCTTTGAATAAAAGTGTTGTTGTTTTGAAGCAAAAAAAGTTGAAACCGGTTGATGCGTGTGAACGTAATGGCATCTTCAAGAGGGAATTTAAAAGAAGTTGAGCATCAAAAGATGAAACGTGTAAATTGAGACTTATTGTTGTACTTTTTTAATGCGTCCAAAAATAGGCTGTATGTGCTTTTGTTGTTGTTCATTTTTTAGTGTTGCTAACGATCAAAAAAAAAACAGTAAATAAAAAACGACCACTTTAAAAAGCGTTAAATATTTCACACTGTAACAGGAATATTTATAATTACTTTCTTAAGATTAATATTATTTTGTAAATTTAATTATTCTATTATTTATATTTTAATCATGAATGACGGAAAATAATTTTGTCATGTTTTTATTTTGTCCTTACTGTATTTTTTTTGTCTGTGAGAATTATTAAACTCAGCTCATTTTTATTATTATTATTTCACTCAACTGTTATTATTGATCTCTTTTTGCATTTTCTCTTAACTGTTGTACATAACTATTGAATGCTCATTTAATGTAATTCCACTCAATTTTTTTTGTCATTTACTTTAATTACCGATATTTAAATATAAGAAGAAATAATTAGATTTTTTGGTCACTCGTGAACTAGTCATCGAGCTGACAACAGCTAATTTAAATAAAGGCATATGAAAATAGAAATCCGAAATTCTTTTAATTAGAGAAAAAGAAACATATAACAATTAATAAATTATCTCATCTGAGGGCGAATATAACGCTTAAGCCGTTTGTTCTTGCCCCTTTTAGATAATTCATTAATAAGGAAAATACTAAAAGTAACTGAAGTCAACTAGGACATTTAACTGTCTGGCTTAGACTCTATTACTTTTATATTATCCCAATTGTTACCGAGTCTCATAGTTACAGCCACACCAATGTTCACAATATAAAAACATACAAACATTGACATACATATGTATGTTTGTATGTACTTTTACTTTTAAATTACTTTCAAGACGGTTGTCATATCGGCGCGTGTAACACTTCAGCCACAATCCAAATAATTCTTTGGAATTATTTGCAAACACTAAACAAAAACATACCTACAAACATTAACATACAAGATCGTTGTCATATCGGCGCGTGTAACACTTCCGCCACAATCCAAATAATTCTTTGGAATTATTTGCGAACACTAAACAAAGAAATAACAAATCAGGTCAATCGACCGACGAGTTCACAGAACTGTTTTTGTCTAAATAAATTGCTGAGATCTCTCTTTTTCATTCTTCAGTTAACACTTTATAATTACTATAAATAATAAGTATCAAAAAAGATAGTAGTTAGTTGTATCTTATACTTAGTTGTCTTGCTGTGCATTACCACAGCAGACAAAACAATAAAATCAATTCAAAAAAGATAAACAGTGTGTTTTTTTTATTAAATAAAATTAACATTCATCTAATTGGCGCAGTCGGTAGGATTCGCGGAAGGATAATACTCTTTCTTTCATATTAATGAAAATTACGCGAATCTGCAATAAGCGAACCTTGCATTACCAAGGACTAAACCGTGAACCTGAAAATAGTCGGGAACAATAGTGCCGTAATCCTTACAATACTAAGGAAAAACAACCTTTAAATAAAAAAAAAAAAAACTAAAACTAAAGACGTGATATCCTTAAGAACCACAGTCATAAAATTTTTTTTTTAAAAGACTAAAATTGAAAAGTGAAACACAGTCATAAAATTTTTAAAAAGACAAAAATTAAAAAAAAAGTGATATCCTTAAGAATCACAGTCATAAAATTTTTTCTTAAAGGACTAAAATTAAAAAGTGAAACACAGTCATAGAATTTTTTAAAAATACAAAAATTAAAAAAGTGATATCCTTAACAATCACAAAATTTTTTTCTTAAAGGACTAAAATTAAAAAGTGAAACACAGTCATAACATTTTTAAAAAAGACAAAAATTAAAAAAGTGATATCCTTAAGAATCACAGTCATAAAAATTTTTTCTTAAAGGACTAAAATTAAAAAGCGAAACACAGTCATAAAATTTTTAAAAGACAAAAATTAAAAAGTGATATCCTTAAGAAACACAGTAATAAATTTTTAAAGGACAAAAATTAAAGAAGTGATATCCTTAAAATTTTTTACTTAAAATCAAACCAACAAACCGAAAAGAGAAGACCAGCAGCGAAAACCAGGTCAAGCTAAAGAGTAAGAGACCACAGAAATCAAATCAACAAACCGAAGAAGGAAGACCAAGAAATTCGTGAGCAGTGGGAAACAGGTAGAGCTAAGAAGTGAGAAGCCAGAACAACAACAACACGAGTTCCAGCAAATCAAGGAAGGAGGACTAAGAAGTTCGTGAACAATAGTATAGTAAGTTTCATTTAAGTATTAATAGTATAATATACATATACGTCTTATGAGTGACACGGAATCAGTAGAGTCAACGTTTCCGATCCCGAGTTTGAACAAACAAACCAATTTTTAGGAATACATTCAATAGAACTGGACCCAGGATTTGACTCAAACGACGGCTACCTGACCGAGGTGTACGAACATATTGGACAAAGAAACAATAGCGACACTCAAGAAAGACGTACCGTTAGAAGACGACGAAGACAACGACCTATTAGACCAAGACAACATTTTTGAAAGACTTTTCCGTTTTCAATAGACACACTAGCAAAATGACACAGCCCAACCCTCCATCCATTGTTCTTGACCCCATCAAATACCTTGAAAGGCTTCCCGAATTTAATGGGGACAAACGTGATCTTTATAATTTCATAACCCTAGTGGATAGAGTATACCCACTTCTCAGACAATATGACGAAATGTCACAATTAGTATTCTCTGACTTGATTAAAAGTCGTCTTAGGGGCAAAGCTAGGGAGACAATTGAAATTAATTTTCACGCACAATCCTGGACGGATGTAAAAAAAAATATTAATGAATAATTTTGGCGAAAAGTATAGCATTGAAGATTTATTCGATCAAATGAGAGCCGTCTCATTCAAAACAAACACAATCGAATTTTACAACGAAATAAAAGATAAATTAAGAAATTTGAATAACAAAACCAGCATGATAATGGGCGGAAACACAGGAGCAGGTCAAATCGCTACAAACAATATGCAAAGCGCCTTGAATATCTTCAAAGAAAAAATACCAGAACCCATGAGGACTATTCTAGCCTGCCGTAACCCGAGCACCCTAGAAGATGCCATGGAAATTCTATTCAAGTCGGGTTATGCATACTACGGTAATAAAACAGTCAAGCCAGGTAACAATTCATACGGTACCAACAATAGACTGAAAATAGAAAACAACTTAAATAGACAATCTAGCGGACATAGTAATTCGAGTAACAGACAAACATACCAGAATTCCCATACAAGGGCAAATAACCACAAAGCACCAAACCAGCACTATAACCCACATTATCAGCAGAATCCAAATAACCATAGACACTTTAGTAATCCGAACTGGCGACAGCATAATTCTCATTACCAACAGAACCCTAATAACCAGAATTACCAAAGAAATTTTAATAGCTTGAACATACCAAACTTCCATCAAAATGGACAACCAAATCAAAGAAATAATTTTCTGCCCGTCCCTGAACCAATGGACGTAAACCTCGTTCACGATTCCGAAGAGCCATATATACCTCAAGAGGCATCATTCGAACAATACTTCGACCAACAAGAATTACAAGATACTGATTCTTTCGAAACCCCCCAAAATTTTCCTTTAGTAGCCACCCCGGAGAATTACCACATATAGTATTAAAGGGCGACCTAAAATTTATAATTGACACTGGTGCCACGCACTCAATCATCAATCCGGGGCTATGCAACCCCAAATGGAAGGTTGATGTACCACCAGTAAACCTCAAAACGTTGCAAAACAATGTGAAAACAAACACGGTATATAAAGTGCCATTGTTTTCTGAACTAGGGAATCTTCAAGACTGGATTTACTTAATCGAATGTAAATTCCATGACACATATGATGGTATAATTGGGAATGACATCTTACGTAAATACAAAGCAGTAACAGACTATAACCAAAATATTTTAAAGATAAATAATCAGATAATTCCCTTGAAATTTCCGAGTAATCATACAGTTAAATTTGTCACTAATGTAGAATGCGGATTGGTACACATTACAGATTTCCGTTCTTCCAGCGGCGAAATAATTCTTAGAGAGGGAATATATAATTCAGAAAATTTTAAAGTCGAAATAGAAACCAATCTTGAATGTCCCGAAATAATTTACATTAAACCTGAAAACGCGTGGCCAGTAACAATGGAAAACTACTTTCTTTCAAATGAACCAATAACAAGTGATAATCACAGTGATTTACCATTACGGGACCAAATTAGAATAGATCATTTGAACTCTGAAGAAAAAACGAAATTTTTGCGATTAATAAACAAATACTCCCAATTGTTCTATCAGACAAATTCTAACCTAACTTTCACTAACGCTATTAAGCACCATATTAATACTGTTGACGACATTCCAATACATTCCAAAACTTACCGCTACCCGTACATACACAAGGAAGAAGTGAGCCGACAAATCCGTGAAATGCTAGAAAACGGGATAATTAGACCGTCAAATTCACCCTATTCAGCTCCAATTTGGATAGTCCATAAAAAGGACGATGCAAGTGGACAAAAAAAATGGAGGCTTGTGGTAGACTATCGTAAGCTTAATGAAAAGACTGTGGACGATAGATACCCCATCCCAAACATAGATGAGATCTTGGATAAATTTGGTAGAAGTCTATATTTTACTACACTTGATCTCGCTAAGGGATTTCACCAGGTCGAAATTGCAGATAGCGACATCCATAAAACTGCGTTTTCAGTTGAAGGAGGGCACTACGAATTCCTTCGTATGCCATTTGGCTTGAAAACCGCACCCGCCACTTTCCAACGCCTAATGAATAACATCCTGAGCGATTTGCTAAATAAAGTGTGCTTAGTATACTTAGACGACATTATCGTCTTCTCAACCTCTCTTGACGAACATTTAAATTCACTACGTTTAGTAATGGATCGACTAAAAGTTGCAAACTTGAAGATACAAATCGACAAGTGCGAATTTCTAAAACGCGAGACAGAATTTCTTGGCCACATTGTGACCCAAAATGGTATTAGACCAAATCCAAAAAAGGTGAAATGCATATTAAAATACCCGATCCCCCAAAGCCCAAAACAAATTAAACAATTTTTAGGACTTAGTGGGTACTACAGAAAATTTATTAAAGATTACTCCAGAATAGCAAAACCTATGACGAACTATTTAAAGAAGGACGCTAAAATTTACTTACATAACACTGAATATCAGAAAAGTTTCGAAACCTTAAAAACCCTACTTGTGAATGACCCCATACTAGCATACCCAAATTTCTCTAAGCCCTTTGTTTTGAATACCGATGCAAGCAATTTCGCATTAGGGGCGGTATTATCACAAGAAGGCCATGCAATATGCTACGCAAGCAGGACTCTAAACGAACATGAACTTAATTATAGTACGATAGAGAAAGAGCTTCTTGCTATAGTATGGGCGGTAAAATACTTTCGACCATACTTATTCGGTAGAAAATTCTCTATCCACACTGACCACCAACCACTACAATGGCTATTCTCGATCAAAGAACCAAATTCACGACTCGTTAGATGGAGACTTAAATTAGAGGAATTTGACTTTACTATAAAATATAAAAAGGGTGCGAATAATGGAAACGCTGACGCGCTCTCCCGCATCAAACCACAAGTTAACTTTTTCGAGCAATTCATGACTAGCGTTATTACAGAGAAAAATGGCCCTATAAATATGTACAGAAATCAAATAATAATTCGAAAGGTGGGGTCAGGATCTCTAAAGATAAGGAACCAAAAAATTTTCAATAACATCAGGAAACTTATTACCGCAAAAAACTTCGACGAAGCCACAATGTTGTTGATAATTAAGAATCACTTTGATCCCAAAAAGCTGAACGCTGTCTTTATCGAAGACCCTGAAACTTATGAAATATTCGAAAAAACAATTTCAATATACTTCGGACAAAGTAATGAATTTAAGATTATTAAATGTAACAACATCCTTACGGATATCCTTGACGAAAATGAACTGGTAGAACATATCAGGAAAGAACACATGAGAAATAATCATAGAGGTATAAATGAAAACTTCCAGCAATTAAAATATAGCATTTATCACCCCAAACTTAGAAAACGTATAACACAATTTATTAATAATTGTGACGTCTGTAATAGGGAAAAATATGAAAGGAATCCCATACGACCAAAACTCCAAATCACCGAGACACCAAGTGGACCTGGACAAATTGTACATATTGATGTTTTTTATAGCTTGAGAAATACCTTATTCCTGACTTTTATAGATAAATTTAGCAAATTTGCACAAGCAATAAAGATAGAAAACCGAACATGGATAGAATTTAAGAGAGCGGTTACTCAGTATCTGAGCATAGTGGGTAGTATAAAAAAAATTGTTACAGACAACGAGTTAGGTTTTAAAGCCCTACCTCTAAAGGATTTCCTCAAAGAAAGAAATATAGAGATCCACTTTACATCGAATAACAATCATTCATCTAATTCAGACGTTGAACGCCTGCATAACACAATTAACGAACATATTAGAATCCTCAGACATGATCCTGACAAAGATATCGATACCGTTGAAGAGAAATTAAACAAGATAATAATGTTTTACAATAACACCATTCATTCCACGACCGGGTGCAGACCCTCAGATTTCATAAACGGAAAGATAACGCAAGATAACTTTCCATTGATAAAAGATAAAATCCAAAACACAAAACGTAGGACGATAGAAAAAATTAATCAAAACCGCGAAGACTGTGAACTTCGTACCGGGGACGTTTACATAAAACAAGATAGGGGCGGGAAAAATCACTCAAAATTCCGTAAAGTTAATGTCACAGAGTTCGACGACAATCATGTTATCACAAAAAATGGGCATATATATTATAAATCTCATTTAAAAAGGAAAAGGGCACTGCAGTAACCTCCCTGTTATTTACAGATTCAAGATGATGAAACCACTAATTATTCTACTTCTAATAAGGACCGTTAAGCCACAAGTTCTGGACGTACAAGACTTGAGCAATAAACACGGATACCTACCCATAAAAATCAGAGACGTGAACATAGTAGACTACTATATAAAGGTTATCCATGTAATCAACACTACCAAATACATAGACACGGCAAACACGATAAACGACAATATACAAAAATTAGGTAATACATATTCTAACGTTACCCCTTTACTAGAAAGTATTGGAAAAAGTATGGACCTTTGTAGAACAAAGATTTCTAACCTCATACCTAAATTCAGACAGAAACGTGGTCTTATTAACATAATAGGAAAAGGACTTAAATACGTTACAGGGACAATGGACAGCGATGACGAACTTAACATATTAAACCACTTTTCCAGAATAGACAAATTTAATAACGAGACATCAACAGAAATAGACCAATTGACTTACTTAAGTACGACATTATCGAACAAAGTCTCTAATATAACTTCACACATTAATAACCAACAACATATTATACAGACATATATTCACCACTTTAAAAAATACATAGGAAATAAAATCCTCAACCTAGAAGACGAAACCATATTCCTAGAAAACATATTCAGAATTAATAACGATTTGAACTTACTGACAAACCATGTAGACGAAATAGGACACGTTATATTTAACTCTAGACTAGGAGTAATACCATCCGACATATTGACAAAAGAGGAATACGAGCTCATGGATAATATAGAATCCTACATCCATACCAATATTTCCGTAAAATACAGACATAATTTAGTTATACTTACTCTACAAATTCCTAGATTCTTAAACGAGACATTTGCTGAAGTTTTAATTGAACCAATTCCAAATAAATTTAACAGATCACTAGCCTTAAAAGATAATACTTTTCTAATACATAATAATGAAACCTATAATAGCGACACTTTTGATTATAAGAAACTACGTAAAATAAAGGATAACTGCATCCAAAATATTGTAAACAACAAAGAACCAAATTGTAACATGAATATGTCAATTATGGAAGAGGAAAAAGAAATATATCCTGGATTGCTAATATTTAAGAATTTTAAAAGCAAAATCGAAACTAATTGTAACACCACTGTAAACTTTGGCAAAATTAAAACTTTCTTAATTAAATTCGAAAACTGCAATATAAAAACTGAACACAGATCCTATGAAAATTATAAAATTAATGTTAAAGAAATGTTTGTTATAGAAAGGTTCATGTTAAAAATTAAAGAAAATAATGAATCCCTTCCAAACTTACACTTAGATCCACTAAAATTTAACGACACAATAACACGGATAAACAGAAAACTATTAAGTAATCATATACTAAATATCAGTAGTAATGTAAGTGCCTTGGTTGTCATTGTATCTATTATTATCCTAATCTACATAAGAATGAACAAGAGAATTTACATATTATCTTCGTCGGAGCCTCGAACTAACGGTGGGGGAGTTACAGCCACACCAATGTTCACAATATAAAAACATACAAACATTGACATACATATGTATGTTTGTATGTACTTTTACTTTTAAATTACTTTCAAGACGGTTGTCATATCGGCGCGTGTAACACTTCAGCCACAATCCAAATAATTCTTTGGAATTATTTGCAAACACTAAACAAAAACATACCTACAAACATTAACATACAAGATCGTTGTCATATCGGCGCGTGTAACACTTCCGCCACAATCCAAATAATTCTTTGGAATTATTTGCGAACACTAAACAAAGAAATAACAAATCAGGTCAATCGACCGACGAGTTCACAGAACTGTTTTTGTCTAAATAAATTGCTGAGATCTCTCTTTTTCATTCTTCAGTTAACACTTTATAATTACTATAAATAATAAGTATCAAAAAAGATAGTAGTTAGTTGTATCTTATACTTAGTTGTCTTGCTGTGCATTACCACAGCAGACAAAACAATAAAATCAATTCAAAAAAGATAAACAGTGTGTTTTTTTTATTAAATAAAATTAACATTCATCTAATTTCTCATCTCCTACAACACAAAATTATGAAAACCTAAAACCAATAACGCGTATATCATATTTTTGTATAGTTGTCAACATTTTTGTTGCTAAAATAAAAATCCAACAAAAATATTATTAGAAACAGTAAAAATATGTTGTTGAAATTGAAAAAAAAAAAATTTAAACAAGCGTTTGCTTGAAAATATTTTAGCAATATTTTTTTCTGTGTAAGACAATTGCATAAATGTAAATATTTTGAGAAATTACACAAGTATAAATTACACAAAAACTTTTGGTTTCTCTGAGTTTAAATATAGTTTTTTTAAATTTAAGCAAAACTGTTGCTTTGTCTGTGTTAAAATGGCTTATGTTTTATTGACTTAATTCTTACTTTTTCTTCTTTGAACTTTCATTAGCGTTCAAACAATTCATGTCATATAGACGGCATGTTTGTTTTTTTGTATAGTATAGTACAGAAAATAAAAGAAAATTAAAACAACGAGTTGGAAAGCAAAACATACTGATACTTGCATCTGTATACTCGTATCTTTTCCACTCGTCTCTCCCACCCATAAAGTAGCAATCATGTCAATAAGACACGAGCCGATTGAACACAGACTTTGCAAGCTATACAGACACAGATAGCAGCGAATACTAAACGAATGGTGTGATTGTTTTCTTGTGCTTTCATGGGGCGTAACGTTATTAAATTACTTCATGTATAAAGGCATCACAAAAAGAGTTTCTAAAGAAGGCAATTAAAAATAAAGAAATGAACTTACACAGAGCCATGCACATTTTTAGTGTTGTCGATTAAAGGCAACACAAAAGCAATGAATTTGTGAATAGGCAGCAAAAGTTAATGTATTCAATCTGCTCTCTGGTGGGTGCATGAAAAATAAAAATAATTCTATCGCCAATATATCTTTTTTTAATTCGATTTAGCACAAAGTTTGCTTATATTTTCAATTAAAGAGAATGGCTGGGATTTTATTTTCTTCGTACGCCTGATGAACATTTTTTGTTCGTTTAATACTTCAATAAAATGCTTTAACTTGACTTTAATTCCATTGACTTTAATTCCATTACGAAAGTTTTTACGAAATATGTAAAAACCTTTTTACCTGGTAAAATACTTTCACTTGTATGTAAATATATTTTTAGAAAAGTTCAAACATTTTGTGGTTTTTCGGTTTCATATTTAAACTATTTTATAGCATGAATGAGGTTTTAGAAAATGTAAGTTTTTTTTTTTGCAAAATTTCTATGAAAATTAAGGTGGCTTGAAAAATTAACTTCCTTAACAAAGATTTGAAATTTAGTTTTGTTTTAAAGTTGTTTTAATTCTTATTAAAAATGATTTAATAAAAAAATTTTTAATTTTGAAAAAAAGTTAAAAAACTTTGCTATGAAATTCGTTTGCTAAACTCAAGAGCCCCCCTAATATTAATTCATAAATACAAGTGGCTTTGTATGCCTTTGTTATATCTTTCACCGCATTTGAAAAACTGTATGTATGAAATTGCCATTTCGTTTGTAATTTCTACAATATTTACTTTAGACCCTATGAGGTATGTTTATATATTCTGGGTGCTTAGAGCAGCAAAGTTGATTTTTAGATGTCCATCCATCCGTCTGTTGGTGTGTTGATTTAAGTGTGTTTTTTGACGATCCCAGATATTTTGAAACTAGGCTGCTATAAATTCATAACACATATTGTCCGGAATAATTTGCTACTTAAATTCAGCAAGACTATTATATAAAGGGCTGGGATATGAGCAAAAAATTAGCCAAACTGGTAGTAGATCGGTCAACTAGCTCCCATAAATACAAATATGCTCCCGGAATTTTCGGACGATAGCGCCCAGACCATATGAACTAGGGAGCCAATGGCTTTTCAGTACTATGGGGAAGGGTATGCAAGATTCGGCTTTAATTCAGTTTCCTTAAACATAACTCATACATATTCATACGTCTATATATACATATGCAAATGTATTGGATATATTGGTTTGTTTAGAAAATTTCTGGTTTTAAAAAGTTTCCTTTATTTTGATGTTGTTGTTGCATTCCTCCGGAAATTAAAAACCAATTGAGTGAGTGTGTGTGTACAAAAATTTGTAGTTAAAAAAAGTTTAGTTGAAAAAAAAGTTGAAAATACCTGCGATTTGTACAAAACTTTTTTCAAAGTATTTAATTTCTTTTAATTTTTAAAAATTATGAAACTAGTTAAACAAATTACGAAATAGAGTTGTGTTTTATTATTAACTACACAGAAAAAAATTAAAAATTTGCCCTAATCACCAAATTCGTAGAATCAAGCAAACAGTTTGTTGATTTTGCCCCTATTACCATAATGATTATATTGATTATTAAAAACTGAAAATACGTAATATTTTTTTTTCAATAAATGCTATTTTTAATTTTAATTAAAAAACTTGTCAAAATACTTTTCCTTTTCAAACAATGTGTTAATTGATTTAATTACAAATAGCTCAGGTTTTGACAATTTCCAACAACAATTCTACAAGCTTAAGTTTTTTCATATTAAGCGAAAAAAATGAATTAAGATTTTTTGTTATTTAATTAATATTTTAAATAAAAATCAAAACAACTAATATGTTTATTAAATCAAAATTATATTTTTAATTTTTTTTCAACTACAAATATAATTGATTTAATTATTACATTACTAAAATTAAAATACTTTTCAAACCATTTTTTTAATTGATAAACACTACACAGAAAAAAGTGTTTTATCAATTAAAAAAATGGCTTAAAAAGTATTTAAATTTAATTAATGTGATAATTGAATCAATTATTTTTTTAGTTGAAAGAAAATTAAAAATTTAATTTTGATTTAATTTACATTTTAGGTGTTTTAAAATAAATTTTCAATTAAAATTTTAATTAAATAACAAAAAATCTTTTTTCATTTAAAATAAAGTAATTTAAACCTGTAGAATTGTTGTTGGGAATTGTCAATATTTATTTAAATAAATTAACACATTGGGCCGCGTGAATAAAAAGGTAGCTATAGCTAATACTAGAAATTTTAAAGTTTAAACTAGCTTTGAGGTGAATAAAAATTTTAGTTAAAGCTAGTACTTTATACTGACTAGTAGAAACTAGTTTTTCCAGCGTTGACTGAAAAAAAGTGTGAATAAAAAGTAGTGAATGCTTAAAATGACTAGTTTATGCTTCAGTTTTTGTAAGCATATGATTCAGGTGCTTGAGTTTGTGTTTTGCTTTTATATTTAAAAAAAAAAGAGTTAATTAAAACAAGTATGGCTGAATTTATAAACGTTCGCCAAAGAAAAGAATACCGCATTAGAACACACTCTCATCCAGCCGATTATTTCAATTTATATAGATTTCGGAAAGAAAACGTAAAATGGTTAGCGGAACACTTTTTGGAGGAAACTGGTGAAAACAGAGGAGCCTCGCTGTCGCAAATTAAAAGGATGGAAATTTTTCTCCGTTTCCTTAGCGATCCTGGTTTCCAAATCAGAGTTGGGAAAGAAGAAGGTATACACCGTACAACTGTTTGCAAAACAGTAAAATATGTTTTGAAGAAGGTCATGAATAAAGCGCATCTGTGGATTAAATTTCCTGCAAATAGCGAACAAATTAAATTTGCTCAAGAACAGTGGATAATGCGATATGACTTTCCTTGCGCTATTGGAGCAATAGATTGTACGCATGTTGCAATACAAAAACCACCAAATCATGGGGATGAAGAAGAAGAACATGCAGACTCCACAAATAATTTAAAAGAAATAGGCCAAAGGAGAAGACAAGAAATTGCAAATGTGCTTAACTCTTTATCATATTAATAAATAAAACACTATTTGTTTGTAAATTTAATCACAGCGCTTGCGTTTAATATTTATTATAAGATACATGCTAAATTAAAAAAAAATCACATTTTAAATTCATTTGTTTTGTTACCACTAAATTATAAATAAACAATAGTATCAATATTTCAAATTCATTTAACTTATTTAATACTTATTATCCGATAGTATTATATGGCCCTTGACAATGTTGGCAAAAAATTAATTAAAAAAATTAAATTTCTGTGGAAAAAATATCATCCAATATTTCAATAGAATTTTCTTCATAATCGTCATACTCCTGTTTCCTCGGCGCTTCTGATGTATCAAGATAATTTTCCTTCTTCTGTTCTCTTTCTGTTATCTTCATATTCACTAGTTTAAGTTGTTTTAAAAGTACCAGTCTTTGCAACTCAGGAAGCGATAGATTTTTTGTTTCCTGTGTTTCATCAGCAAGTCTTATTTTTTTGGTCTTTGAAATTTCTTTTGCTTTCTCAGTCAGATCAATATACATATTTTGTCTTTTCTGGTTTTGCCGTTTCTTCATCCATCCTTTTAGTAAAGTCTGGCGGATTTTCCTCTTCAACACCGAAGCTGACATCAATGGCACCTATCGTTTGTATATACACACATATATATGTACATATATAAATAAGTTGGTTTAATTCTACTCAAATTTTACCTGGAATTTTATTGAAAACTGGATTAGAGTCTTGTTGCAAAAGGTCTAGTAGTTCACGTTCCCATTCTTTCAAAATTATGGGCTTGTTGCCAGTTGCGCGCACATCACTTTTTTTCTTCACATCGTTTTTCATATTTTGTATTTTTTTTCTTAGCTGGGCAGTAGTGATCTCTTGCCCGAACTTTTTCATATAATCTTCACGCAAAGAGCAAAGTGCATCATCTTTCGCTGATTTAACTGAAGGCACCTGCGATTTTTTAAATAAAACTTTGTAAGTTTTTAAAAATTTGAAAAAAACACACACTGCTTTTCTCACTCATATTTAAACTTTTATAAAACTAAACAATAACAAACGACATTAAATGATGTCATTTCTTTGTCATTTCTTGTCAATCATGCTGATGTTTTTTTAAATAAAAAAAGCGTCGTTAAAAAGAAAAAAAAATTATTAAAAATAGATAAATATACAAAAATTGCTTTATTTATGTTCGCATACAAACTAAACATTTACAGGAAAGTTTTTTTTAAATGGCCCTTGCATACAAATGAAAGATATCCCTTAAGGCAGTAGTTTAGTAATATCCCCAAAATCTCATCTTAAGGAAAATAATAAAAGTAATTTTTTATTTTCTGCCTTTTATAATTTTTGAGAAAATTGTTCTTATCATCCCAATGAAATTTTGGCGATGTCTTCCAATTTTCTTATAAGTGGCTATCTGGCGATATTGCTAGTTTATCATCTAACATAAATCAATTTCGTACGAAAGAGAAAATGAAAACGTTTTTACCTTCTCTAGAAAACATAAAACGAACATAAAAGAAACATAAAAGAGCACGAACATAAAAGAAACGTTGATTAATAGCGATTGATTAAAGGATAAAAATTAGAAGTACCCACAAACATTTCTTTTGTTTATGTTTACAAAGCAGCTGTTTAATAATGATATCATATTTAATAACAAAAAACAATGTTTTGATCTTTTTCGGATTTTTGAAAACGTACGAAAGCTGAGGCGAGAGCGGAGACGTAAAAATAAACGCGAGAATCAACAATTGCATGTTGTAAAAAAATCAAAACTTTTTGATTTTCATCAAGCGTTGCCGACAACGGGTATGTGAAGTCGAAAAAGAACGACTTTGTGATTGATGTGTTTATTTGATAGTGTCCAGGGCGCTTTATACATAAATATTTTTTAAAATAAGTTTAAAAAATATTTTAATTTTTGAAATTGTTGCACTTATTAATTAATGTTGTTATCGTGTATAAATTAAAAAATAAAAAATGTGTGCACAAGCAATTACTTTTATTAGCACAAATCAAACGAATTATGTTTCTGCAGAAAAAAATGTAAAACTCCAAACGTAGAATTCCGGCAAAATTCAATACCGGGTTTTAAAAGTAAAATTGTGGCAACTTCAGAAATGATTTTTGGCAGCTGATTAAATAGTCAAATTTTCCAGCCTTTGCTTCCCCTTTTAAGCACTAGCTATATAGCACTAGCAAAGAGTTATTCACACTTTTTGTAGTTTAAACTTTTCAGCATAGCTAGTACTGAAAAGTTAAAGCTAGTGCTAGTACTTACTACTATGTAGTATAAACTACCTTTTTATTCACTCGACCCATTGTTTAAAATGGCAAAGTTTTTTTATCACTTTTTTAATTAAACTTAAAAATATCATTTATTGAAAATATTTTTTGAAAATTTTTAAATTTTTAGTAATCAATATAATCATTTTGGTAATAGATGCCAAATCAACCAATTGTTTGCTTGATATTATGAATTTGGTATAAATTTAGTGATTGGAGAAATTTAATAATTTTTTCTGTGTACTGAAAATGTTTTTGTGGTAGCATTTAACCCGTCGACATATTTATATTCAAAATCTTGTTTCTAAGTTTAAACAAAAAACTACCGACATTTTTCATCTTATAGGTTTCTCATTCATCCTGCATCATAATTTTATGTTTTTAAGTTCAATATTTTAGATTTGTCATAAAGTAACACAAGTAGAGCAGAAACTTTAAAGCAACAAAATTAGTTGCCCTTATTTACCTTTTTGATACTTTTTTGATACTTCCAGTGAAGTATCATTGTTGTCGGAGCGTAAATTTTCATCAACGAATAGAGAAAAATGTTTTGTAAAAAAGTTCCAAAAACTGGTACGATTTTCACCCCTTAAGCGTTCGATTTTCGGAAAAGTAACATATCGTCACAACTCTTAATATGTTTTTTTGAACTTTTCAGGAGAGAAAAAAAAACGTTATTACTCCGTTACTAAACCGTGTTGGAAGTAAATAAAAAAAAAACCAAAATTAGTAGGAGATATTTATTGTAAGATGGTGTAAAGAAAACAAAGGTATGGAAATAATTTCAGATTAAAAAAAAATTAAAAGAGTTGACAATTTCAAAAAATTTAAAAGTGAGTTAAGAGTTGTCAACCTGTGACCGACGATATGTATTTTTAGATAAGCTTCGACTATGGGTGGCAAAAAAGTTCTTAGATTCAGGTTTTAACCGTTTAGTCCCCAAAATAGCCGAATTTCAAACATTTTTTTAATGAACAAATTGAAGTGTAACTTCCCAGTAAAAAAAATATGTGTTTTTTGAAGCACTAAGAGAAAAAGCGCATAATCGAGCGCTTCAATAAGAGAGCTCTAATACAGCAGTAAATGATAACGAATAAAACATAAAAAAAAAGCTGCTATTTTAGTGCAGACAACGAAGAAAGCGAAAAAAATAATTATGTTTTACGAAAATGCTTGAAAAAAAAGCCATTTAAACCAGTAAAAGCAAAACATTAATGAATATGTTAATATAGTTAGCCCTTAAAAAAGCACTTTAGGAGTGCTATATTTGCATGTTTTGTTATGTTAAAAGAAGCGCTTATTATCAGCAGAAAATAGTCCTCCAAACCGGGAACACCCCATACAAAAGTTAGGCATCCCATCAGCAGTTTTGAAGCGATTTGAGGTATGCATTCATATATAAAACCTGCTCCTTTTGGAGCACATTTTTTACTGGATTTTTTTTGGTATCTCTTTTGTGCTGTAGGGTATCATATGGTCTGGCTTGACCGGCTATACCTTCTTGCTTGTTCTGTATGCAGTTTTATGGCTAGAGCAAGAACATTTTGCTGTCATCTAGCATAACTCTTCGAAATATAAGTAAAGAAAGAATTTTTATTGTGTTGCGTGTGCTTTTCTATACGTTTTGTTTTGATTAAATTTACTACAGTCTATCCTCCATATTCATAAAAAATATTTTTGATTAATAGAACCTGGGGGTATAAAACTTGCTAAACCTTATTTTTTTTTTTTTTTTTTTTTTTTTTTTTTTTTTTTTTTGATAAACAAAAATGATTATGGGGGCTTGCAGACCAGTGTTGCCAATTTAGCCATTTAGTGCCTAGATTTAGCCATTTTTCACCTTGTTTAGCCATTATAAAATGAGTTTAGCCGTTAACCATTTTTTGAACCCATTTTCCAACTTCTTTAGCGATAGATTTGTTTCCTTTTTTTTTTCTTTGAAAATAATAATTTTTCTTTTTTTCTTTTAAGAATTTATAAAATTGCTAAAAGTAATATAAAAATTTTTAGCAATTAAAACGCATTCAATTTAAATCATAATTTTTACAAATGTTGAAAATCAATATAAACGATCAGTTTTCACCAAAAAAAAGTCACTTAAAAATAAAGATTTTGAGAATTTTTAAAATTTGAATTCAGTTTAGGTTTTTATTTTGCTTGAAGGGCATAACAGGCATGACATTATGTACACGAAGAGTTTTAAAAGACACTTTTACACGCTTAACGAAACAAAAAAGTCATAACAAATTTAAATTTGTATTTACCCCGCGTGCCAACAAAAATGCAACATGAGAAATTGATAAATTTCTTTGCGGATCGCTTGCCTCCATTTTAACTTTGATATACAGGTTAATTTTTTAAACTCGCTTTTACAAGAATTTAATTTTTCCGAGCAATAAATAGATAAAAAAGATGACAAATTTGAATGAAAATTTCATTTTCCCCTTTAGTCGAAATTAGTTTTCTTTAATTTATCACTGCCACATGATAATACAGAAAGCGAAAGGTCTTCACACACGTGTTAAATATTTGACGTTCTACACGTAACCACTAGTTTTATTTAAAAATTATTTGGCTTTGCAAACCGTTTGGCTAGATCATGGGTCACCAACTGGCGGACCGCGGTCCGGATCCGGACCGTAGACCTATTTTATGCGGATCTCTTATTAATAATAAAAAATATTTTACATTATGTAACAACAAATTCATGAGACATATTTTATAATAAATTTTCTTCGGGCAAAATCAGCACTGAAACATCGTGAATTGAAAATATTTCTTGATGAAGTGGATGAGCAATATGACGATCTGTTATTGCATAATAACGTGAGATAATTAAGCAAGTGCTGCATTTTACAACGATTCTTCACCATTTTAGAAGACTTGAAGACATTTCTTTTCAAAATTGGTCAAACGTCAACAAATGATAACTTAAGTTTTCTTAGCGATAAAGACAGCGATAAACACATCAATGATCTGAACCTTAAGCTTCGAGGCAAAGGAAAGCTTGCATGGGAGCTCCTGACAGAAGTAAAAAGCTTTTGGCGACAACTCGAGCTATTCCACATTGATCTGGTTAATGAACGCCTGCACTTCCCTAATTTAAAAAAAATCTGCAATGTGAACGAGCTTGACGTCGGCCAATATAAAACGTTCATTGGGGATCTAAAATCGGAATTTGAAAACAAATTCGCAGATTTTAAGAAAATTGGGAATGTCGTCGATATCCTCAGTAAAATTTACTCTCTGAATCCTGGGGATGAATGGAGTAATGAAGCTGCAAATATTTTCGGGAGTAATAAAGCTTCTCTCCAGATGTAAATGATCGATTTCCAAGAAAATACAGTTTTAAAACACCAAGAACAGGAAGTTTCTTGTCAAGAGTTTTGTATAAAATTTGTTTGTGCTAATAAATACCCAGAATTAAAAAAATTAGCCTTGAAACTTCTCACTTTGTTTGGGTCAACATATGTTTGTGAAGCAGCATTTTCTAAGATGAACTTCATTTAAAATAAATTCCGGAACAGACTTGCCGATGAACGTCTCCAAGATTTAATGAGAATAGCCTGCACAAGCTTTACTTCAAACTTAAGACGGATAGTCCAAGACAAAAAATTTAATTTTTCTCATTAATATTGTAAAAACCCCTTAGTACTTACTTCTTTTTATTCAAAGCATTTGTTTATTATGTAATAAAATAATGCACCGAAACCCAATCGTTTTAGTTGTCCATTGGTACAGTATCTAAACATATTATTTAAATAGTTCAGTTTATTACCTTCCGGACCGCGACGGTCGTGATTTTTTAAAAAACGGACCCCAAATGAAAGTAGTTGGTGACCACTGGGCTAGATCAAACATCATTTAACAGTTTCTAAATAAGATTATGCAATTATCTTCTTACAAATAAAGTTAGTTTATCAATGGAATTTGGTAAAAATAAAGCTAAAGTTTCATAAATTTACGGGTCATGCTTTTTTTTGCCTGTTCCTCAAATACTTGTTAGGTCCGAACATACTAGGGTATTCATTCGGTTAACCGTTAATCGGTTTCGTCTCATAGACAAAAGGTATATGTTTAGAAAATAGTATTTCATACAAACAAAGAAGTTTTTCTGTGGTCTTCATTTTAAAGTAGAGTTTGTTGTCAACAGCTTTTGGTTTCATGTACTTTTGATATGAATGTGTTATATGTGTGTGTTATTTCCAGCGGGAAAAAGGAATACGTATGACTTCTAGAAGGCCTCTTCACTCCTTCTTTTGCTGGCTCCATCCCATACTCATATATTTTTCACACCCGTAATCACTGCGGGGTAGTCCTTCCGCTCTGCCGTTTTTCGCTAAAGCTTATGAAAGGCATTCAAATTAATGGCCCTTTGAAGTCTTTCCAGATGATGGTGATTTTATAACGGAATCTGAATTCTTTGGCTTTGGCAAAAATAAAAAAATCGTACTCCTACTCTTCTCCCTTCTCATAGAACGAAATGTGTATCTTATCATTCATACGGAAAAGTCAATGCATTCCATGAGGCATTCTTTAGCAGTTAGCAAATTATGGCAGTCGTCATCGAATACTTTTTTTGATTTGAAAGCAATTTTATATCTAATTCTTTCAAGAATTACTAAACTAATCGAAATTATTTTTTCCGTGTTGTAAAGCATTTAGTTGAGTTTTCACAACAATGAAATAATATTTTGGATTCGACTGAAAGAATTCGAAATAAAATTGCTTACGAATAGCAAAAGTATTCAATCACGACTGCCATAATTTGCCCCAAAAATGGTAATTGAATAAAAAAAATTTTAAGCAGGCCTTCAATAAGGCCTGAAGTGAAAAGGTCTTCTTAGTTTTCCCGCTGGGTTGTTTCTTCTCATATCAATCTTTTAACAGAATTAACCGAAGCCATTAGAAGTGTTAAAAAATTAAATAAATTAAACCAGGACTCTAATGACATAATGGAAGATTTGATATGTTTAGAGAAATCCAGGAAAATGAATGAGAAATTAGATATTCTGTATTATTGGTTGCTTTCGATATCTCCAACATAATTTTTCCAAGTCAAGTATTACCAAAACTAAAGACAATAATCATCGTATCTGGTTAGAAACTGGGCAACAACCAATCCAAATTAAAATCCGCAAACGTAAATGGAATTGGATTGGACACACACTGCGTAAACAACCCAACGATATTGCTAAACAAGCCATAGAATGCAACCCGCAAGGCAGTAGACGTATAGGTAGACCATCACACACATGGAAACGGCAAATTGAAGCTGAAATATCCCAATTACAAATGAGTTGGAATGAAATCAAATACCATGCATCAGATCGAACTTATTGGAACAACCTTGTAGCGGCCCAATGCTCCTTGGAACAAATATATATATAAAGACAATAATCGCTTAAATCCCAACCCCCATATTCATAGAAAATTCGTTTCATAAGCCTGCTATAAACCTAAAATATTTTTTATGAGTATGGGGGTAAGCATTTAAGCCAAATTACTTGTATTAAAGAATATTTTATAAGATCTCCTTAAACTATTGAAATAACTAATAAAATTACCTCACAGTTTATTTTTTAATTAATACATACAATGTATAATTTTAAAAATATTTACTAAATATTTATGAATTATTTTATTGTTAGCTCGTTTTAGTTCAAGAATTGTTATGTTATTGTTTTTTACTAATAAACTCTAAATAATAAATTATTTATGCATTTGTATTTATTGAAATTATTTAATTTATTAAAAAAACTTTATTAAATCGGTTAGCCAATCAATAATAAAATTAACCGATTATTAGCCGATTAAACATAAACCTCGGTTAATTAATCGAGCGATTAACCGATTAAAGCAAAAGTCCGATTAAATGAATACCCTAGAACATACCCTTATGTCCAATTTTCAGGATTGACATTAAAACACATTTATTTTTAAAATCGTTTTAAATACAAAATTCTCTTCTTCACTAAACACTTAAATGAAACTTAAGTCACCGATGTGGTACATTTAAATTCAACTTAAGTTGCCATTGGATTAACTTAGCAAGGTGGCCTCAATATCACAACAATACAAAAACAACAGGCAAAGTAATAACAACCAGCTGTTTTTTGAGACCACCTTGTAAATAACTACATTTTTTATATTTTTTTGTATTTAGTAGTGCTACCATACTTTTGTCTTAATTAAATAAGACTTTTCATATAAAACTCAAAAAATCAATCTGTAATTAAATACGATTTAGGTTTTTATGAAAATTAACATAATGTAGATTTAAATACTATCCTGAAAATTGGGCATTAGTCAAAAAATTGGCTGTGGGAAAAATCGCCCAAAGAAAAATGGCCCAAAAAAAGATATGAAAAATCGCCCAAAAAAATTCCATGTAAAATTGGGCCTAAATTCATATGAAAAGTGACCTAAAATTTTTGGGCTATTTTTCGTTATTGTTGGGTGATTTTTCGTTTTTTAAATTTGGTGATTTTTCATTATGAAAAATAACCCAAAAATGTTGTATGAAAAATGGCCCATTTTTTTGATTTTCTCCTCTATGGTATAACAAACACCGGCTTCGCTTACTAAAGCTTCTCTGCACAGCCGGCATCGGCCGGGCGCAAGGATTTTCTCCTCTATGGTATAACAAACACCGGCTTCGCTTACTAAAGCTTCTCTGCACAGCCGGCCTTTGGCCGGGCGCAAGGATTTTCTCCTCTATGGTATAACAAACACCGGCTTCGCTAAGTAAAGCTTCTAAAATCTGCCTTTTTTCCAAACGAAATCCGACTATGCAGAGAAGCTTTAGTTAGCGAAGCCGGTGTTTGTTATACCATAGAGGAGAAAATCGTTGCGCCCGGCCGAAGGCCGGCTGTGCAGAGAAGCTTTAGTAAGCGCAGTGTCAATGGACACTATGACACTTTTTGGAGTGTCATAACGTACATGGACACTACGACACTGGACGTCATAACATGCCACCGGGAAAAAATTCGTTTTTGCTTTTTGGGTCATTTTTCATTTTTTTTTTGGGCCCTTTTTCGTTTCTTTTGGGCAAAATTTCATATATAACTTTTTGGGTCATTTTTCATGTTCTGTTGGGCGATTCTTCATTTGGGCGATTTTTCATTTCTTTTTTTGGGCCATTTTTCTTTGGGCGATTTTTCCCACAGCCCAAAAAATTGTATCTTTAATTTGTAGGGATTTTTGTATGGACAATTTCTTGAGCGCGTAGGGGAAAAATAGGGATTTTTTCGGGCTGCGTAGGGACTCTTCAAAAAAGTCTATAACATCACTGTATCCATACCTGTTCACAAAAGAAAAAGGTGAAATGAAAGTTCATTATTATTTACCCCGCATGCCTTTTTACGCCCAACCAATAAACAAGTCATAATAATCAGAATTTTGTCCAACACACTAAGCAAAAAAAAAAAAACAATGAAGTAGTAGTTATAAAATGTGATCCAGTTTTAAATTCCTCATAATAAATAACAAAAAACCCTTTAATTTTGACCTCCATTCCCTTTTAACCTCGTTATTTCCCAAAGCAATTTTGTGATCCCTTTTATTCAAAGCCCCTCAGCAAAGGGTACACAACCACCCTTGAGATGGTTTAATTAAAGTATATTTTTTCCGCATTATGTTACTCATTCTTCCCTGGTTTTCTCTAAATGAAGTATATTTTTTTTAATCATCAAAATTTGCAATCAAATGTTTTAAATCAGTCTTAAATGAATTAGAATTATTTTTTTTTTTTTTGTTTCATTTTGTTAACAATTACAATTTACACTTGGCTTGCTCTCTGGAGAACTATATAAAACAACAAAATTCTTTTCTTTTCATGTCCATGACAATCTTTCAAAGACATGTAAATGACAGTTTCATCAACGCTCTCAGTTTTCCGCATATAAACACACATACTCAAATGAAAACACACCCATACCCCTACAGGGATACAAAATACATGCATAAATACTATTAACAGAGTCACATTTTGTCTCTTTAGTGGAACACGTGCTCTTCTGGCACAAAAAGAAAGTTAAATACACGGTTTAATGAATACATACATAGTTATCCTTATATGTATTTATGTACATACATGTGTATGTATGTAGTGGAGAGAAAATGTCTCAAATGGGGAAGGAAGAAAAGAGAAAGTAGCAAAATGATACATTTTTAGCCAGGCGTGGAAAATGTGGTACTATTTTACTGATGAAAACGCAGTAACCCCCAGCAAGGTTGCCAATTTAGCCATTTTCCGGCTAGATCTGGCGATTTTTTACATCTAGCCATAAAAAAAATCTAGATTTTATATATCCGGAAGATCTAGCCGTTTTTTTTCTTCTTCATAGCCATTTTTTATTTAAACAAGAATGAATCGTATTTATTTATTTATTTATTTATTTATTTGATTTCCAATACAACAACATCAAAATCTTATGATTATAGTATTGGATTTTTGTATTGTAATTACATTATTGAGTAAAAAAGTTTATTATGTAAAATAATTTAATAATTTTTAGAAATGATGAAATACATTAAAAAAGTTAAAAAAAAACATAATAAAAAGAATAAAGGTACGTTCAGACTAATGAAATATTTGACGAAAATATTTGTTCTGATATTTGATTCAAAATGTGTGAAACAAAAAAATATTTTGTTAATGTTCAAACTAAGATCAAATATTTGACAATTTTTGTTTGATGAAACAGTTGGCAAACAGTGTTAAATAAAATAAATTAATTCATGTTTGCCATGCGTTCAGACTAAAAGAAATATTTGCATCAAATAATTATTTAATGAAAGTGTTCAAAAATAAAAATATATTTCTCAAATGGTAAAAATTTTTTTTTTTTTTTTTTTTTGCTTTATTCAAATTGTAATCTACCTTTATACAGATAATAAGCAACTTTGATCAAATATTATATTAACATTAATAGCTGTACTCTTTAAAGTGCAACTATAAGTATTATAAATTTAATTTCATTGACATTTACAACTATATATTTGACATTATAAACTTACAAAATGGTAAAAATGAGCGCAAAAGCTAATTTATTTATTTTATTCTGTGGATCAGCATCTCTTTTAGTGTTAGAACAGGAGAATGTAGAAGAAGGAAAAAATGGAAGCCACTGGGTAACGGGAACATGGCTAAAATTTGCGAAAAATTGCAAAGTAGGAAACAAACCCTAAAATATATTTGAAGTCGCTGAATCAGTTAAAAAACAAAATGTGGAGAAAAAAACAAAAAAAATTTTGCAAAAATAGCGAAAATTCGCGAAAAATTTAGATATTTCAAACATGCCATAAAATTTATTAAAAGTGCCTAAAACTATAAGGAATGGCAAAAATTCGATAAAAATTGCTAAATTAGCGGAAATTCGCAAAAATTTGCTAATAGCGGTATGATAGCAAAGCCTAATAATTATTAAAAATCGTTAAAGCTCTAAAGATTCACAGTGAAAAATCGCGTCTTCGCGAGCATGGCTAAAATTCGCGAAAAATTGCCAAGTTGGAAACAAACCCTAAAATATATTTGAAATTGCTAAATCGGTTAAAAAACAAAATGTAGGGGAAAAACCAAAAAAAAAATGTTGCAAAAATTGCGAAAATTCGCGAACCATTTTAATATTTCAAACAAGTCATAAAATTTAGTAAAAGTGCCTAAAACTATAAGGAATGGCAAAAATTCTATCAAAAAAATTTGCTAATAGCGGCACGATAGCAAAGTCTAATAATTATAAAAAATCTTTAAAATTGTAAAGAATCCGAAAACTTAGAGGAAAAATTGCTTCTATCCGGAACATGGCTAAAATTATTTGTCGTTGTTTCAAATAAATGTTTTCTCAAAAATTACTAAAATATTTGATTTTTTGTGTTCACACTATTTTCACATTGGACAAATATTTGTTTGCCGGCAAATACTTTTATTTGCTCAAAATCAGCTGTTATTTTATTTCATACTCAAAAATATTTTGTGTTCAGACTACGTTAATGAAATATTTGATGTTTGCTTTCACATATTTCATCAGTCTGAACGTACCTTAACAGTATTAATTTGGGCTAAATAATTTATACATTTATTTTTCAAAATGCAAGGCGTTGCTAAGTGATTCATTGGGCGGTAGTAGCGAGTTCCAAAGGCGGATTGAATTGATATTAAAATAACGTTCAGAACCCTGACTTCTATAATTAGTATGAATGATATCATTTGATCTTCTTGAACGCGTTAAAGATATTGTCTCAAAAAGATACGCCGGTTCTTGTTTAAATATTATTTTGTGGAATAGCATTAGGGTTTTAATTTTTACACGATTTCTCAGTGAAACGCCATAAAGTTTATATTTAAATAGGGAAATATGATCATATTTTCTTTGATTAAAAACATATCTCAATACAGCATTGAAAGCTTTCTCAAGTTTTCTCAGGCTTGTTGAGTCACAGCTTGCAAAAACAGTTCGCATCCATATAGAAGAGTTGGCATAATATACGTTTTCGCAAGTAACATTCTAATATTAAGCGGTGTGATGTGTTGGGTGTTCCATAGAGTTCGTAGCATTGAATATGTTTTTCCAGCAGCAGCAGTTACATGATCAGACCATGTGAGTGTGTTGTTAAAAATAATGCCACGATTTTTAGTTTTTTTTTACAATTTCGATTCGTTGGTTGTTCAGCGATATCATTGGTTAAAGGGACAGTTTCAGTGTTTATTGTTTTCTTTATCATCAAGCATTTGGTTTTTGGTGGGGTTTATACACAAACCATTTGCATTTGCCCATGTGTGAACACGTTTTAAATCAAGGTTTATTTTTTCAACACAATCATTAATATTTAACAAGAGACTACTAATATAAAGTTGTCAGACGCGGATCCAGCATGAGCCTTAGGGGGGGTACATTTTTTATGATACAAAACAAGTAAAAAATTTGTTTTTAAAATTTTATTAAAAACGATATGTTTAAATATATTATATTAAAAAAAAAACTCAACAAAAAGGTAAGATAGAATATAAGATCAGTTCAATATAAATTAAAATAAATAAAATTTTTAAATTACGTTTTGGCTATAAAAATAATTTGATTTATTTTTAATGTTTTTTTTTATTTGAAACAATTTATTTGACTACATCATACTAAATTGTTTGACCAATTTTTCGACCAAAAAAAAAAACATATGCAATTGTTAACAAAATTTTGGAAGAAGGAATTATTATTATTATTTTATTTCATCCAAGTTCCTAGGTGGAACATAGGGCCACAACAAAATTTTTCCAATCATTTCTTCTTAATGCTAACAATTTTATTTCACTCCACGTTATATGCGCCTTCTTAAGTTCATCTTGAACTTGTCGTCTCCATGTTTGAGTGGGTCTGCCTCTGCGTCGGCTTCCCTGAGGGTTCCATTGAAGGGCTTCTTTGGCAATATTTCCTTCAGGCTTCCTCAATGTGTGACCTATCCAACGCCACTTTCTGCTTTTAATTTCATTATACATTGGCTTTTGATTGCACCTTTCGTATAGATGTTGGTTCGATATTATGTTTGGCCAATGGATTCGCAGGATTCTCCTAAGACATCTGTTTACGAATGTCTGGATTCTGCTCATTACTCTTGCAGATTTATTCCATGTTTCGCACCCATAGAGCAATATAGATTTTACATTGGAGTTGAATATACGTATTTTGGTGCTACGTTTAATCTGGGATGATTTCCAGACATAATTCAAGGCTCCAAATGCTTGTCTTGGAATATGCTTCACTAATTTTAAAATTATGTTATGCATTTTAGTCGAACTGTTTGGGTTTTAATCTAAAGATACATATATAATTATTCTGGTTTAAGTTGATTACAGCTAATTTTTTTATTTAAATTATTTTTATTTAGAAAGGAATTTTAAAGCTTATAACAATGGAAAGACAAAAAAAAAACAAAAATACAAATATTTCTTTCTAGTTCTTGTTTTGCAACGATATGTTAAAGTTCTAAGTCTAAAAATGCTAAAGAAAAAGCGCTAGGGCCCATTAAAATGTGAAAATTTCAAAAAAAAATTTGTTAATATTTGTTTATAGTCATCATTGAAATAAATAAAATAATTTTATAGTATATTTTATTTTTTGCAAATTGACATACTAAAATGTACATTAAAAGTATAAAATATATAATAGAAAAGGTGATAAGTCACAAAAAACTTTGTAAAACATAAATGTATTATTTTTAGTTGGTTTGCAAGCCAATAAAGAGTAATCAATAAAGCAAAACTGGATTTACAGACTTAAAATATATTCAGAACTAAAGACCTTAGAACATTTTTTCTCTCTCCTATAAAATTTATACATTTGACTACATCCTTTTCGACTGAAGGTAATTATATATACTTATATAGGTACATTATATTGAAAAAGAAATTACGTACACACCATTGTTTCACTCATTTTTATGTATTTTTGTATATCAAAGAACTTTTCTTATTAATGCACTTGAAATTTGACCGTTATATAATTCTTCTTTGGTGAACTTTTACTAGACCAATACATATATTCATATGTATATATGGGAAGGTAGAATGGCAATGCATATAAAATTCAAATTCAAAGCCCACTATGATGAAAATATGATACGAAAAACGATTATATTCAAATGTATATAATAAATAATTATCATATAACAAATAAAAATATTGCTTATACTTATTAATAATTCAACCGCTCGCATTTTCAACCCAAACGTTTATTTTTCGGATATAACCAGCAAAAACTAGGTAATGATTTGAAATTACTGAACAACTTACTTTTTAATGACTACTTCATACCATCTGCATTACACAGAAGTAGTTAAGTAATAGCTGACATATAATATGATACATGAGCACTTGTTTATGAGTTGATAAACGAAATTTATTTTTAATTATACTAAATTACATTGAAGGTTTTATTTATTCAAATCTAATACAATTTGATTTTTAATACATATTTGTGCTTACAATTTGTTTTTTTTTTTTGTTATTTGTTATAAATGAATATGAATATGAAATACTTATTAATTGATTTTGGTATGTATTTTAAAATTTTGAATAAAAACTAAACAAATCAATCAACTAAACGTGTTATAACGATATCGTCTAGGGGATATAAATTATAATATATGATATCAATCTTGTATCATAAGCGATAGTATTTAAACTTTACCTTTCCTAATATCGTTTCCCCATGCAAATATCATATCGTTTTTGCAATCATATCGTTCTCTAGCTTATTGGGTATGAATATGTCCTTAATGAGGGTAGTCAAATTTTGCCTTAGAAAGTAAATTAAATTGAAAACACAATTTGTTTGTCAAATTAAATTTTGTTGATACTAATGTGAAGTACTTATTTGTAAGCGAACGTGGTAATGACTTATTTAACTTCCTATGTGTAAGCGAATGTGGAAATGACTTATTTAACTCCCTCTTTGTAAGCGAGGGTAGTAAGTACTTGCCTCCAATGGCATCACCGTTTTAAAATAATGAGTTAAAATGCCAATGTATAAGTAGTGAAGAGTAGTTATATTAGCTTTTTAACTCATTACTTTGCAATGTAAGTTTTTGCTAAGTAGATGGCACTTACTGGGATTGAATGTAGAATAATATGTATTTAAATACAGAAACCAGATGTTTTATTGGAAATATATAATAAATAACTATTAGGATAAATACTTGGATACTTATTGAAAATTTGATAAGAGATTCTATAAAAAAAACAAAAAAAAAATTGATGGGATTTCCAAAAATTTTGTACATTCGGAAATTCGTGTATTATCGAAATAAGCAAAACATATTTTTATAATTTACGGGGGTAGGAAATTTCCTTTTTTCACCCCACCTGAATCCGCGCCTGGTTAGGGATATGGGCACTATGCCCAAACCCTTCCATCTCAAGGAATCAAACCTATTAAAAAAAATATTATCTTGCAAGATTATACACTCGTCCCTTGTTTAGAAGCTTAAGGTACCTAATCTCCACTGCCTACTAGCAGCATCTGTTGAATAGCAGCAGGGATACTCCATCCTCAGGCCGAACTCTTCACACGTTTTGTGAAAAATCTGCCTTTTAGTGGGATTTTTAGGATATCCCTTCCCGAGACTTTGGTTAGTAAACCACAACCACCAAATGATCCCCAAAACTGTCTTTTCTACGGAAAAGCGAAACTTCCGCAAATACAATCTTCCTTAAAGACAGTAATTTCCCTCAAGAAGCATACTGACAGAGGCCTCAACCAAAAGTCAGCCCGGTGCCTTGTCACCGGGGGTACTGAATTCCTCGATACCAGTTTTGAGCTTTGGCCAGCAGGGATTGCGAGAAATCGTGAAGATTTTTTGAGATCTCTAAATTTTGGATTTTTGCGGACTTCCAGGTTTTGACAGATTTCGCCAGAGGATGTTACACCAAAAATTTAAATATCCCCAAGAGGATCGCTATAAGCTTCTCGTGGGTATATTATGAGCTGAAATCCATAGCTAAATACCCGGATTAAGTTTAGCAGACGGGACATATCGCTCATTTGCTGCAACATCGACATAACTCAAAAATATTAGTTTTAGAAAAAAAAAATATAAAGTTTAAGATTTAGATACATTAAAATGGATAAAGAAAATTTTATTCTTCTCTTATGAGTTGAGTTTACAGTATCTTCATATGAAATAATTACACTTCCGAAATCACGTCATTTAAATCAAAATTTGCGATTTCTGACTTATGACATTGTTGCAGTAAATAAGCGATAAATACAGAATTGTCTGTTAAATCGAAGTAGTGTTTTAAATTTTTATTTTTTTTATTGTTTTGATCACTCTTCTATGGCTTTTAACCATAAAATAATACTTTAATTCGCATTTCTACAACTTTTGCTCTGGAAATCATTTTTAAAAGTGTTACAAACAAATTTTACTTCCGAGCAGCGTTGCCAAACGTGCAGATTTATCTGAATTTTTGCAGTTTCTTGTTAAAAAAAAATAAGTTTTATTGTAAATTGTGCAGATTTTGCAGTTTTTTTCATTAAAAGTTTTAATTTTAATGTTGTTATATAATTTTTTATTTCTTAATCCATAGTCCCACCTAATTTGCTTAACACATACTCGTATAACAGAGGCAAGCTTTAAGAGCCAAACAAAAAACTCAAACAGGTTGGGAAACACGCACTTACCGTTACGAAATAAGCCACCCAACCCTAATTAATCATTTTTCAATATATACTAATAAAATACCTTTATTCTTTTAAATTGTTATTCTTTTAATGTTTCGTCGTTTTCTTCTTGACTGCAAAATTATCACTTAAATGATCATTTATTCATGATTAAATTTAGCACTGGGCAGCGTAAATACAACATTTCGGTTTTTCTTCAAACGTGATTTAATCGTTTGTCAAATACATCTATGAATAACGCAAGAGGATTGTACAAATGTACAATTTTTACATGTTTGCCAAGTCGTTTCAGTAGTTTATTTGGCTTTTACTTTTGAAAGTTTAATTGCGTCCCTGTTTACATTTTTCGATTTTTGATGTTTGTTTTTTAAAGTTGCATTTGAGTTTACATTGTAAGAGTTTTATTGCAGCAATTTTTCATGTATGTTCACTTGACAAATTGCAAATCTTAGACCGAACTAAAAATAAAATTTGTATTAAATTAGGAAACAAAACAGATCGCCAGACTACATGTCCTTGTGTACCCCTCTTAACCCCACTATCTTTCGTCTAGCCCACAAATTAACAATATTCGTTAATAATATACAATGTAATATTGTATTTGCTTATGTATTACACGTTATATTAAAAAAAAAAATAAGTAAATTAGATATCTTTATTTTGGCTATTTTTATGTGCAGTTTTTTTTTAGTTAAATTCAGTTTTTTTTCTTAAGATGCAGCTATTTTCCAAAAAAATTATGGCAACGCTGTTACCGAAACTGGTATTTCTTTTATATTAGGAGTTTAATACCTTTTTCTGGAGTCTTAATTTTCCATCTCTGCTCGTAGCTATTGTATGAATTAGAAGAATGAAAGGAAATGCCATTTTAAGAAAAAAGCTAATTTCATGTGATTGCCAGGGAAATTTGTAATTAATTTAAAAGAAAATAAAGTTTAGTTACACATTGTTCGTTCCCCCCACTCTACCCCCACCCACCCTTTGTCTTCATCTGTAAACATGTATTTGTAGGATATGCTTTCGAGTAGTTAAGTATGTGAGTGTGTGTGTGTGTCCTTAAGAAAAAAAAATTTGTCTCTTTTTATAATCAAGTTTGCCAAACAAAAGCAAATATTTATATAGAAAAGTGTGCAAAAAATGTATATGAATTTGTATTTACAAAAAATATATAACTTTTTTGATATCTACCCTTAACTTATTTTGAGTTTTTATTTATTTTTCTAGCTCTACATTTTTTTAGTTTTAGTTTTAGTTTTTTTTTTTTTGTTTTTTTGTGCGGCAGGGAGGGGGAAATATCAATATTAATTTCAACTAAAAGTTTTGTAGTGCTGTTTTTTCTCTTCTCTATTTGCCATGATTATCTTAAATTTTAGTTGTTTTTTTTTTATTTAACCACATGAGGGTAAAACTAACTGACTTTATCACTTGTATAAGTAAAATCGCACACACATACACACAAAAAAAAATATGCATAAATTTGTATATATGTACTTAAAATATAAATATGTATATTTTTATAGGGGAAACACATAAAAAAGTGTTTGTCTCCCACTTCATGATAAGGAAATATCGGGTGTTTTATTTAAAAAGAACCTTAAATTGAAAAAATAGAAGAAAACAGAGTTAAAGCATTTATCCACTTTAGGGATTGCTGTTCGGTTTTAACCCCAATCGAAGCCGCGGTTTTTAAAGCCTAAAACCCGAAACAAAAAAAACGTCGGTTTTCAGCTTTTACTTTAAAAATATATTTATGCTTAAAGAAATTTGAAATTATACATGACACTCGTACTTCTCATTGAAAAAAGTTTTTACATTACAGCCGGCAACCATGGCAAGGGGTTTAAAAAATTCTTAAAATTAAAAAAAGTACTGAGAAGGTGCCCTATCGGTAAAAAATAGAAGGATATTTTGTCGAAATCTTGATATATCTTGTATTTTAAGCAAAGCTCAAAAAGAATTTATTTTCAGATTTGAGTTAATTTTTTTTTTTTGAAGATTTTTATTTGTGTAAATAAATTTTTTGTAGAACTATTTTTTTTTTAAATAAGGATATTAAAAAAAAAAACTGAAAAATATCCAAACATGCAAAAAAAAATATATATATATATATATATATATATGTATATATATATATATTTTTTATATATGTATATGCATTGAAAACCAAAATATGCAAAAATATGCTTTTTCACCCAAATATATAAAACAATATGCAAAACAAATCGATGCTATTTTAACGCAAATTTAATGATTTGGAAAGATAATTGGTCAACATCGTTCTTAGACTATCGACAAAAAACATGAATTTACATGGAAATCGCAGCCACAATATTTAGGAATAAAATATGGCAGCATATTAAACCTTTTTTTTTAATTATTTTGTTATAGTAATTTTAATTCAGAAATGTCTTGAAAAATCTGAAGTTTGGAAACATTTTAAATTGTTAGAGCACCAGTCAAACACAACAATATGCAAGATGTTAAAGAAAAGCCGAAACTCGAACCGAAACCGACCGGTTTTAATCATTTTAAGACCAAAACCGTGGTTTCAAACTTTTACGGTTTTTAGGAAACTCTTATCCACTTGACCCTAATGATCAAATAATTAAAAATGTTCAAATATGACTTGGGAATGTGGACGCCGCAGCTAACGCGTGCATGGCGTAACTAAATTTTACAAATCCTTTGCAGTAAATCAGGCTAGAGTTTCAAGTGCTCAATCGTTACTGATTTATCTGCACGTAAAGAAAACACATTTTCATAGTGAAAACTATTTTGGTTAATTTAACCATATTATTGTCAGCGGCAATCATATAATGGTTAAATTAGTCATATCATATTACGGTTAGAAGCCACAATAATATTATGGTTGCCACTTATGTATGTATGTACGTAGAAGGCCATAAGCACCACGACCCAGAAGATCTTTTGTGCACCCCATGTATCTCACCATGTCAGGTTCGGGCTAGGAATAAAGCACATTACCCTGCCTGGTGAGAGATCATAAATATCCGTTGGGTTGATCATTTGCCCTCCGAAAAATGTCCGCCTGAATATTCTGACGTTTCGTCATCAATATCAATTTCAATTTTATTTATTTCATCAACCTCACAATATCTGCATATCTTGGTAGCTGCATTACCCATTATAAACTGGTGGTATCTAAAAAATACAGTGCCCCGTAAATAGGCCAACAAGTAGTCTAAGTTCCGCCTTCTCAAGCAGAAGTAGCTTAATTGCCCTGCCACGGGACAGTGCCAAAAATCTCCTGGACTGTCCTAATCCAGAAGTGGATGTCCATGTGTGAAGGAGTTCACGTTCGAACCATTTTTGTAACGTCTGCGTAATGTGACCGACAGGGACGCCGAAAAAAGGCTCAGGGCCTATGAATGGACGACGAGCACCCCTATTTACCAAGTAATCAGCCTTTGCGTTGCCAGTACGGCCCTCATGGCCTAATAAATTCAAGTCATTGTGTTTTCCTAGACTTAAAACAGTCTATTGAAAAAGACTGTGTTTCAGTTATTGAATGAAGCTTGAATTTATGGTTGTCACTTATAATAGTACTAAGAGAGGAAAATTGTATTATATTTTTCAAACCATAAAATGATAAGTGGTTAACAAATGTTGTGATAAGCCAAAACATGCTTGAGACCATCCATTTTAAGGATGTAGCTTTTTTATGGAGACCTTATTTAACTATAATATGGTTACAGATGACAATAATACGTTCAAAGTAACCATAATACGTTTAAGAAATTTTCGTTAAAATTAGTTTTGTTGAAGGTGACCATATCGAAAAATTTACCATAGCCCAAAAAAAAAAAAAATAACTTAAGGTCATTAAATCAGATGAACGATGTGGCCAGTTTACATTTCGTGAACTTATTCTTTCACAGAAAAAAGTTTTTTATCAATTAAAAAAAAAAACGTTTAAAAAGTATTTAAATTTAATTCATGTGATAATCGACTCAATTATTTTTTAGCTTGAATGAACATTAAAAATATGATTTTGATTTAATTAAGATTTTAGTTGTTTTGAAATAAACTTTTAATTAAAATATTAATTAGATATAAAAAAAATATTAATTGATTTTTTCGTTTAAAATAAAATAATTTAAGCTTGTAGAATTGTTGTTGGGAATTGTCAATATTTATTTTAATAAATTAACATATTGTTTGAAATGACAAAGTTTTTTGATCATTGTTTTAATTAAAATTAAAAATATTATTTATTGAAAGAAAATAAACACAATTTTATAATTTTTATTAATCAATTTAATCATTTTGGTAATAGGTGCAAAAGCAACCAATTGTTTGCTTGATATTATGAATTTGGTATAAATTTATGTATTGGAGAAAATTAATAATTTTTTCTGTGTATGCACCACTAACTTGCCCAGCCCTTAAAGGGTATGAAACAGTAACTTTTCCTAGATTCAATATCTATTATCTTCGCTCCAAATACGACAATTCGGACGGATGCATTCTAGAAAGCCTCTATACTCCTTCTTTTTGATGTACAAGATCTGCTCGATCCATTCCATACTTATATATTTTTTTACACACGATGTCATTGCGGAAAAGGCCTTCCGCTCTCGCTTCGTTGGAAGGTACATAAAAAAAAAACAAAAATGTTACTCCTTCTCTGCTCCCTTTCCATAGAAGGGAATGTGGACTGCGTATCTTCAAAATTTTTAAATGAAATTGTGGGTCAAATAAATTTTAAGATTTTTCTCTGAAGTGAATCTATAAAAAATTAACACCCAAGCCAAAGGATCAGGAACCACTAAAATTAACTGTTACAGAAGACAGTGCTACCAGTTTTAAGTTCGCTGCCTCTTAAAAAAACACCCGATATAATACTTTCTAAATTTTCTGAAGTTGTAATTTTCATTT
The DNA here is from genome assembly GCA_943735925.1 of Pollenia amentaria. Lineage (NCBI taxonomy): Eukaryota > Metazoa > Arthropoda > Insecta > Diptera > Polleniidae > Pollenia > Pollenia amentaria. Next base: position 174,322,998 of record OX031010.1, on the reverse strand, counting down.
GGAGTTTAATTTATGCGACAACTGTCACTGTTCGTCTTAGATATAACAATTTTTACAGTTCTTGTATTTAAAATGTTTCAAAATATTTACGACTATGATAATTAACAGGGAAACCGGAAATATGCTTTGAAAAAATTTTCAACAGGAATTCATATTGAATTTTTAAATTTCAAGCGCTACATAACTTCTGGCATTTTTTAAAACGCAATATGAATTTCTGTAAAAAGCTACAACAAAATTATAAGATTTTTTTGACTTTTCAATGTAATTTTCGGCGTTGCGTTGCCTTTTACACAATTAGGGCCTAAATTGTATCAAAATATCTAACACAATCTTGTACTATGCGCCCAAAGTCTATTTGGACATACAAGCAGCCAGACGGACGGGCTAGACCACTTTAGAACGTGATTCTTGGTCGATCGGTATACTAATCGATGGCCCTAAATTTCTAGGCATTACATACATTTATAATTATTTTTCCTTAATTTTTTCTTGTGTATAAAATTGTACAGTTTAAAATAACATTATCTTTAATGACAACTTTCGATGACTTACAATTGAATCGCTAAGTGCGGAAAGGGAACTACATTAAAACATACCCAGGAAAAACTTTTTGAATTTTGGTAATAGGTCGTAGTTATTTCATACGTTACCTGGTAAGAAGTTGTCATTACAATTGTCATTTTTCTTAAAACCTTAATAAGTACTTGCTAGTAATGACCTGAGTAAGTACTTTGCACTACTATTGCCTTCAGTTATGAATATTTGCTTACTAATAATCAGTTAAATAACTACTTATTAGTTCTCTTGTTTTCAGTACTGAGTATTTACTTACTGGTAACTAGCTCCATAACCACTTATTAGGTCTATTAACTAGCGCCAATTAAATAAAAACTAGTTATTTTTTGGCTTCTAGTAAGTATATTGTAAGTACTTATAATTCAACTTACTGGTAGTTAAATAATAACTAGATATTTTGTGACTTCTAGTAAGTGTATTGTAACTACTGAATTCTGTGGATAACTCGAACAAAAATAAGTAGTTATTCAGCCGAAAAATAAGTTGTGTTCATATATCTCCAATATTACTTGCTAACTTACCAGGTAAGTAAAGTTTTTGCTGGGTTATTAATCTTAAGATAATCAAATAACACAGTGTAGTTGATAATTAGAAATGCAAGTTTTATGTTCTTAGCTGGTAGAGGGGCGAACTGACTTTAATATTAAGTTGTCTAAGATGGTACTTTTCACACTGGTTTCTTAGCAAAACTTAAAAAGACACATGAAGTAAATGCCATTAGTTCCCTTTCTGCACTTGGTGAATCAATTGTATAGTGCAAATAAAATGCGAATTCAAGCAACACATTAAGTTTAAAAAAAAAATATTTTTTTTTTTGATTCGCTGCGAATTCAACTGTCGGCATTTAAAAAATATTGAATATATCAGGGTATAGCCGCAATAAAAGCTCAAGCGATATCATTTTAAATTTTAGTTGTTTTTAATAAATGAATTTATTGGCAACACTTGTATCATCTCCTAAAATCTCAGGGTCACGGAAGGTACCGTTGCGATTTTATAGGAAAGACAATTTTAGTTTAAGCGCCAATTTTCATAAAAAAATTTTATGTAATATAAAAACAATCCTTCTCCTGCAAAATGTTGTTTTTGTCGGTTGAGGTTTTCGGTAATGACTCGATATACCAAAATATGCATAAAAATGGGGAAATATGCGCTATAAATTTTAAAAATCCTGAAACAATTTTCATTTAACTAAATTATGCAAAAAAGAAAAAATACTACAAATGGTAAAATATACACTAACGAATCGATGTCAAAATTCATAACACCCTCCACGAATTCAAAAAAAAGCTTTAAAACTGATAAATATATTCCGGCATGTTCTAGAAATGGAAAAGATGTGAAATTTTAATCGGACAAGATTTTGATTTCAATTATTTACAAAATGAATGAAGTTTTTTCTGTTTTTCCGAGTTGTTCTTGCAAAGATAATTGGTACTCAAAGTATGAGGATGATAGAAACGAATATTTTTATGAACTTTCTTTACAGGATCGTTTTCAAAATTTGTTGGATTTTAAATTCGCCTCATTTTGATTTATGTAACATACACGATTTTTTTTTTTTTGCCTTTATTAAGGCCCAACCATAATATGCATAAGTAAGCTTAAGATACTGTCAAAAATTAACGAAAATTCTTTGAAATGCATATGCAAATTAAAGAAGACTTTGAAGTAGCCATAATGAACTAACTTAAACTTAAGATATATCTTGCATATCGAGCCATAACCGCAAAAAAAGCTCAAGCGACAAAAACAAAATTTTACAGGAGAAGGTTTTTTTTTATTATATTTCATAAAAATTTTGTATGAAAATTGGCGCTTAAACTAAAATTGTTTTCGTAACGGTACCTTCTGTGACCATAAGATTTTAGAAGATGATGCAAGAGTTGCCAATAAATTCATGTATTAAAAAAAAAAATTAAAACTGTTGTCGCTTAAGCTTTTATTGCTCGATATTTGTGTAATATTTGGTTTTCTTGCGAGTACTTCAAATTAAACACTAACAAAATTAACAGCCCTGTACTCATGTTCTGTAACTTTGTTGGGAACTTCTCGCATCGAGAACATGTGTAACAAAATATTCCATCGTTTATGTATACGAAAAAAAATTTCAATTGGCAACACTGCTTAGTTATTGTCATTTATTTTCATGAAATCGGTTTCTTGAAATTTTCATTGAAAGCTAGCTGAAAGTTGGACTGAAAGTACAAAAATGTAAATGTGTTAGTGAATAAGTGTGAGTGTATTGCGACTTTCAAGAAACTACTTTCATATGTAAATGACGAAAACTATTAAAAGAGATTACGTCGTTACGTTATTAATGTCAAAATATTCCCCTCGAAGCCGATATGAAATTGCAGATGTTGAGAACGCCAGACAAACATATCGTTGACGGCGACCAAAATTGACTAAAATTTAAACATTTTTAATGACGGCGGCGAAAATACAACCGTCGGCTATACCAAAAAATGTAAAGTGCGACTTTAATGTTTGTTGATTACAAGATTGCTTTAAAAAAAACATTCATATATTTTTCAAATATCTTAAAAGCATAATAATTAAACAATGTAGAAACCTGCCAAAAACAAAATACTTATCTCCTCCGTGTTAATATTCATTGCATTTTGCATTTTTAATTAATTTTTTTAGTGTCAACATTTTTTCTCATCCCGTTTTTATGCGTGAGTTTATTTGACAGCTAAAAGCGGGAACTTTCTCACAAAAATTTTACAGACACACTTTTTCTGTAAATTGGCGAGTAATTTCCTTACGTGACAGCTATTACTCGCCAAAAATGTTTCAGACGCAGTTAAGTGAGAAAAACAGCTGTTTGTTTCAATTTATGGCATTTTTGTTTCATTTCTCACATTTCAATCGAAAAGTTTCTCGACGCGAGAGTTACAGAGCATGAGCAGTGTGTTTGTTTATTTTATGTTTTATTTAATTTGCAAGCAACATATTAACATATGTAAAATTCCCAATTTTTCTTATTTTTCATCCATTTAAAAAAAATTTTTTTTTACAGTGCACAAAAACAGCAGATTCCGCACGGAATGCGTGATCAGTTTGGCACTCTGCTTAAATAAATGACATTGGACGAAACTCAACGATAAAATTCATTAAGAACATTATCGTTGGCCACATATTTTGTATATGTATTCGCACAGTTGCTTAAGTTGACTTAAGCGGCCTCATGAATGTTATAGTTGGGCCTTGAGTCGCACAAGGAAAAACATGCATTTGCATATTTTCGGTTTCCCTGATAATTAATTAGCTTAAATATTAACATATTTTCTACATTTACGAGTGTAATAGAGAAAATAAAAACTTTTCATTGGGAACACAACTGGTACGAAGCACAAATGTTTGGCCGCGTATATTCGTCGCCAAAAACAAACATATTTGTGTATATAAAAAATATACACAATCATGGCATCGGCGAAATTCGCTCTGCAATAAATAGGAAATGAATATATCATAAGAGTTGAACTAGATTCACAAGAGAGAGAAAATACCCTAAATCAGCTATCAAAAAAACCTAACGCAGCAGTGAAAAGCACATAACACTATGATTGTTAGTAAAAAAATTTGCTTAATTTTTTGTTGCATATTCCTACATTCGGAATTTCGAAAGAGAATTATTTTGTTTTGTTTTCACAGATACTCGATTCTAGTCAATCTTGTATGCAATATGTTCTATCCTGATGTTTTGGACTTTCATATTTTTCGGGAAAAATTTCCGTTAAATTTGTGCAGGAATTCCCGGAATATTATTTATTTAATTATGTAAATTCAAATCCGATAACTATGGCAACTTTTAATGATTGATGCTGTAAAATTTCGAAGTATTTAACACAGGGTCTCCACCTAAGATAATATCTGATATAATATGTAAGAGAACGTCGCGACGGCAGAATGAGAGAGCACATTTCTTCATGTTAATCTTAATCTTAAACAAGGGGAACATGTATCTTATAAGATTTCATAATTTACTGATTTTCGTACAGTAAACTAGTGTCGTTTTTGATTCTTTTTTTAGTTTTTTCTCTGTTTTTAGTGTTTAATATTATTTTTTAAGCACTTTTCACAAGAATTCAACTATTTTCACTTAAAAAATAAAACATTTTATTGATAGCGTCTTATTATTAATTTATGTGTATGTATGTATGTGTATTTTTGACAGCTCATCTTATAAGATAGTTGTTATAAGATTTCTCATAACAACTGTCTCATAACATTTATTATAATATTAAAACTAACACTATTTGAGAGTCCACACGTAAGATAATACTCTCTGCGATTGAATTTGACGTTTGCTAATATAAAAATCTTATATCTTATATCAGGTGGAGACCCTGTGTAAAGAAGAGGAGTAAAAATGTTGACGGTTTTCAATTATTTTGAAGATTCAGATCTGTTGTAAAAATTAAAAAAAAAAATTGTTCCATCTGCTTTAAAAATTTAATGATTTTTTAATTCGTTTTAATTTAATTAAACGTTATTTTTAGTACGTTAGGTTAGGTAAGGTTAAGAAGGGTTATGCGCCCAAGGGTGCACCTCCACTCGGAGACCGATGCGGTCCATTGTGAATCCCTTCAGTAAAGAGATAGAGAAAAGAAAAATTAGAAGAAGGAAAGAAATAAACAGATATCTAGAGAAAAAGATACTAGTAAGCACTACGTAGGAAAGTTACACCCTCTACAGTCCTATCAACAGAAACAGCCGTCGTATTTCCCTGACAAACCCCAATAAATCGACTGGATTACATCCACCGATGCACCCCAGTTCGTCGTGAAATCTATCTAGCCATTTCTGTCTGAGACCCTGCACTCCAGGACAGTGGAACAGAACATGCTCAACCGTCTCCGGCTCTTCAGAATCATCGCATAATCTGCAGAAGTCCGGTATGGCATTGTCCCATTTACTCGTAAAAGCCCTAACAGAACAATGACCAATCAAGAACGCTGTAAGAGTCCTGAAACCACTCCTATCCAATCCCAGCAGAACCTTGGTTGCCCCTGCGTCCAATCCAGGCCATAGTGCCTCAGACACCCTGCAATCCGTTCTGTCTTTCCAGGATCAGTTAACTTCATCACGGAATCTTTCCCATATCACCTCATAGAAGTGACATAGTAGTGACCCCACCCAACCCCCCCCCCCCCCCCCCCGTGCCAGGCTCGAACCTTCTCTCGCGAGTTCGTCCGCGTCCTCATTGCCATCCACCTTGCAGTGTCCGGGTACCCAACACAGCCTTAATGTGAATACCTCCATGAGTTCCCTCAGAGCACCCCTACACTTTTTAGTAACGTTTAATTAATTTATAAACTCATTTAATAGATCTCATGAATTGTTATTTGTTTTTTTTTTTTTTTTTTTTTTTGGTTCAAAAATTCCCCGGAAATTTAAAAATTAATCCGGCTTTCCTGGGAAATGCAAAAGTCCAGGAAAAGCATAACTCTACTCATGAGGAATTAATAAACACATTATTTTCTTAAACGTTATTTTTTGATCGTCGAAAACTTTAAATATCTTAAATCCAACTTTTATTTACTTAAAAAGTTTCTTTCCCTTCATACTTATGAACATTGATGAATAAATAAACTGCAGTTCGCATGTGCATTGAAGTGTATTTACAAAATATTTTTGTTTTTTTCCTATTGATTGTTGTACTAAAAAATACTATACATAAAACACTACATGCATAAATAATTTTCTGCAGAGTAGACGAATTCAAGTATTTTTCATAAGCCACTGAATGTCACAAGTGGCTACTTTTTTCTCTCCTCTCGTACTTATGGGTATGTTGGAAGCAAAAGAAAAACTGCTTTACTTCTCTTAATAAAAAATATTAAAAATGTAGTATACGCACACGTTTAGACAAAAAAGGGACCCAATAGGTCGAAAGGCACTAACAAAATCGTAAGCCATAAAAAAATCTCGATATTCAGCCTTTTAACTAACGAATCAAGTTAAGGAATTAGAGATCGGAAAAAAGAAAATGAATATGTATCTCTTTTACATTAAGGGCAAGTAGAAATAAATTAACTCAAAGCTTTCAGTGGACAAAAAAGTAACTGGCTCAATAATATTAATATGGATAGTGTAAGAAATTTAAATATTATTTCAAAATTACAGGGGAACGGTGGCCACACCCACCGGTGGGTGTGTAAGTAAACACCAACATTTAAATTTTGCTCAACAAAATGTACAGCTGTAAAGTTGTACACCAAGTTAATATTTGGTTGCATATCGTTGGTCTAGTGTAGAAAGGAGAAAGTACAAGAAATATAATATGATTGTATCAGAATGTAAAATTCCTTGTACAATGGCTTGTAAAACCATTATTTTTGATATAATTTAATTAAATTTTTGTGACGAGGTGTATGTACGTCAAGTATTGCAATCAGCACTTTTCGGGCTTGATGGCAGGGATGTTAAAGTTGGTACAATTGAACTTTTTTTTAGTACATTTTGACCTTCTTAAGTACCGTGGTACTACCGAGACTTATTTGGTACAATTTAAAAATTTGTCATAGTTCCTCCTTTTTGAATTTTTTGTATAAGAAACAAATTATTGAGTCCTTTTCATTGTATTTATGTTGTACAACAAATCGTTAATGTAATGGGTGCTTAAATATGCGACTAGTATTTGGGTGTATAGAACGCTTAGTCCCCTTTTACAATGTGGCAAGTGAAAGGCAGACAGACGAAGTTTGTTGGTAAGGAGGCGACGCTGTATACGTAACACACTTTACTTTTTTCTTTTCTCACCTACAAACTTCGTCTTTCTGCCTTTCACTTGCCACATTGTAAAAGGGAAATTATGGTACCCACAGACTAGGCAACATTAGTCAAAACCTGTGTTACTACTTTTGTTTCCTTTTTACCACAGACGATGACACTATAAGCAAACCATTAGTACTTTTTTTTTAATATAGAAGTACTACTTAACTTGACAAGTATATGCGAAAGACATTTCTCTTATCCTGCTTTCTTGTTTTATTTTTAAAACTTTCACTATTTTTGTTGTTTTTATAAATTAAAAAAAATGGTACCGGGAAGGGCCAAAAAGTCGTTTTTTTTTTTTGGAAGTTGGTACAAAATTTAAAACCTTATTTAACATCCCTGCTGGATGGTGACCAGTTTTAAGTACCTGAACGGCGAAAAGAAAATTTTAACCTTAAACTTAAAAATGCGTATTTTCAATCCTTTATCTTATTTTAATTTAGCTCTTATAAGCCCTTATGACACTACATTTTATATTCATTGAATTGATAAAGAATCGACAGAAAGAAACAGTAAATGTTAGAAAGAGCAAACTATAAATTATTAAAACAAAGTTTATTAATTTTTGTTTTTTTTTTTTTTTGGTTTGTGGTTATGTTTAATTTATTAAATGTTGCTTATGAGAAACATATAAGCGGTTAGTCGCCGAATTTGCTCAATAAGCCGCTGATTCAGCAACGCTTTTAATATTTCAAGCTTTATATGTCAATTTTAAGTTGAACAATTAATTTTTTTTTTTTTTGCCAAAACTTAATTTTTATCGATAACTTTAGTAAAATTTTTGACAGTTTGCTATTTCTCTTAATACAGCTGAACGTTTTGTACTTGGTAAATTTTTCTATTACATTATATTTGCACTGTTGACCAAACCTTGAACAATGAATTAAAAATGTAGTGACATACGGGCTTAAGCCGGTTTTTGCTTTTACTTCGGTATGGCTAAATCTTTTGTGTTTCTCGCTATATCGAGTTTTGAAAACTGTCTTAACCCTGAATGGTTACTGTTCATTGAATCGACGAAGCTCATTTACGCTATACATATAATTTTTTTATGTGTATTCAAATTACGCTCTTCTTCAACAATGTTAGTTGGTGACGGAAGCTTTAAAAAACTATTATTTTGAAAATACAAACACGATTTCAAATTCGTATAAAATGTGGAGAGAAACTTTTACTGCCCGTTCGCCGATATCGAACGTTGACGTTCGCATAGAAAATTACATTTAAAACAAAAACAATTTTTGAAATTTTGTTTTTGTTTCAAATGTTATTTGCTATGCGAACGTTAACGTTCGATATCGGCGAACGGGCAGTTAGTTTTTATGCTTTATTTTATTTAAATTTTTTTTTTATTATATTTTATTTAATTTTTTTAATTTTATTTTATTTAATTTTTATTTTATTTTATTTTATTTAATTTTACTTTATTTTGTTTTATTTTATTTTATTTTATTGTATTTTATTTTATTTTATTTTATTTTATTTTATTTTATTTTATTTTATTTTATTTTATTTTATTTTATTTTATTTTATTTTATTTTACTTTATTTTGTTTTATTTGTTTTATCCTATTTTATTTAATTTTTTTTTTTTATTTTATTTTATTTAATTTTATTTTCATTTATTTTATTTTATTTAATTTAATTTTATTTTATCCTATTTTATTTAATTTAATTTAATTTTATATTATTTTATTCTATTTTATTTTATTTTATTTTATTTTACTTTATTTTGTTTTATTTTATTTTATTTTATTTTATTTTATTTTATTTTCATTTATTTTATTAAATAAATTTTATTTTATCCTATTTTATTTAATTTTTTTTTATTTTTTTTTTTATTTTATTTAATTTTATTTTAATTTATTTAATTTAATATTATTTTAATTTTATTTTATTTTGATTTATTTTATTTTATTTTGCTTTTTTAAAATAAAAAACGGTATGAAAATGTACTTTAACCGTCCTTTTTTCAATTTAGATTTTTTTAGCCCGTTTTTCATATGTCTTCACGCGCTTAGTGTCCCAAGAGTTGCCATCACTGTTGGAAATCACATAAAACACATTTAAAAAAACAAATCGAGTTAAAGCCTTTCTACATGGGACCAACGATATGTGTATTGTGTATCTGTTTGTGTGTAAACGAGTATTTTTGCTGGTTGTTTTTCCGCTATATTTTCCATTATGGTGACCTACAAAACTCATTGTAGTTATATTTCTGTTTTTGTTTATGAAACCATTTTTAGCAAACTCCTTCAAGTAGATTTTATTGTATACATTCATATTTCGCAAAAAAGAAAAATTCTACTGCAAAAGGACAAATTTAGTAAAACATATTAACTAAATTGGAAATAAAATATTAAACTTCAAAGGAGTATACCATAATTTGGTGACCATATTAAAAAAAAAAAAAAAAAAAAAGAGAACAGGAGTTTCACATTGTGATGTTCAGGACACACAATAAATGAGATACATAAAAAGACATTTAAAATATTTCTTTTCTGCTCGTCCAATTCCATTCAATTGATTACAATACGCAAATTTCCACTTCTTTGTAATCTTGAAAATTTTTTTGCTTGAAGACAGGATAATATAAAATTTTAATTAATAGACATTAGAGTGCTCCAAAAAAATTAACTTGCGAAAAACCCGAAAAATTTCATATATAAAAAAATCGAAATGTGTACGAAATTATCGTTCTAATGAGATAAAAAAGGAAGCATTTGGTGAAAAAATTTTAAAGTTATTAAATTTTCCCAGGCCACTTGTGCAAGAAATGTAGGGATAAATCTAACATATTTTAAAAAAATATATGAATAAGAATTAATTTTTGCTTAAAATGTACCCGTATTTACTTGAATATGAGGTTTTGTCTTCGTACGGATACCAGTAATCTATTCGCAGGTATGACCATAACAAAAAAAAATTTATTTTTTTTCGGAAGTTTCAAAACTCCATTTTTAAATTTTCAAAAATTTTGCAAAACAGTTTTCAGAATTTTCTGATCATTACATTGGGACTTATAAAGGATAAAATAGGCAATAGAAATATGAAAAAATTATATTTATACCTCCCATAGATTTTCCGTATCGTATATTTAAATTTTGCGATTTTCGAGAAAAACTAATTTTTTGGCCATAGTTTTCGTTACTTTACTGAGTTTGAATTAAAACCTTTTCAGTATATGATAGTTCAGATAATTTTAAATATACTCTAATTGTTTTACTGAAATCGGTTAAAACATTAATCCTAAAATAATTAAGTCCAAATTTTGACATATTTGGAATTTCTATAGGAAAGTTAGCGAAATATTATATATTTTTTTCCTGATATATATAAAACTAGTGAAAAATATACCGTGACATAATTTTTTTCATATTTGAACTCCCCTTATATCCTCAATAAATCACAATATGATGTTCAAAAAAATCTAAAATTTGTTTAACAAAATTTTTTAAAATTTTTAAATGGAAAAAAATACTCAAACGCAAGTATTTAAAATACTGCATAGTCCTGGGTATAAAAGTGGATTCAAGGATTTTTAATAAAAAAAAACTTTGCTGTCAAAGCAGCGTTAGCTATGATCCAAATCTTTTCTTATTCAGTTTTAGTTCAGTTTTGGCACGGTTCAAGTTCAGTTCTAGTTTAGTTCTAGTTCAGTTCAAGTTCAGTTCTACTTCAGTTCTAGTTCATTTTTAGCTAAGTTCTAGTTCTTTCTAGTGCAGTTCTAGTTCAGTTCTAGTTCAGTTCTAGTTTAGTTCTCGTTAAGTTCTAGTTCAGTTCTAGTTCAGTTCTTTTTCAGTTCTTGTTCAGTTCTAGTTCAGTTCTAGTTCAGTTCTAGTTCAGTTCTAGTTCAGTTCTCGTTAAGTTCTAGTTCAGTTCTAGTTCAGTTCTAGTTCAGTTCTTGTTCAGTTCTTGTTCAGTTCTAGTTCAGTTCTAGTTCAGTTCTAGTTCAGTTCTAGTTCAGTTCTAGTTCAGTTTTAGTTTTCAAAGTGTAAAAAAAAAAAAAAAAAAAAAAAAAAAAGTTCTAGTTCAGTTCTAGTTCAGTTTTAGTTCTGTTCTAGTTCAGTTCTAGTTCAGTTCTAGTTCAATTCTAGTTCAGTTCTAGTTCAGTTCTAGTTCAGTTCTAGTTCAGTTCTAGTTCAGTTCTAGTTGAGTTCTAGTTCAGTTCTAGTTCAGTTCTAGTTATTTTCTAGTTCAGCTCTAGTTCAGTTCTAGTTCTGAACTAGTTCAGTTCTAGTTCAGTACTAGTCTACTTCTAGCTCAGTTCTAGTCCACTTCTAGCTCAGTTCTAGTTCACTACTTGCTTAGTTTCAGTTCTAGTTCAGCTCTAGTTCAGTTCTAGTCCACTTCTAGCTCAGTTCTAGTTCACTACTTGCTTAGTTTCAGTTCTAGTTCAGAACTAGTTCAGTTCTAGTTCAGTTCTAGTCCACTACTTGCTTAGTTCCAGTTCTAGTTCGGTTTAAATTCTAAAGGTTGAAATCCAAAAAAAATTTACGTGATTGAATTTAAATATGTATGTGACATGACTTTTGTGCACACTATTAAAAAAATCCCGTAAACTGTTAATTTTCTTGTCTGTGAGGAATGTAAAATAAATCTCATTGTCAGTTTTAATTTGTCAATCATGACATCAGCAGTATAATGAGAAAAAAAAAGAGAAACAAATTTTGGAAATATTTTTACAAAATATTTAAATTTAAAAAGGCGGATACATATAAATAAATATAAAAGATTGCTTTCAAAAAAGACTATTGTCCATGTATAAGCAGCACAATATAACTCCCATATTCTGACCCGATTTGGCTACCATATATTGCTCTAATATAATAGTGACTTCGTATAAAAGTAAAAGTATACATTTTGTGCCAAAAACCTGTAATCCAGCAATTGCTCTCAATTGCACTCGATAGAAAAGTTTTAGGCAATGATCAAACAAATGCTGAGAAAAACATCCAGAAAAACTAACGATAAAAAAAAATTTTTTGTAAGTTGGAATAATGCTGCAAAAAAATTTGGTAGAGTAGGAGTCCAGAAGCTGATGCCGGGTCTGAAGGCGAAATTTTTAAAATTCCCTCTAACCAAAAATTAATTGTAAAGATTTTGAATTTTTTAATAGATATCTTTAAAGTAAATAAAATAATTTGTTGTATATAACAAATTTTCGTGTTATTGATTTTTAAGTTATGATAAAAATAACATGAACATTTTTTCTCGTGTCCAACCTTTGGTTTGTTTTAGTTTTATTTCGAGTCAATTATAATATTCATATCTTAAGAAATTATTTCTAATTTTACAGCCTTTTTATCTGCTTAGAAGAAAAAGAAAATAATTTTAAATTCTTTCATTAGCTTGCGATCCGTTAACTCAATTGCTTAAAATATTTCAACATTTATGTCGCCATAAAAGTGGAGGTGGTGGATAAAGGAATTCTAAGCATTAAATTAAATTAAAATATTTAATTTTATCACTTTGGGGAGCACAGAGTTGTGACACTTGCAATTTAAAGAATGTCAACTGAATAAATATGCTCATTTAGCGAGTTTTCCTTCATATTGGTATGATTGTAATTCCCTGAATAATTATCTAAATTGAAGGAATAAAACTTTTGTATGTATGTGTGTAGATGAAGGAGCAAGAATTCATGCATGATGTACGAGTATGTAATGTTTTCAGTAAATATGAATACTATTATACATACACATATATACTAATTGACACTTTTTTTTTAATTTAAATTTCATTTTATTAATTATCTTTAAAGTGTCTTAATATTTAACAATTGGATTTTACTGTAGGCTGCTTTTATTTGGTGTTCATTTCTTCGTTCGGAAAAGCAGAGATGATTAAAGCACTAATTTAGTCGCAAGCACACAGGCATACACACACACATACACACACACATACCAGAAGGCCGTTTAAGGCAACATTTAACCGTTAACAAAATATTCTAATAGTCAGTCATTGTAGAAGTGAGTATGTGTTATTATAAATTTGCTTATGTGTTTGCCTAAATGCATGAAAATGAGCGAGAGTTTGTTTTGTAATTATATATGAGTTTGGGTATTTTAAACAAGGACGCCCTAAAGCTGCACGTGTCAATGACAGCAAATCCCCCGTTTAAATAAAATTATTATGGAGACGTTTTTCTAACCTTTTCTATTTTTTTTTTTTTGCAGGAATAACAACAGCGACGGTTAGTATATACAATGAAAGGATTAGCAATGCCAGGAGCCATAACAAAGAGAGTAATTTTGAATGTGCTTAGTAAAACAAATGTGTAAGATTGGCGATACACCTTTAACATTAAACAGAATTATTACTAGAATTGGTCTAAACTAGAACTACACCCAGAGAAAAAAGAAGTTTATATATGGTCACCTACAACAAAACTATTTTAAAAGAAAAATTGAATCATACTTTTGTAAGCGACAAACATATTATGGTGGAATTTGTCGTCCATCAAGAAGCCACAACCATATTATGGTTGCCTGCAAACATGTTTTGGTTTATAATACCTAAAATGTGCTTAACACTTATAATAGCATGGTTGGTTTTCAACCATAGCTTATTGCTCTTGGAAAAGAGGAATATACTATTGTTAATTTAAAAACAAATTATTGTCATATTTAACCAAAACATGTTTAAAGACAACTAAAATATTGTTGTGGCTTCTTAATGGCTTCTTAATAATATGGTTGTCGGTGGCAACAATATGGTTAAATTAAAAATAGTTTTGTTGGAGGTGACCATTTTTAACCCTATTTTTTCTCTGCGTGTAGAATTAAACTGGATCTGTTTTTTTCTTCTTCTTTTTAATACAATAGAGCTATAACAATGAAAACGCCTGGCAAAATTAGCAGTGGGGTGTATAAACGGAAGTGCAGCTATAAAGGTGTTATTAAGAAAACACTCTTGCCATACAACTTCATGTATTTCACCATCTTAATTTATTTCTTTTTAAATAACTTTATTGTACAATATTATAAAAAAAAGGATGAAAATCATTTATATTTAAATTAGGGATGTAACGAATACCAATACCGATCCCGACATATCGGCGATACTACACGTTTGCCGATCTAACGGTATCGGCGATATTTTACCGTCGATACGCCGCACAGTGGCGCCATTTGAGTTTTTTCGTTGCAAAAATCATATCTTTTGAACCGAATAAGATAATTGAACAGTGTAAACAGCATATGATAGATAACTGTTCAGCCTATGAAATGAGCGTTTGGAAAGGGTGCTACGCTTTGTAGGGGCCTATTTATGGGTTATCAAAGTTAAAATTAGTAGAAAAATCAATTTTATGGTAACTAAAAAAAATTATTTTTACATTTTTAGATTGTTTTTATTTTTTTTCTTAAGGGTTTTATGTTTTAAATTATTACCCAACAAATTAAAAAAAAAATTATTTTTTTTTTAAATTTATTTTTTCAATTTTCTGTAAAATATTCATCACAATTCGTAAGAGAAGGTATATCTAAAAGACTAACCATTTCTAAACTATAATTATTTTGTAACTCTATTCGTGACTTCACATACCGCAGGGAAGAAATAAGTGGATCGGAAGATGCTGCCAACATGTTGAAGAGGTCCTTATTTTGCCTTACCCTTGATGCTTTGAATGTGTTCTGCAATCTATATTTTTTATAAAATTTGTTAAGAGACTCCTGTGCTTCTTCAGAAAGCTCTCCAATTGGCAAAGACTGGTACTCAATTTTCACGATTTGATTGTCAATTCCAATGATTCTAGTTACTGCCTCATCATTTTCAAAAAATCTCCTAGAAGTGTTTCCATCGTTTGAGTTACCGTATCCGTGCTTGGGACAGTCTACTTTTAGTCCAACGTGTTTAAAAAAAGCATCCTGTATTTGCTTCTTTCTGATCTTTTCCTTATCCTTTATTGATGTATTTTCATCGAAGTTTTCCTCCTCTTGTGGTAGGGTATATGCCAGTTTTAGCAAGAATTCCATACACCTTATCCTTGCGTGCAATGGTGACATTCCATATTCGTAATTCTCCTCATTTGTAGAATCGTTTAAATTACCAAAGTTCTTCTGACAAATAATAATATAAAATCGATAAAAAAAATATAAAAATAAAACGAAAAAAGGGGTTTAAATAGGTTTTTGCTAAATTTTTACCTCCAATATAATTCTGTCTATATATATGTATATGATAACTAATTGAAATATATTATAATTAAGCAGAAAAAGATACTAATCTTAAACTCTTTACAACTAATTATATAAAATTGAGATGTCACATATTATATATGAAATAAATTGAATTGAAAAAAGTTCTTCTGACTCTTTTTGCAAATCGGGCATGACATTGTTGAGGTTGTTCCTGTCAGTTCGTTTACGACTTTTCCGTCAACCATGGTCAGGTGGAACTCGTAATTGCATTCAATATATTTTCCTTCTCCAATTTGCAGCTTTGTAGGCTTAATCTTGCTTATTTGTTCTTCAATGTCCTTCACCGCAGTCCTTATGAGTTCTGCCGATTCCCTTGCAAACTGAAACATTATTGGTCGGCAATAATGCACTGAGGACGGACGTGGATTTTTCCAGTGTAGGGAATCATCCGATTTTAGCCGCAAAGGAACAACAGATGCCATAAACATATTTCCGTCCGATATTGTAGCGTCATCGGAAGATATCCTTTGCTTATAAACGCTTTGTCCGGATGATCCATCGCAGCCCCATTTGCTGATCACTGTCAACTTCTCAGGAAGAATTTTCACTTCCGTGAAAAACTTTGGTGTGGTTGACTTTCTAAACAGTTCAAATAATTTTAAATTGTTCAACGCCATGTTTTCAGTACTTAAATTGTTTAATGGTTTCAGTAATTGTTGCGCCAACTTTCAGGCGTAGACTAATCCAGGCATTATGCTTATTTTGCAATATATGGGCTTATGCTACCATGCCTAAAAATTTACCTGTTCCCTGCATACATATGGATTTAGGCTAAATAATGCAATTTTGATATTATGCATGTGTCCAAATAAGATTTGTGCCTACCTGTAGGGACCATAAGTCAATATTGTTCCTGACCATTTGTACGCCAAAGTATTGTTTATGTGAGGTACGTACCTGCTAATTTCAATGAGTAGTTTTTTTCAAACTATTAGATCAAACTACTGTCAGTCAAAACATATAAGGGATGGACGCCATACAATTTCTGCAACCATGTCTTTTTGAACTTTTTTACCTCTAGAAGCCAAACGGGCACGTACGGGCAGATAAAACCTTTTGAATTATGTAAAGAAATAATCAAAGAACAGGTTTTGCAAATATGGCAAATATAGAAAAATATAGTTTTTTTTTATTTTCCGTCAAAGTTGAAAAATAGTGAAAAAACGGATAGTTTTTAAATAGTGATTTACCAGGAGAAACACAAAGCAAACAGTTAATTTTTTTTTTATCATTATACATTTAATAAATACATCAATCAATACAAACAAAAAATAAGGCGATTCGTTACCTATTTTTCGTGATATTACACCTGAAATCGCAACAAATTGACTAAAAATTGTGTGTTTTTTTGAAAACCGAAAGTCGGTCAACTTTGAACGGTTATATCTTCTAAACTAAAAATGTGATATTATTAAGAGTGGCATATTTGAAATCGTTGAAAAGTTTCCTATAACATGGGTTTATTCAAAACTTCGTCGGCACTCATGAAAATTTTGATTTTTGCAACCTCGGTTGCTCTACGGGCGCCACTGTGCGCCGATACTTTTTTATAGTTTTTTTTGAACTAGCAATTTATTTTCAATGCTTATTTTTTGCATAACAATTAATAGCAGAATAATAAATAGTTTCATTAAATACTTAAGCTGGAGGGCGGTCCACAACACGCGTTTTTCCTTTTTTTCGAGACGCATGCTAAAGTAGGAAGTAAACCTTCTTCATGCTTTCGATACGTATATGCATTTTACGCATTCAGGGGATAACCCCTACTAATGCGTTGCATTGTGTTGGAACTAGGAAAATAGGTTGTGGGAAGGAGGAAAGAAGGAGTAGTGCTTGTGAACATTCAAATTGAATTTATTCATGTTGAAAGTGAGAAGGAAGACTTCAGCAGAAAGGTTATTCCACATACCAACAGTCCGGCCAAAAAACGAATTTTCTCTGTAATGCGTTGTACGATTCACCTTCCAATCGACCACAAAAGGATGGGCTCTTGAGTAAAAACGTGTATTACGAACAAAGCTATGGGTTTCGGGAACCAAATCCCTAATTTCATCAGAACACATCCCGTTGTAGTAACGATAAAATAGGCAAATACAACCCACATTGCGACGGTGCTCAAGGGAGTCAATAGAATTGGATACCCTACTGTCGCCAATGAGAACCTTCGCCTTCTCCTGCACGCGGTCGAGAAGCTCCAAAATAGACTTTGAAGCACCGGCCCACACATGAGAGTTGTATTCCATTAGCGGTCGGATATAGGTGGTATAAATAGTAATGAGATCAGATGGAGTGAGGTATATCTTACACCGTTTAAAAAACCTATGCACTTGAATGCTTCTTTCGACACCTTAAATATATGTTCTGTCCATCGGACATCACATTGTATCCTCATGCCCAGAACATCAAGAGATTCTGTTTCCTCAATAATTATACCACCCATATATACAGATGAGGCATCTTGATCCGTCGCGCGTTTATGCGTCAGCACGCAACATTTGCTGTGTAACTTGTCAATACAATTTTACACTACGACTTTTTGGACTGATGCATAAACGCATTGAACGCTTGGTGTAAACCTTCACCATCAGCCGTTTTGCTTTGCACAAAAATGGTAAAATGTCTCATTGATAAATTGATAAATCATGAATGTAATTGTACGTTTTAAGAATTTTCTGCCAATTTTTATTGATTTATGTAAAAAAAAAAATCATTTCGCTACAAATTTCGGGATACTTCAAAGAGATCATAAAATTCATAAGCAAAGCCACTGCTACATTTTCTGATGCTATTTCGCTAATTAACAGTTTTCGAACATTATTAGAAAATACGATAAAGGAATAAACAGATATGCAGAATAGTTAAGAGTCCCATAAATTGGCGTCTTATGTAGCATTAGCTCTGAATGAAAGATTTGAGTTTTTGGAGAATAATTAAATATATTGTTTTTCTACAATTCTCTACCTTCGATACAAAATTAGAAAATTTCAAAGAAGTATATCGCAAAAACGTCTTATTGGTCTACTCAACATGACTCT
This sequence comes from Pollenia amentaria, assembly GCA_943735925.1. Lineage (NCBI taxonomy): Eukaryota > Metazoa > Arthropoda > Insecta > Diptera > Polleniidae > Pollenia > Pollenia amentaria. The sequence continues at coordinate 174,304,395 of OX031010.1, read as the reverse complement.
ATATTTGGAAAGGGTTGAAAACACGGTCACACCTTCACCTGGTAAAAGTTATGATAAGTCTACAAGAACGGACCTTTGGAGCGTTTGTGAAAATGTTAAAAGAAAATTTGGAGAAATGTGTGGTTCAGATTAAGAAGAAGTCCAGATCCGCTTGTTTGCTGGCGCTATTATATAATATACCAGCGTTGCCACTTTGTGGGTAATTACCCGTATTTAGTAAAACTTTTACTCTTGTGGGTAGAGCGTTGGTAATTTCTTTGAGGCGTAGATCAGGTGTAATTTGTAATTCTTTCGTTTTAAAACAAATAGTATAAGGATTTGATTTTAGTGATAATAATTATACCATTTATGATATTGCTTATTTTAAAAGTTTGCAGTATATTGATTCTGTAGTTTATCAAGCAAAAGATTGATAGTGATTGGCTTCTGATGGACAATTCGATTTCGGTAAATATGAGCTTCAAAGTGATTCAAAACCTCAATTGTATTGGTACTAAAAACCCCTGGAGAAAGATATGTTTCCAATATTACAAAAAGTAATAATTTTTGTGTTTGCGTTAAAAATTTAAATGCTTTAGTTGAGAAATATTTAACGCCCTTAACATTTGCTAAACTGATTTGAGAAACAGACTGTCATCTGAAACCATAACAGGAATTTTATTTACTAAAGTATACGAAGAATGAACATGAACATTTTTCCCCTTTTCTAATTAAATTGAAGTAGAACTTATTATTTTAAGTTTTTATTTAGTTTTTATTAATTTAAATATTTGAGGTTTTTTTTTTTTTTTTTTTGTTAAATTATTTTGAACTACTGTATGAATCTTAATAGTAAAAAAGCATTGGAAAAGCATTAAGGAAGTGATATACAATGCCTTAGGCAAAAATCGTTCTCCTGCTGCTCGAATATACGTAGACACCATGCTTAGAGCTTTTGAAAAACTAGGCGTTCATATGTTAAGAAAAATTCATTTTTTAAATTCCCATATGGATTAATTTGGGAACCAGTTGTCAACAGAATCTTATGAGCATGGTGAAAAATTTCATCAGAGATGCGCACCCATTGAAGAACGCTATAAAGGCAAAAGCATTCATTCGCTTATCGCTGAAATATGCTAGACATTGTATGATCATGAAGTGGAATTGCCTAGGGCTAAAAAAATGTAATTAACGAATACTTCCTATCCAAATTTGCTATCGAAGGTAAAATATTAGAGATATTAGTGATTTTTAGTTAAATTTTAAATAGTTTTTTCATGCTTAATTTTTGGGGTACTTGAAAATAAAATTCTTAATAAATGCGAAATTAACCCTAAGCTCTCTTTTGTTGTGTCTTATTTCTGACTTTCTGGATGAATTTTCCGTTTTGCTGTATTCAGGGACTTATAGTAAAATTTCATGGATAATATTTTTGCGGAATATTTTAATCCCTTTTATCTCTGCTTTAATGGTGTTTTTTGCACTTTTTTAAAAGAAGGACAAAAAAGACCCATACCTTGATGAGTTAGAGGAGCAACATATTCTACAAAAATGTTCTCCGTACCATTCTACATAAATTTGCTGAATATATTTTGTACCTTAAATGTAAGGGTCACATGGTTTCTTATGCCGATTAACAATAAGAATGTGCCAGAGCTGGGAAATTTTAACCACCGCTCAAATGAAATTCAGATGTAAACTTTCAAATCGCCGATACACGTGTCTTTTTTTTTTTTTTTGTCTCCTCTATCAAAATTTATTGGCCGGACCTTGTAATTTGTTTTGTGTTGTACCGTGTTATTAGTCTTAACCCCATAATATCATTTTGTTTTAATGGGCCTTAAATTGCATATGAGACCTAACCAGGTAACACTTAAAAATTTGTCTGTAAATACTTCCTAATTAGTTGTTTTTTTTCTTTTGTTGTAAGTTTTTTCTATAATTAAACGTTAATTTGATATCAGGTGTAATTTCATGTAAATTTAGCGTAATGTCAAGTGTGGTTTTGAATTTTACCGGTGGTAACACTGTATTATACTCAAAATAAATATAAAGACAATGGCGCATAAATACTTAAGTTCTCAAATGAGTTCAGTCACATCTGAGAGACGATTTTTTACTACAGGTCTGCTTCAAGTTGCAAAACTATCTCCGCAAAAGTTGAGAATACTTTGTTTTTTTAAACAAAAATCTTATTAATATAAATTTGCAAAATTAATAAACTCCTACACTGTTTTTTGTTTAAAAAATAAATTAATTTTACCATGAATTTAAATTAATTTCATTGTTTTAAAATCTTATTAAAATCAATTTTAAATATTATTAATCTCTTACACTGTAATTTTGTTTAACCCTCTAATGTCTAAGAGAAAATCAATTTTTTATATTACTAATCTCTTACATAGTAATTTTGTTTAACCCTCTAATGTCTAAGAGTGCCTTAAGGCATGCTTTACAAAATGTTTACTGGCATCCAATATATCGCTCATTTCGTGCAAGACCGTCACAACTCAAAATTTGGCATTTTCGAGTTAGTAATGCAGAAATGTTCTCCTCTTAAATCTCTACAAATTGATCTAAGAACGGAGAGAATTATCGAAAAAATAACGGTAATACAGATGCTTTTGACGCTATGACCTCTTGTAACAAACTTGAGCAATTAACATCAACAAGGTCACATTTCAGTTTTTTTGTTGGCATTCCTCTTGTACATGTGGTTTTCTTTGTAGCAAAAAAGAAACATTTGATTTTATAACTGTATATAAAATAAATAATAAAATAAATAATAATAGGTTGGAATCTTAAAAAGGCTCTCCTGTAAAGTTTCAAATTTTGAGTTGTGACGGTCTTGCACGAAATGAGCGATATAATTAATTTATATTCATTTCACTTTTTTACAATTGCTTAAAGATCTAGAAACATATTGTAGAAGCTTGGAAAGCTCTTAAAAGCTCTTAAAGCATTGTAAACAGTCTCGAACACAATGCTTTTCCTCAAAATTCAAACTTTATTAATGCCGCTCAAATAATATAAATATAAATATAAATTTTTTTTTTTTTTTTATTATTATAAGCAAAGCTAAATATGTTTTTTATTTGTTTCATTATTAAAAATGAAAACTAACAAACAGAATGCCCCATAAATTAAATGTGGTTTTATTACTAGATGCCCAAGGGTGCCTCAAGGTACGTACTTCTTGATGCTTTCTCACCTGGAACGTAAACGATTCATTGTACGGACTTAAAAATATATTACAGAGGCCCAAAAAATACCCTAAAAAATTATTTTCATAATATATTGTCATTTATTCTTATACTTGGCATTAGAGGGTTAATAAAGAAATTACTCTACTTGAGTTGTATTATTTTCATGTCGTATCGGTATCGGCGATATTTCTTAATGAGTTCGGTATCGTATCGGCAAAAAGGCGTATCGTTACTTCCCTAATATAAATACATTTTATTCAAAAATTTTTATTTGAACATAATTTTCTTAACACCTAAAAAGGTTGAATTGCTTGCGGTGATTTCATAATTTCTTTTACACTGAAGAAACCACTTCATGTTTTATTTTTTTTTTTTTGAGTACCGTGATTTGGCAACAATTCAAAAAAAGGGACGTGTGCACCCTTTAGCTTTTTGTAGGCCTGTCAAGATTGAATTCACTAAATGATTGTTGAGCGAGCAAAAGAAACAAAAATTGCATTGAATTGTTGCTTTTACTAAAATTAAGCAGTTGGGCCGTTTGCTTGTATATGGTTGCAACAATGTGTTGTGTTGGCTGTTTTGTGTGTATGTATGCATGTCGCCACATGTACATACATACACAAACAACAAAGTAAGTGGCAGGCTGTTGAACAATTACTAGACTTTTTGTGTACGATTGCTTCTGGTAGATGAGGAGAATGACGACAACAATTTATTTGTGATTGTTGAGTGGTGCTGAAGCTGGAGTGTATTGAATTGATTTTGAAATGATTGCAGCTTATTTATGAGAAAAGTTTTCTTTATCGTTTTTTTTCTTCTTTGTATTGTTGAGTGAACAAAAACGTAACAAGTTGTGTTAAAATCACTTAAAAAACAATGAAATTATGATTGAAGGTACAATAATGCAAAATAATAGTAACATTTTATGAATGGCAGAAAAAGGTATAGATTTATAATTGAACAGAATTTGTATTCATAAAAAAATATTTAAAACTTAAACCATTAAACAGGATTTTCTCCAGGATTAAAAAATATGCAGTCGAAACCAAAAACTGTCGAACAAACTTTTCGCTACATCGGACTTGTCAAATTTCCCACTGTAAAATACAGACATATAGTGTGTTACCTTTAAAACTTTGCATTTGTAAAAGTCAGACGCAAAGTCATCTGACAAAATTTCAATTAGAGCGTGCTCTATTTTCTTCTTAATAGTCAATTTTGCAATACAAGTACATATCTAATCATTTCTCCATAAAAATATCTGCTATAATTGGTGATGCTAGTGATCCCATTGGAAGTCTTTTTTGTTGAAAAAAATATATATTTATTAAAAGATTTTGTTTGTTGTGCTTAAATCCCTTTTTAAATAATTGATAAAAATATACTGAAATTTATTGTTGGAGGATAAGCTGTTCCTATGCGCATTTCACTGGTTGCTTAGGCCAGATCATCAGGAAACGTTCTCCTTAGGAGTATTCCCACAAACAACTTTGATAATAAATTTTAGCAAGTGCACGTGCATAAAAAACTGAACTGGCAAATTGTTTTTATTTTGATTTCTTGCGAAAACAATAAAAGCACTTTGTTTTTGTTTTTAATATGTTTTTTCTTTACCCATTTACAACTACAATTAATGTTGGGAGAATTCTAACTAATTGTAGCGGGAAATGTAAAAAAGATAAAAACTCAACACTGATTTATTGTTTGGTATTTTGTTTAAGCTTTGATATCGTTGCAAACAAGACTTTTTGAGTGTTTGTAGGTAATTCTCATTCCCTCTGTAGTTTTGTTTGCTGATAGCTTTGGCTTTTCTAAAATTAGTTAGGAGAACGTTTCCTGATGATCTGGCCTAAGCAACCAGTGAAATGCGCATAGGAACAGCTTATCCTCCAACAATAAATTTCAGTATATTTTTATCAATTATTTAAAAAGGGATTTAAGCACAACAAACAAAATCTTTTAATAAATAATAGTATTCCCACAAACAACTTTGATAAAAAATATATATTATTATCTTATTGAAAATATCTTTATCTATTATTCGGAATCTAAGAATACGTAAAAATAGTTCCCTTTCAATTTGTGTAAATTCCCTAATTATATTCCATTTTTCTCCTTTTGTATCCATAGCAACCCAGCAAAAACTTGGTAATGACTTGCAATTACTAAACAGTTTACTTTTCAATGACAACTTCATACCATCTGCATTACATAGAAGTAGTTTAGTATAACTGACATATAATCTGATACATAAGCACTTGCTTTTTAGCTGATTAACGAAATTTATAATTAGTTCATAATAAAATACATTTGAGGTTTTATTTATTCAAATCTAATACAAATTGATTTTAAATACATATTTGTTCTTACAGTTTTTTTTTTTTTTTTTCTTATGAATGAAAAACTATTTGTAATAGATTTGAATACACAGAAAAAATTAAAAATTTTCTCTAATCACCAAATTTATATCAAATTCATAATATCAAGCAAACAAGTTGTTGATTTTGCTCCTATTACCAAAATGATTATACTGACACTAAAAATTGTAAAATTGTGAATATTTTTTTCACTAATGATATTTTTAATTTTCATTAGTATTGTGGTTAATTTTATTGAACTGTTAATGGTTTTTAATCCAAATTTAGATAATTTAATTAGGCTTAAGTTCATTGAATTTAATTTCCATTAAATTATTTTTATGAAGCCAGGAATTTTACAACATGAAATTAATTAAAATTTTTATTGATAATTTTTCATTCTTGACTGCGCTGAGATTTGAACACAGGCGTTCACGGACAGGTTGCCCAGACTAGTTTCGATTGTAACCACACAATCTCTTCAGTGGGGTTTGGCGTCTTACTCACTCGGCTATTGCAGCCGGATGACGTCAATAGTCAAACATCAATCTTTAAACCAAATGGTATTTCACCTTGGTAGATCGAAATTTGCTTTTGAATGAATGATTATCTATTTTAATTGATTTACATGTTATTCCTAACATCTGTTTTTTCGTACTTTTTGTCAAGAATTCTTCTTGAAATCCAAAGTACATTATTGTTTTTCATGTTCTTGTCTTTCTTTTTTCTTGTTGACCTTTTTCAGCACAACTTGAAGGACAAAGGTAAACATAGCTCGTGCCTTAGCTGTTAACAATCAATAGTATTGTGGTTATTTTATTGAACTGTTAATGGTTTTTAATCCAAATTTAGATTTTTTTTTAATTAGGCTTAAGTTCATTGAATTAAATTTTCATTAAATTATTTTTATGAAGCCAGGAATTTTACAACATGAAATTTTAATTAAAAAAAAGATCAAGAAACTTTGCCATTTCAAACAATGTGTTAATTTATGTAATCAAATATTGACAATTCCCAAAAACAATTCTACAAGTTTAAATTATTTTATTTTAAACGAAAAAGTAAATTAATATTTTCTGATATTTATTTATTATTTTAATTAAAAATTTATTTCAAAACAACTTAAATATTAAGTTAATCAAAATTATATTTTTAATTTTCTTTCAACTAAAAAAAAAAAAATAGATTCAATTATCATGTTAATTAAATTTAAATACTTTTTAAACCATTTTTTTAATTGATAAAAATTTTTTTTTTGTGTATGAAAAATATAAATACTTAATTGATGTCCTTAATGCAGGGTAGTCAAATTAAAAACAGAATATGTGTGATAAATTCAGTTTTGTTGATACTAATGTGAAGTACTTATTTGTAAGCGAACGTGGTAATGACTTGTTTAACTGCCTATTTGTAAGCTAATGTGGTAATGACTTACATAACTCCCTACTTGTAAGCGTGGGTGGTAAGTACTTGCCTCCAATGACATCACCGTGTTAAAATAATGAGTTAAAATGCCAATGTATAAGTAGTAGGAATGCCAAACGGGAAATCCCGAATCCCGAAATCCCGGGTTTTTTCGGGATTGAGAAATCCCGAATCCCGGAATTTTTTTTTTTTTTTTTTGAGTCCCGGGATTTTTAACATATCAACTTTTATGTACAAAAATGTTCGTTTTTTTTTTAATTTTTATACTCTTTCTAGATTTTTTTTTAAAAAATTATATTTAAGTTTATTTTTTATTGCAAATAATTCTTATTTTTGCGTTAAATTTTCGTTTTTAGAATACAGCGAGTATTTAAAATTTTCATTTTTTGCTTGATAGATGACGAATATTTCTGGATTTTTGTATTTTGCTTAATAAAAACCATTATTTTAAGTATAAACGTTATTTGCAGATTCACATCTCAAGCCTTTTTTACAATTGTGCATAGCAAGTTCAGGTTTGGCTTAAGACATATGTAATACCAAAATAAAAATTATTATTTTTATGCAAAATATAGAAATCAAAATATAGAAATTGTTATATATCAAGCAAAAAATAAAAATTATTCACGATCCAATTAAAGTATATTCAGAAACTAAAGAATAAAAGTTGATATAATTATAACAATTAAGTCGCTATATTTATGAAATAGCTCATATTCCTTCCGGTATAATAATAATAAAAAATTTGCTTAAAAAACATACGGTTAATAAAATAATTTTTTTTTACCATCTGACTTATTCATAAAAAAAATTATTTAGACTTGAAATCTGTTTTAAGAAACATTTGTATAAACATTTTGTTTTAAAATAAATTTCAAACGTAATTGAATTATTGATTATGAATCTCGCCCTCACCCTGGAATTGAACTGCACTGCAGTCGACATAGTTTTACAGTTTTTAACTCAGCTATCGAGATCGATGAGGGACTACACTTTGCAGTGTATAAATGTCGTCACAACTTAATTCACATTAAAAATTGAATTGCTGTCAAAAAACCGAAATGAATTGACCTAGAAAAACTAAGAGATGCCTATATTTTTTTAAGCTTTTTTCAGAATCTGATCAGTTTGATCATGGGTGAGGCCAGTGTTATAAACATAAGTATGTATAAAATAAATTGTTTTGTTGTCTTCATTTTTAAAAATTTATGTTACGTATATAAAAACTTTTGAATATTCAAAAAGTGTTGCTTATTAAAAAAAAGTAGCATCTTAAAGAAACACATTGATCCCGAATCCCGAAATCCCGAAAACTCCCGGGATCCCAAAAATCCCGGTATTTCGGGATCGGGATTTCCGAAATCCCGAATCCCGGTATTTCCAAAAATAAGTTCCGATTGGCATCCGTAATAAGTAGTGAAGAGTTGTTATATTTGCTTTTTAACTCATTACATTTAAATGTAAGTTTTTGCTGGGAAGATTTACTGGTTTACTTGGAAACCGTGATGTTAAAATTGGTACAATTGTACTTTGTTTGGTACATTTTGACCTTCTAAAATACCATGGTTCTACCGTGACATATTTGGTACAATTTAAAAATTTGTCATAGTTCCCCCTTTTTGTATTTTTAGTATAGCAAACAAATGATTGATATATTTTCATTGCATTTATGTTGTACAACAAATCGTTAATATATTGGGCGCTTAAAAATGAGACTAGTATTGTGGTGTATAAACTTAGTCCCCCTTTACAATGTGGCAAGTGAAAGGCAGGCAGACGTAGTTTGTTGGTAAGGGGGCGACGGTGTATGCGTGACACACTTTACTATTTTCCTCTCTCGCCTAAAAACTTCATCTGTCTGCCTTTCACTTGCCACATTGTAAAAGGGGACTTATGGTACCCACAGACGCGGCAACATTAGTCTAAACTTGTGTAACTACTTTTGTTTTTTTTTTACCACAGACGATGACACTAAAGCAAAATATCACTATTGTGTTTTTTTTAATATAGAAGTACTACTTAACTTAACAAAATATGCGAAAGAAATTTTTCATAACCAGTAGCTAATTTAGAAAATGAGCTAAATGTCCATATGTTGCCTGACATTTCTAGAGTCGTTGCCGGAAATTTATCCATTCCTCATTCGTCTGCAAAAGTGGAAAGAGTTTTTTCTTTTCAAAATATAATAAAAAACTATGGAAAGAAACAGACTACATGTGCCACTTTATCAAGTCTCATACAAACAAAGGTTTGGTTAAGATCGACAAATTAAAATTGTACACAATATTGGTCATCACACGATTCAGTTTACAAGGAATCAAGAGTCACACAATACAAGGAATAACAGCAATTTGTCAGTAGCAAGGTGTAGGTTGGAAACAACCAAACAAAGAATTGAATATATGGGTAGTCGTGAGTTTAATAACTTACCTCAATACTTAAAATTGATAAATAGAATTTCAATATTTAAAAAATCTTTGAAAGATTATTTATTTCAAAATTTAGAAGAACTTCTGATGTAAAATAGTTGTGATCTCAAAATGTATTAATATGATAAAAATTTATTTTATTATTTTATTTTTTTTTTTTCTCTTTTTTGAATACTGATAATCATAACTAATATGTAAATTTTACCAACTCGCCTCAACAATGCCTATAAGGCGCTGAGGCAACAAAAATGTACTGGATTATTCGAAAAAAAAAAATAAAAACTAAAAATAAAAACAAAAAAAAAAAAAAAATTCTGCTGTGATGTAAAAATTCCAAATAGTTTATTAACTAAAGAAATAAGCATTTTATGTACCTTATTTTATTCATGTTTGTTTATGTTGAGTTTTTTTTTTTTGGTGTATGATTGAATTTTTATGTACTTTTTTTGTTGTTTTAATAAATTAAAAAAAAATGGTACCGTGAAGGTTCAAAAAGTAAATTTTTTTGGAAATTGGTACAAAATTTAAAACCCCATTTAACATCCCTGCTTGGAAATAATAAAATCACATCGAAAGAAACTTGGTTTTTTATTCGCCTTTGCTTTATAGAATAGCAAAGAAATAAATAATCAAGCTCGAAGTCAAAAGTTTTCATGTGTGTGAAGATAAATTCAAAAGTTAAATTCATTTTTTAAAAATATCGCATGCGATAAAAAATATTTAAAGAAAATATCGCAAGCGATAAAAGAATATTATAAAGAAAATACAAGTATTTACACGAAATTTTAAGGTTTTTATGAAATATAAATCGTTTTTATCGATCTTTTTTTTAATTAATCGTTAAATTAGTCTTTTAATATTAAAATTTATGATTTTTGAAAAAATATGAGTTCGACTGAAATTCTTATCAATGAGTTCCGTGGTGGATATGGCCATCTCAAGGAATCAAGCCTATTAGAAAATGAAGCCTATGGATAAGGCTACCAAAAACTATAAGCACTATATCCAAATTGTATTTGTGAAAATTTTTAAACATTTGAAGTTATCTTCACACACATAAAGATTTCAATATTTTTTTTATTTATTTAAATATTTCCAATATTTCGATATTCTGTTGACCTCGAGCTTGATTATTTATCTCTTTGAGATTCTATATTATAGATATTTAAAGAAATTAAAAATAATATACCTTTTGAACAGAAAATTTCTCTCAGTGCGCCTTAAATACATTTACGACTACATAAACATTTTTAACTACTGCTCTTTATTGGCTCAAATAATTATAGGCCGATTTTTAAACATTGAATCCTCCTAAATTGTTCTAAATTAATCGCTCTTTAGCAACTAGATCAACTTCTTTAATTTTGCCTTGGCGATATATGAAATTTAATCACTGTTGCATGACTTTTAAAGAAACTTGAGTAAGAATTGATGTGCGACAACATCCACCAACACTTGCACAACTAATAATGCCTTACAAATTAACAACAACAATATAAACCAACTAGAAGCCAGTGAAAAGATGGCATTGTTAACGGTTTAAAAAAATATATAAGTATGAAATGACATCCAAAGAATACATTCTGTCTTATTTAAATCTTATACAGACCCTCACACACTCATCCATCCACACAATGATAACTCATTCACTTATAAAGGGTGTTTTTTTTTAGCTGCATGAGAAGCTAAAATGATAATACACGACAGAAATATTCCCAGCAGGAGATTAAGGCCCTAATCATGTACAACGCAGCGCAACGCCACAAAACTAACGCAACGCCAAAGAATAACATTGAAAGCACAAACAATGTCATAAATATTTTGTAATTTTGTTGTTGCTTTCTACAGAAATTCACATTGCGTTTTAAAATTTCAAACGCTCCATTGCTTGTGTCGTTGAAAATTTTAAAACGGTACATGAATTTCTGTTGAAATCAACAACAAAATTACAAAATATTTATGACATTGTTTGTGCTTTCAATGTTATTGTTTGGCGTTGCGCTGCGTTGTACATAATTAAGGCCTAAGAGTCAACTGTCAAAATGCGACTAGTACAATTACTAGAACAAAAAGTACTAGTGCTAACGGGGTTAGAGTTTTTTAATAAAAATACTAGTGCTTATGCGTACCAGAACTTGATGTAGTACAAGGGCACCACTTGCATACTGATAGAATTTTTTGTAACAAAACTAAAATTCGAGTATATTTTTGTATTTTAATATTATTTCTTAAATTTGATTTCAAATCACTTATTTATGCCATTTTTTTATAAAAAAATGTTAAAATGCATAATGCAAAGTTTTTCTCTAGACAAGAACTAGTAACAAACTAGTTCTTAAGCACCCAATGTGGTAATGGTGTACTAGTACACGTCTATAACCAATAGTGCTAGTGATGTTTCAAGCACACTCGATGCTAATTAGAGCATTAAGATGGTATAGAAAAGTTTACAATTGATAACTAGTACTGCATATTTTTGTACTAGTTTGGTACTAGTTAGGAACTAGTTCAGTCTCCGGCAGGGTTATTTGAGTTTCTTTTATTCTTTTTATTAAAATCTTTTTTAATTTTTTAATTATAATCAAGTAGAGCATTTCAATCGCTAGAAGCTCCTAATCTTGAGTAGCACTCCCACCTCTGTGCTAACTAAATAAAAAAAAGATAAAAGCATCATATATTTTTTAATAATTATTTCCGGCATATGTCCGCCCCTGCTACGAGTTACATAGCCCATTCAATCAGTCTCATTTTTGACTACGTTGTATATTGACCCACAGACGTCTTGTGGAGCCAGCGTCATCTGAATCCATGGGAGTTATAGCTATTGAGGAATCAGACACTCTTGATTTTCTGGGCACGAAGATCAAGTGTGATGTTCATTGGAACGAAAGAAGCAAGTGTCGAAAGAAGCATTCAAGTGTCTTGATTTCTTAAAACGGTGCAAGAACTACTTTATCTGCTTTCTATTTATTCAGCCTATAACTGGACAGGTGCTTAAAGGTCTTTCTTGAAGCTTCTGGATCGGGTGCCAAAAAGAGCAATGAAGCTCATCAATGACAGTAGGGTATCCAGCTCTATTGACTCATTGGATCATCGTCGGAATTTAGGTTATGCGTCATTGTTCTATCGATAGTACCACGGCAAGTGTTCAGCTGAGATGAGCGAACTCATCGCTGAGACGCGGGTGCATGCTCGTAGTTCTCTGTAATGCGGTACAACGCATTACAGAGAAAATTCGTTTCTCAGTCGAACTAGCCGTATGTCGAAAAGAATCCCGGCAAAAGTCTTTCCAGTCGGCTACAATTTTGAATAATTCATATTAACTGCCCGTTCAACGATATCGAACGTTAACGTTCGCATAGTAAGTAACATTTAAAACAAAAACAAAATTTCAAAAATTGTTTTTGTTTTAAATGTAATTTTCTATGCGAACGTTAACGTTCGATATCGGCGAACGGACAGTAATGGTCCACAAACACTACCCCTCTTTTCTTCTCCACATAGCTTATTCTCCTAATATCAACACAATGCATTGCTTAAGTTTTGGGTTGTCCCCTGAGTGGTGGCTTAAATTAAAAAAAATATATATTCCAGAGGCGTTAAAACGCACGAACAAGAGGGGGGAACAACAGGACCACTTCTGGAAATAAAGTTGATTTTGGAATAAATCGATTGTTAAGCACGCCGTATTGCAAGTTGCGGTATCTTTTTGGAACCAAATGTCGTTGATGTTTAGCTGATTAATTTTTGGAAACAAGAATTAAGTCCGCCTGGCTCCATTCAGCGTAACAGCAACTCCTTGGTAATTTTGAAAGAGCGTGCAAGCCGCACGCAACTGGCAATTTTAATGGATGTTATGGTGATTCGTAAACGGCTGGACTGGCATAGCCATTCAATCAGAAATAAGCTTCGTAAAATGGAAGAATGGCTATATTAACTTCGCGAATAGGGGGATAATTTTAACAATCGTTGTCGAACACTTACTTTATTCGAAAGCAATTTTAATTCTACTTCCTTCAGTCGATACAGAACGAATCGAAACTTGTTTTCAGCGTCGTGAGAACTCAAATAAATGATTTGCAACTGAAAGAATAAGCAATAAAATTGCTTTCGAATCGAGAAAGTATTCGATCACGACTGACAGAATTAGCCCCCTATTCCCGAAGTTAATAGAGCACTTTGTCCATTTTACGAAGCTCATTTCTGATTGAACGAATTACCATAACATCCATTTTTTTGTCAAAGTAAATTTCCAAAATTTGTTAGCGTTGTTCTAGCATTAAACCATTAATGAGGACTTGCCAAAACTTACTAAAGAGAAATGTCAACACAATTTGACATTCTCAGCTGTCAAACCATGCAGCTAAAAAAAACATCCTATACAACTATAGAAACACTCACACATATCCATTCATACAATTTAATATTACTTTGCCTTATCCTGTCACAAGGTCACTATTATTTCAGTCAAGTAGAACTAAGAGAGAGAGAGAGAGAGAGAGAGAAAATAAAACAACTACAAAATAAAGAATAAGAAAGAAATTAGTTAGAAAAGAAATAAAAAAAATATTGAATAAAATGAAAAAAAAAAACAATACTGACAGGAAAGAATAGAGCATTTGGTAGATTTTAATTGTGTATTAAAGTCAAGTTAGGATTAAAATCGTATAAATATATGTATCTTTATATGTATGTCCACTGCTTATGTATGTTGGCATGAATGTATGTGGAAAATATCCATTTGTGTGCGCGATTGTGTATTGTACATGAATATGTGAATTTTGTTGTCATTTTCTAAAGAGGAATTGTGTCAGAACAACGAATTGAAAATATAATGAAAAATTGAAAACCGAAAAGGTCATATTATTATTTATCTAAACTCTGACATTAAAAATGTATTTATCCTGTATGTTTTTATTTCATATTTACCAATACACATAAATACTTACTTATTCGTGTGAAAAGTTACCTACACACTTACAGAACTAGACAGACAATCACAAGTAATTAAAGTAATTTGACATGTGACTGATTAAAAAGGAAATGGAGGAAAGAAAGGATTTCAAAAGAACCTGACAAAATATATTGTGGAAAAAAGTGAATTAAAAATTCATTAGCAGAGTGTTTTTAAAAAAAAAAGGAAGAGTAATTTTAATTGAATAATTGATACATCTACAAATATTGATTGAAGTTTGAATATTTTTTATAATTTTAACACTTTTATCTGTTGTTTGGCAGCATTATTATTAATTCCGATTTAGTCTGAGTTGAATGGTTTCTCAAGTGAATTCCTTCTATAGAAATCGTGGATAATTTTAAACCATTTATTAAAAAATTTATTAAGTTTTATTATGTCAAACTTGTCTGAGAGACAGTTGCCAATCTATACATGCAGCTAAATTTTTTCCGGAGAAAAATATTTTGCAAAACAAAATGTAATACGATCAATTAAAAGTCTCTTCAATAAAATTTCCCTTAAGTAGGGTTAAACTTTTTTCTAATATGCACAATGGATTTAGAAACATATTTTTTTTTTACAAAAAAAATAATTTTTTTTGCAAAATTTCAAAATTTTTGTTTTTAAAAACCCATAAAAAATTGGAAAATGCAGCTATGCCTCTAATTTGTTCTTGACATAAAGAAAACGAAGTTGCAAACAAAATCTCATATATAAATACGGGAACAATTTTTTTTTAGTTGATTTTTAAATATATTATCGTCCACGGATTTTAATGAAATATATATCGTTTTAAAGGTTCATTAGATATGCAAAATATATATTTTTATGATTAAAGTGTTTTTATTACCAGCCGGAGATTGAACTAGTACCAAACTAGTACAAAAATATTTAATACTGGTTATCAACACTAAACTTTTCTATACCATCTTAATGCTCAAATTGCATTGAGCATTGAGTGTGCTTAGAAAATCACTAGTACTATTGTTTCTAGACGTGTACTAGTACACTACAACCCCATTGGGTGCTTAAGAACCAGTTTGTTAGTAGTTGTTCTCTATAGAAAAAATTAGCATTTCGCATTTTAAAATTTTTTTAATATTCAAAATGGCATAATTAAATGATTTGATATCTAATTTAAGAAACAGTATCCAAATACAAATATGTACTCGAATTTTAGTTTTGTTACACAAAAATTCTATCAGTATACAAGTGACGCCCTTTTACTACATCAACTACTGGTACGCACTAGTATTTTTATATAAAATTTATTTAAAAATTTATATAAAAATTTTAACTCCGTTAGCACTAGTACCTCTTGATATAGTAATTGTACTAGTGGCATTTTGGCAATTAACTTTTATTCTCCTGCAGGATTTTGCTTGAAAACACACACACATACAAATATTTTTTGTTTTTGAAAACAAAATAAAAAATTCGTTCAGAAATTTATATTTCTTTTTTTTATTTTTTCAATATACATTAGGGTATTCACCGTCAGTCGGTTAACCGATTCATTACTACCCGATTAACTGATCGGTTAATTTAAAATTGGGTATTTTCGATTAACGATTAAACCAGTTAATTGCAGTCGATTAATTGATTAACCGATGTAGCGAAATTTTTAATTTTCGTTAGTATTATAACACACTTTTTGTGTTTTTAATTATTTGTTTCGTCTGATATACGAAAGGTATGTGTTTAGAAAATATTTTTCATAGAAAAGAAGGCATTTCGTGATATTCATTTTAAATAGGTGTTTGCTGTTAACAGCTCTTTGTTTTACGTACTTTTTATATGTATCGGGAATGTTCTGGAAATCGAAATCACGGGGAATTGAAATCGAACCTATTTAGGAAACTCTACCGTGTTAAAAGTTTATAAAAATATGTCCTGTTCTATATCTCATACTTTGAGGACCAACTTCCGCTACCTTAACTACTTTTGAAATCAGGAATCGCTTCGTTCATTTTAACAAAAATTTAATTGAAAATCTATATCGATTTAAATTACACAAGATTTCGATTTTTAGAACATGGCCGTATGTGTTTAGTTATTTCTTTCTGTTCATATTTTCTCATATCAATCTTTTAACAAAATTGACAGAAACAATTAGAAGAGTTAACAATTAAAACAGGACTCTAATGACATAATGGAAGATTTTATACGTTTAGAGAAAGCCAGGGAAAGGACTGTGTAATTAGATTATGGGTTGCTTTCCATTTCACCAACATCAACGAGAAGTGAGGGAATTTGTTCAAGTCAAGTTTTATTAAAACTAAAGAAAAGAATCGCTTAAATCCATAACATTTTTCTAAAAGATTATTTTTTTAAGGTATCCTTAAACTATTGAAATAACTGATAAAATTATCTTACAACGTATTTTTTATTTACTACATAATTAGTCAATTCACAAGGTATCCTAACATGTCATATTGTCAAAATGTCCTAATATTTCACAATGGTTTAAAAATATTGTTGTACGGCTCAGACGCTCAGCGCTGGACTTTTCTGATTAATTACGACAGCACAATAAACACAGCAAGCAACGTTCTATTTATTTAAGACACTTTTTGTTAACAGACCAACAACAATATTTTTAAACCATTGTGAAATATTAGGACATTTTGACAATATGACATGTTAGGATACCTTGTGAATTGACTAAATGTGTATGTGATGGGTAAAATAAAGTTTAAATTGCCTGTTCTTAAAAAAAAAATAAAACAATATGTATATAAGGGTATTCATTTAATCGGTTAGCTTGAGTATTTTCATTCCATAAGCTCAATTAAAATGTATCGTCTTTTGTGAATAAAATCAAAAGTTGTAAACAGATTCTAATCATTTATAAGAAGAAAATAAATTTAGGAATTTCATAAAACGCAATATTTGTATCGATGCACCCCTAAGAAGTGTAGATAAGGTGCCAGAACACTCATAAAATTATTACAGTAACTGATTGTAGGTCATTAAATTCGTTTTCCGTACTGTTAAAATCTAATGAAAATATAGTTATTTTACGAATCAATTTATTTTTTAAATTTTATGTTTGTTATTCAAAAAACAGACTACCATAAAATACTGTTTTTCCGTTCTAATATTGTTATGTAGTTTGATTTTTTGTCAGCTAAATTATATTTTTTTAAAGCAATAACTGTTAAATTTGAGGGAATAAACTGTTAAATAAAAAAAATTCAAAAATGTATGTATAATTCATTTATATTCAACATTTTTTATTTTTCGAATTTATTCTATGAGTTAAATTTCAGTTATGTATTTTATAAAGCTTTTTGTAATAACTCTATTCCTTAAATTTTTTTAGGAATGACTGTAGGAATAGAGCTATTACAAAAAGCTTTATAAAATACATAACTGAAATTTAACTCATAGAATAAATTCGAAAAATAAAAATGTTGAATATTATAAAGTTGCTTATGAAAAGAAATAATTCCCAATATCTATAATTTATTTATTTTAAATGAAATGTAAATGATCCGTGTTTTAATTAAATTTAAGTTGTGTTAAATGAATTTTCAGTGGGATTTATCTACATAATATTTTGAGTGTTTGTTTTGGAAATAT
This sequence comes from Pollenia amentaria, assembly GCA_943735925.1. Classification (NCBI taxonomy): domain Eukaryota; kingdom Metazoa; phylum Arthropoda; class Insecta; order Diptera; family Polleniidae; genus Pollenia; species Pollenia amentaria. Next base: position 174,286,457 of record OX031010.1, on the reverse strand, counting down.
GTAAAGAACAAAAAACTAATGGAGGTCGGTCATGCATTTTATCTCCCCCTATTAGAAATTTTATTGCGGAAATTCGGTTTTTTTTTAGTTTATTCAATAAACTAAGTCGTTTTTAAAAACAGATTTCTGAGTGTGTTTTCTGAAAATATAAAACAGCGCCAAAATCAGAAAACACACTCAGAAATCGGTTTTCTAACACAAAAACAAAAGTGGATAAAATGGAGAAGGCAAACGTTATATACAAAATAGAGTGCAACGGTGATGGAAACAACGTATGCGATTAAGTATATGAAGGAACGACCAAAAATAAATTAAAGACGAGAATTGCAGGACACAAATTCGATTTAATAAGATGTATAAATAATTTACTGACACATAAAACAGCACTTGCGGCCCAATGTGCGGAAAGAAATCACATACCCAAACTAGACGATGTACAAATATTACAAACAGAAGAGAGTTAAAATAAACGGCTTACACCGGAAATGCTACATATAATAAGCATAAGACAAGACAAGAGAATGAACTTTAAGAGCGATGTAGCACAGAGCTTTAGGCATATTGCAAATAAAAAGAGACAGGATAAATAGTGCAATCCAGGGATGTTAAAGTTGGTACAATTGTACTTTTTTTTGGTACATTTTGGCCTTCTAAAGTACCGCGGTACTACCGTGACTCATTTGGTACAATTTAAAAATTTGTCATAGTTCCCCCTTTTTGAATTTTTAGTATAGCAAACAAATTATTCAGCCATGTCACAGAGTACAATTTCGTTCGGAAGGATTCTGTTCGGAACCGAAGAAAACATATTTGTTTATTGATAGAAAGTATATTTTGATAGTTTTTGGGCATTTAAGATACAGAAAACTCCCATTCCGTTCATGAAAATAAAAATGGTTTAATTTCGCAAAGTTTTTTTTTCGTAACTTTCTGAAGCATGAAACAATTCTGTTTCCGAACGGAAGTGTACTGTGACATGGCTGATTGAGTCTTTTTCATTGCATTTATGTTGTACAACAAATCTTTAATGAAATGGGCGCTTAAATAAGCGACGTGTATTGTGGTGTATAGAGCGTATAGTCCCATTTGTTGGTAAGGGGGCGACGCTGTATGTGTCACACACTTTAGTTTTTTCCTCTCTCGCCTACAAACTTCGACTGTCTGCATTTCACTTGCCACATTGTAAAAGGGGACTTATGGTACCCACAGACGAGGCAACATTAGTAAAAACCTGAAATTTATTGCGCAACAGAAGTGGAGTTATATATTTCTACCAATAATATCAATATTAATATTGTTAAAGAAATTAAAGAAAATGCAAAACAATTTCATATACAAATTTGCGAAATTTTGAGAACCAAAGTCAACTTTAATAACGATGTTTTAATGTGGTTCCATAAATTTACTCCTGAAAATGTTATTTTAGGTAAAACAAGTTGTAGTGTACCTCTTCTGCTCGTGATCTCGGCGACATTTGGTTTCAGCAAGACGGCGCCACTTCCCACACATCGCATCAATCAATGGATTTATTGAGAGAACACTTCGGTGTGCACATAATTTAGGTTTTGGGGCGGTCGATTGGCCACCAAGATCGTGTGATATCACACCGTTAGACTTTTTCCTGCGGGGATATGTAAAGTCTAAAGTTTATGCGGACAAACCCGCTTCGATTCAGGCATTGGAGGAAAACATCACGCGTATCATTCGCCAGTTACCAGTTCGAACGGGTCATCCAAATTTGGACTCAACGGATGGACCATCTGCGACGTATCAACGGCCAACATTTGATAGACATAATCTTCAAAAAATAAATTCCAAAGAATTTTCTTTCAACACAGAAAAAATTATTAAATTTCTCCAATCAACAAATTTGTTCTAAATTCATAATATCAAGCAAACAATTTGTTGATTTTGCACCTATTACCAAAATGATTATATTGATTACTAAAAAATTTTAAAATTGTGAATATTTTTTTTTCAATAAATGATATTTTTAAATTTAATTACAAAAACGATCAATAAACTTTGCTATTTCAAACAATGTGTTAATTTATTATATAAAATAAAAACAACTCCCAACAACAATTCTACAAGTTTAAATTATTTTATTTTAAACGAAAAAAGTCAATAAAGATTTTTTGTTATTTAATTAAAATTTTAATTGAAAATTTATTTCAAAACAATTAAAATGTTAATTAAATCAAAATTAAATTTTTAAATTTCTTTCAACAAAAAAAAATAATTGATTCAATTATCTCATTAATTAAATTTAAATACTTCTTAAACCATTTTTTTAATTGATCCCAGCAAAAACTTTACTTACCTGGTAAGTTAGCAAGTAATGTTGGAGAAATATAAACACTACTTATTTTTCGGCTGAATAACTACTTATTTTTGTTCGAGTTGTCCACAGAACTCAGTAGTTGCAATACACTTACTAGAAGTCACAAAATATCTTGTTATTATTTAACTACCAGTAAGTCGAATTATAAGTACTTACAATATACTTACTAGAAGCCAAAAAATAACCAGTTTTTATTTAATTGGTGCTAGTTAATATACATAATAAGTAGTTATGGAGGTAGTTACCAGTAAGTGAATATTCAGTACTGAAAACAAGACAACTAATAAGTAGTTATTTAGCTGATTATAAGTAAGCAAATATTCATAACTGAAGGCAATAGTAGTGCAAAGTACTTACTCAGGTCATTACTAGCAAGTACTTATTAAGGTTTTAACAAAAATGACAATTGTAATGACAACTTCTTACCAGGTAACGTATGAAATAACTACGACCTATTACCAAAATTTAAAAAGTTTTTCCTGGGATAAAACACTTTTTTCTGTGAAATAAACATTCCCCATTAAATTTTAATTTTCTGTGTTTTTTTTTTTTTTTTTTTAAGTAGGGAACCTCGAAACGCTTTATATGTATTGGTTTGTTGCTACTAATGCGGCGGGGATGAATGCGGGTAAAACTTTACGCCAACAAAAAATCATTCTTATTACCTTTCTTGCCTAAAAAGTTTCATTTTACTTCAGCATATTCAGACCCGTTTGTGAAAGGATATACAAGCTGGAGGTTTATCGCTTATATCGGTTCGGGAGAAATCATTTACGAGCTTAAACAATTTGTACTGTGTATTACGATTTTTGTAATCGTTTGAAACCATGGCAGAGTTCTATTTATAAACAAACGGGAGATTTGCTCATAAGTTATTGTTTGTAATAGAGAGTTGCTCTTTTGTTTTCGATAAAGTTTATAAAACTGCAGTTCATTCAAATCAAATAATGCGAAAATCATTATACACCGTTCAAATTGTTCGAACTCGTAAATTATTTATTTTTAATTGAAATACGAGGTAGCCCCCCTGTTTGTTTCGTCACCTTTATTTCCTTCACCATCATCTTTGTCAGCGTTTATACGCTTAATTTTTTGATGCTCAATGTTTAAATTGCCGATATGGTTACACGCTGTCTCAACTTTTTTGATTGTGGTGTTAATTTTAAAGACGAAGGGGTTGTGGCACTGAGGAGGCTATTGTAAATGTGCAAAATTATATTTGTAAGGGATTAGATGAAGGTCATAGTGCTGTTGTTGGAATACTTTATGATCTAACGAAGGCATTTGATCTTATAGATCATGAAATATTGCTGCAGAAGCTTAAGTACTATAGTATTCATGGGAATGAATATTTGCTTCTAGAGAGCTTCTTAGCAAATAGAAGATAGTATGCTTAAGTTAAGGAAAATAAGAGTAATTTGCGGAATGTAGTACATGGAGATTCTCAGGGAAGTGTTCTAAGCCCTTTGTTGTTTTCAATATACATCAATCAAGGCGAATTCATTCCAGGTAATCTCGGTAGTACAACAAGTACAACTCGTACAAAAACCACAAGCAATTTATTTTCGTAAAACCATTGTTCAATGTCAAAAACCGAAACAAATCAAAACAGAAACAAAGATAATAAACAAATTTTGACATCCAACAATTATAAAGCTAAAGAAAAAAAGTTACCAGCAGGGCTTTTAGGATCACCTGTATTGAATTCGCCTTGACATCAATGATTTAAAAAATTTGAACTTGACAGGAGAAATTTTTATATTTGCTGATGATATTAGTATATTTAATCATTATAAACATGAAACTGCATTAAAGCCGTATATGGAACGAAAAGATTCATTAGTTTCGGAATATGTTCGTATTAATAAGCTTTTTTTTAATCCTGCAAAGACGAAGCTGATAAGGTGATGATTTTAGTACTTTTGTTAACGGAAATGAAGATCGTGAGGTTTCATCTGTTGAATATTTGGGTATATGTTTTTAGGGAAATCTTATGTGGAATCAGCGTATTAGGAATCTTAAGGAAAAACTTTCTCCTGCCTAAGGTTTAATATATAAGATTAGAAACAAGTTTGATTAAAAAAAAACCAAATTTTTAATGTATCAAGCTTTGGTTCAAAGTCATTGTAATTACCTTGCATTAATATATGGTTTCAAAAAAACTACAGAGTTTAAATCGCATCAGAGAATGCAGAACAAATCATTAAAAATTGTAGCTAACTTGCCCAGCCGGTTTCCAACTGTTATTTTATACAGGGACATTTTTCCCACTGTCTTGCCAATTTACGGGCTCTATAAGTTTCAGTTATTAATGTACATGTTTAAATGTCTTAATTGTATTGGGCATCATACCATACAACTCACACGGAATCAGGATACCTTCAACACAAGAAATCGTGACAATTTAAGAATAATCTTTTGCCAATCTGAAACAACAAAGCAACGAATTGAACACTCTGGTTGTAGAGAATGTAATAACTGGCCACATAATATTAAACAAGTCTCAAGCCTATCGCGGTTTAAATCTTATTTAAAAAAATTTGTATCTCAACATGTTGCTGAGCTTCTGATATAATGTATATGGGCATGTTTGAAATAAACGTTAAAATTATAAATTATAATTTATAATTAGTATTGTGGTTATTTTATTAAACTGTTAATGGTTTTTAATCCAAATTTAGATATTTTTAATTAGGCTTAATTAAGTTCATTGAATTTAATTTTCATTAAATTATTTTTATGAAGACAGGAATTTTACAACATGAAATAATTTAAAATTTGTTATTGATAATTTTTCATTCTTGACTGCGCTGAGATTTGAACCCAGGCGTTCACGGACAGGTTGCCCAGACTAGTTTCGATTGTAACCACACAATCTCTTCAGTGGGGTTTGCCGTCTTACTCACTCGGCTATTGAAGCCGGATGACGTCAACAGTCAAACATCAATCCAAAAAAGCAAGAAAAAAGAAAGACAAAAACATGAAAAACAAAAATGTACTTTGGATTTCAAGAAGAATTCTTGATAGAAAGTACGAAAAAAACAGAAGTTAGGAAGAACATGTAAATCAATTAAAATAGATAATCATTCATTCAAAAGCAAATTTCGATCTACCAAGGTGAAATACCATTTGGTTTAAAGATTGATGTTTGACTATTGACGTCATCCGGCTGCAATTGCCGAGTGAGTAAGACGGCAAACCCCACTGAAGAGATGGTGTGGTTACAATCGAAACTAGTCTGGGCAACCTGTCCGTGAACGCCTGGGTTCAAATCTCAGCCCAGTCAAGAATGAAAAATTATCAATAAAAATTTTTAATTAATTTTATGTTGTAAAATTCATGTCTTCATAAAAATAATTTAATGAAAATTAAATTTAATGAACTTAAGTCTAATTAAAAATATCTAAATAATAATTTATTATAAATATTTTGAAATACTTTTGTTTAAATTTTGCCAACAAGCCTCTATAATACCAATCTGGCGCTGGGGTGAAATAGTAATATTGTTATATTTTATAATAAAATTTATTATATTCAACATTTTTTATTTTTCGAATTTATTCTATGAGCTAAATTTCAGTTATGTATTTTATAAAGCTTTTTTGTAAAAGTTCTATTCCTTAAATTTTTAGGAATGACTTTATACACTACCAGACTATTATCTTGTAAAAAAAATTTAAGGAATAGAACAATTACAAAAAAGCTTTATAAAATACATAACTGAAATTTAAGTAATAGAATAAATTCGAAAAATAAAAAATGTTGAATATAATAAAGTTAAGTTGCATATAAAAAGAAATAATTCCCAATATATATAATAAAATTTAAAAAAAAAACGATCTATAAAAAATACTGGAATTTGTTTTTAGTTTAAAATTTTCTCCATACAAAATTTTATTAAAGTTTGTTGTATCGTTTTATAAAATCTACTACTATATTTGCTTCAAAACAACAACAATTTCATTCTAAGCGAATGGCAGAGAAAAAGAAAAGAAAAAAAAATTACAGCCATCTTTAAGCATATACCTACGAATAAGAACACAAATGACTACAATTACCACCCTAGCAACCCCCTTTCTAATTTCTTTGCTGACCTAAAAACTCATATGTTGAACAGCGAAAGTAAGTCATGTAAACCCTGACTTAAGCTCGTGTAAAATACAACGAACACGAAAACAAAAAGAAAAAAAATTTACGAGTACGTTCAGGTCTGTACCCCATTCCGTTTTATTTTCTCCCTCTTTTCTAAATAGTAAAAATTTTACAACCGAAAACTGATGCGTGTGAATCAACACTTTTAATTAAAATACCATTTTTTTATTTATTAATTAGCGAATTTCAAGCGGGCTTTCGTAAGAACTACTCCACTGTAGATAACCTATTTAATTTGGCCTGTATTGTCAACCTTAACCTGAAGAAAAACAAAAAAACATATTGCTTTTTCGTTGACTTTTCATCTGCTTTCGATATTATACCAAGAAACCATTTGTTTTATAAACTATGTCGCTCAGGGCTATCTCGAAAAATTATAAGAATCTTAGGTGAAATGTATAAAAACACTACAAGTCAGGACTGGGATGGCACATCATTATCAGATAAGTTTAATGTCTCGCAGGGTGTAAAACAAGGTTGTTTGCTTAGCCCTATTTTATTCTCACTCTACTTGAATGACCTTCACAATTACCTACCGGGTGGCATAACGATCGCAGGCACCACTATAAAAGTACTACTATACGCAGATGATATAATCTTGTTATCTGATTCTCCAGTGATGTTACGGAAAATGATTGATGCACTATATAGCTTTTGCAATCAATGGGATTTAAGAATAAATCTAAACAATTCAAAAATTATGATATTCAGAAAGGGAGCAAGGATTAACAACGATGTTTCCTGGAAATATGGCGAAAACCAAATTGAGAAAATTTTAATGAATATAGATATCTAGGAATATTGCTAACCTACAATATTTCATATAAAAAACATTTAACTTCTAAACTTTCCTCGTCAAAACTTAATAAACTCATAAACTCATCTTGGTTAAGCTACATCCACAACCCGAAAATAATTATATCAAATCAGTGTTTAAAAAACTGCAATAACTTTCATTTCTTTTGATTTGACTTCTGCTTGTGCTTCTGAAATCAACAACAGTTTCAGTCAAAGCAAAATCACAAAACGAAAAACAAACAGTTGAACGAAACTTTTGCCAGCAGTTGTTTGAAAAATTGTGATTTTGATTTTCTTTTCTTTTGAACAGTTTCGCAAGTAAAAGTAAAATCAATCTCTTTGCTTTTGTAAGTCGCAAACAGTCGCAGAAGCAAAAAGTTCTTTGTATTTGCAAATTATAAGTCCCAATCAATGTCAAAAATCGCCAAAATCGCCATAGCATTTATTTTTTAGTTTTTGACAAAAATATTTGTATGTTTAGAATAATTAAGAATATTTTGTTATAAATCCCAAAAAATAAAAATTTGTTCCGTATCGCTAAAATCCGCTTCTTTGAATTTTTCTTTGAATGTAATTAAATAGGGCTGAACTTTACAATATATAAATTTGCATAAGCCGTTGTAAAACGTTTACATTTTTACTTTTTATATGTAATGCTGAATTTTTCGATTTTATTATTCAAAACATGTTTTTTTGTGTTAAATAGACATTTTTAATTTGCCGATTTGTTTTTTTTTTTTTTTTTTGAAAATATGCCGATTTTTGTTTGTGTGTGAGGAAGTATAAATGTAAAAAGAAACAGAGAATATTTTTCTGTTAAAAATGTACAAAACTAAAAGACTGCCTGCTTTTAAGACTGCGACTTCTGACAACTTTCAAAAGCAAAGACACTGCTTGTGATTTTGATTTTTTTAACTTATCAAAAGCAGAAGAAAACTTAGCACACGACTGCCGATTGTTTTCATAAGTTTTACAAGAATCAATGTTTGATTTTAAAAAGCAGAGAAAAGTAAAAGCATTGAAAAGTTAAAATGTTGCGACTTTTCGACTTTTGAATTAAGTTTTTTAAACACTGTATCAAATAAACTTAAAATATTTAATGCAGCGGCAAAATCCATTATGTGTTATGGTGCCGAAATATTGGGTTTCATTAGTTATGAGGAAGTGGAAAAATTATTGAGATATTTTTTAAAGAAATTGCTCTATCTCCCTCAAAACACTCCTACTTATATGCTTCATTTAGAAACTGGCATCCCTACACTTTATCTAGATTCTTTAAGCTTACATTTTGGTTACATCAGGAGGGTTTTTAATCTGCCTGAAAATAGATTACCGCGAATATTAGCTGAGAAAACTGTGAGACAGTGCGTTTACTGGTACTCACAGTGGAGATTATTGTGTAGAGAAACATATATCATCTTTGATTTTGATACTTGGAAAATGAATCCTTGGTCCCATCAAACTCCTTTTTAAACTCCTTAAAAAATCAACAGCACGAAAAATTTATCGAAAGCGCAAGAAATTCTCGCTTTCTTGATATGTATTCACAATTGCAATATGACATTCAACCTTAATTTGCGATAATTATTCAACGCGCTTTGTAAGATTAATACTAAAAGCCAGAGGAGGGTTACTCAAACTGGGGGCGCGCCCATTTCAAGGAAATAATGTTAACATATCGCTCATTTCGTGCAAGACCGTCACAACTCAAAATTTGGCATTTTCGAGTTAGTAATGCAGAAATGTTCTGCTCTCAGTGATGCCAATAGTAGGGAATTTTCCCTTTTTGTAGGGATTTTTTCGGAAAATTTACGGCGTAGGGAAAAAAAGACAGATATTTTATTTTAAGGCAAATGTAGGGAATTTTCCAAATATTGTCTCATTTTCAATATATTGTGTTAAAATACGTTAATATTCGTATTATTTTCATTTAAAAATTAAAATTTTTCATATACCATAGCATTTAGGTACAAATGTAGTATTTTACTAAGAGCCCTAAAAGCCTGGCAAACTTCAACAAGTGCCACAATCATGTACGTATGTATATATTAGGGGAGCCGAATATTTGGGTTCACATTTGCGAACTAATCGCTTATTTTTGTTATTTGCATTTGCTCTCACATTCGCTAAAAATATATGCGAATATTAAAGGAGAATGTTTAATGAATGAAACAAAGAGAAATAAAGTCATACAATTTGGAATTTTTAAAAAAATTTTAATGAAAACTTTTAAGCATGTGGAATGATTGAAATAAAGATTTTTTTTATATTCAACAAAGCCTTTCCTTTTTTTCTCCTTAGTTTTGACTCTAGATTGAAGGATATACAGTGGCGTTTCTGCCAAATTAAATTATTAAATTAAATTAAATTTGTCACACAGTATTTTTTTTTAAATTGAATTTTTACAGGTGTGAGAATGTTTATTTTGGTTTTTTCTTGATGTTAATAAATGCTTTTTTTGAATAAATGTTAATAAATCCCTTAATTATAATATTTGCGAAATGTTAACAGAGTATGTATTTGTTTGCCTGAAGCTAAAACCAATACATTTTTAACGTAGGGAATAGTGTAGGGATAATTTTTTTGTTTGTAGGGAAAAAGAGGGAATTTTATTTAGACTCGTAGGGATTTTTTTGAAATTTCTCTTGGCATCATTGTGTAGAACTCAATCTGTAAAATTTAATTCTGCAGTTTCGAAAAAAATCAATGTAAAGTCTGGAGTACCTCAGGGTAGCCATATTGGTCCAATTCTGTTCCTTCTTTTTATTAATGATTTGCCTGAAGCAATTCAACATTGTAATGTGTTGATGTATGCAGACGACGTAAAATTATTTTTAAGTGTTAAACTTCCTTGTGATCAACAACATCTACAAAATGACCTGGATAGTTTTAACAAATGGTGTAAACTTAACCTGATGGAACTAAATTTAAAAAAATGCAAGCATATGCAATTTTCTAGAGTTAAAAAGAGTGCTTACTCCTACGTTCTTGATGGCTGTAATTTACAAACTGTTAATGAAATAATGGATTTGGGAATATTGTTAGACAAAAAACTTAATTTTATTCAACATATAACGATGACTGTAAATAAATCACGCAGTGTTCTAGCTTTTATTAAAAGATGGGCAAAGGAATTTAATGATCCCTTAACCACTAAAAGGCTTTTTACTTCGCTCGTTAGACCAATTCTAGAATATGGCAGCATTATTTGGGACCCGATCTATAATATCCACAATGATCATATTGAATCAGTTCAAAAACAATTTCTTATTTTCTGCTTAAGAAATAATTATAGAGGACGCCTGGTACTACCTTCATACTCAACAAGACTAGCCGAAATTAATTTACCAACTTTAAAAAGCCGTAGAAAGATGCTTAATATATCTTTTATGTTCAGTCTTATAAATGGTAGCACACATTCTGAATTTTTATTAAGTAACGTAACTTTTAATATCCCTCATCGATCTCTTCGTTTTTTCAGTCCTCTATATGTCAGGACATGCCGAACTAACTTTGCTATGTCAGATCCACTAAGAAAATTATGCAGCTGTTTTAATGAAATGTATAACTTTATCGACTATTCTCTAAACATTAACATCATAAAAACCAATGTCATATTATTTTTAAATCAATAATGTTTATTATAATCTTTCTTTCTTTGCATATATGTAAAAAAAAATATATTACTACACTAAGATAGTCTGTAAGGAATTTATCCATAGACTTAAATTAAATAAAAAAAAATTAAATAAATCACTGTCTGCTCTTAAATCTCTACAAATTGATCTAAGAACGGAGAGAATTATCGAAAAAGTAACGATAATACAGATGCTTGTGACGCTATGACCTCTCGTAACAAACTTGAGCAATTAACATCAACAAGGTCACATTTCAGTTTGTGTTTGGCATTCCTCTTGTACATGTGGTTTTCTTTGTAGCAAAAAAGAAACATTTGATTTTATAACTGTATTTTAGTAAAAGAGAAGGTAAAAAATAATAGGTTGGAATCTTAAAAAGGCTCTCCTGTAAAAATTCAAATTTTGAGTTGTGACGGTCTTGCACGAAATGAGCGATATGTACGTTATGCAACTGTAATGAACCGGAAAATACCTTACATTTTCTTGGAAGATGCCCTATATTCTGTAACTATCGTGTTCAATTGTTTGATAAACGGCTTCTTTCCCCCGATGAGGTACACATATATAGTAAATTGTTTAAAGTATCGAAATATTATCTTAACAGAAAATTACTAATTATTAAAACTTTTTGAGCTTTTTAAAGTCTTTTATACTTTTTAATTAAGTTTGATTGTAATTACTTTCATCCTTTTTATAGCCAATCAGACACACAACATTATGTTATGTCTTATTATGATTTATTATTTAATTTTAAGCTCTATCGTTGTTATTTTTTTAAGTTTGTTTAAAAAAATTTTTTATAAATAATAAAATCAATCAAATTCAAAAAAATCAAATTCAAAAAAAATTCCACTTTTTATTTACATTAAAGCAGATTTTATTAAAATCTAATGACAAAGTAGATTTTGTTTTCTATAGGAAAATAGGTAAAAAAAAGACAACTTGAGACATAAAATATCAACGCACTTTAAGCAACTAAAATCCTCAAAATCTTTGGAAATTTTGCCATACAAAAGAAATAATTTTGAGGTACAAAAAAAATACCTCCAATTTTTATTCGAAATTCCCTTTAAAACATGAAAATAAAATTTAAAAAAGCAATACAAACATACCTGCAAATCTGGAGCTGATATTGGACCAGGTTGTGCCAGATCACAAGCTGATATCCAAGGATTAAGGCGTGTTAGTGCAAAATTACTTTCCAATATCGAATGATATCTATTGGGACTATCTAACTCTGCCTTTGGTTGTGTTGTGCTAGAAGTTGTTGTTACTTGGTTCTTCTCTTTCTCGGCCGCTTCTAAAGCTGAGGAGTGTGTTGGGTCTGTTTCGGTTATGGAAACAACTTCTTCGTTGCTATTACCCACTAAATGAGCATTATAGACCGTATCAACAACATCTTGTTCTGAATCATGAATTTTGTTGGGTTTTTCCTTAAACCCTTCATCAACATCATCATTATCATCACCGTTGTCTTGAAGTTGAGAATTTTCATGATGTTGATCCTGTTGCTGCTTCTGTTGATGTTCACGCACAAAATCCTCAATTGCATTTTGCTGATCTGGTGACTCGTGTACACTATCTGGTGCACCACTGCCACTACCACTTGATGACTCGACTACAGTCTCCGTGCCGCTGCTATAGTCTTCTTCGTTCGTGTCACCAATTTTGTCGTTTGTTAGTTTAACCAAATGATCAAAGGACTCTTCGGAGAGAAGATCGTCCTCGGCTACTAAGGCAAATATGTCGTCTTCGTCAAGAGACCTTGACGTGTCGGCGGCGGTTAGTGAGGGAAAGTGTACGGGTAGACCGCGGGCTAGTGTTGTTTGATCACTTAATGCACTATCACTGTTGCTGTCGGCAGCTGTTGTCAGTGATGTTAGAGTGTCGTCTGAATCGTTGAGATTCTCGGTAGGGTCGTCGCTCCCAGTACCGCTGCCCCTAAAATTAACGTGAGCACTGCGCGTTCTTCTCCTTCGTCGCCGTCGAAATTTTGTGGCCGCGCGACGCGTATGTTTTGCCGACTGCAAAACACTATTCGATTCCGTACGAGCACGCGGATCGTCGTAATGTTGTGTTAAGTGCGAGGGCAGCGGGTACGTGTGGGCGAAATTGTTCGACGTAGGGGGATACGAGTTATAGGAGTTGCGAGTAAAAAATGTATTAAAAAAGTTAAAGGGCACTGGTTCTTTGGGCCGTTTAATGAGATGGAATTGATGGTGGTCGTCTTCTTGTTCTCTGAATGATGGTGAACCGAAAAAACCAAAATTTTCATAAATATTTTTTGGTTGTATTGGCGGTGATAACGTTGTTGTGATGCTGTCGCCTGTTGCAGCTGTTGGTGTGGAGGCGGTAGTGGTAGTTGTTATTGCTGTTGAAGTAATAAATGAGAAGGAAGATGACGACGTCGGTGAAGTTGTTACGGTTTGTTGAAATAATGTTAATGATGATGTTGATGGTGGTGGTGTTGTTGTAGTAAATATTTGTGGTGTTGTTGTTGGTAGTGGTGGTGACGACGTTTTTGTAGTCTTTGAACTGATGCTGCTGGTGCTGCCACGCCGAGCCCCCGAAATAAACGCAAGCGCCATCACGACCAGCCCGGGTCCTGGCCGCATATTGACCTCGGGTTCGGCGGTGCTAGCATGGTGCAGGCCCGCTTGAGACGCGCTTGCGACTCCAACTCAATGTCGGTAATGATGGGCTCATGGCCCCATCATCATTAGGTTTATTACTTAAGTTTCTTATCAACACGTTTAATCTACAACTTTTTAAACTTTGTGGAAAATTAATTTCGTATTTGAATTCTTTTCTGTCTGCTTTCACACAAGATTTCTTATACGATTTTTTTGAATTTTTTAAATAATTTTTTTTTAAAAATTCAAATAAAACTTTCATTGATTTTTTTTGGTTTTTTTTATATTGTTTTATCTATAGTTAAGATTTTTGATTTAGTAATATGCACAGAGGCACCAAAAGGATTTTTACAGTTTCCATTACCTGCAAGTAGAATAAAAGAAAAAATGCAATTAGACAAAGTTTTATTTGAAAACACATAAGAATATAGTTATTTTATTCATCATGCAAGGCAACAATATGTTTTAGATAAGAAGTGTCATTATTGTAAAGAACACCAACTGCAAATATATAAAGATTTTTCAGGAAACACATTATATAATTAGGGGATTCACAAAGGGCATATGTCTTAAAATAATAACATGAAAACAACATGAGTGCTGTGAGCACCCTTCTTAATTTAGATTTTTACTGTGTAGTTATGGCAAAACAATAAACACAGCATTAAAAGTCTTATTATATTAGGACTTTTTTTTTATTTGAAAGACAACAATAACACTATAGTTTACAAAATTACATTTTTTCATGTAGATTTGATGAAAGATAGATTTCCTTTTGTATTTTCTTCCGCTGAATTCGAAAATCAAGGCTAAATTATTTTTTATGGAACAGTTTTTGGAATATTGTCAATTTTTTCGACCTTTTTTCAATTGACAAATCATATCTCGAGCTAGAAATGTCCTATTTGAAAACCCCTTTCTCGCAGCTTTCATCAGCAAAAATCAAGGAAGGCGTTTTCGATGGTCCGCACATAAATCAATTGCTAAAAAACACAGCTTTTCAAAAATATTTCACACCCGTTGAAAACGAGGCCTGGAATTCATTTCAGCGGCTTCTTACCAATTTTCTTGGGAACAATAAAAGCCGTAACTGCGAGGGAATTATTACCGATTTGCTGAAGAACTACAATAAGACGGGAACGGAATGTCATTATTTAATTTCATTCCTGGTTGTTTTCTATTGTATTGTTGTTGCCATTTTATTTATTTCTTACAGGTGTAAATATGTCTCTTTAAATCCATTTCTTACATTCGCATTTAAATTTCTTTACCGGATAATCTTGGTGACGTAAGTGACGAACGCGGCGAGAGATTTAACCCACAAATTTATGACCATTGAGCGGCGCTATCAAGGATTTTGGGATGCAGCAATGTTGAGAGACTATGTATGGTTTCTCACTAGAGAAACGGATTCCAAAGGCAACCGAAGACAAAGCAAGAGCCACAACTATTTCTAACACACAAAAATGTCAAGAATGTATTGAAGCAGGGACCGAAAATAACAGTTATTTTGAAATTTTATAACAAAAAAAAAACATATAGAAGTAAATACTGGCAAACTGAATCAAGTATACCATATTGATCCTTATGAACTTTTCTTTGATAAAATATTATGATTTTTCAAGTTTTGATTTTTATTTTTTCGATCAAAAATAACAGTTATTTTTTGATTTGGACAAAAGTAACAGTTATTTTTTTTTAATTTTTTTTTTTTTTTTGAACAAAAATAACAGTTATTTTTTGATTTTTATTTTTTCCGGTCAAAAATAACAGTTATTTTATGATTTTTATTTTATTGAACAAAAATAACAAATTTTTTTGGATTTTTATTTTTTCGAGCAAAAATAAAAGTTATTCTTTACAGAAATGCACGTGTTATCGTTATTGACTTATCTTTAAATATTTATTTAAATGTGTGATCATCTTAAAAATATTTAAAGTCAACCAAATAATTATAACATGTACATTTCTTTAAAGAATAACTTTTATTTTTGTTCAAAAAAATAAAAAATAACTGTTATCATCTGACTTTTATGAAAAAAGGAATAACTGCTACTGACCCTGATTGAAAGCGTTTAAACCCAATAAATTGTCGAAAAAAAATAAAATATTCGGAAACTATGGGATTTGGATTTATTCACTCAATTGCTTATACTCGTAACTTTGTAATTTTTCGGTTGATTTTCTTCTGGTTGGTGTTAGTTCTTACGTTAAAGACGTTTTCAACGATTTGTACTTTTCCGTCGGCACAGAATCGCTGTAAAATATAATTTTTTTGAAAATGTGCCTTATTTTAATCGATATATTTTGAACCGCTTTACCAATCAAAGATCCGATTATACATATTTGTTCGTTATCTCAATACCATGCAAGAACGACCCAATCGGACATTTCTAGCTCGAGAAATGATTTGTCAAGTGAAAAAGGTCGAAAAAATTAAAAAATTTCAATATCTCAAAAACTGTTCCATAAGAAAAATTGATTTTCGAATTCAGCGGAAGAAAATACATAAGGAAAATATCTCTTATCAAATGTACATTTTCGGTGTAAACTAGTGTAATTTGTCTTAAATTTTTCAAAATATTTCCACTTAAATCCAGCCTTATAGTTTTAAGCTAAAATGTTCTAGAACACATATTTAAGCCTAAAAAGTTACTACCGGTATTCCATTAGGTTTATTTCCGGTAAAGAAAAAAAAATAAGTTCACAAATTAAATAAAATACTTACGAAATAGAATTTTTATGGGTAAAAATAAAAGACAAACGTGTTTTTTTGGGTCAAAATTGAGCTATTTGTAAACCAATCTGGCTAAGTTTCAAAGGAAAACTCTTTCGGACTATAAGTGAAAAGAAGAATAAAAAAAAACCTAGAACGTATATTGGGTTATCGTAAAAACCCTTTCAATCAACACACGGAGAGGACGGACATCGTTTAATTAACTAATAGTGTTTTCTTTTCTACAAAAAAGATACCACCTTGTTAAAAGGTACATGTATAAAATGTCCTGCCGATCCTGTAATAATGCAATTTTTATTTGACGAGACCAAAACACAAAATTGGACCGCCCTGTTTTTAACTGCTTTTTTGTCAGCAGTTAAACACAGTTTGTTCTTTAAAATATAAAAAAAAATATACATAAATCAAAATTTGTTAATAGATTGATATTAAAAGCTGTATTCATAACGAAAATTTGGCATGAAGTTAGCACAAAGTTCATTTATAATACACTAACCAATCTCTGGCTAACGATTTGCTAAACTCTTGTTAACGAGCTGCCAAACGTTTGCCACCTTGTGAAAAACAGGAGTTTAATGTTGAATAATTTTGTTTGTTTTTTTTTTAATTCACTTTTTTTTTTTTAATTAAGTCCTTTTTTAAATTTATTTTAATTTAAAAACATTTAACATTTTTATGTTTAACATTTTTATGACAAAACCAGCGATGACTTATGCAAAATGTGTTGCGTTTTTGAGCACTATAATGTGGCATCAATCATATTCAGAGTTGATTTATTAAAAGTTAGCAGACGGATAAAATTCGTTATAAATAAACTCTGTGCTAACAAGCTGCTAAGCTTAATCGACATTCTAGTTAGCAGCTCGTTGTACGTAGTGTACAAACTGTGGCTAACTTTTTGTTATGAATACGGCTGTAAATAAATAAATAAATGAACAAAATGAATGACGAAATTCCAATTTCTTTTTATTTTTTCTTAAAACTAAACAGTTTTTGGCTGGATATTTAAGTCAAATTGCCAGGGTATCACACGAAATTTTGGAGCCTCAACCACAAGTCCTCGTTCGACCTAAGCCTTTGTATAGGAAGGGCTGAGCTTCCAGAATCCACTCCAGAGTATTTTTGGTCTCCACCAGTAAACGTCTGAGTTTTTATGGTTCTCCACCAGCACGAAAAGTAAACAAACAAGAACAATCTGATTGTCCTTAATAAATAATGACAACGAGCGCGAGCTGCTTCCCAACTCAGAGCAGTTTTACGAGTGTTCCAATTTCTTTAGTTTGTTTTTTATAAAATATGTAAACACGGAAATACCTTTGCCAGATTGCTGATTTATTAACACCAAGTTTTTCAGATTTCTTGATTTGACGTTTTTTTTTCAAAAACAATTTTCTAACACCGAATCCTCTTAAACTTTATATCACTGACAACCCATCATTAACAATGTAATGCTTTTTTATGTTTTTTCTATTAAACAATAGAAAAAAAACCTATTAAAATTTTAAATTTTTACTGTCCTGATAAAAGGCGATTTTTCCCAACTTCGTCTGGTAACCCTATTTATAAACAGAAGCCATCTTTTTACAGGGCATTCTCAACACTGTCGATTTATACGGGGCGTAAAGTGCAATGCCTTATGCCATTAGTAAGGGTGGGTTTTTTGGAATAAAACAAGCCACCCTTTTAGAGAAACGAACACCAAATTGCATTTTCTTAAATAAAATGTCACATTTTTTGTAGAAGAGAAAACACCATAAGCTACTCTTAAGGATCCAGAGATATATGTATGTCTAAACTTAATAGGGCCAAGATTTATATTGCTTAAATTACAATTGAGATGACGTGAAATCTTTTACAAAAAAAAAAACGAACTTACATCTATACCCCTTCCACCTGTGGTGAAAGGGAATAATAAGTAACTATTTTTGCGTAGTAATTTTCGCAAAAAAAATTTACTCTTGCCTTTGAAAATTCTACGAAAATATCAAACTCGTTCGTAGTCTAGATTCGTAAATTTTAAAATACTTTCATGTTTTAAGAAAAAAAGTTTCTTTAAATATTTTAATTAAAATATAACCAGCAAAAAAGATATTGTCTAGGTGATGTAAATTATAACACAGGGGAACAAAATTTAACTTTTTGTGTGTTGATTGGAGGTTTGATGCCATTTCTTTTTTACTAGTTTGAGGTCGCTGATTTCAAATTTAATCTCAGTTTTTTTTATCGGCTCGCATTTTTCCGTTACAGGTACTAATCGAATTTTTGACTTTTTTCTATAAATTAAAAGTTCATAAAATCATAACTTTACTCTTTATTATCGGATTTTCAGAATTTATTTTAAAGATGTAATTGCTAGCTTTGAAAAATAATCAAATTTTTGCAAATCAAAATTTTTGAAAATCTGTGTAATGGTTGTTTACGTAAAAAAAGAAGAAAAAAATCCAAAAAATTAAAATTTTTATTTTAAAAATATTAGCGGAGTTCAGTGTTTGGTGCGAATGGTCTTGCAAAAGTGCAAATGCAAAATATCGTAGCTCTTTTAAGAAAACTAACGGAAAATCAGTGCATTTTGTTGTTGGATTTAACAAAAGAGCTACGATATTTTGCATTTGCACTTTTGCAAGACCATTCGCACCAAACACTGAACTCCGCTCATGAAAAATCCAATAAATAAAAAAGTCAAAATCTTATTACTTTCACGTAAAGTCACATAACCTATGAACAAAATGAGATATAGATCATAAAACAGATCATAAATCGATAAACGCGTTTCGCTTTTATACACAATTAAGTGAACGCACCTCATTAAAAAAAAACGTCCATAAATAGAGCAGAAGCAAACACACACGAACACACGTTAAAAAATGTTATTTTTGTATGGAAATCGCGATTTATATCAATTTAATTATCTCAGTAAATTGTTGTGCTCCGATTACAATAAAATAAAGCTCATTTCATTCGAAATATGTAAAGCCAACTCTTTTTATACCAAAACTGTAATTTTTGCCGAATTTTTATGAATTTTTAAATAAAAAATTTTAAACACTAAGTGGTGCCAATCATTATTTTTTATCGTTCCGACAATCGTAATTTTTTGTCGACATACATATTCGCTTGCAGTAACGATAGTGTGATTCTGTAATTTATTTTTAACGATTGTAACCAGCTGTAGTTTTTGTAACATCTCTGTCTACAAAATGTTAAAATAAACGAAAAGCACAAAAGAGATTAATGAAAAAACAAATGAAATTGTGCTTAATTTACGGTTTTTATATTTTATTTTGTGAATTTTACATTAAGAATGTTGTTTTTGTTTATAATTTGCTTCTTTTGTACATTTTGAATTTAGAATTTTCTTTTTGTTCATACATATACATTTGTAGGTAGGTATGAAGTATATATGTACCCAGCCGGAGATTGAACTAGTACCTTACTTGTACCTAACTAGTACCTTACTAGTGCCTTACTATTAACAAACTAGTACAAAAATATTCAGTACTAGTTCTCAACTGTAAACTTTTCTATACCTCCTTAATGTTCAAAGTAGCATTGAGTGCGCTTGGAACATCAGTAGTACTATTGGTTCTAGACGTGTACTAGTACACTAAAGCCAAATTGGGTGCTTGAGAACCAGTTTGTTACTAGTTGCTGTCTACAGAAAAAAATGATCATTTTGCATTTTAACATTTTTTAATAAACAAAAATGGCATAAATAAATGATTTGAAATCAAATTTAAAAAACAGTATTATAATACAAATATGTACTCGAATTTTAGTTTTACTAGTGTGCAAGTGACGCCCTTTTACTACATCAAGTACTGGTACGCATAAGCATTAATATTTTTATATAAAAACTCTAACCCCGTTAGCACTAGTACCTCTTGTTCTAGTAATTGTACTAGTGGCATTTTGACCATTAAATGATGAAACAGAACTGGGGCTGAACGATGTTTTCCATACAGTTTGACATAAATTTGTGCCAGAGAATGCGGTCGAGAAATAAAATCAATTTTATTTTTAAAACGTTTTTTCTCATGCTCTCACATGGAGACAATTATTCTCTCAACAATGCTACCATACTTTCGTTCAATTTCATACATTTTGTAAACAAAGAAAAAAAAGAGCAAAAGAAAACGAAAGAAATGAGAGAACATTTGCAGTTACGGTCGACGTTTTAATTATGGCCTTAAGAATTTTTGCCTGAAGTTGAAGCCTCAATTCTATTTCATCATTTACTCTTAATCTCCTGCAGGGTAAGAAGTCGGGTCTCAGCCACTTTAAACATTAAATACACTTTATCGATTAAATAAATAAATGCAACGTAAGTTATTGTCGTTAAAATAACGAAAACAAAACTTCTTAAAGTAACAACTGACTTTAATCGACAGCAAAAATCGTTAAAAATATTACTGAATAGCAAGTTCGATAAAATTTCGTTATATTTATTTTAACGATACGATAAACGTTAAAAAAGTTAGTGAATCGCACTACAGGTCTTACTTGTAACAATATCAAAGCTTCAACAAAGCCACAACAATAAACAGTGAATTTATCGTTCGTACATTCCCCTACAATTGGCGGGTTTTTTCCAACACGAATTGTAGTTGTAAGAGGATAGAAAGAAAAAAAAACCTTGCCATTTAAGTTTTTTATTTGCCAAGCACATGCAAATTAATTATCATAAGTTATTCGAAATTTATTACTAATTAATTCATTTATCAATGACGTGCTAAACTGCCAATTTTTTTTTTTTTTTTTGATAAAACTACTGACATTTATTGTTGAGGGAAAGCTGGTTGCTTAGGCCAGCTCGTCCGGAAACTTTTTCCAAAGACTTTAGAAAAGCTAAAAATATTATACAAATAAGTCCATAAAGTGAAAAAAATTTGTTTTTTTAATTTTTTTTCTCTAAAACATCAACGATATTTCTGAAAGTACCAGGCAGAGCTGCCGTTTTTGATTATTTCTAACCAAAATTGGTTATTTTTTTTTTCAATGTGGAGATGTGAATATATTTTTCATTTTGGTTACATTTTTCTAAAATATAAAATACATATTAATATGTTTTTCTTGATACACTTGCAATTTAGGTTTTTTAAATTTTTAACATTTTCATTTACATGGGGGGTTATTGCGTATATCGATTCGGAGGAAATTATTTACGACTTCAAACAATGTGTACTTTGCACTACGATCTTCTAATTATTTGTTTAAAATGAACGGAAGTTCTTTATACTTTATCGCAACCAAAAAATTCCTTTCAAAAAAGCTGCCAGATATTTTTTTAGGATTTTTGCCAAGAAAAAAATTGCCAAATGTGAATTTTATATTAGAAACTGCCATGTTCTGAAATTGAAATCAAATGAAGTTTTATCGAGTTTTTTTAAATGAGCGTTGTTTTTCTGATTTTAAGAGTAGTAAAGACAAGTGGTACTTAAAGTAGAAAGTGCATATATAGCGCGGAATCGATTTCAGAAAATGACTGAAACAGTACACAAAAGTAGATGTGGATGTTCTCAAGAGATGTTCTAAATTTGCACTATTTCCAGTAGTATATTTTAATATATTGATATACCCATAGGCATTTTAAAGATTTTCCAAAAAATAAAAATTGATATAAAATCTATAATTTGAGAACTTACGGAATTTTATGTAAGAAAATATATAATAATTTGGCAATATTTTTAATTTAAAAAAAAGCCTTTGACTGTCAGTTATTTACATTTGCCCCCATTGAATTAGCGTTCTGAAATCGAATTTGTTTATATTCGTTATAAGATTATACAATGATTTACAAAATATTTCAAATAGAAAAATTTTGAAACAGTAATAATTACATTTATAATTTTAAAATACAATTTACAAACAAGAGAAATAAATTATACCCATTTTAATAATATTTTCGATTAAATTCACAAAAATTCCATATCGCCATTTCCAAATGTTCATCGCCAAAAGAATTTAAAAATCGCCACATTTCACAACCCAGCCACTGACAGTTAAAAAGCGGAAAATAATTAAATTTTTTCATTTTTTGTTATTTATAACCAGTGTGGCCATTTTGGCATTTTTGCAGCTAAATTTAGCATTAAAAATTTATATTTAGCTGCAAAATTTTCATTTAGCACTTGGCATTTTATTTAGCATTTTTATAAAATGTTTTTACCGCTTTTTAGCATTATTTTAAAAATTTTCACGAGTAGTTTTAATGATTTTACTTAAATTTTTTTATAAATTTTGACTAAAAACAGTTGTACGTAAAATGAAATTTCGTATGAAAATTAATAATTCTTATGTTAAGAATGGGAATAGGTATAAGAAATACCTCATCATGTTGATTGCAAATATAATTTGTCCTCTAATATAACGATATAATGTACAAGGAAATTTCACTTTGTATTTAGATACAAATTCTATAGTGTAAATGTTTGAAAGCAATTTTTCCTCTAAACTGCGGAAAAAATAATAATTTGAAACTTGAACTTTTCTTAAACTATAAGAAAAAAAAAATCTAAAGATTTTGTATAGCATAGAAATAAAATCGTTTAAATTTTGCACGTATCAGAGGTTTGCGGGTCCCCTAAATTTAAAATTTAATCTCAACTACCTGAATTACATATTTAAATGTATCTGATGTCTTTCCCAAATCTACCCAATTGTTTATTAATTATAACCATTTATTTAAATTTCGTTAAAAAAAATGTTTTTAGTTTCGAATAAAATTTCATACTGGTAATAAATTTTTAACAAAATTCTTTAAAAATTTTAGCATTATTTTTAGCATTTTTTAAAATAATTTGTAGCATTTTTTGGCAGATTTAGCTGTAAAATTTTTTAAGATCTGGTCACAGTGTTTATAACTGAGAAGTACAAATTTCGTTTATTGTATTTTATTGTATCAAAAAAAATCAATTTATTAACTTCCAATATACCGAATTTTGTATGCAAATTGGACGGGTTTAATGTGCTGTTTTCACAACACAAGTAACTGAACGTGTAGTTAAATTTATATGAAAAATAATCAAACAACTGAGTGCTTTTCATATAAATTTTACTACACGTTCAATCACTTGTGTTGTGAAAACAGAACAAAACTCTTACAAAATAAAAATATTTTTCATGAAAAAGGTCTCAAATAAATAAACCTTTTAATATTTTAATATGTACACGAATTACATTTCTTGTTTTGTTTTCTTAATTTGTAATTAATATTTTCATATTAAATAACCTTTGTCTTACAATTAGAGTTTTTTTATTCCCGCACTTTTTGGATTCCCGGGAAAGCGGGAAATAAAAATCAAATTCCCGGGATCCCGGGATTCCCGCCCAACATTTTTTTTATTTATTTCTTACTGGCTATTACGCTTAAAATAATTAAATCAAGTATCTATTATACACGGTGTCCGCCGGGAAGGTATACTAATTTGTTTTGCCGCCATTTTGGTAAACATTAGTCTTGACAGTTCATATTTGGCAGTCGTGAAGTAGACACGTGGGAGAAATAACGTGTCAACAAAGCGCACTATTTATCGATTAGTGAATGATTTCGAAGAAAGAGGGTCTGTAGGTGATAGGCCCAAGCAAGGACCACAACGCACTGCAAGATGGGCTGAAAACATTACTGCTGCTCATTTCCTCATTTCGACGCCGTGGTCAGGAGCTTGGTCTTCAAAGAACAACTTTGGCCACAATTTTGCACAAGGATTTGCATTTGTTTCCATTTAAGATTCAATTGATACAAGAGCTTCTTCCACACTACCATTTACGCCATTTACAAACAAAGTGGTATACCTTCCAGGCGGACACTTAGATCATAAAAATCAATACAGTACGTAAGTATATACATTGTCAAAATCAGAGCTCATTTGCATAATTAGAATGAAAGTATTAAAGTCTTATCGTAGGAACACAATTGGACCGTATGAACGTAGTAGCGTTGGACGTAGATACGTTGTCAAATAAAAACTTGTGATATTTAGTACAAAGGCACACAATAGTTGGCGCAAACGTAAAAACGTATCTATATGGTACGTCAACATAGATCTAATTCTATTTCATACGCCGGTTACGGCCGTATTGTTATTTAAAATGAAAAATTAATAATATA
Organism: Pollenia amentaria; assembly: GCA_943735925.1. Taxonomy (NCBI): domain Eukaryota; kingdom Metazoa; phylum Arthropoda; class Insecta; order Diptera; family Polleniidae; genus Pollenia; species Pollenia amentaria. The sequence goes on along the minus strand of OX031010.1, from coordinate 174,262,048 downwards.
AAATTAAATTATTTTTGTGTTTTAAAATTGAATATTTGCAAACAAATAAAAAGAAGAAAAAACTATCAACAATTACAATAAATTTCGATTTTTCTAATATTATTTTCAAAGGAAAACAAAGTACGTCTACGATGGAATTGTGCGTAAATAGAGTGTGTTTGTAGAAATTTACGGCGTTGCGTCCAACGTTCTTACGACGTACGACCCAGTTGTATTCCTAGCATTAGGGGAATAAAATTTCTGGAAGGACGATTAGGAACAGAAAGCTCAACATTACGAAGTAGGAATTCTGAAACATATTTACCGTTCAACAAATTCAGCAGGAAAGAGAACTTTTATTTACTTCATATATTTAATAACATATTTTTATACAGTTTTATAACTCTTAATCAGAAGTGGCGTATAAAGTTATACTAAATTTGTCATTCTATGTGAATATTTTTTTAATATTCATCGAAGGACCCATAAAGTATTTGTATAATTAGTCCTTCATTTATTCTATTTATCCATTTGGATGTCAATTGTGTCTAGATCTTCTAGGCTGTTTGGGATTGAATTCCTGCAGAATCGCTTCAGTATGAAAAGCATTACGCACCCAAATATGGAACTACCTCCCTAAAAACTCAACAAAAACTAACATAAATTTGTGGCGAAATGCACATATTGTCATTAAATTTCAACAAATTCGTTTTATAAGGCTTCAAATGTCTACTTTCATAAGACTCTAAATCACTCGAAACGCCGCATATAAAACACAATCTAGGAAAACACTTTACTACGTCCTTAACCGTAAAACATTATAATATTGTTGTAAAATTTACACTTCAGTTTGCTAGGACAAGAAATAAAATTTCGTGTAGATATTTCTATAATTTATCATAGGCCCTATATTAAGCCCATTCTCAAAAGTTAGCTTAATAACCCTTAAACTGTAGCAAATTTAAATATTGTGGAGAAATTAAGTTGGAAAAAACAACTAACGACACGAGTCCGAAATAGATTTACCTAAGTTTTTAAAAAAGATTTTCTTCAAAATTTCCCGGGAATCCCGCAATTAATTCCCGGGAAAGCGGGAAGTGAAAACAATTGAAAATCCCGGGAATTCCCGGGACGGGAAATCCCGGGAACAAACTCTACTTACAATGCAACTTAAAAAAAATTTTTATGTTTTTCTCAATAAACAAAAGGTATTTCTAATTTGGTTATATTTTTTCACATTTGGTAACTTTTTAAAAAATTTTGGTTGTAAACATTGCATAAGTCGTGGCAGCACTGCTACTAGGCAAACAACGAATAACAATTTATGCACGGCTTAAAGATAATGGCCCACACTCATAGTCCAAACAATTTATACTACAAACTAAAACCGACTTTAAATGCATGGGAACAGCATTGTTTTAAAGCATTGCTATTCAACCTTTTTGGCTCGTGTACCACTAAATTCACGACAAACTTTTCGCGTACCACCAAAAAAAGTATAATGTACTGAAAAAATAATTAGATCAATAAATACCAAACAATTTTAAAATTTTTAATCCTTTTTATTTATTAATAATAAAAAACAATAAAATTAAAAAAAAATAACAAAAAACATAACAAGAACATGTACATTAAAAATATATTTTAATAAGGAAATCTTTCATTTAATTTTTATACAACTTATAATAAATTAGTAAAAAAAGACATTTTTAAAAAATTTAAGAAATTTCATTTCATTTTTATCCAACTATTAAATATAATTTAATAAAAAATTAAAAAAATAAACTTTACAATAGAACTATTCAAAGTAAAAAAAAAACGAAACAAAAATGTATTTGCAATTAATTTTATAAAAATCCGAATCAATGAGATCGTTGCACGCATTTTTGATATTAGAGATTTTATGTCAGGTTCAATTTTTGTTAACTTTAATCTCATATTTGGCTCCAAGTTCATCGTTGTTCGGTATTTATTTTTGATTATCACCATTGAGGAAAATCCTTGTTCACATAAATATGTGGAGGTGAATGGCAACAAATACTTAACTGCTTCACGATATAACGATTCATATTCAATTTTCTGTTTCATCCAAAATGAAAAAAGATTCGTGTTTTGGAAAGCTATTTTTTGTGTTGGATTACAGGATATATCAATTAATGATTCCTTATCTTTAAAACACAGTTTTGAACGTTGTTGCTCCAAAAATGGATTTTGTATCCATAAATGGTCTTCATGGCTTTCAGGAAAATAATTATTAAATGTGATTATTAACATTTTACAATGACTAATAACGCAAGTTTTTAGCTCAATTGTGGGTTCAAATTTGTTTTCAAATAGAAATTGTGGATGATTTCTCTTTTTGTTTCCAATTGCAAAATAGAAATCGTTAAAATTTTAAAAGATTTCACGTACCACCTGGAAATTTTTCGCGTACCATAGGTTGAATGGCACTGTTTTAAAGTTCACTTTAGAAAAGTCCACTTTACTTTTGAATAGGACTATGGGTCAGTATTGCTAGCGAATTTTGGTTTTATTTTCAAGTGAATATGGTGCACCGTTTTTAATTTATTGCAATATATGTAGTGGAAGTGTGTTTTTTTATTCCTATGCTAATACCGCGAAGCTCTTCGCTTGTCTGCAGGAGACCAGAGTCTCTGGCGGGAATCGAAACCGCACACCAGGTAATGATAAACTACCAGCTAGCCTACCGGGGAATAACGGTATATCTCGAAAAGTCAAACTAGTAGATAAAACTGAATGCAGATTTGAATTCAGCGTCCCAAATAACCTTAAAAACAACATTCAGTTCTTAATCAATAAAAACCTTGTTCCCTTGTGTAATACATGATAACGATTAGGGTATTCATTTATTCGGGCGTTTGCTTTAATCGGTTAATCACTCGATGAATTAACCGAGGTTTTGGTTTAATCGATTGATAAGCAGGTAATTTTGTAATTGCTCGGTTAACCGATCAACCAATTTTTTTTTTTTTATAAATTAAGTAATTTCAATAAATACAAATGAATAAGTTATTTATTATTTCGTCGGCTGATAATTTAATTGTCGTATGTGGATTCCGATAGTTTCGAGTAAATTGAGTTTGAACACATTTAATTTTAAAATTGCTTCAGCAAATACCACATATGACACTCCATATCTCGAAAACCGTATGAGGCATCGAAAAACTGATTACGCCAAATGAAAGATCAGGTCGGAAAACCTAAGGAATCGATCTTAACTCAAAATCGCAAAAACCCACATACGACATTTAAATTATCAACTGACGATTTGGAGTTTATAAGGGAAAAAAATATACAATAACATAACGAACATAACAGTTCTTGAACTTAAACGAGCAAACAAAAGAATAATTCATAAGTATGTAAAATCATTTTATTAGTTATTTTAATAGTTTAAGATCTTATAAAATAATCTTTTATGCAAATAATTCGGTTTAGATGTTTACGATTTAAGCGTTTATTTTCTTTAGTTTTGATAAAGCTTGACTTTGAAAAAATTCTTTCATTTACCGTAGATGGTGGAGAAATCAAAAGCAACCCATAATACAGTACATCTCATTTCTCAGTCCTCTTCCTGGATTTTTCTAAACATATAAAATCTTCAATTATGTCATTAGAGTCCTGTTTTTCTAAAAAGTGACGACTTTATTCAGTCTTCAAAATAAGAAAATTTTAAATCTTTTGATTTTTGTTTTTAGGCAGCACAGCAAAAAAAAAACATTTTTGTAAACAAGAAAGCTTACATCTTTATATTCATCCCTATTTGTAAATAAAATTATACTAGAAATTTTTGCTCTTTTCCATAAAAAATGTTATGGGCAAAAGCGAAATTTTGATTCAAGTCAATTTAAGTAAAAATTTGTACCAAAACCTTGATTTTGAGATTGAGAGTTCACTCGTGTGGGGAACAAGTGAAGTTATGGACTGATTTCGCTAATTTTTAACATTTAATACTCCATATATTTGTATGACAAATTTTTAAGCCAAATTTGATCCTCATAGCTTATAGGGATGCAATGATGCCAAAACTATAATTTCGTGGAGAAAGATTATTTCAGGTAAAAAAGAAAAAGTAATAATAAATTATAAGAAAACTGAAAGAAGTTATGGTTTACAGGTCAAAATTAGAGATTTATGGGTATAAGTTACAGGCAGTGCATATCTTAGGCATTTGTTGACCGATCTGGCTGAAATATAAGAGCACACTATTCCGTACTTCTATCTATATATATAAAATTGTAACGTTACTGACTGACTGACTGACTGACTGACTGACTGACTGACTGACTGACTGACTGACTGACTGACTGACTGACTGATTCATCATCGCACAGCCTAAACGCCTGAAGCTAAAAACTTGAAATTTGGACCAGGGGTTGGTCTCTCTCCAAATCGATCCACTAAGACGGGATTTTTGGAAATTCGAATGTTTAGGGGGTAAAAAAGGGCAAAAACGGGTAAATTCGGTAACTTTATATCTCTAAAACTAAAAGAGATACAAAAAAAATGTAATACTTATCGTTGTTCTTTAGAAAAATAAGCGGACAGGTGTCTGGTACTTTTTGGAAATTCAGCCCTTTAACGGAGTAAACGGGTATAACCTGTATTTTGGTACTTTTTTGTCACCCCATCTATCTTTTAAACCCATAAACATAGAAATAAGGGTTATATCACATTTGAAACTTATCTAAAAAATCCAAATACGAATTTGGTACTTTTTCGAAATTCGGACGTTTAAGGGGTAAAAAGCGTAACTATTTTTGGTACTTTTTTTATAAAACATTTTTTTTTATTTATTGACATAAACGTATTAAATTATGGGCTCCCACTACAATATTGAAATTTTTCATGCTTTAATGGGGAGAAAAAAAGTACCAAAAAGGGGATATACGGAGTAAACGGGTAAAATCTGTATTTTGGTACTTTTTTGTCACCCCATCTATCTTTAAAACTAATAAACATAGAAATATAACCCTTATCACATTTGAAACTTATCTAAAAAATCCAAATACAAATTTGGTACTTTTTCGAAATTCTGACGTTTAGGGGGTAAAAACCGTTACTATTTTTGGTACTTTTTTACAAAACATTTTTTTTTATTCATTGACATATACGTATTAAATTATGGGCTCCTACTACAATATTGAAATTTTTTATGCTTCAATGGGGAGAAAAAAGTACCAAAAAGGGGAAATACGGGAAATGTTATTTCTTACTTTAGGTTTTGGTTCCACAACTGACAATTTTTTTAATTATCGTTAATATTGGACCTAGAAACATAAACTTCAACATGCAATGTCCTAAATGGATAAGAACCTCTGAGGGTACTTTTTGGTATTTTTTGATCTTTAACTGGTACTTTTTTAATTTCCATTAGTATTAGACCTAGAAATGTAAAACTAAACATGCAAAGTCCTAAGTGAATAAGAATTTGTTAGAGGGATCTTTTTGGTACTTTTTCATTCTATAACTGGTACTTTTTTAATTTTCGTTAAAATTAGACCTATTGACATAAAATCAAACATGCAAGGTCATGAGTGAATGAGAATTCGTTAGAGAGGCTTCTTGGTACCTTTTGGTCTTGAACTGGTACTATTTGAAGTTCCGTTAGTATTGGACCTAAAATCATAAAATTCAACATTAAATGTCCTGAGTGGACAAGAACCTATAAAAGGGATCTTCTTGGTACTTTTTCGTTTTTTAACTGGTACCTTTTTCATTTTCGTTAATATTGGATCTACAAACATAAAACTAAAAATGCAATGTGCTGAGTGAATGAGAATCTGTAAGAGGGGCGTTTTGGTACTTTTTGTTATTTACCAGTTACTTTTTGAATTTCCGTTAAAATTGTTCCCAAGTGAATGAGAATCTGTAAGAGTGGTTTTTTGGTACTTTTTCGTACTGTATTATTTGCCAACAGGTACTTATTAAATTTTTGATAGTATTGCAGCTACAAACATAAAATTAAACAAGCAAAGCGTTGAATGAGCATCTGTAAGAGGCAATTTTTGGTACTTTTTTGTACTTTATTTTGTGCTTTTATTGTTAGTCATTAAATAAAAAAGAGAACAGGTGTCTGGTACTATTTCGAAATTCGGCTCTTTTAGGGAGTAAAAGTGTAAAACCTGAATTTTGGTTCTTTTTTGTCCCCCATCTACCGTTTAAATCAATGCACATAGAAATAAAAATTATATAAAATTCGTAACTTATCTAAAATATGCCAAGTGAAAATGTTGTTCTTTTTCTGAATTCGAACGTTTAAGGGGTAAAAATCGTACGTAATTTTGTTACTTTTCCCAAGATATTTTTCCTTCATCTATTTATTTTCATTGCACAGCCTAAACGCCTGAAGCTAAAAAGTTGACATTTGGACCTGAGGCAGGCCTCTCGCCAAATCGATCACGCTGACCTCATATCTGCTAAGCTAAAGGAGATACAAAAAAATTTAATACTTATTGTGGTTCAATAAAAAAAAGGCGGTGAAAACGGAAATTCGCTAACCTCATATCTGCTAAACTTAAAGGGATACCAAAAAATTTAAACCTATTATTGTTCATTAAAAATAAGCGGACAGGTGTTTAGCACTTTTTTTAAAAAAATAAGGAGTAAACGGGTAAAACATGAATTTTAAAACTTTTTTGCTATACCATCTATATTTTAAACCAATAAACATTAAAATAAAAAATATATCACATTCGTAACGTATCTAAAAAATACAAATAAATATTTTCGAAATACGAACATTTAGAGGTACAAATCGTTCCATTACAAAGTAGCGGGTTTAAACCTAGAAACATAAGCTTTGGCGTAAAAATATGTCCACATAAGAAAAAGGGGCGCTAACGAAGTAGCGGGTTAAATGCTAGTCTTATATAAATGTATAGCACTGTTTATATACGAGCCTTCAGCAATCCCATTTCAACAAACACATGGTTAGATTGACATCGGTAAACCAACGGTAAACTATTCATAAGGACTCAGTATATACATATATACTTTATAGGGCCCAGGCGAGGATTCAGGGGGGGTAAAAAAATGTATTTCCGCCCCCCCCCCCCCTAAATTATAATAATATGTTTTGCTTATTTCGATAATACACGAATTTCCGAATGTACAAATTTTTTGGAAATCCCATCAAGTTTTTTTTTTGTTTTTTACTGAATCTCTAATCGAATTTTCAATAAGTATCCAAGTATTTATCCTAATAGTTATTTATTATATATTTCCAATGAAACATCTGGTTTACTGTATTTAAATACATATTATTCTACATGCAATCCCAGCAAGTGCCATCTATATCCGAAAAATAAACGTTTGGCTTGAAAATGCGAGCGGTTGAATTATTAATAAGCTTTAGTATATGCATTCTACCTTCCCATATATACATACATATGCATATATGTATTGGTCTCAGTGATGCCAATAGTAGGGAATTTTCCCTGTTTGTAGGGATTCTTTCGGAAAATTTACGGCGTATTGAAAAAAAGACAGATATTTTATTTTATGGCAAATGTAGGGAATTTTCCAAATATTGTCTCATTTTCAATATATTGTGTTAAAATACGTTAATATTCGTATTATTTTCATTTTAAAATTAAAATTTTTCATATACCATAGCATTTAGGTACAAATGTAGTATTTTGTAATTTTGTAAAAAAATGTAATTGCGTGGCAATCTTCAACAAGTGCCACAATCATGTACTTATATATTAGGGGAGCCGAATATTTGGGTTCACATTTGCGAACTAATCGCTTATTTTTGTTATTTGCATTTGCTCTCACATTCGCTAAAAATATATGCGAATATTAAAGGAGAATGTTTAATGAATGAAACAAAGAGAAATAAAGTCATACAATTTGGAATTTTTAAAAAAGTTTTAATGAAAACTTTTAAGCATGTGGAAGGATATATATTTAAAAGGAATTTTTTTTAAAATTTTGAAATAAAGATTTTTTTTTTATATTCAACAACATAGTATAGAACTAGTATGCCGACTGGTGAGAACGTTCTCTTTTTTTATAACTTTCATCACACATATAGGTTCTGTGTGAATTCAACAAACATAAGAACAACAAAAACAAAACAAAATTTGAAATTTTTCAATTTAAAATTTTTCACAATATAACACTTCATGTTTAATTTTATGACTTAAACACATAATTAATAATTTTTTTCAATACAATTTGCTAATTTGCTTTTGCAAAATGTTTTTATTTTTCACAAACTAAAAATTTTTAAATAAATTTTTTTGACACTAAATTTTTTCTGTTGTTAATATTATTAAAGCCAGCAGAGTAGCATTTTGTGGTATAAAAATAATATTTGAAATCATTAATTATTTATCTATTATCCGATTTTGCAGAATAAAAATTTAGCAAACATGGCTTTTAAAAGTTTATAAATGCAGCCAGCATTCAAGAAAATTTTATTTTGGAAAAAAAAATTGTTGCCACATTCTATACGATTTTATGCAACTATGTTTAGTGGTGGAAATAGTTTTATACACCAATACATTTGAAAAAAATCTTACTAATACAAACATAAAATATGTACCACTGACAGTTGAGTTATGTACCTGTCAAAGAGTCGGTATACTAGTTGTATACTATGTTCAACAAAGCCTTCCCTTTTATTTGGTACCGAGTTTGGTAAAAAATATTAGATACTTATATTAATAAAAAAAGTATTCTTGAAAAAGGTTAAGTCCTTTAAAAAGGACAAAAGATGAGGAGATGAAAATCAAACACGCAGTTTGACTTAGTTTTGACTCTAGATTGAAGGATATACAGTGGTGTTTCTGCCAAATTAAATTAAATTTGTCACACAGTATGTTTTTTTAAATGAATTTTTACATGTGTGAGAATGTTTATTTTGGTTTTTTCTTGCTGTTAATAAATGCTTTTTTTTTTAATAAATGTTAATAAATCCCTTAATTATAATATTTACGAAATGTTAACAGAGTATGTATATGTTTGCCTGAAGCTAAAACCAATACATTTTTAACGTAGGGAATAGTGTAGGGATAATTTTTTTGTTTGTAGGGAAAAAGAGGGAATTTTATTTAGACACGTAGGGATTTTTTTGAAATTTCTCTTGGCATCACTGATTGGTCTAGTAAAAGTTCACCAAAGAAAAATTATATAACTGTCAAATTTTAAGTGCCTTAATAAGAAATATTATTTGATATACAAAAATACATAAAAATGAGTGAAACAGTGGTGAGTCCGTAATTTTTTTTTTTTAGTATAATGTATCTATATAATATATAGGTATATATCATTTAGTCGTAAAAGATGTAAATCCAATGTATAAATTTTATAGGAGAGAGAAAAAACTTTCTAAGGTCTTTAGTTCTGAATATATTTTAAGTCTGTAAATCCAGTTTTGCTTCATTGCCGACTCTTTATTGGCTTGCAAACCAACTAAAAATAATACATTTATGTTTTACAAAGCTTTTTGTGACTTGTCACCTTTTCTATGATATATTTTATACTTTTAATGTACATTTTAGTATGTCAATTTGCAAAAAATAAAATATACTATAAATATATTAGTATTAGGAGTTCTTTCAACGTGAATTGAATTGATGGTGTTATTCTTAGTTGTTTTTGCAAAGAATTAAGTTCTTATTAATAAAAATTACAGAAATAAATTTATTTATTTTTATAAAATAAAACCCATTAACTCAATAGAATAATATAACTGAATTTGATTTGTGAGTGATTTTATATAGAAATTTAAAATACAAGGAAAAAAGGCAGCAGCAAAAATACTTAATTGGTCAAGCGAAAAAACAATCTTCCAAGAAAATATACGCCAAATAGTGAAAGCGAGCAGCTTATATCTCGGCCGTGGAATTACAAGCCACCTGATACCAGCCCCCACTCAACTATATACCAGCCCCCACAGTAAGTACCATCCAGTATTCTATCTACAGCCATTTTTTACCCCCGTGTACCCATACATTTGACTGATCTTATGGGAAATAGTATTGCACAGTTCAATATTGAATGTGGAGAAGGTCATATGTCTCTTAAGAATATATTTGTAACTCATGCCCGTAATTTCTACAAAGAGATATTTGGTCGTGTTCGTACCTAACAGTTATATTTACCCATCCGGTAAAACTATTATGGTAATTTCAACGTTAATTTTGCCCACGTGTTTTTTCCTTTAAGTTTTCGTTTAAAATATGGCAACATTTGTATTTTTATTCATTTTTTGAATTAACTGTCAAAAATCGATGGTGTAAAATACACTACAGTTCAACCAGTAGGCAAGACATGCGTGTTAAAATTATGAAGAAATCGTTACACAATAGATATCTATACACAGCTAGATATCTATTTGTAGAAATTACGGGCATCATTCCTTGATAATGATATCCGATGGATATCGAAATATTGGAGAAGATTAGTAAATAAATAATAAATCTTTTTTACAAATAATTGGCCTCGAGCTCGAAAAAACTTTTTATTTTTTATACTATAAAATTATTTTATTTATTTCAATATTGACTATTAACAAATTTATTAACAAATTTGTTTTTTTCTTTAGCATTTTTGGACTTAGAACTTTTACATATCGTTGCAAAACAAGAACTAGAAAAAAATATTTGTATTTTTTACGCAAACGTTGAATTTTTGTTTACTCTATTGAACTGCATCAAAAACTTAATTTTCAAAAATTGTGGCATTAGCGCATTTACGACTGAAGGTACATATGTGTGTATGTATGTATGTGCAGCCAAATTATTTTTGTCTTTCCATTGTTATAAGCTTTAAAATTCCTTTCTAAATAAAAGTAATTTAAATAAAAAAATTAACTGTAATCAACTTAAACCAGAATAATTATATATGTATCTTTAGATTAAAACCCAAACAGTTCGACTAAAATTCATAACTTAATTTTTAAATCAGTGAAGCATATTCCTTCTTCCAAAATTTTGTTCACAATTGCATATGTTTTTTTTTTTGGTCGAAAAATTGGACAAACAATTTAGTATGATGTAGACAAATAAATTGTTTCAATTAAAAAAAAACATTAAAAATTAATAAAATTATTTTTATAGCCAAAAGATTATTTGATAAGATCTCCTAAAACTATAGAAATAATTAATAAAATTATCCCGCAGTTTATTGTTAATTAATACATAATATTTATAATTAATAATATAATTAATACATAATATTTATGTATTAATATCTATTACATATTTATGAATTATTTTTTTGTTTACTCGTTTAAGTTCAATAATTGTTATTTTTGTCATCTAACTGTTTTTTTTTACTAATAAACCCCATATAATATATAAATTATGCATTTTAATGTTTGAAATTACTAAATTTATAAAAAAAAACTTTATTAATCGGTTAACCGATCAATTGCAAAATTAATCGATTATTAACCGATTACACCAAAACCACGATTGATTAATCGAGCGATTAAAGCAAAAGCCCGATTAAATGAATACCCTTATAACTAGACATCCTCCTCGGATTTTCTTATAATTTGTTCAAAAACGCTCCAAAGGTAATTTTTAAAACTTATCAGAACTTTTACTAAGTGTAAGGGTGACCCTGTCTTTTAAAATCCATATTCTCAGTAGCCCAGTTAGACATTTTTCGATACGATTGAAGCCGATTTTCTTTAATTCATAGCTAATGCCAAGTAAGTCGCCAATTTTTGGTCCACTGAACTATTCTGTATCTAAGTTTATTCATTTATTATATTTTCTCATAATGTTCGAAGACTGTTTATTAGCGGAATAACTTTAGACAATGTAGCAGTGGCCTTGTTTATAGACTTTGTAGCTTCTTCGATGTTACCCACAATTTTCAGCAAAATAATTTATATTTTCACAAACATCTCATAAAAAATAAGCCTACAAATCAAAAAAGCTAAAAATATGTACATTTTTTGCACAACAAATACATAAAAGATTTTGCAGTGAGAGAACACTTCACTACTATGCTGCAAAGCTAAACGGCTAAAGTTTCACACTACGCGTTTAATTCGTTGATGCGTTAAAGCACCTGTCAAAAAAGTAGAATTAGTGTAAAATGTTATTGAGAAGTTACGCAGCAAACGCGTATAATGTACGTATAGAAAGCATCAAGTGGGACTACTTTCCACATTTGCATGCATCTTGAAGAAAGGTGGCGTTGTATGGAACCCCAGGTATGGATTTAAAAGAAACCCTTTATTATTCCGTTTTGATTTTATGTTCTGCTTTTGAATTTGTTATTTCATTTAGTTGTTATGCATAAAATAGGCATCGAAAATTAAATTGTTTTTCAAAAATCTATAAAAAAAATAGTATAAGCGTTTCGATAGTAAAATATCGCCGATAACGATATATCGGCAAAACTGAAATATCGCCGATATCTATTTAGATATTCATATTTGGACAGGCAGTTTACTTAAATCCAGAACGTATATGTCATAGATTACATAGATATGAAACTCGCTTGTCAAAAACCCAAGTCTGTTGTCAAAAAAAAAAAAACTTAAGTGATGAGAATGTGTAATAAAATTTGTGTTATTGTGTTAGTTTGAAATAAATATTCACCACATTCCAAGCAAACACAAATAAAAGGTTTAAAAAAAATATCGATTTTATTTGAATTTTTTTAAGAAATTCATAAAAAGTTCTCTTTTTTTTGAAAATGCTACTAGTTCTGAATAATATTTAACCATATTATAGCAATATATATATTTCAGAATGGGTTTAATTAAATATCCTTATTAATTTCAAATCAAGCTTTACTGTTTGCTGGAAATATTTCACTATTTCAATGGTATTTACCTAATTATATAAAATAAGTGAGAAAGCCTGACCACATTATACCCTACAACAAACACAAATTTTCGAGAGTGTACCCTTTTTGGGACTAATGTGCAATCGTGGACGCGCCAAGATAAAATTATGTTATTACTCTAAGATTCATGTACATATACGAGTTCTACGATTATCTAGATAGCTACATTTGAAATAGATGTTTTGTTATTAGTTTAAGATTCATGGACTAGTAGGAGTTCTTTGTGCCGAATATTATTTAGATATCTACATCTGCATAAGATTTTTTTGGAAAGCGTTTGTATGGTCAATTCTGGACCGACATGTCATGACATTGAAGTTATCGGCAATAAATTTCATGTCAATAACATGACATGTGGTCAACCATAGTCCGATTCAAATAAAATTTTGTTAAACGATTAAGGTTTGAATAAAATATTTTTGGGCCAAGTTCAATTCAATTAATTGAAAATTTATTTCAAAACAACTAAAATGTTAATTAAATCAATATAAAATTTTTAATTTTTTTTCAACTAAAAAAATAATTGATTCAATTATTACATTAACTAAATTTAAATACTTTTTAAACCATTTTTTTTAATTGTTAAATCACTTTTTTCTGTGTACGATACTTTTCGTTTTTAGTCACTACCGTTTTTAGCCACATTAAAGATATAGTCAATTTTATCTGTATTTTCTGCCCAAAAATAAATACGTATGTACAATTGAAAGTATTTACGATATAGGCCATTTAGCGATATGAGTACATTTGCCATATATGCGATTTATCAGCAGCTAGCAAAGGCAGAAGTAGAACAAAATATAAGCGTTATAGTCACATTAAAAAATTTTGAGTTCTTTTCAGTTTTCGAGGCCGCAAGCCATATAAAAGAACTAAGAAATAAATCCTTTTAATTTTTGTCACCAACTCTCTACTCGAAAAAATGTGTTTCTGTCTTTGGTATCAAGGATGAAATATCTTATTATTATTTTAACTATTTTTTATACAGTATGCAACTCTGTTGCAAAACCCTAAGCCAGCCTACTGGCGGTGTAATAAAAACATATAAATTTTTTATTTTCTATATTCTCATATTTTGATTGTAATCAAATTTGATTATACGCCTCATAGTGACATGCATGTGAATCAGGTATGAGAATCATTAGCGATATAGTCCACTATTTGTCTGTAACTTAAGGATGTGTTTAGAGGTACTGTATTGGCAAATAATTTATAAGCGAAATTAAGAGAACATATTGTTATCATATTGACGGGCGATATTTCCCTTCCCCCTGGATCCGCCCTTGGTTCCCATATAAACCTTCTTCGTAAAATATCTTAAGATAAAGGCGAATAAAACTCTTAAAGAATATGTGTATCTTAATTCTATTCGGCACAAGGAACTTTTACGTGAGTCTAATTGAGGGAGTCTGAGTAATTTTGTTCTGTCGGGTCCATGATTGCCCATGGATGCCAAATAGGGTACAGTCTCGAAAATTAGTGTTTAAGACTGTGGTGAATGGTATCATATGGTCGGGCTTGACCGACTATACTTCCTTATTTGTCTGTTTTCATAAACATGTTTATCTTTATACAGTGTACTCTCTCTCTATCTCAACCGGAAACCGAAGGGACTGACGAATTTGTCCGCTTGTAAGAAAAATGCGAAAAGAGTAAAAATAATTTGTAAAATACATTCATACCCAGCAAAAAATTTCCAATATTTGGAAGCAATAAAATTAGAAACAGCATCCAAAGTGCTTCATCTGTTGCTTCTTGAAATTATTGACGTTCACAACTGCAATGTGGAAGGCATATATTCAACAATATTTGTATAGTGATAAAAAGAATCAAAAAATTAAATACAAAGTTTTTAAATTGCTTCTTAGGTGCTCAAACACATGCACCAGGTTTTATTTGTGTCATAAATTTTTAGGAGAAGGAGAAAAATAAATGGCTTTCTCTTGTTAAGTTATATAAATTATAAAAAAAAAAACTAATTGTATGTGTCGTTGACTATACTGCTGCGTTGAAGCACTAAAGTATGGCGAATAGTTAAATTTTTACTCATGATATATTTATCAGTTCCTTGTTAATTGCACATATTTCATTAGTGTGTCCCATGGTGAATTTTTATAGGTACCCCAGTATTTTTTGAGAGCTTATAGGGTAAAGTATTTTTGTGATTTTTTTTCAGATTTTTCGGAAGAGGTTTAGAAGTCGCTAAAATCGAATTTAACCCGAAAATCGGGTTTTCTCGACTTTTTTAAATTTTGCAGATTACTCGACCCATTAGCACGATTTTCTTTGTTACTAAGTCAATTTTTTTAAAGAAAACTTCTCAAACTTTACTTCTCTGTGCAGATATTAAAAGTTTCGGTTATTTTTTTGCTCATTTGGGTCCCCTTAATCACATTTTTTTTTGTAAATTTAGCATAAATTTGAAAAATAATGCTTTGTAACTTTTAAAATTTATATTGAAGTTAAAAAAAAACTAATGGTTCAGTTTAAAAGGTGGATAAATTCTGAGTCATTGCAAAAAAAAATAATTGAATTTGCCCTTAATATTCCAAAGTTATACCCTCTTTAAGTTTTGTACCCATTTTGGGATGTAATGGGTCTCATGCATAAAACGTGAGCTTGAGCTCGGACTCGATTTTTTGAGTAAAAGGTACTTGTCGCATGCATAATAAAATTTAATATATTTGCTTTTCCTCACTGCTAACGTTTGATCTCGTCTTGCTCAGTTTGAACTAAGTTAGACGAGCTTGTGCTCATTTTCATATGCATAAAAACAAGCTTTTGCTTTCTTTTGTGAGTTCTTGCTCAAATTTTGTTGAGCCTGCCTTATAGTTGACTCGCATACACTAAAAAGGAATCATGGCTGAATATTTTGTGCCACAAAGAAATACAAAATGTTATCAACAGCGTAAAACAAATTTAGCAAGTGAGGATAAACAGGTTTGTATTCTTAATTATTAATATTTTTTATATAATTAATAATAAATTGATAAATACAAAGGTTTGATGATAATAGCATCTGTTGGTTGGCTAATTTTTTTTTGAGGAGTCAGAAGAAACACGCGATGGTGCCCTCAGCAACATTGATAAAATTCGACTGTATTTAAGATTTTGTGCAGATCCTGGATTCCAAAATGGTATAGCCACAGATATGGGAGTCCATGAATCAACTGTGTCGCGAACTCTAATGAAATACTTCTACAAAAACTGCAATATTATGTTGTTGGCCCAGGAGCATTACTTTTATTAAGAAATTACCTTACAGGTCCCAAGCAATTTGTGGAGGTAAATAACTCCAAAAGTCATGTTGGATCGGTCGAATATGGTGTTCCGCAAGGAAGTGTGTTAGGTCCACTTTTATTTACTATTTATCTTAATGATATAAAGAATCTTGGTTTATTTGGAAACTTATTTTTGTATGCTGATGATATTTGTTTATTTTATCCATATAAACATGCAATAGCTCTAAAAGCCCATATGGAACGTGATGCATCGTTGATGACAGAGTTTTTGAGGTTAAACAAACTCATTTTAAATACTGATAAAACTAAAATACTGCGATTTAAACCTTATTTAAATGATATAGAAGTGTTTAGCATATATATAGACGGAAGAGAAGTTTGTGAAAGCAGTTCAACGAAATATCTTGGTGTATACATACAGAATAACTTATCATGGGATATGCATATAGAACATCTGAAATCGAAAATTACCTCAGTTATTGGATTTACATATGTATAAATTTAAGAACAAATTTGACTCAAAAACAAAATTGATTATATACCAGGCCCTAATGCATAGCCATTTAAATTATTTGCCTATAATTTATGGTTACAAAAAGAGTAGTGAACTTAAATCATTACAAAGGGTTCAGAATAAAGCTTTGAAAACAGTTTTTAATTTGCCATTACGATATTCAACTTTGAGCCTATATAAAGATGTTGCTATTACGGTTCTGCCAATTTATGGGTTATATAAAATGCAACTTATGCTTCATGTTTTTAAATCATTGCATAATATTGGTCACCACACCATAACATTCTCCAGAAATCAAACTGCATTTAACACCAGGAATAATATGAATCTACGAATTGCTTGGTGTAGGCTAGAAACTACTAAGCAGCGTGTAGAGCATATGGGTAGTTTAGAGTATAATAACCTTCCTCCACATTAAAGAAATAAAGAAAGAATTTCGATCTTTAAAAAAAAATTAAAAGAACATTTATTGCAAGATTTAGAAATGCTTCTTTTGTGAAAACTTTATATACTGTACATTTTTTTTTTCTCAATTGAGAATATTGGTCTCATATGAATTATTATATTCCATATTCATTTAAATTTTGTTATTTAATTTTAAATATTTAAATTTTTTTTTTTTTATTAATTACCTTTTTTTTAATATGCTTGTAGCAAAGAATTTTGTTGTTACCAACTCGCCTCAATAATGTCCAAAGGACGCTGAGGCACAAACTATTGTAAAATATATTTTTTTTTTTGAATAAAGAAGAAAAAAAACTATTGCGGAAGTTGCGAAACTTATATCTGCCAAAGCAAGCGAGTGGATAAAATTCCCGAAAGATGCTCAAATGAAATGGCAAGCAAATCATTGCTTTCCATTTGCAATTGGAGTGATTGATTGTACTCATACAAAAATTTAAAAATCCACAAATCAAAGCGATGAGTATATTTGCAGAACAGGCTTCCACTCTATAAATGTGCAGGCAACTTGTGATGGAAAATAACTTTTTACAAGCGTTGACATATCCTATTTTATTGACATATTTATATTTTATTATTATTATTTGATTCTACTTCACTTTCACTTGACGACATTTTTGCACTTTAATAACAATTAGACGTTTGATCTCCCTTTGATCAAGTAATTGCAATTGGTTTGAACTCATTTTTATGCATACGAAGTTGAGCAAAACCTGTTGCTGTTTGATCGAACTCGACTTACGAGCAATTGCTCACTTGCCTCAACTCCGCGCTTTTACTCGTTTTTATGCATGAGACACATGTGTTTGCCAGTTATGCTTCGGATTTGTTTTAATGTTAGATATTTAGATATTAGATATTCTTTCAAAATATTAAATATGGGTGGTTTTTTGTTCTGTTGCACAGACTTCAGCAATGCTAGTCCAAAAAATTCTAGGCAGCTTACTTCTCATACCCAAAAAAAAAAAATTAAAAACAATTTTTTTAGCGATGAAGCTCTATGCCCTGCAATAAATTCTGAAAGTCTGTTCCAGAGGTTGTTAGATTAATGTAAGTATTAGCTAAGGCCACGCCGCGTTCTGTGGCATCATTTACCACGTGCAATTGCTGAACTTTGTTCTTTGCTTCATTAAATGATTTGTTTGTATGCGTATTCGCCACATACAAGAACGTGAACTAATTAATACCGTTATGCTGTCGGCTTTGTGCTCATGTCATGTTTAACTCGATAGCGCTTGAAGACGTAGGCTTAGGCATAGCGGTTCAAATTAGGGTTACCGCTCGTCGACCAAAGTCGCAATTTGACCCTTTTTAGCCATCTGCGATTTTTTGTGCGACTTTTTATGTTTTTTTTTTTTTTGGACTTTTTTAATTTTGTTGCGATCTTTTCCCCTTTATTACCAAAAAAAAATCGTCAAAATGAAGAACAGGCATCGTCGTCATAATATTAAAACCAATCAACAAATTATTCTTCGTTTGTTAACATCGTTTTAAATATTTTTTGATTAATTGACATGAATAAAATATTAGACAGCTTTTCAAAGAGGTTCTATTAAAAAATAAACGCAAATATAATATTTTTTGCAAAAAGTGATTTAAAAGCATCAAACATTTAGGCAACTAATCCTTTAATTGCCAACAACGCTTAATGTTTTTTTGTTTTCTTTGATACGTTTAATGTTTGGTTATGTTTTGTATAAATAAATGTCAGTTAAAAAAAAATTGCGACTTTTATTTTCTTAAAACGTTGGCTGCCAAAGCCTTTTTAGAATTTTGATCGTTCAGTAGCAATGTCATTTAACAATTTTGGTCACTTGAGGCCAACAAATTATTTTTGTTCTTTTTGGTTTCCTGGTGCCTAAAAATAAGTTTTGACTACTCGCGACTTTATTTTGTTCCCTTATTTTGCAGTTATAACGGTTTTTTTGTGTCGCACATTTTCGTGCGACATGGCCTGGATGAACATAAAACATTGTGTGGGGCCACCTCGCACGAAAATGTGCGACAGTAATTTTTTGTAGTTTCTGAGTTGTATTTGATATTTTTGTTTTATTTTATTATTTATTTATTTATTTTTTTCCAAGTTCAGAATAATTTATAGAATGACGCGAAGAAATGTAAAAGATACCGAGATTGCAGATATATTGCAAGATGTGGTAACTTCGGACAGCGATGACGACGATGGAGATTATTCAAGAGACGATTCAGAAATTGATATTAATTGGCTATCAAATGAAGACCCCAATTCAGCTACTGATTCTGAAGATACAGGGTTTAATCTTTTTGATGATGAACATGAGGAAAATCATGGATATGATGACGAGGATGAGCAGCAAGCAGATGCTGGAGACGATGATAATACCATGGATCCTAAATCCAAGGACATTCAAATAAATTGGGCTTAGTTTTCTTCCAGACAAAAAACTTTCCCGTTTACTGGCAAATCTGGACTCCTTATAGATGTTGCGCCAAATATAAGTTGCATAGATGATTTCAAACTTTTTGTCGATAATGAAATAATCGACCAGATCGTTTGTGAAACAAATAAATATGCGCAACAATAATTGGAAACGCGAACTCTTATGCGATCATCTCGTAAACTAATGTGGAGTCCCACAACCAATCGTGAAATTAACAAGTTTTTTGGACTCATATTATGGATGGGTCTCGTAAAGGTTGGCAGTCTCGATACATATTGGTCCAAAGAATTTATGTTTAATTTTGGAGTTCCCGCAAAACCAATGTCTCGCAATCGCTTTAAACTTTTGTTAAACTTCATACATTTTGCCGAAAATCAAGATATTCTTCCAGGAGAAAAATTAGGCAAAATTAGCCCAATTTCAGACATGCTACAGGCTTATTTCCAGAAAGTTTACATGCCAGGAGAAAATATTGTCATTGATGAAAACATTATACCTTGGAGAGGAAGATTGAGTTTCCGTCCATACCTTCCGAAGAAAACCCACCCATATGAGGTTAAACTTTTTAAGTTGTGCACTCAGGAGGGATTTACTTGGTCGACAATATTGTACTCGGACAAGATCGCCACAGGTGTGAGAGAAACTGGTCTCGCACAAAAAGTTTTTGAAGAACTTTCTTGTCTTCTGAAAGGAGAAGGCCGTTCCCTTTTTGTGGATAACTATTATTCTAGTTATGAACTTGCGCGTTCCATACTACATCAAAATACCCACCTTGTTGGAACATTATGGGCCATCAAAAAGAATTGTCCGGCAGAAGTTATGAAAGCTAATCTGAAAAGAGGCGAGATGGTAGCCCGTGAGGAGTAAAATGGAGTGGCTGTGTTTAAGTGGAAGGACACCAGAGATTTTAGGATTCTTTCGAATCCTAACGTCTCTACCATTACACCCCCCTGTAATGGTAGCCTCGTCGAGCCATCCAAATGTAGACAGTAATAAACCATCCCCCAGTACCAACAACCCACTATCCACCAGAAAGCGAAGGCAACGAGCTATTGAAAAACCTCTTGCTGTTATTGATTACAATAAAGCCAAATTAGGTGTTGATATATCCGGTCAACCGACCTCCTACGCCACCACTCTCAGAAGAGGTGTTGAGTGGTACCGCAAAGTGGCTTTTGAACTATTACTTGGAATGTCTGTCGTAAATGCTTCTATAATATATAAAAAACAAACAAACCTCAATAACCAAGTTTCGACAGGAGATTTCAAATGCTTTGTTGGACTTCATGTCTCCAGAACCCACAACAAAAGGGAAACATTTAATAGAAAAAAGAAAGGACGATAACGGAAACCCCATAAGGCGTGCTTACGTATTGTGTTATGGCATGTTAAAAAAATCTACTGATAGGATAACAGCCTGAGAAAGCTTAAAAAGGACCACCACCTACTGCCCAATATGCCCCAATAAACCGCAACTGTGTGTAGAATCTTTTCCTGAATATTCCCACCAGAAGAATTAATTTTAATAAATTTACATTTTAATTGCATTATTTGTGCACTGAAATCCATTAACAAATTGAATTTGTAATTTTAAGTTTATGGTTTTTCTACTGATCTCCATTTAAATTTACATACATATAAATTTTTATATATTTTTTTTTTTTGCTCATAAATGAATTGATTTTTAAAATTTAAATTTCCAACTTTTTTATTATCCAAAAAAATGCCATTAAACAGCGGCCATGGGAAATACACCAAAATGTTCACCACAGGCCAGAGAATCCAAATTCCATGTAAAATTCCATATTAAAATGTACGAAAATGTGCGACATGGCCTAAGGGTAACATTTACGACGACTTTTTTGTGCAATTTTATTTTTATAAAACGACCTTTTGGCACCACTTTTTAAAAATTACCAACGGTAACCCTGATTCCAATATACAGTAAGAATCTCTTAATATGTGTATTTACTGCAAGCATGCTTTTCCGTTTTTAAGGAATGCCCCTTTACACACACACGTATTGCATAGTGATAAAGCAACGCCGTAAGAATAAGGCCCTAATCATGTAAAACGCAGCGCCACGACAAAGAATAACATTGAAAGCACAAACAATGCCATAAATATTTTGTAATTTTTTTATTGCTTTCAACAGAAATTCATGTACCGTTTTAAAATTTTCAACGAAACAAGCAATGGAGCGTTTGAAATTTAAAAACGCAATGTGAATTTCTGTAGGAAGCAACAACAAAATTACAAAATATTTTTCACATTGTTTGTGCTTTCAATGTCATTCTTTGGCGTGCGCTGCGTTTTATATGATTAGGGCCTAAGAAAACCAACGTTGCAGTGTTGTATTTCCATTTCCAGTGGAAATATCGAGGCAGATAACTGCCATCTCGGCAGTTCGATGGTGGGTATATAGTCCAAATAACATTTGGTAAGCAAAAAAGTATCCGCCTTCGATTATGGGTTGGCTGTCCGCTCAAGAGGGAAAAATTAAAAGTCTACTAAGAGCATTTTTGGGACTGAAAAAAAATGTCGTTAATGGGAGGTGTCCGCTTAACAGGGCTGTATTTTAAGAGAGAGACTACACTGTAATATATTCTAACATTTTTTGTAATTTACTATTTTTCATTGATTTATAAAAACACTTTCGTTTCAAAGAATTTATTATTTCCGTTTCGAAGATCAATTGTAAATTTCTATAGCATATCTTAAGGGTACCATTTCAAATAAGCTTAACTAAAGCCCATCAACTACACATATACATACACATAAATACTCACACTCTTTTGAAGTTGTTTATTCCCAATTTAAATGAAGGAGAAAGAGTTGTTGTTAATCCTTTAAAGTTTTAAAATAGCTTATTTTATCCATTATGTTATTGATTTTAGTATACGAATAAATAAATTTTGTTTAAAAAAGATATTTTTACACTCATTTGAATTTAGAGAAAAGAATAAAACGTAAAAAATAACACAAGAAAATCTTTTTAGGAGACAATATGCACTGATTGATATATACAGTTTCCTTTTTTTTTTTTTTTTTTGTTGAGACGTTTGGAATTTTTCTCTTATATTTTTTTCTTTTTTTTTGAAATATATATTTTTCTTTTCTTTGTATTTGATTTCTTAAGAATGTAAGTATATGTATATGTTACTTCTGTTGTTATTATATTATTCTTATAACAATTTATTAAACGCTTTCATTTTTTGTGGGATTTACGAAATAACACATATTGTAAAATATAATTATAACGATAAATAACGAGTTTTAAGACGAGGACGACGATGAAGGAGACAAAGACGACGACAAAGGCGAAGGAAAAGACGAGAAGGACGATTTTTACGACTACGTTTAAGGACGACAACGAGTTTTACAATAACACAAACATGTATACAGGAACGTTAATGAAGTGATGAAGAAGAGTGTGGTTTAAAACTTTTTTTTAATAATAAACTAAGTTTGAGTAGAATATTATTAATAAATAAAAGTTTGAAAAGAAAATTGTTATAATATTATATTTAACTTTTTTTTTATTTTATGTTTGGCTATTTTTTTTTAGTTATTAAAAATATTTAAAGGAATTTTATTTGTTTTTTTTTTTCTTCTTTTTGATAACAAGGAGGCGTTTATTGTAGTTTTTAGTTGATGGTGGTGGTTTTATTTTTTCCAAGAAGGGGGTTTGAAATTAGAATTTTTTTTTTTTGAGGACTTCTTTTCTATAGTTTGCAAAATTTTTTGTTTCTATTTTCTATAGATTCTTCTTATTACTTTGTTATTATTCTCTTTTTTGTTGTCAATTTTATCACATTTTCTTTAGGGGTTTGTTTTTTCTTAAACTCTTTTTTTTACTATTATTTTACTGCATTTGCTGCTGTGTTTTTTTTTTCTGATAGTAACCTTGAAGAAGATTTTGAAAAAGAAAATATAAAAGAAAATAAAATTATTTATTACAATTTTGTAGGAGAAAATTAGTTGTAAATTTGTTTAACATTTTGTTTAATTTGAATTTTTATAAATTTTTAAAGACTTTTTTAAACTAATTTTGGGTATCTTTTAATACAAAGCTTTTTTTTGAAGTCACTTGCACGTTGTTTTTTTTTTTTTTTTTTGGGTGTTTGCTTTATATAACGGTTTTTAACTATTACTATTACTCTCACTATCTGATTTTCTTATGTGCTCTCTTACTTTGCACGTACACTGGCCCACACATACACATATAAACTTTCACTCTCTTTTGCTTACTATGCTTCCGATTTTAACTTGTTTGTTTGCTAAAGGTTTATTACTCTTAATGTAACGGTTTTATTTCCAGAGAATTAAAGCTTTTTGTTTTTTTTTTATTTAAAAGAAAGAGAATAACTGTTATTGCCTTAAATTAATTTAACTTTCCAGTTAAAAGAGTTGCCATATATTTTATTTTTCGATTTTCTTTTATTTCTGGTTTTACTAGCTCTTTTTACTGTCTGTATGTGTGTGTGTTGTTTTTAAGTGTGTATGTGTTTTTAGTTTTTTATTTTTTTTTTTTTTTTTTTTTTTATTTTAAGAATTTCATATTATGCTAAGATTTTATTATTGGTTGCTTCCTTTTGCTTAAAGTCTTATTGTTAGCACACAAACGAATTAACGATGACAAACGAATTGTCAAGAACTGAAGATACAAAATCAACGAACAAACTTTTTTGTAGGGGGATTTTTCTTTACACCGAATAACGGTATGTGTATTTTAGGGAACTTACAGGAGATTAAAGAAAGAAAGAAAAAAATTACTGAAAAGACAAATCAAAAAATTAAGTACAAAATTTTTGAATTTAAATTTTGAATTTTCAAGGAAAATCTGTCAATTTTTTAGAAACTTTAAAATTTTAACAAAAACAAAATTTTTTATTAAAATTCTTTGAAATTTTTTAATGTTAAAAGATTTTTGAACATTTCACTTTTTAAATTTGAAAAAAAAAATCTTAACAATATTTAGATCCTTTCATTTTGTTTCAGCGACATTTTCTATATTTTTTTTACCCTCTTCTAGTTTGAAGTCACTAAATCATATTGTTTTGTCTAATTTTTTTCTGTCAAGTTTTTGTTTGTTAAACAACATACCTTTTAAATTATATAACAGTTGCCGTAAAACAAACTCAGAAAAATTTTTCTAGTCCAGTCCATCTTTCCAATTTTTTTTCATATGAAACAAAATTAAGTTTTTTTTAACAAAAGCAATTCAAGTGATTAAGAAAAAAAAACGAATCCTTTAGAAATTCAAATTTTCACTTTTGCCAGAAAAAAGGAAGATTTTGTTTTTAAATCTCATTTACAAAAATTTTTTTAAATTTTCCGATATATTTTTATAAATTAAAAAAGAAAATCCTTATTTAAAATTTTCTTGTTTTTTTTTTTGGAAAAATCTCAGGGTTTTGATGTATAAAAATTTTTTTCGCTTGTTTTTCGTTATACGTGTATATGGAGATGCGCAAGCGAAAATTTCTTTTGTTCTTATGCGATTTTTTTTCAGATTTTTCTTTTGCACCCACAATTTTTTTTTATAGAAAAGATTTTTTTTTTTTTTCTTTTTTGTTAGTTATAAAAATTTTTATGTTATATAAACCATAGTTTGCTGTTAAATTATTTCGAATAAATTTTCACTCAGCTTACTTTTTCTTTTTAGGGGTTTTTCAATTTTCTTTATTTTTCAAGTAAAATTTTCTATTAAATAGTAGAGCTTTTATTATCAAAATTTTTGCCTTTTTTGGTTTAAATAACAAATAGTTTTGTTTCAAATTTATTTAAATAATTTTGTAGGTATTCCATTTTTTTTTTGTTGGCTGGTGATTTTTGTGTGTAGTAGAAAAAAGAAAAGTATAAGGATTGCGCGTCGCAGGATTTTAACCGTACTACCCTGCTTCTTGGCTGATGGCCCCAAATGGCACTGACTGTAACACAATTGCAGATGGCGCTTAACTGGAAGGTAATACTAAAATACTATACTACGCCATTTTCGAATGAAAATAGCAAAGAGCTTTTGCCATAAACTCTAGTGCTCTTAGCTTACTCATTCTCTCTCACCCACATTTGCCAGCTCTTAAGAACATGTTTTCCTTTTACTTTCACAGGTAATTCTTTATTTTTGAGCTTTCTTTATATTCCAATCTTTACTCTTTTGTTTAAGTTTATTCATTTTCAAATTCTTTTATGTTGTTTATTTTCTTTATTTTTTTTTCTCTATTTCCATTTCCAAAAAAAAAAAAAAAATTTAAATACTCGTACACACATTCTTACTAAACTTTTTATCCAAT
This sequence comes from Pollenia amentaria, assembly GCA_943735925.1. Taxonomy (NCBI): domain Eukaryota; kingdom Metazoa; phylum Arthropoda; class Insecta; order Diptera; family Polleniidae; genus Pollenia; species Pollenia amentaria. The sequence goes on along the minus strand of OX031010.1, from coordinate 174,236,292 downwards.
TTTTGATTTTTTTTTTCTTATCGATTCAAATCATTCTCCTTTGTTTGTTACATTTTCGTTTTTTTTAAATCTATTTTCTCCCTTGATGACAGATGTTCACGCACTTTATCATGTGCTTTTGTTAATAAAGAGTCGCTTTTTGTTGTTGTTCTTGATTTTCCTTTATGCCTTTATCGCTGTCATTTGCATTAGAAGTTGATTTGAATTGGTATTGCATTTTTATTTTTAAGTTCTAATTTTTTTTTTGTTTTTTTTTTTATTCCCCTTTAACACTTGACTTATATGCCTAATCATCGTTAATCCTTTTTTAATCCTTCTAATGTTGTTTTTGTTTGTATGTTGTTTCGTTTTTATTTCCTCGTCGTTGTTTATATTTTTTTAATGTCGCAGCTTAAAAGTTGTTGGTTAATTATACCTTTTAGTTAAATGTTTTTTATGTCTCTTGTTTGTGCATGCCCTGCACCCTCCAGACTATTTTACATTCCGAAAAAATCCCCGTCTGGTGTGGTGATATCGTCGAATCTTATATCTTCAAAAATGCAGACGGATCTTGCATAACTTTCAATGGAAATCGTGAACACACCATGATCAAAGATGATTTGTTTGAAAATATGGATGACGTTGATCCGGGCGAGAAGTAGTTCCACACTGCTAGAAAAGGCTTCATGACGCTGATGTATTTTGACATCAGTACTATGGCAAGTGTCTTTGTTTTCGACCCCATGCCAAAATGTCGTCAGGTTCAAACATTGAAATTATTTCATTAATGTGATCATACTTTGGCATCACAGAGCCGACGAAGCGGAGTCTAGTAATGAAACATTTTATTATTGCGATGACTCAGTAACATCGTAGAAAGGACTCATTAGGCTCAATTTAATGACAAACTGTCATTGCGATTGACTTTAGTCAAAGTGATGTACTTACTTACACATGGGGTGCCCTGGTGGACAAGTTGTTAGTGAGCTAGTCTATCAGCGCCGGGGTTGCGGGTTCGATTCCCGCCAGAGACTCTGGTCTCCTGCAGATAAGCGTAAAGCTTCGCGGGATTAGCATAGGGAAAATTTTAATTAAAAAAAAATGTTTATTTCACTTTTGCCAGCAGCATGCCCAATACCGTTTTCATAGTCATTCTAATTTTAAAATTTGATGTATTTGACTAAAAATATTTAAAAAATAGAATATGGGAATTTTCGGTACTTATTTTACTTTTTTAATATGAAAATAATGTTAATAATATATTATGACATGAAATATTATGTTATCGCACTGATGACAGTTTGTCATTGCACTGATGACAGTTTATCATCACACTGATGTCATGATATATTATGTCATTGCTCTAATGACAGTTTCTCATCGCGCTGACGGCAGTTTGTCATCGCACTAATGACAGTTTGTCATCGCACTGATGACATGATATATTGTGTCATCGCACTGATGACAGTTTGTCATGGCGCTGATGACAGTTTGTCTGTACTGATGTCTTAATATATAAGCGTTATGATGCCTTTTCTATCAGTGTACACAAAATGTGGCATCGAGTTTATATCACTGTGGTCATAGCGTAGATGACGCATAAAATATGACAAAATGTTATGATGACGTTCGTCATTAGATTGATGCCCCTTTTTGCCTCATCGATGCCATTTGTAATAACATTGATGTCACAATTCTTATGTTTGGGCATCATCAATATGAACATGAATTCTCCTATGAGTTTAGAAGGATGGCGCTACTTGCCATACAACGACTGCAACCATCGACTTATTTAAATCAAAATTGGGCGTTAGGTTGCTTTTAAGAAACCAAAATGTCAATTGGCCCCCATTGTCTTGCAATTTGAGGTCTTATAAATATTTCCTGTGGGGATGGGTAGAGTCACTGGGTTATGATTATAAACTAGCAACAATTGGAGCATAGAAGGCCAACATACGGTCAGCAGTGCTCAAAATACAAAACAATTAAAAAATTTGTTTTTAAAGTTTATTGAAAACGATATGTTTATATTGTATTAAAAAAAAAACTCAACAATAAGGTAAAATAAAATATAAGATCAGTTCCATATAAATTAAAATAAATTTATCTTTTTAATAACGTTTTGGCTATAAAAATAATTTTATTTATTTTTAATGTTTTTTTTTATTTGAAACAATTTATTTGACTACATCATACTAAATTGTTTGTCCAATTTTTCGACCAAAAAAAAAAAAAAAACATATGCAATTGTTAACAAAATTTTGGAAGAAGGAATATGCTTCACTAATTTTAAAATTAAGTTATGGATTTTAGTCGAACTGTTTGGGTTTTAATCTAAAGATACATATATAATTATTTTGGTTTAAGTTGATTACAGCTAATTTTTTTATTTAAATTATTTTTATTTAGAAAGGAATTTTAAATATTATAATAATGGAAAGACAAAAATAATTTTGGCTGCACATACATACATACACACATATGTACCTTCAGTCCTAAATGCGCTAATGCCACAATTTTTGAAAATTAAGTTTTTGATGCAGTTCAATAGAGTAAACAAAAATACATCGTTTGAGGATAAAAATACAAATATTTTTTTCTAGTTCTTGTTTTGAAACGATATGTAAAAGTTCTAAGTCTAAAAATGCTAAAGAAAAAGCGCTAGAACCCATTAAAATTTCAAAAAAAAATTGTTAATATTTGTTATTGATATAAATAAAATAATTTTATAGTATATTTTATTTTTTGCTAATTGACATACTAAAATGTACATTAAAAGTATAAAATATATGTATAATAGAAAAGGTGATAAGTCACAAAAAACTTTGTAAAACATAAATGTATTATTTTTAGTTGGTTTGCAAGCCAATAAAGAGTAATCAATAAAGCAAAACTGGATTTACAGACTTAAAATATATTCAGAACTAAAGACCTTAGAAAGTTTTTTCTCCCTCCTATAAAATTTATACATTTGACTACATCCTTTTCGACTGAAGGTAATTATATATACTTATATAGGTACATTATATTAAAAAAAAAATTACGGACTCACCTTTGTTTCACTCATTTTTATGTATTTTTGTATATCAAAGAACTTTTCTTATTAATGCACTTGAAATTTGACAGTTATATAATTCTTCTTTGGTGAAGGTAGAATGGCAATGCATATAAAATTCCAATTCAAATCCTACTATTATGAAAATATGATACGAAAAACGGTTTTATTCATATGTATATAGTAAATAATTATCATAGCACAAATAAAAATATTGAATATACTAAGGCTTATTAATAATTCAACCGCTTTTCGGAAATAGATGGCACTTGCTGGGATTGAATGTAGAATAATATGTAATTAAAATTTAAAGAGCTCGGCAAAAGTACTACACAGTGCTTTTTTTCTCACAATATCATTCGCTCTCACTTTGTAAAAAAAAAACAAAATCATTTATTCTCGTACGAACATTCAAACAAGAAGGTTCTGTTGACGCTTGCTTAAGAATAACACTGCGAGAAATGTTCAAGACAGAATGGGAATTTGATTTCTTGTTTGCCGAAAATTTTTTTTATTATATTATATTTTTTTATATATTATATTATATAAATTATTATCTGATCACTAATTCCACTATAGTAATAAAAAGGATTACCCAGTTTTGGTGTTTAAAAATATTAATGTGTTCTTATAAAAAGAATTAAAAACTCTGCTAATTTTTTTCTTGAGTTTGATTATACATTATGCTGTTAAAAAAAATTATATATTTATTTGATGATACGTCATTTTTAATTTTGTAAAATTATATAAAAATACATACATATGTAACGTGAATCCTAATCAACAAAAATTTTAAATTTTCAAATAATATCTACATTGTTTTGCGATATGTGTTTTGTTTGTGAGAAAAATTCTTTGATGCCTGTAAAAGGGTCCCTTTTTCTTTCGTTAAAAAGACGTACCTAAATGCAGAAATTATTAAGAAAAAAATTGCCACAAGAATTTGTTGGTATTTTGTACTTGTAAAAACATTTTTGTTTCTGTACCAATCGCGTACCAATCGTGTTTTCTTTGAAAACACTTTTCTTAAATAAGTAAAAATATTTAAAAAACAAGTTAAAAAAGTCGTTTTCCTACAATTTATGTGTAGACCTATACACATAAAAGCAAATGTGACAGCAGGTAAAATTTTTGTGTAAGAAGATGTGTTTTATTGATGTATTAATGAAACTTTATTGTTTAGCACTATTTTTATTGCTTACTTTTTTATGCTACAATTATATGACCGAGTCCAAAGAGTTACACTTACTAATTTATGTATAATTAACGTAACTTTGACCTGTTATAAATTTTTGCAGGCAAACTCAGGTGCTCATTTGGTATTTTGTAGAAAGTTATGATATACCATTAGCCAGAATTAAAATGTATGCACAGATGTTTGAAGTATGAGTAACCCAACAACGTGAATACCCTTTCTATTTTACTTACCACTATGAATACTAGGGAGATCGGACGGTTATTATTCGACCGGTTTTAACCGGTTATTTTAGCTTTGCCCAAGTCGGTTATTTTAAAATATCCATTTTTCGAATATCGAATAAACCGGTTATTTTGGTATAATAAACCGGCTATTTTAATAATATGTAATTCATATACATTTTACTTACTCTTGTTGCAAATGTACCCGTAATTTAAGTATTTTTCTAATAGAATAGGTATTGGACAAACTTAAACTTTTTTTACAAAGAATGTCAAAACAAAATATTACTGAAGTAAAAAACATTCTGAACAATGTCAATACAAACCTCTTATAAAAGCGAATGTTTTTGTTAGTTAAAAAGTAAATAGTAATTTGTACTAGAGTATTCTAAATATTAAATATATTCTTATGTAGTATTATCTCTAGATATTTTGAACGGAATTAAATAGACAAAGTTAAGTGCTTGAAGTACCCTAAAATTTATGTTGTAAAGGGTTTTCAACGTCACGACTTATTAATTACCTTTAATTAGTCCGCATGCTTGACATTAATGTACTCCAAATAAAAATTAACTCCGTTCGAAGTAGTTTTAAATAGACAACAAATAATAATTAACTTAAAGACGCTGCCGAAAATGAATCATTGGGTGAAATATTAACCCGTTGTGTTGTCGAGGACGGAATGCCTGTAAAGGCACTAAGAAATCTTAATAAGGGGTAGCATATCGTCATGCTTAAAACTACAACATTCCGGCGGAATCAACGATATTGAACAAATTCATCAGTTTTGTTTATTAAAACACCAAGAGCTAAAAAACTAAATTTAAGAAATCAAACAATGTCATGGAAGGTCTGAAATTGTGGTCGACGAATAGACAAATATTTCATACAAAAAGCATGTTCATATTACTATTCGTCTTTCTAATACTTTCGAAATAATTTGAAATATATAATACTGGCTAAGAGATTTTTTTTTGCAACTTTCAAACATGCTTAACTCCCAACAAATTAAAACTCATTTAAAATAAATTTGGTAGAAACTTGAAAGCCGTTTTAAGGCCCATAGGTTAGGTTACTGAAATTTGTATTTAAATTTATTAAATTCCTATAATTTTTTATTTGCTTTTGGAAAACGTTTGTCTAGATCAAACATCATTTAATAGTTTTTAAATTACATTATATAATTATCTTCTTACAAAAAAAGCTTAGTAAATAAATAGAAATTGTTAAAAAAAAAGTTTAAAGTTTGATCAATTTACTGGCAATACTTTTCTTAGATTTTATCATCAAATATTTGTTAGGTCTGAACATATCTAAAGTCATATCTATGTATTTTGTTGGTTCCGCACCTTTTTGAAATGTTTTGTTGTTATTCAAATTAACGTTTTATTACAAAAACTTATTTGATTTTAGTGTTTTTATGTATTCGAATTAAAACCGGTTAACCGGTTATTTTAAAAATGTTTAACCGAAAACCGGGTTTTTTAAAATAGCAACTATTCGTAATATTCGAAAACCGGTTATTGAAAAAAGTCGAATAATCGATCTCCCTAATGAATACCCTAACTTTTTACTAAAATAACTTTTTCACGTTATAATTCCCATGTAATTTATTTTATTTTTGAATAAATAGACCAGGGAAATCCATTTCTATACACAATTGTGTATACCAGAGCCCGGCAAAAGTACTACACCGTGCTCGTGCTGCGAGAAATGTTCAAGACAGAATGGGAATTTGATTTCTTGTTTGCCGAAAATTCAAACTCTGATTACAAATCTTAAAAATAAAAATGTAATTTGTTTTAAAAGAATAAATGAAATATATGATGAATTTTCTAATAATTATAGACTTTAATATATTAGTTTACTTCAAGGCATATTAGATAATTGTAACAATCGTTTTTCGGATTTTTCTAATATTGAGTGTTTATTAGAACTGCATAGCAATCCTTTAACATGTGATGTCAATAAACAGGGTAATGACATCAGAGAAGAACTTTTGAAAATGCGTTCGTATTTAAATACACCGTTGACGGCTGGGGTGGAATTCTGGAAAAATTTAAACGAAGAGATATACTTAACAACTAAAAATGAAATTTTTAAATTATACTCTATGTTCGGGTCAACATATATATGCGAGTCCTCGTTTTCAATTTTAAAGCTAATTAAAACTAAACTTAGAAATAGTTTAACAGATGAACATTTAGGGGATGAAGTTTTTGAAAATGTTATTACAAATAATGAAAATTAGTTTTTAACAAAATAAATTAAATTTAATGGTTGTTTTCCATTCAATTTTTCCTGAAGAATCGTTTAAGTTTTATGAAAGTAATTAATTTCTGAATTTATTTTTGTTTTAATATATTAACACATTTTTATGAAATTATAGTTTTTTTTATTTTTCTTTAAGAATATGATTTATTTAATTTTAATTATTTTTTTGTTTTCTATTTTAAATAAAACATACGCTTATGTTTTCAGTTTTTACATTAACAGCCAGATTGATTTTAACAATAACAAAATAACACAAAAATTTCTTTAAGTGCTTCTGAGAGGGAGAGTTATTATTCTCTCACAAAAAACAAAAAGTCTGCATGTATGTGTTGCCGGGCGCTGATTTAAATACAGTAAACTACACCATTTTTCATAGAAATTGAGAAAATTCCAAATGAAAATGAGAATTTCAATTTGAAATTGAGAAAATTCCAATTGAAATTGAGAATATCAATTTGAAATTGAGAAAATTCCAATTGAAATTGAGAATATCAATTTGAAATTGAGAAAATTCCAATTGAATTTGAGAATATCAATTTGAAATTGAGAAAATTCCAAATGAAATTGAGAATTTCAATTTGAAATTGAGAAAATTCCAATTGAAATTGAGAATATCAATTTGAAATTGAGAAAATTCCAATTGAAATTGAGAATATCAATTTGAAATTGAGAAAATTCCAAATGAAATTGAGAATTTCAATTTGAAATTGAGAAAATTCCAAATGAAATTGAGAAATTTTAATTTATAGAAATGAATTATATAATTTTTTTAATATTCATACAACGAACGTACATAACAAACATAATGATGGAAAAAATTAAAATAAATACAAATCGCAGTATTATCATTTTGAATTTTCTCAATTTCATCTGGAGTTTTCTCATTTACAATGAAAAATGGTGTGGATGTTTCATTGGAAAAATATAATAAATAACTATTAAGATAAATACTTGGATACTTATTGAAAATTCGATTAGAGATTCAGTTAAAAACAAAAAAAACTTGTTGGGATTTCCAAACATTTTGTACATTCGGAAATTCGTATATTATCGAAATAAGCGAAACATATTTTTATTATTTAGGGGGGGGGGGATTTCCTTTTTTCACCCCCCCTGAATCCGCGCCTGCCCCCAGAGAACCAGAGATAGAGATAATATAAAAATTTAGTTACCCTATACGCAGGCTTGCTTCACTTTAGAAGTATTCCCCCCTTTTATTTGCAGAATAACTCTCAGTCGTAAGACACCATCAGTATGCCCGATATGGTTTTCATAATTATTCTTCTTTTAAACTATTATATATTCAACTAAATAATTTTAACAAATCGAATTCAGGAATTTTTGCCTCTTATTTCACTTTGTTAACTTGAAAATAATGTACGTTTTTCTTCATGTAGTTTTGTCGTGTTTTGTAGTCTCTACAACAAAAGTTGTTTCTACAACAAATATTGGTTTTGGTTTGTTTTAACCCTTCGTCTTACTCATGAGTCTGGGCAGACCTTTTTCAATGCATTTTGAATGGAAAATCAAAACATGTATAGCACGTAGGGTAAAATACTTTTTAGTGTTATTCGTACTTAAATGGTTAAGTACGACTGGTACTAAAAGTATGTACATAGAAAAATCTTAAATTTAGTACGAATTTTTTCTTTATGTGTGCCACATCAATCAGACTAAGTTAAGCCGATAGCATTAACCATCTTTGCATTGAGGACCTCTGTGCCTTGTGACTTATTCGCATAAACCTGCGACAAAAAAAACCCCAACAAGAAAAATTCTAACGGGGCAAATCGCACAATACCGGAGACCAGTTAACATCACCTAAATGCTAGGAACACAACTGGGATGAACGACGAAGTTCGCCCAACACGACGATGATGAGCAAATTCGTCGTATGAAGCACAATAAAGACGAATAACTAGCAGCTTTTATAATTGAGAAAGTTGATTGTTGTTTGTGTAAAGAGAGAGAAATAGTGTGACCATCTTTTAAACAATAATGCTTAAAAATTAAAACATAATCCAAAACTCAACTAAAAGCTATTTTTGTAGCAAAATACTTTGTACAATTATTTTAAATGTTATCCAATAAATACAAAACAATTCTTAAAGTAAAAAGTAATTTTATTTACTAAAATACTTGTAAACTAACACCAAACATGGTCACCTGGTACTGATTTGTTCGGCGTTCGCCGGCGTATGAAATAAAAATAAATTGTTTTATTTGTGGCGACGAAAATTCGCGGCCAAAAATTCGCCGTTCGCCCCAGTTGTGTTCCTAACATAACGTGATATGTCACCGCCAGCACAAAATCGACACCAAACTTTCGGGGTGAATTGGAGATCTCTTGCCGATTGTCCCAAATTCGATAGTTTTGTTTATTGACGTACCCATTCATCCAGAAAGGGAAATTTCTCGCTGAAGATGATTCATCTGTAATTGGTGATTTGGTTAAACAGACTGAATCAAAAATGACTGCCAATTTGATTAATTTAACTTCAACAATATGGCCGATACCAGCTGCCAAATTTCGGAAGACCCTGCTAGAAGACCCATTAGTAAAAAACTTTTAAGAAAAAACGTTAGGCTTTTTCTGCAATAGACCAGTGAGTTTAAACGCACTATTGAACAACATTTAAAAAAAAAAACAATTTGGCGAAAACTAGTTAATCAAGAATATCAATTATTACCAAAAAAATAAAACCAATTATTATAGCTTATAAGCATTTCATAATTTGCAGGTTTGTTGGCGGTTTTGAACGAGAAATGCATGTATAAAAACTCGCTTTAATGCATATACTGTGCTTATAAAAAACTCTCTTATTTTCATCAGCATCTTCAAAAAGAGTTATTTTGCATCGAAAGTGCATGAACACATTCAAGGTTTGATTAAAATTTAGCAAATATACAGCCATGTCACAGAGTACCCAGTAAAAAAAATTTGTCTTTTTCGAAACACTTAAGAGAAAAAGCGGATAATCGAGCGCTTCAATAAGAGAGCTCTTATACAGAAGTGATAACGAATAAAATATACAAAAAGCGGCTATTTTAGTGCTGGCAACGAAGGGGGTTTTAAAGCGAAAAAAATAAAAATATATTATGGTTTACGAAAATGTTTGAAAAAAGGCTTTTAAACCAGTAAAAGCAAAAAAATAATGAATATGTTTATATAGTTAGCCCTTAAAAAGCATTTTAGGAGTGTTTTATTATGTCAAAAGAAGCGCTTATTATCAGCAGAAAATAGTCCTCCAAACCGGGAACACCCCATACAAAATCACCATCAGCAGGTTTGAAGCGATTTGAGGTATGAATTCATACATAAAACCTGCTCCTTTTGGAGCACATTTTTTACTGGGTATATTTATTTATTTATTTAATTTTCCAGTCTATAGATTAAAAATCCATACAGACATAAGTGCTTAAATTATAGTACATATAATAAATATAGAATAATGATATTAACTAATTTGAATTTAAATAAACAATAATTTTTCTTTTTAAGGCATCATTACTATCAGAAAAGTCAATTATATTACATAGATTATTAAATTTCAAGCAAATTTGACGAAAGGGGAGTCGTTGTTAGCGTAAACAGAACGGTAATACGATAAATTTAACGGCTGAAAATTTCGTGTAGGTCTCACTAGAACATTTTAGTTAATTTTGCTTAACAAGTAACCGGAATCGACATCACCGCGTATAAGACCCATTAAACACGAAATACTAAACATTGTTCTTCGGCTTTTTAACGTCGGTAACTTAATAAGACCAAGTCTGCTTTTATATGAAGGTAGTGCAAGCGAATTCCATCCAAGACCTCTTAAACAAAATAAAAGGAACTGTTTCTGTACAGATTCAATGCTGTTGATATATATATTAAAGTATTATGGATCCCATACAATTGATCCATATTCCAGGATAAGGCGAACCAGAGACTTATATAAGTGTTTAGTGACATATGGATCAGAAAATTCTTTTGACCAACGCTTCAAAAAACCAAGAACTCCATTAGCTTTATTGACCATTAATGAAATGTGATCACAGTATTTTAGTTTGTGATCCAATAAAATACCGAGATAACCAATAGTGTGAACTTTATCCAGTAATGTGCCATTTAGTAAATAGCTAGTGTCAAGTTTAAATGAGCGGAAAAATGACATGTGTTTACATATTTTATATTTAAATCCAATAAGTTGTAATTACACCATTGAGAGAAAAGTTCAATGTCAGACCGCAAAATGGATTGATCAATTATATCGTTAAAAGAATTAAACATTTTTACATCATCAGCATACATGAGTATGGTAGAGTGCTGAATAGGGGTATAACCAAAATAAGAACCTATCATTACGGTATGGGCAATGTTATACTGATATTAAAAATCGATATCAGGGGTCATTTCGGTCCAAAAACCTTCGGCATGCAATTTCTAAAACACCAAAAATTTTTTTTTTTTTTTTAATTTTTATTACAAAGTAAAAAAATTAAACTCGGAGAAAACGTACAATAACATTACATAAAATTGTTTGTTTTTTTTAGTTTGACTATTGATTTTTTTTGGTGGGAGACCTTCCCCAAAAAATATTTGTGAGAACATCTAAGAAGTTAATATTAATAAAAATATATGTATTTTTACGTTATATTTTTGTCGCATAAATTGTAATATAAATTTTTATGGTGGGTATCCTTCCCTTGTACCGTTTTTTTGGTTTCTTTTTTTGGAATGCAAGGAATCGCCATTTCATAAAAAAAAAACACGAAATGCAAAGACCAGCATGGCTTTCGACGTTAGAATTATGGATTTCCTGTAAAACTGAAAAAAATTATAAGCTAAAACTTCATCGCGATCGGTGCCGAACCTTTTTCAACGCTCGCGAAAAAAGGAAGGCGCATTTCTTCATATTTTTTTATGCACTATCTCACTATGATAGGTCCTTTTTGATATTTGCAAAAAAATACAAATGGTTATATCCCTAGTGCTGAACAACCGATGGCAGATCGTTAATAAATAATGTAAATAAAACAGGACCAAGATGACTTCCTTAAGGCACACCAGAGAGAACATCGATGAGTTTTGATGTAGCATTCTTAAATTTTACTTGTTGGGTTCTATCTAAAAGATATGATTTAAGCCATTGTATTGCGTTGTTGCTTAATCCCATACGTGATAACTTTTAAAGTAAAATATCGTAGTTAACTTTATCAAATGCTTTGCTAAAATCCGTGTAAATAACGTCTGTTTGTTTATTATTAACAAAACCTTCATTTACAATAGTTGTTAATTGTAAAATGTTAGTAGCAGTGGAACGTGATTTCCTGAAACCATGTTGACAAGGTGATAAAAGGGAAGAGATTTGATGATATAAACTATCAGTTAATATTTTTTCTAAAAGTTTGGGCATCGCATTCAGCTTTGCAATTCCTCTATAATTCGATATTTCCAGTTTACTTCCACTTTTAAACAACAGAGTAATATAAGATTTTTTCCATTCAGGTGGTAAGTAACCAAGTTCAATAGCTTTATTGAAGCTAGAAAACATATTTTGATAGTTATTTGCCCTTTAAGATACAGAAAACTACCATTCCGTTCATGAAAACAAAAATGGTTTCATTCCGCAATAATTTTGCGGAATGCTTCAATAAGAGAGCTCTTATACAGCAGAATAAAATATACAAAAAAAAGCTGCTATTTAAATGCTGACAACGAAGAAGTTTTTAAAGCGAAAAAAAATAATAAAATATTATGGTTTTCGAAAATACTTGAAAATAGGGCTTTTAAGCCAGTAAAAGCAAAACATTAATGCATATGTTAATATAGTTAGTCCCTAAAAAAGCATTTTAAGAGTGATTTATTTGCATGTTTTATTATGTTAAAAGAAGCGCTTATTGTCAGCAGAAAATAGTCCTCCAAGCCGGGAACACCCCATACAGAAATCAGGCTTCCCATCAGCAGGTTTGAAGCGATTTGTGGTATGAATTCATACATAAAACTGGTGGCATGTCATAACGTCCAGTGTCATAGTGTCCATGGACATTATGACACTTTCAAAAGTGTCATAACGTCCATCAAAGTAATGTCGTAGCGTCCGCGGACGTTATGACACTTTGCAAAGTGTCATAATGTCCACAACTTAGCTTATAATATTGTTGATATTCAAAATAAGTAAGTATAATGGTAAAAATTCTTGCAAGCAAGAATGTAAACCAATTTGGGATCATAGCCGGCCTTCGGCCGGGCGCAAAGATTTTCTTCTCTATGGTATAACAAACACCGGCTTCGCTAAGTAAAGCTTCTAAAATCTGCCTTGTTTCCTAACGAAAGCCGACTATGCAGAGAAGCTTTAGTTAGCGAAGCCGGTGTTTGTTATACCATAGAGGAGAAAATCCTTGCGCTTAAAAGTGTTTTCGTTATATATTTAATATATACACCCAGAGAAAAAGCAGCAAAACCATTTTTAAAATTTTTTTTACCATATTATGTTTCATTTAACCAAATTTTTGTCACCGACAACCATATTATGGTTAAATTAGTTTCTTTAAAAATAGTTTTGTTGGTTGGGACCATAATGAAACATGTTTTTCTCTGCGTGTATGTAGATAATTTTTTTGTATTTAACTTCTTTAGTAATTATGGACCTAATGACACTTTTGAAAGTGTCATAATGTCCATTTGCAAAGTGTCATAGTGTCCATGGACGTTATGACACTTTCAAAAGTGTCGCAGTGTCCATGGACACTATGACCCTTTTTGGAGTGTCATAACGTCCATGGACACTATGACACTGGACGTTATGACATGCCACCCATAAAACTTCCTTTTGGAGCACATTTTTTACTGGGTGTTATTAAGATTAGTTATCTTCTCGGGAACTCCTTCGAATCTTAGTGCTTCCCATATCGCCTTGTGTTGTAATGTATCAAATGCACGTTTGAAATCAACGAACACTAAGTAAAGTGGTGAGCACCATTCAACCGATTGCTCCACAATTACCCTCAAACTGTTGTTGTGGTCAATACATGACCTGTTTGGTCTAAAGCCCGCTTGTTCTCTTCTAAGTTGTGGTTCAATAGTGGATGAAATACGATTGTGCAGGATGTGGGCTATGATTTTGTTTACGATATTTAAAAGTGTAACACCCCTCCAGTTGCAGCAATATTGCAAGTTTCCTTTTCTTGGTAGTTTAATTATAAGGTCTTCTCTAGAATCATCCGGAATTTTCTCGTTTAACCAAAAATTGTTAATTAAGGGTTTTATTATAGTCACTGCTACAGTGATTTCTAGTTTTAGAATCTCTGGAGGTATTCCATCAGGGCCTGCAGATTTTTTGGTTTATTATAATTGATTTTTTTTTTTTTTGTTGTGTCAGCAAAAATAAAATAAAATACCACTTATAATATATTGTTTATCAACCATAATATGTTGTTAAAAAAAATAGAAGAAAATATAATTGTTGCTAATCAACCGTACAATTAATATGTTTATAATGTGTAAAACATTAAAACTCAATAAATCAACGTGTCTTTATGAGTGTGGGTCAGTCAGTATATGACCAATAACTTTGCACAATCTCTTTCGTACACTTTTCACGAAACGCTTAAACAGTAGTCAATTTAAAAACAAACTAAACTCTTACATCCTACGACAATTGTTCTCTCGTTAGAAGAGGACATCCCCAGGGTGTTGGTTTTTGGCTTAATAAAATAATATTGTATTTTCTAATGGCTTTCGAAATGAAGCCACAGTTCTTTTTGCTTCGTTTTTCATCCCAGTGTTTTTTTTTTCATCCAGCCGATCATCACCCTTTAAATTCATACAAAGAATGTTAAATTCAGACTACACGTTGACAACTCGAAACCAAAAAAAAAAATAATAAAAATTCTATGCTTTTTATGCCACAAATACAACAAAAATAATAAGAAAACGGAAAATATCCTTTTTCTTCCTATTAAAAGAGGAAATAAAACCATCATCATTACTCTTATCACAATTACAAGTATGTGTTTGAATACGAGCGTATGGGGAAATGTATGTGTGTATGTATATGGAGTGTGAGTGTTGCTGTAAATGTTTGCACTCCGTGAACATTTTTTTTTTATATATTTTTGTTAGAGTTCGTTTGAAAAGTCTACAAAAGTTGACGATTTTGCCATTGATGTCTGACAGAAAACGTAACGAACTTTGTAAAAGGGGGTTGAGAAAAAATCGTAACTTTTTATCTGGAAAAATTCGGAATAGTTTGACACGCCACACAGAGGGATTTTGGTTGCAAAAAAGTAATTTTTCGTGATGCAGTTTCATAGAGAACTGTTTTACAAAGAGAAATCCATTATTTGCTTTCGTAAAAAGTCACATTTTGTACTAGAAGAAATCTAATGAAGTTACTGAAATATTCTACTAAGAAAATTTATAAACATTTTCATGCAACTCAGCCGCTTATGAGAGCTAACATCTTAATGTCGTCATTATTGTATTGACCTTCTTTTTAACAAAAAAAAAAAAAAAAAAAATCAGCCTTATTACGGTTCTCGAAGTCGAAAACGACTCTGTAGTAGATTAAAGTACTCGTAACACACAATCTCTGTTCCTTAATCAACTACAAAATTCGACTTACGTTGTTACCGACATCGAGAACCGCAATAAAACTGAATATTTAAATTGTTTATGTAGTTTTGTGGATATGAGCGAATTAAAAAAATTCTTATAAAATTCAGTGTTAGCAGTTTTCCTGGAAATAAAAAAGAAGTTAGCTTCCTCTACCTCCCTCGTCTTAGTGGAATCAAATAAAGGAAAAGAGGGTACTCCTTGCATTTGTTTAAAAAATCCACGGACATTCACCGATCGCTGAACAACCATACAAATTTTCTGAAAAATGTCCCAAATATTTCAGTACAGGTTTGTGATAGAATATTCGGAATAAATTTAGGCTTAAGCTTTTTTTAATGATATTGCACTTAGACATCGTCCAGATTTGCAATTTTTGTTGCAGCAATTCTTGCGTTTATTGGTGGGCGGTAAGGTAAAGGTGAGAAGACTGGGGAAGGGTACTCAGTTTCATACACTTTGCAATTCTGTTTTGTTATTCTCCCACTTTTTAACTTGAAGTTGTCCGAAGGGGCTGTGGGAAAAATCGCCCAAAGAAAAATGGCCCAAAAAAAGAAATGAAAAATCGCCCAAAAAAATTCCATGTAAAATTGGGCCTAAATTCATATGAAAAGTGACCTAAAATTTTTGGGCTATTTTTCGTTATTGTTGGGTGATTTTTCGTTTTTTAAATTTGGTGATTTTTCATAATGAAAAATCACCCAAAAATGTTGTATGAAAAATGGCCCATTTTTTTGATTTTCTCCTCTATGGTATAACAAACACCGGTTTCGCTTACTAAAGCTTCTCTGCACAGCCGGCCTTCGGCCGGGCGCAAGGATTTTCTCCTCTATGGTATAACAAATACCGGCTTCGCTAACTAAAGCTTCTCTGCACAGCCGGCCTTTGGCCGGGCGCAAGGATTTTCTCCTTTTTGGTATAACAAACACCGGCTTCGCTAAGTAAAGCTTCTAAAATCTGCCTTGTTTCCTAACGAAAGCCGACTATGCAGAGAAGCTTTAGTTAGCGAAGCCGGTGTTTGTTATACCATAGAGGAGAAAATCCTTGCGACCGGCCGAAGGCCGGCTGTGCAGAGAAGCTTTAGTTAGCGCAGTGTCCATGGACACTATGACACTTTTTGGAGTGTCATAACGTCCATGGACACTATGACACTGGACGTTATAACATGCCACCGGGAAAAAATTCGTTTTTGCTTTTTGGGTCATTTTTCATTTTTTTTTGGGCCCTTTTTCGTTTCTTTTGGGCAAAATTTCATATATCACTTTTTGGGTCATTTTTCATGTTCTGTTGGGCGATTCTTCATTTGGGCGATTTTTCATTTTTTTTTTTGGGCCATTTTTCTTTGGGCGATTTTTCCCACAGCCGTCCGAAGGTGTATTTATTTTTATATACATATAAACTATAAAAAGGAGAAGGGGATAAAAATAAACAATTGCAAAAGTAAAATTTACTACTGCAATTTTTAAGAGAATTTTTAAAAATTTGAGCAACAAAAATTGCAAGTCTGGACAAGCCATCGTCCAGACTTGCATCATCTAATCCGTATATAGCAGTATAACACGTCAATCACATGAACATCATTTAGAAGAAGATGATAAGTTAAATAAATGAGAGTTGAAGAATAAAATTTGTAATTATTAAGGAGTCATTTTGTTTTTTTTTTTTTTTTTTTTTTTTTTTTTTTTTGTAAATAGGAGGTGGGCGTGGCTGGTATTGATGAAACTTGACATGCATATGGGCATTTGCTCCGAATGGTCAACCAGGATAGAAAAATAAAATGTTGATAATCATCGTGGTTTATTGTTTATAATTATAAAAAAAGTCTATGTTTTTATAATAGAATGCTATATAAGATATTCTATGATATCTTAGCTGTTTTGCTTGAGGAAATTGGGCTGGAAACTGGAAAATTTAATATTTTCTTTTTTAACTACTTCTAAAAACATTTCTATATTTAATTATTTTACATGCAAAAAAATTTGTTATCTTTGCAGTCTTTCTTTAAAATCTCTCTATTACAATCAATTAAGAAGAGAAAAGTGTAAGAAGAACAAAAAAAGTTCGATGAACGGTTAATTTACGGTTAAAACATATGGCAAAATCGTACGTTCGCCACCCGTACGTTAGCGACCGGTACTTAAGCCAATTAAACAAAAACCAATGGAGATATTTTATTGTGTAAATACTGGATAGAGACCTACATTTATACACTTTTAAAATAAATTAATCACTTTTGAATATTCCGTTCCATTTCGCAGATTTTTACATTTCACTACTGTCAGCCAAAGTTGACTTCTATTTTGCGTACGTTCGTGACCACAAGTTTATAACTATCATAATGAAAACTTGAGTTCGATTAAATCCAACTTTTGCACTAAACAAAATGTTATCGAATCGCAAAAAAAATGCTAGGAAAAGTTTTGTTTTCTATATTATTTGTACATCAAAATCGTACGAACGTACGTTCGTGACCCCAGGTAATGCCCATATGTAATTTTATCTAGAAAGCAAATGTACTATATCGGAAACCATGGCTGGAATAGGAAAAGTTTTATGCAAAAAATGGTTGGCTTGTTTCGGAGGTGGGCGGTTGGTGCGACCGATATTGACAAAATTAAATTTTTTTTTTTAATTAATAAAAAAAAAATAATCGGTGCTAACTTTGAATGATCTAAGACCACTCCTTATATTTTTTGCACAATTATGTATGAAGCCATCCCTCTGTGCGTCATATTGTAGTCAACCCGATTAAACATGTAAAATGATACTTTTTTCCACTAGTCGTAATATCTCAAATCAATATTTAAGAAATTATAAACGGAAAAACAAAATTAATTACACAGAAAAAAATTATCTGTAGTGTTGTCCAACTTTACACAGAAAAACTTATTAATTTTCCCCAATCACCAAATTTATACCAAATTCATAATATCAAGCAAACAATTTGTTGATTTTGCACCTATTACAAAAATGATTATATTGATTACTAAAAATTTTAAAATT
Source organism: Pollenia amentaria (assembly GCA_943735925.1). Classification (NCBI taxonomy): domain Eukaryota; kingdom Metazoa; phylum Arthropoda; class Insecta; order Diptera; family Polleniidae; genus Pollenia; species Pollenia amentaria. The sequence continues at coordinate 174,217,960 of OX031010.1, read as the reverse complement.
ATGAATATTTTTTTTCAATGAATGATATTTTTAATTTTAATTTAAAAAATTATCAAAAAACTTTGCCATTTCAAACAGTGTGTTAATTTATTTAAATAAATATTGACAATTCCCAACAACAATTCTACATGTTTAAATTATTTTATTTTAAACGAGAAAAGTCAATTAAGATTTTTTGTTACTTAATTGAAATTTTAATTAAAAATTTATTTCAAAACAACTAAAATGTTAATTAAATCAAAATTAAATTTTAAATTTTCTTTCAACAAAAAAAATAATTGATTCAGTTGTCATATTAATTAAATTTAAATGCTTTTTAAACCATTTTTTTAATTGATAAAACACTTTTTTCTGTGTACAAATACAAAACTGTGATATAAACTTAAGAATAATGTAGACGGAAAGAAAAAAGATAATTTGTAAGCTGGTTTTTTATATGTTTTGATTATTTTGACGATTTGTTGTATTCATGTAACTAGAATATCGTTGGTCTCAAGTAGAGGGGCCCTAACTCAAATAATTGCAACTGTATAGGAGAAGGTAAAAACATAATAGACACTGTATGTATCATAATGTAAACTTGCTCATACAACTGCTTGTAAAGCCGTTATTCTTTACAATATTGTAATGAATTTTTGTGACGAGGTGTATTTGTGTAAAATTTATTGCAATCACTGGAAAACTCAATTTCGTAAAAAATGCGAGTTAGGGCTTTCTACTTGAGACCATCGATATGTTTTTCCTTTGTATTTATTTAATGCTGCCAGACCAGTAATAAAAATCAATCCCTGAGGAAGTTTGAAAATCCCAACGAAACGTAGGAAATACATTGATTAAATGAGATAAATTGTCTTTTATTTAATTAAGAATAAAAACAAAGATCTTGAAAGCCTGTCTACAGGTAACTATGGGAGAAAATTTTTTTTTTAAATTAAATATCAGCGCAGTCAAGAATGAGAAAAAAAAAATTATCAATAAAAAATTTTAATTAATTTCATGTTGTAAAATTCTTGTCTTCATAAAAATAATTTAATGAAAATTAAATTCAATGAACTTAAGCCTAATTAAAATATTTTAATTTGGATTAAAAACCATTAACAGTTCAATAAAATAACCACAATACTAATATAATTAAAAAAATTCTTTGAAAAGTATTTCAATTAATTAATGTGATAATTGAAGCAATTATTTTTTTAGTTAAAAGAAAATTAAAAATATAATTCCTGATTTAATAAACATATTAGTTGAATAAATGTTTATATTTATTCAAGCTCTAGGTCCTTTTAATATTTATTTTTTATTTTTTATTCTCAATATTTCGCTAACCTTTGGTTAGCATCGTCAGGAAATTAAATATAATTAAATATAATTAAAAAATTTTTTAATTATATTTAATTTCCTGACGATGCTAACCAAAGGTTAGCGACATATTGAGAATAAAAAATTAAAAATAAATATTAAAAGGACCTAGAGCTTGAATAAATATAAACATTTATTAAATTAAATAAGGTCAAATAAAAAACTGAATATAACATATTAGTTGTTTTGAAATAAATTTTTGATTAAAATTTTAATTAAATAACAAAAAACCTTAATTGATTTTTTCGTTTAAAATAAAATAATTTAAATTTTTAGAATTGTTGTTGCTGTTGTAACAGCGCGACCTGAAAAACAAGCATGTTTAAATTTATTTTCTATTCTCTTTCTTATTCTTCGCCCAATAGCTGTGCTACCTCACGTGGGCGGGTTCATAAGGACACTGTTTCTAGCTGGGTTGGGTTTGCACTGCAGTTGAATAGGTGTCGTATGTCGTGTGGACCTATTCCACACGCAGGGCAGAGGTCTGGGATGGTACTATTTATTCTGGACCAGTACGAGTTTAGACGTGTGCACCATCCCGACCTCAATTGTGCCAGAATTGCTGTAATTAAAATTAAAAATATCATTTAGTGAATAAAAAATATTCACAATTTTCAATTTTTACAAGTTTTAGTATTCAATAGATGTAAAATCAACAAATTGTTTGCTTGATTCTATGAATTTGGTGATAAGAGGCAATTTTTTATTTTTTGTTATAAATGCCATAATGATTTTCTTCTAATAATGAGCACAGTAATCTTGAAATATTTAGTCAATAAAAACGTCAGAAATTGTCAAGAAAGCGATTACGTTGAAATGTTTTGCCAATTCTGTGAAATCTTTAAAGGAAATTCCGATATTTGACTTTAAGTTCTGATCAAATTTTAGAGTTTTTCTGACATCATACGAGTACAAGTCGAACAAAATGGTTTGCTGGATTTGCACACACGTGCACACATACTTATGCATACAAATCCTTAAACACATGTATTGACGAGGTAATCAAACAATTTCCGTTGGGTTTTTTCCTCTACTTATAATTTTATTCTTTTGCTATTTTATTACTTTTTATACTTGCGACAGAAAAAAAAAATTAAAAATAACGCGAATGAGTATTCAGGCGTTTCTATAGGATTTTTTTAGCGTAGTTGTTTTCGTACATTTGTTGTAATTTCTTTTGCATGAAAAAAAAACCTTAAACGCACAAAAACTAAATTGTAACCAAAAATCTCCAATGCCATTCAAATCAATACTTTTGTCATATGCTCCCACAAGAAACTAACACCAACAACAAAAGCAAATATAAGCAACAACAATTTAATTTGCAGCTGCTACAACAAAAAGCCGATACCAGTAACAATCGAATAATAATAATAATAAGACCAACAACAGCAACAACAAAACCGTCTTCAACAACAATAGAAACTTGGCAAATGAAAATAAAAAGAAAGTCGTAGCAGAGGTGAAGACAGCAGGGACAGAGGTGACAAAATATTGAATGAGTGAATATGTAGATGTGTTTGTGTGCGAAATATTTGGGGCCATAAGTGGATGAGGGTTAAGGGGATGAAATGTAGGGTGATGACAGGAAACCGGAATGAATATGTCAAACTTATTTGCAAAGCAATTGATAACAACAACTGAAGAAAAAGACGAAAAATAAATAAAATAATAAAATAATAATAAAAATGAAAAACACTTTACGAACAAAATAAGAAATAAAAGAAATCACTAACACACTCACTCATGACAATCAACCCGTATGAAAGCGAAGAAGATGATAAAGCAAAATAGAAATTACTTTTTAGCCAGGAAAAACTAATAATACAGGATAACAATAACAACAAAATTAACATTATACAGTGGAACTGTATTTATATGCTGCGTATCATTTCAAGTACAAGGAAAATAAAGGGAAATCTATTTATAATCTTAAATCTTATTCCGGGAAAACTTTTGCATTAAGGCTATGGAATTAATTGAAGTGTACAAAATTTGTTTTTAAAATTAACATTTTTTTAAGAGCTAAATTGTACAAAAATTGTGTAGAAAATTTTTGTGTGATATCGTATTAAATAGCTGTACAAACTGTCCATGTAATCCGATTCTTGGGTTGCAATTTTTCTGATTTTCTAACTGTTTAAATTCTTAAGAGTTTTTATAAACTTATTAATAATTCAACACCTACGTTATTAGCCAATTTTTATACCCATAATTTTTAGCTCGGTTTTTGAAAGGTCGGTCCTTGTAAGGGTTGCCAGAGTGTGGAATCTTTTACCTCATATACTTAGGAATAATCGTTTGTCTCCTTATACCTATCAAAAAGCATTAGTTGAATATTTCGATACCATTTAAGTTAAATCGTTAACAAAGTGATCTGATTTGCCGTTATTTTGATTGATTATATTTGTATTAAAATTGTTAAAAGTTGATTCCATATTATTTATATTGTTAGAAAAAAAGTAGAGAAATTTATAAAAATACATAACTGAAATTTAGTTCATAGAATAAATTCGAAAAATAAAAAAAAAAAAAAATGTTGAATATAATTAAAAAATATTTTTTTTTTTCGTTATCAAAGTTGTTTTTGGGAATACAATTATTTATTAAAAGATTTTGTTTGTTGTGCTTAATTCCCTTTTTTTAAAAATTGATCAAAAATACTGAAATTTATTGTTGGAGGATAAGCTGTTCCTATGCGCATTTCACTGGTTGCTTAGGCCAGATCATCAGGAAACGAGTTTCCCCAAAAATTTTAGAAACGCCAAAAATGTCAGCAAATAAATCATATTATCATATCATATTATGGCTAAATTAGTCCTCCATCAAGTAGGCACAACCATATTATGGTTGCCTCCGAACATGTTTTGCTTAATAATAACTAAAATATGTTTAACACTTATAATAACATGGTTGATTTGCTGCTCTTGGAAAAGAGGAAAATACTATTGTTAATTTTAAAACAAATTATTGTCATATTTAACCATAACATGTTTAGAGGCAAGCATAATATGGTTGTGGCTTCTTGATGGAGGACTAATTTAACAATAATATGGTTGTCGGGGACAATAATATGATTAAATTAAAATTTTTTTTAAAAATAGTTTTGTTGGAGGTGACCATATTTAAACATGTTTTTTCTCTGCGTGTACAACTTGTGAAGAAATGTGAAATTTAAATATTTAGGCTTATGCAAACCAATTTTAAATTTTTTTTTTTCGAATTTCAACATTTCACAGAAAAAATTAAAAATTGTCTCTAATTACCAAATTCAAACCAAATTCATAGAATCAAGCAACAAATTTGTTTCCTCTCGCTAAGTCGTTCATATCTTGTGTAAAAATTATTTTTCGTAAAAGCTCCGATAAGAGTACAACGCTACAAGCAAATACTAAATAAGGATTTACCACCAGAACCGATCATAACCAGATGGGGTACCATGGACAGAAAAAAAAATTGCCCCAATTAAAGCATTAATCAAAAATAAAATATTTTATTATCTAACCTCTGTAAATGATGCCGCCTTCAACCACACACATAAAAAAATGTTACCCCAATGAAAGCATTAATCAAAAATAAAATCAGTTTTAATTAAAAATTTAATCAAGTGAATTAAAAATTTAATCAAATTTAAATTTTTTTTTTATGCCCCACCTTTTTTTGGAAGCTTATAGTGTGAAGTATTTTTGTGATTTTTTTTCAGATTTTTCGGAAGAGGTTTAGAGGTCGCTAAAATCGAATTTCACCCGAAAATCGGGTTTTCTCGACTTTTTCAAATGTTGCTGATTACTCGGCCCATTAGCACGATTTTCTTTGTTACTAAGTCCATTTTTTTAAAGAAAACTTCTCAGACTTTACTTCTCTGTGCAGATATTAAAAGTTTCGGTTATTTTTTTGCTCATTTGGGTCCCCTTAATCACATTTTTTTTTTGAAAATTTAGCATAAATTTGAAAAATAATGCTTTGTAACTTTTAAAATTTATATTGAAGTTAAAAAAAAACTAATGATTCAGTTTAAAAGGTGGATAAATTCTGAGTCATTGCAAAAAAAAAATAATTGAATTTGCTCTTAATGTTCCAAAGTTATACCCTTTTAAAGTTTTGTACCCATTTTGTGAAATTAAAAATATTGTAATGTGTTTGCCAGTTAATCTTCGGATTTGTTTTAATGTTAGATATTAAGATATTAGGTATTCTTTCAAAATATTAAATATGGGTGGATTTTTGTTCTGTTGCACAGACTTCAGCAATGCGAGTCCAAAAAATTCTAGGCAGCTTTCTCCTCATACCCAAAAAAAAAAAATTAAAAAACTATTTTTTTTAGCTTTCAATTATTTATTAGTGCTTTTACGTTGAAGCTCTATGCTTGCAATAAATTCTGAAAGTCTTATGCAGAGGTTGTTTGATTAATGTAAGTATTAGCTAAGGCCACGCCGCGTTCTGCGACATCACTTACCACGTGCAATTGCTGAACTTTGTTCTTTGCTTCATTAAATGATTTGTTTGTATGCCATTTTTCCGGATCTGTTTGTAAAAAATCAACTGAAATGTTGCTGTTTGTTGGCTTATAGACTTCTAAACGACAGCATCACTTATTTTTTCGATAGGCGCACGGGAAGTGATACCAAAATTTGTCCACGACCACGGTGCAATATATATAAAACGAAATATTTAAATCAAACTTATCCAGACAAGATAAAATTTAAAAGAGATACTAAAGTAAATACAAAAACAAAACGAACAAAAAAAAAGGAATAATTCAAGATTCTTAAAACTCAGCGTCTTTAAAAAACTACAAAGTTAGTGTTCTTTTATATTTGGCCTTTCATTCTTAATTTGGCTAGAGATACATTGAAACACACACACACACACTTATAAACTACCCAAACTTTAACACAAACACACACACACGTACAAAAAGCCAAAATGTATCTGCAAATATTTATTGCTTGTTTGTATGTGTCAATAACACATATAAACGAAGAACGAGCACAGGCAACAACAGAAGTAGCAGCAGTTAAGAGAAGAAAAAAAGGACGAAAATGACAACGGCTACAAATAATCAATTTAAAATATTTTAAAGGCCGTCAGCAGCAGCAGACTCAGCCAACTTTGTAATGGGTGCAACATTCATTACACAAGTGTTAAAGAGATATGGAGCAGGTCTTTCTATTATTTTGTCGAAACTGTTTTCTCTTTTTGTTTTTTTTTTTTTTTTGTTTTCCTTCACCTTATTGTTCCTTAGTGTCGTAAATTTCTTTTAAGAACATTGTTTAGGGTTTATCGATGTCCCCAGTGAGGGGTAGTTAATATTGTTTGATCAAATATGCGAAAAACCCCCTTGACACTGGCTTTTATTGTGCAGACTGGACCCCACCCTTCAAAGTCTCAAGCAACGAAACATAACATGATAAACAAAGAAGGCGAGTAGGAAAAACAACAATAATAATAGCAACAAAAATCAAATATTTTAGTTTATCTTTTGAATGTATAAGAACTTGGATACCAAAAAAAAAAAAAAAAACACACAACATGAATGTTTAGATACAAAAACTAAAGCAAACAATATCGCCACCACTAATACCATCACCCCGACTATTATTTACCATAATAAAATGACGACAGAAACAGCATGTGCTTCAAATGTCTTACACGATAAAAGAAAAACAACAACTTAAACCCACTACTACCACGGCCGATACTACCAACCATCATCTCATACTCCAAGACACACAAGTGTAACACTAACATTCTTTTGTCATCAAAATAATATCCACATCGGAGATGGTATATTTAAATTATATTTTTGGAACAATATAGTTCGAACTGGCTGAAATTTAAACTTCATTAACACTAGGTTTGTTCCGTTACTCAAAATCGGGATACCAATGAAACCAAAAAGCAAACAATTTTCGAGTTTGGAAACCCTTTTTGGTAACAGACGTGTCTATTTATTGATATGAGTGCCTGCCTTGCAGCTCGACCTCACAGAGCTCTTAACACCGGGTCAAAGCAATGCGCTGACCAGCGCTCCTTTTATTCCATCGCCGCAAAGCCTTGACACCAGAGCACGAGTACTGACTTCAAATTCATGCATTTGGACATATTTTCTCCCGTTTGCAACCGTTCTATAGGTCACGGCATTCGGTTGCAAAGCAACTCCACACCGAGAAAAAATTGCTCTATTTGCGATTTGTGCATAAACTACAACCACCACGATGTTCACTATATACAGTCAGACTGGAACCGAAGTACCTGGAGCTTTTGACTCCCGTAGTACTGAATAAAAACTCCGGTCGTTTTTATGGCCCACAAGCTGCCCGCACTCAAGAACAAACATCCACATAGAAGGAAGGATAAAGACAGCAATCACTGTAAACAAAACAAATAACAATGAACAGATTACTCGTTCAATTACAACAAGATTACTCGTATCATTAGACATCAAATACAGCGAAGACCACCATAAACAGCCAACCGACAACGAAACCATGTCAGGCAAGCATTATGCAAGCTTACAGTTCGATGATTTTCGCGAACATTGGGTCACGAACGACCGCGAGTGACTGCTTCCACTATCTCCGTAATCTCCTAACAAACACTTCCCGGGAAAAACTGCCCAATCTCCTCAACGCTCGATCGTTCTCTATAATTCCAACCAGCCCCAGTATGAATGATGCCCATACTTTCTTAACTCCTAATGCCACCATAGGCAAAAACGTGCTCAGGTCCAAACCGACATCCATATTCCGAAGTGACGAATAAGCCCCTCTGATGCAAAAATTGATCAAGCGAACCATGTCCCGTTGCCAAGAACCCAGACTCATACCAAAGCCGAAATCTGGGCGTTCAAGTACGAAGATAGCATTACGGATAAACTTATACGTAACACGACCGTAACACGAATAGCTCGACATATCACTTCCAAGACAAGTGAAGCTGCACCCAGCAAAAGCTGAAGGCCATCAGTAGTAACATTGGAATTCAAATTTTCAGAGACAACAAAATTATTTTCAAAAAAGATTGAATAGAGAATATTTGAAGAGATTTTGTTGTTGAGAACGAAAGGCATAAAAAAATGTTGATACGGTACTGAAAAATGTAATTAGAAAACAGTAGGTGGAATGCAAAACCACCTGGATATTGTTTGACGCCTTTCTTGTCTGAACTTATGAAGACTTTTTGGTGAAAAATCCATCTACTACTAGCCAAAGTTGTTAAATACTTTAAATAACATTTTAATTAAGAATCTTACATTACATTAACAATATATTTTACTAAAAACTTATTTATTAGGGTATTCATTCGGTTAACCTTGAATTGGTTAACCAATTAATTTTTACCCGATTTACTGATCGGTGAATTTAAAATTGGCTATTATCGACTAACGATTAAACCGGTTAATTTCAGTCGATTAACCGACGTAACAAAATATTAAATTTTTTGTAGTATTATAACATATTTTTTTGTGTTTTTAAGTAATTGTTTCGTCTCATATGCAAAAGGTATGCGTTTAAAAAATATCTCTTCATACAAACCAAGAAGAGATCTTTATTTAAAATATTTCTTTGCTGTCAACAGCTTTTTGTTTCATGTACTTTTTATGTGGGCATTTCCATTGTGACGCGACGTGATGTTGAAGGACAAAATGTAAAAAACTAAAATGAAAAAGTCAAATTTGTAAAAAGTTTTTTTATATTACAAAGTAATAATTGCGCAATATATTGTTAAGTTACTGCCTTTTCAATAACGTTTTTGGTTTATTTCCTTTATAATAAACCAATAAAATAAATAAAACACTTTAGACACTTTACTTTATAGCTGTACTATAAACTATTCACGCCACTTTATTAAGAACTTTTTACCACTTATAATTGCGATGTACACACTTAAATAATCGTACTAATACTGATTATTGATGCCAACCTTCGCGAGTATTTATACTCTGTTCGCTGACATCTAGATGTCTCTAGATCATTCTACTTGGCGAAATGTCTGTAACATTTTCGACATTTCTGGGCGAATCGAGATTTTATTATCTTACAGCGAATATCATTATGCATTAACACTGTGGCTGAATTTAAATTGATTTATACATCAATAAACTAAAGCATATTTTATGGGTTAAAGATAATCTCAACACTATTATGTTATACATTTATCTATAACAATCATAACATTACATTTGTACTAGAAAATTCTGTACAGTGGGCTTACATTTAAAATATGCGAAACTTATACAATAACATTTTAAACTAATAAAATTACTAATAAACTAAACTTATTCTTAACTAAAGTTACTTTCGTAACAATATTATGAAAAAAAATTACAACAATCAACCCTAAGGATTTGAAGATATGAGCAAAAATATGCGCCGGCGTGTCGTTACAAAAACAGAAGTGGATTTTGACTTGAAGCAAGACTTTTAGTATAAAACAGTTTTTAATTAACTTTGAACTTAAAAGATTTATTTTCCAAGTTATCAAATTTAAAAATCTTTGCTTGTTTATATGGGAATTTCCAGCGAAAAGTTACTTTTTGTAATGTAACGCCAGAAAGCAAATAATCTTGTATTTGAGGACCCTGCTGTTCAAAACTTATTCCTTTTATAACTAAATGTAGACCTAGTTGCGCTTTACACAAGATATAAAAAAGAAAATTATACATATACAATTTTTGATAAACGATTTAAATTACTTCTGGAGTTACGTTACAAAAAGGACTCTTTTCACTGGAACATCCCATATGTATGTATGTGTTTAGTTCTTGATTTCTTCTCATATTTCCTCATATCAATCTTTTAACAGAATTAACCAAAACAATTAGAAAAGAAGAAAATGTAAAAAAATTAAAACAGGTCTCTAATGACATAATGGAAGATTTTATACGTTTAGAGAAATCCAGGAAAAGGACTGGGAAATTAGATATTCTGTATTATGGATTACGTTCGATTTCTCCAACATCAAGGATAAGTGAAATAATTTTTTCCAAGTCACGATTTATCAAAACTAAAGAAAAGAATCGCCTAAATCCTAAACCTTTTTCTAAAAGATTATTTTTAAGGTCTCCTTAAACTATTGAAATAACTAATAAAATTAGCAAACAGTTTATTTTTTAATTACTACATAATATTTATGAATTAATTAAAAAATATGTATTACATATTTATAACTCTTTTTTTGTTTGCTTGTGTAAGCTCAAGAACGGTTATGTTTGTTATGTTATTGCTTTTTATAAAACAAAATCCAAATAACAAGTAATTTATTCATTTTATGTATTGAAATTACTTAATATATAAAAAAAATTTATTAATCGGTTAACCGATCAATTACAAAATTAACCGATTAATAACCGATTTAACCAAGACCTCGGTTAATTAATCGAGCGATTAACCGATTAAAGCAAAAGCCCGATTTAATGAATAACCTATTATTTATACTACGGCCAACATGTACTATTTACCTGTACCCAGGGCGCCTAAAAGTATGTAAAGAAAAATAAATGAAAACAAAACTTTACCATCACTATTTATAAGAAGAAAAAAAACTACTACTACTATCAAAAGCAGTCTTTGTCCATTTCTTTTCTTTTTTTAACGTTTTTATTTAAAATTTCTTTTATTAATTTTGTCCTTCTCTTCATGCAAAAACTAAAACTTTTCTTTCTACAACTTCTTCTTTTTTTTTTTTTTAAATATGGGTCTTATTATAATTCCCTTCATCTCCTCTACTTTTTGTTGTCACTTGTATGGATGATGGCATCAGTCGAACATCTGTTAGTTGCGAAAATAAAAAAAAAAATAAAAAAACAGCAAAATTATGAAAACTTATAAAATTGAATAACAGTAAAACTTTTTCCTTCATAACTGACACACGTATACATTTAAGAATATAAAATGAAGCGCGCTCGCATTCATATAATATTTTGTTGTATGGATCTGTTAGTAACATATGATATAAAACAACAACAACATCAACAAAATTTGCCATCAAAATAATAAAATCACAGCCAGTTATACAATAAACCAACACACACATACATTCTTAGATAAATTATATACGCACACATGCATGTATCATCTGTATCTGTATGAATGCATGTGTGTGTTATGTATACAAAATACTATAAACGGTTACAAGGACATTATATTTACTGCTTATTGCAGAGCAGAACATTATTTTATTTTAAGTGGACTTGGGTTGGAAATGTTGCCAATGCTTAATGAACAAAAAGGTTGAATACATAGCAAAAAAAAAAAATGCTAAATGCTAGCTAAAAATGGGTTAAAGATGTTATTACATATTACAAAAACGCAAAAGTATTAAAAAACAATTATAAAATTAGTTCCTCGTTACTATTGTAGATTTCCTATTAAAAACGACAATTTTTAACCAAAAAAGTTTGCAGAAGTAGCATTTATTTTAAACAATTTAAAATGGCATTTTACAATTACATTTTTCGTTACATAAATAATTTGCGTTTATAAATTTATCCTAATTTTCTTATTAAAGAAATAGTTTTGATTTATTAAACATAAACTGTTTTCTAAACTTTTTATAAGCTGAGTGTTAAATGGCAAAGATTTCTGAGGAGATAGTGTGTGGTTACTATTGAAACATGTCAAATCAAACCGTGTCCGTGAACGTGGCTTCATTTCCCCGGTCAGTCAAGAATGAAAAATGATCAATAAATTTTAATTCATTTTATGTTGTAAAATTCATTTCTTCTTAAAAATTATTTAATGAAAATTTTAGCCTGATTAAAATATGAAAATTTGAATTAAAAAACTTCATAATTTTAAAAAAAATTTTGATTTACCCTCTTATTGATCAAGTGCTATCTATATGCGTTGTCGTAAAAATGTTATTTGATCCAAATTGTTTGGTTGGATTTTAATATTTTTTGCACAGAAAAAAGTGTTTTATCCATTAAAAAAATGGTTTAAAAAGCATTTAAATTTAATTAATGTGATAATTGAGTCAATTACTTTTTTAGTTGAAAGAATATTAAAAATTTAATTTTGATTTATTTAACATTTTAGTTGTTTTGAAATAAATTTTCAATTAAAATTTTAATTAATTAAAAAAAAAAGTTTTATTGACTTTTTTCGTTTAAAATAAAATAATTTAAACTTGTAGAATTGTTGTTGGGAACACAGAAAAAATTGTTTTATCAATTAAAAAAATGGTTTAAAAAGTATTTAAATTTAATTAATGTGATAATTGAATCAATTCTTATTTTAAGTTGAAAGAAATTAAAAATTTAATTTTGATTTAATAAACATTTAAGTTGTTTTGAAATAAATTTTCAATTAAAATTTTAATTAAATAACAAAGAATCTTAATTGACTTTTTTTCGTTTAAAATAAAATAATTTAAACATGTAGAATTGTTGTTGGGAATTGTCAATATTTATTTAAATCAATTTACATATTGCTTGAAACGTCAAAGTTTTTTGATACATTTTTTAATTAAAAATATCATTTATTGAAAATATTTTTCAAAATTTTAAAATTTTTAGTAATCAATATAATCATTTTGGTAATAGGTGCAAAATCAACAAATTGTTTGCTTGATATTATGAATTTGGTATAAATTAAGTGATTGAAGAAATTTAATAATTTTTTCTGTGTGCGAAAAGTTTTTTTTTTACAAGGTGGTGAAAAAGTTAAAGTCGCACTATCGGAAGATGCCATAAAAGCAAAAAAAAAAAAAACCTTTTTAAAAGGCACACAGAAAATATTATAAAATTTCTCCAATCACAATTCACAATTTTCCTAATTGACATGAAGCATTTTTCGTAAGAAGCATACTCCTCAACCAATAGTCAGACCGTTGACTTGCACCCACCGGGAGCTACTGACTCCCGTGGCACTACAGCTAAGAACTGTGGTGAACTGTTAAACTCGTTTGAAATCGTAGCACCTCAAGAGAACAGTAATTTGGCTATTTCGCGCATTGCAGGTTGCATGCAGCCGTTATGTGTGTCTGACCCGATTTCACTTGGGCTCTTATGGCCCTCTTGAATACACACCAATACTTTTGCACCATTTATATTCAGCTAGGCACCCGGGCTTTACATATAACTTCTTTTATTCGGGTTAATTTAGTTATATTAGTGATTTGTTCATGCAAAAATGATTTATTTTATGACGTTCAAGCAGTATTTAAAAAATGCAATATAGTCTTTTAACGTCGTTTGGCTACAATCTATGAGGTTGACATCTTTATTTTTGATCAACCCTGCTGTTAACTTTTTATTCGAATTTTATTAGAACGGCTTTTAATAATTTTCCAAGTTCTTCTTGAGTTTATTTTATTTTAAAAACTGCATTTTTAATACGAAATACAAAATGATCATAATGTGGTTGCATAAAGACAGAGTACGATTAAAGTGATTATAATAACAATACAGTATAGACACATTTTAGGGCATCTCTGTTAATGTGTTTAGTAAGTGATAGGGTATTCATTCGGTTAACCGATTCATAACTACCCAATTAACTGATCGGTTAATTTAAAATTGGCCTTTTTCAAATAACGATTAAACCGATTAATTTCAGTCGAATAACCGATTAACCGATGTTACAAAATTTTTAATTATTTGTAGTATTATAAGATATATTTTTGTGTTTTTAATTATTCACTCACAATATTATTACAGTAACGGACTGTAGGTTATTCAATCATTTTTAAATAAATAATTATTTCAAATTCCAAGCAAATTAATTTTGAACTGATTCTAATATTTATTAAAAAAAACTAAGTGCACATTAATACGGATTTTCGGTTGCTTTTAATATTGTCAGTTGATTAAGTAAAAATATTCTGTATGTAAAATTAAATGAAAATGAAATTTAAAACAACTGTAAATTTACTTCAAAACCGATCTACTTATTTTGCATTTTATTTTAACAAAAAGTTCATTTAATTTTTACTGTCAAAAGTTCAACCGCGAATTCCATAAAAAATTAACCACAAATTCCGTAAAAGCAAATGAATTTTTAGTTATTTTATATAATTTAACTACCAAAAAATAAATCTATTTATAAATCGGTGGCAAAAAGTAAAAAACGATGTGCTTGTTTTGTGTAGAAAATTCCCATATTCTATTTGTTAAAATTATTTAGTTAAATACATGAAAATTGTATGGCAAAATAATTGCGAATACCACATCGGGCATGCTGCAGGTCTCTTATAATTAAACTTTTTTTAATTATTAAAGGTTCTTCTGTAAACAAAGTGGTCAGTACAACAAAAGTAAAACAAACATGTATAAAATAAATATTCTTTCTCTCTCTCACTCTCTCTCCCATTAGACAAACAAGCTGACAGGTGCATAGTATACAACTAGTATGCCGACTCTTTGACAGGTACATAACTCAATTGTCAGTGGAACCTAATTTATGTTTGGATAAGTAAGATTTTTTTAAAATGTATTGGTGTATAAAACTATTTCCACCACTAAACATAGTTGCATTAAATCGTATAGAATGTGGCAAAAAATTTTTTTCCAAAATAAAATTTTATTAGTTCAATAAATTTTCAATTTATTAAAAGGCTGGCTGTATTTATAAACTTTTAAAAACAATGTTTGCAATATTTTCAAATATTATTTTCATACCACTTTTTTAGTTTGTGAAAAATAAAAACATTTTGCAAAAGCAAATTAGCAAAATGTATTGGAAAAAATTATTAATTATGTGTTTATGTCATAAAATTAAACATAAAGTGTTATATCGTGAAAAATTTTAAATTGAAAAATTTCAAATTTGTTTTGTTTTCGTTGTTCTTATGTGTGTTGAATTCACACAGAGCCTATATGTGTGAGGGCTGAACTAAAAAATTGAGAACACTCTCTCGAATTGGCATACTAGTTCTATACTATGGACAGTAAAGATGAGCGATATTGCTGTACCTGTGATTTAATCACTGTTACTGAAAAATCACGAATCACAGTTGTGACCAAATTTGTCAAGTAACAGGTACTTTCTAAGTCGTTCTTTTTGTATTTTGTTACATATACAAATTTATGATATTTCACTGTTTGTGTGGGTAAAAGCGTTTTTTGAATGAAATGGCGATTAATATTGCTTTTCCTTTCATTCTCTCTTCTATCTTATTAGTATTTTTTTTAAGCCAAAGTTTATTTGTTCAAGTATGTATGTATATGCAAGTAAATAGATTTGAAAGCTCTTACAATTTGTTGTTGTTTCTTTGCAAAATACTTACAAAAGCTCTTGTGAAAGCTCGCGCATTGTACATATTGCTTGGTCGAAATTGCTATAAAAGAACAAAAAACTGATAAACCGTGATCACAATAACAGTTTAAAGGAGCAGTGATTTTTAAATCACGTTCACTAATCACGATGATCTTTTAAAATCACGGGATCGCTCATCTCTAATGGACAGGTGTCTGGTTTTATTTTAGAAATTCGAGTAAAACCTGTATTATATAAAATTACGGAATTACATAAAATTACTGATAATTCATTTGTTTTTGCGGAATTTGTCAGTTATTTTTTGATAGTTAATTTTAATAAAATAACTGAAAATTCATTTGTTTTTACGGAATTCGCAGTTGAATTTTTGACAGTTAAAAAAATTAAATGAACTTTTCGTTAAAAATAAATGAAAAATAAGTAGACCGGTTTTTAACTGGATATTCATTTATTTTATATTACAATTTCAGTTAATTTTACGTACAGAATATTGTGAGTGTTTGTTTCGTCTCATATACAAAAGGTATGTGTTTAGGAAATATTCTTCATACAAACAAAGAAAGTTCTCAGTGACATTCGTTTTAAATATCTGTTTGCTGTTAACAGCTTTTTGTTTCATGTACTTTTTATATGTATGTGTTTAGTTATTTGTTTCTTCTCATATCTAATGGCATAATGGAAGAGTTCATACGCCTAGAGAAATCCAGGAAAAGTACTGAGATTTTCTGTATTATAGGTTGCTTTCGATTTCTTTAACATCTACGATAAATAAAAGAATTTTTTCCAAGGAAAGTTTTATCAAAACTAAAGAAAAGAATCGCTTAAGTCCTTAACATTCAAAACAAATTATTTGTCTAAAAGATTATTTTATAAGATCTTCTTAAAATATTCAAATAACTAATAAAATGATCTCACAGTTAATTTTTTAATTAACATAATATGTATTTATTAGAAATATGTCTTACATACTTATGAATTATATTTTTGTTTCTTCGTTTTTGTTTTAGAATTGTTATGTTTATTATGTTATTGTTTTTTTTTACTAATAAACTACATATAATCAATAAAGTATTCATTTTTATTTATTGAAATTACTTAATTTTTAAAAAAAAAACTTTATTAATCGGTTAACCGATTATTAACCGATTAAGCCAAAACCTCGGTTAATTTATCGAGCGATTAACCGATTAAATTAAAGCCCGATTAAATGAATACCCTAGTATGTGAACAGTAAAACAACCAGGGCTGCCAGATTTGACGATTTACCGTCATTTTGACGATTTTTGGTTCCGAAATTACCCAAGTGCCGATTCGCTGATTTTTTTCTAAAAAGGGACGATTTTATTCCGTCTTCAAAATAAGACAATTTTAAATCGTTTGATGTATGTTATTAGGTAGTACAGAAAAAAAAAACATTTTTGTAAACAAGAAAGCTTAAATTTTTATATTCATTACTATTGTATATAAAATTATACTAGAAATTTATGATCTTTTCTACAAAAATTCTATGGGCGAAAGCAAAATTTTAAGTCAAGTCAATTTAAGTAAATATTCGTACCAACCCCTTGATTTTGAGGTTGGGAGTTCACTCGTCTGAGGCGCAGGTTAAGTTATGGAATGATTTGGCTCATTTTTAACATTTAATACTGCATATTTATGAAGTATCGCTCCCTGGTATGTAAAAAACTCAAATATTCACAAGGATCGCATGTGCCATTAGTAAAAACTATTATTACGAAGTATGCAGAAAGAAATTTAAAAAGGCTTGAGTCGCACCCAAATCCACTAGCTCGAAATATTTTAAATGACAGTGGCCACTATAGATTAAGGAGAAGAGATACTGCAGGACTCATCCGACGAGAAGACCGCTAAACACCTACATATGTGAACAGAAACCGTGAGGAGAAAAATTTTCGTCTAGCATTGGCAGGACAAAAATAAAGTTTTTGAAGATTCAATAAATATATAATAAAAAAAAAAAAAAAAATATATATGAAAAATTTTTAAGCCAAATTTTTTTCATGGCGCCAGAACTATAATTTCGTGAAGAAAGATTATTTCAGGTAAAAAAGAAAAAGTAATAATAAATTATAAGATGATTTAAAGAAGTTAAGGTTTACAGGTCAAAATTAGAGATTTATGGGTATAAATTACAGGCAGTCGTGGTTTCTTGTTTATATCTTAGGCATTTGTAGACCGATCTGTCTAAAATATAAGAGCACACTATTCCGTAATAAATCTAATATAAGTGTATAGCAATGTTTATATACGAGTCTTCGGAAATCTAATTTCAACAAACACATGGTTAGATTGACATCGTTAAACCAACTTTGCTATTCATAAGGACTCAGAATATACATATTGAACGGTATACAAATTTGAAATTTTTTAGAAAAAGGCCCGATTGAAAGTATCTTTTCATCAAATATTATTTTCGGGAATGAAATATTTTATTAATTAATTCATTTATTAATGATGTGCTAATAATCCCAATTTTTGAATGAAGACACTGAAATTTATTGTTAAGGGAAAGCTCGTTTCTATGCGCATTTCGCTGGTTGCTTAGGCCAGCTCATCAGGAAACTTTTTCCAAATACTTAAGAAAAGCTAAAAATATTATTATAGTAAGACTATAAAGTGAATAAGAATTTTAAAACACTCAGGTCTTACATGTCACAATATCAAAGCTTCAACAAAGACACATCTTTTATTCTTAAGACTTAAAAAAAACCTTAGATTATTATAATATAGTAATTAAATGTTTACAAAACCAATTTTTTATAAACAGTTTCCTTAACAAACGTTTGCTAAATTGAACAAACGATTTCATAAACACCCAGAGAAAAGAACATGTTTAAATATGGTCGCCTCCAACAAAACTATTTTTAAATAAAATTGTAAACATATTTTGGTTATTTCAACCACATTATTGCCATCGACAACCATATTATGGTTAAATAAGTCTTCCATCAAGAAGGGCACTACCATATTATGGTTGCCTCTGAACATGTTTTGGTTAATAATAACAAAAATATGGTTACCACTTATATTAGCATGGTTGGTTTGCTGCTCTTGGAAAAGAGGAAAATACTATTGTTAATTTGAAAATA
Organism: Pollenia amentaria; assembly: GCA_943735925.1. Taxonomy (NCBI): domain Eukaryota; kingdom Metazoa; phylum Arthropoda; class Insecta; order Diptera; family Polleniidae; genus Pollenia; species Pollenia amentaria. The sequence goes on along the minus strand of OX031010.1, from coordinate 174,199,269 downwards.
AATTATTGTCATATTTAACCATAACATGTTTGGAGGCAACCATAATATGGTTGTGGTTTCTTGATGGAGGACTAATTTAACAATACAGTAGAATCTCACAAATTAGAACCACTTTGTGCACCGGACAGTTCGAATTTCTGAAAAGTTCGAATTTCTGGACAATTTTTTTTACAGAAAATTATAAAATTATAATGAAATAGTGATAGATAATGAATAGTTGTGTAAGCCTTATTTTAACTCAAAACAGTTTTTAATTAATAACATTTAATTAATTGAACATATTAAATTCATAGAAAAACTTTTAATTACATATTAGGTACTTAATTGGTCTTTAACATAAAATCAGGTATACTTGTTTGTTTTTTGATTTATTAAAACTGGATACAACGATATCGTTACGAACGTCCAAAAGGTTAGACATGTGTTTACTGACCCAAATTTGTACAGGCATATCAAATTTCATACGCATATAACCGAATTGTACACACCATCAATGACTCGGTGATTCCCCGTTTTATTTTTACCTTAATGAGCGAAAAAAAATAATTTGTAGTGAAAATACAAAAAAAAAAATAAAAAAACATTCCAGAAATAAGAACCCCCTGTTTTACTTTTAAGGGCATAATAAACCACACAAATTGCTTGGCAAACATTCACTTTGTTTTTGCTTCTGTTTTCCAATAAACAGCACAATCATATTTCGTTCAAACATTAATTTTTTATTTTTGTCTTGCATTCAGTGAATGCTGACGACGATTGTGCTGCGGCAATTATGCTCACTATTTGTTTAAAACGCAGAAGAAATATAAAATAAAGAAAAATAATTTCTAGTAAAGAGTGCTGTTAACAAAAAGCTGTTTTGCGGCAAACTGCTAAAAAATTAGAATTAACGGCTAAAAATGATTTTATTGCTTCTTCTTCTACGTCTTTACTCTGCAAAATTTTCTCTTAAATGATTACTTTTAGCACTAGACACCACAAAAAGTTTGACAAATATCCAACATGTCTGCCAAATATTAAAAATTTTTAATATTTCTACAAACTTTGTTTCAAATGTTTGTCCAAACAGCAAACACCCCAATTAACAACACAAAATATTTGTACAAACGTAAAGTTTTGACATGTTTGCCAAACAAATTGTGTGGTTTATTATGCCCTTTAGTGCGTTTAATTTAGTTTTTCGCCTATTAAGTTCAAAATCATAAAAAAAAATTTTTCTAGTAGAAATAAAAACAAAAAAAAAAAACACTTCCACCTGTGGTTCTAATTTCAGAGCGTCCAATACATTGAAATGGCCGGTTCTAATTTGTGGACGGTTCGAATTTGTGACGGTTCGAATTGTGAGATCCTACTGTAATATGGTTGTCGGTGACAATAATATGGTTAAAATTATTTAAAAATAGTTTTGTTGGAGGTGACCATATTTTAACATGTAGTTTCTCTGCGTGTATGAGTGTAATATGTTCTTGTTTGCTTGTTTTTAAATAAAAATCGAACAAATTTTGTTTACAATCTAAATTTAAATTGTCCGATTTTTTTGACGATTTTTTTAAACAGAAAAAGACGATCTTTTTATATTTTTTCTCAGGAAATTGACGATTTTTTCACAATTTTATCTGGCAGCCCTAAACACAACTGTAATACTTGAGCCAAACCCCGAAAAAAGTCAACTTAGCCAAACAAATATTTCATACATTGGAACTCAGCCATAATACACAGTCACAGACACACACACACACACACACACAAATATACATACACAAAATATTAAAAACAACAACGCACCCACATTATGAATGCTTAGCATACAAACATATTTATTTAGTTGTGTATGTATGTTAAAACTTGTGTATATTTGTTCACATTCATAAAACTAGTCTACAATAACACACTCACACACCAGTCACACGCGCAAACAAGCCCATGCAAACAAATCAACTAAATACTACATCTAAATACAAAAATTACCCAAAATACCATAAACTGTAGAGCGAAAAATAAACAAAATAACAAGACAAAGTATTGAAAATAACTACAACAACAGCAACAAAATAAATTAAGTATACAAGTGTTGTATCCTTAGATCTCGTTATAAGGATTTTGCGCACATTCACTCTTTTCGAATGACGATTATGATGGCGATGATGATGAACACAACAAAAATATATTCAAAAAATTTTCATTATTTTTGTGCAAAGATTTTCATTTTCAATGCTTGTGTAAGTTTTCCGTTCTTTTTTCTTTTACCATGTCATATACGGAATATTGATGTTGTTGAGAATGTTTGAAATAAGGTTTATTGGAACAAAGTACTTTTCATTTCATTTTGTAAGTGTAGTAGTTGTTGTTGTTGTTGTTGTTGTTGTTATGTTTGCTGTTGCTTTCAGCCGTAGTAAATATGTGCAGCTTGTAGAATGTTGAGAATTTAACTTTCCACACTGAGAAGATTAATGATATTATTACAGTTGTTCTTGCTGTTGTTGTTGTCGTTGTTATTGTGGATAATACCCAAAGACAATAATAACAGCAGCAGCAAAACCAATACACCATCACGCTTCTTTGAAAAAAAATCCAAATACATACAAATTTATACAGCATACCAGCATGCACGCACAAACACACACACACACACACCGAGTCTTTAGTCTGCACCAGAAAATGAAATTTTTGTGAATGAAAATTCCATAACAGCAAAGTTTTCTTTTCTGTCAAACTTACACACCCACATACACACAAACTTACAAGTTGATTTGAGTTATTTACACATACAATTACAGATTAAACACATACATACATACACTTGCACTCATATTCGTGTAGGCTTATAGTAACAACACTATTTATTATTTAATTTTCTTCTTTTTCATTCAGCATTTGACTTTTATTAATCTTTTGATGGCGAAAATGTTAAACTTGGTGCATTTTCCTGAAGATAATGAAAAATTGTACTGTTTTTTAAATAAAGTGCTTTTTTGTATTAAGATCGCAGAATGTATGCTATATAAATACTTTTTCATAACTTCCTAAAATTATGCTAAATTTTTATATAGAATTATCAGAGTAACTTTTTCATGACTTTTGTTAAAAAATAATATTTTGTAGACTATAAGAAAATATTAATGGTTGCTTCGAATTTTATCTCGAATATTCTGCTTCAGGTGTCAGTCAGTAGTAGTCTCTGGTTTGTTAACACATTGACTGCCACATATAACTGACACTACTATATAACTATTTTACACAACAGTGGCTGGCGGTAAATCGAATTCTGCTGCAGTAATATGATTAATGGTCCCCAATGACATTTATGTCCTAATGGTTTCCGCGCTGCTCAAAAAAAATTAATTAAAATATTTCTAACAAAAATTTTCTAACGACGCGTCGCGACGAATGAATTCGATAAAAAAAAAACTTACTTTTCGCCATTTCGTATAACAGAACAATATAATGTACAAAACTCTTCGTGTTCCCTGAGAAAGAAGTAAGAAAAATATATTGTTACAAAAGTAACTGTAGTTAAGAATTAGTTTTATTTATTAATTATCTTGTATTTAGTAGTTTTTTTTTTTTTTTTTTTTTTTTTTTTTTTTTTTTGTTAGTACCAGCACTCAGGGGATGACCCCTACTAATGCAATGCATTGTGTTGGAACTAGGAAAATAGGTAATGGGAAGGAGGAAAGAGGGAGTAGTGCTTGTAAACATTTCGACTTATTCATGTTGTAAGTGAGAGGGAAGACTTCAGCAGGAAGATTATTCCACCTACGAACTGCCCGGCCAAAAAACGAATTTTCCCTGTAATGCGTTGTACGATTCACCGGCCAATCGACCACAAAAGGATGTGCTCTTGAGGAAAAACGTGTATTACGAACAAAGCTATGGGTTTCGGGAACCAAATCCCTAATTTCATCAGAACACATCCCGTTGTAGTAACGATAAAATAGGCAAGTACAACCCACATTGCGACGGTGCTCAAGGGAGTCAATAGAATTGGATACCCTACTGTCGCCAATGAGAACCTTCGCCCTCTCCTGCACGCGGTCGAGAAGCTCCAAAATAGGCTTTGAAGCACCGGCCCACACATGAGAATTGTATTCCATTCGCGGTCGGATATACGTGGTATAAATAGTAAGGAGATCAGATGGAGTGAAGTATATCTTACACCGTTTCAAAAAACCGAGGCACTTGAATGCTTCTTTCGACACCTTGAATATATGTTCTGTCCATCGGACATCACATTGTATCCTCATGCCCAGAACATCAAGAGATTCTGTTTCCTCAATATTTATACCACCCATACATACAGATGAGGCACCTTGATCCGTCGCGCGTTTATGCGTTAGTACGCAACATTGCGTCTTTCGGGCATTAAGTTCGACCCTATTCGCACGACCCCATTCTGAGATTATGTCTAGATCGCGGCCAAGCGTATCATTCATGTTCTGTCTCATAGCTCCAACATCGGACACGCCTGGTCTGTAATCAAATGAATACGAATGGCAAAGGTTGCTGTCATCTGCAAAAGAATAGATAGGGTTGGAAGTTTGACATAAGAGGTCATTTAGAAAAATAAGAAATATAGTAGAAGAAAGAACGGAGCCTTGCGGCACCCCTGAATGAATCTTGAACTCGATTGATGAAACCCCATCTATAACAACCCGTATAGTGCGATCTCTGAGAAAGCTCGATATAAATCGAGAGAAATTATCACCGACACCAAATGCAACAAGTTTAGACAAGAGTGCGCCATGCCACCCTCTGTCAAACGCCTTGGAAATATCTAAAGCAATTACCTTACTTTCGCCAAAATGGTGAATGGAACGACACCATTTTTCTGATAACAGGGCCAGTAGGTCTCCAGTAGAACGACCTCTACGAAAGCCATACTGGCGGTCGCTTAGTAGGTAATTTGACTCTAAAAATTTTACAAGATGGTGATTTACCATACAGTTATTTTGTATTTGTTAGTAATTACAATAAGTTTCCATTGGTATTGTATTACAGCCATACCTAAACAAGAGCGGAACGCATTTTCTAGCTGTCAACAATCCTCATGCCCATACAATTTGTTTGAAGCATCCCTAAATAGCGCGGCGTCAACGCTTTGCAATTGGAAAATCCTATTTTGACAGAGCGTTAAAATAAGCAGGGTTGCTATATTAATGGCAAATTAGCTATTTTTAGGTCAGACTAGCGGTTTTAATTCCATTTAGTATTTCTTTTATGAGGATTTTAGTAAGCACGAACGTTAACACTACTGTTTGTGACACAACGCCGACGCTCTTGTTTAGGTATGGCATATCAGCGTAAAAGCTACGCGGAATATAACGTTCCGCCTTCGGCTCTTATTTAGGTACGGCTGTTAGTTATTCATATTTCTAATGTAAAAATCACTATACAGTACAATTGTAATGCATTAAATACATTCGAGACAACAGACAGCACGAACACACGACTATAAATGCTACTGACTGCAATTGTAGTCGCGTAATCAGCTACTGAATTATTTTGAAGGCGACAGCTACAATTGAAAAAATATAAACAGCTGTGTTTTTTATTATTTATTTACATATCAGTGGTGCCACTATCATTTTTAATTTTTATTAATTGAACAACATACATAATTGCAGACTCGTAAACAAAGTTAATTTAAGTCTACAAAAATATAAATACATTTATAATACATTTTGTAACGTAAAAACAAATCAATTTTTTAAAAAACACTTAAAATATTTTAATATTTTGTTTGGACAAACATTTGAAGCAATGTTTGTAGAAATATTAAAAATTTTTAATATTTTTCAGACATGTTGGATATTTGTCAAACTTTTTGTGGTGTCTAGTGCTAAAAGTAATCATTTGAGCGGAAACTTTGCAGAGTAATAACGTAGAAGAAGAAGCAATAAAATAATTTTCAGCCGAAAATTCTCATTTTTTAGCAGCATTGTTTGCCTCTAAACAGTTTTTTTTTTTAAAGCACTCTTAACTACAAATTAGTTTTCTTTATTTTATATTTTTCCTGCGTTTTAAGCAAATAGCGAGCAAAATTGACGCAGCACAATCGTCGTCAGCATTCATTGAAAGCGAAACAAAAATGAAAAATTAATGTTTGTACGAAATATGATTGTGCTGTTTATTGGCAAACATAATCAAAAACAAAGTGCATGTTCTCCAAGCCATTTGTGTGGTTTATTGTGCCCTTTAGTTTATGAATTCTAGATCGTAAACGTTTTAGAGCACTTTATCAATATCTTTTTAGGTAAAAACTGAATCTTTAAAGTTTTAGTATTATATGAAAGTCTTTCGAAATACATTTCACATGATGTATTCAATATACCGATTTATTAACCCCTTTAGAACCAACTTCAAAAATTTATATTTCTTAAAAGATTTTTCTACAAAATTTCATTTATCTTAAAATTTTGTCGATATGTATAATAATATTTATTCAAATATAATATGTTATAGAGAACACTTCAAGTTTTTGTATGCTATATTTTTAGAAGCTCCATCATATAAAATTTTAAAGTTTTTAGGGTTACAAAAATTTCATTATTAATAAGTTTGAGTAAAAATATATTTGTGGTAATAGTTTATGCACTTGTTACATATTTAATTACAGTAATATATAAATATTTGAAGAACTTTTCTAATCAATGCCCTAAAAACTTTGGTAACATGTGTATATTATTGTTAAATAATTATTGTTATATCGACATAATTTAAAGATAAAGCCAAGTTTGTAAAAAAAAATTTCAGTCAAGAAGTATGAGCATTTGAAATGGGCTCTTAATTGGTTAATAAATCGGTGTGCTTTGAACACCATGTAAAACGCACTTTAAATTTTTCAATGATACCCATACTGCTAAGATTCAGTTTAAATTGATCAAGTAATTTGAAACTTTTACTACATATTAGGGTATTCATTCGGCTAACCGTTAATCGGTTAACCGATTAATTACTACCCGATTAAATGATCGGTTAATTTGAAATTGCTTATTTTCGATTAACAATTAAACCGACTAATTTCATTCGATTAACCGATTAACCGATGTAACAAATTTTTTAACTTTTTGTAGTACTTATTATTACATATTTTTTGTGTTTTTAATTAATTGTTTCGTCCCATATACAAAAGTTATTTGTTTAGAAAATGTTTTTTCATACTAGCAAAAGTTTTCAGTGATCTTTACTTTAAATAAGTGTTTGCTGTCATTCATTAGCTTTTTGTTTCACGTACTTTTTATGCGTTTTATTATTTGTTTCTTTTCATATCTTCTCTCATATCAATCTTTTAACAGAATTAACCGAAATATTGAGATGTGTGAAAAATTTTAAAAAATGAAAACAGGAAAATCCAGGAAAAGTACTGAGAAATTAGATATTCTGTATTATGGGTTGCTTTTGATTTCTTGAACATCTACGATAAATGAAAAAATATTTTCAAAGTCAAGTTTTATCAAAACTAAAAAAAAACGCTTAAGTCCTAAACATTTCCATAAAAGATTATTTTATATGATTTTCTTAAACAAATAGAATCTGGGACTTATTTCCTTTTCATTAGTTACTTTATTATATTCAACATTTTTTATTTTTCGAATTTATTTTATGAGTGTATAAAGTTATTCCTAATAATTAAAGGAATAGAACTATTACTAAAAAAAACTTTATTAAATACATAACTGAAATTTAGCTCATAGAATAAATTCGAAAAATAAAAAATATGGAATTTTCTTAAACTATTGAAATAACTAATAAAATGATCTTACAGTTTATTGATTAATTAATTCATTATATGTTTTAATTAAAAAATATGTATTACATATTTATTGTTTTTTGTTTGCTCGTTTTAGTTTAAGAATTGTTGTTTGTTATGTTTGTGGTTTTTTTTTAATTATAAACTCCAAATAACATATAATTAATGCATTTTTATATATTGAAATTACTTAATTTATAAAAAAAAACTTTATTAATCGGTTAACCGATCAATAACAGATCTAACCGATTATTAACAGATTAAACCAAAACCGCGGGTAATTAATCGAGCGATTAACCGATCAAAGCAAAAGCCCGATTAAATGAATACCCTACTACCTATAGCTCTTAAACTAAGAGCGTGACAAACATATTCCTATAGAACTTCTTTTAAGGATACTAAAAAGTAATTATAATATAAATTTGGTGGTGGTCCGAGCTTATATTCTTGGTTCAATCCGGTTCTTTGCTGTTTAAAAAAATTATTTTTCTTAAGCACTAATTCTTCTAATTTTTGATTATATTAGCAACACTTTTTATGTTTTGTAGCGGACAAAAATAGAAATTAGTTAAATTTGACTACAACGACAAAATTAGCATAGACAACAACCTGCAGCTATGAAGCCGTGTCGTCGTTAAAATAATCATTTCCGTATACACACATGACATATTGAAGTCGGTAGCCTGCTGTCTCGAATGTGTTTAATGCATAATGCTAAAATTGTAATACCTAATTGTACTTCAACCCCACTGTATTTATCGATATTGATGAATGTTAAGCCTTAAAGTATACTTTAGTTTATTGATGTATATTAACTCAATTTAGATTCAGCCATAGTGCTAATGCATAATGATATTAGCTGAGTAAGTTTAGATAATAAGACGCTAGAGAGCATTCCGGACACAATTCGAAAAATCTAGAGCAGGGGTTTCCATTTCTTTGCACAATTGTGTACACCACTACTAACACATATTTTTATACTCTTCAATTCAGTCGTCGATGTGACTTCGACAAGTGTACATGTCTAGCGGATGCTATTTTATTTTGTTTCAGCTTACACTCAAAAAATATTGTGCGGTCAAAAATGCTTTTGGTAACATCCAATGCCTTGCGTGCAATTTTTATTTAGAGTTTAAATTTTAAGAGTTAAATGTAGAATAATGTAACATTTCATAAGTTTACAGGCAAAGCAAAGAACTTTGTAAAATGGTAATTATTTGAGATTTAAAAGCAATTTTTAATATTTCAGATAAAAAATGTCAAAATGTTTAACAGTCCTATGTGGAAGAAGCTGATAGTCACATTTATTAAAGATTTTATTTTACATACGTATATGGATTCGGTTCTTATAATTTTACAGCACTTTTTTATTTTTTCTTATGCAATACTAAAAATTATTATTATAAATTATTATCTGATCACTAATTCCACTAACACCGTGGTAATAGTTATAAAACAGATTACCCAGTTTTGGTGTTTAAAAATATTAATGTGTTCTTATAAAAAGAATTAAAAACTCTGCTAATTTTTTTCTTGAGTGTGATTATTCATTATGCTGTTAAAAAAAAATTATATATGTATTTGATGATACGTCATTTTTAATTTTGTAAATAACTTAAAATTATATAAAAATACATATGTAACGTGAATCCTAATCAACAAAAATTTAAAATTTTCAAATAATATCTACATTGTAGATACAAGTATGTTAAATGAACTCAATTTGGAATTGCAAGGAAAGGAACGCAATATATGCGACTTGTCAAAAATCATTCACAATTTTAAAACAAAACTTTCTAATTTTTTCCCAAATTAAAACTGGTGATTTTTCCAATTTTCAAAAAAACTTGACTTGTTTATAGAAATCTCGAAATCGACAAAAGATATGAATATGCCGAAATATTTGAAACACTTTTCAATAATTTTCAAGACAGGTTTCAAGATTTTGTAATTTTACAACCGCTATTAGATCTTTTCGAAAACCCTTTTCGTTGCGATGTAAGCAACTACGAATTTGATATTCAATCAGAACTAATCATACTACGAAGCGAAGTAAATGCTCCAGACGAAAATAATATTGTAGAGTTCTGGAAAGGTTTGGGTGGCGAGTTCTATCCTGAACTAAAAAAAATTCATTTAAGTGTCTCTCTTTATTCGGCACTACTTACCTATGCGAACAAGTTTTTTCGGATTTAAGATTTATTTGTTCCAAGCAATGTAATAAATTAAGTTCATCCCATTGGAAAAGCATTCCACTATTACGAAACTGCCATAAAAGTATAAATTTAGAAGATTTTATTTTATAAGTTGTATAACACAAGGGAACAAAATTAAACATTTTTTGTGTTGATAGAAAATTTGTAGCAGTTCTTTACCAATTCAAAGTCGCTGATTTTAAAACTGCACTTTTTTCCTATCAGCTGTGATTTGCGTGCAATATTTATTTTTTATGAATTTTTAAAACATAAAAATCTTTAATTTTTTTACAATTGTTTGATAAGATATTTGAAACTGATTTAGAGTCAAAAAGCTTCCGAATAAAAAAAGGGGCAGTTTTAAAATCAGCGACATTGAATTGGTAAAGAATTGCTACAAATTTTTTATCAACACAAAAAATTTTTAATATTGTACCTTTGTGTTATACAACTTATAAAATATATTACTAATATTTTATTTCGGCTGTAAATGAATGCATTCTCTCAATTTTTTTACTCTCTGGTACTCACTACTACACAACCAAAAAATTTTTGGAAATCCCTGATCTAGAGCCATCTAGACGTTTTGGTTAAATTATAAACACTACTCTCAGATGGCATTAAAAATCAGTATTAGTACAAACATTTAAGTGTGTAGATCACAATTAGTAGCATTTGATAAAGTTAACCATCAACTTCTTCTTACTAAGTTGGATTTGTTAGGTTTATCCCGTAGAAGTTTAAGCTGGTTAAGTTCTTATTTAATTGGCAGAAAGCAAAAAGTACAATTCAATAATTGTATATCCAAGTATATCCAGGGCAGTCATCTTGGCCGACTTTTATTTACGCTGTTTATTAATGATCTGCCCAATGTTATCAACTTCGCCAATATATTGATTTTTAATTGCTTTGTTGATCATTTTTATCTTCAATCGGATCTAAATAGCTTTTTGTTATGGTGTAATCATAATATGTTGGAGTTGAATTTATTGAAATGCAAATGCATGCGTTTTTATACTGTATTGCTGTTAAATATGCTTTGGGTGGTCATCAATTGGAGTTTATTGATTCATTTCTTGATCTCGGAGTCCTATTGGATCATAAATTAAACTTTGTTTTACATAGAAAGTTAACTGTAAATAAAGCTAGAGGTATTCTTGGCTTTATAAAACGCTGGGCTAAAGAGTTCACTGATCCATACATAACGAAGTAACTTTACGTGCCACTCGTTAAACCTATCTTAGAATATCTTAGAATATGGGTCAATCATTTGGGATCCATATTACAACATTCAAAATTCTCATATTGAATTTGTCCAAAAACAATTTTTGTTGTTCTGTTTACGTGGTCTTCAATGGAGTCACACGACAAGCTTTCCTTCCTATTTTAGTAGACTGACTGGCTTTAATAAAACTACCATCGCTCAAAAGTCGTCGTACAATGTTAAATGTATCTTTTATGGTTAATCTTATTAATGGTAATATTTGTTGTGCATTTCTGTTCAATTCTGTTAAATTTAATATACCTTGTCGCAATACTCGTCATTATAATCTGCTTTTTGTAAGGTTTTGTAGAGTAAATTACGCTATTGCTGATCCTTTTTCAAGGTTATGTCGACAATTTAATTCTTTGTCACAATTTGTTGATTTTTCTTTAAATTTAAATGTTATAAAGCATAAAATAATTGTTTATCTTAACTAGTAATTTTTTATGTACATTTTTAAATCCATTAATTCATATTCATTAATTTTAAGACAATCTTGTTATTAGTCAGTAATGATAATGTCCATGGAATAAATATATAAATAAATAAAAAAAAAATAAGTTGTATAAGTGTCTATGTTCAAAATTAAAATGTGTGAATAGTTTATAGTACCAGCCATAAAGAATAGTGTTTAAAGTGCTGTGTCTTATTTATTTTATTAAGGTTGCAATAAAAGAACTTAACACAGAAAAAATTATTAAATTTCTCCAATCACCAAATTTATTCCAAATTCATAACATCAAGCAAACTAGTTGTTGATTTTGCACTGATTACCAAAATAATTATATTGATTACTGAGAATTTTAAAATTTAAAAAAAAAATATTTTCAATAAATAATATTTTTAATTTTAATTAAAAAAGTGATCAAAAAACTTTGCCATTTCAAACAATGTGTTAATTTATTTAAATAAATATATACAATTCCCAACAACAATTCTACATGTTTAAATTATTTTATTTTAAACGAAAAAAGTCAATTAAGATTTTTTGATATTTAATTAAAATTTTAATTGAAAGTTTATTTCAAAACAACTAGAATGTTAATTAAATCAAAATTAAATTTTTAATATTCTTTCAGCTAAACAAATAATTGATTCAATTATCGCATTAATTAAATTTAAATACTTTTAAGCCATATTTTTAATTGATAAAACACTTTTTTCTGTGAAGAGGTTTATTATAAAGGAAATAAACCGAAAAACGTTATTGAAAAGGCAGAAACGTAACAATATAGAGCGAACCTAATATTCTGCGTTTACATGAGCACGTTTTTCTGTCGCGCATATATGTCTAACATGACACTGCAACAACAAACAAAAAAGGAAGGAGCCAAGTCGAACACATATGTGCGAAGCACTGTAGCTGAAAATTGAATTTCATAGGCAAAAAATTAAATTTTTTGTCAACGCAGATTTCAAAAATATTAATGCCATTCGATAGCAAATATATTAGAACTCAGGTATCAAAAAAACTGGATTAAAATATTTGTTATTGTGGGTGTGTCATGCTGCTGGAAGCAAACTAAATTATGACTTATCGCAAACTGTTATCAATAATGGGTGGGAATTTTTTTTGCTATATTAGTGGAATAGTTGTCTTTAAGAAATGGTTCGTTGTATTAGTGTACCATTTATTCCTGATGTGTTATTAAATGTTTTCCCAGGCTCTATATTTTAGTTAAATCCGAATTTCAGTTTAATAGATCTTGCGTCAAAAGGGGTCAAAGAGGTTTTACTACCATTAGAATGCTTAAGGTTTCCTCTTTAACACTATATATACTCTTGCAACTATTTGGAATTGTATGTAAAACACTTTTTTCATTTGAATGAAATTACCCGCAAAATTTGTTCTGCTCTTTTTATCTTACTGAAACATAACACACCGGTTTACGAACGAACGTTTAGTTTTGAATAATATTTCTGCAGCTGATGCAATTCTTGAAACTGTCATACCCGGGCAGGTTTTGAGTTGATTTGAAAGAACACGGGGCATAGTGGGTCGGAAGAGTGACTTGAGGACCTCTAAAATTGATAACTTCGTATATTCAAACTTTAAAAAATTCTCCAAAAATATGTGTATTTATTAGGGTATTCATCTTATCGGGCTTTTGCTTTAATCGATTAATCGCTCGATTAATTAATTGAGGTTTTGGTTTAATCGGTTAATTTTGTTATTGATCGCTTAACCGATTAATAACGTTTTTTTTTTATAAATTAAGTAATTTCAATAAATTCAAATGCATAAATTATTGAATATTTGGAGGTTATTAGTTAAAAAAAATAATTACACAACAAACATAACAGTTCCTGAGCTAAAACGAGCAAACAAAAATAATTATGTAATACATATTTTTTAATTAATACATAAATATTATGTAGTAATTAAAAAATAAACTGTAAGATAATTTTATGATTTATTTCAATAGTTTAAGGAGACCTTAAAAAATAATCCTTTAGAAAAATGTTTAGGATTTAAGAGATTCTTTTCTTTAGTTTTGATAAAACTTGACTTGAACAAATTCTTTCACTTCGGTGAAATCGAAAGACACCCATAATACAGAATATCTAATTTCTCAGTCCTCTTCCTAGATTTTTCTTACCATAAGAAATCTTCCATTAGAGTCCTGTTTTAATTTTTTTTTAATTTTTAGCTCTTGTTAAAAAATTGATATTAGAAAATATGTAAAGAAACAAATAACTACACCCTGTTCTGAAAATCGAAATCAAGTGATATGTAAATCGATATAGATTTTCAATTGAATTTTTGTTAAAAGGAACGATTCCTGATTTTAAAAGTAGTTTAGGTAGCGGAAGTTGGTCCTCAAAGTATGAGATATAGAATAGGACATATTTGTATGAACTTTGAACACGGTAGTTTCCAAAATAGGTTCGATTTCAATTCCCCGTGATTTCGAATTCCAGAACATTCCCGATACATATAAAAAGTACGTAAAACAAAGAGCTGTTAACAGCAAACACCTATTAAAAATGAAGATCACTAATCACCTTCTTTTCTATGAAAAATATTTTCTAAGCACATTCCTTTTGTATATCAGACGAAACAAATAACTAAAAACACAAAAAAGTGTGTTATAATCAGAGAAGACAAAAAAAAAGCAAAAAAAAAGTGTTTACAGCAAAAAAAAATTTAAAAAAATCACAAAAATGTAGAAAAAAACAGCAAAAAAAGCATTTTTATTTTTTTAATATATACATTTATATATAGAAAATTACAGTTATTCCTTTTCTTCAGACTCGTGAAAACAGATACAATAAACAATCATGTGGGCTTTTATATTCGTAAACGTCATTTTTCTTCGTCTTTCTTTTAAAAGTGAATTGTATAAAGAAAAAATTCTTTCCACGTCAACGGATGTTGTTGGAGCAAATTTATATTTCAAAATTTGATTTGATGAGAGGCTTTCTACCATATCGTCATCAGGTTTAGTACCAGTTTGAAGAATGTTGGTTATTTGTAAAATTTGTTTGAACCCCGGATTTCTTTGAAATACTGCATTAAATTTCTTGATATATTTTTTGTCATGTAGATTCTCAAGTGCTTCTCGTATATTTGACACAATATTTACACTTTATGGTCTTACTTGTATAATATTTTTAGCTTTTCTAAAGTATTTGGAAAAAGTTTCCCGACGAGCTGGCCCAAGCAACCAGCGAAATGCGCATAGAAACGAGCTTTCCCTTAACAATAAATTTCAGTGTTTTCATTCAAAAATTGGGATTATTAGCACATCATTAATAAATGAATTCATTAAAAATAAATATTTCATTCACGAAAATAATTTTTGTTAATGAAATTAACTTGATTAAAATTTTAATTAAAACTGATTTTATTTTTGATTAATAGGTTAACACTTTGCTAGAATTTTTCTGTGTAACTGATAAATATTAACACACCAAGCTTCCCTTCCACCATGAGGTTAAGTTGCAAGACAGGTATTCAAGTAAATCGATATCACAGTACTTTTTTACATTTGAAACCCCATTGGCTGAGTGGTCTAAAGTCAGCTCCTTAAGTCTTAGGGCTCTGGTTCCAGGTAAGGTTATTAGAGGAGCCTTCGTGGGGTTAGTGTTAAGCGCCCACTCGCTCTTAACACCAATTAAGTGTAATATACAGGGCCTGTTCCATCATCTCCGATAAAGTTACGTTGAGGACAGCCCTTAGTGGCCTTTATAGTCCTCAATACTCCACGTGGATTTAACTTGATGGTTCTTGATGCCAGCATTTTACATGTGTTACATGCTCCCTGACTGTCGATAAATGCAGAAAGCGTTATTTGGTTAGCGTCCAGAGCCTACAAGGTCCTTCTTAAAACTTGGTGAATAGCAGTCATCGCAGATTTTCCTGGCTAAACGGCAAACTAAAACCGATGTCTCCGGTTTTCCGATGGATAAATATTCCTTGTATACCCGTCAGTCAGTTTTTCAATAGTTTTTAGTAAAAATGAGCTTTGGCTTATTGGTCTACAGGACTAAGGCAACTCTTAAGAGTTGCCTTCTGTCTAATGTAGAAAATCCACTCGTCATGTTACCGGTACATAAAACTCCAGTATACTGTATCTAAAGATTCTCAATAGTTGGGAAATAATAGCTGTCGCCCCTTGCAGCACAAAAAAAAATCTCCTAATGCTGGTGAAACCAGAGAAAATTACAAAAAATATTCAATAAAAAAGACCAGGGTTACAACTGGTACAATTTCTAAGTTTTATTCTTCTTTCTTTCTTTCCTGCTATAATACTCCCTTTTCAAAACAACCAAATGTAATTGAAACATATTTAAAATAGAATTAAGCCCAAATATATTTTCGTGTGTGTGTGTTTGTGTGAAATTATAAGTCTGTGTGTAATTGTAAATATGAACTGTCAAGTGAACATAGACTATTCTCAACATTCTTTTCCGTTTTTATTTATTAGAATTTTTTTTCTTTTTTCTTGCTTTTACTCCTTGTACGTTTAATTCTCGTTTCATATTTTGTGTGATTACGAGTACAACACATTTTAGCTACTAAGTGTCACTTTTCGCAGATTTGACCTTAATCTTTTTACAAAAAAAAAAAAAAAAAACAAAGAAGGAAGAGAAAAAAGATCGACCCAGTTAATGAACGGCCATTAATGAGGTTGACAAAAACATAAAGATTTTAAGTTTCAGACAGAGAAGAAAAATAAAGAAAAAAATCACAAGAAAAAAAATAAGTAATCATAAAATTTAATTGTGACAAATGTAAAGTACTTACACTGTGCGGTATTTAAAAAAACAAGCATTTTTTCCGTTTAAGGGCTCTTAAAAAGAAAAAAATGAAAAAACCAAACAGTTGTCTTAGTGCAGACGGACAGACAATATTATTTAGATTGTGGGTTTTAATATGTTATTAAGTCTTTTTAATGAAGTTAAGTGGGATGTTGTGATTATAAACAGATTTGTTGGCTATAATTTGTTTTAATCGTTTTTTGGTTTTTTTTTTAATATTGAACTGGATTAGGGATGGGCAAATTGAAAAAATATATCGATATATATCGTATCGATATTTTTTAAGAGTATTGATATTTATGAATTAAAAATATCTATATATCGATGTATCGAACGTATTAAGCTGAAATGATTACAAAATTTAAAAACTTAATATATGTATGTCAATACATATTTACATATGTACAAACATATTTTATGTAATTCCATTCTAACTTTTTATTGTTTCTTTTAATTTCAAATTTAATGCCTGTCCCACTTTGTTGTTTAACCGAATTTTTTAACAAGCTAACCTCTTTTTCAGAAAAAGAAATGCGTTAATAACCTTACTCTTAGCCCACATTAAGGCTTGTTCTATTTTTGTTACCTATTCCTTAAGAACCTCCAACTCAAATTTAAACCCGAGTTCAGCTGTTTTTTGTACGTGTCTGTTGCTGTGAAGGTCCTCACAAATTTTGTTTTTCCTGTTCACTATTCATTAAGCTTATCTTCGATTAAATGGTTAATGAGATCTGGTTTTCTGTTTGTGTCATATAATCATTGATTTGTTCACTTATAAGCCGAAAGTCGTCCCCGTTAGGAATCCCAGCGATCCATTTCCAGGCGGTTCCTAACGCATCTATGGATCTCCTCGTCTTACGGAAAGGTTTAATTCTGTCTATCACGCCTCTTATACTGTCTAACTCGTTAATCAGGAATGGCAATAGAGGGTTGTCTGACTGCTCCCTATATTTGAAGTGTCCATCTATTAGTTTAAGCTCCCGCTCATATTGGGATATGTCAATTACGTGAATCAACCTAAAGCCTCCATCCTGTATCAGTGTGCGTCCGGTCCCTAGGGTCACTATTTCCGAGTTCATGTGGTGCAATATCTGAACTTCAACGTCCGCCGAATAAAATAAAAGCCTGTAGGAATAAAAATTACCTTATGTTATCTTTATGAACCACCTTGTTGTTAAGCAAAACTGTAGAGCCAAGATCCTTCTGAATGGTCTTTTCAACGTACAACTTCGAAAACTTATTCCCTAGCCTTTTATTTGTCCTGACAGACACTTTTTCTCCCTCGCCAAATTTCCTATTAACAGATACTTCGTTACGCTTTGCTACACATGCTTTCTGCACTTTCTCTATTCTTTCCCTTATCAAGTCCCTCAGTTCTGTGGGTACAGAATGCACTATTTTTATTGGCTTCTTTTCTGTCACGGAGTGAATAGAGTTATTATGAGGGCGGATCAATAAGTCCGTGACTTGTCGAACTTCCCTCGTAGTTATATGAAATGCAACACTGCTCCCATCAAGTACCACCTGTTAATAGACTACTGTCAAGTTTTGGGACTCTGCACTATCGATTTCAATGGTAAAAAAAAAGTGGTTTACTGACTTTCGTTGTGGTCGCACAAGTACAAATGACGCTGAACGTTCTGGACGGCCAATTGAAGTCAAATGCCGAAAAATTCACGATATGGTGTTGGCCGATCGAAACGTGAAACTGCGTGAGGTTGTTGATGCCATAGGCATTTCATATGGCAGTGTGGTTGCGACTTTAAATGATCAGCTGGGTTTAAGAAATCTGTCTGCAAGATGTGTGCCGCGTTTGCTTTCAATTGACCATAAACGTAATCGTGTGACAACTTCAAACGATTGTTTTTATTTGTTTAACCGCAATTCGAATGAGTTTGCGGCGTTTTGTAACTGTGGATGAAACATGGATTCATTACAATACTCCGGAGACCAAACAGCAGTCTAAACAATGGGTTTCTCCGGGTGAACCGGCTCCGAAGAAGGCCATGGTAAGTTTGTCGGCCAATAAGGTGATGGCAACAGTTTTTTGGGATGCACGCGGGATAATCCACATCGATTACCTTCAAAAGGGGAAAAACAATACACGGCGAATATTATGCCAACTTATTGGACCGATTTAACGAGGATTTAAGAAAAACGACCCCATATGGACAAGAAAAAAGTTAATTGTCATCAAGATAATGCACGGCTGCACACGTGTGCAGTCTCTCAATGGCAAAATTACATGAATTGGGCTACGAATTGGTACCTCATCCGCCATATTATCTTGATTTATCCCCCAGTGACTAGTTCCTATTTCCGAACCTAAAGAAATGGCTCGGTGGAAAGAGATTTTGCCCCAACAATAAAATTATTGGTCAAACAAATGACTATTTTATGGATCTCGAAAAATCCTATTTTTTGGAAGGGATACACAAATTGGAGAAACGTTGGACTAAGTGTATAAGTGTAAGTGAGCTAAAAGGACATTATGTTGAAAAATAAATGACTTTTTGTGTTTCATTACAAAAGTCACGGACTTATTGATCCGCTCGTAAAAACATTCCCAAAATTTACTGTTTGTTAAAATTTAAAACAAACTAAGCGAACATTTTTAATACAAAAATAAGCAGTAAATTTAAAATAATTTTTGAATTGGTTAGAATTTTTGTTGATATCTTTTTTCGACTTTATAAACCCAAGTGGGTAATAGCTGTCTGACTTACCCTGTAACAATATTCGTATTTTGTTTTGGTATCCCTTCGATAACTCGTTCACGTTTAGACGTTTTGCTTTTCGTTGCAAGGCATAAGTTGTAATTGGCCGTTTTACTATTAAACTCAAATTTAAATATTAAATTACAAAAATTTTAAAATGTAATATCACATTCTTGCTTGATTTTATGTTTGCATATGTTTACCCCGCAAGCGTCTCTAAAGACTTCATCCAACTCTCTTCTGTTTTATGAAGTATTTCCTTAAAAAAAATTATCAGTAGTTTTTTCTCAATTAAAAAAATTGTTAAAAAAGTATTTGAATTTAACTAACGTGATAATTGAATCAACTATTTTTTAGTGAAAAGAATATTAAAAAAAAATTGAATTAAATTAACATTTTAGTTATTTTGAAATAAATTTTAATAAAATATCAAAAAATCTTTATTGATTTGTTTCGTTTTAAATAAAATAATTTAAACTTGTAGAATTGTTGTTGGGAATTGTCAAATCCTGAGCTATATTTAATTAAATCAATTACCACATTGTTTAATATGGCAAAGGTGTTTGATAATTTTTTTAATTAAAATTAAAAATATAATTTATTGAAAAAACAATTTAAAATTGAAGTTTTTGATATTTTAATTAGGCTTAAGTTCATCAAATTTAATTTTCATTAAATAATTTTTATTGATGGAAGGAATTTACAACATGAAATTATTTCTAAAATTTTTTGTTAATTCTTGACTGAACACGGGATTTTTAAAATTTTTAGTAATCTATATAATAATTTTGGCAATAGGTGCAAAACCAACAAATTGTTTCCTTGATTCTAAGAATTTGGTATGAATTTGGTGATTAGAGACAATTTTTAATTTTTTCTGGTTTGCGACATGTCGCATAGTGTGAAACTGGTCTTTGTATTTCGTTCTGTATGTTACATATATGTTTGTGATTTTCCTTTAAATTATAAACAAGTATAATGTGCCTTGTTATTTTTGTTGCTATTGTTCTTTCTATGCGTCCTTAAATATCTAGTTGTAGCTGTTGGTTTTTAAAAGCCTATTTAGTCTTATTGTTGTAACTAATGTACACTTTAATATTTTATACACAAATCCCGACACACACACAAACATACGCACGCAATCAAATACAGACAGTAAGACATACATTTACACTTTAATGTAAACATTTAATGGTATGTGTGCACATAGTTTCAATGTCAGGGGAGTGTGATGGGCGCGGGAAAACTCAGAAGACCTTTTTACTGTAGGCCTTATTGAATGCCTGATTAGACTTTTTTTATTCAATTCCCATTTCGACTAACTGCTAAAGAATGCCTCATAGATTATTGGCTCTTCCGTATAAGATAAGATAAGATACACATTCCATATTCCCTTCTTTGAGAAGGGAGAAGAGAAGGAGTACGACTTTTTTTTGCCAAAGCAAAAGCCAAAGAATTTAAATCCCGTAATAAAATCACCATGATCTGGAAAGCTTTCTAAGAGCCATTAATTTAAATGCCTTTTAGAATCTCTGGCTAAAGAAGCGAGAGCGGCAGGCGTACCCCGCAATGACGAGGTGTGTAAGATATGAATGTGGAAAGGCGCGAGTAGGCCTTGTACATCCAAAAGAAGGAGTACAGAGGCCTTCTAGAAGGCATCCGTACTCCTCCTTTTTCAGAGGCCTTATAGATGGCATCTGCACTCCTTCTTTATCAGAGGCCTTCCATACTCCTCCTTTTTCAGAGGCCTACTAGAAGGCATCCGTACTCCTTCTTTTTCAGAGGCTTTCTAGATGGCATTCGTTCTCCTTCTTTTTCAGAGGCCTTCTAGAAGGCATCCGTACTCCTTCTTTTTCAGAGGCCTGCTAGAGGCATTCGTACTCCTATTTTTTATAAGCCTTCTAGATGGCATTCGTTCTCATTCTTTTTCAGAGGCCTTCTAGAAGGCATCCGAGCTCCTTCTTATTCAGAGGCCTTCTAGAACGCATCCGTACTCCTCCTTTTTTAGAGGTTTTCTAGAAGGCATCCGCACTCCTTCTTTATCAGAGGCCTTCTAGAAGGCAACCGTAATCCTTCTTTTGCCCTCTGGGTAAATTTATGTGTGTGAGTTTGTGTGTGTTTTAATAGGCTGCTGTCGTGCCGTGCAGGAAATCTGGAATCAAGTGTCTCAAAGTCTCTTTTGTCGATTATTTTTAGTAAGACTGTCAACAAAGCGAATACTCTTTTGTCTGCCTTTGAGAAAACAGTGCAGTATGACTTAATGAAAAGGATGCAAAATTTTAAATGTAAAGTTTTAATTTTTTTTTTTTTTTTTTTTTAAATAATTATAAGTTTTTACCAGTTTTTTTTTAAACAAAATATGTAGTTGGATTTAATTAATTGCCTTATCCAATACTATTAAAAGTGAGAAAATTTAGTAAATATATTAAGAAATTTAGACTAGAACTACTTAAATGTACTAGGGAATCTCTGGTACCAATGACTCCATATGGTTAAAACAATCAAGTCAATAGTGCTAATGGGAGTAATGGAAGTTCAATAACAAACACCAGTCTATAGCACAAATCATTGTTTTGGCTAAATCTAGCAGAGCTGTTAACGATTGGAATCGTTTTTATTGCAATCACAAGATTTTTCGGGAATTATGGCTAATTTTTTCATCATATAATCAATTTTCTGATATTGAATGTAATAAATTGTTTGAAATCAATTTGTAGGTTAATTAATTGTAATCAAATTTGATTACAATTGATTTGATTGCAATACTTTATTTGCAAAAACAAGTGAATGCAATGAAAATGAAAACAGAAGCGAAATCTTCGTGCTCTTTAAATGAAATTCCTTCTTCTAGAAATAAAGCTGACTCTGATCATTTTGAATTGCCAACGGCGTCAATTTTTTATTAATAATATTTCTCTATGACGTGCTAAATTCCCAATTTTTTATTTTTGATAAAAACACTGAAATGTATTGTTAAGGGACATTTTTGTTTTCAGCCGCCAGATTCTAAGTGTTAATTATTTCATTTAAATTTCACTACAGTTGTGATTGCAAAGGAAAATAGATTGAAATCGTATGATTTCAATTAAAATTTGATTGCAGTCGAATAGATTGCATTCAATGATTTTAAAAAAGAATGATTTTAAAATGATTTCAATCACAAAGTATTGCAACCTTGTGATTGCAATCGTTGTAAATCTAAAATCATTTTGAAATCAAAAAATAAAATCATTATGAGTGCAGTCAAATTGGATTACAGTTTTTTACAGCTCTGATAGCTCGTTAAGGCCGTTATACACTATCCCACTAAGTCTCAAGTGTTTTTCGAAAATGCTTCCCTGATCTTATTATTGTTTTAAAATTTTCCAAAAACAATAACAATTTATCATGACAGGTTTGTATTTTTTCAAAATACGTAAGACTTGCGTGATAGTGTAAACCAGCTGTTAGTAGCACTGGTGACAAAGTCAATAGTGAGTCATTCAAGTTTAACTATTGTCATTTCCTACAGGGAATCGAACTACTCTGTTATTGCAAGTTTGAATGTTAAAACAGTTAACAATCCATGCAGAAGGCTAATATTAAATATATCGTTAGCTAAAACGCAAAAAGGCGTTACTAACAAAAATTTTACAATCGAGATTTTAATTGATTATTATGAATGGTAGCAAACTACACGTTTCGACAAAATTTCACACTTCTGCGATCAAAAATGACGCTTTTATTAACCCTTCGTCTTACTCATGAGTCTGGCTAGACCTTTTTAAATTCAAAATGTTATTTTAATATATTTAACACACACAGGGAGATACTTGAAATTTCAGGTACCCTTCTAAAATTTAGTTGGCTATAAATATATGAAAAAGATATCCTGGAAAGGAAATAGCAAGAAACTCTTTCGAAAATTTTAACGCACACATGACATTTGTAACACATATGGTCTGGCCAGACCCATATACATATATATTTTACTGAAGATGCTGTATTTTTAAAATCTTTAATTTTTTTTGCTGTTTTTAATTATTTTTGTGCAATTATCTATTATTATTCATTTAAATCTATTAAACACGTAAACTAGTCACCTAGTCTAGTTCTCAATTTTGAAGAGCACACTAACAACTAACTCAAGTAACTCGTGTTCAGATGCTGATTTTTAAATGCGAAAGCGGAGGCTAATGGCTTATGAGATGAGAAAGCTGTTGAGGATGGTTATGAAATTCACCCGTTCATACGATACTAAAAATAGTTTGGTCATTAAACCAAATGAATCGTGTAATTCTCGGGATGATGAAGAAGACCTGCGTGCACAAATTAGACAACCCAACTCTGCCGGTGATTATTTCTATGGTAAAGATGGAACAAAATTTAATAAGCAGTATGCAGATATTGGTATATCCTGCGTCAAAATAGTGTGCGTTTTAAAGTTAGGCCAATAGTAAAGACTCTATTCCAATTGAGGTGTTCAAGAGATTTCCCACAACAGTACTCTTAGATTTTGTAGCTATCAGACCACTTACAGAGGAGCGATGTCTTATCACCGATTCATTGCACTGACACTTTGACGATGGAATAACACGCGAACGTCGACTTCCTGATGATAAAGCAGCACTAAATTGTCATATGGAATTTTTGAATGAAAATCATTCAACCCGAAAATGTCATGCTTCAGCTTTAAAAGCCGTACTGTAATAGTGGTTGCACAACTGTTTCAGTTATTTTTTCATACTAGAAGGCCAAACTTCGTATTCTTTTTATCATAATTTTGAAGATTCTATGAAGATTTTTTTTAATTTGCAGTAAAATATGTGCCATAAAAATAATAAATGTGTCAATTTTCTTTTAACTGTCCATTATTTTAAATACTGTGAGGGCGAGGCGACCAAACCTGCACAAATCCAGTTTGACTACATTTTACAACAAAACAATCCAAAAAAAGGTATACTTTTGCTTTTTTTTTGCAGTATTTTGGCCATTATGGCACTGACTGCCCATTGTATTTGCAAAAAAAGAACCCATGCTTAAAAATTGTCAAACGAATTGGTTCTCTTTAGGGAGATCGATTATTCGACATTTTTCAATAACCGGTTTTCGAATATTACGAATAGTTGCTATTTTAAAAAACCCGGTTTTCGGTTAAGCAATTTTTAAATAACCGGTTAACCGGTTTTGATTCGAATACTTAAAAACGCAAAAATCAAATAAGTTTTTAAAATAAAACGTTAATTTGAATAAAAACAAAACAATTTGCAAAGGTTAGGAACCAACAAAATACATAGATATGACAAGGTTTGTTCAGACCTAACAAATATTTTACGATAAAATCCAAGAAAAGTGGGACCAGTAAATTAATCAAACTTTAACTACATTTTCAACAATTTTTGAATAATATTTGATCTAGACAAACGTTTTGCAAAGGTAAATAAATTAAAGAAATTTTATAAAGTTATTATTTGAAATATTCTCTCAAATTTATTTTGAATAAGTTTTAATTTGTTGGTGGTTAAGCCATCTCTATATAAATCAACCATATTTTACAAAAGTTGCAAACAAAACCTCTTAGCCAGGATTATCTATTTCAAATTATTTTGTTTCAGCATTATAGAAACGAATATTAAACCGAACATTCTTTTTCTGTAAAATATTTGTCAATTCATCGACAACCGTTTAAAACCTTCCATGACATTGCTTCATTTCTTTAATTTTGTTTTTCAGTTCTTGGTGTTTAATAAATAAAACTGGTAGACATTTTTCCCATATCGTTGATTTTCAGCATGCAGAGATGCTAGAACTACTTAAGAGTTTTTAGTGCCTTAACGGGCATTTCGTCCTCGGCAACACAACGGGCTAATATTTCAACCAATGATTCATTTTTTTGCAGCGTATTTTAGTAAATTATTATTTGTCGTCTCCTTAGAACGACTTCGAGTTAAGTTTCATTTGGATCACATTAATGTCAAGCATGTATACTAATTAAAGGTGATTAATAAGTCGTGACATGGAAGAACCTTTGTAACTTATCATTTTGAGGCACTTCAGGCAACTATCTTTGTCGTTTTAATCGCGTTCGAATAATATATAGAGATAACCTTTATATAAAAATATATTTAATATTTAGAATGCTCTTACTATTTACTTTTTAACTGCACATGTTTTTGTAGTATTTTAAATAGTTTTTAGTTTTTTTTTCTACAAGAACACATCTTTTATAAGCGATTTGTTTTTACAGTGTTCATAATGTTTTTTTTTACTTTTGTTACATTTTGTTTTGACATTCTTCATAAAAAGTTTAGGTTTGGCCAATATGCAATTAGAAAATACTTAAATTACGGGTACATATACAACAAGAGTAGGGAAAATGTATATAAATTACACATTACTAAAATAGCCGGTTTATTATACCAAAATAACCGGTTTATTCGATATTCGAAAAATGGGCATTTTAAAATAACCGACTTGGGCAAAGCTTAAATAACCGGTTAAAACCGGTCGAATAATAACCGTTCGATCTCCCTAGTTCTCTTCAATATTGAATATTCAATGCTCAAACAATTTTTTTTTTATTTTTTTTTAAGTTAATTTTACATGTTTCATAAAGCTAATACTTTGGTAGATATTATTGAACCAATTTTTTGGTATGTGTACATATACTTTTTAAGAAATAAATCGAGCTTATTTTTCAGTTTTTGGAAAAATGTTGATAGCTGAAAATGTATTAGTTTGTATATAATAAAAAAAAATAATATGCATTTAAAAAAAAATTTTTTTTCGAATAAAGCATATGGAAAAAATTTATTGGGTCTGGCTAAACTTATGTGTTACGAATGTGAAAATCCAAACATGTGTAAGACCGAGTGTTAACAAACGCCAAACTACAGGTGTATTTATTTGATAAATGCAAAATGAAGTAATTACACATTTTTTTTTTGTAACAAATTAATTGTTTGGCAAAACATTTCGTTAAAAATGTTTATAGTTTTCATTCTACAAAGTTGCTTGTTACTCCTGCAAAATTATATTTTTGTTAGTTACGGCTTATATATATACAAATATCTGTGACATCCTCAGTTTTGTTGAGGTTTTATTTGAGAAGTTTTTTTTTTTTTTGTTTTTTTTTTTTTTTTTGCTTGAAGTATTACAACAAAATGTCCTTCGAATCTTTATGTATCTATTCATTAATTATGATGTGCTAAGTTCACAATATTAATTTTTTGATAAACACATTGAAATTTATTGTTGTGGGAAAGCGTGTTTCTATGCGCATTTCGCTGTTTACTTTGCCCAGATCGGAAAATTAAAGATATTATACAAATAAAACTGTAAAGCGAATGAGAATTACAAACAACTGAAGTGTGTTTTGCAACGGTATCAAACCCCCGGTAGGCTAGCTGGTAGTGAGTTAGTCTACCAGAGCCGGGGTTGCGGATTCGGTTCCCGCCAGAGACTCTGGTCTCTTGCACACAAGCGAAGAGCTTCGCGGGAATATCATATGTTAAAAATAAAGAAAAGAAAAAAATAAAAAATGAACATCCAGATTTTGAAAATACAATTGTGTAAACACAGAAAATAATTATAAACGTAGATTTATATTAGAAATGTTACAAATTATAAAGGTTCCAACAATGTCGAGATTTAATTTTAAGGCAGACACTGAAAATGTAGCACAAAATTATAGACACTTAATTTATAAAAATAGAACCGGAAATTAAACATTTTTTTATATTGTAATAGATCAACTTTGATTTGAAAAATATTTTTTTGTATTAAATTTAAAAAATTTTTATATTTGTCATTTATTGTTAAATTTGTGACAAATTGTTAAAAATTTATATAATAAGAAAAGAAAAAAAACCCTGAAGAAGGCACTCAAAAAAGTGCCGAAATATTGGTTTGAATAAAAGTTTAAAGTTATTTTTTAAAATAAGACCTCAAGCTCGACAATTTATTAATACTTGGAATTATTAAATATGTTTTATTGAGTACTATTTCCAATAGTGCAGTTATAATTAAATTTTTTCATTGAATCAAATAAAAAGGTTGTTGACCTAAAATTTTATTTTTAACAAACTGTGTTGTTTACAATTTTCTTGGTATATTTTTTTGCTGTGTACATATAAGAGATTTTACTACTTTTCTACTTGTAATAACTCAAATTTGTCTTATTTCGACTTAAGCCGTTCTTCCATTTAACCACAGATATTCCTTGTTGCTACATTACGTTAAGGCTCTTCCTTTTTGAAATCCAGACATTTGTGTAGATAAATTAAAGTTAAGGTACTTTACATTTTTTAGACAAATAAGTTTTTAGGTTTAGAATTTTGTTACTTGTATTTTACGAATATTTATGTGCTTTTTCTTGCAATACACAATTTCAAAAAACTCTTTTCACTGTACAGGGACATTGTGCTTCAGATTTTGTGGTAATTTTTATTTTTGTTTACGACACCGAATTGATGTTGCTGCACATTCACTTTCACTCTTTCGCACTGTCTCGATGTTGAGTTTGAAGGGTCTGTTTATCAGTATGTTTAACGTCTTCAATTGGTCCAGTTATTTTGAATTTTTTAGTTGATCTCTTTAGAGTTGAAAAAATGTACACACACTATTTCGACCAAACTTTGTATTCAGTTCCTAAACGATAGTCCGTTACTGTTGTTGAACTGTCAAATTAGTTTTTTAGTACTTCCAACACTTTTTTGCATTAATGACAACCAACTAAAGTATTACATTAATTTTTTTCACCATTTAAAATAAAATAATACAATCTAACTTTGTTGTGCAAAGAAAAAAGATTTTTATTAATTAACAAAAAAAAAAATGGTTTAACAAGTATTTCAATTTGAATAGGGTGATAATAGAATCAATTATTTTTTTAGTTGAAAGAAAATTAAAAATATAATTTTGATTAAATTAATATTTTGAAATAAATTTTTAATCAAAATATTAATTAAATCTCAAAAAATCAGGGACCGTAACAGTTATACCTTTTTTCATAAAAGTCTGATGAGAACAGTTATTTTTTGATTGTTATTTTTTTGAACAAAAATAACAGTTATTTTTTGAGTTTTATTTTTTCGATCAAACATAACAGTTATTTTTTGATTTTTATTTTTTCGATCAAAAATAACAGTTATTTTATGATTTTTATTTTTTAGAGCAAAAATAAAAATTATTCTTTAAAGAAATATACGTGTTATAATTATTTAGTTAACTTTAAATATTTATTTTAATGCGCATAAGACATCCCAATGATGATCACACATTTAAATAAATATTTAAAGACAACTCAATAACTATAACACGTACATTTCTTTAAAGAATAATATTTATTGTTGCTCGAAAAAATAAAAATCATAAAATAACTGTTATTTTTGATCAAAAAAAAAATAAAAATCAAAAAATAACTGTTACTTTTGTCCAAAAAAATAGAAATCAGAAAATAACTGTAATTTTTGATCGAAAAAATAAAAATCAAAACTTTAAAAATCATTATATTTTATCATAGAAATGGTCATAAGGATCAATATGTTATACTTTAATTAGTTTGCCAGCATTTGCTTCTATATGCTTCTTTTGTTTTAAAATTTCAAAATAACTGTTCATTTTTGGACTATTTTTAATTTTATGCCACGAAATTATATCAAGAATAAATAAGAAAAAGACGAGAATGTATGTTTTTTAAGATTTTTCCGAATTCAAAACATAATGTTCAAAGGAGATGCTTTTTTCTACAAATTTAAGTTAAGAAAATTTTAAGTTTGAGGTCGGAAATTAAATAAACAAATTTATCAAAAATATTTACTTAAATTAAAATAAATTCGTTTGAAAAATTAGCAGTGCTTAAAAATAAATTTTGAACAGACTCAAAACAGAAATTTGCGAGTCCATGCTTTCGTATCTTAATTTGTTCGATTGGATATGGAATAATGGACTCCAATTGAAGATTGAACGATAGAACGAACATAATAAAAAGTAGTTTGTATTCGTAGAAACATTTAGTAAAATATATTTTTGTGACTTCACAATAAATACTACGATAGTAAAGTACAGATTAAAAGAACAATTTCCGCAATAACCTAAATCATATAAGTGCATATTTGTTATTATTTTATTTATTGAATAACTTAAGTTAATAAAAAAATAAAGTTAAGTTTTTCAGCACGAACTGACTAAAATATATATGTTTTGATAGTTTATAAAAAACTTGGTCTTATATTTTCTTCAAAATTCCCTTTTTCGACCTCTTTTTTTGGTAAATACTGTTTATAAAAATCTTGACCCTTTTTTACTTTGAAATACCCTATTTGTGACCCTTTTCTTGGAAAATCCCGTTTTTGTGCCCCTTTTAGAAAATGCCCAGGGTTACCGTTGGTTCATAAATAAGTGTGTTGTAGTAACAAAGCGCCTTAAAATGTACGGGCCTGTTACAGAAATCAATTCTGATCGAAAATTTTTTTTATTCCGAGAAAGTTTCTTTAGAAAACGAAAACCGATTAATTTTCTCGGAATGAAATCCATTTTAATTTTTCGCTCGTAACAAGCAGTTTCTTTATGTGAAAGTAAAAAAACCATGTAAAACTTTTAAAGAGATAAAGAAATCTATTTTTAATACCTTAAATCAACATTTGTGGTGGTATTTTTAGTAAATTTTTAATAACTTGTGCAAATATCTCAAGAAATAAAAAAAAAGTACAAGGTAAAACAAAAACTTATACCAAATGCTGCCACATTATTTTTTGTAGGAAGCCACCTTAATTCTTTAACAAAACTTTCTTCGCTCGAGGCTTTTTATTTTGTTTTCTTCTCTTTTTAAATTACCATGTTTTTGTTTTTGCTTGCACAATATTGCCACATTTAATTTAAAAACGACAAGCTAAAATTTGTCGGAATTACGAAAATCGATTAAAGTCTGTGGTCTCATCATCGCATTCGATATCGAGTCAGCTATCGTATCGAGTAAACTATCGTATTTTTCTGCGTACGATAAACACTGACGTATCGAATGAAAACTCGGGAGATGTAATGTTTTTGGTTACTCGGCATCGAATGCTATCATCTCAAATTATTATTCATTTCATTCGATATCGAGTGTCATGATACCAAAATAAAAAATGTCGATCAATTTTGTTCGATATCGTATGCGGTGAATAGACCCCTGAAGTAGGTAAAACAAAATCGATCGAAATGAAAATTCGGATTGAAAACCATTCCAAACAATTTCTGTGACAGGCCTGATAGTCGAAAAAATTCATTCTTAGCTACATCCAACAGTTCGCATTAGGCATGTCGTCAAATTGCTTTCAAAGTTTTATATTAATGGCCAATTTTTATTTTAAATTCGAAGCCACTGTGCGAACATAAATGACAATTACAGACACACCTTGTAGCACAATTAACATTAAGGCCCTAATCATGTACAACGCAGCGCAACGCCACAGAACTAACGCAACGCCAAACAATAACATTGAAAGCACAAAGAATGTCATAAATATTTTGTAATTTTGTTGTTGCTTTCTACAGAAATTCACATTGCGTCTTAAAATTTCAAACGCTCCATTGCTTGTGTCGTTGAAAATTTTAAAACGGTACATGAATTTCTGTTGAAATCAACAACAAAATTACAAAATATTTATGACATTGTTTGTGCTTTCAATGTTATTGTTTGGCGTTGCGCTGCGTTGTACATGATTAAGGCCTAATACTTTCATAGGTCTATAACCCACTTGAACACCCAAATAGGACGAATTATAAAATCTCTTTTGTCACTTAATATTCTCAATGATGGCAAAATTAAATATTAATAACTTTTAATTACTCATTCATACACAATCAAAATCGAAAATAAATAAATATTAATCAAAGACATTTTAAATTGATGTGTATCTGTGCGTATTAGTATTTTTTAATTAATATTTTCATACGTATCCGCAACATATACATGTGAATTAAACAGTGTTTAAAAATGCTTGACTATTTTTAATGTTTTTGTAATTGCTTAACTTAACTTAAGAAAAAGAACACAGTAAAAGCAAAAAGCAAAAGCAAACGCAGAAAAAGTGAGAGTAAATAATTTATTTATTCTCACCATGTTTATGTTCTCAGCTTAAAAAGCCAGCCAAGCAACCACTTGAAAAAAAAAATTGCTGTTGCTGTAAGTAATAAGTTTTTGTTTATTTTTTTTTTGCTTTGGCTTAACTGTAAATTGATGTGCTTAAATTCAGCGAGTATTAACTTCTTTGCTGTTTTTGACTTCATTGCTGTTGCTTGCTGTTGCAGGCGTTAGTTTCCTAGAATATATACATAATTACATAACACAAAATAAACAAATTAGTTTAAAAAAACGTGTAGTTTCATTTACGTATGTATGTACCTATTTATTAAAAAAAAAAAACGCAAAATACCAAAAAAATTCGAAACAAATTCGACAGCAACAGCAAAGAAGTTAACTTGCTGACTTTAAGCGCATCAAAAGCAAAAAAAAAACAATCAAAAACTTAATACTTACAGCAACAGAAAATTTGTTTTCTTAAGTGGCTTCTTTGCTGACAGATTAAGCAGAGTACATGCACATAGCGAGTTTAAACAAATTATTTACTCTCTTTGTTTTGCTTTTGCTTTTTTGCTTTTGCTGACTCGTAATCAAAGAGTTAAGTAAACACTTAGACACACAGTTTTTTAATTTGCTGCAAAAAATGTAAACAAAGCAAAAATGTGCGACTGTTGCTATTTTAAAGCAAGCAATTTAAACACTGGAATTAAAGTAGGGACCAGTAGCTCGTTTCTGTATTTCTCGCATCGTAAAATTTCCCGCATGAAACAAGTGAATTATGACAAAAACAGTGCAATATGAAACAAAAATTGGTTTTTCTCACATAAGTGTTTCTGTATCTTTAATTTGCGAGAATTATCTGTCATTTAAATAATTTTCCAACAATTATTGGAAGGATGTGAGAAAAATTGTTTCTGTAACAATATTTTGCGAAAAGTTTCTCAGAAGAACAGTCAAAATAAGTCACATTTAAAATTGATGCGAGAAAAATACATTTTTAAAAATAGAATCCAAACTATGTATGTATGTACACAAGAATGTGTATAATTTTTTTTTACTTACAAAGAATTTAAGTGATGAAAATAAAGTATATAAAACACAATTGTAATATTTTGTTATTTTATTTTTTTTGCCTTGCATTGTTTTCGTTTTGTACAGGGCTGCCAGATAGATTTGTGAAAAAACGTTAATTTCCTTAGAAAAAAATCGTCTATTTTGTTTTGAAAAATCGGACAATTTAAAATTAATTTTAACAAATTTTGTTCGATTTTTATTAAAACATAATCAAAAAAAGAAGAAAAGAAAAAAACACTTAAAGTTCGTAGGTAAAATACTTATTTTATACATACATACTTAAGATTGAGGTCTACTTAAATAAAATTATTATTTTATTTTTTTCTAATCCGATAGCAATTTAAAATTTTAGTTTGTCATTTTTCCCTGCAGAAATCACACAAAGGCGTAACAAAATATCATATTGAACTGAAACTAACACTTTTGGCCTAAAAAAGGCAAACATTTCCTAAAGTGCATTGACTGAAAAATGGGGTAATAGTTTAATCTTTTTATCACATAAACAAATGTATTAAATAATCCAAGTAAATAAAAATTAAACAGTTTTCCTTGCCGATACATATTTTAAGCTGCTTTTTTTTAAAAGATATCGGTTTTCTGTGGTGCCTAGTACACAAACTTATAAAACTATTTAAAATTGTTTTATTTCGAAGACTGAATAATATCGTCACTTGAAAAATATCAGCAATTTTCACTTTTCCAATTTTGGAACAAAAAAATCGTCAAAATGACGATTAATCTTTAAATCTGGCAGCCCTATATTAATTATATCTATTTCTTTCGTTGACGTTTTGCTTGCACTTGACACTTAATTACTGGAAGTATTCCAGTCAAAACAGAATCTGGGTTGTCTATTCTCGCATTCAAATACAGAAACATTTTTTTCTCACAAATCGAGAAACGATGGAATTTTTTGTTTCGCACTTAATATGAGAAATTTTGCGATGCGAGAAATACAGAAACGAGGTACAGGGCTGTCAGATGTGGCGATTTCTCGCCAAACGTGGCGGTTTTCAAACTTGTTTGGCGACCTAATTGTCGATTTTGCGACATGGCGATTTATAAAATAGTTGGCGATTTTGTTGGCTATTTTTGATAAGCCATGAATTTGTTTTGAAATTTGTTAAATTCAATAGGAAGAAATAATATTGATGCATTCATATGTTTGACGAGTATTTAAAACTAAATTATGTTGAAATGGCTGATGAAGATAATTAAAATCTTCGAGAAATTTTTTTTCACATTTTAATGTGCTCTTGAAACCAGTAATAAGCAGAATTCTTTAAAAAATTAATATAATTACAGTTTATGAACATTTTTGCATTATAAAATGTGACAAATTATCACAGATAAAATACGTTGTTGTTTAAGATATTTTCAAGATTTTTATGAATCCTAACGTACCTTTGGATGTTAATGAAACACAATGGAAAAAACACCGTTTGAGAATTTTAATTATGATATTCAATCTAATTTAAATCAGTTTAGGCCAACAATTTATAGCTACAAGGATACGGCAGGTACGTACCATTTTAAGGAACTTGCATTGGCTGTTCTTTATATGCTGGTTATTGCGACTACAAATGCCTGTGTTGAAATAATGAACTCCACTAAAATTCGCCTTCAAAGTAGAATGCGATATGAAGTTTTCGACACGTTTTTACGAGTTAAAAGTTATATGAATATAAATAGTACATGTTGCTTACTGTTTGTACCTTCACAATGTATTCCAAAAAAAGAAAACAAAAAGGCAGTCTTCTCGGTGAAGTATATAGCGTTTTAGATATAAAATAGAACTGCAACTACACACAAATGTATTGCATATCCAATATTTCTTTAATACTTACCGCAAAAATTCTATTTTTGTTGCTTTAAGTAGGATACTATAAAATATTTTAAGCATTGCACCTTCTTTGTGTTCACTTATCATTTGTACTTTGTTCTAAATAAAAATTAAACAAAATAATCATGGCGAATGTTTTTTTGAATTTTTGGCGGATTTTAGCGATACGGAACAAATTTTTTTTTTTTTTTTTGAGATTTATAAAAAAATATTTTTAATTATTCTAAAAATACATATATTATTGTCAAAACCCAAAAAATAAATGCTTTGGCGATTTTCGCGATTTTTGACATTGAATTTGGCGAAAAAGTTCAAAATCAATTGGACAACCCTGGTAGGGACGTAACAATACGGCTTTTTGCCGATGCGATGCCGATACTCAAGAAGAAATATCGCCGATACCGATACGAATTTTAAAATAAAATTAAATTAAAATTCAAAGTTATATTAACAAAACTCAAGTAGAGTAATTTCTTTTGTTCGAACTAGCGAAAAATGTTGTTGAAAAATGTATGAATAGAATCTATCTCAAGATTTTTCATTACTTAACGTTTTTATTAGTTGTCAAAAAACAAAAAACAAATTAAGTTTTACTATTAATTTTAGCACTTTTCTACATTTTTCTTTGTGAAGCGCTTATTATAAAAACCACTTTACAAATACAAAATAAAAAATTACAAAAAATGATAAGATGTTGCTTAAAACTCCGTGCAAAATAATATGAGCAGCACTTGTTTCGCACGGAATATAAAAATGTTTCTAGAAACATTGCGAATGTTTTTCGTAATATAAATAGAGTACAACTCTATCAACATTTTTTTCGTTTGTATTTTAAAGAATTTTTTTTTATATTGAGTTTGACAACATTTCGCACGAAATACTGAACAGAGTACCAGGCTTAAGAGATTATTAATATTTAGAATTGATTTTAATAAGATTTTAAAAACAACGAAATGGATTTAAATTCATGGTAAAATAATTAATTTTTAAACAAAGAAATAAAAGCAGTGTAAAAGATTAGAAGTATTCAAAATTAATATAAATAAGATTTTTGTTTTAAAAACAAAGTATTGTCAACTTTTGCGGAGATAATTTCCCAACTCAGTTTGAGGCAGACCTGCAGTAAAAAATCGTCTCCCAGATGTACTAAACTCATTTGACAACTTACCAGCCGTACCTAAACAAGAGCGGAAGGCGGAACGTTTTCTTCTGCATAGCTTTTATGCTGATATGTCATAACTAAGCAGGAGCGTCAGGCTTGTGTCAAAAACAGTAACGATATCTCACAGTTTTTCAACAATTTTAGCTTCATTCAATAGCTGAGACACGTTTTATAAAACATTGTCGAATATTACTTTCAATCTTCTAATTTTCAATAAGAATTTATTTTTATAAATTAAGATGAAATTTGTACTATATAAAAGTTACGATATTAGTTAATAGTAAGGGTTTTCATGATATCGCTCTAAAGTCTCGCAATCTGTTCATTTACACAAGCCTCGTAAGCCTGCCCAACAATTCTGACTCGCAAACTTGCGCTGTTCTATTGTGCATTTCTGCAAAGAGTTTTTTTTAATGTTTACCATCGTTTTCAATGAAAAATTCAAGTGTTTATGAATCACAAAAAATAAATTTTGCAGACTTCTGGCGTTCTTAATGCATTTTTAAAAACATACTTAACATTTTAAACACAAATTTCAACTTTTATTTTTATAATATTTTTTTATTTTCCAAATTTTAGATATTTTTAATTAGGCTTAAGTTCATTGAATTTAATTTGCATTAAATTATTTTTATGAAGACAGGAATTTTACAACATGAAATTAATTAAAATTTTTTTATTGATAATTTTTCATTCTTGACTGCGCTGAGATTTGAACCCAGGCGTTCACGGACAGGTTGCCCAGACTAGTTTCGATTGTAACCATACAATCTCTTCAGTGGGGTTTGCCGTCTTACTTAGTCGGCTATTGAGGCCGGGCGACGTCAATAGTCAAACATCAATCTTTAAACCAAATGGTATTTCACCTTGGTAGATCGAAATTTGCTTTTGAATAAATGATTATCTATTTTAATTGTTTTACGTGTTCTTCCTAACTTCTGTTTTTTCACTGAAGAGATTGTGTGGTTACAATCGAAACTAGTCTGGGCAACCTGTCCGTGAACGCCTGGGTTCAAATCTCAGCGCAGTCAAGAATGAAAAATTATCAATAAAAAAAAAAAAAATTTTAATTAATTTCATGTTGTAAAATTCCTGTCTTCATAAAACTAATTTAAAGCAAATTAAATTCAATGAACTTAAGCCTAATTAAAAATATCTAAAATTTGGATTAAAAACCATTAACAGTTCAATAAAATAACCACAATACTAATTATTTTTTAATTTTTATTTTTTGTATTGACGTTTCTTACAAACTGACATTAATTGTTTAAATTACAATCAAATTTAAAAGGATCTTCATGAAACGAGTCTCGCAAGTTTGCCCATTTGTACAAATAGCAATTTTAAGCGATATCATGAAAACCCTTATTATTAACGAATATCGTTATTTTGTAGGCCAAATAAAAGAGAGAGAAAGCTAAGTAAATTACATATAATTTTGGGTATTGTAAGGAGCAGTTTTTTCAAGTCAAAATCAGTTTTTTTTTTCTTAAGATGCATTTATTTTAAAAAACTTTATGATAACGCTGCTTTAAAAACTAAAATTGAAAGTAAGAGTTCTCATTTAGTTTATATTTTTAGTTGAATATGTAAATATAGTTATTAAAGTAAAAACCATATCGAGCATGATGCTGGTGTTTTATAATTGGAACTCTGTAAAGTGTGAAAAGGGTAAGAATATCCATCATAATAATATTCTTCTTCTTATTTCACTTTTGGTTTATTTCATGTACGAATTCGGGATTAAATCAACTTTATAACACTTGAATCAAGCACATTTTGAGATTGATTCAATCTTGGTCTTATTGAAACCAATCTCATTTTCGGATTTTTAAAAGTACGAATTCGGGACTGAATATGGATAATGAGTATTTCGCGATTGAATAATCCGTACTTGAATCAATCTTTCTGTACTTCATTCAAGGAAATCCGTACTCACCGTTGATACCTCTTCGGCATGATTTGAGTACGGATATATTGATTTTTCTTTTGAGTGTACACAAAAATAAAAAACAAAGTCTTTAGCTTTCATATCTGATAAAAAAAATTAGTTTTTGTGGTTCCTACATCTCGATGAGTAAAACTTCGTATCATTCTCGTTTTACTGAACTTTACCAGAAAAGTAAAGAAACAAGCCTGGTGTTTACAAAAATTTTAGAAAAAAAATATTCGATTGTCCGGGCTAATTGTTTGATGTATTTTACAATTTTCACTCGTTGAGTTTCTAGTAGGGAGATCGGGCGTTTATTATTCGACCGGTTTTAACCGGTTATTTTAGTTTTGCCCAAGTCGGTTATTTTGAAATGTTCATTTTTCAAATATCGAATAAACCGGTTATTTTGGCGTAATTAACCGGTTATTTTAATAATGTGTAATTTATATACGTTTTCCTTACTCGTGTTGTAAATGTACCCGTAATTTAAGTATTTTTCTAACTGAATATTGGGCAAACTTGAACTTTTTATGCAGAATGTCAAAACAAAATGTAACAAGAGTCAAAATACATACTGAACAATGATAATAAAAATCGCTTTTAAAAGTGTGTATTCTGGTAACAAAAAAAAAAAAAAAAAAAAAAAAAAAAAAAAAAAAAAACTGTTCAGTTAAAAAGTAAATATTAATTTGTACGAAATTATTCTAAATATTATGTATTTTAATTTAGATATTATCTCTGGAGCTATTTCAAAAGGGATTAAATAAGTAAAAATGGGTGTCTGAAGTGCCCTAAAATGATAAGTTGCATAGGGTTCTTGAACGGCACGACTTATTAAACACCTTAAATTAGTCCACATGCTTGACAATTATGTGCTCAAAATAAAACAGCTCCTTTCGAAGTAGTTTAAAAGAGACGACATATAATACACTTTACTAAAATAGCTGCCAAAAGTGAATCATTGGGTAAAATATTAGCCCTTTGTGTTGCCCGAAATGCCCGTTAAGGCACTAAAAACTCTTAAGTATTTCTAGCGTATCTTCATGCTTAAAACTACAACATTCCAGCGGAATCAACGATATGAAAAATTTTTATCAGTTTTATTTATATAACTACAAAACTAAATTGAAGAAATCAAACAAAGTCATAGAAGGTTTAAATTGTGGTCTACAAATTGACAAATGTTTCATACAAAAATCATGTTCATATTTACTATTCGTTTCTATAATGCTGAAACAAAATAATTTGAAATCTATAATCCTGGCTAAAAGATTTTGTTTGAAACTTTTCAAAAATATGGTTGAAGTCCACAGATTCATATAGACATGCTTAACCACCAATAAACTAACGCCTATGTGCTAGAAATCGCAAATCGCAAGAAAGTTGTGATTACGATTTGAAATCGCAAAGAAGGTGTGCTGGAGTTCGTAATCGCCTTAAATTTGGCGATTGTAAATCACAAGCCTACAGTAATGTGATCTACATGTGAACTTGTAAATTTCCTTTAAAATTTATTTTCAACATCAATAAATAGCATATAAAAAGGAAATTTAATGTTTTTCTTTTCCATTTATTTTAAAAACTCATTATCTTTTGAGAAAATTTTCATAGAAAATATAAAATTAAAAAACAACATTGTTTTAATACTGATTGTTGTTTAACAATTTCTTTTAAATTTGCGTTTTGATTGTGAGCAGCTGTTTCTATTCAACTTCGAAAAAAAATATGTAAGAAATTATACCCATTTATCAACAACATGTACTTATGGTACTTACCATTGTTTAGGAATATCTCTTGGGTTGTAATAATCCCTTAGAAGACGTTTTCTAATACGTTCTTTTTTAAAATAAAGTTTTTTTTAATGAAATAACACGTAATATAAAACTGCCGGCATTTTTCATGCAAATAATTATTTTTTTTTTTTGTTCAAATTTGACAGCTAAAACATATGTTTTATTTTTCGACCACTACTTCGAAAAAAAAACAAAACGCGTGAACTCTAGCACATGCTTAAATAAAATTGGCGATTTTCAGATCGCATGTGATTTTCAAATCATGCGATTTTCAGCACATGGCCGTAAAACTCATTTAAAAAAAATTTGGGAGAATATCTCAAATAATAAATATATTAAATTCCTATAATTTTTTATTTGCATTTGCAAAACGTTTGCCTAGATCCAACATCATTTAACAGTTTTTAAATTACATTATAGATACAATTATCTTCTTACAAATAAAGTTCTGTAAATAAATAGAAATTGTTTAAAATAAAGCTTAAGTTAGATCAATTAACTGGTCACGGTATTTTCGATCAAATACAAAGCTCCGTATTTTGTTCGTTCCTTACCTATGTGAATTGTTTTGTTTTTATTTAAATTAACGTTTTATTACAGAAACTTATTTGATTTTTGTATTTTTATGTATTCGAATTAAAACCGGTTAACCGGTTACGTATATTCAACTCCAATGTAAAATCTATATTTCTCTATGGGTGCGAAACATGGAATACATCTGCAAGAGTAATTAGCAGAATCCAGGCATTCGTAAACAGATGTCTTAGGAGAATCCTACGAATCCATTGGCCAAACATAATATCGAACCAACATCTATACGAAAGGTGCAATCAAAAGCCAATGTATAACGAAATTAAAAGCAGAAACTGGCGTTGGATAGGTCACACATTGAGGAAGCCTGAAGGAAATATTGCCAATGAAGCCCTTCAATGGAACCCTCAGGGAAGCCGACGCAGAGGCAGACCCACTCAAACAGGGAGACGAGAAGTTCAAGATGAACTTAAGAAGGCGCATATAACGTGGAGTGAAATAAAATTGTTAGCATTAAGAAGAAATGATTGGAAAAATTTTGTTGTGGCACTATGTTCCACCTAGGAACTTGGATGAAATAATAATAATAATAAACCGGTTATTTGAAAAATGCTTAACCGAAAACCGGGTTTTTTAAAATAGCAACTATTCGGAATATTCGAAAACCGGTTTTTGAAAAAAGTCGAATAATCGATCTCCCTAGTTCCTAGTAAAGAAATTTACTTTTAACTAGATTTGACAGGGCCGAACATAACCTTCGGACTTGGGTTCCTTGCACAAATATATGTTTATATTCTCTACGGGAAAGGGAACTAACGCTAAACTTGTCACGTGACAAGTCACTTTGCGATGTCCTATGTGGACGTCAATTGGCACCTTTTTGATTCTTTTTAACAGGTCACTGAAATAACCTTCCAATTTCGGTTAAAATAATGCCTATCACTGATATTGTCACAAATAAATCATGTCAATATGATAGATCGATCCCCTTCATATAATTAGAACTAGAGAGAATCAACCACTTCCCGCACAAAAACCCGTCACATGAATAGTTTTGTGCCAATTACCTTTCCCCTGGACTATCTGCACTCTAAACACATTATCACCAGTTAAGTGATAGGTCTTGTTTTCACCTATCACAATTCGTTCCTTTTAATTATAAAATGTTGTTCACTGGTCACGGGATAAGTGCTTTAAGCGCAATTGTTTTGTTTTGTTTATTAGAAAAATGTCACCAGTGTAATAAGATATAATATCTTTTAAATTTAGCACTGGACATCAATATTGCCAATGTATACAATTTGAATAACTTATCAAGTATTACAATAAATTTTAATTTTATAAAATAAGAACACAGCAAAAATTATTAAATTTCTCCAATCACCAAATTTGTTCTAAATTCATAATATCAAGCAAACAATTTGTTGATTTTGCACCTATTACCAAAATGATTATATTGATTACTAAAAATTTTTAAATTTTGAAAAAATATTTTCAATAAATGATATTTTTAATTTTAATTAAAAAAGTGATCAAAAAACTTTGCCATTTCAAACAATGTGTTAATTTTTTTTTAAATAAATATTGACAATTCTCGACAACAATTCTACATGTTTAAATTATTTAATTTTAACCGAAAAAAGTCAATTAAGATTTTTTGTTATTTAATTAAAATTTTAATTGAAAATTTATTTCAAAACAACTAAAATGTTAATTAAATCAAAATTAAATTTTTAATTTTCTTTCAACCAAAAAAAATAATTGATTCAATTATCACATTTATTAAATTTTAATACTTTTTAAACTATTTTTTTAATTGATAAAACACTTTTTTCTGTGAATTAATGTTATATGTATAAATTAATGTATAAACATATTTTGGGTTAATAAGTTATTTGTAATAAACCTAAATAAAGACTCATTTTTGCTTTGTTGTTAGTCAAAAATATTAAAAATTGCTCTTTTGAAATGTACTGCGCTGCTTGTGCTTTGAATATTACGTGGAAGTTGATTCTAGAGCCGTACGGCGTATATAAAAAATTGACATTCCGACATTAGGTAATGATATCGGATATGCAATATAACCCTGCCTCTAGCTGATCTTGCAAATATTAATTTTCTATATAGATAGTCGGGTTCCTTGGTGTAGATTATTTTATGTAGATAAATTAAACTTCGACATTTTAAGAGGTTTTCAAAAGAAACATTAAACAATTTCTTTGCAAACTGGGAGACACTGTCAGTCCTTCTCAGATTAAAAACGTATCTGGCGATATTATTAAACGAGCATTTCGCTTATCACATGCACTACAACCAGAAAACAATTCACATCCATATAAAATTGACACAAATTTCCCGCAGGGTTTATGTTGGTGTTAGCTTACATACTTATAAGTGTAAGAAGAATACTTGTGTTAGAAAAACTTATATGTTAGAAGAAAACGTCAAACGTAACAAAAATCAATATAATGATTTATTTGGCTTGGTTGAATTTAAAGTACCCAAAGACTTTTAACTCATATTAGCATTAATATTAACTTCCAAATCTGTTAGTAACTTTCAGATTTGGCTGAGTTTTCAATAGCCACATTTTAAAGGAACAATGGGTATAAATAAAACAAATTTTTCTTTATTTATAAACATCAATAACTCTCTCTATATACC
Organism: Pollenia amentaria; assembly: GCA_943735925.1. NCBI lineage: Eukaryota > Metazoa > Arthropoda > Insecta > Diptera > Polleniidae > Pollenia > Pollenia amentaria. Next base: position 174,157,032 of record OX031010.1, on the reverse strand, counting down.
GAAAAAATGACTTAAATTTATCCTTATCGTCATACCTCTGCGTACATATAACAAACAAAAGTTGTTGTAAGGGATAAGTCATGACATATGAAGACATTTTAAGTTGCGTCTGGATGTGTGTGTACGTGTGTAAGGGAAAACATTTATATATTTTGTTTTCTCATCTCAACCATATAAGTGTGCACTTGTGGGTGAATTTACCCAGTTAACAATTTTGTCAAAATTAAGACGAAGTCAAAAATTTAAAAAAAAATATATATCCAAATTTTACACAGGCAATGTTTACTTTGACAAAGTCTGTTGAATTCTCTTTTAAACTTTGTTTGGTGCTCAGACACACAAAGTTTAATTTGACAAATTTTTGTTTTCTCTTGTTTGAATATAATATATAAACAGCGTTGCCAGAATGATGATTTTATCATATTTTGGATTATTTTTTTATACAAAAATATGATTAAAGATTTCTTTCTCAAATGAAGATTTTTTATTTTTAGAAATTCTGATTTTTACTTTAATTTTGCTTATACAAAATACACGATTATTTAAACGGTCACTTTTTAAAACAATCAAGTTTTGCATCAGCTTGATGCGCATTGGTGCTGCACACTTTTGTACCCAGTATCTAGAATACACAAAATTGCATTATTATTTCTGGATATAAAAAATATTTAAAAAGGCATATTATAACCTATTTTTAATTTGCGAAAGAATTCCTTCTTTCGAACAACTACATTTAAAATAAAAACAAATTCTAAAAAGTTTGTTTTAAATGTATTTGTACGAAGTAAATAATTCTTTCGCACATCGGAAATAGGCAGTTAAGGTACGTTCAGACTGATGAAATATTTGAAAGAAAACATCAAATATTTCATTAACGTAGTCTGAACACAAAATATTTTTGGGTATCAAATAAAATAACAGCTGATTTTGAGCAAATAAAAGTATTTGCCGGCAAACAAATATTTGTCCAATTTGAACATAGTGTGAACACAAAAAATCAAATATTTTAGTAATTTTTGAGCAAACATTTATTTGATATTACCAAAAAATTGTAAGAGCAAACAACGACAAATAATTTTAGCCATGTTCCGGATAGAAGCAATTTTTCCTGTAAGTTTTTGGATTCTTTACAATTTTAAAGATTTTTTATAAATATTAGACTTTGCTGTCGTGCCGCTATTAGCAAATTTTTGCGAATTACCGCTAATTTAGCAATTTTGATAGAATTTTTGCCATTCCTTATAGTTTTAGGCACTTTTACTAAATTTTATGTCTTGTTTGAAATATTAAAATGGTTCGCGAATTTTCGCTATTTTTGCAACATTTTTTTTTTGTTTTCCCCTAAATTTAGCTTTTTAACCGATTTAGCAATTTCAAATATATTTTAGGGTTTGTTTCCAAGTTTGCAATTTTTCGCGAATTTTAGCCATGTTCGCAAAAGAAGCGATTTCTTTCTGTGATTCTTTGCAGCTTTAACTATTTTTAATAATTATGAGTACTAAACTTTGGTATCATGCCGCTATTAGCAAATTTTTGCGAATTTTCGCTAATTTAGCAATTTTTACCGAATTTTCGCCATTCCTTATACTTTTAGGGACTTTTAATCAATTTTATGGCTTGTTTGAAATATCAAAAATTTTCGCGAATTTTCGCTATTTTTGGAAAAAATTTTTTTTTTGTTATTTTCCGACAATCTGTTTTTTTTAACCGATTTCAAATAAATTTTAGGGTTTGTTTCTAAGTTTGCAATTTTTCGCGAATTTTAGCTATTCTCGCAAAGTAGCGATTTTTCACTGTGAATCTTTAGAGCTTTAACGATTTTTAATAATTATTAGGCTATAATAATTATTTGCTATCATACCGCTATTAGCAAATTTTTGCGAATTTCCGCTAATAAAGCAATTTTTATCGAATTTTTGCCATTCCTCTTAGTTTAAGGCACTTTTAATAAATTTTATGGCTTGTTTGAAATATCTAAATTTTTCGCGAATTTTCGCTATTTTTGCAACATTTTTTTTGTTTTTTTCTTGACATTTTGTTTTTTAACCAATTTAGCAATTTCAAATATATTTTAGGGTTTGTTTCCTACTTTGCAATTTTTCGCAAATTTTAGCCATGTTCCCGTTACCTTGGCTTCCATTTTTTTCTTTCTTTTAAATTCTCCTGTTCTAACACTAAAAGAGATGCTGATCCACAGAATAAAATAAATAAATTAGCTTTTGCGCTCATTTTTACTATTTGAGAAATATATTTTTATTTTTGAACACTTTCATTAAATAATTATTTGATGCAAATATTTCTTTTAGTCTGAACGCATGGCAAACACTGTTTGCCAACTGTTTCATCAAACAAAAATTGTCAAATATTTGATCTTAGTTTGAACATTAAACAAAATATTTTTTTTTGAAGCAAATATCAGAACAAATATTTTCGTAAAATATTTCATTAGTCTGAACGTACCTTTAGAATATTGAAAAAAATAATATTTGTGGAAAGAAAAAATGTATTTTTATAAAGTTTCATATACTGACGAATTATGTTTTTATGTGTTTCAATTTAAATAATAAGAAGTATGTTTTTATAAAAAATTAATAATGCCTACTATTTTGCCCTTGTTTTAAAAAATTTTAATTAAAAAAAAAATTTAAGATTTTCCTCTTCAAAATATGATTTCTTTCGCCATATGACAATTTTCATTCCAAAGATTCTGGTAACGCTGTATATAAATATAAAGTTGCAGCCAACTTCAGGTATAATCTACGAACGAAAAACAAAACGAATTTGTGAGTACATCAAGGTATGTACTCCCCCGCTATGCTCTTTTCCCTTGTCTTCTATAAACTCAAGACTTTTCAAAGTAAACTTTGCTTGTCTGAAAGGGGGCTAAGACATTAAACGGGATTGTTTAAACACGTTTCCATTGCCTGGTTCTTGAACTTCTTTAACGGTTGAAATATTTATTTAAAGACAAGTTTTTCATAAAAGAATTTTCATTGTTTTGTTCTTTAAATAACATAAAACTTACAAGCAATGATCAATATTTTGCACGTACTTTCACAATAATAAAAAAGGAATACGTACAACTTGTTAATTTGTTGTTATGTTCTTTAAACTTATAATTTTGTCTTTATTTTAATGCAGAGAAAAAATTAAAAATTGTTCCTTATCACCAAACTCATAGAATCAAGCAAACAATTTGTTGATTTTGCACCCATTACCAAAATGAAAATATTGATTACTCAAAATTAAAAATGTTGAATATTTTTTTTTCGATAAATGATATTTTTAATTAAAAAAAAAATATCAAGAAACTTTGCCATTTCAAACAATTGTTTTTTCTCAGTATTTATTTATTGAATCTTCATATATTAAATATGAGCTAACAATAATCAATCAAATATTATCCTAATATTTGCTTTATGTCCTGCCAGTGCCAGACAAAAAAGATTTCGTCATCAAGGTTTCTGTACACATGTGTAGGTGTTTATCGCTCATCTGATTGGGTGAGTGCTGCAGTGTCTGTTCTTCTTAAGCGAGTGTGGCCGCCATAATTTAAAATATTTCTAGCTAATGGATTTGGGTGCATTTCCAGCCTTTTTAAATATTTTACTGCATATTTCGTTATCATAGTTTTTACTAATGGCACATTGAGATCCTTGTAGATATTTGAGTTTTTGAAGTAACAGGGGGCGGCTGTGATTATTCGAAGAAGTTTATTTTGGCGTATTTGAATTTTTTCGATGTTAGAAGCCGAGGCAGTGCTCCATAACTGAATACCGTAGCACCAAATTGGCTTTAATATAGAGTTGTAAAGAAGAAGTTTGCAATCAAGGCACAGAATAGAATTTCTTCCAATAAGCCAAATAATTTGAATTGCTTTTAGTTTCATTTGAGTTAATTTAGCTTCAATATGCCATTTCCACGTTAAAGGCAGATCTAGATAATACTGAGGTATTTTACATGCGATTGCTGGGGCACTAATTGATTATTGATTTTAATAGGGGGGCATGTTTCCCGACGCAATGTGAATGTTATATGTGCGCATTTTTGCTCATTGATCTTTATCCACCATTTTTTTAACCACCTTTCTAGTTCAAATATATGATCCTGTAGATAACGAGATGCTTCTTGGCAGTTTGCGTGTACGCTTAGAAAAGCTGTGTCGTCCGAAAATGTTGAGGTATGGGTATAGCTGTTTGTTGGCAAGTCCGAAGTATAAATTAAGTATAATAGAGGGCCCAGGATGCTGCCTTGTGGGACTCCAGCGTTAATTGGCTGTGGAGAACTTAAAAATTCACCTTCTTTAATAATAAATTGACGACCGACTAAGCAGCTTTCTAACAGCTTGTGTATGTTTGCAGGTAAGTTTTGCTGCAATTTCAGTAGCAATCCTTCATGCCAGACTTTATCGAAAGCTTGGGACACATCGATGAAGAGTGCTGAGCAATATTTTTTTTCTTCAAAGGCTTTTCTTATGACATTTACTATAAGATAAGTTTGTTCAATTGTGCTGTGCTTTCTTCTAAAACCGAATTGATGGTTTGGAATTTCAAACAATGTGTTAATTTATTTAATAAAATATTGCCAATTCCCAACAACAATTCTATAAGTTTAAATTATTTGATTTTAAATGAAACAAGTTAAAGTGCTATATTCGGGTATGCCGAATTTTTGATACCCTCCACCGACAGGAGTGGGCTCCATATGATAAATACATATGGGGGGTTTCATGTCAAGCAGACGCGGATCCAGCTTGAACAAGTAAAAAAATTTTTTTTAAAAGTTTATTACAAACGATATGTTTATACACAGAAAAAATTATTAAATTTCTCCAATCACCAAATTTTTTCTAAATTCATAACATCAAGCAAACAATTTGTTGATTTTGCACCTATTATCAAAATTATTATATTGATTACTAAAAATTTTTAAATTTTGAAAACATATTTTCAATAATTGATATTTTTAATTTTAATTAAAAAAGGGATCAAAAAACTTTGCCATTTCAAACAATGTGTTAATTTATTTAAATAAATATTGACAATTTCCAACAGCAATTCTACATGTTTAAATTGTTTTATTTTAAACAAAAAAAGACAATTACGATTTTTTGTTATTTAATTAAAATTTTAATTGAAAATTTATTTCAAAACATCTAAAATGTTAATTAAATCAAAATGAAATTTTTAATTTTCTTTCAACTAAAAAAATAATTGATTCAATTACCACATTAATTAAATTTAAATACTTTTTAAACCATTTTTTTAATTGATAAAACACTTTTTTCTGTGTATTATATTAAAAAAAAACTCAACAATAAGGTAAAATAATATATAAGATCAGTTCAATATAAATTAAAATAAATAAAATTTTTAAATTACGTTTTGGCTATAAAAATAATTTTATTTATTTTTAATGTTTTTTTTTTATTTGAAACAATTTATTTGACTACATCATACTAAATTGTTTGTCCAATTTTTCGACCAAAAAAAAAAACATATGCAATTGTTAACAAAATTTTGGAAGAAGGAATATGCTTCACTAATTTTAAAATTAAGTTATGAATTTTAGTCGAACTGTTTGGGTTTTAATCTAACGATACATATATAATTATTCTGGTTTAAGTTGATTACAGCTAATTTTTTTATTTAAATTATTTTTATTTAGAAAGGAATTTTAAAGCTTATAACAATGGAACAAAAATACAAATATTTTTTTCTAGTTCTTGTTTTGCAGCGATATGTTAAAGTTCTAAGTCCAAAAATGCTAAAGAAAAAGCGCTAGGGCCCAATGAAATGTGAAAATTTCAAAAAAAAATTTGTTAATATTTGTTTATAGTCATCATTGAAATAAATAAAATAATTTTATAGTATATTTTATTTTTTGCAAATTGACATACAAAAATGTACATTAAAAGTATAAAATATATAATAGAAAAGGTGACAAGTCACAAAAAGCTTTGTAAAACATAAATGTATTATTTTTAGTTGGTTTGCAAGCCAATAAAGAGTCATCAATGAAGCAAAACTGGATTTACAGACTTAAAATATATTCAGAACTAAAGACCTTAGAAAGTTTTTTCTCTCTCCTATAAAATTTATACATTGGACTACATCCTTTTCGACTGAAGGTAATGATATATACTTATATAGGTACATTATATAAAAAAAAAAAAATTACGGACTCTCCATTGTTTCACTCATTTTTATGTAATTTTTGTATATCAAAGAACCCAAACTTTTATTTTACGGAAATAGATGGCACTTGCTGGGATTGAATGTATAATAATATGTATTTAACTAGATGTTTCATTGGAAATATATAATAAATAACTATAAGGATAAATACTTGGATACTTATTGAAAATTTGATAAGAGATTCTATAAAAAACAAAAAAAAACTTGATGGGTTTTCCAAAAATTTTGTGCATTCGGAAATTCGTGTATTATCGAAATAAGCAAAACATATTTTTATAATTTAGGGGGGGGGGGAAATTTCCCTCCCCCACCTGAATCCGCGCCTGATGTCAAGTGACCCAACTTTTGAAATCGATGTCTTCCGACTTGGATGAAATTTGAACCAAGGTTATTGGATAGTAGTTTAGACAAAAAGTTTCTGCGTTAGAGGTGGTCAAAATATCACATTTTGCCAAACAGGTGTTCTTTCTCATCCATGTAACTTATTATCTATTGGTGTTAGCAAAATTTGTCCCAAAACAATTAGATAGCTATTTCTTCAGTCTTTCGAAAAACTTTTTTTTTTGTTTTATTTTTAATTTTTAAAAAATATTTTTTTTGTGTCTTAAATTTAAAACTTATTTTTTTTGTTTTATTTTTAATTTTTAAAAAATATTTTTTTTGTGTCTTAAATTTAAAACTTATTTTTTAAGTGTGATTTTTTTTTTTTTTTTTTTTTTTTTTTTTTGCTTAAAAAAGCTGTGATCTTTTCCTTTAAGTTAGTTCTGGTTGCTTTTTGGGCAAACTAAAATATAATTTCCTTTAACTGCAATATTTATTTTGAATATAATACAAAAACCCGCTATTTGATGTGTCTGGAAGTATAGCTAGTTTTATTTTGTGATATTAAGACTATATTAAATCTCACTAACTATTAAGAAAATTAGTGTTTATTCTTATTTGGTCAAATATTTAATAAGTGTGACCGTAGCTTAAAAAAAACATTTTAACTCTTTTTATTACAGTGTTTGAAGGCATTTTTTCAAGTTTTTTTTCTTGGTTTTTTCTGCATAAAAAACTTTGCCCAGATAATAATTTTAAACAAGAGTATTGCAATTTATTGCCAACACATTCAATAACACTTGGCTGCACTACTTTATATCCCGCTGATTTGTATAATACAATAACTAAATTAGTTTATCCATAAATATGTCTACAACTATGTTTGAGAAGTTTCTGACTAATTTTCCAAGTACTCGAACATAAATAAAAAAAAAAAAATTTATAATAGAATAGAAACTTCCTGCTAGTTTTATGGCTCATATCTTATACTCTTATGCAATTAAGTCATATTTAGCACTTGGAAGGTTTTAATATGTTTATAGCTGCCTAAACATTAATATTTTAACATAAATTGTTTTAGGGCCACACCTCTGACACAAACATTCGCACTATATGTAACTAACACTAACACTCACATCTCACATTTACATTCAAATACAAATTGTAACGAACAAGCAGACAAACAAACAAAGACTTCAAAACATACGATAGAGAGGAAACGGAAGTATCATTAACTAATTTCATCATTTATTCATAATTCATTTACATGTCTATTAAGGAAAAAAAAAACAAACAAATAAACAAACTCTCCGACAAACACAAACACAAGCACACATGCACAAAACAAACAAACTAACAACTACCCGAACGCAAACAGTGCCACACTTATACTTACAAATGTTTATTCTTGTGTAATAAATATGATATTTAAATGGGCATAGGAAAATTTTTTCCTAATGTATTTAGTCATATAAACTGAATTGAGCTTATTTGTTTAAAGAAACAACAACAATAGCAACAACAACAGCAACAGCAATTATACAACAAACAGCGACAGCAGTAACTATTTACTAACAACCCAGCGGTAAATCTAAAAAGGACCACAAGTGGCAGGGCTTCTTGAAGGCCTCTAGACTCCTTTCTTAAAGATTCGTTTCTTATAATATCCTGCCTTCAGAAATAGGCATTCTAAAAGGTGTACATTTCTTTCAAAAAGACCTTCCAAGAAATTCAATAAGCACTCAATATTCTCTTCTTTTACCTTAGCCTTACCAATACTCTCCCGGGTGACCCACTTAGTTTTATTTCTTTAACAATTTACTTAAATTTGTTTTAATTAAAAGGAATTTTTACTCACCGAACAAATTCTTAAGTTCAAAAGTAGTAAGAAAACCGAAAACAAAACAAGTATCGCCTATAATTATGTGGCAGTATCACCCGGGTGGGTATCAGTAAATGATGTACATAAAACTCTTTGGTAGGGCGAAGGTTAAAGCTGTTCAGTTTTTTTTTGTTCTACGTTGCATTTGTTACTCCTTTCTTTGGGAAGGCAAAGTTGTTTCATTTTGATTTTTTTTTTTTTTTGTTGTTACTCTGACGTAAACGATTACTTTGCAAATCAGGTGGTGCGTTTTCCTTAAGAAGCTTATGTATATATAGTAACTTTTTCGTAAATGTGGCGTTGCGTTGCGGATGAACCTGATAATATTTAAAATTTTCTACGTTTTTTACGTATTAGCAGTATAAGAATTTTTATTCGACTAAGTTTATTGATAAATCGACGTACATGCTGTTTTTTTTTTAATTTTATACAAAAGGCACAAATAACAAGAGCTACAATATTTTTAAATAATTATATAAATTTTGACAAATTTTCTTATTTCCTTCTAATGCATTTTAACACGTTTACGTATTTTAGTAACTACGAACCATTGAAGTCGATCGCAACATTCTTCATACTCCCTTTTAAAAATCTTTTATCTGATAGCCTTTAAGAATTTCTGTAAGAAGAAGAGAGTGTGGAATGGCTTGCCCCAAATAACAACCTGTGTAGGAAATAAATAATTATGGAATGCGGCGAGAAGTGCTTGCGTCAGCTAAAGAAGGCCTTCTATTAGGCCTTTTTACTCATTCTTTATACCGCTGGGAAAATGCAACACACTTACACACACGCACACACCCAAAATAAAACAAATATAATATACATAAAAATAAGTACGACAGTATAGTCGGTCAATAACGACCATATGATACCCTACACCATAGTATAAACAAACAAAATTTCGAGAGTGTGCCTTATGGGTTACTATGGGCCTTGCAAAACATTTCATATTAGAGTTCTTTGTGTCAAATAACGGGCGGTTAAATTTAAATGGCCGATGTTGGATGTGAACCACACCTAAACGTCAAGTTTTTTTCTGCATTTCATTTGACATTTCTCAATTTCAGACCAACTCAATTTGAACCATGGAAAGATACACAATCGAGCAACGCGTTTAAGTTATTCAGGCTTATTATGAAAATGGGCGTTCAAATCAAAATGCATATCGTGAAAATCATCTTCAGTGATGAGGCACATTTTCACTTCAGTGGATTCGTCAATAATTGCCGCATTTTAGCGAATGATAATCAAAGAGTGATTGTCGAAAATCCAATGCACCCACAAAGAGTGGCTGTTTGGTGCGGTTTATGGGCTGGCAGCATCATCGGGCCGTATTTTTTCCACAATGAGGCCGCACTGATGGTAGTTTGTCTGTCAAAAGACATCAGCGTCATGACGCCTTTTCTATCAGTGTACACAAAATGTTTCATCAAATTGATGTCACTGCAGTCATAGCGAAGATGACGCATAAAATGTGATAAAATTTTCGGATCACATTCGTCATTGGATTGCTGTCAATTTTTGCCTCATTGATGCCATTTGTAATTTTACTTGATGTCACAATTCTGATGTTAGGGCATCATCAATATGAAGATGCATTTTTCTATGAGACCTACAGTCAGTTATAGACCTACCAAGCCGTGGCATAGTAGCTATTATAAAAGCTATCGTAGCTAAATTTTATATCAATGCCTACTTTAATAAAGAAGTTACTAAAAGCATTAAAAGCTATTTTCGCGAAAGGCATCTGTATGGAAGCTGTGGTCAAATATGGACCGATCCCGATAAAATTTGGTAAGATGATTTTTATTTTCGGGCCAAATTTAATCATAACATAATAAGTTGACTTATGGGCACAAAAAATCGTTTTCGGAAAGAAGTGTGATACGTATCCGATATTTTGGACCGATTCTTAGTATTTTTAATAGTCTATGTTTCAAAATTTGGTCCAAATATGTATCTTGGTTATCAATACAAAGCGTCCGACAAATTGTGGGCGGGATTGGAGAGGCGGGCTTGAAACAAAATAGATTTCTTTATATCTGGTGAACGGTAGGAGAAAAATTTGGTACAAATAGCTGGGTTTTTAATACACAACCTCTCTAAGAAAGTGGATGGGATTGGAACTGTGGACATGGCTTAAATAAAATACTGAATATGTAGAGAATAGCTAAAGTTTCCGAATTTGGTACAAATTGCTCGGCTATTAACACGCAACATCAGTCAAATTGTGGGCCAGATTAGATAAGTAGACGAGTCACAAAATAGAGTTCTGTATATCTGAAAAATTGTTAGTGCAAAAATTTAAAAGTAATTGGTCATTATGATATAATATTACAAGGTGTTAGAAAATCATTTTATGACTATATAAAAAGTCAACAATGGCTTGACCCCGGGCAGCGCTGGGTCTTAAAAGCTAGTATTTAATGATTTTCATTCTGATACTTGCGGCAAATTTTTCAACAGCTGTTGATATGATCATACTTTTTTTGTTTTTTTTTCGTCTATTGATTGTATAACTTTTTTACACAAATATGTGTGATTTATTTAAAAGAAAGCATCTAACATTTTATTTCTATTTTTATAATTTGAAATTTTTTTTTTTATTATCAAAGTTGTTTTTGGGAATACAATTATTTATTTATTATTTATTCCCTTTTTTAATAATTGATAAAAAAAAATACTGAAGTTTATTGTTGGAGGATAAGCTGTTCCTATGCGCATTTCACTGGTTGCTTAGGCCAGATCATCAGGAAACCTTCTCCTAAATAATTTTAGAAAAGCCAAAGCTATCAGCACACAAGACTACAGAGGGAATGAGAATTACCTACATACACTCAAAAAGTCTTGTTTGCAACGATATCATAGCTAAAACAAAATACCAAACAATAAAACAGTGATGAGTTTATCTTTTCTTACTTTTCACCACTACAATTATTAGAAAAAAATAATGGAGAAAATTTGTGAACAAAATTTCAATTTTCCGTCCCTGATTTTATTCTTAAGCTTTTGTAAAAATACAACTCTAATAAAATGAAAAAATTTTATTGTTTGGAAAAATTTCAAAAAAAAAACTCTACTTTTTTTCTTATATTAATAAAAAAAAATTTCACACTATTAAAATTTTTTTAATATTTTAAGTTTTTTACATGCCGTAATGCTCAGAATTAAAGTGTAAAAGGGCCTTTGGGAGAATTACAAATAATTTCAATTTAAAATAATTCTTTTCTGTTAAATCGTTTGAAAGAGACATACGTACTCAACTAAATCGAATTGGATTTTCTTAAGGCTTCAAAATTATTTATGGGGCCTTTATCAATATTTCTTGGACAGTAGATAACGGATATAAGAGCATCTCATATAAGAAAAAAAACGTTTTTAAGAAAGTCTTGCAAAACACCGTGTCTTTTTCCATATGTGTCAATATAAAAAGTATTCTGTATTAAAAAATATTTTATAAAAAATAAAAAAAAAACGGATACAGGAAATATTTTGTTATGCACCAATAATAAAAATGCGAATTTTTTATAAGAAATATTTTTTCACGGCAATACTGTAGTTGCTTAAGCAAAATATCCAACTAAATGTGTACATTTGAATACAAGTTTTAAATCACAAATTTTTGTTTTTTTAAATTATAGTTTATAAGTAATAAATTTCGTATCAAAAAAAAATTGTTTTAAAGAAGAAAACGCTTATAAGAAATATTTCTCTTGGTTTTCTTAATTTCTTATATCCCTTACCTACTGCATTACACAAGGAATGACAAGCTTAATATACCCTCATGCAACACACGCGGTTGTGAAGTGTATACAACAAGAGGAATAATACAATTTAAAAAAAATCACACAAGCTTACACACATACCGACACTAATAACTACATGTCTGTTCTCGCAGTAGTGGTAGTAGAAAAAATGAAAAGTGTTTATAACATCCAATAAAATATACGACAAACGAAACGAAAAAATGAACTAAAATATTCTACAATATAAAACAAATATATAAACGACCTCAGACCTCAAATCAGACTTTATTCTATGAGCCATGTTAGTCGTGCTAGTATTTTATTTAACAGAGCACAGTGGGCCGATTTGAAAACAAAAAAATTTTTGGCTAAAGAAAATTTTAGCAGAAAGTACTAAAGTGTGATAGTGTGAAGGCAATGTGTTATGGAAATGTCAGGTATTACGAAAAAAAAAATTGACATCCCATACGACTTCATCGTTTTTTGAAAAATTTCTAAACAATAATAAAGCGTGATCCATTTCGAGGTTCCCTACTTTCTTAAAGAAAAAAACACAGAAAATTCAAATTTAATGGGGAATGTTTATTATCCTTCGAAAGAACATTCTTTGGCATTTATTCTTTGAAGATTATGTTGGCCGTTGCTACGTCGCTGATGGTGCATCCGTTGAGTCCAATTTTCGATGACTCGTTTGAGCATTTCGACTAGTAATTGGCGATGAAGATGAAAACAACACCAAACCGTTGTTTTTTCTGGATGAAGTGGCAGTTCTTGAATCTCTTCAGGTTGCTCTTCGTCCCAAATGCGGCAATTTTGTTTGTTGACATACCTATTGAGCCAGAAATGGGCCTCATCGCTGAACAAAATTTGCCTCGAAAACGTCAGATCTTCTTGGAACTTTTCAAGAGCCCATAGAGCGAAGCAATATCGCTTGGGAAGGTCGTGCGGCTTCAGTTGTTCCACAAGCTGTATTTTATATGCTTTCAATTTAAGATCTCGACGTAAAATGCGCCAAGTCGTTCCATACGTCAGTTTCTGTAAACGGCTCCGAATCGACTCTCCACGGTCTTCGTGTACTCTCAGCTACGGCCGCTATATTTTCTTCACAGCGTTCTGGACGTGGTCTATTCGGTCGAATATTATCCAATAATGAATGCTGGGTCTCAAAATGGGTGATGGTGTTGCGAATAGAACGCTCAGTAGGCCGATTATGTTGACCATAAGTTGAGCGAAGTGTACGAAACACATTCCTCACAGAACGTGAATTTTCGTAAAAAAGTTGAACGATTTGTAAACGTTGTTCAGGAGTAAGTCTTTCCATTATGAAATGCCAAACAATACTAAACAAAAATAACATGACAGCATGACACGACTCACACGTGTTCTGTCAAAAAAGGCTATTGAAAAAAGTATCTCTAATTGAATCTCCCATTACTTTTCACTTGAACGGGGTTGCATTTTAAGAAAAGCATGTTCATGTGTGAATGTGCGAATAAAAATTGTAATGTGAAATTAGATTTCCTAACAGTCTCAGCAAAACTCATTTGATTTCTTTTTACAAAGTATTATGAAATACGTAAGAAATGCGTGAAAGTTTTAAGTTCCCATGTAGAACTGACAAGCAGTTTTTAATCAATATTCAAAAAAAAAAAAATTAAACTGGCAAATTTTAGCGTTTATTGTAAAATACTAGTTCACTGTAACGTTATTCAAACTGTTGACCATCGTTAGCTGCGAAATTTGTCCAACTTTCTGGCGACATATACTTGCAGATTCCGCGCTATGAGAACTGCTTATGTTTTTAGGGACAAAATCGAATCAAGATAATTTCAGATGCCTTGTTTTCCAAAAAAAAACCTGTTTAAGCAAGATCGTTTTACATTGCTTAAAGCAAATGGTAGTCCCACGGGATAAGGCCTGGGCTATAAGGCAACATCAGACTGTTATCACAACATGAGATCGAGCGATGTCACAACGGCTTTAAGGCAGAAATAACTGGTACGTTCTGTTCTGTTCTGTTATAAATCAGCTGTTTTGTTTCTGTGTCGTGAATAATTTTTCCCTCTTATATTTTGACATATTGATGCATGTCAAAATTTTCGTGTGAAATAATCACTGTTGCTCAACATTTTTCGCAAGTTCGAACAGAGTACTAGGCTTAAAAGTTCAATAAGCTAATGTTGCAATCAAACTATCACTTCAATACATTTTATTTTTTTTTTTTATCTTTTCTTTAAAATAAACGTGTATATTTTTGTACAAAATGTTTTTTGTTTTTAATGTTTTTTAATATTTCTTCTTTTTTACATTCACTGAGAACTGACAGCGTGAAAAATTGTTCACGGGAGTTTCACGATAGCATTTTTCCCTTCGAGGGGAATAAAAATTTCATGGAAACAAAAATTCCACTTGTTTTTGCCGATAGGGGTGTATATGTGTTGTTTTTTCCCCCTTTTTCGTTCTGTTCTGTTCTGTTGAAAATATAATTTAACATTAACCGACAGCCAAAAGTGTGTTTGTATTAAGGCCCAACTATAGTATGCTTAAGTTGGCTTAATCAATTTTGTGAATATATGTTAAAGTAAAATTTTGATTTTGTTTTTTTAAATGCATTTGTTAATTATTGACAGTAGCTTAAGCAAGCTTATGCAAATTATCGTTGGGCCTTTAGTTTGTTTAAGGTTAGGTTAGGTTCCATGGGCAGCTATAGAGAGACAGCCCACTTGGGTACTTCAGCGGTCCCTTTGTGATACCCAGCGCCAATGCCCATCCCATAGAGAAGTTTCTCTTCCTAATGAAGAAAAGAAGCAATCCAAGTTCTATTGTGAATATATCCTCCAAGCAGGAAATCACCGGCTCTCCCAGGTATTTTTTCCCTAATGCGCCGTAACCCAGGGCATTGACAGAGAAAGTGAAGCACAGTCTCCTCTTCCTCCTCATCGTGACAACTTCTGCAGTAGTCATTGAATTCCAAACCCATTCTCCTAGCATGAGTCCCAACAGGCCAGCGTCCAGTTACAACCGACACCACAGTCTTGATTTGGTCCCTATTGAACATAAGTAGAAATTCAGTTCTCCATTCATCATAACTGGTCCATCCCTCTTGCGTAATCCTATAATACTCGCGCTTGATGAGTGACTTACAGTGAGCCATTGGAAGGCCTATAAATTGATCAATGAATGTGTCATCCATGCGACCACTTCCCTTGGCTAGCTCATCTGCTATCTGGTTTACCGGGCAGTCTGGGTGCCCTGGCGTTTCCCTAGAATGCTCAGCAATCTCATTCAAAGACATCCGGTATTCTACAATTAACCTAAATTTCGTGTAGATACCCGCTAGAAAAACAATGGCAGCCTTTCTAATCAGTAAATATACGTATATCACCCGATATGCGATAATACTTTAGCCAGTTGGCCGCCCACCTTATAGCCGAGATTTCCGCCTGCATGACACTTCATTCATGCGGTAGACGAAAGGAAACTGTTATGCCCAGTTACTCTTTGTAGAAAGCTAGTTTGTTTTGGTATGAGAAAATTTTAATTTTTTGGAAAAAGCTATAAAAATTTGTTTTAATTATTGATTTTCCAAAAAGTGATTTATTTTTGAAACAAAATAATCACCACTATTATGTAAGTCATTGTCGTCGTCGACATAAATTTTTATTTGTTGTCACATCAAGTCAACGGCTACATACTTCGACGTAAATTTCGTATTTTATAAGAAACTTATGTCGACGTCGACTACTTATCGAAAACCTGACAAAAAAAATCCCATCTCCAATTATTTTTCTATTATTTTTGTTCTTCAGCATTAAAGAAAATTTTTTAACGCTATTTATGCTATTTTTCGACACATTGTGTTTTTGTAACAGATTTAGCGATTTTGAAATTTTCGCGAATTTTTGCCATCTTCGTGATAAGAGCTATTTTTACTGTAAGTTTTCTGATTCTTTATAGCTTTAACGATTTTTAATAAATATAATACTTTGCTATACCGCTGTTTGCGAATTTCCGCTAATTTTAAAATTTTTACCGAATTTTTGCCATTCCTTATAGCTTAAGGGTACTTTTAATTTATTTTATGGCCGGTTTGAAATATTAAAAATTTTCGCGAATTTTCGCTATTTTAGCAAACTTTCCGAATTCTCGCCTTTCATTCTTTTAAATTTGCATTTATTATTCCAACATATTTAATTTATATTTTAACATTCTACTTAAAATTTATTTAACTTTCATTTAAGTCGTCGCAAAATTTCCTGTCGACTAAAACAGAGACAGTTCTACTCGAAGTCGACTTGAAAACGCCTTAGAAAATATCAAGTGACTGTTAATAGTAATCGATTATTGTCAATAACGACTCAGAAAATACAATGACTATTAGAATCTGGGAATTATTTCTTTTTTAAAAGCTACTTTTTATTTTATTTTAAATTACTGCTTGAGTGGCTCACAGAAAAAATGCTGGCCATTTTTTTTCAATTGAAATATTTTTCAAAATTAAAATCGGTTTTAATTAAATATTTAATCAAGTGAATTAATCGTCTTCTTATAGCAACAACAATACTGCAGATATCAAAAAGTATTTAATTGATACTAATAATTTGTTTACTGGTACAAATTTAATTAGTTTTTTTTTAATCAATATCACAACTTTGTTAATTGAAACAAATTTTTAATTTTTTTCTGAACTCCCAATCTTCATCTTCTAATTTCTTAGGCTGATTTATTATTGCAGTTCTAAAACTTTAATGGCTTATAAAGCAGTGAATGCTTAAACGCGGGTTTAGTATAACTAAACTTAAATTTATATGTAGGTTAAACTCAACAGTTGCAAATCAGTGTCCCATGTATTATATGTAGTTTAAAAAATAACATGTGGCAGCACTACGATAAGTGTTGTCAAATTCCTATGGTCTGTATTGGCTTAAACGTCCAGTTTTATGCATTTCAACATCGTTTATATGTTTACTGATTTATAGATTTGTTAGTTTCAAGACATTTTAAGCCAAAAAGAGAGTTAAACTTGCTCTAATTTTTTAGCCCTAATAATTATTATATCATGAATATGATTTTCTCAAGTGTTTCTCAGATGGGCGCTATGGTATTCATACAAATGTTTTGGGAGTGGGTCTCTTATAAGAGATTCAAATTAATGATGTTGACCTTTATCCGAGAGGTAGGGCTCTTTTTTTTTATTTGTATTTATTTATTTGAATATCCCATAGGACAAGATGGATATCTTATAATTACAGTATGGGAATTTAAATGTTATTTATAAGAGAAAGTTAACAATAAAAATGTAATAATAAATTAATTTAACATTTAAATAACATGAAATTAAGCGTAATTAATTTATATATATGTAATATTTGAAAGAATCAATTTAAAAGACTTGTTTATTTATTCGAAATGTTTAATCAAAAATCTTTTGAATTTACGTGCGTTGTTGTTTGTCTGAAGATTATTAGGAAGTAAGTTCCAAAGACGGGCAGAATATATGTGTCGTTTATTGTAAAAGTGGTGTAACTCCATATTTTTAATTAATACATATTTTTGTAGAATAGTATCACATTTAGTCATATCTTTCGTAGTAACAGTGAAGCAACTGCAATATTTGCACCAAAACCCAATAGATGGCGTTACTTGTTTACTCGCAGAAGTAAAACTGCAAAATATTCACTATAAGAGTGAAGTAAAGGCTCGTTTTCTCGAAATTTAATTACAAGTAGATAATTCACTGTTACAATGAATGACACATATAAAGAAATGATGTTCAGAGACAAGACTACGATGCCACAATAGAATTAGTTTTTTGCCTCTGTTTGATCGCACAAACATTAGGCGATTAAAATGATGTGTCGGTTCTTTTTCATATACAAATTTGTACAATAAAATAAGTATTCTGACATCCATTAGTCTTCGCAACGATAATCCGTATAGCCTATTTGAATATTGTGATATTTTTTTGTATTTTTAGAGCCACTTATAAGGTAAGTTTTAGCAATTAAAATTCTTATGTGTAATGGTGTAAAGTACTGTGTAGACGATCTGTGTAGACGAATATCTATACGTTGATTGTTTAACATTACTTAAAAATTTGTTTGCAATTTTGTAGATTTTTTAGCATGTTAGCATTCGCCTACTGGTGTACGCTTTTTAAATCATCGTTTAGCTTACTAATATTTTCGGTTATGCATTCAGTGGAACTACTTTTTTTTTTTTTTTTTTTTTTTTTTTTTTTTGTTAGGACCAGCACTCAGGGGATGACCCCTACTAATGCAATGCATTGTGTTGGAACTAGGAAAATAGGTTATGGGAAGGAGGAAAGAGGGAGTAGTGCTTGTGAACATTCGACTTGAACTTATTCATGTTGTAAGTGAGAGGGAAGACTTCAGCAGGAAGATTATTCCACATACGAACAGTCCGGCCAAAAAACGAATTTTCCCTGTAATGCGTTGTAAGATTCACCGGCCAATCGACCACAAAAGGATGGGCTCTTGAGGAAAAACGTGTATTACGAACAAAGCTATGGGTTTCGGGAACCAAATCCCTAATTTCATCAGAACACATCCCGTTGTAGTAACGATAAAATAGGCAAGTACAACCCACATTGCGACGGTGCTCAAGGGAGATAGAGCTGGACGTCATCAGCATATAATTGAATGTTAGAGTATTGGATACAACGCGGTAAATCATTTACATATATAGAAAAAAGTAGCGGTCGTAAAATCGACCCTTGTGGGACTCCTTTGGGAACAGGCAAAGCAGTAGAATATGTACCATTTAGAAAAACAGATTGAAAGCGGTTGCTCATATATGATTTGAGTAATGTGGTAGATGTTCTTGACAATTTAAAAAATTTTTGAAGTTAATGCAAAGTATAGAATAATCAACCGTGTCAAATGCTTTTGAGTGATCCAGCAAGACTAAGATGTTGACTTGTACAATGTCAATTGCAAAGCGAATATTCCCACAAACATCAATTAAAGCAGTAACACAGCTGTGTTTTGCTCGAAACCCAGATTGATAAGGTGTTAATTAATTATTGTGTTCTATAAATTCGTTTATCTGGACGTGCATAAGTCTCTCCATGACTTTTGAAAAAAAAGGAAGCAAAGCTATCGGTCTAAAGTCTGAATTTGATTTGGGTATAGGTATTATATTTGCTTGCTTCCAGCGTGAGGGGAAGATACATGTGGTCAAAATTGTATAAAATATATGAGTTACAAAGGGTATCAGTTGCGGCATAAGTATTTTAATAAAACCTGGATCGATGTTGGCAATTCCAAAAGCATTTGACGTCACTGAAGATATACTCATCAAAACCTCAGCTTCATTCACGCAGCGAAAATTAAATTCATTGTTAATTTCAGTATTTTGCATGGCGGTAAAATAGTATAAGAGTTTTCATAAGAGTTTGTATAAGAGTCTTCAGTTGTATTATAAATGTTAGTAAAAATTCTATTGTGTTCATCTGCAGTCAAGTTACTATTTATATTTTTGTCTTCTTTGCCGATACCAATATCACGAATTGTTTGCCAAGTTTTTTTACTGCATTTTGAAACCGATTACCATAGTATTGAGTACCTTATGTACCTAAAGCCCCTTATATTTTGTAACAAAGTATTGGCTTGCATAAAAGTAATTTATGTCCCCTTCTTTCCATTTAAAGAGATTTGTCCTCAATTTTGACAGTTATTTAGGAGTAGACTTTTGTAGAAAAGAAAGAAAATTGTGTTCAAGTTTTACGACTATACACGATTAAAAATCATTATTTTTATAGACATTTAAGGCAAAGAAATAGAATTTCTGCTTTTTTAGTTCATTTTAGTTTAAAAGATGTAAAAACACCATTTTACAAATATAGTAACATCAAACCTCTAGGCAAATCTAGCAATGGCAAATAAAGTTTTTACATTTTTTAGATTCTGTCACACTGTACAGTATAAACTAAAACACTTGCAGATATTTGGAATCAAACAAAAGTAAGTATTTTAAACATAAATTTTCTTTTAACAAAATTTTTTTGTTTATTTTGCCTTAAGAAGGTACAGTAAAAGCAAAAAATAAGTACTGGCCATGTAAAATGTATAAGACTTTGTAAATTGTATGTAAATTACATTTTTTAAAAGAAAAAAGAAAACGATTAAGAAGTAGCTGTCTGTGATTTCAATCAGTAAATAATAAACTTACTTTTAAATTGGAATATATCGGAAAAATGCAGTTAAATGGGTCTTAGATCCCTACACATCTTCGACTAAGTTACAAAGTGATATCTGGTGAGAATACTGAAAATCAACAAGAACTTCCATCGCATTGGGAACAGCTGAGAAATGTGAAGTTAAAATGCGAAATGAGAACGGAAAACTCTACATTAAAGAGAAAAGAGAGTGATAGAAGGAAACTCTAGATTGACCCAACTAAAAATTTTACACAATAATATTTTTGTATAAACATCCCTGTTCCACTTTTAAAACCTCCACT
The DNA here is from genome assembly GCA_943735925.1 of Pollenia amentaria. Classification (NCBI taxonomy): domain Eukaryota; kingdom Metazoa; phylum Arthropoda; class Insecta; order Diptera; family Polleniidae; genus Pollenia; species Pollenia amentaria. The sequence continues at coordinate 174,136,402 of OX031010.1, read as the reverse complement.
GTATTTGTCCATATAACAACTAAACGAAAATTACATCATTGTAATTTTTGTGTATTTTGTTTCATTTTCTTCGTATTTATATGCGTTCAATTTTTTTCTTATTATTCTACTGCTTCGTCATTATGACTTTTACTCACACCCAATTTCAAAAGCCAGCAAGAAAATCCTAAAAGAAAAAGAACAAAAACTCAATCGCCCACTCCTCAATCGCTATTAATGTATGAAAGTATTTCTTATCATTGTCTACAAGTCTTGGCAGGTGGCTTTATTTTTTTTTTTTTGCAAACAACTACGCCAACAACAGCAAGAACAAAATAATATAAAAAAATACACATATTTTAATACACACACACATGCACATTTGGGTTTATATTCATGTATAATTTAGTCATCATCTGTCACGTTTCACACCACTGTTATAACTATTGTCACATTTAGCCTGTGTCCCACAGCTGGAATCGGGATCGGCAGACCGTTTCGGTCTTAGTTTTTCTATTACTACCACACTGGCAACTTAAGCAAATGTGCACGGCTCTGACTCCTCGGGCTTGGGCGGCGGAACGTTGGAGTAACAGTGGAAATGACAATATACAACTTTCGTACCAGTGTATCAAAAACACAACCTGAAGTTTCTTTTGCGTTGGACCAGATGTTGTCGCCTACGATGGAATATACCCTCCTAGGCCATGGTAACCATTGAAATTCTAAAGGCTAGCCCTTTAATGCATCCGTACTCGATACCTACCTCTATAGCCGGCTTAAATTGTTAGCAAAACATGTTTAAATTCAATCAAAATTCCAAAATAATTCTGGCAGTCCCACAATGTCGACAAGAATATTTCTTTCGCTTATTTATATTGAAAACAATAATAAAAAACCAAAATTTGTTTTTGCTTTCAATATAAATATACAAAAGAAATGTTCTTGTCGACATTTTGGGCCAGGCACATTAATTACTATTATTTTTAATTAGTGCTGCTTCACACTCTTCCAGTTTTATCCGGCAAGTCTTGAGCTTTTAGGAGAGAAGGAAGAAGAGAATGCCATTTATTTTCTCCTCTCTCCTAAAAACTAAAGACTTGACGGCTTAATGATGAAACAGAACTGGGGCAAAAGAAAAAGAAAGAAATTAGAGAAAATTTGCAGTTACGGTCGACGTTTTAATTATGGGCTTAAGAATTTTTGCCTGAAGTTGAAGACTCAATTCTGTTTCATCATTTAAACTTGAAGAATGTGAACAAGCACTTATTAAATGTAATTACAATTCTGGGTTCTTACGCCATTGGGTCGCTCTACAGAAGCGGCGCTACACGAAGTAATAAGGGTTATAGCCAGATCACTGGAATATAAGCAATATACATACCCTTCCTGGATATTGAAGATACCTTTAACAACGTCACGAGATCACTGCGATCGAACAAGCTCTAACTGATCTGGTTGTAGAGGAGTACGTCATTAGATGGTTAGTGAGCATGTTGAGGACAAGGACCGTTATATCATGTATTGGTAACAGCGTGAGGTCAGAGAGTGTTAGAAGGGGTACACCTTAAGTCGGGGTTATTTTTATTCTACTCAGGCTTATTAATGTTAAGGCGATAGCTTACGCGGATAACGTGGTATTACTAGTATCGACTGCGTTTCTGGATGTGGTGAGTGGCATGGGTGCTTTGGGGGCACTCAGTAACTGGGCCGCAGAGTGCGGGCTGGGAGTAAGTCCGAACAAAACGGAACTTTTACTGTTCATCAGAAGAACAATAATTCCGGTCTTCAGGCTACAACGGCTAGGGGGCTACGAACTTCCCTTGTCGAACAACGCGAAATATCTGGGAATTTTCCTGGACTCAAAATTATCATCGAGATTAAATACCCAACACAGGGTCAGCTACGGTTGCTTACTATTCCTGCCGTAGAATGTTTGGCGCCAAGTGGGGTCTTAATCCTTGAATTGTCAAATGGATGAACACGGCAATTGTACTGCTTATTCTTACCAGTGGATCTTTGGTATCGTGGAGCGCGACAGGCAGGAAATACGTCGTAGACATCTCCAGAGTACAAAGATCAGCCTGCATTTGAATAACAGGCGCTCTACACACTAGTCCTTCAGAGGCGCTGAATACTCTAATGAACCTTATTCCAATCGAATTACACCTAATGTCCATATCCGCCAACAGTGCGGTCAGGCTCTCTGCATCGGGATGTTGGAAGGCGAGGTCGTGAGGTCATGCAAGCATCTTATAAAAGCATTAAATATGATCCTTGCGCATAGGGGCCATTATCGCAATGAACAGACAAGCAGGCTGGCCAAGACTGGAATTGCTTTTGATATTCCGCAGGGTGTGCCAGTCGCAACACCCCTGGGAACTATCAGAAGCGAAATCTTCCGACACAATCTGGATATGGCTAATGATAGATGGAGGAAACTGGATGGCTGCAGGGCTACCAAAGTAAGATGGCCCACATACAACATAGGTCGCTCTGGGCGAATTCTCAACTTCAGGGACATTTCGAGACTGGTATACGTACTTATGGGTCACTGGAGGATCGGTGAGCACGATATAAGACTCGGTCCCCTTTTTAATGAATGCTGACGCAGGTGCAAAGAACCTGGAACTGAGGAAACGGCATTTAATCTCCTATGTCATTGCCCAGCGTTTAATTCAACACGACATGGATTGTTTGGGAATAGTCTTCTACAAGGAATCTGAAGATATCGCGAGCGAAACTTGGCAATTTGGTGAAATATCTCAACGCAACGGGCTGGCTTCAGCCACTTCAGTATAGCTTGATTCTGGGTTTCTTCTTTTGGCGAGATGTGTGGTGTGAGGGTGTCACTGTCGATTATGCTTGCAGCACGCCTAGTTTTTGGCGTGCTATCACGTTAACCAACCAACCAACTTACGCCATTATACTATGTTCGCACGGCATTTATAATAACGTTGTTCGCTCTTTGAATTTCGAATAGTTACTACGCTGTTCGCCCGACAATTTCATAATTTAAGAACTCTTCTTCTTACAATTATGAACATCAAACAACAATTTAAAATGCCTCATTATTTATTAATTCCCTCTTTTTAATAATTGATAAAAATACTGAAAGTTATTGTTGGAGGATAAGCTGTTCCTATGCGCATTTCACTGGTAAATTTCAGTATTTTTATCAATTATTAACAAAAAGGGATTAAGGCACAAGAAACAAAACCTTTTAATAACTAATTGTATTCCCAAAAACAACTTTGATAATAAAAAAAAAAAATTTTTTTTGCAAGTGCACGTGCATAAAAAACTGAACTGGCAAATTGTTTTTATTTTGATTTCTTGCGAAAGCAATAAAAGCAATTTGTTTTTGCTTTTAATTTGTTTTTTCTTTACCCACTTACAACTACAATTAATGTTGTGAGAATTTCAAATAATTGTATCGGGAAATGTAAGAAAAGATAAACTCATAATTGATTTATTGTTTGGTATTTTGTTTGAGCTTTGATATCGTTGCAATTAAGACTTTTTGAGTGTTTGTAGGTAATTCTCATTCCCTCTGTAGTCTTGTTTGCTGATAGCTTTGGCTTTTCTAAAATTATTTAGGAAAACGTTTCCTGATGATCTGGCCTAAGCAACCAGTGAAATGCGCATAGGAACAGCTTATCCTCCAACAATAAATTTCAGTAATTTTATCAATTATTAAAAAAAGGGAATTAAGCGAAACAAACAAAATCTTTTAATAAGTAATTGTATTCCCAAAAACAACTTTGATTATTGGCTTGACCTACCGACCATTTTAAAAAAATGATTTTGGTATGGGGTATATATAAATTTTGAATACCCCATTTTTGAATCCAAAACCTGTTTCACGAAATTTGTCATGGTTTCTAAGATCCATATCAACTATTCCATATCAAATATTTTAAAGTTTATTAAGTATTGTTTTGCTCTACACGCCACTCTTTGCCGATTGCTGCAAATTCATTGTATTAAATAGATGTCACTATTCCTTTGCTTCATTTCCTTAAAACAAGTAGATAAAGCCAAAGCAAAATAAAATGACAACATGCAAATAAATTTTACTCTTGCTTCGCTTCATTGCCGTTAGAAAAAAAGTAGTAAAAGCGATAATAAAATGTCAACAACTCAATACACAGCAATAAATATACGTATGCAGCACAAAAGCAACTTTTTGGACATCATTTTAGAAAGTGGCGTATGCTCCACAAAAAAATAATTTTCGTTTTCAATAAAATTCTATTAACTTCTAAGTTCGTTCATAAACATTTACAAAATTTTAATTTTTTTCAAAACATATGCCCGGAGCAGTGGTGAAAAAACAACAAAATTTCCATCGGGTTTATTTTCAGAAAACTTCATTCATGTAAACCTTTATTTCCGCTTAGACTTTGTGGTCTATATGCTAAACCAACAATGAGTGGACGATTTGTTTAAATTTTATTAAAGCTACATTTTTACAATTCCGTGTGTTTTTTTTTTTTTTTTTTTTTTTTTTTTATTTTTTGGACAGCCTTCGATAACAAATTCGTGATGTCAATAATTTGTGTTTGTTGTTTGCATAGTAATTCAAAATGAATAACGTACAAATGAGATAATTCGCTCTTAAAATTTGTATGATGAATTATGTAAATTGGACCATAATTGGGCTGTGAATTACGAATAAGAGAGCGGATTACGAAATAACGCTATAGTGCGAATTTTGCATTATGCTAATTAAACGGTTCCCTTAGATCGAACTATTAACACTATAAACTGGACCTGCCATTAAAATTCATTTATAACTACTTTTTATTAAAATAGAAAAAAATATATATTCTAAAATACTGATAGAAAAATGGTTATAAAATAAAGGGTGATTCATACAAAACTGCCTTGTAATTTTTGTCCAGTATAACTTGGCAAGTCCAGAATTGAAGCCAGAGGAAGTACATTTATGGATCAATGGATACGTTAAGGAACGAAATTGACGAATTTGGGCTATGGGTAACCGAAGAGTACCAAGAGCTAACTTTACATCCATTAAAAACAACGGAATGTTTATAGTAAAATAACACAAAAATTGTTAAACAATTTTTTAGTACTTTGTTTTGTATGACACTGTATGAATGAGCTCGTTTTTTTCAGTGTAGTGCATTTAGTTATTGGTTATACTACAAATACGAATAAGTACAGCAATCCTTTATTTGATTGGTGAGATGAGTACCCTTCCTGAATTTGCTCACCTCTCTCACCATTAAAATAAAGAATTGCTGCAAGAAAATTTGCAAGTCTGGACCACGACTAAATAAAACTACAGAGGGAATGAGAATTACAAACACGCAAAAAGTCTTATTTGCAAGGATATCAATATGAAAATTTATAAAAATAGAATCACTCTAAAATGTCAAAATATGCAAATATATGCATTTAAAACCAAAATATGCATTTTTAGTATAAAAATACAATAATAATATGGAAAAACAAATCGCTGCAATTTTAACGCATATTTATTGATTAGGAAAGGTAATTGACCTTCATCGTTCATAGACTATCCATAAAAAATCATGAATTTGAATGGAAATCACAAATATTATCACAAATTTTTAATTGAAATCAATTTTTCTTTCTTTCTGTATACTGTAGTGTATCAAAGGGTCGGGCTTGACGGACTATACTTTCTTATTTATTTATTTTTTTTTTTTTTGTATTTATTAATAGTTGCTGTTGTTGTTGTCGTCGTTTTTACTCGTTATATCCTTCATTTTATTTTTTATCATCCTTCATTTCACTTTTTCATATTTCGAAACCTAAAAAAAAAAAATCAGAGGCCTGAAGAGGTAATAGAGGTTTGAATGGGCCATTATTTGTTATATTGTTTTATGAGGCATTTAGACAACTTATTTTGTGTCTTTTTTTATGTTTTCGCCCAGTTCTCCTTAAGTTTTTTTTTTGTTATTATCATCGGCACAATCTTCGAATGTTTGTTGGTGGGTTTGATGTTAAGGAAAAACGTGTGTTTTTGTGGTTGTGTGTGAAATATTTAAAAGAAAATTTAAGATTTTTTTTCTTTCCTTTGTAGCAGTTTGAGTACCTTTCTAACACTTTGTTATTTTATATTTTTTAAAAAAAATTTTTCTTTTTTTTCATTTTGTGAGCCACAACGATGTCAATAAAATTTATAAAGGTGTTTAATCGCTTGTTTTAAAAAGCCAATTGCTAATCAAAGTAAGATATGAAGTAGAAGAAAGAAATTATTTCAACCACAACAAATTACCGCACCCCCAGTGTGCTCAACATATTGTTGGTGTTTGCGTGTGTTTGTGATCATAATTTGCTTTTATGACTACAGTCTGAACCAAACAGAATAAATGATGATTGCTACAGCACGTTTTTAGAAAATAAACGGTGGTTAAATTGTGAACATTAAATTTAATTTCAATTTGTTTCTGCTTAATTTTTAAGAATTAAGAAGATTTCGTGAGCATAAGAGGTTAATTTGGGAGATGTTTGTCAAATTGTTATTGTTTAATGTGAAAAGATTCGAACGATTTAGTCCCAGTATTGGTCATCGTAAAGTTGCATGTACACGACATGTTTTTTACATCTGACTTGTCAAATTTCCCACTGCAAAATACATACATGTCGTGTGTTACCTTTAAAACATTGCATATGTACAAGTCAGACGCAAAGTCATCTGACAAAATTTCAATTAGAGCGTGCTCTATTTTCTTCTGACAAACCATCTGACATCAGCTGTGTCAGAAATCTATGCCGGGAAGAAACCCGCAGCGGCGGTGCATTGTTGACGGAATCATTAGCCGTCTTAAGTTAATATTTTACAATACCGATATATGTTTAATCATTTCACCATTGAAAAGAAATTATGTACATATATAAATAAAAACGCATCATTATAATATCCTTAATTGGTATATTCGAATTTAAAGAAAAAAAATGTTTAGATGGTTGAACTTTTTTACGGCGCAAATAAAAATTTTGGTGGCGGCAACACGCTATTTTGAAACCAAGAACTACTTTGGTTTATTCCATAACTACAGAGAAAAAACATAGACAATGTCAGAAGCAAATTACATGTACGTTTGTGACCAAATCTTATTAACCTTCTGTAAAACAGCAATTTTGACAGACATTCACAATTACATATGACTTGAAAAGTTGACAAGTCAGATGTAAAAAACATGTCGTCTACGGGCACCTTAAGCTGTTAACTTTTTCCACCTGTCTGAAAATATATGATTTACTTGCCAAAAAACCGCTTATTTTTAAAGGCCTGGAGCGAGGTTTCGAATACCTTATTCTAGAGTGGAGCATATTCCAGTGAGAATGTTCTCGATCGAAGCACATGGTCGGACGGGACAGAATCTGGCCTTAAATGCGGGTAATGCAAAATTTACCAACCCCTTTTTTGTAAATAGTTTTGACTTGTTCATATGAAAACAGAAAGGCTCCATATCTGGTCGCATATTTCGGCCGTTTTACGGTCAATGCTCTTTTAACCCATATCCGGTATTAATGGCTCATAATTGCCCAAACAGATTTTGTTGTGTATTATTTTCAAAACTAGGGTATGACTTCTTTTGAAAGTTAGTTGCAATTATTTTTCTATTCAGCATGTACATAAAAAATATTTAATTTTATGGCTTGATCGTAAAGTCATGGGTCAAAATTGCCCAACACTATTAAGTCAAAATTAAATATTCAAACAAATTTACAGCATGTAATAAATGTATGTAAAAATCATTGCGGAACTTGCATTACATGCATTGAGCGTAAAAAAATTAATGAACTTTCTAAATTGGGAAAATTTACCCAAAAATACCACATGCGTGTTATTTTTTTAGTGTACACTTAAAGAAAAATGCATCTTCATGCCAAAATTCTTTTGGCGATATGGCGATTGTTTTGGCGAAATTGGAAACTGTTGGCGATATGCGAAATGCATTTTTTGTAAATATTTTCCAACTTACATACATATATCTAAAATATTATTTAAATGGGTATAACTTGTTTCTCTTGTGTGTAAGTTGTATTTTAAAATTATAATTGTTATAGTTACTGTTTTAAAATTGTTCTATTTATGAATACGGCAGAAGATATTTTGTGAATCATTTGGGGGATTCACAAGGTGTCATAAAGTCATATGTCTTAAAATAATAACATGAAAAAATACGACTGTTGTGAGCAACCCCTCATAATTTAATGTGCTATTTTGAAATTAAATCAGCTGATTAAAAAAATATATAAAAATTTTCCACAATGCCAAAAATAAGTTGAAAAACTAAAATAATAGCCAGTTTGTGTGAAAAATACATTTTAGATGTTGTGATGGCAAACTCAAGTATTTTCCATTTTTCGGTTTTGTTGCAAATTACAAATAAATTTAATTTTGTTTGTTTACCAAACAGCAGAGTCCTAGGCCGATCTAATTTGACGCCGCAAGTAATTTGTCGCAAAAATTGCTAGCCGCAGGTTAAATACAGATGTTACCCGGATAAAACTATACCATCAACGGCAACGGCTACAAAAAATAACGCGGCACGGCTCAGCCGCTCAGCGCTGGACTTTTCTGATTAATTACCACAGCACAATAAACATAGCAAGCAACGTTCTATTTATTTAAGACACTTTTTGTTTACAAACCAACAATAATATTTTTAAACCATTGTAAAATGTTAGAACATTATGACAATAAACCATGATAGCACACCTTGTGAATACCCCAATTGTTGTTTTTTTATTATGACGTATATATTAAAATTCGTATTTCAAAACGTAAATATTATTGGGAAAATGTATATGACTGACAGTCAACGTTTTTGTTTTTTTTTTTTTGTAATAATTTAAAAATATTGCCAAATCATTATCTAAAAAACATTTAATAAGTAAACATATCGAGAAGTTATAAAAAGTAAAAATTCAAATTTCTTAAATTCACGCCATTTTCACGCAGAGAAAAAATATGTTTAAATATGGTCACCTCCAACCAAAACAATTTTTAAAGAAAATTTTAAACATATTATGTTTAGTTTAACCATAGTATTGTCACCGACAACTATATTATTGTTAAATTAGTCCTCCATCAAGAAGTCACAACCATATTATGGTTGCCTCTAAACATGTTTTGGTTATATGTGACAATAACTTGTTTTTAAATTATCAATAGTATATTCCCCTTTTCCAAGAGCAACATTCTATGATTAAAAATCAACAATGCTATTATAAATGTTCAACATATCTTAGTTATTATTAACCAAAACATGTTCGGAGGCAACCATAATATGGTTGTGCCTTCTTGATGGAGGACTAATTAACCATAATATGGTTGTCGGTGACAATAATATGGTTAAACTAAACATAATATGTTTAAAATTTTTCTTTTAAAATAGTTTTGTTGGAGGTGACCATATTTAAACATATTTTTTCTCTGGGTATTCTTATAGTAAATTTCATAAGTTCTAAAATTATAGATTATATGTATATTAGAGCGACTCAAAAAAAAAGTGATTTTGTTACCTCTCTGAAAAACATATCAACCTTGTTTTATGATGATTCCCAAAATATTTTGGTTCTAGCGTTGACCATCCGTGAGCTGGACCATTTTTAAAAAATGTATTTTTTCAGTTTTTCGAATTTTTTTGTACTTTGCTCCAAGACGACATAAATAACATTATTTTAAAACAGATTCAATTTGAAAAGCAGAACATTACTTCCACAAAATATGTATTTAGTTAAATATCTCAATTAGTGGGTCACAAGTGGTCAAGTTTTATATACCATTGGATGCTGCTTCAAAACCCCTTTGCGATCATAATAAATTTTATTTATGTCGTCTTGGAGCAAAGTACAAAAAAATTCGAAAAACTGAAAAAATACCTTTTTTTAAAAACTGTCCACCTCACGGAAGCTCAACGCAAGAACCAGAATATTTTGGGAAACATCATAAAACATATCAAGCTTTATTTTCAGAGGGGTAACTAAAACACTTTTTTGGCTCCATACAACTTGAGTCGGTCTAATGTATATCAATTTATTTTGAAAAATCATTAAAATTGCTATGTCGCTCATTTCGTGCAAGACCGTCACAACTCAAAATTTTAAACTTTACAGGAGAGCCTTTTTAAGATTCCAACCTATTATTTTTTACCTTCTCTTTCACTAAAATACAGTTATAAAATCAAATGTTTCTTTTTTGCTACAAAGAAAACCACATGTACTAGAGGATTGCCAAACACAACCTGAAATGTGACCTTGTTGATGTTAATTGCTCAAGTTTGTTACGAGAGGTCATAGATTCACAAGCATCTGTATTACCGTTATTTTTTCGATAATTCTCTCCGTTCTTAGATCAATTTGTAGAGACTTAAGAGAAGAACATTTCTGCATTACTAACTCGAAAATGCCAAATTTTGAGTTGTGACGGTCTTGCACGAAATGAGCGATGTGTATTTCAATATATTAAAATATACTAATGGAAATAATGAAAATTTAGAACATTTTACTTATATTCAAATTTTTAGAAACACATCAATTAAACTTTATTTGATTTCAATTTCAGAACATGACAGTTTATAATATTAAAATCAAATTTGGCAATTTCTTTCTTAACAAAAATCCTTGAAAAAAATATCTTACGATAAAGTATAAAAAACTTCCTTTCATTTGAATCAAATAATGAGAAAATCGTAGTGCAAAGTACACATTGTTCGATGTAGTTTATAATTTTTTTCGAATTGTAATAAAAAGGTTAAAAATTTAAAAAATCTAAATTGAAAGTGTATCAAGAAAAAAAGTAGCCAAAATTAAAGAAATATTCACATCTCCACATTGAGAAAAAAAATAACCAATTTTGGTTAGAAATAACCAAAAACGGCAGCTCTGGTCATAGCATAGGTGACGCATAAAATATGACTATGAATTTTATGATGAAGTTTCTCATTGGATTGATGTCACTCTTTGCCTCGTTTATGCCAATTGTAATAACATTGATGCCAAAAGAATTTAAAAATTACCACATTTCACAACCCTGCCACTGACAGTTTAATTTTTTCCTTTTTTGTTGTTTATAACTGTGAAGTACAAATTTCGTTTATTTTGAAGGACATTTTGTATGGAAATTTGACGGGTTTAGTCTTAAAAAATAAAAATATATCTTAAGAAAAAGGTCTCAAATAAATAAAAACTTTAAATATAAGTAAGTTTTTCGTATATTGTTTAAATTGTACAAGAATTATATTTCTTGTTTGGTTTTCGTAATTCGTAATTAATATTTTCCTATAAAGTGCAAATAACCTTTGCTTTACATTTTATGTTTTTCTCAATTGATAAAAAGCTTTTCTAATTTGGTTATATTTTTTCATATTTAGTAACTTTTTCAAAAATGTTGGTTGTAAAAATTTTATAAGTCGTGGCTGCACTGGCTATGACTAGAGTGACATAAATTTGATGCCACATTTAGTGTATTATTAACATTATTTTTATGTTTAAAAAGTTAAATGAGAAGCAAAAATTCCCATATTCTATTTTTTAAAATTATTTCGTTAAATACATCAAATTTTCAACGTAGAATGATTACGAAACCCATATCGGGCATGCTGCTGGCAAAAGTGAAATAAACATGTGTAACGTGTTAGTAAATAAGTAAGTAAATCACTTTGACTATAGTCAATTTCAATGACAGATTGTCATTAAATTAAGCCTAATGAATCCTTTCTGCGATGTTGCTGAGTCATTGCACTGATGACATGTTTCATTACCCGACTTCGATTCGTCATTTCTGTAATGTCGATGTATTAAGCCATTAATAACGATATTTCAATTTTCGACCCCAAGTTTGTTGGATTTACTTTTATTTTACATTTATTAAGCCAGATTTCGACCTCTAGCTTGATATAAAGCCTGCAGACAAAAAGTAGCAATTACTGGATTTTAATTTACGCCTAAAAACGCTGTATCGTCTACAAAAGTTGACGTCTGTATCAGATTTTTTGTGGACATATCAGAAGTATAAAGTATATATATGAGAGGACTGCCATGGGGAACTCCTTCTGCGATTTTTCTTGAGTCTGAGATGTTATATTTATACTTTACTACAAATAGACGATCTAATAATATAATCTAATAATATGCAGAGAAGCTTTAGTGAGCGAAGCCGGTATTGTTATATAATAAAGGAAGAAATTCTTGCACCCAACCCTGCTATCTATCGCGTGATTCTTTAAACCAAAACTGTTTAGTTAATTATATTATATATATTAGGATTTTATTTCATTTCAAAAATTGGGGTCTTATTTCATATGAAGTTAGCCCCCAAAATCTAAGGTATTATTTCATTTCTGTTTGGGGCGTCATTTCTTTTCGTTGGGGATTTATTTCATTTTCAAGATTGCAGTTTTATTGCATATGAAATAAGGCCCCACACTTTGGTGGGTTATTCTATAATTGTTTTTGGGGGTTATATTTTAGGGTGTTATTTCATGCCGCCGCACAGTGTGCCCCGTAGAACATGGTAGGTTAACATTTCCAGGAAATCTTTTTTGCAAAGCGTAAACAACACCCCCAACTTCCGAATTCGCAGAAAAGGTAGTTTGTAAAATTCGCAAGTGGTGAGTTATAAAGGTCAGAAGTCAGATAATGAGTGTAATACAACCTTTTCAATCACTCAGTTGCAATTAAGCGACACTTTCGTTCACGTCTCATATTGGCGTATTGTAATATTGTGAAAGTTTTAGTGATGGATATTAATACTAAGGGTAAGTACTATTTTTAATGAATTTTTTTAATCAGAATTTATTAATTTGAATTTGTAGTACTTTTTTTAAATAGCATATATATGTTAGCGTGTTTTTTTATAAAAAAAAAACGTGCCTGGTCGCTCGGTGTAGGGATGCTCTGAGGGAACTCATGGAGTTATTCCCATTAGGACTGTGTGGGTACCCGGACACTGCAAGATGGATTGCAATGAGGTGGCGGACGAACGCGCGAGAGAGGGTTCGAGTCTGGACATAATGGTAAGGAACGGGGGGTACGGGAATGATTCCGTGATGACGTTAACCGATCCTGGAGGGACAGAACGGATTGTAGGGTGTCTAGGCCACTATGGCCTGGATTGGACGCAGGAGCAACCAGGGTTCTGCTGGTATTGGATAGGAGTAGTCTCAGGACAGTTATAGGGTTCTTGACGGGTCATTGTTCTGTTAGGGCTTTGCCATACCGGACTTCTGCATATTATGCGATGATTCTGAGGAGCTAGAGGCGGTTGATTGAGCATGTAATGTGCCACTGTCAGACAGAAATGGTAGGGGACAGATTTCAAGACGAAATGGGGTGCATCGCTGGATGTAATCCAGTCGATTTACTGGGGTTTGTCAGGGAAATAGGACGGCTGTTTCTGTTGAGGGGACTGTAGAGGGAGTCACTGTCCTACGTAGTATATACTAATATCTTTTATTCTATCTGTTTATTTCTTCCCTTCTTCAATTCTTTCTTTTTTCTACCGTTTTCCCGAAGGGATTCACAATGGACCGCATTTGTCGCCGAGGGGAGGTGTGCCCTTGGGCGCATAACCCTTCTTAACCTAATCTAACCTAACCTAGTTTTTACACAGGTTGTCATTGGGAGCAAGCCCTTCTACACTCCCTATAATAACAAATGCGTTCCTTCCCAAAGAAGGGAGTAAGGGAGGTCACAAAAACAAGAATAAAACTAAACAATTTCCTTTCTCCCTTCTTTAAGAAGGGAGTAGCGAATGGGTACTGCAATATTTTGGAAGGTCTTTCAAAAATATGTTAACATTCTAGAAGGCAAACTTCTGAAGGCAGGATATCATACGAAGCGAATCTTTTAGAAAGGAGTATAGAGGCCTTCAGAAAGTCCTACCACTTGGGGTCCTTTCAATAGTTAACGCTGGGATACCCTGGTTTATTAACATTTACTGCATTATGACTTGTATATTTGATATGAAGTTGTTCATGATTTGTATCAGAAGCTCCATTGAGCTTTCTAAGTGTGATTTCTGTGAAGATTTGTAAGACATGATGACATTTACGTTTTCAGCTAACACTCTGTTTTATAGAAGTTTCAACTAAATAAGTAACTCGGAGTTAGACAAGAAAGGGCCAAAGCCCTTAAGGAGTTTTAGAATCTACGACAACTAAGTTTCTAAATATATGAAAATAATTTTTTTTTCTTCAAATTCCCGGATGTTTTTAGGATTCTGCCATCAGCTCAAAAATTCGCTTAATGCAGTTAATTCGCTGTATTTTAATTGCGGCTAAAAATTTAAATTTTTTTTTAATTCTTGGTTTGCGAATGTTTTTTTTACTTGTCTTTAGATATTTTTGAATCCACAATTAACACTTTTCCGAAATTCTCTGATGTCTTAACAAATATCCTGATACGCTTAATAAAATTTATGGAAAATTATGAAATATTTATAGCAACTTAAACATGATTTGTTCTCAAAATTTTTTTTTAATTAATTTTTTCATTAAAAATAATTTAATGAAAATCAAATTTGTTGAACCTGATTAAAATATAAAAATTTGGATTAAAACCCATTAACAGGTCTATAAAATAATCACAATACTAATTATTTTATCATCATTTCAAAAATCATAATATATAAATGTTTAAGTCAAAAATAAACAGGTTAGAAAACAATCGCAATAACAATTTCTCGAACCGCATCAAAATAATTTTTTTCCTTTTCGATTGATCCCCATTTGCTATTGACTCTCAGCCATCCATAAACTAATTTCGCTCGTTATTTACACCTAAAAAATATGAATTCTGTTTTCCATAATCAAAATCAAAATTGACTTTAGCTAACTGGTCTTCTCCTACTCCTCCTTTCCCCCTCTGGTATTAATAGACATTTTTCTAAAATTACCTTGATTTATGCTCGTCTTTATCAAATTTGTCATAATTTCATTGCGGGGTTTTGATTTTTTTTTTTTTTTTGCTCTTCATCTGCTTCTCCAAATTTATTTCTTCCTTTCCCCCTATTATTCATGTTTTTTTTCGGGCTTAGCCTTAAATGATGTATTAATTTTTTTTTTATAAATCTCTTTTTTCTGTTGTTACCACACAATTGCGTAAGTTCAAATAGCCAACAAAGAAAGAAAAAACAACAACTTAAAAAGACCAAAAAAGAAAAAATAAGAATCTGCCGTAAAAAATAAATGTTGTCAAGTACATAAAACATTAGCATTTTATTTAAATGGATGTAAAATAAATGTCCGTGGCAGTGTGAGAGTGTGTGTAGGGTTGAGTGTTTGTAACTGACTGTGAGTGTATTGATAATGTAAAATATATGTTCGCTTTATAATCAAACGTATTTGCATTTTCCTAACACAAACAACAGCTTTTTAAAATACGATTAAATATTTGTGATTTAATAGACATTTTTTATTTAAATTTATTTTAAAAACAAAATCTATCGCAGAACAGAAAAAGTCTTAATAATATTTCAAGAAAACGTGGATTGGCAAAAAGGCGTTTTTCTCCTAAACTAAAGGCTCTAGAGCAAAAACAACTAAATTTTATACAAAAAAATGTTTATGTATTTTCGTAATCAATGCTCCAATTAAGAAAAGAACGTTAAATAAAATATTAAGAAACTTAAAACTGCTGTAGTTTCTTCAATAACGCAACAATCGAAAAAATTTTCAAGAAAAATTGATTTTCTCATAATGAAATATGAAAAAATTAAAATTGTAGTAGTTTATTAAATAGCGCTCCAATCAAAAAAGTACGTTAATCAATTATCACTTAAATTGTTCATCAAAAATACATTTTTCCATAATAAAAAGTGAAAAAACTTAAAAGTGCTGTTGTTTTTTAGATATCGATCCAATTAAAAAGAGAACGTGATCACTTCCATTTTTTATCAAATTTTTCCATAATAAAATGTGAAAGGATTTAAAATTTCTGTAATTTCTTAATTAACACGTAATTCAAGAAAACGACTTTAATCTGTGATCACTAAAATTTTTCATCGAAAATCTATTTTTCCATTAAAATATATAAAACAAATTTTAAATTGCTGTAGTTTCTTAAAAAATGCTCCAATTGAAAAAAGGACGTTAATGTGTGATCATTTACATATTTCATAATTAATAAATTTTCATAATAAAATATGAAATAACTTAAAATTTGCTTCTTAAGAAACGCTCCAATTGAAAAAATGACGTTAATCTGTGATCACTTAAGTTTTTCATCAAAAATCAATATTTCAATAATAAAAAATGGGGAAAAATCTAAAATTGCTGAGTTAAATAACTCCAATCGAAAAAAGCACGTTACTATGCGATCACTTACTTTTTTCATCCAACATAAATTTTCTTATAATAAAATGTGAAAAAACTTAAAAGTGCTGTTGTTTTTTAGATATCGCTCCAATTAAATATAGAACGTGATTACTTACCTTTTTCATAAAATTTTTCCATAATAAAATGTGAAAGGACATAAAATTTGTGTAGTTTCTTTATTAACACGTAAATCAAGAAAACGACTTTAATCTGTGATCACTAACATTTTTCATCGAAAATAAATTTTTTCATTAAAAAATATGAAAAAATTTTATATTGCTGTAGTTTCTAAAAAAGTGCTCCAATTAAAAAAAAGGTTAATGTGTGATCACTTACATATTTCAGCATTTATAAATTTTCATAATAAAATACGAAATAACTGAAAATTGCTTTAGTTTCTTAAGTAACGCTCCAATCGAAAAAATAGGATTATCTATGATCACTTGAATTATTCATCAAAATTTATCAAATTTAACGAAGGTATGGTAGCATTGTTGACAGCAGTGTTGCCATTTTGGCATTTTCGCAGCTAAATTTGGCATTAAAACTTTGTATTTAGCTGCAACATTTCATTTAGCACTTGCCATTTTATTTAGCATTATTATAAAATATTTTTAGCATTTTTTTTAGCATTATTTTAAAAATTTTTACGAATAGTTTTATGGATTTTACCCAAATTTTTTCAAAATTATACTCAACATTCGAACTTAAGTTCCCACATTCTATTAATTTTTTTTTATAAATTATAAAAGATTTTAATTAAAAATAGTTGCAGCCAAAATGAAATTTCGTATGAAAATGGATAATTCTTATATTAATCAAGGGGATATTAGAAATGCCCTCATCAAGTTGATGCTAAAACTTATTTGTCCTTCGATATTACGATATTAAAATGCAAGGAAATTTCACTTTGTATTTAGATACAAATTCTATAGTGTAACTGTTTGAAAATTGCAAAAAAAAACTATAAGAAATAAAATGAGCATAGAAATAAAATCGTTTTAATTTTACAGGTATTAGAGGTTTGCAGGCCCCCGAAATTTAAAATTTAATCTCAACTACCTGCAGTGATAGAAAAGGCGTCATAACGCTGATGTATTTTGACATCAATACTATGACAATTGTCTTCGTTTTTGTACCCCATGACACTTTACATCACTGTGATGTCAGCCTTAACATCATTTGGCCAAATTGTCATCAGGGTCAACAACTAAAATTATGTTATCAATGGGATGCCACATTGGCATCATAGAAATGACAAATCGGAGTCGGTTTTATAAAGCATGTCATCAGTGCGATGACAAACTGTCATCAAATTAAGTAATTGTAATTGACTTTAAGTCAAATTAGGAGAATGTCATTATTTACTTACCTGTTACAAGTGTTTCACTTGTGTTGTATTCTGCCCTTTGTTAACAGAAGAACTCTCAATTATAAGACACCAGCAGCATACCCGATATGGTTTTTGTAATAATTCTACTTTTAAAATGTAATGTATTTAAATCAGGGACCGTAACAGTTATTCCTTTTTTCATAAAAGTCAGATGATAACAGTTTGATTTTTGTTTTTTTGAACAAAAATAACAGGTTTTTATTGAGTTTTTGAACAAAAATAATAGTTATTTCTTGATTTTAATTTTTTCCATCAAAAATAACAGTTATTTTATGATTTTTATTTTTTCGATCAAAAATAAAAGTTATTCTTTAAAAAAATGTACGTTTTATAGTTATTTAGTTGACTTTATAATTGTTATTTTTGTTCAAAAAAATAAAAATTAAAAAATAACTGTTCTTTTTGTCCAAAAAATATAAATCAAAAAATAACTGTAATTTTTGGTCGAAAAATAAAAATCAAAACTTTAAAAATCATAATTTTTTATAATAGAAAAGTTCATAATGATCAATATGCTATACTTGAATCAGTTTGCCAAAAATTTACTTCTATATGCTTTTTTGCTTTAAAATTTCAAAATAACTGTTATTTTCGGTCCCTGATTTAAATAAATAATTAAAAAAATAAAATATTTTGCTTCTAATTTTTCATTTTAAACATGAAAATAATATATTATGACATGATATAATTTGTCATCACTCTGACATATTATGTCATCGCACTAATGACAGTTTTTCATTGCACTGATGACAGTTTGCCATTGCACTGATGACAGTTTGTCATCACACAGATGGCATGGTATATAATGTCGTCGTACTGATGACAGTTTGTCACCACACTGATGTCAGTTTGTCACCACACTGATGACAGTTTGTCTGTACTAATGTCAAAATACATCAGTGTTATGCGGCCTTTTCTATCAGTGTACACAAAATGTTGCGTCGTATTGATGTCACTGTAATCATAGCATAGATGACGCAGAAAATATGACAAAGTTTTAGGACGACGTTCGTCTTTGATTGTCACTTTTTCTCCATTGATGCCATTTGTAATACCATTGATTTCACAATTCTGATGTTAGAGCATCATCAATATTAAGAAGCATTTTTCTATGAGTGTGTGCTACACATTAATATTTATCTGAATTAATATAATCATTTATTAAAATTTCGTTTAAAATAAGTCACAAAAATGTATTTAGTTTCGAACAAAATTTGATACTGGTAATAATTAAAAAAAATCTTTTAAAAATTTCAGCATTATTTCTAGCATTTTTTAAAGTAATTTTTAGCATTATTTGGTCATGTCTTATACCAGATTTAGCTGTAAACATTTTTAAGATCTGGCCACACTGGTTGGGAGAATTAGAGTCTATAAGTGAGAGCATTAGAAAAACGTTCTCAAAGTTAAATTGATTTTATTTCCCTACTCCAAATGTGTATGTCTACACGTAGAGAAAAAACATGTTTAAATATGGTCACCTCCAACAAAACACATCCAACAAAGCTATTATTAAAGAAAATTGTAAAAATATTATGGTTAAATTTAACCATATTATTGTCACTGACAACCATATTATTGTTGAATTAGTCCTCCCTCAAGAAGCGACAACCATATTATGGTTGCCTCTAAACATGTTATGGTTAAATATGACAATATTTTGTTTTGAAATTAACAATAGTATTTTCCTCTTTTCCAAGAGCAACATGCTATTGTTGAAAACCAACCATGCTATAATAAGTGTTAAACATATTTTAATTATTATTAACCAAAACATTTTCGGAGGCAACCATAATATGGTTGTCGCTTCCTGATGGAGGACTAATTCAACAATAATATGATTGTCAGTGACAATAATATGGTTAAATTTAACCATAATATTTTTACAATTTTCTTTAATAATAGCTTTGTTGGATGTGACCATATTTAAACAAGTTTTTTCTCTGGGTGTAATTGTATGGAAAATGTGTTCTCGACGCAGATCGGTTTGAACAGTTAAGGACCAACTGTAATATGCTTAAGTTGATTTAAGCAACTGTGCGAATACATGTTAATCATATGTGTGAAGCCGTATTGTACTTAAGGAAACTTTTTGTTAAGTATTATGAATCTGTCATAAGAAACGGGCGAGACTAATCGCACTTTCCGTACGGAATCAAATGTTTCTTGATTTTGTTTTTGTGTTTTTAAATGCAAATGAGACCCTTTTTGTTCATTTTTGACATAAGCTTAAGCAAACTTACGCATATTATAGTTGTGCCTTTAATGTACCAAATATGTTTTATAAACATTTTGGGGAAAAAAAAAGAATACAAGTGAACTTTTTAAATTAGTTTACTCTTATTTTTGGGAAGAAAAGAGATTTACATACTTCGGTTATAACGAGCCTTGCCTATATAAATTATACGGTTCCGCGGAGTTCTTATAACCGAACACCACAGCACTAAAAATTTACATTATTTTTTAAGTTATTTCGACGTACCAGGGATGATACAAGACATTTTCAAAATTGTACTTAATTCAGTAAAAATATAACTTTTTTGATAATAATTGTACTAAGACCCCAATAATTCTTTTTTACTGGTTTTATTATTATAATGCATATATTTGATTTATAACTTTTGCAATTAACTAAAAAAAAAAATTAGCCCTAGAAAGATAATCTGCGTAAATTTTACGCATGCACTTTCGAAGTATTACTATTTCTTTTTAATTAGCAGTACCCATGTTCTGTAACTTTGGTGAGATGTTCTCGCACCGAAAAGTAAGAAAAAAGTGTGTATGTAACTCATGTCAAAAACTATCCAAAGCTATTACGTCGTTACGTTTTAAATATCATAATATTCAACTCGAAGCCGATTAGAAATTGCAGATGTTGAGAACGCCAGTCAAACATATCGTTGACGGCGACCAAAATTTACTAAAATGAAAAAAAAAACAACCGTCGGCTATACCAAAAAATGTAAACTGCGACTTTAATGTTTGATGAACAAATTACTTTGAAAACATTCGTATATTTTTAAAAAATGTTAAAAGCAAAATAATTAAACAATGATAAAATCTGCCAAGAACAAAATACATATCTTTCCATGTTAAATTCATTGCATTTTGCATTTTAAATTTATTTTTTAGTGTTAAAAATTTTTCTCATCCCGTTTTTACGAGTGAGTTTATTTGACAGTTCAAAGCGGGAACTTTCTCACAAAAATTTTACAGACACACTTTTTCTGTAAATTGGCGAGTAATTTCCTTACGTGACAGCTATTACTCGCTAAAAATGTTACAGACGCAGTTAAGTGAGAAAAACAGCTGTTTGTTTCAATTTATGGCATTTTTGTTTCATTTCTCACATTTCAATCGAAAAGTTTCTCGCCGCGGGAGTTACAGAACATGGGCACAGGAGTACGTTGCTGTTCACTTCTGACATATCATAAATATTTAAAAAGTCGGTCTTTTTATTTATTATCGCTTATTTTCAATTTTCGTTTTTTAATAAATGAATTTATTGGCAACATCTCCTAAAATCTCATGGTCACAGAAGGTACCGTTACGATTTTATAGCAAAAACAATTTTAGTTTAAGCGCCAATTTTTAAACAAAATTTTTTATGAAATATAATAAAAAAAACCTTCTCCTGTAAAATTTTGTTTTTGTCGCTTGAGCTTTTTTTGCGGTTATGGCTCGATATATGTAAAAATATAATCCACATACGTTTGTTCTTAATTATTCAAAAAAATCAACAATGTAGCTGGTTAAAATAGTGCGTCAGTCTTACGTATGATAAAGATTACGTATGATAAAGATTATATATAATATAAAATTTAGACGAAGTCTTTTTACCATGGACCGCAACAGTTATTCCTTTTTTCATAATAGTCTGATGATAACAGTTATTTTTTGATTTTGATTTTTTTGAACAAAAATAACAGTTATTTTTTGATTTTTATTTTTTCGATCAAAAATAACAGTTATTTTATGATTTTTTATTTTTTCGAGCAAAAATAAAAATTATTCTTTAAATGTCCGTGCTATAATTATTTAGTTGACTTTAAATATTTATTTAAATGCGCAAAAGATATCCAAATGATGATCACACATTAAAATAAATATTTCAAAACAACTCAATAATTATAACACGTACATTTCTTTAAAGAATAAGTTTTATTTTTGTTCGAAAAAATAAAAATCAAAAAATAATTGTTATTAAAAATAAAAATCATAAAATAACTGTTATTTTTGTTCAAAAAAATAAAAATCAAAAAATAGCTGTTACTTTTGTCCAAAAAAAAAAAATCAAAAAATAACTGTAATTTTTGATCGAAAAAATAAAAATCATAGCTTTAAAAGTCATAATATTTTATCATAGAAAAATTCATAAGGATCAATATGTTATACTTGAATCAGTTTACCAGCATTTAATTCTATATGCTTTTTTTGTTTTAAAATATCAAAATAACTGTTATTTTCGGTCCCTGCTTTTACCTTGTTTTTTTTCAGAGTTGATAGTAGAACAGGGTTAAAATACGTTTAGCCGAGTAGTTAATTGTAGTCCATTATTCTTGAAAATATTTTTCAGGACATAAAGTGATACAAATTTTGTATATCCTACTCGATTTATGAAATAAAAATTACACCGTATGAACGTAGAATTGTACAACATAGACGAGTTGTCAAATTAAAACGTAAATTATTTTATATAAATGCACACAATAGCTGCCGCAAACGTTAAAGCGTATCTGCAACATACGTCAACTTAGATCTTAGGCCCTAATCATGTAAAACGCAATGCAACGCCAAAGAATTACATTGAAAGCACACACAATGTCATAAATATTTTGTTGTTGCCTTCTAAAGAAATTCATGTACCGTTTTAAAATTTTCAACGACGCAAGCAATGTATTATATTTATGACATTCTTTGTGCTTTCAATGTAATGCATTGCGTTGCGTTTTACATGATTAAGGCCTTAATCTATTACACACACCGGTAACGACCGCATTTCCATGGAAAAAGAAAACATAAAAATATAAATTTTAATATTTTAATCAGGCTTAAGTTCATTGAATTTTATTTTCATTAAATTATTTTTAGAAAGAAAGGAATTTTACAACATGAAATGAATTAAAATTTATTGATAATTTTTCATTCTTGACTGAGCTGGGAATTGAACCCAGGTTTTTACGGACAGGTTGAACAACCTTCAATAATTTTAATTAATTTCATGTTGTAAAATTCCTTTCTTTCTAAAAATAATTTAATGAAAATTAAATTCAATGAACTTGAGCCTGATTAAAATATCAAAATTTGGATTAAAAACCATTAACAGTTCAATAAATTTTTTTGTGTTCTGAAATTGAATAGTGGGAACAAAAAAAGGAACGAATAAGTCAACGTGCAGACTTGCAATTTTTGTCGCTGCAGTTTTTAAAAATTCTGCTTTAAAATGGCATTAGTGTCCAGATTATAAAATTATAGTTTGGCAATTTTTGTATTTTTATATCATCTTTCCTTCTCTCCTTTTTATATTTTGCTTAGAAATGAAATACACCTACAGCTAACTTCAAGTTAAAAACTGTCAGAATAGTAAAATAAAACGTAATTGCAGAGTACATTAAACTGAGTAGCCCTCCCCAATCGTTTCACCCCTATCAACAATAAACTCAAGAACTTGTAACAAAAATTGCAAGTCTTGAAGATGACTAAGCAATATTTTAAAAAATTTGGATTTTTCTAAGATTATTTTTTAAAGCAAACAAAATACATATATTTACGACGAATTTATGAGTAAATAGAGCTTATTTGAACAAATGTACAGCATTACGTTTGAAGTTCTTACGACGAGCGGGCCAATTGTGTTCCTTGCATAAATAAAATACATATATAAAACAAGGCGAATTCATTCCAGGTAATCTCGGTAGTACAACAAGTACAACTCGTACAAAAACCACAAGTAATTTGTTTTTGTAAAATCATTGTACAATGTCTAAAATCGAAACAAATCAAAACGGAAACAAAGATAATAAACAAAATTTTGACATCCAACAATTATAAAGCTAAAGAAAAAAAGTTATCAGCAGGGCTTTTAGGATCACCTGTAATGAATTCGCCTTGTATATAAAATATATCTCCAAATGACAGTTGATTTTTTTAATTTCGATTAGCTTCATAGGAATTGTAGGCACTAAAATTTCAAACATTAAAATGTTATAATAATTATGGTTAGACTGGCATGCCTTTGGCGAGTCTACTAACATATCGCACTGCTTCCTCTAAAGAGCGTCAACTCAAAATTTAAAAATTTTCAGTAGAGACATAAACTGTTTTCTTTTTTATACGTACTCTAATATCACAAAAGGGTATACAATGGCATATTTTTAACAAAATACTAGAGAAAATTATGTAATATTTGTACAGTGGGTATGGCCACTGTACATCGATTTCTTGCAAAAAGTGTAAATTGAAAAATTTTGAGCTGACCTCCTTAGAGGAAGCAGTGCGATATATCTGGAAAGATTTGTTCTTTAATTTATTTTTCAACTTTTCAGTTCTCCAACTCGAGACCAAAAAGTTTTAAATGTTTAAATGTTAAAAAAGAGCGAGAATACCCGCATTCAATTTAATATGCAAGCAGGCCATCACTGCTTTACAACTGTCACGTAAAGACGGCATGAAATTCTAATTTATACAGATTGAGACGCTCCGTTACGTGACATTTAAATTCGGTAAGCATTTACATTGTAAGCAAATAACAAAACGGACCAGACGTTTCGTTAGGGGACGTGGACGTTCGGCTAACTCTACCTTAAATTGTACTAAACTTGTCATTGGAGTACTTCAGTACTTTTGCAATGCTATAGTACGGAAAAAACTACAATTTTACTGAAATTATCATCCCTGACGTGTACCCAATTGTGTTGCACTCAGGGTTGAAAAAGTTGGTACAATTGTACTTTTTGTGGTACAATTCAAACTTCAAAAGTGTATTGGTACACCAATTACTATTTTGGTACAATTTACAAACTTTCTCAATTTATATATTTTTTATTGAATTTTCCTAGTTCATCGTTTTGTTTGATTTACAGTGGCAACTCATTTTTGCTCCCATTTCTTTGTAATGTCGTTTTTGCATTCCCTTATTTTTTTAAGTTTTAGATCGTCTAAATAACGTTATTAAGGAAGGACTGACTGACTCTCAAATCGCCAAAAAAAAAAATTCATAATAAATAGGCAAAAGACACAAAAAATGTTAACAGATTTGACTGATCCCCTTAATTTTAATAACAAAACTGAGTTTTGTAAGAAAAACTAATATTCTATGGAACTTGATGAGAAAAGCTCTGACTGCAGTGTCTTCAAAATATCGGCACTAAAACAATAACATTCCCATAAATAACATGGTTGGTATAGCGACTGATAATTGTGCTGTAATGACAGGCTTTGCAAACGGTGTACACACAAAATGTATGGCGTTAGTGCCACATTTATTTGAAAATGGTGGTTTATGCCACATCTAATCAGCATCAAAACTTTTGATTCCCGTGGATATTGACAAACTTATAGGGAAATAAATTTCCACTTTTGTAATAGTTCTAGTCTTTGAGAAGACTTTATACAATTTAAAGAATATTTTGGTACTAACATCAATGTTATTTTAAAATATTGCACCACAAGGTTTTAGATTTTAGAATCCACTTTACAAAATTTTATTTCGGGTTCTTCAATATGTATTAAAAATCGCAAATGCAAGCAGAGGCGCACATATGCATATTTTCCTGAAACGACATAAATCTTTATTTCGTCAAATGGGTCGTAATTAAAAAAAAAAAAAGAAATCCCAAAAGTATATGAAATATCAAATATAAACCTTAAGAAAAATCATCCTCCTTTTGAAGAAATATACTGTGAAGCAGAAGAAGAAATTTATATTTCCACAAATAATGTTGAACGTGATGGGGTGAATCAAGAAAATTGCCAAAAAGATTTTTTAAATTTTGCGAGGTGCTGAGAGTAAAAGTAGATTATGATAACAAAATTTTGACTCAATTAATTCACAGTTAAGATCCCTGGCAGATAAAGAAATATTAAAGATTTAAAAAAATTAAAAATCAATTTAACGAATTGATGTTTCCGGAACTTTCAAAAATTGTAGGAGGGATATTATAAGATTTTTTCTTCCAAAATATTATTTAAACGAATGAATGAAATATGCTTTATGTGCCTACAGTTTCCGGTCTTATACAGACAAAATATTGTTAGGTCATCGAATTCTTTTTATTTTAGCTTTAAAATAACAAATGATTTAGTATCAAAAGCAATTTGATCTCATAAATATATCAATAGAATTCTTATGTACATTATTTTACGTTTTCAGAGATACATATACATACTTTTAAAGTATTTATAAATGAGTTTTTAAATACAACTGGTAATTTAACTATAAGAAAAATAAATTTTCATGTTCGATTTTATGTTATGTTTATGTTTTTTGTTGCTTTTCTTTAATTTAAAAAAAAATTATTTTTTGGTACAGTTGGTGTCGAAAAAGTACAATTTAACGAGCTTGATGTTCTAATTTTGCAACCCTGGTTCCACTTTAAAAAAGTACTCATCAAAAATACTGGGTATTTTTTAATTAAAATTTTCCCCAACCCAAAAAGCCAATAACATACAGAAAGGTTTGTGAACATGCTAAAGTCACTTAACTTTATTATAGTACAAATTTTGAAATATAGGAAAAATATAGTACAAAAAAAATTATTGTATCGAAATAAAGTCAACAAGATGCGGAACATAAATTCGACTTTAAGTTTTAGGAAAAAAATAAAAAAATTAGGAAAATTGTTTTTCTTTTTGTTTTGTGGTTTTTCTAGACTTTCGTGGGAGATGGCACACAATGGGATAGAATAGCCTGTTTTCTTGGATCAAAGTTCGGGTAATTTTTCGTTATTTTTTTTTTTAATTTTTTTAATACCATTAAAAAGAGTAAAAATATAGATTTTTTATGGATGTATGTTTGTGCATAATTATATTAAATATTAATAGTAGATATCATTGGAAGTACTACTTGATATCAGTGTAAAGTTTATACATGCATCTTATAATGAATCATCTTTACATCATTATTATCTTCATCATCGTCATTATCATATATTAAATAGTTTTTGTTCGGAGTTGTGGGTACAATCAAATCAATTGCCTGTGGGAAGCTTTGAACCTTCTTTGTAGGCAATTTTTGCATGCTTGAAGTAATTATGTCGGGAGTTATTAAAAACATATTAAAACTGTCTTGATTTGATTTTTCGCGACTGCATTTACGTGAATGAAGCTTCCTATATTTTTTAAAATCTTTATTGCCCTATAGGTAAAGTAGCAAGTAAGAGGGTCAAGTCAGACCATATAATAAAACTCTACACCACAGTACTTAAAAACCAATTTTTCAGAGCCTGCTCAATTTGTGACCCATGAGCAATCATGGACTTACCTGAACAAAACCACAGTGAAGTATCGGTAATGTGAACTTCCAATAATGTGATAAATCCAGTAACGTGAACACCTATATTTTTATATTAACGTTCTAAATAGTGAACAAATTTTAATGGTTTTAAATGGTTTTTTGGTAATCCTTCGATTGAATAAAAAAATTAAAACAATACATGCATACATATTTTAAGTTTTGTAAATGAAGGTTAGTTGTCTTTCGTTACACATAGAAATCACTTGAACCTTATATTTTTTTGTATAAAGGTTACTGTATATTAACAATGATGCCTAAGAATAACCGAAAGTGTTTTACTATCAATGAAAAGTATGAAACTCTGAAACTTTTAGAAAAAGGAGCAAGTGTTACAGCAGTTATGTTACAAATACCAAAAGTTTCAATACTTTTTAGCTGTACGACCTTTTTGGCATTTTTGCAGCTAAATAATTTACTATTATTAATTTAATTATTAAGCATTAAAATTTTTTATTTAGCTGCAACATTTTCATTTAGCACTTGGCATATTAATACGCATTTTTATAAAATGTTTTTAGCTTCTTTTTTTGGCATGATTTTAAAAATTTGGACGAATAGTTTTATTGATTTTACTTAAATTTTTTTAATAAAATTTTGACTCAAAGAAAATGTTTAATTCTGATCTTAAGAAACATCTTACCTGTCCTGTACAAAAAAAATAGAATATTCAGGGATTATTAAAAATGCCCACATCATGCCGATTGTAAAAATTATTTGCCATTCGATTTTATGATACAAAAGTATGTATAAAGAAATTTATTTTACTTTGTATTAAGATAAAAATTCTATAGTATAAATGTTTGAAACTTTTTTTGCTCTAAACTGCTGAATATTTTAAATATTTAATAATTTTAAAACTTGAACTTTTCTTAAACTTTAGAGAATAAAATGATCTAAAAAAATGTATAACATAGAAATAAAATCGTTTTAATTTTGCATGTATCAGAAGTTTGCGGGCACCCTAAATTTAAAATTTAATCTAAACTATATGTGCTACACATTTTTATGTAACTGATGTTTTACCAAAATCTACCCACCACTTATTTAAATGTAACCATTTATTTCAATTTCGTTAAAACAAATAAGTCATTATTTAATGTATTTAGATTTGAATAACATTTCTTTCCGGTGGTACATTTTTAACAAAAATCTTTAAAAGATGTTATTATTAGCGTTTTTGAAAATAATTTTAAGCATTTTTTGGCCATGTCTAATGCCAGATTTAGCTGTAAAAATATTCAAGCTCCGGTCTCACGGCTTTCTAGAATTTTTAAGCACAAAACACAGTACAGCGCTTCATTTTTTACAATCTAAAATGGGAACAAATTCCGTAATGTGAAATATGTACCTTGTATTTTATTAGAAAAGATAAAACTCATCACTGATTTATTGTATGGTATTTTGTTTAAGCTTTGATATCGTTGCAAACAAGACTTTCTGAGTGTTTGTAGGTAATTCTCATTCCCTCTGTAGTTTTGTTTGCTGCTAGCTTTGGCTTTTCTAAAATTATGTAGGAGAACGTTTCCTGGTGATCTGGCCTATGCAACCAGTGAAATGCGCATAGGAACAGCTTATCCTCCAACAATAAATTTCAGTATTTTTTATCAATTATTTAAAAAGGGAATTAAGCACAACAAACAAAATATTTTAATTAGTTCACACTATCGCGAGTTCACTGTATGTTACACATTTAAGATGTATGTAAAAGTTCTTTCAGCCAAATATTTTTTAAATATGTTCAGATTAAGTTATGATAAAAAGGGGATTTATGGTCATATGTTTAATTATGAACCTACTAGCACAACATTTTGTCATGGCACGGTTGCTATCATAAAAGTTATTGTCGCGTATTTTTCGATTGCTTTTCATATAAATTTTTCTACACGTTCTATCGCTTGTATTGAGAAAACCGCACATTAATTTCTTAAAATTTTTGTATATTTATATGTATTTAATTTTTTAAATTCTGTTTGAACGCTAAATAATCGAAAAATACAGTGCGGTGGCCGCCACCTGTATGTGAAATTCAACAACGTTTTGTAGCAAATGCAAAAACCACAAAAAATTCATAAAAGTGTATCGATAACTTTTCTATCGAAAAAAAGTCGACTTGCTGGCTACAGTGTTTCAAAATAAAAATTAAATTAAGGAGGTAATAAACCACACAAATAGATTGACATACACACTTTGTTACTGTTTGCAAATAAGCAATACAATCATATATCATTCAAGCAATCATTTTCAATTTTTGTTTCGTTTTTAATGAATACAGAGGGCGATAAATATTTTAATGCTTTTTTTATACTCTTTTACTCTGCCAAGTTTTCACTGAAATGATTCCAAATAATACTAGCCACCACAAAAAGTTTGACAAATATCTATAATGGCTGCCATATATTCAAAATTCTAATATTTCTATGAACATGCTTTAAATGTTTGTTGAAACAGCAAACGCTCCAATTAACAACAGAAAACATTTGTACAAACGTATAAATTTGACATGATTGTGCTTTTTTGCCCTTTATATAATTATTATTTTGAAACACCGTGTAGCCAGCATGCAAACTAGAGATGAGCGATCCCGTGATTTGTAAAGATCACCGTGATTAGTGAATGTGATTTAAAAATCACTTCTCCTTTAAACTGTGATTGTGATCACGGTTTATCAGTTTTCTGTTCTTTTATAGCAATTGTGGCCAACCTATATTTACAGTGCGCGAGCTTTTGCAAGAGCTTTTGTAAGCACTTTACAAAGAAACAACAACAAATTGTAAGAGCCTTCAAATCGGTTTACTTTCATATACATACATACTTGAACAAATAAATTTTGGCATAAAAAAATTCTAATAAGATAGAAAAGAGAATGAAAGGAACAGCAATATCATTCCACATTTAATTCAAAAAATGCTATTACCCACACAAACAGTGAAATATAATAAATTTGTATATGTAACAAAATACAAAAAGAACGACTTAGAAGGTACCTGTTACTTGTCAAATTTGGTCACAACTGTGATTCGTGATTTTTCAGTAAAGGGCATAATAAACCTCACAAATAGCTTGGCAAACATGTCAAAATCATACGTTTGTACAAATATTTTGTGTTGTTAATTGGGATGTTTGCTGTTTGGACAATCATTTGAAGCAATGTTTGTAGAAATATTAAAATTTTTTAATATTTGGCAGACATGTTGGATGTTTGTCAAACTTTTTGTTGGGTCTAGTGCTAAAACTAATCATTTCAGCGAAAACTTTGCAGAGTAAAGATGTAGAAGAAGAAGCAATAAAATTATTTACAGCCGTAAATTCTAATTTTTTAACAGCATTGTTTACCCCAAACAGTTTTTTTGAGAGCACTCTTTACTACAAATTATTTTTCTTTCTTTTATATTTCTTCGGGGTTTTTAACAAATAGCGGGCAAAATTGCCGCCGCACAATCGTCGTCAGCATTCATTGAAAGCAAAACAAAAATGAAAAATTAATGTTTGTACGATATATGATTGTGTAGTTTATTGGCAAACAGAAGCAAAAACAAAGTGCATGTTTGCCAAGTAATTTGTGTGGTTTATTATGCCCTTAACAGTGATTAAATCACAAGTACAGAAATATCGCTCATCTCTAATGCAAACTTTATTTTTGATGAAAAAGTTATCGATAGGCAAAAATTATGTATTTTTGTGGTTCTTGAATTTGCTTGAACAAATTTTAAAGTCCTTATGACACTACATTTGAATTGACATTCATTGAATTGATATATAATTGATAAAAAGAAACAGTAAATATTAGAAAAAGCAAACTGTAAAAAATGTAAACAAAGTTATTAGGTGTGTTCATTTACTTTACTACCAGAAACTTGCAACGAGAGAATTAATTAAAAATTTCAAAAATTGTTCTCCGAATTACTCAAAAAATAAAAAAATTAAATGAACGCTTTATCAGCAAAAACTATCAAGTTAGGAATATCGTCACTATTAAACTGTAAGACACAAGATTATTTCTTAATAAATTCGTTTCTTTTGAACTATTTGCGCAAGAATATTGTTTCTTAATTTAAAAAAAATAAATATTTTATTTTATTGACAAACTTTTAATTTAAAAATTATGAAAATTATTCTTGTTTTGTAAACAAAAACATAAAAATAGATGGTTGAATAATTCTTGCTAGTAAAAATTTAAAAAAAAAATTTCAACAAATATTTTGTCTCTCAAATTTGTATGCTCTTTTTTCAGTCTCTCGTTGCAAGTTCTGCGAGTACGTGAACACTTACTATTAACAATTATTGCAAATAAGCAATAATTTTCTTTAAATGAAGAAACCTATTTTGTTATGGTTTTGTTTATTTTATTAAATGTTGTCAACTTTTGGTTAATATAAAAAAAAAATATAAAAAAAGCGGTAAACACTTTAAATATTTCAAGCTTGAAAAGTCAATTTTAAGTTGAACAATTAAAAATTTTTTTTTTTCTTGGCATAACTTAATTTTATCAATAAGTTGAGTAAAATATTTGACTGTTTGCTATTTATCTTAATACATCTGAACTTTTTGCACTTTGTAAATTTTTCTATTATGAAAACAACAAAACTGGGACGAACGATGAATTTCGCCCAACACGACGAATTTTTCAGTAAAAATTCGCTGAGTAAATTCGTCGTTAGAAGCACAATAACCAGTGTGACCAGGTCTCATACAATTTTAAAGCTAAATCCGGCATTAGATATGGCCCAAAAATGATTTTTAAAAAATGCCAAAAAGAATGCTAAGATTTTTTAACGATTTGTGTTAAAAATTTATTACCAGTATGAAATTTTATTCGAAACAAAATCGTTTTTGTGACTTATTTTTGAACGAAATTGAAATAAACGATTATATTTAAGCAAATGGCAGGATTTTGGTAAAGCATGTGTTACATATAAATATTTAGCACAGGTAGTTAAGATTAAACGGTTAGTTTAGGGGCCTTCAAACCTCTTATATATGCCAAATTTAAGCGATGTATTTCTATGATATACAACATTTTTAGATAATTTTATTTTTTATAGTTTAAGAAATGTTTAAGCTTTAAAATAATAATTTTTTTAGCAGTTTAGAGCAAACATTTTTTCCACACATTTACACTATTAAATTTTTATCTAAATACAAAGTGAAATTTTCTTTTGCTTTTATACCGTAATATCAAAGGGCAAATAATATTTACATTCAACATGATAAGGGCATCTCTAATATGTATTCCCTTAATATTCCGTGTTTTTTAACAAGACAGGTAAGCTGTTTCTTAACATAAGAATTATCCATTTTTAGACGAAATTTAATTTTGGGTACAACTTTTTTTAGTCAAAATTTATTATAATTTATAATTTTTAATCCAAATTTAGATATTTTTAATTAGGCTTAAGTTCATTGAATTTAATTTTCATTAAATTATTTTTATGAAGACAGGAATTTTACAACATGAAATTAATTAAAATTTTTATTGATAATTTTTCATTCCTGACTGCGCTGAGATTTGAACCCAGGCGTTCACGGTCAGATTGCCCAGACTAGTTTCGATTGTAACCACACAATCTCTTCAGTGGGGTTTGCCGTCTTACTTAGTCGGCTATTGCAGCCGGATGACGTCAATAGTCAAACATCAATCTTTAAACCAAATGGTATTTCACCTTGGTAGATCGAAATTTGCTTTTGAATGAATGATTATCTATTTTAATTGATTTACATGTTCTTCCTAACTTCTGTTTTTTCGTACCTTTTGTCAAGAATTCTTCTTGAAGCAACCTGACCGTGAACGCCTGGGTTCAAATCTCAGCGCAGTCAAGAATGAAAAATTATCAATAAAAATTTTAATTAATTTCATGTTGTAAAATTCCTGTCTTCATAAAAATAATTTAATAAAAATTAAATTCAATGAACTTAAGCCTAATTAAAAATATCTAAATTTGGATTAAAAACCATTAACAGTTCAATAAAATAACCACAATACTAATTATTTATAATTTTTTTAGTAAAATCAATAAAACTATTTGTCCAAATTTTTAAAATGAATAATGTAAAAAAAGCTAAAAACATTATCCAAAAATGCTTAATAAAATGCAGTGATAAATGAAAATTTTGCAGCTAAATAAAAGTTTTTAAAGCTAAATCTAGCTGCAAAAATGGCCACACTGACAATAACGACAAATAACTAGCAGCTTTTATAAAGCTGATGTTCCACACCATGCGTAGATGCGTATTATACTTTTTGCGCATTTCATGCGTTCCTAAATTGAAGTTACATGCAATGCGTTTTATGCGCCAAATTGTTTTTTTTTAATCATCTGTTGTGCTAATATGTTTATCAAATAAATACAATTTGGAAAAAATGGAAGGTGTAACTGATATTTTAATAGAATTTATTTATAAGAATTCATAGAGGAGTAAGCTTTTATTATCAAAAGAATTCGTAGTTTTTCATGGTGTCAATAAGTTTCCCTTTCAAGGCATTTGTTAAAAAAATAATAAGCACAAAAAATATGGCAATCAGAACATAAAAGTAATCGATAACTAGAATAGCAAATTTTGTTTATGAAAAAATTGTTCTAAAAATGAATTTCAATGTATTTTATTCTTGAAAGTTATTTCAATATTTATTACGAAAGCTTTTTCTTTTATTAAAAACCTTTTTTAATGCAAAAAATGGAAGAAATTAATCTACCACACAAACATATTCATCGATAACATTGAAAATAAAATATGATTTGTCTGTCATCCATGGCCATCAAAAACAGATGACATTTTTTCACCCAACATGCGACGCATACAAAAGTAGAAATTAAACCTACTTTCATGCGTTGATAATTATATGCATTTTATGCGTTTTGCTGTGTAACTAGTCTCATGCCATTACACTGATTCTACTTTTTGATATATGCATAAAAAGGAACAACGCATAGAATGCATGGCATGGACCTTCAGCCTAATTGAGAAAGTTGATTGCTGTTTGTGCAAAGAGAGAGAAATAGTGTGACCATATTAAAAAAAACAAGTAAGAGTGCTATATTCGGCTGTGCCGAATCTTTGATACCCTCCACCGACAGGAATGGGCTCTATATGATATATACATATACATTATTAACTAAGCTTCACAACAACAAACGTTGCGGTTGGTTGCGGTTTAGACCTTAATTAAATTATTGACCGACAATAAGAAAATTTTATGCGTTTCTTGTGAGAACTTTGAACTGGCTTGAGTAAAATATCATGATTCGTAAAATTTATAGCCGAACTAAAATGATTTTTAGGAGGGTAATTTGAATTGGGCATATGGTAATTTATGGTATGGACCAATTATCCCAAAATTCTGAAGACTGATTTCTGGTATTACAAAATATAAATGAGAATAAATTTCAATACAGCAGTGTAATTAGTTTTAGCGTTAACAGTGAATTTCACAAAATTGCATGATATTTTTTCTGGCCATATGAATCTAAGTTGGAGGAAATTTCACCGCAATATCTATTTCTGTTATGGTTTTAGGCGAATTTATTTATTTTCCCAAAGTGGAAAATAATCTTCAAGAAATTTCTAGTTCTACAAAACTGTACCATGCCGAGTTTAATTATGATAGCATTATTTATCACGGTTTTAGGCGTACTAAACTGTTTTCTGGAAGTAGGGTTTATATGGACCGATCTTAAGTTGTAGAAGGCGAATTCGTTCAAAATTTTATATCATTCCGTACATTATCAAAGTATCAAAGTTATCAATTTTTTTAGGGTGGTGGTTCCACATTTTGATTCATAGTTCTAAATGACAGCGGCCACTCAAGATTAAGAAGAAGAGAAACTGCAGAACTCATCCGACGAGAAGAGCGCTAAACATCTACATATGTGAACAGAAACCGTGCAGAGAAAAATTTTAGTCTAGCATCATTGGCAGGACAAAAATAAAGTATTAGTATAAGATTTGATTAATTATTGTTAGTTCGTATTTAATATATGAAGATTCAATAAATAAATAATGAAAAAAAAAATATATATATATAGTTCTGATCCTACTGAACCGATGTTGCTGGATAAGAGTGTTTTCAACATACGGAGAGACAGACGGACATGGCTAGATCGACTTCAAATTACTCAAGAATTACGTTATGGGGTCTTTGATCTATAATAAAAAAGTTTCCCACGGAATGACAAACTTAGTAAACCCTCATTCACCACTAGTGGTGGAGGGTATAATAATGCTTAAAAATTAAAACATAATAAAAAACACAACTAAAAACTATTTTTATGGCAAAATTATTTGTATATTTATTTAAAATGTTATAAATTAAAAAACAAAAATAAAAACAATTATTAAAGTAAAAAGTGACTTTATTTACTAAAATACATCTAAACTAAAACCAAACATGGTCACCTGGTACTGATTTGTATGTCGTTCGCCGGCGTAGGAAATAGAAATAAATCTATTGCAAAGTCGCCGCGTATGACGAATTTCGGCGGACGCTATTATTGTGTGTATTTTCATATACAGCGGCCAAAAATTCGTCTTTCGTCCCAGTTGTGTTTCTAGCATTACATTATATTTGCACTGTTAACCAAAACTAGCACAATGCATTAAAAATGAGTTTCATAAGGACTTTAGTAATTTATATATCGGACTTGTTCAACAATACTGTATTAACACAAAATAGAAGTAGAAGCAAACCAATTTTTAATTTTACATTAAAGTCATATGCAAAAGAATTTTTAAACTAACCGTTTTATTACCAAGAAGTTGACAAAATACCACGATATTTTTACAATGGTCTAGATATGAATATGTATTACGTGTCGACTTTTTCCAAAAAGTGCAAAAGTTTATATTTAAGTTTATATGTAAGTCATCTCTAATAATGCTGGGTACAGACGGTGCAATCTACATCAATGTTATCTGAAAATATCAGCACGTTTTGATGTTGGATGAAATCTAAAATGAATGAAAATAAATGAAACTTCCTATATTGCGTCAATGCATTGCATAGTGTGTACCCAGCATTAGGTTTTATGTAGTAGTTTGCGTTCAATGTTAAAAGCTTCAGGTTCTTGTGTAAATATAAAAAGTTTTAAATGTTCGTACAAACATACTTCATACTCTTTTTCATATGTTTGATTTTACCACTTGTTTGGTTTATATGGCGCTTTATGTTTTATTGTTCCATTAACAACACTGTACAAATTGTTCTAGTAACAGCGTTGCCATAATTTTTTTGAAAACAACTGCATCTTAAGAAAAAAAAACTGATTTTAACTTAAAAATACTGCACATAAAAATGGCCAAATGTTTTGTTTTGGTTATTCCTTTTTTGTATAGTTCTTACTAGACAGCGTTGCCATTTTGCAGTTTTTCTAAGCATTGAGCTGTTTTGAAGTTTTTTGTTAAAAAAATAAGTTTTTTGCATTACAAATTTGATAGTTAAAATTTTGTTATATTATTTTTTATTTCTTAAGGCATAATCTTAACTAATTTGCTTAACACAAACTCGTATAAAAGTGGCAAGCTTTAAGAGCCAAACACAAAACACAAACGGCT
This sequence comes from Pollenia amentaria, assembly GCA_943735925.1. Taxonomy (NCBI): domain Eukaryota; kingdom Metazoa; phylum Arthropoda; class Insecta; order Diptera; family Polleniidae; genus Pollenia; species Pollenia amentaria. The sequence continues at coordinate 174,099,645 of OX031010.1, read as the reverse complement.
TGGGAAATACGCACTTTCCATTAATGTATAAACGACCCAAATCTAATAATGCATTTTGCAATAAATTCTAAAAAGAAAGTTTTATTCTCTTTAATCTTTATGTTTCGTCGTTTTCTTCTTGACGCTGCAAAGTTTTCACTTAAATGATTAAACTAAGCACTAGGTAGCGCAAACAGTTTGGAAAATATACAACATTTCGATTTGTCTACAAATACGTTTTAATCGTTTGTCAAATACCCCAACTTACAACGCAAAAGGATTGTGCAAACGTAAATTTTTGACATGTTTGCCCATCCGTTTGGCTTTTACTTTTGAAAGTTTAATTATGTCCCTGTTTACATTTTGCCATTTTTGTTGTTTCTTTTTTTAAATTACATTTGAGTTTACATTGTAATATTTTTATTGTACCAATTTTTCATGTATGCTGACTTGACATATAGCAAATCTGAGCCCGAACTAAAATTTGTTTTGAACTAATTGAAGAAACAAAACAAATCACATTTATTTTAATAGTAAATGTATGCAGAACGTTTTCACTGGTGACCACAATGTCGGGAAATAACACATGACGTGTGGCCGCGGCTGGTCACGATGTCACATAAAGTAAATCCACCAATGACCACGGGTTGTCACATTGTCCCAAATCATCAAAATACAAATGTCCACCGGTGGGACACGTGGGGCTCAAAGTGCTAAGAGAAAAATAAAACTGACCGAAACCTTGTGTGCATGTGATTTTGCCTCTCCCTCTAACTCATTATTTCTCTCTCTCTCTCTAAGTTATTAATTCAATGTAAAACTGTTGTAAGTGTGTTAGTAAAATTTTTTTTTTTTTTTTTAGTTTTGGTTATGCATTTCTTGAAGGGTATGCCTATATAACTAAATACATATTACGAAAAATTTGAAGTACTTACCTCTACATGGTGGAAAATATTGTACAAGTAATGAATTTTACTTTTTAAGGTGATTTCTGTTCAAAAATGTTCCGCACCAAACGTGATTTCTAAAAAGAGAGAAAGTTTTTTTCAAATATTTTTATTTGGAAACACAAATAATTTCAATTGTTATATGAAATAAGTTTTGAATGTAAAGTAGGTATGTGATGATTTACATAATAGCAAAATGTCTATCATAATTTTATTTGCAAGTTCGGCGCAGAGGTTGCTTCGCTGAACTTCCTGAATAGCTAATGGCTTTCTGACCCAATGTCTGAGAAAACATTCGTTTGCTTTTGTAAGGCCGGACAAAGATTTTTGTAGGGTGGCGAAACTATTTTTGTTGAAAGTATGATCAGAAAACTAGATGTCGCTCCAAGCATCATACACAAATATTTATAAAAGACAAAAGTCTCAGAATAGCTCTATAATTCCAAGTATTACCGATGCTGGCAGTGCTCTTAATTTATTATAGGGAAAAATCTTTACTTTTTTTTTTAAATATTTAAAATATAAGTATATTATTTTATTACACAAATAATATTTATTCAAATTTCTATATTTAATGAAAAAGCATATGGCTATACAGTGCACTCGCGATAACGTGTACACCGCTTAATGTAAAAAATTTTTGTTTAATCTACTTCTCTAAAAGATGAAAAAACTAATAACATAAAATATTAAAAATCAATGGAAAGTTACACAACATATTAATTATTAGGATTCTATGGTTGTTAGTTGCGGGAATCCCCTTTTTCTACATACAGAACAGCATTTACCCATATGCTATGCATATGTACATGTGTATATTGTAATACTATTCATTTCATTTGTTAATTTATTGCCACAAAAAAAAGTTTGTATGTTCGAAACAAGTTAATGTGCTATATTCGGTTGTGCCGAATCTTTGATACCCTCCACCCAGAGTAAGCATTTTTCAGGATTGGGCTTTATCCCGAGGTGATAAACCAATATTTATATAAAAAGACGTCAGTTTTGTAATTCATTGGGGTTTTAGGCGTATATATTAAAAACTATTTTAAAACTACACTTTAAGTGGGGCGTTTGGTTAATTATGGATCGATCTTCACGAAAATTTTTAGTGTGATTTGTATTAAACAAGTTTCACACGTAATGACAAACTTAGTATTTTCTACACTAGTTAATGATGCTTGATGTTTTGTGAATGTACAGTGACATCAATTCGATGCCACATTTTGTGTACACTGATATACGTCATAACACTGATGTATTTTGGCATCAGTACAGACAAACTGTCATCAGTGCGATGACGAACATCAGTGTAATGACGAACATCAGAGCGATGACATAATATATCATATCATCAGAGCGATGACAAACTGTCATCAGTGCAATGGCAAACTATCATCAGTGCAATGACAAACTGTCATCAGCGCAATGACAAACTGTCATCAGTGCGATAACATAATATATCATGTCATCAGTGCCATGACACAATATATCATGTCATCATAGCGATGACATAATATATCATGTCATAATATATTATTGATATTATTTCCATGTTTAAAAAGTAAAATTAGAAGCGAAAATTCCCATAGTTTTTTTTTTAATAATTTATTTGCATACATCAAATTTTTAAAGTATAATAATTACGAAACCCATATCGGGCATGCTGCTGGTGTCTTATAATTAAGAGTTATTCTGTTAATAGAGGGCGGCTAACAACAAAACAAATAATGATATTCTCTCAATTTGTCATAAGGTAAATTGCAAAGACTCAATTTGAACGCAGCTTGTCATCGCACTGGTGACATGCTTTATAAAACCGACTCCGATTCGTCATTACTATGATGCCAATATGTCATCCCATTGATGACATAATTTAAATTTTTTGATCCTGATGACAATTTGCCAAATTGATGTTAACGCTGACATCACAATGATGAAAAGTGTCATGGGGTTAAAAACGAAGACACTTGTCAAAGTACTGTTGTCAAAATACATCAACGTTATGAGACCTTTTCTACGTACAACACATACATACTACATACTAGAGATAAGCGATATTTCTGTACCTGTGACTAAATCACAGTTACTGAAAAATTACGAATCACAGTTGTGACCAAATTTGTCAAGTATAAATTTATGATATTTCACTGTTTGTGTGGGAATAGCGTTTTTTGAATGCAATGGCGAATAATGTTGTTGTAGTTTATTTGCAAAGTAATTACAAAAGCTCTTGCAAAAGCTCGCATTGTGCATATAGCTTGGACGCACTTGCTATAAAAGAACTAAAAACTGACAAACCGTGTTCAGAATCACAGTTTTAAGGAGCAGTGATTTTTAAATCACGTTCACTAATCACGAAGTTCTTTAAAAATCACGGGATCGCTCATCTCTACTACATACCTATCTAAATAAGAATTTTAAATTATTTTAAAATTTTGTATCTTAAAATTTTGTTTAGTGTACGAATAAATAATTTAATAGAAATAACACCTAAATATTAATTCTTACTGACAACACAATATGTATATTCCATTTTGTTTCATTTGAAAAGGTGAACATTTCGCAAAAGTGAAAACCGGCAGATTTTATTAGTGCACGTTATCGCGGGAACACTGTATGATCTTATCAAAACAGTAACTGCGTTTGGTGCGGATACTTCTATGCGATTTGGAAAAAAATATAATGCATCTTCATACTTTTTCATGCTCTGTCTGCTATGTAAAAAGTTGTATGCGTAATGTACATATAATTAAACATGTAAGAAAATATAGTCTGTCAAACTCGGTCATATGATACCCAACACTAGTGTATTTAGAGACAAATTTTCGAGATTGTATCCATATGTGACGCATAGGCAATCACGAACCCGCCAGAAAAAAATGTGTTAACAGGTTAAAATTCATGTGAAAATTCCTTGAGCCGAATATTATTTAAATTTGTTTGTCTTAACACATTGAGTACGTTTTCGTACGACAATAAGTACGTACTGGGGTGCCACGTCTTATGTTGCACTTTAGAGCCTGCCGTTCATTTCTGTATGAAAATAAATGAAATTTGTTGTAGTTTTAAATAAAGAAAGTCTTATTGAAAATTTTTTCCAAAAACCTTCATGCTCTATGATGGGGGTTTCAAGTTTTATAAAGTGAAAAATGTATAAAGTGTATTTTTGTTTTTAAAAAAAAACTTTTAATTAAATTATTTTCTTTAGGAATTTATTAATTTTAAAAAGTATACAAAATATTCATATTCCCCCTTATTCCATTTAGCGTCGTCTTCATCGTCATCAATTTAATATCAACATAAATTTTTATCGACGTCGTCATCAATTCGATACAAATCTTATACTCTATAACAGCAACGTAACGATGACGATTGTTTATCGTTTTTTAAAGCGCTTCCCTAATAATTAAGACAGTGGGCTTGTTCGTTTTCAGTTTTTAATAAAAAAAAATGCAATTTGATGTTCGTTTCTTAAATGTGCTCTCAAAAAGGGTAGCTTGGTTTGTTCTGAATAATTCACCGTTACTAATGGCATAAGGCATTGCACTTTTTCGCTCCGTATAAAACGACAGTGTTAACCCTCCGACGAGCGGTAACTTTTTAGTCGGTCGTTGAGCGGTAAGGTCCGTAGGGACCTTATCTGAAAATGCATTGAATTTTGCTAAAATTTATATATATTTTAATTAATTTTGATGTAAATATGTTAAAATTATCACTATTATTGTCGTCATCTGAACAATATTCATCATCTTCTTCAATATCGATGTCGGAGTCAGCATCAGATGCTTCATAATTTGGTACATATTCGTCATCAGTATCGTCATTAACAAATGGCTCTTCGTCTTTCTCATTTTCAAGGAACATAGCTAAATTGTTATTAGCAGTTTCCTGATCGCTGACACTAAGCTCTTGGAAAGCTGATGCACGGTTTAGTGTAGTTTTTACACGCTCCCAATTCATTTTTTTTTTTTTTTTAACACGTTCGTTTATATTAAAACTCACGATTAAACTGATTTTCTTCCTACTAAAATTTGCAACGTATTCCAGATTTTTTGGCCGCCTACTTCGTTTTTTTTTATTTAAAAGCATTTCAAATATTTGAAATAAGAAATTGTTTATGGAACAAATTCAAATTTATATCGTCGCTTACTAAATTGTTTTTATTTTTTTTTTTTGCATTTCAAATATTTGAAATAAGAAAATTACAATGAAACTGATATCTAACTATTAAAAGTTGCAAACAAAAATCAAATTTATCAGAATGCTTACTTTGTTATTATTTTGAATATGCATTTTAAACATTTGTTTTAAGAAATTTAGTACATTTTTTAGTCATTCATATGAAAATTCATACAAGGTCCCTACGGACCCTACTGTTCAACGGCGTACTAAAAGTCTTTAAAATAAAAAATAAAATACTCTGCAAATAAGAAATCTCCTGGAATTAGTATTAAAACACTTATAACACTCCAATAATAGAAGTCATGAAATATGTGGCCATTCTCCACATCCGTTTTTAAATGACACTTGTTTAAAAATGTAAAAAGTCCACAGGGACCTTACCGCGCGTCGGAGGGTTAATAGTGCCCTGGCTGTAACTTTATAACGGCGACGATTACACAAAAGAGCAACAGAGTTACACGAAAATTGCATAAATAGCGAAAATTCGCGAAAATGTTTAATTTTTAAAAACAACCCATAAAATTGATTTAAAGTCCCTAAAACCATAAAGAATGTTAAAAATTCGATAATAATGGCTGAATAAGGGGAAATTCGCAAAAATTTGCAAAAAGCGACATGGTAGAAAACATTAATACTTATACAAAATCGTTAAAGCTGTAAAGAATCAGAAAAATTACAGGAAAAATTGCCTCTATCGCGAACATGGCTAATTTAGCCATTATGATGGAATTTTTGCCATTCCTTATAGTTTTAAGGACTTTTAATCAATTTTATAGGTTGTTTGAAATAATAAAAATTTTCGCGAATTTTTGCAATTTTCGCGATGCTTTGTTGCATTTTTTTAATTCAACAATACTATTATTGAAAAATTAAAAAGAAAAAAAAAACCGTTTCGACTCCAATAAGAGTGACGACAAAATCAGAGTTAATTTATATTGATGCAGACGTTAACGTTGCGTACGGCATACCAAAAATACATCGACGCTTATCGATAAAACTTGATATTAAGAGTAGGCATACCGATTTACAAAAATCAACACGAAACGACATCGTTACGTATTGATGACGCTAAATGGAATAAGTGTGATTATTTTTTAAGTGGGTGTATTTTTGGAAACACTAAAGTAGTGATGCCAGTAGAAATTTAAAAAAAAATCCCTATTTGTATAGAAAAAAATCCTGTTTTTCCATACAACAAAAAACATTTTCCCTACACTTTTCGCAACATTAAAAATTTATTGTTTTTTTGCAACTTGCAAACAAATATATAACATTTTGCAAATATTAAGGGTAATCACGACGGTCATTGTGCAAATTTGCACTTTGTAAATGATCAGTGCATATTATGATTAATCGTGAGCATACAACTTTTATTTTTGGTGCAAATGTGCTATTTTTCTAAAAATGAACTGACGCAACAGACAATACTTCTGGCAACACTATCATAAGTTGTAGAAAATCTTCATTTGTTTACAATTATGCACAAGCATAGGTACTCGTACTAAAATAAATTTTTTAACAAATAAGAATACCTAAAGCCATTAAAAAATAATTTTCTTTTTTATAAATGAATGTATCTCAAAAATTGTTGTTTGCTTTTATTTGCAACTAAGCAAATATGCACAACTATTTTGGCTCAAAGTTTATTTAGTGCAAACGAAGTAAAATGAAGGAAATTGCAAATTAAGCGTGATCCATTTTGAGGTTCCCTACTTTTTTAAAGAAAAAAAACACAGAAAATTCAAATTGAATGGGGAATTTTTATTATCATTTGAAAGAACATTCTTTGGCATTTGTTTTTTGAAGATTGTGTCTGTCAAATGTTGGCCGTTGCCACGTCGCAGATGGTCCATCCGTTGAGCCCAATTTTCGATGACTCGTTCGAGTATTTCGACACGCGTGATGTTTTCCTCCAAGGCCTGAATCGAAGCAGGTTTGTCCGCATAAACTTTAGACTTTACATATCCCCACAGGAAAAAGTCTAACGGTGTGATATCACACGATCTTTGTGGCCAATCGACTGGCCCAAAACGTGAAATTATCTGCTCACCGAAGTGTTCTCTCAATAAATCCCATTGATTGATGCGAATTTTCTATGAAAATTTGTTTAATACGGCTTTTATTAATCAAAAATATTTTTTATGAATATGGGGGTTAAACTACAAAACATTCTCAACTAAACTTTATGATGTAAAAATATTAAATTGATTATCAAAGTTGTTTTTGGGAATATAATTATTTGAGTGTATGGTTATTCTCATTTCCTCTTGTTTGCTTTGGCTTTTCTAAAATTATTAAGGAGAACGTTTCCTGATGATCTGGCCTTAGCAACCAGTGAAATGCGCATAGCAACAGCTTATCCTCCAACAATAAATTTCAGTATTTTTTGTCAATTATTAAAAAAAGTGAATTAAGCACAACAACCAAAATCTAAAAATAAATAATTGTATTCCCAAAAACAGCTTTGATAATAAAATTTTCAAATAATTTTTTTAAAAAAACAGTAAATTTGAGTCTAATTTCGCTGTGCAAGACTTGATACATCGTACTTTTATAAGTTCTGCTACACGGGTTTTTAGCAATAAAATCTTTGGGAAAAGCTTTTCTTACTTATTTCAACGAGTTGTATTTTACCATATTTAGAAACGATTTAAAAAAAATATTAATTAAAATGGCCACCATTTGCATTTCAGCATGACGAAAGTCTAACAGCACATTCGTCTTTCCCAGAACGCACTACATTCATAGGAAAATTATCATCTGCTCGGATAAGTCCCTGCTTTAGAGATTCAAAATTTTGATGACGTTCAGTGCACCGACAATATTTTATAGTCCAAGGGATTCAGAAAAGGGCTTTCAGAAGGGCAAGCGTCAGTTTGCCTTGTGGCCAAACTTTTAAGGTATTAGTGGTTTTTTACTAATACCCCAATCATTTATATACAGATCTGGTTCAATTTCAATAGAAAATTTCTGTCGTCAATATTACAAATTCTTCTTAACGTGTTTAACAATAAATGAATTATAGTGTATGATAACTAGAAATCCTTAAACTCAAAAACTATAAGAACATTGCTAAGGAATCATTTTGGAATAAAACTATTTACGTGTCCGCCCATTCATAGCACCTCTAACGGGCAGGTAGAGCGCTTCGACAGTACCCCTAGGCGAAATCGCACGCTGGCTGAGAGCTGGAAATAAACTAGAGGACACAGTTGATTTAATTCTTTTAGCTACGATAGAATATAATAGAGTACTCCAATTTCAGAAAAATTAGTTGTTGGTGCTTATGTGGTTTAAGAAGAACCGCGACAATATCCCCTTTACGAAAAATAGTCAAGAGCAAAACTTACATTTGAAGTTTGAAGATTTTTCCAATCTAGTTCAGGAATGGGCAATAAGTATCGATATATCAAAATATCGATATTTAAAAAATTGTAATCGATATATATCGCCGATATTAAAAATACCCATATACCGATAAATCGATATTTATCTACGACTATCAAATTCGATAATTTTAAGATCTCTTTATAATAAAATTCAACATTTTAACCGTTGCTCTAATTCTTTAGAGAATGGATTTGTTCCGCCAGAAGCTTTTGTATACCTAGATAGTAAAGGAGTTGTCCAAACTGATAATGGAACCCCCATATTATACCACAACTATCGACGGGCCAATATAAAAACAATTCAATGCAATTTAAATCAACTGGATATGAGATACAATACAAGCATTTCAGAAAAATACCTAAAATTAGCACAAAAATCTAATTCCAAAAAATTTTGGTGGTTATCCAAATAAAGTTTTTCTATTTCTTATTTTACCCCTTTGACTATAACCTTTGAAAATCTATGATATGTAAATAATGTTTTTTTGTATTTTTTCATTATATTCTACACTAAAAATTATAATAAAATCTTATGTATATTAGTATTTTTGTAAAAAGCAAATTATTCCCTTGTCATATTATAATACTAAAGATCTCGTTCTAGAGACATTGCATAAATTAACTTGTTACTGTTAACTAGTGTTTATAATAGTTTAATTTAATTATTTGAATAAAGAAATAAACCATTAAAAAAAAAAAAAAAAAAAAAAAATGCTCGAACGAGTCATCGAAAATTGGACTCAACGGATGGACCACCTGCGACGTAGCAACGGCCAACATTTGAAAGACATAATCTTCACAAAATAAATGCCAAAGAATGTTCTTTCAAATGATAATAAACATACCCCATTATATTTGAATTTTCTGTGTTTTTTTTTTCTTTAAAAAAGTAGGGAGCCTCGAAATGGATCGCGCTTTATATTCCTTCCTTCAATAAAAACCATTTAATGAAAATTAAATTTGATAAACTTAAGCCTAATTAAGATATAAAATTCAAAAAGTCGAGAAAACCCGACTTTTGGGTTAAATTCGATTTTAGCGACCTCTTAACCCCTTCCAAAAAATCTGAAAAAAAAATCACAAAAATACTTTCAAAAAAAAAAAAAAAAATGGGGCAAAAAATAATATTTTTTTTTTTGGTACACACTACTGAACATTACCAAATATTTTATATGTAATTGCTAAATCATTCTCTTTGCCCTAATCAGAAAATTAAACAAAAGAAATAATTCCTTTACTAAAAAATTACTTATTATTTCACGTCATTCCATTATGTACATTTTACAAGGCTCTTCTCATATTTACAATATTTTGTTCAGTTCTGCTTTATTTATGTTCTCATACATTTTACGGCGGTTCTTGATGCGGTTCCTGCTGTTGTTTTGTTTTTGTATTTATTTGCACAATTACTTAACTGCCAACAACGCATGCGTGACATTTTTTAAATAATTTCACCTTCCTTCCTGTGGCGGTGAAATCGTTTTGCACAAAAACACATAAAGCAACAACACAAGAAAATAAAAAAAAAACGCGAGAATGATATATTCGGCTAAGCCGAATCTTTAATACCCTCCACCAAGAATTTGAATTTTTAAGAATGACATCTGTGATAATTTCCGAATCAATATTTACAAAATTTGGCATTAAAAATTATTTGTCATATAAAACTAATCTTTGGAAAACTTTATCTGAACTGAACGAAGACTTCGTTCACTTCGAAAAAGATAAACACAAAGGTATTTTTTGCTATGAAATAAAACATATTTTAATTAATATAATTAAGAAAAAGTGACCTAAAGTCGAAACAATATATTAAAATATAATATTTAATATAAAAAGGTCGAAGAAATAAGATGAGTGTACACAGAAAGAAAAACCTTCGGGATAAATTAAGCTTTTTAAACTTACTTTAATTACGAGTCCTATTCAAAAATTCAAGTACAAATAACGTCAACCCACTATTACAAAAATAGTTTGGCCCTGACAAAGGTGTTTAGGCCCTTTTTAATCGTCAATTTGGCCCAAAAAAAGACAATTCAAAAAGCATCACTGTACATCCGTATAATTTGTTGTTACATTCCTACAACTAAATTGGACCATATTTCATTACTATAACGTCATTCGTTTTGGTTTAAGGATTAATATTTTTTTGGAAATGGGCCTTATATTGGACTTATTGTAAATTATGGACCGATCATTTCAAGATTTGATGATGTTATTCTTTCTCGATAAGCTAAATTCAAGCAAATGTCACTACTATATCATTATTATTACGCTTTAAGGGATATTTAAGGGTGTTTTGAGAATGGGCTTTATTTTGATCTATTTGAAATTATAAACTGATCATTATAAAATTTGTAGTGTGATTCTCTATTAAATTTTAATGTCGTGCAGTGATTCGGCTAGAACATGTTAGCGGAACAAGACTCATAACGTAATTTCCAGCAGCCACTGATAACGACTTGTAAATTGTAATATTGTGAATATTTTTTTTTTCTTTTTCTATAAATGATATTTTTAATTTTAATAAAAAAAATAATCAAAAAACTTTGGCATTTCAAACAATGTGTTAATCAAGGCGAATTCATTACAGGTGATCCTAAAAGCCCTGCTGATAACTTTTTTTTAGCTTTATAATTGTTGGATGTCAAAATTTTGTTTATTATCTTTGTTTCTGTTTTGATTTCTTTCGGTTTTTGACATTGTACAATGATTTTACAAAAACAAATTGCTTGTGGTTTTTGTACGAGTTGTACTTGTTGTACTACCGAGATTACCTGGAATGAATTCGCCTTGGTGTTAATTTATTTAAATAAATATTCACAATTCCCAACAACAATTCTACATGTTTAAATTATTTTATTTTAAACGAAAAAAGTCAATTAAGATTTTTTGTTATTTAATTAAAATTTTTATTAAAAATTTATTTCAAAACAACTAAAACGTCAATTAAATCAAAATTACATTTTTAATTTTCTTTCAACTAAAAAAATAATTGACTTAATTATCACATTAATTAAATTTAAATAGATTTTAAACCATTTTTTAAATTGATAAAAAACTCTTTGCTGTGCACATACAACTAGAAACGTGCGTGTACATTTTCATTGCAATCGGGCTAAGGACTCAAGGTCCTGCCATATATCCTTTTTCTTAAAAACGGTATAACATGTACAAAAATCGTAATAAAATTTGGTATGTAATTTGTATTTGTAAGATATATATTTATGCCAAATTTAGGTAGAATCGGAGTATTATTGGGAAAAATTAAAAACATCATTTATTGAAAAATTTGTTAAAAACAATTAACGATTTAAGTACACATTTTCCAACTTTTTTTTTTCATAAAATATATAAGATGCCTAGAATATACATAAATAATTGAAATAAGTGGAGAAATATTTTGTCTCGCTAGCTTTTATAGTCGAGATACTGTGCGTCGGTTGTGTTGTTAAAAAATATTTAACAGCAAAATTTTAATCAGTAATTTTTTTGAACAATAACGTTTACCACTATGTACTATCATAACGTCAAAATAACTTAACGGCAAAATATTTGTCATTGTTTATTTTTTTAAATTCGAAGTTATTTTTATAAAGAAATATGTACCTTCAAAGTTTTTCATAAAATCTAAAAAAAAAAACAAACAAAAATGTTGGCAAATAAAAGCTCATTCATAAAAAAATATGTTTTAAACTCATTGCTCACATTAACATTTTAAAAATTCACATTATTTACTTTCATTTTTCAAAAATAATAATACAATAATTTTTTTATATTCCGTTTTGTTCTTTTCGATATTTTGACAAATTGTTTAACAAAGATGCCACCTGATTGAAGTTTTTAGCGATGTTGTTAAAACTGTGTTACAGAATTGCTGTGTTGTTATCACAAGCAATAAACTGTGCCGTTATAATTAACGCTACCCAGTAAAAAATGTGCTGCAAAAGGAGCAGGTTTTATGTATGAATTTATACCTCAAATCGCTTCAAACCTGCTGATTGGATGCCTGATTTTTTTGTATGGAGCGTTCCCAGTTTGGAGGACTATTTTCTGCTGACAATAAGCGCATTTTTTAACATAATAAAACACGCAAACAAAGCACTCCTAAAGCGCTTTTTTAAGGGCTAACTATATTAAAATATTCATTATTGTTTTGCTTTTACTTGTTTAAATGCCTTTTTTCAAGCATTTTCGTAAACCATAAGATATTTTTATTTTGTTATCGCTTTAAAACCTTCCTCATTGTCAGCACTAAAATGGCAGCTATTTTTGTATATTTTATTCATTAATCTTACTCTGCTGTATAAGAGCTCTCTTATTGAAGTGCTCAATTATGCGCTTTTTCTCTTAAGTGCTTCAAAAAACACAAATTTGTTTTACTGGTTGTCGTTAATCGTTAAAAGTTACAGAAAAGTTATTAGTAGCAAAAGTTACTGATGGAAGTCTGATTTCTAGTTTTATAAAATTTCTAGTTTTATGAAATTAAATTGGACAAATATTTATTTTTTTTTATATTTTTCTTTTTTCTTCAGTTTCAGGCGTATTATTTTGTTTTTGGAAGAAGACTTTATATAGTGCCTGAAATGTGGAAACAGATCAGTGGGTTCGATTCTCGCCAGAGACTGTGGTCTTCTGGATTAGCATAAGAAAAAAAAGTTATACATTAGAATCCCGACAATTCGTAGTCGAAGTGACGAAGAGATTTATATTATTGCTAGCTGATTGAACAGCCCTTAACAGCCCTTACACCAACGCGAACTTAATATTTCCATTTTGTCCCGTGCACATATCTTTTAACGCTTTAATATAGTCTTGGGTTGTAACATTCTGAATGTGCTTCAGGCAACAAGATGATATTTCGTCTGCACCTCTAGAAGCTAAAGTTTCTTTCCATGCATACAAATGAATTCTGTTCAAAGAAAAAATTAAAATTTTTTCTCTTATCACCAAATTTATACCAAATTCACAATATCAAGTAAACAAGTTGTTGATTTTGCACCTATTACCAAAATAATTATATTGATTACTAGAAATTGTAAAATTGTGAATATTTTTTTTTCAATAAATGATATTTTGAATTTTAATTAAAAAAAAATTTATCAAAAAACTTTGTCATTTTAAACAATCTGTTAATTTATTTAATTTAATATTCACAGAAAAAATTATTAAATTTCTCCAATCACCAAATTTATTCCAAATTCATAATATCAAGCAAACAATTTGTTGATTTTGCTCCTATTACCAAAATTATTATATTGATTACTACAAATTTTAAAATTTTGAAAAAATATTTTCAATAAATGATATTTTTCATTTTAATTAAAAAAGTGATCAAAAAACTTTGCCATTTCAAACAATGTGTTAATTTATAAATATTGACAATCCCCAACAACAATTCTTCATGTTTTAATTATTTTATTTTAAACGAAAAAAGTCAATTAAGATTTTTTGGTATTTAATTAAAATTTTAATTGAAAATTTATTTCAAAACAACTAAAATGTTAATTAAATCAAAATTAAATTTTTAATTTGTTTTCAACAAAAAAAAAATAATTGATTCAATTATCACATTAATTAAATTTATATACTTTTAAAACCATTTTTTTAATTGATAAAACACTTTTTTCTGTGTTGTTAATTCCCAACAACAATTCTACAAGTTTAAATTATTTTAGATATTGGGAATTATTTCTTTTCATAAGCAACTTTAATATATTCAACATTTTTCATTTTTCGAATTTATTCTATGAGTTAAATTTCAGTTATGTATTTTATAAAGCTTTTTGTAATAGCTCTATTCCAATATCTATTTGTTAAAATAGTTGAGTTAAATACATTCAATTTATAAAGTATCACTATCCAGTGTGACACAAAGAATGCTGACAAAGGCCGTAGCGGGCCAGAAAATGCATTACATTCTGCTGGTGTCTAATAATTGTAAATTTTTCTGTACATAAATATACTTCATTGCTATCCAACGGAAAGCTAAGGTAAAATGTAACAGGAAAATACAATATAATAGTCTGGTAGTGTATAAAGTAATTTCTAAAAAATTAAAGGAATAGAGCTATTACAAAAAGCTTTATAAAATACATAACTGAAATTTAACTCATAGAATAAATTCGAAAAATGAAAAATGTTGAATATATTAAATTATTTTATTTAAAACGAAAAGAGTCAATTAATATTTTTTGTTATTTAATTAATATTTAAATTAAAAATTTATTTGAAAACAACTAAAATGTTAATAAAATCAAAATTAAATTATAAATTTTCTTTCAATTAAAAAAATAATTGATTCAATTATCCCATTAAATAATTTTTAACCCATTTTTTAAATTGATTAAAAACTTTTTTCTGTGTATAGATATCGAGGTTTTTTTAACGATACCCGTCTGCTCGCCTGTCTGCCTGTTCGTTGAATTGGCTTTTCCGAAGACCTCACATATGCTGGGGCGAAGGTTGTTATATACTTACATCACATATAGTACCGAAAAGTTTTCCATTGAAGTTCAGCCAGATTAAAAATGGTTGAGATATGAACAATAAGCCACGACTGCCTCTAGTTTTATCCACAAATCCCATGTTGTTATTTCTTTTTTTTTTTGTATATCTGGAGATCGGTACACAGAAAAAATTAAGAATTGCCTCTAATCACTAAATTTATACCAAATTCATTATATCAAGCAAAAAAACTTTTGATTTTTCACCACTTACCAAAATGATTATATTGATTACTAGAAATTGTAAAATTGTGTATATTTTTTTCAATAAATGATATTTTTAATTAAAGAAATGATCAAAAATCTTTGACATTTCAAACAATGTTTTAATTTATGTAATTAAATATTGAGAATTCCCAACAACAATTCTACAAGTTTAAATTATTTAATTTTAAACGAAAAAGTCAATTAAGATTTTTTGATATTTAGTTAATATTTTAATTTAAAATCTATTTCAAAACAACTTAAATGTTAATTAAATCAAAATTATGTTGTTAGTTTTCTTTCATTAAAAAAAATAATTTATTCAATTATCACATTAATTAAAACATTTTTTTTAGTTGATAAAAAACTTTTTTCTGTGTTGTCATGAAAAATGATGTCTGCTTAAGGGCAGTGTACACTAAAGTCTTAATTATCAAATAATAATTGCAATAAGAATGTTGCTTTAATAAAATTTGTTTGAAGTGGACTTATACCACTTTCAAAAATAACAGCTCATATGTCAAAGAAATGACAATTAAATTTGAAAGTTTATGTTAAACTCTATTTCTTCAAAAAATGTTTGGGCAAGTATATGTGTCGCAGTATATGTGTCCTTATATTGTATGGACGAGAAAAAGTCAAGACAAAGGCCATTACCCCTAGAATTATTCTTTGTATTGTACATATCGAGGGCCTATTTTCAAAATCCTCTATCTTCACAACTTTTCAGGAGTGCCAAAAAACTGTTTTTTTTCGTATTACTTGAGTTATTAAAATTCGCTATTCTACAATATTTTTTAAATCAACTACTGTATCTTACAGATAATTGGTTCATAAAATTGTGCATTATTGGGGACTTTATGCGAGATAGAGGGTTTTGCTTCTCAAAAATATTCAATATATATGTATTAAAATTTAAGAGATAGAGGGTTTTGCATTTTAATAAAAATAAATTATTTTGATTGTATTTATGCCATCTGTCGGTGTTTAACGTGGTTTATTTAAGATAATACAACATTAGATAACAAAAAATTAACAATATTAAACAAAAAGTTTTTTTTTTTTTTTTTGTTTTTGCTTTTTTAAGTTTTTTTGGAGTTTGATTGGTGTAAATGATCGTAAAAATAATGGTATTCCGGTGGTATAATGTCAAATTCATGTTAAGCTTGCAAAAAATAGTAAAAAAAAACATGTATTGCAAAAACAAGTTTTTCAAAAAAATATTTGTTATTAGAAAGATAGAGGGTTTTGCATTCAGAAAAATTAATTGTGTAAGATAGAGAAAGTACAAAAATGCAAATAAAACAGCAAAATAAAATATGTTTGTTATGAAAATCACACCATAGATGAGGGTTGTTTTACTGAACATTTTACCATTAAAAAGACATTTTCGTGAAAATCAAAGATAGAGGGTTTTGAATATAGGCCCTCGATATACGTTGTGTAAAATATTAGGATAAAATAACGTTAACGTTAAGAGCCGCCCGCAACGGTGCCGAAGTTTGAAGGTGCATATTAGGGTATTCATTTAATCGGGCTTTTGCTTTGATCGGTTAATCGCTGGATTAATTAACCGAGGTTTTGGTTTAACCGGTTAATAATCGGTTCATTTTGTTATTGATCGGTTAACCTTTTAATATAATTTTTTTAAAAATTAAGTAATTTCAATATATAAAAATTCATAAATTATTTGTTATTTGGAATTTATTAGTAAAAAAAAACCAAAAACATAACATTTCTTGAACTAAAACGAGCAAACAAATATTAATAAATAAATATTTGATACATATTTTTTAATTAATATATATTATGTATTAATTACGCAATAAACTGTAACATCATTTTGTTAGCTATTTCCATAGTTTAAGAATTTCTTATAAAATCATCTTTTATATAAATAATTTGGCATAAATGTTAAGGATTTAAGCGATTCTTTTATTTAGTTTTGATAAAACTCTACTTTGAAAAATTCTTTCGTTTATCGTATATGTTCAAGAAATCGAAAGCAACTTATAATACAGAATACCTAATTTCTCATTACTCTTCCTGGAAATTCCTGTTTTAATTTTTTTCTAGTTTGATTTTTTTAATTTTTTCACACCTATCATTACTTCGGTTAATTCTGTTAAAAGAGAAACAAAAAGGTGTTGACAGCAAACACTTATTTAAAATATAGCTCACTGCACACCTTCTGTGTTTGTATGAAAACATATTTTCTAAACATAAACCTTTTGTATATGAGACGAAACAATTAATTAAAAACACAAAAAATATGTAACAACACTACAAAAATTTAAAAATTTTGTTACATCGGTTAATTGACTGAAATTAATCGGTTTAATCGTTAATCGAAAATAGGCAACTTTAAATTAACCGATCAGTTAATCGGGTAGTAATTAATCGGTTAACCGATTAACGAATGAATACTCTAGTGCACATACAAGAGGGAAATATAAATTTTTCTTTTAGCTATGATAAGCATTTTGCCATTAAATAATTATTTTGTAATTAAATGTAAAAGAAAAAAATTTGTACTTAATTTTCTTTCTAATCTATATAATAAAAATAAGTTGTCCTATGTTCGTCATTTTATAACTCGAGAACCACTCAACCGATTTACAAACGAGTACATGCGTTAGAAAGGTTTACTTTCACTGATGGTTTATAAAAAAAACATCGAAAAATTTCTACGAATATGCGTTATACTCGCACTTTTATGATGGTGTGTTTTCTCTATATAAAATGTATTTTTTTCCTTATGAGAATTACATTTTTTTTTAATACAAAGATGTAAACGTATGTTATTGTATTGTCCAGCAACGCGGGCAGGGTTACTCTATTGAGATATAAAGGACAAAATGCGGTTAAGGAGTGTAAAAGTTATTTAAATTTCCCCAGGCCACTCGAAGAAGAAATTTGGGAACAAAATTAACATATTTTGAGAAATCTTTGAATAAGAGCTCATTTTTACTTAAAATATTCTCGTATTTACTTACATATGAGTTTTTGTCTTCGCAGGATACCGGTATCGTCTTCGCAGGTTTGACAAACTTCATTTACAAATTCAAAACTTCATTTACAAATTTTTTAAGACTTTGTTTAACAAAGTTTAGAATTTTTTGATCATCACATTGGGATTTATTGAGGATATAATAGAGAATAAAAGTATGAACCAATTATGTTAATACCTTCCATAGTCTATCCATACCTGCAATTTAAATTTAGCGATTTTCGGGAAAAACTAATTTTTTTGGCCATATTTTGACGAATGATCCTAATTTCCTTACTGAATATTATAGTCCAGATCATTTAAAATATACTCTGAAGGTTTAACTAAAGCCGGAAAACATTAAATCTAAAATCATGAAGGTCTAAAGTAAAAAGTTGACATATTTGAAGTTTCTAAGGGAAAGATAGCGAAATATTGTATATTTTTGAGCCGATTTTGATGAAACTTGAGAAAAATATACCCTTAAGTCATACGACGACAAGACGGAGCAAAACATTGAGATTAACCCTTAACTGCACTTGAAGTCATTGGGTTTGGTGGCTGTCTTGACTGAATTTTCACTATGTGACCCCCTCACCCCTTGAACAGGAGCTTGGATCCGACCTTGGTAGCGGCCACCTAAATGAGTGGGTCAAATGATAGAATAGAAATAAAAAAACGTGATTCTTTTTGGTTCTCAATAGTAATTACTGTGTGAACTGAATACACATATCAGTCATTTAGGTAGGTCCACATTTGGATCCATAACAATTTTTGCACTAAATCATTTGTGGTAGTTTTTAATCGCAACATATTCAATCTTAAGTAAATATTTCTTGTTATTACAAACGGTATGACAAATTTATTTGGCTGGTCATACTACCACATTTCGTAGTGATGGAGGGTCTAAAGAAAAAACAATAAATAAAATGACGTCCAAAAACAATCAACAACAAGAACAACATTGTGCAACATAAAAAAACGTCAAAAAGAGAATAAAAAGAATCTTGCAGAATACTAGAAATAACAGCAGAAGAATCACACTCTTGAACACATGTACATGAAACGTACTACGCGGATTGTGCACCTTTGCCAAGAGAAAAATGCACAAGAGGGCTAAATGATTTACTTTACTCTGCAAACAAACACACACACACACACACAACCAAAAACTGAACTTGGTCTATTTTTAAAGCCAAAAGGCGCACGTACAAGTACATGCATGAACAAATGGTTACTTGGATCGTTGGTTTGGCTGACTGGCTGGTGGCTGGCTGGATTCAGCCGGTTAACTGGATGTTTGCTGAATTGGATGAGTTTAAATAAAACACATTTGTGTACAAATGCACGCAGAGAAAAATTATGTTTTAATATGGTCACGAATAACTAAAATCTTTTTAATTTAAAAAATTGCATTCATATTATGGTTTCTTCAACCATTTTATTGCTACCTTTAGCAAAATATGGTAAAATAAGTGTTATATTAGGTAATCACGCCCATATTGTTTTTGTTTGCAGTCATATTATGATTAATTAATAACATGTTCAGCAAAAATTTGTATGGTTGTTGAAACAAGCAAAATATTATTAATTAATATTTATTATTTATTCACTAATCTTCTCCAATATTTCGATATCCATCGGATATCATTATCAAGGAATGAGTTACAAATATATTCGTAAGAGACGTATGATCTTCTCCACATTCAATGTTCATTCCTTGATAATGATATCCGATGGATATCGAAATATTGGAGAAGATTAGTGAATAAATAATAAATATTTTTTACAAACAATTGGCCTCGAGCTCGAAAACACTTTTTATTTTTGAATAAAAAAAAAAAAAAGGTCGAAGGAATAATATTTAATTTAATTATTATTATTTAATTTTAAACAAATCCAATGTCACAATAATAATATGCAGAATTGTGGGCAACCATAATATGATTCTGAAAGACATTAGAGAATGTAATTTAATCATAATGTAAGTGTGTCAACAAATATTAAAAAACTATAAGAGTTCTATAAAATCACCACAATACTAATTAAAATGCTAGTATGAGTAACATAAATAAGGAGGAACATGTAAATTAATTAAAATGGATAATTATTCAAAAACTAATTTCGATCTACCAATTTGGCTTAAAGATTGATGTTTGGCTATTGACTGCCAGCTGCCTTCGATGGCGGTGAGTGTTAAACGGCAAAGACTTCTGAGGAGATAGTGCGGTTACTATTGAAACATGTCAAATCCAGTGCTGTCAGATATGACGATTTTTCGTCAAACGTGGCGTTTTTTTTTTAATTGATTTAGCGATCGAAATTTGCGATTGGCGATATTTAAAATGGTTGAGAATTGCAATTTTTAAAGATATTTTCTTTTTTATATCTAACATTTTATAAGAAGTAAAGTTTTTTCTCTTGTTTTTTAAATTTATTTCAAATTTATACATATGGGGGATTTCATGACAAGTGACCGAACTTTTGAAACCGATGCCTTCCGATTTGGATGAAATTTGCATCCTATTTTAAAGTAGTTTAGACACAAATTTGCAACAAGAGCGGTCAAAAAGTTTCTGAGTTAGAAGGGGTCAAAATTTAACAGTTTGACCAAACAGGTGTTCTTTCCCATCGATGTAACTTATTACCTATTGGTGTTAGCAAAATATGTCCCACACAAATTATATAGCTATTTGTTCAATCTTTCAAAAAAACATTTTTAAATTTTTAAAATTTTTTAATTTTTTTTTTCTATTTTTTTATGTCTTTTCCTTTAAGGTCGCAACGATTTGGATATGTATAAAAAAAAAATTATTTCAAGACGATTTTTTTCCTTTTTATCTGTAAGTATTTTTAAAACCTTAATAATAAAACTTACGCTGAGAAACTAAAAAAATTAACTTTTTCGAGGGTATGGAACTTAAGGTACGGTCACATATGGCAAATATTAGCCCCAAATATGTTTGCCTTTATTTGGCAAATTTTTTTTCAAAACAATGTAGGTTTCATTTTGTGGTCACACTGCGCACATTTATTTGCTCATTTTTGTTTGCTCGAACAGATGTCAAATAGCGGCAAACACACATATTAGCAAACATGTTTTCCATATGGTCACACTTAAAAAAATATTTGCCGAAGCAAAATATTTGACCAAACTGTCAAAATATATAAATTTATTTGCCAAAACACTATTAAACAAATTGTGATGGAAAATATAGAGGAATTTCTTTCAATTAGAGCGTGTTCTATTTTGATCTGGCAAACCATCTGACATCAGCTGTTTTGCAAGTCGTCTGTTTGTGGAGGCAAATATATATTAAAATCTATTCACTTACACATATTCTTAAAAAAAACAAAATTTTTAATTAACTAAAATACAATAAAAAGTGAATATAAATATAAATCAGTAAATAGTTTGCTAATATGAATGTTTTTATGTTATGTCAGGTGAAACCAAAAAGGAACGTGTTAAAGCAAAAATGATTAACTTTCTATAATTGTCAATTTTGACAGACATGTGAAATTACATATGGACTTTACATCTGACAAACCCACCGCAAAATAAATATCGTGTAAAATTGCTTAAACATTTTTGAAAGGTTGAGTTTAAAATCGATTATACATATATGATTTCAGTGTTCTTTTTATATTTCGTAATCCATTTTTGAAATCTTAAAATTTCGAATTTCGAAAATGTACCAAATTTTTATTTGTATTTTTTAGATACGTTATGAATGTGATATAGTTTTTATTTTAATGTTTATTGGTTTAAAAGATAGATGGCATAGCAAAAAAGTTTAAAAATACAAGTTTTACCCGTTTACTCCCCAAAAAGGCCGAATTTCAAAAAAGTAACAAGCACCTGTCCGCTTATTTTTTTTTTATTGAACAACAATAAGTACTTAATTTTTGACTAAAAAAAAATGTTTTGTAAAAAAGTACCAAAAATAGTTACGGTTTTTACCCCTTAATTGTCCGAATTTCGAATAAGTACCAAATTCGTATTTGGATTTTTTAGATATGTTTCAAATGTGATATAACCCTTATTTCTATGTTTATAGGTTTAAAAGATAGATGGGGTGACAAAAAAGTCCAAAATACAGATTTTACCCGTTTACTCCCTATTTCCCCTTTTTTGTACTTTTTTCTCCCCATTGAAGCATAAAAAAATTTAAATATTGTAGTGGGAGCCCATAATTTAATACGTCTATGTCAATAAATAAAAAAAATGTTTTGTAAAAAAGTACCAAAAATAGTTACGGTTTTTACCCCTTAATTGTCCGAATTTCGAATAAGTACCAAATTCGTATTTGGATTTTTTAGATAAGTTTCAAATGTGATATAACCCTTATTTCTATGTTTATAGGTTTAAAAGATAAATGGGGTGATAAAAAAGTCCAAAATACAGATTTTACCCGTTTACTCCCTATTTCCCCTTTTTTGTACTTTTTTCTCCCATTGAAGCATAAAAAAATTTAAATATTGTAGTGGGAGCCCATAATTTAATACGTCTATGTCAATAAATAAAAACAATGTTTTGTAAAAAAGTACCAAAAATAGTTACGCTTTTTACCCCTTAAACGTCCGAATTTCGAAAAAGTACGAAATTTGTATTTGGATTTTTTAGATAAGTTTCAAATGTGATATAACCCTTATTTCTCTTATTATGGGTTTAAGAGATAGGTGGGGTGACAAAAAAGTACCAAAATACAGGTTTTACCCGTTTACTCCGTTAAAGGGCTGAATTTCCAAAAAGTACCAGACACCTGTCCGCTTATTTTTCTAAAGAACAATGAAATTTTAGTTTTAGAGATATAAGGTTACCGAATTTACCCGTTTTTACCCCCTAAACATTCGAATTCCAAAAATCCCGTCTTTGTGATCGATTTGGGGAGAGCTAGCCCTGGTCCAAATTTCAAAATTTTTTACCTTCAGTCGTTTAGGCTGTGCGATGATGAATCAGTGAGTGAATCAGTAACGTTACAATTTTATATATATAGATTAGATAACTTTTTTATCTTTGATCCAAGGCAGTAACCGCACGACGATTTGGCTACAACAACAAAAAATACTGAAAATCAAAAACGAATTTAATGTAATTCCAAAATCATGTGTTTTTTTAATAAATAAATTAGATAAATGTTAAATTTTACAAAAATATTATTACAATACTTTGTGTTTTTTTATTTGATTTTAGTGGTATTTTTTTTTTTAAGTTGTTCCCAACAGCAGTTATTTGCTACTGTTTGCTCTTACAAAATAATTGTAAGAACAAATATTTGTTTGCTTAAAATACAGGCAAATATTTGTTTTTGAGTGGTCACATTAAAAGCATTTTTGTTTGACACCAAACAAATTTATTAGCCCAAAATCAGCTGTTTTCCTGTTTGTCGCAAATAAATATTTTGTGGTCACATTACGGCAAACAAATATTTGACGTTTTTCGGCAAATGTTTGCCATATCTGACCGTACCTTTACCTTATTAGCATTTTTATACCTTCGATACTGTAGTACTCATAATATGCTAATCCCAGAATAAAATAACTCTTTTTCTATAGAAATGTTGACAAATTAAATTTATTTTATTTATTTGTAATAATAATTAAATCAATATATAATTATAATAATAATAATATCTAATAATAATAATAAAAATAAAAACATAAACAATTTAATAAAATTTAATATTAATCACATTCGATCCTTTTACACCATAACAATTTTTATACTAAATTTATTGTAGCTGGTGAAGTGTTTAAGTTTTGCCAATTTTCAAATACAATGTCTTTCATCCTCCCTATTTATCGCTTTTATTTTCTGCTATTTCTGCCAATACTTTCTTGGCGTTACTAGGTTCAGCTGTTGATTTCCGGTTTCTGGAGGGGTGCAATGCGAGGGCGACCGGCATTCATTTTCCAACGTCAAAATTTGTCCTGAGTCTTTTATCTGCCTATCATTACCAGTTTTTTGTCAATCCTATAAGTAGTTTTGACCGCACGTAATACTAAAAGTGATATTTATTGTCAAAATAGCAGGTGCCCCAGAGACAAGTTTTTAAATCAGGTGGAAATAATTTATGACCATTCTCCGAAATACCAGTTTATTTCTTATTTTATGACACTTGTCTTTAAAAAAAATGGGTGGAGATATAGAATTTAACCGGTAGTTTTTTTTTATTATTATATAAAAACAAGTTAGAGTGCTATATTCGGCTGTGCCGAATCTTTGATACCCTCCACCGACAGGAGTGGGCTCTATATGATAAATACATATATATTATTAACTACTCTTTACAAAAACGAGCGTCAGCATTAAAATTGGTTGCGGTTTAGACCTGAATTAAATAATTGACCGACAATAAGAAAATTTTATGCGTTTCTTGTGAGAACTTTGAACTGGCTTGAGTAAAATATCATGATTCGTAAAAGTTATAGCCGAACTAAAATAATTTTTAGGAGCGTTATTTGTATTGGACGTATGGTAAATTATGGACCAATCATCCCAAAATTCTGAAGACTGATTTCTGGTATTACAAACAAGAGTGTTATTAGTTTTAGCGTTAACAGTAAATTTCACAAATTTACATGATATTTTTTCTGGCCATATGAATCTAAGTTGGAAGAAATTTTACCGCAATATCTATATCTGTGATGATTTTAGATGAATTTATGTAATTATTTTCCCAAAGTGGGATTTATTTGGTTTTAGGCGCAATAAACTGTTTTCCGAGAGTAGGGTTTATATGGGGCCTATGGTAAATTATGGACAAATCTTCACAAAATTTGGCAGTGTGATTTCTCGTCCTATTAAACTGTGACGTACCGAACTTCAATTTGATAGCATTATTTATTACGGTTTTAGGCGTACTTAACTGTTTTCCGCGAGAAGGGTTTATATGAGGCCTAGTGTAAATTATGGACCGATCTCCAAAAAATTTTACAGTTTGATTTCTGGTCCTATAAAACTGTGACGTACCAAATTTTAATATGCTAGCGTTATTTATTGCGGTTTAAGGCGTACTGAACTGTTTTCCGGGAGTAGGTTTTATATGGGGCCTATTGTAAATTGTGGACCGATCTTCAAAAAATTTTACAGTGTGATTTCTGGTCCTATAAAACTGTGACGTACCAAATTTTAATATGCTAGCGTTATTATATGGGGCCTATGGTCAATTATGGACCGATCTTCACGAAATTTAACAGTATGATTTGCAGTCGTATAAAGCGAATTCGTGCATTTTATGTCATTCCGTGCATTATTCCACCATTTATGTTAGTTTTTGTATCCAAATTTTTTTGGGTACTGGTTCCACATTTTGATTCATAGTTCTGATCCTACTAAACCGATGTTGCTGGATTTCAATCCCAAACTGCTTAGGATAACTACAAGCAATTTGAGACCAAGTTTGTTCTTTTCTTTTGCGTTTTTCGAAAGTGAGCGTGTTTTCAACAGACGGACAGACAGACGGACATGGCTAAATCGACTTAGAATTACTCAAGGAGCCAGAATATATATACTTTATGGGGTCTTAGATGTATAATAAAAAAGTTTCACACGGAATGACAAACTTAGTATACCCTCATTCATCACAGTGGTGGTGGAGGGTATAAAAATAAGCTTTGCGGAATGCTTTATAATCGGGAAAAGAGTATATGACTTAAAAAACGAGGGTTAGTTTTTTGAAACTTTAAAATAGTTCAAGATAATTATCTACAAAACATTAAGGGGTTTATTTTGTAAATCCCTACATTCTGCGTTGAGAAACACAGAAAAACGTGTCTTATCAATAAAAAAAAATGGTTTAAAAAGTATTTAAATTTAATTAATGTGATAATTGAATCAATTATTTTTTTAGTTGAAAGAAAATTAAAAATTTAGTTTTGATTTAGTTAACATTTTAGTTGTTTTGAAAAACATTTTCAATTAAAATTTTAATTAAATAACAAAAAATCTTAATTGAATTTTTTCGTTTAAAGTAAAATAATTTAAACGTGTAGAATTGTTGTTGGGAATTGTCAATACTTATTTAAATAAATTAACACATTGTTTGAAACGGCAAAGATTTTTGATCACTTTTTTAATTAAAATTAAAAATAATATTTATTGAAAATATTTTTTCAAAATTTTAAAATTTTTAGTAATCAATATAATCATTTTGGTAATAGGAGCAAAATCATAAACTTGTTTGCTTGGTATTATGAATTTGGCATAAATTTGGTGATTGAAGAAATTTAATAATTTTTTCTGTGAACTAAGGGTAAATTAATGTGTGATTAAATTCTAAGTGTATTTTTAAATAGTAAAACATTCAAATTTTTTAATGATATCAAAAGATAATATTTGCCATATTCAAAGGAATTTTTATTAAAGTTACTTCTAATCTCACGAAAACTGAGTTTTAAAATAAAATTGCTACTTCAATCTTAACAGACGGGCATGTTCTGACAATCGCAAAATGCTTTACAGTTGCGATTCTGACTTGAACTCGTATAATAGGTGCTTTGTAAATTGCAATATCAAGAATTTCGGCGACTTCAAATTGCTAGAGTATGACCAAGGGATCTAGAATATTTTTTAAGAAACTATCGCAAATCGCAAGCCAAACGCACGAGTTTCTGATCACCATTTAATAAATCTGGCGTTTAGCAGTTTTAAGTCGTGCGATTATCAGAGCCTGTCCGATTAGTCTATATTTTATTAGCTTAATTCATATTTGAGTTTTTCAAAACGCTTAAATGACTCTTGTGCCCTTTTTCTTATATAAAAATCAATTTTGGCTATTTTTTCTTAAAAAAAATCTCAAGAAAATAAAATCTGCGAATTTTGCCGATTTTCTGTGTATAATTTGGCGACGAAGGTGAAAAAAAATCTGACAACCCTGGTCAAATCAATCTGTCCGTGAACGTGGATTCAATTTCCCGGTCAGTCAGGAATGAAAAATTATGAATAAAATATTAATTAATTTTGATGTTTGGGAATTCCGTTCTTCATAAAAATAATTTAATGAAAATTAAAAGGGTTATTTTGAAAATCACTTCACCTTGCGCTGAGAAATTTTTCATATAAATTTTTTTTTAATTTATAAAATTTGTATGAAAAAAATTTTTTATGTGAGGGGAAGTGCCTTACAAAATAAGGGGGTAAATTAAATAAACCTTAGCCTGATTAAAAATATGGAAATTTGGATTATACAGCCATGTCACACAGTACAATTCCGTTCGGAACCGAAGAAAACATATTTGTGTATTGATAGAAATTATATTGTGATAGTTTTTTGGCCTCTTAGATACAGAAAATTCCAATTCCGTTCATGAAAACCAAAAAGGGTTCCATTCCGCAAAGTTTTTTCGTAATTTTCTGAAGCACCAAAATACGGAATGAATTCCGTTTCCGAACGGAATTGTACTCTGTGACATGCCTGGTAATGTCATTAAGATCATAATATTTTTGATTTTCCTGCATACTTTATGAATTTGTTGAACGTGACTATATCGAACCATATTTTTCTCTACGTGTTAAGATGCATGTGTGTGTGTCAACACAAATATAGACCGCAAGCAAATAATAAAAAAACGAGCAACCTACAGATTCACTTAAGAATAAAATTTAAAAAAAAAATCATCGAAACAACAACAATACTTGTTTAAAAAAAAAACACAAACAACTTAAAACAATACCAAAAACAAAATAACCCAAAAAGAACGAACACAATTACGAAAAAAAACATACAATTGTAAAATTGGAATTTTTGCAACATGTTGCAAGCGTAAATAAAATGTAATAAAACGTGCTAGCAGGGTGGCATACGTTGTAACAACACAAAATTCAATGTAATATGTACATTTCAACAAACGAACGTGCCTCTCAACCAAACACTATTCATTAACTTGCTCTCTCAGTCATCTACTCACTCACTTGTACATTTTGTGCACATTCTATCGACCATTTTAGCCACCCACTCACTTACTTACTTATACTCCCACTTCCTCCACGAACATGTAGCAGAAAGATCTTTTATATTTTACTTTTGTTTTTATAACAAATTTGAATTGTCGATTTGAGTACCTTTTTGAGGATCTTAAATACTATTTCGTCATATAAAATGCAAAAGGGCCTATCATCATTTTTAAAAAAATTTCCGCAGCGATAAGAAACTTTATAAAAAGCAAATTTTTGTAAATACGAAAACAGTTTTTGTAGGATAATCAGAAAAAATCGTTGTTATAATCACAATAGTTTTCTTTCTATTACGTTTTTTTTAATCTCTGCTGAATTTTTTTTTTAAATGATGATAAGGGCCTATATGCATTTTATATGACGGCTTGGAAATTTGTACAAAATACTAAAAAAAATTTTTAAAACCAAATGAAAATCTGCAGTTAATTTTGAATTGGGAGATGAAATTGTCACCTCAAAATTTGGACATAGGCGTTTTTTTTTTTTTTTTGCTGAATTTAATTCGTTATAAGAGTCCCACGGTCGAAAATTGATTTTTGAGTAGAAACTATATGGCTGGCATGATCCATTATGTACCTTTCAAAACAAAAATCTGACATACATGAGGATTTATTATGTTGAAATTGATCCCCGTACGAACATCTTTTTAAGAATTCGGACGAACAAGGGATTTTGTCAATAAGTCTTCTAAGGAAACTATTGTACAGTGTACCAAAAAAATCGTCATTATCGGCACTTCAATTGAAGAAAATCGGCAAATTAAAAATATCCTTTTTAAGAACAATAAAACATATTTTTATTAACACAAAAAATAAAAAACAGAATAATTCAGCATTAACTTTCATATAACCCATATAACATAAAAATTAATAAAAAAGAATATTTTTATAAATAAATTGTAGTTAATTTAAAAAAAAATTTGTACATTAGGTTAAAATGGTTTTTATAGTTGAAAAATTTTTTTTCAACATTTTATTTTAACAAATATTTTATAGATACATATATGAGTTTAATAGGTCAATTAAATTCATTTTAATATCAACATCAAAACAGTTTGCATAATTAAATTTTAAGTAATCTTTCGAAAAAAGAATTCCTTGAAAGGATTCATTTTCCAGGGAACATCAAAATTTGGTTTTATTACGGCTGACTTGGCTAAAAATTCTTTCCACATTTGCGGAAGAATGTTGAAGAGCTATATTTTGTTGTACAAACTTTTGACAGTGTTGAGGAATAAACCAAATAAAAATCTGGCTGCTTGCGCAGACCTAATGGATCGCCCTTGAATTACACGTTCACAAGCAAAGTTACCGTGGTTTAAGTGTTTATTAAAAAATCGGCATTTTTGGAGCAAATATCGGCAAATCGGCACTTTGCTCATTTAAAGGCAAAAAATCGACAAAATGCCGATAAATCGGCAAATATGGCAGGCCTGCTTATACTCACAACTAAATTTTCCTTTACTGTAAATCACTAATACGGAACTCCCGTCTCGTGCGATTAGTCTATTGGTAAGAGCAAGAGGGGGACTTTTAGACATAAATGCTAGATCTTTCAGAAGCACATCAGACGGAATCTGTACTCTCTGTAATTTAGACGCAACGGAAAATACTTTTCATTGTATTGCTACATGCCCTATCTACAATGAATTTAGAAGTGCATTTTCAACAAACATCAACTAAACCTTAGCGACGTTCTAAATGCATTAAATGGAGATATCTTTAAGTTTTTTTGGTGCTCTTGTCAATTACCTGGAATCTGCCTGAAATACAGATAACTGTTATTAAATGAATTTGCTTAGATCATTTTCAAATTAAAATTAAAACAAAAAAAATAATAAATTGCTCACAGCTTTAATTTTGCCAATGGGGCTTACAACTATATGTTATGCCAGTTATACATAGATCAATATTTACATTTAAGCAAAATTTTGTTAACATATTATTAACAAATGAATCTATTAAATAAATAAAAAAATAAAAACAATAAGTAAATTAATTTTACATAAATTTTTGAATTTATTTTTTTAACAGAATATTCCGTAAAACTTAACAGTTTTTGCTTTAAAAAAATATAATTTAACTGACAAAAAATCAAACTACATAACAATATTAGTACGAAAAAAACAGTCTTTTTTGGTAGTTTGTTTTTTGAATAACAAACATTAAATTTAAAAAATAAATTGATTCATAAAATAACTATATTTTCATTAAATTTTAACAGTCCGGAAAGCGAATTTAATAACCTCCAATCACTTACTGTAATAATTTTATGAGTGTACTAATTAATTAATTAAACACTAAATTGCTAACACGCGCGCAATTGGAGGTATTCGGTTCCGTCTGATAAAAAGTGCTGAATCGCATTTTGTCATGCGCATGTTGCAGTACGTTGAACGCTTTGAGGTCTAAAAGAATGTGAATTTGTATTTGAAAATCAAACACGCAACAAAAATCAAATTAGTGCACAGAACGTTTGTGTACAACCACAATGTTGATTGCGCAATTTAAATAGTGTTGTGAGGGTACACAACTTCAAATACACACAGTGCATACAGTACTTGTTTCTTTCAAACCTTTCAATACAGTAAAAATTATATTCAAACTATTCGAAAATTGCCTCGAATAGTACATACGCAAATAAAAAATTATGTTTTTTTTCTGTTCCTAATCGTATTGCTGCGTGTCTTTTCAATTCCCTTGTTAATTTTTGCGAGTATTTTTTATACCCGCACTTTCACTAGAGTGAATTATCTATTTTTGTTTCTACACGTTCACACGCTTTCGTAAATGGGTCATCTACACTTAACTTCAGTATTTGTTTTTGTGTCAGCGTTACTAGCAGAGTTGTGGAGTCGGTGTCGGAGTTGAAGAGTAGTACCCACAAAAACTCGCTACTCCGACTCTAACATTTTTCGGCATAAAAATTTAAAAAATGTTTCTATTAGTTTCCAAACTAAAAATTCTTCGAAATTGGCGATGCAATATTTCAAATATTGATTTGAAATTTTTACAAAATAATTTCCTTACTATATTTAACCATTTAAAAGGTACTGCGTTAACAACAAGTTAACGTGCTATATTCGGCTGTGACGAATCTTTGATACCCTCTACCGACGGTAAGAATATATGAGAGCTTTAAATTATTAATTAATCTTTATAAAAACGGACGTCAGTTTAAAAATTGGTTCCGGTTAAGACCAATTGGACGACAAGCAGATGGTGTTATGCTTTTATTTCTAGCGATTTGAACTAACTTGAATAAAATATCATGATTCGTAACAGTTTATGTCGAACTAACATAATTTTCAGAAGGGGAATTTATATTAGACACATGGTAAATTATGGACTAAACATCACGAAATCCTATAGAGTGATTTCTGTTATTAAATAACTAAATAGAAAAAATTTCAATACAGTAGCGAAATTTGTTTTAGCACTTAAAGTGCTTTTTAGAAGGCTTGCTTAATATGGGATAATCAGAAAATTGCATGATATTATTTCTGGCCATATAAACCAAAATTGGACCAAATTTTACCACAATCTATATATTTGCTACGGTTTTAGGCGTATTTAAATAAGTTGCCAGAGTGAGCATAATATTGGATATTATATGGTTAATTAATGGACCAAGGTTCAGAAAATTTTATGGTGAGATTTTTAGTCCTATAAATCGTTGACGTACCAAAATATACGGCCTAGGGTAAATTATAAATCGATCTTTACGAAATGCAACGTACCGAAGTTTGTTTAGCATTATTTGTTATGGTTTTAGACGTACTTAACTGTTTTGTGAGAGTAAGTTTTATATGCGGCCAAGGGTAAATTATGGACCGATCTTCATAAAATTTTGCCGTTTGGTTTCCAGTCCTATAAAACAAATGCGTACAAATTGTATTGTGATAGCGTTATTTATTAAGGATTAAGGCGTATTAAACTATTTTCCGGAAGGAGGCTTTATATGGGGCATATGGTAAATTATGGACCGATCCTTACGAAATTTGAAAGTGTGATTTCTAGTCGTATAAAACTATGACGTCGCACATTTGAATATGATAGCAATACTTATTACGGGTTTAGACATATAATATGATTTTTAGTCATATAGAACGAGTTTGTGCAAAATCTTATATCATGACGTGCATTATGCCACTTTTATGTTATTTTTTGGAACAAAATTGTCTATTTTTAGGGTGGTGGTTCTACATTTTGATTTATAACTCTGATCCTACTGAGCAGATTTTGCTTGATTTCAATCCCAAACTGCTTTGGATAATTAGAAGCAATTTGACACCAACATTGTACTCATCTTTTGAGTTCTTCGAAATTATTAATTGGAAAATTAATTAAAATTAGTATTGAATTGGAAAAATATCAACAAATGATGCCTCCTTCTGAACAATACCACTTCTAGCATTAAGAGTAATGCGATCTTTATCAGGAAGATCTTCACAATTAATAAATTTTCCCTCAGAGCATACCTCATTATTACCTATGCCAATTGAACACTTATTACTTTCCATGATTACCTTTTTGACTATTATTTATTTTTAATAAAAAAAATCACACTTTTTTCTAGTTGAAACACGAATAATTGTAATAATTTATTTCATTATTAAATTAGTGTCGATTGAAAGTGCATTAAGCACAGCAATTTTTCCACTGAAGTAACTGTAGAAAGGGGAGTACATTGGAGACAAGGGGTCTCAACAGACGAGAACTACGACTGTTGGTGGCTTATTTGACCGGCCACCATACGGTCAAGCCACCATACGGTCAAGCACGGTCAAGACTGCCCGGCGCTGGCGTGGGCTAAAAGGAGACACTTGGGGCACGGTACGATGGGCGCGTCCCGAGTCGGTGCAATACCGGCAAAAGACCTTATTGGGTTTCTCTGGGAGGCGGATTGTCTTTTGGCCAACTAAAGGGGGGTGGGTACATTAGACCTGGTTTGGTCGCGGTACCGTCTCCGTTGGGAGAAATCTCCCCGCTCTCTCTGGAAAAAAAAACTGTAGAAAGCAGCCAGGCATTAACGGTAGGAAAAGAGACGAAGAAAAAACGACTTTTAAAGACGTAACGTGACAAAAGGTGTAATTTTCTTAAAAAATGCCCACATTGAGCTCCAACAAGAGATGCAACAAATAAACATAAGCAACCTTACCAATGATGTTAACTTTTCAAACAAATCAAATTTAATAAATACTTATTGCTTAAAATTAAAATTTTAAAATTTTATTTTTAGATTATTTTTTTAAAGATTGCAAAAGAAATAAAAATCAAATAAAAAAAAGCACCTCCTTCATAGTTTCAGAATTTTTAATGAGCAGTTTCAGGTATTATATAAAAAAAATTAGGCAAAAAAAAAATTAGGTTTTTGACTTAGTCCATTTTGCAAATTTAAAATTTTGCAGATATTACTTTTCCAAAAAAATGTTTCTTCAATATATTGCTTATAGCCCCAAGTATTCTCTTTAAAATGACATACAAATCATCTTCGTATGTGCAGTAGTTCTTGAAATATTGAAAACATAAACTCAACACATTCGTCTAATACGGCGAAATTATGACATTTTGAATATGATGTAACTTTGAAAAAAAATATTTTAAATTTTTTTTCGTTAATATATGTTCCTTATAGGATAAAAGGAATCTTCACACCAAATTTCATTCAAATCGAAGGGGGTCGGGTCCCACTCTTGGTCGATTTGACATGGAATTACCCATAACCTACTTTATAAAAAAGCCTTAAAAATAAAAGTTGAGAAAATGTAAAAAAAATTTAAATTTTGGAGCCTCGAAAATAATTTTTTTGATATGTCGTAGTAGAACTTTTTTTCCTTCATGCCAAAAACTATCGAACAATCCATGGCACAATATCGATTGCTAAATTGACCCACCCTAATGTATAATATCCAGGGTGGGCAGAAAGTAACGTCTTCGTGTTTTATTATATTTTTATTATTATTTTTTATTGCTTTTCAAATTTTGATATTTTAATCAGGCTTAAGTTCATTCAATTTAATTTTCATTAAATTATTTTTATGAAGAAAGGAATTTTACAACATGAAATGAATTAAAATTTATTGATAATTTTTCCTTCTTGACTGAGCTGGGAATTGAACCCAGGTTTTCACGGACAAGTTGCCCAATTTAATTTTCATAAAAATAATTTAATGAAAATTAAATTCAGTGAACTTAAGCCTGATTAAAATATCAACATTTGGATAAAAACATAACCACAATACAAATTATTTTTTGTTTTTTTTTTTTAAATATAATATTAATATTAATTTTTACACACACTTTTGGCCCACCTCGTGACTTTTGGCCCACCTTGTATTATGGATAAATTACCCTAACTAAGAGACTTTTTTAATTAGTATGTAAAAACTAAATCCTGTCTTGACAAGCGAACACAAAGTTCAGCTTCTCAAATTGCGCTTAAGTGCGTTATCAAAAAATGTTCTTCTTCATTGTTTTTAACACAAACGTCAACATCAAAGAAATTCTCTGTTTTAAAATTATCGGGAATTTAAAACAAATAACTTTTTTGAAAAATTGTTTCCCCCTAATAGGATTCCTTACTCTATCTTATTTAAAAGTAAAATAAAATTTAAATTTTTTTCCTTTACTGAAATATGAATTTTTAAGTGGAATGCAAATTTTATCGGAGATATGAAAAAGGAAAGCATAATTTATTAAAAATGTATGTTGATTCCTTTTTAATTTTCTTTTGAAGAATGTTTAAATAAAAATTTCACTTATTATTTTTTTAATTAATCAACCTGAAAAAGGGCCAAGTGAAACCAGTTTGTGGACAAAAAGCTCTTCAGCGACAAAAAGAAAACATATCAAAAAATACAGAAAAAAAGAAACTGAAACTCTTGAAACCATTAAAAGGAAAAAAAAATTAAACAGAACCACTTTCTCAGTCAAAATCATTGGGCCAGAAGTTAAAATGTTTGCTAAAAAAATATACAACAACTACAATTTTAGCAAATTATAAAAAATAAATAAGAAATAAAGGACAGTCAAGAACGACATTTACTACTGCTGGTCAAAAAAGTGTTGTACTGATGAAGACCAAGTTGGTAAAACAGAGGCGTCGTTAATTTTATTTGATTAAATTATTAAGGGCCCTCGTTACAACTTAGAAATAAGTAGTTATTTTTAGGTTGCTATCTGAAAGATAAATGGTTTTGGGTTATAACAACCGGTTTATCCTCATGGTAACTTTACAATTGAGCTTAAAAGATATGGTCACCTCAAAGAAAGTTTTATGTCAAAGAAAATTTTTACCTTTAGACTTTTTTTCAAAAAAAAAAAAAAAAAAAAAATAAAAAAAACGCAATTTAAAACAAAACAATTTACCATAAAAAAATAAAGCACAATAAATAAACAAAAAGTAAGACATTGCCACTACGTATTTTAAAAACCCAAAGTAGTCGGTATCTACTGCAATGTTGCCACAGTATATAAATTAAGTTTTTCATTTTTGTAATAATTGGGAAAAGTAAATGATTACTTTATCGTTCACGATAGCTATTGTTAAGGTAAACTTTAGCAGTAGGCTGTAATAATAACTATTAGAGTTACAACCGTGCAATAGCAAATTAGACCTTCAGCCCGTTATACTGAAGCAAAGAGCAGCGTCTCTGACCAGATGCCAGATACCAGATGCAACTTTCACATTGATAGCTAAGTACCATCTAGTCTAACGGCGCACCCATAGATATCACCATATCACCCTGGTTTCTTAAATTCCAATTGCAAACAAGCATTTTATTATAAAATGATCAATCTTTTTCCATGAAAAATATGCTTTTGCATATTAATGTTGATATTTAGCAATTTAATATTCAGTTCTTTAACAACAATTTGTATATGTTTTATTTTTGAACAACAACATGGGGCTTTTAAGATCCAAAGTTTGCATCACAACTACGCACACAGGGGCCAAAGGCAGTGATTTCATGGATTAATTAAAAAAAAAAAAAAAGTTCAAGTACCGTGAAAACTAAAAGTACTCGGTTAAAGTGCACAAAATCCTGCATCAGAAGACAAAAAAATAAATGTCAAATATTTTACGGTGCTTTAGTACTGACGCGTTGAAATTAAACATTTTAACAAAATATTTAAAAAAATTGGTATAAAAGCTAAATTTTTTTTCCTAAATAAGTCCGATTTACCGAAAGTTAATTTAAGAAGTAATTAATCATCCTTATTCTGCGTTTCGATTCGGATCGTAAATTTCTCAGTTTGGCAACTTTGGTATTCTGCGTTGCGTTCCCCGTATCAATTCGATTTGTTTTTCGATTGTATGTATTCTGCGTTACGATCGTAGCTACGTTTTTTCAAGTTATTTATTTACTAACGGAAAGTTTTTCGATTTTTGTTTCTGTAGTTAAAAAAGTGTATAATCAAATAAAATGTGAGTAAAAAATGCTATAAATTTTTTTTGTAATAAATTTTGTTTTTTTTTTTTTTTTTTTTTGTAACTTTAAAGCTTTAATAAATTTATTTATTTAATTTAAAAATTAATTGTTTCACACACATTTAAAACATATATCTTACAATTTATCACTCATCTCGAATGGATTGCAACTGTCTCTCAATTTCAACTTTTCTAGTCTTGATTCTGCATTCTGAACCACGTTGTTCTCCTCTTCCGGCAACAACGCCGCTGCTATCGATTCCATTTCTTCTCTAAGCGAAATTTTTCTTTTGCAATGATGTGTAGAAAATGAAAATTTCGCTCCGGCGCTTCAGGATTCCTCACACTGGAATAGTTTGGCCACAAATACCGTTTGCTTATAATCTGGCTATTTTCTTCCTTTCCGCACTTAACTGATGAGTTTATTTAATTATAGTTACCACAATATTTAGTTTTTATATATGTATTTATTACTATTTATTCATTAAATTTTACTTTTTATAGTTTAACAATTACAATGTTTACAAAATTTTTTATGTTTCTATTTCATACGTTTCATAACAAAGCAGCCGGTTTAAACATACTCTTCTCTTCTTCTTTTTCTTTCGATTAGTTTTTTTTTTTATTAGAATACCTATTTTCGATTCGAGCGTAACTGAATGCGGGAACGTAACGGAAACGCAGAATAAGGGTAAATATAACCATGCAACCATCAAGCTCAGGTATTTATTCAAATGTGTAGCATAAATTTGTAAAAAATAATTATTTGTGGAAGTGCTTTTATTTTTTTAGCAGGAGTGTGCGCGAATAAAAAATCATGTTTATGTTTTTATTAATTTTGTTTTTGGGAGATATCCGTCTCCTCCCTCTTATACCTCCAAAGTTTTGTTGGAACATGAAGTTTGTTTTAAGAGTTACGCACATCAAATTTAGTATGCTTCAATATTGTAATTCTTCAGATATAAGAAAAAAAAATATTTTTTTGTATGGGGGGTACCCGTATCCCCCTCCAAGATTTTGTTGAAAAATTAAGTTTGTTCAAAGAGTTACGCACATCAAATTTAGTATTCTTCACTATTGTAGTTCTCTTAGATATAAGAAAAAAACTATTTTTTTGTATGGGGGTACCCGTATCCCCCCTCTTGAACGGTTTGAGATGTAGGATAATTTTAACCCTTTCGGGACAGCTTTCGATTTAGAATGTTATAATGAAGTTTGTGTATTCATTGAGTTAATAGCCTATCGTAGAAACATTCTGGTAAGAAAATGTAGTGCTCCAATATCGGTTAGGTCTTGGAAGGGCCGGTACAACGTTGTACCACTCGTCTTTTTAGGTGATACAAATACGTACCAACCGTCTTAAAAAAAAGAGAAATTTGATATATACAAAATAAAAACAATATCAGTAAAATCGAAAATAAAGAAATTCTTTTTATTTGTATGAGATCTTGTACAATTAAAAAAAAACATCAATTCAAAATGATAAAACTGAAATAAAAAATTACGATAAGTGCAGATAGACGTATTTGTTGCATCGTGTATATACGTTTTTTTTTGGCTGCAACGGGCACAACGACGTCTTGTATTTTCCTGAATGGGAAGATGTATTGATTGTTTGGGCTTAGGTTGAGGTCCTGGTCTCTAGATCCACTTTCGCGATAGAACTTTGTTGCAGTAGGACAAGCCACTTGAATTATTTCGCCTGTTTTGAACGTTCTTGACACATTCGTAATATCAGGCTTATGGCAGTTAGTAATTACCAAATCCTCCTTTATCTTATGCACAAGAGGCCTGCAGTAGTGGTTCTGAATTCAGACTCACCTATTTCTGTTATGCGCCACAATTTTATACCCCTTTTTATAGGCTTGAGAGGCCTGTACTGCTTTAGTGTGCTACGGCTTTTGAATGTTGTCATAGATTCGCCTATACTTTGGTAACAGCTATCTTGTCTACACTTTAGAAAATTTTTTTCATACAAGTCATCTATATAGTAAGTTTTGTTACAATTTGGAGGTTTTTCAAAAGGAAACGATCACGTGAAATTGCTTCATAAATTGATCGATTGCCGAGAGATTTATAAAGTGACCAATAGTATTTGATACAGGGAAGAAGTTTGTAGGACATAATAGACACGCACCCTATGATCAGTTCTATTTCACCACTATTAGTTGCAGTTATTTTAACTTTTCCTTCTTTGGTTGTGAGTTTTGATGTATTTGAATGCGCTCGTTTGTGCACAGAAAAAATTATTAAATTTCTCCAATCACCAAATTTATTCCAAATTCATAATATCAAGCAAACAAGTTGTTAACTTTGCATCTATTACCAAAATGATTATATTGATTACTAAACATTTTAAAATTTTGATAAAAATTTTTCAATAAATGATATTTTTAATTTTAATTAAAAAAGTGATCAAAAAACTTTGCCATTTCAAACAATTTGTTAATTTATTTAATTAAATATTGACAATTCCCAAAAACAATTCTACCTGCCGTATTCATACAAAATAAAATAGATTTCAAACGTATTTTAAAACAAAATTTCTATACAAATTTTCCTTAAAATAGATTTCATATCCAATTTAGTTTTTTATGAATACGGCAGTACATGTTTAAATTATTTTATTTTAAACGAAAAAAGTCAATTAAGATTTTTTGTTATTTAATAAAAATTTTAATTGAAAATGTATTTGAAAACAACTAAAATGTTAATTAAATCAAAATTAAATTTAAAATTTTTTTTCAACTAAAAAAATAATTGATTCAATTATCACATTTATTAAATTAAAATGCTTTTTAAACCATTTTCTTAATTGATAAAACACTTTTTTCTGTGTGCACTGATTTTTTTTTTTTTTTTTTTTTCGGCAAAATTTTATGAAAAATTTCAATAATATTTGATGGGCGCGATATGTGTTCGGATATTTTGCAGCTGCGAGTCGTAGGTAAGGATATCTTTGGAATAAAATCTTGTTCAGGGGAATGCCACTCGAAATTAGTATTATCTACTCGATTGTTAGAAGATATATCTTCAATTATTTCTTCGATAATATCATCTTTTGCCCCGTCATCCGACTAACGTTCGTCACTACCACAGCCATATCTCGTACAATAACGCCCATACCTAATAAGCTAGGAGACATTATTTAGATAATGAGCAAAATTGGTCAAGTATTTCAGGAAATTCACAAATTTGATATACGAGGGGCTACTCTTCAGTCTTCCCTATTTTCCGCTAGATGTATGACTTCACTCCAATTAATGGTTTCAGTTGGTTTGACCATCTTGAAGGCGACTTCCCTCTTCTTCTGGTTCCATCAACTATTAATCTTTCCATGGTTCTTTCTCTTCTCGCAATGTGGCCGAAATATTTTAGATGCCATAGATGGTGGTGTATAATATGAGTTTCTGTTAATCTGTGTAACGCATAAAAATTTGGTATACCAATCGACTTAGAGTCGACTTTCTGCGGCAATTTAACGCTGCCCGGCTGGCTAGTTGGCAATTCAGGTCTATATTGTGCGCAAAGTACAGGTTGCAGTTTCAAAGATAATTCAATGAGATTCGTGGTAAACGTTTAAATTGTCATAAGGACCACACACGTCTTATCTGTAAACCAACTTATTTCCGAATGTGTGACCATTCATTTTTGTTGGCATTAAGATAAAATTTAGGCCAAAAATATTCTTTTGCAACATAAATCATCTTTTCAAATTTGATTGGAATCGGTTTATAGTTAACATTTATATAACACTCCCGAAAATAGCTTTGAATGAATCCCATAACTGTTAATATTGATAAAATAGTTGGCGACGATAACCTCCATAATAGCTTCTATGTCATTTCAAAATTGTGTGCTTCGATCACAGGTGG
This sequence comes from Pollenia amentaria, assembly GCA_943735925.1. Taxonomy (NCBI): domain Eukaryota; kingdom Metazoa; phylum Arthropoda; class Insecta; order Diptera; family Polleniidae; genus Pollenia; species Pollenia amentaria. The sequence continues at coordinate 174,059,180 of OX031010.1, read as the reverse complement.
TACCACGGAAAAATTCCATAAAGACGTAGGTATTTAACTCACATTCGGCACAAAAATATTTATTTATATTAAATTAACCTCATAACACAGTTTTGCTTAGATGGGCCCATGATAATCCAGGCGTCTGCAACAGTGTTATTTCTAGAAAATTTGTCTGTTGAAACGGTTGTGTAGGGATCTTATCGGGTCGATCTTGACCGACTATACTCTCTTACTTATTTAATATTCTATAATTTCCAATGTTTAACAATTATTTGAAAAGCTTCTTACGCGAACGTTACTTATAAACTCTTCATCTGTTTGGCTCTCCCTCCCTAAATAGCAACGCCTTTAAATTGTCCGTCATATTCTTATTTTGGCGAAAAGCAAAAAAAAAACTGAGAAATACAAAATAAAAGAAATACTCATCATGCCATAGACATTATTTTCGTTTAAATATTTTTGTGTATTGTAAAAGTTTGTACACAAGCAGACCTTTGAAACAATTAATTATTTAATTAACTTTAACCCTTTACATATTTAAGTCCTACTATTTATCAGCCCACTACAGGGTTCCTAATCGAGAAAAAAATTTCAAGGAGTTTAAAGAGTATATTTTCTGATTATTAAATTTAATTTTAAATACTCTTGTTTATTATTTTTCACAAAAAAATCCCACTAATTCCCAGAAAGGCATACAATATTTGTCAGCGTTTAAAAAACTGCAGTCAAAGTTGAAAAGATGCCATTTCTTCCACATCTTCATCTGTCATTGGCCAAAAAAAAATTTTTACTTTTACTTCTAATTCATTGTTTACATGTAAACAGTCGCTGTCAAGCCAACTCAAAATATATTTGTATTTACAATATAGTGCCCACTTCTGTCGGTGGAGGGTATCAAAGATTCGACACAGCCGAATATAGCACTCCAACTTGTTTTTTTTTATAATAACAAATTTTTTTTTTTAAAATGCATTATTTCACAAAAGAAGCAAAACAGCTAATCAAAGTCAATATTTTCAATATAAAAAGTGTAAATTAGCTTCAACAAATTTTGATCAAATTTTTATCAAAAGATTTTGAAATATATTGAAAGAATATTTTGATCAAATTTTTGAAACGTGTAAATAGAACATCAAAATAAATTTTCGAAATTTTTATAAGACTTCAAAATACCTTCAATCGTGTAAATCTAGCTTTACTCTTTCCTTTGATTGTTTGTGGCCGGCCGCGGTAGAATTTTTTTTCAAAACATATGATCGTTTTGGTATCGACTTCCATACCAAGCCGGTTTCGTCGGCATTGAATACTTGATGAGGACTATACCCCCATTCCTTTATCATTTGCTTAAGTTGAGCTGGAAATAATGCTGATGCATAAAGGTCACCAGATGAAGACTCTCCTTGAATTAGTAAGTTTCGAAGTCTAGCCCGCTTCTTAGAATTTTCAAACCATCCGTTGCTGGCCAAAAATTTAGTTTTTAATGATAAGGTTTGTGGTTGTTCCAAGCCATTAAAAAATTTTAAGAGCTTTTTGGTTTATAACATTTGTATCCAAAGGAATATGTTTCTCAATGATATGTTCGATCCAAATTATTAATGTTCTTTCCATTTTTTCAATTAAGTTATCCCTCACGAAGTTTGTTTTAGTTTCTTTGGATGGTTCTTATGATTGACTGATTTAAATAGAGAGATTTCGCTAAAGTTACAAGCTTTTCTCCATTTTTAAGCCGATCCAAAATTTAGATTTTATCGTATAGTGATATTACAGTACGTTTCTTAATTACTTTTTTGGCTGGGGCCATTTTGAAGCATTTCATTGATTAAATTTTTTAATTTTTATAAAATATGTATGCACTTGTGCAGTTCTATTTTAGCACACAGATGACAAAATTTCTTGAATCGCAGTGCCGCATTTCGCATAAAATAAGGATTGCCTTAACTTTTTGAGAGTATTTTATTAAAATCGCGTAATTCAAAAAATGGTTGCTATTACACTATGCTAGTTGAAAAACAGACAAGCCGGGCACATGGCGTTTCAACATAATTCGGGAACGCTGAATCCAGTGGTGCCCGCGGTTTTTTAAGATTGGCTCTGGTTTTCGAGAAAAACCGTTATTTCGAAAATGGAGGAGGTTGCACAACATATATTCGCGTAACTCAAAAACGGTTAAGTTTATTGCAATTAAAAAACCGAAATTCCGCAATAAAATTTCATTTAAGAAAAACCAAACTTTTTTTCTTATATGAGTAGTTGTTATTGAATCATAATTTTTTTTTTTTTTAAAAAAAATTAATATTTTTATCAAAATTTCGAAATTTTTGTTTTTAAAAAATTCATAAAAAATTAAAAAATGCAGCTAGGCTTCTTCTTTGCAGACATGATTAAAATCTGTTAGCAACTTTTGATTTTATTCACAAAAATCGACAAATTTTAATTAATTTAAGAATTTTATAAAACTCAATATTTGTATGGGAGCCCCCCTAAGAAATGGAGATAAGGGGCAAGTATGTCTTGAGAAAATGTTAAGGACAAAAAATTAATTGAGGTCGGTCATACATTATATACCACTAGGGGCGACTTCTGGTAATTTATGGGACTTTTTCTTCAATATATATGAAGAATATAATTTATATGGAGCATTTCATAGGATTTTTTTTAATTATTAAATTCTTTATTCAACATAATGTACATATATATGTGACGCGCAAAATAGAAAGGGTAAAAACCATTTAAAACCATTTTAAAGATTTAAATACGTGTATCTTTGGTGTGCCATCGCTGAGCGTGCTGGTATTGGTCTCATTTGAAAGCGACACATCTCATGACGTCAGATGGTGTTGCTTTTACAGAATTGCGCCGAATTTTTCACGATTAAGTGGCATGAAAGTAAAAGAAGGTATGAACTCTAACTACTTTATTAAATTAGATTTATATTTCATATCATGTTTTTATTTTACAGGAATTCTTAATGGACCGGACATTCGTCGTCTTATGAAGGACCATCAATTTGAGGTTGCATTGAATGATATCGAACTATTGGCCTGGAGTTGTGTGATATCAGTAATAGAAAATGAATTAGGAAATCATCGGTCTGAAAACTGGCGAATTTTAATCAGAAATATGCTAACCGCATTTAAAAACTTAAACGTTAGAATGTCATTGAAAATACATTTTTTGCATTACCATGCCGAAAAATTTAATGAACAATCACCAGCCGAGTCTGATGAACATGGCGAGAGATTTCACCAAGTAACAGCCAGGCTCGAACACTGGTATAGCGGAAAACAACTTGATTCGCTATTTTGTTATATTTGTTGGAATCTGCAGGAGGAAGAAGAATAAATTTCTAAATAAAAACTTTAACTTTAACTAATTAACAACAAAAATAAATGTTTTAAAATTTTTAAGTTTGGTTGTTATAAAAAAAAAAAAAAATTTCATCTTTTCTGAAAAAATCAAAAGTTGTAGACAGACTTTAATCACTTATACCTGCAGCGCCTGAGATGCCCCTAGACGGGCCAAATGTATGACCAGCGCAAATTTATTTTTCATTCCCATCATTTGTTTCTAAGGCCTAGGATTCACTCCTAGGGGGATAAAATGTATGACCGACCTCCAATGTTTTTTTCTTCTTAACATTTTCTTAAAACATAGTTGCCATATATCTCCACCCCTTAGGGGGGCTCCCATACAAATATGGCCGTTTAATGAAATTATTAAATTTGGCCCCTGTAGCCCCTAGGATGCCCCTAAATGGGTCAAATGTATGACCAACCCTACTTTATTTTTTATCTCAATCATTTATTTATAACATACCCACCCGCTATCTCCATTCCTTAAGGGGGCTTCCATACAAAATGTTCAATGCAGACTAGAAATATATTGAAGAAAAAGTCTCATAAATGCCCAGGAGTCGCCCCTAGTGGGATAAAATTTATGACTGACCTCCATTAGTTTTTTGTTCTTAACATTATCAACAAATTATACTTGATTTTGAGTTACGCGAACGTATGTTGTGCAATCTCCTCCATTTTCGAAATAAGGGTATATCTCGAAAACCAGAGCCAATCTTAAAAAACTGCGGGCACCACTGTATTCAGCGTACCCGAATTATGTTAAAACGCCAGGTGCCCAGCTTGTCACGAAAAAAGTGTCAATTTCTTGCACAGTGTTATTGATCCGTGCTATATATAAATCGCGTAAATGGAGTACCGTGCAAATCAAGGGATACCTGTATTTATTCTACCATGCTAAAACCTTAATTTGTAAAAAATAAACAAAACATTTTAATTTTTTATAATTCATTAATTATGATGTGATTAATTCCTAATTTTCATTCTTGATAAATACACTGAAATTTATTGTTGGGGGCAAATTTTTTATAATTAAATTTATATCACTTGTAACGGAAAGTTTGCTGCTACAAATAATAAAACCCACTCAAATAAACCCATTCATTAAGGGCTCTGCTTGTAGCATGTCCAATATATGTTGGTTGGTTGTTTGTTTGGCTGTCTGATGTGCTCTCGTATGTTGCATGTTTTAAAACAGATCATGGCATCATCATCGTGATCTGCAGCGACGTCTCTCGCAACTTTGCCATAACCGGGCGTAGTCGTCACCCAGATTATCAGGAAACTGGAGGAACCAGTTTGAGCAGCCTAAATTTAGAACATTACAAAAATACTTCTACTTCTCTTCTTTAGCGTTTTTTTTTTTTTTTTTTGTTGTATTTTTATTGTACTTTTTGTTGGTTTCCAATTTTTTTTTTGTCGATTTTGGCCAACAAACTATAGATTCAATGTTTATTTTATGTGTATACAATTTTATTTTATTTAGTTTTTTCGTTGGACGCTTGTTGTTTTTGTTGTATTTAGAAGCTTTTATTTGTTGGTCTTGGATACTTTTGGTTTTTTTTTTTTTTTGTTTTTTATTTATTTACAAAAGTACAGCAGGAGTTTATTTTGGGTGGGTATTTCTATAAGTACATCTGACTTTGTATGTGTGTGTGTGTTTGTGTGTGAGAGAAATCCTAAACAAATCCACTTTTAACTCATCTAATAAGAATCTGGCAAGTATTTTATCGTTAAATTCGCCGTAAAATTAATGCTTTGAAAGATGTAAAAGAAAACTAATTTGAAAAATTTAAGGCAAAAAAAGCCTCGCTCGAAAGGGTTTAGGGGAATATTAAACCAGATATTTACAGTCAAGTCTTTTATCTTACATGCTACAGGGCCAGCTGTCTAATCCGAAGGTGGGTAATCCGAATTATCCAGTAATCCGAATTGAATTTATGACGTATTACTTCTTAGCAAAAACTTCCATTGAAAAGTAATGAGTTAAAAAGCTTTTATAACTACTCTTCACTACTTACACATTGGCATTTTAAGTCATTATTTTAACACGGTGATGTCATTGGAGTCAAGTACTTGCCACCATCGCTTACAAATAGGGAGTTAAATAAGACATTACCACGTAATCTTACAAATAGGTACTTAACATTGGTATCAACAAAACTGAATCTTTTTTTTCAATTCAATTCTTTATTTATAATAACATTTGTACAATCCTTTGTATATACAATATTTGTGTTTTAAATGTAGAGAGTTTAGACATATATTTCTTTTCTACTCAGAAATAGTTTTGTTAACCTAATATAAAAAAGAAACAATTAACAGTTTAGACCAAGAGGAAAAATTAAAAAAAAAACCTCATTTAACAAAACTGAATTTGTCACACAAATTGTGTTTTTAATTTAATTTACTTTCTAATGCAAAATTTTACTATCGTGCATTTAGGACATCAATTAAGTATTTAAATTTTTCATACACAGAAAAAAGTTTTTATCAGTTAAAAAAATGGTTCAAAAAGTATTTAAATTTTATTAATATGATTGAATCAATTATTTTTTTGGTTGAAAGAAAATTAATAATATTCTTTTGATTTAATTAATATTTATGTTATTTTGAAATAAATTTTTAATTAAAATATTAATTAAATATCAAAAAATATTAATTGACTTTTTCGTTTAAAATAAAATAATTTAAACTTGTAGAATTGTTGTTGGGAATTGTCAATATTTAATTAAATAAATTAACATATTATTTAAAATGGCAAAGTTTTTTGATCATTTTTTTAATTGCAATTAAAAATATCATTTATTGAAAAAAATATTCACAATTTTCCATTTTTACAATTTTTTGTAATCGATATAATCATTTTGGTAATAGGTGCAATATTAACAAATTGTTTCTTTGATTCTAGGAATTTGGAATGAATTCAAATCTAGCACAAATAGATTTTCATTTATAAGAAATAATAAAAAAAAACTGTAAGAACAAATATGTATTTTCAATCAATTTGTATTAGATTTGAATAAATAAAACCTCATTTTATTATGAATTAATTATAAATTTTGTTAATCAGCTAATAAGCAAGTGCTTATGTATCAGATTAAATCCCAGTCATTACTTAACTACTTCTATGTAATGCAGATGGTATGAAGTTGTCATTGAAAAGTAAGTTGTTCTGTAATTGCAAGTGATTACCAGGTTTTTGCTGGGATACTCTATAGTCCGCATTGATTGCAAGCTCGCTAAACCGATTTTTTATTTTTCTGCTTTTTATACCCTTCGCCGAAGGTAAAAGGGCATATATAACTTTATAATTCCGTTTGTAATTTCTACAATATTAATCTCAGCCCCTATAAAGTAAATATATTCTGGCTCCTTATGAGAAGGAAAGCTCAAATCCGGCTGTGCATCTGTCCGTCCACCTATTGAAATTACCTCAGACTTTCTGAAAGAAAACTTTCATAGTGTGAAGCCAGACTAAAGATAGTGGTTGTAAAATGGATGTAATAAAACAGTACTAACTGATCAAATATAACTCTTAAAAATATTCCTTGTGGTTAAAAAAAATCGTATTTTATATGATGATGAAAGTATATCTAAGAATCTACAATAAAATTGGAAATTATATTAAAACGTTTGTAAATTTGTACAAAATTTGTCTTTTGAAAAATCGTCAAATTAACAATTTTTGTACCCAAAAATCGTCAAATCAGCTGTGGATTGAATATGGATAAGTTAAGTATTTCGCGATTAAATAATCGTACTTAAATCAATCTTTCTGTACTTGATTCAAGAAACTCCGTACTCACTGTGCTATTGATACTGCTTCGGATTGATTTGAGTACGGATGGGTTGATTTTGCTTTTGAGTGTATGTTAAAAAAAAACATATAGCCTATTTCTAATGTGCGAAAGAATTCTTTCGTTCGCATGACTACATTGAAAACAAAAACAAAGTATAAAAGTTTGTTTTTGTTTTCAATGTAGTTATACGAAAGAAAGAATTCTTTCGCACATCGGAAATAGGATAATAATATTAATATATATATATATTAATTTAGTCATTCTTGATTATAAAAAATAAAACATTTTTGTTTTGGCACCCTGGCTTGTGTTTTATTTTCGAAGATAGTGAATTACAATACATAATTACAGCACATCCAGCAATCCGAATATCTCGTTAACCAGAATCTGGGTCTGCAATCATTAATTCAGATTAGCGAGCTGTGGCTGTAGATACACAATAGAAAATACTCTTGCGGTAATCAGATGTACCACATGTAAAAGAAAGAAAAATAACATTACTTGCAACCATTAAAAAATCCTTCATAGATAGTTATACACTGATAGAAGAGGCGTCATAACGCTGATGTATTTTGACATCAGTACTATGACAAGTGTCTTCGTTTTTGACCCCATAACAATTTTCATTATTTTAATGTCAGCCTTAACATTATTTGGCAAATTGTCATCATTGAAATAATGTCATCATTCGATAACACATCGGCACCACAGACATTACGAATCGAAGTCATGCCATCAGTGCGGTGACTGACCAAAAAAAAAGCGTGACCAGAAAATTGATCAAACTTTAGCTTTATTTTTTATCATTTCTATTAATTTACTTAACTTTATTTGTAAGAAGATAATTGTATTATGTATTTTAGAAACTGTTAAATGATGTTTGATCGGGCCAAACGTTTTACAAAAGCAAATAATTTTTTAATAAAACTAGTGGTTCCGTGTAGGACGTCAAATATTTAATAGGTGTGAACATAGCTTTAGTAACATCGTCGAAAGTACTCAAACTGTCATTAAATTGAATCATTGGGATTGATTTAAGTCAAGGTGAGAGAATATTATTATTTACTTACCCGTTACAAATGCTTGTTTCACCTTTTTTGTATTCCGCTCTTTCTTTTCAGAAAAACACTCAATTATAAAACACCGGCAGCATGCCCGATATGGTTTTCGTAATCATTCTACTTTGAAAATTTGATGTATTTATCAAAATAATTTTAAAAAAATAGAATATGGGAAATTTTGGTTCTAATTTATTTTTTAAACATGAAAAAAATTTTAATAATACACGAAATGTGGCATCGAATTAATGTCTCTGTAGTCATAGCAAAGAAGACGCTTTGCCTCATTGATGCCATTTGTAATAGCATTGATGTCACAATTCCGATGTTAAGGCAATATGAAGATGCATTTTTCTATATTTGTAGATCTTATTCGCAATTCATAACAAGAGCAGCAACTGATATTAGCTGCCACAAGAAAAAAGGCAGACTTGCATTTTGGTATATAGAGAAAACAAAATGTTGATATTATGAACGATGTACATAATGTACAGCTTCTCCCACTATAAATGGGACACCTAATAAAAACACTTAGTTTACATTTTTATGTCAATTATTTTGTGTAGGTCTGAATTAAATTGGGATTATTTAATACATACAATTCATATGCATAAAATAAATTATAACAAATGAAAATTCTACAACATTTCAACATTTTCAAAAACCACCAGTCAATCGTTGTGGGTGCATTGGTTTTTCGACAATCACTCTTGGATTATCACCTGCCCAAATGCGGCAATTCTGCTTAATGACGAATCCACTGTGGTGAAAATGTGCCTCATCACTGAAGATGATTTTCTTCGAAAATTGACGATATGCATTTTGATTTGAACGCCCATTTTCATAATAAGCCTGAATAACTTTAACGCGTTGCTCGATTGTGTATCTTTCCATGGTTCAAATTGAGTTAGTCGGAAATTGAAAAATGTCAAATGGAATGCAGAAAAAAACTTGACGTTAAGGTGTACATTCAACATCGGCACTTAACATTTAACCAGCCGTTATATAAATAATACATTATATATGCACATATAAAATATAAATTGTTTGAGAAATACATATAGAAATACATATTATTTTCTTAAAATAAATGCTGCTACATTTTCTTTCACTGAACACGAGCGACTGCTGTCAAAATTTTTATCACATAACCTTTTTTATTCCTATTTTCATCTTTGGGTATCGCCTAATAGAAAATTTTTTGAAATAATTTTTTATATGGAGACAAAAATTTATGAAAGTCAAATTTATATTTAAAAAATTGGATCTTTCTAACGAAAACTTCAAGGTATGAAAATTTATTATGAGGAGTTAAGAAAAAATTCGCCCGCGGATGCACTACTATGAGGTAAAGTAAAAACATACGAAGATATAAAAGCTGGCAGACACATCTGCGTTCATTGACTGCCAATATAAACAAATTAGTTCAGAAAGGGGCAAAAGGGATACAAAAAAAAAAATAAAAACCGATACTAAAAGGGTTTGAAAAAAGGGGCAAAGAAAGTGGAATGGCAGTCAAAAAAGGGGTTAGTCGCATAACGGTAACGCTGAGACTCACGCTTTTATTTTGATTTCTAAAGATCATTTCTGAAATTTACTGTTGGAGGATAAGCTGTTTCTATGCACATTTCACTGGTTGCTTAGGCCAGATCATCAGGAAACTTCTTTCCAAAAAATTTAGAAAAGATTAAGATATCCGTATTAGGAAAATAAAACTACAGAGTAAATGAGAATTACAAACACTTGTTTTATTTGCAACGATATCAAAGCTTAAACAAAATCAGACATTCAATATAATTTTCTTAATCTAAACGAATCTCTAGTCTTTTTTTTTTTGGTATGGTTGTTTTTTGGACGCAGTAGAAATGGACGCAAGTAGCAAAGGTTAAGGAAAGTTAATTCTTTAGGTAATTGCAAGAGAATTGTTTTGTGCATTTGAGAGAGACACAAATTGGTTGTCGGTTTGAAAAACTTTTTAAATAATTTATACAATTAAATCAATCAGCTGTTTTTTAATGTATTAGTTAGTTGGCATTTACCCAGCGAAAAAAAGAAGGAATACGGATGCCTTCTAAAAGGCCTCTGTCATTGCGGGGAAGCCTTTCGCTCTCGCTTCTTTTGCCAGAGATTCTGAAAAGCATTCAAATTATGGCTATTAGATGGCTTTCCAGAGAATGGTGGTTTTATTACGGGAACTGAATTTCTTGGCTTTTCTTTGGACAAAATAAAAACAAAAAATCCTTCTCCTCTTCTTCCTTCTCATAAAAGCGAATGAGGAATGTGTATCTTATATTTTATACGGAAGAGCCGATGCCTTCAATGAGGCATCATTTAGCTGTTAGATCAGAAGGTCTAAGCAAGCCATCAATAAGGCCTCAAGGAAGAAGGTCTTCTGATTTTTTCCGTTGGGTAGTTACAGCTTTAACAATAATTAAATGCTGCAAGTACCCAACTGTGAACCATTTAATTAGGTACTTGAAAAATATTACACTTACTGTCAGGCCCACAATGTCGATAAGAACATTTCTTTCGCATATTTATATTGAAATAAAAAAATAAAATTTGTTTTTGTTTTCAATATAAATAAACGAAAGAATTGTTCTTGTCGACATTGTGGGCCAGGCAGTTAGTGATCATATCTGAATATGCGCCAACGTTTTGAAGATATATTTAGTTAGTCCCCGTCCATACCATGAAACATTTGCAGCGAAAAATTTCAGTTTGAAAGGAGAAAGCCAAAAAGAAAAGGGCTCTTCGTTTCATGTACAATGTACATTAGACCGTCTCACTTTTCATTTTTTTTCGAAATTCCTTCATGAACATCGATTTTCTTTATCTACTATAAAAACCAAGAAATTTGGTGTATAACACTTAAATATAAAGTGGTCTCTCAAATCGTTTTTTAATTTTTTTAGGCAAAATACCTTTTTTTCAAAAAATGGAAAAATCTTGATTTAGTAATTTGCCTCAAACTCAAGCAGTTCTGAATGGATTTGAACATCATTTCATGCATTAGAAAGCTTATTAAATTTCCTAAATGTTTCTTGAAGCAACATTGCCATTTTGTTCGATGGTTTTTTATTCATAGCACTACAAATTCAGATTTTCAAATACAAACTTAACATTTTTTTTAATTTTTGCTTACCTTTTCATATATAAAAATTGAACGAGGCAAAACTTTTATATTCTGTAAATGCAGTATGGTAGGAAATTTTAAAATAAAGATTTTGGTGTAAATAACAGTCGTATTCTGTTAAGAAAAACTGCAGTTTTAGTTGAAATGTTGAAAGTTGTTTATTTCTAAATATAAAAAAAAAAATAATATTTTGGTAATAACTTTTTTGTATCTGAACCGATTTTTCCAAATTTTTCAGCAAATATGTTTTACCAAAGATTTCCGATCTTTTGATATATTAGACGTATCCATAGGTCACATAACAGCTCTAAAATTTAAGTTTTTATAAAAATGTGGATGCTTTTTAGCCCATTTTTGGAGTATTTTGCTAATAACTTAACCATTTCTTAACCAATTTGGCAGATTTATATACCCACGTCTTAAGGAAGAAATTTACCATTTACTTAGATTATAACGCTTGGACTCGGAAAGATCTATTGTTTCCGAAAATGGGTATGTTTAAATAAAAATTTTATTTTGGGCATTACTCTTCCATTTTTGGGAAAAAACTTGCAGGGTTTTCGGGAAATATATTCTGCTAAAAATTTCTGATATTTTGATATATAAAACGTGTTCATATGTCATACTAGAGCCCTAATATTAAAAATTTTGAGTATTTTCAATAATATCTTTGTACGGGAGGTACCATGCCCACTTTACCAATCCCGCCCATATTTTGAGGGATCAATACACAGATAACCGATATGTTTGTACCTAATTTGGGAACTTTAGCTCGCTTCGTTCTCCAGATATACAGAAATGTATAACGTCTTTGTATGGGAAGTGCAACACCCAAAATGATTTAATTTAAGTCGTCGAGCATTTTCACAAAACGCATCCAAACTCCAACAAAAGCATAATTTTACCAAATTTTAAAAAATAAAAAAACCAATATGTTCTTACTTTATAATATATTTATGCAATAGAAGAAAATTTAGAAATAAACAACTTTCAACATTTCAACTAAAACTGCAGTTTTTCTTAACAGAATACGACTGTTATTTACACCAAAACCTTTATTTTAAAATTTCCTACCATACTGCATTTACAGAATATAAAAGTTTTGCCTCGTTCAATTTTTATATATGAAAAGGTAAGCAAAAATTAAAAAAAATGTTAAGTTTGTATTTGAAAATCTGAATTTGTAGTGTTATGAATAAGAAACCATCGAACAAAATGGCAATGTTGCTTTAAGAAACATTTAGGAAATTTAATAAGCTTTCTAATGCATGAAATGATGTTCAAATCCATTCAGAACTGCTTGAGTTTGAGGCAAATTACTAAATCAAGATTTTTCCATTTTTTGAAAAAAAGGTATTTTGCCTTAAAAAAATTAAAAAACGATTTGAGAGACCACTTCCCATTCATCAATATTTAAGTGTTATACACCAAATTTCTTGGTTTTTATAGTAGATAAAGAAAATCGATGTTCATGAAGGAATTTCGAAAAAAGTATAAAAACTGAGACGGTCTAATGTACATGCAGTTTTTGTGGGTTTTTTATTAAGAACAAGAAAAGAGAAGGCATACAAAATATTTAAATACTGCAAAAAAAAGTTTTATTGTCTGAAGTTTCCAAAGCGAATTGAAGAAAGTTTCTGCAGCAAATGTTTCATAATATGAGAAAGGTCTTATGAACCTATTTCACTTAAAATTTATAATAATATCGTTCCTTTAGATAACGGCAAAAATTTAAGCTTTTAAATTTTCTTAGCTTCAATAAAATGTTTATATGCATTAAAAGGCGTTAAATTATTTTGGAAGGAGCAAAGTTACCAGGTTTTTAAATATCGCGAAAGAAGTAGAAGAGGTATCCTAATGTATATTATCATTTACTCAAGGAATTGCTTAGGCTTAAGTTATCAGACTTTATTACCATCAGTTTAGTATTAAGGTTTATTAGCCAACTAACTGTTGGTAGGATAGAGCAAAGAGAGAGTGCTCTTTATGTCTTTTTTTCAAAAATCCTTAAAAAAACAAAGATTTCAAACTTTAAAAGACTCATTAAAATATTTATCCGCCGTTATTGCTTTCAAAATCTTGCGAAAGGAGAAGAAAAAACGGCACCTTAATACAATCTCGATACACACTAGTTAGCACTTATTTAAGAAATTGTTAAAAGTGTCAAAGCAATCGATTTATCTAAGAATAAGTGGAATGAGAGCAGAAAACGAGGCTAATCCCATACAAATAAAATACTTATTATCGTGTAACGATTGGTCTGTCATAACTGTAGTTTTTAAACGTTGTGGACAATATTGCAGTACAGTCAAATACATAGACTTCGCTACAACTTTTACTTATTTCAGCTATTGATCGATATTTCTTTTCCACGAACGAACTTGGCGTCCTCTTCTTCGGATGCTCTATGGCATTTCGTGCAAGGTCATTCCATGACCTTCGCAGAGTGTACACAATTCATCGCCATTTGGGTCTTTTTATTTCAGTGGCTATGGGCTGTTGATTGGATTGACCCCAGAGCCTCTTACTCGATATCACTCTCAGGCAACATCAGTGTTGCCAATTCAGCCATTTATTACCATTAGCCTTTTTTCATCTCGTTTAGCCATAAAAAAGCTAATTAGCCATTATCCATTTTTATTCAAACTTTTTGATCGAAACTGTTATAAATGCAATATAAGTTGTGTTGTGACGTTGAATTTTTCTTAATTAAGTTTTATCGATAATATGAGATTCTCGTTATTCAAAAATTGTTCTTATGTTTAGTTTATTGTTACTTAAAATGATTTAAAGGATTTAAAAAAAACGACTCCATATGGCCAAGAAAAAAGTTATTTTTCATCAATATAATGAACGTTTACACACGTGTGCAGTCTCAATGGCAAAATTACATGAATTGGGCTACGAATTGGTACCTCATCCGCCATATTCTCCGGGTTTAGCCCCCAGTGACTATTTCCTATTTCCGTACCTAAAGAAATGGCTCGTTGGAAAGAGATTTAGCTCCAACGATGAAATTATTGGTCAAACAAATTCCTATTTTATCGACATCGAATAATCCTATTTTTTGGAAAGGATACACAAATTGGAGAAACGTTGGACTAAGTGTATTGAGCTAAAAGGAGATTATGTTAAAAAATACTGAGCTGCTCCTGATTGTCTTTACTTTACGAAAGCCGTTTGTTCTGGTGATCTAAAATTTTTTTCTTGGCCATATGGGGTCGTTTTTTTTTTAATACTCGTTAAATCGGTCCAATAAATTGGCATAATATTCGCCGTTTATTGTTTTTCCTTTTTAAAGGTAATCGATGTGGATTATCCCGCGTGCATGCCAAAAACTGTTGCCATCACCTTATTGGCCGACAAACTTACCCGGAGAAATCCATTATTTAGACTGCTGCTTGGTCTCCCGAGTGTTGTAATAGATCCATGTTTCATCCTTCGAATTGCTGAGGGATCACTTTTAACAGTTTGAAGTATCGACAAGTAGTGGCACAAAATTTGATAGCTGGTTTTACATCAAGGCGGAGAGTAAGACCTGCTCAATTCTGCTTTACAAGCGAAAGGAATTGCTTTGCAGAATCCCATAATTAGTTTTGTATTTTTAAACCTATTTTTAATTTGATATTTTTTAGTTGTAAACTTATTCATAAAAAACCAATAAACTGGAGTGTTTTTCCACCTTTATCGCCAATTGGGAAAAATATTTCTCAAAAGATTCCACAAATTGTAACAACGAGATTTTTATTTCTTTGCAATTTAAGTTAAATTATACCAAATTCATAATATCAAGCAACAAATTTGTTAATTTTGCACCTATTACCAAAATGATTATATTTTAAATTTTAAAATTTTAAAAAAAAATTTTCATTCAATAGTATTTTTAATTAAAAAAGTGAACAAAAAACTTTGCCATTTCAAACAATTTGTTAATTTATTTAATTAAATATTGACAATTCCCAACAACAATTCTACATGTTTAAATTATTTTATTTTAAACGAAAAAAGTCAATTAAGATTTTTTGTTATTTAATAAAAGATTTTGTTTGTTGTGCTTAATTCCCTTTTTAAATAATTGATAAAAAAAATACTGAAATTTATTGTTGGAGGATAAGCTGTTCCTATTAATTGAAAATTTATTTTAAAACAACTAAAATGTTAATTAAATCAAGATTAAATTTTTAAAATTTTTTTCAACTAAAAAAATAATTGATTCAATTATCACATTAATTAAATTTAAATGCTTTTTTTTAATTAATAAAACACTTTTTTCCTGTGTAGTTAATTTTTTAATAACAGACATAAATGTTAAAAAATAAATTGATTCGTAAAATAACTATAGTTTTATTAAGTTTTAGCTGTACGGAAAACGAATTTAATAACCTACAATCAGTTACTGTAATAATTTAATGAGTGTATTGGTGAGGAATAAAGGACAAAATAAACTTCACAAATGGCTTGAAAAACAAGTAAAAATGTTACGTTTGTACAAATCTTTTGTGTTGTTTGTAAAAAAAAACGCACAAATAACAAGAGCTAAAAATTTTTGAATTGCTATTGCGTATTCACAAATCTCCTTGTTAAGTTGTATCGATTATATGTTTTATTAAAATACATACATAGTTCACTATTGTTTTTTTATACAACATACAATCGATACAACGATACAAGGGGTTTTGTGAATACGGCATATATAAATTTTAACAACCTTTAACACGTTTTAACTCAATTCAACAAGTTTATGTACCTTTTTTTTATTAACCACCAACGATTGAATTCGACCGCAGCGTTAACGTGTCCTCAATATCATTAGGACCATTAACAAAAAATAAAAATAATTTTCAGATCATATCGCACTTGTTCAACAATAGTGTATTAACTCCAAATTCTTGTTTCTTCACTTTTATGGAAAACTCGACACGTAATATTCATATCTAACTGCTGTAAAAATATCGTGCTATTTGGTCTACTTTTTGGTAATGAAATGGTTGGTTTAAAAACTCTTTCCCATATGCCTTTAATGTAAAATTAAAAATTGTTTTGCTTATACTGAAAATTTATAAATTTTTACTTGACCAAGTGCGATATTTCTTGAATCATCCAGAACTTTTTATATCAATCTAAATTCAAATATTCATACACATACATATGGGCATTTCCAGCGAAGAGTCTACGTTTTGTAACGTAACGCCAGAAAGCAAATAAGCAAGTATTTTAGGCCGATGTTGTTCAAATGTTATCCCTTTGGTTTCTTAATGTAGAGCTTATTGCGCTTTACTCCAAAATATAAAAAAGTAAATTACGAGGGCGGCTCAATAAGTCCGAAAAAACCGTTTTTTTTTACCAAAAAAAAAATAATAATTTTTCAACATAATCTCCTTTTAGCTCAATACACTTATTCCGACGTTTCTCCAATTTATGTATCCTTTCCAAAAAATAGGATTTTTCGATGACGATAAAATAGGAATTTGTTTGACCAATAATTTCATCGTTGGAGCGAAATCTCTTTCCACCGAGCCATTTCTTTAGGTTCTGAAGTAGGAAGTAGTCACTGGGGGCTAAACCCGGAGAATATGGCGGATGAGATACCAATTCGTAGCCCAATTCATGTAATTTTGATATTGAGACTGCACACGTGTGCATTATCTTGATGAAAAAGAACTCTTTTCTTGGCCATATGGGGTCGTTTTTTCTCGTTAAATCGTTAAATCGGTCCAATAAGTTGGCATAATATTCGCCGTTTATTGTTTTTCCCCTTTTGAAGGTAATCGATGTGGATTATCCCGAGTGCATCCCAAAAAAATGCTGCCATCACCTTATTATATGACAAACTTACCTTGGCCTTCTTCGGTTTACAAAAAGTCGCAAAAACTTATTCGAAGTACGGTTAAACAACTCCAAACAATCCTTTGAAGTTGTCACACGATTACGTTTATGGTCAATTGAGAACAAATGCGGCACCCATTTTGCAGACAGCTTTCGTAAACCCAGCTGATCATTTAAAATCGAAACCACACTGCCATATGAAATGTCTATGGCATCAACAATCTTACGTACTTTTACTCTTCGATCGGCCAACATATCGTGAATTTTTTCGACATTTTCGGGTGTAGTGACTTCAATTGGCCGTCCAGAACGTTCAGCGTCATTTGTACTTGTGCGACCACAACGAAAGTCAATAAACCACTGTTTTACCATTGAAATCGATGGTGCAGAGTCCCCATAGTATTTATCAAGCTTTTCCTTGGTTTGATTGACGGTTTTTTTTTTCGAAAAAAATAATGTTTAATGAGCACTCGAAATTCACTTTTTTCCATTTTTAAATAAATCCACGAGATTGTATGTTTTGAACAGCTGTTAAACGCAAAGTAAATTACGGAACTTGCTCAAAACATGACTGTAGTCTATTGACAGGTGGTTTTTGATGGGAGCAGTATTGCATTTCATATAGCTACGAGGGAAGTTCGAAAAGTCACGGACTTATTGATCTGCCCTCGTATATATATAAAATTTTTTAGCAACAATTTTTTTACTTGCTGGCGTTACGTTACAGCAAGTAGACTTTTCGCTGGAAATGCCCATATGTATGTATGTATTTATAAGCAGCCCTAAAGTTATTTCAGTACCAAATTATTTTCCCTACGAATAATAAAATTCCAAATCATATTATTCGCTCGAATTGTTATTGTTGTATTTGTTTATATTACATATTTAACTTCAATACCTTTGTTGTTGTTGTTATTGCGTTGTATCTCTAGTGACTATTTTTACGTTTTTGTTTTTATTTTTCAGATAAAAACAAAACAATCAACAGGTAAACACACCAACAACAACGAAAAACTTCATTATGCATTTCATTCAGAGATATTTCTCTTTTTGTTTTTGGCGAACAGTGTTTAAGAGAGCGGTTTTACTCTTAAAAGATATATTCGCCTTGCGTATTTTTTTATTTTTATTAAAGCAAATTTATTCATTTGATAAAATTAACGGGTTGCCAACATTAACGAAATTGGATTAAAAATGGAAAGAAAAATTAAACAAAACATACTTGCTAGTAAACAAAAACGCAAACTCGGTAAAAAAAATTCCCAAAAGAGAATATGAAATAGTTAAAAATATTTCAATTAAACTATGGGCCAGTGCTACCAGATAAAATTATACAAAAAAATCGTCAATTTCTTGGGAAAAATTAAAATAAATCTCCTTTTTCTGTTTAAAAAACCGTCAAACAATCGGACAATTTAAATTTAGATTATAAACAAAGTTTGTTCGATTTTTATTTAAAAACAAGCAAACAAAAACATATTATATACATTAGAGCGACTCAAAAAAAAAAAAAGTGATTTTGTTACCCCTCTTAAAATAAAGGTTGATATGTTTTATGAAGTTTCCCAAAATATTTTCGTTCTAGCGTTGACCATCCGTGAGCTGGACAATTTTTAAAAAAGGTATTTTTTCAGTTTTTCGAAATTTTTTGTACTTTGCTCCAAGACTACATAAATAAAATTTGGTATCATCGAAAAGAGTTTTTGAAGCAGAATCCAATGGTATATAAAACTTGACCACTTGCGACCTATATATAAATTCTACGTATATGGAAATAATGTTCTGCTTTTCAAATTGAATCTGTTTTAAAATAATGTGAATTTATTTTTTTTTTGTAATTATTCACATAAAACGCGATAATCGCGATATATTTTATCTATTTTATATTTTTCATATATAGGCAATATGGGTATCAAATTGTTTGATTTTTCAATAAAATAACCTGGTGATAAGCAAAATATCCGGTTTCAAACCCTGGATGCTGTGAGCTAAATTTGAGTTTTTAAATATTATTTTTTTAAATAAAAACATATAAATCTATTAATAACAGACAAATTTATAATATAAGGAAATAAATGCTGCCTCAAAAACTCCTTTCGATGATACCAAATTTTATTTATGTAGTCTTGGAGCAAAGTACAAAAAAAATCGAAAAACTGAAAAAAGACCTTTTTTAAAAATGGTCCAGCTCACGGATGGTCAACGCTAGAACCAAAATAATTTGGGAATCATCATAAAACATATCAAGCTTTATTTTCAGAGGGGTAACTAAAGCATTTTTTTGGGCTCCATACAACTTGAGTCGGTCTAGTAAACATACATTTACCTTTAATTACTATATTATAATAATCTACGGTTTTTTTTCAAAGACTTAAGAATAAAAGATACTTTCAATCGGGCCATTTTCTAAAAAATTTCAAATTTGTATATCGTTCACCACAGAGGGCATATATCGTTACCTAAAACACAAAATGCCATTACTTACCCAAAATTGAACATCGAATTTTTCATTGATTTTGATGTATTGCATCTAGGGAGATCGAACGGTTATTATTCGACCGGTTTTAGCCGGTTATTTTAGCTTTGCCCAAGTCGGTTATTTGAAAATGCCCATTTTTCGAATATCGAATAAACCGGTTATTTTGGTATAATAAACCGGTTATTTTAATACTGTGTAATTTATATACATTTTCCTTACTCTTGTTGTAGATGTACCCGTAATTTAAGTATTTTCTAATTGAATATTGGCCAAACTTGAACTTTTTATGAAGAACACAAAATTTAAAAAACATTATGAACACTGTAAATAAAAATCGCTCATAAAAGCGTGTGGTCTTGTAGAAAAAAAACCAAAAACTAATTTGTACAAGAGTATTCTAAATATTAAATATATTTTTATATGAAGATTATTTCTAGATATTTTTCGAATGCGATTCAAAATACAAAGTAGGTGCTTGAAGTGCCCTAAAATGATAAGTTACAAAGGTTCTTCCATGTCACAATTTATTAATCACCTTTAATTAGTATACATGCTTGACATTAATGTGATCCAAATGAAACTTAACTCCGTTCGAAGTAGTTCTAAGGAGACGACAAATATTTTACTAAAATACGCTGAAAAAAATGAATCATTGGGTAAAAAATTAGCCCGTTGTGTTGCCGAGTGCGAAATGCCCGTTAAGGCACTAAAAACTCTTAAGTAGTTCTAGCATCTCTTCATGCTGAAAAATACAGCATTACGGCGGAATCAACGATATGGGAAAAATTTCTACCAGTTTCATTTATTAAAACACCAAGAACTAAAAAACAAAATTGAAGAAACCAAACAATGCCATGAAATGTTTTAAGCTGTAGTCGACGAATTGACAAATATTTTACACAAAAAGAATGTTCAGTTCACATTCGTTTCTATAATGCTGAAACAAAATAATTTGAAATAGATAATCCTGGCTAAGAGGTTTTGTTTGCAACTTTTGAAAAATATGGTTGATTTATATAGACATGCTTAAGCACCAACAAATTAAAACTCATTCAAAATAAATTTGAGAAAATATTTCAAATAATAACTTTATAAAATTCCTATTATTTATTTGCTTTTTCAAAACGTTTGTCTAGATCAAATATCATTCAACAGTTTCTAAATTACATTATACAAATTGTTCTTACAAATTAAGTTTAGTAAATCAATAAAAAATTGTTGAAAATTAAGCTAAAGTTTGATCGATTTACTGGTCCCTCTTTTCTTGGATTTTATCGTAAAATATTTGTTAGGTCTGATCTTAGTCATATCTATGTATTTTGTTGGTTCCTTACCTTTGCAAATTGTTTTGTTTTTATTCAAATTAACGTTTTATTTTAAAAACTTATTTGATTTTTGTGTTTTTAAGTATTCGAACTAAAACCGGTTAACCGGTTATTTAAAAATTGCTTAACCGAAAACCGGTTTTTTTAAAATAGCAACTATTCGTAATATTCGAAAACCGGTTATTGAAAAAAGTCGAATAATCGATCTCCCTAATTGCATCAACACTAATGTCCACAATAAATTTTGGAATCTTCGAACAAAATGAGCGATTTTATTAACAAAAAACAAATAGCTGTATCCACAAAATATTATATTTGTCAAAACCACTGTAAGGTTTAATAAGAAAAATAGATGAAAAACTAATTACAATCAGTTTAATGCAATTTATCGATTTACCATTTTAAACAGTTTTTTGCTTCTCATGTAAATTTTTCAAAATGTTAGATAGGGCCTTTTACGTTTTAGGTAACGTAAAACGTGCCATTCCTTTTGTAATTGCTACAATATAAATGTTAGGCCCTATGAAGTATATATGTATATTCGTAGTCGTTATGAGTAGCAAAGTTGGTTTAACGATGTCAATCTACCCATGTGTTTGTTGAAATAGGATTTCCGAAGACTCGTATTAAAACATTGTTTTACATTTATATAAGATAAAGCTAGAATGGTAGAAATAAAGATTACGCCTCGCGCATGTTTTACCGTTTGATGAAGTAGTAGTTACGTTGTAAGGAATACCAAGTCTGTTTCATATGCGAAATTCGTAATTTTTTACAAAAAATTTATGTATAACGTGAAAGTTGGCCACTCTGCAATTAATTTACTCAGAGAGTTCAATAAAAAATATTATATCGATTGTCAAAAATACTACGAATTTTGATTAATATTTTTTATTAAAAATATTATTACAATAATTAAAACTTAAAAAAAAAATGTTAAAACGTGTGTTAAAAATTGCATTAAAATGAAAAATTAAAAAAAAATTTAAATAGAAGAGAGCAGCAAAGAGTACAAACATGAAGTGTGCAGTGGGCAAATGCCAACAAAGTAACCGCAAAAAATTAAGGCCCTAATCATGTACAACGCAGCGCAACGCCACAAAACTAACGCAACGCCAAAGAATAACATTGAAAGCACAAACAATGTCATAAATATTTTGTAATTTAGTTGTTGCTTTCTACAGACACTGACATTGCGTCTTAAAATTTCAAACGCTCCATTGCTTGTGTCGTTAAAAATTTTAAAACGGTACATGAATTTCTGTTGAAAGCAACAACAAAATTACAAAATATTTATGACATTGTTTGTGTTTTCAATGTTATTGTTTGGCGTTGCGCTGCGTTGTACATAATTAGGGCCTAAGTGTAAAATTGTGTGAAAAACTAACGTGTTTGCATGACTTTAATTAAATGTTTATATTTTTAGCTATAGGTAATATGGAGATAAATATATTTATGTATGTAAAAAATTAAATTATGAAGAAAAAATATCTTCTAATAAAAAATTTTCTGTTTTCAAATACATAATTTAAGTAGAAAAATAATAAATTTTCCCACTGTCATGTTTACACATAAACATAACCGTTTGAAAGCTAAAAATTATTAGCCAATAAGAACGCAAGTTGTGTGACGTCAGAGTTGGTACATGCGCAGTAAAAATTTTTTATGTCTGCCTGATGTCGTAATCTTTATTTCTATTATTCTTGAGATATAGTACGAAATAGTGTGCTATTATATTTCAGCCAGATCGGTCTACAAATGCCTAACATATGAACAAAAAACCACGCCTGTAATTTTTACCCATAAATCTCTAGTAAACCTTAACTTCGTTATATCTTCTAATAACTTATTATTACTTTTTTCTTTTTTACCTGAAATAATCTTTCTTCACGAAATTATAGTTTTGGCACCATGGCACCCATAAAAGCTAGGAGAAACTTTTTAAAAAGACTTTAGAAAAGCTAAAAATATTATACAAATAAGAACATAAAGTGAATAAGAATTTTAAGCACTTGTGTTTTGTGCTAAAATAACCGAACAAATTGCTGAGAAAAATGTTTTACCTTGGCCAACTGTTTTTGACAACAAGAAATTAAATTGCAAAAATAAAATACAAGTGCCTTTTTGTAGTTGTAGAGTTGCACTTACCTTTTAAAATTATTTTATTATTTTTTAACTATTTTCGATGTTCTATACACAAGACTTAAGTCTTATATTGCAGTATTATAGTTAAATTAAAAATAATAAAATTGCATTAAATTTAATTAATAGTAGTCTAAAAATTTCCAATAAAGGGTAAAATTTAATAACATTTAATTATATGAAGCTAGCAAGATTTCATAAAAATAAGCTAGAAAAAAGATGAAAAAAGAAAAGAAAAATGGAAAATGTGAAACCAGTACCCATGTTCTGTAACTTTGGTGAGAACTTCTCGCATCGAAAATATGTAAAACAAAATATTCCATCGTTACTCGAAAAGTGAGAAAAAGTGTGTCTGTAACTCATGTCGAAAACTATCAAAAGAGATTACGTTGTTACGTTATAAATGTCATAATATTCCACTCGAAGCCGATATGAAATTGCAGATGTTGTGAACGCCAGTCAAACATACGTTGACGGCGACCAAATTTGACTAAAATTGAAAAATTTTCAACAACGGCGGCGAAGAAACAACCGTCGGCTATACCAAAAAATTTAAAGTGCGAGTTTATTGTTTGTTGATTACAAAATTGCTTTGAAAACATTCGTATATTTTTCAAAAATGTTAAAAGCAATAAAATTAAACAATGAAAAAAATCTGCCAAGAACAAAATACTTATCTCTTCCGTGTTAATATTCATTGCATTTTGCATTTTTAATTTACTTTTTAGTGTTAAAATTTTATCTCACCCCCTTTTTATGCGTGAGTTTATTTGACAGTTAAAAGCGGGAACTTTCTCACAAAAATTTTACAGACACACTTTTTCAGTATATTGGCGAGAAATTTCCTTACGTGACAGTTATTACTCGCCAAAAATGTTACAGAGGCAGTTAAGTGAGAAAAACTACTGTTTGTTTCAATTTATGGCATTTTTGTTTCATTACTCACATTTCAATTGAAAAGTTTCTCGCCGCGGGAGTTTCAGAACATGGGCACAGAATAGTTTAAAACATACATTTTTATACTTTTATATAATCAGAAATTTTTAAAACGAATATATCTGTATTCAGAGTGAAAAATTACAAAAAATACTTTTCCTGAATTTACGTGCGTTACTAATGGCTACTAGATATGAATAAAGAAATGGTATTTAGTGTTCGATGACCAAATGCTAGAAGTCTTTTACCTCTATTAAGTGTTGAAAAATTTAAACGTGTATAGTAGGCTGGCACTGAAGTGCTTGAACGAAATTTTGTTGCTGAATTTTAAACAAGCCCAGGCGGAATATTGTGCTTATTTGTCTAGACAATGAATATAAAAAGTTTGAGCGAAATCGGAGAACTTTAAGTGCTGCCCCAAAGTCGTCAACGGTCAAACTTCAGTAAATTCCATATTTTCATTATGTATTTATAAAGAATTTAGGCTGTTTCTTAGCGGATCGACGAGAAATTTAAAAAATTTTTCCTTTGTGTAATAGAAATAATATTCAGAAAAACTTTTGAAAAAATTAACCCTCCTATGTCCTGTGGAACAAACAGACATCTGTTTTATATGTGTTACAAACTTAATATTTTAGACAATTTGTTTTAAATAATCTGAAATATGTTAATAATCTTTTTGTGAAAAAAGCATCAACCTTATTATGTAATTAACCCATTATTAAAAAAATTAAAATTAGCATTATATTTTAACCCAATATAAAAAGGGCTAACATTCGTAAATTTGCTTAAAGAACTTATATTTAAAAAAAGAAAAACTTGCTGAATATAAAGTTTTGTATGCGTTTAAAAAATCGTGTAATTTTGCCCCTTTTAAGCTCAGAAGGGTTAATTTTTCCAAAAATATATTCACAAAATATTCTTACCACCCTTCAAAAAATTAATGAACAATTTTCGTGAATTTGCTTTAATTTGACCTTTAAATTTTTTGGGCAGATCTTAAAGATGTCCGATATTGCTGAAATTTTTACCAATTATATTTTAGACCAATCGGCACAATATTCTGCCTGGGCATTTGCGAAAACCGAAATTTGAAATTTCTGTGCGACCCTAGTGTATAGAGATGCTCAGGCTTATGTGTGTATATAATTTTGTGCTTAAACAGTAAAATACGCACTCTTAAGTAATCATCAAAAGTAATTTTGTAAAGCAATATAACGTAGGGGAAAATATGGTCATATCTCCTTAGACCAAATACGTACCGAACAATGTTATTAAACGCCACATTAAGTTTTCTTTTACTTTCGCTATCGCAGCTGGCAAATAGTTCACAGCCATACAAAAATATCGGTATTAAATAAGATTTAGCAATGAGTTTTTTGATTTTAATAGGAGTACAATACTGAGTTTGCCACAGATTCCTTAACATTGAAAACGTTCGACCGCATGCAAAATTTACGTGGTTAGACCAAGTGATGGTGTTATTAAAGAATATACCAAGATTTTTGGCAGAGTTTACTATTTCAATGGACTGTTTGTTTAAAGTAAAAAAAAGATTGTCCCCAAGTTTTAATAACCGCTTTTTAATAATCCAACACTTGGACTTGGTAGAGTTAATTGCCAGACCATTAGCGGTGGTCTGGCACCACCGTGGTTTTTAACTTCCAAATCTCCTAAAATTATTTATATGTCAAATGAAATTTAAAATTATTCCCAACCCTGGCAACTCTTAAGAAAAAAACACACAAGTACGTACTTATTGAAAGGTACTTTTTTTCTCTTACATACTCGTACTACATCATACCCGTACAAAGATTTTTATGGCTGGATTTCTTGAAGATCTTTCTTATGAACAAATAATTCGGTGTGAGTTTTCGTCTGAGTATCTTTTCAAACTTCATTCGCTTATTTGCATTGAACGCGTTCGGTACACGTCAGAGTCATTCTTTCTGGTCTCTCTCGCACAAATAACAAAAAGTAAATAAAAAAAAAAAAATAATAAAAATAAACGCCTAAATAAAAATATTGTTTACAAAATAATAAATATCAGAAAATATAAGAAAATTAAATTTAATATAAAATCCAAGTGTAAAAATAAGAAATATTTTAAAACAAAACAATTAAGAATTTAAGATAAAAATAAGAAGAGCAAAAAGTTTAAAAAGTAACGACAAAAATTCAAGCAAGTCGTTTAGTGATAAACAAATAAATGCGAAAATAAATAGTTTATCTAAAGCAAAAACAACAACAACATATAAATAGTAACTAATTTAAAAAAAATATTAACAAGAAGAACAACAGCAGAAGCAGAAAATCAGCCAACTACTGATAACAGCTTTTTCATTTTTTAAAAAAAGTTTTAAGGAATTTTTCAGATACGAGAGCAAAATCATCAGTCAAAGTAATTATTTGCGTAATTTGGTTAAAATCTTTTAAAACCTTAGAAAACTATTTCTAATTGATTTTGTTATAATTATGGATTTTGGTTATAAAAAGAATTTTTTTTGATGGTTTTCGTAGAATTTCCCAGAAACTTGAGTAGTACAAATTATATGCTTAAAAGGTTTGTGTAGCTGGAGTTTGTTTTCTAATTTCGCGGAAAACTGGAACTTGATTTATGTGAAATGCTTAATAATTTTTGTATGTGCTGAAATTTTAGGTTTTTTTTTTTTAAATTATATAATAAAATATGAAGATATAAGATAAAATTAAGCAAAAAAGTTTATGGTTGCACATAAAGTATAAATTAAATTTTTTGATTATACCATTTTTACGGAATATATACATGATTAAGAGGGCAAGTTTTTCTAGCTGTTTGCTTGAAAGATAAGTTCTTGCTTTATTCTGGTAAAATAAAAACGAATGTAGTTTTTGCAAGTTTTTTAAGGGGGTTTTCCGCAATTTTTTCATCTACCAGAAAAGCAGGAAACAATTTTAATTTTGTTAAATCCCAGGAATGTTTGGTTGGTTATTGTGGTATGTCACTTTGCGCAAATAGTCAATTAGAGCCAAAAGGACTTTATCTTACCAAGGCCTGACCACTCGTCAGCTGTATTGCCATAAATGTATTTAATAATGAAACAAATGTGTTTACAAAACGTTTATATACAACCACACTGAAAAATACTATGCGTTACTGTTCGTCGCACAATATAAATAGTGTTGTAAGAGTACACGAATTCAAGGAAATACACTCCAGACAGTACTTGGTTCTTTCAAAACTTTTCAATACAGTAAAAAATATTTGGCTATACTCTAAGTACTTAAAAATGACCTCGTGCAGTCTGGGAGAATTTGTGATGTTAACTAGTGTGTCGTGTGTAACGGATGCATACAAAGAATTTGTGATGTTTACTTATGTGGCATACGCATACAAAGATTTATTTTTGCAATGAAATGTTGCTCTAATAGTAGCTGCAGCTGACGAATGCTCTGTAGCTTTGAACTTGTAGCTTTGAACTTTGCGCTTCAAAATCAAATGCAAAGACAACTACAACTAAGTATTCTGTTAACACTACTTTGACTCCACTACTTATTCGTAACCTTGTACCACAGCGACTATTCTTTTCCTCACTTAAGCATACAAAATTTGTTGTCCATACATATCCAAAGCTTACAGTTACTTCACTGATGGCTCCAAATAGAAAGGCACGGGTGCGGGAATATACATTGATGATTTGTACATCAGAAGGTCAGATAGACTTCCTGACGACTGCAGTGTATTTCAGGCGGAGGTTCTGGGGATTTTTAAGGCCGTGGAATTGGTAAGGAGCAACATTATCAAAGGCTCGGAGGTCACTATTTATGTGCACAGCCAGACGGCCCTTAGGGTCTTGATGGGCTGTTATGTGAACTCCAAGCTAGTGTATTGCAGGAGGGCTCTAGGTGATAGCTTAGGGGAACATGTAGTGAGACTGTGCCGGGTACCGGGTCACTGCAACATCACCGTTGGCGAGACTGAATTTGAAAATGGCGGATCCTTATTGTCTGTAGTCGGTCAGGCCTCCAATTGGCTTCTACTTTTAGAGAATCAGGTAATGAGTTTTGAACGGGACTAATCGGGCCTGGCAGAACCGCACGCAATGCGGGGTATCGCGCGCGCTGTGGCCGGTGCTTAGAAATTCAGATTCGGATTCGCTGCTGGGTAGGAGTAGGGCCTGGTCAGGACCGTGATAGGTATTATTACGGGCCACTACATGCTAGGAAGGGATGTGAGAATCGGACCTTACTTGTCGAATATATTAAGGTTGTATGAGGACCCAGAGGAGTTGAAGACAGTTGAGCACTTTCTGTGCCACTGTCCCAGGCTACAAAACAGCAGGTTAAGAAGGCCAGGTAGTAGATTCCTGCGCGATGTCTCCAGGGAGATGTGTCGAACTGCGGGCTCGAAAATCTGACAGGATTCGTAATGGGAATGACATGTTTGCGCAGCAGGAGACTGGGAACTGGGAACATTTAGGGCAGCTTTCTGTTTAGTGGGGGTTGCTTGCTTGTGCAGTCCAATTTTTGTCTTCCACTATTTTCTCTTTTCTTGTGCTTTTTCTCTTTATTTCTCCTATTCGTTCACTAAGAAATGCGTCACAAAGGGCCATATTGGTCTCTGCGTGAGGGTGAGAAGTTTACTTCGCACAAGTCTTTCTACCTAGCCTAATTTTATAGATTGGTGTCATGTAGTGCTGCGCGTAGCATTTAGTTACGAAAGATAATGCGTTTGGTTAGTTTTTACAAACGTAGGTAAATAGTTGTTGGTAAAATATAAATAAAGTTTTTGCTGGATCGTTATTAGCTAATATGCTTGTGTTAAGTGAAATACAAGCATATAAAGGCCCATGAGCCCCACTATCGAAAATTCCTCCTAATTCCACTAATGTAAAATAATGTAACTTTAAGACCAAAATGGACGCAAATAACTCTCATGTTGCTATATAATTCTTCATACACAGAAAAAATAAAAATTGGTTTCAATTAAAAAATTTGTGATATTAATTAAAAAATTAATTTAATTTGCACCAAATTAATCGCATCAATTACACGTTTAATTCACTTGATTAAACGTATAATTCAGTTGATTAAACTTTTAATTCACTTGATTAAACGTTTAATTCACTTGATTAAACTGTTTATTAACACTGATTTTATTTTTGATTAGTGCTTTAATTGGAGAACCATTTGCGAGAATTTTTTTCTGTGTAAATAAGGAATGTACCAAAATTAACCCTAATTTTACGCTTAACAATCGAAAATTTGGCAGAAATATCGTCAAAACCTAATTGCAAAATTTTGGAGCTGTCGTTCTAAAATAAATTATCGCTTTCCCTTAATGCTCGGAACTCAACTGGGACAAACGACGAATTTCGCCCAACACGACGAATTTTTCAGTAAAAATTCACTTAGTAAATTTGTCCTATGAAGCACAATTAGGGACGGGCAATAAATATCGATATATCAAAATATCGATATTTATAAAAATCATAACCGATATATAACGCCGATATTAAAAATAACGATATATCGATATTTATCTACGACTATCGAATTCGATATTTTTAAGATCTCTTTATAATAAAATTCAACATTTTAACCGTTGCACAACTGCTTACAATACTGTTGTTTTTTAAGAATTGTTTTTTAATATTAAGCAAATCATGGCGCTTTTCCATTGTACTTTTTCATAGATTACACAGTTTAGTTTTGTCTCGGTTTTTTAAGAGATGACAACAAAAAAATAAATGTTCTGGAAAGGGTTCCTAGAATTATGCAAAGAATCGCCTTAATTATGGCGTATTAGCAGCCATGAAAGTTGGAATGTTAATAATAATTAATTTCAGCATGTTCTTATATATTAAAAATAAAATATTGCACAGTTTACTTGTAAAGTGTGTGTCACAAGTTTCGGCAGTATATAATCCGGCATTATATAATCTCAATTAATTTTTTTAGATTTCATATGGCGAATAAATAAAAATTTTTTTGTAATCTTTACTTTTTTTTATTGTAAATTTACCTGCCGGTCCCTCGATTTCAAACGAAAACTTCGTTCTCATAACATACTTTAAAAATTTTAAAATTGGTTTTTGTTTTAAATAAAAGTTAAGCGAATGAAAGTTTCGTTCGAAATCGATGGACAGGCAGGCAGTAAATTTGAAATTAAAAGAGACAACAAAAGGTAGAATGGAATTACATGTAATATGTTTGTACATATGTAAATATGTATTGACATACATATATTAAGTTTTTAAATTTGGTAATAATTTCAACTTAATATGTTCGATACATCGATATATCGATAATTTTAATTAATATATATCGATACTCTTAACAAATGTCGATACGATATATATCGATATATTTTTTTAATTTGCCCATACCTAAGCACAATAACGAAGAATAACTAGCAGCTTTTGCAATTAAGAAAGTTGATTGCTGTTTGTGCAATGATAGAGATATAGTGTGACCATATAAAAAACAAGTTAGAGTGCTATATTCGGCTGTGCCGAATCTTTGATACCCTCCACCGACAGGAGTGGGCTCTATATGATAAATACATACATATATATTCTTAACTAAGCTTCACAAAAACGGACGTCAGCATTAAAATTGGTTGCAGTTTGTAACTATATTAAATTACTGACCGACAATAAGAAAATTTTTTGCGTTTCTTGTTAGAACTTTTAACTGGCTTGAGTAAAATATCATGATTCGTAAAAGTTTTAGCCAAACTAAAATAATTTTTAAGGAGGGTAATTTGTATTGGACCTATGGTAAATTATGGACCAATCATCTCAAAATTTTAAAGACTGATTTCTGGTATTACAAAAAATAAATTAGAATAAATTTCAATACAGCAGTGTAATTAGTTTTAGCGTTAACAGTGAATTTCACAAATTTGCATGATATTTTTTCTGGCCATATGAATTTAAGTAAAAAGTTCACCGCAATATCTATATCTGTGATGGTTTTAGGCGAATTTAATTTTTTTCCCAAAGTGGGATTTATTTGGTTTTAGGCGTACAAAACGGTTTTCCGCGAGAAGGGTTTATATGGGGCCTAGTGTATATTATGGACAAATCTTAACGAAATTTGACAGTGTGATTTCTCGTCCTATAAAACTGTGACGTACCAAATTTTGGTATTATAGCGTTATTTATTACGGGTTTAGGCGTACTAAACTGTTTTCCGGGAGTAGGGTTTATATGGGACCTAGTGTTAATTATGGACCGATCTTCAAAAAATTTTGCAGTGTGATTTTCGGTATTATAATACTGTGACGTACCAAATTTAAGTATGCTAGCGTTATTAGGTGTACTAAGCTGTTTTCCGCGAGAAGGGTTTATATGGGGCCTATGGTCAATTATGGACCGATCTTCACGAAATTTAACAGTATGACTTGCAGTATGAATTCGTGCAAAATTTTATGTCATTCCGTGCATTATTTCACCATTTATGTTAGTTTTTGTATCAAAATTATCAATTTTTTTAGGGTGGTGGTTCAACATTTTGATTCATAGTTCTGATCCTACTAAACCGATGTTGCTGGATTTGAATCCCAAACTGATTAGGATAACTACAAGCAATGTGAGACCAAGTTTGTTCTTTTCTTTTGCGTTTTTCGAAAGTGAGCGTGTTTTCAACAGACGGACAGACAGACGGACATGGCTAAATCGACTTAGAATTACTCAAGGAGCCAGAATATATATACTTTATGGGGTCTTAGATGTATAATAAAAAAGTTTCACACGGAATAACAAACTTAGTATACCCTCATTCACCACAGTGGTGGTGGAGGGTATAAAAACCTATTTTTATGGCAAAATACTTTGTATATTTATTAAAAATGTTTCTAAACTAAAACCAAACATGGTCACCTGATACAGATTTGTTCGTCGTTCGCCGGCATATGAAATAAAAATAAGTCTATTGCAAAGTCGCGGCGTATGATGAATTTCGGCGGACGCTATTACTGAGTGTATTTTCATAAACACCAATATGTTTTATTTTTTGCGACGAATATTCGCGGCCAAAACTTCGTCATTCATCCCAGTTGTGTTCCTAGCATAAGTCCTATTATCGAAAATCACTTAAATTTAAAATGTTTGCAGTTAAAAAAAATAAGCAAAAATAACGCTAATGGCAGTCAAAACGTTGTTTCAAAAATTTTTAATTAAAGCACTACACCATCATAGGCGGGACTGAAAATTGAATCGATTTAACGATAATCCTTCGTTGTCTGGACGTGCACTTTAAGAGATAATTTGATCAGCTTAGGTACCTAAGCTTCAATTGTCTTGAGAACGAAGTCTATTGAAAATCGATAAGAATCAGTCCATTATTTTCTTGCGCTTATATCATCAAAAGTCAGCCCCTTGTAATTATTTATAGAAAATAATGATTAAACAAATAAGGATTATTTTTCATAGTTGACAATTTTGTTGTTTTATTGAAAATGTTGCCTTCTAAAGCCAACTCTGTTCAGTATTTCGTGCGAAATGTTTTCAAGCTCAATATAAAAAAAATTTCTGTGAAATACAAACGAATAAAATGCTAATAGAGTTGTACTCTATTTATACATTAAAAATGTTTTTTATACATTCAAAATGTTTTTTAACATTTTTATTTTCCGTGCGAAACAAGTGCAGCTCATATTATTTCGCACGGAATTTTAAGCAACAGCTTATCAGTTTTTGTAATTTGTCATTTTGTATTTGTAAAGTGGGTTTTATTACCAGCGTTTTACAAAGAAAAATGAAGAAAAGTGCTAAAATGAATTATTATTTATTTATTTATTTATTTCATATTTATTATAATTAAAATTACAATAAATCTTAAAACTAAAAGCACTAGCAGCAATGGCTATCGGCTTAAAAAATTAATTATAAAATTATAAAATTTTAGTTTTCATGTTGATTATCAAACAAAAATTCTGATAGTGCATAGAAAATATTCCTAGAAAATATTGAAGGAATAAGACTATTAAAGTATGAAAGCTTTTTAAATTGTAATTTGACTTAGAAAACCCATTCGAATTAATATGAAAATTTGAAATTATAAAAATAATATTGTTTTACTTTTTTAATGACAATTAAAAGAAAAACATGATTTTTGTTTACCTTTGCAAAACAATGTTGTATACTTGCAACTAATAAAAACGTTAAGTTTTGAAAAGGCATAATGCAAAAAGTTTGGTTAAAGCAATAACATTATCCTTGACAACTATAATCTAGGTATATGTGACCTACGGAGATAAAGAATTTCCTGCGTGTACTGTTTTTCTTGTTATTTAGACATTTTGCCCTTTTTCCAAACAAAATTCGGATATTCAGGATGGCGCAAAAGTAACGTTATGAGCAATTTAATGAATGAATTTTTTTTTTACTGATTTTATTTAACGTTGGCATTTATTAACATTAAGATTATAGTTTTGAAATATGTTCACATTATGTTTTGAAGATAAATGGTGCTCATTGTTTGCTTAGACCAAATGTGCCCTTTCCAGAGCATTTTCCATAACTTTTTCAAAATTCGAGGTTCAAGTGCTCTGACTTCTCGCCTTGAGCTCTAGAATAGTTCTTGTCTTACGAATATTTAAATACTCCTCACCTTTCAGGTAACCTCAAAGAAAACAAGTAAGTGATATTCGGCTATGACGAATCTTATATATACCCTTTACCATAATGCGATAAAGTAGAAAATTATATAAATACCGTTCTTAATAAATAAATACTTCTTTTTTGTGCCACGCCCACATCTCCAATACCGACCACATTTTGTCGGATGTTGTTAATTGATAACCAAGATGCTTGTCCCTAATTTAGAAAATTTGGCTCTTTTCTTTCTCCAGATCTACAGCAATCTGTAACGCCTTTGTATAGGAATTGCCACGCCCAATTCTGCAATCCCGCCCACATTTTGTCGGATGTTGTGTATTTGCTTGTACACACGGAAAAAACTCAATGTAAAATTATGGAAAACAACGTATGATTTAACATTTTTCGGTAGAGATGTTGCTTCGTAGTCACTTCACGTTAATTTAACATTAGTCTACAATAATTTGCGAACAACATTTTTTACTTTTAAGAAACTTTAATTCATGTTAATTTAACTGTCCAGTAAAGTTAGAGCAAAATGACATTGGTTTTGAAAAAACATTATAAATCACGTTGCATGAAAGTAATTTCAAGTTGAAACAACCTGAATTTCATGTTGAATTAATTTGATTTGAGTGTAAAATAGCAGTGGGAAGAAGCTCTAGAGACAGCATATGTATTTATTTTAGATTAATTGAATTCTAAACACTTACCCCCGGAATCTGAGAGAGAGAGAGAGGAGAGAAAATATTATTATTTTTTATTCTGTTATACATGATTCACACACCCTTATGTTTACAGAAGCAATTACAATTAAAAGACACCAGCAGAATGTCCCGATATGGTTCTGAATATTTAATGTATTTGACTTAGCAATTTAACAAAAAGAATATGGGAATTATTCTTTTTTTAAAGAATTTTAAATATGAAAATAAGAAAATTTACGTTTTTCTTTTGATGGACGGACGGACGGACAGATGGACTTCGTAATTTTTCTTTATATAAGGATTTAAAATAGATACTTTATAAGGTTTACGATATAAAAATCTCAAACCGACTGACAAAGTTATATATACCCTGTTAACTTCGGTGATGGGTATAAAAACCCTAATCTGAATCGGGCAAAGGCGGATTATTCGTTCTCAAACAAAAAGAGCCGTAGTTGGACGAGCTCTATGAGCTGCGGCCCCATCTTGTTGGAACTACATTTCTGGATTGTTCTCTACCTCGGACCTTAACAAATTTTCAATCAGTGCCCGGTATGGAATGTCATTCACATTAGGTAACCGCAACTTGTTCGTCATGTTCGAAAAATATGGTCCAAGAATCCTTTCTGAAGTTATTCCACTGTGCATTTGATGTTCAACAACTGTTCTTGGATTTTTGCTGCCCCATATTCTACAAAAACATTTTTTTACTCTGCTTGTGCTTTTTAACTTGTTATTTTCATCTTTTCACCTTTTCAGATGACGATTTCGATAAACATTACATTTTCAACTGGCTGTAGGGCATTTAATGTTTGACCTAAAACCTCCACTTTTTTCTACTTGTTATAAAAAGTCTTAACCATTTTTTTTATTCAATTCAAGCCGGTTTGTTGTTGGCAAAAATTCTGTTTTATTCTTTATTGTTTATTTTTATTATTTTTTTTTTGTTTCTTTTTTGGGCTCAAATTCTTTCTCTTTTAAAATTTTTTTTTTTGTTATTGTATCAAAATCAAAATATGTGAAATAAAAAAAATCGTTGATTTTTTGTTTACGAATTTGATTGATGTGATCCAGTTTGAAGACTCTCTCATACTTGTACGTACCACAGACTATAAATATATATGTACATATATTTATAGTCTTTGCTTGTACTACCTAGCCCTGTTTGTTAAATTATAGGGTGCTTTTTTAAGCCCAAAAGATCTTTAAATTGTAAAAAATAGCACAGAATATTCAATTTTAAAGGAATGATTTTTTGTTCGATCTTAATATTTGAAAATGCTTTTAGGAATATGGGCACCGCTGCTATTTTTGTGAAAGCGCATTCTGGACATTTAAATTAAAATAAAGGTCCGTGTTAACCTCTCCTGGCGAAAGTGATGGGCATTGAAAAAGAACATCGCTGTGTTTTCGATGCAATGCATCGCATACAGGCATCGATGTTTTATCGATATTTCGCAATATAAAATGATGTTTTCTATACATCGATTTATTTTTTTTTTTTTTTTTTGTAACATAAGGGATATGAATATGGTTCATAAAAAACAGGGATTTAATCATTTAAATAAAGCTTTATTACGTTTACATTTATAAAATGCAAATTAAATTCAATGAACTTAAGCCTAATTAAAATATCTAAATTTGGATTAAAAACCATTAACAGTTCAATAAAATAACCACAATACTAATTATTATTTATAAAAAATAATCCATTTTTTGGACCTTTCCTTAAGGGCATAACAAACCACACAAATTGCTTGGCAAACATGCACTTTGTTTTTGCTTCTGTTTGGCAATAAACAGCAGAATCATATTTCGTACAAACATTAATTTTTCATATTTGTTTTGTTTTCAATGAATGCTGACGACGATTGTGCTGCGGCCAGTTTTGCTCGCTATTTGTTTAAAACGCAGAAGAAATATAAAGTAAAAAAAATAATTTTTAGTAAAGAGTGCTCTTAACAAAAAGCTGTTTGGGGCAAACAATGCTGCTAAAAAATTATAGTTTACGGCTGAAAAAGATTTTGTTGCTTCTTCTTCTACGTCTTAACTCTATAAATTTTTCGCTAAAAATTATTACTTTTAGCACTAGACACAACAAAAAGTTTGACAAACATCCAACATGTCTGCCAAATATTAAACATTTTTAATATTTCTACAAACATCGCTCCAAATGTTTGTCCAAACAGAAAACACCACAATTAACAACACAAAATATTTGCACAAACGCAAAATTTTGACGTGTTCGCCAAGCACTTTGTGTGGTTTATTATGCCATTAAGTTTTATACATGTGATTATTATCCGGCTTGTTGCTTCTGATTCCATAGTTTATATAATTATTGTGTGTGTATGGGCTTTGAATGTGGTGAGTATTTGTACCAGGGATGTTAAATTCTGTACCAACTTCCAAAAAAAATGTACTTTTTGGACCTTCACGGTACCATTTTTTTTTTAATTTATTAAAACAGCAAAAAAGTACATTAAAATGCAATTGTACGCAAAAAAACAAAAAATGACAAACATTGAAAACAATGAAAAATGGAGAAATTTTAGAAATGGATTTCAAAACTTTACAGAATTGTGGGTTGTTAAATGTGAAAGTTATAAAAATAAAAAAAGCAGGATATGAAAAATTTCTTTCGCATATATTTGTTAAGTTAAGTAGTACTTCTATATTTAAAAAAAAAAACAATGCTGATGTTTTGCTTTTAGTGTCATCGTCTGTGGTCAAAAGGAAACAAAAGTAGTAGCACAGATTCTGAATAATGT
Source organism: Pollenia amentaria (assembly GCA_943735925.1). Taxonomy (NCBI): domain Eukaryota; kingdom Metazoa; phylum Arthropoda; class Insecta; order Diptera; family Polleniidae; genus Pollenia; species Pollenia amentaria. Next base: position 174,022,078 of record OX031010.1, on the reverse strand, counting down.
TGCCTTCTCTGTGGGTACCATAATTCACCATTTACAATATGGCAAGTGAAAGGCAGACAGACGAAGTTTGTAGGCGAGAGACATGGTAAAAGGGGACTAAGCGCTCTATACACCACAATTCTAGTCGCATATTTAAGCGCATGTTACATAAACAATTTGTTGTACAACATAAATGCAATGAAAAAGACTAAATAATTTGTTTTCTATACTAAAAATTCAAAAAGGGGGAACTATGACAAATTTTTAAACTGTACCAAATGAGTCACGGTAGCACCACGGTACTTTAGAAGGTCAAAATGTACCAAAAAAAGTACAATTGTACCAACTTTAACATCCCTGATTTGTACGGTTTATTACATTATTATTTAATAGACGCATATTGTTGATGTTCATCGATCGTGGAATAAAATTAGCTGTACAATTTGGTAAAAAAACCATAATTTTGCCTCTTTGCGGAAGTTTCCTTAAGTTCATTATGGTTTGAAACATATGGGCATTTCCATGAAAATGTCAATCACGACTCAAAAAATAAGAAGCCTTGAAACTTTTTTTCAAATATGTTAGAAAGTAAAAAAAAACTTCCAAAATTTACTATGTAAAGGATTCTATAGCTTATTACAATTTTGGAGAGCAAAAAATAAAAGTTTAGGCTGACTATCTCTTTGATTCGTTTTTAGTAACTGCAATCAACAATTTTCACTTTTCTGCCGATTAAATACAGATATCGGTAACATTGGAATTATACTTTAAAATTAATGTTACATCAACAATGAATAAGATCCAAGAGGAAAAAACAAATATATAGTTCGATTAGCGGTATACTTTTTGGTTTGTTTTGGACGATATTCTAATGTCACATACGTTGTGCAAAAATATCATTTGTCTATTTGATTTGTATTTGATCAGTCGTACGTGTTTTAAAATAAAAGTTTAAAGCAAAATATTTGTGGGAAAAAAATATTGATCGGATTATTTTTTGGTATAACAAAATTTTTATAAGCTTCGGTCGTCACGTACGATATTGTAAGTGCTATAAATGCAACATAAGGTATCATTTTATTATGTTGGTATTTAGTTAAAATTGGTTATAAACTTATTCTATTGCAATCTTAATCATCTAACCAAATATTATTGTAATCGGACCATTTTTGACCATAGCACCTATACAAGTACTACTCCCGAAAATCGCTTTTACCGACATTACTTCCTTATAAATGTTGGTATTGCTATCAAAATTGGCTATAATATTTTTTGCTTTTTAGGTTCAAAATTAACCATAGGTCCCATAGAAACCCCCTTCCTAAAATTGATTAGGGGCACGCAAATCTCATATAGATGAAGATATCTGAAAAATATTAGGCACAAATAACTTTTATATAATTCTTAACTTAATAGCATAATTCTGCTCTGGCGACCATTAATGTCCATGGGTAGAAAATAGGACACACTTTCAAAAATTTGTTTTTAAAATATTTTCGTGTATTATCATATGGTTGGGCTTGACCGACTATACTTTCTTTCTTGTTTGTGTTAAGTTTTCGTATTCATATATTTACCAAAAATATATTTCATACCTTGTAAATACTAAAGGAGAAAAATCTGTCACGTACGGTATGTCACGACCGATATTACATTTTGTTAATTATAAATCCAACCAGAAAATTAAAAGAAAAGAAAAATACCTCCCACAATTCGCCAACTTTCGCATTTTTTTAACATTGACCTCAAAATCACTTCCGCTTTATGTCACGTACGATATACACCTATTTTGCGAGATAGTTTGGATAACAAGATTCCGAATGTGATAAATATTTTTTTTATATATAGTACACTCTAAATGAAACATAATGATAAAAAATGTTTTCAGTTACTACTATTTGTGCAAAATCACTATCGCTCTGAAGGCGGATAAATGTCACGTACGATGACATGGAAATGCTTTTATGATATACATTTATTCGCACAGATGCTTAAGCTAGCATATGCATTTAATGGTTAGACGTTGTATACTATGGGTAAGGTTCACCCTTTTGTTAGTTCTGTCGGTCTTAAAAAACACCTTTTATTAATAAACCAAATTTCTGTTATAAAAAATTTGATTTGATTGAAAGAGGCGTTAGTTTAAAATGTTTTTTTTTTTTTGTTACTGCAAAGAAAGTTGTTTTTGTATTCATTTCAATTTGTTAAGATGTGAATATTAAAAAAAAAATATTTGAGATTATTTTGTTGTTGTTATGTATTTTTGATCTTATCTAAATTAAATTTATCATAAAAAAATTTACATAAGTGTGACATGTTTCTCATTCCGTATTAAAATCAAAAAAAGGAAATTAAAAATTGGATTGATTTTTGTGAAGGCAACAAATAAATAAATTATTATTGTTCGGTTGAAAAAAAAAAAAATATTTAAATAACTCATTTAATTTCTGTTTAATGTCACTTAGAAGTGATTATCGTATTTTACACTATGAAGTGTTAATTGATTTTATTTTCAAGTGATTCATAAATACGTAAATCTTTTTTATTATAGAAATTAGCAATTAATTTTTAATTTTAAATTTAACTCGTTTGCTTGTGAAATTAATAATAAGTTTTTAGCACCGGAACTATTTGTTGCTGTTTTTGATTGATTACTCATTTTACTGTATTCAAATTAAATATTTCAAATTCGAAATATCTGCAAACGAAATTCATTTGTCTGAACAAGTTAAAATCTTTAGCTTGTCAAATTTTGGATATCGGTATTGGTGGTTAAAGTCTCTTATTTGGCAATAGGCCCTACATGCGGTGTTAAGGTTGGGCCGATTCTTAAAAATTTGTTTGCATCATTTGTTCCACACCAACGATTAAATCTATATTATGTAAATTAATTAAATCGTATTTAATTACAGATTGATTTTTTGAGTTTTATATGAAGTCTTATTTAATTAAGATAAAAGTATGGTAGCACTACTAAATACAAAAATATATAAACAAATGTAGTTATTTACAAGGTGGTCTCAAAAAACAGCTGGTTGTTATTACTTTGTCTGTTGTTTTTGTATTGATTTGATATTGAGGCCACCTTGCTAAGTTAATCCAATGGAAACTTAAGTTGAATTTAAATGTTCCACATCGGAGACTTAACTTTCATTTAAGTGTTTAGTGAAGAAGAGAATTTTGTATTTAAAACGATTTTAAACATAAATGCGTTTTAATGTCTATCCTGAAAATTTGCCATTAATATCAAGCAAACAATTTGTATTAATTAATTCATTTATTAATGATGTGCTAATAATCCCAATTTTTGAATAAAACACTGAAAAAAGGGGAATGTAAGAAAGAAAAATTTACTGTTTATTGTTGTGTCTTTGTTGAAGCTTTGATATTGTTACATGTAAGACCTGAGTGTTTAAAATTTTTATTCACTTTATGGTCTTACTCGTATAATATGTTTAGCTTTTCTAAAGTATTTGGAAAAAGTTTCCTGACGAGCTGGCCTAAGCAACCAGCGAAATGCGCATAGAAACTAGCTTTCCCACAACAATAAATTTCAGTGTTTTCATTTAAAAATTGGGGTTATTAGCTCATCATTAATAAATGAATTAGTTAATAACAATATTTTTGTATTTTTAATAAATTCGTTTTAACAATATTTTAGCGCAAAAATCATTATTTAGTGAATTAACAAACAAAAATTGCATTTAAAGCTGTAAACACATGAGAAAACATAAAACGCCTGATTCGAATATCGATTTTTTTTATATTCGAAAATAACAAAACCGACTTGTTTTTATGACACCAAATGAAACCAATATTGGTTTGAAAAAACGACTTGGATTCTATGACACCCCTGTATATGCAAATTAACATAATATGGATTTCAATACTATCCTCAAAATTGAACATTAGTGTTTTATGATTAACGATCACGCACGCTCACGAGGAAAAGCAATTTAATTACGAACACTAACGAACGAGGAAATTAAAACATTCCCAATATCAACAAGGAAAACTTTTTGTTATCAAACACGATCACTCACGAAGCCATCGCAAAGTCTTACAATCAATCGCACTCACGATAGGTTTTATTAAAAAAGTAAAGGGTCTGTTCTTAAGATCCGTTAGAGCTTGAAATTGTAAAAATTTTATTTTAACCAACAATAATTTTTTATTCGAAAGATCAATACATGACATTAACAATTGATAATGATTTCGAGCATATGGGGGACTGTTGTGTACGAAACGCATTCTAGACGTCCAATTTTGGGCAACTTTTCAAGCCTTGATTGCCGTATGTCACGAAAAACATGAACAATCTTGGCCTGTGGGGTAGACGCCCCCCATCAAAAAACAGAGACTTTACGTAGCCCCGCAATAAATTATTGAACGTTGTAAAATCATACGACCTGGGAGCCCAATTGACAGATATATTTCTCGAAATCATCTTATCGCCAAATTTTGATATTTGCGGTCGCTTTATGAGACGTAGCGCCATACTTTTAAAGCCGCAAACAAAAAATTACACTTTGCGACAGGATAAAACCAACTCGAAATGTTATATCGGTAAAAAAGAAGTTATACGTGTCCCGGCGTTTCGCTGGGTCAAGTCTGGGAATCGAGATATATCGATTTGAAGTTAGTAACTATCATATAGGGGAAATTGTGACCTTTGGTGGTCTTTTTTTTACATAACTCGAGAACCACCAGTCCGATTTTGCTGAAACAAATTTAAAAAAATTAGGAATTACAATTCCTTTAACCTGTTCATACAACGTTTCGCTACATAAGCAACAGTTTCGCAGTTATAAATAAATGTATGAAGAAAAAAACAATTTTTTGCCTAAAAAATTGAATTTTTTTATTTTTAATTCATTAAAAATCCAAAACGGTAAAAAAAAGTATCAAGTCCTATTACTTTAGACATAGATCATGAAAATCGATGGACGCGTTTCGCCTTTATTCACAATTAAGTGAATGTATCTCATTTTGACTTATTTTGAATTATTTCGCAATATAAATAAAGGTATGAAATTTATACCTTCAATTAATTGTGAATAAAGGCAAAACGCGTCCATAACTTCAAATCGATATATCTCGATTCCCAGACGTGACCCAGCGAAACGCCGGGACACGTATAACTTCTTTTTTACCGATATAACTTTCCCCGGTAGTTTGAACCCTTCCCGATCACTGACCCCTACCATTTGTCTCACAGTGTTATTGATTTACCGCTTCATTTAAAGTAACGCAAAAAATAAAATCCGATGATGCCACCAGTAGTAATGCTGACCAAATATTTTCTTGATATAGTGGACTCCGTTCCGGATTGGTCTCACTTAGGGATGCCAATCGGGACTGGCTTTAGTAAATCCCGGGTTTCGGGATTTAAAAAAACCAAATCCCGGGATTTTTCGGGATTCGGGATTTTTGAAAGTCAAAACGTAAATGTTTGGATACCTCGATATTTATTCAAAAAAAAAAACGTCTTTAAAAGAGGTTTACAAACAAAAGTTTTATGATTCATTTAATATAACAAAGTTGTTTAATGATTATGTTGATTACTAAAATTAAAAATTGTGATTATTTTCTTAGTTAATGGTTAATTTAATTAAGAATATAATAATAAAACAACGTACGATTTCCAACAATATGTTTATTGATTTAATTAAAAAATTATTAACGTTAAATCTATATTTAACTCAATTACCTCAGTTGTTTCATACTTAATAAAAAAATAATTAATAAAGTAATTGAATGGAGCAAACTAGTAATTGATTTATTTGTAAGATTCTATTAAAAATGTTTATTAAGTGAACTAAGATGAATAATTGAAATTCGAAATTAGATAACAAAATAGACCATAAAAATCTCATTTTAACAAAAACACACTTTTTATACCCACCACCACTGGTGGTAAGAATTATGTAGTGATTAAATAATTTCGTGAAATCGCTCTATAAATTACCTTAGGTCCCTTGCCCACACAAGAGTAAAGTTTCAATCTTGCATTTGGAATACCAGTGGAATCAATTAGAAAATAATACCACACGGACTTTTGGTTTTTCTTTTTGTTTGTGCATTTCAAAAGACATTTAGTTCTTTAATTAATTACCTTTTTTAATTATTTTCAGCACATCTCTCATTAAAATATTATAATTTGGTAGACACGCTTAAAAAGAATTACAAAGTTCAACTGTCTTCTTTCATTTTTAATGGCAGTATTAACGGAGATAATCGAATAAATATAAAAGATCAATATTGTGTTCCCTATCCTCTCAAGGGAGCAGGTCATGATGAATTTTTTTTTATTAAAAAATGTAAAACAAAAAAATTTAATTAACAATTTTGGGATTGACTAAATCCTGAAAGTCCCGGGATTAAAAAATTCAAGTTCCGGGATTTGGGATTCACTGAATCCCGAAAATCACGTCGACCAATTATCTTTCCGAATCCACCACTTTGCGTTAAATTGGCATCGATTTGGTTTTGCATATTGTTGCATATTTTGGTGAAAATGCATATTTTTGCATATTTTGATTTTCACTGCATATTTTTTTTTTTTTTTTTTTTGTTGCATATTTCGACATTCTTAAGTTGGATTTTTGTTTTAATTTCCATATTATAAAAAGAAGTACTTCATAAAATTTATAAATACACAAAAAAAAAATTTAATTCTCTAAAAAAAAATTATTTTGGAGCTTTGCTTAAAATACAAAATTTTTCACGATTTCAACAAAAGATCTTTCTATTTTTAACCGATGCAGCACCTCCTAAGTACCTTTTTTAACCCATTTTTCGCCACACAAAGTAAACTGACAATAAAATAACGAAATAAGATTTTAAGTAACTGCTAAAAAAAACATTGCAACAAAAAACCGAAACAAAAAAAAAAACAAAAACGATTAGCTGACACGGTTACTTTAACTTTTCTACAATTACGGTCGGATAATTCTGAGAAACCCTCATTTGTGTTGTTGTTGTAAAAGGTTTGCTGTCATCGAAAACTGTTCCCTTCCGTTTGATAAAACTGTTCCTGAGTTGACAATATTTGGCCGAACAAGACTCGGTTGGTTCGAGTACAAAGATCAAATTTTCGTGGGAACCTCTCATTTATCTCTTAAGGTGGTGAAGGGTATAAAACTTCAAGCTGTTTTTCTCCCTTCTTGTTAGACACTGTGCCACCGAAAAACCTTTAAAGTCGTCTTAAATTACATGCCCAAATTTGTAACTAAATGCATCAAGTTATTTCTATATTTTTTTTAGTTACTTTCCATATATGAAGCGAATATAATTTTCCATAAAAAAGCCTTGTAAAATATATTAATTGACCACATGCTAATGTTTTTTTTTTATATACAGCAAAAAATCAATCAAATTCAGATAGACAGCCTTAGAGATGTATTATATGAACTGGACTTCTGATCATCTATGAAAATGTACATAATTCAATTGACCTAATTTTATTTTATTTATTATTTTTAATTTTTTTTTTTTGTTTTTGCTAAAACTATAAAATATTTTGTTACTAAAATATAGAAAACTAAAGACATAAATCGTTAAAATCAACAACAGCAAATTAAAAAAAAAACCTTGGATTTTGTATTGATTTTGATGAAAATTATTGTGAACAGAATATTTTGTTACAAATTTATAGTTTAACTAAAAAAAGAAAAAAAAAATGAATAAAATTGTGTGTCTGAGCAGCGACATAATAAAAATTATAATAAAATGTTCAACAAAAAAAAAAAAAAAGTTCTTCTGTTCGGTATTATTACAAAATACATTTTCATATTTTACATATTAGCCTAATATTTTTTTTTTCTTTAAAAAAAAAAAGATCTTTTAGATTTTTCTTTTTTTTACTTGAGATTTTTTTTGGGCCAAGGTTGTAAAATCTTTACCGAACATAAAATATGTATGAATTAAATTTATGTCTGTCGTCTTTATAAGAGATGTAAAGAAAATTGTGTGTTAAATTGTATAGCATTTTTAAATTGGAAATTAAATAAAAACTAATAGTGTCAAATTTTATGGGAAATAAATTATTTTGCTAATAAAGAAAATGTTACAAAAGTACTGAACAGCTGAGCAACTTAAGTACTTTTCCCTGTGGTCTGGATTTACGGGGTTTTTTGTAAATCACTTCACATTGAGTTGAGAAATTTTTGATATAAAAGTTTTAAAATTTTTAAAAATTTGTACGAAAATATTTTTTAAGTGAGGAAACGTGTTTTACAAAATAAGGAGGTTAATGTAGAATTTTATACCCTACACTTCCCCCAAATGGTAGGTAGGGAAACATTCTAATTTTAGTCCTCTTTTTGGTGTTACATTCTGCGGAGAAAAACGTGCAACCAATATTTGGCACGGCAGGTTGAAATTAGCAGGGGTTCCTCCTTTCTAAGATGGTGATCGCTTCTGACCAAAGATCGTACTTGTTACCACAGAAAGCAATACGCTCTGGGACTTTTCTTCTGGTCTGGTTATTGGTATGGCTTTTGCGGGCTTATTCCCAAAATTGCGGGAAAGGAGATCTAAAAAGTCAGCTACACGGGCTGATTTTCCACGTATTGAAGGGAAGATCAACTTGCTGGCAGATCGCCCTAGGTAGTGTGGCTAAGCAACAGATGCTGCAGCACCGCAGTGTAGATAGATCCTGCTCTTAAGCAAAGGGTCGGCGTACTGGGTTCTGCCGAATTCTTAACGCTTAAAGTTGCTAACAAAGTGTGTTGGCTGCGGTCACACATGGGGGGCGTTAGTCAACGTATTTGATTTCCACCCAGTTGTAAGAGCACCATAGGATAAACTCGTAATGCAAATGCCCATGAACATATATTCCACAGCCCTACACCTTCATTCAACCTTGCCACACCCACAAGCCAAATAAGACTTCAAAAAGCGATCACAGTTAAAAATTATTTTTATTACTACTCAATCGATTTTGATGAAGTTAAACACCAACATAGAATTTTATAGCAGAATTGCTATACGCTATATTTTCACCAGAATTTTGGACCAGTAGTGCGATTCACTAACTTTTTTTACGATAATCGTATCGTTAAAATAAATATAACGAAAATTAATCGAATTTGCTATTCAATTACATTTTTAACGATATTCGATGTTGATTAAAGTCAGCTGTTACTTTGAGCAGTTTTTTTCGTTATTTTAACGACAATAATTTACGTTGTGTTTATTGAATCGATAAAGTGTATTTTATGTTTAAAGTGGCTGAGGCCCGACTTCTTGCATACATACTACATACATACATATGTATGCCAAAACAAAATTCAAAATGTACACAACAAATCAAATTATGAACAAAAATAAAATTCTAAATGTAAAATTCACAAAATCTATATATATAAAATTGTACGTTACTGACTCACTGACTGATTCATCATCGCACAGCCTAAACGCCTGAAGCTAAAAACTTGAAATTTGGACCAGAGGTTGGTCTCTCCCCAAATCGATCCACTAAGACGGGATTTTTGGAAATTCGAATGTTTAGGGGGTAAAAAAGGGCAAAAACGGGTACATTCGGTAACCTTATATCTCCAAAACTAAAAGAGATACAACAAAAAATTAATTATTTTCGTTATTCTTTAGAAAAATAAGCGGACAGGTGTCTGGTACTTTTTGGAAATTCTGCCCTTTAATAGAGTAAACGGGTAAAACCTGCATTTTGGTACTTTTTTCAACCCATGTATCTTTTAAACCCATAAACATAGAAATAAGGGTTATATCACATTTGAAACTTATCTAAAAAAAATCCAAATACGAATTTGGTACTTTTTCGAAATTCGGACGTTTAAGGGGTAAAAAGCGTAACTATTTTTGGTACATTTTTTATAACATTTTTTTTTATTTATTGACATAAACGTATTAAATTATGGGCTCCCACTACAATACTATTGAAATTTTTCATGCTTTAATGGGGAGAAAAAAAAGTACCAAAAGGTACTAATTTCTTACTTTAGCTTTTTGGTTCTACAACTGGCAATTTTTTTAGTTATCATTAATATTGGACCTAGAAACATTAACTTCAACATGCAATGTCCTTAGTGGATAAGAACCTATGAGGGTACTTTTTGCTCTTCAACTGGTACTTTTTGAATTTCTGTTAATATTAGACCTAGAAACATAAAATTAAACATGCAAAGTCCTAAGTAAATGAGAATTTTTTAGAGGGATCTTTTTGGTACTTTTCGTTCTTTAACTGGTACTTTTTTAATTTTCGTTAATATTAGACCTATTAACATAAAATTAAACATGCAAGGTCCTGAGTGAATGAGAATCTGTAAGAGTGGTCTTTTGGTACTTTTTCGTACCGTTAAGGCCTAGAAACATAAACTTTGGCGTAAAAATATGTCCAAGAAAGAAAAGGAGACGCTAACGAAGTAGCGGGCTAAATGCTAGTAATATATAAAACCAGTAAATCAATTTGGAAACGGTTTCTTAACTGAATATGTGAGTGGTTACAAAAAAAAATTGTTGCTCTATTATGATCACCAGTGAAAATGTTACTGCCTTTTGTGAACGAAGCTTAACAGTTTCATTGCAATAGCTGCAGTGGCAGGAGACAAACAATTTTTGAAGTAGATAAGTTTTTAAACCAAATTTGCTTGTTCATCGCAACATCATCATAACTTCAAAATATTTGGCCCTAATCATGTAAAACGCAACGCGGCGCCAAATAAATACATTGAAAGCAAAAACAATGTCATAAATATTTTGTAATTTTGTTGTTGCTTTTTACAGAAATTCACATTGTGTTGTGGCGTTGAAAATTTTAAAAATGTGCATGAATTTGTGTAGAAAGCAACAACAAAATTACAAAATATTTATGACATTGTTTTTGCTTTCAATGTTAATTCTTTAGCGTTGCGTTTTACATGATTAAGGCCTTTGTTTAACAGAAAACGACTTTTAGGTCTAAAATTTAACTGCCTGGCCGACAATGTCAACAAGAACATTTCTTTCGTATATTTATATTGAAAACAAAAACAAATTTTAATTTTTTATTATTGTTTTCTATATAGAAATGCGAAAGAAAAGTTCTTGTCGACATTGTGGGCCTGGCCGTAACGAAAACTTTATTCTTGGAGTTCAGTTCATATGAAAAAATTACCACTTCAAAAAACCACATGTTTTACTAGGCATTGGTGATATTAAGTTAAAATTTCACTTATGACGTTGTAGCAGCAAATGAGCGATATATGTATTTAATTAAAAAGCAGAAGTTATAATAGTAGTCTTAAAATAAAACCAAAAACCTAAAGGCCTCGTTACCCTTACGAAAATGTGTGCGTTCCGGATCAGGTGTTTCGTTTTCCTTTCGAAACTTATGCATAAACGTAACGTTGCATTGCGGATGGACCTGATAAAATTAAAAGTTTTCCCCGTTTTTACGTAAAAGCTGTAAGAGAAATAAATGTTTATTTACGCTTACTGATAAAGTCGATTGATACGACGTTATTTTTATATTTTTACACAAATCGTACATATAACAAAAGCTAAAGTGGGGAATGTTTGCCGATTTTTTGCCTTAAAATTAGCAAAGTGCCGATTTTTTTGTAAACACTTAAACCACGGTAACTTTGCTTGTTAACGTGTAATTTATTAATTTTAGGTAACTTTGGAGCACTTATCATAACCTATACAACCAAATTAAAAGAGTGTTTAAAAGTGTATTAACTAATTTTATAAAAAACAATTATAAAATTAAATTGTATTTATCAACACAAAGAATTTTTTGAACTTTGATGAGGAGTATTAATTTGTATATAGAACTTTCAAATCAAATATTAAAACGTTTTGATTTTGAACCCTAAAAAAATTATGAAAAAGGAAAATATATCTTTTATGGAAATTCTTAAAGAGTTCCCCAGCTTTATTTCTGAAAAAGAAAAATAAATTTTAGACCCTGAATTTAGGATGTTAAAATTTTTAAACTTTAAAGCGCGGGGATTCTACGGATGCATTTCCAGTGCTGTCAAAGTTTGTACAACAAATTATGGCTCTTCAACATTCTTCCGCAAATGAGGAAAGAATTTTTAGCCGAGTCAATCTTAATAAATCCAAATTTCGATGTTCCCTGGAAAATAATTCCTTTCAAGGAATTCTTTTTTCTAAAGATTACTCAAAATTTAAAATGGATGGATAAGCTATTAAATTCATATCGTCGCTGTTTTTACTAACTGACCTAACTGAAATTTTTTTTTAAATGGAGTTAAGTAAAAAAATAATAATATTTGTCTTCTTTTTTATTTAACACACAACAAAAGATGTTATACTAAATAACAAATAATGCATAAGCTACATTTAAGACAAAAAACATTAAAAGTGCTCTCCTGTAAAATTTGTTAAATGTTAGGTAGGTCGGTAAGTTAAAACAGCGACGATATATCTATCAATAAAATATTTGTTAAAATAAAAAGTTGAAAAAATTTTTCAACTATAAAAACAATTTTCACCTAATGTACAAATTTTCTTACAATTAACTACAATTTATTTATAAAAATATTCTTTTTTATTAATTTGTATGTTTTTATATGAGTTATACTCGCATGTAAGTTAATGCTGAATTATTCTGCCTTGTTATTTTTTGTGTTAATAAGAATATGTTTAATTGTTCTTAAAAGCGATATTTTTAATTTGCCGATTTTTTGCCGATAATGCCGATTTTTTTTTTTTAAAATATGCTGATTTTTTATCAAAATTTTCTGGCACCCCCTGCTTTCAATACGGAAAAGAGCAGCCTCACTGGGACTTCCAAGAGCGATTATTCAGGAAATTTTAAAAGGATCGGAATTTCCATCCTTTTAAAATTCAAATCGTTCAAGAACTAAAAGAAAGTGACTTTGATTTACGCAAAAATTTTTGTGAAACGATGTTGGAGCGTTTTCGCACTGTAAATTCCATTTTTTGGAGCGACGAGGCTCAGTTTCACTTAAACGGCTACGTCAACAAGCAAAACTGCCGTTACGGATCTCCAAGAACCCGCAACACCAAACAGTGTGCCTTATCCACGCATGAGATAATTGGACCATTTTTTTTTTTCGAAAATTCTCGGGGCCTGGCGACAAATGTTAACGGTGAAAATTATTGACGCATGATTACTGAATTCTTTTTGCCAAACCTGCGAGCTCATCCATCATACTCTTCAAACACGTGGTTTCAACAGGATGGGGCGACTGCATACACAGCCAGAGCTTCGATGAATTTGCTTCGGGAAAATTTCCCCAAAAAACAGATCAGTCGCTTTAGGGACATCCCATGGCCACCGAGGTCACCGGATCTAACTCCGATGGATTTTTTTATTGAGCTACCTCAAAGAGAGGTTTTATAAATATTTTATAATACTTGATATGAATTGTCGTCCTCTATCCGATATTAGGACATTTGGACAACCAAATCGACATATCCAACCATTAAAAAAGGCTTTACAAATAGTCGCAGCTATAATATCAGTTATAGGAAAAGCATCAGGCTATCAACTAAATTGATCAATGCACGTAAGCAAATAAGTATTTCCTTCAGATGGCGGTAATGGACCAACTATTGTTGGAATTTTGTTTAAGCTCTGATATCGGTGCAAAAAAAACACAGAATAAAGTGTTTTATCAATTAAAAAAATGGTTTAAAAAGTATTTAAATTTAATTAATGTGATAATTGAATCAATTATTTTTTTTTTTTTTTTTTGTTGAAAGAAAATTAAAAATTTAATTTTGATTTAATTAAAATTTTAATTAAGCAACAAAAAATTTTGATTGACTTTTTTCGTTTAAAATAAAATAATTAAAACATGAAGAATTGTTGTTGGGAATTGTCAATATTTATTTAAATAAATTAACACATTGTTTGAAATGGCAAAGTTTTTTGATCACTTTTTTAATTAAAATTAAAAATATCATTTATTGAAAATTTTTTTTCAAAATTTTAAAATTTTTAGTAATCAATATAATCATTTTGGTAATAGATTTAAAATCAACAAATTGTTTGCTTTATATTATGAATTTGGAATAAATTTGGTGATTGGAGAAATTTAATAATTTTTTCTGTGAATAAGTCTTTTTGAGTGTTTGTAATTCTCATTCCCTTTGTAGCCTTATTTACTGATATTTTTGGCTTTTCTAAAATTTTTTGGGAAAACGTTTCCTGATGATCTGGCCTAAGCAAACAGTTAAATGCGCATAGAAACGGCTTATCCTGCAACAATAAATTTCAGTATTTTTATCAAGAATAAAAATAGGAAATTAAGCAAAACAAACAAAACCCTTTAATGAAAAATTATGTATTCCCAAAAACAACTTTGACAATAAAAGATAAAATTTTTAATTTATAAACATAAATTTTGCTAAATTTGGTGTGGGTTTTTTACACACGTTTACGTACTTTAAATAACTACCAACCAATGAAGTCGAACGCAAAGTTTAGTTGTCCGCAGCATTTACTTATGAGTAACGAGGCCTTAATAGAACCAGTACTAGAGCAGCAATATATGTAGCTAAAAAGTAGCAATAGAAGTAGCATTAAAGTAGCAAATGATGTAGGAAACTACCTCTTTACGAAATCGCATACTGGGGGCATTAATAATCTTAGTAATTAAAGTAGGGTATTTTCACTGTCACTGTGTATATTTTTATTTTTTATTTTTTTTTTGTAATGTCAGTATTATTGTTAAATAAACTAAAATACATTTATTAAACATTTTTATTATTTTTCTCTTTTTTGTTGTAATTAATTTAGGATTAATTAGAAACAATTTACTATTTATTTGAAAATAAAATTTATTGATTAATTAGAAATCATAAAATAATTACAAACAAAAACTATTGCCATAAATTAAACAAATAAAAACAAAAAATGTAATTTAATATTATTATTTTACTCTATATTAAAGAAATTTGTTTTTGGCAATTGGAAACTTTTTTTTTATTTAATGTTAAATTTTCTGAAAAGCTTAAATATAAATTTCCTAGAACAGAATTTATAAATTTTTGTTTATTTTGAGTTCATTTTCAAATCATGTGGGCATTGCGTCTGGCTGAATTGTTTTTTTTTTTTTTTTTTTTTGTTAACAAATTTTTTACTATTAAAAAATATATTGTAAAAATTTAATTTATTGATCATTTTCATTCTTGACTAAAGCTGGGATTGATCGATAGTAACCACACTATCTCTTCAGAAATATTTTAAATTTGTGCTGAAAAGGTCAACGAAAAAAGAAAGACAAAAAGAAGAACATAAAATACGGAAAAATTTACTTTTGACTTCGAGAAGACTTATTGACAATATGTAGGAAAAAACAGAAGTAAAGGAAAAAAAACATGTAAATCAATTGGAAAAAGATGATCATTCTGAACAGAAAATTTCGATCCACCAGGAAAAATACAATTGTGTTTAACCCTAGATAGATAAGGTACGTCTGCGAGACGTACGCTTTTTCAACTTTGTGCTCCTACTCTCACATTTGTTAACATACAACTTTGTCGCGCTCAATTATCTCGGTCGTTAGCATCAGCTTGTTGGTGGTGGCTTTTTTTCTGCGTTAAGTTATGTTTTCTTTGAGAAATAAGCACAAATAAACACAACATACGTCTGAAAGACGTATCGTTATCTTAAGTGTAACTTTTGTCGCAAAAATAACTTTTTGTTTTAGTTGAATTTTAAGGTATTTGTTATTTTAATTAGATTTAAAAATGTCTTGTAAGCGCGGCTTGGACGACGCAGAAGTTGCTGCTCTTGAAAAGCGTGTTGGACGGCTCAGATTCACTGGAAAATGTGAGCAAATCGGAAGATGAATAAATGGAGGATAATGTTCAAAGTGATGTATAAGACAAGCTTGTTGCCATCCATAATGCTGATGAGAATATACCACCGATTAAGGAAAATCCTCAAGATCCTGATAATTTTACTAATTCTGCCGATAGCCAGTTATTACGGTATATTATCCCACTATAAGACGTAAAATTAAGCACTGCCGAATGTCTTTAATGATTATAGTTGGAACGGACAGAGGACTAATTTGGGAATGTAAATAACTGTACAGCCCGATTTCATGCTTCGGCATTTTTATTACTACCGAAATAATTTCAGAAATTGTTCAATGCACCAAACAAAAGGCTAAAAATTCCTACTTTATCGAAAACTTTGCACGGTAACATTAAATAAGATTTACCAGACAAATTTAACCATAATTGCAGTAGCAATAGAGAACAGCCTGAATAACAAAAAGAGAAAATACTGTGGTTTCTGTCATTAAAAAATTCGACGTACGTCCAAAATGGTATGTTTAAAATGCAATGCACCTATATGTGGCGACCACAAATATTTAGTTTGAAAGTCGTGCATATTTGAATTTATTATTTTTTTTTTTTTGGTACAGATATTAATATCTAAGCAAAGTACAACAAAAGGATCTATTTTAGTTTTAAGAGCCGAACTGAAGTCCTTTATAAATAACTCTTTAAGTTGTGATATTTTTTTAAGGCTTATTGCATTTTATTTTATTTCATTTTTATTATTGTCTTCTGTTAAAAAACTACTTTATTTTAAAAGAAATTTAATAAATAAATGATTTTAACAAAAAAATTATCAATATTATTTTCGGTGATGCCCTTTAAAGGATATAAACTAGCACACGTCTTTCCGGCGTAACGTTATCTTTTCAGTACAAACAAATAACGTTATCTTACTAGGGTTAAAGATTGATATTTGACTGTAGACTGCAAACCGATGTCAATGGTGGTGAGTGTAAAACGGCAAAGATCTAATGAGATATTGTGGTTACTGTTGTAACATGACAAATCAACCTGTCCGTGGGTTCAGTCCCAGCTTCAGTCAGAAATTAAAAATTACAAATAAATTTTTTCATGTTGTAAATTCCTTTCTTTATTAACCCTGGGTGGTTACTGTTCGTCGATTCGAAATGATAGTGTGATTTAAGAAAAAGCAATCATCAGTTTGTTGCAACTTTTTTTTTTGTTCTTCACTCATTTGAGTGCAACTTAAAATTTTGCACTAAATTCACAAACAAAAAACTTTTTTCCTGATTAAAGCCATGAGATATTCCGTTATAACGGATCAATAATTATTGACAAAATTTATTGTTGTTTAATTTCTTTTGCTCATGCATATCATAACAAAAATGAAAAACTATGCGCACACAGAAAAAATTAAAAGTTTTCTCTAATCACAAAATTTATACCAAATTCATAATGTCAAGCAAACAAGTTGTTGATTTTGCACCTAAAAATTAAAGAAAAATTTTAAAATTTTAAAATTTTTTTTTTCAATAAATGATATTCTTAATTTTAATTAAAAATTTAATTTAAAAATTTTTGAATCAATTATTTTTTTAGTTGAAAGGAAATTAAAAATATAAGTTTGTTTTAATTAACATTTTAGTTGTTTTCAAATAAATTTTTAATTAAAATATTAATTAAATATCAAAAAATATTAATTGATTTTTTTCGTTTAAAATAAAATAATTTAAACATGTAGAATTGTTGTTGGGAATCGTCAATAGTTAATTAAATAAATTAACACATTGTTTGATATGGCAAAGTTTTTTGATCTCTTTTTTAATTAAAATTAAAAATATCATTTATTGAAAATATTTTTTCAAAATTTTAAAATTTTTAGTAATCAATATAATCATGTTGGTAATAGGTGCAAAATCAACAAATTGTTTGCTTGATATTATGAATTTGGTATAAATTTGGTGATTGGAGAAATTTAATAATTTTTTCTGTGTAGTCGGCTAAAGGTGCATGAACTAGCTAAACTGACAGGCATTTCAGAAAGTACTTTTCATTACATATTGATCGAAAATTTATATAAAGAGCTGTTCGCAAGATGGAGTTATATCCCCTTTTGGTGAATAACTTGCACAGCATATAGGTGCAGTGAATAGTTGGCTCGACAGGGTAAAATTTTCATTGCTTCCTTCTTTCTAAGAGATTGAGCGGTATGACCGGTTCCCTTACTTCTCATGGTCTTTGGTCTTGGACTGGTTAACGGGAACCACGTGGTGGCTGTGGTTTATACCGATAAATCTTATGAAAGGCGATATTTAAAGAGGCCAGCTTAAGGGCTCATTTTCTTCCCTATAAAATCTTGTTTTCAGCAGATTCTGCTTTTGTCAGTGCAGGCGATATAGCTCTAGCTCTCAACCAAGGGGTGAGCATACTGGGTTTTGCAAAATTCTATACGCTTAAAGTTGCTACCTGTTTGGTAGTGAGACCACGTATGCATTGGAGTTTCATGTGAGTGTGGTCTTGTCCTCAAATGGTGGCGTCTGGTTAAGACATTGTTTTTCTCGCAGTGGTTAGCCAACCATGAGATAAGGCCGTAAGGCAGGTGCTTATGTTCATCTATCAACGACTGTACGCCAGATGGATGCCGCGTTTGCTCACCCTAGAACAAATACAGCATGCCAAAGATTTCTCAACAGATTGTTTCAAGATGTTTAACCGTTATAAAGCCTTGTTTTTGCCACGATTTGTAGCCATGAATGAGACATGTATTCATTACTTCACATCTTAGACCAAAGAAAAGTCAAAACAGTGAACTAGATTGGAAGAACGGTGGCCAAAAGATGCGAAAATGTGCTGATTTCCTAAGTCAAATCAGTGATTAAATCCAGCAATTTCACTTTACAACATCAAATACAATGTCATTTTAAACTTTGCAACTATTGCTAATTTAAATAATCCGGAATCTGCGCCTTTTTGAAGAAAATTTAAGTGTTGTTTAATCAAGACAATGCACCAGTTTACACATCCCCTACTGTGATGGCCAAAATAATAAAATTAAGGTATAAATTGCTTCATTACGCTTCTTATCCGGAAGACGTTGGCAAATCTTGAATGTTGCAAAATAAAAAAAACTGTTCTCAAAAATGTTCTGATTTCTTTATTCGGTCACCCTTCACCAGACAACATGTTCAGGTGAAGGGTAAATAAAAAGACAACAAAGTTGTACTAATAATTTAAAATTGAGAACCAGTCCAAAAGTGACAAATTTTGCTAATGGATTAGATGTTTTTTTTTAATTTCAAATAAATATTAGCACAGATAAAATATATTGGGTTACAGAATGAATACATTTCCGGTTTAGAAAAGAAAAAAAAATAACAACAAAAAGTGACAAATACCGACAAGTAATTGTGTTCTTTCAGTTTCTATTTTATTTTACTATTACAATTTTTTGTTTAATGATTACAGAAAAACAACAAAAGACACACTAAAATACTTTTCAAAAGTTTCTTAATTAAAAAAAATAGTCAAAGAAAATAAAAGAGCAAATTTAAAGTAAATGAAAAATAAAAAGAAAATCTCAGAAAAATTATAACAGTTGGAAAAAAATAATGGCCAAAAGCCAAAATTATCTAAACAAATTAAATGTAAATAAATTCACACACACACACGCACACATACATGCACACATTAAATAAATTCAACAAATACGAAAAAAACCAAAAATTTTGTATTGAAATAAATAAATTTTAAAAAGCAAACTGAAAATCGAATTAAATTGTTTGTGTAGTTTTGTAGTATTTTGATACGAAAAGTGTAGAAAATCCAAAAAAAATTAAAGAAAAAAATCTAAAGGAAAATCAAAGAAATGTGAAAAATGCAAATCTAAATGTGAGATAGAAGAAAATTTCGAAAGCAAAACACTGATTTTCGAAAATATTTCTTGTGCTTTTTCTAAATTTTCCCGAATTTTTCTTTAGTTGAGAGAAAACCGTCGCTTGGTTAACGTCGCTTTTTTTTAGTAAGAAAAAAAAACAATTTTTCTAAGTTCTTTTAACCAAAAACGAACTTTATTTGGAAACGATCAAAATTCTTTTAAGTTTTTAAACGTTTAATTTTTATTTCAATTAAATAAAAAATAATTGCTAAGAAAAATTCAAGCGATTAAACGCAATTCGAGCCCATTTACGAACGAATATACAAAAGGAGCTTTAATAAGAAATGTGTGTAATCTAGTAAAAAAAAATTAAATTAATTAATAAAATAAAAAAATAATAAATAAAATAAAATACAATAAAAAAAAAATAATAAAATTAACTAAAACTATTTTTATAAAAATTGTTCCTTTTTTTAAAAACAAATGTCCATTCACAAGTGCTTTCAATTTCATCTCGCAGATGAAATTTTTAATTTTTAACAAATAAAAAAAAAAAAAATTTTATATACGAAAATATTTTGAAGGTTATCTTTCATTACGAAACCAGTCAACAACAACAATACAAAAAAAATTATAAAAAAAAAAAAATTTAAAAGAAAATTATATACAAAATTAACAGTGTGCTAATTTTATATGAAAAATTTTCTTTAAGAAAAAAAAACAACAATTACAACCACAAAAAACCAAAATCTTTTTATAACAACCACCCACTTTTATTGGATTTTTTTTTTTTTTTTTTTTTTTTGCAACAACTACAACAAATAATCATCATTATCATCTCTAAAATTTTGTGTTAATTTCTGTTTTTTTTTTCTTCTTCTCTTTTCTATCCGGTGGATTCTTTTCATCATAGATTCTTCTTGGAGATCTGTTAAATTTAAATTCGAACCAAAAAATAACAAAAAAAAAAAAATACCTTTCGGAATATTATTTGAGCAACAACAGCCTTCTCATCTTTAATAATTTAGTCGTCGTCGTCAAACAGGCGTTTTATATATTTAATCAAAATCAACAACAACACTGAAAAAAATATTTCGTCTATATCTAAATTTTAAACGAAAAGATTTCAAGGTGAGTATATTTTTAGAAAAATATTTTTGCTCAACTAAGAAAATAATTCTTAAATGTCTTTGTATTCATTTCATTTCAAATTCATAGATGTAACTGTGTATGAGCGTATATGTATGAGTGTTGGTCCGAAATATACAAAATTCTCATGCTGCACGCAAAATTTAGGCCCCCTGTATTTATTTAAACAAAAAGAAAAATGTATAAAATGTACAGTCTGAGCTGTCCCAGCTTAAAAACCATGATTTTTCTAGGTTAACACCTTTTTGCACACTCTTTTTATTTATTAATAATGGCAAACCCCTACAAGTATACTTTTGTTTTTCTTATTATCTGTCATAGTTTTTAACTTTAAGGTTATTTTGCTGCTCTTGAACTCTTTTGTAAACTCATCGCCACCTGTCGTTAATAACGAAGTGCTTTTGTGTTAATTGATTTCGAAGGTGTTTGGCATAAGTTCTCTTTTTCTGTTAGTTTAAAGAAAGAGAGGGAGGGAGAAATGAATTGTATGAATATTAATTTGAAAAACCAAAAAAGCTTTTTCTTTAGAAAGGGGGTTTATTAAGCGCTTTTTATCTTAAAATTTAAATAAAACAAAGTTTGGTTGAAAGGAATAACAATACCATTATGTATGAAGAGTAAATGTCCGACGCGGCTTTGCCAGTCGGCTTGCATACAAAATGTGATATTTTATGGCTCTGCCTTATGGGTTTAGTTGGCTTTGAGAGACGTTGTGGTTTTTATGTGGTTCTTATTTACATTGACCTACGACTTAGGAAAGCCCAACACACAAAAATCTAACGTGGTCAAGTCGCACCATTTTGGTGGCCAGTGTTCATTACCTCCACATAAAATGGTCATAACTTCAAATAGCTCTTTCAGAATGTCGAATGTGGCATAAGCTGTGTGGGATGTAGTGCCAAAAAGAAATTGGTTATCATCGACCTATAGTGCCCACAGTTGACGATGATGTCCTCGCCAACACCCGTCTCAAAGAAATATAAACCGATGACGTTGGCAGCAAAATATCCACACAAAACAGTGATTTTTTCGGTATGCATTAGCTCTGGGAACTCATGGAGATTAGCATCCTTGTAAAAAATGTGCAGGTTTTATGTATGAATTCATACCTCAAATCGCTTCAAACCTGCTGATGGGATGCCTGATTTTTGTATGAAGTGTTCCCGCTTTTGAGGACTGTTTTCTGCTGACAATAAGCGCTTCTTTTATTATAATAAAAAATGCAAATAATGCACTGCTTTTTAAGGGCTAACTTATTTTTTAACATATTCATTAATGTTTTGCTTTTACTGGCATAAATGCCTTTTTCCAAGCATTTTCGATAACCATAATATATTTTTTTTTCGCTTTAAAACCTTCTTCGTTGTCAGCACTAATGTGTAGTTTATAGAACACGAGCGCCTTACTCGTCCGTTCAAATAACATTTAAAACAAAAACAAATTTCGAAATTTTGTTTTTATTTTTAATGAAAGTTGAACGGACGAGTAAGGCGCTAGTGTTCTATAAACACCACATAAAATAGCATTTTTTTTTTTGTATATTTTATTCGTTATTATTTACTGCTGTATAAGAGCTCTGTTACTGAAGCGCTCGATTATGCGCTTTTTCTCATAAGCGCTTAAAAAAACACAACTTTTTTTACCGGGATCGTCCAAATCGACAAGTTTTATTCACAGAAAAAATTATTACATTTCTCCAATCACCAAATTTATTCCAAATTCATAATATCAAGCAAACAATTTGTTGATATTGCACCTTTTACCAAAATGATTATATTGATTACTAAAAATTTTAAAATTTTGAAAAAATATTTTCAATAAATGATATTTTTAATTTTAATTAAAAGAAATGATCAAAAAATTTTCAAACAATGTGTTAATTTATTTAAATAAATATTGAAAATTCCCAGCAACAATTCTACATGTTTAAATTATTTTATTTAAACGAAAAAAGTCAATTAAAATTTTTTGTTATTTAATTAAAATTTTAATTGAAAATTTATTTCAAAACAACTAAAATGTTAATTAAATCAAAATTAAATTTTTAATCTTCTTTCAAATAAAAAAAATAATTGATTCAATTATCACATTAATTAAATTTAAATACTTTTTAAACCATTATTTTAATTGATAAAACACTGTTTTCTGTGTTGTTAACTTACCCATTCATCATAAAATAGCCAGCCCTGACTCATCGCTAAAGACTGTTTTAATGAAAATAAGTTCAGAACAGGAAATCCATTTTAACAAAAAAATTTTATCGTTAACACGTGTTGTTGAATGATATATCCATATGGTATAATCGTGTACCAGGTACGCTCGAGGCTACAACAAAAAGAAAAAGAACAGGGATTTAAATTGTTGTTTTGTATTAGGAACTGTCAAATTTTGTTAACGTTTTTATATATTATTGTATGTCTCTGTAAATAACATTTGCCAGATCCTTTTACAAAACAACAATAACATACTCTGAAAAAAAGCAAAGAAAACTATAATCAGCTGGCGCTTCGAGCGTACCTTGAAGATGATTATACCATGGATATATGTTTCCGTGGTGATTTGACAAAATAATCTGAATAAATAAACATAACGTAGTAGAAGTTTAAACGGAACAGACTACAAAACCAATTTATACAGCCTGGTTCACGAAATGTTGTTTAACAAGTTACTCATTATCGTTATCGAAAGTGCGCCACTAACTATCGACTTGTCGGTCGTCAGGTTTTATGTTTCTATCGTCATTAATTTATTTATTGTCAAATGTCTATATTCACTCATAGAAAAATGCATTTTCATATTGATAAGGGCATCATCAATATGAAAATTCGTTTTTCGTCAGAATTGTGGCATCAATGTTATTACAAATGGCATCAATGAGGCAAAAAGTGACATCAATCCAATGACGAAAATCATCATAAAATTTTGTCATATTTAATGCGTCATATGTGCTATGATAACAGTCACATCAATTCGATGCCACATTAAATTCATGTTTAAAAATAAAATGAGAAGCAATCCCATATTCTATTTTTTAAATTATTTAGTTAAATAAAGGGTGGTTAAATTTTAAGGGCCGATGTTGATTTTGAATAAAACACAAGTTATTGAGAAAATTATTATCATTTCTTTTTATTATGATAATTTTGGTATGGTACAATTATGTATGGAAGAAAATATTGGCCAAATGGTCGCCGCGACCTCAGCGGCACACCTTTATCCGATGGTCCAAATTTTCGACGACGCTGAGTCATAATTGAGGTTATATGCCGTTAATGTGCCGAATTATCTCATCCTTTAGCTCTTGAATTTTTGCTGGCTTATCGATGTACACCTTTTCTTTCAAATGACTCCAAAGAAAGAAGTCCAACGTTGTCAAATCACATGACCTTGGCGGCCAATTAACATCGCCACGACGTAAGACAACACGGCCATTAAATTTGTCGCGCAAAAGAGCCATTGTTTCGTTAGTTGTGTGGCAAGTGGTACCGTCCTGTTGAAACCACATATCGTCCAAATCCATATCTTCCAATTCGGGTCATAAAAAGTTCGTTATCATCTCACGATAGCAAACACCATTCGCAGTAAAAGCCTGACCGGCCTCATTTTGGAAAAAAATACGGACCACCGATGCCGCATCAAACAGTCACTCTTTGTGGGTGCATTGGTTTTT
Source organism: Pollenia amentaria (assembly GCA_943735925.1). Taxonomy (NCBI): domain Eukaryota; kingdom Metazoa; phylum Arthropoda; class Insecta; order Diptera; family Polleniidae; genus Pollenia; species Pollenia amentaria. Next base: position 173,997,635 of record OX031010.1, on the reverse strand, counting down.
CGACAATCACTCTTGGATTATCATTCGCCAAAATGCGACAATTCTGCTTATTGACGAATCCACTGAAGTGAAAATGTGCCTCATCACTGAAGATGATTTTCACGATATGCATTTTGATTTAAACACCCATTTTCATAATAAGCCGGAACAACTTTAACGCGTTGCTCAGTTGTGTATCTTTCCATGGTTCCAATTGAGTTAGTCTGAAATTGAAATATGTCAAATGAAATGCAGATAAAACTTGACGTTTAGGAGTGGTTCACATTCAACATCGGCCCTTAAAATTTAACTACATCAAATTTTCAAGGTAAAATGATTACAGATGTGCTACTGGTGTCTTATAATTGAGAGTTCCCCTGCAGATAATATTGGACTACGTGGTCCATTGTGGCTTAAATGGACTACTTACAACATGGTCCAATGTACTGTAGTATGGACCATATTAGACAAATTAACATGCAGTGCTGCCAACAGCTGCTATAGTTTACAGTATTACACATTGGTAGTCCTGATTTTGTCCATTATTAATTGTTTATTTAAAAGTTGAACAGGAAAGTTTTTTAAGATTTGTGAAAAAAAAACAAAAATTAAAAATACCAAGTAAATATATATAATAATAGCAATAATGGATTACAGTACTCGCCATAAAAGGCGATTAGTGAAAAAGTAGTAACATGGAGTACTTCTGAAACTAACCCACTTGAGTACTCCATGGAGTAGTTTAGGGACTACTTCGGTGGGTTATAGGGTCCACTCCTAGGACATCGTAATGTTAAATATACCACCTTTTTACCATATATTTGGAGTAGTTTTGGAGTACTCCTACTCATTTATGGACTACTCTTTACACGCATGTATGGACTAGTCTCGATATCGTCAGGGTCTTCTGTTGACAAAGGGCGGAATACAACAAAAGAGAACAAATATGTGTAACTGGTAAATAAATAAAAGTAATCTCGCACTTTGACTTAAGTCAATCCCAATGACAAACTATCATTAAATTGAGCCTAATGAGTCGTCCATGTTACTTCCATGTTACTGAGTCATCGCACTGATGACACGTTTTATTAAATTGACTCCGATATGTAACCGCCGTGTCAAGCCATTGATGACATATTTCAAAGTTTTAACCCTGATGACAACTTGGGCAAGTGAGATGTTAAGGCTGACATCACAATGATGGAAAGTGTCATGGGGTCAAAAACGAAGGCTCTTGTCATAGTACTGATTCACAATACATCAGCGTTATGGCGGTTTTTCTATCAGTATAAAGATATTAACTATTGCACAAATTTAACGCTAGTTTGAAAATAATATCGCCACGACATGCACAATACAGCTCTGTACTACTTGATTTGCTACAAATAACAACAAAGCAGTAAACAAAAAACCTCTGTTTTCAAAAAGAGAATTTTGTGAAAAAATATTTTATAAAACAATACATTTTTTTTAATAGCGATGTTGTTTTAAAGAATTATTATAATAAAAAAATATTCTGGCCCTAATCATGTAAAACGCAGCGCAACGCCAAAGAAAAACATTGAAAGCACAAACAATGTCATAAATATTTTGTAATTTTGTTGTTGCTTTTAGCAGAAATTCATCTACAGTTTTAAAATTTTCAACGCCACAAGCTTTGCAGCATTTGAAATTTTAAAACGCAATGTGAATATCTGTAGAAAGCAACAATAAAATTACAAAATATTTATGACATTGTTTGTGCTTTCAATTTTATTCTTTGGCGTTGCGCTGCGTTTATATATGATTAGGGCCTTAGTGTTGGCGTGTTAAGTAATTTTAACCCATTTTTCGCCGCACTAAGTAAACTGACAATATAATAACGAAATAAGATTTTAAGTCACTGACAGAAAAAAAAAATATTGCAACAACAAAAAAAAACAGTATAAGTACTGGTGATTATAATCACCAGCCGGCGAAAAATGTGTTAAAGAAATAAATTTTTTTTTAATATTCGGCCATGTTCTGGAAATCGAAATCACGTGATATTGTAAAAGATGAAGATTTTCAATTGAATTTTTTGTAAAAATGAGCGTAGCTTTGCCTGATTTCAAAAGTCATTTACGTAGAGTAAAGTGGTCCTCAAAGTATGAGGTATATAAAAAGAAATATTTTGATCAACTTTGAAACGGACGAGTTTTCAAAATTTGTTCGATTTCAATTTCACGTGATTTCGATTTACAGCACATGCCCGATTGTAACAAAATGCCTTTGGTGATAACCCCAACACAAGAGACGGATTTGTGGACCGCATAGTACTTTAGAATGGGGTGCAAATTTTTATTTGAAAAATATTGCGTTATCGCCCGCTTGCATTGTCAATCGACCTGTTGTGCTGGAAATTTTAATTTGGGCTGAAATCAAATTGTCGGTGAAAATGCAAGCGATCGGCATCCTGGACCAGCCTGATAATTTGCCTACAAATTTTCCATTTTCTTATTATATAAAATTTTTTTTTTAATAAATGCTCTCAAAATCACGTGATTTAAAATCACTTGTTTTACAAATCGTACGTGTGCTTTTGTGGTGTTCGGAAAATTACTATTCTTGTGTTTCTCGATGTGCTTTCGGCAATTGAAAAATCACAGCGAAAACACACAAAAACGGAACACCACAATATAACAAGTGTTATTTTAATTTGCAAATGTGCTTTGATATCACGTGATTTAAATTAAAGTGATTTGAAATCACGTGATTGGAAATTAAGTGATTTTCAGAACGGGCCTCATAATTTTTATTTTCAATTAAGGGACAAAGAAGACCCATACGGTGTTGAGATAGAAGGTTAATATGGTTCATAAGAATGTGATTCGTAGGATTTAACATAAATCAATCTTAATTATTGAATGGACCATTTAGTTAAAAGTGAATATTATTAATGACCATAATGAAAAATAATTATCTTAAAGAGCAGCGAGTTGTTTATTTCGCCATTGAAGATTTAATTGGGCGAAACTGTCATTAGGTTGTCAGATCTGGAAACAGTGGTTTCAGTTGTGCCTTGTTTGCATTTCTTTCAAGATTTAAAATTAGTTTTTATCAGGGACCATAACAGTTATTTCTTTTTTCATAAAAGTCAGCTGATAACAGTTATTTTTTGATTTTTATTTTTTTGAACAAAAATAATAATTATTTTTTTTATTTTTATTTTTTTGAACAAAAATAACAATTATTTTGATTTAATTTTTTCGAGCAAAAATAAAAGTTATTCTCTAACGAAATGTACAGGTTATAGTTATTTAGTTGACTTTAAATATTTATTTTATACGCATAAGAAATCCCAATGATGATCAAACATTTAAATAAATATTTAAAGTCAACTTAATAATGATAACACGTACATTTCGTTAGATAATAACTTTTAGTTTTGCTCGAAAAAATAAAAATCAAAAAATAATTGTTATTTTTGTTTAAAAATTAAAATCATAAAATAACTGTTATTTATGATCGAAAAAATAAAAATCATAAAATAACTGCTATTTTTGATCGAAAAAATAAAAATCTAAAAAATAACTGTTACTTTTGTCCAAAAAATATAAACAAAAAAATAACTTTAATTTTTGATCGAAAAAATAAAAATCAAAACTTTAAAAATCATAACATTTTATCATAGAAATTGTCATAAGGATCAATTTGGTATACTTGAATCAGTTGGCCATAATTTACTTCCATATGCTTTTTTGTTTAAAAATTTCAAAATAACTGTTATTTTCGGTCCCTGGTTTTTATCACTTAGTAAAGTTGAAGAACCTTTCTATGATCTTAATGGTCTCTTAAAATTATAATTTTTTAATCTATTTTAAGATTTAATTTTTCTATTTAATTTGTTTCAATAAGTATTTAAGATATTTATGAAAAATTCTTAGAGAACCTTTTTGTTGCCAACTGTCTAGAAATTTGTTTGATGCATTATTAATTAAATAACTGCTGGGTGCCACTGGTTGCGCCTTCACTTCTTTTTGATTTTATTTTTCTTTTAAATTTGTTGTTTTAGTTTGACAAATTGCGAAAGTGTTGTTAACCACTTAGCAAGGCGTTAAGATATGCTAAATTTATAATTATTTCTCAACAATACAATTAGAAACACACACTCTCTTTCTCTCTCGGTTTATTATATAGTACACAGTACTGACAGATAGACAGATAGTCGGGCATAATATACAAACATTTCGCCTCATATAAATAATTTTAAAACTCATAATGATCCAAATTTTATTTTGATGACAGAAACAATTTCAAAATTATTAATAATCCTAAAAGAAAAGTAGAAAATAAAATTTAAGGTCGTTCAAAAAAATTACGCGATTTTTCTTTTGAACTTTTTCCGGCCTCTCTCTTTCTCTCTCATTCGGATTTTGTTTTAAAGCCGGCACTTCGAAAGTTTATTTTTGCTCTGAAAATTATTAAAATTTCGAAAAATGTTTTCTGTTCATTTTGTTTAAAACGTTTTAAAAGTTTTCAATTTGATTTCATTCTTTCTTCTTTTTTGAGATCCATGTACAAGTGTGTTCACCAATTGCTCTGCTAACCCAGTCTAAAAAACATTTGCTTTTCTTATTTCAAATTCGCAATTCATTTCTTTTTAAAATTTATTTTTTTTTTGTTACCATTAGATTTGAAATTTATCTGTTTTTCAGTATTTAAAATTTTTTTTTTAAATATTTGCGTGTGTGTATTTTCAGTGTTCGTACAATTTGTTTAAATGTATTTGTTTAATTTTGAAACCTGAGGATTTTCATTTAAAATATAATTTTATTATGAGATTTTGTGGGGCCACCAGAAAAATTTGTATGAATTTGAATCTGAAGCAAAATGTTTTTGAAATGTGATTTAATGACTTTGTGGTTGGATTGTGAGTTGTTTTTTTTTCGTTTGGTTTATTGAAATAAAATTTATGGCAAAATATATTTTGCTGTTTTGGTATTTAATTTCGTTAATTGACATTATATGTCTGGCATTATTTTGTTTAGTTGGAAATGACATGTTTCATTAGGTTATCGTTAGCGGAAATGCATTATTTTGAAATATTTATATTGCATTAATTCTGAGTAATCCAAAACAAGAGTCTTAATACACTAGCTCTTCCCCGGCGTGTGAATTGGAATTTTACCTCTTGACGAAGCATTCTCAGAAGAAAAAGATGCTACCCATACCTCGGTAGATCTATCGTTTTGGGATAACGGCTGACCAGATATTCTTATATGGAATTATTTCCAGAACAGGCCCTAGAATTTTGGTCTTGGACTTAGTTTTGATGAGAACCCTTCGGCTATCACGTAGTGGCTGTGGTTTATGCCAAAAGTCGCGGAAAAAGATATTTAAACGGCCAGCATTAAAAGCAGATATTCGAAAAGAAGATGCTAGTGTATTGTTTCTCTCCCCTGTGGATTGTAGGGATCCTCTCAAGGATATTTCACATTTTGGTGTTACATCCTCCGAGAAAAATCAGGTACAGCCACTTCCTGGGATTTGGCTTAAACCCGAAATTGACAGATCTTTCAGGATCATGGCTGCCTGAGATCCTATATGGTACCAAGGGGGTCAGTAGTCCCCGGCGACACGGCAGCGGCTTGACTGTTGATTAAGGTCTCCGTTAGCTTGCTTCTTATGGGAAATGCTTTCTGCCTTTCAGTGAGATTGTCCTTGCGGAAATTTCGCCAGTCCATTTCTGGCGGGAAATGCTTCCTCTCTTCCAGTAAGATTGTCCTTGCGGAAGTTTTGCCTCTCTGCTGACGGGATACTTTCGGGGATCACCTTCTGGTTGTAGGTTAAACCTAAGCTCGTGGGATGTTCCTGAAAAGCACATTAAAGGTCTGGTTGTTCAAAACTTGTGGGAGGGCTCAGCCTGAGGGAGCACTATCCCAAGGTGCTACTGGCATTTATCCAAAAGCAATGGTGGTTAGAAAGATTAAGCTCCTAAACGAACGGATGCTGTATAATTTTTCTGGACTATACACTCAAAATTGCTACCTGTTTGTAATGGGGCCTCTCTCTATAAATATATAGTTTGTCACCCGTTGGTGCTCATGTAAATCTTTTGCACATCTGTATTGCTTCACAAAATCGTAACGCTAAAAATTAAAAATTATTCCCACTCTAGAAGAACAATAATGGTTAGACGATACTCGACCTAGCGGAGTAGAAGATCTACTCTTTGATGTCTTGTTCGCGTTTGGAGTTAAGAAATGTGCCTTACTAACGGATTTTGATGCTTTTCCAGTTTAATACTTTATTGGTATTAAACTTTGGGGTATTTATTTACCTAATCCCTTTTGCGCCTAGTGAACTACCGTCATAGTGAAAAATTCTTTGGCGGAAATCGAGCCCACTACCAACTTTCCTACCTATTCAATTATTTGAGTTCGTGGTTCAATAGTGTACCATTCCATTTAAAATGTTCTTTACAACAAGTTGTAGACGACTTTAACCTCATCGTTTCTTTTGGGCTACGGAGACAGATTTACATGAGCACATATGGCCTAATCCCATGTTAAATCTTAACCACATATCAAATGCACCACTGTGTGCACAGATACTTTACACACAGATAGCGATTTGAGTGTATAATCCGACAAAAAAGCCTGAGCCATTTAGGGAACCTCCGCAGGAAAAATTTTCCCATAAGATAAAAAAATCAGCCTTCCATGTGGAATTCTTCATTCCCGTGATTTTGGGTAAAAACCAAAGCCACTACTATCCACGAAAGCATCCGTTCGTTAGAAAAGCAAGGCTTCCGCCAAGGCAATCATCCTAAGAGACAGGAAGCATTTCCTTCAAGAAACATGCTAACAGAGGCCCCAGCCAATAGTCAGTCCAGTCGCATGTTCACCGGGTATTACTGATTCCCGCAGCATCAGATAACAAGGTATTCTGGTAAGCACCCGGGAAATCAAATCACGAAGACTTCATTAGCCCTGTTATTTTGGATGTTTGTCGCATCGTAGGTGTTGCGGCGCCCTCGGCCGAAATGCAATTAGATCCGGACGACGACCTTCTTGATCTTGACATCGAGCCCCTGCTGTAATTGTGTGCTATCGTGAATAGCACTAAAAAAGTTTGACAGAGGGAATTCGCCCTATATTCTGACAAAGTTTCAAAGCGCCATTAGAGTTTTTTTTTGTTGTAAAAATCTATATACCAGTGCACCAGCTTCAAATCTCCCAAGTCTAACTTCAGAAAATAAACCAAAATTTTTAAACGTTAAAACAAACCATTCTTTATTTGGTTTTTGGTTTTCACCCCCGTTGAAAAGTCAGCAACAGCATATTTCTTACTGAAGGTTGCAAATTTCTTTACTAGGTATACATACACCTGATACGCCCATAATTTTTCAGTATCCGAGGACAGAATACCGACACAACAAAAACTGTCACGCTCCTCTAGCCCATCTACGACATTTCTTTTAAAATAACTCCATAGCAGTACGACTATTAAACAGAAACTATATGTCTTCCGATACCTCCCGGCGGCTAATCTGCGAACGCATCCTGCTACCAGGCACCTGGCTAATTTTAATCCTTTTGGATTCCAAGCATTGACCACATCTGTTTTCCCAGTCAATGTAACATGAAGAGATGGAACGGCCTCAAGATGATTTACTGTAACTCCTGAGAGGCGGAGAACAACCCCCGTGGAATGTAGAGGATAATAACAGAAAATTATTTTGTGATTTCAATATATTTTGAATATCAGTAAAAGCTTCGACAGTCAACGATCGATGCCAGAATTTTATCCGCTGAACGGGGCTATTCGAGTATGGGATCGTTTAATTAAACGTTTCAGGATCGCCCGCCTATAGGAGTTGTTCGGCTAGAAGAGCTGGACCTTAGTAGAGCTTTCACTGTATTAACGAAAAAGAACAGTTTAACTAGTTTCAAGTGCAGTAAAAACTGTAATTTAATGCGCCCCATTTAAAACGTTTTTGAAACGTAACTTTTCTACTAGATTTTGAATTATAAGAGTAGAAAATAGTATTTTAGTTATCAACAAACATTTGCTACTTTTTACACTAATTATTTATTGCTATTTAATTACAACTAAATATAAGCTCTGCTTGTTGTATACTTTATACTTTGTTAAAATAATTTTATTATGCGAACAATTGTTTCTTTTAAAGCAAATCTTTTATCGCATTTAATGATGTTTATTAGAATTTTTTTATTTCAAAAAAAAAAACTAGACAATATTTTGTTTCTTTGTTGTAAAATGTGTTTTTTTACAAAAAAAAAAAAAATTAAAGTTTTTCATGCTTTTATGTAGTTGAAACATAAAAATGTACCACAGAATGCACAAGTAAAGCGCAAATAAATGAGCAACAGACACATTAAAAATATGTAGCAATAGAATGAAAAAAGAAATAAAATGATTTCAACACGCCAACAAAATATTTACTAGAGATTTCAAAAAGTATTCTATTAAATGTGCTAAAGGGTTTCTAGATCTCCTGACTTTTTTAATTTGGAGGTTGGAATATCAACACTTTTTCGTTCCCGTATAGTTCCAGAAATTTTATGGAAAAAAAGAATATTACAAATTATATTTGATTTTTGTTTAAATGAATAATTTTATAAGTGAAATCTGTTGAAATTTGAATTTATGTTGACAGTCAGGCACGACTGTTTTCACTCAAATCGTTTTTTATCTCCGCCATATTAGTAAGTGAATGTGAAAATGCTTTTTTACTATCAGTTTTCAAGCTGACGTTACTTTGATATCGATTCGTCCGCCTAGGCGGTTTTAGCTAGAGCCGGATCTGCCTTGGGCATCACGAGTTTGATGTGAGAACATGCGAGCAGACGTTGTATTCCGTTCAACAGGAATTGTCGCTGCTGCCATGTACCCGAGAAAAAAAAGACAGTTGTTCAACTTCTCTGCGAATGTCCAGCGTTTCACATGACTCGAGAAAGTCTTCTAGGCAATCATATACTAAGAGACCATGACCATATAATTTCAGTCCATGATTTGAGTATTCAAACCCTATTGAGTGGTTGTTGTGGTCTTGTCAAAACGGGGCCATTATATTATTTCTAGTTGATTACTTGTTTCTTTCTTAACAGGCAGCCACGTAGCAGCTCTATATACCCCTAGGGAGCAGATTGAGTACACTAAAATTTCCCCAACAAATTAATTTGAAAATTTTAAATAGATTTTAACAAACGAATTGCAGCTCAAAAATCAAAATGTCCCCTAGAAATTAATTTGAAAATTTTAAATAGATTTTAACAAACGAATCGCAGCGCAAAAATCAAAATCTCAAAAATATTTTTCCCCGGAATTTGCTGGGATTTTATTCACGCGTAAAAAACTCTAGTGTACTATTTTAGTTAACGAAATGAAATTTCTATTTAACATGCAATCAAATTGTGAGCTTAAATGTGGGTTGGTATTAGAGTTAAAACAGAATTGGTGTAACACTTTTGCAAGTGATTAAAGATGTAGTTTGCAAAAAATGTTACACTCAATCGTCTACTTAAAAAAAAATTTATGGAAAATTATTTTACTAAATGCGAAAGATCTCTTTATTTCAAACAACTACATTTAAAACAAAAACAAATGCTTAAACTATTAAAGATCACGCGGTTCTGTGTTCCTTTAATCTATTACAAAATAACGACAAAGCCGTTTACGACAACCACAATAAGGCTGATTATTTATTTACTTACCCGTTACAGTTGTTTGTTAGACATATCGGGCATGCTGCTGGTAGTATTTTGGAATTTTTGCTTCTTTTTTTACTTTTTAAACATGAAAATAATGAATGTTTTTCTCCTTGTAGTGTTGTTGTTGTATCTGCAGCCAACTTTAGCAAAAACACGAGTTTTTCTTTCTGTGTACGTTCTAATCACAAAATTCGCCCAACGAATTTCTCAATCATGGGGCCTAATTCTGGCAGTCGTGATCGAGTACTTTCTCGATTCGAAAGCAATTTTATTTCTAATTCTTTCAGGCGATACTGAACGAATCGAAATTATTTTTTCAGTATTGTGAAACTGAAATTAATGCTTTACAATACTGAAAAAATAATTCCGATTCGTTCAGTATTGACTGAAATAATTAGATATTAAATTCCTTTCGAATCGAGAAAGTACTCGATCACGACTGCCAGAATCAGGCCCCTGACTTTCCCGCGTAAACTTTTGACTTGACAACATTTAACGTGAAGAATTATTATGGCTGTCATTTGAACAGGTCCGTGACATTCAGCTTGTGTTCCAAAAAAACTTTCTCAGGAATGAGATAAATAAAAGGGAATGGAACACATTTTATTGAAATAAAAAGTTATTTCTAAAATTAACTGATTGAGGGAGAAATTTTATGACTGGCCCCAATATTTAAGCCTATGACAGTTATAGACTTGCGGAAAATAACTTTTTAATTTCAGTGCATAGACCACTTTTTTGGAACCCTCATATAAATGATTGTCTCACACATGTTATAATTATATCAGCCCCGAATAAGTGCAACGTCAGCATATTATGATTGACCAGCATTATTTTATTATTTCGGGCGCTTTGTAAATTTAAAATGGTGGTCACTACCATGAACCACAATAATATCAATATAATATGCAATAATCATACGTCAAAATCAGTTATCATAATGTCGTTAAACCTTCTCCATCTAGACATTTCGTCTGTGTGGAGACATATAAAACAATATTTATAATGCGAACATGATTACGAATAAAAATTACCATCACCCATTTTTCCTACTAGAATTTAAGTGTAACAAGTAAGAAAGTATAGTGGGTCAAGCCCGACCCTATGATAACCTACACCACAGTATTTAAAATTTAATTTTTGAAAGTGAACCCTTTTTGCGATTCATAGGTAATCATGGACCCAGCGATATAAAATTATGTTATGAGGTTAAGATTCATGTAAAAAAAAATTCATCTATATATAAGATTTGTTTGTTTCTTAAGGTAGGGGGTTCTATGGTTAATTTTTGACCCACGCGCACAACATTTTGTCATGCTATCGTAAAAATTATTGTCGCCAAATTGTATGTCAATACCAACATTTATAACCAAATTATGGCATTAGACGCTATTTTCGCCAGTAGTATTTGTATCGGAGTTATGGTCAAATATGGACCGATTTTAATTAAAATTAGTAATAGCCTTTTTACACTTGAGAACATCTTAGAGGAATGCTTGTAAGATTTTGAAAATTATAAAAACTTGTTTACATTTGCAGCATCTTTTTTCTTTCATCAAAAAATATTTATTTTCACGTGAATGAGCGAATAATAACAAAAACATTAGATTGCTGTCCTTATCTCTTGTATTTTTTTCTAGTGATGGTATATACTATTTTTTTTTTTTGCAAATTATTTGGTTTTTCTAGTGATGACACAAAAATAATCGAAAGATGTTGAATGGAACAACATGAGATAGGAACATCTTTTAAAGATGAAGGAAGAAGTAAATTATCAGCCCTGCACAATTCTTATGGGAAAATGTTAACATCTTTACGATAAGATAAAAAGCCTATAATTGCAAACGTATAAGTTAGGACCAAATTAAATACCAACATAACAGGATGGCTTATGGGCACAAATATCCTATTTCGAAAAGAAGTTTGTATAGGGCCTATATGCAATAATGATCGATTCTTACCATTTTTAAGAGATCTTGGTCCTTGTGACAATGAAAACCTATTCGCCAAATTTCATCAAATTCTCTCCAAAATTGCGACCTGGGGTGCTAATCTCTATTGTGATTCGAAGGAATCTAGTGATTGGTAATTTTTAATGTGTTTGCGCATTTATCTTTCGCATCTTGTTATTTTTTTATTTTTTTTTATTTTTATTTTTTTCTTTTTTCATTTCGCAAATCATCACTATTTATTTAATTTAAATTTTTATATCTCAATTTTTTTTTTTTTTTTTTTCATTAAAAGATTTTATTTATTGTGCTTAATTCCCTTTTTTTAATTGATAAAAATACAAAAATTTATTGTTGGAGGATAAGCGGTTAAGAAAAGCCAAAGCTATCAGCAAACAAGACTACAGAGGGAATGAGAAATACCTACACTCAAAACGTCTTGTTTGCAACGATATCCAAGCTTAAACAGAATACCAACAATATAAAACAGTGTTTTTATCTTTTCTTATCTGGCCTAAGCCACCAGTGAAATGCGCATAGGAACAGCTTATCCTCCAACAACAAATTTAAGTATTTTTTATCAATTAAAAAAAGGGAATTAAGCACAATAAATAAAATATTTTAATGAAAAAAAAAAATATGTATTCCCAAAAACAACTTTTTTGATAATAAATCTCAAATTTATTTCTTACATATTTTGACATTTCATTACTGTCAATTTAAATTGTGAAATTAAAGATGGTGTATATCTTTAATTTGTATTGACAGAATAGTTTCGTTTTCAAAAATTTTTGCAAATGTGATAAAGGGTACCAAGGTAGTATTTAGCTTTTACATCGAATTTATATTCGCATCGCAATAGAGAGTAGCCCCCCTGTATTCTGCGCACAAGGTTTACATGGACAGCCAGCCAGCCGGACGGACGGACATGGGTAGATCGTTTCAATAAGTGATTATAAGTCGATCCGTATACTTTAAGGTTTTAACGTGTTCCAAACTTTAGCACAAATGCAAAATGCCCTCTTAACTATTGTGGCGTGGGTACAAAAATGGGAAAAGTGAAACAATTCCAAGGAAATTTATATTTATTATAAGATTGTATAAATTTTCATAGTGTGGCAACGTTGCAATAATATTGTTTTCGGTTTAAATTTTTTAAGCCATGCGCTTATGCGTAGCTGCGTATGATACTTTTTGTGCATTTCATGCGTTCCTAAATTCAAGTTACATGCAATGCGTTTTATGTGCAAAATGGTTTTTTATTATCTGTTTTGCTAATATGTTTATCAAACAAAAATAATTTGGGAAAAATGGAAGGCGTAACTGATATTTTAATAGAATTTATTTATAAGATTTCATAGAGGAGTAAGCTTTTATTATCAAAAAAGTTCGTAATTTTTAATTGTGTCAATAAGTTTTCCTTTCAAGGCATTTGTTATTAAAAATAATAAGCACAATGACGATGGCACTCAGAACATAAAAGTAATCGATAACTAGAATGGCAAATTTTGTTTATGAAAAAATTGTTCTTAAAATTAATTTCAATGTATTTTGTTCTTGAAAGTTATTTAAATTTTTATTACGAAAGCTTTTTCTTTTATTAAAAACATTTTTTAATACAAAAAATAGAAAAAAGAAATCCACCACACAAACATATTTATCGATAACATTGAAAATAAAATATGGTTTGCCATCCATGGCCATCAAAAGCAGCTGACATTTTTTCACCACACATGCGACGCATACAAAAGTAGAAAGTAAACTTACTTTCATGCGTTGATAATTATATGCATTCTATGCGTTTTTCTGTGTAACTTGTAACAGACCATTGCACTGATTCTACTTTTTGTAATATGCATAAAAAGGAAGAACGCATAGAATTCATGGCATGGAACTTCAGCTTTAGTTTTTTAAAGAATTTGCGACGCCACCTGTCTATAAGCAATCAACATTTATGGTTGCACTTAAAAGCTCTTAAGTCTTTTCGGTGTGCTAATCACTTTAAATGTCTAACCGAGGAACAAAGTACTATTTGATGGGCAGATTTAACACAGCGAAAGCAAATCAAGCATATGACGCCCGATTTTTGGAAATGACTTATTTATTTATTTATTTATTAAGTCAACCGACATTCATCTTACAGACTAGTTTACAAAATTTAAAATAAAATAATATTTATTAATTAAAAATTTGAAATAAATTTAATTTAAACTTACATATTTTTATCTAAACTAAAATTTAAAAATGGGGAAAAGCTATTACAAAGTTTCAAACATCTTGTAATCGGTTCATTAATTCCGTAATTTGTACGGTGAAAATCTTCATAAAAAAGACGTTCCCGACGCAAATCACGAACAGGAGAATACAAACTCAGCAAGTCAGATAACTCCTGACAATGTATTTCATTCGATAAAATATTAAAAATAAAAATGATTGAAAAATAAGATCTGCGATCTCTTAAAGATTGTAGGCCTAAAAATTTCTGCCTACTTTCATAACAAAGTTCATTACAATTCCATGTAATTTTTTTTTTTAAAGCAAATTTACAAAATAACTTTTGAATTCTTTCAATTCTATCAGAGTGAGTTACATAAAAAGGATTCCATATAAGAGAACAGTACTCTAATTTACTCCTTACAAATGAAATATACAAAGATTTTAAAGCAGCATGGTCACTAAAATCTTTAGAATTTCTTTTAATAAATCCCAACATTGAATATGCTTTGGAGGTTATATAGTTAATATGGATATTAAATTCCAATTTTGTATCAAATATAACACCCAGATCCTTAACTTCCAAAACTCTATTCAGAAAAACATCCCCAATAGAATAGTTGTAAATAACTGGGTCGCGACCATAGCTGCCAGATAAAATTGGTCGAAAATCGTCAAATTTTGAGGAAAATATCGTCAAAATCGTCAAATTGACTAAGCTAAATCGGCACAAAAATCGTCATTGTAAAAAACCACTAATTTTTTATAAGTTTTAAAAATTAATTGTTATTTTTAGTTTCCGTTGCTAATAAAATTTTAATATATTCTGCCTGTTTTTGAAACTAAATAAAAATGTTCGTTTAGCTACTTATAATTGAAATAACACAACCAAACATTTTTTAAAAGTATTGGCATTCATAATAAAAGTAAGAGTATTCCCTAAAAAACTAAAACCAAGAAGTATCAAACACTTATTCTGCACGTCGAAAATCCTGCTTAAGAACTTAAGTCTGGTAAACACCAATAAAATCAGACTTTTTGAAAGAAAAGTTTCGTAATGTGATCCCAGACTAAAAAGAGTGGTTGTAAAATGCCTGTAATAAAGAAGTTCTACTAATCAAATAGAACTCTTAAAAATATGCATCGTGCTAAAAAAAACAATTGTATTTTATATGATGACATCTAAGACATGAAAATTACTGCCAATCAAATAATGCAAATAAACAAACGGGTGCCCCGGTAGGCTAGCTGTGGTAGTGAGCTAATCTATCAGTGCCGGGGTTCAGGGTTTGATTCCCGCTAGAGACTCTGGTCTCCTGCAGACAAGCGAAGAGCTTCACGGGACTAGCATAGGTGAAATTATATGTGAAATTATATTAAAAAAAATTGTAAATCTGAACAAAATTTGTCATTTGAAAAATCGTCAAATTTAGGGTATAAATCGTCCCTTCGTCAATAGACCATTTTTTTACCTAAATATCGTCAAAATGACGATAAATCGTCAAATCTGGCAGCTATGGTCGCGACTGTGCGTATAGGAAATCGAACAGCATTTCTCCAGATTTAAAGACAGCTTATTGTAACTATACCATTCATTTAAAGTCTTTAAATCTCTCTGAATTAAAATAGAGTGACTCAAACTTGAAACATTCGCATATAACTTCAAGTCATCCGCAAACAGCAATGGTTTGCAAAACTGTAAACAACTAGGTAAATCGTTAATAAAAATAAGAAATAGTAAGGGAGCTAAGTGTGTTCCCTGAGGAATACCAGATAATGCATCTATCGAAAAAGTAGAATAACTATAGCCCATTTTAACCAAAAGCTTTCTATTGATTAAAAAACTTTCAAAAAATTCTAACAATTTACCATTTATGCCAAATTGTAATAGTTTATACAGTAATATATCATGACTAACAGAATCAAAAGCTTTTGAAAAATCTGTATATATGACATCGACTTGCAATTTTCTTTCCATTGAGGTAATGATTTTATTTGTCAGTACCGCTAGATTTGTACAGGTTGATCTACCTGGATAAAAACCATGCTGAAAACTAGAGATACTACTGGATACATGGTCAAAAAGTTTTATTTTAAGTATACGATCAAATATTTTAGCAAGAGCACACTGTTTGACAATGGGCCTGTAATTAAGAACATTTGTCTTGTCACCAGATTTAAAAATGGGAACAACACAGCAGTTCTTCCAACTGTCAAGAAATATACCTTCTTTCAAACAAGCATTAAAAAGAATTTTTATGGGTTTCACCAAGGACTTAATACAACTTTTATAAAATAATGGTGGAACTGAATCCAAAATTATGCATGAAGGACTATCTTTTAGTTCTAAAATAGATGAAGCAACGTCTTCCTCAGAGACATAAATTTCCAGCCTGGAAATAATTGGCTGAACAGATTGACTGACAAAGGCATTATGGTTTGTAAAAGTAGTTTGAGAATAAGACGCAAATAAATCACAAGATTCGAGGCTGTTCTTTGAACAAATATTATTATTTTAAGTCATACAAGCTGGATAACCATTATTTTTTCGTTTAACATTTATAAATTGCCAGAATGATGAAGAATCAGAGCTTAGTTTATTTTTTGAATACCTTCTTCATTTGGTCGGTTACCTAGAATATGCTGGAACATTTTATTTTCAATTTAACAATATAATTGTCACCTGCAAACATATAATGTTAAACCTAGTCCCCCATCCAGATATCACAACCTTAAAATTCCTCATGTTCCTCTTTTTCAAGAGTTACATGCTATTAAAAAACCATCAAGCTATGGTTAAAAAACAACCATGCTATTATAAGTGTTAATCATATTTTTGCTATTACTAACATTAACATGTTCGGAAGCCAGTGATGTAATACTTAGGGAAAAATCCCGATTTGTGGGAATTTTTTTTCGAAAAAATGGTCTTACGAAAAAGAAGGACAGATTTTTTGAAATTATTAAAATAAAGGGACTTTTTAAAAGTTGTAGGGATTTTTGTGGGGACAACTTTTGAGCGCATAGGGAAAAATATGGATTTTTTCGCGCTGCGTAGGGACTTTTCAGAAAAGTTTATAATATCAGTGCCGAAGGCAACCGTAATATGACTGTTGCTTCTTGATGGAGTCTTAAATTAAGCCATAATATGTTTGCCTGCAACAATAATATGGTTAAACTAACCATAAAATACATGTTAAAATTTTTTTGTTACAAATGGTTTATTTATTTTTGTAAATATATTTTCTTTCAATAATTTTTTTTTTAAATTTTTAAGAAAAATTACCAGTTGAAAGGTCACAAACGAAATGCTTAACTGAAGATACCATTTTTTATCTTTAGTGTTATTAAAAAATATATTCAACACAAAATTCTAATGAGCACAAATTTGGCGCTTATTCAATGGAACACAAGCAGCCACAAATTTTAATTTAATTCTTATAAATCGCTTGATATCGCTGATAGACAACAGGCAGGCGGACAAAATGAACAGATAATAAAATTCTCTACAATTTTTCGACATGAAATAAAACAAAAAAAAAATCCATTAAAAAATACCAAATTAGCAAAAACTTATTTATACATACACTCATTTAAAAAAAAAATGACTTTAAATGAGTCATACAATTTTTAATGCAACATAATGGGGCAACATTTTTGTTTTAAAAAAATATTTTTATTTTTTTTGAATCGCAAAAAAAATCATACATCCTTTATTAAAAATGATGATGACTATTCTTTTGTTTCCGTTTTGAAAAAAAAAGAAGAAACATTTACTCATCAAAATGTCTGTTTTAAGTCTTTTTTTTTCTTTAAGTGTAATATTTATAGATTTAAGCTCGACTGTAGTTTTAACAAAAATCATTAATTTTTAATCTTCTTTAAAATAAAAAGGAGCACAAACAGAAGTACAAACCACATGCACCATGTAGCAAAATGGAATAAAAAAAAATATCGTGTTATATTTGGTCATGGTTAATTAAGATGATTAAATAGAGATTTTTGCTTCTTGTTACAAAAAAAAAAAAAAAATTATTCATCAAGATTTAGGAATTGAATAAAAAAGAGGAAAATAATTCCATACGTAATAAATCGGTATTGTAAACTTTTTATTTTTTTTTTGTTCTACATACGATAAAGAGGGATCATAATTACATTTTAGTGCATAATGTAACCAACTGTTTTTTTAAGATAAATTACCCATAACTTAATTAAACTTTATAACTAAACTCGTTGTAAAAGGGTTTTATCTTCACTTCCCGAGAAACCTAAAGAAAATTTTAAATTTTTCGGAATACTGGAAATTCCCAATTTAAAGAAGAAGAAGAAAAAACAAAGGCCCTAATCATGTAAAACGAAACGCAACGCCAAAGAATAACATTGAAAGCACAAACAATGTCATAAATATTTTGTAATTTTGTTTTGGTTTAATGTGCCTTGATTTAAATATATGCAAATAAGAAAGCAAAAATGTTGGGTATCTGATATCAAAAAATATTAACAGAAAACCGCTAATTTAGCGCCCTTTTTTAAAAGAGCGCTAAGGGAGAAATATGCGCCTTTTCGACATTTTAAAAGCGCTAAATCTAGCGCATAAAGCGCTAAATTGGCAACTATGCGATCAAGCTTCATTTAAAGTTGTTGCAATAATAAATAGAGTAACTTCGGGTTTTGTGGAATAGGTGGGTAATGTTTAGGGATGGGCAACAAATATCGATATATCAAAATATCGATATTTAAAAAAATTATAATCGATATATATCGCCGATATTTAAAATACCGATATATCGATACATTGATATTTATCTACGACTATCGAATTCGATTTTTTTAAGATCTCTTTATAATAAAATTCATCATTTTAACCGTTGCTCAACTGCTTACAATACTGTTGTTTTTTTAAGAATTGCATCATATGTTTTTTAACTAATTTCAAGACAATAACGGCACTTTTGCATTGTACATTTTCATAGATTACACAGTTCAGTTTTGTCTCGGTTTTTTAGAGATGACAACAAAAAAATAAGCGCAGAAAAAATGTTCTGGAAAGGGTTCCTAGAATTATGCAAAGAATCGCCTTAATTATGGCGTATTAGCAGCAATAGACTCTTGAAAGTTGGAGTGTTAATAATAAAAAAAAATATATTTTGGTTTTTTTCTTATTTGAGCATGTTCTTATATATTAAAAATAAAATATTGCACAGTTTACTTACATAGTTTGTGTCACATACCATATAGTATAATCCCAATTATTATTTTTTTTTTCTAATCTAAAAAAAAGATTTCATATGGCGAATAAATAAAAATTTTTTTGTATTCTTGACTTTTTTTGGAATTTTTTTTATTGTAGAATTATCTGCCGGTACCTCGATTTCAAACGAAAACTTCGTTCGCATAACTTACCCTAAAAACTAAATTTTAAAATTGGTTTTTGTTTTAAATAAAAGTTAAGCGTATTCAAGATTCATTCGAAATCGAAGGACAGGCAGTAAATTTGAAATTAAAAGAAACAATAAAAAGTTCGAATGGAATAACATGTAGTATGTTTGTAAATATGTAAATATGTATTGACATATGTAGGTATATTTAGTTTTTAAATTTGGTAATAATTTCACTTTAATACGTTCGATACATCGATATATCGATATTTTTAATTAATAAATATCGATACTCTTATCAAATATCGGTACGATATGTATCGATATATTTTTTCAATTTGCCCATCACTAGTAATGTGGAACCCCACTTTATTTTGCAAACTAAATGCTATTTGGGTGTTTCTCTGGTTATGCACGCGACATTTGTACGCGTTTTATTGTGTTTGAATATTAAAAAAATAGAAGTGGATTGGAATTTTAGAATGATACTTTCTAAAAAGTATATATAATGGTAAATTGAGCACTGGGTACCCAAATGCCATGCAATCAAAGTTGACTTACTCACGGGACAAAAATAGAAGTGCCTTTTATGACCGTAAGAAAAAGTGCGAAAGTAAGTGAATTGTAGGAGGTTTTTATTTCGGAAAAAATGTTTTTATAAAGGTTAGTAATGGGCCTTTATAATCATGTTTTGTTCAAAAGCAACTATGCATGGGTTGGCGAAGAAAAAAATAAATAGTAAATTAGGCACGTGACATTACGCACGTGACACTTTTTACCTTCATACATATTTTAGTAATTTTCCATATATTTTCAGAAGTTTTTAACAAAAAAATTAAACTTTTATTCAAAAATTAAACATAAAAAATAAAAATATACTACAAAATTAATCCAAATTAATTTTTTCCTTGAAAAAAATTATGCGAGCGCTTTGATTTTTTAAGTCACGGTTGACCATTTCAGAGAAATACCCATTTAGAAACGCTCCCTTAATATTTTATTTGTTTTTGCAAATTGTTAACTAAATGATACATTTAATTGGAAAGTGTGATAATTTAATAAGTTTTATAATATTTATAAGATTTGTTTTAAAAAATTTGGCAATCGGCTTAAGTGGAAAAACTGACGGCGGGTATTGTGGAACCCTATTCCACCAATAGCCACGAAGTCTGGGGAATAATCTTTAATGGATTTTTATTTTTAAACAACAAGTTATGCTTAGAAGGAAGTTCTATGTTTTTAATTAATTGAAGGGGAAAAAATTATATGCTTGAATGAATTTGTTTTTATAGTATTATTTTGTTTCTGGTAAAATGTAATACGAGTAGTATTCTATATTAACCGCCAGGGGTGTTAAACATTATTCTCCAATTTCCCAATCACTGTTTTTGAAGTACCTGAGATCTTTCATTTATAGCTTATTTTGTATTAAGAAAACAATTAGTATTGTGGTTATTTTATTGAACTGTTTATGGTTTTTAATCCAATAAATTAACTTCATGTTGTAAAATTCCTTTGTTCATAAAAAAATAATTTAATGAAAATTGAATTCAATGAACTTAACAATTGTAAAAAATGGCAGAACAACTAGCAAAATACTTATATTGAAAAAAGGAAAGTGATATTGTTATTCTTATTTAAAGGTATTAATTTTTAACTTAATTATTTAGCAAAAAACAATAGTTATAATATAAATGCAAAGCCACTATAAAATGTGGCAGCTCAATTCAACTTTTATGTACAAATTAAAAATTTTCGGGATTGGGCGAATCCCGATTCCCGGAATTTCTGATTTTTAGTCCCGGCATTTTCGGGATCCCGTTAATTTCTATATTTTTTCCTTTCTTTCAATAATTTGTATAAATATTTTTTTGTACGCGTATTTAAATTTAAATTTTAAATATATACAAACAATTCTATTAACGAGTGTTGAGTGCGAAAGAGGTTTTTCAACTGCATTATATCTTCACAAAAAAATTCGTTCGTGTTTTGCAGAAACAACATTAGATGCCATAATAATCTTCAGAAACAACTTGAACTAAGTATTAAGTACACGCCTTTTAAAAGTTTGAAATACATCATTTCCAATTGTATTTAAAAAGTCTCCAAATGTGTCTTAAACATTCTTCAAATGTATTTTAAAATCGTTCATATGTTTTTTAAAGTTATGTATATATATTTAAAGATTTGCCCAACTTAATTTTAAAATTTTCCAATTTTTTTTTTTCTTTTGATGAAATTGCCCAATTGTATTTTTATTAAAATACATTTGGACAATTTTAAAATACATTTAGAAAATTTTGAACTACATTTTTAAAATTTTGAAATTTTGTTAATGGTTTTTAATCCAAATTTAGATATTTTTAAATTAGGCTTAAGTTCATTGAATTTAATTTTCATTAAATTATTTTTATGAAGACAGGAATTTTACAACATGAAATTAATTAAAATTTTATTGATAATTTTTCATTCTTGACTGCGCTGAGATTTGAACCCAGGCTTTCACGGACAGGTTGCCCAGACTAGTTTCGATTGTAACCACACAATCTCGTCAGTGGGGTTTGCCGTTTTACTCACTCGGCTAATGAAGCCGGATGACGTCAATAGTCAAACATCAATCTTTAAACCAAATGTTATTTCACCTTGGTAGATCGAAATTTGCTTTTGAATAAATGATTATGTATTTTAATTGATCTACATGTTCTTCCTAACTTCTGTTTTTTCGTACTTTTTGTCAAGAATTCTTCTTGAAATCCAAAGTACATTTTTTTTTGTTTTTCATGTTTTTGTCTTTCTTTTTTCTTGTTGACCTTTTGCAGAACAACTTGAAGGACAAATGTAAACATAGCTCGTACCTTAGCTGTTAACAATAATAGTATTGTGGTTATTTTATTGAACTGTTAATGGTTTTTCATCCAAATTTAGATATTTTTTAATTAGGCTTAAGTTCATTGAATTTAATTTTCATTAAATTATTTTTATGAAGACAGGAATTTTACAACATGAAATTAATTCAAATTTATTGATAATTTGAAACACATATGGACAATTTAAAAATACTCGTACAAATAGAAAGTTTTAAATTGTATTTGAAAATTGTAAGTATTATTTGGACAATTTTAAAATAAAATTGGAAATGGTGTAATTTTTATATTAATATTCAAATATGCATAAAAATAAAATTTTTATGCTTTTTGTTACGTTTTTTAATACATGATCTTTATGAATTGTTATCAATTAATAATTTAAGTTTGTTTTTATTAAATTGTTTTTTTTTTTTTTTTTTGGAAAATTAAGTTGTTTTCCAAAAAAAAGTCTTATATATTGGGTATAAATAAAAAAAAAATCCCGAAAACATTTTAAAAAATCCCGTGGTCCTGGGATTCAAAATATCCCGAAAATGGAATCCCGAAATATTTTATTCAATCCCGAATCCTGGGATTCAGAAAAACCAGACCCAATTGGAAGCCCTTATAAGTAGTAATTCTTTAATTGTTTTCTATAGAAATATTTTAACATAAAACAAATATAGAAAACTTAATAAAATTTCTGTAATTCTTTTTATGATAAACGATTTTCTTTTATAATAAAAATAAAAACTATTTTAACAAATAGATATTGGGAATTATTTCTTTTTCATAAGCCACTTTATTATATTCAACATTTTTCATTTTTTTCGAATTTATAAAATACATAACTGAAATTTGACTCATAGAATAAATTCGAAAAAAAAAATGAAAAATGTTAAAAACTATTTTCTTACCCCCTTATTCATTAAAAACATTTTTAGTTAATAAAAGGTTTCATAGTTTCATAAACCTGCTATTAACCTAAAATATTTCTTATGAATATGGGGGTAAGTGGTTTTATTAGGTGTCCCATTTATAGTGGGAGCAGTGATGTCCGTGGGAAGCCGTAGGGAAAAGAAGAACAGGTATTTTGAAATCATTAATGTGTAGGGACTTATCAAATGTGTGGCAAATCTGTATATGTTTGGCAATCTTTTTCGATTTGTGACATAATACTAATAAAACTGTTGATACGCCAGCATTACAAATTTTTAAATTTTTTTGTGTGAATGCTTGCCTCCATTTCAACTTTGAATTTCAGTTAAATTTGTGAATTTTTTTTTTTTACAAGAATTTAATTTTTCAGAGCAATAAAAGATAACTGGTTTAATATGGACATCAAAAACTTTTCGAGTAAAGTCACCAAAATAAAAAATTGAATGAAAATAAAATTTTCCCTCTTTAGTGGAAATAAGCTATCTTTGATTTATCACTGTCACATGATATTACAGATAACATTCTTAAAAATTAAGTTTAGTATATCAATAGAATTTGTTAAAAATAAACCTAAAATTTTATTAATTTACTGGTCACCCTTTTTTTTTGGATTTTTTCGTCAAATATATTTGTTAGATCTGAACACAGCTTTAGTCATAAGATTGTATCTTAAATTTTCATTGTCTGCTCTTTTTTACCAGTAAAAATAAATAACTATAATGGTTTTTTTAATAAGTTTTTTTTGCTTTTCTTGACACATTTTTAAGAATATTGTTTTGGTTTTTTATTAAGTTTTTTTGGTGAAGTATTCAAAAGACTTTTTTTTGTGTATATAAAAACTTGTCCTATTTACTTAATGTTATTTCTTGCATTATCATAATTATTGAATATATTTTTCTTTTATTTTTCAGGTAAGAATTCAAATTCGAGGATATGGAGTTTTTGTAAGTTACACACCATCAACATTATTTTAAATATAAATAGCTTCAGCAGAAAACTTTTCTTAGACACTGTATTTTAGCTCAAGGTCCTATAAAATTCCTGATCCAAAACTTAGTTACCAGATATTTTCAATCGTTCAATACTTAGTGCCCTATTCACAGAAAAAAGTATTTTATCAATTAAAAAAATGTTTTAAAAAGTATTTATATTTAATTAATGTGATAATTAAATCAATTATTTTCTTAGTTGAAAGAAAATTAAAAATAAAATTTTAATCTAATTAACATTTTAGTTGTTTTTTTAATAAATTTTTATTAAATTAAATTAAATAACAAAAAATCTTAATTGACTTTTTCGTTTAAAATAAAATAAATTAAAATCGGAGAATTGTTGTAAATTAAAGAAATTAACACATTGTTTGATATGGAAAAGTTTTTTGATAATTTTTTTAATTAAAAATAAAAATATCATTTATTGAAAAAAAAAATACTCACAATGTTACAATTTTTAGTAATCAATATAATTATTTTGGTAATTGGTACAAAATCAACAAATTGTTTGCTTGATATTCTGAATTTGGTATAAATTTGGTGATTAGAGACAATTTTTAATTTTTTCTGTGTTAACTCTTTTTTTTATAAATGCACCCACCTAGATATCGCTCTAATTGTTTGCCTAAACTTTATGATAAGCGTCTGGGAAAGAAGGACAAATTAATTTTATTCTCATGTAATCAAATAATTTTCTAAATTCATAACTATATCTTATCAGAGTTACAGATAAAGCTGAAACATAGACAAGTACCAGTAGTGAAAAGAAAACATGAGTCTACAAATTCTGTTGATTGAAACAGGCAATCAGATAATTAGTGAGTTATAGTGAGAGTTGTCAAAATTAGTTATTTAATTAAAATTCATCGCTTGTCATGTTTTATTTAAGAACTATTAAGATCGAAAATATTAAGGGAGTTCACCTTACATTATAAAAATATATATCTAAAATTTTGTAATGATCTCAAAATTTGTGTCCAATTATTTTTAAATTGAGAAAATAATAGAAGAGATGGATCTCTCTTAAACACATTTATGAAAATGAGTGATTTATTTTTAGTTCTATTTTTGGACCTTGGAAAAGCTACCTACCAGATAATCCATGAAATTATTAATTTAGTGTGCAAAGAATTTGATAAACAGTTATGCTGTGCTACCACTTAGGTCAGGTTCTTTACAGTCTTTCCTTTAGAATTACGTAGAGTCCAAATAACTCAAATTTTAATTTACAAAACTTTCTTGCAATAGTGCAATTCCGCCAATTTTTCAATATCTTTTGCTAAGCCAATCTTTGGTTAACCTTGAAGCTTCAGATATGTACATATACTTCACAGAAAAAATTAAATATTTGGAGGATTCACAAGGTATCTAGTAATAAAGTTGTAAAGTCATATGTCTTAAAATAATTACAAGAAATATTTATATGACTGCTGTGGCCTACCGCTTATAATTGGACTTCTACTGAACAGTTATGACTAATCAATGAACACAGCGTTAAAATTTTTATTTTGTTTGAAATATAGCAATGTTTTTTTTTAAACAATTGTAAAATATTATTTAGGACATTATGACGATATGAATTGATAGCACACTTTGTGAATCCCCCAATTGTCTTTATCATCATCAAATTCATACCAAATTCATAGAATCAAGCAAACAAGTTGTGGATTTTGCACCCATTAGCAAAATTATTATTTTGATTTCTTATAATTGTAAAATTGTGGAAATTCTTTTTTTTTCAATAAATGATATTTTTGATTTTAATGAAAAAAAATTATCAAAATCTTTGCCGTTTCAAACAATGTATTAATTGATTTAATTAAATATAGCTCAGGTTTTGGCAATTCCCAACAACAATTCTACAAGTTTAAATTATTTTATTTTAAGCGAACAAAGTCAATTAATATTTCTTGTTATTTAATTAATATTTTAATTATAATTTTATTTTAAAACAACTCAAATGTAAATTAAATCAAAATTATATTTTTAATTTTCTTTCAACTAAAAAAATAATTGATTCAAATGTCACATTCAATTAAACAAAAAATACTTTTCAAACAATTTTTCAGTTGATAAAAAACTACTGAGAATTTTTTCTATGTAAGGAATAATTCTATACTACCAGAATATCTTGTACCATCCTCTAAAATGTTTTACTTTAGCTATTTTTTGATGAAAACTGTATGTACAGGAAGTGAAGTAAACTGCCCAATACGGCCTTCGTCAGCATTCTCCACTCCACTCCATAGAAAAATTTTTCAGTAGTTTTTTTATCAATTAAAACAATTGTTTGAAAAGTATTTTAATTTAATTAATGTGTTAATTGAATCAATTATTTTTTTATTTGAAAGAAAATTAAAAATATAATTTTGAATTAATTAACATTTAAGTTGTTTTGAAATAAATTTTTAATTAAAATATTAATTAAATAACAAAAACTATTAATTGACTTTGTTCGTTTAAAATAAAATAATTTAGACTTGTAGAATTGTTGTTTTTAATTGTCAAAACCTGAGCTATATTTAATTAAATCAATTAACACAGTGTTTGAAACGGCAAAGTTTTTTGATCATTTTTTTTATTAAAATTACAAATATCATTTATTGAAAAAATAAATATTCACGATTTTAAATTTTTACAATTTTTAGTAATCAATATAATCATTTTAATAATAGTTGCAACATCAACAAATTCTTTGCTTGATTCTATGAATTGGATATGAATTTAGTGATTAGAGACAATTTTAAATTTTTTCTGTGTCAATAAAGAAGCACATTCGAAAAATGTTTTATAATAAAATAATTTAGTTACCTAATGGTTACAGTGACCATATTATAATGTATTAATATTACCATTAAATACAGAATGTATATTGAAGACCATAATATGGTTGCCGGCATGATATTTCTGCCGGAGAAAATAAGAAGAAAATTAAATAGGTTAAAGTAACCATAACAGATATGTTTAAACATTTTGCTTTAGAAATAGTTTTTTTGGAGGTGGGCCATATTTTCTTTACTTGTGCCAACTTAATATGGCCCCGTTACGAATGAAGTTAAGGGACTACCATAAAAACTTTTAAAATCAAGTAGTATCAGCAAAAGTACACCTGAATTAACTTTACTTTCTTAAATATAATGTAAGAAAGATGTTAAAAAATAAGCTTCATATCTTTCTTGAAAAGCCCTCGTAAGTTCTAAAATATTACAAAACAAATAAGAGTGCTATATTCGGCTATGCCGAATCTTATGTACCTTTCACCACGATGCAATAAAAACAGAAAATTATATAAATTCTGTTCTTTAGATATAAATAAATTTATTTTACGGCAAGATATTCAAAAATCTATAATGTTCTTGTATTAGAAGCGCCACGCCCTCTTTTCCAATCCCGCCCACATTTTATCGGATGTTGTTTCCTCATAACCGAAAGGCATGTACCAACTTTGAAATGTTTGGCTCTTGCCGTTCTCCAGATATACAGAAATTTACAAGTGGTTTGAATGGGAGGTGCCACATCTACTTCTCAAATACCGTCCATATTTTTAGAGAAGTTGTGTATAAACAACCCAGATATGTGTATAAAATTTGGGCAATTTGTATCTCACTGTTCTTGAGATACAGAAAAATATATTTTGTGCCACGCCCCCTTCTTTTGTGGGATGCTGTATATTGATAACATAGATGTTTCTGCCTTATTTGGAAAGTTAAGCACTTTTCGTTTGCCAGATATACATAAATTTATTGCGTCTTTGTATGGGAAGTGCAACGTCCACTTCTCCAATGTCGCCCATTTTTTAAGAAAGTTGTGCATTGGAAACCAAGATGGTTGTACATAAAATGGAAGCTTTAATTCTAGCTGTTCTTCAGGTATACAGAAAAAAGGAGTAAAAAAACCACAAGGGATTAATAGCTTAACTTAGAAGCAGTCGTGGTTTTTTGCTCATGTCTCAGTAAATTTTGGACTGATCTGGCTGAATTTCAATAGCAATCATTAAAGACGTTTATGTGTTATAAATATATAACAACCTAAGTCCAATCATTTTTAGGGTCTTCGAAAACCCCATTTCAACATACACACCGACAGACAAACAGACGGATATCGTTAAATCCATTTCGCTACTCATAAGGACCCAGACTTTATAGGGTCTTAGATCAATATTGAAGGAATGACAAACGGACTGACAAACTTATATATACCCTTTAAACGTTAGTAGAGGGTACACAAAAAGAACGGTTAAAGTTAAATAACTTTGAGAGCATCAATTTAAACAGGAAAGTTCAAATAACAAAAAAAAAAACACAGACCAGTAAGCTTTTCCATCTCTGGTATAATTTACAAAGTGGTCGAAATATTAACTGAGTGTACATTATTTTTCTAAATACTTTTCAGACAGGTCTCGCTTATTATGAAATATTTTTCTTAGACCGTACAATATTGTTTATCTATTTATTTATTTTTTAAAAATTTTCTATCTCAATTTTTTTTATGAGTTTTGCAATTTTGTGCATATTTTTTGTATTTTTGTCTCAACACCCGCATTTTTGTAGATTTTTAGAACAAGTACGAAAAAAAATCATAAAATTGGCAGGGTAATTTAAGTTTTCTTTTTAAACAAATCATTTACATTTTATGCACACACATCTTTATGTCCGTGCGTCTGTCTGCCTGGCTATGCTGATCTGTCTGTGTTTACAACATTAAAATTAATTAAGAAAAAAAATCAGTATTACAAATTAAACGTTTAGGATACGAAATTAAAACTAAAAAAAGTTTAACCCCATTAAAAAAGATTTTAAAAAATTTAAGAAAAAGATATTTTTTAATATCATTTTTCTTTTGCTATCAGTGGGCTAAATCTGTCAGTTGTTTTTTG
Organism: Pollenia amentaria; assembly: GCA_943735925.1. Lineage (NCBI taxonomy): Eukaryota > Metazoa > Arthropoda > Insecta > Diptera > Polleniidae > Pollenia > Pollenia amentaria. The sequence goes on along the minus strand of OX031010.1, from coordinate 173,968,764 downwards.
CGCTTAATTTCAAAATGTTATCAAATAAAAAATTCTAGCAAAAAATTTGGAGCAGATGGTTAAGAAAAAAAATATATGTAAACATAATTTGGCTGGAAGTATTTTAAATATTTAAAGAAAAATTTATTTTAACAAAAAAATATTTAAAAAAAAGAATATATTATTTTTTTTTTTTTTCTTTTAAAACGAAATGAAGATGTGACGTTTTTTTTTATGCCACCAAGACCCTGTCATTTTTAAATCTTTATTTTAACAATTGCGTTGGCAAATTGCTAAACTCACTTGTTTTACATTTCTTTTTGCTTTTCATTTTCGCAACCTGAGCCATTGAAAGTAAAAATTTTTATAAATCAAAACAAAGAAGAAAAAAAACATCGCCCACTGTGACAAAGTACTTGTTCGAATATCATTAAAATTAAACCACAATTTAAAGACTTGGAATTGTTTGTTTTTACAACTTTGTGGTTTTTGGATTTTTTCGCGTTAATTTTTTGCAACAAAATGTAACCAGAAACGTTAAATGTAATAAAAACAACAACAATTAAATTTAAAATCAGTTAAAAATTCTTTAAAAGACCATCAAAATTAATGTATTCATTAAAACGCAATTGGGATTTAAAAGTTGGTTCGAAGAAAGTTTCACGTAAATTGGGCAAGATTTACTAAATCGGAAACAAAAAGTTTTAAATTATTGTTTTATTTGATGGAAATATTTAAGTAAAAAAGTTTAAGAGCGTTAAAACTTGAAATTTTTATAACCAAAAAAAATGTAATTTTAAACAAAATTTTTTTTTGTTTGACGAAATTCGTTTTGGACGTATTCGATATCGAATAAACTATCGTATCGAGTAAACTATCGTATTTTTCTGCATACGATAGACGAATCAAAACTCGAGAGATATAATCCTTTGGTTTCTTGGTGTCGAATACTGTCATCTCAAATTACGATACATTGCATTCGATGTCGAGTGTCATGATACCAAAAAAAAAAAAAAAAAAAATTGGCTTAATTTTGCTCGATATCGTATGAAGCGATTAGGCTACTTTTTCAAGCATTACTGGCCACGAATTACGAGAACAATCCAAGACGTCAAATGTTGCTGGTTGATCAGCCTAAACCAATGACTTCACATAGCCCCACAAGAAATAATCGAGAGTTGTCAAATCATACGGCCTTGAACGCAAAATGAGAGGCGCATTTCTCGAAATGAAATTGTTGCCAAATTTTTTTTTTATATAAAGTTGGCTATTGCAATCTGCGTTTATCACGTAGCGCCATACTGCTAATTCCAATTTTACCCGAATCAGTTTCATTCAAATTATCATACAAAAAATCATTGATCATGGTGCAGTAACGATCTGCATTGACCCTAACACGAGCTCTGGGGGCTAATTCTGGCGGCCGTGATAGAATATTTTTTTTTAATTCGAAAGCAATTTTATTTCGAATTCTTTCAATCGATACTGAACGAATTGAAATTATTTTATAAGTATTGTTAAGCATTTATTTGAGTTTTCTCAACACTGAAATAATTATTTCGATTCGTTTAATATCGAATGATAGAATTATAAATAAAATTGCTTTCGAATCGAAAAATTATTTGATCACGACTGCCAGAATTAGCCTCATTGCCTCATCACTGAAAGAATAAGGTCCGACGATGCCACTAGCGTAACAACCGCATCAAACGGTATATATTTCTGGATCAAGTGGAGTTTGTAGGGTCTGTTGTGGATTGCTCTCACTTCATGTGTTGCAAAAAGGACCAGATATTTGCCTCTAAGCCCCTAAAAACAATTCTGCGATAAAACATCGATGACTGATTTACAAAGTCGATTTCGATAATTTGTTAGCGTTGTTCAACCGTAAGTCCATTAATGATGGTTTGCCAGAGTATACTGATCATGAAAAAGTTATAAAAGAGAGCAGAGTGTGACAGTTAGTTTGGCAGCTAAGTCTCTCGTAAATTATATAGGGCTGAAAACGTTTCCTGATGATCTGGCCTAAGCAACCAATAAAATGCGCATATAAACAGCTTATCCTCCAACAATAAATTTCAGTATCTTCATCATAAATAAAAATAGGGAAATAAGCACAATAAACAAAATCTTTTAATGAAAAATTATGTATTCCCAAAAACAGCTTTGATAAAAAGTAATTTACACTTTTCAATTGGTGGTGTTCTATTCCCCATTTTTTCCAGTCCATTCACCATTTTGGCGAAAGTAAAGTAATTGCCCTAGATATTCCCAAGGCGTCCGACAGAGTCAAACATGGTGCACTCTTGTCAAAACTTGTTGCATCTGGTGTAGGCGATAATGTTTCTCGATTTATATCGAGCTTCATCAGAGCTCGCACTTTACGAGTTGTTATAGATGGGATTTCGCTTAACCAGTTCAAGATTCATTCAGGGGTGCCGCACGGTTCCGTTCTTTCTCCTACTCTATTTCTTTTTTTCTCTACCAATACCAATGGCAACCTTTGCCATTGGTATTCATTTGATTATAGACCAAGCGTATCAGATGTTGGTGCTATGAGACAAAACATGCACGATATGCTTGATCAAGACTCTGATGTAATCTCCGAATGGGATCGTGTGCATACAGTAAATTTTAATGCCCGAAAGACCCAGTGTTGCGTGCTAACGCATAAACGTGTGACGGATCAAGGTGCATCATCTGCATATATGGGCGGTATAACTATTGAGGAATCAGAATCAGAATCTTTTAATGCTCTCGGCAATCCAATGTGATGTCCGATGGACAAAACATATATTCAAGGTATCGAAAGAAGCATTCAAGTGCCTCGGTTTTTTAAAACCGAGTAAGAGATATTTCACTCCCTCTGATCTCCTTATTATTTATACCAACTAAATCCTACCGAGAATGGAGTACAGCTCTTATGTGTGGCCCGGTGCTACAAATGCTATTGTAGAGCTTCTCGACAGTAGGATATCCAATTCTATTGACTCCATTGATCGCGGTCGTAACGTGGGTTGTATTGGCCTGTTTTATCGTCACTACAATTGGATGTGTTCTGATGAAAATACGGATCTGGTTCCCCAAACTCGTACGTTTGTTCCTACTATACTTTTTCCCACAGAGCCCATTCTCTTGCGTTCGATTGGCCGGTGCATCGTACAAGGCATAAAAGGAGGAATTCGTTCTTTGGCCGGAATGTTCGTATGTGGAATAACCTTCCTGCGGCGGAAGTCTTCCCTCTCACTATAAACATGAATATGTTTAAATCGATTGTCTACTTCTCCCTCTATTATCCTTCCCACAGCCTTTTTTCGTAGTTCCAACATAATGCAATGCATTAGTAGGGGCCATCCCCTGAGTGCTGGTCCTAAATTCCATGTTCTTAAACAAAATGTTTAGTTATATGCATATCGAGCCTTTGCTGCAATTGAGTCGTAACTCAAAAACACTGATTTTTGAGCTAATGTATTCACTTCCCAATGGAACATAAGACCTTCTACTAGCTCATAATGTGGAGTTAATCGCCATATCGTTTCTTCATATGTGTAAAAAATTTCATACAAATATCTTTTGCACAGAAAAAAAAACGTTTTATCAATTAAAAAAATAGTTTAAAAAGTATTTAAATTTAATTAATGTGATAATTGAATCAATTATTTTTTTAGTTGAAAGAAAATTAAAAAACTTAATTTTGATTTAAGTTGTTTTGAAATAAATTTTCAATTAAAATTTTAATTAAATAACAAAAAATCTAAATTGACTTTTTTCTTTTAAAATAATATAATTTATTTAAATAAATTAACACATTGTTTGAAATGCCAATTTGATCACTTTTTTAATTAAAATTAAAAATATCATTTATTGAAAAAAAATATTCACAATTTTACAATTTTTAGTAATCAATATGATCATTTTGGTAATAGGTGTAAAATCAACAAACTGTTTGCTTGATATTATGAATTTGGTATAAATTTGGCGATTGGAGAAATTTAATAATTTTAATAATTTGTGTAGGTATACTCAACTCTAAAGAGAAGCATAAAAGCCCCTTAAAAGAATTTAAGGGGCTATTAGATTCAAATTTTAGATATGACTTTGTTGCAGCAAGGGCTCGATATGAATAATTACATCTCCCTTATCGGACATATCCCTAAGCGGACATCCCTTTCGACGGACACTTTTGCCTGGTCCCGGCAGTATTTCATAACGCAAGTATTGCCTTCTTTTAGGATGACATTCTTAGGCCCGTTTTCACGACATACCGATAGCTAAACGACGGATTTTATCGGTCGTATAAAAAGTTTTCTATTATTACAACATTACTTTGACCTACCAGGTATGATGAACCTTCCTTCAACTTATCGCTCACTTAAGTTTAAAATAAATTTGTAAATATGGAACATTTTATCTACGGTCGATAAAATCCTACCTTTAGCCGGGGCCTTAATGTATGGATTCATTACAATGGTATATTCAATGTATTGCCTTCAGAGATTCCACTGTATAAGTAGATGCATATCAAATTTCTAGAGAATGAGCTACAGCCCCTTTCGTTTATCACTATCTTTTATACGACCCAATTAAGAATAACATTTCCTTTTTACATTTTTACAATTGAAATTTGAACAGAAAAAATGGAAGAAACGAAAAAACTTTCGGGAAATTTTAATTCATAATTGTTTTGTTGGAAATTATTTGATGATACACTTACACTCATTTTCAAATGATTGTATCGTCAAACTGAAAACAATTGTGTAAATCGAAATCTTAAGATCGGTTCTTTCTGGTAGATCGACCTTTCATCTTCACCCATTTCATTAAACCTTTTTATGAGTTATAAACATATATTTCCTTATTATTTTTCTCTAAGTGTATTAATTTCTAAAACTTTTTTTTCTTTGTAAAAAAAATATATCCCCAAATCTCACCCCATTTCCGAAAAATAAAACGCCTCATAAATCTTTGGAATCATGAAAATATCTATTTCTATTTTACTTTATTTTTATTTCTTTTATTTTTCCTAAATACTTAAACATAAAAAAGTAGATTTGATGGATTATTTTGTGTTAACTAATCGATATTTTATATTCTATATTTAAATTGTTATTTTTCGTGTTGTTTATTGTTCCACAAACAACAAGAACGAAAAAGTGCAACAGAAATGTCTTGAGAAATTATTAAGTCGGTGAGATTTATGTCTGCTGTAATGGCTGTTGACATTTACAGATTTTTTTGTTCATAAAGTTTTTATTTATTTTGTGTTTTTTTTTTTTTTTTTTTTTTTTGTTTTTTTTTGTATATAAAGAACAACTTTTTTATTTGTTTTAAAGTGTATCAAGTATTTTGTTTTTATTTCTTTGCATTAAAAAAAAAATTTAAGCAAAAAAAAAAATTATATTTAGTCGATTTCTTTTAACAAACTACAACACTTGTTATGCTTTGCTGGGAGTTAATTTACTTACCCTACAAGCCGTTATTTAATTCAAAAGAGAAGTATTTCATTAATAAGATTTCTCTATGACGTGCTATATTCCCAATTTTATTTTTGATAAAAATACTAAAATTTATTGTTGAGAAGGTTTTTAATTTATTAACTAACGATTCTTTAGTAAAGAGTCATATTCCTTTTTGGACCAAAGGTGGCTGATTATTCCACAGTTGTAATTATAATTATCATAGAGCCTTTAAAAATAAACATTTGACTCTGCTTGGATGGTTTCCAAACTGGATTTGAAGTTTAAAGGCAGCAAAGATGCTTAAGAAAATATCCTTAAAGCAAGAAGAAAAATCATCATATTTCAACAGTACAGACCAGGGATTGAGAGGATTTTTTTTTTTTGTACAAACTTTCATAACAAGATTCATGAAATATTTTAAAATTGAGCACAAAACATTTAATTTAATAAACGAATGCTTTTCGATACCACGGTTAAAAGTGGGATGGATGGCCTCACAGATTTTTGTATAAACGCTATCAGAAGGGGTATTCGATCAATGAATAATGGCACCGAGCACTACATAAACTGAGTTTAGAAAAATAAAATGGAATTTCAGAACAATCGGCCACGGCCATGGAATCGAAATCGATCGGTCAATATTTAAGTTTAAAGGCCGTAAATCCTCTGTAGGGCACAATTGTTATCCACGAGCCCAACACGGTTTGTTTTCTGTAAGTGTTCGTGTTTCGATTTAAATTCTTTTTGACGTCTGTCTGTAAATGAGACATGCATATAAATAACAAAACACCACAGAAAAATAAAAGAGATAAGTATGTTCAACCTTCTTGTATTACGTTATTCAAAAAAAAAAAAAGAAACAAAAAAAAAACAAGAAGAAATTTACAAGAAACAAAAAGTTGGCCCAAAAAAAATATTTTATTTTAAAGCAAAAAAAAAAAAAAACACGCATTCCCTCACTCATACGCTCACGCCAATTTAAAAATTGTGAAAGAAAAATGTTTAAATTGCTCTTTAGCTTTTCAGTTCTTTTGTTTTGTCAAATGTTTTTCTCAAACTAAATAAAGAAAATTATAACGAAATTGTTGTTTATTTATTTAATTTTGATAGATTTTGGCGGCTGTTTAGTTTGTTAAAGAATTATTGAAAAAATAACATTTTGAAATAATGTTTTAAAATTTAAATATTTTAAAATTTTTTTGTTGAAAAAAAAAAACAAGATTAACAATAATAGGTGTGTTCATTTACAGAAAATGATTGCTTATTTTCAATAATTCTTACTAGTAAGTGTTAACGTACTGTTTATTGTTTTTAATCCAAATTTTCATATTTTAATCAGCTTAAAGTTGATTAAATTAAATTTTAATTAAATTATTTAAATGAAGCAAGGAATTTTACAACATGAAATTAATTGAAATTTATTGATAATTTTTCATTCTTGACTGAGCTGGGAATTGAACCCAGTTTTTCACGGACCCAGACTAGTTTAGATTGTAACCAGACATTCTCCTCAAAGGAGTTTGCCGTTTAGCTTTCACCGCCATTGACGACGGATGACGGCATTAGTCAAAAAAAAAAAAATTTCAACAAGAAAAAGGAAGGACAAAAACATGAAAAACAAAAAATGTACTTTGGATTTCAAGAAGAATTCTTGACAAAAAGTACGAAAAACAAGAAGTTAGGAAGAACATATAGATCTATTTAAATAAGTAATCATTCATTCAAAAGCAAATTTCGATCTACCAAGGTAAAATACTATTTGGTTTAAAGATTGATGTTTGACTAATGACGTCATCCGTCGTCAATGGCGGTGAAAGCTAAACGGCAAACTCCTTTGAGGAGAATGTCTGGTTACAATCGAAACTAGTCTGGGTCCGTGAAAACCTGGGTTCAATTCCCAGCTCAGTCAAGAATGAAAAATCGTCAATAACTTTTAATTAATTTCATGTTGTAAAATTCCTTTCTTCATAAAAATAATTTACTGAAAATTAAATTCAATGAACTTAAGCCTGATTAAAATGTCAAAATTTGGATTAAAAAGCATTAACAGTTCAATAAAAATAACCACAATACTAATTAAAATAGCAAATTTTTAAAAATTTCCTATAGCATCAAATTTTTGGAAAATAATTATTTTATAAGAATATTTTCTACAAAATAGCAAGTTCTTGGAAAAGTGTCTATAAAATAGCAAATTTTCGATAAAATTGCAACGTTTCGAAAATTTTTGAATAATTAAATTGACAATTTTTTATAAACTAGACAATTTTTCGCATAATTTCCTATAAAACACATCATTTTAGAAAAAATTTGGAAATTATCAATTAAATCGCAAATGTTTGTTAAAAAATATATTGAAATCTGACTCATTGACCACTTTCAATTGGTATCGCCCTTTGGCCGTGTTCTTGGGTCCAATATTTACAAAGAAACACAGTCCGCTAGACAGACGGATGATTTAATTAACTTAAAAAGTGAACATTTTTAAGTTTAAAATTTTAGAAAAATTTTTGAGAAATTTTCGAAAAAAATAGTATATTTTTGAAAATTTTTAAATGTCGTAAAATTTTCTATAGAAAAACAAAATTTAAATAAAAATTGCATAATTTTCAACAATAAAATACTCGTACCAAATTCTTTTTAACAAAATTTTATTTTATAAATGTTCCTATAAACTAATAAATTTTTATTTAATTTTCTATAAAACCACAAACTTTTATAAAACTTTCTAAGCAAAAGCAATTTTTAATCCTTTTTTTTTTTTATTTTTAACAAAATTTCCTATAAAGTAGCAAATTTTATAATAAAGTTTCCTATAAAACAGCAAATTTTCATAAAATTTTCTTTTAAATTAGCAATTTTTCATGTAATGAAAATGGGCGCTGTACGGCCCAAAAAAATTAAAATTTAACTCAATTTTGATGCTCTGCCCCATTTTTATAATGAAAAATAAATCTTTTATTAGAATATATCCTATAAAATAGCAAGTTCTTGGAAAAGTGTCTATAAAAAAGCAAATTTTTAGAAAATTTTCGATAAAATGGAAACGTTTCGAAAATTTTTAGATAACAAAATTGACAATTTTCTATGAAATAGAAAATTTTTCGCATAATTTCCTATAAAACTAAAAAAAAATAATTTTAGAAAAAATTCTTACAAATTTGGAAATTATCAATTAAATCGCAAATTTTTGCTAAAATAATTGAAATCTTTTTTACTTTGGAATTAAGAGAAAGAGAGAGATAGAATAAAAGAATTATTGTTTTTTGTCCAATTATATGTTAATCGACCCATTGTGCGGTGAAGTGACTGCAAAAATTAAAATATTCTTAAAAATATTTATTCCACAAAAGAATTAATTTATTTAGAATTACAATTTAATTTGTTTTAACAAATGAATTTATTAGAGTTCAACCTCTTTTGTGCTAATTTAATAGTTTAGCTAAATTAAGCAAAAGCAAAGCTCTCAATTTAATTGGTTTTTTTTTTGTTTTTTGTACACATTTTTTTGTGCATTAATAATTCTGTGAGTATTGAAAAGTTCCAAAACAAAAACCATATTGAAATATATTTCCACGCATTTAACAAAATACACAAAAAGTTATAAACTTTTGTGAGTACAAACACTATTTATTTTCAATTATGCATAAATTATTAAAAAAAAAAATAATAATTATTTATTATTGACTTTTTGTGCCGCTTTTATGTTGCTGCTAATAAAATATTGATTATTTCTTTTTTATTTAACTTTAAAATGTTTCTCTGTTAGTATTTTATTTAAATAGATTTTGAATTTATTTTATTAAAATCACACCACAAATTATTATTGTAAAATTTTTTTTTTAATTTTTGAAGTTTTATTTAACAAATAAATAATATTTGCGGAAAAACGCATAATTTAATTACAACGATTTAAATATAAAATGAAAATTATTTTAAAAAAACTGCAAACATATTAAATGGGAAATGTTTAATTAAATGTTTAAAGGTTATAAAAGCCGGTATTAAATGTAAATTAAAAGTTAATTAATTATTAAAAGAGAAAATTTGGAAAAATAAATAATTAATAGAAAAGTTTTACGTTAACAATAAAAACACAATTTTGTAATGATTATAATTTTTTTTCCTAAAGAATTTGGTGCATAAATTTAAGACCAACCTAAAGCAACGCGTCAAGCGTAACGTTTTTTAGCACATAGTTTGCGGCGAAATTAATTAAATAAAACCGTCAACGCTGTGTCCTGAACAGTAATGTGAACTTATCTTGTTTTATAAAAGCCACAAAATATAAATAAAAGATAAAATCGCTAGATTGATTTAAAAATAGCTAAATGGTCATTACTTTTTACTAAGAGAAGCCAACTTCACTTCTTAAGGCGGAGGTCCACACCAGACGTTTTCGCCCCCGTGCACTGCATATTTATTATACCTTATTTGCGTTCTACGTTGCAAGTAATATTCAACGCTTTTTATGCTGCATCACCACAAGTACAAATAGATAAAATTATATTTGTCAAAATCAGCTGATTTGTTCGAACTTTTTTTTGTGACGCTTACAAAAGTAGAAAGTAAACTTACTTTTCGCATTCAACTCCTAAAGGCGTCCAACGCTTTTGTACATGCAACTTGCTACGTAATGCATTTAACACATTTGAGACAACATTAACACACTACTACAAATGCTGCTGGCTGCAATTGTAGTCGCGTAATCAGCTACTGAATTATTTTGAAGACGACAGCTATACAATTGAAAAAATAGAAACAGCTGTGTTTTTTATTATGTATTTACATTTCAGTGGTACCCCAATCATTTTTAATTTTTATAAATTGAACAAAATGCATAATTGCAGTCTCGTACACAAACTTAATTTAAGCCTACAAAAACATAAATACTTATTTATCATAAATTTTGTAACGTTAAAACAAATCAATTTATTAAATAACATTTAAAATATTTAAATTTTGTTGTTTTTGGAACTCATAAAGAATATCATCTTAACAGCAGGTTGAATAAAAAAATCCTAATATACAGTAGAATCGCGATAAAGTTAACCGAAATGTCCTAAGGGTTGTTAACTTTTTCGAGTTGTGTATCAACTTTTCTAAGCGGATTTAAATTGTAAAAAAAAGGTAATAATAAACATATAAATTTGTATAAGATTAGTCGCATTACTGAACCACCTTGTATACAATTTTATTCCCATCAGTATGTTAAAGATCTTTGTGAATCTGAAGAAATTATTGAAATATCAGGTGAAGTCACAATTTAAAACTGTTTATAGAGATAAAATTAACTGTCATTCTTAAAACACGGAACGATTTGTTAAGCTGGTAAGCCAATCATATTTTTCTGTTATCGACAGTTATCGACCAGGTCATATTTCAGACAAAATGGAATCGTGCAAACTTTATTCAAAGATAGAATCGCGAAAAGATTTTTTTATAAATTTTATATTTTTTACTAGCTTAACCCGGTGTGCTTCGCTACCCCAATCGTTATAAAATTAAACAAAAAAGTATGTATATATAAACAAATTTTGTTTTATTAAATTATTAATTAATTAGTTGATTAGGCGTGCCACCGCCCCTTTGTCCAACCACAACTTTACATAGCCTAGGGCTCATTAATGCATAACAACAGCCTACTGTGAGAATTTGATGACGAACGGTTCAGTAGTTAATTTGATGTAATCGACATAAAGGGTAGTGGCACCTCCCACTTTTTTCATGCAACGTATTTCTATTCATAACAATACCATATATACCAAATATCATCATCCTACGCTAAATAGTGGCTAAGATATGAGAATTTTATGTTTTGGGTGGTATAGGCGTGGCACCGCCCCTGTTTCCAACCACATCTTTATATAGCTTAAAGTTCAGTAACTCAAGGCAGTCGCCTACGATCGGTTCAGTAGTTTATTAGATACGGTGGTTTTTACTTGTTCTATAAAGGGGCGTGGATCCGCCCTCTTTTTTCATGGAGCTTATTTCTATTCATACTAACACCATATGTACTAAATATAATCATCCTATGCCAAAAAATGCCTAAGATATAACGATTTTAAATTTTGGGTTGTATGGGAGTGGCATCACCCCGAAACGAAAATATGTATTTAGCTTAATATCTCAATTAGTGGGCCGCAAGTGGTCAAATTTTATATACCATTGGATGCTGCTTCAAAAACTCTTTTCGATGATACCAAATTTTATTTATGTCGTCTTGGAGTAAAGTACAAAAAAATTCGAAAAACTGAAAAAAATACTTTTTTTTAAAATGGTCCAGCTCAGGGATGGCCAACGCTAGAACCAAAATATTTTGGGAATCATCATAAAACATATAAAGCTTTATTTTCAGAGGGGTAACTAAAGCACTTTTTTCGGCTCCATGCAACTTGAGTCGGTCTAATGTACATATATATTTTTCAATGACTTAGGCCGGGTTTTTGAGATGTGGATTTACTTTAAACTTAGTTTAGTGTACTCTGAAAGTCGGATTATTCCGGCGAAATGTGATTTCTTTTTTATTATTATTTCATTAAAGACCAACATTTTAATCAAAACTAAGCTGATCCGTCAAAAATTTGTATACAAGCTTGGTAATGGCGGCACAAATCTGTTTTCAGATTAACTAAACCTAGTTTAACTGAGAACTCAAAAACCCAGCCCAGTATTCATCATTACAAAAAACGAAACTTAGATCATCTAATTTGTACCGGCTGCTTTCATGTTCACAATTGCTCTTGAACTACAATTTATAAAAAATAATTATACAAACACTCATGTATTATGTGTTAGGTGCTACTTTTGACGTTTGTCAGAAAATTAGATTTACGTTATGTACAACAAATTTAGACGAGAGAGAATTTTATGTTAACTGACATTTTACCGAACTTTACCCAAAAAGTAATATTCGGTATCGAACGTACATGTGAACTGCTTTTGACATAATCACTGTGTTTTCCCATAGTTTTTGCAAAAACCAAAGTAGTTCTCGGTTTCAAAATAGCGTGCTACTGTGCGAAAAATGTTTACTTGCGCCGGAAATGTTCAGCCATCTAAAATTTTTTTTCTCTTAATTTGGGTAAATTATGAAACTTTTTTTTATATACATGCGATGAACATACATAATTTCTTTTAAATGATGAATTGAACACACATATATCGGTATTGTAAAATGTTAACTTTAGCCGGCTAACGATACCGTCATTAGTAGACCGCCGCTGCCGGTTTCCTCACGGCATAGATTTCTGACAACAAATTTTTTCATAATAAAACAGCTGATGTCCGATGGTTTGTCAGAAGAAAATAGAACATGCTCTAATTGAAGTTTTGTCGGAGGACATTGCATCTGCGTATTACAAAAGCAACATACGACATGCATGTATTTTTAAGTGGGAAATTTCGAAGGCAGATGTAAAAAACATAAATTTAGTTTACCGAGCAATAGTAATTGAGGCCTTCAGCCCGCTTTAGAGAAGCAGACTATTAAGTATTTGGCCAGAATCGAATCCACAACCCTAACACTGATAGACAAGCTGACTACCAACCAGCGCACAGGGATTCGGCTAGAACATGCTAGCGGGACAAAATCCATGACGTAATTTTCAGGAGCCACTGATAAGGTCTTGCAAGCAACCCCTCCTAGAAACGAATTCCAAGAATTAATTTGTTTATCACCTCATAAACGTATCTTATCAGGGGGTCAAAGTAACCCTTATAAGGGAGGTCATTTTCATTTGCAAATCAGTTGCATCTTATGCACTTTTGTGATAACATATTTAAAAATTGGTAGCAAAGTGAAACGAGTTTTTTGTTATGGAGTATTCTGTTGAGGGTATGTACCCTATTATGACTTATATTTTTTATAAAAAATATTTATACTTTTGGTGTAACATCAATTTATAAATGTATTGATAAATCCAGCAAATTTTGCATTAATTGTAAACTTTAAAGAGTAGCAACTTTTTTTATCCACATAAATCCACCTAGATTTTTCTATATGTAAAACCTGCAACATTTTAGCACAGATTGACATTTATTATAGACCCCGAAAAGGCCCGAAAGTAAAATTATTCAATTTTTCCAGAACGAGTCGCACACTGCTTTGTCCCCATATAACGAAGTGACAAAAATAGAAGGAGTTGTCAGATATTTTTGAAATATACTAGCATAAAATATTCTAGTTAGGGAAAATTCAAGTTTTTGGAGAAATCGGTCCAACGACACGCCTACCTCCCATGTGTCCTGAAAATGAAAAATGTAATTTCAGCTTCAATAAAGCCTATTAAGTTACAAAAAGTTGTCATGCTGATAAACATACAACTAGCAACGTGTGTGTAAATTTTCATTTAAAGCGGACTAAGGACTCAAGGTCCTTCCATATATCCTTTTTCTTAAAAACGCTATAAAACCTACAAAAATTGTCCGATCATAATAAAAATTGGTATTGGTAAGGTATATATTTATGCCAAAGTTAGGTAGAATCGGATTATTCAGAACGACTAACGGTTACTGTACTCATTTTTCAACTTTTTTTTCTTCTTAAAATAGCTTAACATGCCTGGAATATACATAAACAATTGAAATGAGTGCAGAAATAATTTTGTCCCGCTAGCTTGTACATACTAGTCAAGACACTGTGCAGCGTATCGGGGAAAATTTTTATCAGCATCGGCCATCATTGATCCCTCCGGGTGCATGTAGAAATACATCCTTGGAATAAATAATCTTTTAGTTTAATATCCTCCGTTGGAACAGGGATTTCAAAGAAAAATCCCTGGAGAACCCCTTGGAAAGAGACCTTGTCAATCTTTCTTCTGCCAAATAACGAATTTTATCTGCACCTGTTGCAATGGAGGATCTTAAACTAAAAGAATAATTATTCCAAGGATGTATTTCTGCATACAGCCGGAGGGATCAATGATGGCCGATACGAAATGTTCTCTCAAATTTATTTTAAATGAGTTTTAACGTGTTGGTGGTTCAGCATGTCTATATAAATCAGTAGACTTCAACCATATTTTTAAAAAGTTGGAAACAAAACCTCTGATGATGACTGCTTGTCATCGCACTGATGACATGATATATATATTATTTCATCGCACTGGACAGTTTGTCAACCCACTGATGACAGTTTGTCTGCAATGACGTTCACAAAATGTGGTATCGAATTAATATCACTGTAGTCATAGCGTAGATGATGCATCATATATGACAAAATTTTAGAATGATTTTCAAAATTTTCATCATTGGATTGATATCACTTTTTGCCTGATTGATGCCATTTGTAATAAGATTGATGACACAATTCTGATGTTAGGACATCATCAATATGAAGTTGCATTTTTCAATGAGTGTATACACAGAACCGATAAAATAAAATTTTTTTCCGTACAAATTCTTTTTAAGTTTTGATATACCAAAAAAACACTAAGGTCTGGCACGTTAGTGTACCGTACCGTACGGTTTTTTACATTGACACGTACACATACATATTCTTTACAAAAATAAAAAATAAAAAAGAATTTTTTTTGATTTTATACACACACAAAATACGGTACACAACGATTGTGAGCTGACGAATATAAATACTAAATTTTGACAATCTGCATTTTCACGCGACCTGTTTCGCATACAATATCATTCATGAAAAACACAAATGCAGCCAAGGTACATTTTAAGTTCACTTCGCGTTCAACAAAACATACAGAAGACGTACGCTAAAAGAACTCTACACGTATGCCAAAACAAGGTCGGTACGTTATCTAAGTATTTGTGTTTGTCAACTCACAATAGCTGTGTTGCGTATTTAGTATTTGTACAAATTTACATACATAAAAAGAAGTTTTAGAGTTGGAGTTTTTAAAAAAATACACAACCTTAGTGTGCAGTTTTTTTTCTTTTTGAGCTCTGGCAGTTACTACACTTAACAATTATGGATTAAAGTGTTCAACATAATTATTTCGCGTTCTGTGTAACGATTTTCGTATTAATTTTTTTTTTGGACAGAATGATCTTTAGGAGTGGGTACTATTCTGGATATGTTGCCAACTATCAGCGTCATTTGTGAGGAAATATTTTGCGATATCATTATTTATAATAAATGAATTCTAGTGAAGGTAGTTTGAGTAAATAAGCACTATATTGGACCTCTAAAAAATTACTCTTTCATTATAAGACTTTTTCTTGTGAGTTTAAGGTTTATGTACAGTTTATTTGTGTTGAATTTGACTCTGACAGCAGCTATAAAAATAGATTTATTAGAGCTACGGCCTATTTCACCAACCCATAATCGACTGTTACTATAACTGCCAGTTAAGGCCGTTTCACACTAAAAGTAAAGTAATTTGACGAAATACAATAATAACGAGTTCTCTGCCAAAAAAAAACAGCATCGCCGAGAACTTTTAAATTTATTTAATTTTAAGAAATGTACCGATTTTTACGCCCCCATCTTATCTATGTTTGAATAGGGCAATCTGTTTATGTAGGGTGTTCCCAAAAGTGAAATACTCTGATAGGAAATAATCAAAATATTTGATAGACACATGTTAATGTTCTCCATTCTTTAAAATAAAACTTTTTGCAGCTGCTAAAGTAAAAATAAAAGAAATCCATCAAAACTATACAAGCGTCATAATTATAGCCAAAATATTTCCAGTTGACGTCAAAACCTTTAGAAAATCTACTTAAATGTTTTCATGTGAAATCTAAGAATAATAAAAAATAAACTTAAATAAATTTCTCAGGCGATAATTATTTTAAATATCTCCTTTGGTGGGCGATATTTTTTCAAATTAATTTTGCGAAAAAAAAAACTTTTTTTTAATTTGATTTACCGTCTTTTATTGTTTTTGTTTTCTAAAAGTAATTTTAAACATAAAACTAATTTCTTTGGTGAGTAGGCGTTCTAAGATTTTTGCACACTACACTCAGTTTCTTTTTTTTTTTTTTTTTGCCTAATTTACCATGAAAAAAATTATATTTGAAATATTTTTAGTATAAAATTTGAAATATTTGTTTGCTATTTAGCAAACAATTATTATTTTTTTTGATGTGGCAGGCAGCAGACAACAACAAAAATTTATTTAGATAATTTTTATACATATTATTTTTATGTTTCATAATAAAAAAAGAAAATTTTTTTTTGAGAACGAAATTTATTTTTATCTGTTTTTTTTTTTTATTATTTTATTTGTTGGCAAGTGTAAGGTTAGTTATTTAAATTGCCGTGTCGGTTATAGCGAAACTCTCAAGGCTAAGGGCACTTGAAATATTTGAAATTTTAATTATCGTAAGAGCAGAATAAAACAATTGCTGCCAAATTTAGTGAAATGAATAAAATATTTAAATATTTTTATGAATGATAAGTAATAGACGTCAATTGAAGGCAAATCGTTAAATTTTACTGATTTGAATTTTAGGCGAAAGTTTAGTTAATTGGCTTTCCTACTTTGGGTATAAGATCCACAAGCTTTTGTTTGCATGACGTAAGAGAAAAATGAGAAAACAAAACTTATACATTTCTAAAAGTCTTGTAAAATTTGATGAAGAATTTTCCCTATTCTGGATCTGAAAACAATTTTGTGATTACATTCCTTTATATAGGA
This sequence comes from Pollenia amentaria, assembly GCA_943735925.1. NCBI lineage: Eukaryota > Metazoa > Arthropoda > Insecta > Diptera > Polleniidae > Pollenia > Pollenia amentaria. The sequence continues at coordinate 173,951,714 of OX031010.1, read as the reverse complement.
CCTCTGGAGAAATATTTAACTTTACATAGCGTTTACACGTGAAAGTAATTTCTTGAAAGTCGCAATACACTCACACTTTTTCACTAATACATTTACATTTTTCTATTTTCAGTCCAACTTTTTGCTAGCTTTCAATGAAAATTTCTAGAAAGCGATTTCTTGAAAGTAAATGACAATAACTCAGCAGTGTTGCCAATTGAAAATTTTTTCTACTTATAAGCCTAGTACTCTGTTTCAATTTGTGAAAAATGTTCAGCAACATCTATCATTTCACACGAAAAATTTTAGATGTATCAATGTTACCTATCTCGCGAGTTTTTACAATTTGACGTTTTTAATCTTTCGCAGTTTGCGACATTGTTTTGCGAATGTAAATGAAACCCACATGTGTTTTACTAAAAAGTATTTTTTTAAATAAAAATGAAAGTAAATAATTAGTATTGTGGTTATTTTATTGAACTATTAATGGTTTTTTAACCAAATTTTGATATTTTAATCAGGCATAATTACGTTCATTGAATTTAATTTTCATTAAATTACGTTTATGAAGAAAGGAATTTTACAACATGAAATTAATTAAAATTTATTGACAATTTTTCATTCTTGACTGAGCTGGGAATTGAACCCAGGTTTTCACTGACAGGTTACCCAGACTAGTTTCGATTGTAACCACAAAATCTCTTCAGTGGGGTTCGCCGTTTAGCTCTTACCTCCATTGACGACGGATGACGTCATTTGTCAAACATCAATCTTTAAACCAAATGGTATTTTATCTTGGTAGATCGAAATTTGCTTTGAAGAAATGCTTACCTATTTAATTGATTTACATGTTCTTTCTTACTTCTTGTTTTTTTGTACATTTTATCAAGAATTCTTCTTGAAATCCAAAGTACATTTTTTTGTTTTTCATGTTTTTTGTCGTTCTTTTTTCTTGTTGACATTTTTAGCACAACTTGAAGGACAAATGTAAACGTATAGCTCGTGCCTTAGCTGTTAACAATAATTAGCATTGTGGTTATTTTATTGAACTTTTAATGGTGTTTAATCCAAATTTTGATATATGAATGAAAAACTATTACCGCCTGTATCATTTATGTTTTTCCGTTCTCATTTTAATATTTTAATATATTTTTTCAACTAAATCTAAGAACACAATGATTCTAATTAAAATTTTTTAATATAATGAAAACACAATGATTCTAATTAATATTTATAAATATGATGTAAACTAATAAAAATAAATATTATTTTGAACGAATGCCTAAAGTTCGGCGTGAATAATTGGCTCGGCAACTCTGAAACTAGAAATAAGCAAAACATTAGAAGAAGAAGAAGAAGAGAAATGTTTAATAGCAGGGATGCTAAATGGGGTTTTAAATGTTGTACCAATTTCGAAAAAAATTTACTTTTGGACCTTCACGGTACCATTTTTTTTAATTTATTAAAACAACAACAAAAAGTAGATAAAAATTCAATTGTACGCAAAAAACAAGACTTAACATAAACATACATTATATGTATGAATAAAATAAGGTACATAAAAGTTTTATAAATGTATGAGAACAAAACCAGGCAATTATTTGTTCATAAAGCACTACATGGATTATTGATTGAATCAAAATTTGAAATTTTATTCGGGAACATTTTTACTAGAAGAGCTACAATACCACTTGTTTTACCTGAAATAATATTTTTAGGAGTAAATTTATAGAACCAAATTAAAACTTCGTTATTAAAGTTGACTTTGGTTCTCAAATCTTGGCAAAATTTTATATAAAATTGTTTTGCATTTTCTTTCATTTCTTTAACAATCTCGATATTGATATTATTTGTAGATATATATAAATCCACTTCTGCTTCGCAATAAATTTCTTCAAAGGGCATATGATTTTTGTAAAGGTCTGCGATAGAGATATCACATTCATCCAAAACATTTTTATTCATGAAATTACGTGAAATTTTTATCCATGATATTTATTACGTGCTATTTGGTGGAACAAAAAAAAGTAAGTCTTTGTAAATATACATGCATTCGAGCATCTTCTGATTGCATTTCTAAATTAACCATATTAATAATATTAAGTGCATATTGCATAAATAAAAATTGCAATTTAAAAGAAGGATTTTTAAATCATGATAAAATAAATAATAATCAAAAAAATAAATGCAATAAAAAGGACTCAATATTTTGTTTGCTATACTAAAAATTCAAAAAGGGGGATCTATGACAAATTTTTAAATTGTACCAAATGAGTCACGGTAGTACAACGGTACTTTATAAGATCAAAATGTACCAAAAAAATGTGCAATTGTACTAACTTCCCTGTTTGATAGAAGTTTGCCCTTTGACGACATTTTGAAAATGAAATTTTAGTTTCATGTAAATTTTCATAAAATTTTATTCACCCCTATCGTAAAAAACAAGTGGAATTTGTGTTCCCATTAAACTTTTAAAGAAGAAATATTAAAAAACATTAAAATGAATTTTTTTTTGTTCAAAATTATACACGTAAATTTTAAAGAAAAGTTAAAAAAAAAACAAAATAAAATATATTGTATTGGAGTGATAGTTTGATTGGAACATTAGATTATTGCATGTCTTTGAAAAGCTTCGTAACTCCTCAGGCAATCGACCTGTTTTCTGCATTTTGTTGAACAATATACATATAAGTTTGTGCCTCTTTTAACTGAAATTGACCTAAAAATTAGTTTTGTAAACTTCAATATTCGAATTATGAAAAGAATTGCTTACATAAATGTTTTGTTCCCCAGCAAAAATAAAGTGAGAAATTCAAAGGGAAAAGTAAACAAATTACGAGGGAAAAAATTGCTCACGATAAGGGGAATTTTTTCCCGCGAAATTTTTTTACGGTTATTATTCTCCTATGAATTAATTTTTTTCATGGGAGTTTTTCATGATCGCAAATACGTGAAAAAGAAACAAATTACGAGGGAAAAATTATTCACGATAGGGGTGATTATTTTTTTGTGAAATTTGTGGTGATAATACGTATACAGAATTTTCATGAAAGTACTTTCATGTGTAAATGCACAAAATGACATTGAAAGGTTAAGTTTTATATACATATTATTTGTGTCGACTTTGAATTAGATACCAGAACTAAAAAGAAAATAATAAAAAATAAACCAATTTGCGGTACCAAGGAAATCTTATTGTGAATTTTGGACCGACGTCTACAGAACCCATAAGGAGTGGTCTCAGGAGGCACCAAATTTCGCTACAATGCTTTTAAAAATATTTTTCAGAAGCGTATTTCTTATATAAATTTCCTAAAAATTTTGTGTCTTAACAAATTTTGATATGAAACTAAAACTAGTCGCCAATAAGAAGCAATGAAACCAGAGTGATAAAACAATGTGATGATCAGTCTATAACAAAGTATTGCTAACATATTCACTAGATCTTGTACTTAAGGCCAGCTTTTCTAAATGTTTGACTTTTCAACCGTAATCGCAGTCAATTTCAATTGCGATTAGGAGTTGGGAAGAATTCCGATTACGATTATGCCAACCCTAAATTAAAATAATCCATTATCAAACTTTGTGACTCTTTTGTTGGGGAGCCCTTCCCTATACTACTTAATTGTAATGGGTGATTCAAGTAGAGATACTTTTTTCAATAGCCTTTTTTTGACAGCTCACGTGTGAGTCGTGTCATGCTATCATGTTATTTTTGTTAAGAATTGTTTGGCATTTCATAATGGAAAGACTTACGCCTGAACAACGTTTACAAATAGGTCAACTTTATTACGAAAATTCAAATTCTGTGAGGAATTTGTTTCGTGCACTTCGCTCAACTTATGGTCAACATAATCGGCCTACTGAGCGTACTATTCGCAACACCATCACCCATTTTGAGACCCAGCATTCATTATTGGATAATATTTGACCGAATAGACCACGTCCAGCAAATATAGCGGTCATATAGAAAATATAGCGGCCGTAGCTGAGAGTGTACACGAAGACCGTGGAGAGTCGATTCGGCGCCGTTCACAGCAACTCGGACTGACGTTTGGAACGACTTGGCGCATTTTACGTCGAGATCTTAAATTGAAAGCGTACAAAATACAGCTTGTGCAACAAAATACAGCTTGTGCAACAACTGAAGCCGCTCGACCTTCCCAAGCGACATCGCTTCGCTCTATTGGCTCTTGAAAAGTTCCAAGAAGATCCGACGTTTTCGAGGCAAATTTTGTTCATCGATGAGGCCCATTTCTGGCTCAATGGGTATCTAAACAAACAAAATTGCCGCATATGGGACGAAGAGCAACCTGAAGAGATTCAAGAACTGCCACTTCATCCAGAAAAAACAACGGTTTGTTGTGGTTTGTGGGCCAGTGGAATCATCGGTCCATATTTCTTTAAAAATGATACCGGTGCGAACGTAACCGTCAATGGAAACCGTTATCGTGGCATGATAACCGACTATTTGATGCCTGAAATTGAAGCTCGTGATCTCGGCGACATTTGGTTTCAGCACGCCACTTCCCTCACATCGCATCAATCAATGGATTTATTGCGAAAACACTTGGGTGAGCACATAATTTCACGTTTTGGGCCGGTCGATTGGCACCAAGATCGTGTGATATCACACCGTTACATTCTTTCCTGTGAGGATATGTAAAGTCTAAGGTTTATGCGGACAAACCCACTTCGATTCAGCCGTTGGACTGGCGATTGACATCACGCGTGTCAATCGCGAGTTAACAGTCGAAATGCTCGAACGAGTCATCGAAAATTGGACTCAACGGATGGACCATCTGCGACGTAGCAACGGCCAACATTTGATAGACATAATCTTCAAAAAATAAATGCCAAAGAATGTTCTTTCAAATGATAATAAGCATTCCCCATTCAATTTGAATTTTCGGTGTTTTTTTTTTTTTCATTAAAAAAGTAGGGAACTTCAAAAAGGATCACGCTTTATAAAGTTAATTTTCGTGGCAGGCAACGGGCATACTAAAATATTTATGATTGAATGTGTCAAGCATTTTTCCAAGAAAAAATCAACCAAAAGCAGAGAAAAAAGTTTTCCTTATACTACAGGCAGAAAGATAATCGCACTATGGTGGAGGAAATATAAGATTCGGTCCAGCCGAATATAGCACTTCTATCTACTTATAACATATAACTTCAGTTAAACACAGAATACAGAAAACATGAGTTCATCTAAATAGTCTGAAATTTTATGTTCGATTTTTATTAATTTTTATTTAAACTCAAAAGAAAATAAACAGACAGTCTGATACATAATACGACTACATATGAGCTCATATAAAATCTACCAAACATTTGACATAAAAAAATTTTTCATTACATTCTCTTTACAAAGTAAAAAAGTATTTTTCAGATTCGATTTCCTATTGTTGTTACTTTCATTAAAAAAAATTTATTTCAAATAAATTTCAATAAAAATTGCTGCGCCTTTTTGTTACTGTGAATTCATGTACAACATTCATATGTTGAAAATTAACACAGACCAACAACAAAAAATGTTAAAATATTCTCGATGAAATTTATAATGAAAAATACCTCAGGCATAAAAAGGAGAACAAAAACAAAAAAAAACTGCAAAATATTTTTGCTTGTGTACTTGAAAAATGATGAATAGTTGTAAATTTAACAATAGAATTTTGGAAAAAAAACATAAAAAAATACGCAATGAAATATTGTTAAATGAGAAAGTAAATGAGTGAAAGGAATATTGTAGTGTTTAATTAAAATATTGAAATTTGTAAGGCTTCGTTTAAAAATATTTTAGAGGGATTGTTAATGCATGGGGATTAACGCTTTAATAATATCGAATATATAATACCAACTAATAGTCGCATCGCCTCAAACTTTGCTGCGGGTTTCTTTAAAACTTTCCGCCTTTTGATATAGCACCACTTTTATATTTTTTTCACTGCTATAATTTACCCGAAAAGAATAAAATATTACTGAAATCCTTTTCTACTACTGCGAAAAAAGTTTCATTAAATAATAAATCGCATAATTGACGGACTTTGTCTTTTTTTTAATACCGCACAAACTTTGTCCAACAGCCGTGCACCTGGAAGCCGAATTCCATTGAAATTGAAATCGAAAAAATTTTGAAAAACGATTCTCTTTTAATAGATAATACAAATACTTTATTCTATATAAATACCTCATACGTTGAGTACCATTTTTCTTAAAATCAGGAAGATCAATTGTCATTTAACAAAAAATTAACTTAAAATCTGAATTGATCTCAGTTTCCCCCGATTTCGATTTCCAGAACTTGGCCGTAAGATAGAGAGAGAATAATTTTTGACAGACCCTTTCATAACAGAATAATTGAACTTATTAAAATCGATACTCGAGATAGTCTTTTATTTAAGACAAAAAACGGTCTAAAAAGGGATCTGAACAGAGAATATTTCAAATTGGTCCGAAAGAATAGCAAATCTTCTGTTCAAATTTCTTGGCCTAAAGTTTACTTCCTTAATTTAATAAAAGTGCCAGACAGAAATAACTGGACTTCAAATATGGTTTTTCTCGAACAGTGGGGACACCTGGCCCAACTGAAAGATCATGGGGTCCAACAGAAAAAAGCTCAAGGTCATAAAGCAATTATGCACTGTTATTAGAAAACTATGCAGAAAAACCTGAGGGAAATTTGCGTCAATTGCTCTTAAAGCACTTATCCCGTGACCAGTGAACAAAATTTTATAATTAAAAGGAACGAATTGTGATAGCTGAAAACAAGACCTATCACTTAACTGGTGATAATGTGTTAAGAGTGCAGTTGGTCCAGAGGAAAGGTAATCGGCACAAAACTATTCATGTGACCGGATTTTGTGCGGGTAGTGGCTGATTCTCTAATTCCATTACTTTATATGAAGGGGATTTATCGTATTGACATGATTCATCATTTGTGACAATATCTTTGATATAAATATCATCATATATATACTAAGAATATTTCTTCCACAAAAAATCTGCGACAGACATTATTTTAACCGAAATTGGATGTGTCCATTAAGGTTATTTCAGTGACCTGTTACAGAGTGTCAAAAAGGTACCAATTAACCCCTCGTGTTAAAGTGACTTGTCACGTGACAAGTTTAGTGTTAGTTCCCTTTCCCCTGAGATGTGTTTATTTCTCTTATTTGACTGTATAGAAAAGGTGGGTTCAATTACAACCTGTAGAATATCTAGACCTCTATAGAAGGCTTTCAAGACAAGTCAACAGAAATGCACTTCTCGACTTTTGGTAGAAATTCAATGACATTTTCAAGATGGTTTTCAATGATGATTTTGGCACAATAGTGCTTATAAAGGAGGACCAAACTTGATGCAGTTATTTCCAAAATATATAGAGAGTGTTAAGTGCGCCAAATCGTTCCATTATTGGCCTCAGGAATTTTGTACAACGTGGAAATTATTTACACGAGCACCTGCCGTATGGCCTGATTTTATGGTTGGTCTTAACCACTAGGTGACAAACAATGCGTCTACCAACCACCACCATGTGCACGAATACTTCACACACAGAGAACAATTTTGAGTGCTTAATATGACAATAATTAAACACTCACTGTTTAGAAGCCAGAGCTATTAGAAATCCAACAGCTTCTGGTGAATAGCAACAGCACCAAATGCGAACCGCCCGAATGCCCGAACATTCTTACAAAGGTGAAAAATCCGACTTCCGTGTGGAAGTTTCTCTTCCCGCGTTTTTGGGTATAAACCAGAGCCACCACGTCATCCAAGAAAGTATCTCTTCGTCAAAGTAGTTACCAGCCGTTTAACCCTTTTTGGAGTTCCTCGAAAAAGGCACTCCCCCATCGCACGGAAAACAGCTTGATGAAAAGGAAAAATAAAGCTTCCGCAAAGGCACTCATTTTGAAAGACACAGGAAGCATTTCCCGCTCATACCAATCTTACGGGGGCCTCAGCCAATAGTCAGATCGGTGCCTTGTACTCAATGGGGGCTACTTACTTCCGTGGCACCAGAAAAGGAAAGTATTCTGTTAAAACTTTGGTCTCAAAATATCAAGAAGAGTTCAAAATCCTTCTAATTTTAAATTTTTGTCCGAATTCAGGTATGCATACGTCAGATTTGGCCGCACACCAAAAGGTGAAATATCCTTGAGGTGATCCCTGCAGCCTTCGGGAGGTGTAGATTTGGAATTTGGGACCAAACATGATGGATTTTTTTTCTTTTATAGTTATTATAAGCATTACTATATGTGCATTTAATTTAAGCTAACATTAACGCCATCTCATTCTCTTAGTTGATGTTGCGTTAAAAAGTCATATTTAAGGCCGGAATTCACAATCCTACACAATCGTACAATTCATTTACACGAAAATCTAACATAATTTTATCAGGCATATACAAAAATGTATGTAAAATGTGTTGGCAATGCCGTATTATCACACAATAAGGAATTTTTCATCCATATGACTCATCTTCTTTACAAAAAAATTAAACTATGATCGCATAGATCATTTTTAAGTCACGCTATCATTCCTAATGTGTACACACAATATTTTGGACAAATCGTATGACTAAAAGGACAGTAAATCGCTGGCTTTAAGAAGGTCAAAAACAAGGTAAAGACGTGTGTTATTTTCCATATAAAATTAAAATTTTAAAAGTATTTTTTAAAAAACAACAGTATCAGACCGAGTTTTTTCACAAGCGCCTGAAAATATGCTGCACTTTATTGCAATGTATTTCTCCTTGACTCAAGCAATACAGTTTTGAACTGAATTTATTGCTTAAGCACTGATTTGTACAAAAAAATTAGTTAGATAATTTTGTAAAACGTGTATTTTAAGTAAACAAATTTTATGAGATGATTTTCTATTAAATTTGTAGAAAACTTTACAAGAATACCTTCCCAACTTAAAATATATTTCTTTAAAAACTTTTATTTTCTGCAAATGGCTTTAAATTTTTATTTACCTTGATTTACCTTAAAATTTTTCCCTTTACTTCATTAAATAAACCTCTTAAAAAGTTTTTTTTTAACAAATCCTACTTTTATTATTATAAAATATAAAATCTAATTTAACTTAAGACTTAAATTAACCTCATTTCAATTGCATTAAAAATGTTTTTTTGGGTTAAGATCTATGTTTGAAGGTATCTTTTATAGTACATAACTATTGCAACAAATCAGTTTTTTTTTTTTTTTTTTTTTTTTTTTTTTGTCTAAAAATCTTTCACAATAATACTCAACCAGACATTTGCAATTACTTTGCTTTATTTTGTAATCAAAACGTAAGAAGGCCTTTCCAAATTAAATGCAATAAATTAGTATGAGATTTAAAGCCACTTAATCGACTACAGTTAAATCCTGAAATGGAGAAAATGTTTAAATAATTTTGTAAAGTGTGTTTTTTGAGGCATACAAATTTTGTAAAAATAAAACACAACAAATTCAATGGAACGGCCAAAATGTTGGCTTTATTAACGCACAAGTTTCATGGCATTTAATGATTAAAAATAATCTTTGGCATATGGCCTCCGCGATACGCCTGATGAATGCCAACCTGTCGGTCAAATGTTGACTTCTAAATTATCAATCGTTGTTGATTTATCAGCATAGATCAGAGATTTGACGTACTCCCACAAAAAGTTTTCCAAGGATTGTCAATCTACAGGTCGGTCCATTTCTAAAGATATTTCGGTCACTACGCTAAGTGAGAAAAAATTTCAACACTAAGGCCTCATGTAAAACGCAACGCAAAGCCGAAGAATTACATTGAAAGCACAAAAAATGTCATAAATATTTTGTAAATTCACGTTGCGTTTTAAAATTTACATGAAACCACCAACAAAATGACAAAATACAGGCCTGTTTTTAAAATTACATTTTATCAAATGTGATTTCAAACCACAAGAATGGCGTTCTGGGCAAATTATTTTGTGATTTCAAAACGTTCAGCTACGTACACAACTTTTTAAAATCACTTTGTTATTTTTGCGACTATTGTAAGATGACAGTCATAATAAATATTTTAATAAAATATTCAATGTGTTGTTTATTAATTGTTTTATGCAATACGCTATTTTATTTACAACAAATCATTAAATATTATGCACAGAAAAAATTATTAAGTTTCTCCAATCAACAAATTTATTCCAAATTCATAATATCAAGCAAACAAGTTGTTAATTTTGCACCTATTACCAAAATGATTATATTGATTACTAAAAATTTTAAAATTTTGAAAAAATATTTTCAATATATGATATTTTAAATTTTAATTAAAAAAAAGTGATCAAAAAACTTTGCAATTTCAAACAATGTGTTAGTTTATTTAAATAAATATTGACGATTCCAACAACAATTCTACATGTCTAAATTATTTTATTTTAAACGAAAAAAGTCAATTAAGATTTTTTGTTATTTAATTAAAATTTGAATTGAAAATTTATTTCAAAACACCTAAAATGTTAATTAAATTTTTTCAGCTAAAAAAATTATTGTTTCAATTATCACATTTATTAAATTAAAATACTTTTTAAACCATTTTTTTAATTGATAAAACACTTTTTTCTGTATGGAAATTCGACAACAGTACAAAAATAAAATTTGCTTTTGTGACTTCTGTTGCAATTTCAGGCTTGTTTTTTAGTTGAATGAAAGATCGCTAATTTGCTAACAGCGGCATGACAGCAAAGTCTAATATTTATTAAAAATCGTAAAAGCTGAGAAGAAGTCGGTGCTATCCACCCACGAACATGGCTAGAATTCACAAAACATTGCAAACTTGTAAACAAACCCTAAAACTTATTTGAAATCGCTAAATGGGCTAAAAAAAATATCGGAAAATAAAATATTTTTGCAAAAATAGCCATAATTCGCGAAAATTTTTTAATATTACAAACAAACCATAAAATTGATTAAGAGTCCCTAAAACAATAAGGAATGGCAAAAATTCGATAAAAATTGCTAAATTAGTGGAAATTCGCAGAAATTTGATAACAGCGGCAAGATAGCAGAGTCTTCTATATATTATAAATCTTTAAAGGTGTAAAGAATCAGAAAACTTACAGGAACAAATCGCTTCTATCGCGAACATTGCTAAAATTCCCGAAAAATTGCAAAATTTGAAACAAGCCCTAACACCAATTTGAGATCGCAAAATCGGTTAAAAAAACAAATTATCGGAAAATGACATAAAAAGCGTTAAAAAATGAGATACGCCTTTGTAGAACAAGCGGGTGTTAAAAACTTGTGTTTGCTTGTGCTTTCAACAATTGAAAATCACACCGAAAAACACAAAAACGGTGTGATTTACAGAACAAAACAAAATCACACGTGCGATTTTAAAAGCACATAACAGGCCTGATATTTATGAAATTTGTTGTGCTTTCATTGTTATTTTTTGGCGTTGCGTTGCGTTAAAATGATAAGGGCCTTAATTATATTAAAAAGGCAAAATGCAAAAAATAAATGTTGGTCGCCTTCAATGATATGTGTGATTGTCGTTCTCAATGCTGTCATTTCACACCTGCTTCGAGTGTAATAGGATGATATTTATAACGTAACGACGTAATATCTTTTGATAGCTTCGACATGCCCAGCAAAAACTTAGCTTACAAAATAAGCAGAAGAATAATAAGAATTTGAGGAAAATAGTACTTATTTTTCTACTAGAAAAAGTACTTATTTTTGTTAGCGATGTCCCAAAAGTAATCCTTTATAATTTGGCCAATTACAACCTTTAAAATAATACCTTTATTTTATACTTAAAAGTTGTTTCAAAGTATGTAGTTACCAAAAGAGACAAGAAATAAGTACTTTCAAATTAACTTTCAAAAAGGTTAAAGCACACTAATTAAAATTGCTCTGAAATCTTATAGAATTTTTGTGGAAAAAGTGTACGCAATAATAAATTTTTCGATATGCAAGAAAATAATTAATAAAGAGTGCTTTTGCTGCACAAAATCATTTATAGTTCTAACACTGTAATAACAATGTGTGTCTTAATATATGTTAATATACGGGCCTGTCACAGAAATCAATTTCGATCGAAAGTTTTTTTAATTCCGAGAAAGCTTCTTCAGAAAAACGAAAACCGATAAATTTTCTCGGAATGAAATCACTTTTATTTTTTCGATTGAAAAAAGTTTTTGTTTTGGTTTGCACAATATTGCCACATTTAACTTAAAAATAACAATATTAAAATTTGTCGGAATTACGAAAATCGATCGAAATTAAAACACGGATTCAAAACCATTCCGAACAATTTTTGTGACAGGCCTGATTATGTTCTTCAAAAAAACACCGTTAACATTAAATTGATATCACTACTAAAATTCTTATAACACTAATTTATTGTGTTGGTAGTTTTGGAACATATTTATGTAAATATTTACATACATTAAATTACTTTTTGGATTTTCCATGTATTTCCCATAGAAATTATTTTTAAAATTTTATAATATTACCGGCTATCTAACAAATATTAATATTACAAATTGATTTAAAAAATTATTTAAAATCATATAAAAATAACTTATTTAAGTCACTATACTAAAGTATTTTTTTTGTAATGTATAATAATGACTTATTTAAGATATAATAATAAAGTTATTATTTTATATAAACCTAATAATGCAAAAAGTGGCGAATAAAGCTACATAGTAATGAATTCAGGAAGTCATGAAAAGTAGCATTGTAAGTTAAGTTTTTGCTGGTGAGTTACATACACACTTTTTTCACTTTTCGAGAAACGATGGAATATTTTGTTTAACACCTTTTCTATGCGAGAAGTTCTCACCAAAGTTACGGAACATGGGTTCAAAACACGTAATTTCACATTTTTGTGACAACATTTCGCCATCAAGATTACGCGATTTGACGTCGTTAGACTCTTTTTGTGGGGCTACGTCAAGGACCCGGTCCTCGCGGATAATCCCCTTACACTGGAGCATTTCAAAACCAACATTCGTCAAGGTATCGTCTAGATACCGTCAGAAACGTACGAAAGAGTGGTCGATTACTACCTCCAAAAGGATGGACTGCTGCAACCAATCTAGAGGCGGTCATTAATATGACATTGTAATTCGTACGTAATGGAAAGATCCCAGCACTATAATAAAATAAAATTTATTATCAAAGTTGTTTTTGGGAAATACTATTATTTATTAAAAGATTTTGTTTGTTGTGCTTAATTCCCTTTTTTTAATAATTGATAAAAAAAAAAAATACTGAAATTTATTGTTGGAGGATAAGCTGTTCCTACGCGCATTTCACTGGTAGCTTAGGCAAGATCATCAGGCACCGTTCTCTTAATAATTTGAGAAAAGCCAAAAATATTAGCAAACAAGACTACAGAGGGAATGAGAATTACCTTCAAACATTCAAAGTTTTTTTGCAAGGATATCAAAGCTTACACAGAAACAATTATTAAATTTCTCCAATCACAAAATTTATACCAAATTCATAATATCAAGCAAACAAGTTGTTGATTTTGCACCTATTACCAAAATGATTATATTGATTACTTAAAATGTTAAAATTTTGAAAAAATATTTTCAATAAATGATATTTTTAATTTTAATTAAAAAAGTTATCAAAAAACTTTGCCATTTCAAACAATGTGTTAATTTATTTAAATAAATATTGACAATTCCCAACAACAACTCTACATGTTTAAATTATTTTATTTTAAACGAAAACAGTCAATTAAGATTTTTTGTTATTTAATTAAAATATTAATTGAAAATTTATTTCAAAACAAATTAAATGTTAATTAAATCAAAATTAAATTTTTAATTTTCTTTCAACTAAAAAAATAATTGATTCAATTATCACATTAATTAAATTGAAATACTTTTGAAATAATATTTTTAAAAAAAAATATAACAGTAGTGAGTTTACCTTTTCTTACATTCCCCACTATATAGAACGTTTCCTGATGATCTGGCCTAAGCAACCAGTGAAATGCGCATAGGAACAGCTTATCCTCCAACAATAAATTTCAGTATTTTTTTTAAATTATTAAAAAAAAGGGAATTAAGCTCAACAAACAAAATCTTTTAATGAAATTAAATTTTAATCGAAATCATAGCTTTATATGTGTTTTATTTAGATTTACTTTCGAAACAGAAAAATGGATAACCCGTTATATTGTATATCGGAGATTGGCCCTTAAATTCCAATTTAGTCGCTGATCAAGAAAATCCTATATTTGTTATGAAAATAATTGGAAAAGAAGTACTTAAGCAAAAAAGCTTAAAAGCATTTTTTTATTTACTTAAGCTTTTAAATGCTTTAAGTACCTTTCCTTAGAAAGTAGAGTACATTCAGAGTTAAAACCAATAAAACAAAATACCAAAAAAAAATTATATTTAAACACTGACTTAAAAAAAACATTGTTATCCCAATAAAAGACCTCAAATGTTTTAATAATCACCCCATAATGTTAAAAAGTTTAACAAAAGATTTCTTGCCACAAAACATTTTTTACTTCAACCGCAAATTGACGCCTCTATGTCTATTGAAACGATTGTAATCTTTGATTTTCTTTTAAGAAAAAATATTTAAGTCTGACATTAAATATGTACTCTGCAATAAGAGTTTGTTAAAATTACAAAATAATTGTTATTGCAGCCACAATAGAAGAAAAAACTGCAACAAGAGCAACCAGCAACAACAAATAAAGAAAACAAAAAGTCAGCAACATTTTCTAGGTTACAAGTATCAACGCAGTTCTTAAGTGTTCCTTTAATCTTGGCCAAATTGAGAAAACAAAAAAAAAACAGCCAGAGCAGCCTTTTGTGGTTGCATAAAATGCAAATACAACTTTAATTTAAGGGGTTTATGTAACAAGAGCTTGCTAGAAATATTATGCGTGGGTGATTTCATAATTTATAAATAAAAGGACAATTAATAATGTTTTTAGGCTAGATAAATTAAAAGATGTCATTTAACTATTTTATTTATATTAATAACATATTTTTTTTAATTGCAGGTAAGAATATTGATTTCGGAGTTAAATTGTGCTGTAAGTTTTAACAGAACATATTAATATTTTCTATAAAGGGGCTGGCTAATTTAGAAATAGCCATTTTTATATGGCAGCTTTTAAATATAATTGTAGTTAAAAATAATTTAGCTGATTTACTGCCTAATATATAAAAAATAAAACAGCTTAATAAAAGGTTTATTAAACAGATTTTCATACAAAGACCGTTTCATAAAAATTTTATTAACCTGTTCAATTTTTTTAAAAATAAGGCCGTTAATGATTATTTAAAAAACTTAAAACGATAAGGCCGGTTTTTAATTTGTCCTTCGACATAAATTGGAAAAATCACCCCTATTATGAAAGCCGACGTCGACATGAGTCGACAGCATCGGAACAGTAATTATATTTTCTGAGTCGTTATTGACAATAATCGATTACTACTGACAGTCACTTGATATTTTCTAAGGCGCTTTTAAGTCGACGTCGAGTAGAATTGTCTCTGTTTTAGTCGAAAGGAAATTTTGCGACGACTCAAATGAAAGTTAAAGAAATTTTAAGTAGAATGAAATATATTTATTAAGTACGTTAAAATAAATAAAAAAAATTCGGAAAAGTTTGCTAACATAGCAAAAATTCGCGAAAATTTTTAATATTTCAAACAAGCCATAAAATTAATTGAAAGTCCCTAAAACTATAAGGAATGTCAAAAATTCGGTAAAAATTGCAAAATTAGCGGAAATTTGCAAAAATTTGCTAACAGTGGCATGATAGCAGTCTTTTATTTATTAACAATCGTTAAAGCTACAAAGAATCAGAAAACTGACAGTTACAAAATAGCTCTTATCGCGAACCTGGCAAAAATTCGCGAAAAATTCATAATCCGAAACAAACTCTAAAATTAATTTGAAATAGCTTAATCGGTTAAAAACAAAATGTCGGAAAATAGCATAAATAGCGTTAAAATTAATTTAAAATTAACTTTAATTATGAAGAACAAAAATAGTAGAAAAAAACAAGTTAGAGTTCTATATTCGCCTGTGCCGAATCTTTGATACCCTCCACCGACAGGAGTGGGCTCTATATGATAAATGCATACATATTATTAACTAAGCTTCACAAAAACGAACGTCAGCACTAAAATTGGTTGCGGTTTATACCTGAATTAAATTATTTACCGACAATAAGAAAATGTTATTCGTTTCTTGTAAGAACTTTGAACTTGCTTGAGTAAAATATCATGATTCGTAAAAGTTTTAGCAGAACTAAAATAATTTTTAGGAGCGTTATTTGTATTGGACCTATAGTAAATTATGGACCAATCATCCCAAAATTACAAAAAATAAATTAGAATAAATTTCAATACAGCAGTGTAATTAGTTTTAGCGTTAACAGTAAATTTCACAAACTTGCATGATAGTTTTTCTTGCCATATGAATTTAAGTAAAAAATTTCACCGCAATATCTATAAATCCCAAAGTGGGCTTTATTTGGTTTTAGGCGCAATAAACTATTTTCCGAGAGTAGGGTTTATATGGGGCCTAGGGTAAATTATGGACAAATCTTCACGAAATTTGGCAGTGTGATTTCTCGTCCTATAAAACTGTGACGCACCGAACTTCAATTTGATAACATTATTTATTGCGGTTTTAGGCGTACTAAACTGTTTTCCGCGAGAAGGGTTTATATGGGGCCTATTGTAAATTATGGACCGATCTTCAAAAAATTTTACAGTGTGATTTCTGGTCCTGTGTACCAAATTTTAGTACGATAGCGTTATGTTTTACGGTTTTAGGCGTACTAAACTGTTTTCCGGGAGTAGGGTTTATATGGGACCTAGTGTAAATTATGGACCGATCTTCAAAAAGTGTGATTTGACGTATTATAAAACTGTGACGTACCAAATTTAAGTATGCTAGCGTTATTAATTGCGGTTTTAGGCGTACTAAACTGTTTTCTGCGAGAAGGGTTTATATGGGGCCTATGGTAAATTATGGACCGATCTTCGCGAAATTTAACAGTATGATTGGCAGTCGTATAAAGCGAATTCGTGCAAAATTTTATGTCATTCCGTGCATTATTCCACCATTTATGTTAGTTTTTGTATCAAAATTATCAATTTTTTTTGGGTAGTGGTTCCACATTTTGATTCATACTTCTGATCCTACTATACCGATGTTGCTGGATTTTAATCCCAAACTGCTTAGGATAACTACAAGCAATTTGAGACCAAGGTTGTTGTTTTCTTTTGCGTTTTTCGAAAGTGAGCGTGTTTTCAACAGACGGACAGACGGACAGACAGACGGACATGGCTAAATCGACTTAGAATTACTCAAGGACCCAGAATATATATACTTTATGGGGTCTTAGATGTATAATAAAAAAGTTTCACACGGAATGACAAACTTAGTATACCCTCATTCACCACAGTGGTGGTGGAGGGTATAAAAATTGGAGATGGGACTTTTTTATTGTCAGATTTTCGATAACTCGTCGACGTCGACACAACTTTCTTACAAAATACCAAATTAACGTCAAAGTGCTGTAGTCGTCGACTTGATGTGACAACTAATAAAAATTAATGTCGACGTCGACAACGACTTACAAATTAGGGGTGAATTTTACGAACAAATAATCGCCAAAAATTTAATATATCCACAAATTTTGCGAAATTGTTTATTTTATGCTTACGAATGATTCTTCGTATAGTAGGAATAATAGTGCTCCAAAAACTATACATCGCTCATTTGCTCCGAAAACGTCATAAGTCAAAAATTTTAAATTCGACACAATATCACTAATGCATAGGAAATCAGATGTTTTATGTAATGATAATTATTTCATATGAAGATATTGCAATCTTAACTCTTGAGAGAAGTATAAATTTTCTTAAAAGTTTATATAGTTTTCTATATGCAGGCTTTCAAGGTCATTTGCCGTATTCACAAAACCCCATTTACCGGTGTATCGATTGTATGTTGTATTAATATACATTGTTCAGTATTGCTTTTTTTACAACATACAATCGATACAACGATACAAGTGGTTTTGTGAATACGGCCATTAATTTAAGGTAAATAAAAGATTATTTATAAAAGATTATTTATCTCAATCAAATCCGACGTTTCGTTGGTATTTTTAATTAATAATTTGCTTTGTCCAATATGTTGTGTGTTAATTTAAAACGTTAAAGTCGTTTTCGGTAAAATTAATATTTTTGACTTATGACGATGTTTAAGCAAATAAGTGATATCGCAGGCATTATTATGGACATGTATTGTCCTATTTTAAATTTCTACGTCCATACACTGAAAATAATATATGCCACATTTTACGAAAGAAATTTTCGTGGATAAATTTTTCGTACTATTTACAAAAGTTTCGTATATAATAAGAAGAAACGTATACTCAAGGATTCCTTTACCCACACCGCAATAGTGAAGAGGGTATGATGCGTGTATGCTGTTGTTAATAATAGTTTAAAATATTGGTATAAAATTGAAATTTTAAAGTATTTTTTAAAAAACAACAGTATAAGACTGAATTTATTCACAAGCACCTGAAAATATGCTGCACTTTATTGCAATGTATTCCTCCTACACTCAAGCAATAAAGTTGCCAAACTGAATTCTTTGCTAAAGCACTGATTTGTACAAAAAATAAATTGGTTAGACAATTTTGTAAAAAAATTTAATCTAACTAAACAATTTTATGAGATGATTTTCTATTAAATTTTTAGAAAACTCTAGAAAAATACCTTCCGAACCCCCACTTAAAATGTATTTCCTTAAAAAAAAATTAGTAAACTTTTATTTTCTGCAAATGGCTTTAAATTTTTATTTACCTTGATTTACCTTGAAATTTTTCCCTTTATTTCATTAAATAAACCTCTTATAAAGCTTTTTTTTAACAAATCCTACTTTTATTGTTATAAAATATAAAATCTAATTTAACTTAAGACTTAAATTAACCTCATTTCAATTGCATTAAAAATGTTTTTTTGGGTTAAGATCTATGTTTGAAGGTATCTTTTATAGTACATAACTATTGCAACAAATCAGTTTTATTTTATTTTTTTTTGTCTAAAAATCTTAGCTGATGTTTGTAATACCTTAAAATATTGGTCCTAGACCCACACTTTAGTATAGCGATCGACTCAGAATTACTTATTTAGTCTATCTATAATGTCCGGCCGTCCGGCAGGCTGGAATGCTGTCTGGTCGTAATTTTGGGAATAATTAACAAATTTTCAATTTTAATGTTTTTTTTTTTTAAATTAAAAAGTTTAATAAAGATATGTAAAACATTTTTATTATTTTTAAATTTTCCTATAAAAATTTAAGAATGTTTGTCTTAAAAATAAATATTTTTATTTCGAAAGTTCACAATAGCGTTTTAAAATTAGTCTAAATACAGTTTTTTAAATTTTTAAGTTCTTAATAATTTTTAAGATTGTTGTATTTTTGCGTGCAAATGCAATTTAATACCAAGTGCCAAAATTTCAATATGGTGACGGTATAATAAAACAACTTAATGACCTTTTCTTACTTAATTTTCGAAGATGTGGAAATTTTTTCCATAAGCAATACCAAGAGATAAAAATCAACATCTTTTTCATTCCATTGAACGTCTTCCGATTATTTTAATTTCAGCACTAGAAAAGTGGCAATAAATTAAATTGTCAAGTTGATACTTTTTGAAAGTATTTTTGTGCTTAATTGTTTTTTATTTTATTAAACAAAATAATTTTCAAATACATTTTGGACTTTTCTTTTAAAATTTTGGCCCTTTTGTAGAAAACAAGTATTTAAAAAAATATAAAAGTTTTTTTCAGAAATGGTGACATTTTTTTTATTGATAGTGGTCTACGGGTATAGTTGTATTTTCTAAGTCGCTATTGACAACAATCGATTACTACTTACAGTAACTTGGTTTTTTCTATGTTGCTTTTACGTTGAAGTACGTCGAGTAAAATTGGCAATTGATAGAAAATTTTGCGACTACTTTTTAATACGTTTGAAATAAATAAATGCACATTTGAGAAAACTTTTGGCCACAAATTTTTGTTTATAAGTTGTAAAAATGTAATGTTTAAATTAATCCATCAAAAGTTTAGGTTAACACATGTGTTTTAATTACAACAAATATATTTTAGGCTTCACCCAAATGCCCACCATGGAGTAACACATGAATAACTTAACTCGTCAGGATGAATACTTTTCTTAATTTTTTTTTTTTTTTGCTTTTCAAAAAACACACTTTAAAATTTTAATTATTTATAATTAATCCAAATTTTGATATTTTAATCAGACTTAAGTTCATTAAATTAAATTTTTATTAAATTATATTTATGAAGAAAGGAATTTTACAACATTAAATGAATTAAAATTTATTGATAATTTTTCATTGTTGACTGGGCTGAGTATTGAACCCAGGTTTTAACGGACAGGTTGCCCTGACTAGTTTCGATTGTAACCACACAATCTCTTCAGAGGGGTTTGTCGTTTAACACTCGCCGCCATTAACGACGGAAAAACAAGAAGGAAAAAACATGTAAATAAAAATTGATAATTGATAATCAATTACAGCAAATAACGATATACTTATACCATTGGTTTAAGATTGTTATTTGACTTTAGACTGGCAGGCGCCGCAGTGGCGCAAACGATAGAGCGCATAGAATTCTGATGATGGAAATATGGTTATTCTCATATAAATTCGAACCGAGTTCAATCCCGTGTTCAGTCAATAATTATAAAAAAAAATTTCCTTCCTTCCATATAAATTATTTAATGAATATTAAATTCGATGAACTTAAGCCTAATTAAAATATCAAAAACTTCAATTATTCAAAAATAAAAAAACCCCCACATTAAACGTCAGAAGAAAAAAAATAAGAGTTTGGATTTTTTTTGCAGATTTTCAAATAGTCGACAACGACTCAACATTATTAGAAAATACCAAAGTAGTCAAAGTGATGTAGACCTTGATGTGACTACAACTTAAAATTGACGTCGACATCGTAAACAACTCATTCAATAGGGGTATTATGCCCGGTGGTTCTTATTCTTAAAGGGTTAATTGAGTAACAATTTTTAGTAGTTATTTTAAGTGTGTTTTTATTAAAAAATATTAAAATTTTGTTGTAGATTCTTTAAAACATACATTACTTTTTTAGAATAAAGAAATAATTCATGGATTTTGTACATGTTTCAATAAAGAAAGAAGAATTCCAAAAAATTCTTAGCATTAATGTTTGCTGCTCCATATTTTTTTTAACTATAATGTGAAAGGATTTTATATATAATTCTCAATTGAGATACGAATACATGTATCTTAAATAAAAATTATTTATATTTGTTAACATTACAATACAACTACAAAGAAGACAAACTATTTATTTTATGCATGTGTGTAAAAAGACAGCATGTGTGTAAAAAGAAAAAGGACATATTTCTTTATAAGTATGTATGTGTTTTTTAAGCGAAAACAAATTGTGCAATTTATGCCAACACTTATGACAACACTAACAACATCAACGAACGACATAAGCATATTTTGTAACTTTGTAAAACTCTCACTAACAATCATACAAAGATACACATCCAACCTCCTAAGCCCGTTTCTGACACAAAAAAAGAAAACATGTTAACATTAGACTTACACCAAAGAATATATATCTGTATCTATTAGGGTATTCATTCGGTTTATTACTATTAACTGATTAACTGATCGGTTAATTTAAAATTGGCTATTTTCGATTGACGATTAAACCGGTTAATTTCAGTCGATTAACCAATTAGCCGACGTAACAAATTGTTAATTGTTTGTAGTATTATAACATATTTTTTGTGTTTTTAATTATTTGTTTCGTCTCATATACAAAAGGCATGTGTTTAGAAAATATTTTTCATACAACCAAAGAATGTGTTCAGTGATCTTCATTTTAAAAAAGTGTTTGATGTCAACAGCTTTTTGTTTCACGTACTTTTTATATGTATGTGTTAAGGTTTTTGTTTCTTTTCATATCTTCACATATCAATCTTTTAACAGAATAAACCGAAAAAATAAGAAGAGTTAAAAAATTTAAAAAAATTAAGCCAGGACTCTAATGGTATAATAGAGACATCAAGGAAAAGGACTGAGAAATTAAATATTCCGTATTATGGGATGCTTTCGATTTCTCCAACATCTACGATAAGTGAAAGAATTTTCAAGTCAAGTTTTATCAGAACTAAAGAAATCGCTTAAATCCTAAACATTTAAACCAATTTTTTTTTTCTAAAAGATTATTGTATAAGATGTCCTTAAACTATTGAAATAACTAATAAAATGATCTGACAATTTATTTTTTTAATTACAGTCGAACTTCCCTATAATGAGTATGAATGGGACCATAAAATCACTTCATTGTATAGAAACTTCATTATGAAGTCCCCTTTTAGACAGGCAAAGTTTACTTTGACAAAGTCTGTTGAATTCTCTTTTAAACTTTGTTTCGTGCTCAGACACACAAAGTTTAATTTGACAAATTTTTGTTTTCTCTTGTTTGAATATATTACATAAACAGCGTTGCCAGAATGATGATTTTATCATATTTTGGATTATTTTTTTAAACAAAAATATGATTAAAGATTTTTTTCTCAAATGATGATTTTCTTATTTTTAGAGATTCTGATTTTTACTTTAATTTTGCTTATACAAAATACACGATTATATAAATAGTCAATTTTTAAAACAATAAAGTTTTGCATCAGCTTGATGCGCATTGGTGCTGCACACTTTTGTGCCCAGTATCTAGAATACACAAAATTGCATTATTATTTCTGGACATAAAAAATATTAAAAAAAGGCATATTACAACCTTTTTTCAATTTGCGAAAGAATTCCTTCTTTCGAACAACTACATTTAAAATAAAAACAAATTCTAAAAACTTTGTTTTGTTTTAAATGTATTTGTACGAAGTAAATAATTCTTTCGCACATCGGAAATAGGCAGTTAGAATATTGATAAAAAAAAAATATTTGTGAAAAGAAAAAATGTATTTTTATAAAGTTTCATATACTGACGAATTATGTTTTTATGTATTTCAATTTAAATTAAAAGAAGTATGTTTTTATAAAAAATTAATAATGCTTACTATTTTGCCCTTGTTTTAAAAAATTTTAATTAAGAAAAAAAAATTTAAGATTTTCCTCTTCAAAATATGATTTCTTTCGCCATTTTGACAATTTTCATTCCAAAGATTCTGGTAACGCTGTATATAAATATAAAGTTGCAGCCAACTTCAGGTATAATCTACGAACGAAAAACAAAATGAATTTGTGAGTACAGCAGAGTATGTACTCCCCCGCTATTATATTTTTTTCCATTTTTATTTAAAAAAATTATGTGTTTTGGGATACACTCTTTAACGTGCGCCGGTTATCCATTTTAACATTGCTTCTCAAAATCCTCAAAAAGGTAGGATCGGAGCCTTCTGTGTTTAGTGCTTAATAGTTTGTCCCCTACATTTTTAGAATAACTTTTTTTTTTTTTTTTTGAGAAATTGCTGGGAAGAATACCAAACTGCTTGGCTCTATTTTGTGTTTGTTGTTCATTCTTCAACTCTATTAAATACTACTAACTTTTTTCAAGAGATATGCTACTTTGGTGTGAAACTTTAGTTCACTAAGCATAGCGG
Source organism: Pollenia amentaria (assembly GCA_943735925.1). NCBI lineage: Eukaryota > Metazoa > Arthropoda > Insecta > Diptera > Polleniidae > Pollenia > Pollenia amentaria. The sequence continues at coordinate 173,928,051 of OX031010.1, read as the reverse complement.
ATTGCTGTAAAATTTGTTTGAACTAATTGATTAAATGGAGACAAAAATGCATGAAAGTCAAATTTGTGATTGAAAAATTTTTTCATTGTAAAGAAAAATTCATTATAAAGGGATCAAATTAAAATTACACTAAAATGTAAATGAAAAAGCTGTGTTCTTAAAATCAATTCATAAAAGGGAGAGCTTAATTGTATAGAAGTTCACTATAGAGAAGTTCGACTGTAATACATTAATGTATTAATTAAAAAATATATATTTTATATTTACAAATTATTTTTTTGTTTGCTCGTTTTAAACAAGAATTGTTGTTAGGGTTTTTTTTTTGCTAATAAACTCCAAATAAATTATGAATTTTTACTTATTGAATTTGCTTAATTTATAAAAAAAAATATTAACCGGTTAACCGATCCATAATAAAATTAACCGATTAAGCCAAAACCTCGGTTAATTAATCGAGCGATTAACCGATTAAAGTAAAAGTCCGATTAAATGAATACCCTAGTATCTATACATGCATACGTACATATGTATATATGATGTATGTACATATATTCTTTATTTATACCTACAACTGCAGGATTGTTGTTGAGTCAGTGTCGTAGTCATTATTGTCATCAGTGGTGTTGTGTTGCTCAACAAAATTTTCTTGTTGATTTTTGTAGTTTGTGTTGTTGCACACTTAAACACTTAAATCAAATTGTAAGACAGATGAAAAAGACGCCGACATTTACAATGTTGTTATCTTATTGTTGTAGTTGTTGCTGCTAGGGGTATGTGTCTGGGGGTAGGAGATTGTTTATGTTGCTGTTGTTAAACAGAGATTGCTTTCAATTGAGCTTTGTAAGCAGGAATTACTTTAGTTGTTGTTGTTTCTACACACCCTTAAGCCATGGTATACATAAACATAAGAGATTTGTGTACACATATTGTATTCATACATATCCAGCAGGAAAACTCAGAAGACCTTCTTACTTCAGGCCTTATTAAAAGCCTGCTAAAGAATGCCTCACAAAAGGGGTCGGCTCTTTCATATAAAAGATAAGATACACATTCTACATTCCCATCTGTGAGAAGGTGGAAGTGAAGGAGTAATATTTTTTGTTTGTTTTTTTTTTTGCCAAAGCAAAAAAAATTATTTTTTTTTATACAGTTGTCATTCTTATGCAACTGCCAAAGAAGCGAGAGCTTTCCCCGCAATGACAACGTGTGTAAAAAATATGAGTATGAAATGGAGCAAGCAGGCCTTGTACATCCAAAAGAAGGAGTACAGAGGCCTTCAAGAAGGCATCCGTACTCCTTCTTTTTCCCGCTTGTTATAAGTGGGATGTTCATATGTATACGACACACATACTCTCATAAAGCCTTTGATATTTGCATGAACTTTATGTAAAAAAATGACATAAAAAGGTTTTTACAGTTAAAAGTTAAAGGCAATAGGAAAACGCGTTTTTCCTTCTGCAACATTCATTTTCATAAAGTTTTACATAAGGGGTGTTTTTTTTAGTGGTATAGAATTTTCTTTTCAATAAAACACAACAAATTCAATGGAATGACCGAAATGTTGGCATTATTTACTCACAAATTTCATGGCTTTTAATGTTAAAAAATAATCTCTGGCACAGCGCCTCCGCGACTGTGCATTATAAACGCCATCCTGTCGGTTGAATTTTGCACCACTTTTTCGAGCATACCCGGTCTTATATCTTATTAATAGTGCGTCTTATGTTGACCGCTAAATGATCAGTCGCTGCTGGTTAAATGGCGTATACCAGAGATTCGACGTACCCCCACAAAATGTAGTCCAAAAATGTCAAATCACGAATGAGCCGATGACGCCCTCCGCATGTAAACCGCACCAAACAGACATTTTTCGGGATGTAATGGAATCTCACGAGCATTGTGTTCTCTGGAAAAACAACAATTCTGTTTGGTAACATACCAGTTAAAACAGAAATGAGCTTCGTCGCCGGATAGGTCCGGTAACACTATGAGAAAGTAAACGTGTTTTTGGTAGCGGTCGACTAAATTATCTATTTTAAATCATTAAAAGACTATTAAAAAAGACTATTTTTATGTCTAAAAAAGTGTTTTGATATTTTGCTTAATGAGATACTAAAATAATGTCTAATTATACTAAACTTAACAATATTAGTCACAAATAATTGTCTACCACGTTTTGCAAGTAGTAAAGCAAAGAAGAAAATCAAATTAACAGTTATCCTACTTTACACTTGTTATATACATACATACATATTCAAAAAGATAAAAAATAAATAGTTAAAAAGGAAAATTTAAATAATCATGCCGGCCGCTTCTAAATGTTTAATTTGTAATAAAAACGTTAACAAATCTGATAATGGTGTAAGATGTAAGCAGTGTAAAAATTGGTATCATGCTGTTTGCCTAAAAATTTCTGATGAAGTATATGCCGCCCTTGGAAAAAAAGATAGTCTCTTGGATTTCACATGCCCCAGCTGTCGTAAAAATCCACCAACTCATAATTATGATTCAGGTTCGTCCGAATTGACTCGCTATATTGATGAGTTGGACAAAAGGATTAGTGCAAATTTTAAAAAGTTTACTGAAGAGCTGCGATCTGAGCAATGTGATCTAAAAAAATTAATAGAGTCGTCGGCTTTGGATATTCGTTCAGATTTATCATCTTCCCTTAAGGAGTTGCAAGATAATATTGCGGTTTGTAACGATACAATTAAAAGCGTTGAAATACATACCCTTGATAAAATTAACCATTTGGAGATGGAAAATAATTGTCTTCACAGAAGAATTAATCGTGCAGACATTGTTATCTCTGGCTTGCCTACTGGTATCAACAATCTTCATGAAACAGTAATTTCTATATTTGCACACTATAAGATAAATGCTGATATCAGAGATATAAACCATTGCTTTTATATACAAAAAGGTAGATCGGTGTTGATGAAACTTAACAATGTTCATCTTCGTGATAAGCTTATGAAGGCATATTTTAAAACTCGTTCTTTGCAACTTAGCGACATTATTGGCACACAACTTGCTGCTAGAGTTTATATGAATGACCATCTTACTCCAGCTTGTAATAAACTACAGACGATTTGTTGGAATCTACGAAAAGATGCAAAAATATCCTGGTTCAGAGTCCTAAATGGCGATATGCCCTCAGCAAAAATTAAACTTCCTGATGGTACCTTAAAACAACTTAATTTTCAACAATGCTGTGATTTGCGTGATGGAAAAGAAATCTAAGCTTGTTGTTCTCATGGTGCTGTATATATTTTTATTACATTAAAATTCATACGTTAATGATTTCATTAAATATTTTTATTAAATTTGCTTTGAAGTTTTTAGTTTCTTTATTTTTTTAATTTAGTTGGCCTTACTAAATTCATATTAAAGTAATGTTGTTTGAAATTTTTATTTTAAATATGTTTTATCTTAAGTATTATGTTTTAAGCTATTTACTTTTACGACTCCTCTTTATAAATTTTTTGAATTCTAATGCCAATGGAAGTTAATTTAGGCCCAATTATCAGTGAGGGATATTTGGAAGAAGTTTTTTCAAATGATTTAAGTAATTTGAAAATTGGACATATGAATACACACAGTTTAAATCCTTCTGATAGATCATCTAAATTAGATGACTTACGCTTAATTTTAGAGAATAAACCTCTAGACATTTTTTGCGTTACAGAATCGTGGTTTGATCCTGAAATTTCCAATGCTATTCTGGATATTCCGGGATATGCTTTGTGCAGAAGTGATCGACCTTCTCGTTTTAGAGGTGGTGGCGTTGCCTTTTATATTTCCAAAAGTATTAAATTTAAACCTGTCTATCGTTGTACAGAATATTTAACCTGTGAAGCTTTGTTTATTGAGATATATCTGGAATTGGGTACGGTTTTAGTAGGAACAATCTATCTTCCCAGAGGACAACTTAATTTTGCTGAGCAATTTTTTGGTGACATCCTTGTTCGATATAATAACATAGTTTTAGTAGGTGATTTTAATAATGATCTCTTTGTGCCGTCAAAAGCACAAGATCTATATATGCTTTGTACACGCTATGGCTTGAAATGCAAGCATAATTCTTTACCTACCCATTATGATTCGTACCATCATTCAACTTCTCTTATAGATTATTTTGCAGTAAGTCAAAATTTATCAATCAGCACCACTGCACAATTTCAAATTCCAGGCATTTCGTACCATTCTTTAATAACCTTGGCATTACAAATACCTGTTACCTTTACCTCTAATATTGCTGTTTATAGGGATTATCACAGTACAAATGTAGCTGGAATAGAAGAACATATACTTGGTACAGACTTTTCGCAACTTTATGTAACTGGCGATGTTAACCTACCGCTTAATTTTTTTAATAATCTTTTTAATTACCTTCTTAATTATGTTCCATATAAGAGAGTTTCCCCGTATGACAAAAAAGCAAATTCTTTTAAATTAACAAATGAAATTAAATATATAAGATCTTTGCGTGACATTGCATTAAAGACATATTTTTGTAATATAAATGATCATAATTGGGAAATTTATCGACAGTTACGTAATCAAACGAAAGCGATGATTAGGAACTTGAAGAAACAACATTATACACGCTTTTTTGACTTAAGTAATACAAAGCAAATGTGGAAGACTTTGCGAAATGCTGGTGCTGTAGGTGATTCCTATGAAAAAGTTAATGTTGATGTCAATCAAATCAATCATAAGTTTGTTTGCAATCAGCTGGATTTTATTGATGATGAGCCAGATTTTTTAAATTACACCAATGACCCTGATGCATTTTCGTTTTCAAATGTAACTGAAACAGAATTGTTCAATGCCATTTCCAAAATAAAATCGACCTCCCTTGGTTTTGATGGTATTTCAATAAAATTTTTATTAATAATCTTTCCCTATATCGATAGACATCTTCTTTATTTTATCAATAATGTAATGACTTCATCTGTTTATCCGAGTGGGTGGAAGATCGCAAGAATTTTACCTATCCCGAAACATGGGACTGAAATCTCTATGGACAATATGAGGCCTATTAGTATTTTGCCTACGTTATCCAAAGCTGTTGAACATTTAATTAGAGACCAGATCACAGATTTAATGGTTAGTAAAAAACTATTGTATGATTGTCAATATGGTTTTCGTCATGGTCGTAGCACAAATTTGTTATTGATGGCTTTGACTGAAACAATTAGAGATAATTGGAATAAAGGGAAGGATAATGTTTTAATATCAATTGACATAACTAAGGCATTTGATCAAATAAGTCATTTGTTGTTGGTAAACAAACTCAATCGTAAATTCAACTTTTCAAGATCTGCTTGTCGATTGATGTGGTCTTATTTATCTGGTCGTAAGCAATATGTTTCTGCAGGTGAGTTGTATTCCAGTTTACTTGATGTTAGATCGGGAGTGCCACAAGGTTCCGTTATTGGTCCCATATTATTTACATTGTTTTTAAATGACATTGTTGAATCGCTGAGTTATAGCACATGTAAGCTCTTCATATTTGCAGATGATTTGCAGTTGTTGTGGTCAAGTGATCGTAATTTTTTGGATGCCCTTGAAGCCACTATAAATTACGATTTAAATACATTAAATCTTTGGATGGAAACCAACTCTCTTTCCATTTATCCTAATAAAACTAAAGCTGTAATTTTCAAAAGTAACAGGTCTGATACAGTTAATCTGAACTTAAGCATTTGTAATACTACTATTGAGACTGTAAATAATTTACGCTGTCTTGGAGTTATAATTGACGACAAATTGAGTTTTGAGCCCTATATTAATAATTTATGCTCTAAAGTGTGTTTTACTTTGCGCAGGCTATACCATCTAAATTTATATTTACCTTTATCTGTCAAGAGGACTATTGCATATGCATTGCTTATGTCCCAAGTAAATTATTGCATTGAAATAGTATCTGGTTGTTCTGTGACCAACAGTAACAAAATTAAATACATTATTCATAGAATAGTTCGTTATGTTTACGGTTTACGTTTAAGAGCACATGTGTCTTTACACTTAAGAAATTTTTTAAATTTTACATTTGATGACTATCTCAAGTTTCGTTTATTAATATATCTTTTTAAAGTTATTAAATTCCGTGAACCAGAGAGTATATCACGTTTAATATCCTTTACAAATTCTGAACGAAATCCACAAATTATGTATGCTCTAGTTTCTAATACGACTTATGAACACTCATTTACTATAAGAGCTGCTAGATTTTGGAATAGCTTACCAATAACTTACCGTACTTTTATAGGTTCTTTAACAACATTTAAACGAATGGTTCGTGAATATATCACTTCCTCGTATTCCTAAGTGCTGATTTTTGGGTTCATAACTTTTATCATAATTAAATGTGTACGCATATATTTTTTAGAGGAGTCGTAGGGTTAAGGATTATATTAGATTTAAGTTCATTGTTCTCATAGTTATGAAGACTTGTAATATAATTATATTGGTCAATTAGGCTACACATATTACAAATGAATAAATAAAATAAAATAAAAAAATAAAATAAATATTAATTGACGAGAAAAATCAAGTTCAACTTCCAGTACCGTAACTGATGGGCCACTGGCTTAAATTCTTGCACCAGTTGGATGTTTTAAGGATGTACGAAAAGATCTTTCCTTAAAAATTTTCCAGTAGTTGACGGACGGAGACCGAGTTGCTGAGAACTGCGTCGGATTGATAAAATCGAGTCCTCTGTCGCAGTAACGTCTACAGCGTCGATGGCTTCTTCTGTTTGTAAGGAACGGATTCGATTTGGAGGAATATTATCCAAAAAAGTAAATGTGGGTCGATCCATAGAATTGCGTTTTAACTGCTCCAGCTTGACAAAATGCTCTATAGTTTTGGCGAGAGGAGAGCGAATTTTGGAAGAAAATAATTAACGATTTTGTGCACTTCATTAGTATAACAACTAGTTTTACAGTTATCCCTCTCAGAAATTCTATACATCTAAAATAAACACCCTTTTACATATTGAGATGTAAACATGTGTGTATAGCACACATAAACATGTCAGTATATAAATATTTGTCTATGTGTTGAAAGTGCATAAATGTTAATGTTACAATTATGCATTGCAACATTAATACGTAATTTTGTACTCCTACATATACTCACTGGAGTAGAGGAGTGTAAATGTTCAAAGTGTTTAGATTGTTGTAAGAATATTGCAATAACTCTTGTATTATAAGGACACCATATTTTCTTAATGCGCCAATTTACAAACACTAGTGCACATGTTTTCTGCGTGTCCCAATAAAGAGATAACAGAGACACATATTTTTTTTTTCAATTACTATATTTTCAAACCTCATCAAAGTTTTCACTTTGGCCAAAGTTATAGAGGGTTATGTGGTAAGTATCTAGAACCCATTCTGCGATGTTGGCAATTTCAAACTCAATTTTTGAAATTATTTTTCATAAATAAATTTCATGACATAGTTCTGCTTTTGCAGACAAACTACGGTGAATTGAAAATAAATTAAAGAGAATTTAACTGATTGTCTAACCCTTGTATTTTCACCCTACTCTACAACAGAAGTGCAGGATTTTAAGTAGGGAATTTTAAGTAGGGGTGTAATGAATCGGTATTCGCCGATATATCGGCGATACTTCACGTTTGCCGATATATCGGTATCGGCGATATTTTACTGTCGATACCCCGATACTTTTTTAAAGTTCTTTTGAACAAACAATTTAATTGAAGTTTTAATTCTGATGACATGAATGTGGTTATTCTCGAAACATGTATATTCGACCCGAGTTAATCCCGTGTTCAGTCAAGAATGATCAAAAAGAATTTATTTAATTTCATGTTGTAAATTCCTTCCTTCAATAAAAATAATTTAATGAAATTAAATTTGATGAACTTAAGGTGAATTAAAATATCAAAAACTTCAGCTTAAAACCAACAGTTCAATTAAAAATCACAATTGTTCAAACAATTTTATTTTCAATGCTTATGTTTAATGCTATGTTCGCATTGCATGTTGAATTACGTTGTTCGCTCTTTGAATTACGAATGCGAATTATGCTGTTCGCCCGGCATAATTCAAAAAATTCTCTTCTTACATTTATGAACATTGTTTTGCTTTAGAAATGAAAACAAAAGCAAGTAACAATTTAAAATGTCTCATTATTTTATCAATTTCTGTTTTGTAAATTCATTTGTTGTTTTTAATTTCACCAAAAGCAACTTTTTACAATTTCATGTTTTTTTTTTTATTTTTTCCTTTTATTTTTTTTTTTTTTTTTTGACAGCCTTCGATAAAAATTAGTGATGACAATGATTTTCTTGTAATTGGCCAAGTAATTCGAAATGAATTACGTACAAATGAGATAATTCGCTCTCAAAATGCTGTATGGCGAATTATGTAATTTGGATCATAATTGGGCTGTGAATTACGAATGAGAGAGCGAATTACGAATAAACGCTGTCGTGCGAACAAAGCATTACATAAAAACTAATAGCATAAAAATTAAACGGAATAATAAATTATTCTTTTAATTCTTAAGCTGGTCCACAGCACGCTTTTTAATTTTTTCGAAACGCCTGCTAAAGTAGAAAGTAATTCTACTTTATGCTTTCGATACGTATATGCATTTTACGTATGTGCTGTGAAACTTGTCAATACAATTTTACATTACTTTTTGGACTGATGCATAAACGCATTGAACGCTTGTTGTGGACCTGCAGCACCAGCCGTTTTGCTTTGCTCCATAATGGTAAAACGTTCTCCCATTGATTAATCTTGTATGTAATTGTACCTTTTAAAAATGTTCTGCTGATTTTTGTGAAAATAAAAATCATTTCGCTAGAACGTTTGGGTTACTTCAAAGAGACCACAAAATCCATAAGCAAAGCTACTGCTAAATTTTCTGACGCTTTTTCGCTAGTTAATAGTCTTCAACCATTATAAGAAAATAAAAAAATTAAAAAACTGAGAAACAGATAAGTTCAGAGTCCCAAAAATTGGCGATTTACGTAGCGTTAGCTCTGAACTAAAGATTTGAGTGCTTAGAGAATAATTAAATCTTTTGTTAATCTACAATTATCTAACTTCGATACAAAGCTAGAAAATTTCAAAGACAATAGATCGAAAAATGTTGAGCTACTCAATATGACTCAACATTCCGAAAGTGTTGAAGACTCGGTCACCCCTACATCTAGTCAAAGTTCTGATATGTTTACAAGAACTCCCCTTGAGAGCGTTCGTTAAAATCTAAAAAGAAAATTTGGAGCCGATTTATCCTCTGTCCACCCTTCGCTGTGGTTCAGCTTAATAAGAAGGCTAGATATACCTTAGATCTTGTTATTTTTCTAGATACGCAGAACCGTTTGTTTACTGGCGCTATTAAATTTTATACCCAAAATTTAAAGCCATGGCGCAGAAATACTAGTTGCCAAATGAGTTCAGTCACTCTAAGAGATGGGTTTTTACAGCAGGTCGGCTTCAAACGGAGTTGCGAATTTTTCTCCTCAAAAGATAAGAATACTTTGTTTTTTTAACAAAAACCTTATTAATTTTGAATATTTATAATATTGTTACGAAATTAGATATGTCTAATAATTATTTATGGTTTTGGTTTTAATTTATCTTGGTAATTATAGTTTTATGTCATATTAGCTACTATTTTTATGAACGCCACTGTACTAAATTTTCTAGCAATTGTATTTGTAGACTTTAGATTTAAAATAATTCAAACACAACCATAGTATACAACTAGTATGCCGACTCTTTGACAGGTACATAACTCAACTGTCAGTGGTACATATTTTATGTTTGTATTAGTAAGATTTTTTTCAAATGTATTGGTGTATTAAACTATTTCCACCACTAAACATAGTTGCATAAAATCGTATAAAATGTGGAAACAATTTTTTTTCCAAAATAAAATTTTCTTAGTTCAATAAATTGAAAATTTATTGAATGCTGGCTGCATTTATAAACTTTTAAAAGCCATGTTTGCTAAATTTTTATTCTGCGATATCGGATAATATATAAATTATTAATGATTTCAAATATTATTTTTATACCACAAAATGCTACTCTGCTGGCTTTAATAATATTAACAACAGAAAACATTTAGTGTCAAAAAAATTTATTTAAAAATTTTTAGTTTGTGAAAAATAGAAACATTTTGCAAAAGCAAATTAGCAAAATGTATTGAAAAAAATTATTAATTATGTGCTTAAGTCATAAAATTAAACATGAAGTGTTATATTGTGAAAAATTTTATATTGAAAAATTTCCAATTTTGTTTTGTTTTTGTTGTTCTTATGTTTGTTGAATTCACACAGAACCTATATGTGTGATGAGAGTTATAAAAAAAAGAGAACGTTCTCACCAGTCGGCATACTAGTTCTATACTATGAACACAACCTTCTAGAAAATACTAGACGGTTCTTGAATCAACTAGGAATAGTTTTGGACTATAAATACAGGCTAACTCATAAAAGTTTTAGTTTAGTTTGATTGGAGACATTAAACGGTTCAAATCGGTACTTACAATAGTGGTTAAATTTTGTGAACATTAATTTCAATAAAGTTTGTTAAGTTGAATTCGCGTGTGTGTATTTATTTTGATTTGCAATTAAAAGAACTCAAAGGTTTATTATAAAAGGAATAAACCTTAAAGCGTTTTATAAAGTAAGAACGTAACAATGTCTTACACTGTTTTTTGTTTAAGAAATAAAGTAATTTTACCATGAATTTAAATTAATTATGCTGTTTTAAATTTTAATGCCTGTATTCATAAAAATATTTTTATTTAATACAGGTTTACAAAACAAATTTTCTATGAAAATTTTCGCAAATAAGTGTTTGTTAAATGTAATAATCGTTTATGAATACTGTAATTTTGTATAACAAAGAAATTACACTACTTAAAAATTTTAACTTGAATTTATATTTTATATTCGTATCGGTATCGGTATCGGCGATATTTCTTCTTGAGTATTGGTATCTAGCGGCAAAAATGCGTATCGTTACATCCCTAGTTTTAAGTCTAGAATTTAACTCTGAATAATTTTACCTAATAAAAATAGATTTCAATTTTTTAAATATATTAAAACACCTATTTCTTTTATTTAGAATTATTTCCATAATTGACTAGATTTTCCATATAAGGTCAATACCGAATGTCCCTCTAAATGAGCGTTCTATATCGAAATTGGTAAGAGTATAAAAAAACATGGCTATTTTTACATAAAAACCGCAAATGTTGACACAAAATCTCTTAAAGCATTCAATAAGTCACTTTTTACCTTTTAAGCTTGCATTGCGATATCGCTTGTTAAAAAAAACGTCAACACTGCGTAAATAAACACGCAATGTGTATAAATAATACAAAAACTCGCTTTCTTTCAGTGCAAACATATTACAACGTTAGAAAATAATACAGACTTCAAGACCGTTGTAGTCTCTGAGGAGAACGGAATCTGCAACACCCCAACTGATAGACTAGTACACAACCAACCTGGGGCCAAATTATGGCATTCGATATCGATCGAAATTACAACACAATTTAAATGGTAATTTCGATCGATAGCAAAAGCCTTAATTTGGGCCCTGACTTAAAAGTTTATTCTCAACAAAACTGCCCCCGGGGGTATGTAGGGGAACATTTTAAGGATGTTTTTCCTTTGAGTCTTACAACCTACGAGGAAATTTAGTACAGTCAATGACTGAAATTCGGCAGAGTTCAAATTGTACAGATCTTTTTAGTTCGCGTCTGATCTCTATCCTCTATATCTGGTACCACGGATGGTCAGTTCCAGCTGGCTTTTTGTAAAGGCCGCTTCCGGGATCACGTAGTGGTTGGGGCTTGGTCTCACAGTCGCTGGAATGGATATCTTAAAAAGTCGGCAGCAAAGGCTGATTTTTTTACCACTTGCGGACAAGTTCGGCCTGCTGGCGGATCTCCCAAGGAGCTAATGCTATTCAACAGATGCTGCTTGTTTGCTTCAAAAGTGCAGCGAGAGCTCCAGCTTCTAAACAAGAAGCGAGTTTATAGTTCTGCCGAATTGTACAATCAAATTGCAACCTGTGTGTGTTGGTGCTGATCTCACACAAGGGGCGGTTTATAAGTCATCGTCCAAACTTGCAATTTTTGTTGCAGCAACTTTTTTTTTAAATTCTGTTTTGAAATTGCACTAGTGTCCAGATTATAAATTCTAGGGTTGTAGTTCCTCTGCAAATATATGTATATGATACATACTTCTACTGTAAATTTATTGAAGGTTTTTGTGTAAATTTTCCTTCCCCGTATTTCTATGTTTTATTTAAGTATGCTTGCTCCTTTGGTTCATTTTGTAATATATTATAGATGTAAGGTATTTTAGCCATCTCTCTTAAATTTAAGGATTCTTTATATAATAGTGCATTGCAAACAATAAATAAAGAAATAGGGTTGTAGTTCCTGTGTTTTTATCTTGCTCTTTTTATATTTTATATATAAATTCAAATACACCTACAGCCAACTTCAAGCTAAACAGTGTGAGAATTACAAAGCAAAACATAATTGCAGAGTACATGAAACTGAGTACCCTTAAAATGTATTTATTTTTCCCGTTTTACTATATATACCTAAAACACATAAATATATGTATGTATGTCTATGTCATTTTATTGTTGCATTTATTTGAATTTATGTTAGTAGTAGCACAGGTCGATGGCGTTTAGGGGCGCCGTAGGATAAATCAACGAACTCACTGAGCAATTACATACAATACTACATACAATACAATTACAATACTACACAATGTCAAGGGTGTACCAAAGAGCACACAACTTTATTTAAATGATAAAAGATATCTGCAGAAGTTTTAGACAGACACCTTTTTAAAAGATTTATTAAATGAAAATTAATTTTACATAATTTGAATAAAACACTAAAATTTTAATGAGCTTTTTATGAACTACGATTAAGACCAGGGATGGTAAATTACATTTCCAAAATTGTACTTGATTCAGTAAAAAATTTTACTTCTTTGACCTTAATTGTACTAAAACTCCAAAAAATTATTGTACTATGCATTTATATTTTAAATACACCTTTGGCATTTACCAAAAAATGACTGTCTGGCCCACAATATCCAAAAGAACCTTTTTTCGTATATATCAAGGCGAATTCAACTACAGGTGGTGTCGGAACTACAACAATCCCAAAACAACAGAAACAATATAGAGCTTTTTGCATTGCATTGTTAGTGTTTACGGTCCAAAATGTCAACCATTCCTAACAAATTTCCAACAAATCAAAACAAAATGAAACGAACTGTCAAAATCAGATGGCGTTTCGACACCACCTGTAGTTGAATTCGCCTTGGTATATATATTTAAAACAATAATAAAAAACCTTGAAATTTGTTAATATGCGAAATAAATTTTATTAGCGACATTGTGGGCCAGGCAGTTAATAAAAAAATAATTTAGCCGTATACTTAGGTTTATACTTTAGGTTGTTTTTTTTATAGAGTTGATAGTGGAAAAGGGTAAAAATTAGAAAATCAATTTATTTTGGACATATTAGCGCGCTAAAAGCCAATTTACATTACAACGAAATCTAGTACTTTCGAGTTTTCGAGCCAAATTTAGTTGTTTTTGTCTATAGATTTCCCATACAAAACAAAATCTCCCCCGCACAGTGTGGCTTTTGTTACTTTTAGGATGCCAAAAGGAAGAAAAAAAATGTTCTCCGATTTTAATAATTTTATGCTATGTAATAGTAAAATGTACAACTATTACGAATATGTACTCAAAACAAATAAAAAAAAAAACAATTAACATGATAACAGTTATCAAACTTGTGTCACTGTGAGAAGTGTAGTAAATCTGTTTATAGTTTTCATTTTTTGTTGAACTTTGAGGTGGCATTACTTTGGTTTGGCAAAATATTTTTACAAAAGTCTTTTTGCTTTAATTAAGTCGGAACCCTTTCTATAAAGACTGGCAAGTTTCTGAAGCTTTAACGTTATTATTTTAATTTTTAATCAATGAAAATATGCAATCACTAAAAATTGAGTGATTTCCAAAAATGTTTCTTTTTCGATAGAGAAAAACTTGCATGATTCTGTAGAATTCTGTTAAGTGATTATATGGAGATTGAAGGTTTATATATCTAGTTTCAGATTCAACAATAAGTTTTTGCTCCTTTCTGCTATATTTTGATTTTTTCGCAAAAAAAAAAATGGCAGTTCCACGAAATGCGCTCTTTGATGTTAGGCTCACAAGCAAGAAAGAAGACAAAAATGATGCCGTATATAATCACATTTGCAGTATAATTAACATTACCAAAAGAAGTTATTGGCTTATTATCCGTACCGGAATGTGGAAACGATATTGACTCGGAGTAATTATTTTTATTTCCAGATTGCTTTTTTTTAATATGAAATTTAAATTTGTTTTCAAAAATATGTATTAATCATCTCAAAACAACTACTAATTGAAGGCATTTGAGTGTATCTAAAAATTTAGTGAAATTAAAATTATTTTTATTTCTTTCCGCCATAATAAGTACTATTAAATTAGATATTATGGTATTTTGAAAATACACCTTACATGGGGAGTGGCCAAAAAAGTGGGCGGACCACGCACATTATTTGTGTCCAATGCTTTATCGATCTCATCATTATTATTGGTAAATTTCATTGCCATATCTACTTTTATTTGATTGTTACGACTTTTGGCATCCTAAAAGTAACAAAAGTCACACTGTGCGCCGTGACTAGATTTTGAAGAAATCTATTCAAAATCTAATAGTACTTAGTGATGCAACTATGTTTTTTCCCACTATACCAAGCACTTATATATACGTAAAAAAAATTTATTTAAAACTTAAAAAAATCAGGTATAGTCAGGAACATAAAATGATTATTTTTCTAAGAGAGCAAAGTTCGATTAATGTAGGAAATAATTTCTTTGACAAATTTTAATATAAGTTTTCCGTTAATTTAAAACTATAGCAAACAGATTTATTATAATTGAGAAAATATTTTATCTGAATTAAAAACAGCATTTACATAAAGGCGACTTCTTTGCTTTGTTTTTATTATATTTTGGTATGAAAAAATCTGTTCCACATTCGTCTGCGAGACAATAATATGCTTTTAGCAATTCTACTGATATCTGGAAACATTGGCTCATTTATTTAATTTTTTAATTCTCCAACCCTAGACCAAAAAGTTTCAATGGTTAAGCGTTTGAAATATTTAAATTGTACTCAGCGTTGCCATAATTTTTTTTTTAATAACTGCATCTTAAGAAAAAAAACAGATTTAAACTCAATAAAACTGCACATAAAAATAGCCCAAAGAAATATATAAAATTTCCTTATTTTTTTTAAATACACGTATGTTCAGAAACAAATACAATATTATATTATTAACGAATATCGATCCGATCGTTACTTTGGCTAGATGAAAGATCGGAATTAAGAAGGGTACACAAGTACATGTAGTCTTGCGACTTGTTTTGATTCTTCATTTAATACAAAATTTATTTTAGTTCCGGCTTAGAT
The DNA here is from genome assembly GCA_943735925.1 of Pollenia amentaria. Classification (NCBI taxonomy): domain Eukaryota; kingdom Metazoa; phylum Arthropoda; class Insecta; order Diptera; family Polleniidae; genus Pollenia; species Pollenia amentaria. The sequence continues at coordinate 173,912,499 of OX031010.1, read as the reverse complement.
TTGCAATTTGTCAAGTGAACATACATGAAAAATTGCGGCAATAGAAATTTTACAATGAAAACTCAAATTCAACTTTGAAAAAGCCAAATAAACTCCTCAACCGGCTTGGCAAACATGGCAAAATTGTATGTTTGTACAATCTTTTTGCGTTGTTAATTGGATATTTGACAAACAAATTATACATTTGTAGGAAAACTGAAATGTTGCATATTTTCCAAACTTTTTTCCCGACCAAGTGCTAAATTTAATCATTTTATTAAAAATTTTGCAGAGTTAAGAAGGAAGTGACGAAGCCTAACAAATTATAAAGAATAAAAGTTTTTGATTAGAATTTATTGAAAAATTATTAATTAGGTTTGTGTGGTTTATTTGTTAACGGAGTGTGCGTGTTTCCCAAGTCGCTTGTGTTTTTTGTTTGGCTCCAAAGCGTGCCTCTGTTATACAAGTATGTGTTAAGCAAATTGGGTAAGATTTAGGCAAAAGAAATAAAAATTAATATAACAGAATTGAATTTAAAAAAATTTTAATGCAAAAACTGCAAAATCTGCACAATTTACAAAGAAACTTATTTTTTTTAATAAAGAACTTCAAAACTGTTCAATGTTTGGATAAACTGCAAAATGCAGATAAATCTGCACAATTGGCAACGCTGTTTGTACTAAACATTTCATTCAGTACTTTTTCAATGCTAATAGTCAGTGTGGCCATTTTGGCATTTTTGCAGCTAAATTTATTAGTAAAATTTTTTATTTAGGTGCAAACTTTTCATTTAGCACTTGGAATTTTATTTAGCATTTTTTGAAAATGTTTTTAGCTTTTTTAGCATTATTTATTTAAAAAATTTGGTCGAATAGTTTTATTGATTTTACTAGAAAAAACATTTTAATTTATAGTACATTTTGACTTAAAATAATTGTACCCAAAATTAAAATTCGTATGAAAATGCACAATTATTATGTTAAAACGAAACATCTTACCTGTCTAGTTAAAAAAAAAAATAGAATATTCAGGGAATATTAGAAATTCCCTTATCACGTTGATTCTAAATACTATTTGCCCTTTGCCACTACGATATAAAAGTATAAGGAAATTTCACTTTGTATTTCGATAAAAATTCAATAGTTTAAATGCTTGAAAAAATTGTTTGCACTAAACTGCTGGAAAAAAAATTATTTTAAAGCTTCAACTTTTCTAAAACTTTTAAAAATAAAATTATATTAAAAATTTTGTATACAATAGAAATAAATCTTTCAAATTTTGAATACATCAGAGGTTTGTTTAAAATCACAAACCTCTGATGAATCAGATGCTTTACCATTTACTTAAATATAATTATTTATTTTAATTTCGTTAAAAAATTAGACACTTAAATGTATTTAGTTAGGAATTAAATTTCATATTGGTAATAAATTTTTAACAAAAATCTTTTAAAAATGTTAAAATTATTTTTTGCATTTTTTAAAATCATTTTTAGCATATTTTAGCCATGTCTAATGCCAGATTTAGCTGTAAATTTAGACCTGGCCACACTGCTCATAGTACTGAAAAAATTACAATTGTACTAACTTTATCATCCCTGATTTACACTCAATTGGGCCCCTTTTACAATGTGACAAGTGAAAGGTAGACAGACGAAGTTTATTTGTAAAGGGGCGACGCTGTATGTGTGACACACTTTAATTTTTTCCACACTCGCGTACAAACTTCGTCTGTCTGCTTTTCACTTGTCACATTGCAAAAGGGGACTATATGGTGGTTATAGTTAATACAATGATTGTATGTATAAGCAAAACTTTATTAAATTTGGTAAAAATGTTGATTTGGCTGAGGCTTTGCTTATTATTGGAGGTAAGCATGCTGTCGAAATATAAGCAGGTTTACATGAAATTTTGTTCTTGGATTTATGATTGACTTTTTTATGCTGAATTATAAAAAAAAATGAGGTACCTATTTCATTCAGAACATTGCAAGTAGATTGAATGACCTATTAAACTATTAAAAAAAATTATTTGTAATCAGGGTTGTCAGATTTTTTTAACTTCGTCGCCAAATTATACACCGAAAACCGCCATAATTCACCAAATATTATTTTCGCTAAAAATCGCCAAATTAGATTTTATATAAGAAAATCCGCAAGAGTAATTTAAGCGTTTTTAAATATTTACATTGAAGTTGAAATTTTATTTTAAAACTCGGTTTTCGTGAGCTTATTAAACAGTACAACTTTAAAAAAAAATTCGGGTGACCATTGCAAATATTACCTCTAATATAATTTTAAATTTTTATGCTTATTTTAAAAATTTCGATAAAACTTTATGTAAAAACTTATTTAACGTAAAGTGCCAGGCACTTAAAAAATAATCCCAATTAAATTTTTTAGATAATTTTTCACCAAAAAAAAAACTAACCTTCGTATTGCCAATCATAAACTTTTTTCCGGCAATGCTTATTCATTTATTTACGCAATAATAGTAAACAATGGCTCACAAAACATTCCAAATAAAAAAGTTTTCGAAAAATGTTGATAACAAATATAATATTGAAATATAATTTAGTAACAAGAGAAAAAAATTTACTTGGTTTTATAAAATTTTAGATATAAAAAAGAAAATATCTTTGAAAATTGCATTTCCCATATCTACCAAAAAAAAAAACGCCAAAAAAAATCGCTACGTCACCAAACGCAAATTTGCATCGCCATATGGTCACAACGTTTGGCTAGAAATCGCCATAGCTGACAGCCCTGTTTTTAATTCCATCCATTTATTTCTCGTCTGAGCAAGTAGATAAATCCTTCCAGAAGGACACTTTTGCTACGACTAATTAAAATCGTGGAGGCCCTTTGCTCATTATACACTTATGTATCTGTGATGTTTTAGTTTGAACTAAATATTTTTTTCAGTAATTGCTTAAGGCTACTTTGCACTATTATACTTTGTATTAGTACATGTCAAAAACTCATGATAAAATATGTAAAAGTGTGATAGTGTGAATGCAATGTGTTATGAAAACGACAAGTATTACGAAACAATATTTGACATCCCATACGGCCTCATCTCTTTTTGAAAAATGTCTAAACAATAATACTTTTCATTTGATCAGGGTTGCATTTTAACAAAAGCATGTTCATGTGTCATATAGTGAATAAAAAACTGTAATGTTATATTAGATGTTTTGACAGTCGCAACAAAACTCATTATATTTCTATCTCACAAAGTATTATGGAATACGTAAGACTTGTGTGATAGTGTAAACAAGCCTTCAGTATTAAATTGTTTATGTGTAAAAAAAATAAATAATTTCAATTAGCTTTGTAAAGAAAACTTATTTTAGAGAGGAAAATATAAAAATGTGCCGTGCAATATATAACTTTTAGAAATAATCAGGATGAGTATAACTTTTTATAGTACATAGTTAAAAATTTGGTTTAATTTTTAATTTTGCGCGAAATTGGTAAAGGCACATCTAACAAAATAAGTACGGACATTTTAAATCATAGTGTTTGTGCTTTTATACATGTTGTTGTACAAATAAATATTAAGCTTAATAAAAAAAAGGAACGACGGGAAAATATCGCTTAATTGCTGCAACAAAAATCGCAAATTTATTTTTTATAATTCTCTTGAGATAAGAATAAGTTCTTCTTTTTTCATTATGTTGTGTGTAAATTTAAAACTTTAAAGTAATTTTAGGTAAAACCATAGTACCATTTATGTTCAGTAGGTAGAGTTGTCATTATTTATCCCTGTAATGTCAAATAAATTTATTTGATTTTTGACGCTTATTTAATTTTTTACTCTTTTTCTGTTTGAGGTTAAATACCTATATGGGTTTTAAAATTGAGAAGAAAATGTCTAAAGACTATACCTTGTACTTATTCTACCATGGGAAAAACGAATATTTTTCAGTTATGACGATATCGCAGCAAACAAGCGATATATACCTATGTACATTTAGATTTAAAAATCGTGGGTTGATTTAGCCTACATATGTTTTGATGATATATACCTACGACTATTCTAAAGTTTAATCCATTATAGGTATACGTATTTTTCTTAAACTGATGTTTAATGCCTTAAAATTGTACAAGGAACTCGAATCAAAGTGCAATAATTGGACAAAAAAATGTGTTAAAACTTTTGTTAAACAAATGTTATTTAAAGTTATTAGAAAAACTATTGGCTAAAAGAAAATAAATATTTAAGTAAATACCTATAACCCTTCTAAAGCGTCCAATCCATAAGGTACCTATACACTTGTATTGTGTATGTTATTCGCAATAGGTAGGTATTACATATTTCCATTTTTTTCCTTATATAATGCGTTATATTTTTACAAAAAATAAAAAAAAAATATTAACTCACCCTGCACATTAATTAATTTGAATAGTTATTTAATTTCTTATTTAATTTTAACGCCCGAACAGATACCCGTTTATTTACACTATCGCCGACATCGGCAACTCTATTACACACTTTTTGGATTGAAAACAAAAACAATTTAATGCTTTGAATTTGCGTAGACAATAACAACAAGCACAATCTTAATTTTTTCTTCATTTGTTTTTGTCGCTTCAAATTTAAACATGCAGCAACAAAACAAACAACAACACATGTTAAGCACTTTGCCATTAAACAACAGAACTAAATCCCAATTTACGCTATGGACATCTATTGTTGCTCAGACGAAGTTTGTTTGTAAGGGGGCGACGCTGTGCTTACTCTTTTCCATTCTCGGCCTCAAACTTCGGTTATCACGCAAGAGATGTCCATGGTGTAAATGGGATATAACGAACTGCACACCGGTAATAACAACAATAACAAAAAATCTAAAAATTCAAGCAAAATTTGCTTTAGTAAATTATATTTGTAGGTACGTTTTTTTTCTAATAGAAACACTAAAATCAATTACTTTTTTCATATATGAGCTAGTATTACACTTTTAGAATCAATATTTTATTAATTTCTTTTCAATTAACACATTTTAATTTTATTTTATTTGTTTTTAAAAACGGACGAAATTTAAAGAAAACCGATTTTAGTAATTGCAGCAAGATACTAAATTGAATTTCGAAATAGAGTTACCAGATCTCATGTCTATACGAGTGATTATGGGAAAAACAATATGGATGCAAAAAGCAAGGCGAATTCAAACAAGGTAAACTCGAGATATTCGGGTGTACTAGAATCCGAATTTACTCGAAAGTGGATTAGTTCAGCATTTTTGCTGCTCTGCAATTCACATCCACATGTTTTGATTCGTTTTCAATTACAGAAATAAGGGGTTGGTGAAAGTAAAACGAATCGACTTTTACTCTTTTATGTGATATTTTTAACAAAAACAAAATTTTGGTCTCTAGTTTAGAATGCTCGTTATACAATTTAAAGGCCGTTTACATTAGAACGATATCTTGTAGATTTGATTTGAAATTACCTCCCAAATCAAGTGTGTTACATTGAACGTTTTTAGGGTACCCAGATTTAAAATTCGGAAACATAGTACAATGAATACAAAAAAAAAAAACAGAAAAATCAAGTCAAAAGCAATACATATTTTTTGAAGAAATCCTATGCGACTATTTATTCAACTTATTTTATATTTGAAGCTTTTCATTCAATATGCAACACAAATAATTTAAAGAAATAAGCTTGGAAAGTGGGAAGTTTTAAATTTTACGGAATTTGATAAACGAAATGACATTTGCGTTTGTAAATCAAACATAACAAATTAAGCATTTGGCTAAAGTTTCATGATCCAAGGTACATATCTTAAAAATATAAAATATATAAATATTTTGGTTTATATATTACTTTGAACTTATTATACAATTTTTGCAAAAAAAAGCGCTGTGTTTTTTGTCTTCAAAATATGAAGACAGAAAACAATAACAATGCTGTAAGCCATATAGGAATGACTAAAATTGAAAGAGACAAGCATATTGGTATTTCATGTAGAATTAGAGAAAATGATTTTTTCCTAGATTAATTTTCTAATTCAAACAATTTTTTATTTATAAAGACCAATTTCACCAAGTTCAGTTATAATTAACTATGCGTTACTATACCTGCCAGTTAACAATAGCAAAAGGGATATATTAATATCTTCGGTTTTGTACACTGTACCAAAAAAAAACAGTACAAAGTGTAAAAAAAGTACAATTGAATGTAAATCAGTACATGCACTGCTTGAAACAGTACCAGGCACCCCTTTACGTTATCGACACTAGCGAGTTATTTTTGCATAACAAAAACAGCTGACTAGAAATTTTTTGTGTTACACATACTGACATAAAGTAAAAGGCATTTTAAAATTTGCATTACATTTTGTTTATAATCAACTTACATAATATATTTTATCATAAATTCGCCCTTTTTTTCAAGTTATTTTAACAAGCAGTTGTTTTTATTTTTATTTAAATGTAATTTTTTTTTTGAGCTGGGAAATATTTTTTAGTGCTATATGAAAAAACCATAGTTGCATCATCGATTTTGAGTACAATTCGTCAAAATCTAGCCACTTCTATTAAACATCACTTGCGTAAATAAAAAATAATGAACAAAAGCTCATTTAATTTTTTTTTAGGAATAATTTTTGATACTATCAATAAAACAGATGGTAAAAACTGTTTTTTTTGTGTTGCCATTTAGATTTTTGTTCGGACAATAACTTTGAATATACTAAAACATGCAGATTTCAGAACATCAGTTAAAGCACAGCCGCAAAAAACGTTGTAAGTTACAAAATAATTATTTTCCAGGAGAGCAAAAACCGGTTTTAAAAGGCGAGGTTATTTATTTTTAAACTTGCTCTTAGATTATCAAAAATAATGATAATAAAATCTTTTATGCCAAATATCAAAATATTTTATTTTCAAATTACATACAAATTTACTGTTTAACGTTTTTTTTTTTTTTTTTGATGGATGGAAAAACGTTTCATATCCACAATCGCGATGTCGGCTTTTAAAACGTTACTTCATGTTGCAAAACTATTTCGTTTGTATAATTTTGTTGGTAGCTTAAAATGTTTTTCCACTGGCTGACTCTTTGTAACGCATTTTGACGGCGTTAAGGTGCATAATTTTGAGTGGTTTGATGTTTAAACAGTTAAGAGAGTAACGTTAGTGCTTATTTGCAAAAAAAAAAAACAGTTTTTGCAAAAAGTGGCTTTTACAACGCTGTTCGAGGCTTTGCTTCAATTTATGAAAAATGCCAATTCATAAAATTTGGCTTTTTCAATGCGAGTGGAAACCTAGAACAAAACTGATTAGCTGACTATTTTTTGCTCCGTACGTGTTGGCCGTTTGTCAAAACAAATTTTTGCTACTGATTTTGACAATAAGCTAGAAATTTTATAGGGCGAATACGGGTGATTCTACCTTGTATGAATTTGCCTCTAAAAAAATGTTACAGAGTTATGTAAAAGGAATTTTCCAAACAGCTAAGTTTTGCTTAAAATGTTGGCCTTTAATGTTATAAAAAAAAGACATTTCGCCGGAAGTTTTAACTTGATCCTTACCTCAAAATCCGGCCTTAAAGTTTCGTTAACAAATTTTATTTAAAGTTTGTCCAATAACTATTTTCTTAAAGAAAAACATCATTAAATGTCTTTAACCTTACTTAAGCGTTATTCGGTATATTATTTCCTTTTTTACCTGTATTATTGTAGGAACACAACTAAGACGAACGACGAAATTCGCTTAACACGACGAATTTTTCAGTAAAACTTCGCTGAGTAAACTCGTCGTATGAAGCACAATAATGACGAATAACCAGCAGCTTTCATAATTACAAAATTTGATTGTTGTTTGTACAAACTGATAATAATAAAAATAATGCTTAAAAATTAAAACATAATTAAAAACACAACTAAAAACTATTTTTATAGCAAAATACTTTGTATATTTATTTTAAATGTTATAAAAAAAAAAAAAAAAAAACTATTATTAAAGTACATAAAGTTACAACTTTATGTACAAAAATGCATCTAAGCTAAAACCATAGATGGTTACCTTGAAGTGATTTGTTCGTCGTTCGCCGAATTTAACCGGACGCTGTTATTGTATTTATTTTAATATACACCAATATGTTTTTTTTTTTGACGAATGACGAATATTCGCGGCCAAAAATTCGTCGTTCGTCCCAGTTGTGCTCCAGCTGTGTATCATTATGTAATAAGTGGCACAAAAAAGCCTTTAAGCAAAACAACGTTGCACAATGGCAGTTTTTCACTGTATATTGTACTTCTTTTGTTTGAATATCACATATATATTAGCGATATAGTTGTACAATATGAAAACTAAACAGTTTTATTGCAAATGTACGGGCCACTGAAACCAGTTATAATATTGCTCAATATTTTTTAAGGAGATTCTGATTGCATACTTTTGCAACAATTTTTGCTAGGCAAATTCATACTAAGTAGCCTTGCCCGAATTCGCTTTGTAAATGTCTAGTTTATTGGTCAAAATAACTAGTATGGGAAATTTTTGACAAGCTAACAAGACAATATTATTATCAAAAATGTACGGAGCAAAAATAGTCATCAAATTTCTCGAGTTCTCTTGGTATGAATTCGCCCTACATTTTTTGCATCCACTTTGTTTTTTCCACAATCATTCGTATAAACTTGAGATCTGGTAGCCTTACTTTGAAAATGAATTTAGTGCAAGGCGAATTCGCCTTGATTTAGTGTCTAGTAGTCTTGGGCTTAATCGTTCGTTTAAGTGACCGGTCATTATCGTTCAATTCGAATCAGTGAACGAGCTCGTTCTTTTCGTTCAATCGTTCGTTTCAGGTCACTTTGTCTTTTGGGTCAGTTTGTCTTTTGAATCATTTGTCGCTTTCGTTCAGTCGTTCACTTGTCTTGTCCTCTTTACTAAACAATCGATTGAATGTGTTAAAAGAAACAACATGTGAGATTACACTCGAAACATTATGTAAGTAAATTCAAAAGAATAGGCATTAAGTTTAGAAAACTGAAAATGTAATTAGAAAACGGATAATTTTAAATAAAGGAATTGTAAGGTAATTTTTTACTGTTAATTTTATAACGGAGATATTAATTAAAAATTAATTAACTTTTCTCTTTATTTACAATTAAAAAAAAGTACACACTAGGTACAAAAAATATATTCAAAGGCTTTTCAGTTAATTTGAACTTAATTTAAATTACGTACTAAGACAGCTAAAGCAGTGTTTTTATCTGTCATTATGACCTACCAAATGAGCCAAATATTTTTTCCTTTCTATTTTCTTTTATTTATGTACATATGTACACATTTACTTCAGTTTTATTTTATGCATAAAAAATAACTGAACATATTAACAGAAATAAAAATCATTAAGGGTTTTCATGATATCACTAAAAGTCTCGCAAACTGTGCATTTTTACGCGCTCTCAAATGAACTGCCAAAAATTGTATGAGAATTCGTTTACACAAACTTCGTAAATTTGCTCAACAATTTTGACTCGTAAACTGGCGCTGTTTGTTTAATATTTACCGCCGTTTTCAATGAAAAATGTGTTAAGTGTTAATAAACAATAAAATCTTGCAGTAATTTAAGCAAATTAGTCGTTATGCTTTATTTATGCTTGTTTAAAAAACAAATTTCACTTTTTATTCACAAATTTTAGCTTTTAATTTTATAGTTGTTTTCTTTTAATTGATTTTTGTATCGATTTTTGTATTTAAAATGACACCAAAATTAACAAGGGTCTTCATGAAACGAGTCTTGCAAGTTTGCCTCATCATGAAAACCCTTATTAATTTTTGTAGTTTGTTTTCGGAACAATATGCAGAAACAGTTTAATTAATAAAATAAAAAAATTTCATTAATTACGGAAAACAATTTTAATAAATCTCATTAAGTTACTGTAAAACTTTTTTGAGTGTAACCAAGAATAGAAAACAATAAGCACAAACCAAATACGCATTTTTTTCGTTCATTTGATTAAAAAGAAACAACAACACTATAAGTGTGTATGCTATACGTTTTTCTTTTAACACATTGCCAGTGGCGACTTGCCACACTGTTTTAAAAAATTCATAGTACAATCTGGGCTGCCATACGTAGTAATTTCTCGCCAAACGTGGCGATTTTAAAACTTGTTTATTTATTATATGCTTAGGTAATTCCATTTTAATAGAAAGAACAAAAAATTGTTGCGAGGGCTTATTCAAAGTAAGAGCCCAATTCTTTAAAAATTAATTTAAACAAAAATAATGAGAGAAAAAAATTTCAAATTTATGTGGTATTTTAAGAACAAAATACTTTTAATAACAAAAAAATAATAGCAATTGCACAATTTAAATATCAAAATAATATTACAAAAATGAACAAATAGCAATAGTGATTATTATTATTCATGCGTTATATGTATTATATTCTCAAAATATGTGATAATATAAATTTTATTTTTTGTTTTTATTTTATAAAAACTAAAAAACCTTTTTAAAAAACACGCTTTTATTAAATGCGCTAAAAAGAAAAGAGCAATAAGCTTTAACTATCAACTTATAACATCATTAATAAATTTATATGATATAAAAGCTTGTCGCTTGTCTTTACACAATTTATTTGATTTAAAAGCTAGTCGCGAGATTTAAGTACTAGTATTTACATGGTTTGAAAAGTTTAATAGTTTAAATCAATCACATCAAGTTATATGTATAATTTACTTGTTTGTCTACACAAGTAAATCTCGTATATCATATAAATTATGTAATCCGTTATAAGTTGATAGTAGTTTTATACTTTTCATTTATATTTTTCTTTGAAGCGCATTTCAATAAAAGCTTGTTTTTTAAAAAGGTTATTTACTTTTAGTTTATATTAAAACTAGCATTCGTATTCTCATGAGTCCTTTCATTTGATACCCATCTTGAAGGCAAGCATTAAAAACTTAGTCCGCCATATATGATTTAGAGTAACGTCACTTTCTTTTTCGACTTATTCTCAGCAAGCCCTCCCATTTGATACTCATATTGTAGGAATGCATTAAAAATAAGTCTGCCATCTTGGGTGTCTTATAATGTTAGATTTAGAATAACGTAACACAGTTAACCATGCATCGTCATCTTAACTAAACGTGTTTAAAAATGACAGCTCAATCGGTTCGAGGTATCTGCTTCAAAATTGAGTTGCAAGATTTCACCGAACAAACATACATTGCTAATTTTTTTTATATTTTAAGAGTCTTATTCATAAACGAATGTAATGTATACATTAAAAGTTTTTTTCCATACTAATTTCGTGCTGTAAAACTTTACTAAGCTTTTATAAATAAAGGGACTTATTTAAAAAATTAAAAGAAATAAATATTTATAAAATTTTCTGCTCAAATGAAAAAAATTAGCATTTGGCGGGTTTTGTATTAAGAACAACTGGCAACGCTCATGTAAATGGTAGAAAAATTGTGAAAAGCAGCCAGGGTTTTCAGATTTATTTTGATGTTTTTTGCCAAATTCAATGTCAAAAATCGCCAAGGCTTATTTTGCGTTTTTGACAACATAAAATTTATTTTAGAACTTTCTCCAATGTTTTCTATAAATCCTAAAAAAATATATTTCTTCTGAATCGCTAAAATTTTCCAAAAATGGGACAAAGTCGCCTTGATATATGTATATTTTTTTGAATAAAAGTAAAATTATTGGTGAACACACAAAAGATACAATAGTTTATAATAATCTAATTAAAGCAGCAAAACGTTTTTTTGTGTTTAGTATTAAATAAATATTGGATATATGTATATCTAACACGCTATACACTTCACCGGCAAGGCAATTCTTACTGTTTTTTTTTTTAACAATGTATATTCAAAATATCGTGCGAAGGTACAAAAAGTGCTATTTACATTCATATAATTTATAACTCGTAACAATGAAGGCGAGTTTTAGTAGAGTAAATTATTAAAAAGAACTATTTCAACACAGGCATTAGCAGTTGGAATTAAATGCATATAAAGACCGTCAAAGCAAGTTCTTTAAAATGGTAAGTACCTGACGTATCCTTATAGCTATAAGCTTTATGCAAAACCTGATATATATTAGATGGAATACCATCATTGATATAATCTTTCTAAATAACAAACGGTAAATTTGTCCAACAGTCTCAAAACAAGTTTATAGAAAATCAATAGCCAACAAAATCGCCATATATTTTATAAGCCGCCAAAAAGTCGCCATATCGCCAAATCGAAAATTAGGTCGCCAAGAAACCTGACAACCCTGATTGTATTATGAAAATGTGTAAAGCAATGTGGCAATGAGTAAAAGAAATAAGTATATTATAATTGCATAACTTATACAACACAAAAGTATTGTTGTTTCTTTTCAACCAGTTGTCCGGCAAGCAAGTGACCGACTGATTCAAAAGACCCAAGTGAACGATTGAACGAAATCGAACGATGAAACTGAACGGCCGTTCATCGTTCGTCTGACTGATCCGTTCAATTGAACGAGGTCGTTCACGACCGACACAACTCTAGTGTCTAGCTGCAATTACTAAAATCGGTTTTCTTTAAATGTCGTCCGTTTTTAAAAACAGATAAAATAAATTATAATGTGTTAATTAAAAAGAAATTAATTAAATATTTATTCTAAAAGTGTAATGCAAGTACATATATACGTTCATATACTTATGTATATGAAAAAAAGGAATTGATTTTAGTGTTTTTAAAGGAAAGAAACACATAATAAAAATATCATTTAATACCTATGTACTTATGTATGTATGTATGTATGTAAAGCAAATTGTGTGTAATTTTTTGGATTTGCTGTTATTGTTGTTATTGTCGGTGTTCAGTTCTGTTGTTGTTTAATAGCAAAGTGCTTAAAATGTGTTGTTGCTTGCCAAGGTCTATCCATCGATAGGCCTTGTTGCTTGCTAGTGTTTTTGCATATTTAAATTTGGTGAGATAAAAAGGAGAAAAAGAACAGAAAAATTAAGCTTGTGGTTGTTGTTATTGTCTACGCAAATTCAAGCATTAAATTGTTTTTGTTTTCGATTCAAAAAGTGTGTGATAGAGTTGCCGATGTCGGCGATAGTTTAAATAAACGGGTATCTGTTCGCGCGTTAAAAGGAAACAAGAAATTAAATAAATATTCAAATTAATTAATGTGCAGGGTGAGTTAATGTTCTTTATTTTTTGTTGAAATAATAGAATATAAAATCAGCATTGTAAAATGTCAATTAAATGAAAGTTAATTTGTTATAGGTACATACCTACTTAAATTAAATAATTATAGAATCTAGGAATTATTTCTTTTCATAAGCTACTTTATTTTACATATTCAACATTTCTTATTTTTCGAATTTATTCTATGAGCGAGTGTATAAAGTCATTCCTAAAAATTTAAGGAACATAACTATTACAAAAAGCTTTGTAAAATGCATAACTGAAATTTAGCTCATAGAATAAATTCGAAAATATTAAAAAATTATCAGGCACCGAAAATAACAGTTATTTTGAAATTTAAAAAAAAAATTATACTATAGAAATAAATACTTGCAAAATGATTCTAGTACACCATATTGATCCTTATGAACTTTTCTTTGATAAAATGGTATGATTTTTAAAGCTTTGATTTTTATTTTTTCGATCAAAAATTCCAGTTATTTGTTTATTTATATTTTTTTCGACAAAGTAACAGTTATTTTTGGATTTTTATTTTTTTGAACAAAAATAACAATTATTTTTTTATTTTGTATTTTTTCGAGCAAAAATAAAAGTTATTCTTTACAGAAATGTGCGTGTTATAATTATTGAGTTATCTTTAAATAGGTATTTATTTAAATGTGTGATCATCATTTGGATATCTTATAAATAGGTATTTAAAGTCAACCAAAGAATAATAACACGTAGGATCATTTCTTTAAAGAATAACTTTTATTTTTGCTCGAAAAAATGAAAATTATAAAATAACTGTTATAGGTATGTGATCGAAAAAATAAAAATCAAAAAATAACTACATACCTACCTAGGTATTATTAATGTTCAAAAAAATAAAAATCATAAAATAAATGTTATTCTTGATCGAAAAAACAAAAAATAAAAAAATAACTGTTATTTTTGATCAAAAAAATAAAAATAAAAAATAACTGTTATTTATGTTCAAAAAAATAAAAATCAAAAAATAACTGTTATCATCTGACTTTTATGAAAGAAGGAATAACCGTTATAATTAAAAGGTTCAAGGCACAGATTTAAAATATTTTTCGACGGATTGTTTATATTATAAACTTTAACTGTCAAGCCCACAATGTCGACAAGAACATTTCTATCGTATATTTATATTGGAAACAAAAACAAATTTTAGCTTTTATTATTGTTTTCAGTATAAAAATGCGAAAGAAATGTTCTTGTCGAGCAGTGTTGCCAGGTAATTTTTTTCTTCTCCCCAAAAAAATTTAAAAAACCCCCAAATTTTACGTAGGTATTTCGAAAAAAATCCCCCTTAATTTAAAAGCGTAGAATATAACTGCATTTCAATTAATTTAACTTGACTCACTTTAAGTTACATTCTAATATCAATACCTAAATAAAGCAAAAATCACAAAATGTGTAACATTTTACCGAAATTCCCCCAAAAATATTTTTTTAAAGTTTCTTGAATATTTTCATTTAATAAAATATGTTAAAAAACAATTTATATACAGTTTAAAAAAGACTGTAACCTATGTACCATCATATATAAACTATCTGATCAAAATAGTAAGTTGAAAATTGCTTTTTTAAATATTGGAATAAAGTTGCTTCAAAAATATCGAGTGTTGCTAAATGCTTTTCGTTAATCGGAATTATAAAGATTAAGATTTTTAGGTGTCTGATTAAATTTGTGATACATATTTTTAAATGAATACTTCACCCTGAAATCGCTTTCTTTTTTTAATCTTTTCAAAAACTATTTTAGCTCAACCATAATAATATATGCGAAAAAATTTTGCATATCCCGCTTTTTTTTGTTTGTTTTATTTTCATAACTTTCACATTTAACGTCCCATAATTCTGCAAAATTTTTAAATCCATTTATAAAATTTCTCCATTTTTCATTGTTCGTCATTTTTCTTTTTTTTTGTGTACAATTGAATTTTTATATACTTTTTTTGGTTGTTTTAATAAATTAAAAAAAAAAAAAAAACAAAAATGGCATCGTGAAGGTCCAAAAAGTATATTTTTTGTGGAAGTTGGTACAAAATTTAAAACCCCATTTAACATCCCTGTTTCAAGAACATATTTGATTTTTGTAATCTATTACAAAAACCGTAATCTGTTCGGTATTTACTTTTATGTTGTTTTTGTGTAATGTATTTAAAAGTACATATGTATAACTATAATTTAAGTGGAAAAACATTATTGTCATAGTTAACCATAACATGATTAGAGGTGACCATAGTATGGTTGAGGCTTTATGATAGAGGACTTTCGTTAGAAATAGTTTTGTTGTAGGTGACCATATTGAAGAAAGGTTTTTTTTCTTCGCGTGTATATTACCAAATCTTTATTTCGACAGGATATTTGTATAGAGGTTTTGTTAAATTATAGATTGATTTGGTTCTTGATTTTATGTGCCAAGACTCATCAATCCCCGTCTAATAATTCAACCGAGATTTTACAAAAACTACGAAAATACGGACATTTCTTATTCGTTTAAAAATTTACGTTTTTTCTGGTAAGAGGGCGCGGGTACAAATCTCGCATAGGGCGCCAAATTGGCTTAAACCGTCACTTTATGTCAGAGTCTTCTTTATATTGTGACACTTACAAAGTGCAGCAATTAGTATGACAAAATTCGTGCTGTTCCTTTTTGTCCTTTTCAAAATTGCGATAAAGGTCTCTTTATATTTTCCTTTTATTAATTCTATCACCCGCTACTCAGCTTTCTCATCTTTTAAGGTTTTGCAAGAAAAAAGAAGCAATTTATAAATAATTTGTGTTGATATGTTTTATTTTATATACGTACACTAGCAAAGATTTATGGAAATCCAATATTTGTGGCTTCTTAAATCTGAATATTTGTTTGTGCTGATTCTACACATATCAAGTTTGATTCGTTAAGGCTGGAATTTTGAGATGTGGATTAAATTTAAACTAAGTTTAACGTAGTCTAAAACTCGCATTTTCCGGCGAAGTATGATTTTTTTATTATTTCATTAAAGAGCAACATTTTAACCAAAACCAAACTGTTCCGTCTAAATTTTGTATACAAACTTGGTAATAGCGGCACAAATCTGTTTTTAGATAAGCTAAACCTAGGTTAACTGAGATCTCAAAAACCCAGCCGTAGTCTTGAGTTTTTAGGAGATAGGGCAAAAGAAATGGAAAGAGTTAAAAACTTGACCTTTTTTTCTTTTTTTTTCCTTTTGTTTTTGCTATATGTGTTTAATCATGTAAAACGCAGCGCAACGCCAAAGAATAACATTGAAAGCACAAACAATGTCATTAATATTTTGTAATTTTGTTGTTGCTCTCTACAGAAATTCAAGTACCTTTTTAAAATTTTTAACGCCACAATCTATGCAGCATTTGAAATTTTAAAACGCAATGTTAATTTCTGTACACAGAAAAAAGTGTTTTATCAATTAAAAAAATATTTTAAAAAGTATTAAAATTTAATTAATGTGATAATTGAATCAATTATTTTTTTTTGTTGAAAGAAAATTAAAAATATAATTTTGATTTAATTAACATTTTAGTTGTTTTGAAATAAATTTTCAATTAAAATTTTAATTAAATAACAAAAAATCTTAATTGACTTTTTTCGTTTAAAATAAAATAATTTAAACATGTATAATTGTTGTTGGGAGTTGTCAATATTTATTTAAATAAATTAACAAATTGTTTGAAATGGCAAAGTTTTTTGATCACTTTTTTAATTAAAATTAAAAATATCATTTATTGAAAATATTTTTTCAACATTTTTTGGTAATAGGTGCAAAATCAACAAATTGTTTGCTTGATGTTATGAATTTAGAACAAATTTGGTGATTGGAGAAATTTAATAATTTTTTCTGTGTAGAAAGCAACAACAAAATTACAAAATATTTATGACATTGTTTGTGCTTTCAATGTTATTCTTTGGCGTTGCGTGGCGTTTTACATGATTAGGGTCTAAGCTTTAGGTAAAGAACAAAAAAATTTACGAAACAAACTGATTGCATATAATAAGACACGCAGGTTCAAAGGAGAGTTAAAGCAAAACTGTTCAGCTAAACCTGACGAGTCTAAACAGCAGTTTGTAAGCTTTTATGTTTTGAGGAGAATTAAAAAAAATCTTCACTAAAAAAGCAAAATAGTTTTAAAAAATACGAGAATTAAATACCTACAACAGGCACGAACAACATTTTGAAAATTATCCACTTGATATGCTCTTAATTGGAGATTTTAACTCGTGAATGTGTGGCAAGTGAGTTGCCTGTTTGGGGGTATAGGTAACAATTAAGTTTGTACAAATAAATTTATTATTAAGTATTATAGGTACACAGTTTTTTAGTCTAATTAAAATTAAATAATTTTTGTTTTCTCTTTACAGGTAATATTTTTATATTCTCTTATTAACAACATTTTGTAACGAGCTGTACTGTAAGTAGACATTTCCATTATACATACATACGAGGGCGGATCAATAATTCCGTTACTTTTTGAATGAAACACAGTTTTTTTTTACAAAAAAAAAAGCTCAGTACACTTATTCCAACGTTCCTTCAACACGAACTTATTGATCCGCCCTCGTACATACCTATTCTTATTGTTATTATTATTTTACTTATTATGTATTTAAATATTAAACTTAAATCCAAAACTAAAAATAAAAAAAATAAAAATTTGACTTAATAAATTTTGGAGACTATTTTTGTTGATATTCCCAATTTAAATTTATTTTTAAACGTAGATGACTTTTCACAAAATAGCAACATTTAAAAAATTTCTTCCAACAAAATAAAGCCTAAATTTCACATTTCAAACAAGCTTTAGTATTGCCTGATGCAATTACTATTAAGAGAGATATACCATTTTAGAGCCATCTACCGACATTTTATTACATGTAAGATATCTAAACATCTCATACTGTTCTAAGGATTTCGGCAAAAACTTCTTTATTTACTCCCGCACTTAGAAGTTTCCTTGATCTTGGAATTAAGTCCAGGTCTAAATATTTGCAATCCAAGTCATTTCCCTTCATCTTCTAAAATGCCTTTCATCTATAGGCTGGTTTCCGGCTTTAGTTTTTTGTTTTTTATAGTCGTTATCAGTTTTCTATCTCGATACATTCTTCTCAGCCCCTCGTTATTTGATACGAAATCGGTCCATCGTATGTTTACTATTCGCCAATAAGTCCACATTTTGAAGGATTCTAGCTTTTTAACATCTGTTTGTGTATAGTAGTACTGACCTTGATAAATCGTATTTTTGTTTCCGACTTTCAATCATGACCGGTTAGAACTTTTTGTATTTAAAAAATTAAGCACCTTTCGTTTCTATCCGTCGTCGTATTATTTTTGATACGTCACATTGGTCATCGATTAGTGTTACTCCAAGATATTAAAAATTTTAAAAACAGCTGTGTCGTGGCTTTTTTTTCTTGCACACGATCATATATTTCGTCTTTCGAATATTAACTTTTAGACCATATATTGCACTGTATGTAACCAGTCTATGCATTGATTCTTGGAATTCTGTAATACTCTTAGCCTGTACTGTGGTATCATGTGCATAGCTAATATTATTTAAATATGTATATTAGAATGCTCAAAGATTGTATGGAAAAAAAAAAAATTTTAAGCCACAGGCCGCCCCCCACTCCCAGAATTGTTCGCTGTATTGTATATATTGTGTTGAATATTAGGATAATAGAATAACGCCGCAAAGACACTGAAGTTGAAAGTAAAGGTGCATTGACAAAATACACTTTTTTTCCTTTTTGTAAAAATTGTACCATTAAGTTATTAGTTTTGCAACTTGTTTAATGTAGATTAAACACTTTAATTATATTCATATGAATTGGAGAATATAATTTTTTATTACTTAAACGTAATATAAGTTTCCATCCCTGAATTTATTTAGTACTCGTTGGAAATTCTAAATGTCACTTATATAGAAATGTAGTCAACCATAAAAAAATGAAGTAACGCACTTTTAAAAGATACAAAAATTAAACACTTGCTTGTACGAATTCAACTTAGCCAGTAGCGATAAGTTCTACACCTCTTCGTTAATAAATTTAACCAAACCCTTGTCATACTCGTCTATTTGATTTTACAAAAGGATACCTACCTCAACTTTTCTTGCTGTAGATAAGTGTACATCAACCTCCGTGTGAGCTACCTATGGAAGATTAATACTCACCTTAATCTAAACCCCTAGCGCTTCATTTAGTAAGTGTCCCCTACAAAAGGTAAGCATCAATGACCCGCATAAAATAGAGGCCTTAACCCCCTCCTCTTTCTTTTACACATTTTCCTCTGGTTACAATTATGTGAGAGCAATTGTAATCGGCCACCTTCCTCAAAGATTGGTAACCTTGTTAATTCTAACTCCAACCCATAGCCAACGTCGAAGATGCTTTCAATAAGTGGTCACCCGTACAAACACTTGAATCGGGATGTGTACGTAATTGTTGTTCTAATCAGATATAAAAGACAAAATTTGGTTAAAAAATGTTGAAACTATTAAAATTTTCCCAGGTCTTTAACGTTTCTTAGGCCACTTGAACAAGAAATGTAGGAATAAAATTTATATAGTATGAGAAATATTTTAATAATAACTAATTACTGAAGTGTTCTCTAAATAAATCCATGGATTGATATGATGTGTAGGAAGTGGCGCCGTCTTGCTGAAACGAAATGTCGTTTCAATTTCAGAAATCAAATAGTCGGTTATCATGGCACGATAACGGTCGCCATAGACGGTTACGTTCGCACCGGCATCAGTTTTAAAGAAATATGGACCGATGATTCCACAGGCCCACAAACCACAACAAACCGTTGTTTTTTCTGGATGAAGTGGCAGTTCTTGAATCTCTACAGGTTGCTCTTCGTCCAAAATGTGGCAATTTTGTTTGTCTACATACCCATTGAGCCAGAAATGGTCCTTATCGCTAAACAAAATTTGCCTCGAAAACGTCGGATCTTCTTGGAACTTTTCAAGAGCCCATAGAGCGAAGCGATGTCGCTTGGGAAGGTCGAGCTTTCAATTTAAGATCTCGATGTAAAATGCGCCAAGTCATTCCATACGTCATTCCGAGTTGCTGCGAACGGCGCCGAATCGACTCTCCACGGTCTTCGTGTGCACACTCAGGAACGGCCGCTATATTTTCTTCACAGCGTGCTGGACGTGGTCTATTCGGTCGAATATTATCCAGTAATGATTGCTGGGTCTCAAAATGGGTGATGGTGTTGCGAATATTACGCTCAGTAGGCCGATTATGTTGACGATAAGTTGAGCGAAGTGCACGAAACACATTCTTCACAGAACGTGAATTTTCGTAATAAAGTTGAACGATTTGTAAACGTTGTTCAGGCGTAAGTCTTTTCATTATGAAATGCCAAACAATACTAAACAAAAATAACATGACAGCATAACAGCATGACACGACTCTCACGTGATCTGTCAAATAAAGGTTATTGAAAAAAGTATCTCTCCTTGTATCACCTATTATTATATTCTGTATTATACAGCACGCATAGTCACCGTATAAATATGTGGGTTATAAAAATACCCCAATAAATGTTGTTTATGGATTGTTGAAACATCCTTTCGGAATAAATATTGAACAATGTCCTGTCGATGTCCTCTGTCAAAAGATTGACATGAGAAGAAACAAAAACTTAAACACATAAATATAAAAAGTACGTAAAACAAAAAGCTGTTGACAGAAAACACTTATTTAAAATGAAGATCACTGAACAACTTCTTTGTTTGTATGAAAAATATTTACTAAACACATACCTTTTGTATATGAGAGGAAACAAATAATTAAAAACACAAAAAGATGTGTTCTACAGGCCTGTTCTCAAAATCACGTGGTTTCAAATCACGTGCTTTTAAAATTACACCGTTTTTGTGTTTCTCAGTGTGCTTTCAGCAATTGCAAATTGAAAACACCACAATATCTCACGTGTGATTTTAAATTCCATGTGACTCGAAATCACGTGATTTGAAATAAAGTGTTTTTCAGAACAGGCCTGATAATACTACAAAAACTTAAAAATTTCGCTGTATCGGTTAATCGACTGAAATTAGCCGGTTTAACCGTTAATCGAAAATAGCCCATTTTAAATTAACCGATCAGTTTATCGGGTAATAATTTATCTGTTAACCGATTAACGGCAGTAATCAGAAAGTTAAGTTTATTTATCATTAAAAAGGGTTTTAAACGTTTCATAATTTCAATTGTTCGTTCGAAATAGAAATTTTTACTGCTCTAACTAAAAATCGATGCCAGTTAAGAGGGATGACAATTTCTCCACCTATAAGATTTTTTCTAGGTTCATTTTTAAATTTGCCATCTTAAAAAATATACAATGATTTTGGCATAATAGTGGTAACATCCACACAAGATTTATTTGGTATTACGATTCTGGTATAAATACTCGTACATCTACAAAAATCGTCTGCCTCTTACCCTGAGTCATCTGGTAAGAACTTTTTAAATATTCATTATTTAGAAATCTTAATATTTTTCATAAATATTCTTAACAGTTTATGGCACATTTTACCTCGTTGAATTATTTATGTTCTTAAAAAACTACTAACAAATGTAATGTCTTAAATTGACACAAATTAAATCTTTTATGTTGTCATGCTTATTTGAATAATATATTTAATAAAAATAAATACAGTGTAAACTCCCTTAGCGGACGCGTTACTTAAGCGGATACAACCTTTCGACGGAAACAGTTTCCTGGTCTGAAAAAGAGCATTTAGTTCTTTTGGGAGAACATTCGCCTTTTATGGACACATTTAAATGGTTCCTTCTGTGTCCACTCATGGGAGGATTCCACAGTACTTATGTAAAAAAAACTTGTCCCACATCTTAGCGCCTTTAGTTCAATACAAAATGCAACACGTAAAAAACACTTAAAAGTTCTTACATTTCCCACACTATTGATTTTGAAAATAACGTACGTATTCATTTCTAGTATTTGGTTTAACTTTTTGCTCGTTAGTTTAACATTTACCATTCAAAAAAAAAAATTGTTTTTTGAAAAAATAAAATAAATAAATAATCATATTTCACTTAAATTTTTTTTCGCTGATATTAAAATATTAAAAAAAAACGTATTGTAAGAATATGAACTCAACTCGTAAGGTTTCTCCCTCAGGGGTTTTAATTCCAGTGTTTTTTTGTGTTTTAATATGAAAAATATTTTGTGTGTTTAGAGGATTTATAAGGGGGGTAACAAAATTTTATTTAAATTAAAAATAAAACTCTTTAATCCAAATTTTCATATTTTTAATCGCGCTGAAGTTCATTAAATTTATTTTTACGAAGAAAGTAAAAGAAAAGTATGAAAAACAGAAGTAATAACGAACATGTAAATCAATTAAAATAGATAATCTTTCAAAACAAATTTGGATCTACTAAGAAAAATCCAATTTTGCTTTAAGAGTGTTAAACGGCCAAGATTTCTGAGGAGAGAGTGTGGTTACCATCGAAACATGTCAAATCAACCTGTCCAAGAACGTGTGTTCAATTCCCCGCTCAGTCAAGAATGAAAAATTATCAATAATATTTTAATTAATTTAATTTTGTAAAATTCCTTTCTTCATAAAAATATTTTAATGAAAATTAAATTCAATGAACTTAAGCCCAATTAAAAATATCTAAATTTGGATTAAAAACCATAAACAGTTTAATATATTAATCACAATACTAATTATTAAAAATCTTTATTCAAAGTT
This sequence comes from Pollenia amentaria, assembly GCA_943735925.1. Lineage (NCBI taxonomy): Eukaryota > Metazoa > Arthropoda > Insecta > Diptera > Polleniidae > Pollenia > Pollenia amentaria. The sequence goes on along the minus strand of OX031010.1, from coordinate 173,889,594 downwards.
TTTTAAATTTATTTAAATTTGTTAGAAATTTCAACTCTTTCATTACACAGAAAGAAATAAAAATTGATTTCAATTAGAAAATTAATTAAATTTGCACCAGTAAACAAATTAATAGTATCAATTAAACGTTTAATTCAATTGATTAAGCGTTAAATTCACTTGATAAAATTTTTAATTAAACCTGATTTTATTTTTGATTAATGCTTCAAATAGTAAACAATTTTGGAGAATTTGTTCTGTGAAGTATTTTTAATCTGTTATATTTAATATTTTCCTTGAGTAGCACCTCCCTAATTTTTTAAAAACACATTGTCTTATGTAAGACCAATAAACTAATTTTTTTTTTTTAAAAAAAAAGAAAAAAATCGTTCAATTAATACCCCATTGATCTAGAAAATAATTAAACGTACTAAAAAATATTTCTTAAATATGAAACAAGAATCGAATCTTATGATGTCATTCATGTTACCAAATTTCGCTTCTTTTCAAAATAATCATACACAAAAAGAAAGAATAAATGAGTAAATTCAACAAAAATAAACACAGAATAATCATCAATCCAAAGGTGTGATAAAAAATTTTTGTATTTGGAAAAAAAAATAAGAAATGTCTTAAGATATATTGTTTTAATAACAAACTTATTAAGGCGATTTGTGTGTTGAGTCAGATATTATTTATTATTTTTATCAGTTTGAAAATATATCGAAAAGTCAATGTTTGTTTTTTCGATTATTACGAGTAGACATTTTAATTAGAGATTACGAGGGTTATAAAAATTCTTTCAGTAATGAACATCCTAAGCTTTTAACAAAATATGGATATTTTTTTTAATAATAACTGGTTTCTTAGTGAATATTTTTAAAAGGAAGATTTACAAAAGTTTAAAATATAATTAAAGTTCAAAGTTCGTAAGGAGCTTAATTTATCACCAATATTTAAATGTAAAGAAATATCTAAATTTAAAGTTTTACATCTTAAACTCTAGAATATCTAATTCTTAAATTATTTAATTTTATTTTGGACACAATTTAAGTGGACTGTCGCGACTTTGGGAACCCATGGCTGCCCTCTTGACATGTCTATAGAGCCCAAATCCAAAACTTAATCTCGAATAATTGCCCCCTAAAATTTTATTTTAATTCAAGAAGCCATTAAAACCCAGGGGACTTATTCTGAATTGCGATGCGAAAATCAATGCGATGCGAAAACACATAAATGCGAACAATTGCTATTCTGTATTGCGATATTCGCTAAGTTTTTTTTAATCGCATTTCAAATGCGAAAAGGTGGCAAGTCGGTATTCTACATTGCGAAAACAAATGTCAAATTCCCAAAATTTATTCGACAACAAAATTGCATTCGCAAAGTACAAACATGTAAGTGGAAGATAATATTTTATTTATTTATTCATCATATATTTATTATTTAATTCAGGGAAGCAAGCAATAAGACCATCAAACGCGTCAATTTGAAATAATGATAGAATTTATGAATAAGCCAATTGGCAAGAGGCCTTTTGAAAACACCAAATGCACGTGCCACAGAATCCATTTTTATAATTTTTTTTCTTACAGAATGTCCTAAATAAATTTTATAAACAAATTTCACAGCCAAACACAAACAATTTATTTTTTTTTTTTTTGATTTGACGTTTGTTGACACTGACTTTTATTTGAGCAGCGTTAACGCCACTTTAAAACTCTTTAGCCTTCAGTTTATTTTTTTTTTTTTTTTTTTTAAATAATATTTATTTGCTTACGTTTTCAAAAAGTCTTAAATATTTTTAAAACTTAAAGTTTAATTAAAAAAAAAGAAACGCATTTTAAAAAGGTTTAAGGGTTTGAGATCGCAAAGCTTTAATATTAAACCTTAGCTTAGAAACAGCTTTAATTAAGTTTTTGTCCAAGCTGTTCATTGTTTTGTAGTGGCACTGAGACCAGATATCTTAAATAGTCTTTTTAAATAAGTAACATGTGCTATTTAAATATCATTAAAATAGAACTGTCACACTCAAATTTTAAGATAAATAATATTTAGAAAATAAGTAAAAAACTGGCCCTTAAAGTTTCAGTTTAAAGCAGGGCAGATTTTTCCAAAATCTTCCACTTTGCATCGTATCATCGTATGCTGATTTAATAATTTACCACTTTAAAACTCTAAATATTAGATAAATAATATTTAGAAAATAAGTAAAAAACTGGCCCTTAAAGTTTCAGTTTAAAGCAGGGCAGATTTTTCCAAAATCTTCCACTTTGCATCGTATGCTGATTTAATAATTCATGCTGATTTAAAAATTCATTGTTTTGTAGTGGCACTGAGACCAGATATCTTAAATAGTCTTTTTAAATAAGTAACATGTGCTATTTAAATATCATTAAAATAGTACTGTCACACTCAAATTTTAAGATAAATAATATTTAGAAAATAAGTAAAAAACTGGCCCTTAAAGTTTCAGTTTAAAGCAGGGCCGTCCAAACACATCTACTTTGATATTGGCACTTGCGGTAAACAGCTTTGAAAGCTATTATAATTTTGTTGTTGTTTTATTATAAAGTACTTACTAACAGTTTGTTAATCTCTTTTTCCAAAGCAAGTAGCAAGAATTTTTGTCGGTGCGAAAGCTCAAAGCTCTTTTGTAAAAGATCGCATATTTTGCATATAGCTGGGACAGCACTGCTTTAAAGCAATATTACTACCAAAGCGTAAAAATAAAAAAGCATTAAAGCTCAAAAGCTAAACAAATTTTCAAGTCCAAAATAAAATAAGAAAAGTTTTAAATATAAAAGCTAGAAGTCAAAAACATTTTAGGGCCAATTGCCTTAGCTTAAAAAACTTCGTTTTAAATAAATTTAAGGTGAACGGACTTTTAAACTAAAGCTTTAGCTCATAATTCAAATTTCAAATTTACTAAAGTTCATAAAAATTAAGTTTATTTAACAAGAAGAAAGATGTTTTCAAAAAAAAATTTACTTAATTTGAACGTAAAACATTAAATTTTTAAGGCCGAGGTTTTGAGATGTTAGATAGATTAAGTTCAAACTAAGTTTAACGTATTCTGAACCTCGCATTTTCAGCGATTTTATTAAAGACCAACGCAAAACTAAGCTGTTCCGTCAACATTTTGTATACACACTTGGCAATGGCGGCTCAAATCTGTTTTCAGATTAATTAAACCTAGTTTAACTCAGATCTGAAAACCCGAGCCTAAGTGTTAATAAAATCCTAGGCCAAATATTTAAGCTCTGTTTAAAGTTTACTCTAGTTTATTAAATTGAGATATAAGCAAAATCTTTAATTAATTTTTCTTAGCACTTTGCATGCAACCAAATTTTAACTTAATAATAAACATTTTCTATTAGTAAAATTTTAAAAATTTATTTAGAGTGTTATTTAGAGTCTTGCCAGAGACTCTTGGCGGTTTAACTACAACGTCCTGCAGGTCTCTGTATACTAAATATACTTAGTTATAACTATTAAACGCTTAATCGATATTTGGCATTTTTGACTAATTCGATTAAACGAATAAAATTTTAAAATTAATCGATTAATCGAATAATTATGAGTTTTTTTTTCGATAATTTTAGAAAAAATTGGTACTTGAGTAAATAAACATTATTAATTACAAATATTTTAATATTTTAATAACAAAAAAACAAAATAACCGTAACAATTCATACTAATTGATAGCACCTTTACAACGATAAAAATAAATAAAAGATGTACAAATTATTAAACAGATCTTTTAAAATAACCTTTTAGAAATTAAATGTTGTTTAAATGTTTTGCTTTACTTGGAAGCCACGCGATCAAGTTTTGTCTTGATCGCGTGGCTTCCATTGTAATGGGGAATGTAAGAAAAGATAAACTCTCTGTTGTATTGTTGGTATTTTGTTTAAGCCTTGATATCGTTGCAAATAAGACTTTTTGAGTGTATGTAATTCTCATTCCCTCTGTAGTCTTGTTTGCTGATATTTTTGGCTTTTCTAAAATTATTTAGGAGAACGTTTCCTGATGATCTGGCCTAAGCAACCAGTGAAATGCTCATAGGAACAGCTTATCCTCCAACAATAAATTTCAGTATTTTTTTTTTTTTTTTTATCAATTATTAAAAAAAGGGAATTAAGCACAACAAATAAAATCTCTTAATAAAAAAAATTATGTTTTCCCAAAAACAACTTTTTTGCTAATAAATTTGTTACAATATTTTTTGTAGTCGGAGTCGTGAGTTTTTATTGGTACACCGACTCCGATTCCGACTCCACAGCCCTGGTTACAACTATTGCTTGCAGGGCTGCCATATTTGACGATTTATCGTTATTTTATTAAAAAGTGACGATTTTATTCAGTCTTCAAAATAAGACAATTCTAAATCTTTGATGTTTGTTATTAGGCAGCACAGAAAAAAAAACATTTTTGTAAACAAGAAAGTTTAAATTTTTATATTCATCCCTATTGTAAATAAAATTATACTAGAAATTTTTCCTCTTTTCCATAAACAATCTTATAGGCAAAAGTAAACTTTTAAGTAAAGTCAATTTAAGTAAAAATTCGTACCAAAACCTTGATTTTGAGATTGAGAGTTCACTCGTGTGGGGAGCAGGTGAAGTTATGGACTGATTTGGTTCATTTTTTACTTTTAATACTCCTCCATATATATGAAAAATTTTCAAGCCAAATTTTATCCTCCTAGCTTATATGGGTGCCATGGTGCCAAAACTATAATTTCTTGAAGAAATATTATTTCAAGTAAAAAAGAAAAAATAATTATAAATTATAAGAAGATTTAAAGGAGTTAAGGTTTCCGGTCAAACTTAGAGATTTATGGGTATAAATTACAGGCAGTTGTAGTTTTTTGTTCATATCTTAGGCATTTGTAGACCGATCTGGCTGAAATATAATAGCACACTATTCCGTAATAAATCTAATATAAATGTATAGCAATGTTTATATACGAGTCTTCGGAAATCCCATTTCAACAAACACATGGTTAGATTGACATCGTTATACCAACTTTGCTATTCATAAAGACTCAGAATATACATATTTACTTTATAGGGCCTAACATTTATATTGTAGCAATTACAAAAGGAATGACAAGCTTATATAAAAAAGAACTTTTACATATACCCTCTGTGTTGAACGGCATACAAATTTGAAATTTTTTAGAAAATGGCCCAATTGAAAGTATCTTTTATTCTTAAGACTTAAAAAAACCTTAGATTATTATAATATAGTAATTAAAGGTTTACAAAACAAAATTTTTATGAAAATTTTCCTTAACAAACGTTTGTTAAATTTAACAAATAATTTCATAAACATACTGGGGTATATGTATGTATATTAGGGCGGGTCGATTTTTTTTTTAAAAAATCGTATAGCAAAAACGTAAACTACATAAAATTCTCCGAAGAAACCATGTACTAAAATAAAATTCTAATCCGCGCCTCTCGACTTGAAAATATTCACCCAAGTAAAAAAGTTTGTATATAATTTTATATTTAATATTTTTATAAGGAACATAGATAAAAAAAAATTTCTTTCATAATTTAAGAAAAAGATAGGAAATACAAAAAAAAAATTACACTCAAAAAATTGTTTTCAGTATTTATAAAATAACCTTTCTTTGTTTCGATAAACAATTCTTATTTTATAGTGCATATCAAAACAAACAAAAAAAAAAAAAGTGTTATCACTCAAACAATATTTCAGTTTAGGTAAAACGTGTTCTAACTATTTTTTATATAGAACGCAAACCAGAGGAGATGCAAACTGGGATTCAACTGCTTTTTTGAAGTTTTTATATTTTGATTAGTCTCAAAACAAAACCTGTATTTCATAAACTATAATATAATAAAACATAATATATTAAAAAAAAAAAAAAAAATAATTTTAGCGAAAGAAGAGGAAAAAAATTTTCAAGTCGAGAGGCGCGGATTAGGATTTGATTTTAGACCCATGGTTTCTTCGGAGAATTTTCTTAGAATTTTATGTAGATAACGATTTTGCTATAAGATTTTTCATTTTTTTTCCATACAAATCAACCCGCCCTAATGTATATAATATGTTTTTGTTTGCTTGTTTTTAGATAAAAATCGAACAAACTTTGTTTAAAATGTAAATTTAAATTGTCCGATTTTTAAACAGAAAAATACGATTTTATCATTTTTTCTCAGGAAGTTGACGATTTTTTCACAATTTTATCTGGCAGCCCTGATTGCTTGGTTAATTCAGTTAGAATAAAAATTGTAGTTGTATTTGTAACTCTTAATTAATAAATATTTAAAGTGTTAAATGATAAAACGCTAACGAAAATAAAAAGCTTGCAAGCACACTAAAAACTTGTAGTTGTAAATATTAAAGCAAAAATAGAAAATTTGAATAATTAAAATGTTCACTCTAAATTAATGAGATTTAAGTTTTAAAGATTTAAATTATGACATAAAGATAATTAAATGTTAACATAAGCTTTAAGCGAACTAAAGCTTGGCTCATCATACTTTTTAACTTCTCTTGATATTTATCTAATTTCTTTGTTAAAGCAAAGACTATAGATTTATAAAGATATTGCACTGCCATACAAAGTTCATACATTTTTCTGTCTATATTAATTTTTCTGGTGGATTTAGGCGCTAAATCCACTTGTGAGAGTAAATTATAGTCTTTGTTTTTACTCTCAGAGAACTTTTTATTCTCATCTATCAGCGCATATGTGCGTGCATGTGTGTGTATGTACTCGTGTGTACATGGCAATGAAAAAAATATAGAAAAAACTAAAAGAAGTCTTTCTTGTTTTTCTCGTTGAAAACACATTCAAGCAAGGTCTATCCATTAGGTCTGCTTAAGGAGCCAGATGTTTATTTGGTTTTTCCTCAACCATGTCAAAAGTTGTTTACATTTTGCTTATACATGTATATTTTTGTTTACGTTTTTTGTTTTTTGCCACACATACATGCATACAAAACACGGTTTTCCTTTTGTTTTCCCTATGTAGTAGTAAGATTTTGACAACCGTGAGGAAAATTACACAAACAAAATGCCTGTTGTTTTTTGTACTGTTGTATTGTTGTAGCGGTAAGCAGACCTATTGGATAGGCCTTGCATTCAAGTAATAAAAGAAGTTTTGTTTGCACGCCATTTATGTGCAAAAAAGCTATGTAAACGCAAATGTGACCGATTTTTAATTGTAGGGCAATAATATGTGTTTTATTGTTGTACAGATGAAAGTATATCGGTTTGCACCGAAGTTCAAATGCTGTTATTGTCTAAATTTAAACAATTGTAGGAATATTAGAAATCATTTTTCTAAAAAAAATTAGCTGCTTTGTTTATAAAAGATATTTTATGTTTACTAAAGCGACATGGCGACATAATCAAAATGCTTTTGATTTTCATAAAAATTTGCAGCCAGTTTGATGTGTGTGCACGTAATTTCTTGAAATTTTATTTATTTTTTGTTTAAAAATGTATGAAAACTTGATTTTCAATACATTTTATTAAAATTGTATTAGGTATTTGACAAATTATTAAATTGTTTCCGATGAAAAATCCAATTTTGTTCATTATTACAACAAACAATTATTACAAATTATGAAAAATAGTCAGGCTTTGGAAGTCTACCTTTAAGAAGTTTGTAAAATTCTTATAAAGGTCTGCAAAAATATTTTTACAAAATAAAGGGTTCGTTCGTAAATGCATCACTGCGCTGCATCAGTGATTTAAAATGCTTATATATATGAATGAAGTAGATGTGGACCAAAAAATTGTCAAATACTCCACAAAAATAATAGTCACTCAATAAAAAAAATTATAATTGCTTTTTTATTGGCATTAAAAAAAGTTTGCTTTTCTGATGCAGCGCAGTCGCATTTTTCTTACGTAGGTTATTTGCACATAAATTGCTTGCAAACAAAACAAAATCACTTAAAAAATAAAAATACCAAAAACCTGTTTTAAGGAAAAAAAACATACACACACACGTTGGTTTGCAAAAACAGAAAACATATGTATGTATTGATGCATGTATGTGGTTTTTTGCTCTCTTCAGCTTTCTGAATGTGAGCACGAAGTTTTTGCTTTCCTTGGTACTTCCCCCCCCCTCATCTTTAAGAAGCACAACATTTTTGTCAATTCCAAATGTACTAAGTGCAACATCTCTATAAATCTATAGTCTTTGGTTAAAGGTTTGTCTTATTGCACAAGTTAATTGTGTAAATAATTAAACAATTTTATCATTGCCAAACTATAAATTGTTGACAAGCTGTACGGGTATAAAACGATAAAATAATCGATGATTTAATGCTGCTAAATTGAAAGTACTTTAGTATTAATTTCATTAAATACCTATTTGTTTTGTTTATAAGAAAAAACTTTTTAAATATTTATTTATATGAAAAGTTTAACTGTTTAAGAAAAAAAAATATGAATGAACACTTAATACAAAGTCCAATCATTCAACTTAATGCAAGTTAAGGCGTCGGAAGTTAAATATTGATACAGTTATATGGCATGTCTGTACTAAACAAAGCTTTAATTATTTCATCAACATTTTTATTTTTATATTAAATTATATTTACTTACATTTGTATATTTTAAAAGATAACGTATTTAAGATAAGTAATTATATGCAAAACGTTGTCTTTAGTAAATGTTTATTCATTTCAATTGACAATATGTCGCAGTTGTTTTTCAATTTCGAGTTATAAATCCCAAACTATTTTTATTGTTTTGGGGACATTTTGGGCTACCTTAATTGAATTACAGGGTGTTTTACCATCGAACCGTTTTCAACCGAATACGAAATCTGCGCTTTAATTTATTTTTAATAAAGTGTGATTAAATTTTAAGGGCCGATGTTGATTTTGAATAAAACACAAATTATTAAGGAAATTATTGTCATTTCTTTTTATTATGATAATATCGGTATGGTTCAATTTTGTATGAAACAAAATATGGGCCAAATGGCCGCCGCAACCTCGGTGGCACACCCCTATCCGATGGTCCAAATTTTCGATGACGCTGAGGCATAATTAATAATTATTAATTATAATTAGGCAAAAATAAATAATCTTGAATTGTTGCTGGCTTATCGAATCATGTCAAATCACATGATCTTGGCGGCCAATTAACATCGCCACGACGTAAGACAACACGGCCATTGAATTTGTCGCGCAAAAGGGCCATTGTTTCGTTAGCTGTGTGGCAAGTGGCACCGTCCCGTTAAATCCACATATCGTCCACATACATATCTTCCAATTTGGGCCATAAAAAGTTCGTTATCATCTCACGATAGCGAACACCATTCACAGTAACTGCCTGACCGGACTCATTTTAGAAAAAATACGCCCCGATGATGCCTCCAGCCCATAAATCGCACCAATCAGTCAATCTTTGTGGGTGCATTGGTTTTCCGACAATCGCTCTTGGATTATCATTCGCCCAAATGCGGCAATTCTGCCTATTGGCGAATCCACTGAGGGGAAAATGTGCCTCACCACTGAAGATGATTTTCTTCGAAAATTGATCATCCACTGTTGCCATTTCTTGACACCATTCTGACCATTGACGACGTTTGGAATGGTCAAGAGGCTTTAGAACTTGAGTCAATTGCATTTTGTAAGCGTGTAAATGCAAGTCTTTATGCATAATGTTCATCAACGACGAGCGTGAGAGGTGCAATTGTTGGGTACGACGACGAGTTGATGTGGATGGCTCTTCAGCCACACTATCGCGAACACTAGCAATATTTTCTGCAGTACGAGCTATACGAGCATGCACTGGGGTTTTCACAGCATGATTTTTCCGATTGTTCGCACATTTGGACAATTAAATTGACCGAAAAAATCACGAAGTGCACGATTTGCATTTTGATTTGAACGCACATTTTCATAATAAGCCTTAATAACTTTAATGCGTTGCTCGATTGTGTATCTTCCATGGATAAACATCGGTCCTTAAAATTTAACCACCCTTTAAATAAGGATATTAAATTTTTATGTTTGATTGGTTAATTCGCTTGCTATCTTCTTCTATAAATAAAAAATTGGTCAGAACTCTTAGAGAAAGTTGTCAAACATTTCTACGCTAATGTCAAAATTTATACTAGCCCCTTGGGCTAGTGAAGGTTTATTCACCTCAACAGTGTCAAAATTTTACTTTCATGAGTACTTTGCTGCCGTTTCACACACACCCTTAAATAACACATTGTCCAAATTGAAAAAGTTTTTCTTTGCATAATTTCATATAAAATACATACGGAGATGTTGATCTCAAATGCATTAAGCAAAAAAACAAAATTGCGCAGGTCCGTTATTTTTGTGCGATGAAGAAATAGAATTTGGGTATGTGCATTTGTGTATGTCTTAAGCCTGTAGTACACGGCATGTAAAAAGCCGCATGCGCATGTGGTTCTGACGTAATTTTGACGTTATCACACAACACGCAATGCTTATTGTGGCTTTGCATTGACGTAAAAATTACGTCAGAACCACATGCGCATGTGGCTTTTTACATGCCGTGTACTAGAGGCTTTACATATTTTACAACAAACACTCATTTGCATTCTATGCTGACGTAGATGCACTGGAGAAAATTTTGTTTTACGGCTGAGTGCTCAATGTTGTTTTTTTTTTTTTTGATTCATGTTACAAATGTACCACGTCACATTTATCAGATAACTGTGTTTTTCGCCGTATACTTCTCTCTCAGTCGGTATCTAGGGTCAAACCACTGAAGGAATTTGTGGTACAATTGACCCAAATTTGGTACAATCGAAACTTTATTTGTACGCTGGTACAATTCATCCTGTTTTGATACAATTAAAAAAAATATCTACGAAGTTTTATCGTTTCTTTGAAGTGGATTAACTTGCTTTTCTTTTCAATAATAAAATTTTCGATTTGAAAGAAATAATTTACGAGTTCGAACAATATGTACTAAAATTTTTGGTCTTCGATTAAGAATTAAAAACTTACGTTCATTATTTCTATGGAAATCGTAATACACAATACAAACTGTACGAACTCGTAAATTATTTCAATCGAATATAAATACGTCGTAGCTCCCCTTTTGTGCTTCGGACCATCCACCGTAAAATTTAGATTTTGACTTTTATTAAAGTTAATTTTGCTAAATTTTATTGCGGTATCGAACTTTTTTTGCGATTTAAAAAATGATTTTCAATAAAGAAATACTTTCCACTACGGACTTTTTACAATAAAATTTTGAGAAAATGATCTGCGATTGTATTTAAATAAAAGCTTACGTACCAAATGTCATTTGATTATCTTTAAAATTATGGTGAGATATTAATATCTGGGCTTATACATGGACGCAGCAACATCTGATAAACGGTGGGTTTGAGATTTTAATTTTTGTGAGATTTACAAGCAGCAGCGCAAATGCAAATGATGGTAAAGAGTTTAGTTGCTTATGCGACTTATTTTTAAATTTTAATATAAAAAGATAAAATATAAATTGTAAGAAGAAAAAAAAATTTGACATTTATTTGCACAAGTTATTGCCATAAAAAATGTATGTATTTCGTAATAAACTACCAGACAGACAGGTAGGCAGTCAAATATCTGCCTACCGTCATTCTAAAGTAATAATATTTTTAAAAATATTCCTTAATTAAATTTTGTTGAATTTTGTTAAGAATTCTTGTATTAAGTCTTTAAAAAAAAATACATGGTTTAATATGGGAAATAAAATATTTAATATTTCTATGTATTTTAAAAAATTTTTCCTTTTAAATATTTCAGTCCTAAGAGTACATTAAAAATTTTCTTTACAAAAGTTTGGATATTTACTTAAGCAACACAAAAGCCTATTATTAAATAAAAATTCTATTTTATTCCCATTTCAAAATTGTCATTAATTTACTATTCTTTGTTATTTACAACTTTCATGATTGATTTATTCAACATCAATCAATCACCTTTCCTTTTGTTATTGTTGTGCTGCAAATGCACACCTTTATTGTTTTCTTGGGCATAATGAAATATTTATGTATGTTTTGAAAGATTAAAAATAGTTAAAACAAAAACCAAGTTTATTAAAAAATATCTGTCTCTTTAACAACTTCATTACGAAGATAAGAAAATTCTTAAAAGTTCTTTTGTTTTTTAAAGGGGATTTATGTTTTAGAAGGCGAAATACGAATATTTGGTTTGCTACACTGTACAAATGAAAAAAGTTCAAGAAAAATATTATAAGGGATTTTAAATCTGTAGAAAAGCAAAAAGTTTGTTCTAAAATCGCCAATACAAACTTATAAATTGTAGTATAACAATAGATTTGAAACTAACTTTATAAAGCTTTCATTTAACGGGTGGTTAAATTTTAAGGGCCGATGTTGCATGTGAACCACACCTAAACGTCAAGTTCTTTTCTGTTTTTTATTTGACAATTCGCAATTTCAGACTAACTCAATTTGAACCATGGAAAGATACACAATCGAGCAACGTGTTAAAGTAATTCAGGGGCCTGATTCTGGCAGTCGTGATCGAGTACTTCTCGATTCGAAAGCAATTTAATATCTAATTATTTCAGTCAATACTGAACGAATCGGAATTATTTTTTAGTGCTGTAAAGCATTAATTTAAGTTTCACAATACTGAAAAAATAATTTCGATTCGTTCAGTATCGACTGAAAGAATTAGAAATAAAATTGCTTTCGAATCGAGAAATTACTCGATCACGACTGCCAGAATTAGGCCCATTAAAATGGGCGTTCAAATCAAAATGCATTTTGTGTACCTTCTTGATTTTTTTTTAATCAGCATAACCGACCTCAGTGAATTCGTTAACAAGTAGAATTGCCGCATTTTGGCGAGTGTTAATGCCAGAGTGATTGTCGAAAAACCAATGCACCCACAAAGAGTGACTTTTTGGTGCGGTTTATGGGCTGACGGCATCATCGGGCCGTATTTTTTCCAAAATGAGGCCGGTGAGGCAATTACTGTGAATGGTGTTCGCTATCGTGAGATGGTAACGAACTTTTTATGGCCCGAATTGAAAGATATAGATGTGACGATATATGGTTTCAACAGGGCGGTGCCACTTGCCACACAGCTAACGAAACAATGGCTCTTTTGCGCGACAAATTCAATGGCCGTGTTATTGATTTGACACCGTTGTACTTCTTTCTTTGGGGTTATTTTAAAGAAAAGGTGTACGTCGATAAGCCAGCAACAATTCAAGAGCTAAAGGATGAGATAATTCGGCACATTAACGGAATAGAACCTCAATTATGCCTCAGCGTCACCGAAATTTTGGACCATCGGATGGAGGTGTGCCGCTGAGGTCGCGGCGATCATTTGGCCGATATTTTCTTCCATACATAATTGTACCATACCAATATTATCATGATAAAAAGAAATGATAATAATTTCCTCAATAATATGTGTTTTATTCAAAATCAACATCGGCCTTTAAAATTTAACCACCGTTTATAAAAAGCACTTAAAATATCTGTTAAGCTGTTTTCTAAAACCATCTAAACTTAGAAAACTTAATAAGCTTTACAAAGCTTAATTAATTTAAGCTTACGTTTCTCAAGACAAACCTTTCTTCTTTAAAATAGCTTAAAATAAATTTTAAGGCGGCATGAAATAACCCCCCAAGAATTAACTCCCCAAGGAAAAGTTAAATACCCCCCCCCCCAAAGAGTGGGACCTTATTTAGCATGAAATAAATCCCCAGTTTTGGAAATGAAATAAACCCCCAATGATATGAAATAACACCCCAAACAAAAATAAAATAATCCCCTCATTTTGGGATCTTGAAATAAGACCCCGCTTTCTGAAATGAAATAAGACCGTAATACTCGTATGAGTAATATAATAAACGGTGTATGTTTGGTTCTAAGAATCACTCGATATATAACCTGGTTGGGACTTCGGCCGGGCGCAAGGATTTTCTCCTCTTTGGAATAACTAATACCGGCTTAAATAGCTAAAGCTTCTCTTCAAGAAGACTTTTGATTTAGATTGGCTAAAGCTTCGAGGAAAGAAAATTAAACACAGAAAAAATTATCAGCAGTTTTTTATCAATAAAAAAATGGCTTAAAAAGTATTTCAATTAAATTGATGTGATTATAGAATCAATTATTTTTTTAGTTGAAAGAAAATTAAAAACAAATAGAATCTGGGAATTATTCCTTTTCATAAGTCACTTTATTATATTCAACATTTTTTATTTTTCAAATTTATTCTATGAGCTAAAGTCCAGTTATGTATTTTATAAAGCTTTTTGTAATAGTTCTATTCCTTAAATTTTTAGGAATGACTTTATACACTACCAGACTATTGTATTGTATGTTCTTGTTACATTTTACTTTAGCTATCCTTTGGATAGCAATGAAGTACTCGTATATTGTATGTACAGAACAATTTACAATTATTAGACACCAGCAGAATGTAATGCATTTTCTGGCCCGCTACGGCCTTCGTTAACATTCTTTGAGTCACACTGGGTAGTGATACTTTATAAATTCAATGTAATTAACTCAACTATTTTAACAAATATAAACTGGGAATTATTCCTTTTCATAAGTTACTTTATTATATTCAACATTTTTTATTTTTCGAAATTATTCTTTGTATAAAGGCATTCCTAAAAGTTTAAGGAATGGAACTATTACAAAAAGCTTTACAAAATACATAACTAAAATTTAGCTCATAGAATAAATTCGAAAAATTAAAAAATGTTGAAAATAAAAATATTATTTTAATTTAAATAACATTTTGTTTGTCTTGAAGTACATTTTTAATTAAAATATTAATAAAATAACAAAAAATCTTAATTGATTTTTTCGTTTAAAACAAAATAATTTAAGCCTGTAGAATTGTTGTTGGGAATTATGAAAACCTGAGCTATATATAATTAAATCAATTAACACATTTGGGTTGTTGACGAAAGGCGGATTATCAGGTTATATGGTTATGTAGTTAAATTCACGGCAGCAAAATATATTTAAAAAAAATTTTAATGAATGTATTTTGTTGTTGTGAATATACCTAAATAATTATTTCACCTGATAACCTTTCCGTGAACAATCCAATTGTTTGAAACTGCAAAATATTTTGATCATTTTTTTAATTAAAATTAAAAATAACATTTATTAAAAAAAAAAAATATTCACAATTTTTAGTAATCGCGCTGTTTGCTTGATTCTATGAATTTGAATTGAATTTGGTGATTAGTGACAATTTTTAATTTTTTCTGTGAAGATAATAAATGTTTGTAAAAGTGTTTTGATTAATTTAACTCTTGAGAGAAGTTTAGCTAGTTATTCTCTAAAACTTTGATGGGGTACAAAGTTGTCTTGATAAATATTTTTATGTCTTAAATTATGCCACAAGGAAAGAATATTGCATGATGTAGGTTATTCAATATGTGACAAAACCAATCTAAGCATTTTCATAATGGTTTGTTTTTCTAATTAACGCCTGGTAATTGAAAACAATTCTAAAACCTCTTTGTTCCCATTTAAGAATAAATGACCCAGTAAACATTTTAAGAAGAATTATAAATTATATGATGAAAATAATATGATTAAAGTTAAAGTATACTCAAGTTATACTGACAAGGATAATTATACTAAACTTATACTAATTTTGTAACCAGCGTTACCGTTGGATATTTTCAAAAAGTACCAAAAAAAGGTGATTTTTACAAAAAAAGTGGCACCAAAAATTAGATTTAAGAAAAAAAAAGGCGGCACGTATTTTAAAATAGGAAGATGTACACAAAATAATGTTTTTGCACGTGTTTTGCTTAATTTATTTTAAAATTTCCCATAACATTTTTAAATGATAAAAAAAAATCCAGAAAAGATTATATCAGATGTCAGCAAACACTTTTATATGTGATTTTAATTGACCCTAGCTTGCTGAATCCAAATCTGTTCAAAGATTGGTTCCATCAGGTCTAGTTTTTTAAAAGCCTTTGAGTCATCCATATACTTTTTTTTATATTTTCAACTGTTTCGAAGTTATTCAGAAATTAGTGGCAATATTTTTTGCAAAATTAGTACTATTTTTGCTTTAAAAAATTCATACAAAAATATGAATTCCCTTTTAGGCATCTTACCAATGGTTTTTTTTTATTTTTAACAGTTTTGGAGATATTAAAAAAATTATTGATAAATTTTTCAAAAATATCCAAAACAAACAAACGTTTTCAAAATTTTACAAAAAAAAAATTATAATAGCAAAACTTTTACATTTGTATAAATTATCGAGGCTAGGTATAACGAATAAAAAAAACCATAAGCCATGAAAATGTTTATTTAAATGTTAAATAAAAATAAAATATTGTGATTTTTAGCGAATTTTTCATAACAAAAATCTTAAGAAAATTAAATTTGTTGGTCACGAAGGTGAAAAAAATCTGACTTAAATCTGATTTATACAGGCATACGTATACGCCATGGTATAAGTATTTATTTCATCATTATATACCGCATACGCACAAAAACAAGCGGTACTTCCCAAGAGCACTTGCTTGCGAATAATTAATATGTACACATGTAACATAATATATTTTCAATAAATGCATAAGCTTATTGCGATAGGCAAAAAATTATTTCAGATAAGCTTGCTTAAGGCTAGTTTACACGGTAATACAATGTGTTACGACATGTCAAAAAATGATGTAGAATGAGATATATCTTATCATGTAAAAGCAAAATGCATTGAGTAAGAGAGAATACGGATAAAAATATGACAATCGGTCGGTAAATGTTCATTTTCTAAACCATTTTAGAAACTTATGTATTCTCATCACACCAGAGTCGCATTTTAACAGTGTATTTTTTTATTTTAAGCACGGAAAGAATTTCATAATATTTTGATTCCACAAAGTCGTAATACATTGTATGACCGTGTAAACTAGCCTTTACATATATATTAAAACAATTATAGTTTATATTAACGCTGGTAGTTGTAATAAAACGGAAAGTTCAAAAATTATCTCATCATTTAGAAAATGTACCAAAAAAGTGGCAAGAACTACAAAAAGTATCACATTTGGTTGCATTTTGTAAAAGTAGCAAAATAGTATCCAAGCAGTCGAAAAAGTGGCAAATTGCTACTTTAGTAGCACCAACGGTAACGCTGTTTGTAACACAGGTTTGTCAATAGAGAGTGAGAAAGTGAGAGAGAGAGAGAGAGACAGAGAGAGAGAAATAGTGACAGAGAGAGTTTGCATCAGGGGTGCCAGATAATTTGATAAAAAATCGGCATATTTTCAAAAAAAAAAACATCGGCATTATCGGCACTTGAATTAGAAAATCGCCAAATTAAAAATATCCCTTTTAAGAACAATCAAACATATTTTCATTAACACAAAAAATAACAAAACACAGTAATTTAGCATTTACTTTCATATAATCCATATAAAAACATAAAAATTAATAAAAAAGAATATTTTTATAAATAAATTGTAATTAATTTAAAAAAATTTTGTACATTAGGTTAAAATTGTTTTTATAGTTGAAAATTTTTTTTCAACATTTTATTTTAACAAGTATTTTATAGAAACATATTTGAGCTTAATAGTTTAATTTAATACATTTTAATATCAACATCAAATCCGTTTGCATTTTTAAATATTATGTAATCTTTAGAAAAAAGAATTCCTTGAAAGGATTTATTTTCCAGGCAATATCGAAATTTGATTTTATTAAGGCTGACTTGGCTACAAATTCTTTCCACATTTGTGGAAGAATGTGGAATCCCCACGTTTTAAGTCTGAAATTTATTGCCAAAAAGTTTTCAAATTTACTTCAATTCATTCTCAATCTTCTTAAAAGTTTAAAAATTTTAGGGTCTAAAATTATTTTTTTTTTTCAGAAATAACGCTGGGGAACTCTTTCAGAATTTCCATAAAAGAAATATTTTCCTTTTTCATAATTTTTTTTTAGGATTAATCATATATAATATATTTATAAGCTTTTTGTTCAAAATCCAAACGTTTTAATATTTGATTTAAAAATTCTATATAAAAATTAATACAGTTATAAATAATTTTGTTAATTTCGCTTTTGTTGAGTTTTGATTTCGATAGAAACTTATTAGCCAATATAATAATGCTCCTTATCAAAGTTAAATATTTCTATGTGTTGATAAATTAAATTAAACTTTTTAATTGTTTTTTATAAAATTATTTTTAAAAACACTTTCCATATCTTTGTATAGGTAATGACAAGTGGTCTAAAGTTACCCAAAATTAATATATCACAGGTTAACAAGCAAAGTTGCCGTGGTTTAAGTGTTTATCAAAAAATCGAAATTTTTGAAGCAAAAATCGGCAAATCGGCACTTTGCTAATTTTAAGGCAAAAAATCGGTCAAATGCCGATAAATCACAATATGACAGGCCTGAACACAGGTTTGGCAAGAGAGAGAGAGAGAGAGAGAGAGAGAGAGAGAGATAGAGAGTGTTTGCAAATTGATAGTTTTCGAGATCTGGCGTTATATGTAACAATAACAATTAATATAGCAATAAATTGTGATGAAGTGTCATGTTCCAATTAAAGCTACTTGTGAGAAATTTTACTTTGAGGCTCATGACGAAAAATTTTAAGGGAAATTATGTCTCTGCTTATGCCCAGATTAAAGCTGTTAAAGCTATTTCAAATGACTCCAAATAAATTTTGAATAGTCCCTTAGTACGGATTACACTCTTAAAGTTTTCGTTCAGAAAGTCTGAGTTTATGGATGAAAGAGAAAATAAGAATAGCTCGTTCTCTTCCCCCTTCATCAATAAACTCAGACTTTTTGAAATAAATCTTTAATAGTGTGAACCCATACTTATATTTATATGGTAGCTTCTCGTGCAAAACCTTTATCTCGATGGTATTATTCTTCTTTTATTATGATTTATTCCGATGAAATCCGCTAGGACCACCGTCTGTACGTATAAACAAATGATTTCAAATAATTTCTTCTTTTATAACGATTTCCATCACATACAAAAATTAGTAAAATATGTAGATCAGCTTCCCACACACAACCAATCAACAATACGACTTTCTCAGAAGAAAGTTTGGATGGATTGGCCATGCACTGGGATCTAACAACAAAATAGCAAGGGCATCACTGTATTATAATACAAGATTTTATTGCTGCAGGGTTTACATGGAATTAGGCCATACGAATAGCCCCCAACATAGTCCGTTGGTAGTTAATAATTAAGACCGTTTGCTCCACACCTGGAGAAAAGCGGAGCATCATCAATAAAGTGTCTAAAGTTGAACGAAAAACATACTAATTTTTAGCTTTTACCACCTTTTTACCTAAAAAATCTAGGCAGCAACCAAAACTTTACGGTTGATCAAATTTTGTTCTTATTTGGGAAAGGAAACTGACATCAGTTGTCATCTGTAATACGATTTCGGCACCTGCAACTCAGTGAAAGGTCGGTTGCCATACTTAATCGACCCATAAATTTTAATTAAAACAACTTCTTATTCGAGAGATCAATACATGATATTTACTTTTGAAAATGATTTTGGGAATATCTACACCACGGCTGTCCTTAACGAAGCGCATTCTGGACCTCCAATTTAATTTTGAAGAAATATTATGCGATGGTGGCATCAGCATTTTAACCGCATTGAACGCTGCATTTTTCTTGGAGTCTGTTGTGGATCTTACTCAATATACGACAAATTTGTTTATTAACTAACCCGTTCAGATAACAAAATGTGCAAAATAACGTCGTCGTCTATAATCGATCGTATATATCGCACTTGTTCCTCTAAACAGCGTCAACGCAAAATTTTTCAATTTTCACTTTTTGCAAGAAAACGATAAACAGTGGCCATATCTACCCACTGTAAAATTAAGTAAATTTGGATAACTTGGAAGCGTTGTTTAATCGTAAGAGTAGACTGAACATAAATATATAAAAGTGGGCACAGTCTGACAGTTCCGTTAACAGTTTACCCTTTCGTAAGTTCTTAAAAAAACACCTTTTAGTTTATTAAAACAAACATAATATCATATTTAAATCAATATTTTATTCATTCTTTATGAAAACTATTTAGCTCGACGATTCGATTAATTTCTTAAATTTAGAAATTAACAGAAAGTATTCTATATAAGGTAATGCAGTAGATAACATTAAAGTAATGCTGGGTGTAAGGTATTGCATTTAAAATGCATTTCCCTAATTTATTTAAAACAAAAAATTAAACGCTAAATCATTAAATTTATTTTCCAACGAATTGCTCACTAGGTTTCTCCATTTTCCGCATTCAACTGCGAATTGTTTATGAAACAAAAATATTTGAAATGAATAATTTCTTTGTCACAGTCACTGCCACCTTAATCAATACTCGTAAAATACCCGTACAAATATAATTCATGGCAAATTCAAGGAAAGTCTGAAAAAACTGCGACAACAACTGGGAGAAAAAAAACTCAATTTGTTATAAAGAACAAAAAAAAAAAATCAAATATATATTAATAACAATAACAACAACTCACATGCAACAACAATAGCAGTTGACAGCAGCAACAAACTTGAAAAAAAATATTGTTTCTGCTCTAAAAAAAAAAACAAAAACAAAATTATTGCCAATAAAGAACAACAACCGAACTACCAATAAATTATGAATAATTGCGAATGTGTTTCCATGTTTGAGATTGTAAAAAATAAAAGAAAAATAAATTGTTGATTGCTGATTTGTTTAAATTATTGTAATAAAAAAAAAAACAACTGGCAAACGACGAAATTCCAAATAATCATTAAGGAAATTAAATAATTTATATTCCACATAAAATTATTTTTTATATTTACGAGCAAAAGCGAAAATTGGCAGTTTTTTTTTATGATTTATAATAAATTAAAGGTTGTTCGGAAATATAATTGATTGTTGACTTGTAAATATAAATTTTCTTTTTTTTTGGTTTTTGTTGTAAATCGTTAAAAAAAATTGGTAAAATAAAAAAGTAAAACATATATCTTAATAAACTTCAGCAGGAAATGGTTGGAAAGGTGTGAAAGGATTTTCAAAAATATGGAAGAATAAAGGAAAACAAGAGAGAAAAAATATAGATTTCCTTTAGTGTAAATACTAAAGTCTCAGATAACTTTAAAGAACACCAATTTATTCCGACTGTAACTCATTGTAAAGCTTGTGATCAAGCTACAGATCGTAATTTTAGAGACCATTAAATAAATTTATCGATTTAGGAATTTTCTAGCCGATCAACGAATTTTATTGAAATTGGTGAAGATTGGGTTTTAATTTCACGAAGCACCAACAAAATTCACAAAATTCCCTACATGGAAAGAATTATTAACTTAATCTCCAGAAAATATGGCTTGAACAAAGAAAATTTTGCATGATCTCGTTCAAGTCAAAAATTTCTTATTCTAAATATTATTGCTGTTTAAGCAAAATGTTTCTTTATTTAAGAAAATTTTAATAAATACGAACAAAATGGTGGGGTGTCGCAAAGCCATAGGACATAAAGCCATAATGGCCTTATGTCTCAATCCAAACGGACATAAAGCCATAATTTTGATATGGCCTTAAGTCTCATATCACTTTTAGAGAAATGGGACATAAAGCCATTATGGTTTTATGTCCCATTTGATGTTTTGCGTTACAAATGCTTTATTTCACTAAATATGCCTATTTATCTATGAAATTAATGATTTAAAAAAATCCAAAATTTCTAGGCTCCAGGAATTACAGCTGCAAACATTTTGTGAAAGGAAAAATCCTTAGTTATCATTGGAAAACATTTTTTTATTCTTGTGACGCACGCAGGAAAACTTTATTCAGCGAAGCCACCTGCCGCGTCCTACTGGAGGAAAAAACTCCTAAGCGCGGCCGCAGGCCGCCACGCAAAAAAACTTTCGTATGCGAAGCCAGATTTCAATACTTAACTTTAGTGTCTCCGGAAAAAAATATGGCTTTATGTCTCATTTTCGGAAAAAAATTTATGGCGTTAAGTCCCATTATAATGAGACTTAATGGCATATGCCCTCATGTCTCAATGGAATGGGACTTAACGCCATATGGCTTTATGTCCTATGGCTTTGTGACACCCCACCGAACAAAATAAGTTAAAATCAAGAAATTATTTTTGGATTTTCTTGATTAAGGAACCGAAATTTATTACTTGCGAAAATAAACTTCTTTCCATGTAAAAATAACAAATTTTGGCCAAATATCCTATAAATAACAACATTTTGCAAAACTTCCTATATTTAAAATAAATTTGGCAAAACTTCCTATAAAAAACAAATTTTTGGCAAAATTTCCTATAAATACTTTTTTTTTTTTTGCAAAATGTACTATAAATAACAAAGTTTGGCAAAACTTTCTATAAATAACAAATTTTGGTAAAATTTCCTATAATTAACAAGGTTTGACGAAATTTCGTGTAAACAGCAAATTTTGGCAAAATATCCTATAAATAACAAAATTTTGCAAAACGTCCTATAAATAAAAAAAATTTGGCAAAACTTCCTATAAAAAACAAATTTTGGCAAAATTTCCTATAAATACTTTTTTTTTTGGCAAAACTTTCTCTAAATAAAAAATTTTGTTAAAATTGTCTGTAATTAACAATTTTTGACAAAATTTCGTGTAAACAACTAATTTTGACGAAATTTCGTGTAAACAACTAATTTTTTTGCAAAATATCCTATAAATAACAAAATTTTTTGAAACAACCTATAAATTAAAAAAAAAAAATTGCAAAACTTCCTATAAAAAACAAATTTTGACGAAATTTTCTATAATTTACAAATTTTTACGTAATTTTGTATAAATAACAAATTAAGGCAAAATTTCCATTAAAAACAAATTTTGGCAAAGATTTCTCTAAATAAAAAATTTTAGCTAAATTCACTATAAATAACAAACTTTTTAACGAAATTCTCAACATCAGGACAACATTTTGTTTGTGCGTTTGAACTGATGTTTGCAACACATAAAAAATATTGGCTCGAGACCCATCTTTTTTTTTGATATTCGACTTATGGGTCGATTACGGATGGCAACTGAACTGAAGTTGCGTTTCTAGCAGCGAAATTAGTCAACCCCGCTCGTGTTAAAATAAAATTTTTTTTTTTGTTTCACAGTTTAACATCAGCGGCGTTGCCTGATTTCGCTACTGGCAACACAACTTCAGTTCAGTTGTCATTCATAATTGACCCATTAATATCATTCTCTTAATCGTTTGTCTTCCGGAGTGCAGGCTCTGTGCCCATAAACCATCTAATTATCTTGGTATTAAAATATATTAAGGCCACCTCAATAAATTACTTTACCGCATATTTTGGAATATCATGGTGTTGATATAAAATTTTGCAAAAATTACTTTTATATGGAAACAATAGGAGCACCAAAATGTTGGCATTATTAGCGCAACGCAACGCAACGCCAAAGAATTATATTGAAAGCAAAAACAAAGTTATAAATATTTTGTAATTTTGTTGTTGCTTTCTACAGAAATTCATGTACCGTTTTAAAATTTTCAACGCCACAAGCTTTGCAGTGTTTGAAATTTAAAACGCAATGTGAATTTCTGTAGAAAGCAGCAACAAAATTACAAATTATTTATAACTTTGTTTTTGGTTTCAATATAATTCTTTGGCGTTGCCTCAACTTAATTTAAAGGCATCTACCACCATATGCAAAAAAAAAGTTAAAGTTCAAATTAGTTAACCCACACATTAAACTCAGCAAAAACAAGTGAAAGAAGTGTCCAATTCACAGGTTCGTTTTTAGAGATAATTCGGTCACCAAACGTTTGGCTTAACAAAGTGCTGGTCTCAAGCGCTGGAAGGCGTGTTGCCCCATCTTGGAGGAACCATTTCTCCTCCAAATGAATTGAAATGGCATGAGGAATCATTGGCCTGTTGCGTTCGCCATTCACGGTGATTTTGGCACCGCTTTGGGATTAAAATACAAATGAGCCAATGACGACTTCGGCATGTACACCATACCAAACGGTGATTTTTTTGAGGATGTAATGAAGTCTAAATTAGCATTGTGAATACTCCAAAAATGACAAATCGGCTGGTTTACATACCCGTTGAATCAGATATGGGCCTAATCCCTAAATACTATTTGACGATAAAAATTTGGCTTAACTCCTAATTAATTCCAACCCATTCACCGAACACACGACGGCATCTATGGTCTACTGGCTTTAATTCTTGCACTTGTTGAATCTTAAATGGCTATAGGCCAAGATCTTTGCTTAAAATTTTCCAAATAGTAGACGGGCAGAGACCGAGGTGTTGAGAACAGCGTTAGATCTATAAATTTGAGTCCTCTGTCACACTCACGTCTACAGCGGCTATGGCTTCTTCTGTACGCATGGTACTGCTTTGTTTTGGATGAATATTATTTAAAGGAGTAAATGTGGTCACGACTCGATTCATCGGAAATTCTATACATCGAAAAATACACACTGTAGAGCAATAAATGGCGTATTTTATACACATTGCTTGTGTCTTTAATAACTTATATTGCATTTTGGAAGGTAAACCTATCTTATTCGCACTTATTCAGTAAATGCATTAAAGCTTTGTTCACAATGGAAGCAACAATTCCGTTTCTTCTTCTCTCTTATTTCTTGCCAAAGTATTTCATATATTTTCCTTTAATTTTTCGAACAAAAATTCAACTAAAAGTTTTTTAAAAAGTTGAGTCTACTTGTACTTTAGCAACAATTTGAAAGAAATTGTATGTGACGTTTTTAAAAATTTTATTAAGTTTTGAGTGAACATTTTAACAAAATGGCTTAAAATATAAAAATAAGTATGTACACAGAAAAAATTTTAAAATTTTTCCAATCATTAAATTAATACCAAATTCATAATATTAACTTGTTGATTTCGCACCTATTACCAAAATTATTATATTGATTACTAAAATTTGTAAAATTGTGAATATTTTTTTCAATAAATGATATTTTTAATTTTAATTAAAAAAATGATCAAAAAACTTTGCCATTTCAAACAATGTGTTAATTTATTTAAATAAATATTGACAATGCCCAACAACAATTCTACATGTTTAAATGACTTTATTTTAAACGAAAAAAGTTAATTAAGATTTTTTGTTGCTTAATTAAAATTTTAATTGAAAATTTATTTTAAAACAACTAAAATGTTAATTAAATAAAAATTATATTCTTAATTTTCTTTCTATTAAAAAAATAATTGATTCAATTATTTACATAGAAATACTTTTTAAAAAATATTTTTAAGTGATAAAAAACCTACTGATAATTTTTCTGTGTACATTTTTTATTCGCAAAAGAAATTACAGAAATAAAAATATTTTGTTTGTTAAACTATTAAAAATTTTCGTGAAATATTGTTCTGGGCAAAGTTTGCAAACGGAATGGAAAACGTGTGTGGTTGTGGAAAAATTGTTGCTTTATTGTGAACACCATCGAAAATGTTGCTGCAATTGTGGACGAGGCCGACTCACGCAGAGAAAAAATATGTTTAAATATGGTCACAATAAAACTATTTTTAAAGAAAATTTTAAACATATTATGTTTAATTTAACCATATTATTGTCACCGACAACCATATTATTGTTAAATTAGTCTTCCATCAAGAAGCCACTACCATATTATGGTTGTCTCTAAACATGTTATGGTTAAATATCACAATAATTTGTTTTTAAATTAACAATAGTGTTTTGCTCTTCTTCATGAGCAACATTATATAGTTGAAAATCAACCATGCTGTTATAAATGTTAAACATATTTCAGTTATTATTAACCAAAACATGTTCGGAGGCAACCATAATATGGTTGTCGATGACAATAATTTGGTTAAAATAACCATAGTATGCTTACAATTTTATTTAAAAATAGTTTTGTTGGAGGTGACCATATTTAAACATATTTTTTCTTTTGGTGCTGCAAACAACAAAGTGTTTTTTGCTTCGAAAATGGCGAGTTTTGTGCCCAAAAAACACCATTTCCATTTAAACAAAGCGAAGCTGAACACATTGATTGCACACCGTAGTCTTACTGAATGTGTTGCAGCATTTTGAAGTGATGTTTTTGACACGGATGTTAAAATCAAGGTGAACCCAAACATTTTAGAGATTATTAATGCAGTACTCAGTTTTATTTATTTATGAGAGTTACGAATACAGTTACAAATTATATTCTAACTTAATTAATTGAACAATCTTAGCTTATACTGTCAGCCCGTTGTAGTGATGTAGACCAGAGTCTCTGGCGGGAATCGAACCCGCAACCTGCACATTGGTAGACCGCTCACTACAAGCTAACCTATCGGGGTACCCACTGATCTCCATTAGGGTAGTTGTCAAACTAGAGAAAAGCTTGCAAAATTATTTGCAAAGACCCCAAAGCAACGAGTTGAAGCCAAAATACGTGAAAATACGATTTTGAATGTCTGTAATACCACTTGAATGGCATAAACAGGTTGTTTTCGAAGAATTACTGGCGATGAAAAATATCCTCACTGGAACACTTACTTCTCAACAATATGCTAGGAAGATAACTGGGACGAACGACGAATTTTTGGCCGCGAATATTCGTCGCCAAAAATAAAACATATTGGTGTCAGGGCTGTCAGATGTGGCGATTTCTCGCCAAACGTGGCGATTTTCAAACTCTTTTGGCGACCTAATTTTCGATTTGGCGACATGGCGATTTTTTGGCGATTTATAAAATAGTTGGCGATTTTGTTGGCTATTTTTGATGAGCCATCTATTTGTTTTGAAATTTGTTAAATTCAAAACGAAGAAATAATATTTTTTTTATTCTAGTATTTCAATGTATGAAATTTGATGCATTCATATGTATGACCAGTATTTAAAACTAAATAATGTTGAAATGGCTGATGAAGATAATCTTCGAGAATTTTTTTTTTCACATTTAAATGTGCTCTTGAAAGAAGTAATAAGTAGAATTCTTTACAAATGAATATAATGAAAGTTTATGAAAATTTTTCCATTATAAAATGTGACAAATTATCACATAAAATTTGTTGTTTTTAAATATATTTTAAAGATTTTTTATGAATCCTCACTTACCCTTTACAGTTTGTTAAAAGAAAATTGTAATGATGATATTCAATCTAATTAAGATCAGTTTAGGCCAACAATTTATAGCTACAAGGATACGGCAGGTACCTGTATTGAAATATTGAAATTCACTAAATATCTTCTTTGAAGTAGAATGCGATATGAAGTTTTCGACACGTTTTTACGAGCCAAAAGTTATATGAATATAAATATCCCATGTTGCATTTCTTTTCTACCTTCACAATGTATTTCAAAAAAGAAGACAACAAGTTAGTCTTCTTGGTGAACTATATAGCGTTTTAGTTATATAATAGAACTGCAACTACATACAAATATATTGTACATCCAATATTTGTTTAATACTTACCGCAAAATCCTTTTTTTGTTACTTTAAGTAGACTACTATAAAATATTTTAAACATTGCACCTTTTTTTTAAATAAAAATTAAACAAAATATATGGCGACTTTTTTTGAATTTTTGGCGGATTTTAGGGATACGGAACAAATTTTTTTTGGGATTTATGAAAAAATATTTTTAATTATTCTAAAAATACATATATTATTGTCGAAATCGAAAAAAATAAATGCTTTGGCGATTTTGGCGATTTTTGACATTGAATTTGGCGAAAAAGATCAAAATCAATCTGACAACCCTGATTGGTGTATATGAAAATACACACAATAATAGCGTCCGGCGAAATTCGTCATACGCGGCAATAGATTTATTTATATTTCATACGCCGGCGAACGACGAACAAATCAGTACTAGGTGACCATATTTGGTTTTAGTTTAGAAGTATTTTAGTGAATAAAGTTACTTTTTACTTTAATAATTGTTTTTCTTTTTATTGTGTAACATTTAAAATATATATACAAAGTACTTTGCTATACAAATAGTTTTTAGTTGTGTTTTTGATTATGTTTTATTTTTTAAGCATTATTTTTTTTAATATGGTCACACTATTTCTCTCTCTTTGCAAAAACAGCAATCGCCTTTCTCAATTATAAAAGCTGTTTGTTATTCGTCGTTATTGTGCTTCACACGACGAATTAACTCAGCGAATTTTTACTGATAAGTTCGTCGTTGACCCAATTGTGTTCCTTGCAATAAGGTCGCCGAAAAAAATGTCCTGAAAAGTTTTTCCCTTTTCATATTTTCACAAACTGTAATATGAAAAATGGAGAATTTTTGTTCCTAATTGGGTTGCGTTTTAATAAGACTTCTTTAATCTTTTGACTTAATTATGTAATATTTTATAATTTCTCGACTAACAAACATTCGTAGCAAACACCCACCCAATTTGGTATTAATTAAACAACATTGTCTTTATTGTCATCCCCCACCACTCCTTTTCCACCAACATTAGTGACATCGCAACTTAAAATGTTTTCAATTTCGTCACCTGCAACAGAACAGTATAATAGGATTTTTTTTTTGTTAAAGGACAACACATGTGTAAAAACATTTCCAAGTACCTGAATATATGGGGGAGGGGTTTATATGTTTTATGAAATATGTAATATTTTTAAAACTACTAACAGCTTCTTCGCAGTTAGAGACATTTTTAATAGCTAAATGGGGGAACAGCATCTTCCATGTGGTATGTAGCAGAGCTTACAATATTCTAATATGCTCTCAGTCTTATTAAGGTACATAAGCTGTTACAATTTTATGTTGGTGCCTGTTATGAAAAACTTAAGTACCTGTTTTCTTCAAATAATAATACTTTGACATACTTTATGTTGTTTTTAAAATTGTCAATGTTACAATTTCAACACTTTTTAGCATCCCTTTGCAAAACAAGGAAGCATTTGTAATGTTAACCCTTTAAATACCATAAGAAATTATTTTTACCCGGGTTTCGTATAGCAATGTTGAATTAGAATTTTTGAAGGAAGCAGTCCATTTAAGAATTATATATGAATTATAGGTGAATAAAAATGTGAGAAAAAATAATAGGAAGGCACAGCGGGTGACGCCTTATGTTCTCTGCCAATATTTTATTTAAATATTTTATTTTGCATTTATTTTTTATTCATATTATTTTTAGATAAATAAAGGACATATATATATACCGGGGATTATAGTTAACTATTATACTATTCGGGATTTTATATGGTGCAAAAAAAAAATACCAACCTTCCAGTAAAATAAACTATACTAAGGGCTAATAAATCAGAACAAGTTAAACTCTCTTTTTGGCTTAAAATGTATTTAAACCAACAAATTTATAAATCAGTAAACATATAAACAATCTTTAAACGCATAAAATAGGGCGTTTTAACTACCAATACACTCCATATGAATTTTACAACATTTATCGTAGTGCTGCCACATTGTATTTTTTAAACTACATATAAGACATGGGACACTGGTTTACAACTATTGAGTTTAAACTACATATAAATTTAAGTTTATCTAAATCAACTAAACCAGGGGGGCTACTCTCTATTGCGATGCGAAAGAAAATTGTAGGAAATCTAGCGATTGGTACTCTTTAATGCGTTTGCGCATTTGTCTTTCGCATCTTTTTCTTTTTTTCTTTTCGCATATCATTATTATTTCTTTTGTTAAAATTTTCCAATTTCAAATTTTTTTTACATATTTTCACATTCTATTACTGGAAATCTGCGCTATCTTTGATTTTTATTACCAGTATTGCTTAATTTTCAACCAATTTTGCGAAAGTGATAGAGAGTACCAAGTTGGAATTTAGCTTTCGCATCGAAATTATAATCGCATCGCAATAGAGAGTAGCCCCCCAGCGTTTAAAAGCTCTCTGATTTATGAGCCATAAGTAATCAGAAATATAAGAAACGCAATATTATTATTATTAAAATTATTTTATTGGTTTTTTATTTTATTTACAGAGTTTCTCTAATCATCAAATTCATTCCAAATTCATTAAATCAAGCAAACGATTTGTTGAACTTGTACCTATTACGAAAATAATTATATCAATCGCTAAAAATTGATAATTGCGAATATTTTTTCTTTTCTATAAATGATATTTTTAATATTAATTAAAAAAATTAACATAAAACCTGGCCATTTCAAACAATGTGTTTATTGATTTAATTAAATATAGCTCAGGTTTTGACTATTCCCAACAACAATTCTACAACCTAAAAGCCTCGTACATAATGCTAGCAACATTTTCGCTGGTGTTCACAACAAAGGAACAATTTTTTTTTTAAAACCACACATATTTTCCATTAAGAAACCGTTTGCAAATTTTGCCCAGAACAATATTACGTACTTACTATTATTTTTTAAAACATTTTGTTGGAATTTTCATTCAAAACTAAATAAAATTATTATAAACTTCATATACATTTTCATACAAATTGTTGCTGAAGTAGAAGTAGACTCAACTTTTTAAAAAAAAACTTTATGATCAGGCATGTCATGAATTCCGTTCGGAATGGAAATGATTCCGTAGTTACCATTTCGATCGGAATGGTTTTAGCTTCTATAGATTCCGTTCGGATACATTAAACCTCAAAAAAATATGAAACCACTTTTAGTGTATTAAATATGGCAAGAAAGAATTAAAGTATGGCAACATTAAATAGACAAATTCCGTTTATTTTTCTTTTTTTTTTTGGAAAGCATTTAGAAAAATTAAATTTTTTTTATTTAATTCATATAAAATTAGATTTATTTTAGATAAGGAAGCAAAAAGACAGCGTGCTTTACTGATAACAATGTATTTTGAATAGTTTGTACACCTGAAAAATGCGTAAAATATGAATTCCACATTGAAAAATGAAAGTGGTATCATTCCGAAAAAAATTTTCGTTTTACATTGTCCATAGAAGCAAAATACGGAATCAATTCCACTTCCGAACGGAATTAAGCTCTGTGACATGGCTGTATATATAAAAAAAACTTTAGTTACATTTATGTTCGAAAAATGAAAGGAAAATATATGAAATACTTTTGAAAGAAATAAGAAAGAAGAAAACACGAAATTGTTGCTAGCATTATGTACGAGGCTTACATTATTTCATCTTAAACGAAAAAAGTCAATTAAGATTTTTTGTTATTTAATTATAATTTTAATTGAAAATTTATTTCAAAACAACTATGGCCATTTTCTCAATGTTTCGACAAACCGCCTGTTACTTAATGTGGACATAAATGTATTAGACCGATAAACTGATCGTTAACTGTTTTGGTTTTCTCAATATACCGAGAAAAAACATTGTTTTCAGTTGGCAACACCTCTCAAAATACATATTAAGAGTTGGGAGTCAGCTGATTGAATTTATCTGTACGGCAAATAAATAATTGGCAGATGAGTGCCGGTTAGCTTTGCGACAGAATAAAAGCAAATTAGACATTGAGAAAATCAAATTTCTTTAATGTGCAGTTTTTCGTTCGGAAAACAAATAATCGGCTAATGAGAAAACGGCCACTAAAATGTCAATTAAATCAAAATTATATTTTTAATTTTTTTTTTCAACTAAAAAAATTATTGATTCAATTATCACATTTATTAAATTGAAGTACTTTTTTAACAATATTTTTAATTGATAAAAAAACCACTGGTCATCTCATCAGGTACACTACGAAACAAATGGTGCAAGTCTATGCTGTCAAGTCTTGAGTTTTTAGGAGAGAGTGAAAAAGAATCGGCACTCTTTTTTCCCTTCTATCATAAAAGCTTAACCCTTGTCGGCTAAAACTTGAAGAGTGTGAACCAGCACTAGCAAAAAATTTAAAAAATAATGACCTAAATGCTATGTGCTGAATCGAATAAAACTAATTTTAAATCGATTGGAGCAAATTAGTGGGATAAAATTCCATTTTTATGTGAAAGTCTATGAAATTATCTTCTTGGTCTGGCCAGACCAATTTTTTTTTGTTTTAGCTTGCAATTTCATTCAAATAGGACAAAATATCAAAAACAGAAACGTGAATTCTATAAATGATATGTGAATCTAATGAATCAAGTTTAAATCAAATCAGAAAACTACGGCCCCTTATGCGCAAAGTTCATTTTAACCCGAATCAACCCAATGTAACCATATGGTCACACACATAATAGGCATAGCAAAATAAATCTATAAATTCGTGTGATTCCCCGATTTTAATAAGTTTACGCTTATTCGCTTCATAAAATATGTGTGCTGCTGCAAAATGCAATTTTCTATCAGTAAGAGTATTATTGTTAGAGCAATTGGATGTTAAAACTTGGTGTAAAAAAATGTCAAAAAACCTGATAACGCATTACTACAAAAAGTAAGTAAGCAATAATTTTTATGAAATAAGGGTTTATTGGTTTAAAACAAATATATTTTGTTTGCCAATGAATTAAACTACTAATGATTGAAAAATGTGATTTGTAAGTTTTCAAACATTTTGCATGTTAGTTTGAACAGTTTTTACCATTTGGACCGTATGGTAAGATTTCAAAAAAATACTTTATTATTATTTTTAGGGCGCTAAGTACAGAAGAAGCCATAGATTTCATAAATGAATTGTGTGATGAAGATGAAAACGAGCCTGTTGCTGCCTTATATATACTCCCACCTGAAATTGGAAGTGGCGTACTTAGTGGTACGGATGATGTTGGAATGCCAGTTGGCATTTCTGTTGGCCAACTAAAATCATCTTGTGAGCTGGTTATGAACAATGGCAGACGAATTGATACGTTTGATGGCCTGGAAGTTAGTGATGACGAAGATGATTTAATGCTCAGAAACTCAGAAATTACGTTGGAAACTTCCCGCACAGTTTTGGATTTAAATTTATCGACTGAGCTATCGACATCAGCAGCTGCTGCAGTGTTAAATAGTTTACAAAAGGTTAAGCCAACCATATCAGAATTGGAAATTCCACTAGCGAATAAGAAAGCTTCATTTACGTAGGTTAAAGATTCTTCAATTGCCATGCCTCCAATATTTCCGTCCCCAAGTTTTGAAGATTGCAAGAACTTGCAACCTTACGAACAGTTTGAAAAGTTTTTTGATCAGCAATTGTTGGATCACATTATCAACGAATCTCATAACTACGCAGTCTTTCTTGGAAAGAATGTTCCAAATATAACTACTACAGAACTAAAAACGTATATTGGTATTTTGATAGTGAGTGGCTATGACGGTCGCACAAGTTATAGATCCTTCTGGGGTGCAGATGAAGACATGAGAAACGAGTTGATATATTCGGCTATGGGAAGAAACAGGTTTCAGCAGATATCGCAATTTCTGCATTTTGAATATAGTGGTAAGAAAGTTGACGATGGTGATAAAATGTGGAAGCTTCGGCTCTTAACAGATCACTTGAAAGCAAATATGCTGAAAAATTTTCATCCAGTGCAGCATTTATCGTATGACGAAAGTATGATATCATACTTTGGACGCCATGGCTGCAAACAATTTATTAAAGGGAACCATTACGCTTTGGATTTAAAGTGTGGTCATTGTGTACGACTTCTGGGTATCTGGTAAATTTTGAAATTTACCAAGGAAAAAATCCTCGGTCAAAGTCCATCTATGAGGAACGATTTGGCAAATGCACCGCACCTCTTATAAATATGATCGACGATTTCTCTCCGCAGGTTCAAAGCATGCGTTACCGCGTATTTCGATTCGAACGAGATAATTTACGATTTCGAACAATACACAGACTTTCGTACTATTTGTTTCTAATAAACAGAATTTTTTTATTCTTTGACAAAAAAACAAAAATTTCATTTCAAAACAGCAAACCCCTATTACGAATAATAACTTTTCATCAAATTTTACATTTGTGCATAAATGCAACTCTGCGACCGTTTCGAAAGAGTACTCAGTAAAAATTGCTGGAACTTTCTACACACAACAAGCAAATCGTTTTTTAACTCCTTGTGTGGTGTTGTTGGCTACAACAAATTTTGATAAGTTATATGAGATTAAAACGTTCACTTTGTAATTTTACCAGGGTTGTTATTTGAGAACACAAGAAAAACAATGGAATTTCGTGTGCTCCATTCCAAAGATGAAATCTTCTCATAACCAAATACCTTTTTTTAAGACTTTTTCAGGCCTTGTATTTTTGGCGGTATTTAAAAATTGCAAAAACGGGGGACAAATTGTATAGAACTCAAAGAAAGAAGACTTCGTTAAAAAATATTTTTTTTTTTCAAATACCTGTGTCTTATATAAAAAGTATATCCTAAAGTTTAAACCTAAACATACGGTTCCCAAAGGGAGGCTCACAAACTCCTTAGGGTCCATAGCAGATTTGTAAGGGGCTCGCGAACAAATATACAAAAACTTAACTTTTTAAATTGTTTGATTTTATTTGCAAATAACAGCAAGACGTTTTGAAATTATTTTTGGTCAAGTCTTCCAAACGTTACATTTAATTAAAAACTCATTGGCTGAAGGAGGAGGTCACGTTTATTTCAGCAATAGATTCTCAATCTCTTTTCTAACCGAATAAAATTAAGGAGTACATAAAGTAGAAATCGGTGGGAACCCCTGATCTAAACGACAGAAAGAAAAAACACGTCTTTATCTTACGCCATCTTAAGGGCTGAAACAAGCTGAACATTTTATCTCTGTGCAACAAAATATTATTTCCAAGTAGTAGTTTGTTGCAAAAATAATAACAGACTAACATGCAGCAAAGCATAAACTTTTTTCTACTTCATCTTTTAAATCCTTTTACAGCCAGAGTTTTAGTTCTTTTCCTATACTTTTCACTCGTTTTTTTTCTTCTTTTTAATTGTAGTAAAATTAAATTTTATAGTTTTAAAACGTGAATGGCATTATCATGGCAAAAACATGCATGAGAAAAGGAACCCAGAAAAAAAATTAAGACAAACTAAATAGAATAATCTACACACATGCGAGTATCTAAATGCTACCACACTTTTTTCGAAAAAAAAAGAAGAAAAAAAAACCACAACAGTTGATCCTTTTTAACACACTCTCTTGATTTTGTATGGCAAAAACAAAAAAAAAAAAAAGATAAAAACCAAATTACCAGTTTTGGTACTGGTGACATCTACACATTTTCTATTCTTTTTTTTTTTTGTTTTCTCAACATTTTGCATGTTTAAGCAAAATATTTTTAGGTTGCCTCCGTAATGCTGGAAAAACAAAATTGACGCAGGCAACCATTTAGTGGTATTATAATTTCAACTTGTATTTTTTTTCGGTGCTTGTATCCTCAAAGTATCCCAACATGCTGCAACAAAACACCTAATGCAACAGACTCTAACTCGTACGTACTTAATGTCTTCATTATTATAACGACAAAAATTGGTCAAAATGTAATAAAAGCAAAACAAAAGTTTGAATTCTTTAATCGGCTGTGACGAATCTGTGATACCCTCCACTAAGAATTGGGATTTATGGGAAGTGGAATTTATATGGGATCAGTGGATTATATTATTATAATTATAAATCAATCTTTATAAAATCCGACATCAAAATGTCTAGACATAGAAAACTAATGTTTACCAAGTGTTATTTCCGAAAGTGTGATGAATATGGGACCTTTGGGGAATTATAACCCGACTATAACAAAATGTTTAGTGTTATTTTTAATCATATAAAACTAACTAAGACCAAATTTGGGTTAAATAACCCTGGATAGTGCATCTTATTACGTCGTCAGGCATCAGAACAAACAAGCGTGGTGTTAATATATAACGTCACCTAAAATGGAAAAGGGCGTAACAAAAAAAAAAAAAATTCGAAATATAGTTTTTGATTGATTTTTGTTCGTTTTTTAAAACTACAGGTTTACAAAAAATTTAAGATCTTTGCTATCAAAAATGGTGACTTAAATAAAGAAATTCAAACGTTAAGTACACCTTATTGTTATTGATTTTGTAAAGTTTCTCCCGTAAAAAAATAAAGTGTTATTACGCCCTTTTGCATTTTAGGTGACGATATGTTAAGCCTTGCTTTACTCCAGATATTTCTTCGAATGACGCAGACAGCAGACTTACTCAAGGATGTATAAACAGTATGAAATCCTTTATGCAAATATCTTGGTGTTACACATCCAATGACAAACTTAATATACCCTCATTTCTCAGTCGTGGTGGCAAAGAGTATAAAAAGGAAAAAACCCTGTTAAAATAGATTAACAAAATTGTGTGTGTATGAGTTAGTAAATGAAAGAGTGTGTGTAAATGTGTTGATTTTAAATTTTCAACTTAAGAGTCTGATGCTGTTTTCGTAAGTAAAAGTAGGCAAAATGCGAGATAATTTTTAAGCCACCAAAAAATAAATTTACAAAAACATCAACATCTACTATATTTTAAGTCGCCATTTCAAAATGATTTACATTTCCTTTGGCAAGCTTTTACAAACGGCCTTCGTATGTTTGTTGCATGAAAATTGCAACACAATTTTCTTTGTTTCTTTTAAACACTCTGGGTTTTTGCTTTGCGTAGTATTCATATACCTACCAGCATTGCCTGTTTTCGTGTATGTAGAATAGATAAACTTTAGTTAAATTTGCAATGCAAATGTGGCAGCTAAAAACTGCATGTACGAGTGAGTATACTCAACAAAAACAACAACAACAACCTGCAACACGTACAGCCAAATGAAAAGCACAGACACAGATACTCTTGAAAATGGAAGACTGTAACTTTGTGATGAGACATGCATACTCCAGGGCGCCTGAGAAGACCAAACTTGCTTGCCAATCAACTTTTTCGTTGATACAAAAGATTAATTGTTAATGATCGTATAATCGAATAAAATTTTTTTTATGAAAAACAGTTAGAGGTTTTTTATTACTTGGGAAATGTTTTTTTTTACTTGGGAAATGTTCTTATTACTTGGGACCTGTTTCAGGTATTAGAGCTCAAACTTTTTCTTACAGCCGTACCTACACAGAAAAAATTATCAGTAGTTTTGAATCAGGTAAAAAATTGTTTACAAAGTAGTTCAATTTAATTAATGTGATATTTGAATCAATTAATTTTTTAGCTAAAAGATAATTAAAAATATAATTTTGCTTTAATTAACATTTTAGTTGTTTTGAAATAAATTTTTATTTTAAATATTAATTGAATAACTAAACATCTTAATTGATTTTTTCGTTTAAAATAAAATAATTTAAACTTGTAGAATTGTTGTTGGGAATTGTCAAAACCTGAGCTATATTTAATTAAATCAATTAACACATTGCTTGAAATGGAAAAGTTTTTTTTAATAATTTTTTTAATTAAAATTAAAAATACAATTTATAACAAAAATATTAACGGCCTAAGTTATAAAAAATAAAGCATGTCAATAAAGGGCTTATGAAACGGATTTTGTATGAAATTCCGTTTCATAAACCCTTTATTGACAGGCTTTATTTTTTATAACTTAAGGGCATAATAAACCAAACAAATTGCTTGGCAAACATGCACTTTGTTTTTGCTTCTGTTTGCCAATGAACAGCACAATCATATTTCGTACAAACATTAATTTTTCATTTTTGTTTTGCTTTCAATGAATGCTGATGACGATTGTGCTGCGGCAATTTTGCTCGCTATTTGCTCAGAATGCAATAATTTGTAGTAAAGAGTGCTCTAAACAAAAAGTTGTTTTGGGGCAAACAATGCTGCTAAAGAATTAGAATTTACGGCTGAATATAATTTTATTGCTTATTTTTCAACGTCTTTACTCTGCAAAGTTTTCGCTTAAATAATTACTTTCAGCACTAGACACCACAAAAAGTTTGACAAATATCGAACATGTCTGCCAAATATTAAAAATTTTTTATTTTTCTACAAACATTGCTTCCGATGTTTGTCCAAACAGCAAATACCCCAATTAACAACACAAAATATTTGTACAAACTTGATATTTTGACATAGTTGCCAAGCAATTTGTGTGGTTTATTATGCCCTTTAGGCCGTAAAAATTTAAAATTTTTTAAATTTTTAAAATCAACAAATTGTTTGCTTGATTCTATGATTTTGGTGATTATACACAATTTTTAATTTTTCCTGTGTATACAAGAGCGGTCGGCGGAACGTTTTCTTTCGCTTAGCTTTTACTCTAATATGCCATACCTAAACAAGGGCATCAACGTTGTGTCACGATCAGTAGTGTTAAATTTCTTGTTAATTAAAACCCACATAATAGACATAAAAAATGGAGATAAAACCACTATATTGACCTAAAAATAGCTGAATGGTCATTATCTATTAACAATAGCGGTAAACTTTTCTATTTAACGCGCTGTCAAATCCGAATTTTCCAATTGAAAAGCGTTGACGCCACGCTATATTCGTACAAATTGTATGGGCATGACAACTAGAAAACGCTTGCCGCTTTTTTTAGGTACGGCTGTTTGGCTTCAAATCTGCGATCGGCAAAATCAGGGCGCCGCGTTTTCTCTTTTCTCTTTTATACTCCTTTGTTACGTACGTGTGCACACACATTGCAGAGAATTAAACAACATTAACAACAACATATGTAAAATACATACAACGCATACAATCGCAAAATGTAATAGTATAGGTTGCCGATCGCAGCTTTAAATTGTAATGAACGCCTTCTCATCGCTTGCAATAACCTGGATTTAAGCAAATAAATCCTTAACGAAATAAATATAATTGATTTTCCAGTTTATATCGTAAACTATTTTACTGAAATCAGCGATTTAAAGTTTCCCTAAATTAAATGCCTTTTATGTGGAAATTGAAATCAAGTGAAATCGAATTCTATGGAGAGTTTTAATAATTTTTTTTGATAAGTGAATGTATTTTTTCCTGATTTTAAGAGTGGTTCTGGTAAGAATTAGTGATCTTAGTGATTTTTATAAACTTTGAACAAAAGATCGCTTTTAAAATTTGTTCAATTTCATTTTGACTCGAATTCGATTTCCAGAAAATGGCTGTACATTTTATTCGGCCTATTATTTCGAGCATAAAGTCTATCATTACACCCTCGTTCAAATATCGTTGTATTTATAAGCTCTTAGATATTTCCGAAATTAAAACCCTTCTTTTTTTTTAAATAAATTTTCCTAGAAATTTCGTAAATATTTTTTCAAGTTTTATAGATTTTTTTTTTAAATTATCGTGGTGGGCCTATTGTTGTTCCTTCTCTCTAAATGTGTACTTCAAGGCAGGTCTCGGAAAATACACTTAACTCAAGTTTCTACAAACTGCATTAAATTTAAGAAGAAAAGCTGGATGCTCCTGTATGCTTGTTGGAATTAGGTAGTCTATCAGTTAGACAGTTGCGGGTTCAATTCCCGCCAGAGACTCTAGTCTGATTGACTAGAACGTTCTAAAGGCCTTTGTTGCTATTGCTCGTTTAATAAGGTTACAATATATATTGTAATAGTAACTTTAATAACATTATGCTAAAAACACAACTGGGAATAACGACGAACTTTTGGCCGCGAATATTCGTCGCCAAAAATAAAACGTATTGGTGCATACTTTGAAGTAGGTTTATTTCTATTTCATACGCCGGCGAACGACGAACAAATCAGTACCAGGTTACCATGTTTGGTTTTAGTTAATATGTATTTTAGTAAGTAAAATTACGTTTTACTTTGCTATAAAGATAGTTTCTAGTTGTGTTGTTAATTTGTTTTTTAATTTTTATGAATTTTTTTTGTTATATGGTCACACTTTTTCTCTCTCTTTGCACAAACAGCATTCAACTTTCTCAATTACAAAAGCTGCTAGTTATTCGTCGTTATTGTACTGCATACGCATAGCTGCCAGATAAAATTGGTCGAAAATCGTCAAATGTTGAGGAACAAATCGTCAATATCGTCAAATTGACTAAGCTAAATCGTCACAAAAATCGTCATTGTAAAAAACAACTAATTTTTTATAAGTTTTGAAAATAAATTGTTATTTTTAGTTTTCGTGGCTAATAAAATTTTAATATATTCGTTAAGAAACTTATTATTGAAGTAACACTACGAAACATTTTTCAAAAGTATTGGCGTTCATAAGAAAACTAAGAAAATATACTAAAACCCAGGTATATCAAACACCTATTTTTCACGTCGAAAATCCTGTTTAAGAACTTAAGTCAGGTAAACACAAATAAAATCAGACTCTCTGAAAGAAAAGTTTCCCTGCCGGAGATCGAACTAGTACCTAGCTAGTACTAAACTAGTACAAAGATCACCAGTACTAGTTCTCGACTGTATACTTTTCTATACTATCTTAATGCTCAAATTAGCATTGTATGTGCTTAGAAAATCACTAGTACTATTGGTTCTAGTCGTGTACCAGTTTACTTGGACCCAATTGGACATTTTCAATTAATTTTTTTTTAAATTGAACGCATCTTTTCCTGATTTGAAAAGAGGTAGTGGTGAAGGTTAGTGGACCTCAACATATGAGGCATATAAAAAAATTATTTTTATAAACTTTAAACACAGGATAAATTTAAAATTTTGTTCGATTTCAATTTCTCGTGATTTCAATTTCCAGAACATGGCCGTAAATAATGTATAAATAAATTATAAATTAATTATTAATAGCCTATTTCCAATGTGCGAAAGAGTTCTTTCGTTCGCATAACTACATTGAAAACAAAAACAAAGTCTAAAAATTTGTTTTTGTTTTCAATGTAGTTATACGAAAGAAAGAATTCTTTCGCACATCGGAAATAGGCTATTAAAATCATATTTAAAAATAAGTATCAAAATACGAATTTTTGTTTTTAAAAAAGTTTTTGCCCAATCAGTTTACAAGTGATGCTCTTGTACTACATCAAGTACTAGTACTAATAAGCACTAGTATTTTTATATAAAATCTTTAACACCGTTACCACTAGTGCCTCTTGTTCTAGTAATTGTACTGGTGGCTTTTTGACAGTTAACGCCTAATCTCCTGAAGGGTTCATAATGTGAACCCAGCCTAAAGAGAGTAGTTGTACAGGCTTTGATCAAATAGAACTCTTACAAATATTCATCGTGCTAAAAAACAATCGTATTTTATATGATGAACAGCTAAGACATGAAAATTACTGCCAATCAAATAATTCAAATAAAATTATATTAGAAGCCTTAATAAAATGTGAAATTATATTAAAAATATTTGTAAATATGAACAAAATTTTTCATATAAAAAATCGTCAAATTTGGGGTATAAATCGTCCTATCGTCAATAGACCATTTTTGTTCCTAAAAATCGTCAAAATGACGATAAATCGTCAAATCTGGCAGCTATGTGCATACGACGAATTTACTGAGCGAATTTTTACTGAAAAATTCGTCGTGTTGGGCGAAATTCGTCGTTCGTCTCAGTTGTGTTCTTAGCATTAAACATCTAACAATTATAAGTATAAAACAAGGCGAATTCAACTACAGGTGGTGTCGGAACTACAACAATCCAAAAACAACAGAAACAACATAGGGTGTTTTGCATTGCATTGTTAGTGTTGACGGTCCAAAATGTCATCTATTCCTAACAAAACACTAACAAATCAAAACAAAATGACTCGAACTGTCAAAATCTGTAGTTGAATTCACCTTGGTATAAAATTAATTTACTTAAACACTGAACAGCTTTTCAAAAACGATAGCTAAAAATTACAACTTCCAACCCTGCCATCTCATATTTACAAACTGTCAACTTACACCATTTTCAATTACTTGCACTCTCAAACAATCTTCTGCAAGTTTATTGTGCAAAAGGAATAAAAAAAACTTAAATTCAAGAGCATTAAAAACTTATATTCAATTACTAACAAATTTTTTTTTTTTTGCTGTTGTATGTACGTTTTACAATGACTGCAGTATTTTTTAATGTTAATTACTTAATTAGTCATAAGAAACAAAGCTACAATTTTTAGTTTAAAAGATAGAAAAGGAAGATAGGCAAATAGATATAGTATTTCGTATTTATTAAGAGAACATTAGTAATTTATTGGGTATACAACTTATAAAAAGCGAAAAAATTTTTATTAAAATTATTGCCCATTGTGCCCCATAATCATTTTCCCATCTGTCTGGGAAAATGGATTTTGCGCAAAAAAAAAAACTATTATTTTTTAAGACAAATTCTCCAATTTCGAAAACCCTTTTCGAAGTGAAGAATTTTCCAGCGTTTTGCTTAGATCGAAATAAATTGTATTAGGGCTGTTCAATAAGTTCTTTACTATGGAAATGAAACACCCATTTTTGGATAAAAAAAAATCGTTTTAGTTTTGAACGTGGTCTCCTTTCAGCTCTATACACTTTGTCCAATGTTTCTCTAGTTTTTTATCGCTTCCAAGAAATAAGATTTGCTTGAAAATTATTTCATTGTTGGAGTCAAATTTCCGCCGAGCCATTTCTTCGGATTTGGAAACTAGAAAAAGTCAATAAATCCAGCACACGAAAATTAATTTTTGCGGCTTATTAAAATATTGATTGGAGTCAACTGGCAGATGTTGACATAAACAGTTTTATCCTTTCAGTTAAGAGGCGAAAAATTTAAAATATTACGGACTTACCGATCTGCCTTGTTCTTGGATTAATGCCACCAATTCACTATATTCGATTTTTTTCAGTGACATGGTCGTTCGTTGTCTTTCGTGTCATTATTTGCTCGTTCATATCGTTACTCATACTCATACGTTGTGGACACTTAAACTTTGCGATCGACTTCAATTGTTAATAGTTACTTAAAATACGTCAACGTGTTGAAATGTGCTAATACGAAAATATAAAATATTTCAAAATCTATATAATTTACAAATAAGCTTTATCTTTTGTTGTACGTGTGTTTTGTAAAAGAACTTCGTTAACGTTTATAAAATCTTCAAACATAAGATTCTTCAACAACTGATACGTAAACACGGACAAAAATTGTAATGTTATCAGGTTCATCCGCAAAGCAACCTCACGTTTACGAAAGAGAATCTATTGTTACATAAGCTTGCTAAGAAGAACGGGACAGCGGATCCGCAACGTATACGTTTATGTAAGAGTAACCATCTCTTAAGCTTTGCTAAGCATTCAGTGTGCTTCAAATCTACATTTTTTTGCCCAAATTGAAGAAGTAAAGCAAAACTTTCCAAAATAATGCCTTAAAATTATTGAAGCAAAAAAAAAAAAAAAGAATAAAAATGCCATACAAGTTATTAAAGACTAGGGTGTTCAATTAATCGGCTTTTTTTTTTGTTCGATTAAACGATTAATCGATATTTGGCATTTTTTACTTATTCGATTAAACGAATAAGTGCTTACTGAAAAAACTTTCAGTACGCCCATGTATGTGAATCAGGGATGTTAAAGTTGGTACAATTGTACTTTTTTTTGGTACATTTTGACCTACTAAAGTACCGTGGTTCTACCGTGGCTCATTTGGTACAATTTAAAAATTTGTCATAGTTCCCCCTTTTTGAATTTTTTAGCAAACAAATTATTGAGTCCTGGTCTTTGCATTTATGTTGTAAAACAAATCGTTAATGTGGTGTATAGAGTGACA
Source organism: Pollenia amentaria (assembly GCA_943735925.1). Lineage (NCBI taxonomy): Eukaryota > Metazoa > Arthropoda > Insecta > Diptera > Polleniidae > Pollenia > Pollenia amentaria. The sequence goes on along the minus strand of OX031010.1, from coordinate 173,846,139 downwards.
AGTCCCCTTTTAGAATGTGGCAAATGAAAAACAGACAGACAAAGTTTGTTGGTAAGGGGGCGACGCTGTATGTGTGACACAATTTACTTTTTTCCTCTCTCGCCAACAAACTTCGTCTGTCTGCCGTTCACTTGCCACATTGTAAAAGGGAACTTATGGTACCCACAGACGAGCCAACATGAGTGAAAACCTGAAATTTATTGCGGAACAGAAGTGGCTTTATATATCTTTACAAATAATATCAATATCGAGATTGTTAAAGTAATGAAAGAAAATGCAATACAATTTTATATAAAATTTTGCGAAGATTTGAGTACCAAAGTCAACTTTAATAATGAAGTTTTAATGTGGTTCCATAAAATTACTCCTGAAAATGTTATTTCAGGTAAAACAAGTTGTATTCTACCTTTTCTAATAAAAATGTTTCCGAATGAAATTACAAATTTTGATTCAATCAATAATCAATTTAGAGCTTTAGCTGATGTCGAGCAACTGCAGTCGTTAAAAACAGAAAACATTTGTAGTTTTTGGTCGGCAGTAGATAATTTACAAAATGAGCTGAATGTCCATATGTTTCCTGATATTTCTTGAGTCGTTGCTGGAATTTTGTCCATTCCACATTCGTCTGCAAAGTGGAAAGAGTTTTTTTCTTTTCAAAATATAACAAAACCTAGGGAAAGAAACAGACTACATGTGCCAACATTATCAAGTCTCATACAAGCAAAGGATTGGTTAAGATCGAGAAATGCATGCTGCTATTATATAAAAATTCAAAATAGTTTATTAACTAAATAAATAAGTGCCCGATTTTGATCTCATATATTTATAAGACTTTTATGCACCTTATTTTATTCATACATTGTTTTTTTTTTTGTATACAATTGAATTTTTATGTACTTTTTTTCTTGTTTTAATAAATTTCAAAAAAAATGGTACCGTGAAGGTCCAAAAAGTACATTTTTTTTTTTTTGGAAGTTGGTACAAAATTTAAAACCCTATTTAACATCCCTGATATGAATTACTCACTAAACATGAATGTCTTGTTTTAATTCCAACGGTTTATTTATCAATTGGTTTATTTTTTTGTCTTTAAACTTTAAAAAATTTTACATTTGATAGAACCATATATGTATTGTTATTCGATTAATCGGCACAAATTCTTCGATTATTTTTTTTAATAGAAATCAGCAATTTTAAATTAATCGAACAATTAATTGTCTAAAATTGTTCGATTAATCGAACAAGAATTAATCGGCTGAACATCCTATTAAAGACACAAGCCATGTGTGTAAAAGAAGTAAATTGTTGTGAATATCCCGCCATTTTAAGTTTTACACCCAATATTTCGAATTTAGTATTGATTTTAGTAGTAAAAATAATTAAGATTATTTAAATATACATTTTTTTTTGTAAGACAAAATTAAATTTATGATTTCCTTTTCTTTTCAGTTAAAACTCTTATTAAGAAAAAATGGCCCAACCACAAATGATGCAAATAAAATTGTCTCGATTCGATGCTCAACCCTGGGGCTTCCGTCTACAAGGTGGCGTTGATTTTGCTGCTCCACTTCTTGTACAAAAGGTAAAAGTTATTGAAATATTAAATTAATTAATATATTTAAGATTTTAAAGAGAAATTTTAAAAAGGAATGTTAGAAAGTTTTATTTTTTTTTTTCAAAATTGTGTTTTTCCCAAGTCTCAACACTTAAATTAGCTTTTAATCGAGAAGCAGCATTTCAGCTGTGTAAATATAATTTGTTAGACTTAAAACACGCAATAAGAGTTAAAATAGAAAAACAATAAAGCATTCAATAATTTATTTTAATTTTTAATGCTCATCAAAATTAATTGTAGTATTTTTAACTTTATGAACACCAATATTTACTTACTTTTAACAATAATATACTTTTGTAAACAAACAGTCGTTTTTGTTTTCTTTTGACATGTTTGCATAACATTAAAAGGCAGGAGCTAAAAAACATCTTAAAGATACAGACAACTCACAAAAAATTATGGAATGTGTTAAAAATGTGTAAAAAAAAAGTATAAACTTAGTCAAACCTTCAAATACTTACAATTCCTGCTCAAATGTCAGCAAGTCGGAATTAGCCATTTTCCCAACTGCTTAGTAGCCCTAGGTATTTTGCTATTTACACTTAGAGGCAAAACTTGTTGGCATTTATAATATGGGAAAATATGTTCAGCTGTTCAAATGCTAGCAAGTCGAAATCAGCCGAATTCAATAGTGCTTGAGAGCCTTAGGCTTATTGCTATTTATACTTAGGGGGCGAAATTGTATTCACTTAGACCTTTAGCGCATTGAAGTGAATCAGATCAGAGTCTTTGGCGGGAATCGAACTCGCAACCCTCACACTGATAGACTAGCTCACTACCCACTTGCCTACCGGGGCACCCGGGGCATATTTTATATAGGAAAATAAGTTCAAATGTTAGCAAGTCGGAATGAGCAGATTTTTGTATCTACTGATTAAGAGCCCTTGGCTTATTGTTATTTATTCGTAGAGGCAAAAATTTTATGCATTTAAAGCCATTGGAATTTATTTACAAAAAGTATTATTGTAAATAGTTAACCAACCATTAACATCACAGAAAATATTAAATATTTTCTCAAATCATCAAATTTATTCCAAATTCATAATATCAAGCAAACAATTTGTTGATTTTGTACCTATTACCAAATTGATTATATTGATTACTAAAAATTGTTGAATTGTGAATATTTTTTTTTAATAAATGAAATTTTTAATATTAATTAAAAAAATTATCAAAAAACTTTGCCATTTCAAACAATGTGTTAGTTTATTTAAAAAAATATTGACAATTCCCAACAAAAATTCTACAAGCTTAAATTATTTCATTTTAAACGAAAAAGTCAATTAATATTTTTTGATATTTAATTAATATTTTAATTAAAAATTTATTTCAAAATAAATAAAATGTTAATTAAATCAAAATTAAATTTTTAATTTTCTTTCAACTAAAAAAATAATTGATTCAATTATCACATTAATTAAATTTAAATACTTTTTAAAACATTTTTTAATTGATAAAAAACGTTTTTCTGTGTATGAGAGTTATTTGTGGCGAATATTATCTAGATATTTACATCCATATGAAATTTGTTGTTTTAAAGCGATTTCAGGGACGGTCGCTAAATTGTTTATTAATGTTAACATTTAAAATGAAGTTAAAAGTATTTATAGACGGGAGCTGTAGGAAAATCGAGCCGATTCGAAAAGAACTTTATTTGCAGTAAAATATTTTTGCGGTGAATTTAATCTAAATACCAACATACATATAGTCAATTCACAAGGTATCCTAACATGTCATATTGTCAAAATGTCCTAATATTTCACAATGGTTTAAAAATATTGTTGTTGGTTTGTTAACAAAAAGTGTCTTAAATAAATAGAACGTTGCTTGCTGTGTTTATTGTGCTGTCGTAATTAATCAGAAAAGTCCAGCGCTGAGCGGCTGAGCCGTACAACAATATTTTTAAACCATTGTGAAATATTAGGACATTTTGACAATATGACATGTTAGGATACCTTGTGAATTGACTAATAGTAAGATGGTTGACAAAACACTTTTTTCTGTGATTGAAGTTTTAGAAAGAAAAATAAACATTTACTTGCATAAAAAAAAATTGCAATCATCACTCTATTGTAACTATTTTGTTCTTCACTTATTTGAGTGCAACTTAAAATTTTGCACTAAATTTACAAACAAAAAACTAGTCTTTTTATGATTAAAGCCAGGAGTTATTCCGTTATTGACAAAAGTTCATGTTGTTTAATTTCCTTTGCTTATGCATGTCATTACAATAATCAAAAACTACGCACATACAAAATAAATTTTATTAAATTTTAGTGAGATTCTGTTTATATGCAGCTTGTTTTGATTGCAAGTACAAATTTTTCTACTATTTAAATTGAGTGCAGACTTGATGCATTCAATCGCAGTTAGTGATACTGAACAAATTTGCAATACCACTCAATTTATTTAGTGCTAGTGAAAAAAATACCAATCATCACTAAAGCTGGTAAAAATAGTGCAAACTAATTTTTTTTTCTGTTTTATTAAGTGATAGTGCATTGCTGATTCAAATAAATATTTAGTGCACTACCCCCAACTATGTAACAAATTATGATATTTTTCTCAAGCTAGTTCAAATTTCTAAAACGAAAAGCATAAAACTCTCCGGTTGTCCGTCAATAATTTGAATCTATGTCTAAGCCGCAAACTTCCGTTTTTATAAAAATTAATACAGTACAACACATGATTTTGGGACTCAATTCTGACAATGGCATGTGAAAGTAGCCCCAAATATAAGAACTTCTAAATCATTAGTTTTGTCAAATTGGCTGCATTAATAATTTAATGGTAATACGATTTTTTTTTTTTTTTTGCTCAAGGTGGACTTTTATCACTTTTTCTATATTTTAATACGGTTATATCTCGGTATAGCGGAACATACCTACCTGAAAAAGTGCATCCAGTTCCTTAAAAATCGAAACAATGCCCATTTTTTTTTAAATTTTTCCCCATTTTTCACCTTTTTTGCTCAATAACTGGATATTTCTGTGTATGTCTTTTGTTGTGGGCAATAAAAACTAAAATTATTCAGAATTTTTTTTTTTATCAAATTGTATGGCCCTTTAAGGGATTATGACACTACATTTTTAATGCATTGTTCTAGTTTTGGTGAACAGTGCAAATATAATGTTATAGAAAAATTTACCAAGTGCAAAGAGTTCAGCTGTATTAAGATAAATAGCAAACTGTCAAAAATTTAACTAAAGTTATCGATAAAAAATGAAGTTATGTCAAAAACAATGTAAAATTGTTCAACTTAAAATTGACATTTCAAGCTTGAAATATTAAAAGTGTTGCTGAATCAGCGGTTAATGTGGAAATTCAGCGATTAAACGCTTTTTGTTTGTTTTGTTTTTATGTTTCCTATAAACGAAAAGTTGACAACATTTAATAAAATGAATAAAATCAAAACAAAAGAAAAACTAAAAAAAAATTTCTGTTTACATTTTGTATAGTTTGCTCTTTCCAACATTTACTGTTTCTTTCCATCAATTCTATATCAATTCAATGAATAAAAAATGTAGTGTCATAAGGGCTTTACTGTCTCATAAGCGTGAGCGTTTCTTACAGGTAACAAAACGAAACACCATCATGAAGAAGATGTTTTTTGAAAGTAAAATAACCATTTTCGTTTGGGAATTTAAATTGAAACAACAATAAAAAATTAAAATTTGTTTTTGTTTTCAATATAAGTTCCCAAATGAATATGTTAATTTTGAAAAACAAGCCGGTCTATTATTGTGCATCGAATTTTTAAACAATTAAGGTTTTTCCAAAATTTTATGGTCCATTACTGTCTAATAGGAGGGTATCAAAAATTCGGCACAGCCGAATAAAGCACTCCAACTTGTTTGTATCTCTTTTAGTTTTGATGTTAGCGAATTTAACCGTTTTTACCTTTTTTGCCCCTTAGATCTTAATTTCGTATATATTGTGCACTTCTGTAGGTAAACCCTTTGCAAGTGAAGTAGCTTTTGTTCAAATCGGTTAACAAACAGAGGATCAAAGTATTTTTAACGGTTTTGCCTGTGTAAATGCTACGTATGAAGAAGTGCTTCAGAAAGTTAAGGGGTTAATTTAAATAAGTTTCATGAAAAATATGGGTGATTCACAAGGTGTGCTATCAAGTAATATCGTCATAATGTCCTTAATAATATTTTAAAATTGCTTATAAAAAAAATATTGTTGTGCTTCAAACAAAATAAAATTGTTAAAGCTGTGTTCATTGATTCCCCATTACCGTACACAGAAAAAAGTGTTTTATCAATTAAAAAAATGGTTTAAAAAGTATTTAAATTTAATTATTTTTTTTGTTGAAAGAAAATTAAAAATTTAATTTCAATTAAGATTTTAATTAAATAACAAAAAATCTTAATTGACTTTTTTCGTTTAAAATTAAATAATTTAAACTTGTAGAATTGTTGTTGGGAATTGTCAATATTTAATTAAATTAATTAACACATTGTTTGAAATTGCAAAGTTTTTTGATCACTTTTTTTAATTAAAATTTAAAATATCATATATTGAAAATATTTTTTCAAAATGTTGAAATTTTTAGTAATCAATATAATCATTTTGGTAATAAGTGCAAAATCAACAACTTGTTTGCTTGATTTTATGAATTTTTTCTGTGTACAGTAGTAATCTAAATTATAAGCGGTTGCCCACGGCAGTCATATATATTTCTTGTAATTATTTTAAGATATATAACTTTACAACTTTATGAGTACCTTGTGAATCACCCAATAGATATGAAAATCATTTTCGAGCGCTAATTTATTCTGAAAATTTGCCCATAAGTTTTTTTTTAGAAATCACACTTATTCAATTACTTCCTTAATGTTTACCAATAAAATTTGTAGTTTTTGTCCAAAATATTCTATCATACGAGTAATTCAAGAGATTTTTATATAAAAGCGTTTTTGCTATTTGGTTTAACGGCGCTACAACAATTTATTAAACTTTTCCCTATAGAAACTCACTTTTTTCCAAAGCTTATAAATGACTTTATACTTTAGGAAATCCCTAACAGAGTCTACTTCTCCCGTCTGCTGGTAAACAAATTACGAACAACTGTTTATACTTTTGTATCTAGAAATAACATACAAGTGTTTATTTTAAATAAAAGATACGAAAAGAAAAAAAAAAAAGAAAAACTAAATATGCCCATTATTTAAATATGAATTTATAATATAAAACAAAGTGCAACAAAAATAATAATAATGATGATGATGACAAAGATGATGATGTTGAAGTTTTTAAAGCAGATATAGCTGTCGTTCTTGTCGCTGCTGTTGCTGGTAGAGCTACAGATGATGATGATGTTGTTGATTTTCTTTATAATTGACAACGATGAGGGTAGAAGTGAAAGATTTTTTTCAAGGTTTCAAAATGATCGAAGAAAAAAGTCAAGTGAAACAAATGAATAAATATAACTTGTTAAGGCGGCTGAAGATGGACAGACAGACAGACAGACAGATAGCCACACAAAATGTAGCTGTCAAATAGCAAGATAGACATAAAGACAGGCCTGCAGCCAGATAAAAAAAAAACAACAACAACATGTACAAGATAGAAACAACCTACAATACTCGCTCAAATTTACATGGTTCACTCACTGATGAATCAGCAAATTCCCTCCGAATATTTTTACACACTTTTTTTTTGTGAATAATCAAAGAAAAAAATTATTTGTGTTTATTCTGCACATATTTTTGATTGTTTGCTTTGGCTGACTATTTATAATTTTCGAATTTTATTCAAATATTTTTAACAATAAAATTATGGTCAAAGTTAAAATTAATTTTTTTTTTTTGCTAAATTTTTTGCGGTTGTGTGTCAGAGAGATGGTCAGTCAGTACAGCTGTAAATTTGGTTGGGGAATGAGTTATACATTTAAAATTTATACAGTCATGTGGAAACAAATGCTTCGTTTGGAGTGAATCATTAAATAAATTTAAATAGAATTTGTTTATGACCAAATTAGTTAAAGGTGGCTGTTAAATAGTTATTTACATATTTGAAAGACATTTTATAAAAAGCGTTAAAAAAATTTAATAAAAATCACGTTTTTTTTTTCATTTGGCTTACTCAGGTAAATAAACAACGTTTATAGACTATTAAATTTTAGATGATGGAAAAAAGCTTTTGTTTTTGAAAAAAAAAAAAACAGAAAAGTTGCTTTGTTTTTTTATCTGAGTAATTGCAATATGTGACAAAATATGTAGTTTAATAAAAGTTTTAGAGTATTATATAAACGAAAATCTTCCCGTCCTTAAGAAGACTTTACAAATTTCGGAAGGTGGGGTTAGGTTAAGTTTCATAGGCAGCCGCAATCAAGCACAGCTCACGTAGGTCCAGCAATTAGTTTTAGCTGTGTTACCATATTTCACTGTGCACAAGGGGTGCCATGTCACCAGACTGCCGACATTTACACTCAGCCCACTGGTTGATTTAATGAAGGGGTACATCCTATTCAAATCAATGTGAGAGGTGAGTTTTGTCTCTTAGGGTTCTTCGATCCAGCGGATTGAGTCTTAGGTCTCCGAATGTCGCTAAATGACAGAGAAAATGCTTCGTTGACTCCTCTTTTTTCCTCGTCATCACAACTTCTACACAGCACGTTATGTTTTTGTTTTAAAAATTAATTTAATTATCGAACAACAAAGATTTCCGATAGAAGGACTTCATAGGATATTACATCCTCTATATTTTTTACTAAATCAATATTTTGTTTAAGCGCGTTTAACAACCCAAGTGTGACCATGTTTTTGTTTTTTTTTAAGTATACGCAGCTTAAAAACTGTAGCATGCATGCTAATATAAATATAGAATATATTAGCGCTTTTACATAAACAAGTCGACAATTTCTTTGTTTTATTTAAAAACCCAGCCGTTTTTTTTTACATTTTTTTGATATCAACATCGATTTCTGTATTAATGTTATTGAGATACCCTAGGGGAATGGAACTAGCACTAAACTTGTCACGTGACAAGTAACTTTAACATGGCGATGTCCTACGAGGGGTTAATTGGCACCTTTTTGACATTTTGTAACAGTACGCATGCTCTGTAACTTTGGTGAGAACTTCTCGAAAAGATGTGAAACAAAATATTCCATCGTTTCTCGAAAAGTGAGAAAAGAGTGTGTCTGCAACTCATGTCGAAACTATCAAAAGAGATTACGTCGTTACGTTATTAATGTCATAATATTCAACTCGAAGCCGATGCAGACGTTGAGAACGCCAGTAACACATATCGAAAAATCATTTGAAAGAACATTCTTTGGCATTTATTTTTTGAAGATTATGTCTATCAAAAGTTTGCCGTTGCTACGTCGCAGATGGTCCATCCGTTGAGTCCAATTTTCGATGACTCGTTCGAACACTTCGACTGGTAACTGGCGAATGACACGCGTGATGTTTCCTCCAAGGCCTGAATCGAAGCGGGTTTGTCCGCATAAACTTTAGACTCTACATATCCCCACAGGAAAAAGTCTAACGGTGTGATATCACACGATCTTGGTGGCCAATCGACCGGCCCAAAACGTGAAATTATGTTCTCACCGAAGTGCTCTCTCAATAAATCCATTAATTGATGCGATGTGAGGGAAGTGGCGCCGTCTTGCTGCAACCAAATGTCGCCGAGATCACGAGCTTCAATTTCAGGCATCAAATAGACGGTTATCACGGCACGACAATGGTCGCCATTGACGGTTACGTTCGCACCGGAATCATTTTTAAAGAAATATGGACCGAAGATTCCACCGGCGCACAAACCACACCAAACCGTTGTTTTTTCTGGATGAAGTGGCAGTTCTTGCATCTCTTCAGGTTGCTCTTCTTCCCAAATGCGGCAATTTTGTTTGTTTACATACCCATTGAGCCAGAAATGGGCCTCAGCGCTAAAAAAAAAATTTGTCTCGAAAACGTTGGGTCTTCTTGGAACTTTACAAGAGCCCATAGAGCGAAGCGATGTCGCTTAGGAAGGTCGAGCGGCTTCAGTTGTTGCACAAGCTGTATTTTGTATGCTTTCAACTTAAGATCTCGACGTAAAATGCGCCAAGTCGTTCCATACGTCAGTCCGGGTTGCTGCGAACGGCGCCGAATCGACTCTCCACGGTCTTTGTTTACACTCTCAGCTACGGCCTCTATATTTTCTTCACAGCGTGCTGGATGTGGTCTATTCGGTCGAATATTATCCAACAATAAATTCTGGGTCTCAAAATGGGTGATGGTGTTGCGAATAGTACGCTCAGTAGGCCGATTATGTTGACTATAAATTGAGCGAAGTGCACGAAACACATTCCTTACAGAACGTGAATTTTCGTAATAAAGTTGAACGATTTGTAAACGTTTTTCAGGCGTAAGTCTTTCCATTATGAAATGCCAAACAACACGAAACAAAAATAACATGACAGCATGACACGACTCACATGTCATCTGTCAAAAAAAGGCCATTGAAAAAAGTATCTCTACTTGAATCACCCATTATATAACCGTTTAGTAATGACTGGTTCAGTAAACTCCTTAGCCCATCGTTTTATAAAAGCAAACACACCACGAGCTCTCTTCACCATCATAAATATGTGTTTCCTTAGATTTAATTTAGGATCCAAAAGTATTCCAATATCTGAAAATTCCGATACCAATTCAAGTTGATGTTCACCCAATGAAAAGTTAAATAAAGCGTTATCATTTCTTGAAAAAACGCATAGGTTTATATTCAGCCATGTCACAGAGTACAATTCCGTTCGGAATGATTCCGTTCGGAACCGAAGAAAACATATGTGTTTCTTGATAGAAAGTATATATTGATAGTTTTTTGGCCTTTAAGATACAAAAAAAATGCCATTCCGTTCATAAAAACAAAAATGGTTTCACTCCGCAAAGTTTTTTCGTAATTTTCTGAAACACCAAAATACGAAATGAATTCCGTTTCCGAACGGAATTGTACTCTGTGACATGGCTGATTATTTTAAACTGAGTTCCATTAAATTAAGCACGCTCATTCAAACCATGTTGCATCAAATTTTTTTTCAATTTTATTTTCATAGCTGGGTTAATTCCAAAAGTAGTGTACATGAGCATTTTTTTTTTTTTTTTTTAAGGTTGAGGAATTCATTCTCTGAAATTGTTTACTTGCATTAAGATTTGTGCAGATTGCGAAATTACTTTTAGTTTCTTTAAAAAAAATTTGTTTTGCTTTTTTATTGCATTTTGGTGAAATATTTTCCGGAATGTCACTTTTTACAAAAATTTACAAAACTAAGAAATTAATGCAAACATGTTAGAACAAAGCCTACTATCGCATTCGTTCACTTATTATTTACCAGCTTTGGATGTTTTTCTTAAAAAAAAACGGGTTAGTAATAGCAAAAAGTTATTTTTCGAAGAGATTCCAATTATTTTTTTTTCCTTTTATAATTCAAGAATTAAAAAAAAGTAATTTTTTTACAAAAATTTGTTTTTGTGCAGCTTACATTTAAAGTAACAAATTTGCTTCAAACAATTTGGAAGAAATTGTTGTATTTTGCTGGAAACTTGAAAAAATAAAAAGTGACAGTAAAGAAAATCCAATTTAAATTTCAAGTGTAACGAAAACTTAAACATTTATTCATTATTTTGTTTTTGGTTACTGTTTGTTTTTTCTTTTTTATAAAAACGAAACAAAAAATAAAAGTAATCCAATTATATTAACAAAAAATTCATGAACAAATCTATTCATCGGAATCTGTGAATATTTCATAAAAAATTGATTCCCGATTGGTTTTTTTTCTATTTGTTTTTATCTTTACATCAAAAGAACTACAGTATTGAAATCAATCAGAATTTTCGAGATATAAGCTTTTAAAATAAAAAAAACCTTTTTACTTAAAAGTGACAGTAAAGAAATTTGTGATATTTTTTTTGTTTTTTTCTTCTAAAAAGTTATTTCACGGAAAATAAAAACAAGAAAAAGTGATCAAAACTTCGTAATATATTAATATACATTTTTATTTATTTTATTTTTTACGATTTTTTATTAAATAACTGTGTGACAGTACGGAAATTTTTAGCTGTACTTACCATCGTGCGATTATAAATTCACTTGAAAACACCAAATAATTGATTTTATTATTTTATTTTTTATCTTAATCAATTTATCACTTCTTGCACTTTTTAATAGCGATGCACATAAAGCAAACGAAACAGCTCAAGTAATGATTATGACTTAATTAAAAAAAATGTGACATTACGGAAAAAACGCAGAGACAAAGTAAAATTAGAACGTCAAAATGACATTGATAACATTTTTCAGGTAAAACCAGGAAAAAGCAATAAAAATAAATACAATCATTGAAAAACAGTTGAATTTTTTATTATTGTTCTATTGTTTTCAACTCTTTTTCCATGTTGCTTAATGAATAACATGTGTGGAGACAGGTATATTTGTATGTAATAGGCATGATATACAGTTAAAGCACCATTTGCACAATTTAGCAGAAAGTTTTACAATAATAACAACTACTTTTGTTTGTTGCTAATTATTTTAGAGCTTACTTGCCGTTTTTGTTTTTTTATTTTCTTTTACATGAAAGAAATAAAAAGCTTGAGACGAAAAAAAAGCATTGTGTTTGGAATTAACCCAGCTATGAAATATCTTCACATCATCGGCATACATTAAGACGCTACAATATTTAATTACGCATGGCAAGTCATTGATGAATAAGGAAAATAAAATTGGGGACCCATGTGGCTACCTTGGGGCACTCCAGAACTTACAATAATGTTTTTTGAAGTGGTATTATTAAAAACAATATTTTGTTTTCGGTTCGTTAAATACACAGAAAAAAGTGTTTTATCAATTACAAAAATGGTTTAGAAAGTATATAAATTTAATTAATGTGATAATTGAATCAATTATTTTTTTAGTTGAAAGAAAATTAAAAATTTAATTTGGATTTAATTAACATTTTAGTTGTTTTGAAATAAATTTTCAATTAAAATTATAATTAAATAACAAAAAATCTTAATAGACTTTTTTCGTTTAAAATAAAATAATTTAAACTTGTGGAATTGCTGTTGGGAATTGTCGATATTTATTTAAATAAATTAACATATTGTTTGAAATGGCAAAGTTTTTTGATCACTTTTTTAATTAAAATTAAAAATATCATTTATTGAAAATATTTTTTCAAAATTTTAAAATTTTTTGGTAATAGGTGCAAAATCAACTACTTGTTTGCTTGATATTATATATATATATATATGTTCCCGAAGATCCTATAAGGAGCATAGGGCCCCAACAAAATCTCTCCACTTTGATCTGTCCATCGCAATTCTTTTCACTTCGTTCCAACTGGTGCTAAAAGTTGTTGCTTCAGCTATGACTTGTCTTCTCCATGTATGAGCCGGACGTCCTCGTCTACGACTACCTTGTGGATTCCACTCTATGGCGGTTTTACCAATGTCTGGGTGTTTTTCTTAATGTATGACCTATCCAGTTCCATTTTCGCCTACGTACTTCAGCGGTTAGAGGAGATTGCTGCGTTTCAAACCACAGCCTCTCATTGGATATCGTTTGTGGCCAAAACACCCGAAGTATTCTTCTCAGACAGCGGCTGGAGGGGCTTAATTTTGAAACCATGAGAGAGTGTGGATGATTTCCATATGTAATTAAGTTGGCCGAAAGTTTGTGATGGTTTTTTAATTCTGTGAGAGATATCTGCGCTCGAGCCGCCAGTTGTTGTTAATATAGAGCCGAGATAACAGAACGAGTCTACATCCTCCAGTATATTATTACCAATTGTAAATCTGCTGCTGGTTTCAGTGTTATTCTCATCACCTTGGTCTTGCCAATGTTTATTTTAAGGCCAGCATTCGAGGCCATGTCTGAAAGATATTGCAACTTTGACTGCATATCAAAGTATCGATGAGAGAGGAGGCAAATGTCATCGGCATATTCTAAGTCCTCTAATCTTCCATTAAACCCCCAAGAAATACCCCTATTATCTGCCATAGATTGTTTCATGACAATATCCAATACGATGTTGAATAAGAGTGGAGACATTACGCAACCTTGGCGAACTCCTGTTCCTACTTTTACACTCCTGCTCAACTTGCCTTCGTGAATGATGCGGCAACTGGCATCAGCGTACAGGCAGCTGCTTGATATTATGAATTTGGAATACATTTGGTGATTGGAGAAATTTAATAATTTTTTCTGTGTATGATTTAATCCAATTTAAACTCCCGTGTGTAAGTCCCATAGCATGAAGCTTTATCACAAGTAATTTATAATTGACTTTATCAAAAGCGTTACTAAAATCCGTGTATATGCAATCTGTAAATTTCCTTTTAATAAATCCACGATTTACTATAGTAGTCAGCTGCATGAGATTAGTTACTGATGAACGACCTTTTCTATAACCGTGTGGACAGGGAGATGGTAGGGACGAAATTTGATGAAGAAGATTGTCGGTAACAAACTTTTCAAAAAGTTAAGGGATTGACTTTAGTTTGCTATGTGACACATGACTTACTGCCAGATTAAAATAGCGGAATAATGAAGCAGTCTTTCCACAACTGAGGAAAATAACCATATTTTAAGGATATATTAAATGTTTGCGTTTGAAGTTGAGAAAGGTGACTTGCAAGTGAAAGTTGGTCTTATTTAAAGACTCAAAACTTAAATTAACATCTTAACGTTCTACTTCTACCCGTATGTATCCTATGGGTACCCCATTTTTAATGCTTACACAGAAAAAATTATCAAATTTCTCAAATCACCAAATTTATTCCAAATTCATAATATCAAGCAAACAAGTTGTGGATTTTGCACCGATTACCAAAATGATTATATTGATTACTAAAAATTTTAAAATTTTGAAAAAAAATTTTCAATAAATGATATTTTTAATTTTAATTAAAAAAGTGATAAAAAAACTTTTCCATTTCAAACAATTTGTTAATTTATTTAATTAAATATTGACAATTCCCAACAACCATTCTACATGCTTAAATTATTTTATTTTAAACGAAAAAAGTCAATTTACATTTTTTGTTATTTAATTCTAAATTTAATCGAAAATGTATTTCAAAACAACTTAACTGTTAATTAAATCAAAATTAAATTTTTAATTTTCTTTCAACTAAAAAAATAATTAATTCAATTATCACATTAATTAAATTTAAATACTTTTTTAAACATTTTTTTAATTGATAAAACACTTTTTTCTGTGTTAATAACTTTATTTTCCAGTATATCCATATTTGTGTCCATATATTTCTAGTATAATTTACTTCATCTGAAAAAGAAATTATTTTCTGTAAATCCATTGCAAGTTGCAACAATTAACTAACATAAATCTTAGACTTAAAAACTTTAAATCTTTTACTATTTCAACACCTTGTTGCAACTTTAATCTTCATAGAAAAACTTTAACACATTTAAGTTTTTTTTTTTTAATTTACATTTTGTCTATTTTACTCAACTCTTCTCTCTGGATTCTTTTTTTATACCAAATTTTAAGCAATAGACAACATACATGGATGTATGTTACCACAATTTGTGGCATTATACAGACATATTCATAAGTATGTTCAAACTAATTGTAACATACAGGCAACATATTTAAATATCTTAAGAATAATATATTAAGCAAGCAGCACACAAACACACACAACACTCTCTTAAATATTTACAAACTTTTGTAAAACCAGCATAAAATGTTCAGGATGCATTTGCAGATTATTTGCTTGAATACTCAACATATTTATTTTATTTGTTTGTAAAACAAAAACACAAAAAAAAGTTCAAATAATCAGTGAACAGAGAAAAAAAAATTTATGAAAAACATAAAGCAATTGCAATGTAAATGTGTTGTTAATGTTTATTTATGTTAAAGTTTAATACTCATCCTTCTTCGTAAATGTTTTCATTTTTTTCTTATCATTATTTTGAATTCTTCTTGTTAAATCCCCCAGACTCCCACTTAAAAGATACCAAAACCGGCAACTCAGTTGTTGAGGGGTTTTAATGCGAACAAGTCAATAAGTAAGTCTGGCTACAACAGCCTGTTTTACCATTAAATAATTCCAACCTCTACCCACAAATCTCCTTCCCAGTATCAAGCAACCAGCAAAAAAAATGACAACCATATAAAAACAGACTTATAGCAAATACAACAACAATAATAACAATAATATACTTTAAGCTTAAGGCTTAAGCTATAAATATTACACACACAAGCATAAAAATACACTTATGCTTACATTTAATACTACACTTGAAGAAACTTTTGGGTGTCACTATTTAAAGCACTAACAAATTTATTGATAGTGCACAACTACACCAAATTGGACGGGCGGAATCTGACGAGTGTAGAGCGCGTGGCGCGAAGAGCGAGACGCTAGGACACCTTATCTGCTTCTGTCAGGCCTTCGCCGAATAACGATCCAAACACCTCGTTACCAATGTCATGTTGCGCCTGGAATCCCTGAGGAGCTTTGGCTGGAAAATCTTAAGGAATTACGTCCGTGAAACTGGGTTTCATAACCCCGGACGTAAACCTATCCCTATGGGTGGTGGCAGCACTATCCACCTACATCCCCCCGTTTCTTCTAAAGGAGCGCACAACAGGCCCAATAGTGGCCTAGGTGTATATCGTACAGATATGAGGTTGCATCTTGATACTTCATCCTCCTTTCGATCTAACCTAACCTAACAAATTACTTAAGAAAATACCATAATAATTTTATGTAAGAAAAATATTTTAACCTTTTTTCGCCGACTAAGTACATCCGGTGAGGATATTATCGAGCAAAGAGGCCAATTACGCAGGACAAATAAGTGAAGTAATGGAACGATTTATTTCCCCTTTCAATATCCCAGCATCGTTTAGGTAGGAATAGTATTTTTTTTAATCAGATTTGGTCGACATGTGATTTATATTGAACGGATCTGAATCATTTTCAATACTAAACAAACTTCATAGTCTGTGTTCACACTATGGCCCTATTCATGTATGTGGTTTTCATGGGTAACCGCGTATGTCCATTTTTTTCGATTTTGATGCCATATTGCTTAATTTTAAACGCTCTTTACATGGTTCTTAAAGTTTCTGAAAAAATGTGGTCAAATTCCGATTTTTTTACGTAATGACCAATTTCAAAAAGTTAAATACCTCGCCCATGGTTCGATAAGAAATGTTTTTCCGCTTTCCTGAAAAATTTGATTTTAAAACATACGCCGTTACCCATGAAAATCACAGAAATATTTTGTAATTGTGGCGTTGAAAACTTTAAAACGGTTCGTGAATTTCTGTAGAAAGCAACAACAAAATTACAAAATATTTATGACATTGTTTTTGCTTTCAATGTAATTCTTTGGCGTTATGTTGCGTGTTACATGATTTGGGCCTATGAAAGTTTTTTTTTTCGAAAACTTTTTAAGCGTTGGTGAGCAACAGTATTTCTTTAAGAGAAATAAAATTGGGTACCAAACTCTTAAAAGCCAAGAGACGTTTGAAGGTGATCTTACATGGCAAATGCTGCTCGAACAACGTAAAAAGAATCAATTTCTGTATCGAATTATGACTGACGAAAAGTATCCATAATGACAATCCGAAGGGCAAGTTGTAGCATGTAAACTCAGGCCAGCAAGCCGAAGCAACTCTGAAGCCGAATATTCATGGTGCCAAGGTGCTCTGATGCTCTGTATTATTGCTGACAAATTTTTCTTCTATTCATTGTTCAATAATACTCAATACATTTCATTTACCCGGCGTTTACACATGCAAGTGCAAGTTCGAAAAACTCAATACACTCACAAATTAAAACACCATCACATTTTTCGTACTTGCAGCCCAACTTCCAAGAGAATTTGCTTGCAAGTAAATTTTTGACACTTGTAGCAAGTAAAATGACAAATAAAGAAACAGTGTTACCGTGGATGCATTTGGTATCAATTTACTAGTACTTAGTAATAGAAAAGTTATGTTTATAGTTGATTTTCTGTGTGTTTTTAAAAATAAAAACAAAATAAAAAAAACATTACTACAAAGCAACATATCTTCATGGTATTTTAAAACATAAATTGCAAGTATTTAAAAAAAAAATTGTTAATCAAAATATTTTCTCAGAAATTTTATGAAATCGGTAACTACGGCAATACTGAATTCACATATTTTAAAAATAAACATAATTTTTTCATCAAGATGGACCAAAAATAAAATAAAGAAATAATTAAATTATTTATATTTAATATTATTAAATAAATTTCGTGATAACATTAACATGATAAGTTTTCTTTTAACCCAAAAATTAAGCTTTTTTCATAAGATGTTTTCGCTTCGAGAACATTTGAAAAATAAACTTACAACTGACTGTGTAAACACTCAAGTTACTTGCAAGACTTTCGGCTATTTCTTCGACATTTTCGTTGATAATACATATACACTACTTGCAAGTAATTACTTGCATGTGTAAAGGCAGGGTTAGGTACTCATAACTTTTAATGGGTTTGTTTTTTACATTTTAATAAACGTTTCAAAGACAAACACTGTTTTTTATACACTTTTATATCACAGGCCTGCAAAATTTGGAAAAAGTCGAGACCTTAAGCTTCGTTATTTGGTTGTCAGATCTAACAATTTTGTCAGTAAAATGCGTTAATATTGTCTTACAATCGTGCGAACAGGCAGTTGTCAGTCCATTATAAGACTGCCAGCTGACAATAATATTGTCAGATATCTGGCAATCGCTTCAACACCCTTAGTTGTCATTGTTATATCATTGCTACGCGTTGTAAGATTATTTTGTATTTTATCTGACATAGGCATCATTGTAAGATACATTGGCAACGTTGCAAATACATCCGCATCCGGGATGAAAAAATGTAGAGACGGCTCTTGTACCAAAATGGAAAAAAAATACAAATTTACAAAAATTGTTTTTGTTTATAGTACAAAATTTACAGTTTTTAAAAAAGACAGAAAGAACAGAGTTATAACTCTCAGGTGAATTATTGTGAGGTTTGATTTAAAATGTAAAATAAAACACATATGGGGTATTCACAAGGTGTGCTATCATGGCTTATTGTCATAATGTTCTAACATTTTACAATGGTTTAAAAATATTGTTGTTGGCTTGTAAACAAAATGTGTCTTAAATAAATAGAACGTTGCTTGCTATGTTTATTGTGCTGTCGTAATTAATAGCACATTAAATTATGAGGGGTTGCTCACAACAGTCGTATTTTTTCATGTTATTATTTTAAGACATATGACTTTATGACACCTTGTGACTCCCCCAATACAATTGAAAGTGAACTTAAAATATTATCGATTAAAACAAACATTTTTGACATTTACGCACGAAAAGTGAGACATAATACAGTAATTTTGTATCATGATAACGCTCGCCCACATGCTGCAACAATTTTTTTAGATATAATTATTGTTTTTTAATCCAAATTTCGATACATATTTTTAATTAGGCCTAAGTTCATTGAATTAAATTTTTTATTAAATTATTTTTATGAAGACAGGAATTTTACAACATGAAATTAATTAAAATTTATTTATAATTTTTCATTCTTGACTGCGCTGAGAATTGAACCAGGCATTCACGGACAGGTTTGCCCTGACTAGTTTCGATCGTAACCACAAAATCTTTTCGGAGGGGTTTGCCGTTTTACTCACACCGCCATTGAAGACGGATGACGTCAATAATCAAACATCAATCTTTAAATCAAATAGTATTTAACCTTGGTAGAGCGAAATTTGCTTTGAATGAATAATTATCTATTTTAATTGATCTACATGTTCTTCCTTACTTCTTGTTTTTCGTACTTTTTGCCAAGAATTCTTCTTGAAATTTTTGTTTTTCATGTTCTTGTCTCTCTTTTTCTTGTTGACCTTTTTCAGCACAACTTGAAGGACAAATGTAAACAAATATAAGGACAAATATAATTACTGTTCTGCACTTTAGACCAGACTTTGCTCATCTGACTATTTGTTTCAATCGCTGCATTCCGCTTTGGCTTAATATGTTTTTAGCTGCCAGAAAGAAAGGAATATGGCCAACACTTTAAATATATTTATATTATATCAATGTTTCACAAAACAATAATGCTGTGTATTTTGTCAAAGTGAAAAAATAGACCAATTTTCGGAAAAAGGCCAACAATATAAAGTCCGTTGCAAAATGGTCTTAATTTACCGAGCATAATGATTTAGATTTTCAGCCTGTTGTTGTGAAACAAGCTAGGGTTTTTAACGTGAATCAAATCCGCAGCCCCTATTCATAAAGACTAGTTTATTGCCCACTAGTCTTTGGATCCTAATAAAACCAAAATTCTTAAATCTTAATCACCATTTGAGAACGTTTTCTTTTAATTTTGTTAAGTGTGTTTTTGAGCAACTACTGTTCCCGTCTTTTCAAAGTCTTATTCACACAAAAGTATGAGGAAAAACTTCTTCATATTTTTTAACATTGATTTTTTTAATCTTTAAGGAAAATTTTAAGTTGTTTTATAATATAATATGTTGTTGTTGTTTTTGTAACTGTTTTTAAGTACTTATGTACATTTACGTGCATGTACTTTTTACTTAAGTTTATTTTTATACCCTACGTTAACTTGGTATCACATTTTAAGCACATAATAATTTTAGTAAAAAAGACAGGATAAAAAAGATTTTTCCATTTTGATCTAGAAAATATTTATAACAGATAGATAAGGATATGTTATAGATTATATTATCGGCCATATTCTGGAATTCGAAATCGTGTGTAATTAAAATCGAAAGAAATTTTCAGTTCAATTGTTTGGAAAATCACCGCAGGTTCTTATGATTTCTAGAGTTATTATAATAAATATAGGTGGTACTCAAACTATGGCGTATATAAAACGGAATATTTTTTTGAACCTTTAAAACAGGATCGTTTTGAAAATTTGTTCGATTTAAATTTCACTCGAATTCGATTATCAGAACATGGCTGTATATCCTTATCTGTCCTCTGTCTTTTGAGATCAAAGCTTAAGGGACTCCTTAAAAAATCTACGTAAGGACGAATCTTATCTTATCTAGCCTGTTTTACTAGAATATAGGACAAAACAACAACTATTTAGCCCCATTTTAAAAAACACTCTATGCACAGTAAATCGCAACCCAATATTGATATCAAGAAATAATCCGGTGTAAAATGTTTTCGTTGAAATCTAATTGGAATCACTTATTAGGTGGTCCACACAAAAAAAATTCTTCAAAATTTTTCACCAATTAAAGCATTAATCAAAAATTAAATCAGTTTTAATTAAAAGTTTTATCAAGTGAATTAAACGTTTAATTAAGTGAATTAAATGTTAAATCAAGTGAATTAAACGTTTAATTAAGTGAATTAAATGTTAAATCAAGTGAATTCAAAGCTTAATTGATACCATTAATTTGTTGGGTGGTGTAAATTTAATTCATTTTTTAATTAATATCAGAAAAATTTTAATTTAAATAAATTTCTATTTTTTTCTGTGCATGATGAATATTATTTTCAAATATAGTTTTTAATATCTCAAATATTGTTTTATTTAGTCTTTGGAAGTTGGTCCAGAATTAAAAAATTAAAAAAAAATCCAATATAAGTTAAAACCCTACAACAATATGTTGCACTATAATTAACCACAGATGACACACATACTCAGCCCATCATAGTCGTAGGTTCATTATTGACCCTCATTTAGATATAAAAATCACTAAGTAAAATCTCTTAAGCCTAGAACAGACGGTGAAATGAAACTGCAACGTCTATTTAGTTTTCCGTTCTAATTGAGTTTATGCCTATGACTCCTTTGCGAGACCACACATGACGAGACTCTTTTGAAACCGGGCTGAAACGCATTTGAAATCAGTTTCGTTGAAACCGACGTGCAGGAAACTCGTTTCATCTGTTCTCACAGAAAACCCAAATGATTGAGATAATTTCATCACATTGTGGTACAATTTATCTTGCGCTGTATGTGGAAAACGATTGAAATTGGTTTCAAACCATAGTTGGGGGTAGTGCACTAAATATTGATTTCAATCAGCATTTCAATCACTAAATAAAACTGCAAAAAATTAGTTTGCACTATTTTTTACCAGCTTTAGTGATGATTGCTAATTTTATAACTACCACTAAAAAAATTTTGTGATATTGCAAATTTTTTCACTATCACTAAACGAAGATTGAATGCAAAAATGTACACTCAATTCAAATAGTGGAAAATGTGTACTTGCAATCAAAAGAGCTGCATATAAACAGACTCTCATTAAAATTTAAAAATGTAATTTTGTATTTGCATGGTTTTTATGACATGCATAATAAAGGAAATTAACATGCCAATAATTTGCCAATAACGGATGGCCTTAATCATGAAAAAACAAGTTTTTTGCTTGCAAATTTAGTGCAAAATTTTAAGTTTCACTCAAATGAGTGAAGAGCAAAAAAGTTGCAAAGAACTGATGATTGCTTTTCATAAATCAAACTATTTGTTTTTTTAATGCTACATTTTTTAGCATTAATATCACTCATGTTTAGTGAGGCTGCTAATTTTCAATCAGCACTCAACAACAACAAAATGATTGCAATAATTTTGCACTATCACTTACTGTGAGTTGCAACTGCAAGATTAGTTCACTACCCCCATCTTTGTTTCAAACCAATACCTTAAAAAGTTTTCATTGCAGTTACAT
The DNA here is from genome assembly GCA_943735925.1 of Pollenia amentaria. Lineage (NCBI taxonomy): Eukaryota > Metazoa > Arthropoda > Insecta > Diptera > Polleniidae > Pollenia > Pollenia amentaria. The sequence goes on along the minus strand of OX031010.1, from coordinate 173,823,811 downwards.
TTCAACGTCTGGGCCTCACTGTTATAAATCCTGCTCCCCTAGGGGTGTGCTTAGCATCTTAAGATATTCACAAGCCCTTATAGGGTATGCAACCAGTACCCTTACGACGGCTGGGTTAAAATTGGAAAATCACCGATCAAAGCTAGTCAAAATTCCGACCTGCTTACCCCGGAACTTTAGGCCTGGTGTGGTTTTATTGTGGCTGCTACGATCGTGGGTGAGCAGCAGATCTCCCCAGGTGTTGTAGGTAATCAAGAGAAGCTCCTCCATTTCAGCAGTGGACGTCAGATAGCTAAAGCTCGTAAGTAAGGGGTGAGTGTGAAGGTTTCTGCGACTCCAAAATCTTAAATTGCTACTTGAGAAAAATTATTGGAGTGACAATCTCACACATGGTGGCATTAGATCACAGTCATATTATACCGACCAGGCAGGTGCTCACGTTAATCAAGAACATATTCACGATAAATATCTGATAAATGCTATCGTGAACTTGATTCTTATTTTAAAAATTTCCATACTGAACTAATTGCCCTCAATCGCTATTAACGCAGTTTGATTTTAAATGTCCTTTGTTTTTGTTTTTATTAACCCTTTGTATTACTCATGAGTCTCGCCAGACCTTTTGCAATGCGTTATGAATGAGAAAATCAAAACAGGTGTAAGACGAAGGGTTATGATAAAGATCGTTAGCAATACAATTTTTTCGCTTCAGGACAGCAGAACTAAGTTTTAATTAATCAAAAAATATTATTAAATGTTTGTTTGTTTTCAAAAGACCCGTATGAGGGGGTGAGTTCCAAAATTTCAGTTGCAAAGCAACTCGCAAGCAAATTATTATGATGTTTTGGAACTCACCCAGGATTTCAACAGACTTGAATGTGGATTAGGATATAATTTTGCCGATGTAGCCCAACTAAAATTTTTACTCCATTATTGCAGTGATGTCGTTGCTTTTGTTTTTTTCTATTCGTTTATTTAACGATTATATTATAATATATCTTTTCCTGCACTATGGGCCACAACTCCGAGTGCAACTCCTACTCTAATCTTGATGCTAAATATATATTACTACTGTATTGAAATTTGTTCCATTTAAATTTTATAAATAACAGAAATCACTATAAGGGTTTCGTGATGATCTAATATACCATGGGCCTAATATAAATACCCCTCCTGAAAATAATTTTAGTTCGACATAATGTGTTACGAATCCTGTTATTTTATTCCAGTAAGTCCAAATTGCTAGAAATAAAAGCATAACACTGTCTGATTATTGTCCAATTGGCTTAAACTGGAACCAATTTTTATACTAAAGTCCGTTTTTATAAAGAGTAAATAATATTTTATAGCTCTCGTATATTCTAATTGTCGGCGGAAGGCATCAAAGATTCGGCACAGTCGAATATGGCACTCTAACTTGTTTGAATGCAGTACCTTTTAAATGGTTTAATATAGCAAAAAAATAACTCCGTAGAAATTTCAAAACGACATTTGAAATACTGCATCGCTAATTTCGAAGAATTTTTATTTTGAAAAATATATGAAATTTTTTTTTAATTTTTTATGCCGAACAATTTTGGTGCCGAAGTTGCGAGTTTTTGTGGATACTACGATGCCGACTGCGACTCCGGTACAAAAACCTCAACTACGACTCAACAGCGCTGATAAAAACAAACATCGCTGATAAAAACAAACTCGTTTCGTGTCTGTTTGACAATCCCTTTTTCTTCTCTAACCCGATCACCTAAAAACAAAACATGTCTGAAAAGACAACGTTTAAACTTCCTTAAGGTACCCAGCGGGAAAAATTCAGAAGACCTTCTTTTTTTAGGCCTTATTAAAGGCCTGCTTAAACAACTTTTTGATTCAATTACCATTCTGTTCTAACTGATAAAGAAGGCCTCATAGAAGGCCTCGGCTATTTTGTATAAAAGATAAGATACCCATTCCAGACTCGTTTCTATGAGAAGGGAGAAGAGAAGGAGTAACATTTTTTGTTTTGTTTTTTACCAAAGCAAAAGTAAAAGATATATTTTTTTGTAATCGAGTTGCCATTCTTATGTACCTACCAAAGAAGCGAGAGCGGAAGGCCTACCCCGCAATGACAACGAATGGAGCGAGCAGTCCTTGTTCAACCAAAAGAAGGAGTACAGAGGCCTTCTAGAAGGCATTCTTACTCCTTTTGTTTCCCACTGGGTAGTTCATATTCTATTCAGATTCTATTTCCCATTTTTGACAAAATTCAAGTAACTTGTCCCATTGTGCTGAGCTAGTGTTGCTCCGTATATGTGCTGCTTATTCATTTAATGTTGTTGTATCTGATTTCAATGCTGTGCGTAATTTGGCTGCTGGTTTTTATAAGTATTGCTGTTGTTGTTATTTCCCCCTTTTTGGTACTATTTAGTTGTTAATGTTGTTGTTATTTTAAAAATGAACAATGATCATTTTGCATGCAACTTATAATGGGATTTATATGTTTTGTGTCATTGCTTATGGATCTACTTTAGTTCATTACAACAATATGTTGTTGCTTTTGTTCTGTTGTTGGTGTTGTTATTATTGTTATTGCTGCTGCTGATATTCTTAATGCGAGCGTTGTTGTTGCTAAAGATGTAACAGCGAATTTATAATTCGTATTTTCTTTTAATTATGTACAAAGATAATGGCAACTGTTAAGTTCGTAATAAAATTTTATGTTTAAGAAAAACGTATTAAAATTTAATTAAATTTTAAAAAGGTTAGGCGTCTGTGTTTAGCTATAATTGTGGACCTGAGTACAAAATAATGGTGATAAATAGAAACATTTTTTGAAACTTATTTGGGCAAAAATTTAAATTATTCGAAATAATATTTGTAACTAAAGACTTTTTTCTTGTGAAATGTTTAGATGTGCCTATAATTTAGAACCATCAAAAATAGCAGAAATGAATTGTGGTGTTAAAGTAGTAAAACTTAACAGCAATTTTTCCCGTATTCACTTTTTCGAAAAAATATATACGTTATATTCATATCTACCCGCTGCAAAACTCTCCTGCTATTTTGTCTACTTTTTGTTAATGGAACGGTTGGTTTAAAAATTTGTTTTTTATATGCGTACACAGAAAAAATTAAAAAATTTCTCTAATCACCAAATTTATACCAAATTCATAATATAAAGCAAACAATTTGTGGATTTTGCACCTATTACCAAAATGATTATATTGATTACTAAAACTTGTTAAATTTTGAATATTCTTTTTTTCAATTAATGATATTTTTTATTTTAATTAAAAAAATGATCAAAAAACTTTGCCATTTCAAACAATGTGTTAATTTATATAATTAAATATTGACATTTCCCAATAACAATTCTACAAGTTAAAATTATTTTATTTTAAACGAAAAAAGTCAATTAAGATTTTTTGTTATTTAATTAATATTTTAATTAAGAATTTATTTCAAAACAACTAAAATGTTAATTAAATCAAAATTTAATTTTTTATTTTCTCTCAACAAAAAAAATAATTGATTCAATTATCACATTAATTAAATTTAAATACTCTTTAAACCAATTTTTCAATTGATAAAAAACTTTTTTCTGTGTACACTGTTAAATTAAAAATTGTTTTGCTTCTACTGAAAATTTTTAAATTTTGAGTTTATACCTTCTTGTTGATTAACAGCGATAAATCAAATAAATTAAATAAATTATTATATTAAAAGTCTAAATGGGTTTCTTGTAATTACAGGAGTCCACTTTTCTTTCGAAAAGGACTCAAGTACAAATTTTTTTGAAATGGAGTTTTTTGTTGTTTTTGGAGATACACATATACTTATATATATAATGTGAGAATGAAAATGAATTTTGAAAAGGGTTTATCTCCAAATTTAATTACAATATTTATTTATGTGTGTTTTAGTTAGCAATGAGTAAAACCTTTGCGTTCAACATTTTTACAGTTAGATGTACATAAGTTTTGAACATATGGTCAATTTGTTATGAAAATCTGAATAGTGAACAACGGTTCAGGAAAAAAATATATATAAATTAAAATTAATACACATTTTTTTAACTTAATTTTGACAATGAGTGAGTCCAGCTGTTCGGAGGATAATGTTATCCAGATTGCCGATTTCCAAAATTCTTATGAAGATATTCTGCGATGGCCAACCGACATGTTTTCACAGGCAGAAGTAGAAGATTTCTAACTCATATGTATCTGTATGAAATATTTTCGTTTTTGATATTTTATGAATTTGTTTTTTAGTTTGTAGTCTTAATAAACAGATAAAAATGTACCGAAATGTTCTTATTGTTCCTTTATATTTAAAAGCTTTCGTTAAAAATGTTGCTTACTTTCATTAAAATTTTCGAGTTCATAAATCATTTTTTAATAAGTTTATTTTATCCTAAAATGCAAAATATATATTTGAACGTTATGGATAACCAGGATATTAGTGTCTCAATAAATTGCATACAATAAATTGGATACAAATTTGCTACTAAAACCACGAAAATTTAAATATTATTTTCGTAAAGGGCTCATTTCGGGAAACTGATACGACAATTTTCTCCTTCAAATGTTACTTAAAATAATAATTGATTTTACTATTATAACAGGCTTACAATTTAATGAAAAAATTCTGCTTCAAAAATTCAAATGGTTTAAGAGATATTCGGTTTTTTGTGTCTCCTGAACACTTGTATTTTTGTACTTGAGCCCTTTTAGAAATAAATGAAATGAATTTATTGCATTAACGGAAGGACTGAAAATATTGAATTAAAAAAAAAAAAAAACGTAGAAAATCTAAAGGCGTGTAACTAAACAAGAGCGGAAGGCGGAACGTTTTCTTCAGCGTAGCCTTTACGCTGATATGCCATACCTAAATAAGAGCGTCAGCGTTGTGCCATAAACAGTAGTGTTAACTTTCGTGCCAACTAAAACCCTCATAAAAGACATAAGAAATTGAATTAAAACCGCTAGTTTGACCTAAAAATAGCTAAACAGGGTTGTCAAAACAACAAATATAGCAGCCCTGTTTATTTTAACGCGCTGTCAAAATTAGACTTTCCAATTGCAAAGCGCTACCGTTGCGTTGCCGTCGCGTTGTTTCGGTATGCTACATACAAATTGTATGGGCATGAGGATTTTTGACAGCTAGAAAACGCGTTCCGCTATTGTTTAGGTATGGCTGTTATGGTGTTTTCTTTTCTACAAAAAATGTGACATTTTATTTAAAAATATGCAATTTGGTGTTCGTTGCATTAAAAATGCTTCGCTCTCTAAAAGGGTGGCTTGTTTTATTCTAAAAAAATACCCTTATTAATGGCATAGGCATTGCACTTTACGCCCCGTAAAAATCGAAAGTATTGATAATGCCCTGTAAAAAGATGGCTTCTGTTTATAAATAGGGTTCCCAGACGAAGTTGGAAAAAAATCGACTCTAATCAGGACAGTAAACATTTTAATAGTTATTTTTTCTATAATTTAATAGTAAAAACAAGAGCCACATGTGAACAGAGGGGAATAACTTGAGGACTCAACAGAAGGCTAGAAGATCTCGACTATGCCGACGAAATATGTCTACTATACCACAACTTCAATGACATGCAGGCTAAGATCAATGCAATACAAACAGAAGCAACTTAGGCTGGTATGAAAATAAATATTGCCAAAACTAAGGCAATGAGAATTAATGCTTCTAACAACAGAGCATTCGCAATAGACGGAAAGAATCTTGAAGATGCATCAACGTTCTGCTATGTCGGAAGTCTTCTGACTATAACAGGTGGCTCTGCAGACGACGTAAGAAACCGAATAAAAACTGGTAAGCACTCCTTGGCATTCTTAACCCCATATGGAGATCAGCACATATCTCGAAAAGGACCAAGATAAACATATTTAACTCCTGCATCAAATCATCTCTTCTCTATGGATGTGAATCGTGGAATGCAGCGCAGAAGGATGTCATCTTGCTACAGGTTTTCATAAATCGCTGCCTGCGCAGAATAAAAATATTCTGGCCAGTTACGATATCCAATGAAAGGCTATGGGTCCAAACCTTGCAAATTCCCGTAAATGTCGAGATCCGGAAAAGGAAATGGCGCTGGCAAGGGCATACATTACGAAAACCCGTTGACGATATTGAATGGAATCCGCAAGGAAGCCGCAGAAAAGGAAGACCATCACACACCTGGCGCCGTCAAGTCGAAAGTGAAGCGGCTAAACAAGACAAGAGCTGGAACGAAATAAAAACACTTGCATCGGATAAATCAGAATGGAATAATATTGTTATGGCCTTATGCTCCTACGGGAACTTATATATATATATATATATATATATATATAATAGCAAAAACATAAGAAAGCATATCATCATAATGATAGGTTGTCAGTGATATAAAATCAAAATTCGGTGTTATAAAATTGTTTTTGAAGAAAAAAAAAAGTCAACTCAAAAATCTGATAAACTGGGTTTTAACAAATCAGCAATCTGGCAAAGGTATTTTCTTATTTACATATTTTATAAAAAACAAACTAAAGAAATTGGAATTTCGTCATTCATTTTGTTCATTTATTTAATATCAATCTACATATTTAAAAATTTTGGTTTATGTATATTTTTTTTATATATTTTAATTTATGTACATATTTTTTATATATTGTAGAACAAACTTTTTGTCAGCTGTTAAAAACAGGCGGTCCAATTTTGTGTTTTGTTCTCGGCCAATAAAAAATTGCATTATTACAGGGTCGGCATGACATTTTATGCAAGTACCTTTTAATAAGGTGGTATTTTTTTGTAGAAAAGAAAACACCATTAGCGAATTTTTATCCGCTTAACACAGTATAGATGTTATATTGAGAATTTAAACACAAATATCAATAAAGTTTTTAATAATTAATTAATTAATTTAACACGAAATATTATTAGGGTAAAATTAGATATTTGAAAAGTAGTAAAAAATTCAAGGTAAATTAAATATAAATGGACATCTTCGATAAAAACGGCTGACAACGTAACGACTGATCAACTTAAAGTTCAAATGACTACTGCACTGTTACTGCTGACCGAGAAACTCTCAATCCCTAACATCTTCGCATCTTTAAACCTGACACTCGCTTTACATAGATATACATGAGTTGAAAGAGGAAAAATATATATTTGTAACAGTGTAAAATTTGCGCAATTAAAAAAAATCAGTTTTCCAGATTGTTGGGAATAGCCATACAAACTCCAAAAACTAGTTTTTCGTGTATATCTCGAATACGCTTCTTAAGAAAAATAAAAATTAATGCCGTATTCATGTTCAGCACCAGTGTTATTGACAATCGATGGTAATTTTATGAAATAAAATGTTAACAAATAGAATCTGGGAATTTTATTTCCCATGTTGAGTTTAATTTTTATATAAATTCGAATAAATTCTGAAAGTGCATAGAAACTATTCCTGGAATATATTGGAGGAATAAGACTATTACAGTATGAAAGCTTTATAAATTGTAATTGGACTTGAATACACATTCGAATTAATATAAAAATTTGAAATAAAATGTTCTAAATTTGACAACAAACTAAGCCGGTTGCATTGTATGGAATATCTATAAGCGTCCAACAGAAGTCGTATAGCTTCCATGGTCTTCAAATCTCTTTATTGCATAACATTTCAAAACATAAAAAAATAAAAATCGTAGTAGAAATAAGTGAATTTAATTTTTTGAAATATCATCCAGTATTTGTTTTCACAATTTTGAACGCTTGTTGGTATAAATGATCTACGGACAGTTCTTAAAAAATGTAAAACACATTTTATGAAGATTCTTTTTTGCCGAGAATTCTTGGGAATTTTGTTATATATTGGAACCCTGGCCGATATCTATGGACAATTCTCTTAATATGGAAAACATATTGGAATACATTCATTTTAAGAAGAATATTATGTGTAAATACCTGAAGGTATAAATCCTAACATCATGTTACAATTTTGAATAGACCTTCTAGGGCTAAAAAAGTTCATGAAATTTCTTAAATTCCCAAAAAAGAAAAATCGTTCTCGGTTTCAGTTAAGCAGTTGTTGAAATCCACGATTGTTGCGAGCAAAGAAATAACTAGACTGATGCCCGTAATTTCTACTAACAGATATCTGGTCGTGTTCGTACCTAACAGTTATCTTTACTTATCCAGTAACACTTTTTTGTCAATTTCAACGTTAAATTGGCCCACGGGAATTAACTATCGAAAATCGATGGTTTAAAATACACTACACTTTACCACGTAGGTAAGAAATAGGTTTTAAAATACGTCACACAATAGATATCTACACACAGCTAGATATATATTTGTAGAAATTACGGGCACTAGACCAATATCTTGTAATCTTGATACAAAGCCATCGTACATTTTAAAGTTTACGTGTATTTTACAACTTTAAATTAAATAACTTTATATTTTTCCTTAATATCATTCAACATAATTAAAATTTTTTCTCTTCTTAAAAACTAAATAAAATCTACCAGCTTTAAAAAAGCCATCTATATTGCAATATTCCCGTTGGCCTGCTTACAAAAATGACACTCTGCCTTCGGCGGCTAATTAAATTTAAGCCATTGAAAAGTTTTTTCTCTTTCTACACCAGAAAATACAAACCGAAAGCAAACAAGCAAAATCCAAAGCTTTTCCTTTTTAACTTTTTCATTCTTTATTATTTTCCACTTTTCTTTGTTGAAAACTGTATATGTGTGCGGCTGTAAATCATTGTACTTCATCATAATGCCATCTTAGAGAGTCGTATTTATAGGAAAAGGAAACTAAATCAACAAAAAAATGAAATGGCTTGCAAAGAGTAAAAGAAAACGGAGCGAAAAGTATTAAAAAGCAACAACAGCAAAAAAAAACCTACATTGACCTTAGCCATTCATTTTCTTTCATTAAGCTCATTTTTCTTGTTTGTATGAGTTTGTTAAAACTGGTCAGCCCAAAGTCCCCAGACAAAGCTGTAGTCCCTAGAGACGTTAGACCTTTTTTTTTTTGCCATTTCATACTTAATACGTAAATACAAACAAACATTTATACAAATAATGAAAAAAAAAAATATACAAAGAACTACTTTACAGAAGCAACAACTACACAATGTTGCCATAACTGAAGGAAAATCGTTAGAGCTCAATTTCTTTTTCTATTGGGTGGACAGAGGAAGAGGAAACTGTGTTTAATTTTCTATGTCAATGTCCTGGAATCCGGGGCATTAGGGAAATATACCTGGGAAAACTGGTGTTGGCCTGCTTGGAAGATCTGTCTACGATAGAATAAATTTCGCTTCTTCTCTTCATTAGGAAGACGAATTGGTTAAACTCTGCAGTGACTTCATCTAAGTAACTGCTCTTTAGGATGGGCATTAGGGCTGGATATCACGAAGGACCACTGAAGGACTAAAATGAGCTCTCTCCCGTTGGCTGCTCAAAGAACATACCTTACCTAACCTTGGGCGTACAGAACTTAGAAATGAGGCATTTTGTCAAACTATGAGCATATGCCGCAAAACATTGATACAATTGGATGATTCACAAAGTGTGCTATCAAGTCATATCGTCATAAAGTACTAAATAATATTTTACAATTGCTTAAAAAAAATATTGTTGTGTTTCAAACAAAATAACAATTGTAATGCTCTGTTCACTGATTCGTCATAACTGTACAGTAAATATCTAAATTATAAGCGTTTGCCCACAGCAGTCATATATATATTTTTGTAATTATTTTAAGACATATGACTTTACAACTTTATGACTACCTTGTGAATCACCCAAATATTAACTTTTTTTAATATTTACCAGCGTAAATATTTTTGCCATTTTTCTGGCCACATAGGATTCCGCGCAACAATTAAAAAAATAATAATTAGAAAATTAACATTTTTATTTAAATTTTTTGCTTACAGAGCCATTTTTGGCTTGTACTGAATTTTTTTTAAGACAACGTTGGTATATTTAAAAAAAATTCTGGTAACACTGAAATGATAACAAAATGCTTAAAAATATCTGCTAAATATAATAAATATAATAATTTTTAATACAAAATTTTATTTGGTTAATTTTTCAAGCTCGTTGCAAACATTTCTTTGTGCAACATGAATCTCTGCCAGATTGCTAAGTTTCCCTTAGAATCGTGTAGACCATAACTAGTAAAAAGATGGGGATCTTTCTATACAAATAAATTCTTCAAAAATAAGCTACTCATCCGCTTAAATAGGATTAATTTATGTTTATTTTTTTTTTTTTGGTTTGCTCTCTTTTTCCAACTCACTTTTTTTAGTCATTCTTAGTAATTTTATAATATTTTTTTTTTAAATTTTTTTATATTTTGTCTACCAACATGTTTTATTCGTTTACTGACATTATTTGAAGTAGGTAGGGTGGCCAATATATGAAAGCTTCATATCGTCAGCTCATTATTTGCTTGGTGCATATGTCAAAAAGTCGTAGTGGAGAAAAATGGCAATGAAGGTTTACATGAAGTTTTCTGAAAATGTACCCGATAGAATTTTGTGGCATTTTCACCGCTGCTTCTCGCATATGTTTTGAAGAAAAATTTTAATTTTTGTGAACGTTCATGAAAAAACTTAGAAGTTAATAGTATTTTATTGAAAGTGAAAATTATTGTTTTGTGCCGCATACGCCACTTTTCTAACTCTATTTCTAAACAGTAGCTTTTTGTGCTGCATAAGCTTACTTACTGCTGTGTATTGAGTTGACATATTATACTGGTAGGTATTGCTTTTACAACTTTTTTTCTTTCGGCAATGAAGCAAAGCAAGTGTGGAACTTATTTGGCACGTTTTTTTATGAGGTATTTACAGCATTCACCAAACATTGGCGTGTAGAGCAAAACAATACTTAATAAACTTTAAAATAGTTGATATGAGGCAAAATTAGTGCTTAATATTTTATAAACCATAAAAGATTTCGTGAAATAGGTTTTGGATTCTGGAAGGGGGTATTAACAATATATATACCCCATACATTACTGGCGGTCACCGGTAGGCGAGTTGATAGTGAGCTAGTCTATCAGCGCCTGTATTGTGGTTCGATTCCCGCCAGAAACTCTGGTTTCTTTGCTGCAGACTATCGTAGAGCTTCGCAGGATTAGCATAGGGAAAACATTTTTTTTAAATGGCCGGTAGGTCAAACCAATAATGAGCTGACGATATGTAAAAAATGTTTTATATGGAATGTGCTACAATCAGGAATCAGTTTCAATTTAATTAAAAGTAACTCTTAGTTGTAAATGTGACAACGCCTTCAACATAAAGTTTCGCTGCAATAGTAAGGATTCCCGTTAGTACCTCCCGTGTTGGCCCCATGGTGCTCAAAACACTGGAGGGCCACCAAGCTTCCATTGGTGGCAAGATTGTCACGTTAAGCCATAAACTCACACATACAGATGGCAAATTAAGATTATGTATTTTGGCAGAAACAAAAGAACCCCTATTCCATGGTGGATCTTTACCACTTGGTGGCAAATTATGCTTAACAGATGGCAAATTGAGTATATAATCCGGTAGAATTACACACTCGCCTCTTGTTTAGGAGCTGAAGATAAAAAATTTCCGTTGCTATAGGAATAGCCAGCAATATTGGAAGCGAACACTCCATAAGTAAAAAGCTCTCTTTCAGCTCAAAACTACTTTTCCGTGACATAAGTTCAACCCATGATAAGCACAAGATCCCCAAAAGGATATATGGGAAAAGCACTCTTTGTGGAAGAGAATTCTCCTGCGAAAACACATTCTATGAGAGCAGTCAATTTCTTCTTGACCCTCGGCTCTGGACACTTCATTCATTCACTCCAAATCCAAGTCTCACCCATCATTCAACTCAGCCTGCTCCAATCTACTACACTGATAGAAAAAGGCATCATAACGCTGATGTATTTTGACATCAGTACTATGACAAGTTTCTTCGTTTTTGATCCCATGACACTTTTCATTATTTTGATGTCAGCAGTAAAGTCACTTGGCCAAATTGTCATCAGGATCAAAAATTTAATTTATGTCATCAATAGAATGACATATTGGCATCACAGAAATGACGAATCGGATTCGGTTTTATAAAGCTGTCATCAGTGCGATGACTCAGTAACATCAGAGAAAGGATTCATTAGGTTTAATTTAATGACAAACTATCATTAAATTGAGTCGTTGTAATTGAGAGAATATTACTATTTACTTACCCGTTACACATGTTTGTGTCACTTTACCGACCTTTGTTTACAGAAGAACTCTTAATTATAAGACACCAGCAGCGTGGCCGAACTTTGAAAATTTGATGTATTTAATTTAATAATTTAAAAAATTAAATATGGGAATTTTTGCTTCTAATTGTACTTTTTAAACATGAACATAATGTTAATAATACAAAAATGTGACATCGAAGTGATGTCACTTTAGTCACAGCATAGATGACGCATAAAATATGACAACATTTTATGATGACGTTCCTCATTTGTAATAATATTGATGTCACAATTCTGATGTTAGGGCATCATCAATATGAAGATGCATTTTTCTATGAGTATAGTAACCATCACCAGTACCTCAACTTTTCGTTGCTTTTGGCCCTAGCCAAGCGCATCGACCCTTCAATTTACTACTGAATCTTCACAATAACCAGCATCACCACTCTACTTCACTACTCATCATCCACGGTCCCTCAACCTTTAAATCTTTGCATTAAGGCTGTTTTTGATTGGGTAGCCCGTCCAACCGACACCGGCCCTTCATGTCCTTATTACTACTTAGTCTTCATCACATCCACCTCTTCATCGTTACCCATTTTGATTTTCACGCAAAGTGTAAAAGGAGTGCACAAGCACTCCTCCGCTTAAGACAGCATTCCTCTGGGGGCCTAAACAAATAGTCCGTCTGATACCGAAGTACCATGTCTGTCTACTGCCTGCAATTGTACCAGATAAAATTTTTGGTTAGCCACGACTTCCACAGATTGTTTTATATCAAAAAGCCTGTTAGTTTGATTAACTGCCGAATGCCAGGAATTATCTGCACGGGATTTATCCGCAGAATGTGGGAGCAGAAAGTGAAATATCCTTGCTTGGGAGCTGTCTTAAATGTACTGTTAAAATACAGCAGTTTAAGTTGATTAGCAAGAGCACATAGATTGATCCGCCGACAGATGAAACTTCCCATCAATCGGTAGAAAATCAGCGCTTATAGACCACTTTAAAAGATCCCCTTTCCGCGGTAGAAAATCAGCGCTTATAATCCACTTTTTAAGATAAACTCCCTCTGAGAATTAAGACAGATAATAAAATTCGAAGCACTTTGGTCGGTTTTTTAATATTAATTGACCATTGCATATTAATTGACCTCTGGACTGCAGTCTGAGCTGTATGCCAAGATTTTTGGAAGATGGGTGTATGTCTGTATCTCTGACAGATCATGTGGTTATTTCGAAAGGATCCGAAGGAGTTTTTGTCAGTCAAATATTTTTTTTCGTTCATTCTAAGACATTTTTTTTATAAGAATCCTAATATTAAGTAGTATTCAGTGTCTTATTCTGTGCTATTTATTATTGTGGTAAAATAAGTATTGTGGTTATTCTATTGAACTGTTTAAGATTTTTAATCCAAATTTTTAATATTTTATTCAGGCTTAAGTTGATTAAATTTAATTTTCATTAAATTTTTTTTTTGTGAAGAAAGGAATTTTTACAACATGAAATGAATTAAAATTTGTTGATAATTTGGTAAAACTTTATCCTGCATATGGAAAAATATGCAAAAATATGCACTAACAAATCGGTGCCATAATTTACAAAAACCTCCAAAACGGATAAATATATTGTTTTAGTATCCATTAGTTTACGGTTTCCCTGACGAATAATAATTCTGTCCCGAAACTTGCCACGTATAAGTTTTATAAGATTAAAAAATTTGTAATGTTAGATTTTTTGGAGATTAGTTAATAATTTATCACAGATCGCATATAAAATCCACTCCTAAAAATCCTAATTCTTGTTGGAGAGCGTGAAATATTCAGAACAGCCGAACATGGCATTCTTACCTGTTTTCATTACTCCAGCTTTCGCTAGCACAGTCCTGCACATGTTGGAAAATAAAATAAATCTTTCTTCAAATTACTGTGTGTAAGTTTTACTTATCATTCTGGTTATTAGCGCTGCTGTTTTACGTTCAGACATTTTCACATGTGAACGTTCGTTGATTCACATGTAAAATGCTTTTATTTATTTCAACATCCATTTAAAAGCAAACAGACACATTCTCGAATAAGCACAGACACAGAATTATTTCGCCGTTCTAACAGCTAAATCCTTGTTAGCCTCTTTATGTCTGTTGATGTGTGGGTTTGGCTATTTTTTTTGTGTTTCTATTTCTCTTTCCTTCTGGTTGTTTTTTGATTTTTGGCACTGTTTATTTGTTTTCGGTAACATTTTTCATTATCAGTACAAGCTTAAGCAGCTCCTCTGCAGTTTACATTTGTAAGTAATTTAGTAAAAAGGACATTTGGTGATTTGTTTGCATTTTGTTTTATATATTTTACTTGTATACGGGATTTTATTTATAAACACCCGAAATTGAGTTGAATGCATAAAACGGAAGTGTGAGTTTTTTTTAAAAGGAAATAAAAAGAAAAGAATCATGGAACAAGTATGTCAAAGAGAGAGTAGACATGTAAAAGGATTTTAGTGTTAATTTTTATAAAAACAAATATAGTTAGCCAAATATTTAACGTGCTTAGTGCCAAATATGAATCTACACCACATTCGAGTTAGATGATTAAATATGTAAAAAAGAAGATATTGAATTTAAATCTGCTAAAATTTCAGTAGGAATATACTTTTTAGTAAATTTGTGATATTGACAAATTTTCTTCAGTTCAACGAATGGCGTTTTTTTTTAATTAAAGGTGGTGAATATTTGTTTGCTGGCTTGCCGTCTTGAGTAAGCTTTTAATTCAAGACACATTGTAGACCCGAAATTTACCATAAGGCCCATTAAATCCCACTTCCGGAAATAACTTTCACCCTATTACTGATTCATATATTTCCGAGCGAAGACTTTGTTCGCTTAACTTCCATTTAAAAAAAAAGCTAATTATAAATTAATTTTTGTTTTTGTTTTACCTAAGCGAACAGGCCATTAGAATTTATATAAATTTTTGCAACTCGATAAAATTCGTTTTTTTCATAACGTTTTAAGAAGACTTCATTCTCCACAAGAATTCTTATTTCATTTAGTTTTTTGCTATTGAAGAAATGTCTTACATTTTTCTATTCCTTGAAGAAAACTTTACTTTTTAAAGGAGTTTCATCCATTAAAAAAAATTGAGCGCCATCTAAGTCTGTCTAATTTAAAAACATTAAATATTATTAATCATTTTTTATATTAAAAAATAAAATTTTTTAAATGCATTTATAATTTATTATAATTCATTTATTTTATTTCTAAAAGTTTCCTTATAATGAAGTTGGATTTTTATAATCATTTTGCAATTTAAAAAAAAAAAAAATCTTTAAATTTTTAAAATCTTAACCTTCTAAAATATTTCATTTCAAAAACAAACAATCCATTGCATTGAACTTTATTCAACCAAATTATAACTCATTTGTTCTTAACGACTCCTTGTAAATTTAACAAAATCATTAACAGAAATTAAAAAAAAACAGGGGAAAAAGAAGAAAATCACTAAACACCTTCTGGTTTTTAAAAGCAATTAACCCATGTTTATTATGGCAACAGTTTGTTGCCACACACTTGTACAAAACAACCACTCAAACAGACACAAACACTCCATTCTCGCACTTCTTCTTCTTCTAATATGTTGTCTACTAAACATTGCAACACTTAAGAAATCAATGAAAACCATAAATAATCAAAAACAAAACACGAAACATAATCGTAAACTTTAGTGATTTTTCTTCTAAATCAATTAAAGAAAAAAAAAAAAAAAAAACAAGTAAAAAAGTACGGTCGGTCAAGGCCGACCATTTGATACCCTGAGCGACAGTTTATGCAGACAAATTTACAATATTGGACCAGCAATTCGAATTTATTTTATGAGGTCAGAATTCATGAAGGAGTGGTTTGTGTCAGTTATTTATGTCCATATGTCTTAAAGCGATTTAAGAGATGGGATTTTATATGGGACATATGGTCAATTCTGGACCAAACAGAACAATATTGATACGACAAAGAAGTTATTAAACAAGTTATCATTGTCAAATGTTATATCACTACTAATATTTAAAAGGAATTTATGGCATTTAACGCTTTTTTCGGAAGGTGTATTTTTATGGAAATTATGGTAAAATATGGACCGATTTATATCAAATCTGAGATGGTTTATGTTGGAGCAAAATATATGTGGCCTTGCCATCTTTAATCTGAATAAAAAAAATAGGTTTTTATAGGGCTATGTGAAATTATGGACCTAGTCTTGCCATTTTCAATAGACTTCGTCCTATTTTTTTTATCAAACTATCTTCAAAATTGCGACCTGTACTTTAAGCACAAGGTATACAAGACAACCAGCAGGACAGACGGTCATGGTTATATTGATTCAGAAAGAAATTGTAAGTCGATGGGTATATACGAAAAGGTCTAAAACAACCAACATAAATTCATAATACCCAGCGCGAAAACTCAGAAGATCTTCTTGCTTTTTTTTTTTACCACTCTGATCTAACTGATAAAGAGGGCCTCATAGAAGACCTCGGCTGTTTTGTATAAAAGATAAGATACTGATTCCACACTCTCTTCTATGAGACGGGAGAAGGGAAGGAGTAGCATATTTTGTTTTTTTTTTGTGGCCAAAGCAAAAATAAAAGAATTATTAATTAGTATTGTGGTTATTTTATTGAACTGTTAATGGTTTTTAATCCAAATTTAGATATTTTAATTAGGCTTAAGTTCATTGAATTTAATTTTCATTAAATTATTTTTATGAAGAGAGGAATTTTGAAAGATGAAAATTAATTAAAATTTTTATTGATAATTTTTCAGTCTTGACTGTGCTGAGATTAAAAAAAAAAAAAAGAATTATTATTTTATCCAGCTGCCATTGTTATGAGAATGTGTGTAACAAAGATATGAGTATGGAATGGAGCGAGCAGGCCTTGTAAGTCCAAAAAGTAGGAGTACAATGGCCTTCTAGAAGGCAGCCGTACTCCTTCCTTTTCCCGTTGGGGCTCTGTCCCTCTGGGTATAAAAAAAGAAATTAGAAAGTTTTGTCGGGACAGCCCGATCAGAGAATACCTTACACCACTTTTTATGAAGACTAAATCCCGCGAAGCTTTTCGCTTGTCTGCAGGAGACAAGCAATTATTTTACATAAGAGAGATAAAGTTTTAGAGATTTAAACATTTTTATGAAATTTTTTCGTGTCAATGTGATATTTTACGGAGTGTTTATGGAATTTATGATGCCATACCACCAGATAATTTTGTCAAGATATAAGGATTTTTATACAAATTATTTGTTTTTATTTATTTTATTTATGGGAGTTTTATATCGATAAATTTTCGAAAGGGGAATCTGCACAGAAAAAATAAAAAACTTTTTCTAATCACCAAATTCATAGAATCAAGCAAACAATTTGTTGTTTTGGCGCATATTACCAAAATGATTATATTGATTACAAAAAATTTAAAATTAGGCACTAATCATGTTAAACGCTAAGTGGCAATGAAAGCAAAAACAATGTCATAAATATTTTGTAATTTTGTTGATGCTTTCTACAGAAATTCATGTACAGTTTGAAAGTTTTCAACGCCACAAGCTATGCCCCCTATCAGACTAGGCAAGTTACTTGAGCAAGTCTCTCGCAACTAACTTGCCGAGTCTGAAAGGGGGCTATGCAGCTGTGATATCGGTAGAAAGCAACAGCAAAATTACAAAATATTTATGAATTTGTTTTTGCTTTCAATATAATTATTTGACATTGTACTGCGTTTTATGATTAAGGCCTTTATTAAATATGGACAATCCCCAACAACAATTCTACAAGTTTAAATTATTTTATTTTAAGCGAAAAAATCCATTATGATCTGTTGTTATTTAATAAATATTTTAATTCAAAATTTATTTCAAAACAAATCAAATAATAATTAAATCAAAATTATATTATTATTATATTATCACATTAATTAAATTAAAATACTTTTCAAACAATTTTTTTAATTAATAAAAAACTACTTAAAATTTTTTCTGTGTATATGGGGGCAATAGCTAACGATTTTTATTAAGAGAGCTCATTGATATTAGGGATATATTCTGTGAGAACCGTGTAAAATCATGGATACATTTTAATTATTTTCGATAGGCTTCGTTCTTCGGCAGATTGTCTGCCGACCAGATAACCAGACGGACATGCTTAGATCGACTCAGAAATTGATTTTTAGTCCAGAACTAATATGTGTAAGAGTTACAATTTTCAGCACAAACGCATAATACCGTCCCCTTCTCTGATGGTGTAGGGTATACCTGATTGTTCTTCATTAAGATGACGCTAAGGAAAAAATAAATTAAATATACAATCATAAATAAAATTCACTTTTTTTCTTAAAGTTTTTTTAAAAAAGCAAGAAAACATTAGTCGGGTTGTTCCATATTGTTGTAGGTTGGTTGCTCCGTTTCATATAGCATCCAACTCATACAAACAGCATTTAATTTAAGTGTTTTAACTATCAAGAGTACGATTGATGTTCGTTAGTTGTTATTTTATGGTGTTCTTATAGTTTATATTTTTGTATAAAAATATTTCATATCTTTTAGTTGTATATTAATGGCAGCCACTTCGAGATTTTCGAAAGTATGCTGAATTTATACCGATACACAGTGGGATATTAAGGGCATAATACATTGTCAAACTGCTTAGTAACAAGCTTGTGTACCTGCGCTTGAAGACATATTAAATCAGAGTTCTAAAAAAATTGTACACTAACGTAGTGTACTTGTCTTACCACACAAACTTCAAATCTTATTTTTTTGTTTGTAAATTTGAACACAAACAAAATATTGTACACAACTATTGTGAGCTGATGAACACAAACACTTAGATAACTCACTGAACTTATTTTAGAGTCCGTGTTAAGTTCTTTTGAGGTACTTATTCTGTATTTTTTAGTAAATACGTAGTTAACTTTTAGCTAACATGATATGTTTTTTTATTGTCTGCGTAGCTAACATTTATTGTACTTACTTTTTTTCAATATTTTAAATAATAAATCCTCTGTATGTATGGGAAAGAAATAAGAAATATAATTTTTTAATGGTTTGTTTTATTTATTGAAAAAAAAAAAAAACCTAAAATATAATTTGAAGTTGAGTTTGATAACAGGGGTGCAAAAATATAAGAAACATGCAAAAGTTTACTAATGTTTTAAGAAAATATAGTATTTATTAAATTTTGTTAAAAAATTCAATTCATAAAATACAAGATCAGTCATAAATTTTTTTGTGTACAAATTCACAAACAAAAATTAAAAACTGTGTGGTACTTTAACTTGCTGTACTTTACTGTTTGTTTTCGAAATCTTTAAAGATGAACCGCGGAAATGCACGTTTGCTCTATTTACTTTTAATTTACTTTTGGGGTATCTAGTTGCAAAATTTTTATGTTCAAAAATTAAAAGTTGTAAACATATATTTAAATATATTAAAAATTATATCCACCCAATTGTTCCAAAATTGTTTAGAAAATTGTGTTAACTCAAAACTTTGCACACTGGGGCTATTGTTTAATTAATTATGCCCATCCTACCAAAGTGGAGAGGGTATAATGTATTTAAGCTGATGTGCTTATTATATAGAAGTGTTGGTCCTAGAGCCACCTTTTAAAATAGCAATTGACTGAATATAACTTTGTAAGTCGGTCGTCCGTCCGGCTTGCTGACTGGTTCGTTGTATGTCCTTGTTAGCATTTTACGCAAGCTATACGTCGCAATTTTGGAGATGATATAATAAAAATGGTAAGAACATGTTCAACATTTGTAACATTTATTCTAGTTTTCATAAAGTCGAAGCTGATTGAAACTGATGAGAATTAGCCTATAATTTTACATAGACCACATACAAACTTATTTCCGGAACAGAGTCTTTGTGCCCATAAACCACTTTGTTATGTTGATATTTAGATAAAATTAAGCCCTTCTTACATCTTACCATATTTTATTGGAATCAGTGTATATTTGACCATACACAGAGAAAAAAAATCAGTGTAAAATCGTTGAAAACAACAATGATTTTACATTATTCGGTAGTGATTTTGCTTCATAGTTACTTTAAGTTAATTTAATATGATTCTACAATAACTTGCGAATAAAATTTTTTTTCATTTAAAAACTTTAGTTCATGGTAAATTAACACTCCAGTTAAGTTAGAGCAAAATGACATTGATATTGAAATAACACTACGATGAAAGTAATTTCAAGTTGAAACGACATTAATTTGAATTTGATTCTTGTAGAATTTAAATGTGAAATACAACTACAGTGACAACATATGTATTATTTCAGAACAGTGATGTCCAAAATGTAAACTGTGGTTGTATTGCTTCATATTAGTATTAATGAATTAAGAGACAAGTATTCTTTAAAAAAATATAAAAAATATGTAAGCATCCACCGCAAGCGCACACGTCACTTTAACTTGACAACTGAATTGTGTACTCTCGTGGGCTAAATGATAGAATGTATGAATGCGTGTGAAGAATGTGTGTGAATTAATTTCCGCAATTGTGGTATGGGATGGACATCAATGTTTCAGAATAATTTTTAACACTGACCGGCGGAACCAGAGAGAGAGAAAGAGAATATTATTTTTTATTTTCCTGTTACACATCTTTCACTTTTTTGTATTTCCCTTTGTTTACAGAAGCACTCACAATTAAAGGAGTGGAAAGGACACCAGCAGAATGGCCCAATATGGTTTTCATCATCTTTCTACTTTCAAAATTTTATGTATTTATATAAATAATTTTAACAAAAAGAATACGGGAATTTTTCTTCTTTTTCTAAATTATTTTAAACGCGAAAATACATAAAATGTACTCGTAAGTTGTTCTTCTTGCAGTGCTGTTGTTAATTCTTTACAAAACAAGAAAAACAGGCTTTTATAGATTCAATAATGAACAATGCTATTTTATATCCTTCAATTAAAATAATTATGCAACAACGATAATTTTAAATAAAGACTATGCTTTTGCAGAAATTTACTATGATTTTCAATTAACATTGCGCCATGTTCATTTAACATTGATATTTTTTTCGTTGTGAAGTTCCGATAAAAATACAACTCCCAAAAGCCACTTTAAATTCCACAACTTCCTTATTAATATTGGTATTGATATACCGCCTTATTAAAAAAAAAATAAAACGCGGGCCTAATCGCCGCATTCCATATCGAGCAAAAAATTGAATTGAGTAAACTATCGTATTTTTCTGCATACGTACGTATCGAATAAAAACTCGAAAGATGTAATTTCTTTGGTTACTCGATATCGATTGCTATCATCTCAAATTACGATACATTTCGAGTGTCTTGATACCCAAATAAAAAATTTCGCTCAAATTTGCTCGATATCGTATTCGGTACCCCAGGTTTATAAAGGGGCTATTAAACAAATTTTCATAGAAAAATATAAAAACATAAGACTGGTTTATAAAAGGTTTATGAAATGGATTTTCTTTGAAAATGTAGTGTCATAGGGGCTTAACAAACCTCTTTTATCCTAACATACAAACTTTCGCATTTATAATCTTAGTAGGATAAAAAAAGTCGTCAGGATGCTCTCTGAACTTTGAATTTTTTACGTTTTCCATAAACACATTTTTAAATTTATTTAAATAAGTAATTTATCATCGCACAGCCTAAAAGCCTGAAGCTAAAAAGAAATTTGAACCGGAGGTTAAACGCTCGCGAAATCGATCCACTAAGATGGACTTTTTGGAAATCCGAATGTTTAGCGGCCAAAAAAGGGTAAACACGTGTAAATTCGCTAACCTCATATCTCCTTAGCTAAAATATATAAAAAATAGTACTTCCAGTACTTTTTTAAACTCCGACCCTTTTGGGGAGTAAACGGAATAAATCCAGTATTTCAGAACCTCATTTTCACTCCATCTATCATTTAAACCAATAGACATTTTAATAAAAATTGTATCACATTCGTAGCTTATCTAAAAAATACAAATATAATTTTGGTACTTTGCAAAATTTGAACGTTTAAGGGTTAAAAATTGTACATATATTTGGTACTTTTTTACAAATCATTCTTCTCCGTTCATTGACATATACGTATGACATTATGGGGTTTCACTGCAATATTGAAATGTTTGATCCTTTTATGAGGGGAAAAAAGTATAAAAGGGGGAAATAAGGGATATAAAATTGCGCTCTGTAACGTTTTCATTCTACATGTGGTACTTTTCGAATTTTCTATAATATTGAACTTAGAAATATAAAATTATACGTGCAGGGTACCTGAGTAAATGAGATCCTATGAGATGAAAAGTTGTTGGTAATTTGTGGTCAAAATCTAGAAACTTAAACTGTGCGTAAATATGCCCACTTAAAAAAGGAGACAGACGCTAAAGAAGAAGCGGGTTAAATTCTAGTTTTAAAAAAAATTTAATAATGAAACAAAAACTAAAGGTCACAGGAAAAAATAGTTTAGTCTACATCGACAAAACATTCTTAGAAAATATCAAATTAACCCATTAGAAGGCACTGTACTCAAATGAGTATAGCTGAACTGTTACTAGTTTCCAAGCAAAAATAAATAATTTTTAATTTTTGGGTATAAACTTATAAGTCTGATTTGTGTCGCGAAAACAGTATGAAGGTGTGTTAACTGTTTTAATAATATAGGAAACAGTATTAATTTTTTTTTTTGGGAATCATATTAGAATAACTCACAGACAAAAAACAAATACTTATGTATATAAAAAAATAATAAAAGTAAAACAGAAAAGAACTGACTGTACTCATTTGAATATAAAGACATGCATAAGTAAAAAAAGTTGTTTTTGTTAGATTTGAACTATGAGTAGAGAACGAGTAACGGCCCAAAAGTGATTCTAAGATCTTCAAGAAGCTGTTGATGGCCTATTATCTGGTCTCTTCTGAGGCTGTGGGAAAAATCGCCCAAAGAAAAATGGCCCAAAAAAAGAAATGAAAAATCGCCCAAAAAAATTCCATGTAAAATTGGGCCTAAATTCATATGAAAAGTGACCTAAAATTTTTGGGCTATTTTTCGTTATTGTTGGGTGATTTTTCGTTTTTTAAATTTGGTGATTTTTCATTATGTTGTATGAAAAATGGCCCATTTTTTTGATTTTCTGCTCTATGGTATAACAAACACCGGCTTCGCTTACTAAAGCTTCTCTGCACAGCCGGCCTTTGGCCGGGCGCAAGGATTTTCTCCTCTATGGTATAACAAACACCGGCTTCGCTAAGTAAAGCTTCTAAAATCTGCCTTGTTTCCAAATGAAAGCCGACTATGCAGAGAAGCTTTAGTTAGCGAAGCCGGTGTTTGTTATACCATAGAGGAGAAAATCCTTGCGCCCGGCCGAAGTCCGGCTGTGCAGAGAAGCTTTAGTTAGCGCAGTGTCCATGGACACTATGAAACTTTTTGGAGAGTCATAACGTCCATGGACACTATGACACTGGACGTTATAACATGCCACCGGGAAAAAATTCGTTTTTGCTTTTTGGGTCATTTTTCATTTTTTTTTGGGCCCTTTTTCGTTTCTTTTGGGCAAAATTTCATATATAATTTTTTGGGTCATTTTTCATGTTCTGTTGGGCGATTCTTCATTTCTTTTTTTGGGCCATTTTTCTTTGGGCGATTTTTCCCACAGCCTCTTCTGACCTATTTGGTTAACATGTTGTCAGAAATCATTTGGAAAAGCAGAATTGTACTGCAGGAAATCGTCGTATTAACTTTTTTCTAGCTACGATCTTTTGGCTGATCTTGGGAATTTGGAGTACCGTATGGGTCAATGTTTGAATGCTTATCTCAAGATGGGGCTGGAACTATCCCAGTAAACTACAAAACCAGTTACAGTGCATTTTTTGCTATATAAGAGAGAGCTTCAAAACACTTTGCATTAAAAAAGAACGTTCTGAAAATTTTCATATATAAGAGGTCAGTGTACTCAGTTAAAAAAAATTTTTTTTACATAATTTTCCATTTTATATTTTTTTCAATACTTATTTTAATCAATAAATAAAGTTGAATTTAAAAAATTATGGTCAAATGAAAATTTGACCTTTAATGGATTAACGTGAAAGTAATTTAGTAAGCGACTTGATGTGACAAGAAGTTAAAATTAACGTGAATAATATTTAAAACTAATTTACAACAATACTGAATGAGTATTTCTATGAAAAAATTGAACAACATTTTTTACCAGGATATAGTAGAGTGTATTTTATTTATTTTTTTTTTGTCTATTAACTTAAATTTACTTACTTACTTATTTTAAAAATTATGTAATTTCATTTTATTAATGAAATTTCTTCTTTATTTTCAGGTAATTTTACAAACCTATTCATTTTACGTAAGTAAATTAATACAAAATTTTTAAAAATTTGTAAACCGTAAATATTTGCTAGAATTTAACTTTAAAATATTTTAGTTATTATGCATTGGTCCTAATGTGTGTAACAACTTAAAATATTGGTCATACATCCACTTTAAAGTATAAACTATATGCTGAATCACTTTCTGAATCGATCTAATGCTGTCCGTCCGTCCGGCTGGCTGGCAGTCTATGTAACCTTGTGCTCAAAGTACAGGTCGCAATTTTGGAGATCATTTGATGAAATTTGGTATATCGGTTCTAATGGGGTGAATCGGTTCATAATTTTATCTAGCCCCCAAACAATCTGCTTTCCGGAATTGGGTCTTTCTGCCCACTATCAAACAAATTTAATTGAAATTTAAAACATAGATAGATCCATATTTTAATGGACACATAAGCTATGAATTTTTTAAAAAAATAGGACCACGAGGGGAGATAATGGGCAATTTCTGACTTTCAGAAGCTATCAAACCGATTTTAGTGAAATTTAAAACACAAATAGATCCCTATTCAAATAGCCGCATTAGCTATGCATTTTCCAAAACTACCCAGCTAGCATTTTCAATCGTCTAGGAGTCTACTGGGAATCTCATGAAGAGTGTTTTTGATCGTCGACGAGCTCAATTTTTAATTGTAGACGATTCCTCGCATGGGAGAAACTCTTACACGTGCTGATTCGTATGAGAGATTCTTCCATAACACAGCAAAAGACTCTTATATTAATCCTAAAAGGAATCGTTTATGATGTATGTAGAGATTATCTAACGAATCTTTCAAAAAACATGCCAAGAGGCGTATGAGACTCACGTAGGGATTATTTAACAAATTGTAAAATGCTCAGCCATATAACTGAGTAGACCCAAATGAGAATAACAAGCCTGTTTTTCATGTCAAAACTTCTAATATTCATACAATTTATATGAAACAAACCTTAACGTCGCGAAATCAACACCATCCTGCAGGAAAATCTTATTTTACGGATCCTTATTGAAATTGTATTGGCAATAGAATTTTCATATTTCAAAAACGCTCGTAATTATGTAGCTCAGTAATTGTTAAATGACTCTTACAGAGAGTCGAAAAAGGTTCATTCCAAGATTAAAAACGAGCGTGTCAAAAATATATTAAAAAGTAATAAATAAAAAAAAATTAGATGTTTTTGTTTTTGTAACTCGTCAGATAATCATCAAAAGGTTCTTTTATGAGTTGTATATTGAACATAATCGTCTAACAAACAGCCTATGCTAGCTGGGTAGGTCCCAAATGGGTAGGTACACTTGCAAAAATTTGTTCTTATATTCTGTGGTGTAGGGTATCATATGGTCGGGATGGACCGACTATACTTTCTAACTTGTTTTTCATTCTGTTTGATAATGTGCGTTAGTAGGTGAGTAGGATGGTGAAGGGAATTAAAGATTCGCCACAGCCAAATATTGCACTTCTACTTGTTTTACATACAATTTAGCCCACTGTGCGGTGCCTAAATATGTCTTTATTTTGCAGCTTTGCCTGTATATTACAGTTAAGCTTTTAGTAGGCATTTATTGAATTTTTCAACCTGCCTTCTTTCCTTCACTTAATCTTAAATATTAAAGGTGCTTTCCACCAGAATGCAGTATAAAGTCCCAAATGAAAAAAAACAGGGGCATGTATGCTCAGTATCTCTAACACCTTCTTAGTAGATATAAGAAATTCTTTAGAGAAAAAAAAAACATTCCACTAACACTCGACTACACATATGAACATCCAGCATTCTTTGGGTTTGACTCTCGAGTTCATGCCACAAACACGTTGTGGATAATGTTTGTCTTACGCTGCTTGAAAAGATTTATAGTGTATTAAGTGGCAAACACATGTATTATCAGGTACAGAAAACAAAAAATATTTATAAATTTTAGTGAAATATGAATTAACAACATTTGAAACCATTATGAGTAATTTTATCAAAAATAAAAAAAAATAATCCATAAATGAGTCAGCCAGTTTGGAGTGCCTCTTAATGCATGGGGTCATTTTTAGGAGACCCTTATTCTAATGCCAGCCGTATTCCAAGTTTACTGTTGGGGGAGGGGAAACAAGATTTATGTGTGAATAATTTGGAAATTATTTCAATTAAATAATGTGCTGCTCGTATAGCAAATTTATATGAAATATTTAAAATTTCTTACTTTAATAAATAAGAAAGGGGACGTAAATGGGGTGTATATGGTTTTTATTAGAGATGATAAGATGATATTTGAAGTTATTTTTTAAGGAATTTTGTTTTTAAAAAATGTATAGGCTTCGGCATTTAATTAAAATAAAATTTGAAAAGAACAATTGTGATTTTTTTATTGAACTGTTGGTTTTTTAATTGAAATTTTTAATATTATTAAATTAGGTTCAAGTTTATAAAATTAAATTTTCATAAAATTATTTAAGTGAATTTTACAACATGAAATAAATTAAAATTTAATTGATAATTTTCATTCGTGACTGAACCTCGGGTCGAATTTACATGTTACGAGAATAACCATATTCCAATCATCAGAATTCTTTGCGGTTCTACCGTTTGCGACACTGCGGCGTCTGCCAGTCTATAGTCAAACTTCTATCTTTAACCAATGGTATTGGTGGACCGAAAGGAGGAAATATGTAACTAAATTAAAAATAGATAATCAACTAACCAATACCGTTGGTTAAAGATTGTTGCACAAATTTGAAATGGAAAGTCAAATTGAAATGAAATTTCATCCATTAAATGCGGTGATGGGAAGATTCTAAATTAGTTGGCACGCGGAAAAAAATTGTGCCTGCGATACGTCGAATAATTTAAGGCCTCGTTACTCTTACGTAAACATATACATCGATGATCAGCTGTTCCGTTTTCCTTATTAGGTTTATGCATTAAAATGTACTCTTACGTTAACTAGGCGTTGCGTTGCCAAGTTGGCGTTTTTACAATATTTCGTTTTCCCTTATAGACAGAAAGAAAAAACTCGTACTAAATTAAAGTTTTTTCTTCTAACTTCAGTAGGAGTCGTTCTTAAAAATTTAAGTACGAATATCACTACAAATCAAAATGGGATAACTTCCCAGTAAAAAAATGTGTGTTTTTTGAAGCACTTAAGAGAAGAAGCGCATAATCGAGCGCTTCAATAAGAGAGCTCTTATACAGCAGTAAATGATAACGAATAAAATGTACAAAAAAACTGCTATTTAAGTACTGACTACGAAGAAGGTTTAAAAGCGAAAAAACAAAATAAAAACATATTATGATCTACGAAAATGATTTAGAAAGGCATTTAAACAAGTAAAACCAAAACATTAATTAATATGTTAATATATCCTCCAACAATAAATTTCAGTATTTTTTATCAATTATTAAAAAATGGAATTAAGCACAACAAACAAAATCTTTTAATAAATAATTGTATTCGCAAAAACAACTTTGATAACAACTTTGATAATAAAATGTTAATATATAGTTAGCCCGAAACAAGCACTTTAGGAGTGCTTTGTTTGCATATTTTATTATGGTTAAAGAAGCGCTTATTGTCAAAATATTCCTCCACTTTACAAAAATCAGGCATCCCATCAGCAGGTTTGAAGCGACTTTAGGTATGAATTCATACATAAAACTTGCTCGTTTTGGAGCACATTTTTTACTGGGTTTCGAAAGCCAATTTGCGTGCATACACATGTGGTTGCAAAAATTTGTTGTTGAAACAACAACAACAATACAAAAGAAATTAAAAAACGATTTGCTTGTTTTGTTAAGAAACAACAACAACATTACAAGAAGAAAAATATAGATTATTTTCGTGTTTAAAATGTAAAAAAAGAAGCAATAATTCCCATATTCTATTTGTTAAAATTATTTAGTTAAATACAAAAAAAATTGCAAAGTAGAATTATTACGAAAATCATATCGGGTATGCTGCAGGTATCTTGTAGTGGAGAACTCTTCTGTAAAAAAAGAGCGAAACAAAAGTGGAACAAACATGTGTAACGGGTAAGTAAATAATACTCTAACCTGTATCTCTGGTTATCTAGGGCTGCGATCGCCAAATCAGGGCGCCGCGTTTTCTCTTTTCTCTTTTATGCTCTTTTGTTACGTACGTGTGCACCAGAGATCAGCAATTAATCGCTTTTTCGCTACTCATACTGACTCATGAAATTTTAAGTATAAGTGAGTAGAAATCATTTAAACTCATTCACACTCACAAATATGAGTGTGACGTCGACTCATACTCACACATTTAAAAATGACCTCAATTTGATTTGTAATTTCAGGAAAATACTTATAATACTCACATTGATTCA
This sequence comes from Pollenia amentaria, assembly GCA_943735925.1. NCBI lineage: Eukaryota > Metazoa > Arthropoda > Insecta > Diptera > Polleniidae > Pollenia > Pollenia amentaria. The sequence continues at coordinate 173,794,904 of OX031010.1, read as the reverse complement.
GCTCATTTAACTCATCCAAGTATATTTATAAGTTTAGTCATTTAACAGTTTCTAACTAGTATAAAATGTATAAAAATATAAAAAAGCATAAAATTGTAAGTTTATACAGAAACATTTTGGGGAAATTACATTTTTTTTATTATTATTGATATTTATGAGCAGGTTGTAAAAAATGGATAGAAATAGTGAGATAAAGGAAAAAATAAATAGCGGAGTTTTCCAATTAGTGAAAAAACGTAAGGGTAGAAGCCCATTGTGGACTCACATTTTGCTTCGCTTATACACATTGAGTTCTGTTGAATCTAAATCAACCACTACATAAATGTTCTAAGTATGAGTACGATAAGTAAAATCAAACTTCTGAGTGAATATGAGTTTCGATCGAATTACAATAAGTATGAGTGCGTATAAGTACAAGAAATTATGAGTCATGATTCGGCTCTACTCACTTTTTCACTACTCATTGCTGATCTCTGGTGTGCACACACATTGTAGAGAATACATACAACGCATACAATCGCAAAATGTAATAGTATATGTTGCCGATCGCAGCTTTAGGGTTAGTGTTTTGGTAGGTTAGAACCTAATCTCACTTTCAGATTATTTCAAGTATGTGTCGGTATTAAACCAACTTAGAAATTCTTGCATCAAGCACAGTTTAAAATTAATTTTTATCTCACTTTTAATTAAGTCCAGCCCATTTTCGGATTATTTTAACTACGGATCAGGGATTGAATATGAACAAGTTAAGTATTTGGCACTTAAATAATCCGTACTTGAAACAAACATTCTGTACTTGATTGAAGGAGATCCGCATTTACCGTACTATTGACACAGCTTTGCTTGATTTAAGTACGGAAGGCTTGTGTTGTCTTTTCAGTGTCTAGATTAAACTTAGGTGGATTGGAATTTTTCCCGAGAAAATCTTGCTTGGAAAGTATGGCCAAATGTGAGCTGTTGCCCTGAAGTTTTACTACTTCGTCCTCTCCAAAAAAAGTACTCTTTAAGCAGAGATTTAGTACTATTTAAAAGTTAAGATTTTCTATCCCAAACTTTAATTCCAAAAATACCACCTTTTTTCCGCTCCGCTGTTACTTTGTTTTTTCTTTAACTATTTAACCCATACAATCGTAAATATCGTAGTATGAGTGTTGTCCACCACTGCTTAAAAAGCAATAGTGCCTAACACACGCGCCAATAATATATGTATACATACCAATGATTAGGTGAAATTTCGAAAAAAATTAGTTGAATCGAAACTTTTCGTATTAGAAATAATTTTTATTTATTTTGTCCTAAATTTCCTTGAAATATAAAAATTACAAAAAAAAATAGGACTTAAAATACATTTTTTCAGCTTTTAACTTCCTGCTTCCATCTTTCCACTATCTAAGTATTTTAAATGTTATAAGATTCTCAAATCTTGTTCTTTTTCCAAATTCCATTTTGTCCAAGTTGACTTTTATCACTTTATTATCAATCTCTTAACTATTTACGTTCCTTTCCACTTGTTTTTCTTTATTTGTTGTCATGCCAACAAAGACAAACAAATTTATTTAGTAGATTGTTGTATTTAGAAATCGTTAGAGCATCATTGACCAAACCAATGAAATTTCAACGTACAAAAGCGTAAAAAGGGAAAGAAGTAAAAACTAAATGACAATAAACCAAAAAACAAGCATCCGTTAAAGATTGTGTTTCCGGTTTCCGCTCTACCTATTATAATACCATATAAACATGTGTGTAAGCAGTATATTTAAGGGTGATTCAACCAAAACGCACGATGTTAATTGTAAATAAAACAAAAAGTTTTTAGAGAATTATCTTACTCTTCTTTAATATGATACTGGATTCTATGACAACTATGTGTGAAATAAAGTATCGGCCAAGTGCTCGCCACGGCTTCGGTGGCATACCTCTATCAGCTGGACCATATTTTTAATGACTCTGAGACATAATTGCGGTTCAATCCTTTAGCCTTTGAATTGTTCTTGGTAACTGAGGTATACATAAACTTGTTGTTTTTAATATCCCTGAAGACAGAAGCCCAACGATGTCAAATCACATGATCGTGGCGGCCTTATTAACATCGCCACGATGTGAGATAGCACGTCCATTGAATTTGTCGCGCAAAAGAGACATTGCTTCGTTGGCTGTGGGGCAAGTGGCAACGTCCTATTGGAACCACAAATCGTCCAGTTCCATATTCTCAATTTCTACGCACTAGAAGTGCGTTATCATATCGCGATAGCGAACACACTGCTTGCCCGACCCCATTTTCGAAGGAGTAAGGCCCGATAACGCCGCCAGCCCATAAATCGCACCACACAGTTACTCCTTGTGGATGCATCGGATTTTCAACAACCATTTGTGTATTCGCATTTGCCCAAATGCGCCAATTCAGCTTGTTAACGAATCCACTGAGGTCGATTATGCTGACCAAAAAAATTACGAAGTACACGAAATGCATTTTGATTTGAACGCTCATTTGCATAAAAAGCTACAACGATCTTAACGCGCTGCTTAATTGTGTACCTCTCTCTATGGTTTAATTTGTGAAACACTGAAACAAAGAAATGTCAAATTAAGTTCGGCAAAACTTTGGGACTGTGAGCAACCCAGACGAGAGAAGGGAAAAAAGATTCCTCAAAGTGAGTAAATCCGAAGTTAGTATGATGGTGCGTATCCTGACTGCTCATGCAGGACTACGGGCATAACTACACCAAATTGGATGGGCGGAATAAGACGAGTGTAGAGCGTATGACGAAGTGAGAGAGAGACCGTGGAACACTTCCTCTGCTTCTGTCAGGCCTTCGCCGAACTACAATCCATCCACCGCGGGAGCCATGTCATGTTGGACTTGGGATCCCTGAGGAACGTTGACTGGAAAATCTTAAGAAACTACAAATTTTCCTGAGTTTACAAGGAACCCTTAAAACGTTGAAATCGAAAAATTAGAGGAAAGGTACTGAAATAAAGGAAAATTCTTAAAATAAAGTGGCATATGTGACAGCTTTGACCGACATTCATGGAGACGCTACCGGTTCCGTGGTAGCGGCATACCGCACGAATGTAGTACCTTGGAGCTCGCCCACTGCCTACAGCAGACGTTCAAATTATTCTTACACGTTAAACAAGACTCGTTCTGGAACAACTTAAGTCAGGATGGAACAACAGGCTTAATTCCATCTGGCCAGCATATTTGATTGTCAAGCCAGCACAACTCAGCTATGTCCAATAATCTTGCCTTCTGGTCCCGCATAGACCGTGCCGTCCCCAACCCATCCCTAGCATATGGTTGAGCTCTTGTAAAGCCGCCCACATATATGACTGCCCATCCAGCCCTACTCCGCGTTTTCTTACAAGTCTGGACTCACCCAGTGGAAATAGCTCAATGTCTTGGACTTGATCTAGCAGAATCCCCCATTTAAATTATGTATATTGGTTATGCTGTTACAACAACAACAATCAACTGCACACGATGATTTGCCTTATAGACATTTAGCATGTGCCTATACGCTGCATTATATCCAAATTTACCGTATGGTGCGGTTTACACGCTGATGGCGTCAGCAGACCTTTTTCTTCAAAAATTAAGCCAAAATTCGCGTTGCAATGGCGATAGTCACCGCTTGATCTACAATGCTTTATATAAAAATTTTGTTGACATTGATCCGGGCGAAATTTGGTTTCATCACGATGTCGCTACGTGCCATACGGCGACCACAACGATCGACTTAGTTAAATCAAAATTTGGCAATAAGTTTCTGTCGAGAAATGGGATTGTCAATTGGCCTTCAAGGTCGTGCGGTTTGATACCTCTCGGTTATTTCCTTTGGAGCTACGGGAAGTTCTTAACTAATGCTGATAAGTCAGCAACAACTGACGACAACAAATGGAGGCCAACACTGTTCGTGTTATTCGTTGCATAGAGCCAGCAATGCTCGAAAAGTGGCTTGAAATTAGAACTCCTGAATGCACTTCATCAAGAACAAACGGAAACCATTTAAACATAAAAATGCCATGTATTGATCTTTTGAATAGAAGATTTTATTGTGCATATTATTTTTTTACAATTTCAAGTTCTAGCAGACTTAGAAAAACACCCTTTACATATATATTTATATTAAATTCTATAAAATGGTGTGAATATCCCTAATATTTACTATCAAGAGTAAATAAAATATAAACACTAGCAATTTGCTCGTAAACCCACAAACAAAACAAATAAATTCTTTACACCATTGAACTTCCGAGATCTTTGCTGGCAGTTTCCGTTTGTGGTTTTTTTTTTATAAATTGTTCACTGGATATGAATTTTTGTGGTTGTTTTTCTCTATAACGAGTGACCACTAAGAAACTAATACTAATAAAATAAAACAAAGACAGGTTATCCATTTCTCAAGCAGGCTCCAAAGAGGATTTTCAACCAAAGGCATTTAATATATAGAGCGAAAAGCGCAGAGCTGCATGACCGTTTACAGTGGGTGATAAAAGTTAAGAAATAATCAAATATTTTAATATTCGAACTGTTAGTGGTAGTGTAAAAGATTTTTATTTTGAGATTTAAATTATAAAATAATTGTTAGCCTTTCTTGGAAATCTATAATCATCTCTAAAGTTGTTTTTCTGAACTTTATGCCTGCCTCTTTTGAAGGAGATGCTTGTTTTTTTATTCATCGCTGCAATTTAGTGCATCTGAGTCCACAAATCGCTATTTGTTTTTTGTGTTGTTATCTAAGGCAATCCTCATCTCAGCATGTGCTTTAGAATTGTGGTCTTTATTGTTATCTAGAGCCAAAATATTTTTGTATTTTTACAAATTTATACTTTTTTTATAAAATAAAATTACAGCTACACACTTGGAATTATAACGAAAAAAAAAAGAAAAACCAAAAAAACTAGACATTGTAGTAAGAAAAATATTGTTTTCCTTTTATATTCCTTCGTTTTTTTCTTCTTCCTTAAGAATAAACAGCATAACAAAAGGAAGAAAGTAACGTAAATCCTTCACTATTAAATTGCTGCTTCAATGCATACCGTTTTCACAATACAAACTCTCACATCTATACTCATCTACTTTCCTTCGCTCAAACACACACATACAATGAAAGTGATATAGTTTTGTACCCTACACGACCACACAAACAAAACTATCGATATTGCCAAAAAATGTTATCTCAAACGTTCTTTAAATGAGGTAAAATGTTCTGAAATATTTTGTTAGTTGACTTAAGGTCCAATAAAATTATCTTATAGGTGTACGGTATTATATGGTCGGCAAAGCTTCGGCTGTACTTCCAAAGGTGTTTATTGGGGGTATGAAGGTAGCCAGGCATAAACTACTCTTACATATTAATCTTTAGTTTAAAGCAGTGTTGCCAGATGAAGACAAAAAATTCCTTTATGGAGGCTTTTTCATTTCTAAAATTAAATCGAAGGCAAAATCGGACCGATATTTTTAATTGATTAAATTGTAGGTTCTCTTTAGCAGAATATTTTGATATACAAATTATATAACTAGACATTCACCCTTATTGTGTCTGGCGTAGTTGCTCTCGAATTTAAAATCTTATGCTACCGTCTAAAATTTTCGACAAGCAAAATTTTGTAAATGTAATAGACTACGCAAAAATAAATGATTATGAAACAGCCTGTTAAAGAGCTGTCAATCAAATCTTTCAAAATAACAAAAATAAAATTCAAATATATGTAACTTTTTGGTAAATAAAAACAATAATAAATAAATAAAAAACAATAATTATTAAATTTCTGTTAATTTATTGTGTTAAAACGTTAAGTGTAGCTTTTTATTTATCCTCTGAAGATGAAGAAAGAACCAGCGTTCAAGAAATAAATGATATAAAGAATCATCTAAGACAGCAATCGAATATATTTCCACTTCCTAAGACTTCGGAATGGGATAAGGGACAATTCAAATCTTTGGGAACGGCGTTCCACTCTTCTTTAATATTTATGGCCTTTAAACTTTTATTGAAGCGTTTTGCCATATTAGATTTTTGCTCTCATATTTCGACTAATTTGGCTGCCACACAGTTGTAATTTTTACGCTAAAATACATATCGTTACCTAAACCACAAAAGGCCCTATCTAACATTTTGAAAGTTTGACAGGAGAAGCAAAAGCTTTTTAATATGATAAATTTATTAGATACCAAATTGTTTTGTGGCCATTTGAGTTGATGCAATCAATGAAAAAGTCGATTTTTAATTTTTTGTTAGATAGGGCCTTTTGCGTTTTAGGTAACGATATTTATGTTTTTTATGAATTTTTGATTTTTTGTTAAATAAGTCGTATTAATAGCAAACTAATACAGGAAAACAAAAGTAAAAAAGTTGAAAATTAGACTTAATTTACTTTTACTTTCTGGAACATGTCTGGTTAAATATGTTTATGCATAATCATTTTTATATTCTTCCATTGAACTTATATTTTAATAACTTTGAGTAACGTCGTGAGCACATATTTTAACGACAATTTTTTACACTTTTGCCGGACACATACGCCAAACACGGTACTCTTTTAACGTCGTTTTTGTAGTAGATTTGAAAAGTTTCGTACTCATTGGCGTTTTTCGTCAACCACGGTACCACTTTTAAAAAACGACTAGTTTTCACCGCAAAAATAGGTGTGATTATCGTCCTTTTGTAAAAGATGACACTGTGCTAGTTGAAAAAACTTACAAGCCGGGTACCGGGCGTTTTAACCTAATTCGGGTACGCGGAATCCAGTGGCACTAACCATTTTTTTAGGTTAGCTCTTGTTTTCGAGATATACCGTTATTTCGAAAATGGAGGAGGTTGCACGACATATATTCGCGTAACACAAAACTGTTTAGTTTTTGAACAAACTAAAAAAATAAATTCTTAAATTTGGCCCCTGCAACGCCTCGCAAGCCCCTATTTGGGTCAACTATATGACAAACCCCACTTTATTTTATAACGCCATCAGTTATTTCTAACATTCATACCAGCTATCACCATACCTCAAGGGGACTCCCATGCAAAATTTTCAATACAGACTGGAAATATGTTGAGGAAAAAGCCCCATAACTGCCAATGAGTCTCCCCTACACTGCTAGAAAAGGCGCCATAACGCTGCTGCATTTTGACATCAGTACTATGACAACTGTCTTCGTTTTTGACCCCATGACAATTTGCATTACTGTGATGTCAGCCTTAACATCACTTAGCCAAAGTATCATCAGGGTCAAAAATTTATATTATGCCAATAATGAGATGATACATTGGCATCACAGAAGTGATGAATCGGAGTCGGTTTTATAAAGCATGTCATAAGTGCGATGACAAACTGTCATCAAATTGAGTCATTGTAATTGACCTTAAATCAAACTGAGAGAATATAATTTTTTACTTAGCCGTTACACACGTTTGTTTCACTTTTATTGTATCCCGCCCCTTGTTAACAGAGGAACTGTCAGTTATAAGACACCAGCAGCATGCCCGATATGCTTTTCGTAAAAATTCTACCTGAAAATTTTGATGTATTTAAATAAAAAAATTAAAAAAATAGAATATGGGAATTTTTTCTTCTAATTTTATTTTTTGAATATGAAAACAATGTTTATAATATATTATATATTTTGTCACGCACTAATGACAGTTTGTCATTGCACTGATGACAGTTTCTCATTGCACTACTGACAGTTTGTCATCGCACTGATAACAGTTTGTCTGTACTGATGTGAGAAAATATTAGCGTCATGACGCCTTTTCTATCAGTATACATAAAAAGTGCCATCGAATTAATGTCACTGCAGTCATTGCGTAGATGACGTATATGAAGCATAAAATGTGACACAATTTTAGGATGACGTTCGTCATTAGATTGATGTCACTTTTTGCCTCATTTATGCCATTGATGTTAGGGCATCAATAATATGAAGATGCATTTTTCTATGAGTGTAGGCGAATAAAATGTATGACAGACCATTAGTTTTTTGTTCTTAACATTTCTCCAAAACATACTTGCACTTTATCACCACTTCTTAGGAGGGCTGCCATACAAATATTGCGTTTTATGAAATTTTTAAATTTAATTAAAATATTTCGTCTTTTGTGAATAAAAAGTTGCAAACAGATTTTAATCATTTATGGCTTGTTTTGTTTGCAACTTCGTTTTTTAAAGTGTGGAAAAAATTAGAGGCAAAGCATCTTTTTAAAATTTTTTTTTAAACAAAAATTCCTAAATTATGCTTAAATAACTTTATTTTTGCCGAAAAAAAACTTTCCTGCGGCTGTTCCGGTAGGCTTTTCATTAGTGAGCTACTCTATTAGTCCGAGGATTGCGTGTTCGATTCCTGCCAAAGACTCTGGTCTGTTTAACGAATTAAAAGTCTCAGTTACTATTGCTCGGTTAATTAAGTTGGAACATAATTTCTTTTTGTAACTCTTAGTAAAGAAATAAATACCCTTGCCGAAAAAAGGTTTTGTCAGCGTCAATAAAATGTAAATATGTTTGTGAGATGATTTCATAGTTGGAGTCAAATTTCTGTCCGCTGAGCCAATTCTTGAGGTTTGGTAATTAAAGTGGCTCGGTTGTCAATTCGAAGACAAGTGAAATGGACACTGCACATGTGTGAAGCTTGCCGAAATGCGGTTGTTTTTTTTCAAATACGCATTAAATCTATCCAATTAATTGTTTTAACTTTTTGAGGGTCGCCAATGTGTACTACAATGCGTGCATACCAATAAACGGTTAACCTGCCTTCATTGCATAACAAACCCTTGGCTATCATTTGCGCCGATTCGCCTAGAGAAACCTGTTTTAAAACCTGTTGTTGGCCAACACCGTATCATGAACATTTAATTGTTTCGATGTGGAGAGCTCAACCGTGCGTTCAGAACTTCTTCCCTGCTTGTTCGGCCGCAACGCAATTCTGTAAATCACTTTTTTAAATTGCAAAGTACCCATATTACTGGTGCAGAGCTTCTATTGTATTTATCAAGTTAAACCTTGGTTTTAGTGATGGTTTTTTCCCCTTTATTACTCCACGTCTATAACAGACATGAGTTGCTGTTATAACATTATGTTATAAAAGCATTGTTAAAACATTTGCATTAACAACCGTGTTATAACATAAGAAACCCTCTAACATGATGAGTCTATACTTAACACTAACTTCATTAATAGTGTTAATGTTAAGCATTTGATGTCAGTTGTAGACTGGGTGTTAGCATAATAAATTTACTTTCTATTTTCTCTTTAAATCACCCAGTAGTCTTCTATAAATTACTGTCAAACCAGCGTTTAAAAAACTGCAGTCAAAGTTGAAAAACTGCCATTTCTTCCACATCTTCATTTGCCATTAGCCAAAAAAAAAAATGTTGCTTATACTTCTGTCATTAAATGTAAACAGTCGCTTTTGATCCATCTTAGAAAGCAAAAAGTTGTACACAAATTTTGGTTTTTTGTTAGACAGTTTTTGGTTGCGACTGCAGTTTTTTAAGCCCTGTGTCAAACACAAACGAAGCGTTGCAGCTTATTAAAATTTTTCAGGACGGATACCTGTTTCCAGGAGCAGTGTTGCCCTCTCTGTTACAAGGCGGGAAATTAAAATTCACGGACTTATTGATCCGCCCTCGTAAAAGTTTCTATTTATAAAATCTGTAGGAATTAACAAAGATAATAACTTGTTACCATCTAGGAAAAGCTAATTTTGTTTAGGCAGTGTGTTAAATAATTGCTGGCAACACTGGCATCAAGTTAAATTTCACTTACAAATGCATGGAAGTGGAAGTGAATTTACTACTCGTTTTGGTACTGGGTACTTTTAGGAGTAAATTTAATAGTCAAAGTACGAGTACCTTCTTTTCATTGTTATATTGTTGTTTGTTTCTTTAAGAAGGAAGGGGAAGGTATTCACTTATTATTAAAAATCAAAAACGGTTTAGTTTTTGAACTAAATATTTTGAAAATAAACTAAAAACCTAAAGTTAGAAATATGGACTTCATTATGTGAAATAAAATCAGAAATAAAAGTACCCACTTCACTTTTTAGATAAAAAAAATTGCTTAGGAAAGTATTCGGTTTCTAGTAAAACTGCATTAACGACAATGAAATTTACTTGTAGATTCTATATGTGGTCGATAACAAGTGCGGTTTTCCATGGGACATGCAGAATTGAGTCAGGGTGACCTCGTAAACTGTTGGTAGTCAATCAGTGCGAGGGCTGCAGGCTCCCGCCAGACACTCTGGTCTGTTTCACGTCAACCGGCTAAAGGTCTAAGTTACCATTGATAGGTTAATTAAGTTATAATATAATTAGGTAACAGTAAATAAATAAAAACGAGTCAAAATGTTCATATGTGACGATAGAAGGGATTTTTATCATTGCGCACAGTGTTAATTGATTTTAAATATCATTTTCAATTAGGTATCATTCCTTAATCGTATTGTAGTTTTTTCTGTAAAAAATCCAATGAAAGAAAGATATGTGTACAAGGTAACGCAAAAGTTATCACTTTATCGGAATTTGCTTTAAGTTTTTCAAATGGCGGTAAATGCCACTTCTGCTTTTATATTTGTGAACATAATTGTTGAAATTTTTTTGCATAATAATTCGTTGGTGGCGTTGTCACCGCGTGAGCTTAGCCCTAGATTTGACAATCGTTCGACACCAACGGTACAAACACTTTTTGTTTAGCTGCTTGTGGAAGTTCTTCAAGTCACAAGTATATGCCAATAAGCCGCAGACTTTAAGAGTCCTCAAAGAGAATATTCGTGAAGTTCTGGCAAGAGTGATGGAAAATGCAATAAATGGGGCTCGAATGGTCAACAATTCTGGCGTCGGCCAATTGACCGATATCATTTTTCTACTGAATGAAATGAAAAAAATTGACATCAAATAAAAACCAACTAGAAATATTAAAAAAGCATCGGTTAATAAATTATAGCCCACCTTGTATATCCTTCAATAGAGTTGTTGTTTGATTGTAGATGATTGCTGCTGGTATTGTTGCATAAAGATGTTACCCTACAATCGGCATGGAAAATTTACTAAGTCTAAGGGAACAAATTATATTGCGAATAATGAGATATACCCATTCTGATCTTAAGAATGTTTTCTTTAGCACAGTGGTACTTGAAGATGTAAAAAATAACACAATAACAGCATTGCTGGTTATGACACGTTTAAACGAAAAATGTTGGCTTCTGAGGCGTTAATTTTTCTTGGTTATTACAAAAAAAAAAATTAAAATTGATTTCAATTAAAAATTTTGTGGTATAAATCAAAAAGTAATTAAATTTTGCACCAGTAAACAAATTTGTAAAGTATCAATTAAATATTTTTTGCTATTAACAATATTTTCTGGAGTAATGTTGTTGAATAAACCTAAACGTTTAATTCACTTAATTACATTTTTAATTAAAGTTGATTTTATTTTTGTTTAATGGCTTAATTAAAAAAAAATAAAAATAGGCTAGAATCTTTCTGTGCATAAACCACTGATGTCACGTAACGCGAGGTGTTAAATTGCACAATATTGAAGGCCAATTGATATGTCCACTCCTTGAAATCAACTTATGGCCAAATTTTTTTTTTCAATAATTCTATGGTTTTGGTCGTCGTATGACGACGTACTAACATCCTTTTGAAACTACATCGCATTTGAGTCAATTTCAGCCATATTCTCAAACAAAAAATCTTTTTTCGTGGTGCCGTAACGATCTCCATTGACAGTAACGCGAGCTCCGGCCTAAGTTTTGAAGATATAATGTCCGATAATGCCACCCGCGTGTAAATCGTACCAACTGGTGTTATTTTCTGGATCAAATGTAAAAATAAATAAAATAATGAAAATAAATAAATGGATTCTATAGGTTCTGCTGTGGATTGGTCTCACTCCGTACACAGAAAAAATTCTCCAAAAATGTTCACCAAGTAAAGCATAAATCTAATATAAAATTAGTTTTAGTTAAAAATTAATCAAGTGAATTAAACGTTTAATCAATTCACGTTTTATTAATACTAATTAATTTATTTACTGGTGCAAATTGTATTAATTTTTTAGTTAATATCACAAATTTTTTAATCGAAATAAATTTGTATTTTTTTTCTGTGTATGCGGCAATACTGTCTATTAATCAACGTGTTAAGGCATAAATTAGCCTCATCGCTAAGCATAATTTTGCTATTACACATCGATGACTAATTTTCAGAGTTAATTTGGATAATTCGGCAGCCTTGTCTGCGTGAGTCTGATTTGTCAGGGTATGCCGATAACAAAAATTCAAGAAGTGAGTGCAGTATGACTGTTCGTTTGACTGCTCACTCTTTCGTAAGTTCTATCGGGCTTAACAAAACACCATTTATAAAGCCAACTGAGGACTATTTGATTAGTGTAGATGATTGTTTATTTAATTTAATAAATTTATTCTAACTCAACAAAATCATTATAATAACATTTGTGGCGATTGTTCTCCAGTAGGCCCTATAAAAGAGTTCTTTTGGAAAAAAGTTTCAACTGTCAAAAATCTTACAGAATCCATGTCGGACATGTTTTTTGACTTAGTTATATTAATTTTTCTATAAAACGAATTCCCGCTTTGGACTAAATGCCAGAAAATTCACAATTTTTTCGCGCTTTTCCAGGTAACCAAAATTTGCAGGGAAAGAACCCCTAACGATAACGAAGTTTCTTACATTTTTTCATCCCTAGATTTATTTTGATTTAAAGAGTCCCCTTAGTCGCTTATTATCCCACCTTTTTGTTCCACATCTCAGTTTTATTTACACTTTAGTCTATAAATACAAATTTCCTTCCTTTTGTTAACGTCTTACTATTCTTATGCACATTTCTTTTATTTCCTTTTTTTTTTTTGTTTTGTTTGTAGTTGTTGTTGTTATTGTAATTTCCTTTTGATTCTTAAAAAATGAACATCTTAAAAGACGAAAAATAAAAAGGAACGAAAAGAAAACTTATATCCTTATTTCGTTCCCATTCTGTTTCCACTTGATTGAAATAGTACTTTGTAGTACAGCTCCCATTGGCTGCGTTAACTGCAAATGAAGGTGCTTCTTTTTTTTTACACAAATAAATGTTTGTTGAAGTTGAAATTTTTGTGTTATTTATACTCGTATTTGGTTTCCGGTTTAACTAAAGAAAAAGAAGACAAGAAGGATAATTTTTTATCAAGTGTAACGTAATAAATTCACTTATTTGAAATGTGTGAAAAGATCACGAGAGTGTAGAAATGAGCAATTATTTGTTATCTTTAAATGCAGTTTTTGCAAATAAGGAAAAGGAAAAAAGGAAAAGTAGATAAGAGAAATACATTGTAGTTTAGATTGAACAGAAAAAAGATTTAATAGTTTTGTTAAATTCACAATAAAGCAAAATCTGTGAGAAGTATTGGGGGTATAACTTAAAATAACTGCTAATTTCGTGAGGCCTAATACCAACTAAGCTCATTTCGGATTCCTATTTCTATAATGAATTTTATTTCAGCGAGTGTTCTGCATTGCTTGAAACAAATACTGGACGGACGGTGCAAGGTCTGAACAAAATTGCCCAATGACTTTTTTATTTAGTTGTTACAGGGTTCAGAAATATTTATAAATTGTCATGAATAATGATTTTTTTGTTTTATTTTGGCACTGTGAAATGAATTGATTGTTCTTATTTTCTACATTTGTTTTTCTTGCGAGTATGTACATTAGGGGTATAACTTTTGAACAAGTTTTTAAATTATCAAAAAAATACCTATCCATGCCATATAGACCATGAAAATCTATGATGAAAAGTGGGGTCACTTTTTCGCTGGCGTTAAAAAAGTTCCCCCCAAATCAGTTTGAAGTTTAGTATTTGGATTTTTTTTGTTTATTAAAAATACAATATTGCAGAACAACTCGCACTTTGAACTTAAAGTTTATTTCCTTCAACAAAGATAGTTTTTAGTATCTGAAGTTAATATATAGTACATGACTGTATGAATGGTATTTAAAAAATAAAAATTCAAATATTATTATTTTTTGGAAGCTTTTAGAAAAAACGGTTTGGGGGGGAGGTTTTTTATCCAAATTGATCTCAAAAAACTGTTTTCTTGCTATATACATCAGTGGCCACCCCTGGTTATACCCCTAAACATTTTTATACTGTGGTTATACCCCTAATGTACATGTGTGTGTACGTGAATATTGATAATTAAAAAACTCCCAATATTAAATTATCAGAGGCTAATCGTTGCTCTCATTAATGTTTAATAATATAAAGGGTTCAGGGTTGCCGTTTAAACAATTGTTATCCGACCAAAATTGTCTGCAAAACCTACCATAATCCCTTGAAACCGACCAAATATTTAAAATATTTAAAAACAAGTATATCGTCGCATAAAATGCTAAATAAAAATTTTTCAGGAGTGATAAGAAACTTAATAAAAAGCAAACTGTTGTGATTAAAAAACAGCTTTTTCAGGATAGTATCATTAATTCATAACTTGTTAACGATGTTAACCCGAAAAAAAACGTTGTTATATCCACAATAAATTACCTCTTTGTTAAGTTTTTTATCTCTCCTAAAAATTTTGTGAAAATTATGATAGTTATGATATGTATATGTATATTTGCTTTTGATATAAGGTATAATTTGTATTGGCTAAAGCTATTTATCTATTTTTTGTAAAATGCAATTAATAATAAATACAAAAAAGTAACAAAAACAAAAGGTGCCTTTTAAACTAGATTTATTTATTAAACATATGGAATAATACATATAAAAAACCCATAATAAAAAATTAATCATAATTTGTAAACAAAAGTTTGTAAAATTTTTTAAAAATATTTTTTACTGCCTGGCCCACAATGTCGACAAGACATATGCTGAGCTCCAAAACATCCTAATAATTTACAGACAACGTAAGAAATGAATCAAAGAGTTTAACAATGCACAGTTTGCTTATTGTTTATGCACGGTCAAATGTGTAAAAAGCGAGTTGTTCTGCAACTGACGTTTTGGAACTCTCCCATACTTTCTGCAAGTTCTGCGGCTCTTATACTATTGATTTTATAAAAACATGATCAAAATACAGTATCAAAACATCCCACTGTTCCATAATTCTTACAATACCTCCAAAGAAGTCTACCTGTATAAAAAACACCCAATATCTTTTGGGGTGGTACAGAACAGTATTCCTGAAATTCTTTTATTAAATTTATACTTTTAGGATTTTTCAAAAAAAAATTAAAAAAATACCACAAAGAACCTAAATATTTTTGTAATTGCTGAGTGAGATTTAAACTTGCCAGCATTACCAGTCATGGCGTAAGAGCTGTTGCCAATCCAATACGAAATTTGTAAAGGAATAATGTTTATTCATAAAAAGTTTTTTATAAGAAGAAAAATTTAAACGGCATATCTATCCTTTATAACACTAAAACCTTTAAAGAAACTTGCTACTAACGAAATACATTTCATTTCATTGCCACATCAATAGATTCATCAACAATGAAAAACAATTTTATGTTTTTGAAACATATATTAGATTTGCACTTGGCTTTTTTGCAACCAGTGTTGTAAAGAAATGCATGCGCGGAACGTCTCGTACATAAGCAATAACGTAGGCAATAGAACAGTACAAAAATGTTTATGCTCAAGCCTAAGCAACATTAATTCTTAAAATTTGCTGTACATTTTTTTATTTAGTGGAAACAAATTTATTGACTTACGGGTATCCTATATCGCCCACTCGTTAGTCTTAAAATAAATTGTATAAATAATAATTTTTTAATGAAACTCTATGAACTCACCGCTTCAATTCTAAAATCTATAGAATGTACACACGTTTTTTAATTAACTGGATTTTTCTGTGTAGCCAATGTTTCATCCACTTGATGATATGTATAACTTAAATTTCTGAGGCTGACATTACAGTGATGTAAAGTGTAAAGATTCTTGTCATAGTACTGATGTCAAAATACATCAGCGTTATGACGCCTTTTCTATCAGTGAATTGGGAATCCCGCATTTTAAACTTTTAGATCCAATACGTAACAAATGAAGCAATCAATGATTTCATATTATTTCTTTATACTGAATTGAAAATCGACCAATATCTTTCCGTATTTGGTTTCTATCTTTGACACAAACAAATTTATTTATTTGTTTTTTTTTTAATATTGCCAAAATACTTTCTGCTTTTAATAGTAACTTTTGACTCTTGTGTGTGTGTGTGTTTGGAAAAAACCCTTAAACCGCAATTGAACTCGTTTTGTTAATTTAAAAAAAGAATCTGTCTAGTTTTTGCGGTTTATGTCTATTGTGATTATTGGACTGAATGACAGACAGACAGACATACAGAGAGATAGACTGGCTGCTTGATACATTGTC
This sequence comes from Pollenia amentaria, assembly GCA_943735925.1. Classification (NCBI taxonomy): domain Eukaryota; kingdom Metazoa; phylum Arthropoda; class Insecta; order Diptera; family Polleniidae; genus Pollenia; species Pollenia amentaria. The sequence continues at coordinate 173,778,533 of OX031010.1, read as the reverse complement.
TGGTTGTCTAAGCCATTTGTGGTTCAATTATAAAAATGATACTACCTACAATTTGTTGGTAGTTTTCCAAAGACCTGTCATTTGTTGGTTTCTTTTTTATTATATAAAATATTGTTGCTTTTTGTTTTAGTTTAGTTAAATTTATTGCACAATTGTAACAAAAATGATTTCGTTATGCATCTTGACATTTTTGTTGTGTAATCAATTGTTAAATTGTTAAACCACAAGTGTCTATAATTATAGAAAAAGAAGAAACAGAATTAAGATTTTTTATTAAACTTTTAAAATGCTAAATCGAATTGAAGATTAGGAAATTGATTTATTTGAAAAATTTTCAACTTTGGCTAAATTGAAATGAATTTTTTAAAGTTATTAAACAAAAAATGTTTTAGTTTAATTGCAAACAAACCAACTATCTGGTAAAAAAGACATCAACCCATTCGTTAGAAGAAATTATTTTATTTATTTGGTTGTCTCTCGTATACATTTGATAAATTTAAAGTTTTTTAAAAAAGCAGACGGTTTTTGTTAAACTGGATTTTAAATGACTTTTCTGTTTAGGATTACGTAAATAAATTGGAATTTTTTAGGCGATGGGTATAACAAACCCTTTTCGGACTTATGCCTCAGGGTCATGCTTTTTCTCCCAAATAAAAAATGCTTAATTGAAAATCCGATTGAAAATCAACTTAAAGCCCAAAAAAAAAATTGCATACAAGGTAGGGACTCCAATCGGGACTGATTATCACAAATCCCGGGATTTTTCGGAATATCGGGATTTGGGGATAAAAAAGTCAAAAGATTTTGCTTTTTATAGATAATTACGAGAGCGGATCAATAAGTCCGTGACTTTTCGAATAAAATACAGTTTTTTTTACCAAAAAAAAAAAATTATTTTTCAACATAATCTCCTTTTAGCTCAATACACTTAGTCCAACGTTTCTCCAATTTGTGTTTCCCTTCCAAAAAATAGGATTTTTCGAGGTCCATAGAAAAGGCATTTGTTTGACCAATTTCATCGTTGGAGCTAAATCTCTTTCCACCGAGCCATTCCTTTATTTTCTTGGAACTTTTCAAGAGCCCATAGAGCGAAGCGATGTCGCTTGGGAAGGTCGAGCAGCTTCAGTTGTTGCACAAGCTGTATTTTGTACGCTTTCAATTTAAGATCTCGAAGTAAAATGCGCCAAGTCGTTCCATACGTCAGTCCGAGTTGCTGCGAACGGCGCCAAATCGACTCTCCACGGTCTTCGTGTACACTCTCAGGTACGGCCGCTATATTTTCTTTACAGCGTGCTGGACGTGGTCTATTCGGTTGAATATTATCCAATAAAGAATGCTGGGTCTCAAAATGGGTGATGGTGTTGCGAAAAGAACGCACACTAGGCCGATTATGTTGACCATACATGGAGCGAAGTGCACGAAAAACATTCTTCCCAGAACATGAATTTTTGTAATAAAGTTGAACGATTTGTAAACGTTGTTCAGTAAGTCTTTCCATTATGAAATGCCAAACAATTCTAAACAAAAATAACATGACAGTATGACACGACTCACACGTGATCAGTCAAAAAAGGCTATTGAAAAAAGTATCTCTACTTGAATCACCCATTATAATAAAATTTAAAAATGTTTTTGCTGGTATTATCGAATTACTTCCTTAGCAACACTATAATAGTTTCTTGCGTGATTTAATTTTCTGACATTAGGGTGGTATATATGGGCGGTACGAACAGATCTCTGGTAGATAAATACTAGAACGAGATACTTGGTCTTCTCGAGACAAAAACATTGATATATCATACTTTAAGATCGGACTGTAAATGCCTAAGATATAACGAAATAAGTGAAAAGGCGACCCCTACGTACGGCAAAAAAAAAATAGATTTTCGAAACCCCCTTGCAAAAATACTTTATAATAGTGGTGGAACGGCGCACTTTTTTTTCCTTGTAAGGTGGTACGCTCTAATGTATATGTTTATAACAAAAACAAAGTTAAACCACTTAATCTTTATGGAACCTATTTTTTTTTTTTTATATATTGTAACATCATTTTTCCACAAAAACTTGAGGTGGAGTGTGCCAAATGTTTGTAATCCAAAAAAGTTAATTTTTCTGTAAAAAAAAATCTTTACAAATTCCGTTCATACCTTGACTGATAAATATCTTCATTTTATTAAAAGGAAAACTAAAAAAGAAAAGAAAACATTTATACATTTTACGCAATTTCGGTTTTAATACGAAAAAAACGAAAGTGGAATAAAAATCTTAAAAATTTGTTTCTCCTTTAAAACTTCCATAAAAAAACCCCCCAAAAAGAAGATGAGTTAAACACTAAAGATATTTTTCTGACCCTCTAGTCAAATACTCTAAATTCTTTTTCGGTTGTTGTTTTCTCTTAACCCAATAATACGAACACAAATCAACACCTAGACACCCAAAAGTACTTATCAGTTTTGGCCAAAATAAAAGCTTTTTTTCAGCCCCCTCCACTAAAACAATTCTTGGCTTTATGTGTTAGAGAATACTGCCGAATGTTATTAAAGGCCTAAAGCTGAGAGCAGGAAAAAATAACAAAATTGACTTATGGTAATAGAAATAGCCTAAGGCATGTGCTGTTGAGGGAGATACACTGTGAGTTATAGAATAATCCATAGATTTAATAACCATTACTAAATACTGGTTTACAAAAGAGAAAAAAAAATCAACGAAATCAAAATATTTGTTTGGAAAGATGTCTGATACTTTTATCTAAAGGCATTTGGAGTTTGGTATTCGAGGGTGGTTAATGTAGGGTTTAAAGAATTCGTAAAATAACATAAAAATCTACAAACATTTAATTTTATCTTTGTAGGGGTACAAGATTTTAGTATTTAAGTGTAGAATGCTGGTGTTCGAGATACAGTTGCCCGAAAAATTGGAGCCATGTGATTAGTAGTTCAGAGTACAGAGAGGTAATTGAATATTTCAATTAAAAACATAATCGTTCAAATTTTAAATATTACGAAATGTGATTAAAATCGATCATTTTTAAAAGGTATGATGGAATTCGAGTGATTTTAAAATCTTTTTCTGAACTCAGGTCTAAAATTTTATTCTCGAATACAGTTCAACTAGCACATTAGTAAAATGTGTATGAAATACATTTTTAAAAACCCTTTAAAAGGTAATTTGCGGTCTTAAATCGTTTTATTTTTCAAATCGATTCCCATCGCCTGAATGAATTTTTCAAATGTTTTTCTTTCCATACAAGACACACGATAAAAAATCAGGTGTAAAGTACTTAAGTCAAGAGTACAGTACACCAAAAGTTTAGCAGTAAAGAGAACACTATTGTTTAAAGTCAAACATGATTGTATTAGCGTTTCCGGCTCTTAGTTAGCCTATTGTGAATTATTTCCTATTTTTTTATAATATTCGCCGCGTTGGAGTAAGTTTTAATTCGGGTTTTTGAATTCTAGTAAGTTCCTCTTGAGCTACCAAACCAACCAGTCATCCTTCGGCTCCCCATCAACATCCTCAACAATTCCTTACGACCATTGTACAAACCAAAATAAGTATAAAGACATAAAATACTATGTAAGTAAACTGAATTAAAGGTAATTTTCGTTGGTTTTTATTTAACATCCCCCGAGCGCAGGAACCCCCTCCTGCCAATATCTCAAACCGAACTGGAAGCCCCTCCTGCCCACCATCTTCAACCCAATCAGGAATCCCCTCCTGACCATCTTCTCAAAAGGCACGCCCCTCTTTTGTGCTTGGTTAAATACTGTATTTTCGAGACCTAATGGTGTACGGTGCCATAAGCCCAAAAACCTTTCATTATTTTCTTTTTTCCCCCATTTAATTAAATTAAATTATCGCCATCATCTCTTTTTTTTTGAGTGTGTCTAAAATAAGCCAAAAATTAAACAACTATCGTCGAGTATACTAATGGCTTATTCATCGATTCCAAACGAAGACTTCGTTGGCTTTACTTACCGGTAAAACAAAAACAAAATATTTAATAAAGTGTTTTTGTTTTAAATTCTGACAAGAGTCTTAATTGAGTGAGGTATGGCTAGGCTTAAACAGTCTTTTAGATGGCGGGGAGCTCGTTTTCTTCTTGGGTTTGTTCTCAGTATTCAGCTTCTCAAGAGATCTTATTCTCTTCGCTTCAGAGGCTGAAGGAGGATCCGGTTCTTCCGCAGGAGTGTCCCGATATTGGCCCAATATGTTTTTCCGGTGTATCTTCTTCAACTGCCTTTTATGTGGCCCAGATAGCCGTTTTTAGTGGTCGATAATTTGGCTTTAGTATCGCTCACCTCTTCCAGCATTCTGTCTACCTCATCTTTGTTGGGATTTGGTATGACAGTGTTGTTTTTATCTTTTGAGGATTCGGTGTCGGATCGTTCACCTTTATTCAAGGGGGGAGGTTGCTTTGAGTCCCCTTTCTAGTGCATCCTTCTCTTTCACCCCTACATTTTAGCCGTCGGCATAATGTACACTTGAATTATTTCCTGGTACGGAGGCCAATGTACCCACCTCCCTAGTGGTTTTTTGCTCACGATCGAGGGATGACGACGGCACATAACTCGCGGGCAGATCAACACTTGCCGCCGGTATTGGGTTATTTAAGTCCTGCACCGTAACTTTTTAATTTTTGTCTTCACGGTGTCTTTTAGGGTGTTCAATTAATTGGCTTTTTTTTGTTCGATTAAACGATTAATCGATATTTGGCATTTTTGACTTATTCGATTAAACTAATAATATTTTAAAATGAATCGATTAATCGAATTATTAAAATTCCAGAAATTTTATAAATTAAGAGATATTTTTCAATAGTTTTAGGAAAAATTGGTACTTAAGTTAATAAACATTATTAATAACAAGTATTTTAATATTTTATTAACAAAAAAAAAAAAAAAAACAAAACAAAACAAACGTAACAATTTATTCTAATGGATAAAACCTTTACAACGATAAAAAATAAAACATGTATTGAGATCATATAATTTTATATGTATGAAAAAACAATTAAAAAGATCTTTTAAAATAATCTTTGAAAAATTTAAATGTTGTTGAAATGTTTTGCTTTACTTGGAAGTCGCACGATTAAGTTTTCTGTTTCCTTTTAATTTGCCATACTCTCTCACTTTTTTTACTATCACGCTCACACTTTTTAAATTGACCACGAGATTGCTCTCAGTTTTACCTTTCCATTTGTTTGCCAATTTTACGTTCAATTTAACAACTGGCTACAGATTCACTTTGGTGCTTTCTTTATAAAAAATATATATATCTTAAAAAATAAAAAAAAATTTTGTTCTAAAAATTCTTGTTCTTTTTTTACAAAAAACTTTGAGTCATGCAAATATTTTGAATTGTTTCTTCGTCGGGGCATTTTTAAAATGAAATTGATTATCAAATTGAGTGGAGCCTGTGACACAGCTGTCAATTCAAACAAGTTTTGACAAGCAGTTTTGTGAACAACTTACAAATTTACTGGTTACTGAAAATTTTTTCAGTAAGAGCCGTACGCCCATTTATGTGAATTACTTAATAAATATAACTGTTTTCTTTTTTAAATTCCAACGGACACATACATTTGGTTTGTTTATTTGACATACAACTTTAAAAAACTATACATTTGACAGAAAAACAGTAAATGTATTGTTATTCGATTAATCGGTATAAATTCTTCGATTAATCCTTTAATCGAAATCAGCAATTTTAAATTAATCGGCTGAACACCCTACTGTCTTTTTCAATTTCTTATACGAGTAAAAAACAGCCCCGTAGCCAAATTTTTGTCTGCGGGGAATACGGGATTCCCTAAGGTAATGGACATTCGGTGCCCCCTTTCCCATAGTTGAAGCAATGTTTGGAGAGAACGAAATGGACACCACCTCCCCTTATCCGCCACCTCAGGACGCTTCCGGTAGGAGAATTGGCAAACTCCCCTAGAGTTTAGATAACTGGAGTATAGAATGTTGTCGTCTTACTCCAGGTACTCCAAATTTTATTTAGTAAAGCTTAGTGTAATTTAGTACTATATTTATTTTAATCCATTTAAGAGTACTAGAGTACAGTTTTGTGGAGTACTAGTTATTGTGGGAAAGAACATTTGCTGAAGTATTGCAGTTAAGAGTGCAATAGTGCATAGAACCGCAGTCTAGAGTGATTAGAAGTGTGCAGGCCTTTAGTCGTTTTAGAATAGGAAACAATTGCATTATTTGTTAAAAATTTAACTTTATTTGCCCCAAAAGTTTCCACCCTAATATACTTAAACACCCAACAAATTATACCAATAATAGACAATTACTCTTATCCAAGCAATTAATATTTTTCCCCCACACTTTTTGTTTGATTTATTTTAAATTGTAGAAATTTGAAAATCTCAAAAATACCAAAAAAAAGGAAAAATACCTTAGTCGAGTATTTTTTTTTTAACAAACTAAGACTCTTATTTTAACTAAAATTATCGGTGCGTAGCAACTTGTATTTGGTTACTAGAGATTTTTCAAAAAATCTGTATTTTTCTAGATTAAAAAATACTCTTGTTTGTATTTATTTTCATCGTTGGCCAAAATGAAATGAAATGCTGGCAGTTTTTAAACATGAAGATGTACAAGTACAAGTTCAATTAGAAAGGAGCTTAAGTTTATGTGTTTTTTTTTGTCTTCATTTCGTTTTGCAGGCAGTAGAAGGAGAAGTTAAAAAAACATGAATGTTTTCCCATTTAATCTGTCAAATTGGTTTTGAATTGAATTGCGAAGGATTTTACAGAATACAAGAAAAAAAAAAACGAACAGGGATATAAGCCAAGTATGAAATCGTTCTTAATGGACAAGTTTAAGGATATAAGTTTAGGAAGATAAATATTTGTGGAGTAATTTTTAATAGGAAATTTAAAAAGGAAAACTTGAAGGTTAAAATTTTTGGAAAAAAAAAAAATTTACTTAAAAATAAAAGAAGATTATTAAAATATAAAAATTTTATATTTAAGTCATAGCAAAAAAATAATATCTGCTAAAATATTTTCTTATATCTTTCAACTGAAATATTTCTTTAATCACACTAAATAAATAATAAGCATTTAGCCATAACGTAATAAGTAACATTTATATAAATTGACGCACACACTTACACATGCAGGAAATTCCCAATTTTCTGTTTACTTTCTCACTCCCTCTCCCCCATTCTCATGAATACAAAAAGGAATTCCATAAGAAAACGTTCTTAGTAGTGGGTTTCCCAGTTTTTTTTAGATTTGACACAAATTATTTTTATTTTCTTCGACCTTTTAATATAAGTTTGATGTAATAAATATTCAAGCGCAAGGTCAATTATAATCAATGGATAGCTTCTTCAAAGCCAAAAATCTTATAGATAAAGTTCTTAATATTAGTGATATAGTTTTTCATAGAACTAATAAAATAAAAAACAAAAATATTTTTAAGAATAACAGTTTCCCAAGAGAATTGATTTGTAAATTGATTGGACAGTACAAAGGACATAGAGAAGGTAATGTGAATACGGTTACTGAACGTAAGATTTACAAGTCTTTAACTTACGTACCAATGGTTTCTGAAAGATTGGAAAATTTTAATATTTATGATATTAATAATTATAGGATGGCTCATAAAACATATGAGTTAAAACACGTCAAACCATCTTCATGGTTATTTTTTTTTATCTTTCCTAAATGTTTTACTTTTCCTTCAACTGGCAATACTGACTTTTAAATCAATGTGTTTTTCCATGAACTTATTCGACATTTAGTCAGTTGTTGTTTTGTTTCAGAGTTGTTAGTGTTCATATTCTCTTGTATTAGTAAACAAATTAACTTTATCTTACTCGTCTCTTAAATATCGAGTGTTTGTTGCTTTCGTTTCATAGTTATTCATCTTACTGAATACAAACGAAGCGAATACAAAATTGTAATGACGGTTTCATGAACATCATTATTAAGTTTCATGCAGATGTTTAGGATGTATTACAACGGAACAAATTTAGTTTGCCGACTCAGCTCCAAAAAAATACCTAGGGTGATAGAAAATGGAAAAATAAGAAGAACAAATTGGCGCAAACGCTTAGTTTTCGAGTTACGGACGTTTAAAATTTTCATATAAATATGCGATTTTCCACTACATTTCCAAAAAAAAAGTAGAAACGCAGTGAAATTTTACTTTTTATAACCTGTCGGTAGGTATATTTATTTAATGTTTTTTAGATAATTATTTGGCAATATTTTTAATTTATTAAAAAAGTTTTCCTCATTGGATATGTGTACGTTCTGAAATACGAATTTGTTGATATTCGTCAAATATTATACAATGATTCACAAAATATTTCAAATAGAACAATTTTGAAACCGTAATAATAGCAATTATAAATTTAAAATACAATTTACAAATAAGAGAAACAAGTTATACCCATTTTTATAATATCTTAGATTTATGTTAATTAGAAAATATTCACAAAAAATGCATTTAGCATAGCGCCAACAGTTTCCAATTTTGCCAAAACAATCGCCAAACGTAAAGTTCCATCGCCAAAAGAATTAAAAAATCGCCACAATTGACAGCCCTTCCACTGACAGTTAAGAAGCGGAAAACATTTTAATTTTTCCTATTGTATTATTTATAACTGTGAAGTACAAATTTCGTTTATTGTAGAAGACATAATCAAAAAAATTCCATTTATTAATTTTAATTTACTGAACTTTGTATGAAAATGTTCCGGGTTTAATTAACTATTATAAAATAAAAATATTTTTTATGAAAAAGGTCTGAAAAAAAAAACGTACAAGAATTACATTTTTTGTTTGTTTTCTTAACTTGTAATTAATATTTTCCTATTAAGTGCAAATAACCTTTGTATTACAATCAGGGACCGTAACAGTTATTCCTTTTTTCATAATAGTCAGATGATAACAGTTATTTTTTATTTTAATTTTTTTGAACAAATATAACAGTTATTTTTTTAATTTATATTTGTTTGAACAAAATTAACAGTTATTTTTTTATTTTTATTTTTTCGATCAAAGATAACAGGTAGTTTATGATTCTTATTTTTTTGAACAATAATAACAGTTATTTTTTGATTTTTATATATTTGAACAAAAATAACAATTTTTTTTGGATTTTTATTTTTTTGAACAAAAATAACAATTTTTTCTTGATATTTATTTTTTTGAGCAAAAATAAAAGTTATTTTACATTTTACGTACATTTCTTTAAAGAATAACTTTTATTTTTGCTCGAAAAAATAAAATTCAAAAAATAATTGTTATTTTGTTCAAAAAAATAAAAATCATAAAAAACTTTTATATTTGAGCGAAGAGATAAAAATCAAAAAATAACTGTTATTTTTGTTCAAAAAAATATAAATCAAATAATAACTAATTTTTGATCGAAAAAAAAAGTAAAACTTAAAAAATCATAACATTTTATCATAGAAAAGTTCATAACGATCAATATGGTATACTTGAATCAGTTTGCCAGCATTTACTTCTATATGCGTTTTTTGTTTTAAAATATTAAAATAACTTTTATTTTCAGTCCCTGATTACAATGCAACTTAAAATAAATTTTAATGTTTTTCTCAATTAAGAAACGGAATTTCTAATTTGATTATATTTTTTTCACATTTGGTAACTTTTTCAAAAATTTTGGTTGTAAAAATTTCATTAATCGTGGCAGCACTGATTGAGATTATCTTTTCTTTCATTCGCGACTGCAATTAGTTGGCTTTCCCGACTCAAATGTTAGTATAAGTAGGTAAAGAAAAAACAAAATTAAGAACAAAATTGCTTCATTTAATTATTTTCGCAAGAAAATTCAACTAATACAATTTCCCGGTTTCGTTCTTTTGCACATAAATTATTTTTTTTCTTTTTTAATGCCTTGTTTTTAGTTTGGTTTATTTAATTGTAATACAGATATAAACCGTTATAAAAGTTTTTTTTACAGTAGACCGATACCGATAGAATTAAAATACAAATAATGCTTGCAAAGATGAATTATATCGTTTTGTTATGGAACTCCTCATTTATTCTCTAGTGTATTAAATATTGTTTGCTTTCGTTTTTCCGATTTTATTGTTTATGCTATTTGTTTTATGTGCTTGTTGGAAACACTTATACATAAACAATACAAAATAGAAATAAAATGTAATATAAATATAATATAAACAAAATAAAACCAAAATATTAAATAATATTATTCATACGCATGAGAGCATATTGCAACCATTAGAATGTAGTTTTCTTCGCACATGTTGCTCTAACATATATTTTTTTATTTATTGCTACATGTTGTTTATTCAACATTATATCTGATTGTATGTCCGTCTTATCGTCTGGTTTCGTCTATGACTTGTGCTTGTTTTTTATAAGTCACAAAAATGATTTTCTTATTGTATTTATTTTATTTCCTTATTTATATAGATTTTGTATACTTTCTAAGAAATCAAGTCAATATCATGTTTTAAGTGAGAATGAAAATAAAATACTAAAAATATCATGTTGACATGAAAAGTTCTAAATTTAATTTCCGATATACATACACCAAAAAAATATAAATTTTATAACAAAAAAATTTATAAAATTGATTTAATTAAATACAATGGTCTTTATTTCCATCACGGTTGGCTGAAAAAGGGAAATTACTCTACTTGTTAAATTTTTTTCTTCTTCTCTTAAATAGTGGCTAAGGAAAAGTCGGGCTGGTTTTTTCCAAGTCTTTAAACTGTAGCTATTTTTAAAAGCACTCACCACCATAGTAAAGAAAGTATTATGCATTTGTGCTGATGTGTGTAACGCAGAAAAATATTGGGTATAGTTCAGAGATAGGCAAATACATAAATCGATATATTTTAGTAGTATAAGTGAGATCAGTGTAAGCAGTGTGTCCGAAGGACTACTATTGTAATACTAAATTGGTAGCAAATTGTATAAAAACTTGTTAAAAAGAAAATAAAATCCTTTAAATCAACGGGATCTCAGTACCGGATCCACCTTTTAGTATACAGGTCGACTCAGAATTAATTTCTAAGTCCTACACCAGTGAGTAGTCCCTATTTTCAATGGGGGCACTGAAAAAAACAAAACAATACAATCTATCCTTACTAGTATCATGCCGAGGCGGTGTCAATAGTATGTAAAGTACGTATTTCCTTAAAAAAAATATAGAATGCTTGATTCAAATACGGATAATTCAAGTACACCGTACTTAAAATAATCCGAAAATGGCATTGATTTAATTTAAAGTGAAACAAAAGACATCTCAAGCTGTTTTTGATTCAAGAATTTCTAAGTTGGTCCAATCCCGATTCGTAATTGAAATAATCCGAAAGTGAAATTAGATTCTCACCGAATCATACTTACCCCCAGAGGACCAGAGATGAAAAGAATATGATTGATTTACTTACGCGTTTACACATGTTTATTTTAATTTCGTTGTATTCCGCCCTTTGAAAAATCTTAATTATAAGCAGGGACCGAAAATAAAAGTTATTTTGAAATTTTAAAACAAAAAAAGCATATAGAAGTAAATGCTGGCAAACTGATTCAAGTATAACATATTGATCCTTATGAACTTTTCTTAGATAAAATATTATGATTTTTAAAGTTTTGATTTTTATTTTTTCGATCAAAAATTACAGTTATTTTTGATTTTTGTTTTTTTTAGACAAGAGTAACAGTTATTTTTTGATTTTTATTTTTTTGAACCAAAATAACAGTTATTATTTGATTTTGATTTTTTCGATCAAAAGTAACAGTTATTTTATGATTTTTATTTTTTTGAACCAAAACAAAAATTATTCTTTAAGAAAATGTACGTGTTATAATTATTTAGTTGTCATTAAATATTTATTTAAATGTGTGGTCATCATTGGGATATCTTATGCGCATTAACATAAATATTTAAAGTCAACTAAATAATTATAACACGTACATTTCTTAAAAGAATAATTTTTATTTGTGCTCGAAAAAATAAAAATCATAAAATAACTGTTATTTTTGATCGAAAAAATTAACATCATAAAATAACTGTTATCATCAGACTTTTATGAAAAAAGAAATAACTGTTACGGTCCCTGATTATAAGACACCTGCAGAATGCCCGCTTTGGTTTTCGTTATCATTCAACTTTGAAAATTTGAAGTATTCAACTAAACAATTTTAACAAATAGAATATGGGAATTATTGCTTCTTGTTTCACTTTTTAAACATGAAAATTATCTGCATTGGTTTTTCTTGTAGTGTAGTTAATGGCTCAACACAAAATAAGCAAACCTTTTTTTTTATTTCCTCTGTGGCGCTGTTGTTGTTTCTACAGCAAACTTTTACAAACACATGTTAAAGTTATCCCATTCTGGATTGTTTTAAACACTTTTTAGGGTAATTCGTACTTAAAATTTTAAGAACAACTCTTTCTTAAGTAAGTAGAAAATACTTAAATTTTGTACGAGTTTTTTCTTTCTGTGCAATTACCTAATGGAGCTTCCAACGAAGCAGGTTTGGAAGGGAGAAACGTAAAAGTTTCGCTTACCATATCGCTTACCGAAGACATGAATTTTGTATGGCGAGTTCCCACTTTGAAGCAATACATTGTTGACACAGGAAGCGCTTTATTCAGCGCATATAAAAAATTGGTGAATGTAACGATTTGCTTTGCACACTGGAATTTTTGTTACCGCTATTCTTACAAACTTGCTTCGTAGTAAGGGACTGTCGCGGCTCTTCAAATTTTATATATATATTTTTTTTTAATTTATTAAGAATTCGTTCACTTACCTTACTGCATCACTGTATGTATTATTGCATAGCTCATAAATGTGTGCTTAATTTTTAAAATGTACCATTAGAGCTTCGAACTTTTTACTGGGTATGCACATACTCGCACAAAATTTTATGATGTAGCTAAGAGTTATTTGTTCGGAATTGTATCCAAATACCAAAGTCTTAATGAGAATGATAAGTTTTAAAGTGGGCTTCAAAAGGGCGCCCACCTAGCCTAAATTCTCGATCTACCTAGTGTTCTATGACTACTTATCTTTTTATTTCTATAAACATTTTTTCTATTATTATTTTATTTTTTCAACCTCAAATTGCTTTTAAATCTTCTGTTTATGTCTTTATAACTTCTAAATCCAAATGGACAATTTCATCACGTTTTATGGCCACTTTATAACACCCAAGAAATAAACACAAAAAAGAAAATCAACAACATATAAAACAAATAGGAATGTGGAAATTTATGTATCACAAATCCTAAGCACGCAAAAAGATTTAAACAAAAATTAAATTTATTATAATCTATTTGGAGACTTTTTGAAAGCTTCTTTTTTTTAAATTAAATATCACAGGATTTGCCAACAATTTGTTTTTCTTTTAGCAAATTGTAAATATTATGTGTAGATGTGTGAGTTTTTAGGAATACACAAACACACACACACACACACATCTACAAACAATTATCACCGGAATCTGTGTGCGTATCTTAAATACAGCAGCTTTTAGTATTTAGCAAGTATTGCGAAAATGTTTGTGGTTTTTTGCACGTTTTCTCTTTCCCTCTCTTCCCTTCTTGATGGGCTTTTAATGTGTGCAGTACTTTTCGCTTATAGACCAGTACTATAGTTGCACAACTTTTGTGGACTATAAGCGAATTTGGACTATAACCGATTTGTTTTTATACGACATTTTATGGATAATAAGTAAATCCTATTATAATCCACATTTTGGACTATATAAAAATATTTTTGTTTCAATAAAACCACTCAATATAACGGGTTTACTCATTTTTTCTAATCTTATGAATTAACCAAAATTGGACATATATAAAAGTTGCCTGAAAGGCAAATAAAAACATATTGCCAGTTTGTTAAAAAAATTTTAAAAAACACAGTGGACTGTAAGCAATTTTTTTTGCATAAAGTACTAGATACTAGGGTATTCAATCGGTTCACCGATTAATTACTACCCAATCGGTTAATCGATTAATTACTACCCGATTAACTGCTCGGTTAATTTAAAATTGGCGTTTTTCGAATAACGATTAAACCGGTTAATTTCAGCCGATTAACCGATGTAACAAAATTTTTAATTTTTTGTAGTTTTAAAGCATATTTTTTGTGTTTTTAATTATTTGTCTTGTCTCATATTCAAAAGGAATATGTTAAGAGAATATTTTTTCATGCAAACAAAGAAGGTGTTCAGTGATCTTCATTTAAAATGACAACAACAGATTTTTGTTTCACGTACTTTTTATATGTATGTGTTAACTTATTTGTTTCTTCGCATATCAATCTTTTAACAGAATTAACCGAAACAGTACGAAGTGTTAAAACTTTTAAAAAATTAAAACTGGACTCTGATGACATAATGGAAGATTTTATACGTTTTGAGAAATCCAGGAAGAGGACCGAGAAGTTAGATATTCTGTATTATGGGTTGCTTTCGATTTCTCCAACATCTACGATAAGTAAAAGAATTTTTTCCACGTCAAGTTTTATCAAAACTAAAGAAAATAATCACTTAAATCCCAAAACATTTAAACCAAATTATTTTAAAAAGATTATTTTATAAGATCTCCTTAAACTATTGAAATAACTAATAAAATTATATCCCTGTTTATTTTTTAATTAATACTTAATATTTATGTATTAGTTAAAATATGTGTATTACATATTTATGAATTTTTTTTGGTTTTTTACTCGTTTTAGTTTAAGAATTGTTATGTTTGTTATGTTTTTGTTTTTTTTTTTTTACTAATAAAAATAAATAACTTATGCATATTAATTTATTAAAATTACATAATTTATAATAAAAAAATTATTAATCGGTTAACCGATCAATAACAAATTTAACCGATTATTAATCGATTAAACCAAAACCTCGGTTAATTAATCGAGCGATTAACCGATTAAAGCGAAAGTCCGATTAAATGAATTCCCTATTAGATACGCATGCAAAGAAAATGTGGCTCTTAAACAAAAATGGACTACAAGCGAAAAGGACCTTAGAACAAATAGTTTGTATGAAATTCGAAAAAATCTACAAGTAAATATGACAGTTTTGGCTTTAATCCGTTTGTGGCCTTAAAGCGGAATGGACTATAAGCAAAAAGTACTGTATAATTGTGTTGAACTTAAATGGGTTTTCAGTAAATGGTTCTTTGTGTGCGTAATTTACAGTTTTGTGCTTGTTTTCCTTTCCTGTCAGTTGCGTTAGTGTGTGTATGTGTTAGACTGTAGTGATACCGTATGGTTTCTTCTAAGTGTTTTAAATTGCCGGTTGGTGTTTTTCACTTGTATGTACATAACTGCAAGTTTCTACTAATAAATTGTAATTTATCTTAAGTGTTCCCTGTACAAGAATAAATGTGAGTGTTGTTAAAAATAGATTCTATTTACAACAATTAGGCTTAAGTAATTGTATCTTATTGTTTATCTTTCTTCATTGTTTTTTGGGTAAATCTATGTAGGTAAAAATTATTAATGGTTTTCCATAGAAATAAATACAAAGCCCTCTTAATGTAGATTTATGGAATTGAAATTGTTTTTGGGGTATTGTATAAAAGTTTACAAGTCTTAATAAAATGAATTGATGGCAGTCATAAATGTAATTTTTTTGATTAAAAAGGCATTATTTTTTTGAATAGTTATCGCACAATCAATGCAAAACGATACGAACAAACACAGAATTAATTGACTAAACACAAAACAGTTGTTGGATATTTGGTTAACAATAAAATGTGAACTATACACTAGTATATTCCATAAAAATTCCATAAAAAATTTTTGTTATATCGAAGGTGCCCTACTTCGGGAACATATCGTCGGATTAATATGCAAACCTGCTTAATCCACTTTTTAAGTAAATAAAGATTTTGATGCCGTGTGGTAGACCACCATGTAGGTTTTCTTTAATTTGTGTCTTAAAGTGTGTAAAAAGTTTTGATAAGAACAACTTTTCTCAAGCTGCAAATATGAAATATAAAAAGTTTTTTGTGTTAATTATGCCAAAAGGGAGTTAGCGCACATGTTGGCGGGTCTTAAGACTCTAAATCCGAAACGTTTAAAAACTTGAATGCCTTAAGAGGCATAAACAAATTAATTCCAATCGGACTTACCGTTTACAAATCCAAAATTATTTTTATTTTTTTTAAACTCATCCACTGTGCAGCATTCTTTCATAAATTATGTTTCCTTTTAATAAAATGATTTAAATACTTTGGTATTGCTTATCGATAGCTGACAGTTTTCTAAATTTCTGACCAGAGGTGCATTCGTTTTTTGCAGGGACCGTAAATAACAGTTATCCGGAAAATTGTAACATAAAAACTCTTCATGTTAGCGCCAACGGAGACTTATAGTGTCATAAACCAATAGATTCGAACTGACGAGCTCTTTCTGAATCTGTAGTGATCTTAAAAAAAAGAGTTTTATGTTTTCCGTCTAAAAAAAAACTCATTTCAGGAGTTTTATTTTTTCCGTCTAAAGTAAAACTCATTTTACGAGTATTTTTTCGTCTTAAATAAAACTCATTTCGCCTCCTAAAATGAGTTTTATTTTAGACGGAAAAAATAAAACTCCAAAAATGAGTTTTATTTTAGACAGAAAAAATAAAACTCCTAAATGAGTTTTATCTTTTGATGGCAAAATAAAACTCCATTTTTAAGAGTTTATTCGACCTTTTATTTTTACGTTGAAAAATAACTGTTAAAGATTGAGTTTTTTTTAATTCTTAAAATAACTGTTCAAAAATAACTTTTCTGATATCACTTATAACCGTTACGGTCCCTGGTTTTTTAAAGCCAGCAACGAAATAATTTTTTTTATACGAGAGCGGATCAATAAGTCCGTGACGTTTTGAATGAAACACAGTTTTTTTTTACAAAAAAAAATTTATTTTTCAACAATACACTTAGTCCAACGTTTCTCCAATTTGTGTATCCCTTCCAAAAAATAGGATATTAAATTTTTTTAGCATTGATATTTTATTTTGTGTCATTTTACACTTTTTTTATGTACTACAATTTCTTTAAACTTGGTTTTTTAATGGGTATTTTTTTTTTAAATTGTTTAACCACTGAATAACAAATAATTCCATAGGCATATGTAAAACCAACGACACAACTGATGCAAAATGATTCTACAAATGGCGATAACAAAATATTATTAGAGTGAAGATATTTTGTCTGTATCTTAAACATATTATGAGTACACGTAGAGAAAGTTATCATGTTATGGCTATTGAATATCATTAATTGGTTGTGAGGAATATAATATGTTTTCAAAGTTATCGTTATTAAGTTGCTATAAAAATGATTATTTTTCATACTTAAATTTATAATTACGATAATGTTTTTGTAACGATAATGTTTTTGATATTAAATAAAAAAAAAACAATATTTTGTGTACGCCATAACCATGCCCAACCATATTTATTCTCTGCGTGTGCGTACTAAAATATAAAGCAAGGGTGGGCTTTATATGGGGCATAAATAGTAAATTATGGACCAATCTTAACGAAATTTGCCGGATTAGTATGAAATTCTGAAACGCCAAATTTTACTGTAATGGCGTTACTTATTACGGTTGTATGCGTACTAGGGATGCCAATCGGGACTGGTTTTTGAAAATCCCGATCCCGAAATCCCGGGATTTTGTGTATTCCGGGATTTCGGAATTTTTCGGGATTAATGTGTTGCCTAAAAATGCTACTTTTTTTTAATAAACAACACTTTTTAAATATTCTAAATGTTTTATATACGTAACATAAATTTTTAAAAATGAAAACAACAAAACAATTTATTTTATACATATGTTTATAACACTGGCCTCACCCATGATCAAACTGATCAGATTCTGAAAAAAGCTTAAAAAAATATGCATACGTATCTCTTAGTTTTTCTGGATCAATTCATTTCGGTTTTTTGACAGCAATTAAATTTTTAATGTGAATTAAGTTGTGACGACATTAATACACTGCAAAGTGTAGCCCCTCATCGATCTCGATAGCTGAGTTAAAAACTGTAAAACTATGTCGACTGCAGTGCAGTACACCTCCAGGGTGAGGGCGAGATTCATTATCAATAATTTAAGTACGTTTGAAATTTATTTTAAAACAAAATGTTTATACAAATGTTTCTTGAAACAGATTTCAGGTTTAAATAACTTATTTATGAATACGTCAAATAGTGTTTATTTATAAAAAAAAATTATTTTAATTACCGTATGTTTTTTAAGCAAATTTTTTATTATTATTGGACCGGAAGGAATATGAGCTATTTCATCAATATTACGACTTAATTGTTATAATTATATCAAATTTTATTCTTTAGTTTCTGAATAAGACTTTAATTGGATCGTGAATAATTTTTATTTTTTGCTTGATATATAACAATTATTATTTCTTGATTTCTATATTTTGCATAAAAATAATCAGTTTTATTTTGGAATTATGTCTTAAGCCAAAGCTGAATTTGCTAAACGTAGTTGTAATAAAGGCTTGAGATGTGAGTCTGCAAATTTAGTTTCTACTTAAAATAATGGTTTTTATTAAGCAAAATACAAAAATCCAGAAATAGTCGTCATATATCAAGCAAAAAATGAAAATTTTAAATACTCGCTGTGTTCCAAAAACAAAAATTAAACTCAAAAAAAGGAATTATTTGCAATAAAAGATATAACTCAAATATAATTTTTAATAATTTTTTTTGTATAAAGTATAAAAATTCATAAAAGTTGATATGTTAAAAATCCCGGGACTCATAAAAATAAATCCCGGCATTCGGGATTTATCAATCCCGAAAAATCCCGGGATTCGGGATTTCCCGTTTGGTATCCCTAATGCGCACTATATTTTTTTCCGAGAGTTGGCTTTACATGGGGCGTATGGTAAATTATAGACCGATTTTAACGAAATATTGCGGAGTGATTTCTAATCTCATTTTTATTTTAATATGACAAACCAAATTTTACTACAGTAGCATGAGTCGTTACGGTTTAGGGTTTAATCGGAGTAGAAACCACGTTGCCAAATTTCGTTAAAATCGGTCAATAATTTTCCATATGCCCCATATTAAGCCCACTATGGAAACAAATTCAAATACGACTAGATAAAAGTTTGGTACAATTTATTTTGGTACAATAAAGCCTCATATTGTTTGAAATAACACCATGTATTTTGTGATAATCGTTCCATAGGTCCCATGTAAATCGGCCTTCTAAAAAGCAATTTAAGATGCATTATATTACACTTAAGATGCATTATATTGACTTAGGTTTTTTTCAAACTATAAATCACACCGAATTTTGTGATAAACGATCTATAATTTACGTTACCTCCAATATACAATCGTCTCCTGTAAAACACAAATCAAAGACAAATCATGATATTTTATTTAAATTAGGAAACGTAAATATAATACTCTTAGGTCAGGGGTCTATTCACCGCATTCGATATCGAGTAAACTATCGTATCGAGTAAACTTATGTATCGACTAAACTATCGTATTTTTCCGCATAGTATAGACACTGACGTATCGAATAAAAACTCGAGAGATGGAATGCCTTTGGTTTCTCGATATCGAATGCTATAATCTCAAATTACGATACATTGCATTCGATGTCGAGTGTCATGATACCAAAATAAAAATTTCCATAAATTTTGCTCGATATCGTATTCTTTGATTAGACCCCAGTAGCTCGTTTCTGTATTTCTCGCATTGCAAAATTTCTCACATTAAGTGTGAAACAAAAAATTCCATCGTTTCTCGATTTGTGAGAAAAAAGTGTTTCTGTATTTGATTGCGAGAACAGACAACACAGATTCTGTTTTAACTGGAATACTTCCAGTAATTAAATGTCAAATGCAAGCGAAACGTCAACGAAAGAAATAGATATAATAAAAATAGGGCTGCCAGATTTGTCGATTTATCGTCATTTTGACGATTTTTTGTTTCAAAATTGGCAAAGTGCCGATTTGCTGATTTTTTCTGGTGAACATATTATTCAGTCTTCGAAATAAAATAACTTTAATTAGTTTAGTATGATTATATATTTTGCTCCACAGAAAAGCGATATCTTTAAAAACATGGCAGCTTAAAAATATATGGGCAAAATTAAAATTTTGATGGAAAACTGCTAAATTTTTATTTCCTTAGATTATTTAATACATATGTTTATGTGATCAATACATTTAACTATTACACCATTTTTAATCAATGCACTATAGGAAATTTTGGCCTTTTTTTGGCAAGTTCAATATGATATTTTGTTACGCCTTTAAGCGATATTTTCAAAAAAAAAACAGTCTGAAATTTTAAATTGTTATCGGATTAAAGAGAAAAATAAAATACATAATTTTATTTAAATATACCTCAAGTTTAAGTATGTATAAAATATGTATTTTACCCATGAACTTTACCAATTTTTTTGATTATGTTTTAATAAAAATCGAAAAAAATTTGTCAAAATTAATTTTAAATTTTCCGATTTTTTTAAACAAATTAGCCGATTTTTTTTTATTCTTTCTTAGGAAATTAACGATTTTTTCAAAAATTTATCTGGCAGCCCTGCATAAAACGAAAGCAATGAAGGGCTTAAAAAAATTAAAATAAAAAAATTTAACAATTGTGTTTTATTTATTTTCAGCATTAAAATTCTTTCCCTTCAAATAAAAAAAAAATAATACACATACTTGCGTACATACATACATAATTTGTGCTCCATTTATTAAAATTTTATTTTTCTCGCATCAATTTTAAATGTAACTTATTTTGACAGTTCTTGTGAGAAACTTTTAGCAAAATATTAACAGAAACACTTTTTCTCACATCCTTCCAATAAATGCTGGAAAATTATTTAAATGACAGATAATTCTCCCGGAGTAAATATACAGAAACACTTATGTGAGAAAAACCATTTTTTGTTTCATATTGCACTGTTTTTGTTATAATTCACTTGTTTCATGCGGGAAATTTTACGATGCGAGAAATACAGAAACGGGCTACAGGTTTTATAAATATTAACTTTTATTTAATCATTAAAATTATTTATTTAAAATTGGAAAGGTCGAACAATAATAACTTTGATAAGATTGACTTATATTTTACAGATACCAAATAGAGCAAACGCCTGAAATATTCAAACTCTAGGTGGAGGGTATTGATGATTCGGCATAGTCGAATATAGTACTATTTTTTTGTTATATTAGAAATTTTCGCACTTTTATCGAATGTTCATATTTTCAGAAAAATATAAATTTCTAATTGAAAAGATATATTTTGTTTAAAAAATTGTATTAATACTTGTCGAAAGTTGTGTTATTTTTGAATAAAGTATTAAATCTAGAAATGTTAAAAATTTTAGTTCGTTTTTTGCTCTGGCGGTTTATTTAAAGGACGATGCTAAGACAAATTTTGTCAATAAGAGATTTTAATACGTTTGATTCAAAGTCGTGCATGGGTTGTAGACTGATTTGCATCAGCATCCCAACAAACACACAAGTTTGATATGAAATCAAACTTAATCTGAAATATTAAATTATTATTTTATCCCTTTGAAAAATTACACAAAAGTCTCAGTATGGGGTGGAGGTGAAATATACTGGAAAAATTACGCTATTTATGTTTGCTGGGTTGTCACACTCACACATTACTAAAGATTCCAATATGTTCTCATATGAATGCTTATCAGGAATTTGTAGTTGTTTGTTTCGACATATGCATGTAAACAGAATACTAAAGGACTCACTCATGTTAGAGTAGATAATATTTGTGTTTATAGAGGACGATGTTGGTGAGAGGTATGGGAGGGCTAAGGGATGGGGGGCTTACAATAAAAACATTTAAAACTTATAGTATTTGCTTCATTGCCATAAGTACTTTTACAGTTTTTTTTATACATTTATTTATTTGATAAAGCACCTACAAACGGAAAGGATAAAGACAGAAGCAGTTATAGAAAGGAAGATGAAGGACAAAGAATGCTGCAGGGAACAGGATTAATGTCATCAATTCATTTCGAGCAAAGAATGTGAATAAATATTTAATGTTCAATGCATTTATAGGTCAGACTACAAGGATTGAATTTGTAGGACAATATACAGAAAAAAAAATAAAAGAAAATATTAAATTTCTGGAACAATAAGTAACACAAAAGGATTTTAAAAAGGATTCAAGTTATTTGTGATATTAAATATCAAAATTAAAAAAAATTAAAGATGTTATATGTAAAAATATTATAAAAGGGAATTTGGAATTTGCCTTCATAAATAAAAAAAAATCCTGGAATTGTATTTAAGTTAAAAGAAAATGACAAATTAAACTTAAATGTGCATGTCTTTAGAATAGAATGCAAATTTACTAAATATTTCTTTCTTTCTTTCTTTAAAAACGAATTTTACAATTTAGATATATTTGGTTAAATACTCTTTAATTAAGAAATATTTAATTTTTCTCATTTCAGGTAAGCAACTTATTTATGCTGGTTTAAAATTATTTAAACTTTTTTTTCGTGTAAGTTAAACTGCAAATTAGAAAAAAAAAAAAAAAAAAACTTGCTTTCTATTCTTGCTAATAAAATAAATTATTCAATTTATTTTCTATCAATTTAATAACTCTTAAAAGAAATAAATAAATAAAGAAAAGCAAAAACTTTCTTACTGCCATTTCTTTGCAACAACAATCAATAAATCTATCAATTTCAATTATTATTGCTTAAGTTGTTCAGCACAAGGTTTTTGTCTTATTGATGGTCCAAAATATTACAGCAAATTAAGTAAAAATGCTATAAACGTCTTTGCCGAATCTTTGATACCCTCCATCAGAAATTAAATTTTTTTGGAAGTGGTCCTTATATATAGTTATTACAATTTTGCCAGTATTAAACTTTTTACCGAGAGCGGACTTTTTATATGGGAATTATACAAGGTGGCGCAAAAGTCATCACCTAAAAATTATGTAACTGACGGTAATGTTGTTGTAGCAGCGAGACCTGAAGAACAGGTGTTGCTGAGATGATAATCCTTGGTAGCGGTTCGTTGAACTCCGGGTCGTTCCGGTGGGTAGAACCGATTGTCGTGGGAACGAACTGTAGGTAACTGTGAGTTCTGCTTTGGCGTTGGTGAAGTAAAGAGATAAAAAATACCCGTTAACTAATAAAAAATGGAGCGCTGTACTCCTCAAGAATGCGGCATAATTGTTTCGATAACTTTTCATCATGAGCAACGAGATCCATTTCCATCCCTGCGGATACGTGAATAAGCAGAATTATCGCTTCTATGGCACCGTAAACACGCGTATAGCACACAAAGAGCCATTACAAATGCTTAAAGATCCGGTGTGGTGTTGTTTCTGTTAACGTTGGAGACATCATCGGGCATTATCTTTTCAAAAACGCCGCTGAACGAATGACACTTTGAACGGCGAGGGTTACGGAGCCATGCTCAACCACTTTGCCGTATTTCAACTGGTCGAAATCGGACTGGAGAGCGTGTGAGAGGTGAATTAAATTTCATAACTAAATGTTGGCATTAGCATAGAAATTTTTGACAATTTTAATTCACCATAGAACTTTGCTACCGTTTCACACACACACACTAAGTGGAAAAAATGACATTTGCTAAGTGACCACTGTCAGACTAACAGCCTGGCCCCTAATGTCGATCGACAACTTAAGCGAGCGACAACAAATTACTCATTATCGTCCACTTAAACGGCCCACTAACTATCGACTTGTCGGTTGACAGGTTTTACGATTCTAACGTAATTTATTTATTTATTTTTAAATGACTGTATTGTCACATCAGCAATTCCATAACTAAAACGTCAGTTTGGAAATAAAAATCGAGAAAACATATAAATTAAGCCATAAAATTTGAACTCTGCGCTACAGACTATTCAGAATATAAACCAAAAGAGTAACCAAAAAAAAAAAAAAAAAGAAACAAAGCGGTAAACAAAAAATAGTTTTATGAATAATATTTTAAAACACTATTCCCCTTATCCAAAAAAAAGTTAAAGTTCACATTAGTTACCCAACACATTAAGCCCAGCAAAAGTGATTGGGTTTTTATGTGTTGGTTTACTAGTGTGAACTTTAACTGTTTTTGCATAAGGGAGTATATAGTTTTATAAGTGGTGGTGCTTTTAAAGAATATAATAATAAAAAATATTAATTGTTTGTGTATAAAGGAAATTTTTGTTCAATATTTTAATAAATTGCCTCTGTCGACAACTACAATACAAGTGACTGATTATGACATATGTGGTCGCATATTTCTTAGTAGGCCGCAAATTTGTATGAAAATTGTTATGTTATCGGTTGCTTGCATTTTCGATCGACTTGTCGTACTAAAAATTGTTAGTGGGCCGGAAATCAGCTGTTTGACGTTGAAAATGCAAGCGAACTATAGCGGCTGACATGGAGGGACAGGCTGTTAATGACCATTCCTGCTAGATTTAAGGCATTTTTTTATCACTTCTCAAGGACTTAAAGAGTCTGAAAATTGTTAATATAGACTCGGGATTTAAAGAAACCCCACAAAAAGAAGACTAGAACGTTTAAATCGGGCAATCTTGCAGGCCAATGAAAAGTACCAAAACAAGTGAAAAGGCTCAAAAACTCAACTATCAAAATTTTGGTTGTACGTCGTGCAGCATGCGCCATTGCTCCATCCCATTGGGAAAACTAAAGTTTTTCATTCAGAAAATAAATAAATGTCACAGAACTTCGGGTGACAACTTTTGGGCCACCTTGTAGTACATTATCGACAGATTAATTTAAAATATTATGCTGTTATTTTTCGCCATCAAAGCCATTCTCTAGTGTAAAATTACCTTGAACCACATTTCAGCAAAATATCATTATATGTTACGCTTTTTAACGACTATTTTTCGAGTGCTGGCTTAATATTTTCAAGGGCGAATACTAACCTTCAGTTTAGGTAGGGCACATACAGGAAATTGAGTCGGGACAGCCTGCAAACCCAAGTTATGATTTAAGAATACCAGTCCTCTACTAGGCCAGAGCGGGCCCTGACCCTATTATCGCCCTTTAAATCCGCACTTGAATATGGGGTTAATAGTAAATTAAAGACTTATCGTCAAAAATCTTAGTAGTGTGTTTTCCAGTCTTATAAATTTCATAAAAAATTCAAAGGATTTTCGAAATAAAAATATTATGGGACTTTGGTAAAATATGGACCGATTCTGATGAATGTTGGTAGTATAATTTCTAGTCATATAAAACGAATTTAGTTTTTTTTCGATTTTTTAAGTCTTAAGATATTTTCTCTCACAAAATCCAATGATTTTTGGTCTGATTGTCCCAATATCAAATGGAATTTTTTTCATTACATTTTGCATCGACACTGTCACACTTTTTAATAAAACCAAAACTCTGGGATTGGTAAAATTAATGCACTTTTTTCATACTTTCTACGTCTATGTAAAGTTTTTAATTTGTTTATACAACAAATTATTTAAAATTAAAAAGATAAAATTAAAAATCTTATTGTCTAGAAAAATTTATAAAAAAAATGGCCCTACACAGAAAATATTCTCCAAATTTTCACCAATCAAAGCGTTAATCAAAAATGAAATTAGTTTTAATTAAAAATTAATCAAGTGAATTAAACGTTTAATTGATACATACTATTAATTTGTTTACTGGTGCAAATTTTATTAATTTTTTAATTAATATTACAGTTTTTTTAAAATTTTTTGTCATTGTCATAATATCCCAGGAAAAACTTTTTGAATTTTGGTAATAGGTCGTAGTTATTTCATACGTTTCCTGGTAAGTAGTTGTTTTTACAATTGTCATTATTCTGAAAACCTCAATAAGTACTTGCTAGGAATGACCTCAGTAAGTACTTTTCACTACTATTATTTTCAGTTATGAATATTTGCTTACTAATAATCAGCTAAATAACTACTTATTAGTTGTCTTGTTTTCAGTACTGAATATTTACTTACTGGGAACTAGCTCTATAACTACTTATAAGGTCTATTAACTAGAGCCAATTAAATAAAAACTGGTTATTTTTTGGCTTCTAGTAGGTATATTGTAAGTACTTATAATTCGACTTACTGTTAGTTAAATAATAACTAGATAGTTTGTAACTTCTAGTAAGTGTATTGTAACTACTGAATTCTGTTGACAACTCGAACAAAAATAAGTAGTTATTCAGCCGAAAAATAAGTAGTGTTTATATTTCTCCGACATTACTTGCTAACTTACCAGGTAAGTAAAGTTTTTGCTGGGATATTACTTTCACACTTTGTATTATAAATTTTGAATTGATATAAGTTTTTGACATGTCGTTACAACAAGGCCTTGACAAGACCTAACAACAATTTGGCATCTAAGTCATTGTTTCCTTTTTAGTCGTGCGGAGATGAGAGTGGTCTTTTTAAACGATGAGTTACGACCACACTTGGTAAGTTTTTGACCAAATGAGCTGACCAAATAAGCGTAACCACTACTTTTGCTCAAAGTTAGTGTGATTTAACGAATCGTAAGGGCCGATTTTGATTTTGAATAAAACACAAATTATTGCCATTTCTTTTAATTATGATAATATTGGTATGGTTCCATTATGTATTCAATAAAATATCGGCCACCTCCATCCGATGGTCCAAATTTTCGATGACGCTGAGGCATAATTGAGGTTCTATGCCGTTAATGTGCCGAACTATCTCATCCTTTAGCTCTTGAAGTGATGCTGGCTTATCGAAGTACACCTTTTCTTTCAAATAACCCCAAAGAAAGAAGTCTAACGGCGTCAAATCACATGATCTTGGCGGCCAATTAATATCGCCACGGCGTGAGACAATACGGCCATTGAATTTTTCGCGCAAAAGAGCCACTGTTTCGTTAGCTGTGTGGCAAGTGGCATCGTCCTGTTGAAACCACATATCGTCCACATCCATATCTTCCAATTCGGGCCATAAAAAGTTCGTTATCATCTCACGATAGCGAACACCATTCACAGTAACTGCCTGACCGGCCTCATTTTGGAAAAAATACGGAGCGATGATGCAACCAGCCCATAAACCGCACCAAACAGTCACTCTTTGTGGGTGCATTGGTTTTTGGACAATCACTCTTGGATTATCATTCGCCCAAATGCGGCAATTCTGCTTTTTGACGAATCCACTGAGGTGAAAAAGTGCCTCATCACTGAAGATGATTTTCTTCGAAAATTGATCATCCACTCTTGCCATTTCTTGCCACCATTCTGACCATTGAGGACGTTTGGAATGGTCAAGAGGCTTTAGTTCTTAAGTCAATTGCACCTTGTTAGCGTGTCAATGCAAGTCTTTATGCATAATGTTCATCAACGACGAGCGTGAGAGGTGCAATTGTTGGGCATGACGTCTGGTTGATGTGGTCGGCTCTTTAGCCCCACTATCGCGAACAGCAGCAATATTTTCTGCAGTACGAGCTGTAAGAGCATTCACTGGTGTTTTCACATCTCCTACATACCCGGTTTGCTCAGATTTTTGCACGATTTTTCCGATTGTACGCACATTTGGACGATTTAATTGACCGGAAAAATCACGAAGTGTACGATATGCATTTTGATTTGAACGCCCATTTTCATAATAATTATGAATAACTTTAATGGTTCAAATTGAGTTAGTCTGAAATTGAGAAATGTCAAAGGAAATGCAGAAAAAGCTTGACGTTAAATATGGTTCACATTCAACATCGGCCCTTAAAATTTAACCACTTAAAAAAAATATTAGAATTTAAGGAAATACAATTTAGTTTGTCTGTTTCACGACTTTTGTCAAATATTTTCCAAATGTGACCATAGTCTTATAATTTATAGACATTTTTTATAACCAATATATGTATTAATATATTTTTAGAGGACTTACATTAATGTTGCATGACGTTACAGACGAAATGACAAACTTAATATAAACTCTTCCTGTTCAGGGTATAACAACGAGGGTAAAAAACAAACATCTCCATTTTACAAAATATCTTATTTATTTGACTCTTTATGCCTCAACTTTCAACTCGCAACTTTTTGCTATTTTATATAAATTCTATTTTCTGCATTAAAATAAACGAAAACGACAATAAAAATAATTGAACATAAATCATTGTAATCGATTATTTAGTAACAGAAGTAGTTTGATTGCAATGCCATTGGACATGGTTAGACATCCCTTTATTTTGGCCAAAAATATTGTGAGGGGGGCTGAAATGTTCAATATCAATTCAATTGCTGACTTTTTTCACATTTTCATTTATTTTAATGAATTTTACTGCAATGAATCAGCTTTTGTTGCGAACATATTTTGTTTGGTTTTGGAAATAAAATACAAAATTATTATTAATGATGATGATTAAACTTAATATGAGAATTTCATGTTGCAATTTTTATTTATTTTTTATTATATAAAAAAAATAAAATAAGTTTTTTACTGTTGCATACGAGTGTATAGAAAAACTAATTAAAATAAAGGAAAACAAACAAAGAAAATATCGTTAATATTTTCGTTTTCCCTGAAATATTTTCTCGAGAATATAAAAAGAATAAAAGTAACTGTAAGAGCAGGCTTATTAAATTTATTATTAAATTTGGGGGTTTTTTTGAGGGTTAACATGATTAAGTGCTTTACAACATAAAAGAAAATAAGTATATAACAAAGAAACTGCCTCTGAAGGTTCAATTAGACGTTACTTAAACATAATGACATAGCCTTAACGTTGAGCATAGAAACCAAAATTCAATTGGTTTGTATGGTCATGGTTATGTCGTTATGGTAAGTCACCTATAATCAAATACAGTGTTGCCCATAAGGTTGGTTCAAACAGCACAACCTGGTCTTGTCGGACTACTTTTTGAGATTCATGCTGCGCCGGTTCTTTGTGCCTTTTGGTTTCAATCTCGTTCTACAATGATCGCCGACCATAAAAACTAGCCTTTGCACTCATTTTGCAAAGGGGTCACAGCAACCTCCATGCCTTTGCCATCCATGCTTTTGCCATTGTGATATAAAGGGTGATTTTTTATGAATTAAGTTTTTCGGGCTGGCAGCACTGGTTGGTAATTTTGTCAAACTACATCTGTGAAAGTGAAAAGTGTTCAGTATACTCTGCCATTTCATCATGGAGAAACTCACAAACGAGTGGAAATTTATTATCAAAATTCGGTTGATGGAAATCCACTGTTTTATCGAAAAATTGTGTTCAGCGATGAGGCTCATTTCTGGCTAAATGGATACGTAAACAAGCAAAACTGATGCATTTGGGTTGAAGAACAGCCACATGCCGTACAAGAGTTACCGATGCATCCCGAAAAAATGACTGTTTGGTGTGGTTTATGGGCTGGTGGCATCATCGGTCCATTTTTCTTCAAAGAAAACCGCGGAAGAAACGTTACCCTCAACGGCGAACGATATCGAGCTATGATACGGGAATTTTTTTTGGCCCCAATTGGCAAAAAAAACATCCTCTTGATGGAGGACTTATTTTATAATAATATGGTTGTCGGTGACAATAAATTGGTTAAATTAAACATAATATATTTAAAATTTTCTTTAAAAATAGTTTTGTTGGAGGTAACCATATTTTTAACATATTTTTTCTCTGCGTGTGGCCAGATATTCTATTAAACGAAGAAAAGTGAAACAGTTATCAAAAAAGAGTTTGCAGCAGGGCTGTGGTTTGGTCAAAAAATAGTTCTTACGCCGACCCTGACTCCAACCGCTGCAGTTTGTTAAGTCCGACTCCGACACCAACTCCGATTCCACCTCCGACTCCAACTCCGACTCCTACTCTTACATTGATGCTAAATGTATATGAGATGAGACTGGTCCTTATTTGACTTTAAACTCTTTATTTAATGTAGTACCTTTTTAATGGTTAAATATAGCAAGAGAATTATTCTGTTACAATTTCGATTCGATATTTACAACATTGCAAAGCCGATTTCGAAGAATTTTTATTTTCCAAGATTTTAGAAAAATTTTTTTAATTTTTATGTCGAAAAATTTTGGAGTCGGTACAATAACATCAACTCCGACTGTTCAACTCCGAGTGCGACTCCACAGCCCTGGCTTGAAATCTGGTTTTTTGGAACCATACGCGCTGGCCTCATGACGACATTAGAAGAGGCGCCTTAGTCTGGCTCCTCTTGTTAGGGGATATTTGCTTGGCTTGTTTCAATTTCTGTGGCAAAGCCAGAAACGCAGCAACACGGGGCTGTGTTTTAATAACTGCAGTCAGAAAGCAAAAGTCAATTTTCAAGAAGAATTGCCATTTAATTAATTTATTTTTTTGGTACAAGTTCATTATCTGAGTGTGTAAACCACAGGTGTGATTACATTAACAATTAACTATACTGATATTAGCTATGACGCAACTTAAAGTCTTGATGCCTACAGTATGATGGTGTTATAAAACTTTACTAAATTGTTAATAACCTTAAAAAAAATAAAATTTTAACAGCAAAAGAAAAAAGTTATAAGCATTTGAAAGTAGTCAATTGAAGTTGGTGCTTTTCAAATTTGTATACAATTGAGAAATTTTAACACAAAGATTTTTAATATGTTAAAAAAAAATTTCTAAAATATTTTCATATGAAAATAAATATTAATAAATAAAAATAATTTAATGAAAATTAAATTCAATGAACTTAAGCCTGATTAAAATATCAATTTTTTTGGT
This sequence comes from Pollenia amentaria, assembly GCA_943735925.1. Taxonomy (NCBI): domain Eukaryota; kingdom Metazoa; phylum Arthropoda; class Insecta; order Diptera; family Polleniidae; genus Pollenia; species Pollenia amentaria. The sequence continues at coordinate 173,747,843 of OX031010.1, read as the reverse complement.
ACAAGTTTATTATCTGAGTGTGTAAACCACAGGTGTGATTACATTAACAATTAACTATACTGATATTAGCTATGACGCAACTTAAAGTCTTGATGCCTACAGTATGATGGTGTTATAAAACTTTACTAAATTGTTAATAACCTTAAAAAAAATAAAATATTAACAGCAAAAGAAAAAAGTTATAAGCATTTAAAAGTAGTCAATTGAAGTTGGTGCTTTTCAAATTTGTATACAATTGAGAAATTTTAACACAAAGATTTTTAATATGTTAAAAAAAAATTTCTAAAATATTTTCATATGAAAATAAATATTAATAAATAAAAATAATTTAATGAAAATTAAATTCAATGAACTTAAGCCTGATTAAAATATCAAAATTTGGATTAAAAACCATTAACAGTTCAATAAAATAACCACAATACTAATTACACTATGCTAGTTGAAAAAACAGACAAGCCGAGCACATGGCGTTTTAACATAATTCGGGTACGCTGAATCCAGTGGTGCCCGCGGTTTTTTAAGATTGGCTCTGGTTTTCGAGATATACCGTTATTTCAAAAATGGAGGAGGTTGCACAACATATGTTCGTGTAACTCAAAAACGCTACATTTTCCAATTTTTTATGAATTTTTAAAAAACAAAAATTTCGAAATTTTGTTAAAAATATTATTTTATTTTCCAAAAAAAAAAATTATGTTTCTAAAACGACTGCGGATATTAGAAAGAAGTTTTACCTTTCTTAAAGGAAATTTTATTGCGGAATTTCGGTTTTTTAAGTTACGCGAAGGGTTTTTGAGTTACGCGAAATAACGGTATATCTCGAAAACCAGAGCCAATCTTAAAAAACCGCGGGCACCACTGGATTCAGCGTACCCGAATTGTATTAAAACGCCAGGTGCCGAGCTTGTCACGAAAAAAAGTGTCAATTTCGTGCACAGTGTTATTAATACATAATAAATTCTTTAAAAAATATTACAACGATTCTTTAAGAAGAGAACATTTTTTGAAAATTTCTACTAAAATGTTTAGCGATTTGTTCCACTCTGTAACCCATTACCGACATGTGTTCTACAAATAGTCGCCCCAAAAAATAATGAATCATTCTCTTTTTTATTCAAAATGAAAATATTTTTTTTTGTCCTTCCAACATTCTAACATTGATCAATTATTTCTACGAATAATTGAAAAATGTTTCCATTAATTACCCTCATTTAACTCAAAACGTAAAATGAGTCTTTTAAGACAAAAATTTAAGAAAATGAAATGAAAATCTAGAAAAATAATTAAATAACGAATTTGTTTGGTGTTGGTGGCATTAGAATCTTCTTGTAAATATAAATTTGTTTGTATGTTGTTGCATTCAGTCGGAGCTAATGGTCTATATAGTGCCACAAAATCAAGGTGTTTAAATGCTTAAATGAGTTTTATAGTTTTTTTGTTGTATCTAAATTTGGTTCTATGGTTTTTAGAACACACCAAATGAAAATGAAGAAAAGAAAAAAAAAATTAAAAAAGCACTTGCAGCCAAAAATGCATTAGCAGTTGGTCTACCTGCTCTTTTTCTGTGTCAGTTGGCGGAAACTTAGAAAAAAAGACACTGATTAAAAAAAAAAATGTATATAAATACAGAGCAACAAATAACATAGGGAACCCATAATGTAAATAAAATAATTTCTAAATTGCATGTTACAAACAGCTTTGCCACAATCATTAGAAGCAGAAATTATTAGGGGTGTTAACTAAAGTAAGAAAAATTTTAAAAATTTCCTTCATTTGGATAATAGTTTACACACTTTATTAATGGCAACTGGAATTAGAGTTCTTTTTTACTTTTGTTTTAAAGAAAAAAAATTTGCCTAATCTGTTTAATACCCTTAATACTATTAAGTACATTAATTGCACTTGCTAGGGGTTCAGATCTGTCAGTTTGTCTTTTTTTTTATATTGCTGGCACACATACATAATTAGCATTTAATGTATTCTTATTCTATAATTATAAAAAAAAAGTAGATACAAATATTACCCAGTGAACATTTTATGAAAATAATGGTCATACATGCACGATTAAAATAACGAATAAATAGCTGACATATTCAGATCTCTGAAGAGAAAATGTCTACTTGCAAATCTTCTTAACTTATTTTTCGCCGACCGGTGATTATAATCACCAGCACTCATGCTCACACTTTTTTTGTTGCTGCAATGTTTTTTTTTCTGTTAGTTTCTTAAAATCTCATTTCGTTATTCACCCTTATTCTGCGTTTCGATTCGGATCGTAAATTTCTCAGTTTGGCAACTTTGGTATTCTGCGTTCCGTTCCCCGTATCAATTCGATTTGTTTTTCGATTGTAAATATTCTGCTTTACGATCGTAGCTACGTTTTTTCAAGTTGTTTATTTACTAACGGAAAGTTTTTCGATTTTTGTTTCTGTAGTTGAAAAAGTGTAAAGTTAAATAAAATTTGAGTATAAAATGCTATAAATTTATTTTGTAATAAATTTTGTTTTTTTTTTTTTTGTTACTTTAAAGCTTTATTTAATTTATTTATTTAATGTTATTTAATTTAAAAATTAATTAAATTAATTGTTTCACACACATTTTTTTTTTTTATTTAATTTATTTATTTATTTAAAAAAAAAAAAAATTGTAACTTCTACAACAAAACATCAGTCTTAAACAGTAGAAATCTTATGGTGTTATTTTGGAAAATGGAAAATAATAAACTTAAGTCTAGGTATGGTTATTGCAAAATTGATATAAATCAAATTATTGAAATTAAACCAAACAAATAAATAACGAAAAACTACATATCAAAATAACATATGTAAATACATTTATAAAAAATCAAAAAATATTGAACTATAGAATTATACCGAACTATAAACAAACTTGTTGACTACGAATAATATTTAAATATTTCTTTCTTAAATTGTAACGCATTGCTGATTTCTTTTATTGTTGGAGTAGTAATATTATTCCAAAGACGTATTGCAAATATGAAAAATTGCCATTCAGATATTAATGTGTTATGTCTGATTTGAATTAAATTTCTATTTCTTCTGCGTCGACTGAATTTTAAACGATTAAAAAGATGACCTGGCTCACGGGTGGTTATAATTTTGTGAAGAAATACTAAAGTTCTTATTTTCATTAAATCTTAAAAAAGTACCCCAACAATTTTTTTAGAGTAAGGTGTAATACTAATGTAAGTACCATTTATGTTATAATTTCTGATCCCATAAACGTACCTTGCAATGTTGTTATATGTGACTTGCATTTTAGATTTACTGGTTTCATCACAACTTGCAAAAATCTCACATCCGTAGGTTAAAATTGGTATCAAATACGTCTTAGCAAGTAATAAGTCCCCTTTCAGACAGGCAAAGTTTACTTTGACAAAGTCTGTTGAATTCTCTTTTAAACTTTGTTTGGTGCTCAGACACACAAAGTTTAATTTGACAAATTTTTGTCTTCTCTTGTTTGAATATAATATATAAACAGCGTTGCCAGAATGATGATTTTATCATATTTTGGATTATTTTTTTTTAACAAAAATATGATTAAAGATTTTTATCTCAAATGATGATTTTTTTCTCGACATTTTGTTTTTTAACTGATTTAGCGACTTCAAATATATTTAAGTGTTTGTTTCCAACTTTGCAATTTTTACAAATTTTAGCCATGTTCCCGTTACCCAGTGGCTTCCATTTTTTTCTTCTTCTACATTCTCCTGTTCTAACACTAAAAGATTTTATTCCACAGAATAAAATAAATAATTATTATATTACTTTTTGAATTTTGGTAATAGGTCGTAGTTATTTCATACGTTACCTGGTAAGTAGTTGTCATTACAATTATCATTATTCTGAAAACCTCAATAAGTACTTGCTAGTAATGACCTCAGTAAGTACTTTTCACTACTATTATTTTCAGTTATGAATATTTGTTTACTAATAATCAGCTAAATAACTACTTATCAGTTGTCTGGTTTTCAGTACTGAATATTTACTTACTGGTAACTAGCTCCATAACTAATTATTAGGTCTATTAACTAGCGCAAATTAAATAAAAACTAGTTATTTTTTGGCTTCTAGTAAGTATATTGTAAGTACTTACAATTCAACTTACTGGTAGTTAAATAATAACTAGATATTTTGTGACTTCTAGTAAGTGTATTGTAACTACTGAATTCTGTGGACAACTCGAACAAAAATAAGTAGTTATTCAGCCGAAAAATAAGTAGTGTTCATATGTCTCCAATGTTACTTGCTAACTTACCATGTAAGTAAAGTTTTTGCTGGGAAATTAGCTTTTGCGCTCATTTTTACCATTTGAGAAATATATTTTTATTTTTGAACACTTTCATTAAATAATTATTTGATGCAAATATTTCTTTTATGAATTAATTTATTTTATTTAACACTGTTTGCCAACTGTTTCATCAAACAAAAATTATCAAATATTTGAGCTTAGTTTGAACATTAACAAAATATTTTTTTGTTTCACACAGTTTGAAGCAAATATCAGAACAAATATTTTCGTTAAATATTTCATTAGTCTGAACGTACCTTAAGAAGTAAATAATTCTTTCGTACATCGGAAATAGGCATTTAGAATATTGATAAAAAAATGTTTGTGAAAAGAAAAAATGTATTTTTATAAATTTTCATATACTGACGAATTATGTTTTTTTGTATTTCAATTTAAGTAATAAGAAGTATGGTTTTATAAAAAATTAATAATTCTTACTATTTTGCCCTTGTTTTAAAAAATTTAAATTAAGAAAAAAAAATTTAAGATTTTCCTTTTCAAAATATGATTTCTTTCGCCATATGACAATTTTTATTCCAAAGATTCTGGTAACGCTGTATATAAATGTAAAGTTGCAGCCAACTTCAGGTATAATCTACGAACGAAAAACAAAACGACTTTGCGAGTACAGCAAAGTATGTACTCCCCCGCTATACTCTTTTCCCTTCTCTTCTATAAACTTAAGACTTTGCAAAGTAAACTTTGCTTGTCTGAAAGGGGTCTAAGCGTAGTTTCAATGGGGTGCAATATTGAGTAGCCCATAGGGTTCTTAGCATAGAATATGTTTTACCACAGGCAGCTATAACGTGATCAGACCAGGTTAGAGTGTTATTAAAAATTACACCAAGATTTTTTGCTTTATCTACGATTTCAATCCGTTGGTTTTTAATAAAAATGTTGGGATAATCAATGATTTTCTGTGTTCTTTTGCGTATTACAATGCATTTCGATTTGGTAGGATTTAAACTTAACCCGTTAACATCAGCTCAACGTGAAACCCGTTGTAAGTCTTGATTAAGTCTTGCAGTACATTCATCTAAGTTCCCTTTTTTGTGACTTATGTACAATTGTACGTCATCGGCATACATTCTAATGTTGCAATGGAGCAACTGTTCAGGAAGATCGTTTGCGTAAATGGAGAAAAGGAGAGGACCTAGAATGGATCCCTGGGGAACACCCCTGACAACAGGAAGACAATTTGAGATAGTTGAAGGACTAGGGTCAACACACTGGGCACGATATTTAAGATATGAATCAATCAATCTAATGGATGTTGATGAAAAATTCATCATTTTCTCCAGTTTTTTGAATAAGTATTGTGTGGTCAACGGTATCAAAAGCCTTTGAATGATCAAACAGTACTAAATATGCAACGCACCCATCGTCAATTTCCTTTCTAAGATCTTCTGCTACATCAGTTAGAGCAGTAATACAGCTATGTTTGGCCCGAAAGCCAGATTGTTGATCGGTCAATAATTTACTATCATTTATATAATTGGTTATCTGTTTATGTAAAAGTTTCTCGAAAGCCTTTGAGAGATAAGGTAATATAGCTATAGGCCGATATTCAGTGGATGATTTTGGTATTGGAATAATTTTTGCCTGTTTCCATCTTAGTGGATAAGTGCCTGCCATAATTATTTTATTGAAAATATGAGTATGAATATCTTACAATATCGAATGGATTGCAACTGTCTCTCAATTTCCACTTTTCTTGTCTTGATTCTGCATTCTTGACCACGTTGTTCTCCTCTTCCAACAACAACGCCGCTGCTATCGATTCGATTTCTTCTCTAAACTAAATTTTTATTTTGCAATGATGTGTCGAAAATTAAAATTTCGCTCCGGCGCTTCAGGATTCCTCACACTGGAATAGTTTGGCCACAAATACCGTTTGCTTATAATCTGGCTATTTTCTTCTTTTCCGCACTTAACTGATGAGTTTGTTTAATTATAGTTACCACAATATTTAGTTTTTATATTTGTATTTATCACTATTTATTTATTCATAAAATTTTTGCTTTTTATAAATTTTTTATTCTTTATGTTTCTATTTTATACGTTTCATAACAAAGCAGCTGGTTTAAACATACTTTTCTCTTCTTCTTTTTCTTTCGATTAGGTATTTTTTTTAGAATACCTATTTTCGATTCGAGCGTAACTGAATGCGGGAACTTAGGCCCTAATCATGTACAACGCAGCGCAACGCCACAGAACTAACGCAACGCCAAAGAATAACATTGAAAGCACAAACAATGTCATAAATATTTTGTAATTTTGTTGTTGCTTTCTACAGAAATTCACATTGCGTCTTAAAATTTCAAACGCTCCATTGCTTGTGTCGTTGAAAATTTTAAAACGGTACATGAATTTCTGTAGAAAGCAACAACAAAATTACAAAATAATTATGACATTGTTTGTGCTTTCAATGTTATTCTTTGGCGTTGCGTTAGTTCTGTGGCGTTGCGCTGCGTTGTACATGATTAGGGCCTTAATCGAAACGCAGAATAAGGATGATTATATTGCCAGATTACTTGGTGCGGCGAAAAATGGGTTAAACAGTAGTTTTTAAGTCCTATTTAACCAGAGACCGTAACAGTTATTCCTTTTTTCATAAAATTCACACAGTTATTCTATGATTTTTATTTTTTCGAGCAAAAAATAAGAGTTATTCTCTAAAGAAATGTACGTGTTATAATAATTTAGTTGACTTTAAATATTTATTTTAATGTGCATAAGAAATGCCAATAATTATTATACATTAAAATAAATATTTTACGTCTACTAAATTATTATAACACGTACATTTCTTTAGAGAATAACTCTTATTTTTGCTCGAAAAAAAAAATTTTAAAAATTACTGTTATTCTTGTTTAAAAACATAAAAATCAAAAAATAACTGATATATGATCGAAAAAATAAAAATCAAAATCTTAAAAATCAATTTATTTTATCATAGAAAAGTTCATAGGGATCAATATGGTATACTAGAATCAGGGGTGCTACCGCGTTTTTCGCTTCGAAAGAAATAATTTACGAGTTAGAACAATTTGCACTGTGTATTTCGATTTTCGTACTCGTTTGATTAAATGCCAGAGTTATATTTATAAACAAATAGGAATTTTTATGAAAAGTTATTGTTCGTAATAGAAAGTTGCTGTTCTCAGAGTGATTTTTTGTTATCGATAAAGTATAAAAAAACTTCTGTTCATTCGAAACAAATAGTACGAAAATCGTAATAGACAGTACAGATTGTTCGAAATCGTAAATTATTTCTTTCGAGTCGAAATACGCGTTAGCCCCCAGTTTTCCGACTTTTGCTTATATATGCTTTTTTAGTTTTGAAATTCAATTCAATTTTATTTTTCAACGCAAACTCCCTTGAGGTCCATACACTTTGTCCAATGTTTCTTCCATTTTTCATTCATGGTTACGGAATGGCGTAAAAACTCGTCCATATTAGGGCTGAACATCGCCAAACAATCCTGCTAAGTTGTCACACGATTGCGTCTATGGTCGATTGTAAGGTAACGTGGTACCCATCTTGCAGAAAGCATTTTCATACCCAAGTGATCATATAAAATTGAAACCACAATTGCTAGCACTTTTTATTTTCTATCGGCTTTAGGTTAGGAGTTTAATACCATTTAGATATCCGAATTTTTCATCCCTGTTTGTGAATCTTTTGTGAGGCCTTGATTCTTGATAAGTCATTATTAAGTGGTGTTTTTTATCGTATTTGAGGCAGTGTTATTTTTTTTTTTTTTACTTTTTTAAGTCACTTTTGAGTATTAAAGGGTGCATTTTTCGGACCAATACAACTAACGAAAGGTTAAGCTGTCAAACAAATTGCCATACTGCACTTACTTTTTGACGTTTCTTATCAGAATACTCTGGAAAAGTATCATAAATTGATTTTTTTAAAAACGAATCCACTGCTCATATAACGGTCAATGGAGATCGTTAGTGCACCGTAATCATGATTTTTTTTGTTTAAAAATATGGATGAAATTAATCATGGCCAGATGGCCACAACCATAAGGCAACCACAACCATCGACTTATTAAAATCAAAATTTTGCAATAACTTAATTTTCAGAAATGAAACTGTCAGTTGGCCACCAGGGTCTTGAGATTTGAAATTTCAGGATTAGTTTATACAGGCCTACGTCAATCCTGATCAATCAGCAACAATTAAGGACAACACTTTTCGTGTTATTCGTGTTCACAATGTTCACAAATACAACTTGGATAAAGTGTTTATAGTTTATGGTAGCCCTATCCATAGGCTTCATTTTCTTATAGGTTTTATTCCTTGAGATGGAAGGGTTTGGACACAGTGGCCATATCCATCACGGAACTCATTGATAAGAATTTCAGTCTGACTCAAATTTTTTCAAAAATAATAAACTTTAATATTAAAAGAATAATTTAAAGATTAATTTAAAAAACATCGATAACAACGATTTATATTTCATAAAAGCCTTAAAATTTCGTGAAAATACTTTTATATTCTTTATAATATTTTTTTATCGCTTGCGATATTTTTTTAAATTATTTTTTATCGAATTTAACTTTTGAATTTATCTTTACACACATAAAATTGTATCAAATATAAAAAAATATTTAATTAATTTGTTAGATTTTGGTTAAAAGACTTTTAAATCAAATAGTTTTTGCTGTGAAGCTGAAAGTTATTAAAAATTATAATGGGGGTACAAATGTACACTCGTTATGTGTTTGCGCGTATTTTTTATTTTTTTTTTTTTTTTTTTTTTTTTTTTTTTAATGAATTCTACGATTGAAAATTTTCCACTTTTTACTTGCTTTTCTTTAGAAAAGACTATTATTCTCACTAAGATTATTATTCTCACGGCAGAATTTTACTTATATTAATCGAAACTTTTTAAATTTCCAGAAGTTAGACAATTTTTTTTTAAACATAGACAAATAATGTCTTATTTTAATTAACTATCGTCTGTCTAGTTAAGCGACTTATACTTCTAACAACTTTCAAAGCAGTCTGTTTTCAAACGCGTAATTCATTGAAAAACTGATTTTTATTTTTTGAAATTAAAAACAGAAATATTCAAAGAGATAGTTTTTCATCGTCCCACTGTTCAAAATATCAATATTTAAAAACTTTCAAAACAATCAGATTCCGAACTTCTTTATGATCATTTTGTGATTTTTGTATATATACAACCATGTCACAGAGTAAAATTCCGTGCTTCAGAAACTTACGAAAAAAAATTTTACAGAATGAAACCTATTATTTTTTTTAATGAACGGAATGGGAGTGTTCTGTATCTTAAAGGACAATCAACTCTCAAAATATACTTTCTATCAATAAACAAATGTTTTCTTCGGTTCCGAACGGAATCATTCCGAACGGAATTGTACTCTGTGACATGTTAAATGGTTCTTGGTGCTGATTCACACCCTTCTGGTTTTATTCGTCAAGTTTTGGGTTTTTAGGGGAGAGGGGAAGAGGTAATGCCGTTTCTTTTTCTGTCTCTGAAGAGTGTGAATCAGAACTTGTTTATTTTCAATTAAACAAGATTTTTTTTTTGCATAAGCGCGAATAATTTTGAGTCCTTTTTTCAAACGCGAATGTGATCAGTCAAATTCAAGGTATTAAAAGTACTCAAGGAAAATTTAGTTGTGTGTCTTTTAAAAAGATGATGTATCAAATGTTAACTGGGTATTTTTTTTTAGTTGCAAATGTCTTTACAACTTAATGTTGAAAATGTCTCTTCAACTTAATGTTGCACTGGTTTAATGCTTATATATTTAATATTATTTCTTTTTAATGTTATTGTTGTTGGAGTTTTGCCGTTTGAAACGAAGTATTTGGTACTAAAATGGGAGGTTTTATAAATTTAATTACGCATGTTTACACAGAAAATACTAAAATATTTTAATTCTCTTGTTTGTATTTATTTACAACTTCGCAAATTCAAATTCGGAAACTAAACCGAAATATTTTAGATGCAGTTTCTAAGTAATTAATTTAAAATATTGCACTTCTATTTAACTTTTAAATTTGTTTATATTTTGTATTTGTTTACCGAATAACACTGCAGTCAAAGTCAAAAATGTATCATCAGGTTTAACGACGCAGTTTTTAACATTTTTAAAACGTTAAAAATACAAAAAACTTACCTATCGTTAAATCTTTTTTTAAACAAGAAAACTTTGGCAAAAAGTATATGCTTTTTTGCTTATGCATGTGAAAAACATATGACACGTTTTTAGATGTTCTATAAGCGCACCAACGTGCTAGCAGTCCATTACAGTAAGCAACGGGTACATCAACGTTCGCCTAACTCCGCCTTAAGGGGTCTGTACATGGTCAAGCATTTCTCATCAAGCGCTATGGTAGTATTAGTAAAAATATGGTAGTATTAGTAAAAATTTAGATATGACGGCGAATATTACGAGTACGTCCAGCACACGTACACAAGTGAATTCGCCGGCATGACAAGGATTTTGACCGTGTACCAGCGTTGCCAAATGTGCATTTTACAGTTTTTCTAAGCATTGGACAGTTTTGAAGTTTTTTGTTAAAAAAGTAAGTTTCTTGTAAATGGCACAGATTTTGCAGTTTTTGCATTAAATTTTTTTTATATAAATTTTGTTATATAATTTTTTATTTCATAAGCCCTAATCTTTCCTAATTTGCTTAACACATACTCCTGTAACAGAGGCAAGCTTTAAGAGTCAAACAAAAAACATAATCGGCTTGGGAAACACGCAGTTTTTAACAAATTTACCATCTAAACCTAATTAATCATTTTTCAATAAATTCCAATAAAATACTTTTAATTCTTTTAAATTTTTATGTTTCGTCGTTTCCTTCTTGACTATAAAGTTTTCACTTAAATGACTAAATTTACAACATTTCGATTTTTCTACAAACATGATTGAATCGTTTGTCAAATACACCAATTTAGAACGCATGTGGATAGTACAAAAGTACAATTTTGACATGTTTGCCAGTCCGTTTGAATAGTTTATTTGGCTTTTCTTTTGGAAGGTTACTTATATCCCTGTTAACATTTTTTGATTCTTAATGTTTCATTTTATTGCATCACCTTTTCATGTATGTTCACTTGACAAATTGCAAATCTGAGCCCGAGCTAAAATTAATTTTGTATTAAGTGAGGAAACAAAACAAATTGCAAGACTATACTTTGTTATGTACCCCTCTTATTGCCACTCTCTTTCCTCTAGACTACAAAGTACCGATATTCGTTAATAATTTATTATAAATTTTTATATTAATTCGTATGTATATTCTAAGTCAAATTACAATGTATTTAACTTAGATACCAGCTGAATGTAATGGACTTTCTGGCCCGCTACGGAATTCGTCAGCATTTTTTGTATCTTTTAACTGGATAGTGCTTATTGTAAATTTTTTGTATTTAACCTAATTATTTTAACAAATAGAATCTGGGAATTTTAGTTCTCATGTTGGGTTTCATTTTTATTATAAATTTTTATAATAACTCGAATATGTATTCTAAGTCAAATTATATATTATAAAGCTTTCATACTTTAATAGTCTTATAACTTCAATATTTTCCAGGAATATTTTCTATGCACTATCAGAATTTTTTTGTTTGTATATTTTAATTACGAGGCTTGCTTAAGCTATTCTTTGGCTAGCAATGAAGTAAATAGTAAACTATTAGATACCAGCAGAATGTAATGCATTTGTTTATAATAAAAATGAAACTCAGCATGAGAACTAAAATTCCCAGATTCTATTTGATAATAATTTATGTAATATTGTTTTTGTATCTGTACTACACGTATGTTAAAAAAATTAAGTAAATATATATACGTATATATATATTTTTTGCTATTTTTATGTGCAGTTTTTTTTATGTCAAATTCAGTTTTTTTTCCTTAAGATGCAGTTATTTTCAAAAAAATTATGGCAACGCTGGCGTGTACAGACCCCTTTAAACCAATTCAAGTAAAAAGTTGCCGAACAAAACTATTTCTCTGTGTCTCTGTCTCTGTCTCTCTCTCTCTCTCTCTCTCTCTCTCTCTCTCTCTCTCTCTCTCAAAAGTAAGACTCAATATAAAAAACATTTTCTCTAATATATTGCTGGGAATCTTTGAGTTAAGCTCGATTCAAAGCCGTATTCATAAAAAGCTAAATTTTTATGAAAAAAAGATTTTTGAACCTTTGAGAGCGAAATTTTTTTATTATGAATAGGGCAGCTGGTATCTAAGTGCTTTCGTAAGTGTTTCTTCCCTAATGCAGTTTACATTCCAAAACTCTTTTATTTATGAAAATTTTCCATAATCCCTAAGTTCGGGTTTTTATTTTCTTGAAAAAAAAAACAAGAAAAAAAAAACTTCCACCTCAATGGTCTTGCTAAAAACTCATCCATTCGTAATCCTTCTTTCTCGAACAATTAAATTCTTTTGTTTGGACTTTTTTCTTTTTTGTTTCCACAGAATCAAACAAATCAAAGCCGCTCTAGCTCTTTCATAGAAATATTCGGTGCTTTGTTGTTGTTGTTGGTTGTGTTTTTCTGGTCTGTAAATGACTTAACCAACAATTTATCAATTGCACTTACTTATTGTTTGTTCAACTGTCTGTCCGTCCATCTGCCTGTTCATAGTTAAATTAATGAATTGTGTAAAGAAGAGAATTTTTGTTTTTTTCTTCTCCAAAAAACCAGACAAACAATTTTTATTTTTAATAAAAAAAGAAAAAATTAAATGAAAATCCTTTTCTTCTTTTAATTTTCCTGTATTTTGAGTATTTCCCCCCCCCCCCCCCCTTCCTCTCATTGTTTCTTGGCCACTAGAGAATTCGTTGGGAGCGTTTTATTCTTTTGAATTTCTTGCATTGAACATGCAACAATAATTCTGAAAATTTTCGAAAACAATTGAATTCAAGAAATCTATGATTTTCTTTTTATTGGAAGTTGTTGTATTTAATCTTGTTACTCTGTAGTTGGAAACGTCTGCAACATTTTCGCCACTTACCCAGCCTTTAACACTCTATTGTTTATAGCCAACTAAGAAAAAAAAAATATTTAATTTTTATAACTATTTTCGTAGCCATTGCTACTGCCACTTTGAGTATTTGTTAGTGTCGTTTGCACAATTTTATTATTGTTACTACTGCTGGTTGTGGTGCTGCTGCTTCTGTAGCCGCTTAACTTGGCCTTTGCCTATGAAAACACCAAACAATTCATGGCCACATAATTTGTATCTTTGCTAAAGTGTATGGGTATTCTTGTATTTGCTGGTGTCTGTCTGTCTGTCTGTCTTTCTCAGTCTGTTTTGAACAAAATACCAAAACAGTCAGCACAAATGTTTTTAGTATGCAAGAAGTGAAGTCAGGCATACATTATTCCTGTTATTTGTTCACTCGTTCGTTCGTTTGAAGTCTTTGGGGAGTCTGTCTGTTGATTTTCAAAACAGTATTGCAAATTTTCATTCATTTGTTACTTTATTTTATATGCCAAGTTCAAACCCAAAAGAGTTATAATTTTATTATTTTACGACTCTATTGGAAATTAAGCAAAATCAGGAAAAAATAACGTTTTTTTTTCAAGGAAAGTTTAAAGAAAAATTGATAAACAATTTTGAAATAATTATAAAAAAATAATAGGAACTTTTTTAATAATACGAGGATGGATCAATAAGTCCGTTTTTTGAATGAAACACAGTTTTTTTTACAAAAAAAAAAAAGAAATAATTTTTCAAATCCTCGTTAAATCGGTCCAATAAGTTGGCCTAATATTCGCCGTTTATTGTTTTTCCCTTTTGAAGGTAATCGATGTGGATTATCCCGCGTGCATCCCAAAAAACTGTGTCCATCACCTTATTGGCCGACAAACTTACCTTGGCCTTCTTTGGAGCCGGTTCACCCGGAGAAGCCCATTGTTTAGACTTGTTCTTGTGCGACCACAACGAAAGTCAGTAAACCACCTTTTTACCATTGAAATCGATAGTGCAGGGTCTTCATGGTATTTATCCAGCTTTTCGTTGGTTTGATTGACGGGTTTTTTTCGCAAAAAATAATCTTTAATGAGTAATCGAAATTCACTCTGTTCCATTTTTAAAAAACTCCACAAGGTTGTATGTTTTGAACAGCTGTTAAACGCAAAGTAAAAGACGGAACTTGCTCAAAGCTTGACAGTAGTCTATTAACAGGTGGTACTTGATGGGAGCCGTGTTGTTGTTTGTTTTAAGCCCGAGAAAACTTTAAATTATAAAAAATAAAAAATTTTAGCTTAATCAAAAATAAGTAAAAGTGCTATATTCGGCTGCCCAAATCTTTCGTCGAGAGTCCGAATATTACAGGAGTAGGCTTTATATAGAATCTTAAAATTATAAGCCAGTCTTCATAAAACCTGACATTACAGCAAAATAATTCGTAGCCTCATATAAATAAAATATCTTGATTTGTGTCAGAAATTTTATTAGGCGTATTAAAGTGATTTTCAGCAGGGGATTTTATATTGGAGCTACCGTAAATTATTGAGCGTTAATCACAAAATTCGGTAGAGTGATTTCTTGTATTAAAAAACCTAAATTAGACACAACTTCAATACAGTTAAACAAATTTTTCAGAGTTTAATGCTCCATAAAGTGCTTTGCGGAAATCCGCTTTATATGACATCTATGATTAATTATGAACCTATGATCACATGACCGAAAATTACATGGTGCTATTTATAGCCATTAAAAACTCAATTGGCACAAATATTACCACAACATCTATATTTGATACCGTTTTAGACATACACAGAAAAAAGTGTTTTATCAATTCAAAAAATGGTTTATAAAGTATTTAAATTTAATTAATGTGATAATGGAATCAATTATTTTTTTAGTTGAAGAAAAATTAAAAATTAAATTTTGATCTAACATTTTAGTTCTTTTAAAATAAATTTTCAATTAAAATTTTAATTAAATAACAAAAAATCTTAATTGACTTTTTTCGTTTAATATAAAATAACTTAAACATGTAGAATTGTTGTTGGGAATTGTCAATATTTAATTAAATAAATTAACACATTGTGTGAAATGGCAAGGGTTTTTGATCATTTTTTTAATTAAAATTAAAAATATCATTTATTGAAAAAAATTATTCACAATTTTACAATTTTTAGTAATCAACAAATTGTTTGCTTGATATTATAAATTTATTATAAATTTGCGGATTGGAGAAAATTATTAATTTTTTCTGTGTACTAAAGTATTTTCCGGGATTGGGCTTTTGTAAATGACACCTATAGTAACTTATGGACCGATCTTCACAAAAGTTTGTTGTATGATTTTCAGTCAAATAAAACGAATTTGTGCTAACTTGAGTAAGGACCGGTGCATATTAAGAGCACTAATTAATGTTCGTGTTTGTAACAAAAATTTAAATTTTAGGGAAGGATGTTCCTCATTGGTGTTCATTTGGCTTTTACTTATGAACCGATTGTGCTGGATTTCAATCCCAAGCTTCTTAGGAGAACAAAAAAGAATTTAAAACGACTATTGTTCTTCTCTGTTGTGTCTTTCAAAAGTAAGCGTGTTTTCAACAGACGGACAGACAGAAGGACATGGCTAAAACGACTTAGATATACTGAAGGACGCAGAATATATTAACTTTATGGGGTCTTAGATGGACATTAAAAAAATTTTACACGAAATGACAATCTAAGTATACCCTTATTCATCACTACTGGTCGGTAAAAAATTATTTATTCGAAAGAAAATAAAGCGTGATCCATTTCGAGGTTCCCTATTTTTTTAAAGAAAAAAACACAGAAAATTCAAATTTTATGGGGAATGTTTATTATCCTTTGAAAGAACATTCTTTGGCATTTATTTTTTGAAGATTATTTCTATCAAATGTTGGCCGTTGCTACGTCGCAGATGGTCCATCCGTTGAGTCCAATTTTCGATGACTCGTTCGATCATTTCGACTGGTAACTGGCGAATGACACGCGTGATGTTTTCCTCCAAGGCCTGAATCGAAGCGCGTTTGTCCGCATAAACTTTAGACTTTACATATCCCCACAGGAAAAAGTCTAACGGTGTGATATCACACGATCTTTGTGGCCAATCGACCGGCCCAAAACGTGAAATTATGTGCTCACCGAAGTGTTCTCTCAATAAATCCAATGATTGATGCGATGTGTGGGAAGTGGCGCCGTCTTGCTGAAACCAAATGGCGCCGAGATCACGAGCTTCAATTTCAGGCATCAAATAGTCGGTTATCATGGCACGATAACGGTCGCCAAAAAAGGGGCTATATAAAACGTGAACACAAATCGAAATATTTTTTTTTCAATCAACACAGATAATTGAAACAATTAAAAAATAGTTTAAAAATTTAATACAACATAAAATATATTATCAAAGTTGGTTTTGGGAATACTATTATTTATTAAAAGATTTTGTTTGTTGTGCTCACAGAAAAAATTATTCAATTTCTCCTATCACCAAATTTGTTCTAAATTCATAATATCAAGCAAACAAGTTGTTGATTTTGCACCTATTACCGAAATAATTATATTGATTACTAGAAATTATAAAATTTTGAAAAAATATTTTCAATAAATGATATTTTTAATTTTAATTAAAAAGTGATCAAAAAACTTTGCCATTTCAAACAATGTGTTAATTTATTTAAATAAATATTGACAATTCCCAACAACAATTCTACATGTTTAAATTATTTTATTTTAAACGAAAAAAGTCAATTAAAATTTTTTGTTATTTAATTAAAATTTTAATTGAAAATTTATTTCAAAACAACTGAAATGTTAATTAAATCAAAATTAAATTTTTAATTTTCTTTCAACTAAAAAAATATTTGATTCAATTATCACATTAATTAAATTTAAATACTTTTTAAACCATTCTTTAATTGATGAAACACTTTTTTCTGTGCTTAATTCCCTTTTGTTATTAATTGATAAAAAAATACTGAAATTTATTGTTGGAGGATGGTATTTTGTTAAAGCTTTGATATCGTTGCAAAAAAGACTTTTTGAGTGTTTGTAGGTAATTCTCATTCCCTCTGTAGTTTTGTTTGCTGATAGCTTTGGCTTTTCTAAAATTATTTAGGAGAACGTTTCCTCATGATCTGGCCTAAGCAACCAGTGAAATGCGCATAGGAACAGCTTATCCTCGAACAATAAACTATAATAAGTATTCTTTTTATCAATTATTAAAAAAAGGGAATTGCGCACAACAAACAAAATCATTAAACAACATAAAATATTTTGAAGTTTGTGTGTATGTTTTCAAATTTGCAAATATACACACAAACATTATAATTTTTATTTTCAATTAAGGCAAATTCGTTGGAACAATTAAAAAAATTGTTTGAAACAGCATTATTTGATTTATTTGAAAACCTTTTGGTAAACATTTTTTCTGTGTAGAAAGCAAATCAAATTATTTGCATTTAAAACCACCCTGTATAAAATGTACCGCACGGATTCACTATTGGCTTGATCAACGGTACCACTGACCAACTGTAGACCAGACATAAAGACATTTCACATATGCTTGTTATTAAAACTAGAACTAGTGATTAGAAAGTTCTTGTGAAACAATATGAAGATATTAAAACTAGAGATTAACACATTAACACATTTTATTAGTTCCGGCCTATATTTTAGGATTTTTAATAGATTTTTGCACTAGTGCTATCAGTGGATAAGGCAATTAATCAAATCCGAATACGTATATATATTTTGTTTGAAACACCTGTTTTTCTTCCAATTACACTTATAATTATTACATGCAAAAATACAAACTTTCACTATAAGCTGTTGCATCCTTTTAACTAATTTAAGCTTTAAGGCTGTCAGAAAACGTCTAATTTTTTTTAAACAGAGACAAAAGTAACGACGCTTTGTCCACAGTACCAAAATAATCTACAAAAGTTTATTTGATCCAGGTTTTCTGCAGGGCATATCACAATTATAAATTCTTAAATAACTTTTCTTTTTACAGCTCCATTTAATTTTCAATTTATTTCTTTGAACGTTTAGTTCTCATGATTATACGCAATATGCAAACATTTATTTTCTATCATTATTATGTATTTTCTAAATTCTTTTTAATATCTTTCATATTCATGTAGCACAACTGCATTACAACTATCAAGTTTAAGTTTAATCCAAATAAATCTGCAAGATAAAAAAGTTAATCCGCAACAAACAAAGTTTAGTCACAAAAGTACTTGTATTTTAAATTCGGAATTAAGTTAGAAGTTAGAAAATAACGTACATAGATGAGAGATTAAGAGAAGCATAAAGGTATGTTGTGTGACCTATTAAAAGAAAGCCTTAAATTATGCCATAGTGCAAGGGCAAAGTTTCAAAACTAAAGGTATGCTACAAGAGAGATAAAGAGAGAGATAGTGTATTCTAAAAGTATGCTTGAGATTGTTGTAAGTAATTAAAAAATAATAATTAAAAGAGTTCAATACTTATTTCCAAAACTATTAAAAAAAAGGTTTTTAATATTTTTTAATAAATATCTAATTTATTTTAATAAATTTGTTTAACTAATGCACGGTATTTAAATGTTAACTTAAAAACATTTTACTATGCAAATCCTTTCGTACACCGACTAGTAACTGCCCCTGTACAATAAAATTACTACACTATAGTGTTACCAGGTGTGAGAATAGGGAATGGATAATACCCTTAAGACACTACGACCCTAATCATGTAAAACGCAACGCAACGCCAAAGAATCATATTGAAAGCAAAAACAAGGTCATAAATAATTTTATAATTTTGTTGTTGTTTGCTACAGAAATTCACATTGCGTTTTAAAATTTCAAAAGCAGCATAGTCTCCTTTCAGACTCGGCAAGTTACTTGAGCAAGTAATTTACCGAGTACAACAAAGTCTGTACTCAATTTTTCCCATTACCGCGACCTTTTCCCTGACATCTATAAATCAAGAGTTGCGCAAGAGACTTGCGCAAGTAACTTGCCTGGTCTGAAAGGGGGCTTAGCTTGTGACGGTACATAAATTTCTGTAGAAAGCAACAACAAAATTACAAAATATTTTTGGCATTGTTTTTGCTTTCAATGTAATGCTTTAGCGTTATATAATTGAATTGATAGAAAGAAAGAGTAAACTATAAAAAAATGTAAACAAGTTTTATATTTTTATTTCTTTTGTACAGATGTTATTAAATGTTGTCAACTTTTTGTTTATGAGAAACATAAAAACAAACCAAAAGCGGCAAATCGCTGAATTTCCATAAACCGCTGATTCAGCAGCATTTTTAATATTGTAAGATTGAAATTTAAAATTTAGGTTGAACAATTTTACATATTTTTTTTTGACATAACTTAAGTTTTTATCGATAACTTTGGTAAAATTTTTGACAGGTTGCTATTTATCTTAATACAGCTGAATTCTTGTAACTTAGTAAATTTGTCTATTACATTATATTTGCACTCTTCACCAAAACTTGAAAAATGGATTAAAAATGTAGTGTCATAAGCGCTTAAGTGTTCCAAAAGAACGGCGTCGACATCACATTTTCCATAAAATTTAACATTAAAATTTACCATAGAAAGCCGTCGTGAAATAGAATCTTTGTTTTTTTTTTGGAGTTCGCTTTTTCTTATGCTTTCACATATAGCCACTTATACTCTCAACAATGCTACCACACTTTCATTAAATTCCATACATTTTGTAAACAGAAAAGGAAGAACAGAAAATATAACAAATTAAAAAAATAAAATGAGCGACAATTTGAAGATACTGCTGACAATTTAATTAAGAACTTTTAAAAGTTGGCCGGAAATTTAAGAATCCGCAAAAAAAAAAGTTAAAGTTCACGTTAGTAAACCAATACATTAAGGCCCGTTTTCAAAAAATTACCGATAGCTAAAGGTAGATTATTATCTATGCGCCCGAAAAGTATATTATTAGCACAACTTTACTTAAATCTCAGTGGGCGATTAGTTAAAGAAAGGTTGATCCTACCTGGTAGGTCAAACTAAAGTTGTAACAATGGAACACTTTTTATCAGGGCTGTGGGGTCGTCAAAAAATAGTTCTAACTCCGACACTAAACGCTGAAATTTTTTAAGTCCGAATCCGACTCCTACTCTTATATTGATGCTAAATGCATATGAGACTAGACCCTATTTGATTCTTTAAACTCTTTTTTTAATGCAGTACCTTTTAAATGTTCAATAAAAATGTCGAATCGATATTTGAAATATTTCATCGCCACACAGAAAAAATTATTAGAAGTTTTTTATCAATAAAAAAATTGTTGAAAAAGTATTTCACATTAATTAATGTGATAATTAAATCAATTATTTTTTTAGTTAAAATAATATTAAAACTTTAAATGACATTTTAGTTATTTTGAAATAAATTTTCAATTTAAATATTAATTAAATAACTTATTTAATTGACTTATTTCGTTTAAAATAAAATAATTTAAACTTCTAGAATTGTTGTTGGGAATTGTCAAAACCTGAGCTATATTTAATTAAATCAATTAACACTTTGTTGGATACGGCAAAGTTTTTTGATAACTTTTTTTTTAATTAAAATTAAATAATTAAGTTATTGATACAAAAAATATTCACAATTTAAAATTTTTACAATTTTTAGTAATCAATATAATCATTTTGGTTATAGATGCAAAATCAACAACTTGTTTGCTTGATTCTATGAATTTGGTATGAATTTGGCGAATAGAGACAATTATTTAAGTTTTTCTGTCCAATTTCAAAGAATTTGTATTTTGGAAAATTTTTTTAAATTTGTTATGCCAAAAAAATTTGGAGTCCAAGTCCCGGGTTTTTGGGGGAACTTCGACTCCGGTACAAAACCCTCATCTCCGACTCTGACTCCGACTTCACAGCCCTGCTTTTTATACGGCCGATAAAATCCCACCTTTAGCTATCGGTTTGCTGTAAAAATGAGAGTAAAGGCCGATACACATAAAATCGTTTGTACTTTTTTCTTTGTTTTTTCAACTGACAACTAAGTTGATATACAAGTCTTTTTATAAGCATTATTCCATATCGTATGTCTGCGTTAACACAAATACTAAAGTTGTGCAACTTTAACCCTTTAAGGAACGTTAAATTAGTGAAAGCTTTTTGATTTGTTTTAATTTTAGCAAACATAAATTAAATACAAAATAAATTAAATAAACTAAAATTAGATAAATAAAATTGTCTTGGTCTTGATAAAATATCCGTCATTAAAGTATTCATTGTGTACCGCTCCTCCGTTGTTACGTTAGCGTTAGTAGAAAAATAACGACGTAAAAAGTCCAACAGATTATATGTGATTAGTGCATTGGTTAACTAACTTGAACTCTAACTTTTTTTTTTGCATAGCACAATAAATATTTGTAATAAATGATTTATTTTTGTGAAAAAGGGCGAGCGTAAACTGCTTTAAATGCTTTAAGGTATAATTAATTCTAATGCTATTTTCGAACTGTGTCTAACGTTTAACAGTATACACAAAAACATTAAAAATTTTCTCTAATCACCAATTTTATACCAAATTCATAATATCAAGCAAACAATTTGTTGATTTTGCTCCTATTACCAAAATGATTATATTGATTACTAATAATTGTAAAATTGTGAATATTTTTTTCAATAAATGATATATTTAATTTTAATTAAAAAAATGATCAAAAAACTTTGCCATTTCAAGCAATGTGTTAATTTATTTAATTAAATATTGACCATTCCAAACAACAATTCTACAAGTTTATATTATTTTATTTTAAACGAAAAAAAATCAATTAATATTTTTTGATATATAATTGATATATTAAATTAAAATTTATTTTAAAACAACTAAAATGTTAATTAAATCAAAATTATATTTTAATTTTCTTTTAACTAAAAAAATAATTGATTCAATTATCACATTAATTAAATATAAATACTGTTAAAACCATTTTTTTAATTGATAAAAAACTTTTTACTGTGTAATATGAAAGCTGCCAGTTTTTTTTTTGGTTTTTCTTTAATTAAAGAAAAAAAGTATGTTCCTCTAACAGCTCAAGTCAGCTCTTAGAATGATTTTTTTAAATAACCATATCAGAATAAAATTGCCATCTGGCAACCTTATCTTTAAGTATAACAAAATAAAGACTCTTACTGCAGTTTATTAACAGATTTTTATGTTTTTGTTTTCTGTGACAAGTGTTTGACAATAACAAAAAAAAAACTATTATTTTTTTTTTAAATAAAAATCATAGTTTTATTGTCATATTAAAGAAGAAAATGTACTGCAGTTACAGTCATCATTACCAACATTATCATCAACCTCTTGAACATCATTTGCAAGTGACATCAGAGTGGTAACACAAATCTGGGTAAACTTAAGAGTAAGAGAGGGGAATCAACTTATACATGCATTTTAGTATTCTCTACATAATATAATGATATGAGGAGTTCCATAAGAATATGATATAATTCCAAACTTAAAGATATTTTTGTTTGTTTTTTGTTTTTAAATTATTCTGTTCTACATACTAAAATGTTACCATACCAAAAATCAATAATTTTGATAAAATTTGACATAGAAATAAAAGATTTCCATATCTAAGAAACTAACAATTACTAGTACAAGTCAAAAATCCGCGGAAACAAGTAACCCTGTGGGACATTTTTATCAATCGGTCTTAAAGCTGTTATCCCGTGACCAATTTTACAACATTATAATAAAAAGGAACGAAGAACTAACTGGTGATAATGTGTTTAAAGCTGCAATCGGCAACATCTACTATTACATTTTGCGATTGTATGCGTTGTATGCATTTAACATATGTTGTTGTTAATATTGTTTAATTCTCTACAATGTGTGCACACGTACGTCATAACAAAGAATAAATGTAGGTTTAAAGTGTAGTTATTCCAGAGGAAAGGTTATTGGCTAGACTATCCACTCAATTATACATACATATTACTAACGAGAATCAGGAGAAATGTCAGAAAAAACACAACAATTTTTTGAGTGGCTACACAGTACAGTGCAAGTTCATTTTTAAAATGTCGTCAGCAACTTAACTTCTAGCAAAACTTTAATTTCTCAATTGTTAACGAAGTGTTGCCAAGTAGTCAATATTTAACGTTATGTGTAGACAAGGGATGCCAATCGGGACTGATTTTTGATAAATATGTTTCTTTAATAAACAACACTTTTTGAATATTCAAAAGGTTTTATATACGTAACATAAATTTTTAAAAATGAAAACAACAAAACAATTTAATTTATACATATGTTTATAACACTGGCCTCACCCATGATCAAACTGATCAGATTCTGAAAAAAGCTTAAAAAAAATCTCTTTCTGGATCAATTCATTTCGGTTATTTGACAGCAATTAAATTTTCAATGTAAACTAAGTTGAGACGACATTAATACACTGCAAAGTGTAGTCCCTCATCGATCTCGATAGCTCAGTTAAAAAATGGAAAACTATATCGACTGCAGTGCAGTACACCTCCAGGGTGAGGGCGAGATTCATAATCAATAATTTAAGTACGTTTGAAATTTATTTTAAAATAAAATGTTTATACAAATGGTTCTTATACCCAATTTACACTACAATGAAATCTAGTACTTTCGAGATTTCGAGCCAAATCTAGTTGTTTTTGGCTAGATTTCCCGTACAAAACAAAATCTACTCCGTAACTAGATTTTGACGAAATCTATTCAAAATCTAGTAGTACTTATGAATGCAACTATGTTTTTTCTCATATAGCACTAAAAACTACTTCCTGCATAAGAAAAAAATGACATTTTAACAAAAAAACAAAACAAAAACAATAATAGCGGCTTGTTAAAATTGTTAAAAAAAATTCAAAAATTTTGTAAAATAGTAAAAAACTGAAAATGACAAATAATATTGATAAAATAAATGAAGTTGATTATAAGCAAAATGTAATGCAAATTTTTAAATGTCTATTTCTTTATATGTAAGTATGTGTTACACAAAAAACTTTCAGTCGGCGGTTTTTGTTGTGAAAACCAAATCTCGCTAATGTCAAACAAGTATGATGTAAACGAACTAGATTTGGAGGAAGATTTCAAATGAAATCTACTAGATTTCGATGTAATGTAAATGCCATATTAAAACAGATTTCAAATTTAAATAATTTATATATGAATACGTCAAACACTATTTATAAAAAAATTATTTTATTTACCGTATGTTTTTTAAGCAAATTTTTTATTATTATTGGACCGGAAGGAATATGAGCTATTTCATCAATAAATATTACGACTTAATTGTTATAATTATATCAACTTTCATTCTTTAGTTTCTGAATAAAACTTTAATTGGATCGTGAATAATTTTTATTTTTTGCTTGATATAAAACAATTATTTCTTGATTTGCTTAAGCCAAAGCTGAACTTGCTAAACGTAATTGTAAAAAGGGCTTGAGATGTGAATCTTCAAATATCGTTGCTACTTAAAATAATGGTTTTTATTAAGCAAAATACAAAAATCCAGAAATAGTCGTCATATATCAAGCAAAAATTAAAAATTTTAAATACTCGCTGTGTGCCAAAAACAAAAATTTAACTCAAAAATAAGGATTATTTGAAATAAAAGATATAACTCAAATATAATTTTTAATAATTTTTTTGTATATAGTATAAAAATTCAATAAAAACGAACAGTGTTGTACATAAAAGTTGATATGTTAAAAATCCCGGGACTCATAAAAATAAATCCCGGGATTCGGGATTTATCAATCCCGAAAAATTCAGGGATTTCGGGATTCGGGTTTTCCCGTTTGGCATCCCTATTTGGTAATATATTTTTTTTTTTATAAAAAGGTGATATTAATGTTAAAACTTCCCTTCAAAATTTAAAATGACATGCAGAACATTTAAACTAAAAATTTATGGTTTCATATTTCATATTTTGGATATCATCCAATTTTTAAAAGAACGAAAAACCTAAAAATTGTGTTTTAATGGCGATTTCTTTTCTGAGAAATATGTTGCATAAATGGTACATGCTCTATCTCTTTTGTGTAGAGCATGTACCATTTATGCAACATTTTTCTCAGAAAAGAAATCGCTATAAGTATTTTAATGTAGGGTATGTACGATCCGGCAAAGCTGAGCATAGCTCTCTTCATTGTTATGATTGTTATAAAAAATTATTTTACCATAACAAAAGTTTGTTGTTGTTCAATTTATATCTTGATGTCGTTTTGTTATGGAAGTCCTCATATATGTATGTTAAAAAAAAAAATTTATAAAAAACATACTTCCATTAAATTTACCTTTATGACAATTTTTTCTCGTTCTTTTACTGCAGCATGGTCTTATTTGGTTTGTTATACTTTTTATTCCATTTTTACATATTTTTTTCTTTGCCAAATGATATTTTTGCATAAGTAGTTCTGCACTGCTTGAAAACTTTTTTTTATTCATATGTGAAGTTTTTTCTTATTTGCTCATTTTCTTTTTTCTACTTTTAATAATGAAATTGAAGTTTATCATATTACATATTACTGCCATTACGTAACTTCATGTGATGAAAATTATTGTTTCAGATGCAACATATGAAAATGAAGTAAAAAAATTTAATGCAGATAACAATAAAATTTCATAATTGCAATGAAAATCTACAAAAAGTTTAATGAAAATTATAATACATTTTCATTAGTTACCTGCAGAACGATGGAAATTTCCATTTATACTTCATTTATGGGACGAATGGGTAATGATGGACCAGCCCAGATATAAGTGCTTTATGGAGTTGATATTCCTTTTATCGAGTTGAAACTCATAAAAAAGTTCGATGTACCCGACATAACTTCCCAGCGGTAAAAAGAAGGAGTGCTCTGTGCTCCTTCTTTTGGATGTACATGGCCTTGACGCTCCTTTCCATACTCATGCGTGCCCCGGTAGGCTAGTTGGTAGTGATCAAGTCTATCAGCGCCGCGTTTGCGGGTTCGATTCCCTCCAGAGACTCTGGTTTCTTTCCTGCGAAAGAAACCAGTATATTTACGGTATGATCGTTAATCGATAATAGCCGATTTCAAATTAACCGATCAGTTAATCGGGTAGTAATTAACCAAACAAAAATTTATGTTTTTCTTCTTGTAGTGTTGTTGTCATTTCTACATGTAAATGGTTTTTTATCTACTAAGTAAAAGGTTACCTTTTTATTTTTTTAGCTTTTGCGATTCACGCGAGAGTAAAAATATTCCTAAATTACAAGATGTCTAAACATTATTTTTTATTATAAAAAGTAATTTATAATTAGAAATGTAAACTTTTAACGGCCTAAGTTTGTACGAAAGTCCGTTTCATAACCTCTTTATTAATCTGTTTTATTTTTAAGAACTTAAGCCGTTAAAATTTAACAATAAAAAACTTTATATCTTTTGAATACAATTTTAATTTACAGGTTTGAATTTGTAAAATAACTTTAGAATAACTTTTATTTGGAAATAAAAAAATGAGTTCACATACAACTTATGCGTGAAAAAACTCCTCTATTCTATTTAATAATATTTTTCCAAATACTCGGGAAATCCCGGGAATGATTAAACAAATATCCCGATTCTCGGGAGCTCGAAAAAGTCAGGAATTTAAAAACCCTTATTCAAAGTGATTAACATTGATTTGTCTTTTGTGTTGTCCCAATTAAAACTGTTTATAATGTGCTTTAAACCTTTTTCTTCATTGGGTCTTATACGGGTCCAAATCTTTACCCAATAGTTGCCAATTAAGCCATTTTTTCGGTTAAACCCCTTCTTGTATATTAGACCCAATGCCAGTTATGGATCTTATTAAACGAAATTTAGTGGAATATTCTTTTCTTATTTTTTATGAAATTGTTTAAATGGCGAATGTAACTTAATTTCTTACAACAATTTATACCAAATGCAAACAATTAAATAAATTCCCTTAAGCCAAAATAAACTCCTTTTTTTGTCGTTCTTGCTTATTTCTAACTAATTTCATTATTTCTTCTTTTACTTCCAGGTAATTTTCTATGGCATAAAAATACAAAATTCTAAATATTCTTCTAGCAAATTGAATTTAAAATGTAAGTTTATGTGCAAAACTCTACGAAAAAAAAAACACTTAAACAAACGTCAAGGGTAAAAAACCACCGCCGAATCCTTTTAATTAAATCCTTTATTCACCAGTTAATTTATTTTATTTTTTGTGTGTATTTGTTTCTTTATTATTATTACAATTTTTTGTTTCCACTGTGTGTGTGTGTGGTGTAGTACGAGCAAAGCATGAGTTTGAGTAAATTGACTTGCTCGTTATTTTCCTGGCAATAACTGGTACTGTTTTCAACAACATCAAATATCAACAACACAAAACATGAACTTTACAAATACAGCATAAATTATTTTCCCTTTCCACTGAAGGCTTTCCCTGATGCCTCCTTATGGGTGATGAAGAACATTGATGACTTTGTTAGAAGTAAATAGAATTTAAAAGTTGATGTACACGCAAATTCTTAGACTTTTTTGCTTTAAACTCCTTTAGTGGTTTTTTTTGTACAGAATGTGGCACAACATTTTCTTACTTCGCTTGAACATAAAACTGGCATAATTTATTAACAATTTTGAAGGAACTGTGGAGAAGTAAATTAAAATCAGGAGGAAAAATATATTCAATTGTAGGGAAGGTTTATATGTATATAGGGTATTTCATTAAGCGCTTCCTATCTTTACATTAAACTCAAAAAAAGTATTTAAAAGATATTATCGAAATTTGTTATTCGGTTGATCTTTCAATGCCACTATTTACGGAATATGACATCGTTCAGATGTTTACCGTGGCTTTGCTGAATGACGCACATCTGACGAACCTATCGCATTATCCATGACTCTGGCGCATAAATCAGGCTAAAGTTGAACGATGACATGTGTAATGTCATCGCTTTGGGGCGGCTGTGGGTTGTGGCTTAATCACATTGACCTGCTACTTGGGGCAACTCCACAGGAAACAGTCGAATATCGAAATCGTCAAATCGCACGATATTGGTGGCCAGTTCACATCATCGCCATGTAAGGTCATTATTCCCTCAAATCGCTTATGCGGAATATGTCATTGATTTACATGGGCACCTGCAACACGGCCTAATCCCATCGTGGATCTTAGCCACAGTTTGACACAGTATGTGTTTACCAAACGCTTCCGTGCATTCTCACCGGTAAAAATTATACACCCGACCCCTTGTTTAAAACCTGGAGCTATCTAGTCTCCGTTGCTTGAGTAATAGGTGCAGCATCTGCTGAATAGCAATTTCACACAGGTGAACTATCAGGGACACGCGTTTATTTGGGTTTCAACTGCAGCCACCACGTGATCCCCTCCGACAAATTTCCTTAGGAAAAGCACTGTTTGTCAAAGAGCATCATTTTGTGCAAAATAAATTCAATGAGAGTAGTCACCCTCTTCATCCTCCTGGCTCTCGATACTTCATCATTTCAATATCCAACCCAACTTGCCTCAACAATGCACACTCCTACTGGCTATCGGTTCTCCATCGCTCCAAAATCGATGTTACACTCTCCATCCAACCCACCTCGCACTGCCAACGCAACCTCCACTTCACTAACACACATCCGGTACCTCAGTCTTTCGTCCACTTTTCGATTCCACGTCGCCAACGGCGGAAAAAGTACCGACAGTTTCGATCTTTCTATCTACCAAGACTACTCAATAGATAAGAATGTATTAACACATTTTTTCCATGAAATATACGAAAATAATGCTTTACAAAAGAGATTATGCATTTTTGCCAGGTACTCTTATGAGGATCCTGGACTCAACTAATCAATAGACCTGTAATTTTGAATGTTTACTGCCTATCAGGTATGTATACGCCAGTTTTTCCAGTTAATGTAACATGAAGAGGTCGAAGTTGTAGCGCCGTCCTGTCCAAACCACAAAAAGTGGGTACCCATCGACCTATAGCGCTCGCCGTTAACGGCAGTGACGTGGCCATTCTTTAAGAAATATAGGTCGATGACACCGCCAGCCAATAATTACACACCAAACAGTGACTGTCTTGGAATTCATTGCAGGCATTTCGATCCTATGATAAAGTCAGTTTAAAATGTAACGTTTTCACGGGTTGAACAATATTTTCTTTGATAGTGAGTGAGCAAATTAGTTTAAATAAATGACAGCTTATTCTACAGATGAACCTTCAATAATATGACCGCTATCAAATGTTAAACTTCACGAAGCCCTATTTTAAGACCCTTTAACTGTTAGACCAAAAACAAATTCCCAAGAAGATTCAGGAATCTTAGAATCCATTTAAGAATATAAAAACTGTATCGGATCTAAAGATTCTCTCCACAAAGAATTCTTTAGTTTCGTAGAATTTTAAAAGACTACAGTAAACTTTTTTAAATAAAATTTTTTTTTAACTAATAGAAAAAAAGTAGCTACGAAAGTTTCTTCCGTTAAATATAGCACGGATTATTTTCAGTGTTTTTAGTGTGTGCTGTATTAAGTATTAGATTACTTGATACAGCATACTTAAAGGCTTTTGCTGTATGAAAATTTAAAGCATACTTTTTGGCTTATAAAAACATACTAAATTTATGTTTAACGAATTCTTATTTCACTTTTTCTTATTCTCGTCCACCGTTCATTTAATTTTCAATTTATTCCTCTAAATCCACCTTCAATTACTTTTTCGTTTGCCTAGTTTTTGTTGTTGTTCCTATTCCTATAAGCCGTTTTTTCTCTTAGGCAAAGAAAATTTACATACTTTAATTAATCTTGTTTGTATTGTGTGGTACCATGAGCAGAAAGAAGTCTTATTTGTTAAACAAAATAAAAATCGCATCATGCATTACCTCCTTGATTTCCAAAACAAATTTTTAACATGAAAAGTGGAGTAGAGGAAAATTAAAAAAAAAAAAAAAAAATTTATTAAACACATTTTGTTTTTAAATGGTAGAAAATCTTTTAAAGAACTATTTTATAGAAAAGTATAAAAAATAAGAAGAACATTTTTATTAAAGACTTAAAAATACCCTGCAAAAATCATAGTTGGGGGTAGTGCACTAAATATTGATTTAAATCAGCAGTGCACTATCACTAAATAAAACTGCAAAAAATTAGTTTGCACTCCTTTTTATCAGCTTTAGTGATGATTGCTTTTTTTTAACTACCACTAAAAAAATTTAGTGATATTGCCAATTTTCACTATCACTAAACGAAGATTGAATGCAAAAATCTGCACTCAATTCAAATAGTGCACAATTTGTACTTGCAATCAAAAAAGCTGCGTATAAGCAGACTCTCACTAAAATTTAAAAAATTTGATTTTGTGTGAGCATAACTTTTGATTAGAGTTTTTTTATTCCCGCACTTTTTGGATTCCCGGGAAAGCGGGAAATAAAAATCAAATTCCCGGGATCCCGGGATTCCCGGCCAACATTTTGTATTTATTTATTTACTTATTTCCCCAATGAAACTAATATTTCTTATTAGTTATTATGATTAAAAGATTTAAACTTAAAAGAAAAAACATAAAAAATGTAAGATTCAAATTAGTTTAAGACACTTAAGAGGTTATATTGATGCCAATAGAATAATAGATATCAATATACGTATATACATTGTCAAATTCAGAGCTCATTTGCGTAATTAGAATGAAAGAATTAGTCTTACGTTATACAAAAACTCAACATTACGAAGTAGGAGTTCTGAAACAATTTTACCGTTTACCAAATTTAATAACATATTTTTTTACAATTGTATAACCCCTAATCAGCAATGGTTTATGAAGGTATGTATACCAAGTTTCATTCAATGTGATATTTTTTTAATATTCATCTAAGGTCCCATAAAGTATTTTTATTATTAGTCCTTTATTAATTCTAAGCCGATTTTGCCATTTGGGTGTCAAATTGTTTCTAGATCTTCTAGGCTGTTCGCGATTGAATTTCAGCAGAATCGCTTCAGTAGGAAAAGAGTTATGCATCAAATGTGGAACTACCTTCCTAAAAACTCAACTAAAACTAAAATAAATTTGTGGCGAAATGCACACAAATTTTAACTTTCTACTTTTATAAGATTCAAAATCACTTGAAATGCCGCATATGAAACACAATCTAGGAAAACTATTTACTACGCCCTTAACCGCAAAGCTTTATAATAATGTTGTAAAATTTACACTTTAATTTGCTAGGACAAGAAATAAAATTTCGTGATGAAAGGTCTTTAATCTTTCATAGGCCCAATATAAAGCCCATTCTCAAAAATTAGTTTAAAAGCCTTAAACTAGAAAAATTAAATATTGTGGTGAAATTAAGTTGGATAAAACAAGTAAAGACACAAGTCTGATATAAATTTACTAAAGTTTTAAAAAAAGATTTTCTTCAAAATTTCCCGGGAATCCCGCAATAAATTCCCGGGAAAGCGGGAATTGAAAACAACTGAAAATCCCGGGAATTCCCGGGACGAGAAATCCCGGGAACAAACTCTACTTTTGATTCTTGTTATGATATGAATAAGAAAGGAAATTAAAAAACATGTCAATAACGGAATATCTCTTGGCTTTCATCATATAAAAACAAGTTTTTTTGTTTGTTAATTTAGTGCAAAATTTTAAGTTGCACTCAAATGAGTGAAGATCAAAAAAGTTGCAATATCAGTTTATTTACTTACTTTTTTTAAATCAAACTATTTGTTTTTTGAGTGCAACGTTTTTTTAGCATCAATATCACTCATGTTTAGTGATGCTGCTAATTTTTAATTCATTATTCAACATCAACAAAATTATTGCAATAATTTTCCACAATCACTAACTGTGAGTTGAAACTGCAAAATATATGTAAAAAATAAGCAGAAATTGTAAATTTTGGAGCTAAAATGTTGGAAAGTTATTTCTTTAGATTAAAATCATTCTTAAGGTGGGTCTCCTTTTAATATCAACTTGAATAAGGACTGTAGTGACGTCACTAAGTCTCTTATAGCGACAACATATTATAAGGCATCCCACTGTAAATTTGAGCTTATTTTATGCACCAGAGTCATAAAAATTTTAAATTTCGGATGCCTTCCACTTAGGGTAGCTTTGGTAGACATTGATACGATGTTTTATTCTATACATCGATAGGCCTTTTAAACAAATGAAAAACTTCGATTATATCTCGCACATACTTTGTTTTATTTATATAACCAACAGTGGAGTGGAAATAGCTGCGGACACTGCAGAAACATGAACACGATAATCTCTAACTGGAGGGGTGCTCACCTTCTCAGTTTTGACTCACGATCTTCGCTATGGTCTTGAATTCCCTCTCACAGCTCCTGACTGCTGCTTTTCTCTAAAGAGATGGCTGTGTAGTTTAATATTAGGACCATATGGGTCCTAGGGCTCGGGAATATACTCGGGAAAATTGTAGGTTACCTTATAAGTGTCCACTGCTTACCCAATAACCACTCTGAAATGTATACATGCCACCCCAATCGTAGTAGGGTAAATTCCATACATAAAATATCAAATAACGGTCCAGTGACTCAATATGTTTGAATGAGTCAATACGAATAGGGTAATAGTAAAGCAGATCAATCAGAATGTGAGTGACATAATTTTGGAGTGTCAAATGTAAATGAGTGCATTCCTTACTCATACATTCTGATTGGCTGGGACATTATGCAGTGGGAAAACCTAGTTAATTCCATGGCACTGACAGAGAGAACTAGAGTTTAATAACTATTACAATAAGTTAGAGTAAGTAAATAATATCGATAGTATAAAAAGGGCTGTAGCCCAAGAATAAAATAGGCTTTTGATTTGAAAACATAAGTGCCACTTGTTGCCTGGTTGATTATCTCTAGTCTCTAGTTTTACCAAAAACCTCATATAAGTGTTTCCTTAATTTTTTTTTCTCAAAAGGGGCATTTTGATGCTCGGAAGAAGCAGCAGGAGTGGCCAGTAGAATACTCAAAAAAAGAAATAAAACGACACCCACTACATGGCGATCCTGCCAAACTCTGTAACTTTACAAAATTAGGGCGGATGAGCTCACTAGACCTGGCATTACCTTACGGATTTCACTGAACCTGCAAGTCGTTGGGGTACCTCCACTCTCATGCAAACTTAAACTTCGGCGATCGACTATTGCTATCGCTAATGACAGATGGGCTGGAGTATAGGTTGCATGATTGACATGCAATTGTGGTCCCGCATGGATGACTGGCGAACCATGTCTCTGCTATCGGTGACTAAAGGGGACGTATCACTTTATGTGTCTACTGTCACGGGACACTAGATTACTGCCGCAACTGCGATGCCGAAAAGAAGGATGATGACCTAAACACCTTCTCTGGCACAGTTCTACACTAGAGAGAAGTTCGGGTTAGTTCCGTTTAGTGGAACTTCATGGTTTCACAATCATTACACAGAAAAAAATTAAAAATTTTTTCTAATCACCAAATTTATACCAAATTCATAATATCAAGCAAACAAGTTGTTGATTTTGCACCTATCACCAAAATGATTATATTAACTTTGCCATTTCGAACAATGTGTTAATTTATTTAATTAAATATTGACAATTCCCAACAACAATTTTACAAGTTTAAATTATTTTATTTTAAACGAAAAAAGTTAATTAATATTTTTTGTTATTATATTAATATTTTAATTAAAAATTTATTTCAAAACAACTAAAATGTTAATTAAATCAAAATTACTTTTTTAATTTTCTTTCAACTAAAAAAAATAATTGATTCAATTATCACATTAATTAAATTTAAATACTTTTTAAACCATTTTTTTTTTAATTGATAAAAAACTTTTTTCTGTGTAGGTTTAGGTGTATCAGATGTGTAGTGACTAGAGTATCCATTTAAGTAATCGTTGTTCGATTAATCGAAGAAATTTTTCGCCATTATTTGATCGAATAATTAAAATAGTCAATTTCAAATAACGAATAGCTCGACCAATTTATGTCAATTAATCGATTAAAATTAAATTCTTAGAAAATTTGACTTTTTTAATATAAAAATATTTTTTTTTAGATTTCTTACCAATAAAATACATAAGATGTTGAATCTTTTCTGAACATATTTTAGTACAATATCCCTTTTTGATATTTGATTTTTGATGGTAAAAAATTCCAAGGCATTTATAAATATGTAAACCATGCACAGATTATGGGTTACCTTTTTTTACCCGAGCTTCAATTTCTTTATTACCTCTTACCATTTTAAACGGCTGGATGAATTTTGACATATTAGGTATTGTTAGATTCATTTTAAAAACCGAAATATCCTCAGTTGAATACAAAAGCACGGATTGTTGGCGCAAAATACTAATACGCTAAAGAAACAAATTACCCGAACCTATAGAGTAGGGTTTTTAAATTACGAAAAAGAAAGTTATCAGCCATGTTCGGTAAATCGAATACATATGAGTGACATTAAAATCGAACAAACTTTGAAAACGACCGAGTTGTAAAAGTTTCTTTATTCTTTAAGTTCTTATCTTAACCATAACTTCTCTTAAAGTCAGGAAAAAATACGGTGAATCTCAATTGATTTCAATGTTCCTTTATTTTCAGGAATAATATATTAACTAATTTTAATTACTCTCATAAAAATACCGCGGCAAAAAAAAATAAATAAAAAATTATTTTTAAAAATGTGAGATGACAGCTAATGTTGAATTCCCGTATTAAGTTTAGCAGGCGGGACATAATTGCAAATTATACGCAAATTATATTGCTGTTGCACCTAATTTTATAGTTTGTTTAACCGAAGTAGTGGTTACTTTGTTTATAGTTTATTCTTATTTTATTTCCTTAATCTTGTTTCGGTCCCTGTATGTTTTGCAGCAGGAGTTTTGATTTTTTAGGCTAGGAGCAATAAAATGGGTTGTACGTCGTAAGAACGTAGGACGTAACGCTGTAAATTTCCAAATAGACGCTCTCTTTACCCACAATTCCATCGTAGACGCGTTTTGTTTTCCTCCGAAAATAATATTATAAAAATTCAGATTTATTGAATTGTTTTTTGCTTCTATTTATTCAATTTGAAAACACAAAAATTATTAAATTTTTCAATCCAAATTTAGATATTTTTAATTAGGCTTAAGTTCATTGAATTCAATTTTCATTAAATTATTTTTATGAAGACAGGAATTTTACAACATGAAATCAATAAATTTTTTTTTTAAAGACGGCAACCCCCACTGAAGAGATTGTGTGGTTACAATTGAAACTAGTCTGGGCAACCTGTCCGTGAAAGCCAGGGTTCAAATCTCAGCGCAGTCAAGAATGAAAAATTATCAATAAAAAAATTTTAATTAATTTCATGTTGTAAAATTCCTGTCTTCATAAAAATAATTTAATGAAAATTAAATTCAATGAACTTAAGTCTAATTAAAAAAATATCTAAATTTGGATTAAAAAACCATTAACAGTTCAATAAAATAACCACAATACTAATTATTATTAAATTTTATATTTTTCATTTTCCATTTTATATGACAATACGGCCATA
Organism: Pollenia amentaria; assembly: GCA_943735925.1. NCBI lineage: Eukaryota > Metazoa > Arthropoda > Insecta > Diptera > Polleniidae > Pollenia > Pollenia amentaria. The sequence continues at coordinate 173,711,996 of OX031010.1, read as the reverse complement.
AGCGGCGTATAAAAAAGAATTAGATCTATGTAGACGTACGAAGTACATTGATACGCTTGTACGTGTTTATTTGACAATGTATCTACGTCATATGATACTACGTTCATACGATGCAATTGTGTTCCTACGGTTAATTATTTATTTTATTTAAAAGTTTTAAAACTATTCGAGTTATTCGAATACATTAAAATTCTTGTTCGATTAATCGAGCAAAATTTAAATTGAAAAATCGATTAATTCCTTGCTCGAACAAAACCAAAAGTCAAAAAATTGGATACTCTAGTACTGACTACCAGTTTTTACCTCACCCAACCTGGTTTTATTTAAATTTTAGGCCCTGTATTACATTCAACATTTTTTATTTTTTCGAAATTATTCGATCAGTTAAATTTCAGTTATGTAATTTATAAAATCATTCATAAAAATTTAAGGAATAGAACTATTACAAAAAGCTTTATAAAATACATAACAGAAATTTAGCTCATAGAATAAATTAAAAAAAAAAAAAAAAAATTTTGAATATAATAAAGTAGCTTATGAAAAGAAATAATTCCCAGGCCCTGTATTACCTAAAAACTAGAACCAATGTGTAGGGGGTTTTTTTTTAGCTTATATCCAGATTTAAAATTGGGCTTTCTCTGCTTTAGATGCTTCGCTAAACTTTTGAAAAATCTTAAAAATGTTTCCTTCTTGTTAAGTTTTAGAAATTTTCACAACATGAGTATTATCAAAGTTACAGTCAGTATCTAAAAAGCAGTATTTTTCCTATTAAATCTAGTGAGTAGCTGAGTACTTCTACTTACTTTACTCTTATGAATAAGTTTGTAGAGAAATAAGAAGTTGTCTCATTTTTCTTGGCCTTTAAAAATTGCTTGTATTTGTGAAGGAAATTTAGTGAAAAAAAGGAAGCCAGAAACCTGGAAATCTAAACACAACTACACTCGTTTATATAAGTATATGGAATAATGGCATACTTAACCTAGTTTGACTATCATAAACATGTACATACTTACGAGTGCTTTATATTAAAAAGTTTAACATACAGACACATTTAGCAATAACTGAAGATTTAAAGGAGTAAAAGAGACATTTTATTATCATATGTTTATTTCAAACAAGCTTAAAGGAGAGAAAATTTTACACACATACCCAGTCATTCATGGAACTAATTGAAAAACTAACTAATTTAATAACAACAAAAAGTAATACTGCTTATCAAGCGCCTGCTTATTTGGTAGATAGTATTGTAGTACAAAGAACGGATTAAAAAGACAAGTCAATAAAAATGTAGCGCTGTACTCCTCAAAATTGTGGAATAATTGAATCATTTATTTCGAAAAGGGCTCAGGTATAAAAAAACAAAGTGTTCAGGAGACACAGAAAACTGAATGATTATCTCTTAAACCATTTGAGTTTTTGTAGCAGAGTTTTTTCCAAAAATTGTAAGCCTCTATTTATGTTATAACAGTAAAAACAAAAAATTATTTTAAGTAACATTTTCAAAAGAAAAATTTCTTCATAAGAATTTTGGAAATCAGCTGGATATCATTATCCTCCGAGAAGCTGCATTCACACATGTTCAAAATAAAGATAAACAAAAATTGTGTTATTATTGAAATTTTTCTCCTGAAATGGTGTTTACTTTTCAGAAGTTTTTAATAATAGCAAAATAAAAAAAAAACTTCCCTCTCACTGTAAAAATTTAAATGCAATTTATCCAATTGATTACCTAAACGCACATTTTATATAAATTCTAAATAAATATGGAGATGAGCCCTTATCAAAATTCATTTTAAAAAGCCCGCTATGGAAGGGGTATATAACCTTTCATTCTCACAGTCAGTTATGCCAATAGTAGGGAATTTTCCCTTTTTGTAGGGATTTTTTTACGGAAAATTTAAACCGTAGGGAAAAAAGACAGATGTTTTTTTAAGTCAAATGTAGGGGATTTTCAAAATATCTCATTTTCAATATGTTGTGTAAAAATACGTAAATATTCGTAAGATTTTTATTTAAAAACTTACCCCATATTCATAAAAAATATTTTAGGCTTATGGCAGGTTTATAAAACGAATTTTCTATAAAAATTTGTTTAATAAACTTTTAATTAATCAAAAATATTTTTTATAAATATGGGTGTTAGATTTTTCATATTCAATAGCATTTAAGTACAGATGTAGTATTTTTCAACAGAAACCCTATACTATGAGCCTCCTGAACATCCTGGCAATCTTCAACACGTGCCAAAACCATGCACGTATACATTTTAGGGCGCTGAATATACGATTTCGCATTTGCGAATTATTCGCTTATTTTTGCGATTTGCATTCGCACTCACATTCGCTAAAATGTATGCGAATATTAAGAGTGTATCTAATGAATGAAATTTCTACAAAGCCGAGAAAAAACAATCACACCTTCTAAACTAAGAGAAATAAAATCATACAATTTATAATTTTAGTATTGTGGTTATTTAATTGAACTGTTAATGGGTTTTAATCCAAATTTAGATATTTTAATTAGGCTTAAGTTTGAATTTAATTTTCATAAAATTATTTTTATGAAGACAGGAATTTTACAACATGAAATTTATTAAAATTTTATTGATAATTTTTCATTCTTGACTGCGCTGAGATTTGAACCCAGGCTTTCACGGACAGGTTGCCCAGACTAGTTACGATTGTAATCGCACAATCACTTCAGTGGGGTTTGCCGTTTTACTCACTCCTGTCTTCATAAAAATAATTTAATGAAAATTAAATTCAATGAACTTAAGCCTAATTAAAATATCTAAATTTGGATTAAAAACAATTTAGAATTTTTAAAAAACATTTAATGAAAACTTTTAAGGACGTGGAAGTATATTTTTTTAAAACAAAATCTTTCTTTATATTGTTGTTCAAGTAAATATTTTTTTAAAATTCTATAGAGTGTCTTTCCTTTTAGTTGGTACCGAGCTTGCGAATAAATATTAGATACTTATATTAAAAATAAGTTTTCTTGAAAAAGGTTAAGTCCTTTTAAAAGGACAAAAGATGGGGAAATGAAAATCTAACACGCGTTTGGACACAGTTTTGACTCATTGAAGGATATATAGTGGCGTTTCTGGAAAAAATTTTAATTTGTCACACAGTGTTTTTTTAATTTGAATTTTTATATGTGTGAGTACATAATTATTTTGGTTTTTTTTCTTGTTGTTAATAAATACAATAAATGTTAATAAATGCTTTAATTTTAATATTTACAAAATGTTAACCGAACATGTATTTATTTGCCTGAAGCTAAACACAATAATAAGCTTTTAACATAGGAAATAGTGTAGGGATAATTTTTTGATTGTAGGGAAAAAATTTCTATTGGCATCACTGCTCACAGTATATCGGTCTATAAGTATACCTCCAAAAACAGCAAAAAACGCAATTTCCAAAAATTTTTACCTGAGCCCATTTCGAAATAAAAGATTCAATTGTTTCCACAACCAATCGTCATAAGCGACGAGGCCCATTCCCATCTCTGCAGAGACGTGAATAAGCAGAATTATAGCCTATGGGGCACCGAAAACCCGCGCATAACACACGAAGAGCCATTACACCCGCTCAGACTTACTGTACGGTATGGTGTTAACTCTAAAAGCTTCATCAGACCTTTTTTGGAAAATACCGCTAGCCAAATGACTTCTATGAACGGTACAGAGCCATGCTCAACGACTGCTTCAACTGAGCGAATTGGGACTGGAGAACATCTGGTTCCAATAGAATGTAGTAACGGCGCATACTCTACGACCTACAGCCAAAATTTTAAGGCCGCATTTCCGTTTTGGTGATTTGCCGCAAGATCACCCGACTTAACCGTTCTAGGCTTCGTTCTGCGGTGTTTCTTTCCAATGCTAATTCCGCGAAGCTTGTCTGCAGGAAAGAAACCAGAGTCTCTGGCGGGAATCGAACCCGCAACGCCGGCGCTGATAGACTAGCTTACTACCAACTAGCCTACCGGGACAGCCTTAAGGTTACGAGTCTATGTCGACAAGCCTCAAAGAGAACATCTGTAACGAATACAGAAACCTGTCGCCGGAAGTTCCGGCAAGAGCACCATAAATCGGTTTCGTATTGTCATTAATTCTGGGGGCGGCGGATGGGTGACAACTTTTGAGCCACGTTCTATAAACACAATAGCAGCATTATTAAAGAAAATATTGTCTTTCAACTTTTTGAACTACTGGGTAATCACTGATTTGCTTATATGTTAAATAATTGTGCCATCATTATGTCAGCATGTTCGTATTTTTATTTTCCTCTTTTTTAATCGTTACTTGTCTCTCTTGTTGTCTTTTTGTTCGGTAATTGTTGCCAAAAATCTGAAATTGTTAGCAATTTTATCCGGCAACAAAACAAAATAGCATGACTGCTGATATTTAAAAAAAAAAGAAAAACACTTATTGTTTCCACTTTATAAACAGTGTTAATGGTTGCAATAATTTCACAAAAATTAAGCTGGCTTTTAATTATTTCCATTTGAATGTTAGGAAAAAAGCGTACGCATTCTATAATGGCAGAATACATACATAAATAAATGTTTAGCAAAATATTAGAAAAGGTAAAGGTATTAAATAATTTAAATTAATATTACTCTTTAGTTTAATTGAATGACAAAATAAAATGATTAAGAAATTCACAAAATAAATACGATTCTTTTAAATAACTAAAATACTGCTCCATATTTTAAGGAGCTAAAATATTGGAAATAAATATTGCCTAGAATTAGGCTTATGTCTTGCAAAGTATATTTTTAGGCATATATTTTGTTTAGGTAATGTAATTTTGTAAATAACAGATTCTAAACAACAAAAAGTGGCTAAAAAGTTTATATTTATCAATAAAAATTTTCTAATAAGATTTTGTTTTTCAATGTGCTAAATTCCCAATTCTTGTTCTTGATAAATACACTGAAATTTATTGTTGAGGGCTAAGCTAGTTCATATGCGAATTTTTTAGGCCAGATCATCCGGAAAACTTTTGCAAAGACGTTAGAAAAGCAAAAGATATTATGCAAATAAAACTGCAAAGCGAATGAGAATTACAGTATTTCTTGTAACGATATCAAAACGCCTAAGCAAAACAGCAAAAGTAAACAGCGAGTTTATTTTTTCTAACATTTCTATATATTTCTCTAATAATCTATAGCACCATATTTGTTTTTTTTTTTTAAATCAGTTTTAAAACTTTTTGCTCGAAAAATACGATTTTGTAAACTTTTATAAGCATACATATATGTAAGTTTGGCAATACGTTTGTTTAAAAAAATTTAATTTTTTTACATTAAAGCACAGTGTAATTTATATAATTGATATAAACAACATTTTACAACATACCCTTAAGGTATTATATATCATAAACAGCAATTTAATTGGCCTATCTCAAGGAACAAATTGCTAATATTTTTTTTAGCCTACTTTTAGGCTATATACTTCAAAAATTATTATTTAAGTATATAAGAAAATGTTTATATACTCAACACTAATCTATCTTGTTGTTAAGTCTCTAGGCTTAAACTACTAATTTAAACTATGGCAACAAGTTGTTAATGAAAATCTATTCGAAAAGGTCATCATCATCATCATCATCATCATACGGCATACAAGTGACATACTTAGATGATAGAAAACAGAAATGAAATTTGCTGCAGGTCAAGAAATGTTACGTTTTAACTACGAGCCCTGACATCAACATAGAATTTATGAAGTTACATTCAACCAGAAAAGTAACCGAAAGGACTGTATAAAAACTCATATCAAACTTAACTACCTGTAACATTAAATTTGCCAGATGTTGAAGAACCAAAATACATATATATCATTATTATTTTTTGTTTATGTCCAACATTCGTATCTGTACTTTGTATGAGTTAGTTTTAAACTCTGTTAGAAATAAACTAAATTTTACTGCCAGCACGTAGTAAATACACAAATTGATCCACATGTTCTTCCTTACTTCGGACTAGGACAAAAACATAAAAAACAAAAAAAAGGTACTTTGGATTTCAAGAAGAATTCTTGACCAAAAGTAAGAAAAACCGAAGTAAGGAAGAACATGTAAATTAACTAAATAAGGTAATCATTCATTTAAAGCAAATTTCGATCTATCAAGATAAAATACCATTTGGTTTAAGGATTGATGTTTGACTATTGACGTCATCCGTCGTCAATGGCGGTGAGTGTTAAACGGCAAACCCCTCTGAAGAGATTGTGTGGTTACAATCGAAACTAGTCAGGGCAATCTGTCCGTGATAACCTGGGTTCGATTCCCAGCTCAGTCAAGAATGAAAAAATATCAATAAATTTTTATTCATTTCATGTTGTAAACTTTTTTTTATTGTTTTAAAAATAATAAACTTTAATTTTTATAATTTATAAATAAATTATTATTAATAGAATATTTTTTGCAAAGTTTTCTGTATTAAATTTACAGGTAGAGAAATACTTTTTTGGCGTGTACAAAAATCGAAGTTTTATAGACAGGGTAGGTTTTATTTAAAAAAAACTTTCTGGCAACACTGCAGTGCACCTACCTGTTAATATACCAAATGCCTAAGAATCACTTTCTAGTTCAATTCCGTTTGTACGTCCATGTAGATCTTTGTCATTAAAGTACAGGTCACAATTTTAAAGAAAAACTCATAAAAAACCTTTTTATTTAATATGATCGAAATCATTCAATTATTCTACCTAGACCTAATTACAAACGCTCGGAATTGAATTTTTTGGGTCAGAAAACTTTAAAAAGAATTGCATTAAAATCGTCTCAAACACAGAAAAAAGTGTTTTATCAATTAAAAAATGGTTTAAAAAGTATTTAAATTTAATTAATGTGATAATTGAATAAATAATTTTTTTAGCTGAAAAAAATTAAAAATTTAATTTTGATTTAATTAACATTTTAGTTGTTTTGAGATAAATTTTCAATTAAAATTTGAATTAAATAACAAAAAATCTTCATTGACTTTTTTCGTTAAAAATATAATAATTTAAACATGTAGAATTGTTGTTGGGAGTTGTCAATATTTATTTAAATCCCCACAACAACTTTTACTACCATACATCTTAAAAATGTATTTGAAATAAGATAATGTTCGGAACAAACAACTCCTACATACAAAATAAAAAAAATCTTTCCACAAAATTTTGTAAAATTTTGGCCCAAGGCTCCCCTATAAGATCTGATTTCGCAAATCCTTTTTAATGCCAAAAATATTTTAAAAGTTCTGGCACCAAGATTTATCTTAATCTACGCCACAATCTTCGTAAAAAAATTTATAACTTTATATTAGACTACAGTCCCCATATAAACCCCACTGTTAGAAATCACTTCTAATGCTATAAATCTCAATCCGTTTCTCGTATCAAGCTATAAATTATTATTTTATTATTATTAGCCAAGTTTCACCTTTAGGTGTTATACACGGCCACAATCAAATTTTTTTTTTACAACATTTATTGTAGTGCTGCCACGTGTTACTCTTTAAACTACATATCGTCGGTTGATTATTTAAATGTCGTATGTGGATTTTTTGCTGTTTTGAGTTAAGAGCGATTCCTTAGGTTTTCCGACCTGATCTTTCATTTGGCGTAATCAGTTTTTCGATACCTCATACGGGCTTCGAGATATGGAGTGTTGACTTTGTCGCATGTGGTATTTGCTAAAGCAATTTTCAAATTAAATGTCGTATGTAACTGCCACATACGACAAATTTCCATATAAAACGACCAAAAAATTAATTTATTATTTAAATGTCGTATGTGGATTTTATAAGAGTTCAAACTTCAAACTCAATTTACTCGAAACTATCGGAATCCACATACGACAATTAAATTATCAGCCGAGGATATAACACATACAGCGTTATAAAACTAACTGATTTATTAGCCATTAGTGCTATAAATCTTTAAGATGCTGAAACCAAATTATATCAATTACAAATATCTCTTAATGCAGAACAACTCTGCTGGAAAATTGTATTTTCGATTGTCATAGAAGCAATTTAATCTCCATTTAAATGTAGGGTATCAGGTAATCGGGCTTGTTCACGGTACGTCCGCACTTCTAAAAAAAATAAACGAAGGTAAAAAAAGTAAGTGTATTCCTAAGATTTACACAGAAAAAATTAAAAATTAATTTAAATTAAAAAATTTGCGATATTAATTTAAAATAATTAGTATTGTGGTTATTTTATTGAACTGTTATGGTTTTTAATCCAAATTTTGGTATTTTAAATCAGGCTTAAGTTCATTGAATTTAATTTTCGTTAAATTATTTATATGAAGATAGAAATTTTACAACATGAAATTAATTAAATTTTTTTTTGATAATTTTACATTCTTGACTGCGCTGAGATTTGAACCCAGGCTTTCACGGACAGGTTGCCCATACTATTTTCGATTGTAACCACACAATCACTTCAGAAGGGTTTTCCGTTTAATACTCACCGCCATTGACGACGGATGACGTCAATAGTCAAACATCAATCTTTAAACCAAATGGTATTTTATCTTGGTAGATCGAAATTAGGTTTGAATGAATGATTACCTATTTTAATTGATTTACATGTTCTTCTTTACTTGTGTTTTTCGTACTTTTTGTCAATAATTCTTCTTGAAATCCAAAGTACCTTTTCTGTTTTTCATGTTTTTGTCTTCCTTTTTTCTAGTTGACATTTTCCGGCACACCTTGAAGGACAAATGTAAACATATAGCTCGTGCCTTAGCTGTTAAGAATAATTAGTATTGTGGTTATTTTATTGAACTGTTAATGGTTTTTAATTCAAATTTTGGTATTTTAATCAGGCTTAAGTTCATTGAATTTAATTTTCATTAAATTATTTATATGAAGAAAGAAATTTTACAATATGAAATGAATTAAAATTTATTATTAATCTTTCATTCTTGACAGAGCTGGAAATTGAACCCAGTTTCTCACGGACAGGTTGCCCGCACTAGTTTCGATTGTAACCACACAATCTCTTGAGAGGGGTTTGCCGTTTAACACTCACCGCCATTGACGACGGATGACGTCAATAGTCAAACGTCAGTCTTTAAACCAAATGGTTTTATTAAATTTGCAATCAAATTAATAGTATCAATTAAAAATTTTGTTGATACAAACTACATTTTCTGCAGTAATGCTATTGATATAAGTAAACGTTTAATTCATTTGATTACATTTTTTATTAAAACTGATATTATTTTTGATTAATGGTTTAATTGAAAAAAAAAAAAAAAATTGGCGAGAATTTTTTCTGTGTACATATGAGTATTATTACTTCAACATGTCGGTTTTTTATATTGAGAAGCTTTATAGCCAATCCCACGATGTCACACGTAAACGAACGCATGAAAAATTACATTTAAAACAAAATCAAATTCTAAAATGTTTTTTGGTTTTAAATGTAATTTGCTATTCAATTCTATAAAAGAATATTATTACTTGAGCACCGTTTAAAAACTCAGTATCGTAAAAACTAGAAGGGAATAAAATGTATAAAAGACTTCTCCAAACGCAATTAATATTGGCATCAACACATAACATGACAATTATAGTCTTACTAAACTTCAAGTTAAAGGCCGACTTCAAAAAATGTCTTTAATCTCCGTAAATCCCTTCAGTACAAAAACAAAATTAAATTTTACACACAGAGAGAAAACATTTTCCAATATGGTAACCTCCAACAAAACTACATTAAAAATATTTTCGGATGACATATTTCTGTATCTGTCACTGCCATAAAGGGTAAAGAGAAGCATCATATTAAATAAAATAAATTGATGAACTTGGATGTAGGTATTTTATACTAGGCGGTACAAAAGTCACCACCTTGTTGGAAGATGTTATAGTTTTTGCAAAGGGCGATTATGGTCAGCTCTGCTTTCACAATTGTGACGTATAAATACAAAATACACGTCATTAAGAAATGGAGAGCTATACTCCTCGAAAACGAGGAAAAGATGTTTATATTTTCGGGCCTTTTTTTTGAAAACCCTGCGGGCCAAACGGCTACTGTGCACGCCGACAATATCGCTCGATCTAACCGTTCAAGACTTCTCATTGTGAGGATTCTTGAAGTCACGAGTCTATATCAACAAGCCTTAGACTTTTGAAATCCCTAAAGAGAATATCCTTCAGTCCCGATAGTCCAAATCGTCCCATTATTTCGCCGAGATCCTATGCAAATGACCAACCCCCTAAAAAATAAGTGTTTTTAAAATATAACTATCAAATGACAGGAGCTTAACGAAATGTTGCTTTAGTAGCTTCTATATAAAAAATTGGTTTATTGCCGAAAATAAAAAACAAACGGGACCGTTTCTTATCGAGCGCCCATACAATCATCTCTTCAGCATTATGGGTGATAGTACGGTACGAGTCTTATAAGATGAGCTTAATTTGTTTTATGACGAAAATAGTCCAATCGGTCCATTATATCTCGGAGCTGCCATGCAAATAACCGCCAAAAATAAGGGCCTTGGCGCGGGATGACTTATACCCTTTGAACACCCTTTGGGAGGAACGCATGGAAAATGTGAAATATGCGTTTACATTTGAAACATCTAACATCTACGATCAATAACAAATCAAAACAAATTTTTTTAAACACTTTTTTTTACAAAAGTACCAAAATTTTAAAAGAAAACACGAAAATGTATTTGGAAGTAATTTTGTTTGATAATATAAAAAAATAAGCAAAAAGAGACTTGCCAAATGGAAAAACTTGACAAATGGTATCGCTGCTTTCGACAAATGGTATCGCTGCTTTCAAAAGAAATGCCATTTTGTCAGTGATACCACATTAATAATCGAATTTATTGGCACTTTTCTAATGATGTCTCCACTAAAATAATCGGAAGATGTACAATGGAATACAATGAGATAGGAACATATTGTTAAGATAATGATTTTTACCTCTATTTACTTTTTGTGGAAAAATGTCCACACCTTCGCAAATTTATGGTAGATGTTCGCAAGTGTGAAAAGGCCATTAGGGTGCCGAAATTTTGAGTAAATATCACGTATGTTGAAAAACTGTTTGCCATCAAAACTGTACCATATTTACGCACTGTTTTTTCTAGCACCCAAATAAGTGTTTGTTCGTAATCATATTTTGTCACGTCAACGGTCACAAGTGACTGCGACCCAGTAAAGTTGTAACCAACTTACATATATATACCTACCTAATATTTCCATATAAATTACAAATCTTTAACAAGAACAAAAAATTATACTTAATTTTTTATTTACCAGTTGTTTGGAACAAACAATTTTTACTTGTAACTAAAGAAAAATTATCAAATGTAACATTTGCAGCATCAGCATCTTCATTTCTACAGGATGTTTTATGTTGATTTTATGCATTTGTCTGTTCGTACATATGTCTACCAAAGGAGCACAAACTGGAAATGATAAAATGTTAAAGATAGTTCAAAGAGAAAAAAAGCAAATATATGCATCTATATGAAATTCATATGCCAGAAAAAAGCAATATGTCTATAATAAAAGCGTAGGTGGCTGTTAAACAAAGAGTTACTCTGCTCTTACACTTCCAGGTATACTCATTGATATTTTCCTATACCAAATGAACTGCAAAAATATACATACATACAGAGATTCATACAATTGTTTGGCATTTCCTGACAATTCTCGATTACACCTTTTCAAGCTGTTGCTGTTTTTGATGCTGCTGCTGTTGCTGCTGATGAGGCTGCTGGTCATATATTGTGGTTTTAATTCATATGAAAGATGTATAAAAAAATTACACAGATATGAAACAGCATTCCCAGTTTTCATTTTTCTACTGCTGCTGGTATCATGCACCATTTTGTTTTTTTTTTTTGCCAGACTTTTGTTTAAAGTCATTATAGGCTTCAGGTTTAAATAGTCAAGTAAATATTTATATACAAATAAACTGGGGATTTTCTGTAATATTTACAGAAACAGTCAAAATTTTACAAAGTCATGGGATGTTGTTATTTCACTTATACATTTCCCATACACATGTACCAGTTAGTTTGGTATAAAGCACTAGCAAATGTGTGTAGATGGGTTTTAATTTGTAGCAATATTTATTTATGATCTTCATGGGAGGCATTTCATTAGTTGACCAACTATCTATTAAATATCATTTGTTTTTGTTTTGCCTTTTCATTTTGTTAATCCATGACTCAAACTATTTAGTATAGGTCATTTATTTTTAGATTTATAGATGATATCATAAAGGCTTTCTATCAATTTTTGCGAAAGCAGATAGCAGGCTGCTGATATTTCTCTATTTATTTTTTTTTTGGTAGCCTACTGTGAAGCCAGGTAAATAATTGATTTTGCCTTTACTTTGAGGAGTTAAGGAAAATCCTTTAAAATAACTTTGAGTTAAAAAAAGACCAATTACAAGTAGGCTTTCAAAATGGTATTTTTTTTTGAGCCTAAAAGTAGGCAATAAACATATTTTGGTTCTAGAGCCTTTTAAAACCACCCAGGCCATATACATAAATATACATTTTCCATAAAAGGAATAAAAAATATGAAGCGATTTAAAAAATAATATCTTGTTAAAGAACTTATACTATTTTAGAATAAACCAAATTTAGATATTTTTAATTATTTTTATTATAATTATTTATTTTTATGAAGACAGGAATTTTACAACATGAAATTAATTAAATTTTTTATTGATAATTTTTCATTCTTGACTGCGCTGAGATTTGAACCCAGGCTTTCACGGACAGGTTGCCCAGACTAGTTTCGATTGTAACCACACAATCTCGTCAGTGGGGTTTGCCGTTTTACTCACTCGGCTATTGAAGTCGGATGACGTCAATAGTCAAACATCAATTTTTAAACCAAATGGTATTTCACCTTGGTAGCTCGAAATTTGCTTTTTGAATGAAGGATTATCTATTTTAATTGATGTTCTTCATAACTTCTGTTTTTTCCCGCGAGCGCAAAGGTGACTCGTTTAACTTACATTTAAAACAAAAACAAATTTTGAAATTTTGTTAATGTTTTAAATGTAAGTTAAGCGAGTTCTACAAACTGGCAGTAAGTCTATTTACATACTCTATTCCTACAGTTCCTAAAACTATTTGAAGGTTTCAGTTTGCACTGTTCTCCTCCGGGTGGTTTAAGTCATCCTCGTCTTCTAGACCCTTGGGGGTTCCAGTGCAGTACTTCGTGGACTATTTCCGTCGTTGGTTTCGTTAGAGTATGACCAACCCAACCGTATTTCCGTCTTAAAATGTCACTATCAATCCAGCATTGCTTTGTCCTGCATAGCAGTTGTTCGTAGGAGATGGTTCGAGGCCACCATATTCATAGTATGCGACGCAAGCACCTTATTACGAATATTTGAATGCGAGAAGTAATCGATGAGGTAACTAACCATGTTTCACATGATTGTACGCAGACATTGAATATATTTATCTTGAAAGAAATATTAATATTCCTATCTCGCTCTATTTGGTTTAGTGAAGCAAATGCTATACTTATTCTTTTGCGCTACCACTCATAGTTAATATACTTCCAAGCTGCTCGAATTTATCCACTTATTCCAGAAAGTTATCTTAAGGGCCCGTATTTTTATGCAGTTAAAATCGCGTTTTATGCGCATAAAAATGCACTAAAAATAAAAAATATATGCCCTAAAAATTTGAAAAATATGCCCTTTATTAATGGTAAAAAAAAAACATTAAAATAACAAGAAGAAAAACCAAAACAACATAAAAACGTCCACATGCACCCAGAGAAAAAACATTTTTAAAAATATGGTCACCTCCAACACAACTGTTTTTAAATAGAATTCTAAACAAACTATGCTTATTTTAACCATATAATTGTCATCGACAACCATATTATGGTTAAATTAGTCCTCCATCAAGAAGGCACAACCATATTATGGTTGCCTCCGAACATGTTTTGTTTAAAAATAACTAAAATATGTTTAACACTTATAATGGCAGTCGGTAACAATAATAAGGTTAAATTAAACATAATATGTTTAAAATTTTCTTTTAAAATAGTTTTGTTGGAGGTGACCATATTTTAACATGTTCTTTTTCTGCGTGTGGTTGTTATAGGATGGGAAAAAGAAATAAATCGGGATACTTCTCTTAATATGCGGCAAATCGCGAGGTGCTTTGCAAAATATTTTTCCTCATAAATAATCAATAAATCAATATCATCGGAGTTGCCCCTTATCTCTTCTGCAACACGGTGCGTCGCAAAATAAAATAAATATAGCAAGTCTTGGTTTTTTAAAATATGCAGCAAAAATATGCAATGTCAGCAACAGGGCTGTGGAGTCGTCAGAAAAAAGTACTAACTCCGACTTCGACTCCAATCGCTGAAATTTTTTAAGTGCGACTCCGACTCCGACTTACGAATCTGGCTCCTACTCCAACCTTGATGCTAAACATATATGTGACTGGTGTTAATTTGACTTTAAACTCTTTATACCCTCCACCACTAGTGGTGAATGATGGTATACTTAGTTTGTCATTCCGTGTGAAACTTTTTTATTATGCATCTAACCCGGGGCTTACACATGTAGTGCAAGTTCGAAAAACTCAATACACTGACACATTTTTACTAAAGCCATCACATTTTTCGTACTTGCAGTCCAACTTGCAAGATAATTTGATTGCAAATAAATTTTTGACACTTGCAGCAAGAAAAATGGCAATAAAGAAACAGTGTTACCGTGAATGCCTTTGGTATTAATTTACTAGTACTTAGTAATATAAAAGTTACGTTTATAGTTGTTTTTCTGTGTAATTATAAAATAAAAAACAAAAAAAAAAACATAAGAACAATGTTGGTGTCAAATTGCTTCTAGTTGTCCTAAGCAGTTTGGGTTTTTACATTAATCGGTTAATCGCTCGATTAATTAACCGAGGTTTTGGTTTAATCGGTTAATTATCGGTTAATTTTGTTATTGATCGGTTAACCGGTTAATAATTTTTTTTATAAATTAAGCAATTTCAATAAATAAAAATTCATAATTTATTTGGAGTTTATTAGTAAAAAAAACCTAACAACAATTCTTGATTAAAACGAGCAAACCAAAAAATTATTTGTAAATATAAAATATATATTCAACATTTTTTATTTTTTCGAATTTATTCTATGAGTTAAATTTCAGTTATGTATTTTATAAAGCTTTTTGTAATAGCTCTATTCCTTAAATTTTTTTAGAAATGACTTTATACACTACCAGACTATTATATTGTATTTTCTTGTTACATTTTACCTTAGCTTTCCGTTGGATAGCAATGAAGTATATTTATGTACAGAAAAATTTACAATTATTAGACACCAGCAGAATGTAATGCATTTTCTGGCCCGCTACGGCCTTCGTCAGCATTCTTTGTGTCACACTGGATAGTGATACTTTATAAATTGAATGTATTTAACTCAACTATTTTAACAAATAGATATTGGGAATTATTTCTTTTTCATAAGCAACTTTATTATATTCAACATTTTTTATTTTTTCGAATTTATGAATTGATTTTAACAACACAGTTTTTTTTATTTAAATTTTATTGTAATTTGATCCCTTTATAATGAATTTCCATACAGTAAATTTTTCTTTACAATAAAAAATTTTTTCAAATATAAATTTGACTTTCATCCATTTTTGTCTCCATGTAATGAATTAGTTCAAACAATT
The DNA here is from genome assembly GCA_943735925.1 of Pollenia amentaria. NCBI lineage: Eukaryota > Metazoa > Arthropoda > Insecta > Diptera > Polleniidae > Pollenia > Pollenia amentaria. The sequence continues at coordinate 173,696,288 of OX031010.1, read as the reverse complement.
TTGACAGCAATCCGCTGTGCTTAGTGAACTTAAGTTTCGCATCAAAGTATCATACCTCTTGAAAAAAGTTAGTAGTATTTAATAAAGTTGAAGAATGAACAACAAAAATCAAATAGAGCCAAGCAGTGCTTTCCAGCACTATCAAAAAAAAAAAAAAAAAAAAAAAAATCATTTAATTAGTTATTTCAATAGTTTAAGGACATCTTATAAAATAATCCTTTAGAAAAAAAATTTGGTTTACATGTTTAGGATTTAAGCGAGTTCTTTAGTTTTGATAAACCTTGACTTGAAAATTCGTTCACTTCCTTAGATGTTGGAGAAATCGAAAGCAACCCATAATACAGAATATCTAATTTCTCAGTCCTTTTCCTGGATTTCTCAAAAGGTATAAAATCTTCCATTATGCCTGTTTTAATTTTTCTATCCCTTCAAATTGTTTCGGTTAGTAAGATTGATATGAAAAGATATGAGAAGAAACAAATTACTAAACACATACATATAAAAAGTACGTGAAACGAAAAGCAACACTTATTTAAAATTAAGATCACTGAACACCTTCTTTGGTTGTATGAAAAGATATTTTTTAAACACATACCTTTTGTATATGAGACGAAACAAATAATTAAAAACTCAAAAAAATATGTTATAATACTACAAAAAATTTAAAATTTGGTTACTTCGGTTAATCGGTTTTTTCACTAAAATTAACCGGTGTAATCGTTAATCGAAAATAGCCAATTTTAAATTAACCGATCAGTTAATCGGGTAGCAATTAATCGGTTAACCATTAACCGTTAATTAATGAATACCCTAGTTGAAACCCAGCAAAATGTGACATGATATAAGATTTTGCACAAACCGTAGTAAATATTGCTATCATATTAAAATATGCTACGTCATAGTTTCATAGGACTAGAAATCACACTGTCAAATTTCGTAAAGATCGGTCCATAATTTACCATAGGCCCGATATAAACCCTACACTCGGAAAACAGTTTAGTATGTTAAAAAACGTAATAAATAATGCAATTGTTATACAATTAAGTACGTCAAAGATTTATAGGACTAAAAATAACACTATAAAATTTCGTGAGGCTCGGGCGATAATTTACGGTATATTGTCCAATACATGTCCAACCGTAGCAGATGTAGATATTGGGGTAAAATTGGGCCCAATTTTGGTTCATCTGGTCAGAAATAATATCATGCAATTTTCTGATATTTAGTCCATATTTACCTTAGATCCCATATTAAGCAGCCTTCTGAAAAGGACTTTAAACGCTTAAACAAATTTCACTACTTTATCGAAATTCGTTTCATTTAGATTTTTAATAACAGAAATCACTCTACAGGATTTGGTGATGATAAGTCCGTAATTTACTGAAAATCATTTTAGTTCGGCATAAACTGCTACGCATCATGATATTTTATACAAGTTAGTTCAAATTGCTAGAAATAATGTGATTGTCGTCCAATTGGTTTAACAATTTATAGCTCTCATATATTCTAGCTGTCGGTGGAGGGTATTAAAGATTCGGCACAGCCGAATATAGCACTCTAACTTGTTTTTAATGCAGTACCTTTTAAATGGTTAAATATACCAAGAAAATGATTCTGTTAAAATTTCAAATCGATGTTTAAAATATTGCATCGCCAATTTCGAAAAATTTTTATTTTGGAAAATATCAGAAATTTTTTTTAAAATATTTTATGCCGAAAAATTTTGAAGTCGCAGTCGCGAGTTTTTGTGAGTACTACGAATCCGACTCTGACTAAGGTACAAAAACCTCAACTCTTACTTCGACTCCACAGCCCTGGTCAGCAATATATACAAAAAATATGCATTAAAAGCAAAATATGTATGCAAAAAATATGCACTAACAAATCGTTGCCATTTTAGTTTAAAAACCTTTAATCGCTGTATCGGCGATAAGGGTCAGTTTTCTTTGCATATCGCTATCGCTGTTAGATAGGGGTAGAATATCGTCCCTGTTAGCCGATTCACCAAGGGAAATTCTCCAGTTTATGCCAACATATTGCTTGTTGGTCTCTTGTAATGAAACATCGAGATCAATTATAAATAGAATTGCTGATAAGCCACATTCTTGTTTGACGCCTCTTTATAATAAAAAGGAGAATTTAATACACTATCATGCAATAAGCGATTACAGGCAGCATCATAACATTTTCTCATAATGTTGCCAATATTTACGGGGATTCCCCTGGATAATAAAGCTTTCAATGTTGATCTGCTTTCAATGTGGAATGCATTTTCAAAGTCAATTAAAGTCATGTAGAGATGATTGTTGAATTAAAAAAACTGCTCAATAATAATCCTAATCGTATAAATGTGGTCTATACACGATCTGTGAGCACGGAAGCCAGCCTGCGTCTTATTTGCTTGGCCCTCTAAAGTTTATGTGATCCTGCTCAGTACACAGAAAAAATTATTAAATTTCTCCAATCACCAAATTTGTTCTAAATTCATAAATAATACCAAGCAAACAAGTTTTTGATTTTGCACCTATTACCAAAATGATTTTATTGATTACCAAAAATTTTAAAATTTTGAAAAAATATTTTCAATAAATGATATTTTTAATTTTAATTAAAAAAATAATCAAAAAACTCTGCCATTTAAAACAATGTGTTAATTTATTTAAATAAATATTGACAATTCCCAACAACAATTCTACATGTTTAAATTATTTTGTTTTAAACGAAAAAAGTAAATTAAGATTTTTTGTTATTTAATTAAATTTTTAATTGAAAATTTATTTCCAAACAACTAAAATGTTAGTTAAATCAAAATTAAATTTTTAATTTTCTTTCAACTAAAAAAATAATTGATTCAATTATCACATTTATTAAATTTAAATAATTTTTAAACCATGTTTTTAATTGATAAAACACTTTTTTCTGTGTATAATATTGTTAAGAATAGTAAACAACAATAAATAAAGAAACATTATTAACTAATTGAGAGCGCAAAAAGTTTGATATCGGATGATTGGTCATCTGTTTTTAATTTCTTCTATTACCACTAGTTGAAAATGAGATTCTATGAAGTGGAATCCGACAAATTTCAACCCCAAAATTTCCTAGTTCGTCTTAGAAAATCTATGCGCTACAAAAAACCGTCATCCGTCTTTGTTGCTATTTGGGTCTTTATACTTTCCTTTGGTAAATTTTAACATTCCTAAAGGTTCTTTTATTGCAAAAGATACCCAGCTCTGAATTCGTAACAGAACAGCAATCTTATGAAATCGCTTTCTTTTACGTAGCAACTAAGCAAAACTCTTATTGTCTTTTTCGTGCTCCATGTAAATGATCGGTATATAAAAGCTTTAAGAATTGAAGTTTGTTGTTATGCGAGAGCGGTCCAAAAATTTGCTGACATGACGTTTAGATGGCGGCAGTAGTTTGGTTAAAAGAGAGCACTTAATGTTTTAGTTTTAAGGTCCATTTTTTTTAAATAATTTTTTGGAGCCATTATAAATAAATGATCGCAGTAAATTTTTAAACATGGAAAAAATTTGTTGCCATTATGTAATTCAATAATATAATTTGAAAGGTCCTAGTCCTGCCAATATAAAATCCGAGCTAGATTTTGTTTTGGGATAGTCTGCTCCTTTATTTTACGACTACTGTTCTCCTCAGCCAATTGCCGCTGGAGTCCCACAAGCAGCATCCTGGATCCACTATTACCTAATATAAACTTCGGACATGCCAACTAACAACTACACCCAAACTTAAGCTTTTGCAGACGATACACCTTTCCTAAGCGTTCATGAAGCATCTGGTAACCTACAGGAGCATATATTTCAACTTGGCGGGCAAAAATGCGTACATATAACATTCAACTTGCGTCGGGATTTATGCCCCCTATTAAAATCAATAATCAAAAAATACCACAGCATTCGCATGTAAAATATCTCGGTATACATCTAGATCGCCGTTTAACGTGGAAATACCATATAGATGCAAAATTAACTCAAATGAAACTAAAAGCCATTCAAATTCATTGGCTTATTGGAAGAAATTCTGTCCTTAGTCTTAGATTGCAAACTTCTACTTTACAACTCTATCTTAAAACCAATCTGGTGCTACGGTATTCAATTATGGGGCACTGCCTCAGCGTCTAATATCGAAAAAATTCAAAGGCGCCAAAATAATATTCTTCGTATAATCACAGCCACTCCCTGGTATGTTAAAAACTCGAATATCCACAAGGATCTTAACGTGCCATTGGTAAAAACTATGATTACAAAATACGCAGTAAAATATTTAAAAAGGCTTGAACTACACCCAAATCCACTAGCTCGAAATGTCTTAAATGATGGCGATTTTACGACTATGAATAAAATATTCAGTGGTAGAATTTGAACGAGGCTGTCGACTAATTGAACAAAACATTTAAAAAACTCACATAATGAAATTGGATTATCATCAACTGAATTAATTATTTTCTCTCTTATGGCTTTAAAATCTTATCTATTTTGTTAAACATTTACTGCCGTATTCATAAAAAATAAAATAGATTTCAAACGTATTTTAAAACTAAATTTCCATACAAATTTTTCTTAAAACAGATTTCATATCCATTTTTGTTTTTTATGAATACCGCAGTTATATTTTAATCGTTAATATTAATAAAATTTAATTTTCTTATGTTTTTTTCTCTTTAATATATTTTCAAGTCAATTTCATTTAAAATATCACTTAATAGATTTTACCTTTTAAAGTTTTCATCCATAAACTTCTTTTAAAATTCAATTAAATTTATAATTAATTATAAGTATTATTTAGATTAAAAAAAAATCAATTATTTTAATTTAAATTTTAAGACTTTAAATCCCAAAGTGTTATTTTAATTAAAAGTCTTGTATTGTTACTATTTTTCATTTTCAAGAAAATTCAAAATTTTATAAAGAAATCTTCTAAATTTATTAAGTTTATAGAAGGTGGCGCAAAAATAATGGCATAATTTTAACTGGCTGCCATTTTGTTATTTATTAAAAAAAGTTTTCTGTTTTCATAAGAAGTTTATTTGAAAGCTTAAAATTAAAGACATAAATTGGAAAAAATTAGAGCGTTCAAATGATCACATTAATACGCTCATTTTACGGCACTTATCACTTTTTTTACTGCAAATGCCGCACCAGATAGTCACTTTAACCCTAGGATTGTCAATTAGTATAGCTAAAAAAAACCCAATTCAATAAAAAGTAAATAAATATAAAGGTGAATTCAGGTGGTTGCAATACTAGTACGATCCAAAAACAAGAGAAACAACAGAGGTATTTTGCACTGCATTGTTAGTGTTAATAAAATCAAATTAATTCGAGCTGTCTAAATCAGATGGGTTCTGCCACCTCCTATAGTTGAATTCGTCTTAACAAATATATTTTTTTACTAGCTGCTTGGTCCCGGCGCTATAAAATAAAAATAAATAATTGAATATTGGAGACTTTTGTTAAAAACTTGAACCCAGCGTTATCTACCGGGTCAACATTTTATCAGGAACCTTAACTTTTTTGTGAATTTTAGCCAAATCGTACCAGAAATAAATAAATTTTAATATCACGACATCAGCGCCACCTTTAGGAACTTTAATAATTTTTTTAGCTGAAAAAAATTAAAAATTTAATTTTGATTTAATTAACATTTTAGTTGTTTTGAAATAAATTTTCAATTAAAATTTTAATTAAATAACAAAAAATCTTAATTGACTTTTTTCGTTTAAAAGAAAATAATTTAAACATGTAGAATTGTTGTTGGGAATTGTCAATATTTATTTAAATAAATTAACACGTTGTTTGAAATGGCAAAGTTTTTTAATCACTTTTTTAATTAAAATTAAAAATATCATTTATTGAAAATATTTTTTCAAAATTTTAAAATTTTTAGTAATCAATATAATTATTTTGGTAATAGGTGCAAAATCAACCACTTGTTTGCTTGATATTATGAAGTTAGAACAAATTTGGTGATAGGAGAAATTTAATAATTTTTTCTGTGTATGTTTTCATATTTGCAAATATATACACAAACATTATAATTTTTATTTTCAATTAAGTCAAATTAATTGAAACAATTAAAAAAAATTGTTTAAAACAGCATACTGGATTTAATTGAAAAAATTTTGGTGAACATTTTTCTGTATAGGGTTAAGGGGATGCAATTACTCTTTATTAAAATCATATGGTTTCTCTGTAACCCAGAAATAACAAATTTTGTTAATTAATATAACTTCTTAAATGGAAATGGGATCCGTTGCTCATTAAGATTTTTGATACCAAGTCATCCCCTTCTTGCAACAAGTTCAACGGAGTACGGCCTGGAACAGAAAAAAGTAGCTATCCGATATTCTTTAGAAAGCGCATCTTGTTAATCTGGCATTTGGATCCAATTATGCTGACCAAACTAAACTATTTGATAAGCTACAATACATGAAATACTTTTAGTTAAAAAAAATAGCTTAACCTGGGGCTTAATTCTCGTTCTGTGATAAATTCATATGGCTATGATTAATAACCATTGTCCCAATAGCCATTTTGAAAATAAACAAGTAAAAAAGTATGCTCGGTCAAGCGCGGCCATATGATACCCAACACCACAGTATATAAGAACAAGTTTATGTAAGTGTACCTATTTTGGACATAGTTTTTTAAAATGAATAGCTAATGTGGTTATATGAACAGGGATCTATCTATGTTTTAAATTTCGTTAAAATCTGTTTGATTTTACGTGTCAATATAAATATGGAAATACCTATGTTTTAAATCTCATTAAAATTGGTTTTATAGGCCCTATTGCGGAAAGTAGCTTGTATGGGGGATATATGAAATTATGGACTGATTCGTCCTATTTAGTCCCAATAGGCTTGGTCCTTGTACTAATTAGAACCTACTTACCAAATTTCATCAAATTATCCTTTTTGCAACCTGTACTTTGCGCATAAGGTTACATGGACAGCCAACCTGCCAGCCAGCCGGACGGACATGTTAGATGGACTCAGAAAGTGATTCTGAGTCGATCGGTATATTTTAAGGTGTTACACATATCAGCACAAATCCATATACCCTCTCCAGCAGTGCTGCCAGGTAATTTTTTTCTTCCCCACAAAAATATACTCGCATACAAACCCCACAAATTTACCTTATTTTGAAAAATCTCCCTAAATGTAAAAGTTTAAATAATAATTTCATTTAATTTAACTTGGGCCAGTTTTAATTAACTGAAAATTAATTAATATATTGAAATTTAACCAAAAGTATTTTTTTAAGTTTCTGGAATATTTTTATTTAATAAAATCTCTAAAACACAATTATAACCGTTTAAATAAGACTATAACATATGTGCGAACATACATATAAAAATTATATATGTACATATGTATCTGGTCAAAATATATTAAAATATATAAAAAATTTTAAATATTGAAATCAAGTATCTTCAAAAATATCGAGTGTTGCTAAATTAATTTCGTAAACTTTGTACATATTATCAGAATTAAGACGATTGAGCATTTCAGATGTTGCATTTAAGTTGTGAAACGATTTTTGCTCAACTAAAGACGAGCATGAAAATATAGTATTACTTAGTTATTGTTATGCACAGACAAGCAAATGGGGAAACCCCCTAAATATAAATTTATGCCCCCAAATTTTTCTCCAAAGAATTGGAGATTTGCCCCTTAATTGAAATAAAACCCTCCAAATCTGGGGGAAACCCCTAACCTGGCCACTCTGCTCTCCACTATTGATTTGTGGGTATAATGAGTAAGGTATGGAATATATATATAACTTGAATATATACGATACCTCGTATTATGTTTGAGATGTCCAGTATCGACTTTGATCTGCGTCGACAATTTTAAGGTTTAATGAATATTGTTTAGCTCCTAACGCCAACGTTTGGTGTATGGGTCAATTATTGTACGGTCGAACAAAGTAAGCAGTAGCAGACAGAAATTCTTAAATAACTTGCATTTTGTAGGGTAATATTTTTAAATCGTTCACCAAAATAAGATGCAACGAACGTCTGGGGATGCTTAGTCGGCGTTTCGTTAATGTTTGTGGATTCTCTCCGATGACGTTGGAAGTCGCAGCGATGTTCTCGGCCGAACGAGCAGTACAACCCTTGCACTTCTTGCGACATCTATATAGCTACCAATTTGCACCAGGCGCTCAGCGAAATGCTTAATTTTTCGAGTACATGCAGCCCGATAACTTGGAAACTGACGACGAAATTCACGCTGCATAAAAACAACAAACTGAACATTTTTCAAAGTATTTCACGTACTTCACGTGTATCGCTTTATAGCTCGTTGAAAACTACTTATCTATATGTATAACTACAGCATAAATGTCAAAGCTCAGTGACAAAAAAAAAATTGTAGCCAATTCGAATATGGCATAACTTTTGTGCCACCTTGTATTTAGATTAAAGAATTTAATTTGCTTTAAAATACCATTTTATATTTGTATTATTTAGAAGATTTAGAATTTTTCTTATTTACATAGTCATTCACATAAGTTTAATTTTTCAAAAAAAAAAAAAAAAAATATTTCAGAAAAAGAAGATGAAATTTCATATTTTCAATCTGGCAAATTACGACAAGAGAAGAATAAGAAAATAATGATAATTAAACAGTTGAAAAGAAAACTCAATCTGACTCTTTTAACATGATGCAAATAAATAGATATTTACATGTAAAAGTCCCTTCAACAAATTGCAACATGTACACACATAATGCAACACTTCGAAGAACTTCTAGTGTATATTTTTGTGTTTGTGTGTGTTTGTGCTCTAGTGAAAATGCTTGTGTGCAATTTTTGATATTAAATTAAATTTACAATATTAAATTTAATACACACGAATAAACAACTTTCTAAAGGAGACTAAACACAAACACACCGAGACAAAATAGATTTGTAGACGTTCATATGCGTGTGTGTGGGTGTGTTTTCAAATAGTACTGTTGTGCATACATGTTTCAATATTTTGTATTCAAAATGGTCCGTAAATTCATATATGGGTGATACCAAAAAAAATTTTATAAGTTTCGTCTATCTGTCCCACTCCGTTAGACTCAACAAACAAAAAAAAAATGTTGTTGCCAAATCTTTTCTTGATCTCCTAAGCATTTTAAGATTAAAAATTAAAAACATCGGTTAAGTAAAACAGAAAAAATTAAAATAGATATCAATTAAAAAATTTGTGATATTAATTAAAAAATCCGTGTACTTTACAAAATTAGTGTCTTGTTTTTACAGATTTCGGTTGTTACCAAAACACCCCAGCAGAAACTTTACTTTAGTTTTACCAACAATTATATATCAAACAACTTCCTAAACGCATTACCTTTCATACCAAATCGTTATTTGCAGCATTACATCAAACCAATTTAAAAAGCACTTTCTCGTAATTCAACCGGTAATTTGCATAAGCATGTAGCTCAATTGGCTAGAGCTCAAAACTAAAAAAAGACAACGAAAATAAGATCCAAGTTTAAATCTCAATTGGGGCAGTAACAGGTCCACTCCTGAAAAATATACTTTAACATGGTTCAATATAAAAAAAAAATTGATATCAATTAAAAAATTTGTAATATTAATTATTAAAAAATGAATTAAATTTGCACCAGTAAACAAATTAATAGTATCAATTAAATGCTTTATTCACTTAAATAAACGTTTAATTCACTTGAATAAACGTTTAATTCACTTAAATAAACTTTGAATTCACTTGATTAAACGTTTAATTCACCTGATTATGCGTTTAATTCACTTGATTAATTAAATATGATATTATTTTTGATTAATTCTTTAATTGATGAGAAACTTTCGAGAGGTTTTTCTCTGTACCGTACAAGAATAGAGACATGAAATTTTTTACAATTTAGTGCGACTACTATACGACTTAAAATTACATATTTGAATGGTCGAAACAAATAATTTTCCGATCGTAAGAAATTTTTAGTTACAAGTTAATAGTGCTGTATAAATTATAATATCAAATCTGATATAACAATGATCTTATAATCAAAAATAAGTTGTATAAAATGATTCAAGTTTTTCAAACCAATAATTGATTTTGTTGATACAGCATGCATATTATCCATGAGCGATGAAGCCTATTTTCTATAAAATGGCTACGTCAACAACTGCAGTATTTGGGCTACATACACTCAAAAGAAAAGTCAATCCATCCGTACACAAATCAATCCGAAGCGGTATCAATAGTACGGTGATTACGGATTTCCTTGAATCGAGTACAGAAAGATTGATTCAAGTACAGATTATTCAATGGCGAAGTACTCAACTTAACCATATTCAAGCCGAATTCGTACTTGAAATAATCCGAAAATGAGATTGATTTAAGTAAATCTGAGATTGAATCAATCTAAAAATGCGCCCGATTCAAGTATTATAAAGTTGATTTAATCCCGAATTCGTACTTGAAATAAATCAAAACTGAAATTGGAAGGCGAATATTATTATGATTGATTTACTTACCCGGTTCACATCTCAAGAGTTCCAATTATAAAACACCAGCATCATGCCCGATATGATTTTAACTTAAAAAACTTAATCTACATATTTAACTAAAAATATAAACTAAATGAGAACTTTTGCTTTCAATTTTACGTTTTAAACATGAAAATAATGTGCTGTCTTCTTGTTCTGTTGTTTTTGTTGTTTCTACACACAACAAGCAAGTCGTTTTTTAACTAGTTGTGTGGTGTTGTTGTAGTGGCTACAACAAATTTTGATAAGTTATATGAGATTTAAACGTTCAATTTGTAATTTAACTCTCAACTGATAAGAAGTTCAATCTTGTTTGTACTTGGTTTAAGAATTTTGTACTAATTTTAGGAAATTTCGGGATTGATTTTCGAAAGCTATCCCACTTAAGATTGTTTTGAGTACGTTTTAGTGTTTATCATACTTAAATTTTTGAGTACGACTCGTACTTAAAGTAAGTATAAAAAGCTTAATTTATCCCGAGTGTGTTTCTTTCTGTGCACACATAAACATCCAAGTAAAAAATGTGTTCCAAAAGGAGCAGGTTTTATGTATGAATTCATACCTCAAATCGTTTCAAACCCGCTGATGAAATGCCCGATTTGTAAATGGGGTGTTCCCGGTTCGGAGTACTGTTTTGTGCTGATAATAAGCGCTGCTTTTATCCTATTAAAACATGAAAACACGACACTCCTAAAGTGCTTTTTTAAGGTCATACTATATCGAGCCATAACCGCAAAAAAACTTAATCGACAAAATTTTCAATTTTTGGTTTTTGGAATAAATGAATTTATTGGCAACACCTGCATCATCTCCTTAAATCTCATGGTCACAGAAGGTACCGTTACGATTTTATAGCAAAAACAATTTTAGTTTAAGCGCCAATTTTCATACAAAATTTTTATGAAATATAATAAAAAATACCTTCTCCTGAAAAATTTTGTTTTTGTCGCTTGAGCTTTTTTTGCGGTTATTACTCGATATTAACATATTCATTAATGTTTTGCTTTAACTTGTTTAAATGCCTTTTTTTGAATCATTTTCGTAAACCATAAATAGTTTTTTCGGCATAAAAACTTCTTCGTTGTCAGCACTAAAGTAGCAGCTTTTTTGTATATTTTATTCGTTATCATTTACTGCTGTATAAGCGCTTTCTTATTGAAGCGCTCGACTATGCTTAAGTTCTTCAAAAAACACAAATTTTTTACTGTAATGCTTTTGTTAAAATGCAACCCTGATCCAATAAACAGACTTATTATTTAGAAAAATATAAAAAATTATGACGACGTATGGGATGTCAAAGTTTTTTTTTGTAATACTTGTCATTTTCATTACAAATTGCATTCACCCTTTACACTTTTACATATACATAACTTGAGTTTGAACATGTATTAATACAAAGTATAAAAGTGTAAACTACCCTGAAAGACGAAGTAAAAGGATACCCCTAGATCTTCTAATATTTCTAAAGGCGCAAATCCACTTGTTTACTGCTGCAATGGCATTTTATACCCAAACTTAAAAAATGGCGCAGAAATTCTTAAGTTTTCAAAGAAGTTCTGTGGCATTTTTCACTGCAGGTCTGGTTCAAACGCACTCGTGAAATCCTTTATTTCCGCAAAATTTGAGAATACTTTGTTTTTTTATACATCTTATTAATAATTAGTATTGTGGTTATTTTATTGAACTGTTAATGATTTTTTAATGCAAATTTCGATATTTTAATCAGGCTTAAGTTCATTGAATTTAATTTTCTTTAAATTATATTTATGAAGACAGGAATTTTACAACATGGCATTAATTAAAATTTATTGATAATTTTTCATTCTTGACTGCGCTGAGATTTGAACCCAGGCTTTCACGGACAGGTTGCCTAGACAAGTTTCGATTGTAACCACACAATCTCTTCAGTGGGGTTGCCGTCTTTACTCACACGGCCATTGAAGCCGGATGACGTCAATAGTCAAACATCAATCTTTAAACCAAATGGTATTTTACCTTGGTAGATCGAAATTTGCTTTTTGAATGAATGATTACCTATTTTAATTGATTTAAATGTTCTTCCTAACTTTTGTTTTTTCGTACTTTTTGTCAAGAATTCTTCTTGAAATCCAAAGTACATTTTTGTTTTTCATGTTTTTGTTCTTATTGATTAAATTATTGATGTCAATTGTAAATATTAATAACTAATTTCCTACGCTGTTTTTGTGCAAAACAAAATTTGTTGTTGTTAATATTTATCATGAATTCAAATGTAATTCTTTGTGTTTTGAGTCTTACTAAATTTTCAATATGAATAATCTCTTACTCTGTCGTTTTATATAATAAAAATGTTACTCTACATGAGTTTTGTTAATTTAACTTGAAAAAAAAAATTCAAGATACGTATCGGTATCGATATCAGTGATATTTTATTTTGAGTATTCGGTATCGTATCGGCAAAAAGGCGTATCGTTACATCCCTTTTAAAAACGTATATTCTTAGCAAATATTATTACAATTCTTGGTGGAGGATATTCAGGATTCCGCACAGCCAAACAAAACACTCTGACTTGTCTCCTAAATAATTGTTTCTAAAAGTTCAAATATTTTTAGAAAAGTTCATATACATATTTGTTTACTCTTTAAATAAACACAAATTTATTTAAATATCTTTGTGATAATGTGGATATTTGCATGTTTAATTTATCTATATGTTCATATGTATGTAAATGTTTTCATTTAAAATTAGTATGAATAATTTCCTTTGTATGTATATAAATACAATTAAATTTAGGATATTTTTAGCAAATACAAATATTTACTTTTCAAATTGATAGTCATTCTATATTATAGATTAAATACTAGTTGAATTTAAGTAGTACAAACAAATTGGATTACGAAGTCTAGCAAATAGCAAGTTTGGGCTGTCATGTCTTGAGCTTTAAGGCGAGAAGGGAAAAGAGAATGCCATTTATTTTTTGATTAATATACTGTAACTTTGGTGAGAACTTCTCGCATCGAAAACATGTGAAACAAAATATTCCATCGTTTCTCGAAAAGTGAGAAAAATGTGTGTCTGTAACTCATGTCGAAAACTATCAAAAGAGATTACGTCGTTACGTTATAAATGTCATAATATTTCACTCGAAGCCGATTAGAAATTGCAGATGTTGAGAACGCCAAATCGTTGACGGCGACCAAATTTGACTAAAATTGAAAAATTTTCAACGACGGCGGCGAAAAAACAACCGTCGGCTATACCAAAAAATGTAAAGTGTGACTTTAATGTTTATTGATGAACAAATTGTTTTGGAAACATTCTTATATTTTTAAAAAATTTTGAAAGCAAAATAATTTAATAATGAAAAAATCTGCCAAGAACATAATACTTATCTCTTCCGAGTTAATATTCATTGCATTTTGTAATTTTTCTCACCCCGTTTTTACGAGTGAGTTAATTTGACAGTTCAAAGCGGGAATTTTCTAACCAAAATTTTTCCAGTATATTGGCGAGAAATTTCCTTACGTAACAGTTATTACTCGCCAACAATGTTACAGACGCAGTTAAGTGAGAAAAACAGCTGATTGTTTCAATTAAGGCATTTTTGTTTCATTTCTCACATTTCAATCGAAAAGTTTCTCGCCGCAGGAGTTACAGTACATGGGCACTGGTCACGCTTATTTTTTGGATTTTCAAATATTTGTTAGGTCTGAAAATATGTATCGTTAATCATCAAATTGTATTTCCAATTTGCATTGTCCGCTCTTTTTTACAAGACCAATGTACCTTCCATTGCACCGAAAATCATTTAAAACACCTGTAAGATTGTTAGGAAACCACCAGCGGCTTAATTTGCATTGATATATTATCATTTCAAAGTTGTAGCGATGTCGATGGGGACAAATTTTTGAGCGGGTAGAGAGAAATAGGGATTTTTTCGGTCTGCATAGGAACTTTCAAAAAAAGTCTATAACATCACTGGCTGGACGTTATATTCGCCGTCATAACTAAATTGTTTGATTTTCCATCCAGCATTATAATTATCGGTGTCGCACATACAAACACATTTTCACTAACACTACAATAGTGCTCGATGAGATCTGCTTGACCGTGTACAGACCTCTTTAAGTTAAAGCCAAAGCGCCACTGTTTGCCTTGATTTTACGTAACATTTTTGATGTAAGCATTATTTTAAAAGGCGAACACATTATTTTATTAATTGCGCAGTTTTCTAGATTCAAATGTTTTCGATTTTTACCGATTGTGTAAACCAAAATTAATTAATGTGAAAATTGAATCAATTATTTTTTTAGTTGAAAGAAAATTAAAAATTTAATTTTGATTTATTTAACATTTTAGTTGTTTTGATATTAATTTTCAATTAAAGTTTTAATTAAATAACAAAAAATCTAAATGGACTTTTTTCGTTTAAAATAAAATAATTTAAACTTGTAGAATTGTCAATATTTATTTAAATAAATTAACATATTGTTTGAAATGGCAAAGTTTTTTGATCACTTTTTTAATTAAAATTAAAAATATCATTTATTGAAAATATTTTTTAAATATTATATTTCAATATTATTATTTTATATTATTTTAAAAATTTCCTGAAGAAGATTTCCAACGGAAATCGAAATATCGAAAAATAAATAATATTTAAATTGTTTTTTATAAAACAGTGACCTAAAGCTTAATAAAAATATATTGAAATATAATATTTAACTGAAAAAAGGTCGAAATAATAGGAATATAATTAAAATATTTTTTAAAAATTTTAAACTTTTTATTAATCAATATAATCATTTTGGTTATAGATGCAAAGTCAACAACTAGTTTGCTTGATATTATGAATTTCGAATAAATTTGGTGATTGGAGGAACTTAATAAATTTTTCTGTGTACTATGATTTTTATTTCTAAAAACTTATTTAAAGCATTTCAAATATTAATACTCAGCTTTAGTAGAGTCACCAAATTAAAATATGAAATTACTTAAGAAAACGCCCTTACAGCAGCCATCAAATTTCAATATTTATAAGAAGGCTTTAAAGATTAACACAGATTTTGCCTTAAAGTATACTCTATAAAATGTTTTATAACAAAATGTTTGCAAAAAATTCCTTTTTCTTATATTTTACTTTATTTTAACAATAAAACGTAGTGTTATCTACTTAAAAAGCTTGTAAAAAAAAAGAACATTACCTAATTTAAAGGATAAGTTTTAAACAGTTTTAGCTTTTTTTCTTTAAATTTTCCTCATCATCATCATCATCATCATCTAACAAACTTTTCAATACACATTCTACTCTCTCTCTATAGTCGTTATACTCATATATATATATAGTTGATTAAAAAAAATGAAAAACCAGGAAAAATAAGTTTCCTTTTTAAGGAATTTTATTAAGCACTCGCATACACATACAACTTTAACTGCTTGTGTACAGAATGCAATGATAAGAGTCTTTCTTCATTTTTATGGAATCTAACTATCGAAGAAGGATAAAGTTTCGTAGTTTTCATAGCAAATTAAGTCAGTAGTGGCTAAAACTAGAAATAAAACGTAATTAATTGAATACCGAAAAAGAACATAAAAAGCCAGGAGCCTGAGACATACTAAACTATATTTTCAAAGACTTTTAAATTTAGGATATTAAGCAAAACTTTTAAATATGTGTATACATATAATATAAAAGCCAAAAAATTCGTTTAAGAGTTAAGTAATATTATTTTAAATATTAAAGTAATATTTTTTGGGACATATTTAAACAAAACACTGATATTTTATATAAATAAAAATTAAAAAATTATATTAAATATAAAGCTTAATAAAAGATTTAAGAACAATTCATAGAACAATTGTGCTAAAACCACTCCTACTTATTTTTATGCTCTTTTATTTTATCGTCCATAAGACAACGACGAGTGCACATGCAGCGGCTGCTTTTATGCTTATTTTTCAGCAATACCAAGGTTAGGTGCAATCTACAGCCGACACGAGGAGGGCTCAATTGTGGCCATAAAGCGGTACCTTTGTGAAAAACTGAGCCAGTGATCAGTGCTAGCCATTATTCGCCAGATTATTCCCCAGTCATTACTGCAGCCTCGAAACACCCCGACTCCCTGTAAAACAGAGAACTCGATTTCAGTCCTACACTAGACACGGCGTCCAAACGTGGCAGTTCTGGTCTCCCAAAATGTCTAATCCGAATAGCCCCTACACCGGGGCATTGGCAGAGACTGTGTAACACCATTTCCTCCTCATCATGACAACTTCTTAAGTTTTTATAATCCAGACCCATTCTCCCCGCATGGGTGAAACCAAGTACTACATGCGTTCTTGCCGCAATACTTATTCAGCAAAAATTTCAAATTCATAATTTTTTTTTTTTTTTTTTTTCAGTATTTGTTTATTGAATCTTCATATATTAAATATGAACTAACAATAATTAATCAAATCTTATCCTAATATTTACTTTAAGTCCTGCCAGTGCCAGACAAAAAAGATTTAGTCATCACGGTTTCTGTTCACATGTGTAGGTGTTTATCGCTCATCTGATTGGGTGAGTGTTGCAGTGTCTCTTCTTCTTAAGCGAGTGTGGCCGCCATAATTTAAAATATTTCTAGCTAATGGATTTGGGTGCAGTTCCTTTTTAAATATTTTACTGCATATTTCGTTATCATAGTTTTTACTAATGGCACATTGAGATCCTTGTAGATATTTGAGTCTTTGACGTACCAGGGAGCGGCTGTTATTATTCGAAGAAGTTTATTTTGGCGCCTTTGAATTTTTTCGATGTTAGAAGCCGAGGCAGTGCCCCATAACTGAATACCGAAGCACCAAATTGGCATTAAGATAGAGTTGTAGAGTAGAAGTTTGCAATCGAGACTAAGAACAGAATTTCTTCCAATAAGCCAATTAATTTGGATTGCTTTTAGTTTCATTTGAGTTAATTTAGCTTCTATATGTCATTTCCACGTTAAACACCGATCTAGATGTATACCGAGGTATTTTACATGCGAGTGTTGGCGTATTATTTGATTATGGATTTTAATAGGGGGCATGTTTCCCGACGCAATGTGAATGTTATATGTGAGCATTTTTGCTCATTGATCTTTATCCTCCATTTTTTTAACCACCTTTCCATTTCAAATATATGATCCTGTAAGTAACGAGATGCTTCTTAACAGTTTGCGTGTACGCTTAGAAAAGCTGTGTCGTCCGCAAATGTTGAGGTATGGGTGTAGCTGTTTGTTGGCAAGTCCGAAGTATAAATTAAGTATAATAGAGGGCCCAGGATGCTGCCTTGTGGGACTTAATTGGCTGAGGAGAACTTAAAAAATCGCCTTCTTTAATAATAAATTGACGACCGACTAAGTAGCTTTCTAACAGCTTGTGTATATTTGCAGGTAAGTTTTGCTGCAATTTCAGTAGTAAACCTGAATGCCAGACTTCATCAAAGGCTTGAGACACATCGATGAAGAGTGCTGAACAATATTTTTTTTCTTCAAAGGCTTTTCTTATGACATTTACTATTCGATGAGTTTGTTCAATTGTGCTGTGTTTTCTTCTAAAACCGAATTGATGATTGGGAATACATCTGTTTTCATTTAAAATCGGCGTTAATTTTGACACTAGTAGTTTCTCAAATAGCTTTGATATATTAGACAATAAGCTAATAGGTCTATATGACTCAACTTTTGTGGGATCCTTTCCTGGTTTAGGTATCATGGTATCCTTAGTTACTTTCCACTCAAAAATTCATTATGATATTCGAAAAATTGATTGATAATTTTTCATTCTTGACTGAGCTGAGAATTGAACCCAGGCTTTTACGGACAGGTGGCCCTGACTAGTTTCGATTGTAACCACACAATCTCTTCAGAGGGGTTTGTCGTTTAACACTCGCCGCCATTGAAGACGGATGACGTCAATAGTCAAACATCAATCTTTAAACCAAATGGTATTTTACCTTGGTAGATCGAAATTTGCTTTAAATGAGTCACTACCTATTTTAATTGATGGACATTTACTTCTGTTTTTCGTACTTTTTGTCAAGAATTATTCTTGAAATCCAAAGTACATTTTTGTTTTGTTTTTCATGCTATTCTCTTTCTTTTTCTTGTTGACCTTTTTCAGCACATTTTGAAGGACAAATGTAAACATATAGCTCGTGCCGAAGCTGTTAACAATAATTAGTATTGTGGTTATTTTATTGAACTGTTAATAAATTTTTATTAATTGGATGTTGTAAAATTCCTTTCTTCATAAAAATAATTTAATGAAAATTAAATTCAATGAACTTAAGCCTATTAAAAATATCGAAATTTGGATTAAAAACCCTTAACAGTTCAATAAAATAACCACAATACTAATTATTCGCAAAATATTTCATAGTTATTAGCGCATTTGGTAACAAGCAATGCCTTTATCAAATATTAACGAAAAAAAGGAAGTACGTCATTTAAAGACATTAGGATTATTTTCAAAGTAATATGAATAACTTTCAAGGTAAGGAAATTTAGTCCGATGAATTTTCTAGTTTTCTAAAACCTTCTTTCATGCATGACAAACAAAATAAATATCACAAAATTTGATTCTACTAAACTCTGTGAGCAAATATTTTCTGAGCTTAAATTCCTTTGTTCAAAGCAGGAAACAGAATATTTAAAGGATAAGTTCATAAATTCAACTCATGCATACATATTTCATAAAATACTAAAGCCTACCATTAGGCTTTACCCAATTCATTATAGAACACCATAATTTTTGGCTCAAATAAATATTTGAAAATTCTCAAATTCTCTGTTATTAGTAAATGAATTATTTTTAAGCCATAAGATTAAAAAAAAACTTTTTATATTTTTTTTGCACACAAAAAATAAGCCTTTAAATGCACAAAAGTCTTTTTATTTTTTTATTCGGAAACAAATTGTTATCGCCACTTTGTGGGGACACTCATATAAAACCAAACAGGTTCACAAAACCCAAATTCCTTCTCAAAACATTGAGGATAACAATTTTCATATAAAATCTAATAAAAATTACTCTTTCTCCACTATTTTCTGTTTTGAAAAAAAAAAAAAAAAAAAAATAACGAATAAAAATGAAAATAGTTTCTATATATACAAATAAAATAAGAAAAAACGGTGATACTTGAAAAAAACGCATTTTCTTTTATATTTTATTGTGAAATATACAGTAGGAAATTTGTTAAAAGGCTCTCAGGTTTTAAAATCAGTTTGCAAAACGCACAATTTCTTAATGAAACAGAAAGCAAGAAACCCGAAATATATTTTACATATCAACAGAAATGAAAATAAGGCCCTAATTGTGTAAAACGAAACGCAACGCCAAAAATAACATTGAAAGCAAAAACAAATTCAAAAATAGTTTATAATTTTGTTGTTGCTCTCTAAAAAAATTCATATTACGTTTTAAGATTTTCAAAGCCAGCAATATGACTTTCTGTAGAAAGCAACCACAAAATTATAAAATATTTTTGAATTTGTTTTTGCTTGCAATGTAATTTTTGGCGTTACATTGCGTTTTACACAATTAGGACCTAAATCACAAATAATCGTAAGCTAATTAACACTAGTCCTTATACCCGGATACAGGTGTGGCCAGTATGTATCTCCTAGTAATGTTCCTCCTAAGCCTCTTAAGGATTTTTGCTGAAACTCCGGATCTAGGAAGATGGTAAAAATCTGCGACGATTGACAACTAACATACTGTCCTAGGTCAAGGCATTGAGGAGCTACGACCCTCCAAAGTCGATACCCCCAAGAACGTATACCCAAGTACAGGTGTACTTGGTGCAATTTTAATGCAAATTTATGAATTGACTACATAATCAAAGAATAGTTTATATTGATAACGTTAATTAATGTTTTTATTTTCATATTGTAATAATAATAACATTAATATTATAATAATTATTTATTATAACTTAACTTATCTAAAATCTTTCCCCCTTTGCACGAATTTCTTGAATGCTGCAAACATATGGGCCGGTGTTTGGACGTTGAGCAAATAGGGTTTTGACGTTATCCCGATCATATAGTATTCTTTTGAGCACTTAAAATGTTTGAAACTATATTCTGCTACAAAATTGCATTAAAAAAAATAATTTTTTTTTCGAAAATATAAAAACAATGGGAAAAAAATTATACTGGCCACACCTGTTCTTGGGTAAACGTTCTCGTAGTAAAAGTTGGGTATAGGGACTAGGGTTAAAATCGTTATCATTATTCCAAAGAGAAACACAAGAACCAGATTTTTTCGGAAACTGTTCCATATAAAACATTTTGGATAACCTGCCACGATTAACAAACATTTCGAAAAATGTCACAAAAAATTCTTTTTTTTTAACTAAAAAGTTTTTCGTATATTTTCCTATAAAACTTTGTTCACAAGAGTGTTGCCAGCTTTCTCTTTTTGAGGCTAAATTTAGCCTTATTATTTATCTATTAAAAGATTTTGTTTGTTGTGCTTAATTCCTTTTTTTTAATAACTGATAAAAAAAATACTGAAATTTATTGTTGGAGGATAAGCTGTTCCTATGCGCATTTCACTGGTTGCTTAGGCCAGATCATCAGGAAACGTTCTCCTAAATAATTTTAGAAAACCCAAAGTTATCAGCAAACAAGACTACAGAGGGAATGAGAATTACCTACATACACTCAAAAAGTTTTATTTGCAACGATATCAAATCTTAAACAAAATACCAACAATAAAACAGTGAGTTTATCTTTTCTTACATTCCCCAATACAATTTGTTGGAATTCTCCCAACATTAATTTTAGTTGTAAGTGGTTAAAGAAAAAACAAATTTAAAACAAAAACAAATAGCTTTTATTGTTTTTGCTTATTATTTATCTATTTGCCTCAAAATTTTAGTTTGAGCTTTGGCTATTTTAAGTCTTTTTTAAATTTCAAAACAGCCTTTTAAAGGCTAAATTCATATACCTACTTCAGAAATGCTAATTCATTACCAAATGATAAACGCTTGACATGCAAACATACTCATCAAAATAGACATGAGGATACAATGCGATGTCCGATGGACAGAACATATATTTAAGGTGTAGAAAGAAGCATATAAGTGCCCTGGTTCTCATTGCTGAGAGTAGGGTATCCAATTCTATTGTCTCCCTTCAGCACCGTCGCAATGTGGGTTGTAAATATTTGCCTGTTTTATCGTTACTACCATGGGACGTGTTCTGATGAAATTAGGGATCTGTAGCTCGTTTCTGTATTTCTCGCATTGCAAAATTTCTCACATGAAGTGTGAAACAAAAAATTCCATCGTTTCTCGATTTGTGAGAAAAAAGTGTTTCTGTATTTAAATGCGAGAACAGACAACACAGATTCTGTTTTAACTGGAATACTTCCAGTAATTAAGTGTCAAATGCAAGCGAAACGTCAACAAAAGAAATAGATATAATAAAAATAGGGCTGCCAGATTTGACGATTTATCGTCATTACGACGATTTTTTGTTCAAAAATTGGCAAAGTGCCGAATTGCTGATTTTTTTTGGTGACGATATTATTCAGTCTTCAAAATAAAATAATTTTAATTAGTTTAATATGTTTATACATATATTCGGCAACACAGAAAAACGATATCTTTAAAAAGAAGGCAGCTTAAAAAATTTATGGGCAAAATCAAAATTTCGAAGGAAAACTGTTTAATTTTTATTTCCTTAGATTATTAAATACATTTGCTTATGTGATCAAAACATTAAACTATTACCCCATTTTTCAATCAATGCACTATAGGAAATTTTTGCTTTTTTTTACCAATTTCAATATGATATTTTGTCACGCCTTTAAGTGAACTTTTCATGAAAAAAACAATCTGAAATTTTAAATCGTTATCGGATTAAAGAGAAAAATAAAATAAATAATTTTATTTAAATAGACCTCAAGTTTAAGTATGTATGTACCTATATATGTATTTTACCCATGAACTTTACCAATTTTTTTTTTTTCATTGATTATGTTTTAATAAAAATCGAACAAAATTTGCCAAATTAATTTTAAATTGTCCGATTTTTTAAAACAAATTAGCCGATTTTTTTTATTTTTTCTTAGGAAATTAACATTTTTTTTCCAAAATTTATCTGGCAGCCCTGCATAAAACGAAAACAATGAAGGGCTTAAAAAATTAATATAACAAAATATAACAATTGTGTTTTAATTATTTTCATCACATAAATTCTTTCTCTTCAAATAAAAAAAAAATAATACACATTCTTGTGTACATACATACATAATTTGTGCTCCATTTTTTCAAATTTTATTTTTCTCGCATCATTTTTAAATGTAACTTATTTTGACAGTTCTTGTGAGAAACTTTTAGCAAAATATTGATACAGAAACACTTTTTCTCACATCCTTCCAATAAATGCTGGAAAATTATTTAAATGACAGATAATTCTCCCAAAGTAAATTTACAGAAACACTTATGTGAGAAAAACCATTTTTTGTTTCATATTGCACTGTTTTTGTTATAATTCACTTGTTTCATGCGGGAAATTTTACGATGTGAGAAATACAGAAACGGGCTACTGGTTCCCGAAACCCATACTTTTGTTCCTAATACACGTTTTTCTTCAAGAGCCCATCCTTTTGTGTTCGATTGGCCGGTAACACGTACAACGCATTACAGGGAAAATTCGTTTTTTGGCCGGACTGTTCGTATGTGGAATAACCTTCCTGCTGAAGTCTTTCCTCTTACTTTCAACATGAATAAGTTCAAGTCGACTGTTCATAGACACTACTCCCTCTATCCTCCTACCCATAACCTTTTTTCCTAGTTCCAATACAATGCATTCCATTTGTAGGGCTCATCCTCTGAGTGCTGGTCGTAAAAAAAAAACACTATGTTTAACCCTAGAGTACTAACCATATTTTACTTACGTTGCAACGAACATATAAAACTAGTTTAATTTTTAAAAGTTATTTTCGGAAATACAAAATTTATTATTAATTAGTTAATTTATTAATGACGTGCTAAACTTCCAATTTTTATTTATGATTAATTTTTATTAAAAACAAATATTTAGCAACGGTTTTATTGTTGTTGTGCTTGGCAATTTTTATGACCACAACACGACCCAGCGGGAAAACTCAGACGACCTTCTTACTTCAGGTCTTCTTAAAAATTGTTTTGATTCAATTACTTTTATTATCTAACTGCTAAAGAATGCCTCATAGAAGGCCTCGGCTCTTTGGTATAAAAGATAAGATACACCTTACACACTTGATTCTATGAGAAGCGAGAAGAGAAGGAGTAACATTTTTTGTTTTGTTCTTCCGCCAAAGCAAAAGCGAAAGAATTCAGATACCGTTATAAAAACACAGTTACAAACATACATATTAAAATACCAAATGAAAACAATAATGTAAATCATTTTAGGCGTGTTTTGTTCATTAAAGAAGATGGGTACTTGTGCTAAATAATGAAAATGTTATGTAGTATGTATTAATTATGTATATATTTTTTATTTAATTATATATTTGTTGTTTATATTGTAATTATAGTATGTGTAATTCTGTTAACAAATATATACATATGTATGCTAAACTACACTTATAAAACACTAAACTTTTATACTTTTTGGAAATTTATAGGAATATGCCTTCCCAGGGATTAATCTGCAGGCCTTCTTTATTAAAAACCCTTCAATATGACCTTTAATCAAAGCCATTTTTACAACGATGGTCTTTAAGGCCTTTTAAGAGCCATTAATTGAAAGGCCTTTTTACATACCTTTCTTTAAAACTCTTCAAGATAACCTTTATTTTAAGGCTTTTTGACAGTCATTCTCTGGCAAGCCTTCTAAGAGCCATTTATTTGAATGCCTTTCAAAAGCTCTGAGAAAGAAAGGAAACCGAAAGGTCTTCCCCGCAATGGCAACGTGTGCAAAAAAGATATGAGTCCGGAATGGAGCGAGCAGGCCTTGTACATCCAGAATAAGGGGTACAGAGGCCTTCTAGAAGGCCTCCGTAGTACTTCTTTTTCCCGCTGGGGAATAGCCTGTGTGTGTATTGTGTACAAAACTATTTTTAGACAAAATTTTAAACATATTATGTTTAAATTTAACCATATTATTGTCACCGACAAACATATAATTGTTAAATTAGTCCTCCCTCAAGAAGCCACAACCATATTATGGTTGCCTCTAAACATGTTATGGTTAAATATGACAATAATTTGTTTTTAAATTAACAATAGTATTTTCCTCTTTTCTAAGAGCAACATGCTTTGGTTGAAAATCAACCATGCTATTATTAATGTTAAACATATTTAAGTTATTACTAACCAAAAGATGTTCGGAAGCAACCATAATATGGTTGTGCCTTCTTGATGGAGGACTAATTTAACAATAATTTGTTTGTCGGTGACAATAATATGGTTAAATTTAAACATAATATGTTTGCAATTCTCTTTAAAAATAGTTTTGTTGGAGGTGACCAAATTTAAACATATTTTTTCTCTGGGTGTACATGTTTTGTTTTTGTAAACATTTTTTGTTGGCTGTTCGTTTTTTTTTTCCTCAAGAACACATATCTTATTAAGAGCATATGAAAAAGTATTTTTAAACCAACCGTTTCAAATAATAGCATGATGTTTTTCGGTGGAAAGATATGAATATTACGATTCCATTATTTCCAAAAAGTGAAAAAATAAAAATTTTGAGCTAATACCCTCTTGTTGATCAAGTGCGATATGTACATATTTTGTTTTTAAAAAAAAAATTTGTTTTGTTTACCATCCAGTCGCTGAACGCAACTGAAACAAGCTAACATTAATCTGCTGAACTTATCACAACGAAGCTTGTGGTTTTTAATGAAAACCCGAACGATTTGTTGAGTTGGATAAGAACAGTATTTTCATTGTGTACGAAGATCACAGTATTTTAAGGTATTTACTACACAAACACTATTAGCGTTTGTATTTTCCATATTTCTTCCGTACAAAACACTAAAGACCAGGAGCCTAATTCTGGCAGTCGTGATCGAATACTTTTTCGATTCGAAAGCAATTTTATTTCTAATTCTTTCTGTCGATACTGAATGAATAAAAATTATTTTTTCAGTGTTGTCAAGCATTTATTTGAATTTTCAAAACACTGAAAAAATAATTTGATTCGTTCAGCATCGACAGGATGAACTAGAAATAAAATTGATTTCGAATCGAAAAAGTATTCGATCACGACTGCCAGAATAAGCCCCCCCAAATTATTTTAGGACACTGCTTACAACAAAAATGAAACTAAAATCTTTCTTTAAGAATTTTTTTCCAACTGGGTCTAAAAACATAGAACAGATTTCGCTTATTTTCAATATTTCTATTATTGCAACAAACTAGTTGGATATATTGGAACAATAACAAGTGGTAACAACGAATAAGGTAAACCTATCGAACCAAAAAGAAAAAAAATAGAAAGTTTTTCACAGAAATAAAAGCAGTTTAAATAAAAAACCCAAAAAAAAAACATTCAATATTGCTCTCGGTAAATATGGCAATAAAAAATTTTCACTAAATCGTACGCATTTTGGGAGAAATCCTTTGTAGAAAAATCAATTAAAACATTGCAATTGCAACTATTATTTGAGTTTTCCCCCCCCCCTTGCCCATGCAACAAAAAAAATCGATTCTATCATGATACACAGCAACTAAATTAAAATGTTTTGTTGCCCAACTTTTGGATGGTGTTAGTTTTTCTCTCTTTTATACTTAACTAAACATAAACTAATAGGAGTTAGAACTATTTTATTTATTTATTTCTATTTTTTGCGAAATTCCACCATGACAGAATAAATACAAAATAAAAACTTATATTGACAAAGTTGTTTGGTTGTGTTTATTTAACACAGTGTTTGAATAAAACAAAAAAAAAGAAAGAGTGACAAATTTAACTGAAACATTTAGACGCCTAAGTAAAATACAACGTAAATAAAATGAAAATAACCAAAATGATGGTTTAGCTCCTCTAGTTAAATTGCTTAAATACTTATTCGTATGCAATAAAATTAAACAAACTAGTGCACAAATACACGAACATAATAATTAAAATAGGAAACCAAAGGATTTTGGTTTTCTATTTTAATTATATGTACAATATAAAATATATTTAATAGATACACTGAAAGAAAAAACTAAAAGCGGAAGATTAAATCGAAATTTTTGTTTTAATATTTTATAAGGCGAATTCTTTGCTTACAGCTACAAAAATTTTGTGTTGAAAACTATAGTTTTTTTTCTGGAAATTTATTGCGCTATTCCCGGAAAATTTTTTTAAAGCTCTCATGTACCCATTTCAAAGATCACACACAGATATGTAACGAGAGGGAAGATTTTTCTTCTCTTTCTTAGAAAGCTGCCCTTATTCATTTCTCTTTGAACCATCTTTTATGCCGCAATACAATGAACACAAATTTATTTTGTTGAGATTTATTTGCAAAACCGTTGTTAAAATTAACTTTTAAGTTTACCGCAACACTAGTAAATAATATTTAAGTAAATGACATTATAAAACAAAACAATATTACTAAATACATTTTTTTGCACAAAATAAAACGTTTGTTGAACTAATGCTTTTGATAAACGTGGTTTGTGTTTCATTGTTTTTGTCTTGATCACGCAATTTGTGTTGCTTGTAGCGGAATATTTTTGCACACTGCCACTTCACTACCAAAAAACGCTTTTTGTCTCTTTCTTTAAAAGCTACCCTCGCAACGGATTTGTTCTGTAACTTTGGTGAGAACTTCTCGCATCGAAAAGACGTGAAACAAAATATCCCATCGTTTCTTGAAAAGTGAGAAAAAAGTGTGTCTGTAACTCATGTCGAAAATTATCAAAAGAGATTACGTCGTAACGTTATAAATGTCATAATATTCCACTCGAAGCCGATATGAAATTGTAGATGCTGAGAACGCCAGTCAAACAAATCGTTGACGGCGACCAAAATTGACTAAAATTTAAATATTATCAACGACGCACACTGGTTCATATTTTGAGAAGGCGGCCAAAACTATTTTTTTTTATGTTCTCCGATTTTGAAATTTTTTTATTCATGTGAAAGTAAATACTAGTGAACCTCGGGAGCCAAAAAATTTCAACCCTATTTCAACTATTTCATTGAGAACAGGGTGGTCCCAAATGGACTTTCTCAGTATTTGGTTATAGTTTTGAATTTCTGAGTAAACTTTTGAAGTTGAAATGCTCATAACTTTTTTGTTTTTCAAGATTTTTTGACAGAATAAGTTTTGTG
The DNA here is from genome assembly GCA_943735925.1 of Pollenia amentaria. NCBI lineage: Eukaryota > Metazoa > Arthropoda > Insecta > Diptera > Polleniidae > Pollenia > Pollenia amentaria. The sequence continues at coordinate 173,668,485 of OX031010.1, read as the reverse complement.
TATTAGTTTATCTTATTAGCTATACGTGGTTTAAAGCATTAAACTCTGCGACCTGTAGAAATATTTAATTTTTTTTTTTTTATGTCAAAATTTCCCGGAAATTTCCTATTTTATAGAACATAAGTCCTGCCCGTCAAAACGCGTCAAAAAAAAATCTATACTCTCTTGCAGTCCAGAATCTAACCTACATTTCTATACCCCATTGTACACACATCTGGATACGATCTTGCGAACTACAGCAATTTCTGTGACCCAAGGTAAGATATTCGGTTCAAAAAATAAGTCCTGCAAGGAAACATTACTGAAATTAAAGAAGGTGCATCTTAAAGAATTTTCGACAAATAAAGCAGTTCAGGCCACATAAATTATCTAGCACGTCAGGTTATCAATTAATTTTGAGAAGGTAAAGGTATTGCCATTGTTATAAACTTATTGTGGGTGAACGGATGCTGTAAAACGAATAGGCGACATAAATAGACTAACACGTTAGATTTTTGAGTAAGTTAAAAAGTTAAACATTAGTAAATAGCCGCAACATAAACTACATAGTTTAATTACCTGTAAATTGCAACTTAATTTAAAAAAATGGAAGAGCAGTTATATTTTACGTGAAAATTACCTACATGTTACCTGTTAATTTATTGCCGGTATGTTATCCTTTTAAAAAGTGTAAAAACAGGGGTTTTTTTATGTTTCAAAGAAATGGTAATAAAAGATTAAATTTGTAATTAAAAAAGGGTTTTATATGTTTCCGAGAAGTGGTAACAAAAGATCATTTAAAAAAACTTCTATCAAGAGTATAAAAATGCATGCATTCATAATTTTACCTTCATTATTGTTTAAACAATGGCTAAGTTCAGTTATAAAGTTCTCGCAGATATATATTTTCAACAGAAAGATGAAAAAGATTTTGTGTTACACATAATGAATAATCCATTCTTTAAATTATGCAACGAACAAGAAATCAAAATTCATAAGATAAAAATTAAAAATTTTTCATTTACATTAAGAAAACGGTACCTTAAATGTTCTAGAAACAAGAAAATTTTTTACTTACGCAACGAAAAATGGCTAACAAATGATCTGATTTTTAAGAAGCTGTCAATAACCGCTAAGGAAACTGGAAAAGTGGGTCGGCCCGCAAAACAAATTGACAATTGCAGTGAAAGATCACGAAGACGCAAGCTTGCAAATATCAATGAAGAAATTTCTCATAGTATGATAAAGGATTCATTTCTGCATCAAATTCAACCACCGCAAAATAAGAAAACAAAAATTGCAATAATTGAAAAAATTGTGGAACCGAGCCCTAAACGCACAAAGAGGATTTTAAAAAGTATGCCTACACCAACTGAAGAAATGAAATTTACTCCAGAAGAAGCATTTGCACTATTTTTGGATTTAAAACTGACAAAAAATCAGTATACAGAACTGCGAAAGCGAACCAATGAAAAAAATTGTGGAATCTTTCCAGCATATCGAGATTTAGTTTCTGTCAAAAAAGAGTGATTATCTTCACAAACGGCTATTAGTGTAACTTCAAGTTCAGCAGAAGTCAAATTGCAGGCTCTTCTCGAACACACTGCAGAACGATTATTAAATACACTTGATGCTGACTGTTTAAAAAAACTTAAAAATTGCAGCATCACTTTATTTTCTAAATGGGGATGTGATGGAAGCTCTGGTCAGAAACAATACAAGCAATGTAATTCAGAAAACTCATCTGATGCTAACATATTCATGGTATCTTTCGTTCCATTGCGTTTAAGAAAAACTTATATTGGCTTAGAGCCCGTCAACCAGTAGAGTTACAGCAATGGATGTATGGAAAAATGAAATTCCCTCTTCAACAAAGTATTGCAGACCAATAAAGTTTGTTTACAAAAAGGAAACTAAAGATGTCATAACTGAAGAAGTTCGAAAAATAAAAGATCAAATTAAAGAACTTCAACCGACAATATTTAAATTTGATGACCAATGCATTGAAATTAATTTTCAAATGTTCCTTACAATGATCAATGTAAAAGTTGCACAAGCATTAACCGAAACAAAGTCTTCGTCAAGCTGTACCATATGCCAAAAGACATCAAGTCAATTAAGCCAACCCCCATCACAGGACAATAGTTTCAATGAAGCATACGAATTTGGAATGTCCCCTCTTCATACCAGAATTCGTTTCATGAAGCATATTCTTAAATTGGGTTATGATTTGGAATTTGGCCCGTTAGGTGAAACAGTGAGAAAAAACAAAGAAAATGTGGAAAAAAGGAAGCAAAGAAAAAAACAAATTCAAGAAAAATACCTTCACCTAGGCCTTATAATTGATCAGCCAAAACAAGGAGAAGGAAATTCAAATGATGGAAACACTGCAAGCCGATTCTTTTCCGATCCAGAAACTGCAGCATCTATCACAGGAGTACATTTTGAATTAATAAGACGATTCCAGATCATTTTACAAGTTATATCATGTAGCAGAAAGATAAATGCAAAAAAATTTGGCCAGTATGCAAATGAAACAGCAATTCTTTATAACAAAAAATACTCTTGGAGACATATGCCAACCACAGTTCATAAAATTGTATACCATGGGGAACAAATAGTTCAACACAATATCCTACCAATTGGAGATCTATCTGAAGAAGCGCAAGAAAAAAGGAACAAAGACTACAGATTCTTCCGCGAGCATAATACAAGAAAAATGTCCAGATGTTGTACTAATGAAGATCTTATTACTATTTTGTTGTGCACATCAGATCCATATATGTCCAGTATTCGACAAAAATGGAAATCAACCTCAATCGAATTAGAGGAAGAAGCTAAACAACTTCTGGAAAATGAAACCCAAAGCTATTTAGAAGAAATTGTTACTAATATTGTTTAATTTAAAATTGTTTATAGATTATAATTTGTTTTTGATTTAAGTATGTATATATTTGTATTAATATATAAAAATAAAATACACATACATCTCAAACCAAAAATAAAAGTTGAATTACCTAAAATGTTATCGATATCCAAGAATGCTATTTGGGCATTTTTCAAAATATTCCTTTTCAGTTTTATCCTTATAACAACTCGTCTCGTCCCAAAAAAGCCAACCTTTGGCCCCTGTGAATATTGGGACTAAAAAATTTACAGGGGCCAAATATTGGCATTTTCTGACAGGATCTAAGTTCGACAATAAAAAATAAGTATCAGTTGTAAAATACAAGAGAAATAATGATAAATTATAAAAAAATTCATATTTGAAATATTCAACTTTTACACCGAAACCCAACAAAAAATGAAAATGCATTTTGAACTCCCCATAACTTTTGCTCCTATCAGTCGAATTTTATAGCGCAAATTAAAGCCTAATATCGCACCTATCGAGCAAAAAAAATCGCATAAAAAAATACCGATCCAGTCAAAAGTTATGGAATTTTGACCGCCTTCTCGTAAAATTTCCCACTGTGCGACGGCGGCGAAAAAACAGCCGTCGGCTATACCAAATAATGTAAAGTGCGACTTAAATGTTTGTGAATTACAAAAATGCTTTGGAAACAGTCGTATATTTTTCAAAAATGTTGAAAGTAAAATAATTAAACAATGAAAAATCTGCCAAGAACAAAACACTTATCTCTTCGGTGTTCATATTCATTGCATTTTTTTATGTTTTATGTTTTAGTGTTATCATTTTTTCTCAACCCGTTTTTTGCGTAAGTTTATTTGACAGTTCAAACCGGTAACTTTTTCACAAAACTTTTACAGACACACTTTTTCAGTATATTGGCGAGTAATTTCATTATGTGACAGCAATAATTCGCCAACAATGTTACAGACGCAGTTAAGTGAGAAAAACAGCTGTTTGTTTCAATTTATGGCAATTTGTTTAATTTCTAACATTTCAATCGTAAAGATTATCAACGCAGGAGTTACAGAACATGGGCACTGGATGATTAAATAAATAAAACAAAAAATAAGACCAGCATCCAACACAGTTCAATGGAAGTTTCTAATTGAGACCATTTGCTCCCGAGAAGAGCATATATCCATACAAAAGAATGTCGTCATATCATCATCTGCAACGATATAGCTGATGAGTTGGCGAAACTGGGCTTGGAAATGGATGATTCTGACTCTTGAGGTGGTCAGGCCTCCAATGGGCTTATACTTTCGGAGGATCAGGGAATGGATCCGGTCTGGGGGAACCGCACGGACTGCAGGGTATCGCGTGCTGTGGCCGGTGCTTAGGAAGACCGATTCGAATTCGCTGCTGGACAGGAGTAGGGTCTGCGTAAGGACCACGATAGGTATTATCACGGGGCACTATATAATAGGCAGCGGTGAGAATGGGATCTGACTTGTCGGATATATTTAAGTTGTGTGCGGACCCAGATGAGCTGCAGAAGGTTGAGCACTTTCTGTGCCACTGTCCCAGGCTAAAGAACAGCAGGCTGATATGGCTAGGTAGTAGATTCCTGCGCGAATTAAGAGATGTCTCGGGTTGCCGGCTCGAGAATCTGACGGGATTCGTAATGGGAATGACCTGTAAGCGCAGCAGGCTACTGCGGACTTGGTGCATGTAGGGCGGTTTTCTGTTTAGTAGGGTTACTCTTGCTTGTGTTGTCTGATTTTTTATCTTCCACTGCTTTCTCTATTCCTGTGCTTATTATTATTCTCTTACTAGACTTCTATCACTAAATAAGGCGTCACAATGGACCATATAGGTCTCTCGATGAGGGTGTGAAGTTTACTTCGCACCAGCCTTTCTACCTGGCATAACCTAATCTAAGTCGTCATTTTACAAAAAGGATGCCCGGAAGGCTAATTGGTAGTGAGCTAGTGTGAACATTGGGAGGGTTGCGGGTTCGATTCACGTCAGAGACACTGGGCTGTTTTACTACAATAGACTGAATGGGAATTTTACTATTGCTCGTCACATTAGTTTTAATATATATTGTAATTGTATTTGTAAAGGTCAATTTACCCATGTTTTTTATATGTATTTTGGCGTTTCTCTTTTTAAGAGGAGAAAACCACACAATCTTCGAAAATATTTTAAAAATGTTAAGTTTTATATAAAAAAAAAAAAACAAAGCAAAATATAAATCAGTCTCTGAAGTACTCAACCTTGTAAAGCAAATATTTTGTGCAGCTTTGACTTTCCGGACAAATTTTTCAAACTTTGTCCGGCCAGCATGGGTGAATTTGATTTAATATTTAATAATTTAGTTTAACATAAATTTACAATTTCTAAATAACAATCTAAGGAGAGTATACGCCTTCATTGTGCACCAACAAAATCGCCGTGTGAGATTTTGTTTCTCAGCTGTTGCAATTATTGTTCCCGAATGAAAAATCTATGATTTTCAAGAAATTTTATTTTGCAACAAATATGTACTAATTACACAATCTGAGCTTCAGTTTTTGGGGGGATATGTAAAGTACGTTAATTTACACCAATAAGGCAATTACGAAAAATAAATTTGATTTAACAAGTGCTTGAATGGAAGTTCCAAACTGAAGCTAAATTTTTTTTAAAACATTTTAGCCGGGGATTCAATTCGGGCAAAATTTCTCGGAAATAATAACTGTAAAAAACACGAGATCTCTTATAATGAAAATTTCGGTAATGTCCTCCTAAAGTTTTCGACTTAGATTTAACTTGGTCAATTTCCAAAGAATAGAAAAAATGTTCGACCAGAAAAAAAGAACATTCTTCGACTCAGCAAATTGATAAATTATTAATTTGTTTCATTTGAAAAATTCTCATAGGTTAAGATTCGAAGATGCATTTTAGAGCATGTTTTGTTACATAAAATTGCCAATAATTGCGTACCGTTTACATACGCATACTTTTTCATATCATTCTTCATTTATCAGTTTCATTTAAGAAAATGTTTCTTCGGTCCCAGGAGTGTTAAATTAAAAACTATAGTTTTCCTTTCCCTTTGTATGTTTCAAGTAAACACTTTTTCTTAAAGAATTTTATAAATTCTCTTCTAAAAATTTTAAATTTTCTTTTTAAAATCATCAATTTTTTTTACCGCAAAATTTTTTTTATTTATTTTTTCTTCAAAAATTCTTCAATAATCCGAGCCACTTCTGCACTGCATACAATATGACCAAAGTTAAATAAAGGCCTGCTCACATTATGCGACAGGTCGCATAGAAAGATTTTTTTACCAAAAGATTTGACAATGGGTGTAGATACGCTTGCTTATACATAACTCATGATTTACAATAAAGTATTATTAAATAATTTTAAGTTTTGTAACCGTTTTTCCCACGAAATTTTATTTAAAAAAACTTGAAAAATAATAAATTTGCTTCAATAGAAAAATTGTTTTAAAATATCGAAAGCATTTTTTTAAAAAAAAAAAAAACTTTTTATCATTTAAAATCCATTTTGCATAGCTTTCAAATTGAAGCCAAACAAGATGCTACATACTACAGCATATTCTTAGGCTTAAAGGCTTGCCCATATAACCTCTCCTCTACATGCGCAACTTTACATATCTATTGTTGTGATAATGTTTTAACTAAATCCGTTGCTTTCATCGCCTTCCACAACATAAAAAATCACGAAAAAATGTACTTTATTTTAACTCACGCAGCAAAAAACAAAAATTCTGAAAAAATCCAATCTTACACACACATGAATACATTTCTGCGATCGTATGTATGTGTACAACACCTCGCCATAGAATCTAAAAAACAAACAAATTCTCCAGCACTTTTTTTAACTCTCTTACACACAAACACAACCATACAGCAGTTATTAAAATGTTGTGTTACCTGGTCCATTTCCATAACACTAGACTTCACAACATGCCCATTAAAAGAATCCTCTATAGAAAAACTGATAAATTTTATACACGAAACCCATCTGAAAAAAATCCGAAATTGTACTAAAAAGTATTTTTAATTTTAGTGTGTATGTGTGGTTGAGCTTTTACGTTTGTATGCCTGTGTTTTTTAGATACATCCCAGCAACCACGAATTCAAAGCCCTTATACAAGTATAAGTAGAATTTATCCCTTGAAACCAAGCACAATTCTCAAACCTTTTTCAAAGGTTAGATTTTAACATTTGTATTCAAATAGTTAATGATTTGAATGTAAACATTTGACAAACAATGTTTTATTTAATTGTCAAGAGTTATTCTCAAGTTGAAAATAAACTGGGCAACCCTAAAACGAAAAAGTCTAATGTACTTTAGAACTAAAGAAAAAGGGTGTGCTTGTAACAAATATACAAACTAATTTGTGAGCGTTTTTTACTTTATTTATTAAGGCTGGGTTTTTGAGATCTGAGTTAAACTAGGTTTAGTTAATCCGAAAACAGATTTGTGCAGCCATTATCAAGTTTGTATACAATATTTTGACGGAACAGCTTACATTTGCTTAAAGTGTTGGTCTTAAATGAGATAATAGACAAAAATCGCATTTGCCGAAAAAAATCGAGTTTTAGATCACGTTTAACTGAGTTTAATAGCTGAGTTTTAACTTAATCCCCATCTCAAAACCCCGGCCTAAGAATTTTTACAAATTATATTCTAATTTAATTAACCGGGCAATAGTAACTTAGGCCTTCAGCCCGTTGTAGTGAAATGGACCAGAGCCTCTGGCGGGAATCGAACTCCCAACTTTCGCACTATTAGACCAGCTCACTACCAAATAGCATACCGGGGCACCCAATTTGGGGGTACATATTAATAGTTATCAGTAAGAACAAGAGAAAGATAAAACGGGAAAATGAAGAAATTATAAGTTTTTCAAAAAGTGCTACGCAAGTCCAAGACAATCGTGGAAATAAGAGAGGAGGGTTTTCTCTTTCTAGAAATATAAGGACGGTTAGAACTTTTAGCAACAGCAATGGTGGCGAATGTTAAGAAGGCAGTTTATTTTAGTAAATAAAGAATTAGTATAATTAAATTATCGAGCTTAAGGTCTTTTTACATAAAAAAAACTTTAAATGTTTATTTCATCCAATATTTCGGCACTTCGTTGAGTGTCTTCTTCAGGGTTTTTTTTTCCTTCTTTAACAATTGCACAAATTCTTAACAAATTTAACAATATAACAATTAAAATGACAAAAATTAAATTTTTTTTTTTTGTAATTGAATATAAAAAATACTTTTCAATACAAACTTGATATATTACAATATAAATAAATTTTTAACTTCCGTTTCTATTTTTATAAGTTAAATGTCTATAATTTTGAGCTACATTTTCAGTGTCCGACTTAAAATTAATACTCGACATTGTTGGTACTTTTATAATTTGTAACATTTCTAACATAAATCTACGTTTATAATAATTTTCTGTGTTTAATACTATTTTGTTCTTAAAATCTGGATAATGGTTTAGATTAGCACACAAAAAAAGTTTATTGGATATAAAAAACATTTAAAGTTTTTTATATTAAAAGACCTTAAGCTCGATAATTTAATTATGCTATAAATAATAAAGGTCGAATAAAATATATATTATATAAATAGAGAATTTAAATTAAAAAAATTTAAAACAAATTTTAATTTACGAAACAAAAACCACATATGAAGAACAGTGGAAAATAACGTTTGAAAGCAAGTGGAAAAAAATTGAATTTTCAATTTAAAAACAATATTTTTTTGCTGAGAATGCTGTTTCTCAAATTATTCTTAAATAATTTTCAAATCATTGTCGTTTGAGAAAGACTTTAATTTCAAATCAAACCTGCGTGTTTGTTGGGATAGTTTTTGTGGTGTCTCTGTGTGTGTACAGCGGATATTGAGTTCATGCTTAAATTGACAATTTAATGAAAAATTTTAAAAATGTTTTTTATTTTCTCAATTTTATTTTCTTCTTTCATATTATTGCCAACAATAGTTTTTCGGTCATGTCTTTCAAAAAAAAAAAAAGATAAAAAATCGCATATAATAAAATGTTGTGCAAAGAGTTTGTTGTCTAGAGTTTGGAGACAAAACATAGAAGTTAAATTTTAGTTTAGTTTTCGTACTTTATATTTAAGGCATCGCCTGTTAAAAAAAACAACAACAAAACCTTTAATACATAAACGTTTTTTTAGAAGTGTAAAAATATCGTAGCATACTTTTTTCGGGAAGTGAACAGCCAATAAAATTGTATTTTGTCAAAAATAAATGAACAGAAAAGTTTTATTAAAAAAAATTATATAGATTGCTGTATTTCAAGTCTCAACTTAAAGATGCAAACAAAATTAAAGGGAGAAAAAAATAAATATGATATATTTTGTAGAAATTGTATGAAGCATATAAAAAGGCTGTAGCACAAAAATTTTAGCATACAATTAGGAGTGGTTTCAAATAAATTTTTAGAGTATGCAAATTTTGTTTAATAAAACTTTTATTTAATTTCTAAACGCATTGTAATTGTTATTTTTATTCTTTAATCTATTTTCAGGTAATATTTTTTCTAATTGTTCTGTTTCCGTGTAATTTGTAAGTATTTCAAAACCCCTTCTAATTGTTGAGTTTACATCTTAAGTATTTAAAAAATCGTGTCAATTTGTATCTGATCGAAATGTTATTAATAATATTAATTAAAATTAAAAAGGTAATCTGATAGACTAAGTGGAAGGCGGAAGAGAGAGTTAAAGATAGAAGTCTACATTTAAAACGTTATTTTTAAAATAATACCTTATTGTTATAGTGTAAATAAAAGATGACAGTTCCATACTGCAACCTCAGTTTAATAAATTGGTCTGATAATAAGCTCTTTTTCTAAGTATGTTGGGAAACATTCTAGTAATATAAGTACAAGATGTTAATCTAAGTAAAATACGAAGCTCTGAATATAACATTGTAGACTACTTAGTCTTGGTACAAGGCTGTAGTGAAATATTTTCCAGGATATTGGTACGATAGTATTTCAAGTATCATAATGAAATTTTTTATAAGAAATCGTTCTAATAGTGCATAGTAAAATATACCTGGAAAATATTAAAAGAATACGACTTATATATAAGGAATGAGAGCTTTATACATTTTAATTTGACTTAGAATACACATTCGAATTAATATAAAACTTTATAACAAAAATGATACTCAACATGACAACTAAAATTCCAGATTATATTTGTTAAAAAAAATGTTTCATAAACCGCAATATCTTTTTATAAAAAAAACCTAAAGTCTTTAGGACTATACCACTGTAGACTTATTATGATGTGAAAATCTGAGTAGAATATTGAATATTATAGGGCAGCTGTAAGAGTAAAGGAATATAGTCTGAGTATAAGAATGTAGTACGTATCTTCCGGAATCAATAAATTTGGGTTAAAATGCCATCGATTTGTTTCTCCATATTTTTGCATATTTTGGTGAAAATGCCTATTTTTGAATATTTTGGTTTTTAGTCCATTTTTTTTTTTTTTTTTTTTTTTTTTTTTTTTTTTTTTGATATTTTTGATATTTTTAAATTTCTTCAAAAAAATTCTAAATACCAAAATCCTCCCAAAAAAGTTTAAAATAAATAAATAAATACTATTTTTAAGATTTCGACAGAGATCCTTCTATTTTTAACCGATGCAGCATTATACATGATTAAGGGTGCAAAATGGGCTTAAAATATTTTATCTAAAACGATTACAAGATACATGGTTGCACATGGGTATAAGAATGTCATTGAAGAGCTTGTTGATACCGGTAATCATCGTAAAGTACATGAAATATTAAATTTAAATAACATCAAAAATCAATTATGTGGTTTTCATGGGTAATCGCGTATTTCCTAAAATCAAATTTTTCAGGAGAGCGGAAAAACATTCTAGATCGAACTATGGGCGAGGAAATGAACTTTTTGAAATTGGTCATTAAATAAAAAAATCGGAATTGGTCTATATTTTTTCAGAAAGTTTAAGAACCTTGTAAAATAGCGTTTAAAATTAAGCAATATGGCATCAATATCTCAAAATCGAAAAAAATTACATACGCGGTTACCCATGAAAACCACAGAATTAGCGTTTGTATTTTCCAAAAACCGATATATTTGTAAAACAATAACTAAATTGAAGGGATGTAGTCCGTCCGCTTAATGCTCCAGCCAAATTAATTAATAATGCAGAAAGTAAAATTAATAATGCGGAAGGAAGAATAGCGCGACATATAAAAAAAATTAAAACGTTTTGCAAAAAAATGAAGGATTTAAAAAAATAAAATAAATTTCAAATATTTTTGATCCGATCTGAGGGGCTACCGCGTATTTCGATTCGAGAAGTGAAATTTTTCGAAAGCAATTTCCGATTCGAAAGTTAAACCGTACTGCGTAACTCGTTCGAAACGATGACAGAGTCGTTTTTATATACAAATGGGAAATTTGATTAAAAGTTGGTAGCACTGCTATTAAAATACCAAAATGTGCAAAAATATCCCAAAACATACGAAATATTAAATACTATTCAATGTGTGAAAAATATTATAATGGTTTTTTTTAATAAAAACTGATTGTATTTCCCTGTGGTTTGAAGATTCTAAAGAAAATGTTAATAATTTCTTTATAATGCTTTTTATTTGTATATGTCATTTTTTTTGAAGTATTCCTTCAAAATTTCAAGACCACAAATATTAAAAAAATTTCAACAATTACATTAGTAAACATTTTTTATATCAAATCTAACATTATAAGGTTAAATTTGACTGTTTTACACTTTTTTTTTTATCATGAAACATTTAAATACTTTCATTTTTTATTTTTATTTCACTTTGTCACTAACCAAATAGCTTTCGAACAATTTCCTAACGCTTTTTGCATAACAGACTCGTGTTTTCGTAATACAGAAATCAAAGTGGAATCTAAAAATTAATATTCTGCTTATGCATTAGCATCTAAGTATTCTCCAATAACTTCGGTTGACGTTGAGAGATCAATTTCCATGTACAAATGTTTTTTGCATCCTAATAAACAAAGTTAAACTTGTATATAAAACTTAATTGTATAAACAAACAAAAATTTATATCAGTTTTTTAAGTTTTTGGGTGTGTGTGAATAATAAACAAAGTTTAACTTGTATATAAAACTTAATTGTATAAACAAACAAAAATTTATATCAGTTTTTTAAGTTTTTGGGTGTGTGTGAAACGGTAGCAAAGTTCTATGGTGAAATAAAATTTGTCTGTGGTAGAAAAAGGTCATGTTTGTGCTGTGTGAAATTAAAACATTTTTGACAACGTTAAATTTTGTCATAAAGAAAAGAACAATTGTTTACTGATATTTCTTAACAGAAGTCAAAGTCGGCAAATTTTTTCTCGGCGGCGGTTCTGCAAAAAGTAGCTGGTAGTGGATCACCAGACAAAAGAATTAGGGTACGTTCGTAAATGCATCACTGAGCTGCATCAGTGATTTCAAATGTTTAAATATACATCAATGAAGTAAATGTGGACCAAAAAATTGTCAAATACTCCACAAAAATAATAGTCACACAATAAAAAAAAATATAATTAATTTTTTATCGGCACTAAAAAAAAGTTTGCTTTGCTGATGCAGAGCAGTGATGCATTTAGAACGTACCCTTAGTTACTGAAAATGCAAAAATTATCTATTACAATTGTTTATCATACATATATTTTAACCCGACTCAAAAAAATTCGGTTGTATGTTGCTTTTTTAATGTTTGTTACCGCATAACTCCATCATTTGTGAACCGATTTTATGCATTTTAATATGGCATATCAACAGATTGTGCTTACAAAAAATTTTGGAGATCAGAAGGACAATTTCTGTCCGGAAATTTTATTTTTGAGCTATTCCATAATTTATAAATCAAAAAATTTTGGAAATCAGACGGACAATTTCTGTCCGGAAATTTTATTTTTGGACTATTCCATAATTTATATACCAGAATTCGCGCATGCTTTTAATTGGATTTTCTAGAAGGTTGCAACTGTGAACAATTTTGAGGAATTTCAAAACTTTTTTTTACGTTTTTCTCGGATTTTTTTTATTCTCTACAGGTTGGATTCATAAACGCAATATTGTAAAGCATCACTAAAAACAAAGCAAAGCTTCACAAATAAAAACAAAGCACAAATTTCGCAACCATTTTGCAGTAAATACCGTTACCCTGCAATAATGAACCCAACCTTGTCCTCAGAAAAGTTTTGGAGTTTATGAAGCTATTCCTTTTAGTGTTGCATTGCAATACTGCGTTTATGAAGTCAGTCAGATTTTGTGTGTTTTTTTTTAACTTTTAGGAAATATCTAATTTTTATTAATTTTTTTTAATCTTCGCGAATTGCGCGCTTTAAGGTAACCCAAATCCTAATAAGCTGATTATGGGATTAGTGATCTAACAAACATTATTTATCCAGTTTGTTTATTTAGATTACCTCTCAATCTAATATATTTTCATGTTATTGTGATTGGTTTCTTCCAATTACACTTACATAAGATTGTTTTTGCCTTGGCAATACAGTGAACTCGAGATAATATGAACCCCCTAATATATGAACACCCGAAAATATGAACACTTATATTCTTCCATTGACTACTCTAAAATATTAACTTGTGCGAAAGCTTGAAAATATGAACTACTTAAATTTATATTTGTAACGTATTTTATCTACGTATGCAGTGTTTAAAGGCCGCGTTAGCCGACCGTAAATGTAGAAATGTAAATGTAATGTAAACAGCTGATCGTTTCTGTTATATGGAAAGCAATACAAATGCTTAACTGACTGTAATGTCACTTAGCCGTAACATGCCAACCTGTAGAAAATAGAATTTCATTACGAGGTTACGTGACAGTTGTAGACAGTGATGGGCTGCTTGTATTTTAAATTGAATGCGGGTAAATTGACTCTTTTCTTTGGTACTTTTTTCAGTAACAATATGGACTTTTGACAAAATAACTAACAATTATATTATACAAATATATGTTTTTATTATCATTTATAAAAATATATGTTTAGATGTATAAAATAAAAAAATGCATACGTATACACAAACAATAAAAACTGTCGTTTTTAATGGTATCAAAACCTAGTTTTGTTTAAGCACATTTTCAAAATAGTATAAGTAAACGTATATGTATATGCTATAATACATATTTATTTATTGTAAATCTATAATATAAATAAAAAATATTAAATAATTTATGTATTTATACATACAACAAATACATTTTTAATACCATTTAAATCACTTGGTACTTTTCCTGCAAAGCGTTCACCATTTGAACATTTTAAATTCCCATCACTGTGTGTGTTGTTTTATGTATACTAACACCCAATTTACATGATGAATTTTATGACGTCCAATTTTCTTAATTCCCTTTTGAAGTTGCTACCAAAAACTAGTCAAATTCATACGATGGTTTTTTTTGGACGTCTAATTTTTTTTCATTTTCATTCAATCCAGTTGATGAGAATATACAAATAAAATGTTACAGAAAGAACAGAAAAAAGTGTAAAGTGAATTGTCAAAAAAACCATGAAAACAGAAAACAAGTCTATTTTTCTACCCCTCTTTCTTCTCTACACCGCTTGCTTCCAAACAAAAAATGACGTCCAAAATTGGACGTCATAAAATTTATCATGTAAATTGAGTGTAATGCTTCTTTGTTTATGTTTTTGAAAAACAGATGACACATTCTTACATGTTCTATAAGTGCATAAACGAGCTTACAGTACGTTACGGCACGTTACATTGCATTTCATTACATTTACGGTCGGCTAAAGCGGCCTTAAGTCTAAATCAATTCAACTGTGTAATAATTGGGAAGTTTTTCTAGCTGCTTGCTTTAAAATTGTCTTCAAATGTCAATCAAAATGTCTTGCATACACCACTCAGTTAGTGCTCATATTCAACTAGAATTCCATATTCATCTTTAAACATAATTTGAACGCGAATAGTTCTTAAATATGCATACAAAAAAAATAAGTTTTTAACTTTAAAAATTCAAAAATTTTAGAAGATTTAAAACATTTAGGAAAAGGTGTCAGTCTTACTAATTTAGCTTATAAATTTGTGGTGAAATATTCTACAATATGTGGACAAAAAATGAAAATGCTAACAATACGTTTATTTGACCTAGTCTATAGTATAAAACTGAATTTTAATTTTCATTTTTCATTTTATTAGATGAATTACTGATGTCAACATGCACATAATATTTGTTGTTGCTTTCTACAGAAACTCATATTGAATTTTTCAATTTAAAACTCTGCATATCTTGTGGCGTTGAAAATTTTAAAACGCAATATGTATTTCTTTAGAAAGCAAAAACAATATTGAAAATATTTTTGATTTTGTTTTTGCTTTCAATAAAAATTTTTTGGCGTTGCGTTGCGTTTTACACAATTAGGACCAAATTATATTATATTAGTAACATCGCTTCTGTGGTATTTCCATTTTACAAGCTTCGAACTTGTATTTGTAATGTATTAAATACATAAACAATATTTGACATAATTTAAACCAATTTAATTCCTTAAAAATGCCTTAGTACATATTACTAAACTACATGCTCGGTTTGATTTCAACATGTTCTATTGCCTACATTAAGGCAATAATATATAAATGTTATAAAGCCTACTTTTCTAAAGGTAAAAGTTTTATTTAAAACAAAAAATATATAAATAAACTTTCAAACCACAACTCTATTTCTAAACTTGATTAGTCCTTGTACTTTTAAATACCTGTCAAAAACATAATTTTAATTAAATTTGTTTGATTAAATACAAAAATACATACAAACTTATAAAACAAATAAATATTCATCCTAAACATACGCATGGAATAGTCAGTCATCTGCTGATTTCATTATGTAATCGAGTGCTCAGTACTCAAATATACGCTCAATTACTCCTGCCGTAGCTTGAGAAATCCTCAAAAGATATACAAGAAATAGATGTCGGTAAAATAATTTTCAAAAATTAATAATAGTAGTAAACACTAAAATTGAATGGTCATTAAAATTTTCAACTTGAAAATTTTGTGCAAATACTCTTTATATGTAATGTGTGTGTGTGTGTGTGTGTGTATGAAAAGGTAAACTTGGGTAATAAAGTAGACTTTTTAAATTAGTTTTTAGAAAAAGGAAAAGTAAAACATACAAGTAGTAATCATAAATTCCAAGCCACTAACTTTAATAACTTAAGCAAATAAGGTTGAGTGAAGAGTAGATGTGGTATGTGTTAGTGTTAGTGTTACAGTTTATGCCTGTGTGTTTACTTAAGTGCGTGTATAGGTAATATATTTTCAACTTGCATATGCCTACCCACATAGATGTCATTACTTTAAACATATAAACATAAATATGGGTTTATTATGTACAGTGTTATACAAAAGTAAGTGCTTGCAAAGTTTTTTGTGGAAGTTTTTATTTAAACTTAATTTATTTAATTTACTTAATTTTATTATTAAAAGAAATAAAAAATACCGTTATTTTAGATTGAGATATAGGGTGTGTATATCACTGATATTTAAGTGTATACACATCGAGCAAATTTTTGAAATTCATACCTTTCCTCAATTGCGAATAAAAGCGAAACGCGTGCATCGATTTTTATGATCTTTGTCTCATTTTGCTCATAGGTTATGTGACTTTGCGAAAAAATAACTAGACTTGAAACTTTTTTCCATTTTGGATTTTTTATGTATTTTTAAAAAAAAAATTTAAATTTTTAGGCAAAAAATAATTTTTTCCCTTCATACATTCATTTTTAACTTCGAAAGTGTTACTTGTATAGGAAAACAATATATGAACAGATTAAGGGAATTGTAATTCTTAATTTTTTAAAATTTATTTCATTTAAATTGGGCTAGTGGTTGTCGAGCTATGTCAAACAACAGGGCCTAAAACGTGATAAATTCCCCTATACGATAGTACTAACTTCAAATCGATACTAACTTCAAATCGCAGGTAAGAAGACAAAACGAATGATGCAGAAATTCTTCTTTTTGGGTCTAATTTCACATACAGTTCACAGAATTGAGTTGGCAAATCATGTGTTGTACTGTGTTATTATACGATTGATTTTTTTTTTGTGTTTTGAAAAGTGTTGCATTTATGTCAGGCCTGGAAATGTTCGATTTTCTTAGTGCATTTGTAAAAAGCTATTTCGAATGTGAAAACAACCATCACGAATTTCAGTCTTCTAAATGATTAATATATGTTTGATTCATTTAAATTTATTTTTAAGCTATTTTAATTAAAATTGCTTGTCAATTAATAAATGTTATCATTTCTATTCAAATTAAAACTCCCACGTATGGCTTAATTTCATGGTATGTATTTACTAGGGTTTTCATTCGGTTAACCGCTAATCGGTTAACCGATTAATTACAACACGATTAACTGGTCGGTTAATTAAAAATTGGCGATTAACGATTAAATCGGTTTATTTCAGTCGATTAACCGACGAAGCAAAATTGTTATTTTTTTGTAGAATTATATTATATTTTTTCAAGTTTTTAATTATTTTTATCGTCTCATATACAAAAGGTATGAGTTTATAAAATATTTTTTCCTACAAACAAAGAAGAAGTTCTATCATTCTTTTAACAGAATTAACCGAAACAATTAGAAAAGAAATCGTTTAGAGAAATCCAGGAAAAGGACTGAAAAATTAGATATTCTGTATTATGGGTTGCTTTCGATTTCTCCAATCTACGTTAACTGAAAGAATTGTTTCATTTGGCGATATGGTGATTTATAAAATAGTTAGCAACTTTATTCGCTTTTTTATGAGTCTTGAATTTATTTTGGGAATCGTTCAAGTCAATACGAAAAAATAAATTATTTTTATTCTGGCATTTTTATTTAGAAATTTGAGGATTCCGTATATAGACTTTTCGCAATTATTTAAACTTTTTCGGTTATAAAATGTGGCAATTTATTATCACAAACAAAATTCGTTGTTGTTGTGAAAGAGATTTTTATGATTATGGCGATTTTGTGTGTTTTTTAGTTTTGGAGAATTTTGTATTATTATAAAATATAAGTTTTATTCTTATTACTTCGACCGTTTTCTATTAAATATTATATTTTAATATTTTTTTCTTTTTTTTTTTTTTTTTTTTTTTGTCAAAAAACAATTTTGTAATATTAATTCATTTAAAAAAAGATTTCCTGAAGAAGATTTCCAATGGAAATCGAAATATTGAAAAATAAAAAATAAAAAAAAGTAAAAAAATATTTTAATTTATTTATTTAAAAAAAAAAGTGAGCTAAAGCTTGAAAAAATATATGAATATATAAAATATAAGTTTGTCTTGTCTAAACCATGGCCCCATTAGTAGGTCTGCGCACAACTACAACAATGCAACAATAAAAAAAACAAACACGCGTTTTGTTTGTGTAGACAAATGGTAAACATGTCAAAAACTTGTCACCTGTTAAGTAAAATGTTTTTTGTTTTTATCATGTATTTATTTTGTTTAATGAAAATTTTCATCCGGAATTTTGGCGTACAATGCTTGCTTCCGAAAAGACTAAAAAAATTTTAAATTTTTGGCAGACATGCTGGATGTTCGTCCAACTTTTTGTGGATTAAAGAGCTAAATTTAATTATATCAGCGAAAACTTTGCAGAGTGCAGACGTGGAAAAACAGCATTAAAAATATGTGCAGTCTTAAATTCAAATTTTTTAAGAAACCTTGTTCGCCACAAAATAGCACGTTGAAACCTCTCTTTACTTCAAATTCTTTTTTATTTTTTATATTTCTCAGGCGTTTTAAAGAAATAGCGAGCAAAATCAGCGTTAAAAAACTGCACTCAAAGTTGAAAAATTGCCGTTTCTTCCACTTCTTCATTTATCATTGGCCAGAAAAAAACTGTTACTTTTACTTCCGATTCATTAAATGTAAACAGTCGCTATCAAACCAACTCAAAAAGCGAAAAGTTGTACGCAAATTTTCATTTTTTGTTCGACAGTTTTTGGTTTCGAATGCAGTTTTTTAAACCCTGAGCAAAAGTGCCGCAGCACTATTGTCGTCTGCATTCGTTGAAAACAACACAAAAATGGAAAATTTATGTGTGTACGAAATATGTTTGTTTTGTTTATTATGAACACAAAAAGGAGATAAAGTGTGTGTTTGCTAAGTCACTTGTGTAGTCTATTTTGCCTTTAAAAAAAGGCCCATTTTCACCACTAACCGATAGCTAAAGGTATGATGCTATCCGCCGTTAAAAAGTGTTCCATTATAACAACTTTCGTTTATGTCCAAAAACGGGCGGGATTGAAAAAGTGGGCGTGGCATCTCTCATATTAGGTCTATAGATTTCTGTTTATATGGAGAAGAATGAGAACAAAAAACTTTAAATAAGGTACAAGCATCTTGGTCATCAATACACAATATCCGACGAAATAGCATTCTTATTTTTTTTAAACCCTGTTTGATAATGTGTGTTAGTGACTGAGTCGTCGAAGACGGTGCATTAAATAATAACCATATCATATTCGTAAAAAATATTTTTGATTTATAACGGCCAGGCCCACAATATCGACAAGAACATTTCTTTCGCATATTTTTATTGAAAACAATAATAAAAAACTAAAATTTGTTTTTGTTTTCAATATAAATATACGAAAGAAATGTTCTTGTCGAAATTGTGGGCCAGGCCGTTAAAGTTTATTTGAAAGAATTTTCATAGAAAATTTGTTTTATTAAACTTTTATAAACCAGCAATATTTTTTTATGAACAAGGCTCTCTTAAATCTTTAAAGTATTATCTGTTTCGTCTTGTACTGTATTTATAAATTTATACAAATGAATTTATAAAATGATCATAATACATACTTTGAAAATTAATAGCATGTGTGTACCACATCATCACTATCAACTTTACACTAATGCACATATACACGCACTCAGAAATACACTCGTACATTTCAAAATTCTACACATTTTCCCATATGCATACATTTTCACTAAACATCACAAATAGAAACTTATACACATATTTTAACAAACATTTTGCTACCAAAGTAAGACCTAAATAAATTTTCTTCAACAATTTTGCCACAGTAAATCATCATTTACATTATTATTAACAGGAGGTCAACATGAAAGCGTTAAGATGTAGGCAAACGAATACAACATTCATACGCATAAATATACAATTTTCTCTAGCTCCAAGTGCTCAGCAGTTCATGTGATTAATTCCACAGAGTATGATCAAATTCAAGAATGAATCTGCTTCTAAAATTACCGCGAAGTATGATCAAATGAAAGAATGAATCTGCTTCTAAAATTAACTGCTTATTTCTCAGGTCATCTGTAATGATGTTGGCCACTGAATTTTGCACTAGAGTGTCATAATATGGCAGTGCATTAGCTCTCTTAGCAAATGACAGCAGACAAATAGTTGTTTCTTTTTTCATAAAACTACCTAACACATTACTTTATAACTTACCTTTAGTCCTATGTGTAGGCAGTGTTTTATAAACTCCCTCCAGAACTGCTGGGCTTGTTTGTTATATGGAAATAAATTTACGGCCTTATGTACATATGTAGCTACAATTTATTTCGAAAGCTTACCAGAAACACAATTTACAGTGTTTATGCACATGGGCTGCATTTTATTATACACAGACACACAACAACAGGAGATGAAAAAATAATAATAATAATGAAAAAATAGCAACACACAAACACAAGTAACACAATTCGACTCATTTTCTTAACTCTAGGGAAATATAAAATATTCTATGACATTGCCAACACTATGGAAATATTCAATTTCTATGTGTTTTAGGAGTAGAAGTGGCAAAGCAATTTGCATAATGTGACCATCAATATTTAAGAAAATTTAATGTTTGAACTCCTAAAATCATCCTATTAAAAAATAATTTATTATCCAAGTTGCTCTTCAGTTAAATTATCTAAATTGGGCGGATCCCTTTGTACCGAAAACAGTTGTTATTTTTAAGCCCGATAGATCTTTAAATTGTAAAATGATGGAATAATGATAAAATAATTGTCCTGCAGCTTATAACTTAGATTTCCATGGGCAATGTTCGAAGATGTTAGAGTTTAGTAGTCATGCATTGGATTCCGGCTCCTGTCTAGTCGGCAAACGGTGTAGATGTATATATCATCTACTAAACTTCATTTCCAAATAAGACAATACTATTTGGCACTAATATACTTTCTAAAGCGTGATCCATTTCGAGGTGCCCTAATTTTTTAAAGAAAAAAAACACAGAAAATTCAAATTTAATGGGGAATGTTTATTATCATTCGAAAGAACATTCTTTGGCATTTATTTTTTGAAGATTATGTCTTTCAAATGTTGGCCGTTGCTATGTCGCAGATACTCCATCCGTTGAGTCCAATTTTCGATGACTCGTTCGAGCATTTCGACTGGTAACTGGCGAATGACACGCATGATGTTTTCCTCCAAGGCCTGAATCGAAGCGGGTTTGTCCGCATAAACTTTAGACTTTACATATTCCCACAGGAAAAAGTCTAACGATGTGATATCACACGATCTTTATGGCCAATCGACTGGCCCAAAACGTGAAATTATGTGCTCACCGAAGTGTTCTCTCAATAAATCCATTGATTGATGCGACGTGTGGGAAGTGGCCGTCTCGCTGAAACCAAATGTCGCCGAGATCAGGAGCTTCAATTTCAGGCATCAAAAAGTCGGTTATCATGGCACGATAACGGTCCGAGTTGCTGCGAACGGCGCCGAATCGACTCTCCACGGTCTTCGTGTACACTCTCAGCTACGGCCGCTATATTTTCTTCACAGCGTACTGGACGTGCACGCAGAGAAAAAACATGATTAATGAATGGTCACTGCGACCATTTTTATTCATATTTGCCTAATATGTTTACCGTAATAAACTTATTGTAATCCTTATTTAACTTGAAAAAATATTTTTTCCCCTCAACATTTTTTAATTCACTATAATAATATTATATGGTGTTTTACACCTAACAAGTTACCATGATCTAGCTAAACATATTAAATTAGGTGAAATATTTGCTACTATAATATATATATTTTCAACTATACAACTATAAGATCATAATATTAGCTGTACACAAAAGATATGTTTGATACTATCATTTTTGTTCGCTTTAAAACACATTCTCTAAATGAGCAAACATTTATTGTCAAAACAAACAGTGTCTTTTTAAAAAGCAAATAAAATCTTCTTCCACATCATTTTCAGTCTGCGAGAGTCAGTTAATCGGGAAACATGAATGAATACAAAATAATTAAAAGTTTTTCGGGAGAAAAAGGGGTTGCATGATTGCAAAATTAATTATCATACGTTTATTGAAACAGGTAAAGCTATTAGTATATATACATATATATTTAAATGTATGTATTGCATTTTATTTATTATTATATGCATAAAATATTAAATTAAATACATAAAATTTTTGAAATTGATTTTTTTATTGGTTTTATTGTTCAAATAGACATTTTGCATGGTATTGGGAAAAATAAATACATGGTTAGGAAGATCATTTGTGTATTTCTTCTAAACATAATAATATTTTTGAGACAATAATAAGCTATAAACATGTCTGAACATATATTGTTACTGAAGACGTGTTTGACACAATCATAACCACAAACATTAATGATAGTTTGCGATTGTGATTGTATCAACCATGTTTTTTCTTTGCGTGTGGCCTATTCGGTCGAATATTATCCAATAATGAATGCTGGGTCTCGAAATGGGTGATGGTGTTGCGAATAGTACTCTCAGTAGGATTATGATGACCATAAGTTGAGCGAGGTGCACGAAACACATTCCTCACAGAACGTGAATTTTCGTAATTTAGTTGAACGATTTGTAAACGTTGTTCAGGCGGAAGTAAATTGATCTTCTTAAATGAAGATCGCCCTTCTTTGTTTGTATAAAAAAATATTTTCTAAACACATACTTTTTGTATATAAGACGAAACAAATAATTAAAAACACCAAAAAAAATATGTTATAATACTACAAAAAGTTAAAAATTTTGTTATATCGGTTAATCGATTAAAATTAACCGGTTTAATCGTTATTCGAAAATATGCTATTTTAAATTAACCGATCAGTTAATCGGCTAACCGATTTACGGTTAACCGAATGAATACCCTAGTGAATGGGCTGAAAAACAGCTGGAAGTTGAACCCAATTTCTATCCTCAAATAATCTTCAGCGATGACGCTCATTTCTGCCTAAAAGAGTATTTGAACAAGCAGAATTGTTATTTTTGGAGAGAGCGCATTCCTCATGACACTTTATTATATCTAAAAAAAAATCACTATTTGTTGCAGTTTCCATGCCGAAGGCATCATCGGCACATTTGTCTTTAAACGCAAAATGGAAATGTTCATGAATGGCAAACGCGGCAAGAAAATGAATTTTTTTTTTATTCCTCAAGTCATTGCAAATCATTTGGAGGAGATATGGCTCCAACAGAATGGCGCAACATGCCATACAGTATGTGAAACCATCACATTGTTGAGCCAAACATTTTGTGAACGAATTATCTCAAGAAACGGACCTGTGAATTGGCCAACTCGTAATTTACACCTTTGGACTAATTTTGGATCGGTACGTCAAATCTCTGGTCTTATGGTTTAAGATTGCGAAGCCAACATTTGGCGCACTATTGACAAAATAAGACCGGGTAGGCTTGAAAAGTAGTACGAAATTGGACCCACCAGATGGCGTTCATAATGCGCAGCCGCGGAGGACATATGCCAGAAATTATTTTTAATTTTTATCTTTAATATCATCAAATTTTTGAGCATTCCATCGAATTTGTTGCATTTTATTTCTTAAAAATATTATATATAAAAATACTAAACAATTTTAAAAGCAACCATACAATTATTTGTGGTAAAGATTTAAATAAACTAATAACAAAAACTTATTGTATGGTTCTTTAAGGAAAGATTGATTTTACCTTAGTGTGGTTTATTTTTGCAGCGGTTAGATTTGAATATTACATGTAAATTTTTTTCAATTTTTCAATTTTTTAAGTTAATACCATATGGTTTTTCAATAAAATCTAATTTTTTTAATTGATAAAACACTTTTTTCTGTGTTTTCTTGCATTCCCCACTACAATAAATTTCAGAATTTTTATCAATTATTAAAAAAAGGGAATTAAGCACAACAAACAAAATCTTTTAATAAATAATTTTATTCCCAAAAACAACTTTGATAATAAAAACAAATTGTAGAAAAAACTAAAAATTGTAAAAAGCACTAAACGCACTAACGTAAAATTGAAAAAAGCACCAAGTTAGTGCTTTTTCTTAGATTGGCACTAAAGATACAATTTTGGCGTTTCGAGCCATCAAGAAGCACCATAAATAGTGTCAAAAGCACTAAGTTGGCATCACGGGTTACAAACAACAAATTCTGACATAGCAAACTTTAGATCACTTTAAAAGTTGACAAATATGAAAAGGCAATAAATCTTGTTGGATGCCCCGGTAGGCTAGTTGGTAGTGAGATAGTCGATCAGTGCGGGGGTTGTGGGCTCGATTCCCGAATACTTTTTCGCGCTTAGCATAAGAAAAAAAGGTATTATTACGTCACCAAAATATAGTTATCGATAAACTACCACTTAAGAATTTTTTTTTTGTTTTTTTTATTCAAAATTTTTTATTTTTCGAATTTATTCTATGAGTTAAATTTCAGCTATGTATTTTATAAAGCTTTTTGTAATAGCTCTATTCCTTAAATTTTTTTTTTTTACATTCTGCTGGTGTCTAATAATTGTAAATTTTTCTGTACTTAAATATACTTCATTGCTATCCAACGGAAAGCTAAGGTAAAATGTAACAAGAAAATACAATATAATAGTCTGTTAGTGTATAAAGTCATTCCTAAAAAAATTTGAGGAATAGAGCTATTACAAAAAGCTTTATAAAATACATAACTGAAATTTAACTCATAGAATAAATTCGAAAAATGAAAAATGTTGAATATAATAAAGTTGCTTATAAAAAAGAAATAATTCCCAATATCTATTTGTTAAAATAGTTGAGTTAAATACATTCAATTTATAAAGTATCACTATCCAGTTTGACACAAAGAATGCTGACGAAGGCCGTAGCGGGCTAGAAAATGCATTACATTCTGCTGGTGTCTA
Source organism: Pollenia amentaria (assembly GCA_943735925.1). NCBI lineage: Eukaryota > Metazoa > Arthropoda > Insecta > Diptera > Polleniidae > Pollenia > Pollenia amentaria. Next base: position 173,643,419 of record OX031010.1, on the reverse strand, counting down.
ATAATTGTAAATTTTTCTGTACATAAATATACTTCATTGCTATCCAACGGAAAGCTAAGGTAAAATGTAACAAGAAAATACAATATAATAGTCTGTTAGTGTATAAAGTCATTCCTAAAAAAATTTGAGGAATAGAGCTATTACAAAAAGCTTTATAAAATACATAACTGAAATTTATAGACCACTTTCGTTCCAGGCTATAGCCATATACTTTTAATAAATCTAATTTTTTCCTATTTTGGATTCACTGATTTTAGCAAGAAACGGTTTTACCTTTCACATTGACGATTTTTGTGTCGATAAAAGTAAGTCCATTGAACGATTTTACCGTTTTTTTTTTGTGCAGAATTCAAAGATTATCAACAACTTGTATCTGTAAAATGTGGCCATTATTTATCCGAACATTGGTTTCTTTAAAATAAATTCAGTATTTCCTTGAAGCTCTCACCTACAGCCTTTCTGCATTCTAAGAGTTGGTTCCATTAATATCAGACATAATTTTTTGTTTTAACATATCAAAATAAATTGCAAAACATGATGAACACTTAATTAAATACAACACATACTCATAATGTTGTCTTACAAACAACAACAACAACAACAACAGCTAGAACTACAGTACCAACAATATCGGCAAAAACCATATGGAAAATAAATATACCCATATATTCTTACACTTACACACACACACACCGATTCTCTCTCTTATGCACCTACAAACATTATTATTAAGTTGACTATTTACTTACACTATCTCAAGCATAACACAAGGACCAAACACTCACACACATTTTTATTTTAGTCAGAACCACATTTCTTACCTAAACGTATGCGTATTTTAGAGAAAACTGAGTGTTCTTTTTTTAGAAAAAATCTTTTTTGTTAAAAATTATAAACCTCCTTTTTAAGTTTTTCCTACCAAAATGGTATTTTTGTATGTGAGTGTTTTTTCATCTTATGTTTTCATCAAACATGTTTTAGGATTTAAGCTTAACAAGGATTTGAAAGTAATTTTTTTCTGTTTATGTATGTGTGATGGAGTTATTATGTGTATGTGTTTGTTTAAGTTGGTCATATATTTTACTTTTCGAAGCTTAACATGTTTATTTTTTTTTAACACTCTTCTATTGTTGTTAGATGTTTTTTGCTAAGGCTTCATTTATTTGTCCTTGTTCGCCTAAGTTTACAATTCGTTATAATAAGTACTGAAAAAGTGGAGTGTTAAATAAGTTTTAAAAATTGCTTAAGATTTCTAAAAACCTCTAAGGCTGAGCTCATACCAGCAAAAGGCAAATCGTTTTTGTCTTTTAAATCAAAGACACTTGTTTGATGCAAACCCACACCAAAATAGAAAAACGTCTTATCAAGTTTTTGTCTTGAAAGACAAAAACCGGTAATCAGACAGCAATGCTACATTGTTGTATCTCTTTGTTGGTTTTTTTTTCATTTGTCTGAATTGGTATGGGTGACATAAGAAAGCAGGCAACTATGAGCAACGAGGTTCGTTTTAGTCTGTATTTTCTTACTATGTGTGGGTATATTGTATCAAACCACATGCATTTTCTGCAACCAATGTTTTGTCGCAGTAAGACAAAAAGACAGTTTTGCGGATGTTGTTGTTGTAACAGCTCGACTTGTGCAGGTGTTGCTGAGTTTACAATCTTTGATCTTTGCAGTTGATGCTCCGAGTCGTTCCGGTAAGTAGACCCGATTGCCGCGGGAACGTTTTGCGGTTGTTTTGTTTGGTATGAGTTGTCTCATAAGAACTAATCGGCGTTATTGTGTAAGGCGTTGTCGTTAACGCGCAAGTATTTTTTTTTAATAGATTAAATTAGCACACAACCTTTTTTCTTTAATCTATGACAAAAAACCGACAAACACGTTAACGACCTAATGTTCTGTTGTCGAATTAGTCAAAAAAACTGTTTTGCCTTTTGGTGGTGTGGGTTCAGCCTAAGTCATCGAACGGATTAAAGAAATAGCAAAAATATTTTTTAATGTGTTCTAAACAGAAAACATTCTTTAAATAACCGATATTTTGCTTCATTTTAAATTCATCTACGTACGTACATATATACGCACATTGTCTTTATATAGCCCAGAGTTATTTTCCAAACGAGACCCGTTACATTTGCATATGGTTTATGAAAAGTCAGTCTCAGTCGATTGTTATTCTTGTTTTTGTTATAGTTGTCATCATGTCATGTTGGGTGAAGTTTATTGCTGTTGTTATTTTCCAGTTGTATGTGAATTTACACATATGCACACTCACATATTTATATCTTTATTAATCATATAAATACCTGGGTATGTTTGTAGTATTGGGGTACGTGTGATAATCACATTTTAAGCTTCTTTATTTTAATTATACCCAGATAAAGGACTTCAGTATGAGACGGAAAGTTAAAGCGAAAATACACAAAGGGATTTTAAACAAGTTTTCATTAGAGATTTTTTCTGGGCAGGTGTCGAAAGAAAAAATAATTGCAAAAAAGCTGTGTAAGCAATTTAATCTCACTCGAATGCACACTGGGGAAATTTGTGTTACAAATTTATTTCCTTTCTTTTTTTTTTTTTTGTGATTAAGGATATTTTTTGGTCTGAGATGTTGTAACAGAGTAAAAAATAAAAACACAAACACAAAAAAGGTTTTTATACAATTTGAAACCAAAAAAAAGTGAACTCGTTTAAGATTTTTGATACTCGATAGGGAACTGAAGACTTTATTAAAAATTCAAATTTGTTATTGTTCTTATAATTGCACAGCTGAACATTTTAAAAGAACATTCAAGTCTCATTTACATACACTGAAAAGAAAAAAATTCATCCGTACTTAAATCAAGCCTAAGCCCCAATAGTACGGTAAGTACGGATTTCCTTAAATATAGATTCTGAACTTGATACAAATACGAATTACTCAAGTGTCCCGTACTTAAAATAATCCGAAAATGTAAAAGTGAGATAATAATTGATCTCAAACTGTGCTTGTCTCATGAATTTCTAAAAGTTGGTTTAATCCCGAATTCGTACTTGAAATTAGTCAAAGATTGATTCTAATCTAAATACTAAACTCCAGAGAGAGACAGAGAGAATATAATTATTATTTACTTACCCGTTTACACACATATGTTTCTTTCACATTTTTTTGTTTACGGAAAAACTCACAGTTATAAGACACCAGCGGTATGCCCAATATGGGTTTCCTAATCATTCTACTTTGAAAATTTCATGTATTTAACGAAATAATTTTATCAAACAGAATTCGGGAATTTTTGCTTCTTATTTTACTTTTTAAACATAAAAAATGTATGTTTTCAACTAGTAGTGTTCTTGTTGTTTCTACAACAAATTTTTACAAACACACCCGTATGCACGCATATAGAATGCAATAATTTGAATACACATAAAAAAGTTATATGCTAAAGTGTAACTGAGCTTTGTCGATTCGACGAACATTAACCATCCAGGGTTAAGTACTTTTTGGTGTTATTCGTACTTAAATTTTTAAATACGTTTCGTGTTAAAAGTAAGTGGAAAAACTTAAACTTAGTACGATACGAGTGTATTAAAAGATATATTGTTGTTGTATTGCTTTTCTATAATAACCGGCTTAAATACAGCCGATCTAAAGATTTTTTATATGTTTTTGTCAACTACGGACATCAAGTAAAAATTTATGAGATAAAAGTTGATTTTGGGAGAGAAGGTTAGGTAGTCCCAATTTACATTATACGATTTTTGTCGTTGCGATTCTTACCTTATTGGCGAGAGCGGAGAGAGGAATTAAAAGGGGTACACAAGCGAGTGTACTCTACGATTCGTTTTGTTCTTTCATTCGTAGTGTCAAATTATATGTATACACAAGAAGTTGTAACGACAAAAATCGTACAATGTAAACATAAGGCCGACTTCATAGAAGAAACGACAATAATCGCAACGACAAAAATCGTATAATGTAAATTGGGACGTAGTATGGCAGAACCACGATAATAATCTCTTTTTTTTTAAATGTCAGTCTTTTCTATAACGAATTAGATTCCCAAATTTCTATACCGAGCAAAAGTTGAAAAAGTGATGTGTGAAGTTATTAGCCAATTTGGTCCAATTTTTTTCTTCTTTCGTAACAGAAATTATAAGAATATGTTGCACTTTCTCCAAATTTAACGATTTGGTGTCCACCTTTAGGCTCTGAGCATTGCTTTTGTGAATTTTATACGTTAAATACTACACGCAGAGAAAAAATATGTCGGGGCATGGTTACGGCAACAACACTATGTTTGCTGTAACAATATATTGTTGTCGTACACAAAATATATTAATTTTTATTTAATATCAACAATGTTATAGTTACTGTAAACATGTCAATGTTTATCGCAATTATAAATTTATTATATGGTCCACTGAAAAATAATCATTTTTATAACAACTAAATAATGATAACTTTGAAAACACATTATATTCCTCACAACCATTTAATGATATTTAATAGCCATTACATGATAACTTTCTCTACCTGTACTCATAATATGTTTAAGATACAGACAGGATATCTTCACTCTAAAAATATTTTGTAATCGCCATTTGTAAAATAAATTTCCATCAGTTGTGTCGTTTGTTTCGCATATGCCTGTCAAATTATTTGTTATTCAGTGGTTAAACAATTTAAAAAAAAAAATCCATTAAAAAAATTAAAAAATAAAGAAATTATATGTTACATTAAATAAAGGTTTTACAAAATAAAATATTAAAGCTAAAAAAATTTTAATATTGTTTGAAAATGGTGCAAAAATATTGGCCATTGTTTTCTGCCATTTTAGAGAAAAAGAAGGAAAATTCTATAAAATAATTTATAAATAATTGCGACCTACAACAAAAATATGTTAAAAATATTTTGTTTAAAGTTGCATCATATTATGGTGTGAAATATCTGTAACGGTTTTACGTTAAGGTTGCCAGTAAGTAAATAAGCATAAATATATATTAAAATTTTTTTTCGTGTTTATATTTAATCTACATATTATTATGATCAACGTGATAATAATATGATTACTTCTTAACTTATTATGATTGACATGATAATAATATGATTACTTCTTTACTTATAATGATTAACATGATAATAATATGATTACATTAAATTATAATATGATGTAATAAAAACAAATTATGATTAAGGGAAAAGTATTATGATGTAATATTACGAATATATTTGGTTATAATATGATTCAATAATAATCGTAATATGTTGACTACAATCATAAAAATGTTTACCACAACCATGTTTTTTCTTTGCAGCTAAAAGCGCTTTAAAGTGAATGGCAAAACCCGGTTTTTTAATAATGCCAACTCAATAGTGCTCTTAAAATTAATTAATAATCGTCCTTATCGCGGTTGGCGTTTTAGTGGCGAAAGTTAGGCGTTTTAAAAAATCGTGGTTGGCAAAAAAGACAACAAAAAAGGTTATCGTGACTGGCGTATATGTTGAAAAATCTGTCGTTAAGTTTTTTAATCCCGATAGCGTATATGTACACATTTTCGTCTAAATACGCCTACGCCAACCACGGTAAGAGTGATTATTCTACAAACCATTTCATTATCTGCCTTGTAGCATATACTCGCTTATGACTTCGCTCAAATTAGGGCTATGGAGTCGTCAAAAAATAGTTCTTCCGACTCTAACCGCTGAAATTTTTTAAGTCCGACTCCAACTCCGACTCCATTCATTATAAATGTATGTATATGAAACTGGTCCTTATGTGACGTTAACCCTTTTTTTAATGCAGTACCTGTTAAATGGTTATAATGCAAGAAAATTATTATATATAAAAATTTCGAATCGATATTTTACAAATTCCATCGCCAATTTCAAAGAATTTTTATTTTGAGAAATTTTAGAAAATTTTTTAAATTTGCTATGCCCAAAAATTTTGGTGTCGGAGTCGCGAATTTGGGTAATTCGACTTCGGTTTTAACTTCGACTCCGGTACAAAAACCTCAACTCAGACTCCACAGCCCTGGCTCCAACTATAACTTGTACTGTACATTTACATAGGAAAACATTGCATAAGAAAAAGCGCCATATGGCATCGCCCTTGGACTACCATTGGACCCCTTGGACCAATGGTGGTCCATAGCTTGTTATGTGTGTTAGTTGTACCCCGCACTATCAGCCAAATTGTTCACTTATCCTCCCTAGAAATTTTCGTAAGAAATGAATCTTTTCAAATCTGGTTATCTGATATTCCAAAATAACTTATGATATCCCAGTACCAGAATCCTCTTTATAACTATTTTTTATGTGGAACTGGTTCTATTTCACAGTGATATCCTCCACAAACACACTTTTTCTATTGCAATTGCACTGTTTAATACGGTGTTAACTGCAAGCTGTGAGCTGTTAAGAAATTGTGGTATATGTATCTGCTAGTTAAATACGTATTTATCTTCAAACACATCCAATTTTTTAGAATTGAGGTACATGGAAACCCCACTATACTTGTACTGGAAATCCCAGACGACCGATGCAGCGCCGAATATAATCTTTCAGAGTTTTGGGTTGCTCACCTAAACCCGGTTCAGTGGCGTCAAATCACAAGAACGACATCGCTAGAAATTTCTCATTCAATACTGATTTAATAGGCGGGCTGTGTGTTTCGTGGCGTGGTCTTTCTGAAGGTCACTGATCTAGACATTAGCCAATTGCCACTACAAAAAATTTGACTCAGAAGAAGCCAGATTACGAGGAAAAGCTGCTCGAATTTTTTAAATTTTTGTACCAACAATATTTCGGCCAAACCAATTTTCATGTAAAAGTAGATCACTCTACCAAATATCATTGAAATATCTATATAATTAACGATAGTTTTTATTACATTGTTTGGGAGAAATTATTAATATACTGACAAAATTTTTCTTAAGTCATATGTATACACAGAAAAAAGTGTTTTATCAATTAAAAAATGGTTAAAAAAGTATTTCAATTTAATTAATGTGATAATTGAATCAATTATTTTTTTAATTGAAAGAAAATTTAAAATTTCATTTTGATTTAATTGACATTTTAGTTGTTTTGAAATAAATTTTCAATTAAAATTTTAATTAAATAACAAAAAATCTTAATTGACTTTTTTCGTTTAAAATAAAATAATTTAAACACGTAGAATTGTTGTTGGAAATTGTCCATATTTATTTAAATAAATTAACACATTGTTTGGAATGGCAAAGTTTTTTGATCACTTATTTAATTAAAATGAAAAATATCATTTATGGAAAATATTTTTTCAAAATTTTAAAGTTTTAAGTAATCAATATAATCATTTTGGTAAAAGGTGCAAAATCAACAACTTGTTTGCTTGATATTATGAATTTGGAATAAATTTGTTGATTGGAGAAACTTAATAATTTTTTCTTTGTAGGGAGTTTTTTATGGCCGTTAGAACTTACGAAAAGTTTAGCTGTCAAACGAACTGTCATTCTGCGCTCTATGTATGACATTTATGATCTATATACTCTGCCAAATCATCACGAATAGATTCACGCTTGACCAACGGTACCAAATTGTCCAAATTTACTGTGAAAATAACTTCATGATTTTTATGACACACAATACCGTTGATCTGAACGGATTTATTTATACACACAATTACCGCATATGAACTGAAACCAATCCACAACAGACCCTACAGACTCCATTATGTTTGGTGCGGCTTACACGATGGTGTTATCATCGTACCATATTTCTTAACAAATTTCGCAAAATTGGATGTCTAGAATGCGCTTTTATAAGGACAACAACGTTGCCCATATGCCCGAAATGTCAAAGCCAATTATCTTTTGTATAATATGAATTTTTGCGTAAAAAAAGTTGTTCTGGGTGAAATTAAATTTTTTGTATTGTTTTTCACAATTTCAATTTCTACCGGGCTTAAAAAACCAGCTATACAATCTTATTTTTTTCCAATTTTCCATTTAGTTTCTAAAATTTGTATAAATGCTGCATTAGTTGAGTAAGTTCTTTTCAAAACTTGATTATTCCACTTTCGATGGAAATGTTTTTTAATTTTTTGTGTGCTTGGAAATATTGAAATAAAAACCATGAGAAAATAAAATTGGAAAATACTTTATAATTACACCAGAAAAAGAGGTATGATTTCATTAAAAGTAGATCCTTCTAGTTGAAAATGATATTCTCAAATTGTACAAAACACATAAAGTGGAATAGGCAAGTTTTAAAAAGAACCTCCCCAGTTGTGGAGTAACTTTAAATTTTTCTTGATTAATTAACACAAACGGCTTTTAAAATAAACAAAATTTATTTTATTGATAATTTGAGTCTTTGGTTATTCAAATATTTTTCTTATGTTTATTTTTATGTTACTAAAAATGTATTTAATGCAAACAAAATAAACAATCCCTTATTTGCGATTTCGGTATAATAAATAAATGTTGTAGGGTATGTATATTAATATTGATGCTCTTTTAGTTATAAAATCTTCTTAGGCCATATTTTAGAAAGTTTTTTACAAAAATTTAGTAATTTTTTGTGTTGAAGATTTGGCAACACTGTGGCAAATATTCAACAGTTTAGTTTAAAATTTGTTAAGGCCTTTAAATCATTTCGGTTAATTTTTCCTACAAAAATATCTAACCAAAGACATTAAATATAATTAATGACATTTACTCAGTCTTTAAATATCCATAACGTTAACATTTTTTAGATTTAAAGATTCGAACACAAAACAAATTTCCGTCAATTCAATTCAATTCGTAATGAAACTTGCCCAAATTTTACTCATACAAAAGCTGAATCTACTGACTACAAGAGTTTTAAATTGAGATTGAGCTTAAAATATACAGAAAACATTTTACAGTTTATTTCCTTAAAGATATAAAAACAATAAATAACCTGACAATCGATACATGACAAATTTGTAAGACAATTAGTTACCGTTAAATGTTAGCTGCCTGTTTGGATGTATATGTAAGTGTGTGTGTGTATACAATTGTTTAATGTTTGTGCTTATAGTATGTGTAAATGTTGTGTATTTGAATGTTTATTTGTGAAAACAAATTGACATTTTGGCACGATTGCCAACACTTGACATGTATCTAAACAGACTTTAAATTACTTTAAACTACCGCCTCCTTCTACTATTATTACTACTGCAGGCATGAGTGTGGTGAAGTGATACCCCCCACCCTTCATAACTCTCAATCAGTGTTATCAGAGGAGGGGTTTTGTCCCCAAATTGGGGATTGCTACAATTTTTTGCGTATTGATCTTCGTGGGAAGGAATTTGGGGTTTTTCTGCATAATATGTGTTTTTTTTTGTGGTAGAATCTTAAATTTTCTGGATTTCTCAAAATATTTATATAAAGAAAAATATGACAAAAATATGAATATCATAATTATACTCGATTTTGAAACTTGTTTTTATGGTAATTTTAGGCGAGGAATTTAAAGTTTATCTTTTAATCAGACTTAAGTTCATTGAATTTAAATTTCATTAAATTATTTTTTTTAATAAAGGAATGAACCAGGTTTTCACGGACAGGTTGCCCTGACTAGTTTCGATTGTAACCACACAATCTCTTCAGAGGGGTTTTCCGTTTAATACTCACCGCCATTGCCGACGGATGACGTCAATAGTCAAACATCAATCTTTACCAAATGGTATTTCACCTTTGGTAGATCGAAATTTGCTTTGAATGAATGATTACCTATTTTAATTGATTTACATGTTCTTTCTTACTTCTGTTTTTCGTACTTTTTGTCTATAATTAGTCCTTCATCACGAAGTCACAACCATATTATCGTTTTCTCTAAACATGTTATGGTTAAATAAGACAATATTTTGCTTTTAAGTTTACAAAAGTATATTCCTATTTTCAAAGATCTACATGATATGGTTGAAAAACAACAATACTATTCTAAGTGTTGTGTAAAAACGGGGTCACTGTTGACTTTACTTGCAGCACGCCAAGTTTTGGGCGTGTCCACGTTAACCAACCAATTATAAGTGTTAAACATGTGTTTGTTATCATTTACCATAACATGTTCGGAGGCTATGGTTGTGGGTTCTTGATGGAGGACTAATTCAACCATAATTTAGTTTTCTGTGCAAATAATATGGTTAAATTAACCATCTTATTTTTAAAAATGTTCGTTAAAAATAGTTTTGTTTGAGTTATCCATACTGAAAAATTTTCTTTTCTCTGAGTGTAGAAATCTGTATTGTCTTTTTATAGGAGGTGCCACTCCCACTTATCTCAACTAGGGATGAGCAACTTGAAAAAATCTATCGATATAGATCGTATCGATATTTTTTAAGAGTATCGATATTTATTTATTAAAAATATCGATATATCGATGTATCGAACATATTAAGTTGAAACTATTACCAAATTTCATTACATATTTAAATAGGTACAAACATATTACATGTAATTCCATTCTAACTTTTTATTGTTTCTTTTAATTTCAAATTTACTGCCTGTCCTTCGATTTCGAACGAAACTTTCATTCGCTTAACTTTTATTTAAAACAAAAACCAACTGTAAAATTTAGTTTTTAAGGTAAGTTATGCGAACGAAGTTTTCATTTGATATCGAGGGACCGGCAGTTAATTCTACAATAAAAAAAATTCAAAAAAAAAATGTAAAGAATACAAAAAATTTTTTATTTATTCGCCATATGAAATCTAAAAAATAGTAAAAATAACAATAAAAAAAATTCCAAAAAAAAGTAAATAATACAAAAAATTTTTATTTATTCGCCATATAAAATCTAAAAAAAAAAAATTATTGGGATTATATAATGCCGGATTATATACTGCCGGTAAACGAAATTTGTGACACATACTATACAAGTAAACCGTGCAATATATTATTTTTAATATATAAGAATGCTCAAATAAAAAAAATATTTTTTTTTTATTATTAACATTCCAACTTTCATGAGTCTATTGCTGCTAATACACCATAATTAAGGTGATTCTTAGCATAATTCTAGAAACCCTTTCCCGAATATCTTTTTCTGTGGTTTTTTTTTTTTTTTTTTTTGATGTCATCTCTTAAGAAACCGAGACAAAACTGAACTGTGTAATCAATGAAAATGTACAACGAAAAAGCGCCATTATTTTCTTAATATTAGATAAAAAAAAACATGTGATGCAATTCTTAAAAAACAACAGTATTGTAAGCAGTTGAGCAACGGTTAAAATGCTGAATTTTATTATAAAGAGATCTTAAAAATATCGAATTCGATATTCGTAGATAACTATGGATGTATCGATATGTGGGTATTTTTAATATCGGCGATATATATCGATTATAATTTTTTTAAATATTGATATTTTGATATATCGATATTTATTGCCATCCCTAATTTCAACCAGTCCACTTTAATAATATTTATATCCCACGTAAAACGCATAGTTATCAACAAGTAACTGTGAACATTTAAGAAAAATCGGTTCAGTTGTTCGGTTCAGTTTGTCTATAGGGAACAAACAAACACACATATAAGTAAATACAATTAAAATTGGTATGTCTGTTTGTAGAACGCAAGCGCAAAAGTGACTCACTTACAACCAGTTAATCTACTGATCAATAGTAACCTGGATCAAAAGTAGAGTATCCAATTATTTGACTTTTTGTTTTCCTCGATCAAGGAATTAATCGATTTTTTAATTTTAATTTTGCTCGATTAATTAAATAAGAGTTTTAATATGTTCGATTAACTCGAATAACTCGAATAATTCAAATAATTTTATCCAATGGAAAAAAAACATACATGTCTATTTGATTTGATACTTTTATTATATTAATAAACAGAAGAAAAAACACAAAAAAATAAAAATATAGTTAATCAATAAACAATAAAATAACAATTCATTTATACCACGTATACAGTTAGATTTAAAACTTTTAAATAAAATAAATAATTAAAGAGTCGAAAACCCTGCTGCAAAACATACAGTTTTTAAAGCGCTAAAGAGACCGAAACAAGATTAAGGTGATATAGAACTTATATCAGTGGTGATAAAACTTGATTATAAAAGAGTATATCTAACTTGTTCTTATGTTCCTCCAACGTCCCCGCAAAGTGTGTACACTAAACATGCCGAGTCTATTGCTGATATTGCGCGTTCCTCTTTAGATGGAAATTCTGTTATCGTTTTTGGTGACTTTAATATACCTTCCGTTACATGGAAATATCTTCCAGAAGATAAATACTTCGTTCAAACCAAGCATAGTTCAACCTATGACGAATGTTTTGATGTCCTGTAAGATCTAAGCCTATACCAAATTAATGGCATTACCAACAACTGTAATCGAATTTTAGACTTAGTGTTCGTCAATGATATAGCAGATTGGTTCATCACCTATTTCAACTCCTGAAGATATTTACCATCCTACAATTGAGCGGCTCTTCTCAATTCCATGTAAGCCTGTGTCCTCGGATATTAGAAATGACAAGGTATTTTCGTTCAAACATACTTATTATAATATGTTAATTGAGCTATTTTCTAATACAAATTGGCACAATACTTTATCGTGCTTTACTGACGTTGATCAGATGTGTAACGCATTTTACAATAAAGTTTACCGTTTTAATGGATTTGGCTATTCCAAAAACAGTATATAGGAAAATAACTGGTCCACCTTGGAATAATAAACAATTGGCTCATGCTAAAAACAAAAAGAACAAATACTACAGAAAATTCAAAAAATCCGGATCATCCGTGGATTATCTAAGATACTCGACTTGCCGCTCTGAGTACACTTTGCTTAATAAAGCGTGTTACGAAAATTATTTAAATTCAATGAAATATGATTTCAAGCGTAATCCGAAATCGTTTTTTAAATTTGTTAACTCAAAGAAGAAAACAACTGGCTTCCCTTCATCCATGAAGTTCCAACATATGGAATCCAGCGATAATGACACAATAAGTAATTGGTTTGCCGATTTCTTCTCCACAACTTTTTCGAATGCTTTTTATGACGAATCAGTTAATTATCCATTCAGGATAAATGCGAACCAAACAACCCACATTCCATTTATTGACATCGCAACAATCGCTAAGGAATTAAAAAGTCTAACATTTTCATTCAATTCTGGTCCTGATAACATTCCAAGTAACATTTTAATTAACTGTGCTGATAGTATTGCTATCCCTCTAGAAATTTTATTTAATGTATCAATCGAGCATGGTCACTTTCCGTATCTATGGAAGAACTCGTTTATTATTCCTTTGTTTAAATCGGGAAATAAATCGGATGTTGAAAACTACCGTGGTATTGCAAAATTGAGTATTATACCAAAACTATTCGAAAAAATTATTACCGAATTCCTTTGTTACCAAGTATCAAATTTGATAACACCTTACCAGCATGGGTTTCAAAAAAGATGCTCTACTACAACGAATCTCCTTCATCTGACAAGTGCCATATATCGAGGATTTATACAACAACAAACTGACGTGATATAAACTGATTTTACCAAGGCCTTTGATAAAGTTAACCATAGCCTTTTGAAGGTTAAACTTCATTTACTGGGTTTTACTGATATTAGTATAAAATAAATATATTCAACCCTAAGCAACAGAACACAGTCCATTAACTTTAATAACGCGATTTCTAGAAGCATAGATGTTCTATCTGGTGTGCCTCAGGGAAGTCACCTTGGGCCACTTCTTTTTACATTATTTAATAATGACCTACCTGAGGTGATTTATTCATCCAATATTCTGATGTATGCGGACGACGTCAAAGTTTTTCTGAGCTATAGTCCAATATCTGAGCAACAACTTCTTCAAAACGACTTAAATTCTTTTTACACGTGGTGCAATGTAACTCTTATGCAACTTAATCTAAAAAAAATGTAAATACATGCGTTTTGTTAGAAGAGTCCAATACCTGCATTCTACTTTTTTGAAAGTTATCAGTTGGAGTCGGTGGATAGCTTCGTAGATCTTGGAATTCTGCTTGACTCGAAACTAAATTTCATTGCACATATAACAATGACAGCTAATAAAGGCAGAGGTATCATCGGTTTTGTAAAACGATGGGCTAAAAAGTTCAAGGATCCATATGTTACGAAAAGTCTGTATACTTCCCTGGTAAGACCTGTATTGGAGTATGGATCCGTAATATGGGACCCTATATATAAAAAAACATTCCGACCAAATTGAATCAGTCCAAAAACAGTTTCTGACCTTTTGTCTACGTGGGTTGAACTTTAACCAATGGAATCTGCCGCCTTATTCTGCTAGACTAGCCCTCATCAAGCTGCCAACTCTAAAGAGCCGTAGAACTGTGCTTAACATCTCGTTTATTTTCAACATAATTATTGGCGACGTTTGCTCTGGATACTTAATCAACAATATAACATTTAATGTTCCTCAACGCCCATCACGTCACTTGGTTCCGTTATCAATTCAATTTTTTAGAGCTAATTATGCTAATGGTGACCCTTTAAGAAGGATGTGTAACGAGTTCAACAAGTTTTATAAATTTATTGACTATTCTTATAGCTCCACTGATATTAAAACTAGTATATTAATCTATTTAAATCCATAATTTTTGTTACTTTTTAAAATTTATTTTTATTTAATTAAGAAGTCTGTAAGGATTATAATTCCATAGACAAATAAATAAATAAACAAAATAAACTATAAACAAAGTAAACACTTCTTCGGTTGAACATACTTTAAAATGATCTGAAAGCCAAAGTTTAATACATGCATAAGGTTCAGCAGCAATCGGGGTCCATTGATTTTATTCCAGTGTATAATTTGCAATTATTTCCCGCCTGCTAAACTTAATACGGGAATTCAATAAAGGCTTTCGTCTCATATTTAAATAAATTATTTTTTAATTATTTATTTTATTTTAGACGTTATTGTCGGGGTATTTTTATGGGAGTTCCAGCCTATTTAAACAAATTTATTATTCGTAATTCAATTTAACTAATTAATTATTCCTGAAAATCCAGTATAATTGAAATCAATGGAAATTCTCTGTAAATTTTTTTTTTAAACACCGTATTTTTCCTGATTTAAGAGAAGTTCTGGTTAAAATGAGAATTTTAATTATGAAGAAACTTTTTAAACAGGATCGTTTTCAAAGTTTGTTTGATTTTAATTTCACTCATATGTAATCGTTTTACCGAACATGGCTGATAACTATATTTTTCTATTCAACTTCCTATTTAATGACACTTCGGTTCTTTAAACGAATCGAACAATACCAAAAATGGCAAAATTCATCCAGCCGTTTGGATGGTAAATGGTAATAAAAATATTGAAGGTCGGGTTAAACAGGTAACCCATAATCTGACAGTGTATGTTTTAAATATCTTTAAATGCTGATGAATTTTTTACAATGAACTTTATACTTAATATGAAAAAGCGCTATTATAGTAAGAAAATTCATAATTAATTCATAACTAAAGTATGAAACCTTATTAAATTGTTATTTGACTTAGAATACACATTCGAATTAATATAAAAATTTATAATTAAATATTTTTATATTAAAAAAGTAGAATTTTCTAAGAAATTAATTTTAATCGATTAATTGACATAATTTGTTCGAGTTATTCTTTATTTGAAATTGGCTATTTTAATTATTCGAACAAATAATGGTGAAAATTTTCTTCGATTAATCGAAGAACGATTAATTGAGTGGATACTTTAATCAATAGTGTAGTGAAACAGACCAAAATCGCTAGCCGGATTTAAACCAGCAACCCTCGTATAGATTTAATAAAAAGAATCTTAGAAAAATGAAAATTCAACAATTCAATAATTTTTCCTTTTTAGAATTTTTTGTATAATTTTTTTATCTATTGCGTTGCGAATACAATTTCGATTCGAAAGCTAAATGGAAAGCTAAGGGAATTCCCTATCACTTTCGCAAATTTTTTGGAAAAATTAAGCAATACTGGCAATGAAAATTAAAAATGGCTCAGATTGACAGCAATGAAAGCTCAAAATATGTAAAAAAAATTTAAATTGGAAAATTTTAATGAAATAAATAGTAAGATTTGGCGAAAAAATAACAAAATGCGAAAGACAAATGCGCAAATGCAATAAAGAATACCAATCACTACATGTGCTATCATTTTCTTTCGCATCGCAATAGAGAGTGGCCCCCTGATCACACTTGCTCACTACCAACTAGCCTACCGGGGCAGACAAGTTAAATTTTATTTAGTGTTTATAGCTGATGTGCTGGTTTGTACAATTATAAACAATTAGAGTTAAAATTTTAAGTTGGGGATTTTTGGGGACTACAAATGGAATTTGGAACATGACTCAAACGCTTTCTGGCAACTCTGCCCTCAATTTATATAGGAAAACAAAAAAAAAAAAAAACACTTTAAACGAAACTCAAATTAAATTTTATTAAAGCTTAAATTACACGGAAAAGAAAAAAATATTATTTGTTTTGGTTAAATTAGAACCAGGAAGAAAAAAGCTTTTTATATTCTATATACAAATTTAGTATTCAAATTTCTTTAAGTGTTTCCAATATTTTGTTAAATCTAACACGTGGGCTGGCTAAACTTTTAAAATTTGTCTTGGATACAAAACTTACACTCACTCACATACACACACTGAAAAACAAACAGCACTTAAACCCGAGGTGGTCATAAAACTGTCGATTGAAAATATATTATTGACTTGATAAATGCTCCCCTGTGGTTTCACATACATATTAATTTTTTTGTCTGGAAAATTACTACCTCAACTTGCACTCAGTCAATTTTCTCTCCAGCAAATGCTACCAAAATTTGCCACGCCAAACACACACAGAGACCAAATGATTTAGTTGTGCCACAAGACAGCCAATAAAGAAAAATGGAAAAACTAAACCAAAATAGTGTTATAAAACAAAAGAATATGGTAATTTTCCTGATTTTTTGTTTTTTATTTTTTTATTGTTTTTATTGTAAAATTTATATAAAGATTTTTATCAATCAGAGAGTGACATAGTTGGCAGCACATGTAGCAGACCAGGCCAATGTTGTATGGAATACAGTTAGACAGGTTTTTCATTTTGGGCTACTAATATCTTCTCTAGCTGGAGGTTTCTTTTTATGTCTGAATGTTGGAAAACATGCAAAAAAAAATCAAATAATTTAGTTTTGTGTTTTACCATTTCAACCAAACCAGCTTCCTTCCGTTTGCTGTATAGAAATTTCAATTTAAATTTTTTCCTGTAGATGTGTGATTGTCTTCGGTGTTTTTCTTTTTATTAGCCTCTTATAGGAGGGAGAATTTTAAAGGTTGTTGAAAACTCCATCTCTTCTTTAAATGATTTCTTTTCAAATCTAAGTATTTTACTTAGTGGCTTCAATTGTAACCTTTTTAAACGAATTACGAACGAACTTTTTCTATAATCTTGACCTATTCTGAAATTCTGAAAAATTTAAATTTCTTATAGCTGGGAAATCCTGGTATTACTTACGAAACTTCAGTAGCTACTTTTTTCGTATTAACTATTCTATATAATGCGCAAAAAGTTTACTCTACCCTTTTGAAATTCTAGACACCTAATGAACTTAAGAAAATATGTCACCGGATGCTCTTTAACTGGAAACCATTATATGATTGTGGCTCCTTGATGGAGGACTAATTAATACTTATAATGCCAAGAAACACTTATGTTAGCCCTTTTCTAGGTCTTGAAATATAACAAGCTCTCTTCCAAAGGAGCACTTGGAAAATTATTAGTTTGCTAAAATTCTTTTTCAACTGCAAAAACTTTTCATCAAACTCCATACAATTCTTATGTTTAAGATGTATTTTTAAGTGGATTAGCTTTGTTTTATAGACGTTACTAAATCTGTATGTAAAGTTAAGCCAATTTATTCGATATTTTTTTGCCTTATCCCACATTAAAAAATGGCTCTAATGCGATAAAAACCCATAATATTTCATTTATCTAGACCCAAAACAAAGATCCACTGGGAAAAACATCTAAATTCGATGGAACGGAAGGGAGAAATATTAACAGAACTTAATTCATCTCAAATTCCTATCAAAGCAACTTAACATTGGCAATATAATATTTCACCATATTCTCTCGAAATAAGTCTTTGGTTATGAGTAAAATTAAAAAATCTTAGGCCTGGAACAGAATAAAGTAGCTGTAGTAGTAAAGGGTGATTCAAGTAGAGATACTTTGTTCAATAGCCTTTTTTTTGACAGATCACGTGTGAGTCGTGTCATGCTGTCATGTTATTTTTGTTTAGTATTGTTTGGCATTTCATTATGGAAAGACTTACGCTTGAACAACGTTTACAAATCGTTCAACTTTATTACGACAATTCACGTTCTGTAAGGAATGTGTTTCGACGTTTTCGAGGCAAAATTTGTTCAGCGATGAGGCCCATTTCTGGCTCTCAATGGGTATGTAAACAAACAAAATTGCCGCATTAGGGACGAAGAGCAACCTGAAGAGATTCAAGAACTGCCACTTCATCCTGAAAAAACAACGGTTTGGTGTGGTTTGTCGGCCGGTGGAATCATCGGTCCATATTTTTTTAACAATAATGCCGGTGCGAACGTAACCGTCAATGGCGACCGTTATCGTGCCATGATAACCGACTATTTAATGCCTGAAATTGAAGCTCGTGATCTCGGCGACATTTGGTTTCTGCAGAACGGCGCCACTTCCCACACATCGCATCAATCAATGGATTTATTGAGAGAACACTTCGGTGAGCACATAATTTCACGTTTTGGGCCGGTCGATTGACCACCAAGATCGTGTGATATTACACCGTTAGACTTTTTCCTGTGGGGATATGTAAAGTCTAAAGTTTATGCGGACAAACCCGCTTCGATTCAGGCCTTGGAGGAAAACATCACGCGTATCATTCGCCAGTTACCAGTCGAGATGCTCGAACGAGTCATCGAAAATCGGACTCAACGGATGGACAATCTTCGACGTAGCCACGGCCAATATTTGATAGACACAATCTTCAAAAAATAAAAGCCAAAGAATGTTCTTTCAAATGATAATAAACATTACCCATTAAATTTAAATTTTCTGTGTTTTTTTTTTCTTTAAAAAAGAAGGGAACCTCGAAATGGATCACGCTATAGCTGAAGCTGACGAATGGTATGTAGCGCAATAAAGTGCAAATTTTCGCACTTTGCGCTTCAACTTCAACTGCAACGACTACTACAACTACGTATTCTGTTGACACTACTTTAAAACTGCCGTTTTTAACTTTTCACAGCTTGCAGCGCTATTCGTAACGTTGTACTACAACGACTGTTCTGTTCCCCACTTTAGTCTACAAGTATCCATTATTTTATGTAGGCCTCACAAATGACCTCTCCCTAATGTTTTTGCCATGATAAAGCTCACACGAAAAGATCTAGGAAGACATATTGCATATTTCTTGAATTTATTTTATCAAGTCTCCATAAAAAATTTCTTTCGAAAATAAATGCTGGTTCACGCCACAAGTTTAAGCCTTCAAGCATACCCATTTTCGGGAACAATAGATCTTCCTGAGTCCAAGTTTTATAATCTAAGTAAATGGCAAATTTCTTCCTTAAGACGTCGATATATAAATCTACCAAATCTGTTAAAAAATGGCTATTATTAGCAAAATACTCCAAAAATGGGCTAAGCAGCATCAACATTTTTATAAAAACTTTTATAAAATTTTAGACTTGTTATATGACCTATGGATACGGCTAATATATCAAAGGCTCGAAAAAAAGTAGAACATATTTGCTGAACAACTCGGAAAAATCGGTTCAAATACAAAAAAGTTATTACCAAAATATAATTTTTTTTAAGAAAAATAACTATTTTCGGGAACCGTAGATCTTTCTGAGTCCAAGTTTCATTACCAAGGTTAATGGTAAATTTCTTCCTAAAGACTTCGCGAATGTGAACCGATTTCAATAAAATTTGGTTGCGTGATTAATTAAACGATTTTCTGTCGAATTAAATTTAGAATATAGAAGACTTATGAGCACTTAACCCCTTCTTCTGGAGGGCAATTGTATGAGGAATGTTAACATCATTGGCTGTATAGAAACCGAGATAATTTCGAACAACCGATTTTTTTCACCGTTGATCTTAAATAGCTTATGGCGAATTATCTCTCATTTCGCAGTTGACACCTTTTTTTTGACTGGACTATATAATGAACTTACTTTTTTAAAATCGTATATCTAGACGAGATAATTAAATATTTGATAAAATAACTTTAAATGTAGCAACTGCGGTGGTAATCACACTGCCAACTATAGAGGGTGCCCGGTATATTCGATTGTCAAGCGTTCTGTTGGACAGAAACTTAACCCCCCTCAAACGCAGGCAACTAATCAAGGAAACACGTACGGTGTCCAGATACCACAGCCAAATACTAACAGAACCTCGTACGCTAATGTCTTAAAATCTAATCCTATGCCACTGCAAGGTGATGTACCAAATAATGACGAAATTCCCATTTCTAATTTAACCCGGCTAGAAAAAACCATGGAAACATTAGTGCAAACAGTTAACAATTTCACTAACACAATGGGTAACATGATGCAAGAAATGTTAAGAATGCAATCGATGTTATTGCAAGCTGTACTAAACAAGCCATGAACTGTCTAAAAATTTGCTTTTGGAACGCAAACGGCATCCGCCAACACAAAAATGAACTAGAATACTTCCTTAAAAATAAACAAATTGATGTTATGATGGTTTCTGAAACTCATCTGACCTCAAGAAATACGTTTAAAATCAATGGTTATATATTGTATGATACAAAGGACCCTCGAGACAGAGCTTGTGGAGGTTCTGCCATTTTGATAAAGAACCGAGTAAAACACTACTTAATGAGTGACCATCGTGAAGATTATCTCCAAGCAACAAACATTTGCGTTGAGGAATTAAATCGAAACATAGTAATATCATCATTATACTCCCCACCTAGATTTTCTATATCAGAAAGCCAATATAATGAATATTTCAAATCATTAGGACCCTGCTTCCTGGCTGCTGGCGATTATAACGCTAAACACACTTTCTGGGGGTCACGACTTATTACACCTAAGGGTCGTGTTTTGTTTAACACAATTTTTAAAATGGATCTAAATGTGGTCGCGAGCGGACAACCAACATATTGGCCTACTGATCAGCAAAAAGTTCCAGATGTCATCGATTTTGGAGTGGTTAAAAACATCCCCGCAGAAACGATTTATGTTGAAGCTTCCTTAGAATTATCTTCTGATCACACACCTACAATTCTTACTATATTAAATCCTAATAGAATTGTATCTCCGTCTGATAACTTAGTGACGTCAGCCACTCAAATTAATTGGTTAAAATATAAAAAATATCTCAGTACCCACTGCACTGAAAATATTCCGCTTAGTACACCGGAGAATGTGGATATTTCTATTGTAAATTTTGACAGTTATCTGAAACTAGCTGTTCGACATTCTAGTATAACCCTCAAAAAAACCAAAAAATAGTAAAATATATTCTGCAGATGTCGAGCGTCTCTTGACTGAAAAAAGGAGAGCTCGAAGAGAATGGCAATTGCATAGATCCCGTCAACTTAAGAATTTACTAAAAGAGTGCACAAAAAGGCTAAGAAAGTTACTGCAGTCTCAGAAAACGGCTTCCCTGGAAAAATATCTTAAGGAACTTGATGCAACTTCTCAATCAGATTACTCTTTATGGCGTGCAGCTAGAAATCTTAATAGACCAGTTATCACTAAACCACCATTAAGAAACTTAAATGGAAGTTGGGCACGAAATGATGAAGAAAAAGGAAATCTTTTTGTTAATCATTTGAAAAACGTATTTACCCCGCATACATCTCCCGATATTGCAGTCGAGTTGCCACCTGTTGCTGTTAGAGCTGCTGTTCCACTTAGATTTGAGATAAAAGAAATCGAAAAGGCTATTCATGATTTAAACCCCAAGAAAGCCCCTGGGTTTGATAAGATCAGCAACAAAATGCTTTTAGAGCTACCCAGCATAGCAAAGAAAATTATTCTCTTGATTTTTAATGCTATTTTACGCCTTGAATACTACCCACAAGAATGGAAAGTATCCTTAGTTACAATGATACCTAAGCCAGGGAAGGATCCTACAAAAGTTGAGTCATATAGACCTATAAGCTTATTGTCTAATATATCAAAGCTGTTTGAAAAGCTGTTAGTGTCAAAATTAGCCCCAATTTTAAATGTAAATAGATGTATTCCTAACCATCAATTCGGCTTTAGAAGAGAACATAGCACAATTGAACAAACCCATCGTATAGTAAACGCCATAAGAAAAGCCTTTGAAGAAAAAAAATATTGTTCCGCCCTCTTTATCGATGTTTCTCAAGCTTTTGATAAAGTCTGGCATGAAGGGTTATTACATAAATTGAAGTTAAACTTACCAGTAAACACACACAAGCTATTAGAAAACTACTTAATCGGTCGAAGGTTTATAATTAAAGAAGGTGATTTTATAAGTTCTCCTCAGCCAATTGACGCTGGAGTCCCTCAGGGAAGCATCATGGGCCCACTGTTATACTTAATATATACCTCAGACATGCCAACAAATAACCACACCCTAACTTCAACATTTGCTGATGATACAGCTTTTTTAAGCGTACACGAAAACTGTCATGAAGCATCTCGCTACTTGCAGAATCATATATTTGAATTGGAAAAGTGGTTAAAACAATGGAGGATAAAGGTCAATGAGCAAAAATGCGTACATATAACATTCACCTTGCGTCGGGAGTCATGTCCCCCTATTAAAATCAATAATCAATTAGTGCCCCAACAATCGCATGTAAAATATCTTGGTATTCATCTAGATCGGCGCTTAACATGGAAATGCCATATAGAAGCAAAACTAACACAAATGAAACTAAAAGCAATTCAAATTAATTGGCTTATTGGAAGAAATTCTGTTCTTAGCCTCGATTGCAAACTCCTACTCTACAACTCTATATTAAAGCCAATCTGGTGCTACGGTATTCAGCTATGGGGCACTGCCTCGGCCTCAAATATCGAAAAAATTCAAAGGCGCCAAAATAAACTCCTTCGAATAATCACAGTCGCTCCCTGGTATGTTAAAAACTCTAATATTCACAAGGATCTCAATGTGCCATTAGTAAAAACTATTATTACGAAGTACGCAGCAAAATATTTAAAAAGGCTTGAGTCGCACCCAAATCCACTAGCTCGAAATATTTTAAATGACAGCGGCCACTCTAGATTAAGGAGAAAAGATACTGCAGGACTCATCCGACGAGAAGACCGCTAAAAATCTACATATGTGAATAGAAACCGTGAAGAGAAAAATTTTCGGCTAGCATTGGCAGGACAAAAATAAAGTATTAGTATAAGATTTGATTAATTATTGTTAGTTCATATTTAATATATGAAGATTCAATAAATAAATAATGAAAAAAAAAAAAAAAAAAAAATAACTTTAAATGATAGCACCGGTATAATTTTGCAAATGTTTACTTCTTTAAAAATAAAACTCATTACGGCAGATTTTAATGGATAAAATAAGTGTATGACTTGGTTCTTATAAAAAAATACTACTTCTTACAATTAGGTATCTTAATTATATATATTAAATTATAAATCATATTATATAAGAATCGAAAAATGTTTTAGGTAAAAAAAAAAACTAGGTGAATTTTAAAACTAACCTCGTATTTTTTATGAGTACACCTATCCCTCGATTTATACGATAGATGCGTTCCTGAAAAAATCGTGTAAATCGAAATGAAAATTATTTTGTATGAGAAATCGTGTAAATTGAAAAAAATACCCAAATACAAATACAAATATAGTGAAGAAAATTAATTTATTTTTAAAGTAAATTAAATTTGATTTGTCTGCATTGAAGACTTTTTTCACGATATTCTTTATTTTAGATTATGTTAGGAATGTCAGAAAAAACAGAAGTTAGGAAGAACATGTAAATTAATTAAATTAGATAATCATTCATTCAAAAAAGCAAATTTCGATCTCCCAAAGTGAAATGCCATTTGGTTTAAGGATTGATGTTTGACTATTGACGTCATCCGGCTGCAATAGCGAGTGAGTAAAACGGCAAACCCCACCGACGAGATTGTGTGGTTACAATCGAAACTAGTATGGGCAACCTGTCCGTGAAAACCTGGGTTCAAATCTCAGCGCAGTCAAGAATGAAAAATTATCAATAAAATTTCAATTAATTTCATGTTGTAAAATTCCTGTCTTCATAAAAATACTTTAATGAAAATTAAATTCAATTAACTTAAGCCTAATTAAGTTATTATTTAAAGAACTGTACGTGTGGTAATTATTTAGTTGACTTTAAATATTTATTTTAATGCGCATAAGATATCCCAATGATGATCACACATTTAAATAAATATTAAAAAAACTCAATAATTATAACACGTACATTTCTTTAAAGAATAACTTTTATTTTTGCTCGAAAAAATAAAAATCAAAAATTAACTGTTATTTTTGTTCAAAAATCAAAAAATAGATGTAATTTGTGATCGAAAAAATAAAAATCAAAACTTTAAAAATCATAATATTTTATCATAGAAAAGTTCATACTTCTATATGCTTTTTTGTTTTAAAATTTCAAAATAACTGTTATTTTGGTCCCTGGAAAAAAGTCATTTTACTTGCATCGAAAGTGCATGAATAAATTCAAAGATTTCTTTGTATGAAGCAAAATTAGTTTTGATGAAACCACTTTTGTGCGTTTTAAATTGTATTTGACGCAGGTTTAACGCGATGCGTATATGAGAATTTTTATGCAATTTATTAAAATTGTATTATGTTTATTGTGATGCTTAAATGCGGGATATGCAAATAAGCAAATGCTTGTACACCGAACAATTATGTTTAGAAGAAAAACACAAATGATCTTCCTAACCATGTTTCTATTTTTCCCAATACCATGCAAAATGTCTATTTGAACAATAAAACCAATAAAAAAAATCGATTTAAAAAATTTCATGTTTTATTAAAAATACAACATACATACATATTGTATACAGCTAAGCATATATTAATAAATAAAAATACATACATTTATATATATATACTAGCTTAACCCGGTGCGCTTCGCTACCCCTGCACCTACCCCATTTATTTTTGTTTTAAAATTTGTCCTGTAATGGTTGATAGCTCTTGTGTTCAGATATATGGTATTTAATATGTCTTCTATGAGGGGTACTGCTCCTACTCTGTCTACCCCGCACATTTTTATATTGAAATTTATAGTTTACTATAATAGTAGCTTTAACCACGTTTGAAGACTCTCCCTTTAATAGTTCTTCACATGAGCGATATTTAATGTATGCATCCTATGGGAGGTATTTCCCCCCCTGCGCCTACCCGCTTTATTTTTATTTTCAAAAGTGTAGTATAGCATAAGAGTGACTTTTAGAAAGTTTGAACATTCTCACTATTACAGTTCTTAAGATATGTGATGTTAAACATTGGCGTCCTATGGGGTATTCCTATACCCCCGCTGCTATTTTATTTCAATTCCGGGGCTCAGAAGATCCTACTACAAAAAGTTCAGCAAAATGCGTGCAGCGGCTCTTAAGATATGCGATAATTAATATTGGCATCCTATGGGGGGTACCAATTCCCCTGCCCCTATCGAAAAAATAAGTAGCCTATTTTATTTTTAGGGCTCACGTGATGTTACTGTAAAAATTTCAGGAAAATCGAATATTGGCATCCTATGGGGGGTACCAATTCCCCTGCCCCTATCGAAAAAATAAGTAGCCTATTTTATTTTTAGGGCTCACGTGATGTTACTGTAAAAATTTCAGGAAAATCGGTTCAGTAGTTTCGGAGTCTATAAAGCGACAAACAAACATACAAACATACAAACATACATAATTCATTTTTATATATATAGATATATACTAATAGGTTTACCTGTTTCAATAAACGTATGATTATTAATTTTTCAATCATGCAACCCATTTTTCTCCCGAAAAACTTTTAATTTTTTTGTAGTCATTCATGTTTCCCGATTAACTGACTCTCGCAGACTGAAAATGATGTGGAAAAAGATTTTATTTGCTTTATAAACACACACTGATTGTTTTGACAATAAATGTTTGCTCATTTAGAGAATGTGTTGTGTTTTAAAGCGAACAAAAATGATGGTATCAAACATATCTTTTGTGTATAGCTAATATTATGATTTTAATTGTATAATTGAAAATATATAAATTATAGTAGCAAATATTTCACATAATTTAATATGTTTAGCTAGATCATGGTAACTTTTTGGTGTAAAACACCATATAATATTATTATAGTGAATTAAAAAATGTTAAGGAGAAAAAATATTTTTTCAAGTTAAATAAGGATTATAATAAGTTTATTACGGTAAACATATTTGGCAAATATAAATAAAAATGGTCGCAGGGACCATTCATTAATCATGTTTTTTCTTTGCGTGTATTTCAAAAAGAAAACTGTAATTGCACAAGTTTGGATGCACAAGAGCGTAAAATGCTTATAGTCAGTGTGCAAATAAAGGTGTCCGTAGACGACATGTTTTTTACATCTGACTTGTCAAATTTCCCACTGTTAAATACAAACATTGCATCTGTAAAAGTCAGACGCAAAGTCATCTGACAAAATTTCAATTAGAGCGTGCTCTATTTTCTTCTGACAAACCATCTGACATCAGCTGTGTCAGAAATCTATGCCGGGAAGAAACCTTTTTTTCTTTTTGATTCCTACGCTAATCCCGCGAAGCTCTTCGCTTGTCTGCAGAAGACCAGAGTCTCTGGAGAGAATCGAACCCGCAACCCCGGTACTGATAGACTAGCTCACTACCAGCTAGCCTACCGGGGTACCCGGCAGCGGCGGTGCACTATTGACGGAATCATTAGCCGGCTGAAGTTAATATTTAACAATACCGCTTTACTCGTATGAATGATAATTTCACAATTGAATATAGGCCCCTATTACGGTTTACAACTCAACTCAGTTGAGTTAGGGTTAATCATATTTAAAGACTTATAAGATTTTTGTTCAAAATCCAAACGTTTTAATATTTGACATTTTTTTATTTTTCGAATTGATTCTATGAGTTAAATTTCGTTGTGTATTTTATAAAGCTTTTTTTTTTTTTTTTTTTTTTTTTTTTTTGATTTGAAAATTCTATATAAAAATTTAAAAATAAATTAATACAGTTATTAACTATTTTGTTCATTTCGCTTTTGTTGAGTTTTGAGTAACTATCAATACTCATTAGCCAATAAGCCCAAATGCTCCTCATCAAAGTTCAAAAAATTCTTTGTGTTGATAACTTAAATTTAATTTTTTAATTGTTTTTTATAAAATTTGTTAATACAATTAATACAAAACACTGTCCATTTCGTTGTATAGGTTATGACAAGTGGTTCAAAGTTACCCAAAATTAATAAATTACATGTTAACAAGCAGTTACCGTGGTTTAAGTGTTTATCCAAAAATCGGCAAAATACCGATAAATCGGCAAATATGGCAGGCCTGACCTTAAGTGATAAATATTTCTTCTTGTGTGTGTGTGTGGAAAAAAGAGTAACTACCTTTTTATATTAAATGCTAGTGGCGCCATTCGAAAATACACGTTTGGAAATAAACGTTTATTTTAAATACTTTGTAAAAGCTTGATGTGTAGCAGCTTCATAACTCTTAAATGAAACAACTATTTTTGATATATGTGCAGGATATATTTTCTGAAAAAAAAAACTAAATTTTTCTTAAAATATTTAAAATAAAAAATCATGTAAATTGAGTTAATTTGTACATCCCTCGATGTAAACGAAAACCAAAAAAATCGTGTAAAAGTGAAATCGTGCTAAAAAAAAAGTATCGTACAAATCGAGGGATAGGTGTACATATCTTTTTTCGCGTGGTTATATTGTATACATGTTTATGGCAATGCCACACATTATTGTTGCTCGCAGACCAGCTACTGTGCATAAGAGGCACGAGCCAAGGACCACTAGTGGGAAATACAATTAGTGTTGTTGGTTTAGCTGTTGTCATTGCAGACACGTATGTATTTGTTGTATACATACATCACATACATATATAATACAATATACATATATACATATATTTATACATATGAGCTGACCAAATATCTGAATACATATAGTTTACCAAGTAAAAACTATTATTAAAGGTGGAAAAAATTGTGCCAAACTTTATATACAATCATACACACACACACATACGGTCGCACTTACACCAACAACACACATAAACAATCACGTAAAACTGGGTGTACTAAAATTGTTAACGTGCTTGGCTCATTGCACCTGGGTACCCATAACATGATAAATTGCCATGTACATACACACGCTTATATATGTATATATTAAGATATACAACGTATAGCTCTGTATATGTAAATGTATATATGTGTGTATATATGTACTTCCACTGAGTATTATACTACGTTCTGTTGTTGTTATTGGACTAAGCATTATTTTGTTGGCTGTTATTTTTCTGTTTTTTTTGCGAATATTTGCAAAAATGTATTTTTATTAAAATCCCTAAAGGATTTAAACAGTATTAAAATTTTACAAAAAATTATATTTCTTTTATTTTTTGTTGTTCATAAAACAATTATATGCCGGCTTATAGTACAATGTTTTGAAAATAATTCAAAATTCAAATAAATAACGTTATTAATTTTTTATGCAAAATAGCCGGCTTTAGCAATGACAATTGTAACACATGTAGCCAATTTGTAGACTTTTTTTAATTTATTTTTTCTAATTAAAAAAAAAAGGAAATAAATTATATATTTTATTTTTTACATGATTCATTTTTTATTTAAATTAGTGAGGATAAAGGTAAATTGTTTTATACAAAATTTGGTTGAGAACAAAAATGTCGTTGGGCTCAGCGTTGCCATTTTGGTTACTTTTAACCAAAATTGGTTACTTTTTATTCAATGTGTACTTGTGTACTTATTTTCATTTTGGTTACTTTTATTCAACTGAGAAATAACCAATTTTTTGTTTTAATTAGGTGTTAGACGATCAAGTTTTGCACTTTTAGTTTCAATACCCTCAAATTTTTTTAACAATTCACTTATACTTTCTAAAATTAAAACGAATTTGGTTTCGGTTTCTCTTTCAAGTTGAGTGTTTCAATTTGCGTTCAAGAAAACAGCTAATTACAATTTCAATGATCAGCCTTTTCGATTGTCTTTATAAGTTGTGTTCTTGAGGACATCTTGAAAATAAATTGCTTTACAGCCATACCTAAACAAGAGCGGAACGCGTTTTCTAGCAGGGACATAACCGTTATAACCAATATTTGAAAAAATCCTGAAATAATAATTTATCACGAATTTTTAAAACCTGCTCTCTGAATAATAGTTACAAATAACCAATATTTTTTTGGTCTTTGGTAACCGTTATAGTTTGTTTCTGTTTTTTTTTTTTGGGCTTCCATAACCATTACAAAAGACTTTTATTTTTTTTTTGGTCTTCCATATCCATTCAAAAAAATTTTCTTTCCTTTTTTTCGTTTCTGTTATTAGGGAATTATCTTCATTTCATTACTGAATTTCTTCACAAATTTTATGAAAATATTCGTTGGAGTTCAGCCAATGACACTCCTAATAAAATCTATGAAACAGGTTTCGTTACAGTCAATGTTTATGAAAAGCTTCATAGAATTAATGAAACTCTTTACAGAAACAATAAATCGTCAGGTAATGAAGCATTTTATAGAATCTATGAAACAGTTTCGTAAAAATCATTCCTAAAAAGAGCTTCTTTAAAATACCCTTTTTATTACCATTTGCAATACTAGCAATATTTGCATTTGTTGCGGATTTTGTTTAAGATTTCTTCACCCTCACTTTAGAATCGATGAGATTTTCATCAATTTTAAGCGCTTGTTTACACTTGTTTCAAGATTTTAAAGAATTGTGTTTAAAGCATTTCAAAAACACAATTTCGGAGGCCGATTGGCAAAAAATTTACATTCTTGTTTCAAGCTTTAAACCAAATTGTATTTCACTTTTGGTAGATCGAAATTTACTTTTGAATGAATGATTATCTATTTTAATTGAGTAACATGTTCTTCCTAACTTCTGTTTTTTCGTACTTTTTGTCAAGAATTTTTCTTGAAATCCAAAGTACATTTTTGTTTTCAAATGTCAAAAAATTTGCGGATCCTTGCCAAAATCAATAAAACTAAGTTCGTCCTTGTGCAAATATAAGTCAGTGTGCGAAATTTTATAAAAATATCTTAAGATTTGCGAACTGTAGCATGGTTATAGAAGACAGAAAAAATAAAAATCTTTTATAATGGTTATAGAAGACCAATAAGAATAAAAATCTTTCATAATGGTTACCAAAGACCAAAAAAATTAATAATCTTTCATAACGGTTATCAAAGACCAAAAAAATAATTATCTTTCATAATGTTAATGGCAGAACTACAATTTTCTGGGTAATTTATAATTATTATTACAGGACCAATTTTTTTCGGTTATTTTTTCCATAACCTATTGGATATTTAAAAAATAATAAGACTTATTTCGGGTCCCTGTTTTCTAGCTGTCAAAAATCCTCATGCCCATACAGTTTGTATGAAGCATCCCTAAATAGCGCGGCGTCAACGCTTTGCAATTGGAAAATCCGATTTTGACAGCGCGTTAAAATAAGCAGGGTTGTTATATTTGTGGTTTTTACAGTCCTGTTTTATTCTTTTGATAATAAATAATGGCAAATTAGCTATTTTTTGGTCAAACTAGCGGTTTTAATTCCATTTATTATTTCTTTTATGAGGGTTTTAGTAAGCACGAACGTTAACACTACTGTTTATGACACAACGCCGACGCTCTTGTTTAGGTATGGCATATCAGCGTAAAGGCTACGCGGAAGAAAACGTTCCGCCTCCCGCTCTTATTTAGGTACGGCTGTTAAAGTTGCGTGCAGCCTAGGGATGGGCAATAAATATCGATATATCAAAATATCGATACTTAAAAAAATTATAATCGATATATATCGCCGATATTAAAAATACCCATATATCGATACATTGATATTTTTCGACTATCGAATTCGATATTTTAGAGATCTCCTTATAATAAAATTCAACATTTTAACCGTGGCTCAACTGCTTACAATACTGTTGTTTTTTAATATTTTTTTTAACTAATATTAAGAAAACAACGGCGCTTTTCCTTTGTTTATTTTCATAGATTACACAGATCAGTTTTGTCTCGGTTTTTTAAGAGATAACAACAAAGCGCGGAAAAAATATTCTGGAAAGGGTTCCTAGAACTATGCAAAGAATCTCCTTAATTATGGCGTATTAGCACTCATGAAAGTTGGAATGTTAATAATAAACAAATATTTTGTTTTTTTTTATTATTTGAGCATGTTCTTATATATTAAAAATAAGATACTGCACAGCTTACTTGTAAAGTATGTGTCACAAGTTTCGCTTACCGGCAGTATATAACCCGGCATTATAATAATCCCAATTAATTTTTTTTTTTTTAGATTTTTTAGGGCGAAAAATAAAATTTTTTTTGTATTCTTTACTTTTTTTAAAATTTTTTTTATTGTAGAATTACCGTCTACAATAAAATAAATAATTGAAAAATAATTTATAGAAATATGAGATGAAAGCCTATGTTGACTTCCCGTACTGAGTATAGCAGAGGGGACATAGTTGAAAATTATACACTGAAATAAAATTAATGACCCCGATTGCTGCTGAACCTAATGCATGTACATATTAAACTTTGGCTTTCAGATCATTCTACAGTCTGTTTATAGTTTATTTTTATTTTATTTCCTTAATCTTGTATCGGTCTCTTATGCGCATTAAAAACTGTGTTTTACAGCTGGGTTTTTAATTTTTTAATTATTTATTTTTTTACAAAGTTTTAAAACTGTATTCGTGGTATTTTATTGTTTAACTATATTTTTTATTTCATTATTTTTCTGTTTATTAATAAAAGTATCAAATCAATCATGTATGTTTTTTCCATTGGATAAAATTATTTGAATTATTCGATTTATTCGAACATATTAAAACTCTTATTCGATTAATCGAGCAAAATTAAAACTTAAAAATCGATTAGTTTCTTACTCGAACAAAACCAAAAGTCAAATAATTGGATACTCTAATAACTACATATAAGTATATATGTAAAAAGGGGAACCCCCTTTTGTAAACTAAAGAAATGTTAAAACAATTTTGGTCATGGAAAAATATTGAGAACAGTTTTTTTGCTATCATTAAAAAAGTACACGCCCCAAACGCCATGAACCTTTTAATTAAACTGATTTTTTATTACTGAAATTATATAATATTTATTGGAAAATACTTTGCATTGCATGTAATTTTACTTAACTGACTTCTTTGTTGGGTACATATTAAATCATAATAATAGATGTCGAATTTTCCAGTTCAGATTTTTATGCTCGTGCACTTGCAAAAATTTATTTTAAAAAAGTTGTTTCTGGGATTACATAATTTTTTTCATTAAAAGATTTTATTTATTGTGCTTAATTCCCTTTTTTTATAATTGATAAAAATATGAAATTTATTGTTGGAGGATAAGCTGTTCCTAAGGGCATTTCACTGGTTGCTTATGCCAGATCATCAGGAAACGTTCTGCTAAATAATTTTACAAAAGCCAAAGCTATCAGCAAACAAGACTACAGAGGGAATGAGTT
Organism: Pollenia amentaria; assembly: GCA_943735925.1. Lineage (NCBI taxonomy): Eukaryota > Metazoa > Arthropoda > Insecta > Diptera > Polleniidae > Pollenia > Pollenia amentaria. The sequence goes on along the minus strand of OX031010.1, from coordinate 173,610,685 downwards.
TTTTTCTTTACCCACTTACAACTACAATTAATGATGGGAGAATTCCAACTAATTGTGGTGGGGAATGTACGATAAGAAAAGATAAACTCACGGTTTTATTATTGGTATTTTGTTTAAGCTTTGATATCGTTGCAAACAAGACGTTTTTAGTGTAGGTAATTCTCATTATCTCTGTGGTCTTGTTTGCTGATAGCTTATGCGTTATTGGTATGGGTAATATTATAAGTGCCAGATGCAGCTAGATTTACATATGTAGTAAAGACTGCTAAATTTTTATTAATTTAATTACGTGCTAATGATTCATTTGAAGTTTTTGATATTTTAATTAAGCGTAAGTTCATAAAATTAAAATTCATTATATTATTTTTATTGAAGGAATGAATTTAAAACATGGAATTAACAAAATTTTTTTTTTTTTTTTGGATATTTCTTGACTGAACACGGGATTGAACTCGGGTCGAATTTACATTTTTCGAAAATAACCACATTCCCATCATCAGAATCTTTTGCGTTCTACTGTGTACGCCACTGCGGCACTCAAGTAGAGTAATTTCTTTATTATACAAAATTACAGTGTAAGAAATTATTAATATTTAAAATTGATTTTAATAAGATTTTAAAAACAACGAAATGAATTTAAATGCATGATAAGATTAAATTATTTTGTTGAAGTTTTTGATATTTTAATTAGGCTTAACTTCATCAAATTTAATTTTCAATAAATTATTTTTATTGAAGGAAGGAATTTACAACATAAAATGAATAAAAAAAATTTTTTTTTTGATAATTCTTGACTGAACACGGGATTGAACTCCGGTTGAATTTACATGTTTCGAGAATAACCACATTCTTATCATCAGAATTCCTTGCGTTCTACCGTTTGCGCCACTGCGGCGCCTGCCAGTCTACACACGCAGAGAAAAAATATGTTTTAAAATTGTCACCTCCAACAAAACTCTTTTTAAAGAAAATTTTTAAACATATTATGTTTAATTTAAGCATATTATTGTCACTGACAACCATATTATTGTTACATTGGCCCTCCAACAAGAAGCCACAACCATATTATGGTTGTCTTTAAGCATGTCTTGGTTAAATATGACAATAATTTGATTTTAAATTAACAATAGTATTTTCCTCTTTTCCAAGAGCAACATGCTATGGTTAAAAACCAACCATGCTATTATAAGTGTTAAACATATTTTAGTTATTACTAACCAAAACATGTTTGGATGCAATCATAATATGGTTGCGCTTCTTGATGGAGGACCAATTTAACCATAATATGTTTGTCGGTAAAAAAAGTAAGATTAAATTAAACATAATATGTTTAAAATTTTTCTTTTAAGATAGTTTTGTTGAAGGTGACCAATTTTAAACATATTTTTTCTCTGGGTGTAGTCAAATATCAATCTTTAGCCAATTGTATTGGTAGATCAAATTTGCTGTGATTGATTATGAATTTTTAATTTTTTTTTACAAGTTTTTTCCTTACTTCTTGTTTTTTTCGAAATTTTTTGTCAAGACCTTGTCTTGAAAACTTAAGTACATTTGTTTTTTATCTTTTTGTCATTTTCTAGTTGACCTTTCCTTGTACAACTTAAATGACAAATGTAAACATATAGAGCTGGTGCCATAGCTATTTTTATAACAATTGTGATTTTTCATTGAACTGTTGGTTTTAATTGAAGTTTTTGATATTTTAATCAGGCTTAAGTTCATCAAATTTAACTTTCATTAAATTCAATGATTCATGTTCAAGTTTATTTAAAATGAACTGGTATGGGCTTTAAGATAATATTTTTTAAAAGTTGCAATTATTCCCTTATCTAAGGGCTGAAGAATGGTAGTTGTAACGGGTGGTTAAATTTTAAGGGCCGATGTTAAATGTGAACCACACCTAAACGTCAAGTTTTTGTCTGCATTTCATTTGACATTTCTCAATTTCAGACTTACTCAATTTGAACCATGGAAAGGTACACAATCGAGCAACGCGTTAAAGTTATTCAGACTTATTATGAAAATGGACGTTCAAATCAAAATGCATATCGTGAAAATCATCCTCAGTGATGAGGCACATTTTCACCTCAGTGGATTCGTCAATAAGCATAATTGCCGCATTTGGGCGAATGATAATCCAAGAGTGATTGTCGAAAAACCAATGCACCCACAAAGAGTGACTGTTTGGTCCGGCATCATTGGGCCGTATTTTTCCCGGTCAGGCAGTTACTGTGAATGGTGTTCGCTATCGTGAGATGATAACGAACTTTTCATGGCCCGAATTGGAAGATATGGAAGTGGACGATATGTGGTTTCAATAGGACGGTGCCACTTGCCACACAGCTAACGAAACAATGGCTCTTTTGCGCGACAAATTTAATGGCCGTGTTATCTCACGTGGTGGCGATGTCAATTGGTCGCCAAGATCATGTGATTTGACACCACTGGACTTCTTTCTTTGGGGTTATTTGAAAGAAACGGTGTACGTCGATAAGCCAGTAACAATTCAAGAGCTAAAGTATCAGATAATTCGGCACATTAACGGCATAGAACCTCAATTATCGGATGGAGGTGTGCCGCCGAGGACGCGGAGTCCATTTGGCCGATATTTTGTTCCGTACATAATTGAACCATACTAATATTATCATAATAAAAAGAAATTACAGTAATTTCATAAATAATTTGTGTTTTATTCAAAATAAACATCGGCCCTTAAAATTTAACCACCCTTTATTTGGTGGAAGAAATTCACCCAGAACATTTGAATGCTCCAAATGAGGATGTCATGGAGCATTGTCGACAATGTTATCAATTATCTAAGTATTATTTTTATACAAAAAATTTAAAAAAATGAATATATAAAAACCGCATAAATTCAAAAACGTATAAAAATCCGCATAAAAGAGACCTGGGTGTATATCTTGTGTAGCCCAGTGTAATTTAAACTAAACTTTTATAGGATTTATTGGATTGTTAAACAAAGAATTTTATTAATTTAATAAAATCTTTATATTGCATTTGTCGTAAACAACATTGTTTCAATACATTCATTTGCCAACACGTTGTGTATGATTTAGTTCTTTTTTTTTTTTTGTTTGCTTTCCACAAATAAATCTGTATGCAACTTAGTTATGCCAATTGTTTAATTTTTATGATTTTAATCGGACAAATTTATATGAGTCTCTATAGAAAACTCTAAAAATAAAACAACAAAACAATCAAGGTACAAACAATGCACAGAAAGTATAAAACAAAAAATAGTCAATAGAGAGATACACAAAACTATGGAAAATAAATAATAGAAACTCCCCAGACAGACAAACAGAAATGAAAAAAAAAAAAAAATACTCATACACACAATAGATTTGTGTGCATACAAATGTACATAAAATTTGGAAAATACTTTAGTTGGTTAGATCCCGGAAGTCTTGGGAAAGTTTTAAGTTAAAACTTTTTAGAGTATAATTTTCAAATGCTGGCTATTTGATAATGAGTATTACTACATTATAGATTACCTAAGAATGGATATCAATTGCCTACTTTTCTTTGGGCTGCACTATTTTTCTCTCCTTTGTGCTGCATAGTAATTCAGTTGTTTCCCTAATGATGATGGTAGTACCAACTTAGTCCCCAAAACTAAAATAAACTTAGTCCTTTAAATTAGGGATTAAGTTCATAATGAACTAAAACCCCAATTTGGAAAACGAAACAAATTCCCAAAAACATGACAAAAACCTCAAAACAAAAGTGATCTAAAACCCCATATGTGACCTTCTCCGAGAAAAGGGACCTAGTGTGTAAAATTGAAGTTTTGAGAAAAACGCATTTAAAGTTTCAAATTTTAATGTTTTTCTCATTTTTATCGATTGTAACCAGTTCGTTTTGTACGTTTTTATGGGGTTAATAAATTTTTATCCGAATTCTAACTCATTTCATTTTATTCTACACCCTTTTAGGTACCAGAATCCACTTTTAAGTCCAAACCCGTTTTTTGACACACTAGGTCCCTTTTCTCGGAGAAGGTCACATATATGAAAACTTTTTTCACAATGATATAGTCCACTACTAGAGTTGGACAACTTTTATGGAAAATAAGCGAATTTGGACTACAACCGATTTTTTAATACGCCATTTTATGGATAATAAGTGAATGCTAGTATAATCCACATTTAAGACTATATACAAATAATTTTCTTCAATAAAACCACTGAAATAAAAAAACTGAAATGGCAAGTTGCTTTATTAAGCAATTTATTTTTTTTTTTAATTTTGTTTTTTTCTTTTTACCCTTTTACAACTGCAATTCGTGTTGGAAAAAAACCAGCCAATTCTAGGGGAATGCAAGAAAGATAAATTCACTGTTTACTGTTGTGGCTTTGATATTGTTACATGTAAGACCTGAGTGTTTAAAATTCTTATTCACTTTATGGTCCTATTTGTATAATATTTTTAGCTTTTCTAAAGTCTTTGGAAAAAGTTCCCTAACGAGCTGGCCTAAGCAACCAGCGAAATGCGCATTGAAACTATCTTTCCCTCAACAATAGATTTCCGTGCTTTAACAAAAATAAAAATTGGGAGTTTAGCACGTCATTAATAAATGAATTAATTAATAATAAATTTTATATTCTCGAAAATAACTTTTGACAATATAACGCGTTTACTCATTTTTGTTACTTTTATAAACAAGGCGAATTCATGTATACGGTGGTGTCAATACTACAACAAGTAACAACAGCAAAAACACAACAATGTATTTTATTGTTGCTTTCGTTGATCGATATGTCATAAACACAAGCAACTTTTGACATTTCTCTCTCTAAGTAAGAAAAAAAAGTAGCACAGCTGTGCTTTCAACGCCACCTGATAAATGAATTCGCCTTGTTTATAAATTAACCAAATTTTGACATTTATAAAAGTTGCCAGAAAGGTAAATAAAAACATATTGCCAGCTTTTAAAAAAAAAATATAAAAAACAAAGTGGACTGTAAGCAATTTTTTTTTGCCTTAAGTATTACGTACGCATGCAAAGAAAATGTGGATTTTAAACAAAAATGGACTACAAGCGAAATGGATCTTAGAACAAATAATTTATATGAAATTCTAAAAAATCTGCAAGTGAATATGACAGTTTTAGCCTTAATCCGTATTTGGCATTTAACCGGAATGGACTATAAGCAAAAAGTACTGTAAGTCTCCACTTTAACAATTAAACAGAGGAGCTTTATTTAGCGAAGTCGGTTAATAATCGGTTAATTTTGTTGTTGATCGGTTAACGGATTAATAAAGTTTTTTTTATAAATTAAGTAATCTCAATAAAATAAAAATGCATAAATTATTTATTTATTGGAATTGTTCAGTAAAAAAGAACATAACAATTCTTGAACTAAAACGAGCAACCAAAAAATAATTCATAAATATTGCACTTAATTAACAAGAGGGTATTAACTCAAAATATTTCTTTTTTCACTTTTTCGAAGAAATCTATACGTTATATATATATATATAACGTACCTGTTCCCTACTTTTTGGTGATGAAACGGCTGGTTGTAGAATTGTTTTTCATATGACTTCAATGTTAAATTAAAAATTGTTTTTCTTCTACTGAAAATGTTTAAAGTTTGAGTTAATACCCTCTTGTTGATTAAGTTCGACATATTTTTTAATTAATACATATTATGTATTATCTTTTAATTAAAAAACAGACTGTGGGATCATTTTAGTAATTATTTCAATAGATTAAGGAGATCTTATAAAATAATCTTTTAGACGAATAAGTGATTATTTTCATTAGTTTTGATAAAACTTGACTTGGAAAAAATTCTTTCATTTATGTAGTTGGTGGAGAAATCGATTTCTCTAAACATATAAATTCTTCCGTTATGCCATTAGAGTCCTTTTTAGATATTTTAATATTTTTAACACTTGTTTCGGTTAATTCTTTTAAAGGATTGATATGAGAAGAAACAAATAACTAAACACATACATGTGAAAAGTGCGTGAAACAAGAAGCTGTTGACAAAAAACACTTATTTAAAATGAAGTTCACTAAACACCTTCTTTGTTTTTAGGAAAAAATATTTTCTAAACACGTACGTTTGTATATGACACGAAGCAATTAATAAAAAACACAAAAAAAATTTTATAAAACTACAAAAAATTTCAAATTTTGTTACGTTGTTTAATCGGTTAAATTAACCGGTTTAATCGTTAATCGTAAATAGATCAGTTAATCGGGTAGTAATGAATACACTAGTGTTTATCACATTGAAAATTGTCCAAGAATGCCGGTTGTCTTTGGAGGAGAAAACGAGACATGCAGTGGTGGAAACTGAACGGCTGACACGTCACCACATGCAGAAATTACCATGAGCTCTAGCGGTTCGACAAATGATATATGTAGGTGTTTTTCTACCAAAGGAGTAAGCAACTTATTGCGCACAAATTTCATCTCATTGCCAATCAGAGGTGGTTTGATGAAACTACATGTGGGGTAACCAGCAAAATTTGGCCCAGCATAGATGAAAATAGGACACGGAGGGCATTAAGGCTGTACAGAGTTTACCTCAGAAACCTAATCCGGTTATAACTGACCACTGGCACATTGGGAAACTCGTCCGAAGGTCGGGACTCCCTTACAATGACCCATGTAGAAGTTGCGGCGACGAGGAGGAGGATGAGTCAACGGAACATCTTCTCTGCCATTTCCCGGCATTTGGAGACCTAAGACTCAAACTGTTTGGCCAAAGAATCCTCAGGGACGAAACCTGTCTCTCTGACATTGATTTGAACAGGATCCATTCCTTCATTGAATCAATCGGATGGCTGGGTGAGAATACTGGCACATTGGGAAACACGTCCAAAGGTTGGGACTCTCTTACAATGGACCATGTAGAAGTTGCGGCGACGAGGAGGAGGATGATTCAAGGGAACATCTTCTCTGCCATTCAACGGAACATCTTCTCTCCCGGCATTCGAAGACCTAAGACTCAAACTGTTTGGCCAAAGAATCCTCAGAGACGAAACCTGTCTCTCTGACATTGATTTGAACAGGATCCATTCCTTCATTGAATCAACCGGTTGGCTGGGTGAGAATATCCACAGCCAGGTAATGTAGGGACATCGGGAGACGGTGTATCATGTGCTGTGCTTAAATACGGTTGCCAGTGGAAACTAACCTAACCTAATATAATCCCTAACAGTCCGTTTTTTGTCTGCTTACATCTTTGGACTACAATTTTATAGTGGTATAGTGTAATCTATAAAAACCTTATTCTTGACTGCCAGCGTTGACCCAAGTAAAGAAGTAGTGTTCAGATAATATTTTTCTTAAGAGCAAATTTGTATTGCTGTCATTGATGACTGCTTACAGCCAACTGTTTACGTTTTACATTACCTAAGAACGGCCAGTGATGTGGTCGCTGTAATCTATAATCAATATAATTTTTACCAGCCAGTATTTGCCAGAACTGTGGGGTAACGAATCACACATACTTATTCATACAAATATATTAAAACCATTAAAACCGCTACATCCAATAGATTTGATTTGTTGTAGTAGTTCCTATTGCTGTTTTTGTTGTTGTTGTCGACCCTTTGTTTAAAGCTTTTTGGCAACTGCCATGCTGGGCATAATTTGTTAGTTGCATGAACCGAACAAAAAATAAAAATCAACATCAACTAAGTTAGATAGACATGAAGACAGACAAACGGACAGGCACATAGACGGATAGATGGATGAAATAGATGGAAGGACGGACGTAAAATTGGACGGGAACACAAAGGCTTAAGCAAATAAACCAGATTTGTCGTTTGTTAAAATTTTACAAAATGTTGATGGTGTTGGTCAATAAAACTGAGAAAAAAAAATTTGATTTAAAAAAATGCTTGCAACAACAAAAAAAAAAGAGTCATTGGCAAACAAATACAATGGCAGCAATCACGGCCGATTCAAATGCTGCAAATCTAACAAACAGACAGACACACAAGCACACAGTTGCAGCAGCGGCATTTTGGTTGATTCATAATTTTTCCGCTTGCTGCAATAATAAATTCATTTGTGACTTTGTGGAATTGGTGTATATTTGTTGTTGGTATTTGCCATGTTGCATCGTTTGTTTGTTGGTTGTTTGGTTGGTTGTTTGGTTGGTTTGTTGGTCTATGAGTTTGTTTTGTGGGACCTGTATGTAAACTCTTGACAGCTTTTGTTTTTGGATTTCTGTTTAATGTTCATGTTGTTTCATTGTTCAATAAAATGTTGATGCACATATGCATAAATATATTTTTATAAAGGGTGGCAATATGGGTATTCACTTTGTTTGACAAAAGCTGGATAATCGCTATAAAGCATTTTTCCTTAAAGCTGTAAGAAAGGATATTAAAGGATGTATTTTTTTTAGTATAACCGCTATATTTTCAATTTTCATTTATGTGAATACCCTTAATTACTTCCTGTTAGACCACAATTGCGTTGCTTTAGTTTCCCTTGTGCTTTATACACCAAAAAAAGTGCATGTTTAATACGCTTTAATGGCAGGAGTTAAAGCAAAAAAAAGTATTTTTTTTTTTTGCATATTTTCGGCTAAAATGTTTTATTGAATTGTTTATTTGAATCCATTGTTTGTCTGTTTGTTTGTTTATTCCTCCAATCGTTTGTTTTTAGAAAGACCCCTCGGGTTGTTTTTTGGTCTTTAGACCAGAACAAAAATAACAAACATGGCAGAAATGAAAAAAAACATGATTTATTTTAAGCGTAATTGAGTTGTTAACGCATTTGTGCTATTTGCTTTTTGAAATCGCTTAAAATTCATTTGTAAATATTTAAAAAGTTATTTAAAATGAAAAAAAATATTTTTAATTTTTAAAACCCCTTAAAAAACAATTTCAGGCAAAAAAAATGTTAATATTTTTTATAAGCATTACAAAAATTTGTTAAATATTCTATATATCAAACACTGCAATTCCATTTTACTTTTAACTTTTTTCCAAAATCCGAATCTATTGATCCAACGTATCAGAAAAAATTAATACTTTTTTCCATTTTGTATGTCCTCCTCATTTATAAATTGTACTTTTTTATTTAATTTATAACTTTTTCAGTTAAATGTTTATTACTTCTGAAAGCTCTTTGAATTGATTTTAATGCTTTTTTTAATTGTTCAACATTTATTTTACAGGTCAATGGCGGCAGTTTAGCTGAACAAGCTGGTTTAGTGCCCGGTGATGCTGTAATTAAAATTAACGATGTCGATGTTTTCAATTTGCGCCACAAAGACGCCCAAGATATTGTTGTGCGTTCCGGCAACAACTTTGTCATTACTGTACAAAGGTAATATAAAACATTGATTTAAGGCAAATTTTATTTAAAGTTAAGCGGCGTACAAACTATCGAATATGAATTGGGGTTTTGTTCAAATTTTCAGTAACTCGATAGTGTGGCCGCTAATTTTCATTAGTCAACAGCCAGCCACAAAATAATTTTTGACTTTCACTCAAGTTCGATAGTGACTACACCGCTTCAAAGTTTTCATCTCAACTAAATTTTGAAACTTAACAAATAAACAGATGGTGAAGTTATACTTATTTTGTACTACTAAAAAATTTGTGATATTAAATTAAAAATTAATGAAAATTTGCACCACACTGATAGAAAAGGCGTCATAACGCATATCGTCGGTCACAGGTTGACAACTCTTAACATGTTTTTTTGTACTTTTCAGGAGTCAAAAAAAAAACGTTATTACTCCGTTACTAAGCCGTGTGTAATGATGGTGTAAAGAAAACAACATGCTAACATGCAGAAGGACAAACACAGTCTTTTGGCTTCACAAACCCCGATTCGATTTTTTTGCGAGTTAAGAGTTGTCAACCTGTGACCGACGATATGTATTTTGACATCAGTACTATGCCAAATGTCTTCGTTTTTGACCCAATGACACTTTAAATTACTATGATGTCAGCCTTAACATTACTTGGCCAAATTGTCATCAGGGTCAAAAATTCAAATTATGTCATCAATGGGATGACATATTGGGATAACAGAAATTACGTGTCAGTGCGATGACAAACTGTCATTAAATTGAGTCATTGTAGTTGACCTTAAGTCAATTTAATTATCTTATTTAATTACCTGTTACACATGTTTGTTTCACTTTTGTTGTATTCCGCCATTTGTTAACAGAAGAACTCGCAATTATAAGACAGCATGACCGATATGTGTTTTCGTAATAATTCTACTTTAAAAATTTGACGTATTTAAATAAATAATAAAAAAAAATACAATATGGGAGTTTTCGCTTTTAATTTTACTTTTTAAACATGAAAATAATGGTAATAATTTTTTATGACATCGCTCTGATGAAAGGTGGCCAACAGTTTTTCATCACACTGATGACAGTTTGTAATCGCACTGATGACAATTTGTCATCGCAATGAGAAAAATTTGTCACGGAACTGATGCCGTGATATATTATGTCATCGCACTGATGACAGTTTGTCTTCGCACTGTTGACAGTTTGTCTGTACTAATGTGAAATACATCAGCGCACAGTGGGTTCGATGACACCGAAAGTGGCGATTAATTCATGGGAGCCGTAATTTAAATTTTTTTGAAATTTTTTTTTTTCAAATCGTTAAATATACATAAAAAGGCATATTCTGAAAAAAAGATACACGGAAAAAAAATTTTTATTACGATTTTATAGACATTTTAATTTTCCGGAAAATTATAGTTTGTTTCAGAATTTTCGGCGTAATTTTAAAATGAAAAGTGATTTTTTTAAAAATGAGAAGCAAACGAAAGCTTATATTGTTTTCTTTTTAAAAAATAAGAAAATAAATATATATTTTGCATAAATATGAACATAAGTTTAATTTAAAGTCTGAATTTGGGTTTTGAAGGATTTCGAGATATATTTTTATAATTTTTTTTGGTTTATCAATAATTGTCATACACAATAAAAAATAAACCATATTAAACAAAAAAAAATTAAAAAAAAAATTGTTTGTCTGTTTGGGAACGTTTTTTCAATTTTGTGGAAAATGGGCATAATATAAAAATTTTATTGTAAATTTAAAATAGAAAGCTATAAATGATTAAATAAAATTTAAAATTAAAATATATTGAATATATTATTAAAAAGATAAATTAAAATTAAAATATATTGAATATATTATTAAAAAGATAAATTAAAAATAATATATACATATATGTATAAATATTTCTACATAATTGATTTAAACTCATATTTGTCCTTACGACAAAATTTCATGAATTCTAAAATTTGTATAAAATGTTAATAAAAAACAGAATTTAAATTTTTTTATGCATTTTGTTTGTGTTTAAGAAAAAAAATTATATATTATACACAAATTGTTTTAACAATCTGCATCATAATCTTCCTCATCTGTATCATTATGTTCATCCTCACCTTCATCATCATAATCTTCACTATCATTACTCTCACTATCATGTATTTCTTGAGAAATAATAGGCGATAGCAAAAGCTGTAGTTCGGAATTTGATAATTGTTGCTTTTCTTTCCGCTCATTTTGTTTATTTATACTAGATATGAATGGATCTGAACTGAGAAAAAATCTATTTAGAATATCTTCATTCGACTTTTCTCGGCTGCATTTGCGAGCAAAGTGTTCCCTATAATTTTTAAAATCCTTATTTCTGGCTTCCTGAGCTTCTTCTGAAAGTTCTCCAATCGGTTAAAGGGCATATTTTATGATTTCGGGACCATGAATTAAACATTTATGTATTGTAGGAGTCATACAAAACCATGAATATTTTTCAACAAAGTACTTTGTAGTGTTATGAGCAAAATTGCGAAAATTCTCTAGGTGGATTTCGTGATCACAGGAAATAACAATTAATATTGTGCGCATTTTTTTTTTATTAAGGCCAAATCAAATTTCGTTATTTCTGCTGATATTTCTGCATTTTTAAAAAAACGTCTTGCTGCAGCGTTGTGACGCATTTTCTATCAGTGTACACACAATTTAACGTCGAATTGATGTCATTGTAGTCATAGCGTAGATGACGCATAAAATATGACAAAATCTTAGGATGACGTTCGTCATTGGATTTATGTTACTTTTTGCCTCATAGATGCCATTTGTAATAACATTGATGTCACAATTCTGATGTTAGGGCATCATCAATATGAAGATGAATTTTTCTATTAGTGCAGTAAACAAATTAATAGTATTAATTAAATATTTTTTGATATTTACAACATTCTCTGCAGTAATGTTGTTTATATACGTAAATGTTTAATTAGTTGATTAAATTTTTGATTAATGTTTTAATTGAAGAAAATGGCAGAATTGAAAAAAGGCATAAAACTTTTTAACAATAAACAACCAATTCAATGGAATAACCAACATTTTTGCTTTATTGGCTCACAAATTTGATGGCATTTAATATTTAAATTAATTTCTGGCATATGGCCTCCGCGACTGTGCCTTATGAACGACATACAGTCGTTCTGATTGTGCCCCAATTTAACTTGCATTTCCGGTCTTACTTCAGACATAGTGCGTTGAATGTTGGCTTCCAAACGATCAAGCGTTGCTGGACTATCTGATTAGACCAGTGAACAAACGTAACCCCACAAAAAGTTGTCTAAAAGTGTCATATCACACGAAAGAGACGGCCAATTCACAGGTCCGCGTCTTGAGATTATGCAGGCACCAAACGTTTGGCTTAACAAAGTGTTAGTTTCACGTGCTGTACAGAATTTGTCACAGTCTTGTTGGACATTTCCCCACCAAATGATTTACATTTGCCTCGATAGATTGAGAACGCTCCCGCTGAAATATTCTTCACTTCCAAACACGATATTTTAATATCGCATTGATTCGTTCTTGGCCTTACAAAATAAGCTGTCTTTTGGCGGGGAATCCTAATTTTGCCAGAAAGTTGGAAATAGCTTATAGCAAAGAAGGGCCGATACTATCGTATCTGACGGCAGTGAGACTTAAAAACGAATAAAGCAGTACTATAATGAAGGAAATCTCTTCAAATAAAACTGGCTTAAATTTTCTTTTATTAAATATTCGAATCGTGTTTCTCTTATCGGATAATCTGCAGATATACTTCCTTTTAGGATTAATTTCACTTCCTTTTTAAATTAATTTTAATTCTCTAAGTAACCGACTTTCAAACTATCCAATTAATTTAACCATTAAATTTATATTAACCATGTAATTTTAGTTTATTTATATATCAAATTAATATAATTATAATATTTCTTATGTTTTTCTTTACATTATTACAGAGGTGGTTCAACCTGGCGTCCACATGTTACTCCCGTTGGCCAAATGCCTCAACCCAATTCACCTTATTTGCAAACAGTGACGAAAACTTCTTTGGCTCACAAACAACAAGATTCCCAACATATCGGCTGTGGCTACAATAATGCGGCCAAACCCTTTGTAAGTTCATATTTCTGTATGATAATAAAAAGCTAACAAATCTACAAATACATTTTACAATCAACCCCTAAAACCTCAAAGAAAAACTTAAAAACGATCCTTTTTTTTAGAATATTTTTTCTTACTTATACAACTCAATATTCATTATACTAATCCTTTTGGTAAAGTCCAAAAGGAGCACACAGTCATACACATTAAATGTATGTATAGTTATACAAATTTTTATGCTGACTGACCTCTTAGTCCTTTTAGTGTTTAAACATTTTACCCTTTTCCCCTTTTTATGTTTCTTTTTTTTTTCTAATATAATCATGTAAATTAGCTTCTGTTGTTGTTGTTGTTGCTTTCTTCACAAAGTGTTAAAAATCTCTGTGTCGTGTTTGAAAAGGGTTTTAATACGAGAAAAAGTTATTTTTTAAATGGCCTAAAGGTTATGGATGTAAGTATATAAAAGTGATATATCCTTCCTTCCACTTCCTTTTCCACTTCCACTACACCATATTATCTTTATCTCCACAAACCCAATATATTATGACATTTTAATAAAATGACTTGACAAATGATTGAAATTTTCTTTAATATTTTATTATTTTGATTTAGTTTTCTTCTTATGTCATTTTCAATATTACTGTTTCTTGAGGGTTTCCTTTCCAAGGATATTAAGTATTTTATATCTCCCAGTAGTACTTATTGCTTTTGCTGGCCTTCTATGTTTTTGTATGTGGCTGCCATTACTAGTCTGGTTGACAGTTATTTGTATTCATTGTTTTTTTGTTTGAGAAGTGTCAAAATATGTATGTTTGTATAGTTTCCCTTTGGGGGCATAGAATAATATTTAAATATTCAATGTATAGGGATTTGGTTGTACATACAAATATTTAATAGATTATTAAAATTGTAGTTTTTAGTTTTTTTTATACAAAAAAGGATATTGAATAATTTTGAATATAAATTTATTTACTTAAATATTCCATCGACAATATTAATTGCTTACGAATTTGTAGGGAAAAAATATGTATGCATGGGTGTATTAAAAATTTAAAGTTGAACTAAAAATACACAAATATCAAAATTAGTTAAATGTGTTAAAAAGTGCAGGGTGTCTGGTAGCAAATTTATATTTTCAAACTTAAATAAAAAATGTAATAATTGACACAACGTTTTATTAAGAGCATTGAACGTTAGAATGGAAATACGGATCTTATTTTTTAAAGAGTATGTCATCCAGATGTCTTCCTTCGAGTTGAACACACTGTTTGAAACGGAGCCTTGTGTTCGGTGCCACGCGCTGCAGTAAACTTGATTCAATTGAGCTGATTTCTCGACGAATATTTTCCTTTAAAGCCACATGAGATTGTGGATTGCCATTATTAACCCTCTCTTTGACGTAGCCCCATAAAAAATCCATGGAAGTTAGATTGGGCGACCTCGGTGGCCATGGATGTCGCCAAAGCGACTGATCAGTTTTTCGGAGACATTTTCCAGAAGCAAACTCATCGCAGCTCTGGCTGTGTGTGCAGTCACCCCATCCTGTTAAAACTACGCGTAAGAAGAGTACGATGGATGAGTTCGCAGGTTTAGCAAAAAGAATTCCGTTATCATGCGTCGATAATAACCGTTGACATTCGTCGTCTGGCCTCGAGAATTTTCGAAAAAAAATTGTCCAATTATTTCATGCGTGGATAAGGCACACTAAACAGTTACCCTGGGCAATGCACTGCTTTTTGCTGTTTCAATCGAGGATTGCGGGTTCTTGGAGACCAGTAACGGCAGCTTTGCTTGTTGACGTGGCCGTTTAAGTGAAAATGATCCTCGTCGCTCCAAAAAATGGGATTTACAGTGCGAAAACGCTCCAACATCGTTTCACAAAAATTGTTGCGTAAATCAATGTCACTTTCTTTCGGTTCTTGAACGATTTGAATTTTAAAAGGATGGAACTTCAGATCCTTTTTTAAAATTTCATGAATAATCGCTCTTGGAAGTCCCAGTGAGTCTGCTCTTTTCCGTATTGAAAGTAGCGGATTTACACTTAAACTTCTTTCAACCAGTTCAATGTTTCCTTGAAGGTCGACTGGACCCTGGCCGTGGGACATTCTTAGCCGAAGCAGTTGCGCGGAATCTCTGCACCCACGAACGAATAAAATTAACACTCTGTCCATCGCGTATTCGCCGAATACCGAACTTTGAACAAAATTGTTGACGAGCAATTACGTAAGAATCATTACTTTAAAAAAATGTCTCCACAGCGAACGCGCGATGCTCACTCGACCACTGTGACATCGCGACCGACAAGTCCGGACAATCGATAATTCCAACGGCGCCAAATAATCATATTTAAAAATATAAATTTGCCACCAGTAGCCCGTTTCTGTATTTCTCGCATCGTAAAATTTCCCGCATGAAACAAGTGAATTATAACAAAAACAGTGCAATATGAAACAAAAAATGGTTTTTCTCACATAAGTGTTTCTGTATATTTACTTTGGGAGAATTATCTGTCATTTAAATAATTTTCCAGCATTTATTGGAAGGATGTGAGAAAAAGTGTTTCTGTATTAATATTTTGCTATAAGTTTCTCACAAGAACTGTCAAAATAAGTTACATTTAAAATTGATGCGAGAAAAATTAAATTTAAAAAAATGGAGCACAAATTATGTATCTATGTACGCAAGTATGTGTATTATTTTTTTTTTATTTGAAGGGAAAGAATTTTAATGATGAAAATAAATAAAACACAATTGTTAAATTTTGTTATTTTAATTTTTTTAAATAAAAAATAAAAAATTAACAGTTTTCCTTCGAAATTTTGATTTTGCCCATAAATTTTTAAGCTGCCATGTTTTTAAAGATATCGTTTTTCTGTGGTGCTGAATATATAATCATACTAAACTAATTAAAATTATTTTATTTCGAAGACTGAATAATATCTTCACCAGAAAAAATCAGCAAATCGGCACTTTGCCAATTTTGGAACAAAAAATCGTCAAAATGACGATAGATCGACAAATCTGGCAGCCCTATTTTTATTATATCTATTTCTTTCGTTGACGTTTCGTTTGCATTTGACACTTAATTACTGGAAGTATTCCAGTTAAAATAGAATCTGTGTTGTCTGTTCTCACAATCAAATACAGAAACACTTTTTTCTCACAAATCGAGAAACGATGGAATTTTTTGTTTCACACTTAATGTGAGAAATTTTGCAATGCGAGAAATACAGAAACGATCTACAGACTCCCAAATAAAAATATTGAAATATTTTTTTTTTATTTATCACAGTGTAGTTGGCTTTCCAATACAGCAAGATATCTTATGAATTATAGTATTAGAATAAGATAGGTTAGACTAGACAGATAGGATATTAAGCAATAGTAGCGTACACAATTTAACTAAATAAAATAATAAAGTTTAATAATATAATAAATAGGTTTACAATCAAACAATAATAAAAATTAATAAAATACTAAATAATAATAATAAGTAGCGGCAATAATTTAACAGTATTACAATCTAATATGATAATGATAAACTTTTGGAAAAATAATCAGTAAGCAATTTTCTGAGTTTTATTGCGCTGCAAGTTGTTTGCAAATGATTTGGAAGTTGATTCCAGAGACGTATACTAAATATAAAAATTGGCGTTCTGATGCATGATTTCGATGACGAAATTGTATAAAAAATTTTCCTCTATTTTCCTATTTAATACCGCTTTTAGTTAACATTTTTAAAATATATATTTTGACTAGCTTTTGCCCGCAGCTTCGTTCGCACGGAAAATCCTCCTAAGAAGATACGGTTGAAAATATTTATCAGCTTGTTGATTAAAAGCCGTTTTTCAAATTTCATTAGTTTTAAAGATATCAATATTTTATAAAGACTTTTAGTTTTTCTATAATGCTTTTTGAACTTTTTTATTCTGTAGTTAAAGTAACTCTATGCACCAGAGCAGGATGGTAGGTCGTGGCCACGTAAAACTTGCCCTGTGAGAAGCAATCCCCTCTTATATCAATTTCTACTGTTTTCAAAGACTGACCCTGCAATTTATTAATAGCCATTGCGAAACATACCATACGAAAAGGTACTGCATAACATTCGTTGTTATTTGTACCCGTCAGGCGCGCATTCAGGAATGTACAAAATTTTTGGAAATCCCATCAAGTTTTTTTTTTTTTTGTTTTTTATAGAACCTCTAATCAAATTTTCAATAAGTATCCAAGTATTTATCCTAATAGTTATTGATTATATATTTCCAATGAAACATCTAGTTTACTGTATTAAAATACATATTATTCTACATTCAATCCCAGCAAGTGCCATCTATTTCCGAAAAATAAACGTTTGGGTTGAATATGCGAGCGGTTGAATTATTAATAAGCCTTAGTATATTCAATATTTTTATTTGTGCTATGATAATTATTTACTATATACATATGAATAAAACCGTTTTTCGTATCATATTTTCATAATAGTAGGATTTGAATTGGAATTTTATATGCATTGCCATTCTACCTTCACCAAAGAAGAATTATATAACTGTCAAATTTCAAGTGCATTAATAAGAAAAGTTCTTTGATATACAAAAATACATAAAAATGAGTGAAACAATGGTGAGTCCGTAATTTTTTTTTTAATATAATGTACCTATATAAGTATATATCATTACCTTCAGTCGAAAAGGATGTAGTCCAATGTATAAATTTTATAGGAGAGAGACACATTTTTCTAAGGTCTTTAGTTCTGAATATATTTGAAGTCTGTAAATCCAGTTTTGCTTCATTGATTACTCTTTATTGGCTTGCAAACCAACTAAAAATAATACATTTATGTTTTACGTAGCTCTTTGTGACTTATCACCTTTTCTATTATATATATTTTATACTTTAAATGTACATTTTAGCATGTCAATTTGCAAAAAATAAAATATAATATAAAATTATTTTATTTATTTCAATGATGACTGTTAACAAATATTCACAAATTTTTTTTAAATTTTCACATTTCAATGGGCCCTAGCGCTTTTTCTTTAGCATTTTTGGAATTACATCTTTAGCATTTGGATATACATATCGTTGCAAAACAAGAACTAGAAAAAAATATTTGTATTTTTTCTGCAAACGATGTATTTTTGTTAACTCTATTGAACTGCATCAAAAACTTAATTTTCAAAAATTGTGGCATTAGCACATTTACGGCTGAAGGTACATATGTACGTATGTATGAGCAGCCAAAATTATTTTTGTCTTTCCATTGTTATAAGCTTTAAAATTCCTTTCTAAATAAAAATTATTTAAATATAAAAATTAGCTGTAATCAACTTAAACCAGAATAATTATATATGTATCTTTAGATTAAAACCCAAACAGTTCGACTTAAATTCATTACTTAATTTTAAAATTAGTGAAGCATATTCCTTCTTCCAAAATTTTGTTATCAATTGCATAAGTTTTTTTTTTTTGGTCGAAAAATTGGTCAAACAATTTAGTATGATGTAGTCAAATAAATTGTTTCAAATAAAAAAAAAAACATTAAAAATAAATTAAATTATTTTTATAGCCAAAACATTTTTTAAAAAGATTAATTTATTTTAATTTATATTGAACTTATCTTATATTCTATTTTACCTTATTGTTGAGTTTTTATTTAATATAATATAAACATATCGTTTTTAATACACTTTAAAAACAAATTTTTTACTTGTTTTGTACCATAAAAAATTTCCCCCCCCCCCCCTAAGACTCAAGCTGGATCCGCGCCGGGTACTCGTGGTACACATATACGCCGATTCACCTCGAGTGCAGTCGGGTAATTTAATGGCCTCTTCTACGTTTTCATGTATGGCTTTCACGCGCAATGGGATTCCTTGCTCAACTAAGGCGGATTTAAATTCCTGAGTAGAATCTCGGGTGCTCCTTTGTGGACAGAAACAAATTTTGCCCCAATTAAATCATTAATCAAAAATAAAATCAGTTTTAGTTAAAAATGCAATCAAGTAAATTAAACGTTAATCAAGAAAATTAAACATTAATAAAGTTAATTAAACGTTTGATCAAGTGAATTAAACGTTTAAATGTTGCTGTTAATCCTTTTACTGGTGCAAATTAATAGTATCAATTAAACTTGATTAAACGTTTAATTCACTCGATTAAAGTTTTTATTGAAACTGATTTTATTTTTGATTAATGCTTTAATTGGGGAAAAAATTTTTTCTGTGTGAATAAGTTTATGAGACAGTATAAAAGCTGGGTTTAGTGTATTTAGGAACTCCACAGGATAGTGCAAGGCCTCATTACTATGAACCACATTATCCATGATGAAATAAACAGGTGGAATTACTACGCCAGGTGATGATTTCTTGTTCTTGCATTGTCTATGTCAAAGTTTTGTTAATTTTTACAAAAAGTCCACGTTTTGTGTTGTGATTACTGTATTTTAATAAAGTTTTTGATAGTTTAGACTTAAAATAAATTAGATATTGACTATAATTAAATAATAATTGGCTAAAAATATATTTACTATATCACGTTCAGCGGCAACTTTGATTTCTGTTTAATATCATTTTTGACGTTAGCTGGGACTAATTTCCATTTTTGTTGTAATTTTAAACCTGCATTATTTCACCATGTCAGTATCTACTGATTTTTAATCATATTCTGGCCTTTCAAAGGACTTTACCAAATATCATAAATGACTGTTGTCTGGTCGTTTTCAGGTGTAAAAATTGTTCGTTCGCACAGCCAATCCGCGTATTTGCTGAGTCTATTGTGTACATCTGGATGTATTAGACTTATTACTTCGTCAAGCTTAAGCACAACTATGACACGATCTGGTGGAATTGCCACCTTGCCTGCGGTTTAAGGATATTCGCCTTTTCCAATTTAAAGAAGTCCAGCGCCAACGTCACCCTTCAAATACACTCGCATAGCAAGTTAGAGTTTTCCTAAAAAGGGCCAAAGATTTGAGTTCCTTTTGGCGCTACCGGCAAAGTCTGACGGAAGTCTTCAACTAACAACAACGTAAATCCATCCATTATGTTATCGTGCCCTTTGATATATTTTAAAGTTCTGCTTACCGATTCGACACACTTTTTATTTGCCATCGTATTTTCATCTGCAATCGCACAATACTTAAGCCGCATTACTCTATTTTGAAATGTTTCAGATCGGAGTTTCGACATTAGTTACGTTTACCGGGCGAGTGAGCTTCCTTTTCTCCCTCCAATAGTGTTGCTGCGATTCCTGACGATACGAATGCTAAGGCGATTCCACGTTTACTGCTAACATTTGCTTATAGTAAACAGATAATGAAGGTTTTGCCAGTGCCACCAGGAACTTCCCTTCATTTCTCTATATTGGCGAGAATATGCTGATATATGAAATTTTCATACGTCAGTAGCACTTCACTATATTTCACCTTTTCTCTCCGACATTCTCTTTTTTTTGCACTTACACTGCATCCTTAATCAATGAGCCGTTGCGCACTAACTTGAAGTCACACTCCAGTTGCGGCTTAATGTCTTCCGAGAGGCTATATTTGTGTTTTTCTTAAAGGCTAAAATGATCAGAGAGTTGACAGAAAATAATCACTCAACGCTGCTTTCTCTACAGTAGAGCCCTAATGTTTGTTGTCCTCGATTATTCCAAGAACGTTACATGCGGAATAAAATATCGGATGAAGTACATGGTTCGCAGTAGAGATGAGCGATTCCGTGATTTTTAAGGAGCATCGTGATTAGTGAACGTGACTTAAAAATAACTGCTCCTTAAAGCTGTGATTGCGATTATTTGTTATTTTTCAGTTCTATTATTACAATTTTGTCCAAGCCATATGCACTAAAGGGCTGCATGAATAACTTCATTCATAAACATACTGAAATGTTTATCCAATGAAGTTCGTATTCAAATTACTGAACAAACTGTAGTTTTATTCATGCTACTAGCAAACACATTTCGTTTGATATGGCAAACACAAGCACTTTGTTAAGTGAAACGACTTTTTAGTTATAGAAAATTCAAAAAGTACCCCATGTAGAACGGAAAAGTAAAGGCTTTTTAATTACAATTTATTGATAATTTTTCATTCTTGACTGAGCTGAGAATTGATCCCAGGCCTTCACGGACAGGTTGCCCTGACTAGTTTTGGATTGTAACCACACAATCTCTTCGGAGGGGTTTGCCGTTTTACTCACACCGCCATTGAAGACGGATGACGTCAATAGTCAAACATCAATCTTTAAACCAACTGGTATTTTACCTTGGTGGATCGAAATTTGCTTTAGCCTGATTAAAATATCGAAATTTGGATTAAAAACCATTAACAGTTCAATAAATTAACTACAATACTAATTATTTTTAACAGCTAAGGCAAGGATAATTATTAATTCAAGGCAAATTTCAATCAACCAAGGTAAAATACCATTTGGTTTAAATATTGATGTTTGACTATTGACGTCATACGACTTCAATGGCGGTGTGAGTAAAACGGCAAACCCCTCAGAAGAGATTTTGTAGTTACAATCGCAACTAGTCAGGGCAACCTGTCCGTGAAGGCCTGGGTTCAATTCTCAGCTCTGTCAAGAATGAAAAATTATCAATAAATTGTTATTAATTTTATGTTGTAAAATTCCTGTCTTCATAAAAATAATTTAATGAAAATTAAATTCAATGAACTTAAGTCTGATTAAAATATTGAAATTTGGATTAAGAACCATTAACAGTTCAATAAATAAAACAATTTCTTTTATGTGAAAAGTTATTGCATCAGAAAATTAATTGATGCAATAATTTGGTGCAGAGCTGCGGCATCACTGCATAAAAAAACTGTTGACATATAAGAGTGATGCCAAGTTTCTTGCAAGGGATGCTTATACGAACATTCAACTTGATGCGCAACAACTGCGTTGACGAACGTACCTATTGTTATAAGTTCTCGAGAATTTAAAAAATATTATCCGCGGAACCACCATAAGTACCAACAAAGTGTACAAAAATTTCACAAAAAAAAAACTTGTTTGTGTAATTTCATATAATTTTAAACAATTTTGAGCGAACTTTCTTGCTACTTTTTTGTAAATTGATGGTAACACTGCTCTGTAATATCAACAGTATATAAGTATGTTCCAAATATTTTGAATCCCTTTAAAGTTAAACATTTATTCATTAAAAATAACCAACGAAAAGTAAAAGCTGTAAAGAGAAAAAAAATATAATAATTTTATCACTTTACAAAAGCTTAAAGAAAATTGTTATTTAACTTTATATTTTGTTTCTGTTGAAAACTTTGCTCTCAGGCATATTTCGTTTATTTTTAACAAAATATAAGTACTTTATGACCTAATTTTCGAACATCAACAAAATTATCTAATAAACTTTTAACTTACATATAAAAAGAACTGGCTCTGCAATTTTATTTTGGAACATTTTTACTGAGTTTTTTTCTGCTTGTTAAATTTGTCTTTGGATTTTTATCAATTTTGTTGCAAATAAATTTTCTACTTAGATATTTTTATATATTTTTTTCTCATTCTATATTTCAGGGAAATGGCGTTGATGGCAACGTTAAGAGTATTGTCAATAAACAATACAACAGCCCAGTTGGCATTTATAGCGATGAATCTATTGCAGAAACCCTCTCGGCTCAGGCTGAAGTTTTGGCTGGTGGTGTCCTTGGGTAAGTTTGAAAGAACTAAATATAGAACTTTAATAGTTTTTAGTAAAAGTTTTTTTTTTTTTTTTTTTTTTTTTTGTAAAAATTGCACACTTGTTAATAATTTTCAATTTGTTTCAAAAAAGTCTTTTAAAAATTGCAAGTTATTTTCTCAAAAATATTGTTGCATGAGGGAAAAAAATTTAAAGAAAAAATATAAACACAATTTCAAAATTTTGTGTTGTATTGCTGCAAAAATGTTTAGTAAATAAAATAGGCAGGAGCGTCATTTAAATATAAACTTAAATTTCTAAACTTGTAACTAATAAAGGAAAAATTGGGGAGTGAAGGTGAATTTATCGTATATTTCATCCTTTTTTTTCAAGATTCTCTATAGGGAATAAAACGCAAAATTTTTATATTCATAGGCCCCCCCCCCCTTTGCTTCGAAACTCTTTCATATTTCGTCAGAATTCTAACTTCTAATTTTTTTTCTTTTCATATCGCGTATTTGCACTTTTGCACCCGTAAGTTTCTTTCTATTTTAAAAGGGCCAAAGTTAAAATGTTGCTAAAGTTTGTTTTCATTTCAAAAAAAAAAAAAAACTAAAACTAAAACTTTCTCTCACTTTCTGTGTTGGCTGTTAAGGGACTCTAATATGTGTTTAGTTGTTATTACTGCTACAATAAAAAAAGCGAGCATATTGATTACGTCATACCATTTGCAACACAATGCATTTATATTCTGGATCCGTTTCACGTTCTAAAACAATCCTGCAATCTTTTTTTTGTTTTTTTACTAATTTTAACTAAAAATATATTCTTACGATCTGGGGCCTATTTTACTAAACTACAAGTTCATAAATACAAGCGTTTTTGCCTGTAAAATTGTGAACTTGTGAGAATAATTGTGTTTCTTAAAAATGCAATTACAAGTTTGTGGCTTCAAGTGAATTTTACAAGTTAAAAGTCTACAAGTCAAACTTCTACAAGTGGTTTTGTTTCACAAAACTAAATTTACATTTGTACACTTGTAGAATTGTAGAAGAAAAGCTTAGGGTCGATGGAGACGCTCAGAAAAAGTTTTACAAGTTACATGTGAATGATAAATTGAATTAAAATTTGATTTTTAACTAGTTTTTAATAAAAATTTCTTCAAATAAACACAAAATCCAAAACTTTTTATATTAATTAGAATTTATTATTTATTTTGTTTATTTTTAATTATTTATTTTTTTAAATATGTGATTATATGTAATAAAACAAACTATATCACATTGTTTGCTTATTAGAAATTATCGATAGGCGGCAACACCACTAATCATATATTATAAACAAATAATAGAATCTGGGAATTATTTCTTTTCATAAGCTACTTTATTATATTCAACATTTTTTATTTTTCGAATTTATTCTATGAGCTAAATTTCAGTTATGTATTTTATAATAGCTCCATTCCTTACATTTTTAGGACTCTATACATTACCAGACTATTATCTTGTATCTTCCTGTTACATTTTACTTTAGCTATCCTTTGGATAGCAGTGAAGTATATTGTATGTACAGAAAAATTTACAATTATTAGCGGGCCAGAAAATGCATTACATTCGGCTGGTGTCTACAAGTTTACAAGTTACAATCACAAGTCTAATTCTTACAAGTGCTGATGAATTGTGTTTCATTAAAATTTTTACAACACTTGTAACTTTTTGCACTTGTAAACTACAATTTCTACAATTACAAGTGCTTCTATATATTGTGATATTAATTTTACAATTCTAATTTATTATTACTTAAAATGCTTAAATATCCTATAAAACGCAATATAACACATTTTAATAATATTTCTTATTTTTTAAACCCAATCTATCGGAAAATGTGCGGGGAGCGATAACAATAAATACTTTTGCAATTATGGGTACTCTAATGTATATCGATAATTTGTTTTGATTGTTATCACACCACTAATCAATGAAGTTTGTGTTTAAACTTTAAAGTAATGTCAAATCAACGTAATAAAATTTGTGTGGTGCGGAAAATTTTAGCTGCCAAAGACGTTCTCTTTGGTAAGTTTATCGCTAAAGATAAAAATGAAAGAGTGGGAGAACGTGCGTATAAGGTGTCTTGCACTTGGACTGATAACAAGTGCAATAGACTTCAAATACGTGCGTGAAGTTTTTTAGGCAAACATCAAAAAGGCGACACTAGTAAGTCGGTTTTACATAGTGATAATATTATTTGTTTATAACATATGATTAGTGGTGTTGCCGCCTATCGATAATTTCTAATAAGCAAACAATGTGATATAGTTTGTTTTATTACATAAAATCACATATTTAAAAAAATAAATAATTAAAAATAAACAAAATAAATAAATAAAAGCTAATTAATATTAAAATTTTTGTTCAAAAATAGTTAAAAATCAAATTTTAATTCAATTTATTATTCACTTGTAACTTGTAAAATTTTTTCTCCAATTCTACAAGTGTACAAGTGAAAATTTAGTTTTGTGAAACAAAACCACTTGTAGAAGTAAGACTTGTAGACTTGTGACTTGTAAAGTTCACTTGTAGCCACAAACTTGTAATTGTATTTTTATGAAACACAATTATTCACAAGTTCACAATTTTACAGGCAAAAACACTTGTAATTGTGAACTTGTAGCTTAATGAAATAGGCCCCTGTTTCTCAAAACTACAAGTTACAATTCCACAAATAAAGAACATTAAAAAAAGCAACAATTTTACAATGTTTGATTTTGTTTCAAATGTATTTTACTTGTAGATTTGTAGTTTTCAGAAACAGGGCCCAGGGGGCAAATTACGGCATTCGATATTGATCGAAATATCCATTTCAATTATATTCTTCACTCTATCTGATCTACTTATTATTTATACTTCCTATATCCGACCGAGAATGGAGTACAACTCTCATGTGTGGGTCGGCGATTTAAAGTCTATTTGGGGGAGATGATCATTGGTGACAGTAGCGTATCCAGCTCTATTGACTCCCTTGAGCACTGTAGCAATGTGGGTTGCATTTGTCTGTTTTATTCGTTACTACAACGGAATTTGTGCTGATGTAATTATGGATCTGGTTGCTAAAACATGTGCGTTTGTTCGTAATACACCTTTTTTTCTCAAGAGCCTTTTCTTTTGTGGTCGATTGGGCGCTCCACTGTTCAACGTATTACCGGGAAAATATGGTTTTTGGCCGGACTTTTTGTATGTGCAATAACCTTGCTAAGTTCAAGTCGGCTGTCCATAAGCACTTCTCCCTCTATCCGCCTTCGCAAAACCTATTTCCCTAGTTCCAACACAATGCAATGAATTACTAGGGGTCATCTCTGAGTGCTGGTCCTAACAAACAAAATTATATGGTAATTACGATCGTTATCGAATGCCTTGGTTATCCATAATTTCTAAAATTCGTCACATATTGGATGTATTACTTAAAAATGGTAGATAAGCAACAGATGGCGTACTTTCGTACACATGGTTTGTGTCTTTAATAACTTATGTATATCGTCGGCTTAATCTGCAAACATGCTAACTCCCTTTCAACACAATTTACAGGAGAGACAAAAAACTTTTTTATTTCATATTTGCCGCTGGAGAAAAGTTTTTCTTAACAAACATTTTTACACACTTCAAGACTCAAATTGAAGAAGAACTACATGCTGGTCGACGAGGCGTATCTTTTTCTACCACAAGGTTTTAAAATCTCAATTTAATTAAAAAGTGGATTTAGCAGGTTTGCATATTAAGCCGACGTTATGGTATTTTGGTGAATAAACATCTCTTGTTTATTCTCAATTCGCTATTTAACGGTACAGTTTAAACACCAAAGAACAAAAATTACGAATTTTGTGCCAAGAAAGCTCTATTTTCGAAATGCTATAATTTAAAGACAGGTGCAGCTAAATCACATCAAGTGCTCATCGGAAAACTTGCAATATTGTTACGTTACTGCCTTTTCAATAACGTTTTTGGTTTATTTCCTTTATAATAAACCTCTTGAGTTCTTTTCTTGCAACTTTAATAAAATAATATTAACACAACACTTTTCACAATTCACTGTCGCTTTCGCAACCTTTATTTACAGCTCTTAGAAACTAACTCACAATTGCGATCTCTATTTGTGATCTGCACACTTAAACGTTTGTACTTATAACGACAAGAATTTTCCCCGCGTGATGCGATACTCGTATCAATTGACAAAGTCTAAACTAATTCTGACTTAATGCCATCTTTTGCGAATCTACTTGTACTCTAGTCCAAACGTAAAGATGACTAGAATATTCGAGCCATGACGTCTAGATGGCTCTGGAATGTTCGACCCCTAACGTCTATAATGTTAATTAAACTTTTGAATCTATAGTTATCTACATTAACATTGTGCTGAATTTAAATTGAGCTATTATACATCAGTAAACTAAAGTATACTTTAAGGCTTAATCGAATGTTCGAGGAATTACAGTGGGGTTGAAGTACAATTATGCATAACAAGTTTAACATAACATATGTACTAGAAACATCTGTACAGTGATTTTTAAAAGTAGAAATATGCATAATTAAGACAATAAAAATTTAAACTAATAAAATAACTCACAAACACAAGATAACTAATAAATTAAACAAAATCTTAACTAAAGCTACTTTCGTAACAATATCAAGCATCTACAGTACTTTTCGCTTATAGTCACATCCTTTAGTTGCAGCCAAATCGTGGACCATCACGCTAATATGACTACAAGCCAAATTCACATATATGCCACTGTGAGGCATATAAGCGAATTCGA
This sequence comes from Pollenia amentaria, assembly GCA_943735925.1. Taxonomy (NCBI): domain Eukaryota; kingdom Metazoa; phylum Arthropoda; class Insecta; order Diptera; family Polleniidae; genus Pollenia; species Pollenia amentaria. Next base: position 173,582,802 of record OX031010.1, on the reverse strand, counting down.
ATATTATCAATTTATGTGAATAAAGAAAATAAAAAAATTATATTTATCACACTGACAGCAGGCTTATGGTTTTGCAACAGAGTTGCATACTGTATAAAAAATAGTCAAAATAATAATAAGAAATTTTATCCCTAATACCAAAGACAAACACTAATTTCTTTCAAGTGGAGAGTTACTGACAATTACCAAACGATGTAATTCTTAGTTATTTTATATGGTTTTTGATTTCGTAAACTAAAAACAAGTAAATACATGTTGCTAGTCTGACTATACCGCTAATAATTACTTTTGCCATTGCTAGCCGCTGATAGGTGGAATATATCGTCGGTTTAATATGCAAACCTGCTAAATCCACTTTTTAAGTAAATTCAGATTTTGATGCCGTGTGGTAGAAAAAATACGCCTCGTTGACCTGCATGTAGTTTCTCTTCCATTTGAGTCTTGAAGTGTGTAAAAATGTTTGATAAGAATAACTGCTTCCAAGCTGCAAATATGATATATAAAAAGTTTTTTGTCTCTCCTGTAAAATGTGCTGAATGGGACTTAGCAGATTTGAATATTAAGCCGAAGTTATGGCAAAAGCGCTTGCTAAATGGACTATAGCGTAAATACTTTCTATTAAATTTTCTTCTACCGGCAAAAATAAATTTAAAACGGACTATATGGCTAATGTGACTAAGAACGGTAGTGACTATAAACAAAAAGTACTGTATTCAAAACGTTTGCAAACAAAATGTTCATCCAAACGCATTAAAATTAGGCACACGAGGAACGTTCGAGAGACAATGTTATATATCCGTACCATAAAAAAATATCATTATTGCAGTGAGATATTTCCAAGCAGCCGCATCCACGACAAAGCCAAATAAATATACATGACACCGAAATATTGCTAAGTATTTTAACACGCTGCTGAAGTTGGGCCAGAAGACCACAACTGTTTTGTTCAAAGCGAAGATTCGCTATTAAGCATCCCGAATATTAAAAATTCATAAAAAAAATAGGAAAATAAAGATTAGGAAGTTCTTTCACACATACCTTTTAGTTAAGAACTTGGACCGTACGATTACCATTTGTTTCGATCGCAGCAGAAAGCTATCACTGGAATTGGCTTTAATCCAGAAAAACTTATCAGAAGGTGGCTTGGTTCGTTCTTGGCTTCAAAAAAGATAGTTGTTCTTCCAGCTCGGAAGCCATATGCTGAAGAAGATAAGAAAAGTTCATTGCTAACATTTAATAAATTTATATTGTTTCAATATCCGCTTGAATTTGTTTGCACTTTTAATGAAAGGATACCATCTATTGAAGCGAATGGGATTGAATCTTAATTTTAACTTTCAGAATTATTTTTTTTACCCATTTCTGTAAACAAAATAATTTCGGAAGGAAAAACCTTTAATTGTAATTTATTCAACGTAGCGAATCCCATCATTATTTATTTACGACATACAAAAGAAACTCCGAATGAAAGCATTTATTAGAATGGTGTCCACTCAAGATAAAGTAGTCGTTTGGATCAATAGGTTTGTGATATCACTTAAGTTCATTATTTTTACTCGACCTAGTAAAACAAGTCTTTTAACATGATAAAAGAAACGAAATTAAACATAAATACTTTATAGACTTAGATTAAGAATAAGGACGAAATTAAACACAAATACTTTATAGACTTAGATCAAGAATAAGGACCCAATGGCTTTATTTTTTTCACCTTTTACCCATAAAAAGTTTTTTCATAAAAAAGATTTGGGCACTCTAGACCTCGCAGAAAAATATCAAGAGAAATGTGCTATTAACTTCAATTATAAGGTAATCTTGGTACCAAAAATTCTACCCAGCCGAAAAACGGACCCTTATGCTAGGAACACAACTGGGACGAACGACGAATTTCGCCCAACACGACGAATTTTTCCGTAAAAATTCGCTGAGTAAATTCGTCGTATGAAGCACAATAACGACGAATAGCTGGCAGCTTTTATAATTGAGAAAGTTGATTACTGTTTGTGCAAAGAGAGAGAAATAGTGTGACCATATTCAAAAAAATAATGCTTAAAAATAAAAACATAATCAAAAACACAACTAAAAACAATTTTTATAGCAAAATACTTTGTATACTTATTTTATGTGTTATAACAATAAAAAAAAAAACCATTATTAAAGTAAAAAGTAACTTTATTTACTAAACTACTTCTTAACTAAAACCAAACATGGTCACCTAGTACTGATTTGTTCGTCGTTCGCCGGCGTATGAAATAGAATTAAATCTATTTAAAGTTCGCCGCGTCTGGCGAATTTTCGCCGGCGCCCGGATTGTGTGCATTTTCATTTACACAAACGTCTTTTATTTTTGGCGACGAATATTCGCGGCCAAAAATTCGTCGTTCGCCCCAGTTGTGTTCCTAGCATTACTCTTACTTCTTTAGAATGAATTTACACCAGATGAAAATATTAAATACAAATATGTTAGTTCGAAAACATGTGTGGACCATGTTGTTACCGGTTGTTTAGTAGAATAGCCACACCATACAAGAAGATCCCATTTTAGGCAATTTTAAGCCACTATTTGTGGGGAAAATATCAGCTCTAGGCCCTATATTCAAAAGATCTCTCATCGCGGTTTCAGATACAATTTTGATCGATTTTCAAACAAGCTTGAGGTATTGGCTGAGGTCTAATCACCGCATACGATATCGAGCAAAATTTATCAAAATTTTTTATTTTGGTATCATCAAATGTAAAAGTATCGTAATTTGAGATGATAGCATTAAATATCGGGTAACAAATTACATTACATCTCTTGAGCTTTCATTCAATACCTCAGTGTCTATCGTTTGCAGAAAAATACGATAGTTTACTCGATACGATAGTTAACTGATGGATATCGAATGCGGTGACTAGACCCCTGAACTTTCACTACTTTTATTTAAAACGGCAGTAAAAATGCTCTCATTCAAGACACATAAAATTCCCAGGGGAACTAAGTGTAGGCATCCTCCCGAGCAAGGCAGGAAAATAATTCGAAAAAACTTATTCATAGTTTGATGGTGTTGAATGAAACTTTTTCGGTCTAACACTATTCGCTGCAGTCTATTTATTTTCCTCTAAATTTTTCTCTAAGGATTTTCGAATATGAAAGTGAAGTTTCCCTAAGTTTCACCCTTAACAATTTAAAGCAGCAACAATAACGCTAACAACAACAAAGGAAACAATAGCAATAACTAAAGCTTAACCTAGAAAACTCAACAAGAACAAAGGCAACAAAAAAAGAAGATTGAATGAGTTGAAGCAATAACAACATATTGTTTAAGTACAAGTAACTAGGTTCATAGTTAGTGCATTTTGCACACAACACAATTATATAACAGTACATATTCTTATTGCCAGCACATGCATACGCATATGTTTAAGTGTTGCATTGTATCTCATTGTAGTTCGCTTGTGGTTGCAACCTCAGAAACATGTTTTTTATGTCTTATTGTTTAATTTGTTTTTTTTTTTAAACCATAAACTTAAATTAATTTTCTTAATGCCTTTAAGCCAATTCTTTTTTGTAGGTGTGTGTGTGTTTTTTTTTTTTTTTTTTTGTGGTAGTGAGTGCAAGTATCCTCTTCAGGTTTTGTTACTGATAAAAAAAATTATTTTTTAAGCGAACAAAAAAAAAGTAGGCTACAATAAATATGCAAACTAATGTTATTGCCTTTGGGGAAGGGGAGTTTTAACAAGAAAAAAATGTGCGTTCCTTAAAGTATGCTACATATTTTTTCTTATTTAAAGAGCTTGTTAAATAAATTTCTACAGTATATTACGAATTCATTTTGTTCAAAAAGGGAGGGCAATTTATTTAACTATGTAAATTGAAAGAAAAAAAAAGTGAAATTTGTTTAAGGGAATTTTTAAACAATATATTCTGTAATTTCAAAATGGAAATTTTATTTTACAGTGCTTACATAAATTCAAGGTTTAGTAAAGCTAATCTTATTTTTAGTGATTCGTGTTTACTAGAGTTGTCCATTTAAAATTAAAAAATGAATTTTCTCTACCTTATACTGAAATTCTTAAAAGAGCATTAATATTATATTTTTTCCAAATAAAAGAATTACACCTAATTCTCTTTTTACACGAATTATTTTTACACGAATTTTCATTTAACACGAGTTAAAAAGTTAACATTTTTCTCTTTTTACACGAATTGTTTTGTTTTAACACGATTTTAAATATTCTACAAATTCTTTTTATAAATTTTTATTTTTTATGTTCTATGATTTTTTTTTATTCTCACTACTCACAAATTACACATTTCAATTAATTTAACGGTATGGCAATCCGTTTATGTCGATTATATTTATGCGTATGTATTTTGTCTTTGAGTGGGATTCCCCGAATTAAACATAAAGTAAAAATGCAATGTATTATGTACGCAAATTAGTATGGTTTTGAGAATAGAAAAGAAAAGACGTTTAATTGCTGTAAAGTTAGTGCTCGTACAAATTTATCAACTCAATAACAGGTAAGTTTTAAATAATTTCCAAATCGCTGCATTATTAATTATAATTGAAAATCAGAATTGTGTTTAATTATAACTATTTCTTAACTATTGTATATTGGTAGCCCGGTCACAATGTCACATAAATCACCTGTAATAAATAAGAGGAAAGCCATTAGTCTTGATACTAAAATTAAAATTTTAGATCAACTTGCAACAGGACAAGGTGCAACGGCTGTAGGAAACCATTTTGGTATTCATGAAGCTACCATAAGAACGATTAAGAAAAATGAAACTGCGATTAGAAAATCTGTATGTTCTGGAACAAAAATAAGTGCTAAATCATCGTCATATATAAGAGATGTTGTCAAAGAGAAGATGGAAAAAGCTTTGGTAATATGGATTGAAGATAAATCACAAAAAAGAATACCAGTAGACGGAATGACTATCAAGCAAACAGCATTAAGAATCTATAAACATATTAAAGAAATAGAGCCAAGCACTTCATCTCAGTCAAAACAACCTGAATTTTCAGCAAGTACTGGTTGGATGACAGGTTTTCTTAAAAGACATGCTCTCCACAATATAAAAATTAAGGGAGAAACTGCATCTGCAGATGAATTGGCTGCTAAAGAGTTTCCTCAAAAACTTTTAAAAATTATTGAAGAGGGAGGATACACCCCAGATCAAGTTTGGAATGCAGATGAAACTGGTCTTTTTTGGAAAAAAAATGCCCAGCAGAACTTATGTTGCAAAATCACAGAAAACTGCCGGTGGTTTTAAAGTAGCAAAGGACCGTATTACACTATTGTTTTGTTCCAATGCGTCAGGAGAACGAATGTTAAAACCGCTGCTAGTAAATCGTGCTTTAAAACCACGTTCTATGAAAGGTATTGATTACAATAAATTGCCAATTCACTGGATGGCAAACAAAAAGGCCTGGGTGACCAGTGCAATCTTTACAGAATGGTTTCAGAACTACTTCATCCCAGAAGTTAGACGCTACATGAACGCAAAATGTTTAGAATTTAAAGTTCTTTTAATTATAGACAATGCACCTGGCCATACGGTTGTGGAGCACCCAAATGTTCAACTTTGTTTCCTACCGCCCAATACTACATCCTTAATACAACCGTTAGACCAAGGAATAATTGCTACATTTAAAACGTACTACATAAAACGTTCATTCCAATACGTGCTAGACAAACTAGATCAAAATGAGGAATTAACAGTCATTGATGTTTGGAAACAATTTTCTATTATGGACTGCGTTAACCATGTTGGGAAAGCGTTAGCTGAATTAAAGCCATCAACTTTGAACTCATGTTGGAAAAATATTTGGCCAGATTGTGTCAAAAGCAAAGATCCTGACATCCATAATAACGATGAATTTGCTGACATCATAACATTGGCACATACAATTGGTGGAGATGGTTTCGATGACCTGTCATCTGCAGATATAGAGGAATTGTTAGTTGATCAAAGCTTGAGTGAAAATGAAATTATAGACCTTAGCATTGAGACTCATCATAACAACGCACAAAGCGATAATGACGAAGAGGATATTCCAGTTTTAAATGCAACTCTAATTAAAGAAGGTCTTGATATTGCAAGGAATTTAGGTAATCATTTTGAACAACATGATCCTGATAAGGAACGAGCTGCGAAATTTCAACGTGAACTGAAATTATTAACGTCATCTTACAGGGAACTTTATAAAGGTTTATCACGCATTCAAACACAATCTTTAATAACTGATTTCATTCCTAAAACTAATGACTTATCAACAATCAAAAATACTGATAATAATAGAGACATAATTTCCCAAAATGATGAACAAAATAGATCTAGTGAGAGCAGTGATATTGCAGCCTTACGCAAACGTAAACGATTATTGTCGGAAAGTGACAGCAAATAAAAGTTGTTTATGTTTATATTAGTTTTCCTTTTTTATATTAATGAATTTCTGATATTATTTTCTTTTTTCCAAATCATTATTTTTTTTTTATAATATATGTATGTATTTAAGATATTAAAATGTGTAAGCACGTTAAATAAATTCTCAAGTAAACTTTAACAAAAATTTTTTATTGTTGTTTATTGTACTTTTACGTTATTTTTTAGGTCTGGAACCAATCTACTATTTTCATCTTTGGCTAGTATCTTTTTTTACACGAATTTTTTTTTACACGAATTTATTGGGAACGTATCTATCGTGTAAAAAGAGAATTGGGTGTACTTGTTTATTTCAGTGTATGAAAACAAGCTAAATATTTCGGAAACGTTTGCAAAGTGTACAAAAATTTTATAAATTTTTTAATCGTTTTTTACATCAGCAAATCTAAAACAGATGTGTGAACATAAATACAACTACAAATATAGTAAAATCCTTTATTTTAATATCGCATGCCGATAAAATATCAGTTAAAAAATATCGCAGGCGATAAAAATATTCCAAAAAAAATGCGAATATTTTCACTAAATTTTAAATTTTAATGAAATTAATTTTTTTTTTATACATATATATATTTCTACACTGAATAAATTATCAGTAGTTCTTTATCAATTAAAAAAAAAATTGTTTAAAAAGCATTTCAATTTAATTACTGTGATAATTGAATCGATTATTTTTTTAGTTGAAAGAAAATTAAACATATAATTCTGGTTTTATTAACATTTTAGTTGTTTTTAAATAAATTTAGAATTAAAATATTAATTAAATAATATTAAATCTTAATTGATTTTTTGGTTTAAAATAAAACCACTTAATATTACGCGTTTACTCATTTTTTCTACATATATGAATTAACCAAAAATTTTTTATTTATAATAGTTGCCAGAAAGGTTAATAAGAACATAACCGCCTGCCTGCCTGTTACAAAAATACAAAAAAAAAAAAACAAAATGGACTGTCAGCTTCTTTTTTTTTCTATAAGCGATAAGTACTGTAACATATTGTTTGAAACGGCAAAGTTTTTTGATTTTTTATTTAAAATTAAAAATATCATTTATTGAGAAACATTATCCGAATTATAAATTTGTACAATTTTTAGTAATCAATATAATCATTTTGGTAATAGGTGCAAAATCAACAAATTGTTTGCTTGATTCTATGAATTTGGAGATTAGAGAAAATTTGTAAATTTCTGGGTATTTGTATTAAAAACTGATTGAATATTTCATCAGACATTTAATTTTAAAATTTCGAAAAATTTTAATTAGAGTAAAATTCTCGTGATTGAGTTTTGTGAAAAACAAGGCCACTGTGTCCAAACCCTTCCGTTTGCAGCGAATCAAACCCATTTGAAAATGAAGACAATAGAATAATCTATATAATTTAATAACATTATTTTACAAAAGTAATTGTAAATATTTGAAAAAACGTTTGCAAATAAGATTTTTTTTTTAAAACCACTTTAAGATAGTTGTTCTGCCACCTTTTTTTTTTTAAATTGTTGACATGTTAAACAATAAACAAAATTTAATTATTATTGTCAAATATTCACTTGAAAGTTAAGTATTCATATGCTCTTATATAGAAACAAGATTTTCTTTAAAATAAATGAACCCCCGCATTGAATTAGTTCCAATTTTAGTCAAAGAGATTCTCAAATTGGCATAGCAATCAGAAATTTATACAGATAAATGAACTTCTTAGAGTGTCCGGCGGTTGTCTTGCAAAGACCTAGATTTTGCGTTCTGAAATATTTCATATAAAATTTTTAGAATCTGTATTAAAACATTTTTAAGTGAGGCCAAGTGTTTTTTTTTTTAAATTTACAGGCGAACTTCGAAAACTCGAATCTCCATTATCCCAACAACATTTTGACTTTATATTAGAAATATATTTTTTGTTATACATAACTATTTCAATTTTTCGAATGTGTTCAGTGAACCAAATTTCAATAAAAAAGCTTTCTTGCAAAAGTATATTTACATATCTATAGCTTTAATGTTCTCCAAAGGTTGGCTTAAGCAAAAATGTATGTGAAATATTGATGTGAAATATAGAACTATTGCAAAAAAGCTTTACAAATCGAAATTTGATTCATCGAACACATTCGAAAAATAAAAATGATTAATATAATGAAAATAACTTATAAAAATAAATATTTTTGTTAAAACAATTGAAAACTAATAATTTAACGTTCCATAAATTGAACAATTTGTTTAATGCCTCTGCTTTTAATTTATCAAGGCAACACAAGGCGAATTAATACAGGTGACCGCATCAGACAGTGGGAGTGATTTTAATATTGCACCCGACATACGCATATTTGATAACTTCGAGTTCTACAATTCACATGCATACATTTTCGTGAGAGTTACAGCCGTACCTAAGCAGGAACGGAAAGCGTAACATTTTCTTCCACTTAGATTTTAAGGCGATGATATGCCATACCTGAACAATAACGTCAATGTTGTGTCATCAACAGTAGCTTAATAAAACTCACATTTTAGAAATAAAAAATCGAGATAAACCCGCTAGATGGACCAAAAATAGCTTAATTGCCATTATTAAATTACAATTGCGGCCAACTTCACTCTTAAACGCCCTATTTAAATCGGATTTACCAATCGCAAGGCGTTGACGACGCGCCATTGAGGTATGCTTCATACAAAATGTATGGGCATGACAATTTTTGACAACTAGAACACGCGTGCCACTTTGATTTTGGTATGGCTGGCTAACTTCGAGGTATGAAAATTAAAGTTACGGAGAGAGAATTGTAAGTTATTTACTCTCTTAACGCTACTGCTACCCGGATTTTTTTGCGGTAGAGTAAATATGAGCTACAAAATTTCGAGTTGCGGAAATTCGACGGAATATATTTTCTCTCTAATAGTCAGTCAAGTTCTTTTTTTTTGTTATTCTAGAATTTATTTTAAATAAAAGAAAATACCCATATCCCATATGTCTGGTATAATATCTTGGCGTAAAGAAATATTGAAAAAAATTTTGTTGAGACAAATAAATACTTAACAGCTGAATAAACAATTTATTCGGTGCATAACCTAAATGTAGTGATCATTTTGATATTTACTGTAATTTTAAATTTAAGTGAAATAAATCATAGCATATCTTAAGGTCTTAATAATAATTTTTCTTTTCTTTTATATACGCAGTGTTAACTTCAAGAAAAACGAAAAGGAATACCAGGCCGATAAGTCTGAAGTTTTGAAATTCTTACGTGAAGAAGAATCTGGCCACTCTACACCAGGTAATATAAGCGATTACTATAATTTGGCAATTATTTTATATTGCATTAATAATGGAGAGAATTTGTTTAGACTAGATGATGGCGAGGAATTGTAAAATTTAAAAATAGAAAATTTTAAGACAACACGAATAGATTTTGGCAGCTTTCCTGCGATTTGTAATAGGATTTTTTTTTAAAATTTACTCAAAAAGACCTTGAAAACTTGGAAGAATAATTATCTATTGAAAATATTGATAATGCACTTTGTTATTTTTACTATAAATTTTTCTTTTCTATTTCCATTCTCTTTTTATGTCTGTATGTGTTGTTTTTGTTTTGTTTATCATTCCAATGTCTTGAATTTGTTGTATATTCATGTCCAAATCGTGCAACTTAATAATGGTGGCCCATCACAAACACACAAACTCTATGACTGCTGCATTTCGTCGAACAATTAATAATGACACTCTCTCAAAAATTCCATTTCAAATGACAAAAAAAATGAAAAAAAAATAAAACAACAATACCGAAAAAAAAACACAAACAACAGCATTCAACAACCATCCATATCAAGAACCCCAACAACAACATCAACATCAACAACACCAACATCAACAACACCAACATCAACAACACCAACATCAACATCAGCAACACCAACACCAACAATACCAACAACAACATCATCATCATCAGCCACAACAACAACAGTCAGCCACTAGACACGTTACTGCACCAGTAACCCAACCAAAACCCCCAAGCACTGGTGGTTTGCCAACTGGTCAAAATATCTGTGCTGAATGTGAACGTCTCATTACGTAAGTTTTTCATATCTTTCTATTTCATTTTTTTTTTTCTATTCAACTATTCATTGCAAAAAAAATATATAAAAAAAAGAATCATACAAAAAACAATGAGAAATTCTACTAAAAATACATAAAAATAATTTTTTTTTAGCGAAAATACGAACAAAAAAACAACAATTAAAATTTGAAATCAAACAAATGCATTCACTCATCATTAATGAAAATATGTATTATTTTTTAGCACAATGGTCATTTCAATTTTATCATTTGTAATAGTTTTTTACTATCGGCTATGTTCTGTAAATCGAAATGAAGTGGATTTAAAATCTTTTTAAACTTCATAAAAATATTCCTAATTATACACTTCAAACTTTTAGTACCAATTATATTTACAAGAACAACTCTTTATAACAGGAGAAACAACAGTCATTTTATTAATAATTGAAATCGAAATCTCATTCGATTTCAATTCCACTTCATTTCGATTTGTAAAACATGTATACATGTAAACATATCGTCGGTTGATTATTTAAATGTCGTATGTGGATTTTTTGCGGTTTTGAGTTAAGATCGATTCCTTAGGTTTTCCGACCTGATCTTTTATTTGGCGTAATCAGTTTTTCGATACCTCATACGGTTTTCGAGATATGGAGTGTTGAGTTTGTCGTTTGTGGTATTTGCTGATGCAATTTTCAAATTAAATGTGTTCAACTCAGTTTACTCGAAACTATCGGAATCCACATACGACAATTAAATTATCAGCCGACGCTATATCTTTTATTAAAAATTAAAAAAATAAAAAATAAAATTTCGTTAACAAAACATAAATATTTTTAAAATTTTAAATTGTATTTTAAACAAAAAAAAAAAAAAAAAATTCGGTAAAACTTTCGTTAAAGTAACTAATAAATACTTTTATTAAAGCACTGATTTAATGCACAAATTACATGAACTCAATGAACAAATAAAGGGTGTTCAGTTAAGCCCGATAGGTCAACATTTGCAAATGATTTCGGACATATGGGCACTGGAATACCAATTCTAGAATACTTTACACCGATAAAAGTATCGGCAGTTCTTTATCAATTAAAAAAATTATTTAAAAAGCATTTAAATTTAATTAATGTGATAATTCAATCAATTATTTTTAAAAATGCAACTTTGATTTAATTAACATTTTAGTTGTTTGGAAATAAATTTTAAATTAAAATATTAATCAAAAAACAAAAAATCTTAATTGATTTTGTCGTTTAAAATTAAATAATTTAAACTTGTAGAATTGTTGTTGGGAATTGTCAAACCCTGAGCTATATTTAATGAAATCAATTAACACATTGTTTGAAATGGCAAAGTTTTTTGATCCTTTTTTCAAATAAAAATATCATTTATTAAAAAAAAATTCACAATTTTCAATTTTTAGTAATCAATATAAACATTTTGGTAATAGGTGCAAAATCAACCAACTGCTTGATTCTATGAATTTTTAATGAATTTGGTGATTAGAGAACATTTTTAATTTTTTTCTGTGTATCGAGCATTGTTGGCCGTATGTCACGAATAATACGGACAATGGTAGCGTCCAAGGTCACAATTGTTGCTCGCTTATAAGCATAAAGCAGTGATTTCTCGTAGCTCCAAAAATAACGCCAAGAGGTACCACATAGCTTGGAGGCCTTACAATTCCAATTCTAGAACACTTTACACCGAAAAAAGTATCGGTAGTCCTTTAACAATTAAAAAAATTATTTAAAAAGTACTCGTATTTCAATTTTATTAATGTGATTATTTAATCAATTATTTTTTTTAGTTGAAAGATAATTAAGAATATAATTTTGATTTAATTAACATTTTAGTTGTTTTGAAATAAATTTTTAATTAAAATATTAATTAAAATAACAAAAAATCTTAAGTGATTTTTTCGTTTAAAATAAAATAATTTAAACTTGTAGAATTGTTGCTTGGAATTATTAAAACCTGAGCTATATGTAATTAAATCAATTAACATATTGTTTGAAACGGCAAAGTTTTTTGATTATTTTTTTTTTTATTAAAATTAAAAATAGCATTTATTAAACAAAATTCAAAATTTTCAATTTTTAGTAATCAACAAAATCATTTTGGTCATAGGTGCAAATCAACAACTTGTTTGCTTGATTCTATGAATTTTGAATGAATTTGGTGATTAGAGAAAATTTTTAATTTTTTCTGTATAGTCACGAATAATACAAACAATGTTAGCGTCCAAGGCCTCAATTGTTGCTGGCTTATTAGCATAAACCAGTGATTTCACGTAGCCCCAAAAATATCGCCGATAGGTACCAAATCGCTTGGAGGCCTTACAAATCGATTTCTCGATATCAACTTGTCGCCAAATTTTGAATCCAATAAGTCGATGGTTGCGTTCGCCGTATGGCACATTACGCCCGGATCAATGTCAGTCTTATTTTCAAATAAAAAAAATCATTGAACATGGTGCAGAAATTATCTTCATTGACCTTAACTCGAGCTCCGGCTTAATTTTTTGCTAAATAAGATCTGATGCATTTTCTCCATGTAGGATCTGTTGTGGATTAGTCTCATTCCGTATATTGGAGTTCTATTTATCAACAAACCCGTTAATCAAAAATATTAACGTCAAAGCTGAACACAATTTTGCGATAAACATTGTTGAATGATGTTCCAATCAAATTTTGATAATTTGTTAGCGTTGTGAAAGCGTGAATTTATTCATGATATAACTGATCATAAACGTCAAAAAGTGAGCGTATCATATCTTCGTTTGATAGCTAACCCTTTCGTTAGCTCTATCGGGCTTAAAAACACCCTTTACATTGTTGCAATGTAAGATAAACCTCGTACTTTAAACACAACTACGTAATATGAATTGCAAGTGATTTTGTGAACAAGTACACAGAAAAAAGTTTTTTATCAATTTAAAAAAAAAATGGTTTAAAAAGTATTTAAATTTAATTAATGTGATAAATAAATCAATTATTTTTTTAGTTGAAAGAAAATTAAAAATTTAATTTAGATTTAATTAACATTTTAGTTGTTTTGAAATAAATTTTCAATTAAAATTTTAATTAATTAACAAAAAACCTTAATTGACTTTTTTCGTTTAAAATAAAATCATTTAAACATGTTGTTGGGAATTGTCAATATTTATTTAAATAAATTAACACATTGTTTGAAATGGCAGAGTTTTTTGATCATTTTTTTAATTACAATTAAAAATATCATTTATTGAAAATATTTTTTCAAAATTTTAAAATTTTAAGTAATCAATATAATCATTTTGGTAATAGGTGCAAAATCATTTCTTGATATTATGAATTTGGAATAAATTTGGTAATTGCAGAAAGTTAATAATGTGTACATTGTTTTATGTAACTTTATATCATGATAACATGACTTTTTAAAAGTACATAGTTGGTTTGTTTACGGAAAACTGGTTATCAGGTTATATGGTTATTTAGTTATATTCACAACAACAAATTACGCTTATTTAATTTTTTTTTTAAATATACATATTTTGTTGCTGTCAATATAACCACATAACCAAATTACCTGATAATTCACCTTTCGTGAACAACCCTAGTGTATTTTCATCATTTAAATTCTTAACTATTTAAATAAGTATATTAAATAATTTACAAAATCTTTACAAACTGTCATTCTGTTGTCATCAAAATATTTGTTTCTTCTACACAACCATGAATATAAATTTTTGTCTTACACGTTTTCACTTTTTGTTAAACCCTTCACCACAGATTGAAACGGCATATAAAAGTTTTTCATTCCTTTTGCAATACCTACAATATTAATGTTAGACCCTATCAAGGATATACATTAGAGCGACTCAAAAAAAAAGTGATTTTTTTACCCCTCTGAAAATAAAGCTTTATATGTTTTATGATGATTCCCAAAATATTTTGGTTGACCATCCGTGAGATGGACCATTTTTAAAAAAGGTCTTTTTTCAGTTTTTCGAATTTTTTTGTACTTTGCTCCAAGACGACATAAATAAAATTTGGTATCATCGAAAAGGGTTTTCGAAGCAGCATCCAATGGTATATAAAACTTGACCACTTCCGACCTACTTATTGAGATATTTAACTAAATACATATTTTCGTTTCGGGTTTTCATACAAATTCTACGTATGTGGAAGTAATGTTCTGTTTTTCAAATTGAATCTGTTTTAAAAAAATGTTAATTTATTTTTTTTTTTGTTGTAATTATTCACATAAAACGCGAAAATCGCGATATATTTTATCTATTTTATATATTTCATATATAGGCAATATGGGTATAAAATTGTTTGATTTTTCAATTATAATAACCTGGTGATAAGCAAAAGATCAGTTTTCAAGCCCTGGATGCTGTGAGCTAAATTTAAGTTCTTAAATATTAATTTTTTAATTACAAACATATTAATCTATTAATAACAGACAAATTTATAATATTATACTTAAAAATAAATTTCCGAAAACAATAAAAATGGATTTTTCTACTGTTCAGCTGAACAAAACTAAGCTTCCGACAAACTGTGATATAATCCAGCAATTGTAATTTTTGCGACAGCAGTGCAATAACCAGTCATATAGAGTAATATTAATAGATTAATATGTTTTTATTTAAAAAATTTATATTTAAGAACTTAAATTAAGCTCACAGCATCCAGGCCTTGAAAACGGATCTTTTGCTTATCACCAGGTTATTATAATTGAAATATTGCCTATATATGAAAAATATAAAAAAAATAAAATATATCGCGATTTTCTCCTTTTATGTGAATAATTGCAAAAAAAAATATTAACATTATTTTAAAACATATCAATTTGAAAAGCAGATCATTATTTCCAAATACGTAGAATTTGTATGAAAACCCGAAACGAAAATATGTATTTAGATTAATATCTCAATTAGTAGGTCGCAAGTGGTCAATGTTTATATACCATTGAATGCTGTTTCAAAAACTCTTTTCGATGATATCAAATTTAATTTATGTCGTCTTGGAGCAAAGTGCAAAAAAAATTCGAAAAACTGAAAAAAAGACCTTTTTGAAAAATGGTCCAGCTCACGGATGGTCAACGCTAGAACCAAAATATTTTGGGAATCATCATAAAACATATCAAGCTTTATTTTCAGAGGGGTAACTAAAACACTTTTTTCGGCTCCATACAACTTGAGTCGGTCTAATATACATTTGTTATAAAAAATCAACTTAGCCATTAGCTTTTTCTATTTAACCAAATTTTCTTCAAGTTTTTAAAATTATAAGACCAAAAATTGTTAAAATGTTGCATTAGTTGTTTTGCAACGTTGTAATTTTCTAAATTGTAACCGCAAATGACTTTTACAATAAAAGAAATCAATTTTATTAAATTTGAACTTTTCGTTTATCAAAGATTTTTCTTATGTTGAATTTATTGTTCATGAAAAGTATTAAAATAATCTATTATGTGCAATTTCAGTGTAGTAAATACATTTTGTAAGTATTTTTTTAATAAATAGCGATGGATTTTTTGTAATAAAATCTTGTTTAGCCACTATTTAGCCATTTTTTTTTTAGCAATTTTTTATTAAAAAAAAAGTAGCCACTTTAAGTAGTGAGGAGTTGGCATCACAAGTCTGTGTGTTGGTTGGAATGGGATTTTCGAAGACCACAGATATGATGGCGACTAGTACGGCATGGATTGCTATTAAAAAAAGCCAGTATACAAATGTCCGAACTATAAGCAAAAAAACACTTCTAATATGTACCTACAAATAAAAATTTTTACCCACAGACTTTTATTTTTTTAATACCGATATCTTTTCTGGGAAAAATATGTTGAAGTATATACATGTAACACTTACTAATGTTAACTTTATTCACTCGAAGTGTTACATGTTGTGAAACTTCAATAGAACAAAATTGTTGCTTTTATTTACAACGATTACACTTTTATCGTTAATGCACTTCATTAGCGATTTTAAAAGCTATTTAAGCGGTTTTTACACGCTTGTTCGGTTTTAAAACATATATTGACATCACTAATGGCTTGCAAAAAATTGAAACAACATTAATAAACATAGAATTTTTTCATTTAAATAGGTAAATATTTTTATATTTTTTGTTTTTAAACAATATTTTCACAAAATTATAAGTGGTATCTGTTACAAAGTAGTAAGTACCAAAGTTGTAAAACAGGGCAGTATGATCTAGGGATGGGCAAATTGAAAAATATCATATCTATATTTTTTAATTAAAAATATCGGTTCTGACTGATAGGCATATAATTTTGTATATTTTAGATCCATTTAGAATTTCACTAGCGTTTGGTACCTTGAAATTTACTATTTTTGTTAAACAACTCAACAATAAAATATCCCAATGTCTGCAGTTCAATAAATAGAATAATTTTATGTTCTCACGCTACAAATATGACTTTTTGCATATAAATATTAAATTGCAGTGGCACAGAATCTCATTAATATTAAAATATTTTGCTTAGTTTGAATAATTCTAATTAAAACTAAACTATTCGGCTTCCAGTTTGTTAAAACGTTAGTGTTTAATAAAAAATTTTTTGGAATTGAAGTAAAATTTATTTGCATAATTTTAGGGGTAAACACAAAATTCAATTATTTAGCATAAAGGAGAGACTGAAAGTTAATTGGAATTTCTTAAATTAAAATTTTAATTACTTTGCTTTTAAATATAATCGTAAAATCCTTAAATCTAGAGCCACATAGCACACCAAACTACTACTGGACACGAAGTCATGCAATTGGTCATCACAAGCAGGAAAGCGAAGATGAACGCATTGGTACGCCACTACAACAAAATACAATTGCACCAGCTGCTTCACATCGTCCCAGTTTACCAACACCAAAACCCGACTTTACACCAGTACCAGAAATACCTGATCCCAGGCTAATTGTTATGCCAGTCTGTCCGGCTTTACAGACACCGGAATATAAAGAAGAAATGGAAGCTGCTGCAGTGGCGGCAGCACTAGGACCGGATAGTCATCCAAGGCCATTATCAGCTAGCGGACATCCGCCATGTGCAATGTGTGGTGTTGGCATTGTGTAAGGAAATTATCCATATAAAAAAAATACACAATTTATGCTTTAACACATACATACACGTGTGAAGAATATATGCATGCATGCCTAAGTGTGTGTGTGTGTGAGTAGAGGTTTTGTATTTTGGTTGCCATGTATGTTTTATGTGGAAATTGTTGTTTTTAAAGTCTTTATATGATTCCTGCCATATCTCTCTCTTTTTTTTTTTTTCTTTGGCTAAAAACTTATTCATACGCACACAAAAAGTATTAAAAATTCCAATGATGATGAAATTTTTATATTCTTTTCTGTTGCTGTCTGTGTTAGTTTATGCTCAGCAGTTATTGTTGCCGCTTGCTGTACGTTGTTGTGCTACTGTTGATTATTGCAACACACAGACGACACAATAACAACTCACATGACTATTTTGTTGTGAGCAACAACAAAGCCACTCAACAAATTATCATTTAAATTGAAATATTCATAATATGTTGTCGTTGTCCTTATTGAGAGTCTGTATTAAGGCTCACACACCCACACTCTTATAGACTTTTGCATACCAAAGTGTTTACAACAGAGTTCCGAAAAATTCATATATGATCGCTCATATTTAACCATTCATGAATTTTTTAATGAATGAGGAATTTAAAACGTGTAATTTTTTTCACAACCATGAATGAATTGTGAATTTTTTTGCCAATTCATTCATGAGCGTGAGGAAAAATAAATTTTTGCCTTTCCTCAGTCATGAAAAATGAGGAAACAAAAAATTTTCTTAACGCTCCTCACCAGTAATGTTGTTGTTGCTCGACAGTTTGCATGACCACAGCACGAAATGGGTTTGTGTGTATTTTGTTTTTGTTAAAGGCAACGAGCCAAAGTGTGTGTTGAATTTTTTGTAGGCAAATATTATTTAAAAAAAAAAAAAACTAAAAGAACTGCACATATCGTCATCTTAAATGCAGAATAATATAACATCACAGTTTTCAGGAGAAGCAAAAAACGTTGTAAAATGGAAATTATATGAGATATTAGAGTAATATTAAATATTTAGAATAAAAATGCGATAACCAGTTTTTTTTTGATAAAAAAATATTATTTTTACTGTTATTTATTTAGTTATGTGTGTTACGTTATTTTAATTTGTAATTCTCTGAAGCAAAACGACGAATCATCAACGAAAGTATGATAGTATTAAGTTAAACAATCATTTAAAACATTAAGTCCTGTTTTCACAACCTACCGATAGATAAAGGAAGGATTTTTATCGGCCGCATGAATGGTGTTCCATTATTAGAACTTAACTTTTACCTACCAGGTAGGATAAACCTTCCTTTAACTTAGCGCTCACATAAGGTAAAAGTAAAGTTGAAATAATGGAACCGATTTTATACGGCCGATAAAACCCTACCTTTTACTATCGGTAAGTCGTGAAAACGGGCATAAATAATTAAATATTTCTGATAAGTTACAGGTACAATAGAATATAAAGATAATGTACATGGCTATAAATGCAATACTGCGTTTAAACAATAAATTTAAATATGGTTAAATGCACATATAAAAATGAATATCACACAATTAATATGCAGCATCATTAGGATTGCGTTGACATGGTGAAATAAGTTTGCTTTTCTGATGCAGTGCAGGCAGTACTGCATTCGTACTGTTTTTATCAGTACATATACTGTTTTTTGTTTAAAGTACTGATTTATGCATTACAAGCAAATCAGTACGCAAATGTACTGATTCTTTCATTAATGTACTGTTTTTGTACTGTTATAATATATTAACTGGGCTCAGTATATAGTTTGTCATGTTGTCAAATTGCGATACAAATATTAATATATCGATGAGTTCTTAACAATAAAGATTTTTGCCGCGTCAGTACGAAAAAAGATGACTGTAGAAGAAAAATGGAAAGTGTTTCTAAACGGTGATGCGTTTGCGAATTTGAGGAAATGTGTAATTTTATTTCTTTCATTCCACATTCAAACAATTTTACAGAACGAATCTTTAGTTTTAAAAGTGGAGAAAAGAAAGAAGCAGTTGCAGATAAAGAAAAACTTTGGTTGTTGTTGTAATGAGTTTTACAATTTTTTTAATACAGGAAATAAATTGTGGAAAGGCCATAAATATTTTTAACTTGTAACACTGTAAATATTTATGTCCATACATATGAAAATATATTATTTATAAAAATCTTTAGTATAAGATAGTCTAAAAAACGGATGTGCCCTTTGCAATAATTACAATTATTAAAGGTTATTAGTTGTAAATCACTTTAAAATAATTTTTTTAATTATTTTTAAGATAAATACATAACAAGCTTCGTTATTTCAAGTGTTGAATTTGTTTTTTATCATTGTTGTCCTTATATCTAAAGCTTGGTGCTAAAAAGGCCAATGTCAAATAATTAATTTTAGAGAAAATTTAAATTTTAGTTTTTTATAGAAGAGTTCTAAGTAAAATTGGATCAAAACTCTTTTGAAGCTGTTCTCGATTAAATTAGACATTGGCTGTTTCCGCAAAATAAAAGACATTCAGCATGACCTTTTAATTGCAAAATGAAATTATTTATGCTGGTAGATATAGCAAAGAAATACTTTTATGTAATTTTTCTTTAATTTTATGTTGACCTATATTCAAAAAATATAATAGAATAAGGAAATAGAATTTTAGTTCACATGTTAGTCAAGTTTTTTTCGTCAAATATTTGCTAGGTGTGACCGTAACTTGTGTTTTAGATTTTTTTATTATTCACTTTGTATTCCCGCTAAAAAATATATACGGAATTGAGTTATTGTTTGGAAAAAATTCGGTTTTATTAATTACATTTTGTCACTGTTCAAATTATAGAATGAATTCAAGTTTTGTTTTAAAAAAGATTATAACTTTTTATGTTATTAATATGCAATTTTATATTAAAAAAGTAAATGTACGGTTTTTTATGCAATTGTACTGATTTTTTTTCTCTTATGTACTGATTTCTCTGATTTCAAAACTGGCAACCCTAAGTCCCAATTTACACTAGGGACATTTCTTGCCGGATATTTTTTGAATTCTCTTTTAATCTTACCTCTAGCGTTTACATATGAAACATTAGAAGTCAGACAGAAATTTTATACTTGTTTCTTTCTTTTCTTCATTCGTAAAGTTTGGCGGCTTTTTCTTGTAGTGTTTATTAAAATAGTCTGTGGTGTTATTTTGCAAAATTTAAATTGCCAAACATTTTTGTAAAATTAAAACCCGAGTATTATATTCATTTATCACAAAAATGTTTTTTTATTAATTAATTTTTTGTTTTTACTTTAATTTATTAGTTTATTTATTTAGAAAGCACAAGGCAAGTTAACAACACCACAAACATAACACAGTACAAGCCAAACTGACGACAAATTGAGAAAAATAATATAAAGCAACAAGATGTAAACTACGAAAAATAAGAAAGAGAAATGAAAAAATGTCCAGTACGGATAGTCATGTACTACACACTCTACCTTTTCGACCCCTCGCCTTCAAACATCGTCTGTCCGGCAAGAAATGTCCCTAGTGTAAATTGGGACTAACTGCATTTGAGAACGTAGAGATGTTATATTATTAGAGATATAATTATGACATATTATTTATAGTTTTTTATTTCTAATTAGAAGTGGATTAAACTAAAAAAAGTACTTCATTAAATTTAAATTAATTTTAAAAATCCAACTTTTCCATTATAACTAACGTGTATTTTGATGTCCTTATAATGAATTTTCTCAATGGAATTTTTCTTTACAATAAACAAGTTTTGTAAAAAATTTGACTCATATACATATCGATGGTCTCAAGTAGAAAGGCCCTAACTCGTATTTTTTACGAAATTGAGTTTTCCAGTGATTCCAATAAATATTACACAAATACACCTCGTCACAAAAATTCATTGCAATATTGTAAAGAATAACGGCTTTACAAGCAGTTGTATGAGCAAGTGTACATTATGATACATACAGTTTCTATTATGTTTTTACCTTCTCCTATACAGTTACAATTATTTGAGTTAGGGCCTTTCTACTTGAGACCAACGATATATGCATATTTGTCTCCATATAAGGAATTATTTCAAAAAAACTTCTGCAAGAAGTAAATTTTAATTAGTTAATTTCTGAAAAATTTAAATAAGAAGAATGAAACAGTTTTTCAATTAAAAGTAGTATTGATAGCAGCCCGCGAATTCAGTGAACCAAAAATGTTATACCAAGAAGCACTTATCCTAAAAAAATACTATTAGTATTTAATAAAGCCGTAAAAGAATTAACACAACATATAGCTAAACAATTTATATTCCAGCACTTGATAAGAAATGCTATTATTCTAAAAATGTAGAAGACAAGTAATTTATTATTTAAAACCAAATAACAGTCTTTTTGAGAATATTGATGAAGGACGACTTGGAAGAATGCAATCCTAACAAAAAATACCAGATTAATTTAAATAAACGTCGAAAAAATATTTCTATTGTATTATAAACTTTCTATATTAATAATGAAGACATAGTCTGATCCAATAGCAACAGATTCATTATAGGGAAATTCGACTGTATTAAAATTTAATAAAAAGTATATACATATGTGCATATATAAACTCATAAGGCTGGAAAACGAAATAAATGATGGGAAAATCATATAATAAAAATAATGGCAGTCTGCTGGAAGCAATAAACTAAGGACCTGCAGAGGTACTATTTATTCTTGGAAATTCATAGCGTATGCACGTAGAGAAATAATATGTTTAGATATGGTCACCTCCAACAAATAGTTTTGTTGGAGGTGACCAAATTTAAACATATATTTTCTCTGGGTGTGGGAGTGCAATGGGTTAAGCTGTGAAATTTCTAACAGTCCAATGTAGAAGAAGCTAATAGTCATACTTAATATAGGTATTTCAATACATACATATATATATATATATATGTGTGGATTCGGTTTATATTAATTTTATAGCACTGTTTTTCTTTTTGCTTATGCAATAATTTGCAGTTTGATCACTTATTCCCCTAACACGTTCAGAGTATGAAATAGAATACCAATTTTTGACGTAAAAAAAATGAATGTGTTCGTAAAAATATATCAAATACTCTGCTAATTTTTTTTTAATTAAGATTATTCATTATGTTTTTTAAGGAAATTATTTACTTAATGATAAGCCATTTTTGATTTTGTTAATAGCTTGGATATTTTTTAAGGTGGAAGTTTAAATATTTAACGAGAATCGTAATCAATAAACAGTCTATTTCAAAATTTTCAATGATACATTGCTTTGCATTTTAACAAACGATATTTATACTGTTGTAAAAAATTCTTTGATGCTTTAAAAAGGGTCGGTCCTTTTCTTAAGCAGACATAAAGGCAAAACTCATTGAAAAAAAAATTCCAAGTACTCAATACGTGTTGTTGTTGTAATACAGTTTTGGTTTTACCAACCAAAACGGTTGTTCGTTGATAACATTTTTCTTAACTAGGTAACAAATATTTGAAAATAAAGTAAAGAAGGCTTGTTTTGCTAAAAATTATGTGTAAAAGCAAATGTGACAGCAGGTACAATCGAACTTCCCTATAATATATCTGCATGGGACCATAAAATCACTTCATTTACGTTAAAAAAGCAACAATTTTACAACTTTGGTTTTTGTTCAAATGTATTTTACTTGTAGATTTGTAATTTGTAGTTTTGAGAAACAGCGCCCAGGTTTCTATACTTGCTCATGGAGTTTTTTCTTCAATAAGTTTTGCCTTTATGTCTGCTTAAGAAAAGGACCGACCCTTTTTAAGCCATAAATTTTTTTTTCCAATAGTATACATATGGTTTGCTAAAATGCAAAGCAATGTATCATTGAAAATTTTGAAATAGACTTTTTGATTGATTACGATTTACGTTAAATATTTAAAAAAAATTTTAAGCTTCCATTTTAAAAAATATCCAAGCTGTTAACAAAATCAAAAATGGCTTATCATTAAGTATATAATTTCCTTTAACAACATAATGAATAATCTTAATTAAAAAAAAATTAGCAGAGTATTTGATATATTTTTACGAACACATTGAAATACCTATATTAAGTATGACTATTAGCTTCTTCTACATTGGACTGTTAGAAATTTCACACCTTAACCCATTGCACTCCCATACGCTATGAATTTCCAAGAATAAATAGTACCATCTGCAGGTCCTTAGTTTTTTGCTTCCAGCAGACTGCCATTATTTTTATTATATGATTTTCCCATCATTTATTTCGTTTTCCAGCCTTATGAGTTTATATATGCACATATGTATATACTTTTTATTAAATTTTAATACAGTCGAATTTCCCTATAATGAATCTGTTGCTATTGGATCAGACTATGTCTTCATTATTAATATAGAAAGTTTATAATACAATAGAAATATTTTTTCGACGTTTATTTAAATTAATCTGGTATTTTTTGTTAGGATTGCATTCTTCCAAGTCGTCCTTCATCAATATTCTCAAAAAGACTGTTATTTGGTTTTAAATAATAAATTACTTGTCTTCTACATTTTTAGAATAATAGCATTTCTTATCAAGTGCTGGAATATAAATTGTTTAGCTATATGTTGTGTTAATTCTTTTACGGCTTTATTAAATACTAATAGTATTTTTTTAGGATAAGTGCTTCTTGGTATAACATTTTTGGTTCACTGAATTCGCGGGCTGCTATCAATACTACTTTTAATTGAAAAACTGTTTCATTCTTCTTATTTAAATTTTTCAGAAATTAACTAATTAAAATTTACTTCTTGCAGAAGTTTTTTTGAAATAATTCCTTATATGGAGACAAATATGCATATATCGTTGGTCTCAAGTAGAAAGGCCCTAACTCAAATAATTGTAACTGTATAGGAGAAGGTAAAAACATAATAGAAACTGTATGTATCATAATGTACACTTGCTCATACAACTGCTTGTAAAGCCGTTATTCTTTACAATATTGCAATGAATTTTTGTGACGAGGTGTATTTGTGTAATATTTATTGGAATCACTGGAAAACTCAATTTCGTAAAAATACGAGTTAGGGCCTTTCTACTTGAGACCATCGATATGTATATGAGTCAAACTTTTTACAAAACTTGTTTATTGTAAAGAAAAATTCCATTGAGAAAATTCATTATAAGGACATCAAAATACACGTTAGTTATAATGGAAAAGTTGGATTTTTAAAATTAATTTAAATTTAATGAAGTACTTTTTTTAGTTTAATCCACTTCTAATTAGAAATAAAAAACTATAAATAATATGTCATAATTATATCTCTAATAATATAACATCTCTACGTTCTCAAATGTAGTACTACCAGCACTGCATCAGAAAAGCAAACTTATTTCACCATGTCAACGCATTCCTAATGTTGCTGCATATTAATTGTGTTATTATCATTTTTATATGTGCATTTAACCATATTTAAATTTATTGTTTAAACGCAGTATTGCATTTATAGCCATGTACATTATCTTTATATTCTATTATACCTGTAACTTAACAGAAATATTTAATTATTTAATGTTTTAAATGATTGTTTAACTTAATATTATCATACTTTCGTTGATGATTTGTCGTTTTGCTTCAGAGAATTACAAATTAAAATAACGTAACACACATAACTAAATAAATAACAGTAAAAATAATATTTTTTTATCAAAAAAAAAATGGTTATCGCATTTTTATTCTAATAATTTAATATTACTCTAATATCTCATATAATTTCCATTTTACAACGTTTTTTGCTTCTCATGTAAACTTATGAAATTTGAAGTTACAATATTCTGCATTTAAGATGACGATATGTGCAGTTCTCTTATTTTTTTTTTTTAATAATATTTGCCTACAAAAATAAAAAACAACACACACATTTTGGTTCACCAGTCAAGAAATAATTTTACAAAAAAAAAAAATACACACAGACTAAACGTGCTGCCCGGCGGGGAAAATTGCAAGCGAATCACTTTTTAGGCCTTTAAGAATGTTTACAATTGAATTTTTAGTAATCTTTTACTTATTCCACTCTGCCTTTTTTGAAAAGGTATTTTAGAAAGGTTTTTATTTAATATTTTACAAATTAAAATTTTCTATTCTAAGATAAGGCCTGTCGCAATCGTTTTATTAGTAGTTATGTTAGAACGTGTTGCAAGTTTAGTTATTAATTTACTCACTTCGTATTATTAGCCACAACAATTAAACTAGGATAAAGCTTTATTCTTAAATCTTTTTAGAACCCCTTCCAGACGTGTTTAAAATATATGCAAAAGTGCAAGGTGTTGGTCTCCAATGACACACCTTGCTAATTGGTAATAAAGTTGGAATGCGGCTGGGAGATCTTATGTCTGCAAAAAGGCCTTCTATAAGGCCTCTTTACTACTTGATTTGCCCGCTGGAAATGGTTGGGAAAATCGCACTTTTTTCCTTGTGAAGAATTTTAACGTGAATTTTTTCAAATTTTACATATCTGTAAAATCACATATGAATTTTTTGTTTTTGCTCACTCCTCATGAGCGAGGAAAATCAAAATAGTTTTTTTCCTCACCCTCATGAGGATGAATTTCCAGAAAATTTTTTAAATTTTCACGCTCGCTCATGAATGAAGAATGAGCGAGCGTTTCGGTACTCTGGTTTACAATCACACAGACCTGATGTGTCTACAGTACTCTACACTAAGTGCATATGTTTGAAGAGGTGTATGTATCCTTTGTACTGGTTGTAGTGTAAACATTGCTTTATAGCCAACACTACAGTGTTTTTATGTGTCTCTGTGTATGTGTATGACAGTATAACTGTACAGTGGGTGGCAGAATTGTCTGGATTGTTTAATTAATATTAATAATAAATATAGATTAAACTTTAAAATAATCTCAAGGAACGATTTGATAGAAATAATTAACGAGTTCAAACAATTTGCATTGTGTATTACCATTTTTGAATCGAAATACACGGTAACCTTCCCGTAATCGATGGGCCAAAAACATTTTTTTTTTTTCTAATTAAAAATTCTATAAATGTGTTCAGTTTTGCCACTTACTTTATATATATTTTTCAATACATACATATATACAAATGTTTTAATATATATTTATTCACAAATAATGTATCTTTTTGTATATATATGTACATACATATGTATGTATAAATGTATGTACATATGTGTACTTTGTTTATCGGTTGGTGGTCATTTTGTTTATTATTTATTAAGGTTTTAAAATTTAATTGATAAAATTTCATATTTTTCCCAGTTTATATATTTTTTTTTATTTATTTATTTAATAATGTTCTTTTTTTTTGTGTTTTTTTCTCTTGATATGTGGAAAACATGCACAACCATGTACAAACATATCAAGCAATTTTCAATACTCATTATAATTAATAAACCGTAAATTAATGGCTGGTGAGAACAGTTTTCAATCATTTCATTATTATATAAATTATAAAAAAAAACGAAAATTAACAAAGAACGAAAAATGTTTATGGCAAATTTCATTTTAAAAATTAACCACAAATTAGGAAAATAAATGTGGTCTGATTTGAGGCATATGTGTTGCAAATTGAATGTAATACAAATTAAAGGTTATTTTGCGGGGATTTATTATATATTATAATAAAATTATTTTAAGTTTTTAATAAAGAAAATGGGGGAAATTTAATTGGATTTAAACTGACTTTAAAAAGACTAGACCAAAATAAGCAGTTACTTTGAAAATTTAAATAGTTAAACGTAAAGAGCTTGGAGCCATATTTTTATTAACACCGGTACACAGTGGCTGAAATTTTTATTTCATTGGCCAAAAGTACAATTTTTGGTTTGTCACCGATTTCCAAAATTTTAATTTTATTTAATAGTTAATAGTTATTAAAACTAAGGTAGCCAAAAAATTTGGTCAACATATTGGTAACTGGGGTCGTGCCATGTTGTTAAACACAACTTATTTTTTAGATTCAAAAAAAAGTGATTTTTTTTATATTTAATCCGAAAGAAATTATCATTGCTCAAAAACTATCATCGATAATGACCTGCTAGGTGGTCTAGATTTTGCTAGGCTGGTAGTCTTGTTATCTTTAAAAATGTAATATGTGCGACTATTGTGTTATTTATATTTCAGATGTTAAGACATAATTTCTAAACTACTATATTTTTGTCAAATTTCAACTTTAGTAGAATAGAACTTTTGCGGATCAAAAGGGATTAAGAAGGTTAAACCACTGAGAGAAAGGTGAAAGTGTTTTCTTTAACCCTGTATATACTCTTGTACCCGTCTGTTTAACACTTTTTTTTTTGTTTGAAATTTTTTTTAGCGTAAACGTTAAATTTTTTGAGTGGCTTATTATTAAAAAAAATTTTAATGATTATTATTTAAATCCAAATATGACATTTTTAAATAATTAAAAAAAAAAAAATATTTCACGTTAAGGTTAAACAAATCTAAAGTTTCACTTTGCCCTTAAATTCCCCAATAACTACTCAACCGATTTTAATGAAATTAAAAGTGGCCGTTCAAAAGTTACAGAATTTTGGCCAATGAAAAACGATTTTTACAGCCACTGTACGGTAGTGGTAGTAAAGTTTGTTAGGGCTAATAAATCAGAGCAAGTTAAACTCAGTTTTTGGTTTAAAATGTGTCTAAACCAACAAATCTAACGATCAGTAAACATAAAAACCATCTTTAAACGCATAAAATTGGGCGTTTAAACTACCAATATAGACCATATGAATTGACAACATTTATCGAAGTGCTGCCATATGTTACTCTTTAAACTACATATAATACATGCACGCAGAACAAAAACACGTTTAAATATGGTCACCTCCAACAAAACAATTTTTAGGCAAAATTGTAAGCATATTATGTTTTAATTTAACCATATTATTGTTACCGACAACCATATTATTGTTTAATTAGTAATCCATCAAGAAACCACAGCCATATTATTGTTGCCTCTAAACATGTTATGGTTAGTATGACAATAATTTGTTTTTTAATTAACAATAGTATTTTCCTCTTCTCCCAGAGCAACATGCTATGGTTGAAAACCAACTATGCTATTATAAGTGTTAAACATATTTTAGTTATTATTGACCAAAACATGTTCGGAGGCTGTGCATATGTGCATATGGCTGTGCATTCTTGATGGAGGACACATTTAACCATAATATGGTTGTCGGTGATAATAATACGGTTAAATTTAAGAATAATATATTTACATTTTTCTTTAAAAATAGTTTTGTTGGAGGTGACCATATTTAAACATAGTTTTTCTCTGGGTGTGGGACACTGATTTACAACTGTTGAGTTTAAACTACGTATACAGCCATGTCACGGAGTACAATTCCGTTCGGAAACGGAATTCATTCCGCATTTTGGTGCTTCAGCAAATGACGAAAAAATTTTAGGGAATGAAACCATTTTTGTTTTCATGAACGGAATGGGTGTTTCTGTATCTGAAAGGCTAAATACACTTTCTATCAATAAACAAATATGTTTTCTTGGTTCCGAACAGAATCATTCCGAACGGAATTGTACTCTGTGACATGGCTGATAAATTTAATTTTAGTTTAAGCACTCATTGATTTATTAGCCATTAGTCATCGTCCAGACTTGCAATTTTTGTTGCAGCAATTCTTGAGTTTATGAGTGAGGAGAGGTGAGAAGATTGGATTGAGGTGTACTCAGTTTCATGTACTCTGTAATTCTAGGTGCAAATTATGGCATTCGATATCGATCGAAATTAGAATACAATTTAAATGGGTGTTTCGATCGATATCGAATGCCGTAATTTGGCCCCTGTTTTGTTTTGTAATTCTCACACTTTTCAACTTGAAGTTGGCTGTATGTGTATTTGTATTTATATATAAAATATAAAAAGAACAAGATAAAAATACAAAAATTGCATCCCTTGATTAAAAAAAAATTGCAGAAACGAAAATTGCAAGTCTGGACGATGACTGAGCAAAAGTTCAAAGAGCAGCAGAGTTCTTAAATTTCGTTTCCTATTGCTACACACTAGACAAAAAAAGTCTGCACACAGAACAAATGCATACCTATAGAATACTACAAGAAATTTTACGAAACGATAACATTTCTAAACTCAGAATTTATTTTTGTTAATAAAAAATTTTGCAGCCTTTAAAACAACACTAATATTAAACAAAAATTCAGTAAGAAAAGGTTCATTGAAAATTATAGTCTAAAACAGTAAGAAAAGGTTCATTAACAATTTGAAAGTGGTTTCGTTTTTGGGGAAGCAAGATACGAAATCACTTCCACTTTCGATCGGAATTGATTTCTGTGACAGTCCTGATAAAACTATTTAAGGGTACTTTACTATATCACACAAGTCTTACGTATTTTTAGGAAAATAGATATCTGTTTATCTGGGGAAGCAGCTTGGATTTAAACACACAACATCCGACAAAATGTGGGCGGGATTTGAGAAGTGGGCATGGTACAAAATAGATTTAATAGATATAATTAATAACTTCATTCATATAACTTTCTTAACGCGCCATATTGAAGGGTATCTGGGCAGTTCCACAAAAGCATCACGTTACGCCAGCAAGCTCGTATGTATTTGCTGTTCAATTTTTTTCTCTCTTTCCCTAAATACAAAAAAATTATATAATATCTAAATTATTCGTTGAGAAATAATTTAAAAAACTTGGTGGCGTAACGTGACAAAAAGTTGACTTTCCTGTGGAAATACCCATATAAGATTCGGCATACTTGATTTTAAATTAAAGCAAAAATTTTAAATTTTACTAATTCTTGCATTAAATAAAGATTAAAAATTTTTTAGATGTTGATACGTACACAATATATTTTTAAGTTTTTGTATTAATAAAAATTCACTGTAACAATCCCTGATGATGATCTTTAACGAAAATCGAAATATTGGAATTAAATAAAAAGGAATATTTATTTACAAAAAAAAAAAAAAAAAAAACACAGTCCTCGTGATGAATTAATTTTGATTTTTTTTTTTTAATCTTCGTTTAAAGCCTGGTACTTTGTTCAGTATTTCGTGCAAAATGTTTTCATACTCCATATAAAAAATATTTCTGTGGAATGCAAACGAAAACCTATTTTATAGAATTGTTCTCTATTTATATTACGAAAAACATTCGAAATGTTTCTAGCAATATTTTTATTTTCCGTGCGAAACAAGTGCAGCTCATATTATTTCGCACGGAATTTTAAGCAACAGCTTATCATTTTTTGTAATTTTTTATTTTGTAATTTTAAAGTGGTTTTTATAACAAGCGTTTCATAAAGAAAAAGGAAGAAAAGTGCTAAAATTAAAAAAAAAAATTTTTCAACATTTTATTTATTCTATTTCTAATTTATTCTATGGTAGTGTATAAAGCCATTCCTAAAAAATTCAAGGATTCAAGGACAAAAAAAAAAAAAAAAACTTTATAAAATACATAACTGAAATTTAACTCATAGAATAAATTCGAAAAATAAAACATGTTGAATATAATAAAGTTGCTTATACAAAGAAATAATTCCCAATATCTATTTTTTAAAAAAAAATTTTTTTTTATTTTTTGATTAGGGAAATTACAAAAATTATATTGTCTTAATTTTTTTAATGACAATTACAAAAAAAACATGGTTTTTGTTTACCTTCTCAGAACAATGTTGTATACTTGCAACTAATAAAAACGTTAGGTTTTGAAAAATCGCGAGACAAATAAAATTGATACATGTAAAAATGTTCGTTGAAATAATCACTGATGATCAACATTTTTCGCAAGTTCTAACAGAGTATTAGGCTTAAGTCAAAATTTAGAATACTTTTTAATAAATAATTGTATTCCCAAAAACAACTTTGACTTCTGAATTTTTTTAATTCTTTGACAAATATGTATTTAATAAATTTAATTTTATATTTTACCACATAAACAAATTTTAATTGTTGTTGTTCATTTTGTTTTCTGTATTTTAATTAACAATTTACCTGTCTCTTAAACATTGAAACAATTTAATTAACATTTGGTTTTTCTCTCTTTAATAATTTTTTGTTTTTGTTTTTTTGTTTTTTTTTTTTACTTCAATAAACCCAAAGTGGTGTCTTTGTACGCATCAAGGATAGAAATTTGCACATTGAATGCTTCAAGTGTGCCACTTGTGGCACCTCATTGAAAAATCAAGGTTATTACAATTTCAACAATAAATTGTACTGCGACATCCATGCAAAATTGGCTGCTTTGCAAAATCCACCCTGTGGCACTGAGGGCTACGTTCCCGTACCAATCAAACCGTAAGTACTTGATAACAAACAAATTTTATTAATTTTTTCCCCCCCATCCAGAATGAAATAAATAAATTGAAACATTTAAAAAATATTTAAAAGTAGAATTTTTACTGTGAAATTTGTTCGTTCGGGTTATTTGTATTGAAATCAAATTTACTTAAATCCAACAGACATGTTTAATGCCTCTTTTACGGTTTAGAACTCAACTCAGTTGAGTTGAAATTGAAACAACTGCTTGTAATGAGTTGTAAATTTTTTGTTTCTGTTGAAATTAAAATTGAAATTGAAAAAAAGTGAAAAATGTTCAATATTGATATTTGATTTTTGCATTAAACACGTATGAAAACAGCAATTAATGACTGGCATATTAATTGATATAAAGGATTTATTTCACATAGAATTTTTTTTTTGCATAATTTTTTTTTAATATTGGCAAATGCATTTAAAAAAAAGAGACAAAAACGGTGAGTGAGTGATTGATTTTAAATGGAATTGATTATTTGATTAATTAGGTTTTGAAGGAGGGTGTCTAAATGAGATGAGGCACTGGAATTTTTATTAATGTTTTCTTTTTTACTTCAGGAAATTCAGCCTGTGTATTTGAATATTAAATGGAAGAGTTTTTTAATGAACATGTTTTAAATATTTAATACTTTATATTTTATTGCAGGTATATTTTTACTAGTTATTATAGTGGAATCGATATTATTGGTACTCTGAAGAAAAAATCTTATTAAATCTAAATATTTCTGTTTATTTCGTTTCCCTTATTTTTTTTTCTTCTAAAAATCAGTTAAAAAAAAACGGGACTGCTACTTAATATCGTGGAAAATTTACCGTTTAAAAACACAGTCTTTAAAACAAAATATGAGGCCTTGATCTACGCAGATCAGCTCAGATACTGCGAATAAAAGACAAATAGCAATTAGAATTATAAAAGCGAATACGAATAGTTTGGTTAAGAGTTATGGGATATTGCTTTTAGTCTGACAGATAGAGAGCACGTTTCCAGTGCTGCCAAGTCTTCACGACATAAAGTAACAAATTTGAAACGAAAATTACTAAATAAAATTCCTTTGTAAAAACTCCGATGAAAAAAATCGCATTAAATCTAAATTTTTCTGTTTATATCGGTTCCCTCGTAAATTTTTTTTTTTTTTTAATATAAAATCGATTTACTAAAAATCGGTACTGCTGCTTAATATCGTAGAACATGAACCGTTGAAAAACCCAGTCTTTAAAGCAAAATATGTGGCCTTGATCTACGCAAATCAGCTCAGATCCTGTGAATAAAAGACAAATAGCACTTTACGTGTATGTCCTGACAGTCGCATAACGAATAACATTTGCGATTCTGACTTGAACTCAACAAGAGAGGCGTTGTCTAAATCGCAATCGCAAGGTTTCGTTTTTTTTTTTTACTTATCTTAATTGGTTTCAATTAAAAATTACAATTGCAATTTTTAATTGAAATTTATAACTAAACTTTCAAATAATTCTTAACTAAGTTTAATTTTCAACAATATAAACACCCTTAACCCCAATAACAACTGATTGTCATCGTTATCGATCAGAGATAGAATATTATAACTTTTCCATCCCTGGACTAGTTTATTTATTTTGGATTTTGTGGATTATAGACATTCTCTTTCTGGTGAAAGTATTTCCCTCTTAAGTTATTTGGACACATATGACAAACTCTTTGTTTAAGTAGTTCTACGTCTTTTTAAATGCTTTGAGCGAGGAAGCAGATCTCCGGTCATAGTCCTTATCTCTTAAGGGCAATCAGGCCGTCCTTATTTGTCTGCCTTTCATGCGTTTCAGTCATATTGGCTAGTCGCTGGCGTCGGATAACTGTACTGAGTTACAACTTTTCGGCTTTCAACATTAACCAACCCCTTGATCTCAAATAAATCATTTTACCAAAAATTTGGCAAAATTAAGCAAAATCTTTCTATTCATATTCAGATTCTTCTTTCAGATTGACA
Organism: Pollenia amentaria; assembly: GCA_943735925.1. Taxonomy (NCBI): domain Eukaryota; kingdom Metazoa; phylum Arthropoda; class Insecta; order Diptera; family Polleniidae; genus Pollenia; species Pollenia amentaria. The sequence goes on along the minus strand of OX031010.1, from coordinate 173,548,973 downwards.
CCATGAAATTATCACGCATATAATTTTATGGTGCAGCATTGTTTTAGCAGACTTCGGCTGTTTTTAAGATATATCCCCCAACTCATTCTCTAGCTCCTTCTAACTTTAGCTTTGAAGCAGTTACTGTACCCAGTAAAAAATGTGCTCCAAAAGGAGCAGGTTTTATGAATGAATGCATATCTCAAATCGCTTCAAAGCTGCTGATGGGATGCCTGATTTTTGTATTGGGTGTTCCCGGCTTGGAGGACTATTTTCTGCTGACAATAAGCGCTTCTTTTAACATAATAAAACATGCAAATAAAGCACTCCTTAAGTGCTTTTTTAAATGCTAACTTTATTAACATATTTATTCATGTTTTGCTTTTACTGTTTTAAATGCCTTTTTTCAAGCATTTTCATAAATCACAATATATATATTTTTTTTTTCGCTTTATTTGTGTCTGCTAGGGAGATCGATTATTCGACTTTTTTCAATAACCGGTTTTCGAATATTACGAATAGTTGCTATTTTAAAAAACCCGGTTTTCGGTTAAGCAATTTTTAAATAACCGGTTAACCGGTTTTAATTCGAATATTTAAAAACACAAAAATCAAATAAGTTTTTAAAATAAAACCTTAATTTGAATAAAAACAAAACAATCTGCAAAGGTAAGGAACCAAAAAAATACATAGATATGACTTAGATCAGTCCTAACAAATATTTTACGATAAATTCCAAGAACAGTGGGACCGACCAATGATCAAACTTTAGCTTAATTTTTGACAATTTTTTATTGATTTATTAGACTTTATTTGTAAGAAGATATTTGTATAATGTAATTTAGAAACTGTTGAATGATAATTGATTTAGACATACGTTTTGCAAAAGCAAATAAATTATAAGAATTTTATAAAGTTATTATTTGATATATTCTCTCAAATTTATTTTGAATGAGTTTTAATTTGTTGGTGGTTCAGCCATCTATATAAATCAACCATATTTTTCAAAAGTTGCAAACAAAACTTCTTAGCCAGGATTATCTATTTCAAATTATTTTGTTTCAGCATTATAGAAACGAATAGTGAACTGAACATTCTTTTTGTGTTAAATATTTGTCAATTCATCGACTACAATTTAAAACATTCATTGACATTGTTTGTTTTCTTCAATTTTGTTTTTTAGTTCGTGGTGTTTTAATAAATAAAACTGGTAGAAGTTTTTCCCATATCGTTGATTCCGCCGTAATGTTGTAGTTTTCAGCATGAAGAGATGCTAGAACTACTTAAGAGTTTTTAGTGCCTTATCGGGCATTTCGTTCTCGGCAACACAACGGGCTAATACTTCACCCAATGATTAATTTTTTGCAGGGTATTTTGGTAAAGTATTATTTGTAGTCTCCTTAGAACTACTTCGAACGAAGTTAAGTTTCATTTGGATCACATTAATGTCAAGCATGTGGACTAATTAAAGGTGATTAATAAGTCGTGACGGGGACAAACCTTTGCAACTTATCATTTAAGGGCACTGCAAGCAACTAACTTTGTCGTTTTAATCGCGTTCGAAAAATATTTATATAAAAATATATTTAATATTTAGAATACTCTTGCACATATGTATTACTATTTACTTTTTAACTGCACATGTTTTTGTAGTATTTTTAATAGTTTTTTGTTTTTTTTTTTCTACAAGAACACACGCTTTTATAAACGATTTGTATTTACAGTGTTCATAATGTTTTTTGACCTTTGTTACGTTTTGTTTTGATATTCTTGATAAAAAGTTTAAGTTTGGCCAATATTCAATTAGAAAATACTTAAATTACGGGTACATCTACAACAAAAGTAAGGAAAATGTATATAAATTACACATTACTAAAATAACCGGTTTATTATACCAAAATAACCGGTTTATTCGATATTCGAAAAATGGGCATTTTAAAATAACCGACTTGGGCAAAGCTAAAAAAACCGGTTAAAACCGGTCGAATAATAACCGTTCGATCTCCCTAGTGTCTGCACTAAAATAGCAGTTTTTTTTGTATATTTTATTCGTTATCACTTACTGCTGTTTAAGAGCTCTCTTATTGAAGAGCGCTTTTTCTCTTAAGTGTTTCAAAGAACACAAATTTTTTTTACTGGGTATATCCATTTTCCGGAAATGTTAAGCCATAGACCAGAATTTGGTTCTTGCCTTAAAAAGAAATCGTCTTGGTCACTCCTAATGGTGGGACATTTAAAAACTTTCCACATTTGGGAAACGCCACAGCCCTTGTCTGATAGTTAAAACTTAAACTTAACACCTTATAATTGAAAAAATCACACCGAGACTTTAATGATTTATATATACCCTAAAACATTTTGCAAAATATATTAAAAGTAAATAATTTTCTAAATTAATTTCAACATATGCTAAACACTTTTAAATATTAAAAAAATTCCTACTCCCTCCATTAAATAGCATCATCTAATTTTAATAATAGCAACATCTAATTTTTATGATAAAGTAATCAAACTAAAAGCAGAAAAATAGACCAGCAAAAATGTTGTAATCAAAATGGCATATCCATCATTAATTAAATGTGCAATTTAGAAATTGTTTCTACCAAAATCACCATATAAAAGCCAATAAAAATAAAATCATCAACCTACGAAATATTGTAAATATCTGGCAATAAATATTTAAAACATTTTGGCAAAATTATTGTTAAAATGTTTGTTCTGGTGAATACTATTAAAATATTGAAAAAAAGCCAATGAAGCAAAACATTATAAATTCATAAAATACTGTCAATAGGAATAAATTTCCAATATCTAGTGTACATGTCGCTCATTTGCTACAACCTCGTCATAAGTCAAAAATCGTAAATTTTGACTTAAATCACGAATGCATAGTAAATCATTCTTGTAAGGATATTCTAGGTATTCCTTATGAAGATATTGTAAACTCAACTCTTGAGAGAAGAACGAAATTTCCTTTTTCCATAACGTTGTGTGTAAATTTCAAACTTTAATGTCGTTTTATTTAAAACTTATATTTTTGAGTTGTGACAATGTTACAGCAAATGAGCGTTATGGACATAAGTATATATGTATACGAAAAAAGTAACATCAATAATTTTTTTTTTTTAATAAAATAAATTGTAAACTGAAAATGACAACCAAAAGAACCCTCTTTTATGGCGAGCAGGGTAAGAAGATATAAAAATCTATGTCTGATAAATTCATACAAAATCAATAAAATTGTTTATTTTTCTAAAAAAAATATTATAGAAAATGTAGATGTTGGATGTAATCCGCTAATGTTTTAAAGTACAAGGTGGGGCAAAAGACATCACCCTATCGGAAGCTAATGTAATTTGTGCAAAGGGCTGCGAATCTTCATCATGCCATATTTATTCAAAAATGCTTCGTGGCAAACGACTACTGCGAACGGCGGGCGTCATAGAGCCATGCTGAATGACTTTCTTCTACCTCCACTGGACTAACTGAGACGGACGAACCTGTGGTTTCAACAGGATGGATCAAAGACGCATACAGCACGACCTTAAACCCAAATTCTTCGGGCTGCGTTTCCGGGTCACCTAATTTCTGGATTTTGGTGTTTTTCACTAGCCGGCCGATCCAACAGTTTAAGACTTCTTTTTGTGGGGCGGGGCTTCTTGAAGTCATAAGTCTATGCCTACAAACCTCATAGTCCTTGAAGAGAATATCCGTAAGGAATGCGGGAACATATCGCCGGAAGTTTTTGTAAGATGATGGAATCTATCATAAATTGGACCTGTATGATCATAAATTATGGCGGCGGCCACTTGGCCGATAACATTTTTTTTACAATCCAAAAGCAAAACTAAAGTTTTTCATTGATTAACTGCCTAATTGTGCAAAACGCCAAAAATTTCACTGAAAGCATAACAAATTCAAAAATATTTTATAATAAATTCCCCGGAGGTTTTTTTCCCTTTTTTCCATATTTATAATTGAATTTAAATAGGATAAATGGGAGAAGGGAAAACAGAATTTTAGAATATTAAAAATCCAATATGAATTCCTGTAGAAAGAAACAACAAAATTATAAAATATTTTTGAATTTGTTTTGCTTTCAATGAAATTTTAAGTAAATATGAATGAAAATGTTTGAAATTCAATTACAAATTTTTTTATAATTTACTCTGCATTTACACATGAAAGTACGTTCATAAATCGTCCTCACCATAAATAAAATTCTTTGACAAAAACTTATCAACAGGGAAACCTTAAATATGCAGTTGTATGTTTTTGCCTATGGGACCAATGGAGGCAGAAACAATATATCTGTGGCAATAAGGAGATAGGGCTAAAGTATATTATTTAGTTTTGTAGAGAAGCAGTTTACGGATTCTCTTGGAATAAGAAGCAGTATAGTTATTCAGAACCTCTGAAGGACTAGTGCGTAGAGCGCCTGTTATTCCAATGCAGACTGATCTTTGTACTCTGTCCAGCTGGTCCACCACGTATTTTCTGTCTGTCGCTGTCCACCATACTAAAGATTCATAGGTAAGAATGGGCCGAACTATTGCCGCTTTCAGCCATTTGACCATTCTAGGATAAAGGCCCCACTTGGCGCAAAACATTCTACGGCAGAAATAGAAAGCAACCGTCTCCGGCAGGAGTAGAAAGCAACAGTAGCTTTCCTGACCCTGTGTTCAGTATTCAATCTCCATGATAATTTTGAGTCCAGGATAATTATATAATAAAAATTATATAATAATAATAAATTCTATGCTACATCATATCCCTTTTTATGGACCAAAACACTTAAAAACCTAAAAGAAATTTTGCTAAATTAATATTTTATGGCTCAGCAAAATGAAAAATTGCCAGTTCTAGCCACTTAATGACAAATGGCTACACTATGTGGCATTGCTGCCATCAGAACTACTGGAATGTAAAAGAAACAAATTTGAATACGGACTCAGCGTTACATTGATGTGGTCAATATGGCATGGCTGCCAATATGTCATGATTCATGAAATTGTTTATGAAATATATCGTTTTTTTTTTTTTTTTTTTTTGGTTGTTACTTTTTGAAATGACATTTTCAGCGAACACTCAGCCAATGTAATAAATTTATAATAACAATGACAAATAAAATTATTGAAATAAAAATAAAATTAAAAAAAAGAATTAAAAATAAATTTAGAATTTTAAAAATAAAATATTTTTGTATAGAAAATTTAATGGTTTGTAATTAAATTTTTTAATATAAAAAACTTTAAATGTTTCAAATTTTTATTAAATCAAATTTTTTTTTTACCAAAAAAAAAAAAATTCCTAATCCCATATGAAAAACTTAAAAATTATGTAAATTTAATTCAATTCTATTCAAGATTAGCTCCAAACAATTTAAAATTTTATTTTCCTGTTTTGTTTTCTCCCTCTCCTGTTTTACAGCAATACCAAATTGAGTGCTTCAACCATCTCTTCAGCCTTAAATGCTCACGGCTATAACAATGGTGTATCCAATGGTAGCTCTACCCCAGCTCCGGTAAGTCTTCTAACAAAATATTAAAAAAGAAAACATAAAAAACTTTTGTTTTTATGCAAATACACAAATGTTTAAATGTTTTATGTTTTAAAGAAATAATATAAAAGAAAAAAATAGAAACATAAACAAAGCAACAGCAAAAAAGTCCTACTAACATAAACTTCGCAAATTCATATTTTTACTCATCTCAGAAATCAGCAATAAAATTCTTTTTTTTTAAATATCCAAATACACAAACACAACATTTTGGGCACACTTGAACAAATTCTGCTACAAACATGTTACATCAGTGGCCTTTATACAAAAAATTATACAGTGTTGAACAAAAAAATGTTAATGAAAAGATGTAGCATGAGCGAAAGAGCGGTTAAGCCGAATTGTTAGTTCTTTGTTAAATGCCCAAAAAAAAAAAAAAAAAGATTGATGAATATTGACAGGGTTCCTTATTAACCATAGAACGCATAACCAATAAATAACACGCAAACACATAACCATAGTGCACGTGTACCACATTATAATTGCAAATCATTTTCAGCTTCACAGCAGAAAATATTTAATTTAAAACCCGTTAAATAAAAATATAAACAAATAAATCTAATAATTAATGATATTTAATAAATTTTCTTATTGCTTATTAATTATATCTACAACAATTATGCCAATTACTATAAATCAATATTTGAACTTACACTAAGCCAACATAACCAAAAACTATCACGAACACACATAACCAGGGTACACATTTACCCCATTATAATTTTTAACCTAAAAAAAAAATATTTAATTTCGAATTCTTTAATTAAAAAAATTGAAAAATGTATTAAATAATTTTGTATAAAGAAAGGGTGGTTAAATATTAAGGGCCGATGTTGATTTTGAATGAAACACAAATAATTTAGAAAATTTTTGTAATTTCTTTTTATTATGATAATATTGGTATGGTTCAATTATGTATGGAAAATATAGGCCAAATGGCCGCCGCGACCTCGGCGGCACACCTCCATCCGATGGACCAAATTTTCGATGACGCTGAGGCATAATTGAGGTTCTATGCCGTTAATGTGCCGAATTATCTCATCCTTTAGTCCAACGGTATCAAATCACAACTGACATCGCCACCACGTGAGATAACACGGCCATTGAATTTGTCGCGCAAAAGAGCCATTGTTTTGTTAGCTGTGTGGCAAGTGGCATCGTCCTGTTAAAACTACATATCGTCCACATCCGTATCTTCCAATTCGGGCCATAAAAAGTTCGTTATCATCTCCTGACCGGCCTCATTTTGGAAAAAATATGGCCCGATGATGCCGCCAGCCCATAACCGCACCAAACAGTCACTCTTTGTGGATGTATTGGTTTTTCGACAATCACTCTTGGATTATCATTCGCCCAAATGCGGCAATTCTGCTTATTGACGAATCCACTGAGGTGAAAATGTGCCTCATCACTGAAGATGATTTTCACGTTATGCATTTTGATTTGAACGCTCATGTTCATAATAAGCCGGAATAACTTTAAGCCCTTGAAGTCCAAAGTACATTTTTTTTTTTTTTTTTTTTTTTTTTTTTTTTTTTTTGGACTTCAAGAAGAATTCTTGACAAAAGTACGAAAAAAACAGAAGTAAGGAAAAACATGTGAGATCAATTAAAATTGGATAATCATTCAAAAAGCAAAATTTCGATCTACCAAAGGTTAAAATACAATTTGGTTTAAGGATTGATGTTTGACTACTGACGTCAGCAGTCATCGATGGCTGCGAGTGTAAGACGGCAAATCCCTTTGAGAAGACCTAGTGGTTGAGGTCGAAACATGTCAGGGTAACCAGCCGCCTGGGTTCGAATCACACGCCAGACAGCCTGGCTTCGAATCCCAGGTCAGTCAAGAATGAAAATTATCAATACCAATTTTAATTAATCTTCCATGTTGTAAAAATTCCTTTCTTCATAAAAATAATTTAATGCAAATTAAATTCAATGAACTTAAGCCTAATTAAAATATCTAAATTTGGATTAAAAAAAAAAAACTTTAACGCGTTGGTCGATTATGTATCTTTCCATGGTTCGAATTGAGTTAGTCTGAAATAGAGAAATGTCAAATGAAATGCAGAAAAAAACTTGACGTTTAGGTGTGGTTCACATTCAACATCGGCCCTTAAAGTTTAACCACCCGTTATATAATTACAAAAATCTTATTTTTTTATAAAAATAAAAAATTATTGAGTATTATACACTCTACACTATAACAATTGTGACAATATTAACTACCAGTATTCCCCTTAGTTTATTGAAGTATTAATAAACTATCCATTTTGAATACCGATCTGGCTGAATTTTAAAAGCACTCTATTCCGGACTATACTCATGTAATACAAGTGCTAATATAACATTATACTCCCCATCATTTCTGAGATCTTCCGAAAACTAATTTCAACCAACACACAGGCAGACGGGCATATTGAAATCGATTGCGTTTTCCATAAGGAGACAGAATATACATATGGGGGATTTCATGTCAAGTGACCCAACTTTTGAAATCGATGTATTCCGATTTGGATGAAATTTGCACCAAGGTTAGCCTTATTGGATAGTAGTTAAGACACAAATTCGGTCAAAAAGTTTCTGAGTTAGAGGGAGTCAAAATTTGAAATTTTGGCCAAACCGGTGTTCTTTCTCGTCCATGTAACTTATTATCTATTAGTGTTAGCAAAATTTGTTCCAAACAAATTAGAAGACAAATCCAAATCGGAAGACATCGATGTCAAAAGTTGGGTCACTTGACATGAAATCCCCCATATGTATATACTTAATAGTGCCTAAGATTAATATTATAGAAATTATAAATGAAATTACAAACTTCACAAAGACCCTTTTCACCTGTGGTGCAGGGTAAAAATAAATACTCTTGTGTAGGTGCCCACAGAAAAACAATGCACTTAGTGCTCTTTTTAAAAATTGCGTGTAGAAACACAGTGCACTCTCGATAATACGAACTAATTAGAACCAAGTCAGCTCACTTTTGCAAAATTTATCATATGTATAAGCAAATGGTTTCTAATTTTCCATTAAAAACGTTTGTCCCATAAAAATGAAAATTTCTCAAGTTAATTTTTTTATTAATTGTTTATTGGATTTAAAAAACCATAATTTATTTTTGAAAAAGAAAAAAAACTTAAAGTTATTATGCGAAAAAATCTGTGATTTTCTTTTGTTGAATCACTTTTAAAAGGGCCCGCTTAACTGTCTTTAGATATTTGAAGCAAGCGAACACCGTTCCGTGTATCTCTTTTGAAGCCACCCATCGCTTGTAAAAATTTCAAATAATTTACTTTAATTTAATTAATTATGAAGTTTTTGGCCTTTTCTTTTTACATCGGTAAAAAAATACTATCGATATAATGCGTTTCCATTTTTGGGCAATCGATGGGTTGCACAGATTTCCGTTTTCCAGGTCAAATAAGCATATTGTTAACAAATTTTTTTATAGCATTTTTATTTATTTTTTTTTTTATTCCACATGTTGTAGAATTTTTACCTCAAATTTATTCGATAAATTAGGACCACTTGCACGTTTCCTTATCCTTCTCATATATCAAATTTTTTCTTTAAAGCCTAGTACTCTGTTCAACATTTCACGTGAAATGCTGTCATAACTCATATGAAAAAAACTTGTGCGGAATTTCTATGAAAAAATTTTGATAGAATTGTTGCGAAATGTTTCTAGCAACATTTTTGTACAACTGCGAAATAATATAAGCTGCACTTATTTCACGTGGAATTTTAAGCAAATGAAAAAAGTTAAAACTTAATAATAAAATGAGAACTGCAAAACATAAATAACACAACCGGTAACAGTTTTTCATCAATATTTACTTTAATTTTTACTTAATTTTTTATTTAAAAAAATACTTTTTAGTTAAATACATGTGGGTTTTGTTTTCATATGCAAAACAATGTCGCATACTTTGAGAGATAAAAAACGTCAAATTGTGCAAACTCTCGAGATAAGTAACATTGATACATATCAAATTTTTCGCATGAAATAATAGATGTTGCTTAACATTTTTGAAACAGAGTACTAGGCTTAAAAGTTAAAAACTTATGCTGTTTTGTATGCAAATTTTAGAACTTTTCATGTTAAAATTATACTTAAAAATTAATATGGGATTCCAGCAGAATGTGAGCAATAACTAAAACGTGTGTGTAAAAAATTTAGCTTGACAGATGAGGACAATTTGTAAGTATTTTTAAAGTATACAGCTAGTGATCCCCAAATAATTAAGCAGTTAAATACGAATTTCGCCGCAGCCCTGTTTATTTAGATTTCAACACTGTGTAGGTACGAGATAAAATTCCGTTTAAAATACAAATATAAACTGTTCATATCTTAAAACGTTTGCATTAAGTTCATATTCTAGATTAGTCAATTTAAGAAAAATAGTGTTCACATATTGGGGTGTTCGTATATCATATTGTTCATATTAACGAGATTTTACTGTATGTACAAAATAGCAAAAAAAAAAAAAAAAATACAGCAGCAATAGCAACATTCTCGCATGTACATATGTATGTATGACTTCGAGCAGCAGCAACAAATTGTAAGACAAAAAATCGTTGTTAGTTGATTTTGTGTGTATATGAGTATGGCTAAGCAAATATGCTTGTAAGCTTTAAGAGAATGTTGCTAAATCAGCGAAATTAGTTTCATTGTAGTTACAATGTTACACAGCAGCAACCACAGCAACATACGTCCAAAAAAACATTGCTGTCGTTGCCGTTGTTGTTTAAAAAAATAACGAACAGGAAAAAAAGAAAACTGCAACATAATGTGAAAACAAAAAAGTAGACAAACACAGGGTAGAAAATTTCAAAACAAATACCAGAGAAACCAACAAAGCAAACTCTTTTACTCATTTTGAAAACACACACACATACACAAGCTCACATACAGTTATATCATTTTTATATATGGAGGGGAAAAACGCATAAAAGTGCTTTTTTTAACTTAAAAGCCTGTGTTGTTTTTGGCACTGCTTGCAAATAATGCAAAAATGTGTTTGCGTTGACAAAAAAGCTTTTTTTATTTCTTAAATTTTGTTTTTTGCAAATTTTTTTCTTTTTTTTTTTTATTTCATATCGTATGAGTTTTTTTTTTTTTTAGAAAAATGTAAAAAGAAAAATAATTTTAAATATTATTTAAAAAAAAATTAAGTAAATTTGTGTGTGTTTGTGTATTTTGATGGAAGATTTTGTTGAAGCTGATGAGTAAGAATATAAATTTGAATAATAAATAAATTAACTTTTGTGTTCTAAAGCTTATTTTAAATATTTTTTTCAACATTTTGCTTAGTTTAATATTTTTGCATTTTTATTTTTGTTTTGTTTTATGTTTGAGTTTTGTGTTTTTATTAACTTTTTTTATTTACAAATTTTAAGTTCAAAATGTGCGTTCAGAATAAATTTTAATTTTTTTTTTTTAATATAAAAGTAAAGTTTTGACAATTGAGCGATTTTTTACACACTACTTAAGACCTCGTTACTCCTACGTAAATGTACACGTTGCGCAGCAGCTGTTCCGTTGGCCTTACAAAGCTTTTGTATAAATAGGTACTGTTACGAAAATGTAACGCGTTGCGCATGAACCTGATGAAATTAAAATTTGTCTCCGTTTTTACGTATCAGCTATTTTTATTGCTTGTTTACGGTTATTAATAAACATTTCATTGAAGTAGAAGAACGACGTTTTTTTATATTTTTATACAAATGGCAAAAAGCAAGAACGACGCTCGCAAAGTTTAAATTGTTTGCAACGTAACAACAAGGCAACAACTGCAACAGCAACAACTACAGGAACAACAAAAATTTTAACGTTAAACAATACACGTTATCATAAGGGATCGTTACATACATCATTAACTCAAATTCACTGGATTTCAACAACCTTCGCCTTACCAAATGTTTTTATGAATATTGTTTGCCATACCCATTTAGATGGTACGAGCCTTTGCTGCAATAGAGTCATAACTCAAATTTGAATTTGCTAGTGCCTTAAAATTTAATTCTTCTCTTATGTATATAATGTGACGATTTTTTCAATTTCGAAATGTAGGAAAAATTATGATAGTACCAAAGTTATTGGATAGATAATAGGGATGCCAAACGGGAAATCCCGAATCCCGGGATTTTCAAAAACTCAGTCCCGATTGGCATCCCTAATAGGTAATAAGATAATTTTAACAATATGATACCAGCAAGTAGAACTACTAGTAAAACATATACTGATTTTTTTTTGGCTATGAAAAAATAAACAAAATATACATCGAACTTCATATATAAAATTATGTAAAAGTCTTTAAAACAAAAAATTTTATAATTTTATAAATTTTATAAAAAAACAATTGATAATTTTCTGTAGAATGTATTTTTTTAAATATCACTGTTTTAGATAACAATAATTTAAAATTTGCACAGTCCATTTGAAAATTACACTTTCAATATCAATGTGATTCCTAAGTAACAACGTTTAATTTGGACTATTCCGATAACACTATGCAACAAGCAAACATTTCTTGAATAAACACTATATTTTTTTGATCCGTTAAAGTCACCTAAGTCCAAAAATCATCCTTATTTAGAGTTCTATGGTTAGGTTTTTTTAAAAAAAAATATTTTTCTTAAATTTGAGATTTTTGAAGAGGCTCCTCCCTACATTTTGTCGTAACTTTTGGACGGCGTACTCGATATTGTTATACAATCCGCCAAAAAATTTTAAATTATCCCAGATTTAAGTCATTCTATTATCATTTGTTGACTCAGCCATTAGTTTTGGAGTTATTGAGGCACAAGTGGAAAAAATTTTTTTTTTGTTTAATTATAAAATTTTTTAACACAAAAAATTCATAAAAAATGGAAATGTACCAATACTTTCCAGTTTTAGTACTTAATCGTAAAGTTGTATCTTTTAAAAATTAAAAAAACTTTATATAATAAAAATCAATGGTTAAATATCTGTGTTATTCCCGATAAACTGAAAGTACTTAGTTTTGACAATTTGCTTCGCAAATTTGTGTAGAGCAGCATATTGTAAACAAGAGGCTAAACATGTTGCTGTACACAAATTTGCGATAAAAAATGTCAAAACTACTAGGTACTTTCACTTTATCGGGAATAAAACGCGAATTTATCCATGGATTTCAATAAAACAAAATGTATTTTTTATCGAAAGTTATTTTCGGGAATACAAAATATATTATTGATAGATTCATTTCTTAATGACGTGCTAAACTCCCAATCATTATATATGATTAAAACACTGAAATTTATTGTTGTGGAAAACACTAACTTCCCCTAGATTGGGAGTTTGGCACGTCATTAATAAATGAATCAATTAATAATAAAATTTATTTTACTTCTGTTGTATGCAGCTTTATAAAAAAATATTGTGTAATAAAAAGGTAAAATATTGTGATTTTTAGCTCTACACGCGATATAAAATATCAAAACAAGGTACGAGTACTTTCAGTTTATCAGGAATAAAACAGGAATTTAAATATGGATTTTCATGATATAAAATTTTTTTATTTCTTAAAGATGCAACTTTACGATTATTAACTAAAACTGGGAAGTATTTGTTGAGCCCCTTCAAAAATCCCAAATTTTAGAAAAAAAATTTTGAAAAAAACCTTTCCATAGAATTTGAAATAATGATGAATTTTGTAGTTATGTGAATATAGCGGATCAAAAAATATAGTGGTTATTTAACAAAAAATTCCCATTTGTTGCATAGTGTAATCAAAAAATTATTAGCAATTGTAAGTAATCTCTATGATGGCGCACTAAAGGCCGACAAGCTTCATTATATTTCTTCATTATATTTTTTTCTTGAAATAGCCAAAATGTTCCATCTATGTTTGATCCACTGGTGTATCATCTTTTCTACACTTCTCAATCTATAACAATGTTAAATTTTTGCAAACTCTGCAGCCCTACCAACTTGGTATGCCAAAATAGTTTTAATAACCAATGGAAAAAACATATCTTCTTTTCGCGCAGTTTATTTTAATTTAAAGTCTTTAAAGCAGCCTCAGGCATTGAAAAGTATTGTAACTCTAGACTACAAATATATTTATGGAATATAAAGGCTTGGCTCAAAAGTAAACACAATCAAGAACATGGATCATCAAAATAATTTTTGCAATATCATCGGGCACCTTTGTTGAGAGAGGAAATATTCTTTCAATGGCTCGAACAATTGTAGAATTCCCTCTTACGCTGGCAATAATGGCGTGTTTTCCTGCATTGATGTTTAAATTTAAGGGTTTTGGAAAAAAAACTTAGTTTTAGGGTTTAGGCCTGGTACTCTGTTCAGTATTTCGTGCGAAATGTTTGCAAGCTCAATATAAAAAAAATTTCTGTGAAATACTTACAAACGAAAAAATGTTGATAGAGCTGTACTCTATTTATATTACGAAAAACAATAGAAACATTTCTAGCAACATTTTTATTTTCCGTGCGAGATAAGTGCATCTCATATTGTTTCGCACGGAGTTGTAAAGGTATGTTCAGACCTAACAAATATTTGACGAAAAATCCAAAAAAAAAGCATGACCAGCACATTGACCAAACTTTAGCTTTATTTTTAACAATTTTTATTGACTTCCTAATTTTTATTTGTAAGAAGATAACTGTATAAGTCAAATAAGAAACTACTAAACGTTGTTTGATCCAGCAAACGTTTTGCAAAAGCAAACATTTTTTTAATAAAACTAGTGGTTACGTGTAGGACGTAAAATATTTAATAGGTGTGAACATAGCTTAAGTAGCAGCTTATCATTTTTTGTTATTTTTTATTTTGTATTTGTAAAGTGGTTTTTATAACAAGAAAAATGTAGAAAAGTAAAAAAAATTAATAATAAAATAATTTTTTTTGGTTTTTGGATTTCGGAAATTATAAAAATAATATTGTTTTACTTTTTTTAATGACAATTAAAAACAAACATGATTTTTGTTTACCTTCGCAAAATAAGGTTGTATACTTGCTACTTATGAAAATGTTAAGTTTTGAAAAATCGCGAGACAGATAATATGATACATGTCAAAATTTTCGTGTGAAATAATCAATGTTGCTCAACATTTTTCGCCAGTTCGAACAGAGTACTAGGATTTAAAGAAAAAAGGTCATAATCTAACAAAAGGACAATTCACTCAAAATGGACAATCTACTGTCCTCTTTTACTGAAAAAAAAACTCAAAGGAATCGTTTCAAAAAAAAAAACGAAAGGACTATCCTCTTAAAAAAAAGGAGAATGGGCACAAAGTATATAAGATATTTGTTTATTGAGTTATGATTCTATTCAAGCAAATGCTCGATACGTTTATAGAAGATGAACAAGTTTTCTCCATACAAAAATTTTTTTCGAGTTTTTTTTAAGATCTTAACAATTTGTTCAGTAAGTAAAAATGTTCTTTTAACTGAGCAAATTTAAGGAAGTTATTAAATATATAACACCGAATTGGATGGGTATATTTAAGGCGAAGCTCAATCATCACTTCAAATAATGTTGCCAGTTTAAAATTCCTTGCCCCCACCAAAAAAAAAAAGAGACTAATATTTTAACTTATTCACTCTGAAAACTAAACTATGATTCATAAAATGCTAAATTATTTTTTGTTTTATTAAGTTCATTTTATTATTCAGTTATCTATTCAATTGTTATTGTCAATATTTTGAATATTTTTTGTATTGACTGGTCAATGTTTTTATTTTGCTTATTGATAAGTTTACTGATAACTTTTTTTTTAGAGAACAATGAAAACAGATGTAATATTTGTTTTTAAAAATAAGCGAATCATTTTCAAATCGAAGAACAGTAAACAAACTTCCTGGTAAAAATGTTCAAGAGAGCTTTCTAAAGCTTTTAATGAAATTACTCAACTAATAGATTGTATTAAAAAACAACTTTAAAATAATCTTATATATTTATTGCATTTATGGGTTAATAGAAAAAGATATAGAATTTTTATTTCCTGGGTGATTTTTTTATAAAGTTTTTTTTTTAGTTTAATTTTGTCGGGTGATTGCCAAAATTTGTAGGTGTTGGCTGTTTATCTATAAATTTAATTAGAACAACCTTGTTAATGTTGCACTACGACTGAGTATTTAAGTAGCAAGAGATCTAAAACGAAATAAGTATTTACAAAAACGATGACATAATTAATTATCAAATAATGTTGCTGCAACATGCTGATAACAAAATGTTTCAGAGATTGACCAATTGACTATGATTATTTGGAAAATCGTCTTTGTGTAAAAAGAAATTTATTTTGCCTCAACATTTCGTTATAATGTTTGCGAAAAATATCTTTCTTAAAAAGTTTCCGCTACATGAAACAAAATACCCTCTTAAAATAACTAATTCATCAATATATTTGGGGGATTCACAAGGTGTCATAAAGTCATATGTCTTAAAATAATAACATGAAAAAATACGACTGTAGCACATAATTTAATGTGCTATTAATTACGACAGCACAATAAACAGAGCAAGCAACGTTCTATTTATTCAAGACACTTTTTGTTTACAAACCAACAACAATTAGTCAATTCACAAGGTATCCTAACATGTCATATTGTCAAAATGTCCTAATATTTCACAATGGTTTAAAAATATTGTTGTTGGTTTGTTAACAAAAAGTGTCTTAAATAAATAGAACGTTGCTTGCTCTGTTTATTGTGCTGTCGTAATTAATCAGAAAAGTCCAGTGCTGAGCGGCTGAGCCGTACAACAATATTTTTAAACCATTGTGAAATATTAGGACATTTTGACAATATGACATGTTAGGATACCTTGTGAATTGACTAAATATTTTTAAACCATTGTAAAATGTTAGAACATTATGACAATAAACCATGATAGCACACCTTGTGAATACCCCAATTGTTACAATGTTTTCTTTTCACTTAACAACATTTGCGACTGTTGCTGAAAAAATGTTTCCTAAAACACTTGGAAACTTTGCGGCCCTAATTTTTCGAATAAAATGTATTTGAAGAGTCTGATACTCGGTTCAACATTTCACATGAAATGCTGTCACGACTCATATAAAAAAAAACTTTTGCGAAATTTTAATGAAATGAAGTTGATAGAGTTGTACTCTGTTCATTTTGTGAAAAAGTTACAAAATGTTTCTGGCAAAAATTTTTTTACAACAGCGAATTAATATAAGCAGATGGAAAAAAGTTTAAACTTAATATTAAAAAAGAAAAAGGAAAAATTTAAATAACACAAAATACACAAATTTGTATTTTAATTTTTCTATCATTTTTTAGTAAAATACAGCTGAGATTTGTTTACATATGCAAAACAATGTCGCATACTTTAAAAGATTAAAAACGTCGTGCAAACTCTCCAGATAGGTAACCTATCAAATTTTTCGTATGAAATAATAGATGTTTCTATACATTTTTCACAAATTTGAACAGAGTACTTGGCTTAATGCTGGTCTGAAACCATTAATGTTTAGCAACATTGTTGTTTAATAATTTTATAGAATTTTGTTTCAATATTCGACTGTACGCTTTATTAATTCTTATTGATCTTTTATATAAACTAAGTTTTCCGCATATGTCGTTTTTAATTAATCATTTTTTTGCACTTTGTCAATACTTTTTGCATTTTACTTTTACTCATTCCCAAACTATGCATTTCTAAATTTAGCTCAAATCTGCACTGAATTTTTTTTGTCAACTATTTTTTATTTTTTTTTTTTAATTTTTTGCACTTCGGAAAATAAGTTCAACAAAAAATACAAGTAAAATAAAACCAAAGGTGTGTGTATTTACAAACAACTCACTGCAACATGCCATGAGTTTTTGGTTTTATTTTTATTTATTTATTTATAAAATTGAATTGATTTTTTTATTTCGATTACTATTATTTTTTTTATCTCTACTGCACATATTTTCGAATTACAACCAAAAAAAAAAAAAAAAATAAAAAAACATTTCCTATAGACAGCTGTTCTCAAAATAAAACTACAGTAAGAAATAAATTTTATCAATTTTAAAACTTATTAATGCCCTACAACGTAAAACAAGGGAATTAGTAAAAAAAAATTAGTTTCCCAAGAACTTAAAAATGACTCATTCTTCCAACTATTTTTTGGATTGCCGTGAAACATGTTTGTTTCGCTTTAAAAATAACTGGTTAAAAGGTTTGAACACAACTTTTTTCAAGCTTATACGTTATGTTAATTGATAATTCATTTATAGGGTTACTCATTGATCTGGTCGGATCGATCACTTACTCACATTATTACTTATCTTTGCTTTTGTATAAGTAAATTATGTTAATGTGTATGTATGTGAAATTACCTGAATACATACACAAACAGAGACATTTTTTTGTACGACATGTCTGAATATCGGAATGAGTAGTATGTCGAACTTAATGTTGCCACTTGATTATTCTGCTAATTCAGTGCGATTTCTTAGTTTCTTTATAGTCAACGTATAAACAGTTCGGTTGGTGTTCGTTAAGACAAAGAAACGGATTTATTATTTTTGTTAAATTTATAATTTTTTTTTTTTTAACTCGAATATTAAAAAAAATCAGAGCAGTTAGAGTGGTGTTTTTTAAATAAAAAAATATAAAATCGACCTTTTTACACAAAGTATTAAGTCTTGAATAATTTTACACATTACATAATTCATATAAAAATAAAACTATATAAAATAATTATTTAATCCTTTTAAAAATTATTGGAATACTCTTTAATTTGTGTTTTCTTATTAAGAATCTAAAGTGCAGCAATATTTTGGTTTAAATTTTATTTAAAAAAAAAATGTAATAAAATTTTATAAAATGACCTTGACCTATTACTAAATTTAAACTTGCTTTAATTAAAAAAAAAAAAAAAATATTTCCCAAAATAAAAATTGAGGTTAAGTGTAATTGTATACCCTTTAAAGTGTTAGCAACATGAAGATTTAAAAAATTTATCTTTAAATCCTTAAATTATTTCAATAATAAAATGTATAACAATTAAAGTTAGAATAAAAGTAAATTTTATATTGGAAAATATTAAAATGAACTACATACTTTTAAAATCAGAAAATATCAGGAAAATAAGAAAAATTTAAATTAAAAATCTGCTTCGATTTCCAAAACACGGACGATTTATTTGAATACAAAACTTGTCTTTAATCACCAAAATCATACCAAATTCATAGAACCAAGCAAGCAATTTTTTGACTTTGCACCTATTACCAAAATGATTACATAGATTACTAAAAATTGAAAATTGTAAATATTTTTTTTTTCAATAAATGATATTTTTAATTTTACACAATGTGTTAATTGATTTAATTAAATATAGCTCAGATTTTGACAAATCCCAACAACAATTCTACAAGTTTAAATTATTTTATTTTAAACGGAAAAATCAATTAAAATTTTTTGTTATTTAATGAATTTCTTAATTAAAAATTTATTTCAAAACAACTAAAATGTTAATTAAATAAAAATTATAATTTGAATTTTTTTTTCAACTTAATAAATAATTAATTCAATTATCACATTAATTAAATTGAAATACTTTTTAAGCAATTTTTTTAATTGATAAAAAATTACTGATAATTTTTCGGTGTATTTTTAATAAAAATAAATGAATTCCAACATGTTGCTAAGAAAAAACAAATCTTGATTGTTATTCTGCATTGCATACTTAGTTTCTACAATAACGTATGCCCTAATCATGTAGAAAGCAACGCAACGCTAACGAATTACATTGAAAGCACAAACAATGACATAAATATTTTGTAATTTTGTTGTTGCTTTCTACAGAAATTCATGTACCGTTTTTAAAATTTCAACGACACATGCTAAGCAGCGCTTGAAATTTTAAAACGCAATGTGAATTTTTGTAGCAAGCAACAGCAAAATTTCGAAATAATTATGACTTTGTTTTTGCTTTAAATATAAATCTTTGACGTTGCGTTTGCGTTTTTCATGATTAGGGCCTTAATTATTTTAAAACAGATCCAAAAGTTGATCGAAGCACAAAACAAGATGTGTATATACATTTTGCTAGCTACAAACAAATAGTGATTTTAATTCTATGTTAAAAATTTGATATTTAAAATTAAATGGAGAGTTAAAAATTGGTTCAAAATATTGATAAATTTGACTTTTGCAACATGTTGATATACATGTTTCTATTAACTAGATTTAACTGGAACACAGTTAAGTAAGCCTAGTACTCTGTTCCATTTCAGCAACATCTATTATTTCACAGGAAAAATTTGACATGTATCAATGTTACCTATCTCTCGAGCTTGCACAATTTGACGTTTTTAATCTTTCAAAGTATACGACATTGGTTTGCGTATGTAAATAAATTCCACATGTATTTTAATAAAAAGTATTTTTTCTTTAATAAAAAATTAAATAAAAATGAAAGTAAATAAGATGGATGAAAAACTGTTACCGGTTGTGTTATTTATGTTTTAATATTAATGTAATATTAAGTGTAAACTTTTTTCCATTTGCTTAAAATTTCACGTGAAATAAGTGCATCTTATATTTTTTAGCAGTTTTAAAAAAAAATGTTGTCAGAAACAGTTCGCAACTATTTCACAAATTGAACAGAGTACAACTCTATCAACATTATTTCATAGAAATTCCGCACAAGTTTTTTCATATGAGTTTTGGCAGCATTTCACGTGAAATGTCAAAGAGAGTACCAGGCTTAAAAGTTTAAGCAATTCTATATAAATTATTGTGGCTAAAAAAATGGCTAAATTTCTTTCAAATTTTGTGAACACCAAGTAAAGATTAAATGGGTGTATTAATAAAAATATTTGAAATTAAAGAAAGGTTAACATAACAGTTTCCTATGCAAAGTTTCCTAGACAAATGTTTGCTAAATTTAATATTCATTTATGAATATGCGAAAAATGTTGAGTAACACTGATTATTTTACACGAAAATTTTGACATGTATCAATATTATCTATCTCGGTTTTTTTTTTCAAAACTTAACGTTTTTACTGGTTGCAAGTAAAAAACATTGTTTTGCGAATATAAACAAAAATTATGTTCTCTTAATTCTCATTAAAAATGTAAAACAATATTATTTTTCTAATTTCCCAAATCAAAAAACCAAAAAAATTTATTTTATTATTATTTTAAGCACTTTTCTACATTTTTCTTTATGAAACGCTTGTTATAAAAACCCCTTTACAAATACAAAATAAAAAATTGCAAAAATGATAAGCTGTTGCTTAAAATTTCGTGCGAAATAATATGAGCTTCACTTATTTCGCACAGAAAATAAAAATGTTGCTAGAAACATTTCGAATGATTGTCGTTATATAAATAGCGTACAACTCTAGCAACATTTTTTCGTTTGTATTTCAAAGAAATTTTTTTATATGGAGTTTAACAACATATCGCATGAAATACTGAACAGAATACCAGACTTTAAATAATATATGTTGCTGTTCATTTTGCACAAATTGGAACAGAGTACTGGGCTTAACACATAAAATTAGGGCTTTAGGCACATGTTGCTTAGTATTTTAATTATGATATTGATGAAACGTTTTATTCGAATTCGATTTACAGATCTTGTTAACAGCCAAGATAAACAAAGTGACTATCTAATAAAGCAACATGTTGCTGATACAATTAAGACGAGTATAAATTACATAATCTCAATGAACTAAGTTGATTTAAGTAAATCTTTTATATATCTTAATAGAATTGTATTTGACAACCTGTTTAAACTAAAACACTTTACTGATCACAAGCATGTTGCAATAATTTTTTGACAGATGTTGCTAGAAGTTCATAAGTAAACAAATTCCAATATAAATTTTTAAATCAAGTTTCTAGACACTATTTTAAACATCACTGACCTAAATATAATGAAATATTTATTAATACTAAAACAAAGTTAATATTTTCTAAAGCAACCTGTTGCTTATAACATAATTGGCTAATTAAACTTAATTGATTTGAGAAAATTTTTACAAGCATAAATGAATATTGAACAACAAGTTCAATTCCATAAATGTTGCGAGAAGTAAAGAAAGTTTAGAGTATAATCCAAATGAAAAAGACAAATTTTGAAGACTCCCTAATTAAATGTAATGAAATTTAATCAAAAATATATAACTGCACTTTTTTAATGTTTTTAAGTATTAAATTACAGCCATTTTGACATTTTTTTTTTATATAAAATATATACACAAAATATTTCAGCTGTACTTTTTTCGACATTTGAATTTTTTTTTACATTCTGAACACACATTGCCAACTTACACATTCTCTTTGTTTTGTTATCGTCTTTCTTTTATTAAATATTTGTATTTTTTTTCAATTGTTTGTTTTATTGCTTACGCCATAACTTGCTTGCCTGGCACTGCTAACAAATTAAACGCAACTGCTAAACAAAAATAAAAAAATATCTGTAAAAAAACCCCAACATCAATAAAAAATTAAAGCAAGAAGAAAATATGAACGATTTACCTTTGCCACCACCACCATCACCCACACAATTACAACAATTTGAAATGTATAACAACAGCAACAATAATATTAACAGTAACAATAATGACAGTCAACATACACGTACATTAAGTAGCCTGTCATCAATGTCAACTGGTTCAAATACCACACATTCCTCCACTCAATCCCTGTCACCAACACCCTACAATTATCACCACAGCAACACAGTAGTGCAACAGCAACAACAACAATTACAGCAACATCAGGTGACCCACTTTCAGCCACAGAGTGAATCTACAAATTCTAGCCTATCGTTAGATCAGTATGGTTCCACCTCACCCCTACACTCCAGACAAGCTTCATCATCATCGTCTTCTTTGAACTATGGCTGCAACAATGATAATTATGGAACAATCGCAACAACAATACCTCCACCACCGCCACCACCACTGCCAGAGGACAATAATCAGGACTTGTATATAAACACAATGAAACAGCAACACAATGCGAACAATAGAAAATTGCTGATGACAAAACAAAATGAGAACGATATGAATACGTATAATAAAACAAATGTGGCACCAGCAGCAACAACACATTCCCAAGGAGGTCCAGGAGGTGTAGGGACAGCTACAGCACCCATTCTACCCACAACACAAAAAGTGTATAATAAGTTTTTAAAAGAGTATTCCAATAAATTGTTGACCCAGGGTAACAACAATAACAATTCCAACTCTAATACAAACACTAATAAACATTCCTACGATAATGCCAGCAACATACATTCATTTATAAATAATGGCACACCCAAACCTTTCATTGCTACTCCAAGTTTAAATTCCAAACAGACACAACAACAACATAATCATTATCTCCAACAGCAACAACAAACTAACAATAACAATAGCAACAGCAACATTATTAATAATAGTTTACCCAGTGTTGCTGCCATTACAGCAACACTAAATAATCAATTGAAATTTGATTCGTGTCAGGTTGCACCACCATCACCTCTACTACCAACAGCAATCACACCTTCAAGTAGCAATTTTTCAATTGTAGATAAGAGTCCTTTTAATAATAGTAGCAACAATCAAATAATCAACGACAACTGCAACACCACCAACACCGCCACAACTAACGAAATGTCCTCGACCGTGGCCACGGGGCCAAGCGGTGACAAACCATTTGAGTATGTTACATTAACGGGTAATGTAATACGTAGTGTTGTACCACCCGGTAAGGGTAATGTTAATTACAAGGTAAGTTATTTCTTCAAATGCGCCCCAACTGCTACTATTGTCCTCAACTTTGAAACATAAATTTCAGTGTTTCTCCGCAATTTTCTTAAGTTTTTTTCCCGAGTAGACGTAGCACATAATGAAAAATGCATGTAAACTAATGCTAAAGCATGTTTTTTTTTTATTATTTTGATTATTTTTTACAAACATGCAAATATGTTGCCAAACATTTCGCTTTGTTTAGAAACATCTAGTTAAAATTTAAGAAATTAAGTTGATTTTAGTGAAAATATGAGTGGTAAAGTGAATTGAAATTGTAAATTTGACACAACATTCGAACAGTCTTTACATAATTTGTATACTTGCAGCTACAGTTTTTGAAGTGTAAAATGTTTATGAAAACACAAATTTATTTTATTAAAATGTAGAGTTAACAATAATGTTTTAATTTCACTTAAAAATAATTTAAATTTTACCCTTAAATGTACATTTTACTCTAAATTATAGATTTAACACTAAAATGTAAATATTACACTAAATGTAAAAATAAAATAAAATGAAAACATTTATATATTTGTATTAAAAATGTAAATTTTACACTAAATTTTACACTCTTTACTAAAATATTAACTTTTTATTCAAAGCTATATTTTTTTTCTTTTTTTTAATGTGAATTTTTCTGTCAAATGTAAAGTTTATACATTAAAATGTGAAAATATATTAATATGTATTTTTTTACAAATATGTCAATTTTACATCTACAAAAAAGCCTTTTTTCACTGAAATGGAAATTTTACATAAGCAGAAATGTAAGTTTTAAAACGGTGGCTTTACACATTTTGCAAGTTTAATTTTTGCACTAAAATCGTAATTTTACACTACAATTAAAATTTTACACTAAAATATTAATCTTACCTTAAAATGTTGTTTTTTAAAAAAAATGTTAATATGCCAATAAAATGTAAATTTTGCACTACATTTTATATATTACATTACCATATAAATTTTACATCAAATTGTGAACGTTACACTAAACTCTAAATTTTGCACTAATATGTCAATATTATCCCAAAAGGAAATTTTACACAAAATTGTAAGTTTTACACTTAAATATTAATATTACACTACTATTTAAATTCAGTGTAATAATGAATTGAATTGTAAAATTTGCACTAAAATGGAAATGTTACCTTCAAATGTAAATTTTACCTTACAATGGAAATTTTACGCTGAATTGTACATTTTTTTACTAAAGCGTTACCCCGTCATGCGTAAAAATAACATTCTAGTTAAAAATTAACAGCTTTATGCAAAAAAAAAGTTAAAGTTCACATAAGTTAACCAACACATTAATCCAGTTTACTTTTTCTAGGCTAAATGTGTTGGTCAACTAACGTCAACTAACTTTTTTTGCATAAGGCGGTTAATTTTTAACTAGATTATTTTTACACATAATGTAAAGTTTACACTAAAATGTAAATTTTTCACTTAAGTGGAAACTTACACTAAAATGTTCATTTTACACTTAAATGTAAATCTTACACCAAAATGTAAACTTTACACTAAAATTAATATTTTACACTTAAATTAAAATTTTACATTTAAATTTAAATATTGCACTTATATTTAACACTAGAATGTGAATTTTCCCCATAAATGTAAATTTTCCACCAAATTGTAAATGTTACACTTAAATGAAAACTTTACACTTAAATGTAAATTTCTAGCCTAAATGTAAATTTGGCATTAAAACACTTCGATGTCAATTTTCCTCTATAATGTTAGTTTCAGACTTATTTATTTACTTATAGTTTCATATCTTACTTTAATGTAAATATTACAAAAAAATATAAATTTTACACTAAAATGTAAATATTACACTTAAATATAAATTCAA
Source organism: Pollenia amentaria (assembly GCA_943735925.1). Classification (NCBI taxonomy): domain Eukaryota; kingdom Metazoa; phylum Arthropoda; class Insecta; order Diptera; family Polleniidae; genus Pollenia; species Pollenia amentaria. The sequence goes on along the minus strand of OX031010.1, from coordinate 173,523,826 downwards.
GATTTAAATGTAAATTCAAGACTTAAATGTAAATTTAAGGCTTAAATGTAAATTTAAGGCTTATATGTAAATTACACACTTAAATGTAAATTTTACACTTAATATATTTTATTTACCTAAGCCTTAATTTTTAGATAAAATGTAAATTTTACACTTAAATGTAAATTTTACGCTGAAATGAAATTGTTTTAACAATATGTAAATGCTACATTTAAATGCAAGTTTTACATTAAATTGTAATTTTTAGCATACATTGTTAACCAAAAATTAGGCTTAACACTTAAATGCAAATTTTACACTGAAATATAAATTTTACACTATTATGTAAATTTTACACTGAAATGTATAATTTACAAATCGAAAATTTTGAACTAGATTGAAATGTTTGCACATAATGTAAGTTTTACACTAAAATTTAAATTGTTCACTTAAATGTAAATTTTACACTTAATTGTAAATTTTACACTTAAATGTTAATTTAGCACTAAAAGGTAAATTTTATATTAAAATCTACAAAAAAAAAAAAAAAAAAAAAAAAAAAAAAAATCACATTATTAATTTAAAAATATTTACTTTTATGAAACCCATTGTGATTAAAGTTAAAGAAATTAAAATTTTTTTAACAGTTTATAATAATATAAAACATTTATACCATAGTATAATAAGTATCACGTATGTATGTTCATTAGGGAGAGTTGTCATTATTTACCCATGTAATGTCAAATTAATTTCTTTGATTTTTAACGCTTGTTTTTTTCCTTATTTACTCTTGTTTGACGTTATATGGGTCTTTAAGTTGAGAACAACATTTCTAATGAACATACCTGGTACTTAATATACTATGATTTATACTAAGTAATAAAACTTTATGAATTTTTTCTTTAATATTACTATTTTTGAGGTCGCGTTGAAAGCACAGCTGTGTTATTTTTTTTACTTACTTAGAGAGAGAAATGTCAAAAGTTGCTTGTATTTTGGACATATCGACCAACGAAAGCATCAAAAATATACATTGTTATATTTTTAGTGTTTTTACTTGTTATAGTATCGACACCGCCGTATACATGAATTCGCCTTGATTTTTTGTATATAGTTGTTGAAGAAAATTACTCATAAAAAATATTTTATAAACAGTAGAAAACAATGAAAAACTTGATAAGTTAAATTTAGTAAATAGTTTAGTTTTTTACTATCAATAATTTTTTTACGAAAGAGTGAAAACAAATTTCTTATCATAAATCGTTAAGCAAACAAAGACAACAAAAAGTTTTTTAATTCAATACAAATTACGACTTTAGATACTTTAACCATGAGTAAGAAGAACGACAATTTCCTAAATACACCACTCATATTTTCCTTACATTAATATTTAATCAATAAAAATTTTATAAATTAAGCATATTTTAATTCCATATCTTCACCTTTTCCAGGTTAATCAGGGAGGTTATGCTCGTCCTTATGGTGCTGCTCCACCAGCTGCTGCTCCTAAGTCGCCAGTCACTTATCCACCACAACAACAACAATGGAATCAACCACCACCAACCCAACCTAAGCCAGTTGGTGGCAGTGCCTACGCTACTTTGCCACGCAGCAATGTTGGCCAACAAGGTAAGAATAATGATCAGCTTCACAAAGAAGTTCTAGACTGTTTGCAAAATCAAGGCGATTGGGTTTAAAAAAAAAACTCAAATCGAAATAGCAAAATATTTAAACGAAATATACCTCAATATTACTATGACTCTATATTGATGTGATAAACATATAATTGTTAAAAATATTAAAAAAAAATAAAAATATTATTTACCCTTTTATGCTTAAAAAATGAAATCTAAATTATTTCAACCCCCCATCTATCAAAAAAAACTGCTTAACAAAAAACTCTGGCTCAAAAAACACAACATGCACTAACTTAAATTTAACCCTTAAAAAACACATATCTGAAATAACATTTTCCCCAACTTCAAGTTTAATTTTTTTCTCAATATTTTTTTTTTTATAAATTTAAACACAAAATTTTATAAAATTTGTATAAAACTCTCTTTTTTTATTTTAATTTAAAATCTAAAAACAAAATCACTTACACTTTTTTGTAAATATATGACAACAACACCAAAAAAAGGTCGTAAAACCCAGTCTATGTACAACAATTATAGCAGCAATTATACAACATCAACACCACACAATAGAAAATATCCCAGTGTTGTTGGATCCAATAGGTACTCAACTATGCCCTCTTACTTAAATACAACTTCCTATAACAACTACAATAACAACTACAATAAAGGTAAAATTCTCAACGAAATGTTAAGAAAAGAAAATGAAAGTTGTTACAAGTTTCGTATTTAATACACTGCAAAAAAAAAGTTTTTTTTTCTTTCTTTTTTTTAATTTAAAGCTTGGCATTAGAAGCTTTATTTTATAAGTTTTAGAAATTCAGCACCGCTTTTGTAGTTATTCAAAGCTTTTTCTACAAAACTTCATATTAACATTAAATCATTAGAGATTTGATATAAGAAAAGAAATGGAAAATGGAAATAATTTTAAGCAACACGGTTGATAAATTTTATAAATTTTTTTTTTGGAACCTTATGCCACACCAAAAATGTATAAAAAATTTATTTCATACTGAAATACTCTCATTTTTAAATTGTAATTATTTTTGTTTCATATTCTATGCATAAATATATAGGGTATTTTTTTAGCTGCATGAGAACTTAAAATGATGATGATGGAATGAAATTATTTTTTATTATATTCTAGTAGAAAATTTCATGGCATTTATTTTTTTAAATATGATTTCCGACAAATGTCCGCCGTGGCAACGAGTTATATGGTCCATACGATCATTAAAATTTTGACAACTTTTTCCAACAAATCGGGCATTCCTGGTGGCTTGAATATTGACTTTTAGAGTTGCTGGTTTGTCGGCATAAACCAATGACTTAACATAGTCCCATAAAAAGTAATCCATAGGCGTTAAATCGCACGAACGGGGTGGCCAGTGAAATGGACCATTTGTGGAAATAAGGCTGTGACCAAATTGATTTTGTAATAAATCGAAATCTTGTTGATGCTAAACCCAATAATTTTTGGAAACAAAAATTCGTTCAGCATGGCCCGATAGCGCTCTCCATTCACCATAACGCCAGCACCTTGCTCATTTCGAATGTGCGTGTAAACCGCATCAAACAGTAAATTTTAATGGATCTAATAGTGATTCCTTAATGGCTGGCGGGGCTCTAAATAACCTCAGGAAATATGGCCCCAAAATGAAAATGAAGAATGGCCCCAATATATATATTTTTTAAAGTGCGATTTTATTTTCGCAACTATTTTGAAATGCTCTGGCAACTACTTATTCTTTTGAAATTCCCTAAAACACAAAAACCCTCTAGACTCTTATTTTTATGGGTTTTACATTCAAAATAATAAAAAAATTTAAACATTTTTTTTTTACATTTTTATTTTACGAGTACTATGCAAATCATTTATTCTTTATTCTATATATTTATTAATTTAATATAAAGAATTTTAAATTACTCTATTTGTTGTATTTATTGTATTGATCTGTTTTATAGGCAGACATATAATTTCTTATGAAAATATTTGTATATTGAAATGAAATGTACGAATATACATATATAATACACACACTCACATACGTATTTTATAAACATAAATGCATATGTGTAAGTGTATACATATGTGTGTACTTAACATTTAACAATAAACAACAATAGCGTAATAAAAAAAAGGAAAAAATATTATTTGCTAGACAGGAAACGGAAACTGACAACAGCAGTATGTTGAAAACTTATATAAATGGTTATAAATATTTACACACACATGCATATTTTACACACGTAGAAATACAAGTACTTATACATTTATATTTACTTGTATACTAAAGAATAACATCAACAATCATTGTACATAGTAATTTCGCCTGTTGTTTTATTCATTTTTTTTTTTAATAACACATAAACTTTGTAAATTTCAAAAATATTTTAACTAGCCGGGTATTTTACCCAAGAATGAGCGTAGGTGAAAATTGCTTTGTAACGGGGGAAAATACAAGTGATGTGTTTACTAGAAGGCCTAGTATTTCTGATTAAGGGATCTAGTCTCGAGGGTGATTAACAGGGTTACCGCTAGATATTTTTAAAAAGTAGCACAATAGGTCGCTTTATAAAAATAAAGCCGATATTTTCCTGCTTAATTGATATATTCCGACTCAATCAAATGAGTAGTTGCTGGATTTTTGTGCTTTTCAATCTTTTTTTCAAAAATCTTTTATTATTATATCTTATCTTATCATAGATGGGGGCAATGCACTTATTTTGCAGTTTCAACTCGCAGTTAGTGGTAGTGCAAAATTATTGCAATCATTTTGTTGGTGTTGAGTGATGAATTGAAAATTAGCAGCCTCACTAAACATGAGTTACAGTGTTGTTAAAAAATTTTGCACTCAAAAAAAAATGTAATTTAAGAAAAAGCAATCATCAGTTTATTGCAACTTTTTTGTTCTTAAACTTAAAATTTTGCACTAAATTTACAAACAAAAAACATTTTTTCATGATTAAAGCCACGAGATATTCCGTTATTAACAAAACTTCATGTTTTTTAATTTCCTTTGCTTATCATCACAAGAATCAAAAACTATGCGCACACACAGTAAAAATTATTAAATTTCTCCAATCACCAAATTTATACCAAATTCATAATATCAAGCAAACAATTTGTTGATTTTGATCCTATTACCAAAATGATTATATTTATTACTAAAGTTGTTAAATTGTGAATATATTTTTTTTTCAATAAATTTAATTTTTAATTTTAATTAAAAAAATGATCAAAAAACTTTGCCATTTCAAACAATGTGTTAATTTATTTTATTAAATATTGACAATTCCCAACAACAATTCTACATGTTTAAATTATTTTATTTTAAACGAAAAAATTTTTTGTTATTTAATCAAAATTTTAATTGAAAATTTATTTAAAACAACTAAAATGTTAATTAAATCAAAATTAAATCCTTAATTTTCTTTCAACTAAAAAAATAATTGATTCAATTATCTCTAAATTTAAATACTTTTTAAAACATTTTTTTAATTGATAAAACACTTTTTTCTGTTTACAAAATAATATTTTTTTAAATTTTAGTGAGAGTCTGCTTATACGCAGCTTTTTGATTGCAAGTGCAAATTTTGCACTATTTGAATTGAGTGCATATTTTTTTCCATTCAATCCCCGTTAGTGGTAGTGGAAAAATTTGCAATACCACTCAATTTTTTTTAGTGCTAGTGAAAAAATACCAATCATCACTAAAGCTGGTAAAAATAGAGCAAACAAATTTTTTTGCAGTTTTATTAAGTGATAGTGCAATGTCAATTTGAGTCAATATTTAGTGCACTACCCCCGGTAGGCTTGCTGGTAGTGAGCTAGTCTATCAGTACCGGGGCTGCGGGTTCGATTCCCGCCAGAGACTCTGGTCTCCTGTAGACAAGCGAAGAGATTCGCGGGATTACCGTAGGAAATAAACTATGTATCTTATCCATGCCAATGCGTAAAAAGATACATAAAACAATGTTGCTAAAAGAAGAATGATGTGATATTTGGATTGTTTTTAATATAATGACGACGATACGAGGTTGGCTCTCTGTTCGTAGGAAAAGGTTGCCACCGAATGAAAAAGTCGCAAAATTATAAGAGTTAAAAAAGTCTTACAAATACCCTTAGACTGCCAAAAAAAAGGGGTAAAATTGCGACTTTAGTCGACAAGCGGTAACCCTGGTTGTTACTTGAAGGGCAAAAGTGTATGGGCTCAATTTGTTTGTTAACTAATGAGAACTTAAACTTTTTTTTGCATAAGGGGGGTTAGTATTTTATTTAGCTGTATTTTTATCTTGTCTTTCCTCTTCTGCTTTTTATATTTTATATATAAATACAAATACACATACACATACAGACAACTTCAAGTTAAAAAGTGTGAGAATTACAAGCAAAACAGAATTGCAGAGTACATGAAACTGAGTACCCCTTCCCAATCTTCTTACCCCTCTAATCAATAAACTCAAGAATTGCTGCAAGAAAAATTGCAAATTGGACGATGACTTATTGAAGACATGTATTTTATATGGCGAGTTCTCACTTTGAAGCAATACAGTTTTGACACAGAGAGCGCATTATTTAGCGCATATAAAAATTGTTAAATGTAACGATCAGCCTTACACACTGAATATTTTGTTGCAAACGTTATTCTTTAAAATGTTCCCTTACAAACCTGTTTCTTCAAATGTTACATTTTTTTTAATTTTGTTACTGCAGAAAAAAAATATGTTTAAAATTGTTTTCCTCCAACAAAACTATTTTTAAAGAAAAATTGTAAACATATTATGTTTAAATGTAACCATATTATTGTCACCGACAACCATATTATTGTTAAATTGATCCTCCATCAAGAAGCCACAACCATATTATGGTTGTATTTAAACATGTTTTGGTTAAATATGACAAAAATTTGTATTTTCCTCTTTTCCAAGAGCAACATGCTATGGTTGAAAACCAACCATGCTATTATAAGTGTTACACATATTTTTGTTATTATTAACCATAACATATTTGGAGGCAACCATAATATGGTTGTGGCTTCTTGATGGAGGACAAAATTAACCATAATATGTGTTTCGGTGACAAAAGTATGATTAAATTTAACATAATATGTTTAAAATTTTTCTTTTAAAATAGTTTTGTTGGATGTGACCATATGTAAACATGTTTTTTCTCTGGGTGTGTATGCCCCAATGCGTAAAGCATAAATGTGCGCTTTCTTTTTAAAATTTATTATCAGTACTTCGAAAAATAAAAGAGATTTTTTATTGGGTTAATTCAAAGTAAACGAAATTACTTTCAGAACTGTTTTCCTGTAAAATTTACGCCCCTGCTTAAATAATAATTTTTATGTACAAATTCGTATTATTTACTTTATTCTTTACAAATTTTAAATCATAAAAAAAACTTACAGTAGACATGGTTTCCATGTTGTTATTTCTTCATTTTGTTGTTGTTTTTATTTACTTACATGTTGGTATATGTAAATAAAATCGGAAATTCCTGTAAATATTGTTGTGTATGTGTGTGCGTGTGTAAAAGAGTATAAATACGCATACAATGTAAAATATTTTTTGTTTGAACAAAAAGGATTGTGGAAAATATCCATAAATATTATCATAAAAACAATAAGAATTTTTTAAATTTTCGAAGTTGCAGTTAAGATTGAATAATGTGAATCTTAAAATTAAATCCTTTCCTTTACACAAACAAATCGACATAACGTTTAAGTCTATATATTGATAGATATTTCAATAACACACAACTTGTTTGTTCTGTTTGTATACTCAGGAATCAAAGTTGGTACTTTTCGTAACTGAAAACGATGTATAAAAACAAATATTATTTCATATATCTGCAAAATTGTTAATATTGTATTTTAATTTGAAAAGAAAGTCTATAATACTTTCTTCACATATCGCTCTTTACTGTAGATTTTTTTTTGCATATTGTTAACTGTAATATCAGCGTAAAAATTAACCAGTACCGAAAAATCTCCATATAAATATTCCATTTTCATATTTTCTTTCAACATATCAGGGTGGGAGTTATTGGCATAAGTTTTTAATATTCGTAAATCTCTTCCAGCTACTCTTCCAATTTTTTTTTTTTTTAAACAATAAAAACTTATTAACATACAAAATTGTGAAGAAAACAAATGTCGCAAGACGTTTTTTTACAATATAGAAATTAATATGTAGTAAAGGACACGATACAATATGAAAGGCAAAAATATTTTATCTTCTTTTTATGTTTTGACATCAATGTCATATAAACCAATATTGCATATTCTATATCCCAGCAACATCTTGCGACTTGTCGACCAGAGTTTTTTGTATTCGCTTTTAATCAGTGTTGCCTATTTTAGCAACATCAGCAACATCTTGCGACTTGTAGACCAGAGTTTTTTGTATTCGCTTTTAATCAGTGTTGCCTATTTTAACCATTTAGTAGCTACCCTGCGAAAAATTTGTGTCAATTGGTGCAAGAGACTGCTCCGGGGATTTGTGAAAATAGAACAAGTACAAAAAGAATGAACTCATGACCAGTGTAAGGGGAACCAATCATTTACCTGTTATATGAAGAACCAAAAGCTAGAAAAAGTAATGAATTACAGTACAGTATTCACCGAGGCTGTGACACATTTTTTTTGAGGCTTTTTAAAATTTGGTTTTTAAATGTAGTTCTAGGACTTGTTTTATTGAAATAATACTACATTATATTGAAATAATGCACCATTGTTGTAACTAACTCTAAACACGTTCATTGAGAATAGATGTGTGACTTGTCAAATAGTGAGTGTTAGGTTTCAATTGACTCCCTTCAATGACAGCCCCATGTATTTTCTGAATTTGAAAAGTTAAAATTGAAGAGATAAAGGCAAGAAAATAAAAATTTTATAGGTAAAACTCGAAAAAAAAATTGATTTTGTGGTATTTTTTCATGTACCACAGTTTTCTCTTTGTTACTTTGTTAATTCAATAATTTAATAAAACATGTTCCTAAAATCTTCATTAGAATATTGATACCAGAGCCCGGCAAACACATATATATTTTCCTTTTACTTCTCCAGGGAGCACAGGGCAGCAACAAGTCGATCTAAATCAGCTTAATCATCAGCGCGATGTTTGACTTCGTTCCACCGTTGTCGTAGTTTGGATAGTTCGGCTGTGATTTGGCGTTTCAAGGTGTTTGAAGGTCGTCCGATACGCCTGATTCCCTGTGGGTTACACTCGATGGCTTTCATAGTATTCATCTTAAGTTGGCTTAAGCAAAAAGTGCGAATACATGTAAATCATATGTCTTGATATTGAACTTAAGTAAACTTTTTGCTATGTTTTATGAATCTGTCATTTGCTTAAGCAAAGTGCAAAACAGATCGCACTTTCCGTACGGAATCAAATGCTTTTTGATTTGGTTTTTTTTTAAATGCATTTGAGAAGCTTTTTGTTAGTTTTGACAGAAGCTTAAGCAAGCTTATGCATATTATAGTTGGGCCTTTAGTCAGAATAGCAATCAATATATAAGTTTGCCAAAATACTTTTATGATTGTATTAATATATTATTTCAAAATCTAGCAAAAGGAAAATATTTCTCATAACTTTACTGCGAAACCAGAAATGTTCTGGTCGACATTGTGGGCCAGGCAGTAAATAATTTTTTTTTTTTAATAGAATCTGAGAATTATGTTTTTTTATAAATTATTTTTTATATTAAACATTTTTATTTTTCGAATGAGTTCCATGAGGTAAATTTAAATTTTATAAAGCTTTTTTGTAATAGTTCTATTCCTTCAATATTTCATACTCTTTTATTTGCTTAAGCCAACCTTTGGTTAATATTGAAGGCTGTATAAAATTGAAATAAAAATTTTTAATATTTGTTTTTTAATTTTATCACATCAATTCTATTATACACATCTGGTTAAAAAAAAAAACTATAATATTATATTAAAATGGTAACATTAAATGCAAGCGACAACACGAACGTATGTGAAAACTCAAGCGAGACTGATTGGTTATGTATGTGGTTTTCATGGCTAACCGCGTATGTCTTAAAATTAAATTTTTTAGGAGAGTGGAAAAAACATTCTAGATCGTACTATGGGCGAGGTATTGAACTTTATGAAATTTGTCATTACGTAAAAAAATCGGTATTGGTCCATATTTTTTCAGAAATTTTAAGAACCTTGTAAAGAGCGTTTAAAATTTAACAATATGACATCAACATCTCAAAATAGAAAAAAATGACATACGCTGTTACCAGTGAAAACCAGAGATATAAAAGATATGAGTATGTTGTATTTGTAAATATTTCATTGCATTTTAAAAAAATTTTGGGATAAAAATTATATACAGGTCTGTTCTGAAAATCACTTTTGTTCAAATCACTTGATTTCAAATCACATGCGCCTTTTAAAATCACACGTGTGATATTTTTGTGTTCCAGTTTTGAGTGTTTCGGTGTGATTTTCAATAGCCGAAAGCACACTGAGAAACACAAAAATGGAATAATTTTTAGAACACAACAAAATCACACGTGTGATTTTAAAAGCACGTGATTTGAAATCACGTGATTTTCAGAACAGGCCCGATAAATATGTTTTTAGATTAGAATAAACGATTTAATATCAAAAATAATCTATATTTTAGTCAAAATTGTTTGGTGGTTTACAATATGAACTAAATAATACAGCAATTTGCAGTCATCTGGCATATATTCGTATGATTTTATTTCTTCTTTACAATTTTTAATCATCCTTCAAGTGATGGAAGGATGTTGTTTGTTAAAATATGTGATCAAAAGGATGGACCAGACCGTATCATAACCAATTCAATATTTGTTCTTAAACATCATTCTTCTTTTAATTTTATGTCTTCATTTGGCAATAAGAAAGAAAGGAAATCCGTTTTAAAGTACTTACGAGTATTATAGACATAAAAATGTGTAGAGTATTGTACAAATTACATGAATGAGAAATAATATTCCATATTTTGGAAAAAAAAAACATTTAGATTTATTTTAAAGGACAGAAGATACATAGTAAGAATAATTTAATAATAAATAAAAATACTTATAAATTGGATTTAAAAGATTTATACCTAAAAATCCGATACCAAAATTGAAATTCAAACTTAACTAAATATTTAAATGCAAGGCATTAAAAGTGTATATGCACACGTAAATAAAACAATATGGTTATCTCCAACAAAACTTTTTTAAACGAAAAGTTTTACATTATAGTAATCGGCAACCATATTATGGTTAAATTAGTCCTTCATCAACCATATAATGATTGCCTCCGAAAATGTTATGGGTAATAACTACAATCGCAAATAACAGAATAGTTGTTTTTCGACCATAACATTTTGTTTTTGGAAAAGAGAAAAGAAAATTATACTCATTAGAGTGATATTTTTAACCATAGAATGACCATAGAATCACCCATTATGTGGTTGTGGCTACTTGATGAACGACTTATACACCCATTACCAGTTTGCCGTTTAAAATAAATTTGCTCAAGGTGACCTTATACACAGAAAAAAGTTTTTTGCCTATTAAAAAAAATGGTTTTAAAAGCATTTAAATTTAATTAATGTGATAATTGAATCAATAATTTTTTTAATTTAAAAGAAATTAAGAATATAATTTTGATTTAATTAATGTTTTAAGTTGCATTGAAATACATTTTTAATTAAAATATTAATTAAATAACAAAAAATCTTAATTGACTTTTTTCGTTTAAAATAAAGTAATATAAACTTGTAGAATTGTTGTTGGGAACTGCCAATATTTAATTAAATAAATTAACATATTGTTTGAAATGGCAAAGTTGTTTTTTGATAATTTTTTTAATTAAATAATAAAATCAACAAATTGTTTGCTTGATATTATGAGTTTGGTATAAATTTGGTGATTAGCGAAATTTTTTAATTTTTTCTGTGTAGAAAAAGTGTTTTCTCTGCGGTTGTGTATTCGGATTTAAAAATTGTATTCTCAACATCAACTTGAAATATATTGGGGCTTAAACTCTTTCGATGTACTTAACAATTCTGCCTAAAAATTTTCCCATACTAACTGTTGGCTTCTCTTGTTTAAAATATCCTCTTTAAAAACAAAATGCACACACACACACACAAATAAATTCGGTATATTTTAATTTCCCTTTTCCAGGTTATTATTACTATTAAAGTAAACCCTACACCCCACGTCTAATCCACAGCTTGGCCATTATTGGTCCTAAAAAGAAATACGAGGACCCGAAAGAAGTATCTTTAAATCAGTAATAAACTAAAACAATATGTGTGTTAAATATTATATTATATCTAATTTTTATATACATATTTAGCAACAATTTTAGTTTTATAATAAAAATAATATTTAAAGCATACAATCTAGTGTTTCTTGGGAAATACTTTTGGAAATATTAAATTTCCTTTTGTAGTTTGTATACCAATCAATCGATTTTATTTCAACTAATTAACATAAAAAAAATTTTTTTTTTTTGCTTACTTTTATCTGTTTCCAAATCAACACTTCTTTATGGCAGAATGTGTAAAATTTATATTTAAGAATTTACTAATTTAATTTTTAAATTTAATTTAGTTCATTTACACATATTGTTTTTGTTATATACTGTTTATTGCATGTGCTGTCTTACATTTGTTTTGTGGTTTAATGTGGTTTAAAGCTTGACTAAATGAATTAGAAAGTCAGACTTAAAATGAGTCTTAGTAAAAAAGGGGTTTAGGTTCCTTGAGCAGGCATCGAGAAGAAAGCTCACTTAAGTCCTTCAGTGCTCCCTTTGTGATACTGAGTGCCAATGTCCATCTTGCAGAGCAGATACTCAATAGACATCACCGCAGAATTCAACCAATTCGTCCTCCTAAGAAGAAGCACCCTAAGTTTTTTTTAGATAGATCATCAAAACAGGCAAACATTGGTATTCCCAGGTATCTCTCCATAGAGTCCTGAATTCCATTCCACATTGACAAAGAAAATAAAATACCGTTTCCTCTTCCGCCTCGTCGTGGTAACTTCTGAAGTAGTCATTGAATTCCAGACCCATTCTGCTCGCATGAGTCCCGACCTGCCATTGCCCAATTATCACTATTCTTGTCTGTTTTCCATTGAACCTAAGAAGAGAACTGGTTCTCCGTTCATCATTGCCAGGCCACAATGCCCTGGATACGGTACAGGACTCGCGCCTAAGGAGTGACTTACAGAGAGCCATTGGAGAGCAAACAAATTAATCAATGAATCTGTCATCCAGACGAACCCCGTGTTTGGCAATCTCATCTGCTATCTGGTCATCCCAGCAGTTCGCATGCCCTGGTAACCGCATTAGCGTTACTTTGGAATGCTTCGCAATCTTATTTCAAAACATTCGGCATTCTTCATATGTAAACAAATTGTATATGAACTACCCCCCTTTAGTAATACCCCTTTCAGACTCGGCAAGTTAGTTGTGCAAATTACTTGCCGAGTACAACAAAGTCTGTACCAAATTATTTTTTCCTTAACCCGACCTTACCGCTGACATCTACAAACCAAGAGTTGCCCAAGTAACTTGCCGAGTCTGAAAGGGGTCTTACTAAAAGGGGGACTTCATATACAATTTGCTTAAAGTTTAAAGAGTTTTTATGAACAGATTTTTTAACAAAAAAGTTTTTTTTCTTCTCTTAAATATTTTAGAGTAATTCACGTCACAATTTGTAGTGCGATTCACTTACTTTTTTTACGATAATTGTATCGTTAAAATAAATTTAACGAAAACTTATCGAATTTGCTATTCAGTAACATTTTTAACGATATTCGCTGTCGATTAAAGTCACTGTTACTTTAAGCAGTTTTTTTTCGTTATTTTGGCGACAATAATTAACGTTGTGTTTATTTAATCGATAAAGTGTATTTTATGTTTAAAGTGGCTGAGGCCCCCGATTTCTTGTATACATACTTACATACATACATACATTTATATATATATGTATGAATAAAAACAAAATTCTAATTTCAAATTGTACAAAAAAGCAAGTAACGAAAAACAAACAAAATTCTTAATGTAAAATTCAAAAAAAAAAATAAAATATAAAAACAGTAAATTAAGCACAATTTCATTTGTTTTTTTTTTTATTGACTCTTGTGCTTTTCGTTTATTTTAACATTTTGTAGACAGAGATGTTACAAAAACTACAGCTGTTTATAATCGTTAAAAAGAAATTACAGAATTACACTATCGTTACTGCAAACGAAAAATAACGATTGCCGGTTCGTTAAAAGTTAGTGAATCGCATTTATTTTAGCAACAAGTGCGTAAATGTAGACGCAAAATATAACAGACGCCATCTTTAATTAGAGTTTATTAGAGCTTAATCTATTATTTGTTGAATTTTGTAATCTGTCCATTTTTTATATGTCTTGAATTTTGATTTGTTTAATTTTTTGCAGCATTTCTTTTGATTAAATTAAAAAAAGTCCGTTTAATTTTGGCTGGTTGCACAAAAAAAATTTTGCGGTTGATGAAAACACTAACTGCCGTATTCATAAAAAATAAAATAGATTTCAAACGTATTTTAAAACTAAATTTCCATACAAATTTTTCTTAAAACAGATTTCATATCCATTTTAGTTTTTTATGAATACGGCAGTAATAGTTGCTCTCTTTAGTGCTTTTTAAATAAAAAAAAAACTTTATTTTATGAGTCTGGCAACGCCATTCAACGCGTTGAACATATGTTTTTTGCAAAAACTTGCACTGATTTTTCGTACTTGCTCATGGGAAGCGTAAGGTGCAAGAGTCAGTGCGAAATTATTTTCTACATAAAACTCAAATTACATTTATAAGCTCGGGTTATCTTAAAATTATAAATAAAAAAACTTTCAAAATGTACTAAATTTTGCGGGTTTTTTTCTCTGAAAAATGTTATTACCGTGTTGCTTAAATTGTATCCCAAATCCAAAACATTTAAACTTTTTTCATCATTTCACAATTTTTTTTAAAGCAATTATATAGATAATAAAATCCAAGTAAGAGTCCATTTGTGTTCCACGTAAACTCAAATTACACATACTAAACAACGGCCAAAAACAACAAATATCTCATAAGCTTCTAGTTGTATATATATAGTAGATTAATATCGGCACTGCTGCTTGCTACAAATCTAACATGTATCAACATTTTTTATCTTTCTTCTTTTTCTAAAACAACAACGCAAACAAACAAATAAACCAACATACAAAAATGTACTCTTGTTTGCCAAAAAAAAAAAAATAAAACTAAAAACTTTTTTCCCGGTAAAATTAACCAACCACTAACTTTCTTAAACTAACCTCGATACAAATAAAATCCCATAAAAATTTGAAACGCCTTTACCGACACACATACGTACACACATACATCCATATACACAAATCCATTATCATTCGTTTCAATCAAACCTGTTGTTGTAACTCCTGTAATCAACCATACTTGGTATGGCTTGCTGTCGTACTGAATTCGTTTAAAATACACATCTTGGTTGGTTAATGGCTTTTAATAGAAGCCAACGAGGAAAGCTTGCAACCGCAATATGCAGAATGTTATTTCGAAGAGGACTATGAGGTAGAGGAGGCAAATAGACAGCAACGTTCGAGCTTTTGTTGGCCACCTGCTGAGGAAGAGTGTCACCGTGCTCCTACAGCAGCTCCTTTGTATATAGCTCCGCCTGAAACTCAACACGTGGTGGCAAAGCCATTGGAAAATCCTCCGCCTCCTCCACCGGGTAATGCAATGATATGTGGACAATGTCAGTGCATTGGGGAGTCTGAGCAACAGCAACAGCAGCAGCAAATTCAGCAGCAGCAACAACAACAGCAGTCTCAATGGCAAAGTCGTTCAGCTCCTCAGTTAACTGTTGGTATGACTCAACATCAACAGGAATGTGAATCTGGATCAGATTCATATACTTCGACTAGTACAACAACAACTACCACCTCAGAGGAATATCAGCGTATGTATGCGGCCCAAGTTCGAGCCTATCAAATACAGCAAGCTTATGAACAGTCTGGTTCTGAACTTGACTATCACATGGACATGGAAGTGGCCGCTATGCAACAGCAAGATAGTCTTCAATTATCTTCATCTCACATCTCCGAAAGTGGCCGTCGTAGTGCTCAGGAATGTATAGATACTTTAGTGCCACCCTTAAGCACCTACAGACTGGTAGACATGGTAAGAGAGGTAACGCCAAGTCCTGTCCCTTGTGAACCTTCTCAGGGATCACGCCATGTTGTCTTCTTAGAAGATCCCGAGGTTAAAGAAGTCGAATCATATTCTGCAGAACAGCAACAGCATGAAGAAAAAGGTAATGAAGTAGATGAAAAACATCAGCAACAAAAATACACCACAGAAACACAAGAAACTTCTTATGAAAACGAAACTGAAGAGAAAGGTTTTATTAGAGATGATCGTTCTCATATTCTTGAAAGTCAGCGTATTTTTCAACCTACTCCTGAAATTAAGATAGAAATTGCCCCAGTTAAACCATTTCCTCCCACCAAAATTCCCAATCCTTGTCCCAAAGAATGGATAAATCCCATGGTACGCGTTTTAACCACTGCTCCGGAGACTCCCTTTCATATGGTAGGTTGTTTGTGTCCCAAACCTTGCGATTGCACATGCCAATTAGACCCTGAGGCTGACAGAGCCCCGGAAATACCTGAAGTACCACCCAAGGAGCCAATACTTGAACCCATCCAACGACCACCTTCACCAGAGCCTGAAGTAGAGCCAGTGCATATCAATACCTTATGGGATACCCCCACACTCTCCAAAGCCATGACGATCGCTCCAGAATTTGAACTTAAATTTGCCCCACCTGCCTCAGAAGGTGTGCCATTGCCCGAGGAAACCGAACCTTACATGCCTCCTCCCATCGTAGTAAAGCCTTATGTACGCGAAGATTATCGTCCAAAAACACCTCTTTTACGAGCTCTAACCACAGCTCCAGAGAAACCATTTGAGGGTCATTTTGATCGTGATGTTCCCATACACGTTCTTGATTTACCCACACCTAAAGAACATCTTTCCATGAAGGATGCCTTACGCACAGCGCCTGAACGTCCTTATACTCCCCTGGATCCTGAGAAGGCCACACACATGTTCGAAGAGCAGCAAAAGGAAGAAGAAAAGAAAAAGGTAGAATTTCAGGTTTTGGACAAAGAAGAAGAATTGGGTTTATCTAAAGAGGCTTTGGAACAGGTGGAATATTATACCACAGAGAAACGTAAATCATCGACATCAGCATTTGCGGCCATGCAAGCATTCCAATCATCCTCACAACCTTTATCCCAAACAACGACACCTCGACACTCCATTTCCTACACTAAAGCCGAAAATGATTTCGAGTATAAAAAATATTATGATGCTCAAGAGCGTTATCAAAAAAGACGTAGCTATTTTTCACAAAAGGAGCAAGAGCTCTTACAGCAACAGCAAATCAACACTACCTCACTACAACAACATACCAATACATGTGAAGAACCCTCATTAAATTCCACTACCAAAGCTAGCTCTTCCTTTAACTCCTCTTCCGCAGTCCAACAACAACAGCAAACTGCCTCATCAACATATGCTTCGAACTTAACACAAGCTACCAAATCAATGGCTTTTGCGACAGCTGGTACCGCTAGCACTTCCACAAAAACCGATGTCAAGGAAATAATCGAAGAAGTAACTGACGAACTTGAACATTCTGAGGTTATCTTTCCACCACCCTCACCCCTCAGTCACCTAAAACCAAGACCCTCATCAGGTCTTCACAGACCAGAAACCATACCGAAATATCAGCGCAATTGGACAGTGCTGCCCACTCAAAGTCCAGCACGCACTCCTGAACCACCGGAATTGCGTGAAAATGTTCCCCTGGCTTTTGTAGATACTCCCAAAACACCTACCATCTCCAACGGCGCCAACGGCAACACTGTACACAAGCCTGTAGCACAAATGTCTACTCGCTCTGTCATCCAACAGCAATCACAAGCAAATCAACAGCATGC
Source organism: Pollenia amentaria (assembly GCA_943735925.1). Lineage (NCBI taxonomy): Eukaryota > Metazoa > Arthropoda > Insecta > Diptera > Polleniidae > Pollenia > Pollenia amentaria. The sequence continues at coordinate 173,506,177 of OX031010.1, read as the reverse complement.
ATCTGTTTCTGCCTGCAGTTCATCCGTCATGAGCTCTAAAAGCGAACAAAGGCAGAAGCAGCTGTCCTCGACAGTCTGCTCCTCCACTTCAACCGCTTCCGCTTCCGCCAAACAGCAATTACAGTTGACTAAACCCACAATACCAATTATTGTTGAAGATCGCTCGGTACCAGTTACCATGGCTTTTCAAGCTTTAGATGAACATATGGTCAGAGATCAATCTCAAACTCCCTCTCGACCTTTCACGCCTTCCATGATAAATAAACCAGCTCCCATTACTCCATACTATCAGACGCCTGAAAGATTATGCTTTGACGAATGTCCGGCCACACATGCTCGTGATTACGATCGTCGTTCAGCTTCTCCCTTTCCAGATCGGACTAAATCTCCAGCACCTGGACCACCACCAAATCCGTTGGCAGCCATACGTGCTCCCCGCATGAAGGAGACTGAGGTTTCGCCACTAAGTCCACGTGTACTACAAGCTGGTTCTATAACCACGGGACAAAGTTATTTGGGGGCTCAACAGGCCCAACAACAAGAAAAATTGCTCTCTCACAGCGCCACTGGCATGCAATCGGGCATGCAAAGTTACACCGAACTACCAGAGAAGAGGGAACAAATGCAAATTGGCAATATGACTATGGAAAAAAGTGAAAAGGCTTCACGCTTAGAAGAACAAAAACAAAGGCAAATGCAATCCCATACCACTACACAAGTCGGCAATGCAAAGATCGAACGTAGACGCAAAGTAACCGAAGAATTCGAACATACTGCATCGGCTAAAACTATAGAAATACGCACCGGCTCACAAATCACTACAGAAAGAAGACCATCTTATGGTAAAACTGGATATGTTGCAAATCAAGCCAAACGCTTATCAGGTCTTGAAGAGGAGATTTCTAATTTGACTAGCAAGTCGCAGGCCATTAGTGCCAAGGCGGCTACTTTAACCGATACAAGATTTCCCGAATTGCATAGTCCGAGCGCTACGTCGATGTTCCCCGCAAAGCCAGTGTTACCTACTCACGATGAACCTCAGCCACCGAGCTATATCGTTTCTGGGGCCGCTGCTAAAAAATTATCTGAACCGGCTGCAACGGTATTCCCACCAGTCCAACAACATCAACAGCAACAACTTTCAAATACGTACGGAACATCATTGGTTTCTGCGCAGCAATCACAACTGCAACAACAGCAACAACAACAAAAATCATTAACTGCATTATCAACAACATCATGTTCTCATCAACAACAACAACTACAAGCTAACACTGTTAGCTCTAGTCTAACAAAAGCTTCTGCTAAAACTTGTACTAATAATCAAGCTTATCAATCGATCACAGCTGGTTCTAACCTTAATGCTACTTCTACCACTACTTCATCTGCAACGGGTACTGCACCCATGGGCGTTTGCCCAGCAACGGGCACATTTTGTCGTCCCGGTCATACGTGCTGCAAGCAGCAAACAATGCAAAAAGCAAATAATAATGACTCACGGCCGACTGCTTCTTTAGGTTCAGCTGGTTCTCAGCCATCGCAAGCCACTAATAATACAGCTTGTATGCAATCGCAATCAGCAGCTGCCGCCGCGCCAGCACCAACTGCTTCCAAAGCTCCACAAAGTGCACCTTCTAATAATGCCAATAATGATTCTGCTACAGGTGGTATGGCTTCTAAAGGCGGTTCTTATGGTGCAACTTCAGCTCCCAAACGTGGTCGTGGTATTTTGAACAAGGCCGTTAGCCCCGGTGTACGCGTACCATTGTGCAATAGCTGCGGCACCCACATCAGGTTAGACAACAAAGCTCAATGTCTGGAAGCGCTATGAGTTTTTCGTGGTTATAAATGTTTTTAATTTTTTCATGATCTTTTAATGATAATAAGATTATAAATAGATGTTTTTGCCTGAGCATGAGTTTTTCTTGTTTTCAGTTGTCAGTGCATTGTTTTTAATATCTAATAAAATTTAAATTTTGTTATATTTTATTTTTACTAACGACTGTTGTTCTATACTTGTTTTGCTTTGTTATAATGCCTTTCCAGAGTCCTTAATAAAGCCTTCCATGTTAAGTGATACCTTGCCCCGCAAAATTAATGCTAAGCCAAAAACCAATGCTTTCATTGCAAATGCTAATGCCTCCTTACAGCAAACTGACTTACCAAACGATGATCCCACTGCCATGCTGAACGAATCTATAAGCAAAATCAATATGGGCCAGAAAATGGATAATTTTATGGCTGAAGCCGGTAAAGTAATTTCTAATATGTTAGAGGCGCGATTGGCCAACAATAGTAGTGGTATTCCTTCACCTCATAGCAGTAGTTCTTTGAGTTTGCGTAGCAACAGCAGCTCAAATCTTTCCCGAAGCCCTATGGTTGTACGTAAACGTTTGGACCTTGACGATTTTAAAGATATCAATCCCTCCGAACCGGCTGCCTTAAAACCAGTCATAGCTGTGCATCAGAATGTGGAGCTGAAACCTGATTTCAAATTACAACCGCTAATGCCAAAAGGAGTACACACTACTGATTTGCCAATCAATCATCCCATGGGCAAAGTTTTAGAAATATGTGATAATAAGGCAAAACCTCAGTCTATTTTACCTGTGGCCACTAAACCCGAAGCTGTTGCTAGTGGCTTGCCGCCCTCTGAAACTGTGATATATCGTAATAATGATCGTTCCAATAGAAGAGCCAGTCATGCTACCGATAGACGTTCTTACATCGAAACAAATACCCAAAATGAACAACCCAAAGATGGGCCAGTATTTAGTATAAGTGTTAAGGCTTTGGGTAAGCCTGGTGATGATCCCAACAAACCCATGTCTCCTGAAAACGAAGAGGTAGTAAGTCAGCTGCTTAAGGATGGTAAGAAGCCCATATGTTGTCAGTGCAATTGTGAAATAACCTCGTAAGTGTGTTTTTGGTTTCGTTTTTTTTTTTTCTAATAAATTGTTTGCACTTTAAAGCTGCTAAAATTTCAAACTAATAAAATTTTATGGGGGCATTTTTTAGGGGTCCTTTCATTACCGCTTTGGGTAAGATCTGGTGTCCTGAACACTTCCACTGTGTCAATGGCAATTGCCGTCGTCCCTTGCAAGACATTGGTTTCGTTGAAGAGAAGGGTGACCTCTATTGTGAATACTGCTTTGAGAAATATTTAGCTCCCACTTGCAGCAAGTGTGCTGGTAAAATAAAGGTAAGTTGATTTTTTGATTTTTAATCTTTAATAGAATTGTGTGGTCTTAATTTGTATTTTATATTTGTAGGGTGATTGTTTGAACGCAATTGGTAAACACTTCCACCCTGAATGCTTTGCCTGTGGTCATTGCGGCAAATTGTTCGGCAACACTCCCTTTTTCCTAGAGGATGGTATGCCCTACTGTGAAGCCGATTGGAATGAGTTGTTCACCACTAAATGTTTTGCTTGCGGTTTCCCCGTTGAAGCTGGCGATAGATGGGTTGAAGCTTTGAACAACAATTATCATAGCCAATGTTTCAATTGCACTGTAAGTATTGTTAGTGGCCCTAAGAGATTTAATTTTTGCTAAGCAAAGACAACCTAAAAATATGGTAAATTGACAGCAAGGAAAGTCGTTTAAATAGACAATTGTAAAGGGTTATTAATTTTTCGGTTTCAAACGCAAATTAAGATAAACCACACATGCAGCTATGCTTCCAATGAAACTTTTTGGCCCCTATTACGGTTTACAACTCAACTCAGATGAGTTGAATTTAAAGCAACTGCCAGCTTTGAGTAGTAATTGTCTGATGTTTTTGTTAACCGCAATTAAAGAGAGTTGGAAACCATAATACAAAAACTGCAAAATTTCAACTGAACTAGAGTTGAGTTGAAACCCGTAATAGGGGCATTTATTTCATTAAAATGCTGGGATCTTGTCATTACGTATCTACGATTTTATTTAAATAACCGCCTCTTAACTGCTTACAATACTGTTGTTTTTTAAGAATTGCATCATATGCTTTTTAAATAATATTAAGAAAATAACGGCGCTTTTCCATTGTACATTTTCATAGATTACACAGTTCAGTTTTGTCTCGGTTTTCTAAGAGATGATAACAAAAAAAATAACGCGGAAAAAATATTCTGGAAAGAGTTCCCAGAATTATGCAAAGAATCGCCTTAATTCTGGCGTATTATCAGCAATTGACTCAGAAAGTTGGAATGTTAATAATAAAAAAAAATATTTTGTTATTTTTTTTATTTGAGCATTCTTATATATTAAAAATAAAATATTACACAGTTTACTTGCATACTATGTGTCACAAGTTTCGTTAACCGGCAGGTTATAATCCGGCCAATTAATATGGCGAATAAAATTTTTTTTGTATTCTTTACTTTTTTTTGAACTTTTTTTTATTGTAGGATTAACTGCCGGTCCCTTGATTTTAACCGAAAACTTCGTTCGCCTAACTTACCCTAAAAACTAAATTTTAAAATTGGGTTTTGTTTTAAATAAAAGTTAAGCGAATGAAAGTTTCGTTCGAAATCGAGGGACAGGCAGTCAATTTAAAATTAAAAGAAACAATGAAAAGTTAGAATGGAATTACATGTAATATGTTTTATATTAAGTTCTTAAATTTGGTAATAATTTCAGCTTAAAACGTTCGATGCATCGATATATCGATATTCTTAATTAATCAATATCGATACTCTTAAAAAATATCGATACGATATATGTATATCGATATCCCTACTTTGCAATATTGCGTTTATGATATCAGCCATATTCATACGCGTACGTATTTTATATTTTAGAAAAAAAAGTTATCAAAATGAAAAAATATTCACATCTCCACATTGAGAAAAAAAAAATTACCAATTTTGGTTAGAAATAACCAAAAACGGCAGCTCTGCTTGTGTACATTTGTATCCTTGAAATATGCAACACTTCTTACAAATCAAGTTAGCATTCAACAATGTTGCCAAATCACATGTAACACTTATGATACACTTTTTTCGTTAATCCGTGTTCTATTTTTGCAGCAGTTACTTAAAATTTAATAAACTTTTAATTTTAAAAATCATTAATTTATGAATTATTGATCCTTTATTAATGATTAAAAATAAAAGTTATTTTAGGGATAACAGCGTAATGTTTTTGGAGAGTTCATATCGATAAAAAAGATTGCGACCTCGATGTTGATTAAGATATAATTTAATGTGTAGCTGCTTAAATTTTAAGTCTGTTCGACCTTTATTATTCATATTTTATTTTGTGTGAATGCAGTTGTTATTATTTTTATGCTGTGGTAACCCTGACAAACTAAAGAGCCGTTATTTTTTCAATACAAAATTTTTGTTTTATTGCGTTTTATTGCTTAAGTTTTTAAAAAAAAAATAATGTCTCGACGAAAAATGTAAGTTTTTTTCTGTTTGGTCACGATGTAAACGAATATTTTTCTTAAAAATCATGAATTTATATTTGATATATAAAAAAGTTATAAAACAAAACAAAATTTGAAGTTTTTTCTCTGTTGTTTTTTCTCCTAAATGCGTTCCATTATTCGAACAGTAGTACAATATACTTATGTATACTTAAGTAAAACTCTACTGGATAAAATAGTGTGTTTGTATGTACTTGTTTTCAAGGACCGGAAAACGTTTTTTTATGTTTTTTAAAAAATATTTATCATTGGTGTTCGAAAAATATTTCAAATTGTACAATAACCAAAAATAGATAAAAATATTTTGTTTGATATTGTTTCTTTAAGTTCAAAATAAAAAAGTTCTCAAAAAAGGGTTTTTAGAAAAATATTTTTTTTTTTTTTTATGTTGTTTTGTACAAAAAATTACGAACCGAAAATTTAATTTTTTCTTTTAAAAAATTTAAAAATCATGGGTACAAAATAATTTTTTTTCATCAGTTTAAAAAAATAAAAGCAAACGCAAAAAAAAGATATTTATTTTTTCAGTACAATATTATTTTGTACATGAAAAGAAAAAAAATGAACCGAAAACTTAAAATTGAATTTTTTTAATCGATAAAATTTAAACTCATACGTACAAAATTATAGTAAAAAATATAAAGCTAACGATAAAGATTATCCTAGAACTAAATAGTAATCTTATCAATTAGGTTGATGTTGAGTTAGAGCAACAAAAAATTTTCTACATGCTCAGAACTTCTATTTTTGGTCTTAATAATTGGCAAAGCACTGAAGGCTGTCTCAACAGATACCTGTGTTGCGGGTACAGCTAATGTAACAGTAGGTTGTCCCAAAAAAAATAAAAATTTGGATTTTCTCGGAAGATCTTTCCTAATTTGGATACTCATAAGGTAAAGTATTTTTGAGAATTTTATCAGATTTTTCGGAAGTGCTTTAGAGGTCGCGCAAACTGATTTTGTACAAAAAATCTAGCGTTTTTGACTTTTATTGAATTATTATTAAAAATTGCTAAAAAAAAAAATCGGTATTTTTTCGGCTTCTGAGTAAATATTCTTAAAGAAAATTTTCCAATCTTTAATTTAATGTGCATAAATAATAAGTTTCGTCAGGGATTTTCCACATTTTGATACATTATATAACAGTTTTTCGTAAATTTTCAGCAAATATGAAAAAAATGCCTTATAACTTTTAAAATTTGTATGAAGACTAAAAAAACAAATGATGCAGTTCAAAAGATTATGAAGTTTTAAATAATTTAGCACAAAAAAAATGAATTTTCTCTCACCGTTCTCGAGTTATACCCTTTTAAAGCTTTGTACACATTGTATGAAATGTATAATACTATAAGGTGTGAACTAGATTCGCATTGCTTTAAACTTTAAATAATTGGTTTTAGAAAATGTTTTTACAAATAAAATAATAGTTACTTACCACTCATACATAACAATTTTATTAAAAACAAAGAAAAATAGAATTGTTATAAATCATTTATTATAGTTCTTGCGATGCTGCTCTACCCCCTGCAGTAAACTCTGAAAGTCTGTTTCAGAAGTTGTGATATTGATATAACTATTAGCCAAGGCCACACCACGTTCTGCGACATCATTTACAACTTGCAATTGTTGAACTCTGCGTTTTGCTTTCTGAAATGATTTGTTGTTTTCCCATTTTTCTGGATCCGTTTGTAAAAAATCAGTAGAAATGTGGCAGGCTTCAAAAAAAGTTAGGCTGGCTTTTGTAATAAAACACTGAATTTGTTTATTTTCAATCATATCTTCTGTTAAATATTCTTTCACTAATTCGTTGTTATTACTTGGTTCATGCAGGTTTCTAAGCATTAAACGCCAACTTCATAATCTTTTAAACTGCATCATTAGTTTTTTTAGTCTTCATACAAATTTTAAAAGTTATAAAGCATTTTTTTTTTCATATTTGCTGAAAATTTACGAAAAACTGTTATATAATGTATCAAAATGTGGAAAATCCCTGACGAAACTTATTATTTATGCACATAAAATTAAAGATCGGAAAATTTTCTTTAAGAATATTGACTCAGAAGCTGAAGAAATATCTATTTTTTTTAGATTTTTGGTACAAAATCGATTTGCGCGACCTCTAAACCACCTCCGAAAAATCGGAAAAAAATCTCAAAAATTCTTAGCCTTATGAGTATTCAAATTAAGAATGATCCCCAAAATTTTTTTTTTAATGGGACACCCTAATGTAACATCAGCTAGTTTTGATAATTAAAAATCTATAAAGATTTTTTGAAATTGCAATTTTAAACACAATTTTATATAATAATTTTAATTAAAATTCACAATTTTAACTTCAAATTGAGTTTTTATTGTTAGTTTCTAAAAACAAAAAAAAAATATTTTTTTTAAGAACTTTATTATTTTGAACTTGGAAGAACAAATAAAACAAAATAATTTTTTTTTTTTTGTACAGTTGAAAACATGTTTTGAACACCAGACAAATATTTTTCAAAAAAAAAAAAAAAAAAAAAAAAGTTTTTGTGTATATTTCAAATTTTTGTTTTTTGTTTCTTTTTATGTACAAAACACATATTGTACTTAAAAAATAAATATTGTGTAAATAAATATATGTATGTGTTTCCTATTTTTTTTAACTGATAGAAAAAAAAATTGATTTTGTACGCATGAGTTTTGAATTGTTCAAATGAAAACCTTAAATTTAAAGTTTTCGGTTCTTAATTTCTGATGCCTGCTTATTTTGCTCAACTATTTTATTAATATTAATAATAAAAATTTATTATTGCTTAGGAGGCTATTAACATATCATCTTACAATTTGAATTAAAATCTGATGACTAGAAGATGGCTTGGGATAATATGGGTTAAATTGAATTCAAGTTTTTAACACAATCTACACGAAGAAAAATTAAAAAAAACACCCTTCTTTTCTCTCTCAATTTCAGTACTGCAAACAAAACTTGGAGGGTCAAAGCTTCTACAATAAAGGTGGACGTCCATTCTGCAAGAACCACGCTCGTTAAAGTGTAAATTGTTTGCATTGCAACAGCAACGCAACAAGTGCAAACAGCAACGACTACTAGAACAACAAAAAACATTAACGCTAAACCACGCACCTTCTCATCAGGGATCATTTAATGCATAAAAACATTGATTTTAATTAAAACAAGAAAAAAAACACAATAACAATTATACTTATTTCATTTATTTAGTTAAACATAAAAACTTTTAATATTAATTTAAAACAAAAAAAAAAAAAAAAAAAAAAAAAACAAGCTCAGCTTATAATTTTAATTATCCCAAAATAATACTTTGTTTTTTGAAAACTCTTTTATCCCTTTGCGCTCAATTAAAAAAAAAAATTATTTTAAATTATTAATATCCCCAACAATTTTTTGCTTTTTGTATAATTTTTACGAACTATTACGATCAACGATCCCCAATGCAACTGTATCCGAAACCCCTTACCACCAAAATGAGATACCCCTTCAAGGAATGAGTTGTAAAGAAAACCTAACAAAACGTTTTTCTGACGAAATTTTTAATTAAAAAAAAACGCATAAAGATTTCATTTTTAAATTGATACTAAAAAGTTTAATGAAATTAACGGAATAAATTGTTGGGTTTTTCGAAAATGTTTTTTTAAAATTTTGCTTTCCCTTTTCCTGTTTTAAAGATTTGTTTGTTTATTTTATCAATGTATCTATCCTTTTCTCATTTTGATCCTTTTTTCTTTTGGCTTTAATTATTTTATTTTATGTATCTTAATATTTATTATTATATGTTATAAAAAAAATTATTATCTATCTGTATAAAAAAAATTGCAATTATATTTAATGAAAAGTTTTACAACTAAAAACAAAATTTTAATATTATTATTTAATATATTTTCAACATTTTTTTTGCTGGTATCAATAAAAATTTTATGAAATCTTTGTTTTCGCGTTAAATTCTTGTTATTTGTATGAAAATATGGGTAAAATCAAAAAAAGATGTAAGTATTTACAACAGAGTGTTCCAAAATTGTATGGACGAAAAAAAGAATGGCATGGCACAGGGCGTCCCCTCTTAAAATTGTTCTAAGTATTGCAGGAGGACGATAACTGGCGCCGCGAAAAAAGGGAAAAAATATATTTGTTTTTAGTTTTTGTTGCAATTTGTTGATTAAATAATTTCGTTTGCAATTAAATGTAAAATAACCGTAATTATCGTGTTCGTAATTATCGTTCTAATGAATAAAATACAAAATTTGTTTAAAAAACTTTTAAAGTTATTAAAATTTCCTTAGGCCATTAACGTGCCTCAGGTCACTTGCGCAGGAAATGTAGGAAGAAAATAAACATCTTTTGAAAAATACTTGAATAAGAGCTTATTTTTATTTAAAATAAAGCCGTATATACTTGATTATGAGATGTTACTACCGTTAATATATTCGCAGATATGACCAAAAAAAATAATTATTATAACTATTGCCGTTAAAGCAGTTTCAAACCCCATATTCAAATTTTCAAAAATGTTGATAAGCAAATTTCAATTTAAAAGAAGCTTTTAATTTTGAAAATGTAAGCGAAGTTTTTACTGGGTATTTTTATTCAATTACTACAGCCTTAAAGTATACCTAACAATATCTACAGATTTAAGTTTTTCTAGACCTGCCTAATTTCATGTTGCTTAATTTCTTGTCCACCCTTTTCCAAGTAAATTTAAGGCTTAGAAGCTTAAAAATAATACATATTCATGTTGCGCAGCATATGGATAGATTATCTTTTTAATCATCATACGAGGGCGGATCTATAAGTCCGTCCATTTTCGGGTGTATTGACTTCAATTGGCCGTCCAGAACGTTCAGCGTTGTTTGTACTTGTGCGACCACAACGAAAGTCAGTAAACCACTTTTTTTACCATTGAAATCGATGGTGCAGAGTCCCCATAGTAGTTATCCAGCTTTTCCTTGGTTTGATTGACGGTTTTTTTTGCGCAAAAAATAATGTTTAATGAGCACCCGAAATTCATTTTTTTCCATTTTTTAAATAAATCCACGAGGTTGTATGTTTTGAACAGCTGTTAAACGCAAAGTAAATGACGGCACTTGCTCAAAACTTGACAGTTGTCTACTAACAGGGTGTACTTGATGGGAACAGTGTTGCATTTCATATAACTACGAGGGAAGTTCGAAAATTCACGGACTTATTGATCCTCGTAAGAGTCTCGTAAATTGCTGTAATGTAGACATTTCGCTAACTAATCATAGTCGGAAAAATCATTTAAGTTGCGGTATTTTTCAACCAAATAAAATATTAAACAGCATAAACGACTAGTTAATGTATTCATAAAATGGTTATACCCACACCACAACAGTGGAGACGCTATTTTGCTTTTGTACTTATTTATGGAAAACCGCAAGATATTGGTCCAGAATCCACCTTTTAAGTATACCGAACGATGTCCGTCCGGCTGGCTACCTGGTTGTAACTGTCCATATAAGATTGTGTGCAAAGCTTAGGTCGAAAAACCTTAAGTCAAAAATCTTTTTTTTTTTGCAGATTTTTTTTTATGTAATTCCTCAAACTGTTATTTAAAAATCCTTAAACTTTGAAGGAGGTGTTTTTTTTTTCTTTCTTAAGATATGCTTTTTTTTTCTTTTGCAACCTGTAAAAAATAATCCTAAAATAAAATTTTAAGCAATAAGTATTAATTAAATCTGATTTGTGTGATTTTAGATGTTAAAAAAAGTAGCGACATTGATAAAGTTTTTTATGTTTATTTGTTGCATTTTTTGTTGGAGCTCAATGTGGGTACTGTCAAAGAAAGTCACGTTATTAAATGAGTATTATACATTATTTGGCTTTGCTCGGAAACAATGAGAAATGAAAAGGAGGCAGTGTATTGTGTTCTTCAAGTTTCTCCTAAACATTTTTCATACTTAGAAAAATATTAACCCCAGTAATCATAAAAAATATTTTTGATTAATAAAAGGTTTATTGAACAAATTTTCATAGAAAATTCGTTTCATAAGCCTGCTATAAACCTAAAATATTTTTTATGAATATGGGGGTAAATATTTAACTTTTCCCCTTAAATTAGCTTAAGCTAAAAAAAACTGAGAAGTGAGTTGTAGGCAATATATTAAAACTTAAATTTTCTGAGTGTTACCAAATTATTCCTTTTTTACATCTCCAGATCAGCGAAATCCCTCCAGCCGATCCAACGTGACGCGATTAGGTGGGCCGTTTAATTTTTATATATGTATATGTGACCTTCTCCGAGAAAAGGGATCTAGTGTGTGAAAATGAAGTTAAAAACCAAAAAATCAAAAAAAATTCTCATTTTTATCGATTTTCCCAACTTCGTTTTATACGTTTTTATGGGGTAAATAAATTTTTATCAGAAATCTAACTCATTTCATCTTAGTCTACACTAGAGATCTGCATTTGTGCGATTAAACGACACATGAATTCACATACCAGACTAGCCAGTAGTGTGTTGTGTATGATTTTAGAATACTAACATGTCATATTGTCAAAATGTCCTAATATTTCACAATGGTTTAAAAATATTGTTGTTGGTTTGTTAACAAAAAGTGTCTTAAATAAATAGAACGTTGCTTGCTGTGTTTATTGTGCTGTCGTAATTAATCAGAAAAGTCCAGCGCTGAGCGGCTGAGCCGTACAACAGTATTTTTAAACCATTGTAAAATATTAGAACATTTTGACAATATGACATGTTAGGATACCTTGTGAATTGACAAATTGTGTGTAAGAAATAACCTATGTGTGCAAAGCGTTCAATAATTTATGTGAGTGTTGTGAGAGAAATATTTGATACAGGTATAAATAACAAATATGCTCTATTACACGAGTAAATACACTTGTGTGGCGATGTACATATTGTGTTTTATCAACACAACATGTGTCTCGTGTTTTTGAAATTTTTTTATCGTATCGAAAACAAAATATTAGTAAAAATATATTGCATTAAAAGTGATACCAACTTTTTAGAAGCAAAAAATAGTTTTAAATATATTTTTAAACAAATGAAATTTTTGTTAATTTTTTTGTTTTAATTTTTTTTTAAATCAAGAGAACTTATAACTTATTTTTAAACGTTAATAGATTATTTTTATTTTATAACGAGCTTTCTTTCTTAGCTTTGATAATTTTTTTAAGTTTTAAGTTGAACAATTTTACATTTTTTTGACATTATTTAATTTTTTATCGATAATTTTAGTAAAATATTTGACGGTTTACGTCATAATAATTTTTTTATTTATAATTTTATTACTGTTATTGTTTTTGCATATAAAAAATATATTTTTTACAACCATTTTATTTTCTTACTTGTTTTGTAACGATAGGGAAAATTATCAAATAAAGGAAAGCTTTGGCTTTTCTAAAATTATTTAGGAGAACGTTTCCTGATGATCTGGCCTAAGCAACCAGTGACATGCGCATAGGAACAGCTTATCCTCCAACAATGAATTTCAGTATTTTTTATCAATTGTTTAAAAGGGGAATTAAGCACAACAAACAAAATCTTTAAGGAAAAACCAATTTTAACAACACAAGAAAAACAAACACACGAATGATTAGTGTGATTTTTAACTTAACTCAATCAATAAACAATAATAGGGACACACACACTATTAGTGTTAGTGTATGTCCCAATTTACATTATACTATTTTTGTCGTTGCGATTCTTATCTTATTGGCGAGAGGGGAGAGAGGCTTTAAAAGGGGTACACAAGCGAGTGTACTCTACGATTCGTTTTGTTCTTTCATTCGTAGTGTCAAATTATATGTATACACAAGAAGTTGTAACGACAAAAATCGTACAATGTAAACATCAGACCGACTTCAAAGAAGAAACGACAATAATCGCAACGACAAAAATCGTATAATGTAAATTGGGACTTTGTGGCTCACTTTTTCATGAACGGTGTTGTGTTGATCTCTCATTTAAAATGATTGAGCGTGAATGACTAGCTCTCATTGTTTTACACATTTGATTTGAATATCAAATACACACACAACAATCATTTGGCTAGCAAATACATTTGTGCAGACCTCTAGTCTACACCCTTTTAGGTACCAGAATCCACTCTTAGGTCCAAACACGTTTTTTGACACACTAGGTCCCTTTTCTCGGAGAAGGTCACATATGTGTATATAGATTCTAGCTAAGTCGTTATTTCATTGTCTCTTTTCCTATAGTTGATGTCTGGCTGCTTTTGCTTAAAATGATTTGAACATTGAAGCATAATATAATGTAAATCCAATATTTGTATTTAAAACGTTATTTTGTGCCTATTTTTACCGCCCACTTCGTTCAGCAACTTGTCGATATGAGCATTTTTCAATTTATCCTTCGCTAAAAGAAGATGAAGCTTTTAGTTTAATATATTCATTCGAAATAGGAATGGCTGCATGACACGAACGTGCCATGGAAAAGTACCAAAGAAAAATCGACTTCGCAAAAATAATGTATAAAATAAAGAGCTGCACAAGCACAAGAAAAATTGCTTACAAGCAATTTCATTAAATGTAGATAGTATGTGTATATTACTCTCTCATTACAAAACTCATACTTCCAAAAACAATTGTTTTGCTTTACGAACAAAATATAGAAGAATAGAACAAAACTGCACAAGAACAATGCTGAACTAAAATTAAGCTGAATTAGAACAAAGATGAAGTAGAACATTAAAACAGAAATAGAACTTTCCAAGCATGTTTGAATGTTTTGATTGTAAACATAAACCAAAGAGAAAATTGCAAAGGGAGAAACTTTTGATTTAATTTCGTTTGAGTGGTTTTCAATGGGTTCTGTTGTAGGTTCCTTTAAAATATTATTCAAAATTTAGGAAATAATATAGGTAACTAAATTATTAAGCTTAAAGTCTTTTTTTTATTTTTATACCCATAAAACTTTTAACGTTTATTTAACCAATATTTCGGCACTCCTTTGAGTGCCTTCTTCAGGGTTTTTTCTTCCTTATTTTATAAATTTTCAACAATTTTTAACAAATTTAACAATAACTGACAAATTAAAAAATTTTTTAATTAGAAATATTGGTTAAATAAACGTTTAAAGTTTTATATAAAAATAAAAAAAGACATCAAGCTTGATAATTTAGTTATATGTACCTAATATAATAATAAAGGTCGACTAAAATAAAATATACATTTAGGATATAATTCAAAAAAATCAATTTTGCTTACATTTAATGCATCCATTTCTGTTATAAGCTAAGATCACTTTAAATTTTTTAAATTCCTAATTACGTGCACTCGATGCTTTTACTATAATTTACCGTTTCTTTATTTCATTGTCTGTTTTTGTGTTGATATTCTGTTTGTTTTGATAATACAAGCACTAACAAAGCAGAAGAGAAAAACTTTTCAAGTTATGCTTGTTTTGTTTTGGTGAGAGTAATGTGTTGTTATGTTTGTTTTGCTATGTATGTTTACAGTGAAATAATATGATTGATAGTTGTGTGAAGTAGAACACAGAACATTAAGAATATTTTGCGCAGCCCTTTAGTATAAAACTCATTTTATTTCTCGGAGACGTAACGTGACAAAATGTGCACTTTTCTTTGAAAGTACCCACATTGAGCTCCAACAAAAAATGCAACAAATAAATATAAACAACTTTATCATCAATGTCGCTACTTTTTTTTAACATCTAAAATCACACAAATCAGATATAATAAATACTTATTGCTCAAAATTAAAATAGTAAAATTTTATTTTAGGACTATTTTTTACAGGTTGCAAAGAAGAAAATCATATCTTTAAAAAAGAAAAAAAAAACACCTCCTTCAAAGTTTTAGGATCTTTAAAGAACGGTTTGAGGAATAACATGATAAAAATCAGCCAACAAAATTAGGTTTTTAAAATTTTATATTTTGTAGATATTACATTTAAAAAAAAAAAAATGTTAATATACTGTTTGTAGCCCCAAGTATTTTCTTTAAAATGGCATACAAATCATCTTCGTATGTGCAGTAGTTTTTGAGATACTGAAAAAATAAACTCAACACATTCGGCTAATTCAGCGAAATTATGACATTTTGAATATGACGTCGTAACTTTAGAAAAAAAAATTTTTTTAATTTTTTTTCGTTATTATATGTTATTATATTGTCATAGGAACTAAGTCATTTTAAAATAGTAAGAATCGGTCCATAATTTCACATGGCACCCATACAAACTTCTTTCCGGAATAGTCTTGGTGCCATGAACCATCTTACTATTTTGGTATTTTTGTTAAAAAATTGTCCAAATTTATATTATTGCAATTTAAATCATCTTACCAAGCTTTGCTGGAATCGGTTCATATTCGACCAAAGCTCCCATACAGAAACTACTCCCGAAAATAGCTTTTAATGGCAAACCATCTTTATTATTTCTGGTATTAACAGAACAATTGGTACAAAAATTTTTACGATAGATTCTATGTCGTGGCAAATGATGGTAGGTCCAAAATTAGCCACATATCCAATATAAGCCGCCTTCCTAAAATCACTTATTCGGCACAAAGAACTTTTGCATAAATCTTAACCTCATAACATCATTTTGTTTTGGCGGATCGACGATTACCCATGGGCCCCAAATATGGTTCACTCTCAAAAATTTGTTTTTAATTACTGTAGTGTAGAGTATCATATGGTCGGGCTTGGCCGACTGTTCTTGCTTCCTTCTTTCTTTTTCTTTTAATTTAATTTTACTATACATTTTGCTTTTTAATTCAAGTGCTTTCAACCACAATATCATTTAAAGGGTCATTTGGCAGCAGGTTTTTTGCTATTTCGACTTAAGTACATGTAATTCCGGTATTGACAAGTGAACGGAAAAAAATATAAAGAGATAAAGAAAATAGAAAAGTATTTGGACAAAATCGAAAATCAATATTGTCTAATACTTTTTAAGTGATTTTATGCTTAAACAAAATTTTATTTCATTTATATTTTCGCCATTTAGGACAACTAAAGGTTACATTTATTATGACTTTTCTTGTACTATCACGCGTTCTTGTTCGTTTCGGGGGTTTTAAAGTAATTTGATACTTTTTTCATATTTTAAACACTAAATAAAAAGAATGTTTTTGTTGGTGGAAACCTTAACGAAAGATTTCATTTGTTCACAAGAGTTAAGTATTCGTATAAAATGTTCCATATCAAACGAATAAAGTTTGAAGTTTTAGGCCTGGAACAGAATAAAGTAGTTGTAGTAGTAGCTGAAGTTGTCGGATACTATGTAGCGCAACAAAGTTAAAAATTTCGAACTTTGCGCATCAACTTCAACTGCACCAACTACGTATTCCGTTTACACAAGTTTCAATCTGACGTTTTTAACTTTTCACAGCTTGCAGCGCTATTCGTAACGTTGAACTACAGCGACTATTCTGTTCCCCACTTTAACATTTCTGATTTAGTGTTTTGAAGTGTTTTTGCGAATTTTACGAACTTATTGATAGCAGAAATATTTCAGCTCATTAGCATAGACTGCTTTTAAACTATGGCGTTTTTTGCTTGGGAAGAAAACATACATGACTTTGAAATTTGGTTGGTGAAGGACGTAGAAAGTCATCAATGATATTAAGCACTTCTGTTCCTCCAAGCCAAAAATCCAAAATATTAGTGCTGTCTTGCTATTATTAAAAGGTCGAAATTCACTCAAAGAAATAGATACTTTGCAGTTCTTCTCGATTTGTAGGAAAAATAAATGTTTTAGCTTTTTTAGTGAAACGACATGGGAAACAACTCATGTGTGTTCACAAAGTATGTATGATAAGCAGGCCTGCCATATTTGCTGATTTTGGGCATTTTGCCGATTTTTCGCCTTAAAATTACCAAAGTGCCGATTTGCCGATTTTTGCATCAAAAATGTCGATTTTTTGATAAACGCTTAAACCACGGTAGCTTTGCTTGTTAACGTGTAATTTATTAATTTTGGGCAACTTTGGAGCACTTGTCATAACCGATACAACCAAGTGGAAAGTCTCTTTTAAACTGTATTAACTAATTTTATAAAAAACGAGTAAAAAAATAAATTTACTTAACGGAATTTATGAACACAAAAAATTTTTTTAACTTCTTGGATTACTATTTGGGCTTATTAAAACTAATGAGTTACAAACAAAATCAAAACTCAACAAAAGCGAAATTAACAAACTAGCAAATCAAATATTAAAACGTTTTGATTTTGAACAAAAATCTTTTATATCTTTAAATATGATAACCCTAACAAAATTATGAAAAAGGAAAATATTTCTTTTATGCAAATTCTGAAAGAGTTCCGTAGCTTTATTTCTGAAAAAGAAAAAAAAATTTTAGACTCTTTATTTAGAGAGTTAAAATTTTTAAATTTTTAAGAAGATTTAGAAGGAATTGAAGTAAATTAGCAAACTTGTTGGCAAACAATTTCAGACTGAAAACGTGGGGATTCCACATTCTTTCGCAAATGTTTAAAGAATTTGTAGCTAAGTGAACCTTAATAAAAACCAATTTCGATGTTCCCTTGAAAATTAATCTTTGCAAGGAATTCTTTTTTCTAAAGATTACTTAAAATTTTATAATGCAAGCTGTTCTGATGTTCATATTAAAATGAATTTAATTAAACTATTAAACTCAAATATGTATCTATAAAATATTTGTTAAAATGTTGAAAACAATTTTTCAACTATAAAAACAATTTTAAACTAATGTACAAAATTTTTTTTAATTAACTACAATTTATTTATAAAAATATTATATTTCATAATTTTTACGTTTTTATATGGCTTATATGTAACTTAATGCTGAATTATTTTGTTTTTTTTTTTTTTTGTGTTAATAAAAATATGTTTTATGATTGAAATATGTTTTTTAAATTGATATTATATAATGCCGTTTTTTTTTGAAAATCTGCCGATTTTTTATCAAAATTATCTGGCACCCCTGATGATAACGTGACCTCAAAATGTAACTATGCGAGATATTTTTTTGACAAGTCTATCTAATATGCAAATGGTTATAAAAGTCATGCTCCACTTATTAGGCCTACGCAATACGCCTGCTGGGTTTTTGCAGAGTTGCGGTTCTTTTGGTTTGAGCAATGACATTAGAGGGGAAGGATGCGATATATGATAAATGCCATTTAGAATTTGACGTTAGATTGTCATTAAATACAAAAATAAAGCCATATTCTAGCCATCAACAATGATATACGATACGATACGATTGGACTTAACATGGCGACGCTGCTTATAGAAAACAGCGCTCTATTTTGGGGCGTGGAAAAAAAAATATTCTTAAAGTTCTTAAAACTCAATAAATATACCTTTATTTCTATGGCGTGACTGATGGATTTTTTTTGTACTGGGCTTTCTACCCGGTTTTGTAATATATCTTAAAAAGGAAAAAGAGGGCTGAATTAAGACCGTGGCATAAAGTTGAGTATATTAAAATCTTAATATACTTAGTTTTAGATGAGCTTTTTTGGCACTTCCAAAAATATTTGACATATAAGGGAAGGCTCCGAGCTAGCAAAAGTGGCGCCCAAAAGTTCATGCCGGAATAAAAGCCACCAAAGGCGAAAATGAAGCCATTGCCAAGCCATGAATAGGGATATGCGAAATGATGAGATCGGACTTTAAATAGCAGCGCTATATATAAAAAACAAAAATAGCTGTATTTAGGGGCGTGGCAAAAATAGTTTCCTGGCTTAGAAATTTTATTGATATATCTTTCATTCAAGGGGGTGATTCGCACAACTTCCTAAAAGTAACAAAATTCACACTGTGCGTCGGCCAAAATTTAATAAAATACAGCCGTCGACTAAACCAAATAATGTAAAGTGCGGCTTTGAAAACATTCGTAAATTTTTCAAAAATGCTTAAAAAAATCAGCCATGATCAAAATACTTACCTCATTCGTGTTATTATTCTTTTAATATATTTTTAAGTGTTAAAATTTTGTCTCACCCCGTTATTCTCAGAAATTTTACAGACACATATTTTCTGTAAATTGGCGAGTAATTTCCTTACGTGACAGCAATTACTCACCAAAAATGTTACAGACACAGTTAAGTGAGCAAAATTGCTATTTGTTTCAATGTATGGCATTTGTGTTTCATTTCTCACATGTCTATCAAAGAGTTTCTCGTCGCGGGAGTTACAGAACATGGGCACAGACCAATTTGCCCCTAAGATTAAATGAAAAGACACGCGTGCTGCTTCCCCACCCAGAGTAAGAATTTTTTTTATAGAACAGTGCATAAACCAAATCGGTAAAATTCCCAATAGTGCTTTGTTTATCGAACGAGTGCCGTAATACCAAATGAAAATTCGTTGGATTAGCTTAATCAACTGGATTTGAAAATCGAATTGAATTAATAAAATTCAATTCAAATTTTCGCATTTTTAAACGATTCACATTCCTTTAATTAAAAACAACGCTCTGTAGTGAAAATAGAGTTTTTCCAATTATTGAATAAAATAATTTTTATTATCAGTAATATGGCATTTACATTACATCGAAATCTAGTAGATTTAATTTGAAATCTTCCTCCAAATCTAGTTCGTTTACATTATACTTGTTTGACATTAGCGAGATTTGGTTTTCACAACAAAAACCGCCGACTAAAAGTTTTTTGTGTAACACATACTTACATATAAAGAAATAGGCATTTAAAAATTTGCATTACATTTTCTTTATAGAGCAATTCCATATGAAAGCGATCACCTTTTGGACGACCCCTCTCCGATTTTAAAATAAATAGTCTCAATCGATTGCCCAGCAAAAAATAATGTACCTACATATTTTTTTTTTTTTTATAGTGACTGGTTTAGTGGTGGTGTACACCACTGTCATGTGACAAAATTGAAGAATTCTTCATAAGGGACCTCATTGAAAGTTGTTTTAAAAAAAAACTACTAAAGCGATCGCAACGAGTGATAGCTCGTTGGAAAGGTATTGAATCAGGCATCAAATTAATTTTCTTTCCATGCAAGAAATTGAAAGTATTTCACGGTGAAATTGAAACATATAGGGACCTCCTGTCGAAGTCGTTGTGCGCATACCCCACGGAAAATTGTCATCTGTCCAAGTGCGACAATTGTCCGAAGATTGACGAGCTAGAGCAATATTTGGCGGAAAAGTTTGAACAGCTGTTAATTCAGGAGGTGCATTTCAAACAGTGGATAATTAGCAGCGGCAGATGTTCCCTTGAGACCGTGGTAAAGCAGATTCCGGAATTCATCGAGGAATTCGGATTCAAGTTGAATGAACTGAAGGCGCACCATTTCATATCCGAGATGCAATCGAAATTTCTAAAGGAAAGTAAGGAGAAATTAGCCCAAAATGAATTCATTGTGATAAGCGACTTTGCCGAGAATTACACTTTTCTCGTTCAGGATGAAATTCAGGCTTATCACTGGGCAAACGACCAGTGCACGGTGCATCCTTTTTGCATTTATTTCAAAAACGAAGATAACGAACTACAGACCGTAAGCCTTGTTGTTGTCGCGGAGAGTTTAGCTCATAATTATGTGTCCGTTTATTTATTTCAAATGAAACTGTTTGAATTCTTAAGATCAAAATTCGATGCAATCGACAAAGTAACGTTTTTCTCAGACGGCGCGGCTTCTCAGTACAAGAATAAAAAAAATTTTTACAATCTTTGCATAATTGAAGAAGAACAAAACTGCAAGGTCGAGTGGCACTTTTTCGCGACGTCCCACGGTAAGGGCCCATGCGATGCGTTAGGGGGAACCCTAAAACGCATGGCGACTAAGGCAAGTTTGCAAAGGCCATATACTGACCAGATTTTAAATGTACAACATTTGTTTTCGTGGATTCAAAGCAAGGAAATTGCCATTAACACAGTTTTATGCACTCAAAAAGAACACGATGCCATGGAGCGACGAATTCAAAACAGATATAATAATGTCAAAACTATAACTGGAACGCAAAAGTTTCATTGCTTCATACCAAATATTTCTGATATGTCAATTAATGTAAAGCGGTACTCTTCGTCTGCCGACGCACAGTGGCGCCATTTGAGTTTTTTCGTTGCAAAAATCATATCTTTTGAACCGAATAAGATAATTGAACAGTTTAAACAGCATATGATAGATAACTGTTCAGCCTATGAAATGAGCGTTTGGAAAGGGTGCTACGCTTTGTAGGGGCCTACTTATGGGTTATCAAAGTTAAAATTAGTAGAAAAATCAATTTTATGGTAACTAAAAAAAATTATTTTTACATTTTTAGATTGTTTTTATTTTTTTTCTTAAGGGTTTTATGTTTTAAATTATTACCCAACAAATTAAAAAAAAAAATTATTTATTTTTTTAAATTTATTTTTTCAATTTTCTGTAAAATATTCATCACAATTCGTAAGAGAAGGTATATCTAAAAGACTAACAATTTCTAAATTATAATTATTTTGTAACTCTATTCGTGACTTCACATGCCGCAGGGAAGAAATAAGTGGATCGGAAGATGCTGCCAACATGTTGAAGAGGTCCTTATTTTGCCTTACCCTTGATGCTTTGAATGTGTTCTGCAATCTATATTTTTTATAAAATTTGTTAAGAGACTCCTGTGCTTCTTCAGAAAGCTCTCCAATTGGCAAAGACTGGTACTCAATTATATCTTTGCCATGCGCCAATATTTTATGGACGGTCGGGGTCAACTTCTTCTGTGGATACATTTCTGCTAAAAGAGATGCAGTTTTCGACGCATATTCTCCATATTTTGTAGAATTGACATTTTCTTTGCAGTTTAAAACATCCAAGATCGTTCCCAATCTTTTCACGATTTGATTGTCAATTCCAATGATTCTAGTTACTGCCTCATCATTTTCAAAAAATCTCCTAGAAGTGTTTCCATCGTTAGAGTTACCGTATCCGTGCTTGGGACAGTTTACTTTTAGTCCAACTTGTTTCAAAAAAACCATCCTGTATTTGCTTCTTTGTGATCTTTTCCTTATCCTTTATTGATGTATTTTCATCGAAGTTTTCCTCCTCTTGTGGTAGGGTATATGCCAGTTTTAGCAAGAATTCCATACACCTTATCCTTGCGTGCAATGGTGACATTCCATATTCGTAATTCTCCTCATTTGTAGAATCGTTTAAATTACCAAAGTTCTTCTGACAAATAATAATATAAAATTGATAAAAAAAATATAAAAATAATACGAAAAAAGGGGTTTAGATAGGTTTTTGCTAAATTTTTACCTCCAATATAATTCTGTCTATGATAACTAATTGAAATATATTATAATTAAGCAGAAAAAGATACTAATCTTAAACTCTTTACAACTAATTATATAAAATTGAGATGTAACATATTATATATGAAATAAATTGAATTGAATTGAAAAAAGTTCTTCTGACTCTTTTTGCAAATCGGGCATGACATTGTTGAGGTTGTTCCTGTCAGTTCGTTTACGACTTTTCCGTCAACCATGGTCAGGTGGAACTCGTAATTGCATTCAATATATTTTCCTTCTCCAATTTGCAGCTTTGTAGGCTTAATCTTGCTTATTTGTTCTTCAATGTCCTTCACCGTAGTCCTTATGAGTTCTGCCGATTCCCTTGCAAACTGAAACATTATTGGTCGGCAATAATGCACTGATGACGGACGTGGATTTTTCCAGTGTAGGGAATCATCCGATTTTAGCCGCAAAGGAACAACAGATGCCATAAACATATTTCCGTCCGATATTGTAGCGTCATCGAAAGATATCCTTTGCTTATAAACGCTTTGTCCGGATGATCCATCGCAGCCCCATTTGCTGATCAATGTCAACTTCTCAGGAAGAATTTTCACTTCCGTGAAAAACTTTGGTGTGGTTGACTTTCTAAACAGTTCAAATAATTTTAAATTGTTCAACGCCATGTTTTCAGTACTTAAATTGTTTAATGGTTTCAGTAATTGTTGCGCCAACTTTCAGGCGTAGACTAATCCAGGCATTATGCTTATTTTGCAATATATAGGCTTATGCTACCATGCCTAAAAATTTACCTGTTCCCTGCATACATATGGATTTAGGCTAAATAATGCAATTTTGATATTATGCACGTGTCCAAATAAGATTTGTGCCTACCTGTAGGGACCATAAGTCAATATTGTTCCTGACCATTTGTACGCCAAAGTATTGTTTATGTGAGGTACGTACCTGCTAATTTCAATGAGTAGTTTTTTTCAAACTATTAGATCAAACTACTGTCAGTCAAAACATATAAGGGATGGACGCCATACAATTTCTGCAACCATGTCTTTTTGAACTTTTTTACCTCTAGAAGCCAAACGGGCACGTACGGGCAGATAAAACCTTTTGAATTATGTAAAGAAATAATCAAAGAACAGGTTTTGCAAATATGGCAAATATAGAAAAATATAGATTTTTTTTATTTTCCGTCAAAGTTGAAAAATAGTTAAAAACGGATAGTTTTTAAATAGTGATTTACCAGGAGAAACACAAAGCAAACAGTTAATTTTTTTTTATCATTATACATTTAATAAATACATCAATCAATACAAATAAAAAATAAGGCGATTCGTTACCTATTTTTCGTGATATTACACCTGAAATCGCAACAAATTGACTAAAAATTGTGTGTTTTTTTGAAAACCGAAAGTCGGTCAACTTTGAACGGTTATATCTTCTAAAATAAAAATGTGATATTATTAAGAGTGGCATATTTGAAATCGTTGAAAAGTTTCCTATAACATGGGTTTATTCAAAACTTCGTCGGCACTCATGAAAATTTTGATTTTTGCAACCTCGCTTGCTCTACGGGCGCCACTGTGCGACGTGCTAAATTTAAAGTTACTTTAATTTTATAATGATGCCAAGACAATTGAAATTTTTAATAAATATTGTAATTAAGTAAAGCGGTACTCTTCGTCTGCCGACGTGCTAAATTTAAAGTTACTTTAATTTTATAATGACGCCAAGACAATTGAAATTTTTAATAAATATTGTAATTAAGTATAAGCAGCAAAATAAGAAAGATTTTTTCTTTATAAATGTATTTTTAACTGTAAAATAATTTTTAAAATGTATTTTTAACAAGGTGGTCTCTTAAATGCTCTTCTCCTGTCCAAACAAGGAGTCGGGGCCCATTTTTTTATTGCTGATTCTTAAAGCAAAAATTATGAGGAATCCAAAAAAAAAAAAATTAGCCGGAAAATTTAGGAGCTTCTGTAGAAAATCGGAAAATTTAATTTTCTTGGGAAAATTTAAAGGTAAATTTCTAAGAAAAATTAGGAAAATTTTATTTTTCAATTAAAGCCTGATTCAATACCTTTCCAACGAGCTATCACTCGTTGCGATCGCTTTAGTTTCAATGAGGTCCCTTATGAAGAATTCTTCAATTTTGTCACATGACAGTGGTGTACACCACCACTAAACCAGTCACTATAAAAAAAAAAAAAATATGTAGGTACATTATTTTTTGCTGGGCAATCGATTGAGACTATTTATTTTAAAATCGGAGAGGGGTCGTCCAAAAATTTGCCAATTTTGATCGTTTTCATATGGAATTGCTCTATAATCAACTTCATTTATTTTATCAATATTATTTGTCATTTGCATCTTTTTACTATTTTACAAAATTTTTGAATTTTTTTTTAACAATTTTAACAAGCAGCTATTATTGTTTTTGTTTTGTTTTTTGTTAAAATGTCATTATTTTCTTGTGCAGGGAAGTAGTTTTTAGTGCTATATGGGGAAAAACATAGTTGCATCACTAAGTACTACTAGATTTCGAATAGATTTCGTCAAAATCTAGACACGGAGTAGATTTTGTTTTGTACGGGAAATCTAGCCAGAAACAACTAGATTTGGCTCGAAATGTCGAGAGTACTAGATTTCGTTGTGGTGTAAATTGGCTATAAATGTGTATTCACCAGCAGTGATTTAAACAAAATTTTCCTATCAGTAAAAGGCATTTTTAAAAATGAATAAAATTTAACTGTTAACTAAATTTAAATTCTACTTCAAGTAAAAATTATCCCCAAGCATGAAACAAACTGGCTTTTCTACTGTAGAGTATTAAAAAAAATAGAAGTCAATAACTTATAAACCCCCCCCTTTTGGTCATTATTATGGTGTTAATCGGTTTCAACACTTGTTTTTTGGGGTTTTTACACTTCCACAAAAAACGAAATAAAAAAAAAAATATCTTAATTTTTAATCAAACTAACGAAATTTTGCCACAACTAAAAAAGGAATAAAATCTCACAAGAAAAAAATGGCTTCCACTTGATTAGGCCTAACAGTAATAACCATAAAAAGAAAATAAGAAGGACCAAAGAAAATGTACAGAAAGGATATTAAATTACCACATAAATTGTTATGTTTTTATTTAGTTAAAAAAATTGGAAATCACTTTACAACAAAAATTGTAACATCATCTCAGTAACGAAGGACTTCTTTATTTATTTTATTCAGTTATTATGGGTCAATCGAGAAATTCATGTAAAATAATACGGTTTGTTTTTTTTTCTTTTTTAGGAAATTGACCTCTGCAAAAAGTAAAAGGATTTTTTTTTTTTTTAATAAAAGGGTTTAGGAAAATTTCGTTTTTTGCAAATTGAAATTTGGACAAAAAAATTGGAAATACATATTTAATTTAATATTAAAGTGCTTTTTTTTATAGCAGATATGAAAAATAATTGTGTTGTATCTTTATTTGTCATTGTAAGGGATTCGAAATTCGTAATACATATTTACTTAAATTTGTAAAGAATTAAGGCTCAACTATAAAATTAATAAGCTGGCTAAGGAAATTGTGAAAATACATCCCAATTAAAAATGGAGCTTCCAACAAAGCAGGTTTGTAAGGGAGAAACGTAAAAGTTTCGCTCACGGAAGACATGAATTTTATATGGCGAATTCCCACTTTCAAGCAATACATTTTTGGCACAGAAAGCGCTTTATTCAGCGCATATAAATATTGGTGAATGTAACGATCAGCTTTGCACACTGAATTTTTGTTACTTTTTAATATGCTCCATTTCAAACTTGCTTCGTAGTAAGGGGATGTCATGGCTCTTCAAATTGTATATATATATTTTAAAATTTATTAAGACTTCGTTCACTTACCATTCTGCATCTCTGTATGTCTTATTGCGTAGCGCATAAATATGTGCTTAATTTTTTAAATGTACAATAAGTTCTTCGCAAAATATGAAAATTTTTAATGAGATGTTAGTCATATGTGTAAAACCATACTGAACTGAACCTATTCCTTCCTGATGGGTATTTAAATACCCAAAAAAAATTTAGACAGTAAAAAAAATGTAGCAAAGTCCAGATAAGAGCTAATAGCTGGAACTTACATTTTTATTTAAAAATAGATATTGATTAACCTGGAAAAAATTAACACACATTACAATTTTTTGGTATCAGCATTTAGTTATCATAGGGGTAAAATTAAGGTTTTTCCTATTTCAGAACATGCTTGAAAAAGTGTTCCCAATAAGAGCATAATATGAATAACAAAAAATGCCTACCTGTTGGAAATAGTTTAAGACGTCCCCTTAGCAATGTAAAGAAATTATAAGCGATTAACACACCTGACCACACACGTTTTTTAATGAAAATGGGTATTTAAATTAGGGAAGTAACGATACGCCTTTTTGCCGATACGATACCGATACTCTAGAAGAAATATCGCCGATGCCGATACGAATATAATATTTAAATTCAAGGTAAAATTAACAAAACTCAAGTAGAGTTATTTCTTTAAACAAAATTTACAGTGTAAGAGATTATTAATATTTAAAATTGATTTTATTAAGATTTTAAAAACAACGAAATGAATTTAAGTTCACGGTAAAATAAATTTATTTATTAAACAAAAAAACGGCGCAAGAGATTAATAATATTTAAGATTAATATTAATAAGATTTTTGCAAATGGATGAAGTTTTTTTTCGACCTTTTTATTAATATAAGTAACAAATAAATAGTCAAGCTCGAGGTCCTTTTTTTGTATAAAATATTCTTTATTTTATTTTTATAAAATACTAGCTGGCCCGGTCCGCGTTGCTGGCCCTAAGCAAACATTAGTGTTGTATTACCAGACGATTTAAATTGATCTTTAAACGAAATTTACGGCCTTTAAATAAAAATCCATGAAATACCTATCATAAAGTTTTTTTACAGAATAACTTACATATGGTGTAGATATGGATTAAATGTAAAAAGAAACACATGTATTTAAGGCAAATTGGAAATTATATTTATTGATTACTTCATCTTAAGGCTAGCGGATAGACAATGTTTTTTGTTTTTTTATTTGGTGTAAAAACGTATAACATATTATAAATTAAAATGTTGTTCATATACATATGTTTGATTTGAAAATACATATGGTTGTATGTATGTATATATATGCTGTGAATCTTACGAAAAAAATGAGCGTAAAAGTGGGCGGGGCAACATTTTCTTTCCGCAAAACTTAAGTTAGACCATGGCGATAATTTTAACGAAAAAATCGTCCAAATCGGTCAAGCCGTTCTCCAGTTATGCGCTTAATAGAAAAAGTGGGCGTAGAAGTAGGCGTGATACATTTTTTTTTCGATGAAAACTTAAAGTTGGTTAATACAAACATTTAAAAGAAAAATTAGTCAACTCGATGGAGCCGTTTTCTGATGTTAGGTAAATCGAAAAAAGTAGGCGCAAAAGTGGGCGGTGCAAAATTTTCTTTCCGTAAAAACCTAAGTTGGACCATGGGGATCATTTTAAAGAAAAAATCGGTCAAGCCGTTCTCAAGTTATGGATTTTGCCACGCCCCTCCGCCCCCAGACCGAAAATCAGAAATCAGACTTCACAGTGTCACCCGCCTGAATATTCTGAAGATTCCCTGAAAATTTCATTAAAATCGGCCCAGCCGTTTTGGAGTCCATACGTTACATACACACATACATACATACATACACACATCCTATTTTATATATATAGAAGAAGAAGATTTTCCTATAAAAATAAAATAAAGAATATTTTATATATTTATAGGAAAATATTTTATAAAAATAAAATAAAGAATATTTTATACAAAATAAGGACCTCGAGCTTGACTATTTATTTGTTATTTATATTATTAAAAAGGTCGAAAAACAACTTCATCTATTAACAAAAATCTTATTATTATTAATCTTAAATAATATTAATCTCTTGCGCCGTTTTTTTTTTTTTTTGTTTAAAAAATAAATTTATTTTACCATGAACTTAAATTCATTTCGACCTCGAGCTTGACTATTTATTTGTTATTTATTATAAAACTTTTGTTAAAAAAACAAAGTATTCTCAACTATTGCAGAAATAATTTTGCAACTCGGTTTGAAGCAGACCTGCTACTATAATACATAAGTCCCATACAAACCACCTTCCAAAAATCACTTAAAGGCAAACAAATGTCATATAGATCTTAATAATATTCGCCACAAAAAAACTTTTATTTGAATCTGAAACTCAATTACATAACTATTTTCTGGCAGGGTACACTTGCAACAATTTGTTCTTATATACTGTAGTGTAGGGTATCACATGGTCGGGCTTGACTGACTATATTTTCTTACTTGTTTTAACGCGTTGTTGTAACGAAAAAATTTCCATGAAAAAATAATAAAGTAATACGTGTTTAACATTGGTAGGTCTTATTTCGGCCACCCTGTGTTAGAATGATCAATTTATATAAATAGAAAACGCTGGACGCGCTGATTTAGTTTTGGCTGTTAGACATTATTGTGTAAATACATTTTAAATGAAATACGAGCCAAATAGATGCGTGAACAAGAAATTGCACGGCAATGCTCGTTAAGACTGGATGTAATAATCAGAGTTGCCAATTTGGCAACATTTTTGTACTTTTATTTGCATATATTTAAATCAAAACACATTAAAACAAAATTTTTACCGTTTTTCAAATACTTGTGTTATATTGTATACTGAAACGTATACTTTATAACTACAAACATATCGTCTGGTGCTTTTGGTATGCCACTTGGCATAAATCAATTCTATATAATAAGCCCTCTTTTTAAATCCTTAACCCATTTTTTGATATCTCGAATATACATTTGTATTTAGTGATAGTCTAAACAATGGGTTTCTCCGGGTGAACCGGCTCCGAATAAGGCCGAGGTAAGTTTGTCGGCCAATAAGATGATGGCAACAGTTTTTTAGGATGCACGCGGGATAATCTACATCGATTACCTTCAAAAGGTGGAAAAAAATTAGCGGCGAATATTATGGCAACTTAAAAAAATACGACCCCATATGTCCAAGAAAAAAGTTCTTTTTCATCAAGATAATGCACGGGCGCACACGTCTGCAGTCTCAATGGCAAAATTACATGAATTGGGCTACGAATTGGTACCTCATCCGCCATATTCTCCGCCATATTTAGCCCCCAGTGACTATTTCCTATTTCAGAACCTAAAGAAATGGCTCGGTGGAAAGAGATTTAGCTCCAACGATGAAATTATTGGTCAAACAAATGGCTATTTTATGGATCCTATTTTTGGAAGGGATAAACAAATTGGAGAAACGTTGGACTAAGTGTATTGAGCTAAAAGGAGAATTTGTTGAAAAATAAATTTTTTTTTTGTAAAAAAACTGTGTTTCATTCAAAAAGTCGCGGACTTATTGATCCGCCCTCGTATTATATGTAATACTTGACTTTGCGTGATATATCAGAAAAAGTTTTGTAAAATTTTTAATGTTTTAATAACACTGGTCGGAAAAACACAAAAAAAAATCGGGGGAGAGAACTTTATTATGAGATATTACATCGGTTGATAATTTAATTTTTTGAGTTTGAACACATTTAATTTGAAAATTGCTTCAGCAAATACCACGTACGACAAACTCAACACTCCATATCTCGAAAACCATATGAGGTATCGAAAAACTGAGTACTCCAAATGAAAGAGCAGGTCGGGAAACCTAAGGAATCGATCTTAACTCAAAACCGCAAAAAATCCACATACGACATTTAAATAATCAACCGACGATTAATTGAATTTAGCGTGGAGTTTGATTCAATTACGTCTAGTTACCATTTGGTTTACTGATTTTCATGATTTCATGGTAATATACCTGGATTTCTGATAAACGATAAAAATGTAAATGTTTTTCCGTCCTTACCGATTATTTGCAGTAGCCTTAACTTGAGACCATTTAAAATTACTATTCGCTCTTGTAATATCATTCGGCCTCTATTTCGTTGCCCTTGTGGATTCCAATCAAGAGCCATTTTACATAGTATATCGTTGTGGGTCTTTCGTAGGGTATATGGTAGGGAAGGGTGTTTGAATTTAGCGCTTTTAAATCTTTATTTAATATATATTTTTTATAAAGCGTTTTTTTTTTTGCCGACCAGTATTATTAATAAAACTTTGTTCTTTAACATTCCATGAATTTTTTTAATTCAAATTTTATTAAGTGCTGGTAACAATTTGTGTGAGTTTCTATATAATGAGAGTTTCTTTGAAATCTTTTCCCGCCCATTTAGTTCGTTGTTCGTCATACTCACATTTCTCTAGTAAATTTTTATTTACTTTCTTTTTGAAAATTAATTAAAAAGAATTTTTTTTTCTAACAATTTTTTTTTATACATTTATTTATAGTTTTAATTTATAATGGTTTTCTTCATATTGATTTTTGTTATTTTGTGTTGTTATTGTTGTTTATTTGTTTATATACAGACAATACAATTTGACTTATAAATTACATAAAAACATTTATAATTATTTAATGAATATATAATTTTGTTGTTATTTTTTTTTTAATTTTTAAGATTTTGTTTTTTGTTATATAATTTTTAAAATTTATAATTAAGATTATTTACAAAAAGTTAAAATTATATTTAAAATTTTCTTTTTTCTTTCCTTTAAATATAAATTCCTAACAAATTATATTTTTAAAAAATTAACAATTTTTTTTTTTGTTGTGTAATTTGTATCTTAGTTTTGTAAATATATAAAAATAAATACCTTTGGATTAATAATGAGAGGGAAAATATTTGTTATAAGTTAATATATATTTTTTTGTCTAATCCTAAATTAAAGAATAAATTTTCAAGTATACAGAAATGAGATTTATTAGAGTTTTATAAAAATTCAAGTACAAGTTTTATCAAATCAGAAAAAAGTGGTATGATTTTTTTATATTTTAGCATCGGGTGGTCTAATGCGAAGTCTCAATATTAAGTTGGTATTCAACTTAGTAAATGCTGGTTCACAGTCTTCAAGTTTTAGCCGTCAAGTCTTCTGCTTTTAAATGAGAAGGGAATTAAGAATGCCATTTATTTTCCTCCCTCTCCTAAAAACTCAAGACTAAACGACCTAAACTTGAAGAGTGTGAACCACCACTAACAGGCTGATAAGTGTATACGGGTATGAAAAACGGTTTTTACCTGTAACTCAAGATTTTAGAGGTGTTTGGAAAATTCCAAAAACAAATTGTTGTTGTACTCGACAGCACCTAACCGAAAAATAGTATCAGATCCCAGCAGTAGTCTTTTTTTGTGCGCGCGGTGTAATTTTTTATGATTTTTTATATCCGTTATTTACTGTTATATAAACTAGTAGACAATTGAGTAACCCTGTGCAAGATCTGCATTAAGTATCTATAAGGCGGTGACAGTAATGCGAACGATTTACGAGTGTACCTGCCGTGTCTTAGCACCGATTGTTAAACAATGCGCTCACTAACAGCCCTTATGTGTAAGCACAACCAATACACACAGCATTGCAATTTGTATGTATATATCGCCAAATTATAAATGTGCCCTTTGCTGGACGTATCAAACCTCTGCTGCTTAAAAGGCAGGCAGCATTTGTTTAGTAACAGCCGCACCTAGGGAGATTCTCGGCCAAGATTCTAGGTCAATTGCCCCAGAATAGTAAAAAATCAGCCCTTAAAGACGATTTTTAAGCTCTTTCTTTCCGCGACTTTGAGTTTAAACCACAACCACCACATAAATCCCGAAGGGTCCTCAAGCAATAATCCGCTGTGACTGAAGTCCAAGGGGCTACTGAGACCCTTGGTAACAAATACGATCTCTGCCGAATTCCAGGTATTGACTTCACCAAAAGTTGGAATATCCAAAAAATGTTTCCCCTCATTCCCCTAGGGTGTAATCGGTGTCAGCTGTGGAAAAGATTTATATACATACCTGCCCTAGGGCCTACTTCATGTCAGATCTTAGCCACTGGGTAAGAAACAAACCGTTTACCAACCGCCCTCCGAGTGTGAGAGCGACCAGTACAATTTGAGTACATAATCCGATAAGATAATACACTCCCCCTTGCTAAGAAGCTGTAGCTATCTAACCTCCGCTGCTTTTGGAAAATCCCAGATATTTGCTGCATCTGATTATGCCCTGGAGAAAGCAACACGAAAAGGTGATATATCCTTAAGATTATCTCAATATCCCCGGGAGAGGGATACCCGGTGTCAGTCACAATTCTGCATAAATAGTACAAGAAAATTTTAAAACTTTCTTAAGAAGGCTAACACCCCGTCTTGACGAGTCATTATTTTGTGTGCACAAGTATGAAGCGTTGGTGGTATAACTTAGTCATGTTAAATGATGTGGCGATAAGAACGCATATTAAAAGCAATAGTAACAATCAAGATGGCGTTTCTTTCATATGACATTACTGTCAGTGATTTTGGACATCGCTATGTGAACAAATTTTTGAACAACGATGGTTAAACAAGAACTTAACATTGACAACAGCGGTCTTTACAAGCAAAATTCACGTGGCCACAAGAAATTGTTTGTGGATTGAACATAGCGATGGCTGGTGAAGCCGGTGGCTTCATTTGAACAGATCAAGGTCTATCCATTAGGTCTGCGCAAGGAGCCATTTGTTTATTTGGTTTATTCCTCAACGATGTCAAAAGTTGTTTACATTTTGCTTATACATGTATATTTTTGTTTACGTTTTGTGTTTTTTTGCCACACAGACATGCATACAAAACACGTTTTTTTTTTGTTTTCCCTACGTAGTAGTAAGATTTTGACAACCGCGAGGAAATTTAAACAAACAAAGTGCCCGTTGTTTTTTGTACTGTTGTATTGTTGTAGCGGTAAGCATACTTATTGGATAGGCCTTGGAACAGATTAAATTGATCTTGTTTTTAGCTAAAAAACTTAGCATTCAGCTAAGCCGTAAACGTGTTGGAAGCATTTCCAGGTTACGGGAAGCTTAAAAGGCAAACTGGAATACTCGGACTTTTGTCCATGTTGCACTTTTTTGCTTTCTATTTTTATGTCCTATGCCTAGAATGTATCTTTTGAGAGACACAAGCTTCTGGGCAAATACAAATATACGAGTATTATGTAGCATTTGTGATATCTTTATAAATCCTGCGAGAAAATTTGTATCAAAAGCTCTTAAAGCACTTATCCCCTGAACAGTAAATACAATATTATAATAAATAGGAACGAAGAGTGACAGGCTTAAACAAGACGTATATCATTTAATTGGTGAGAATGTGCTTAAAGTCCTGTGACTGGATTTATGCAAGTAATGGATAATTTTATCTGGTTCTATAACTTTATAGGAAGGAGATCTATCCTATTATATTGGTTCAGTCGGGACAATATCTGCGACAGGCATTATATTAACCGAAATTGGAAGTTTCCATTTAGGTTATTTCAGGGTGACCTATTACAATGTATCAATATGGTGCCAAAAAATCTCCAGCTAGGACATCGCCATGTTAAAGTCAAAAGTCCCCTTCATATAAAGTGTTAGAACTAGTACCGGTCCCTTCCACTTTAGAACTGTCACGTGGCAAGTTGACCTACGACAACAGAATGGATTTAGAACCTGTCTCACAAAAATTTATTTAATAAGAAAAAATACAGTACATCTTGCCAATTGAGTGGTTTTTGCCAAAACACAGACATTTTAGCTCTTCTTGACTCTTTGCGCTTAAAGAACTACCTTAATAACCCACTTGTCGATATTAGGGCGTAGTCTTGTTAAAGCATCCGAGTACATGTCTTTGATACGATTTTAATAAAAATTTCTGTTTAAGTTCTAAAAGACGTATATACAAGAACAGATTCCTTCCGCCAGTTAACTAGATTTTATTTTATGTTTATGAATTAACTATGGTCCATTATGAACAATAGTTTCCATATAAGCCCCACCATCGAAAATAATTCTCACTGCTTATGTCAAAAATTCTAATATGAAGTTACTGTTAGTATTTTAAAAAAATCGGTTGTAAAAAATTAATATGTGTTTTTAAAAACATTAATTTTTTTAATTTTTCAACTGTAAAATTCATAATATCGTTTATATGCGGGTTGTCTGAGAACCCAGATGAGCTGGAGACAGTTGAGCATATGTTACTGTCATAGATGTCTCGGGCTATGTGCTCGAGAATCTTACGGGACTTGTAATGGGTACTGCGTACGGAGTACATGTGTACAGATTTCTGTTTAAACTCTTGAACATATCTTGTCTGGTCCGATTTTCTACCTTCCACTCCTTTTTTATATTCTTGGACTTTCACTCTTTATTTCTCCAATTCTTTTCTAATCAGTAACCCATAACTATTTAAGGTGTCACAATGGATCATATTGGTCTCTGGTTGGGGGGGTGTGAAGATGATTTCGCACCGGCCTTTTTACCTAACCTAATATTCATAATATCCAAATACTCAATCATACCACTAATATTTTAATAAAAACGACTAACTTTTTTCCCCTAAAAAGCCATATAATCTTATATAGTCCAATATATAAATAACCCCTCCTAAGCTAAAACTATTATGTAGCAAAAACAATTTTTTTTAACCTCTAATACTACTTCAACAATTTATTTTTCTTTAATTTTCATTATTTACAAATGAGCCAATATTTCAATTTGTTCACGGGACTCTGAGCCCACCGTGCCACCTTCTGTATTGGCACGATTTTCACTGGCCTCTAAATTGTCACTATTCTGGGGTGTTATGGTGACAATTGTTACTAAATCATCTTTTTTATCACTATGCAAATTATTAAGATTAGTATCAGTTTTAGATATTAAAATATTTGTATCCAATTGTACAGAATTTCTTTTTTGCTCCGATTTTTGTCCGCTATTATTTGTTGTGTTGTTGCAGCGTTGTTGTAATGAATTATATTCCGATAATTGTTCAACGCTTAAGGGCTCGGGTATGTCTTCGTTGGCCAGAAGACGACCTGAGGGTTCGGTCTCAATGCTGCGTTCACTGCTTATGGTACCGGGTGTGGTGTTGCGTGAGCGATAACTGGGTGGAAAACTATATTCGGAACCGCCAATGCTGCTCTCGCAGCGTGTGCCACCACCAGCGCCGCGTATAGTTGATGTTAAGGGGGCTCTGGAAGGAGAGAGGAAAAAAGAAACAAATTAGTTTTTGGTAGTTAATTTTTTTTTATTATTTACAAGAGTTTCGTTTATAATGCGAAAAGTATTGAAATCATACAAATCTAACGAATTTGTTTTTTAGTTTTGTTCTTCGTATGTACATATACCAGGCGAATTAAAGAAGGTAAATGCAACTCTGCAACTACAAAAAGCCACATGTATTTTGTTTTTGCAATTTAATTGCTTGTTGTCACAAACAGCTGAGCAAGGCAAACATTTTTCTCAGAATTTTTTTTTTGGTTACTTTGGCACCAAACATAAACAAAAGTATTTTTTGACGTTTGGGAATTATATTTGCAATTTGCCAAGGAGACAGCTGATGAACGGCTGACGAGTTGCCCTTACCTTTTTGAATTCGCCTTGTTCATATATGTATATGGGCAGTTCAAGCGAAAAGGGTACTATTTGTAACGTAACACCATAATTTTAATTGTTTCTCACAAAATTGTATATCTATAATTTACTTTTTTAATATTTTGGTGTAAAGCGCAACGAGCACTAGATTTAGTTACAAAAGGGATAACATTTGAACAATATGGTCCTAAAATACAATCTTATTTGCTTTCTGGCGTTACATTAAAAAAGTAGACATTTCGCTGGAAACTCCTATATGTACCTTAAACGAGCAAAGGTTTTTATATTTGATAACTTGGAAAATAAATCTTTATAAGTCCAAAGCTTACTAAAAGGGTTTTATACAAAAAGTATTGCTCATTTCGCACACACATTCAATTTTGTAATGCAAGCCAAAGTCCACTTCCGTTTTTTGTAACGTCACTCCAGCGCATATTTTTGCTTATTCCTTCAAATACTTAGGGTTGATTGTTGTAAATTTGTTTCTGAATAGAGTGCTACTTCAATACTTTTCATATATTAAAAATCCTCTTTACAAAGTTCACTCTTCATTTAATTTTTTTACATTTTGTCGTACAAATATCACGTCACGTCAAAATGGAAATGGCCATATTCTATAAGTCCACGTCCATACTATGAAACATTTGCTGCAAAACATTTGAGTTTGACGGTGAAAGGCTACAGACAAATAGAAAATTGTACTTCGCAAGATTGTTATTGAAAGAAATCAGAAGAATAAAAGAGGAATTCAAAATATTCAAATGATGCAAAACAAAATTTGTATTGTATGTACACGAATACAGTTTCAAAAGAGAATTAAAGAAAGTTTATACAGCAAATGTTTCATAATATGAATGAGGACTTACGTTCAGACCAAGGCGAATTCATTTTTCAGATGGCTTTGAAAGCACAGCTGTGCTACTTGTTTTTCTTACTTAAATACTGTCAAAACTCATATGAAAAAAACTTGTGCGAAATTTCTATGAAATTATGTTGATAGAGTTGTATAACATAACTAACAAAACCAGTAACAGTTTTTCATTAATATTTACTTTAATTTTTTATTAAAAAAAAAAAAATACTTATCAGTAAAATACATGTGGGTTTTGTTCACATACGCAAAACAATGTTGCATACTTTGAATGATTAAAAACGTCAATTTTAACCATGATCTTCAAAATAGTTTAAACCATTTACAAACGTTGCTCTGGCGGACGGTGTATTCATACAGGTGACCAAAAGATAGTTTTATATTTATTCTGAATGCCAAATCTATTGAAATTTAGAGCAAATACTATAAAAAATGGTCACCTCTTTCTGATGCGGTCACTTTTACAAATTCGTCTTGTTCTGGGGTGAAGATCTTCATGATGAATTGCCATATCAAACTAACGCCAAAGCAACCAAACCTGTCAAATCAGCTATCACAAAAGGCAGTCTGTCAATTTGAAGCTCTTCGTCTATAAAAAATATGTATGTATGTGCGTGAGCTTTTTAAATGAATAAAATTTAAATCTTATTCTTGTTTATTTCCTTTTTTTCAAATCCGATTTGTGTTCTAATTTACATATTGATTAATAATATTTCCTTAAGACAATCTGTTATCCACGATACTAATGTACTTTTAACAAAAGGCAAAATAAAATTTTCCAATCCAATCCAATTTTCTAGAGTAGTTATTTCATTATTTGAGTGTTTTTTTTAAGATTCGTAGGTAAGTTTGAGTTTGTTTTTGCAGTTTTTTTATTAATTTTTTTTGAGAATGTCAAAGTTTGTATTTGACAAGCTTATAAAATTTATTCTCATCCGTGTTGTAAGAAGAAGAGACACTGCAGCACTCACCCAATCAGATGAGCGATAAACACCTAAACATGTGAACAGAAACCGTGATGACTTAATCTTTTTTGTCTGGCACTGGCAGGACATAAAGCAAATATTAGGATAAGATTTGATTAATTATCGTTAGTTCATATTTAATATATGAAGATTCAATAAATAAATACTGAAAAAAAAATAAATCCATGTTGTTTTATACACAAATATCTGTTAAAATTTCTCTATATATTAATATGCTGAGTTTATCTGGAAATAGAATTGATACCACAGGCGTCAAGGCCTTAAAAAATCAAACACATAATTGAATTAGATGGAAACAGTATACAACTAGAATGCCGACTCTTTGACAAGTTCATTAGTCTTATGTGAAAAACTCATAAGTTCTGTTTGTATTAGTAAGATATTTTAAGTATTGGTATTAAAAACTATCACAAAGTTGAACAACGTTTTCTTTTTTCTAGAATAAAATTTTCTAAACTCTAACAATTTTCAATTTATTTAATGCTGAATGCATTTATTAACTTTCAGAAACAAAGTTTGTTTAATTCAGCAAAATCTAAAAATATTAGATTAATGAAAGATTTCAATATTTTTTTGCATACCATAAAATGCTACTCTGCTGGCTTTAATAAAATTCAACAACAGAAAATTAATTAAAATTAAATGAAAAATTAGTTGAAAAAATTTTTAGTTTGTGAAAAATACAAAAAAATTTTGAAAAAAAGAAAATAATAAAAATCTGCTAAAAAAGTGTTATTAAATTAACCTTTAACTTTCGAGTTGAAATTTTGGGACATATTTAATGACGTGGTGGTAAATTTTACCCCTATATATTTTACTTAAAAATTATTAATTATTAATTATTATTAATTATTTGCTTTAGAAAAATACGATTTTACATTTTTAATTAAAAAAAATTAGGAAAACAAAAAATATTTTTATTTTTTTAAACAACACAATAAATATATAAAAACTTTTTTTAATATAAAAAGAAGTTAGAGTGCTATATTCGGCTGTGCCGAATCTTTGATATCCTCCACCGACAGGAGTGGGCTCTATATAATAAATACATACATATTATTAACTAAGCATCACAAAAACGAGCGTCAGTATTAAAATTGGTTGCGGTGTAGATGTTATTTAGAGCGTTATTTGTATTGGACCTACGGTAAATTATGCACCAATCATCCCAAAATTCTGAAGACTGATTTCTGGTATTACAAAAAATAAATTAGAATAAATTTCAATACAGCAGTGTAATTAGTTTTAGCGTTAACAGTAAATTTCACAAATTTGCAAGATATTTTTTCTGGCCAAATGAATTTAAGTAAAAAATTTCACTGCAATATCTATTTCTGTGATGGTTTTAGGTGAATTTATATATACAGAAGGATTTATATGGGGCCTATGGTCAATTATGGACCGATCTTCACGAAATTTTACAGTGTGATTTCTTGTCCTATAGAACTGTGACGTACCACTTTTTAATATTCTAGCGTTATGTATTGCGGTTTTAGGCGTACTAAACTGTTTTCCGCGAGAAGGATTTATATGGGGCCTATGGTCAATTATGGACCGATCTTCACGAAATTTAACAGTATGATTTGCAGTCGTATAAAAAATTCGTGCAAAATTTTATGTCATTCCGTGCATTATTCCACCATTTATGTTAGTTTTTGTATCAAAATTATCAATTTTTTTGGGTAGTGGTTCCACATTTTGATTCATAGTTCTGATCCTACTAAGCCGATGTTTTGGATTTCAATCAAAAACTGGTTAAGATAACTACAAGCAATTTGAGACCAAGTTTGTTCTTTTCTTTTGCGTTTTTCGAAAGTGAGCGTGTTTTCAACAGACGGACAGACAGACGGACATGGCTAAATCGACTAAGAATTACTCAAGGAGCCAGAATATATATACTTTATGGGTCTTAGATGTATTATAAAAAAGTTTCACACGGAATGACAAACTTAGTATACCCTCATTCACCACAGTGGTGGTGGAGGGTATAACAAACGATATATAAAAACTTATCAAAATTATATGAATTAAAAAAAAAAACTTAAAGGGCATATTTTCACAGCCAAATGTATACATTTAAAGATATAAAAGAGATCATAAAAAAATAATCAGATTTAGAAACAACAGGTCAACCATTTTGGTGGTTTTTAAGTCATCAATATCTGTGTTCACACAATGTAATCATATGCGATTGCTTTACTCCATAGACACTTGCTAACTTTATTGCAGACAAAACGGCAAGAGCTTAAGTTTTCAATTAGTACAGTGAACTTGTGTAGTTTATGCTAAGAATGTTCAGATTTGTCGCGGCTTTTTTAAGAGTTGGCAACAAAAAATGAGCACGGAAAATTTATTCTGGACAAAAAACTTTTTTTGTCTTTAACTCAACTATCTTGATGCTTACCCACACCAAAAAAAAAAAAAAAACGTTTTAACAAACCGAAACAGTTTTTGTCTTAAATATAAGTGGAGTTCATTATTGGAAACATTCTTTCAATGCAGACATAAGCAGTTGGAATTGTAGGCATATAAAGACAGCAAAGTAAGTTCTTTAAAGTGGTACGTACCTGACGTATCCCTTTAGGTATAAACTTTTGTTAGATGGAATAAATCATTAAAATTATCTTTCCAATTAACCAACAGTAAGTTTGTCCATGATTCTCAACACAAAGGCGTGGCTCATCAAAAACTATTTTATTAATCACCAAAAAAAAATCGCCATGTGGCCAAATCATAAATTGGAACCCCAAACAAGTTTTAAAATCGTTTAATTTGGCGATAAGTCGCCATATCCGACAACCCTGGAGGCAGTTAGACAAAAAGACAGTTTTGCGGTTGTTTTGTTTGGTGTGGTGTTGTCTCATAAGAACTAATATTCCGTTGTCGTATTATTAAAAAAACTGTTTTGCTTTTGTTGGTGTGGGTTCAGCCTTAGTTTACAAGATTAAGCGCGTTTCATTTGAAAAGTCTTACAATCAATGGTTGTAAACAACCTATTTATTTCAAACGAACGAAAGTTTATTTAAGCTTTATCGAAAACAAAAAATTTCTTTCAGAACAACAACTCTCTATAACGGTGAATGTTCTTAAAATTTTCGATTTGTTAAATAGTTAAATACAAGTCAACCATTGTTTCAAAGGAGTACAAAAATTTTAATACACAGCACAAATTGTTCGAAGTCGTAAATTATTTCTTTCGAATCGAAGTACGCGGTAACCCCCCTTGATATACTTTTGCACATTTTCTTAAATAATAGTGGAATTCAGTCTTTTATGCAAATGGTCTTGTAAAAGAGCAAGTACAAAATATTGTATCTCTTTTGTTAAGTCCAACAATATAATACGCAGAGTTTCCAATAGATTTCAAGAAAGAGGTACGATAATTTGCATTTGCTTTTTCACAAGACTATTTGCATCAAACACTGAATCCCGCTAATGTTAATCTAGAAAGTTAACATACTAACAATACGATTAAATATTTAGATATATCGCTCACTTCTCAATTTTCTACTCCATAAAAGTTTCGAGACTGAGAAGAAAACAAATTTTCTTCAAAAGTAAAATTATCGTCCAATTTTCCCCAACAAAGTTAAAGACAACAACGAACAGACAAACAAAAGTTTTAGCATCATTATCATGATCATCATTACCAGCCACCACATCAGCCATCAACTTTTAGCATCAATGTATTTAAAGAATATTTATATGGAATGAACACCCAAAGACAGAAGGATAATATAAACTTTTTTTTTAATTTCTACTCATTATTATAAGAGATCAAAGTGGCAATTATGAGTTTAATGAGCCTAAACTTAATCATTTAATAGGACTGAAAGTATTTCACAAGCACGCACAAAAACAAAAAAGAACTGGAAACTGAAAAAGAATACATTGAAATTCTAACTGTAGAAATAGGAAATGAAGGGGAAAAGGGAGAAATTTACAAACACACTAAAACAAATGGTAGCTGATGGCCTTAAGGCAAAATCAGTTTGTTGAAAAGGAAACAAACTTTTTGGTGTCGACGTAGAGAATCGATAAGAAAATAAAAAGGATTATTTTTGAAATGGTTTAACCATAAAGGGATTTGTTTTGAGAAAGATCTACATTTGCAGGACAATAGTTTCCTTCTTATTTAAAAATTAAATAAAAAAAAACACATATTGATTGTAATAAATGCCAAAAACCCATTTTGATACAGTTTACTGAACTGTTTGTTGCTAAATAGGGAGACATGTTTAATAACAGTTTATAAAAGGTGATAATAATTCATTTTAAGAATAACTGAATGAGACCTAAAAGGTATGTGCATGCTTAGGTTCCTCTGCTCTATAACAGAACATTTTATTTTCGATGTCCGTATCTAACAATGAATATAGATCGATATAGTAAGTAGGCACTAAACACTACAACCAATCTTTTGTGAATCCAATATATTTGT
This sequence comes from Pollenia amentaria, assembly GCA_943735925.1. Taxonomy (NCBI): domain Eukaryota; kingdom Metazoa; phylum Arthropoda; class Insecta; order Diptera; family Polleniidae; genus Pollenia; species Pollenia amentaria. The sequence goes on along the minus strand of OX031010.1, from coordinate 173,463,695 downwards.
TACGATAGGCTTTAGCTGTCAATATGTGCCTTTTTCTAATAGCTATACTGATATGGCCGTACAACTAGGACGTCTCAGCAACATATCAGAGAATGTCGGGTTGAAAAATCAATATAAAAAAGACCAGAGTTATGGGAATAAGTTCTGTAATCTTGAATCCCTTTCTAATAAACAATGAAATATTAGAAGAAGTTAAATCATGCTGCTTCCTCGAACCTGATATCAACCGAACTGGAGTCTCTAGTGAAGATATTGAAATCGAATAAAAAAGCCAACACAATCTTTTGGTCAGCTCAGTAAACTATAGAAATCGTCCCCAATATCGCGCCATGTTAAAATCAGCATTTTCAACACCAATGTAAAATCAACTCTGCTATATGGATGTGAAACTTGGAACGCTGCCTCCCGATACATTAACACCCTGCAAGTTTTCGTAAATAAATGTCTCCGAAGAATTCTACGAATCTTCTGGCCACGAACCATTTCAAACAGCAATCTGTGGGCTGAAGCAAATGAAATACCGTTTTGTGTAGGAACACAGAGAAGAATGTGGAACTAAATTGGAAACACACTTCGTAAGCCACTGTCCGATCTTGCCTGGAATGCTATCGAACGTAACCCGCAGGGGAATCGCAGAAGAGCCCGATAAGCACAAACATGGTGTAGGCAAATTGATAGCGATGGTAGAAAAATGCATAAAAGATGAAGTGAAGTAAAAACTATTGCGATGTCCCTATGCTCCTTATATGATCGAGTTAAAATATTTTTAAAAATAAATCGAAATTAATCAAACATATATAAATCATTCAGAAGAATTAAATTTGTGGTAGTATCACGTTATAAAAAGATTTTTACAAATTTATCAAACAAATCGAACATTTCCAGGCCTGGCAAATATACAACATTTTTCAAAACACATATCGGTGATTCGCAAGGTAGTCATAAAGTTGTAAAGTCATATTTCTTAATATAATTACAAAAAATATATATGACTGCTGTGGGCAACGTAGGCTTGCCAGATGAGCTTGATTTAGCTTGATTCTCAAGATTTTTTAGGGCTTCTCAAGAATCAAGATAAAATTCTATTTCTCAAGCTAAAAGAAATTTGAAAAATTTTTCTTAATTTTTTTATATAAACTCAAATTAAAATCAATTACTTTGTAAAATTTTTCATTTGCGAATTCATTCATATTATTTAAATTTTTATAAATTTCACATACAACATCTATCATCACTAGTAGTAAATTTCCCCCTATACTCAGCATTATTTTTTACCCATCACTTGTAACTTGACAGCAGCATTTGAAAATTTTTAATTCTAAAGGGGCTCTGGAGACTTTCAAATAAACCCGTCAATCAGTGCATATGTGTTAGTGTCGTTTATTTGAGGCTTTTTCGGAGACGTACAAATAAACACGGCAATCAACAATTGTATTTTGTAAAAAACCAAAATATTTATATTTTTCATGACAACAAACACAGAGAAAATAATTTTTTTTTTTGTCAATCACAACAGGAGACTATCAAATAATCAGCCATCAAATAAAAAAATCAAAACTTTTTGATTTTCATCAAGCATTGCCGACAACGCGTATGTGTACCCGAAAACCAAAATAATAAAACAACACAATTGTAAAATATTATTTATGACATTACATATGACATACAATACTAGCTGGACCCGGCCCACTTTGCTGGCCCTTAGTAAAGATTTTAAATTTTATAAAAGTTGTATTGCAACCATGGGGTTTTTTTGTATTTCTACGCTTTACAATTGGCACATACTTGATCCATGTTACCAATATTGTTATGTGAATTGTAATCAACTGTTGCGTCGTAGTTAATTGCCAGACGCATAAATGTTTTTCGATTACTGTTATGAATATCTGTCCTTCCTTGCCTGATTCTTAGATGTTGTTCTTCATTTCATATCTAGCGTTGTTGCTCTGTGTAATTTTCTCGTGAACGTGATACTCGATGTCTAGTTTCTTCAATTTCTGCTGTGCGTTCTTCTTGACTTTCTGTGAACGTAATGTACGTGTATTGCGACCAATATTTGCACGTGGTCGTAGTATTTTGATTCAATATGTAACTATTATATTGAAAAAACTAAATTTGAATAAATACTGATATGAACGTGTATATTTTTAAACTAATTAATTAAGAATTAGCATATACTCGAACGATCGTTAGTTGGTTTTGCTTTGACTTGTTATTTTTTAAGCTTAAAAATATTGGTTTAAACGTATATAATTGCTTTTCAAAACAAATATATGCAAAAACAGCTAACAATACCAATAAAATTTTTTTCCGGGAAATTTTTAAGAAAATCCTTTTTTTTTTAAACTTTAGTAAATCTATATCGGACTCGTGTCTTTAAATTTGGTACACAGAAAAAAGTTTTTTATCAATTAAAAAAAATGGTTTAAAAAGTATTTAAATTTAATCAATGTGATAATGGAATTAATTTTTTTTTTAGTTGAAAGAAAATTAAAAATATAATTTTAATTTAATTAATACTTAAGTTGTTTTGAAATTAATTATTAATTAAAATATTAATTAAATATCAAAAAATATTAATTGGTCTTTTTCGTTTAAAATAAAATAATTTAAACTTATAGAATTGTTGTTGGGAATTGTCAATACTTAATTAAATAAATTAACACATTGTTTGAAATGGCAAAGTTTTTTGAACAATATTTTAATTAAAATTAAAAATATTATTTACTGAAACAAAATATTCACAATTTTACAATTTTCAGTAATCAATATAATTATTATGGTAATAGGTGCAAAATCAACAACTTGTTTGCTTGATATTCTGCATTTGGTATAAGTTTGGTGTTTAGAGAAAATTTTTAATTTTTTCTGTGTACAGTTTAAGCGTATTAAGCTATTTTTTTAGAATTGGCTTTATATATATATATCCTAGAAAACTGAAGTTTAAATTTTACAACAATATGTATTATAATGTTTTGCGTTTAAGGACGTAGTAAAGTGTTTTTCTAGGTTGTGTTTTATTTCAAGTGATTTTGCGTCTTATGAAAGTAGAAATTTGGTGCGTTATAAAACGAATTTGTTGAAATTTAATGACAATAGGTGCATTTTGCCACAAATTTATATTAGTTTTTTTTTTGAGGGTTTAGGGAGATAGTTCCACATTTGGGTGCATAACTCTTTTCCTATTGAAGCGATTCTGCAGGAATTCAATCCCAAATAGCCTAAAAGATCTGGAAACAATTTGACACCCAAATGGCTATATCAGCTTAGAATTAATGAATGCATAATAATATAAATACTGTATGGGACCTTAGATGAAAATTAAAAAAAGATTCACATGGAATGACAAACTTAGTATATCTTCATACACCACTACTGATTAGGGATTATTAAACTGTATAAAAATATGTTTTTAAATATATTAAGTAAATAAAATTTTTCCTTCCTGCTGAATTTGTTAAACGGTAAATATGTTTCAAAATTCCTACTTCGTAATGTTGAGCTTTCAGTTCCTAATAGCCCTTTCAGAAATGTTATTCCCCTAATGCTAGGAACACAACTGGGTCGTACGTCGTAAGAACATAAGACGTAACGCCGTAGATTTCTAAGAATACTCTCTATTTACGCAAAATTTCATCGTAGACGTACATTGTTTTCCTTTGAAAATAATGTTTGAAAAATACAAATTTATTAAATTGTTGTTAGTTTTTTCCTTCTTTTTATTTGTTTCCAAATATTCATTTTGAAAACACAAAAATAAATAAATATTATATTATTAATTTTTCATTTTATATGACAATACGGCCGGGCCGTAACTGGCGTATGAAATAGAATTAGATCGATGTCGACGTACGATGTAGATACGGTTTTACGTTTGCGCCAACTATTTTGTGCCATTGTATTAAATATCACAAGTTTTAATTTGACAACGTTCTTGCAACGTTCATACTGTGCAAATGTGTTCCTACGGTAAGACTTTAATACCTTCATTCTAATTATGCAAATGAGCTCTGAATTTGATAATGTATATATGTATTAGGGTATTCATTTGGTTAACCGTTAATCGGTTAACCGATTAATTACTACCCGATTACCTGATCGGTTATTAAGAAATTGGCTATTTTCGATTAACGATTACGTAACAAAATTTTAAATTTTTTGTAGTATTGTAACATATTTTTTCAGTTTTTAATTATTTGTTTCGTCTCATATACAAAATGTATGTGTTTAGAAAATATTTTTTCATACAAACAAAGAAGGTATTTACTCTTAATTGTAAATAAGTGTTTGCTGTCAACAGCATTTTGTTTCATGTACTTTTTATATGTATGCGTTTGGTTATTTGTTTCTTCTCATATCAATCTTTTTACAGAATTAGCCGAAACAATTAGAAGAGTTAAAAATGTAAAAAAATTAACACGACTCTAATGGCATAATGGTAGATTTATACGTTTAGAGAAATCCAGGAAAAGGACTAAGGAATTATATATTCTGTATTATGGGCTGCTTTCGATTTCTGCAACATCTACGATAAGTGAAAGAATTTTTTCCAAGTCAAGTTTCATCAAAACTAAAGAAAAGAATCGCTTAAATCCTAAATATTTAACCATATTATTTTTCTTAAAGATTATTTTTTAATATACCAACAAAATTATCTAACAGTTTATTTTTTAATTTCTACATAAAATTTATGTATTAATTAAAAAAAAAATGTATAACATTTTTATGAATTATTTTTTTGTTAGCTCGTTTTAGTTCAAGAATTGTTATATTTTTTATGTTATTTTTTTTTACTAATAAACCCCAAATAATAAATAATTTATGCAATTTTATTTATTGAAATAACTTAATTTATAAAAAAATCTTATTAATCGGTTAACCAATCAATTAAAAAATTAACCGATTATTAACCGGTTAAACCCAAGCCTCGGTTAAATAATTGAGCGATTAACCGATTAAAGCAAAAGCCCGATTAAATGAATTCCCTAATATGTATATTGATTTCTATGATCCTATTGGCATCAGAATAACTTCTTACCCTACGTTGCCACAAGCATGTAATTACTTGCATGTAGTGTCTACATATTACTGACGAAATCAGGTGAAATTTAAAAACAAAACAAAACCTTTTTTGAGTGGCTACACAGCACAGTGCAAGTTCATTTTTAAAATGTCGTCAACAACTAAACTTCTAGCAAAACTTCAATTTCTCAATTGTTAACGAAGTTTTGCCAAGTAGTCAATAGTTAACGTTAACTGTAGACACATTATTTGGTAATCACCCTTATTCCATTTAACGGCGTCGTCATCGTCATCAATTTAATATCAAAATCAATTTTTATCGACGTCGTCATCAATTCGAAACAAAACTTGTATTCCATAACAGCTATGTAACGATGTCGATTGTTTATCGTTTTTTAAAGCACATCTCTAATAACTTAGACAGTTGGTTTGTTTTGTTTTCAGTTTTTAATATAAAAAATGAAATTTGATGTTCGTTTAAAACAGTGTAGCTTGATTTATTGTGAAAAGTTCTCTTACTAATTTCATAAGGCATTGCACTTTTCGCCCCGTATAAAGCGACAGTGTTAATAGTTCCCTGTCTGTATCTTTATAACGGTGACGATTGCCGAAAAAAGCACAAACCTTCGCGAAAATTGTAAACATTTGGACAAATAACGAAAATTCGCGAAACATTTTAATATTAGCGGAAATTCGCAAAAAGTTGCCAATTGCGGCATTTTAGCAAAGTCTAATATTTGAAAATGGTTAAAGCTAAAAAGAATCACACGAAAAGAGCGTTTTATCTCGAACATGGCTAAAATTCGCGAAAAATTGCAAACTTGGAAACAAACCCTAAAATTTATTTAAACTCACTAAATCGATTAAAAACAAAATGTTGGAAAAAAAATTTCAAAAATAGCGAAAATTTTTAATAGTTCAAACAATCCATAAAATGGATTAAAAGTCCCTAAAACTATAAGAAATAGTAAAAATTCGATAAAAAATAGCTAAATTAGTGGAAATTCTCAAATATTTGCTAATAGCGGCATGATAGAAAAGTTTCATATTTATTAAAATTCGTTAAAGCTGTAAAGAATCTGAAAACTTACAGGAAAAGTTGCTTCTGTCGCGAACATGGCTAAAATTCGCGAGTTTCCGCTAATTTAGCCATTATGATGGAATTTTTGCCATCCCTTATAGTTTTAGGGACTTTTATTCAATTTTATGGCTTGTTTGAAATATTAAAAATTTTCGCGAATTTTCGCTATTTTGCAAATTTTTGCAATTTTCTCGTATCTTTGTTGCTCTACTTCCAATTTTTGTAATTCAACGTTATTATTACTATAAATTAAAAAGGAATAAAATTGTTTCGACACCAATAAGACTGACGACAAAATCAGAGTCAATCTAAAAATACATCGACGCCTATCGATAACACTGGATATTGATATTGAATGGGTTACCGATTTTTAACAATCGACACGCAACGTCATCGTTTCGTATTGATGACGCTTAATGAAATAAAGGTGAATATATTTTTTTTTTTATTAAAAGGTAATATTAATGTTAAAACTTTCCTTCAAAATTATCCTCTTCGATATTTCTAAATATTCTTCATATACATGTTTTTTATATATTTTACGCTGCATTTACACATGAAGGTACTTTCATGAAAATTCTGTATACGTATTATCACCACAAATTTCACAAAAATATAATAAAATTTCAAGAAAAAGTGAAATTTCATTTTCAAAATGTCGTCAAAGGGCAAACTTCTATCAAAAATTTCTCTTTTTCTTCTTTTATTGTGTTGCTTATTTTAAGTTTCAGAGTTGCCGAGCCAATTATACACGCCGAACTTCAGGCATTCGTTCAAATTAATATTTATTTTTATTAGTTTTCATGATATTTATAAATGTTAATTAGAATCATTGTGTTCTTAATATTTAGTTGAAAAAATATATTAAAATTCTTTATTTATGTGACGCGCAAAATAGAAAGGGACCTAAGGGTTTTGTTCAAGAGGGCCATTTTAAAGATTTAAATACGTGTATCTTTGGTGTACCATCACTGAGCGTGTTGGTATTGGTCTCATTTGAAAGCGACACATCTCATGACGTCAGGAACGTGTTGGTCAACCTTGAAAACGCGCGTAGGTCGTCCCTACCTCTTGTTTTGTGTAGTTGGTTTTTACTGGCCCCTTTCTCTATGCGCTGTCACATATAAGAAAAAAAAATTTCAATTGGCAACACTGCTTAGTTATTGTCATTTACTTTTATGAAATCGCTTTCTTGAAATTTTCATTGAAAGCTAGCTGAAAGTTGGACCGAAAGTTGAAAAATGTAAATGTGTTAGTGAAAAAGTGTGAGTGTATTGCGACTTTCAAGAAACTACTTTCATGTGTAAGTGCCCAGTTAAATACACAGAAAATCAGCTATAAACACAATTTTTATTTTACTAAGAACTAGTAAATTCATACAAAAAGGCATCCACGGTAAGACTATTTCTATATTAGTCATTTAATTGCTGCAAGTGTCAAAAATTTACTTGCAAGCAAATTATCTTGCAAGTTGAGCTGCAAGTACATACTAAAAATGTGATGGTGTTAGTAAAAAAGTGTGAGTGTATTGAGTTTATTTCACTTGCACTTGCATGTGACAACGGGGGTTAAGTGTCTTCAAATAATTTTAATCTAAAATTTTTAACTTTTTGTTATATAAAAGATACTACATTAAATTATTTTAAGTTAATAGCCAAGAAATAGAAGTTTCATTGGAGAAATAAGTAACTAAATAAATAAAAATTTTGGGCGGGAATCCCGGGATTCTGGGAATTTGATTGTTATTTTCCGCTTTCCCGGGAATCCAAAAAGTGGGGGAATAAGAAAACTCTACTTGGAATTCTAACTTGTTGAAATTGGTTTCAACTTTTTTTTAGGGAAAAATATCTTAAATTACTTTCCCTTATTGGGATATAAATGTTTAACTTTAATTTTATTCGATCTTAAGCATTTCGCAATGGCGACGTATGCAGAGGCATGTGCTTAAGAGCATGACACTGATACGTAAGGGCTTTCCAAGTCATAAATTAAACCGGAAATAAAATCTTTAAATTTTGCACAAAAATCGTTTTAATAAAAAGAAAATTTTATCTCCTGCTCAGCATGTGTCCTTGTGTTTGTGTGTGTGAGTGGGAAAGTTAGGGGGTGGTTTTGTAACTCCTTTTTCAATACCCAACTACAATGAAGAGAAATTATTGTGGTTATTGCATTGTTGTTGTTGTTGTTTTTTGGTCGGCTGGTTCTTTGGCTGCATGCGGCTGATGTTATTGTTGTTTAGACTGAAATGTAAATTTATAGCTTTTATTTGGTAGAATATCTCCGTGTGTGTATGATTTGGCATTGTATATGGATTTTGCCAACCCATATTGAACTAAAAACAGTCTACAAAGTTCAACGACAAAGTTTTTACATGTATTTAATGTGTTTTTCTGGCAAAAAAAAAATAGTCAAAGAAAAACTCTATGTCTGTCTCAGAGTTTAATTTTTTTTTATCGAAAATTACCAACAAAACCAACCATAACTACGAATTGGCTTAAGAGTAAAACAGTTTAAGGGGTACTTTCATACTTTTCTTTTTGTTTTTGGGTGTTTTAAAAAGTTTTCGGTTTTAAAAAAGTTTTCTGCTAGTTTGAGTTTATACAGCGTTTTTAGTTTTTGAAGGGCAAAGTTGTCAATTGTAACACTATAAAAGCCACTAAGTCCTGGGACTGTAAATATGTATATATATATATTTAAAAAGGCAGTCTCATAAGTTCTTTAAAAGGAAATTATTATTGATATTGGGAATTATTTCTTTTTATAAGCAACTTTATTATATTCAACATTTTTTATTTTTCGAATTTATTCTATGAGTTAAATTTCAGTTATGTATTTTATAAAGCTTTTTTGTAATAGTTCCATTCCTTAAATTTTTAGGAATGACTTTATACACTACCAGACTATTATCTTGTATTTTCTTGTTACATTTTACCTTAGCTATCCGTTGAATAGCAATGAAGTATATTGTATGTACAGAAAAATTTTACAATTATTAGACGCCAGCAAAATGTAATGCATTTTCTGGCACGCTACGGCCTTCGTCAGCATTCTTTGTGTCACACTGGATAGTTTTACTTTATAAAAAAAATAAAAAATGTTGGAAATTATTATTTTTTTTTTATTTTAAGATAGAATAACCGACAAGAAACCAATTTAGTAAAAGACACTTCTCCATTGCTCTCTTTGTTTCGAACAAAAATTGCAAAAATTTTACTAAAGCTTCTCTTTAGTAGGTCATCGTCCAGACTTCCAATTTTTGTTGCAGCAATTTTTGAGTTTATGGTTGGAAGGGCTACTCAGTTTCATGTACTCTATTTTTTCAACTTGAAGTTGGCTGTTGGTGTATTTGTATTTTTATATAAAATATAAAGGGGGGGAAATACAAAAATTTTATAATCTGGACACTGGTGCAATTTCGAAGCAAAATTTTAAAAAGTTGCTGCAACAAAAATTGCAAGACTGGACGATGACTTAGCTTTGCATAGAATCTTTAGTTAGAGGAGAAAATCCTTCCGCCCGGTCGAAGACCCAACCATTCTATCTATCGTACGGTTTTTGAAACCAACACTGTACAATTATTCCAGATATTAAAATTCACGATTTTGAAATTTTCGGTTTTTCAACGCGGGATTTTGACTTTCGCCATTTTCAATTCGGGATTTAAAGTTTCGGGCATGTGACCCCAAACGTAATTTCTAATGTAACTTTCTTTATGTTTTTTTAATTTTAACATTTTTGGAATAACAATTTATTTAAAAATTCAAGGTCCTTTTTCTTAAATAAGAAATCCCCAAACTAAGGGTCAGATATATCTTTTGATTTATAGGCCTATTTGTAATTTTTTTGGGGTGACATTTCATTAAAAAATTGGGTCAAGAAAAACAGCCCGAAGTTTGTGTAAATTTTTATTTGCTTTTGCGGGAATATTTCCTGAGACCGCATTTCGCAGCGCCTAGATTGATGTTAAGGCGACTCTAGGTTAGGTTAGGTATAAAGGCTGGTGTGAAGTCAACTTCACATCCTCACCCCGAGACCAATATAATACATATGCGACGCCTTAGTTAGTGCTGGAATACTAATAAGAAAAGAAGAGGAGACATAAAGAGTGAAAGCACAAGAATAGAGAAAGTAGTGGAAGATATAAATCGTACCAAACAAGAAAGAAGAAACCTACTAAACAGAAAACCGTCCTACATGTACCCAGTCCCCAAACTTATGGAACAATTCATCTTTATATTGATGATGCCCTAACATCTGATTTGTGACATCAATGTTATTACAAATGGCATCAATGAGGCAAGAAGTGACATCAATCCAATGACAGAAGTCATTATAAAATGTTGTCATATTTAATGCGTCATTTGTGCCATGACTACAGTGACATCAATTCGATGCCACATTTTGTGCATTATTTACACTATTTTAATGTTTAAAAAGTAAAATTAAAAGAAAAAATTCCCATATTCTATTTTTTTTAAATTATTTAGTTAAATACATCAAATTTTCAAAGTAGAATGATTACAAAAACCATATCGGACATACTGCTGGTGTCTTATAATTAAGAGTTCTTCGGTAAACAAAGGGCGGAATACAACAAAAGTGAAACAAACGTGTGTAACGTACATATATTCCCTCACTTTGACTTAAGTCAATCTCAACGACAAACTATCATTAAATTGACCCTAATGAATCTACTACCTAGTCATCTCAGCCTGCGGTTCTGCAGCCATTGGACAGGGACACAGAATGTGTTCAACTGTTTCCAACTTCTGTAGGCTCTCACACAACCTGCATATCAGATTCCATTCTCACCGCGATCCTGCCTATCATACAGTGGCCCGTGATAATACCTGCCATCGTCCTATTCCTGGTAAGCGATGCTACCAAATTATCCAAATTTACTTTAAAAATCAGTCATCAAAGTTTTATCGCAAAATTTTGTTCAGCGATTATGCTAATTTTTGACTCAATGGGTTTATTAATAAACGAAATTGCGACAAATGGAGTGAGACCAATTTACAGCTGGCCCTACAGACTCCAATGCATAAAAAAAATGCAACGATTGTTGCGGCTTAAACGCTAATGGTAATATCGGACTTTATATCTCTAAAAGATCGTTACCGTACCATGATCTATGATTTTAAGTTTAAACATATGGAAGACATTGATCCGGGCAAGATGAGGCGTCAACAAAATGACGCTGCTAATCATACGGAACGCGCAACTATCGACTAATTGAAATCAAAACTTAGCGATAAGTTGATTTCAAGAAACAGACATTTAATTAAAGTCAATTAACATTCAAAGTCAGGCGATTTGACAGCTCTTGATTATTTCCTGCGGGACTACGTGAAGTCACTGGTTTTTGCTAAAAATTAACGCCTTGTAAAAATATATAGGCAGTCCAGGTTACATCAAGAGCAGCCGCGTTGCCCGTATGCCAAATATGATTTCCCAATGTTAATGCCGTAACGTAGTTTTTCGAATAAATTTTTTTTTTTTTTTGATTAAATTTAATTTTTTGTGTTATTATATACAATCTCGAGTCCTACCAGCTTCTTTTCAAATTATAAAGTTTACATATTTGATATTTAAAATAAATTTTTTATATGATAACGGCAAAACAGGATGGGTAAAGAATACAAATTTGATTTGTTTATTTTCTATATTTTATTCTAAAATCCACTCCCCCCCTAGTTTTTTTTTTTTTTTTTTTTTTGAATGATTTTTTTTTTTTTTTTTTGAGTTTCTTATCTCAAAGAAAATAAAGTAAATCCAAAAAGTTCAACAATTATTTAAGAACATTTGTGTAATACCCTCGTATGCATATCCCAAAAACACAAGCCAAATTGCCTGACTGACTGTTTTTTTTTTTTTTGCAAAATAAACTCCGTAAAATGGGGTAGTTTGGGAATTTTCAAAAATAGTTTATATGGTGTTTGATAATGCATTTTATTAACGTTTTTATTTTGTTTTAATTTTTCATGCAAATTTATTTTTTAAACAAAATTTTTCATTTTGACTAAAACTAGAACCACATGTAATATAAATGTATATAAAATAATCAAAAAAATACTCACCTTAGCAAACTTCCGGCATGTGAACGATAAGTGGGTGGTGGTGAACTGCCTCTGACAACACCATTCTGTCGGTCTCTATCCAAAAGAAGTAGTCTGTGAAAAGAACATAAATAAAACATGAGAAATAAATTAATTGTTTTTTAGACTATTTTTTTTTAACATTTGCAAAAATTGTTAGAAAAAAAAATGAAAGAATAACATTTATATTGCTTTATAAATGACACTAGGACATGCAATCATTAAATTTATAAACTTTCAATTATTTTCTGCTGCTACTTTGTAATACACTGAAGTATCTTGTTTAACATTGTAAAGCTTTAGTAAGTCCTACATGCAGTTTTTCTTTTTTCTTTTTTTTTTTACTTTTTGAAGGAAACACTCCTTTTGTTTGCCAAAACACAGACAGACACACACATTCTTTAAAAATCCTTTTAAGCCACATTATGTGGTTTGCCACACTTAATGGTTTTAACAAACTTTAGAGTTTATGTTAGCGGTTTCCCTTTTTGTGTGTTTTGCTTTAAAAGGGCTTAAGTTATTCTTCTTGTTTTTTTTTTGTTGTTTGTTTTTACTGTACCAACCTTAAACGATATTCTTGCATACTGGCTTGATAGGATGGCGGTGGTGGTCTATGTTGAAATTCTGGATATAGTAGACCTTGTGGTGCTCCACCACCTCTACTACAAGGTCTTCGACCACATCTACCCAAATCCACACTAGATCCAAGGCCAAGACAGGGTGGACCGCCTGGAGCTGTCATACGCCAAGCAGCACCACTGACAGTAACTAAAACAACACCAACACCTGGAATTAAAAAAAAGTGTCAGAAAAACCACAATTAAATTAAATTAAATTCTAACAAAATCTGCTTTTTGACAAAAAAAATATCAGTTCTTGGATATGGGCTACTTTTTAATAAGAATATTAAGGCCCTTATCATGTAAAACGCAACGCAACGCTAAAGATTTACATTGAAATCGCAAACAATGTCATAAATATTTTGTAATTTTGTTGTTGCTTTTATAAGTACGACACTATGCTACACGCTACTAATCTTGTACTTGTACGATTTGAAAAAACGTGTAAATTCAGCATTTACACCAGTAAACAAATTAATAGTTTCAATTAAACGATTAATTCACTTGATTAAATTTTTAATTAAAACTAATTTTTTTTTTGAATAATGCTTTAAATGGGGCACCATTTTTTCTGTGCAATAAGAAAACAAAACAAAAATTAATAAAAGTTTTTTACAATAAAATTATAAATGGAGATCAACTTGTAACTTAAAAATAAACGAAAATTTAATATTTTTTTAGCATTTTAAAAATAAAATCGTCTGTAAATTCTCATAGAAATCATTTGTACCTATTAGTTTTACATATTTTGAAGGTAAATCATAACCTATACAACATTTACCCAAACTTTTGAGGCCAAATCTCCAAAAAAAAAAAGAGATAAAAACTATTTTATTGTTATGGTAAAAATATTTCTCAAATTACTTTTAACGATGTTAACTTGGCTAAATACTAGGGAGATCGAACGGTTATTATTCGACCGGTTTTAACTGGTTATTTTAGCTTTGCCCAATTCGTTTATTTTAAACTGTAAATTTTTCGAATATCGAATAAACCGGTTGTTTTGGTATAATAAGCCGGTTATTTTAATAATATGTAATTTATATACATTTTCCTTACTCTTGTTGTATATGTACCCGTAATAAAAGTATTTTTCTAATTAAATATTGGGCAAACTTAAACTTTTGATGAAGAATGTCAAAGCAAAATGTAACACAATCCAAAAACATTATGAACAATGTAAAAACAAATCGCTTATAAAAGCGCGAGTGTAAAAAAACAATTCAAAATACTACAAAAACGTGTTCAGTTAAAAAGCCAAAATTAATGTATTCTAATTATTAATGTATTCTATATATTAAATATATTTTTATATAGATGTTATCCCTATAGATATTTCGAACGGGATAAAAGAGATAAAGTTAGATGCCTGATGTGCCCTAAAATGATAAGTTGCAAAGATTCTTCCCGTCACAACTTATTAATCATCTTTAATTTAAACACCTTTAACTAATGTGCTCCAAATAAAACTGAACTCCGTTCCAAGTAGTTCTGAAGGGTCGACAAATAATACTTAACTGAAATACGCTGCCAAAAATGAATCATTCGGGTGAAATATTAGCCCGTTGTGTTACCGAGGAAGGCATGCCCGCTTGGGCACTAAAAGCTCTTCATGCTTAAAACTGCAAAATTCCGGCGAAATCAACGATATGAAAAAAATTCATCAGTTTTTTTTGTATTTCCTTATCAAGCTAATACGGCCTAAAATCTTTAATGTAATTTAAAACACAATTTTAATACATTTTTTAAAAATAACTCAATGTTTTATGTTGTTACGTTATATATGTTAAATATAAATTTTGTCATTTTGATGTAATAATATAAAAAATACGTATCCCCAGAAGAAGTCGACAAAAAATCGACGAAACGTCGAGAAAAAAAGTATTAAAATTGTGTTTTTAATTACATTAAAGATTTTAGGCCGTATTAGCTTGATAAGGAAATACAAATGAACTTAAAAATTGGCCAAATGGAAAAACAACAAAAAACATTCATCAGTTTTATTTATTAAAACACCAAGAATTAAGAACAAAATTTAAGAAATCAAAGAATGTCATGGAAAGACGACGAACGAATTGACAAATATTTAATACAAAAAGCATGTCCTTATTACTTTTCGTTTCTATAATGCTGAAACAAAATAATTTGAAATATATAATCCTGGCTAAGAGATTTTGTTTGCAACTTTTAAAAATGGATGAAGTCTACTGATTCTTGTGTAACACATACTTACATATAAAGAAATAGGCATTTAAAAATTTGCATTACATTTTCGTCATTTATTTTATCAATATTATTTGTCATTTGCATTTTTTTTAATATTTTACAAAATTTTTGAATTTTTTTTAACAATTTTAACAAGCAGCTATTATTGTTTTTGTTTTGTTTTTTGTTAAAATGTCATTTTTTTCTTGTGCAGGGAAGTAGATTTTAGTGCTATATGGGGAAAAACATAGTTGCATCAATAAGTACTACTAGATTTCAAATAGATTTCGTCAAAATCTAGTTACGGAGTAGATTTTGTTTTGTACGGGAAATCTAGCCAAACACAACTAGATTTGGCTCGAAATCTCGAAAGTACTAGATTTCGTTGTAGTGTAAATTGGCTATTAGGTCTGAACAAACCTTAAGACATATCTATGTATTTTGTTGGTTCCTTACCATTGTAAATTGTTTTGTTTTTTTTTCAAATTAACGTTTTATTACAAAAACTTATTTGATTGTTGTGTTTTTATGTATTCGAATCAAAACCGGTTATTTGAAAAATGTTTAACCGAAAACCGGGTTTTTTAAAATAGCAACTATTCGTAATATTCGAAAACCGGTTATTGAAAAAAATCAAATAATCGATCTCCCTACTAAATACCCTCTCTACGTCAGCATAAGACCATGGAAGTGGTCTTATCGAAATTTCTAAAAATTCCTTGTTGCCCTGAAAATAATAATACACTGTTCCATTTTTGGCGGAAAGAGATGTTGCTTTATTGCTTTCTTTTGTTTTTTTTTGGTGAAAACTGAGTGCTTATAGCGATTTTCAACATTTGTTAAAGTTGTGTTATAAATTAAATGCGTCTTAATTGTTAAAAATGTTTATTTTACTTTAGCAATGTATTATCAAAGTTGTTTTTGGGAATACAATTATTTATTTAAAGATTTTGTTTGTTGTGCTTAATTCCCTTTTTTTATAATTGATAAAAATACTGAAATTTTTTGTTTATTGTTGAAGGATGGGAACAGCTTATCCTCCAACAATAAATTTCAGTATTTTTATCAATTATTAAAAAAAAGGGAACGAAGCACAACAAACAAAATCTTTTAATTACTTTAGCAATTTTATAAATTTTTATAAGAAAATAAAAATTATCCTTTTTAAAGAAAAAACGGAAAAAAAATTTTTAGGCTAAACAAGTTGGGAAATGACTAATGGCTTAACTCATTTTTTAATGGCTTAACAAGGTGAAAAATGGCTAAATCTAGCCACTAAATGGCTAAATTGGCAACACTGCTAAAGGGGCACCCCATCTTAATCTCTGTTTTCACCTATTAAATATTTGACGTCCAACACGTAACCACCAGTTTTATAAAGAAATTATTTGCTTTTGCAAACGTGTTACTAGATCAAATATCTTTTAAAAGTTTCTAAATAAGATTATGCAACTATCTGCTTACAAATTAAGTTTAGAAAATCAACAATCAATTATGAAAAATAAAACTAAAGTATGATTAATTTGCTGGTCATGCTTTTTTTGGATTTTTTCGTCAAATATTTTTTAGGTCTGAACATACTCTTACTTTACTATAACTTTAATATATTTGTATTTGATTCAAATCATCTGTTCTGGTTATAAATCTTCTGTTTGTTAAGCGTTTTAAAAGGTACTCATTCGTGCAGTAATCTTAATTCCGGTTATTATGGCATCGATCTGAATGTCCTTCAAAGATGCTGTGTACGAGATGTGATCCAAGGGATCTTCGTAGGTTCTGCTGGATAACCTGAAGGTCCTTCCTGCTATGCCTCGCTAGAACATCTAACTGTGTGATGTTAAAACAGCGTTAAAAAATCTGCAGTTGGAATAGAAAGTCATAAGATTGTGCTATTTCTTCGACTTTTTCATTTTTCATTGGACAAAAACAGTCAGTTTCTTTCACTTCTGATTTATTAAATGTAAACAGTCGACGTCGATAAGTGTGTTATTATTATTAAATAATTTTTAAGCACTGATGAAATACATCATCGAACTGCAAAATCAAAAAATCAAAAAACAAAAACAATATCTCTCCTATCTTACTTTTGGTATTTATTAAAAGTCTCAGTCAGTCAACCAAAAACATGTCGACTGCCGAAGTACTTTGTTGTGCACAGAAAAAATTAAAAATTGTCTCTAATTACCAAATTCATACCAAATATATAGAATCAAGCAAACAATTTGTTGATTTTGCACCTATTACCAAAATTTAAAATTGTGAATATTTTTTTTTTTTTTCAATAAATAATATTTTTCCCTTTGATTAAAAAAATGATGAAAAGACTTTACCGTTTCAAACAATGTGTTAGTTGATTTAATTGAATATAGCTCAGATTTGGCAATTCCCAACAGCAGTTCTACAGCTTAGTTTAATTATTTTATTTTAAAGGAAAAATTCCATTAAGATTTTTGTTATTTAATTAATATTTTATTAAAAAATGTATTTCAAAACAACTTAAATGTTAATTAAATCAAAATTATATTTTCAATTTGCTTTCAATTAAAAAAATAATTGATTCAATTACCACATTAATTAAATTGAAATACTTTTTAAACAATTTTTTTTAATTGATAAAAAAAAACTACTGATAATTGTTTCAGTGTGTACAACTTTTCGTTTTTTGCTTTTGCTTTGACTGCGACTCTTTACATTTAATAAATCTGAAGTTAGAGCAGCAGTTTGTTTTTGTCCAATGAACGATGAAAAAGCCGAAGAAAACGGAATTATTTTTATTTTGATTCCCAGGTGACATCCGCGGAGGAATGTTAAGTCTCCATGGTGTTGTATGCCTTGACTGGAAGAACATTCGTTTCTACGTGTAAAGCGGTTACTTCCATGAATCGTATGACTGTCCGTAGGGCAGGGTATATGTAACTCAGCAAAGGTGAGAATACTAGAACAGCGTAATTTACCACTGACCGGCCAATTGTCTTGTAGGAAGCTAACACGGTGTAGTTGTCGATATCCTTACTGCTGCCGGCTAGATCTTGGTTTTATTTAGCAATCTGTGCTGAGGTGGTAAACAGGCTATCGAAATTTTTGGGTTGTTCACATTCGGAATTTGGTTCCCATCGACTATGACGACAATATTATGGTTAATCTCTTTTGTCCAGTTGGTGCAGTGTGTTGCTGAAAACTTCGCTTGTGATAATTTTAGGTTACGCGCTGTGAAGAAGTTATGTATTTCTCCGAGATAATCGTTTACCTGGTTGCATAGTTCATCAACGTTTTGGCCCGCTACACAATTCAGAGAGTAATTCTAATCGGTTTACACATCATGTGTAGATATAAAACAATTTACCGTCTTTTATTTTGAGAGCCTGCACAAAATGATACAAGCTCAATGATTCATTTTCTACTTAACTCGTTTTTTATCTCAAATTTAGGTATATTATTACGCTTTATAAAACACTATTTTAAAAGCAAATTCCATTTTTTTAAATCTTTTTTCACCCAAAATCTTTAATAAAACCACTAATTAAATGATTGAACAACTTTTCACTACCAGCTTATTTTTTCAAAATTTAAAATTTATTTAAGTCGACTTTGATGAAATAATACAAAATAATCTTCTACTTAAAGACATGACAATACAAAAATTTTTAACCGCAATAAAAAAAAAAATGAATTATTTTGAAATCAGTAAAAGTATTATTAATTGAAAAAAAAAAACAAAAATACAAAAACTTAACAGTTATAAGTATGAAAGAGAAAGTCTTTTCAAAACCGTATAAAAATGGTTAACAAAAACACCAAAAAATAAGAAATAAATGGTACTTTTATGATTTTAAATGGTTTGGTACGCACTGCGAAAAAAAATAATCTGAAGAAACATGAAACAGTCTATAAAAACGACCTCAAGCGTTACCATTTTTTACGCCCACCAAGTGGGTTAATTTTCAATTATTAATTTTTTATTTCTATTGTTATACTCGTATTGTTGATAGTGACGATCGTAACAAAAGAAAGAAAAAAATATAATAAAGAAAAAAACATGAAGTGGTAAAAAATACGTTATAAAACTCTTTAACAATATGACATTTCAAAAACAAAAATAATTTAAAAATAAACTGAAAAAATTTTACAAAAGCAACACTTGTTTAAACAACAAAGAAAAACAATACTGAATAGAAATAGAAAATCATAATATTTAATTAGCGGTTTTAATACATATTTTCTTAAAATATTCATTTTGACAGGTTTTTTATTTGAATATTTGTTTTGTAAAATATTTTTAAAGTTTTCTATTTCCTAAAGACGTTACACAAAGAAGCAACGAAATATCGAAAATAAATAAAAAAAGGAGAACAAAACTATTCGTAAAATAGAATAATTTTATTGAATTTAACTTTAAAACAGATTTTTATCATCATAAAATTCGTTTATTTTGATACTTTTTAAAATTATTCGTTGAGAAATTTAATTATATTTTATTAAGTGCTACCTTAATAAACCCAATAAAAATTTTTCCTATTTTGCGAAGCACTAGTGGTACATTTTTAAAAGTAAGCACACATTTATGCGCTACGCAATAAGACACACACAGATGCAGTAAGTTAAGTGAACGAATTCTTTAAAAAATTAAGAAATATATACATATATAAAATTTGAAGAGCCACGACATTCCCTTACCTTGAAGCAGGTTTGTAACGGAGCATATAAAAGAATAGCGGTAAAAAAAATTTAGTATGCAAAGCTGATCGTTACACTCACTAATTTTTAAATGCGTTGAATAAAGCGCCTTCTGTGTCAAACATTTACTGCTTCAAAGTTGGGAACTCGCTATATAAAATTCATGTCTTCCGTAAGCGATATGGTAAGCGAAACTTTTATTTTTCTCCCTTACAAACCTGCTTTGTTGGAAGCTCAATTTTTTATTGGGAAATTACTACCGGTGCCCGTCGCTACACACATTAAAAAAAAATTTTTGTAAAATATTTAGAAATTTAGGTATTTTATTGAACTGTTTATGGTTGTTAATCCAAATTTTATTTAAAAATTCGGATAAAATTCATTTTATTTAATTTTCATAAAAAGAATTTAATGAAAATTAAATTTAATTTTCATAAAAAGAATTTAATGAAAATTAAAATTAATGAACGTAAGCCTGATTAAAAAATAATTTTGTAAAATTTTTATAAACAGAACTCGTGTACTGATAACCAGGGCTGTGGAGTCGGAGTCGGAGTCGGAGTTGAGAGTCGGAGTTGAGGTTTTTGTACCGGAGTCGGAGTCGGAGTCGCAGTACCCAAAAAAACGAGCGACTCCGACTCCAAAATTTTTCGGCATAAAAAATTAAAAAAAAATTCTAATATTTTCCAATATAAAAATTCTTCGAAATTGGCGATGCAATATTTTGCAGATCAATATGAATACGTAGATTTTAATTTATTTTATGAGAAATGGTTGATTCAAGTACTTTACTATTTAAATATATTTAGGTATATTTTTTATACGTGCGGGAAAAAGTCTAAATTACATTAGCAAAACTCAGTTATTGATCTAGTTGAAAAAGATGTGTGATTTTTTAAATAATTTACTCATGCTTAAAAATGTTAATGACAGGAATTGCCAATAATTTTAATATCAGAATTTTTTAACCATCAACGCTGAAATATTTTCAACATTGTACAGAATGAGTGCTGCTATAGCGCATAAATACTAGTATGTATTAGAAAAATTGTGACGTAAAATTATTTCTCTTTTGTGTAGAAACATCTTTATCGGCCTGCCTTTAATTCCTACCATAACACTCATGTTTTTCTTATGCACATTACGCGGGGATTCCCATAATTCGTTTAATAAAGATATTTCTACACAAAAGAGAAATAATTTTACGTCTCATTCATTTCGCATCACGGTTAGAGTAGGAGTCGGAGTCGGAGTCGTGAGTCGGAGTCGGAGTCGCACTTAAAAAATTTCAGCGTTTGGAGTCGGAGTCGGAGTTAGTACTTTTTTCGGACGACTCCACAGCCCTGCTGATAACAAAGCAGTTTGTTCCAAATTTTAAGCTTTTACTATTATCCTCCTCCAATTATACCGTCCAAAAGTTGGTCTCTTTTTTCACCTGGCATTTTAACCTAATTTGGATACGCGAAATCC
This sequence comes from Pollenia amentaria, assembly GCA_943735925.1. Taxonomy (NCBI): domain Eukaryota; kingdom Metazoa; phylum Arthropoda; class Insecta; order Diptera; family Polleniidae; genus Pollenia; species Pollenia amentaria. The sequence continues at coordinate 173,442,525 of OX031010.1, read as the reverse complement.
AGTGGTGCTAACCATTTTTTAGGTTAGCTCTTGTTTTCGAGATATACAGTGACTTCGAAAATAAAGGATGTCGCACAAGATATATTCGCGTTACTCAAAAACTTAAGAAGACACACAAAACATTAATGCCAGTTACTGTGTTGCAATACCAAGCCGTTAAATAAAGAATTTTTTAAGTTTATGTTTAATTTAATTTTTCATTGTTAATGTTTTTTATGTTTGTCTACAACAAATTATTGGTTAATGAAATAAAAAATTAATTTCTCTTATTACGAATGCCTTGATAAAGTGAAATGTTGGGAAAATATGGATTAAATGCATTTTTAATTTCATATAGAACTTTAGCCCGTATTACCTAAAATAAAATCTAATTCTAATAAAAAAAAAAAAAAATTTAAATTATATTTTTGGTAAATTATGTATATTCTTCATATACATGTATTGAAGATAAGGCCCCATAACTGCCTAGGAGTCGCCCCTAGGGAGATAAAATCCATAACCATACTCCATTAGTTTTTATTCCTTAACATTTTCTCAACACATACTTGCCCTTATACCCATCCATAAGGGGCTCATGTGGCGGTTTAAAGAAATTCTTAAGTTTGGCGCCCGCAGCGCCAAGGATGCCCCTAGACGGGTCCAATTTACTACACTTTATTTTTCATCCCCAGAATTTTTTTCCACCATACGTAAACGCTATTTCCATTAAAATTGTCAATACAGGCTTGAAATATATTGAAGAAAAAGTTCCATGATTGCAAAGGAGTCGCCTTTAGGGGGATAAGATGTATGACTGTTATCCACTAGTCTTTCGTCCTAAATATTTTCTCATAATATACTTGCCCTTTATCTCTACCCCTTAGGGGGGCTCCCATACTAATATGACGTTTTATGAAATTCTTAAATTTAATTAATACGTTTCATCTTTTGTGAACAAAATCAAAAGTTGTAGACAGATTTTAATCATTTGTGGCTTGTTTAGTTTAGAACTTTCTTGTCTACAAGTATCGAAAAAATTGGAAGCATTGCCTAAATTTTTTTGATTTGTATTAATTTTTAAAAACAAAAATTTCGGAATTTTGCTAAAAACAATTATTATTTTTTGCCAAAAAAAAAAAAAATTAGTTTTCTAAAACGATTGCGCATATTACAAAAAAGTTGAACCTTACTTAAAAATAATTTTATTGTGGAATTTCGTTTGCAACATCCTCCATTTTTGATAAAGCGGTATTTCTCGTAAACAAGAGATAACATAAAATTCAAGATGCCCTGCTTGTACGTTTGATCAACTAGCACAGTCTTGTGTCAAATCGTTCAACCCAAAAGAAAAGAAAAGAATAAAACAGTTGTTGTATAGCAATTGAAAATCTTTGTGATTAATACAACTCAAGGCGAATTCAACTACAGGTGATGTCGAAACGCCATCTGATTTTGGCAGTTCGAGCTACTTTGTTTTGATTTGTTAGTGTTTTGTTAGGAAAGGTTGACATTTTGGACAGTAAGCACTAACAATGCAATGCAAAAAACCCTGTGTTGTTTCTGTTGTTTTTGGATTGTTGTAGTATCGACACCACCTGTAGTTGAATTCGCCTTGATACAACTGAAACAAAAGAGCATAACATAAAAAGACACATAAGCGGAAAAATATTTTAAAGCAGCAATCCCCATTGAAAAATTTAATGATGCATCACTCACCCAAATGCGCGCAGTAAAATGAACTGCTCACTTCGTTCAGTTGTGTGAGTCGTTCAATTCAACGGGTTCATTCAAATTATATCGTGGTCTTACGCCCAGTAGCTTAAGTCGATATACGAGAAAATTGAGTTTTTACATTTGGGAGTTTTCCAGATGTCAATACGCTTAAATGCTTTTTATCCGTTGAGAGAAATCTACATTTTTTTTAGCAAAACTGTAGGCATTTACATTTTCGCTTAGGTGTTTTGAAAAAATAATGCATCGATCAAAACATCTTATGTACATTTAAAATATGCAATCTACCAACCATCACACAACATCATAACTAAGATCGACATAAGCTAAAAATATAAGTTCACCTTAAAAGAACATAGTTAATTTTTTAATTATCTTATGTCTAAATTAGTTAATAAAGCTGAGGATATCTCAAAACTACAATATTTGCCAAAAGCTACTTGCATATATAAATATATTATTAATATCCCAGCAAAAACTTACATTAAAAAGAATAATTAAAAACTACTCTTCACATTGGCATTTTAACTCATTATTTTAACACGGCAAGTACTTACCACCCACGCTCACATATATGGAGTTAAATAAGTCATTACTACATTCGCTTACAAATAGGGAGTTATATAAGTCATTACCACGAACGCTTACAAAAAGGTACTTCGCATTGGTATCAACAAAACTGAATTTGTCACACAAATTGTGTTATTAATTTAATTTACTTTCTAATGCGAAATTTGACTACCCTGCATTAAGGACATCAATTAAGTATTTAAATTAATTAAAGTTAAAAATATGATTTATTGAAAAACAATATTCACAATTTAGCAATTTTTAGTAATCAATATAATCATTTTGCTAAAAAAAAATCAACCACGTGTTTGCTTGATATTATGAATTTGGTATAAATTTGGTGATTAGAGAAAATTTTTAATTTTTTCTGTGTATTCAAATCTATCACAAATAGTTTTTCATTTGTAAGAAATCAATTACAATCAATTTGTATTAGATTTGAAAAACAAAGCCGCAAATGCATTTTATTATGAATTAATTATAAATTTCATTAATCAGCTAATAAGCAAGTGCTTATATATCAGATTATATGTCAGTCATTACTAAACTACTTCTATGTAATGCATATGGTATGAGGTTGTCATTGAAAAGTAAGTTGTGCAGTAATTGCAAGTCATTACCAAGTTTTTACTGGGATATTATTACAATACGCTTATGCTATAATTGTTTTTGTTATAAAATCGTAACGGTATCTTATGTCACCATGACATTTTAGGAGATGATGCAAGTGCTGACAATAAATTCATTTATTTCAAAAAAAAAAACAAACGAAAATTGAATATGATTTCGCTGAAGCCTTTTGTGGTAAGGACGTGATTTGTCGAGAAGAAAAGGATTTCTTACAATTTAAAACACTCTCTTTAACATACTTCACACCTATTCACATGATAAAAGTGTTTATTCACTGGAACAATGTTATCTCGTGTTAGACCTAATTGAAAACAAAGTTGTTTAATGAGAAAACATTCAATCTGATGTATAAACAGCAGAAAAAAAATATTTAGTTTCAAACATTTGAAAGATTTGCGTGCTTCTTTTTAAAGATTAATTTTTTTTTTCTTTTTTCTTTTACATTAAGTTTCACTTTGAAACCATTAAAATTACTTTTAATTAAAGTTACGTAATCTTTCGTTATGTTAAAGAAAACACAATTATATTATTTCATTTTATTTAAACTTTTGTTTTGATCTATTTTGTGAGTTAGTTTTTTTTTTTTTTTTTGTTTTGTTCAAATGTAATTAACCATGTTTAAGGTTTTCAGATCATGTTTGGTATGTTTGTCCATTGAAAAAAATAATTTTGTATCTATGTATAATTGTAAATGTATCTAGTAAATTGTATTCATACATTGTATAAGTATCTGCGGCATACAGTTTATATTTTTAAGTGTTTGTACCTGTATGTGTGGTTCCATGAGTTGGTTGGTTTGGTAATAAATATTTTAAAAGTATAAAGCTTTTACCTTGTTTTAATACTTTTTCAGTTTTGTATTTACAACCATTAAGTACCCACTTAATTACGCTTTTTCGCAAAAAAAAAAAAAATACATGGCAACGTAATTAACACATTTTACACATTCATAGTCTTTAAACATGTACAAATTTTATTCTGTCACATTTTACACACAATGTCCCTTGAAGTGGTTACCATCATTCTACGGCTAAATGACGCATATAAAAATATTTAAATATTCTTTAATATGCATGTTTGTGTAAAACATATATTTTTAAATATATGTACGAATTGTTTATGGTACATATATGTATATATTGTAAAACCTATTTAAAGCATCATGCAAACACTATCACTACACTATAGACCACAGTGGTCAATAAAGTAGAGCCAGCAGTTAAAAATTATGTCTTAAATAAGGTTAAATAAAAAAGGTGAAAGTGTTATATTTGGCTCTGACGAATCTTTGCTACCCTTCACCGAGAATATTTCAGTAGTGAGCTTTATATGGGATCTACAAATTTCATACTATTCTTTATAAAAACTTCGGTTAAGGGTGAATTAAAGTCTATTCCAAAACACGTATAAAACTAAATTTGCCCTACTTTAATTAAAATATTTGATCTATTTCAGTTTCAGTAATTTTCAGGAGTTCACTTATACAAAAATGCATCTTGATATTGATGATGCCCTAACATCAGAATTGTGACATCAATTTTATTACAAAATGCATCCATGAGGCATAAAATGACATCAATCCAATGACGAACGTCATCCTAAAATTTTATAATATTTTATGCGTTATCTACGCTATGACTACAGCAACATCAATTCGATGCCACATTTTGTGTACACTGAAAGAAAAGGCGTCACAACGCTGATGTATTTTCACATAAATTAATTTATGTGAGCTACTTTAATTTCCGAAAAACTTTTTTAGAAAAAAACTATTTTGCACATTTTTGGTTCTCAAAAAACTTGCAAAAAAAGATAAATCTTACGATATGGCAACACTGTCAACAACATACATAGTTATGACTTAAGGTATGTTCAGACCTAACAAATATTTGACGATAAAATCAAAAAAAGCGTGACCAGTTCAGCTTTATCTTTAACAATTCCTATTTATTTACTAAACTTTATTTCTAAGAAGATAATTGTAAAATGTAATTTAGAAACTGTTAAATGATGTTTGATCTAGATCTAGAGCAGTACATACAAACTGTCGTCAATGCGATGACAAACTGTCATCATTGCTTTGACATAATATATCATCTCATCAGTGGGATGACAAACTGTCATCAGTTGGATGACATAATATTTCATGTCATCAGTGAGATGACAAACTGTCATCGGTGCAATGACAAACTGTCATCAGTGGGATGACATAATATATCATGTCATCAGTGAGATGACAAACTGTCATCAGTGCGATGATATAACATATCGATGCCTTACTTTCTCAACCTCGTATCTTAAAAAAAATACGGTTTGGACTTTTTCATATAAAACGATTGTTTTTTTGTGTTCTATTACTGCAACAACTAATTATTTCAATACTTTGTCTCAATTCTGTAAATATTAATAAATTATTGAAATAATAAGTTTTTGCAGTAATTGAACACAAAAAAAACAATCGTTTTATATGAAAAAGTCCAAACTGTATTTTTTTAAGATACGAGGTTGAGAAAGTAAGGCATCGATATATTTTAATCAGTGCGATGACAAACTGTCATTAGTGCGATGGCATAATATATCATATCATAATATATTATAAACTTTATTTTCATGTTTAAAAAGTAAAATTAGAAGCAAAAATTCCCATATTCTATTTTTCTAATTATTTTTTTAAAAAGATCATATTTTTAAAGTAGAATTATTGCGAAAACCTTATCGGGCATGCTGCTGGAGTCTTACAATTGAGAGTTCTTCTTTTAACAAAGGGCGGAATACAAGAAAAGTGAAACAAACATGTGTAACGGGTAAGTAAATAATATTATTCCCTTAATTTGACTTAAGGTCAATTACAATAACTCAATTTGATGACAGTTTGTCATCGCACTGATGACAGCTTTATAAAACCGAATCCGATTCGTAATTTCTGTAATGCCAATGTGACCTTCCATTGATGACATAATATAAGTTTTTGACCCTGATGACAATTTGGCCAAGTGATGTTAAGGCTGACATCACAATGATGAAAAGTGTCTTGGGGTTAAAAACGAAGACACTTGTCATAGTACTAATATCAAAATCCATCAGCGGTATAACGGTTTTTCTATCAGTATGGATTTCATAATGGGTCTATGGCAAATTATAGATCGCTCCTCCTAAAATACAATAGAGTGATATCTTGTATTATAAAAAAAAGAACTAATTTGGACAACATTTCAATACAGTAATACAGTTTTTCAGCATTTCTTGCATTTTGAAGTGCTTTGCAGAAGCTGCTCTATATGGGACCTATGGAAAATTATGCAGCTATTATTACAAAATTGCATGGTGTTATTTTTAGCCATATAGAAGTTAATAAGACCACAGTATCTATATTTATTACGGGTTAATATGTATTTAAATGATTTTCCAGAAATGGATTTTTAACGGGCCTGTGGAAAATTATGGGCCGAACTTAAGAAAATTTGACATTGTGATTTCTAGTCTTCTAAAACTATTAGCATAGTTGGGGGTAGTGCACTTAATACTGATTTAAATCAGCATCACTAAATAAAACTGCAAAAAAAAATTACTTTGCACCATTTTTTACCAGCTTTAGTGATGACTGGTATTTTTTCCACCAGCACTAAAAAAAATTTTGTTATATTGCAAATTTTTTCATTATCATTAACGGTGATTGAAAGCATAAATTCTGCACTCAATTTAAATAGTGCAAAATTTGTACTTGCAATCAAAAAAGCTGCATATAACCAAACTCTCACTAAAATTTAAAAAAATGTAATATTGTATGCGCATAGTTTTTGATTGTTGTTATGATATGCATAAGCAAAGGAAATTAAGCACCACGAAATTTTGTCAATAACGGAATATCTCCTGGCTTAAGTCATGAGAAAATTTAGTGCAAAATTTTAAGTTTCACTCAAATGAGTGAAGAAAAAAGTTGCAATAAACTGATGATTGCTTTTTCTTAAATCAAACTATTTTGTTTTTGAGTTCAAAAGTGATGTTATAACTTTCACTCATGTTTAGTGAGGCTGTTTATTTTCAATTCATCACTCAACATCAACAAAATGATTGCATTAATTTTGCACTATCACTAACTGTGAGTTGAAAGTGCTAAATTAGTGCACTACCCCCAACTATGACCATGAGAAACTGCAATATCATAACTTGTTACAGTTTTATATGGGGCCTATGGCAAATTAGAGAGCAGGAAAAAGAAGTAGTAAAAAGGGCTCTTCAAAAACCCTTTTTGCAGACATTAGCTTGGGCTAGTACTTTGACACTAATTTTTTATTTTTATTTAAAATCACTCACAAATCAAGTTAAATTTTATATTATTTTCATTCCTTACAACACAAGCTTATTGACATAAATAAGCACCAAATAAAAAAAATCACTTGCTTCAAAATCTTTTAAAAAAAAAAACACCAAAAATAATGCTTAAAAATGTCACACTTCTATCATTTGCATGGTCAATTTATGATTGCGCACATTCTGTACATTTTGTTTTTTTTTTTTATAAACAAGTCACTTGCTCAGCATTTCTGGGAATAATTTTCGAGCCTTATTTTAAGCGCAAAACTGATGAATCAGTTTTTGAACATATAAGGTAGCCTTAAAAGATCTAGTTTGGTGATTCGATCTTCCACATGCTGAAATTCGAAAATATTTTGAGTTTGAGTAAGTGAACCGCGTTTTATTTGTGGAGCCATTGACTTGGATTTATTTCCGTTATCTTAGGAACGAAACACTTTTTGATTTAGTCCGCTACAGAACCACATAAATTTGGACTTTGCGGAGAACTTCGAGAGAGTTTTGGAAAACATATATGTATTTTATGTTATGACTTGGTTTTGTTCAGGTCTGAGAACTCCATATTATAAGGCGTGTTGCATATTTCTGTGGTTTTCACGAATAATCGCGTAAGTCGGTTTTTACCGAAATTGAGATAATGATGTCAAAGTGCTACATTTTGCATTAGGTTTTTATAAGTATTAAGCTTTTTAGAATATAATGTAGTATTATTAATTTTTTTCTGCTAAAAACAACTTAAGTTAACTGTTTAATAAAATATTTTGCTATTATAACGATTTATGTCGACATACATCGCCAAAAATTGTAAAATTGCTGAATATGTTTCCAAATAAAAAGCATATGTGATGTTATGTTGTTATTCGTGCAAAAAATATGAAAGTATTTTTTGAAAATTTTTCTATTAATAACAACTAAAGTCGTAAAAATAACAACGTAAGTCGTCATGTGTGATTAAAATGATAACATTTATTTTCACAAAAAAGAACTTATGTGGAGATATGATGTTATATTGCACACACTTAATGAGGCAATCAAACATATGCATTTTTAATACTTTTACAGATTGTGATCCTGTGAGGATTTTTTCTTCAAAACTATGTATAATACGTAGAAAGTCACTGTTAAGAGGATAGTAAAGAAAACCGTTTAAAAAAGCATCTACAGAAGCCGCAATTGAAAAAAATAATTGTTTTTGCTCTCCTGAAAAGTTTGGTTTTATAACTTACGCGATTATTCGTGAAAACCACAGATTTATGTGCTGTGGACACCGAGCAAAATATTGTAAGTGTTTCGATGGGGGTTTTTCGATACATATTTAATAAAATACTCGACAACGAATAAACAGTAAAAAAATGTTTTTCAATCCCATTTCAAAGCTTTGGAATCAGGACTAAAGTTATTTGACTTGTTGTTTGTAATAACTTCTTGGGATTTATATGGAGCGAGAAATTGCACGATAAGAGTTTTTTAAGATGGGAATTTATCAACTGGGTTAAGGAATAAATCCCAGGTGGCCAGACGCGGATCCAGCTTGATCCTTAGGGGGGGATACAAAACAAGTAAAAAATTTGTTTTTAAAAGTTTATTAAAAACGATATGTTTATATAACATTAATAAATAACTCAACAATAAGGTAGAATAAAATATAAGATCTGTTCAATATAAATTAAAATAAGTTAATCTTTTTAAATAACGTTTTGGCTATAAAAATAAAGTTATGAATATTAGTCGAACTGTTTGGGTTTTTATCTAAAGATACATATATAATTATTCTGGTTTAAGTTGATTACAATTAATTTTTTTATTTAAATTATTTTTATTTAGAAAGGAATTTTAAAGCTTATAACAATGGAAAGACAAAAATAATAAGGCTTAATAATAATTTAACCGCTCGCATTTTCAACCCAAACGCTTATTTTTCGGATATATAGGGCACTTGCTGGGATTAAATGTAGAATAATATGTATTTAAATACAGTTAACTAGATGTTTCATTGGAAATATATAATAAATAACTATTAGGATAAATACTTGGATACTTATTGAAAATTTGATTAGAGATTCTAAAAAAACAAAAAAAAAACGTAATGGTATTTCCAAAAATTTTGTACATTCGGAAATTCGTGTTTTATCGAAATAAGCAAAACATATTTTTATAATTTAGAGGGGAGGGCGAATTTCCTCCCCCCCTGAATCCGCGCCTGCATGTGGCGCAAGGTTCTGGTATTTCTCCTACTTCTTTGGATTTATATGGAGCTATAAATTGCACTATAAGAGTTTTCTAAGATATGAATTTATTAAATGGGTTAAGAAATAAATCACAGGTATCTCAAGGTTCTGGTATTTCTCCTACTCTTGCACTAATTTTTTTTTTAAATCTCTCCAGTTCAAAAAATTGTTACCTGGGCCTCGAAATTTGTTTAAAATATGAAATTTGAAAAAAAAAAACTTTCAAACTGCTTTATTTCTCATATGAAGCCAATTTTTCAGTCACCTTTAATCAATTTCAAGACACTGTGCTATAGTCCGTGTATTGAACCGTTTACTGGTATGACAGGCATTAATTATGAATTTTATTTTTAGTTGCTACTCTTTTTAACTTTTTTCGCCTGGGCAAAATTGTTTACAAATAAGTAAAGTGAGAGAGAAAATAACAAACAAACAAAAATTATTTTAATAAAAAATGTTGTAAATAAATTAAGCGTAATGAACAATATTCACACGCCATTTTTCATGTCGCAAAAAATTTACACAAATAAACAAATTTTTTGTGTTCGTTTCAGGCGAAAAATAAACAATATTTTTTTTATTATCCTGTAATTCAGGGTGTAAATTTGTGTAAAAAATTAAAACAATACCCTTTAGTTTGTTTGATGGCAAAGTGTTTGTTATTTCCTTAATATTAAAGAGACACAAGTTATTTTACTGATCGCAAAAATTACGTCTTAAAAATTACAAACACTGTCGAACTGTGAAATTGGCATTCGCTCTTTTAAAAATTTTCCTTTTATTTCTTCAAATATGAAAAACATAAATTTTTTACTTTCGCCACTAGTTAAATTATAGGGTGTTTTTTTTTTTGATGCATTTCAACGTTCGACATCGATAACTATGGTTTGACAGCTGAGAATGTCAAACATTGTTGACATTTTGTTCAGTGAGGCTTAGCAAGTTATCATGAATCGTTTAGCGGTAGAAATTTTTTTTGGTTAAATGGCTACGTCAATAAGCAAAATTGACGTATTTGGAGCGAAGACAATCCTCAAACCGTTAATGGATCACAATTGCATCCATTTAAATTTAATGTTTGGTGTTGTTTACACTCTCTTTCAATTTAGTAAGGAGCTATAGAGCTTACCGAATTTTTGTTTCCAAAAATGAATCAGCTAAACATCCACGACATTTTGTTCCAACAAGACGGCGCACAGTGCTGCTATTTTTGAAATAGCGGCCAAAAGTCTTTTTTTATTTTGCCGCCAATGTTCAATTTGAAATACTCATATTAAAGTAAACATCCGAGAACCTCAGAAGCCAAACATTCAGATCTCTACGTAAACATTTTCCCTATGAACAGGGTGATTCAATATGCACCTTTTTATTATCTGACTGAAAAGTATGATTTTGTAATACATTTTTAAAATTCAATCGCTTAAAACTTTTTATTTTCAAAAGGACTGCGCGCAACTTTCCATACAGCGCGCTTAACAGTCGATTTATTGCAAAATCAATTTGGTGACAACTTTGTTTTCAGAGTGGTCCTGTTCACTGGCCACTTCGGTCGTGCGTTTTAACTGCTCTGGATAACTTTTTTGTGGGACTATATTAAGTCATTGGTTTATACCGACAAACTAGCAACTCTTGAAGCACAGGAAGCCAATATTCAAGCCACCACTGACGCCATGTGGCTAGATATAGAAAAAGTAGTCAACAATATAACCGACCGAATGGACCATGTAATTAATTCGTAGCCGCATTAGACACATGCCAGAAATCATATTTAAAAAATAAATGCTATGAAATTATCTATCAGATTATGATAATATTTCCAACAATATTTCTATCTTGTATCGTCATTTAGAGTTATCATGCAGTCATAAAACCCTATACTAATTCCCTGTTATCTTTGATAAAGTTGATCCTTATTGAGCCGGATAAAACTAGTTACGTCATGGGCTATTAGAAAACCTATTAAGTAGTCAATGCTATCCCTTACCAACCAGTTCCCCCGAACTGCAAGGTGATGCCAGCCACTCAACACATACGACATACTAGTCAGAAGTATTTCAGGTGTAGGGACAAATATTTCGCTTTGTTTTAAGTAAAATCTAGTGTATAACAAAAACGCCCTTGCCAGCCTGTCTGTCTGCCGCTTTGTCTGTTTCATGCCAACAAAAGACACAAAACAATAATCGTGCGATGATGTAAATAGTGGGTATTTAGACTATTTTACTTATGTTGTTTATATTATTATGTACTTATGTTATTTAGTCATGTACATAAATAGGTTTGTTATTTCTTACACAATATGACTGTGAACTCTTGAATTTGGCAGACACTGGGTGTGTGAAAGGTTTTACTGGGAAATGCCTTCAAATATTTGTTTGTTTATTTTAACAAATGTTTCTTTTTGCAGGTGACATATTTTTTTTTTTTTTTGGGTGTATTTGTGTGTGTGTAATTTTAGCTTGTCATTTAACAGGAAGTTGTTTGTTTACAATAGAAAATTGCAAGTTTCCGCTGTTAGTTTTTTTTTTCATAATGTTTTAAGCAACGAAAGGGAGAAGAGAAAATGTGCACACGTTTTTAATGCGAGTTCGAAATTTCCCCCCCCCCCCCCCGGTAGGATAGTTGGTAGGAAGCTATTCTAACAGAGCTGGGGTTGCGGGTTCGATTCCCGCCAGAGACTCTGGTTTCTCTCCTGCAGACCAGCGTAGAGCTTCGCGGGATTAGAATAGGAAGAGAGAATAAAATGGTCTCGAATTGAAGATTTTTATATGCACTCAATAATAGTGGATACGGTGTTATGTGTTTGTGCTGATGATTGAAACCCCTTAAAATATTGATGTAAGACCCACCTTTTAGTTTACTGAACGACTCAGAATCACTTTTTGAATCGATCTCACCATGAACGTACGGCTGGCTGGATGGCTATCCATGTAAACCGTGTTCACAAAATGCAGGTCACAATATTGGAGAAAACTGATGAAATTTAACACAAAGGTTCTAGTACCATCTATTGAAAATCGTGAGAATCGATGTACAATTTCACATATCCCCCATAGAAGCCTCTTTCCGGAATAGAGTCTTTGTGCCCATAAACCATCTTATTATGTTGTTATTTAGAGCACAGAAAAAAGTTTTTTTTATCAATTAAAAATATGGTTTAAAAAGTATTTAAATTTAATTAATGTGATAATTTAATCAATTATTTTTTTAGTTGAAAGAAAATTAAAAATTTAATTTGGATTTAATAAACATTTTAGTTGCTTTGAAAAAAAATTTTAATTAAAATATTAATTAAATAACAAAAAATTTTAATTGACTTTTTTCGTTTAAAATAAAATAATTTAAACTTGTAAAATTGTTGTTGGGAATTGTCAATATTTAATTAAATAAATTAACATATTTTTGATTATTTTTTTAATTAAAATTAAAACTATCATTTATTGAAAAAAAATATTCAGAATTTTACAATTTTTAGTAATCAATATAATCATTTTGGTAATAGGTGCAAAATCAACAATTTGTTTTCTTGATATTATGAATTTGGAATAAATTTGGTGATAAGAGACAATTTTAAATTTCTTCTGTGAGTAAATTTGGTCCTTACTTATTTTATTGCAATCAAAATCATCTTATCAAATTTTATTCGAATCGGTCCATATTTGACCATATCTCCCATACAAATACTACTCCCGGTAATAGCTTTTAATGCCATAACTTCGGTATAATTGTTGGAATTTTCATAAGAATTGGCGAAAATAACTCTGTGCCCACAAGGAATAACAACTTAACTCGATTTCGGAAATTTCACCAGAACATTTTAAAATTTAAAAGTCGATGCCTAGAATCAGCGAATTTAGATTAGGCTTATTATAATTTCAAATTAAATTTTTAATGAAACAACAGATAGATTTGAAGAAGCAAAAGCAATACGCCATATTCATCCTAACTCGAGTTAAGCTGTTTTTGCTTGTGGGCCCAGAACTTTTACAAGTTATTGTAATGGTATGTTCAAAATTAACCAAAGGTTGCATATAAACTCTCATCACAAATCTCACTTAGATGAAGATACTTTAACTGTTGCATGAATCTTTAGCTACGGTCACACTTGGCAAATATTTGACGAAAAAAAACGTAACCTATAGGCAAACTAAAATATCATTTTCTTTAATATTAATATTTATTTTGATTATAATACCACATCTGTTTGTAATTCTTATTCCCTCTGTAGTCTTATTTACCTTCTCTTCTCTAAAATTTTTTGGGAAACACGTTTCCTAATGATGTGGCCTAAGCAACCAGTGAAATGCGCATAGAAACAGCTTATCCTCCAACAATAAATTTTCGGTGTTTTATCAAGAATAAAAATAGCGAGTTAAGCACAACAAATAAAATCTTTTTATAAATTACCTTTCATTAATAAGATTTTATTTGTTGTGCTTAATTCCCAATTTTTACTTCAAATTACTTTCTATTATCAAAGTGGTTTTTGGGAATACATAATTTATTTATAAAAAGATTTTGTTTGTAGTGCTTAATTCCCAATTTTTATTCTTGATAAAAACACTGAAATTTATTTTAGGATGCTAGTCTATTTCTATGCGCATTTCATCGGTTGCTTACGCCAGATCATCAGGAAACATTTTCCCAAAAAAATATTGGAAAAGGCAAAGAAATTAGTAAATAGAACTGCAGAGTGAATGAATGTGGGAAATGTAAGAAAAGATAAACGCACGGTTTATTGTTGGTATTTTGTTTAAGCTTAGACATCGTTGCAAATACAACTTTTTGAGTGTTCGTAATTCTCATTCACTCTGCAGTTTTATTTACTAAAATTTTTTTTGGGGAAAATATTTCTTTGTAATCTGTCCTAACCCAGAAAAAACTTAATTTACAATGGTACTTTTAATGACTTCCTGAATTCATTACTTTGTAGCTTTATTCGCACTTTTTGCATTATTAGTTATATATAAAATAATTACTTTATTAATATATCTTAAATAACTCATAATTATACATTACAAAAAAATACTTTGGTGTAATGACTTAAATAAGTTATTTTTATATGGTTTTAAATAATTTTTAAAATCAATTTGCAATATGTTATATTAATATTTGTTAGATATCCGGTAATATTATAAAATTTTACGGATAATTTCGATGTGAAATACATGGGAAATCCAAAAATCTATCAAATGCATGTAAATATATACATAAATATGTTTCAAAATTACCAACACAATATAATTTCGTTATTAGAATACTAGTAGTGATATCAATTTAAATTGTTCGGAATTGTTTGGAATCCGTATTCAATCGATTTTCGTAATTCCGACAAATTTTAATTTTGTTATTTTTAAGTTAAATGTGGCAATATTTTGCAAACCAAAACATTTTTCGATCGAAAAATTAAAAGTGATTTCATTCCGAGAAAATTTATCGGTTTTCGTTTTCTGAATAAGCTTTCTCGGAAATAAAAAAACTTTCGATCGAAATTTATTTCTGAGACAGGCCCATATATTTACATATATTAATACACACATTGTTATTGCAGTGTTAGAGCTATAAACGATTTTGTGCAGCAAAAGCACTCTTTATTAAATATGTTCTTACATTTAGAAAAATTTATTATTTGGGGGATTCACAAGGTATCATTAAGTCATATGGCTTACAATAATAACATAAAAAATACGACTGTTGTGAGCAACCCCTCATAATTTAATGTGCTATTTTGAATTTAAATCAGCTGATTAAAAAAAAATATAAAAATTTTCCACAATGCCAAAAATAAGTGAAAAAACTAAAATAATAGCCAGTTTGTGTGAAAAATACATTTTAGATGTTGTGATGGCAAACTCAAGTATTTTCCAATTTTCGGTTTTGTTGCTAATTACAAATAAATTTTATTTTGTTTGTTTCCCAAACAGCAGAGTCCTAAGCCGATCTAATTTGACGCCGCAAGTAATTTGTCGCAAAAATTGCTAGCCGCAAGTTAAATACAGAAATTATCTGGATAAAACTATACCATCAACGGCAACGGCTACAAAAAATAACGCGGCACGGCTCAGCCGCTCAGCTGGACTTTTTTGATTAAATACGGCAGCACAATAAACATAGTAAGCAACGTTCTATTTATTTAAGACACTTTGTTGTTGTTTGCTTACAAACCAACAACAATATTTTTAAACCATTGTAAAATGTTAGAACATTATGAAAATAAACCATGATAGCACACCTTGTGAATACCCCAATTGTGTACATTTTTCAACATAAATTCCATAAGATTTCGGAGCAATTTTAATTAGTGTGTTTTAACCTTTTTGAAAGTGATTATTTCCTGTATCTTTTGGTAACTACATATTTTTTTAACAACTTTTAAGTATAAAATAAAGGTTTGATTTTTTAGGTTGTAATTCGCCAAATTATAAAGGATTACTTTTGGGACATAGCGAACAAAAATAAGTACTTTTTCTAGTAGAAAAGTAAGTACTCCTTTCCTCAAGTTCTCATTATTTTTCTGCTTATTTTGTAAGCAAAGTTTTTGCTGGGTAAGCAACCAGTGAAATGCGCATAGAAATAGCTTATCCTAAAAAAATAAATTTCAGTGTACTTATCAAGAATACAAATTGGGAATGAAACACAACAAGCAAAATCTTATTAATGAAAAATAATTAGTATTGTGGTTATTTTGTTGAACTATTCATGGTTTTTAATCCAAATTTTACTATTTTTAATTAGGCTTAAGTTCATTAAATTTAATGTACTTTGGACTTCAAGAAGAATTCTTGACAAAGGTACGAAAAAACAGAAGTAAGGAAAAACATGTGAGATCAATTAAAAATGGATAATCATTCAAAAAAGCAAATTTCGATCTACCAAAGGTTAAAATACAATTTGGTTTAAGGATTGATGTTTGACTACTGACGTCAGCAGTCATCGATGGCTGCGAGTGTAAGACGGCAAATCCCTCTGAGGAGACCTAGTGGTTGAGGTCGAAACATGTCCGGGTAACCAGCCGCCTGGGTTCGAATCACACGCCAGCCAGCCTGGCTTCGAATCCCAGGTCAGTCAAGAATGAAAATTATCAATAACAATTTTAATTAATTCTCCATGTTGTAAAAATTCCTTTCTTCATAAAAATAATTTAATGAATATTAAATTTAATGAACTTAAGCCTAATTAAAAATAGTAAAATTTGGATTAAAAATTAATGAAAAATTATATATTCCCAAAAATTACTTTGATAATTACTTTTTAGTTTAAGTTCTTAAAATTCATTACAAATACTTTTAACCTGTGCACTATTTACCCATCTTAACATGCAAATTTTAATGTTATTATTGATATTAAACAAAATATGTGAAGGTGGAGTTAAAAACGTTAAGTACATTTTACATAAAGCACTTAATATAAAAAAGGTTTTAACATGAACAAGCCGGTCGGGACCTTAAACTAAATGGATATTCCACTTAAATTATTAATTAGTGCAGAAAAAAATTAAAAATATTTTACACAGTTTTATTGTCTTTTACTAAGCCCAACCCATAAAAACTGAATCGTTTTTGCTTTTAGGTTGAATGTAACAATTTTCACACCTTTAAGTTTGAAAAATGTTAAACAATAATTGACATAAACAAAAAAAAAAATATACATATAAACAAAAAACAATAATAATGCTTTATTAGCAAAAGATAATAAAATGACAACATTTCTGTTTAGTACATATAAACAAAGAGTACTTTTCCAAACACTTGAAAAACGATTTTAACTGGCCGGAGTTAAGTGGTTCATTATTTTAAGTATCTAATATAGGTCAGTATTTAACTTTAATTAGGTTTATTTTTTTCTTTATATTTATTTTTGCATTTTATTTAAAATTTGTATCTAAATTGTTAATTTTTAATGTAACAAAACATTAATTTGTAAATATAAACAAGCTTTTGTTTAAGTAAAGCAACATGGAAATAAAACTAACATTTCTGTAAGTCCCCTTTTAGATAAGCAAAGTTTACTTTGACAAAGTCTGTTGAATTCTCTTTTAAACTTTGTTTGGTGCTCAGACCAGCGTTGCCATAATTTTTTTGAATATAACTGCATCTTAAGAAAAATAAAACTGATTTTAACGTAAAAAAACTGCACATAAAAATAGCTCAAAGAAATATATATAATTTACTTAATTATTATATTATATTATTAACGAATATCGTTACTTTGTTGGCTAGATAAAAGAGAGGAGAATTAGGAAGGGTACACAAGTACATGTAGTCTTGCGATTTGTTGTGCTTCTTCATTTAACCAAAATTGTTTTTAGTTCCGGCTCAGATTTGCTAATTGTCAAGTGAACATACATGAAAAATTGCTGCAATAGACATTTTACAATGAAAACTCAAATGCAACAAATAAAACTTTCAAAAGTAAAAGCCAAATAAACTACTCAAACGGCTTGGCCAACATGTCAAAATGGCACGTTTGTACAATCCTTTTGCGTTGTTTATTGGGGTATTTGCCAAATTAGTTCATTTTATATATTAATACGATTAATATATTTTTGTAGAAAAATCGAAATGTTGCATATTTTTAAAACTTTTTGCGCTACCTAGTGCTTAATTTATTTATTTAAATGAAAATTTTGTAGAGTCAAGAAGGAAACGATAAAGCATAAAAAATTAAAAAGAATAAAAGTTTTCGATTAGAATTTATTTCAACATTATTAATAAGGTTTGTGTGGCTTATTTTTTAACGGAGAGTGCGTATTTCCCAAGCCGTTTGTGTTTTTTGTTTGGCTCTTAAAGCTTGCCTCTGTTATATGAGTATGTGTTAAGCAAATTAGGTAAGATTATGGATTAAGAAATAAAAAATAATATAACAGAATTGAAAATAAAAATATTTTAATGCAAAAACTGCAAAATCTGCACAATTTACAAAAAAACTTATTTTTTTAATAAAAAACTTCAAAACGGTTCAATGTTTGGAAAAACTGCAAAATGCAGATAAATCTGCACATTTGGCAACGCTGGCTCAGACACACAAAGTTTAATTTGACAAATTTATGTTTTCTCATGTTTGAATATAATATATAAACAGCGTTGCCAGAATGATGATTTTATCATATTTTGGATTATTTTTTTAAACAAAAATATGATTAAAGATTTTTTTCTCAAATGATGATTTTTCATTTTTAGAAATTCTGATTTTTACTTCAATTTTGCTTTTACAAAATACACGATTATTTAAACAGTCACTCTTTAAAACAATGAAGTTTTGCATCAGCTTGATGCGCATTGGTGCTGCACACTTTTGTACCCAGTATCTAGAATACACAAAACTGCATCATTATTTCAACCTATGATTTACAATGTAATGCTTTCTTATGTTTTTACTATTAAATAATAGAAAAAATAACTATTAAAATTTTTACTGTCCTGATTAGAGGCGATTTTTTCCCAACTTCGTCTGGTAACCCCATATATAAACAGAAGCCATCTTTTTACCGGGCATTATCAACACTGGCAATTTATACGGGGCGTAAAGTGCAATAATGCCTTATGCCATTAGTAACGGTGCATTTTTAGAATAAAACAAGTCACCCTTTTAGAGAGCGAAGCATTTTTAAGAAACGAGCACCAAATTGCATTTTTTTTTTAATTAAAATGTCACATTTTTTGTAGAAAAGAAAAAACCATAAATCTTACACTCTGCATTGTTCCCTGTTTTTTATTATTCAATATTATTTTGAAATTATTAAATTGTAAATAGATGTCAGAACTAAAATGAATAATTACTGATAGTTGCTTTTACGGGTATTCACCAAAAGTGTCTGGCAAGATTCAACAAATGCAAACAATTGATGATTGATGTAAAAAAACGTCAAAAAAAATCAATTATTTTTTATAATTGTAATGGCCAATTTATTTATATATCAATTTATGTTTCAAATTCGTCCTTCTATACTATATTTAAATAGGAATTGATATTTAAATAGAATTGGTGAAATTAGCCATAAATGAAATAAACCTTTTTATTATTTAATTCTTTTTTTATAAGAAACATTCATATCTATTATGTTACAAAAACCATTCGATATATAGAAAAATCGATTTATTTTGCGAAATATCAATGTAGGTATGCGATATATTGCATCGAAAAAAAAAATATCGATGTAGTTTTTCAATGTCCATCACTAGTTATAGGCAAAGGCTTTACCACCACCAGTAGTTTGGCAACAAACACACAATTACAGTCAACAATAAATTTTTACTGATTACTGAAAAAATTAATACTAAATTTTGAAGCCAATTTTAATAAAAAAAAATTTATTATAAGCATTATCAGTTAATTTTTAATTTTAAACTTTTTTTTTTAGGTAAAATATATTTTTTTTGCATTTGTTTCAGTAATAAGTAAAAACTTGCTGATTACTGCATTATTTCAGTATCGTATAAAAATTTACTGATTACTGTAAATGTTTCAGTAAACAGTAATAAATTACTTAGGACCAGGATAAAGTATAATATTATTAACAAATAGAATGTGGGAATTATTTTTTTTTATAAATTATTTTTATTATATTAAACATTTTCAGATGATTTTTTTTTGAAAATACAAAGAGGGAAAAATTAATACTATATTTAAGTTTTTTATACTTTTTTTTAGTACGAATTGTACTTAAAGATTTAAGAACTAATAACAATAAAAAAGTACTTAAAACAATCAAAAATGGGATAACTTTCGAAAACCAATATGTGACAGCGCATAGAGAAAGGGACCAGTAAGGTAAAGGGAACAGTAAAAACCAACTACACAAAACAAGAGGTAGGGACGACCTACGCACGCTTTCAAGGTTGACCAACACGTTCCTGACGTCATGAGATGTGTCGCTTTCAAATGAGACCAATACCAACACGCTCAGTGATGGTACACCAAAGATACACGTATTTAAATCTTTAAAATGGCTCTCCTGAACAAAACCCTTAGGTCTCTTTCTATTTTGCGCGTCACATATGCGTGCATTCGCGTGTATTTCTAACAGTTTGTTGTAGGAAAAACAACAACAATACAAAAGAAAGTTAAAACGATTTGCTTGTTTTGTAACACTACAAGAGAGAAAAACGTCCATTATTTTCATGTATAAAAATAAGATGCAAAAATTCCCGAATTCTAATTGCTAAAATTATTTAGTTAAATATATAAAATTTTCAGAGTGGAATGATTGCGAAACCCATATCGGGCATGCTGGTGATGTTTTATTATTTGAGAGTTCTTCTGTGAACACAAGGCGGAATACAACAAAAGTGAAACAAACATGTGTAACGGATAAGGTAGATAATAATTTTCTCTCTATCTATGGGGTAATTGTTTAGGTTAGAATCAATCTAATCTCACTTTCGGACTATTTTAAGTACTAATTCCGGATAAAGCCAACTTAAGCACTGTTTGATGTTTACTTTTATCTTAATTTTACTTAAGTCATTCCAGTTTTTGGATTATTTTAAGCATGGGACATTTGAATAATCCGTACTTGATTTCACACAGAACAAAACTTTAAAATACCATACTCTTCTGTTTAAACAGAATTGATGGTCATCGTACCTAAGGGTCTAGTTTTTTATATATAATATATTAAAGTGCTGTAACGTCTAAAGATGTCCCGACTTTTATATCTGCTAAGAATTCTGCCAAAGAAATGAAAAAGTGAATCAAACATATTATATATTTAAAATAAAGAACGTTGATAATGGAAAAGCCCATATAGTGTAAATGTGAAATTTCAACTTATAATTCTTTATTACAGCATATTAAAATTTTTATAACTTTCGAACTTTGGTAACATTTTATTTTTCAAACCACTATTACCTTATTACAAAAGTAGGGTGTTACTAAATAAATCCAGTCAAAAGAAAAAAAAAATGTTTCGCCCCAAACAACTTGTTGCCAAAAGACAATAAAAAGACTTTAAAAGAAATATAAATTAAATAGAAAAAATAAATTTCTTTGCAATTATGATGGCTTGCTTTTATTTGTGTTTCAAAAAAAATTATGAGGTAATTTTTATTTAAACACTTTAAATCAACAAAAATATTATGTAACTTCAACCACACAAATTTTAATTTTAACTTTCACCCAAATGACCCGAAGGTGGAAAAACAATGCCAAGAGATTATGTACTAGGAGTACAAACTTACCAATCATTAGTAAAGCGGCTGTAAAATGTGAACTAGGAGGTCCTGCCAAGCCAGTGGCCCCCAAAGCAGCACCACCCAAAGCACAGGCGACCCCACCCAGGGCAACGACAGCTATTAAGGCACGTAAAGGAGGACCAGCAAACCATTGACCGCAGCAACCTTTGCCAGAACGTTCAGAAGGTGATCTGTAAATAGAAAGACGACAAAAAAAAAGAATAAACAATAGTCAACAATTTATTATGAATTTGTTAAATAGGATTAAAGAAAAAACAAAAGAGATAAAAGGAAATTTGTTTTTTTTTTTTTGCAAAATTATTAAATAGGATTATGATTTATAGCCGAAATAAAATTTGTAGACAATTTTTTGTTTTGTTTTGCTTTAAAATTTTCTCTCTTCCGAAAACTGCAAACACAATATACACCTGTGTCACAGCTACTGTTTATCATATGAACATGAAATTCTGGTTCTCCTGTTTCAACTGGATTAACCCCTAATGGGTACTAAGGGATATGAAATTTGTATGAAATATAATTTAGTATTATGTTTCTGTGCACATGATCAAAATGAGTGTAAGATTCCTCTCACTCACATTATAAAGTCCAACAAAGTTCGTAATTAAAGCTTGTCATTTTGTAATTACACTGGAAAAAATTTGAACATTAACTCCCATATTCATAATAAATATTTTTGATTAATAAAATGTTTAGTAAGCAAATTTTTATAAACTATCCGTTTTATAAACCTGCTATAAACCTAAAATATATTTTATAAATATGGGAGTAATACTATAAAACGTTTCCATCGATTTCCATTTGTATATATATTTTTTTTTTATTCAAAATCATTTTATTATTTTAATTCAATTATTTTGATATACAAAAAATCCGCTAAGCCATTAGGCTGGTCAGCAGTATATAAATTGAAAATAATTTGTAAATAAGTCAGTACAAAAAAATTTATACTCTTTAAGTTCATACAAAATCTAGAGGGCTTAAAGAAACTGATATCCATTGTTTTTACCCAGCACCAGCCCGAGTGGTTAATATTACGTATGTCAATTCAATTGTATAGCTAAGACTCCATAAAGTATACATACATATTCTAGATCCTTAAATAGTTCTAAGTCGGTTAAGCCGTATCTGTTTGTCCGTCAATTGAAAAAATACTTGCTCGCTTACCAAAGACAGGAGGAAATGATTTTGTACATTACACCATTAGTATGGAATCCGTTCCGACCAGAAATCCGATTAGAATCGCTTGATTATGCGGAAGATAAATGCGAACTATCTCACAGACTCTGTGGCTTGCAGGGAAAGCTAATTGATCTATCTTTAGAACCCACTAAATAATCAATCAAAATAAAAAAATGAAAATACGAATAAACCCTATACCGACAGATTTAGTAAACCTTCTACATAATCAGGTTCACCATGTAGAAGAGTTTCAATAATTGACTCTAGCATTATCACAGAGGGAGAGACGTCGAAAGCTGTATCAACTTCACAGATTATAAAACTCAAGCACATGCAGCGTCAAAACAAAAAGACATGTATTCAAACCCTCCCAGTAAAAAAATGTGTCTATTTTGAAGCACTTAAGAGAAAAAGCGCATAATCAATAAGAGAACTTTTATATAGCAGTAAATGATAACGAATAAAATATACAAAAAAGCTGCTATTTTAGTGCTGACAACAAAAAAGGTTTTAAAGCGAAAAAAAAATTAAATTATTGTCTGGTATACGAAAATGCTTGAAAAAAAGGCATTTAAGCCAGTAAAAGCATAAAACTAATGAATATTTTAATATAGGTAGCCCTTAAAAAAGTATTTTCGGAGTGCTTTATTTGCATGTTCTATTATGTTAAAAGAAGGGCTTATTGTCAGCAGAAAATAGTCCTCCAAACCAGGAACACCTCATACAAAAATCAGCGAGTTGAGGTATGAATTCATACATAAAACCTGCTCTTTTTGCAGCACATTTTTTACTGGGCTGTGTTCTCTCCGGTCTTCTTTACGGATGCGAGGCTTTGCAAGTAACAGATTTTATACAAAACAAACTTAGGATCTTCGTAAATCGCAGCCTTCGAAGAATTCTAGGACAATTTTAGCCCCGCAAACCAGGCAAACAGCAATTATCTGGTAATCCTCTATCTAGTTTTCGCGGACCATCTGTCAGGAGAGCAAAAACACCCTAACGCCTTCCAGATCCAGTGGAAGGAAGGGTAATAGAATGCCGAGTCTAGCAAGCTCATCCGCCCTTTTGTTCGCCATTTTATCCCTATGCCTTGGGACCAAAATGATCATGAGATCAAACTGCTCAGCCACCTCATTTAGAGACGAGCGGTAGTCAAGGGCTGTTTTCGTTCTCAGAGAGAGGGAATCTAAGGCCATAAGGGCAGCATGACTATCAGTGTAAATATCCATACCAGTTGTCGATCCAGGAGATAGTCTGAGACTATCTTCAGCTTCCTGAATAGCTAGTACCTCCGCCTGGAAAAAGATACAGTACTCCGGAAGAATTAACGATTGATTATGGTTGAGCTCCCTTGAGTGTATTCCGAAGCCGATTCTTTTTGGTGATTGCGAGCCAACCGTGTAGACGTTAGCGCTTCTCCTCCTGCATAAAACAGCGTTTATCCAAACATTCCTTCTGTAACGAAGATCTTGAATCAAAACTGGGGAGATGCGATGAACCAACCGCGTTCATAACCTGGCAGTGTTCGCAGCAACTTTCATGACAAAAGTTCCGTAATTTCCGAAATGTCCCATATAAAGCCCACCCTAGGAAAACACTGCAGAACGCTAACTAATAGTGGTGTTATAACAAAATTTGGCTCAGTTTACTTTTATAAGACTAGAAATTACACTTCAAAGTTTTGTGGTAATTAGACTATAACTTACCATAGGTCTCATTTCTGGGCCCCGTCCTTAAAAAACACTTTAAGGCGCCAAAAACATCCCGTAACGAATAGTAATATTGCAGTAACATTTGAACTTCCATATAATTTTGCAATTAACGGACATCGATTAATTACAGACTTCTGTAAGGCCCACTTTCGGAATTCACTTTAACAGAACAAAAGCCGTAACGACCAATAATCCTGTCAGGAATTTCGGCTCGCCTTAGTTTTTTTATGACCAGAAAATGCGATATCAGGTTTTTAAAGATTGCTTTAAAATTTATCACAGACCTCAAAAAAAAAATCACTACAGAAAAACTCTAAGTCTTGGTGAAGGGTATTAAGGGTTCAGGGCGACCGAATATACTTTGTTGTTTTTATAATATGTTTAAAATATTGAAATCTTTAAAATTAAATAGTATTTTCAAAAAACTAATATAAAAAATTAAAAAGTTTGGAAAAATCACGTTAGATTTGTATATTTATATTTCTTAACCCTGGATGGTTACTGTTCGTCGAATCGAAGAAGCTCATTTACATTACGCTATTTTTTCAACAACGTTAACTGACGACGAAAACTTTTAAAATATTATAATAAATTGTAAAACAGAAAGACAAAAAGTGTTAAAATTCGTGTCAAATTTTGAGAGAGGAGAAGAACTTATATTTGTTATACCTTATTTTATTTTTTCATAAAATGCTTTACTAAAAAAAATTTTTGTTGATTTTTTATTTTAAAAATCGTTCCGCTAGAATTTTTTTAACAGCTCGTTGATTCGAGAGTAACCTCAGCGCTAATAAATCAAGGCAAGTTAAACTATCTTTTTGGCTTAAAATGTGTTTAAACCAACAAATCTGTATATCAGTGAACATATAACGCATAAAATTGGGCGTTTAAACTACCAATCAAAACCATATGAATTTGACAACATTTATCGTCGTGCTGCCACATGTTATTTTTTAACCAACATATTATACATGGGGCAATGATTTACAGCTGTTGAGTTTAAACTACATATACATTTAAGTTAAGTTCAAATTAACCAGCGTTTAAACATTCATCGACAAATTAGCCATTAGTGTACGAAAATGAAGAGTAACCTTTCAGGGTTATTTCATATTTATTTCATTCAGGATTGTTTTTTTTTCTGTTGTATAGAAGCAGCTTAAAATTATGTTATGAAATATTTAATTATGCATACGAAATATTCATACCACAAATATGAATATTTGTATGTGTAAAAGTTGTCTGTATAATTCATCATCATCATTTATTAAAAAATTCATTTCACAGGAAAATTAATATTTTTTTCTGTGTAGATTTACAAGTTTATCATAGAATATTTCACTACCACTTAAAAACTTTAAAAAGCATTCCGAAATTTATAAAAAAAATTTAAATAAGTATAAATTTTTCCGTCTTTTCTCTAAGGACAAGCATCTAATATTTGTTCAGCTTTAAGTTTTCCATGCCCATTTTACTTTTCACTTTAAAAGGAAAGGCAACTGCGCCTTGCAGGGGTTAAAAACAAAAAGCAACAACAAAATTATTATGCATTACACTCAGTCTATTGTATGTGAGTGTAGATATTTGTATAAGTATTTATGCAAGGTGTGAATTCATTCAGAAATCGCCAGCAACAAAAAACAAAACATAATAAATACAGCAACAACAACAACAGCAACATCAATAGCAACAATTGTAAACAGTAAACTAAACTATGGAACGATTTTTATATATTTCTGCACCGTTAGTTCTGCTGTCAAGGATAACAAACACCTCATACACACAGAAAACTCAGGTTCACACCCACAACGACATGTTTAAGTCTACATACACACACACACACACATTGTGTGCACACTACGTACTTTGTTGTAGGAAATTGTGTAGTTTCTACTCCTATTTAGTCAGTCTAGAGTTTTTTTTAGATTCTTTCTCTGCTGCTGCCGCAAATACTTTATTGTAGTTGTTCGCAATGGCATCTATTTATGCACCTGTAAAAACTAAACATCTGTGACAATGATTTTAATGTTTTATGTTGTTTTTTTTTTGTCATTGTTTGTCTTGTTTTTAGGAAAGTCTGGATTTTTTTTTTGTCTATTCTAAAGTTTTTTCGTCAGAAGAGAATGAGAAAAAAAAATACATTGAAGAACTAACAAACACCTTGCAAAAGAAAAACACCTACAGACAGTCTGAGATACGAACAAAAAACTTTTCAAATAAACTATAAAGCCTTTAAAGAAACTTTTCAATGTTTTCTTTTTACAACAGAAATTGCGCTTAAAAAAATATTTAGCTTTTCTATTTTGGCGTCGTCTATTCATAAATTATATGAAGATGCTGCAGAGTGTGGTGTTCAAGGCACGAGTGTTTCAAATACTTTGCACAAATAGATGGCTTAAAACTGGCCTCCATTGCAGCAGCAAATGTCTAGCAACTACTTCTATTTCTAAATTGAGATATGTATATGTACGTAACAATTGGCCTATTTACAGGGGAAAATACGCCAAACAGCTTGTCTAATTTCCGAAAAAAAATTATGCCCATTGAATGGCATTATTTACAAAAGTAAGTGACTAATTTTCATACAAAAATAGTCTTTATCTCCAAACAGATATATATGTGATTTTCGGCCAAATCCAAACCAAGAAATAGCAAACACAATTTTCACACAGAAATATGGATTTTTATCGTTGATGTATGACAATATATAACGTTTTATTTCTAGAAATAAGCGTTCAAGCTTAATGTGGGCACCTGCCGTTCGGCCCAGCCTCACAGAGGTCTGAGCCCCAGGGGACACAACAATTTTACTATCTCTCCTATTGGCCAATGCCAGCACGCAGGCGGCAATTTTACTACATGATTACTGCTTGCTTAGGAACTAAAGCTGCCTTTTCTTTACTGCAACGCAGTTTTTTTCTGTTAGCACAAGCTCAAAGAAATATGCAGCAACAGCTGGTCTTTTTTCTTTACAGAAAAATCACCAGAAGCCAATCTTACTTCCAGACAGAAATGTGGCCAGCACCTCACTTGATTATTAGGTAAATAAATGGTGAGTAGTTGGGTTTATATCTAGATAGAAATGTAGCCAGTAAGTAGCCTTACTTCTAGACATAATTCGGTAAATAGCTGGCCTTCTCTTTATACGGAAATATGGACAGAAGCAGACCTCAGTTCTTGACAGAACCATTACGGCTATCTACACTTATTTATAGACAAAAATATCACTAGTACTTAGGTTTATTTCTAAATAGCTTTATAGAACGTACTTGTAACTAAGAAAGTTTTAAAATCATCACAATGGACCATATTGGTCTCTGGGCGAGGGTGTGAAGTTTGCTTCACACCAGCCTTTCTAACCTATAGAACGTAGGTGGCTTTATTTCTAGATAGAAATATTTATATTTCTAGGCAAATAAATGGCCAGAAGTTGGACTTGCTAATATACAGAAATATGACCAGTATTTGGGCTTACTTCTAGACAGATTTATAGCCAGCTGGTCCTATTATTAACACAAACCAGGAGCTTATGTTATTTTTTAACTCAAATATGAATCTTAGTTGATATTATTTCGTGATAGGTATATGACCCTTAGTTTTCTTATTTTTGGACAGAAATACATATTTCTATATCTAGACAAAAATATGGCCAGTAGTTGGGCTTAGTCATAGAAAGAAATATGGCAGGTAGTTGGGTTTATTTTTAGATAGAAATATAGCCAGTAGGCATATTTTCTTCTAAACAGATTTATGTCCAGTAGGTGGCCTTCTTTTCAGACAGACTTATTGGCACAAATAGGCCTTGTTTTTTGAAAGAAATGTGTCCAGTAGTTGGGATTACTTCTATATAGATATATGGCCAGTAGGAGGCCTTATTGTTAGACATATATATGATCCGTAGAAGGTTCAGTTACCCTAGGAGAAAGGGAACTAACACTAAACTTGTCACGTGACAAGCCACTTTAACATTGCGATGTCCTACGAGGAGGTTAATTGGTACCTTTTTGACACTTTTTAACAGGTCACTGAAATAACCTTAATGGACACATCCAATTTCGATTAGAATAATGCCCGTCGCAGATATTGTTACAAATGAACCATGTCAATATGATAGATCCCCTTCTAATAAAGTAATAGAACTAGAGAGCATCAGCCACTACCCGCACAAAATCCAGTCACATGAATAGTTTTGTACCAATTACCTTTATTTTGGACCAACTACACTCTAAACACAATATCACCAGTTAAGTGATATGTCTTGTTTTCACCTATCACAATTCGTTCCTTTTAATTATAAAATTTTGTTCACTGTTCACGGGATAAGTAGCTTAAGAGCAATTGACACAAATTTCCCGCAGGGTACCTACCATATATATAATTAGTAGCTCATCCTATTTCTTGACAGAAATATGGCGCTTAGTTGGTTTTATTTCCTAACAGATATATGGCTCTAGCGTTCTTATTTATTTATAGAAATAAATCAATGTCTAGACAGAAATATGGCCAGAGTTGGACTTACTTCTACACAGAAGTATTTTCAGTAGTTAAACTTAATTTAAGACAGAAATATAACCAGTACTTTATCTCATGGTTTGACAGAAATATAGCTCTAAGCTAAACTAATTTCTTGACAAATAAATGGCCCTTAGTTTTCTTGTTTCTTGACATAAATATTTCTATATGAACAGAAATTTGGAAAGAAGTGGGGCCTTATTATAGATAGAAATATGGCCAGTAGCTTGCGATATTTCAAAACCATAATATGGTAAGTATCAGTAATTGTGTCTCGGTAGAAACATTAACGACAGTTGGGATTGCCACTAAATAGGAGTCAAGGCGAATTCATTTTTCAGGTGGAGTTGAAAGCACAGCTGTGCTACTTTTTGTCCTTAGTTAGAAAGAGAAAGGTCAAAAGCTGCTTGTGTTTTTGACATATCGATCAACGAAAGCAACAAATAAATACATTGCAGTGTTTTCGGTGTTGTTGCTTGTTGTAGTATCGACACCACCGTATACATGAATTCGCCTTGATAGAAGTATTAGTTATCTTCTTCCTTAGCCCCTTTCATATCACACGTTGCTCTTCGCTGATGCCTGTTTTTGTAACGACATTCTTTATAATATACAATGGCTACCGGAAAATAAACTTTAAATAGCAAAAGATAATCAAAAAGAAATACTTAAGTGAAACATTAAACAAAATAACAAAAACTAAATTTTATGATTAATTTATAGAAAGAATTTTCGTTTGAAACTTTTTTGCAGCAGCAATATTTTAACAAAATCATAAATATTCAAATTGTATTCCATATTGTTTTAAAGGAAAACAACGGCATAATCATAAATAAAAACAATTAAACATTGTTTCTTCTTCTGCTGGTCCTTGAACAATTCCAAGTTTTTCGGTTGGGAAAAAAGAAAATTCTATGAATAAAATTTTACACAGACATAACTCATCCTTGTTTCATAATTTTAGTTTCTTCCTTTTTTAAGTTGTTGTTGTTGTTATTTTAGCTGTTTTCTTTTATAAAGAAGACAACAAATGTCATTGTGTGTTGTCTTTGATAAATGATAATTTTCATGTACATAGAAAATATAAGGAATAAGGAGCCTTGGTTATTTTGAATACTTCTTCTTGTACTTTTTACTGGTTGGTTTTCTTTGGCTTTAGACATGAGTGAATTGTATCATTTATATTCCTTTTGGCCAATGTTGACACTTTGGGGAGCAAGTGTCATCGTACTAACATATATTAATTTAATTGTTGTTTTATACATTAGGTGTAAAATAAAAACAATTAGGATGTAGAAAATAATAAAAAAAAAATAATTTTAGTTGACAAGAAATTTTATTTAAAGCAAATTATTAAAATTAACCTAAAAAAGAGGTTAATGCAGTACAAGAAAATTTAAACTAAAAAGTCTTTCATACTCTCCAATAAGAGTTTGAACTTTTCGGAAATCGAATTTAAATGCGATCTGTGATTAATTCTGAACGAATTTTCATAAAATCTGACATACAAATTTCTAGTCAAGTTAAATCAAATGTGTAGCAAATTTTATGACAACATTTTTGTTTTTGAGGAAAGGGCTTAATATGAAACCTTTAGTAATTTATGGACCGAACAATACAAAATTTAGTAATGAGATCTCTTTTTATATGGGGTGATTCAAGTAGAGATACTTTTTTCAATAGCCTTTTTTTGACAGATCACGTGTGAGACGTGTCATGCTATAATTGCTGTTATTTTTGTTTAGTATTGTTTGGCATTTCATAATGGAAAGACTTACGCCTGAACAACGTTTACAAATCGTTCAACTTAATTACGAAAATTCACGTTCTGTGAGGAATGTGTTTTGTACACTTCGCTCTACTTATGGTCAACATAATCGGCCTACTGAACGTACTATTCACAACACCATCACGCATTTTGAGACCCAGCATTCATTATTGGATAATATTCGACCGAATAGACCACGTCTAGCAAGCCGTGAAAAAAATATAGCGGCCGTAGCTGAGAGTGTACACGAAGACCATGTAGAGTCGATCCGGCGCCGTTCGCAGCAATTCGGACCGTTATCGTGCCACGATGACCGACTATTTGATGCCTGAAATTGAAGCTCGTGATCTCGCGACATTTGGTTTCAGCAAGACGGCGGCAGTTCCCACACATCAGTCAATGGATTTATTGAGAGAACACTTCGGTGAGCACATAATTTCACGTTTTGGGCAGGACAATTGGCCACCCAGATCGTGTGATATCACACGGTTAGATTTTTTCCTGTGGGGATATGTAAAGTCTAAAGTTTATGCGGACAAACCTGCTTCGATTCAGGCCTTGGATGAACACATCACGCGTGTCATTCGCCAGTTACCAGTCGAAATGCTCGAACGAGTCATCGAAAATTGGACTCAACGGATGGACCATCTGCGACGTAGCAATGGCCAACATTTGATAGACATTATCTTCAAAAAATAAATGCCAAAGAATGTTCTTTCAAATGATAATAAACATTCCCCATTAAATTTGTATTTTCTGTGTTTTTTTTTTTTTTCTTTAAAAAAGTAGGGAACCGCGAAATGGATCACGCTTTATTTGATTTGAAAAATATTATTAAGTGTATGAAAAAATCCAACGTCCTGTGCTCATCATATTGATACTTTAGTTTTATACTCAATAATTATTGTTTTTTAATTTCTATTTTTTCAACTTAAATGGCAGGTATTTAAGTTTAATGTTTCTATGCTTTTCTTTTATAGTAAATTTAATATTTTATAGAATCAAACATTAACTTAAAAACACTTGTACAAAAAAGTACATTCATATTCTGTCACATCAAAGAAGGAGTACATTAGCGAGCATAACATTAATGAAGTGACATATTGAATGACACATCTCAATTTAGACTAGAGACATTTATAAATTTGTAAATATGCCAGTGCGCGTTGTCTATGTTTCACTTAAAATACATTTGTATGCTAAGAATGTTATGTATATCAGCTATATTTCATACACTGAGAAAATAATTGCTGATGGAAAAGCTTAAAAATTATTTGTTATTTAATTGAAATTTTCGATATTTTTCAATCCGGCTTAAGTTAATAATTTTTATTTAAAAAACCAAATTATCGTAATGAAATACATACCCAGCAAAAACTAGGTAATGACTTGAAATTACTGAACAACTTACTTTTCAATGACTACTTTATAACATTTGCATTACATAGAAGTAGTTAAGTAATGGTTTTCATATAATCTGATACATAAGCACTTGTTTATATGTTGATTAACGAAGTTTATAATTAATTCATAATAAAATACTTTTAAGGTTTTATTTATTCAAGTCTAATACAAATTGATTTTGAATACATATTTGTTCTTACAATTTGTTTTTTTTTTTTAGTTGTTATAAATGCATAAGAATTTGAATATGAAAAATTTAAATACTTAATTGATTTTGATATGTATTTTGAAATTAAAATTTTGAATAAAAACTACACTAATTAATCAACCAAAAGATATTATAACGATATTTTTTTTTTCTTCTTTATTCAAAAAAAATATATTTTACAATAGTTTGTGCCTCAGCGTCCTTTGGACATTATTGAGGCGAGTTGGCAACAACAAAATTCTTTGCTACAAGCATATAAAAAAAAGATAATTAATAAAAAAAAAAAAAATTATAATATATGATAATATATGATATCGATCTTGTATCATAAACGATAGTATTTAAATTGTACCTGTCCTTATAATATCGTTTTTCCATGAAAATATCATAAGGTTTTTGCAATCATATCGTTCTCTGGTTTATTGGGTATGAATATGTCCTTATTGCAGAATAGTAAAATTTTGCATTAGAAAGCAAATTAAGTTAACTACATAATTTGTTCGACAAGTTTAATTTTGTTGATAACAATGTGAAGTGTCTATTTGTAAGCAAACGTGGTAATGACTTATTTAACTCCCTATTTGTAAGCGAGGGTGGTAAGTACTTTCCTCCAATGACATCACCGTAATAAATTAATGAGTTAAAATACCAATGTATAAGTGGTGTAGAGTAGTTATATTAGCTTTTTAACTCATTACTTTGCAATGTAAGTTTTTGCTGCACGCAGAGAAAAAACATGATTACTGAATGATCACTGTGACAATTTTTAT
This sequence comes from Pollenia amentaria, assembly GCA_943735925.1. Lineage (NCBI taxonomy): Eukaryota > Metazoa > Arthropoda > Insecta > Diptera > Polleniidae > Pollenia > Pollenia amentaria. The sequence continues at coordinate 173,409,329 of OX031010.1, read as the reverse complement.
TCATATTTGCCTAATATGTTTATCCTAATAAACTTATTATAATCCTTGTTTAACTTGAACAAATATTTTTTCTCCTTAACATTTTTTAATTCACTATAATAATATAATATGCTGTTTTACATCTAAAAAGTTACCATGATCTAGCTTAACATATTAAATTATGTGAAATATTTGCTACTATAATGTATATATTTTTAACTGTACAATTAAAATCATAATATTAGCTGTACACAATAGGTTTGTTTGATACCATAATTTTTGTTCGCTTTAAAACACACTCTCTAAATGAGCAACCATTTATGGTCAAAACAAACAGTTTGTGCTTATAAAGCAAGTAAAATCTTCTTCCACGTCATTTTCCGTCTGCGAGAGTCAGTTAATCGGGAAACATGAGAGACTACAAAATAATTAAAAGTTTTTCGGGAGAAAAAGGCCATGCATGATTGAAAAATTAAGGAAATAAATTATTATACGTTTATTGAAACAGGTAAGTTGTATATAAATATAAATGTATGTATTTAATTTTATTTATAAATATATGCTAAGCTGTATATGTATGTATGTTGCAAAGTTATGTATGTATTTTTAATAAAACATGAAAGTTTTGAAATAAATATTTTTATTGGTTTTATTGTGAGGACCATGTTCAAATATACATTTTGCATGGTGTTGGGAAAAATAGAAAATAGAAACATGGTTAGGAAGATCATTTGTGTTTTTCTTCTAAACATAATAATATTTTTGAGACAATAATAAGCAATAAACATGTGTGACTATATATTTTTACAGAAGACGTGTTTGACACAATCATAACCACAAACATTAATGATAGTTTGCGATTGTGATTGTATCAACCATGATTTTTCTTTGCGTGTACATATACATGCATTTTAGTAAAATTATTTTTTTGGTCTTGAAAATTTTCGTTCAGTGCAGTTGACGTTGAAAGGTTTTTAGTTATAAGACAGATATCAATTTACTCTCTTATGTAAACAAATTATAAGAATCTATTTAATTATGCGTGATGTGTAATTCATATATTCAATTAAAATGTTACATACAAAAATATAAAATGTACGTCAGGATTTATAGAAAGAAACGAGTAAAAGTGCTATCTATATTTGGCTGTGCCGAAATTTTGAGTAAGAATATTTCAGGATTGGGTTTTATTTCTAAAAATTATATTAAGTCAATATTAATTTAAACGGACCTCACAATATTGTAATTCGTTACGGTTCTGGGCTTACAAAGGGGTGTTGCGAGTGTGGACTTTATATGGGGCCTATGGTAAATTATGATTCCTAGTTATATAAAAAGACTTTTTCCTAAATATAATAAGAATCAACGCATTCCGTAAGCAATTTATGTTTATTTATCTCAAAAAAAAATCAATTTTTAGGGAGGTTGTTCGACATTTGTGTTCATAACGTTTTTCCTACTAAACCGATTATACTGGATCTTAATTATATACTGCTTAGGAGCAGGGTTGTCAGATATTGTTCACCTTCATCGCCAAATAGTATATCGAAAATCGCCAAAAAAAAAAAACATTTTTTGCTGAAAAAAAATTTGACAAAAATTGTCAAATGGAAGTTTTATATAAAAATAAATTAGAGTGCTATATTCGGCTGTGCCGAATCTTTGATACCCTCCAGCGACAGAAGTGGGCTCTATATGATAAATACATACATATTATTAACTAAGCTTCACAAAAACGAACGTCAGCACTAAAATTGGTTGCGGTTTAGACCTTTATTAAATTATTGACCGGCAATAAGAAAGTTTTATGCGTTTCTTGTTAGAACTTTGAACTGGCTTGAGTAAATTATCATGATTCGTAACAGTTTTAGCCAAAATAAAATAATTTTTAGGAGGGTAATTTGTATTGAACCTATATTATAATAATTTGTATTGGATCCATATAAATTATGGAGCAATCATCCCAAAATTCTGAATACTGATTTCTGGTATTAAAAAAAAATAAATAGGAATAAATTTCAATACTGCAGTGTGTTTAGTATTAGCGTTAACAGTCTGGCCATATGAATCTTAATTGAAAGAAATTTTACCGCAATATCTATTATATTATATATCTGTTATGGCTTTAGGTGAATTTAATTATTTTTCCAAAGTGGGCTTTATGTGATTTTAGGCGCAACAAACTGTTTTCCGAGAGTAGGGTTTATATGGGGTCTAGTGTAAATTATAGACCGATCTTCAAAAAATTCTACAGTGTAATTTCTGGTTGTATAAAACTGTGACGTGCCAGATTTTAGTATGATAGCGTTATTGATTACGGTTTTAGGCGTATCCCCGTCTGCGAGTAGGGTTTATATGGGGCCTATGGTCAATTATATACCGATCTTCACGAAATTTAGCCGTATGATGTGAAGTTATATAAGGCAAATTCGTGCACTTAATTATGCGTGATATGTAATTCATATATTCAATATGTTGCATACAAAAATATAAAATATCTTGATCGAAGACTTACTTGGAAAGAGCATGTCAAAAAGAAACGTGAGCAACTTAAATTAAAAACAAGAAAAATGTTTTGGTTATTGGGCCCAAGATCAATCTTAAGCTTGGAAAATAAGGTACAGTTATACAAAACAATACAAAAACCTATATGGACATACGGCATCCAACTTTGGGGAACTGCAGGAAATTCGAACGTTGAGATATTAGAGAGATACCAGTCAAAAACACAGACTTTTAACAAATGAGCCATGGTTTATCAGCAACAAAAACATACACAGTGATCTTCGAATTTTAATGGTAAAAGATGAGATCTATAACTTCAGTGAAAGATGAATACACTAAGTAATCATTTCAATGTGTTAGCAATAAACCTGTTAGATGATACCAATGAAATCCAGAGACTTAAAAGGCTTTATGTTCATGACCTTCCCTTCCGAAAATTAAAAAAAATTTAATTTGTCAAATCCTATTTAAATTACAAAAGTCAAATTTGATTTAATTTTTTTTTTTTTTGAGTTTTAAGGAAAACTCAATGTATGTTATTTAAAAGTCATGAAATTTGCTTATTATTTTGATTGTAAAATAGATTGCAAATAAACAATTTTATAAAAAAATATAAAATGTACCTCCGGATTCAAAGAAAGAAACAAGTAAAAGTGCTATCTATATTTGGCTGTGCCGAAAGGCAAATTCGTGCAAAATTTTATATCATTCCGTGCATTATTTCACCTTTTATGTTAGTTTTTGTATCAACATTTTCAAAGGTAGTGGTTCCACATTTTGATTCATAGTTCTGATCCTACTGAACCGATGTTGCTGGATTTCAATCCCAAACTGCTTAGGACAACTACAAGCAATTTGAGACCAAGTTTGTTCTTTTCTTTTGCGTTTTTCGAAAGTGAGCATGTTTTCAACAGACGGACAGACAGACGGACATGGCTAAATCGTTTTAGAATTACTCAAGGAGCCAGAGTATATATACTTTATGGGGTCTTAGATGTATAACAAAAAAGTTTCACACGGAATGACAAACTTAGTATACCCTCATTCGCCACTAGTGGTGGTGGAGAGTATAAAAAGTAAACAAGATTTATTTTATCCTTATTGAATTTTTCTATATTTAGCCTAGATCTAGAAGTTATTGTTGTATTGTAAACGTTTAAAAATAAATATCTTACAACTTAAGGCTCAGTTATGCGAACGTTGCTGTACCGTATCTGTACTGTATCAATCAGCTGTTCGCTTTTTGGTATATGAAAAGCAATGCAAAAGTTTACCGAAATGTAATGTTCCGTAGCTGTAACGTTTCATTCTGTATAAAACAGAATTTCATACCGTTGTTACGTGACATTTGTAAAACAGTGATGGGTTGCTGCTATGTTAAATTGAATGGGGGTATTTTCGCTCTTTGTTTTGGTACTTTTTTCAGAATATCTATGGACTTTCAACCAAACTACTAACAATACATATATATAAATATACATTTGCTTAGATGTACAAAATAAACAAATGCATATGCACATACAATAGAAATGAGCTATATATAAAAGGCTTTAAACATTGTTTTGTCCATGCACATTTATAAAATACATATTTGTTTATTGTAAATGTATAATTTAAATATCAGATATTAAATTATTAATGTTTTTTAAATACACTAAATACTGTTTTAATACCATTTTAATCGCCTGGTACCTTTTCTGCACAGCGGTCACCATTTAAACCTTTTGATTTCCCATCACTGTGTGTGTTGTTTTATGTATGCTATTGCTTTTTTGTGTATGTATGTGAAAAACATATGACACGTTTCTAGATGTTTTATAAGTGCACCAACGCAGTGATGCATTTTGCGTTTTTAATTTTTGAGCCAAAACGACGATTTAAAAGGGCCAAAATACTTTTGAAAGGGCCAACATTTTTCACCAGAAATATCCTGCGTATATAGTGGCCAAATAGAATCAGTGATGCTGGCTTCTGGTTAAAAACAAATCAAAACCAGTGCAATAAAATAACACGTTCAAAATGGCGATGAATTGTCCATATGTAAGAAGAACCAGCAAAAATTTTGCTCAACAAGCGCTTGCTTGGAACCCTATAGGTAGACGACGCTCCGTCGCACTCTTAAAAAACTGGATGAGAGCTATTGATGAGGCATTACGAAGCGAATAAAATAAATAAAATAAAGCAAATAAAATATTGAAATACAGTTGCACTATTGCGGTGCTATAGTCCAATACGATAAAAGAATGACAGTGATTTTTGGTACTAACTTTATATACATACATACTACCAAAAAATAATTTTTATTTAATACATGATAGATTTGGCAATACAATTATGAAATTTTTTTTAACAAACAAAGCAATGTTGAAAAAAAAAGTGGTGTTTGAAACAGTCGGTCATTTTCTTGTAATCGAAATAACGTGAAATTGAAATCGAACAAATTTTGAAAACTCTCCCATGTTCAAAGTTCATAAAAATATTGCCTTTTATACCTATACCTCATACTTTCAGTTACACTTTCCTCTACCTAAACTACTTTTGAAATCAGGAAAAGCTACGCTCATTATTTTAAAAATTCAATTGAAAATCTTCATCGATTTCAATTTCACCTGATTTTGTTTTCCAGAACATGGCCGAGGGAGAAAATTACATTGAAAAATGTACATTGTAAATGTAGTTAGTTGAATTTTGATCTGAAAGGGCCAAAATAGATTAGAAAGTACCACAGGGCCATCAAACATTCAAAAGTGCCACAAATGGCCCAATTGTGCCACATTTTGCATCACTGCACCAACGTGCTAGCAGTCCGTTACAGTAAGTTACGGGTACAGCAACGTTCGCCTAACTGAGCCTTTAGGATTTGTGCAATCATTAAATTGAATATTGCAAGAATATTAATTTCAGACAGTATGAAAAATTAATGGAATTTGATTCCAAAAACCTCAGTTTTTAAAAGCTTGATTTTCTATGTAAAAATAAGTCAGAATATGGTAAAAAAAAAACATCCTATGCTAATAAGATCATGGACTTACACATTCTAGTCGTTCTCAGTTTAACAAATGAAGTTTCCCACACCGTGGCCTTTCGTAGACGGATCGTTGCCTACAGGGTCTTAAGTGTAATGACTGAAGATTATTGCTATTTTCTGTAACACGATAACATTGTTAAACTAAAACACTCTTTTTGATATAAAGTTTGCTTAATACTGATGCGCTATTTTCGCCTTTATCTATTTATGATACAATGGTAAATAAATCGTCCGGGAAATAGGTACCCTTCTTAAAAATGTTTCAACAAAGAAAATCGTGTTCAACGATTTAAGAAAAGGATATAAAACAAACGGCTTTAAAAATTTTTATATTTCAAATTATTAATGTATAAATATTTGCCATAATATTTGCTCTTTTTCGAAAATGTTGTCTGGGTTAGTACTTTTTATGAGTATATACGCATGTAATTCCGACAAAAACACTGACAAGTGAAATAAAACGGCCGTTGAGAAAATTAAAGCTAAATTAATGCTAATGACAAAGAATCTAGTTTATATGGATAACAGACCTAATTAGAGAGCTATTGTTTTTGCAGCTGTATAAAACTATAATTGAAATAAACACAAATTAGTTGGGTTGTAGACATATTTATAGATACATATTTGTACATGTCTATGTCTACAAATTATGACTTTGTTTTTTTATGACATGAAATTAGTGGGGATTTTTTTTTAACTATAATTGAGAAGCATGAAAATAAACAATTTAAATGGTATGTGACAATGATATGCCTGCTTAGTTTAAAAATAACTCAAGTAACTCTCGAACACTAACGACCTACACGATTTTTATAGAAAGACGATTGTAGACATTTTGCTATAATCGATGCGCAAATTTAGGAAATTTGACAAATTCAGTTTTATTAACATCAGCGTAAAGTAGCCGCCAAAACGTCAATACACAGCATCCCACAAAATATGGGCGGGATTGGAAAAGTGGGCGTGGTAGTTCCCGTACAAAGACATTATTGAAATAATTAAAAAAAATGGTCAAGAAAACAGCAAAATTTTAAATGTTTGGGCTCTAGTATTACCTATGGACACGTTTTATATATCAATATATTGGAAATGTTTAGCACAATATATTGCATTAAAAGTTTTTTTAAACATACCCATTTTCGAGAACCATAGATCTTCGCAAGTTTAAGTGTTATAATCTAAGTCAATGGTACATTTCATCACGTCGGTATATAAATCTGCCAAATCGGCTAAAACATGGGTAAGTTATTAGCAAAATACTCCAAAAATGGGCTAAATTTTAGACCTGTTATATGTCCTATGGATACGTCTAATATATCAAAAGATCGGAAATCTTTAGTAGAACATATTTGCTAAAAAAAACTCGGAAAATCGGTGCAGATACAAAAAAGTTATATCCAAAATATAATTTTTTTTTGCAAAATACCCATTTTCGGGAATTATATCGCACCATGATTAAAGGTATATAAGATTCGGCATCGCCGAATATAGCACTCTTACTTGTTCAAAAATATTCTTGATTTTTTTTAAATATAGTGAACAATATATACCTATTTTTACATAGGAAAGTTTTATTTTTATGGGAAACCGTTTTTAAAGGAAAATGGGATGCCATTCGTAAATATGAGCAATCTTGCAAGAGTGAAATGGCTTGGTTTTAACTAGTTCTTATTATCGTGACTACACTGTATATTCTAACTTAATTAATCGATCATAAGTAACTAAGGCCTTCAGTCCATTGCAGTGAAACATACCAGAGGGTCTGTTCCCCAAACAAAACACAAGAATGGAACTCGCAACCTCGCGCTGATCGATATGCAAAGCTATTCGTCTATCAATTGGCTGGTCGCGAGTTAGCTTTGCCGTGTTGTACAAACAGGCTGTTATATTTATATTTTTTATATTGGTTGTGTTTAACATGCCTACAAGTTTAACTTCTATGAATTTCCCACATTTCATACAATCCCAATAAATTGTGGATCTCGACATGAGCAAGTCTCCTGGGCCGGATGGTATACATGCACTGGTCTTAAAGCAGTGCTCTTCGACGCTAACTCGTCCCTTAGCAAATCTTTCCAACACTTTATACCATGCCGGAGAATTTCCCGTCTGCTGGAAAGTTGCTAATGTAACGCCAATTCCTAAAAAAACAGTGGCTAATAACCCTGAAAATTACCGCTCAATTGCAATTTGTTCGGCACTATCCAAAGTTATGGAGAGTATGGTAAATCACCATCTTGTAAAATTTTTAGAGTCAAATTACCTACTAAGCGACCGCCAGTATGGCTTTCGTAAATGTTGTTCTACTGAAGACCTACTGGACCTGTTATCAGAAAAATGGTGTCGTTCCTATCACCATTTTGGCAAGAGTAAGGTAATTGCTTTAGATATTTCCAAGGCGTTTGACAGAGTCTGGCATGGTGCACTTTTGTCCAAACTTGTTGCGTCTGGTGTCGGTGATAATTTCTTTTGAGCTTCCTCAGAGATCGCACTATACGGGTTGTTATAGATGGGGTTTCATTAAACGAGTTCAAGATTTATTCAGGGGTGCCGCAAGGCTCCGTTCTTTCTCCTATTATATTTCTTATTTTTCTAAATGACCTCTTATGTCAAACTTCCAACCATATATATTCTTTTGCAGATGATAGCAACCTTTGCCATTCGTATTCATTTGATTACAGACCAAGCGTGTCCAAAGTTGGTGCTATGAGACAGAACATGAATGATACGCTTGGCCGCGACCTAGACATAATCTCAGAATGGGGTCGTGCAAATAGGGTCGAACTTAATGCCCGAAAGACCCAATGTTGCGTTCTGGCGCATAAACGCGCGACGGATCAAGGCGCCTCATCTGTATGTATGGGTGGTATAAATATTGAGGAATCAGAATCTCTTGATGTTCTGGGCATGAGGATAAAATGTGATGTCCGATGGACAGAATATATATTTAAGGTGTCGAAAGAAGCATTCAATTGCCTCGGTTTTTTGAAACGGTGTAAGATATACTTCACTCCATCTTATCTCCTTACTATTTATACCACCTTTATCCGACCGCGAATGGAATACAACTCTCATGTGAGGGCCGGTTCTTCAAAGTCTATTTTGGAGCTTCTCGACCGCGTGCAGGAGAGGGCGAAGGTTCTCATTGGCGACAGTAGGGTATCCAATTCTATTGACTCACTTGAGCACCGTCGCCATTTTTGGTTGTATTTGCCTATTTTATCGTTACTACAATGGGATGTGTTCTGATGAAATCAGGGATTTGGTTCCCGAAACCCATAGCTTTGTTCGTAATACACGTTTTTCCTAAAGAGCACATCCTTTTGTGGTCGATTGGCCGGTAAATCGTGCAACGCATTACAGGGAAAATTCGTTTTTTGACCGGACTGTTCATATGTGGAATAACCTTCCTGCTGAAGTCTGCCCTCTCACTTTTAACATGAATAAATTCAAGTCGAATGTTCACAAGCACTACTCCCTCTTTCCTCCTTCCCATAACCTATTTTTCTAGTTCGAACACAATGCAACGCATTAGTAGGGGTCATCCCCTGACTGCTGCTCCAAACCAAAAAAAAAATAATTAAGTCGCGGAATTTACTCATTCCACTTAATTGGTAGTTTTTGACAGATAAAGTGGCTTACAAATCAATTTGTAACTAAGCACTAATGGCTCAGAGTCACTTTCGACTAGATCTTTGTACTTTTATACTAACAGGTACTATATTTTGATTAGTACAAGGGCATAACACTTAAATTTTTTTTTTATTTATCTGCCAATCTCTATCACAAAAAAATTTGTGCAGAGTACTTTTTATTCATCCTTGCCTTCCAATGTTTTCTATCTATTACCTACTCCGCATATCTTTCCAAGCAGGAGACCATTAAAATAATAATGAGAAAAAAACACGCTAAAATCTTTACTAATTGTTGTTAAAACAGAACAAAGAAAAAATTCGTTTAAAATAAAAGAAGAAAATTTTATTAGTTAAAATTTATGAGACACGAGGGGCCAGGTTTATTACTTAAATTAAATGTAATTTTCAACACCTTTTTTTTTTTTGTTTATTCGAAAACAACAACGAAAAGAACAAAAAAAAATCGTCAAAAATATTACAGATTTTAAGCTCAAGATATGACAAACATTTATGATATAATTGCGTGTATTTTTGTTAAAGTTTGGGTAATTAATTTAGCGTATTTCTTCTTCAAGCTTATTTGAATTACAGTGAGTTTTAAAAAAATCAAACTATAACAGAGTTTTTCTTTTTATAAAAAATCTTCGAGCAAAGAAGCAATAGATTCAACAATATTTTAAACAGATACAGTAATACGCGTGGATACAATATTTTATACCTTGTATACCAATATTTGTTCCGAATTTGGGTGCCCGGTAAGTTAGTTGGTAGTGAGTTAGTCTACCAGTGGGAGCGTTACGGGTTCGAAGCCTGGGTTTCTGCAATAGGTAAATTAAGTTAACATTTAATTTGTAATTGAATTTGTACCGCCTTATGCAAAAAAGTTCTGTTAAAGTTCGCATTAGCTAGCCAACACTTTTGCTGGGCTTAATGTGTTTTGGCTAAGACTGGCTTTTACAACGTTATTCGCGGCTATGTTCAATTCTTAAATGTATTTTGAGTTAGATTGTTGTCTTATATTTAATACGAGTATTTACTAGTGTTTGCCCAGTTGTTGGAACTTATAAAAATATGAGAATATATGAATAAACATATTTCGAGCATTTGTTTTTTTCGTCTTAGTTGATCGATTTGACCAGGAGCCAACCTCCGGTGTATGCGTTCTCTTCCACTCAAGTGCGTGAATGTTTCATTTAATGTTGTTAGTTCCGTAATATAAAAAAAAATCAGAAAGTACAAATCTAAAAACAAAAAATTACCAAAAATTCTCCTCTTATATTTTCTCAAGCACTCTCGACTCTGCACTCTGTTGAATTTTACGTTTCTAGGCTCAGTATTAATAAAAATTTCAAGTGAACCAGTAAAAGAACGAAAAAGTACAAAAAATATCCCTCTTACCGATTTTAATTCGTTCAGGACCTTGCATGTTTAATATTATATTGCTAGGTCCAATACCAACGGAAATTCAAAAAGTAATAGTTGAAGAACAAAAAAGTTCCAAAAAGTTCCCTTTTATAGATTATCATCCACTCAGGACATTGCATGTTAAATTTCATGTCCCTACACTCATAAAATTATAACAGTAACTGATTGTGGGTTATTAAATTCGTTTTACGTAGTGTTAAAATTAAGTAAAAATATATTTATTTTACGAATAACTTTATTTTTAATAAAAAAAGCAACAACTGTTAAATCTTACGGAATTTATGTAAAATTCATTTATTTTAAATGAAATGTAAATAATCCGTTTTTAAATAAATTTTTAGTTGCTTCAAATAAAATTTCCTGTTGAATTTACCTACATTATATTTTGAGTGCAGATCCTACTAAACCGATGTTGCTGGATTTCAATCTCAAACTACTTAGGATAACTATAAGCAATTTGAGACCAAGTTTGTTCTTTTCTTTTGCGTTTTTCGAAAATAAGCGTGTTTTCAACAGACGAACAGACAGACGGACATAGCTAAATCGACTTAGAATCATTCAAGGAGCCAGAATATATATACTTTATGGGGTCTTAGATGTATAATAAAAGAGTTTCACACGGAATGACAAACTTAGTATACCCTTATTCGCCACTAGTGGTGGTGGAGGGTATAATAATGGGAACACATTAGGAAGACTGGCGAAAGAGTGAAATTAAATAAATTTCAAGCAATTCAACATTTATCGAAAAAGTGAAAAATTTCAAGCTATTCGACATACGTACGTGTTTCTTTTATATTGACACTCACTGTCTTTGCCATTTTTCTCCTTAATGATTTTCTGTCTGGTAATTAGTTGCAAACATTAATTTAGGTGTGAAGCCTAGGAAATTATAAATATTTTTTTTTTGTGGTTTTTAATTAAATTTCATATATTTTGTTGTTGTTGCTGTTTGTGTTTCACTCACTGCTAATGGTCATTTGTTTTAACTGCCAGTTTTAACACTTGTATGTACATACTATATCCATCCCAATGCCCATTCAGCTTTTCGTGATAATTTTTCAATTTTACTTAATTATGTATGACTGCGCGTTTTTTTCTTTTCTTTTCTTTCTTTTTACGCCTTTCTTAATTTATGTATTTCTGTGCAATTTTTATTTTCCTCTTCCAGCTTTAATAGCAAATGAAATCATTAATTTTTTCAAATTGATTTTATTACATTTCTGTTTTTGTTTTGAGTATTACGTAAAAATTTTTTTATAAAACGTATTAAAATCGGTGTTTTTAGTTCATAGATAATGAAAACAAACATGAATTATATACAATTAATAAAATACGCAGTAACAAATTCCGTATGAATTATTTCATATAGAAAATCTTGCACTAAATCAAGTTTAAAGTTGCAACCAAATTGGTGCAAAAAATATTACAAAAACAAAAAAACCCATTGAATCAAAACTGAGGCAACATGTGTTGGAAAATTAACAGATACGGATGTTATTTATCAAACTCATACGCAAAAATGCAAATCTCGAAAAAGAGGGAAAAACTTGACTGAGTGAAATATATCATAGTTGTGTGAATTGATATGTGTTTTATAAAAAACATGGGGAAGTTTTCAAGATAAATTAGCGAGTGTAATAAAGTTCAAAAAAATGTTTACAAAATTAGAGTACGTCATGGCAAATTCTCGAAATGAATTTGTAAAAATATAATTTGCACATTGGTATTAAACTGTACAAAGAAAGCTGTATAACTGGAAATTAATCCGTTATCCATTTCGTAGTCTATTTGGCAGTTAAAGTACACTGCAGTCAACTTTAAAATCAACAGCGTAGAATACACATTGGTACACTCTGTAGTCATTTTATGTAGTCTACTGTTTTACTACATAGCTCTTTAGTTAACTTCGTAGACATATAGTAAACTACTCTAAAGCGGGTCGGTCTTTACAAAAAACAAAAAAAAAAAAAAAAAAAAAAAAAAACAGCTGTGGCAGTGAAGTGAAAGATACGTCAATGACGTTTCCTACACAAGAGTTTTCTTTCTTGCCACACCGCAAAATACAGAAAATTTTTTATTGTTAAATATAGCGCCGCCATTAAAGTCTAATCTCATCATATGGCATATCGTTGTTCATGTCTTGAATATAGCTTCATGTAAAACGCAATGCAACGCCAAAGAATAACATTGAAAACACAAACAATGTCATAAATATTTTGTAATTTTGTTGTTGCTTTCTACAGAAATTCATGTACCGTTTTAAAATTTTCAACGCCACAAGCTATGAAGCGTTTGAAATTTTAAAGGCAGGCGGGCATGAATAAATTTCCTTAGAATTTCACAAGGATCAAGGGCCTTAGATGTATATTAAAAAAGTTTCACACGTAATGACAAACTTATTATACCCTCATTCACCACTAGAGGCAGAGGGTACAAAAATCACATAATTTTTTAACATTCAAAATAAAACAAAATAGATGCAAAATTTGATCTTTACCCGGCGTTTACACATGCAAGTGCAAGTTCGATAAACTCAATACACTCACACATTTTTACTAACACCATCACATTTTTCGCACTTGCAGCCCAACTTGCAAGAGAATTTGCTTGCAAGTAAATTTTTGACACTTGCAGCAAGTAACAAATAAAGAAACAGTGTTACCGTGAATGCTTTTGGTATCAATTTACTAGTACTTATAAGTATTTATTTCAACTAAATTGGGCTAGGGGTTGTCGAGCTATGTCAAACAACAGGGCCTAAAACGTGATAAATTCCCCTATACGATAGTACTAACTTCAAATCGATACTAACTTCAAATCGCAGGTAAGAAGACAAAACGAATGATGCAGAAATTCTTCTTTTTGGGTCTAATTTCACATACAGTTCACAGAATTGAGTTGGCAAATCATGTGTTGTACTGTGTTAGTAATATAAAAATTATGTTTATTGTTGATTTTCTGTGTGTTTTTAAGAATAAAAAACAAACAAATAAACACTACTACAAAGCAACACATCTTCATTGTATTTTAAAACATAAGTTGCAAGCATTTAAAAAAAAAAATTTTTAATCAATATATTTTCTCGGAAAATTTTATGATATAGGTAACTACGGCAATACTGGATTCACATATTTTAAAAATAAACATAATTTTGTCATCAAGATGGACCAAAAATAAAATAAAGAAATAATTAAATTATTTATTTAAATTATTTCTTCGATATTTTCGTTGATAATACATATACACTACTTGCAAGTAATTACTTGCATGTGTAAGAGCAGGGTTAGTTAATAAAAAAATACCGCAGCTTTAACTCGATATCGTATGCGGTGATTAGACCCCAGATCTATTTCAAAAAACAAGGTGTTAATTGATTTCATTAAATATAGCTTAGGTTTTGATAATTTCCAACAACAATTCTACAAGTTTAAATTATTTTATTTTCAACGAAAAATTGTCAATTAAAATATTTTGTTATTTAATTAATATTTTTATTAAATATTTATTGCAAATCAACTAAAATGTTAATTAAATCAAAATTAAATTTTTAATTTTCTTTCAACTAAAAAAATAATTGATTCAATTATCACATTAGTTAAATTAAAATACTTTTTAAACAATTTTTTTAATCGATAAAAAACTACTGATTATTTTTTCTGTGAATAACATCGAACAACTAATAAACAAATTCAAATGTGTTTTATTATTAGAAATCTAACGAAGAAAAAAAGAAAAACTAAAACTGATAATAGGAAGTGATAGGAAATCGAAGACAACATTTCGATAAGTGCATTGAAATGAATTTGTGTGCGTGTGTGTGTGTGTGTGTAAATAAATAAATTTAAGCATAAAATACATACATAAATTAATTTATTTATCTTTTCCTTTAATATGAATTTCTTTAAAACATTATTGTATTTCCTTCAGTTTGTTACTTGATTATTTATGTGAGCCAACAAGAAACTGTCTGTCTGTCTTTCTGTCTGTCTGTCTATTTTGTCATTGATTTCTAGTTTAACAATTTATCTTAAAGTTTACACATGAATGATTTCAAAAATTTTTATGTCAAGAAAAATAAAAACTAAAAAAAAGAAAAAGACAAAGACAACGGCAATGTTTAGAAAATATTCGTGTAATAAATTTATGTTTTGCTATTAATTTTATGTTAAAGCACTCACTCATTCAGATATTAAGATACATTTTACAACTTACACAAAAATACACATAAATACTGAATTGTGTACATCTGTTAACATTTGTTTTGGCGGCGGTTGTGTTTGTGAGTGTGTGTATATGATTTTATGTGAATGTTTGCTAGGTTGTCTATTTGGTCGGTCTGGTACGGTTCGGTTGAATGGTCATGGTTTAACAAATGTTTATGCATTTTTCGTCCACACTTACTGACTTTTATACTGAATTGCACTCTTTTTGTGTCGTTTTCTTGGCCGTTTTTCGTTTCTAAATATGTAATGATGTTTGGTCTGTGCACATTTTTCAAATATGGCTCTAAACAGTTTCGACTGGTTACTCGCAACATTGTTTTGTATAAATACAACTAAATTGTGCATTTCAAAGTCACAGTTACACATAGAAACTTGTATCTAGTCACAAAAGCTTTCACATAAATATACAGTAAGTAACAAAAAAACTATACATATATTTTTTAATAACTTTTTACTACAATGTGGCGCAAAAAGCATCACCCTATTGGAAGATGCTATA
The DNA here is from genome assembly GCA_943735925.1 of Pollenia amentaria. Classification (NCBI taxonomy): domain Eukaryota; kingdom Metazoa; phylum Arthropoda; class Insecta; order Diptera; family Polleniidae; genus Pollenia; species Pollenia amentaria. Next base: position 173,394,032 of record OX031010.1, on the reverse strand, counting down.
ATTTTTCTAAAGGTCAATTCTGATTTGACATTTGTGAAGTAAACAGATATAAAAATTAACTTCAATATGAAATGGAGCACTATACTCCTCAAGAATGGGAATAGTTGTTCGATTGTCTGAGGGCTTCATTTCAGGGTCACCTAATCTCTCGTGGGGCCTTGCAGTGACCGGAAAGATCCCCCCATTTAACTGGTTTAGACTTATTTTTATAGAATTTCTTAAAGTCAATAGTGTATGTCAGGAAGCTTCACACTCTTTAAAGTCTTCAAAGAGAATTTCTGGCACGAATGCGGGAAACTATCGCCGCAAGTACTAGCCATAGTTGGGGGTAGTGCACTAAATATTGATTTAAATCAGCAGTGCACTATCACTAAATAAAACGGCAAGAAATTAGTTTGTACTCTTTTTTTTACCAGCTTTAGTGATGATTGGTATTTTTTTTTAACTACCACTAAGAAAAATTATTGATATTGCAAATTTTTTCCCTATCACTAAACGAAGATTGAATGCAAAAATCTGCACTCAATTCAAATAGTGCAAAATTTGTACTTGCAATCAAAAATGCTGCATATCAACAGATTTTATTTCAGCTAATACGGCCTAAAGTTCTATTTGTAGTTAAAAATGCATAGCAGTTAGTAACAGTTACTGTGTTGCAATATCTAACCTGTGATATAATTTTTTAAGTTTGTGTTTAACTTAATATTTTATGTTTAATGTTTTTTATGTGTGTCTACAACAAATTATTGTTCAATGTAATAAAAAATTCATTTCTCTTATTACGAATCCCTTGATAAAGTGAACATAACATTCAAGAAACGTTGGGAAAATATGGACTAAATGCATTTTTTACTACATATAGAACTTTAGGCCGTATTAGCTGAAATAAAATCTAATTTAATAATGCTTTTTATTTTTAAAACGTAATTTTATATATATTTTATATAAATAATAATATTCTCTCACTTTGACTTAAGTAAATTCCAATGGCAAACTGTCATTAAATTGAGCCTAATGAGTCGTTTCTTCGATGATGACATGTTTTATTAAACTGACTCCGATTCGTCATTTCTGTGATGCCCATTGATGACGCTTTTTAAATTTTTGACGCTGATGACAATTTGGGCAAGTGATGGATGTTAAGGCTTACATCACAGTGATGTAAAGTGTCAAAACGGAGACACTTGTCATAGTACTGATGTCAAATTACATCAGTGTTATGAGGCTTGTTTTATCAGTGTAGACCCCCGGTACATTGGTGGTACTGGTCTGACTATTGCTTGAGGCCTCTCTTAGTATGATTGTTGCAAAAAATGTTTTCCCGAGAACCCGCAAAATGGTCTTGTCCTTCTTTGAAGGAATACTTTCAGAGATCAGGTACTGGTTGTGATTTATAACCCAATTCGCGGGTAGGGAATTTTCATATGGAAACTGATTTTGCACCCTTGTGGGACCGCTCAGGTTCTGTAGGGTCCTAGCTGCTTTTGCTATTCAGTAGAAGCTGCTTGGATTGGATCCGCCTACTAAATAAATGGGGGAGGGGGTGTATAAATTTAGTCGGATAAAACTTTTGATTTGCGATCTGTGTGTGAAAATTATTCTTGCACATATCGGGGCATTTGGTAAGTACATATATTTACTCACCATGTGGAAGAGGTCCACCATGAAATAAGGTCATATGGAATAAGGAATCAGGTAGGCGTTTGTTACTGTAGAAAAGGCGTCCCTGTACAAGAATACTAATGTACTTGTTTAGCTAAATGTGATTATCTGCCACATCTGATTATGATAGATATAAAACGTACTACAATACATTTTGCTAAACATGAAATGATTTAAATCGTACACCGAAAAAAAATAAATTTGTTTTTATATTAGGAAATTTGTGATATTATTTCGAAAATTAATTAAATTTGCACCAGTAAACAAATTAATAGTATCAACTAAATATATTTTGATATTAACAACATGCTCTGCCCCGGGAGGGGCAGGGGGTTGCAGTTTCGATTCCTGCCTAAGACTCTGGTCTTCTGCAGAGAATTGTAGAGCTATGCAGGATTAGCATAGGAAAAAAATATAAGTATTCGTTTAATTCACTTGATTAAATTTTTAATTAAAACTGATTTTATTTTTTCTGTGTTTTACGACTGCCGTTACTAAAAAAAGAGAAATTTTCTGCATCTTTTATTTGATGAACAAGTTACTTAAACACATTAGGATATATATTCTTTACACATACAAGATGCCTATTATTGGTTGAACTGCAAAACAAATTCATCTCTACTTTAAGAAAGTTCTGTCATATGCATTACTTTTGTGACCCACCGTTTGGGTATTTAAATTTTGCTTTTACATCCATTCGTTTTAGCGATGATGGCTTTTGTTTTATTGCATTTCCGTAGAAAGTTTTTTCTTTTTGTTATACTTTAGGTCCAGCGTAAATATTAAGTGCAATTAACTAACAATAAAACTGGAATATAATAGCAATTATATATTAATAACAATAATAGAACAACTAACTGAAAATAACAATATGTATAGCTTCAAGCTATAAAAATGACTATAATTGTAGAAATAAGAGGTGAAAGGGAAACATTTATTTAATAGCAAATACTGTCCGTCAGTTTTTTTGTTATGAAGAAGAATTACAAATTCGCTTTTTATAATTTATTTATAAATAAACTTTAACGTTTCGGCAGCACAGTGTTGTTGACAGTTATTAGAAACAAAGTAAAACAGATCTGTTTTAAGTCAAATTTTAAGTTTGTTTAGCTTTTTGTGATCAATCATCAAAGTTTCCCTGTAAAGGAGCACATACAACTGGCCAGATAGCGGCCTATGTGTATTATTATCATGATACGATACTTTATAATATCCTTCTCTCAACATTGTGCCAGCCGAGGGACCGTGTATGTGCTTGTGGTGTTATTGTACGCTTTGCTGTAGTGAAGTTTGATACCGGTTTGTGGTGTTGTGTATGGAGCAATTTGCTCAGTTGAAAAAAGTTCTCAAATAGCAAACATCAGGGGTCTATGCATTAAAAAAAACATTATTTGAGAAAAAACCAATTAAAAAACTACACAGAAAAAATTATTCAATTTCTCCAATCACCAAATTTTTTCCAAATTCATATATCAAGCAAACAAATTGTTTACTTTGCACTTATTACCAAAATGTTTAAATAGATTACAAAAATCTTTAAAACTTTAAAAAAATATTTTCAATAAATGATATTTTGAATTTTATTTAAAAAAGTGATCAAAAAACTTTGCCATTTCAAACAATGTGTTAATTTATTTAAATAAATATTGACAATACCCAACAACAATTTTACATGTTTAAATTATTTTATTTGGAACGAAAAAAGTCAATTAAGATTTTTTGTTACTTAATTAAAATTTTAATTGTAAATTTATTTCAAAACAACTAAAATTTTAATTAAATCAAAATTAAATTTTTAATTTTCTTTCAACAAAAAAAAAATAATTGATTCAATTATCACATTAATTAAATTTTAATACTTTTCAAACCATTTTTTAATTGATAAAACACTTTTTTCTGTTTATTAATTATGTATTATTAAAAAACTTTGTATAACAAGCTGTATCACTATTCATAACGAAAAAAAAACACGAATATTCTTAACCCATACCTTCAGTAATGATTTTTCATTCAAATAATATAAGTAATAGGGTATTCATTCGGTTAACAGTTAATCGGGTAGTAGTTAATTTAAAATTGGCTTTTTTCGATTAACGATTAAACCGGTTAGTTTCAGTCGATTAATCGATTAACCGATGCAACCAAATTTTTAATATTTTGTAGTATTATAACATATTTTTCTGTTTTTAATTATTTGTTTTGTCTCATATTCAAAAGGAATATGTTAAGAAAATATTTTTTCATACAAACGAAGAAGGTGTTCAGCGATTATTATTTAAAATTACAAAAACAGCTTTTTGTTTAACGTTCTGTTTATATGTATGTGTTAAGTTATTTGATGCTTCTCATACCAATCTTTTGACAGAAATAACCGAAACAATTAAAAGTGTTAAACATTTAAAAAATTAAGCCAGGACTCTAATGACATAATGGAAGATTTTAATTGTTTAAAGAAATCAAGGAAAAGGACTGAGAAATTAGATATTCTGTATTATGGATTGCTTTCGATTTCTTCAGCATTTACGATAAGTGAAAGATTTTTTTCCAAGTGAAGTTTAATCAAAACTAAAGATAACAAGTTAGAGTACTATATTCGGCTGTGCCGAATCTTTGATACCCTGCACCGACAGGAGTGGGCTCTATATGATAAATACATACATATATATTATAAACTACTCTTCACAAAAACGAGCGTTAGCATTAAAATTAGTTGCGGTTTTGACCTGAATTAAATTATTGACCGACAATAAGAAAATTTTATGCGTTTCTTGTTAGAACTTTGAACTGGCTTGAGTAAAATATCATGATTCGTAAAAGTTTTAGCAGAACTAAAATAATTTTTAGGAGCGTTATTTGTATTGGACCTATGGTAAATTATGGACCAATCATCCCAAAATTCTGAAGACTGATTTCTGGTATTACAAAAAATAAATTAGAATAAATTTCAATATAGCAGTGTAATTAGTTTTAGCGTTAACAGTAAATTTCACAAATTTGTATGATATTTTTTCTGGCCATATGAATTAAGGTAAAAAATTTCACCGCAATATCTATATATGTGATGGTTTTAGGCGAATTTAATTCTTTTCCCAAAGTGGGCTTTATTTGGTTTTAAGCTGTTTTCCGAGAGTATGGTTTATATGGGGTCTAGCGTAAATTAAGGACTAATCTTTTTTGGCAGTGTGATTTCTCGTCCTATTAAACTGTGACATAGCGAATTTCAATTTTATAGCATTATTTATTACGGGTTTAGGCGTACTAAACGGCTTTCCGGGAGTAAGGCTTATATGGGGCCTAGTGTAAATTATGGACCGATCTCCAAAAAATTTTACAGTTTGATTTCTGGTCCTATAAAACTGTGACGTACCAAAGTTTGGTATTATAGCGTTATTTATTGCGGTTTTAGGCGTACTAAACTATTTTCCGCGGGAAGGGTTTATATGGGGCCTATGGTAAATTATGGACCGATCTCTACGAAATTTAACAGCATGATTTGCAGTCGTATAAAGCGAATTCGTGCAAAATTTCATGTCATTCCGTGCATTATTCCACCATTTATAATAGTTTTTGTATCAAAATTATCAATTTTTTTTTGGGTAGTGGTTCCACATTTTGATTCATAGTTCTGATCCTACTAAACCGATGTTGCTGGATTTCAATCCCAAACTGCTTAGGATAACTACAAGCAATTTGAGACCAAGTTTGTTCTTTTGTTTTGCGTTTTTTCGAAAGTGAGCGTGTTTTCAACAGACGGACAGACGGACATGGCTAAATCGACTTAGAATTACTCAAGGAGCCAGAATATATATACTTTATGGGGTCTTAGATGTATTATAAAAAAGTTTCACACGGAATGACAAACTTAGTATACCCTCATTCACCACACTGGTGGTGGAGGGTATAATAATCGGTTAAATGCTAAAAAAATTTTTAAAAGATTACTCTTATGATTTCCTTAAACTATTAAAATAACTAATAAAATTATTTTTTTTTTAATTACTACATTATATTTATGTATGAAGTAAAAAATATGTTAACATATTAATGAACTATTTTTTGTTTGCTCGTTTAAGTTCAAGACTTGTTGTTTGTTATATATATATTATTTTTTTTTTTTTTTTTTTTTTTTTTTTTTTTTTTTTGTAAAAAACTCCAAATAATAAATAATTAATGCATTTTTATTTATTGAAATGACTTAATTTATAAAACAACTTTATTAATCGGTTAACCGATCAATTACAAAATTAACCGATTAAATCAAAACCTCTGTTAATTAATCGAGCGATTAACCGATTAAAGCAAAATCTTAATTATATGAATGCCCTTACAAGTAAATAGCCAAATTTAAAAATAACTAATTCCGAATTTATAGGGGTGTCACTTACAGGTGACACTGGGCATAATTAACTACATTTTTAACATTCGTCTATGAAAGTGATCGAAGTTAGCTTCATTTTTCGCTCTACCTCTCCATCGGTTACCTCCCAATCAGCAAGAGGGTACAGTATGATGTCGCCAGGGTCATCTCTGGTCTCTAGAATTCCCATTATCGCTATCGCTTATCTTCGTCACATATGGGTGACACTGGGAATTGTCGGGTTAATGTTTTTTATTTTTCCAAAATTAAAATAATAAATGCGGTGCGAACTAGTGGCAAAAAAACTTTTAAGGTAATTAATATTGCACCAGTATGATTGTATGGTACACAGAAAAAAGTTTTTTATCAATTAAAAAAATGGTTTAAAAAGTATTAAAATTTAATTAATGTGATAATTGAATCAATTATTTTTTTTTGAATGAAAATTAAAAGAATAATTTTGATTGAATTAATACTTAAGTTGTTTTGAAATAAATTTTCAATTAAAATATTAATTAAATATCAAACAGTATTAATTGACTTTTTCGTTTAACACAAAATAATTTAAACTTGTAGAATTGTTGTTGGCAATTGTCAATATTTAATTAAATAAATTAACACATTGTTTGAAATGGCAAAGTTTTTTGATCATTTTTTTAAAATAAAATTAAAAATAACATTTATTGATAAAACAATATCCACAATTTTAGAATTGTTAGTAATCAATATAATGGTTTTGGTAATAGGTGCAGAATCAACAACTTGTTTGCTTGATATTCTGAATTTATATCAAATTTGTTGATTAGAAACAATTTTTAATTTTTTCTGTGTATGTATTTCGAGCTCGATTCAACATCACATTATTGTGCCCGTGCGCTGGAGTAATTTATGCCCTGCTTTACCTAAGCCTTTCCTACAGTAAAGTAAATTGCATTTAATTTATTTCCTTGTCCGTGACGATCAGCATTCTTTTTGGTTTTCTGGTTGGTACTCCTTCCTAAATTTCATGTCTTTAATTCAACAATTCGAAAAAAAATCGACCGAACCTTTGGCGAAACGACGAACACCGGACAAAAAGAAGGCTATATATTTTTTGTACGTGAACCGACCGCAGTCGCAGCAAACTTACTTGCAAACTTAGCTTTCCCTGAGCTGTTGCGGGAGGCAACCAATTCTGGCGCTTATGCAAGAAATGTCTGCAGATATTGCACGGTATGAAGGGCTATGTATTAATACTAGGGTATTCATTTAATCGGGCTTTTGCTTTAATCGGTTAATCGCTCTATTAATTAACCGAGGTTTTGGTTTAATCGTTAAAAAGTTAAAAATTTTGTTACATCGGTTAATCGACTGAAATTAATCGGTTTAATCGTTAATCGAAAAAAGGCAATTTTAAATTAAGCGATCAGTTAATCGGGTAGTAATTAATGAATACCGTAATTAATACACAAACACAAAAAGATAGATATCTGAGCGTGTGAGCCGTACGCTAAATAATGTTCTCGTTATATTTGGTAAGTTTGAACGTTAGATTTTCAGGGTTAAGCAAGCCAAGAAAGTGATTTAAAAGCATTCAACCACTGTAAGAACACATTAACCATAATGTGATTACTAAATTATAGCTAAAATTTTTTAAACATAACGTACTTCAACCATGTTTTTTCCTGCGTGTATAAATATACTTACTACATTCTGCCTTTTCTAATAATCAAAGCATTTGCTTACCTGAAAATAAAAATAAAAATATATATTGTTAACAAAATTGTTTACTGGGTTGTATCAGGTCAGAATCAATAAAAGTATTGCAAATTAAAGCGAAAAACTCTTCCATTCATTCATTCATTAATACCCTTCAAAGTTCAATTGGTTTCATTTGGTATAAGTTATTTTGACTTGAATTATTTTCTTCTTACCCACTAATGGACTTTTATAATTTATACAAAATGCATTTATTTTTTTTAATTAACCCAAAGTCTTGCTGAATTCTTTAAAAACAAATGCAATGTTGTCTGCATGTGTGAGTCCGTCAAAAGTTAAATGAATTTGATTTGGTTTTTTTTTCTTGTAAAAAATATAAATTACTTGTTTCTTATGCTTTTAAAGCATTAATTAAAAAAAAATATATTGTAAATGAGTTTTAATTTCAGTTTTAGTTTTTTTTTAATTCTTATTTTATTTTTTTTTCTTTTAAGTATAAAAAGTGCGAATGTTACCCTTGAACTACATTTAAATGAAACACATACATAAACTTAGATGTTTTTTGTTTTAAGTGTTTGGTATTATATTCATGACTAATTGTAGGCAAATGTACGATACAAAATTCGAAATGTATTTGGTTTCAAGTCGATTTTTTTTTATTATTTTCACACTCTTGGGCTGTATGTTAATTGCTGACTTCTTTGTAGTTCTTTATTTTTCTTTCTGTATTTAAAAACATATGAGTCCGAACTTTGTAGTTTCTCTATGAGAAGTGTAAACGTTTTTTAAATTTTTTTTTTAGAAATTCAAGGCTGATTTAAGCAACATGTATGATTAAATTGAAGGTGCGCATATTAAATAACAAGTGTTTTAAGAAAAATGAGGGTTTGTTTTCAATTATTGAGGGAATTATAAAGTTGAAAGATTAATTGTAAAACAGGCCAACCCCTAAAAGGTGTTTTTGCGGCTATTTAATATACTTTAGTACAGTGAGACCTCCATTATTCTTAATGGACCGGATTGTTCGTCTTCTTGATGAAAAAAATTCTCCGTTTTTTGAGTAACAATGTTGAAAAGTTTATTGTGCGCTTTTAATTAGATTATCAACCCTGTTAGACATTGTGACCGAAGTTGTTTTTATTCCATAGTTGCAATTCGGATCGAATTTGTTTAAGATTTCAAAAGGAAGCTTGTCCAGCCTATATGTAAAATAAATATATTTCAACCGGGTCCCTAACATATATGCGGTCTTTACAAACTCCATTTCAATCTACACCGTCACAGTTAAACGATCATCATTAAATTAACTCCGCTACCTCTAAGGTTTCGGAATATAAATACTAAAGTCTAAAGTCAGTATTGAAAAAATTACAAACTTAGAAATTCAGAGAGCTCCTAATATCGGAACTACAGGTTTGAAAACTGTTGTTTAAGCAACCTCCAAATGGCGTTTTCTCATGATGGATCTTAACTACTGGGTGTCAAACAGTGCGTTTACCAACCGCCTCGGTATTTGAGAGCAACCAGCTCATACAAGTAGCAATTTGAGTGCAACATCCGCCAAGATTGTACACCTGAATTTTGTGAAGGAGTTAGAGGTAACAAACTTCCAATGCTTTTGGAAATATGCCATCAGCATCTGTAACGTAGCAACAGCACTTAGCGATGTTCCGTCCCTCATTCCGAAATTCCCTACAAGTGGTGAAGGATTAGCTCTTCCGTTAGTTTTTCAGGATCTTTATTCCTACGACTTTGGATAGTAAGCCACAACCACCTCTTGATCCCCGAAAGTATCTTTGCAACAGAAAAACTCCCCGCAAAGACCATTTTCCTAAAAGACAGAGAACATTTCCAGCAAGAAGTAAACCTTTGGAGGCCTCAACCAATAGTCAGTCTGGTGCCGGGCTACTTGGGGCTACTGACTCCCGTGACACCCGATAGGATCTCTGGTCAGCCGCGACCTCAAGAGATCGTACTAAATCTCTTTGGATCTGTCAATTTAAGAATTTTTCCGAATCCCATGTATTCACCGCACCTGATTTCACCGAAAAATGTAACACTAGAAGGAAAAATAGACATAAGATAATCCACCACCGGGGTGTTTTGGAATTGCAGGTGCCTTATGTAATAGCAGCTCGAAGGCGCTGAATACAGAAATGCACCTAATACCAGTCGATATCCACATAATGGCTGTATCCGCTAACAGCGCAATAAGTCTACTTGTATCTGGTGAAACAGTCGTATGGTAAAGTGGGGCTACTAACCCTCTTAGATTCGCTCCTAACGAAACCCTAGTACTATGCAATATTTAAAATGGAGTCTAAACTTCTTTAAGGTGATTTTCTTTTGCAGACGGGAATAGAGAAATGGCAACGTTGTGCTCGGTTTTGACATAGCTGTTTACGTACACGGGCTAAAACTGATCTGTGGAGTGGGCTTTGGAAACTCAACATCAGCAGCTCATACTGTTAGCTCGACGAGGCCAGTATATTTCACGCAGAAATACTGACAATAAGAGAATCTTGCCTTTTGCCACTTGATGAATAAACACGTGGAAAGATTGGATATTTTTGATAGTCAAGCAGCGCTTCAGATCGTATTTCCCGTCCTTCATTCTAATACATATATGTAAAAATGCATTATCCCCTTTATTATCTAACAAGCTGGCGTTGTTCTCTCTGACTTAGCTACCAGCGCCCAGTAATTACTCTGCCAGTGAAAATGCAGATAATCTAGCTAAAGTGGAATCTGTCTGAGACATCTCGGTTTCGATGTTGGTTCCGCCACCTCTTCTGACCACCGAAAGGAATATCTCCAGATATTCACCCCTATCGTGAAAAACAAGTGGATTTTTTGTTCCCCTGAAATTTTTATTCCCCTCGAAGGGAAAAATGCTATCGTGAAACTACCTTGAACAATTTTTCACGCTATCAGATCTCAGTGAATGTAAAAAAGACGAAATATTAAAAAACCTTAAAAAAAAATTTGTTTGTTCAAAAATATACACGTATATTTTAAAGAAAAGTTAAAAAAAATAAAATAAAATATATTGCATTGGAGTGATAGTTTGATTGCAACATTAGCTTATTGCGCTTTTATGTAGTAAACAAATTTCTAAAATTCTGCTACCACTTCTTTTAAATGCTTCATAACTCCTTAGGCAATCGATCTGTTTTTTTTTTGCATTTTGTTGACCAATATACAAACATCAATATAAGTTTTTGCCTCTTTTAACGGATCTTGACCTTAAAATTAATTTTGTAAACTTTAATATTCGAATTATGAGAAGAATTACTTACATAAATGTTTTGTTCCCCAGCAAAAATAAAGTGAGAAATTCAAAGGGAAAAATGAACAAAGTTTTTTCCGCGAACATTTTTTTCACGTTTTATTCTCCTATGAATTAATTTTTTTCATGGGAGTTTTTCATGATCGCAAATACGTGAAAAGGGAACAAATTATGAGGGAAAAATTATTCACGATAGGGGTGATTATTTTCAGAGAACTGCGAGAAAATGGAGCAAATGGAGTACATGCAGGATTACTAGGAAATCGTGGCCGGGTTTAACGAGAAATAGTCGTCGTAATAACTGACCTACAATAGAAAAGATATTTCAAGACTGATATCAGTTTTATCTGGGCATTGGGCAATAGGAGAACATGCGAGCTGGCTGGATATCTCATTTAATAGGAAATTTCGCTGCTGCGAAATATGTACTGGGCGACCTATTGGAAGTATCAACAAACAGCTTCGGTTCCCTGATCGGATTCTTAAATATAACAGATTGGATCTAGTACCTTTATGCGATTTATGTCTATCCTTTGATTTTAGTATTGATATTTTATAATTTGGTGCGATCTTGTCAAATCGGGGTCTTACGAATCTACTTTTTTATTTCTTTACAGGTAGTAGGATAACGTAACCAACAAAGTTACCTGTTGTGCAGGGTAAAAAAGACGAAAACAATTGTTAGTTAATTCATTTGTTTTCCAAAAAATCTTTTAAAATTTAATTAATAAACCTACATAAAAACTAAAGATGTTATTTAGTCTTAGTTGACCTTTCTTTTTTTTATAATTAATTTTTATTGTTTAAGCTTCACGTCTTTTTATTTATAAAAAATTATGAAAAAATTAAAAAATGTTTGTCATAAATTAAATTCAAAAACCTATTTGTCATAAAAAAAATTTGGATTTTAAAATCGCTCGAATCTCATCACACGTTTTAGAAACGTTCCTTTTGAAAGCGATCGATTTTCATCACATACCTGTATATTTACAATAATGAAAAAAATATTTGGTCGAAAGAAAATTCATATAACATATGTATAACAATTTTTTAACTAAACTTATTTTTAAACTAAAAACTTACAAAAACATATTTAGTTAAACTTATTCTTAATCTTACATACTTATAATTAGTATTGCGGTTATTTTATTGAACTGTTAATGGTTTTTAATCCAAATTTAGATATTTTAATTAGGCTTAAGTTCATTGAATTTAATTTTCATTAAATTATTTTTATGAATACAGGAATTTTACAACGCGAAATCAATTAAAATTTTTTATTGATGATTTTTCATTCTTGACTGCGCTGAGATTTGAACCCAGGCGTTCACGGACAGGTTGCCCAGACTAGTTTCGATTGTAACCACACAATCTCTTCAGTGGGGTCTGCCGCCTTACTCACTCGACTATTGCAGCCGGATGACGTCAATAGTCAAACATCAATCTTTAAACCAAATGGTATTTCACCTTGGTAGATCGAAATTTGCTTTTTTGAATGAATGACTATCTATTTTTAATTGATTTACATGTTCTTCCTAACTTCTGTTTTTTCGTACTTTTTGTCAAGAATCCTTCTTGAAATCCAAAGTACATTTTTTTGTTTATCCTGTTTTTGTCTTTCTTTTTTCTTGGTGACCTTTTTCAGCACAACTTGAAGGTCAAATTTAAGCATAGCTCGTGCCTTAGCTATTAACAATAATTAGTATTGTTAGGCTTTAGTTCATTGAATTTAATTTTCATTAAATTATTTTTATGAAGTCAGGAATTTTACATGAAATCAATTAAAACTTATATTTATATCGTAACCTAAGGACTAGAACGTCCTAATTTTTATGTTATTTAGGTGCAAATTGAACCCTATTTTTCCAAGACTGAGATTGTTGTATTTATATTATATCTAATCTTTTATCTCTTAATAACTAAATTCCTATAATTATTCGCAATATCGTCGGCTGATAATTTAATTGTCGTATGTGTATTCCGATAGTTTCAAGTAAATTGAGTTTGAACACATTTAATTTAAAAATTGCTTCAGCAAATACCACATACGACATACTCAACACTCAATTTCTCGAAAACCGTATGAGGTATCGAATGAAAGATCAGGTCGGAAAACCTAAGGAATCGATCTTAACTCAAAACCGCAAAAAATCCACATACGACATTTAAATTATCAACCGACGATATGTTCTGTGTCTGCTTTAAAATGTATTATTTGTGTCGTTGGTGTATTAATTATGTGTAACATTTCTAAAATATACATATCTGCGTTTCTAATAAGTTTCAGTGTTTAAACCCGATGCTTCGTCAAAATTTGGATAGTGATTAGATTGATGACAATGATGTCTTAATGCTGTCTTTTTAGAATTAATGTCCCTATATTTTTGAGCCGATTTATGCCCTGCAACCCTAGTCCTTAATTTGTTCTTCGTTGTACCTATGTAAACATGGTTGCATCTTTCATTATCATTTCCCTTACAAGGAATTTTATAGTCAATGTTCGACATATCCCACTTACTAGTTCTATCCTTTGTCTTGCTAAATAAACTGTTCAATGTATTATAAGCCTTGTATGCTACCTTATATTTGTCAGTGTCAAAGATTCCCGATTTTTTTATTCTCTCCGAAACATTGGATATGTATGATTATGATTGGTATATCATTGGTTCTACTATACTCGTAATTCCTGCATTCCTATTACTCCTATCTTTATATTGATTAATTAATCCATAAATCAAACTATTTGTAAAATAGTTTTCTCTTAATATATTTCTAATTTTAATTATGTTTTTCCTGTGATAAACCTTGTCACTAATTGCATGTACCCTATTAATTAAATTTCTTGCAGTATTTTAAATAATCCTTTTACTGCGTCCAGAATAATAATTTAAAATTCTGCCTGATGCTGTTGGTTTTTGATACCAATCTGTTAACAAATTATTTCCCTTTCTTATTATTTAAGTATCTAAGAAAGACAATTTTGAATAACTTTCCATTTCCAAAGTGAATTTAATATTACCGTTAAACTCTTTAAATGTTTCTAACAAGTTATCTATCCCACATTCAGTAATAATGCAGAATATGTCATTAACATATTTTATTATTATTTTAGGCTTAATATTTAATTTTCCAATGGATGTATCAAGTAACCTTTCCATAACAATATCTGCTACAATTGGAGAAGCAGGAGATGCCATTGGAAGTCCCCTCAGTTGTGTATACACTTTCCCATTACAACCAAAGTATCTGTTGTCTTCTATTCAAATTTTAAAATTCTTAAAAAGAGTGCCTTGTCAATTTTCGTATATTCTTCTATTATGTTCCAGGTTTTCCTCTATTATTTCAAGTGCCAAAGTGACTGGTACACTAGGAAATAGCGATACCATATCCATAATGAAATTAACGTTTCATTTGTCTGTATACAATGATTCCAAAGGTTAGCGAAATATCGATAAAAATAAATAAAATTAATATTTTATAAATAAAAAGACCTCACTCAAGCTTAAACAGTAAAAAATAATTATAAAAACTAAAGATTTCAAATATATAAAAAAAAAAAAATTGTAAATATCATGCCTAAAAATACAAAAAAGTTCTAAAAGTCTTAATTGCTTCCTATCTAAAGTCCTCTATCTATTTAAAGAAAAAGCACTTCCAATTTCATTTAAAATTTTGTATCCCACACATTTGTAACGAGATACTAACTCTATTATTATATTTTCCTCTATGAAAATTGCTGTGAAATAAAACTCTATTATATATGAAACCAAAACACACAACCGACCGCATGAAAGAGAAAGCAAAATATTTAATATTTCAATAAAAACCAACAGCAGCAGCACCAGTAGCAACAATATGTTGTATGCAAATTTTAGTCAAAGTAGATAAAATAGAATTTGAAAAAAAAATATAGAAAATATAGAAATGGAAAAAAGTTTCAATTATAACACAAGCATTGTTTTAAAACGAGATTCTTTTTTCCAATATATTTATCGGTCTGTATAAATAACACTTAAAAGCTCTATTTATTTGACATGACTAAAGTCATATGCACACACATATAAATATATTGAATGCATCTGTGTATGGGGCATATGTGAGTGTAAGTTTTATAGAACAAATGAATTGTAAATGACCTAAATTTTATATTTAAGTGGAATAAAAGAAATGACACTTACACACATATACAGCCCTGGCAACAATAACAAAAAAGTTTATTTAATAGATATAACGCACAGTAGAACAATAAAAATGATGTAAATGAAGGAAATCAAAAGTTATAGCAGCATCTTTAATATCGACAACAACAGCAACATCATCATTTCCATTGTCTCTATTGTCAAGCCAACAAAGGCCAATAAATAGAAAATGAAGCAGAGGCGTCGGAATTTTTGTTAAGGGGCTTTCAGGAAAAGTGGAAGTAAAGGTTTGTTATTTCTACAATTTTTCTATTTCTCCTCAACGCAGCTTAAATTATATTTTATTCTATGTACATAGATGTTTTAAAGAATCTAGATAAGTTTAGAACCTAATAATTATGCAGTTATGTAATATATCCACTGTTTCCAGATAATTTTAATTCATAATCGGCAAAACAGGAAAAAAAAAAATAAGAACTAGCATTCCCTCAACAATAAATTTCAGTGTATTTATCAAAAATAAAAATTGGGAATTCACCATGTCATAAAGAAATCTTATTAACAATAAATTTCCCAAAAATAACTTTTGAAAATTGGGATAATGTTTTCGAAATCGGCAAAAATAAATAAAATTAAATATTCACACGTGTGCTTTTGTGGTGTTCTGAAAATCATTTCGTTTTGGTGTTTCTCGGTGTGCCTTCGGCAATCGAAAATCACACCGAAACACACGAAAAGCGGAACACAAAAATATCACACGTGTGATTTTTAAAGGCACATATGATTTGAAAGCACGTGATTTGAATAAAAGTGATTTTCAGAACAGGCCTGATTGTTAGGTTTTATTTTTGAAAAAGAAAATAATAAAAAAAAACAATCAACTTTACATAAGTATTTAATAAATAACTAACTTGAAACCATTAATTTCATAAAAGTAAATGATAATAATATCAAACACTATCGGATGCCCGTCGTGTGCTACTATCCTCCCATCCCCTTGTAATCCTATTTTGGAAAAAATGCAAAGCTTATGTTTCAATCTAAATAAGGATCTATCTATGTTGTGAGGCAGAAATTGCCCTCTACCTCCTTAAGCCTGGTACTCTGTTCAGTATTTCGTGCGAAATGTTGTCAAACTTAATATAAAAAAATTTCTGCGAAATACAAACGAAACAAGCAACATTGTTATTTTCCGTGCGAAACAAGTGCAGCTCATATTATTTCGCACGGAATTCTAAGCAACAGCTTATAATTTTTTGTAATTTTTTATTTGTATTTGTAAAGTGGTTTTTATAAAAAGCGTTTCCCAACGAAAAATGTAGAAAACAGTTAATAATAAAATTAAACTTTTTTGTTTTTTGACTTGGGAAATTATAAAAATAATATTGTTTTAATTTTTTCAATGACAATTAAAAAAAAACATGATTTTTGTTTACCTTCACAAAATATTGTTGTATACTTGCAACTAATAAAAAAAGTGAAGTTTGAAAATCGAAATATGTTGAACTAAATGCTTTTAGACCCAAACTGTGATTTTTGTTGCACATTTATTTTTTATGAATTTTTAAAGAACAAAAAATTTTTTTTTTCTTAAATTTTTATTTGTTTTTTTAAAAACTTCAACGATATCCCTGAAATTACTGGCCAAATTTAAAACAATGTTAGTACGTCTTAAAGATAATATTGTTAGCGAATTTCGGTTTTTTTTCTTAAGGGAATATGATGCACCATTTTCATGTTATTTCAATATATGTGCTGAAAGTACCTTAATTTTGGACATAACGGTATATCTCTAAAACTGGAGCTGATAGAGAAAAATGAAATGAATGAATAGATTTGGAATCAGCGACCTCAAATTAGTAAAAAAATTACACAAAGTTCCCGGCCGCACAAAAAAAGTTCAATTTTGATTTATTTATTTTTTGGAGTAATTTAGAAAAAAAAATCAATAACATAACAAGCATAACAATTCTTAGAGTAAAACGAGCAAACAAAAGAATAATTCATAAATATGTAAATTAATACGTTTTATTAATTAATTACAAAATAGCGCAGTGTCAACGCTTTTCAATTGGAAAATCCGACTACGAAAGAACGTTGACTCGTTGATTTGTTGATGTTGCAGCTATTACCAAAATGATTATACTGATTACTAAACATTTTAAAAATTGTGAATATTTTTTTATTCAATAAATGATATTTTTAATTTTACTTAAAAAAAAAAATTATCCAAAAACTTTACCGTTTTAAGCAATGTGTTAATTGATTTAATTAAATATAGGTCAGGTTTTACCAATTCCTAACAACAATTATACAAGTTTAAAATATTTTACTTTTAACGAAAAAATCCATTCAGATTTTTTGTTATTTAATTAATTAAAAATTTCTTTCAAAACAACTCAAAATGTTAACTAAATTAAAGTTATATTTTTAATTTTCTTTCAACTAAAAAAAATAATTGATTAAGTTATCACATTAATTAAATTGAAATACATTTTTAACAATTTTTTTAATTGATAAAAAAACTACTGATAATTTTTTCTGTGTAGTTTATGTTTTGTGCTACGAGCAGCCCTTGCCGAAAGTACCCAAGTGATCATTCAAAATTGGAACCACTGAGCCATGTTAGATGCCTTTGGATTCTACAATCCTTCGAACTTTCAATCTCTGATCGTTCAACAACATATCGTGAATTTTTTTCAATCAATTGTTTCTGGTTCAGGAACCTAAACTCGTCCTCCAGAACGTTCGGCATTTTTCGTGCTTGTACAAGTTCACATAGTATTTGTCAAGCTTCTTAGCTTTGGTTTGCTCGCGTTTTCCGCAACAAATAATGCTTTCTGAGCTCACGAACTTAATAACAAAATTTTTAAATTTGTTTTAAATTTGATTTTCTATGCGCATGATAACGTTCGAAATCGATGAACAGACAGTTTTTTTTTTTTTTTGTTATCTCTTCAAATCATGCGGATTCGGCTATCAATGACTGTCAAACTCGAAGTAAATAGCGCAGCTTATAAAAGTTGTTGACAGGACCCGAGTTTCCCTTTGAGTTGAGAGACGTGAAATTCCAAAAGTCAACCGCCCTCGTTAATTTTTTAAAAATTGTATCTAACAGGCCTGTTATGAAAATCACGTGCTTTTAAAATCACTTGGGATTTTGCGGTATTCTGAAAATCACACCGTTTTTGTGTTTTTCGGT
The DNA here is from genome assembly GCA_943735925.1 of Pollenia amentaria. NCBI lineage: Eukaryota > Metazoa > Arthropoda > Insecta > Diptera > Polleniidae > Pollenia > Pollenia amentaria. The sequence goes on along the minus strand of OX031010.1, from coordinate 173,375,685 downwards.
GCGCTTTCGCCAACTGAAAATCACATTGAAAAACATAAAAACGGAACAGCACAATGTCACACGTATAATTTTGAAAGCCCATGTGATTTCGATATCACGTGATTTGAAATCAAGTGATTATCAGAACAGGTCTGTATAAAAAGCCAAATTCAATAGATTTCTAAACTTTTTACAAAGTTTTTAAAATACATTGACACCCCCTTTTACTCTGCCCCTCTGCCTGCCAAATATATTCAAATAGTTATGACTACAAATTGTTTTTATATACATATGAATAACCACTTAAATTCAACCATTAAAAAGACTTTATAAAGAAATGTACGAGTCTAACTATAATAAAAAAAGAAGAACTTCTCGTAAAATACTCCCACATTTTGTAATAATAAAAAGTCCCGAAACAAAAGAAGTAAAATACAATAATTGTTTTAAATTAAAAGTTTTTATTTTCATACACTGAGGGGGCGGTCTGTGATTTCAACAATACATTTCAATTCAAGCATTTAAAATGAATTTTTGTTTTAGTTTCCTAAAGTTTTCATTTATTTTAACTCAACTGGAATAAAAAAACACGTTCGGTCGTTCCGTCTATTGTCTTTTAATTTTTTGGTGACGAAACATAAAAAAAGAGATAAATGTAGAACAATAAAATCATCATACAATTAGTATGTCAATTTACTTAAAAACTAAACATCGTAAAAAGTTATTCTTATTATAATGATCATTACGGTTATTATCATACACTTTCCCATTATCATATCTCTGTCATAATTATGTTTACAGAGCAAAATTTGACGGAAAACAAGTACATGGAATTAATATTGTAAGAATATTTAAACATTTTTGGTGTCTGTATTTTTTTGCTTGAAAGCAGTTACTAAAAGGAGTGGATTCTATTTAGTAAAAATTTTTATGAAGCGGATTAAAGCGATGAGCCTATGACTGAAAGAAATGCAGCATCTATTCGATTATATCACAAAAATAATTTTAAGATATTGTTCACATGCAGGTAGTGTAAATGTATTATCAACGAAAATGTCGAAGAAATGGCCGAAAGTCTTGCAAGTTGCTTAAGTGTTTACACAGTCAGTTGCAAGTTTATTTTTCAAATGTTCTCGAAGCGAAAACATCTTATGAAAAAAGCTTTATTTTTGGGTTTAAAAATATATTATCATGTTAACATTAACACGAAATTAATTTAATAATTTCTTCTTTATTGTATTTTTGGTACATCTTGATGAAAAAAATAATGTTTATTTTTAAAATATGTGTATCCAGTATTGCCGCAGTTACCGATATCATAAAATTTCTGAGATATTCAGCCAAGTCACAGAGAACAATTACGTTCGGAAATAGAATTTATTCCGTATTTTGATGCTTCCGAAAATTTCAAAAAAAGTTTGCGGGATGAAACCATTTTTGTTTTCATGAATGGAATGGGAGTTTTCTGTATCGTAAAGGCCAAAAAATGTATTAAAATTTACTTTATATTAATAAACAAATATGTTTTTTTCGGTTCCGAACGGAATTGTACTCTGTGACATGGCTGAATATTTTGATTAACAATTTTTTTTTTTATGTATAATTCCTTTATTCATAGATAATTTAACAGATTTATAAATTGATGCCCCAGCGCCTTAAAGGCTTTAAAGGGGCTAACGGCAACTTGTTTGATACTTTAAGAAATAACATAAATTTAAAAAAAAAAGTGAAAGAAACAAACAGAAAAAAATATTAAATACAGATAGAAGAAAAAAATAATAATAATAATGATATTTATGTATGTATGTACAATGTACATACATACAAGTTTAATTCAAATATTTACATATGCATATAGAATAAAAAAATTAAAAAAAATAATTTAAGTAGAATTCAAAATTTACATCAAAAGTGTTTCTATATTTTGTAGTAAATATTCTTTAATATGATTTTTAAATGTTGAAATTGCATTTATATTTCTTAAGCTTGCAGGCAATTGATTATATTCAATAGGCTCAGCATATGAAATTCTTTGCTTAGTTAACTCGAGACGGCATCTAGGGAAACCTAAGTTATAAGCGTGTCTAGTATATCGTTGCGTACGAGAAAAATTTTGAGCAAATTGCACAGATCGCTGTTCATTTTCTTTCAGTGTCTTGAAAACATAAATTAAAACCTTTTGTTTATACAATCCTCTTATAGGCAATATATTTTGTTGCATACCACTGAAACAATTCCAATGTAGAATACCTTAAATGTAGATTAAATACAATTTTCAAAGCTTTATTCTGAGCAGATTGAAGTGACTTCAAATAACTATTAACTCTGCAACCATATATAGCAGGAAGGTAAGTAACATGGGATAAATGAGTAATTTTGTTTCGGTGTTTAGTTTATTCCTAAATTTATATAATATTCCAATCCCTGGTGAAATATTTGGCTTCATTGAAAGTATTTGTTCATCCCATAGTAACTTTTGACTGAGCACAACGCCCAAGTATTTCACCATATTAGATTCAGATATAGCAATCCCATCTACATATACTACCATTTCTTTATCTTTTCTTAGATTATATGGCTTAAGCCTTACAAATTTAGTCTTAATTCTGTTATTATAGCCGCATAATATTCAATCTGTGTTTTTTTTAACACCAATGGGTGTTTATAAGTATAAAAAGGCATGTCATCTGCATACATAAATAACCTTCCGTTAAAACCAATATTTTTTAAATCATTAATAAAAATTTTGGATAGTAAAGGACCAAGAACACTTCCGTGTGGGACTACACAGGTTACTGGCAGCATTGTACTCTTTAAATGCTTGATATTTATGTTTAAAAATACCATGAAGATGTGTTGCTATATAGTAGTGTTTTTGTTTTGTTTCTTATTTTTATAAATACATAGAAAATTAGCTATAAACATAATTAAAGTACTAGTACTTAATTGATACAAAAGACATCCAAGGTAGCACTGTTTCTTTATTTGCCATTGTGCTTGCTGCAAGTGTCAAAAATTGACATGCAAGCAAATTCTCCTGCAAGTTTGGCTGCAAGTACGAAAAATGTGACGGTGTTAGTAAAAATGTGTGTATTGCGTATTAAGTTTTTCGAATTTGCACTTGCATGTGTAAACCCCGGGTTAAGACCCGGATTATTGGATGTATAATCTTAAAATACATTTAGTGAAAACTAATGTTACACAAGCAGCATTTCAAACATGCGACAATCGTCGATAAAAGTCGTTCGATCGCTTTCAACTCGTGTTGTACACTCATCACATTATTGCAGTAACTGATTGTGGGTTATTAAATTCGATTTTCGTATTGTTAAAATTGAATAAAAATATACTCATTTTACGAATAACTTTATTTTTTAACATTTATGTTTGTTATTCAAAAAATAAACAACCAAACAATTATGTTTTTCCGTACTTATGTTCAGAAAAAAAAATTTATATTGCCTCTAATCATACAAATTAATACCAAATTCATGGAATCAAGCAAACATTTTGTTGATTTTGCACCTATTACCAAAATGATTATGTATATTGATTACTAAAAATTGTAAAAATTGCAAATTGTGAATATTTTGTTTTCAATAAATGATATATTTTATTGTAATTAAAAAAATGATCAAAAAACCTTGCCGTTTCAAAGAATGTGTTAATTGATTTAATTAAATATAGCTCAGGTTTTGAAAATTCCCAACTACAAGCTTAAATTATTTTATATTAAACGAAAAAATCAATTGGCATTTTTTGATAAATACTCCTAATTTATATATTAGATAAACATTTATTTAGAAACAACTGAAATGTTAATTAAATCAAAACTTCATTTTTAATTTTCTTTCAACTAAAAAAATAATTGATTCAATTATCACCTTAATAAAATTTAAGTACTTTAAAAACAATTCTTTTAATTGATAAAAAAAAAACTACTGATCATTTTTTCTGTGTTTTTATGTGAATTGATTTTTTGTCGGTATAAATATATTTTTTAAACGCAACAACTATTAAATTTAACGGAATAATCTAAAATTAATTAATTTTAAATGAAATGTAAAGCCTCGTATACAACAGGCAGCAACATTTTCACTGATGTTCATAATAGAGCAACAATTTTTTTCACAACCACACACATTTTCCATTGAGAAACCGATTGCAAATTTTGCCCACAACAATATTACGTATTTATTATAATTTTTTAAAACATTTTGTTGAAATTTTCATTCAAAACTAAAAAATTATTTTAAACGTCATATAGACTCAACTTTTTAAAAAAAATTTGGTTACATTTTTTGTCGAAAATTGAAAGGAAAATATATGAAATACTTTGGATAAAAATATGATAGAAGGCTTAAATTATCCGTTTTTTAAATAAATGTTTTGTTATTTAAAATTAATTTTTTTTTGAATTTAGCTACATAATATTTTCAGTGTACCCAATTTCCATGCTTTTGGCTAAATGCCTTAAAAAGTTGCATCAACAAATTCTAGGATATTCGTCAGCTACAATTACAACCTTTTAAGGGTACCGTTTGTTCTGGATTATTGGTCGACATTTTTCTTTATTTTGGAGAATGAAGTTATTAATGCCATTACCATCAGTGCTGGTTAAAACCGCAGCATGTTGGAAAATTAAATGAGGCCAGCTTTGGGAAACATCCTACAAATGTGCTTTTTTGTAAGGTGGAGCAATAGCGCATACAGCATGGCCAATAGTGGAGCTTTAATTGTCAAATTCGTCCCTGAGACTCGGTTACATACCCGTAGTACTTGCATTTCTAACAGATCACATTCGATCACGTTCGTTGTCGACTGTTAAATGTATCACACAGCGCATTACAGAGAAAATTAATTTTTCGGTATATGGAATATATATATATGGAATATACTTCCGGCAGAAGTCTTGCCAGGTCGGCTACAATTTGGAAAGGCCAAATTAAATGCCCACAGACATTACTTCCTCTTTCCTTCTCCTCTATCCTATTTCAAAATACTAACGCAATGCATTGGATTAGTAGGGAGCATCTCTTAAGTGTTGGATCAAAGTAAAAGAGAAAAAATTTTCGTGTACAGAATGGACAATAGTGGATCTTGAATGAAACATTTTTGTCAACACTTTATTTCAAGAACAACGCGTTTATATGGCAACCGCGCCGCGTTCGCCAGATTCAACCGGTCTGAATAGGTTTTTTTTTTTTTTGTCTATAGATAGAACGTGCGTTCGTAATTAATCTATAGAGCATCCACAACTTAAAAATTATATTTTAAAAGAAATTCGAGTGGAAAACGTCCTAAAAACTCGACTTTTCGAAGCTAAAAATTGGCTCTGAACTTAAAAATTGCTTATAATAGTAAAATGGAAGATTTTTTCTCAATATTCTAGAAGTCATTCCTTCAAGACCCTGTTATTTTCTCCTTATAGCGCTTTTTTTTCATAAATATAACAAGAATCGTTCGTTCATTGTTGAATTATTTCTTATCACATATTTTTATTCTTTTCAAATTTTTTTTGTCTTTCGTATTGGAAAGCCAGTCAGTCAGTCAGCCAGCCAGCCAACCAACGAGTAAGCGAACAAATGAGTGCCACATGTGTTGCTGCAATGAAAAGTTGGCGACAATGATATTTTAATGTTGTAGATAAAATAATGTTGCTGATGATGAGGCAGGCTGACGATAATTTTTTTTAAGTTGATGCCTAACGACTACAGCGACTTTGATGGCGATGGTCTTGTTATACTTGGTAATGTAAGAAAGTGTATTTTAGTTGTTGTTTTTATTGCTTTAATGTTTTTTAAGTCTTTAACAGATTGTTCTCATTTTTAAGATATTTGTTATTTTAGCGTTTATTTCTTTATTTTATAAATGTATACACTTATTTTTTATATACATATTTATTTTTTTTTCCATAAACCAGGATGTGAATGAAGAAAAGAGTGTTGGTTGGTTCTAGTTTTTGTTGTTCGTTGTTGTCGTTTGATATTGTAAGGCGATGTGTTATTAACTCTGGCTAAATTGCGTTAAAGTGAAAGGCATTCTTTGGTTCACTTTAAAAGAGAGATGAAGGAAAAAGGCAGTTAACGAGTTTGTTAGGAATTTTTTGTTTGATTTGTTTTTTTTTTTTTATTTTATTTTCTACTTCTTTGTTTTAGAAATTCTAATAAGTCTCAAGCCTTTTCTCTTTTTAGGAATTTAGTTTTTTTTTATACTTATTAAAGTTTTAAAAGTAAATGATATTATTGGAGTTTGAATAAACAGCGTAAGTTTGTGGAGAAAGTCCTAAGAATGCTTAAGTTTGAGGTTAAGAGTGATTAGGTGGAAAAGATTTAAAACCTTTTTAAAGGGTTATCACGAACTAAAAATAACTGTTCCTTTTTAGAATAGATTATGTTTTTGAGAACATTTAAATTTAAAGGCGAAGAAAGCCCTTCCTTAAAAAATGTTTTTTTTATATATTTAAAATCTTGAGTGTTTGATTAGTGTACGTTTTGTAAAATTCTTAGAATAGAAAATAATTTTATATGAAAAAACGCATTTAATCCGTTACTTCTTTAGCGTCTCCCTTTATCTTGCCGGCACATTTATATGCCAAATTTTATGTTTCTAGGTTTTAACAAAAAAGTACCAACATTTTTTATCTTATACACTGATAGAAAAGGCGTTATAATGCTGATGTATTTTGACATTAGTACTATGACAAGTGTCTTCGTTTTTGACCCCATGACACTTTTCATCATTGTGGTGTCAACCTTAACATCACTTGGCCAAATTGTCTCCAGGGTCAAAAATTTAAATTATGTCATCAATCGGATGACACATCGGCATTACAGAAATGACGAATGTGAGTCAGTTTAATACAACATGTCATTAGAGCGATGACTCAGAAACATCGTAGAAAAGCCTCATTAGGCTCAATTTAATGACAAACAGTAATTAAATTTAGCCATTGGGCTTGAAGTCAAAGTGGGAGAATATTATTATTTACTTATAAGTTATTTAATAAATGTTTATATTTATTCAATCTCTAGGTCCTTTTAATATTTATTTTTTATTCTCAATATTTCGCTAACCTTTGGTTAGCATCGTCAGGAAATTAAATAATATAAAAATAATATTTAATTTCCTGACGATGCTAACCAAAGGTTAGCGAAATATTAAGAATAAAAAATAAATATTAAAAGGACCTAGAGCTTGAATAAATATAAACATTTATTAAATTAAATAAGGTCAAATAAAAAACTGAATATAAGTTATTTACTTAAAAAATGTTTTTTTTTTATATATATTTAACCTTAAAATCTTGAGTGTTTGATTAGTGTACGTTTTGTAAAATTTTTTGAATATTAAATAATTTTATATGAAAAAAAGCATTTAACCCGTTACTTCTTTAGCGTCTCCCTTTATTTTGCCGGCACATTTATATGCCAAATTTTATGTTTCTAGGTTTTAACAAAAAAAAAAAAAAATAACCAACATTACTTTTCTTATACACTGATATGACAAGTGTCTTCGTTTTTGACCCCATGACACTTTTCATCATTGTGATGTCAGCCTAAGCATCACTTGGCCAAATTGGCACATCGGCATCACAGATATGACGAATGTGAGTCAGTTAAATGAAACATGTCATCAGAGCGATGACTCAGTAACATTGTAGAAAATCCTCATTAGGCTCAATTTAATGACAAACTGTTATTAAATTTAGCCATTTGGATTGAATTAAACCTGCGGCCATACGATTAACTTTTTGTTGATAGTTTTTTACGTATACTGTTTGTCAAAATTTACATAAATTGAAAGCTGTGACGTAGGCTGCACGCAATTTTTAAGCAATTTACTTTCATGATGTCATCAAGAAAACAATTTATACTGACAAACGAAAAATTTGCTCACTAAACTTCTAATCAGCTGTTAAATTGCCAAACAAGCGGATAGTTAAAATTGAAAGCAATCTCGTGATCAATTTAAAAAGTCTGAGTGTGTTAGTAAAAAAAATGGGAGTGAGAGCAAATTGAAAGGAATTTAAAAACAAACATTTATCGTGTGACCTCCAAATAAGTCAAAGTAAAGGAATATTTTTATTTACTTACCCATTACACATGTTTGTTTCACTTTTGTTGTATTACAGTAGAATTCTCAATGATAAGACACCAGCAGAATGCTAGATATGTTCTTTGAAAATTTGATGTATTTAACTAAATAATTTTAACAAAAAGAATATGGGAATTTTTGCTTCTAATTTTACTTTTTAAACATGAAAATCATGTTAATAATACACAAAATGTGGCATCGAATTGATGTCACTGTAGTCATAGCATAATTCACGCATAAAATGTGACAAAATTTTATGATGGCGTGTGTCATTGGATTAATGTCACTTTTTGCCTCATTGACGCCATTTGTAATAACATTGATGTCACAATTCTGATGTTGGGGCATCATCAATATGAAGATGCATTTTTCTATGAGTGTAGGCTCAAGCCCCGTAACTATAATTTATGTTTTAAGTTCAATATTACAAAAAATTCAAAAAGACCCACATGTAGAATGGAAAAGTAAAAGAAAGACATTTAATTTCCCGTATTTCTCCTTTTTGAAATTTTTTCACATTATTGAAGTATCAAAAATTTCAATACTGCAGTAGGAGCCCATTATTTAATTCGTATATCTCCCAATTTTCACGATGATTTTTTCCCCTATTTTAAAATCATGTCTTTTTTTGTTTGATATCGAGCGGGGTAGAGAAGTTAGCAGGGTAAAAAAAAAAGACATGAATCGTATTTCTGTGTTTCTTTTTTGACATTCCTCTTTGCACTTATTTGTGTATTTTAATGTGTGTTCTATTCTTATTTCAAAATGACATGTGCTTATTAAAATATCGTTACCTAAAACGCAAAATGCCCTAACTAACCAAAAATTCAACATCGACGTTTTCATTGATTCTGATGTATTTCATCGACTTAAATGTCCACAAAACATTTTAAAATCATTCGACAAAAATTTGCGATTTCATAAACCAAAAACAAAAGGCCCTATCTACAAACGGTAACGCTAAAAATGCTAAAAGGACTAACTTATAATTTGCATAATATGGAACATTGCTAATTGTGAAAACAACTCGTAGGTCTTACAAGAAAAATTAATCATAAACAGTTTAATGTTATTTATAAATTTATCATATTAAATAGTTTTCGCTTCTCCTGCAAAATTTTCAAAATGTTAGATAGGGACTTTTGCGTTTTAGGTAACGATATTGAAAAATAAATATATTTAATTAAAAAAATTCAAAACAAAATTATATGGAATAACGAAATTTTAAATATTTTTACGAATAAAAAACTAAGGAAATCAGAAAAAATAAACTCTGACTGCAAATGAAAAGAAACCTGGTGAAAATTTAACAAGTTTTTGGAAGTTTCTTTAAAAAAGAAATACAACAAAGACATGTCTTTTATATCATCGTGAAAATTGGGTGTATGTCAATGAATGAGGACAACTGATTTGTAAAAAAGTACCAAAAATAGGTACAATTTGAATTTCGAATAAGTACCAAATTAATATCAGTAATTTTTTGATAAGTTACGAATGTGATATAATTTATATTTCCCTATCTATTGGTTTACCCATTTACTGCCCAAGAGGCCCGAATTCAATAAAGTGACTTATTTTTTTTGTTTGATGAACAACTTTAAGTATGAATTGTTTTTTTTTGTATCTCGACGAATTTAATCGTTTTACCCCCCCAAAATATTCGAATTTTCCAAAAATTCATCCTGGTGGATCGATTTGGCAAGAGACAAACCTCCTGCCGAAATTTCAATTTCCTTTTTAGCTTCAGAAGCATTAAGGCTGTGTGATGATGAATCATTTAGTTAGTACCGTTACAATTTTATAATTTTATTAATTAAATTTAACAATTCATTAAGTTTTCTTATAAAACAATTTTACAATTACATTTGAACGGCCAATTCAATCAGGAAATAGTAATTTTTCTTAGCTAAATCAAATCTCTTTAACATCCCCCCTAAATAAACTTAAATTACTTTGTTAAACAAACATTATTAATTATAAATAACTTAATAATAATATTTACCCACTGCATACAACCAACATCTAACAATGTTCCCCCTTAAAAAAAAACACAGTAGTCACCCAACAAAACAATTACCATTACAGTCATACAATAAACTCTTCAAACACTTGAAATAATCTTTTTTACAAAAGTTTTTTTTTTGTTTTGTTTCTGTTTCTTCAATAATTTGGTTGTTATTATGTAATCAGAAAATTACCCTTGAATTACGAGTACTAACGGAAAACAAGTAATTCATTTAAGTATGTTTTATTCATACCCTACATTGGGAATAATGAGTTTGTATAAGTGTTTGCAACGTCCAGGCACAGTTTTTTTTAGATTCAAAATAATTTTTGCATCGATTTTAACGGTCTCTCTACACGCAGAAAAAAAATATGTTTAAAAATGGTCACCTCCAACAAAACTATTTTTAAAGAAAATTTTAAACATGTTATGTTTAAATTTAACCATATTATTGTCACCGACAAACATATAATTGTTAAATTAGTCCTCTATCAAGAAGCCACAACAATATTATGGTTGCCTCTAAACATGTTATGGTTAAATATGACAATAATTTGTTTTTAAATTAACAATAGTATTTTCCTCTTTTCTAAGAGCAACATGCTTTGGTTGAAAATCAACCATGCTATTATAAATGTTAAACATATTTTAGTTATTACTAACCAAAAGATATTCGGAGAAAACCATAATATGGTTGTGCCTTCTTGATGTAGGACTAATTTAACAATAATATGTTTGTCGGTGACAATAATATGGTTAAATTTAAACATAATATGTTTGCAATTCTCTTTAAAAATAGTTTTGTTGGAGGTGACCAAATTTAAACATATTTTTTCTCTGGGTGTACGAATTATCCCCTGGAATAAGGCTTTAACTCTAAAAAATTTACACGAAATAGTGAAATATCTCTTGAACTCGAGGCAGATGTTTTTTTAGAGATTTACCCTTATTTATCACATAAACCATAGAAAGAACTCTCACAAAATATCTTTTATTCTGTCTAGAATAGGAATGACGTTTTCTTGTGGAAAAAACCCTAAAATCCTAAATCCGGGGAAAAAATTTAAATGGCGAAGTTAATCTCATTTAGTGTGGCCAGGTCTTACAAAATTTTACAGCTAAATCTGGCATTAGACATGACCAAAAATGCTGAAAATGATTTTAAAAAAATGTTAAAATTTTTAAAGATTTTTGTTAAAAATGTACAACCAGTATAAAATTTTATTCGAAACTAAATACATTTTAGTGACTCATTTTGTAAAGAAATTGAAAAAATTGTTATTTATAAGCAAGTGGCTATATTTTGGTAAATTGGCTAGATTTTTGGTAAAGCATACATATAAATATGTTGCACAGGTTGTTGAAATTTAATTTTAAATTTAGGGGGGCTGTAAACCTGATATATGCAAAATTTAAACGTTTTATTTCCATGATATGCAAAATTTTTTAGATAATTTAATTTTTTATAGTTTAAAAAAGTCGAAGCTTTAAAATAATTATTTTTTCATCAGTTAAGAGCAAACAATTTTTTCAAACATTTTCACCATTGAATTTTAACTAAATACAAAGTGAAATTTCCTTGTACTTTGATGTCGTTATATCAAAGGGCATATAATATTTACAATCGACATGATAAGGGCACTTCTAATATTCGCTGAATATTGTATTTTTTTGGTAACAAATCCCAAATTTAAAATCCCAAGTTTATAAATCCAGAATTTCAAAATCCTGATTTTTTATAACCTGAATAATTATACAGTTTTAAAAATCGCACGATAGAATCAATATCGTAAGCAGTTCGATATTACAACTTAATTCTTCATATGTAGTTACAACTTATACATTTTAATTTACACTGTAATTATTGTTTCGATAAACTCATACTCAAATTTAGATCGCAAATTATTCAGTCTATATTTCTAAAAAAAAAACTGAAGGGTCTGATATGGTCGGTCTAACGCTACTAAACTTTCCTTTTTGTTTCATAATGTTTTCGTTTTTCTTTGCCTTTTCAACCAAACTGCATCTAAAATCACCCACAACCGGAACATAAACATTTGCAGAATCAAATAAAAATAAAAAAAAAATTTTCAACTCGTAGTCGTACGCAAGTTGAATGAGTATTCAACCACCCGTAAATAAAGTTTATCTTTAACTGTCTAAAGCAGTCACGTGCATAAACGTAATTACTAATGACAGTCCACACATGTACAGCAACGGACACTAACACACACACACACACACACACTTAAAATAAAGCAAAATTTCAAAGTTGTGGTTGTTTGTTCTAGCACTACCAACAAGCATGAAAAAGGAATATGATTTCGAAAAATCAAGGATATAGAAAATTAAATCCTATTGGCAACACTAATTCCTTAATTACATAACCACACATACACACAGACAAACACTCGATGACGACAGAAAAAATCCCGGTTTTTGTTTTAAGTCTTTTATTTTTGTAAACAATTTTCTCCCTTCTTTAATGTTGTTTGTTTATTATTTTCCGTTATATTTTTGCTCAGCTTAATTGTAAATTAGTATTAGTCAATTGCTCTCCCGGTTTGATGGAAGAGCAGGAGGTCATTTTGCTCACGATGCTATTTCGCAATATTACAAGCAGTGTGACCAGATCGTAAAAATTTTTACAGCTAAGTCTGGCATTAGACTCGTCCAAAAAAAGCTAAAAATTATTTTACGAAAATGCTAAAAATAATGCCAAATGTTTTTAAAGATTTTTGTTAAAAATTTATTTCCAGTATAAAATTTTATTTTATATAAACTGAATACATTTTAGTGGCGTATTTTTTAAACAAATTTGAAATAAATGGTTTATATTTAAACAAATGGGTAGATTTTGGTTAAACATCATATACATACATATATGTATATATGAAGCACACGTAGTTGAGATTACATTTTAGATTTAGGAGACCCGCAAGCCCCTGATACATGAAAAATTGATGTGTGTGAAGATAAATTCAAATGTTAAATTCATTTTTTTAAAATATCGCATGCGATAAAAAATATTTTAAAAAAATATCGCAAGCGATAAAAGAATATTATAAAGAAAATACAAGTATTTATACGAAGTTTTAAGGTTTTTATGAAATATAAATCGTTTTTGTCGATTTTTTTTTTAATTAATCTTTAAATTAGTAATTTAATATTAAAATTTATGATTTTTGAAAAAATATGAGTTAGACTGAAATCCTTATCAATGAGTTCCGTGGTGGATATGGCCACGGTGTCCAAACCCTTCCATCTCAAGGAATGAAACCTTTAGAAAATGAAGCCTTTGGATAAGGCTACCATAAACTATAAACACTATATCCAAATTGTATTTGTGAAAATATTTATACATTTTTCATTCTCATGAAAGTGCTCTGTGAGGGATATTGCCACTGTGTCCAAACCCAAACCCAAACTTTTATTTCTAAGCAGTTAAAATTTTTTAAATCATTTTATTTCATGTAGTTTAAGAAAAGCTTAAAATGTATTTTTTTCAGCAGTTTAGAGCAAAAAAGGTTTTCAAAGATTTACACTATAGAAATGTTTTCTAAATACAAAGTGAAATTTCTTTGTACTTAAGTAACGTAATATCAAAGGGCAAATAATATGTACAATCAACATGATGAGCATTTCTAATATTCTCAGAATATTCTATTTTTTTTTTTATCAAGACAGGTAAGATGTTTCTTAACATAAGAATTATCCTTTTTCATACGAAATTTATTTAGGTACAACTATTTTAAGTCAAAATTTATTATAATTTTTAAAAAAATTTAAGTAAAATCAATGGAACTATTCGTCCAAATTTTTGAAATAAATAATGCTAAAAAAAGCTAAAAACTATTTATAAAAATGCAAAAGAAAATGCCAAGTGCTAAAAGAAAATGTTGAAGCTAAATAAAAAATTGTAATGCTATAATTAGCTGCAAAAATGTCAAAATGGTCACACTGATTACAAGCACAAAATACATATCGATAAATTGTAGTGACCCAGCAAACACGAAGTCAAACCTTTGAGTAAAAATTAGTTTATCATTTAGTATCAAGCCCAATTCACAGACCTTTTTCAATGGCTTAATTTTAACATTTGAATACAAATTAATAATGATTTGAATATAATCGTTGAAAAACATTATTTAAACATTAAACAACAATTTTTTTTTCTTCAAATTAAAAAATGGCGATTACAGTCAAATGTCGTTTGCAATTAGAGGATTAGAGAATATTAACTAATTTGTGAGTAAAAGGTTAATTACTATGAAGAAGAATGTGTAAAAGAAAAGGATAAAACGAGAGGATGAAGAAATTATAAGTTTGTTGTATGATCGAGATGCTACGAAGAGCCAATACAACCCTTAAAAATTAAGAATTTCGTCTTTCCACTGTTGCCAGAAATTTTTTCTAATAAATCTGCAAAATTGGGCTAAAAACCTCGAAAAATCGGGAGAAAAACTGCAAAAATCTGCAAAAAATCTGGGAAATTAAAATACTTAATTTTGGGTTGATTTTGTTTTTATTTTCGAATTCATACAACAAACTAAAACTAAAATTTGTTGGTACATTAAAATTAAATATATAAAGGGTAGTTAAATTTTAAGGGCCGATGTTAAATGTGAACCATACCTAAACGTCCAGTTTTTTTATGCATTTCATTTGACATTTCTCAATTTCAGACTAACTCAATTTGAACCGTGGAAAGACACACAATCGAGCAATGATTTATAGTTATTCAGGCTTATTATGAAAATGGGCGTTCAAATCATTATGCATACCGTCAATTTTCGAAGAAAATCATCTTCAGTAATGAGGCACATTTTCACCTCAGTGGATTCGTCAATAAGCGGAGTTGCCGCATTTGGGCGAATGATAATCCAATAGTAATTGCCGTAAAACCAATGCACCCACAAAGAGTGACTGTTTGGTGCGGTTTATGGGCTGGCGGAATCATCGGGCCGTATTTTTTTCCAAAATGAGGCCGGTCAGGCAGTTATTGTGTTCGCTATCGTGAGATGATAACGAACTTTTTATGGCCCGAATTGGAAGATATGGATATGGACGATATGTGGTTTCAACAGGAGGATGCCACTTGCCACACAGCTAACGAAACAATGGCTCTTTTGCACGACAAATTCAATGGCCGTGTTGTCTCACGTCGTGGCATTGTTAATTGGCCGCCAAGATCATGTGATTTGACAGCATTGGACTTCTTTCTTTGGGGTTATTTGAAAGAAAAGGTGCACGTCGAAAGACCAGCAATTCAAGAGCTAAAAGATGAGACAATTCGGCACATTAACGGCATAGAACCTCAATTATGCCTCAGCGTCATCGAAAATTTGGACCATCGGATGAAGGTGTGCCGCCGAGGTCGCGGTGGCCATTTGGCCGACATTTTGTTCCATACATAATTGAACCATACCAATTTTATCATAATAAAAAGAAATGACAATAATTTACTAACAATTTGAAATCAAACCTCCGTGTTTACTGGGTATGTATGCGGACAAGTGTGCGTGTGTTTGTATGTTACTGAACTTAAATACCCGGAGTGAATTCATTGGGAGTGTTTTGCACAAATATGCGTGAGGGTGTTTTGCGTGGAAGCTTTTTTTTTATTATATGAAGAGTTATTTAAGTGGTAACGAGTTGAGTAATTACTTTATTTGGTATTGGCATATTTCCTTCAAAACAAAAGATTAAATACGAACACTCACACACACACACACACATCGACTTACAAATACTAGCAGAAATCGAGTAAATGAGTTTGTTTAAATGTTCATTAAAGAAAATTGTATTTATTAGAACAGAAACAGAGAAAATATAATAATTATCTTGTTAATAAAACTTCTAATAAAAGATTTCTTAATTAAAAAAAATTGCTTGGAAATGAGATTAGAAACCATAAATTTCTTAGCTCTTAAGTGTTTAAGGGAGTTGTGAAAGGCTGCTCAGTTTAGAAAAGAAAATGGAAACTTTGCAATTTTACTTTCGATAATAAAACAGCTGCATTAGAAACCCCATTTCATTAAAACTGAAATTGGCAAGTTATCTTTAGTAGTTTCTGTAATAATGAATTTAATTAAAAAAGAAAAGCATTCATTGGCAGGATTTTTTCTAATGTTTAAACAAAAAATGTATTAATTTAAAATTGAATAGAATAAAGATGACAATATATTAACTTTTGTTTAATTATTGTAAAATGTTGCTATTATTATTAACTGCCACACCCACAATGCCCAGAAGAAAATTTCTTTTGTATATTTATATTAATAACAAACACAAATTGTAGTTTTTTATTATTCTTTTCAATATAAATATGCGAAAAAAATATTATTTTCGACATTGTGGGCCTGGCAGTAAATACTTATGAAATTGGTCTAGGCATTTTTTTTTTTTTTTTTTTTTTTTTTGTTGGGAAAAGCACTCAGGGGATAACCCCTACTAATGCAATGCATTGTGTTGGAACTAGGAAAATAGGTTATGGGAAGGAGGAAAGAGGGAGTAGTGTTTGTGAACATTCGACTTGAACTTTTTCATGTTGTAAGTGAGAGGGAAGACTTCAGCAGGAAGGTTATTCCACATACGAACTGTCCGGCCAAAAAACGAATTTTCCCTGTAATGCGTTGTACGATTCACCGGCCAATCGACCACAAAAGGATGTGCTCTTGAGGAAAAACGTGTATTACGAACAAAGCTATGGGTCTCGGGAACCAAATCCCTAATTTCATCAGAACACATCCCGTTGTAGTACCGATAAAATAGGCAAGTACAACCCACATTGCGACGGTGCTCAAGGGAGTCAATAGAATTGGATACCTTACTGTCGCCAATGAGAACCTTCGCCCTCTCCTGCACGCGGTCGAGAAGCTCCAAAATAGACTTTGAAGCACCGGCCCACACATGAGAGTTGTATTCCATTCTCGGTCGGATATAGGTGGTATAAATAGTAAGGAGATCAGATGGAGTGAAGTATATCTTACACCGTTTCAAAAAACCGAGGCACTTGAATGCTTCTTTCGACACCTTGAATATATGTTCTGTCCATCGGACATCACATTGTATCCTCATGCCCAGAACATCAAGAGATTCTGTTTCCTCAATATTTATACCACCCATACATACAGATGAGGCACCTTGATCCGTCGCGCGTTTATGCGTTAGTACGCAACATTTGGTCTTTCGGGCATTAAATTCGACCCTATTCGCACGACCCCATTCTGAGATTATGTCTAGGTCACGGCCAAGCGTATCATTCATGTTCTGTCTCATAGCACAAACATCGGACACGCCTGGTCTGTAACCAAATGAATACGAATGGCAAAGGTTGCTGTCATCTGCAAAAGAATAGATAGGGTTGGAAGTTTGACATAAGAGGTCATTTAGAAAAATAAGAAATAGAGTAGGAGAAAGAACGGAGCCTTGCGGTACCCCTGAATGAATCTTGAACTCGTTTGATGAAACCCCATCTATAACAACCCGTATAGTGCGATCTCTGAGAAAGCTCGATATAAATCGAGAGAAATTATCACCGACACCAAATGCAACAAGTTTAGACAAGAGTGCACCATGCCAGACTCTGTCAAACGCCTTGGAAATATCTAAAGCAATTACCTTACTTTCGCCAAAATGGTGAATGGAACGACACCATTTTTCTGATAACAGGGCCAGTAGGTCTCCAGTAGAACGACCTCTACGAAAGCCATACTGGCGGTCGCTTAGTAGGTAATTTGACTCTAAAAATTTTACAAGAGGGTGATTTACCATACTCTCCATAACTTTGGAAAGTGCCGAACAAATTGCAATTGGGCGGTAATTTTCAGGGTTATTAGCCACTCCTTTTTTAGGAATTGGCGTTACATTAGCAACTTTCCAGCAGACGGGAAATTCACCAGCATGGTATAGAGTGCTGAAAAGATTTGCTAAGGGACGAGCTAGCGTCGAAGAGCTTTGCTTCAAGACCAGTGCATGTATACCATCCGGGCCAGGAGACTTGTTTATGTCGAGATCCGCAAGAACCTTTTTAACAGCTCGAGCCCGAAAAAATATTTTAGGCATAGTTACGGATACTTTTTCGAGTTCGGGTAGTGGTTGATTGCTATCTGGTAAGTTAGAATTATTTGCAAATAATTCGGCAAAACAATTAGCCTTATCAACCAGGTTCGTGAATGTTTGGCCATCCTTTAAAAGAGTTGGTATTGAAGAACTAGCATTAACCCTTACTCTTTTAACGAATGACCAGAAGCTTTTACTGCCCCGGGGAGCAGTAAGAACTTCGGCACGAAGACGTTGCTCGTGATTCCATACAAAAGTATTCCCGTAATGAAAATTTTGTACCAATAGTTATACAAAATTTGGCTGATATTCAGAAAAAAATACTATACAAAATAATTTTTTTATAAATAGAAAAATTGTTTTTGTTAGGATTGGTCTTAATATAGTTTTTTTTTTTAGAGTCGAAGACCTAAATATGGCAGCACTTTCTATGTGACAGCTGATTTAACAGGTTTTAATTGTTTTGAGCAGGGCTGTGGAGTTGGAGCTGAAGAGTCGGAGTTGAGGTTTTTGTACCGGAGTCGTAGTACCCAAAAAAAATCGCGACTCCGACTTCAAAATTTTTCGGCATAAAAAATTTTCTATTATTTTCCAAAATAAAAATTCTTCGAAATTGACGATGCAATATTTAAAAATCGATTTGAAATTTTTACAGAATCATTTTCTTGCTATATTTTACCATTTCAAAGGTACTGTATTTAAAACAAATAAGAGTGCTGTATTCGGCTGTGCCGAATCGTTGATACCCTACACCGACAGTTAGAATATATGAGAGCTATAAATTATTAATTAATCTTTACAAAAACGGACTTTAGTATAAAAATTGCCTCCGGTTTAAACCAATTGAACGACAATTAGATTGTGTTATGCTTTTATTTCTAGCCATTTGTTCTTACTTGAATAAAGTATCATGATTCGTAACAGTTTAGGCCGAACCAAAAATGATTTTCAGTAGGGGAATTTTATTAGACCCATATGGTAAATTATGGAATAATCATCACGAAATCCTGTAGAAGACTTTTGTTATTTAAAAATCTAAATGGAACAATTTTCAGTACAGTAGTGAAATTTGTTTTAGCGTTTTAAGTGCTTTTCAGAAGACTGCTGAATATGTGAGGATCTAAGGTAAATATGGACCGATAATCAGAAAATCGCATGATATTATTTCTGGCCATATGAAGCACAATTGGACCAAATTTTACCACAATATCTATATTTGCTACGGTTTAAGGCGTATTTCAATAATTTTCCAGAGTGAGCATAATATTGGTTATTAGATGGTAAATTATGGACCGAGCTTCAGGAAATTTATAGTGTGATTTTAAGTCCTATAAATCTTTGACGTACCAAATTATATTACATACAATAGCATTATTTATTACGTTTTTTAACATACTAAGCTGTTTTCCGAGAGTAGGTTTTATATGCAGCCTAGTGTAAATTATGGACCGATCTTCACGAAATGCTTTCTAGTGCAAAAAAAAATATGATGTAACACATTTTAATATGATAGCAATATTTATTACGGTTTTAGACGTAAGGTATGATTTTTAGTTTGTGCGAAATCTTATATCATGCCGTGCATTTGTTTATTTTGTAACAAAATTGTAAATTTTTTAGGGCGGTGGTTCCACATTTGATTTCATAGCTCTGTTCCCACTGATCGGACTTTTCTGGACTTCAATTCCAAACTGCTTAGGATAACTAGAGGCAATTTGACATCAACATTGCTCTTATCTTTTGAGTTTTTCGAAAGTGAGCGTGTTTTAAACAGACGGAAAGACAGACGGACATGGAGGCCTTAGATGTATAATAAAAAAGGAATGACAAACTTAGTATACCCTCATTCAGTACTAGTCCTCACCACTAGTGCTGAATAAGTATAAAAATAGCTTAAAGTCAAATAAGGAGTTGGAGTCGAAGTCGCACTTAAAAAATTTCAGCGTTTGGAGTGGGAGTTAGTACTTTTTTCTGATGACTCCACAGCCCTGGTTTTGAGGTTGGTTTGGCTTGGTAATTTATCATAAATAGACTCATGCCAGAGCAAAGTATGCTAATTGAAAGCACACTTTTGGTTGAATTACATCATCTTTAAAAACTCAATGTATGGCAAGTTCTGTGGTCCGGTGGTATTATTTGTCCATACACAGAAAAAATTATTACATTTCTCCAATCACCAAATTATAATATCAAGCAACCAAGTTGTTGATTTTGCACCTATTACCAAAATGATTACTAAAAATTTTGAAAAAATATTTTCAATAAATGATATTTTTAATTTTAATTAAAAAAGTGATCAAAAAACTTTGCCATTTCAAACAATGTGTTAATTTATTTAAATAAATATTGACAATTCCCAACAACAATTCTACATCTTTAAATTATTTTATTTTAAACGAAAAAAGTCAATTAAGATTTTTTGTTATTTAATTAAAATTTTAATTGAAAATTTATTTCAAAACAACTAAAATGTTAATTAAATCAAAATTAAGTTTTAAATTTTCTTTCAACTAAAAAAAACTTGATTCAATTATCACATTAATTAAACTTAAATACCTTTTTAACCATTTTTTTAATTGATAAAATACTTTTTTCTGTGTATGTCTGTTCAAAAAAAATGGTCTCAGATTAAATTTGCAAAGCTTAACAATCTATAAGTTAAAGATGAACACAAACAATGCATTTATAATAAACTAGAGGATATAGATGAAGAGGATATGTAAAACATATGGAGTAGGGTTCAAAAACATTATGAACACGACCACGAAGGACATACAAGGGAGCTGCATACCCAATAAAACAAAAAGAATGGATAACTGATTAAATAAGTAAGTTGCGGATAGAAAGAAGTAAACACAAAAATCGTATTTATGAAATCCAATCGGAATTGAACAAAGAGGTCTGAGCTGCAACAAGATTTGCCAAGAATTCACTATTAAGTCGTCAGTTCATGAATATGTAAACACTGAGAAATCTTGATGATTTAAGTCTATATAAAAGACTCAAGGAAGCCGCCGGAATATTAAAAAAAAAACTTCTACAGCAATACAATTTGACGATAATTATGAGGTTGTATTCGATATGACGTATAAAGAACACATTTGGATTGATTATGTAGCAAAGTTATTTACTGATGAGGAGAGATCAGTTTACGAATTTAACGCAGAAACCTCAATGTCTGGAACAATCACCCCCTTATGCAAAAAAAAAATTTAAAGTTCACATTAGTTAACCAACACATTAAGCTAGGGTTGCCAGTTTTGAAATCAGAGAAATCAGTACATAAGGGAAAAAAAATCAGTACGATTGCATAAAAAACAGTACATTTAATTTTTTAATATAAAATTGCATATTAATAACATAAAAAGCTATAATATTTTTTAAAACAAAACTTGAATTCATTCTATAATTTGAACAGTGACAAAATTTAATTAATAAAACCGAATTTTTTCCAAACAATAATTGAATTCCGTATATATTTTTAGCGGGAATGCAAAGTGAATAATAAAAAAATCTAAAACACAATTTATTCAAAATTCGATTCATAATTTCTTGTTAGCTACTTGGTTTAATATTTTTCAAAGAAACATGTCTGAAACTTGGTACTAAAAGGGCCAATGTCAATATTTTGCTCTTTCCAGTTAATTTTTGCATTAGCTCTCTTCTGAAGCTACGGTCACACCTAGCAAATATTTGACGAAAAAAATTTGACCAACATGTGAACTAAAAGTGTATTTCTTTTATTCTATTATATTTTTTGAATGTAGGTCAACATAAAATTAAATAAAAGTAGTTTTTTGCTATATATCTACGAGCATAAATAATTTCATTTTTCAATTAAAAGGTCATGCTGAATCTCTCTTATAAGAAGAATTTCTTTCCTATCATCAAGAAATTGTAAAACTCATTACAACAATAACCAAAGTTTGTCTTTATCTGCAACTCACTTTCTAGGTTTTATATTAGGAGCCCGTTTCTCCCTTTTCTCCACTTTGAAAACTAAAGACTCGTTTTGTAAAAGCGTTTGAATGTGGAATGAAAGAAATAAAATTACTTATTTCCTCAAATTCGTAAACGCACCACCATTTAGAAACACTTTCCAATATTTAATATTTGTATCGCAATTTGACAATATGACAAACTATATACTGAGCCCAGTTAATATATAATCAGCACATTTGCGTACTGATTTTCTTTTTATGAATAAATCAGTACTTTAAACAAAAAACAGTATATGAACTGAAAAACAGTACGAATGACAACCCTACATTAAGCCCATTAAAAGAGTATCGGCTTCAGGGCTGCCAAATTTGACGATTTATCGTCATTTTGACGATTTTTGGTTCCGAAATTAGCAAAGTGCCGATTTGCTGATTTTTTTTCTTTCAGTCTTCAAAATAAGACAATTTTAAATCTTTTCATGTTTGTTATTAGGCAGCACAGAAAAAAAAGATTTTTGTTCTTTTCCATAAAAAATTTTATGGGCATAAGCAAAATTTTGAGTCAAGTCAATTTAAGTTAATACTCGTACCAATACCTTGATTTTGAGATTGAGAGTTACTCGTGTGGGGAGCAGGCGAAGTTATTGAATGTTTTGGCTCATTTTTAACATTTAATATCTTTATATATGATAAATTTTTAAGCCAAAATTTTATCCTCCTATCTTATATGAGTGCCATGGTGCCAAAACTATAAATTCGTGAAGAAAGATTATTTCAGGTAAAAAAGAAAAAATTATAATAAATGTTAAGAAGATTTAACGAAGTTGAGGTTTACAGGTCAAAATGAGAGATTTATGGGTATAAATTACAGGCAGTCGTGGTTTTTTGTTCATATCTTAGCCAATTGTAGACCGCTCTGGCTGAAATATAATAGCACACTATTCCGTTCTATACCTAATATAAATGTATAGCAGTGTTTATATACGAGTCTTCGGAAATCCCTTTTCAACACACACATGGCTAAATTGACATCATTAAACCAACTTTACTATTCATAAGGTCTCAGAATATACATATATACTTTATAGGGCCTAACGTTAATATTGTAGCAATTACAAAAGGAATGACAAACTTATATAAAAACGAACTTGTATATATACCCTCTGTGGTGGACGGTATACAAATTTGAAATTTTTTAGAAAATGGCCAGATTGAAAGTATCTTTTATTCTTAAGGCTTTGAAAAAACCTTAGATTATTATAACATAGTAATTAAACCTAAAGGTTTACAAAACAGATTTTTTTTGAAAATTTTTCTTAACAAACGTTTGTTAAATTTAACAAACAATTTCATAAACATACGGTGATACGGTATGCATATAATATGTTTTTGTTTGCTTGTTTTTAAATAAAAATCGAAAAAACTTTGTTTAAAATCTAAATTTAAATTGTCCGATTTTTTTAACGATTTTTTAAACAGAATTAGACGATTTTTTTATTTTTTCTCAGGAAATTGACGATTTTTTTTAAAATTTTATCTGGCAGCCCTGATCGGCTTAGTGTGTAGGTTTTTTTTTGCTGAATAAAAACTTATCTGTAATTATATTTATGAGACCGGGCAATACCTCTGTGAATGGCTTAAGTCAACTTTTATTACCATACCGAAGAGGTCTAATGCGAGAAAATTTTCCTGGCTGAATAATATTTCTATGTACTGACTAAATCTGATGATATCTGATGATTTGTATGAACATTTAAATATTTAATTGTAATTACTTTGAGGTAAGACATAATTATTATACAAAGTTAAAAATTGACAACAGGGCAGATGCAATTCAATTGAGAGCTTAGGTAACAAACGGTGTGGTGCGCTACGTCAGTTGAAGTATTTGTCGCATTTTTAGTAGCCCATTTTTGCATACAAGCCACATTTTCTTTGCATGCGTTTCTAATACTTTTTGCAAAAAAATTCGCTTATAGTCCAGTCTGTTTTTTATATTTTTTTTTTTTAAAGCTGGCAATATATTTTTATTTACCTTTCTGGCAACTTTTATAAATGTAAAATTTTGGATACTTTATAAAAGTAGCAAAAATGAGTGAACGCGTTATATTGAATGGTTTTATTGAAGAAAATAATTTGTATACAGTCCAAAATGTGAATTACACTAGGACTAAATTATTATCCATAAAATGGCGTATAAAGAAAATCGGTTTTAGTCCAAATTCGCTTATAGTCCACAAAACGTGTGCAACGATAGTAGTGGACTATAAGTCTAGCACAAACGCAATAAGGGTTGCCATTCGTACTGTTTTGTATCAGTACATGTACTGTTTTTTTGTTTAAAGTACTGATTTATGCATTACAAGCAAATCAGTACGCAAATGAACTGATTTTTTCATTAATGTACTGGTGTTGAACTGTTATTATATATTAATTTTGTTCAGTATATAGTTTGTCATATTGTTTGCCATGCAAATATTAATATAGATGTTCTTATCGATGAGTTATTAACAAGATTTTTGCCGAATCAGTACGACAAAAGACAGTAGAAGAAAAATGGAAAGGGTTTCTACATGGTGGTGCGTTTACGAATTTGACGAAATGTGGAATTTAATTTCTTCCATTCCACATTCAAACGCTTTTACAAAACGAGTCTGTGCTTTTCAAAGTGGAGAAAAGAGAGAAACAGGCTTCTAATATAAAACCTAAAAAGTGACTTGCAGATAAAGACAAACTTTGGTTATAGTTGTAATAAGTTTTGCAATTTTTTGAAGACTGAAGACTGAAGACAGGAAAGAAATTGTGGACAATGTACAAAAAGGCCGTACAAAGTTTTAACTTGTAACATTGTAAATATTTATGTCCATACATAGTAAATATACCTATTATTTATAAAAATCTATAGTGCAAGATCGTCTGAAAAACGATTGTGCATTTTATAATAGTTACAATTATTAATTATTAACAAAATTTACAATAATTTTAATGAAAAAAACCAGAACACTTTTAAATATTAAACCAGTTTAGAAAAGTAAAAGCGAAGAAACTCTTCCGGAACTTTATTTAATTAAATTACAACATTTACATGCCGCCAATTAAAAGTAAATTTAAAAATTCTAAATGTTAAAAACTTTTTCTAACGTAAGTTATTTTGTTTTAATATCTAGTACATTTGATTTGCTGCTTAAAATGTCTCGTAGCAGCAAATAAATCTCAAGTTTTCTATGTGCATATTTAAGTTAAAGTCATAAACAGAAGTACAAAAAACACCCAGCGAATAAATAAAGCAAAAAAAAAAAAAAAAAACAAAAACAAGAACAACAAATCTAAAACCCGTCTTTGAAGTAAAGAAGATAAAAAGAAAACAAAAAATGACATTCACCCAATTGTTGGAAATACATTAAAAATGAAAGCAGGTTGTTTAGATTGCAGCGCATGGAGTAGAAAAAAAGTTTCAAGAGTTGTACCTACGACGGATTCTAAACCAGAAACAACTAAAACATCCATATGCAATTAACGCGACTTTGTACGAGTATTAAATATTAAAAACTACGACTCTCAGTTATTTTTAGTAAAGAAAAATTAAAAAACAAAAAACAAAGTAATCCAAACATTGAAATACACATAAAGAATTAAAATAAATATTTTATTTTGTTCAGTATTTTCACACAGTGTTTAAATTGCTTGCTTTAAAATAGCAACAGTCGCACATTTTTGCTTTGTTTACATTTTTTGCAGCAAATTAAAAAACTGTGTGTCTAAGTGTTTACTTAACTCTTTGATTACGAGTCAGCAAAAGCAAAAAAGCAAAAGCAAAACAAAGAGAGTAAATAATTTGTTTAAACTCGCTATGTGCATGTACTCTGCTTAATCTGTCAGCAAAGAAGCCACTTAAGAAAACAAATTTTCTGTTGCTGTAAGTATTAAGTTTTTGATTGTTTTTTTTTTGCTTTTGATGCGCTTAAAGTCAGCAAGTTAACTTCTTTGCTGTTGCTGTCGAATTTGTTTCGAATTTTTTTGGTATTTTGCGTTTTTTTTTTTTAATAAATAGGTACATACATACGTAAATGAAACTACACGTTTTTTTAAACTAATTTGTTTATTTTGTGTTATGTAATTATGTATATATTCTAGGAAACTAACGCCTGCAACAGCAAGCAACAGCAATGAAGTCAAAAACAGCAAAGAAGTTAATACTCGCTGAATTTAAGCACATCAATTTACAGTTAAGCCAAAGCAAAAAAAAAATAAACAAAAACTTATTACTTACAGCAACAGCAATTTTTTTTTTCAAGTGGTTGCTTGGCTGGCTTTTTAAGCTGAGAACATAAACATGGTGAGAATAAATAAATTATTTACTCTCACTTTTTCTGCGTTTGCTTTTGCTTTTTGCTTTTACTGTGTTCTTTTTCTTAAGTTAAGTTAAGCAATTACAAAAACATTAAAAATAGTCAAGCATTTTTAAACACTGTTTTCACACATTACTGACCCACAAATGGCGGCACAGAAAATAAATTTCAAGACAAAAAAAAAAAACAACAACAGATACGAAAAGTGAAATACAAATAAGAAGATGCTTTTTTTTAAACTCAAACTGAGCAGCAGCTACCAAAACATCATATATTCATTACACCCATATGTGAACGAGTAAATGACTAAATGACAAATAGACAGAGGGACAGACAATAAAATACTCACCGACAGATAGAAAAACAGACAAAACGAACGAAAGACGTACTGCAAACATGTGAGAACTTTTGTGTCAAAAAATTATAGCAAACAATGCACAGTGGGTTTATAAATTCATATGGCATTTATTTTAAAATAAATTTATATATCCATTTTGCTATTAAAAATAATTAATAAAGGTTTTGTACATATGTATGTATTTATATTCTGGTTTTCGATCTAACGCAGCGTTGCCATTTGTCAAGTTTTCCCTCTATTTTGGAATATTTTGGAATGTTCAATATTTTTAAAAATACATAATTTAAAATTTTCAGTATATTGGATGAACATATTAATTGTTTTTTATGCAACTAAACGATCTTACTATAAACACAATTAAACAGTGTTTAATTGTCTTTAATCCTTCCTATCTAAAAGTTCCCAATTATATTTTTTAAGGCCCTAATGATGTAAAACGCATCGCAACGCCATAGAATAACATGGAAAGCACAAACAATGTCATAAATATTTTGTAATTTTGTTGTTACTTTCTACAGAAATTCACATTACGTTTTAAAATTTCAAACGCTGCATTGCTTGTGGCGCTGAAAATTTTAAAACGGTACATGAATTCCTCTAGAAGGCAACAACAAAATATTTATGACATTGTTTGTGCTTTCAATGTTAAGCATCTTTTAAGTAAAAACGGATAAATATTAAGGGCCTTATTAGTTTTTACTTTCTGTTGCCGCTCTGTTTTGTTTCTTTATGTAACAAATATTCTGTAATAGGAATTACCTTCTTTAAAAACAAAAACATTGAAATTGTAAAAAAAAAACTTTTCGTAAAAAATAAATAAAGAATATTTTGTGTCAAAGATACGTAACTTTTTAAAAAATCATTAATGAAAACAAATATGTCTAGCTTTAAACAAAGTATGTCACACACACCGACTTCAAATTGAACAGAAGCAAAGCAACAGATTCAAAGAAGAACTGAAAGTGCAAAATAATTCTGCCTTAACACGTTCATCCGCAACGCAATGTTATTTAAGAGTACGTATTAATATATATTTATTGGTATAGCATATAAAACAGCTGATCCGCAACGTATAACTTTACTTAAGAGTAACTAGGCCCTTACTATTACCACTGGTTTTTACTCTATCCAGGTCACATCTAACTGTATTCCCTAGTCTCTACAGAGCATCCTCTGTTTTATTTCCCAACCTACTCAAGAATGGCATGTAAATAGAACCTAATAGTTTTGGCAAATAGTTTTAATTAACAATCAGTGTCACCAATTTACACAAAAAATTAACCCGTCGAATATTTTTCAGGCCTATAAAAGTAGAAGAATTGTAATCAATTAAAAACTTATTCATTTGCCCAATTATTATTTGCTATAAATAAAATTACAAATGATTTGGGTGACTCACAAGATAGTCATAGAGTTGTTAAGTCATATTTCTTAAAATAATAACAAGAAATATATATGATTGTTTTGGGCAACCGCTTTTAATTTAGATTTCTACTGTACAACTTTGAAGAATCAATCAACAACACAGCATTACAATTTTTTTTTTGTTTGAAACACAACAATATTTTGTTTGAAAGAATTGTTAAATATTAATTAGGACACTATGACGATATGTCTTGATAGCAAACCTTGTGAATCACACAATTGCCTAACTAAATTTACTGGACAATGGTAACGTAGCCAGTTGAAGCAAAAAAGGACCGGAGTCTCAGTCTTAAATCGAATTCGCAAACCACTTATAGACCAGCTCACTACCAACTATCCCACCGGTAAATCCAATAATCTAATTATTGACTGTTAAACAAAAAAAAAAAAAGAAAAAAAAAGAAAGGAGATCGCAACCGATATTTATAACGATTAAGCTTAAATACCGATAGTGATACCGATAAACAAATATGTACTTTAATACCGATACATAAATTCGTTTCGATTGCCGTATTTTCCATAAGTACAAGTGTTTCTACACTACAAAATTCATTTGTTTCTACACTACAAAATTTATATTTTTTGACAAAAAAAATATATATATATATGCATAAAGATAAGTTTTAACGATATCGATAAGATACGTGCAAATCGTTAAACTTACATTAACAACAACAACAAAATTTAAAAAATTGTTTTTGTTTTAAATGTTAGTTATGTAATGCAAACGGATTTTGCGATAGTGTTCTAAAAACATTCAGTAAAGTTTAATTGTAAATCTGTTTACCGACTGTTTGCTTACTTTAGCCCATAGTGCAACCTCTTTAAAGTCATCAAAGTCATTTTAAACAGCGTAAAAAAAATTCACGCATAAACAGTGTTCCCAGAACTCTTAGAGGTAAAATCAGCAAAAAACAATGAATTTTTATCAAAAAATCTAAAAAATCTGCGTCTAGATTTTAAAATCTTCAAAAAAATTTCAGAACACATTTAGTACATTTTGTGTGTAGTTTATTTAAAAAGTGATAACACTATTCATTTGAAAATGTAATACGATATTAATTTATTTTCATTTAAACAAAATTTAAATAAAATTTTATGGATAAATGCAATTTGGTTAAATACATCATGTCAGTAAAAAGTTCCGAATTAATTTTGCTTTCTTCCGGATTTTTGGATAGCTTTTAGTCTCAAATATCTATTCAAATTTAATAAATCAAGCTTAGTAAGGATTAATCACATCTTTGTAATTTAAAACAACATATTAAACGTTTGTTGCTTGTCCTGTTCTTTAATCTACCAAAATTTTTTGAGAATTTACATGGGATCAAATATGGCAATTTTTACAGATATTTATACATAAGTACGCATGAATATATATGTACATATGAATTTTATTTCGTGTAAATATCAGATGACGTACTACATAAATCCGGCGATATTTATGTGTCAAAACAATGTTAATTTTTTAGTAATCTTTTGTGAATAAAATTCGCACTAATGAATCAAATTCTAAAGGTTTCGACGTCATAGTTTAACTATTTAATTTATTATTTATGTCTTTCTTTTAAACTTTTCTTGTCCAAAATTGGTGCGCCTGATGTGACAGCCGTTATATATTTTTTTACGCAATTTTTGTTGATATTTTTCTGTACTATAAGTGCAAAAATCTCCGTAAGTACCGTAAATAGCAACACTAAACAAACACGCATTCTTATAATTATTTTGTTTAGTGTTTTCTTCCATGAATGGTTGATATTTTTCGTTTTTTAATGCAAGATGTGAAAAAAATACAAACATAAAGCTGGAGTTCCACACCACGAGTTACACGCCTTCTCGCAGTCTAAGCAGCTGTCAAAAAAGTAGAATCTGTATAGTTGTATGTAACAAGTTTCATGCACAATAGACTAGGATGCATTGAGGCGTTGAATGCGAAAAGTAGGTTTACTTTCTACTTTTGTAAGCGTCACAAGCAGTGTTCGAATAAATCAGCTGATTTTGACAAATAAAATTTTATTTTTACTTATAATGATGCCGCATCAGAAGCGTTGCATGTAACTTGAAACGTAGAACGCAAGTAAGTTATAAAACTCATGCAATGCGTGGAGGCTAAAACGCGTGGTGTGGACCTCCAGCTTAAGTGATAAAGTAAAGAAGTTTTCACTAAGCTAAAAAATCTGCATTTTTAAGCCAAAAGTCGTCAAATCTGCATTTTGGTAATTTTGGGGTATAGAATCTGCAAAATGCAGATAAATCTGCACTTCTGGCATCACTGCGTATAAAGCCAACTGACAGTGTAAAAAATAAGATGACGAAAAAAAGGCAAAATTAAAAAAAAGTTTGTATGTAAAGAAAGCAACTGACGTTTAACGCAAGACAACACCAAAGACATTTTTATAATCAACCGAGCAAAACTTTATTAAAAGAATTAAGCGTAAAATGCACAGATACACATACACAAGGACGGCAAAAGTGATACATACTTATGTACGTATGTACATATGTATGTATGTTTGTATGAATATAAAGACACTTGGTTGAAATATTTAGCAGTTTTCTTTTACAAAAAGTTTGTTTGAAATAAACACTATCAAATGTATTCCAAGAATTTTTCAGTATAACATATTTTTATTACCAAAGCTATAAAAAACGCTCATCTTTAAAGTTTAAAATAAATGGGTTTCGTACTGAAAATGTCGCTTATTCTCATCATTCTCTTTCCATCGTGTTTGTGTGTTGTTTAAAGAATTTTAGGCTTTTTTTTTTGGTGTTGTGCCTTTTTTAATGGACGGTTTAAACTCATAAATATGTTGTTATAGCCGTTTTTACTTTTGATTTGTTGCCAACTACTTGTTAGAACTACAGGAGAACTTGTATAGGGTAAATATTTAAATGAAAGCAAAGACAGGTTAATGTTTTTTTTTGACAAGGCATGTACAAGAATATTTAATTAGGAAAAGAATTTATTGAGGAAATTCAGCGGAACTTGTTTAAAAGTCAAATAACATACTGTGTGATGTAGTGTTGAACTTAAATTTTTTTTAAATGTAATTAATGTTTAAAGAAGAAGAAAATGCAATCTTGGTGAATTTGACAGAATTTAGTAAATAGAATATTCAGGTATGTGATGGAAATCGATTTGGAAAACGAAACGATTTGAAAACGATAATATCGTTTTCAGAATCTTTTAAAATTCATTTCTTATACATACCTATTCATCTTATTTCCAGTCGCTGTTCCTTTAATTTGTGTATTTCATGAGTTTATTGTACTGTATTTTGAACAAAAACTTAAGATTATAATTTAGAAATTGATTTTTAAATCGCTCGAAATTCATCACACCTTTTGAAAACGTTCGTTTTGAAATCGATCGAATTTCATCACATACCCGATAATTTAAAAAATTACCTAAACTGAATAACGAGCTCAAAATAGAAATTTAATTAAACTTTTCTCACAAAAATTGATAATTTTTGCAGCCTGGCCCAAGATGTTGGCCGCAATTTTTCGTATGCATTTTCAACTAGGAACAGCTGATTTGTACCCCACTAAAAATTTTCAGCACTACGAGTCGATCGACAGTGCAAACGCAGGATACCGTAACAGTGTTCATACAAATTTGCGGCCCACTAAGATATATTATGCGACCACAAATGTCAAAATCAGTCAGTTGTGTTATGGTTGCCCAAAAAGGCCTTTTTACTAAAATAATAAACAAAATTTTTCTTTACCTACCAACACTAAATATTTTTTTAAATTTATATCTTAAATATTATTTTAAATTTATATGTTTTAAAACAACACCACTAATAAAATTATATAGTTTATAAAGTATTTTTCAAAAATTCTACTTTTTATATTTTGCTTACTGCTTTGTTTTTTTGTTTATTCCTTTGTTTTGTATTCTGCTTTGCTTGTAGCACAGAGTTGTATTTTTATAGCTAATTTATATGTTTTTTACGTTAGAAATGCGAGCAACAAATCGATAGTTAATGGGCTGCTTAAGAAAACGATAATAAGTGACTTGTCGCTCGCTTAATTTGTCGAACGACATTCTGGACCAGGCTTTTAAAGTAAATTAGATTACAGTTTTACGTTAGCCGCTAATAAAGCCATATCCCATCAGCGTTACCGCTGTGCGACTTTAGTTGCAATTTGCAACCTTTTTTACGATCTGAGATTTCTTGTGCGATTTTTTTTAACTCGTCTAATTTTACAACTTTGTCCAACGTTTTGCCCCTTTTTTCATAATTACACAAATTTTCCATTAAAAATATCAATTTTGTTTAAAACATTTCCGATTGATAAGATGATTATTTTGTATCAAGGCGAATTTAACTACTGAACTGTATTGAATTTGCCTTGTTTTGTATCGTGTTCATTGAATTTCCATGACAATATCGGATGATTGGCATTTATGTATATTTTAAGCTTCTTAAAACCAACTTTTTTTACCTCTTATGAAGACATTTACAATACAATAGATCTTATATTTATCTGAATTTAAAAATGTTATAAATGACCCTGAGGCATTTATTACGAATTTAAGTTGTCAGAAAGTTAGTCCTGGGGTCTAATCACCGCATACGATACCGAGCAAAATTGATCGAAATGTTTTATTTTGATATCATGGGACTCGATATCGAATGAATTGTATCGAAATTTGAGATGATAGCATACGATATCGAGTAACCAAAGACCTTAAATCTCTCAAGTTTTCATTCGGTACGTCAGTGTCTATCGTATCCAGAGAAATAAGATGGCTTACTCTATACGATAGTTTACTCGATATCGAATGCGGTGATCCCTGATGTTGATCAAATGCTGATCAGTTTTGGCATACAGTAGGAAGCTTAAAAATGCTTTAAATGAACCGGTGAACCTTAATTTATATAAATTGGCAGCGCATGTATTGAATCTACCGCACAGCAATGCGTATGAAGAAATTCTTCTTCAAAATTAGGACTAAAGAAAAATAAATAAATCAATATGTTAAAAGTAAAAACTTGTGAGACCATGCTATTAGCTCTAAATTTGCTAGACACCTAAATAGAAGGTTGGAAGCCAAGTTATGAACTTGTGCGGAAACACAAAATGTAAAATTTGCTAAATGAAGTGAAAAAATAGCTAAATCAACAGAAGCACCACCATGAGCAATATTAGAAGATAGTGGTGGATAGACAGTTCAACCTATCCCAGCTCCGTTTTCCACTATACTACTGACCAATAATAATGTGAGTGCAGGAGGTGAAAGTCAGAAACTCATATTATTTATTCGAAATTTGCTAGACACCGAAATAGAAGGTTGGAAGCCAAGTTATGAACTTGTGCGGAAATACAAAATGTAAAATGTATATACAATTAAGGTATTCCGCCATCTTAAATGCAAACGGACGTAACTACACAAACGTTCCCACGACAATTGGTTATTTGCACCGAAACGACTCGGAGTTCAACGAACCCCGACCAAGGATTATCAAAGCAGCAACACCTGTTCTTCAGGTCTCGCTGCTTGAACAACAACATAAAAATTTAATTTATGTTTGATTTTTGCTCGTTTTATTACACCTCATGTTCATTTTTAGACCCCTGCGATTAGTAATGGCGACTTTATTAAAGAAATTCAAATGCCAAGAACCCTTTGTTACTATTGATATTGTAAAGTTTATTGCTTTTCCCGTAAAAATTTAAAAATGTAGGTACGTCCGTTTGCATGTAGAAAATTAAATGTAAAATTAATACACAAAAGTGTATTTAAACACATGTTTAATTAATTATTTCATTGCTATTTAAATTATTGAATTAGTATTCCTCCTTGTTTTGTTAGTTGTGTTTCTTTGTTTAATAAAAATGTTAAAAAAAATTAAACTTTTTCAAAATTCTCAACGGTAACCCTGCATCGCATTATCCAACTTTGTTTTGGGTTCTAATAGTTAATTAGTGCTGGTTCACACTGTTCAAGTCTAAGCCGTCAAGTCTTAAGTTTTTAGAAACAAATGGCTTTCTCTTTACCCTTCTGTCCTAAAAGCTCAAGACTTGACGGCTTAAACTTGAACAGTGTGAACCAGCACTTATAATTATATGTATTGCCAATTTAATTTGGTCTGGCAATGGCTTGACTAAATGTTTAACTCTTAAGAGTTGATTAATTGTAGTTAGTTCCCAAATACCAAGTAAAGATTCAATAAAACAATTTTTTATAAGTAAAAAATAGCTAATATCCCTGCATATTTCTAGTAAAGCACAGGGAAGAAATTTAAAAATATTGAAATGTCACCTTTTTTTTGAAGGAGCAGGGACAGGAGTGCCGCTACATGTTTTTATATCACCAGAATAGTAATGCACTATGAAAATGCTTCCTGACCAAACTCTTGTTTAAAAATTTTCAAAAACAATAACAGCTTATCCTGTCAGGTTTACATTTTCCTGCAAAAACTTAAGAATTTTATTAAAGTGTGCAAATGCCTTAAACGAGTATATTGAGAGCCCTGCATAAGTTTGATGAATTTTGAATGTTATTTTAAAAATAGAAAAAAATTTAAACTGTTACTTAAAAGCTGAATTTTTATCTGATTGCAAATTATCCAGATAAGAAGTTTTATTGAAACTCTATTGAGGATTAAATTTTCCAAATTATTCCACTTCCGGAATTGTATACAATTTTTCATTCGTACCCGGATGAAACGGAATAAAATGTGCTTAATCAAATTAAAAAAAAAAAAACTAAGAGGTTCTTTGCTTTATGTACGACCTGGTTCGAATACTTAAGCCAAGCAGAAGTCTTTTCTTTTGTTTGAATATTTTTTGTCGATTAATTGCCTTCAATCCCTACTCGTTGCGAGCGTCAACGACAAGAATTGGATTTGAGACTTATTTATACTCATAACTTCAAGTATTTACTTTTAACCCGAGATATTTTAGGTCCCACAAAAAATCTTAAGATACATTTCATAGTGTTTTCAGGACTTTTTGCTTCGAACCGGAAATTAAATATCCCGTCCTACTTAAAATCTCGTTGTTGTTGCTTTTAGATTTGTGTCAAATAAAGTCCTTTTACCCGGATTTATTTTTTCATTTTTCATTTTTTCTTTAATCCCGATGACAAAATAAAGCAAATACAAATGTTACATTTGAAACATGGCGAATCCTTTCCAGCTTTCTAACCCCCTGTCCATCTGGCCCTCTGCCACGCTGACGAGGCTCTGACGTCCTATTGGGGGCAGCATAACCCTGTACGCAGTACACACTAAATATCTGCAGCACCTCAGCACGCCTGGAGGCGCAGCTTGGAAACCCAAACAACAATCCGATTACCGAAATCGTAACAACAAGAAAAATTACTGAGCGGCCTTATGCTTCTCGCAAGAATAAAATTAAAGTATAATTTAGTAATGTCACAAAACCTTAAGTTTAAGTTGAAAATTTTGTTAATTTCCCTAAATACTCCGTACTAAATTTATTTTCCAAATATAATATCGAAATATATGGTCCATTATAAACATGTTACAAAATTTTATTGATATTGAAATTTGAATGAAATAAATGTTTTGAAAACTTAACTATTGAAGAGCCTTATATAAGAGTTATGGTCTCTAAAAAAAATAATTTATCCAGCCTCTTAGCGTTACAACTTGGGAATTACTATATTTACGATAATATTTTTCTTTTATTATTCCCATCAAATAGAACCTTCTCAATTTTTTTTTTATCTAAATTATTCTTTTGGTTTTATCGATTTCAATTTAGCAGAAATAACTAAACAAAGAAAAAGAATTGTTTGTATTATTTCTTTGGAAATTACTTGGATGCAATAAACATTTGTTTCCGCTTTTTATTAGTTTCCGCTTTTCATCATTATGCTCGTATGCTGCTCGTTAAGATAAGAAATCGCACATAAGAAAAAAACAATAAACCTTAACAAGAAAGAATCAAAAAAAGTATCAACAACATGAATGAAAATAAAACAGGCGTTGGAATAAAACTAAGAACCTAAAAATACCCCTGGTCAACAATAACAAATAGTAACAGAGGAGCAGCAACTGCAGGCACATTAAAGACCAACAACGAGTTGTAGAAATACAGAGACGTAAATAGAAGAAAACTGGTACTAGAAGAGGAGTTGAAAAATACCCACTTTATTCATATCTCAATAGCAGTTCCTTAAAAACATCTTTGAATATAAATTTTATTGTGGTAAAAAACTATGAATCGGACCATTTATTCGAAAACGGTCAGGTCTTGGGGTATACTCGTAATTCCCATACGCATTGAAAAACTTTCAAAAATTTGTTCACACTCCTTAACATCTCTGGATATTAACTAAATATGGAACTATGCTGGGCCTAAAGATGTGCTAAAAAAAATTCTATATATGTATTCAAGAGCGCTTGCTAGTGTATAACACTCCTTAGCACAAGCATCATCATTGTAATCATCAGGAATAAAAGATGCCAGCATTAAAAACCCACCCAAAGATTGTGCCACAAACGACTAGAGAATGTTACGATACTGCACTGTGATGCTGATGAGTGTTGGGTAAGTAGTTCAGAGACCATTATTTTCCAACTAACGATTACCACCCATACGATACGTAGTTCATGAGCCTCCTTTTGAGGCATACCTCTGCCTGTAGTGGAATTGGGTGATGCTGGGAAATAATACACTCGTAAAAAAATGTTTTTCTACTTAACACTTTAATGCAAACATACACTTAATAAATGAAACTATTATATTATTTGGTTACAAGAGAAGGTATAATAGAATTTAAGTGAAAGCAGTATAAGATGGTAGATTAAATAACTAGTGATAGTCAAATGAAAAAGGGTATATATGTGGCAACATATTCACATAAGCAGCTGCGGTTTTGGCATAATCTCATGGTTGGTCGTAACCACTGCCTGACAATCAACGCGTTTACCAACCGCCCTTAAGTGCGAGCACCACCAACACACGCAGGTAGCTGGTACTTTGAGTGTAAAGATCGGCAGCATTATACCTTGGCTCCTAGTTTAGCAGTCGAAGCCATCTAACCCCCGCTGCTTAAGAAATAACCAGCAGTATCTGCTGAATAGCAACAGCGCCCAGGGTGATCCGCCAGTAAGACGAACTTCTCCAAAGGGTCATCAAATTAGCTCTTGACGCTAAGCAATTAAGATATCCATTCCCGCGGCTTTGGACATAGACCACAACCACCGCGTGATCACCAAATTGAGCCTCAACCAATAGTCAGATAAATGCTATAGCACCGGGGGCTTCTGATTCTCGTGGTATATCATTTAAACATAAAAATAGATTCTAATTTTAAGAGGCTATTCTGGGTAAAAGTTAATAACTTATAACAAATATTTAGTCTAAATAAAACACATGTCGGATTTTTAAAGTGATATTGTGAAAAAAGATGACAGTGGTCTTAGGTAAAAACTGTATAAGACAGTGAGAAGCACTGTTGCCAGTTTAGCATTTTTAATGCAAGATCTAGGATTTTTTTAAACTCATTTAGCATGAAAAAACGCTTCTAGCATATAGCACTTTGTTCAGCATTTTCCAAAATTATTTCGTACTTTTTTTTTAGAATTTTTTACTTTAATGGTGTTTTCTTTTCTACAAAAAATGTGACATTTTATTTAAAAAAATACAATTTGGTGTTCGTTTCTTAAAAATGCTTCGCTCTCTAAAAGAGCGGCTTGTTTTATCATAAAAAATGTACCCTTACTAATGGCATAAGGCATTGCACTGTACGCCCCGTATTAATCGACAGTGTTGATAATGCCCTGTAAAAAGATGGCTTTTGCTTATATATAGGGTTACCAGGCGAAGTAAGGAAAAAATCGCCTCTAATCAGGACGGTAAAAATTTCAAATTTTAATTGTTATTTTTAATGATAGGTTGTCAGTGATATAAAATTTAAGTGGGTTCGGTGTTATAAAATCGTTTTTGAAAAAAAAAAAACGTCAAATCAAGAAATCTAAAAAAATTGGTGTTAATAAAACAACAAGCTGGCAAAGGTATTTTCTTGTTTACATATTTTATAAAAAACATACTAAAGAAATTGTAATTTCGTCATTCATTTTGTTAATCTATTTATTTATTTAATATCAATCTAGTAACAAATTATGGTTTATGTATATTTTTTTTTTATATTTCGAAGAACAAACTTTTTAATCTAGACCGACTCAAGTTGTATTAAGCCGAAAAAAGTGTTTTAGTTACCCCTCTGAAAATAAAGCTTGATATGTTTTATGATGATTCCCAAAATATTTTGTATATGTTTTTATTTAAAAAATTAATATTTAAGAACTTAAATATGGCTCACAGCATCCAGGGTTTGAAAACGGATCATTTGCTTATCACCAGGTTATTATAATTGAAAATCAAACAATTTGATACCCATATTGCCTATATATGAAAAATATAAAATAGATAAAATATATCGCGATTTTTCCGTTTTATGTGAATAATTACAAAAAAAAAAAAAAATATTAATATTATTTTAAAACTGATTAATTTGAAAAGCAGTACATTACTTCCACATACGTAGAATTGGTATGAAAACCCGAAACGAAAATATGTATTTAGCTTAATATCTCAATTAGTGGTCGCAAGTGGTCATGTTTTATATACCATTGGATGCTGTTTCAAAAACTCTTTTAGATGATACCAAATTTTATTTATGTCGTCTTGGAGCAAAGTACAAAAAACAAATTCGGAAATCTGAAAAAATACCTTTTTTAAAAATGGTCCACGGATGGTCAACGCTAGAACCAAAATATTTTGGGAATCAGCATAAAACATATCAAGCTTTATTTCCAGAGGGGTAATAAAATCACTTTTTTTTTGAGTCGCTCAAATGTACATATTTTGTTTACTTTTTGAAGAACAAACTTTTTGTCAGCTGTTAACAACATGGAGGTCCAATTTTGTGTCTTGTTCTCGTCAAATAAAAAATTGCATTCTTACACGGTCGGCAAGACAATTTATACATGTACCTTTTACCGAGGTGGTATTTTTTTGTAGAAAAGAAAACACCATAAGTGATACATTTTTATTTTTTTCCAAAAATTTAAAGCGTTTTATATGAATACATATCGTTACGTAAAACGCAAAAGGCCCTATCTAACACTTTGAAAATTTTACAAGAGAAGCAAAAACTATTTAAAATGGTAAATTGATAAATTGTTTTGTCTCGGTTTTTTAAGAGCTGACAACAAAAAAATAAGAGCGAAAAAATTATTCTGAAAAGGGTTCCCACAATTATTCAAAGAATCGCCTATTGTTGCTAATACGCTATGGCTAATACTCATGAAAGTGGGAATGTTAATAAAAAAAAATATGTATTTAGTTTCTCTTTTTATTTGAGCATGTTCTTATATATTAAAAATAAAATATTGCACAGTTTAATTGTATAGTAAGTGTCACAAGTTTCGTTTACCGGCAGTATATAATTCGGCATTATGTAATCCCAATATATTTTTTTTTTTAGATTTCATATGGCGAATAAATAAAAAATTTTTTGTATTCTTTACTTTTTTCGTTCGCATAACTTACATACCTTAAAAACTAAATTTTTAAATTGGTTTTTGTTTAAATTGGTTTTTGTTTAAATTGGTTTTTGTTTAAATAAAAGTTAAGCAAATGAAAGTTTCGTTCGAAATCGAGTGCAGGCAGTAAATTTGAAATTAAAACAAACAATAAAAAGTTAGAACGGAATTACATGTAATATGTTTGTACATATGTAAATATGTATTGACATAGGTATATTAAGTTTTTAAATTTGGTAATAATTTCAGCTTAATACGTTCGATACATCGATATATCGATATTTTTAATTAATAAATATCGATACTCTTAAAAAAATATCGATACGATATATATCGATATATTTTTTCAATTTGCCCATCCCTAATTTACCATGCTAATTATATTCGAATGAATGTCAAATTAAACCGTTTTTCTTTTGATTTTTATATAATATTTTTTAGCACTTTTTTAATCATTTTTTAGTATTATTTTCACAAAAATCTAGCATTTTTCCTTAATTACGTTTTGGCAACACTGATTGACACTAAATTTTTCTTTGAGTGTTGCAAGTTTTCACCGTACAAAAGAATATGATAATAAGTGTGGGCAGACTTGCCTGTTATTATGCTTGCTGCAAAACTTTTGTTCATTATTGCTATAAGTGTTTATACGTACGTATAACAGTTTGTTTGTATGTGTTTAAATTCGTTATGTATACAATTTAAATGTGTACAAGTTGTAATTCTTACCATTTCATTTCGTATATATCAGCTCCTTTTTATTTTTGTTTCTGTGTTATCGTGAGGGAAATGAATTTGCGTTTTTCATCGCCGTCATTTGCTATGGTTTTTCATCTATTTTATTATCAGAAGATGCCCAGAAAAAAACCCATAATATTACTCACAGCAAACAAAATAAAAAAGGAATCATATCAGGAATAAAACTACGCCACAATACAATGGAAAAAAGAACTATTGCAAACAATAATGAAAATTCTTATTCAGTTTTACGATTGCAAAAAAAAAAAAAAATACTTATACACTAAAACATAATGATTTTGAGTTTTACATCTCTATAGAAAGTTACATATTTTGCTTTTGGTGATAAACAAATAAGAAAGAATAATAATGAAAGTGAACATGTGGTCAGGAACGATTATAAAAAACAGCTATAGGATAATTTTGGAGAGTTTCGGAACATTATACATACTTGGAAGAAATTTGAATTTAACAGAAATCTATTGTAAATATTGGATCAAAAAAGTCCATTTATGAGTAAAAACTTTCCGGGAGTTTTTTCTTTTTTGCTTTTTACAATTGAATTTAAATAGGAGAAATGGGAGAAAAGAAATAAACGCCCGGTGAATTTGTATTCATACTTGGGATGTATATGAAATTAACATACAAAAAAGCAGCTCTCATTACCAAGTAATGCAATAAGTAAGCATTTGCCTAGCGAACTGCTTTATCACTAAAAATAATTGGGGACAAGCATTAAATTTTTAGATAAGCTTAGCTACACGGAAAGAATTATTTACTAAATCACCAGAAAATATGGCATGAACCAAGAAATTTTGGAAGCCAAAAATCAAAAATTTGTTATTCTAAATATATATGTGTGGTTTGGTTAAAGCAAACTGTTTCCATATTTAAAAAAATATTACTAAGCCCGATCGAAATAAGTAAAAATTAAGAAATAATTATTTAGTTACAATTTTCTTGTTTTAAGAAACGAAATTGAGTTCCTTAGGAAATAAACTTCTTTCCGTGTAAGTCCAACTTAAAGACGAAAGAGACCCTCGACCGGCTGTAGGGCACTTTTGCTATAGAAAAAAAACCTCAACAAAAATCCATTTGCAATAAAACCAAACTATGAAAATGAAACCATATGGCAAATAAAGTTTTCTTTCCAACCACAAATTATATTTCTTCATTATCACATCACATGATTTAAAGAGCCCAAGATTTGACTGGGGGGAAAGCCAAGGAAGCCACTACAAAAATAAAAATAATTTAAGTGAAAACACTCATTTTAGCAGATCGTAAAAAATAACTTAAATTAAAGCCATTTGAAAAAACATTTTTTTTTTTTTTGGAAATATTGTAATTTGTTAAATTTAATACCAGTGTCAAGTACTTTACCACACGAGCTCGAAAAAGAATGAATGAATAAACTTTTCAATATACTTGTACTTATTCTTCATTGTTTTTGAATAAAAGGAAACGCGCTTAAAGAAAACTTTTTTTTAGGAGGAAAGCACAAACCAACTAACCTGATTCCAATATGTGTTGATGAAGATGGGAATATAGATATTAGGGACATTCACAGAATAAAAAAAAATAATACTTAGGCTAATGAGGAGTCTGAGTGTTAAGCATTTGCTTCACGAGTAAAAGTTGAAATTAATATTCATCTGGACATAACACGGTGTTTTCATTTAAGTAGTGGCAAGACAGTTGCAATACATGCAAACTTTTTCACTAATACATGTACACTTTTCCAACTGTCTTGTCTACTGGCTAGCAAATTTTGCAGACAGTAAAATGGACAGTGATTTGACATTTGTTGACAGTAATTTGAAGTTTTGTTCGCAAAAATAAAAAAAAATCAACAATTAAAAGAAAATTAATAAATTATGTTTTGGTTTTGCATGTTTTACTTAAGGATTATCTATATTCACAAAAAATAGTTGTTAAATGCAATTTTTAGTTTGTTAAGTTCATATAAAACACGTTTAACTAGCACTTGCACTGCGACATTCACGTTAGACATTTTTTTAAAAGTGAACTGTCTTAACTACTGTCTGGACGCCTAAGTCACGAAGACAGCAAGTAGTGTTTTTGGCAACTAATATGTATTTGCTTACTGTCTTACCAGTACTGTCAAATGTAAACGTACTGTAAGGGAAAATTTATATTTATGTACGATTTGTATAATACCTGTTTCAGTCTATGCGACATGACGCACAGAAATATTTCATGAAACAGAAGATTGCTGAGTGTAGAACCGCTTCGAGGGTAAATAATCCCGCCGGAAATGTTAAATCAATTTAATGCTCCTCCTTAATATGAATTCCAAAAATGTTAACACTTATTTAAAATGAAGATCACTAAGCACCTTCTTTGTTTGTATGAAAATATATTTTCTAAACACAGACCTTTTGTATATGAGACGAAACAAACAATTAAAAACACAAAAAAATATGTTATCGTAGTACAAAAAATTAAAAATTTTGTAAAAACGGTTAATTGGTTAATCGACTGAAATTAACCGGTTTAATCGTTAATCGAAAAAACGCAATTTTAAATTAACCGGTCCGTTAATCGGCTAGTAATTAATCGGTTAACCGATTAACGGTTAACCGAATGAATTTCCTACTATCTATACTTAAGCAGAGCAACGAGGCCTAAAATATATTGGGCTATTATAACAAAATACTTCGTGTATACCCTAATACAAATCTTCAATTGTCTTTTACCTAAATTTTCATATTGAAAAGGAGAGCTAAGAGCTTCTAGCAAAAAAAAAAACAAAATTAGCAACTTAAATTGTTAACATAAAAGTGTCAAACATTTACAAATTTGTTAATTTTATTTGAATTTGCACTCTTTGTGCCTTTTAAAAATTTTTTTTTTATATTTTACATATTCATTAAATACTACATACTAACTAACAATAAATATCAGGTTTGTCAACTCGGCGCTTTTCGCACCGTTTTAAGTGTTTTTTTTTTTTTTTTTGAAAATTTCGACGCGAAAAATTCTTTAGTCAGTTCTCGGTACTTTTTGTTTTAAATTTGTAATGCTTTTTTATTTTAGGTGGCACTAAATCTAAATTTCCTGAAGTGATACAGAAATGTTATTGTATATAATAATGCAATAAGATCCAATAAGCCTTAAATAGGAAAATTCGTTTAAATCGCACCAACATAAAATTTTTTAATGATATAAATTATATCTTCTTAATATATTTTTTCTATATTCTGTGTGTTTGGTAGTTGGTGATTTACAAAATTTTAAGTTCATAAATAGCTATAGGTACTTGACAATGATTTTGTCGTTTGTGTTACAGATTCTTAGAAGCTTGTAAACTAAATAACCTTGGCGATAAAATAAAAAAAAAATTTATGAGAGGTACAGGTTAAAAATTGATGGTGATTTATTCAAATGTTTTACGTAAATGTTTTTAATCGGATTATACACTTGCTGTAAAGTTTTTTGCATTGTACAATAATATTGCCAATGTGTTTGTTATATTTGAGGGCTGCACAATATATTGGCTACAAGCAAAAGAATTTTGATTATTATTGCACAACGAGAAGAAGTGCA
The DNA here is from genome assembly GCA_943735925.1 of Pollenia amentaria. Classification (NCBI taxonomy): domain Eukaryota; kingdom Metazoa; phylum Arthropoda; class Insecta; order Diptera; family Polleniidae; genus Pollenia; species Pollenia amentaria. The sequence continues at coordinate 173,331,622 of OX031010.1, read as the reverse complement.
ATATAATATGAAATTTGCTGGCAACATTGCACAATGTTATTTTGCTCATATATTTACTTATAAAAGTTGCGCCATATTTCATAATGTAAGGCAAAATAGAAATAATATTGCGAATAACATATACAATAATATTGTATTAAGATACCCATACATTTGCAATATTATTGTTCAATAATAAATATTGTACAAATTGGATGTGTTTATATCAAATTAGTAAGTGGCGCAAAAGTCTTTTGATTTATAAATAGACTCATTTGGGAGAGCACTACAAAAATAACCGACTTGTCAAAATTGCCTTCATATAAAACAAAAACAATTTAAGGCAGCCATGCATATATTTTTACTCATACATATGAAATTTTATAATTGGGGTATTTTGTCTCACCCTAATGAGTCTACACGCAGAGAAAAATATTTTTAAATTTTTCACCTACAACAGTCTGTTAAACGAAATGTTTTAAGCATACTATAGTTAATTTAACCATGTTGTTGTCACCGGCAACCATATTATGGTTAAATTAGTCCTCCATCACGAAGCCACAGCCATATTATGGTTGCCTCTAAACTTATTATGGTTATATATGACAATAATTTATTTTTAAATTAACAATAGTATTTTAATTTTTTTTAAGAGCAATATACTATGGTTGAAAAACAACCATGCTATTATAAGTGTCAAACATATTTTATTATTAATCATAACATATCCGTATGGTTCTGGCTTTTTGATGGACGATAAATTTAACCATAATATGGTTGTCGGTGACAATAATATGGTTAAATTAACAATAACATGTTTGGAAATTTACTTTAAAAATAATATTGTTGGAGGTGACCATATTAAAAAATATTTTTTCTCTGGGTATACCTAGTTAAATATGCCTTGGCCATATATTTGTTTTTTAATATTGCCCAATTTATTGAATAATGTACAACAGCAATAAAGCACTCAATAAAATTGCAAATGTACATATGTGTATCTTAATGTATGGGACGCTTAATAAGGATGATGTTACTTGTTTTGTCACTCGATTTACAGCGTTTTAAATTTTAACAGTTGACAACGCTGATACCAATCAAAAGTTCACATGCACACACTCACAAATCCACTCACAGCTTTATTTTGTTACTTCTTCTTTTCTAAATTTCGTTTCTTGTTCAGTCACCTCAACACGTTTTTAATATTGGTGGCAACAAAAAATACTAACTAACATGTGTTGCCATATTTGTATGTATGAAATACATGTTCGTATGTAATTTATTTACTTCTTTATTTCAACCACATACAGACGTTGTGAATAATTTAAGAAAGTTTGCATACAAAAAATTTTATATAAAAAATTTGCCAGAAAAAACTGAAATTGTTTGTTAATGATTTTCAATTTCGCTTTCGTTTTTTTTTTTTGATACGTAGAATTCTATAGCAAAACAAAATAAACAAACGAAAAAAGACGATTAAAGAATTTCAAATTATCGTTAATATTTGCGAACAAAGGTATTAGAAAATGTACGAGAGCAGAGATTCCCAACAAATAACAAAAATTGGGTTGGCTTAAAAATTAAATGGTATTTTGAGTATCAGAAATAAGTAGAGCATAAGACGTACTCTGAGTGTCGTACCGTAGTTAAAATATAAGACTTAGGTAATAAGTGTATAAAACGGTAATAAAAGTATAAGGCTTTAGGACGTCTTAGTATAAGACTATAAATTATTGTAATGCTGTATACATAGATTATAATTGAATATAACAAAGTAGTCTGAGTATAACATTGTACACTGATATTATAATTTAGTATAGAGTATAATTTAGTACAAGAAAGTAGGCTAGGTATAACACTGTGTACAGAGAATAAATCAGTGGTCTGAGTTTAGGATAGTTGTACGAGTATAAGTCTGACTGAAGTGTGTATTACATAAATTTAGTATAGATTTATTACATTTTGATATGATTGTATTTGAATAGCACGAGTATAATATAGAGGATTGAGTCTTATTATAACAGTAAATTTTTTTTTGCTTATACCCAGAATAATAGAAAGTAATGAAAGTGGTATAAGTAAAATTTGAACTACATATAATCTTAAATCTGCATATAATAAATACTCTTTCACATTCTTAATAATAATCGCTGTAAAGCTTAAATACATTGTTCAATTTCGGAACTACTGATACACCCACAAACGTTATAAAAATTACATATCTATTTAATGTTCTCCATACTTGGTGTGAAATATATATTGGCTTACAATCACCCATTCCAAGTATTTGTTTCACTTTACTATCACTCGACTATTCATGTAGCATTTGAATACAATAAAACTTGAGTATGAATTAGAAAGTCTTTGATAGAATTTGCATAACATTAGCAAACAAATCCTAATTCGTTTTCAATAGCTACTTTTAGCTGTTGTGCAAAAGCGCAAAAACTCAAATTTAAGTTACTTCCAAATTAAGAAAATCAAATAAATTATGGAACGAAATACAAATAACAAAACTTTTAAGTTGAAAAAAAAAAAACGTTACAAATTAAACACTTGTTATGCAATAAGCTTGCTAGGAAACGACAAGTTTTTTATGTTTAAAAGGAACACTATAAGATATAGAAGATTTATTTAATGTCGTTCCGCTTTAAATTACATATTTTATTTAATTAAGACTTGTCTCTTTAGAAAAAAAGGAACAGTTTCCTAAGAGTAATAAAGTTTCTTAAAATATTACGCTACGTGCCGAAGCACCATACATAAACTTTTTTCATAGAATAATGAAATCGGAACTCTTTAATGAAAGCACCAAAACTTGTAGGAGTGTAGGTGTAGGTACTTTACATTGAAGCTTTGGTTAAGAAATAGAACCAATTACATGCGGTTTTTCGGTTAGAACATTAATAATAGCAAAATAATAGTATTTGGAAAAAGTTTCCTGACGAGCTGGCCTAAGCAACCAGCGAAATGCGCATAGGAACTAGCTTTCCCACAACAATAAATTTCAGTATTTTCATTTAAAAAAATTGGGATTATTAGCACATCATTAATAAATGAATTAATTAATAAAATATTTCATTCCCAAAAATAATTTTTGATAATGTTCGATTTGGTTTGATGGTTATTTAGGTGCGTCATGTACCGAAATGTAGACCAAAATTATTTAAGGTTATAGGCTTATAAAATAGCTATTTGTGACTTTCTTGCTGATATCCTATATTATTGCTTAGTAATACATTTTTTAAAATTGCTAGCAGTGCTTAAAAAACTAGACGACAAGTAGCAGTAGTAAGAAAATTATACTAAAAAAGGCCATTTTAAAAATGTGAAGAATTTAGGGCCATATTTTGACTACTAATACGGTTAACTTTATATTTTCTTAGCAATAGTTGTTGTATTCGTAGAGGGAAAATAAAATATTAAGAGTAGCAGAGCTTTTAATTTCATTTACTACAAAGCAGTAGTTATAGAATTGCCCCAATATTCATAAAAAAAATTTTAAGTTTTATAGCACGTTTATGAAACGAATTTTCTATGAAAATTTGTTTAATAAACCTTTAATTAATCAAAAATATTTTTTATGAATATGGGGGTTAGTCTATAATTTCAAGAATATTACTAACAGAAGCAGCAGTGGAGATATCATTAGGTGGCGAAATAAAGGGACATGTTAGGCAACAATAGAAGTAGCATAAAAGTAGCATACGATTTAGCAATGAAGTAGCCCATAAACGAATAAAAAACACACAAAGGCTATTTTCTTTTGCAATCACATTTTAGAGGCCAGCATAATACAGCTGATGCTTACTCATGGTGGAATAATTTAACCATAATATGATTGCCTGTGATAATAATATGGATAAAAAAAATAACCATAATATGCTTAAAAATATTCGAGTAAAATAGCTTTGTTGGAAGAGATCATATTAAAAAATATGAGAACGTGCAAGGACGTGTTTATAGGGAACATTTTAGCACTGATTTTAGTGTTTTACTATTGTATTGCTTCTTTAAAAAAATGAACATCGACGTTTTTACTATTTAAAAGTAAAAATGGAGAAGTATAAATAAACTTAAAAATAAACTTCAAATGAAAATGAAGCAAAAATTTTAATTTGAAAACTCAGTTGGAAGTATATAATTTATTATTATTTACCCATATCGAATTTAAATTTTTCAACATTAATAATAATTTGATAACTACAAAACATTTTACATTATCGAATATTTTTGGAAGCAATGAGTTTAGTTAAGGAATAAAATTGATAGCAATTGTAGCATTTTAAAGACTGATTGCAAGTGGACAAGAAGACATAATTAAGTATTAGAAAAATATAAACTTTTTGTTAATACAATATTATATAACTAATATCAAATAAATATTTTCTATTAGGTCAAAGGCTATATTTCGGTAGGACAATTGTATGGATGCTTGGTAAAATCCTTGGTCGATTTGACTTCTTCTTACAAATAAAGTTAAGTAGGTAATTCAATAAAAATTTAAAAAAAAATTAAGCTAAAGTTTGATGAAAAGTTTGTCCACTTTTTTAATTTTTTCGTCAAATATACCAAGAAGCAGAGTTCCGAAAAATTCATATATGATCGCTCATATTTAACCATTCATGAATTTTTTCATGAATGAGGAATTTAAAACGTGAAATTTTTTTCACAACCATGAATGAATTATGAATTTTTTTGCCAATTCATTCATGAGCGTGAGGAAAAATAAATTTTTGCCTTTCCTCAGTCATGAAAAATGAGGAAACAAAAAATTTTCTTAACGCTCCTCACCAGTAATGTTGTTGTTGCTCGGCAGTTTGCATGACCACAGCACGAAATGCCTTTGTGTGTATGTTGTTTTTGTTAAAGGTAACGAGCCAAAATGTGTGTTGAATTTTTTGTAGGCAAATATTATTAAAAAAAAAAAACTAAAAGAACTGCACATATCGTCATCTTAAATGCAGAATATTGTAAAATCAAATTTCATAAGTTTACATGAGAAGCAAAAAACGTTGTAAAATAAAAATTATATGAGGTATTAAATATTTAGAATAAAAATGAGATAACCAGTTTTTTTTGATAAAAAAATATTATTTTTACTGTTATTTATTTAGGTTTGTGTGTTACGTTATTTTAATTTGTAATTCTCTGAAGCAAAACGACGAATCATCAACGAAAGTATGATAGTATTAAGTTAAGCAATCATTTAAAATATTAAATATTTCTGTTAAGTTACAGGTATAATAGAATATAAAGATAATGTACATGGTTATAAATGCAATACTGCGTTTAAACAATAAATTTAAATATGGCTAAATGCACATATAAAAATGATAGTCACACAATTAATACAATTTTTGACGTAAAAAAAATTAATGTGTTCGTAAAAATATACCAAATACTCTGCTAATTTTTTTTAATTAAGATTATTTATTATGTAGTTTAAGGAAATTGTATACTAAATGATAAGCCATTTTTAATTTAGTTAATAGCTTGGATATTTTTTAAGGTGGAAGCTTAAATTTTTTTTTTAAATATTTAACGTGAATCGTAATCAATAAAAAAGTCTATTTCAAAATGTTCAATGATACATTGCTTTGCATTTTAGCAAACGATATTTATACTGTTGTAAAAAATTCTTTGATGCTTTAAAAAGGGTCGGTCCTTTTCTTAAGCAGACATAAAGGCAAAACTTATTGAAAAAAAAAAACTCCATGAGCAAGTATAGAAACCTGAGCGCTGTTTCTCAAAACTACAAATTACAAATCTACAAGTAAAATACATTTGAACAAAAACCGAAGTTGTAAAATTGTTGCTTTTTAACGTAAATGAAGTGATTTTATGGTCCCATGCAGATATATTATAGGGAAGTTCGATTGTACCTGTTGTCACATTTGCTTTTACACATAATTTTTAGCAAAACAAGCCTTTTTTACTTTAATTTCAAATATTTGTTACCTACTTAAGAAAAATGTTATCAACGAACAACCGTTTTGGTTGGTAAAACCAAAACTGTATTACAATAACAACACGTATTGAGTACTTGAAATTTTTTTTTTCAATGAGTTTTGCCTTTATGTCTGCTTAAGAAAAAAAACGATCCCTTTTAAAAGCATCAAATAATTTTTTACAACAGTATAAATATCGTTTGCTAAAATGCAAAGCAATGTATCATTGAACATTTTGAAATAGACTTTTTTATTGATTACGATTCACGTTAAATATTTAAAAAAAATTTAAACATCCATCTTAAAAAATATCCAAGCTATTAGCAAAATCAAAAATGGCTTATCATTAAGTAAATATGTAATTTCCTTCAAAAACATAATGAATAATCTTAATTAAAAAAAAATTAGCAGAGTATTTGATATATTTTTACGAACACGTTCATTTTTTTACGTCAAAAATGGGTATTCTGTTTCATACTCTGAACGTGTTAGTGGAATAAGTGATCAAACTGCACATTATTGCATAAGCAAAAAGAAAAACAGTGCTGTAAAATTAATATAAACCGAATCCATATATATATATGTATTGCAAAACCTATATTAAGTATGACTATCAGCTTCTTCTACATTGGACTGTTAGAAATTTCACAGCTTAACCCATTGCACTCCCATACGCTATGAATTTATTTTTATTATATGATTTTTCCATCATTTATTTCGTTTTCCAACCTTATGAGTTTATATATGTACATATATAGTTTTTAATAAATGTTAATACAGTCGAATTTCCCTATAATGAATCTGTTGCTATTGGATCAGAATATTTCTTCATTATTAATATAGAAAGTTTATAATACAATAGAAAATTTTTTTCCAAGTTTATTTAAAATAATCTGGTATTTTTGTTAGGATTGCATTCTTCCAAGTCGTCCTTCATTAATATCCTCAAAAAGGCTGTTTTAAAGCCTTTGGTTTTAAATAATAAATTACTTGTCTTCTACATCTTTAGAATAATAGCATTTCTTATAAAGTGCTGGAATATAAATTGTTTAGCTAAATTTTGTGTTAATCCTTTTACGGCTTTATTAAATCCTAATAGTATTTTTTTTAGGATAAGTGCTTCTTTATACAACATTTTCTTTCACTGAATACGCGGGCTGCTATCAATACTACTTTTAATTGAAAAACTCTTTCATTCTTCTTATTTACATTTTTCAGAAATTAACTAATTAAAATTTACTTCTTGCAGAAGTTTTTTCGAAATAATTCCTTATATGGAGACAAATATGCATATATGTATATGATACAAAATTTTTACAAAACTTGTTTATTGTAAAGAAAAATTCAATTGAGAAAATTCATTATAAGGACATCAAAATACACGTTAGTTATAATGGAAAAGTTGGATTTTTAAAATTAATTTAAATTTAATGAAGTACTTTTTTTTAGTTTAATCCACTTCTAATTAGAAATAAAAAACTATAAATAATATGTCATAATAATATCTCTAATAATATAACATCTCTACGTTCTCAAATGCAGTACTGCCTGCAATGCATCAGAAAAGCAAACTTATTTCACCATGTCAACGCAATCCAAATGATGCTGCATATTAATTGTGTGACTATCATTTTTATATGTGCATTTAGCCATATTTAAATTTATTGTTTAAACGCAGTATTGCATTTATAACCATGTACATTATCTTTATATTCTATTATACCTGTAATTTAACAGAAATATTTAATTATTTAATGTTTTAAATGATTGTTTAACTTAATACTATCATACTTTCGTTGATGATTCGTCGTTTTGCTTCAGAGAATTACAAATTAAAATAACGTAACACACATAACTAAATAAATAACAGTAAAAATAATATTTTTTTTATCAAAAAAAACTGGTTATCTCATTTTTATTCTAAATATTTAATATTACTCTAATACCTCATATAATTTTTATTTTACAACGTTTTTGCTTCTCATGTAAACTTATGAAATTTGATTTTACAATATTCTGCATTTAAGATGACGATATGTGCAGTTCTCTTATTTTTTTTTTCAATAATATTTGCCTACAAAAATAAAAAACAAAACACACATTTTGGTTCACCAGTCAAGAAATAATTTTACAAAAAAAATACACACAGACTAAACGTGCTGCCCGGCGGGGAAAATTGCAAGCGAATCACTTTTTAGGCCTTTAAGAATGTTTACAATTTAATTTTTAGTAAACTTTTACTTATTCCACTCTGCCTTTTTTGAAAAGGTCTTTTAGAAAGGTTTTTATATAATATTTTACAAATTCAAATTTTCTATTCTAAGATAAGGCCTGTCGCAATCGTTTAATTAGTAGTTATGTTAGAAGATGTTGCAGCAAGTTTAGGTGTAATTTAGTCATTTCGTATTATTAGCCACAACAATTAAACTTGGATATAGCTTTATTCTTAAATCTTTTTAGAAGCCCTTCCAGAAGTGTTTAAAATAGATGCAAAAGTGCAAGGTGTTGGTCTCAAATGACACACCTTGCTAATTGGTAATACAGTTGGAATGCGGATGGGAGATCTTATGTCTGCAAAAAGGCCTTCTATAAGGCCACTTTACCACTTGATTTTCCCGCTAGAAATGGTTGGGCAAATCGCATTTTTTTTCCTTGTGAAGAATTTTAACGTGAATTTTTTCAAATTTTTCATATCTGAAAAATCACATATGAATTTTTTGTTTTTGCTCACTCCTCATGAGCGAGGAAAATCAAAATAGTTTTTTTCCTCACCCTCATGAGGATGAATTTCCAGAAAAATTTTTAAGTTTTCACGCTCGCTCATGAATGAAGAATGAGCGAGCGTTTCGGTACTCTGCCAAGAAGTTCCTTGAATAAAACTTCAACAAATCTGAGGATATCTGGAAGCTACAATATTCGATATAAGCTACTTTATTAAATCAAATTCCATTTTTTTAACATTTTCGAACCGTCTTCGTTTTTCCACTATCATTCCTACAAATTTACTAAATGGTAACTCTATTTTTAACGTAAATTTAGTTTTCTTGCTGCAATTGCTTCAATCGGTCTCCCAATAAACGTCGTCTGTTCTAAACACAAATTTAATAAAGTTCCACCGTGGTAATTAGAAAGAAATTAATAAAATATGTATCCTCAAAGTGAAGTGTAATTAATATCTTTAATTTTTTTTATAAAAAAGTGATAAATTCAAGTGTTTTTATTAGAAGAAAAAATGGCGCACAAATTATCAGTCAATAAAATAAAGTTCGTGTGCAATTTGTTTTTTTTTTGTATGTTGTCTTTGTCGTGTTCTTTTCTTACTGTTTATGAAGTTCTTTAAATTTGTTGTTGTTTTTGTATATTAAAATTTGAAGAGATGCAAAAGTAGCAGAAAACGGAACATCTCGCAATGGTAAAAGCAAAAAGAATAAAAGAAGATGCAATGCCAGTGTTTTTTGTTCTTGTCTCTGCATTTTCAATGTATTGTTTATTTGTTTTTGGTTTTAAGCAAAAGCTAATAAGCGTATAATAGTGTTGCCGTAGTAAGTATGGATACTTATATTATAGTGTAAAAACGGGTGGGTACCGGTTCGCGCGTTTAAAAAATTAAAAAAAGTGTTTGTCTCTGCAATTTCTATGTATTTATTTGTTTTTGGTGTTAAGCAAAAGCTAATAAGCTTATAATAGTGTTGCCGTAGTAAGTATGCATACTTATATTATAGTGTAAAAACGGGTACCGGTTCGCGCGTTTAAAAAAATAAAAAAAGCCAAATTATTAAAGGATAAAAAGTTCCGGGTGAGGTAATGTTAAATATTAATTTTATTTAATACCTAGGTACCTATACAAATATTTTTTTTCGATTTATTATAGTTAGGTAGGAAAATCAAAAAGAAAATAGGTATGTAAAAGCAGGGACCGTAACAGTTATTCCTTTTTTCATAAAAGTCTGATGATAACAGTTATTGTTTGATTTTTATTTTTTCGATCAAAAATAACAGTTATTTTCTGATTTTGGTTTTTTCGAGCAAAAATAAAAATAATTCTTTAAAGAAATGTACCTACGTGTTATAATTATTTAGTTGACTTCAAATACATATTTTAATGCGCATAAGATATCCCAATGATGATCACACATTTAAATAAATATTTCAAGACAACTCAATAATTATAACACGTACATTTCTTTAAAAAATAATTTTAATTTTTGCTCGAAAAAATAAAAATCAAAAAATAAGTGTTATTTTTGTTCAAAAAAATAAAAATCAAAAAATAACTGTTACTTTTGTCCAAAAAATCAAAAAATTACTGTAATTTTTGATCGAAATAATAAAAATCAAAACTTTAAAAATCATAATATTTTATCTAAGAAAAGTTCATAAGGATCAATATGTTATACTTGAATCAGTTTGCCATCATTTACTTCTATATGCTTTTTTTGTTTTAAAATTTCAAAATAACTGTTATTTTCGGTCCCTGTGTAAAAGTTTTTATCATACCTATTTGTATTTAGGATCAAAATTTTGTTTATTTAAATTATTTTTTTATTTTTGGCTTTTGAAATCGAAAAAATTTAATTCAATTAAAGAATTAATTATGTTTTTATAAACATCTAGTAATTTTTTTAAATGCACACAATTATTATGTTTGTATGTTTGTATTATCATTTAACGCGCTACTTCGTTAGCGTCCCCTCTCCTTCGTGCACATATTCATGTAAATGACAAAGTGTATATTTCTACGATTTAAGAAAAAAATAAATATGGGGCAGGACAACCCAATAAAAATTTTTGTTAGATTTCTTTTATATTTGGCATCACTATAGTTCTAGTAGATATGAATAAGTGTGCATGATGCTTATTTGTCGAGTTACGGGGTGGTACAGTGTTGCCGTGTTCAAAAAAATTTTTCTTAAATAATTTTTCGAACTAAAAACGAATCAAACAAAAAAAATATAAAATTTAAGTTATTCTTAAAAAAAATTAATTTGAAAAAAAAAGTTTTTTCATCCACAAAACCGGAAATTACCAATTAAAATCAAAATTTTTCTAACTTAGTAATATTTTTATATTTTTTTTTATTTTTTAACCGAAATTTGCCTATAGTGTCCTTATTTTATTGTAAAAGTTTTATTATGGGACATCTGTTAGTTTAAAAGTTATGCAAATTTCTTTACATTCATAAAAGTGGTTATTGCATTGTTGAACCGCGGAAAACCGAAAATGACTAGTTTAAATTGAAAATGTTCTACCTATACCTATGTAAATAAATTTATTTGCTAATGAAGATAAAGGTTTTATAGTACTATTTTTACAATTGGATTTTTTTTTTTGGGAAAAAATAATTTTTTTAGCAAAATTTCGAAAGTTTTTTTTTTCAAAAATTTTTAAAAAATTTGATCTCCTAATTTTATCCAGTCATATAAAAAACGAAGTTGCAAACAAAACCAGACATAAATAATCAAAATTTGTTTACATTTTTCGATTTTATTTACTAAAGCCGAAAAATTTTTATTAAATTTAAGAACAAATAACTAATGGAGATCGGTTATACATTTTATCCCCCTGAGGGCGACGCCTGGACGGTTATGGGACTTTTGTTTAAATATATTTCTAGTCTGTATTGAATATTTTGTATAGCGGCTCCTTAAGGAATTGAGAAAGGAAGTAGGTTTTTTAGCATTAAATGAGGGATATGAAAAACTAAGTGGAGCTGGCCATACATTTAACCCATCTAGGAGCATGTTACCCGCTGCAGGGGCCTTTTTAAAGAACTTTAACCAAACAAATATGGCCTTGCAGCGCGTATGCTGCTCCAATATGGGTCAAATGTTTTTTTCTCAAACTATTTTTTAATTATTTAAAGATCAATCGATTTTTTATAAGAATAACTGTTTTTGTTTGATTGGTTTTTAGTTCGAAAAAATAATTTGAAAAAACCCTTTTTTTGAAAACGGCAACAATTTACCACCCCCTAACTCGACAAATAAACATCACAGAAAAAAAATAATTCGCACACTTATTCATATCTACTAGAACTACAGTTATACCAAATATAACGGATTCCAACAAAAAAATTTTATTGGGTTGTCCGCTTCACAAATATTACCCCATTTCATCTTATATGTTCTTATTCACTCAGGAACCTGCACCTAAAATTTTACGTTTCTAAGTTCAATATTGCGGAAAATTCAAAAAGTATCACATGCAGAAGGGAAAAGTAAAAGAAAGAAATTTAATCTCCAGTATTTCCCTTTTTTCTCCCCATTGAAGTACCTGTTTAAAATTTCAATACTGTAGTGGGATCCCATAAATTAATACAAATACATACAGTATGTCAATGAATAAAGAAAAACGTTTAGTAAAAAATGTTCTTAAAATAGCTACGAATTTTTGCCCTTAATCGAAAGAGTATCAAATTTGTATATGTATTTTTTAGATAAGTTACGATTGTGATATAATTTTTATTTCTATGTTTATTGGTTTAAAAGAAAGATGGGGTGGCAAAAAGTTTCAAAATACAGTTTTTACCCGTTTATTCCCCAAAAGGGCCGAATTTCAAAAAATATTAGACCGTTTTTTTAATGAACAACGATAAGCGAATTTTTACGTGTTTACCCCTTTTTTACCCACTATATAGCTATTGCGATCAATGCCAATCCCAACAATGATAACAAATATTGATATGACAATGAAACTGAATGACAAAACATGATCGGTTTATGATGTATCGTTGTTATTCGATTGAGTATAATGCTTCAACTGGAGTAGGATTTTATATGGACGTACACTACATTTTTAACTAGTTTTAACTGAACATTGCACTTTAAATAACGAATTCGACTTTTGCTTTAAATTGATTCGAATACTTGCGATAACGCATATGATTAAAATCGACTGCACAAACCCCAGTCCAAATGCGTATGATGGTCGGTATTTGCATTCATCGACATATCCCTATTGTTAGTTTAAATAATAGGAAATAAAAATATTTCTGTGCTTATCTCCTAAAGCAATATTTTTTATTTAGTTTTTAACACATTTCTATTCTGATTGATTGCACTTATTTTTATTTGCAGAAGTAAAATGGATTGTATATAAATAAAAGAATTTTCTACTGTATAGTAAATTTATTTATTTTTTTAAATAAATGCTATATAAATGATAAGTAAAATAAAAAGGAACTGAATTTTCGAATAGTTTTCTGTCATCTATAAAATTTTTACAACCAGTTAGAAGTTATCATCCTGGTGTAAATATGTGTGTAAAATATTTATATAATTTGACATTTTGTTATATGTATTGATATATATATATATATATGTATATATATATACAGCCGTATTCATAACAAAAAGTTAGCCACATTTTGTACACTACGTACAACGAGCTACTAACTAGAATGCCGATTAAGCTTAGCAGCTTGTTAGCACAGAGTTTATTAATAACAAATTTTATCCGTCTGCTAACTTTTAATAAATCAACTCTGAATATAAATGATGCCACATTATAATAATCAAAAATGCAACACGTTTTGCATTAATCATCGCTGGTTTTGTCATTTCATTTCATTTTTTTTTTTATTTTCCCTCTTCATATAAAAATTTGAAATGTTTTTAAATTAAAATATATTTAAAAAAGGACTCTAAACTAAAAATAAAACAGTGTATTAAAAAAAACAAACAAAGTTATTCAACATAAAACGGCTGTTTATCACAAGTTGGCAAACCTTTTGTAGCTGGTTAACAAGAGTTTAGCAAATCGTTAGCCAGAGTTTGGTAAGTGTATTATGAATAAACTTTGTGCTAACTTCATGCCAAATTTTCGTTATGAATACGGCTGATATATTTTAGAGTGTCCCTTATTTTTAAATGTTGGAAACATTGAAACGGTGCCCGCTAATTTTTTTCTAACAGACTTGAATATAACTCATGTGTAATTTTACGCCCCTACGACCATGCCTTCCCTAAGCGACGGGGCCTTACAGAGGGGAATATGCGTTTTTTCTATGGTCGTATTGTTTTTGCATTTAAAAACTTAGCTTGTTTTTAGCAAACGCCATCCCGCATTGTGTCGATGATTGGATCCGGATAAATGCGACGCAAACCGAATTAAGATTTCCTATTCAAAATGTATTGATTTTTATTTTTAGATAAACTAGTTTTTTTTTAAATAAACATGGTCGTAATTTTTTTTTAGCAAAACAAGTTTACATTAAAATAATATTAAAAAAATTAATAATAAGAACTTACTCGCAGATTAATATAAAAACTGAAAATAAGGAATTCACCGTATAAATTAAAAGTCTCTATCCAAAACTGGTGTGTTTAAAAACAAATTTCGACAACGGTATTTCGAAATCTTATCGCATTATACATAAATATATATTTATTTTTTTTGATACATTGAATTTTTTTGATAAAAATTATGAAAATCTTCTATTGTTTTTCTACTTCATATTTTGTTTTATTTATATCAGTTTCTATTTTAATTTCACGCTTAAAAAAATAATAATAATTATAACATTTAAAATTCCTTGTCGCAAACTCACAATTGTATCTAAATAATTCAAGAATTATTGTTAACTACAACAGCAAGAACTCCCATTAATGAGTACAAGTATGAATGGGAGTGAATAAAATTATGCTGATTGTTTAAGATAAAAAAAGATTCATTTAATGTTACCTACAGATACATATTTATACTTTTAAATGCGTGTATACGTATAAATCCATAATTTAACATTTCTCTTTTCACCATTCTTAGTTAGAATATTTTATAATTGCGTAAAAATTTCGTAATCATAATGATGTTGTCAATGATCATTATTATGAACAACAGCCAGCAAGTAACACCAATCAAAAAAATAACATGAATTGTTATTAACATTGTCATTGTTTAACAACAACATAAATTTCACACATTCATAAATATTTTATAAAATATTAGATCTATTCATATGCATTGACATACATACATCCATACACACCTACGAATATGTACAATAAGTGTACATCCCAGGAGGGAAAAGAAGGAGCAAGGATGCCTTCTAGAAGGCCTTTGTGCTCCTTCTTTTGAATGTGCAAGGCCTGCTCGCTGCATTCCATACTCATATCTTTTTTACACACGTTGCCATTGCGGGGTATGCCTTCCGCTCTCGCTTCTTTGGCAGGAACATAAGAATGGTAACTGATTAAAAAAAATAGTTCTTTATCTTTTGCTTTGGAAAAAATTAAACAAAAAGTGGTACTCCTTCTCTTCTCTCTTCTCATAGAAGCGTGTGTGGAAGGTGTATTTTATCTTTTATACGAAAGAGCAGAGGCATTTTATTAAGCATTATTTAGCAGGCCTTTAATAAGGCCTGAAGTAAGAAGGTCTTCTGAGTTTTCCCAATGGATATTCATATGCATTTACACACATCCATACACACCTACGAATACATACAATATGTGTACATACATATGTATTTACTTTAACCCATCGTCGTACTCATGAGTCTGGTCAGACATTTTTCATCGCGTTTTGAATGGAAAATCAAAACGTGTGTAACACGGAGGGTTAAAGATACCAGAAATGGAAATCATTGAACAAGTGTCGTTTTTTTCTTATTACATTTTTTGGACAATTTAAAATCGGTAGCGTTTTTTTATCCGAAGGGCTATTCTTTCGTCTCCCGTATAATTTATCCGTTGGTACTGACAAGTTCTTATGAAAACTTAAACTCGATTCTTAAAAACTTGTTTATGGTTTGTATTGTAAAGGATGTTATAAACCTGCAAATAAACTTTCTTGTAGTAATAAACAACTTTTTACCTCTTTTTGCAACTTGTTACCTCTTGATGGCTTTATTGTAAATTGGCTATTACTGTTTTTTTTATATCTTAAAACAATTAAATTTTAGAAAATATTCATTCCAATTATGAATAAAAATTCCCCGCGAAATTTTTCCCTTCTTCCATTTTTACAATTGAATTAACATAGGAAAAATTGGAGAAGGGAGAAAACTCCTGGGGAATTTTTATTCAAAATTAGGTTGATTATTATTTGCACAGAAAAAATTAAAAATTGTCTCTAATCACCAAATTTATACCAAATTTATAATATCAAACAAACAATTTGTTGATTTTGCACCTATAACCAAAATGATTATATTGATTACTAAAAATAGTAAAATTGTGATTATGTTTTTTTCAATAAATAATATTTTTTTTTTAAATTAAAAAAATTATCGAAAAACTTTGCAATTTCAAACAATGTGTTAATTTATTTAACTAAATATTGACAATTCCAAACAAAAAATCTACAAGTTCAAATTATTTTATTTTAAACGAAAAAAATCAATAAATTTTTTTTTGTTATTTAATTAATATATTAATTAAAAATTTATTTCAAAACAACTAAAATGTTAATTAAATTCTTAATTTTCTTTCAACTAAACAAATAATTGATGCATTAATTAAATTAAATTTATGTTAATACTTTTTAAACCACTTTTTTAATTGATAAAAAGCTTTTTTCTGTGTATCAACAAAATTTAATAACACAGAAAAAAGTTTTTTATCAAATAAAAAAATGTTTTAAAATGTATTTAAATTTAATTAATGTGATAATTGTATCAATTATTTGTGTAGTTGAAAGAAAATTTAAGAATTTAATTCGGATTTAATTTACATTTTAGTTGTTTTGAAAGAAAATTTTAAATAAAATATTAATTGAATAACAACAAATCTTGATTGACTTTTTTCGTTTAAAATAAATTAATTTAAACTTGTAAAATTGTTGTTGGGAATTGTCAATATTTAATTTAATAAATTAACACATTGTTTGAAATGGCAAATTTTTTTGATAATTTTTTTAATTAAAATATCATTTATTGAAAAAAAAATATTCAAAATTTTACTATTTTTAGTAATCAATATAATCATTTTGGTTAAAGGTGCAAAATCAACAAATTGTTTGCTTGATATTTTGAATTTGGTATAAATTTGGTGATTAGAGACAATTTTTTATTTTTTCTGTGAAAAGAAATATGTTCTCTTCAAATTGGGCGAATTTTAATTATTTTACAGTCGATCGGTATTTCAAAAACATTTGTTATTGTCTACAAACAAAACACAGCTGTTTTTGTGTTATTTTTTAATAAAAAAAAAATCGAGCATAGAATACATAGCGAGCAAATTATTTTACGTTTAAGTTAAATACTTTTCACATAGAAGTATAAAAAGCGTAATGCTTGCAGGCTCCGGTCTCAAAGATCTTAACCCATTCATGCACCAAACGTCTTTGGGCATTTATATTTTTTTCAAAAGTTAAAGATGAACCACAAAAATCATATACTTATGTGCAAGTTGAATGCTGAAGTAAGTGACTATAGAAATTTTGTTTGTAATATTTTGTTTTGCAAAAATTTACTGCAAGAAATTGGAAATTTGCTGTGAGAAGAAGTGTATGAAAATGTTAATAACCGATGAGAGGAAACTCAAAACATAGAAGTGTAAATTAATTTTTTTTCGGAAGTTTTTTATAAAACTTAGCAAGAAACCCCGCCAACTGCGCCGATTCTAGATCCTACAATATATCAAGTACAAAAACATTAATTTAGCTTTTAAAAACTACAAAGAAAAAAAAATAAATAAGTAATAATATGGATGGCAGTCTAAGCCCGGGATTTGGAGATGTGGATTAAGTTTAAACTTGGTTTAACGTACTCTGAAACTCGGACTTTCCGGCGAAATGTGATTATTTTTTTAATTTTTCATTAAAGACCAACATTTTAAGCAAAACAAAGTTCTTCCGTCAACATATACTAATTTGGTAATGGGAGCAGAATTCTGTTTTCAGATAAACTTAACCTAGTTTAACTGAGATCTGAAAAACCCTGCCTAAAATTAACGTTATTTTCAAAGTTTGTAAAACATTAAAAAACCTCTTTTTCCACCCCTGGTACATATGAAAATATGAGCGCTCTAAGTTTGCGTGTATTATTAAGGATGTAACAGCATACAAAACTCAAGTTGCAAAAAGTAATTTTATAATAGTGTATGCGTGTCTCTAGTATAATATATTAAATTGCGTAAATGAAAAACAGGATGTTGTTAAATGAAGCAGTAGTTGTAAGTAGTTGTAAAGTGTGCGCCCGAAATAGTATATTAAAGAACAAAAGTGTATTCTTTTGTATTAAATGGAATTCGTATTATAATAGATAAGCCAGTATGAAGTTGCATTTACATAAATTTGTGTATGTATAAGGCTTAGTCATGACTATAGGGCTAACTTCTAAGTTTAAGACGATAATCAAAATATAAAACAGTCTGAGTATCAAATGTTTGTCTGACTACAAAATAAAAATTACAGTATAACCAGTATCCGAAGCAGCGATATAAAATTCCGATTTTGAATAAGTACTTAGCTCCTGAAAAAAGATAACTTTTTGGAAAAAATTACTTTCCTTTTCTATTTATTATCATTAGCGTATTGCAATTTTTATGTTTATAAGAAACTAAAAAGAAAAATTTTAAATTTTTAAGATTAAAGAATTTAAAATTATAAAAAAACAAGTTAACTCATAAAGGTGGATTCAAATTATTCGCTTTGATTATTGCTTTTTTTTTAAATAAAACGTACTATTTATTCAAAATGGTTCTTTCTGCATTGCGATACTGCATTTTTTCTGCCTTATACAATTTTGAAAAAGTGGAGGTACTGAATTTTCTATAGCTAAATTTGAGCACGTGTTGAAATATCTTCTATTCCGAAGATACGACTATAGCTTAAGTACTAAACGGTAGTCTTATTATAAAAAGGACTTAAACCCAAGACAATTTCTATGATAATCTCAGTTTTATGCAGTACTTTGCAAAAACACAATCTTTGGTTATAATATTATGTTTTGGTAAGTTGGATATAGATTTTTGAGTATAAGCGCATACATTAACTGTAATACGGTAGTTCATTAGCTGCCACCAAACTTAGTCAAATATACGTATGAGTGTATTACCATTGACGTAGTATAAGTGGGAAATCTGGTTATTTCATATATTAACCCTTTCCATATTTTAAGTATTTGGAGTATTTTACATATTTAAAATTTTTATTTTAAGTATACAGAATTACAGTGCAGTTTCCAAATGACGTTTGACTGTGTAATCAAATTTATAAGAAAAACGTTCAGTTTTTTGAGCGCTTTCCATATAAATATTCACAGAAAAAATTATTAGTAGCTTTATATCAATTAAAAAATTATTTGAAAAGTATTTCAAATTTAATAAATGTGATAATTGAACTATTTTTTTAGTTGAAAAAATAAAATAAAAAATATTTTGATTTAATTAACATTTTAATTGTTTTGAAAAAAATTTTTAATTAAAATAGTAGTTAAATTAAAAAAAATCTGAATTGATTTTTTCGTTTGATATAAAATAAAAAAAAAACTTGTAGAATTGTGGGTTGGGAATTGTCAAAACCTGTGCTATATTTAATTAAATCAATTAACACAAACAGAAAAGTTTTTTGATCATTTTTTTTTCTAAAATTAAAAATATCATTTATTAAAAAAAAAAATATTCTCAATTTTAAATTTTTACAATATGTAGTAATTAATATAATAATTTTGGTAAAAGGTGTAAAATCAACCAATTGTTTGCTTGATTCCATGAATTTGGTGATTAGAGACAATTTTTAGTTTTTTCTGTGTTACTACACAATCAATTATATTTCATTTGGAAACATCACATAAGTATTTTAAGTAAAAACTAAAATTTGAATAAAAATATATTAGTACGAAATATTCTTAATATAACAGGCATGGTTTATTAAGTATTAAAAGCCAGGTTAATAGAAGACAACACACGGTTTTGAGTACATTATTAGAATAATTGGGAGCAAGAACATTTTTCTTAAGTATAAGACAAAATTTACACGGAACACTGTTGTTGCAGTGCATACTAGGGATGGGCAATAAATATCGATATTAAAAAAAATTATAATTGATATATATCTCCGATATTAAAAATACCCATATATCGATTCATCAATATTTATCTACGACTATCGAATTCGGTATTTTTAAGATCACTTTATAATAAAATTCAACATTTTAACCGTTGCTCAACTGCTTGCAATACTGTTGTTTTTTAAGAATTGCATCATATGTTTTTTTTTAACTAATATTAAGAAAATAACGGCGCTTTTCCATTGTACATTTTCAAAGATTACACAGTTCAGTTTTGTCTCGGATTTTTAAGAGATGACAACAAAAAAAAAACCGCGGGAAAAAATCTTCTGGAAAGGGTTCCTAGAATTATACAAAGAATCACCTTAATTATCGCGTATTAGCAACAACAGGCTCATGAAAGTGGGAATGTTGATAATAAAAAAAAATATTTTGTTTTTTTTTTGTTTTATTTGAGAATGTTCTTTTATATTAAAAATAAAATATTACACAGTTTACTTGCATAGTATGTGTCACAAGTTTCGTTTACCGGCAGTATATAATCCCAATTAATTTTTATTTTTTTAGATTTTATGTGGCGAATAAATAAAATTTTTTTTGTATTCTTTATTTTTTCTTTAAATTTTTGTATTGTAGAATTAACTGCCGGTCCCTCGATTTCAAACGAAAACTTCGTTCGCATAACTAACCTTAAAAACTAAATTTTAAAATTGGTTTTTGTTTTAAATAAAAGTTAAGCGAATGGAAGTTTCGTTCGAAATCGAGGGACAGGCAGTAAAATTGAAATTAAAAGAAACAATGTTAGAATGGAATTACATGCAATATGTTTGTACATATGTATATATGTATTTGAAATTTGGTAATAATTTCAGCTTAATACGTTCGATACATCGATATTTTTAATTAATAAATATCGATACTCTTAAAAAATATCGATACGATATATATCGATATAATTTTTCAATTTGCCCATCCCTAGTACATACATGATTATATTTAAAATACAAAATAGCTGTATATTATCCAAATGCTAGTTTAATTATAAATAAGACGATTTAATAAGTTTAAGACGTGAGCCTGAAGCGAATTTAGTTGTATAAGTTTTTGACTGTGCTCTAAGTTATGTAAAAGCTTTCAGTGTAAACTAAAAGCCTGGCTGTTTAAGAGTATTTAGGAATCGAACCCGACTTATATACGGATGTTCAAATTTCAGTACACTAGAATACTAGTACATGACAATTGTAGAAGTATAAGATAATTCCTGTTTAATAAAGGACAATTTTGAAGTTGCAAAGGGGTTATGACATATTTTAATAATTTGAGACAGTTGGGTTGCTTTCTGGGTAAAGGTAATGTAGAAGATTTTTTTTTAAATGTTAAAAAAAAAATTAAAAATTTTAGTAACTTTAGAAAGATGAATGTTAAAATATAAAGTTATAGAATAAAAGAGAGTTTTTAAGTCCAAATAATTGTTTCAGAATTTTTTTTGTGTGTGTAAGTGAATTTTAATATTATATTATATATTATATTTATATTATATTTTTTGTTATTCAAATAATAAAACTAGTAACTAATTTATTTTTTTGGGTTTTAGTACAATGTGGGTCAAAAAAGTAAAATTTTTTTTTATTAAGTACAATTTTGACAGTGTAATTTATCATCCCGGTACATGTGTGACCTAATGAAACATTGGTAAAGGAAAAAAGGAGTTATTGTCTTTTTTTTTTTGGTGTAAGAAAATAGAGTAAATTGAGTAACCTGATCCAATTTGATTAAACGGACTACTCCATGGACTGGTCCGATGTAATGCAAGCATGGACCATGTCATTGTTAAAAAGTGTTTGTAGTGAGACGACATGTCTTCGTTTTTTAAAGACATGTTTTCGTTTTTAAACGAAGTTAAAACTAATCTTCTTGTGTATACAATGGAGTAGTCTTAAAATTACCCCTTTGTAATGCATAGCTGGGTTACGTAGTCCAGCCCTAGGACATCGCAATGTAAATTAGAGTATGTTTTTACATACATTTAGGTTAGGTATTGGAGTAGTCCTACTGCCTTATTGAGTAGTCCATACACGCATGTATAGAGTAGTCTCGTTTTTTGTAGGGATAAGACTCGTGTCGGGATAAGACTCATTACGTGAAAAAATCTGAAAAAAAACTTACTATAACATGTTTGGAGGCACGCATAATATTGCTGTGTCTTTCTGATGGAGAACAAATTTAACCATAATAAGGCTTACGGTAAGAATAATATGATTATTTATGTTAAAAAATAGTTTGCTAAAAATATATTTGTTTTAGGTCACCATAAAGAAAAATATGTTTTCTCTGCTTGTAGTAAACTGATTATAAAACCTAATTCTGTTTGTAAAACTTCCAAGACAAAATATAAACTTTTTTCCTTGTGCACCGTCTTTAAATTTAGTGGTTAATTATCTGTTTTTTATTGCAACACATACCAACTATCTGTACGAGTAGTTTTTAAGATTCCCTAAGTGTAAGTAGCTCATACAAGTAATTTTATTTCACTTTACACAAATAATTTTAAATTATTTTCTGCAAGAAAGTAAGCAAAACATAATTAAAGTCTATAAAATTTAAATTTGGAGATAGAGAACAATAGAAAAACATGTTTTGAATTTCTAAGATAAAATTCTATATTGCATGCATTCGGTTGTGTGTGTGTGTGGATTTTAAGAATAAGCCTGTATGATAAATTATATTGTGTCAAAAAGAAACAAGAATTTTAAATACTTGTATTGTTATTATTTAAATTATTTATATTCTTTTTATTAATATTTGTACGATGATGTGCTGTCTTTCTTCTATTGTGTCATTGTATTTGAAATGATTAATAGTTTCTTTATTATTCTTAGGATAATAATGTTTTAGGGGAAATATGAATAATAGCAATACAATAGACAAATATTTGGAGAAGTTTTTTTTACGAGTCGCGTAATACTAAGAAGGAGTGCTATTTAAGTAATAGAAATCATTTTCAATTTAGTCTAAAGTTTGTTATCATATAAAACAGTATCTACAAGCAGAACAAGAATATGATTGGTGGTTACCATATTCGAAGAGCAAAATACAACTATGGTTGAATTTTTACAATGCTAATGGTTGTAGGTAACAATATTATGGGTAATTATGACCATAATATGGTTAAAAAGTACCATAATAACTAAAAATATTGGCCCTACACCCACATTTAAGTATACCGAGCATTTTGAGTCTATCTAACGATGTCCGTCCGTCTGGCTGTTAAGATAAATTTCATGTTATTTGACACATACTTTTCAACGTTCATAAGCCTATATAAAATGGTAAAAATCTCTCCATAAGTTCTCACAGCTACCAAACAAACTTCTTTCCGGAATAGTCTTTAACATCATGATATTTTAATTAAATTTGGTTCAAACTTATCTTATTGCAATCTAAATCATCCTACAAATTTTTCTAGAATCGGTCCATATTTGACCATATAGCCCATACAAACACCACTACCGAAAAAAGCTTTTAATGTCATACATTTCTTATAAATATTAGCTTTGACATACAAATTGGCGACAATAACTTTTACGATAGCTCCTATAAGAAACAAAATGTTGTGCTGGTAGGTCCAAAATTAACCATAGGTCCCATATAAAACCTTCTCCTAAAATCCCTTAGGATGCAGATATATATATGGTCCACTCTTATATTAAACCCCTTAAATAGCAGTAAAGTACACAGCATAGATTTGCCATCCCGCGGGTTAATTCTACTTCGTAAATATTTGTATTGAAATTAAAAGAAAAAGAATGGGAGAATTTTTAGCAAATCACGCAATTGATTGAGAAACGTTAAACCACTATAGAAAGGAAAACAACCAAAACTTTGTACCTAATATTTTTTTAAAAATCAAAGAAACAATATTTTTTATTCATAAAAAGTTTATTAAACCAATTTTGATCAAAAAACTTGCTTTATAAACCTGTTAAAAACCTGAAATATTTTTACCCCCATATTCATTAAAAGCATTTTGGATTAATAAAAGGTTTATGAAACGAATTTTCAATGAAAATTTACTAAGCAGTTTTTGAGTTACGCGAACATGTAGCATGCAACCCCCTCCATTTCCGAAATAACGGTATAACTCGAAAACCAGAGCTAACCTTGAAATGGTAAGCACCACTGGATTCAGCGTGCCCGAATTAGGTTAAAACACCAGCTCCCCGGCTTGTCTGTTTTTTCAACAAGTACACCCAGAGAAAAACTATGTTTAAATATGGTCACCTCCAAAAAAACTATTTTTTTTAAGGAAAATTGTAAACATATTATGGTTAATTTAACTATATTATTATCACTGACATCCATATTATGGTTAAATGTGTTCTCCATCAAGAAGGCACAGCCATATTATGGTTGCCTCCGAACATGTTTTGGTCAATAATAACTAAAATATGTTTAACACTTATAATAGCATAGTTGGTTTTTAACCATAGCATGTTGGTCTTGGAGAAGAGGAAAATACTATTGTTAATTTAAAAACAAATTATTATCATACTTAACCATAAAATGTTTAGAGGCAACCATAATATGGTTGTGGCTTCTTGATGGAGGACTAATTAAACATTTATATGGTTGTCGGTGATAATAATATGGCTAAATTTAAACATAATATTTTAATATTTTTATTTATTTATTTAAGTCTATGGATTTAAATCCGTACAGACTATAATTAAAATACGAACAATATTATTAGTTTATGTATTTAAAATCAAGATAGTACTACGTTTAATGACACTGGCACTTAAAGAAAAGTCAACTAAATCACACATTTCATTAAAATCTTTACATATTCTCCGAAAAGGATCAGAATTTGCATAGTTTGTGTGAAAGGCCTGAAGATATAATGGTATGTAATTGCGAGTTGATCGCTGAGGAACGTTGAGTTTAACATTATTAAGCAGGAATTCCGAACTAACGTTACCATTAAGCAAATTAACTAAAAACGCAATGTTAAACATTTTTCTTCGGCTTAGTAGTGATGGTAATTTAACGCGTGCAAGTCTTACAGAGTAAGATGGAAGTACTTCAGAAGGATTCTAACTTGAGTTTCCTAAGCAGAACAATACAAATGGTTTTTGGACAGATTCTATTCGGTTTATGTGAACATCATAATCAGGATCCCAGATAATAGAGCCATATTCGATGATAGGTCTTACCAAAGATGTATATAACAGCTTTGTAATCATAGGATCAGTGAACTCCTTAGCCCAACGTTTTATAAAGGCAAGTACACCACGAACTTTATTTATCGTTGCTGTAATGTGTTTTATAAAATCTAATTTTGGATCAAGTAAAACACCAAGATCCAAAATCTCTTTAACTAATTCAAGTTGGCAGTCACCCAAAGTATAGATACCCAGAGGATTCCATTTTCTACAAAAGCGCATTACATTTTGCTTACATTTTGTTAAATTGAGATTCATGATGTTGATACTGCACCAGTTATAAAAATTATCCAAATCATGTTGAAGATTGAGCATTTCCGATGATTTTTTGTAGCTTAAAAAGATTTTTACATCGTCGGCATACATTAACACATTACAATTAAGTATTGCATTCGGCAGCTCATTTATAAAAAGTGAAAGTAAGATTGGGCCAAGGTGGCTCCCTTGCGGTACTCCAGAATTGACGATGATGCTCTTTGATGTTGATATGTTTAAAAGGTGGCCATATTTAAACATGTTTTTTCTCTGCGTGCACAGTGTTATTAAACCAAATGGTAATTTTTAAGCGTTAAGCGGCAAAGATAAAAATATTAAAAATTTGGATTAAAAACCATAAGGTTAAGAGGGGTTATGCGCCCAAGGGCGCACTTCCACTCGGATACCAATGCGTTCCATTGTGAATATAAACCATAAGCAGGTCAATAAAATAACCACAATACTAATTATTAATTTTCAAAAATTTGTATGAAAATATATTTCGAGTGAGATGAAGCATTTTCAAAAAGAAGGGGTTTAACATAAAAAAGATATTTCTTCTGATTAAAGGTTTTTCTGAATTTCGTATTTTTTGTTCTGAATCTATATTTTTCAAGTAAAAATTGTAGCTGAACACTTAACCAGAGATAACTTTATTTTTGTTTTTTCCTTAACTTTCTTATTTATATTAAAATTCTTTTGGCTTTCTTTCATTTAGATTATGACTGTCAAAATTGTTATAAATTTCGATTATCATGCCTTAGACATAAACAATATAATTATTATATATATTTATTTTTTTCTTTGCGATTTTTCTTATTGTTCGAAATTAATTTGCAACCATTATCATGCTTTATTTAGCCTCTTGTTCGTATAATTGTCATCATTGGCTGCAGTAGAAGTAGTCACGACTCTTGAGATGGTGTCGGTTGGTGGTGGTTCAGAGCATGATGATTTCGTTGTTTCAGTGTTTAACCAAGTCCAAGCTTCCTAACGTAACAACATTGTTGTGTCAGTTTTAGTAGTTGGCTGTGTCATAACAAATTATAAATCATCTTTGGTTGCTCTCGCTCGTTTGTCTTTTCTTTGCCCAGTTGGTAAAATGGAAACGTTTTCTTCATTATAATAATTTTGTGGTAATTTTGATGGTTGTTGTTTTTAGTTTTCCTTTTCTTTTGTGCATTTAAAGCCACAAAAAATAAACAAACAAAAAAAAATTCATAATAACCACAAAAATTGTCAAGTTAGTAAGTGAAATGCAATTTGATAGTTTATTGCTACTAAAACAGTGAAAATAAAAAGTTATTAACCTTTTAAAGGGGGGTGAAGAACAAGTTCTATTGAAATTAAACTGTTTACAATTTCTTCTACAAATTGATTCATATTTTGCTGTATTATGTGGGATAGGAAAAAAATTAATTAAATGTTTAATTTTTGAAAATTTTAAACAAGTTATACAGGAAATCTGAAAACCAATTCAAGCTGAAAACGTTCCAAACAAAAATGTTTCTCTTCTTTTCTCTCTCTCAATAAGATGGATGTCAAACTACATAAAGGTTGTTTTGTTTAGGGGTATAGAACTTTGAAATGAAATAAAATAAAGATGAGTTTCTTAAATTTACATTAAATTTACCCTATACGAAAGACAATCTTCTGGCATTATAATTTTAGTATGATTACTGCTATATGACTGCCACGGCTGGCCCGGGCGTAGTCTAATCTGGAGGTCCAATTTCCGGTGACTTTTTACAACATTTGTAGCCGTATATCGGCAATAACGCGGTAAATGTTGCCCTCCAAGTGGTCGATCTTTTCGCGCTTATCGGCGTAGACTAGCGACTTCATATATTCCCACAATAAATAGTCTAGCGGCGTTAAATAGCACGTTCTTGGAGGTCACTTCACGGGTGTGAAACGTGAAACTATGCGGTAACCAAACGTTTCCTTTAATAAATCAATTGTGGTACGACCTGTGTGACATTCTGCTTGTTGAAGCCACAGCTCCTGCACATCATGGTTTCTCAACTGATGAACAAAAAAGTCAGTAATCATGGTTTTACAGCGGTCACCATTGATTGTAACGTTCTGACCAGCATCGCTGCTAAAGAAGTACGGACCAATGATTCCACCAGCCCATAAAGCAATTGGACTAATTATTTCCCTAGACCCCATACAAATATCCTCACAGAATAAGAGTTTTTTAATGGGGAATGTGATCTCAAAAA
Organism: Pollenia amentaria; assembly: GCA_943735925.1. Lineage (NCBI taxonomy): Eukaryota > Metazoa > Arthropoda > Insecta > Diptera > Polleniidae > Pollenia > Pollenia amentaria. The sequence continues at coordinate 173,304,042 of OX031010.1, read as the reverse complement.
AAAAAAAAAGAGCTAGCGTTCGATACGACCACCTCCAACAAAATAATTTTTACTGACAAATTGTTAAACATGTTATTGTTAAACGTAACAATAATCTGAATGAGTTCTCCATCAAGAAGCCACAGACATATTATGGTTGCTTGCGAACATGTGTGACAAAAATATGGTAAAAGAAACGGTAATATGCTTAAAATAATGTTATCAAAAAATAGTTTTGTTGGTATTATGTGTTTGCAATACGTTTTTGTGCATTTTGCTCAAATCTGACGGACCTATTTTACGAAAACTTATTTTGTAGACAAGTTTATTATCAAATGTTAAACAACTGTCAAATGGTAAACCACTTCTTTAATTATATTAATGAAGAGTTTATAAGCTACTAGCAAGTCGAATATAGCCATTTAAGTTGCTACGAGTTCCAAACAAAAGCTTTGGTGTTCAGTCCATACCTAAACATCGCTTAAGGCCGCTTCTATGTCCTTTTTATTGAATACAATGCGGTATGAAATTTGACTTCCTAAAGCCTTTTCACACTTGCATGCATTTCAGAGAAACGCATTGAAGATGTTGAAAATGTGAAACATGCATTAACAATTGAAATATCTGACATCTACTATCAATCAAAAATGTCACCATTTCTGAAAAAAAAAAAACTTTTTTTAAATAATTTTTGTCTGCAAAAGTACCAAAAATTTTAAAGAAAACACCAAAATGTATTTGGAATTCATTTTGTTTAACAATATAAAAAATAATTAAACAAAAACAGTAGCTCGTTTCTGTATTTCTCGCATCGCAAATTTTCTCATATGAAGTGTGAAACAAAAAATTTCATCGTTTCTCGATTTGTGAGAAAAAAGTGTTTCTGTATTTAAATGCGAGAACATACAACACAGATTCTGTTTTAACTGGAATACTTCCAGTAATTAAAGGCCATGTCAGATAAAACTTTTGCTTCGCGTTGCGTTACCGATTCGCTTTGACATCTAAGATAAAATATACATACTTATACGAAACATGTCATAAAGTACTTTCAAAGCGGAGCGAAGCAAAAAGTTAGCCAACTCTCATCTTTTTGCGCGCTTTGACAATTGGCTAGTATAATTTTCTTTTGTTTTTTAATTTTGTTTGCCAAATTCAATTGAAAAAACCGTCCAATTAAATTTTTAACTTTTAATTTTGTAACAAATAATTAAATGTACAAATTACCAACCGCTTTTATAAGTAAACAAGCAATGCGTCAGTGTTGTCAAAGTTTTCATTGTGTTATACACCTTTTGCTTTGCGTTTTTCTGCCAAAGGTAGAAACGTCACGCAAAGCGACAAAGTTTTATCTGACACGGCCTTAAGTGTCAAATGCAAGCGAAACGTCAACGAAAGAAATATATATAATAAAAATAAGGCTGCCAGATTTAAAGATTTATCGACATTTTGACGATTTTTTTTGTTCCAAAATTGGCAAAGTGAAAATTTGATGATTTTTTTCTAGTGACGATACAGTCTTTGAAATAAAACAATTTTAAATAGTTTTATATGTTTGTGTATTAGGCACCACAGAAAACCGATATCTTTAAAAACAAGGCAGATTAAAAAATGTATCGGCAAAAGCAAAATTTCGAACGGAAACTGTTTAATTTTTATTTGCTTGGATTATTTAATACATTTGTTTGTGTGATCAAAAGATTAAACTATTACCCCATTTTTCAGTCAATCCACTTTAGGAAATTTTTGCCTTTTACTTTGTCCAAAAGTGTTTATTTTATTTCAATATGATATTTTGTCACTCCTTTGTGTGATTTCTGCAGGGAAAAATAACAATTTGAAATTTTAAACTCTTATCGGATAAAGGAAAATAAAATAAATAATTTTATTTAAATAGACTTCAAGCTTATGTATGTATAAAATATGTATTTTACCCATGAACTTAATGTTTTTTTTTTTTTTTTTTTTTTTTTTTTTTTTTTTTGATTATGTGTTTATATGATAAAAATTTGTGATTATATGATAAAAATCGAACAAAATTCGTCAAAATTAATTTTAAATTTTCCGAAAAAATAGACGATTTTTTTTATTGTTTCTTAGGATATTGACGTTTTTTTCACAAATTTATCTGGCAGCCCTGCATAAAACAATCAATGAAAGGCTAAAAAAATTTTAATAACAAAATACATATAACAATTGTGTTTTATATACTTATTTTCATCATTTAAATTCTTTCTTTTAAAATAAAATAAAATAATACACATTCTTGTGTACATACATACATAATTTGGGCTCCATTTTTTTAAATTTTTTTTTCTCGCATCAATTTCAAATATGACTTATTTTGACAGTTCTTGTGAGAAACTTTTTGCAAAATATTGTCACAGAAACACTTGTTCTCACATCCTTCCAATAATTGCTGGAAAATTATTTAAATGACAGATAATTCTCGCAAACTAAAAATACAGAAACACTTTTGTGAGAAAAACCATTTTTTGTTTCATATTGCACTGTTTTTGTCATAATTCACTTGTTTCATGCGGGAAATTTTACGATGCGAGAAATACAGAAACGGGCTACAGGCTTGCAAAAAAAGGAAAAGCCAGACACATGGTAACCCTGCTTTCAACACAACTGCCATTTTGTCAGTGATGACACAATTATAAAAAATTTCATTGCCACTTTTCTGGTGATGACATTTAAATAATCGGAAGATGTAGAGTGGAATAAAATGAGGAACATCTTGAAGATATTGATTTTTAGCTCTATTTATTTCTTATGGAAAAATTTCAACATCTTCGCTAATTGATGGTTAACGTAAGATGTCGAAAAATATGAAAGGGCTATAAGGGTTTCCATTGGATCAGAACTGTGTTTTTCAAGAGCACAAAAACAAAATCAGGGATGGAAAATTGACCTTTTGTTCAGATAATTTTACTCTTATTTTTTTTTTAATAAATAAATGACAAACAATAACAATAAACTCAAATTTGCACTGTAAAGACAACAGTTTTAAATTAATATTTGTTGTAGAAAATAATAGAATACGGACATGAGCATTAAAAGAGTACGAAAAAAGGACGATCGTATTAACCTTTCCATGCTTTCCAGCTGTTCATATACGAAACATTTTTTTCAATTTATTTGATGTCTGATACACAAAGTCTTATGAAAGTCGTAAGACTTAAGGCGCACTATAAAACAGATATATTAATTGTCACAAGCTACTTTTCATCTTAGATTAAGGAAATATTCGGGGGCAGTCCATATGGTGTATACAAATTCTGGCTTTAAATGAAATTCTAAGACGATCTAGCAATATTCGATTGACTGTCTGTTAAAAATATAATTATAATGTTAAAATGTAACTCAGATATTCCCTATGTGAAGAGTTTGTTTCCTACTAATAATGAGTTCTATAGAAAACATACATATACTGCCTATTATATATGCAAGTCCCTATACAAACTTCCTGTGGTTCTAAGAGTCCTGAAACAATAGCAACCCCCAAAAACGAGAGTTTTACCAATATAATTTATTATCTAGTTGTAGCTTATTTTGCAAATAAGTTCCACTTTATTGTAATTGTGTCTGAAATATACGTTTGGTCACGGCTGGTAGTACAGAAGAGAAACTCAAATATTCTCTAGTTATTTATTATCCATTAAACAGGATAAGTTTTTCTGATTATACCTTTAGAGGGTTAAATAAAACGAAGTAACCAACAATCTAACAAAATCACAAGAAAATTACAAATTATATGCTTACAAAACTTTAAACATACAACATGAAATTTAAAACCACCTTTTGTGTTATTTTCCATATTTTTCTTCTTTTATTGTGGAATCATGGAGTCAGGCGGACAGGCAGGCTGGCATCTTCACAAATGAAACCGAAAAAAACTTTCTCCTCTAACTGAAATTTAAAGCTTTGATTTGGTTTTTTATGTCTTTTGCTACTAAAAGATAGACGGACAGACATGCTACTGTTTTTCTGAAATTTTGTTGGTATTTTATTCCCATTGTCTTAAGCGGAATTATCCAAGCATTCATACATACAAACACACAAATGGAAATACAGAATTGTCTGAACAACTCTATTTTTATACCAGAAATTTGTTATAAAATCCAATAGTAACGATTTTTCTTTATTTATTTACATACACATAATAAAAAGAAAAACATATTTACACTAACACATAAACAAAATGTAATTGTGTTTTTGTACGATTTAACAATAAACATTTATTTGTTAAAAAGATTTGTTGATTTTAACAACAAATTCAAAAAAAAACCAAAAAAAAAAAACATTAAATTGTAAAACAAAAAACTTGTTCTGCATATTAAATACTACAACAAAAAGATGGAATCAGTGTTGTTGCCACTGCCACTACAACTTACTGCTTGTCTTTATTAAAACAACAACAACTTATGCTTATAGGAAACTCCAGAGTATTATTACTTTTATTTGAATTTATCTGATTTTTATGGACTAAAGTTTAAGCAACTTTTACAGTGACTGAGTTTGCAACTGCGTGTACAAAATAAATATTTCGTATATCCAGTTCTGAAGTGAAGCCAGGTACCCAGTTCTAATGAGGGCATTCTGCACCGATCAAAGTCGTAAGGGAAAAATAATGCAATCACTTTTTTCTGGAAATTTTTTAACTGGCCTTGCAACATGTAGTCGAGCGTTAGCATTATGGTTTAAGTTTTGCCTCACCCGGCTTTAAGTCAGTACCTTGTCACGTCCGACTGCCAGAAACAGGGGAAAAAGTCATAGCTAGCGATCGCGAATGAATGAGCTTGCAACTGAGATTAATGTTAAGGGTTGGCAAATTTTATGTGAATAAGAAAGTTGGATTAGAAACACAGGGCATATTCGCAAATGCATCACTGTGCTGCTTTAGTGATTTAAAATGTTTATTTATTTATCACTAAAGTAGATGTGGACCAAAAAATTGTCAAATACTCCACAAAAATAACAGTCACACAATAAAAAAAATTATACTTATTATTATTTAATTATTCAACATTTTTTATTTTCGAATTTATTCTATCAGTTAAATTTCAGTTATGTATTTTATAAAGCTTTTGTAATAGTTCTATTCCTTAAATTTTTTAGGAATGACTTTATACACTACCAGACTATTATCTTGTATCTTCTTGTTACATTTTTCCTTAGCTATCCGTTGGATAGCAATGAAGTATATTGTATGTACAGAAAAATTTACAATTATTGGACACCAGCAGAATGTAATGCATTTTCTGGCCCGCTACGGCCTTCGTCAGTATTCTTTGTGTCACACTGGATAGTGATACTTTATAAATTTAATGTATTTAACTCAACTATTTTAGCAAATAGATATTGGGAATTTTAAATTCGAAAAAAAAATGTTGAATATAATAAAAAGTTGCTTAAGAAAAGAAATAATTCCCAATACCTATTATTTAATTATATTATAATTATTTTTTTATCGACATTAAAAAAAGTTTGCTTTTCTAATGCAAGCAGGGATGCATTTACGAACTCTCCCGCACCTTTTTTTTTAACAAATTCAGATTTATTGATACCAGTGTAAATATGGAAATATGGTAATTATAATGGTAAATGCTGTCGCAAAATAGCCTCGCTTATCCTGTCAATGGAGCGCCGAATTTCTTCTTTCAGAGTGTCAGTTGCTTGTATCTTGTTCACGTAAACCCGGTCTTTAAAATGGCTGCAGAGAAAATAGTCTAACGGCTTGAGATCACAAGAACCAATTGATATCGCCAGAAATTTCTCGTGTAATAATTAAATTGCTTAGCCAGCTGTGTGGCTAGCGGCGCCGTCTTGCTGAAGTCACTGATCTCAACATTAGCCAATAACGACTACAAAAATTGGTGTCAGAAGCATCCTGATTACGATGAAATGCTGCTCGTATTTTAAGAAGTGATACATTGAAATTTTTACCATTTTGATAATAATTTATCACAACTAAAATTCATTGTTAATTGTATTGGCCCTCGTAAGCTTTGACTTTTTTCCCATGTTTCTGGTAACAAATGGATTCTGCGACAAAAGAATTGCCCAATTTTTGAAGACAAAAACTAGTTAAGCCAATTTTGGATACCCTCTTCTAAATTGAAGCGTATTCCGATGAGAGCTATCTGCATCAATCAAAACAATTGACATTCGGGTGCATGTGAGGAAAATCTGCACAATCACTTTTTTTTGAAAACAACAAGTGGCCGAACGTTCTCATTATTGAATAAAGCCTCTAGTACACGGCATGTAAAAAGCCACATGCGCATGTGGTTCTGACGTAATTTTGACGTCATCACACAACACGCAATGCTTATTGTGGCTTTGCATTGACGTAAAAATTACGTCAGAACCACATGCGCATGTGGCTTTTTACATGCCGTGTACTAGAGGCTTAAGTATTTCCTCACCCGCCTTTAAGTCCAAATCTTGTCACGTCCGACTGCCATTTCTTATGACCGATGCAAAACAATTTCATTGGAATTCACTTTAACTCCAAACACACCCAGAGAAAAAATATGTTTAAAAATGGTCACCTCCAACAAAACTATTTTAAAAGAAAAATTTTAAGCATATTATGTTTAAATCAATCATACTTTTTTCACCGACAAACATATTATGGTTAAATTTGTCCTCCATCAAGAAGCCCAACCATATTATGGTTGCCTCCAAACATGTTTTGGTTAATAATAACTAACATATGTTTAACACTTATAATAGCATGGTTGGTTTCCAAACATAGCATGTTGCTCTTGGAAAAGAGGAAAGTACTATTGTTAATTTAAAAACAAATTATTGTCATATATATATATTTATATATATATATATTTAATATATATTTATATATATTTATTTAACCAAAACATGTTTAAAGACAACCATAATATGGTTGTGGCTTCTTGATGGAGGGCCAATTTAACAATAATATGGTTGTCGGTGACAATAATATTGTTAAATTAAACATAGTATGTTGAACATTTTTTTTAAAAATAGTTTTGTTGGAGGTGACCATTTTTAAACATATTTTTTCTTTGCGTGCAGGATATCTCAAATTGGCTTGATTCGTTCTTGGCCTCAAAAATGAGCAGCTTTATTTTAGCATGGTATACAAATGTGGACAGAAAGGTGGAAAAAGTCTTAACTTTTCAAAATTTCCACGGTTTAAAGTCGTATACTCTAAAGGTTAGAGTCTAAACGTTTTTTAACTACTTTTTAGATTGGCAAATTATATTAAAATTGAAACACCATTTTCTAAAAAATACGTTGCCTTATGATTTGGTTATACTTAACATTTACATAACATGCCACGTCAATATTTCATTGCAACATTAATGTCTTTTAAGTTCTATGACTAAAGCTTTTATTTGTCCTTTTTTTTACTGTAAAATAACGTTGTTTGCTAAGTTTTGTAGTTATATTGTCCAAGGGTATCATCAACATTTGGAAGCCTCCTCCAAAGTCATGCGGTGACCTTAACCTTTACATAGAAAACGAAAACTTAGTCATGGTTCAGACTTGCAATTTTTGTTGCAGCCATTCTTGACTTCATTGGTGAGATGAGAACCCCTCCCAAATTTTTTCACCTCTCTCACCAGTAAACTCAAGAATTGCTGCAACAAAAATTGCAAGACTTACAGATTCTGCCTCTGAGTATTATGGTCTCAATCAGTAATCAGTAATCTAAGTTCTAAATGTAGCTATACCGGAGGTAAAAATGGTACTCCATCAATGTCAATCTGACCTTTTTTATGGTTCTCCACCTGATAAACAGGCTAAAAACAAATAAATATCGTTCATTTACTGTAATAGTAATATAACTCAAAAAAAACCCATTTGAAGATATACGCGTATAAACTCTTTGATTTGCTCTAGCCAGTGCCCAAGTTCTGTAACTCCCGCGTCGAGAAACTTTTCGATTGAAATGTCAGGAATGAAACAAAAATGCCATAAATTGAAACAATCAGCTGTTTTTCTCACTTAACTGCGTCTGTAACATTTTTGGCGAGTAATAGCTGTCACGTAACGAAATCACTCGTCAATATACTAAAAAAAGAGTGTCTATAAAATTTTTGTGAGAAAGTTCCCGCTTTGAACTGTCAAATAAACTCACTCATAAAAACAGGGTGAGAAAAAATCTTAACACTAAAAAATAATTAAAATTGCAAAATGCAATGAATAATAATATGGAAAAGATTTTGTTCTTGACTGATTTTTTCATTGTTTAATTATTTTGCTTTTAACATTTTTTAAAAAAATATACGAATGTTTTCAAAGCAATTTTGTAATCAACAAACATTAAAGTCGCACTTTACATTTTTTGTTATAGCCGACGGTTGTTTTTTCGCCGCAGTCGTTGAAAATGTTTAAATTTTAGTCAAATTTGGTCGCCATCAACAATATGTTTGACTGGCGTTCTCAACATCTGCAATTTCTAATCGGCCTCGAGTAAAATATTACGACATTTATAACGTAGTTTGCGACATGAGTTACAGACACACTTTTTCCTCACACGAGAAACGATGGAATATTTTGTTTCACATGTTTTCGATGCGAGAAATTCTCACCAAAGTTACAGAACATGGGTACAGCAAAAAATTACACATTTTCTTTTAACGGGAAAGGTATCAACGATATCAAGATGATGTTATGCACTATATAAGGAAAACATAGCGGAAAATTCTGCATTACTAACTCCAAAATCTATTTTTTTTTTAATTTATGCCACTATTGAAGTATATGAGTGATATGGTTAGTGCTAAATACGGAACCACTGTAACTCTGTACTATTTTACGAAACCAAGCATAAGCCAATGCGAATGAAACATAAAAAGGCAGAAAGGCCAACAAACAAGGACGGCCTAATTTCCCTTAAAAACTAATGATAATTAGGCGTACGCTGCTTCCCTACCCAGAGCAGTTTTACGAATGGAAAAACCCTTTTGAAATATTTATTACGCAAAAAGCGTTTTGAGTTCAAAATATACCTCCTATTTGTAAATGTAAAACAGTTAACACAGATGTAAAGAGGGCCCAAGCTCACCTTTGAAGAAGGAAAGTGTAAAACATTTTATATTTTCAACACTTTTTTATGTGATATATTTAGAAATGAGATGTGTTTGATTTTATCTTTTAAATTTTGTTTAAATAGTGAGTGTTTCCAACCAAAGTTAATACAGAATATATTGAACCTTTTCGTAAGACATGAAAACGCCATTAGCAGGTAACCATAAATATGTAATTGCATGTTTTTCCTTGTGCGACCAATGAAGGCATAAGTTTTAGAGCTTTTTATGAATTTTGGCATCGATTTGTTAGTGCATATTTTACCCTTAACAGCATTTTTTTGCATAATTAAGTTAAAAGAGCATTTTTGCAGCATTTTTTAGTTTATAGCGCATATTTTGTCCGTTTGAGGCATATTTTGATACATGTGTAATCATTTTAGATTCTAACAAGAGATTTCGCAGTTAATAAAAAAAATTTCTTTTTCAAAGTTCAGGTTTTTCTTTTGTAAATATTCTTGTTATTTTAAACTTTCAAATTGTATATCTGTACAGGCAAAATTAAGGAAAAAGCCATTTTATACGATTTTTGCGATCAAATACATAGAAATCTTGACTAATCTTTGATTAAATCGAACGACTCAGACTCACTTTTTAAAGTGATGTAACGATGTCCATCCGTCCGTCTGGATGGTTGTCTGCCCCTGTTTCTTTTGGGCGTAAAGTGCAAAGTAATTTTATCAAATTTGGTAAATTCATTTAAATTGTACTAAGGAGGAAGTCTATGTAAATGGTGAGCATCGGTCCATAATTTCAAAAACTTCTTTCCAAATTAAACTTTTTGTGTCCGTAAACCATCTTATTATATATGTTGGTATTTAGATTAAATTCGCCGCAAAAATATTTTACTGCAAATAAATTTTTTTTTCGAATCGGCTCGTATTTTTCCACAGCTCCCATCTATAAATAGTTTTAATTTAATTTTAAATGTTAACATTAATAAACAATTTGGCGACCGTCCCAGAAATCCCTTTAAGACAACAAATTTCATATGGAGGTAAATATCTAGATAATATTCGCCACAAATAACTCTCATACACAGAACAAAGTTTTTTTTATCAATTAAAAAATGTTTTAAAATGTATTTAAATTTAATAAATGTGATAATTGAATTAATAATTTTTTTAGTTGAAAGAAAATTAAGGCCCTAATCAACAACAAAATTACAAAATATTTATGACATTGTTTGTGCTTTCAATGTTATTCTTTGGCGTTGCGTTGTGTTTTACATGATTAGGCCCTTAAAATATAATTTTAATTTAATTAATATTTAAGCTGTTTTGAAATTAATTTTTAATTAAAATCTTAATTAAATATCAAAAAAATAATTATTGACTTTTTCGATTAAAATAAAATAATTTTAACATGTAGAGTTGTTGTTGGGAATTGTCAATATTTAATTAAATAAATTAACACATTAAAAAAATCATTTGTTGAAAAAAAATATTCACAATTTTAAGTAATCAATATAATCATTTTGGTAACAGGTGCAAAATCAACAACTTGTTTACTTGATATTATGAATTTGGTAAAAAAAATTTGTTGATTGGAGAAAATTTATAATTTTTTCTCTGTATGAACCTTAACCTCATACCAAAACTTTGTTTTTGTGAGCCCACGACTGCCCTTCGTTTCGAAATGAAATAAAACGCGTTTTTTAGAGCATATTTCTGGTTTCCATGGCCATAAGTATTGAGGTCTATTTAAAAAACCTTTATATTGCCTAAAACTCTTGTCTGTTAAAGACATGGCAGGAGTCAATATAAAATAATATTTCCTATTTAAAAAAAAAAATGTTAAACATTTTTTTTGCAAAGAAAAGGATTTAAAATCCTTTAAAAGAACATAACGAACTTGTTCCTAAAGAGGGAATTAACTGAAAATTTTTATTTTTTTTCTTTTTTTTTTGGAAAAAATCGACATGTAATATTAATATCTATACGTTTTGAAAATATCGTTCTATTTTGTCTATATTTTTTGTAATAAAACGGTGGGGCTTAAAATTATTTTTCATAGTCCTTTAATATTAAATTAAAAATTGTTTTGCTTCTACTGACAATTTTTAAATTTTGAGTTATTACCCTCTTTATGATCAGATGGGAAAAGTATTAAATAATATTTCCTGCTGGTTTGGTTGTTTGTTCAATCCCTGTTTGCCTAAACCCACACACAAACACACACACCCACATACAAACACACACACGCACATAAAACTTATGTTTCTTTCAAATTACTTTCCTTTTTGCGTTAGTTTGTAATATTTTTCTAATACTGTTTTAACACCCTGTGTTTTGTGTTCTATGCCCTGTTCTCTGGTTGTTCTGGTAACTGAATTATAAAAGATAATGTTGATATAAAGACGGCAATTTAATATTCCTTTCATTAAAAACTATGTACACTGTATAACAAACAAAATCTACACCAGACTTAGTGTTGGAGGAGGTGGTTTATTGTTGGATAAAATCTGACATGTTGTCAGTATGAATGCAAGTCTGCCTTATGGATTTCGTTGCTGTTGTTGTTTTTTGCATTAAATATTATTTTCTGTTACCATCTATTACCATGGTTATAATTTTTCAAAGAGCGTGTGTTATTTATTCAGATTTCTTTTTGTTAAATGTATAAAAGCAGTTGGTATTTGAAATTTAAACACCCACCCAGTAGTTGCAAAGTTTTAACTTTTTGGATTTCTTATTTTTTCGCATTTAAGGGGTGATTAGAAAGAAGCTTAATTTTTTTTTAAAAGAATATTTGCCGGTAAAAATAAGTAAATATTACAAAATAAGTAGAGCTAATGACTGTAAAGTTAAAGTTTTATAAGCTGGTGGAAGTATTTTTAATGTTATTTTTTTATATTTATTATAATATCGAATGAAAAGCACAACTGGTGGTAAACGAAAGTAGTGTTGGGAGGGGAGGTTTAGGAGAGGGGGGGGGGGGGTGTGTTAAGTCATTGATTTATGCCGACAAGCCAGCAACTCTTGAAGCATTGGAAGCCAATATTCAAGCCACCATTGACGCCAAATGGCCAGAGTTATTGGAAAAGTAGTCAAAATGTTATTTATCGAATGGACGTAGGCACGGCGGACATTTGCCAGAAATCGAATTTAAAAAAAAATAAATGCCATGAAATTATTCACCAGATTATAATAAAAAAAAATTAATTCCTTCAATATTACTGCCTTGTATTATCATTTAAAGTCCTAATGCAGCAAAAAAAAAAAAAAAAAAAAAGAAGAAAAAAAACACCCTACAAAACTTAACTCTATGATAAGGTTAGTAAGAAGTGTTTTTGCTTTATGGTTTTTATTTCATACGCACACAATTTTGAGAGAGTTTCTACTCTAGCTTTTCCCTTTGTTAAAAACAGTGATTTATTTTATATCTTTAAAAATCTTAAATAATTTGATTTAAATTTAATTTTGAGTTTTAAGGCGTGTCTTAAAATAGGCGTATCCAACCTGTCGCCTATAATTAAGTTATTAAATAAATCTATTTTCAAAACATAGTCTGGCTAAAATTTAAATTTTTTTCTTCATAAAATTAAGCCTAAAGCTATTAAAGCAGTAAATAATTTTCAAACAAAAAATACCTCAAAAAAAAGTTAAACAAAAAAAAAATAATTTTGTGGTTAAATTTTTGAATGTTTTTAAAGTCTTTTCCCGATTGTTAATGTTTCCAGCAAACATTCGAACAGTTTAACAGTTTCAGCTTGAATTAAAAAAAAGCGTTGCATACGATTTATTTATTTTTTTCTTTTGTTTTTTGAATTTTCCATATCATTTCAATTATTATTGTCTATAGTTTTTGTAGCCACAGTCTTTCAAAATTTTCTATGGCAACAAAAAGTTCTGGCAAATAGAAACAAAACAAAAAACAATTTTTTTTTAGATTTTTCTGTGAATATAAACGGCGATTGATTGGCTACACATAAAATATTATAGCTATAACCAGTGTTGCCAGAAGTTGAAAAATTTCCTACATGTAGATACATTTTTCTCTGTTCAACATTTCACGTGAAATGCTGTCAAAACTCATATGAAAATAACTTGTGCGGAATTTCTATGAATTATGTTGATAGAATTGTACTCTGATCAATTTATGAAAAAGTTACAAAATGTTTCTGGCAACATATTTTATAACTGGGAAATAATCTAGGCTGCACTTATTTCCCTAGGAACTATAACCAAATGAAAAAAAGTTTTTACCTAATACTAAAATACAAACGAAAAAACATAAATAACACAACCGGTAACAGTTTTTCATCCATATTTACTTTCATGGTTACTTAATTTTTTTATTAAAAAAATACTTTTTAGTAAAATACATGTGGGTTTTGTTTACATACGCAAAACAATGTCGCATACTTTGAAAGATTAAAAACGTCAAATTGTGCATACTCGCGAGATAAGTAACATTAATAAATGTCAAATTTTTCATATTAAATAATAGATGTTGCTGAATATTTCCCACAAATTGGAACAGAGTACTAGGCTTAAAGCATGTATCAATTTACCTACCTCCCTAGTTTGCACAATTTGGCGATTTTAATCTTTCGAAGTAAGCGACATTGTTTTGCGTATGAAAAAAACCCAAAATGTATTTTAATTAAAAATATTTTTTTTTTAATAAAAAATTAAGTAAAAATGAAATTAAATATGGATGAAAAAATTACCGGTTGTGTTATTTATGTTTTTCCGTTCATATTTTAGTATTAACCCTGGTACTCTGTTCAACATTTCACGTGAAATGCTGTCAAAACTCATATGAAAAAAACTTGTGCGGATTTCGTATGAAATAATGTTGATAGAGTTGTACTCTGTTCAATTTGTGAAGAAGTTGCGAAATGTTTCTGGCAACATTTATTTCAAAACTGCGAAATAATATAAGCTGCACTTATTTCACGTGAAATTTTAAGCAAATGCAAAAAGTTTACACTTAATATCAATCAAATGAGACCAAAAAAAATCATAAATAACACAATTGGTAATAGTTTTTCCTCCATGTTATTTACTTTAATTTTTATTAAGAAAATACTTTTTAGTAAAATACATACATGTGGAATTTATTTACATACACAGAAAAAATTACACTGTGCAAGAAATTGACAATTTTTTTTCGTGACAAGCTGGGCACCTGGCGTTTTAACATAATTCGGGTACGCTGAATCCAGTGGTGCCCGCGGTTTTTTAAGATTGGCTCTGGTTTTCGAGATATACCGTTATTTCGAAAATGGAGGAGGTTGCACAACATATATTCGCGTAACTCAAAAACGCTTTAGCTTATTCAAAAAACTTAAAAAACCGAAATTTCGCAATAAAATTTCCTTTAAGAAAAGTAAAACTGCTTTCTAATATGGATGTATGACCAGCGCAACTTTATTTTCCATTCCCATCATTTGTTTCTAAGGCCTAGGATTCACTCCTAAGGGGATAAAATGTATGACCGACCTCCAATGTTTTTTGTTCTTAACATTTTCTTAAAACATAGTTGCCATATATCTCCACCCCTTAGGGGGGCTCCCATACAAATATGGCCGTTTAATGAAATTCTTAAATATGGCCCCTGCAGCGCCTAGGATGCCCCTAGATGGGTCAAATGTATGACCAACCCCACTTTATTTTTCATCTCAATCATTTATTTTTAACATACCCACCCGCTATCTCCATTCCTTAAGGGGACTTCCATATAAATGTTCAATGCAGAACAGATATTAATCATTTATGGCTTGTTTTGTTTGGAATTTCGATTTTTATACGTCTGCAAAAAATTAGAAGCATAGCTGCATTTTCCAATTTTTTATGAATTTTTAAATAACAAAAATTTCGAAATTTTGTTAAAAAAATTATTTTTTTTTCCAAAAAAAAAAATTATGTTTCTAAAATGACTGCGGATATTAGAAAACAGTTTTACTTTTCTTAAAGAAAATTTTATTGCGAAATTTCGGTTTTTTAAGCCTTTTCAATAAGCTAAAGCGTTTTTGGGTTACGCGAACATATGTTGTGCAACCTCCTCCATTTTCGAAATAACGGTATATCTCGAAAACCAGAGCCAATCTTAAAAAACCGCGGGCACCACTGGATTCAGCGTACCCGAATTATGCTAAAACGCCAGGTGCCCGGCTTGTCTGTTTTTTCAGCTAGCATAGTGTTATTAAATTTCTCCAATCACCAAATTTGTTTTAAATTCATAATATCAAGTAAACAAGTTGTTGATTTTGCACCCATTACCATAATGATTATATTGATTACTAAAAATTTTAAAATTTTGAAAAAATATTTTCAATAAATGATATTTTTAATTTTAATTGAAAAAGTGATCAAAAAACTTTGCCATTTCAAACAATGTATTAATTTATTTAAATAAATATTGATAATTCCCAACAATAACTCTACATGTTTAAATTATTTTATTTTAAACGAAAAAAGTCAATTAAGATTTTTTGTTATTTAATTAAAATTTTAATTGAAAATTTATTTCAAAACAACTAAAATGTTAATTAAATCAAAATTAAATTTTTTCAGCTAAAAAAATTATTGATTCAATTATCACATTAATTAAATTAAAATACTTTTTAAACCATTTTTTTAATTGAGAAAACACTTTTTTCTGTGTACGCAAAACAATAGGCAAGATATTAAAATGTCGCATACTTTGAAAGATTAAAAACGTCAAATTGTAAAAACTCGCGATATAGGTAACATTGATACATATCAAATTTTTCGTATGGAATAATAGATGTTTGCTGAACATTTCACAAATTCGAACAGAGTACTAGGCTTTAAGTAAAAACTTTATTTCATTTGCTTAAACTTCCTTGGGAAATAAGTGCAGCTTATATTTTTTCGCAGTTGTAAAAAAATATTGCCAGCAACATTAAGTAACTTCACAAATTAAACAGAGTATAGCTCTATCAAAATTATTTCAAAAAAATTCCGCACAAGTTCTTTTCGTATGATTTTTGACAGCATTTCTCGTGAAATGTTCAACAGAGTATCAGGCTTTAAATAGCAGATTTTTGAAATTATGTAAACTGTAGATACTTTTTAAATAAAAGTATATTTCTTACTTAAAAATGGTTTAAAAAAGACGTTATTATCATTTTCCCAAAAAAAAAATAAAAGTTTTTAATCTGCGTCCTAAATTTTATTGTTCAAATCTGATTTTTGTTAGTTTAATAACTGCTAATTTACACTCATCAGGTTTGTGTGTCGTCAAGTCATGACTTTTTAACAGAGTGGGGTAAAGGGAATTATTAGGGGTGCAGACTTGTCAATTTTATTTTTGTCGTTTTTTTTATTTGTTAAATATAAGAGTTTAAGCTAAATATAAAGAAAAAAGAAAATTAATGAAACAAGCTGTTCTTTTTTATACGTAACCGCAGTTAAAAAAAAATGAAACAAAAACCGATCAGATAAGCCTGATACGTGTGATTCAGCACTAATGAGTATTTCGGCTTAAACTAATTTAGAAAATAATCAGCCACAGAGTGCAATTCCGTTCGGAACCGAAGAAAACATATTTGTTTGTTGATAGTTTTTTCTGGCCTTTAAGATACAGAAAACTCCTATTCCGTTAATGAAAACAAAAATCGTTTCATTCCGCAAAGGTTTTTCGTCATTTTCTGAAGCACCAAAATACGAAATGAATTCCGTTTCTGAACGGAATTGTACTCTGTGACATGGCTGAATAATTTTTTTTTTTTTTACTAAATTTGTAGAAAAAACAATTTGGGCATGTAGAGCAAAATTTGATTTTTTTAAAAATGTTGTTGGTTTTTTTTAAAGATATCTGGCAATACTGACTAATTCACAAATCCAGGGGTATTGCAATTGCATTTAAGGAACGCTACACTAAGTGAAAAGTTATGAGATCAATGCGAATCACAGGAAAAGTTTGCCAAAAAAAGAATAATTTGAGATATTATACCCTACACCGCATTTACTCTATAACTTTAAAAGCAGACAAATAGTTAAGTATACCAAACGATTCAAAATCATTTTCGAAAATGTCTTTATGTAAACCTTGTGTCGCAAATTTAAAGACAATTTGACAAAATTTGTTGCAAAGGCTCCGAAAATAAAAGCTTCTAAAATTGGTTTTACCTAACCCTAATACAAATGTCGTACCGTACTTAAGCTTTTGTAGCTTTAACTCTGCTTATTATAATGACATTTTAATTAAAATCAGGCCAAAAATGTTTTCTTACAACCTTAATCGCTCTTCGCCCATACTCCCATACAAAAACTCCTGAAAATTGCTTTCATTGTTATTTCTGTGGTTTTCATGGGCAACCGCGTATGTCCATTTTTTTCGATTTTGAGATGTTGATGCCATATTGATTAATTTTAAACGCTCTTGACATGGTTCTAAAATTTTTTCAAAAAAAATGGACCAATTCCGATTTTTTACATGAAAACCACAGATTTATGCTTCATAAATATTCCAATTCCGGAACAGAATTTCGTGATTTGACTAAAGCTCTTACTTTATTGCCATAAATGCCTTTTAAATGTCACTACTGAGATTTAAAATTTTCAAAAATTATATATCCCAAATAGGTCCCCTACCAAAACTAAGATCACGAAAATATTTGCAACTAATAACAAAAACCTGTTATATAAATCTGAAATTGTGTTGATAGTTCCAAATTTAAAAATTGATCTCAAATAAAGGCGACTTGCAAATCGTGTAGGGTATAATACGTTTAAGATTGTTTGACTATAAAGTGGTCAACAGAATAGACGCTGTAGTACAACGAATAGCGCTGCAAGTTGTAAGAAGTTAAAAACGGCAGTTTCAAAGTAGTGTCAACAGAATACGTTGTTGTAGTAGTCGTTGCAGTTGAAGTTGAAGCGCAAAGTTCGATATTTTGAACTGTGTTGCGCTACAGAGCATTGGTCAGCTTCAGCTACTATTACAACAAGTGGCCAAAAATCCCACTTGTTTTTTTTTCAACTCTTTAAGTTGAGTAGAATAAAATGCTTTATATTTTATAAACGAATCAATAATAAAAAAAAACTTCTGAATAAATTTTAAGCAAGTTCTTAATAAGATTTAAGTCACAATTCTTGTAGGAAGCAACAACAAAATTACAAAATATTTTTGACATTGCTTGTGCTTTCAATGTTATTCTTTGACGTTGCGTTGCGTTTTACATGATAAGGGTCTTAATTTCATTCTCTTAACGAATTAACTTATCAAGATATTACAGCCTAGAGCTAAAATGTTTGATTCTAAGTCTTGATTTACTACTATTTATCCATTTTTAAACACTTTTTTAGTTCATAAAATTGTGTATTAGTCTTCTTATCGATTGCATTCTCTGAACAAATTTAGTTTGCTAATCATCAAGATATTTAAGCAGGCATCAGAAATTAAGAACCGATAACTTAAAATTTATGTTTTTCATTTGAAAAATTCAAAACTCATGCGTACAAAATAAATTTTTTTCTTCTATCAGTTAAAAAAAAAATAGGAAACACAAAAAAGATATTTATTTTTAAAGTACAATATGTGTTTTGTACATGAAAAGAAACAAAAAAAAAAACAAAAGTTTGAAAAATACACAAAAACGTTTAATTTATTTTTTGAAAAATATTTATCATTGGTGTTCAAAACATGTTTCCAACTGTACAAAAAAAAAAAAAAAATAAATTGTTTTGTTTTATTTGTTCTTCAAAGTTCAAAATAATAAAGTTCTTAAAAAAAACGTTTTTGAGAAAAATATTTTTTTTTGTTTTTAGAAACAAAAATAAAAACTCAATTTGAAGTTAAAATTAAGAATTTTAATTAAAATTATAATATAAAATTGTGTTTAAAATTGCAAATGCTAAAAATCCTTAGAGATTCTTAATTATCAAAACTAGCTGCTGTTGCATTAGCTGTACCCGCAACACAGGTATCTGTGGAGACAGCCTTCAGTGCTTTGCCAATTATTATGACCAAAAATAGAAGGAATTTAAGTTCTGAAAATTTATTGTTGCTCAAACTCAACATCAAGGTAATTGATAAGATTACTATTTAGTTCTAGGATAATCTTTATCATGTTATAGCTACTTATTATTAATTAGCTTTATATTTTTTACTATAATTTTGAACGTATGAGTTTAAATTTTGTCAATTAAAAAAATTCAATTTTAAGTTTTCGGTTCTTTTTTTTTCATGTACAAAATAATATTGTACTGAAAAAATAAATATCTTTTTTTTGTGTTTGCTTTTATTTTTTTAAACTGATGAAAAAAAAAATTATTTTGTACGCATGATTTTTCAATTTTTAAAAAGAAAAAATTAACTGCCAGGCCCACAATGTCGACAAGAACATTTCTTTCGCATTTTTATATTGAAAACAATAATAAAAAATTTTAATTTGTTTTTGTTTTCAATATAAAAATACGAAAGAAATGTTCTTGTCGACATTGTGGGCCAGGCAGTAAATTTTCGGTTCGTAATTTTTTGTACAAAAGAACAAAAAAAATATTGTTCTAAAAACCTGTTTTTTTGAGAACTTTATTATTTTCAACTTAAAGAAACAATATCAAACAAAATATTTTTATCTATTTTTGGTTATTGTACAAATTAAAATATTTTTCGAACACCAATGAAAAATATTTTTTACATAAAAAAAACGTTTTCCGGTCCTTGCATTTAAGTCTATATAGGTTTTATTCGAGGTCATTGGTTTCCCCCAT
The DNA here is from genome assembly GCA_943735925.1 of Pollenia amentaria. Taxonomy (NCBI): domain Eukaryota; kingdom Metazoa; phylum Arthropoda; class Insecta; order Diptera; family Polleniidae; genus Pollenia; species Pollenia amentaria. The sequence continues at coordinate 173,284,286 of OX031010.1, read as the reverse complement.
TGTTTCTATTTTAATATTTTTTCGGATCTTTTAGTACCGTATTGTTTTGATTGTGTATTCGCTCGTTTTATTAATTTGATTCTCTGAACGAATAACCTTGACGAAACCATCCCCATTTTAAGCCTTGAATTAATTAGGTTTTATTCAGCCACTATTTTCAGTTTGAAAAACATTTTTTAGCCATTTAATACACAGAAAAATTCTCCAACATTCTTCACCAATTAAAGCATTAATCAAAAACAAAATCAGTTTTAATGAAAAATTTAATAAAGTGAATGAAACGTTTATTCAAGTGAATTAACCGTTTAATCAAGTGAATTAAAGGTTTCATCAAGTGAATTTAATGTGCAATTGATACTATTAATTTGTTTACTGGTGCAAATTTAATAAATGTTTTAATTAATTTTTTAATTTAAATAAATTTTTAATTTTTTTCTGTGTAGCACAGTATTTTGATAGTGATTTAGTTCTTTCTCAAAATTTCATTCTTTAAACGAATAACGTTTGCGAATTATCAAGATTTTTAAGCCTGCACTTAATAGGTTTTATTCAAAGTCAGTATATACCATTGTTTTTCCAACTTGAAACACTATTTTTGGTACATTTTAGTAGATTTTTTTTTGTAGACAGCTCATTTAAATAGAACAACAATAGTAGTTCAGTCCAAACTTGTATACTGTTACTAGTTTAAATGTTTGTCTGTCTGTCCTCCTATTTTTCTACTTTTAGTGAGCGTTCGCATAGACCGTAAATGATTGTAAATATGTAGTCTTTTTTTCTTATTTCCATTATAAATATTTTTTTTTGCAATTGAACAGTTTCATTCTATTTCAAACATTGACTGAGTGATACGTTCAATACAAGAAGTCCGAAGACTATTTGAATGCAATTTTAGCAATAACTAGACAATAAAGAGGCTGTGTTTGAGTAATAGACTGGGGGATGGCTGGTTATTAAATGGAATTTAAATCACAAACAATTTTATGAAATTTGAAACGTCAGCAAAGAAAAAAAAAAACAAAATGGAATGAATCTGAGATCGATACACATTTTAGTTTCTTCTTTTTTTTTGAAGTCGTATGAAGTTTGTAATTCTTAAATATAAAAGAGACTTGCCATGGAACAGCTGGAGTTTGTAGAGTGACTTGTATGAGGAAAAAAATCTCTACAAAAAATAAATTTGATTGTTTGATTAATCTAGAGATGTAAATAATGACATCGTTTATATTTGAGCTAGAGATAAGATGGGTAAACGATAAAAACCGGATTTTTTTTAAAGTTATTTGTTTTGCTCTTTTAAAGCATTACAACTTCTTAAATATTGTCTATTTTCCACAGCTAATAGCATTTAAGAACCAAATACTTAATTTTGCTTAGAGTTTTCGCACGCAGAGAAATTTAAATTTTGGTCCTGCATCAACATACCACAATACTTATTATTGTTAACATCTAAGGCAAAAGCTCTATGTTAACATTTGTCCTTCAAGTTGTGCTGAAAAAGGTTAAAGAGAAAAAGAAAGACAAAAACAGAAAAATGTACTTTGGACTTCAAGAAGAATTCTTGACAAAGAGTACGAAAAAACAAGAAGTAAGGAAGAACATGTAAATCAATTAAAATATATTATCATCCAAAAACAAATTTCGATCTATCAATTTGGTTAAAAGGTTGATTTTTGGCTATATAGACTGCCAGCCGTCTTTAATGGCGGTGAGCTTTAAACGGCAAAGATTTCTAAGGAGATAGTGTGGCTACTAAAGCGTGATCCATTTCGAGGTTACCTACTTTTTTAAAGCAAAAAAAAAAACACAGAAAATTCAAATTAAATGGGGAACGGGGTTTATTATCATTTGAAAGAACATTCTTCGGCATTTATTTTTTGAAGATTATGTCTATCAAATGTTGGCCGTTGCTACGTCGCAGATGGTCCATCCGTTGAGTCCAATTTTCGATGACTCGTTCGAGCATTTCGACTGGTAACTGGCGAATGACACGCGTGATGTGTTCTTCTTCAAGGCCTGAATTGAAGCGGGCTTGTACGCATAAACCTAAGACTTTACATATCCCCACAGGAAAAGGTCTAACGTTGTGATATCACACGATCTTAGTGGTCACTCGACCAGCCCAAAACGTGAAATTATGTGCTCACCGAAGTGTTCTCTCAATAAATCCATTGATTGATGCGATGTGTGGGAAGTGGCGCCGTCTTCCTGAAACCAAATGTCGCTGAGATCACGAGCTTCAATTTCAGGCATCAAATAGTCGGTTATCATGGCGCGATAACGGTCCGAGTTGCTGCGAACGGCACCGAATCGACTCTCCACGGTCTTCGTGTACACTTTCAGATACGGCCGCTTTATTTTCCTCACAGCGTGCTGGAACTGGTCTATTCGGTCGAACATTATCCAATCATGAATGCTGGGTCTCAAAATGGGTGATGGTGTTGCGAATAGTACGCTCAGTAGGCCGATAATGTTGACTATAAGTTGAGCGAAGTGCTCGAAACACATTCCTCACAGAACGTGAATTTTCGTAAAAAATTTGAACCAATTGTAAACGTTGTTCAGGTGTAAGTCTTTCCATTATGAAATGCCAAACAATAATAAACAAAAATGACATGACAGCATCACACGACTCACACGTCATCTGTCAAAAAAAGGCTATTGAAAAAAGTTTCTTTACTCGAATCACCCATTATTGAAACATGCCGAATCAACCTGTCCGTGAAAGCGGGTTCAATTCCCCGGTCAGTCAAGAAACTGAACTGGCAAATTGTTTTTATTTTGATTTCTTGCGAAAACAATAAAAGCAATTTATTTTTGTTTTTAATTTGTTTTTTCTTTACCCACTTACAACTACATTTAATGTTGGAAGAATTCCAATTAATTGTACTGGGGAATGTAAGAAAAGATTAACTCACTGTTTTATTGTTGATATTTTGTTTAAGCTTTGATATCGTTGCAAATAAGACGTTTTGAGTGTATGTAATTCTCATTCCCTCTGTAGTCTTGTTATGCTTATAGCTTTGGCTTTTCTAAAATTATTTAGGAGACCGTTTACTGACGATCTGGCCTAAGCAACTAGTGAAATGCTCATATGAACAGCTTACAGAAAAAATTATTAAATTTCTTCCAAATTTATTCCAAATTCATAATATCAAGCAAACAAGTTGTTGACTTTGCACCTATTACCAAAATGATTATATTGATTACTAAAAATTTTAAAATTTTAAAAAAATATTTTTAATTTTAATTAAAAAAGTGATCAAAAAACTGTGCCATTTCAAACAAAGTGATAATTTATTTAAATAAATATTTATAATTCCCAACAACAACTCTACATGTTTAAATTATTTTATTTTAAACGAAAAAAAGTCAATTAAGATTTTTTGTTATTTAATTAAATTTTAATTGAAAATTTATTTCAAAACAACTAAAATGTTAATAAAATCAAAATTAAATTCTTAATTTTCTTTCAACAAAAAAAAAAAATTATTCAATCATCACATTAATTAAATTTAAATACTTTTTTTCTGTGCTTGTCCTGCAACAATAAATTTCAATATTTTTAACAATTATTAAAAAAGGGAATTAAGCACAACAAACAAAATCTTTTAGTAAATAATTGTATTCCCAAAAACAACTTTGATAAGGCATAATTATCAAAAAAAAAAAAAAATTATTCGATTTTGTTGTCATCAAAATGTTTCTTCATAAAAATAATTAAATGAAAATTAAATTTAAAGAAATTTAGCCTGATTAAAATATGAAAATCTGGATTAAAAGCCACAACCATATGTATAATGTTTGCCTATAAACATGTTATGGTTTATAATAACAATAATATATTTACCATTAATAATTGAATAGAGAGCAACATGTAATTGCTATAAAACTATCATTAGTGCTAAACATATTATTGGTATAATTAACGATGGCATGTTTTTAGGCAACCATAATATGGTTGAGGCATCTTGATGGATTAATAACTTAACCATAATATGGTTGCTGCTGACAACAATATGGGTAAATTAACTATAATAATTTTAAACATGTTTCTTTAAAATAAAAGTTGACCATACAGAAAAAAAATTTCGTTTTCTCTGCTTGCGATAAATACGAAAAAATATTTCTTGAGAAATATTGACTGCACCCAGAGAAAAACTATGTTTAAATATGGTCACCTCCAACAAAACTATTTTTAAAGAAAATGGTAAGCACATTATGGTTAAATTTAACCATATAATTGTCACCGACAACCATATTATGGTTAAATGTGTCCTCCATCAAGATGACACAACCATATTATGGTTGCCTCCAAACAAGTTTTGGTCAATAATAACTAAAATATGTTAAACACTTATAATAGCATGGTTGGTTTTCAACCATAGCATGTTGCTCTTGGAGAAGAGGAATATACTATTGTTAATTTAAAATCAAATTATTGTCATATGTTACCATAACATGTTTAGAGGCAACCATAATATGGTTGTGGCTTCTTGATGGAGGACTAATTAAACAATAATATGGTTGTCAGTGACAATAATATGGTTAAATTTAAACATAATATGTTTAATATTTTGTCTTAAAATAGTTTTTTTGGAGGTGACCATATTTAAACATGTTTTTTCTCTGCGTGTGTACAGAATTGCAGTGTCCAACATATTAAAAATTTTCTTAAGAAAATGTTAGCGTTAATGAATCCTGGATAAAATTTTTTTTAATAATTATATTCTTGATACTTCAACCTTTTTCTATTAAATATTATATTTTCATATATTTTTCTCAAGCTATCGGTCACTTTTTTTTTAAAACATATTAATTAAAGTATTGTTTATTTTTCAATATTTCCATTTCCGTTGGAAATCTTCTTCAGGAAATCTTTTTAAATAAAATTTAAATAAAACTCAAAATTTAAATAAAATTAAAAATTTAAATAAAATTTAAAAAGATTTCCCGAAAAAGATTTCCAACGGAAATCGAAATATTGAAAAATAAACAATATTTTAATTAATTTGTTTTTTCAAAAAAGTGACCTAAAGCTTGAGAAAGATATTTTTTTTTCAAAATATTACTGTTATAGAACAGAGAATAAAAATTTCTATAAAAACCGTGACAAATTTTCTATAGAATAGGTGGCTGTTCCCGAAGCAGCAATATTTTCTGTACAAAAGTAAAGAAAAAGCAACATTTTCTGCAGTTAAAATTTAATTTGCTCAAATTATTAACATTTTATTTAAATTTTTTAACAAATTCATTAAAAAGATTTACTCAACTTTTAAACAATTCAAAGTGTAAATGTCATAAAACTGAACACAATTTATGTCGAAGCCTAAAAAAAAGTTTTATTGTTCATTTGTTCGTTTTTAATGACTTGTACTCGTACTTGTCATAAATTTGCAATTAAAATGAAAATTTATTTTTTTTTTATTTTTTTATTTTGCAACTTGAAGGAGACAGACCCAAGCAGAAAGACTGATTTCTATGTCTTGCTGGTGGGTGGTGTGAAAGTCTCTTGTTATTTACAGGTAAATGTTGGAAAACAAAATTTTTTCACTAATTTCGTAAAGCAAATTATTTAGGAATTTTCTTATTTTAAGGTTTTTTTTTGCTGTTTTAATTTTTAAAGCTACACACACTCATATAACATTTTTAACATTTTTTATGTGATAATAAACCACACTCTCCTTTAATATTAATTTATTATGTAAATAACCTACAAATTGACAAAAAAAAAAAAAAAGTTCAACAGACTTTTGCACTCACTCAAATAGATGGGTTTCTGTACGTTGAAACGTTCTTTAAAACTTTTACACTGTCCTGAGATAAACAAGTAAAAATGTTGAGCTACAGAAAATAATCGAAATTAACTAGAGCGGTGCGTGTGACTTAAGAACGCTTAAGCAAAGAAAAGCTTGAAATTCTCACGATCAGATTTTGTCGCTGCGATTCTTACTTTATGCTAGGAACACAATTGGGAAGAACGACCAACTTCGCCCAACACGTTCGCCAATCGCAAAGGAAACTCTTCGTCAGAAATATAGAATTGAAGTTCTCGCCATTTGTGCAGCAAAGTATTGGCAACCCTAAAAACAAATTCAAAAGCTGTCTGTTTAGGGTTAGTAAAAATGTAGCGTTACACAATACAACAACGTGTCTTCATTATTAAACAATATTTTAAAAATAATGAAAGCTTTGCGGCTGCAGTTCGAAAAATTTTGGCTTCTGATAGACTAATCAAAACACGTTTTGGTGTTTACTGGCTTAGCCCGGATTTCTATTTAAACGCATCATTATTATTTTGACTAAAACTTTTTTGAAAGCATTTTTCCAAAGAACATGAAATATATCTCATGGCTGTTTCTCGTTAACCGTTAGGAAAACTTACAAAGTGTTTCAAAATCTAAAAATTGTTGGCTTCAAACTCCCAATCTGAATCCGAGCCAGGGATGTTAAAATTGGTGCAATTGTACTTTTATTTGGTACATTTTGACCTTCTAAAGTACCTTGGTACTACCGTGACTCATTTGGTACAATTAAAAAATTTGTCATTATTCCGCCTTTTTGAATTTTTAGTATAGCAAACAAATTATTGAGTCCTTTTCATTGCATTTATGTTGCACAACAAATCGTTAATGTAATGTGCGCTTAAATATGCGACGATTATTGTGGTGTATAGAGCGCATAGTCCCATTTTGCAATGTCTATATGTTTCCTGACATTTCTAGAGTCGTTGCTGGAATTTTATCCATTCCACATTCGTCTGCAAATGTAAAAAGAGTTTTTTCTTTTCACAATATAATAAAATCAGACTTCATGTGCCAACAAAAAATTCCAAATAGCTTATTAATTAAACAAATAAGTGCCTGATTTTGCTCTCATATATTTATAAAGCTTCGTACAGACAGTGTTCAGATCTTACAATATTGTAAGCAGGCGTTGCCAATATAAATATTTTTCTGACAATGGTGCCATTGTCAGATCCATTAATTTTACATGTCTGCCAAATACAAATGAGCTTACAATGTTCACACCGTTGCAAGACATTTTAAGTCAATTTTAATGCAGTTTAAGCAACGGTGCTTACCAATATTGTAAGATCTGACCACCGTCTGTACGAAGCTAAAGACTTTTATGTATGTACCTTATTTTATTCATACATATAATGTATGGTAATATTAAGTTTGGTTTTTTTGTGTAAAATTTAATTTTTATGTACTTTTTTGTTGTTCAAATAAATTGAAAAAAATGGTACCGTGAAGGTCCAAAAAGTACATTTTTTTTTTTTGGAATTTGGTACAAAATGTTAAATCCCATTTAACATCCCTGATCCGAGCTAAGCTATAAATACCCAAACGGGGTTTTGCTATCAGTTGCTAAAAATGCTACAGTTAAATAAAAAAATTTGCTATCAATTGTTTTATGTTGCTCTATTGATTTATTAAAAACCTTTCTATCGATAGCTTAAGATTCTTGAAAAACTTTGCTATAAATACCTTAAGTTATATAAAAAGCTTTTGCTTTTCGTGGATTTAGCTACCTAAAGCTTAAGTTTGTAGTGTATGTATCAAAAGTTGTATAGCAAACGTTGCTCTCATTTTAATCATATTTTTCAACTCTTGCCAACTGTGTTATTAATTTGTAGACCACAATGAATTTGTTGGCTACGGTAAAGCCATTTAAAAAATAATTGTTATTGCCCAGTTTTTAACGAACTAAATACATACCAAGTAATTTTTTTTTTACTTTTTTTTTAAACCAAAAAAAAAGTAGAAAAAAAATAATATTGTCAACGGATAATAAAGCCATATAATTTATATCCGTACACTACGTCGTCCATAATCATTATTATTTAATATGTACTCTGCATGATATTTACCTGAAAATAAATGAAACAATAAAAAAATATGAATTACTTAAAAATGAAATTAAATTGCATTATAAATTATTGTAATTGTATATATAAAAATTTTTTAAGTTTTATACTGTTTGCATATTTTAGCAATAAGGAAGGACAGTGGATTTGTGGGTTTAAAAGTTTTCTTTTTTTTTTAATAAAAGTTGTTTTGAATATTGTTTTAAGTTCCTTTGAAATTTGTATGTGTTGTAAGTGTTGAAATACTTACAAAATATTTATTTAGTCCCATCTTCTTTATACGGATAAATAAATACCCGTAGAAGAAATATGTAATAAAAAAACAATAATGTTTATCTTTATCACCGACATTAAAATGATTGGATTTTCTTTGCTCCAGCATTTTTTGTTATTTGGAATAATTTTTATTTAGGGCAGATATTTATTTGAGTTTTTTCTTTGTTTGATCCATTTTTGGCATTTTAACTGGTATCCACGTTTCTATAATCTGTATGCAATATTTTAGTATATTTTTTGTTTTATTTTTTAAAAATACCAAAATGTGCCATTAAACAAACATTAAACATTATTCAGTCATTCATTCAATTTATACCACAAACACACGTTCTATTATGAATCTGTGTAAGTTTGCCAGTATTTGCATCCCAGTAAACAATTTTCTGATAACATATAAAATCGAAGCGCTAAAAGTTCTTGTGTAGCAAATCATAAAAAAATAACGTTTCTCTGTTTGTGATCTTCGAACAGAAAAATAATACTGTACTTATTAGGGTATTCATTTAATCGGAATTTTTTTTAATCGGTTAATCCCTCGATAATTTAACCGAGGTATTGGTTTAATCGGTTAGTAATCGGTTAATTTTGTTATTGATCGGTTAACCGATTAATAGAGTTTTTTTTACAAATTCAATAAATAAAAATGCATAAATTATGCTTATTAGTAAAAAATAATAACATAACAAGCATACCAATTCTTGAACTAAAACGAGCAAACAAAAATAATAATTTATAAATATGTTATACACATTTTTAAATTAATACATAAATATTATCTGGGTAATTCCATGTCAAATCGACCAAGAGTGGGACCCGACCCCTTTCGATCTGAATGAAATTTGGTGAGGAGGTTACTTTTATCCTATGAGGAAAAAGTAAAAGGAAAGGAAGTTATATCATATTCAAAATATCATAATTTCGCCGAATTAGCCGAATGTGTTGATGTATTTTTTCAATATCTCAAAAACTACTTTACATACGAAGATGATTTGTATGTAATTTTTAATAGAATACTTAGGGCTACAAAGAATATATTATAGTTTTTTTTTATTTAAATGTGATATCTGCAAAATATTAAATGTTAAAAATGGACTAAAAAAAAGTACTTATCGAACTCAACAAAAAGATGTGAACATTTGATTGCGTTCTGTTTTATTTTTAAAAACCACAAAATTCGTTAGAAATCAGTGTTCGATGACCAAATGCTAGAAGTCTTTTACCTCTATTAAGTGTTGAAAAATTTAAACGTGTATAGATATGCTCAGGCTGATGTGTGTATATAATTTTGTGCATAAACAGTAAAATACGCACTCTTAAGTAATCATCAAAAATAATTCCGTAAAGCAATGTAACGTAGGGGGAAATATGGTCATATCTCCTTAGACCAAATACGTACCGAACAATGTCATTAAACGCTACATTAAGTTTTCTTTTGCTTTCGCTATCGCAGCTGGCAAATAGTTCACAGCAATACAATAATATCGGTATTAAATAAGATTTAGCAATGAGTTTTCTGATTTTAGTAGGAGTACAATACTGAGTTTGCCGCAGATTCCTTAAAATTGAAAACGTTCGACCGCATGCAAAATTTACGTGGTTAGACCAAGTGAGGGTGTTATTAACGAAAACACCAAGATTTTTGGCATAGTTTACTATTTCAATGGACTGTTTGTTTAAAGTTAAAATAGGATTGCCCCCAAGTTTTAATAACCGCTTTTTAATAATCAAACACTTGGACTTGGTAGGATTAATTGCCAGACCATTAGCGGTGGACCACTCGTAAACACGACCTAGCTCCTGGTTTAAGGTCCCCACGCATTCATTAATCGCGGTGTTACTGCAGCTGATATAAAGCTGAACATCATCCGCATACAGTCTAACTCACAGTGCCCAAGCCTATCCTGAAGATCATTCACGTATAACGAAAAAAGTAACGGGCCTAAGATTGATCCTTGTGGAACACCTCGACTTTATGGCAAAGAGATTGTTAGATAGAAAGATATCAGACTTGTGGCAGTTGATGCAAATCTAAACATGTGGTTAAGTTTATGACACAAAATGTTATGGTCAACCATATCAAACGCTCTTGAATGATCCAAGAGAACTAAAAATGTAAAATTACCGCAGTCTACCTGTTGCCTTATATCCTCGGAAACATCTACCAGGGCCGTTATACACCTAGCAAAAACTTGGTAATGACTTGCAATTACTGAACAGCTTACTTTTCAATGACAACTTCATACCATCTGCATTACACAGAAGTAGTTAAGTAATAACTGACATATAATCTGATACATAAGCACTTGTTTATTAGCTGATTAACGAAATTTACAATTAATTCATATTAAAATGCATTTAAGGTTTTATTCAAATGTAAAAAAAATTGATTTAAAATACATATTTGTCCTTACAGTTTGTTTTTTTTTTATTTCTTATAAATGAAAAACTTTTTGTAATAGAATTGAATACGAATAATCTAAATACTTAATTGATATCCTTAGTGCAGGGTAGTCAAATTAGAAAGGAAATTAAATTAAAAACACAATTTGGTTGACAAATTCAGTTTTGATACCAATGTAAAGTACCTATTTTTAAGCGAACGTGGTAATGACTTATTTAACTCCCTATTTGTAAGCGAGGGTGGTAAGTACTTGCCTCCAATGACATCACCACGTTAAAATAATGAGTTAAAATGCCAATGTATAAGTAGTGAATAGTAGTTATATTAGCTTTTTAACTCATTAATTTTCAATGTAAGTTTTTGCTGGGCAACTATGATTTTTACGAAAACCAGATTGCCGATCATTGAGCATATTGTTGGATTCAAGATATTGTGATACTTGGTTGTAAATTAATCTTTCAAAAACCTTAGATTAAAATGGTAAGATTGCTATGGGCCTGTAATCAGAATTAGTTTTCGGTAACGGAATAATCTTAGCAAGTTTCCACATTTTAGGATAGCAGCTGGTTGTAAAAATCTTGTTGAAAACGAATGTTCTGAAAGGAAGAAGTCTTGGAATTAGAATTTTAATAATCCTAGGATCTATCCCATCAACACAAATTGCATTGGATTTTACTGACAAAAGGCTGGATAAAACATCACATGGGCTTACGTTTGCAAAAGTGAAACTATTGTTTAAAATGTCACTAGGGAAATGGTAGTAATCAGAAATTGGTTGAACAGTTGGAATATTTAAAAATTGAGCATTTAAAGTGATTGGTAGTTACTAAAACGTAGCAGAAGCAGGAAAAACCAGAAGGGATATAATCACAAATTATATCGTAGAAACAACCTGGAAGTTGTGGCACTCGATAAATGAATAGAAAAAAGTAAACTGAGATGGTAAGGGCATGTAATGAGGATGGAATACTCTAGTATGCCGAAGATTTGTATTCCAGGCAAAACCAAGCGGAGTGCGGCAAAAAGGACGAAGGCGAGTTTCCTGTTGGGATAGTATGACAGGTTCTATCCCACCAGAATCGAAGGCACTGGCAAAAATTTTGTCATAACTCTACACTGCAAGGTAGAAGAGGTCAGGTTTAAGTAAATAAGTTACTAAAAATAAGTGAAGGTGCAAAAACGTCAAAATCTATAACTCGCTTTTACTATTTGTGAGTTTTGCAGAAAAATATACATTAGAAACGCCGTGTACGTCAATGGAAATTCTTCAACAGCTGATACGTAAAAACTAAGAAAAATTTTACTCTTATCGGATTCATCCGCAACGCTACCCCAAGTTTATTTAAAAGCACCTAAATACCTACTTACACATAAGCTTGGTAAGGAGAACGGAACAGCTGATCCGCAACGTATACGTTTACGTAAGAGTTACGAGGCCTTTAGCCATTTGGCATATATGTATTCTGGCGTTTCACAAGACTAATTAGGATTAACTAGTCTCCTCATTTTGAAGGAGAAATTATATAATAATAATAAAATATTATTATGGCCGAAATTTGCCACATTTTTTAAATGACTGCAACCCAAGCGAAGGTTTTGTCTGAAACGTTTTCTAAAGAAAATATTTTTTTTTAGATTTTTATTAAAAAGTCTGCCTTTCTGAAAGCGCTTGAAGATTTTTTTCCGAGAACTCTGAACATAAGGTACAATAAGTTTTAGTCTTTTGTCCTGCTGTAATAAAAAAGAGAAAGACTAAAATCCCAATAATTTTTTGTTTTTTTCTTACAGTTGTCTTACCTTGTCGGTTTACTATCAAACAAAATTCTAAGGGCAAATTACGGCATTCGATATACATCGAACTTTCCATTTAAATTGTATCGTTATTTCGATCGATATCAAATGCGTTAATTTACCTCTTGATCTGTACCCATATTCTGTAACTTTGGTGAGAACTTCTCGCATCGAAAACATGTGAAACAAAATATTCCTTCGTTTCTCAAAAAGTGAGAAAAAATTGTGCCTGTAACTCATGTAGAAAACTATATACAGAGATTACGCCGTTACGTTATAAATGTCATAATATTCCACTCGAAGCCGATAAGAAATTGAAGATGTTGAGAACGCCAGTCAAACATATTTTTGACGGCGACCAAATTTGACTAAACTTGAAAAATTTTCAACGACGGCGACGAAAAAACAAAAGTCGGCTATACCAAAACATGAAAAGTGCGACTTTAATTTTTATTAATGAACAAAATTAATAAATATGTTTTTTAAAAATGTTAAAAGCACAATAACTAAACAATGAAAAAATCTGCAAAGAACATAATACTTATCTATTCCGTGTTAATATTCATTGCATTTTGAATTTATTTTTTAGTGTTAAAAATTTTTCTCACCCCGTTTTTACGAGTGTGTTTATTTGACAGTTCAAAGCGGGAACTTTCTCATAAAAATTTTACAGACATACTTTTTCAGTATATTGGTGAGAAATTTCCTTACGTGACAGTTATTACCCGCCAATAATTTTACAGACGCAATTAAGTGAGAAAAACAGCTGTTTGTTTCAATTTATGGCATTTTTGTTTCATTTCTCACATTTCAATCGAAAAGTTTCTCGCCGCGGGAGTTACAGAACATGGGCATTGATATACGATTTTTACCCGACAAATCTGCACATGACCAGAAAGCAATTTTTATTTATTTTTCTTTTTTCTGACTCTTCTTTCAAATATTTCTGCACATTTTTTTTTTTGAGTATTTTAATAAAATTGAAAACAGATTTCTTTTAGATAACGACCCAACAAATCTGAAAAGTCTCTGAAAGCTTAAGAAATGTCGGCGCAAAAGTTACCTGAATGTCTGGCTACAGATTTTTGTCTAACGGTGCACTGTTGGAAAATTCTTGAAAAATTTTCCAAGGTACTTTTTTTAACATGCGTATAATATTCCGTACAGAAAGTCTTAAAAATTTGCCGAACTTTGCCCAACTCTCGGAACTTTTTCGGCCAGACATTGAATGCGAAATCGGCTACTTGAAATTTTGACAAAATGTTTACGGGGTCTAGTTGTTCAATGCTTATTTGTATGAGTGAGTATATAGAATATAACTGACTTTGTTGCGTTTGAGGGTTTATGTTTTATGGTTTTGTAAAAAAAAGAAAAAAATGTGTAACAACTAGGAACATTGACTAAAGTAATCATTTGTATCTGGCTGTGTGCATTACAAATATCAGGGTTTAGAAAACTGAGACTTGAAAAATCTTTAAAAAATTAATAATTTTCTCCAATCAACAAATTTACACCAAATTTATAATATCCAGCAAACAATTTGTTGATTTTGCAGCTATAACCAAAATGGTTATATTGATTACTAAAAATTATAAAATTGAGAATATTTTTTTTTTCAATAAATGATATTTTTAATTTTAATTAAAAAAAAATGATCAAAACACTTTGCCATTTCAAACAATGTGTTTTAAATTATTTAATTAAATATTGACAATTCCCAACAACAATTCTACATGTTTAAATTATTTTATTTTAAACGAAAAAAGTCAATTAAGATTTTTTGTTATTTAATAAAAATTTTAATTGAAAATTTATTTCAAAACAACTAAAACGTTAATTAATACAAAATTAAATTTTCAATTTTCTTTCAACAAAAAAAAATAATTGATTCAATTATCACATTAATTAAATTAAAATACTTTTTAAACCATTTTTTAATTGATAAAACACTTTTTTCTGTGTATAGCAAAAATTTTAAAAATAAACTTTATTATCAAAAGACTTATATAACATTTTTTTGTCGGTTATGGCATAATGATCTCGATGGCAACAAATTTAGGGATAATGTTGTAGTATTTCGCTCTAAATGTAACAAAAATCTTGGTTATCGATATTACAAGTAAGTATTAAAGAAAAATGTTATTGTAGTTATCAGAAGTTGTAGAAAAATAAAATTGTAATAGAAAAACTTGCGAGAAAAAACTTTGTAATCGATTACACAAATTTAAGAGAAACTTAGGCGACGATATCATACATTTTTTCCAAAAGTACAATCTGAAAGCGCCCACTATAACAAACAACTGTGTAGCCAATAGCTAGAACTTGAGAGAAAAATTTGCAATCAATCACCCCTATCGGGAATAATTTTTCCCTCGTAATTTGTTTCTTATTCACGTATTTGCGATCATGAAGAACTCCCATGAATTTTTTCACTGAATTTTTTTCTTTTTTCTCACTTTATTTTTGCTGGGGAACAAAACATTTATGTAAGTAATTCTTCACATAATTCCAATATTGAGTTTAAGAAAATTAATTTTAAGGTAAATTTCCGTTAAAAGAGGCACAGACTATATTGTTCAACAAAATGCAAAAAAACAGTTCGATTGCCTGAGCAGTTATGAAGCTTTTCAAAGACGTGGTGGCAGAATTTTAGAAATTATTTTACTACATAAAAGTGCAATAAGCTAATGTGGCAATCAAACTACCGCTCCAATACAATATATTTTATTTTGTTTTTTTCTGTTCTTTAAAATTTAATGTTTTTTAATATTTCATCTTTTTTACATTCACTGAGAACTGATAGCGTGAAAAATTGTTCATTGGAATTTCACGATAGCATTTTTCCCTTCGAGGGGAATAAACATTTCATGGGAACAAAAATTCCACTTGTTTTTCACGATAGTGGTGAATATCACAAGATTTGTAGAACACCTTAATATCGATAGCATGAGTTATGGAAAATAAGCTTGTTCTTCACAAGCCATGGTATGTTCTATTATTTCTAGTCATTATTTTTTTTTCATTGAATCGTCATTAGAGTTTCTTTCGGGATTTCCCGTCCCGGGAATTCCCGGGATTTTCAATTGTTTTCAATTCCCGCTTTCCCGGGAATTAATTGCGGGATTCCCGGGAAATTTTGAAGAAAATCTTTTTTCAAACTTTAGTAAATCTATGTCGGACTAGTGTCTAGAATGTGTTAGTAGGTTAATCCAACTTAATTTTACCACAATATTAAAATTTGCTACAGTTTAAGACTTATTAAGCTAATTGTTGAGAATGGGCCTTATATAGGGCCTATGATAAATTATAGAACTATCTTCCAAAATGTTATTTCTTGTCTTAGCAAACTGAAGTGTAAATATTACAATAATATTATAAGGTTTTGCGGTTAAGGGCGTAGTAAAGTGTTATCCTAGACTATGCTTTTTATGCGGCATTTCAAGTAATTTTGGGTCTTATGAATGTAATTGCACCACAAAAGCATTATTCGTTACACTTTTAGCCATACTTACATGATTTACGAGAATAATCTAAATATCGAGCCGTAGGTAAATTATGGACCGATATTCACGAAATTTGGTGCCTTATAAAACGAATTTGTTGAAATTTAATTACAATGGGTGCATTTTGCCACAAATTTATGTAAGTTTTTGTTGAGTTTTTATTGAGGTAGTTCAACATTTGGGTGCATAACTCTTTTTCATACTGAAGCGATTCTGCTGGAATTAAGCCACAAACAGCCTAGAAGATCTAGAAACAATTTGACACCCATAAGGCGAAATCAGCTTAGAATAAACGAAGGACCCACAATACAAATACGTTATGGGATCCTAGATGAATATTAACAAAAGATTCACATGGAATGGCAAACTTAGTATAACTTCATACACCACTGCTGATTAAGGGTTATAAAATTGTAAAAAATATGTTTTTAAATATATGTAGCAAATACAATTTCTCCTTCCTGCCGAATTTGTTAAACGGTAAAATTGTTTCAGAATTCCTACTTCGTAATGTTATGCTTTCAGTTCCTAATCGCCCTTCCAGAAATTTAATTTACTAACGGCCAATTTCACCAAGTTTACTTATAATTAACTACCAGTTATAACTGTCGAAAACATATTGTTAGCTGGAAGTTAAGGTTACAGTTAAGTTTTAACTGAACTTGATGAAATTGGATGTAAGACTTTAATACTGTTACGTTTTTACTTATAAAACTCGTTAAGGTTTTTTCCCTTTATAATAAACCTTTGAGTTAGTTCTTTTAATTGCAATTCAAAATAAATACACACACGAATTCAACTAAACAAACTTTATTGTAATTAATTATAATGTTTACAAATTTTAACCACAATTGTAAGTAGCGATCTGAACCGTTTAATGTCCCCAATCAAACTAAACTAAACTTTTATGAGTTAGCCTGAATTTATAGTTCAAAACTCCTTGTTGATTCAAGAACCGTCTAGTATTTCTAGAATGTTGTGTTCGAATTATTTTAAAATAACTGTTATACATCTAAATCTAAAGTCTACAATTACAATTGCTAGAAAATTTATTACAGTGGCGTTCATAAAAATAGTAGCTAATATGACATAAAACTATAATTCACAAGATAACTTATAACTAAAACCATAAATAATTCTCAGACAAATCTAATTTCGTAACAATATTTTCATTCTAATTATGCAAATGATCTCTGAATTTGACAATGCATATATCTATATTGATTTCTATGATCCTATTGACATAAAAATAACCTCTAAAGTATCTTAAAATAATTTGAATATAAAATTTTTTACATTTTTGTTACATAATGGATACTAGACTTAATTATTTTAAGCGTAATTGTCAGTTAGAAATATTAGTTTCATTGGAGAAATAAGTAAAGAAATAAATAACAAATTTTGGGCGGGAATCCCGGGATCCCGGGAATTTGATTTTTATTTCCCGCTTTCCCGGGAATCCAAAAAGTGCGGGAATAAAAAAACTCTAATCGTCATATATTAAAATACGAACTAACAGTAATTAATTAAATCTTAATCTAATTCTTAAGTTTGCGTTCTGCCAATGCCTAACAAAAGTTCTCCTAATCACGGTTCCCGTTCTCATAGGTGTTTCGAGCATTCCGATCGGATAAGAGCTGCATACTGTAGTATATCTTTCCCTTATGCGAGTGTGGCCGCTGTCATTAAAAATATTCACAGAAAAAAGTGTTTTATCAATTAAAAAAATTATTTAAATTTAATTAATGTGATAATTGAATCAATTATTTATTTTGGTTGAAAGAAAATTATAAATTTAAATTTGATTTAATTAACATCTTAGTTGTTTTGAAATAAATTTGCAATTAAAATTTTAATTAAATAACAAAAAATCTTAATTGACTTTTTTCGTTTAAAATAAAATAATTTTAACATGTAGGTGCAAAATCAATAACTCGTTTGCTTGATATTATTAATTTGGTGATTGGAGAAATGTAATAATTTTTTCTGTGTTTCGAGGTAATGCGACTTAAGCTTTTTTTAGAATTTAATTGAATAATTTGTGACCATATGATTTGTTTATTTTAAAAGTCCATAAATTTGTCTTAAATTTTATGAGCATTCCGATGTCCCTTAGCCGATTATATTTTTGGAGCCATAGGTCTTATATGAAATCCACTCCTGAAGAACATTTTCACTACAACATTTTTCTAATTTTTGGTTAAGGCTATCAAAGACTCGCAACCGAGTACAGCCTTCTTAAGTTCCTTAAACACTTTTTCTATTGGCATTAAAATGAAAATGTTTTAAAAATAAAACGGGTTAAATAGGACAGTTCTCT
The DNA here is from genome assembly GCA_943735925.1 of Pollenia amentaria. Classification (NCBI taxonomy): domain Eukaryota; kingdom Metazoa; phylum Arthropoda; class Insecta; order Diptera; family Polleniidae; genus Pollenia; species Pollenia amentaria. Next base: position 173,266,122 of record OX031010.1, on the reverse strand, counting down.
AAGGCCGCGTTTTTGAGATGTGGATTAAGTTGGAACTTCGTTTAACGAACTCTGAAACTCGGATTTTTCCAGCGAAATGTGATTTTTTTTATTAATTCTTTAAAGACCAACATTTTAAGAAAAACTAAGCTTCTCCGCCAGTTTTGTATACAAAAACGGCACAAATCTGTTTTCAGATTAACTAAACCTAGTTTAACTGAGATCTCCCTTTTGGGGAACATGTTATTATCGACAACAAGAGTTTCTACTGAGAAATTTTTTTTCGATGAAAAGTTTAAAAAAAGCTTTGTAGTCGATTGGATTTTTTTTCGAAAGCTTTTTAAGTTTTTTTTTGTGGAAATTATTATTTAGATTAATAGAAATTCCGTACCCTGTTTATGTGTTAAAAAAAATCATCCCTTTTGGTTTAATATGTGGTTACATTTATCATAATTTTTAATACAATGTTGTTGTTTTTTGTACTTTTACATAGAAATACAGAATATCATATTAAAAATATGGTTTTTACTACAAATATAAACCACATACTAAATAAATTCATACACTCTCAAACATTCTATAAAAAAAACTTATTATGTAAATTGAAAATGTTTCATAGAGAGAACCTACAGCAACAAAATAAATGAATGATGTACAAAGTTATATACATACATATGTATTACTTTATTTTTTTATGTTAAATTTGTAAAAAACTTAATGTATTTTATATTGAAATTGAAGGAAAAAAGGGGTTTACTTCACTTCATTTCTCGTTTTTTTTTTGCTGATCTGCCATTATAGACTTTATAAAATATTAACAAAATAGGCTGTAAATACCGTATAAGAAAAATAACAGCAAACATAAAACAAAAGTTTGTTAGGAGAAAAGGAATGCTTTTCGGTTGCGGCTAATCTTTGATACCCTCCACCAGTGGACTTTATATAACAATTGTATAGTATCACTGGATGTTCAAACCAAGCGTTTCCCGGGGTCCAAAACTAGTCATGTGACTGGATTTTGTGCGGATAGTGGCTGATTCTTTCTGGCTCTATTACTTTATATGAATGGGATCTATCATATTAACATGGTTCGCTCGGGACAATACCTGCCACTGACATTTCTTAAGCGAAATTATTTGAGTTCAGAGGATCCAAAACTATACCTCTGTTCATTTTGACAGAAAACTTTCGAAATAAGAATGGCGAAATAAGGTTTGCTTAAGCTTTGATATACGAGGGCGGATCAATAAGTCCGTGACTTTTTAAACTTCCCTCGTAGTTATATGAAATACACTGCTCCCATCAAGTACCACCTGCTAATAAACTACTGTCAAGTTTTGAGCAAGTTCCGTCATTTACTTTGCGTTAAACAGCTGTTCAAAACATACAACCTCAAAACATGGAAAACGTGAATTTCGAGTGCTCATTAAATATTATTTTTTGAAAAAAAAAAAAAAAAACGTCAATCAAACCAAGGAAAAGCTTGTTAAATACTATGGGGACCCTGCACCATCGATTTCAATGAAGAAGGCCAAAATAACTTATTGATCGGCCCTCGTATATCGTTAGAATTTGTGTAAATCGAATACAAATAACAATTCAGAAATAAACTAACAATTGCCCAAGGATCTAGAATATACTATATACCATATGCGATTTTAGATAAATATATTTTGCTGTTACACATGGTATTGCCAACTAACATACATCAGTCGTGGTGGTGTAGGGTATCAAAAGATGCAAACAAAAAAATATTTAAAATGTATTTATGATTATAAACTCTAAACTTGGCAAATAAGCAAAATACTAGTGACCTAAAAATGATACATGTGCTTGAATAAAGTATTAAACTTAATTTGAACAATAATATTTAATATTCAACCATAAACATAACGAAATAAAAATAACTTTTTTTTTTAATATTTCATGTATTGAGATCAAAAAATATGAATCAAAATTGGGAAATATGTAAAACCTTTTTGTTCTACTAAATCAAATTAAACAAACTCAAATATAGAAAATGCAAATAAAAGTTTGCAGGGAAAAGCAAAATATTAGGGGTATGCCAAAATAGCAAGCATTTCTTTTTTAAATACTCTCATTAACTACACCACAATATGAATGCCCCTAATGTTGCCTCATAACAACACCAGGAATTTCAACAAAATATGTTCACAACAAATTAAATCAAAAGTAAAATAAATTCTTATTGGAAAATTGTTAAATTCAATAGAAAATAAAAACAAAAATATTTTCTTTTCCATCTACACAGGATGACAATGAAAATTTATATGTAAATTTTTTCATTTCGTTTTTTTTTGCTTTATTACATTGTTTGGCTTCATTCTTCCTGCCATTGAGTTGGAGAATTGGAATTCTAGAAAAATAAAATAAATCGAAATTGTATTCGAATTTGAATGTGTACAAAATCTACAGAATAAAATATGCAAACTAAATATTATAAAAAAAGTAATAAAATACAAATTGATAAAATTAAAAGTGTAGCTAGAGAGTTTCCTTTTTAACCTTTACTAAAATATTTTTGTAAGCCAAGAACTTGTGACACATATACTTTGTATAAATTTAATGATGCACTATGGGTCAAAACATGGATAGTTTCAACATATTTATTCATAATTGTCTTGTGAACTTTCTGGATATCGACTTCCCAAAAAACCTATTTAAGCTTTGAATAAAATTTCTGGCTGCCGGTAGCCAAACATTTTTATGAAACTTCCTACCTATAAATAGCATAAAATTCTGCAAATTTCCTAGCCAAAAGTCTTTCATGCAATTTAACACCGCAAATCCAGAATTCTTAAAAATAATCTTTTGGCTATCTATAGTCAATAGACTTAAAGCACAATTTATTAACCATAGATAGCCATAAGATTTTTTTTAAGAATTTTTCGATTTTCAGTAGTAAAATTTAAGTGGGGGTCTTTCGATTTTTAATAGCAAAAGCTCCATACAATATTTTTCATAGAAAATTTTTTGCTATGGAAAACAAAAGTTGTCTAAGAAATTTCTGCTTTTCATAACAAAAGCTTAATAGAATATATTTCGCCATTAAAATTGAAAGTTATATTCCCTTTTTAATAGAAAATTGTTGGCTTTCAATAACAAAAGTTATCTAAAAAACTTTGGCTCTTATATATTCCTCTAGCTCCCACTGGAGCATAGGGCATAGGGGCAAAAAATTATTCGCTATTAAAATTTGAAGCTGCAATAACATTTTTAATAAAACAGTTCTGGATCTCCGCAGCAAAAGAGCGATAACCATTTTTTGGCTTTCTATACTCAAAGTTTCACAGGATTTATTTTTTGGATGATGACAGCTAAAGCTTCAATGGAAATTTTAACTACCGATCATTAGCAAAAGCTTGTAAGGAGTTTTTGGCTATCGAAAGCAAAATGTTTATAGAAAACTATTGACTATAGGAAATATTTGGATATCGACAGTAAATGTTTAATAGGAAACTTTGGTCCATTATGAGCAATAGATCATAGAAAATGTTCAAAAGTTTCATAGACATATTTTACTAACGATAGCAAACATTTTTAAGGAAATTTTTGGCTATCGAAATTATAATTAGTATAGAAAATTTTGGTTGTTTGTAGCTAAAAAAAGCTTAATAAAAATATTTTGGTCTCAAAAGCAAAAGTTTATTAAAAAATTTCGATAGCAAAGAAACCATACAAAATTTTTGGCTATCAATAGCACATGCTTGTTGGCTGATGATAGCTAATGTTAATCAGAAATCTTTGACTATTGATAGTTAAAATTTAATAAAAAATTGTTGGCTTCTGGTAGTAACAGTTTAATAGGAAATATATTTCTTTCGATAGTAAATATCTCAGAGGAAGTGTTGGTCCACCGAAAGCAAAAGTTTATAGAAAAGTTTTGGCTATCTGAGTCAACAGCATCTAAGAAAATATTTTAACTTTGGATTGCAAATATTTTATAGGGACAATAATTAGACATGTGTTTATTTTATTTAACTGATTATGATTTTTAATCCAAATTTGTATTTTTTAATCAGGCTAAAGTTCATTAAATTTAATTTTCATTAAATTATTTTTATGAAGACAGGAATTTTACAACATGAAATGAATTAATATTGGTTGATAATTTTTTATTCTTGACTGACCGGGGGATCGAACCCACGTTTACGGACAGGTCGAGGAAATAATTTCCATCGATTGAAAATGTCTCAGATAAAATTTTGTGTCCATTAATAGTAAAAGTTTCAAAGAAAGTTTTTAACTATGGATTGTAAATATTTAATAGGAACTCTTTGACTAATGATAGCAAAAGTTTCATGGTAAATTGCTGTCTATAGAAAGAATAGTAGATGTAGAAAAATTTGTCAGTTTACAGTAAAAGCTTAATAGAACATTCTTGGCTATCCATAGCAAAAAGTTTAATGGAACATTTTTGGCTATTGATAAGAAGAGTTTTATTTTAAATTTTGAACTACCGAAGTAAAAGTTACATTAGAAATTTTGAGCTTTTGATAGCAAATATTTAAAAGTACATTTTCAGCTATCGATAGTAAAAGAACCATACAAAGTTTTTGGCTATCAATAGCTAATGTTACAAACGATATTTGTTGGCTGACGATAGCAAAAGTCAATAAGAAATTTTTTACTATGGATAGCAAAAGTTTTATAGGAAATTTTTTTATAGCAATTTTTTATATAAAATTTTTTGCTTCTGATAACAAACATTTTATAGAAAATATTTGGCGATCGAAATGGAAATTTTTATCCATTAGTAGTTAAAGTTTATAGAAAATGGATCAAAAATTTCAGAGGAATTTTTTAACTAGTGATAAGAAAATGTGAAATAGGATTTCTTTTGACTATAGATAGAAAAGTTTCATAGAAAACTTTGGTTGGATTATCAAAATAAAAAAGATTTATAGGAAGTTTTTGGCTGCCGGTGGAAAAAGTTTAATAGAAATTTATTTACTTCCAAGGACAAAAATTAGATAGCAGGTTATTGCATTTCTGGAATTTCGAAATATTGTTTGTACGAAATATTTCAGTATTGACTGTGAGGATTTATCTAAAGTTTTATAAAAAGCTGTAAGAATTGTTTATAGTATTTTTAAAATTTCGAAATTCCATTTTAATGGTGATGGTAACCCATGGTAAATAGAGACTACTCCTATTTCCCTGTCCACATTTATTTTATTCGTAAATTGAACAAATTTTGCCATTATTCAAGCCATCTAAACTATTACAAATTCGATTTTCCCATTCGTTGTATGGTTTCGATGAATGGCGTTGAGAAAGTTTTGCTACAATTTATTTCATTTACATTTTTTTTTTTTTTGCTTCCCTTACCTTTTTTTCGATATGCTTTTTTCTCGATATTCCCTTTATGATAATGTTGTCAATGTGCTGTCGATGTCGATGTGGTTGTTGTTTTTGTCATTGAACGCGGTTTACATGGATTTTCCTTCAATGCCACACAAACACACACACACACACACACTTACACAATTTCTTCACGATTGAAAAAGATTTTCCAATTTCAATTTTTTTTTTTGCTTAATGGCTTTAAAGGAAGAAAAAAATAAACTTAAGTATTACTTCAAGTATTGAAAGTTAACGATGTTTCATGGTTGTATTTGCTATTGCCACAAATGGAGTCCTTGCGAGGAGGGGTAAGTAAAAATATTTCTAAAAAAATGTTTTTTTATGCTTCTGCTCCCAACTTATAGTGCCTAGGGATTTCTCTAAAAGTTTGTTTGTTAGTATTTATGGCTTTGTGTGTGCATGAGTGTTGGTTTGCTTGAAGTGCGTTCAATATTGTAGTTTTCTTTTAACGGAAATGAATCTCCGTTTCCTTTCTGCATGTTTTATTTCCATTCATTTTAAGATATTTTGGTTCCTCTTTTTGATTTACATAATGGTTTTAAATAGTTATAAGTTGGTAAATTGTATACAAGATTACAATTGTAATATTAAAATTTATTATTTTGCCTGGCAGTTTCTTGTCCTTTTGCTTCTACAAAAACGAATTTTTTTTAATTGGGTTTTTTTTTTCTTATAAAAATTTGCTGTGTATAAGTGTGTGTCTGTGTGTTTTGCAAGAAAAACGTTCGAGGATAAGGAAATTTTATTGAATATTGAAAAACGTGACTTAAGAAATTAATGAAAATTGCTAAGGAAGTGTTTTAAATGAAGTTTTTCTAGATGAAAAATCAATTTGTAGTTAAAAGTTGTTTTTTTTTTATCTGCAATTTAAGTTCTAAATACCGGAAATACTTGAGTATGTATGTGTCTTGTAATGGAAATTTAATATTTGTTTTTCTTCTGCTTCAATTAAATTCAATGAATTTAAAGAATAAATTTTTAAATAATAAAAATAGTTCGAGAGTAAAAAGAATAACTCTACTATGTGAGTAAGAATCCACAAGGCGCCAAAGTAGGGTAATATTTTATAAAACGTGTTGGCTTTCGATAGCTAGATTTTTTAAATTTATAAAAATTATTTGAGTATCGGCAGAAAAACTTTACAAGATAATGTTTCATTAGCGGTAGATATAATTTTGGCTATCGAAGATTATTTACTATCGATAGCGAATAGTTTTATAAAAAAATTGTGGCTAACAATAGCAAAGGTTTTTTATAAAATTGTTGGCCATCGATAAAAAGTTCTATGGAATATTTTTGATAATCGATCGCGTAAGTTTTGAGATTGTGAATTGAGATTCTGAATACGGCTAGAAATCTTGGAGTGACGTTTAGTAATACCTTAACTTGGACCGATCATATAAATCAGGCTTGTGGTAGAATATATGGTATGCTGCGCGCTTTATGGCCAACACAGCACTTAACACCACTTATTGTAAGAGTTCGTCTGGCTAAGGCATATCTACTAACAACACTATTATATGCATCGGAATTTTTGGTGCCTGTAATTCCCTCACGCAGAGAAAAAACATGATTAATGAATGGTCACAACGACCATTTTTGTTTATACTTGCCTTATATGTTTACCCTCACAAATTAATTATAGTCTTAATATAACTTAAAATATGGTTTTTTGTCTTTAACATTTTTAAATTTACTATACTAATATTATATGGTAGTTTACACCTAAAAAGTTACTCTGATCTAGCTAAACATATTAAATTATTTGATATGTTAGCTACTATAATATATATATTTTCAATTATTCAGTTAAAATCATAATATTTTTAATACCATAATTTTTGTTTGCTTGAAAACACATTCTCTTAAGGAGAAAACATTAATTGTCAAAACAAACAGTGTGTGCTTATAAAGAAAATGACATGTTCTCCGTCCGAGAGCGTAAGTTAATCAGGAAACATGAATGATGACAGAATAATTAAAACATTTTTCGGGGAGAAAAATGCCATGCTCCCTTGCAAAACTAAAGAAATAAATTATCATACGTTTATGGAAACAGGTAAGTTATTTAAATATAATTATAAAAAAATATATAAATATGCAATTACTTTGTATTTCTTGCAGCCAAAAAAAAAAAAAAACCCTATAATATTGAAACTGGCATATAAATTTTGACACATAATTTTGTCATTAGCCCCGAATTTTTTTCAAAAACTGTTCAACAGTATATTGATATATGTAGTAGATTTTATAAAAGAAATAAAAGGTAAGTTTGTGTTTGACTTTTTTTTTAAAAGTCTTAAGAGAACGGATAAAAATATTGAAAAGGGTTATTGCATGCTGAAATAAAGCGACATAGAATTCTTAATTTTTGGAAATATTTGTACCACACAACGTCATATATAAAATTTATAAATTAAAACACAGACACATGTATATCAATATGTATATTTAATTTTATTTTTAGTTTATGATTTATTTTATTTAATATATTTGTAATAAAACATAAATTTTTTAAATTAAATTTGTTATTGTGTTGAAATAGACATTTTGCATGGTGTTGGGAAATATAGAAAAATGGTTTGAAAGATCGTGCACATTTTTCTTCTGAACATATTTATATGTTTGAGACAAAAGTTATCTAAAAACATTACGGCTGAACATATCGATGGTCTCAAGTAGAAAGGCCCTAACTCGTATTTTTTACGAAATTGACTTTTTCAGTGATTCCAATAAATTTTACACAAATACACCTCGTCACAAAAATTTATTGCAATATTGTAAAGAATAACGGCTTTACAAGCAATTGTATGAGCAAGTTTACATTATGATACATACAGTTTCAATTATGTTTTTACCTTCTCCTATACAGTTACAATTATTTGAGTTAGGGCCTTTCTACTTGAGACCAACGATATATTGTTGTTTAAGACGTGTTTGACACAAACATAACCACAAACTTTAATGATAGTTTGCGATTGTGATTGTATCAATCATGTTTTTTCTTTGCGTGCTCGATGTAAGAAAAGTTAAAACGACTTACAATAACATTGTCCGTTATACTTATAGCCTAAGGAGATTTGATAGCATATATTTCTTCATATTCTCGCCGGTTTACAGTTATATCTTTTATCAACATTTCAAAGTTGAGAAGAACCAGTGTATGTATCTGTATGAGCGTTTGAGATTTGCAAGATCGAGAAGGGGGAGATATATCATACAATAGCGATACCGCAATGAGATTTAGGGGATTACTTATAGAGTACCTTAAATAAAACTTTTAACTTAATAAACAAAGGTTTTTATATTTTTTTTATATATGGGGGATTTCACGTCAAGTGACCCAACTTTTGAAATCGATGTCTTCCGATTGGGATGAAATTTGCACCAATGTTAGTCCTATTGGATAGTAGCTAAGACACAGTTTTAAGTTTAAGTTTTATTTTTAAGATTGTAGAAACACTTACACACAAATAGGAGAAAATTCAAAATAGTGCATATGCTAAAAATTTAAAAATTCTCGTCTTGACTTAGAAATTATTTTTTTTCTTATACACAACCCACTCGCGGCCCAAACGACCTAAGCTTTCTTAGGTCTTTTTTTTAAAAAAAAAAATAATCGAAAATAACCACAATACTAATTATTGTTAACAGCTAAGGCACGAGCTATGTTTACATTTGTCTTTCAAGTTGTGCTGAAAAAGGTCAACGAGAAAAAAGAAAGACAAAAACATGAAAAAACAAAAATGTACTTTGGATTTCAAGATGAATTCTTGACAAAAAGTACGAAAAAACAGAAGTTAGGAAGAACATGTAAATCAATTATTTATTTATTTATTTATAAAAATTTAATCAATGGACATTATCCTTACTGACTAATAACAAGATTGACTTAAAATTAATGAATTACATGATGGATTTAAAAATATACATAAAAAATTACTAGTTAAGATAAACAATTATTTTATGCTTTATATCATTTAAATTTCGAGAAAAATCACCAAATTGAGATAAAGAATTAAATTGTCGACATAACCCTGAAAAAGGATTAGCAATAGCGTAATTTACTCTACAAAACTTTACAAAAAGCAGATTAAAATGACGAGTATTGCGACAAGGTATATTAAATTTAACAGAATTTAACAGAAATTCACAACAAATATTACCATTAATAAGATTAACCATAAAAGATACATTTAACATTGTACGACGACTTTTGTGCGATGGTAGTTTTATTAAAGCCAGTCTACTAGAATAGGAAGGAAAAATTGTTTTTGGACAGATTCAATATGAGAATTATGAATGTTGTAATATGGATCCCAAATGATTGACCCATATTCTAGGCTGTGGGAAAAATCGCCCAAAGAAAAATGGCCCAAAAAAAGAAATGAAAAGTCGCCCAAAAAAATTCCATGTAAAATTGGGCCTAAATTCATATGAAAAGTGACCTAAAATTTTTGGGCTATTTTTCGTTATTGTTGGGTGATTTTTCGTTTTTTAAAATGTTGTATGAAAAATGGCCCATTTTTTTGATTTTCTCCTCTATGGTATAACAAACACCGGCTTCGCTTACTAAAGCTTGTCTGCACAGCCGGCCTTCGGCCGGGCGCAAGGATTTTCTCCTCTATGGTATAACAAATACCGGCTTCGCTAAGTAAAGCTTCTAAAATCTGCCTTGTTTCCAAATGAAAGCCGACTATGCAGAGAAGCTTTAGTTAGCGAAGCCGGTGTTTGTTATACCATAGAGGAGAAAATCCTTGCGCCCGGCCGAAGGCCGGCTGTGCAGAGAAGCTTTAGTTAGCGCAGTGTCCATGGACACTATGACACTTTTTGGAGTGTCATAACGTCCATGGACACTATGACACTGGACGTTATAACATGCCACCGGGAAAAAATTCGTTTTTGCTTTTTGGGTCATTTTTCATTTTTTTTTGGGCCCTTTTTCGATTCTTTTGGGCAAAATTTCATATATAACTTTTTGGGTCATTTTTCATGTTCTGTTGGGCGATTCTTCATTTGGGCGATTTTTCATTTCTTTTTTTGGGCAATTTTTCTTTGGGCGATTTTTCCCACAGCCCATATTCTAAGATAGGTCTAACGAGTGACACGTAAAGTTGCTTCGTTATGTATGGATCAGTGAACTCTTTAGCCCAGCGTTTTATAAAGCCAAGAATTCCTTAAAATAGATAATCAATTATTCAAAAGCAAATTTCGATCTACCAAGGTGAAAAGATTGATGTTTGGCTATTGACGTCATCCGGCTGCAATAGCCTAGTGAGTAAAACGGCAAACCCCAATGAAGAGATTGTGTGGTTACAATCGAAACTAGTATGGCAACCTGTCCGTGTAAGCCTGGGTTCAAATCTCAGCGCAGTCAAGAATGAAAAATTATCAATAAAATTTTAATGAGTTTCATGTTGTTAAATTTCTGTCTTCATAAAAATAATTTAATGAAAATTAAATTCAATGAACTTAAGCGTAATTAAAAAATATCTAAATTTGGATTAAAAACCATTAACAGTTCAGTAAAATAACCACGTTACTGATATTTATAAAAAAATATAAAAACAAACAAAAAAATTTTTTTTCGAAAGATTGAAGAAATAGCTAATTTGCTTGGGACAAATTTTGCTAACACCAATAGATAATAAGTTACATGGATGAGAAAGAACACCTGTTTGACCAAAATGTCAAATTTTGACCTCCTCTAACTCAGAAACTTTTTGACCGATCTTTTTTTTTGTCTAAACTACTATGCAATAGGACTAAAATGGGTGCAAATTTCATCCCAATTGGAAGACATCGATTTCAAAAGTTGGGTCATTTGACATGAAATCCCCCATATATTACTTTCAATATTATCAATCAATTGTCAATTTGTTATCTTTTGTGTATGTAACTTGTCTAATTCTAATACTGTAATTTATAATGTTTGTTGGATTAGAAAATCTATGAAATAAATAAATAAATAACCAAAAAAGTTAAATAGAACAATTTTGGTTATTCAAAGTCTTATAGAATTTAAAAGTTATCGAAGTTCAATAGAAAATTGTGTTCGTGATAAAAAAAGTCTTATAGAAAATGTATGGCTATCAATATTTAAAGCCTTTTAAAAAAAGTTTGGCTGTTATTAGCAAAATTTTTTTTTTTTTTTAGAAAATTTTGGTCTATCAGTTACAAAAGTTTCACAACAAATGTATGACTGTTGATAACTAAAGTTATTAAGAAATCGGCTGCCTATCGATAACAAAACTTAAATTTAAAATTTTTGATTTATAATTTGATAAAAAATGATTAATAATCGATAGCAAAAATTTTATAAAAAATGTTTAACTGTCGATAGCAAAAGATTTTTTTTGAAAATGTTAGGCTATCAAAAGCATTAGTACTGCGAGCCAATGTTGTTTTTCTCTAAACTTATGTTTTATGGTGGCTAAAATTGTATAGCTTTTTTTTAGCTATCGATTTATGTTTATTGGTGGCTAAAGTTTTATAGCTATTATTTTGGCTATCGATAGTAAAAGCATTTGCTTTTAAATATCGTTGAATATCTTAAGCAAAAGTTTTTGCTATCGAATATTGTTGACTTAAAATAAGTTTCATAAAACATATGCTGCTTTTGAGAGCAAGAAGGTTTGAATATAATTTTTGACTATCGAAAGTTTAGTAAAAAAATATTGATAAGTGAAAGAAAATTTTTTATAAAATAATGTTTAATTAACTGTCGATAGCAAGAGTTGGTTTTAGGAAATATTTGGCTATGGATTCCACAGATCTTATAGAATTTGTTACGCTTCTGCTAGCAAAATTTTTTTTTAATGTGTAACTGTGGGTACCTCAAGTTTTATAGCATTTCTTTTTTGCTATAGATAGCAAAAGTTTTTGCTATCGAATATTGTTGGCTGTCGCTAGAAAAAGTTAACATAAAACATTTGTTGCTCTTGATAGCAAAACATTTTAAGATAATTTTTTGCTATCGATAACAAAAGTTATTTTAAAAGTTTTTAATTAGCAATTGTTTTATAAAAAAATTTTAACTGGCGACAGCAAATATTGTTTGTAGAACATTTTTGGCTATTGATCGTAATTATCGTATAGAATAGGTTTTTCCACTTCTAGCAAAAATTTTTTTTTAAATATGGTTTATCGGTAGCTAAAGTGATAGCATTTTTTGCTATAATTTTGGTTTTAGAATGTTGTTGACTATCGTTAGAAAAGGTTTTTTTTTAAATTGGCTGCCATTGATGGCAAAAGTTTTGTCCACAATTTTTGGTTATCGATAACAAAAGCATGGTAAGAAATTTTTGATTAGAGATAGCAAAAGTTTTATACAAAATGTTTAACTGTGATTAGCAAAAGTTCTTTTTGAAAAATAGATTTACCTATTGCTGTTAAAAAAAAGCTAATGTTTTTAAGCATTTTTTTTTTCTTTTTGGCGAACGATAGCAAAACTTTTATGGAAAATGTTCGGCTTCTAAAGAAAATTGTGTAAAATTTGATTTATTTAAAATTGTCATATTATCTCCCACTGTGCCGTAGTTGACTATAAGAGATGAATTTATTACTATTGTATGCCAATTTTACTAAATAATAACATTTCCATCACCGATGAAGTTACAAATTTTAATACTTTAAGTAAAATTCAAGGATTTTAAAGTCATTAACTTTTAGTCTGTCTTAGTTTTTCGTTAAAAGCAAAGACCTCGTTTTTCATTTTTCGTTTTGTTCAAAGACGACTTAATTTAAACTAAAATGAATGATTTTTATAAAATTATATCTTCAACTCATAATAACTAAATTGTTCTTAGAAGAACAAGCAAAAAGCACAAAAACTGTAGATATACAATCCCCTCAATAGAAACTCAAACATCTAATTTTTTCTAATTGTAAGCTGTTTATCTTTTTGCTTGTGATTTTTGTTTCTTTCATAATTCTTTTCAATATGAAAATTGAATTGTTTACACAAAATTAAATATCATTGAGGCGTTAACAAATTTCAGTCAGCATGGCCGTTTATACTTTTGTGGCACACTGCACTATAGTTTTAACAACAACAGCAACTGCAACATTATAATGACAACGTTTTTCCTAAACAATCACAGTCATTGTGGGGAAAATTAAAAAAAAAAAAAACAAATAACAATTTGTACTGCTTATGATTGTGATTGAACAGCAGTTTTAGAGGGCAGCCAAATAAAAACTCAAAACACCAGAAAACAAAAATGAATCTTTAGCAGTTTCCAATTATTTATTTTAACGAACATGAGTTTTTCATTTTGTTTAGTTCTTTTTTTTAAAAGGAGGGAGGTCAACCAGAACATTAATAAGTATGATTGTGATATATGACCAAAAACTTTTCTGTAGCTGCTTGTTTGATTTGTGTTCTAAATGAAATTCTAAGAATGGAAAAGTTTGTTTCGTGTGTATTCTCGTAGAGCACTAAAAAATCATTAAAAAAAAAAAAAAAAAAAAAAAAAATTCAATTAAAAAAAAATCAGATTGAAAAGCGTATCCAGAACAAAAGTTACGCCAATAAATTATTATGATTCTACATAATGAAAACTTTAATAATTAGGAAATTTTACAGTCAAATAACTTAAAAAAAAGAATTTACTGAACCCTTTAATAAACCCTAATTAATTTTTCAGGCTACACTGCTAATTTTTTTTAAGGGCCCAAAACGAATCAATATAATTTTGTGTACCCTGCTCTAAAGTCAAGCGTATTCTAAGGACAACCTCTTAAATCGATCGAAACAAATAGCGGACGGACGGGGTAGGATCTGGACTATTAAGCGAGAGAGGCAAAATAACCCAACCTTTAACTTTCTTAATAATTATTAATTTGGGCTTGCAACATTTAGCCGAGCATTCATGAAATATTACGGCTTCAGGCTCGTCGCATATTTTGTGTGTTTTTCTTCCAACCCTGGTCTCAAACGAATCAAATATGTTCAGCACACGTCTTCTGCAATCGTCTGCATTAGAGACTCATACCTATTTGTCATTGCTAAACGGCTGGTTGGACGGGCTTCATATCTTACTCTTCGGATAGTCGTTATGATTCCATATAAAACACCAATAATAATTTAATTAAAAATAGCAGTATTTCGGACATACTTAATCTTCTTTTAGCGCTTCTCGGCTTCAATTCGTATGGTACCCAGTTTCCATGCTTTCAGAAGAGTAGAGCTACTTAGAAATATTTTAAAATAACTTCTAAAGTATGTGCCAATGATTTTGCATGCCAACAATATTTGTCAGTAAAGCCTTTACTTCATCATCTCTGAACTTTTTTAACTGACCTGGCCGACTCTTGTCTTTTGTGTTTAAATTATCACTTCTAATCAAAACGAACCATCAGTTCCACTTCCAAGTCGCTGGTGCATATTCAGGATAACCTTCAATGAGCAGTCGATGTGCTTTTGCTGCACCTTTTAATACCCACACCACAATAGTGGAGGAGAGGGTATTATGCATTTGTGCTGATGTGTGTAACACCTTAAAATATTGGTCCTTGACCCACCTTAAAGTATACCAATCGACTCAGATTCACTCTCTGAGTCAATCTAACGATGTCTGTCCGGGTGGTTGGTTGGCTGTCCATGTAGCGCTTAGCAAAGCTACACCCAGAGAAAAAACATGTTTAAATTTGGTCACCTTTAACAAAACTATTTTTAAATAAAATTGTAAGCATATTATGGTTATTTTAACCATATTATTGTTATCGACAACCATATTATGGTTAACTTAATCCTCCATCAAGAAGGCACAACCATATTATGGTTGCCTCCGAACATGTTTTAGGTAATAATAACTAAAATATGTTTTACACTTATAATAGCATGGTTGATATTCAAGCATAGAATGTTGCTCTTGGAAAAGAAGAAAATACTATTGTTAATTTAAAAACAAGTTATTGTCATATTTAGCCATAACATGTTGGAGCTACTCGACCGCATGCAGGAGAGGGCGAAGGTTCCCATTGAAGACAGAAGGGTATCCAATTCTATTGACTCCCTGGAGCACCATCGCAATGTGAGTTGTGTTTGCCTGTTTTATCGTTAGTACAATGGGATGTGTTCTAATGAAATTAGGGATCTGGTTTCCGAAACCCGTACGTTTGTTCGTAATACACGTTTTTCCTCAAGAGCTGATTTTTTTTCTGGTCGATTGGCTGGGGCATAGCACAACGCATTTCATGGATAATTGGTTTTTTGGCCAGACTGTTCGTATGCGGAATAGCCTTCCTGCTGAAGTCTTCCCTCTGACTTTCAACATGAATAAGTTCAAGTCGAATGTTCACAAGCACTACTTCCTTAATCCTCCTCCCCATAACCGATTTTAGTAGTTCTAACACAATGCAATGCATTAGTAGGGAGCAACCCCTGAAAAAAATAATGTCGTGCAATCTGCGAGAATTTTTACTAGTCTGTCGTATCCCAGCGAAAAAAGAAGGAGTACGGATGCCTTCTAGAAGGCCCCTGTACTTCTTCTTTTGGATGTACAGGACCTGCTCTCTCCATTCCTTGCTTATATCGCACTGGTTCCTCTAAAGGGGGTTAACTCAAAATTTATAACTTTTCAGTAGAAACAAAACACTGTTTTCTTTTTATATGTACTCTTATACCACGAAGAGGGATACAATTGTATTTTTTATTGACACAATGCTAGAGAAAATGGTGGAAGATTTTTACCGTGGGTAGATATGACCACTGTTCATCGATTTCTTGCATTAAGTAAAGATTGAAAAATTTGAGTTGACTCTCTTAAGAGGGACCAGTGCGATATGTTTTTTACACTCGTTGTCATTGCGGGGAA
Organism: Pollenia amentaria; assembly: GCA_943735925.1. Taxonomy (NCBI): domain Eukaryota; kingdom Metazoa; phylum Arthropoda; class Insecta; order Diptera; family Polleniidae; genus Pollenia; species Pollenia amentaria. Next base: position 173,249,935 of record OX031010.1, on the reverse strand, counting down.
GGCCTGCCGCTCCCGCTTTTTTGAAAAACAATTCTCTTGCTTTGGCAAAAAAAAAACAAAGAAAAAATTCTACTCTTTCTCCTCTTCCTTCTCATTGAAGCGAGTGTGGAAGGTGTATCTTATCTGTTATACGAAAGAGCCGAGGCCTTGTATGAGAGATTCTTTAGCAGTTAGATAAGAATGGTAATTGAATCAAAAGACTGTTTAAGCAGGCCTTTAGGAAGGCCTGAAGTAAGAAGGTCTTCTCAGTTTTCCCGCTGGGATGTAGCGGATATATACAAAGAATTTGTAATTTGTGACTTGTAACTCGTATGTGGCGTACACGTACAAAGACATGTATTAAATATGCCTTTGTACGTGTACATACAAAATATTTCGTAAAGACATATCGCAAACTCGCAGTAAAGAAATAAAGAATGTGTGTTTTTTGTTCCTCCCTGCGTGTTGATTGCTGCGTATTTGGTTCATTGCTTTGTTAATTTGTGAATATACTCGTATTTCCTACACCCGCACTTTCACTATAGACAAACAAGTGTTTTGTTGCTTCTACACGTTCATACACTTACGTTAATTCATCGCCTACACTTCTCTTCCGTATTTGTTTGTCAATGATTTGAATGTGTATTTAAATTTACATTAAATCAATTTTGGGCAATACGAGTGTTTTGACGAAATAACAACAAAGCAAACGCAAAGCAAAAGTATGTTGATATTTTTCTACTCTAGAGAAAGTATTTGTGTCGAGGTAGCACAAACCGACCACTGGTTTTAAGTCTTTAAGCTTTGGCTCACATTTCTCTATTTGTTCTTATACTTTTTTTTAAAGCAAAATAATCTTAAATTTACGATTATTTTTATTTTAAACTTTAGTTAAAGCAGCATAACAATAAAAATGACTACTTTATTATTTTTTTTTTCAAAATATTTAATTACCAATAATTCTTCTTTGCTATAAACACCTTTTAACAGAAATCTAACTTGAATTTCAGCTCTATCAAAAAAAAGGTGTAAAAATTCACATCATCTTGATGGTCATTTAAAAAAGCCGGTTTAAATGTTAATGCATTTAGTATACCCTACAGTAAGTGCTCTAATGTCCAATTTCACAAATTCTATTTAAATATCAATTTATGTTTAAATTTAGTTTTTCATGTCAAATAATATAATATGAAAAACTATATTTAAATATGAAATGATATTTAAATAGAAATTGTTGAAATTGGACATTAGAGAACTTACTGTAGGGTATAAGATAAGAAAATATAATTGGAAAAAATAGACTTATTAACTGCCTGCCTATAGAAATTGAATGTTGTGTTAAAATAAAAATGTCTATAAGTTGTTATGCTCGCCAATTTCTGTGTAAATAAACTTAAAGAATTATATTTTAAGTCTTGCTAACTCGCCTCAACAATGTCTTACAAGACGCATAAAATATTATTATTATTCTTATTAATCCGCTTTCATCTACTAAAGTAAATAAATCCGCAAAAATCTTTCCAAATAAATAAAATTATTACTATTTTAATTTAGTATCTAAGGTGATCACATGGTTCACGTACATATACCTTCACATATTAGTTATGATAAAAAATGTATACCAACAAGACGCCTTTAAGTCGACCTTAACCTTTCAAATAAAATCGTCCCACTTGTTATGGTCCCTCTTATTTGTAGTTGTCGTTGTTGTTGTTGTCTTTTAAATAGTTAGGTGTTTCTTGTTTTTACTCATCACTTGACTCAAACAAGTTTCTAGTTTATAATACCGTTAGCAATGTTCCTGTTGCGTTTTTATGGTGTGGCGTGGATCTAGTCGCATAAGAGTTTCTTTGGGAGAGCGAAAGATTGTGTTGCTATGTATGAGTGTGTATGTTATACGAGGTCGAGCTAAAAAGGGATCTTTAGCATTTTAACATTTTTTCATATACGCTGTCGTGATAAAAAAAATTAACGACAGTTTTTGCAACAAATACGCCAACAACGATACGATCTTATGTAATAGATTTGTAAACAGTGTCATATTTGTTGTCGTTTTTGCTAACCACGATATCAAAAACGTCTAACTTTTGCCAAAAAAAAGCCAACATCGATAAAGGTCTACACATTCCAGTTGTTCCTATAAGGAGAATAGGGCCCCAACAAATGCATTCCATTCAGATTAATTAGATGCTGTGTTCTTTTCTAAGGGTTTGATTTCGATTTGAAGTTGGCATCGCCATTTTTGTGATGACTTACATCTTTGTAGACTTCCCTGGGGGTTCTAGTCAAAAGACACTCTACTAACATTTTCGCGTGGTCTACGAAAGGTGCGGCGAATCCATTTCAATTTGGGCTTTCTGATTTTCTGATTGGTTGTTATTTAGAAATCTCTTATTCTATAAGGCCAGAAGATGCACATAATTCTGCGCAGACAACGGTTAGAGAAAACCTGGAGAGCATTATTATCATTGGATATTGAGTTCCAAGACTCGCAGCCGTATAAAAAAAACGTTCTTGAAACAAGAGTAGGTTAACCAAAGTTTCATATTGTGCTAAGCTGCCTGAAGGATTGCCTGGATTAATTAATTCGGCTAGTAAAGGGTAGTCTGGAAACACGTAATTTCGTCCTTGAGTGATAATAAAGTAACTGAGTATCTTATGAGGATAATTTGGGTATATTTACCTCACAAAGAGGACTCTGTGGTTCGAAACTAAAGGAGGAATCGAATCATACAACGTAACTTCAGGAGTTTCTCAATTCTCTGTTTTACGTCCACTTATATGCCATATAATGTGTAAAGGCATATTAAACGGGCAAATTTCAGAAGAGGCAATTGTTGGAAGATTTGCCGACTACGCTCTAGTAGCAGTACGGATACATGCAAATGAATCCATGAGATCTTTAAAAGAGTGTTTGACCGTAATGAAATTGCAACTGGCAGAGCACAAAGCGGACCTTATGCACTTAAGAGGGCAACGGAAACTTGAACCATTAACGATTTAAATAGAATCAAGCAAAATCAATACACCTAGAATCTGCATGCAAGACGATTTCTAGGGTAGCAAACGCTCTAGCAAGACTAATTCGAAATAAAGCCAGATACGCCAAAGCCGCCGACTGCTGATCTTAAAAGACGGCGGATAGTACAACAGCCAAAAAAGCTGTGATTTTATATATGGAAGGAGCTGTTTAAGAGTCTGCAGTGGGCTTAAAACCATTTCAGTGGAAGTAGTAAGTGTTGTAGCAGGAACTATCCCAATCGACCTGCCAGCTCGAGAGCATACAACCCAGTGGCATATCGAATAGAAGTACATCAAAGTGAGAGAGAGAACACCATCATAGCTTGGCAAAACAGATGTGAGAATTCATCTGAAGGACGAAGGACTTTTAAACTGTTCCCTCTTATTGTTGTGTGGTTAAACCAGAAGTACGGAGAATTTTTTTTATTTATTATAAATAATTAATTAAAAGATTTTGTTTGTTGTGCTTAATTCCCTTTTTTTAAAAATTGATAAAAAAAAAATACTTAAATTTATTGTTGGAGGATAAGCTGTTTCAAGAATAAAAATAGGGATTTAAGCACAACAAACAAAATCTTTTAATAAATAATTGTATTCCCAAAAACAACTTTGATAATAAAATATTAGAAATAATGTTATGCCAACTTGCCTCACTAAAGTCATTAAGCACTGGGACAAATGTACAGATTTGAATAATAAAATAAAGAAAACTAAATTAACCAACTTAAAAAAAGTAACCAAATTTCTTACAGAACATTGGAGATATCGAAGCTTTCTGTACCGTTTTGGTCATGAAATTTCTCCTAGATGTCCACAATTCATCGGAACAGGCAATATACACAAGTCCAAGATTCTAAGGGAGACGCATGAGACTTTAACATAACATAATAGGAGTTTTGCCAAAATTAGAGGAAAACTAAACATTTATATTGGCGATATAAAGGACGTATTTCGAGAAACATATGAACTCCGCCAGTCCGTCGAAAAAAGCGCAGGTGAAGGAAAAGTTAGAGTACAGCATAAGCTGACTTATTTCCAGCCAACTAATAGCTATTGGAAAAGTGGGAAGTGGCGCCGTCTTGCTGAAACCAAATGTCGCCGAGATCACGAGCTTCAATTTCAGGCATCAAATAGTCGGTTATCATGGCACGATAACGGTCGCCATTGACGGTTACGTTCGCACCGGCATAATTTTTAAAGAGATATGGACCGATTATTCCACCGGCCCACAAAACCACACCAAACCGTTGTTTTTTCTGGATGAAGTGGCAGTTCTTGAATCTCCTCAGGTTGCTCTTCGTACCAAATGCGGCAATTTTGTTTGTTTACATACCCATTGAGCCAGAAATGGGCCTCATCGCTGAACAAAATTTGCCTCGAAAACGTCGGATCATCTTGGAACTTTTCAATAGCCCATAGAGCGAAGCGATGTCGCTTGGGAATGTCGAGCGGCTTCAGTTGTTGCACAAGCTGTATTTTGTACGCTTTCAATTTAAGATCTCGACGTAAAATGCGCCAATTCGTTCCATACGTCAGTCCAAGTTGCTGCGAACGGCGCCGAATCGACTCTCCACGGTCTTCGTGTACACTCTCAGCTACGGGCGCTATATTTTCTTCACAGCATGCTGGAAGTGGTCTATTCGGTCGAATATTATCCAATAATGAATTCTTGGTCTCAAAATGGATGAAGGTGTTGCGAATAGTACGCTCAGTAGGCCGATTATGTTGACCATAAGTTGAGCGAAGTGAACGAAACACATTCCTTACAAACCGTGAATTTTCGTAATAGAGTTGAACGATTTGTAAACGCTGTTCAGGCGTAAGTCTTTCCATTATGAAATGCCAAACAATACTAAACAAAAATAACATGACAGTATGATACGACTCACACGTTATCTGTCAAAGGAAGGCTATTGAAAAAAGTATCTCTACTTGAATCACCCTTTACAAAAGAAACGAAATGTGCTATAACTTCATTATTTCAACACGTTTTCTTTTATTTATTTAAATTGTTATAAAGAAAATTTCGAAAATTGATAATGGAAGGTGAACTATTGACCAACAAAGTAAAATTATGGAATTAAAGAATCTGATTAGTGAATTAATTTTTTTATAAGTATTTTATATGATAATTTTAAATAACTTTTTTGGTGCAACTCGTATGTTAAGCTTTTTGCCAAATCAACTCTGTTTTTTTATTGTTTTCAGCGACTTCTTTAATTCTCCCCCTGCAGCCGAAACTACTCCATCCAGTGATTGTGGTACCTGTCCAATGTCTGTTTATTTGCAATCTTTTTTGTTGTTTAAATGCCTCATAAACTGGCAATTCATTCAAACGTTTTGAAACCGTTTTACTTTGTTGTTAAAGGCAGCAAAAAAAAAAACAAAAAGAAAAAACAGCAAAAACATTGTATTCAGTGACTAAAAAAGTAGGTAGTCTATAAGACTGGTTCAAAAAAAAAAAACAGTAACAGCAACAACTTTAGGACTGGCAACATCAAGAAGAACAACAACCACAAAAAAGTAGACAAGTATCTAGTTAGAAAAAAAAAACAACAACAAGTTATCTTGGAGTAGGTGTTTACCGTTTAAAGCGGAGCATTTGACTGACTGAGTGAGTGAGTGGATAATTGTCACAATTTTTTAGTTTTATGTCAATTTTGTTGTTTTTGCTGCAGCGTTTCGTTTTCTAGCTCTTCGCCGTTCTGCTAGTTTAAACCTGCTAATAAACATTTCAATTGAAGACTTTAAATACTAAAAGTACATCTGGGGAGAAAATTAACAATTTTATTTGTATTTACGAATAAAATTAATTATTGCTGGCAATTTGAAATCTATTGTCACCTAAAAAGTAAAGAGCCGTAAAGAAAATGTTTAATTATGTAATAAAAAAAAAACACGAATATAAAGTGCAAATTGTAGGTAAAATAAAATTGTATAATGAATATGTATCCCGATTGTTTTGAAATATCGGTTCATGACCTCATAAAGTAAATATAATTTTCGAAGTTTTTGTAAAATTTTGAGTCTTTCTTATTATTAGATTCCTTAAAAATCGTTTTTACATATAACATATTTTCAGAAAAGATCGGTCGATATCGAAATGCAATAGAACAGAATAGTTGATGGGTTTTGTTGAATTATTCGTGGAATAAGAGCAACTGTAAGCTGAATATTATTAAAATAATTTTTTTATAATAAACAGATATACATAAATATACACTCAAAATATTATGCAGGTAAATTCCACACAAAATTCATTTAAAACAATTAAAAATTTATTTAAAAACGGATCATTAATATTTGATTTAAAATAAATGAATTTTACATAAACTATTGAATTTTTTTTTTAATTAATAGTATGTACCGTAAAATTTAACAGTTGGTGCTTTAAAAAAATATAATTTAACTGATAATAAATCAAACTACATAACAATATTAGTACGGGAAAACAGTATTTTGTGGTAGTTTGTTTTTGAATAACATGTTAAAAAATAAATTGATTCGTAAAATAACTATATTTTCATTGCAATACTTTAGTAATAATAACAACTGTGATCTAAAAAAAGGACAAATTTTCTGTGATAATTTTTAAATTTACATATGTATATTTATTTTAATATTTTAAGTTTTGTGTTGTGTTGTCCACCTATACAAAATACTGTGATATATTTTATAAATGATGTAAACTGACGAAAAAAGATCATTGTAAGTTAATTTGTCAAAAATTAAGATTATAATTATTGTTATTATTAACTACTTTTTTCACTTTGTATTTTTACAATGTTGCCAGATTTTAATAAAACTCAATCCCTGAAGAAGTTGGAAAGAATACCAACGAAACGTCGGATTTTATTGAAAATGAAATAAATAATCTTTTATTTACATTAAATTAATGACCTTGAAAGCCTGTATATAGAAAACTATAACAACTATTTGGAGTTTTCATTTAAATTTAACAGTACGGAAAACGAATTTAATAACCTACAATCAGTTACTCTATTAATTTTATGAGTGTATAACAAGTAAGAGTTCTATATTCGGCTGTGCCAAATCTTGAGCTCTATATGATAAATAAACATGTATGTATTATTAACTAAGCTTCACAAAAACGAACGTCAGAATTAAAATTGGTTGCGGTTTAGACCTACACCCAAAGAAAAAATATGTTTAAAAATGGTCACCTCCAACAAAACTATTTTAAAAGAAAAATTTTAAACATATAATGTTTAATTTAACCATATTATTGTCACCGACAACAAAATTATGGTTAAATGGGTCCCCCATCAAGAAGGCGCAACCATATTATGGTTGCCTCCAAACACAATTTGGTTAATAATAACTAAAACATGTTTAACACTTATAATAGCATTGTTGGTTTTCAACCATAGCATGTTGCTCTTGGAAAAGAGGAAAATACTATTGTTAATTTAAAAACAAATTATTGTCATATTTAACCAAAACATGTTTAAAGACAACCATAATATGGTTGTGGCTTCTTGATGGAGGACCAATTTAACAAAACTATGGTTGTCAGTGACAATAATATGGTTAAATTAAACATTAAATGTTTAATAATTTTCTTTAAAAATAGTTTTGTTGGAGGTGACCATTTTTAAACATATTTTTTTTCTGCGTGTATATAAAATTATTGACCGACAATAAGAAAGTTTTATGCGTTTCTTGATAGAACTTTGAACTGGCTTGAGTACAATATCATGATTCGTAATAGTTTTAGCCGAACTAAAATGTTTCTTAGGAGGGTAATTTGTATTGGACCTACGGTAAATTATGGACCAATCATCCCAAAATTCTGAAGACTGATTTCTGGTATTACAAAAAATAAATTAGAATAAATTTCAATACAGCAGTGTTATTTTATTATTATTTTAGTATTTTAGCGTTAACAGTGATTTTCACAAAATTGCATGATATTTTTTCTGACCATATGAATCTAAGTTGGAAGAAATTTTACCGCAATATCTATATCTGTTATGGATTTGGGCGAATTCAATTATTTTCCCAAAGTGGGCTTCATGTGGTTTTAGGCGCAATAAACTAACTGTTTTCCGGGAGTATGGTTTATATGGGGTCTAGTGTAAATTATAGACCGATCTTCAAAAAATTTTACAGTGCGATTTCTGGTTGTATAAAACTGTGACGTGCCAAACTTTAGTATGATAGCGTTATTGATTACGGTTTTAGGCGTGCTAAACTGGTTTCCGCGAGTAGGGCTTATATGGGGCCTATGGTCAATTATGGACCGATCTTCACGAAATTTAACAGCATGATTTGTAGTTGTATAGAGCGAATTCGTGCATTTTTTCGTGCAATTTTATATCATTCCGTGCATTATTCCACCATTTATGTTAGTTTTTGTATCTAAATTATCAATTTTTAATTCTGATCCTACTGACCCGATGTTGCTGGATTTCAATCCCGAACTGCTTAGGATAACGGCAAGCAATTTGAGACCAAGTTTGTTCTTTTCTTTTGAGTTTTTCGAAAGTGAGCGTGTTTTCAACAGACGGAAAGACAGACGGACATGGCTAAATCGACTTAGAATTACTCAAGGAGCCAGAATATATATACTTTAGGGGGTCTTAGACATATAATAATAAAATTTCACACGGAATGACAAGCTTGCACCACTGGTGGTGGTGGAGGGTATAAAGAAAAGGTCGAAGGCATAAAATTAAATTTAATATCTGTGGCATTCTGACAAAACACCTTAAGTCGAGATAATATAGCAAAATAGTTTTAAGAAAAACTCGGTGAAAAACTAATTTTTATTAAATAATAAAATAAACCAAAATTAAAGAAAAGTTTCGTTTATAATACAAAATTTTTAAAACGTAAACAAAAACGTTTTTTGATTGAAAATTCGTTGACTTAAGATGTTTGGTCGAAATGCCACAGATATATTTATTAAAGCCAATATGACTTTGACAGACGTGTTCTTGACAGACGTGAGTAACTGCCTTGTCGGCGTTACTATACGTATAAAAGCCACCATGACTTTGAGAGACGTGTTTTTGACTAACGTGAGTTACGCCTTGTCGGCGTAACTTTACGGTGAACGTAAAAGCGGGCTATACATAGAGTTTAACAACAGAGTTGTGATAGATCCTGTGTGATTGCAAATAACACACATTTGGGAATTTTACTACACATACTATGTATACCATAGACATCACCACTTGCTTAGAAGCTGGAGTTCCCCAGCAACCAGATTCTAAAGTATAGCAACAGCGTACACGAAAGCAGGTTGAGCTTTCCGCATGTTGGACATACACCACACAAGTTCAGTGCTCGAGTATGACTCTGTACAGTGCGTTTGTATAGTGTATGGAGGTGTTTTTGCTATATACGCACTGAACTGAGTAGAAATCAAAACAACTTTGATATTTGCACAAGTTTGAAAACTCTACAGTGAGTTTGTGTTGTGTCTGTTAAAAAAAATTAATAGCCAATCCCACGATGTCACACGTTAACGTCCGCATAGAAAATTACATTTAAAACAAAAACAATTGTTAGAACTTTTTTTTCTATAAGTCTTTTCTTGGCTATAAGTCTTTTCGCCGTTTTTTAAGAGTTGACAATAAAAAGCAAGCGCGATAAAATATTCTGGACAGCCTTTTTGGAATTATGCAAATAATCGCCTAAATTATGGCGCATTAAAAGCTGCAATAGACTTATCAAATCATTTTTTACGATAAATTAATTAAAAGTTTAATGGAAAACTAAAAAAGGAAAAACTGTTATCTTTTTTTTGTGCCCATGTTGTTTTCTTCGCTTATAAATTAAAAAAAACTAATTGCAATTATCTTGTATAGTGTGTGTCACAAGTTTTGTCAAACAATGCCAGACTTGAGCACTAAAATTTTGCAGTGTATGGCCGTCATTAGGTTACGGCTGAAAATCATCTTATATCCTGGAATTTGTAAGAGATTTCTTCTATTGAATTTTGAGTTAAAGCCAAGTGATCCCTAAAAGGGAATCACCAACAACTAGTTCAGGACCTTAAAATCCCGGGGTATACTGTTTTCCCTCCTAGCAACTTGGGCTCTCGTTAGACGCGATCTTGAAAAAGCCAGACAAGCTTAAGGCGCTGGCTGCACATATAATCGCCAGAACAGCAACGGTAAGAGGTAGAGCCTCCTCAAGACGATAGCAAAACACTACGGGAGTCTGGGCTTTAACCGTATATTTTACTGGATCTTATGGATGATTCACACAGAAAAAAAATAATTTCAATTAAAAAATTTGTGATATTTATTAAAAAATTTATTAAATTTAATTTAACTGCAACCCCAAGAGGTAAATGCTCCTCAAGATGATATCAGGATAACCCGGGGGTCTTGGCTTTAACCGTAGAAACGACATAATATGAAAAGACTCTGCCAGATATATATTTTATTGTTTCTAATGGATGATTCACACAGAAAAAAAATTATTTCAATTAAAAAATTTGTGATATTTATTAAAAAATTTATTTAATTTAATTTAACTGCAACCCCAAGAGGTTAATGCCCCTCAAGATGATATCAGGACAACCCGTGGGTCTTGGCTATAACCGTAGAATCGACTTTATTTGGAAATCCTCTGCCGGATATTAATTTTATTTATTCTTATTGTTATTTATTTATTCTTATTTATGCTTATGGATGATTTACACAGAAAAAGAAATTGATTTTAAATAAAAAAATTGTGATATTTAACAATTAGTATTGTGGTTATTTTATTAAACTGTTTATGGTTTTTAATCCAAATTTTTAATATTTTAATCAGGCTAAAGTTCATTAAATTTAATTTTCATTAAATTATTTTTATAAAGAAAGGAATTTTACAACAAGAAATTAAATAAATTTTTTTGATAATTTTCCATTTTTGACTGATCGGGGAATTGAGCCCACGTTCACGGGCAGGTTGATTTGGCATGTTTCAATAGTAGCCACACCATCTCCTCAGAAATCTTTGCCGTTTAACACTCACCGCCATTGAAGGCGGCTGGCAGTCAATAGCCAAACATAAATCTTTAAACCAAATTTCTTAGATCGAAATTTGTTTTTGAATAATTATCAATTTTAATTGACTTACAATTAAATCTATTACTTCTGTTTTTCATACTTTTTTCAAGAATTCTTCTTGAAGTTTTAAGTCTATTTGTCTGTTTTTGTTTTTCTTTTTCTTGTTGATTTGTGATATTTATTAAAAAATTAATTAAATTGATTTATGACAGGTTGTTCACAAAATTCCGCAAGTTTGACCTGCAAATTTTGAATAATTATCAGTAACAAAGAATTGCATTGGCTTTAGCAAGATATGAATAATCAGCTTTTATTTTATAATAAACAGCAAATAGTCAACATCGGCCTAATTTAATTGAAAATCTTATTAATTTATAGATTTCAAATTGGACCAAATTTGTGAATTACACCATCCTCTAAAAGGCAAAACATAAATCTTTTTTTTTCGAATCGATTGCCATAATTCAGATTACAATGCAAAAGTCAAGGACCTTTTCTTTTTATATTCGGTTCGAAAAAAAAACGCAAACAAATTAAATTTTTTTCTCATTTAATGTGGGAAAATACCAGATTTGTTTTTTTAATTATCACTAATTGCTTTAAACCCGCCTTCGTAAACACTTGGCGTTTTTATAAAGTAATTAATAAAAAGAAAAAGTCCATTCACCAAATGTCCATTTTTAATGACTTCATAAAACATGATGGACATGTATTGAGTAATAATTTTTTTAAATTGTTTGTTTAAACAAGAAAAATGTTTAAGGTTTTTAAAACTAATTAATGAAAAGTTTTTTCTTTGTTTTTTTTTGATTTTTTTTTTTTAATATTCTCCTGGCATTTAATTAACACACCATCAATCATTATTTTCTTTAGACTATTGTTACAACAGAAAAAATTAAAAAAAAAAAATCTTTTATAGAAAATAAATTTTATTTATGTGATGTTGAAAAATTGTTACGTGTGTTAATAAAAACTTAGAACGGATTTATCACCGTATGAATACATATGAGTGGTAGTATTTTATTATTTATCGTAAAGACAACCTCCAGATGATAAATTACAAAGTAGGGTACTTAAGTGATTAGTCCAATGGTTTGTAACCCCTTTTCAGCTTTAAAAAAAATTGGTAATATTTTCAAAAGTGAGCCGGTTTGTATTCTTAGGTGCCCCAAAAATAAGCTGTAATTTCAATTTTGACCTGCCAGCAAAATACGATAAGCTTTTGGTTATTTAAAGCAGTTATATAGAATTGTCGAGCGTTAGAAGTGTAATTTTGAATAAAACTTAAAAATTTTCTGTTATTACTGTCATATTTAGGGTCTTATATATGAATTTGTGCTTTTTAGCTTATGTTCGAAAATTCGAACTTAGATTCGAACTTTCAAAAACCGTATTAAAACGTTTCCCTTTGAGAGTTTTTTATGTTTTTGTTATTACAGCATAATTTTTTTTTGATATTTACTTTATATACGGTTTTTTAAAATCTTTTTTCATATGATATTTTTTTAACTTAAATTGCACTTAAATTAAATTTTGTGACAATAAATTGCTTACAAGAATCATGACCCAGTTTTAAAAATTTTCCCTTTTCCTTTTTGGACTATTTGGTTTGTTATTGCGTTGCTCCCAACAGCAGAAACATCATAAATAACGTGCACATTTTTGTTTGAAGCGTAAATTTAAAACTAAATAATTTCGAAATGTTTATTTAAATTTGTATTACATTTGTATTGGTCATACATTTTCTTACAGAATTAATACTTCTTCTTTGAATACACAAGCCTAAGTTTGGAAAAATGTTAGCAAAATTATTTTCTTTGACTTGGTTCGTGGTAATATTTATTTATTTTATTGCGGATGAAGGGTTTTCACCTGCCAAAAACAAACACACCAATAACGTTGAGAGATTTTTTTTTATAGCAATTTAAAGTTACATATTTATAATTTTTTTAACTTTTTTCTGTTTATTTTTTTTCAATAACATTTCAAAGTTGTATTATTTCAGAGCTATATTTACTGTTGTATGTATATGAAAATTTATGATTTTTCTTGATGTTCGAAAGCTTGAACTCAATTTCGAATTTTCAAAAATATACTTAAATTTATTTCATATTTAAGTGATTTTTAAAACTGTAAAAAAATTTTAAATTTTTATAGAAAATTTACTCGATTTTTCATTTTCGAACTTAAATTTTCTACTTCTGTTATATTTTATATGTCTTGTATTAAAACTTGCAATTTTCTGTAATTCGAACTTAAATTAGAAAAATTCGATTATTGGTTTCAAAGATCTGTTGTACGAATTACAATTTTCTTTTTGCTTGTATTTTAAAATAAAATTTCAATATGTAATTATATATATATTTGAATTTCGACCATGTCTTTTTTTAATAAAATTTAAATGATTTCCTTTTATCTCGAACGGCCATTTTTAAGGTTTGATATTATATCTCATTTATATTTGAAAGCGGTTTAAATACAAAATTCTGTTCTTCACTAATTACCAAAATATAACTTAAGTCACCAAGCTGGTACATTTACTGCCTGATCGCGAGTGCTAAAGTAACTCTTTTAACTTACATTTAAAACAAAAATAAATTTTGAAATTTTTCACTTTTGCGCATTGTCTAAACTTTGCAAGCTGGCCTCAATTTCACAACAATACAACAACAACATGCGAAGAAATAACAGTCAGCTGTTTTTAAAGCCACCACACTTTTTTAACGCTTATCGTAATTGAAAAGTAGGGTAATCATTCGGTTAACCGTTAATCGGTTAACCGATTAATTACTACCTGATTAACTGACCGGTTAATTTAAAATTAGCTATTTTCGATTAACGATTAAACCGTTTAATTTCAGTCGATTAACCGATCAACCGATGCACAAAATTTTAAATTTTTGTAGTATAATAACATATTTTTTGTGTTTTTAATTATTTTTTTTTCGTCTCATATGCAAATGGTATGTGTTTAGGTAATATTTTTTCCAGCAAACAAAGTGATTTTCAATTTAAATAAGTGTTTGCTGTCAACAGCTTTTTGTTTCACATACTTTTTTTATGTACGTGTTTAGTTATTTGTTTCTTCTCATATTTTCTCAAATCAATCTTTAACAGAATTAACCTAGACAATTAGAAATGTTAAAAATTTTAAAAAATTAAAATAGGACTCTAATGGCATAATGATTAGAGAAATTCAGGAAAAGGTCTGAGAAATAAGATATTCTGTATTATGGATTGATTTCGATTTCTCCAACATCTACGATAAATGAAAGAATTCTTTCCAAGTCAAGTTTTATCAAAACTAAAGAAAATAATCCCTTAAGTCCCAAACATTTAAACCAAATTATTTTTCCAAAAGATTATTTCATAAGATCTCTTTAAACTATTGAAATTAGTAATAAAAAGATCTCAGAGTTAATGAAAATATATGTATTACATATTTATGAATTATTTTTTTTTCTTTGCTTGTTTTAGTTCAAGAATTGTTGTTTTTTATGTTATTTTTTTTTTTACTAATAAACTCCAATTTATAATTAATATTTAAATAATTTAAATTATTGAAATTACTTAATTTATAAAAAAAAACATTCATTGATCAGTTAACCGACCAATTACAAAATTAACCGATTAAACCAAAACCTCGGTTAATTAATCGAGTGATTAACCGATTAAAGCAAAAGCCCGATTAAATGATTACCCTATTGCGTAGTCATGGTTCAGACTTGCAATTTTTGTTGCAGCAATTCTTGAGTTTACTGGTAAGAGAGTTGAGAAAAGTTGGGAGGGGTACCCACCTCACCAATAAAATCAAGAATTGCTGCAACAACAATTGCAAGTCTGAACCATAACATAAGACTTTTCAAGTAAAACTCAAAAAATCAATATGCATTTAAATACGATTTAAGTTTATATGAAAATTTACATAATTTAGAAGATTTCCAATGGAAATCGAAATATTGAAAAATATACAATGTTTTAATTAATTTTTTAAAAAAGTGACCTTAAGCTTGAAAAAATATATAAAAGTATAATATTAAATAGAAAAAGGTCGAAGTTACAAGAATATAATTCATAATTTAGATTTAAATACTATCCCAAAAAATTGGACATAAGTATTCTTTTTTTGACAGATCACGTGTGAGTAGTGTCATGCTGTCATGTTATTTTTGTTTATTATTGTTTGGCATTTCATAATGAAAAGACTTACGCTTGAACAACGTTTACAAATCGTTCAACTTTATTACGAAAATTCACGTTCTGTGAGGAATGTGTTTTGTGCACTTTGCTCAACTTATGGTCAACATAATCGGCCTACTGAGCGTTCTTTTCGCAACACCAGCACCCATTTTGTGACCCAGCATTCATTGTTGGATAATATTCCACCGAATAGACCACGTCCAGCACGCTGTGAAGAAAATATAGCGGCCGTAGATGAGAGTGTACACGAAGACCGTGGAGAGTCGATTCGGTGCCGTTTGCGTTGACGTATGGAACGCCTTGACGCATTTTACGTCGAGATCTTATATTGAAAGCGTACAAAATACAACTTGTGCAACAACTGAAGCCGCTCGACCTTCCCAAGCAACATCGTTTCGCTCTATCGGCTCTTGAAAAGTTCCAAGAAGATCCGACGTTTTCGAGTTAAATTTTGTTCAGCGATGAGGCCCATTACTGGCTCAATGGGTATGTAAACAAACAAAATTGCCGCATTTGGGACGAAGAGCAACCTAAAGAGATTCAACCACAACGGTTTGGTGTGGTTTCTGGGCCGGTGGAATCATCGGTCCATATTTCTTAAAAATGATGCTGGTGCGAACGTAACGTTAATGGCGACCGTTATCGTGCCATGATAATCGTTATCGTGCCATGATAATTGATGCCTGAAATTGAAGCTCGTGATCTCGGCGACATTTGGGGTCAGCAAGACGGCACCACTTCCCACACATCGCATCAATCAATGGATTTATTGAGAGAACACTTCGGTGAGCACATAATTTCACGTTTTGGGCTGGTCGAGTGGCCACTAAGATCGTGTGATATCACACCGTTTGACTTTTTCCTGTGGGGATATGTAAAGTCTTAAGTTTATGCGGACAAACCCGCTTCGATTCAGGTCTTGGAGGAAAACATCACGCGTGTCATTCGCCAGTTACCAGTCGAAATGCTCGAACGAGTCATCGAAAATTGGACTCAACGGATGGACCATCTGCGACGTAGCAACGGCCAACATTTGATAGACGTAATCTTCAAAAAATAAATGCCAAAGAATGTTCGTTCAAATGATAAATAAACATTCCCCATTTAATTTGAATTTTCTGTGTTTTTTTCTTTAAAAAAGTAGGGAACCTCGAAATGGATCACGCTTTATTATTTGAAAATTTATGTTTTTTATTAATGTTCGAAAAATTCGAACTTAATTCAAATTTTCAACATCCATCTTAAATTGGTTTTTTTTAAACAAATTTTTTTTATACATAAAATTTTTTTTATTTATTCAATATGTAATTTTCATTCTTAAATTTGTTAAATTTCTGTTATATATTTATTGGGCTATCGGATTTGAGTAATAGACAACAATTTCATCAGTCAACAGTCAACCACAAAAAAATTAGTGGTTACATTTTCTAACAAGCTAAAATATTAGCGCAACATTTTCAAATGTATTCGATATTGCATATGTGTGTATGGGGTACCTGGTTTTATATACTCGTATCTTCCATCGCAGCCAGCACTTTTAAAGTACTTTTGGGAAGTTAAAATTTTTTTTTTGCTTAATTTTAGTCAATTCTTAAGGGTATTTGCAATACCTTGTTGCCCAACATTCTTTTCGGTGAGCCACGACCTTATTTAACCTCTTTTCAATATAGGAACATCATACGAGTGTACGTTCATCTTTGATTTGTAACAATAGCTTAACATTTTTATTTAAGAGAAATAAAAAACATAATATAATTATGCACGCACCTGTAATTTTTTTCCTTTTCTTTTTTGAAAATAAATTTGAAACGCATGTTCGTCTAACGCTCCACAACAAATTAGAAAGAACATACAAAAATTAAGAAAAAGAAAGAACATGTTGAACAATATTTCATTTTTTTTTTTAAACTTCTTCTAACTTGTATCTATGTACGTGTATGTAAAGTTTAAATTAATTTTATTTCATTTGATCATTCAATACCGGAATATGGAGTTTCAGGAAGAATAAAGTTTTTTTTATACCCTTCACCACAGGTGGAAGGGGTATAAATAAGTTTGTCATTCCATTTGTAATTTCTCCAATATTGATCTCAGATCCCATAAAGTAGTCATATTATTCGTCGTTATGTCCAGCAAGGTGGATTTAACAAAGATGGACGTCTGTCCCACTGTTTGGTTGTGGGTAAAAGGGGTTTTCTGAAGACCCCACATATATAATAGATACTAGGTTGTTATATACAGATTGTTTTTTTAGACGCATAGAACTTCCGATGGGGTAACTGTGTGATAAGTGTTTTTGACTTTTTTCAGTATACCACGGAAAATCACCATGCAAAGCCTTACACCAGAACAACGTTTACAAAACGTCGAAATCTATTTCCAAAATTCGCACTTCGTTCGCCAAATTTATAACATACTTCATTAGTTTACAGTGAGCATAATCGTCCGTTCATGAGCAGATAAAACGCAATACTTTGGATCGATTCATTGAAACGTTTACTATTTTGGATAATATTCATCCAAATCGAGCCACTGTTCGGGCGTACAGATGAAGCCATCGCAGCTGTGGGCGTAATTATGACAGAGGAAACGGCATTTTTCGATCCGACGATGTTCTTACGAACTCTGTCTCTGGCCGCCCACTACTTTATAAATTTTGAGGAAGGATCTTGGCCTACAGCCATATAAGATCCAACTTAAGCAAGAATTAAAGCCAGCGGATCATCAGTTGCTTCGTATGCTCGGTGAATGTGCTGAAAATCAACTGAAAGTTGAACCAGATTTGTATCGTTAAAGCATTTTTTAGCCAAGAGGCTCATTTCGGGCTTAAGGGGTATGAATACAAGCAGAATTATCTTTTTTTGTGAAATAACAATCCTCATGAGACTTTTGAGGCTCCATTTCACCCAGAAATAAAATCAATGTGTGGTGTGGTTTACCTGTCGAAGTCGCCATCGACCCATTTGTCTTTAGATCTGAACCTTATGCCGTACGAAATAATCTACACCATTTTTCATTGAAATTGAGAAAATTCCAAATGAAAATGAGAAATTGAGAATATCAATTTGAAATTGAGAAAATTTTAATTGAAATTGAAAAAATTCCAAATAAAATTAAGAATTTCAATTTTAAATTGAGAATATTCCGAATGATATTGAGAAAATTCCAAATGAAATTGAGAAAATTCAAAATAAAATTGAGAAATTTTAAGTTGAAATTGAGAAAAATCCAATTGAAATTGAGAATTTTTAATTTTAAATTGATAAAACTGAATTATATAATTTTTATTTTATTTATACGACAAATATAAGGATGGAAAAAAATAAAAATATAAAAATCGCAGTATTATTGACCAACAGGCATACCTTCCAGATCCAGAGCAGATTCATAAAACGTTGTAGTATTGTTTATGGCTCTACTGCAGTCTCCAGTAGTTATACATGTCTTAGAAGCCTTAATCACCTCTTCTAAAAAGGCAAGCCTCTGCTCTCTTACATTGGGGGGAATTACGTTACATGTATAACTACTGGAGACTGCAGTAGAGCCATACACCATACTACAACGTTTTATGAATCTGCTCTGGATCTGGAAGATATGCCTGTTGGTCAATAATACTGCGATTTGTATTTATTTTGATTTTTTCCATCAATAGGTGCGTTCGAGTACTTTTACAGTAAAATGCAGTAAATGAGTAAACTGCAAAATTTGCTCTCACAAAAAGCTGTTGGTCAGAAAAGTATGCGAACGCAAAATTTGTAAAAATTCGTAAAATTAAGGCAACAGCTGATGGCAAATAATTGTAGGTTTGAGAAATGTTTGCACTTTTCACTACTTAACTCATTTTCTTATCGGTACTCGATTAAATACTTTTTATAATACGAACATTTTTGTTTTTTTTTTTAGTTGATTTTGCTTATTTGTGTCGGCTAAATTTTATCAATAGTACATGAATACTTTTTTTACTATTGATTACTTGAAAAACAAGTGCTGTTCTAAGTACCCGACTACTTGACACTTTTACAACTTCAAAAAATTAACATAACAAAAAAAGTTAAAAAGTTGGTATTTAGCGATATAAATGATTAACAAACAAGTTTTATTAATTATATTTATTCACTCAAAGAAATAAATACTCAAGCTCGAGGTCATAAGCTTTTTAAATAATTTTTATTTATTTAAATAACTCCAATATCTCGACATTCCTTGAATATCATTATCAGGGATAATCTAAAAACAATAATATAAGTTTATTAAACATCAACACCTCGAGCTTGAGTATTTATTTCTTTGAGATTCCATAAAGAAAAGGTCGAATAAAACAAAACTAAAGCTTATATTTATTCACTTTTTGTTTTTATTTTAGTTTTATTTAATTTTTTCTTTTTTGAAACAATTTTTTCACAATATGTATGCTTTTTGTTTGTTTAGTAGTTTTACTAAATTTTACTACAAAAATTTCTGCAGTAAAAATTTGTAAGTACTCAGTCAAGAACTGTCATTTTACGCTCTCAATTTGTGTTCTTATTTACTGTATTTTGTGTACGCGAACGCAATTTAGTAAAATGCAGTAGATTTCAGTAAAAAATAGTAAAAACGTTTAAGTGCTCGAACGCACCTATTATGTTTATTATGTATGTTCGTTGTATGAATATTAAAAAAATTACATAGTTCAATTTTATATATAAAAATTTCTGAATTTCATTTGGAATTTTCTTAATTTCAAATTAGAATTTCCCAATTTTATTTAGAATTCACTCAATTACATTTGGAATTTTCTCAATTTCAAATTTAAATTCTCATTTTCATTTAGAATTTTTTCAATTTCATCTGGAATTTTCTCATTTTCAATAAAAACTGGTGTAGATTGAATTGTACCCCAAATATACTGTTAATATGAGTTCTGTTTGGCTTAAAAATATCTGAAAAATCGCTATTTCTAACCTAGCGCCCATACAATTATGCGCGCGGATTACCGATATCGCTCATTCCATATTAGCTAAGGAGTAATTGACTTCGGTGAAGGGTATATAAGTTTCGACACAGCCGAATAAAGCACTTATACTTGTTAATTCCTTTATTTCTAATTGCTTAGTTCAAAAAAAAAAGTAGAACTTACTGCATGTTGAAAAATTTTTTTAAGTCACACATCTTTCTTACCTGAGGAGAAAAAGAAAAGAAAGAAAAATAATTAGTGTTCAGAATTCGTACAATTTGCAAAGTTAAAAAGTTTCAAAGTTGAAGGATACAGGAAACCGTATTAAATGTTCAAATTCATTTAAGCTGTAACAATACTTTACACTGTCAGGCAAATATTTAAAGTCAGTGTTTGCATTAAATCGCAATTTTTCATTATAGTAATAACGATTCAAAAATTACCATTAATTTTTAATTTGAATGATTTTGCTGCGATTTTTGGCGACATAGATTATAATTAACTTAAAACCCCAAATTTTAAGTATTCGGAAATGGTACATTTTTTTTTGTTTATTAATTTGACAGTGGTGGGTAAAACATTTGCGCCTTTTGATAGTGCTTAATGTTTAATTTTATATATTTTAACCTTTTTGAAAGGCTTTATAATATCGGGTATCCCGGTATGATGTTAAGGACCTTTTACACTATAATGCTGAGTATTACTACATGTCAACATTTCAATTAAATCCAAAATGTACAACACTGTGAAAAAATTTATGAAATGTCAACAATACGTAAAGAAATTAAGCAGTCGTATGGCTCATACCATTTTTTTTTTAAATTTTTCCAAATGATAAGATTTTTCATTTTATCAGAGTTGTTTTTTTAAAAAGCACAAAAAGAAAACCAGGGATGGAAAATTTAAATTTTGTTTACAAAATTTACACTGTGATAAAAATAAATATAAAATTTCAAGGGCTTTCTTCGCCCATATATGTTGTAGAAATTAATTACACAGGGTACACAGCTGTGGTTAGCCCTAGGACTAACTCCATGGATGATCTGAACTACTGGATGACGAACAATGCGCTTTCCAAAAGCACGCCAGTGTGAGGGCAACCAAAGCGCCCAGCTTACAGTTTAAGTGCACAATCTGGAAAGACTATACATTCACCCCTTGTTTAGGAGCTAAAGCTATCTAACCTCCGCTGCTTTTGGAAAAATGCCATCAGCATCTGTTAGGTAGCAGCAGTACCTGGGGATAGTCCTCCCTCAGGCCGAGCTCTCCCACAAGCGGTGAAAAATTAACATTTAAGTAGGATTTCTGGGATATCCCTTCTCTTGGCAGTACACCACAACCACCGCGTGATCTCTGAAAGTATAAATAATTTTAACGAAGAAGGGAAACTTCCTTACATACAAACTTCCCGAAAGATAGAAAGAATTTCCCGCAGGAAATATACTAAAGGAGGCCTCAAAAAATAGTCAGTCCGGTGCTGTTCCACCGGAGGCTTCTGACTCTTATAGTACCGGATAGGATCTCTGGTCAGCGACGATCGCTAGAGATCGTATACAGCAAAATATACCAATGTTCAATTAACATGGCGCATTGTTGACTAAAAATCATATTAAATTTCTGCAAAATATGGACGTTATTTAAAATTATAATTGTTTTATATTCATTTAAATTAAGAAATGTTAAAATAACATTGTTCAATATTGAACACATAAAATGCTGTTTAACTTAGAAACAACAACAACACTACAAGAAAGAAAAAAATAATTTATTAAAAGATGAAAAATTCTCGTATTCTTTTTTGTTTAAATTATTAGGTTTAATACACCAAATTTTCAAAGTA
Organism: Pollenia amentaria; assembly: GCA_943735925.1. Taxonomy (NCBI): domain Eukaryota; kingdom Metazoa; phylum Arthropoda; class Insecta; order Diptera; family Polleniidae; genus Pollenia; species Pollenia amentaria. The sequence goes on along the minus strand of OX031010.1, from coordinate 173,227,932 downwards.
GAATGATGACGAAAACCATATCGGGATATTCAGTTGGTTTATTTTAATTGTAAATGCTTCTGTTAATAAAGGGGAATACAAAAAAAAGTGATACATGTGTATCAGCAAAATAAATAATAGTATTCTCTCGCTCCCTCTCTCTTTCTCTGTGCTTCCGTAAGAATTTAGAACTATTTAGATTCTATTCTATTCTATTCTTTATTTACTATTTAATATAACGTTTAGGAATTTTAATTCCTTTTCTACTTTGTTCTAATTATACATAAGCAATTTTTAATATGGACACATACTATTTATAATATCACTTGGTATGAAGGAAAAATTAGCATTAGAAAAAAACCTCTGATTTTTGTTAGTTAAGATAAAAGGCATTAAAATTACGCTGAGATCAACTCATTAATATATGCCAGGGATTTTAAAGTTGGTACAAGTGTTTTTTTTTTGTGGTACATTTTGACCTTCTAAAGTACCGTGGTGCTACCGTGACTCATTTGGTACAAATTAAAAATGTATCATTGTTCCCCCTTTATGAATTTTTAGTATAGCAAACAAATTATTGAGTCCTTTTCATTACATATATTTTTTTAATTATTATTGCTTTCATCAGGATTTAAAAAAAATCCTTCTTTTAAATTGCATTTTTAATTTATGCAATATGCACTTAAAATTATTAACATGGTTAATTTAGAAATGCAATCAGAAGATGCTCGAATACATGTATTCTTACAAAGACTAACTTTTTTGTTCCGCCAAATAGAACGTAATTTAATGAATAAAAAGTTTTTTTGGATGAATGTGATATATCTATCGTAGACCTTTACAAAAATCATGTGCCCTTTGAAGAAATTTATTGTGGAACAGAAGTGGATTTATATATTTCTACAAATGCAAAACAATTTTATATAAAATTTTGCGAAGTCAACTTTAATAACGAAGTTTTAATGTGGTTCCATAAATTTACTCCAGAAAATGTTATTTTATGATACGAAACAAGTAAAAAATTTGTTTTTAAAAGTATATTAAAAACGATATGTTTATATTGTATTAAAAAAAAAACTCAGCAATAAGGAAAATAAAATATAGTATAAATTAAAATAAATTAATTTTTTAAATAACGTTTTTGCTATATTTTTTTATGTTTTTTTTTTATTTGAAACAATTTATTTGACTTCATTATTCTAAATTGTTTGACCAATTTTTCGACCAAAAAAAAAAAAAATACATATGCAATTGTTAACAAAATTTTGGAAGAAGGAATATGCTTCACTAATTTTTAAATTAAGTTATGAATTTTAGTCGAACTGCTTGGGTTTTAATCTAAAGATAAATATATAATTATTCTACATTACCATTGTTTCACTAATTTTTATGTATTTTTGTATATCAAAGAACTTTTCTTATTAATGCACTTGAAATTTAACGGTTATATGATTCTTCTTTGGTAAACTTTTACTAGACCAATACATAAACTCATATGTATATATGGGAAGGTAGAATGGCAATGCATATAAAATTCAAATTCAAAGCCTACTATGATGAAAATATGATACGAAAAACGATTATATTCAAATGTATATAATAAATAATTATCATATAACAAATAAAAATATTGCATATACTAAAGCTTATTAATAATTCAACCGCTCGCATTTTCAACCCAAACGTTTATTTTTCAGATATAGATGGCACTTGCTGGGATTGAATGTAGAATAATATGTATTTAAATACAGTAAACTAGACGTTTCATTGTAAATATATAATAAATTACTATTAGGATAAATACTTGGATACTTATTGAAAATTCGATTAGAGATTTACTGCCAGGCCCACAACGTCGACAAGAACAATTCTTTCGCATTTTTATATATAATATATAATAATAAAAAACTGAAAATTGTTTTTGTTTTCCATATAAATATACGAAAGAAATGTTCTTGTCGACATTGTGGGCCAGGCAGTTAATAAAAAACAAAAAAAGACTTGATGGGATTTTAAAAAATTTTGTACATTCGGAAATTCGTGTATTATCGAAATAAGCAAAACATATTTTTATAATTCAGGAGGGGGGGATTTCCTTTTTTCACCCCCCTGAATCCGCTCCTGTAATGTATGTATGTTAATGTTAAGTTTTGTTTTTTTGTGTACAAATGAATTTTTATGTACTTTTTTTGTTGATTTAATAAATTTGTAAGAAAATGGTACCGTGAAGGTCCAAAATGTACATTTTTTTTTGGAAGTTGGTACCAAATTTAAAACCCCATTTAACATCCCTGATATATGCATATTCTGATGTGAGACATCGGGTGTTAAAACTTGAAGTCAATCTTTCAATGTTATCTCTAACGAGATCGATATTTGCGCGCTCATGGAAACGATTTGTTTAGTAGTGCCATTATAAATTGTAAATCATTTTCAGTAGCTTGTTTTGAGCTATTTGCAATTTTTTGATGTGACACTGGGCAGATGATGACCATACTGGTGCAGCGTAGAACATTAATGCATGGAAAACAGATTTTAATATTAATTTTTTATTCTCAATGCTCAGTTTTGAATTTCGGTTAATAAGAGAGTACAATATTTTTGTAATCTTATTTATCTTGTAATCTTATTTATCTATGATGTATGGGATGTGATTTTTAAATTTAAGTTTCTGGTCGAGTCTGACTCCTAAATATTTTGCACTACTTTCCTACATTATTCTGTTGTTCTTAAAATTTATTGAATTTTGTGGTAGAAAACATGCTTTTCGCCTTCTCGTAAAGTATATTGCATGTGTCTTTTGAGTATTGACCATTATTTTCCATTTCGTAAAAAAAATCGTGTATTTCTTTTAAAGCAGCTTCCAATTTTGAGATGACGTCAGAGGCATGTACGTCAGAGCACAGTAAAGCTGTATCATCAGCGAAGATTGAAGTTTTGCAATAACTTAGTGCCGGAAAATCCGGTGTAAAGAATTATTCATATGTTGCATGAAATTCACGTTGTTTCAACTTTAAATAACTTTCATTCAACGTGTTTCGTAGTGTTATTTTAATATCAATGTTTTTTTGTTTCTTACTTACTGGACTGTTAGATTAACATGAATAAGAGTTATTTTAAAAGAAAAAATGTTGCTCGCAAGTTATTGTTAAATCAAGTTAAATTAACATGAAGTAACTATGAAGCAAAATTATTACCGTAAAAATGTAAAATCAACCTTGTTTTCGATGATTTTAATCTGTTTTTTTCTGTGTGTAGAGATCTGTTAATTTTGAATATTTCAAATAGCAGGTATTTACTGCACCTGATTTCCGCGAAGGATGTAAAACCAAAAGGTGAAACCCCAAGAGCGAAACGGTACACCGAAGAAAATGTATGATAAAAGGACGATTGCATCAATTTTCTACTACTGAAGAAAATAACAAAAAGAGCTGTTGAATAATCTGGCGCCAGCACTAGAATAAATATGATTAAATATTAAGGAATTATTACATTTTAAGCTTTTAGTTTTTCACTTTTATTTATTTTTAAATATCTATTTAAATCACTACAAAAATTGAAGCGCTCCTAAAACATAATTAAACAAAAATACATACCAAGGGGAAAGGGAACTAACACCAAACTTGTCACGTGACAGTTCTAAAGTGATAGGGACCGGTTCTTGTTCTATCGCTTTATATGAACGTGACTTGTCACTTTAATATGGCGATCTCCTAGGAGGGAGCTAATTGGCACATTTTTTACACTTTTCAACAAGCCACTGAAATAACCCTAATGGACACAATCCATTCCGGTTAAAATAAGGCTTCTCGCAGATATTGTCCCGAGCGAATCATATTAATATGATAGATCTCTTTCATATAAAGTAAAATAGAGCCTGCATGACTAGTTTTATGCTAATTACCTTTCCTTTGGAGTAACTACACTTTAAACCCTATTCCACAAGCTCAGTGATATGTCTTGCTTTTCCCTAATGTATTTCGTTCCTGTTTATTATAATTTTGTGTTCGCTGGTCACGGGATAAGTGCTTTAAGAACAATTGACACAAATTTTCCGCAGGGTATATAATCCCTGCGGGAAATTTGTATCAATTGTTACAAAAGAGCTGTTCCTGGCATTTGTGAAAATAGAATAAGAACAAAAAGAAATAACTAATAACATGCGAAGAGAGAACTAATCATTTAACTGGTATATAAGATAAGAACAAAAAGGTGGATTTCTTAATTTTGTATTAATTTAATTTTAATATTTTTTTATATAAATCATTTTTTTTTTTATTTTTTAGGACCTTTTTTGTAACAGGTTCAGTATTCACCGGTGGTGTGATACATTTCATTGGGACTATTTAAAAATTTGTTCATAAAATTAATTATTTTTTGTTGGAATAACACCAAGGACTAGCATTGAAAAGATGTGTGACTGGTCAATTGGTGGCTATTAGTAGTTAAGTAACCCCCTCCAATGACAACCCCATGTAAAAGTGATAGGTCCCATTCATAGAAAATGTTAGAACTACCACCGGTCTCTGCCACCAAAGAACCTATCACGGGACTACTCTAGTGTCAGTTCGCTTCGTTCTAGGGATACTACATAAAAGTTAATAGATTTCGGTGTTGAATTATTTAAAGAGACATGACCGATAATGGACCAATAGTCAGAAAATCATTAAAAATAAGTTTTATTTTTAAAAACTTCGTTAATGGTTACATGTTATTCATTTCGCTTTTATATTTCAAATGGGGCATTTTGCGCACAAGTTTTTTTTTTTTGTAATAATCCTTCATCAACGCAGAGTCTCACATTTTCCTCAATATTAAGATTTTTTGTTAATATTTACAAAATTAGATTTTTTTTCTTAAGTTATATTTTCCCCATTAAATAGTTAAAAATGAATTTCATTCCAAAAATAGACATCATATTGACAATTGAAGCCATGACCCACTTAATATTTTATAGTCTAGCTGAAAATTGAATGAATTGGCCATCATTACAAAATCGTTGCAAAAATAATGTTTAATAATATCACTTTAATTTTGACTAGTTTCTTTTTTAAGGTAATTTATGACTTAAAAGAAAAAAATTTAAAAATCCGTAGTTGTTATTTTTAGTTACAATTGAAGAAATAAATGCACAAAAGTAAATTTAATTTAAAGTTGCTTTAAAGTTTAAAATTTAAATAGGTTAACAATGACAACACAATACGGTACCAAGTGTTGTCTTTGAAATTTTTTAAATTTAAAATGACCAGTGATGGTACAAATATCAAGATCATGTTGAAGCAGACCTATAAGTTTTAGTTTTGGATTTCGTTACTTCGAACGGAAAAAAAAGAAAATCGAGCAAATATACTCAAAGACAGAGTTTTCACGAAACAACATAATCCTGCATTTCATATTATTGTAAATTATTGTAAAATATAGGGGTTTTTTTTTATCTGCATGAGAATTTTAGAGAAAGAGATATTGTTGGAATGAATTTTTTTTATTATAATCTCGTGGATGAATTCATGTCATTTTTATATTTTTTTTAAATATGATTTCTGGCATATGTCCGCCGTGGCTACGAGTTACATGGTCCACTCAATCAGTTAAATTTTTGATTACTTATTCCAATAAATCTGGCTGTATGGCCTCAATGGTGCCTTGAATATTGGCTTTCAATGCTTCAAAAGTTGTTGGTTTGTCGGCCTAAGCCAATGACTTAATATAGGCCCATAAAAAGTAATCCAGAGACGTTAAATCGCACGCACGAGGTGACCAGTGAACAGTGCAACTTCTAGAAATAAAGTTGTCATCAAATTGGTTTCGCAATAAATCGATTATAAAGAGAGACGTAGATATTTGGTTCTCGTTGGAGCCAAATGTCGTTGATGTTTAGTTGATTATTTTTTAAAAACAAAAATTTAGACAGCATGGCTCGATTTATTTTGACTGAATTTTTGTTTGCAGAAGTTAATCAGCTCAACGACATTTGGTTACAAAAATATGGCGCAAATTGCCATACAGCGCACAAAGTAATATATATATAGCAAAATCAATTTGGTGATAACTTTATCTATCGAGGCAGTTACGACAGTTCCTTGCTCATTTCGAAAGGGCGTGTAAACCGCACCAAATAGTTAATTTGCATAGTTCTGATCCTACTGAACCGATAGTGCTGGATTTCAATCTTCTTAGGGTAATTACAAGGAATTTGAGACCAAATTTTTTCTTTGTTTTGCGTTTTTCGAAACTGAGCGTATTTTCGGCAGACGGACAGACATACGGACATGGCTAAATCGACTAAGAACTACTCAAGGGTTCAGATTATATACACTTTATGGGGTCTTAGATATATAATATAGTTTAGTTTCACACTGAATGACATATAATGATATAAAGTGATTCAAGTAGAGATACTTTTTTTAATAGCCTTTTTTTGACACATCACGTGTGATTCGTGTCATGCTGTCATGTTATTTTTGTTTAGTATTGTTTGGCATTTCATAATGGAAAGACTTACGCCTGAACAACGTGTACAAATCGTTCAACTCTATTACGAAAATTCACGGTTTGTAAGGAATGTGTTTCGTTCACTTCGCTCAACTTATGGTCAACATAATCGGCCTACTGAGCGTACTATTCGCAACACCTTCATCCATTTTGAGACCAAGAATTCATTATTGGATAATATTCGACCGAATAGACCACGTACAGCACGCTGTGAAGAAAATATAGCGGCCGTAGCTGAGAGTGTACACGAAGACCGTGTAGAGTCGATTTGGCGCCGTTCGCAGCAACTCGGACCGTTATCGTGCCGTGATAACCGACTATTTAATGCCTGAAATTGAAGCTCGTCATCTCGGCGAAATTAGGTTTCAGCAAGACGGCGCCACTTCCCATACATCGCATCAATCAATGGATTTATTGAGGGAACACTTCGGTGAGCACATAATTGCACGTTTTGGGCCGATCGATTGGCCACCAAGATCATGTGATATCACACCATTAGACTTTTTCCTGTGGGGATATGTAAAGTCTCAAGTTTATGCGAACAAACCTGCTTCGATTCAGGCCTTGGAGGAAAACATCAGGCGTGTCATTCGCCAGTTACCAGTCGAAATGCTCGAACGAGTCATCGAAAATTGGACTCAACGGATGGACCATCTGTGATGTATCAACGGCCAACATTTGATAGACGTAATCTTCAAAAAATAAATGCCAAAGAGTGTTCTTTCCAATGATAATAAACATTTCCCATTAAATTTGAACTTTCTGTTTTTTCTTTAAAAAAGTAGGGAACCTCGAAATGGATCACCCTATATATAGTTTCACACGGATTAACAAACTTAGTTACCCTCATTCACCACTAGCGGTGGTGGAGGGTATAAAAAGAGTTACAAGTTTAATGAATCATAACGTTACTTATGCGCCACCCTGTACAATAACTACGACATGTCCAAAGTCCGTTGTTGGACTTCGTTATATTCGGGTGATTTGTAAAGTTTAACGATTCTGAATCAATAACATTTGCTAGTAGTTTGGAATAAAAAGACTGCAATAATTTTGCCGCTCAAGCAACTTCCAATCAGTATAATTGAACACTTTTGCCTTAAAAACCACAACTAGAACTCTGATGGACATGAGGACTTTTTAAGCGTATTCACCCATTTGTTTCGAAGCCCGCACACATTTATTTTAATATGAAGTTTGACATATCTCTCACATATAAAAAAAATTTTTCCGAAGAAACAGTTTGTTCGTAGCCAATGGTGAATCCGCTTTAAGTCTCAGACAACTCATGTACCTCTTTCTCCTTATTTTCAATACAAATTATTATAATACGTTTTGCAGTTTTATCGAAAACCATAACCACCAAAAAATCTTTTGTTGTATCTGCTATATAATAACCTAAACAATGAGTTTATTTTGTTTGTTATCCAACAACATTCATGTTTGGGTTATTGCCACCAAATATTTCCATCTTTTCGTTTCGTTTTAGTGTTTTAAACTATTTTAGGTTTTTTTCACTTCAAATGTATTCCACATTTACTTATTTGCAATACTGCTACAGCTTTGAAGTACATGCTTTAAATATTTTTTTTTTTTAAGTATTAAATCAAACAAGAAACCGCAACAAAATATTGAGTTCTGTTAATAAAGTGTTATGCACATAGAGAAAAAATGTTCGTTAAATTGTATTCTACTCAAAATGAAGCAGTTTCTTTACTGAAGGCCATTATTTTTTAAACGATATCGTTTTTAAAATCCAGTCAAACTAAGTACTTGTCCAAAGAAATCAGGTTATTTTTCAATTATGATTAATAAATTTTCAAATGTAGGTATATTTAAGCTTTCTCCAATGAATTTAATGTTAAAATCAAAGTTTTGTTCCAGCAACTAAATCATATGTTGACTTAATAAAAAAGAAAAAAAAAATCTTTGTGTAAGAACCCATTCTTTTTTAAAAGTTTTTAAACAGATTTTAAAAGTTTTTGTGTAAACTTTTTCCTTCTAATTCTACGAATACTTAATTTTCCAGTGTAATTGTGCCAGACTAATCTTAAAGACGAAACCAAAAAGTCAATACAGCCAATGAAGCTTGTGGTCTTCTTGTAGTTATTTTTACGAACATTCGTTGAACTTGTTGTTAATGTAATTTTTTATGTATTTTTTGCTATTGCTGCTGTTCATTTTCAATATTTACAGAGAAAGAGATGGAAAAAGATACATACGTCATTATATACACAGATAGATATTGAAACAGATACATCGAAAGACGGAAGGACAGACAGATTTTTAAGTAACTAACAAACCAACTAAATGTATCTTATAGTTTGTCAAAGTGTTTTATTTGCTTAGACAAATGAACAACAAACTGTAGAATACAACTACAGACATAACAACACATGTAATTAAGTTATAGTGCTTAACCCAATAAACATTTTTTTTAAGCTTTTAAAGAATTCTGTCTATTCTTGAATTTTTTTAAATTTTTTTTCAAAATTTTTCAAATTTATGATTTGAGAAAAAAGTCAATGATTTTTGAGGAGATAGTGTGGTTACTATTAAAACATGTCAAATCAACCTGTACGTGAACGTGGGTTCAATTCCCGGTCGATCACGAATAAAAAATTATCCATATATATTAATTCATTTCATGTTGTAAAATTCCTTTCTTAATAAAAATAATTTAATGAAAATTAAATTCAATGAACTTTAGCCTGATTAAAATATAGAAATTTGGATTAAAACCCATTAACAGTTCAATAAATTAACCACAATACTAACTGCCAGGCCCACAATGTCGACAAGAATATTTCTTTCGCATATTTATATTGAAAACAATAATAAAAAACTAAAATAAAATTTTTTTTTTTTCAATATAAATATTCGAATAAACTGTTCTTGTCGACATTGTGGGCCAGGCATTAAAAAAACAATTTGAAAAGAGACGTTTTAACATTTGAATTTTAACAGTGTAATCAATATCAACTATTTTCTTAAACCATTCTCAAACCAAAAAAAAAAAAAATAAAACATTTAACAAAAATCACTTTTAAAATTATAGATGATCTATTTAATATTAATACTTTACAGTCAAAATATAATTTGAGAAAAAAAATATAATTCTCAAACCTTTGATTAATTTAAATTTGGTTTCAATTTCGATTACATGATGATTTGAAAAAAAATTTGATATCAAATCATTTTTTCAAAATATTTTGATTAATTAAAACTACAATTGGTATTTCAGCTGAGATAAGAAATGTTTAATCTTAATTCTTCCACACACAGAAAAACTTTTCAGTCCTTTTTTTTATCAATTAAGAAAATTGTTTGAAGAGTATTTCAATTTAATGAATGTGATTATTAAATCAATTATTGGTTTATTTGAAAAAAAAAAAATTAAAATATAATTTTGATATAATTAACATTTAAGTTGTTTTGGAATAATTTTTCATCAAAATATTCTTTAAATAACAAAAACTCTTAACTGATTTTTTCGCTTAAAATAAAATAATTGAAACTTGTAGAATTGTTTTTGGGAATTGTCAAAACCTGATCTACATATATTTAATTAAATCAAATTACACAGTGTCTGAAATGGCAGTTTTTTGATTATTTTTTTAAAATTAAAAATATCATTTATTGAAAACTAAATTCACAATTTATCATTTTTACAATTTTTAGTAATCAATATAATCATTTTGGTAATAGGTACAAAATCAAAAAATTGTTTGCTGGATTCTATGAATTTGGTGATTAAAATCAATTTTTTTTCTGTACAAAACTTTAACGACTTTGCGATTTATTTCTCTTTGGTATTGAATATAAATTTCAGGTGGACGAAAGTTTGACTTAAATTTACTTTAGTTAATTTATTATCGTCCTTAAAGAGCACCACATACATATCAAAATACTCATCGAGCGTTATGATAGTATTAGTGAAAATGTGTTTAGATGTATGACACAAACAAAGCTCGATGAAAAATCAAACCAATTAAGATATTACGTCAATCACACGTTTGACATCAAGCAATTTTATATTGTATGGCAGGGATGTTAAAGTTGGTACAAATGTACTTTTTTTGGTACATTGTGACTTTCTAAAGTACCGTGGTACTACCGCGACTCATTTGGTACAATTTAAAAATTTGTCGTAATTCCCCCTTTTTGAATTTTTAGTATAACAGACAAATAATTGAGTATTTTTCATTGCATTTATGTTGCACAACTAATCGTTAATGTAATGGGCGCTAAATTATGCTAAAAAGCTAAAAACATTTTCCAAAAATGCTAAATAAAATCCCAAGTGCAAAATAAAATTTTGCAGCTAAATGCAAATTTTTAATGCTAAATTTAGCTGCAAAAATGCCAAAATGGCCACACTGAACATGTCTAACAGGCAGTGTGTGGCCATTTTTGGCATTTTTCCAGCTAAATTTAGCATTACAATTTTTTTTAAACTGTAACATTTTCATTTAGCACTTGCTATTTTATTTAGCATTTTTATAAAATATTTGTAGCCTTTTTTAACATTATTTTCAAAATTTGGACGAATAGTTTTATTGGTTTTTCTTAAATGTTTTTATAAGTACCCAAAATATAATTTCGTATGAAAGCAAATAAAGGGAATATTAGCAACGCCCTCATTATGTTGATTGTGAAAATAATTTGACCCATGATATTACGATATTATAGTGCAAGCAAATTTGACTTTGTATTTAGATACAAATTCTAAAGTGTAAATGTTTGCAAACGTTTTTTGCTCTTAATTGCTGAAAAAAATAATAATTTTAAAACGTCAACTTTTCTTAAACTATATGAAATAAAATGATCTAAAAAATTTTGTATAGCATATAAATAAAATTGTTTCAATTTTGTAGGTATCAGAGGTTTGCGGAGCCCCTAAATATAAATTTTAATCTCAACCACCTGTGCCACATATTTATGTATATGTATCTGATGTTTTACCAAAATCTTCCCACTTGTTTAAATATAATCATTTAAATCTATTTCGTTAAAAAAATAAATTACTAAGATCTGTTTAGTTTAGTAAAATTTGATAAGTTTTTAACAAAAATCTTTAAAAAAAATGTTGCATTATTTTTATCATTAAAAAAATAATTTTTAGCATTTTTTGGTCTTGTCTAATGCCAGATTCAGCTGTAACAATTTTTAAAATCTGGCCACACTGCTAACAGGTTAGTTAGTAGCAGCGTTGCCATATATATTTAAAAAAAAACTTCTTATATCTGAAAAAAAAAATTTTTTTCAAGAAAAAACTTGTTTTTACAAAAGTGCTAAATTTTTCAAAGAAAACACAAAAATTTATATGGAATTCATTTTGTTTCAAAATTAAATAAAAAATACAAAAAAATGTTTTTGGAATTCATTTTGTTTAAAAATATAGAAAAAAATAACTAAAAATGATTTGTTTCTTCTTAACTAATAAATTAAGTAGATTACAAGGAAATAATTATTAAAAACCTAAAAGGTGCTAAAACTTTAACATGTTTTAGAAAGTCATCATTAAAACAACTTTAGAAAGGTCAACATAAAACTTTAAAGAATAACCTCTAAAGTCCATTATCAACTTTAGATAACTTATATGAATCTAGTGCTAAAAATACTTCAACACCTAAAAATATAGTTGGGCTATTTTAGGTAGGAAGGAGTAAACACAACTAAACACTGTTTCAATTATAAAGGTCAGAGAAAATATATAGGAAGATGGCTTAATTGCACAAAAACACTTAAGATTTTCATCCAATATACTGCAAATTTTATATTTTGTATTTATAAAAAACTTTCATTAATTTATAAAAAACTTTATATAAATAAAAAACTTTTTTGCATCTCAAAAAACTTGCAAAAAAGGGAAAACGTGACAAATGGCAAGGCTGTATAGTAGTGAAATTCTCTCACTATCTCTTTCTCTCTTTGGAGGAAATCCGGATTAACCGTAAAATTGATACCGTTTCGACTTGATGTAACTACGGATGGACTGAATTTTCTTTTCAGTGTTAGGTAAAGAAGAAAAGGTTGGATTTTTCATCACACTTAATTTGTCAATAAAGAAATTTATTTGCTGGGTGAATATGTTGAGGCGGATGAATGTATGGGAGAATATTTGTAGACACATCCACTTACAATTTAAACTAACAGCCATACATACATACATATATACACATGTATAGTGATAAATGTTTGTGTACTTTCAATACATTGTTGAGATACAGATGCAGAAAACGGAAAAATGGGGTCTCTTGTCTTAATATTGCTGTTGTTATTGGAGTTGTTTTTTCAAATATCTTGTGCTGATGCTGAAGACTATGACAATGTTTGAATGAAGAAGACGAAGTGGTTGTCTGTCTGTCTGGCTGTGTGATTATGTTTCCATTTAACTGTGGCCGACGATATGAAACGAAATAACTAGAAATATACCAGAAACGTGTATGGCTGTTTGTAAGCCTTACAACTAAAATGCATTTGATGAGTATCTTTCTTGTTAGTTATGAAGAAAAAAGTTGTGTACTACAACTAAATACTTTTTCACGATGGTTGTATTTTCCTATTTTGACAAAATTTCCGATAAGATATGACAAATATCTTTCAAATGCATGTGTCAGTGATGCAAAAGAAACTATTAGAGTGTAAAAGTCTTACATGTTAGTTTTCGAGGTTCTTAAGCTTTTTTGTTCTTTTGGGGGGTTTTATTGGCCTTTTTAATACATTTTTTTATTTCGTTTTCTTTTGTGGTTTTATTATTGATGATGGGACATCAGATACTACTTAGAAATACATGGTATCTTAATAATTGCGTGTATGGCTTTTTCTGGATATGAAATGTTTGTAATGTTTTTTTTAAATGGAAACATTAAAAAGAAAATCATGTTAGAGGTTTAAAGGGATTTGTTATCAATAAGTAGGTGATTTGTAAAATCGAGCCCGAGAAAGGCAAACAGGAGATGACAGGAGATGAGTTTTTATTATTTTTTTACTAAGCAGTGCAATACTTAATTTGGATTTAGATAAGCTTTTTCTCTGCAGCGGTAAAAATTCAAAAACTGTGAATTTGTTCGTCATTGTAACAAGTACTTATAACCAATTTGCAAAGAAAAAACTTAACTACAATAAATTGTCGCTTACGATATAATCGCAAATAGAGATCGAAATGTAAATACACTTTCGCCGTAAACAAGAAACAACATTACAAATAGAAAATCGTAATGATGTCTGTAGGGTCTGTTGTGGATATGCCTTACTCCATATGTGGAAATTTTGTTTTCCCGTTAAGCCAGGAATGAGCCTCATTTCCGAACACAATTTTGCGACAAAACATCGAATCGAATCGATAACTGATTTTCAGTTATAGATGCACGTTGTTTCAGCGTACATCTATTCAAGATGATTTTCCGGAGTATAATGATCACAAATGTAAAAGGTGAGCGCCGTATGACAGTTCGTTGGACAGATGTGGAAAAGATTAGCATGAGCACCTGCCGTATAGGCCTTATCCCATGGCGGATCTTATCCACTTGGGTGACAAACAAGGCGTTTACCATCCGATCCCGTGCTTGAGTGCAACCAGCACTTACAGGTAGCAATTTGAGTGTATAATCCGGCAAGAACTTGCACATGCTCCTAGTTTAAAAGCTGGAGATATTTTACCTCCGATGCTTTTGGAAAAATGCCAGCATCAGCCGTTGAGTAGCAGCAGCACCTAGAAATTGTTCTCCCTCATACCGAAATCTTGCACAAGTGGTAAAAATTCTTAGTCAGATTTTCAGGATATCTCTTCCGGCGGCTTTGGGTTTAAACCACAATCGCCGCATGATCCCTTAAAGTGTCCCTTCATAAAAAAGCATCTATCCGTTGAACTCCTAGCCCGAAGCTACCAGAGGTTAAGCTTACACCTCTGGAAGTACTAATTATCAGGAAGGTAAAGCCTCAAAGACAATCATCCTAAACAAACATTTCCCGCAAGATACATACAATGGAGGGCTTAACCAATGGTCATTTGCCTACACATCGGGGGGACTCCCGTGGCACCAAATCGGGAACTCTGGTCAGCCTTCTGTCTCAAGACATCACGAAGACTTCCGGAAGATGCTCAACTGTGAATCTATGCCGGATTCCAGATATCACTGAACATGATTTTCCCCGGATTATGCAACACCAAAAGGTGAAATATCTCTTAGATGATATCTACACCTCCAGAGGGAGTTCGTTTGACATCTAACTTTTTCTTAAGTTGTTTCTTTTACTTTGCTAGAATAAATATGTTTTTGAAATATTTGACAAGATATTTCGAAAAACGCTTTTTTATATATTTTATAATTTAGCAATCAAAAATTATATTTCGATCTCGAGACAAATCTCTAATAACTGAAATGTTTTTACCAAGTTTCAACTCACTACTAAAATTTCCAAGAAAACTTAATTTTAAATCTCTAAGAACTGTGCAGTTAACTGACAACCTCTTACTTTTCCCAATTGTACTAGACTTTACTATAAACATTTTTATTCGAAAAAAATCTCTTTTTAAACATTTAAATATTTAACTGTTGTTTGTTCTACCATAAACACTAAAATTAATTTTTATTTTTAGAATGGCATTATAATGATTCGAAACGAACAGGGTTAAAATTTTGTCAGCCTTCTTGATGATTATGGCACTAAAACTTGTTTACTTAAGCACTTTTAACCTAAAGCTGCTGTCGACGGTGCTAAAAAACTTGTAAATTAAAATGACATTAAATAATTAAATCTTAAATTTATTTAAGTGCACAAAACTTTATGCAAAAATAAAAAAATTAAGATATTACACTGCAAAAAAAAAATCACAAAATAATTACCAACAATTATAAACCAGTTTGAATGAAGTCTTAGCAAAAAATTAAACAAATCAGGTAAGAGTTTGGACTTAGTCAATGAGTGAGTGATAAATTAAAAAAAAAAAAACTTGCATGCGTGCAGCCATTGTATTTTCAATACATACTGAAATATGAGAAGCAGCAACTCTGGCTTTAAAGGAAGAGGCAAAAAAAAAAAAAGTTGCACAAATTGCTAAAAAAAAAACCATAATTTTGCATTGAATTGCAAACCAAAAAAATCTAAAAAAGAAATCATATGAATACAACACAACCGCAGTAAGATAAAAAAAAAACTGTGAGGTGAAGCGAGAGCGCAAAACACATTAAAATCGCTCACGTGGATTTGCATAAAACTAAAATTGATGCAGCAGCAAGTTTGTGGAAGAAAAACAAGTTTAATTCATAATAAAGACAGACGGACGGACGGACAAAAAACCACACATTTTTCTACTATCATGCCACATTGCTAGCAATGGCAACATACTCGTGCAACTTACAATAGCAGCACCAATAATAACAAAAGCCAGTTGGCAAAGACAGTTTAAAAAGCTCACCAACCTCTCGAACAAGTTACAAAAGCAAGCAAATAAAAAAAGAATTGAAAAGACTCATAAAAAAAAACGTACAACTTCACCACACACCACAACAAAATGATGAATCAACCAAAAAAATCTTTGGTGAACGAATCCACAAAATAAAAAAAAAAAAAAGGAACGAAACCAAACTGAATGTATGAAGTCAGCATTATGGCAAAAAAAAAAAAAAAAAAAGATTTCACTAATTTAAAGTTTTAAAGGTGTTTTTTTAATTTTAGTTCTTCTAGTTGCAAAAAAAATTAGAAATTTCAAATTTTGAATTTAAATAAAATAATAGAGAATGTGTTATATGTCAGACTCGATAGCTCTTATTTTAGGATCTTTAGTTTAGAAAATAGAACGCTCAGAGCTTTAATGAAAATCACACACACTTATCTCTTAAAAACAATGCCAACAAGCTTGAAGGTTTGATTTTAAATTGAAAATTACTCGAAATTAAATCTTTTCTCAAACGACAAACGTTTGAAAATGTTTTGAAAATCATAGCATTCTTAGCAAAAAGGGGAAATTACTCGTATTTTCAAATTTAGAATGAATTTATTTTCAACTTGCTTTCAAACGTTATTCTCAAATGTTTTTCAAATGAAGATTGTAATACAATGCGGACCATATTTCAAAAAAATAAATTTAAGAGTTAGTGATGCAGAATTGTTCGTTTTTCTTGTTTTTCTTTATATTTGGGGTATTCACAAGGTGGTGCTATCATGGTTTATTGGCATAATGTTCTAACATTTTACAATGGTTTAAAAATATTGTTGTTGGTTTGTAAACAAAAAGTGTCTTAAATAAATAGAACGTTGCTTGCTATGTTTATTGTGCTGTCGTAATTAATAGCACATTAAATTATGAGGGGTTGCTCACAACAGTCGTATTTTTTTATGTTATTATTTTAAGACATATGACTTAAAATCCCCCAATTGAGTAAAAATTCATCTTGAAATCTTTAATACTTTCCCTGTTTGAAGAGAATGCTTTGGATTTTTTTTTAAGTGGTACGAGCACATCAAAAACTGTAAACATGTTTTAGGCCCAACCATAATATGCACAAGTTAGCTTAAAGTACTGTCAAAAATTACCGAAAGGTCTGTCAAATGCATGAGAAGATTAAAAGAGACTTTAAGATGGCCATAATGTACTTACATAAACCTAAAATCCATGTTGCATATTTGTGCAATGTTTGGTTTTCTTGCGAGTACTTCAACTAAAGAAGTACCAAAAATTACAGCCCTGTATTTGTTTATTTTATGTTTTATTTAAATTGCAGCAACGTCTTAAAAAGAAAAAATTGGTGATTGTTGTACATACTTTTTAATAAAAAAATATTTAGCAAATTAAAATATGTAAAATTCCTCTTTTTTTATATTTTTGTTTTTCTTTTTCCATTTCAATTTATTTTACACAAACAACTGATTCCGTACGGAATGTGCTTAAGCAAATGACATTTGACTAAACTTAACAAAAAGTTTCATTAAGTACATTATAGTTGGCCACATATCTTTTATATGTATTCCCACAGTTGCTTAAGTTGACATAAGCGGCCTCATGCATATTATGGTTGGACCTTTATTTCGAAATGCATTTTTTTTTTAAGTTATGACGACGCACAGTGGCTGAAAATCGTCTTTCATCAGGCACAAGTCTGTCATTTTTGAACCGATAGTATTATTTTTGCTGGGGAGAAGATTTCTTGAGCTTTTTTACAGTTTAAATTTAATTTAAATCGGTTTAGCAGTTGTTGCTACATTTAAGGTCAAAGTTGAACTTTTGATGTTTTTTATCAGTTAGTATGCAAATGCTTTTGAATGAAAGGGAGATGTTTTTAAGTGCACTGTTTTAAGAACATTTTAATCCACATAACTGCTAAATTTCATTATGATATCTTTATGAAATGTCAGATTTATGGAAAGTCAAATCTTAAAATTACTATTTGTTTACTCATATTGAAAGCTCTTTCTTTCATTTACACTAAAAAAAAAAGAATAATTTAACCCCCATATTCATAAAAAATATTTTTGATTAATAAAAAGTCTATTAAACAAGTTTTCATAGAAAATTCGTTTCATAAACCTGCTATAAACCTAAAATATTTTTTATGAATATGGGGGTTAATGTTTAATATTCCATGAGTCTGACATGGATAGAAATATCACAATGAAATTTGGAGGTTATGTAGACCGAAAAGATCTTACAACAGAGGACTACAAGGCAATCCCATTTTTGATTAAGAAATACCCCAAATTCCCAATCCCGGAAAAATGCTTTTCAATCAATCATAATTTAATTCTGATCAAATTTACAAAAATTTAATTTTTTCTAAAAAAACATAAAATATTTGTTTCCACCAGCATTTGCCACATCCACAAGTACCAATATTTCCACCCCTTAAGTGTTTTTTTTTTTCGACTATATTCGAAATTACATTGTACTCTGTTTCTGCGCTCTATAACTGTACTACTACTATCCTACTAATACACTCCTGTTCAATTTATTACACCCATATAATATTTATTTATTAGCGCGCCTTATCTTTTGATATTTTATGGGTAGAACAAAAAATTTACCCCTAGCGGATAGAGTATTTAATTGGACTCAAAAGCATATGAAAATATTTTAAATGTAAAGTGCGATGGCATTTTTAGGTTAATTTTTTTGGAAAAATTAAGAAAATAAGGTGTAATTTTTTGTTCACTTGAGTATACCCACTTGATATTTTAAAGTCATTATTTCCATATTTATTTATTGGTTTTGAAGTGAAGCGGAACCCCTTAAATCGATGTGTATTTATCGTTAAACTTTTCCTGCCGTGCCGATATGGTATGGGGTGCTGTTACGTACTATGGAACAATCGAATTACAATTTCCAAGCGGTAGAATCATTGGAAAACCTATGAATATATGCTAAATAAGGCTTTTACAGATGAAAATGGAATTTTTGGGCCGATTCCTTGGACTTTCCTTGGCAGGCTAATGCTCCTACACATAACGCCAGAACTGTAAAAGAATTTATTTCAAGCCAAAACATTCGTCTTCACTCTTGGCCGCCTTATTCAACTGATTTAAATATATTTGAAAATATTTGGGGATCGCTTACCCCGAAGGTATATGAAGGAGGAAGGCAATTCAATGACAAGAAGTCACTTATTAAAGCAATTGAAGAATGTTGGCAAGAAATTTCAATAGACTATTTAAAGTCACTTTATAATTTTGTAATTTTATATTATATAAAAAGATTTCCTGAAGAAGATTACCAACGGAAATCGAAATATCGAAAAATAAATAATATTTTAATTGATTTTTATAAAAAAGTGACCTAAAGCTTAATTAAAAATATATTAAAATATAATAGTCACATTATGACCCAATAAAATATCAGTTATTTGAAGTTCTTGTAAATCGTGGAGGACACACGCACTACTACGTTGTTTTTAATATTATAAATAAATTAAATTATTAAAAATATTCTTGTAAAACAATGAATAAATAAGATTTAAGGTCAAATTATTTAAATGGGTATGATCAAGTGAACAAAAAAAAAACACTTTATTTTCTTAATTTTTCAAAAAATTATTCTAAAAATACCATCGCACTTAACCTTTAAAATACCCACAAAATATCAAAAGATATGGCGTGCTAGGTAAGAAAAATTATGTGGGTCCAATCAATTGAACAGTTGCCCGTTTCTGTATTTCTCGCATCGTAATATATCCCGCATGAAACAAGTAAATTATTACAAAAACAGTGAAATATGAAACAAAAAATGGGTTTTCTCACATAAGTGTTTCTGTATCTTTACTTTGCGAGATTTATCTGTCATTTCAATAATTTTCCAGCAATTATTGGAAGGATGTGAGAAGAAGTGTTTCTGTAACAATATTTTGCGAAAGATTTCTCACAAGAACTGTCAAAATAAATCACATTTGAAATTTATGCAAAAAAAATAAAATTTTAAAAAATGGAGCCCAAATTATCCGAAAAAATAATTATGTATATACATATACACATGTATGTACATAAGAATGTGTATTATTTTTTTTTTTAATTTGAAAATAAAGAATTTAAATGATAAAAATAAATAAAACACAATTATTATATTTTGTTATTTTAATTGCAGGGCTGACAGATAAATTTGTGAAAAAAATCGTTAATGTCCTAAGAAAAAATTAAAAAAATCATCTTTTTTGTTTTAAAAAATCGGACAATTTAAAATTAATTTTGACAAATTTAGTTCGATTTTAATTAAAATATAGTGAAAAAAAACATAGTTAAAGTTCATGGGTATTTTATACATATTTTATACACACATACTTAAGCTTGAGGTCTATTTTTATAAAATGAATTATTTTATTTTTTCTTTAATCCGATAACAATTTAAAATTTCAGTTTGTTTTTTTCCCTGAAGAAGTCACACAAGGCGGGACAAAATATTATATTGAACTAAAAATAAAATTTTTGGTCAAAAAAAAGACAAAAATTTCCTTAGTGCATTGACTGAAAAATGCGGTAATAGTTTAATGTTTTGATCACAAAAACAAATGTATTAAATAATCCAAAGAAATACAAATTAAGCATTTTTCCCTCGACATTTTTCCGATACATTTTTTAGGGAACAGACAAACAATTTCGAGGACAATTTTCACAATAGGGGTAAATGGTAAAATTTAAGCTGCCTTGTTCCTAAAGATATCTTTTTTCTGTGGTGCCTAATACACAAGTATATAAAAATATTTAAAATTGTTTTATTTGGAAAACTGAATAATATCGTCACTAGAAAAAATCAGCAGATCGGTACTTTGCCAATTTCGGAACAAAAAGTCGTCAAAATTACGATAAATCGTCAAATCTGGCAGCCCTATTTTTATTATCTCTATTTCTTTCGTTGACTTTTCGCTTGCATTTGACTCTTAAGGGCATAATAAACCACACAAATTGCTTGGCAAACATGCACTTTGTTCTTGCTTCTGTTTGGCAATAAACGGCACAATCTTATCTCGTACAAACATAAATTTTTCATTTTGGTTTTGTTTTCAATGAATGCAGACGACGATTGTGCTGCGGCAATTTTGCTCGCGATTTGTTAAAAACGGAGAAGAAATAAAAAAAAATAAAAATAATTTGGAGTAGAGAGTGGCTTAAGTAACAAGCTGTTTTGGGGAAACAATGCTACTAAAAAAATTAGAATTTACGGCTGAAATTGATTTTACTGCTTCTTCTTCTACGTCTTTACTCTGCAAAGTTTTCGCTGAAATGATTACTTTTAGCACTAGACACCACAAAAAGTTTGACAAATATCTAACATGTCTGCCAAATATTAAAAATTTTTAATATTTCTGCAAACATTGCTTCAAATGTTTGTCCAAACAGCAAACACCCCAATAAACAACACAAAATATTTGTACAAACGTAAAATTTTGACATGTTTGCCAAGCTATTTGTGTGGTTTATTATGCCCTTTAATTACTGAAAGTATTCCAGTAAAAACAGAATCTGTGTTGTTGTTCTCGCATTTAAATACAGAAACACTTTTTTCTCACAAATCGAGAAACGATGAAATTTTTTGTTTCACACTTCTTGTGAGAAATTTTGCGATGCGAGAAATACAGAAACGAGCTACAGGAGTGTATAAAAACAAAAATTTCGATCCATTATTGATAACCAGAGAAGACAAATTTGCTTTTTTTGCTGTTTTGCTTCTTTTTTGCTGTTTTTGCCCATTTTTGCTTTTTTTGCTGTTTTTGTTATTATGGTGCTTATTTTGCTTTTTTCCTATGTTTTTGCTGTAAAATAACTTTTTTAACATAATTTTTACGTAAAAAATATTTCTTTGACAAAACATGAGAAAAAAAATAATTGACAACTTTTTTCTGGGTTAAGACAAATATATGTTAGTTGTGGACTCAACGTTTTTGGGCCAAATTCAATACGCTTTATTACAACTATTGCATCCTGAAGTTTTTAAAGTTGAAAAAGATTGGCTTTTTTGTAATGTGTGTTCGAGTTAAATTAATAGCGAAAAAAGTGCAATGTGGAGCAACATTTTAGTACAAAAAACACAAATTAGCTGCTTGCCAAGAAAATCGTCCACAAAAACTTATAACGGAATTTCCTGTTACTATTACTGCTAATACATTTCACGAAGATATATGTAAATTTTTGTTGGAGACCAATATATCAGTAAAAAAAGTAAAACATCCCAGTTTCAAAACATCTTTCAAAAGTACGCCAATTTGTCAGTTCCAAATGAAAGTTCGATTCGAGGTAAATACATACCTCAAATGTATACGGAAGCTTTGGGAAAAATGCGTGAAAAGGCTAAAGGTAAATATATATGGATTTCTGTTGATGAAACAACAGACAGTGAACAAAGATATGTGGCCACTTTATATTTGGTATTTTAAATGACGATGTTAGAAATAAACCTTTTTTATTGAACATGGGTGTTCTCGAAAATGCAAATGGGGCTTCTATTGCAATTTTCTTTAACGATTCATTACAAATTTTATGGCTTGATGGTAAGTGAATATTTGATTCATAATTTTTTTTTATATTTTTATGTTTTTTTTTTTTAATTTAATCTAGGCATTCAATACGACAAAATATTGCTAATGGTAACTGATGCAGCGGCATACATGTTAAGTGGAATTTTGTCCCTTAGGATAATGTATCCTAAAATGTTGGGTTAGCTATTCACGAAAGTGTAAATATTGTGTCAAATGTACGAGAAGGTCTTGAGAATCTACATGAAAAAATATATATGAAGAAATTTAATGCAGTATGTAATTCAAAGAAATCCGGGGTTCAAACAAATTTTACAAATAAACAACATTCTTCAAACTGGTGCTAAACCTGATGACGAAATTAAATTTTGAAATATAAATTTGCTCCGACAACATCCGTTGACGTGGAAAGAAGTTTTTACTTATACAATTCACTTTTAACAGAAAGACGAAGAAAAATGACGTTTACAAATATAAAAGCCCACATGACTGGTTATTGTAACTGTTTTCACCAGTCTGAAGAAATAGAATAACTGTAATTTTTTATATTTAAATGTATATATTAAAAAAATAAAAATGCTTTTTTTGCTGCTTTTTTTTCTAAATTTTTGTGCTTTTTTTATATATTTTTTTTGCTGTAAACACTTTGTTTTTTGCTTTTTTTTGTCTTCTCTGTTGATAACAGTTTGCGAGAAATCATAATTTAGTTCTGCTCAAATTTACAAAAATTAAATTTTTTCTATAATAACATAACAGATCAATCACAATTACTAATATTTTGATCTAGTTTTTTGGACACTTTAGTTCTAATATGTTTGCTATCGAATGGCAGAAAAAAAAATTGGACTCTTAGCTGATAAAATTGAATTTTCAGCCACTGTGCGACGTTACACCCAATGAGCGATATGGAGAAACATTTTTATTTTAAATTTAAATTTATAATTTATTTAAATAAATTGTTAGATAAACATTCAGCATAATAGCAACTGCTCTTGGAAGATGAAA
This sequence comes from Pollenia amentaria, assembly GCA_943735925.1. Taxonomy (NCBI): domain Eukaryota; kingdom Metazoa; phylum Arthropoda; class Insecta; order Diptera; family Polleniidae; genus Pollenia; species Pollenia amentaria. The sequence goes on along the minus strand of OX031010.1, from coordinate 173,204,497 downwards.
ATGCATTCTTTCCGTCCTCAAATTCTTGTTAAGACGATCACATAGACACTTTGTCATTGTCATGGCTCTGCATATACGCATTGAAAGCATAAACGACTACTTTCTAGTTTAGCATGAAACGCAAGCGTCTTTGAAATAGGTTTAAAGGTGTAGAACGAGTGGTGTGGAGCTCTAGTTTAAGCTACTTAATTTCTACTTCAATTGCTACATCATTCGCTACTTCCATACTGCATCTTAAGCTATTTCTTCTGTTATTTTTAGAAGCTATTGCTTCCTCATTGTAACTGCAGTCATAGCCAACGAAATCTAAAAACTCGTCTTCTCTTAAAATCACATTTGTCTACTAACAAAAATTTTGAAAGTAGCAGTAGTTATAGCGAAAATATGACTCTTAATTTTTTTTACATTTTGTATCTAGACCATTAAGTGTACGAGTATTTTCATTGTTACTGCTATTTGAAGTCTAGTGTTATTAGACACTCTGTGTGATATGTGAAACATTTACTAAAACCAGGAAACGGCCAATAAAGTTCATTATAATTTTTCAATCATACTCTTTTGAAATACTCAGACATAAAGACATAAGAAAGATTGCAATTGAAACATTTTTAAATTGATTATGAAAAAAAAAAGATTTCACATCAAAGTGACGGGCTAAAAGCAGACCCTGTCAGTCAACAAAAATACCATGGCCAAGACCGGCAGTTAAAGCGCAACCAACCAGCTGCCATAGAAAATGCAACGGCAAAAATGTACAAAATGAACTTAACTGCATTAATAAACTACGGCAACATGTTCCAGCCTTAATTCATTTTTCTTCAGTTCTGTTTTTTTTTTTTATTTTATTTATTTTTATTTTTACACATTTTCTGTGCGCTCGTATTCAAAATGCCAATTGGCAATTGCCGCCGCCTTTAAGTCTGTTTGTTCTAACGGAAGCTGAGAAGATGACTTTAGAACAATTTCTTGAACATATTGAATTTGATAGGAAAGAAATCTTGAGCAAAACTAAACAAGAAAATAGTTTTAGCGGAAAATAACCTGCTAAAAGGAAAATGTTGAAAATTTGCTATTTGTTTATTTAACTTGTTTTGCTGACATGAGTTGAAGAAAATTGCAGTTGTTAACCACAAACATTTCCATTTAGATTGAAAGCATAAAGAGGAATAAAAACAACCGCAACTGTGAATTGGAAATTATTGCTTTTTTTGTTTTTTTTTGGAAAGAACAATTTTCAACATAAAACTATTTACGCCAACTTTGTTTTTTAAAATAGATTTTGTTTTTGTGTGGAGGAGAAAGGTCATGAGAGCAAGAATTCGTTATTGCATATGGAAGTTTTGTCTCGAAATTGTTAATAAACAGACTTTCTAATTGCATTTCGTATTTTATTAAGCCATATATCGATCATGTATAAAAAAAGACGTTCACCTTGAACTTCATTTGTTTCTATCTAAATTACTTGAAATTAAATCATAGAATTAGTTTACTTGAATGCTGACTGCTTTTTCAAATGCAAGTATAGGTTGAAAATTCACGATAAACCGACTGACATTTGCACAATAGCCTGAAAAAATAAAATCAAATATGGAAACATTCAACAGATACATTGACAGATTGTGACAGAGTCTGAGAAATAATTATGGTCATACAGACATCTTGATTTGAGAATAAAAAAAAGGTGAGATGAAAGCGATTTGCGAATTAAAAAAAAAAAATAAAAGCGGCTGGTCTCTTTTTTTGGATTTTAAAATCAAATTCAGAGTTAAGAATTACATTTCGATTAGTGCGGATCCCCACAGAGAATATTAAACCATTTATGCTGTCCGATGGCTCTCTTGAAGATGTAGGGTATTTTGTATATCTACGCTCTGCCATTTCGAAGTCGGAGGGCTCCTTTCGAGATAAAAAGGACAGACTTAGAAAGTCAAAACTAGCGTATGGCGTACTTAACGCGGTATGGATCTCCTCCCAACTCTCCACAGGCACTTAAATTAACCTGTGGAGACTTGGGAGGAGATGCCTGTAATGTTAAGTTCATTCTGCTATGCGAATCATGGATCGCCGCACCAAAGGATGTCGGTACTCTCCAATCTGTCTACGCACAATAATGCGAATCTTTAGGCCTGCGCATATTAGTAACGAAGTGCTCCGGGATACTTCGCAACAAACTCTTTTAATGGCAGAAATTCGCACTCGTAAACGGCGCTGGATTCCTAACCGTTAGGAAACGACCAAGCAATATCACTAGAACTGCCTTAGACTAAAACTAGCAAGGCCAAAGACGCATTGGAAGACAAGCGCGCACTTAGAGTATGCAGCTTAAGAAAGCAGTCAGATAGACTGGATGCAGCTGGGCCGAAATAAAAATAAGTAGTGCTACGATAGCTTTGAATAACTTTGTAAGGGCCCTATGTTCCTCATAGGAATTTCGGGAACAAAAATATACAACTGCAATTACATTAAATGCTTTGTTGAGCCGCTACCAATTCCCTTATAAGTAGTGCGATTATATAATAGAAAAGTGTCAATGTGATCGTCTGGACCGATTTCAGCAGCTCGGTATAGTAGAAGCCCTTTTGGTTGCACATTGCATTGCATTGAAGTAGTGGATGTTTGGCGCTGCTTTGGCTAGCTGGCCCGGCTTTACATTCGATTTCTTGTCCCTCGTGTTGTCGTTACGGATTAACTTTTTTATCGCCAGTAATTAATTCTATTTATCGCGATCAAGCAAAATTTTGTACATTAAAAGTTGTCTTTCAACATCGTTTATTCAACTCATGTGGTACCCGATATGTTTTGTATGTTTTGCTATAAGTCCTACTCTCTTCTGGGTTATTTGAGTTCAAATTGAGTATATTACAACCAATGGGAGTCCAAAATTGACAGATCTCAGGAGATCTTTGCGATCGAGTGACATGGCATCAGACTGACTACTGGTAGAGGTCTCTGTTAATATGCTTCTTACGAAAATTTCTTAATGTCTTTCATGAAGATTGTCTTTGCGAAAGTTTCGCTTTTGCGTTGAAAACATACTTTCATGATCACATGGTGGTTGTCGATTACTATCCAATGTAGAGGGAAGAATATGCTAAAAATCCCCCTAAAGGACTGATTTACAATACAGAATTAGACATAATAGAGGATTACTCCTAGATACTATTGCTACTTAACAGATGCTGCTAGCATTTTCCCAAAAGCAGCGGAGGTTAAATAGCTCCAGCTCCTAAACAACGGGCAAGTGTATAAAATTGCCGGATTATGCACTTAAATTGCCACCTACGTGTGATAGTTGCGCTAACACTTGGGAGGGCGGTTGGTAAAGGCATTGCTTGCCAAGCAATGGAGTAGGACCTAGGAGAGGTATCCATGTAAATCTTACCCACAGCTGTGTAAGAACTACTGCATGCCAACATTTAAAATTAATGCAGGAGAGGATCCCGATGAACTTGGAAGTTCTTATTGAGCTTGACAACAATCTTCCTGCAGTTATGCCTCCGATTCATCATCTTTGAAGAGAGAAAACTAATTTTTGCATATGATTACTGCTTACAAAACTATTTTTAACGAACAATTTTTAAACCTTTTATGGTTAATTCAATAATACGACTCTTATTGTCACAGGAAAATATATTATGAATTAATCTGTCCTCCATAATGAAGCTTCAAACATATTATGGTCGCCTCAACTCAAATTATAGTTAAAGAAGTATAAATAGAAGGTAATTGCAATTGAAAATCCCAGTTCAATCCTTGTGTACTTGAGATATTTTTAAACTAATTAACTACAAAAAAATGTATTGAACATTTAATTAAAAATCCCAACAAGAACGGACTGAACCGAATTTATCTTTCGCCAACGGTCTTAAAATCTATTTGCTTTCTCTTCTCATCGCTTTGTCGTTCTAATTACGGTTTCTCTAACCTTCTATGATCGAATTTGCTCGAAGTGGATTACTAAAATTTTATTAATAACAAAATGAATGTTTTTTTTTTTGCCAACAAAATACTTAAAAAACGTTTCATAACAATTTTCATCGTTTCCATTTTGCAAGTAGACTACAATCAATTAATGACGCTCACTCACCCTGACCAATAACAAAATAGTACAAGCGAATAGTGCACAAAATAATTAAAATATAACAACAACTGCATTATTGGCGGTGAATTTCTATTACATTTTAATTAGTATCAAAAGCGTTTTGTTTTAATAATTATAAACAGTGACGTTTTTGTCAGATGCACTTAATAATATGATACGCAAATGGTAGTATTCTGTACTCTACAGTTGGTCGATTCAACATGGGTTTTGAGGTCGAACCATTAAAAAAATGCTTAAAGAAAAATTTTGGTTAAATTCTTTTGCCTTTTTCTGCATTCAAGTTGTGACCTTACATATCACAGTACAACACATGATTTGCCAACTCAATTCTGTGAACTGTATGTGAAATTAGACCCAAAAAGAAGAATTTCTGCATCATTCGTTTTGTCTTCTTACCTGCGATTTGAAGTTAGTATCGATTTGAAGTTAGTACTATCGTATAGGGAAATTCATCACGTTTTAGGCCCTGTTGTTTGACATAGCTCGACAACCACTAGCCCAATTTAGTTGAAATAAATTTTAAAAAATTAAGAATTACAATTCCCTTAATCTGTTTATATATTGTTTTCCTATACAAGTAACACTTTCGAAGTTAAAAATGAATGTATGAAGGGAAAAAATTATTTTTTGCCTAAAAATTTAAATTTTTTTTTTTAAAAATACATAAAAAATGCAAAATGGAAAAAAGTTTCAAGTCTAGTTATTTTTTCGCAAAGTCACATAGCCTATGAGCAAAATGAGACAAAGATCATAAAAATCGATGCACGCGTTTCGCTTTTATTCGCAATTGAGTAAAGGTATGAATTTCAAAAATCAGTTATAGCCACCACCCTTAAAATAAAAATAAAAAATATAAATTAAAAAATTATCATGCAAAAAAAAAACTTTATTTATAAAAACTTAATGAAAATAAAATAATATGCAATTAATACGCAATTATTATATGCATAAAAACAAAATTTAGAACATGTTTTCAATTATTGGCAATATCCATCCTTGTAGAAGTTGACGCTTGTGGTTCTGATGATCTTGTTTTCTTCGTAGGTTGTTCATATTCATGGTCTGAGTCTGTATCGTCATCCGAGATACACATACTATTCAAGGGCGTGTTTCTTTCACTGTGTCCACCAATTTCAATGTCTTCATCTTCGGTGCTTTCTTCAAACTGCATAATTGTGGAACTCCACCAACAAACCTCCGCAAGCAATGCATCCAATTTTTTGCTTTTGAACCGCTTTTCAAATGGCATGGTCACCTGGTGGAACCTCTCTCCTTGTTCGTCTGTTTCCTGAGGTGATTGTGCCAAAAAAGTATCGAGGTGGTGGTGCAAGAAATGCAATTTCAGCGTCATGGATGCACCGATTTTTTCGAAATAAAACAGCAACCTGTCCACTCGTTGCTGTATCTCTTCTCGCTGGACACGGTTCTTTCCTAGAACGCCTTCTATTACTTCTTTCAATGCGTTCCATGCATGTTGGTGGTCGTGATGCTCTGAAAGCAAATGTGTGAAAGAATCACTTTTGATCAATTTCCGAATATCAGGTCCATTGAGAATACCTGTTTTAAATACATAAGAAAAACGAAAAAATTATTGGTAATGCGAATGTATAGAAATTAACAAATTTAGATATGACAATATTTAAATACAGAGTACGATACGTACCGTTTTTAATTTTCTCATCACTGAGTTTCGGAAAGATGGATTTCAAACAGTCAAAGGCGCCGTTAACTTTTTTGACCACCACTTCAACGAATTTCCCAGCTATTCCCAGTTTCATGTGGAGCGGTGGCAACAAAATATCATCCAGGTCCTTTATCATAGTTCATTACGTAATTTTAATTGTTTGTTGAGCTCGGGAGTTCTTCCTTTCCAATCTTTACATTGATATTGATTTTCTTTGTATCGTGAATCCCAATTACAAAGGAAGCAGAAGTATTTTGGATATCCGCCCTTTTCTATAATCCCTTGTAGTATTTTGTCCACCTTCAGATCGCAACAAATGTTCCATTTGTGTTCATCGTATTTCATTTTCTTCAAAATTTCGCCCAATGCTTCATACGTTTCCTTCATAGTTGTGCTGAATCCCAATGGAATGCATGGTTTTTTATTTTTTTTGTGCAGCAGCACAGCCTTCAAACTAGTAACTGAACCATCGATGAATAAACGCCAGTCGCCAGCGATATAATCCATTCCCAATTTTTTCACTAAACCTGGGATATCATGGCAGTACGTGAACGTATTTGCTTCGTCAACGGAATAAAATTTCTGAAAATCAGCTTGGCGTTGTCGGTATGATGTTGCGCTGACATTTTGCTGTGTGAGTTTTCTTCTCTTCAAAAATGATGTCAGCCATTCGGAGTCGTGTTGTGATAGTCCCAGCTTGGTCACAATGTAATCCATTTCGATTTGTGGTAGCGGTTGTGGTGCACTATTTTCAATATCGGGTATCCAATCAGCATCATCCAAATCGGTCGGATTGGTGAAAACGGTTTCGGCTAGCAGGGACACAGTATCCGCACTCGGAGGTTTAGGTGCATCGGTATCAGCAGGGCGTTGCACTGGAAGTGTGGCAGTAAATGCAGCAGTGTATACTTTTGTTTTCAATTGTTGTCTGTTTAATCCAGGACGAAAATTTATGCATGCATAGCACCTGGATTCATCATGTCCAGTTGTGTCTTCCACCCAAATTACTGGCTTCATAAAAGATAACTTTCTACTTTTTCAATGAATCCATTTTAGAAGGGTAGTATAACAACTGTTGCACACTGTGTTCGGCGTAAAATTTGCACCACTTAAATCTGCTTCATCGAAATAATTACAATACGCGGTTTTGAATTGCTCAGTAAACAAATTTTTTCGATCTTTTTTCTGTATTTTTCGGACGATATGACCACAAACGTAACAATATTCATCCAAATATGGGCACTTGTTGTTTTACATATTGATATATTTTATGTTTTGTTGTTATTCACTTTTAAAAAACTGGAGAAAAATCACTTTTACTGTTCGCGTTCGTCGGCACTGGCTGAATGCCAAAAATCGATCAATGCACACCTATAAATACTACGTATTTTTGAATATTTTACTGCCAGGTACTTATAAATGGGCGCATATTTTAAGGGCGGCTGGCTATATACCTGATTCAGCACTTGTACGTTTTAAACTGTGCAAAACTTTCCAAATAATGACCACCCTTAAATGTGGGTGCAATTTCTGTAAAAAAATCATATAGGTAGCCACCGGAAAAACCCAAATAATAAAAAGGTCCACTTTCCGTTTAATTGTCCACGTACATTTATTACCGCAATCATAAAAATCAAATAACCTTTTGTTTATTCCTTTTTTTTTAATTCTCAGAATCATGAAAAAGGTGTCAATGTTTTCTCCAAATAATGTTGTGCATATCTCGAGCAAATTTTTGAAATTCATACATTTACTCAATTGCGAATAAAAGCGAAACGCGTGCATCGATTTTTATGATCTTTGTCTCATTTTGCTCATAGGTTATGTGACTTTGCGAAAAAATAACTAGACTTGAAACTTTTTTCCATTTTGCATTTTTTATGTATTTTTAAAAAAAAAAATTTAAATTTTTAGGCAAAAAATAATTTTTTCCCTTCATACATTCATTTTTAACTTCGAAAGTGTTACTTGTATAGGAAAACAATATATAAACAGATTAAGGGAATTGTAATTCTTAATTTTTTAAAATTTATTTCAACTAAATTGGGCTAGTGGTTGTCGAGCTATGTCAAACAACAGGGCCTAAAACGTGATAAATTCCCCTATACGATAGTACTAACTTCAAATCGATACTAACTTCAAATCGCAGGTAAGAAGACAAAACGAATGATGCAGAAATTCTTCTTTTTGGGTCTAATTTCACATACAGTTCACAGAATCGAGTTGGCAATCAATTAACTGAAAAATGTTGTACTGTGTATTCCAAAGTTCGTAACAACGATAAAAACATGCTCGATAAGTTCAGTAAATAAAATATAGGTCGCCTGAATTACGTCCGCGATTCAGTGGATGTTCTTTTGTGATCCTCAAAAAAAAAAAAAAAAATACAAAAACTATTGAATTATATATTATCATTTCAGAAAAATTTACTTAAAATCATTTTAGATTTTAAATTTTTATTCTTTGTTGTCCCATTTAGGGCCCACTCAAAAAAAAAAAAAAAAAAAAACAAATAATAGAAAATTAAATGAACTTAAAATATTTAAATGGAATTAACTTACACAATTTTATTGACCATTAGCTAAACCCGGTGCATTTCGCTGCCATTTTTATAGTAAAATGAATTCAATTTTAGTTAAAGTTTTCTTAATCTTTTTATTTATCGAGCATTAAAATTTGACTATGGTTTATCTATTCTCAACTTCTAAAATAAATAAAACCAATTAATTAATTTTCTTAATACGAAAGTTTGAAAAATACCTCCCTATGTAGAGTTCCACTGTCCCTGCTTCTGTCTTTTTTAACTTTTTTCCCCTATGCTAATCCCGCGAAGCTCTACGCTTGTCTGCAGGAAAGAAACCAGAGTCTCTGGCGGGAATCGAACCCGCAACCCCGCCGCTGATAGATAAGTTTACTACCAACAACCCTACCGGGGCATGTGGATCCTGCAGTGGAAATGCAAAAAAAAAAATGGTCCAGCGGGTCTTAAGATATGCAATATTTAACGTTTGAGACATATGGGGGTATCTCTTCCCCTGCTAAAATATTATTTTAATATAGAGGTATAGGCGACCTGACTGTGGAAATTTCATGAAAATTGGTCTACCGGTTCTTTAGATGAGCGAAATTTAATATTTGCAACCTAAGGGGGTAACTGTTCCTCTGCTCCTTTTTTTCTAATTTCAAGGAAATGGCTCTAGCGGTTCATAAGATATTCTTTATTTAACATTTGCCTCCTATGGGGATACGTCTTTCCCTGCTCCTTTCTTATTTAATTTCCAGTTCAGAGGTTCTTTAGATATCCGATATTTAATAATCCCATCCTATGGGCGGTACCATTTCTCCCGCTTCTATCACGAAATTATTTCTTGCTTACCTAAATGAGATTAATACGAAATAAATTTTAAAGTTCCCTTTATACACCAGTTTTAATCAAGGGAATTCATATAACATGTATTTCAGACGGTCTTTGACATGAATAGCTAATACGTTTGAAAAATGCGGTTATTTTCGGTACAAATACATGACTTTACATTATAGTTGGGGGAAGTTTACTAAATAATGATTAAATCAGCAGTGCATTATCACTAAATAAAACTGCAAAAAAAAATTAGTTTGCATTCTTTTTTTTACCAGCTTTAGTGAAGATTGCTATTTTTTTTAACTACCACTAAAAAAATTTTGCGATATTGCAAATTTTTTCACTATCACTTAACGAAGATTCAATGCAAAAATCTGCACTCAATTCAAATAGTGCAAAATTTGTACTTGCAATCGAAAAAGCTGCATATAAACAGACTCTCACTAAAATTAAAAAAGTGTAATTTTATATGAGCATAATTTTTGATTCTTGTTATGATATGCATAAGAAAGGAAATTAAACAACATGTCAATAATTTATCAATAACGGAAAATCTCCTGGCTTTAATCATGAAAAAACAAGTTTTTGTTTGAAAATTTAGTGCAAAATTTTAAGTTGCACTCAAATGAGTGAAGATCAAAAAAGTTGCAATTAACTGATGATTGCTTTTTCTAGCCCTATCACTTACTGTGACTTGAAACTGCAAAATTAGTGCACTACCACCATCTATGCCTAACATGAGGTCAAAAAAAATTATAGGTTTTCTAAAATTTATTTTACAGGCCTCCTATTTCTTCCTTATTAACCATGTCATTTATATTGGTCCCACTTTCCGTCCACTAAGCGGACGATATCTGCCTTCTCGTACATAGACATTCTGATTACTCCTATTTCGCAATATTATTAATGGCCCCACTTACCGTCCACTATGCGGATGACAACTGTCTTCTCGTACATAGGCATTCTGACATGAAAAGCAAGATAAAAGTGATTGATGAAATGTCCACCACAGTGGGACTCGTATAAACGCAAGAAAAATCAAAATTATGCACATTAATGCATCGACATTATGCTGTCTTTTCTTTTCCAACACCTACTGCTAGAAGATACATTCTTGGTATATCTGGCTTGCACAATCACGGCAACAGTTGGTCCGTTCATCCTAAAACATAAAAAGCAGACTAGGCAAGGCAAGATAGGTTTTTACATGCTTAGCCCCGTGTGGCACTCCTCCCAACTGTCGACCTACACAAAGCTAAGAATCTTGGACCCGAATATGAAGTCCATTTCACTTTATGGTAGCAAATCTTAGAGTGCTCTTATTAAGACTCTAACAGCATTCAAGTCCATACGAACAGATGCATTCATTTAATTCTATACATATTTGACCCGAAAAAATAAGCAACTTTGGCCTTTGGCACACCACCCAATAAGTTCCCATTTAGATCGAGACTAAGAGGCAAACATATCGTTCGATTGGGCAAACACTCAAGAAATCGCCAGACGACATTAGCAGACTGATCATCTATTGAAACCCGTAGGGCCAAAGACGTGTCCGTAGACCTGCAGTCGTGTCCGTAGGCCTGTGTCCGTCATAACCTTCCCAGCTAGCATTTTCCATCGTGTAAGAGTCTGTTGGGAATCTTATGAAGAGTGTTTTTGATCGTAAAATATTCATCGCACAAGAGTTACTGTTACACAAGCAGATTTCTCTGTGAGATACTTCTACAACACAGAGAAATACCTCTTATTAATCGAAGAGGGAATCGCTTGTTATATGTGTAAAGATTATCTAATAAGTCCTTCAGAAAGCATGAAAGCAAGCTCAGCCATATAACTGAGCTAACTAAATAAAAACTTCAAGCGCCTTTTTCATGTCAAAACTTCTCATTTTCATAAAATTTCTACGAAACTAATTTTTAGATCGAAAACTCAACTCCACCCGGTTGAGAAATCTTATTTGGTAGATCCTTAGATCCATTTGTTTTATTTATTAATTTTTGAAAAAAAAAACCGCTCTTATTTAGGTAGCTCAGTAATTGTTATATGACTCATACAGTGAGTCGCAAAAGTTTCATTCCAAGATTAAAAGACGACCATGTCAGAAAATGTATAAAAAAAGTAATACATAAAAAAATGTAATATTTTTGTTATTGCTACTCGTCAAATAATCATCAGAAGTTGTAGGTTAGGTTAGGTTCCATGGGCAGCCATCGAGAGATACTTGGGTCCTTCAGCGGTCCCTTTGTGATACCCAGCGCCAATGTCCATCCCAAAGAGCAGTTACTCAGATGGCGTTGAAGAGAAAAAGCAATCTTAGTTCTATTTTAGATAGATACTCCAAGCAGGAAAACACCGGCTCTCCGAGGTATTTTTCCCTGATGCCCCGTAGCCCAGGGCATTGACAGAGAAAGTGAAGCACAGTTTTCTCTTCCTCCTCATCATGATAACTTCAGCAGAAGCCATTGAATTCTAGACCCATTCTCCTAGCATGAGTCCCAACAGGCCAGTGTCCAGTCATAACCGACACCATAGTCCTAGTTTGGTTCCTATTGAACCTAAGTAGAGATTTGGCTCTGCGTTCATCTAAGGCAGGCCATAGTGCCCTGGATATGGAGCAGGTGGACTTATAGGTTCATTCCTCTTGCGCAATTCTATAATACTCGCGCCGAATGAGTGACTTACAGTGAGCCATTAGAAGGCCAATGAATTGATAAATGAATGTGTCATCCATGCGACCACCTTCCTTGGCCAGCTCATCTGCTATCTGGTTTCCCGGGCAGTCTGAGTGCCCTTGTATCCATATAAGCGTTAACCCTGAATGCTCAGGAATCTCATTCAAAGACATCCGGTATTCCACAGTTAACCTAGATGTCATATAGACACCTCCGCCAATAGGAGTTGTGTATTAAACATAATCGTCCAACAAACAGCCTATACTAGCTGGGTCAGGATACAGCGTTGTGAAAAAGCGTATGGCAAAATAAAGAGACGTTATGAAACAAGTTTTTGTTCCTCATAGAAGTTACAGGAATCAGTTGGTGCTACCAAGTCATATTGTCATTATATTGTAATATTTTAAAATACTTCATAAAAAAATTTTTTTGTTTTTTAATTGAAAATTTATTTCAAAACAACTAAAATGTTTATTAAATCAAAATTAAATTTTTAATTTTCTTTCAACAAAAAAAAATAATTGATTCAATTATCACATTAATTAAATTTAAATACTTTTTAAACCATTTTTTTAATTAATAAAACACTTTTTTCTGTGTTGGCTCTGGTTTAAAATTCATCACAAAATCGATTCTTTCCCAACTTTAATTTAAGATAGTATTCTACTGTATGTAGAGCTCTAACTAAACGACTACTATTTAACTCCAAAACTTATAACTTTATAATAATTTATAATTATACTCGAATTTACGCTAAACAGATTCAGTCATGGAAACAAACTGCATTTTAAACACACAGCCATTTGTACGAGTTTCACCAGGCAAGTGTATAAAGTTACTAAAGAGTGACTACATCCGTCGCACGCTGCTGTCCATATTTAATTATTCTAAAATGAAACTCGATAAAATAATGAAATAGAAAATGACTACTGCGAACTACATATTTTTCATTATTAAAACTTGTATTTTGTTTATGAATTACAATAAATTTAAAATATCATCGCAAAAAAGATAAAATTAAATTAATTTGTGATAATGGATTTACAACAAGACTACAGAGTCCACTAAAGCGCAATTAGAGAAGGCGTTCAGTATCCATGACTACTCCCTATTGTTAACAATTTAATTTAATTAGAATTTAAACAAAAAAAAAAAAAATAATATCTAAATCTGTTTTTAGTTTTTACATTTCATCTCAAATGCATTTCATATTCATTTTGCGTGGGAATTTTATTTATTTAATTAGAATTTTCTGCTATTTTAGTTTTATCTCTATTAATCTTTGAAAATCTGTTGAATTTAAATCCGCCACACATGTGTTTATTTATAAATTTCATTTTCTATATTAACATGAGAAAAAAATTGACTTTTTGTAAATAATTTATGTGCTTCTATTTTTGCGTTTCCATTTAGCGAAAATTTATTGTGTGAAATCAAAGTGGTTTGACTTTTGGCATTCTCGCCCAAAATTAAATCAAAATTGCTGTTTGTCTACTAAACAAAATTGTTGTATTTGATTGTATTTATCTTTAAGAAAATTATTAATATGCAAATTATTTATTCACTATTTAAATTTATATTTAGTTTATTATTAACGTCATATATAAATGAAAAAAAAAAAATTAATTTGAAGTTAAAATTAAACTTTGACAAGATTATTTATGTTTTCTTTTAGGGAAACAGCAAATAAGATGAAATGCACAGTGGGTGTAAGATAAACATATTGATAAACATATAAACACTGGTACACTGACAGAAAAGGCGTGTTAACGCTAATGTATTTTGATAAGTACTATGACAATTTCGGTTTTGACCCCATGACACTTTACATCACTGTGATGTAAGCCTTAACATCACTTGCCCAAATTGTCATCAGGGAAAAACTTTAAATTATCTCATCAATGGGATGTCACATTGGCATCAAAGAAATGACGAATCGGAGTCGGTTTAATAAAACATGTGATCAGTGCGATGACTCAGTAGCATCGAAGAAACGACTCATTATGCTCAATTTAATGACACTTTGTCGTTGGGATCGACTTAAGTCAAAGTGAGAGAATATTATTGTTTATTTACCCGTTACTAGGGCTGACAGTTTTGAATTCAGAGAAATCAGTTTATAAGAGAAAAAAATCAGTTTAGTTGAAAAAAACAGTACATAAAATTTTTAAATACAAGATAACATTTTAAAAATAAAACGCTTTACAGCCGTATTCATAAAAATTTATTTATGATTAATTAACCGCTTATAAGCAAAAACTGCTAAAGTTGTATTCATAAACGATAAATAGTCTATTAAACCTTTAATTAACCATTCATAAAGTATGAAAATTAATTGTTGGATTTACCCTTCTTTAAACCAAAAATAAGATGATATTATTTTTGGGCAATAAGTTTTAAAATAATGGAAAAATGTCTTACTCATTAATATGGACATGGTAAATATATTTAACTAAATTTATTTTAATTTAGACCGCCAATTTCAAGTTATATTGTTAAGTATTTAAAAAAAAAAATTCATGTGATTTAAATTAATATGTCCAGGGGCAAATGCAGATATTCTTTTTTATTATTTATTAAATTGAAGCACAGCCGCGAATAACGTTGGAAGTTACAAAATTATTATTTTTCAGGAGAGCAAAAAAACGTTTTTACCACGCAGGATTATTTATTTTTTAATTTTTTTTTTAGATTATCAAAAATAATGATAATAAAAATTTTTATGCAAAATATCAAGAAATTTGATTTTTATATTGCATGCAATTTTACAGTTTATAATTTTTTTTTAGTGAAAAAAAGTTTCATATCATTTAAAACGTTTTTCCACTTCACAAGCGGCTTTTAAAACGTTATTCCACTTTGCAAAACCAGTTCGTTTGTATCATTTTGCTAGTAACTTACAACGTTCTGACACTGGCTGACTCTTTGTACCGCAATTTGACGGCGTTCAGTTGCATAATTTTGGGTTATTTGATGTTTAAACAGTGTAACAGAGTAATGTTAATGGTAATCTGCCAAAAACTGTTTTTGCAAAAAGTGGCTTTTTCAACGTTATTCGCGGCTTTGCTTCAATTGTAAACATTGTGAATATTAAAAGATTTTGTTTGTTGTGCTTAATTCCCTATTTTTATAATTGATAAACATACTGAAATTTATTGTTGGATGATAATCTGTTCCTATGCGCATTGCACTAGTTGCCAAGGTCAGATTATCAGGAAACGTTCTTCAAAATAATTTTAGAAAAGCCAAAAATATCAGCAAACAAGACTTCAGAGTGAATGAGAATTACATACACTCAAAAAGACTTATTTGCAACGATATCAAATTGTGAATATTTTTTTTTTTTTTTTTCAATAAATGATATTCTTAATTTTATTAAAAAAATTTATCAAAAAACTTTGCCATTTCGAACAATGTGTTAATTGGTTTGATTAAATATTGACATTTCCCAACAACAATTCTACAAGTTAAAATTATTTTATTTTAAGCGAAAAAATCAATTAAGATTTTTTGTTATTTAATTAATATTTGAATGTTAATGCAAACCAACTTAAATGCTAATTAAATAAAAATTATATTTTAAATTCTTTTTTCAATTAAAAAATTAATTGTTTAATTTTACGACAATAATTATATTGAAATACTTTTCAAACTATTTTTTTAATTGAAAATTAACCACTGAACATTTTTTCTGCGCAGTAAAGTTGCCGCATTTGGGCATTATAAATTCCATTCTAATATAATGAAAAACTGTTAAATTTCTTTGATTAATTTGATGCGAATTTTGATCTGGTGGGACTGCTAGATATTCATTTGTCGTCAACGCATTACGATATTGGGACAAGCTGTACGATTTATGTATCTGCATATTGTTTAGGATATGAAACAAAACGGTCGAACTTATTTCATACAAATGTTTCCGTGTTACACCGAAGCTATCCAAAGTTTAAGGCCGCGTTAGCCGAACCTAAATGTAATGTAAACAGCTGATCGTACAAATGCTTAACTGACTGTAATCGTTACAGCATTGATGTTCAAAACAGAAGTTAGGCAGAACATGTAAATTAATTAAAATAGATAATCATTCATTCAAAAGCAAATTTCGATCTACCAAAGTGAAATACCATTTGGTTTAAGGATTGATGTTTGACTATTGACGTCATCTGGCTTCAATAGCCGAGTGAGTAAAACGGCAAACCCCACCGACGAGATTGTGTGGTTACAATCGAAACTAGTCTGGGCAACCTGTCCGTGAAAGCCTGGGTTCAATCTCAGCGCAGTCAAGAATGAAAAATTATCAATCAATTTTAATTAATTTCATGTTGTAAAATTCCTGTCTTCATAAAAATAATTTAATGAAAATTAAATTCAATGATCTTAAGCCTAATTAAAATATCTAAATTATTTTTATTTTATTTTAGACTTTTTTATCGCTGCATTTTTATGAGAGGTCCAGCCTATTTAAAAAAATTTACTATTCGTAATTAAATTTAACTAATTTATGATTCCTCAAGCAAAATGGAAATCTCAGTTAATTTTTTTTATACACCGTAATTTTCCTTATTTAAAGAAAAGTTCTGGTTAAGATAAGAACTCAAAGTATGAAGAAACTTTTTAAGCTGGATCTTTTCAAAGTTTGTTCGATTTAAATTTCACTCATACGTATTCGATTTACCGAACATGGCTGATAACTTTACTATTCTTCATTTAAAACTCTACTCTGTAGGTTTGAGTAATGTGTTTCCTTTACGTTTTACTATTTTGCGCCAACAATCCGTGATTTTATCTTCAACTACTATCTAACGACACTTCGGTTTTTAGACCACAATACCTTAAATGTTAAAATTCATCCAGCCGTTTGGATGTTAAGAGACAAAAATGGAATTAAAGGTCGGGTAAAATCAGGTAACCCACAATCTGACAATTTTTTACAATGAACGTCAAACTCAAAATGCAAAAGGGATATTTAAGTACGAAAATTCTTACGTATGGAATTCGTAATCGTTTATTACATGATTTGTCTCATACACACCTGCATCTAAAATGAGACTAAAATATGTTCAGAAGTGCAAGTTAGACAATAGATACAGAATGTTTTATAGTTGTTATGTTTTTAATTAGTTAGAAATCTAAAAAAGTAATTTCATATCAAAAAAGTTAGAATTTTTTAAGAAATTAATTTTAATCGTTTAATTGACATAAGTTATTCGAGTTATTCGTTATTTGAAATTGGCTATTTTAATTGTTCGATCAAATAATGGCGAAAAATTTCTTCGATTAATCGAACAACGATTAATTGAGTGGATACTCTAATTCTGAGTCTATCGCTATACTAGAAGGTGTATTTCAGACCCATATTTTAAGGTGTTACAAACATCAGCACAAATGCCTAAAACCCTCTCCATAATTGTGGTGCTGGTATAATTATAAAATCAACAGCAAAATTTAAATCAGTAAAATAAAAATTATGAAAAAAACTTTTACAGTTTGCATAATAATTAAGAAAATAAAGCCAATGACAATTGAACAAATCCAAATTACTCGTTAATATTAAATACTGCTTAAATTTCCAATTACCGAAAGTGCTCACCATAAGTTTTGGTCAACACTCCATAAAGAAATGGCAAACAAACACTTTCAATTTAAACCAAAACCCAATCAAATTGGCGAAGCCAAAGAAAAAAAGAAATTATTATTTTTTTTTTAAACTTCAAAAGAATTAATGTTGTTTTGTTAATATACCACTTACTTTGTGAGTTCCAGTGTAAGTAAAAAGTGTTTTTTTTTTTGTTAATATTTTGTTTAAACTACATAAATTTATTACAGCACAATTTCAAACAATTTATTTAATTTTTGTTTTTTTGTTTCGTTTTTTTTTTTGCTTTTGTCTTGGTTACTTAAACCCGTTTCCATTTCGTTAAACTTTTTTCTCTTCATCTTAAATTTGTGTGATTATTTTACTTTGGTGATGCTTTTATTTTTTTGTTTTTTTTTTTTAATATTTTTTGTTGTTTTTGTTTAATTTTTTTTGTTGTTTTCTGCTGCTGTTCATAAATGTTTAAAAATAAAAGATGTGTTCATAAAGAAAGTGAAAGTATTCAAAAGATACTTGACTCCATCCAGATACTCTTGAACTCTATACCTAACCGCATTTACACTTACATACATACGAATACACGCTGAATTTTGTCATACAAAAAGACATGAGGTTTACGAGTAAAATTCAATACATGAAAAAAACACATCATCAGCAACAACCAAAAATATTTATTTTCAGTTTTTGATTTTTACAACAAATAAAAACAAAAACAACAATAATGCAAATTGCCACACTAAAATCACTTTTTACATGGTTGAGATTGCACATTTCAAATTGTTCATAATAATTGTTAAAAGATTGTTGTTGAGAAATTTCTAAGATGTCGATGAGAAATAAGTTCCTTATCTCTGTCAAAATGCAATTAAAAATCCTGAAATGGCAAGAAGAGGAAGACGACTAAGAAGAGAACTAATTACTCCATTTGCTTACTAAATTTTTTAGTTGCTATTGGATATTTTTTTTTGCTTTATCCTTTTTTTTAATTTCAAAATAATTGAGTAGGAAGTAAAATTTGATGCATTTATTATTAAAAAAATATTCGCATAAAATATGCCCTAAAGTATTAAGAGAAGATATTTACAAAAAAAACCTATGTTAATAATGATCCAATATCAAAATTTTAAAACTTTCGAAATATTGCATTCAAAAATCCGAGTTTTCGGTTTATTTACAAAATATTTACATCATTTGATAACACAAGATATTCCGCGCTTACTAAGCTGCAACATTGTACAATAAGTTAAAAATAAAATATTATCAATCGATGATAAACAACTGTGTGTATAAACAAACAAACTGCTGAATTTTTGAATTCATTAGAACCACCCGGTACACCACCGCATGCACTAACATTAAAGGTTGGATCACCGGTAATTCTTATTCGCAACTTAAACGCACCAAAGTTATGCAAGGGAACCAGGTTGACCATCAAAAACTGTTCACCAAACTTAATCGATTCAACAATCATCGGTGACAGATTCAAAGGCGAAGACGTACTTATTCCAAGATTTCCGATGATTTCCAATTCCCTTTGCGTCTTGCCTTTGCTTTTACCATCAACAAAGCACAAGCCAGCACTATTGCTGGCTTAATTTGGAAAATGCATGTTCTTTACACGGCCAGTTGTATGTGGCTTGCTCCCGATTTGGCACGCCAAAAAATTTATACGTTTTTACACCAAATAAAAAAACAAAAAACATTGTCTATCCTGGCTGGCCTTAAGATGAAGTAATAAATAAATATAATTTCCAATTTGCCTTGAATACATGCGTTTCTTTTTTGATTGAGACCATATCTACAGCATATGTAAGTTATTCTGAAAAAAAAAACTTTATGATAGGTGTTCCATGGATTTTTATTTAAAGGCCATAAATTTCGTTGAAAGCTCAATTTAAATCGTGTGGTAAAACAACACTAATATTTGCTTAGGGCCAGCAACGCGGACCGGGTCAGCTAGTAAAATTATAATTTATAAAAATGTAACGTTTTGCTTTTATAATTTTTTTTTGTAAATTTTTGAAAAGTTTATTTTTTTTTGATTTTTATTGAAAAATTTACCCATTATTTTTTCAATATCTCTGAAACTGAAAATAAAAATTCCCTAAAAGGGAATTTAATTCCAAATCATTCGCCAGTAATAGCACCCAAATCGGACATATCGCTCCAAAGTCATGATGAAATATACATATTAGCATCATGCCCCCAACAATGAATAATACATAAAATTAACATTTGTCCTACGATTTTCATGAAATATGCCGTATTTTATTCATACTAGGGCTCTTAGATTATTGATAAAAATGTCAAATTTATGTCATTATAAGTTTTGTATGAATTTGAAATCAAAAATAGTACTAATTTTGCCAAAAATATATTGTCACTTATTTTTGAATAACTTCGAAACAGTTGAAAATATAAAAAAAAAACTTTATGGATGACTCAAAGGCTTTTAAAAAACAAGACCTGATAGAACCACTCATTTTACAGATTTGAAGTCAGCAAGCTAAGGTCAATTAAAATCACCTAAAAAAATTTTTTCTTACATCTGATAAAATCTTTTCTGGATTTTTTTAAACATTTAAAAATGTTATTGGAAATTTTAAATAAATTAAACAAAAGACGTGCAAAAATATTATTTTGTGTACTTTTTCCTATTTTAAAACATGCGCCGCCTTTTTTTTTCTTAAATCATCTTTTTGGTGCCACTTTTTTTGTAAAAATACCCTTTTTTTTGGTACTTTTTGAAAATATACAACGGTAGCGCTGCTTATATAAGGTACTGAAAAGTGCTTAGAATATTACAAAAGATACCAGTCTCGATTACATTTAATACGTCTGAAGAAGGTTATCTACAAAAAACGCCCAGAATCGTTTGATTAGTAAAAAGTTTATGCTGTCCTTTTATCCATTTGAAATTATCTTCCAAAACATGGTCATTCTAGTACCAAGTGTATATCATTCAAATATTTTTTTCCATACAAAAGCTGTTAAGGTAGTGGTACAGCAGCCATCCAAACAGCCAACAATCCAGTCAGCCAGCAGCAGCAGCAGCAGCAGCAACATCAAATAAACTCAATAAGTGAAATACTCTGTCATGACGTTGCTATACAATTACAATGATCTTTGTCTTTTCCATTTTTATTTTCCAGTATTATTATTTCAACTTTTCGCTTTTTATTTTATGAGAATTGCTTACAATTCAAATAATAAAATAAAGCAAAAGTTTCGCAAATAAAAGCAAGCAACCAAAAAAAAAAAAAAAACAAAACGAAATCTTAAAAATTACCAGAAATCCATAAAATAAAAGAGTTTTTAAAAAAAATATACATGAAATTTGTATTGAAAAAAAGTTATTGCTTGGAACCAAAAATTAAAAAAAAAATTATTAAATAAAAGTTAAATATCTTTCAGATACATATGAATACAAGCATGAAGTCCATTAGTTATGGTTCATTTTGACTTTGTTGTTGTTGTCGGTTTTATTATTATTTTCATTTTTTTTTTGGGTGGTAAATTTTATTTCCTCTTACTTTTTCTTTTGTTAAAAATACAAAATCTTTTAAATTCTAAAAATAAATTAAACATATTTTTTAATATTCAGTTCAGCAAAGAGGAAGATATAAATTAAGATTTAAATCATTTCTAGTTAAAACTTTAAACAACCCATTTACTGACTAAACATTTCGATAGCACTGAAACTACCTGGAGGCCTTTGGTTAATTAATAGCCAAACAAAGTGGTTAATTTAAATACCAACTATTAGATATGGGCTTGAATTAAATCCAAAAACTAAAATCTTATCTATGCTCCAGTTAGAAAATGTAGTATTTAATGGTTTTTAATGCTACATTAAATATAAGACTGTAAAAATCATGCGTGTTCTATTTATGGACTCTAGTGTGATCATTATTGTATGTAAATACTTAACCATAGTCATAGATTTCCGGTATAAAAAGTAAAAAAAAAACAATACAATGTATATGTTTGTACGTTTGTATTGAAAATATAATATCAACTCGAAATGATAAAGGGTGGTTTTTTAAGGCCCAACATAATTTACGAAAAGGATAGCTGTCAAACGAACTGTTATACTGTTGGGTAATTCCATGTCAAATGCAACAAATAAACAAAAGAAATTTTTTAATTTCGTTACTTTTTTTAAAAACAAATCAGCCTTAATAAATACTTATTACTCAAAATTACAATATGAAAATTTTATTTTAAGATGATTTTTTTACAGGTTGCGAAAGAAAAAAAATCATATCTTAAAAAAGAAAAAAAAAACACCTCCTTCAAAGTTTCAGGATTTTTAAAGAACAGTTTGAGGTAGTATATAAAAAAAACAGCCAAAAAAAAATTAAGTTTTTGACTTAGTCCATTTTTAAAATGTAATTTTTTGCAGATATTACATTTTTCAAAATAAATTTTTTTTAAGATATTTTTTGTAGCCCCAAGTATTCTCTTTAAAATGGCATACGAATCATCTTCGTAGTTTTCGAGATATTGAAAAAATAAACTCAACACATTAGGCTAATTCGGCGAAATTATGACATTTTTAATTTGACATAACTTTTGCAAAAAAAAATTTTAAATTTTTTTCGTTGATATATGTCCCTTTGGGCTAATAAATCAGAGCAAGTTAAACTCTATTTTTGGTTTAAAATGTGTTTAAGCCAACAAATCTATAAATCAGAAAATATATAAACCCTATTTAAACGCATAAAATTGGGCGTTTAAACTACCAATACAAACCATATGAATTTGTCAACATTTATCGTAGTGCTGCCACATGTTACTTTTTACACTACATATAATACATGGGTCACTGATTTACAACTGTTGAGTTCAACTAAACCAGCGTTTAAACACTCACTGATCTATTAGCCATTAGAGGGTGAAAGGAGACTTCTCACCAAATTTCATTCAAATCGAAAGCGGTCGGGTCCCACTCTTGGTCGATTTGATATGGAATTACCCTTTTATCAATTTTTGCCATTACCGATAAGTACATATACACAGAACAAATGATCGCCAATATTTTTCAATTAAACTATTAATAAAAATATAATTCTTTTTTAATTAAAAATTTAGTAAAGTGAATTTAAAGTTTACTTATATTCACAGCATCACTGCAGAAAATGTTGTTAAAAATTCAAATTCAATCATTTTTTTAATTAATATCATAAATTTTTTTTTTTTAAATCAATTTTAATTTGTGTCTGTGTACTCTGGGAAATCATCATGAATATATTCATACACAGAATAAGTTAGGAATTGTCTCTAATCACCAAAGTCATACCGAAATCATAGAATCAAGCAAACGATTGCCAAAATAATTGTATGGATTAATACAAATTGTAAAAATGTGAATATTTTTTTTTTTTTTTTCTTCAATAAATAATATTTTTAACCGAGGCATTGGCTCGACCTCTGATATCGAAAAAACTCAAAGGCGCCAAAATAAACTTCTTCGAATAATCACAGCTGCTCCCTGGTATTTTAAAAGCTCAAATATTCACAAGGATCTCAATGTGCCATTAGTTAAAACTATGATAACGAAATATGCAGTAAAATATTTAAAAATCCATCCAAATCCACTAGCTCGAAATACTATAAATTATGGTGGCCACACTCGCTTAAGAAGAAGAGACACTACCGCACTCACCCAATCAGAAGAGCGGTAAACACCTACTGAATTGAACAGAAACCGTGATGACGAAATTTTTTGTCTGGCACTGGCAGGACATAAAAAAAAGTATTAGGATAAGATTTGATTAATTATTGTTCGTTTATATTTAAAATATGAAGATTTTATAAATACATTTTGAAAAAAAAATTTAATTAAAAAAATGATCAAAAAACTTTGCCGTTTTAAACAATGTGTTAATTGATTTCATTAAACTAGAGTTTGCCAAGTGGTCGAAATTCGGCCATAATTATTTATGCAAATATGAAAAAAAACATACAAATAAGTATATATGAATTTAAATGTTTAGAGAATTCGTTTTTTTTTCGTCTTAGTGGATCGATTTGGCTAGGTACCAACCTCCGAACTAAATGTTCTCTTCAAGTCCGTGAATGTTTAATTTAGTTTTTTAAGTTGAATTATATGAAAAAGGTCAGAAAGTACCAATTGGTATTATTAAAAATTCAAAAAGTACAAGTTAAAGAGCGAAAAGTACCAAAAAAGCTCTTCCTTGCAGATTCTTATTCACTCAGAGCCATGCATGTTTAATTTTATGTTTCTAGGTCCAATTCTAACGGAAATGCAAAAAGTACCATTTGAAGACCAAAAAAGTTCCCTCTTATAGATTCTAACCCATTCGGGACATTGCAGGTTTAGTTTTGTGTTTCTAGGTCAAATATTAAAGGGAATTAAAAAAAGTACCAGTTGTAGAACCTCTCCCTTACAGATTCTTATTCACTCAGAACAATGCATTCTTAATTTTATGTTTCTAGGTCCAATATTAACTAAAATTCAAAAAGTACCAGTTGAAGAACAAAAAAGTGCCAACATTTTTCATCTTATAGGTGCTCATTCACTCAAGACCTTGCACAAATAATTTTTTATTTCTAAGTTCAATATTACAAAAAATCTAAAAATTAACACGCGCAGCACGGAAAAGTAAAAGAAAGTAATTAAATTTCCCGTATTTCCACTTTCTAAAATTTATTTCGCTTCGTTGAAGTATCAAAAATTTCAGTGTTGCAGTGGGAGGGAGACCATAATTTATTGCGTTATATGTCAATATACATAGAAAAATGTTTTTAAAAAACGTACCAATGGGTACGATTTTATCCCTTAAAACGTTAGAATTTCGAAAAAGTACCATATTTATATTTGTATTTTTTAGATAAGATACGAATTTTGTATAGCCTTTATTCCTATACTTATTGGTTTAAAAGCTAAGTGGGGAACCCAAAGGTTCCAAAATAGAGGTTAAACCAGTTTACTCTCTGAAAGGGCCGAATCGCAAAGAGAACCAGACACTTGTCCGCTTATTTTTTTAATGAACAACGATAAGTATAAATTTTTTTTTTTGGGTTTCTATTAGTTTTGGAGATATGAAGTCACCGAATTTTTACCCTTTTTAAACTCTTAGTAAAATATACATTGTGCACTTCTGTAGGTATTTTTTGTTTAAGTCGGTTGACAAACAGAGACGGAAAGTGTTCTAAATCGTTTTGCCTTTGCCGATTTATATATAGATATAGCTCAGATGTTGACAATTCCCAACAAAAGTTCGCAATTAAATTAAGGGGGTTATTTTGTAAAACACTTCACCTCACCTTAAAAATTATTTCATACAAATTTTTAAAAATTCAAAAAATTTTATATGAAAAATTTTGAATATTTCTTTAAATTATTTGATTTTAAACGAGAAAATCCATTAAGATTTTTTGTTATATTTTTAATAAAAATATTAATTTATTTTTATTAAAAATTTATTTCAAAACAACTAATATATTTTTAATTTTCTTTTATCTAAAAAAATAGTTGATTCAATTTTCAAATTATTTAAATTAAAATACTTTTAAGTCAATTTTTTTAATTGCTAAAAAACTACTAATAATTTTTTCTGTGTATATTGAACAACAATACTAAATTAGCCAAATTGAATTTTAAAATCAGTCATCACTTTGCGCAGCTTATGGACCACTTCGAGACATTTATGTCGCACATAATCTATGGTCCATCTGAACGGATTTTTTAGTAAACAAAATTGCAGCATATGGACTGAGACCAATCCCCCACAGATCCTACAGGCTCTATTACATCGAGAAAGATGAACGGTTTGGTCGGATTTAAGTGCTTGTGACGTCATCGGAACTTATTTCTTCAAAAATGAAGCTGGAGTTCGCGTAAAGGTTAATTCATATCGTTACTGCAGGATTCAATAATTTTGTTTTGTTAAAAAATATGAATGACATTGGTCCGGGCGAGATGTGATTTCAACGGGATCGCGCTACGTGCGATATGGCCACCGCAATCTAATCAAAAATTATAGAATTATAGAATTGTTGAAGCTTTGATATTGTTACAAGCAGAGCTGAGTGTTTAAAATTCTTATTCACTTTATGGTCTTACTTGTATAATATTTTTAGCTTTTCTAAAGTATTTGGAAAAAGTTTCCTGACGAGCTGGCCTAAGCAACCAGCGAAATGCGCATAGAAACTAGCTTTCCCACAACAATAAATTTCAGTGTTTTTTATCATAAATTGGGATTATTAGCACATCATTAATAAATGAATTAATTAATATAGAAATTAAAATTTGCCGATAAGATAATTTCGAGAAATTGTACTGTCAATTGGCTTTCAAGGTCACACGATTTTGATTTTCTGTGATGCTGCTTAAAGTCACTAGCTTTTACTGATAAACCAGCAAAAATTGACGACTGGAAGGTCAACATTGTTCCTGTTATTCTTGACATACGACGAGCAGTGCTTAAAAAGGTTGGCCAAAATTGTATTGATCTTTCGAGTAAAATAATAATTTGATTGAAGTGTAATTTTTTTTTACATTTTGTATAATTTCAAGTTCCATCGAGCTTTAAAAACGCACCCTTTATATGTAATTGATTTACAGAAAGTTAAAATCTTTAAATGCGACTTAAAAGATATTGCCGCTTTAGAAACTTTCCGCTGGAGTAAATGGCTAAAGGCGAAGGCTTAAATTTAACCCAATACATTATTTTCGTTAGTAAGTTTTTAAATTAGAATGCTTTAGACGTTTTGTTGTTTTATTTAAAATCGAAGAAAAGCCATGGTTTTGAAATAAACACAACCTTATATGAGCCGCAAGGAATCACCAGATTACGTTTTATGCTACTAAAGAGAGTCAGTTTCACGTCACGTAACTAAACGTAAATAATTGTTAACATTTTTGTTTACAAACTATCGGTAGAAATAAAATATATATTTAAGAGGACAGGTTTCTTAACATAAGAATTATTAATTTTCATACGAAATTTCATTTTGGGTAAAACTATTTCTAGTCAAAATTTATTATAGTTATTATAGTCTATAAAAAATTTTTCAGTAAAATCAAAATTTTTAAAATAAAAAATGCTAAAAAAAAGCTAAAAACATTTGCAAAAAATGCTAGATAAAATGCCAAGTGCTAAATGAAAATTTTGCAGATAAATATGAATTTGTAATGCTAAATTTAGTTTGAAAAATGCCAAAATGGCAACACTGACTTGCTATTAGCTGATCAGTCACTTTTTAGGTTAATGTTAACTTATAACAAAAAAAAAAAAAAAAAAAAAAACCATTTATCTCTTAGATGCCACCTAATAACTACAAGTTGTAATAATGACACCGGAATAAGGAAAATTTTGTTTTTGTCTCCGGAAATTATAAGGAATTTTTTTAACGCATAATTTAAAGAAATGTATAAGATGTTCTTAGCCCTGAAAGGTTACCCGTAATTTTATTACATTAAGTTTACTCTTCGTCGAATCAACGAACTTTAAAAAAAATTAATTCTAGCGGAATGATTTTTAATGAAAAAATCAACAAAAAGGTATACGATAGAAAGCTTGAGGATACAAGAAAATCAGAAACAGTGAAAATTACACCATATTATTAATTTAGAGTAGTCTTAACATGTAAAAAGTCTACTGTGATATTACGTTTTTTGTTCAAATTTATTTTAATATATTTATTTAAGTTTTGCGTTGTGTTGTCCAACTTTACAAATACAAAACTGTGATATAATTATAGAATAATGTAGACGGAAAGAAAAAAAGATAATTTGTAAGTTGGTTTTTATATGTTTTAATTATTTTGACGATTTTTTGTATTCATGCAACTAGAATATGTTTTCCTTTTTTATTTATTTAATGTTGCCAGACCAATAATAAAAATCAATCCCTGAGGAAGTTGGAAAATCCCAACGAAACGTAGGAAATAGATTGATAAAATGAGATAAATTGTATTTTATTTAATTAAGAATAAAAACAAAGACCTTGAAAGCCTGTCTATAGATAACAATAGGAAAAATTTTTTTTTTAAATATAATCATAAAAATGTCGATTTATAACACCGTCCGACAAAAAAAGAAAAAAATTGTTAGACACGAACCGGATGATAAAATTCTGAAACTATAAATTAAATGGAGAAAAACAATGCTTTCAGTTTTTCATTTCGTGATCCTGTGTCCTTTTTAAAGGACTTCAAATTTTCAAAGAAGTACACTTTTCAAAAAATATTTTAAAATACTTCCGCAGATCCAACAATGCCAAATTTGATGTCAAAAGAACAAGAAGAGTTGTAAAATATTTTGTGTTATTTTTATTTTATCCTGTCAGGATCAAAAGATGTCAAAAATGTCCTTTAAAATATTTATCCTTTAATACCCTTTAAGATTGCCATTAAATTCCTTTTAAAAAAAATAGTGCATTAAAGACCCAAATATTTTTTACTACATACCAAAATTTCATCCTCCTAGCTTTTTTACTTAAGTGTTAATAAATATTTTAAATAATATTTTAAATAAATATTTTAAATAATGGGCACTGACGGGTACACGTAGCCATTATGTAATAATACTCCTTTAAGATTTAACGGATCCATCTATAAAAAGTCTCCATTCGGCAGGTACGTAATTGTTTTCAATTGTATCAAAGAGCTGCTGTATGTCAGTTGCATATGTAATACCAGTTTCGTCGTCTATCTTAAAACATTGATCGAATGAGCTAACCATACCACTGGATACACGTATTTCATTGCATTGCGAGTTTTACCTATGTCCTTTGATCGTAGTACACCAGCGTAGCAATAGTTACATACACTTTCAGGCACATACCACAATCTTGGAGCTAAGTTTATTTAAATGTATTCTTCGTACCTTTTTACAAAGGTTTTTGTTATATTTCGCGATTTATTAAATGGTGCAAATAATCCACACACAACACATAACTTATGACGGTTTGGGCACTTCATATATAAACGCGTTTGCAAAAACTATTACGTTGACGAAAAATTATAATTTATTTAAACAATTCTAGTTGAATTTTTTTATAAAGTGGCAACTATTTCAGAACCCACGAAAAAATATGTTAGGTGCCAAATAATCTAAGTACTAGCTATTTTTTTTTCGAATGAAATTTTAATATAAAATATAAAAAATAAAATAATGCAAATTTAAAGTACTATTTCACACTAAAGTAGTAAAGCTAGAAGGTTGAAATTTTGGCATGTGGTATTCAATATTTGGTCCTTCAACGCACTATTTGTTTTAAAAAAAATTATTGGAAATCTAAAAGGACATTAAAGGATAAAAATTTGAAAGGACATTTTTGACATCTTCTAATCCTAAAAGAATAATATCAAAATAATGCAAAATATTTTAAAACTCTTCTTGATCATTTGACACCAAATTTGGCATAGTAGGATGAGCAGAAGTATTTTAAAACATTTTTTTAAAAATGTATTCCTTTAAAATTTTGAAGTCCTTTTAAAAGGAAACAGGATCACGAAATAAAAAACTTTGAAAGCAGTTTTGCTCCATTTAATCTCTAGTTTCAGACTTATGTTATCCGGTTTGTGTCTAATATTGAGTGTCGGACGGTGTAATAATAAGAAAAAAAATTTTTTTAAGTTAACCACCCAGCAAAAACTTAACTTCCAATGCTATTTTTAATTACTTCCTGAATTCATTACTTTGTAGCTGTATTCGCCACTTTTTGCATTATTAGTTATATATTTAATAATAACTTTCTTATTATATCTTAAATAAGTCATAATTATACATAACAAAAGAATACTTTAATATAATGATTTAAATAAGTTATTATTACATGATTTTAAAGAATTATTTGAATCAATTTGCAATATATTCCATTAATATTTGTTAGATATACGGTAATATTATAAAATTTTAAGAATAATTTCGATGTGAAATACATGGGAAATCCAAAAATCAATAACATGTATGTAAATATATACATATGTACATAAATATGTTCCAAAATTACCACACCACAATATGTTTTTGTTATAAGAATACTAGCAGTGATATCGGTCTAATGTAAACGATGTTTTTTTGAAGAGCATAATCAGGCCTATCACAGAAATTGTTCGGAATAGTTTTGAATCCGTATTTTCATTTCGATCGATTTTTTTTTACCTTCTTCAGACTGTGATCGATTTTCGTAATTCCGACAAATTTAATTTTTTTTATTCTTAAGTGAAATGTGGATATATTGTGCAAACCAAAACAAAAACTTTTTTTGATCGAAAACTTAAAAGTGATTTCATTCCGAGAAAATTGATCGATTTTCGTTTTATGAAGAAGCTGTCTCGGAATTAAAAAAAGCTTTCGATTGAAATTGATTTCTGTGACAGGCCCGGCGTGTATATTTACATATATTTATAAACACATTTGGGGTATTCACAAGGTGTGCTATCATGGTTTATTGTCATAATGTTCTAAGATTTTACAATGGTTTAAAAATATTGTTGTTGGCTTGTAAACAAAAAGTGTCTTAAATAAATAGAACGTTGCTTGCTATGTTTATTGTGCTGTCGTAGTTAATAGCACGTTAAATTATGAGGGGTTGCTCACAACAGTCGTATTTTTTCATGTTATTATTTTAAGACATATGACTTTATGACACCTTGTGAATCCCCCAATTGTTATTACAGTGTTAGAGCTATATATATGTATGTGCAGCCAAAACACTCTATATTAAATGTTTTCTAACATTTCGATAAATTTATTATTGTGTACACTTTTTAACAAAAATTCCATAAGATTCCAGAGCAATTTTAACCTTTTTGAAAGTACATATTTCTTGTCTCTTTTGGTTACTTTATATCTTTTAAAACTTTTTAGTATAAAATAAAGGTATTATTTTTAAGGTTGTAATTGGCCAAATTATAAAGGATTACTTTTGGGACATCGCGAACAAAAATAAGTACTTTTTCTAGCAGAAAATAAGTAGTCTTTTCCTCAAGTTCTCATTATTGTTTTGCTTATTTTGTAAGCAAAGTGTTTGCTGTGCATTTTATTAAAAAATAAAAGAAAATAAAATGAAGAATAAAAATAAAAAATTTTCATCTCTCTTAAAATTGTATACGAGACTAAGTTTTATGTTTTAAAATTTATTATTTTTTAAAGCTTTCGTCACCATCTTACATTATTGAAAAAGACCGTAATTTGAATACACATAAAAAAGTTGTATGATAAAGAGTAAATAAGCTTCTTCGAATCGACGAACAGTAGCCATTCAGGGTTAATTACTAGTGATCAATGGCAACTTTAAGCAATAAAACATGCTCAATCAGTAAATCCTGATTCGGTTGTACCTATTATATGGAATATATTTCGGACATAAGATTAAGCTACGCAATATGTTAAAACATCAGAACGCTACGGGCTGGCACCTCCATATTAACCCTGCATCAAACCTATCAAAACGGAGACACAATCTACCTTTAAAAGAACGCATTGTTCCTAAGGTCCCAAGGGCAGGAACTCACGCTAAGCATGAACATATCTCATTTTAAAGTAAAATCTTTCGCCTTTATGGAACGCCTGGGATTTTCGTGACGCAACCGCATTTGGAATCCTTTGGTCCAAACAATTTACAACAACTTTCCACAGTTAAGGCATGACCCAAATAAACTTTCACTTGAAAACGATGAATTTTCTTAGACAACCTAATTCGGCAAACTAATCCAAATACATCGTTCAAAAAGATTTCTACCATAGCTTCTCTACACAAAGATCTGCGGTACATTGTTATGACCGCTTTAGTATATTGGAGAAAAAAAGTAATTAAAAATTTTTAACAAATCATGATTGCTTTACAAAATTTGTTGATTAATCACTTTAATATTTCCTTATTAAGTTAAATTACATAAATTTCTTTCCCAAGTATTTCTCTTAATTTGTTTTTAACAGATTTCCATCTAAAATTTATAATAAAAAAAAAAAAAAATTTAATAATAGATATTTACTTACTCATGAAAAAAAAGAAACAAATTTCACTTTAAAACCTAAACAAATCTTAAGCGAAAATGCTTTGGCTTTATGTCTAATATTGTAAAATAGTACCCCTTTTCCATTTTAGAAAGGAGAAGATGACTGCAACAATAACAAAAAATTATAAACAATACAGAAAAAAAGTTAATACAAGTCAGCAAGAAAATAACAAAAAAAAAAAAAAGATACAAACTTCATATTGTAAAAAAGTCAAAACCTTAAAAAAATTAACGTTAAAAGAAAGTTTTTGAATTTTTTTTGTGTGTTACCACAACAACCTAACGACTTTAGAGATGAAATTAACAATAACAACAATAATAGAAACACCAACAACATTAAAAAAAAAAACAAAAAAAACTTATTTAGCTAAATTATTAAAACGATTTCATTATTACCACCATTTCTCGGCTGGCTCATCCCATTATCATCTCTAGAGGTTGTTTAGGTTGTTTAGAAGACAATTGTTACCCCGATTTAAGAAAAATACATAAATTAAAGAAAAAATCTGCGGTTTGGTTAAGTGTTGTTAACACTGAGGTTTTAGTACCTCTTGATACGCTGGAGTTCATGTATACTTTTAGTTTTTAAAAACTAAATTTCGTTTTAGCTGGTAGTTTTTATATTTGTGATACACTGAGAGAAGAAAAGTATTGTCATAAAATTGTGTGGGTAAATGCAGCAAAACAAATTATTGTCATATTTAACCATAACATGTTTAGAGGCAACCATAATATGGTTGTGGCTTCTTGATGGAGGACTTATTTAACAATTATATGTTTGTCGGTGCCAATAATATGGTTAAATTTAAACATAATATGTTTAAAATTTTGTCTAAAAATAGTTTTGTTGGAGGTGACCATATCTAAACATATTTATTCTCAACGTGTAGGCTTAAGTTCATTGAATTTAATTTTCATTAAATTATTTTTATGAAGACAGGAATTTTTACAACATGAAATTAATTAAAATTTTATTGATAATTTTTCATTCTTGACTGCGCTGAGATTTGAACCCAGGCGTTTACGGACAGGTTGCCCATACTAGTTTCGAGTGTAACCACACATTCTCAGGGGTTTGCCGTTTTACTCACTCGGCTATTGAAGCAGGATGACGTCAATAGTCAAACATCGATCCTTAAACCAAATGGTATTTCACTTTGGTAGATCGAAATTTGCTTTTAAATGAATGATTAATTATTTGAGTAAAACGGCACACCCCACTGACGAGATTGTGTGGTTAATCGAAACTAGTATGGGCAACCTGTCCGTGAAAGCCTGGGTTCAAATCTCAGCGCAGTCAAGAATGAAAAATTATCAATAAAATTTTAATTAATTTCATGTTGTAAAAATTCCTGTCTTAACGTCATACATGACGTAAGATGTAATTGTGAATAATACGCAAAAAAAAAATAAACTCTTAAGGAAGAAGTACATAACACGCGTTAATTCGTCGACGAGTTACACAACGCGGGTTAGAAAAGCTTTTTATTTCAGCTGTTTTCTTATTTGTTAGCACTTTTTTTTAAAGACTTCCAATCTTAAGCTCTTTTTTTTAATACAATGCTTTATGTTTTATGAACTCTTTAAAAAGTTCATCCTCCATGACTCACAAATTTGTTTAATTAGTATTTTTGTTATCAGCTGATTACTGGTCAAAAATACGCAACACGTTAAATAGTGCAAAGGTCAAACAGTTTTTTGTGTAACTTGTTCTACGAAAAAAACACTAGTTTAACTTTTTTTGACAGAAGCCTACAGAGCGCGCGCGCACTAACGCGTGTTATGTACTTCTACCTTATACTACATTTACACCTACACAAAATCTAGTAGATTTTAGTTAAAATCTTAAAGAAATTTTTTGGCGTTTACACCAGTGCATTTTGACATATTGTCGGATTAAATTTTCATAATAAAAACAGCTGATTGTTTAAAAGGGAAATAAATTGTATTGTAAACTTTTATTAGCAAAAATGGAAAGCCAAAAACTAATTTTATTATCTTAAAAAAAATACAATCGGAATTAAGATTGTTGCGTAAAAAAACTACCCGCAATAAATGATACCTGGGAAAAGACGACTGAAGAGCAGCCAAATGGCGAGGAATTACTACGACTTTAACCCAAAGGTGAACTAATAAGAGACATAATTGGAACAATTTTATTGCAAAACAAACAAAAACAAATAAAAACTTAAAAAACAATATTAAAGCCGCCTGGGTTCGAATCACACGCCAGCCAGCCTGGCTTCGAATCCCAGGTCAGTCAAAAATGAAAATTATCAATAACAATTTTAATTAATTCTCCATGTTGTAAAAATTCCTTTCTTCATAAAAATAATTTAATGAAAATTAAATTTAATGAACTTAAGCCTAATTAAAAATAGTAAAATTTGGATTAAAAACCATGAATAGTTCAACAAAATAACCACAATACTAATTATTGTTAAAGCTAAGGCACAAGCTCTATGTGTTCATTTGTCCTTCGAGTTGTGCTGAAAAATGTCAACAAGAAAAAAGAAAGACAAAAAACATGATAAACAAAAAATGTACTTTGGACTTCAATAAGAATTTTTGACAAAGGTACGAAAAAACAGAAGTAAGGAAAAACATGGGAGATCAATTAAAAATGGATAATCATTCAAAAAGCAAATTTCGATCTACCAAAAAGGTTAAAATACAATTTGGTTTAAGGATTGATGTTTGACTACTGACGTCAGCAGTCATCGATGGCTGCGAGTCCCTCTGAGGAGACCTAGTGGTTGAGGTCGAAACATGTCAGGGTAACCAGCCGCCTGGGTTCGAATCACACGCCAGCCAGCCTGGCTTCGAATCCCAGGTCAGTCAAGAATGAAAATTATCAATAACAATTTTAATTAATTCTCCATGTTGTAAAAATTCCTTTCTTCATAAAAATAATTTAATGAAAATTAAATTTAATGAACTTAAGCCTAATTAAAAATAGTAAAATTTGGATTAAAAACCATGAATAGTTCAACAAAATAACCACAATACTAATTATTGTTAAAGCTAAGGCACAAGCTCTATGTGTTCATTTGTCCTTCGAGTTGTGCTGAAAAATGTCAACAAGAAAAAAGAAAGACAAAAAACATGATAAACAAAAAATGTACTTTGGACTTCAATAAGAATTTTTGACAAAGGTACGAAAAAACAGAAGTAAGGAAAAACATGGGAGATCAATTAAAAATGGATAATCATTCAAAAAGCAAATTTCGATCTACCAAAAAGGTTAAAATACAATTTGGTTTAAGGATTGATGTTTGACTACTGACGTCAGCAGTCATCGATGGCTGCGAGTCCCTCTGAGGAGACCTAGTGGTTGAGGTCGAAACATGTCAGGGTAACCAGCCGCCTGGGTTCGAATCACACGCCAGCCAGCCTGGCTTCGAATCCCAGGTCAGTCAAGAATGAAAATTATCAATAACAATTTTAATTAATTCTCCATGTTGTAAAAATTCCTTTCTTCATAAAAATAATTTAATGAAAATTAAATTTAATGAACTTAAGCCTAATTAAAAATAGTAAAATTTGGATTAAAAACCATGAATAGTTCAACAAAATAACCACAATACTAATTAATATTAAAAATATTAATAGCGCCTCTTCATTGGAATTCCACTGCTGTTCCTTTATGTAGGTACGTTTTCTGTAAATTAAGGTCTTTATAATGCTACACAGTTTATATTAATATAATTTACAAACCGTTTATTAATTATTGGCTTATCCATTTGCACAAATGTTTATTATTGTTAATAATTAATTTGCCAGAAATTTATTTCCCCGCTCTTTTTATATATTAAATTTTTTTTTTTTTTTGTCAAGCTGTCAGATTTTTCTTGTTCAGAGCTGTATTTTGTAGTATATTAGTATGAAATTCATAGTTGTATCGTTGAGTATTGCAAGATTTCGTGAGAGTTTGCCAAAATCTAGTGACGAACTAGATTTTGTTTTGTATGGGAGATCTAGTAGAAATGAACAAGATTTCGCTCAGAATCCCTTAAGTACTAGATTTTGTGTAGGTGTAAATATAGTATTAACCATTAATTTAAAAAACTTTACTTTATTGCCATAAAAAATTTATAGTCATATACATAAATAAAAAAATAAATTTTTTTTTCAGTGCATTTCTGTTACTTTAATTTATTTGTAACACGACTTAAATGGCTTTGCCAGCTGACATTTAGATGTAGCAAAAAAAAAAAAAAAACATTGTTCTACTATTTACTAGATAAAAAATAATTAATTTTATCTTAAGAGTAGTTTTTGTTGCTTATAGATTTTTTTCTATTTGCTACATTTCAAAACGGAATGAAATCATTTTTAAAATCAGGTACACAAAAAAACACACAAATCCGTTAGCTAACACAATAATAATTGTATTTGAAAGTATTAATTATTTTGTAATTATTAATTATATAAAAGCAAAACAGAGTATTTATCTTTAACCCTCCGGACGGGTTTAAGGCGCAGCAATTAAAATTTGAAAAGAAGGAGAGAAATATTTTTCATAAACTCTATACAATAGCAATTTTGTTCGACCCAATTTGGTATTCTCTGCTTAAATTTTGAAATCTATTATATAAAAAAAATTGGTGCTTAATTTATTTAGCTTTTTTACAAACTCTTTTGGACTTTAAACCAACTGTTAAAAATTTTTTTCAAATATTTAAATATTTTATATACAATTAGCCCTAATTACAAAAACCATTTAAAGAAAAATTTTAGGGAATAAGTTCCTTATGGACCAGATCTTTTCACTTTGAAAATTGCACTTTTATCATAAATAGATTTGGTTTGAGTCAAAATGTCTCTATAGATAGTTCTGGGTCTTAGGTAACGTGTAAACTCCCTCGAAAGTTTCCTTATTTGCATTTAATATTTAATAAATGTTGGAGTTCCGATTAAACTGATCCATATAACAGCCGTACCTTAACAAGAGCGGAAGTCGGAAGGTTTTCTTCCGCTTAGCTTTTACGCTAATATGCTATACCTAAACAAGAGCGTCAACGGTGTGTCAAGAATAGTAGTGTTAACTTTCTTTTTAAATAAAACCCACACAATAAAAAAAAATGGCGATAAAACCTCTATATTGGCCAAGAAATTGCTAAGTTGCCATTCTTTATTAAAAATAGCGGTCAACTTCGTTGTTAAACGCGCTATCAATTTGGATTTTCCAATTGCAAAGAGTTGACGCCGTGCTATTTAGTTATGCTTCATACAAATTGTATGGACATGACAATTTTTGACAACTGGAAAACGCGTGCAGCTTTTCTTTGGGTACGACTATATGTAATATTTGTATATAAAGAATACTCAATCATATTAAATATGACACTTTTTATCTCAGCTCAGGGAAGTTTCAAAAGATTTCAAGCGCTTCTCTACGCTTTTTACCTAAAATATTCTTCAATCCAACTCATAGATTATCAGGCCTGTCACAGAAATTGTTCGGAATGGTTTTGAATCCGTATTTTCATTTCGATAGATTTTGTTTTACCTTCTTCAGAATTTGATCGATTTTCGTTATTACGACAAATTTTAATTTTGTTATTTTTAAGTTTAATGTGGCAATATTGTGCAGACCAACACGAAAACTTTTTTTTATCGAAAAATAAAAAGTGATTCCATTCCGAGAAAATTTTACGGTTTTCGTTTTCTGAAGCAGCTTTCTCGGAATCAAAAAAACTTTCGATCGAAATTGATTTCTGTGACAGGCCCGTATATTCGAGGTTAAAAGCGCTGTTTTTAGTATCACAGGCATCTCAAATTATCTGATTCGCTAAAAACCAAAGATTTAAGGATA
Source organism: Pollenia amentaria (assembly GCA_943735925.1). Taxonomy (NCBI): domain Eukaryota; kingdom Metazoa; phylum Arthropoda; class Insecta; order Diptera; family Polleniidae; genus Pollenia; species Pollenia amentaria. The sequence continues at coordinate 173,167,263 of OX031010.1, read as the reverse complement.
TTAAAACTTCTTGGACTGGAAACAGGTTGCGACATTTGAAAATAGTGGATTCAATACCATATGATCGGTCCTACTGAGCTCGCTTTTGTTAAATTATCAGTAATAAAAAATCAAAAGTTTGTTACTTCTTGTTACAAGAGAATGCAAAGCTTGGTCTAATATATAGTTTAAAGAAGTAGTCGGTCAGAATTTAATTATATATGTATATAAGGGGTGGTTAAATTTTAAGAGCTGATGTTGAATGTGAACCACACCTAAATGTCAAGTTTTTTTCTGCATCTCATTTGACATTTCTCCATTTCAGACTAACTCAATTGAAAAGATACACAATCGAGCAACGCGTTAAAGTTATTCAGGCTCATTATGAAAATGGGCGATCAAATCAAAATGCATATCGTGAAAATCATCTTCAGTGATGAGCACATTTTCACCTCAGTGGATTCGTCAACAAGCAAAATTGCCGCATTTGGGCGATTGATAATCCAAGAGTGATTGTCGAAAAACCAATGCACTCACAAAGAGTGACTGTTTGGTGCGGTTTATGGGCTGGCGGCATCATTGGGCCGTATTTTTTTCAGTTACTGTGAATGGTGTTCGCTATCGTGACATGATAACGAACTTTTTATGGCCCGAATTGGCAGATATGGATATGGACGAGATGTGGTTTCAACAGCACGGAGCCACTTGCCACACGGCTAACGAAACAATGGCTCTCTTGGCCGTGTTATCTCATGTGGTGGCGATATCAATTGGCCGCCGACATCATGTGATTTGATACCGTTGGACTTCTCTCTTTTGGGTTATATGAAAGAAAAGGTGTACGTCGATAAGCCAGCAACAAATCAAGAGCTAAATGATGAGATAATTCGGCACATTAACGGCATAGAACCTCAATTATGCCTCAGCGTTATCGAAAATTTGGAAAAAAAGCATTTAAGCCCCTTGTGCTTTAAGTCCCTCATATGAACTTACATTTTCAGATTTGTAAATTTGATATATTGTGAAAAAAATTGTTTTTAATATCGTTTTGCAATCAAAATGACATTCGAATAAAAACGCACGTTAGAAATATTTTTCTCGTTTGCTTTCGTACTACATAATTGCATTTGCAAAAGGGACATTTTTGTGTATCGATAGAGAGTAAAAAAATTGTTTACGAACGTTTGGAAAAATTTTTAAAAATCGTACTTTGTAATGCAACATTTACGAAATCGTATTATTTCGGATTCGAATCGATTTACATAATAAGTCCCGAAATTTTTCTTAATGTTCGGAAGAGAGTTTAATTTTAGTAAAAAAGCACAAACACTGAATCCCTTCCACCTTTCCTCACCTTTTTTATATATTAAAATGTTCTTATCCCTAAAAAATAAAAACAGTTTCATAGTTCCTTTTTCGAAAAAAAAAAAAAAAAAAACAATCGGCCACTTACCTTCTCATTATTGGTAACGGTAGCGTAAATCTTCCATCACTAACCATTGGTGTTGCACCTGGTATAGGAACCGTCGATATCACGGATGTTAGCAGAGTTGTACCAACCGGTGGAGGCGGAGGTGGTGGCCCCAAAATGGTGGCCGTTGGGGCTTGTGGTGGTGGATGATGAGGATGCGGATGGGGATGGCTAAAGGGTATAGGAGATCCATTGTGATGTGGTGGTATATTACCACTTGCCGCATTCATCGACTGCGATGGCAATGCACTGTAGGGAGGGGGGAAATGATTGTGTAAAATATCTGGTAACATTGGTCTTAAAATGGCAACATTATGGCCAGTTTGTTGTAAGCTACCGGCTAGGCCGGGATGTAAGTGAGGCGGATGTAGAATGGGTGGTAAAGGAGGGGCCGGCATAGAATGACGATCTAAATGGCCGTGACGTAAAGGATGGCCATGAGGATGGGGATGCGAGTGAGTGGGAGCGACTAACAGAGAAGCAGTATGTTGCAAATGACGACGTTCACGTCTCTCACGGCGTCGTTGATCGCGATTGTTACTTAAATTGTTATTTGAGTTAGCGGAAGATGTTGATGTAAGTGCTTGTCTGGCAGCTGATGGCGATCTTAGTTGCACGGCAGCAACATCATCTGTTTGACACTCCGTTGAGGTAAAAGTGCGATGTGGTGATGATGTGGGTGTTGACGAGGAAGAGGATGACGGAGTATTATTGTTTGCCTTAACGGCCACTTTATTTACTTGTATTACTTTCACTTGGGTATTGGAGGAATTTTTTAAATGCTTTTGATCATTTTTCTTTAAATCGTGATCGTTTACACTATTGACATTTAAAACTTGAGGCACTGAACTGTGTGGGGTATTAGGGAAATTATCACTACCACTACAATTATCGTTGATATTTTTGGAAATATTATTGGAATTTGTATGATGATTTGGACTATAATGATTATTATTACTGACATTAAAATTGGTTGATGTTGTTGCATGGACAACATGCTTTTTTGTATTTGTTGCGTTATCGCTTAAATTTGTAATACTTTTGTTGTTGTTACAATTATTATTATTAATATTATTCACATAATTACAATTTATCACACTAACACCATTCGTTGTTGTATTCACTATGGCCTGATTTAGAACCACTTCAGATTCATTATTATCATGTTGGCCATTGTTAAAATTATCATTATTATTGTTGTTATTCGAATTATTATTTTGATTCACTTGTATGGTTAAACTAGGCGTACGTTGACAAGGATTCGTTATAGTGGTAACACTATTTGTGGTTGTTAGGAAAACACTGCTTGTACTGGGATTATAACGGGTCGTTTCACTCATTGACTTTGCACCATTGACCTCCGTCGACAATTGCGCAACGGAGTTAGAGGTGGACGCGGGCACATTTAAACGCATATTTACCGTAACCGTCGTTTCTTGTTTTTGATTTTGCGAATCTCGTAAATTTTGCTCACGTAAACTTTCACTGGCCCGAAATTCGGCATACAAACGTTCCAATTCTGCTAAACATTTATTGGGTGTTAGACTATACGTAGTAGTAGTTGTTGTTTTACGTGTTTCGTCTTGTAAATCCGTCTCAAAACTATCATGGGCAACCGTCAATCCAAACGTATACGATGTGTTTGCCTCAAATGAACGCGTCAAACTGATCGCTGACGATGAATCGTAAAATAAACTGGCCGTATTGCTGGTGGTGGTGCTGGAATTTGTTGTTGCTTTGCATAGTGGTGTGTTGGTGTGGAGGTTCATTGTGTTGAATTCAGTGTCTCCGTGATCAGTGGTGAATTCATGTGCGGTTATTTTATGTTCTCTTTTGCAGCTCTCTTTTTCGGAGTGCTCTTCGTATTTTGATTGCAGCTGTTTTTCATGTTGTTGACAAATAATGAAATTATTGTTTTGTTTATTTTCATTTTCTTGGTTTTGTTGTGATTTCTCATTCGGTTCAACTTGTATTTGTTCGTGTGCGTGATGTCGATGATGAATCAGTATTTGGTGTTGCATTGGGGTTTCACCACTTATATTTTCTGTTGCCGTGGTAATATTATTATTATTGTTGTTTTTATTGTTATTATTATTGATATGCTCGTTGTCAACATTTGTTGCCGCAACATGCTGCGAAGCAGGACAGTGCTGGAAGAAATAAAAATTCGGTTGAAAAATTAATTCAAATTAAATTAAATACAAATACACTTAATATATTTTTAATAATATTTTAAACTGGATTGAATTCAGACTGGGTAAAAAATGGATAATTAAGCGGATAAGGTAGCACTTTCAGTCCGCTATTCATCAAGTTATTTTCTTTTCATCAAGTAAAAAGCATTTTTAATAGCGCAATTTATTTAAAAATATTTTAAAAAGCACTTCGAAGAGCTGTTATAAATCCATTTATCACCACCGGCTTCAATCCGATGCAAGAAAAACCTCCCTTTAATTCACCTTCCTTTTTATGGTTAAATAAAGATTCTATCCTAAAAATTTTTAATTACGTTTTGACTCCTATTAATGTAATTTCTGCTAAATTCTACCTTCCTTTCAAACTTTTTGCGAAACTATTTACAACTGATATTGATGTGTGGGCTGATAGGGGGCCACTACCATTTTAAAAGTTTGTGATAATTTTTTTTTCTGAATTTCAGTTCGTTAGCAACATTTTAACGTAACTTTTAGAAATAATTATAATTTTCCGGAAGCTACCTATGGCCCATTTAGGATCTGAAATAAATAACTTTATGTTAAGAAGGCTTTTAACTAAAAGTGACTAATTTCGAGTTTGAATCAACGGGCTGATTTTCCCAATTTAAAAAAGGCTTTATTCTTAAAGCAAATTTTTTCGAAGTATCTTGAAATTGGTATTGGAACTATGACCAAATTTTCCCAGCGCATGCACCAGCAACATCCTCGCTAATGGTATGGTAATGCAGGGTACCAAAGTGTAGAGTACACTTCTAATCAAGCTTTCAAAAATTCCACTTATGTGAAATGAATGTACTTTGTACTTCAACTAAACTTTAAAAAGTTTTACTATAAGTCTGGGTTTACACTATGCAAGTTTTCCCTTAGAAAGTCTGAGCTTACCGGTAAGAGGGGAGTTCGTAGCATGGGGTTCGTACCTTGGAAATTCTCTTATGTATTACAATTCGTTATTTTTCCTTGATTGTTCATGACAATTTAATGGAAAAATTTTTAAAATTCTGTTTTAGCTTGACAAATGGCATTTTTTTCTCTTAATTCTTGGCAGGAACTGAAATCAAGCCCGTCTGCCAACCCCAGTGTGAACCCAGACTAAAAATGTTTTTGCTCAGAGCAAGAACCAAACGACACAAACTAACAAATCCAAAAGTGTATTTAAGAAACTAAATTCTACTTTAATAAAACATGAAACGGACAACTTTGTCCTTAAATATTATTTATAACAAACATGTCTTTCTACAATATAAGGAAATTTCCTTAATTTATATTACAAATGACTTTTCTTCCTGCTTTTAAAATCTCCTCTGCATCACATTACAAATGTGCAGCTTATTTAATCCAATAAATTTGTATTAATTGAAATAGCAGGAAAACATACAAAATGTTTTAATTCATTAAGATAAATAAATTAATTAAATAATATTTTTACTACCACACAAAAACGTTAAAACGGCAGACAGCAAACCAGACACTCACTCTCGTTTTATGGCCAAAAAGGAAATACAACGACATCCAAAAAAAAAAAAAAAAAGAAAAACAAACATAAAAACAGCAACATAAAAAGGAAATAGACATTTATTTGTGTTGACCACTACCAAAAAAAAAAAAAAAAAAAAAAAAAAAAAAATAATGGGAAAAGGTACAACAAAAAACAAAAACGTTAAAGTAAAAACGTTGTCCATGTCAATTTATGTAAAGCTTAGTTAACCAACATAATTACATTAATAACTCCATTTAGACATGTACTGTGAAAGACTTTCCAAAACCACCGTTGTCTCATACTCAATACAACTTCAACTATTTCAAGGTGGACTAATGTCTGACAGCAGGATATAAAACACACACACAGACACTCAAGCCAAACAAAAAAGGTAGCGAGTGGCAAGAACATATGTGTGCATAAATACCAGAAAATTAGAAGTTATTAAGGATAATAGTTGTAAGTACATGGACGAAATGGGATATAAAAAATTTAATAAATTACCAACAGAAGGTTGGAATTTTTCTTCATAAATATTTAGAGTTATTGAAGGAAATTTGTCAGCATTTAAAAATACAAATGAATGGCTAAACAACAACAATCCATTAAATAGAAAAAGTATATGGCGGCAACCTTATTAAAAATTATATATTCGTTTTCATATTGAAAACATGAAATAGTTGTTAGTTATAATACTCATAATTACGAAACCTTAATTGGGCTTAATAAGTGTGTAAAGAAGAGGGCTGTTATTAAGGAGTGATGTTTATAAAAATAGCAAAAGAACTTATTCAGAGCTCTAAACTTTAATGTTGTATACCCACTACGAAAAACATGTATTGATATTGTAATTTCCTTTGTTATTGTAAGTATTAGGCGGCATTTCTACGACGTTTTTTAAAGCATGTCTTTAAGACATGTTTTTTTATATGTTGACGAACTCGGTAGCGACGAAAGAGGGGTAAAAAAACATGAATTCTGTTCTTTTTTTTCTCATTTTCTTTTACTGTCATTTCAATTTTTACTAGTATGTTTTGTTTTCAAATTAAATTTTTTAAATAAAAAATATTTGAAAACAACAAATAAATAAAAGTCATGCCTCAAAAGACATCATGTTAATGTAAACAGATTTTTGTAGCAGCTTTAAAAGAAAATTGAAAAAAGACATGTTTTACAATTCAACGTGTAAATGTCTTCTAAAAACACAGAAAAAATTATTAAATTTCTCCAATCACTAAATTTATTCCAAATTCATAATATCAAGAAAACAAGTTGTTGATTTTGCACCTTTTTCCAAAATTATTATATTGATTACTAAAAATTTTAAAATTTTGAAAAAGTATTTTCAATAAATGATATTTTTAATTTTGATTAAAAAAGTCATCAAAAAACCATTTCAAACAATGTGTTAATTTATTCAAATAAATATTGACAATTCCCAACAACAATTCTACATGCTTAAATTATTTTATTTTAAGCGAAAAAAGTCAATTAAGATTTTTTGTTATTTAATTAAAATTTTAATTGAAAATTTATTTCAAAAAAACTAAAATGTTAATTAAATCAAAATTAAATTTTTAATTTCCTTTCAACTAAAAAAAAATAATTGATTCAATTATCACATTAATTAAATCTAAATACTTTTTTAACCATTTTTTTTTTATTGATAAAACACTTTTTTCTGTGAATATATAGATATAAATTAATATAATATAATAATTACACAGGCCTGCAAAATGTGGAAAAAGTCGAAACCTTTGGACTAGAGCATACTTTTGTAAGGACTGGAGTTGCTCTTAGTCCGAATCTGTACTAAGAATTTCTCCATCATTATGGTATTTTCTCAATTTTTCTTAAAATTTTTAAATATTTTTTTGTAATTTTTAAATTTTAAATAATAATTTGGTGTTCCGATTTTGTGTGTTTCGGTGTGCTTTTCATTTGCCGAATGTACACCGAGAAACACAAAAGTTGGATGATTTTCAGTACCCCCAAAAAATTTAAATTTCGGTATTTTCAGAACATGCCCGATATTTGGGAATAATGATAAACACTACAAGAATATATTGTATCACAGAAGCACATTCGAAGAAATTTTACAATAAAATACTAAAAATCTTTAAATTTTAAAAATATATATTATTTTGTTTATATTGAGGGGAAGTTTCTGGGTTTCCGAGAAAGTTAAAATTAGTTTTCGCATTCCCAGGAAGTGAACGAGCGCGGAAATAAAAAAAATCCAAACATTAAATTTTTTACATCCGTTTTTTTTTTCAACGAATCAAATTTTGGTGATCAGTTTGCTTGTATACAAATACATACAATTTATTTACTGTAAATTGGCTTTAGCACTGTGCACTGCTACTTAAACATTCACCACTGTCACACTACAAGTAATAAATATGCACTCATGCTTACATTATTAGAAAATTACAATACAAATAAAAATACCGCTATTAATGGCACCAATGAAATGACATTTTGACCGTTATGCTTAAATTATAGACGACAACTAACTCCCTCCAGATCTCTTTCAATAATTTATGCTCTATAAGTAATAACGAACGAAAAACTATAAAACCCATAAACTTTTTAAACAAAAAACAGCTGATAACAACACAAAAACAAATTTAAATTGTTTTTACAGCATTGGAAGTTTGGTGTAGTAGGAAAAAAAACAGAAAAAAATAACAATAATTATCTTTAGACAATACATTTAATAGTTAGTTTGTACTTATATAATGGGCCACAGATGAACAAACTCACACACTTAAGTATAAATAAGTTTAAGTGGATGTTTGTTTATAAGTACCCTGCAGTCTTGGGGTAAATTTTGCTCATAGAATAAATTCGAAAAATAAAAAATGTTGAGTATATTAAAAAGTAGCATAAGAAAAGAAATAATTCCCAGATTCTAATATTTAATAGCTAATAAATTTTCTATATTATTTTACTTTAGTTTAAAACGATATCAAATTCTGTAAATTTAGTTTTATTGACCAAAACCAGATTATGGATTTCTCTATTTATTTATCAACCAGTTAAAGAACTAGTAATAATGGGAGATTTATAGTACCGTTCATGGATTACCAGAGGTTAGTGGAGAAGTTATTGAATTAAATTCAGTTATCGTCCTTGTATAAAATGCTCACGCTCGAAATTTTAATTAAACATTCCCTAATAATGATATTGAAAGAATATCGAAATATTGGAAACAAATAAAGAAATTTTACATACAACAGACCTCGAGTTTGAGCATTTTCATTTAATATTGAATTTTAAAGGTCGAATTAAAATATAACTTAAGCAGAAATTTAATTTTATTGATTACTTTTTCCACTAAAATGTAGACGTTCATACACATATGTACAGTCATAAGTTTCAAATGAGCAATAGCAGAAATCTAGTTCTTTTGAGTAATAAAGCAGCTAACTGAGTGCTGCATTTTTGAATCCCATAATCTTCCTTTTTGTGGATTTCACTGGCCGGCAAGATCGCCCAACTTGACCATCCCAGACTTCATTTTATGAAATTCTAGCTTTGCAATTTTTTATTTTCATATTGTCTTTTCCCTTCTCCTTTTCATATATTATACATATATAAATACAAATATACTTACAGCCAACTTCAAGTTAAAAAGTGTAAGAATTACATTTGCAGAGCACATGAAACTTAGTACCCCTCGCCAATCTTCACACCCCTCTCCACAATAAACTCAAGAATTCCTGCAACAAACGATGACTCACGAGTCTGTGCCAACAGGCCCCAAACTCTTGAAGTCCACATAGAAAATATCCGTCCAGAATGCACTTACCCTTCTATCGCCGGACTTTCTGGCAAGAGTGATGGCAAATGCAATAAATCGGGCCCGTATGGTTATCAATTCTGGCGGACACCTGACCGATATAATTTGTTCTACTTAAAGAAAAAAAAATTTTGCAAAAAAAAAAACACAATCCAAAAGCAAAACTAAGGTTTTTATTTATTAAAAAAAATATAGTAAAAGAACATCGAGTAGGGAGATCGGAGGGTTAGTATTTGACCGGTTACTCTAGTTTTGCCCAAGCGGGTTATTTTAAAATGTCCATTTTTCGAATATTGAATACACCGTCTATTTTGGTTTTATTACCCGGTTATTTTACTATTATACTTTTGTTGTAAATTTTCCTTTAATTTAAGTATTTTTGTAATTGTAATATTGGGCAAACTTACCCATTTTATGGAGAATGTTAAAACAAAAACCATAAAACATTATGAACGATATAAATTAAAATCGCAAATAATCATGCGTTCTTGTAAAAAAAAAAACTAAAAGCAATTCATTTTATTTTATGGTTAAACATCAGCTGCGCTTTTGTGCAGTTGCCATCGGTAATCGACCCATAATTTTATTGGTGTGAGAGGAAATTAAAATGATATTCTTCTCTCCCCTCTCAGCAATAAACTAAGACTTTCTGAACGAAATTTTTAATAGTGGGAACCCAGATTTATTAAAAAGAAACAGTATAGCCCTTTCAGACCCAACCAAAAATAAAAAATAAAATAGATATTCCACTTTTTTTGCAAATATCAAAATAATATCATTAGTTTTTTTTCGTTCATTCGGATTTCTCAGAAATTTGCATACGGTATTGGCATCGATTCTTGAAATTAAAACCTACACAGGATTATTCACTCGTCCCGCAGATAAAAAACGAAAAATATGTATACTTGTCCGTTTTTCAATAAAATGGATTAACTCGGTCAGATTCAGCTAACACAATTGTGTAGGCTGGGTCTGAAAGGGTATAGGCCATTTTCTCAATGTATCGACAAACTGCCTGTTATTAAATATCGACATAAATTTATAAGACCTATAAACTGTCCGTTACGAATTTGGGTTTCGCAAAAAAACGACAAAAAATATTGTTTTCAGTTGGCAACACCTCTCAAAATACATGTTAAAGTTGGGAGTCAACTGACTGGATTTATCTGTACGTCAAATAACGAAATGGCAACTAATTAATTGGCAGTTGAGTGCCGGTTAACTGCGCGACAGAATAGCAGCAAGTGAGACACTGAGAAAAAAAACTTCTGTAATATGCAGTTTGTCGCTGGGAAAAAAGGTAATCGCTAAATGAGAAAACGGCCATAAAAGTAGTAAAAAAATAGTTACATTTTAAATAAAAAAAATAAAGGAATAAACCCAATAAAAAGTAGACAGAAGATAATTGTCCCTTAAAGAATTTCTAGGGCATATGAATTTAGGCCAAAACTTCAGAAGAAATTTCCTGATTTGCAGCAAGCGTCGTAAACTTACCCAAATAGGTCATTCACAATCTATAGAAAATATTTATAATTGCATTAATTTGCAATCTACGAGGGCGGATCAATAAGTCCGTGACTTTTTGAATAAAACACAGCTTTTTTACAAAAAAAAATTTTTCTTTTCCACATAATCTCCCTTTAGCTCAATACACTTAGTCCAACGTTTGTCCAATTTGTGTATCCCTTCCAAAAAATAGGGGTTTTCGAGGTCCATAAAATAGGCATTTGGCCAATAATTTCCTCGTTGGAGCTAAATCTCTTTCCACCGAGCCATTTCTTTAGGTTCGGAAATATCGGGAAGAATATGGAGGATGAGGTACCAATTCGTAGCCCAATTTATGTAATTTTTCCATATGGGGTCGTTTTTTTTAAGTCCTTGAGAGCAAACGCGGCACCCATCTTGCAGACAGCTTTCTTAACTCCAGCTGGTCATTAAAAATCGAAACCACACTGCCATGTGAAATGCCTATGACATCAACAATCTCACGCTCTTTTACTCTTTGATCGGCCAAAAGCGTCATTTGTACTTGTGCGACCACAACGGAAGTCAGTAAACCACTTTTTTGCCATTGAAATCGATGGTGCAGAGTCCCAATAGTGTTTATCGAGCTTTTCCTTGGTTTGATTGACGGTTATTTTTCGCAAAAAATAATGTTTAATGAGCACTCGAAATTCACTTTTCTCCATTTTTACAAAAATCCACGAGGTTGTATGTTTTGAAAGGCTGTTAAACGCAAAGTAAATGACGGAACTTGCTCAAAACTTGATAGTAGTCTATTGATGGGAGCTGTGTTGCATTTCATGTAGCTACGAGGGAAGTTCGAAAAGTCACGGACTTATTGATCCGCCCTCGTAAAATGCGCAAGATCGTGATTTGGGCTATTGACTTTTTTTCTTGTCGCACTGATATTTATTTATTAATCTATATAAACCCATTATTTTTGTTTCGGATTTGCAAATATTTTGTTAAATTTATTTGTGTTTAATTAAGAAATAAATAAATAATAAAATATAGCGGGCTATAGGACTTTAATTCGGGCTATTACAAATACTATAAAAATTAAATACACTCCCAAGACTGCCGGGTAGTAGTTGTAAAAGTTTGAAATCTAACAAAAACAATTTACATTGAATACAATGAATATTTATCAGTAGTTCTTTGTTGTATGTAAATCATCCGGTATCTATATATCTGTTTAGTAAAATATTACCGAACATTTTGTGTATAGAGATTATTAATTATTTTATAACACTTTATGATCATTTTATACCACAGTATATTGTTATTTATACTCTGAAACACACACAAACACATCAAAAGCATGAGTACACAAGACCGACTCTTTGTTTGTCGAAAATTATCAAACATTGTAACTGATTTGACAGCAAACGTCAAGTGCAATCAGCATGATGACCCCAATCCGCAAAGGGTGATTTAATGTTATTTTTTTTTCATGCCTTCTCTTAATTTTGTTAGTGCCATACACAATGGGACTTATGAGAAGAGTTTAATGGAACTAAGTACTGTTGACACATGGACAATTTATGAGTACCTCTTAGGTAAAAGTAGAGGTACTTTGTGTTTGTAGAGTAGATTTTAAAACACCACCATAAATGCTCTGGGCATCGGTTGATACGTTAAAAGGTCTGTCTATCATAAAAAATGTCATAGATTACGAAAGACGATTTAAATGGCTGGTCTATAATATTAAGTAAAAATAGTTTTTTGTTTTGTAACAAATTCTATTGATTAAATTTACCATTACGATGGAAACATAAGTGCCAAATGAATCCAAGTCATTTATCACCAGAACAGAATTAAAGTAACACTCGGATTCGAAAATTTTTATTTTATTTTTATTGCATTGAAAAGGAAATATTTTAGTAATTGTTTCTAATTTAAGGGAACGGGAACCCATGGGTACGGTTAAAATTTTTCTTTAATTCCCGGCAAAAGATAATGTGAAAAAGTACTTTATAATAATCTAATTCTGTTAGTTTCATTTTGGTACTTTTCATCAACAAATTGTTTCTCCTTCAAGAAAAATAAATTACATTTTTGTTGTACACTTGTGTAAATATGTACATCTGAATTTTAATAAGTGGATCTATTTGTTAAATTAATAAAATACATTAGTAAAGTATCTGTGAAATAAAGCACTCAATGAATGTGTTGGATTTGTATACCCATGACAAAAATATTGGAGAGGGTATTATGCGTTTGTGATGATGTGTGTATCAGTAGAGCTGCCGTTTTTGGTTATTTCTAACCAAAATTGGTTATTTTTTTCTCAATGTGGAGATGTGAATATTTTTTTCATTTTGGTTACTTTTTTCTAAAATATAAAATACGTATGAATATGTTTTTCTTGATACACTAGCAATTTACGTTTTTTAAATTTGTAACCTTTTTGTTTACATGGGGGGTTATTGAGTATATCGATTCGAAGGAAATTATTTGCGACTTTGAGGAATGTGTACTTTGCAGTACGATTTTCTCATTATTTGATTAAAAAAAAACGGAATTTTTTTACTTCACGAAAACAAAAAATCCCTTTCAAAACCGCTACCAGATATTTTTTTTAGGATTTTGGTTAAGAAAATAAATTGCCAAATGTGATTCTTATATTAGAAACTACCATGTTCTGAAATTGAAATCAAATGAAGTTGTGTTGATGGAGGTTTTCAATTAGTTTTTTTTTTGAAATGAGCGTAGTTTTCCCTGATTTTAAGAGTAGTAAAGATAAATGGTACTTAAAGTAGAAAGTGATTATATATCACGCGGAATCGATTTCAGAACATCACTGAGAAAGTACACAAATGTAGTTTTAGTGTTTCTAAAAACTTGAATTTAAGTTAAATTTTCTAAATTCACACTATTTCCAGTAGTATATTTTAAAATATTAATATACACATAGAAATTTTAAAGATTTTTAAAAACAAAGAAAATGGCGTGAATTAAAAAAAATTTGTAAATTTTACTTTTTTTTTAAATTAAATTTTTTTTCCTTTTCTTTATTTATAACTGTGAGATACAAATCCGTGGCTATACAAATTCATGGGTGACCGCGTATGTCTGAAAATCCAATTTTTCAGGAGTGCGGAAAAACATTCTAGATCGCACTATGGGCGAGGTATTGAACTTTTTGAAATTGGTCATTACATAAAAAAAATCGGAATTGGTCCATATTTTTTCAGAAATTTTAAGGACCATGTAAAGCGCGTTTAACATTAAGTAATATGACATCAACATCTCAAGATCGAAAAAAGGACATACCGGTTACCCATGAAAACCATAGAAATTTCGTTTATTGTAAAGGCCATATTCGAGAAAATTTAATTTATTAACTTTCAATATACTGAATTTTGTATGGAAATTTGTATGGAATTTTGACGGAATTAATTCTTATCAAAAAAAAAAATTTTTTTAAGTTTCTCGTTATTTTTTTTAAACATGTACAAGAATTATAATGGGTGATTCAAGTAGAGATACTTTTTTCATGTTATTTTTGTTTAGTATTGTTTGGCATTTCATATGATGAGGCTCATTTCTGGCTCAATGGGTATGTAAACAAACAAAATTGCCGCATTTGGGACGACGAGCAACCTGAAGAGATTCAAGAACTGCCACTTCATCCAGAAAAAACAACGGTTTGGTGTGGTTTGTGGGCCGGTGGAATCATCGGTCTATATATCTTTAAAAATGATGCCGGTTCGAACGCTTCTATCTTTAAAAATGATGCCGGTTCGAACGTAAGTCAATGGCGACCGCTATCGGGCCATGATAACCGACTATTTGATGCCTGAAATTGAAGCTCGTGATCTCGGCGACATTTGGTTTCAGCAAGACGGCGCCACTTCCCACAAATCGCATCAATCAATGGATTTATTGAGAGAACACTTCGGTGAGCACATAATTTCACGTTTTGGGCCGGTCGATTGGCCACCAAGATCGTGTGATATCACACCGTTAGACTTTTTCCTGTGGGGATATGTAAAGTCTAAAGTTTATGCGGACAAACCCGCTTCGATTAAGGTCTTTGGGGAAAACATCACGCGTGTCATTCGCCACTTAGCAGTCGAAATGCTCGAACGAGTCATCGAAAATTGGACTCAACGGATAGACCATCTGCGACGTAGCAACGGCCAACATTTGATAGACATAATCTTCAAAAAATAAATGCCAAAGAAAGTTCTTTCAAATGATAATAGACATTCCCCATTAAATTTCAATTTTCTTTGTTTTTTTTCTTTAAAAAAGTAGGGAATTTCGAAATAAATCACGCTTTATTTCTTGTTTTGTTTTCTTAATTTGTAATTTATATTTTCGTATTAAGTGGAAATAACCTTTGTTTTACAATGCAGCTTAAACTAAATTTTAATATTTTTCTTAATTAACAAAAGGCTTTTCTAATTTGGTTATATTTTTTAACATTTGGTAACTTTTAAAAAAAATTTGGTTGTAAAAATTGTATTAGCCGTGGCAGCACTGTGTATCACATAACAATATTGGTTATACCCACCGTTGTTAACTCGCACCTTTTCTGTGATTTTTTAAATTTTGTGTGCGAAAAATTTCTTTGTTTGGCGCGTGGTGCGCTTTTTTTATTTAAATTTCGGCGCGTTTTTTAACTTTTGGTCGCACCAAAGCAAATTCAACACAACTTTTTGTTTCAGTGTGTGAAAAAAATTTTTGTATAATAAAATACACCTGTTTCAATACAATTTTATTCAACAGTGTAAAAGTTTTACTAACAATTTTACAGACCACAATAACAACAACAAGGAATCATGTTTAAGACGATTTTGGCAAAAAAAAAACCATTTTTTAGCAAAGTTTTCTGTTTTTTAAAAATTGATCAAAAATGGGAAAGTGCAGCTACGCTTCAAATTTTTTCCAGACATATAAAAAACATACCAGCCATTTATCCATTCATTAAGGGGGCTCCCATACATAATTTTCAATACAGACTAGAAATATATTGAAAAAAAGTCTCATAAATGGCCAGGAGTCGCCCCTAGTGGGATATAATGTATGACCGACCCCAATTAGTTTTTTATCCATAACATTTTCTCAAAACATAGTTGCCCTTTATCTCCATCCCTTAAGGGACCCCAATACAAATGTTTCGGTTTATTGAAATTCCTAAATTTTGACGCTGCAGTTCCTAGTATGCCCCTAGATGGGTCAAATGTAAGACCAACACCACTTTGTTTTCATTCCCAATCATTTATTACTGAGATACCAACCCGCTATCTCCATTTATTAAGGGGGCGCCCACACATAATGTTCAATACAGACTAGAAATATATTGAAGAAAAAGTGCCATAAACGCCCAGGAGTCGCCCCTAGGGGGATATAATCTATGACCGACCTCAATTAATTTTTCGTCCTTAATATTTTCTCGAGACATATTTATATTATTTATACAAATATTGCTTTTATGAAATGCTTAGATTAATTCAAAAAAGTTGTTAAAAGATTTTAATCGTTTATGGCTTGTTTTGTTTGCAACTTCGTTTTTTATATGTCTGGAAAAAATTGAAAGCATAATTTTCATCGACTTTATGAAACATTTCATTAACTGGGGGCTAATGAAACATTCTTCATTTATCCAATGAAGCATTACATAGGTTAAATTTTAATGTAAATTTTCCTTAGATTAATGTCAAAATCCATTGGACCTGTGAAGAGAATTTCTTTCAGTGTAGATGTTGATATCCAGATTACATACCCTGAAAACCCTATCATAACATAATTTTCTTTTGGAGGGCTCATGATTTTACATGGGGACGACGTAGAGTTCACTTTTATAACTTTGTCTGTAAATACTGTGGTGTAGGGTATCATATGTTCGGCCTTCAAAGACTTTATTTTCTTACTTGTTTAATAAATTAAAATGTAATGAAAAATCGGTTAAAATTGAAAGATTTTGAAAGTTTTTTCATTGCACATGGAAATAAGAAAATAGTAATTTACTAATCGTATAGAAAAGAATATTCTATTCAAATATTCTATTTAAAAACTACTTATGTATTTTAAAAAAACTGCTGGAAAAATATTAAACGATTTGTAAGATAAAATAGAACAGAAATATTCTACAAATTTATATTAAAAAATCAGTTTCCTATGGAAATGCCCATATGCCAGACATTTATAAACTGAAAAACATTATTACATGTTCATAAATAAAGAATTCTATTAATTTTAATAGACCCCACTAGTAAATGAATTTCACTTACATATGAATTAGAGCTAAATTTAAAGGCAGTCTTTGTGTACATTTACAGACATTGACATCCCAGTAAACTCTTAAATGATTTTTGACATTTGTTCTATTGAGTATGAGGCGGCTATTATTTAAACTAGAACAAAGCAAACATTGTTTAGAAACATACAGACTAACATGATCTTAAAACATGAAAAGTAGCACTTATTTAATCAGTCAGTGGTATCTACAGACAGTAATTGTTAATAAAATAATGAGATACAAAAGTATGCACATGGAAAGCAACAATGGCCAAAGTTTAAATCTGGATTATTTTATAATTTATTTTAAACTTTTTCATCTAAATCCCCTAAAACTAATAAATTAATGAGTTCAGTCTGCCATTAACTTTCAGCATCTGTGTTTGTGTGTGTGTGTATATTTTTTTTTTGTAATTAAAATTAGAAAATAAAATAAATTGTCTTTTATCTAAAGCTACAATTAGAAACATTATAAATATTTGCTTGTTCTCATATGTATTTTAAAAATATCAATGAATATTTAATTACTTAATTAAATGACAAAGTATTTGATTTGTTGTTAAGCGATTAAAACTTTTTTTTATGGTCTGATTTAAGGAGATGGAGTTCATTTAATTGGGGGACTATTTTGTAAAGTTGTGTGAAGATAGAGAGATAAAAATGTGCACATGTTTTATGTGAATGAGGAAAAAAGGCAAAGACATGTACAAATTCCATATTCACTTCATAAAGAAAGGTCTTATTTTGGAAAGAACTTATTCGGAAAAACTTTTGTTTGGAGGAAAGGGTACACCATTGAACTGATTATGTCATTCCTAATACAAAACAAATAAAAGTGCTATGCTGTGCAGAATCAGTGATACCCTCTCGAGAGTTCGAATATCTCATGAGTGGGCTTCATATGGGGTCTATAAATTATGAACCAATCTTTAAAAAAACCAACCTCACAATATAATTATTTGTTGCGCTTTTAGACCTATTATAAATTTTCACAAAGTTTTATAATCTTAATTATTTTAACAAATAGAATCTGGGAATTATGGCTTTTTCATAAGCTACTTTATTATATTCAACATTTTTTATTATTCGAATTTATTCTATCAGTTAAATTTCAGTTATGTATTTTATAAAGCTTTTTGTAATAGCTCTATTCCTTAAATTTTTTTAGAAATGACTTTATACACTACCAGACTATTATATTGTATTTTCTTGTTTCATTTTACCTTAGCTTTCCGTTGGATAGCAATGAAGTATATTTATGTACAGAAAAATTTACAATATTAGACACCAGCAGAATGTAATGTAGTGTATAAAGTCATTTCTAAAAAAATTTAAGGAATAGAGCTATTACAAAAAGCTTTATAAAATACATAACTGAAATTTAACTGATAGAATAAATTCGAAAAAATTAAAAATGTTGAATATAATAAAGTTGCTTATGAAAAAGAAATAATTCCCAATATCTATTTGTTAAAATAGTAGAGTTAAATACATTCAATTTATAAAGTATCACTATCCAGTGTGACACAAAGAATGCTGACGAAGGCCGTAGCGGGCCAGAAAATGCATTACATTCTTCATAAATATACTTCATTGCTATCCAACGGAAAGCTAAGGTAAAATGTAACAAAAAAATACAATATAATAGTCTGGTAGTGTATAAAGTCATTTCTAAAAAAAAAAAAAAAAAAAAATTTAAGGAATAGAGCTATTACAAAAAGCTTTATAAAATACATAACTGAAATTTAACTGATAGAATAAATTCGAAAATAAAAAATGTTGAATATAATAAAGTTGCTTATGAAAAAGAAATAATTCCCAATATCTAAAATTTAAGACAACAAAAACAACAAAGAAAATACAGTCGGTTAAGCCCGACAAATTTTTGCGAGTTGGAGTCTTGAAATCGGTCCATATTAAACCATCCCAAAAAACACATAGGTTTAATATAAAATTGAAAATGATTTGAAATCAAGCCTTTTCTCAAACGACAAACGTCTGATAATGATTTTAAAATCATTTGAAAATCATAGCATTCTCAACAAAAAGGGCAAATTATTTTCAAATTGAGAATTGCATTTATTTTCAACTTGCTTTCAAACATTATTCTCAAATGTGGAACATAAATGTCGAACATAAATGAAAAACATTTTTGTTCTTTTATTTAAATTCGTTATTTATTTAAATAATCTGTGAGCTTTACATTTGGCACCATGGCTAAAAGATGAAATAGTGTTCTTTCCTTTCTCTAATTCATGCAAATACTAAATACTTGGCTCCTTTTTGTGTTGAGGATTATAATTTCTTCAACTTCCCCGTTTATTTTTATTTACATTCTTTACTTTTTGTAATTAATTTTTTATAAATATATTTTATATTTTTTTAGCAACAAATTAAGGCTTTTTAAAGGCGAATTCACTTCACGAAATATGTAACTATCTATTCTTTAGTTGTGTAACACATGTAAATTTTATCGCCATTTTTTAATTATTTTTCTCTTCAGTGCTGTCAAGTTTTTGTTTCTTATGAGAATAACAATTGATAACAATTTCATATCAAATTGGTAAACCATGGCTGGTCAAATGTTAACATTCAAATCATTATCAACTTAAATTCAAATGTTAAAATCAATCAGTTGAAAAAGGTTTGAAAATTGTTTTTCATGTCAAATGATAAAGTCATTTTGATTTATCAAAGGTTTGACTTTTTGGGATAGTTCCCATTTAGATAGTTTGTTGGGATAGTTCCCATACCAATACTACTCCCGAAAAAAGCTTTAAAAGCCATAACTTCCTTATAAATGTTAGTATGGCCATAAAAATCGGCGACGATAACTTTACAATATGTCATGGGAAAATATTGTGCTGGTGGGTCCAAAATTAAGAATAGGTCTCATATAAACCCCTGTCATAAGATCTCTTAAAGGCAAGCAAATTTTGTATAATAAGATGAAGATATCTAAATAATATTCAGCACAAAGATCTTTTATATGAATCGTAAACTCAATAACATAATCATTTTTAGAGTGATTATTTTTTAACTTAAGACATAAACATGCAAATGTCGAGGTGACTTACTTTAAAATCATATTGAGGCTGCAGAGGGATATGTGAAATCTTTTGTTATACCATAAACTCGAATACACTACTATCGAATACACTGCTATCCACATGTTAAATTTCATGTCAGTTGGTCCAGCGCACACTGGGGCCAAAATCCCTTTTTCGAGGATTAATTCATAGCTCCTCAGTTACAATAGTGAGGCACACTAAATTTTATGGGGGTAACTCTTAGTTCAAACTTCATGTTCTAACAAAATCTTGGTGGTATATGAGGGGCGATACGGGTACCACCCATACAAAAAAATGAGTTTTTTTTCTTATATCTGAAGAATTACAATAGTGAAGCATACTAAATTTGATGTGCGTAACTCTTAAAACAAACTTCATGTTCCAACAAAACTTTGGAGGTATAAGAGGGAGGAGATGGGTACCTCCCATGCAAAAAAGTTATTAATAAAAAAATAAACATGATTTTTTATTCACGGACACTCCTGCTAAATTGCTTATGGTGGCAAACTTATGATACTATGCAATGCTTTCGATTTGCATAGTATCAACATGTACTAAAACTGTAACTCTGTAGTGTCCCTTAAATCTTTTTTTTTTCAATTTACATGAGTTGCTAGAATCACTAAAAGAAATTTCGTTTCGATCACGCTTTGGGGTCTAAGCACACGGAAATGCAATTGATGATTGCAGCCAATTCTTATTCGTTTCACTGAAAAATCGATCTTCGTTTCTGTGAGTTTTATTCCATTTAGTCATATACTCAAAAAGGAAACTGTTTAACGTATTATTGAAAACTTAAGAGTTGCCCTCCGATTAACCAGTGTGTTTCTTTAGTTCTTCTTTTAAATAGGTAATTTTTTCATCTATTGTTTTACAATTAAAATTTTTCAAAATATCAGACAAGCGTTGGCGGCTAAAAAAACAACGCTCGAACTTGTTCCTGCAAAATGTAAACATATTGCATTGAAATATACAAAACAACATTTAAAATATATAAATTATAATATATATTATATATAAATTTAATCACGGTCTCGCGTGACTCATGTGTGCGTAAGAATTCACGACATTTGCACATCTCTAATAAAAATTATAGCAGAAGTCGTGAAGAACTTTTTGTTGGTAACACAACGCGTGTTGCTACTAATTCGTACATAACTTCTAAGGCGCACCGATGCGCACCCTAAATTTTTCTAAAACAACTCTGACGTATTCAACCTTTAAAATAAAGTTAAAATCTCTACTTAATTAAGCCTAATTAATAACTTTATGTCCACTTAAATTGAGAAAATTTATTTTATTTTGCATTTCCCATATAAACTTCAAAAAATAAAAGCACTTCCACAAATAATTTTTTTACAAATTTAAGCTACACATTTGGATAAATACCTGAGCTTGATGGTTGCATGGTTATATTAATTATTTTTTGAATTCACTTTCGGTAAATCAGATCTATTTACGAAAAAAAATTTAGCTTTTATACCAATTTTTAAAAATATTTTGTTACAATGCTTAATTTCAACGCGTCAGTGCAAAAGTTCCGTAACATATTTGACATTTATTTTTTTGCCCATTGATGCAGAATTTTGTGCACTTTAACCGAGTACTTTTAGTTTTAACGGTACTTGAACTTTTTTTTTTAATCAATCCGTGAAATCACTGCCTTTGGCCCCTGTGTGCAGCATTTAGAAATATCAGACTTATTATTCAAAAATATTGATTGTGCCTCACTGTGCAGTGTACGAATGTAGCATTAAAATGAACAAAAATAGTGCTGCAGGCTGCATTTTGAAAACCCACCAATATTTGCATACAGTACTATTCGCTTGTAGTCACATAATTTAGTTGCTGACAAATAGTGGACTATATCGCCTATATTTTTTTTTCTTTATTCCTACACTAAATCCCGCGAAGCTTTTTGCTTGTCTGCAGGAGACCAGAGTCTCTGGCGGGAATCGAACCCGCAACCCCGGTTCTGATAGACTAGCTCACTACCAGCTAGCCTACCGGGGCACCCCCCAACTATAAGCTTTATTCACATATATGCCACTATGAGGCATATAAATGACCGAATTCGAATACACAGCCGTATAACTGATTCCGTTCGGAATGCTGTCAACTCCATATCTGCCATTCCGTCAATGGCAGAAAAATTATTTAAATGCGATTGCTTATAAAACTGGAACGTCAACCGTAACAGGAATAAAAAACTAAATAAAATTATAAATTAAAACTAAAACTGAAATTGAAAAAAAATGGCTGAAATCAATAACCATGATAAGGTTAATATTGACCATATTATTTTAATTCTGGCCATGATGTGGTTACTTTTGACTAAATTCTGAAAAATTTGGATTATACTCGTATTATGGTTATTTTTGAACATAATATGGTTAATTTTGACCATTACTATGGTTAATATAGACCAAAATATGGTTAATTTTGAACGAATTATGTTTAATTTTGACCATATTATGGTTGATTTCGAAAAAATGTTTGTTAATTTTAATCATATTATTGTGATATTAAACCATAATATGGTAACCCGCAAACATAAGCATTGTCAAAATCCAACCATAGTATGTCGCTCTTAGAATATGGTTGCTCCAACCATATTTTCTTCTGCGTGTGGAAAACTGAAATGATTTCTTAGCCAAAAACCTGAGTTTCATTCAAAATGTGACGGACTTATTGACCCACACCTCGTACAATAAGACAGAGAAACTCATCACTATCAAATCAACTCAATGCCAATTTTTTTTTTCATTTTTTCAATAGTTCAGTGGGTTATTTGCCTTCCTAAAAATGCAAAACGCCTGAATTCAAATTGCCAATACCCAAAGGCTTAACTCATCTTCTGTCCGTCACTGTACCACAGTGTGCTAAGTTAAATATAAATGCAAATTTATTACTTCTACCCCCTGTTGCAAGTAAAACTTTTATGTGCGTCCGTCTACTAAGTCCCATATTGTGTGTTTAGACATGCACCACGTACTTAAACTTACCTCATGTAGAAAATTATCGGTAAATGAATGAACCAAATTGTTACTTGTACTTTCCGTGCTACAATTATCGTCTAAAGTTGTTGTTGCTATTGTTGCCTCTCTAACAACTGTTGCAGGTTGCGTTGGTGTTGTAGTGTTAGTGGTAGTGGTAGTTGAGTTGTTGGTATTTGTTGTAACTCTATTATGATCCGTTCGGGTAAGGGAGCTAAAACGACCCTGTGCGATTGTTGTCACATTTGCTTTTAAAGTCTCCAAAACTGGTTTGAATAAATTCAAATGTTTATTCAGACGATGACGTTGACGTAATGGACGTTGAGTTTGTTTTTTGTACAGCGACTCATACGAAGGTGGTTGTTTATTGGTCTCATCTGTCAGGGTTGCTGTTGAGGATGGTGATGGTGGTGGTGGTAGCAGTTGTCGTGCTGCTGCAGCCGAATTTGCTTCTATGACAGTAGATGAGGCTAATGGTTGTTGTTGTTGTTGCGTGGTTGTAGCATTTGATGTAGACCACCATTTGGTAAGACTTGGTATGCGCCCATAGGAGGAGGGATAGGAAATGTGATTTTTCTGTTGATAAGATGACATCACCATTATAGAGGAACTTGTAGCTGCTAATGTATTCTCATTATTATAGACATCATTAAATGTATCATCCGCATTTAAATTGACATCAACTTCATCAACATTTTCTTCTTCGTTATCCTCCATCGTGGTGGCAGTGTTCTGTAGTCGGCAATTTGTTGTTGTATGCGCATTGAGCATAAGATTTGAAAAAGGCACTAATGGTGTTGTTACAGATGGATCACATAAATCTTCTGTTGTGTAAAATGCGCTGGTCGTCGTCGTCGTCGCTGATGATACAAAACTTGTTGCTGCCACAGCTGCTGCCGTTGTTCTAACCGGTGTTGCTGCTTTTATATATGCCACAATATTTGTTGGTGCTAAGTGTGTGGGCGGCAGAGGAAATTGTGTGGGTGGCCCTAGTGCGGCAAGTGGTGGCAGTGGCGGGGGTGGTGGTGTTAAGGGGGGTATAGTTGTCGGTACACTTGTATAATCATATTGACTTTTGGATTTTTTCAATTTATGTTGCAATTGTTCGTCGTCATCATCGGATGATGTATCTGTTGTTGAGGCACGTTCATATGGTGTCCATAGCATTGATGATAAGGCCTCTTCAACGTCAGGTGGTCTTCGTTGTTGCGGCTGATGATGATGATGAGAAAGTTGCTGTAGTGTTTTTTGCTGAAAACTCATACGTTTTGTTGTCATCGTGTCTCTGGGCATAGATGTTGGTTTTTTGCTTTATTCTCTTGTTACCATCAAATTGAGACATTTCCATTTAAAATTTTCCACCTTTTTTTCTGTCTATTTTACGATTTGTTTTCTTTTGAAGGGTCCTTTTGGAATTGCTATTAGTTTTTAAGAGAATTCCATTTCCATATTGGTTTGTGTGCGTCTTTGGCAAGCTGACGAACATTTGCCATTTTAAAAATCCTTTTGTGGCTAATAGTTTACAAAAATTGTATGCTTACGGTTATGAAAAACATCAGCGTCTTTAAGTTTCCGTGTGTTTAAGAGGAACTGTAAATAATAATATTTCAAAAGGATTTTGTAGTTGTTATTACACTTATTTATTTTAATTGATTTTAAAAGACGTATGCTAATTAACTTGTATGACTGTAACTTAATAAATTTAATTTTCTAAAATATAAATACGAATTAATCTGACCTTCTTTAAGCTTAAATATTATGAAAGTCTTCAAGTCTACCACTGCTAGTCCCTGTTTTACACGTAAATAAACTTTAAAAACGAAAATATCTAAAAAGGCTTAAATTGCATTTAAATCTAGTAGCTCGAAATATTTTAAATGATGTCTTCCACATTCGCTAAAAGGCGAATGCCGGGCCTGCCTTCTAAATGCCATGTTAAAATTAGGCGGAGTTTTGCATAATTTTAGTCAATGTTG
This sequence comes from Pollenia amentaria, assembly GCA_943735925.1. Classification (NCBI taxonomy): domain Eukaryota; kingdom Metazoa; phylum Arthropoda; class Insecta; order Diptera; family Polleniidae; genus Pollenia; species Pollenia amentaria. The sequence goes on along the minus strand of OX031010.1, from coordinate 173,142,520 downwards.
GACGAGGCAATATCTTTCATTCCTATGTCAGACTTATCGGATTCTAGTGTGATTGATAATAATATCTGCAGGCATATCATAATGTTTCGAAAATTCCAATTCCATAAATCTCGTGCATACGTCGCACAGTGGCGCCATTTGAGTTTTTTCGTTGCAAAAATCATATCTTTTGAACCGAATAAGATAATTGAACAGTTTAGCATATGATAGATAACTGTTCAGCCTATGAAATGAGCGTTTGGAAAGGGTGCTACGCTTTGTAGGGGCCTACTTATGGGTTATCAAAGTTAAAATTAGTAGAAAAATCAATTTTATGGTAACTAAAAAAAATTATTTTTACATTTTTAGATTGTTTTTATTTTTTTTCTTAAAGGTTTTATGTTTTAAATTATTACCCAATAAATTAAAAAAAAATTATTTTTTTTTTTAAATTTATTTTTTCAATTTTCTGTAAAATATTCATCACAATTCGTAAGAGAAGGTATATCTAAAAGACTAACCATTTCTAAACTATAATTATTTTGTAACTCTATTCGTGACTTCACATGCCGCAGGGAAGAAATAAGTGGATCGGAAGATGCTGCCAACATGTTGAAGAGGTCCTCATTTTGCCTTACCCTTGATGCTTTGAATGTGTTCTGCAATCTATATTTTTTACAAAATTTGTTAAGAGACTCCTGTGCTTCTTCAAAAAGCTCTCCAATTGGCAAAGACTGGAACTCAATTATATCTTTGCAATGCGCCAATATTTTATGGACGGTCGGGGTCAACTTCTTCTGTGAATACATTTCTGCTAAAAGAGATGCAGTTTTCGACGCATATTCTCCATATTTTGTAGAATTGACATTTTCTCTGCAGTTTAAAACATCAAAGATCGTTCCCAATCTTTTCACGATTTGATTGTCAATTCCAGTGATTCTAGTTACTGCCTCGTCATTTTCAAAAAATCTCCTAGAAGTGTTTCCATCGTTTGAGTTACCGTATCCGTGCTTGGGACAGTCTACTTTTAGTCCAACTTGTTTATCAAAAGCATCCTGTATTTGCTTCTTTTTGATCTTTTCCTTATCCTTATTGATGTATTTTCATCGAAGTTTTTCTGCTTGCGTGCAATGGTGACATTCCATATTTGTAATTCTCCTCATTTGTAGAATCGTTTAAATTACCAAAGTTCTTCTGACTCTTTTTGCAAATCGGGCATGACATTGTTGAGGTTGTTCCTGTCAGTTCGTTTACGACTTTTCCGTCAACCATGGTCAGGTGGAACTCGTAATTGCATTCAATATATTTTCCTTCTCCAATTTGCAGCTTCGTAGGCTTAATCTTGCTTATTTGTTCTTCAATGTCCTTCACCGTGGTCCTTATGAGTTCTGTCGATTCCCTTGCAAACTGAAACATTATTGGTCGGCAATAATGCACTGATGACGGACGTGGATTTTTCCAGTGTAGGGAAACATCAGATTTTAGCCGCAAAGGAACAACAGATGCCATAAACATATTTCCGTCCGATATTGTAGCGTCATCGGAAGATATCGCAGCCCCATTTGCTGATCAATGTCAAATTGAACACTCCTCAATATTTTTTTTGGCCTTCCTTTTGCTCCTCTAGTTGATGTGGTGGGTTAATCTACTGCCAATATATCCAGGATGGTGTCTTCATTAAGCCAGTCCTCGTATTTGGAGTTGAAGTTCTAAATGGTTCGATTAGATTTCACCCATTTTGCCTTAATATTTGCATATATCAGATAAAAATAATTTTTTATAATTTCGCTTCTCTCAATATTTCCGTATAAGCTATCAAGTTCTTCTAAAGCAGCTTCCGTGAAAAACTTTGGTTTGGTTGACTTTCTAAACAGTTCAAATAATTTGAAATTGTTCAACGCCATGTTTTCAGTAACAAAATTGTTTAATGGTTTCAGTAATTGTTGCGCCAACTTTCAGTCGTAGACTAATCCAGGCATTATGCTTATTTTGCAATATAAAGGCTTATGCTACCATGCCTAAAAATTTACCTGTTCCCTGCATACATATGGATTATGGCTGAATAATGCAATTTTGATATTATGCACGTGTCCAAATAAGATTTGTGCCTACCTGAAGGGACCATAAGTCGATATTGTTCTTGACCATTTGTACGCCAAAGTATTGTTTAAGTGAGGTACGTACCTGCTAATTTCAATGAGTAGTTTTTTTCAAACTATTAGATCAAACTACTGTCAATCAAAACATATAAGGGATGGACGCCATACAATTTCTGCAACCATGTCTTTTTAACCTTTTTTACCTCTAGAAGCCAAACGGGCACGTACGGGCAGATAAAACCTTTTGAATTATGTAAAGAAATAATCAAAGAACAGGTTTTGCAAATATGGCAAATATAGAAAAATATAGATTTTTTTTATTTTCCGTCAAAGTTGAAAAATAGTGAAAAAACGGATAGTTTTTAAATAGTGATTTACCAGGAGAAACACAAAGCAAACAGTTAATTTTTTTTATCATTATACATTTAATAAATCATCAATCAATACAAATAAAAAATAAGGCGATTCGTTACCTATTTTTCGTGATATTACACCTGAAATCGCAACAAATTGACTAAAAATTGTGTGTTTTTTTGAAAACCGAAAGTCGGTCAACTTTGAACGGTTATATCTTCTAAACTAAAACTGTGATATTATTAAGAGTGGCATATTTGAAATCGTTTAAAAGTTTCATATAACATGGGTTTATTCAAAACTTCGTCGGCGCTCATGAAAATTTTGATTTTTGCAACCTCGTTTGCTCTACGGGCGCCACTGTGCGTCGTGAGTTATTCAATGTCAAAGGTCACAAACATCAGTTTTTCGCGATTTTCTCGGTTTCTAAAGCTCTAATGACATTAACTTATTATAAAAATTGTAGAGCATAAAAATTGAGAATCTTTTTTTTTTTTAAAGTTATTCATGCGCCCAACCGTTTTTTAGATAGAGGGCAGATAGCGCTCAACCATTCAGGGTTATTCTCAGAAACTGGTGCTCGATTCAAAAACTTAGTATAGAAAACGATACCATAGCGTTCATTATCGGTAGTCGCATTAATTTAAGAGCTTTCGATCTGAATTGCCCAATACGTTAGCCGTGCTAACACGCCCCCCCCTTTTTCAGGTATTTGACAGAATGTGAGTACGTAAATAAGCCAGATTTACATTTTGAAAACATTAAAAGTAGTTTCAATATAGATTCTACTCTTAGAAGTCTCGTAAAATTGTTCACAACAAATGTTGATAATCATATGAATAAAATAAGACTGAGTAGGGATGTGCAATATATATCGATATATCAAAATATCGATATTTAAAAAAATGATAATCGATATATATCGCCGATATTAAAAATACCCATATATCGATACATCGATATTTATCTACGACCATCGAATTCGATATTTTTAAGATCTCTTTATAATACAATTCAACATTTTAACCGTTTCTGAACTGCTTACAATACCGTTGTTTTTTAAGAATTGCATCATATGTTTTTTTTAACTAATATTAAGAAAATAACGGCGCTTTTCCATTGTACATTTTCATAGATTACACAGTTCAGTTTTGTCTCGGTTTTTTAAGAGATGACAACAAAAAAAATAGCTCGGAAAACATGTTCTAGAAAGGGTTCCTAGAATTATGCAAAGAATCGCCTTAATTATGGCGTATAAGCACTCATAAAAGTTGGAATTTTAATAATAAAAAAATATTTTTTTTTTTTTTTTTTATTTGAGCATGTTCTTACACAGAAAAAAATTATTCAATTTCTCCAATCACCAAATTTGTTCTAAATTCATAATAACAAGCAAACAAGTTGTTGACTTTGCACCTATTACCAAAATAATTATATTGATTACTTAAAATTGCAAAATTGTGAGTAATTTTTTTCAATAAATGATATTTTTCATTTTAATTAAAAAAATTATCAAAAAACTTTGCCTTTTCAAACAATGTGTTAATTTATTTAAATAAATATTGACAATTCCCAACAACAATTCTACATGTTAAAATTATTTTATTGTAAACGAAAAAAGTCAATTAATATTTTTTGTTATTTAATTAAAATTTTAATTGAAAATTTATTTGAAAACAACAAAAATGTTAATTAAATCAAAATTAAATTTTTAATTTTAAAAAGTATTTAAATTTATACTTTTTAAACCATTTTTTTAATTGATAAGACACTTTTTTCTGTGTAACGTGGCAATTGCTTCAAGATTTTATGGATTTCCTTAATTTCATAAAAGAAATCAATCCATTAAGACCAATTTGCTCAAGTATCAATTCTCCAGCATAAAACTTTTGTAAATACATCACAACAATTCTTAAGAAAGTAAATGTAAATTCTGAATATAACCTAAAGGACTCTCTTCAATTTAAGGATAGACTAAGAAATTTTAGATCAACTGACAATAAAAAATTGGTTTCATTCGATGAGATTTCATTATTTCCAAGTATACCAGTAGATCTTGCTATTGATATAATAAGAGAAAAATAGAATGTAATTAAGGGATTTACAACAATTGAAAGGGAACTATTTTTACGTATTCTTAGATTCTGTATAATAGATAATATATATTTTTAATTAGATAATAATCTTCATTCACGTTGTACACAAATAATTGTCTATGTGGTTATTGTTATGTTTTTGCACTTTTGTTTTTTTCGCTAGAGTGCAACTTTTGACGTGAATAACCTTATTGTTTAACTAACTTTTGTTTGCAAAATCTGTGTGCACAATGGGAAGGAAAATCTTTAGTATCTAAAAATATACTTTCACCTTTAGTTTTATACAGAATTTCAGTGGATTTCAATGGGCCTAAGAGGAATTTTAAGATACTTTTGAAACATAAAGTTAGAACTTATTAAGAAGATGCAAAATGTTCTTGGGCGTTCCAAATCAATATATCTCTGATCTAGTGTTTTAGTAGAGTCATTAATAAGCCCGCAATAGCTACAACCAAATTCTAACTCTTTCACCAATCAAACATACTGCAAACTTCAGTAGTACTTTTAAGAGTTGTTTTCCTTCTTCGTAATGTATCTGAAATGCTGCGAGTATCTGTGACTTTGTAGCAACTAATTATGAACTTGTGTTGTTAATTACATTCAAAGCCAAACGAAGGAAATCTTAATACTTCTTTTCTGCATTTTTATATTTAAATGATTTTTTATTTTTTTTTTTTTTTTTATAATATTGTTGTTTTCATTTAGTGCTAATTAAAATGCAAAGTGATTTTATGAAGAGAAAATATATATTTTTAATTCTCACGCTTTTTTCTTGAAAACTTTTCTGCCATTTCAGTTGTTTATTTGTGCAAATGTCTGAGATTGAAAAAAAAAAGAAATGACGAAAGAAATGAAATGAAAATGACTGAATGGATGGATGTCTGGTTTGCATGAATGCACTTCTGAGTAGTTTCGGAGAGACCTAAAAGTAACATTTTCATTTTAAGTGCCATAAGAAATTAATCTTTAAACTATTTTTCCATATGATGGCCATATTTAAAATTTCCTTTTTTTTTGCGTTTCATTTTTCTTAAGCTGACATTAAATACAGTTTATTACTTATTTAATTTGGAAATAAGTGTGAGAAAGAAATCTATTTATTTTAAGAGATTAACTTAAATCCATAAATATTTTTCCTAAGTCTTGAAAACTTTAATAAATTTAAAAATTTAATTTTGTGCTTTTATGATTTTAAATATCTTTAAATTGTTGCTTGTAATGTTGCTTGATTTCCTTCCGTTGGGGAAGGTATATACAGTGAAAAGCAAAATAAATTACAAATTCCGTTTCATAAACTCTTTATCAACCTGTTTTATTTTGTATAAATTTATCCGTAAGTATTTAAATATTTGACTTTTCCCCAAACTTCCTACACAGATAAAAATGTTTTATCAATTAAAAACTGGTTTAAAAAGTATTTAAATTTAATTAATGTGATAATTGAATCAATAATTTTTTTAGTTGAAAGCAAATTTAAAATTTAATTTTGATTTAATTAACATTTTAGTTGTTTTGAAATAAATTTTCAATTAAAATTTTAATTAAATATCAAAAAATCTTAATTGACTTTTTTCGTTTAAAATAAAATAATTTAAACATGTAGAATTGTTGTTGAAAATTGTCAATATTTAATTAAATAAATTAACACATTGTTTGAAATGGCAAAGTTTTTTGATAATTTTTTTAATTAAAATTAAAAATATCATATATTGAAAAAATTTTCTAAAAATTTTAAAATTTTTAGTAATCAATATTATCATTTTGGTAATAGGTGCAAAATCAACAACTTGTTTACTTGATATTATGAATTTGGTTTAAATTTGGTGATTGGAGAAAATTAATAATTTTTTCTGTGATGTTACTTTGACTACCAATAGCATTTTACAGTTTTTGTATGCTCCCAGTTGCTATTTTTAATCTAGTGGATGAAACAGATCGCTCTTCAGGTAATTTGTATTAAACCCATTTTTTTAAAAAAACTAGTCCAGTACCTTCAATTTCCTTGGTCATATTAGTTCTAGTAGTACACGCCGGAAGGATAAGGAAGTTAGCATTAGTTTTGTTTACCGCAGTAATAGTTCTAATTCGACTACCTATAGCAATTTATAGCTTTTATATGACACGAATGGCTATTTCTTTTTTTTTTGAGCGGTAGATAAGCTTTAAAACCACTTGCTACTGCACTGTTTTTTTTACTGCTTATTTTTCATTTATGTTTAATTTTAAAGGATAAGGATAACTAATAGTGTTATTTCGACTAGTTTTTAACATCTTTTGTAGGCTTTGAATGGCTGGTTGGCTGTTAGCTGTAGATAAGATCTAGAATCAATTGCCACTGTGTTGTTTGTTTTACTGCTTATTTTTCATTTATATTATATTTTAAAGGATAAGAATAAGTTATAGTGTTACTTCGACTAGGATGTATGTAACATCTTTATTAGGCTTTGAATGTCTATTTTGACTGGTAACAATAGATAAGCTCTAGAACCGCATTATACTGCACTGTTGGTTTTACTGCTAATGTTTTTTTTTAGCCAACGACTGCTTTATGTAGCTTTGTAAATAAAAGTAGTTATGGTAGGTAGTAACAGAAGTGAAATCCACGACTACGAGTGTTAAAGTGATTAGCAAGCGGTTTTTTATCCAATGCTTTTACTGCATTACAATATAAATTGCTTAAACTCACTTACTATTTCTTATATAGCTATACATACTATATAGTTCTCCTTGCATTTTCCACAAATAACTTTCTTTAATCTATTTAATCTGCTATATACATTAGGGTGGGTCGAAAAAAAAAGTTGTGCCAGTCACCCCCTAGAATGAAAGATATGTCAATAAAGTTTCTAAAACAGAAAAAAATTTTTTTTTGCAACGCCCCAAAATACAGCACTTTTGGTTTTTTATATGTAGCGCTGCCACTTAAAGTCCGATCTTATTATATCACATATCGTTGTTCATGGGTTGACAGTGGCTTCATTTTTGCCTTTGGTAACTTTTCAACTCTGGGCGCCACTTATGCCATCTCGGATACTTCCCCCAAATATAAATTTTTTTAAACGTGCCAAGAAAGTCCTTGTAAAACTAAGTATGTCTAGCTTTTATTATACTGACTTTTATGCCACGCCTCAAAATTGAGCCCCTTTTTTGTTTTTCACAAACATATTACATTAAACCAGGTAGAAGCCAATACAAACCAAAAAAATTTTCATAATTCATGCTCTAGAATAAAAGGTTTAGTTTGAAAAACTTTAAAAAAATGGTTTTTGCGTGGAGTAAGTGAATCCGCAAGCAAAGTAACTGATGAAAAGCGAATGGGTTATATTTTTGCTAAGATAAGAAGTCGAGAGAAGTACAGCCACCTTGAGTCTCGTAAAGATTTACGTACACCAGCTATCTAATTTATAATTTTTCATATATGTATTTTGTTAAGCATTCATTTGAATGTATGTAATTAGTTTTGTACTTTTTTGTTTCCAGAATAATGCAATTTCTTTATTTTTTTTAGTTCTTGTTTTAACTATGCGCCAAGGTGTCATAATTGGCATTATGTTTTCTTTTAGAAATGTCTTTATTTAGATTTTGAAATAAATATTATTATTTGTTGTATTGAGTATTAAAAAATAAATAACTAAGAAGCAGTTTCAGAAAACTTTGACAGTACAAATACCGAAATTAAAAAAATTGTATCTACGATACAAGTCATGCAAATATACGCGATATTTGTTGATCATATTACAAGGGGCGATGTAATTGCTATGTGAGGAAATAATAAAAGGAACATAATTAAAGGGCGTGTGTAAAAAGTGAGTAGTTAATAAACTTGACTTACAAATAATCAGAAGGGTTTCTCTTCTATTTATAAAAATTTAACATAAGAACGGAATGATCTCAGTTATAATAATTATCATAGAAAAGCACTAAATACAAAAATGAAGCCATATTCTAGCCATTAATAATGATATACGATACGATGAGATTGGATAGGAAAAATGAATAATGTATTCAGCTTTAGAAACATTTTCATGATACGTTTTAAAAATTAGACATTAGAACGGAATGATCTTAGATATCATAAATACCATCAAGAATTTGAAGTTAGACTAAAAAAGCACTAAAAATAAATTCATATTCTAGCCGTTAACAATGATATACTATACGATGAGATTGGACTGTAAATGACGATGCTCTATATATAAAACAAAAAGGGCTGTAATTTAGGGCGTGGCAAAAACCATTTTTTTAAAGTTTTTCAAACTAAACCTTTTATTCTAGAGCATGAATTATGAAAATTTTTTTGGTTTGTATTGGCTTCTACCTGGTTTAATGTAATATGTTTGTGAAAAACAAAAAAGGGGCTCAATTTTGAGGCGTGGCATAAAAGTCAGTATAATAAAAGCTAGACATACTTAGTTTTACAAGGACTTTCTTGGCACGTTTAAAAAAATTTATATTTGGGGGAAGTATCCGAGATGGCATAAGTGGCGCCCAGAGTTTGATGTCGGATTGTAAAGTCACCAAAGGCAAAAATGAAGCCACTGTCAACCCATGAACAACGATATGTGATATAATAAGATCGGACTTTAAATGGCAGCGCTACATATAAAAAACCAAAAGTGCTGTATTTTGGGGCGTGGCAAAAAAAAATTTTTTTCTGTTTTAGAAACTTCATTGGCATATCTTTCATTCTAGGGGGTGACTGGCACAACTTTTTTTTTTGTATGGAGGTCGACCCGGTCTAATATACATGTACTGCTACGCTGTGATTGTACAAAATAATACTGCTACTCATTCTGTTACTTCTTCAGCTACTCCTCCGTTTACTCCTTCAGCCACTCAATCTTCTTTTTCTGATATAATAATTTTTTTAGATTTGTATTAAAAATCAGTGATGAAAGTACTAATTAATGAATTTTTATTAATTCTAAATTTTGTATTTCCGAAAATAACTTTTGATAATTAATTTGCATGTGCCCGGCAAATAAAAAACTGAAATGGCAAGTTGCTTTATTAAGCAATTTTTTTTTTTTTAATCTTTTTTTCTTCTTCTTTTTATCCTCTTACAACTGCAATTCGTGTTGGAAAAAAACCACAAAATTGTAGGGGAATGCAACAAAGATAAATTCACTGTTTATAGTTGTGGCTTTGTTGAAGCTTTGATATTGTTACAAGAAAGACCTATCTACGGAAGCCAAACGGGAAATCCCGGGATTTATCAATCCCGAAAAATCCCGGGATTTATTTTTATGAGTTCCAGGATTTTTATTATATCAACTTTTATTACAAAAATGTTCGTTTTTTTAAAATTTTTATACTCTATACAAAAATATTTTTTAAAAATTATATTAAAGTTTATTTTTTATTGCAAATAATTCTCATTTTTGAGTTTAATTTTTGTTTTTGGAACACAGCGAGTATTTACAATTTTTAATTTTTGCTTGATATATGACGACTATTTCTGGATTTTTGTATTTTGCTAAATAAAAACCATTATTTTAAGTAGAAACGAAATTTGCAGATTCACAATTTAAACTTTTTAAAAAATTACGTTTATCAAGTTCAGCTTTGGCTTAAGACATGATACCAAAATTAAAATGATTATTTTTATGCAAAATGTAGAAATCAATAAATAATTGTTATATATCAAGCAAAAAATAAAAATTATTTACGATCCAATTAAAGTTTTATTCAGAAACTAAAGAATAACTGCCGTATTCATAAAAAATAAAATAGATTTCAAACGTATTTTAAAACTAAATTTCCATACAAATTTTTCTTAAAACAGATTTCATATCCATTTTAGTTTTTTATGAATACGGCAGTAAAAGTTGATATAATTATAAAAATTAAGTCGTTATATTGATGAAATAGCTCATATTCCTTCCGGTCCAATAATAATAAAAAATTTGCCTAAAAAACATACGGCAAATAAAATAATTTTTTTTTTATAAATAAACATTATTTGACGTATTCATAAAAAAATTATTTAAACTTGAAATCTGTTTTAAGAAACATTTATATAAACATTTTGTTTTAAAATAAATTTCAAACGTACTTAAATTATTGATTTTGAATCTCGCTCTCACCCTGGAGATTTACTGCACAGCATTCGACATAGTGTTACAGTTTTTAACTCAGCTATCGAGATCGATGAGGGACTACACTTTGCAGTGTATTAATGTCGTCACAACTTAATTCACATTAAAAATTGAATTGCTGTCAAAAAACCGAAATGAATTGATCTAGAAAAACTAAGAGATACGTATATTTTTTTAAGCTTTTTCCAGAATCTGATCAGTTTGATCATGTGTGAGGCCAGTGTATAAAATAAATTGTTTTATTGTTTGCTTTTTTTTAAATTTATGTTATGTATATAAAATCTTTTGAATATTCAAAAATTGTTGTTTATTAAAAAAAAGTCGTATTATAAAGAAACACATTGATCCCGAATCCCGAAAATCCCGGGATTTTCAAAAATCATTACTGATTGGCATCCCTAGACCTGACCCAGTAAACAAATTTGTGTTTTTTGAAGCAATTAAGGGAAAAAGCGCCTTATCGAGTGCTTCAATAAGAGAGCTCTTATACAGCCGTAAATGATAACGAATAAAACATACAAAAAAGCTGCTATTTTAGTGCTGGCAACGAAGAAGATTTAAAAGCGAAAAATAAATAAAAATATATTATGGTTTACGAAAATGCTTAAAAAAAGGCATTTAAACCAGTATAATCAAAACATTTATGAATATGTTAATATAGTTAGCTCTTAAAAAAGCACTTTAGGAGTGCTTTATTTGCATTTTTTTATTATGTTAAAAGAAGCGCTTATTGTCAGCAGAAAATAGTCTTCCAAACGGGGAACACTCCATACAAAAATCAGGCATCCCATCAGCAGGTTTGAAGCGATTTAAGGTATTAATTTATACATAAAACCTGCTCCTTTTGGAGTACATTTTTTATTGGGGAAGTCTAATTCACTTTATGGTCTTATTTGTATTATATTTTTAGCTTTTCTAAAGTATTTGGAAAAAGTTTCCTGACGAGCTGGCCTAAGCAACCAGCGATATGCGCATAGAAGCCAGCTTTCTCACATCAATAAATTTCAGTGTTTTTATCATAAATAAAAATTGGGAGTTTAGCACGTCATTAATAAATGAATAAATTAATAATAAATTTGGCGGCATGAAATAACCCCCCAAAATATAACGCCCCAAAAAAAATATGAAATAACCCCCCAAAAATTTGTACAGAGAACAACAAAAACGATTTTTGGGGGTTTTTTTCTTTTTTATGGGGTGTTATTTCATTTTTTCAATTGGGGGATTATTTCATATGAAATAAATCCCCAAAAATCTGAAATGAAATAAGTCCCTAAAAATATTTTGGGGACTTATTTAATTTTTAAATTACATATTTTAAAAGTCATAATGATGACAAATTGTGTTTTGTTATATTCACTGCATACGTTTACCAAACATAAAAAAGGGACTAAGTATCAAAAACTATAATTTCAGAATCCTAAAAAAATTGGGATTATTTTTAAGTCCTGAATTTCAGAAATCGGAATCTCTAAGTCCCGAACTTTATAATTTCGAATTCGAAAATCCCGAATCGCTAATTTAAGCTTTTCTGCATAGCCGGCCTTCGGCCGGGCGCAATGATTTTATCCTCTATGGTATTTCAAACACCGGCTTCGCTAACTAAAGCTTTTCTGCATAGCCGGCCTTCGGCCGGGCGCAAGGATTTTCTCCTCTATAGTATTCCAAACCCCGGCTTCGCTAACTAATGCCTTGTGCCCGACCGAAGACCGGGTTAGCAGAAAAGCTTTAGTTAGCGAAGCCGGTGTTTGGAATACAATATAGGGGAAAAATCCTTGCGCCCGGCCGAAGGCCGGCTATGCAGAAAAGCTTTATTTAGCGAAGCCGGTGTTTGGAATACTATAGAGAAGAAAATCCTTGCGACCGGCCGAAGGCCGGCTATGCAGAAAAGCTTTAGTAAGCGAAGCCGGTGTTTGGAATACTATAGAGGAGAAAATCCTTGCGCCCGGCCGAAGGCCGGCTATGCATTAAAGCTTTAGTTAGCGAAGCCGGTGTTTGGAATACTATAGAGGAGAAAATCCTTGCGCCCGGCCGAAGGCCGGCTATGCAGAAAAGCTTTAGTTAGCGAAGCCGGTGTTTGTTATACCATAGAGGAAAAAGTCTTTGCGCCCAACCAAAACTGAACAATATGTATTATATTGGGGTCTTATTTCATTTCTGGAATTGGGGAACTATTTCATATGAAATAAGTCCCTAAATATTGGGGACTTATTTCATTTTGATTTTGGGAGTTATTTCATTTCATTGGGGGTTTATTTCATTTTTGAAATTGGGGTTTTATTGCATATGAAATAACGCCCCACACTTTGGGGGGTTATTTCATATTTTTTTTGGGGCGTTATATTTTGGGGGGTTATTTCATGCCGCCATAAATTTTGTATTCCCGAAAATAACTTTTGATGACTTTAAAATTTTTATTTGTTCGCTACTTCTACATACAAGTAAATGTTTATAGAGTGTTTCTGACTTGGTTTTGTCAATAAAAAGCTACTTAGTAGCGACAAGGCATTAACAATTTTTTAGCTTACAACATATTGCATTTTTTTGCTTTTTGCTGCTTACAGTCTAGTTAATAAAAAAGAATATTTAGCAAGCTTAACTTTTTTTTCAATAAAAACACTACTATTAGTTTTATTATGTGTGCTACTTTTATTCTTTTTTTTTATCTGATGATTTTCTTTTGTTGTTAGATACTACTGTAGCTCTCCTAACTTTTAGTCGCTACACCTACAGCTACCATCCTTTTTTTCTAATGTTAATTCAAATATTATGACTAATTTGGTAGCAAGAGGAAAGGTATCACTGGCAATAGACCAGTTTTGCACTAAAATCTATTATTTTTTTCTTTATGCCGACCGTACACAGAAAAAATTAAAAATTTTCTCTAATCAGCAAATTTATACCAAATTCATAATATCAAGCAAACAAGAGGTTGATTTTGCTCCTGTTACGAAAATGATAATATTGATTACTAAATTGTGAATATTTTTTTCAATAAATGATATTTTTAATTTAATAATAAAAAAAATGATCAAAAAACTTTGCCATTTCAAACAATGTGTTAATTTATTTAATTAATTGAGAAATTTTTCATATAAGAGTTTTGAGAAATTTTTCATATAATTTTTTTTTGAATTTTTAAAAATTTGTATGAAAATATTTTTCAAGTGAGGTGAAGTTTTTAAAAAATAACCCCCTAAATATTGACAATTGCCACCAACAATTTGATAAGTTCAAATTATTTTATTTTAAACGAAAAAAGTCAATTAAGATTTTTTGTTATTTAATTAAAAATTTATTTCAAAACAACTAAAATGTTAATTAAATCAAAATTACAATTTTAATATTCTTTCAGCTAAAAAATAATTGATTCAATTATCACATTAATTAATTAAGCCATTTTTTTAATTAAAAAAAAACTTTTTTCCGTGTAAAAGAGTAGCTACTGAAATTAAAGGCAGCAGAGTTAATAGCAAAATTTCTGGGCCTTTTTAGCAGTATTACGTTGTATTTTGTCTTACTGCCCGTTCGCCGATATCGAACGTTAACGTTCGCATAGAAAATTACATTTAAAACAAAAACAATTTTTTAAATTTTGTTTTAAATGTTATTTACTATGCGAACGTTAACGCTCGATATCGGCGAACGGGCAGTTAATTTTTCTAGTTTTTGGAACAATTTATGTTTTGGTTATACTAATAATTTCTTTTTATTGAATGACTATTTGAAAATGCGCTCATTTATGTGTCTCACTGTATAAAAGTTACAAATGAAAAATGGTTGATGTTTTTAGGCCTCGAGTTGTAGTATATTTTTCAATGTTTATGTCTATTTTTATTCTGCCCTGCCTTCTGCTCATCCTCCATTCTGTGAATACTTTTTTTGTGCCAAATTATGGCTCCCAAATATTTTTTGTACTTTTATTTTTCGGTTTATACGTGCATGTTAAAGTTGCTACATTTCTTTTTGGATCTGTTTTGTAAAATGTAAAGAAATATTATACAAATAGTTGAAAACAAAAAATTAAGAAGTGTATATTTTATTCATGCCAGACAAAAGCACAAACAACAAATTCTATTTGTTAAACAAAATGGGCAAGAGGAAAAACAAATTTTAATTTTTTTTTCTTGTTTTCTTACAAAAAAGGAAATAGTTCTTGGGTAGAAGATGTTGGTTAAAAGAAATTTAAACAAATTTAAAATGTATAGCATATCTAAGGGCTTATGGCATGTACAAACAGAGTTGCCAGAAGTAGGGGAAAATTCAACTGAATTTAAAAATTTCTTAAATTTTGGAACTTTTTTAAAATCTCTGCTTTAATTAAAAAAAAAAAATATTTTCCTTAACGTTGGCATAAGTCGAGAAAAACTCTTTCTTACCACGGTATTTACCCATACATCGAGTAAATCCCAGGCAGAATCCATTATATACGCATACACAATTTTTCTACACTCCAGATCATTAACATTTTCTTCTTGTAAGAAATCTATTAATTTGGTATTTAGCGATCGGCGGACTGAAAGATAAATGAGGTACACTTTTTGTAAAACAAAAATGAATATTTCTGACTTAATCCATTTTATATGTATCTAACATTTTTTCCTAAGTGTCAATTTGTTTAAATATGTATGTGTATCAGTTTGTTTTTGGCGTCCACAGCTTTTAAAAACCATCTCTAACAAGTCACAGCTGAATAGCAGCCAAAAAATAAAAGAATTTGTATCTGATAATATTTAAGTTGAAAGGTCGCAATAAAATACGTGATAATATAACGAACACCAAGAAGGCAAAAACAAAAAAAAATATTTACCTGACGTCTGCAAATGACAAAAAATACAGACATTTTTTTCCTGTTGAAGCACTAAATTAACTTTAGCAATCTTTAAATGCGGAAGTTCTGCAAAAATGATTTTAACAAAGTTAAATTTTCTAATTTTAACTTAAACTTTAACTGCCGCAAAGAATTTTCTCTAATCACCAAATTTATACCAAATTCATAATATCAAGCAAACAATTTGTTGATTTTGCATCTATTACCAAAATGATTTTATTGATTACTAAAAATTGTAAAATTGTGAATATTTTTTCTTCAATAAATGATATTTTTAATTTTAATTAAAAAAAATGATCAAAAATATTTGCCATTTCAAGCAATGTGTTAATTTATTTAATTAAATATTGCCAATTCCCAACAACAATTTTACAAGTTCAAATTATTTTATTTAAAACGTAAAAAATCAATTAATATTTTTTGATATTTAATTAATATTTTAATTACAAATTTATTTAAAAACAACTAAAATGTTAATTAAATCAAAATTATATTTTTAATTTTCTTTCAACTAAAAAATTAATTGATTCAATTATCACATTAATTAAATTGAAATACTTTTCAAACAAAAACTTTCTTCTGTGCGTATTAAATAATTTAGATTTCAAACGTATTTTTAAACAAAATTTTAATATAAATTTTGCTTTTAAATAGATTCCAATTCGAATTAAATTTTCTATAAAAACTGCAGTAAAAAAAACTACAAATTTTTTTTAATTAATTCGCTTGATAAAATTTTATTCACTTGATAAAATTTTTAATTAATGCTGATTTTATTTTTGATTAATGATTTCATTGGAGAACAATTTGAGAAAATTTGTTGTTGTGTGTAGAGCATGTGCTCTAGATTTACGCATAAATAAGACCCGTTATGCCATATACACAGAAAAAAAATGGATTTCAATTAAAAAATTTATTTATTTATTCCAGTCTATGGAACAACAAAATTCCATAGAGACTATGCAACTAACTTACCTAGAAAAATTTATTACAAAGTTGAAAAAGTTAATAATAATAGTATATACATATATACTATTTATAAAATACTCAAAAGAAATAACTTACAATTATCTTTTGATGTGCAAAATTCAATATGCGATTTTGATTTTTTTTGAAGGCATATATTTAATTTAATAATATTATGAAATGCTCTCGTTAAAGTTGTTGTGATATTAATTAAAAAAATTAATTAAATTTGCAGCAGTACACAAATAAATAGTATCAATTAAACGTTTAATTCTCTTGAATTAACGTTTAATTCATTTGATTAAACGTTTATTTCAGTTGATTAAATTATTAATTAAAACAAATTTAATTTTTGATTAAAGGTTTTATTTGTGAAAAATTTTGGAACTTTTTTTTCTGTGTACTTTTTGAGAGATGTGTTGAAGTCTTCTGATCTACCGAGGCAAATGAAAACTTAAATGATGAAACAGAACTGGGGCTGAACGATGTTTTCCATACAGTTTGACATAAAATTATGCCAAAGAATGCGGTCGAGAAATAAAACCAATTTTATTTTGGAAACGTTTTTTTCTCATGTTATCACATAGAGACAATAATTCTCCCAACAATGCTACCATACTTTCGTTCAATTTCATACATTTTTTAAACAAAGAAATAAAAGAACAAAAGAAAATGAAAGAGATGAGAGAAAATTTGCAGTTACGGTCGACGTTTTAATTATGGCCTTAAGAATTTTTGCCTGAAGTTGAAGACTCAATTCTGTTTCATCATTAAGTTTTCATCACGTGTGCAAAGCCTATACTTCTATATGTTTGTGAAACCTGAGGCTTACCCAAAATCCATGTACGACGTCTACAAGTTCTTATCAACCGATGTCTAAAACGTGTAATGTAAATGCTTTTGGCCAAATACCATAATTAATATAGATTTGCTTCGCACAACCAACTTGCATCCAATTCAATACGACATTCTCAGAAGAAAGTTTGAGCGGATTGGACATACACGAGATACCAAAGGCAGCATCGCAACCCAGCCTGTAAAAAACATAATGGCGCACTACAACAATACTATAACTCACTGCTGCAGGGTTTATATGGAACGAGGCCCTAAGAACAGCGCCCACAAGAGTCCGCTGGAAGTCAATAATTGAGACCGTTTGCCCCCAGCTGCAGAATAGCGAAATCATCACATGGTCTTTTTAGATGCAAGTGGAATTATATGTTTTTGCATTTAAATTAACCCCTTATTAATTATCTTTTATATATTCTTTACAATATTTAAAAAATGTTTCGTTTGAAAAGTATTATATATAAAAAAATATATTAAAATTTCGTAACAAAGCAGATCGGATTTGGACAACAACAAAAAGAAATACAGGGTGGGCCAAATTCTTTTAACTTTTACAGTTTTTGTTTTAAAAAATTTTTTAGGAATTATATTCCTATTATTTCGACCTTTTTCAATTAAATATTATATTTTAATATATTTTTATTAAGCTTTAGGTCACTTTTTTATGAAAAAAACAATTTAAATATTATTTATTTTGCGATATTTCGATTTCCGTTGGAAATCTTCTTCAGGAAATTTTTAAATAATATAATATTACAAAATTATTTTTGACAATAAATGGAAAAATAACAAATTGAAAAATTAATTTAAAAGTTCCATTACAAACTTAAGGGCATAATAAACCACACAAATTGCTTGGCAAACATGTACTTTGTTTTTGCTTCTATTTGCCAATAAACAACACAATCATATTTCGTACAAACATCAATTTGTAATTTTTGTTTTATTTTCAATGAATGTTTAAAACGGAGAAAAAATATAAATGAAAAAAAAAATAATTTTGGAGTAAAGAGTACTCTAACAACGAGCTGTTTTGAGGCAAACAATGCTATTAAAAAATTACAATTGACGCTGCAAATGATTTCATGCTTCTTCTTCTACGTCTTTACTCTGCAAAGTTTTCGCTGAAATGATTACTTTTAGCACTAGACCAGGGACCGAAAATAACAGTTATTTTAAAATTTTAAAACAAAAAAAGCATATAGAAGTAAATACTGGCAAACTGATTCAAGTATACCACATTGATCCATATGAATTTTTCTATGATAAAATATTATGATTTTTAAAGTTTTGATTTTTATTTTTTCGATCAAAAATTACAGGTTTTTTTTGGTTTATATTTTTTTTAGACAAAAATAGCA
This sequence comes from Pollenia amentaria, assembly GCA_943735925.1. Lineage (NCBI taxonomy): Eukaryota > Metazoa > Arthropoda > Insecta > Diptera > Polleniidae > Pollenia > Pollenia amentaria. The sequence continues at coordinate 173,123,887 of OX031010.1, read as the reverse complement.
GTTATTTTTTGATTTTTATTGTTTTGAACAAAAATAACAGTTATTTTTTGATTTTTATTTTTTCGATCAAAAATAACAGTTATTTTATGATTTTTATTTTTTTGAACAAAAATAATAATTATTTTTTGATTTTTATTTTTTCGAGCAAAAATAAAAGTTATTCTTTAAATAAATGTACGTGTTATAATTATTGAGTTGTCTTTAAATATTTATTTAAATGTGTGATCATCATTGGGATATCTTATGCCCATTAAAATAAATGTTTAAAGTAAACTAAATAATTATAACACGTACATTTCTTCAAAGAATGAATAACTTTCATTTTTGCTCGAAAAAGTAAAAATCATAAAATAACTGTTATTTTTGATGGAAAAAATAAAAATCAAAAAATAACTATTATTATTGTTAAAAAAAATAAAAATCAAAAAATAACTGTTATTTTTGATCGAAAAAATAAAAATCAAAAAATAACTCTTATTTTTGATCGAAAAAATAAAAATCAAAAAATAACTGTTATCATCTGACTTTTATGAAAAAAGGAATAACTGTTACAGTTTAAATTTTAAACTGTTTTTCATAAAAACGTGACCTAAAGCTTAATAAAAATATATTAAAATATAATATAGAATTTTTTTTAGCTAAGTTCAGGATATGACATCCATATACGTCGTAAAATTTCCTGTTGCCAGGTAATGACGCTTTCAAGACGTTTTTCATTACGTTACGCAACGTTTCTCGCTACCATTCTGCAAATTGAGTGTGAATTTTCTACATTGAGATCATCTTTAGGATATTTCACCATCGAGTGTTATACCCTCCGAGAAAATCAGATGCAGTCAATATCTAGGATTGATAAAAAATCCAAAATTTACAGATTTCAAGTTATATGTACGATCTCTTAAGATCTTGGCTGCTCAGAGATCGTTTTTGATACCACGAGAGTCAGTAGCTCCCAGAATGACTATTGGTTGAGGCCTCCTATTAGGAAGACTGTATTTGCGGAGAGTTTTAATTTCCGTTGAAAATATACTTTCGTGGATTACTTGGCGGTTTTGTAGCTTACAACTAGGGTACAACTAGGTATTCGGTTAACCGTTAATCGGTTAACTTCAGTCGATTAACCGATTTATTTTAATTTCAGTCGATTAACCGATTAACCGATGTAGCGAAAAATTTTTTCATACAAACAAAAAAGGTGTTCAGTGATCTTCATTTTAAATAACTGTTTGCTGTCAACAGCTTTTTGTTTCACGTTCTTTTAATCTGTATGCGTTTAGTTACTTGTTTCTTCTCACAACTCCTCATATAAATTTTTTAACAGAATAAACCAAACAATTTGAAGTGTTAAAAATTTAAAAAAATTAAAACAGGACTCTAATGGCATAATGGAAGATTTTATATGTCTAGAGAAATCCACGAAAAGGACTGAGAAATTCAATACTCTGTGTTATGGGTTGCATTCGATTTCTTCAAAAAGGGGCTTGGCACTTAAATTTACACATTTAATTTCGGTTATAGCAAATGCCTGTAGCAGACATTGTCCCGAACGAACAGTGTTAATATGATATATCCTCTTCATATAAAGTAAAATTGTATGAAAAAAAATTGTATGGAAAAGTGCTTTAAGAACAATTGACATACATTTCGCCCAGGGAAGTGAAGGAATTTTTTCCAAGTCAAGTTTAATCAAAACCTAAAGAAAAGAATCGCCTAAATCATAAACTTTTAAGCCAAATTATTTGTCTAAAATAATTTTTTATAAGATCTTCTTAAACTATTAAAATAATTAAAAAAATTACCTCACAGTTTATTTTTTAATTAATAGATTCATAATATTTATGTATTAATTAAAAAATATGTATTACATATTTATAAATTATTTTTTTGTTTGCTCGTTTTAGTTCAAGGATTGTTATGTTTGTTATGCTATTGTTTTTTTTTTACTCATTAGGGAGATCGATTATTCGACTTTTTTCAATAACCGGTTTTCGAATATTACGAATAGTTGCTATTTTAAGAAACCCGGTTTTCGGTTAAGCAATTTTTAAATAACCGGTTAACCGGTTTTAATTCGAATACTTAAAAACACAAAAATCAAATAAGTTTTTTAAATAAAACGTTAATTTGAATAAAAACAAAATAATTTGCAAAGGTAAGGAATCAACAAAATCAGACCTAACAAATATTTTACGATAAAATCTAACAAAAGTGGGACCAGTAAATTGATCAAACTTTAGCTTAATTTTCAACAATTTTTTTATTGATTTACTAAACTTTATTTGTAAAAAGATATTTGTAAAATGTTATTTTGAAACTGTTGAATGATATTTGATCTAGACAAACGTTTTGCAACAGCAAATAAATTATAGAAATTTTATAAAGTTATTATTTGAAATATTCTCTCAAATTTATTTTGAATGAGTTTTAATTTGTTGGTAGTTAAGCTATCTATATAAATCAACCATATTTTTCAAAAGTTGCAAACAAAACCTCTTTGCCAGGATTATCTATTTTAAATTATTTTGTTTCAGCTTTATATATATATTTCTATAGAAACGAATAGTGAACTGAACATTCTTTTTGTGTAAAATATTTGTCAATTCGTCGACTACAATTTAAGACATTCAATGACATTGCTCGATTTCTTCATTTTTGATTTTTAGTTCTTGGCATTTTAATAAATAAAACTGGTAAAAATTTTTCCCATATGGTTGATTCCGCCGTAATGTTGTAGTTTTCAGCATGAAGAGATGCTAGAACTACTTAAGAGTTTTAAGTGCCTTAACGGGCATTTCGTCCTCGGCAACACAACGGGCTAATATTTCACCCAATGATTCATTTTTGGCAGCGTATTTTGGCAAAGTATTATTTGTCGTCTCCTTAGAACTACTTCGAACGGAGTTAAGTCTTATTTGGATCACATTAATGTCAACCATGTCACGACTTATTAATCAATAAGTCGTGACATGGAAGAACCTTTGTAACTTATCATTTTAGGGCACTTCAAGAACCTAACTTTGTCTTTTTAATCGCTTTCGAAAAAGATCTAGAGATAACCTTTATATTAAAATATATTTAATATTTAGAATACTCTTGTACAAATTACTATTTATTTTGAATAGTTTTTGGTTTTTTTTTCTACAAGAACACACGCTTTTATAAGCGATTTGTATTTACAGTGTTCATAATGTTTTTTGACCTTTGTTACATTTTGTTTTGACATTTTACATAAAAAGTTTAAGTTTGGCTAATATTCAGTTAGAAAATACTTAAATAGCGGGGACATCTACAACAAGAGTAAGTAAAATGTAAATAAATTACACATTACACAAATAACCGGTTTATTATACCAAAATAACCGGTTTATTCGATATTCGAAAAATGGGCATTTTAAAATAACCGACTTGGGCAAAGCTAAAATAACCGGTTAAAACCGGTCGAATAATAACCGTTCGATCTCCCTATTACTCATAAACTCCAAATAATAAATAATTTATGAATTTTTATTCATTGAAATTACTTAATTTATAAAAATATAAATTGGGAATTATTTCTTTTCATAAGCTACCTTATAATAATAATAGTTTCCTAAAAATTAAGGGAATATAACTCTTACAAAAAGCTTTATAAAATACATAACTGAAATTTAACTCATAGAATAAATTCGAAAAATAAAAAAAAAAATGTTGAATTTAATTTATAAAAAAAAACTTTATTAATCGGTTAACCGATCATTTACAAAATTAACCGATTAAACCAAAACCTCGGTTAATTAATTAATCGAGCCCGATTAAATGAATACCCTACTTACAACCCAAAGTCGCGGGGCGAGAAATCCTAAAAAAATCCACTCAAGGGCAAAGTCTTGCCACTTGTGGTATAGTTCACCGTGAGGGACAGATCATCTCTATGTGCTATTGCTATTTATCAAATGCTGCTGGCATATTTCTAAAAGCAGCGCTGGTTAGATAGATCCAGCTCCTTGACCAGGACCGAGTGTATGATCTTGCCGGATTATGCACTTAAATTGCTACCTGTGTATGCTGGTTGTTCTCACACTAGGGGGTGGTGTGGAAAACGCATTCTTTTTCATCCAGTGCCCTGGTAGGCTAGCTGGTAGTGAGCTAGTCTATCAGTACCGGGGTTGTGGGTTCGATTCCCGCCGGAGACTCTGGTCTCCTGCAGACAAGCGAAAAGCTTCGCGGGATTTAGTGTAGGAATAATAAAAAAAAATGTAAAAAACATCCACCATGAGATAAGGCCATATTGGAGGTGCTCATGTCAATCTTATCCACATCTGTATGTCTTATGGTTGGTTGACTTAAATTTGTCCCTTTAAGAAGCGCCACAAATAAATCAGGCGACATCAAATCTTGTTGCAAATCAACATTTGTATTTTTTTAAAAATTATTTTTCGGTCATCAAAAAGTTCTGGCAGTATTGCCATTGTATCTATCGCGCTTTGTTTCTCTTGCTGGATTCATAAGTCAGGAATTTTGAGAACTGCCGGTTCTTATAAATTTTCCTAAATTGAGGTTCCCAATTGAATAGAACGTCAACGATTAGACTCAAATGGATCTGTGTGTAAACTTTCTGGTTCACCATACACAGCTTCTCCAGTGCAAACAGGTCGAACCAGAGTTCTTCGAAGTCCATTACCTACTTGATCCGGACTGCAAAAAACGGATAATTAACTTTTTAATCTGGTTTACACTGGGAGCTGTTGCAGTATTAAAATGTTGCGGTAGTTTCTTTGTATTGTAGCAATTAGTCGTGAAGCAACATAATAAAATTGAAAAACTTTTACACGATATTTTGCATTGACATTATAAAGTTTTATTCAATAGTTTATAACGTGCAAAAAATTAAATAAAAAACTGCAAAAATAAACAGATTATAATTTTTTAAATCAGGCAGTTGAAGTTGGAATACCCTGTATATTAATTCTAGTGTGATCATAAAAGCTTGTTGTAAATAGAAGCATTAGCTATCATAAATATCAGCACAACTTTGAATCCTGTTTGGACTACAATTTTTATAATTTTTTCATATACGACTTTTATGTAATCCACACTTTACATTCCCCCTGCGGACCAAAAACATTTTATGCGCTTAATTCAGGTCGTTTAAAGAAACAAAAATTCTCTTCATTAAACTTTTAGTTGACCTAGAAAAAGCAACAACATAAAATTCCTTTTAGTTAAACAACAACAATCCATCCACTGACATGTTGTGAGTTTTTTTTTCTATAAAAATTAACAAGTAACTTGGTGAAAGGACTGGTAAAGCGGCGAAAGGAAACTGTGTGGTTAAAGATGACAACAGACAAGTGAGAAAGGATTTTATGGATAAAAAAAAGACTACAACAACAAAGATTAAACACAAACACACAACAGGAGAATATTTCTCGTGAAAAACAAAAAACCACAAAAAAGTCATTAAGACACAGTTGTTTTTGTTTTTGTTTTTGAACATTTAAGCAGAAATGCTTCTTCTTAATTTTTCTCCATCAAGGACTTTTGATATTAAAAGAAATAAAAATTAATCTCTGGTTATAAGGCAAACACACATTCATGTATTATTTGTGTTTCTAGGATTAAAGGGTTGGAACGTGCGAAAGAAACTTTTCCAAAAAAGTCAACCAAAGTTAATTGGAAATCAATAACAAAAAACAACAACTACAACAAAAATCACACACACCTTTTTTCGTCCTTTTTATTTTTTTTTGTTTTGCGAACAAAATATTTTTAATTGAGTTTTGTTTTTTTTTTTTTAAACGATGATGATAAAGTGTTTTTGTTAAGAGAAATTAAGGATTCTTGATATTAAAGAGGGAGTTTATGTATCAGCCACTGACTGGCAAATCACTTGCAAACATTTTTCGAGGTGTTTGTCTAATAAATATTTTTATTTATTCATATTTTTAGATTGCTCTTATACAGAACTGTATTCGTACTTTATCCATATAAATTTACAAAATTTATTTATCTGTTTTTGAAGGACACGTGCCAGTCATAATTTATAGAAGGAAAAAAAATATATGAAAATGTCATTTTCATAACTTTTAAAACACAAACTGTAGCATTCGCATGGAAAATATATTTTCTATTATTTATAAGGGTGCAAATCGCTGTTACTTTTTTTTTTTGTTTTTATAAATAAATAAAATAATATAATATTTCATAACAATTACAATATTTATCACTGCGTTCGTTTTCTATCTTTTTCAGTTTTAAATGAAGTTGTATGTGTGAAAAGCCCCAGCTCAAATCTAATTGGGGTAAGAGATAGAAAAAAACAAAAATCATGAGTGTGAGTCCTTGTTTGCAATGAGCCACATCTGTTTCAGTTTCAGAAAAGAGCACAATTAAAATCAACATGCTGCAATGGTTTTTTGGTTCGTTCTCCTTTTATTTTGCTGTTGCACAGTGGCTTTAGATTACAAAAAAAAAAATAAAATTAAAAAAATGGAAGAAGGTACTAGGGTGGCATCCTAACTAAAAGGGTAACACTATTCCTTCTAACAGGCATCTGTGACTCCTCTCAACATTTAAGTAAGCTGTCTCATTAATGGTGTTTTCTTTTCAACAAAAAAAAAAAAAAAAAATACCAACTTGTTAAAAGGTACATGTATAGAATGTCTTGCCGACCCTGTAATAATGCAATTTTTTTTTTGACGGGAACAAAACACAAAATTGGACCGCCCTGTCTTTAACAGCTGACAAAAAGTTTGTTCTTCAAAATGTAAAAAAAATATATACATAAATTAAAAAGTTTGTTCTTCAAAATATAAAAAAAAGTATACATAACCCAAAATTTGTCAATAAATTGATATTAAATAAATAAATAAATGAACAAAATTAATGACGAAATTCCAATTTCTTTGGTATGTTTTTTATAAAATATGCAAACAAGAAAATACCTTTGCCAGATTGCTGATTTATTACCAGCAAGTTTTTCAGATTTCTTGATTTGACGTTTTTTTTTAAACAATTTTATAACATCGAATCCACTTAAATTTTATATCACTGCCAACCTATCATTAACAATGTAATGATTGCTTATGTTTCTACTACTAAATAGAAAAAAACCTATTAAAATTTTAAATTTTTACTGTCCTGATTAGAGGCAATTTTTCCCAACTTCGTCTGGTAACCCTATATATAAAAACAGAAGCCATCTTTTTACAGGGCATTATCAACACTGTCGATTTATACGGGGCGTAAAGTGCAATGCCTTATGCCATTAGTAAGACTGCATTTTTTAGAATAAAACAAGCCACCCTCTTAGGGCCATTATTACAACTTACAAATAGTTATTTTTAGGATGCTATCTGACAGATAAATAGTTTTTGGTTATTACAAGTTAACATTAACCTAAAAAGTGACTGATTAGCTAACATCAGGTCTGTCCTCATGGTAACTTTACAAATGAACTTTAAGAACTTGAAGATGCCATATTTTCTGCTGAAGATATGGTAACTTCAATGACAGTTTTATGTCATATTAAATTATTTAAACTTTTAAAATTAAAAAAATGGACAACAGACAGCGTTTATTTAATTTAAATGAGATAGAAAATATTTTTAAAAGCTTTCACACTCAAAATAGAAGACCAAAAACATTTCGAGAACAAATAGATTATTTTGTGTCGTTGCCACTACGTATTTTAAACAACCAAAAGTAGTCGGTATATACTGCAATGTTGCCACAGTATATAAATTACATTTTTTATTTTATCGGACAGTTGTAATAATGAAAAAATCTTATTGGTCACTTTATCGTTCAAGATAGCTATTGTTCACGTTAACTATCAGAAACTTTATCATTAGGTTGTAATAATGGCCCTTAGAGAGCGAAGCATTTTTAAGAAACGAACACCAATTTGCATTTTTTTAAATTAAATGTCACATTTTTTGTAAAAAAGAAAACACCACAAGTTTCTGTTTGACAGCCATTGAAAAAGAGGAAAAAAGTGAGTTTCGTAAACTAATTAAGCATTCCATAAATTAGGCTTAGAACTGCTTTCTTTTCAGCTCTTTTCTCCGGATATAGCCCCGAGGGCCTTTTTGTCTTTTCCAAACCTGAAAAAATGGGATGATATTATATAAAAAAAAAAGTATTTTGAAGACTTGACAAAGGGTATAGAGCTAAAAGCAGACAACGTGGGAAAAAAGTTCTTAAATAAGCTGTGTTTCATTTAAAAAGTCAAGAACTTTTTAAACAGCCCTCGTATAATCGGACTAGTCCGACCATATTCATACTCTATAGGACTTGCAAGTTAAAAAAGAGAACGATTTTTTAAAATTAGACCCGTAAGAGTATAAATAAAATAAAAAAAAATTTTAAATTAGAATGCCTTGTAAAGAAATTTATGGCGGAGCTTTTTAAATCTAAAAGTGTCTGTTGAGTCGCAGTATATTAACGCGAGTTGAACACCAAAGGTTTCCTTTGGAGTTCAGAATTTGTTTTAAGTAATTACGAGTTAGCCCAGTTAGAAACACCTTGTGCTAGTTTGTATTAAAAATGAGTCTGGGTAGAAGCACCGAGACTAGTCAAGCAATTATCAAAGTTAATCTTTGTTTGCCTAAAGTTCTTAATTTTTCATTGTCTTTTATACAATTTAATTTCTTAAGTCTAAATTAAAAATAACAATAATAATAACAATAATATTTAAATATGTGATTGCGATTATAATAAATGCTTTATTTGCATTTATTGTAATATTACACATTTTTTCTGGTTGATTGACTGAATTTAGTAAACATTTCTAAAGGTAAATGACTAAATTCTGTCATGTAAGCATTTCTGTGTTTTTAATAAGTTAAGCTAAATAAGTAGGTCATGGTTTTTTTATAACTTTGTTTTTCTTTTGAAATTTTAGATTTTATGTTAACATGTGTTAACATTTTCCGCCGCGTTGAGCGAATAGCGAAAATATAAATGAACAATATAATTAAATATCTAAAATTTTTTTCGGGAATGAAATATTTTATTAATTAATTCATTTATTAATGATGTGCTAATAATCCCAATTTTTGAATGAAAACACTGAAATTTATTGTTGTGGGAAAGCTCGTTTCTATGCGCATTTCGCTGGTTGCTTAGGCCAGCTCGTCAGGAAATAATTAAAATTAATGGTAATGGATATGTAATTAAGCTATTTTTAGACTTCAGAGTTACGCTGGCGTGGCGTAGTCTGTGGTGTTGTTGGAGCCAAGTTGATTGATGCTCCTTTGTAGCATTTAAGTCGCCATCCTATTAGGATCACGGTTATTAGAACTGACACAAGTAGCGCCAGAAGGCCGATGTAAGGATGATGAAGAACAGGGTACTTTATATCCCTTGGGAGATTTTTAATAATCTGCTAGTTACTTTTGGATGTTCGTGAGTTCATCCAATTTGGTGTCCAGATTGATGTTTGGTGCTAGGAGCCGCTTAACCTCGGACGGTTTGCCAATTTCCGTAATATTGCCAACCATGGCATATGAATTATGAAGAGTAGTGACACTAGTTTCGTGGCCATGGATAGTCAGTATATTTCCATTTATAATGCAGGTTGGGTTCATGGCCAAGATACCAGAATTTTTGATATGGAGGTGTATGATTTCAGAGTCGCAGACTGCAGTTAGTTCTAGTGGATATGTTGTTGAATAAAGCCAATGGTTGATGGTGTTCAGTGCGACAAAAGAGACCTTAGTCGGTTTGTGGCCGAAACTGCATTGTGGTGATGTTTTGTTGTTGAATAGAGCAATTTCACAGGAAACGCTGCTTGAATCTCGAGTGACGCTGACTTGTAACATAGAGCATAGGTATATATCGCTTCTAACTAAGATGCATTTATTGAATTGAAGTGCATAGACCCGATATTAAATTTATAAGTAAAATAAGGCACCTGCTTCAACACTATTTTAATGTGAACTTAAGATTTATGTTAATATTTTTAATACCAATATTGCCAATATTTATTTGTAGTAAAGTGACTTTTGCAAATGGGGGTATATGTACGATGACAAGAAGTTTCAATATTATGTAAATGATACTCGAAAATATGGTGTTGCACAAGTAGATGATTGAGTATACCAGCATTTAAAGGCAGACATGCTAAAGACGTTTCATATAGTACTTTTAAATACCGAGAGCAATAGATATGATTCGATATGTTCACGGATACCTAATTTAGTATGGTTGCACAAAATTCTAAAAATATTTAAAAAATTTTAATTATACTATTTGCTACCAGAACCATATCAAGATTGAATTAGTTCTTTTAATGTCTAGCACAATCATATTATGTTATCCCGCAACGATGTATATTTTAATTGTGACAATAGCACTTTGCTCTTATTATTGAAATTTTAAAGAGCAATATGATATGATTGTACAAGTTACCATTAAATTATCTGTGGTACGCAATCATTATATGGTTTTGTTTTTTAGGGTGGGCTGATTTAATCACAACATGGTTACAAACGGCAAGAATTTTTCTGACAAACATTTCGTTAAAACCAGTTTGGTTAAGCTGTCAAGTCATGAGATTTTAAAAGGGAAGGGAAAATATGATGTAATTTTCTTTCTTCTATCTCTTTCTCACTCTCACTATTCAAAACCCAGTACTTGGCGACCACACGCAGAGAAAAAATATGTTTAGATATGGTCACCTCCAACAAAACTATTTTTAGACAAAATTTTAAACATATTATGTTTAAATTTAACCATACTATTGTCACCGACAAACATATTATTGTTAAATTAGTCCTCCATCAAGAAGTCACAACCATATTATGGTTGCGTCTAAACATGTTATGGTTAAATATGACAATAATTTGTTTTTAAATTAACAATAGTATTTTCCTCTTTTCTAAGAGCAACATGCTTTGGTTGAAAATCAACCATGCTATTATAAATTTTAAACATATTTTAGTTATTACTAACCCTGAAAAATTTTGCTGAGCTAAAAAGCATTTAAAATTGGTGTGAAAAATAATAATCCCAGATGATTTTTCACACCCGGAATTAAAAACGTTGACTTTTTTAATAATAATAACGTCTAGACCTGAAACTTAATATTTATTCACTCCTATAGAGAGAATAAAATTTCCCTCGAAATCAGTTCCCCTTTTCCCTAAAAAATTTATTGTGAAAAGCAAAACTTGGTCGAAAAAAACTGTTTAATTTTTCAGGATAGGCGTGATTGCTATTTTTTTTTATTTATTTTTTATTCTACAGTGTGTTGCCTTAAAAAGCAACTGAAACTGTTTGTTTTACTGCCACCAATACAAATATAAATGCAACATACACTTGCTACAATTGCATTGTTTGAGAATATTGAATGCAGTGAACTAAACTTAAAAGAGAGCAGCATTTTATTAATGGTTCCCTTTTTGGGTTGTATTATATCTGTATCATTTATGTGGCGAAGAGTTGTTGAAGTAGTTGGGAATTCGTTAATAAGTTTGTTACACCTACACTTTGAAATAAATACATTCAACACTATTTTATGCGTATCAATTTGTTTTTTGACTTTATAATCAATACATTTTAACAAAAAACAGTTTTGAAGGCTAAATTTTCTTTTACGATTTATATATCAGGATTTATTTTACATTAATATTTGAAGATAACACTGGCCGGCATCTTAATGTGGGCTTAACGATGGATATGTGGAATATATAAATATCGGCACTGTTAATCCAAATATGAAATCAGAATTTTTCTAGCACGTCCAGTTTTAATGCTATAAGCGATTTTTTTAAATTTTGTTTACACTTCAATACTGGCATCGGTCTAATCACTAGGGGTCTAATCACCGCATTCGATATCGAGTAAACTATTGTATTTTCCTACATACGATAGACACTAACGTATCGAATGAAAACTCGAGAGATGTAAGGTTTTCGGTTATCGAATGCTATCATCTCAAATTACGATGCATTGCATTCGATATCGAGTGCCATGATACCAAAATAAAGAATTTCGATCAATTCTGCTCGATAACGTATCCGGTGATAAGACCCCAGTCCTTTAGAAAGGCACACACGTGTCAACAACAATAGAAACTATAAAGAACTATCTCTCAATAAAGAACTTGCTGCGACAGATCCTCCTCATTTGATTTCACAATCACCATCTGTAAAATCAAATGAGGTTGTGGTTAAGGTCGTTTTACACTTTTTTATAAGTCTTAAGTATTTTGACAAAAATGCTATCCTGATTTTATTATTGTTTGAAAATTTTCAAAAAAAAAAACAATAACAACTAATCCAAACAGAGTTGTATTTTCCTCAAAATACGTAAGTCTTGTGTGATGTGTAAAGTACCCTTTAGCACTTTATCCAGTTTAACAGAAGAACTACATCTATTCAACCAATCTGAACATAGTGATCTCGTTCGCGAATTGGAAATTCAAAATTTGAGGCCCATTTTTTAGGTGACAGATAACAAAAGAGGTTTATCTTAAAAAAAAGTCAAAAATATTTCCCTTTTCAAGAAGTTCTCTCAACTGTTTTCCAAAGATCAAGATTTAGTTTCCAACAAAAAAATGGAGCTTACTGGTAAGCAGTTTTGTTAGGCAAAGAAGCACCATACTCCCTTACAAACCTGCTTACAAGAGGAATGATTTTTACAAGGCGGATTCCCACTTGGAAGAACTACTTTTTCCCTCTCTGCTAAAAAACACTTTGATGACTGATTGCGTAATAAAAAAATGGAATTTCTATGTTCGGTAAAATTTCGGGAATAATCGTAAGCACATTTCAAAATCATTGCCATACAAACTGCTTCCATGTAAGGGATTAACAGAAGAACTTCCAATTGCAGAATTGCCTTCAAGATGCGATAAAGCAAGGGAACGTTTTAATAATTGTTTAAAAATAAATGGCAACAGTTGATAAGTGATTCCGTAAGATAGTCTCCTTTACAAAATTGCTTCTAGGTAAGCAGTATGTTTTGCTGGGTAAGAACTTTGTTCGTCTATTTTTTTTTTTTTATTTTAAATAATGATTTCAATTATTCACTTACAACCTGCTTTCTTATAAGGGATAATGCGAAGTTTTTAAACAATTTTTATTTACTTGAATTAAAAATTCAATTCAATGGTTTTCGCTTCTTTGCTGCTAATAAGTATGTATGTAGTATGTTATAGCCAGCGCATATATCGGAGCTCTTGCTTCCGGAGACCTTACATTTTTTTACTGGGTTATAACACTGGCCTTCTCAACCTTCTTCAAGGACTACAACTGCGTGATGATCCAATGCATTTGAGACTCTTCAGTGACTCATCCGAACAGAGTTTGTAAACAGTGTTGCTACATAATGGAAATCAATTTGGAATGTATGTGCAAATTTAAAGGTAGCGGCTATGCTATTTTTCTGTGCACTTGGACGTTAATTTGGTATTTTCCAAGAACTATCGAAAATATAACAGAAAAAATTTCGTCTCTAATATCCGTTTTTCTTTTGACGTTCAGTGTAACAGGCGAACCTAAATCAGTGCGTAAAACGTTTTCCATCTGTCAAAAATTCTTATGCTCATACAAAGTGTATGAAATTTACCCAAATAGCGCGGCGTCAACTATTTCCAATTGAAAAAGCCGATTTTGACAGCGCTTTAAATAGTGAAGTTGGCTGCTACTAATAAAAAGTAATGGCAGTTTAGATATTTTTTGGTTAATCTGGCGCTCTAATCTCCATTTTTATTTCTATTTAATTTCTATAAAACAAGATAAGTTAAAATTACTGTTCATTAATCACACTGCATTGGCGCTCTTATTTTATTATTAAATGGCAGGGTTAAAGGCGATAGAAAATTTTGCGCTTTCCGCGCTGATTTAGGTTTGTCCGAAAAGGTATTCCGGCCGGAGTCTAAAAATGTAACTTCTGATATCCTAATTTTTCTGTTATTTTGCGAAGCATTTATGGTTAATTTTAAAAAGAAAGCACACATTTATACGCTACGCAATAAGACATACAGAGATGCAGTAGGGTAAGTGAACGAATTCTTCATAAATTTAAAAAAATATATGTATAAAATTTTAAGAGCCACGACATTCCCTTACTACGAAGCAGGTTTGTAAGGGAGCATATTAAAGAATAACGGTAACAAAAAATTCAGTGTGCAAAGCTGATCGTTAAATTCACCAAATTTTTAATGCGTCAAATGTGTCAAAAATGTATTGCTTCCCAGTGGGAACTCGCCATATAAAAATCTTGTCTTCCGTTAGCGATATGGTAAGCAAAACTTTAACGTTTCTTTCTTACAAACCTGCTTCGTTTGAAGCTTAATTTTTTATTGGGTTATGTATTAAATTATTGTCAATAAGTTCTTATTTATTTACGTTTTTTATTTTAAACGTTCATATTAAATAAATATATCGTTGGTTTCCTGTAGAAAGTTTCTAGCTCGATTTCTTTCGAAATTGAGTTATTTGGTAAATCCGCTACATTTTACATAAATAGACGTTTGCAAAAATGTAATGCAATAGTTACAAAAATAAAACGTTTAACAAGTAATATAACATTTTGATATATAAAGTTTATATGCTGTTAACTTCTTCTGTAAAGCTGCTATTCTGTGAGTTATTTCTTTTCTACATGGTACCAACGATATGATATGTATGAATGCATTTACTTTCTAACAAAAATTTCATTAACTTCCATTTGAGTAGTCGCAAAATTTCCTGTCGACTCAAACAGAGTTAATTCTATTCGACATCGAGTTGAAATCTCCTTAGGAAATACTGACTAAATGTCAATTGTAATAGAGATATAAGCTCCTTAGGAAAGACTGAATGTCAATAGTAATCTTGTTGTCAATAACGACTTCGGAAATACAATTGAAGCACATCCGTGAAATACGTTTTAAAAGCCAATTTTAGGAAAAACGGTTTTTTTTTGCAGATAACCGTAAATGCGATACAGAGAGTCGGCAACACAGAAAAAATTAAAAAGAGTCTCTAATCACCAAATATTCATACCAAATTCATAAAATCAAGCAAACAATTTGTTGATTTTGCTCCTATTACCAAACTGATTATATTTATTACTAAAAATTGTAAAAATTATAAATTGTGATATTTTTTTCTTCAATAAATGATATTTTTAATTTTAATTAAAAAATTATCAAAAAACTTTGCCGTTTCAAATAATGTGTTAATTGATTTAATTAAATATAGCTCAGGTTTTGACAATTCCCCACAACAATTCCACAAGTTTTAATTATTTTATTTTAAACGAAAGACGTCAATTGAGATTTTTTGTTATTTAATTAATATTTCAATTAAAAATTTATGTCAAAACAACACAGAAAAAAGCGATTTATCAATTAAAACAATGGTTTAAAAAGTATTTAAATTTAACTTATATGATAAATGAATCAATTATTTTTTTTGTTGAAAGAAAATTAAAAATTTAATTTTGATTTAATTAACATTTGAGTTGTTTTGAAATAAATTTTCAATTAAAATTTTAATTAAATAACAAAAAATCTTAATTGACTTTTATCGTTTAAAATAAAACAAGTAGAATTGTTGTTGGGAATTGTCAATGTTTATTTAAATAAATTAACACATTGTTTGAAATGGAAAAGTTTTTTGATCAATTTTTTAATTAAAATTAAAAATATCATTTATTGAAAATATTTTTTCAAAATTTTAAAATTTTTAGTAATCAATATAATCATTTTGGTTATAGATGCAAAATCAACAACTTGTTTGCTTGATACTATGAATTTAGAACAAATTTGGTGATTGGAGAAATTTTTTCTGTGAACTAAAATGTTAAATTAAATCAAAAATATATTTTTAATTTTTTTTCAATTAAAAAAAAAATTGATTCAATTATCATATTAATTAAATTGAAATACTTTTCAAACAATTCTTTTAATTAATAAAGAATTACAAAAAAAATTTTCTTTGCAGTGGAAGAACGTTGCCAGTTCCTAACAAAATGATACAACCGAAATGGTTTTGCAACATGGAATAATTTTTTAAAAGCCGCTTGCATAGTGGAAGAACGTTTTAACTGACATCGCGATTGTGGATATAAAACGTTTTTCCACAAAAAAAGAATATTATGAATTGTTAATTTGCATGTAATTCAGAATTAAAATTTCTTGATATTTTGCATAAAAGCTTTTATTACCATTATTTTTAATAATCTTAAGAAAAAATTAAAAAAAAAAAAATAAAATAATCCTGGCTGTTAAAAAAGTTTTTTTTTGCTCTCCTGAAAAATAATTACCTTGTAACCTAAAACGTTATTTGCGGATGTGCTTCAATTATTGTACTGTTGCCGACGACTAAAACAACTTTACTCGACGTCAACTTAAAAGCGCCTTTAAAAATACCAAGTGACTGTCAATAGTAGTCGCTCGAGTATCAATAACGACTAAGAAAATACAAAGATTGTGCCGTTGTCGTCGACTTGTGTCGACTTTTATGATAGGAGTAATTAATTCCCTTATATTGTTTAGTTCGATAATATTTCCTTGGGAGAAACTTGTAGAATCTTATCGTTTAGAAGTATTTTCCCAGCTTAATCTACATAGAAGTCTATTAAAAGAGCCATGAGATATAAATTTATATGGAGGGCTCAGAGCTGAACCGAACCAAGTCATAAAATATTTTATTTAAATATATTAAAAAACTGGTTCGAAATTCTCCGCAAAGTTTAACTCGATCAGTTTTTTAACGAACTAAATCAGTAATTGTTTTGTTTTTGAGGTAACGGTGATAAACCCAAGTCAATGGCTCCAGAAACTAATGGGAGTTCACTTACCCAAACTCAATATCTTTTTTAATTTTATTTTTTGACTTGATTCGCTACATCTCTCAGCCCTCCATATGTCCCTTAAGCTGGAAGAGCACCTCATCTTAAAATCGAAATTTTATTGCATCGTTAGTTTGGTAAAAAATTTCATAAATAAATAAACAAAATGAAGGCCTTCCTAAATTTCACAATCACATAAATTTCCTACAAATCTCATATGCTTTTCAAATAAAACTAAAGACCTGACCTTGTTATTAAGAAAAATGTAAAGCTGAATAAAAAGGATTTGCCTTTTAGCGTAGATTTATAATGAAACAAGAAAATAAAAAATAACATACAAAGTAATTTTATGCAAAATGATGAATGCAATATGAACAGCGCACCGCTCAACGAAACATACGGCTCAAAGAATACATTAGAAGGTCCTTGTTTTTATTTGAAACTTATGCCCACAACGACAAGGTCCTTAAAAAGGCCTTCAAAACACTTTGTACAAAAACACTTGGTTTAATAGAATTTACGATTTTCTTTTGTAATTTTTAATACAAATTTTCATATATCATTATTAAAAGAATTTTTTTTTTTTAATTTATACAATTTCTTTTCTATCACTTCACTTTTATTTTCATTTTAAATTAGATTTTTTTTTCACACGTGTGATTTGTAATTTTTTTTTTTTAATAAAACTTTTTCGTTTATATACTTTTTTTCATTTAAGTTTTTGTATTTTTCTTATCACAATTTCTCAAGTATCCGTTAAATGCCACGTATCCTTTTCGTTATCATTTTAAAACTGTTTACTGGCAACATTTCTTGGCTATTTTATCTTGAATTGAACTGCTGCTGCTGTCTAATTTGATACAAAACTTTTAATAATTTCCACAAAAATTTTCCTTTTATGAAACACCAAAAACAAAAAATAGTTTTTAATTTTTTCTTTTCATTTAAAATCCACATTTGTGTTGAGTTTGCGCCGTTGTAGTCGATACACAGGACTTGATATAATTCTTATAGTAGTTGATTGTTTAGTAAACAAAATGTCCTTTAGATGCCAGCATCCTTTTTTATGACAACGAGCGCTTTTGGCATTTTGTCTTTCAGCTGGAATTGAACGTAAAATTGTTCTACTTTTTTTCTTTTCGTAGAGTTGTAGAAGAGTGTATTAAAGTTTAATATTCGATTTTATTTTTGTGTTAAGTGAGTTGAAGAAATGTGTGTGTGTGTGTTGGTTCGTATGTTTGTCTGTCCGTCTGTGTGCTGGCATAAAATTATCAAAGCTTAAAACTGAAGTAGTGCCACATATGACTAGATAAATATGGAACACTTCATACAGTTATTACTTACATACATTAATAAATTATGAGTATTTTAAGGAAATCAATAATGTAAATAATTACACACAGATTCTAATTTATGTCAACGAGATGTTATTTAAATTAAATCTGTAAATGGTTTTGTCCAAAGGCAAATATTTTAAGGGTGCTGACGTTTAAAATTACTGAAAACAATAAATTAATTATGGCTAAATCGGTCATATCGCTACAAAAAAAAAAACACTTAATTCGTCAAAAGTTGTTACAATTAATAATATTTTCATGAAATTTGCTACAAATCCGTTTTCAACGTCTCACAGTGTCTCGACTAGTACAAGCTAGCGGGACAAAATTATTTCTTCACTTAATTCAATTGTTTATGTATATTCTAGGCATCTTAAGCTATTTCAAGAAAAAAAAATTGAAAAATGTGTACTGTAATCCTTAATCGTTTTGACCCATTTTTGAATAATTGATGTTTTTTGTATTTTTCACATCAATAATCCGATTCTTCCTAAATTTGGCATAAAAATATAGATTACAAATAACAATTTGCGTACCATTTTATTACGATCGGACAATTTTTGTAGGTGTAATAGCGTTTTTAAGAAAAAGGATATATGGCAGGACCTTGAGTCCATATTCCAATTTAAATGAAAATTTACACGCACGTTGCTAGTTGTATGTATACCAACTTTTATTACGATCGGACAATTTTTGTAGGTGTTATAGCATTTAAAAAAATGGATATATGGCAGGACCTTGAGTCCTTAGTCCGATTTAAATGAAAATTTACACGCACGTTGCTAGTTGTATGTATACCAACTTTTATTACGATCGGACAATTTTTGTAGGTGTTATAGCGTTTTTAAGAAAAAGGATATATGGCAGGACCTTGAATCCTTAGTCCAATTTAAATGAAAACTTACAATTACGTTGCTAGTTGTATGTTTATCAGCACTTTTTGTAGCTTAATGGGCATTATTGAAGCTAAAATTAAATTTTTCATTTTCAGGACACATGGGAGGTAGGCGTGTCCTTGGACCGATTTCCCAAAAAATTCGTATTTTTCTTAACTTAGATATTTTATGCTACTGTACCGAATTTCAAAAAATATCTGAGAACTCCTTCTATTTTTGTCCCTTCCTTATATGGGGAGAAAGCAGTGTGCGACTCGTTCTGGCAATAATAAAATAATTTACTTTTGGGGCCTTTTCGGGGTCTATAATATATGTGAATCTGTAGGTATTACATATAGAAAAATCTAGCCGGATATATTTGGATAAAAAAAGTTGCTACTCTTTAAAATTTACAACTGATGTAAAATTTGCTGGATTTATCTACACATTTCCAAATTGATGTTACACCAAAAGTATTAATATTTTTAGGGTCCATACCTTCAACAGAATATTCCATAACAAAAAACTCGTTTCACTTTGCTACCAATCCTAAAATATGTTACCACAAGTGGGAATAAAATGCAACCGATTTGCAAAGGAAACTGACCTCCCTTATAAGGGTTACTTTGACCCCCTGATAAGATACCTTTAAGAGGTGATAAACAAATTATTTCTTGAAATTTGTTACCTGGGGGGGTGTTGCTTACAAGTCGCTATCAGTGGTTCCTGGAAATTACGTCATGAGTTTTGTCCCGCTAGCATGTTCTAGCCGAATCACTGTGCGTCTGGAAAGTGCAATAGAAATGACATATGAAAAAACGATTTAACACATTCAAAATCATAAAAAAAAGAATATTGTCTTAGCATCTGGTAAACATCGGGTTTGTTTTAATTAACCTGTAATTGTGGAGGTGGTGGTAAATTTTACCCTCTCCTTACATTTTTTAAAATACGCTCTTCCATTGCGCTCTATAAATTTAATTTTCTTAGTATCTTCTCATATCGTGATCGTCGTTATTCACTTTTGTTTTGGCTGAGCTCGGCTTAGTACGAGCGGAGCTACGAACATGCTGGTGTAAAAATTACCACTCGTCATCATTTACGTAATTTTTTTCTTTGAAAATATTTTACCACCACGTCAGTGTTAGCTTTAGTATTTAGTAGAAAAAAATTTACCCCAAATTTTTACCACTCGTTCGTTTTCTTGTTAGTAAAAAATATTTTATATGATACAAGCTTAACTCAGTGCGCTTTGCTTCCCTAATTAAAATATAAATATATATTATTAAATACAGATCTCGTGCATTGTTAAGGAAGCTGTTTGTACCAAGTTTGAATACCCTTACTGTTACCATTCTCCAGTAATACAGAAATCTATAATCTCTTTGTATGGTAGGTGCTACACCCACTTCTCCAATCCCGACCATTTTTGTAGAGGTATTGTTTATTGATAGCCCAGCTTTGTGTACCAAGTATGGACAAATTTTCTCTTGCCGTTCATTTGATACAAAATAATTTTTTTGTGCCACGCCCAATTCTCTAATCTCACCCACATTTTGTCGGATATTGTGTATTGCTAGCCAAGATGAATGTACTTAATTGCGAAACTTTGACTCTTCTTCAGATATATAAATTTATAAGGGTTTGTATGAGAGGTGGCACGCCCACTTTTTCCGCCCATATTTTGTCAGATGTTGTGTATTGGTAACCAAGATAAATGTACTTAATTGCGAAACTTTGACTCTTCTTCAGACATATAGAAATTTATAAGGTCTTTGTATGAGAGGTGGCACGCCCATTTTCCCGCCCAGATGTTGTGTATTGGTAACCAAGATATTTCGACCAAAGTTGAAAGCTTTAGCTGTTGCCGATTTGTCTGCAATGTAGTAAGCCAGTGTGTATGGAACTCAGATTTTGATGAGTGAAAACCTCCAAAGGGTTGACCAGTAGTTTCTACACCTAATTATTTTTTTTTCATGATCTCTTTTATATCTTTGAGTGTATACATTTGGCTATGAAAAAAACGCCCTTTAAGTTTTTGTTTTTTTAAATTCAAATTTTTTTTGATAAGTTTTGGATATATCGATTTTTTTTTATATTAAAAAAATAAGGTTTGTGAAGTAAAGTACCTTTTTCGTTTAAGCAAATTAAAATAATTTTTGGTTTCTTAATTTTTTGTGATTAAAAATGTGGTACCTTATTTTTCAAGAACAAATAATTATAAGAAAATATTTTTTACTAATTTTTTTTTTAGTAAAATTTAGAGGGGTAAAATTTACCACCACGTCATTAAGTATGTCCCAAAATTTCACCTCCACAGTTAAAGTTTAAAATACTTTAATTAAAATACTTAATTTGGTATGAATGAGTCTTAAAGGAGGACATGGACTTTTAAAAAATTGAGCACAAAGTGAGCTACAGGTTATCAAAATTGACCACCTTGGCTTATGTAAACTTTGTAAATCTTGTAACTCAATGAATGAATCTTTGTAATTAACTAGTAGGAAGATATAATTCCAGTGTACTTCTCTAAGGTTTCTCTTATAGTTTTAAAAATATTTCATTTATAATTTTTTTACCCGTTTTCTACCTTGACTTTATTTTGCTTTTCACAAATATATTCGAAATGAAGGTCCTACTATTTTTCTAAGAAGATCCTTTTATTTCTTATTTATTCAGAAATAACAAGCAAAAAGGGTTTTTTGCAGTATCTCAATCCGCCTGGCCTCGAAGAATAATCAAAGTAGATATTTTGAAATGAGTTTGAAAAATTAATTTATTTTGACAAAATGGAGTATATTTATTTTCAATATTACTCAAATATTTTTTAAAAACATTTTGATTTTTTTTTAATAATTTAAATAACTTAAAAACTACAATAAAGATTTTCGTTTAGAAATTTATATGGAAAACAAAAACAAATTTGAGTTTTTTTTATTGTTATTTCAATATAAATTCCCAAGCGAATATTTTTATTTCGTTTTGAAAAACAGGCAGTTAAGCAATTTTTGTATCGATATCAACATGCACTCTAAGGCCGGGTTTTTGAGACGTGGATTAAGCTATAACTTAGTTTAACGTACTCTTAAACTCGGATTTTTCCGGCGAAATATTATTTTTTTTTTATTATTTCATTAAAGCCCAACATTTAAGGCAAAACTAAGCTGTTCCGTCACAATTTTGTAGACAGACTTGGTCATGGCGGCACAAATTTGTTTTCAGATTAACTAAACCTTTTTTAACTGAGATCTCAAAAACCAAGCCTAAGGGCTAATAAATCAGTAGAAGTTAAACTCTCTTTTTGGTTTAAAATGTGCTTAAACCAGCAATTCTATAAATTAGTTAACATATAAACCATCTCAAAACGCATAAAATTGGTCGTTTAAACGGACAATACAGATCATATGAATTTGGTAACATTTATCGTAGTGCTGCCACATGTTTGTTTGTTTGACATATATAATATATGGGACACTCATTTACAGTTGTTGAGTTTAAAGTGCATGTAAATTAAGGTTAAGTTCAACTAAACCAGCGTTTAAACACTGACTGATTTATTAGCCCATAAGATTACGAGTTTCCAAAACAAATCCGATTTTTTATTTGCAAATAGAAAATCAATTGTTGAGAAGAAAATCGAATTTTTGTAAGTACAAAAAGTTTAAGTTCCACGCATTTAATATTTAAAAGTTTTTAGAAAAATTGTATTTTACTGGAAAATTGCATCAATTTAAAAAAATTGACTTTTTAATGTTATCTTATTGAAGAAGTTTTAAAATATTTTCAAAATTCAAATACTTAATTCGTTTGTAAATCAATTAACCGAAGAGCAAAAAATAATTCCAGAGTCCTAAAAAACCAAAAATTCAAAATCGAAGCACACTGGGACCAAAAGCCCTTTTTTCGAGGATTAATTTATAGCTCCTCAGCTACAATAGTGAGGCACACTAAATTTGATGGGGGTAACCCTTAGATCAAACTTGATGTTCTAACTAAACCTTGGGGATATAAGAGGGGGGATACGGGTACCCCCCATACAAAAAAATATTTTTTTTCTTATATCTGAAGAACTATAATAGTGAAGCATACTACATTTGATGTGCGTAACTCTTTAAACAAACTTTCGCTGGTCTCGAAAATCTATCTTCAAACTAGTGTTGAAATCTCCAATTTGCAGACAGATCAATCCCCTTACCTGGCAGCATTGCTGCCACAATTAGTATAAAATGTTTTAAACTTAACCTTCCTACCCGCGCTAATTTTTGTAACACATATAACCGCGCGCGGTCTCACAGACCGTAAATTTTAACCCCTCTTTTATAGATTTTAAAAACAATAAACAATTAATAATATTTGCGGAACATATCTATTACTTACAAGGCAACTTTGGTATAGAAAGTGAACGAAATCGGTCCACTGTCCTCTAACTGTTAAGCGCTAAATGCGCATAACCGACAGAATATTATAGAACATAATTGAAATTTTACTTCAAATTAAAAATATACATACAATAATTTCTATTTAAAAGTATTTTAGAAAAATTATTAATTAATTAAAAATATACATACCTCTAAATATAATTTATATTATAGGATGCAAAACATTATATCAAAGTAGTTTTTTAATGACTTCTGTTTCGTTTGAACCCAGCAGTTTAAAAAGTAGAATTTACAGAAATGTTTGCTGAGAATTAAAAAAATTTGATAATTAGTATTGTGCTTATTTAATTGAACTGTTAATGGTTTTTAATCCAAATTTCGATATTTTAATCAGGCTTAAGTTCATTGAATTTAATTTCCATTAAATTATTTTTTTGAAGAAAGGAATTTTACAACATGAAATCAATTAAAATTTATTGATAATTTTTCATTCTTGACTGAGCTGGGAATTGAACCCAGGTTTTCACGGACAGGTTGCCCTGACTAGTTTTGATTGTAACCACACAATCTCATCAGAGCGGTTTGTGTTCTAGCACTCAGCGCCATTGACGACGGATGATGTCAATAGTCAAACATCAATCCTTAAACCAAATGGTATTTCACCTTGGTACATCGAAATTTGCTTTGAATAAATGATTACCTATTTTAATTGATTTACATATTCTTCCTTACTTCTGCTTTTCGTACATTTTTGTCAAGAATTCTTCTTTAAATCCAAAGTACATTTTTTGTTTTTCATGTTTTTGTGTTTTTTTTATATTTGTTGACCTTTTTCAGCACAACTTGAAGGACGCAAATACTATGTATAGATCCCAAAACTACATTACTATACATTTTTAAAAGATGTGTTAGATTTAAAAAATAAATTAAATCTGTAAAAAAAAAAACAAAAAAGAGTACTATATTCGAATCTTATATACCCTTCACCACGGTGCGATAAAAACAGTTAGTCATAAAAATACCGTTCTCTAGATATAAACAAATATAATCTGTGCCACGCAAACTTCTCTAATTCCGCCCAAATTTTGTCGGATGTTGTGTATTGATAACCAAAACGCTTGTACCTAATTTGGAAACTATGGCTCTTGGCGTTCTCTAGATATGCAAAAATCTATAGGAACTTTGTACGGGAGGCGCCACGCTCAATTCTCCAGTTCCGCCCGTTTTTTTTTTAGAGAGGCTGTGTATTGATAACCCAGCTATGTGCACGACATTATAAAATTTCTCTTAGGGTGGGCTTTAGTCACCTTAAATCTGTGGTTTTAGTTTTTAAGATGAAGATTAATTACTTTTATTTTGCAGTTTAAGCGGCCAATGTTGCTGGTTTAAACTTAATCAACAAATGTCAACACATATATGTACATGTATAACAAAAGCAGCTGTTAAAATACAAAGAAAAAATTACATACATATGTATATATAAACGAAAAATGGATTGTTATGTTGAAGATGAACTGCCGTATTCATAAAAAATAAAATAGATTTCAAACGTATTTTAAAACAAAATTTCCATACAAATTTTCCTTAAAATAGATTTCATATCCAATTTAGTTTTTTATGAATACGGCAGGAAGACTTTAGTGATTCCGAAACATATGAAAACCTAAATAAAACAATTATAAGAAGTAAATTTCCTTTTATAAGCATTAAGAAAGGTGAGGTTTAAGCCACAACACAAGAAAGGCAAACCCAATTGGTCCTCAATTAAATTTATTCTCAGATTAATTAATTATAGTTTGCTGCTAAGATTAAACTCGATGTCAAAAACCCACTCTTAGTGTTCTTAAGATAAAAATAAATTTATTTTATGCCACTTCCAGGAATCCACTCCCGCCTTAATTTTTTTTCGCATGTTGACTATTGATAACCAAAACGCTCGTACCTAATTTGGAAACTTTTACTCTTGGTGTTCTCCAAATATGCAGAAATATATAACTGAAATTTAACTCATAGAATAAATTTGAAAAATAAAAAAAAATTTTAATATAATAAAGTTGCTTATAAAAAGAAAAAATTCCCAATTTCTATTTGTTAAAAATATATAAGGTATTATTATTTTTATGGGAAGTCACACGCCCAAATCATCAATCACGCCCACATTTTGTCCGATGTCGTGTATTGGTAACGACGATAGTTGTACCCAATTTTTAAACTTTTGCTCTTTCTGTACTCCAGACGGACAGACGTGCATTGGTAAATCAACTTCGCTGTATATGAATGTATTGGTTATGTATAAAAACCCAAAAAAAATCAACTTTTATACGAGTACCATCTTTATCTTATTACTTTCAGTGAAGTGTATAAAAACAATAACAACATGGGATTTTATGGGTAAAAATAATCACACCTATCGTG
Organism: Pollenia amentaria; assembly: GCA_943735925.1. Classification (NCBI taxonomy): domain Eukaryota; kingdom Metazoa; phylum Arthropoda; class Insecta; order Diptera; family Polleniidae; genus Pollenia; species Pollenia amentaria. Next base: position 173,098,115 of record OX031010.1, on the reverse strand, counting down.
AAAAACCAGTGGAATTTTTGTTCCCATGAAATTTTTATTCCCCTCGAAGGGAAAAATGCTATCTTGAAACTCCTGTGAACAATTTTTCGCGCTCAGTTCTCAGTGAATGTAAAAAAGAAGAAATATCAAAAAACATTAAAAAAAAATTTTTTTTTCAAAAATACACATGTATATTTTAAAGAAAAGCAGTAAAAAAAATTTTCAAAAATTCCGCCACCACGTCTTTGAAAAGCTTTATAACTTCTCAGGGACTTGACCTGTTTTTTGCATTTTGTTGAACAATATACATATAAGTTTGTGCCTCTTTTAACGGAAATTGACCTTAAAACTAATTTTGTAACTTCAATATTCGAATTATGAGAAGAATTACTTACATAAATGTTTTGTTCCCCAGCAAAAATAAAGTGAGAAATTCAGAGGGAATAGTGAACAAATAACGAGGGAAAAAAATTGTTCACGATAAGGGGAATTTTTTCCCGCGAACATGTTTTTCACGTTATTATTCTCCTATGAATTAATTTTGTTCATGGGAGTTTTTCATGATCGCAAATACGTGAAAAGGGAACAAATTACGAGGGAAAAATTATTCACGATAGGGGTGAATAGGCGGTTTTGCTTTTGTGCTTATCAGCCCAATTATGAATAAAAATTCCCTGGGAGTTTTTTCCCTTTTCCCATTTCTACAATTGAATTAACATAGGAAAAATGGGAGAAGGGAGAAAACTCCCGGGGAGTTTTTCTTTCATAATTGGGCTGTATATCTCAGCCATTTATGGACCGATCTGGCTGAATTTCAATCGCAAACAAGCCCAAGGAGTATGTGTGACATAAATGTATTACAACCTAGTACCCTTCATATCTGGGGCCTTTGGAAAACCCATTTAACACACTTACCCACAGACGAGCAAACGGACAGACGGGCGACGTAACATCAACTTCCATACTGATAAGGACCCATAATATACATACATACTTTATAGGGTCTAAAATCATTATTGTAAAAGTTTCAAGCGGAATGACAAATTGATATTCAGTACGTTTCGCTTATAGTCCACTACTATAGTTGCACAACTTTTGTGGGCTATAATCGAATTTGGACAATAACCGATTTATTTTATACGCAATTGTATGGATAATAAGTGAATTCTAGTATAATCCACATTTTGGACTATATAAAAATTATTTTCTTTGATAAGACCACTCAATATAACGCCTTTACTCCATTTTGCTACTTTTAAGACCATGTCAGATAAAACTTTTGCTTCGTGTTGCGTTACAGATTCGCTTTGACATCTAAGATAAAATATACATACTTATACGAAACATGTCACATAAAGTACTTTCAAAGCGGAGCAAAGCAAAAAGTTAGCCAACTCTCATCTTTTTACGCGCTTTGACAATTGGCTAGTATAATTTTCTTTTTTTTTTTTTTAAATTTTTTGCCAAATTCAATTCCAAAAAAACAGTCCAATTAAATTTTTACCTTTTAATTTTTATAGCAAATAATTAAATGTAAAAATTACCAACCGCTTTTATAAGTAAACAAATAATGCGTGAGTGTTGTCAAAGTTTTTATTGTGTCATACACCTATTGCTTTGCGTTTTTCTGCCAAAAGTAGAAACGTCACGCAAAGCGACAAAGTTGTATCTGACACAGCCTTTATGAAGTAACCAAAATTTGACATTTATAAAAGTTGCCAGTAAGGTAATTAAAAACATATTGCCAGTTTGTTAAAAAAAAAATATAAAAAACAGAGTGGACTGTAAACGATTTTTTTTTTGCATAAAGTATTAGAAACGCAAGCAAACAAAATGTGGCTTTTAAGCAAAAATGGACTACAAGCGAAATGGACCTTCGAACAAATAGTTGGTATACAATTTGAAAAAATCTGCAAGTGAATATGACAGTTTTGGCTTTAATCCATTTTTGGCCTTTAAGCGGAATGGACTATAAATGAAAAGTACTGTACACCCTTTTCCACCTGTGGTGAAGGGTATAATAAAGTTTAAATGATTTGCTGTAAGCATGACGTTCAAGTTTTTGTAGTTGCAACTTAAGTTGCTACCGGGTAGTTTTAATGTACATTAATTTGTACATAAAAAATACAAGTTATTGTTGGGATCATTCATCAGAAATGCATAAATTCAAACATACATGCATATTACGAACAACAAATTCATTGGTTTATGTACAAAAGAAAATACAAATTTACAAAGATTTGTCATTAACATGAAATACAATTTTCGTTTGTTGTAGCAACAACGATTTAATGTTTTCTTCTTGCATTATTTTGTTGTTGCAAATATTATATAAACATAACACGCAAATTTACTCAAATACAAATACTATAAATTTTAACGCACACACACACACAAGCACATTCACAATCAAAAATATTTTTATTCAAATATAAAATGATTATTATTTATTCATAGAATATTTTACAACGTATACAATCTTTACAGTGAGCTCCAAAATTGATTCATCAGCAGAATTTTTGTTTAGAAATCCAACTCTTGTTAATGGTTCCATCTATCCACTAAGACTAAAGCTATGGTCACACTTATTAAATATATGACCAAATAGGCGCAACCACTACTTTTGTAACTAGTTAGTGGTGTTTAACGTGGTCTTAACATCACAAAGTAAAACTAATTATATTGCTAGACATGACAAAAAACTATTTTAAACTTTTTTTGTAAGATGTGGTATCATAAAGGAAATAAATATTGCAATTATATTTTAGTTTACCTGTTGGTCACGTTTTTTTTGTCAAATATTTGCCAGGTGTGGCCGCAGCTTAATAGAAATAATAATAATAATAGAAATAATAATAAAGCAAATATTCCAAAAAAAAGCTTAAGAATATGCGAAAAGCACAAGCTAATAATGTTTTATTAGCAGGGACCGAAAATAACAGTTATTTTGAAAAACAAAAGAAGCATATAGAAATAAATGGTGGCAAACTGATTAAAGTATACCATATTGATCCTTATGAACTTTTCTATGTTAAAATATTATGATTTTTAAAGTTTTGATTTATATTTTTTCGATCAAAAATTACAGCTATTTTTTATTTTTATTTTTTTGGACAAAAGTAACAGTCATTTTTTGATTTTAATTTTTTTGAACAAAAATAACAGTTTTTTTTTGATAATTTTTTTTTAACAATAATAACAGTTATTTTTTGATTTTTTTTTTCAATCAAAAATAACAGTTATTTTATGATTTTTATTTTTTCGAGCAAAAATAAAAGTTATTCTTTAAAGAATTGTACGTGTTAAAATTATTGAGTTGTCTTTAAATATTTATTTAAATGTGTGATCATCATTGAGATATCTTATGCGTATTAAAATAAATATTTATAGTAACTAAATAATTACAGCACGTATATTTCTTTAAAAAATAATTTTTATTTTTGCTCGAAAAAATAAAAATCATAAAATAACTGTTATTCTTGATTAAAAAAAATAAAAATCCAAAAAAACTATTATTATTATTCAAAAAAATAAAAATCATTAAATAACTGTTATTTTTGATCGAAAAAATAAAAATCAAAAAATAACTGTTATTTTTGATCGAAAAAATAAAAATCAAAAAATATCTTGTATTTGTTCAAAAAAATAAAAATCAAAAAATAACTGTTATCATCTGACTTTTATGAAAAAAGAAATAACTGTTACAGTTTAAATTTTAAGCTGTTTTTCATAAAAAAGTGACCTAAAGCTTAATAAAAATATATTAAAATATAATATAGAATTTTTTTTAGCTAAGTTAAGGATATGACATCCATATACGTCGTCAAATTTCCTGTTGTCAAGTAATGACGCTTTCAAGACGTTTTTCATAACGTTACGTAACGTTTCTCGCTTCAGTTCTGTAATTTGAGTGTGAATTTTCTACATAGAGAGCATCTTTAGGATATTTCACCATCGAGTGTTATACCCTCCGAGAAAATCCGATGCAGTCAATATCTAGGATTGATAACAAATCCAAAATTTACAGATTTCAAGTTATATGTACGATCTCTTAAGATCTTGGCTGCTCAGAGGTCGTATTTGATACCATGAGAGTTAGTAGCTCCCAGAATGACTATTGGTTGAGGCCTCCTATTAGGAAGATTGTATATGCGGAGAGTTTTAATTTTATTTGAAAAAATACTTTCGGGGATCACTAGGCGGATTTGTGGCTTACAACTAGGGTACAACTAGGTATTCGGTTAACCGTTTATCGGTTAACTTCAGTCGATAAACCGATTTATTTTAATTTCAGTCGATTAACCGATTAACCGATGTAGCGAAATTTTCAAGTTTTTGTAGTATTATAACACATTTTGTTGTGTTTTTAATTATTTGTTTCGTCTCATATATAAAAGGTATGTGTTTAGAGAATATTTTTTCATACAAACAAAATAGGTGTTCAGTGATCTTCATTTCAAATAACTGTTTGCTGTCAACTGCTTTTTGTTTCACATACTTTTAATCTGTATGCGCTTAATTATTTGTTTCTTCTCACATCTCCTCATATAAATTTTTTAACAGAATTAACCGAAACAATTTGAAGTGTTAAAAATTTAAAAAAATTAAAACAGGACTCTAATGGCATAATGGAAGATTTTATATGTCTAGAGAAATCCACGAAAAGGACTGAGAAATTCAATACTCTGTGTTATGGGTTGCATTCGATTTCTTCAAAAAGGGGCTTGGCACTTAAATTTACACATTCAATTTCGGTTATAGCAAATGCCTGTAGCAGACATTGTCCCGAATGATCAGTGTTGATATGATATATCCTCTGCATATAAAGTAAAATTGTATGAAAAAAAATTGTATGGAAAAGTGCTTTAAGAACAATTGACATACATTTCGCCCAGGGAAGTGAAGGAATTTTTTCCAAGTCAAGTTTAATCAAAACTAAAGAAAAGAATCGCCTAAATCCTAAACATTTAAGCCAAATTATTTGTCTAAAATATTATTTTATAAGATCTTCTTAAACTATTAAAATAATTAAAAAAATTACCTCACAGTTTATTTTTTAATTAATAGATTCATAATATTTATGCATTATGTATTTTTTTGTTTGCTCGTTTTAGTTCAAGGATTGTTATGTTTGTTATGCTATTGTTTTTTTTTACTAATAAACTCCAAATAATAAATAATTTATACATTTTTAATTAATGAAATTACTTTATTTATAAAAATAGAAATTGGGAATTATTTCTTTTCATAAGCTACTTTATAATGATAATAGTTTCCTAAAAATTTAGGGAATATAACTCTTACAAAAAGCTTTATAAAATACATAACTGAAATTTAACTCATAGAATAAATTCGAAAAATAAAAAAAATTATATCATAAGATCCACGATAAAAAACTTAGATTCCACCATTCTCCAAAAATGGAGCAGATATAGTCATCTTTACCAAACAATAAACCCTAATAGAATACCAGTCATCCTTCCAAATTCAACAAACTGCCATAAAAATAAATGCTTTACAAGACTCCGTCTAACACACACTAGGCTCACACACCAACACTTGATATCAAAAGATTCACAACCTATTTGCATTTTTTGCAACAACGCAACATTAACAACAATTCACCTGCTATTAGAATGTCAGGCTCTATATAACACCCGGTTAAGAATATGCAACTCGCACAGTATTATAGATATACTCAAATGTCCTTCAGAGGATAATATAAATAATACATATAATTTCCTACAACATCTTCAGCTACAAAACAAAATCTAACATTCACATAAGTACTTTACTAATCCTTTTTGTATGAAATTTATTTTGTATATACAATACAAGCCGATAGCCTTAGTTGCTAGTGCTTTAGCTTTAAGATTTATTGTAATTTTAATTATAATAAATATCTAAATAAATAAATAAATAATAAATAAAAAATAACTGTTATCATCTGACTTTTATGAAAACAGGAATTACTGTTACGGTCCCTGTTAATTAGGTTAATTAAAAAATGCTTAACACAAAAAATAATCATATGTTTCTTCAAGTTTTAAGATTGAAATTATCTTCGATTGTCACCCAAAACCGTAAAATATAGGGAAAATATACGTTCAACTTTACGTCGATGTCACTTGCGCATACGGCTGCCAACCTTCGTTATATGCTTATTTATGCAAAAGCTATCAAAAATTATTCTTTTGTGAAAAACTTGAAAAAATATGCAAAAGCAAAAGCATATTTTTCTTACAAATAGCACGAAAAACTTGCCCTGGTAATAATAATAATTTTCTTAATGTATCGACAGTCTGCCTGTAAGTTAATGTCGACATAAATTTATTAGAGCGCACAGAAAAAATTAAAAATTTTCTCTAATCACCAAATTTATACCAAATTCATAATATCAAGCAAACAAGTTGTTGATTTTACACCTATTACCAAAATGATTACATTGATTACTAAAACTTTTAAAATTTTGAATATTAATTAGTATTGTGGTTATTTTATTGAACTGTTAATGGTTTTTAATCCAAATTTAGATATTTTTAATTAGACTTAAGTTCATTGAATTTAATTGTCATTAAATTATTTTTATGAAGACAGGAATTTTACAACATAAAATTAATTAAAATTTTTTTAATAATTTTTGATTCTTGACTGCGCTGAGATTTGAACCCAGGCTTTCACGGACAGGTTGCCCAGACTAGTTTCGATTGTAACCACACAATCTCATCAGTGGGGTTTGCCGTTTTACTCACTCGGCTATTGAAGCCGGATGACGTAAATAGTCAAACATCAATCTTTAAACCAAATGGTATTTCACCTTGGTAGATCGAAATTTGCTTTTGAATTTATAATTTTAATTAAAAAAATGATCAAAAAACTTTGCCATTTCAAACAATGTGTTAATTTATTTAATTAAATATTGATAATTCCCAACAACAATTCTAAAAGTTTAAATTATTTTATTTGAAACGAAAAAAATTAATAAATATTTTAATTAAAAATTTATTTCAAAACAACTAAAATGTTAATTAAATCGAAATTATATATTTAATTTTTTTCAACTTACAAAATAATTGATTAAATTATCACATTAATTAAATTTAAATACTTTTTAAACCATTTTTTTAATTGATAAAAAACTTTTTTCTATGCGATAAACTGTCCGTATACGATATTCGTTTTCGCAATATACCAATAAAAACTTTGTTTTCAGTTGGCAACACCTCTCAAAATACATAATATTATACAGATATTATCTGTGCGGCAAATAAAATGTAAATATTAAAAGGCTGCATGAATAACTTCATTCATAAACATACTGAAATGTTTATCCAATGAAGTTCGTATTCAAATAAAATTCAGACCACTAAACAAACTGTTGTTTTATTCCAGTGGTGTCAAATATGATTGTGTTGGTGCGATTACTCTTGTCTCTTACATTCCAAGGGGGAGAAATCTGCGGTTGCGAGGCCTATTACGAGGCCTTATTAACATACATATTTTGCTTTGAAGACTTTAGAGCAATTAATAATAACACAATTACCGAAAAATGTTGAGTTATTGACAGACACAATCAGTTATTATTTAAATAAATTTAATTTGGAACCTGCATTTCGCAGAAACTTTGCTTATTTTTTGGAAAAATTGAGCACAATATATGAAGTCTTTTTACAACCTTATACAATTCTTTCCAAAATTTTTAATTTGGTGCTCAACATATCTTTGCGAATGCCAACAATGAAAATTCATTTGCACATACTAATGCAAATAATAACCCCATTAAGTTTAAAAATATTCTATAATTATTAACCGCCATTATAAAAAGAGAAGATTTTACTAGCCTATAAAAATATACTTTTATTTACCAATAATATCTTCTAAATTTAAATTGCAGTTTCGAAACAACAAAACATTTTTAAGGTTTGTGGACGTTGAACAATAAAGTTTCATTAATACATCAATAATACACATCTTCTTACCCATAAATTTTACCTGCTGTCACATTTGCTTTTATGTGTATAGGTTTACACATAAATTGTAGGAAAACAAGATTTTTTTAACTTGTTTTTTAAATATTTTTACTTACTTAAGAAAAGTGTTTTCAAAGAAAAAAACCCACCGACGCGATTGGTACAGAAACAACAATATTTTTACAAGCACAAAATACCAACAAATTCTTGTGGCTATTTTTTTTCTTTATAATTTCTGCATTTAGGTACGTCTTTTTAACGAAAGAAAAAGGGACCCTTTTACAAGTATCAAAGAATTTTTTTGACAAACAAAACACATATCGTTAGCTTAAATGCAAAACAATGTAGATATTATTTGTCAATCATTGTACAATGTTAAAAACAGAAATAAAACAAAACATAAACAAAGATAATAAATAATAAATATATTATTTCTGTTTAGGGGCCTCAAAACAGGCCGTGTGATATAGTCCTGTGAATGAGAGTGTTTTGCAGTAAAAAATTATATTTTACGCTCGCAAAATAAAAGAGCGTAAGCGTACATGTGAGTTTTGCTTACACAATTGTGTATGACGCTGACATCCCTGTTTTATTCATGCTACTAGCAAATACATTTCGTTTCATATGGCAAACACAAAGACTTTGTTTAATCATTAAACTTTAATGAAACGACTTTTGTTTTACAGTTTTCACTCTCTCTCATTTTTTTAATATAAATACTCAATAGCAATGTTGCCACTTAGTAAAATTATGTAATTTTTTCTTTTTTGCTACCTGTACAATAATATACCTATGTAATTTGTAAAGCATTTTTGAAATAAAATGTAAATATTTTTCCTAACTACTTTTTTATGTACTTCCAAGCAAAACACATTGCTGAAAAATAGTTTGGAAAATAAAATGAAATTTTTTTGAAGTTTAAAAATTGACATTAAAAACAATTAATATACATTTAAAACAAAGTCAACTTTGTAGTATTTTTGATATTTTAATATTAATGTACTTCCTTATCTTGTTGCTTTTACTCTTCATATTATATTTGGTTTTTTGTTTATCTTTCCTGATGTTTTCATTTCCTTCAACTGGCAATACTGACTTTAAAATAAATGTGTTTTTCCATGAACTTATACGACATTTATTCAGTGGTTGTTTTGTTTCAGAGTAGTTAATATTCATATTCTCTTGTTTAAGTAAACAAATTAACTTCATCTTACTCGTCTCTTAAATATCGAGTCTTTGTTGCTTTCGGTTCATAGTTATTCATCTTATTGAATACAAACGAAGCGAATACAAAATTATAATGTAGGTTTCATGAACATAACAATTAAGTTTCTTGCAGATCGAGGGTAGTCCCAAATTTGCAGACTTTACAATGAAAATACAACAAATTTTTATAAAATTTTGTTTATTTCTTAACATACGGCCATGTCATGGAAATCGAAATCACGTAAAATTAAAATCCACGAATATTTTCAATTTAATTTTTGTAAAAATTAACGTAGCCCTTCTTGATTTCAAAAGTAGTTTAGGAAGAGGAAAGAGGTCCTCAAAGTATGAGGTATATAAAAGAAAATCTTCTTATGAACTTTGAATACGGGAGAGTTTTCAAAATTTGTTCGATTTAAATTTCACGTGATTTCGATTTCCATGACATGGCCTACCTCGTTTTAGCTCGATACTCTTTTTCCAGCGATATTCAAGAACTGCGACAACCTGTTTATAGTTGGAACTGTCTAACCGTAGACTCTACCTTTGCATCATTACCATCGATCCATTTTCCAAGTTTGAAAATAGAAAATAATCAAATGGAGTTCCTACCTCCCTCCCTCCCTGCTAAAGAAATTATTAGATACTGGATGGTGCACTGTCTTAATGAAACAACACTTTCTTCTTCGTAAATGCACCTTTTTCTACTTAATTTCATCACCTGAACGCTGCAATAAGTTGCCCTTGGCTATGTTTCCTTTTTTAAGATAAACAATAAAAATCATCCCACACGCATCCCGAAAAACAAACGCCATGACATTGGTTTCAAATAAAACTGTCTTTACCTTCTTTGGACATAGGGTTGCCAGTCGGGCTTGTTTTGGCTGGATTGTCCAGCTTTTTAATGGCCTGTCCAGTTTCAAGCTAAAAAGAAATTTGTCCAGCTAAAAAAATTTTTCACAAAATGCTCTTAATATTTATTGCCTTAAAATTATTTTTATAAATTTCCTTATTGGAACATAATGCATCTGCAATAGCGCCATCATTTCTATTTTTGATTTAATTCGTATGTGCAGTACTATTTCCATCACAGTACTATTTCCATACTCAAGGGCTGAATATGCAAGATTTTTACATCAATTTTTTACTTAAGATAAATATAGGAGCGATAATTAATTCTACATTAAAATAAGAAACTAATTTTTATAATTATGACGTTGTTCCAGCAAATGAGAGGTATGTAGATATATAGAACATATGAATGAACTGAAAAAATTTAAGTTTGGTTATATTTTGTTATGTTAGTATTGTAGTAAATTATTATAAAAAAAAAACAATGTAATAATATTAATGTCATACTCGTACATATGGGTATTTTTTAATAAAATTTTTTGTACAATAAACAAGTAACTTTTCGTGAAAATTTTATTTCAAAATGTCCAGCTTCTTGATAATCTGGATCTGGCAAGCCTATTTGGACACGATTCTCCCCTTGCAGTCCGCTGTTTTAAATCTTCCTTTGTCACAGATATGAAGTGATGGAACCATGTCTAATCTATGGGTAAGAAACGACGCAAAAACTCGGCTTTCTTCCGGCGAAACATCGCCAAAAACTTTATGGCAACATCTTCGACACGACGTATGAGCAAACTTAGCACCAGTGCTGCCAGTGAAATTTCGAGAAAGATACATTTTAGTTTTCAAAGAGGTACACTTTTTCCAAAAAGATACATTTTGAAAAAAATTTAAAAATTATGATATTTTTGCAGCTAAATTTAGCATTAAAATTTTTTATTTAGCTGCAAAATTTTCATTTAGTACTTGTCATTTTATTTAGCATTTTTATAAAATGTTTTAGCTTTTTTTAGCATTATTTTAAAAATGTTGACAAATAGTTTTATTGAGTTAACTTCAATTTTTTTTTATATATAATAAAATTTTTTTTTTATTTAGTCAAAATTTAGACTAAAAATAGTTGTACTCAAAATTTAATTTTGTATGAAAATAAATAATTCTTATATTAAGCAAGGGAATATTAGCAATTCCCTCATTATGTTGATTGTAAAAACTTTTTGCATTTTGATTTTACAATATTAAAGTACAAGGAAATCTCCCTTTGTATTTCGATAAAAATTCTATAGTGTTAATGTTTGAAAAAAAATTTCCTCTTAAACGCTGAAAAAATTATAATTTTAAAACTTTAACTTTTCTTAAACTTTTTTGCATGTATCAGATATTTGCGGGACCCCTAAATTTTTAATTTATGTATCTGAAGTCTTACCAAAATCTATCCACTTGTTTAAATATAACCATTTATTTCAAGTCACCAAAATGTAAATATTTTCAAATAAAATTTTACACTAGTAATTACTTTTTAACAAAAATCTTTTTAAAAAAAAAAATTACCATTATTTGTAGCATTTAAAAAAATTATTTTTAGAATTTTTTAGCCATGCCTAATGCCAGATTTAGTTGTAAAAGTTTTAAAGATCTGGTCACACTGCGGACGACAGAAGAACTAGAAGACCTAACAACAAAATACATGTTATTTTTTGTATTTAGTTGTCAGTTATTTTTGAGTATTCATAAGGAAATTATTACTTTAAAAAACTTTGTTGGAGACGTAAAGTTTAATATTTTTTTCTGGACATTTTGTGTACAGATTCAAAAGATACGAAAAATGTTAGGATTATACATGGTACCTGAAGTCATCAAAATATACGAAAAATGTATCTTTCGTATCCTAATGGCATCACTGCTTAGCACCCATCTTGTGCACATATTTTTTATCATCAAATTTTCGGACAATATGCCTATAATTTTAGCCAGCCCCCGCAGCTTTAGCCGACGATCTTACAGTAGCATTATATTAATCTTCCAAACTCTCCTAGAGCTGAATCAGCTCTGCTTAAATAATGATTGGACGTAGACATTTAAAACGAAAGAATTGAATTAAATCACGGAGATAAATATTTGATGGCACAAAAAATTATACTAATCGCCTTGAAACTTAAAATATGTATTTTATAAGGTGCCACTTGTTACCAAAGTAATTTTTCCGCCATCTGTACGTCAAGTCGACTTATTTTTGGACCGCCTTCATTTGGCTTATTATATTTGGTTGTGTAAATAAAGAATATCTGCAATTTGTAAAATTTTACTGATTATGCAAATTAAATTTCAATATCTGTAAAAATGTACTAATTACTGAATTTTTCCGTTATCCGTAAAAAAAAACCAAACATACAAGTATGTAATGGAATATGTAAAAAATACGTTTTGTTACCTGTTAAAGATTTTTGTTACCCAGTGTAAATGTTTGACAAAATTTATATACAACATAATTTTTAATATAAAGGGGATTTCAAAGAGATTTTTCTTATTCAAAACAATTTTGACATTTTACTTTTTGGCATATCATTAGTAAAACCTTCGACAATTGTTACACTGAATTCAATTTCGCTCGTAAATCCCAATAAAATATATTAAATATACTTTAAAAAAAGGCAGACATGTAAAAGCTACATATTGTTAAATTTTTAATATTTTAGGTGAAGATGAATCGTGCCTTAAAAAACCTCTATTAAGAATTTGGTCGAAATTCCTCGATGCTCTCCACATTGAGGCTGTCCACAACGGCTTAATGACGATTTGGCCATAAAAAAAAATCAAATCAATCTGAAGCGATATCAATAGTACGGTGAGTTCGGATTTTCTTGAATGAAGTACAGAAAGATTGATTCAAGTACGAATCATGACCCAATTCATAGGTCTGCTTGAAACGCCTGCTGATATTTTGTAGAGTTGTGTTTTTATCGTGCAATTGTTTTTGTAGCAATTGTTTTTTACATCTTGCCCGATTTTTACACAAACTAATACATTGGGTTTTGACATCTTTAACATAATTTACACAAACAAAATACGTGTTGTTTTTCTATTATTGCATTGTTGTAGTTTTGCGCAGACCTACTAATTGGGACATGGTACGGATTATTCAAGCGCAATATACTTAAATTCTCCATATTAGATCCCGAATTCGTACATGAAATAATCCGAAAATGAGATTGATTTAAGTAAAACTAAGATTGAATCAATCTCAAAATGCGATTGATTCAAGAATTATAAAGTTGATTTAATCCCGAATTCTTACTTGAAATAAACCAAAGGTGAAATAAGCAGGAGAATATTTTAATGATTAATTTACTTACCAGCTTTACACCTTACAGAATTTCCATTATAAAAGACCAGCCCGATATGGTTCTTACTGTGAAATGTGATCTACATATTTAACTAAAAATATAAACTAATTGAGAACTTCTGTTTTCAATTTTACTTTTTAAACATAAAAAAAATAATGTATGTTTTTCTTTTTGTTCTGTCGTTTCTACACACAACAAGCAAATCGTTCTTTGTGTGGTGTTGTTGTAGTTTCTACAACAAACTTTGCCAAACATACACGTATGCACGCATAAATCATGGAATTCTGAGAGATAAGACTTAAGCTGGGATCACACGATTGCCGCAAATGAGCCAATATGACACGATTGTGCTTTACGTTCCATCTACACATGAAAGTACTCTCATGAAATTTCTGTATACGTATTATCACCACAAATTTCACAAAAAAATAAAAAATTTCATGAAAATTTTCATGAAAGTGAAATTTCATTTTCAAAATGTCGTCAAGGAGCAAACTTCTATCAAAAATTTTTCTTATTCTTCATTTATTGTTTTGCTTATTTCAAGTTTTAGAGTTGCCGAGCTAATTATTCACGCCGAACTTCAGGCATTCGTTCAAAATAATATTTCTTTTTATTACTTTTTATGATATTTATAAATTTTCATTATAATCATTGTGTTCTTAATATATAGTTGAAAAAATATATTAAAATTAAAATTTTAAAATTCTTTATATATACGAAAAAAAAAATTTGAATTGGCAACACTGCTTAGTTATTGCCATTTACTTTCATGAAATCGCTTTCTTGAAATTTTCATTGAAAGCTAGCTGAAAGTTGGACTGAAAGCAGAGATCAGCAATGAGTAGTGAAAAAGTGAGTAGAACCGAATCATGACTCATAATTTCTTGTACTTATTGTATACGCACTCATACTTATTTAGTCAATTCACAAGGTATCCTAACATGTCATATTGTCAAAATATCCTAATATTTCACAATGGTTTAAAAATATTGTTGTTGGTTTGTTAACAAAAAGTGTCTTAAATAAATAGAACGTTGCTTGCTGTGTTTATTGTGCTGTCGTAATTAATCAGAAAAGTCCAGCGCTGAGCGGCTGAGCCGTACAACAATATTTTTAAACCATTGTGAAATATTAGGACATTTTGACAATATGACATGTTAGGATACCTTGTGAATTGACTAATTGTAATTCGATCGAAACTCATATTCACTCAGAAGTTTGATTTTACTCATCGTACTCATACTTAGAACATTTATGTAGTGGTTGATTTAGATTCAACAGAACTCAATGTGCATAAATATCAATAATAATAAAAAAATGTAATTTCCCCAAAATGTTTCTGTATAAACTTACAATTTTATGCTTTTTTATATTTTTATACATTTTTTACTAGTAAGAAACTAGCGGAATTCATCCTTGATAGTAAGGCCCCTTGTAGACCTAGTTAATATTATAATTTTAGTAAAAATACTAACATTTACAACACTGCAACAACAAAATGTATTAGACTAAAATATACTACGCTGTGGTTGAAAAATCCCACAAAAAGCAGTAGTAAACAAAGTGTGTGAATTTACCAGAATAAAACAGTTGAAGAAACTGTATCTATCTCTTTCTCTCACTCAGCAAATTCATTAATTTACAATGCATACGAAAAAGACACTCACGCTTTGAAGTATAAAATCGTATTAAATATAACAGAGTTGTGCACTTAATACAAAGAGTGAAAACCGCTACTGTTAAATGACTAAACTTGTAAATATACTTGGATGAGTTAAATGAGCTGAATCAATGTGAGTATTATAAGTATTTTCCTGAAATTACAAATCAAATTGAGGTCATTTTTAAATGTGTGAGTATGAGTGAATCAGAGTAGTTGAGTTTAAATGAGTTCTACTCACTTAAACTTAAAATTTCATGAGTCAGTATGAGTAGCGAAAAAGCGATTCATTGCTGATCTCTGACTGAAAGTATAAAAATGTAAATATGTTAGTGAAAAAGTGTGAGTGTATTGGGACTTTCAAGAAACTACTTTAACGTCTAAATGCCCAGTTATTGACGCACAATAATGAAATTACAGTGTCAGTTGACATTTTTTTGATTATAATACTACATCATACAAAAAACAGTGGCGGAATTCACCCTTGATAGTAAAGTCCCTTGTAGACCTTGAAAAATCCCACAAAAAGCAGTAGTAAACAAAGTGTGTGAATTTACCAGAACAAAACAGTTGAAGAAACTTTATCTGTCTCTTTCTCTCACTCAGCAAATTCATTTATTTACAATGCACTCAAGCTTTGAAGTATAAAATCGTATTAAATATAACAGAGTCGTACACTTAATACAAAGGGTGAATACCGCTAGTATAATTAGTTTTATTTTGCGATATTAAGACCATGTTAAATCTTACTTACTATTAACAAAATTAGTGGTTATGCTTATTTGGTCAAATATTTAATAAGTGTGACAGTAGCTTTAGCTTAAAAGGCCAACATTTTAGTCGTTTCATTGAATATGTTATGTTTTATATAAAAAAATTTTATGTCTCTAAAAAAACATCCCTTACATGAGTAACAGATGCGATCGAACTATATAACTTTTTTGTCAAATAAGAGAACGAATGATTGAACAAAAGGAATGATAAGAGAACAAGTGCCGTTGTACCCAGTTCAATTCCACGCTCTTCTCTTGCCAACAAAGCAACAGCTATACCTTAACAAGAGCGGTACACGGAACGTTTTCTGCCGCTTAGCTTTTACGCTGATATGCCATATCTAAACAAAAGCGTCAACGTTGTGTCACTTACATCAGTGTTGCCTTTCATGTTTACAAAATTCACATAATATAAATAAATAATGGAGGTAAAACCGCTAGATTGACCTTAAAATAGCTAAATTGCCATTATTTATTAACAATTGCGAACAACTTCACTATTACACGCGCTGTCAAAATAGGATATGCCAATTCCAAAGCATTGCCGCCGCGCTTTTGACAGCTAACAAATGCCTTCCGCTCTTGTTCAGGAATGACTGTAAGAATTTCATCAATGCATATTCACTTTTTCGGTGGCGGTGAAAACACAGCTGATCTCCTTTTTTTTCTTATTTATAGAGAGAAAAGTCAAAAGTTGCTCGTGTTTTTGACATATCGACCAACTAATAAAACAAAAAGTACATTCACAGAAAAAATTAAAAATATTCCATAATCACCAAATTTATACCAAATTCATAATATCAAGCAAACAAGTGGTTGATTTTGCTCCTATTACGAAAATGATTATATTGATTACTAAATATTGTAATATTGTGAATATTTTTTTCAATAAATCATATTTTTAATTTTAATTTAAAAAGTGATCAAAAAACTTTGCCATTTCAAACAATGTGTTAATTTATTTAATTAAATATTGAAAATTCCCAACAACAATTCTACAAGTCTAAATTATTTTATTTTAAACGAAAATAATCAATTAATATTTTTTGATATTTAATTAATATTTTAATTAAAAATTTATTTCTAAACAACTAAAATGTTAATTAAATCCAAATTATATTTTTAATTTTCTTTCAACTAAAAAAATAATTGATTCAATTATCATATTAATTAAATTTAAATACTTTTTAAACCATTTTTTAATTGATAAAAAACTTTTTTCTGTGTTAAAAATCTTAAAAAAAAAAAAATTTGGTGTTGAACTTGTTGTAGTATTGCCACTAGGGATGTCAAACGGGAAAAACCGAATCCCGAAATCCGGGGATTTTTCGGGATTGATAAATCCCGAATCCCGGGATTTATTTTTATAAGTCCCGGGATTTTTAACATATCAACTTTTATGTACAAAACTGTTCGTTTTTATTGAATTTTTATACTATATACAAAAAAATTATTAAAAATTATATTTGAGTTATATTTTTTATTGCAAATAATTCTTATTTTTGTGTTTAATTTTTGTTTTTGGAACACAACGAGTATTTAAAATTTTCAATTTTTGCTTGATATATGACGACAATTTCTGGTTTTTTGTATTTTGCTTAAAAAGCTATTTTAAGTAGAAACGAAATTTGCAGATTCACATCTCAAGACTTTTTTTACAATTACGTTTAGCAAGTTCAGCTTTGGCTAAAGACATAATTCCAAAATAAAAATGATTATTTTTATGCAAAATATAGAAATCAAGAAATAATTGTTATATATCAAGCAAAAAATAAAAATTATTAACGATCCAATTAAAGTTTTATTCAGAAACTAAAGAATAAAAGCTGATATAATTATAACAATTAAGTCGTTATATTGATGAAATAGCTCATATTCCTTCCGGTCCATAAAAAAAAAATTTGCTTAAAAAACATACGGTAAATAAAAGAATTTTTTATAAAAAAACACTATTTGACGTATTCATAAAAAAATTGTTTAAACTTGAAATCTGTTTTAAGAAACATTTATATAAACATTTTGTTTTAAAATAAATTTCACACGTACTTAAATTATTGATAATGAAACTCGCCCTCAACCTAGAGGTGTACTGCACTGCAGTCGACATAGTGTTACAGTTTTTCAACTCAGCTATCGAGATCGATGAGGGACTACACTTTGCAGTGTATTAATGTCGTCACAACTTAATTCACATTAAAAATTGAATTTCTGTCAAAAAACCGAAATCAATTGATCTAGAAAAACTAAGAGATACGTTTATTTTTTTAAGCTTTTTTCAGAATCTGATCAGTTTGATCATGGGTGAGGCCAGTGTTATAAACATATGTATAAAATAAATGGTTTTGTTGTTTTCATTTTTAAAAATTTATGTTACTTATATAAAACCTTTTGAATATTTAAAATGTGTTGTTTATTAAAAAAAAGTTGCATTTTAAGGCAACACATTGATCCGGGATTTCGGGATCGGGATTTTAAAATCCCGAATCCCGGGATTTTAAAAAATCAGTCCCGATTGGCATCCCTAATTGCCACCAACATTTACATGAATTCGCCATAAATTGCATAGACAAAAGCCGCCTAATGTAAACAGGCATTATTGTGGTACATAGATTAAAATTTCGTCAAAATGTAATTAAAATTTCGTAACAAAAGAATCGACATCTTTATGAGTGATCGTATTGGACATGTGTTTGATTTCATGTTTCATTTATAATTAACAATCTTCACACTCTCCAATAAAAAAAAAATGTTAATGATTTTTTGTCTAACACTTCTAAATTTTGTTCTTAAAAACAAAGTTCTTGTTGAAAAACCCTGTGCAAGCTCCAGAGCCCTATTTTGTTTGTACATATTTTAATTAAAATAATGCAAACCAAAAAAAAAAAAAAAAAAAAAAACTACAACTTTGTATTAAACAAAACTTATTTTTTTAAAACAAACGCACAGAGATGTATATCCATCACACACTTTTTCACACATCCATATAGACATATTTACAAATAAAAATGTCACAGCAACATACTAGCAAATAGTTGCTGCAACAAAATAAGCCGAGGAATTTATTTTCATAATTTTTTGTTTCACTTTTATAGTCTTTTGTCACAACACACCACGTTCATGTGAGTGATAACCAACATCCTCATTCTCGTTCCTTTGTGGCTTTTACTTCTATTGTTAATGTTTTTTTCCATTATGAAAATGATATTTATTATACTTTTGCCACAGAAGGTAAATGGGACAAGGACATTACTTTTTTTCCAACCATAATTATGCAAAAGAACAAATTAAATAAAACAATTTTTCAGTTTTTATTGTAACCAGATGAAAAAAAGACTATAACTTCCTTTTTGGTATAGTTTGAGTTTTGGCTGCAAATATTGTGATTTATGCATGTGAACGTTTGCAGGCACATGTGGAGTTAATGCATAAATAGTTGCCAAAAAAAGTAGGAACCTGATTTTTTATTGCCACTTGTAATGAGAGTGCAAAGTTTTTTTTTAGGTCAGCATGAACGAAAGGACACGCATACGTGTCACTTCATTAAGCACACAAGGCAAAGGGAGCCTGCAAAAATAATCTTATGAGAGGTGTTTGTATATTTGAATAAAGATACCATAACAAAGTGGTTATGGAAATGCATACTGTATTTAATAGACCTTCACGAATTTAATATTTTTTTTTGGCTCTGTGGACCCCTAAAAATTTGGTTAATTTTTATTTGAGAATAACACGAAACCAGTACTTTCAGCAAATGCTGGTGATTTAATTTGCTACTAAAGTTTTGCTCACTACTGACAAAAAGCGTCAATTAGTATTGTATTTATTTTATTGAACTGTTTATGGTTTTCAATCCAAATTGTTGATATTTTATTCAGGCTGAAGTTCATTAAATTTAATTTTCATGAAATTATTTTTATGAAGAAAGGAATTTTACGACATGAAATGAATTAAAATTTATTGATAATTTTTCATTCTTGACTGAGCTGGGAATTGAACCCAGGTTTTTGACGGACAGGTTGCCCTGACATGTCTCGATTATAACTACACAACCTCCTCAGAGGGGTTTGTCGTTTAACACTCGCCGCCATTGATGACGGACTGCAGTCAATAGTAAAACATCAATCTTTAAACCAAATGGTATTTTAACTTTGGTAGATCGAAATTTGTTTTTGAATGATTATCTATTTTAATTGATTTACATGTTTCTCCTTAATTCTGTTTTCATACTTTTTATCAAGAATTCTTCTGGTTTTTATGTTTTTTGTCTTTCTTTTTCTCGTTGACCTTTTTTTATCAGCACAACTTGATTAGTGATCTGTACACAAATGCTAAAATTACAGTTCGCTTTAACAAAAGGGAACATCTGCCCTTCGAGACCTACAAAGCTGTAAAACAGGGATGCATCCTTTCACACACACTCTTTCTAATCCTCCTGGATTCTGCTTTGGAATCAACAAATAGTCAGACACCTTATGATATTCGATGGAACGTCAATGACCTCCTTGGTGACATCGACTACGCTGACGACATCTGTTTTTTGCGCACAGTTTTGAACACATTTAATCCAAGCTAAAATGCCTGACAGGAAATGCTGCTAAGGTCGGTCTGAAAATAAATATTAGAAAAACCAAACTTAAGAGAATAGGCACAACAAATGTTAATCCGCTTACTATCGACGAGCAGGCCATTGAAGACGTTGACCCCTTTTGCTATTTCGGCAGTAAAATAACCAAAGACGGGGATCAAAGGCAGACATCCGCGATCGTATTAACAAGGCTAGAAGTGCTTTTCTTGTTCTAAATAAAATTTGGAGAAGCAACAACATCTCGCGTAGAACAAAAATAAGAATTTTTAACTGCACTGATGAATCCATTTTACTATATGGCTGAACAACTTGGAGCTTGACACAAGCGACAAATCGAAAACTAAAAGTTTTTATCAACCGCAATCTACGCACAGAAAAAATTCTCCAAAATTTTTTGCCCCAAGTAAAGCATTAATCAAAAATAAAATCAGTTGTAATTAAAAATTTAATCAAGTGGATTAAACGTTTAATCAAGTGTAGTAAACGTTTAATCAAGTGTATTAAACGTTTAGTCAAGTGAATTAGAAGTTTAATTGATACTAGTTATTTGCACCAGCAAACAACTTAATGGTTACAATTAAACGCCCAGCAAAAACTTTGCTTACAAAATAAGCAGAAAAATAATGAGAACTTGAGGAAAGGAGTACTTATTTTTCTACTAGAAAAATTACTTATTTTTGTTCGCGATGTCCCAAAAGTAATCCTTTATAATTTGGCCAATTAAAACCTAAAAAGTAATACTTTTATTTTATACTTAAAAGTTGTATAAAAATATGTAGTTACCAAAAGAGACAAGAAATAAGTACTTTAAAATTAACTTTCAAAAAGGTTAAAACACACTAATTAAAATTGCTATGAAATCTTATGGAGTTTTTGTTGAAAAATGTACTCAATAATAAATTTTTCGATATGTAAGAACCTATTTAATAAAGAGTGCTTTTGCTGCACAAAATCATTTATAGCTCTAACACTGTAATAACAATGTGTGTATTAATATATGTAAATATATGGGCCTGTCTCAGAAATAAATTTCGATCGAGTTTTTTAATTCCGAGAAAGCTTATTCAGAAAACGAAAACCGATAAATTTTCTCGGAATGAAATAAATCACTATTAATTTTTCGATCGAAAAAGTTTTTGTTTTGGTTTGCACAATATTGCCACATTTAACTTAAAAATAACTAAATTAAAATTTGTCGGTATTATGAAAATCGATTGAAATGAAAATACGGATTCAAAACAATTCCGAACAATTTCTGTGAAGGGCCTGTTTATGTTCTTCAAAAAAAAAAACATCGTTAACTTTAGATTGATATCACTTATAGTATTCTAACAACAAAAATATATTGTGTTGGTAATTTTGGAACATATTTATGTATATATTTACATACATTTGATTGATTTTTGGATTATCCATGTATTTCACATCGAAATTATTCTTAAAATTTTATAATATTACCGGATATCTAAAAAATATTAATATCATATATTGCAAATTGATTTTAAAAATTAATTAAAACCATATAATAATAACTTATTTAAGTCATTACACCAAAGTATTTTTTTGTAATGTATAATTATGACTGATTTAAGATATAATAATAAAGTTATTATTTAATATATAACTAATAATGCAAAAAGTGGCGAATAAAGCTACAAAGTAATGAATTCAGGAAGTCATTAAAAGTAGCATTGTAAGTTAAGTTTTTGCTGGGCGTTTAATGTTAAAATATACATTTCTTGGTAAGAGAAGTTTTTTTTAAAGGAAATTTGAGGGCTTGCTGTTATATTTTATATAACAGAAGTACAATCCCCTAATTATTTCTGACTAGGAAGAATACAATCACTAGACAGTGTCTCATATAAGGATGTGGGTAGTATATAAGAGCTAAATGACACTGCCGCAGCTGGGTAATAAATGTAATTCATAGTTTATACATTGTAAATTGATAAGATCGGTGTTTTATTGCCTTACAACCCCTCACAGAAAAACTTTTTTTTTCCAATTCAAACAAAAAAATTTTAAAATCAAAACCTTTTTTATTAATTAATTCATTTATTACTGATGTGCTAATAATCCCAATTTTTTAATGAAAACACTGAAATTTATTGTTTGTAGGAAAGCTAGTTTCTATGCGCATTTCACTGGTTGCTTAGCACTATAGGAAATTTCCCCTTTTTTTTGGCCAAAAGTACTTAATTTTTTTCTAGGAGTTTTTGATTTTTTTTTCACTATGTACTTAAACACATACTAAAAAAAGCATCCCCGAAGAATAAAGCATAAATGATGCTTTACCGTTATTTTATAAATGCAAAAACATGAGGTTTGTTTATTAAACAAAACGAGGAAGTTACTATATTAAATTAGACGTGTATTTAAGTTTAAAGTTTTTATTCAAAAAATTCATGTAAAAAGTGAAAAATGAACAATAATGCTAAAAGTGAGTACTTTTATAGTAGTTAAAAAGATATTCAATTTTTCTTTTAATTTGGTTAAATCGAAGGAAAGAAAAAGACCTTGATGTTATATACTGTAATAATAAATTGCAACTTTACTAAGCTCCGAAAAAAAATGATAAAAAGTGATAGATATAACACTTACGCATTTCGATAGAGCCATAAGTTGTCATCCATTCGCAATTTATTTCAGCTGCATATACTTGCATATGTCTTAAAAAAAGCGTATTTTTCCAGGTAACTTCAGCGTACCAAATGCAGACTTACGCGTGACAAACTTTTTTCCCCGTGACGGTGCGTGACTAAAAATTTATTAGCTTAAGGAGGAACACTTCCAAAAACGAATCTAAATAATTATTTAGGTGGAACACTTCCAAAAAGCGAATCTAAAAAATCATTTAGTTTGGCCCACTCGTTTGGCTAAAAATTAGTTTTGGCCAAAAAAAAGGGAAAATTTCCTATAGTGCTTAGGCCAGATTTGTTTAATTTTGTTTTTTTCTTTCTATCCTCTTACAACTACAATTCGTGTTAGAAAAAACCAGCCAATTGTAGGGGAATGTAAAAAAAAAATTACTGTTTATTGTTGTGTTTTTGTTGATATTGTTACATGCAAGACCTGAGTGTTTAAAATTCTTATTCACTTAATGGTCTTACTTGTATAATATTTTTAGCTTTTCTAAAGTATTTGGAAAAAGTTTCCTGACGAGCTGGCCTAAGCAACCAGTGAAATGCGCATAGAAACTAGCTTTCCTACAACAATAAATTTCAGTGTTTTTATTCAAAAATTGGGATTATTAGCAAATCATTAATAAATGAATTAATTAATAAAATATTTCATTCCCGAAAATAATTATTGATTCAAAACCTTTTTTGTTTAAAACAGGACCTACAAACGAATTTGCATATTCAAACAATTTATTTTACATTTCGTTTATTGAAAAAAAAATCGGATTTTTTTCAAGCAAATAGTTGTTATTATTGGTTAAATTTGTGTTTGATATCAAAAAAATTTCAAACAAATAATTTACTGAATCACACAAAAAATTTTGCTGAATCAGTGATGAGGGTTGGGACAAATTTTTTTTTTTTTTTGTTTTTAATAATTTCCTAACATCATGCGTCTTATTGTACACAATGCTTCTTTTATATTTTAGCATTAATTTTTTCTGAGCTTCGAACTTATAATGGTAAGGGATATCAGAACAATAATTTCAGACTTTCTATTAATCTTACATTAGATTCTTAATTTGATACTTCCATTTAAGAAATAGCATTCAATAACTAAAGAAAAAATCCTATTTATTAAAATACATATACCAATTGTATAAATTTTCCTCATTCTCATTAATAAAATCAGACATTTGTAAAATGATTGCACATTATTTTATCTTTCATATTCATGATTTTTGCATAAACTCGCTTTTAAACATTTTTTTTCTTTATTTAATTTTGTTTTAATAGATTTAATTTTTGTCTTCTAGTTTAATTTAACTAAATTAAAAGTGTATTTAAGTATGAAAAACATGTCATTTAATCAAAAAAATCTTATTTTTTTTTTTAATTGCAGAATATATGATGCATTTTTGTGGCATGTTGCATGTAAGTAAGTACATATTTATATTTTTGTTCTACATTATGTTCGATATAAAATATGCTTCTATTCATTACTGCATTTATTTCATGAAATGTATGTAACTTTATCATCATTAAAATCATCGGCATTGTAGTCACATGAATGAAAATAATCCATATTAAGCATCTGTTTAATATGCAAGTTACAATCGTGCAAAACACTCATTTAAACGTTGGTTCATTGATGGCATTCAGTTGTGTGTACTCGTAAAAGCAACTCAGCTGATTCATTTACTGCACTCCAGTGTTCAATCGTTTTAATATCGTTTGGTTAGTCTGACATTTCGTGTATTTGCCTTTTAGTTTGTCAGTCAGACAGCCAAACATTAAGCCAGCCGTACATACAACCATTTAGTCACTCATTTAGTTGATAGTTTTAGTTGCAATTGTCAATTCATAAATAGTTTTTGGTAGCTAAAGTAACATTGTAACTATTTACTGTAACAATTTGGGATACAAAATAATGCGCAATTTGTCTATATTTGTGTTACATGTACAAAAAAAAACAATTAATTTTGTTGATTTAAATACTCATTCATAACAATTGTAGTGATGTGAGTATTTACGATTTAAACGGTTTAATGAACAGAGCTGGTAAAAACTGGGGTCATAGATTAAAATTTTCCTTGGTATGTCTTTTAATTTATTATCTAGTTCCGTTCAGTCTTAAGCTGGAAGGTCCACACCATGCGTTAAATGCGTTGATGCGTTTATAGATCTCTCAAAAAAGTAGATTCAGTAAAATTTGTACTGGCAAGTAACACAACAAATGCTATATAAAAAACTGGTAAAACTTTATGTATTTATAAAAAAAACTTGAAAAACTTTTAAATAAATTAAAATCTTTTTGGCATCTCAAAAAAAGGGAAATCTTGACAAATGGCAACGCTGACCCACTGCAAAATCTTAGATCTATATCTCTAGTATTTTGCCAAAAAAATGCAGTTTTTTCCCCATTTGTAATATAAGAATACATATAAAAAAAAAAGTTTCTTGCCACTACTGAAAATTTATAAATTTTCTAAATGCATTTTAAAATTATCCAATAATTGTATTTTCAAAATACAATTGGGCAATTTCAACATAAAAAATTTAAAAATTCAATTGGGCAAATTTTAAAACACATTTGGATAAGTTTAAAATACATATAAACATTTTTAAAATAGATATTGGGAATTATTTCTTTTCATAAGCAACTTTATTATATTCAACATTTTTTTATTTTTCGAATTTAACTCAAATTTAACTCATAGAATAAATTCGAAAAATAAAAAAACATTTTTAAAATATTTTTTATTATCAAACTTGTTTTTGGGAATACTATTATTGATTAAAAGATTTTCTTTGTTGTGCTTAGTTCCTTTTTTTTAATAATTGATAAAAAAATACTGAAATTTATTGTTGGAGGATAAGCTGTTCCTATGCGCATTTTTTTTGCGAAAACAATTAAAGCACTTTGTTTTTGTTTTTAATATGTTTTCTCTTTACCCACTTACAACTACAATTAATGTTGGGAGAATTCCAAATAATTGTAGCGGGAAATGTAAGAAAAGATAAACTTATCGGTGATTTATTGTTTGGTATTTTGTTTAAGCTTTGATATCGTTGCAAAAAAGACATTTCGAGTGTTTGTAGGTAATTCTCATTCCCTCTGTAGTTTTGTTTGCTAGTAGCTTTGGCTTTTCTAAAATTATTTAGGAGAACGTTTCCTGATGATCTGGCCTAAGCAACCAGTGAAATGCGCATAGGAACAGCTTATCCTCCAACAATAAATTTCAGTATTTTTTTTATCAATTATTAAAAAAAGGAACGAAGCACAACAAAGAAAATCTTTTAATACATTTTTAACTCAATAGGAAATGATGTATTTCATTCAAACTTTTAAAAGGCGTGTACTTAATACAAGTTCAAGTAGTTTCTTAAGAATATTAAAGCATCCAATGTTGTATCTGCTGAACGCGAACGAATTTTGTTGTTAAGATATGGTTCATCTTTCGAACTAAACACTCGTTAATACAATTGTTTGTAAATATTTACTGCCGTAGTCATAAAAAAAATAGATTTCTAAGGTATTTTAAAACTAAATTTCTATACGAATTTTCCTAAAAATAGATTTAATATCCAATTTAGTTTTTTATAAATACGGCAGTTAAAATACAAAAAAAATATTTGTACAAATTGTTGAAAAAAATGTAAAAATAATAAAATTTAAAAAAAAAATCGGAACCCCGAAAATCCCGGAATTAATAATTTGAAAATCCGAGAATCGTGATTCGCATAATCCCGGGATTTCCGGGATCGGGATTTTCCGGTTGGAAGCCCTAGTGTGGACCACCGACATACGTTGAAACATTTAAGTAGTTCGTTTCTTGTATATAATCGAAGTGTTTACGGTTTATAATTCAAACTTGATTTTTTTTATTTTTGATTGAAGTTTTTGATATTTTCATCAGGCTTAAGTTCATCAAATTTAATTTGCATTAATTTACCCAGTAAAAAAATTTTTATTTTTTGAAGCACTTAAGAGAAAACGCGCATAGTCGAGCGCTTCATTAAGAGAGCTCTTATGCAGCAGTAAATGATAACGAATAAAATATACAAAAAAAGCTGCTATTTTACTGCCGACAATGAAGAAGGTTTTAAAGCGAAAAAAAAAATAAAAATATATTATGGTTTACGAAAATGCTTAAAAAGGCATTAAAAGTATAATCAAAACATTTATGAATATGTTAATATAGTTAGTCCTTAAAAAGCACTTTGGGAGTGCTTTATTTGTATTTATTATTATGTTAGAAGAAGCGCTTATTGTCAGCAGAACACCCCATACATAAATCAGGCATCCCATCAACATGTGTGAAGCAATTTCAGGTATGAATTCATACATAAAACCTACTCCTAATGGGTAGTTTTATAAAGGAGGGAATTTACAACATGAAATTAATTAAAATGTTTTTTTTTTTAACAATTTTATTCTTGACTGAACACGGGATTAAACTCGGGTCGAACTTACATGTTTCGAGAATAACCACATACTCATCAGCAGAATTCTTTGCCGTTCTACCGTTATCGCCACTGCAGCGCCTGCCTGTCTATACTCAAAAATTTTCATTTAATCATTTAAATTAATGGTTTTCAAATGGCGTTCTGAAGACCTCTCTTACAGCATTTGTAGTCACGTAATCAGCTACTGAATTATTTTGAAGACGACAGCTACAATTGAAAAAAGATAAACAGCTGTGTTTTTTTATTATGTATTTACATTTCAATGGTGCCACTATCATTTTTAATTTTTATAAATTTAACAACATGCATAATTGCAGACTCGTACACAAACTTAATTTAAGCCTACAAAAATATAAAAACTTATTTATGATAAATTTTTTAACGTAAAAACAAATGAATTTATTAAAAAACATTTAAAATATTTTAATTTTATTGTTTTTGGAACTCATAAAGAATATAATCTTCATGGCAGGTTGAATAAAAAATCCTAATAACCAGTATAATCGAGAAAAAGTAAACTGAAATGTCCTAAGGGTTGTTAACTTTTTCGTCTTATTTATGAACTTTTCTAAATTGTAAAAAAATGCAATAATAAACATATGTAACTATATTTTTTGCAATGACTTAGTTTTCATCTGTACAAAAAAGAAACTTAGATCTAATTTGTACCGGCTACAATTTATAATTAATAATTATACAATCAGTCATGTATTATGTGTTAGGTGCTACATATGACGTTTGTCAGAAAATTAGTTCTTCAAAAATTTTCAGATAGCGAATTCTGGGTATTTTCTAAACATTTGCCAGCCATCCATTACTGACATTATTGTCTTTTCAGATTGCAGTTACACGAACTCGCGCTTAGCTATTGATATTGAAATTGAACAGTGATTGCGCAATTACGTTTTCGATGCTTCAAGAAAACATTTGTACAAACTTGCTTTAAGATCGGCATATTTTGGTCTTTGTAATGCTTTCCTGTATGCATTTTCCTATGTATTCTTCAAAGCCTCGAAAATTTTGTGACGTTTCGTTTTTATTTTTGAGATGGCAACTTCAGATATACAATAATACAACGCCGATAGTTTTTCTTTAATGTATTTCTCAATTTTGTTTAAACTCTCAACTTTCAGCTTAAAATTTAATCTAATTTGTTATCGTTTGTACAAATCAGTACTTTTACTAATACGATCTTAAAAGTTAACTTAGAGTTAACGTTTAGAGCGGCACAGAAGCGTTAAAATTTAACTTGACCGCAAGATTATTGTATCGCGATTCCACTGTCATTTTTTGGTTTAACGCACTAAGTTTATGAATTATAGGTCGTAAAGGTTTCAGAGCACTTTATCAATAGTATAGGAAGAAAAATATAATCTGAATCTTTAAAGTATTGGTATCATAATAAAGTCTTTCGAAACACATTTCATATGATGAATTAAATATACCGATTTATTAACCCCTTAAGAGGAGCTATCTTAAAATTTTGTCGATGTGTATAATAATATTTCCTCAAATATAATATGTTATAGAGAACACCCCAAGTTTTTGTATGCTATATTTTTAGAAACTCCATCATAAAAAATCTTAAAGTTATTAGGATTAAAAAAATTTTATTTTGGAAAACTACACAATTTATTTATAAGTTTGAGTTAAAATATATAGTGGTAATAGTTTATGCACTTGTTACATATTGAAATATAGTAATATGTAAATATTTGAAAAGGCTGAAAACCTGCAATACAGAAAAACTTTATTAATCAAAGTCCTAATAACTTTGGTAACATGTGTGTATTATTGTTAAATAATTATTATTATATCGACATAATTTAAAGATAAAGCAAATTTAGTAAAAAAGTCAGTCAAGAAGTATGAGCATTTGAAATGGGCTCTTAATGGGTTAATAAATCGGTGTGCTTTAAACACCATGTGAAAAGCACTTTCAATTTTTCAATGATACTTCCTACTGCTAAAACTAAAGCCTATAGTACACGGCATGTAAAAAGACACATGCGCATGTGGTTCTGACGTAATTTTGACGTCATCACACAACACGCAATGTTTATTGTGGCTTTGCATTGACGTCAAAATTACGTCAGAACCACATGCGCATGTGCCTTTTTACATGCCGTGTACTATAGGCTTAAGAGCGTTGGCGTTACAAACATCTTCCTATATAACTTCTTTTAAGGATACTAAAAAGTAATAATAATATAGATTTGGTGGTGAACCGCGCTTATATTCTTGTTTCAATCCGGTTCTTTGCTGTTTAACCAAAAAATTATTATTATATATTATAAGCACTAATTCTTCTAATTTTTGATTATATTAGCAGCACTTTTTCTGTTTTGCAGCGTACAAAAATAGAAATTAGTTTAATCTGACTACAACGACAAAATTAGCATAGACAACAACCTGCAGCCATTTTGCCGTGTCGTCGCTAAAATAATCATTTCCATATACACACATGTATTCTATTGTTGACATATTGAAGTCGGTAGTCTGCTGTCTCGAATGTGTTTAAAGCATTTTAGAAGATAAGGGAATAGAGAATGCCATTTCTTTTGCTCTCTCTGCTAAGAACTTAAAACTTGACGGCCAAATCTTGAAGAGTGTGAACCAATTAAACGCAATTATATCTTGAAACACAAACACTAAGGCAACACCAAAGAATAACATTGAAAGCACAAACACTGTCATAAATATTTTGTAATTTTGTTGTTGCTTTCTACAGACATTCATGTACCGTTTTAAAATTTTCAATCCCACAAGCTATGCAGCGTTTGAAATTTTAAAACGCAATGTGAATTTCTGTAGAAAATACAAAATATTTATGACATTGTTTGTGCTTTCAATGTAATTCTTTTGCGTTGCGTTGCGTTGCGTTTTACATCATTAGGGCCTAAATATTAAACAAAACATTTTATTATTTTGTAAAATATTTTTTACTAAATTTTATTGGTGAAAATATACACTTTTTTTACTGCCTTGTTTATTTTTTTGCTTACTGCTATGCTCTGTTCACTGCTTTGTTTGTAGCGCAGAGTTGTGTTTTTATGGCTTAATGTATGTACATATTTTGCCGATTTTTATTTTCAAGCCATTTTTTATTTAATTTGTGGAATTGTTGACGTGACAAATGGATTAAGTTAGAAACGTAAGTACTTATGGCCGACAAGTCGATAGTTAGTGGTGCGCTTAAGAGGACGATAATGAATGACTTGTTGTCACTCGCTTAAGTCGTCGATCGACATCGTGGAGACTGGCTGCTAATCTCGATTTTCTTTTCGTCTAAGTTACCCGGTATATGTTATTGCCCGATTATAATAATTTTAATTATAAATTATAATCTCGCCGAATACGATGTTTATTCATTTTGAAACATTCGAATCTCTATGCCCCAGTAGCTGGTAGTGAGATATTCTATTAGTGCAGGGGTTGCGGGTTCGATTCCCGCCAGAGACTCTGGTCTCCTGCAGACAAGCGTAGAGCTTCGCGGGATAAGCATAGGGAAATTAAAAATAAAAAAAATACTAGTCGTCAATTTAAAATTTGACGAATATATTACAATCTTAACCCTGGAAGGTTACTCTACATTTGAGTAACTCTTCGTCGATCGACGAACTTTTTCATAAAAAATTCTAGCGGTGCGATTTTTAAAGTAAAAAAATCAACAGACATATTTTTAGTTAAGCATTTCATTAAAAAATAAAATAAAATAAAGCATAAAAAATAAAAGTGTTTCTTCTCTCTCAAAATTGCATAAGAATCTTATGTTTAAAATTTATTATTTTTTTAAGCTTTCGTCATCAGCTAACGTTGTTGAAAAAAACGTGATTTGAATACAAATAAAAAAGTTATAAGATAAGGTGAAAATGAGCTTCGTCGATTCGGCGAATAGCAACCATCCAGGGTTAATTTGGATTTTTTTTATGGATTAGATCAGTTACAGTTGATTGTAATATAGTCAATTTTCTCCGATTGCATTAGTCGTTGATATGATGGATTTTAATCCACAGCGATTAAGTCGATTTCAGTTGGCAGTGGCAGTAGACAGTAGAATTATGTGGACTTCGATTAGGTCGATTACCACTGACTGCAATTTATGTGAACTACTCGTAATTCCTATCACCCTTGAATAATGTACATCAGTGCTTGATTTCGTTCTCCATCAATTTTATGAACTTAAGTGGTGGAGTTAGCTTGTGATCCGCTGTTAAGTCTGTTAAATAAGCAAGTCCACAACAAGGAGTATACGCCTTGTAATACGCATGGTAAGCAGCTGTCAAAAAAGGAGAATCTGTGAAGTGATACGTAGTGAGTTACATTCGCAAAAGCGTAGGATGGATTGAGGAGAGTAGAATGCTCAAAGAAGGCTGTCCTGCTATTTTTCGAAGCATCACAATCTACGTTCGAACCTATCAGCTAATTTTGCCAAATATAATTTTTACTTTTTGTGATGTCGCTTTTAAAGAGTGCCATGTCACTTGAATCGTAGAAGGCCAGTAAAACATTAAAAACATGCAATACATTAACGCGAAAACACGTGAAGCAGACCTCCAACTTTAGTCTATCACCTGGTTAGCTACAGTCGATTAGGATCTTCTCGATTATAGTCCTTGGCAATTTCGTCGTTTTCAGTAGCCTAAAATTTGATCGATTGATTTCGCCATCGATTTATGTCGTTAGAAATTTTGTCGATGTCTACTGACTCTCATTTACTCGTCTCTTATCTGGTCGATATCATTTGATTGTGAGTGGTCTGGTTAACTTTAGACGATTCTGATCTATTCGATTTTAACCAAACGCGATTTTGTCTATTTTAGCCGGCTGTGATCTAATAATTTCAACCGAATACTATATAGTCGATTTTAGACGATTACGATTTGATTATTATTTCAGTACAGAAAAAATTATTAATTTTCTGCAATCACCAAATTTATTAACAACTAAAAATTGTAAAATGTTGAATATTTTTTTTCAATAAATTATATTTTTAATATTAATTAAAAAAATGATCAACAAACTTTGCCATTTCAAACAATGTGTTAATTTATTTAAATAAATATTGACAATTCCCAACAACAATTCTACATGTTTAAATTATTTTATTTTAAACGAAAAAAATCAATTAAGATTTTCTGTTATTTAATTAAAATTTTAATTGAAATTTATTTCAAAACAACTAAAATGTTAATTAAATCAAAATTAAATTTTTAATTTTCTTTCAACTAAATAAATAATTGATTCAATTATCACATTAATTAAATTTCAATACTTTTTAAAACATTTTTTTAATTGATAAAATACTTTTTTCTGTGAGTGATATCAGTCAGTTTTGATCTGGCTTATTCGTTTCGACTAGGATATAAAAGATATCGAATTGGTCGTTATGAGTAGTATTTAATCCGAAAGCTTCCATGGCATTGTGTACCGGGAAAATGAGCGTGCTTTTGGTACATTAACTGCGATGTTATCGTTACCAGTGGATAAAGACTTGTGGTTGAGTTAACTCGACAGCGATTTGATGTATGATAACACTGCGGGAACAGTCATTTTGCGGCCTGGAACTTTATTGCACTTCTTTAATAATTTTAGGTCGCTGATTTCAAATGAAGATTAGCATTTTTCTCTATCAGCTCGACTTTTCGAGATATACCTTTATGTCCAAAATTAAGACACTTTCACTACATATATTGGAATAACTTGAAAACGGTTCACCATATTCAGTTAAAAAGAAATCCGAAAATCGGCAACAATATTATCTTTAAGCCGTGCGTCTTTCTATGTTTGCCCAGTAGTTTCAGAGATATCGTTGAAGGTTTGAGCAAAAATAAAAATTAAAAAAATTCTTTAAAAATTCATCAAAAATAAAAATGCGAGTTTTCGTCTAAAAACATTTAGTTAAATATATTTCGAATAAAATTAGCTTTATTTCATTGCAATCGGTGCACAACTTTTGATTTTGTAAAGTTCCAGGCCGCACAAAAAAGTACAAATTTGTTCCCTTGTGTAACCGATAAGGATTGGAGTAAAACCAGTTGACTGTAACCGGACTTGACTGTAGTCGAAATAAATTCGATGTTTGGCCCGCCATAAAAAATCGGTTGGTACATACGATAATATTGATAATTCTTGCGAACTCTTTCGCACTGATTTTAAGTACATGTTAATAAAATTGACAGTGGCTGTACAATGTGCGATATTATTGACGAGGTTGCAAGTGCTTAAACTGCTGCAATGAGCTTGAACTCATTTTTAATTTGTTTTTATACAAATTAAGTAAAATTTACATTACAAATTGTTACGTTAAGGCTTTTAAAAATATTTAAAAAGGATTAAAGGCTTTCGATGTGATTTTTTTTCAACAACTGCAAAGGAATATGGCAGTGATTATGGACACTTAATTTTCTTAATTTTTGCAAAAAAAATATTTGTTAATTTTACTTTTTTTTAAAGAAACAATTTAAAATTTGAAAAGTCAAGATTTTTCCCAAAAAATTCTTTCAATTTAAATCAATAACTTTTAAATTTTAATAAAACAAACTATTTAGATATTAATTTCTATAATTAAATTAATTGCTTGCTTTACGTTTATTTACTGAGACGAAAAACAAATAGTTTTTCCTTTTCAATATTTTTAATTACATTACTTTTGCCTCTACTAGAAACTGGTATAAAGTCTTTAACAAAAAGTTTGTTTGATTGTTGAAAAAAAAAAAATTTATAACAATAACTACAATTTCATTATGTCCTTGCATTTGGTTCATTGTTCTTCTTCATTCCTTAAATAACAATTGAAATATTTTGTTGTGTTTTCTAACTTCCTGTCCAAAAGGACTAAAGTAAACAAATTATTTTATCTGTTAAATACTATTTCATTGTTTTCCTTCCAGTCTCTTTCGAAGCAAACTCTTGTTTTGTAAAATATTTTATTTTTGAACAACAAACCAAGAAGGGTGACCCCTTAAAAGGTGATATTATTTTATAAAACAAAAGAAATTAATCTGTTTTCATACAATACTTTTTCTTTTTGTATGACTTTTTAGTTTTCTTTTAGAAAGATTCCATTTTCAACTGAATTTTGATCGATATTAAACTTGAACCGGATCTTGTAGTTTTAAAATGCAACCCAGTGCTTAGAGAAAACCATTTCGTTTGTTTTAGGATTCGGTTTTTAACGGGCGGTGTTCTAGCAGACTTTTGATCTTGCGCAAGGAATTTTTTTTGTTCCAAGCTTTTGATCTGGTAGCAACCTTAATGTCCATTTGTCGTCTCCATGTATGTGCGGGTCTCCAATCTGTTCGGTTACCCTGAGGTTTCTAGTCAATGGCGTTTCTGGTTATGCCGTTTGCGGGTCTTCGCGGGCGCTCTTTCTAGTCGATATAAGAGACGTTTCTATTTTTTTCTGGGTTCACACTATGAAAGTTTTTTTTCAGAAAGTCTGAGTTTATTCGTAAGAGCGTAAGAGAACTGGCTATTGCTCTCTCCCTTCTCACCAATAAACTCAGACTTTCTGAAAGAAAACTTTCATAATGTGAACCCAGCCTTAGTCAAATTTCAATTCGCCTTAGTTCTGGTCTATATAAAATTCGCCTCTATTCTATTTACCCACAAATTGTCTTTCTAAGATTTAAAATTCCGTTTTTATTCATGATAAAATGTAAAAAATTTTTTATGTTACAAAAGGACCAAAAAATTTAGTTTTTCAGAATCTTAACCCTTATGTGCGCAACCTTTGGCTATTTCAACACAAATTTTCTCATTGAAATGGATAATCTGCATGTCTGAAACTTCTTGAGAACTAATAACTTTAAAAAAAATTTGTATTTTTGCAGTCGTCTAGCTAAATTGTTTTTGTCATTTGCGTTAGAGACTAATTTACTCTTTCCACTCTTGAATGCGCAGCAAGGTACCCGGGTAGCTGTACGTGTTTTATATCGGAATAGGTCATCTCAGCTCTGCATAAACTAAAGATAGTCTGCCCATAAAAAATATAAACGTGAAGAATTTATTTTATAAAATAGAGAAACGGAAAAATAAAGAAAACCAAAACTTAATAAATAATAACAACAAAAGATATTAAATGGTAGGTGCAGATCTTTCGAGCAGTTTGTACACATGGGATAAGTGGAAGGCTAAATAAATGTCTAATGACGGTATTTCTGTAAAATTAGTGTGCCGTTGTTAGAAGTAAGAATTAGAACTGTCATCTCCGAACCATTTACTACCACAAGTGGTCTCAGACATTGAGACAACTTATCCTGGAATTGTTTTAACCTTGAATAAATAAAATTTGAAATAAAAGGGCAACGCTGAAGACAAACATCATATCCTCGTCGCTTATCCAGATGATATTGGCATCATTGAAAGACACATTCGAGATGTAACTGTAAGATTCGGCTAAAAGGGGTCTGGGTATAAATGAGGATTAAAGAAAGATATTGATTGCAACTTCAAAAAAAGCAACGCAAATAAAATATGGCGACGAAGCTCAAGCAGGCACTTATAATTTCGAGATAGTAGAAGAATTAGTCGATCAAGATCCACTGTAAATAGAGAAAAAAAAACCACTTGTGATACCCGTTCCGAAACATTGGTACTTGCAAAAACCGATATATATATATATATATATATATATATATATATATGTTGCGCATTTTTGAGAGAAAAATAATTCGTAAAACATATGAGCCCATATGCGTTGACTAACAGTGTAGACGACGAATGAGTCATTAGCTGTATGAGATTTACACCACTGTGAACATAGTGTGACGTATAAACATACAACGAGATACAACGGAAAGCTTAACGCAGAATGAGAGACCCTGGTACCTTTCCGAGCAATATATGGTGTTTTCTTTGTCGCGCACATAAGGGTTAAAGAAAAAAAGGCCAGGCCTGGTATTAGATATGCAAAATTAATTTTGTAACATGCAAATATTTTGTTTGGAAGTATAACATATAAAATTAAGTCATAATTTGTATGTATTTCTAACCTCCCCAGAGTGTGCGTGTAAATAAATTTGTTAAGATATTTCTTGTTGCGACTTTAGGTTTAAATCATAGCCACCATCTTCGAAAAGGCCTCGCCAAAAGTCAGACTCGAACCGAGGTTCCAGGGGCTATTGACTCCCGTGGTACCAAATAAGGAAATCTGATCAGCCGCGATCTAACAAGATCTGGCGATTTTGCATCCTGCTAAGTTCTCCCGTGAATAAGATGACAAGAGGTATGCGGGTCTTAAAGGTGCTTAGGGAATGTCCGGGCAGGGGGGGATTAAATCGCGACCGTAGTTCGCTTAGGAATAGTGAGGGTCGTCCAAAATCAGTCCTGCCAAAAATCCTTAGTGCTGTCCGCAAACTAATATATGTATTAAGAATTCCTTTATTTTTATAATAACAAACGAAGAAACAGTACACATACAACATAAAGCACAATGTGCATTTCCTTGGCAGGTCTGTGCATACATTTAAACGGACTTTAAACTTGTTGATGACGAAGCTATTGTCGAATAGAAGCTAAGTATGTAAATAAACCTACTTTGATGGAATAAATCTGCAGCTGTGGGTAGCAACAATACCGGGGAGACAGTGCTTAACGGGTTTGTAGGTCAATACGAATTCACCCAAGTAGTAACCAGTAATTTCAGATTTGATTTAAACTTGACCGAAATCCTTGCCATTGTATACAATAGAAAAATAGGCGTCATAACGCTGCTGTATTTTGACATCAGTATTATGACAAATGTCTTCGTTTTGACCCATGACACTTTATAGCACTGTGATGTCAGCCTTAACATCACTTGGCCAAATTGTCATCAGGGTCAAAAATTTAAATTATGTCATCTATGGGATGACACATTGGCATCACAGAAATGATGAATCGGAGTCGGTTTTGTAAAGCATCAGTGCGATGACAAACTGTCATCAAATTGAGTCATTGTAATTGACCTTAAGTCAAATTGAGAGAATATCATTATTTACTTACCCGTTACAAATGTTTGTTTCACTCTTGTTGTATTCCGCCCTTTGCTAACAGAAGAACTCTCAATTATAAGACACCAGCACCAGCATGTCCGATATGGTTTTCGTAATCATTCTACTTTTAAAATTTTATGTATTTAAATAAATAATTACAAAAATAGAATATTGGAGTATTTGCTTCTAATTTTACTTTTTAAACATGAAAAAAATGTTAATTACATATTGTGATATATAATGTGTCAGCGCAAAGTTTGTCATCGCACTGATGACAGTTTGTCATTGTACTGATGACAGTTTTTCATCACACTGATGACATGATATATTATGTAATCGTACTGATGACAGTTTGTCATTGCACTGATGACACCTTGTCATCACACAGATGACACCTTGTCATCACACTGATGACAGTTTGTCATTGCACTGATGACAGTTTGTCATTGTTCTGATGACAGTTTTTCATTGCACTGATGACTGTTTGTCATCACACTGATGACATTTTATATTACGTCATCGCACTGATGAAAGTTTGTACTGATGTCAAAATAAATCAACGTTACGACACCTTTTATATCAGTGTACATACAATGTGGTGGCTAATTGATGTCACTGTAGTCATAGCGTAGATGACGCTTAAAATATGAAATAAATTAGGATGACATTCGTCATTGGATTGATGTCACTTTTTGCCGCGGTGATGCCATTTGTAATAACATTGATGCCACAATTCTGATGTTAGGGCATCATCAATATGAAGATGTATTTTCTATGAGTGTATAGACACCAACGATAGAGCCGGTAATTTCTGGGACAACAATGATGTTTCTCAAATAAGTCTTCACGATTTCTGATTTCTTCTTTGGGGGTGCTTCCTTCTTCGATTTTGTGCATCAATTCAACCAATTGCGCATATCCTGCTCTTGTCGGCATCGTGGGTCAGGCAGTAAATGTAATATTCGCATCGGTATCGGTATCGGCGATATTTCTCTTTGAGCATCGGTATCTTTAT
Organism: Pollenia amentaria; assembly: GCA_943735925.1. NCBI lineage: Eukaryota > Metazoa > Arthropoda > Insecta > Diptera > Polleniidae > Pollenia > Pollenia amentaria. The sequence continues at coordinate 173,059,657 of OX031010.1, read as the reverse complement.
CGTATCGGTAAAAAGGCGTATCGTTACTTCCCTAATTTTAACCTGAATGGTTCTTTCTGTGTTAATTTCTTTTTGTTTTGCGCTTAAGCCAATTAAGTTACGTGCATACACAGAAAAAAATGATCAGTAGTTTTTTAACAATTAAAAAAATTTTTTAAAAAGTTTTTCAATTAAATAAATGTGATAATTGAATGAATTATTTTTTTAAGTTGAAAGAAAATTACAAATATAATTTTTAATAAACATTTTAGTTGTTTTGAAATAAATTTTTAATTAAAATAGTATTTAAATAACAAAAAATCTTAATTGATTTTTTTCATATAAAATAAAATAATTTGATCTTGTAGAATTGTTGTTGGAAATTGTCAAAACCCGAGCTATATTTAATTAATTCAATTAGCATATTATTTGAAACGTCATTAAAATTAAATAAAATTAAAAATATCATTTATTGAAAAAAAAAAATTATTCACAATTTTCAATTTTTAATGCCGTATTCATTAAAAATAAAATAGATTTCATATGTATTTTAAAGCTAAATTTCCATACAAATTTTCCTTAAAATATATTTCAAATCAAATTTAGTTTTTTATGAATACGGCAGTTAGTAATCAATATAATCATTTTGGTAACAAATTGTTTGTTTTATTCTATGAAATTGGCATGAACTTGTTGATTAGAGAAATTTTTTAATTTTTTCTGTGTATATGTACTAACTTCTGTGCAAATTGCAAGAAAGTACTTTATAAATGGGTGTAAAGTCATGCTGCGAGTAGCGATTAGGTATGAAAGATAATGGGCTAAGGAACTTGTTGCATTAAGTAGTAAAGTTTTAACTAAGTAAATTATAAAGTTTAATTTCGTCCACCTTTTTATTATTAATTCCTTTTAACCCTGCTGTAAGAATAGAAAAAAAACTCACAAATGTTAGTTTAATAGACTTGGTCCATATAAACTGCTTATGTAAAAAACAAGTGTGGATTCACCTTTTTTGTTTTGTTTTTTTAATCAACACAGATCAAATATGTATGTAAAAGACAATTGTGGGATCCCCCTTTTTGAGTTGTAAAAAAGCTCAAATATTTGCAAAGCTTTTTTTATAAGTTCAGACGTATTTTACTTACTACATGGCAAATTTGTGCGAAGATGCAGAAAGTGACTCCGGTATTTAAGATTAGGAAATTGATTTTATATGCGAAAATAGCGAAACAAGTTCTTCTGAAACAGATACTGAACGGGAACCCGTCCGAGCTGCAGTTAGCTCTTTGGATCCGTTTTTTTGTTCTAAAAATAAAATGGCTTGGAGTGCCACTCCATTACCTTAGCCTATTGGAACTACGGCTGAGACCAACTCGATTTAATTAATTAATTTATTAATTGTCTATGGATTTTTTCTTACAGACATTTTACAAATTTGAATTTACACTTTAATAAAATAGACTATGAAGTAACATTTGATTAGATTACATTCTTTTATACTGTATATCAATTTAGAAAATCAATTATTAATCTACGTATTGACTTTGGTTTCAATGAAAAATCTATAAATCTATATAATTGATTGAAGGTGTTACACATTCTTCTAAGAGGGTCAGCATCGCCATAATTCGCTCTGAAAAATTTGACAGATTACGGGATGAAATTTCGAGATGAACGTTGATGAATATTAAATGAATCTCATTAATTAAAAAACCAGCGCAGGTATCACCATTAATAATGTTTAAAATAAACGTCACATTCAGCATTGTTCTACCACTTGTTAAAGTGGGGAGTCTTATCAGAGCCAATCGAGCTAAGTATGAAGGCATGGTAAGTGGGTTAAAATGTAATCCACGAAGACAGAAGAGCAGGAATTGTTTCTGTACCGATTCGATTGAATTAGAATACGTTTGGTAAATGGGGTCCCATATAATTGATCCATACTCAAGAATCGGCCTTACAAGTGATATATATAAGGTTTTTGTAACATACAGGTCACTCTTTTGCCCAGCGTTTTATATAGCCAAGTGTGCTTCTAGCTTTATTTATCATAAACGTTATATACGATTTAAAGCTTAGTTTAGGGTCAAGTAGTATTCCAAGATTAAGGAAGTTATCCACTGTATCAATTTGAATACTTCCTAGGAAGTAATTAAGTGTAGCTGGATTATTTCTTGGAAAACGCATTAGTTTACACTTCTTTAAATTAAGCTCCATTAGGTTTGCTTCACACCATCCATAAAAACAATCTAGATCATTTTGAAGACGTTGATGATCTAACACATGGTTGCATGTTAAAAAAATTTTAACATCATCAGCATACATAAGAACATTTGAAAATTTTATAACTCCTGGTAAATCATTTATAAAAAGCAGGAACAATAGAGGTCCAAGGTGGCTGCCTTGGGGTACTCCTGATGGCACATTTATTTTTCTAGAAAACGTTTTATTGAAAAGGACGGTTTGGACTCTATTCGATAAATAAGAATAAATCCACAATCCATTTGCAGTGTCAAGATGCACTGACATAAAGTCAACTTTTTGTTGTGTTTTCCGCCTCCAATGGAGAGAATTATCATCGAGAGTACATCAGGGTTAAGTTTGTAGAAACTGTTGATCAAAGTTTTGGTGCCTTCAGCACAAAACGCAAAACAAATAAATGGCCAAGCATTGTATTTGCAAACATACTTAATATATCCGCTTTGAATGCGAACGTACTATTTTCTGAAATTTAAGTTTCATGGGCTCTAGATGATCTGAATCGCAGGAGGCTAGAGTTTTTGCGGCATCTAGCACTTTCTACGGCTAAGTCGTTTATGATGAAACGTACAAGAGTATCTCAACAAGAGTTCTCAGTAGAGATGAGCGATATTTCTGTACCTGTGATTTAATCACTGATACTGAAAAATCACGAATCACAGTTGTGACCAAATTTGTCAAGTAACAGGTACTTTCTAAGTCGTTCTTTTTGTATTCTGTTACATATACAAATTTATGATATTTCACTGTTTGTCTGGGAAATAGCGTTTTTTGAATGAAATGTCGAATGATATTGCTGTTCCTTTCATTCTCTATTCTATCTTATTAGAATTTTTTTTGCCAAAATTTATTTGTTCAAGTATGTAAGTATATGAAAGTAAACAGATTTGAAAGCTCTTACAACTTGTTGTTGTTTCTTTGTAAAGTGCTTACAAAAGCTCTTGCAAAAGCTCGCGCATTGTACATATAGCTTGGCCGCAATTGCTTTAAAAGAACAGAAAACTGATAAACCGTGATCACAATCACAGTTTAAAGGAGCAGTGATTTTTAAATCACATTCACTAATCACGATGATCTTGAAAAATCACGGGATCGCTCATCTCTAGTTCTCAGTACAGTTACTGACTGAAATACGATCACCATGCATAGTTCCAGTGGCCTTCAAATAATAAAACTTCTAATTCAGTGGCACAAAAAAATAAAATGTTCCTTTTGCAGCAAATTTATTTGCAAACAAGCCGAAAAACAGCTTGCTCATCATGCAATGATAATTATTGTAAAACAAACTACTAAATATTTTTTTTTTTTTTTTTTTTGAATAAATGTAAAAAAATCAAAGAAAATATACTATGGACCAAATAATCCGTTAACCTAAGATTCATAATTTTGAATTTTTCTCAGTCCTGTTTGAAGTTAGAACCTAAAACTTTTGTATATAGCATTGTTTTATAAACAGACCACGTGACCCAAAAAACCAAGTCAGTATATATCACCTTTCAAAAATAACAATGGGAAAGTTTCAAAAATTGGACAATGGGCTTAATCTATCAGCAGGGTTCATCAATTTTCAAACTCAAGGTAAATTTTATAAAAAATAATTATTGGCAATGCAATATTTCGCTATCTGAACGGATAGCTTCTTCAGGGGTTTTTTTTGTTTAATCTTTAACAAATTTTTTAAAACAAAATTAAAATTTTATCAATTTTGTTTTTTTGTTGAAATTTTGTTTAAAAAAATTTGAATATCGGAATTATTTCTATTCATAAGCTACTCTATTATATTCCAAATTTTTTATTTTTCGAATTTATTCTATGAGCTAAATTTCAGTTATGTATTTTATAAAGCTTTTTTGTAATAGTGTATAAAGTCATTCCTAAAACTTTAAGGAATAGAACTATTACAAAAAAGCTTAATAATATACATAACTGAAATTTAGCTCATAGAATAAATTCAAAAAATAAAAAATGTGGAACTTAAAAAAATTTGTTAAAAATTAAACAAAAAACACCTGAGCAAGCAATCCATTCAGATATTACGAGGGCGGATCAATAAGTCTGTGGCTTTTCGAACTTCCCTCGTAGTTATATGAAATGCACTGCTCCCATGAAGTACCACCTGCTAATAGACTACAGTCAAGTCTTGAGCAAGTTCCGTCATTTACTTTGCGTTTAACAGCTGTTCAAAACATACAACCTCGTGGATTTTTTAAAAATGGAAAAAAGTGAATTTCGATTGCTCGTTAAACATTATTTTTGCGAAAAAAAAAACGTCAATCAAACCAAGAAAAAGCTTGGTAAATACTATGGGGACTCTGCACCATCGATTTTAATGGTAAAAAAGTGCTTTACTGACTTTCGTTGTGGTCGCACAAGTACAAATGGCGCTGAACGTTCTGGACGGTAGTTTGGTTTCGATTTTAAATGATCAGCTGGGTTTAAGAAAGCTGTCTGCAGGATGGGTGCCGCGTTTGCTCTCAATTGACTATAAACGTAATCGTGTGACAACTTTGCAGTTGTTTAACCGCAATTCGAATAAGTTTTTGCGGCGTTTTGTATCTGTGGATGAAACATGGATCCATTTCAACACTCCGGAGACCAAGCAGCAGTCTAAACAATGCGTTTCACGGATGAACCGGCTCCGAAGAAGTCCAAGGTAAGTTTGTCGGCCAATAAGGTGATGGCAACAGTTTTTTTGGATGCCCGCGGGATAATCCACATCGATTACCTTCAAAAGGGAAAAACAATAAACGGCGAATATTACGCCAACTTATTGGACCGATTTAACGAGGATTTTAAAAAAAACGACCCCATATAGCCAAGAAAAAAGTTCTGTTTCATCAAGATAATGCACGGGTGCACACGTGTGCAGTCTCAATGGAAAAATTGCATGAATTGGGCTTTTGAATTGGTACCTCATCCGCCGTATTCTCCGGATTTAGCCCCCAGGGAATATTTCCTATTTCCGAACTTAAATAAATGGCTCGGTGGAAAGAGATTTAGTTCCAACGATCAAATTATTGGTAAACAAATGCCTATTTTATGGACCTCGAAAAATCCTATTTTTTGGAAGGGATACACAAATTGGAGAAACGTTGGACTAAGTTTATTGAGCTGAAAGGAGATTATGTTGAAAAAAAAAATTTTGAGTTTCATTCAAAAAGTCACGGACTTAGTGATCCGCCCTCGTATATTGGATAAATATTGGATGGCTAATAAATATTTTTTTTAAAATTGACCTTGAGCTTGGAGAATTTATTAAGAGGAATTAGTTTTTACTCAGTTGTTTTTGCCCTAAGTATTATAAATTATTAATATATTAAGCGTAATCTTAATTAGGCAATTCACAAAGTGTTATTTTGTGTTATATTGGTTGTGAGGAATGCGAGATTCATAAAAATGTAGAAAATACAACCACTATGATACAATAGAACACTTCGTGAATTGCCTAAATACAAATTTAAACTTGACAACTCTGGGGTATAATCTCCGCATTCGATATCGAGTTAACTATCGTATTCTTCTGCATAAGATCGTAACTGACGTATCGAACGTAAACTCGAGAGATGTATTGTCTTTGGTTTTCCGATATCGAATGCTATCATCTCAAATTACGATACATTTCATTCGATGTCGTATGCCATGATACCAAAATAAAAACTTTTGATCAATTTTGCTCTATATCGTATGCGGTGATTAGACCCCTGATTAATACTGGTTCATTTTGTAACACTGTATTACCTCGTATATTCCAGCTCTTTAATAAATTAATTTCATTTAAACATACAATTTTGTGCATATTACAGGTATTTTAGCACCTTAAACGGAAATTGTAATTTTTTTTGTAAATAATCCTGTCAACGAACAAAATCATTTCATCATTTAAAATTCTCATTTAAACCTGCCAAAAAAAAAAAATCTGTGGAATTAAATAATAATTTTTTTTTCATTTAAATAAAGCACAAAGTAAATTCTTTGTGCATTCCACTTTCAAAGCCTTTAAATTTCATAATTTGTATCCTGCTGAAAAAAATATGCGTTTTTTAAACAAATATTATGTTTTACTCTTAAATGAAGTAAAAAATGTGTGTCATTTTTTACCACGTTTACACACATTTATATGACGGTCGTTTTTTCTTCTGTTCGCTGCTGTTTCTGCCATTCGGAATAAAAAAACTGCTATGAAAAACTGCCATGTTTACCCACAGGGGAGACATTGTAAATCATTAAGTTTTTTTCTTTGTTGCGTTCGTTGCTATTGTTGTAAAAAAATTGTATGTAAAAAATCCTTTTTTCCTTTACAAAAACTCTAAAACTTTATGGGGAAAACTTATTTTAGAATATACATACACACATACATAATGGAGCTGTGACAAATTATTTAGAATAAAATAGAAAATGTAGGGAAAAAAGGAAAACATGCTTAGATAGTAATAGAAAATAAAATGCATCTATGAATAGCAAATTTAATAGAAATAAAATCAAGTGAATTTGTAAAACAAATTGCAGAAAAATGAATGCACATAAATATGTGCGGAAAAGTAATGGCTATGTAAAGCCTTTAAGAAAAGGATTTTTTTTTTTTAGGAAATTTACAATTTAAATTAATTTTACACTGAATTTTAGATATTTAATGAAAGCAATGCCATACAAAGCAAGTAAGAAAGTACAATTGAGGCTGGCATGACAATATAATTTATTATAGACTTATGCCCGTAATTTCTACAAAAAGAAATCTGGTCTAGTCTTCGTACCTAAGAGTTTTTTTTACATATTTCACTGCTTATTTGACCCAGGGGTTTTTAACTTAAGTTTTCTTTTAAAATTGGCAGCATTTACACCATAGATTTCTATACACAGCTAGATTTCTATTTGTAGAAACAGTGTTTAAAAAACTGCAATAACTTTCATTTTTTTTGATTTGACTTCTGCTTGTGCTTCTGAAATCAACAACAGTTTCAATCAAAGCAAAATCACAAAACGAAAAACAAACAGTTGAACGAAACTTTTGCCAGCAGTTGTTTTAAAAATTGTGATTTTGATTTTCTTTTCTTTTGAACAGTTTCGCAAGTAAAAGTAAAATCAATCTCTTTGCTTTTATAAGTCGCAAGCAGTCGCAGAAGCAAAAAGTTCTTTGTATTTGCAAATTATAAGTCCCAATCAGGGTTGTCAGATTGATTTTGAAGTTTTTCACCAAATTCAATGTCAAAAATCGCCAAAATCGCCTTAGCATTTATTTTTTATTTTTTGACAAAAATATTTGTATTTTTAAAATAATTAAAAATATTTTTTATAAATCCCAAAAAAAAAAATTTGTTCCGTATCGCTAAAATCCGCTTCATTGAATTTTGCATTGAATGTAATTAAATAGGGCTGAACTTTACAATATATAAATTTACATAAGCCGTTGTAAAACGTTTACTTTTTTACTTTTTATATGTAATGCTGGATTTTTCGATTTTGTCATTAAAAACATGTTTTTTTAGTTTAAAATACACCATCTGGCACCCCTGTGTGTGAGTAAGTATAAATGTAAAAAAAAAAAAACAGAAGAGAAAAGAGAATATTTTTCTGTTAAAAATGTACAAAACTAAAAGACTGCCTGCTTTTAAGACTGCGACTTCTGACAACTTTCAAAAGCAAAGACACTGCTTGCGATTTTGATTTTTTTAACTTATCAGTAGCAGAAGAAAACTTAGCACACGACTGCCGATTGTTTTCATAAGTTTTAACAGAATCGATGTTTGATTTTAAAAAGCAGAGAAAAGTAAAAGCATTGAAAAGTTAAAATTTTGCGACTTTTCGACTTTTGACTTAAGTTTTTTAAACACTGTGTAGAAATTACGGGCATAAGTCGGCATTTACACGATGTATTTTCAGACATTTAAGTTTTATTTGTTCTCTTTTGGACATGCTACCAAAAACCTTTGGCATGTTCACGATGTCTTCCCCAACATGGCTGTCTCCATGTATAATTATCTTATATACATATCGTCACCTAAGATGCAAAAGGGCGTAACAACAAAAAGATTAAAAAAAGAGTTTTAGATTGATTTTTGTTGGTTTTATTAAACTACATGTTCACAAAAAATTGTAGATCCCTGCGATCAAAAATGGCGACTTTATTAAAGAAATGCGAACGCCAAGTACACCGTGTTGTTATTGATAAAGTTTTTTGTTCTTCACTTTTTAAAAAATAAAAAATGTTGTTACGCCCCTTTGCATTTTAGGTGACGATATGCATACATATTAAAAAACATGAAAACTCATATAAACAAACATGAAAACTTATTTCGTGTATTATTGGCAACCCCTCTCTATCTCTCTCTAAGCCGCTCACCCACCAACAAAACAAACGTGTTTGTTAGACATATCGAAAAAGACATCGTATAAATGCCGCCTTATAGACCATTTTATTGTGATTTCCATTCACATAAAATTATTCAAGCCAAATTTCCTGTCATACTAGAGTATTTATAAATAACCAGATTAGAGAAATACTTTATATGACGGTCTTTTATTTACACCATCTATGCTTTTAATATGACGCGACTCAGAAGCACTTTCGGAATTTATCTTACGATTTCCGTGCGGCTGACTGACTATTCATGAGTTTTGGTAAATACATATGATCTTATTGGCAAAACGACTAAGTCTTCTGGAAATATTGGTAACAAGACCATAATTTCAAATAGCCCCCATATACGCCCGGGTTATAGGAATAATCTCAAAGATATTTCACCTTTTGGTGGGGCAAATCAGTTGCAGCTTATACCTGAGATGCGGCCAAAATTCAAAATTTACAGATTTCTTGAGCTCATACGATTGCTTAAAATTGCCTTCGAGGGATCCTATCTGGTACTGCGGGAGTCAGTTACCACCTGTTAGCAGGGACCGGACTGACTATTGGCTAAGGCCTCCGTAAGTATGCTGCATGTGGAAAATGTCTTTGAAGATACTGACAGGCTTCGTTCAGCCATCAGGTGGTGGTTGTGATTTAAACCCAAAGTCGCGAGAAAGGATATTTCTTAAAATCCCAGTAAACGGGGGATTTTTCACTACTTGTCCGAGAATTCGGCATGATGGAGGATTATCCCTAGGAGCTTTTGCTATTCAACAAAAGTTGCTGGAATTTTTTAAAAGCAGTGGAGGTTAGATAGCTCCAGTTCCTAAATAGCAGCGTGTGTATAATTTTGCCTTATAATATAATACACACAAATTTCTACATGCGTGATGGTGCCTCTTACACACGGGGGCGGTTGGTAAACGCATAGTTTGGCACCTAGCTGTTAAGATCCACCATGAGGTTAGTCCGGCACGGCATGTACTCATCTAAATCGGCTTTCCCTTACCCCCACATAAACTTCTTTTTTGAATAGAGTCTATGTGCCCATAAACTATCTTGTTATGTTGGTATTTAGATTAAAATTGTCCCAAAACTATTTTTTTAATATCCAAATCGCCTCACCAAATTTGACTTACATCGGTTCATATTTGGCCATGGCTCCTATACAAATCCCACTTTCGTAAATTGCTTTTAATGCCAGAAAAAAATTGGCGACGAAAACTTCTATAATATAAAAGTCATATCAGAATTTTGCACTGGTAGGACTACAACTCCCATCTCTGGGCAGATGCTTCAATGTCTACACAGAAAAAAAGAGAAATTAATTTCAATTGAAAAATTTGTGATATTAAATAAAAAATTAATTAAAAATTTCACCAGTAAACAAATTAATAGTATCAATTAAACGTTTAACTCACTGTTTGTACAACGCGAGTGCAAAAGTGACTCGCTCAACTTATTTTGAAATTTTGTTTTTGTTTTAAATGTAAGTTAGACGAGTCACTTTTGCACTCGCGTTCTGCAAACAGGCAGTAAATTTTAATCTAAAAAATTTTTTTTTTAAAGATCAATACTTTAAGCTGATTTCGTTCATATGGGCACCACAATTATTCTTGACGAAGCGCATTCTTGACGTCCAATTTTCTTTATTTTATGGTCCGATAATGCCACCAGCGCGTTCGCCACGCCACGTTTGTCTGTTAGTTCTGTTGTGGATCACTCACTCCATATGCGCCATGACTTATGTGCGTAATTAAAATTACGAAGTTGCGGGAATCGGTTACACATTTCACTGTAAATTTATTTCAAATTTGGTAATGTTGATTGAACGTGCATCTTTTCATGATGACTTCCCAGAGTATACTGTTCAGAAAGGTCAGAAACTGAGCGCAGTATGATACTCCCATCTATTTAATAGGTAAAAACCCATTTTTACCTATAAAATAAATTTGTCGAACAGTATTTAATACAAAAAAAAAAATTTTTGCGCGGTATTAAAAGTTTTCGAAATTGTGAAGCACTATTAAAAAATAATGCTGCAAAAGTTTTACTTAAGGAAACTTTTTATATTTCAAAAAGCTTTGAGATCTTTGTTTTTGTGTTTTTTTGCACTATAGTTTTTCCTTATAATCTTATAGGCGCTTAAACCATCTGTTCTATGTTTCTTTTCCAATATTTTTTTACACGTTTTAAAATTTTTTAATTTTTTTTTTCGTTTCCCAATAATAAATGTTTTCTTTATAAAATTCCAATGCCGCTGATGTACAACTTACAACTCCTCTTAAAACACAGCAGCATTGTATTAAAATATGAAGAAAAAAGTACAGTTTGCTGTCATATAACACGACATTATATTAACACAGTTTTCGAATAAAACGGTACTTGAATTACGACAGTACCACGGACAATACGCTATTATTAGTTTATTATCAGTTTATTTTTATTAGTGTTTGCCCACTGGTCGAAATTCGACCATAATTCTTTATGCGAATATGAAGAAATCGTACATATAAGTAAAAATTAATTAATTCGTCTTAGTGGATCGGTTTGGCGAGGGACCAGTCTCCAGTCTATATGTTCTCTTCCACTTACATTACAATAATATAAAAAAAAAATCAGAAATGACCAGTTAAAAACCCAAAAAGGGCAAAAAAGTCTTCTCTAAGATAAAGTTTCTCAATCACTCTGTATGTTTAATTTTATGTTTCTAGGTCCAATTTTAATGAAAATTCAAAAAGTATCTGTTGAAGATTAAAAAAGTGCCAACATGTTTCTTCTTGTAGGTTCTCATTCACTCCTATAATCTTATGTTTCTACGTTCAATATTATAGTAAATTCAAAAATTATAACATACAGCACGGAGTAAAAGTAAAAGAAATTTGTATCCCGTATTTTCTCTTTTTGATGATTTTTTCTCCGCATAAAAGTACCAAAAAGTTCAATATTGTAGTGGAACTCCATAATTTAATACGAATGTGTCAATACATAAAGAAAAATATGTTGTAAAAAGTGCCAAAAATAGGTACGATTTTCACACCTAAAACGTTCGAATTTCGGAAAAGTACCAAATTCATATTTATAATTTTAGATTAGTTACGAATGCGGTATAATCTTAATTTCTATGTTTGTTGGTTTAAAAGTTAAATGGGGTGACAAAAAAGTTGCAAAATGCCGGTTATACCCGTTTAGTACCCAAAAGGGCCGAATTTTAAAAAAGTCCTCTTAATTTTCTAAAGCACAACGACAAGTATTACAGCCTGTTCCTCGATTTAGAACGTTAACGTTCGCATACAAAATTTAATTTAAAATAAAAACAAATTTTAGAATTTTTTTTGTTTTAAATATAATTTTATATGCGAACGTTGATGTTCGAAATCGTGAAACAGGCAGTAAATTTTTTTTTTGGATCCATTATTTTTACCCCCGCACATTTTAATAAAATATATATTGTGCACTACTGTAAGTAAATACCTCTCATATGGTGTACTTTTTGTTCAAATCGGATGGCAAACAGAGTACCAATGTGTTCTTAACTGTTTTACCTTGGCCGATTTATATATAGATTTCTTTCCTATAAAATTTTACAAATACAGTTACAAATTATATTCTTACTTAATTAACCGAGGAATGGTCAAGTAGTTCTCAGCTCACTATCAAGCAGCCAGCCTGTACAACCTGATCTAGTCAGATCAACATGGCAAGGTTATGAACAAGACTTTTATTTACCGAAAAATCAATACTCCAAAGACCCCAAACATCTAAAAACATAAACGATTTGTCAGTAGTAAAATTTTGATAACAAAAATCAATAATGTTGGCCTTAAATTTAATTATGGGTGTTTTTATATTTACATATTATATTTTAAGTCCAACAACGGAAAGAGATGTCGAACTGTGCAAATTTTTCAAGAATGTACTAGTAAAAATGTAGTAGAGTGGCAATGGCTGCGAACGCTGCAACGCTATAAAAGCGAAAAACTCGAACTATATCAAACCTTCCGAGTTTTGGTTCACTATATCACAGAATGCTGATACCAAGCCGGAATGCGTGGAGCAATGGTGTTCGAGGCAAGAGGAGAGGCATGAACTTCTACACGGATGGCTCCAAGTCTGCGGAGTACACTGAAGGTAGCTCAATCTCCGGATTACTGTAGCATTTTCTAGGAGGAAATACTTGAGATCTACGAAATGTAAACTGGCTCAGACTATCTGCTGTATCGACGACTGCTGTGGATATTTACACTGATAGCCGAGTCGCCGTCACAGCCTTGAATTTCCTCTCCCTGAGAACGAGATCAGCCCTTGACTGACGTTCATCACTAAACGAGATGGCTTAGTCGTTTGATACAGGATCATATGGGTCCCAGGGCACGGGGACATACGGGGAACATAAGGGCCAAGAAGCTTGCTAGACTTAACACTCTACCTTAAGGGTTTCACTGACTTTGAGGCGCATCTGCTCTCCTGCGAACTTTGGCGATCTACTTTCGATATTGATATTGACTGATGGGACTCGAACACTGAATGCAGGATTGCTAGACAATTGTGGACTCGCGCGAATGACGGGTGAACCATGTCCGTACTACCGATGACTAAAAAGGAACGTATTAATTTTGGTATCTGTTGTCACGGGACACAGTCTTATAAGCAGGCCTGCACAGCGCCTGGAAGACGGAAATTATGATTACTGCCGCAGCTGTGATAACGAAAATGAGGAAGAGAACGTAAAACACCTTCTCTATCGCTGTCCTGCACTGACGTGAAGGCGCCTGGTCAAATTGGGAGACTTTTTGTTTATAGTACCGAAAAGCTCTTTGCTTGTCTGCAGGAGACCAGAGTCTCTGGCGGGAATCGAACACGCAACCGCCGCACTGATAGACTAGCTCACTACTAGCTAGCCTACCGGGGCACCTTCTCTTGTGTTTAACTTAAAAACCCGGATTGGTTTTATGATTTCTGTTTAGTGGAACTCCATGGTATCACAATTAGGTTTAAGTGTGTCAGATGAGTACTGACTGCGAATTCAACCTTACCTAAGTCCAACTTATACATACAAATTTTGTATTGAAAATCGGCCACCGTATAACATTCAAAATATTCTCTGATTAGACACGGTGGCTGGTTTCGATATAATACTATTGACTTCGAACTTTTTTTAACATGGTTTTGTTAAAACGCGAACGAGTAAATCGCGTTATAGGAGGGTCGACTGTTAATTTATCTATAGAAGTTTATGCGGTTTAGGGAATTAGGGAATATTTATTTGTTGTTGTTGTGAAAAATATTTTTGCTTATACGAGTTTAAAGAGTGTTTCGAGTACTAATGGTATGCAAATGTATTGCTATTGATCCCTAAAGAAAAAATTTACATTTTCTGACTTTTCTGTTCTTGATGTACTCATGTGTTTAAAAAATTTCTTTATTTATTATAAAGAAATTCCATCGCTTAAAGATATAAATTTGTGTGGAAAAGAATGTGAGCAGTTAAACAGCTTATTTAAAGCAAAATCGTAAATTCTAGCTCTTAGATTCCCTAATTGTGTTACACTGTCGTTAAATTTATTTTTGCATAGCTGGGTTTGCCTGAATAAATTACGCTTTGACCCGCATGTTTTCTTCAAGGGGACAACAATTTTTTTTTTGATATGTTTCATATGCAAAAAATAAGGATAGGGAATGAGTTATCCCTGTGGTGCGTTGAACGATTTAGAGATCAATAGGGATGTGCTACAAATGATGAATTTGCTTTACTTACCGGAAACGGATGCTTGAGTCTATATATAAAAAATATATATATTCCTTATGGTCGCAGCTAACAATAATATGTTTAACGGATAATTGCAAACATATAATGATTTTTTCAACCATATTATTGTCACCTCCTTAAAGAAACTACAACCATAATGTTTATTAACAATAAAGACCGCCCAATTTAACTACAAGAGTTCAAGGTAAGTAATGGGAGCCATTGCTCCAAAATTTTTTTCCTCAAACTCAGGAAGAAATGCCAAAAGCAAGGAAATCGGGTACAAGACAGGCTCAAGCCAAGAAACTTTGGTAGACGATTTTGAATGTCCGAAATATTGCTTTGGCAACGAATCATTACTAGAGACAAAAAATCAATTCGGTACCGCAACCCCCGAAGTGCAGAGAAAAATCATTTCTAAAATTTTTTTATTATTATTATTATTAATAAAATTTAAAAAAAAAAGAAATGAATTTATATTCATGGTAAAATTAATATATTTTTTCAACAAAAAAAAAAAAAAAAAAAAAAAAAAAAAAAAAAAAAAAAAACGGATAAGAGATAATTATAATTCTAAATTAATATTAATAAGATTTTTGTTAAGAAAAGTATTCTCCACTTTTGCGGATATAATCATCCCAATTATGAATAAAAACTTCCTGGGAGTTTTTTTCCCTTCTCCCATTTTTAAATTTAAATGTAAAAATGGAATTTTTATTTATAATTGTGCTGAATTTCACAACTCCGTTTGAAGCAGACCTGCAGTAAAAACTCGTCGCTCAGATGTGACTGAACTCATTTGACAAATTTATAATTTCTGCGCCATGGTCTTAAATTTTGAGTATAACATTTAATAGCACCAGTTACAAACGGATCTGCGTCTCTAGAAAAATTAAAAGATCTAAGGTACGACTATATCTAGACTTCTTATTTAGCTGAACCACAGCGTAGAATGGGCAGAGGATCATTCTTCTCCAAATTACCGTTTAAGATTTTCACAAACGCTTCAATGGTCAGTTCTTGTAGACTGTCTTTAACACTTCCGGCAGTAGAGTTATGTGCAATAGCTCAATAAGACGCTTTTTCGATCTATTGTCTTTAAAATTTTCTTGCTTTGTATGGAAAGTAAAAAATTTCAATATTCTCTAAACACTCTAATCTTTTATTTAGAACTAATGCTGCGTAAATCGCCAATTTTTGGGAATCTAAACTATTCTGCATCTCAGTTATTCATTTATTGTATTTTATAATAATGTTCGATGACTCTAGTTAACAGTCAGCGTCAGTTAACATAAATAGCATCAGAAAATGTAGCAGTGGCTTTGCATATGGATTTTGTGGTTTCTTTGAAGTGACCCCAAATTTGTAGCGAAATGATTTTTATTTTCACAAAAATCATTTAAAATTAGCAGAAAATTTTTAAAAAGTACAATAATGTACAAGATTTATCAATGGGAGAACGTTTAACCATTACGGTGCAAAGCAAAACGACTGATGCTGCGGGTTCACACCAAGGGTTTAATGCAATTATGCGCCAGACCAAAAAGTCGTAGTGTAAAATTGTATTGACAAGTTACACAGTAAACGCGTAAAATGCATATACGTAGCAGGGATGTTAAAGTTGGTACGATTGTACTTTATTTGGTACATTTTGACCTTCTAAAGTACCGTGACTCATTTGGTACAATTTAAAAATTTATCATAGTTCCCCCTTTTTGAATTTTTAGTATAGCAAACAAATGAAAGTCCTTTTCATTACATTTATTTTTTTAATTATTATTTCTTGCATCAGGATTTAAAAAATCCTTCTTGTTAATGGCATTTTTTATTTATGCAAAATGCACTTAAAATTATTAACATGGTTAATTTAGAAATGCCATCAGAAGATGCTCGAATGCATGTATTTTTACAAAGCCTAAGTGTTTTGTTCTTTGTAATTTGTGATATCATGAATAAATATGTTTTGGATGAATGTGATATCTCTATCGTAACCTTTACAAAAATCACATGGCCTTGGCAGAAATTTATTGCGGAACAGAAAGTGGCTTTATATATTTCTACAAATAATATCAATATTGATATTGTTAAAGAAATGAAAGAAAATGCAAAACAATTTAATATAAAACTAGCTTAACCCGGTGCGCTTTGCTACCCCCATCAAAATAAAATACAGTAACCGTTCAACAGATATACAGAAATTTGAAGTGTCTTCGTATGGGAGGTGTCATGCCTACTTGTCCCATTGAACCTACCTTTTAAAATATGTTGTAGGCTATTATCTAAGCTACTTGCACAAAATTGGAATACTTTCACTATAACAGTAGTCCAAATACGTAGAAATATTTATTGCCATTATATATTGACTTTTTGGCAGATGTCGTGTATTGATAACGAAGTTATTTGTTTCATATTGCAAGACTCTTACTGTAAACGTCCTTCAGATATGAGGTTATTCATATTTTTATTGTGTTGGTGCCACGCCTACTTGAAAATTAAAATATATTAATACCCTTTGTTAGGCGCCGGATAATCAGGAAATTACAGTGAAACTTTCAGGAAAATGGGCTTATTAGCTTAGGAGTCTGTAGAGAACAAACGAACATATACTTATTCATTAATATATTATATTTTTATTTTGTAATGTGTAGTTTACCATAAGAGCGGGTCCTACAAAGCTTGAAGACCTTTGTCTCCTTCTTCGTCTTCCTCGCCCATTTTTATTTTGGAATTTGTAGTTTACCATAATAGTGGGTTTAACCACATTTGAAGGCTGTCGCTGTAATAGTTCTTCAGTTACGCGATATTAAATATATGCTTCCTATGGGGGTATTACTCCCTCTACGCCTACCCCCTTTATTTATATTTTTAAAGGTGTAGTTTTCCATAAGAGTGACTCGTACCAAGTTTGAACATTCTCACTATAACAGTTTTTAAGATATGCGATATCAAACATTGGCGCCCTATGGGGTGGTAGCACTTCCCCTGCAGCTATATTACTTCAATTTCGGTGTTCAGAAGATCCTACCACAAAAAATTCAAGAAAATGGGTCCAGCGGCTCTTAAGATTTCCGATACTAAATATAAGTATCCTAGAGGGGTACCACTTCCCTCGCGCCTATCGAAAAAATCACATGTTTTCGGGGCTCATGTGATGTTACTGTAAACATTTCAGAAAAATCTGTTCAGTCGTTGAGGAGTCTATAATAATAGTTCTTCAGTTGAGCGATATTTAATATATGCATCCTATGGAATGTATTTCCCCCCCCTGCGCCTACCGCTTTATTTTTATTCTCAATAGAGTAGTATACCAGAAGAGTGACTTCTACAAAGTTTGAACATTGTCACTATAACAGTTCTTAAGATATGCTATATTAAACATTGGCATCCTATGGGGGGAACCACTTCCCCCGCTACTATTTGATTTAAATTTTGGGGCTTAGAAGATCCTACTACCAAAAGTTCAACAAAATGCGTGCAGCGGCTCTTAAGATATGCGATATTTAATATTGGCATCCATTGGGGGGTACCAATTCCCCTGCCCCTATCGAAAAAATAAGTAGCCTATTTTATTTTACTGTAAAAATGATGTTACTGTAAAAATTTCAGGGAAATCGGTTCAGTAGTTTAGGAGTCTATAAGCCAACAAACAAACAGACAAACAAACACAAACATTTTTCATTTTTATATATATAGATAGATAGATTTGGCGAAGTTTTGAGAACCAAAGTCAACTTTAATAACGAAGTTTTAAAGTTGGTTCTATAAATTTACTCCTGGAAATGTTAATTCAGGTAAAACAAGTAGTATTGTACCTCTTCTGGTAAAAATGTTCCAGAATGAAATTGCAAATTAAAATTCAATCAATAATCAATTTAAAGCTAAAGCTGATGTCGAGCAACTGCAGTCTTTAAAAACTGAAAACATTTGTGGATTTTGGTCGGCAGTAGCTAATTTACAAAATGAGATAAATTTCCATATATTTCTTGGTATTTCTAGAGCCGTTGCTAGAATTTTATCCAATCCACTTTCGTCTGCAAATGTGGAAAGAGTTTTTTCTTTTCGAAACATAATAAAAACTAAGGAAAGAAAAGAACTACATGTGCCAACAGTATCAAGTGTCATACAAGCAAAGGATTGGTTAAGATCGACAAATCCATGCAGCTTTAATGTAAAAATTCCAAATAGTTTATTAACTAAACAAATAAGTGTCTGATTTTGATCTCATATATTTATAAGATTTTTATGTACCTTATTTTATTCATACATATAATGTATGTTAATGTTAAGTTTTGTTTTTTGTGTACAAATGAATTTTTATGTACTTTTTGTTGCTTTAATAAAATAAAAAAAAAAAAATGGTACCGTGAAGGTCCAAAAAGTACATATTTTTTTGGAAGTTGGTACAAAATTTAAAACCCCATTTAACATCCCTGATGCGAAGTGAAAGCATGAAGTCGGACTACTTTCTACTTTAGCATGCGGCTCGGAAACGCTTGGTTTGGATCGACCTCTACAGCTTAAGAATTAAAAGAAACAATTTATTATTCTGTTTGATTTTTTGCTATAAGTTGTTATGCAAAAAACTTAGCATTGAAAATTAAATTGTATGTTAAAAAAAAACTATAAAAATGTATCGGCGTATCGACAGTAAAATGTCGCCGATACCGATATATCGGAAAACGTGAAGTATCGCCGATATATCGGTTTTATATCGGTATTCGTTTCATCCCCAGTTAGAAGTGTTTTTCTTTCGTTTAAATATTAGTGTCTTTTTAACCTCTTTTTTTTAGCCCTTATAATATCTCCAAATTGTTTGGATACTTGGTTGATATTTTAACGCGGAATCCCAAGGCCACCCTATACACTCCATAACATGAGGAACGCAATCGACATTCTCGCTGGGAATCTCAACAAGGTGTTTGGATCCTTAGCGGATAGTCTGGAGCTGTAGCCCACAAATCCACCCCTAAATACAGTAAATACCCCATGAAACGTATCGGAATTTCGTCCGGACGTAACCGACTTTTTTAAGCGATAAACAAATGATTGTTGTTTTCAACCATAACATGTTCGGAGGCAACCATAATTGGGCTTGTTGCTTCTTAGTGGAGGGCTAGTCTTATTAAAGTGTGGTTAAATTTTAAGTGCCGATGTTGACTGTGAACCACACTAAAACGTCAAGTTTTTTTCTGCATTTCATTTGACATTCCTCAATTTCAGACTAACTCAATTTGAACCATGGAAAGACACACAATCGAGCAACGCGTTAAAGTTATCAGGCTTATTATGAAAATTGGCGTTTAAATCAAAATGCATACCGTGCATTTTCGAAGAAAATCATCTTCAGTAATGAGGCACATTTTCACATCAGTGGATTCGTCAATAACCAGAATTGACGCATTTGGGCGAATGATAATCCAAAAGTGATTGTGCGATGCGGTGCGGCATCATCGGGCCGTATTTTTCCAAAATGAGGCCGGTCAGGCACTTATTGTAAATGGTGTTCGCTATCGTGAGATGATAACGAACTTTTTATGGCCCGAATTGGAAGATATGGATGTGGACGATGTGGGGTTTCAACAAGACGGTGCCACTTGCCACACAGCTAACGAAACAATGGCTCTTTTGCGCGACAAATTCAATGGCCGTGTTGTCTCATGTCATGGCGATGTTAATTAGCCGCCAAGATCATGTGATTTTACACTGTTGGACTTCTTTCTTTGGGGTTATTTGAAAGAAAACGTGTACGTCGATAAGCCAGCAACCATTCAATAGCTAAAGGATGAGATAATTCGGCACATTAACGGCATAGAACCTCAATTTAGCCTCAGCGTCATCGAAAATTTTGACCATGGGATAGAGGTGTGCCGCCGAGGTGGCGGCGCCCATTTGGCCGATATTTTGTTCCATACATAATTGAACCATACCAATATTATTATAATAAAAAAAACTGACAATAATATCCTAAATAATTTGTGTTTTATTCAAACTCAACAAGTAACTATTATATGTTTTAGATATGTTCGTTAAAAAAATTATTGTTGGAGGTGACCATAACGGGCAGCCAAATACACGACAAATCCGAATATCCATGGTATAAAAATTATCTTACTTGGGCAAACCTTGGGTGAAAAACGACCGTAATAAAGCCGTTATATTCCCCCTTAACATCGCTCGGCCACATAATGCGAGATCAATTAAAAAAGTATTAAGAAAATAGTGGCTGGGAAATTTTTCCTCGACCGCTCTTTAAAAAAATGGGTTGTTCTGTTATTGGGGAATCCATAAGACTCCAGAAATATAGGAAAAAAACATAGATAACGTTTCGCAATAAGCGCTTAAACTTTACGACCAATAAAAGTCGAGTAAAGGAACTATTTCTTAATTTTATGTGGATGATCGATCATTTAACTCTTTTTCTCACCAGTCTCCAAAGAAAAAGTTTAATGAAATGTCGTTTTAAACACACTCTGTTGTGGCTTCCGTTCCTTATTTTTTGTTTTCTCTATAAAAAGAATTGAATTTAAGATTTTCTTAACCGAAAAACTTTTCCAGACAAAACAACTAAAATGTTTATGCGAAAGTAAGAAATGCAAAAAAATACAAATGAAAGCAGTCATCAAGCCATCAAAAAAATCACGAAACTAAAAATTAAATACACAAAAAAAAACCAAGGATTTTGCTAAAGTTGGCAAAAAGAAGAGGACGCGTTGTTTTAAACATTGAGTTACTTAATGCCATAAAAACAAAAGCTTCAGCAAATAACAAAATTAAAAAAAAAAATTCAGCTAAAGGATAATAACCGACTTTAGCCACTTGGAAGTAACAACCAAAAGCTAGAAAGCAAAAAATACAAAAAGGATTTAAATAAAAACCAGCTGCTTAGTATGCGATTTTCTCGTTCTATTTCTTGTTTTTTATTAATTTTTTTTTTTATAAAAAACCCACTAAAACTTAGGTAAATGTTTGCCGAGATTAAGAAATAAAGAATTGAATGAGCTTGGGTAAGAAAAAATAACATAAAATGTAACTAACGAAGCATGTGTTCTAGAATAACCAACCATAATAGAAAAAACGAGAAAAACTAACAAGTAAAATTGTAAAAGATACTTAAACCAACAAGAATCAAGAGTTTTATGAAAATTGTAAAGGTAACATAATTGAAATCATAGAAAATTAAGTAAGAAAGCAAAGTCAAGCCCGACCATGTGATACCCCTACATTCCAGTATTTACAGACCAATTTACGATAGTGTAGCCTACATTTTGGACCCATGGGCAATCATCGACCCACCAGAACAAAACAAGTTTTTTTTTGTTCCTATACTAATCCCGCGAAGCTCTATGCTTGTCTGCAGTAAGAAACCAGAGCCTCTGGCGGGAATCGAACCCGCAACCCCGGCGCTAATAGACCAACTGGCTTACCGGGGCACCCAAACGTAAGAACGTATAGTCGGTTAAGCCTCACCATATGGTACTCTACATCGCAGTATATAAAAACAAATTTTCGAGAGTGTTCCCTATTTTAATCCATAGGCAATCATGGACTCGCCAGAACAAAATGGTGTTATGAAGTTAAGATCACGTAAAAGTTCTTTGTGCCGAATATTATTTAGACATCTTCATCTATATGAGATTTGTATTATTTGATGGACAAGGGGTTTAACTGCTTTTTTTAAATTGAATTAGTAGGTGATATGGAATTAGTAGGTGAAATTCAGAGAAGTTCAAAACACAAGAAGTGAATGTGGTAGCGAGATTTAGCGACCAATTCTAGCAGTTGTCATTAAAAAACCTACTTCGCTTGAAACACACGGGATTTATGAGCACTTAATCTTAATTTTTTAAAAAAGGCACTTAAACCCCTTGTGCTTTAAGCCCCTCATTTTAAGTGATTTTAGAAAGGGGGATTTATATGGGACCAATGGTTAATTTTGAACCTACCAACACAATATCCCCGCAAAAACTTTGCTTACAAAATAAGCAGAAAAAGAATGAGAACTTGAGGAAGAGAGTACTTACTTTTCTACTAGAAAAAGTACTTATTTTTGTTCGCGATGTCCCAAAAGTAATCCTTTATGATTTGGCCAATTACAACCTAAAAAAATAATACCTTTATTTTATTCTAAAAGAGACAAGAAAAAAGTACTTTCAAAATAACTTTTAAAAAGGTTAACAAATTAAAATTGTTCTGAAATCTTATGTAATTGTTGTAAAAAAAGTGTGCATAATAATTAATTTTTCGAAATGTAAGAAAATATTAAATAAAGAGTGCTTTTGCTGCATAAAATCTTTTATATCTCTAACACTTTAATAACAATGCACTATGGGTCAAATGGAAATTATTTTGTGCTACAAAAACATGGTATTCAAACCAAAACCTGTAAGAATTCCATTAGTAAGTGTAACCCTTTTTAAAAAAATGGAATTAAACCCACTAACGACTAATAATTAACCCTTTTTCAACCATTAAAACAAACATAATACATTGTATTGAATTTTTTTTTATTATATTATAACATTTAGAAATTACTTAAATCTAATTTATTTTGTAAATTTAAATCAAAAAGGGGTTCATCCCTTTCCTCAATATCATAAATTTCATTAATTTCTTCGTCTTGGTTGCTAAGCGGAAATTCTTCTATGGATTCGCTGCAACATTATAACTCAATAACTTCAGGTGGAAGTAAATAACGTTTACGCTTTTGTAAGCGTCTAGTTAAAAATGTTGTGGAAGCTAATGGATCTGAAGCATCAACAGCCCTATTAAATACATCTAGCAGGTTATTGGTGCGGCTGTTTTTGCGGGCGTGATGCAACCTAACGCCTTTGTATATTTTGTGATGCGATTCAGAAGCATCTTCTCCAAGAAAACGTATTGTAGTGCGCTGTTTTCTATTATTTATTTTGAGTGTATGAGCACTTTATTGCCGTGGCAGTCATTGGCAACCAGGGATATAGCTTCTGAAAACGGTTTGCTGTTTCAAAGCAACATATTTCCAATTTATTTGAATCGATTTTGAACCGGTAGGATAAGAAAATCAAAAGGATTTTGAATCGAAATATTATATCTTTGTCAAAATCAGTTATTTCAGAAAAAATGTCATTCTCAGTAAAAGCTCGTCGAGCAGTGTTTCCGTCATTTGTGGAACCAAAACCACCTACTCTGGGCATGTCCACGCGAAGTCCAAGTTTTCTCCTCCGCTTCCATTGCAGCCCATTTTTCCCACATTTGAGCCAATTTTACGCAAAAAAAATTATTGTTTGCTTTATATTTTTATCCATTTCATCCAAAATAGTATTAACCCAGCAAAAACTTACATTGAAAAATAATGAGTTAAAAAGCTATTAAAACTACTCTTCACTACTTATACATTGGCATTTTAACTCATTATTTTCACACGGTGATGTCATTGGAGGCAAATACTTTCCACCCTCGCTTACAAATAGGGAGTAAAATAAGTCATTACCACATTCGCTTACAAATGGGGAGTTAAATAAGTCATTACCACGTACGCTTACAAATAGGTACTTCACATTGGTATCAACACAACTGAATTTGTCACACAAATTGTGTTTTTAATTTAATTTACTTTCTAATGCAAAATTTTACTACCCTGCATTAAGGACATCAATTAAGTATTTAAGTTTTTCATCCACAGAAAAAAGTTTTTATCAATTAAAAAAATGGTTCAAAAGCTATTTAAATTTAATTAATATGATAATTGAATCAATTATTTTTTGAGTTAAAAGAAAATTAATAATATAATTTTGATTTAATTAATATTTAAATTGTATTGAAATTAATTTTTAATTAAAATATTAATAAAATATCAAAAAATATTGATTGACTTTTTCGTTTTAAATAAAATACTTTAAACTTGTAGAATTGTTGTTGGGAAGTGTCAATATTTAATTAAATGAATTAACAACACATTGTTTGAAATGGCAAAGTTTTTTGATCATTTTTTTAATTAAAATTAAAAATAGCAATTATTAAAAAATAATATTCACAATTTTACAATTTTTAGTAATCAATATAATCATTTTGGTAATAGGTGCAAAATCAACAAATTGTTTGCTTGATTCTATGAATTTGGAATGAATTCAAATATATCACAAATAGTTTTACATTTACAAGAAAAAAAAAACTCTAGAACAAATATCTATTTAAAATCAATATGTATTAGATTTGTATAAATAAAACCTCAAATGCAGTTTATTATGAATTTATTATAAATTTCGTTAAGAAGCTAATAAACAAGTGCTTATGTATCAGATTATATGTCAGGCATTACTAAACCACTTCTATGTAATGCAGATGGTATACAGTTGTCATTGAAAAGTAAGTGGTTCAGTAATTGCAAGTGATTACCAAGTTTTAGCTGGGAAGTTTGATTTGGTCAACAACGTGTTTGAAAACTACATCAAAATTCTCTTTCTCATTGCATTCTTTTTGCCATATTTCAAACAGATCGTTTTTTTTTTTTTTTTTTTTTTTTTTTTGTTTTGATGCAGAGGTTACCTACATGAAAAGGCATAACTCATAAAGCGCAAATAATCGCAATTTGTCACAAACCAAAATTAACTCATTACATTATATTTAATAAAATTTTTCAATTTGAAAGAGGTCAAATGGGGTCAAAATTTTTAAACGCTTACGGAATGTAAAAGTTTAAAAAAAAAACTGAACCCTTTTAAGGCAATGTTGTCGAATAAGTGCTTTTTAATTATACCGACATAAATATAAAGCTGTTATGATTAAAAACAGTAGAACTTACCTGTCACTTTATTTTTCATAAAAAATTAAAAAATTATAATAAACACAAATCGAGAAAATACAAACTTTAAGTTGACCTTGCACTATTACACAATCTTGCACGTTTGTAGAAAAAATTGAATTGATTGACTTTGACGCACAAATGTGTAACGGTGCTTTCCTTTTACCACAAAAAAAACATCACACGTCTTTATTTTGAAGCATTTCCAATTAAAAAACAACAACAACAATAGTAAAACGCCACTTTGATTTTTTATCAATTTAGCACAGAAAAAGCTGTGATTTGACCTAATGTGCAATGTGTGGATTAATATATGTAAATATACGGGCCTGTCACAGATATCAATTTCGATCGGAAGTTTTTTTAATTCCGAGAAAGCTTCTTCAGAAAACGAAAACCGATAAATTTTCTCGGAATGAAATCACTTTAAATTTTTCGATCGAAAAAAGATTTTGTTTTGGTTTGAACAATATTGCCACATTTAACTTAAAATAACAAAATTAAAATTTTTCGGAATTACGATAATCGATCGAAATGAAAATACGGATTCAAAACCGTTCCGAACAATTTCTGTGACAGGCCTGAATATGTTCTTCAAAAAAAAAACGTAAACATTAGATTGATATCACTAATAGTATTCTTATTACGAAAATATATTGTGTTGGTAATTTTGGAACATATTTATGTATATCGATGCCTTACTTTCTCAACCTCGTATCTTAAAAAAAATACGGTTTGGACATTTTCATATAAAACGATTGTTTTTTTGTGTTCTATTACTGCAACAACTTATTATTTCAATACTTTGTCTCAATTCTGTAAATATTAATAAATTACAATAAAATAACTTTGGACCAAATTAAATCTAAATACCAACACAATAAGATGGTTTATGGTAACAAGGACTCTATTCCGCAAAGAAGCTTGTATGGGGCCTATGTGAAATGATGAACCAATTCTCACCATTTTCAACAGGCCTTTTGGCAATTAGAACTTATGCACCAAATTTGATCAAATTATCTTCAAAATTGCGATCTGTCCTTGCGCATAAGATTGACATGGACTGACAGATAACCAGCCGTACCGACGGATGTTGTTAGATCGATTCAGAAAGAGGTTATGAGTCGATTGATATTTTATCTGTTACACACATCAGAATAAACGCATAATACCTTCTTCACTATGATTATATAAATATATTCAGTTAATTTAACATAAATTTTTTTTTTTTTTGAAAGTTGAAGGAAGTTTATAAAAAAATGTGATTTGGATAAATGTTCATTAGCTTCTAACGGGTATTATTTATAAAGGTATAAAACTTTAAGTTGGCAAGACTTATTTAACTGGCAGCCATTTTACCACCTGTCAAGTGATTTATATTTAGTTTGGGTTGGCATTTCAACATGTGCAAATTTATTTTGAAAATCATGGTTCTGTTCGAAATACGTATCGCGTGAATTTTGTTAAGCTATGAACTTTATCGTTCACAGCTTTGTTTGGTAAACAAAATTCTACATCAGTAATTGCTAAAATTACTCCTTTAAGTATCTCACGGCTGTGAGCGGTCAAATTCAAATAAATTTTCAAAATTTATAGTACCTCGGTAAACATTGTGATATTTCGCGGCTAGTATTTTTGTTAGGCTTTCCAAAAGAAAGATATTTTGATGGAGCCATTAATTTCAAGTGTTTGCTTGGATACATTTTTTCGAACTATTTATAATATTTTTTTTTAAAGTGCTACATAAATAAGCTCATTCTATATATGTATACATTAAGTTTCAAAAATTTAAGGGCGAGATCGGGCAAATTTTATTTATTGCTCTTCTAATATGAGATTTTAGTTTATATATCACATGCAAAAAATTTTACATTAAGGGGGAAAGATCAGGAATGGCATAAGCGGTGCTCAGAATTTGATTTCGGATTAAAAATAGTCACAAATGGCAAAAATGAATCCATAGAGATGCTATGAATAACGATATGCAATATGTTATGATCGGATTACAAATAGCGATGCAATGTACAAAAAATTAAAAAAATATAAAATTTTTAATTGTTCCTGACTAACCCTTATCCTAGGGGGTAACTGGCTTAACTTAATTTTTAGAACGATTCTAATGCATGTGTATGCATGCCAGTCCACATACATAATTTTTCCCTTCTTTTTAATTAAAAAAATACTTTCTATCAATTTTATTTCAAAAATCATTTTTTTACTAAATACTGTATTGGTATTACAAAAATTATAAAAATATCGCTGAGTTAATCCTTAGTTTATCTTTGTTTCAACCCACTGTGAAGAGTGACCCAAAGGAAGCGAAGAGGTTAAAATGGTTTATAACACCATTGATGATTTTCTTTTACTCATTCAGATTGTGGTAAAGATCACTGGGGTAATTGAAAATGAATAGGAACTATAATAATAAAAATATATTTTGAAAACATACGATGAATTGTGTTACCACCACTCAAATTGATTTATTACATAAGATTTGTCTCACATCGGAATTCGTGCAGCCATTGTTGTACTTTTTCGAACTCTCAATTTAAGTGTACGAGTGTGAAAATAATACACCAAAATCAACTTTTTAGACTTACATTTTGATCCCAACTTATCTACTTCACTGATGGAAAAGGCGTCTTTACGCTGATGTATTTTGACATCAGTACTATGACAAGTGTCTGCGTTTTTGACCTCATGAAACTTTACATCACTGTGATGTCAGCATTAACATAACTTGGCCAAATTGTCATAAGGGTCAACAATTTTAATTATGTCATCAATGGGAGAACACATTGGCATCACAGAAATGACGAATTATAATCGGTTTTATAAAGCATGTCATCAGTGCGATGACAAACTGGCATCAAATTGAGTCATTGTAATTGACCTTAAGTCAAATTCTTTGTTTACTTAAGGTGTTATGATACTTGCTATTTTTTGTATTTTTTCTATACTGGAGAACAGTGCAAATATATTTGCATAGGAAAACTGACTAAGTGTAAAGAGTTTGATTATACCATAAAAAATCTTGAAATGTCAAAAAAATATACCTGTGTTATCGATAAATAATCTTAGACTGTCAAAAAAAATATAAAAATTTGTAACTTAAAATTGACATTTCCTGATTAAATGTTAGCACTGCTGCTAACTTTTTTTAGTTTTTGATCGAAAGTAGCGGATTTTAACTTTTTTTTTGCGATTTATAGCTTTTTGACGGTTTTTGTGGGAACAAAACGTTGGCAATATTGTTTGTTTTGTTTACATATTGCATTTCTTGTTCTTTCTCGCATTTGTTGTTTCATTCAGTCAATCCTAAAAAAATCCAATACAAAAAATAGCAAGTATCATAACACCTTTACCCGTTACACATGTTTGTTTCACTTTTGTTGTATTCCACCCTTTGCTAACGGAAGAACTCTCAATTACAGGACACCAGCAGCATGTCCGATATGGTTTTCGTAATAGTTCTACTTGAAACATTTGATGTATTTAAATAAATAATTAAAAAAATAGAATATGGGAATTTTTGCTTCTAATTTTACTTTTTAAACATGAAAATAATGTTAATAATATATTATGTCATGATATATTATGTCATCGCACTGCGGACAGTTTGTCATTGCCCTGATGATATATTGTCAGTGTGCTGATGACATCATACATTATGTCATCGCACCGATGACAGTTTGTCATTGCACTGATGACAGTTTGTCATTGCACTGATGACAGTTTGTCATTGCACTGATTACAGTTTGTCATTGCACAGATGACAGTTTATCATCACACTGAGGACATTGTATATTTTGTCATCGCACTGACGACAGTTTGTCATCACACTGATGACAGTTTGTCATTGCACTGGTGATAGTTTGTCATTGCACTGTTGACAGTTTTTCATTGCACTGATGACAGTTTGTCAATGCACTGATGACAGTTTGTTCTTGCACTGATGACAGTTTGTCATTGCACTGATGAAAGTTTGCCATCACACTGATGACATGGTATATTATGTCATCACAATGATGACAATTTGTCATCGCACTAATGACAGTTTGTATGTACTGATGTCAAAGTAAATCAGTGTTATGACGCCTTTTCTATCAGTGTACACAAAATGTGGCGTCGAATTTATGTCAATGTAGTCATAGCATAGATGACGCATTAAATATGACAACATTTTAGGATGACATTCGTCATTGAATTGAGGTCACTTTTTGATCTCATTGATGCCATTTTTAATAACACTGATATCACAATTCTGATGATAGAGCATCAACAATATGAAGACGCATTTTTCTATGAGTGTATATAAAATTCAAAAATTTTTTAAAATATACTATGAGATTTGCAATTGACTTACACTTTTTTTTATAAAACAATTTGATTTTCTAAAGAAGACCGTATTTTATTTACTGCAACTAAATACTCATTGTCATTCTCTGGTCGCAATAGTGCCTACATTAAATGTGCTGTGTGTGACCAAATCCTTTTTTTTAACTTCCCTACAAATATTTGTCAGTATGACTAAATAAATGCATTTTAGTTCTTAGATTTGGAGAACCTCTGCTTCTGATATTTTTTTAAAATATTTTTCAATATAAAGAACTTGAAATAGCTTCCTTTTTAACTTTAACATCTAAGTTTCAACGAAGTGTTAAAATAAATAATTTTTATTAAAATATAAAGACACTCAAAAACAGTTGGCAGCGCAATCCTTTGAAAATCAACGAAGAAGAAGACCGTATTATGAAGTAATAGTAGGAGTTGATGTGGTATCTGTAGTCTATTATATAAAGTGGCTTTTCATACAAGATTCCATATCTTTCATTAATTTATTCCTGGCCATTTGCTTAAATAAACATTTAGATCCAAAATTGTGTTGTAAAAGATGAGAAGAAAGCCAACATAATGATACAAAATTAAGATACGAGTGAGTAGAAATAATAATAAAAGTGTTGCAATTCATAGTTTTCATACAATTTGCCATAGAACATTTAGTCGAGAGTGGGTGACCGAGTGTGTGTGTGGTGTGTGTGTGTAGGCAGTGATGTGTAAAGTGTTTGTAGATTCTTAATAAACTCATCTAAAACATTGCTTTTTTATGAAAGGAGAGTTGTGTGCTTTTCATATGAAGATATATGGATTTATGTAAAGGACAGTTCGAAAAGTAGACACATTTTTCTACACTCAAGGTTGCGAAATTGAATACTTTTTACAGATTAAAAAAAAAAAAATAATAATAATAATAAAAAAGAATTAAAGCTAATCTAAGCAACGCATATAACAGGGTCCGTCACTTATGTTTCGGTAATCAGAAAGGATCAAATTTATTATCACTTTTTAAGTTAAACCACTTACTAACTAAAACGGTGGAGTGCAATAATGCCTTACGAAATAAGGCCTTTAAGGCTTTATTTCACTAAAACGGTGGAGTGCAATAATGCCTTACGAAATAAGGCCTTTAAGGCTTTATTTCACTTTCAAAGTGCAATAAAGCCTTTTTGCAAATAAAGGCCTTATTTCTCAATTGAAAGTGAAATAAAGCCTTAAAGGCCTTATTGCACTTAAAATTTTTTTTTTTTAATAAAGCAATAAAAATTTTTATTTTTCTTATATTTTATTGAAAAATTATAAAAAAATTTCATTTTAACAAAAATTAATAGAACATTAATAATTAATCCAACTTCTGGAAACGAAATGAATCTCACCAAAATGAGAAAAAAAGAAAAAAAAGCATACACAAATATTAATTTAACCGCAACAATATTGAAAATCTTCACTTAATAAAGTTTTTCTGCGTGGCGGCCTGCGGCCGATCTTAGGGATTTTCTCCTCCATAGGACGCGGCAGGTGGCTTCGCTGAATAAAGTTTCCTTGCGCGCGTCACACTACGGAAGATAATGAGACGCGCGCAGGAAAACTGTGTTCAGCGAAGCCACCTGCCGCGTCCTATGGAGGAGAAAACCCCTAAGATCGGCCGCAGGCCGCCACGCAGAAAAACTTTAATAAGTGAAGATTTAGGTGGCAAGAGAATCAAAAAATATAAAATAAAGGCTTTATTGCACAATTGGCTAAATTTAAATAAAGGCCTTATTTCACTTTCAAAGTGCAATAAAGCCTTTTTGCAAATAAAGGCCTTATTTCTCAATTGAAAGTGAAATAAAGCCTTAAAGGCCTTATTTCGTAAGGCATTATTGCACTCCACCAACTAAAACACCTTTAACTAAGTTTGAATAAGATCAAAGTGACCTATGATAGCAGTAATACCAATTTTGCCAAAAGCAGGGAATACTCCCTATTTCTGGCATCACTATTTGTACTCTACATTGGCAGCCTACACAGAAAAAAGTGTTTTATCAATTAAAACAATGGTTTAAAAAGTATTTAAATTTAATTAATGTGATAATTGAATAAATTATTTTTTTAGTTGAAAGAACATTAAAAATTTAATATTGATTTAATTAACATTTTAGTTGTTTTGAAATAAATTTTCAATTAAAATTTTAATTAAATAACAAAAAATCTAAATTAACTTTTTTCGTTTAAAATAAAATAATTTAAACATGTAGAATTGTTGCTGCGCACTGTCAATATTTATTTAAATAAATTAACACATTGTTTGAAATGGCACAGTTTTTTGATCACTTTTTTAATTAAAATTAAAAATATCATTTATTGAAAATATTTTTTCAAAATTTTAAGATTTTTAGTAATCAATATAATCATTTCGTAATATGTGCAAAATTATTAATTTGGAATAAATTTGGTGATTGGAGAAATTTAAAAATTTTTTTTGTGTAGGAAAAATCGGTAAGATTTTTTAAAATGTTTAACCCCAGAAATCTTTAACTCTACCCCTTACGTTACAGTACCCATCTTTTTCTCAAGACTTTGTCTTCATGATGGCTCTTAATGCGGATTAGGGCAAAATCAGCTGGCGCAAAACGCTGCCATTTCGTCGGAGGCATCAAAAATGGGCCTTTTCCTGTTAAGTCTGTTATCAAATCTAGCAAAAAATTTTTTTTTTATATTATATCTTTAAAATTTTGAATTTTATACCACTGTGCAAATTTAAAAAAACTTAAAGATCATAGCTACCAACTAAATCCAAAGAGTTCCTTATTGCAATAAAGCTCATGAATGTCAATAATTTTAAGAACTTTTGAGTTTGCTCTCGTAACTTAACATATTCATGGGTTTTAGTTAGATTGTATTATTTTATGATTATCCACCCATGTATGAATAGTGTAGGCGAGGGAGAGAGTGAATGTTTGTTTTGCCATGTTTATTTTGCGATATGAGGACAAGGTCTACGAAACCACTAACCACCTCATTTGAAAGAGTACTTTTCTTTTCATTATTATAATGGTCTATGTATGGACTTGTGTGCGAGTATTTGTAACGGTATGTTTGCTTAAAGTCATACAAAAGGTATGATAAGTGTTAATGAATATCGTACATACTCCTACCAGTGCGAATTCAACTACGGCCTCTTATACAAATAACAAACTATTTGAAAATATAATCATGACCGAGATAAGATTTTAACATCGAGTTTAATTTTATATACAAAGATAAAATCTTTCAAAGACTTTATAAATACAAGTTTCAATCACATTTTTCACAAAAAATTTAAAGCCGAGAAGAACGCATTTAATGAGAAAAATAATTTTTGTTTTTTGTTTATATAAGCTGTAACTATTATAGTTTCCAAGAAAAACGCATTTAAAGTTTTTCATATAAAAACATGAAAAATATATATTTTTATAAGTGATAACAGATTTTGCTTATTTAAGCTCTAGCTCTTCTAGTTTCCAAGAAAAACGCATTTAAAGTTTTTCATATAAAAACATGAAAAATTTATATTTTTATAAGTGATAACAGATTTTGCTTATTTAAGCTCTATCTCTTCTAGTTTCCAAGAAAAACGCATTTAAAGTTTTTCATATAAAAACATGAAAAATATATATTTTTATAAGTGATAACAGATTTTGCTTATTTAAGCTCTAGCTCTTCTAGTTTCCAAGAAAAACGCATTTAAAGTTTTTCATATAAAAACATGAAAAATATATATTTTTATAAGTGATAACAGATTTTGCTTATTTAAGCTCTAGCTCTTCTAGTTTCCAAGAAAAACGCATTTAAAGTTTTTCATATAAAAACATGAAAAATATATATTTATATAAGTGATAACAGATTTTGCTTATTTAAGCTCTAGCTCTTCTAGTTTCCAAGAAAAACGCATTTAAATATATATTTTTTTATAAGTGAAAACAGATTTTGATTATTTAAGCTCTAACTCAGAATTAAACAAATTTCAAAGCAGGCCTTCAATGAGGCCTGAAGTAAGAAGGTCTTCGGAATTTTCCCGCTGGGTTGTTACGCGACACCCCCACAAGTAAAAATTATATTTTATTTGCTGATTTATTTTGAGCGCAGTTGTGGTGTTGTGTTTTAACATAGCCCAGTAAAAAATGTGTGCCAAAAGGAGCAGGTTTTATGTATGAATTTATACCTCAAATCGCTTCAAACCTGCTGATGGGATGCCTGATTTTTGTATGGGGTGTTCCCGGTTTGGAGGACTATTTTTTCCTGACAATAAGCGCTTCTTTTAACATAATAAAACATGCAAATAAAGCACTCCTAAAGTGCTTTTTTAAGGACTAAATATATTAACATATACATTAATGTTTTGCTTTTGCTGGCTTGAATGCCTTTTTTCAAGCATTTTCGAAAACCATAATACAGCAGTCCCTCGATTTACGTCGCAGTTGGTTCCAGAAATTGACGACGCACAGTGGCGCCCGTAGAGCAAGCGAGGTTGCAAAAATCAAAATTTTCATGAGTGCCGACGAAGTTTTGAATAAACCCATGTTATAGGAAACATTTTAACGATTTCAAATATGCCACTCTTAATAATATCACATTTTTAGTTTAGAAGATATAACCGTTCAAAGTTGACCGACTTTCGGTTTTCAAAAAAACACACAATTTTTAGTCAATTTGTTGCGATTTCAGGTGTAATATCACGAAAAATAGGTAACGAATCGCCTTATTTTTTGTTTGTATTGTTTGATATATTTATTAAATGTATAATGATAAAAAAAAATTAACTGTTTGCTTTGTGTTTCTCCTGGTAAATCACTATTTAAAAACTATCCGTTTTTTCACTATTTTTCAACTTTGACGGAAAATAAAAAAAAACTATATTTTTCTATATTTGCCATACGTGCAAAACCTGTTCTTTGATTATTTCTTTACATAATTCAAAAGGTTTTATCTGCCCGTACGTGCCCGTTTGGCTTCTAGAGGTAAAAAAGTTCAAAAAGACATGGTTGCAGAAATTGTATGGCGTCCATCCCTTATATGTTTTGACTGACAGTAGTTTGATCTAATAGTTTGAAAAAAACTACTCATTGAAATTAGAAGGTACGTACCTCACATAAACAATACTTTGGCGTACAAATGGTCAGGAACAATATTGACTTATGGTCCCTACAGGTAGGCACAAATCTTATTTGGACACGTGCATAATATCAAAATTGCATTATTCAGCCTAAATCCATATGTATGCAGGGAACAGGTAAATTTTTAGGCATGGTAGCATAAGCCTATATATTGCAAAATAAGCATAATGCCTGGATTAGTCTACGCCTGAAAGTTGGCGCAACAATTACTGAAACCATTAAACAAATTAAGTACTGAAAACATGGCGTTGAACAATTTAAAATTATTTGAACTGTTTAGAAAGTCAACCACACCAAAGTTTTTCACGGAAGTGAAAATTCTTCCTGAGAAGTTGACATTGATGAGCAAATGGGGCTGCGATGGATCATCCGGACAAAGCGTTTATAAGCAAAGGATATCTTCCGATGACGCTACAATATCGGACGGAAATATGGTTTATGGCATCTGTTGTTCCTTTGCGGAAAAAACCAGATGATTCCTTACACTGGAAAAATCTACGTCCGTCATCAGTGCATTATTGCCGACCAATAATGTTTCAGTTTGCAAGGGAATCGGCAGAACTCATAAGGACTACGGTGAAGGACATTGAAGAATAAATAAGCAAGATTAAGCCTACAAAGCTGCAAATTGGAGAAGGAAAATATATTGAATGCAATTACGAGTTCCACCTGACCATGGTTGACGGAAAAGTCGTAAACGAACTGACAGGAACAACCTCAACAATGTCATGCCCGATTTGCAAAAAGAGTCAGAAGAACTTTTTTCAATTCAATTCAATTTATTTCATATATAATATGTTACATCTCAATTTTATATAATTAGTTGTAAAGAGTTTAAGATTAGTATTTTTTCTGCTTAATTATAATATATTTCAATTAGTTATCATATACATATATATAGACTGAATTATATTGGAGGTAAAAATTTAGCAAAAACCTATTTAAACCCCTTTTTTCGTTTTATTTTTATATTTTTTTTATCGATTTTATATTATTATTTGTCAGAAGAACTTTGGTGATTTAAACGATTCTACAAATGAGGAGAATTACGAATATGGAATGTCACCATTGCACGCAAGAATAAGGTTTATGGAATTCTTGCTAAAACTGGCATATACCCTACCACAAGAGGAGCAAAACTTCGATGAAAATACATCAATAAAGGATAAGGAAAAGATCAGAAAGAAGCAAATACAGGATGCTTTTTTTAAACAAGTTGGACTAAAAGTAGACTGTCCCAAGCACGGATACGGTAACTCAAACGACGGAAACACTTCTAGGAGATTTTTTGAAAATGATGAGGCAGTAACTAGAATCACTGGAATTGACAATCAAATCGTGAAAAGATTGGGAACGATCTTGGATGTTTTAAACTGCAAAGGAAATGTCAATTCTACAAAATATGGAGAATATGCGTCGAAAACTGCATCTCTTTTAGCAGAAATATATCCACAGAAGAAGTTAACCCCGACCGTCCATAAAATATTGGCGCATTGCAAAGATATAATTGAGTACCAGTCTTTGCCAATTGGAGAGCTTTCTGAAGAAGCACAGGAGTCTCTTAACAAATTTTATAAAAAATATAGATTGCAGAACACATTCAAAGCATCAAGGGTAAGGCAAAATAAGGACCTCTTCAACATGTTGGCAGCATCTTCCGATCCACTTATTTCTTCCCTGCGGCATGTGAAGTCACGAATAGAGTTACAAAATAATTATAGTTTAGAAATGGTTAGTCTTTTAGATATACCTTCTCTTACGAATTGTGATGAATATTTTACAGAAAATTGAAAAAATAAATTTAAAAAAAAAAATAATTTTTTTTTTAATTTGTTGGGTAATAATTTAAAACATAAAACCCTTAAGAAAAAAAATATAAACAATCTAAAAATGTAAAAATAATTTTTTTTAGTTACCATAAAATTGATTTTTCTACTAATTTTAACTTTGATAACCCATAAGTAGGCCCCTACAAAGCGTAGCACCCTTTCCAAACGCTCATTTCATAGGCTGAACAGTTATCTATCATATGCTGTTAAAACTGTTCAATTATCTTATTCGGTTCAAAAGATATGATTTTTGCAACGAAAAAACTCAAATGGCGCCACTGTGCGACGTACCTCGAAACAAAGTAAATTGAATTTACACCGCAAGAAAAAAATATGTTATGAGGTTAAGATTCATGTAAAAGTTCTTTATGACGAATACCACGTTTTGCCATGACATAGAATCTATCGTTAAAGTGTTGTTTTCGCTTAATTTTGTGTCAATACCAACATTTATAAAAAATTTGTGTGGGAACTTTGGTCAAATATGGACCAATTCCAATATAATTTTTTAAGATGATTTAAATTGCAATGAAATAAGTTTGGAGCAAATTTAAGCTAAATACCAACACAATAGTGCGTTCATGGGTACATATACTCAATTCCAAAAAAAAAAACCTTGTGTGGGGGCTATGTGAAATTATGAACCGATGCTCACCATCTTCAAATGGGATGTATGCAAAATTTAATGAAATTATCTCCAAAATAACGAACTGTAATTTGCGTACAATTTTACCATTCACAGCCTGCAAGCCATCCGAAAGAACGGATATCGTTAGATCTATTCAAAAAGTGATTCTTAGCCGATCGGAATGCTCAAGTAGGGTCTAGGACCAATATTTTAAGGTGTTACAAACATTAGCACAAACGCATAATACCCTTTCCACTACATATTCAGCCCAATTATAAATACAAATTCCCGCGGAGTTTTTATAAGTGATGACAGATTTTGCTTATTTAAGCTCTAGCTCTTCTAGTTTCCAAGAAAAACGCATTTAAAGTTTTTCATATAAAAACATGAAAAATATTTATTTTTATAAGTGAAGACAGATTTTGCTTATTTAAGCTCTAGCTCTTCTAGTTTCCAAGACAAACGCATTTAAAGTTTTTCATATAAAAAAATGAAAAATATATATTTTTATAAGATTTTGCTTATTTAAGCTCTAGCTCTTCTAGTTTCCAAGAAAAACGCATTTAAAGTTTTTCATATAAAAAAATGAAAAATATATATTTTTATAAGTGATAACAGATTTTGCTTATTTAAGCGCTAGCTCTTCTAGTTTCCAAGAAAAACGCATTTAAAGTTTTTCATATAAAAACATGAAAAATATATATTTTTATAAGTGATAACAGATTTTGCTTATTTAAGCTCTAGCTCTTCTAGTTTCCAAGAAAAACGCATTTAAAATTTTTCATATAAAAACATGAAAAATATATATTTTTATAAGTGATAACAGATTTGGCTTATTTAAGCTCTAGCTCTTGAATAGTGATTCCACGCTTTTTGCTTATAAAACATAAGCAAATGAGGCGACGTAAATCGCATGACGACGCAAATAGAGTTAATAAGGCACAAAAAATGTGAAGACGCAAATCGAATGGCGACGCAAATCAAATTTAGAAGTCACACAAAATTTGGCGACGCAAATCGAAACAACTTTATTCGAGGTGACGTAAATCAAGGGATTACTGTTTTTATTTATTTTTTGGGCTTTAAAACCTTCTTCGTTGTCAGCACTAAAATATCAGCTTTCTTGTATATTTTCTTCGTTATCATTTACTGCTGTATAAGAGCTCTTTTATTGAAGCGCTCGATTATGTGCTTTTTCTTTTAAGTGCTTCAAAAAACACAAATTTTTTTTACTGCGAATTTTGTTTATTTTTAACTTTATTATCCCCCATAATATGGTTACTTACAAGCATTACCATTGTCAGAATCCAACCATAGTATGTTGATCTAAGAATATGGCAAACTCCTATTCGAGTTCTTTTCGTGGTATTTTCTTCCACTTTGGGTTGGTAACATTTTCAATTTAGAAATTATGATTAAATGCTGAATAAAATTTTGATCAAAAATATATAAAAAAAATAATAATTCGAAATTATTCAAATTTTTTTTTTGTTGTTTCTATTTTCCTGACAAATTTCTTTGAAATTCTTTTGAAAAATACAAATTTATTGCTTGTGGTTAAAACTTTTCACCCCGCATTCCTTTGCCACAGAAATAAAAATAGGAATGAGTAAGTGAAAAAAAAATAAACCTCAAAAACAAATTTCTTCTTAAACAGACAAATAAAATTCCTGCCAATCTGTCTGTCTGCCAAAAACAAAAGCACTGGAATGATGAAAAGAAAGACGCGAAAACGTAAGCATGTTCTTTGTACTCAGTTCCTTTTCCACCTCCTGTGTTCAGACAAAAATATGTATGTTAACTGCAGAAGATAAATGACATGCCATTACCGTATAATCAGTTAAATTGAATTTCAGATTTGCTGTTGTGGGTTTGGCACAAGGATTCTGAGTACAAAAACGGAAATTGAAATTATTGGCATTTTGTTATCATAAATTATTTTTCTTTGATTAGTTTTGATTTTTAGGGGAAAATGAAAAATGTGTTGGAAATTTTTAAAAGTATTAAGAAAACTTAAAAGGTTGAGGTACAAAGTCTAATTGGGTTTTTTCAATAAGCCAAACTAATTAGGTAGTTTTATAGGGTATTGTTGATAATACCAAATTGTTTATAATACCAGAGCAGAGATGGGCAAATTCTTAATGGCTCTGCTTAAAGAACAACGTTTTGTTGCGCGACTCATATAAAATCAAGTTATTATCATTCGATATTTCAAAAACTTGAGTTAATCATTAATAAAAAATTAAAATCATTCGTTTAATTATTTAATTCATTTACTATTGATAAAAAAAATTATATAAAATTTCCTTCACATATTTTTTTTATCACAATTGTTTCAAATTTTACTACAATGGCGCTATTTGTTACGGTTTTAAGCGCACTAAAGTGTTTTCACAGAGTGATCTTCATAAAATTTAATACGACATTAAGTATGACTTCTGGTCATATAAATCGCTTTTGTTCAAAATTAAATAACGATATGCTTATTCCGCCATCCAATTTATTTAATGCCAGTTTTTATAACAAAATTTTAAATTTTTTTTAGGGAGGCTGTTTCACAATGGGTTCAATAACACTACTAAACCGACGGTATTGGATTTCAATCCCAAACTGCTTAGGATAGAATAAGTGCGGTTAATGAGGTATCGACTGGTAATGTGGTACAGTGCCTTTTGTTCTTAAACTAACAAATCAAGCCTAATGAAACCACTAAATGGTTTGGCGCTCTCAAAAAATAGCTGTGTAGTCCACTTCTTTTGTAAGCTATTAAAAAATAAGTTTTGGTTTTAAAGGTGCATTCTTAAGTTCTTTAGCGTAAAATTAAAGTAATTGGTACGTACACTGAACCAAATTTCACCCGTCATATTAACTAAAATAATTAGTAAACCCTCAACTAAAAAAATAGTTTAATTAACAGAATTTTTCCTCAACTATAATCAACATTTTTTCAAATACACAAATTTTCTTCCAATCAACATAATGGTTTTTCAATCTCTTTGAAAAATAAAAACTTGGACCCCTGTAGTGGACATACGTTTAAAACTAGAATAAGTGCGGGTAATGTGGTTCAGTGCATTTGTTCTTAGACTAAAAAGTGAAGCAATCTAATAGTGCATTTACACCTACACCATAAACAGGTTATAAGTTGTTTATGAAGATAAACTAGTTTAAGAAACTTGTTTATCCATACAAATTATAAACACGTTTGTAACTAGCTTTTGAGATAAACTAGTTGCAAACAACCAGTTTTTGTTAATGCAACTCTGTTCTTTTCAAATTTTGCTCTGGCAACGCTAGTGATATTTGACATTTCATAAAAAAAAAAAATTAAGTTAAAAAAGTTTGCGTTAAAAAAAGGAACACATCAAGAAAAAGTTTAAAAAAATTAATTGAAAATTGTTTTGTATAATATGGATAACGAAAATAAAAGGTATGTTTATCGTATGTATAAATGTACGTGCACCAACGTTTTTAAGTTTTTTTTTACTGAAGTCAGCTGTTTTGTGACACGGCTGTTAAACTGTTAACTGTCAAAACTGCTGATTTAAACGATATAGTTTATGAAAGTAGTTTACGATCATAAACTAGTTTGAAAATTACAAGTGTAAATGCATTATAAAGGGCTTAAAAATTAAGAAAGGTTGATCTGTGTTATTTTGGCAAGTCATTCTAAGAGTCAGCAGCAAAAAATTCGAGTAGCTGATTAGTCAATTTTTTTTTGTATGATGTTAAAAAATAAGTTTTTGTTTAAAAGGTGAATTTTGAATTTCTTAAGAGTAATATTAAAATCATTGATTGGTGTGTACCAAATAAATGAATAAATGACTGCTCTACAGCTGTACTAAATATTTTAAAATAAATAAATATCTGGCATAAGGCCAAGTGCACCCTTTGTGGTAGGGATGGGCAAATTGAAAAAATATATTGATATATATCGTATCGATAGTTTTTAAGAGAATCGATATTAATTAATTACAAATATCGATATATCGATGTATCGAACGTATTAAGCTGAAACTAATACCAAATTTCAATACATATTTACATTTGTACAAACATATTACATGTAATTCCATTCTAACTTTTTATTGTTTCTTTTAATTTCAAATTTATTGCCTATCCCTTGATTTCGAGCGAAACTTTCATTCGCTTAACTTTTTTTTAACCAAAACCCAATTTTATAATCTAGTTTTTAAGGTAAGTTATGCGAACGAAGTTTTCGTTTGAAATGTTCGTCTGAGGGTCCGGCAGTTAATTCTACAATAAAAATAATTTAAAAAAAAGTAAAGAATACAAAAAAAATTTGATTTATTCGCCATATGAAATCTAAAAAAAAAAAATTAATTGGGATTATATAATGCCGGATTATATACTGCCGGTAAACGATACTTGTAACACATACTATACAAGTAAACTGTGCAATTTTTTATTTTTAATATATAAGAACATGTTCAAATAAAAAATAAAAAAACAAAATATTTTTTTTTATTATTAACATTCCAACTTTTATGAGTCTATTGCTGCTAATACGCCATAATTAAGGCGATTCTTTGCATAATTCTAGGAACCCTTTTCAGAATATCTTTTCCGCGCTTATTTTTTTGTTGTCATCCCTTAAAAAACCGAGACAAAACTGAACTGTGTAATCTATGAAAATGTACAATGGAAAAGCGCCGTTATTGTCTTAATATTAGTTAAAAAAAACATATGATGCAATTCTTAAAAAAAAAACAGTATTTTAAGCAGTTGAGCAACGGTTAAAATGATGAATTTTATTATATAGAGATCTTAAAAATATCGAATTCGAT
Organism: Pollenia amentaria; assembly: GCA_943735925.1. Classification (NCBI taxonomy): domain Eukaryota; kingdom Metazoa; phylum Arthropoda; class Insecta; order Diptera; family Polleniidae; genus Pollenia; species Pollenia amentaria. The sequence goes on along the minus strand of OX031010.1, from coordinate 173,017,812 downwards.
AGTCGTATTTAAATATCGATGTATCGATATAAGGGTATTTTTAATATCGGCGATATATATCGAATATAATTTTTTTAAATATCGACATTTTGATATATCGATATTTATTGCCCGTCCCTACTTTGTGGTATACCTTTCAAATAACCCATGATTGAAATTGTGTAATGTATATAAAACGCACCTACTTTTAAAGAAAATACTATGATTTGGTAAAGTAGTTCACTATACCATATTATCAGCATATGGCGTACCTCATTACCTGCACATTTTTTTAACTTTTAGAATTCATATTTTTATCGTGTGAATGCATTTGTAATTATTTTTATGCTGTGGTAACTAGAGATGAGCTATATTTCTGTACCTGCGATTTAATCAAAAGTTACTGAAAAATCACGAATCACAGTCGTGATCAAATTTGTCAAGTAACAGCTACTTGCTAAGTCGTTAGTTTCTCATTTTGTTACATACACAAATTTATGATATATCACTGTTTGTGTGGGTAATAGCGTTTTTTGCATGCAGTAACGAATAATGTTGCTATTTTTTTATTGACGGTAAGAAAACCACAATGTTTTTATACATGATAAAAATACCTTGATAAAATAACTTTATTTGTAAAAATACATGTGTTAGTGCTTATCTTGTTGTTTTTTTAGGTTCTGAACCTATTCACTTGATTCGTGCAATAAAAAATTTAACATTTACTAGAAAATATAGCATAATTGTTTTATTTATTTGATAACTATAAAAGAACTGAAAACTAACAAACCGTGATCACAATCACAGTTTTAAAGAACAGTGATTTTTAAATCACATTCACTAATCACGATGTTTCTTATAAATCACGGGATCGCTCATCACTAGTGGTAACTCTGAGGTATTCACCTATAAAACGAAAGTGCCGTTATTGTTTCAGTACTCAATTTTAGGTGGTGTTTTGCTTAGGTTTTTAAAAAAAAATATCACGACGCAAATTGCAATTTTGGTTTGGTCCCAATGTAAACGAATATTTTTCTTAAAACTCATAAATTTATAGTTAATATATAAAATTGTTATTAAACAAAACAAATTTAAAGTTATTTGTGCTTCGTTTTTCACAAAAATGCATCGTTCTATTATTGGAACAGTAGGACAATAAACTAATGTAAAGTAAGGTAAAACAGTGTGCTTATACTTGTTTTGCTCAAATATGTTATTATTATTAATAATATTATTGTTAAGGAGGGTACTAGCATAACATCTGACTATTTTTATTAAAATCTGATGGCTAGAAAATCGCTTGTGATAATATGGGTTAAAGTCGTGTTTAATGGAACTTGCAATATTCTCTTAAATATCTCTGAAAATTAGGATTTAATATTTTTCACGAATGACATCGTGGAAGCCTAAAATATGTAGCATGTAGATAGGTATGCCCTCAGTAACTATAACCAAAAACCATTTGACGCCAAAACCGCAACTGAGTGTGATTTAAACAGACGTATATGGCTAAATCGACTCAAGAACCCATCATTTTTAAATACTTCATGGGGTCTAAGATGAATATAAAAAAGTTTCACACGAAATGACATACTTAGTATACCCTCATCCGTCCCTAATGTTGGAGCTCATAATAATAATAACAATATACCACCTAAATAAAAGGAAATATATCTCCACATGTTGCAGAAACCCCCAAATCTCTCCCCACAAAAATGTCTTACCAAATGTTAAATGTTTGAAAATGTTAAGATCCCCAATTTGAGCAAAATATTGGCAAAAAGGGTCAGCACGAACGTTCTGGTTCAATGTTCGATTGATGTTTGCGTTCAGTCATTTTTAAAAAAACGCCGAACTTTGTAAACAACTAAAGTTGTACTGGTTTGTAGGAATAACACGACTCAGCACCATATTTATCCAGAAGAAGAGGAAAATAATAAAGCCATTAAAATTTTGTGGATTGAGCTTAATAGATATTAGGATGTTCAATTAATCGGCTTTTTTTGTTCGATTAAACTATTAATCGATATATGGCATTTTTTATTTATTCGATTAAATGAATAAAATTTTAAAATTATTCGATTAATCGAATAATTTAAAATCCAGAAATTTTATAAATTAATAAATTTTTTTTTTAATAATTTATGAAAACAAAATGGTACTTGAGTAAATAAAAATTATTAATTACAAGTACTTATTTTAATATTTTATACACAAAACGGAAAACAAACGTAACAATTCATACTAATTGATAAAACCTTTACAACGATAAAAAAAAATAAGACGTGTTGAGATCATAAAATTTTATATCTACAAGCAATTAAACAGATCTTTTAAAATAATCTTTGAAAAATAAAATGTTGTTTAAATGTTTTGCTTTACTTGAAAGTCACACGATCAAGCTTTGTCCTTCCTTTTAATTTGCTAAACTCTCTCACTTTTTTTTACTAACGCACACTTTTTAAATTGACCACGAGATTGCTCTCGATTTTACCTTTCCATTTGTTGACCAATTTTACATTCAATTTAACAACTGACCACAAATTAACATTGGCGCTTCCTTTATAAAAAATATATTTCTTAAAAAAAAATAAATGTGCAAGAATTAGTATTTTGGTTATTTTATTGTACTGTTAATGGTTTTTAATCCAAATTTAGATATTTTAATTAGGCTTAAGTTCATTGAATTTAATTTTCATTAAATTATTTTTATGAAGACAGGAATTTTACAACATGAAATTAAATAAAATTTTATTGATAATTTTTAATTCTTGACTGCGCTGAGATTTGAACCCACGCTTTCACGGACAGGTTGCCCAGACTAGTTTTGATTGTAACCACACAATCTCTTCAGAGGTGTTTGCTGTTTAGCACTTACCGTCATCGACAACGGATGACTTCAATAGTCAAACATCCATCTTTAAACCAAATGGTATTTCACTTTGGTAGATCTAAATTTGCTTTTGAATGAATGATTATCTTCTATTTTAATTGATTTACATGTTCTTCCTAACTTCTATTTTTTTTTCGTAATTTTTGTCAAAAATTCTTTTTGAAAGAATTCTTCTTGAAATCTTGACAAAAAGTACGAAAAAATAGAAGTTAGGAAGAACATGTAAATCAATTAAAATAGAAGATAATCATTCATTCAAAAGCAAATTTAGATCTACCAAAGTGAAATACCATTTCGTTCAAAGATTGATGTTTGACTATTGACGTCATCTGGCTTCAATAGCCGAGTGAGTAAAGACAGCAAACCCCACTGAAGAGATTGTGTAGTTACAATCAAAACTAGTCTGGGCAACTTGTCCGTGAAAGCCTGGCTTCAAATCTCAGCGCAGTCAAGAAAGAAAAATTATCAATAAAATTTTGTTTAACTTCATGTTGTAAAATTCCTGACTTCAGAAAAATAATTTAATGAAAATTAAAATCAATGAACTTAAGCCTAATTAAAATATCAAAAAAATAAATGTGCATTATTAAAAAAAAATTGTGTTCTAGAAAATTCTTGTCCTTTTTTTTTACAAAATACTTTGAGTCATGCTACTATTTTGAGTTGTTTCTTCGGTGGGGGTAATTTTTAAAATGAAATTGATTATCAAATTGAGTGTAGCCTGTGATACGGCTGTCAATTCAAAGAATTTTGGACAAGCAGTTTTTGTGAACAACTTGAAAGTGATTTGTGAAGGTGTTGCTCCAGGGTGAAAAATATTATTTTTTTCATTTGTTTCAATAATAAGTAAAAATTAACGGAATACTGCATTATTTCAGTAATCAGTAAAAAATTACTAGTTACTGAAAATTTTTTTAGTGAGCAGTACGCCCATGTGTGTGAATTATACACTAAACATGATTTTTTTTTAATTCCAACCGACAGATACATTTGGTTTGTTTATTTGACTTAAAACTTGAAAAAATTATACATTTGACAGAAAAACGATATATGTATTGTTATTCGAATAATCGGCATAAATTCTTCGATTAATCCTTTAATTGAAATCCTTTAATTAATCGAACAAGAATTAATCGGCTTAATACCCTAATAGATATACCACCGTATTCATAAACGGTAATTAAATTTAACAAATGCTTATTAAGTGAAATTTGCATAGTAAATTTGTTTATTAAGCCTTTATTAAATAAAAATATTTTTATGAATACGGAAGATAGAACTTAAAAATACATGAATACTTTTAAAAACCTTAAGGCAGTAGCCAATAAGTACTTATCAGAACCACCGAGGAGCATTTCTAGTGAGTACCTATTGCACAGGGTCTCCACCTGAGATAAGATATAAAATTTGTATATTACCAAACGTCAAATTCAATCGCATAGAGTATTATCTTACGTGTGGACTCTAAAATAGTGTTAGTATTAATATTATAATAAATGTTATGAGACAGTTGATATAAGAAATCTTATAACAATTACCTTATAAGATGAGCGGTCAAAAATACACATACATATACACACATATAAAACATTAATAAGCCACCATTATTAAAATGTGTAATTTATTAATGCAAATAGTGCCAATCTTGTGAAAAGTGTTTAAAAAAACAATATTTTAAATTAAAGAAGTCAAAAAACTAAAAAAAAAAGAAAATAAAAATGATACAAGTTTACTGTCTTGTTTAATATTAAGATTAACATAAAGAAATGTATTCTCTCATTCTGTCGACGTTCTCTCAGATATTATATACGATATTATCTCAGATGGAGACCCTGTGTTAAGTGATGTTGGCCAACTTTATGCTTACCGAATTTACAAGGCACAAATGCAGACAAATGACTTTTCTCCCGCTGTTATTTAAAGTAGTGTATTAAATGTACGGTACACAAATCGCTAACCTTTTCCAAGAAAAGTTATTTTAAGTAATATTTCAATAAAGGTACGGTGCCAGCTCGCTAACCCGAATTAATGATTGCAGACCCTGATTCTGATTAACGAGATATTCGGATTACTGGATGTGCTGTAATTATGTATTATAATTCACTATATTCGAAAATAAAACACAAGCCAGGGTTACAAAACAAATTTATTTTATTCTTAATAATCAAGAATGGCAAAATTAAAGCTTTTTTAAATATAATGTTTTTTTTTAACATATAAAATCCATCCGAACCCGTATCAATAGCTCAGTGAGTACGGAGTTTCTTGAATCAAGCACAGAAAGATTGAGTCAAGTACTATTATTCAATCGCGAAATACTTAACTTATCCATATTCAATTCACGGCTGCCAGATTTGACGATTTTTAGGTACAAAACTGGTTTATTGATGGTTGGACTATTTATAAACTAAATTTGACGCTTTTTCAAATGACAAATTTTATACAAATTTACAAATGTTTTTAATATAATTTCACATTTTATTTTAGATTCTTAGATACACTTTCATTTATAGGAAAGTATATATTTGATCAGTTAGTACTGTTTTATTACATCCATTTTATAACTACTATCTTTAGTCTGGCTTCACGCTATAAAGGTTTTCTTTCAGAAATTCTGAGCTCATTTCAACAGACGGACGGACAGACAGACAAGCGGATTTGAGCTTCCCTTTTTACAAGGAGCCAGAATATATATACTTTATAGTGTCTAAGATCAATATTGTAGAAATTGCGAACGGAATAACAAAGTTATATATGACATTTTACCTTTGGCGAAGGGTATAAAAAGCAGGAAAATAAAAAGTCGGTTTAGCGAGCTTGCAATCAATGCGGACTATAGAGTATATAATACGTCATAAATTCAATTCGGATTACTGGATAATTCGAATTACTCACCTTCGGATTAGCGAGCTGGCACTGTACTTTTTAACTTTTTTTTACAAAAATAAATTTGTGGGGGTAATTACCTGAATTGGGTGTATATTTTACTATCGCTGGCAGAGCGAGGATAATTTCTTTTAGATATAAATCACGGGTTGTCTGAAATTCTTTCGTTTTAAAATAAATAATATAAAGATTTGATTTCGGGGCTTAAATTTATACTAAAGGGTGGTCCAACCAAAACGCACGAAGTTTTCAGAGAATTATCTTAATATTTTTTAATATGATAGAAGGATCTATGAAAATTAACAAACCGCGGCTTCAGTGGCATACCTCTATCCGATGGTCCATACTTTCAACGACTCTGAGACATATTGAGGTTCAATGTCTTTAATGTTCCGAATTCTTTCATCCTTTAGCTCTTTAAAATATCCCCAAAGAAGGAAGTCCCTACGGTGTCATATCACATGATCGTGGCGGCCAATTAACATCGCCACGACGATAGATAACGCGGCCATTGAATTTCTCGCGCAAAACAATCATTGTTTCGTTGGCTGTGTTGGAAGTGGCACCATCCTATTTGAACCACATATCGTTCAGGTCCATATCGTAAATTTTTGGCCACAAGAATTTCGTTATCATCTCGCGATAGCGAACACCATTTACGGTTCTTGACGAACAACAGCAATTTTTTCCTCAGAAAGAACTGGCCGAGCATGCACAGGTGTTTTCACTGTTCCTACAGACCTGGTTTTTTTCTGAAATTTGCGCACAATTTTCCCGATTATTTTGGCCAAAATAATCTTCTTCGTATAATTACAGCCGCTCCCTGGTATGTCAAAAACTCAAATATCTACAAGCATCTCAACGTGCCATTGGTAAAAACTATGATTGCAAAATACGCAGTAAAATAATTAAAAAGGCTTGCACTGCACCCAAATCCACTAGCTCGAAATATTTTAAATGATGGCGGCCACACTCGCTTAAGGAGAAGAGACACTGCAGTACTCACCCAATCAATAGAGCGATAAACACCTAATTATATGAACAGAAACCGTGATAAGAAAAATTCTTGCCGGGCACTGACACGACATGAATTAAAGTATTAGAATACGATTTGGTTACTTATTGTTAGTTCATATTTAATACATGAAGATTCAATAATGAAACTCTGGAAAAAAAAATTTTCCCGATTGTGGACAGATTTGGTCGATTATGCTGACCAAAAAAATCACAAAGTGCACGAAATGCATTTTGATTTGAACTCCTTTTTTTTAATTATATACCTCTACATGTTTGAATTTGTCAAACACTGAAACAAGGAAATGTCAAATTAAGTGGGGCAAAAAAACTTGAAGTTAAGGTGTGAGTCACAATTAACATCGTACATTATGGTTTGACCACCCTTTATTTCACGTAATGTTGATCCAAAAAGTTCACAGTCTTCTCAACCAAAGTTACTGTTTCTTTTAAAAGAAAAGTTTTCCCCATTTAACCATATTATGGTCATATTTTACCGTAATATTGTTACCAGCAAACTTTAACTTCCAGCCATATTTTTTTCCTGCGTGTTGTTTTCCAATGAGTTGCTTAAATCGCGAAGCGAAATAGTAACTAAAGCCCGGTCAACAGGCCATTTCAACGTTAAAGCCAAATAAATAATCTCAGATTGCAGCTTAAAAAATAATTTTTGCAGCTTAAAAAAATACTTTTCTCAGTTTACAGCTTAAAAAATACTTTTTTCGCCTTTTAAAGTTTAGCACTTTCATTTTGTTCCTTAACCCATTTGCTTTTAATTCATTGTAGTTTTCCGTAAATGATTTATTAAACTTGCTAATACTGACACTTTAAACAAAAAAAAAAAAAACAAAAATTGCAACTTTAGCTTTTAAATTTCATTAACATTTTTTTGCATTTAATTACTGTAATTGAATTTCATTTACCACTTAAATCTGGACACACAAAAAAACGGAAAGGGAAAAACTTTAAAAACTCTCTCTAAATTTTGCAACTCCATGTTATGCTTAAAACACATTCGAGACAGCAGACTACAGGCTTCAATATGTCAACAATAGAATACATGTGTGTATATGGAAATGATTATTTTAACGACGACACGACTAAATGGCTGCAGGTTGTTGTCTATGCTAATTTTGTCGTTGTAGTCAAATTAAACCAATTTCTATTTTTGTACGCTACAAAACAGAAAAAGTGCTGCTAATATAAACAAAAATTAGAAGAATTAGTGCTTATAATATATAATAAAAACTTTTTGGTTAAACAGCAAAGAACCGCTCTTAGTTTTAGCAGTATGGGTATCATTGAAAAATTGAAAGTGCTTTTGACATGGTGTTTAACACAGGGTCTCCACCTGAGATAAGATATAAGATTTTAATATCAGCAAACGTCAAATTCAATCCCAGAGAGCATAATCTTACGTGTGGACTCTCAAATAGTGTTAGTATTAATATTATAATAAATGTTATGAGACAGTTGTTATGATAAATCTTATAACAACTATCTTGTAAGATGAGCTGTCAAAAATACACATGCATACACACATATAAAACAATAATAAGCCACCATTATTAAAATGTGTAATTTGTTAATGCAAATAGTGCCAATATTGTGAAAATTGTTAAAAATAACAATTTTTTAAACTAAAAAGCTAAAAATAGAATAAAAAAAGAATAAAAAAGATACAAGTTTACTGTACGAGAATCAGTCGATTATGAAATCTTATAAGATACGTGTTCCCCTTGTTTGATATTAAGATTAACATAAAGAAATGTATTCTCTCATTCTGCCGACGTTCTCTCAGATATTATATCAGATATTATCTCAGGTGGAGACCCTGTGTTAAGCACACCGATTTATTAACCCATTAAGAGCCCATTTCAAATGCTCATACTTCTTGACTGACTTTTTTACTAAATATGCTTTATCTTTAAATTATGTCGATTTAATAATAATTATTTAACAATAATATACACAAGTTACCAAAGTTATTAGAACTTTGATTAATAAAGTTTTTCTGTATTGCAGGTTTTCAGCCTTCCTGCACACTTTTCAAATATTTACACATTTCAATATGTAACAAGTGCATAAACTATTACCACTATATATTTTAACTCAAACTTATAAATAAATTGTGAAGTTTTCCAAAAAAAAATTTTTTTAACCCAATAACTTTAAAATTTTATATGATGGAGTTTCTAAAAATATAGCATATAAAAACTTGGGGTGTTCTCTATAACATATTATATTTGAGGAAATATTATTATACATATCGACAAAATTTTAAGATAAATCCTCTTAAGGGGTTAATAAATCGGTATATTTAATACATCATATGAAATGTGTTTCGAAAGACTCTAGTATGATATGAATACTTTAAAGATTCAGATTATATTTTTCTTCCTATACTATTGATAAAGTGCTCTGAAACCTATACGACCTATAATTCAAAAACTTAGTGCGTTGAACAAAAAAATTACAGTAGAATCGCGATACAGTAATCTTGCGGTCAAGTTAACCAAATTTTAGCGCTTCTGTGCCGCTCTAAACGTTAACTCTAAGTTAACTTTTCAGATCGTATTAGTAAAAGTACTGATTTGTACAAACGATAACAAATTAGAATAAATTTTAAGCTGAAAGTTGAGAGTTTAAACAAAATTGAGAAATACATTAAAGAAAAACTATCGGCGTTGTATTATTGTATATCTGAAGTTGCCATCTCAAAAATAAAAACGAAACGTCACAAAATTTTCGAGGCTTTGAAGAATACATAGGAAAAAGCATACAGGAAAACATTACATAGACCAAAATATGCCGATCTTAAAGCAAGTTTTTACAAATGTTTTCTTGAAGCATCGAAAACGTAATTGCGCAAGCACTGTTCTAGTTTCAATATCAATAGCTAAGACAATAATGTCAGTAATGGATGGCTGGCAAATGTTTAGAAAATACCCAGAATTCGCTATCTGAAAATTTTTGAAGAACTAATTTTCTGACAAACGTCATATGTAGCACCTAACACATAATACATTACTGATTGTATAATTACTAATTATAAATTGTAGCCGGTACAAATTAGATCTAGGTCATTGAAAAAAATATAGGTACATATGTTTATTATTGCATTTTTTTACAATTTAGAAAAGTTAATAAATAAGACGAAAAAGTTAACAACCCTTAGGACATTTCAGTTTACTTTTTCGCGATTATACTGTATATTAGGATTTTTTTATTCAACCTGACATGAAGATGATATTCTCTATGAGTTCCAAAAACAATAAAATTAAAATATTTTAAATGTTTTTAAATAAATTCATTTGTTTTTACGTTAAAAAATTTATCATAAATAAGTACATATTTATATTTTTGTAGGCTTAAATTAAGTTTGTGTACGAGCCTGCAATTATGCAAGTTGTTAAATTAATTAAAATTAAAAATGATAGTGGCACCACTGAAATGTAAATACATAATAAAAAACACAGCTGTTTATATTTTTTTCAATTGTAGCTGTCGTCTTCAAAATAATTCAGTAGCTGATTACGTGACTACAATTGCAACCTGCAGCATTTGTAGTCGTGCCTTCGTGTCGCCTGCTGTCTCGAATGTGTTTAATGCATTATACTTTGTAATACTTGCAAAATTCATGGACCTGAAACAAGACGAAACAGAAAAACAGAAGAATTTTACAAAAATAAAAAAGAAAAATTATATCATTGACCAACGATACTAAGAGTATAACGAACGTAAAGAAGAAATTAAGAAGAAAACGAAAAAAATCTTAATGGATGCTTTTAAAAGGATTAAAACGTTATCGCACACAGGACGACAACGACGTCAACAACAATGAAGTTTTTATTATTTTTGTTTAAAAAAAATAAATGAGAAGATGTTGAAAAAAAGAAACATTTACAAGAAACCAACTGAAGGAGAAGATAAAAAACATGTAAAGTTTTTTCCCTGAGAAAACAAGAGAAAGAGAAGAAATAACACATAAAAGAAATCTGTTCAGTTTTTAAGAAAAGTTTAATATATTTTTTTTTTTAAACGTCGCTGATGTGGAATAGTGAAGTTTACCCTACAAATTAAAAATAAAAACTCCTCTTACCCCTCCCAAAGAAAAAACATTTTTTAATATGGTCACCTCCAACAAAACAAATTTGAACGAAAATTTTAAAACATATTATGTTTAATTTACCCACATTATTGTCACCAGCAACCATATTATGATTCAATTTTGTCCTCCACCAGAATGCCAGACATTATTTTCGATAATATTCCATTTATATAATAAAGGGTGATTCATCGAGAGGTTTGTTTTTCAATATGCTTATTTTTACAGATCACGCCTTACTCACATCAAATTGCTCTGTCATATTTGTTCAGTATCGTATGGAAACTCATCATGGAAAGCTCACACCACAACAGCGTCTCCAAATTGATCAGCTCAAACGAAATGAAAATCCGGTGTTATATCGTGAAATTTTTTTTCAGTGAGTAGGCACATTTCTGGCTCAATAAATACGTAAAGAAACAAAATTGCCGTATCTGGGCTGATGAGCAACCGAAAAGAGTACCTGTGTGACTTATAGGCAGAGCTGTAAACGAATCATTCTTTTTTGATTTTAATTCGTTACGAATTGGATAAATTTTGAATTAATTCTTTCCACAACAAAAAAGAATTGAATGCAATTTAATCAATTCAAACGAACTAGGCAGAAATAATTTCAATTCGTTTCCAATTCAAATGAATTTGTAAAATGAGTTGCAATTCGTTTTTAATTCAAAAGAATCTGTAAAATGAATTGCAATTCGTTACCAATTCAAATGAATTTGTTAAACTGAATTGCAATTCATTCTACAAATTCTTTTGAATTGATATTGATTTTGAGTTCATTCAAATGAATTAGAACAATGAATTGCATTCAAATGAATGAAATCAAAAATGAGTTCCAATCAATCAAATTCAAGAGCAGATCTAGGGGGAATGAAATTTCTCCTGCCATAGTGAAAATATTCAGTACAAAAATTTAAAATCCTTGTCCTGGATCTGCGTCTGACCAAAGAAAAAATAGTGTTTGGAGTTTGTTTCTTCAAGAAGAACTGATTTTTATTTTGAAATACACTGAACGACAAAACACATTTAATATTCAAGAAGCAATTAATAATTTTTGAAATTTTGTGACCCACGACCACCCAACGACAATCTTTTGGTAATATTTGTGTTATATTTATTTAAAAAAAAATAAGACTATCTTTCACAAAAAACAAAAATGACAATGAATGAAAAAATTACAATGTATATAGTTCAAAACACAATTGTGTTTCATAATTATACATACTATATATATATTAGAGTAATGCAATTCAAATTACAATCAATTTAATTCAAATGAGTTGCTAATTCTTTTTTCTAATTTATTTGAATTAATTCAAAATCAATTCAATTCAAATTAATTTGTAGAATGAATTGCAATACACTTAAACAAATTCATTTGAATTGGAAACGAATTGCAATTCATTTTACAGATTCATTTGAATTGGAAACGAATTGCAATGTATTTGACAAATTCATTAAAATTGGATATTAATTGCAATTCATTTTTACCAAATTCATTTGAACTGACTCAAATTTCATTAAATTCATATTTTTGCGTGAACAGAATTAATTAAAAATTTGCTAATTCAGTGCATGAATGATTCGCGAATTAATTAAAAAATGAATGATTCATTTACAGCTCTGCTTATGGGCTGGTAGAGTCATTGTTCCATATTTCTTTAAAAATGAAGAAAATCAGAATGTTACCCTTAATGGAAACCATTATCGCATCATGATAACGGTCTTTGTGCTTCCTGAAATTCAAGTGCATGGTCTTGGCGAGCTCTGGTTTCAGCAAGACGGCGCGACAAGTCATATAGCCCTTGAAACAATGACCTTGTTGAGAAATCATTTTGGTGATCACTTAATTTTACGTTTTGCTACGGGATATTGGCCGCCTAGATCGTGCGATATCACACCTTTTGGCGATTTTTTCTGGGAATATGTAAAGTCAGAGGTCTTTAGGAATAAGACAGCTACGATTGACGCTTTGGAAGCCAACAATACTCGTTTTATTCGCAAGATACCAGTCGCTATGCTCGCTCCAGTCGCCTAAAATTTTACCTTCCGAGTGAACCACCTCAGACGTAGTCATGGCCAACATTTAAATGATATAATTTTGAAAGAGTAAATACCATAAATTGTTCTTTTAACCGATAATAAAAATTTTAAGTATACTTTCAAATTTATGTGTTTTATTTTACATTATAAATCATACCACGCGGTATGTCACCCGATATATAGTGTAGTGTAGAGCATGAATTGACAAAAGTAACTATTATTTTAAAGTACAATTTAAATAATTGGCATATGATGGTCTAAATCAATTGTGCTGGTCCTCGAATCAAGTGTACCTGTTCTTCTGTACGTTGAAAATTTTGATAAGTTTAAATTGACAATTTAAAAAAATAAATCACTAAACCTTTTCCTTAGGTTTCCTACAACATTTTAAATTTAAAATAAAAATAATCGAAAAAAAACTTTATCTGGTTTAACCAATTAAATCATTTAGATAATTTGTAGCAATTTTCTTAAATTTGTTGTGTGCGTGTGTGTTTAATTTCAACAAAGATACACACACATATTTGCATTCCCATATATACATACATATGTACATACTAGGGATGCCAAGAAATCGCGATTTCGGGATTCAGAAAATCCCGAATCCCGGGATTTTATTTTCAATGATTAATTTAATTCAATAAATTAGTCATATGTTGTACGACTTTAAAACTTTGTTGCTCTGGCAACCGCAGAAGTCTTTTTGATAAACAATATCAACTGATAACTAAAAAAAAGGTAATTCACGAAAAATGTAAACAAAACTGAAACAGCGTCTGCAAAAAATACAGCGTATTTTTTTTTTTTTTTTTTTTTTTGATTATTTTGATTGTAAAAAAATAAAGAAAAAAACATTTAAAGTGTGTGTGTGACAATATTTTTTAAAGATTTCGAAGAAAAATGCTTAATGAAATGTTTAGTGATTAGAAATTGTCATGCTGAAAGCTGACCGGTTCTAAATCACGAGATTTTAAACATTTTTGTGCATAGAGCACCCTCTTAGTAATTTCAAATAACTCTGCGAAAAAGTGATTTTCAGAACAAGCCTGATAATTCCTACCGCTAGTGGTGGTACGTATAAAAATGTGTTTTTGTTAAAAAAAGATTTTTATGGTTAACTAAAGTATTGATTTTGTTAACTAATTTCGAAGTCAAATTTCAGTAATTCAAATAAATTACAAATAAATCAATTACTAGTTTGCTTTATACAATTACTGTATCAATTATTTTTTAATTTAGTTTGAATCAACTGAGGTAATTGAATAAAATATAGATATGATGTTAATTGTTGTTTAATTAAATCAATTAACACATTGTTTTGAATCTTACGTTGTTTTTTTTTTATCATAGTTTTAATTAAATTAATCATGAATTAAGAAAAAAATAAATTTTTACAAATTTTAGTAATCACTATATTTATTATATTTCAGTTGTAATATTAAATGAATTACAAAACTTTTGTTTGTAAACCTCTTGTTAGTATTTTAGCAAAAAGTATTTGTGGAATTGCAACAATAAAAAAGACTAGAATTAGTATTCAAGCATAAAAAGAATTTCAGTTTTATTAAACTATATTTAAGGTTTAAGAATACAATTTTATGACCTTTAGTAACGATGAAAGTTATTGGAATGGATATAATTTAAAATGCAAAAATAAGTTACATGTATACATTTTACAAGTATAACAGTTTTATGTATTAGGCTTGTGACAAGTGTTGCCAGTTCTTAACATCTCTTTTAAATACGCTTTTTTTATAAATATCTATAAAAATCATTTATCTTTTGACTTTCAAAAACCCCGAATCCCGGGATCCCTAGAATTGATTTTTGAAATCTCGAATCCCGGGATTGGCGAAAACCTGTCCCGATTGGCATCCCTAGTACATACAAATTGAAAGCAGAAAATCGACCACAAAAACCACTGACTATATAGTTTTAGCATTTAAACATTTCAGTTTTTACTCTACTCCTCTCGGCACTTTTCATTACAGTTCCAATTGTTTTTGTTATAAGAACAACTATGAAATTGTTTTTCAAAATTTTTAACTTTTTACTTGTTTATTTTTACACAATATTTTTTTTTTAACAATATAAATGTTTCCTTTTTTTGCTTTTCATTTTATTTGGTTTATTTGAAACTTTGTCATTGTTAAACATAAAGTATAGTTTTCATTGCCTCCTTCACTCAATTTAGGCATACACAATGGGACTGGATTTTTTAAAAATTTAAGTGAATTCACTTAAGTTGTTTTCATGTTCAAGTCTTTGTAAACGGAAACAGTTTGAATCTGGTAAATAAAGCAAAGAAATTATTGGAATTGCATTTGAAAATCCTGACCGCTTTACCGGGGTACTTTGTTTCACTTTTGTTGTATGCCGCCCTTTGTTAATAGAATAACTCTCAATTATAAGACACCAACAGCATGCCCCATATGGGTTTCGTAAAAATTCTGCTTTAAAAATAATATATTATTTAATAGCAGAAGTATCCAGGCGTGAGGGATACAATAAAACAGGATATGCCACGGTTATAAAAAATAACATAAATAAATTATTTTTCAAATAAACATAACTTATTATTTAAATTATACCGGGGAATTATTTATATAACTAACTAGCTGGCCCGTTGCCTGCTTCGCACGGCAAAACAAAATAAGAAAAGAAACACACTTGTTTTCTGCGGCAAAAACACACTCACTTCACATACGCACCGCACACACATGCGTTATCGGATTTCAACCAAACTTCATATATGGGCCACTGCCTACGTAGTGTATAAGTTTGGTTGAAATCGCACGACGCGTTTATGATTAGTTCGGCGACGTACATATACGGACTTATTTTTATATATATAGATTGTAAATGATTTAATAGTATAATGCTTTAAAAAGAATGCATTATAAAATTCGTTTTTCGGAAATAATAAAATAATTTATTATTATCCTAGGACATCTCTTTGTTACGAATAATGAATTCTGAAGCTATGTATTACCTAATCGATTCCTATTAATTACCTTTTCCTGCTGGGAATTCGTATGAAATTATAAGCGACGTTAGTAAAAACTTTATTTTGTTTTGAATGGAAGTTTCAACAAAATGTTTTTAAAAATAATCACCCCTATCGTGAATAACACAAGGCAACAAAATCGAAAAAATTTTAAAGGCTTGATAAATCACTATACAATTTTGATGTATTGTGGTTCCAGTAGTACAAGTATGGTCCAAATTTAAAATTCTATGGAGAGGATTTTTTTAAAAAAATTTAGTAAAATTGTAAATTTTTTTAGACGTTTCTTCACATAATTAATGATAACTCAAAAAGTGTTAGTCCGATATTATTAAAATAAATTTAGAAAAATTTAAATTTACATAGCCTTTAAACCGTTTATACATCGCGTTTCAATCGGCCCACTATTTTCGGAGTTATAAGAAAAAATTGAACCCAAAAATATATTTTTTACGTAAAAATTGCAAATATTTTTGTTTTAAAAAAATCATGAAAAATCGAAAACGGCAAAAATTGTGCAGATTTTTTGTTTTATCACAAAGCCATATGTAAAAGCAACAAAATGAGATATCGGTCATAAAAATTGATTGATAATTTTCGAATTTATTCACAATTAAGTGAATTCGTTCATTTTCACAAAATCTTAGTTTTTTTCTCGATATGCATAAAATTGAGTAATTAATGTTCTTGTTTCGATTTATTGAATTTTGAAAACATGCTATGTACAATTTTCACATCGAAAATGCATTACATAGTAACATTCATGTATTTGTTTGGCAAAACCCTACATACAATACTGTTTCTATTCTTCGGAAAAACATTTGAATTGGATAAGTTTAAATGTATTAAGCAGTAGAAAATTTATATTTTTTTATTTAAATTTATAATAAGAAATAAAATAAGAAAATAAATAAATAAATATTATAAACTACAAACTCTGGAATTTTCTTTTATACGATTTTCTACTATTGTTGAATAACGAAGTGTTACTCTGAATACTCCAGCAAAAATCAGCCATCATGTGTGCATCCCAGCGACCCTGGTATCGTTCCTCCATTGTCCGGATATCTTGGTGGAACCGTTCGCCCTGTTCCTCACTCAAGTCTCCTAGATTTTCAGGAAAACGATCTAAGTGACTGTGCAGGTAATGTACATCACCCTTGTTATTTCCTAAGAAATTTTGAATAACCCATACAAACGAATCCCATGCATTTTTCTCAATTTCTGACATTGAACTGCCAAAATCAATATCTTTGACCAATTTGTGAATTTGTGGGCCATTAAATATGCCTGCTTTCAGCTTTTCAATACTCAAATTAAACATTCACTATCTTTGTTAAGTGCTTTAACATATTGTTTCATAAGACCAAGTTTAATGTTCTGCTTTAGCTCTGCTGTCCCATAAACATAAAAAGCAAGGGTATTTGGTAAAGCCACTTTGTTGACCTAATAGGAAATTTACCATCTTAAGATCAACACAAATTACCCAGTTATGTTCATTATACTTTATCTTCTTCATGACCAATGCAATTACAGAGTATTCTTCTTTTACTTTGGTTGAATGTGCGATCGGCAAGCAGTGAAATTTATTTCCATTATGCAAATGGACACACTTTAAGCTGCGTTTTGATGAGTCGATAAATAAACGCCATTCGTTTGAATCGTATCTCTGGAAGCCCATGTCAACAAACCAGAAATATCTGTGCAGTACACAAAATCATCTTCTTCAACAAAATAATGAAGTAGGCCTTCTTCTCGAGTACGGTAATACGAAACTTTAGTTTCTTTTGTTATGAGATTTGTTTCTTTCATCCGGGACGCAAGTAATTCCGAAGACCTTTTTGACAATCCAAGGTCTCTAATTACATCATTAAGCTGGTCTTGATTCAATGGTCTCGGCGAGAAATTTTTGTGTGGGATTAACTCGTCATTTTCAGATGTAGATAGCAGTGCTGAATTTGAACTTTCTGATTTGGAACACATACTTGAGATTAAGTGTCCTGGTGAAGATGAAAGCACTTGACTAGAGCTTGGACCCTGATCTTCAGCATATTTCATTTCTGGTGAATGTAGAACTGCAAGTGTAAACCCATCAGCAGACCTCGTTTTCCGAAGCCGGTTTTTGTACTTAAACAAAAATAACAATCGGATTCGTGGCTCGCTGTTTCTCTCCATAGCATAGGCTTCGAAATTTCCAAGCGTCGTCTGTAAAATGAAAAAAATTTCAAAATTTAATTAAGAAATACTTTAAGTATGAAATATTCCAAAAAACCTATACTTACTTTACGTTAGAAAACCTCATAGATAAATTCAATCGACATGAAATACATATGGTACTGGGTGTCCAATGCTGGTTCAAATTGTGCGGATATATATTATAACAATCTTCATATGACTTTTGCAATGAAGTTAGGAAGCAGTTACGTTTTTTCTCGGTGATGTATTGGCCGCACACATAACAAAATGAATCCGGATTGTTTTTACATAAAAATGTTCTGGCTTTCTTGCTCATTTTTATTAATACTTGTTAATTGTTTTAAGTTGTAAGCTGAATGACTCTTTATGTAGGGATAAAATGATGTTTCCGTTATCGCAAACAATTCGTGAATAAAGTAAAATGGCTCAAGGGGCTCTTATAAATACTGATACTATAATTTGGGATAACCCTTCATGTGGGTATAGTTTGTGTGTGCTACAAATTTGTTTCTTATTCCCAAGAATCATAAAAAACATTAAGGAATGTTATGCAAAAAAATCATCCGTTCCAGGTAGCCAACGGAAAAAAGAGCATTGCAGCGTGCACGCACATTTATGAGCGTTTATTAGTTTGCTACCGCAATCGTAAAACAACCTTTCGTTTATTACTTATTTTTTTAATTCTGAAAATCATAAAAATGTCATAAAGGTTTTTTCCAAACAATTTTCTACATGTCTGCATTTTCATTATACCATTTTCTACAGTGCTTGTAAATATGCGACAGCTTCAATTAATTGTAATTAAAAACCTTAACCATGCACCGATTTTCATGATCCATATCTTTTTTAATTCACATGATATGTAGCTTTACTAGAAATAAATAAAATATAATACCTTTTGCCGTTTTCGATTTTTTCCAGATTTTTTTCTTCCGAAAAAAATTTTTTTTTTACCAAATTTGTTATTTTTTGGTTAACAATTTGTTTCATAACTTTGAAACTATTGATAGCATTAAAAATATTTGTATGCACCATTTAAAGATATTGTAAATCATGATTTTTGTAGATTTATTTTAGCAAAATCGGAGAAGTTGTTTTTGAGTTATGATAATATAAGTGGAGAAATGTCTCAAAATATTGACAATTTTACTTAAAAATTATTTTAAAAAAAAATTATCCATAGAATTGAAAAATGTTACCATTTTTGTACTTAGGTACCCATGCTGCATCAAATCTATATAGTAGTTATTCAAGCCCTTTTTTGCTGTTGACCTGTGTAATTTTTACCTCGTAATTTTTTCCCTTTTCACGTATTTGCGATCAAGAAAAACTCCCATGAAAAAATTAATTCATAGGAGAATAATAACGTTAAAATGTTCGCGGGAAAAAGTTCCTCTTACTTGAAAAAATTTTTCCCCCGTAATTTGTTCACTTTTTCCCTTGAATTTCTCACTTTTTTTTGCTGGGAAACAAAACATTGATGTAAGTGATTCTTCTCATAATTCGAATATTAAAGTTTACAAACTTAGTTTTGAAGGTCAAGATCCGTTAAAAGAGGCACACACTTATATGTTTATTGTTCAACAAAATGCAAAAAACAGGTCGATTGCCTGAGGAGTTATGAAGCTTTTCAAAGACGTGGTGGCACAATTTTAGAAATTATTTTACTACATAGAAGTGCAATAAGCTAATGTTGCAATCAAACTATCACTCCAATACAATATATTTTATTTTGTTTTTTTTGTTTTACTTTTCTTTAAAATATACATGTATATTTTTGAACAAAAATTTTTTTTGTTTTTAATGTTTATTAATAGGCATGAGATTTTCATACACTAAAAAATCGAAAATATGCACTAAAAATTCCAAAATATGCATTAAAAAAATACAAAATATGCACTAAAAACTAAGAAAATTTCCATAAAAAATCGTTTTTTAATTTAACTAAAAACAAAAATATATCAAATTCAGTATATTGTTATTCAAATATCTTTAAAAAACTAAAGTAACTAATTTTTGTTTGTTTAAATAAATTAGTACTGTTTAATAAAAGGAAAATCTAGTCTTTTACTTGAAGAATGCCAATGCATTTTGAAGAAATTTATTTTCAGATCCCACTTTGATTCCAGATATTTGAAATTTATTTTATTTTTTTAAATCCTTAATTTTTTTTTTTTTGCAAAACGTTTTGGATTTTTTTTTAATTTGTCGGGCTTTTCTTCCTTCCACATTGTTAATTTTACTTTCTGCAATAACAATTAATTTGACTTGAGCATAAAATGAGCTTAATTTCTCCTAATTACTTAGTTATTGTTTCACCCATATATCCGTTATTGGAAAATACAAATGCTAATTGACTTCTGCTGTTATCTATTTAATATTAAATATTTCTTCTACTCTCTTAATTGCACAATCATCGACATCAACAAGCTCTTCTAACATTCTTAAATTACTTGAAGTTTTTTGAATAGAATTCTAAAGCATCTATCCAGGCCCCCATTTTGCTACTACTGGCTGCGGTGGAAGAGGAATTAGGGGATACATTTAATTAAAAATTGCAATATTATCGAATTGCCTTCTAAATTTTCTGCAATGCGGTATAACCCATGTGCTAAGCAAGTAGCTTGTAAAAGCTTGGATAAAATATTTTAAACCCATTGGAAGCCTTAACCATGTAAGCTGCTGCATCAAATTTGAATTAAAGGACGCTAGAATGACCGTTTCGTCCACTGTGCATCGGTTTAAAATAATAAATACTGTATTTTAAGCAAAGCTCCCGAAGAATTTATTTATTATTTAAAAATTTGTTTAGAAGGTTTTTTTGTGTACTTAAAACTTTTTTAAGAACTTTTTTATACTATAGAAATTAAAAAAATCCCTCAAAACTGTAAAAATATGCAAAAATATGCGTTTTAAACCTAAATATGCATTTTCACTAATATATACAACAATATGCAAGAACAAATCGATGCCATTTTTACGCAAATTTAATGATTTGGAAAGATAATTGGTCGACATCGTTCTTAAACTATCGAAAGCGCATCCCTATTTATTAATATTTCTTCTTTTTTACATTCCCTGAGAACTGATGGCGCGAAAAATTGTTCACAGGAGTTTCACGATAGCATTTTTCCCTTCGAGGGGAATAAAAATTTCATGGGAACAAAAATTCCACTTCTTTTTCACGATAGGGGTGAATACCAAATACATAACTAATATTGTTGTTGGCACAATTTGCAAACGGTTTCTTAATGGAAAATATGTGTGGTGGTGAAAAAATTGTTGCTTTTTACTGCCATTGTGAACGAAACTTAATTTAAATCAAAAATTTAATTTTGAACAATGAATCACATTGCACGTCCTTGCTCGAAATGCTGAAAACGGATTTGAATTACCGCTTTAAAATCTTTGTTGCATGTATTTTTATTCGAAACGACTTTTGCAGAAGACCAGTGTCACTTAGAAGCCAACATTTGACGCTCTATTAACGAAATAAGACCTGGTATGCTCGAACAGGTGAAGTAATAGGGTGGACCCACAGGATGGCGTTTATAAGACGCAGTGGAAGGGACCAAATGTTAAAAAATCCTGTGTATATATATTCAAAAGAAAATATTTCGATTTCAATATATTTTAAATTAATATTCGAGCGTCTTTTTATTTAACAAAATGAAAAACATAATTATCCTTTTGAATTGGGATTTTAAATTAAATCTTTTTTAAAACATAGAAATATTTAACCCATAGTGCAAAAATTTATATATATCAAAAAACTCATAATATATTCTGTCTTAAATTTCTATTTTGAGGACTTGCAACGACTAGTACACACTAAAGCTATTTTTAATAGAAGAGTGTACCTATTAAACCCTGTAGTTCTGATGAATGTCCTCGTAATGACTCTAGAGCAATTTAGGGACACCAAAACAACATTAATTTTGGAAATGGAGCCTGTAAATGTGTTTGCAGAAAGGATGAGTCCCTAAACGTCAGCAATTATACTATAGTCTTGAATTCTAAAAAGCAACCGTGTAGAATTTAACATTGTCTTCTGTCCCAGAGTGCACCAAGAAAGTTATAGATGCGTAAACAATTTGTTATGCATTTAATCGGCCTTTTGCTTTAATCGGGTAATCGCTCGATTAATTAACCGAGGTTTTGGTTTAATCGGTTAATAATCTGTTAATGTTGTAATTGATCGGTTAACCGATTAATAAACATTTTTTATAAATTAAGTAACTTCAATAAATAAAAATGCATACATTATTTATTATTTAGAGTTTATTAGTAAAAAAAAAAAACAATAACATTACAAACATAACAAATCCTGAACTAAAACGAGCAAACAAGAGAAGAATTTATTAATATCTAATACATATTTTTTAATTTATACACAAATGTTATGTATTAATTTTAAATTAACCGATCAGTTAATAGGGTTGTAATTAATCGGTTAAACGACTAACGGTTAACAGAACGAATACCCTAGTAAACAATAAGAAAATTGTGTATCGCTAAAGCCGGCGATGCAGTATCCTGTGCCCATGTTCTGTAACTCCCGCGGCGAGAAACTTTCCGATTGAAATGTGAGAAATGAAACAAAAATCCCATAAATTGGAACAAACAGCTGCTTTTCTCACTAAATGCTTTTAACACATTTGAGACAGCAGACTACCGACTTCAATATGTCAACAATAGAATACATGTGTGTATATGGAAATGATTATTTTAACGACGACACGGCAAAATGGCTCCAGGTTGTTGTCTATGCTAATTATGTCGTTGTAGTCAAATTAAACTAATTTCTATTTTTGTACGCTACAAAACAGAAAAAGTGCTGCTAATATAATCAAAAATTAGAAGAATTAGTGCTTATAATATATAATAATAATTTTTTGGTTAAACAGCAAAGAACCGGATTGAAACAAGAAAATAGCGCGGCTCAACACCAAATCTATATTGTTATTACTTTTTAGTATCCTTAAAAGAAGTTATATAGGAAGATGTTTGTCACGCCAACGCTCTTAGTTTTAGCAGTATGGGTATCATTGAAAAATTGAAAGTGCTTTTCACATAGTGTTTAAAGCACACCGATTTATTAACCATTAAGAGCCCATTTCAAATGCTCATACTTCTTGACTGACTTTTTTACTAAATTTGCTTTATCTTTAAATTATGTCGATATGATAACAATTATTTAACAATAGTATACACATGTTACCAAAGTTATTAGGACTTTGATTAATAGTTTTTCTGTATTGCGGGTTTTCAGCCTTCCGGAACACTTTTCAAATATTTACATATTACTATATTTCATTATGTAACAAGTGCATAAACTGTTACCACTATATATTTTAACTCAAACTTATAAATAAATTGTGAAGTTTTCCAAAATAAAATTTTTTTAACCCTAATAACTTTAAAATTTTATATGATGGAGTTTCTAAAAATAAAGCATGCAAAAACTTTTGGTGTTCTCTATAACATATTATATTTGAGGAAATATTATTAAACATATCGACCAAATTTTAAGATAAATCCTCTAAAGGGGTTACAAAATCGGTATATTTAATACATCATATGAAATGTGTTTCGAAAGACTTTATTATGATACCAATACTTTAAAGATTCAGATTATATTTTTCTTCCTATACTATTGATAAAGTGCTCTGAAACCTTTACGACCTATAATTCATAAACTTAGTGCGTTGAACAAAAAAACCAAACGTTAACCAAATTTTAGCGCTTCTGTGCCGCTCTAAACGTTAACTCTAAGTTAACTTTTCAGATCTTATTAGTAAAAGTACTGATTTGTACAAACGTTAACAAATTAGATTAAATTTTAAGCTGAAAGTTGAGAGTTCAAACAAAATTGAGAAATACATTAAAGAAAAACTATCGGCGTTGTATTATTGTATATCTGAAGTTGCCATCTCAAAAATAAAAACGAAACGTCACAAAATTTTCGAGGCTTTGAAGAATACATAGGAAAAAGCATACAGGAAAACATTACAAAGACCAAAATATGCCGATCGTAAAGCAAGTTTGTACAAATGTTTTCTTGAAGCATCGAAAACGTAATTGCGCAATCACTGTTCTAATTTCAATATCAATAGCTAATCGCGAGTTCGTGTAACTGCAACCTGAAAAGACAATAATGTCAGTAATGGATGGCTGGCAAATGTTTAGAAAATACCCAGAATTCGCTATCTAAAAAATTTTGAAGAACTAATTTTCTGACAAACGTCATATGTAGCACCTAACACATAATACATGACTGATTGCATAATTATTAATTATAAATTGTAGCCGGTACAAATTAGATCCAAGTTTCTTTTTTGTACAGATGAAAGTCATTGCAAAAAATATAGTTACATATGTTTATTATTGCATTTTTTACAATTTAGAAAAGTTAATAAATAAGACGAAAAAGTTAACAACCCTTAGGACATTTCAGTTTACTTTTTCGCGATTCTACTGTATATTAGGATTTTTTTATTCAACCTGCCATGAAGATGATATTCTTTATGAGTTCTAAAAACAATAAAATTAAAATATATTAAATGTTTTTTAATAAATTCATTTGTTTTTACGTTAAAAAATTTATCATAAATAAGTATTTATATTTTTGTAGGCTTAAATTAAGTTTGTGTACGAGTCTGCAATTATGCATGTTGTTAAATTTATAAAAACTAAAAATGATAGTGGCACCACTGAAATGTAAATACATAATAAAAAACACAGCTGTTTATATTTTTTCAATTGTAGCTGTCGTCTTCAAAATAATTCAGTAGCTGATTACGTGACTACAATTACAACCTGCAGCATTTGTAGTCGTGCCTTCGTGTTGCCTGCTGTCTCGAATGTGTTTAATGCATAACTGTTACATTTTTTGGGAGTAATAACTATCACTTAAGGAGATCTCTCGCCAATATACTGAAAAAGTGTGTCTGTAAAATTTTTGTGAGAAAGTTCCCGCTTTGAACTGTCAATTAAACTCACGCATAAAAACGGGATGAGAAAATTTTAAACACTAAAAAATAAATTAAAAATGCATAATACAATGAATATTAAGTCGCACTTTATATTTTTTGGTATGGCCGACGGTTTTATTTTCGCCGCCGCGTTGAAAATTTTTCAAATTTAGTCAAATTTGGTCGCCGTCAACGATATGACTGGCGTTTTCAACATCTGCAATTTCCTATCGGCTTCGAGTGGAATATTATGATATTTATAACGTAGCGACGTAATCTCTTTTGATAGCTTTCGACATGAGTTACAGACACACATTTTTCTCACTTTTCGAGAAACGATGGAATATTTTGTTTCAGATGTTTTCGATGCGAGAAGTTCTCACCAAAGTTACAGAACATGGGTACTGTTCAAAACAAGTATAATAGTGTGGCTTAAAAATTAATTGAGTGACTGTGTTTTTTTTTGCAAGTCTGTTTGAAAACTTTGGATATTGCCGTTCTTCAGATATACAGAAGAAAAGGAATGAAAAAACAACAAGCGATTTATGGGGGAAATTAGAGGCAATCGTGGTTTTTTGCTCATATCTCATTAATTTATGGACCGATCTGGCTGAATTTCAATAGCAAATTTAAACGGAGCAATTGTGACAGAAATATATGAGGAGGTTCTTTTCAAAAGTTGTTTATGCCACTTATTGTGTTTCTGCACAATTTGAGGAAACAGTTTTTTTTTTAGAAATGCAATTATGTGTTTAGGCCGAATTTATATTTCAATACACAGTACAACATTTTTCAGGTGATTGATTCGGGACTAAATTCTGATAATTGTTTATGAAAGTAGACCGAAAACGAAGAACTTCTGCATCATTAGTTTGGTAAAGGTACATCAAATAATAATTTAAAACTTAATTTTAAGTTAGTAATGCATCGTATAGGGGAATTTGTCACGTTTTAGGCTCTTTTCTTTGTCATAAATCAAGAACCACTAGTCTGAATAAGCAGAAACAAATTAAAAAAAATTAAGAATTAAAATTCCTTTAATCTGTTCATACAACGAAAAAAAATATTTTTTGCCCAAAAAATTGAAATTTTTTTATTTTTAACTCAAAAAAAATCCAAAACTGTAAAAAAGTGTCAAGGCCTATTACTTTCACGTAAAGTCGCATAACCTTTAAACAAAATAAGACATAAATCATGAAAATCGATGAACGCGTTTCGCTTTTATTCACAATTAAGTAAAAGTATGAATTTCAAAAATTTGCTCGAGATATCCACAAAATTCTTTGCAAAAAACATTGATGACTTTTTTATTGATTCTTTTTTTTGCAAGAAAATAAACATTTAATCAAGTGAATTAAACGTTTAATTGTAACTATTAATTTATTTACTGGTGCAAATTAATAGTATCAATTAAAATTTTAATTCACTTGATAAAAAGTTTAATTCACTTGATTAAATTTTTAATTGAAACTAATTTTATCTTTGATTAAGGCTTTAATTGGGGCAATATTTTTGGAGAATTTTTTCTTTGTACATCGTCGCCCCTTACCCAGAAACTTTTTCTGTCTGGCAAAAAATGTCCATAGTTTAAATTGCGTTTCAAGTTCATTTGATCTAACTAAAAATCAATGTTACCAGATGTATGACTTTGATATATTTTGGCGATTCTGTTATTAATATGAGTTGATGATTTTTACTCCAAGCAAGCGTTTCTTAAAACAAACACGCAGGACACAGTATGCCCTATTTTTTATTATTCAATAATCTTTTGAAATTTTTAAATTATAAATGGGTGTTAGAACTACGTAGTATTACAAATTGTTGGTACTTTATTTTACGAATTTTCACCAAAATAATATGTAAAATCGTTTTTTCAGTTTTGATACTTTGCCCTCAAGGCAGATTATATTTACATGTACAAAACTAAGAAAGGGTCAACAAAATCAATTATTTTTTATAATTGTAAACGTTACAAATTCTTTAAAATGTTAAAAATTATATTTTCAGGTTCACGAAATTTAAATACATGGATCAGATCTTAACCAGGGCGCACCAGCTGATTTAACTTAACCCATTCCCAGGTAATTTATGGCTTAATTGAGGACATTTTTCATTTTAAATAATATAAAAGTAATTAAAACTGGAATCGAACTATATTTTTGTAGTTACATTGTAATTGAAAAAAAAACTACTGGGACTCTGTAACTCCACTGCAACAATAATTTAAAGTAAAATTGTATTTTATTTATTTTTTGCCTTTTTCTGTTCATTTCTGAATTTTATTTTCATTGTATTTCGAAAAGAGATAATTGTCACTTTGATCGCATAATGGTTTCTAATTAGAAAAGTTTTATTTTATTGCATAAAATGTTTCCTGTCTACAGTCACAAATTTAACTACGCACTTATATCAGTGCCACCTCCACCAATCCTCAATACCAGAACAGAGTGGTTGCTCCTCCATCCACGATACCACCACCCATCCAACTTTTTCAAGTGAATCAAAATTTTATTGCTGGTATATAAAAACGAAAAGTTTTTCATTTTGGTTACAATGTAAAATTTTGTTGCCTTGTACAAAATTTCTACAACTGTTTTGTTTGTCCGTATGTCTGTCTCTGTCGGTCGTTAGGCAATTAAAACAGATAATGTTTATTTAAGAATTTTAACGACTTTAACAAACACACAAGCAAATGTACGCAATTTCATTGATATTTAGAGCCATAATAAACCTCGAAGAAATCTAATTATAACATTTTATTGGTTTTTATGAATATTTAGGGTTAACTGTCTATTTTTCAACGTTTTTATGATATATAAAATATATAGCGTTACCTAAAATGCAAAAGGGCGTAACAACAAGAAAATTCGAAGTAGAGTTTTTGATTGATTTTTGTTCGTTTTATTAAACTACAAAAAATTTTAGATCCTTCCGATCAAAATTAGCGACTTTATTAAAGAAATTCAAATGCCAATTACATTTTGTTGTTATTGATTTTGAAAAGTTTTTTGATTTCCTGAAAAAAAATAAAATTGCTGTTACGCCCTTTTGTATTTTATGTGACGATATAAAGTATTTGATTGATATTTTACGCTTAAAACGCAAACAAGCGAGTTTTCTAAAAAAAAAAAATTTTTGGAACAAAAACCAAATTTAAGAATTTGTTTTTGTTTCAAATGTACAAGGTGTTACAAAAGTTGTCACCCGTTGTTCTTTGACTGTTAATGTTGTAAGAAATAAAAAAAATTGGTTCGGGTCTTGGATTGTGAAAGAAATTCTTAAAAAAGTGCTAAAAAAACATTATAATAAAATAAAAACGATAAATTGGGCAGAACAAAATAGTTAGCTTGGTATAAATATACATGAGCTACGGCGAATTTTACTAAGTTAAGTTAAAACTAACTATTTCCTTAACTTTCAGTTAACGATATGTTACAGTTATAACTGATAGTTAATTTTAACTGGTGATATTGGCCGTTGGTATTTTATAGTCTTTTATAATTAAATTGGGAAAAACCATATAAAAGAAGTAATACTGCTAATCTTTAATACGGAATTATTCGAAGCCCACTCCGTGAATTCGAATAATTCAGGAGTGGGCTTTATATGTGATCTAAAAATTCGTTTCCTAAGTTAAAAAAAAAAAATTCTGATTTGTTTCAGAAATATTATTAAGCGCATTAAAGAGATTTTCAGGAGAGGGTTTTATGTTGGACCGATCGTTAACTCATTAATGCGCATAGTCCCTTATAAGAGTAATGATTCAATTGAAATAAGAAAGTATGAAAATATGTTATGCCCTGTGCATATAGTGACTTTGTGAGCAACGTCCCCTTAAAGGGACACTGCGTCCCTAGTACAATTGTGATACGATGATTTAGTAAATATTTTTTCATATATAGACATGCAGTTTCTGAAACATTGTATGAACTGGATGGCCTTGACGACAGTAATTTCAATGACGTTGAATAAACGCGATTTCACCATTAGATGTAACCGATACTGATCAATATACCGTTGAAAGCGATGATGAGCATGAGGCAAATCTTAATCATCTCGGTCCAAAATTATTATCTACAGCATGTAAAGTCGTGCAGGAAGATAGTGAATAGGACGACAGTAATGATGAAGCCCTAGAGAAATTAATGCGCATCTCCTCCGGATCAAACAGACAGGCAAATACGAGTTTAACTTGTTGGCGAAAAGTTGAACCATTAAAGAAAATAAATACGGAATGAACAATGAGTCAACCAAGTGCTGAGTCTCAGTTATGCAAAACTGATAGAATTTTTGAACTTTTTTTCTCCGAGAATATTTTAAAACATTTTGCGGAACAGAGAGACTTGTATGGACCCAAAAGAATATAAATGTTACATCTACAATGAACGAGATGTCAGTTGCAACAAATTTTGTTGTCCGTAACATGAGATCGTGCCTACGACTCGTTAAAGGAAGGGGAGCTGTAAGTATTTCCTAATAAAAAGTGTTTCATCGATATAATATGGTTGATAAGATGGGTCAATTAGTTGCAATCTACAGCTCGCGAATCAGACAAAATAAATGGTGGCGATCAATCTTTGCATATCTCCTTGATGCATCAGTTATAATGAATGACTGCTGATAAAGAAGTTACATCCCAATGATCCGACATGTCTTTATCTTCTTATTTTTCGCCGTTATCTTGCTACATTATACCTTGAAACGTATGGTACCCCATTTATAAGAGGTTCGTGCACTAACAAAGTAACGACAGATACACGCATTCAGTCGGTCGTGCTCGATGAGAAAAGACGTGTTTCTTTTAACTCCGCATACGGTTCTTTTTTTTAACATAAATTAGTTAATTTAACAAGCGAATTTGGACGCTCAATATAAAAGTGAACAATAAAAAAAAATAAAAAAAAAATAAAAAAAATTAAGAAAAAAAATACAAGTAAAAAAATATACCTACATATGTATGTATGTACGCACATACATACTTGCAAATAATCTGTGCAAAAAAAATATTTATTCTTTTTTCTTTTATTATCTCGGTGTAACAACATTATACATAATAAAAAGAGCACAGTTAACAAAAATTAAAAATAAAAAAACGGTGAAAAAAACAAAAACAACTCTATATGAGTAATAACAATGAAACAACAACAAAAATAAATGATACTCATGCTAGTGTAAGCAATGTGGAAATAAATACAACAACAGAAAATAATACAAGCGTTACCATTGACAACATAAACTCGAACAAAGACGTAATGGAAAACAAACAAGAATAAATTTGTCAAAAACCACAAGTGCAAGTTGGTATGGACAGGTATGTAACAGTGCTTAAACGTGGTCGCAGCCCTGCCTCTTCAGCTGTAGCCTCTGCCTCGAAAGTTCCATCTTTTGATAGAATAAACTCGCAAAATCGTTTTGCAATTCTGGAGGATGAATCTTCTGAAGCACCTAACGTCATAAAAACGTCAAAGCCACCCCCGATATACCTTAGAGAGCAAAACTCAAGTGAGCTTATAAAAAGTTTAATCTCGGTGATAGGTGAAAATTCGTTTTACGTAGCTGCAATCAAGCGTGGTAATATAAACGAAACAAAAATACAGGTTAATCACGAGAATGATTTTCGCAAAATAATTAATAAGTTTGAAGCACTTAAAAAAAGCTTCTATACATACCAACTGAAAAGCAGCAAAGGTCTTCAGGTTGTGATAAAGGGCATTGACTCATGCGTGGACCCAGACGAAATAAAAACATTTTTAGAAGAAAAGGGCTTCAAAATAAAAAATGTTACAAATATTAAAAATAGGGAAAAAAATCCCCAACCACTATTTCGAGTGGAGTTAGAGCCCGGCGATGTTAAGCTAAAAAAAAATGAAACGCATCCCATTTACAGTTTAAAATACATTCTGTACAGAAAAATCACGATAGAGGAGCCGCACAAAAGAAATGGGCCCGTTCAGTGTTTAAACTGCCAAGAATTTGGTCATACTAGGGCATACTGCCATTTACCCCCTGTTTGCGTCGTATGTGGAGAATTACATGGTACCGTCCGGTGCGATAAGTCCAAAAATGACCCTAACGTAAAAAAATGTAGCAACTGTGGTGGTAACCACACTGCCAACTATAGAGGATGCCCGGTATATTCGATTGTCAAGCGTTCTGTTGGACAGAAACTTAATCCCCCTCAAACGCAGGCAACTAATCAAGGAAACACGTACGGCGTCCAGATGCCTCAGCCAAATAATAACAGAACCTCATACGCTAATGTATTAAAATCTAATCCTATGCAACTTCAAGGTGATGTACCAAATAACGACGAAATTCCCATTTCTAATTTAACTCGGCTAGAAAAAACTATGGAAACATTAGTGCAAACAGTTAACAATTTTACCAACACAATGGGTAACATGATGCAAGAAATGCTAAGAATGCAATCGATGTTATTGCAAGCTGTACTAAACAAGCCATGAACTGTTTAAAAATTTGCTTTTGGAACGCAAACGGCATCCGCCAACATAAAAATGAACTAGAATACTTCCTTAAAAATAAACAAATTGATGTTATGATGGTCTCTGAAACTCATCTGACCTCAAGAAATACGTTTAAAATCAATGGTTATATATTATATGATACCAAGGACCCTCGAGACAGAGCTTGTGGCGGTTCTGCCATTTTGATAAAGAACCGAGTAAAACACTACTTAATGAGTGATCATCGTGAAGACTATCTCCAAGCAACGAACATTTGCGTTGAGGAATTAAATCGAGACATAGTAATTTCATCTTTATACTCCCCACCTAGATTTTCTATATCAGAAAGCCAATATAATAAATATTTCAAATCATTAGGACCTTGCTTCCTGGCTGCTGGCGATTATAACGCTAAACACACTTTCTGGGGTTCACGACTTATTACACCTAAGGGTCGTGTTTTGTTTAACACAATTTGTAAAATGGATCTAAATGTGGTCGCGAGCGGACAACCAACATATTGGCCTTCTGATCAGCAAAAAGTTCCAGATGTTATCGATTTTGGAGTGGTTAAAAACATCCCCGTAGAAACGATTTATGTTGAAGCTTCCTTAGAACTATCTTCTGATCACACACCTACAATTCTTACAATAACAAATCCTAATAGAATTGTATCTCCGTCTGATAACTTAGTGACGTCAGCCACTCAAATAAATTGGTTAAAATATAAAAAATATCTCAGTACCCACTGCACTGAAAATATTCCGCTTAGTACACCGGAGAATGTGGATATTTCTATTGTAAATTTTGACAGTTATCTGAAACTAGCTGTTCAACATTCTAGTATAACCCTCAAAAAAACCAAAAATAGTAAAATATATTCTGCAGATGTTGAGCGTCTCTTGACTGAAAAAAGAAGAGCTCGAAGAGAATGGCAATTGCATAGATCCCCTCAACTTAAGAATTTACTAAAAGAGTGCACAAAAAGGCTAAGAAAGTTACTGCAGTCTCAGAAAACGGCTTCCCTGGAAAAATATCTTAAGGAACTTGATGCAACTTCTCAATCAGACTACTCATTATGGCGTGCAGCTAGAAATCTTAATAGACCAGTTATCACTAAACCACCATTAAGAAACTTAAATGGAAGTTGGGCACGAAATGATGAAGAAAAAGGAAATCTTTTTGTTAATCATTTGAAAAACGTATTTACCCCGCATACATCTCCCGATATTGTAGTCGAGTTGCCACCAGTTGCTGTTAGAGCTGCTGTTCCCCTTAGATTTGAGATAAAAGAAATCGAAAAGGCTATTCATAATTTAAACCCCAAGAAAGCCCCTGGTTTTGATAAGATCAGCAACAAAATGCTTTTAGAGCTACCCAGCATAGCAAAGAAAATTATTCTTTTAATTTTTAATGCCATTTTACGCCTTGAATACTACCCACAAGAATGGAAAGTATCCTTAGTTACAATGATACCTAAGCCAGGAAAGGATCCTACAAAAGTTGAGTCATATAGACCTATAAGCTTATTGTCTAATATATCAAAGCTGTTTGAGAAGCTGTTAGTGTCAAAATTAGCCCCAATTATAAATGTAAATAGATGTATTCCTAACCATCAATTCGGCTTTAGAAGAGAACATAGCACAATCGAACAAACCCATCGTATAGTAAACGCCATAAGAAAAGCCTTTGAAGAAAAAAAATATTGTTCCGCCCTCTTCATCGATGTTTCCCAAGCTTTTGATAAAGTCTGGCATGAAGGGTTATTACATAAATTGAAGCTAAACTTACCAGTAAACACACACAAGCTGTTAGAAAGCTACTTAGTCGGCCGAAAGTTTATTATTAAAGAATGTGATTTTATAAGTTCTCCTCAGCCAATTGACGCTGGAGTCCCTCAGGGAAGCATCATGGGCCCACTGTTATACCTTATATATACCTCAGACATGCCAACAAACAACCACACCCTTACTTCAACATTTGCTGATGATACAGCTTTTCTAAGCGTACACGAAAACTGTCATGAAGCATCCCGTTACTTGCAGGATCATATATTTGAACTGGAAAAGTGGTTAAAACAATGGAGGATAAAGGTCAATGAGCAAAAATGCGTACATATAACATTCACCTTGCGTCGGGAGTCATGTCCCCCTATTAAAATCAATAATCAATTAGTGCCCCAGCAATCGCATGTAAAATATCTCGGTATTCATCTAGATCGGCGTTTGACATGGAAATGCCATATAGAAGCAAAACTAACACAAATGAAACTAAAAGCAATTCAAATATATTGGCTTATTGGAAGAAATTCTGTTCTTAGCCTCGACTGCAAACTTCTACTTTATAACTCTATATTGAAGCCAATCTGGTGCTACGGTATTCAGCTATGGGGCACTGCCTCGGCCTCAAATATCGAAAAAATTCAAAGGCGCCAAAATAAACTTCTTCGAATAATCACAGTCGCTCCCTGGTATGTTAAAAACTCAAATATTCACAAGGATCTCAATGTGCCATTAGTAAAAACTATTATTACGAAGTACGCAGCAAAATATTTAAAAAGGCTTGAGTTGCACCCAAATCCACTTGCTCGAAATATTTTAAATGACAGTGGACACTCTAGATTAAGGAGAAGAGATACCGCAGGACTCATCCGAAGGGAAAACCGCTGAACATCTACATATGTGAACAGAAACCGTGAGGAGAAAAATTTTCGTCTAGCATTGGCAGGACAAAAATAAAGTATTAGTATAAGATTTGATTAATTATTGTTAGTTCATATTTAATATATGAAGATTCAATAAATAAATAATGAGAAAAAAAAAAAAAAAAAAAAAAGATACACGCTATGTTACAATCGAAACTAGTCAGGGCAACCTGTCCGTGAATACGTGGGCTCAATTCCCAGCTCAGTCAAGAATAAAAAATTATTAATACATTTTAATTATTTCATGTTGCAAAATTCCTTTCTTCATAAAAATAATTTAATGAAAAATTAAATTTAATGAACTTAAGTCTGAATAAAATATTAAAAATTTGGATTAAAAACCATAAACAGTTCAACAAAATAACCAAAATACTAATGGCCTGTTCAACAATCTCGATAGCTAATCGAAGCAATCGCCATCCATTCGCTCGATTTCGAATCAGATTGGGTTCAACCATTTCGACAGCTTTCGATCGCTTGCTCTTACGAGTGTCAATATTTGTTACTTACGTATAAAAAAATATAGCATTGCCATATAAGATATTTATATTATTTTTTGCGTTTTTGTTCAAAAGTATCAAAAATAATACTAATTTGCTTGATAACAAATACAACTGTGTTTGAAACTTTATCAGCTGTATAGAAATGTCAAAAAATAAAATACATTTTTTATTGATACCAATACTTAAAAAAATTGTAAACAAAGGTTAAATTCAATTAAAAACAAAATATATAAACAAAAAAATAAATAAATTATGCAAACAAATAAATAAACCAATTAAACAATTACAAAAGCAGCGTCCGATTAATTTTCTGCACTAGGAAAGTTAAATAGTTTCGGTTTTTTCTGCCTTAAAATATGATGTGGTTTACCATCTTCTACTCTGCAATAGAACGCGTAGGTTGCCCAATGGCATTTAGTTTTTGGCTTCTACTTTTCCATTGCTCGTTCATCGAAAATTTATTTGCTACAAACACTGGTGCACCTCTCGCCAACTCAAAATTTTCGTCTATGTATTCGACTAATGTTAGCAGTTGCTACATTGCTGACTTTTTATACCCACACCACAATAGTGGAGAGTGTATTATGCGTTTGTGTATACCGATAGACTCAGGCTCATTGTAAGTCGATCCAACGATGTCCGTCCTGCTGGCAGGCTGGCTGGCTGTCCACGTAACTTTGTGCGGAAAGATTATTTCCAGATAGGTTTTTTGTTCCAATAAATAATCTAATTATTAAATTAAGATTAAATTTTGTCCAAACTAATTTATTGCAATCAAAATCATCTTACCATATTTTATTGGAATCGGTCTATATTTGACCATAGCTCCCATACAAATAATACTCCCGAAAATAGCTTTTAATGCCATAACTACTTTACAAATGTTAGTATTCACATACAAATTGGCGACAATGACTTTTGCGATAGCTTATATGTCACAAAATGTTGTTCTGGTAGGTCCAAAATAAACCATAGGTCCCATATAAACTCCCATCTTAAAATCTCATATATTTAGATGAAGATATCTAAATAATATTCGGCACCAAAATCTTTAAAATGAATCTAATTAAATGAATCATGATTGCCCATGGGTCCCAAATAGAGTACACTCTCAAAAATGGTCAGGATGGTCCGACTATACTTTCTTACTTGTTTAAACTATAATTTTACGTTTAAACAATTAATAAAATATTGTTATTTTACATATGTCCTTACTATTTATTCTCCATTTTTATTTTTTATTTATTTAAATTACTCTTAAATATTTCTTGTTTTTTTTTTAAATTCACGATTCGACAACAAAACAACAAGTGAGTGGTTTTGACATTTGTGTTCGTAATCTTGACGATACCTTTGATATTGATAAACCGCTTTTTGTGTGAAAGTACTTACGTTTTCTTTCGAGTTGTCGTTCGTACGAATGTTCGTATAGAGTATAGTTAGTTGAACCCAAATCAGTTTTCGATCGCTTAGAATGCGATCGAAGTCGTTCTTTTGAAATCGTAACAGGCCATAATTTTTAAAAAATTTATATTGAATGACTTTTAAAACCTGGGTAAAACAATTAAATTCCATTAGGTGCAAAAATTTTTAAAAATGTGTTAAATGCTAGAAGCGTTTTTTTCATGCTAAATGAGTTTAAAAAATCCAGCATTAAAAATACTCAATTGGCAACAGTGGTTATTAACTTAAATAAACTGTGTTAGGCTTTATCACCTGTAAATTAATTTTGCAAAAAATATATATTTTAAGAGACCTTAGAAATCATTTCTAAACTTTCCCTTATCTAATTACCGGTCAATTCCCTTGTATGTAAAAAGAACATTTTCTGAAATATTTTATATCGATTACTTCTAATTTGAATAAATTTTGTTTGCCATCATCTCCAGTTCCAATTCCCACACAAAAATCAAACTTTCAATGAATTGAATTATTATTTACAAAAAGCTCTTCATTCAAACAAACAATATTTGAAGGGCTTTTATCCCAATTACCCAAAGAAACCCCAACAATGGGAATTTATAATCTTTTGAAAACGAATTAATATTTATTTAAATAATTCAAACAATCGGATTTTTCCTGCTTGCTCAGTATTCCATGTCCGGGCTGTATAATACCACAGATGGGTTGACTTATGGTTTGATTTCGCATCATTCAGCTTTTACGTTATTTATTCAATAAGAAAAATATTAGAAACTGTATATTTTATTGAATTTCCTTTATGTGTTTTTTTTTTTTGCAATATTTTATTATGACTTCAGTATGGTTTTGCTCACTTCAGCTTAATTTCCTAAAGTAAATATTAAAACCATACAAATGATTTAATTTATGCTGCTCTGGTTGTTACAGTGTTGTTCCTGATGATGATGGCAATGATGTTGTTCGTTCTGTTGTCTGTGTGTTACTTTTGCTCCATCATTTAATTCTGCAAAAGTTGAAGAGTTTGTTTTTTTATTTAAAACATTAACCAGACACAAATCAAATTTTACACAAATAATTTCATTTAACGGTTACTTATGATACTCAGCAAATGCCAAAATGAAGATGGCAACTACTTGGCATGAGGAATGGTTGACTAAATGAATAGGATTCAGACAGAAGTGTATAGAAAAAAATAAGTAAAAATTAGTAGATGAATGAATGTAAGAGGATGAAAAAATAAAGCATAACTGGAATTAGCAATTGCCATTTGCATACACTAACTGCAACTACTGCTGTTACTGTTTAATTCTCTTCCATTGCTAATGCAGTGTTGGATAATGTGACCAACAGTTTTCAATTGGCCAAAACTGTTTAAATCACAGACAAATTCCTCGCCAATTTTTTGTTTCAATTAAACCAAATTAATAAAAAAAATTAAATCAGTTTTAATTAAAAAATGTAATCAAGTGAAATTTTTCACTGTTACAACCCCACTAGGGTTTTTATCCCGGGAAATCCCGGTACAAATTTCACGGGAAATCCGTTAATTTTTTTTCCCCTGATACCCGGGATTTTTGTCGGGAATCCCGAAAAATAAAAACTACCAAAAATTGCATTCGTGTGTCTCTTACAAAAAATAAATAACTATTATGTGCATATGAGGAATTAAAAACGGCCGAATAAAATATTGCAAAAGAAATAATTACTAGTGTTGCTATTTATTTGCTTTGAAAACAAAGAAGGAGAAAAACGATTATCCAAAATAAAATTATTTTGTTGAATCCGCAAGTACTCTATTTTTCAATTATCATTATGTGGAACTAATTTTTACTTCCTTCATACAGAAAATGGAGCTGCGATCTTTCGTATGGAAATACTTTAAAAAAGGAACAAGAAAAGTTTATGTCCAAGAGTACTCGCTTATAAATATTCTTCAACCAGTAGTTTGTTTAAACATCTTTCAAATATCCATAATACAAATATGCATATATAAAGGGTCCGCCAAATAACTTTTTTTTTTTTTGAAAATGCTATAAAAAAAACTACTGAATATTTTTTCAAATTTCTTTTTTTATTTGAAAGTACAATCCTTCCGGGTAATATTGGAAAATAATTTCATTCAAATGACTGCCTTGGCTGGCCATGCAGTAGCCTACACGATCGGTCCAATTTTTAAGCACATTATCGATTGTGTGCAACTGTATTTCACCAATGGCTTCACGAATATTTTCCTTTAAAGCGTGAATTGTCTCTGGCTTGTCGGCGTAACACTTATCTTTGACGGCACCCCACAAATAATAGTCCAACGGTGTCAAATCGCAGCTCCGAGGTGGCCAAACGACATCAGCTCTGCGGTTGATAATGCGATCTTCAAAAACAGGGCGCAAAACATCGAGTGTAGCTTCGGCTGTGTGGCACGTAGCGCCGTCCTGTTGAAACCAAATGTTGCCAATATCCTCCTCTTCAATTTTTGTGAACAAAAATTCGTTCAACATTGCCCGATAACGATCGCCATTGACTGTAACGGCCACTCCTTGCTCATTTTCGAAGAAAAATGGCCCAATTATGCCTCTGGACCAAAATCCGCACCAAACAGTGACTCGTTTTGGGTGTATCGGCTTTTCAATGTATGCGTGCGGGTTTTCTGTGCCCCAAATGCGACAATTTTGCTTGTTTACATACCCGCCAAGAGCAAGATGAGCTTCATCTGAAAAGATGATTTTTTTTTTGGCAAAATCGGCATCTTCTGTAAGTCGATCGCAGGCCCACTTAGCGAAGCGAAAACGCATTGGATGGTCAGTTGGCTTCAACTCCTGAACCAATTGGACCTTGTATGGCGTCATACCAAGGTCTTTATGCAAAATTCGTCTCAATGATGTCTCCGAAATGTTCAATTATTGAGAACGACGGTGAATTGATGTTGATGGCGCTTCACGCACACTTTCTGCCACAGCAGCAATATTCTCGGGTGTACTCACTATTTTTGGCTTTTCACGCTTTGGTTTATCGATGAGGATGCCAGTTTCATTCACTTTTTTCACAATATAACGAACATACGGAGCTGACGGTGCTTCTCTTCTTCCAAAATCCGTACGCAATTTTTGCATGAGCTAAGTGCTACCATTTACGAAATAAACACTAGTTGAAAAAAACGTTAGATGGCGGACCCTTTACATGCATCCGACTCAGATTCCTAAACGGATCTGGATAATAGTGATACTTTTCAAGAAAAGCTTAATAGTCCGCTATAAAAGATAGGAAAAAAGGTTTTGATAAAATCAAATATTATAAAAAGTTTTATAAAACATCCAATTTGGATATTTTATTTGAAGAACTATTGACAATAAGCCCTACATCTATCGAAAGTCAACGTATTTTTTCGATTTCTGAAAATTTTGTTAACAAAATTAGGAACCGGCTTTTGGATAGTGCTATTAATGCGCTTATTGTTTTAAAGCACCATTTTATTGAAGCCAACAAAGTAAATATTTCCTAAATTATTTTTGAGTTAAACAATTTTTATTCATGATTAAAACATTAAAGAAACCCATTAATTAATTTTTTATTTTATTCACTAATAATTAATTTTTAAAAATCAGTGCAATTATTTTAAAGTTTAATTAAAATAGTTTCAAACTTCAACTTTAAATACAAAAAAATATAAAAACGACTTCAATATCCTTGAGTGTTTCAACGTTTTTATTGTTTTTAGCTTTTGCGATTTACACGAGAGTACAAATATATTATTATATAAAATAATTTATAATTAGAAGTGTAAATTTTTTACGGCCTTAGTTTGTATGAAAATCCGTTTCATAATTCATTTATGAACCTTTTTTATTTTTTTTAACTTAAGCCGTCAAAAAATTTAATTTAAATTAAAAAATTTTATTTGTTTTGAATACAATTTTAATTTACAGGTTTGAATTTGTTAAATAACTATAGAATAACTTTTATTTGAAAATAAAAATATGGGTTCACATACAAGTTATGCGTGAAAAAAAATGTCTATTGTATTTAATAATATTTTCCCGAATACCCGGGAAATCCCGGGAATGCTTAAAAAAATATCCCGATTCCCGGGAGCTCGAAAAAGACGGGGATTTAAAAACCCTAAATCGCACACAAGATTTCAAAAGCTGGCTCTTCTCAATATTAATTTTTTCGGCCTCTTCAATTTTCGTCAACTTCAACATCACTTCCATTTCAATTTTGCGTAATGTCTTTTTTATGCACGAGCTTATAATGGCTTTTAATGTCGAAAGAATAGGTTCAACTTATTGCTTTCCCATATTCCAGGCAAACTATTTTATTAACGCTTTTCAAGACTTTATAAAAATTATTTGCGCAATCCATTTTTTTACTTGCGTATAAACAAGAGCACATGCTCTTC
Source organism: Pollenia amentaria (assembly GCA_943735925.1). Classification (NCBI taxonomy): domain Eukaryota; kingdom Metazoa; phylum Arthropoda; class Insecta; order Diptera; family Polleniidae; genus Pollenia; species Pollenia amentaria. Next base: position 172,977,223 of record OX031010.1, on the reverse strand, counting down.
ACTCTGCTTTCAAACAAAGTGTTTTAAAACGGATTTCCTTCTCTATTTTCACAGCTTCAGGAATTAGCATAAGCCTCTAACCAATGCTCAGACATAATCTGATGCAACAAAAAAATTATGTATTCCAAATTTTTTACTGATCATCAAAAATTATTTGAAAGTTAAGTTTTTTTTTTAGAATTTCCTTCAAATGAAGAATGGCAATCACGAAACTCATGTATATTTTTGTTTTTATATGTAAAGTTTGCGATGTATTTTTAGACAAAACAGAAAATAGTCTACCTGATTCAAATCAGTAAAATGTTTACAAAATCATAAAACCAAAAAATTCCGTTAGCTTTTTGCGCATTTACTGCATATGTTTTGAAACCCTTCAGCAAAGGCCGCGAAGGTAAAAGGGCTTATATAACTTTGTCATTCCATTTGTAATTTCTACAATATTGATCTTAGACCCTATAAATAAATATATTCTGGCTCCTTATGAGAAGCGAAGTTCAAATCCTGTTGTCCGTCTGTCTGTCCGTTGAAACGGATTTTCCGAAGACCCCAGATATGATGGAAGCTAGGTTGTTATATATTTATGTCGCATATAGTCCGGAATTGCTTGCTATTGAAATTCAGAACGATCGGTCCTTAATAACTGAGATATGAGCAAAAAACCACTATTACCTCTAATTTTTCCCAGAAATCCCATGTTGTTCTTGTTTTTTTTAATTCTGTTTTCTGTATATCTGGAGAACGGCAAGAGCTAGGGCTTTCAAATTTGGTACTTACATCTTGGCTATCAATAAACCAACTCTTCAAAAAATTGGAGAAGTGGGTGTGGCACTTCCCATACAAAGACGTTATGCATTTCTGTATATCTGGAGAACGAAACGAGCTAAAGTTCCCACATCTGGTACACACATATCAGTTATTAATACACAGAATCCCACAAAATATAAGCGGGATTGGAAAAGTCGGCGTGGTACCTCCCGTACAAAGACTTTAGTGAATATACTCAAAATTTTAAATTTTGGGGCTCTATTATGTCATATGGACACGTTTTATATATCAAAATGGAAGAATATTTTTCCCGAAAAACCTGAACTTTTTTTTTCCAGAATTGGAAGAGTTATGCCCAAAAAAAATTTTTTTTAAACTTACCCATTTTCGGGAACAATAAATCTTCCAGGTTTTATAATACGTTAATTTCGCATGCGTGCCAGTGGTCGAGTTGTCTAGACGTTATGTCACAAGAAAACTTCTGGGTGTTGGCGGATTCGAATCCCATTCGATTAATTTTTTTCTGTTGGTATTTATAAATTATTTTTATTTAAATAAAAAATATATCAGTTTTTGTTATTCTTACTTCTATATCCTTTAAAAAAACACACTTTTTTTTTTAAAAAACACTCTTTTTTTTATACAATTTACAGTTTTGTTCTAAATAAATGTGCATTTATTTCTGAGGTTAAAAATGTTATATAAAAACCAAACACAATTTATTTTAAACAAAACCCTTAATATCTCAAAACAAAAAATTTCGACTTAAGCCATTATTATTTATTGCCACAGATATACTATATATGAATATTTATATATATGTAAATATTCTTTTGTTCTTATCGCACCATGGTGAAGGGTATAAAAGATTCAGCATAAGAATACTTAAATCATTTTCGTACTAGCAACAAACGATCAATTTCACTTCCTATAAAGAGGACAAATGAAACATAAAATTATGTTAGGTTAGGTTAATTTAAGAAGGGTTATACGCCCAGGGGCACACCTCCTCAGAGACCAATGCGGTCCATTGTGAATCCTTTCAGTAAGGAGGTAGAGAAAAGAGAGAATTGAAGAAGAAAATAAATTATTAGATACATAGAATAGAATAAAAGATATTAGTAGGTACTACGTAAGACAGTTACTCCCTCTACAGTCCCCTCAACAGCCGTCCTATTTCCCTGACAAACCGCAGTAAATCGACTGGATTACATCCAGCGATTCACAACCGTTCGTCGTGAAATCTATCCCCCAGCCATTTCTGTTTAAGACCCTGCATCCTAGGGCAGTGGCACAGTACATGCTCAATCGTCTCTAGCTCCTCAAAATCATCGCATAATCTGCAGAAGTCCGGTGTGGCATGGTTCCATTTACTCGTAAAAGCCCTAACAGAACAGTGACCTGTCAAGCATCCTATAAGTGTCCTGAGAACACTTCTATACACCCCTGCGTCCAATCCAGGCCACAGTGCCCTAGACACCCTGCAATCCGTTCTGCCCCTCCAGGATCGGTTATCTTCATCACGGAATCTTTCCCGTATCACCTCATAGTAGTGACACAGGAGGGAGCTTTACCCCCTGTCTGTTACCATTAAGTCCAGACTCTAACCCTATCTCGCGAGATCGTCCTTTACCTTAATGTGAATACCTCCGTGAGTTTCCTCAGAGCATCCCTTTATCGAGCGACCAGGCAAGATCGGACCGTATAATTTGTCTATGCCCAATGCGCATATTCTGCTATTAATGCTAATGCGCATGAGCATGCGCCTTGGTATAAAACAAATTTGCACATGCGCATGAGTACAAATTTGAGCATGTGCATGCAGAATCATGAGCAAATACGAACTCTGGTGCAGGGATTTACAAAATAACCGTTTAAGTTATTAACAATATGAAAGGATTTCTATGCCTGCAGTGACAGCATTTTTATTATAATTCTTGATAAAGAAAATTAAAAATAAGTTTGTTTTAATACTTGACATTTTTCGGTATGACATTTTAAGGAAGATTAAATGATGAAACAGAATTGAGTCTTCAACTTCAGGCAAAAATTCTTTAGCCAATAATTAAAACGTCGACCTTTACTGCAAATGTTCTCTCATTTCTTTCGTTTTCTTTGTTTACAAAATGTATGAAATTGTACTAAAGTATGGTAGCATTGTTGGGAGAATAATTGTCTCTATGTGAGAACATGATAAAAAACGTTTTCAAAATAACATTGATTTTATATCTCGACCGCATTCTCTGGTATAATTTTATGTCAAACTGTATGGAAAACATCGTTCAGCCCCAGTTCTGCTTCATCATTAAGAGCTAAAATATAAAAAAAGGGGACCAATTATTTTTAATTTCTACGACATAAATTATGAATATTATGGCTCCCTTTTCCTTTAATTAATACGATAGATCCGAAATTCTTACTGATTCCATTTAAAATAGCGCAGTTGCAATGCACAAGTGTGCGCAATATATGGAAGCCCAATTTATGACAGATGTCAAAAGGATAGTTAGGTGACCATCATAAGACCGGAATACTTGAATCGAAATAACATTAATTTTGAAGAATTTAAGAAAAGTTTGTATTTTTAAATACAATTTTTACAACTTAAGATATTCAGGTGTGTGCTGGTAATCGATTTGGAAAACGAAACGATTTGAAAACGATAATATCGTTTTTAAAATCTTTTAAAATTGATGTCTTATACATATTCCTCTTATTTCCAGTCGCTATTCTTTTAAATTGTGTATAACTTGAGTTTATTGTACTGTATTTTGAGCAAAAACTTAAGATTATAATTCAGATATTGATTTTAAAATCGCTCGAAATTCATCACACCTTTTGAAAACGTTCGTTTTGAAATCGATCGATTTTCATCACATGCCCGATTAATTGAGATTGAATTTAATGCTCGATTTATATCAACAGTTGGTTACATGAATAATAATTTATTTTAAATGTCAGGAATTGTGAGTTTCTATGAGTGTGTGTGTGTGAATTTATGACTGCAACGATTAGAGTGTTTGTATACTTCAGTGGAATGGTTTATATTTTTTCAAGCTGCTCATCCATTCATGCTTTCATTTTGCACACAACGATGAATCATTAAATTAGCAAACTACTAATATTTACACTTGTTGTCAAATGCAACCAAAAAACTAAAAAAAATGAAACATCAACCCATTCACCATCAACTCATACAAACACACACAAATACAGATGTAGTGTTAGCGGAAGGAAGTGCAGTAGCAACACCAACAACAACACATACAAGCAACATCACTAGTGTAGATGCAACAGCAACCAATTCATAATAAAATCCCTTCACTTTAAAAATCTTTCATTTTATGTTTCATTCCGATCTAATGAAGGTTTTGTATGAAAACTATTTGTTGGATGTATGTGTGATATGCATATGGGTGTGAGCATGATAAATGTCAGTGTTTACGTGTGTGTGTATATGTATGTATATGTATGTCTGCTTTTGCACTATTGCCATAAAGAAAACAAACATCGAAACAATTCGCAAAATTTTGCTATAATGTTGATATATGATTGCGGTTTTTTCGATGGATGTGTTTGAATAATATATAATTTTAAATGTGTGTAAGTCTCACCCACACACACATATGCATACTCTTCAGTATATATTTAAAAGTATCGTGTCCGTATGTCTTTATATTTAAAAGTGTTAGCTTTGTATGTAAGTACTTTTAAAGCAAATGATTTATCTCCAAAAGACTATTTTATCATCAAATGTATTATTCATTGACTTAAACGTTAAAGGTTAAACACTGCATGCACAAAATATCCTTAAACTTCAAAGTCTAACACACACCTTAAGGGTATGGAACAGTAATCTGTTTAACCTTAGGGAATGGGTAAGGAGTCTAATTATACTTAACATCAATAATTTAGTTGTATGTGTTTAATATTGATGTTAAAAATTTTGAAAGATGCCAGCTTAATTGTAATATGCATAAGTATAAAGTATATTGGCCGTATTCACAAAACCCCTTGTATCGTTATATCGATTGAATGTTGTATAAAAAACCATAGTGAAATATATATTTAAATACAACATTCAATCGGTACAAAGATACAAGGGCTTTTTGTGAATACGGCAACTGAGCCTTGAGGGAGAACAAATTTGGGTTAGATAATTCTTAAATATAAAGAGTATTAAATATTAAAAATTAACCAAATCGGCCATTTGCTTCAATGGATCCATAGAAATGTCCTGCCAAATTTAGGGATTTGGTGCGATAGGGTTCATAAAAAGCAACCCCTGTTGACAAAATTGCCCGCAAAGATTAAAAATTAGCTGTTTATAACTTATTTGAATAATGTTCGGTGAATAACTTTTTAGCATTTATGAAAAAAAATTATGACAAATTAATTGTCATATTGAATACCATGTTCGTCAATACAATTAATTTATTAATTGAAAAGGTACCAACAACCGAACTTGTAAATATAAAAAATACTTTTGTTAATTAAAATTGTTCACATTCAGCAAATATTTTTAACATAAAAAAAAATTATTACAAATTTTTAACGAAATGTTTTGTTGCTCATTAATTTTGGAAAATTTATTGCATTTTCAAAAGAAGGATTTAAATTAAAATTTAATTAAAAATATTGATATAATTAGAAATGTGGTTATTTTATTGAACTGTTTATGGTTTTTAATCCAAATTTTTATTTTTTTTTAAACAGGCTAAAGTTCATTGAACATAATTTTCATTAAATTATTTTTATGAAAAAAGGTATTTTACAAAATTAAATGAATTAAAATTTGATGATAATTTTTAATTCTTGACTGACCGGGAAATCGAACCAACGTTCACGGACAGGTCGCTTTTATATGTTTCGAAAGCAACCGCACTATCTCATCAGAAATCTTCGCCGTTTAACACTTACCGCTATTGACTACGGCTGGCAGTCAATAGTCAAACATCAATCATTAAACCAAATGGTATTTTTACCCTCTTGGGTGGGTCGAAGTTTGATGTGTATTGATATAATAAATTTTTTTATTTAAATTTAATAAAAATCACATCACAAATATCTTTAACATAAACATACTTAGAAGTGGATGCAGAAGAAGGTTCTAACACGTGTACTGAACGGATTCTTTACACAATCATCAGCTTTAATTTGAAAACTTGAATAAATAAAGCCGCGTTAAAATTTCTATAAAAAGTTTTAAATAAAAGCTTTACTTACCCCTTTGATGGACTCAGTTGTCAATAATAGTCCTATCGTCATAGTATAGAACTAGTATGCCGACTGGTGAGAACGTTCTCTTTTTTTTATAACTCTCATCACACATATAGGTTCTGTGTGAATTCAACACACATAAGAACAACAAAAACAAAACAAAATTTGAAATTTTTCAATTTAAAATTTTTCACAATATAACACTTCATGTTTAATTTTATGACTTAAACACATAATTAATAATTTTTTTCAATACAATTTGCTAATTTGCTTTTGCAAAATATTTTTATTTTTCACAAACTAAAAATTTTTAAATACATTTTTTTGACACTAAATTTTTTCTGTTGTTAATATTATTAAAGCCAGCAGAGTAGCATTTTGTGGTATAAAAATAATATTTGAAATCATTAATTATTTATATATTATCCGATATCGCAGAATAAAAACTCAGCAAACATGGCTTTTAAAAGTTTATAAATGCAGCCAGCATTCAATAAATTAAAAATTTATTGAACTAAGAAAATTTTATTTTGGAAAAAAATTGTTGCCACATTCTATACGATTTAATGCAACTATGTTTAGTGGTGGAAATAGTTTTATACACCAATACATTTGAAAAAAATCTTACTAATACAAACATAAAATATGTACCACTGACAGTTGAGTTATGTACCTGTCAAAGAGTCGGCATACTAGTTGTATACTATGCCTATCGTTTTTTCTTTACGAAATAAAAAACAAAACAAAAATATTGAATTTTTTAATTTTGTATTGAAAATTATTGACAGAAAATTATTTTATTTTTTCAACCAAGGCGAATTCATTTTCAGGTGGCATTGAAAACACAGCTGTGCTACTTTTTTCTTGCATAATTGGGTAGAGAAATGTCAAAAGTTGTTTACATTTTTTCCCCATAATTATGTAGAGAAATGTCAAAAGTTGTTTATGTTTACATAGTAAACGGAAGTTTTTGAAAACTAAATTTAAAAAAAAACTGTCGTAGTAAAAAATTTATTATTATAAATAATAAAATAAATGCAAGGCGAATATTTTATGTGTACACGTATATTATTCTGCTGTTGTTGTTCTTTTTATGCCTTATTAGCAGCCTTGTGGGCTTTTTGCTCTTCATGCATGCGACCAAATTCCTCTTTAATACGTATATTGCCTCGATGTGGCCTTGTTGAACCTTTTGAAGGTACTTATTCAAACGGTGGTCCCACCTAAAATATATCCAAATTAGTGATGGAAAATTGAAAATTTTATATGGTACTGACACCAAGCAAAAGAGTACTTTTTTCAACATTTTGAGATGCAGTAAAGTAAGTGAACGAATTCTTAATAAATTAAAAAAATATATATATATATAAAATTTGAAGAGCCACGACATTCCCTTACCAAGAAGCAGGTTTGTAAGGAAGCATATTAAGGAATAACGGTAACAAACAATTCAGTTTGCAAAGCTGATAATTACGTTCACTAATTTTTATATGCGCTGTGTCAAAAATGTATTCAAAGTAGAAACTTGCCATACAAAATTCATGTCTTCCGTAATCGATATGGTAAGCGAAACTTTTACGTTTCTCCCTTACAAACCTGCTTCGGAAGCTCCATTTGTTATTGGTTTGCTTTTCCTTAAATCAAACTTTTTTTTTTTTTTGAGTGTAACAATTTTTAGCATCACTATCACTCATGTTTAGTGAGGCTGTTAATTTTCAATTCATGACTTAACATCAACAAAATGATTGCAATAATTTTGCACTATCACTAGCTGTGAGTTGAAACTGCAAAATTAGTGCACTACCCACTGTTGAAAAATGTTTTCAGAAGACCCCAGATATGTTGGGCTCTTAGTTGTTATATATTTGTGACACATATGATTCGTTTAACTTTGCTATCGGAATTCAGTCAGACCGCTCCAAAAATGGCTGAGGTATGAGCAAAAATCTTAGGTTGCCTCTAATTTTCGTATTAAATCCCCTGTAGTTGTATTTTGTGAAGTTTTGTATTTATTATATTTTTTAATTGTTTACATGTAATTATCATTGTAATATTATGTTTTGTGTTTTTTGTTTAATGTTAATAATAATAATTATTGTATTTATTTATTCAGACCCCTGAAGATGGTTAGCGATGCTTACCGAAATATTGGGAAAATAATAAAAATATAAAAAACGAAAATATTACGAATTTTTATTTTTTATTTTATTTATTTACGTGGACCTACAGCCAAACAAAAACAACTAATAATTTATATATATCGCAAAAGGTCAACTATAAAAAACATACATATTTTTTTTAATTTAATGTGTAGACTTTTTTTGCTTTTCACACATAAATTCATACATGATTTGCCGCTTAAAAAGAGAAATGTGTTTTAAACGAAAATATGTACTTAACAGAAATTTTTTAACTCTAATTGATAATGTGTGTTAGTGGGTGTGTGCCCTAAGACGCTGCATTTAGTTAGGAGAAGTGTAATAAAGATTCGGTACAGCCGAATAAAGAACTCTGAATTGTTGTTAGCTTGAATTTTTTTTCTGGTACGAGCACTTCATTTCGATTTTTGGTGGAGGGTATCTGGGGATCAGTATTACCTTCTAACAAAACTATATTTGCCACCAGGGCTGTCAGATATGGCGATCACTTGCCAAGTGCGGGGATTTTGAAATATGTTTGATGGCGAGATTTTCCATTTGGCTATATGGCGATTTTTTAAATAGTTGCCGATTTTGTTGGCTTTTTTTTGATGAGCCTTGAATTTGTTTTGATAATAGTTAAGGGGTCTGTACAGGATTAAGCATTTCTCATCAAGCGCTATGGTACTATTAGTGAAAATGTGTTTGTATGTGTGACACCGACGATGCTGAGTGGAAAATACAAAAATTTCGATATGACGGCGAATAATTTTTTTATGAAATAGGAGGACTCCCTTAAACCTGACTATACACAGAAAAAATATCAGTAGTTTTGTATCAATTAAAAAATGGTTTAAAAAGTATTCCAATTTAATAAAGGTGAAAATTAAATCAAGTATTTTTTAGTTGAAAGAAATTTTAAAATATAATTTTGATTTAATTAACATTTTATTTTTTTTGAAATACATTTTTAATTAAAATATTAATTGAATAACAAAAATTCGTAATTGATTTTTTCGTTTAAAATAAAATAATGCAAACTAGTAGAACTGTTGTTGGGAATTGTCAAAACCTGAGCTATATTTAATTAAATCAATTAACACATTGTTTGGAACGGCAAAGTTTTTAAATAATTTTTTTAATTAAAATTAAAAATATTGATATTTTTAATTAGGCTTAAGTTCACTGAATTTAATTTTTATTAAATTATTTTTATGAAGACAGGAATTTTTACAACATGAAATTAATTAAAATTTTATTGGTAATTTTTCATTCTTGACTGCGATGAGATTTGAACCCAGGCTTTCACGGATTGGTTGCCCATACTAGTTTCGATTGTTACCACACAATCTCGTCAGTGGGGTTGCAAAATTTCCAAATTTCGATCTACCAAAGTGAAAACCATTTGGATTAAAGATTGATGTTTGACTATTGAAGTCATCCGGCTTCAATAGCCGAGTGAGTAAAACGGCAAACCCCACTGAAGAGATTGTGTGGTTACAATCGAAACTAGTCTGGGCAACCTGTCCGTGAAAGCCTGGGTTGAAACCTCAGCGCAGTCAAGAATGAAAAATTACCAATAAAATTTTAATTAATTTCATGTTGTAAAAATTCCCCAGCAAAAACTTGGTAATGACTTGCAATTACTGAACAACTTACTTTTCAATGACTACTTCATACCATCTGCATTACATAGAAGTAGTTGAGTAATGGCTGACATATAATCTGTTACATAAGTACTTGTTTATAAGTTGATTATGGAAATTTATAATTCATTCATAATAAATTGCATCTACGGTTTAATTTTTTTCAAATCTAATACAAATTGGTTTTTAATATTTATTCTTACAATTTGTTTTTTTTTTTTTTATTACACTGAAAGAAAAATGCTTCATATATTTAATGAATCATTTTCATAAAAAAATTTTCCTTGGGTAAATGAAAATTTTCATAGTCTAAATAGAATTTCATAGTTAGAATGAAGTATTTTCGTTAAAATCGCTTCATTGGATTTCGTAATTACGTTAAAAATTTTCATTGGATATATGAAAACTTAAGTTTGTCCAAGTTAAACAAAAAATTTTAATTGGGAACATAAAAAAACAATATACAAACATAACTATATTCATAAATTAATATAAAATTATAGTTTCCTTAAAAAAATGTTTAATTGTTAATTAAAAAAATGTAAGATTTAATTATTTCATACATCTAATGTTACATGTTTGCCATTAATTTTATGAAATCAAAAAATTTTTTTATAAAAGCAACATATTTCAATAATTGCCTTCATAAATTTAAATTTTCATTATGACAATAAAAATGTCATTTTAGTAATGAAACAAAAACTTTCAATCCACTTTCAATCAGCGTTTTTATTGTTATTATGGATAATTTAATCTCATATTTACGCTCTTAATAATTGAGTAAAAAACATAGTTTTTTTATGCAGAAACTACAATGCCCCAGTAGACAAGCTGGTAGTGTGCTAGTCTATCAGCACCGAGGTTGCGCGATCGAATCCCGCCAGAGGCAGAAAAAAAAACAAAGTAAAAAAAAAACAAAGTAAAATAAAATAAGAAAAAATAGAAAAACAAATAAAATAAGGTAAAATAAATAAAATAAGAAAAAATAGAAAAAAAAAAATAATTAAAAAAAAATAATAAAAAAAATTTTTTTTTAAGTCATTATTTAAGTCCCTATTTGTAAGCGAATGTGGTAATGACTTATTTAACTCCCTATTTGTAAGCGAATGTGGTAATGACTTATTTAACTCCCTATTTGTAAGCGAGGGTGGTAAGTACTTGCCTCCAATGACATCACCGTGTTAAAATAATGAGTTAAAATGCCAATGTATAAGTAGTGATGAGTCGTTATATTAGCTTTTTAACCCATTACTTTGCAATGTAAGTTTTTGCTGGGTTCCTGTCTTCATAAAAATAATTTAATGAAAATTAAATGTAATGAACTTAAGAATAATTAAAAATATCTAAATTTGGATTAAAAACCATTAACAGATCAATAAAATAACCACAATACTAATAAAATTAAAAATATCATTTATTGAAAAAAAAAAACAATATATTCATAATATTAAATTTTTAGTAATCAATATAATCGTTTTGATTTAGCTTGATTCAATGAATTTGGTATGAATTTGGTGATTAGAGACACTTTTTAATTTTTTCTGTGTATGAATTTGGTGGTCAGACATAATTTTAAATTTTTTATGTGTACGAAAAAATTAATTATTTTTATTCTAGATTTTTTTTTTGTTTGAAATTTTAGAATTCCCTTAAACATGAGTAAAAGCATTAAAAGTTTACGAATTTTTTCGATTATAAAAATGGGTAATTTATCATCACAAATAAAATTTATTGTTGCTTAATATGTTTTAATCATTTCTTTGTTTTTTTCTGAGTTTTTGGCGATTTTTGATTAAAATTTTATATATTTTATACTATATTCTATTTTGTGAAAACATAATTTCATTAAAAAAAAATTAAGAAAAACTGAACAAAACTGAATTTAGGAGATGTTTGATATCCAATTTGGCGATGGAAATCAAAAAGTCTGACAACACTGCTTGCAACGATAAATTCAAGAAAATCCGACATCAATTTTATTCCTTATTTTAATTCTTTTACATCCTTCCGATAAAATGCGTTATTAAAAAAAAAAAAAAAAATGAAACGCACACAAATTTGTTGTCTTTAAATATTTTAACATCTAATCAAGTAATTGAAAAAATACATTTAACAAATTGTCATATTTTTTCGCAACTTCATTATCGTCCTTATTTTTTAGGCTTCATTGCTTTACAAATTTCTAACATCTGTTTTTGCTGTTTCCTTTTTTCTCATGTTTAGCATTTTACGTTCCGCCTTTCAACAAAAAAAAAAAAAAAAAAAATATTGTATATAAATACAATGTATGTAATACACACATTTACATAAATACCCAGTAAACCATTTTTGCCAACAGGTCTGATGTTAAAAAAGCCTGAAACCTTATCAGAAAATTAAACGAAATGTCTAAATTTCCTTGAGACGTATTAATAACGTAACACTTTGATGTCAGCCTTTGCTGTAAATATTTTTTAGAAGTCTTCACGTTTTCGAAAATAATATTCGTGCGTGTTCTGGAAATCACTTTAATTCAAAGCACATGATTTGAAATTATCTCTTTACCATCACATGTGTGATATTGTGTTGTTCCGTTTTTATATTTTTCGGTATGATTTTCAATTGTCGAAAGTACACCGAGGAGCACAAAAACGGTGTGATTTTCAGAACACTACAAAGTCACACGTGATGATTTTCACAACAGGTATAATTGTTATACCCTTATTACGGGTGGAAAGAATATTTTAAGTTTTGTCATTGCGTTTGTAATTTCCACTATATTGATCTTAGACCTTATAAATTATATATGTTTCGGTTCCTAGCGAAGTGGCTTAAACGATTTCCGTATGTCTGTGTGTTGATTGAAATTTATTTTCCGAAGACCCCAGAGGCGATGAGGACTATATTATGATACATTTATGTCAAATATAGTCCGAACTAGTTTGCTTTTGAAATTCAGCCAGATCGGTCCACAAATGCCTAAGGCATGGGTCAAAAAAAATGAGTTCTGGCGGTGAACATTTACAAAGTCGGTTTATATATGACTGAGCATCATCACCATATCAATTTGGATGACCAAATGTGAATAAGATATTTCTTAAATATAAAGAGTATTTAATATTAAAAATGAGCCAAATCGGTCGTTTATTTCAACGTTCCTGAAGAATTCAGGGTTTTGGTCCATAAAAAGCCATCCATGTTGACAAAACTGCATAAAAGTGGGTACATTAAAAGCGAGAATAGTAAAAGCTGGGCATACTAAGTTTTAGAAAGGCTTTCTTGCGACGTGCCAGAAGTTGGACATCAGGGCGAAGGATCCGAGATGGCATAAGTGGCGCCTAGAATTTTATGTTTGGTTAAAAGGTCACCAGAGGCAGAAATGAAACCATTGACATGCCATAAATAACGATATGCAATATATTATGATCGGACTAAAAATCGCGACGCAGTGTACAAAAAAACTAAAAAGGCAGTATTTAGAGGTGTATCAAATTATAAAAAAAATTTCTGACATTTTTTCTACTATTCTTGAATTGAGGGGGTTGACTGGTTCAACTATTTTTTCTTAGTGAGGGGTATGTTAAACGAGCAAAATATTATGGATGATAAACAATCATACAATAGTTTGTGATACACAAATTAATATTTTATTAACCGTAAACTGGTCGTAGGCAGGCGTAACATAGTAATGGTATCCTATTGAGGACTTGGAGGAACAATAAAATGTTTGTAGGCGGCAATAACATAATTGATTTAAGAACCAGAAAGTCTGACAGTTTTATTAGATTTTTGCCTGACAACCATCTGACGCACACTGGGGCCAAAAGCCCTTTTTTCGAGGATTAATTCATAGGTTCTCAGCTGCAATACTGACGCAGACTAAATATTTTGGGGGATAACTCTTAGATCAAACTTCATGTTCTAACAAAATCTTGGGGGTATAAGAGGTGGGATACTGGTACCCCCCATACACAAAAATTAGTTTTTTTTTTATATATGAAGAACTACAATAGTGAAGAATACTAAATTTGATGTGGGTAACTCTTAGAACATCTAAATTTTCCAACAAAATCTTGTGGTTATAATAGGGGGAATACGGGTAGCCCCCATACAAAAAAAAATATTATTATTTTTTTATATCTGAAGAATTACAATAGTGAAGCATAATAAATGTGATGTGCGTAACTCTTAAAACAAACTTCATGTTCCAACAAAACTTTGGAGGTATAAGAGGGAGGAGACGGGTACCGTACCCCCCATGCAAAAAAATTATTAATAAAAAAATAAACATGATTTTTTTTATTCACGCACCCTCCTGCTAAATTGTCTGCAATAAATGAGTCGCTAGAATCACTAAAAGAAATACCTTTTCGCCCACGCTTTGGGGACTTAGCACACGGAAACGCAATTGATGATTGCAGCCAATTGTTATTCGTTTCACTGAAAAATTGGTCTTCGTTTCTGTGAGCTTTATTCCATTTAGTCTTATACTCAAAAACGAAACTGTTAAACGTATTATTGAAAACTTGAGAGTTGCCCTCCGATTAACCAGTGCGTTTCTTTAGTTCTTCTTTTAAATAGGTAATTTTTTCATCTATTTTTTTACAATGAAGATTTTTCAAAATATCAAACAAGCGTTGGCGGCTAAAAAAACAACGCTTGAGCTTGTTCCTGCAATATGTAAACATATTGCATTGAAATATTAAAAACAGCATTTTAAATATATAAATTATAAAATATAATATATAAATTTAATCACAGTCACGTGTGACTCACGCGTAAAGAAATCACGACATTTGCACATCTCTAATAAAAATTAAAGCAGAAATCGTGAAGCACTTTTTGTTGGTAACACAACGAGAGTTGCTACTAATTTGTGCATAACTTCTAAGGCGCACCGATGCGCACGCTAATTTTTTCTAAAAGAACGCTGATTTATTCAACCTTTAAAATAAAGTTAAAATCTCTACTTAATTAAGCCTAATTAATAACTTTATGTCCACCTAAATTGAGAAAATTAATTTTTATTTTGCATTTCCCATATAAACGTAAAAAACAAAAGCACTTCCACAAATAATTTTTTTACAAATTTAAGCTACACATTTGGATAAATACCTGAGCTTGATGGTTGCATGGTTATATTAATTACTTTTTGAATTCACTTTCGGTAAATCGGATTTATTTATGAAAACAAATTTAGCTTTTATACCAATTTTTTAATATTTTGTTACAGTGTTTAATTTCAACACGTCAGTACAAAAGCACCGTAACATATTTGACATTTATTTTTTTGCCCACTGATGCAGAATTTTGTGCACTTTAACCGAGTACTTTTAGTTTTCACGGAACTTAAACTTTTGTTTTGAATTAATCCGTGAAATCACTGCCTTTGGCCCCTGTGTGCGACGTATCGAATATTTGCTTAAAATTTTCTGCATAATTTTTTTTTTTTTAAATTCGTATTCAACACAATTATGAATAAAAATTCCCTGGGAGTTTAGTTCATTCCGCCATTTAAATTCAGCTGCAGAAAAGAAACCAAAAAAACTTCAGGGAAATTTTTATTAATAATTGGATAGACAAAATTTTTTCTAAATCAAAAAAGTTTTCAGAAATTTCGCAGACAAAATCAACCGATTTTTTGTCAATCTCTAGCTACGTAATTTTTAAATAATTGCCAAATTGTGCAGACTTTTTTTTTACCAATTCCAACAAAAGTCGACATTAAAATGTTTACTGGGTATGTATGTACATATAAAGCAAATGATAAAAAGGGCAATATGCAAAATGAAGCATGAAACTGTAAGTAATCAAGTGCCTAAAATACTTTAAGGCAACAACGTTAAAGAAAACAAAAACAACAACAATAAAAGCAACACAAATTCCTTAGATGTCAAGATAAAAATGATATCAAAGAAAAAAATGTAAACAAAGCAATTTCTAGTAGAGAAAGAGAGTCAGGCAAACAACCAACAAAGAAACACGTGCAAATAATTTGAAATCCACAAATCGAAATCCTGAAGGCGCAAACTCACCACAAAATGGAAACTATTTTCAAAGAGTTTTGGAATCTAAGTGGATTTCTCTGTTCCAATTCTCTATTAAATAATAATTTAAATTTAAAAAGTTAAGTAGTAAATATTTCATTGTGGATTCCAAACTTTTCCTCAAAGTTTTTTTCATTTTGAAAAAATTTAGATAATATTTAGATTGCATGATTTATTTGCACTTCTTTTGATATTCTTATGTATCATTCTGCAAGTACCTCTTTCGTTAATATTAATTGTTAATCCCAGTACTTTCATTTTTGCTATCAAAAATTGTTTAATTGTTTGTATGTTTATTTGTAAATTTGAGTATGAGCACTTCCTTTTTATTTAATTTTCAACTCGTTTTTTAAGCATGCATAATCATGTTTATTTATGTGCTTACCCATGTATGACAAGTGCAACCCTTGCAGCATAAAAAAAACCACAAACACAACGACAATAGTGGAAGTTAGAGTACTTGTAGCGAAATTGTGGCAGCGCTGTCGTTTTGGCATCACAAGCAGCAGTTAGCGTCAGTTATAAAATGTCACCCCAGTTAACAAATGGGGTTGTCATTTTCACTAACAAACACAAAATGCTTTAAAATGCAGCCTCTAAGTAACCAAATAAAATGTAACGACAAAAGCAAAAATATCAAGGAATTAAATGGAAAATAATACAAATTGAAATAAGCCGAATTTAGAATACCCTCGAGGTATTTTCGAGAAAGTTGCCTCTGAAAGCAGATAGAGTGGCACAACATCAAGAATGTAAAGCAAAGAAGTGTTACAAGTGCAGAGTCCCCAAAAATGGGTTTGTATTAAATTTTGTCGAAAAATCCGAAAAAAAGTATCAAATACGCTTCAAGTTTGCATTAAAACAAAAAAGAGACCAAATTCTTTCAAAATTTCGATTTATGACTTTCATGATTTTAATTGCATTAAATTCATCCTAAAAATTATATTTAGAGATGGTTTGAGTCCTATATGAATCTAAGTTTCTCCGTAGTAACACCCACTTCTTACCATTACAATTTTGGAAATAGAAGTACAGCCAATAACTGATGCTTGTCTAGGCCTTGCTAGACCTGTATCTGTTATGACGAGATTCAAAAGCCTCGAAGGATTAAAATTAAGCCTTAACCTAATATTTGAGAGGAACCTTCAGGGAGGTTCCTGCGGCTTTACCTTTAATCTTGGGGTGTAAGGTCTTCAAAATTTTGGATTAAGTCTTGACCTTTACACCAAGCCTTAGGT
Source organism: Pollenia amentaria (assembly GCA_943735925.1). Lineage (NCBI taxonomy): Eukaryota > Metazoa > Arthropoda > Insecta > Diptera > Polleniidae > Pollenia > Pollenia amentaria. Next base: position 172,960,190 of record OX031010.1, on the reverse strand, counting down.
CAATGTTGGCTTGTTGGTGGAATACCAGTTGTAAAAAAAACTTGCAACCGCATATTGTAGTGTTGATTTTATTAAATGATCACAGAAAAAATTCTCCAAAGTTGTTCACCAATTAAAGCATTACCCAAACATAGAATATGTTTTAATTAAAAATTTAATCAAGTGAGATAAACGTTTATTCAAGTGAATTATAAGTTTAATCAAGTGAGTTAAACGTAATTGATACTATTAATTTGTTTACTGATGACAATTTAATTAATATCTTAAATAATATCACAAATTTTTTAAATCAATTTTTATTTTTTTCTGTGTACAAGGGCTTTTTAGTAGACCAATTGCTTCCATTCGGTGTTTAGAGCTTCGAGGAGACTGTATTTTTTTAACGCTGTTTCCAATATAAATATGCTTCGTTTATAGCGAATATCTAAGTTATCATCCTTTGTCGAAATCCTTGTTTCAGGCAAGTATAGGGAGAAAACTAAGTAATGGAGGGATTTTTACTATACAAAGGTAAAAGGAAAAATAATGAGTAAAGAGGCCTAATTGAAGGCCTTATTTAGCAGATACAAGCCCTACTCGCCGCATTCCTTTCTTATTTATTTTTTACTCAGGTTGTCATAGGGAGCAAGCTTTTCACACTCCCTTTACTAATAAATTCGTTCCCTTCTCCAAGAAGTGAGTAAGGAAGGTCAATAAAAAAAAATAAAATATAAAAACAAAAACTAAAACTGAGTAACTTCCTTTTTCCCTTCTTAAAGAAGGGAGTAGCGAATGGGTACTGAATATTTTGGAAGGTATTTCAAAAAAAAGTGTAGACCTTCTGGAAGGCATATTTCTGAAGGCAGGATATCATGCAAAGCAAATCTTTTAGAAAGCAATATAGAGGCCTTCAAAAAGGCCTGCCACTTGTGGTCCTTTAAACAGTTAGCGCTGGGTGGTCTAAATTTCAAAATAATTAAGTTTATAATTAAGTCCACTGTGGTTTCAAAACCCTTTTGTCGGAAGGAGTTCTTATTTGGGAGCTATATAAAATAATTGACCAATTTTTTAATGCAAAAAAAACTTTGTTATTAAAAATATTTGTGAAATTTAATGGCTTGCTGATATTTCTTAACTTTACTACTTCACCTAACATATACAAAATTTAATATAAAATTTTAAGATCTGGTTCGACTTTCATTACTCTTATATATTCCAGATGTATTCTCAAAAATTACAAATCAATTTAAAATCTTACAAAAAAAAACAGGCAAAGTGCTGTATTCGGCTATGCCGAATCTTATATTCCTTCACCATTGTGCAGTAAGAGCGGAAAGTAGTTAAGATATAAATAAATATATTTCAACTTGGAAACTTTGGCTCTTTCCATTCTCCAGATATACAGAAATTTATAATGGCTTTTTATGGGGAAGTACCACGTCCACTTCTCTACTCCCGCCCACATTTTGTCGGATGCTGTCTTTAGATAGCGCAGATGCTTGTACATAATTTGGAAACTTTGGCTCTTGCCAAACAACATCAACAGCAACAATGAATGTATGGATAAAGTTAGAGGCAGCCGCGGTATTTTGTTCATATCTCAGCCATTTGTCAACGGATCAGGTTGAATTTCAAAAGCAAACAATTCCGGACAATATGTGATGAAATATTTAACAACCTAGTCCACATCATATCTAGGATCATCGAAAACCCCATTTCAACAAACACACGGAGAGCGTTAAGAAAACTTCGCTTCTCATAAGGACCCAGAATATATATACTACTAGCTTAGCCCGGTGCGCTTTGCTTCCCTTCATCGAAATAAAATTGGTAAGGTTTTTTTTAAAAAGCAAAGCCTCTTGGACTAAATTTATTTCACAGTAACCGTTCAACAGAAATACAGAAATTTCAAGTGTCTTCGCATAAGAGGAGTTAACGAAGTTATTTTTTTCATATTGGAAAACTCTTACTGTTACCGTCCTCCAGATATAAGGTTATTCATATTTTTATTGTATGGTTGATGCCACGCCTACTTGAAAATTAAAATATATTAAAAGCCTATGCTAAGCGCCGGGTAATCATGAAATTACTGTGAAACTTTCTGGAAAATTGGCTCAGTAGCTTAGGAGTCTGTCGTTTCATTTTTATTTTGGAATTTATAGCTTACCATAGTAGTGGCTTTAAGCACATTTGAAGACTCTCGCTGTAATAGTTCTTCAGTTACGCGATATTAAACATATGCTTCCTATGGGGAGTATTACTCCCCCTGTGCCTACCCCCTTTATTTATATTTTTAAAGGTGTAGTTTTCAATAAGAGTGACTCCTTCCAAGTTTGAACATTCTCACTATAACAGTTCTTAAGATATGCGAAATTAAACATTGGCGTCCTATGGGGGGTAAGCACTTCCCCTGCAGCTATCTTACTTCAATTTCGGTGCCCAGAAGATCCTACTTCAAAAAATTAAAGAAAATGGGTGCAGCAACTCTTAAGATATCCGATACTTAATATTGGTCCCACCTCCCCTGCGCCTATCGAAAAAATAAGGAGCCTATTTTATTTTCGGGGCTCATGTGATGATCAGGAAAATCGGTTCAGTCCTTAAGACGTCTATAAGCCAACAAACAGACAAAAATATTTCATTTTTATATATATAAATATATAAAGGGTCTAAGATCAATTTTGTGGAAATTACAAGTGGAATGACAAACTTATGTATACTCTTACCACCTGTTGTGAAGGGTATAAAAAACGGTTCCGTTCATGTCGACAAGGAATACAAATTTATCACACTCTCTTAGTGGGGCCTTCTTTATCAGACAGTGCTTCGACTTCAACCCTCTACGGATTTACTTTTTTCCCTCCGGAATTCCTGAAAAAAAATCAAAACAGAAAAGTCAGAGATTTTTTAACTGCTTTCGTTTTCTGTCGGGATCTCAGCGTTTTGCCTGGAACTTAAAATTGGCAAATCGCTTTGAGTTACACGGGTTGCGTTTTTACATACATTTTACTGTATTGGTGTTAGGGAACCATGATTTTATGGGACTTCTCTGAATATTTCTGGCCATAATCGTGCATTAGCTAATTTAATTAGCTAATGAATGTTCATGGAATAGCTTGGCGTTCGATCAACATTTTTAAGGATATGTGTGTTTTGTATAAAAATAGAAAAAGAAAACGTCGTTTATGTTCATGGAGTGTTCGCTCTATTAGAAAACATAAACACTTATAAAGTTTTTAATATCTGATACGTAAAAACAAAGAAAATTTCAAATTTTATTAGGTTCTTCCGTAACGCAACGTCACTCTTACGTGTATCCCCTCAGACATAAGCTGGGAAATAATAACAATTAAGGTAACAATTTATCCGTCACCTAAATGTTTTCGTTAGAGAAACGAGGCGTTTAGATCGGTTAATAATGTGGTCACAGACATCACCTCAAACGCATTATACCAACGTCGTGATAATGTACGGCACATGTACCTGTATATTTTGTGACAAACTAAAACGTAATTGTTGCTTGTTGCTGTAATATTTACAACAACTACTCCCCATGTATATCGTTTACAAAAGTTACAGTGTCGGAGTTTTGTTGTCGTTGCCTAGCATTATTCTTGGTTTGTTGAAGCGGTTATTTTGGATGTATCATTACACTTCAATGCACACGCATGGATGATGCTTCCTTTGAAAATGCTAACAACGAAATACACCAACCGACACAATAAAAATAAAAATCATTTAACAACAGTTGCATTAATCTTGATGTTGCAACCACTGCCACGGCAACTATAACATACTTGGGAATCGTAATCGTAAATGATGTGCTGCTCAACATCTGTAGTCAACCATTTAAGTGCTACTGGCATAATTATGCCATGAGGTAAAGCTCAAAATTCTCGTCAACGACACCGCCAACACTATTGCCACAACTAAAGCACCAGCAACGTTCTAATCATCATCACCATCATCATCACATTATAACCTTAGTTCTAGTTAGTCCGCCACTAGGTTACTGGTACAAGGGATTTATGTCCCAAACCAGAACGAGGAATAATGAAAAAAATGATTACATACATACTCCCACCAGCACAAGTACTTATTCCAAGTGTTGTGCTTAGTCTCAGAGTCATATTAAATTGAAATTTCAGTAGGGTAAAAAAAATTTTTGAGAACATTTCTGGAAAAGGATTTGCTTAATTTCACGGCTGCTTGACTTAAAAACTGAGATTTTCCTGTATCTGATGGATGGTCATTAACGTATTTTAAAATCTGGTAATTTTGACATTAGTGCTGCGTTAAGGGGTTGTTAAATGTATGAAGGATTATTACAGCATAATATTACAACAAAAGACATTTGTTGTTTATAAAAAAATGCTGAATAAATGCAATTGTGTTGCTTAAAGTAAAATAAAACAGAGGAGGAGTAACTTTTGGAAGCAGGGTGTCCATGCACTTTGATCTTAGACCAGCTTAAGCCAGTTTAAGGACAAACTGAATAACACCATTTTTTTAAGAGCATTAAGTTTGTGTTGTGATGGATTGGTTAAATAGACTGTTTTCATCTAAGTAGCGAATGATATTAAAATAAAGAAGACCGGCAATTAGTACTGCTTTTATTGTAGAAAATTGTAAATTAATTAGTTTAGTAATGTCTATAGAACATGGGGTATAGAGTTCAATTAATGTTTCGAAGTACTCTATTCCACATTAAAATAATTAAATTGATTAAAAGATTGGAACGATGGAATTGAATATAAAAAAAAAATATGGTGACGAAGATTCCTGCTAGGCACGTTAAAAGCAATATCGGCCAGGAGATCAGGGCAATCAATATTTTTATTTCATAAATTAAATATAGACGGCAATCAAACCCAAGAAGAAAGCCCCATTTAATGATAAGTAATGGTAGGAACACAAGCAGGAGGAAAGACGAATTTTTGGCCGCGGGTATTTGTCGCCAAAAATAAAACATATTGATGAATATGAAAATACACACAGTAATAGCGTCCGGCGAAATTTGTCATACGCGGCGACTTTGCAATAGATTCATTTATATTTCATACGCCGGCGAACGACGAACAAATCAGTACCAGGTGACCATATTTGGTTTTGGTTTAGAAGTATTTTAGTAAATAAGGTTTCTTTTTACTTTAATAATTTTTTTTTTTTATTGTATAACATTTAAAATAAATATACAAAAGATTTTGCTATAAAAATATTTTAAGTTGTGTTTTTGATTATGTTTTAATTTTTAAGCATAATTTTTTTTAATATGGTCACACCATTTCTCTCTCTTTGCACAAACAGCAATCAACTTCCTCAATTATTATTATAACTTTTATTGGCTTTGATATCTTAGTAGCTAAGGAAACCTTCCATTCTAGAGGGTAGTATTTAATGCGAAAAAAGAATAATTGTCTTTGCTAAGAGAGGTAGCTCAAAAAGCATTTTGTTATGGTAGAAACACAAGTTGGTCGAAGGACGAATTTCGCCCAACACGACGAATTTTTCAGTAAAAATTCGCTGAGTAAATTCGTCGTATGAAGCACAATAACGTGGAATAACAAGCAGCTTTTATAATTGATAAAGTTGATTGCTGTTTGTGCAATGAGAAAATATAATGTGACCATATAAAAAAAATGCCTAAAAATTAAAACATAATTAAAAACACAACTTAAAACAATTTTTATAGCAAAGTACTTTTTATATTTATTTAAAATGTTGTACAATAAAAAAAAAAAAAACAATTATTAAAGTAAAAAATAACTTCATTTACTAAAATACTTCTAAACCAAAAAAAAAAAAAAAGTCACCTGAAACTGATTTGTTCGTCGTTCGCCGGCGTATGAAATAGAAATAAATCTATTGCAAAGACGCCGCGCCGCGTATGACGAATTTCGCCGGACGCTATTATTGTGTGTATTTTCATATTCTTCAATATGTTTTATTTTTGGCGACGAATATTCGCGGCCAAAAAGTCGTCGTTCGCCGTAGTTGTGTTCCTAGCATTAGGGTGATATATAAGGCTGTGCCGAATTTTTAAAAACCTCGAACCCAGCTAGAATATTTTCGAAGTGAGCTTTATATGGGATAAATTTATTTGTAGTCGTATGAAACTATGACTGACCGTATTTCATTATAAGTGCATTGATCGTTACGGTTTTACGGGCACTAAAGTGTTTTCCAAGAGTGCACTTTTATGGACCGATCTTAACGAAATTTCGTCTGATTTCTAGTCAAGTAGAACTGTGATGGACCAAAATTTATTACAATAGCATTATCCATTAAACGATTTAGTTTGTTGTGCTTAATTCCCTATTTTTATTGTTGATAAAACACTAGAGCATTCATTTAATCGGGCTTTCGCTTTAATCGATTAATCGCTCGATTATTTAACCAAAGTTTTAGTTTAATCGGTAAATAATCGGTTAATTTTGTTATTGATCGGTTTACCAGTTAATTATGTGTTTTTTATAAAATAGGTAATTTTAATAAATTAATATGCATAAATTATTTATCACTTGTAGTTTTTTAGTAAAAAAACAAACCAAACATTTATTCTTAAACTAAAACGAGCAAAAAAACAAAAAAATTATTCATAGATATGTAATACATACTTTTTAATTAATACATAAAAATTATGTATTATTAATTTATTTGTTAATGACATGCAAATTTCCCAATTTTTATTTTTGATGAAAACACTGAAATTTTATTGTTGAGGGAAAGCTGGTTTCTATGAGCATTTCGCTGGCTGCTAAGGCCAGCACGTCAGGAAACTTTTTCCAAAGGCTTTAGAAAAGCTAAAATTATTATATTAATAAGACTATAAAGTGAATAAGAATTTTAAACACTCAGGTCTTACTTGTAATAATATCAAAGCTTCAACAAAGCCACAACAATAAACAGTGAGTTTATCTTTTCTTACATTTCCCTACAATTGGCTGGTTTTTTCCCAATTCGAATTGTAGTTGTAAAAAGGTAAAAAGAAAAAAACAAATTGCTTAGTCCGAATTTCCACAATGCAAGTCTTATTGATCGGCTTGCTACTTTATGGGCGAGAGAGACGAGGGGAAAAGAAACGAGTACTCAGCTTGATGCACTCGTCATATACGTTTTGTTTTCTCATTCGCAATGTAAAAAACGCACACATACGTGTGTACTTCATACATAAAACAGTAATATATCAGCAATAAGATAAGCTTTGTGTAAACGCCGAAGCTGATTTAAAGAAGAAAATGAGAGAAGTTTATCAATAAGACTTGCATTGTGGAAATTGGGACTTAAGGTGTTATGATACTTGCTATTTTTTGTATTGGATTTTTTTAGGATTGACTGAATGAAACAACAAATGCGAGAAAGAACAAGAAATACAATACAATATAAAACGTAAACAAAACAAACAATATTGCTCACGTTTTGTTCCCACAAAAACCGTCAAAAAAAAGCTATAAATCGCAAAAAAAAGTTAAAACCCGCTACTTTCGATCAAAAACTAAAAAAGTTAGCAGCAGTGCTAACATTTAATCTGGAAATGTCAATTTTAAGTTACAAATTTTTATATTTTTTTTTGACAGTATAAGATTATTTATCGATAACACACGTATATTTTTTTGACATTTCAAGATTTTTTATGAAATAATCAAACTCTTTACACTTAGTCAGTTTTCCTATGCAAATATATTTGCACTGTTCTCCAATATAGAAAAAATACAAAAAATAGCAAGTATCATAACACCTTTAATAAAGCAACTTGAAATTTCAGTTTTTTATTTGCTGGGCACATGCAAATTTATTATCAAAAGTTATTTTCGGGAATGCAAAATGTATAATTAATTTATTTATTAATGACGTGCCAAATTTCCAATTTATCTATTATGTATTATTTAAAAAAAAAACAGAGAGATCATTTTATTAGTTATTTCAATAGTTTAAGGAGATCTTATAAATTATCTTTTAGAAAAATAAGTTAGTTTAAATGTTTAGGATTTAAGTAATTATTTTCTTAAGTTTTGATAAAACTTGACGTAAAAAAAATTCTTTCACTTATCGTAGAAATAAAGCAACCCATAATAACAGAATATCTAATTTGTCGGTCCTTTTCCTGGATTTCTCTAAACATATAAAATCTTCCATTGCCATTAGAGTCCTCTTTAATATTTTTAAAATGTTAAACACTTCTAATTATTTCGGTTTATTTTGTTAAAAGATTGATATGTTAAGATATGAGAAGAGACAAATAAGTTAACATATACATATAAAAAGTACGTGAAACAAAAAGCTGTTGTTGTAATTTTAAATGAAGATCACTGAACACCTTCTTTGTTTGTATGATTTTCATACAAATATTCTTAACATATTTCTTTTGAATATGAGACGAAACAAATAATTAAAAACACAAAAAAATATTTTATAATAAATTAAATATTTTGTTATATCGGTTAATCGGTTAATCGACTGAAATTAACCGGTTTAATCGTTAATCGAAAAAAAAACAATTTTAAATTAACCGATTGACGGTTAACCGAATGAATAGTCTACAAGACACTTGATTAAACGTTTAATTCACTTGATTACATTTTTAATTAAAACTGATTTTATTTTTGATTAATGCTTTAATTGGAGCAAAATTTTTGGAGAATTTTGAAAGAACATTTCGTTCGTATATTTATATTGAAAACAATAACAAACTTGAGCTTTTTATTATGGTTTTTAATAAAGATATTCGAAAGAAACGTTCTTGTCGACATTGTGGGCCTGGCAGTTAAAGTTAGTATTATTTTGCAATGACGACTTTTGTTACGATTAAGGTAAGTCCATTTGACCATTTTGATTCTTTTTTTTCAAAACTTGATGATTTTCAAACAATTTTATCTGCCATCTATGCTTGGAAACCCGATGCTTCCATAATCGCGGAATCTTTTAATTTGGTCAAAATATTGCCACCTTTTAGAGTGGGTTTTTAACATCGAGTTTAATTTTCGCAGCAAACTATAATTAATTGATCTGAGAATAAATTTAATTGTATACTTATTGTTTTTGCCGTTCTTAAGTGGAAGCTTAAACCTCGCAGAAATGCCATACGGAATAACAAAAATGGCAACAAACATATTTTAAAATGCGAACTGTTTACCAGTGCCCTTTGCATTTTATACAGAAGAAGAAGACAATCCACCATTTTAGTACTTATAAAAAGAAAATTTCTTCATATAATTGTTTTATTTAAGTTTTCATATGTTTCAGAATCGCTAGTCTTCAAATTCATTAGAATGAACCATTTTTCTGTTTTCTAAAAAATCTTTTCTTTTATGTATGTATGTATATTTTTTTCTGTGTTTATATTTAAGCAGCTGCTTTTGTGTTGATATTTGTTGATTAAGTTTAAGCCAGCAACATTGGCCGCTTAAACTGGCAAATAAAAGTAATTAATCCTCATCTAAAAAACTAAAAGCACAGATTAAAGATGACTAAATCTCTGATCTCCATGTTAAAAACCCACCCTTATTGCATCACGTACGCTAAAATATAGCGTGAAAAAGTGTATAAAACTTTCAATTACCGACCTCCAAAATAAAAATTTTTGCCTAACCTTTTTAATTTTTCTTGCACAATTTAACTTTACACCATACTGCAAAATCTTTTACATTCTTTTTAGATATTAAACGAACATTTTACAAGAAAAAAATATTGAATTTTTTTTTTTTAATTTTTTCTTACTTCCTAATTTTAATCTTTTAAAGAAATGTGTTTAACACTTACAAAAAAAAAAAAAAAAAAAAAAACTTTGCAGACATCGATGAGTATTATCTACATGATTCCGTTTCCGTAAACTTTTACTATGTTGGAGTTTGAATATGTATGTGTGTATGTCTGCATTAGTGTAAACGTGGTAAATTATATGCGCTGTTAAAACAAACGAATGAATTCAATAAATCTTCCCATTAAGTGTGTTCGAAAGTGTCATCGATTTTACAAATTTGCTCTTGCACTTGAAACTACAATAACATTTTAAGTATATTCATTTTGGGGCTTTCTTAGGGATTAAAGGCCAAAATTAATAAAATATATTAAAGTTTTTATTTATTTTGCAAGAAAAAAGATTAATAAAGATTTGATGTACATAAGTGTTATGGGAAACATTTTCTTTAAAAATCTAAAAATAGACCTTGAAGTAAATAAAGGCGTATAATTTGATGACTTCGTTTGGGGAGCAATTTTTGCGTTAAAGAGGATCTATACACTGAGAAAAAAAGTGCGCTTTAAAATTAAACGTGAACACTTTCAAATTTTATTTAAAGTGCCTCAGTCTATAGGTTCTTATGGGGGGCACAAAAAAAATTTTTGGAAAAGTGCTAATTTTAAGTTTTTAAAGTGTTTATTCTTAATTTAAAAGTTAAAATTTTGGTTTTTAATGTAAAATTCTTAAATTAAAAAGTTTTAACTTTATTTTGTAATGACAAACTTTATATTTTAAAGTAAAATATATTATTTATAAAGTAATCACTTTTAAAATTGTATTAAAAGGGAATGCATTTAATTTAAAATTGTTAAACTTTAAAAAATAAAATTAAAACGTTTATTTTCAAAGTGTTAACTTTAAAATGTAAAGTGATCAATTTGCAGAAAAGTGTTAACGTTTACATTTAAAGTGTTCACTTTATAAATCAAAGTGTCACTTTCTAATTTAAAGTGTTCACTTTAATATTGAAAATTTAAGTTTTGAGTAAAAAGTGTTAACTTTAATTTTACAGTTTTCACTTTAATATATAAAGCGTCAGTTTATTACTAAAAGTGTTCACTTTGACATTTAAAGTGTACATTTTGTATTAAAAGTGTTAACTTTAAAACTCAAAGTGTCTTTGTTGGAACTAAACGTGAACACTTTAAAACGCAACGTAAAAATTTTTAATTTCAAAGTGTTTAAGTTTATTTTCAAAGTTCGACCTTAAATTGTACCGTTAGCGGCATTTGTGTGATTTCGTTATAGTAAAGTGAATTTAGAAGTGTGAACAAGATACAAGAATGACCAGTCAGGGTAAAATTATACAAGAAAGTGACTTGCTGCGAATTCTTGGCAACGATATCCAAATTAATGAGCTGGGTGATTTAACGTACACGTGTATTGAGGAAGATACGGATCTCCTTAATCTGCTAAAGGAGTTTGATCTGGAAACACTTTTTCTTGACCTAAAAAGTAAGTAAAAATTCTTAGCCAATATTAACACTTATGCAATATTATTAATGTTCCTTTCATGCTGGAATAACTTTTCGAAGCTTAAAATTTGTGTCAAAAGAAGACATTGCGGAAGCAGTAAGAAATATTGGGCTTCGAGCGGAGTTTAGAGAAAAGTTGTATTTCTGGCGCAAGTCAAAGGTAAGTATAATATTAATTTTAAAGCTTATTTGCGATGTTACGCACGTACATAGATACAATTCCCATTTCCATATTACTACGTTTATAATTTAGCAAGCTTAGTTTTCAGTTTGGAATAGAAGACGAAACGTTGAGCCAGACTTCGAAGGTTGTTGGTTGGCCAGAAAAAAACCGTCACTACGATTCAGCTTGTTCTTCAAATAATTCAATAAGAAACGCATTTGGATCACAGGTAAGAATATACAGTAAAAAGCTTTGTATTACATTTAATGATACACTGCATTGTAGCCCCTTTCAAAATTTTTAAAGAATAACTCAGCCGGAAAACAACTTATTCAATATTATGAAAAAAGGGCATGTTTTACGAATAAGCAACGCGATAACCTCATTAAAATAATTTTAGAAGATGTCATGTTAACAAAGGCAAAGCTTATACCGGAACACTTTGCTAGTATTGTGGAAGAAATAATTGGTTTATTTCCCAAACAAAAAAGAGTCCCAGGTATTATTAAAAATTATATATTAAAAAGAACATATTATAAACTGGTTTCTTTCAGGATTATTATTACATTCCTCGTCAAAGAAAAAAAACCCATCAGGCAAACTCTATTCCAACTATTTTAACTTAAAGACAAAGATTAGAAAGAGTAGTCCATCTGCGGAAAGATCTTTTCGAGTGCAGTACGTGATCCATTAGTGGAAGAAAATTTTGAAGTTGACGAAACGCTGTCGTTATGTTTAAAAACTTCAAAAAAATGCCAGTAATTGGGATGAGGTTATTGACAAATGGCAAAAAGCATTTGCATTTTGGAAGAAGGATTTGGCAAAGCGCTCAAATCCTGATTTTTTGCAGGAGTGGCCAATTTAAAAAGACTCCAGAGCACCATTTCTGGTATTTAAAAAGAACTTTAACACAAAATTCAAGGATATACAAATTTTTATATTTTTTTTAGATTAATCTAGATTCCAACTTGATTTTTCCACAAGAAGATAATCTTTTAAAAACAAAGTGGGATAATTTTAAAACCAAGATAGTGAACTACTACGATGTCAACATACGGAATCAGCAATCAATAGATCTTCTGAACCAAGCAAAAACGACGAAAAAAATTGGTGAGTAACAATTATGGGCTTTTTGTTAAATAAAAAAATAACACTAAGCTATTTTTTTTCAGATTGTCAAGACTACAATTCTTCTCAATTCAGTTCTGCTGCCTTCAGCAAGATTTAGTGCAGATGGAAATACAAAAAAGAATGCCACCATTAAAGATGCTAATGAAAGCTTCGTATTGCAGTTAACAACACAATGATTTATTTTTTAAATTTAAATTAAATTATTTTATTTAATGAAATATTGATGTGTTATAAATAAGTTATTTCATAAATATAAAATAAATTTAAATATGTTTGAATAAAAAAAAAATGTATGTAAATTAAAAACACTTTTAAATTGCATTTGAAAGTGTTCACTCTTAAAATAAAAGCTAACGCTTTTAATTTGATATTGAATGTGTTAACTTTTAATTTAAATACAAACATTTTTAAATTGGGTTAAAAGTGTGAACTTTCAAATCAAAAGTGTTTAAATTGAATTCGAGAATGCGCATATTAAAATGTAAAGTTTTCACTTTAATATTCAAAGTGCTAACATTAATAATTTACATTTTAAAGTGTAAACTTTAAAATTAAATATTTTTCAATACGGCTGGTTTTCATACATGAAAATTTTTAATTTTAAAGTCCCTTGTACTGGATTTAAAGTGAGTTTAAAGTGTTTCTTTTCTGAGTGTACCGATTATATTGGTATTGTGCCATGGTGCTGATGTGTGTACCTCTTAAAGATGTTGGTCCTAGAAACACCTTTTATCGACTAAGAATTACTTTCCAATCGACCCAGAATCACTTTCAGAGGATGTCCGTCTGTCCTGAAGGCTGGCTGGTTGTTTGTCCCGCAATTTTGAAGATTAGTTGATGAAACTCGTTATGAACGTTCCAACTGTCATAACGACGAAGCCTATTGCCTAAAAGCCATCCCAGCCATCAAAATACTCCGACGTTGTCTGAAACAGGCGTTTCTGGCATATGCTTGACTTCATTCTTAAAGACTTCGTATTGATTTCTGTCGGACATTCGTATCGTTTGGCCGCTTTCTGATCGATTTCGTATGGATATTAAGGTGGTCCTTAATTTTTTATTTTCGATTTTCCAAAATCGTAGAAAATAAAATTTTTTGTATGGGGACCATATGAAGGGTTGGAGATTTAGTTTGTTCTAGAGAAATATTAGAGATGTAAAAATAATGGGGGGTTGCTCATACATTTTACATCTCTAGGGGTGACTCCTCAGTAGTTACGGGCGGTTTTCTCTCCATTCTCTCATTCTCACAGATTTCAAGGCACAGCAATTTTCAGCCGATCGAGCTCATATTCTTTCTAAATTTTTTTTTCCCCTAACCTAACACAAAACTGGGCTACGATTTTGAAACAGATAACTTTTTAAATTCTCCCTTCAGTGAAGGTCCACTCTCCATAGGATATATCGGCGGGGGGGTCTAGATTCTATATGTCTAACAGATTTCTGATTGAATTCATACAGATGTGTCCAAGGCGAATTCATACAGGTGATCGCATCATGAGATAGAGTTATGCTACCTATCTCTTTTTTTAATACTATGTATTTTGTTTTTGTAAAAAATTAGAGTGAATATCAAAATTATTTGTTGGAAATGTAAAGAAGGGAATTTTTTGTTTATAAAATATACACAACTGCCTTAGAAGGTAAAACTTTTTCCTGTATTGCAAATTTATTGTAGCTCCATATATTCCTTACGGCACTTTTAATTCACTGACTTTATATTTAATTTTTTTTTTTGTTTTATAAAATTTAAATAAGTTTTTTTCCAGATTTTTTTTTTTGAATTTTAAATTTTAACAAATTTTTTCACAAAATGTAAACAAACAAATAAATAAACAGATGTCTCGAAAATGTCGCCTGTATGAATTCGCCTTGGATGTGTCTTAGTTGTGTGTGAAAATAATGACAATTGTCATCAATTTGAAAAATAATTTTAATAAAATTTTGTTGTTTAGAGATGATTAAAAAAACGTACGTTTACATAAAATTATTTTAAATGAAATAAGAATGACTCAGCTATGATATAATATGTATCTCTTCATTTATTGCAGTTGTTTTGCCCTTTGGAAATACTGACAGAAATATTAGTGATGGTTAAGGCTAGTTTACACGATAATACAATGCATTACGACATGCCAAAAAATGATGTAGAATAAGAAAAATCTTACCATGTAAAAACAAAATGTATTGAGTAAGAGAGAATACGGATACAAAATTTGACAAACGGTCGGTAAATGTTTATTTTCTAAACCATGTTATGAACTTATGTATTCTCATCACACCAGAGGTGCATTTTAAATGTATATATTGAAGGTGGTAACATTTTTATACAATTACAAAAACAACGAAAATCAACTCAGGAAATTTTCATGCTGTTTTTGTAAATATTGTAAAACTGTAACCATCTGCTTTTTTGTTATAAACTCAGCTGTTTAATATCTTTACTTTGATTTTACTTATACCGTCCGTGTAAACATGAAAAATACTTACAACAGATTTTTATTTTTTTTTTTTTCATTTTAAACAGGGAGAGAATTTCATAATATTTTGGTTCTACAAAGTCGTAATACATTGTATTACCGTGTAAACTAGCCTTTAATATGAACGATCCTATATGAATTATCGTGAACTCTGCTCAAAATTGCGATAAGGTCGAAAATGTTAATATTTGCTTATTATATTTCACCACTTGTGGCCCATAACTGCAAAACTGTAGCAAATTCAGTAAAGCAATCTTCAGAAAAATTATTTATTACTAAAAAATTAATAATTTGTTGAAACATGCATATAATACTGAAAAAATTATATTCACATTTTCCAGTTGTATTTAACATCTACATAGAATTCGAAAAATGTATTAAAAATTAAACAAAGTGCAAAAAAAAAACACGAATTCATCAAAAGAATCCTTTTGTAGTCGAAGTAATAACCGTTTATAATTTTTGTTGAGATAAATTAAAATTTAGGACAATTACGATGTGAACACGTTAACGACTATAGTAATACCAATTCTTAAATACGACTGGTTTTCGGCTACGAAAACGACACTCATAATAAGGCTAAATGTCCCGAACAGTTATCATAGCTGGGGGTAGTACACTAAATATTGATTTAAATCAGCATTGCACTTTCACAAAGTAAAACTGCAAAAAAATTATTTCGCACTTCTTTTTACCAGCTTTAGTGATGGTTGGTATTTTTTTCACCAGCACTAAAAAAAATTTAATGTGGTATTAAATGCATAAAATCTGAACTCAAATCAAATAGTGCAAAATTTGTACTTGCAATTAAAAAAGCCGCATATAAATACCCTCTCACTAAAATGTTAAAAGTATAAGTTTGAATTAGCATGGATTTTGGTTTCTTGTGATGATATGCATAAGCAAAGGAATTTAAACAATATCTCATGGCTTTAATCATGAAAAAACAAGTTTTTGTACGAGGGCGGATCTATAAGTCCGTGACTCTTCGAACTTCACTCGTAGTTATATGAAATGCAGCACTGCTTCCATCAAGTACCACCTGTTAATAGGCTACTGTCAAGTTTTGAGCAAGTTCCGTCATTTACTTTGCGTTTAACAGCTGTTCAAAACATACAACCTCGTGGATTTTTTTACAAATGGAAAAAATTGAATTTCGAGTGATCATTAAACATTATTTTTTGCGAAAAAAAACGTCAATCAAACCAAGAAAAAGCTTGATAAATACTATGGGGACTCTGCACCATCGATTAGAATGGAAAAAAAGTGGTTAACTGACTCGTTGTGGTCGCACAAGTGCAAATGACGCTGAACGTTCTGGAAGGCCAATTGAAGTCACTACACCCGAAAATTCACGATATGGTGTTAGCAGACCGAAGAGTAAAAGTGCGTGAGATTTTTGATGCCATAGGCATTTCATATTGCAGTGTGGTTTCGACTTTAAATGATCAGCAGGGTTTAAGAAAGCAGGCTGCAAGATGGGTGCCGCGTTTGCTCTAAATTGACCATAAACGTAATCGTGTGACAACTTCAAAGGATTGTTTTTATTTGTTTAACCGCAATTCGAATGAGTTTTTGCGGCGTTTTGTAACTTCAAAAGGGAAAAACCATAAACGGCGAATATTATGCCAACTTATTGGACCGATTTAACGAGGATTTAAAAAAAACGACGCCATATGGCCAAGAAAAAAGTTTTTTTTTTCAAGATAATGCACGGGTGCACACGTTTGCAGTCTCAATGGCAAAATTACATGAATTGGGCTACGAATTGGTACCTCATCCGGCATATTCCCCGAACTAAGCCCCCAGTGACTATTTCCTATTTCCGAACCTAAAGAAATGGCTCGGTGGAAAGAGATTTAGCTCCAACGTTAAAATATTGGTCAAACAAATGCCTATTTTATGGACCTCGAAAAATCCTATTTTTTTGAAGGGATACACAAGGAGACACGTTGGACTAAGTGTATTGAGCTAAAAGAAGCTTATGTTGAAAAATAAATGTTTTTTTTTTGTAAAAAAAACTGTGTTTCATTCAAAAAGTCACGGACTTATTGACCTGCCCTTGTATATATATATATCAGTTTCTTGTTTTAAATAAATTAAAGGGTTTCTGACCTTAAATGGTTCTGAACCACATTTTACTGATGTCAGAATAAAAGAAAGAATATAAGTACAAATTTTGGACCGAAGCAAATGATGAAGCATTTATTAGAAACTTTAAGATCAGTACTTTAAAACACATCCACTAAAAAATAAATATTTTAATTAATTTTAAAGGCAAATAATCGATAAATAGTATTAATTTCACACTCTTCTATATAAATTTATTGTTCTTCAACTCTATACGCAAATTACCCGTTTTATTTTGATCCAGACCCCTTAATCAGTATTAATGTCTGTACGATTCTTCCAATTTCTTTCATAAGTATAAAGCTCGTTCATGCCTTCTATTACCGAACTGCATAAATTATTTAATAAGTTTTTCACTAAAAATTTTCAAGTGTGTCCCACATGTATGTGTGAAAGTATCTTTCAAAAGTATCAACATACTAAGTAAGATTAAGCAAAGATTACGGTTGCTTCAACAATTGAAACTTTTCTTTCATCTCACCTCCCATGCCGCAGACACAAAATAGAAAAAGAATGAAAAAAACAAAGTGACAGAGGAAAAGAAAAACTTTGGCGTTAAAAATTTTTCCAATTTGATAAATTGTGATTTGAACGAACAGAAAATGCAAACATTACAAAAAAAAAAAAAAAAAATAATAATAAAACATTAAAAATATAAAGTTTTTCTTTTTAACTGTTAAAAAGTTTTCATTGTTTTGGTTGAGGGAAAAATGGAGAGCATATAAAATTTGGAATAGAAGTAAAATAAAAAAAATATAAAAAAAAATTAAAAGAAGTCGATAATCTAGAGCAGTGGTGGGCAAGACATAAGCATACAGTATATATCGGATATAAGAAACTTTAAAAATGCCACAAAATTGTTTCTTTTATACAGGGTTTTCATATAAGCAATAATTGCTGATAAGAAACGCATACACAGAAGAAGAAAAAACACTCGGGATAAATTAAGCTTTTTATATTTACTTTAAGTACGAGCCGTACTCAAAAATTCAAGTGCGAATAACTCTTAAGCGTACTCAAAACAATCCTAGTACAAAATTCTTAAACCAAAAGTACAAAAAGGATTGAACTTTTCGTTGGTAGTGCCACTCTGAGAGTAAAATTACAAAGTTAAGCGTTTTAATCTCATATAACTTATCAAAATTTGTTGTAGCCACTACAACAACACCAAACAAGTAGTTAAAAAACAATTTGCTTGTTTTGTGTAGAAACAATAAAAACAACAGAACAAGAAGAAAACACATTCACCACTATCGTGAATAATTTGTCCCTCGTAATTTGTTCCCTTTTCACGTATTTGCGATCATGAAAAACTCCCATTAAAAAAATTAATTCATAGGAGAATAATAACCTGAAAAAATGTTCGCGGAAAAAAATTCCCCTTATCGTGAATAATTTGTTCCCTTGTAATTTGTTCACTTTTCCCTTTAAATTTCTCACTTTATTTTTACTGGGAAACAAAACATTTATGTAAGTAATTCTTTTTATAATTCGAATATTAAAGTTTACAAAATTAACTTTAAGGTCAAGATCCGTTAAAAGAGGCACAAACTTATATGTATATTATTCGACAAAATGCAAAAAACAGGTCGATTGCCTGAGGAGTTATGAAGCTTTTCAAAGACGTGGTGGCAGAATTTTAGAAATTATTCTACTACATAGAAGTGCAATAAGCTAATGTTGCAATCAAACTATCACTCCAATACAATATATTTTATTTTGTTTTTTACTTTTCTTTAACATGTATGTGTATATTTTTGAAAAAAAAATTTTTTAAATGTTTTTTTATATTTCGTCTTTTTTACATTCACTGAGAACTGATAGCGTGAAAAATTGTTCACGGGAGTTTCACGATAGCATTTTTCCCTTCGAGGGGAATAAAAATTTCATGGGAACAAAAAATCCACTTGTTTGGGGTGAACATCTGGAATATTCTTTTCGTTGGTCAGAAGAGGTGGCGGAACCAACATCGGCCGAGTACTCAACACAAATTTAATGATTGTGTTTCCCCATACCGCTCAGAGACGCAAAACAGTGCATGACTAACCTGGACTAACTGTAAAGAACAAAGAGCTCTAAAAGCCGCCTCGATATTCAACATTATATTAATAATACCAAGCCAGAAATTTCCCAGCGCATATCAGGATACCGTGGATTTCCGCCTGAAAGCTCGTAGGCTGTTTGCCAATTGGCAAGCCACTTTAGAAACCCAGCTCCATAATGTCCTCCCCAGTTTCCCCTGTTAAATCATTAAGTTTAAAGTTCTTAAGTAGATGTGGTTCTTCTGTTTAATTTAATTAGCTGCTTCGCAAAACTTTATTTAATTTTACAGATGGAAATATTGGATATCACGTCATTTTGTGCTTTCGAAGCAGGAACTGGCGGTAGTTGTTCTTTATTGCGTGGTATATCTTTATTGTTGGTGTTGTTGTTAACACGTATTTGCTTATTTTAAAGTGTTGATTTCTTATGTACAAGTACCGCTGTCAGTATCGTAATGTAAACAATTCTAATGACAGTTCTAATGAATGTAAGCAATTGCTTGCCGCATCAAAACTGGATATTCTAGATAAATTCTGATTAATTTTTGATTTGGATTTAGCATAGCGATATGAATAAATTCCCCATATTCATTCTTTGGCTCATATTTGGATGCCGACCAGTGCTAATGTCCACCCGAGTAAGGTAAACCATTCGGCACGGCGCACACAGGGACAAATTGAAAATTAAGTGCAACAAAATTATTTACTTCATATGGATTCAATAAATTTTAATAAAAATAGGTACCTCAAGGATCTTAGGAACGCTAATTACGAATCTGATGTCAGTTTTTAATAATTCGAAATGGCGGATCCAATATGACGTACAATTTTTAAAAAATCTATCGAATTAAAACTTATTAAACGGGAGTTTTGATGTCAGTTTTTAAAAATTAAAAATTCAAATTTCAAAATATTAGGCCTAATTAAAAACTTAAAACGAAAATACTTATAAAAAGCGGAATTAATAATTATATTTTTTAAAAGTTTTTATTTAAATTTGAGCCACTGGTGATGATACTACTTAACCAAAATATACTGTAATAGTTGTTCATTGCACTTTGATGATGACATAAGTGTTATAAAGTTGTTGCTTTTTCATTACATCAAATAACTCCTTTCTCTTAATTTTCATCTTCTTTAAAGCACAGATCTCAATACACCCAATGTAGTTACGGAATTACCCTTTATAATATATTTTCGTTCACATAAAAATCTTGTAAGAAGACGGCACTGAATGAAAAATGTTGCTATTGCGGTTCTGTTAGTCACAATTTGGTTACGGATTTCCCCTTATTATATTTTTTCGTAGCAGTTTAAGTATACATCAGATTTGCACACAAGTATTTTGTGAGGAGACTGCACAGAATGTAAATGTTTTTTTAACTTATAAGGAAAAGTCGTGGAACTGCTTGGAACTTTTTTTGTAGCTCTAGTTAAAGTAAATTTTTCGATATATTTCATAATAAAAACAGTGTACTATACCTACACTACATATAATTGTTATTTTAATAATAACTGCAAATTAATTTAGATACCTGATGCTTAAAAATATATTTAAAAAACTTTAAACTGTAAATTTACAAAAAAAATTGTCGAGTGTAGCAACAATAAACGCTATAGAAGTTGCTGACAGGTATAAGTGCGTGTAACAGATAATAGTACTTATCACGCACGTACAGACTAATGTGATGCGTTAAAAAAATAAATATTTATAGGTTGATTGCGTACTGGTATATAGAACATATTAAGTGCACATTATTGGTTACATTTAACAAAATAAAAAATTCCAATTTTGTCGTCGTAATTCGGTTATTTGTCCCTGTGTGCGGCGCAATAAACAACTCTGTTCAGTTATTTTCTTTAAAACTGAAACAAATAAACTTTATGCAATTAGTTGGAATGCGTAAAGTTCTTTTTAACTTTTTCTTTTTGTTTTCCAACATATTTTCTCCACTTCTACTCAAAAAGTATAGAAAAATTCTTTCACTTTTCTATTTTTCCATTTTTATTTATGTACATCGTCATCATCATCTTGTTGACATTAGCATTTTAAGTTTTTTTTTTTTATTTTTCTTTCAATTTTAAACATTTATAAATATTTTTTTATTCCTTGTTGAAAAACTTTCTACTTCAAACAATTTTTTTTTCGAAATTTATTTGATTAACTGCATTTAAAATAGAAGAAGAAAAAGGGACGAAAAAATAACAGAAAAATTAAACCAGAACCAGCAGAGAGAGATTCCTAAATATTTGCATAATTTTTTTTATACATATTTCAGTTAATAAATTGAAAAAGGAGAAAAAGGAAATGAAAAACATAAAGGATTTTCTTTTCAATGTTTTTAAATACTTCAGGTTGTTTGAATTGAATTCTAATTGGGTCAGTTCTTTGTGTGCGCAAGAGTACGCAGTTCGCTAATGATGTGGAAAAATTATGTTAAACGCAAAGAATAGATTTTTTACATTTTATGTTTTTTATATTTATTGAGATGAGGGAAGCCAAATCACCCTAATTTCTACTATTGGCCTGTAGTCAGTTGTTTGAAATGGAAATTCAATAATGCCATAATTTGTTGTGAAACAAATATTTAATTAGGAAAAAATTATTGTATTTAATCGGTTTTTGGGGAGGAAATGTTTTATTAATGAGGGAATCCTTTAGAAAGGATACAAAAGGACTAGAATTTATAAGGAGTTGTGAGGTGGAATATTATTTATGTAAATGTTGGGTAAGAATTTTTTATCGTCCTTCCATGTATTTAAATGGAAATTATTGAACTGAAAGTGATTTTCTGGAAAAGGGTTTTATGGTCTATAATAGTCATATTAGGCTAATATTGAGTGGTTGTTACAGGTACTTACAGCTATAAAGGCTTAAACCAAAAAGGAGCGAATTAAAAATTCCATATTTAAAAGAAATATCCCTTACAATTATGAGCGGTACAGCAGAATTTGTTTATTGGTTTTGACACGTGCAATTAAGAATTTATTTGAGATACCAAGGAAACAAAAAATACTTGACATGTTTTAAGAAGAAAGATTTGTTAGAGATCCAAGGAAACGATAACGCTTTGTTTGTTGTTCTCCTAGTTAGTTTGGGATTGAAAACTATTGTAAAGGAGATTAGCTGTCAAACGACAGCGCATTCTTTTTGCCATTTACGATCAGAACACTCTGGCAAATCATCATGAATAGATTCGCGCTTAAAAAACGCTACCAAATTATCCAGATTTACTTTGAAAGTCAGTCATTGATGTTTTAAAGCAAAATTGAGTTCAGTGGTTACGCTCATTTTTTTTTTTTTTGGCTTAACGGGCTCAAATCAAGAAAACTGAGTGAGACCAATCAACAACAAGCCCTACAGACTCCATAACATGACGAAAATTGGAAAATTTTGTGTAGTTTATACGCTGGTGGCATTTTTGGACTTAACTGTTTTCAAAGTTAAGGAAAATTGGGCGTCCAGAATGCGCCTCGTCAAAAACAGTCCATATCATTTTAATCGGACAATTCTCATACCTTCAGTAATGAAAAGAAAACTGATTTTTCTTTCAAAAAGATTTGTCTTTCAAAGTTAAATATCAAATAAAAAAAGAAATATTGCTTATTCCGATTTTATTGGGGTGTCACTTACAGTTGACACTGGCCATAATTTACTACACAGTTTTAACATTCGGCTATCAGATCTTTCTATCAGATTTTTTGCAATATTAATTATAACTCTCTTGGGAGGTTTGGAGAATTAATTGATCATTCAACCCATAAATAAAAAAATTTTACAACAATTTAAAAAATAAAGGTTGAATAAAATAAAATTCTGGTCCACATTTTTCAAGATAAACTTTTAAAATACGCCCCAAACCCCGAATTTTTGAACAAGTACACCCAAAAGAAAAAACCGGCTTAGTAAAACAACAATATGTGTTAACCTTAAAATTATGTTTATCTTTTTCGCAAATAAAAACCACGTATACATATATCGTCGCCCGGGGGTTTAAGTGCTCTATGTGCCAAAAATGCATTTTGAGAAAATCGATGTTGAATTTCAACATATTTTTTTTAAAAAAACTACTCGATAGAATATTGTGACCATATATTTGGTTTAAAAAAGATCATTCTGAGGAAACATTTTTATCCGCCGATTGCATCTATAACGGGATATTTTCTAACGGTAATAAAAATCATGTTTGCTCTATACGCCACCTTAAGCATTTTTTCTTGCAAATTCATACACGTAGGGCAAAGTATCATTAAGAAAGCAGTAAAACACACCAACAAGTTTAAGTAAAAAATTTATTTATTTATTAACGAAAAACAAAAACTGTTTACAAAGTTATTATTAATTCACAAACGATAATACAAAAATCAGTATCTTATTTTATTTGGGTTATATAATAATTTTTGTCTGCTTCAGAAATAAAATTGAACAAAAATTTTTAATCAGAAAGTTTATCATTTTGAATTTTTTTTAACAATACTTATCTCTGTTTCAAAATATTTAGTTGGTAATTTATTCCGGCAACTTTTTTTTTATTATATTTGCTGTTTGGAAATGAGGCTGCAAAATTGAGTTTTTAAATTTTATTGTGAGTAAGTTATTTTGAATATACTGAAGGACTTTTATTTTAGTAAACGGAAGAATCGAAAAATTTAGTTGGGTAGATATCTTAGAAAAATTCTTAAAATATGAGAATTGCATTTCTACACCTTAAGTTTTTTTTTTATTTGTTTTGAAATTTTTTAAGTAGTTAACGAGTGACAAAATACTAAAAATTTCTAAATGTTTGAGATATCTGTCTAAAGCACTGTGAACGCAATCGATAACATGGATTTGTGCATGCCCAGGCGCAGAAAACTTTTGAATCATACTTTTGACCTCTTAGGGCCATTATTACAACCTAATGATAAAGTTGCTGATAGTTAACGTGAACAATAGCTATCTTGAACGATAAAGTGACCAATAAGTTTTTTCCATTATTACAACTGTCCGATAAAATAAAAAATGTAATTTATATACTGTGGCAACATTGCAGTATATACCGACTACTTTTGGTTGTTTAAAATACGTAGTGGCAACGACTTAGTAATTTAATATGACATAAAACTGTCATTGAAGCTACCATATCTTCAGCAGAAAATATAGCATCTTCAAGTTCTTAAAGTTCACTTGTAAAGTTACCATGAGGACAAACCTGATGTTAGCTTATCAGTCACTTTTTAGGTTAATGTTAACTTGTAATAACTAAAAACTATTAATCTGTCAGATAGCATTCTAAAAATAACTCTTTGTAAGTTGTAATAATGGCCCTTAATGGTTTGACAAAAATTGCTGTGGACATCATTTGATTTTTATTTGGGGCAGCACACGAATCGTTCCACATAACTATATTTTGAATAGCTGGATGTTCTGTCATCAGAGTATTGAGTATTTTGTATATACAACTACTTATTTCGTTACCTCCACAACAGTTAAAAAAGATAATGTTTCGTTAAAAAAGATAACTTTTTTTAAAATTCTGCTAAATTCTTCTTTAGCAGAATTTTTCAGTCTACTTATGACAAATTGGGAAAATGCAGACTAAGGAGTAACAGCTCAACCTAAATTAGCACATCAAGCTTTACATCAGGAATGTCAGCGTCATACACAATTGTGTAAGCAAAACTCACATGTACGCTTACGCTCTTTTATTTTGCGAGCGTAAAATATAATTGTTTACTGCAAAATACTCTCATTCAGCGGGAAATATCGCACGGACTGTTTTGAGGTCTCTAAACAGAAATAATATATTTATTATTTATTATCTTTGTTTCTGTTTTGTTTTATTTCTGTTTTTAACATTGTACAATGATTTTAAAAAAACAAATTGCTTGTGGCTTTTGTACGAGGTGTACTTGTTGTAGTATCAAGAATAACTGTGATGAATTCGCCTTGATGGTGTGTTTATGGAGCTTCTGTAAACTTCAAATTTGAATTTTATTAAGTAGTCTTGTAGACAACGATAACGAGCATGCAAGCGGATGAGTTTATTAAAAAAAAGATAAATGATGCCATATAAAAAAAAATGTATGATAAAAAATGCATTTAATGATTTTCAATGTCTCTTATGTTTTATATTAGTATATTTTTATAGGCTAGTAAAATCTTCTCTTTTTATAATAGTGGTTAATAATTATAGAATATTTTTAAACATAATGGGGTTATTATTTGCATTAGTATGTGCATATGAATTTTCATTGTTGGCATTCGCAACGGTATGTTGAGCACATAATTAAAAATATTGGAAAGAATTGTATAAGGTTGTTAAAAGACTTCAAATATTATCAAGTGCTCAATTTTTCCAAAAAATAAGCAAAGTTTCTGCGAAATGCAGGTTCCAAATTAAATTTATTTAAATAATAACTAATTGTGTCTGTCCATAACTCAACATTTTTCGATAATTGTATTATTATTAATTGCTGTAAAGTCTTCATAGCAAAATATGTATGTTAATTAGGCCTCGTAATAGGCCTCGCAACCGCAGATTTCTCCCGCTGGGAATGTAAGAGACAAGAGTAATCGCACCAACACAATCATAATTGACACCACTGCTTTACATTGACTGTAGCGGTCGGTTTCTCACTACCTACAAAAAATACAAACACCTCTACAGTAAGAAATTTGTTACTTTATAGCCTAATGCAGCGCCTGTCGCATTTACTTATTTTTGGTTGTAAGAGCTACTAAAGTAATATTTTACTATAGTATACTTTATAAAAGAGAGAACTTTTAATAATTCTTTTTAACGGAAAAATATATTAAAAATATTTGCATTCAACAATTTCAACTGCACTAGAGGAAAATGTCAATTTCAAGATATTGTACTAAAATGATGCTCTATACGCCATTAAATGACTTATAGAGCAAAGTGGCACCAAAAGGCTCTTTTTAATAAGTTATAGAGCAAAATGGACACGATTTATCTCAGTAATGAGGCGAGATAGCCGAAAACAGATTGCAGATTTAAAAAATTTGGGGTCGAAAACCTAAGTTGGCGTTCTTAACTCAAAATTGTCAAAATGGCGTATGGAGCACATAAAGCCCCGGGCGACGATATGCTTAAAGAAAAAGCCAATATTTCCGAGAGTCTGCACTAAATTTTCTTAAATACTATACATATTAATATAATGGCAACTCTACTAACCACATTCAATAAACTTACGGGGTAATTCTCTAATTTACATTTCTTCTTTTTTTAAATTTTACCAATCCTTAAAATCTTTAATCGAATAAGAGATTATAGTAAAATTAATCTTCAAATATCTTCAAAATTTAAATTAAACATTTAATTATCAAAATGACTTTAAACCGCACAGTAGATTCAAAGCTTTCAACTCAATACGATTTAAAAGATAAAATACTTCACAAATACAATAATTAATTAAGCACAAATTTCATTATACTATAATTCTTTGTTCCAAGTATGCACTGAGACAATAACACATACAAGATTCACACGTACACCCACACACGCACACACACACACACAGACATAAAGAGCGCCTACATATACGTACTAACATTCACACGCACGCATAAGTGCAATAAACTCGACAATGTAAAATCCTTCTTCGCAATTAAGACAACAAGTACGAGTATTATGGAGTAAATTTCTTTTTTAATTTCTCATATATGAACTAAGAAAAAGTATAAAATACATTTTGCTGAGGACACGCACACGCATTCAGGCAGACAAAAAAGATATACATATGTATATAGCGGGGGAAAACAGGGCCTTCTCATTTGTAGAACATCTTAAACACATTGGCCCATAATCATAGTGAAAAATAAAGTCGACTTTTTCTAGAGTATTCTTTAGAACATGATGCTGTTCGCATGCCTACCCCCTTGCTGATCAAGTGCGCTATATTTTTCATGGACCTTGCGAAATTTATTCTTTACTAGCGGAATCTCTAAATCCATATGGATGTTCTCATTTCTTATATATCAAGACACACTCTGGTCATTGTTCTAAGAATTTTTTATTGTGCCATCTAGAGAGATCGAACGATATTTATTCGACCGGTTTTTGCCGGTTAGTATAGTTTTGTCCAAGCCGGTTATTTTAAAATGTCAATTTTTCGAATATCGAATAAATCGGTTATTTGGGTATGTGTAATAAACCGGTTATTTTGGGGTGTTTCACTTTTGTTGACCTGTGTTATTATGTGTGATTATTTATTTGTTTCGGCTTAAGGTCTTGGAATGATTAAATATAAATAAAAACAAATTTTTTTTTTCATTTTATTTTAACAATTTATTTTCTCCGTTATTTCGGTCCGGTTATTTTAATAATGTGTAATTTATATACATTAGGGCGACTCAAGTTGTATGGAAGCGAAATTCGTGCAAGGTGTACCCCCCTCAAAATGAACCTTGGACTTTTTTAAGATGACATTTAAAATATTTCGGCTCCAGCTTTGATCTCTCGTGAGCTGAACCATTTTGAAAAAGGGTCTATTTTTGCATGTTTTGTTAATTTTTGTTTTGTTTTGCCGAGGACGGAATGCCCGTTAAGGCCCTAAAAACTCTTAAGAATTTCTAGCATATTTTTATACTTAAAACTACAACTTTGCGGCGGACTCAAGCATATGGAAAAAATTCATCAGTTTCATTGATTTAAACACCAACAACTAAAAACCTAAATTTAAGACCACAACATACTTTCGGCCTAATTATGCAATTTTGATCCTATCCGCAGAATGAGCTCCGAACTTAACAATTTTTATACGTAAATTGATTTCACTGGTCCTATTGGCGTCAAAAATAACATCTCAAATATCTTAAGATAAATTTAATGCAAAGCCAGTAAAAAATAAAAATAAATTAACCGATTAAAGCAAAAGCCCGATTAAATGAATACCCTAGTATATACTATCCGTGCCCTTAAGTACTTCTCGGTCGATTAAGCCATGCCAGCCTGTTTGTTCGTCTGCGGAAAACAAGTTCACTTTCGAATAATTTTTAAGTACAGAACCGAATGTGGAATGTAGATCTAGTCATAAAATTTGGCCTAAATTCGTTCTATTTGACCAAAAGTAGACTCCAAAGTAAATGATAATCTGTATATATTTTGCAATATGTCCCGAAGAAAGTCCATTTCATAATGATACTCCCGTTGTCTTAAATCAAAATTGGTTAGGCTCGGTACTAAGTAACATAAAGGAATTATAACTTAAAAACAAGGCCCACATGACGGCCTCTGTACTGCTTATTTCTCCCCTTGTAATAAAGTGGACGTCCCAGTTGGCCACGTCTTTAAGACATCCTTAACGAAGGGTACAAGGCAACAGTTAATCGACGAAGATAAACTGAGGACAGCTTAAAACAAATCGTCGACGAAATTTTCATACAAATGGCTTGTAATTGCGTCTACGACTATGTCTTATATCTCCTATACAATATATTTTATACAAGACAATATCTCCTTTTTTGCCGTCAACGACTCCATGCAGGACAAGGGGATCTATTTTGTCGTCCACGACAACAATTATTATATGGTTATTTATTTCAGACAATTTTCCCGTGTGCTTTTTAAGTATAGTTGCAAACTTTATTTCTGTTACATGTTATATATTCGATTTTTATAAGTAATTTTTAAATTGAAAGTGAATTATAAACTGCATGTAACCCACTTCTCAGCCCGCGTCAACCGTCCTCAAAATGTTTTCGGTTTTATTGGTTTGTGTTAACTCGCAAATTGTATGTATGTACACAAAAAAAAATTAAAAATGGTCTCTAATCACCAAATTCACACGAAATTCATCAAACAAGCAAACAATTTGTTGATTGTGCTTCTAATACCAAAATGATTATAGTGATTACTAAAAACTGTAAAAATTAAAAATTGTGAATATATATTAATTTTTTTTTTCAATTAATGATTTTTTTAATTTCTATTAAAAATGATCAAAAAACTTTGCCGTTTCAAACAACGGCGATTTAATTAAATATATCTCAGGTTTTGACAATTCCCAACAACAATTCTACAAGTTAAAATTATTTTATTGTAAACGAAAATGCAATTAATATTTTAATTTGAAATGTTTTTCAAAGCAACTAAAATGTTAATTAAATCAAAATTATATTTTTAATTTTCTTTCAACTAAAAAAAATTGATTCAATTATCACATTTATTAAATTGAAATACTTTTTTAATAATTTTTTTAATTGATTAAAAACTACTGATAATTATTTCTGTGTAGGTGTTAAAATCAACATTAAACAAGTTATAGTGCTATATTCGGCTGTGCCGAATTTGTGATACCCTTCACCGACAGAAGTGGGCTCTATATGATAACTACATATGCATTATTAACAAAGCATCACAAAAACGAACGTCAGCATTAAAATTAGTTGCGGTTTAGACCTGAATTAAATTATTGACCGACAATAAGAAAATTTTATGCGTTTCTTGTTAGAACTTTGAACAGGCTTGAGTAAAATATCATGATTCGTAAAAGTTTTAGTCGAACTAAAATGATTTTTAGGAGGGTAATTTGAATTGGACCTTTAGTAAATTATGGACCAGTAATCCCAAAATTCTGAAGACTAATTTCTGGTATTACAAAAAATAAATAAGAATAAATTTTAATAAAGCAGTGTAATTAGTTTAAGCGTTAACAGTAAATTTCACAAATTTGCATGATATTTTTTCTGGTCATATGAATTAAAGTAAGAAATTTTACCGCAATATTTATATCTGTGATGGTTTTAGGTGAATTTAATTATTTTCCTAAAGTGGGATTTATTTGGTTTTAGGCGCAATCAACTGTTTTCCGGGAGTAGGGTTTATATGGGGCCTAGGGTAAATTATGGACCGATCTTCAAAAAATATTACAGTGTGATTTCTGGGCCTATAAAACTGTGACGTACCAAATTTAAGTATGCTAGCGTTATTTATTGCGGTTTTAGGCGTAATTAACTGTTTTCCGCGAAATGGGTTTATATGGGGCCAATGGTAAATTATGGACCGATCGTCACGAAATTTACCAGTATGATTTGCAGTCGTACAAAGCGAATTCGTGCAAAATTTTATGTCATTCCCTGCATTTTTCCACCATTAATGTTAGTTGTTGTATCAAAATTGTAAATTTTTTAGGGTGGTGGTTCCACATTTTGATTCATAGTTCTGATCCTACTGAACCGAAGTTGCTGGATTTCAATCCCAAACTGCTTAGGATAACTACAAGCAATTTGAGACCAAGTTTGTTCTTTTCTTTTGTGTTTTTCGAAAGTGAGCGTGTTTTCAACAGACGGACAGACATACGGACATGGCTAAATCGACTTAGAATTACTCAAGGAGCCAGAATATATATACTTTATGGGGTCTTAGATGTATAATAAAAAAGTTTCACACGGAATGACAAACTTGCTGCCAGGCCCACAATATCGACAAAAACATTTCTTTCGCATTTTTATATTGAAAACAATAATAAAAAACTAAAATTTGTTTTTGTTTTCAATTTAAATGTTCGAAAGAAATGTTCTTGTCGACCTTGTGGGCCAGGCAGTTAGTATACCCTCATTCACCAAAGTGGTGGAGGGTATAAAAAAGAATGTGAGAATTTTAAGGGAAAATTAGATTGTACGTTCTATTCTGTTATGAATCAGCTATTTTGTTTGTGTTCAATTGAAAGTCTGTATATATGATTTGTGTTCCATTTTTCGTTCTGTTCTGTTGCGAACAAATCTGTTGAAAATAGAATTCAACGTTAAGTTATGGCCCAAGTGCGTATGTATTAGTTTGTTGTGGTATAAAAAAAAATTTAAATATTTTGTTTTAAGTTAGTAAAATTTGTTTTAATTAACGATTTTTCTTAAAAGTGATGTATTTTTGACACACAATGCTCATTTTGTAGTTTTTACGAAAAGTTTTTTTTTCACAAACTCAATGTTTTTTTTAAGGCAGCTGATTGCTTTCACAGAAAAAGTAATTACAAAATATTTTCTACAGAGAAGAACGGCAAAAACGGGAAAGCGAAGCAATCCAAGTGATTGAAAAGCATTCAACTACGGCAGAATCGTCAATATCTTTTCGTCGTCAATATCTTTTTATGCAAGACAACTTCTAAGACAATATCCTTAAGACTGTTCCGCATAGAGTTTGATAAAAGACAACTAATAAGACAATGACATTTTTATTGTCCCGATTTGATAAAAGAGACAATGTCATACTGTCGACCATTAAGTTAAATAGAAGAAAACTTATAAGACAATGTCGCTCATACTGTCTCTAAATTGCCTCCTAGAAAACCTAAACGATAGGTGACAAGTCGTGCATGCAACATTGACGATGATGTTGTCAACGGCAATCTGGTCAATTGGGGTGTGTTCCTACTCATACTTACATACGTATGTATGTATTCATGCAATAGCAGTGTTAATATGTATGATAAATACACAGTATCTCTTACTTATTTTGATTTCTTCTCACATTAATGATACGAGTACGTGATTTTAGAGGCTCTTTAATTTTCTATACCCTACAATAATAACAATTACATTGACATTTGCAATACACATGTCATATGATGGCACAACACTTAATATTTAGTTTATAAGACGACTTATATTAACCCTTTCGTGGTTAAAAATATTTTGTGTCGAGATAAAAATCTGAAAATTTGTATTTAAGGTAATGTGATGGCGTTGAAGCCAGGAAAAATATAAAAAATAGTTTCGTCTCATGTAGATCCCCTGGATTTTAGGGAATGTCAAATATATTTGGCAACATTATTGCCGAACTATTACAATATAGATATATACAATTGGGGGATTCACAAGGTGTCATAAAGTCATATGTCTTAAAATAATAACATAAAAAATACGACTGTTGTGAGCAACCCCTCATAATTTAATGTGCTATTAATTACGACAGCACAATAAACATAGCAAGCAACGTTCTATTTATTTAAGACACTTTTTGTTTACAAACCAACAACAATATTTTTAAACCATTGTAAAATGTTAATGTTCTAACAATAAACCATGATAGCACACCTTGTGAATACCCCAAATATATTTAAATAAAAAAGTAGAAGAAAAATTTTAAATTTCAACAAAATAAATATCTTGGCAATAATACCATGAAAATTTATTGTGTAAAGGAATCGTAAATTCGACTACTTTTCTTCTTAATACAAGACGACACAATTGTCTAACAGAATTGGGGCTGTAACGCAGTTTTCTTTCCCAGCTGAGGTATGACTCAGTCTGTCCAGGGTCAATTCGAAGGTCTGCTTCCTTTGAAATGAAACACGGGATGTTTTCGTGTATGTTCGCTTACAATAATTTAACAAAGCTTTTATTTGCGAAATCTTAATCTACGCTAGATACTTATAA
This sequence comes from Pollenia amentaria, assembly GCA_943735925.1. NCBI lineage: Eukaryota > Metazoa > Arthropoda > Insecta > Diptera > Polleniidae > Pollenia > Pollenia amentaria. Next base: position 172,927,670 of record OX031010.1, on the reverse strand, counting down.
CTACGACGGTCCTCTGGTGATTGGACGCAGCTGCCGGCGGGAACGAATACGGGAACGGCTGGCCGGGTGACGTTTACGGGCTGGACAGCGGATGCGGCTAACGTGCGGGGTTCAGGTTGCAGCACAGGAACTTATCTGGTAAAGAGAGTGCTAAGCAAACGGGTTTAATTATTATGCTGCCAACGGAAAGCGGAGGCGTTGGCGGTCGGCTCACTACGACTAACTACGGTTACGAATACCAGCGAAATGTGGGAGTGCTGGCGTTCGGCAAGAATACGTTAAATACTTCGGACACCAAGAGAATTCGGGAGCCTTGGCGTTCGGCTTACTACTTCGGACACCACGAGAATTCGGAGGCCGTGGCGTTCGTCTAACTACTTCGTAAATACTTCGGACACCAAGAGAATTCGGGAGCCCTGGCGTTTGGTTAACTACTTCGGACACCACGAGAATTCGGAGGCCGTGGCGTTCGGCTAACTTCTTCGTAAATACTTCGGACACCAAGAGAATTCAAGAGCCTTGGCGTTCGACTAACTACTTCGGACACCACGAGAATTCAGAGTCCATGGCGTTCGGCTAACTACTTCGTAAATACTTCGGACACCAAGAGAATTCGGGAGCCTTGGCGTTCGACCAACTACTTCGGACACCACGAGAATTCGGAGGCCGTGGCGTTCGATTAACTACGGTTTATAAATAAATACTTCGGACACTAGAAGAATTCGGGAGCTCTAGTGTTCGTCTAGATACGGCAAACTACTTGTTAATACTAACTACCAAGAGTATATACTGGGGTAAAGGGCAATATCTACTCTGTTTGTTCTGAACAAACTTTGACTACTTATTTAAAAATAAAATAAACTCTATGAGAAATATTAGGTATTAGTAAGAAATAAGCAAACAGTAGGGTATTCATGATGTTAAGCAAAATAGTATGTAGGTTAGGTTTGTAACGTTACGTTACAGGGTATTAGACTTTCTGGAAGAAAAGTTTCATAGCGTGAACCCAGACTAAAGAGACTTGTAGTAAAATGTCTGTAATTAAACAGTATTAACTGATCAAATCGAACTTTTAAACACATGCATCACGCCAAAAAAAAATCATATTTTATATGATGAACAGCTAAGACATGAAAATTACTTCCAATTAAACAATAGGTGCGATCCTGTACTTTTTAAGCAAAGTTTGGTAAAATGAGAGTTAACAAAAATTTCTGTCTCTAACCCTACGGCCACACGTGCAATTTGTGATGTCTTAACACAAGCAATAACGCCGGCAGAATAACTTCGTCAAATTGCCAATGTGTTTTAGGTGGAGAACACGTAAATATCTTACAACATAAGTTTAAAAACAAGCTAAAGACATGTTGTATGTTATATTCATAGCGAAGAAAAAGTTTAGCGCTTAAACATAGTATACATCGCTAAAAATAACAATTTTTAATATTAACGTGCTCGTTATATTTTTGTTTTGCTACCGTTGCGCTTTAATTTTAATTATTTATCAGCCACGCGCGTATTTTTGACAAGTTGTATAAAAAAGTTAATAAAAAGCCACAAAAAAAGCTGTCTGTCAAACTTAAACGTCAAGTTATGTTATAAAATAGCTTTCAAGACAGCTTGCTTAACAACGCTGTTAAAACACAAACAAAACACTAACATGAGGAGGCTATACCTAACACTTTCATGATGTTAGTGTTAATGTTAACCATTTGGTGTCAGTTGTAGCCTGGGTGTAATAGACAAAAATTTATAAAAGTACGGGAACAATTAAAACCAAATTTCTATCCCAAAAGAATTCGTTAGTATGAAATATGTTCAAATAAATACATAAATGGCACATTATCATGTATGAAAGTAAAATTTTATCGTGTTCTTACATTTTTCAACATTTTCTATTGTTTTATTTAATAAAAATTTTTATTTTAAATATTTTGGAAATACTTGTTTGTAGTTATTTATTGTTTATTTTTGGACACATCAGATTGTTTAACAATATTCCCATCAGCCCAAAGAAAAAGTACGGCCTTCTTCGTGCAAAAAGAAAAAGCATAGTTTTCTCTTCAAAGATCTCTCACTTTACCAAACTTTAAGAACGGGAACAGTTTTTGGTAAGATAGGGATCCCGCTGGCTCCCAACGTTGAGTGCGGGATCAAACTTAATGCAAATAAATCAAATTATCTTAGAAGCTTAAATAAAATGTGAAATTATATTAAAAACATTTGTAAATTTGAACAAAAGTTGTCATTTGAAAAATCGTCAAATTTAGGGTATAAATCGTCCTATCGTCAATAGATCATTTTTGTACCTAAAAATCGTCAAAATGACGATAAATCTTCAAATCTGGCAGCTATGACTGCAGGTGATGTCGGAACTACAACAATCCAAAAACAACAGAAACTACATAGGGTTTTTTGCGCTGCATTGTTAGTGTTTACGGTACGAAATGTCTACAATTCCTAGCAAAACACTAACAAATCACAAAAAAAGATTGGTTCGAACTCTCAAAATCAAATGGCGTTCCGACACCACCTGTAGTTTAATTCGCCTTGAGTGTTGCCATAAATTTTTGATGAAAATATGCCACAACTTCAAAAAAAAAACCTGCTAAATCGTAAAATGAAGAGAATATTCTGAAAATCTAATAGAAATTAAACTAAAAATTTTTATAATTTAAATTTGCTTAAAAATATGCTACATTTAAAAAAAAATATATATATTTGTTAAAAATCTGCAAAATTTTTATAAAAAAATTATGCTGAAAATCTGCTTAATAAAATGTTAGTATACATATATTTCATAAATAATTTTAACAAATAGAATCTGGGAATTATTTATTTTTCGTAAGTTACTTTATTACGAGTATATTCAACATTTTTTATTTTTCGATTTTATTCTATGAACTAAATTTCAGTTATAAAGTCATTCCTAAAAATTTAAAGAATAAAACTATTACAAAAAAGCTTTTTAAAATACATAACTGAAATTTAGCTCATAGAATAAAATCGAAAAAAAAAAAATAAAAAATGTTGAATAGAAATAATTTTATTGTTTTAAAAAAAATATGCTAAAAAAATCTGCTTTTGGACAAGGAAATATGCTAAAAAGCAGTTAGCATAATATGCTAAAATGGTAGCAATGGTTGCACACGTTTCTTTTACTTTTGTTATTTCTCAGAAAAGAAATCTCAAACTTTAAAAATTTAATGTATTTTACTAAATAATTTAACAAATAAAATGGGATTTTTTGCGTTTTAAACATGAAAATAAGGTATTTTTTTTAGTGTTGTTGTTGTTTCTACACAAAACAGTAAATTTTACGCATAAAATACTTTAACGTAATCAACGGCCAATATTAAATGCAACCGAAAATCCGTATTAATGTGCACTTAGTCTTTTGAATAAATGTTAGAATCATTAAAAAATAAATTTGCTTGGAATTTTAAATGTTTGTTTATTTAAAAATGGCTGCACGGAATACTTTTTAAATAAACTACATGCCGTTACTGTTTTAATATTGTGAGTGTATATTAATAAAAAATAATTTCTTTACTTTTTTTGATTTTTAGAAATATAGATTCAAATAAATTTATACTGTAACAAGTCCCCGCGTATCACAACCGTTAAGGCTGAATCCGTTCCTGGTTCTAGATATAGCACACTCTCGATAATTAGTCTGAATATACTGTGGTGTATAGTGCTGCCACGACTAATAAAATTTTTACAATGAATATTTTTGAAAAAGTTACCAAATGTGAAAAAATATAACCAAATAAGAAATGCATTTGTTTATTGAGAAAAACATTAATATTAATTTTAAGTTACATTGTAAGAAAAAGGTTATTTGCACTTAATAGGAAAATATTTTAGACAAATTAAGAAAAAATAACAAGAAATTAAATTCTTGTTCATTCAAAAAAAAAAAAAAAAAAAAAAAAAAAAATAGCGAGAAATTTAAATTTAAAAGTTTAATTTATTTAATACCTTTTTTAAAAAAATATTTTTATTTTATAAGAGTTAAACCCGTCAAATTTTCATACAAAATTCAGCCTATTGAAAGGAAATAAATAAAATTTTTTTGAAAATGTCCTGTACAAAAAACTAAATTTTTACTTCACAGTTATAAATAACAAAAAAGTAAAAACTTTAATCGTTTTCCGTTTTTTAACTGTCAGTGGCAGGGCTGTAAAATGTGGCGATTTGTTAATCCTTTTAGCGATGGAAATTTAGGTTTGGCGATATGGCGTTTGTTTTGGCGAAATTGGAAACTGTTGACGATATGGGAAATACATTTTTTGTGAATATTTTCTAATTTACATATCGCACTAGTAGCAGTAGTTGCAAGACAGTTTTTAATTTAACATTGAACGCATAGGAAAAACCATTTTAAACCCAACCGTTTCATTACCAAAAAAGTAGACAAACTTTTTCAAAATTGTTCTATTTGAAATATTTTGTGAATCGTTGTATAATATTATGGCGTATATAAACAAATTGGTATTTCAGAACGTACATTCAATGAGGTCAAAGTTTCTTTATATATTAAAAATATTGCCAAATCATTATCTAAAAAACATTAAATAAATATATATACCGACAGGTTATAAAAAGTAAAATTTAAAATTTCTTAAATTCACGCCATTTTCTTACAGTAAATTCCATAAATTCTACAATTATAGATTATATACAAATTCATTTTTCAAAAATCTTTAAAATTCCTATGTGTATTTCAATATATTAAAATATACGAGTAGTACTAGACATAATGTAAATTTAGAACATTGTACTTCTATTCCAGATTTTAGAAACGCTAAAACTACTTTTGTATACTTTTTCAGTCATGTTCTAAAATCGATTCTGCGTGATATTATGCAATTTCTACTTTAAGTACCTTTACTACTCTTAAAATTAGGAAAAACTATGCTCATTTAAAAAAATTAATTGAAAATCTTCATCGGTCAAAACTTCATCTGATTTAATAATTTGATAATATAAAAATCACATTTGGCAATTTTTTCTTAACAAAAATATCGTGTAGCTGTTTTGACAGGGATTTTTTGTTTTCGATAAAGTATAAAAACGTCCATTCATTTGAAACGAATAAGGAGAAAATTGTAGTGCAAAGTACACTTTACACATTAAAAACGTTGAAATTTAAAAAACATAGATTGCAAGTGTATCAATAAATATATGTTCATACGTATTTTATATTTTAGAAAATGTAACCAAAATTAAAAAAATATTCACATCTCCACATTAGGGGAAAAAATAACCAATCTTGGTTAGATATAACCAAAAACGGCAGCTCTGGTGGTGTAGGCTATCAAATTATCGGTCTTGACCGACTATACAATCTTACTTGTTTTTCAAATTGAGTAGTATCATCCTGTGATCGGCTTTCGCCAACAAATTTCTCTCACTTCCTTTATTTTGAGTATTTTGGTTTGATTTATTAGTCGTTAAAGCCTCTTCATGTCGTACTCGTATTGAATGATTAACACATGAACGATTTTTCAATGGGTTTTCATTAATTTGTTCAAATTTTACAACAACAGCAACAATATCAACGTAAAAGCATTTATTTTTACACAGATACACATTTAAAAGACCATAAATTGCGTTAATAAATACATTTATACGATGATATTCTCTTTAAAATGTAACATCTATATTATATTACTGTGTATTAAATACGCTTTCATTAAACACATATGAATACAGTAGAATCTCAAATGTTTATCAAGAACAGGTTTCTTAAAAATTGAATAAACCATTAGTTGGATATACAAAAATAGGTGTTTGTCAACAGATGGCTAAATTTTTTAAGGATGTCAAAAAGTTTTTAAATTTCATAAAAAATGTCCCATGAACTCAAGAATATTTTTTTGTTTTTGCATCAGATGCCCATTAGCAGGGGGTTAATTCTGTCAGTCGCGATCGAAATTATTTCCCCAGTGTTATTTATTATTTCCCCAGTGTTATTATACTTTACAGCACTGAAAAACTAAGTTCGATTCGTTCAGTGTCGACTGAAAGATTTATAAATAAATTTGCTTTCGAATCAAAAAAATTTTCGATCACGACTGCCAGAATTAGCCCCAGATTTTGGCATGACTTTTTCTCGAATTTATCATACCACTATAGAAATACAGGCGAGGAGATATTGAAGTATAGATTGGAATCCCATCAAAATTATAACTGTATAATTATAAAATTTATTGTATATTAAAGACTTCGGTATAATACAAATTTCTTATAACAGTACTGGAGTACTGGATTTTAATATTGAATTTAGTTGGATCTTATAGGAACTTAAATTGAAAGTATGCAAAGAAATTTATTTTAAATTTGTGACGTGATATTAACTGATAGTAATTCCAAAAAGTGTCAATCATTGGTATGTACCATAGATGGGGGTAGTGCACTAATTTTGCAGTTTCAACTCACAGCTAGTGATGGTGCAAAATTATTGCAATCATTTTGTTGATGTTGAGTCATGAATTGAAAATTAGCAGCCTCACTAAACATGAGTGATAGTGATGCTAAAAAAAATTTTGCACTCAAAAAAAAAAAATGGTTTGATTTAAGAAAAAGCAATCATCAGTTTATTGCAACTTTTTTGTTCTTCACTCATTTGAGTGCAACTTTGCATGTGTTTTAATTTCCTTTGCTAATGCATATCATCACAAGAATCAAAAAATATGCGCATAAAAAATTTTTAAATTTTAGTGAGATTCTGTTTATATGCAGATTTTTTGATTGCAAGTTCCAATTTTGCATAATTTGAATTGAGTGCTGATTTTTGCATTCAATTTTGGTTTATTGATTGTGAAAAAATTTCCAATATCACTAAATATTTTTAGTGGTATTTAAACAAATAGCAATCATCACTAAAGCTGGTAAAAAAAGAGTGCAAACTGGTTTTGTTGCAGTTTTATTTAGTGATAGTGCAGTGCTGATTTAAATCAATATTTAGTGCACTACACCAACTATGGTATGTACCCTAATCTTTTTCGAAAAATTTTTATCATTATTAATAAGATTTCTCTATGAAGTGCTACATTCCAAATTTTTATTTTTGATAAATACACTGAAATTTATTGTTGGAGAAACGCTAGTTCCTATGCGCATTTCACTGGTTGCCTAGGAAACCTTTTTCCAAAGACTTTAGAAAAGTTAAAAATATTATACAAATAAAACTATAAAATGAATAAGAATTTTAAACACTCAGGTCTTGCTTGTAACAATATCAAAGCTTCAACAAAGCAACAACAATAAACAGTGAGTTTATCTTGTCTTACTTGACCACAAAAGGAAAATGTATACAATATAAGTTTGTCCTTCCGTTTGTAATTTCTGCAATATTGATCTTAGACCCTTTAAACAATATATATTTTGGATCCTTATGAAAAGCAAAGTTGATTTAATCGTGTCCGTCTGTGTGTCTTGGAGGAAATGGGTTTCAAAAAGACCTCAGATATGATTACAGCTAGGTAAAGTTGCCTATTTAATTTCGCCGAGATCAGTCCCCGAATGCCGATGCCAGCAGCATTAAAACATGGCTCTATCTAATGTTTGCCCACAATCTTTCTCATAACCCCTTATTTTTTTAAGTCTTCTTATTTTATATGAACTTTATATTTTCAACTGAGCTCAAATTAACAAAATCTGTTTAAAATATTATCCACTTATAAACAAATAATGACTTTTTCATCCTACAATACAAATTTTGCGCCGCTATTTCTCAAATATAACGAGTATTAAATATTAAAAATGAGCCAAATCGGTATTTTATTTCACCTAGCCACCATACAAATGTCCTCCTTAATACAGGGGTTGGATACGCAGGGCCATATATAAAAAGCTAGGTTGATAAAATTGAGCTCAAATGTTCCCAGCTAATTTGTTTGGGTTTTGATATCAGCGATATCGTCTTATTATTATTTTGCCTACACTCATAGAAAAGTACATCTTCAGTGAGGCAAAAAGTGACATAAATCCTATGACGAACGTCATCCTAAATTGTTGTCATATTTAATGCGTCATCTACGCTATGACTACACTGATAGAAAAGGCGTCATGTATTTTGACATCGGTACAGACCAACTGTCATCAGTCCGTTGACAAACTGTCACCAGTGCAATGGCAAACTGTCATAAGTGCGATCACATAAAATACGATGTTATAACTTCGATGACAAACTTTCATCAGTGCGATGACAAACTGCCGTCAATGCGATGACATAATATATTATTAAAATTTTTTTCATGTTTAAAAAGTAAACTTAGAAGCAAAAACTCCCATATTCTATTTTGTTATATTATTTATTTAAATACATAAAATTTTTAAAGTAGAATTATTACGAAAACCATATCGGGCATGCTGCTGGTGTCTTATAATTGAGAGTTCTTCTGTTAACAAAGGGCGGAATACAACAAAAGTGAAACAAACATGTGAAACGGGTAAGTAAATTATTATTTCTCTCAACTCGACTTAAGGTCAATAACAATGACTCAATTTGATGACAGTTTGTCATCGCATTGATGACATGCTTTGTAAAACGGACTCCGATTCGTCATGTCTGTGATACCAATGTGTCATCCCATTGATGACATAATTTAAATGTTTGACCCTGATGACAATTTGTCCAAGTGGTGTTAACGCTGACATCACAATAATGAAAAGTGTCATGGTGTCAAAAACGAAGACACTTGTCAGATAACAAATGTCAATATACATCAGCGTTATGACGCATTTTCTATTAGAATAGCTTACATACACATGTTTTCTTACAGCCAATTCACATGGAGGCTTTTGCGACGTCGCTTTGTCGACGTCTCTTTTGGTTTGAAAGCGAGCGGTGAAGAGAAGAAAGAGGGGTAAACAAAACGACTCGTTTTGTGTTTTTCATGTCGTTTTCTTATATTCCTCTTCAAACTTATTTCTCATCTTCTTGTTTTGTTTTATTCTTTTTCTTACTTTGAAGCGTCAGGTTGCACACAAATACGGAAATAATAAAACAGAATATAAAACAAAAGTTTGAGTTTTAATTTAAACATATTTCTTATTTAAAAAAACACTTTTTTATATTTTTCTTAATGAGAAAAATCAACTAAAGAAGATTTACCGATAAGGCAATAAAAATCAACCCTGGGTGCAAATAAAAATTAAAATTGAAAAAAGCGACATGCCACTAAAAATCATCTTATAAGCGCCAGAGGTTTTTGGAAGTTGCTTCAAAAGGGAATTAAGAAAAAACGACGTCTTAAAAGCCTCCATGTGAATTGGCTGTTAGAAAGCGGCCACAAAAGTGTCCGTATCATATATGCTAGGGAGAAATTTGCTTTAAAATACTATGGTGATTATTTTGGTGGGTCGAAAAAAAGTTGTGCCTCAGAATGTTAAATATGACAATGAAGTTTCTAATACAGGAAACAAATGTTTGGCACGCCCTTAAAATACAGCGCTTTTTATTTTTTATATAGAGCGTTTATCATTCCTAATGTTTTGACTATGGCTTCATTTTTGCCTTTGTTGACTTTTTAAGCCTACAACAAATTCTTGGCACCAAGTATGTCAGCTCGGATCCTTCCCTCTTAATGTCCAATGTTTTGCAAGTGCTAAGAAATCGTTTCTTTAAATTACTGCCAGTTTTTTTGAATAAAATAAAAATTTTCGCTTGGGAATTTATATTGAAACAGCAAAAAAAACTAAAAATTGTTTTTGTTTTCAATATAAATTTCTAAACGAACATTTTTATTTTAAAATTTTTTTATTTTGCGAATTTTTTCTATGAGCTAAATTTCAGTTATGTACATATGTATTTAGTAAAGCTTTTTTGTAATAGTTCTATTCCTTAAATTTTTAGGAATGACTTTATTCACTACCAGACTATTATCTTGTATCTTCTTGTTACATTTTACCTTAGCTTTCGGTTGGATAGCAATGAAGTATATTGTATGTTCAGAAAAATTTACAATTATTAGACACCAGCAGAATGTAATGCATTTTCTGGCCCGCTACGGCCTTCGTAACTTTTGAAAAAAAAAAAAAATTCCCAAATTCCATTTTTATTTTAGTTTGAAAAACAGGCAGTTAATAGCATATTATTACTATACTCACTTCTATGGCACGCCTTAAATTTAAGCCCCTTTTTATTTTCACATACATGTTACATTTAACCAGGTTACTCCCAATACAAAACAAAAAAAAAAAAATGCACCAGCCATGCTCTATAATGAAAGTTATATCAAGGAAGGTTCTGAAGCATTAAAAAAATATTTTTGCCATGCCCCAAAATACAGAATTTTTTGTTTTTTTTTAAGTCCCCGATCTCATCATATCGAAAATCGTTGTGAAGCCACGGCCAATCCATCAACAGTGATATGCGATACGATGAGATAGGATCGGATCGGAAACGCTCAACCACTATAATACTCCTCTTCCAACAGCCAACCGGACGGGCGGCATCGTTAGATCGATTTAGGAAGAAAACAAGGATCAAAATTCCGAGTATTAAAATATGCTTCAACAATACCCAGAGAAAAAATATGTTTAAATATGGTCACCTCCAACAAAACTATTTTTAAATAAAATTGTAAACATGCTATTGTTATTTTAACCATATTATTGTCATAGACAACCATATTATTGTTAAATTAGACATCCATTAAGAAGGCCCAATCAAATTATGGCTGCCTCCGAACATGTTTTGGTTAATAATAACTAAAATATATTTAAAATTTATAATAGCATGGTTGATTTTCAACCATAGAATGTTGCTCTTGGAAAAGGGGAAAATACTATTGTAAATTTAAAAACAAATAATTGTCATATTTAACCATAACATGTTTAGAGGCAGCCATAATATTGTTGTGGCTTCTTGATGGAGACTAATTTAACAATAATATGGTTGTAGGTGACAACAATATGGTTAAATTAACATAATAAGCTTAAAATTTTCTTTAAAAATAGTTTTGTTGGAGGTGACCATATTTAAATATTTTTTTTCTCTGCGTGAAGATGGAAATGTAAAAAAATGTTTTTATAACCAAAATAAGCAAAAAAAAATGCTGCAAACGCTAAAATATGCACTTACAAATCGATACCATAATGTATAAACAGCTTTAACACTGATAAATATATTAGCGGTTTTCACCCTTTGTATTAAGTGTACAACTCTGGTATATTTAATACGATTTTATTCTTCACAGCGTGAACTGTTGAAATGTAATGCAGCAAGTAGCTATTACATTTAAAAAGTATTGCGTTTAGTAAGATGTTGCATTGGGAGTTTTTGTTTTGATAGAAAGTACTTATTTTGATGCATTCACATATTTAAAAACTAATTTTAATTTATTTATTCCCATCAACAAATACTCTTTTTATCTACATTCTACTTTATTTGGGTACATTTTAAAATTTCTTTTGTGGACATCAACATTTTACGTAACAAAATTTGGTTTTTAGCCTACTTTAGACAAATGAATTTTGATAAGCCAAATTTAAAACGTTTCAGATACATGACATTTAATTAAACGAACATCTTTTCAATGGTTTATTCGCTATTTTAATAATTTCCTTCTAATTAAATGCATTCAAAACGTTATCAATTATTGTTTTCGGTGGAACTGAATTTCTGTTGAAGTTACATACAAAATTCAGCATCTGCATTTATTTATTTTCAGTTTTATATTCTTTTTGTTCATTTGCATAGATATTTCGTTGGAAATACAAAATCTAATTAAAGCAGGATGCGAATTAAATAATATTTGTGTACTTAAAAAAATTTTAGTCTTAAATTTGCACAAATTTAAAAAAATTTCTTTTTGAAAGCTAATTTAGATGTTTCTCCCTCTTGATACCCACACCACAGTAATGAAGAGGGAGAGTGGCTGGCGGTCAATTGAGTAGGGGATAGCGTGCGACTTTTAGTTTTGAAAACGCTAGAGGTTTGGAAAAAATTTAACAATAAAACTGCACAACTGCCACTGAAAAATACAGTGGTGAGGGTCATATATTAGACCCGTCTAGGAAGATTCTAGGCGCTGCCGGGGCCAAGTCCAGGAATTTCATTAAACAATCATATTTTTATGTTAGCCACCCAAGGAGCTGTATGAGCAAATTTATTTTTAATTTCATAAAATTCTGAATTTTGTACGACTGCCCCCTTAAGGGCCTTAAAGCCTTAATGACACTGCAGTTTTTTTTCACTGAATTGATATAGAATTGATAGAAAGAAACAGTACATTTTAGAAAGAGCAATTTGTAAAAAGTGTAATCAAAGTTTTTTAATTTTTTTCTTTTGTTATGGTTTTGTTCAAGGCGAATTCAACTACGCCATCTGATTTTGACAGTTCGAGCCAATTTGTTTTTATTTGTTAGTGTTTTGTTTGGAATGGTTGACATTTTGGACCGTAAACACAAATAATGCAATGCAAAAAACCCTATGTTGTTTCTGTTGTTTTTGTATGGTTGTAGTTTCGACACCACCTGTAATTGAATTCGCCTTGGGTTATGTTTATTTTATTAAATGTTGTCAAGTTTTTGTTTATGAGCAATATATATATAAAAAGCGGTTAATCGCTGTATTTGCCCATAAACCGCTGATTCAGCAACACTTTTAATATTTAAAGCTTGAAATGTCAATTTTAAGTTGAACAATTTTACATATTTTTTTTTGTCATAACTTAATTTTTTTATCGATAACTTAAGGTATGTTCATTTACAGAAAATTATTATTTATTTTAAATAATTGTTACTAGTAAGTGTTCACGTACTCGACAAACTTGCAAGGAGAGAGTTGAAAAAGAGCCTACAAATTTGAGAGACAAAAAATTGTTTGAACATTTCTGATAGTAAAATTTTTACTATCAAGCAGTGTGGCCATTTTGGCATTTTAGCAACTAAATTTAGCATTAAAAATTTTTATTTAGCTGCAAAATTTTCATTTAGCACGTGGCATTTTATTTAGCATTTTTGGAAAATGTTTTTAGCTTTTTTTTTAACATCTTTAAAAAAATAGTTTTATTAATTTTACTCAATTTTTTTTTATAAATTATAATAAATTTTGACTAAAAATAGTTGAAGCCAAAATTAAAAAATGGACAATTCTTATGTTAAGTAACATTTTATTCGCCTTCATAAAAAAAATCGAATAATCAGTGAATATAAGAAATGCCCTCATTATGTTGCTTGTTAATATTATTAGCCCTTGATATTACGTTATGAAAGTACAATGATATTTCACTTCGCATTTAAATAAAAATTCTATAGTATAAATGAAAAATAATAATTTTAAAACTTTAACTTTTCTTAAACAATAAGTAATAAAATGATCTAAAAACTGTTATATATTATAGAAATAAAATCCTTTAAATTTTGCATGTATTAGGGGTTTGCACGCCCCCTAAACTTAAATTTAATCTCAACTGCCTGTGCTACATATTTATATGAATGCATATATTATTTTATTATTATATACCCTCTTGTTTAAATATAACTATTTATTTCAATTTCGTTTAAAAGTAAGTCACTAAAATGTATTTAGTTTCTAATTAAAAACTAATAAATGTGTTAAAAGAAATTAAGTTTCATATTTTTGCAATTTTTAGCGTATAGTTTCCTATTTTTAGCTGCATAAAAGTCCGGGCCTTGGTTATAACATACAGGCTAATACAGCTGCCTCACTAATTAATTTCATATTATCTGTTAAGGCCTCATTACTCTTACGGTCACATATGAGTTGCGGATCAGCTGTATCATTTTCCTAATCAAGTTTGTGTATACATGGGTACTTTTACGTAAACGTAACGTTGCGTTGCAGATAAACTCAATAAATTAAAAATTATATTCGTTTTTTCGTACCAGCTGTTCAAGAATTGTACGTGTGTTTATGTTTACTGATAACGTGAACGACCTACACGACGTTTTTTTTAATTTTTTTTATTCAAAATGCACTGACAAAAGCTGAAATAAAAAAAATTTTTAAATAGTCGTTTTAACTTTTGACAACGTATTTTTGGACCTACTGAACATTGAAGTCGACCGCAACGTATAAATGTCGCGAATGAATTAAAAAAGACCTCGTTAGCTTAGTTTAGACGAGTTTATAAACTTATTCATAACGAAATGCGTACAATATTTGACAATTAGTGTGACACATAGCAACATAATTTTTACTCCCTTTAATTTTGAACTTCATTATCTTCTTATTTATTTTGCAAATTACAAATTATGAATTTTTTGCATTTTATTTTTCATTAACTTTTTCCTCGTACTGATACATTTTATCCTTAATTTTTGTATTCAGTTCCAATCAATATGACAGCCAGACCAATTTCAAAGAGGAAATAACGTATCATTAAAATGGGTGTGCCTCAATTTCCTCTTACATTTTCATTCTCCTGTCTGTAACGAAATAAAAATTGTACATGTAATTCCTATAATATTTTATTTATTTTTTTGTTGTTGCTGAGTTTTTTAATAGAATTTCATAAATTTTTTTTTTCCTACAAATTGTTTTTTTTTTTGACCTGGAACTGAAACAGAATAAATGTTGGTTACAATGTGTTATTTTAAAAAAAAAGGGGATGTGTTTGAAATTTCTGCAAAATATATTGCAATTTTCTGATTACTCCAATTTATATTTTCATACATTTACTTTTTAGTGTCATTTTTTCTTGGAACGGAAATTAACTATATGAATTTTTTTTTTGACATTTTCCATGATATATAAAGGAAATTTCATTATTGATGTTGTTTGCTGCAGCATAAACGTTAAATACTTCTCTTTTCATAGAAAAAACAGTTTTGAGAAATATTAACAAACATAGAAAACTACTAGAACGGAAAGAGTTAGAGAGAGAGAGAGAGAGAGAGAGGAAATCTTACTAGGCTGTCAAATATAAAAGTCATCGTCCAGTTTTTTCAGTTTCAGTTTTTGTTGCTGCAATTAACTGATCTATAGAATAGAACTCTTAAAAATATACATCGTGCTAAAAAAAAATCGTATTTTATATGATGAACTACTGAGGCATGAAAATTGCTGCCAATCAAATAAAGCAAATAAATCAAATTATAAAAGAAGCTAAAATAAAATGTGAAATTATATTAAAAATATTTGTAAATTTTAACAAAAATCGTCATTTGAAAAATCGACAAATTTAGGGTATAAATCGTCCTATCGAAAAATCGTCAAAATCACGATAAATCGTCAAATCTGGCAGCTATAATCTGGCGTTGAACTGGAGCGCATTTTAAACTTCATTAGAAGTTCGGGTTGGTTCTACGGTGTGAGTTCTGTTTAGTGGAACTTCATGGTATCACAATGGATCAATAGGTCTAAGTACTGTCTGCTCTTTATTTCTACTGAGCCTATATCTTACGTTCTTCCGACGTACGATTTAATTGTGTTCCTAGCATAAGTTTTATTTTGTCTTGATAAAGTTTTCGTTCTATGTAGTCAATCTTCTTTGGTACAGACATTCATTCTACTTTATTAAAATTGATTTATAAAAAAATGTGTAATACATATGTAAAATGAAATTTATTTTTATCATAGTAATTCATTACTACAAAAACAAGTTTTTTATTTATATAAATTTCCAATTTTTTTTAACAAAAATACTTTTTCCTGATCCGTTCTTTAATCGTTTGTTGTTTTTTTTAGTGGTAGCAAACCTTTTGCCAACATTTATTTCAGGTTCGTTTTATGCCAATTTTATGCAAAAGTATTTTGTATCGTAAAATGAAAATTTTGTAGAATTTGCTTATTATTATTCATCTTTGAGTGTTAAAATTCTGGCCGCAAATACCGCATCCTTTCGCTCATCAACCAAGAATATTCTTATAATTTTTTCTTTATTTGTAAAACGGAAAATACAAAGAATTTATTGCTGTATATATTTATGAATATGTATTTTTGTTTTATTAAAATGTTTGCTGGAACGAGGGTTATCTGTGATTTGCTTTGATTATGATTTTGTTCTTTACACAGAAAAAATAAAAATTTATTTCAATTAAAATTTTTTTAGAAATTAATTAAAAAATTAATTGAATTTGCACCAGTAAACAAATTAATATTATTTATTAAATTTTTTTTGATATTAACGACGTTGTGTTGTTGATATAAGTAAACGTTTAATTCACTTGCTTAGGTTTGTAATAAAAACTGATTTTATTTTTGATAAATGGCTTAATTGAAAAAAAAGTTGGAGAGAATTTTTTCTGTGTAGCTTCGGATAAGTATTAGTGCGGTATGTCTGGTACGATTTCCCCAAAGTGTGAAAGAAACATATGAAAGAAAATTTGAAAACTAAAACAAATTTCATCTCAAGGTTTGAATTTCGCGCCATCATTAAACTATTCGCATTTTTTAGAAACTCCACCACTAGTGGGAACTGAGGGTTCATTAAGTTCGTCATTCCGTGTGAAACTTTTTGAATATTTATCTATAATCACATAAATATATCGAGCCATAACCGCAAAAAAAGCTTAAACGACAACATTTTCAAATTTTTCGTTTTTTTTTTTTTTAAAAATTAATTTATTGGCAACACTTGCATCATATCCTTAAATCTCATGGTCACAGAAGGTACCGTTACGATTTTATAGCAAAAACTGTATTAGTTTAAGCGCCAATTTTCATACAAACTTTTTATGAAATATGAAAAAAAACCTTCTCCTGTAAAATTTTGCTTTTGTCGCTTGAGTTTTTTTTGCGGTTATGGCTCAATATATAAGGGCCTTAAAGCACAAGGGGTTTAAGTGCCTTTTTTTAAAAAAAATTAGATTAAGTGCTCATATACCCCGTGTGCTCCAAGCGAAACTGGTATTTTAATGACAATTGCTAGAATTGGTTGCCATATCTCGCTACCGGTTGAGAATTCCACATTCACCTCTTGTGTTCTAAACTCCTCCAAACTTAGCCTACTAATTCCATATGTAATCTAAATTTTTAGAAAACCCCTTGTGCTTTTAGCCCCTCATATATTCTGACTCCTTGAGTTTGTTTAATTTCTACAAATAGATATCTAGCTGTCTATAGATATCTATGGTTTTTCATAATTTTGACACGTATGTCTTGCCTACTGGTTGAACTGTAGTGTTCTTTACACTATCGATTTTTGACAGTTAATTCAAAAAATGAATAAAAATACAAATGTTGCCATATTTTAAACGAACACTTAAAGGAAAAAAACACGTGGGCAAAATTAACGTTGAAATTACCAAAATAGTTTTACGGGATAGGTAAATATAACTGTTAGGTACGAACACGACCAAATATCTCTTTGTAGAAATAACGGGCAAAAGTCTAGTTAGCCATGTACATATATCTGTTAAAGGCACGCTCACTTTCGAACAAATAAAAAAGAAGAAGAGCGATATAGGTGTCAAGCAGGGATGTTAAATGGGGTTTCAAATTTTGTACCAACTTCGAAGAAAAATGTACTTTTTGGACCTTCACGGTACCATTTTTTTTTTTAATTTATTAAATAAACAAAAAGTACATAAAAATTCATTAATTTATTACATACATTATATGTATAAATAAAATAAGGTAAATAAAGGTCTTATAAATATATGAGATCAAAATCAGGCACTTATTTGTTTAATTTTTACATCATATCAGCATGAATTTGTCGATCTTTCCAATCCTTTGTGTATATGAGACCTGATCTGGTCTGTTTCTTTTCATAGTTTTTATTATATTTTGAAAAGAAAAAACTCTTTTCACATTTGCAGCCGAATGTGGAATGTCTGAAATTCCGGTAACGACTCTAGAAATGTAAGGAAACATATGGACATTCAGCTCTTTTTGTAAATTAGCTACCACCGACCAAAAACTACAAATGTTTTCAGTTTTTAAAGCTCTAGATTGATTATTGCTTAAATCAAAATTTGCAATTTCATTCGGGAACATTTTTACTAGAAGAGGTACAATACAACTTGTTTTACCTGAAATAATATTTTCAGGAGTAAATTTATGGAACCACATTAAAACTTCGTTATTAAAGTTGACTTTGATTCTCAAAACTTTGCAAAATTTTATACGAGTGCAAAATTGTTTTGCATTTTCTTTAATTTCTTTAACAATATCACTGTTGATATTATTTGTAGAAATATATAAATAAATATATCACTAATATTGCCTCGACTGTGGGTACCATAAGTCCCCTTTTACAATGTGGCAAGTGAAAGGCAGACTGACGAAGTTTGTAGGCGAGAGAGGAAAAAAGTAAAGTGTGTCACGCATACAGCGTCGGACTCTTACCAACAAACTTCGTCTGTCTGCCTTTCACTTGCCACATTGTAAAAGGGGACTTAGCGCTCAATGTACCACAATACTAATCGCATATTTAAGCACCCATTACATTGACGATTTGTTGTACAACACAAATGCAATAAAAAGGACTGAATAATATGTTTGCTATACTAAAAATTCAAAAAGGGGGAACTATGAAAAATTTTTCAATTGTACCAAATGAGTCACTGTAGTACCACGGTACTTTAGAAAGTCAAAATGTACTTAAAAAAGTACAATTGTACCAACTTTAACATCCCTAGTGTCAAGTTGCTTTTAGTTCTCCTGAGCAGTTTAGGATTGCAATCCTGAACAATCGGCTCAGTAGAATAGGAGTTTTGAATTCAAATATGGGACCACCACCCTTAAAAATGTATAATGTTGCTACAAAAACTAACATTAATGGTGGCGAAATGCACGGATTAATATAAGATTTTGCTCACATCCATTTTATATGACTAGAAATCATGTTATTTAATTTCGTAAAGATCTGTCCATATTTACCATACGCCCCATATAAAGCCAGTTATAGGATTTGTTGGATACTTGTAACAAAATTTCTGTTCAAGAGTTGTCGATGGCAGTCGATTCTATGCCAAAACGTTTAGCAGAGGTTCTCTAACGAAAAACAATTTCAACTTGATATAAAATTTTTTTTTATATAAAAATTTGAAACAAAAAACATTACAAAAAATGTTTGTACGCTGACTTTTGCAAATGCCTTTTTTAATAGGCTGTTAGTTTCCTTCGTAGTTATAAAATATCGTTCTTATTTTTGTTAAAAATAAAGTACAAATATATTTAGGACTAATCCTAATAAACAAATTCAATTATTTTTTTTATAGATTCACACAAAATGTTTTTGCTTTTTTAGTTCTGAAAACCATATCAATGGCTTGTACGCAGGCTTTTGCTGCGAAATAGATCCAAATCAAAAAGGATGCATTTATTAACACTCACTTCAAAAAATGCCCATAATCCTTTATAGATCGAAGACCTCTTATTTAGTTTAAAGCCCACCATTTTAAGGAAGTTTTCCACTTTTTGCACATATCGGGCGGTATCACGGCGATAACTTGACGAATGTAGGATTTCGAATGATCCAACGTTAGGAAATTATCCGCGTAGATACTGTTTTTGGCGTAGCCATACAAAAAAAAATCTAACTGCGTCAAATCGCATGATCTTGAGGGCCAATTGACGTCGCAAAAAAGTGAAGTAATGCCTTCTGGAAATTTCCCATGCAATGAAGCCAAAATCGTTTGTGATGTGTGGCTCTTCCATTGCAGCCCAAAATAAAGTCGGGTATCATACGGCAATAGTGCTCTAAGCCATGGAGTTTTCGGATTATCCACTACACTTTCACTACGACATCTATAACGCTTCCAGTCTCTTTGAATTTCTTCAAAATCTTGCCAATTTTTGGACAGCAGATCGATTATAACAACAATAATCACCCGGTAATGCTCGAAAAGTCTGCCACGTTTGAACCAACACTTTTGTGGTAAATGTTAACTATTTAGAGGTGTTCTTCGTTTGTTAAACAATCCATATTCGTAAATGACAAACATTTCACTAAATAAATGACACTGCCGATGATAGATATTTAAGAGCTGACAGCCTTGCCAGACCGGCGGTTTTTAAACCACTAAATTAATAATCCTGCAGAAAATTCATAATCAAACTAAAAGTCACAAATCGATTTTTGTTTGACGGTCTGCACAGTCTTAAGAGAATTAAAAGAAGATTCGAATACTCGCTTAAAAAAGTTTTCGTTTTTTTCGCATCTTTATGCTAACTAGGATTTATTGACTACATCAGCCGAAACCCGCAACTTATCAAGTGTCCCTCTTTTCTTGAACTAACAACATTTATGGCCCAAATACATTTGGGTGTTATTGTGCCAACAGAACACTTCCGGTTTCTAGCCAACACACTCTCTCTCTCTCTCTCTCTCTCTTTCTCTTCAATAAAACAAGAAAAACATTGTTAATAAACCACTGTATTATAACGGGTTTATTAAGCGTTGTATATTGTGCGTGTGTGGGTGAATGTGTAAAACTACACACACAAACTTAAAAACTTGTAAGTGCTATGAGGAGTGTTTCTAATGTTGGGCTGTTGTTTTATTTTGGGCAGCATCATTTTAAAGACGAACAAGACGCACAATATGTTCATCTTGTTGGAAAATTAGTGCTGATTCACGCGCTTCAGTTATTAGTCGTCAATGCCTGAGGTTTTAGAAGAGAAGTGAAGAGAAAAGGCGTTCCCTTTTCCTTTCTCTCCTAAAAACTCAAAACTTGATTGAGGATAAAAATTGAATTCCTCCCTTCTCTCCTAAAAACTCAAGACTTGACGGCGTGTAAATCATCACTTATGTTTAGTGTTGCTAAGATGGGTGTGTATGTAAGTGTATATTTGTTTGTTAGTACATTTTGCCACTGTGGCGCTGTTATTATTGCTGTTGTATTTCTGTTGTTCTCGTTATTTTGGCTGGCTAAAATAGGAAAACTTTTAATTGAATCCATAAATTTTTCTTGGCATTTTTCATGAAATTTTATTTCGGTTTTAATTCTCATATTTTTCTTTGGCGTTATTCTCCCTTTGGATCTGTTAAGTGGGCTTTTTGCAATGTTTTCATGCGGTTTCGATTACTTACATTTTGTGCGAAACTGCTGCTGTTGTTGTTTCCGTAGTGTTAAATTGGTAAGTGTGGTTTTGTTGGTTGTTTAAGAACGTTTTTCATTTTATTTCTTGAATTGAGTTTAGGGGGTTTTTTTAATTTGTATTTCTTTTGTTGGGAACAATTTTTTTTGGTCGAATTTATTGTGAGAATGTCAAATTATGCAAAATAGGGATTAGTAGAAAAATGTTTGGATTATAAAAATAGAGAATTACTTTTCTGCGATTTGGATGGAAATGTGACTAGTAATTTTACTCTTTGGTATTTTGTATGCTATAAAAAGCCTTTCGGTGATAGGCTTAGGGGGCATTTACACGGTGTCTTTTCAGACATGTCTGTTTTCTTCCTTCTCTTTTGAACATGCTTCCAAAAACCTCTTGTCTTTTCACGATGTCTTTCCAATCATGTCTGTTGTCATGTCTGATTCTCTAATAACCATATACATACATACAAATTAAAAAACATTAAAATTCATAAAAACAAACATGAAAACTCGTTTCGTGTATGTTTAACAACCCCCTTTTCTTCTCTAACCCGATCGCCTACAAACAAAACAAACGTGTCGGTTAGACATGTCTGAAAAGACACCGTGTAAACTCCCTCTTTATATGGAATTCTATTGCCAATTATTGAACAATCATCATTTTATTTCTGATTTTTTCTAGGCATATTAAATTAAGTTTTGAAACATTAACGTTGGCTATGACGATTTTTTATAACCCTTGACGAGTTTTAAAGAATTGGAAAAAGCGTTTTACAGAAGGGAGCTTCGGCCCAATATGTACCGAACTTCTCAGCAATATTTATTTACATTATTTTATTTACATTATTTACATTTGTACATAACTTACTTACATAACTAACATTTTGTCATAACTATAGATGGGACTCTACACGGTATTTACATAATGTACGAGTAAATATTTACATGATGTACGGGTAAATACCGGGTTAAAAATAGGTATATTTCTAGTTTGAGAATTTATTTAGATTAAGAGATACTTTTTTCAATAGCCTTTTTTGACAGATCACGTGTGAGTCGTGTCATGCTGTCATGTTATTTTTGTTTAGTATTGTTTGGCATTTCAAAACGTTTACAAATCGTTCAACTTTTTTACGAAAATTCACGTTCTGTGACGTGTGAAGAAAATATAGCGGCCGTAGCTGAGAGTGTACATGAAGACCGTGGAGAGTCGATTCGGCGCCGTTCGAAGCAACTCGGACCGTTATCGTGCCATGATAACCGACTATTTGATGTCTGCAATTGAAGCTCGTGATCTCAGCGACATTTGGTTTCAGCAAGACGGCGCCACTTCCCACACATCGCATCAATCATTAGATTTATTGAGATAAAACTTCGGTGAGCACATAATTTCTCGTTTTGGGCCGGTCGATTGGCCAACAAGATCGTGTGATATCACACCGTTAGACTTTTTCCTGTGGGGATATGTAAAGTCTAAAGTTTATGCGGACAAGCCTCTTCGATTCAGGCCATGGAGGAAAACATCACGCGTGTCATTCGAGTCATCGAAAATTGGACTCAACGGATGGACCATCTGCGACGTGGCAACGGCTAACATTTGTTAGAAATAATCTTTTCCCCATTAAATTTGAATTTTCTGTGGTTGGTTCTTTAAAAAAGTAGGGAACCTCGGTTTTAGTGTATTGAATATATCGTGTATTGTTAAATATTAAAAGCTAATTAAATTCGACTTAAATTACATTGAACGGAATATTTTGAACTAAAGCTAATATGAATGCAAACATAAAGTTTAATTATCAAAAGTTATTTTCGGGAATGAAAAATTTATTATTATTTAATTAATTTATTAATGATGTGCTAAACTCTCATTCTTTATTTATGATTAAAACACTGAAATTTATTGTTGTGGGAAATCTGGTTTCTATGCGCATTTCGCTGGCTGATGAGGCCAGCTCGTCACGAAACTTTTTCCAAATACTTTAGAAAAGCTAAAAATATTGTACAAGTAAGATCATAGAGTGAATAAGAATTTTAAACACTCAATAAACAGTAAATTTTTCTTTCTTACATTCCCCTACAATTGGCTGGTTTTTTTCAACACGAATTGTAGTTGGAAGAGAAAGAAAAAAAAACAAAATTAAAAAAACTAGTTGTCGAAAGTAAAGCCCTCGTCCGAAACGATGACAGAGTTGCACATATAAAACAATTGGAAATTTGATTAAAAGTTGGCAAGCACTGCTATTAAAATATCAAAATGGCCGAAAATATCGCAATATTCATAAAAAATATTTTAGTTTTATAGCAGGTATATGAAATGAATTTTCTGTGACCCCTTTCAGACAAGCAAAGTTTACTTTGCAAAGTCTTGAGTTTATAGAAGAGAAGGGAAAAGAGAATAGCGGGGGAGTACATACTTTGCTGTACTCACAAATTCGTTTTGTTTTTCGTTCGTAGATTATACCTGAAGTTGGCTGCAACTTTATATTTATATACAGCGTTACCAGAATCTTTGGAATGAAAATTGTTATATGGCGAAAGAAATCATATTTTGAAGAGGAAAATCTTATATTTTTTTTCCTAATTTAATTTTTTTTAAAACAAGGACAAAATAGTAAGAATTATTAATTTTTTATAAAAACATACTTCTTATTATTTAAATTGAAATACATAAAAAGATAATTCGTCAGTATATGAAACTTTATAAAAAATACATTTTTTCTTTTCACAAATATTTTTTTTATCAATATTCTAACTGCCTATTTCCGATGTGCGAAAGAATTATTTACTTCGTACAAATACATTTAAAACAAAAACAAAGTTTTTAGGATTTGTTTTTGTTTTAAATGTAGTTGTTCGAAAGCAGGAATTCTTTCGCACATTGGAAATAGGTTATAAAATGCCATTTTTAATATTTCTTATGTCCACAAATAATGATGCAATTTTGTGTATTCTAGATACTGGGTACAAAAGTGTGTAGCACCAATACACATCAAGCTGATGCAAAACTTCATTGTTTTAAAAATTGACTATTTAAATAATCGTGTATTTTGTATAAGCAAAATTAAAGTAAAAATCAGAATTTCTATAAATAAAAAGTCATCATTTGAGAAAAAAATCTTTAATCATATTTTTGTTTAAAAGATAATCCAAAATATGATAAAATCATCATTCTGGCAACGCTGTTTATATATTATATTCAAACAAGAGAAAACAAAAATTTGTCAAATTAAACTTTGTGTGTCTGAGTACGAAACAAAGTTTAAAAGAGAATTCAACAGACTTTGTCAAAGTAAACTTTGCTTGTCTGAAAGTGGTATATGAAGATTTGTTTAATAAACCTTTTATTACTTAAGCCTAGTACTCTGTTCAACATTTCACGTGAAATGCTGTCAAAACTCACATAAAAAAAACTTGTGCGGAATTTCTATGAAAAAAGGTTGATAGAGTTGTACTCTGTTTAATTTGTGAAAAAGTTGCGAAATGTTTCTGGCAACATTTTTTTTACAACTGCGAAATAATATAAGCTGCACTTATTTCACGTGGAATTTTAAGCAAATGAAAAAAGTTTAAACTTTATATTAAAATGAGAACTGCAAAACATAAATAACACAACCGGTAACAGGTTTTCATCAATATTTAATTTTATTTTTACTTAATTTTTTATTTAAAAAATACTTTTTAGTAAAATACATGTGGGTTTTGTTTACATATGCAAAACAAAAGATTAAAAACCTCAAATTGTGCAAACTCTTGATATAGGTAACATTGATACATGTCAAATTTTTCGCATGAAATAATAGATGTTGCTGAACATTTTTCACAAGTTGGAACAGAGTACTAGGCTTTAATCGAAAACGCTCCATTGCTTGTGTCGTTGAAAATTTTACAACGGTACATGAATTTCTGTTGAAAGCAACAACAAAATTACAAAATATTTATGACATTGTTTGTGCTTTCTATGTTATTCTTTGGCGTTGCGCTGCGTTGTACATGATTAGGGCCTTAGTTTATATCAAATCTAACATTATTTGGTTTAATTTGTTTGTTTTAAACTGTTATTTATCTTGAAAGATTTAAATATGTACTTACATTTTTTGTTTTTCTTTCACTTTTTGACCAACAAAATAGCATTCGAACAATTTTCTTACGCTTTTTGCAAAACTGACGCTTGTTTTCGTAATAGAGAGTTGGAGTTTCGAAAGGGATTTTTGGTGTTCGTAAAAGGGTGTTGCTGTTTCGAAAGGGACTTTTTTTGATTTCGATAAGGAACAAACAACTTTGTTTTATTCGAAACAAATAGAACGAAAATCGTAATATACAGAACAAATTGTTCGAACTCGTAAATGATTTCTTTCGAATCGAAATACGCTTTAGCCCCCCTCGATTTGCTTCATGGCGAAGAACGTTATCTTAAAGACTTCATGTCTGATGAATGCTCGCTTTGAACGTATTAATTGAGCTCGGTACAAGTTCTCTGGCACGATTTTAGCAGCTCAATATAGATCAGATCGTTTTGGGCCGACCAAATATCTTTGCGAAATAGACGTACTACTCTGGCATTGTTTGGACTGACTGGCCGCGTTTACCATAAGATTTCTTTCAATTCAGGTTGTCGTTAATTTCTTGTTTCCAGTAATGATGAGATGCATAGATTTCTTCTTTTTATGTAATTCAAACAGCATTTTTTTAAAAATACTTAAAACTTCATGACACACTTTGTAATACTGTACCCATGTTTTGTAACTTTGGTGAGAACTTCTCGCATCGAAAACATGTGAAACAAAATATTCCATCGTTTCTCGAAATGTGAGAAAAAAGTGTGCCTGTAACTCATGTCGAAAACTATCAAAAGAGATTACGTCGTTACGTTATAAATGTCAAAATATTCCACTCGAAGCCGATATGAAATTGCAGATGTTGTAAAAGCCAGTCAAACATATCGTTGACGGCGACCAAATTTGACTAAAAAAAATTTCAACGACGGCGGTGAAAATACAACCGTCGGCTATACCACAAAATGTAAAGTGCGACTTTAATGTTTGTTGATTACAAAATTGCTTTGAAAACATTCGTATATTTTTCAAAAATGTTTAAAGCAAAATAATTAAACTATGAAAAAATCTGCCAATAACAAAATACTTATCTCTTCCGTGTTAATATTCATTACATTTTGCATTTTTAATTTATTTTTTAGTGCTAAAATTTTTTCTCACCCCGTTTTTATGCGTGAGTTTATTTGCCAGTTCAAAGCGGGAACTTTCTCACAAAAATTTTACAGACATACTTTTTCTTTAAATTGGCGAGTAATTTCCTTACGTTACAGTTATTACTCGCCAAAAGTGTTACAGACTCAGTTAAGTGAGAAAAACAGCTTCTTGTTTCAATTTATGGCATTTTTGTTTCATTTCTCACATTTCAATCTAAAAGTTTCCCGCCGCGGGAGTTACAGAACATGGGCACTGGCCCTTATTTCGATCATTGATTCAAATATCACGTCATTGCCCAAAATTGTTCGGAATTAATTATATTGTGAATTGAACTTTTATTTGCGAATAGCTAACTCACGAAAACAATTCCTGGTTAACGACACTATTTGCAAATAAGATTTTGAAGATTGCCACACTTTTAACCGTTTTAAGTTTTTATTTCGATGTGGCACATCCATAAATAAAATTAACTCAAAATTGTGCAATTAAAATATACCAAAACACAATAATTTTTTATTTAAAAAATAAAAAGATCCAGAAAGATCCAGGTGTTGGTCAATCCATGTCTTTGTAGGATAATGCGAATATTCTGGCCTAAAATGGTGTCCAACAACAGGCTTTGGGAACAATCCAACCAACAACTAACGGCCACAGAAGTAAAAAGACATAAATGGCGGTGGATTGGCCACACTTTAAGAAGATAAAGGACACACAAGAAATGCCATAGAATGGAACCCGTAAAGAAGTCGGAGAAGAGGACGCCCAGCTTATACGTGGATAAGGAAAATCGATGTAGAAGTGGGCAGAATGGGTAAAACCTGGAGCGAATCAAGAGCATTAGCACAAGACAGGAATATGTTCAACTAATTCATTGAGGCCCTATGGTCCTTATAGGATCAATGGGAACATATGTATGAATATGTATTAGGTTATTCATTCGGTTAACCGTTAATCGGCCTATAGGCCGGTCCGGAACATGAAATTTGACACTTTAACTGAGAAATTGGAGCTTTTATCTGTGACGTGTTCTGAGATTATTATAGCTGAGGATTTTAATAGTAATTTGCTTATGACTTGTGAACTTACCACAATTATGTCGTCTATTAATTTATTTTCTGTGAATACACATCGACCCACACATTTCACATCATCATCAACAACACTACTTGACCTGTTTTTTGTCTCTAATCTTGATAAAATATTACACTATGAGCAGCTGGCAGCATCTGCATTTTAAGGCATGACGCTATTTTTATCTCTTATGATATTTCAATTGCTCAACAGTCTCAGAGTTATAGTTTTCGCGACTTTAACAATATTGATTACTTATGCTTGTATAGCGACTGTATAAATGTAACTTGGAATGATATCTACAACTTTCCTACGGTTGATGAGAAATTGTTATTTTTGAATAGGGAAATCTTGCGGCTATATGATTGTAATGTACCCAAAAGGACTAGGAAATTGAGAAAAGGACAAAGACCGTGGTTTACTGATGAAGTGAGGATATTGATTGAAAGCCGTGATGGATTGTATCATACGTGGAAACGTTATAGAACCCCTGAACACCTACAACAATACCGCATGGCCAGAAGGGCTGTGGTTTAAAAAATAAGGTCTGTTAAAAATGCTTATTTTTCTAATAAATTTGAAACGGCTATGAGCAGTAAGAACACTTGGAAGCACATAAGGGATATTGGAATTGAAAAATCAGTTGTTTGTACGGCGAACGTTGATATTAACTTGCTGAGCCATACCTTTGTGAATGTCTCGTCCCCTAATGCAACCCCTGATTTCTATGACCATTTACCATCTAATAGGTTATCTACTAGAGAGTTTGATTTCCAATGTTTTGATGATTTAGAGGTAATTGATGGTTTCCATGCGACTAAATCGAACTCTAGAGGCTTTGACAATATAGATCCGAAATTAATCAAAATTATTCTGCCATGGCTAATTAAATATTTTAAGCACATTTTTAATACTATTGTAATAACAAACTCATTTCCCAAGGAATGGAAATACGCCAAGATCGTTCCAGTGCCAAACGCGGGAAATGATTTTCGTCCCATTGCTATCCTACCATACTTTTCGAAGGTTTTTGAGCACATGATTCATAAACAGATATATAAATACGTGAACGATAACAACCTATTGACTGATCGTCAATCTGGCTTCCGACCTCTGCGTAGGTGTATTACGGCGTTATCCGATGTAGTGGAAGATATTAGGGGAAACTTGGATGGTGATCAAGTCACATTTTTAGTTCTACTATACCACTCCAAGGCCTTTGATACGGTCAACCATTCTATTCTTTGTCTTAAACTGTCGAGGTTATTTAGCTTTTCTTCTTTTTCAGTAAAACTAATTGATAATTATCTCTCTGAGAGAACACAATCTGTATCCTTAAATGGGTGCATTTCTCGCCCGTTGAAAGTAAAACATGGTGTTCCACAGGGCTCGGTCCTTGGACCACTTTTATATTCGCTATATGCAAATGATCTGCCACAAAATCTACTTTATTCGAAAATACAAATGTATGCTGACGAGGTTCAACTATACCTCAGCAGTCCTAGGGACTCATACATTACAAGTTTAAACCATTTAAATTTTGATTTGGACAAAATTTTCAATTGGGCTTCGGCTAATGGCTTGAAACTAAAGCCGGGAAATCCAAATGTTTAGTGATAAGAAAAAAAAAATGTAACAATGGATGGTGATTTGAATATTTATATTGGGGATGCTAGAATTTCTGTTGTTGCATTATCTTCCTACACAAAATTATTAAAACTAGGGAACCGAAGTACCTGTTTGATCAATTGCGGTTTGCAAGATCGCTATCTTCGAAATCATACATCAGAACGCCAATTTTTTATTTTTAGTATACGTCTCTGGAATCAACTTCCAAATCATTTGCAAACAACTTGCAGCGCAATAAAATTAAGAAAATTCCTTACTGATTATTTTTCCTAATTATTATTTAGTATCCCATTTATATTAGCCCCCGTAGGCTAGCTGGTAGTGAGCTAGTCTATCAGTACCGGGGTTGCGGGTTCGATTCCCGCCAGAGACTCGGGTCTTCTGCAGACAAGCAACAAGCTTCGCGGGATTTAGTGTAGGAATAATAAAAAAAAAAGAAAAAACATTTTGTATATTATTAATCTTTATTATTGTTTGATTGTATAACTATTTATTATATTATTAATCTTTATTATTTTATTTAGTTAAAATTGTGTATTATTATACTTTTGCTTAATATCCTATCTGTCTAGTATAACCTACCTGATTCTAATACTATAATTCATAAGATATCATATCTTGTTGTATTAGAAAGCCAACTACATTGTGAAAAAAAAATAAATAAATAAAAATCGGTTAACCGATTAATTACTACCCGATTAACTGATCGGTTAATTTAAAATTGGCTATTTTCGATTAACGATTTAACCGGTTAATTTCAGTCGATTAGCCGATTAACCGACATAAAAAAATTTTTAATTTTTTGTAGTATTTTAACATATTTTTTTTTTGAGCTTTTAATTATTTGTTTCTTCTCATATACAAAAGGTATGTGTTTAGAAAATATTTTTTCATAAAAATAATGAAGGTGTTCAGTGATCTTTATTTAAAATAAGTGTTTGCTGTCAACAGCGTTTTGTTTCACGTACTTTTTATATGTATGCGTTTAGTTTTTTGTTTCTTATCATATCTTCTCATATCAATCTTTTAACAGAATTAACCGAAAGAATTATAAGAGTTAAACATTTAAAAAAATAAAAACAGAACTCTAATGACATAATGGAAGATTTAATACGTTTTGCGATATCTAGGAAAAGGACCGAGAAATTAGATATTCTGTATTATGGGTTGCTTTCGATTTCTCCAACATCTACGATAAGTGAAATAATTTTTCCATGTCAAGTTTTATCAAAACTAAAGAAATCGCTTAAATCCTAAATTTTTTAACCAAATTTTTTTTCTAAAAGACTATTTTATAAGATGTCCTTAAACTATTGAAATAACTAGTAAAATGCCGTTAATATGCCGAATTATCTCATCCTTTAGCTGTTGAATTCTTTCTGGCTTATCGAAGTAACACATTTTCTTTCAAATAACCCCAAAGAAAGAAGTCCAACGGTGTCAAATCACATTATCTTGGCGGCCAATTGACATCGCCACCACGTGAGATAACACGGCCATTGAATTTGTCGCGCAAGAGAGCCATTGTTTCGGTAGCTGTGTGGCAAGTGGCACCGTCCTGTTGAAATCACATATCGTCCACATTCTTATCTTCAAATTCGGGCCATAAAAAATTCGTTATCATCTCACGATAGCGACCACCATTCACAGTAACTGCCTGACCGGCTTCATTTTGGAAAAATTCGGCCCTCTGAGGCCGCCGGCCCGTAAACCGCACCAAACAGTTACTCTTTGTGGGTGCATTGGTTTTACGCCAATCACTTTTGGATTAGCATTCGCCCAAAGGCGGCAATTCTGTTTATTGACGAATCCACTGAGGTGAAAATGTGCCTCATCACTGAAGATGATTTTCTTCGAAAATTAATCATCCACTGTTGTCATTTCTTGCCACCATTCTGACCATTGACGACGTTTTGAATGGTCAAGAGGCTTTAGTTCTTGAGTCAATTGCATCTTGTAAGCGTGTTACTGCAAGCCTTTATGCAGGATGTTCGCCGAATTGTGGAGGACGGCTCTTTAGCCACACTATCGCGAACAGCAGCAATATTGTCTGCAGTACGAGCTGTATGAGCACACCCAGAGAAAAAATATGTTAAAATATGGTCACCTCCAACAAAAAAGTTTTTAAATAAAATTGAAAACATACTATGGTTATTATAACCATATTATTGTCATCGACAACAATACTTTGGTTAAATTAGTCCTCCATCAAGAAGGCACAACCATGTTATAGTTGCCTCCAAACATGTTTTGGTTAATAATAACTAAAATATGTTTAACATTTATAATAGCATGTTTGATTTTCAACCATAGAATGTTGCTCTTGAAAAAGAGGAAAATACTATTGTAAATTTAAAAACAAATTATTGTCATATTTAACCATGACATGGTTAGAGGCAACCATAATATGGTTGGGGCTTCTTGATGGAGGACTAATTTAACAATAATATAGTTGCCGGTGACAATAATATGGTTATACTAAACATAATATGGTTCTTTAAAAATAGTTTTGTTCGAGGTGACCATATTTAAACATAGTTTTTCTCTGCGTGCATGCACTGGTGTTTTCACATCTCCTACAGACCCGGTTTGCTCAAATTTTTGCACGATTTTTTCGATTGTACGCACATTTGGACGATTAAAATGACCGCAAAAATCACAAAGTGCACGATATGCATTTTGATTTGAACAACCATTTTCATAATAAGCCTGAATAACCTTAACGCGTTGCTTGATTGTGTACACTTCCATGGTACAAATTGAGTTAGTCCATCGCCCAATTAGTAGGTCTTTTCGGAACGCCAGCTGATTTTTTTTTGTAGAGTTGTGTTTTTATCGTGCAATTGTTTTTGTAGCAATTGTTTTTGACAATTGGACAAGATCATTTTTTACACAAACAAATACATAAGGTTTTGACATCTTTAGCATAATTTACACAAACAAAATGCGTGTTGTTTTCTCTACTGTTGCATTGTTGTAGTTTTTCGCAGACCTACTAATTGGGCCATGAGTTAGTCTGAAATTGAGAAATGCCAAAAGAAATGCAGAAAAAAATTTGACGTTTAGGTGCTGTTCACACTTAACATCGGCCCTTAAAATTTAACCAACCGTTATTTAAGCAAATGGCTTGACTTTGCTAAAGCATCTAATACATATAAATATGTAGCAGAGGTAGTTAAGATTAAATGTTAAATTAGGGGGCCTTGCAAACCTCTGATATATGCAAAGTTTAAACGATTTATTTCTATGGTATGCAAAATTTTTTAGATCATTTAATTTGTTATAGTTTAAGAAAAGTTGAACCTTTAAAATAATTATTTCTTTCAGCAGTTTAGAGCAAACAGTTTTTTCAGACATTTATACTATTGAATTTATATCTAAATTCAAAGTGAAATTCCCTTGTACTTTTATATCGTAATATCAAAAGGCAAATAATATTTACAATCAACATGATAAGGGCATTTCTAATATGTTGTCCCTGTATACTCTATTTTTTCAACAAGACGGGTAAGATGTTTTTTAACATAAGAATTATCCATTTTCATACGAAATTTCATTTTGGGTACAACTATTTTTAGTCAAAATTTATTATAATTTATAGAAAAATTTGAGTAAAATCAATAAAACTATTCGTCCAAATTTTTAAAATAAATAATGTTAAAAAAGCTAAAAATATTTTCCAAAAATGCTTAATTAAATGCGAAGTGCTAAACGAAAATTTTGCAGCTAAATAAAAATTTTCAATGCTAAATTTAGCTGCAAAAATGCCAAAATGCTGCTTATACTGTTTGGCTGTTTTTTTTTTAAATTCTAAGGACGGTAATAAACTATGTAGCTCTATCTGTGCCTTGACAATTTTGTTAAGATTTTTTGAAATAAAACTGTTAAAAATTTAAGTTGCTTATAAGCAACTTTAGGGTCGAAAAAGTTAATAATGACTATTTAAGTTTTTTCTTGGGTATTTCTTTACTTTATGTCTCTTAGCAAATAACATAGTTTTCAATTAGAGATTTGTTTGCTAGAATAAAAAAAAAATCTTATTCCTAAAAAGAAAAAAAAACGTAAATATAAAAACAGATTTCCTCTTGTTTGCCTATAAAATTAATGAAATTTTTTAGCATACAATAGGGAATTTACAAAAAAATATAAAACTAAATTTCTCATACTGCGTCAAACTCACACACACATCCACACACGCTTACGAGAGTGCGAGAGAAAGAGGAAACAGAAAAAGAGTTTTTCATTTATGGAATTGTTATTCATGGCACATACTTTAAATACAAACAACACAACAACATCTTGTAAATAAACTTACATGTTGTTCATATCATCTTCTAACACACCGTACAAATAATATTCCTGTTGTAAATCAAATTCACTTAGTCACACACTCATACATAAATGTCCTTACAAGTGGCAACCACAGCCATAGAAAAACACACAAGCCTTCTGGAAACAAATTTTTTTTTTTTTTTGTAAGAAATAAAAAAAAATTTTTCTTTTGTTGCAAAAAGCCTGTGGAAAAGAATAAATATAAATAATAAAGTTCAAAAAAAGGTGAAATTGAATAAACCGATATAGAACTCAATAATAACAACAAAAACGTTAAATGAGCAATATAATGCACAGTAGGACAAAGTTTTAAAATGATAAAGGGCCGGATTTTTTTTTTTAAATTAAAGTACCTTTCGCCACAGCTTGGGGTGGATTAAGATGTATAAAGATTGTCAATCAGTGTTTTATAGGCTTTTTCACATCTTTAATTATCTTATCGCAAAGATGTTTTTCTCATCAGAATTGTACAGGGCTTCTTAATAAAGATTATCATCTTTCTAAATTGTTAAAAGACCTTCCTATCTCATGTTGTTGCATTCAACATCTCTCGATTATTTTATTGTAATCACTAGAAATAAATCTATCAGAATGTATACTCCATCACAAGAAATAAATGCAAGTGTGCAGGACAGAAATGTTATGTATTTAAATTTAGTGGCTCCATAGCCAAAAGCTTCCAAAGATGCTACAGGGTGGACACAATGTCACCATGGGGATTAAAAATGTAATAACTTTTTTGTTTATATATATTTTCTATATATAATAACACCTTGAGAATTAATAATGGAGAGATTTACAACTGAATTAATAACGAGAATAACAGAATTTTATGACTCAAATCGGCCATCAATTATTTTAACGCCAGAATTCCGCTCTCTGAAGCAGTGATTCTTTGCTTAGTTCATCGTCACCACCAACATGGTAACGTAAGCTCGTTCACAAACCGGTATACCACATTTAATTCGCATTGCGGATGATATTTAATTTTCTTGTGAAAGTAAAAAATTATTAGAAATACAGGGGTACACGGGTACGCTGCTTATGTGTTTGCAAGGTGAATTCATTACAGGTGGTATTAAAAGCCCTGCTGATAACTTTTTTTTAGTTTTATAATTGTTGGGTGTCAATGTTTTGTTTATTATTATACCCTCCACCTCTAGTGGTGAATGAGGGTATACTGAGTTTGTCATTCCGTGTGAAACTTTTTTATTATACATCTAAGACCCCATAAAGTATATATTCTGGCTTCTTGAGTAATTCTAAGTCGATTTAGCCATGTCCGTCTGTCTGTCCGTCTATTGAAAACACGCTCACTTTCGAAAAACGCAAAAGAAAAGAACAAACTTGGTCTCAAATGTTGCGCAAATTTTCTTTATATAACTGCAAATCATACTGTCAAATTTCGTGAAGATTGGTCCATAATTGTCCATAGGCCCCATATAAACCCTACTCTCGGAAAACAGTTTATTGCGCCTAAAACCAAATAAAGCTCACTTTGGGAAAATAATTTAATTCACCTAAAACCATAACAGATATAGATATTGCGGTCAAATTTCTTCGAACTAAGATTCATATGGCCAGAAAAAATATCATGCAATTTTGTGAAATAAGAGGCTAAAACTAATTACGCTGCTGTATTGAAATTAATTCTAATTTATTTTTTGTAATACCAGAAATCAGACATTGGAATTTTGGAATGATTTGTCCATAATTAACCATAGGTCCAATACAAATTACTCTCCTAAAAATCATTTTAGTTCGGCTAAACATTTTACAAATCATGATATTTTACTCAAGCCAGTTCAAAGCTCTAACAAGAAATGCATAAAACTTTTTTATTGTCGGTCAATAATTTAATATAGGTCTTTTTGTATTTACAAAATAAAGCCCACTTCTGTCGGTGGAGGGTATCAAAGATTCGGCATAGCCGAATAGCACTCTAACTTGTTTTTGTTTTGTATTGTTTCTGTTTTTGCCATCGTACATTGATTTTACAAAAACAAATTGCTTGTGGTTTTTGTACGAGTTGTTCTTGTTGTAGTACCGAGAATACCTGTAAGGAGTTCGCCTTGTGTGCTTGATTGATATTTTTGTTTGTTATAATTGATAAACAAGTAAAAGTCTTATTAAATATAATATATAATTTAAATATCTTGCTTATATTTTTATTTAACGGGTCTTAAATCAAATATATTTTGCTGTAAAGCGGAAAATTATTAAAAATTATAATGGAGGGCACAGGTACCCAGGAAATTACCTAGGGGAAAGGGAACTAACACTAAACTTGTCACGCGACAAGTCACTTTAACATGGCAATATCCTTTGTAACAGGTCACTGAAATAATATTAATGGACACATCCAATTTCGGTAACAATAATGCCTGTCGCAGATATTTTCCCAAATGAGCCATGTCAATATGATAGATCCCCTTCATATCAAGTAATAGATCTAGAGAATCAGCCACTACCCGCACAAAGTCCAGTCACATGAATAGTTCTGTGCCAATTGCCTTTCCTCTGGACCAACTACACTCTAAACACATTATCACCAGTTAAGTGATACGCCTTGTTTTCACCGATCACAATTCGTTCCTTTTAATTATAAAATTGTGTTCACTGGTCACGGGATAAGTGCTTAAGAGCAATTTACACAAATTTCCCGCAGGGTTTTTAATCGTGGTTTTTTTGATTATGTGTCTACTGTTTAATCTAGTATTAATTTTTTCTATTATTTAACTCAACGTACTTTCGTTTAATTTAATTTTAAGAAAGAAACTTTCATCTTTCTATGTCTTAAGTTTTGTAAGGGTAGGCCCATAATTGATTATTGGTTTAATACTGTAGGCATTTCCTTGGTTTTCTACTGTAGGCATTTTCTGTCTGGTAATAATTGACACTAAGGTTTATTAAGATCATTGATCGATAGAAAGGAAATGCGGATTTTATTTTTTAAAGAGTATGTCATCCAGATGTCTTCCGTCGAGTTGAACACACTGTTCAAAGCGGAGCCTTGTGTTCTATGCCACACGCTGCAGTAAACTTGGTTCAATTGAGCTGATTTCTCACCGTATATTTTCCTTTAAGACCACAAGAGATTTGGGATTGTCATTATAAACCCTCTCTTTGAGGTAGCCCCATAAAAACAATCCATGGCAGTTAGAACGGGCGACCTCGATGGCCATGGGATGTCCCCAAAGCGACTGATCAGTTCTTGGGGGAAATTTTCTAGAAGCAAACTCATCGAAGCACTGGCTGTGTGTGCAGTCGCCCCATCCTGTTGCAACCACGTGTGTGAAGAGTTCGATGGATGAGCTTGCAGGCTTGGCAAAAAGAACTCTGTGGATAAGGCACACCAAACACTTACCCTGGGGCAATGCAATGGTTTTTGATGTTTCAATCGAGGGTTGCGGGTTCTTGGAGATCAGTAACGGCAGTTTTGCTTGTCGATGTAGCCGTTTAAGTTAAAATGAGCCTCGTCGCTGAATTAGACTTACAGTGCGTAAACGCGCCAACATCCTTTCACAACAATTTTTGCGTAAATCAAAGTCACTTTATTTTAGTTCTTGAACAAGTTGAATTTTAAAAGGATGGAACTTCAGATCCTTTTTTTTTTAATTTCATAATTTATCGCTCTTGGAAGTCCCAGTAAGGCTGCTCTTTTCCGTATTGAAAGTCGCGGATTTTCACGTAAACTGCTTTCAACCAGTTCAATGTTTTTGGGAGTCCTTGAAGATAGACTGGGCCCTGGCCTTGGGACATTCATAGCCAAAGCTGTTGTGCGGAATCTCTGCACCCACGAACGAATTAAACTTATACTCGGTCCATCACGTATTTGCCAAATACCGAACTTTGAATAAAATTGTCGACGAGCAATTACTTAAGAATTATTAATCTTAAAAAATGTATCCACAGCGAACGCGCGATGACTCGACCACTGCGACATCGTGACTGACAAATCCGCACAATCGATAATTCAAACGGCACCACCCTCCTTCCGCACCGTTTATTACTTTTTGAAATAATCGTATTCAAAAACATACATTTGCCACCAGACACCCTGTGCACGTCTCCATACTTAAGGTTGTATGGATGTCCTCTGATTGTAATTTTGTTAAAAAAAGAAACACATTAGTTTTGCTTTTGGATTGTGTATATTTGCTGACTAATTTTTTTTTTTTTTATTAAGTAGAAAACACGATATTGGCCAAGCGGCTGCCGCCAGAATTGGGATCCGTTTTATGTTATTTGTCATCAATCTTGTCACAACTTCCACTGATAGGAATGCGGAATGCTGATGGATATAATCGTTGAGGAATTAAAGAGTCTAAGGCTTGTTGACATAGACTCCTGACTTCAAGTAACCCCACAAAAACGACTAAAATGGTTAAATCGGGCATCCTTGCAGGCAACGGCAAATCACCAAAATGAGATTTTTGGGGACTCTAATAGGAACCCCTTAACCCATTTTGTGCCAGCGGTCACAAATGTCGACCACAAATTTCTGCCATTTTTCATTAAATAATTTAAAATATTAGGTAGTGTAATGAAATTAATTTTTATTATTAATAATTTAGTTTGGCTTCTTGGCTCTCTGATCAGGACTTTTTTACCAAACCTCTCCCCTTTTTAAGGACCCCTCTGGGGAGCACAAAAATAGGCTAAAAGTAGGCCATTGTTAAACCAATTGTAACGACTCATGTATATAAAATAGAAAAATAAAATAAAAATTATTGATTTAAATAGCCAACAATTGAAATGAATTTCAATGCACAAATTAAAATTGACTTGCTACTCCTGCTGGCCGCCAGACACCCTTGAACATAGCTGGTCGAGATGTCGAACACTGGGATAATTGGTGCACTAAATTTTGTTATTCTTATATATTATTTCTTATTTTTTTGATTACTTGCTAATATCAACTTTTTTTAATGCGAATATTAAACATCAAACACTTTATTCGGTCTATTTTTTTATGATGAAGTTATTCAACATTTAGTGGATAAGACAAACAGGTATTCTGCTCAACATGACAATAATGGATATGAGCACAATGCGTCGATTCTTTAGGGTGTTGTTTTTTTCCGGTTATCATTCCGTTCTTAAACTCCAGGACTATTGGAGCAATGAATCAACCTATGGAATCGCTATCATAAATATTCTACAAGAACACACGCTTTTATAAGCGATTTGTATTTACAGTGTTCATAATATTTTTTGACCTTTGTTACATTTTGTTTTGACATTCTTCATAAAAAGTTTAAGTTTGGCCAATATTCAATTAGAAAATACTTAAATTACGGGTGCATCTAGAACAATAGTAAGGAAAATGTATATAAATTACAAATTACTATTCGATATTCGAAAAATGTGAATTTGTAAAAACCGACTTGGGCGAAGCTAAAATAACCGGTAAAAACCGGTCGAATAATAACCGTTCGATCTCCCCATTATTTACTTATTGTCTTGTATTTTTTTGATCTGTTTGGTTCACAAATTTCAAAGTAGAACTAAGCCGCCATTGGCAAAATTATAGCATCTTCCGACAGGGTAATGGTCTTTGCGCCACTTTGTATATGATGGACACATTATTTTGGAGGTTTGTATACATAAATTTTGCTGACTGATGAAACAGTTATCAGTCATTTCCAACTTTGATGGCAAATTTAATCAAAATCAAAGACTTACAAGGATATGCCCGAAATTTTTTCTCGAAAACTTGATGGGAACTCTAAATATAAATACGGAAATTCCAAGGAATATTCTCCGAATAGCAGCCCCACTTCAAATCTTAAATTAAGTCCACTTTTATTACAATTCTATTAACTTTCAAAAAAAATTTGTTCACACAAAATATTATTTGAATTTCTCCCCACTGTATTATCGATGTGTGAATGAAATGCATGTAACAGATCCTTTTTTTTTTTTTTTTTTTTTTGTTTCTATTTTATTACTATTTGTTACTTTTGTTCGTTGCCTTCTTTCTGTTTATTTTTTTTTTCTAGAAAATTTGACGCACAAAACATGTTGTGTGTAGGTGTTTAAAAAAAGGAATTCTTTGTCAGATTATTATTTGTACATTTGTATGTTTCCAAATATGGCATAACAACCATATTGTTGAATTGTTTCCCTTGGGGGAACGTGTCAAAAACAAGTTGACACAATGTTATAGATCCGCAAAAACAATCATAAAATAAAAACATTCAGAGAGAGTGGTTGCTGTTATTGTCATATTCTTTTTATTTATTTATTTTATTTTATTTGCTTCCTTCTGCTTAAAAATCTCAATAAAATAAATTAAAATAATAAAAAAAAGGAAAATTACGTAATATGTCTCCTTCTTAAAGTTAATTTTCTTCAAAGGTTTTCTACATCTAATTGGGATTTATTATTTACGTTTCCATATGACTTTAAGGTTTCGTTAAGAAGCACTTATATAGCTGAAGCATAATGGCGTTTGTTAACTTTTTTAATTGAAATAAGGACTTAAGCCTTAGACTTTTTGGGATTGGCCTTTGAATTATCATCCTTCCGCTACAGCATTCTGCTGAGGTTTTCAGTCATATTTATGTAATTCACTTTTTGGAATTTTATCTTAAAACCAACACTGCACCTGCATAATCATGCTAATTTTTCTATGTGTTCACCTTCAACAAACTATTTTTAACGAAAAATGTTTACACATATTATGGTTACTTTTACCATATTTATTTTAATTTTTGCAAAAGTTCCTTTAAATAGAAAGTTTTCATAAAAATTCCCATTAGAAGAAAATTGTCGTAAAATTTTCCAAAATTGAGCAAATTTTAGTAAAGTTTACTAAAAGTAGCAAAATTTTTTAAGTCTTCCTATAAATATCAAATTTTTGTTAAATTTCCGATAAATCTCTTCGAAATAAATTTTCAAGCTCAAACTCAATTTTATAAAAACACTTTTGTGGTTTCATTGAAATTTTGTTTTAAATCATTTAGGCCCTAATCATGTACAACGCAGCGCAACGCCAAACAATAACATTGAAAGCACAAACAATGTCATAAATATTTTGTAATTTTGTTGTAATAAGACTAAACAATAAATATCATATAAATAGAAAATGTTCATAAAATTTCTTAAAATTAGCAAATTTTTGAGATTTCCTATATATAAAATTTCCGATAAATATTAGTTTTGTGTAATATTTCCGATAAGTATTAAATTTTTGTAAAAGAGCAAAATTTTGTAAATGAGCAAATTTTTGCAAAATTTCCTATAGAAAGCAAATTTTTGCCAATTTCCTATAAGTAGCAATTTTTTTCCAAACTTCCTAATAATAAAAAATTTCTCAAAATTTCCAATTAATAGAAACATTTCGTAAAATTTCCTATAAATAATTATCAAACTTTTGTAAAATTCAAAATAAATAGAAAGTTTTCACAACATTTCAAGTTAAAAGAAAAATTTCTTAGTTTCCTAAAAAGACAAATTTTCGTAAGATTTCCTAAAAGCAGAAACATTTTTTAAAATTTCTTATATATGGGGGATTTCATGTCAAGTGACCCAACTTTTGAAATCGATGTCTTCCGATTAGGATGAAATTTGCATTAACATTAGTCTTATTGAATAGTAGTTTAGACACAAATTTTCAACAAGATGGGTCAAAAAGTTTCTGAGTTAGAGGGGGTCAAAATTTTACATTTTGGCCAAACAGGTGTTCTTTCTTATACATATAACTTATAATCTATTGGTGTTAGCAAAATTTGTCCAAATTATATAGCTATTTCTTCAAGCTATCGAAAAAAATTTGGTTTGTTGTTTTTTTAATTTTTTTTTACATTTAAAACTTATGTTTTTTTTTTTTGAAAATGGTATTTTTTTTTTTTTTGTTTCATCCAAATCGGAAGACATCGATTTCAAAAGTTGGGTGGGTCACTTGACATGAAATCCCCCATATATAACATTTTTTCAACATTTCCTATAAAGAGCAAATTTTTGCAAAATTTCTTAAAAAGAGCGAATTTTTGCAAAATTTCCTATAAAGAGCAAATTTTTGCAAAATGTCCTGTAAATAGCAAATTGTTGCTAAATTTCCTATAAATAAAAAGTTTTTTACAACTAATAGAAAATTTTCGTAAAATTTCCTAAAATCTTGTAAAATTACCTATAAAAAAACAAAAAAAAAAAACATAAAAAACAAATGTACTTAAGTTTTCAAGACAAAGTCTTAACAAAAAGGACGAGAAAACAATAAGTAAGGAAAAAACATGTAAATAAAAAATTTAAAATCAGTAATTAATTACAGCAAATTTCGATCTACCTATACCATTGGCTAAAGATTGATATTTGATAGACTGGCTGGCGCCGCAGTAGCGCAAACGGTAGAACACAAAAGAATTCTGATGATGGGAATGTGGTTATTCTCGAAACATGTAAATTCGACCCGTATTCAATCCCGAGTTCAGTCAAGAATTATCAAAAAAAATTTAATTCATTTCATGGTGGAAATTCCTTCCTTCAATAAAAATAATTTAATGAAAATTTAATTTGATGAACTTAAGCCTAATTAAAATATCAAAAACTTCAATTAAAAACCCACACTTCAATTTCAAAATCACAATTGTTATAACCTATAAATGTTAAATTTTTGTAAAATTCCGTATAAATAGAACGTTTTCACAAAATTTCTAATTAATATAAAATTTTTGTAAAATTTTCTAAAAGTAGCAAAATGATGTAAAATTTCCTAGTTGTACAAGACAACATACTTAAAAAGTCACTCGTAGACAACCTCGATATATTCTGGAACATGTTCGTCAATCGGCAATCTCGAAGAACTATCATATGCAGATGACATCGTATTGCTGTAGAAAAGCACATCGGACATGGAAATAAAACTGAATAACCGCTTAAACCAAAATGCCGGAGACTA
Organism: Pollenia amentaria; assembly: GCA_943735925.1. NCBI lineage: Eukaryota > Metazoa > Arthropoda > Insecta > Diptera > Polleniidae > Pollenia > Pollenia amentaria. The sequence continues at coordinate 172,885,556 of OX031010.1, read as the reverse complement.
TGGCTTACGTGTAGATGTTATGAAAACTTTAAAAATCAATGTTTGCTTAATTTTTTTTCTGCAATATCGGAAAATATTAAAATAATTTAAAATTTTAAAAAATTTTTTCATACCAAAAAATACTACTCTGCTGGCTTTGAAAATATTAACAACAGAAACAATCTAGTGTCAAAAAAATTTATATAAAAATTTTTAGTTTGTGGAAAATAAAAACATTTTGCAAAAGCAAAAAGGCAATGTGTTAGAAAAAATTATTAATTATGTGTTTGTGTCATAAAATTAAACAAAAAGTGTTAAAAATATACCAACACGAGAGAGCGTTCTCAATTTTTTAGTTCATCCCTTTCACATATAGGTTCTGTGTGAATTCAACACACATAAAAACAACAAAAACAAAACAAAATTTTAAATTATAAGTCAAAACCAAAATCAGAATATACAACTCAAATGTAAAGTCAGTTCTGCAATATGGGTGCGAATCTTGGGCGCTAACATCAGCCTTAATTAGAAAACAACAAACCTTTAAGAACAGATCAATACGGAAAATTTTGAAAATTTGTTGGCTTCAAACAATCTCCATCCACTTGTCTTAAAAAAATACAAAATTTTCGCAAAATTTACAATAATTTTGTTAAAAACTACAAGATAAATGTAAAAAAAATTTTTAAAAATAGAAATATTTCCATAAGAAAAAAATATTTATTTAAAGTAAAAATTTGTAGAACTGTGTAAATTCAATATATTAATAAATATACTTGTCGTATTCTACATGGAGTTTTTTTACGTTTATACGAGTATTAAACTCGTTCATTAGTGAACAACCGCAAGAATTAATTTAAGAAGAAAATTAACAAAATGATGAAGTCATATATGTGGCTTAGTGCTAAAAGGACCAATGTCTGAACCAGGGATGTTAAATGGGGTTTTAAATTTTGTACCAACTTCCAAAAAAAAATTTAATTTTTGGACCTTCACGGTACCATTTTTTTTATTAAAACAACAAAAAAGTGCATAAAAATGCAATTGTACACAAAAAAAAACCAAACTTTACATTAACATACGTTATATGTATGAATAAAATAAGGTACACAAAGTAATATAAATGTATGGGATCAAAATCAAGCACTTAGTTTAGTTTATAAACTATTTGGAATTTTTACATCGTAGCAGCATGCATTTGTCGATCTTAACCAACCCTTTGTTTGCATGAGACTTGATAATGTTGGCGCATGATGTCTTCCTTAGTTTTTGGTGGCTATTATGAACTTAATTCGATTTTCGACAACAGTAGAATTAGTTGATCGAACGAATTTTCATTTGGTATTATGGCACACATTCGATCAGCTGTCACTTTGAGTAAAAAATTGTTGTTAACAAATTTAAAAAATAAATCTAATATAATACATGACAACGACGGAATGAAGATGAACGCTTACTGGAACTGGCCTGTACCTGTAGCCTGAACTTTTGTAAAAACTCCTTTTCCAACTGCTGCTTACTACTGTCGACTTTAGACTTGCATAAAATAACCAAAAATAATTAAGAATGTGGAATTTGCACACCAAAACTAATAAATTAACAAAAACTTACATTTTCAACAATTTTTTTTTTTAAATTATTTACACCGTCGAAAGCAAATTTGTTTTCGTTGAAAAATTCGATGCACAACGAAATTTTCGACAGTGCTGCCAGTTCATAATACCAAATTAACATTCGATAGTCGATGTTCGATAGCCAGCGAAAATCGTTTATCGAATGTAACTCATAATAGGGGCCTTTATTATATTTTGAAAAGAGAAAACTCTTTCCACATTTGCAGAAGAATGTGGAATTAATAAAATTCCAGCAACGACTCTAGAAATGTCAGGAAATATATGGACATTCAACTCAGTTTGTAAATTAGCTACTGCCGACCAAAAACTACAAATGTTTTCATTTTTTAACGACTGCAGTTACTCGACATCAGCTAAAGCTCTAAATGGATTATTGATTTAATCAAAATTTGCAATTTCATTCGGGAACATTTTTACTAGAAGAGGTACAATACAACTTGTTTTACCTAAAATAACATTTTCAGGAGTAAATTTATGGAACCACATTAAAACTTCTTTATTAAAATTGATTTTGGTTATCAAAACTTCGCAAAATTTTTTATAAAACTGTTTTGCATTTTCTTTCATTTCTTTAACAATAACAATATTGATATTATTTGTAGAGATATATAAATCCACTTCTGTGCCGCAACAAATTTCTTCAAAGGTCTACGATAGAGACATCACATTCATACAAAACATTTTTATTCATGAAATTACGTGCTATTTGGCGGAACAAAAAAGTTTTCCTTTGTACAAATACATGCATTCGAGCGTCTTCTGATTGCATTTCTAAATTAACCATGTTAATTATTTTAAGTGCATATTGCATAAATAAAAATTGCAATTAAAAAGACGGATTTTTAAGTCCTAATGAAAAAAAAAATAATAATTAAAAAAATAAATGCAATGAAAAGGACTCAATAAGTTGTTTGCTATACTTAAAATTCAAAAAGAGGGAGCTATGACAAATTTTTAAATTGTACCAAATGAGTAACGGTAGTACCACGGTACCTTAGAAGGTCAAAATGTACATTTCTTGCAAATGTCTGACTTTATTCTTAAAGACTTCGTACAGATTTCTGTCAGACATTGATTATACGTACTGTCTGGTCGCTTTCTGATCGATATATATCGCAGGGTATTTATGTACCGATATGTCTAATAGATTTCTGATTGAATTCATATAGAAGTGTCTAAATTGTTATTTGTGTGTTTTTTTTTTAAATAATTACAATTCTCATTAAGTTGAAAATATTTTTATTTAAAATGGTACGTTTGTAAAATTTTTAATTATAAACTTTTATTTTCCAATACAATAAAAGACTTCTTACTGAAATCTGTGCGATTATTAGATTAGAATTTTATTCCATATTCTTTCAGCTATCTGTCAGAAAACAATAAACAATTTCCCATGCCTTTTTCACTAGATTTCTATCAGAAATGCCGGCAAAAAAATTATCTTCCTCAATTTCCCACGACATGTCTGTCAGAATCCGTGTCAACCACTTCTTACATTTTAGGGCCAGAAATCTGACAGAACTCGTATACGATTCCGATTTTTTTGTGGACGTTTCTCTCAGATATCTGGAAGATGTCCGGCTATTTTGCTGATTGGGATAGATATATAAATATATGTATGTATGTAAAGAACTCATAAAAATCCCACTCCTCCAATATTCAAAACAAATAAATATTTGTTAAGAAATATGGCTGTGAAACGACGCACATGTTTGTATTCCTCCATAAAAATAAAGAATTATTAAGTTTGTACAAAAAATGCCTTAAACATAAATAGCAACATATTAATATTTTTGGTAGATATTTCCGTTTCCTATGGCACAGCAGCAAATACAAACGTTTATTGTGGTAGTTGTTGTAAGCCGTATACAACATTAATGAAGTCATCTTCCGTTTTAACTTCAACGTTTGTTGGTTGTTGTTTATACATAAAGGCAGAAAGTACCAACAATCTTGTATTGTTGCTGCTGCTAATGCTTTTTGTTGCCCTGTCATTTTTTTTTTTCGTAAGAAAAAAGACATCAATTTCGTTTACAACAAGTAACTTACTTAAGTTTTTGTTTTTTTTTTTTTGTTTGTAACAGAGGGAAAAACTAGACAAGCGCAAAAAATGAAAATAGACATAAGTCGATGGATTTTATCGTTCACTAATAAAGAACGACAGGCGGACGGACACATACCAAACTGTCAAGATTGTGAAGAGTGTATGTTACTTAAAAATTTATAAATAAATGAGCGAAAACAACAACAACAATGACGAAAATAACGAGAAAAAATTCGGAAGTAAACATTAGCGTTAGTATGTTGAATGCTTATGTAACATATATCTTATATACGAAGGTTGTTTAGAAAGTTTGGTGAAATTAAAAAAAATTACAACGGTGCAAAGGAAGTTAATTCGTGTGGGAACGATAACAGCGTTAGAGCGACGTCTCATAACGTTGATGACCTGGTTTTCTGGATCAGATGAATGGTTTTTTGGGAGTAGTTCACAATTTCTTTACAACACATATTCTGTCAACCCCTCCAGTGGCTTGCAGACAAAATATAATTGATATTTCACCGTCTGGTGTTACATCCTCCGGTTAAATTGGGTTAAGTCAATACATGATATTCGGCTAAAATTCAAAATTGACAGATCTCAAAATATGTGAACGATCTCTTGAAGTCGCGGCTGACTAAAGATCATGCCATTTATGCAAAAAAAAAAAAGTTAAAGTTCACATTAGTTAACCAACATATAAAGCCCAGCAAAACTGAATTTGATTAACTTTAACTTTTTTTGCATAAGGTGGCATATCTGGTACTACGGTAGTTAGTAGCCACAGATGAACAGCCATCGGACTGACTATTGGCTGAGGCCTCTCAAAGAACACTTCTCGCGGGAAATACTGTCTATCTTTCACGAAAATTGTCTTCGCGGGGAGTTTTATTTGTCCGTTGAAAAGATACCTTCGGTGCTCACGTGGTGGTTGTGGTTTAAAGCCAAATTCGAGAAGGGAGAACCCACTCATTATTTTTCTTATTTTGCTTATTTTTCGCCACTTATGGGAGAGTACAGCATGAGGGACGGATCATCCCCAGGTGCTGTTCCTACTAAACATATGCTACTGGCATATCTCAAAAGTCAGCGGATGTAAGATAGATCTAGCTTCTAAACAAGGGGCGAGTATATCATATTTCCGGCGCTGTAACTGTTATCTGTGTGTGCAAGTGGTCTGTTTTCTTACTTATGGGCGGCTGGTAAATGCATTGTTTGTCACCCAGTGGTTAAGATTCACCATAAGATAGGGCCATATGTATTACAGCCAGGCGAAAGAAGTTAAGCCTAAGCTACGGTCACACTTGGCAAATACTTGTTGAAAAAACGTAACCAACAGGCAAACTAAAGTATAATTTCCTTCAATTGCAATTTTTTTTTTTTTATTTAAAAAAAAAGTATTTTATTTACAAGTTTCCATGTTAAAATTTAAGTGCCTCAGCGTCATTATGACATTGTTGAGGCGAGTTGGCATTTGCTTAAACAAAATTTTTAAACTTGTATTAAAATAAAATTAAACATATTTTTTTATAATATTTAAATATATACAAATTTACATTATTATATAAAAAATTTAAAGTGAAAAATTATTTTAGAAGCATCTCTAAATTGTTTAATAAGAATTTTTAAACATTCTTCTTGAAAGCAGATATAGTATTTACATTTTATAAATATTGAGGCAAACTATTGTACTCAAGACATCCAATATATTCAATTCTCTGCTTTGTGGTTTCAAATCTGCATCTTGTTGTTCTTAAATTGGAACTGTTTCTGGTATTCAGAGTTGTTTGATTCCTAAAAACAAATTAAGACACATGGTTTTTTGCTATGTAGAAGTATGATTAGTTTTATTTTGTGATATAATACCATGTTTAGTCACACAAACTAGTTACAAAAGCAGTGGTTACGCTTATTTGGTCAAATATTTAACAAGTGTGACCATAGCTTTAGTTGTAGGTTTGTAGAATATGTAAACCACCCCATTTAAAAGCATACTTTTGGACTCCTCTTTCGCAGAAATTTTGAACTTTAAACAAAAGTTTGCGGCGGCTCTTATTTAAAGCAGAGACAAAACTTCTTCTTGGGTATCTAACAAACGTTGATGGTCGAAAGTTAATGAATGAAATCAAGTCAAATATTAGCGAGGGCATAGAATAATTCGTTTGTCGGTTGGAGAAGTCGATTAAGGTTAAACTGCACAATAGCAATATCATGGTATGTTTTGTAGAGAATATTATAATTTAAGGATTTTTTCTCCGTCTTAGTTTCTTAGTTTCCTTCCAATGCGAAAACAAATTGGACATTTTCCGGAATCCCGGAAAGCACTCTATATCTATCTTGCATCTTTTCATTTCATAAATATCAAAGCAGAACTGACATTTGTCGTCATTTGCAAAAATTGTAGCATCTTCCGATAGCGTAGTGACTTTTGCGCCACCTTGTATATTCTGTGTGCTAATTCATTTTGTCTGTCTGTGAGAAATAAGTTAACTTCCGAAGTACTTTAAGCTGCTAACTTAAAGTTTTTCTTTGTAAGATAATTTTAATTTAGAAAAATTTATTTAAAATTCATGAAATTCAAATTCATAAAAAATATTTTTGATTAATAAAAGGTTTATTAAACAAATTTTCATTGAAAATTCGTTTTATAAGCCTGCTATATACCTAGAATATTTTTTATGAATATGGGCGAAAACTTTTCAAATCCTCATTGAACTTAGAAATTTATAAATTTTTATTGTTACTATTCTTCTTGTTGGAATATATTAAAATCTCCCTAATAATTGATTGTATCGTGTGTAAGTAACAAAACTACTCTGAAATCGAAAATTCATGTCAATTGACGGGGAATTCCTGACATGACACGTGTCTTTTAACCATGAAATGTTCCTTTACTTCCTGTTCAATAGTTTGAAAGTAATTATCGTAAGTACCCAAATTTGCTTTTTCAAACATTTTCATGTTCTTAAGACACATTTGAACATAAACCCATACTTGCCATGGCGTCCCACTGCCAAGAAAAAAAAATTTTTTTACATCAGATGATGATGTGAAGTTTGCTTTTGTGGATTTCTGTTTTCTACCTTTTTGTGGGGCTTATGAATGTTTGTTGGAATTTTATAAATGAATGTACTTCGAAATACATTCGCGTGTATTAAGAGTCATTTACACACACACACACACATCCATACATGCGTACTTCAACATAAGTTTTTCTTTATTAAAGTCGTCATTTGTTCATTGTATTCTTTAACAGTTCCGCTTCCGCTACACTTCATCATCTATGTACATAAAATTTGTATACTACATCTCTTTAGTCGGGAGAGTCATTATTGATGTTTGTTAAGCCCTTTTATTGCTCCGAAATTCTTTTATTATAACCAAAACAGAAGTTTATTCTTTAATCTGGTAAACCCTCCAATTCAATCATAAAAGGCCATACAGATTCAAAACGATTTTCGAACCAAAAGAGCAGGATATTTAAAAAACTTCTATAGAACTCTCACTTATAATAGCAAACCATGTCAAAACAATTACTTAATTTTCTAACTGATCCATATTTGTGTTGGTACTAATATAGGGCTGCCAGAAGTCTAAGCCCTTCGACCAGGACACTTAAAATAATACAGTACTTCACGAATGAGTGCATCACGCTTAATTAAGTTTGACGCTTAAATAATACTAAAATGAAAGATTTTCCTTGATGCATTTAATTTGTGTACAAATTTTTCTCTGTACTGCATCCCGCAGAACTGCGTTACACTCATTAATGGTTTATATATTTCGTAAAAAAAAACAAAATTTCACGGTTAATTGCACGAACGAATTTCTAGATTTTTTGTTTTGTTTGTAAATTTAAAGGATTATATTTTTCTTTGTGCTTTAAAATAAAAAAGTTGTTTAATTTTTCATATTAAAATGTATTATGATCAGGGCAAGCTTGCCCTAATTATGACAATACAAACTCGTTACCTGGCTCAAAATCACCAGGGTGTAACAGTTTTGTCATTCCGGGAACGATTGATCATTTTCGGGAACATTAATATTTTTCAATAAAATACGCATAAATTGAGCTTTTTTTAGAAAAGATAAAAGTTTGTTATATTACAGAACTTGCATTCTGTTCATGTAACGTTAATTCCCCTATAAGAGTTTTTAATATTTTGAAATTTCTTAAATCTTATGCACGATAATAGCAACTTCTTTAATTTGTTGGCGTATTTTGCTTGTAGAAGATTTTGTATGTATTGTTTTTACTTATGTTTATATAAAATAGATTCATAACACAGTACAACACATGATTTCGGGACTCAATTCTGATAATTGTTTATGAAAGTAGACCCAAAAAGAAGAACTTCTGCATCATTAGTTTGGTCAAGGTACATCAAATAATAATTTAAAAATTAATTTGAAGTTAGTAAGTATCGTTTAGGGGAATTTGTCACGTTTTAGGCTCTTTTCTTTGTCATAACTCGAGAACCACTAGTCCGAATAAGCTGAAACAAATTTAAAAAAATTAAAAATTAGTATTCCTTTAATTCCTATTCATACAACGTTGCGCTACTTAAGCAACAGTTTCGCAGTTATAAATGAATGTATGAAGAAAAAAAAATATTTTTTGCCCAAGAAATTTAAATTTTTTATTTTGAATTCATAAAAATCCTTTGGAAAAAACATTGATGACTTTTTTATTGATTCTTTATTTTGCATGAAAATAAACATTCCGATTCGTATTACAGCTATTCTTACACAGAAAATATGCGATTTGTATATGTTATCTATGCATGGAAACAAAATTTAGAACATTTTCAATTATTGTCACTATCCATCCTCGTTGAAGTTGACGCTTGTGGTTCTGATAACCTTATTTTCTTGGTAGGTTGTTCATATTCTGGGATATCATGGGAGTAAGTGAACGCATTTGCTTCGTCAACGGCGCTGATATTTTGCTGTGTCAGTTTTCTGCTTTTCAAAAATGATGTCAACATTTCGGAGTTTTGTTGTGATAGTCCCAGCTTGGCCACAATGTAATCCATTTCGATTTGTGTTAGTTTGTGGTCCATTATTTTCAATATCGGGTGTCCAATCAGCATCATTCAAATTGGTCGGATTGATGGAAACGTTTTCGGCTTGCAGGGCCACATTATCCAGACTCGGAGGTTTAGGTGTATCGGTAACAGCAGCGCGTTTAACTGGAAGTGTGGCAGTAAAAGCAGCAATGTATACTTTTGTTTTCAATTGTTTGCATGACGAGAATTTATGCATGCGTAGCACCTGGATTCATCATGTCCAGTTAGGTCTTCCAACCAAATTACTGGCTTCATAAAAGAAAACTGTACACCTTTTTCATGTATCCACGTTATAAGGGTATCATAACAATTTTTGCACACTGTGTTCGGCGTAAAATTTGCACCACTTAAATCTGCTTCATCAAAATAATGACAATACGCTGTTTTGAATTCCTCAGTAATCAATTTTTTTTCGATCCAGTTGGCCTCTTTTTGGGACGATATGACCACAAACTTAACAAAAATTTTCCAATTGTGGGCACTTGTTATTTTCCATATGTGACGCGCAAAATAGAAAGTGACCTAAGTGTTTTGTTCAGGAGAGCCATTTTAAAGATTAAAATACGTGTATCTTTGGTGTACCATCACTGAGCGTGTTGGTATTGGTCTCATTTGAAAGCTACATATCTCATGACGTCAGGAACGTATTGGTGAACCTTGAAAGCGCGCGAAGGTCGTCCCTACCTCTTGTTTTGTGTAGTTGGTTTTTACTGTTCCCTTTAACTTACTGGTACCTTTCTCTATGCGCTGTCATATATATTATATGTTTTGTTGTTATTCACTTTTAAAAACCGGAGAAAAATTCACTTGTACTTCTCGCGTTCGTCGACTCTCGTAAATGACAAAAATCGATCAAAGAGCACCTACAAATACTACAAATATTTCAATATTTTACTGGCAGGTACTTATGAAATATGCTTTCGAAACGTTCCAAAAATGAGCACTCATAAATGTGGGTCATATTCTGTAAAAAAATCATGCAGGTAACTAACGGAAAAACCCAAATAATTAAAAAGTGAACTTTCCTTTTTTCCTTTCAATTGTCCACTCACATTTATTAACGCTTATTACTTTGCTCCGCAATCATAAAAATCAAATAACCTTTTGTTTATTCCTTTTTTTTTAATTCTGACAATCATAAAAAAGTCATCAATGTTTTTTCCAAGGAATTTTAAGCATATCTCGAGCAAATTTTTGAAATTCATACCTTTACTTAATTGTGAATAAAAGCGTAACGCGTTCATCGATTTTCATGATTTATGTCTCATTTTGTTTAAAGATTATGTGACTTTACGTAAAAGTAATAGGACTTGCCATTTTTTTACCGTTTTGGATATTTTATGAATTACAAATAAAAAATTTAAATTTTTTGGGCAAAGAATATTTTTTACTTCATACATTTATTTATAACTGCGAAACTGTTGCTTATGTAGGTTGTATGAACAGGAATTAAAGGATTATTAATTTTTTTAAATTTTTTAATTCTTAATTTTTTTAAATTTGTTTCAGCTTATTCGGACTAGTGGTTCTCGAGTTATGACAAAGAAAAGAGCCTGAAACGTGACAAATTCCCCTAAACGATACTTACTAACTTCAAATTAATTTTTAAATTATTATTTGATGTACCTTGACCAAACTCATGATGCAGAAGTTCTTCTTTTTGGGTCTACTTTCATAAGCAATTATCAGAATTGAGTCCCGAATCAATCACCTGAAAAATGTTGTACTGTGTAAAAAGCCCATATTATTAAACGATGTTTAAGTTTTGTACTTTGTTTGTTTTTGTTAATTTTATCAAACTTAGAGAAACGTTCCCGAATTGATGGGTTTCTGAAAGATATTCACTAAAATGCAATATTATGAAAAAAGTGTAGAATTGTGTGCGCTGCCCTGTCAAAGCTTATTAATATACACATTTTGCAATAGTATAAACTAAGAGCCTTCATTATAGCTTAAAATTTTTTCTGGCTTAAAATCAATCTTGGAATTTACAATATTAATGATTTTGAGCCATCTAATGTACTATTTTGTCATTAAATTTTAATGTTTACACTAATTTATCGTTTCATATTGCAACAGGTTGTTCACAACAGTGCTATTTAGATTAAAATAGTACTTTAATACTTATCAATTTAGATAGAGCACTTTGTGAATAAGTACACTATTTTCGGGTATTATTTTTAGTCAAACCATTTTAATACTAAATTAGATTGAAGAAAACGGTTATCTCTTATATACCCACAAAAATATTTCAAGATTTGGATGCAGTTAATACGTATACTGCATCCAAATCGCTTCCTTTTTTGCTTCTTAAAATGACTGACTGCCTTACTCTAGTGCTGTAAGATAAGGCATATAAACCTGAAATCTTCAAATTCTGTGCTAAATACCAGAAGTGATTCGCTTTTTATTCGTTTTTTAAGATTACATTTTCTACTGCTTCATTGAAACAGTAAAATCCTTTATTCTTTTGATCAAAAAAAAAAAAATTTTAACTAAATTTTACAACAATGAAATATAACAATATATATAAAACTAAAACCCTCTTATTCCAAAATAATATTTTGGATTAAGAAAAAGTTTTTTTAAACGCAGAAATAAAATTTTTTCCAATGCTTAATTTTTTTCACTTTCTTTATTCACGTAAATCATATCCGTTCTCAAGGCATGAAATAAGCATATTTCAGATCTCAAAAGCAGGGCTTCTACGCGAGGAATTCCAAACAAAAATCATGTAATAATATTAGTATTGTGGTTATTTTATTGAAGTGTTAATAGTCTTTAATCCAAATTTAGATATTTTTAATCAGGCTTAAGTTCATTGAATTTAATTTTCATTAAATTATTTTTATGAATACAGGAATTTTTACAACATGAAATTAATTAAAATTTTATTGATAATTTTTCATTCTTGACTGCGCTGAGATTTGAAGCCAGGCTTTTACGGACATGTTGCCCATACTAGTTTCGATTCTAACCACACAATCTCGTCAGTGGGGTTTGCCGTTTTTCTCACTCGGCTATTGAAGCCGGATGACGTCAATAGTCAAACATCAATCTTTAAACCAAATGTTATTTCACCTTGATAGATCGAAATTTGCTTTTGAATGAATAATTATCTATTTTAATTGATTTACATGTTCTTCCTAACTTCTGTTTTTTCGTACCTTTTGTCTAGAATTCTTCTTGAAATCCAAAGTGCTGCAGTGGCAACTTTTAGTTCGAAAAAAAAGGACAAATTTATCTTGCCAAATCAAAAGTTTGCACCCGTTTAAGACGCCTATGGCCTTCAAATAAAAGCAGCTCCCTCGCAAATGGATTGGGATGATCATCCACCTTTGCAACGTAGCTCGTGCCCGACTTTTTAATCTCTTCTCGGAGGGTAGGAATATTGAGGTCCTTGTAGATGTTATTATTTCGTATGTATCAAGGAGCGCATGTAATCATTCTTAAAATCTTTGACTGTCTTCTTTGTAGCTTTTCAACGTTTGATGCGGAGGCGGAGCCCCATAACTGGATACTATAATACCATATTGGTTTCAAAGCTGCCTTGTACAGTAGCATTTTGAGGTCCAAATTCAATGAAGAGTTTGACCCAATTAGCCAGAATAGTTTAGTTTTAATTTTCAGCTGTGTGATTTTGGCTGCTATATGGTGGACCCACGTAAGACGCCGGTCGAGATGTATTCCCAAGTATCTAACTTGGCTCTTCTCTGGGATTTTTACTCCATATAATGAAATGGGTGGACAACTTTTTTGTCTTAATGTAAAAGTTATGTGAACGCTTTTCGATGCATTGACCTTTATTTTCCATTTGTGCAGCCATTTCTACAGATCAGCAATGTGAGTTTGAAGTTGTTGGGATGCCACTTCCGGATATTTGTGAATACTTGAAAACGCTGTATCATCAGCAAATGTGGATGTGTGCGTGTGTGGGCTTGTAGGCAAATCTGTGGTATACAATAGGTATAGGAATGGCCCGCGTATACTCCCCTGAGGGACACCAGCTGAAATTCGTTTGATCGATGAATACGTATTTTTTTATCTTACTACAAAAGACCTATTCGCCAGATAGCTCGTAGGCAGTTTGTGAACGTTTTCGGGAAGCAATATTGAAATTTTTTATATAAGTCCTTCGTGCCAGACTTTGTCGAACGCTTGTGATATGTCAATAAATAGTGCAGAGCAGTACTGCTTACTTTCAAATGTTTCACGAATTAAATTCGTTCTATGCACTTGGTCGATGGTGCTGTGTTTTTTCCTAAACCCAAATTGGTGGTTGGGTATTAAGTTTGTCGAATCAATATACGGCGCTAAAAATTTCAAAAGTAGCCTTTCAAATATTTTTGAGAGTACGGGCAATAAGCTGATTGGACGATATGATGACACCTGCGTAACATTTTTGCCAGGCTTGGGGATCATAACTATTTCCGATTGTTTCCAAGATGATGGAAAGTATCCAGTTCTTAACATTGATTTAAAAATAAACATAACGGTTCTTAAAGACGAATTTGGCAGGTTTATAATCATAGTGTTGGTGATTTTGTCGCTACCGGGCGTCTTTTTTAAATTCAGATCACTAATAATTACTTTTAGAGCAGGCAGACGAATTTTTATCGGGTCATCACAGATTGTCTAATAAATTCTTAATTTTTTTTATCATCCTTATGGTAGATTCCTTCAAACTAAAATGTTTTCCTACTGAGGTGGCACCTTCTCCAGCGGCTAGACGATCTAAAATTTTGATTTGATCTTCCAAAGAAATTGATTTTCTTTTAGTTTGTTTCGCAGTGGACATTCTAAATTTTAATTGGTTAGCCTATAAAAATAATTAATACGCATGTAATATATGAATGCATAGACAAAATTTTATTAATTACCGTTTATTAAATTTAGAACTATTTATGTATGTTTGTATATGCGAATATTTTTTATATTAGATTTTTTTAATATAGCTATGTACATATACTATGTCTTTTCGCCTTTAACACTTAAATTTGACTGCATTCTTACACTCTTACTTTCAACCAAATTTATTTGAAATAAACAAGGGAAATCCCCTGTTTCGATTGTGTTGCTTTTCGTACCAGACGACTTCTAGTGCTGCCAGCTATGTGTTTAATTGAAAATCCTCCAAATCCAGTGCAAACAACGTTTTTCTGGTAAAATACATACATTTTAGATCGCGTTAAATAAAATCTAGTCGCGTAAAAACAGAATGAAATATTTATTTGGAAACGCGTTAAATCAAATTCGCGTAAAAAAAATTCGCGTAAAAACAATAATCGCATTGTTAACGCAATTAAGATAGAATTCTGTTAAATGCGTTAGTACCGCATTTAACCGAGATTTTTTAAAGGCGTTTGGCTTTAGGCATTTTTCATAAAGGCATTTATCCGTGAATTTCTGTATATTTCAGATAAAAGTGTACCAAGTAAACAATAATTTTTGTCTGCTTTGATCTGCATCAAAAAACCAGGACAAGTTGAGGGTGGACCAGGCCACCAGGACAATTTGCTTAAAACCAGGACAAATCCTGGAAAACCAGGACGTACTCGTATGACAGGCTTATACTAATAAGAAAATATCAGGAATATAGATAATTCGCAATTGATTATGTGGTCTCAGATGCGTATTTGTCATGTGCAGATCTTAAAAAATAATATTTAGCATGAAAGTCATACCTCCAATAATTGATTAGCAGAAATATGATCTAAAAAAGTGCTGTATGAATATTAACACTGCAGTAAACTCTTGAAGATATGCCCTAAAATTTTAAAATATGCCCCATAAAATCTAAAAATGGGTTATTAAAAAACAAAATACTCAGCCACTTAAAAATATTTGCAATAAAAAAAAATACAAAAAATTAGAATCTTTAAAGCTCATGCGAGACTTAAATCTATTTATGGGAGTCCTTGCCCGAGCGCAAGGATTTTTACCTCTGTCGTGCAACAAAAGCCGACTTAGCTTACTTAAGCTTCTCCTCAAACACCGGTTTTGGTTACTAAAGCTTCTGATTTCGGAAGTTGATAGCGGGATTCTTAAATTTAGGATTTTCAAAATTCGGGATTATAAAGTTCGGGATATTAAGATGCAGAATTCTAAAATTCGGGATTTTAGCATTTCGGAATTAAGAAATTCGAGCTTTTGATACTATATCTCTGTTTTAAATTTTAACTTTATTGTGGTAAATATTCATAAAAACAAGTTTCAGGTGATTTTTCATAAAGCAGAATTAGCCCAAATTTAGGGGCACATTACATTTTATATGTATTGCTATTTTCCATTATTTTGGGGTAACATTTCATTAAAAATATTGGGTTAAATTGCGTAATGAAAACAGCCCTAAATTTTGGGGTCAATTGTCATTTGGATTTTGGGGACATATTTCCTGGGTTTTCATTAGGAAGCGCCTAGAATTATATTTAACAAAAAATGTTTAAATGAGCAAAAACGCCATAATAAAAAATGTTTAAATGAGCAAAAACGCCATAATGGCCTTCCAATATGTAAAACAAAAGCAATCAAAAACTTTAAAAACTCTCATTTTTTTAACAATTTCTATTTCATAAATTAATTTTTTTTTTAATTTTAAAAAAAAACAACTTTTGTACAATTTTATATTTTGTTTTCTTATATGTTTTTTTTACAGCCTTCGATAAAAATTTATTTTTATGGTGTAGGGTATCAAACTTTCTTCTTGGTTTTAATTAAATTTTCTTTTTAAATAAAATGTATGAAACCATCATGCAACATTTATATCAGTGTTTTCCTTATAAGTGTAGAATACAATTTTGAATAATGTTTTTATGTTATCCTTTGGGACAACATCTTACTTATTTTATCCGTGGAACAGTTTGTGTATTTTGTAGAATTTTTTTTTTGTCCTCAACAAAATTTTAAGCTATAAAATTTGTGACTTGTTATCTCTTAACTTATTTAAAAACAAAAAAAAAACCAGTATTACAAATAGTTTAATTTTACAATTGAAAATAAATTTGTTTCCCAAATCCTATAAAATATTTAAAAGTATCCTCTTGCTACAATTCCTTTAACTTCCTATGCAAATTTCCCTAAAATATTTATTTTAAATTCTCTGCTCCCCTTGAGTAAATCTAAAACAACTTGAAAGTTTTTTTTTTCTATTTTTCTTTGAACAATTGCAAAATGGTAGCTAAATTGAATTTGTACTTTATGCCATCTCCTGCAAACTTTCCATTGTTCGGCATCGATGAGGCAAATTTGTATTTTTGCATATGCTAATGGAAATCTGTTTTAGATTTTCAATATTGCAGATGTAGATCAAAGACATACAACGAGGAAGAAAACAAAAGCCAAGCCAAAGAAAGAAAAAGGGGGCAACGTTGTAAGGGAGGAGAGCAGATATAAGGGAAGAGTTAAGTCGATTTGTAAGGTCTGCTACTTTTATTCATTTGTTAATTAGTTTGTTTTAATCAGAGTAAAATATTTGGTTCTGTCGAATTCTAACATTTATTAAAAAAAAACTAAGTGCACATTAATACGGATTGTCGGTTGCATTTAATATTGCCAGTTGATTAAGTGAAAGTATTCCGAATGTAAAATTAAATGAAAATGAAATTTAAAACAAATGTAAATTTACTTAAAAACCGATCTACTTATTTTGCATTTTATTTCAACGAAAATTTAATTTAATTTTTACCGTCAAAAATTCAACCGCGAATTCCATAACAAATTAACCACAAATTCCGTAAAAACAAATGAATTTTCCGTTATTTTATAAAATTTAACTACCAAAAATAAATTTTCAGTTATCTATTTATAGATCTGTGGCAAAAAGTAAAAAACGATTTGCTTGCTTTGTGTAGAAAATTCCCATATTCTATTTGTTTAAACTATTAAGTTAAATACATAAAATTTTTATAGTGAAATATTTGCGAATACAATAACGATCATGCTGCTGTTGTCTTATAATTGAAAGTTCTTCTGTAAACAAAGTGGTCAGTACAACAAAAGTAAAACACACATGTATAACGGGGTAAGTAAATAAAAATAAATATTCTCCCTCTCTGATTAGAATAACAGGCGGACAGATGTCTGTTATTTTTTAGAAATTCGAGTAAAACCTGTATTATTTAAAATTACTGAATTACATAAAATAACTGAAAATTCATTAGTTTTTACGAAATTTTTCAGTTTTTTCAGTTTTTTTTTTTTTTTTTTTTGACAAGAAAGTACAAAAAACAGAAGTAAATAAAGACATGTAAATCAATTAAAATAGGTAATCATTAGGGTGTTCAGCCAATTAATCGAACAATTTTAGACGATTAATTGCTCGTTTAATTTAAAATTGCTGATTTCGATTAAAGGATTAATCGAAGAATTTATGCCGATTAATCTAATAACAATACATATATGGTTTTTCTGTAAAATGTATAATTTTTTAAAGTTTTAAGTCAAATAAATAAACCGAATGACTGTGTCTGTTGGAATTAAAAAAAAAACAGTCTTACATACATGGGCGTACTGCTTACTGAAAAATTTTTCAGTTACCAGTAAATTTTTACTGATTACTGAAATAATGCAGTAATCCGTTTATTTTTACTTATTATTGAAACAAATTAAACGTATCTAAATTGTACACTATTAAAGTAACCGGTTTATTATACCAAAATAACCGGTTTATTCGATATTCGAAAAATGGACGAATTGGGCAAAACTAAAATAACCGGTTAAAACCGGTCGAATAATAATCGTTCGATCTCCCTACTATACACTCACAATATTATTAAAGTGACGGACTGTAGCTTATTCATGAAGTATTCCGTTCAGTCATTTTTAAATAAATAAACATTTAAAATTCCAAGCAAATTTATTTTTAACTGCCCAGGAAAAACTTTTTGAATTTTGGTAATAGGTCGTAGTTATTTCATACATTACCTGGTAAGTAGCTGTCATTATTTGGAAAACCTCAATAAGTACTTGCTTGTAATGACCTCAGTAAGTAATTTTTACTACTATTATTATCAGTTATGAATATTTGCTTACTAATAATCAGCTAAAAAAAACAACTTATTAGTTGTCTTGTTTTCAATACTGAATATTTACTTACTGGTAACAAGCTCCATAACTACTTATTAGGTATATTAACTAGCGCCAATTAAACTAGTTATTTTTTGGCTTCTAGTAAGTATATTGTACTTACAATTCAACTAACTGGTAGTTAAATAATAACTAGATATTTTTTGACTACTAGTAAGTGTATTGTAAGTACTGATTTCTGTGGACAACTCGAACAAAAATAAGTAGTTATTCAGCCGAAAAATAAGTAGTGTTCATATATCTCCAATATTACTTGCTAACTTACCAGGTAAGTAAAGTTTTTGCTGGGTGATTCTAACATTTATTAAAAAAACTAAGTGCACATTAATACGGATTTTCG
Source organism: Pollenia amentaria (assembly GCA_943735925.1). NCBI lineage: Eukaryota > Metazoa > Arthropoda > Insecta > Diptera > Polleniidae > Pollenia > Pollenia amentaria. Next base: position 172,867,409 of record OX031010.1, on the reverse strand, counting down.
GTTGCATTTAATATTGTCAGTTGATTAAGTAAAGTATTCTGTATGTAAAATTAAATTTAAAACATCTGTAAATTTACTTAAAAACTGATCTACTTATTTTGCATTTTATTTAAACGAAAAGTTAATAAAATTTTTACTGTCAAAAATTCAACCGCGAATTTTATAAAAAAATTAATCACACATTCCGTAAAAAACAAATGAATTTTCAGATATTTTATATAATTTAACCATCAAAAAAAATAACCGATAAATTCCCTAAAAAGAAATGGATTTTCAGTTATTTTATATAATTTAACTACTAAAAAATTAATTTTCAGATATCTATTTATATATCCGTAGCAAAAAGTAAAAGTAGAAAACGATTTGCTTGCTTTGTGTAGAAAATTCCCATATTCTATTTGTTTAAACTTTTAAGTTAAATACATAAAATTTTTAAAGTGAAATATTTGCGAATACCATATCGGTCATGCTGCTGGTGTCTTATAATTGAAAGTACTTCAGTAAACAAAGTGGTCAGTGCAACAAAACTAAAACAAACATGAAGAACGGTGCAAGTAAATAAAAATAAATACAGTAATCCCTTGATTTACGTCGCCTCGATTAACGTTGTTTCGGTTTTCGGTGCCAAATTTTGTGTGGCTTCTAAATTTAATTTGCGTCGTCATTCGATTTACATCGCCACATTTGCTTATGTTTAATAAGCAAAAAGCGGGGAATCAAAGTTTTAAGTTGAAATGTTCTTTTGGGTTTTTCATGCGTGTTTAGCTGTACCTATCTAAACATGGATACATTTTTGTTTTTCTTTTCAAACATAACGGACAGTAATATGAGATCAAGAAAACACAATCGCCCCAGTTATGTATAAAAATTCCCCGGGATTTTTTACCCTTTGCCCAATTTTACAATAGAATTTAAATAGTAAAAATGTGAGAAAGGATAAACCTCCTGGGGAATTTTTATTTATAATTGGGCTGAATATGTAGTGGAAAGGGTATTATACTCGCCATTTTCAATTGTCATGTATGTCAAATTTAATGAAATGATCTCCAAAATTATAATGTTTCCATTCTTTCCATCGATTCAAAAAGTGATTCTTAGTCGATCGGTATACTAAAAGTACGGTCTAGGGCCAATATTTTAAGCACAAACGCATAATAACCTTTCCACTACATATTTAGCCCAATTATAAATAAAAATTCCCTAGGAGGTTTATCCTTTCTCACATTTTTACTATTTAAATTCTATTGAAAAATTGGGCAAAGGGTAAAAAATCCCGGGGAATTTTTATACATAACTGGGGCGATTGTGTTTTCTTGATCTCATATTACTGTCCGTTATGTTTGAAAAGAAAAACAAAAATGTATCCATGTTTAGATAGGTACAGCTAAACACGCATGAAAAACCCAAAAGAACATTTCAACTTAAAACTTTGATTCCCCGCTTTTTGCTTATTAAACATAAGCAAATGTGGCGATGTAATTCGAATGACGACGCAAATTAAATTTAGAAGCCACACAAAATTTGGCACCGAAAACCGAAACAACGTTAATCGAGGCGACGTAAATCAAGGGATTACTGTATTTATTTTTATTTACTTGCACCGTTCTTCATGTTTGTTTTAGTTTTGTTGCACTGACCACTTTGTTTACTGAAGTACTTTCAATTATAAGACACCAGCAGCATGACCGATATGGTATTCGCAAATATTTCACTTTAAAAATTTTATGTATTTAACTTAATAGTTTAAACAAATAGAATATGGGAATTTTCTACACAAAGCAAGCAAATCGTTTTTTACTTTTACTTTTTGCTACGGATATATAAATAGATATCTGAAAATTTATTTTTGGTAGTTAAATTATATAAAATAACTGAAAATCCATTTCTTTTTACGGAATTTGCGGTTGAATTTTTGACAGTAAAAATTTAATTAACCTTTCGTTTAAATAAAATGCAAAATAAATAGATTGGTCTTTAAGTAAATTTACAGTTGTTTTAAATATAATTTTCATTTAATTTTACATACAGAATACTTTTACTTAATCAACTGACAATATTAAATGCAACCGAAAATCCGTATTAATGTGCACTTAGTTGTTTTTAATAATTGTTAGAATCAGTTAAAAATAAATTTGCTTGGAATTTTAAATGTTTATTTATTTAAAAAGGACTGAACGGAATACTTCTTGAATAACCTACAGTCCGTTACTGTAATAATATTGTGTGTGTATAGTAGGGAGATCGACGATTATTATTCGACCGGTTTTAACCGGTTATTTTAGTTTTGGCCAAGTCGGTTATTTTAACATGTCCATTTTTCGAATATCGAAAAACCGGTTATTTTGGTATAATAAACCGGTTACTTTAATAATGTATAATTTAGATACGTTTTCCTTACTCTTATTGTAAATGTACCCGTAATTTAAATATTTTTTTTAATTAAATATTGGCAAACATAAACTTTATATAAAGAATGTCAAAACAAAATGTAACAAAAGTCAAAAAACATTATGAACAATGAAAATACAAATCGCTTATAGAAGCGCGTGTTCCTGTTAAAATTTTTTCAAAATACTACAAAAAAACGTGTTCCGTTAAAAAGTAAAGAGTAATTTGTGCGCGAGTATTCTAAATATTATTATAGATGTTATTTTTAGAGATATTTCGAACGGGAGACAAATTTAGGTGCCTTAGTAGTACCTTAATATGATAAGTTGCATAGGGGTTTTCACGTCACGATTTTTTAATCACCTTTAATTAGTCCATATTAATTCCGTTCGAAGTAGCTCTTAAGAGACGACAAATAATACTTTACTAAAATACGCTGCCAAAAATTATTCATTGGGTGAAATATAAACCCGTTGTGTTGCCGAGGATGTAATGCCCGTTAAGGCACTAAAAACTCTTAAGTAGTTCTAGCATATCTTCAGCCTTTAAACTACAACATTCCGGCGGAATCAACGATATGGAAAAATTCACCAGTTATATTTTTTTAAAGCACCAAGAACTAAAAAACAAAATTGAAGATATCTAACAAAGTCATGGCAGGTTTTTAATTGTTGTCGACGAATGGACAGATATTTTATACAAAAAGTATGTTCATGTTACTATTCGTTTCTATAATGCTGAAACAAAATAATTTGTGATATATATTCCTGGCTAAGAAGTTTTGTTTGCAACTTTTCGTAAATATGATTGAAGTCTACTGATTGATATAGACATTAGGGCGGGTTGATTTGTATGGATGAAAAAAAAATGAAAAATCGTATAGCAAAAACACAGTTTTTGTTACTTTTGTTTCTTATATATTGGCAATGCTGTTATAATTATTTTACAACGAGTCGTTCCTTTTTTTTCTAGAACAGTCAAGAAGTTGCTATCAAGTCGTAAAGTCGTAAAACCTATTAAAGTCGTTGAAGTTGATTAGAGTAAAAGTTGATTCGGTTTAAAGTTGAATTACCTTAAAGTTGTTTGATAATGTGTTGAAAAGTCGTGTAGTATTGAATCTGTTTAAGATTATTATTTTTAAAATCGGTGTAGTAGTTTACTTTTTCTGATATCATATTTTGTTTATAATTAATGAAAAACTTGAATTAAATAAATCTCTTGAATATTGTGGAGCTTCTGTTTTATTTTGGATGTTCGCATTTTACATTTGGGGGCTTAACCAAACAAACATCTACTTTTTTTTGTGAAACAACGTGTATAATTTTGCATATGAGAAATAAAGGCAAAAAGCAAAAAATCGGTATCGATAATACAAAACGTTACTTTACCCGTGCGGCAGTGAGGGACTATATATAGGGAAAAATACCAGGAAAGCTTGGCGATCGATTTTGCAACCTGTAGTGAACCAACTGTGGCGACAAAAGAACAAATTTTAGACGAAGAATTCCAAAGCAACTCACAGGAACCAACAGTGATGATGGACAATGGTGGTGCAAGTAACAGCCGTGGTAACAACAACAACGAAATGCAGCAGTTATTAAATCTTTTGACAGAAAAACTTTTGAAAGAAGAAAAGAGCGTAGACGATAATAAGTTAAATATTACTGCAGAAAATTTTGAAAAAATCATAGCCAATTTCGATGGAGAAACGGTTCCAGTAAGGAGTTGGTTTGCAAATTTTGAACATAACGCCCAGGCATATGGGCTAAATAGCAAACAAATGTATGTTCAAGCAAGAAACAAGATGGTGGGAACTGCGAGTTTGTTTTTAGAAGCCGAAATAGTAAACGATTACGATGATTTAAAAAGAATTATCATAGCAGAATTTAACAAAGCATACGATAGCAGTGAAGTGCATAAAAAACTCAGCTCACGCAAAAAACAAGATGGCGAAACATTTCATGAGTATACGCTTCATATGAAAAAAATCGCTTCCCTCGGCAATATAGAAGAAAAAGCGACGATTCAGTACGTCTCTCGCGCTCGTTGAAGATAGACGTGTTTTCTAAGCTCGGCATACGGTTTATTTTTTAATTTTTAAAACGTGATTATTGATTTGTGTATTTAAAAAGTAAATACAAGAAAAAAAAATACATGTATGTACATATGTACATACATAAACACACATTTTTTTATTCTCGGTGTTGATAAACAATAACAACATAATAATAAGAGCACAACTGTAAACAGTAAAAAAAAAAAAAAAAAACTCTTATGAGTGCAAACAGTAGAAATGCATATATCACAGTGAGTGTTAATGAAACAAATGCAGAAATAAAAAAAAGAATCGATGATAGCAAATACCTAACGGCTAAACCTATTACTCGCACGCGATCCCTCTCGCCGTCTGTATTTGGTAACACGGTTGATACAATAACAAATATAAAACCTGCTAGCGTTGCCTCAACAACAAAAACAATTTTAATAAGTGATGTAAATATTAACCCCCAATCAGGTATAATAGAAAACTCAGTATCACCTTCGGTGTCTAATAATACGGTTGATATTAATACAATAAAAAATATAAAACCTGCAAGCGGTGCCTCAGCGGCAAAAACGATTGTAATAAGTGATGAAAATATTACCCCCAAATCAGGCATGATGGAAAACTCAGCTCCACAAGTAAAAAGTGGTCAAAAGCCTCCAGTACAAGTAGGTATTGATAGGTACATAACAGTGCTTAAACGGGGTCGCAGCCCAACCTCTTCAGCAGTTGCTTCGGTCTCAAAAGTCTTAAAAGATGGTACAGCTGATAAAACAAGTTCTCAAAATCGATTTGCAATTCTGGATGAGGAATCTCCGGAAGCACAAAACGTTATCAAATCTTCTAAGCCACCGCCGATATATCTTAGAGAGCAAAACTCAAATGAACTAATAAAGAATTTGATCTCGGTAATAGGTGAAAATTCTTTTTATGTAGTTGCAATTAAGCGGGGTAGTATAAATGAGACAAAAATTCAAGTTAATCGTGAAGATGACTTTCGTAAGGTAATTACGAAATTAGAGGCACTAAAAAAAAACTTTTATACATACCAACTGAAGAGCAGTAAAGGTCTCCAGGTAGTGATAAAGGGCATTGATTCATGCGTAGACCCAAGTGAGATAAAAACGTTTTTAGAAGAGAAGGGCTTCAAAATAAAAAACGTAATAAATATTAAAAATAGAGAAAAAAATCCCCAGCCACTATTTCGAGTAGAGTTAGAACCCGGCGACGTTAAGCTTAAAAAAAACGAAACGCATCCCATTTACAGTCTGAAATATATCCTGTATAGGAAAATAACGATAGAGGAGCCGCACAAAAGGAACGGTCCCGTGCAATGTTTAAACTGCCAAGAATTTGGTCACACTAAGGCATACTGCCATTTAACCCCTGTTTGCGTTGTATGTGGAGAGTTGCATGGTACAGCTCTCTGCGATAAGTCTAAAAACGACCCCAATGTAAAAAAATGCAGCAACTGTGGTGGTAATCACACTGCCAACTATAGAGGATGCCCTGTATACTCTATAGTCAAGCGCTCGGTTGGACCGAAACCTAATCCCCCTCAAATGCAGGTATCACATCAAGTTAACACTAATGACATTCAAGTGCCGCAGCCTAGTAATAACAGAACATCCTACGCAAACGTCCTAAAATCAAACCATATTCCAATTCAAGGTGATTTGCCAAATAATGATGAGACTCCAGTTTCTAATTTAAGTCGTCTAGAAAAAACCATGGAAACACTAGTGCAAACAGTAACTAACTTTACGAACACAATGGGTAATATGATGCAGGAAATATTAAGAATGCAATCGATGTTATTGCAGGCTGTACTAAACAAGCCATGAATTGTTTAAAACTTTGTTTTTGGAACGCAAACGGCATTCGCCAACATAAAAATGAACTAGAATACTTTCTTAAAAGTAAACAAATTGATGTAATGATGGTTTCTGAAACTCATTTGACCTCAAGAAATACGTTTAAAATTAATGGTTATATATTATATGATACCAAGGACCCTCGAGATAGAGCTTGTGGAGGCTCTGCTATTTTGATAAAAGCCCGAATCAAACACTACTTAATGTGTGATTATCGTGAAGATTATCTGCAAGCAACGAACATTTGTGTTGAAGAGCTAAATCGAAACTTAGTACTTTCATCATTATACTCTCCACCTAGATTTTCAATATCAGAAAGCCAATATTATAAATATTTTAAATCATTAGGACCCTGTTTCCTAGCCGCTGGCGATTACAACGCTAAACATACCTTCTGGGGGTCACGGCTCATAACACCAAAGGGTCGTGTTTTGTACAATACAATGTCTAAAATGGATTTAAATGTGGTCGCGAGTGGTCAACCAACTTATTGGCCTACTGATCAGCAAAAAATTCCAGATGTCATCGATTTTGGCGTGGTTAAAAACATCCCCGCAGAAACGATTCATGTTGAAGCTTCTTTAGAATTATCTTCTGATCACACACCTACACTTCTAACTATAGCAAACCCTAATAGAATTGTATCTCCGTGTGGATACTTAGTGACGTCAGCAACACAAATAAATTGGTTAAAATATAAAAAATATCTCAGTACCCACTGCACTGAAAATATTCCGCTTAGAACACCGGAGAATGTGAATCTTTCTATTGTAAATTTTGACAATTATCTCAAACTAGCTGTTCAACATTCTAGCATAGCCCGCAAAAACATCAAAAATAGTAAAATATATTCTACAGATGTCGAGCGTCTCTTGACTGAAAAAAGGAGAGCTCGAAGGGAGTGGCAATTGCACAGATCCCCTCAACTTAAAAATTTACTAAAAGAGTGTACAAAAAGGCTAAGAATCTTACTGCAGTCTCAAAAAACGGCTTCTCTGGAAAAATATCTTAAGGAACTTGATGCAACTCCTCAATCTGACTACTCATTATGGCGTGCAGCTAGAAATCTAAAAAGACCAGTTATCACTAAACCGCCATTAAGAAACTTAAATGGAAGTTGGGCACGAAATGATATAGAAAAAGGAAATATTTTTGTTAATCATTTGAAAACCGTATTTACCCCTCATACATCTTTCGATACTGCGGTCGAGTTACCACCTGTTGTTGTTAGATCAGCTGTTCCACTTAGATTTGAGATAAGAGAAATCGAAAAGGCTATTCATGATTTAAACCCCAAGAAAGCCCCTGGTTTTGATAATATCAGTAACAAAATGCTTTTGGAGCTACCCCGCATAGCAAAGAAAATTATTCTACTAATTTTTAATGCTATTTTACGCCTTGAATACTACCCACAAGAGTGGAAAGTATCTTTAGTTACCTTGATACCTAAACCAGGAAAGGATCCCACAAAAGTTGAGTCATATAGACCTATAAGCCTATTGTCTAATATATCAAAGCTATTTGAGAAACTACTAGTGTCAAAATTAACGCCGATTTTAAATGAAAACAGATGTATTCCCAATCATCAATTCGGTTTTAGAAGAAAACACAGCACAATTGAACAAACTCATCGAATAGTAAATGTCATAAGAAAAGCCTTTGAAGAAAAAAAATATTGCTCTGCACTCTTCATCGATGTGTCTCAAGCTTTTGATAAAGTCTGGCATAAAGGGTTACTACTGAAGTTGCAGCAAAACTTACCAGCAAACATACACAAGCTGTTAGAAAGCTACTTAGTCGGGCGTCATTTTATTATTAAAGAAGGCGATTTTTTAAGTTCTCCTCAGCCAATTAACGCCGGAGTCCCACAAGGCAGCATCCTGGGCCCTCTATTATACTTAATTTATACTTCGGACTTGCCAACAAACAGCTACACCCATACCTCAACATTTGCGGACGATACAGCTTTTCTAAGCGTACACGCAAACTGTCAAGAAGCATCTCGTTACTTACAGGATCACATATTTGAACTGGAAAGGTGGTTAAAACAATGGAGGATAAAGATCAATGAGCAAAAATGCGCACATATAACATTCACATTGCGTCGGGAAACATGCCCCCCTATTAAAATCAATAATCAAATAATACCCCAACACTCGCATGTAAAATACCTCGGTATACATCTAGATCGGCGTTTAACGTGGAAATGGCATATAGAAGCTAAATTAACTCAAATGAAACTAAAAGCAATTCAAATTAATTGGCTTATTGGAAGAAATTCTGTTCTCAGCCTCGATTGCAAACTTCTACTTTACAACTCTATCTTAAAGCCAATTTGGTGCTACGGTATTCAGTTATGGGGCACTGCCTCGGCTTCTAACATCGAAAAAATTCAAAGGCGCCAAAATAAACTTCTTCGAATAATCACAGCCGCCCCCTGGTACGTCAAAAACTCAAATATCCACAAGGATCTCAATGTGCCATTAGTAAAAACTATGATAACGAAATATGCAGTAAAATATTTAAAAAGGCTGGAACTGCACCCAAACCCATTAGCACGAAATATTTTAAATTATGGCGGCCACACTCGATTAAGAAGAAGAGACACTGCAGCACTCACCCAATCAGATGAGCGGTAAACACCTACATATGTGAACAGAAACCGTGATGACGAAATCTTTTTTGTCCGGCACTGGCAGGACATAAATCAAATATTAGGTTAAGATTTGATTAATTATTGTTAGTTCATATTTAGTATATGAAGATTCAATAAATAAATACTGAGAAAAAAAAAAAAAAAAAAAAAAAAAATTCAGTACGTAGTTGATGGTCTTAAAATTAAGAACGAACTCAAACAAACATTATACAGTGCAAAGACAATGAAAGAGCTTCGCGAGAACTACGAAATAGTAGAAAAAATCTTATTGGAACAACAAAACAGCAAGGGTGTAACAGAGTGTAAGAGATTTAGCAAAAAAAAAAGAGCATTGCTATAATTGTGGTTTCGCTGATCATAAGCAAGGACCCCTTTCAGACAGGCAAAGTTTACTTTGACAAAGTCTGTTGAATTCTCTTTTAAACTTTGTTTGGTGCTCAGACACACAAAGTTTAATTTGACAAATTTTTGTTTTCTCTTGTTTGAATATAATATATAAACAGCGTTGCCAGAATGATGATTTTATCATATTTTTTTTTTATTTTTTCAAACAAAAATATGATTAAAGATTTTTTTCTCAAATAATGATTTTTTATTTTTAGAAATTCTGATTTTTACTTTAATTTTGCTTAAAGAAAATACACGATTACTTAAACAGTCAATTTTTAAAACAATGAAGTTTTGCATCAGCTTGATGTGTGTTGGTGCTGCACACTTTTGTACCCAGAATCTAGAATACACAAAATTGCATCATTATTTCTGGACTTAAAAATATTAAAAAAGGCATATTATAACCTATTTCCAATGTGCGAAAGAATTCCTTCTTTCGAACAACTACATTTAAAACAAAAACAAATTCTATAAACTTTGTTTTTGTTTTAAATGTATTTGTAAAGATACGTTCAGACTGATGAAATATTTGAAAGCAAACATCAAATATTTCATTAACGTAGTCTGAACACAAAATATTTTTGAGTATCAAATAAAATAACAGCTGATTTTGAGCAAATAAAAGTATTTGCCGGCAAACAAATATTTGTCCAATGTGAACATAGTGTGAACACAAAATATCAAATATTTTAGTAATTTTTGAGCAAACATTTATTTGATATTACAAAAAAATTGAAAGACAAATAATTTTAGCCATGTTCCAGATAGAAGCAATTTTTACTGTAAGTTTTCGGATTCTTTACAATCTTAAAGATTTTTTATAATTATTAGACTTTGCTATTGCTATTAGCAAATTTTTGCAAATTACCGCTAATTTAGAAATTTTTATAGAATTTTTGCCATTCCTTAAAGTTTAAGGCACTTTTACTAAATTTTATGGCTTGTTTGAAATATTAAAATGGTTCGCGAATTTTCGCAATTTTTGCAACATTTTTTTTTGTTTTTCCCCTAAATTTTGTTTTTTAACCGATTTAGCAATTTCAAATATATTTTAGGGTTTGTTTCCAAGTTTGCATTTTTTCGCGAATTTTAGCCATGTTCGCAAAAGAAGCGATTTCTTTCTGTGATTCTTTGCAGCTTTAACTATTTTTAATAATTATGAGTACTAAACTTTGGTATCATGCCGCTATTATTTAGCAATTTTTACCGAATTTTTGCTATTCCTTATAGTTTTAGGCACCTTTAATAAATTTTATGGCTTGTTTAAAATATCTAAATTTTTCGCGAATTTTCGCTATTTTTGCAACTTTTTTTTTGTTTTTTTCTTGACATTTTGTTTTTTAACCGATTTAACGACTTCAAATATATTTTAGGGTTTGTTTCCAAGTTTGCAATTTTTCGCAAATTTTAGCCATGTTTCCGTTACCCAGTGGCTTCCATTTTTTTCTTCTTCTACATTCTCCTGTTCTAACACTAAAAGAGATGCTGATCCACAGAATAAAATAAAAAAATTAGCTTTTGCGCTCATTTTTACCATTTGAGAAATATATTTTTATTTTTGAACACTTTCATTAAATAATTATTTGATGCAAATATTTCTTTTAGTCTGAACACATGGCAAACATGAATTAATTTATTTTATTAACACTGTTTGCCAACTGTTTCATCAAACAAAAATTGTCAAATATTTGAGCTTAGTCTGAACATTGAACAAAATATTTTTTTGTTTCACACAGTTTGAAGCAAATATCAGAACAAATATTTTCAATAAATATTTCATTAGTCTGAACGTACCTTAAGAAGTAAATAATTCTTTAGTACATCGGAAATAGGTGAAAAGAAAAAATGTATTTTTATAAAGTTTCATATACTGACGAATTATGTTTTTATGTATTTCAATTTAAATAATAAGAAGTATGGTTTTATAAAAAATTAATAATTCTTACTATTTTGCCCTTGTTTTAAAAAATTTAAATTAAGTAAAAAAAATTTAAGATTTTCCTCTTCAAAATATGATTTCTTTCGCCATATGACAATTTTTATTCCAAAGATTCTGGTAACGCTGTATATAAATATAAAGTTGCAGCCAACTTCAGGTATAATCTACGAACGAAAAACAAAACGACTTTGCGAGTACAGCAAAGTATGTACTCCCCCGCTATACTCTTTTCCCTTCTCTTCTATAAACTCAAGACTTTGCAAAGTAAACTTTGCTTGTCTGAAAGGGGTCAAGCAGACTGTAAATCTGAAACAAAATGTTTTCACTGCAATAAGAATGGCCACATTGCCAAAAATTGCTATATGAAGAAACAAAATGAAAAGGGATCGTTAAGAGCAGAAGTACTGTTACTAACAGACAAAACCAGACTGAAAAAAGTCATCGTAGGCGGAATTCAATTAGAATGTTTGGTGGACACTGGCGCAGATATTACGATTATAAAGCAGTATGTGGCGAAAAAAATCAAGAATGCGACCGTGGAAGAAACATTCACAACACTGCGAGGTTTTGGAAATTATTTAATTAAAGCAACAAAATTTATCACAGCCAAAATGGAAATTGACGACATAAAAACGACTCATACATTTTTGGTGGTCCCAGACAACAGCGTTGAATACGATTGTTTACTAGGTTACGATTTTATCAGCAAGTTCACAATGACATTTGGTAAAAATGGTTATTCATTTGTGAACAATATGGATATGGAACAGCAGCTGTTTGTTTATAATATTTGTGAAGCAGCGAATGAAGTTAATGTTGAAAAAAAATACTACGAAGAAATTAATAAATTAATTAGCAATTACACACCCGAAAAGCAGGAGGTGCAGTGTCCAGTACAAATGAAAATCGTCCCTGAAAATTTCACACCGTTTCGACAATCACCCAGCCGCTTGCCGCCGCAGCATGGGGACGTCGTTAGAAGGCAAGTGGAAGATTGGTTAAAGGAGGGCATAATAAGACCATCGATTGCAGACAGTGTTAGTAGAGTAGTGGTTGTAAAGAAAAAAGATGATTCTTTTAGAATATGCGTGGACTACAGAAAGTTAAATTCTATGGTATGTAAAGATTTGTTCCCGGTTCCTTTTATAGATGACGTTTTGGAAAAATTACAATCAGCCAAGTATTTCTCGGTGATGGATTTGGAAAATGGCTTTTTTCATGTGCCAATTGAGGAATCCAGCAAAAAATTTACGGCGTTTATAACAAAAGATGGCACTTACGAATTTAATGTTGCACCGTTTGGCTTTTGCAATTCGCCGGCAGTCTTCATTAGGTATGTTAACTACATTTTTAAGCAGCTTATTATCGACAACGTTATGGAATTGTATATAGACGACATTATAATATTTAGCAGTTCTGTTGAAGAGAACTTGATGAAACTAAATAAAGTCCTTGACGTCGCAGCACAGCTTGGCCTTAAAATCAAATGGAAAAAATGTAGTTTTTTAAAAACTAAAATTGATTTTTTGGGACATTTGGTAGAGGACAGTACAATAATGCCTGGTACGAAAAAAGTAAAAGCTGTCGACAGATTTCCAACGCCGAAAGATGTAAAGGCAGTTCAATCATTTCTTAGACTGACAGGCTATTTCCGGAAATTCATACCAAATTACGCGCTTATAGCGAAACCACTCACTAATTTGCTACGAAAAGATACAATGTTTATATTTGGTGAAAATGAACGTTTAGCGGTACAGAAACTCAAAGCAGCATTAACGTGTGAACCAGTATTAAAAATATATTGTAGGGGCGCTGAAACTGAAGTACATACTGATGCGTCTAAGGATGGCTTTGGTGCTACATTGATGCAAAAGTTCGAAAACTCATGGCATCCAGTATTTTTTTGGAGCAAGCGCACTACACCGGCCGAAGAAAAACAACACAGTTACGTACTAGAAATAAAAGCAGCTTATTTGGCATTGCAGAAGTTCCGGCACTATTTGGTGGGTATAAAATTCAAGCTCGTTACAGATTGCGCGGCGTTTAAGCAGACAACAACAAAAAAAGATATACCGCGACATGTAGCTCAGTGGATTCTGCACTTTCAAGATTATGATTGCACAATTGAGCACCGTCAAAACCACCTCATGAAGCACGTCGATTGTCTAAGTCGTTATCCAGTAGTTTTAACAATCACGTCAGAACTAACAGAGAGATTGAAAGCAGCACAGAAGCGAGACGAATATTTGCAGGCGATAAAAGCAATACTAAAAGACAAGCAGTATGGAGATTTTTTGCAAAAGGGTGAGCTAATATATAAAACGGTTGATGGAAATGACTTGTTGGTCGTGCCGAAGTCCATGGAATCAGAGATTATACGCGAAGCACATGAAGTTGGCCATTTTGCAGTGCAGAAAACGTTACATTCGATACAACAGAATTATTTTATTCCCCATGCCGAAAACAAAATACAGCGACACATCAAAAATTGTATACGCTGCATCATTTACAATAAAAAACTCGGTAAGAAGGAAGGCTACCTTAATTGCATAAATAAAGGGGAACATCCATTGGAGACCCTGCATGTTGACCACCTGGGACCTATGGATGCCACATCGAAGCAGTACAAATTTATCTTGGCTATGGTAGACGCATTTTCTAAGTTTGTATGGCTCTTTCCTACGAAGACAACAAGTTCCGAGGAGGTAATCAATAAGTTGCAGCTTTGGGCAGATGTTTTTGGTTATCCAGATCGCATCATAAGCGACAAGGGCACGGCATTCACAGCCAAGTCGTTTGAGGATTTTTGCGTGATTAACAATGTTGAACATGTGCTAACAACAACTGGTGTGCCAAGAGGCAATGGCCAAATTGAAAGGGAAAATAGAGTTATATTGTCAGTAATTTCAAAATTATCTTTCAGTGAACCAATCAAGTGGTACAAGTATGTGGGAAAGGTGCAGCAAGCCATCAATGGGCATGTAAATTGCAGCACAAAGTTTACACCATTTGAGGTTCTATTTGGAGTCAAAATGAAATCTAAAGCCAACGATTCATTGCTAAAAGAAATTCATGATGAAATGCTGATTAATTATGATCAACATAGGCAAGACATCCGTCAACAGGTTAAGCAGCAAATAGAAAAGGCGCAGCAATCTTACAAATTTCAATTCGACAAGAAACGGAAGGATGAGGGCATTTATGCTGAAGGTGACTTGGTTGCAATTAAACGAACTCAGTTTGTGGCAGGTAAAAAATTGGTCAGCGAATATATTGGTCCTTATAAAGTTACTAAAATCAAGAGAAACGGGCGGTATGATGTTTGCAAAGTTGGTGATTTTGAAGGCGCTAACCGAACCAGTACGAGCTGTGACTTCATGAAGCTGTGGCGTTACGCCGATACGAATATAGACGATCTAGTATCATCTGAGTCAGATGATGAGTCGGATGGCCGAGTGTGAAAGGGCGTACAAGGGTTAAAGCTTGCGGTCAGCTGATACAGTTTTGTTACTTTTGTTTCTTATATATTGGCAATGCTGTTATAATTATTTTACAACGAGTCGTTCCTTTTTTTTCTAGAACAGTCAAGAAGTTGCTATCAAGTCGTAAAGTCGTAAAACCTATTAAAGTCGTTGAAGTTGATTAGAGTAAAAGTTGATTCGGTTTAAAGTTGAATTACCTTAAAGTTGTTTGATAATGTGTTGAAAAGTCGTGTAGTATTGAACCTGTTTAAGATTATTATTTTTAAAATCGGTGTAGTAGTTTACTTTTTCTGATATCATATTTTGTTTATAATTAATGAAAAACTTGAATTAAATAAATCTCTTGAATATTGTGGAGCTTCTGTTTTATTTTGGATGTTTGCATTTTACATAAAAAATATTTAGAACGCGTTTTACCTAAACTGCGTTTTGCATACAACAAATAATAATTAAAAAAATGGTTTTTTTTGTAATAAAATACGCAAAACATACTTCTTAAAACAGAAAAAAAAACATTTCTTCTAATCCACTTTATTTGACCTCGTTTTTTTTTTTTTGTATTTCCAATCTTTTTCATTAAATTATGAAAGAAATTTTTTTTTATCTATGGTCCTTTTAAAAATATTAAATATAAAGTTATATACAAACTTTTTTACTTGGGTGAATATTTTCAAGTCGAGGGGCGCGGATTAGGATTTTATTTTAGATACATGGTTTCTTCGGAGAATTTTCTTACAATTTTATGTAGTTTACGTTTTTGATATACGATTTTTAAAAAAAAAATCGACCCGCCCTAATAGACATGCTTAACCACCAACAAATTAATACTCATTTAAAATAAATTTGGGAGAATATCTCAAACAATAAATTTATTAAGTTCCTATAATTTTTTATTTGCTTTTGCAAAACGTTTGTCTACATCAAACATCGTTTAACATTTTCTAAATTACATTAAACAATTATCTTCTTACAAATAAGGCTTAAGATACGCTCAGACCTAACAAATATTTAACGAACAAATACAAAAAATAAAACATGGCCAGCAAATTTATCAAGCTTTAGCTTTATTTCTAACAATTTTCCTTATCTTTATTTGTAAGAAGATAATTGTATAATTCAATTAAGAAACTGTTAAATAATGTTTGATCCAGCAAACGTTTCACAAAAGCAAACAATTTTTTAATAAAACTAATGGTTACGTGTAGGACGTCAAATATTTAATATTTGGGAACATAGTTTGATCAATTTACTGGTCACATTTTTCTTGGATTTTTATCGTATTTTGTTGGTGCCTTAACTTTGTGAATTGTTTTGTTTTTAATTAAATTAACTTTTTATTACAAAACTTATTTGATTTTAGTGTTTTTATGTATTCGAACTAAACCCGGTTAAGCGGTTATTTTAAAAATGCTTAACCGAAAACTGGGTTTTTTAAAATAGGGACTATTCGGAATATTCGAAAACCGGTTATTGAAAAAAGTCGAATAATCGATCTCCCTAGTTATAATTTATTGCAAACGAATGGACTTAGAAAACAATTTTTTGGTTATAAAAGAAATATTTGGTGGTGAAAAGCATAAAATTATTAAACTATAATGGGTAACAAAATTCCTAATGAACAAATAATTCCGACCGTTTTTGCCCTACACCATTAAAAATGCATGACTGAAAAGCGTCAATTTGCATTCAGACAAATTGTCAGATTGAAATATAAATAAATTCAATTTTCTTCGAACACAAAATCTAGATTCATTTTATTTTGCACATTAAAGAATAATGGAGGTGGGAATAATTTAAATGTTCATTCTTTCATGTTTAAGGAAATCAATAATTATCAACTACTATTCAGCTTCTCTTTGCTCCTCAAAGATGTTCATAGTAAAACGAACATTCATTGATTATGTCGAGATGGCTGAACTTTATTATTTCTCTCGGTATCTTTTTTTTTATCAGTTTTATTAACCTTTTATTAACAATTTAACATATTTTAGCATGTTATTAAGTGAAAATATGAAAACTAATGAAGCATTTTCCTTCTTGCTGATGAACAACATCATCAGCATCGATATCGACTTCAGCAGTTAAGTTTGGCTTCTTTCTCTGGAATTGCATGAGCAGCAACGACAGCAAGAAAAAAAAGTTAAGCCTGCACTGTAGACAATGTTAAGGACAAAGTTGTTGATGAAAATAATAATAATGATGAGGTTGGCAGGCGATAACGACAACTATGATTATAATAAAATCACTCTGGCCAAGGATATAGAAAGCGGACGGGAGTGGAAAGTTACACTTAAAGATATTTAATATAATTTTTGTTAGTTTATAGTCTTGAATTTATTCTGTTCCACTATTTACGGTTGAACAAGTCTAGTGCCCTTTTTTATGTCTGCATTTTTTCTAAAGTCGGACAACTGTTGTTATTTTTGTTGGAGCAGCACTCAAGTAGTTTTCGTTTAATTGGAAAACTTTTACATTTATAATTAGAAAAAAAAAATTGTTACTAAACAAATGCAGCAGCACTACAACGACGACATGCAACAAATATTTTTGCAACCAACAACTTAGCCAGTATTATTAACAATGCAAGATAAAGTTTTCTTTAAATACAATTTTTCATTATTTTTTTTATTTTTAATTTTCTAAACAGCAACTACAATTTACCTTTTGCTGGAATTCTGCTTTTGGACCAGATTTGGTCGCTTTTTTGGTGGTCTAAATCATTTTCTAAAATTCAAGATTTTAGACTGATATTTTTTTAGTTGAAAACTCTGTCGTATTTTTATAGGGTGGCGTATGAGCAACGGCATGGTCCCCAACAAAAAAAGAGCCATATTGGCAGATATGTGAGCCGTGGCTCCACCTTGTTGGAACCACAATTCTGAATTGTTTTTTCCTTCGGGCCATTAAAACTTTTCAATTATTGCTCGATATTAAATGCCATTCACGGTAACCGCAGCTTGTTCGTCGTTCAACAATTATTTATGGATTTTGGGTGCCCCATATTTTTATTAAGGTGAAAATCGGCTCATTATGTGATATGATATTTGTATCTGAATAATCGAATGCAGACTTTCAAATAATTAAGCAGATAACATACTTAATCACTTAAATCACTTAAATTAGTCAAAATAATCGGGTGCAGACTTTCAAAAGTTATTTGCACAAAAAGGCTACAATTTGGAAAAGTTCAAATTCAATGTCCACAGACACTACTCCCTCCTTCATTCTCCTCATAATCTATTTCCCTAATGCTAACACAAGCATTGCGTTAGTGGGAGGCATCTCCTGAGTGTTGGCTCAAAGTAAGAGAAAAATACTGTTAACTGAAATTTAAGGTAATAGTCAGTTTTAATTGAACTTGGTGAAATTGGCCGTAAGTATTTTAAAATGAATTATCTTAAAATTTTCCATTTTTGTTGTACTTCAGATTTAATCAGTACCCATGTTCTGCAACTTTGGTGAGAACTTCTCGCATCGAAAACATGTGAAACAAAATATTCCATCGTTTCTCGAAATATGAGAAAAAAAGTGTGTCTGTAACTCATGTCGAAAACTATTAAAAGAGATTACGTCGTTACGTTATAAATGTCAAAATATTCCACTCGAAGCCGATATGGAATTGCAGATGTTGTGAACGCCAGTCAAACACACGTTGACGGCGACCAAATTTGACTAAAATTGAAAAATTTTCGACGACGGCGACGCCATTGCAGCCGTCGGCTATACCAAAAACTGTAAAGTGCGACTTTAATGTTTGTTGATTACAAAATTGCTTTGAAAACATTCGTATATTTTTCAAAAATTTTAAAAGCAAAATAATTAAACAAGGAAAAAAATTGCCAAGAACAAAATACTTATCTCTTCCGTGTTCATATTTATTGCATTTTGCATTTTTAATTTATTTTTTAGTGTTACAATTTTTTCTGACCCCGTTTTTATGCGTGAGTTTATTTGACAGTTCAAAGCGGGAACTTTCTCACAAAAATTTTAGAGACACACTTTTTCAGTATATTGGCGAGAAATTCCTTACGTGACAGTAATTACCAAAAATGTCACACACGCAGTTTAGGGTGAAAAACATCTGTTTGTTTCAATTTATGGTAGTTTTGTTTCACTTCTCACATGTCAATAAAAAAGGTTCTCAGCCCGGTAGTTACAGAACATGGGCACAGATCAGATACATCAGATTAAATTGCGGGAAAAAATTCTACTGAACTGGCTTTATTTTTATTTATTTTAATATTTTTTATAATTTAAATTTCAATAAATTATACAATTTACGCACTATCATGTAAGACTATCGGCCATCGTTATATAAATTATTAGATAAATAATAATAATTTTGTAACTTAATATACTTTGAAAAATCATAGATTTTGTCAACATTGTCCTCTGATGTATTAGTTAGGAGAGGTATGATGTTTGTTGTTGTATATCTTTCCGAGTCCAAGTTTTATTACCAAGGTAAATGATAAATGTCTTCCTAAAGACGTCGGTATATAAATCTATCAAATCGGTGAAAAAATGCCCGAGTTATGACCAAATTACTGAAATCCCAATATTTACTTTTTATACCCTTCGCCGAAGGTAAAAGGGTATATACAACTTTGTCATTCCATTTGTAATTTCTACAATATTGATCTAAGACCCTATAAAGTATATACATTCTGCCTTCTAATGCGAAGGGAAGTTCAAATCCGGTTGTCCGTCCGTTGAAATGGGGTTTCCGAAGACCCCAGATATGATGGAGGCTAGGTTGTTATACATTTATGTGGCATATAGTCCGGAATTGTTTGCTATTGAAATTCAGGAAGATCGGTTCATAAATGGCTGAGATATGAGCAAAAACATAAATCCCATGTTGTTGTTGTTTTTTAAATTCTTTTCTTCTGTATATCTGGAGAACGGCAAGAGCTAGGGCTTTCAAATTTGGTACAAACATCTTGGTTGCCAATACATCAACTCACTAAAAAAAATTGGCGGGATTGGAGAAGTGGGTGTGGCACTTCCCATACAAAGACGTTATACATTTCTGTATATCTGGAGAACGAAACGAGCTAAAGTTCCCAAATTAGGTATAAACATAACGGTTATAAATACACCCACATCCCTCAAAATATGGGCGGGATTGTAAAAGTCGGCGTGGTACCTCCCGCACAAAATTATTATAAAAATACTCAAAATTTTAAATTTTAGGGCCCTAGTATGATATATGAACACGTTTTTTATATCAAAATATCAGAAATTTTTAGCAGAATATATTTCCCGAAAACCCTGAAAAATTTTTCCCAGAAATGGAAGAGTAATGCTCAAAAAAATACACATGCCCATTTTCGGGAACAATAGATCTTCCCGAGTCCAAGTTTTATAATCTAAGTAAATGGTCAATTTCTTCCTAAAGACGTGGGTATATAAATCTGCCAAATCGGTTAAGAAATGGTTTAGTAATTAGCAAAATACTCCAAAAATGGGCTAAAAAGCAGCAACATTTTTATAAAAACTAAAATTTTAGAGATGTTATATGATCTATGAATAAGTTTAATATATCGAAAGATCGGAAATCTTAAGTAGAACATATTTGCTGAAAAACTCGGAAAATTCGGTTCAGCTACAAAAAAGTTATTACCAAAATATTATTTTTTTTTTAAAGAAAACTACCTATTTTCGGGAACCGTACTGAGTCCATAAACGCAGGATTGCAATGCAACACTAAAAGGAATAGCTTCATAAGCTTCAAAACTTTTATGTGGACAAGGCCATGAGTTTATTATTACATGAAAACGGCATTTACTGCAAAATGGTTGCGAAATTTGTGCACTGTTTTTGTTTCTGAAGCCTTGTCAACGCATTAGTTTTTAGTGATACTTTGCAAAACTGCGTTTATGAAATCGGCCAATGTCTTGTATATAGTCGAACATTTCGTCGACTATTTGTATTGAGCTGTCCTCAGTATGTCTTCTACGATTTACTGTTGCCTTGTACCAGCCGTTTAATATGTCTTAAAGACGTGGTCAATTGGGAAAAAAAACCATAGAGCTGGGAACAAATTTCATTATGATTTCATAAAGTTTAAAATGTAAAAGAATATTATTTCGAATTATGTCCTGTTATGGGAGACAAGAAATTGCTGAATTAAAACTTATTTGACATTGTTTTAGTGAATTTCTTTTAAACTTATATCTATTTCTCTCTACTTTCAGGTAAGTTTTCTACAAAATTATCAATAAATAAATGCGCTGATTGTTAAGGTAAGACCACAATTTTGTTCATGTTGAAGACTAAAGAACGTGTTGGAAATATTAAAGATATTTATAAGGAAAATTACATAGCAAAGGTAAATCGAGAATTTTGTATATCAAAACATTAACAGCCTGGCCCATGATGTCGATCGACAAGTTAAGCGAGCGACAACAAGTCACTCGTAATTGTTTTCTTAAGCGGCCCACTAACTATCGACAGTCGATCGATAGGTTTTAAGTTTCTAACGTAATTCATTTATTTATTATCAAATGACTGTATTGTCACATCTAGAATTCTACAAATAAATCGCTAGTTTGGAAACAACAATTGGCAAAACATATCAATAAAGCCCCATAAATACAACTCTGTGCTACAAACATAGCAGGAAACAAAACAAAGGAGTAAACCAAAAACATTTTTTTAAACTTAATACATTTGTAGCAACTACTACCTTAACTTAAAAATACTTGTTAGAAAAAATATAATTTTCTAAAAATGTGGCATTGATTTTAATAATAAGTTTTTTGTAAAAAATGGCAAAAAATAAAAATACTAAAATGAGTCTTTTAAAAAATTTAATTTGAATAACATAATTCAATACACATTTTATAAGTGGTGTTTTTATATAAAAATAATTATAAAAAAATATTTAGCGTTGGTGCGTAAAAGAAATTTTCTTTTTATATTTTAACAAAATTCCTCTGTCGACAACCAGAACACAATTGACTGATTTTGACATTTGTGTACGCATAACACTTCTTAGTGGGGTGGCAATTTGTATGAAAACTAGTGCGGTATCGTTCGCTTGCATCATCGATCCACTTGTCGTGATATAAAGTGTTTGTGGGGCGCAAATCAGCTGATTATCATTGAAAATGCAACCGAACGATAACGGTCGAGATCGTGGGCCAGGCTGTAATTTTCACGGGTTTCCAATGAATATACATAGAAAATTTATAGCAAAATGTGAATGCCTTAAAGGCTTGCTCACACTATCACACATTTCTTACGTATTCCATAATACTTAGATAGAAATAATACTGAGATAGAAATCTAATGAGTTTTGTTGTGACTGTCAAAAAATCTAATCTAACATTGCAGATTGTAGGCACACTGTCATACATTAAAATGCTTTTGTTAAAATACCAAGTTTTATTACCAAGGTAAATGGTAAATTTCTTCCTAAAGACGTCGGTATATAAATCTATCAAATCAGTTTTTAAGCTAAACAACTTGCTGCATATTCAACAAAACTCACAGATTTCCATATCAACCAAAAGATTGATAGTGATTGGCGTCTGATGGACAACTAGATTTCGATAAATATTAGCTTCATTGATCATTTAGAACTCTATTGAGATTTCTAGCTGCACGCCATAATGAGTAGTCTGATTGTGGAGTTGCATCAAGTTCCTTAAGATATTTTTCCAGGGAAGCCGTTTTATGAGACTGCAGTAACTTTCTTAGCCTTTTTGTGCACTCTTTTAATAAAGTCTTAAGTTGGGGGAATCTGTGCGATTGCCACTCTCTTCGAACTCTCCTATTTTCAGTCAATAGACGCTCGACATCTGTAGAATATATGTTATTATTTTTGGTTTTTTGAGGGTTATGCTGGAATGTTGAACTGCTACTTTGATATAACTGTAATAAAATGTAGGTTCTTTTGTGGCCCTTTTAAGGTCAATTTTGAATTTATTCGGCATTCCCGAGTTATGACCAAATTACTGAAATCCCAATATTTAATTTTTTATATAATTAAGTTGTTCTATTTGATTTTTGATGTTTGTTGCTTCAAAATGTGAGATTTTTAATGTAACAAAAACTTACCTTATATTAAAGTGTTGTGGTATAGGGTGTATCACACACTATTTTAACTGATTAAAGGGTAACTTCTGAACTCACCTGCTTATCCAAACTAAATTTATTTCAAATGGGTTTCTTTTAACTTTTGCTACCAGAATCAGGTTGGTTAACATTAATTTAACGAGCCCTCCTATAATCAAATCAAATACATACACATTCCAATGATAAATATGTTGTAAGTATCCCATGCACACTTTGTTACCGCATTTTAGTTAAATTTCTTTAGGAAACAAATACATTAAAGTGCAAAAAACTTATTTGAAATTACAAAACAAACAAAAAAAATCCAACTAGAAAATGCCAAGTTATAAAAGACATACCACACTAGAAAAAGAAAAGAAAAAAAAAACAAAAGTCTATACAATACCCAACTACCAATAATGACGTAAAAACGTGAAATAAGGAAACTTTACCAATAAGGACAACAAAGTATTGTAAAACTCAAAAATCCAAACTTTATTTATATATTCCATTTATTCATTCACCCAGTCTTTTGTTCAACATTCACTTATCGTTCCATCCATCCATTCCACGTTCTATGCAGTTCTATTCTGTTTTGGTTTTTTGCGATTTTTCCTCTTCGGTTGTTTTTTTTTTAGGTGCACAGCAGCAATGCAGGTTTTAGGTTGGTGGGTTAGTAAACCAGTTCCAAAACTACACCAGGAAGTGAAACAAAATTCATTCAAACAAACTTATATTTGTTTAAACTTCCAAAGATGAAAATAGTTTGAAAAAAAAAAATAAACATTTGCTTTGTAGTGACTGATAGAGTCGTAAACGAATGTGTAAGAATCTCAATTTTCCGCAGGGCCCAGTACAGTTGAGGGCGGATAATTGTGGAAAGATTTAAATGACACCCAATAAAAAATTTTCTTGTTTTGCGAAGCACTAATAGTAAATCTTAAAAGGTTAGGGCACATATTTGCGCTACTCAATAAGACAGAGATGACAGAGATGCAGGAAGCAAAGTGAATGAATTTTTAACAATTTAGAAAAAATTTAAAAATTTAATTTTAAGTTCATTGAATTTAATTTTCTTTAAATTATTTTTATGAAGACAGGAATTTCACAACATGAAATTAATTAAAATTTTATTGATAATTTTTCATTCTTGACTGCGCTGAGATTTGAATCCAGGCTTTCACGGACAGGTTGCCCAGACTTGTTTCGATTGTAACCACACAATCTCGTCGGTGGGGTTTGCCGTTTTACTCACTCGGCTATTGCAGCCGGATGACGTCAATAGTCAAACATCAATCCTTAAACCAAATGGTATTTCACTTTGGTAGATTGAAATTTTCTTTTGAATGAATGATTATCTATTTTAATTGATTTACATGTTCTTCCTAACTTCTGTTTTTCAGCGTAGTCAAGAATGAAAAATTATCAATAAAATTTTAATTAATTTTATGTTGTAAAATTCCTGTCTTCATAAAAATAATTTAATGAAAATTAAATTCAATGAACTTAAGCCTAATTAAAAAATATCTAAATTTGGATTCAAAACCATTAACAGTTCAATAAAATAACCACAATACTAATATAATATTTAGAAAAAATATAACATTTCAAAAGCGCCACGACGCAAAGGGACAAAAATAAAAGGAGTTGTTAGATATTTTTAAAATTTGGTACAATAGCATAAAATAGCTTAGCTAAGAAAAATATGAATGTTTGAAAAAATCGGTACATGGACACTCCTACCTCCCACGTGTTCTGAAATTGAAAAATTTAATTTTAGCTTTAATAATGCCCACAAAATTACAAAAAGTGGTCATCTGATACAGATACAACTGGCAACTTGTATACAAATTTTTATTTAAATCGGACCAAGGACTCAAGGTCCTGCCATATATCCTTTTCCTTAAAAACTAGATAATAAAATAAATTGATCTGGGGGTTTTAGTCCTCATGTTGAGTTTTATTTTTATTATAAACTAGCATTTAACCCGCTACTGTGTTGGCGTCCCCTCTTGTTTCGTGGACATATTTTTACGCCAAAGTTTACGTTTCTAGGTTTTAACCAGCTACTTTGTAATAGGTACGATTTTCGCCTCTAAAAAGTTCGAATTTCGAAAATGTACCAAATTTTTATTTGTATTTTTAAGATACGTCACGAATGAGATATTTTTTTGTTTCAATGTTTATTGGTTTAATAGATAGATTGTGTGGCAAAAAAGTTTTAAAATGCAGGTTTTACCCGTTTATTGCCGGCTCATGCGCAACAACTTTACTAAAGACCATAGCATGATCAAATGATATAATTTATTTTGAGTAATTTTCAATGGTGCCGCCTATCGGAAATTGGTCATACCAACCTAGAAACCTTTGTATGCTTATGCTCAACAGCTGTGCTAAAGATCATAGCATGACCAAATGCACAGTTTATGATTTAACTCATTTCGAGTCATTTTCAGTGGCGCCACCTGTCTGAAATTGGTCATATCAACTTATAAACCTTCGCCGGCTCATGCTCAACAACTTTGCTAAAGATCATAGCATCGTCAAATGCAGAGTTTACGATTTAATTCATACTGAGTAATTTTCAATGGCGCCACCTATTTTAGATTTTTTTGCTATTCTTCTTACTTGGTCAGAGACCATTCCGAATTGGTACGAATCATCGAAATCGGTCCAGCCGTTCTGTAGTTATAAACGTCGTAACTAACGCCACTTTCTTTTATATATATAGATTTTTTATAATAATTCGAATGTGTATTCTAAGTCAAATTACAATTTAAAAAGCTTTTATACTTTAATATTCTTATTCCTTCAATATTTTCCAGGAAAATTTTCTATGCACTATCACAATTTTGTTTTTTGTATATTTCTATTACGAGGCTTTCTTTAGGGTTCTCTTACTACGAAGCAGGTTTGTAAAGGAGCATATTAAAGAATAACGATAACAAGAAAAATTCAGTGTGTAAAGCTTATCGATACCTTCGAAATACAGCGCTTTTTGTGTCAAAAATGTATTGCTTCAAAACGGGAACTCGCCATACAAAATTCATGTCTTACATAAGCGATATGGTAATTGAAACTTTTACGTTTCTCCCTTACAAACCTGCAGCGTTGGAAGCAGCATTTTTAATGGGCAACTAGTACTAATATTTATTATGCTGAAGATTTTTAACTACTACTAAGGACTCACTTGTGCCGTAAAACTCTTTTTTTTTTGCAAATAAAACTTAAATTTGTTCTGCATGAAAATATATTAACACGATTACTTATTAATTTTATCAAAAACTAATTTTTCCCTTTTCCAACAAACACAAAGTCAAACCTTTGATTTGAAATGACTTTATAATTTGATATCGAGCACAATTCTCAAACCATTTGCAATTGCTTGGTTTTAACATTAAAATTTAAATTAAAAATGATTTGAATATAAACAAATGTGTCATGCCATATTTTATCAATTTGATATCAAACTGTAATCAAGTGTTATTCTCCAATCAAAATTAAACTTGGTAACACTAAAGCGAAAAATTAATGTAAACATTTAAAAATTGCGTTTAAAGTTACATGTGTTTTACAAGAAAAATTACATATTAAGTGAAATGAGTTCGCCTTTGAAAACCTTAACTTTTTGTGAAAAAATAGAAATTATTTGTATATTAAAAAATTATTACAATGAGTAAAAAATGTGAAAAAAACAGCAAAGTGAAGAAATGTTTAGTTTTTTTTACGATGCAGAGCCATGACAATCCTCAAATTCAAAAAGAAGCCAAGTATTTCGTCTTTACAAGAATTTGAAGACGGAAAGAACTCTATTTTACATTTCAGCAACAGCTGCTATGCCGAATTTTTAGCTGACAATGCATTTAAATTAAGAAAAAAAATATGTTGCATTTATTTTCCACATTTTAATGCAATTCACATATGAAAACATTTGAGAATAAATGATGAAATAGAATTGCGTCTTCAACTTCAAGCAAAAATTCTAAAACCCATAATTAAAACGTCGGCAGTAAGTTCAAATTCTCTCTTATTTCTTTCTTTTTCCCTTCAAATAATTTTCAAACGTTTGTCTTTTAAGAAAAGTTTGGATTTCAAATAATTTTTCAATTTGCAATCAAACCTTCGTGTTTGTTGGGTCTTTACAAAATCTGTATCTGTTTCCTGTTTCCGCAAGTTCAGAATCCAATTGGTTTCTCCACGTGTAGGCGGGTATTACTCTACGTCTGGTACCCTGGGGATTCCACTTAATGGCTGTCCGTGTTATGTCAACTGGTGGCTTACGTAGCAAATTCTACTTACGTTTGAATATATCGATGTGCAGAGGAACTTTTATTTGCCCACAGGTCGTAATTTATAAATAATCTTGGCTAAACTATTTTTCAAATTCTTCCAGACATCTGTTGGCAAGCACTTGAAGTGCGTTTCCATCGCAAGGAGCTACATTCCATGTCTGTACAATACAGTTGACTTCACATTGCAGTTTAATAAGTTTTCCAGTTAAAAGAGCTTCGATTAAACCCAGATCTAAATCTTCACTGCTAGAAAAAGGGTCGTAACGCTGATGTATTTTGACATCAATACTATGACAAGTGTCTTCGTTTTTGACCCCTTAATACTTTACATCACTGTGATGCAAGCCTTAACATCACTTGGCGAAATTGTCATCAGGATCATCAATGGAATGACACATTGGCATCACAGAAATTACGAATTGGAGTCGGTTTTATAAAGCAAATCATCAGTGCGATGGCAAACTCTCATCAAAACTCTCATTTTAATTGACCTTAAGTCAAATTGAGAGAATATCATTATATCATTATTACCCGTTACACATGTTTGTTTCACTTTTGTTGTAATAATAATAGAATAACTCTTAATTATAAGACACCAGCAGCATGTCCGATATGGTTTTCGTAATAGTTCTACTTGAAAAATTTGATGTATTTAAATAAATAATTTAAAAAAATAAAATATGGGAATTTTGGCCTCTAATTTTACTTTTTAAACATTAAAATAATGTTAATAATATATTATGACATGATATGTTATGCCATCGCACTGATGACAGTTTTTCATCGCACTGATGTTAGTTTATTATCGCACAGTTGACATGATATATTAAGTCATCGCACTGACGACAGTTTGTCTGTACTGATGCCAAAATACATCAGCGTTATGACCATTTTTCTATCAGTATACGCAAAATGTGGCATCGAATTTATGTCACTGGAGTCATAGCGTAGTTGACGCATAAAATATGTCAAAATTTTAGAATGACGTTCATCATTAAATTGAAGTCACTTTTTGCCTCGTTGATGCCTTTTTTAATAACATTGATACCACAATTCTGATGTTAGGACATCATCAATAAGAAGATGCATTTTTCTATGAGTGTTGATTAAATGAGAAGTGAAAATAATACGAGTAAGTCAGAAGTGGTCGATTTGCCGGTGCATCGTACAACGCGTACAGGCAAATTTCGTTTTTTGGTCGGACTGTTCGTATTGAAATAACTACTCCCTCTACACAGAAAAAAATTTTGCCCCAATTAAGGCATTAATCAAAAATAAAACCAGTTTTAATTAAAAATATAATCAAGAGAATTATACGTTTAATCAAGTGAATTAAGCGTTTAATCAAGTTTTTTTTTTTTTTTTTTTTTTTTTTTTTTTTTTTTTTCAATATTTATTTATTGAATCTTCATATATTAAATATGAACTAACAATAATTAATCAAATCTTATCCTAATATTTGCTTTATGTCCTGCCAGTGCCAAACACAAAAGATTTAGTCATCACGGTTTCTGTTTACATATATAGGTGTTTATCGCTCATCTGATTGGGTGAGTGCTGCAGTGTCTCTTCTTCTTAAGCGAGTGTGGCCGCCATAATTTAAAATATTTCTAGCTAATGGATTTGGGTGCAGTTCCAGCCTTTTTAAATATTTTACTGCATATTTCGTTATCATAGTTTTTACTAATGGCACATTGAGATCCTTGTGGATATTTGAGTTTTTGACGTACCAGGGGGCGGCTGTGATTGTTCGAAGAAGTTTATTTTGGCGCCTTTGAATTTTTTCGATGTTAGAAGCCGAGGCAGTGCCCCATAACTGAATACCGTAGCACCAAATTGGCTTTAAGATAGAGTTGTAGAGTAGAAGTTTGCAATCGAGACTAAGAACAGAATTTCTTCCAATAAGCCAATTAATTTGGATTGCTTTTAGTTTCATTTGAGTTAATTTCGCTTCTATATGCCATTTCCACGTTAAACGCCGATCTAGATGTATACCGAGGTATTTTACATGCGAGTATTGGGGTATTATTTGATTATTTATTTTAATAGGGGGGCATGTTTCCCGACGCAATGTGAATGTTATATGTGCGCATTTTTGCTCATTGATCTTTATCCTCCATTTTTTTAACCACCTTTCTAGTTCAAATATATGATCCTGTAGATAACGAGATGCTTCTTGACAGTTTGCGTGTACGCTTAGAAAAGCTGTGTCGTCCGCAAATGTTGAGGTATGGGTGTAGCTGTTTGTTGGCAAGTCCGAAGTATAAATTAAGTATAATAGAGGGCCCAGGATGCTGCCTTGTGGGACTCCAGCGCTAATTGGCTGTGGAGAACTTAAAAATTCGCCTTCTTTTATAATAAATTGACGACCGACTAAGTAGCTTTGTAACAGCTTGTGTATATTTGCTGGTAAGTTTTGCTGCAATTTCAGTAGTAAACCTTCATGCCAGACTTTATCAAAAGCTTGAGACACATCGATGAAGAGTGCTGAGCAATATTTTTTTTCTTCAAAGGCTTTTCTTATGACATTTACTATTCGATGAGTTTGTTCAATTGTGCTGTGTTTTTTTCTAAAACCGAATTGATGATTGGGAATACATCTGTTACCATTTAAAATCGGCGTTAATTTAGACACTAGAAGTTTCTCAAAAAGCTTTGATATATTAGACAATAAGCTTATAGGTCTATATGACTCAACTTTTGTGGGATCCTTTCCTGGTTTAGGTATCATGGTAACTAAGGATACTTTCCACTCTTGTGGGTAGTATTCAAGGCGTAAAATAGCATTAAAAATTAGTAGAATAATTTTCTTTGCTATGCTGGGTAGCTCCAAAAGCATTTTGTTACTGATCTTATCAAAACCAGGGGCTTTCTTGGGGTTTAAATCATGAATAGCCTTCTCGATTTCTCTTACTTCAAACCTTAGTGGAACAGCTGATCTAACAGCAACAGGTGGTAACTCGACCGCAGTATCGAAAGATGTATGAGGGGTAAATACGGTTTTCAAATGATTAACGAAAATATTTCCTTTTTCTATGTCATTTCGTGCCCAACGTCCATTTAAGTTTCTTAATGGTGGTTTAGTGATAACTGGTCTTTTAAGATTTCTAGCTGCACGCCATAATGAGTAATCAGATTGAGGAGTTGCATCAAGTTCCTTAAGATATTTTTCCAGAGAAGCCGTTTTTTGAGACTGCAGTAACTTTCTTAGCCTTTTTGTGCACTCTTTTAGTAAATTTTTAAGTTGAGGGGATCTGTGCAATTGCCACTCTCTTCGAACTCTCCTTTTTTCAGTCAAGAGACGCTCGACATCAGTAGAATATATTTTACTATTTTTGATATTTTTGCGGGCTATGCTAGAATGTTGAACAGCTAGTTTGAGATAATTGTCAAAATTTACAATAGAAAGATTCACATTCTCCGGTGTTCTAAGCGGAATATTTTCAGTGCAGTGGGTACTGAGATATTTTTTATATTTTAACCAATTTATTTGTGTGGCTGACGTCACTAAGTAACCAGACGGAGATACAATTCTATAAGGGTTTGATATGGTAAGAATTGTAGGTGTGTGATCAGAAGATAATTCTAAAGAAGCTTCAACGTGAATCGTTTCTGCGGGGATGTTTTTAACCACGCCAAAATCGATGACATCTGGAATTTTTTGCTGATCAGTAGGCCAATAAGTTGGTTGTCCACTCGCGACCACATTTAAATCCATTTTAGACATTGTATTATACAAAATACGACCCTTTGGTGTAATGAGCCGTGAACCCCAGAAGGTATGTTTAGCGTTGTAATCGCCAGCGGCTAGGAAACAGGGTCCTAATGATTTAAAATATTTATAATATTGGCTTTCTGATATTGAAAATCTAGGTGGAGAGTATAAAGATGAAAGTACAAAGTTTCGATTTAGCTCTTCAACACAAATATTCGTTGCTTGCAGATAATCTTCACGATGATCACACATTAAGTAGTGTTTGATTCGGGTTTTTATCAAAATAGCAGAACCTCCACAAGCTCTATCTCGAGGGTCCTTGGTATCATATAATATATAACCATTAATTTTAAACGTATTTCTTGAGGTCAAATGAGTTTCAGAAACCATCATTACATCAATTTGTTTACTTTTAAGAAAATATTCTAGTTCATTTTTATGTTGGCGAATGCCGTTTGCGTTCCAAAAACAAATTTTTAAACAATTCATGGCTTGTTAAGTACAGCTTGCAATAACATCGATTGCATTCTTAACATTTCCTGCATCATATTACCCATTGTATTCGTAAAGTTTGTTACTGTTTGTACTAGTGTTTCCATGGTTTTTTCTAGACGACTTAAATTAGAAACTGGGGTCTCATCATTATTTGGCAAATCACCTTGCATTGGCATATGGTTTGATTTAAGGACGTTAGCGTAGGATGTTCTGTTATTACTAGGCTGCGGTACCTGAATGTCATTAGTATTATTTTGATGTGTTTCCTGAATTTGAGGTGGATTAGGTTTCGGTCCAACCGAGCGCTTGACGATAGAGTATACAGGGCATCCTCTATAGTTGGCAGTGTGATTACCACCACAGTTGCTGCATTTTTTTACATTGGGGTCGTTTTTAGACTTATCGCAGAGAGCTGTACCATGCAATTCTCCACATACAACGCAAACAGGTGTTAAATGGCAGTATGCCTTAGTGTGACCAAATTCTTGGCAGTTTAAACATTGCACGGGACCGTTCCTTTTATGCGGCTCCTCTATCGTTATTTTCCTATACAGGATATATCTCAGACTGTAAATGGGATGAGTTTCGTTTTTTTTAAGCTTAACGTCGCCGGGTTCTAACTCCACTCGAAATAGTGGCTGGGGATTTTTTTCTCTATTTTTAATATTAACTACATTTTTAATTTTAAAGCCCTTCTCTTCTAAAAACGTTTTTATTTCCCCTGGGTCTACGCATGAATCAATGCCCTTTATCACTACCTGAAGACCTTTACTGCTTTTCAGTTGGTATGTATAAAAGTTTTTTTTTAGTGCTTCTAATTTAGTTATTACTTTACGAAAATCATCTTCACGATTAACTTGTATTTTAGTTTCATTTATACTACCACGTTTTATTGCAGCTACATAAAAAGAATTTTCACCTATTACCGAGATCAAATTCTTTATTAAATCACTTGAGTTTTGCTCTCTAAGATATATCGGGGGTGGCTTAGAAGATTTTGTAACGTTTTGTGCTTCCGAGGATTCCTCTTCCAAAATTGCAAACCGATTTTGAGAACTTATTCTATCAGCTGTACCCTCTTTTAAAACTTTTGGGACAGAAGCAACTGCAGAAGAAGTTGGGCTGCGACCCCGTTTTAGCACTGTTATGTACCTATCCATTCCAACTTGTACTTGAGGCTTTTGACCGCTTTTCACCTGTGATACTGAGTTTTCCATCATGCCTGATTTGGGGGTAATCTTTTCATCACTTGTTAAAATCGTTTCTGCCACTGAGGCACCGCTCGCAGGTTTTATATTTTTTATTGTATTCGAATCAACCGTATTATTAGACACCGAAGGTGATACAGAGTTTTCTATTGTGCCTGATTGAGGGTTAATATTTTTATCACTTATTAAAATTGTTTTTGCCGTTGAGGCAATGCTTGAAGGTTTTATATTTGTTAGTGTATCAACCGTATTATTAAAAACAGAAGGTGAGAGGGATCGCGTACGAGTAATAGGTTTAGCCGTTAGGTATTTGCTATCATCGATTCTTTTTTTTATTTCTGCATTTGTTTCGTTAACACTCACTGTGATATATGCATTTCTATCATTAAGCTTAATTGTTTTTGCACTGTTTGCACTCATAAGAGTTTTTTTTTTTTACTGTTAACAGTTGTGCTCTTCTTATTTGTTATTGTTTATCAACACCGAGAATAAAAAATGTGTATGTTTATGTATGTATGTTCATACATGTATTTTTTTCTTTTCTTTTATTTACTTTTTTTTATACTTTATTTGTTCACGTTTTTATAAAAAAAAATAAACCGTATGCCGAGCTTAGAAAACACGTCTATCTTCAACGAGCGCGACAGACAGAATGTTTACTTGTAACAATTAATTTGTTTACTGGTGCAAATTAATAGTATCAATTAAACTTTTAATTCACTTGATTACACGTTTAATTTTTTTCCAGTATTTATTTATTGAATCTTCAAATATTAAATATACACTAACAATAATTTTTGTCCTGCCAGTGCCAGAAAAAAAATATTTAGTCATCACGGCTTCTGTTCACATATGTAGGTGTTTATCGCTCATCTGATTGGGTGAGTGCTGCAGTGTCTCTTCTCCTTACGTTTAATTTACTTGATTAAATTTTTTATTAAAACTGGTTTTATTTTTGATTAATGCCTTAATTGGGGCAAGATTTGATTCTGTGTATCCTTCTTCTCATAACATATTTTCCTGGCTCCAATACAATCAAATGCATTAAAAGGGGTATCCCCTTAGTTCTATTCCTAACAAAAAAAGCTGATTTTGGTTTTTCTTGAAATATGGGAAGCCTTAATTTAATGTCGATCCGATATTTGGTAGGTAGAAAGTCAGAAATATTCACTTCGGACTTGGTTAATTTAAAATTGGCCTGGTAATATTGATTAACTTTTAAAAGTTTTCAAATTTTTCTCATAGCGATGCACAAAGTAGAACAGATTTACAACGAAATCTTTTAGATCTCATATAGGCTGAGTACCAAGACGACGCGTCGGTTGCAAGCACACACAAAATTATTAAATTTCTCCAAAGATTTTGATGATTGATTACTAAAAATTTTAAAATTATGAATATTTTTTCTTCAATAAATGATATTTTTAATATTAATTAAAGAAATTATCAAAAAACTTTGCCATTTCAAACAATGTGTTAATTTATTTAATTAAATATTGACAATTCCCAACAACAATTCTATATGTTTAAATTATTTTATCTTAAACGAAAAAAGTCAATTGAGATTTTTTGTTATTTAATTAAAATTTTAATTGAAAATTTATTTCAAAAAAACTAATATGTTAATTAAATCTAAATTAAATTTAAATACTTTTTAAGCCATTTTTTAATTGATAAAACACATTTTCTGTGATGCATCTCTCTTTTTTAAATACATGTTTAAATACAAAGTGTGTGCAATTTTGCAAGATTGTCTGTCCCAAGGAGAACAAAAAAAGTTATCGATGCGTACACAATAAGCAAACTGTGAATCGTTAAACTTAATAATGCATTTTTTGTTTTTACTGCAAAGTATTATGGTGTTTTGAAAATCAGACATACCCGAAATTTTTGATATTTTTAAATCAGGCTTAATTTTTATTGAATTATTTTTATTTTACAACATCCCAGCAAAAACTTTACTTACCGGTAAGTTAGCAAGTAATGTTGGAGAAATATAAACACTACTTATTTTTCGGCTGAATAACTACTTATTTTTGTTCGAGTTGTCCACAGAATTCAGTAGTTACAAAACACTTACTAGAAGTCACAAAATATCTAGTTATTATTAAACTACCAGTAAGTTGAATTGTAAGTACTTACAATATACTTACTTGGCGCTGATTAATAGACCTAATAAGTAGTTATGGATCTAGTTACCAGTGAGAAAATATTCAGTACTGAAAACAAGACAAATAATAAGTACTTATTTAGCTGATTATTAGCAAGCAAATATTCATAACTGAAAAAATTAGTAATGAAAAGTACTTACTGAGGTCATTACTAGCAAGTACTTATTGCAGTTTTCAGAATAATGAAAATTGTAATGACAACTACTTACCAGGTAACGTGTGAAATAACTACGACCTATTACCAAAATTCAAAAAGTTTTTCCTGGGATGGAATGAATTGAAATGTTTTGGATAACTTTTGTTCTTGACTGAACGGGCAATTGAACTCTTGTCGAATTTACATATTTCGAGAATAAAGTTGTGTAAAGCTGTCAGTTATCAGTTGTCGGGCCGACCAGACACAATCTGATGATTGAAAGTTTTATATTCCTAACAGAGGTGTTCTGGAAATCGAAAACGCAAGCATTTTGAAGTTCTTTTTAATACACTCTTACTGCCAGGCCCACAATGTCGACAAGAACATTTCTTTCGCATTTTTATATTGAAAACAATAATAAAAAATTAAAATTTGTTTTTTGTTTTCAAAATAAATATAAGAAAGAAATGTTCTTGTCGACATTGTGGGCCAGGCAGTTAATCTATTTTTTTTATAATTTTCTTATAGAATTCTGTTTTCTCTTACAACAAAAATCTTATTAAAAAACTACTTTTAAATTCTTGCGTATTCGATTTCCAGAACACTTCTGAATATATTAATTTGTAACCAGAGCAAGTGATAAAGTTTAAACAGCGGACCGGACTTTCTGTGTTCTATTGTTATCCAGCAGCTAAGATTATATTGTTAGAAAATGATCGTAATAATCGTGTATAACAATTGGAAGTTGTGTATAATCTAGGGGCACTAAAGGAGGCATTAAATATTTCGTTCAATAAGCCTGTAATTAATTATTAATTTTACTATTTTTCTTTTTTTTTACGTTTCTACTTCCGCTCCTTGTGCTATTCTCTTAACCATCACTGTAATTGCAACTTCTCCAATTCTATTACTTATTGTATGTAAACAAACACAATAGAAAAAGTTTTAGCTGTAACTGATTTTGGTTTACTATTTTACAAAAATAAAAAAAAAATAAAATATTTAAGAAAGTTTAGATATACGTATTAATGGTATTTCTAAAATTGCATGAGTGTTTGTTTTGTATTTTTGTTCGAAAGTGTGTTTGGGTTGAAATTAACATTTGAATGAATGACTGACTGACTGACAGTGTACGGTAAAAAAACCAATGATTGGTTGTGCTTTTACTGCATTTGATGTGCTGCTGTTGCATTTTAAAATCGTCCTTCTTCGAACCACAACGAAAATACTCACACATACACACACATGCAGGACGAGTTAGTCTAAAATTAGTTGGAGAGTGAGTGAGTACGATATTTTGGTAACTAACTATTCGTTTGTGCATTTGTCTGATGGTATATTTTGCAAATCATGCAACACAATCTTCATGCAATACGAGTCAGTGAGGTATTGTACTCTAGTTAGCCGCATTGCAGTTGGTTAGTTTTTCTTTCAGTTAGTTTTGGTGTTATTGTTGTGTTCTATATAATTTTATTTTGTGCTACTTCTGGCTTTTTTGTGGCTGTTGTTGTTGTTCTTGGCTAACAATCCTTCCCTCAAAATTCAATGACGTGTATGCAATTTCAATCTGGTTGCGTTATAATTTTTAAGAATTACCAAAAATTGTTATTGCAAAAAAAAAAAACGTAAACAAACTTTAAAGAAATTGGGTGAAATTATTCTAATTTATACACACAGTTATACAAAGATAACTGCCACAAGCTTATGCTGATTCATTTCCATAAACGAAGGCAGACTCAAAATTACATATAAACAAAAGCCTAAATACATCAATCTTTGATTTTGGAAATGCTTTTGTAAGATGTTTAAACCTGGTTTAAATGCCCTAAAAGGGCCCAAAAACCAAAACTAATTCGTTTGTGTGGATCAAAAGCAAAAATTTGTCACCAGAAAACCTTTTAAATTCAGCTAATCTTTATAGTGTGAATACTAGAGTATGTACTCGAATAATCCGATTAATTGAAGAAAATTTTCGCCATTATTTGATTGAATAATAAAAAAAAGCCAATTTCAAATAACGAATAACTCGAACAATTTATTTCAATTAATCGATTAAAATAAATTTCTTAGAAAATCCTACTTTTTTAACAGAAAATTATTTTGTTTTTGGATTTCTAACTTAAAAAATACCTAACAACTATGTAACATGTGGTTATATTCTGTATCTATTGTGTTACACGCACTTCTGAATGTAATTTAGACCCTTTTTAGATGTGGGTGTGTGTGAGACAAATGATGTAATAAACGATTAACTACTAAAATTGCGCTTTTTGATATTGAATTTGACGTTAAGATTCATCAGCATTTATAATTGTACAAACTATCCACTTTTAGATTATGGGTTACAAGTTTTTACCTGACTTCAATTACTTTATTACCTGTCACCATCCAAACGGCTGGATGAATTTTGACATTTTACGTATTGTAAGATTCGTCTTAAAACCCGAAGTGTCTTAAGACATGTCGTTAAAAACAAAATCAAGGATTGTTGGTGCAAAATAGTAATACGTTAAAAAAAACATATTACCCAATCCTATAGAGTAGAGCTTTAAAATAAAGGAAAATAAAGTTATCAGCCATGTTCGGTAAATCGAATACCTATGAGTTAAATCAAAATCGAACAAACTTTAAAAACGATTCCGTTTAACAAGTTTATACAAAAGTTTCTTTTATATACTTCATACTTTGAGTTCTTATCTTAACCAGAACTTTTCTTAAAATCAGGAAAAATACGGTGATTTAAAAAAAATTAACTGAGAATCTCATTTGATGTAAATTTTGCTTGATTTTCAGGAACAATAAATTAGTTAAATTAAATTGCGAATAATAAAGTTGTTTAGATAGGCTGGACCTCTCATAAAAATTAAAAAATAGTGTATACAAATATGAGGTGAAGGGCTATGTTGAACTCCCGTACACAGAAAAAATTATTAAATTTCTCCAATCACCAAATTTGTTCCAAATTCATAATACACAGCAAACAATTTGTTAATTTTTAACCTATTACCAAAATTATTATATTGATTACTACAAACTTTAAAAAAATATTCAACATTTTTTTATTTTTTCGAATTTATTCTATGAGTTAAATTTCAATTATGTATTTTATAAAGCTTTTTGTAATAGCTCTATTCCTTAAATTTTTTAGAAATGACTTTATACACTACCAGACTATTATATTGTATCTTCTTGTTACATTTTTCCTTAGCTATCCTTTGGATAGCAATGAAGTATATTGTATGTAGAGAAAAATTTACAATTATTAGACACCAGCAGAATGTAATGCATTTTCTGGCTCGCTACGGCCTTCGTTAGCATTCTTTGTGTCACACTGGATAGTGATACTTTATAAAATACAATATAATAGTCTGGTAGTGTATAAAGTAATTTCTAAAAAATTTAAGGAATAGAGCTATTACAAAAAGCTTTATAAAATACATAACTGATATTTAACTCATAGAATAAATTCGAAAAAATAAAAAAATGTTGAATATAATAAAGTTGCTTATGAAAAAGAAATAATTCCCAATATCTATTTTAAAAAAATATTCTCAATAAATGACATTTTTAATTTTAATTAAAAAAGTGATAAAAAAAACTTTGCCATTTCAAACAATGTGTTAATTTATTTAAATAAATATTGACAATTCCCAACAACAATTCTACATGT
Organism: Pollenia amentaria; assembly: GCA_943735925.1. Taxonomy (NCBI): domain Eukaryota; kingdom Metazoa; phylum Arthropoda; class Insecta; order Diptera; family Polleniidae; genus Pollenia; species Pollenia amentaria. The sequence continues at coordinate 172,828,885 of OX031010.1, read as the reverse complement.
TTAAATTAATTTATCTTTAACGAAAAAAGTCAATTAAGATTTTTTGTTATTTAATTAAAATTTTAATTGAAAATTTATTTCAAAACAAATAAAATGTTAATTAAATCAAAATTAAATTTTTAATTTTCTTTTAACTAAAAAAATAATTGATTCAAGTATCACATTAATTAAATTTAAATACTTTTTAACCATTTTTTTCAGTTGATAAAACACTTTTTTCTGTGTTTTTAGTTTAGCAGGCTGGTCATAATTGCAAAGTATCAATAAAATAAAATTAATGGACCCCGATTGCTGCTGAACCAAATGCATGTATTAAACTTTGGCTTTCAGATCATTTTCAACCGAAGTAGTGCTTACTTTGTTTATAGTTCAATCTTATTTTATATCCTTAGTCTTGTTTCGGCCTCGTTAGCGCCTTAAAAACTGTATGTTTTGCAGTAGAGTTTTTGAATTCTTATTTTATTTACAAGCTTTAGAACTGTATACGTGGTTTAAATTAATTGTTATCTTATTGTTTATTGTTAAACTATATTTTTATTTTATTGCTTTTTTCTGTTTGTTAATATAATAAAAGTATCAAATCAAATAGACACACACACAAAAAAAAGACTGTAATGCCAAGAAAATTTGATTTTGATTCAAATAGAATTTACATTCGGATTGTGCCCAACAACATTTTGCATTTGTAGCAACAAGTCTCTTTCTGTTGCCCCAAAGTGTAAATTCATTGTTGAGGCAAAGTTAAAAGTGTTGCCTAAATTGTCAAATTTGTTGCCCCAACGGTTTAATATACGTTTGTCGCAAATGCAAAAATTGTTCCCTCAACAGTCTAATATACATTTGTCGCAAATGCAAACATTTTTAAGGTTTATACTATAAATGAAAACATTATTTTTAGTTTGAAAATATTTATTTTAAATTGTTTCAATTTTAAGATTATTGTTTAAAATATTTATTTTTCGGGGTTTTGAGCTTAAAAATATTCCAATTCCCTTAAAATAATATGCATTCATTTCTTGCAATATAACAAAGCCTTGAACATTTAAAAAAAAAAATCAGTTTTTACTTCTTGAAGTATTAAGTATATTTCATTTTCATTGGGCTGCAATGTAAACTTTTCTTTCGCAGCAAGGAATCTGGCACAATCTTCCCATTGGATCAAATTGTTTATATTTATTATATGGCCAATCATATCCTTTTGGGCGTCAGATAAAGATGGGTTCGCTCCCTTGTTGATGCGCGGAGGAGTTATTACCGCATTTAGTTAATAAGAGAAATAAAGATGTCGCGAGTCTGTAAAAATATTTTTCATGCAATAAATTAGAGAAAAGAATGTGTCGCATCAACTTACCAAGATTTTCTGCCGATTTATTTTTTTCAAAATACTGTAAATTTAGTTTATCTTTGATACTTGTTGAAGTGATGGAAAATTCAGTACTATGGTACTATTTTCAGTACTTTTTCCTTTTGAAAATACCACGGTACCCCCACGTCCGTTTAAGTACTATTTTCTTGTTAGCTTCTTTGTTTAGAAATTTAGCGTTGATATTTTTTTTAACATTCAAAACCAGGGCTGTGGAGTCGTCAACGAAAAGACTAACTCCGACTCCAACCGCTGAAATTCCAACTCCGACTCCTAATCTAACCTTAATGCTAAATGTATATGAGACTGGTCCTTATTTGACCTTAAACTCATTTTTTAATGCATTACCTTTTAAATGGTCAAACATAGCAAGAAAATAATTCTGTAAAAATTTCGAATCAATATTTTAAATATTGCATCGCCAATTTCGAAGTATTTTTATTTGGGAGAATAATATTAGAAAATTTTTTAAAATTTTTTATGCCGAAAAGTTTTGGAGTCGGAGTCGCGAGTGTTTGTCGGTACTTCGACTCCGACTCCGGTATAAGAACCTCAACTTCGACTCCACAGCCCTGTTTACAACATTGCCTACACAACATTTATTGTTTTTTTTTCGTTCATGTTGTTGTTGTTTATGTTTTTATACCCTTCACCCAAGGTAAAATGGTATATATAAATTTGTCATTGCGTTTGTAATTTCTACAATATTGATCGTTACCCTATAAAGCATATATTTTCTGGATCCTTATGAGAACAGAAGTTCAAATCCTGTTAACCGTTATAAATAATTACGTATTTTATTTTTTTATTTTAAAGTTTGTTTTCCAAAAAAAATATGTTTGAAAAAAGTACCAAAATGTTGAAAAAGTACTCTTTTGCTTGGTGGTCAGTACCATCTAAATTGATCAATTTTCCATCACTGACTTGTTGCGAATAATATTTCTTTTCATTATTTTAAAACTAAAAAGCTCACTTTTCACTTATTTCACACCGACAAACGACTCAATACTGATCGCAATGATAATGAAGTACCAATCATGCCATTGCCAAGTGCAATTTTTTTTTGCGACAACAGTAATATTATTTGAATCAAATATAAATATTTTATGGCAACAACAATTGTTATTTCATGCAAATGCAAATCATTTACTTCAACAGCAATTTTCAAAGTGCCATTATTTCAGAAGAAACCCTTTAACGACAAAAGTTTTTCTTATTGCAACATATAATTTTGCTGTTAAAAAACTTCATATACTTTCATGTTGTTGCGGTAAAAAAAAATATTGCTTGAAAATTTCTTGCGACAAAAGGTTTTCATTTTCTCCAACAAGTTTTTATTTAGCCCACCAGCAAAATCGTTAAATAATAAAATTAGTTGCCTTACAATAATTTTTTTTGTGTGCATGTATGTTTTTCCCATTGAATAAAATTATTTAAATTATTTGAGTTATTCGAACATATTAAAAAAAAAACTCTTATTCGATTAATCGAGCAAAATTAAAATTTAAAAAGCGATTAATTCCTTACTCGAACAAAATCAAAAGTCAAATATTGGATAAGTCGAAAACTTTATACTAATGCCCGTAATTTCTATACGTAGAAATCTAGCTGTGTATAGAAATCTATGGTGTAAATGCAGCCAATTTTAAAAGAAAACTTATGGTAAAAACACGTACGCCAAATAAACTCAGAAATATGTAAAGATAACTTTTAGGTACGAAGACGAGAACAGATACCTTTTTGTAGAAATTACGGCCATAAGAATACATTTTTATGAGGTCTAGATGGAGGGATAGATAGATTTGCCTGTTTAAACAGAATATTTTATTTTGGATATATCCATAGCGCTTTTCCTTCGGGAAGCCTTTAACGTTATATCAAAAGCTTCTATTCGAGGAGGACATATTGTACCATTTTCCTACGAAAAGGTCGAAACTTTCCTACCAAAAATTTTGAATCTTTTATCAGGGACAGTGTTGCCTTAAAAGCTTAGCTCATTTCCCCAATTTTAGGTCTGAAATCACAATGAAAAAATTTTTATTTAAGTTTTTAAGTTCATGCATTTTTAGGGTATTTTTGTGAGGGGACGGGGGGGGGTCTTGCATACTTTCGTTGGGGTGTTTTAAGTGAAAGAAAAAATTATCCCGATACCAAGGAATGAAAAATTACCCCAGATAATATCTCAATTTTTAATTTGGAACTATTTTTTATTTACTAATATTAATGCCCAATTTTCAGGATAGTATTTAAATCTATATTATGTTAATTTTCATATAAACTTAAATCGTATTTAAATACACATTGATTTTTTGAGTTTTAGTCAAAAAGTCATATTTAATTAAGATAATAGTATGGTGGCACTACTAATGTGCTGTTTCCAGGTGACAAGCAATTGATTGTCTAAAACACTCAAATAACTGAGTGATATTCATATAAATTTTACTGCACAATCAATTGCCTGTCATCTGGAAACAGTACATAAATACAAAAAAAAAAATATCTATAAAAAGTGTATTTATTTTCAAACTGGACTAAAAAGACAGCTGACTGCTATTGCTTTGCCTGTTGTAGTTGTATTATTGTGATATTGAGGCCACCTTGCTAAGTTATTTCAATGGAAACTTCAGTTGAATTTAAATGTACCACATCGGTGACTTACTTACGTTATCATTTTTCATTTAAAACAATTTTAAATATGAATGTGTTTTAATATTAGTCCTGAAAATTGGCCATAAAAGCTTTAGTTAGCGAAGCCGGTGTTTGTTATGCCATAGAGGGAAAAAATCCTTGTTTGCGGCCAAAGGTGGGCTATGCAGAGAATCTATAGGCAGGGAAGCCCGTGGAGAAGAAAATGCTTGCGTCCGGCCGTAGACCCAACCATGCTATCTATCGCGCGAGAAGAATGAAAAAGTAATTTATTGTTTGTGCATCATGCGTTTTGATCGAGTGCAACTAATTTTAAGACGTCTATCGCCTATAGTTGAAGAAATATGTAGGGTTAGTTTTTAAATGGTTTTTCTTCGAATAAAAAGTTGTTGCATCTTTTTCAACGATTTATTAAAAATGTTTTTTTTACTAATAAACAACTTTTTGTACAGGGTCTTAATAAAATAATCAATTAATTTAAGGTACATATACACGGCTTGTCAACTTTTAAACTCACATGTGATTGTGCATGGCTGTCAAAATTCTCCGTTTTACAAATATTCGGTCTCAAACTTACATGTTATTTGTTTCTCACATAGTCTCTATTTTTTCGCAAAGTTTTTGTAGAAACAAAGTAGTTATCGGTTTCAAAAGAGCGTGTCGACACAAACATTTTCATTTGGGCCGTAAACGAGTTTAGCAATCTCTAACAGCCAGGCCCCGATGTCGATCGACAACTTAAGCGACCGACAACAAGTCACTCACTCATTATCGTTCTCTTAAGCGGCCCACTAACTATCGACTTGTTGGTCGACAGGTTTAACGTGTCTAACGCAATTCATTTAATTATTGTCAATTGACTGTTTTGCCACATCATCAATTAGTTTGTCTAGTTTGGAATTAAAAATCGACAAAACATATAAATTAAGCCAAAAAAATTTAACTCTGGCTACAACCAAATCAGTACCCATGTTCTGTACCTTTGGTGAGAACTTCTCGCATCGAAAAGATGTGAAACACAATATTCCATCGTTTCTCGTAAAGTGAGAAAAAAAAAGTGTTTCTGTAACTCATGTCGAAAACTATCAAAAGAGATGACGTAGTTACGTTATAAATGTCATAATATTCCACTCGTAGCCGGTGTGAACTTGCAGACGTTAAGAACGCCAGTCAAACATATCGTTGACGGCGGGCAAAATTTACTAAAATTAGAAATTTTTCAATGACGGTGGCGAAAATACAATCGTCGGCTATAGCAAATAATGAAGAGTGCGACTTTAGTTTTTGTTGTTTAAGTAATAGCTTTGAAAACATTCGTATATTTTTGAAAAATGTTAAAAGCAAAATAATTAAACAAAGAAAAAATCAGTCAAAAACAAAATACTTATCTCTTCCATGTTATTATTCATTGCATTTTGCATATTTATTATATTTTTTAGTGGTTATATTTTTTCTCACCCCGTTTTTATGCGTGAGTTTATTCGACAGTTCAAAGCGGGAACTTTCTCACAAAAATTTTGCAGACACACTTTTTCTGTAAATTGGCGAGTAATTTCCTTACGTGACAGCTATTACTCGCTAAAAATCTTACAGACGCAGTTAAGTGAGAAATACAGTTTGAAAAAAAAACTTTAAAACCACACAATCTCGTCGGTGGGGTTTGCCGTTTTACTCACTCGGCTATTGCAGCCGGATGACGTCAATAGTCAAACATCAATCCTTAAACCAAATGGTATTTCAAATTGGTAGATCGAAATTTGCTTTTGAATGAATGATTATCTATTTTTAATTAATTTACATGTTCTTCCTAACTTCTGTTTTTTCGTACTTTTTGTCAAGAATTTTTCTTGAAATCCAAAGTACAAGTACTTTTTTTTTTTTTTTTTTTTTGTTTTTCATGTTTTTGTCTTTCTTTTTTCTTGTTGACCTTTTCCAGCTCAACTTGAAGGACAAATGTTAACATATAGCTCGTGCCTTAGCTGTTAACAATAATTAGTATTGTGGTTATTTTATTGAACTGTTAATGGTTTTTTAATCCAAATTTAGATATTTTAATTAGGCTTAATTTCATTGAATTTAATTTTCATTAAATTATTTTTATGAAGACAGGAATTTTACAACATGAAATTAATTAAAATTTTTTTTTAATTTTTTATTGATAATTTTTCATATTTTATATATTTATAAAAAAAATTTATTGTTTGTGTGTAATGAAAATTTTGGTTAATATTTTAACAAAATTACTGTGTCGACAAGTACAACACAAGTGACTGATTATGACATCTATGGTCGCATAATATTTCTTAGTGGGCGGCAAATTTGTATGAAAACTGTTACGTTATCGGTCGCTTGCATTGTCGATCGTCTTGTCGTGCTGAAAGTTGTTAGTGGACCGCAAATCAGCTGTTTGACGTTTAAAATGCAAGCGAACGATAGCGATCGACATCGGGGTCCAAGCTGTCAATGTTTTTCTTTAAATTCGAAGATGCCAATTAAGTAAATAATAACGAAACGTTTTTTATAAATATATGTAAATACATCATTTCTAATCAATGGGTTAATTATCATACATATGTATATCGGAATTGTAAATATTAACTTCAGCCGGCTAATGATTCTGTCAATAGTGTACCGCCGCTGCCTGTTTCCTCCGTGCATAGATTTCTGACACAGCTGTTGTCAGATGGTTTAACAGAGGAAAATAGAGAACGCCTAATTGAAATTTTGTCAGATGACTTTGCATCTGACTTTTACTGAAGCAATGATAAAATGATAGACGTGTATGTATTTTGCAGTGTAAAATTTGACAAGCTAGATGTAAAAAAGATTGCGTGTACATGTACCTCTGTACTCTTTAGGATTCACTTTAATGAAATTTCATCTTCCTAACATCCAATATTATAACTTGGCGTTAGTTTAAGGTACGATTTTGTCGGATACATATAAAAAAATATTTTTTATTGTAACTTAACTTAATCTTACCCGGTACGATTAACTTGCTTTACCGTTTTGCTCTCTTTAGTTTAAAACAAAGTTGTAATAGTGAAAAACTTTTTACACGTGGCACAAAATCCTACCTTTTAAATTAAGTTTGTGTTCTATAAATGTCTGTTTGACTGTTTGAAGATTGACTAGCACAGAAGGACACAGAGAGAAAAACCCCTTACTCAGCTGACAAAACACCTGACCATAAAAATGTGTTATGTTACCCATCGACTACACAATATTATTGAATTCTTTATTGACATTATTATTTTCATATTGATGCATACTATTCAATAAGTTGCGCAATATAAAAAAATATATGGCGCAAACTTTCATTATATATATGTAAATGTAAATAAAACCAACGCACACGTGTGCGTATTGTACAATGTTGCCAACACATTACTCAATACGTCTTTTTTCGCAATATCAATCGAAAGTTTTTTGATTTTATCCAATATATTGTGCAACCGACTAATATCCATAGAGGGAATGGAACTGACACCAATTTTTATATTCAATAGATTAAAGTAAAACACAACCTGTGTTCTTAAGTCTACTACAAAAAACGACACAGTCGTATACGACAAAGACAACCGGAATAAGGCTGATTACAATGTAGTATTATTTTAATAAAACAAATCTTAAAACTAAATTTAAGAACCAAATTTTAGAAAGTTCCAAAAAAATGTGTCACACCACCGGCAAATACTGTACTGTAATTCATTACTATTTCTACCTTTTGGTTCTTCATATTTCAGTTAAATGATTGGTTCTCCTCTCACTTATCTTTCTTTTTTGCACTTCTTTTTTTTTCTCAAATCCCAGGACCAGTCTGTTTTAACAATTGACACAAATTTTCTGTAGGGATTATATACGCACAGGCAATGTTATTGTGCAATATCAATTAAAGCCTAGTACTCTGTTCCAATTTGTGAAAAATGTTCAGCAACATCTATTATTTCATGCGAAAAATTTGACATGTATCAATGTTACCTATCTCGAGAGCTTGCACAATTTGACGTTTTTAATCTTTCAAAGTATGCGACATTGTTTCGCATATGTAAACAAAACCCACATGTATTTTACTAAAAAGTATTTTTTAAATAAAAAATTAAGTAAAAATAAAATTAAAAATTGATGAAAACCTGTTACCGGTTGTGTTTTTTATGTTTTGCAGTTCTCATTTTAATATAAAGTTTAAACTTTTTTCATTTGCTTAAAATTCCACGTGAAATTAGTGCAGCTTATATTATTTCGCAGTTGTAAAAAAAATGTTGCTAGAAACATTTCGCAACTTTTTCACAAATTAAACAGAGTACAACTCTATCAACCTTTTTTCATAGAAATTCCGCACAAGTTTTTTCATAAGGGTTTTGACAGTATTTCACGTGAAATGTTGAACAGAGTACTAGGCTTAATACACAATAATAATGCAAACATGTAGGACCTTTCGTAAGAAATGTGCTTACTTTGTTCTTGTTACTTCACACGTATGCAGTTTTGAGGGATAATTTTGAAAGACCTTGCATTCCACAGTGAGGTGAAATCTCAAAAAATGGAGATTAATTAAACTACTTATCCAATTTTAAAAATTCTTTCACTATTAGAATGCTACGTTATCACTGAGTGACATAGGCTACACATCTTTTGGAAAAGTGGGCGGTGCCACTCCCCCTATTAAAATTCACTCTAGCGGCCATAGTAATAGACCGATTGTCATGAAACTTTTCCAATGTTGTACTGTTGACCTGCTAATAGCCCTTGGATATACTTGGTTATGATTAGATAAAGGGGCGTGGCACCGCCCATATAACCTGAATCTTAGAATGGATATATCTCATGAACTATCAGAGGTATGAAGATGAGATTTGGTATATATGTTAATCGTACAGTATGAATTACATCCAAGGTTAAATAGGGCGGTGCCACGCCCCCTTTTAAAAGCTCTGGAAAAAAAAGTAATAAAATTTTTACATAGTAATCAATTTATTTTTAATATAATAACCTAGACGAAAGGGGGATTATTGTATCATATATGTAACTAAATTCGGGAATCAAAGTAGATATTTTAATTGTTCGATCATGTACGGATGTGTCTGGTGAGCGTTTTGTTCAAAAATATAAATAGCTTGTATATATTTATTATAAGACATGTGTTTCTGACCTGCTATTTAAAAATAAAATAATAATAATAAAAATAAAAAAATTAAAAATATGCCCGTCGTCATCTGTATCATGATTTGTGCCTTCTGGTGCCACGTTCGTCAAAACTGAAGGCGAAACTAATAGATCTACTACTGATTTTGGAAGTTGGTGGAATATTTTTTGCGCAATTTTGTTTTACCATTTTAATATGTCTCGATTGCAATCCTCCCGACTACATTTGCGAGAAAAATGTCTGTAGTTTTTAAAATCTTTGTTTCGGGCTTCCTGGGCTTCCTCAGACAGTTCACCGATCGGTAATAGCGTGTGCGAAATGTTTTCTGGGCCATGTATTAAAAACTTATGAAAGGTTGGAGGCACACGCAGAGAAAAAATATGTTTAAATTTGGTCACCTCCAACAAAACTATTTTTAGACAAAATTTTAAACATATTATGTTTAAATTTAACCATACTATTGTCACCGACAAACATATTATTGTTAAATTAGTCCTCCATCAAGAAGCCACAACCATATTATGGTTGCCTCTAAACATGTTATGGTTGAATATGACAATAATTTGTTTTTAAATTAACAATAGTATTTTCCTCTTTTCCAAGAGCAACATGTTATGGTTGAAAATCAACCATGCTATTATAAATGTTAAACATATTTTAGTTATTACTAACCAAAAGATGTTCGGAGGCAACCATAATATGGTTGTGCCTCCTTGATGGAGGACTAATTTAACAATAATATGTTTGTCGGTGACAATAGTATGGTTAAATTTAAACATAATATGTTTGCAATTCTCTTTAAAAATAGTTTTGTTGGAGGTGACCAAATTTAAACATATTTTTTTTCTGGGTGCATGTTAAACCACTTATACTTCTTTACAAAAAGTCGAGCTGTATTCTGAGCAAATATTTTAAATTTTTCTACATTGATATCATGACCACAAGATACGGCAATTAATATTGTGTGCATGTCCTTAATCAGCTCCAGATCTAGTTTCGTAATAATAATAATAATAATATAAAGCAAACAAAAGACAAGAACTGGTGTTCTTTGCTTGAGTGACTATTTTCACAATTAATTTAATAAAAAAAATTCGCGCAAAAACGCGCAACATATTATTACTGAATATGAAAGTCTAGGAACTGTAGTTTCTTAAAAATGAATATTCTACCGCCAATTAACACCATTCATATTTAAATATCCACGAATATTTTGAAAATAGCCAAAATTTAGGCACATTTTAAAAACAAATTTTAAAAATACTTCTACACAACTTTTGTTACCACGATTATTTTTAGAACAACGCTAAAATACCTGAGGTTGAAGATACCATAGTAAAAGTATTACTTTTGACTTGCGAAAAATTATATATTAAGCGTCGAAATATACCGAATTTCAATTAACACTATTGTGCGCGAATAGCTCAAAAATTACTTAACTTTAATACAATGCAGCTTGACAATTAAACAACATATGACATTGAAATTTTCAGTAGTGATGTAGAATTTTATATACTGTAATCGGTTACTAAACATTTTTGTAAAAAACAAATTTTCATTTTTCAATTAATATCCATTTTTGCGATTTCACCCCTCTGTGCGTTCTTCTACAATCGTGGGTTGTAAATGTTCGGTACTAAATTAAGAATGTTTCCCCATTTTCGTGCATATAAAAACTTGCCCTACAAAAAAATATATAAAGTAGAAAGTTTTGAGGTGCTTGTTCATAGTTATGCACAAGTTTAGTAGGTGTGTTCCATTTATGTAACGCAATAAAGTAATAAAGGTTTCTAAATAGTGAAAACAATTTAAATTTCATATTATTAAATAGAGTAATAAAGTTTTATTTTAAACAGAAAAAATCGATGAAAACATTAAAAGTAAATATTTTCCAGAAAAACTATTTTAGAACTTTTTTATTTAATTTATTTTTGTTTTTTTTTTGAGCCGTCCTAATAAATTTGCATAAATTTGTATGCACTCATGTAGTTACAAACAAATATTGCTTCAGTCACATAATATGATTGAAAGAAAAGTTTTAATAAGTTAAAAAAACATATCTGCATATTTGTTGATTTGTTTTTTACTTACAATTCTTTAACAAAAAATTGTTTTATAACCAGGAGAACATTATAATCATTTCGAAAATATAAGTTGGTATTTTTAATTTGTTTTGTTTTTTTGTATGTGTAAAAGTTTTTTATTCAAACTTTTCTAATAAAAGTTTAAACTCGTGTTCTATTAAACTATTAGGCAAATAAACGAAATACCAAAACAAATTTGAAAAAATATATTTTATAGAAATCGCTTTGTTGAAGTTAAGAATTGCAAAATGTTAAAGAAATGGAACACATTTACATAACTTTGTGGTAGACGTAACAAAACCTTAAGACGTACTGACCTGTAAAAAAAGTTTTGAAAATATTTTCAAAGTTACAACTTAAGTTTATTATTTAAGCCGAGTTTAAAAACGAAGCACAGTGCTCTGTCCCCATAAAGTGAATCGGCAAAACTAGGATTTTTATCGCAGAACGACAAAATTAGGTATACGGATACTCAGTGTGGCAACCCTGACAACCCTGATTTATACAGGCTTATTACGGTACACAAAAAATTATTTCAGATGAGCTTGCTTACATATATATATATTAAAACCATTACAATTTATTTTAAAGCTGGGAGTTGTAATAAAACAGGAAGTTCAAAAAGTATCTCATCATTTAGTAAAAAGTACCAAAAAAGTGTCAAGAATTACAAAAAGTATCACATTGTAAAAGTAGCAAAATAGTATGCAATCAGTAGAAAAAGTGCCAAATTGCTACTCTAGTAGCACCAACGGTGACGCTGCTTACGAATTTAGTATCAGCAGTGTGACCAGATCCTTATAAAATTTTAGAGCTAAATTTGGCATTAGACATGGCCAAAAAATGCTAAAAATGATTTTAAAAAATGATTAAAATAATGCTAAACTTTTTAAGGCTTTTTGTAAAAATTTTTTCAACAGTATGAGATTTTATTTGAAATTTAATGCATTTTAATGACTGGTTTTTAAACGAAATTGAAATGGTTATATTTAAACAAGTGGGTAGATTTTGGTAAAGGATCTGATACATATAAATATGAGATTAAATTTTAAATTTATGGGGCTATCAAACCCGTGATACATGCAACATTTAAGGGATTTTATATCTATGCTATACAAAATTTTTTAGATCAATTTATTTCTTATATTCAACATTTTTCATTTTTCGAATTTATTCTATGAGTTAAATTTCCCAATATTTATTTCTTATAGTTTAAAATAAGTAGAAGTTTGAAAACTATTATTTCTTCTTAGCAATATTTTATCTCAATACAAATTGAAATCTCTTTGTACTTTAATATCTTCAACATTTTTTATTTTTCGAATTTATTCTATGAGTTAAATTTCAGTTATGTATTTTATAAAGCTTTTTTTTTTTTGCAATAGTTCTATTCCTTAAATTTTTAGGAATGACTTTATACACCTACATCTTGTATATTCTTGTTACATTTACATTCTGCTGGTGTCTAATAATTGTAAATTTTTCTGTACATACAATATACTTCATTGCTATCCAACGGAAAGCTAAGGTAAAATGTTACAAGAAGATACAAGATAATAGTCTGGTAGTGTATAAAGTCATTCCTAAAAATTTAAGGAATAGAACTATTGCAAAAAAAAAGCTTTATAAAATACATAACTGAAATTTAACTCATAGAATAAATTCGAAAAATAAAAAATGTTGAATATAATAAAGTTGCTTATAAAAAGAAATAATTCCCAATATATACTTTAATATCGTAATATCAAAGGGCAAATAATTTTTACAATCTACAGAATGAGGGCATTTCAAATATTCCCTTTCTTAACATAAGAATTACCCATTTTCATACGAATTTTCATGTTTGGGTTCAATTTTTTTTAGCTGAAATTTATTTTAATTTTTAATGCTACATTTAGCTGCAAAAATGCCAAAATGGCCACACTGAGTATCAGTATACCTAATTTTGTCGTTCTGCGATAAAAATCCTAGTTTTGCCGATTCACTTTATGGGGACAGAGCACTGTGCTTCGTTTTTAAACTCGGTTGTCAGATTTTTTTCACCTTCGAGACCAGTTAGTTATACACCGAAAATCGCCAAAATTCGACAATTTTAATTTTCTTAAAATTTTTGTTATGAAAAATTCGCCAAAAATCGTAATATTTGATTTATATATAACATTTAAATAAACATTTTCATGGTTTATAGCTTATTTTATTCGTTATATACCTTGCTTCGATAATTTATAAACATGTAAAATATTTGCTTTTATAGTTTTTTTTTTTTGTAAGTTTTTTAAAACGTTTATTTTTTTGGATTTTTTTAAAACATTTACCCATAATTAGTATTGTGGTTATTTTATTGAACTGCTAATGGTTTTTAATCCAAATTTAGATATTTTTAATTAGGCTTAAGTTCATTGAATTTAATTTTCATTAAATTTTTTTTATGAAGACAGGAATTTTACAACATGAAATAAATTTAAATTTTTTATTGATAATTTTTCATTCTTGACTGCGCTGAGATTTGAACCCAGGCGTTCACGGACAGGACCCATTATTTTTTTTAATATCTCCGATACTGTTGAAAATAAAAAAAAACTATTGGTAAGATGCCTAAAAGGGAATTTAATTCCCAATCATTCGCTAGTAATAGCATCCAAATCGGACATATCGCTCCCAGGTCATGAGGAAATATACATCTTAGCATCACGTCCCCAACAATGAATAATACATAAAATTAACATTTGTCCTGCGATTTTCATGAAATATGCCGCATTTTATTCATACTCGTGGCTTTTAGATTAATGATTAAAATATCAAAATTTTGTCCTTATAACTTTTGTATGAATTTTTGAAAACAAAAATAGTACTAATTTTGCCAAAAATATATTGCCACTAATTTCTGAATAACTTCGAAGCAGTTGAAAATATAATAAAATTTATATGGATGACTCAAAGGCTTTTTGAAAACTAGACCTGATAGAACCAATCATTAAATAGATTTGGATTCAGCAGGCTAAGGTCAATCAAAATCACATAAATAAGTTTTTGCTTACATCTGATATATTTTTTTCTGGATATATTTTACCATTTAAAAATGTTATTGGAAATTTTAAATAAATTAAACAAAACACGTGCAATAACATTCTTTAATGTACTTCTTTCTATTTTAAAACATGTGTCGCCTTCTTTTTCTTAAATCACATTTTATTTTATTTATTTATTTATTTTTATTTTATTTTATTTTATTTTATTTTATTTTATTTTATTTATTTATTTAATCAATACAGTACAACAAGAACTAGTCTTATCTAATAGTACTGGGGAGATAATGGCACAATATAATTTTTGTTGGTAAAAAAATAAAATCACTTAATACTAATTTTAAGAAGCAAAAGAAATTTAAATTAGAAAGAATTGAAAAATATTAAATGAAATTAAAAAAATTATGATTTTTAAATTAAATAAGAAGAAAACATATAATATTACTCACATCAAATAAATAAAAGTTAAAACATTATGTATGTAAAAGCTATATAAATTTTGTTATCCTAAACGATTAAATATTGCAATTTTGAAATGCTTTGCATTGCTAATGATTTGAATATTAGGGGGAAGTTGGCGCCAAAGATTGATAGCAGTGTAGAAAAAATGTCTTTTCGATATATCTTTTCTAATGCGAAAGGTATTTACTTTGTTTCCTCGGTCAGACCTTGAGAAGATTATTCTATTGTATAGGTATTCAGGCTGTTTGGTGTAAATCACCTTATGAAAAAATAATAATATTCGAAGCTTTAACAGGCTATCAAATGGTATATTACATATTTCTCTAGAGTACTGTGAGATTCTGCTTCGCCTACTGCGGCCAAAAACATATCTGGCAATATTATTGTACGTTACATTAAGCCTTTTCATACTTAATGTATCACAGTTAGCGAATAGTTCACAACCGTACAAGAGCGTTGGCAATAAATATGTTTTAGCTAGTACCATTCGAATATCAAAAGGTGTATAATGTTGCGACATCCAAAGGTTTCTTAACATCGCATATGTTTTACCACATATAACATTTATGTGATTAGACCAGTCTAGTTTCCTGTTGAATATTACACCTAAATTTTTGGCAGTTTCATTTATTATGATTATAGATTCTCCGACCAGAATTGGTGGTAAAATAGTTGGCAACGATTCGGTTTTTCCAATTATCATAGCTTTTGATTTCTTTGCATTTATGGAGAGTCCATTGGCTGAAGCCCATTCTTTAACTCTATCTAGGTCATTATTGATCCCGTTAATGCAGTTATTAATATCAGACGGTTCACAACTAATAAAAAGTTGTACATCATCTGCATACATATGTATTCCACAAAAACTGAGTCGAGAAGGTAAGTCATTAGAATATAATACATATAATAGTGGACCAAGTATGGAACCCTGTGGTACACCTCTCGGAGTTGAGCAACTATAAGACTCATCAGTCCCATGACACACAGATTGGCTTCTGTCACACAGATTGGCTGGTGCCACTTTTTTTGTAAAAATCTCCATTTTTGGTACTTTTTTAAAATATCCAACGGTAACGCTGTGCGTAAGTTAAGTAAAATTTTAAGTTTGAGAACAATCTTCCATATTTTCTAAATTAAAAAATTTGATTCTTAGCCACAATTTATATCAGAATGTAGCCAAAACTAGTATATGTCTCTAAAGTTTCACATTTTAGCATTGTGGCAAATTTTGTTTCATTTGGTGCAAGGACATGCCTACCTTCCGTATATACTTTTTTTCAAAACTCTGTTTTAGCTGCATTTATGATAAGAATGCACTAAAAATTAATAAGTGATTCTAGAATAATGCGTTATGGATCTGTTGTAAATTTGGTTTCATTCGGTGCATACATTTCTATAAAAATTCGAAAATATGATGGTGGTATTAAGTAATATTAGAATTAAATGATATTGATTTTGTTTTCTTATTATAGCATTTTAAGCTTTTATCCGATTTCAGTCAAATATGGCTTAATATTTTTTTTTAAAGCAATGGACTATACAATAGAATTATAAAACTATGAATTTTGTTATTTACTGTGATACAAAACATCTTCCGATGTGACAATAATTGGTGATAAACAATAAAATTTTTATAAAATCTTGACTTTGATCCACTATAGCTCACGTATTTTCTATTAAATTAGCCACTATTCGACGCGCAATTTAGCATCGTTTGAAACCAGATATAATTAATTTTAATTAAACCAGCATTTGACTCTGGATGGCAGCTAAAAGAGAAGTATAAATAGAAAAACATAAATGTACCGTTATGAGATATACAGTGTCCAGTATAATTTAAGGTACCCCGACCGAATTAAGTTTGTTTATAATTTTTACAAAAAAAATATGTGGATACATTTTATTTGGTTACTATTTTTTTAATGTACTTATTCATATGGAACGATAAGCAAAAAAAAATATTTATGTTTACAATAAAACAAAAAAACTTTAAGCATGTGGGGAGAGGTGTACGCAAGCCCCCTCTTGACATCAGCAGCAGTGTGCTTGGGATCATTGTCCGGTTGAAAGTAATAATCATTACCAATTTTTAGACTTTCAGCTCATTGATTTAAATTATTCTTGAGAAAATTTAAATAAACTGTTTTATTTATTATTTCCTCTATGAACACCAAGTTACCCACACCTGCAGCTGGCATACTGCCACAAATCATTTTTCGTTGATAATTGGGGTATTTGACAAACGATTAAAACATATTTGTAGACAAATCGAAATGTTGTATATCTCTAAAATGTTTGCGCTACCTTGTGCTAAATTTAATCATTTAAGTGAGCATTTTGCAGCGTCAAGAAGGAATCGATGAAACATAAAGATTAAAGAGAATAAAACTTTCTTATTAGAATTTATTGAAAAATGATTAATTCTGTGGCATTTAGACCAAACAACTTATGTCGAGATAAGATAGCAAAAAAGTTTTTAAAAAACTCTGTAAAAAAATAATTTTTATCACATAATAAAATAAACCAAAATTAAAGAAAAATATCGTTTATAATACAAAATTTCGAAAACGTAAACAAAAAGGTTTTTGAAAGAAAATTCGTATGATTAACAACATTTATTTTTTAACTTTTAATATTTGACTTATGATGTTCTGTCAAAATGCCACAGAATTAGACCTGGGTCGTTTATTTATTTATGGAAAATGCGTATGTCCCAAGCCGATTGTGTTCTTTGTTTGGCTCTTAAAGCTTGCCAGTGTTATACGAGTATGTGGTAAGAAAATTAGGTAAGATTATGGCTTAAAACAATTGTAATGCAAAATCTGCACAATTTGCAAAAAAAACTTATTTTTTTAACAAAAAACTTCAAAACTGCTCAATGCTTAGAAAAACTGCAAAATGCAGATAAATCTGCTCATTTGGCAACGCTGGTTGTCATATAAAGCAGGGTTGCCAACTTAAAGTTATGAACCTCTAAGAAACACCAGATATTATAATAACACTTTTGACTTCATTCCACGTTTTATTTTTATTAATTAAAATAACAAATTCTTTGAATAATCTGAGCAATTTAGTCTTTTGGCTTTCTTTAGATATTTTTTTAGCACAAATTACACTTTTTAAATATAAATATTAACTTTTTCATTTCTTTTTTTTTTTTATTTTTGTATTGGTGTTTTTTAAAAATTTACATTAATTATTAAAACTTTCACAAACGTTAAAAAGGCGCTTCATGAAACGAGTCTCGCAAGTTTGCCCATTTGCACAAATATCAATTTTAAAGATTTCCTGAAAACCCTTATTATTACTGTGTTTTTCCGTGTCACTGAAGATGATTGTTTTGGTTTACTGAAAGATTTTACAAACACTGCAAAAAGGCCGCCTCGACTCCATTTATTGCTTAAGCCCTTTATACTTCAGTTCCCAGTCTCTCGAATACCTGCAGCGATGTTAACGTTATCCGTCTCATACTCCGTGGTTTTCAGATTTTCTTTTTGTTGTAAAAATAAATCTTATATTAAAGAATAAAATAAATTTTATTTTTTAAGTTAAAGCAAAATATTCTTATGTATGTTGGTACATGCCTGTCCATGTTTTACGACAACTTCTTCTTCCATTGACTGGGCGAATAGTTTTGCAAAGTAAGACTGCAATTCTACTGCCGGGAACTAGGTATTCGGGAATCTTATAAGCTTCCCGATTACTACAGCACGTTACAGGCGGAGATATTTGCGGCCAGTACTAGGAACTCGCACATATACTTTTTCATCGATAGTCAGGCGGCGATCAGGGCGATATCCGCTGAATATTCATACTCTTCTATCGTCCAGGAGTGTAGGGACTCGATAGATAGAAGGGTACGAGGGCAACGAGGAGGCGGACGAATTGGCGAAACGGGGGGTCCATACCATAGAGTGATGGCCATTGCGGCTCCAATTCGGAATATTAGGAGAGATACTGACTCTGCTTTACGGAGGAGATCAGAGGCGGTTTCGGAAAACACCGGAACGTGCAGGGTTTCCAAGGTAATGTGGGGATCCTATCATCTGGAGTCGACGAAAATTCTTCTGTCGCTATCGAGAAGGGACT
Organism: Pollenia amentaria; assembly: GCA_943735925.1. Classification (NCBI taxonomy): domain Eukaryota; kingdom Metazoa; phylum Arthropoda; class Insecta; order Diptera; family Polleniidae; genus Pollenia; species Pollenia amentaria. The sequence continues at coordinate 172,810,069 of OX031010.1, read as the reverse complement.
GCAGACTTCTGGTAGGTTTTATAACGGGTCACTGTTGGACTGCGGTATACGTCCAGAGGGCGTGGCGGCTGAATAGTGACAATTGTAGATTATGTGGGGTACCAGAGGAAAAAAAGACAGTGGAGCATATACTCTGTTACTGTCCGCCACTCGTGCGCTCCAGGGCGAACTGTCTGGGAGATCATTACTTCCAAGGTCTCGGGGAAATCTCTGGAATTTGGTTAATGGGACTCCTTGCATTCGTCAAGAGAGTGTGGGGTACTCTGAGTACCATCACATCGAAATGACCTTTCATCTTTCTGACTTTCTTCTGCGGGTTATCGTACAACGTGGTACCTATTTGGTCTATGCGGGGTCTTTGTGACCGGCCATTCTAACCTAACCTAAGACTGCAATTTTTTATTTTAAAAAGATTTGTTGCTAAAAGGTTTCTTTGAAACTTTCACTGAAAATTTGCGAAAAATTTCTTAAATATATTCTGTACATGACAAAGTTGCTAAAAAAAAGTGGTAAAAGTGTTGCTAAATGAACAAAAATCTGTGAATTTCTTTCAAATTTGGACGATTTTTTTTTTCTTTTTTTATAAAAAAAAATAAGTTAATTTATAATTTACAGCAAATTAAATGTTTCTTCTGAGAAACGTTACAAAAAAAAAACAGTAAAAGGTCGCAACAGAATTAAAAAAGTCGCAAAATTCGGTAACCCTCAGCCCTGCGGACTCCATTCTAATATATTCCTCTTTATAATAACTGGTGCTTTACGCAATGTGTAGCCTTTCTCAATCCATTTTCTTCTAACGATTTTCGGTTGATGAGTTCTTAATTTGTCTTTTTTCACAGCTCAGCGTGGGAGATAGATTTGGGGCCAACGTATTCGGCAAATAATGCGTGGGTATTTGTTGGTAAATATCTGCGGGTTTCTTGCTATACAGTTCTTTATTATCCACGTTTCACTGCCAATGAGTATTGAATATTCTAACTTTTGTTCTCACAGAGATCTCAGATGATCTAATTTAAATGACCAAAAGCAAATTTCAATTTACTTAATCTGCCAAGGACATATACAACTTTAAGGCTTGGAACAGAATAAAGTAGTTGTAGTAGTAGCTGAAGCCGACAACGAATGCGCAACAAAGTTCAAAATTTCGAACTTTGCGCTTCAACTGCAACGACTACTACAACTACGTATTCTGTTGACACTAGTTTTAAACTGTCGTTTTTAGCTTTTCACAGCTTGCAGCGCTATTCGTTACGTTGTACACAGCGACTATTCTGTTCCCCACTTAACTCATCTATCAAACAACATCATGTTTTCAAAATTTTTTTAAAATGTAGCCGTTTATCTTTTAATAGCGTTCGTTATTATTGGTAATAGATCTGTATAAAACTGTTGGTAAAAGATATAACATTTTCTAGAAATCAAATTAACAGCCTGGCCTCCGATATCGATCCCTATCGTTCGCTTGCGTTTTCAACGACAAACAGCTGATTTACGGCCACTAAAAATTTTCAGCACGACAAGTCGATCGACGATGCAAGCGACCGATAACGTAACAGTTTTCATAAAAATTTGCGGCCCACTAAGAAATATTATGCGACCAAAAATGTCATAATCAGTCACTTGTGTTGTAGTTGTCGACATAGTCATTTTGTTAAAATATTTACAGAATTTTCTTTACACACAAACACCAAATATTTTTTTTCATTATATTTCTTTAAACTGCCACCATTTATACAATTCTTAAGGCTTTTAAAATATTTTTTATAAAATTCTATTCTTTATTATTTGTTTACTGCTTTGTTTGTTTTTTGTTTACTCCTTTATCCTCTATTCTGATTTGGTTGTAGCCAGAGTTAATTTATATGTTTTGTCGATTTTTATTTCCGAACTAGCGTTTTATTTAGGGAACTGATAATTTGGCAATACAGCCATTTGACAATAAGTAAATGAATTATTGATGAAACAGAATTGAGTCTTCAACTTCAGGCAAAAATTCTTTAGCCAATAATTAAAACGTCGACCTTTACTGCAAATGTTCTCTCGTTTCTTCCGTTTTCTTTTGTTCTTTTTTTTCTTTGTTTACAAAATGTATGAAATTGAAGGAAAGTATGGTAGCATTGTTGGGAGAATAATTGTCTCTATGTGAGAGCATGAGAAAAAACGTTTTCAAAATAAAATTGAATTTATTTCTCGACCGCATTCACTGGCATAATTTTATGTCAAACTGTATGGAAAACATCGTTCAGCCCCAGTTCTGTTTCATCATTTTATTTCTCGACTGCATTCTCTGTCATAATTTTATGTCAAACTGTATGGAAAACATCGTTCAGCCCCAGTTCTGTTTCATCATTTACGTTAGACACGAAAAACCTGGCGACCGACAAGTCGATAGTTTGTGGGCTCCTTAAGGGAACGATAATGAGTGACTTGTTGTCGCTCCCTTAAATTGGAGATCACTCGTAAAACTGCTCTGATTGGGGAAGCAGCTCGCGCTCGTTGTCATTATTTCTTAAGGACAATCAGATCGTTCTTGCTTGTCTACTTTTCGTGCGTTTTGCGTATTGGTTAATGGCTTGGAGTCGTATAACTGCTCCGAGTTACAGTTTTTGCGGTTGTCAGTATTGACTATGTGCAATCGTTCGTAACCTCAATGTTTTAACGTGTTTGTCTGGGGGAGAGCTATTTATAACTCAACGTGACTGGTGGAGAACCATAAAAAACTCAGAAGTTTACTGGTGGAGACCAAAAATACTCTGGAGTGGATTCTGGTAGCTCTCGCCTTCCTATACAAAGGCTTAGGTCGAACGAGGACTTGTGAAGAAGTTGTCGATCGACATCGGGTTCCTGGCTGTTAGAAATAAATATTTCAGGGGTTGTAGTGCACCATCTTGAAAACAGGTCAAACCAGTCTCGAATTCGGTAAAAATTTATTATGCCAGGCCTCCTGAAGTCTTCGGATTTCTTGAGACTCACCAGCGTTCTCTTCTCACCTGGTGCCAGTGGAATCAGTAGCACCCGGTGACACGGCACCGGTCTGGCTTTTGGTTGAGGCTCCCGACGGCATAATCTCTTTTGTAAAGGAATGCTGAGTGAGTATTTTTCTTTGAATAAGGTGTCTTTGGCTTTGAGATAAGTTTTGTGATAAATACATTCTGTGTGGTAGTGAATGGTGATGATGGAAGGGGTCTCAACAACTAGATAAGACTAGCTTAGGCCTGGATTTCGAAAGCGGGCTAAGCTTGAAGTACCGGATGAGAGTGCGTTGGTGGAGTGTGGGTGTGCGATGAAGATTGAGCAGTCTGTTTTCTATTGAAGAAGGGTAGAGGAACTGGCTAAAAGATACTGAAATAAAAGTTCAATGAAAGGTTGAGTAATAGTGGTGCGTTGTTGGTGCGTGGTGGGTTCGATAGTGGGTGAGATTTGTATTTTGGAGTAAACAAGAGTCTGTAGGATGCTGAGGATGGCTACTATCAGAGAATATATTTTTCACACAATGATGCTTATTGACAAAGGGTGCATTTCTAAAGGGAATTTGTCCTAGAGGTTAACGTGGTGGCTGTGGTTGAATCCCAAAGTTCGTGGGGAAAGTGTTCCTGGGTGCCTCCGTAGGCTAGTGGATAGTGAGCTAGTCTATCAGTGCCGGTGTTGCGGGTTCGATTCTAAAAATACAGGTCTGCGTTACTATTTCTGGGATAATTCTTTTAGAGTATAGTCTGTAATTGTATTTGTAACTCTTAATAAATAAATAAAATATTTTCAATATTTTAGTTTTTGCGTTATCTCCTGCAGACAAGCGTAGAGCTTTGCGGGATAAGCATAAGAAAAATCGTATACGCACGCAGAGAAAAAAATACGTCTAAATATGGTCACCTCCAACAAAACTATTTTTAAAGAAAATTTTAAACATATTATGCTTAATTTAACCATATTGTTGTCGCCGACAACCATATTATTGTTAAATTAGTCCTCCATCAAGAAACCCCAACCATATTATGGTTGCCTCTAAAAATGTTTTGGCTAAATATGACAATAATTTGTTTTTAAATTAACAATAGTATTTTCCTCTTTTCGAAGAGCAACATTCTATGGTTGAAAATCAACCATGCTATTTTAAATGTTAAGCATATTTTAGTTATTATTAAACAAAACATGTTCGGAGGACTAATTTAACCATAATATGGCTGTCACTGACAATAATATGGTTAAAATAACCATAGTATGTTTACAATTTTATTTAAAAATAGTTTTGTTGGAGGTGACCATATTTAAGCATATTTTTTCTATGGGTGCAAAATCTTAAAAACAAACTTGCAATAAGAGCTTGTGGAGTTTCGGGCTGTGAGGACGGTTCGCCTCTGTTTGCTTAAGCTGTTCAACACATGCTGCTGGCTATTCCTTAAGCATTGGAGGTTAGATAGCGCCAGCTTCCTAAAAGGTTCACGTATCAAATATGTTATATGACGAAAACTAAAGACAAGTTATCAAAAAATGTAATGCCCTTTTTAACAGCTGACTAAAAATTTGTTCTTCAAAATTTAAACAAATAATTTGAAATTTGTTTATTGCATCAACAACAAAATAAATGACGAAATTCCAGTTTGTTCGAAAACAGTTCGTAAGTTAAAATTAGATATTAAATAACGTTGGCAAAACTGGTGGACGCTTAGTTGATAATTTAAATATAATAAGCATTTCATACTCAACAGATGACAAGGACGAATCGAATAATTGATTGATTGTCATTTCTGCACATGTAATGGATAATATGGTAATATCCATATTTTAACTTCTTCCTTTAAAAATGTTTGAACATACTTAAACATTTTCCTATGTTTTTTTTTCATTAGGTAAACATGAAAATACCGTTGCCAGATATACGATTTATAAACACCAAGTTTTAAAGATTTTTTTTTTATTTGAAGCCTTTTTATGAGAGCATTTTTATAACATTGAATCCACTTAGATTTTATTTAACTGACAACCTTCCATTAACAATGTAATGATTTCTTATGTCTTTCTATAAAATAAGAGAAAAAATATTTTTAAATGCTTAACTTTTTCACTGCCCTGATTCGAAGTGATTTTTTTCCAAACTTCGTCTGGAACCCCTATATATAAACAGATGTGACCTGTTTTACAGGGCATTATCAACAGTGTCGATTTATCCGAGGCGTAAAATGCTATTATTTATGCCATTATTAAGTGTGATTTTTTTAAAATAAAATATGCCACCCTTCACGAGAGCAAAACGTTTTTTTAAGAAATTAACACCAAATTGTATTTTTCTAAATAAGATGTCACCTTTTTTGTAGAAAAGAAAACACCATAATTCTGAACAAATTTTAAAATTTTAAATTTTTATGCGTTCGTTATTTAAGCTCTTACAACTTATCATAATTTTGAAATTTAAAGAAGCGATTACAACATAATAAATCCATCCTTTAAATTCAATATCCTCAACGTCAGAGTGAATGAGAGAGGGAAAGAGAGCGAATAAATGCGAGAAAAGCTACCCAACGTTTTCTTTAATGTTTTCGATAAACTCTGTTTTCTTCTGTTCTTCTCGTTTGGTTTTTCATAACTTATGTCTGGTTTTTCAATCATCTCCTTTTACGAGTCGTTTGTAAAGCCAGGTCAATATCATTGACTTTAATATCTTCCAAATTGGTACTGTGCATTATTAAACCAACTTCAATATGCTAATATTACTTATAACAAACAATTTCTTATGATTATGTCTACGACGAAGATGATGATGATGATGAAGCTGGAAATGGTAGCAAAACTACAGCTGATGATGTGTACCCTGGCAAAAGAAAATGTAGTTGCCTTCGAAACGAAAAAAGAGAAAAGAGGGGAACTTAAGCATTCAAGTGTATAATGCACAATTTATGCAAATTTCTCCCCAAATTTTTTTATAGTATATTGTAGAAAACAGTATGGGTCTCCTGCCACTTCTGGCTTGGTAGTTGTTTGTGTTTTCTTTTTTTGCAGTTCCATGCCACATCATCTCATCTCATCTACTACTTGCACTTGACAGTTTAATGTGGAAACATCTATTCTGGTTGGCTGGTACGAGTACGTTTGCTAACTGTTTTGCTTTCAAGACGAAATCAATTTTTCATATTTTAAAACAGTTTTATTGTGTCGAATACCACCATTTACACTGGCATCCAAATCGAATGAAATTTTTTTAAGGAAAATGGAGTGGAGAAATAAATAATTTTTTTTGGTTGGATTAAAAATATTGCCGAAAAATTTAGGATATCCTGAAGTAATTATCGGAGTTGTTGTTGTTGTAACAGCTCGACCTCAAAAACTAGCATGTATCAAATTTAGTTTATATTCTTCTTCTTCACTCTGTCTATCCAACTCAGCTAAGTCAAAGCCCTGTAGCTGTGCTACCTCACGTGGACGGGTCCATAAGGCCACTGTTTCTAGCTGGGTGGGTTTTCACTGCAGTTGCATAGGTGTCGTACGTCGTGTGGGCCTATTCCACATGCAGGGCAGAGGTCTGGGTTGGTACTATTTATTCTGGACTAGTACGAGTTTAGACTTGTGCACAATCCCGACCTCAGTTATGCCAGTATCACTCTGGTCCGACGTGGTAAGTCCCGTTCTTCGCTTGCAACCGGTGGGGGACGCCCATTCTCGGTGGCTATTCATTGCACTCTCTACCGACTCCCTACGAATTTCATTCAGAGCTACCCTGTATAAGGTGTTGCCTGCCATAGAGTCCAAGTGCTTTTGGATTTCATGCTCATACCAGCGAAGATCTTTCCTAACATGTAACGGTGGTGGGGGGGGGAGTCTAACTCCGTTAGATGGTGATTCGTATGCCCCTCCGATGACATCCCAGAAGGAACTGCTTTGTAAGCATTATGGTGTATAAGCACCAGCACAAGTATTTACCAGAGTCTACTATTTTGGTACATCAATCAATTCGTCAGTTGGATCTCTCCCTAACTTTCACAACTCCCAATCTTGAATAAAACCAATCAGTCTCTCTTGAGCTTGCACACACTTCCTTTGTTTTTCGCTTGTTGCTTGTACTCAATGTTACCATTTTAGTATATTTTTATGAATTTTTAAAACAGATATGTGACAGCGTATAGAGAAAGGGACCAGTAAGGTAAAAGGAACAGTAAAAACCAGCTACACAAAACAAGAGGTAGGGACGACCTACGCGTGTTTTCAAGGTTGACCAACACGTTCCTGACGTCATGAGATGTGTCGCTTTCAAATGAGACCAATACCAACACGCTCAGTGATGGTACACCAAAGATACACGTATTTAAATCTTTAAAATGGCTCTCCTGAACAAACCCCTTAGGTCCCTTTCTATTTTGCGCGTCACATAGGTGCAATTGTCTAAAATAGTGTGGATGTAATACAATACTTGACGTGCATTTACAAAAATAAAAGCAAAAAATGTTCATCTGGTGTAGTAATGCCACCTGTTTTTTTCATCATGCTTCAGTTTGTTTCACTATCAGACATTTCCTTTGCTTCATGAAAATCGCTTGTGTAAACGATGCTTTCTTAAAATAGTAACTCTATATTATGATTATAATGTTGTTGTTGTTAGTTATTTGACTAGAATATTATATCTTTATGATGAGTATTTTTGATAAACTTTTTTTGCATAAAACTTTTTGGCAATAAACAAAATTATTTGGCTACTGGCCAAAACAGCAAAAGCAAAACAAACTTTAACTGCTGGAGTCTTTAAGGAGATGGAGACGTTCACCAAACTCAGTACATTGAAGTTATTGAAAAAGTATTCACTTATATTGTAATATTTGTAGTAGGTTGTCTATTATCATCATAATTATTAACATATTTATTATTTGTATATACATATTGAAAAATAAGGATGCTAGACAAGTTTACGATTAAAAAAAAAATGTTTTTTTTTTCCTAATATACTTGTATATATATTTATTTGTAAATGTCTATAACCTGCGGTTAATATTGCTAAAATTATACTTTTAATTTTTTTTCTTTAATCTGCAAAAAAACCCTAATTACAAGACAATTTAGGAGAACGCTATGTCCCACTAAGGCCCACGATGACGATCGACAACTGAAGCGAGCGACAAGTCATTTATAATCGTTCTCATAAGTGACAAACTAACCATCGGTCGTCATGTTTTACGTTTCTAACGTTATCCATTTATTTATTGTCAAATGACTATATTGCCACATCAACTATTCCACAAATTAATCACTAGTTTGAAAATAAAAATTGGAGAAACATGTTAATTAAGCCATGAAAATACAGCTCTGTGCTATTCGGTTTACTACAAAAGGTGTGTGTGAAACGGTAGAAAAGTACTCATGGAATTAAACTTTTTACACTGTTGAGGTGAAAAAATTGCACTTGCGCTGGGGGCTAGTATAAATTTTGAGTTTTTTCTCGTCTTAGTACTTTGGCACACGAAGACCTTTCCATTTCAATATTGCAACAAAATACCTCTATCGACAAACACTACGCTAGTGGCTGCTTTTGAAATATGTTTGTCGTTGAAAAAGCAAGCGTGCAATAGTGGTCGACATCGTGGGTCAGGTAGTTAAGTCAATTAAACAAATAAAACTTTTTATTGTACACACACTCATAGAAAAATGCATTTTCATATTGATAATGCCCTAACATCAGAATTATGACATCAATGTTAATGCATCCTAAAATGTTGTTATATTTTATGCGTCATCTACGCTATGACTACATTGACCTCAATTCGATGCCACCTTTTGTGTGGCGTCATAACGCTAATGTATTTTTATGTCAGTACAGACACACTTTCATCAGTGCGATGACATAATATATCATATAATAATATATTACTAACATTATTTTCATGCTTAAAAAGTAAGATTAGAAGCAAAAATTCCCATATTCTATTTTTTAATTATTTATTTAACTAATTGAAAGTTATTCTGTTAGCAAAGGGCGGAATATAACAAAAGTGAAACAAACATGTGTAACGGATAAGTAAATAATTAAATTCTCTCAACTCGACTTAAGGTCAATAACAATGACTCAATTTGATGACAGTTTGTCATCGCACTGATGACATGCTTTATAAAACCGACTCCGAGTCGTCATTTCTGTGATGCCAATGTGTTAGCCCATTGATGACATAATTTAAATTTTTGACCCTGATGACCATTTAGCCAAGTGATGTTAGGGCTGACATCACAGTGATGCAAAGTGTGATGGGGTTAAAATCGAAGAAACTTGTCATAGTACTGATGTCAAAATACATCAGCGTTATGACGCCTTTTCTTTCAGCGCACTTATAAGACAGTATAAAAATACAAAATGCGTTTCATCGGTATTATTCAAAACTTAACAACGTTATTGTTCAATCGTATTTATTCTTAAAATCTAATGCATGTATTCATAAAAATATTTCAAATTAACAATAACCTACAAGACAAATTTTCTATGAACATTTTCCTTAATAAAGGGGTGTTAAATTTATTGATCGTTTATGAATACGGGGGTAAAACTCTAAAATGTGCTTGAATGAAATATTACTCAATTTCAGATTATGAAAATAAACAAAACGGAACGTTTCCACTGGTTTTGCACATTGCAGTGAGTAAAACATAAATAATAGTCTTGAATTGTAGCATTTGCAAAATGATAAAGAATATCTCTATTCTACAACAACAAAATATAGAGCAATGCACTTGCTACTCTTTTGTTAATATACAATACTTAAAACCAATAGCTTATATTTACTCGACGTATGCACCACTCAATTGCAAACCGACAGCTAAAGCTCAATGATACTATTTATCAATCAGCTGTGAATTTCTGGCTATTCGCCATCCGTTGTAAACTAAACCAAAGAGCTCATCTACAATTAAAAGAACATTATTGCCGTTGCATAATTTTGAAATCTCTAATGCACAAGATTTTAAAATGCGCTTATTACAAAGATATGGCCATATGGTTTTGTATTGTGTTTGCTTTTGAGAACAACTCGTACATTATTTTAAACATACGTAATTATAAAAGAAAACAAAGGAAGCAAAATTTAAAAGTTATAAGCAAAATCTCTTTGCAAACGTTTCCGGATTGATTTGCTCCTTCTAGCGATGTTTTTGTGTTTTGAGTTAGAATTAAAAGTGATTTTTTAGCAAAGAATATTTTTGTTTTTGTTTTTATTAGAGCTTATTTAAACTACAATAGTAGCAAAAAAACTAAACTAGTAAGAAAGTATAGTCGATCAAGCCAGGCCATATGATACCCTACACCACAGTTTTAAACACAAATTGGGATCCATGGGCAATCATGGACCCGCCAGATCATAATTATGTTATGAGGTTAGGATTCATAAAATTCTGAGTGTTCGGAATATTTAAATGCAATTTAAAAGTATGACAAAATTTAATTTTTTTTTCCAGAGAGAGCGGGGAGATTTCTCCCAACGGAGACGGTACCGCGACCAAACCAGGTCTATTGTACCCACCCCCCTTTAGTTGGCCAAAAGACCCTCTGCCTCCCAGAGAAACCCAAGAAGGTATTTTGCCGGTATTGCACCGACTCGGGACGCGCCCATCGTACCGTGACCCAAGTGTCTCCTTCTGGCCCACGCCAGCGCCGGGCAGTCACACAGTAGGTGCCTTGTGGTCTCGTCCTCCTCACGGCATAGTCTACATTACTGGTCCTCTGCCAGGCCCATCCGAAACAGGTGGTGCTTGACCGTATGGTGGCCCGTCAAATAAGCCACCAACAGTCGTAATTCTCGTCTGCTGAGATCCCTTGTCACCAATGTACTCCCGGGAAATATAAACATGACAAAATTTCATTAGGGTAGGGGCAAAACTGACTACAGGTCCCAAACGCCTGCTCATTAATCGCTTTGAGACGAGCCAATGATATTTAGATAATATTCGGCACAAAGAACTAAATGAATCTTTCTGCATATTTTAAGAAAATAAAAACAAAATTTTGTGTGAGAAATTGTATTCAAGCAGCAATAAAATACGAAAATATGGTTTTGTTTTGAAAAAAAAAAAAACAGGTTTCTAACCTGTTTTTTCCATTATTGTCCTTGGGTCCCAAAAAAGGTACGCTCTTGAAAATGTTGTCTGCATATACAGTGATGTAGGGTACCAATTGGTCGAGCTTGACCAACAATACTTTCTAACTTTTATTAATTTTTTGAAATGGTTCCGGTGGACGTCAAGCTGCGTAGAGCCAGGAATACCAATAATCTGTTAATCCATTTGGAAGTGACATTAAGTGCATACAACAGGACATACATTATTTCAATGGTGAAAAAAAAATTTTGAAAAAGCATTATTTATCAAAATGATATAGTCAATTAGCCATCAATGTCGTGCAAGTTACGCCTATAGATTATTGTCTTGAAAGTTACGTAAAGTTATTAGCAACTTTTGACGTCAGTGTTATGCCATTTACTATAGTTTATTGCTAAAACTTAAATCTGTTTATAATGGTTGGTATATGTAGTTTATGAAGTTGAAACAACACCCTCTGAACACATTAAGAAAACTTTTCCAATTATTCACACTTTAAAAATGGAAAATCGTTTAAAGTGAATGAATTGATTTAGATTTTTTTCGTCCCTCTTTTGGACGGTTTATATTTCGAGATTTTTTTTTTTTATTTTGAAAAATGACTTCGCTTAAAGAAACCGTAGCAAAACACCATGTACGAGCATGTTGACATTTTGGTATCATCGCTTGGAAGAATAAGCAAGAAATCTACTTTTTTCACTTTCAGATACACACATTCGCACATGTAATGTCATGTCATGAGTACAATAATAACAAGCATCACTAATACCCACTCAAAATAAAATACTCAGATAAACCCATGTGAAGGAGGTAGGGTTGAAAAGTTGTTTTGTAATAGAGATTAGAGTGAAATCGTTGCCGAATCTTTGCTACTCAACCACATTGTAGATACTGTACAACAGCCCCTTTCCGAGGTAGACATTTATGTAAACGTTTATCGAACAATGGACCAAATCTTAAAGATACCAAACAATATAATATTTGTTATATGCCAACAAAAAATTTTAATTTCTCAACCGATTTCAACAAATGACATCTCATTTTACTCAGAAAAATACTGTCTTTAATATAATTGTTGTCTTTAAACTAAATTCGGAAAAAAGTCTCGTAGAAATGTTAAAAGTTTAAAAAAAATTAAAAATTTTCCATATAATTGAAAAAATCTATTCATATTTGTGCTAATATTGTATGAAAAGAATATATATTGAAAAATAACAATTATTTTGCTTTCAAAAACCGTTTGAATTTGAAAAATCGGTTAATAAATAAAAAAGTTATAAATGTTTAAAAGTAGCAGCCTCAAAAAAATTTATTTGCTCAATAAATCGGGAATTTGGAGGTATATTGAAACTTTTAAGACCGGATTCGTAACATGCTCACCAACACCTTTAACGCACACTAGGTCATTTCAGAAGTGCTTTTCGAGTGTAGCTCAGTGTAATCAAACAAAGTATAAAAGAAAGTTAAATTAGTGCCAAGTAAAATAAACAAACAATAACCATAAAATAATGGATATGTTGACGGTCGCTGTGCATTTATTTTTGGTTGCTTGCGAGGAAGATGATGATGGTGTGCCCTTAAATCGCAAACAATTACGGGATGCATTTAATGTCCTGGATATGCCCACCAGCTAGTAAGTTTATTCAAAAATGTTGCTATAGATTATTGCAAGGGTTTACATTTATGGTTTTATTAGATTTATTGCAAATTTTCGAGTTTGCAAGCAAATTTTTCGAAATATTGCTTAAAGATCTGAAGCACAAAGAGCCTGGTCATTTCGAAGTAACCGTGTTCGTGGGGATATACAAATTGCAACTGAAAGGTGGCCAAATGACGTTTATTTTTTGGCTAATACTTTTCGATTGCTGGTTCGAAAAAAATGTATTTGCTCCAAACACTAGCGCTCCTCTCGCAAGCTCAGAACTTGCCACCATTTATTCGACTGATGTTTGCAGTTGCTGCATTGTCGACTTTTTCAAACTGTATATTTAACATACAGATACAGAATCAGGTACAGGTAATATTCGGTGCAGAGAATTTATCTTTATTTACAAAAAAAAAAAAAAAAAAAAAGAATATGAAAATGTGAATTATAAGTAAACTATTGAATAAGTTAAGAGAATATCATTGAAGCACTTTGTGATAAACAATATTTTTCGTTTTATTGTCAGGTGCGAAAATGAACAAAGAGGATGGCTTTCCGACACGGGAACATGCGACATAGAGTTGACCGTGTGAAAAACAGTCGTTCTCCAAATTTAGGACACAAACACTCAATGAAATCACATCAATTTAGAAAAGTCCGTCGGCTCATGCACAACTACTTTACTAAAGACCATAGCATGATCAAATGATATAATTTATTTTGAGTAATTTTCAATGGTGCCGCCTATCGGTAATTGGTCATACCAACCTAGAAACCTTTGTATGCTAATGCTCAACAGCTGTGCTAAAGATCATAGCATGATCAAATGCACAGTTTATGATTTAACTCATTTCGAGTTATTTTCAGTGGCGCCACCTGTCTGAAATTGGTCATATCAACTTATAAACCTTCGCCGGCTCATGCGCAACAACTTTACTAAAGATCATAGCATCGTCAAATGCAGAGTTTACGATTTAATTCATACTGAGTAATTTTCAATGGCGCCACCTATTTTAGATTTTTTTGATATTCTTCTTACTTGGTCAGAGACCATTCCGAATTGGTACGAACCATCGATATCGGTCCAGCCGTTCTTTAGTTATAAACGTAGTAACTAACGCCACTTTCTTTTATATATACACCCAGAGAAAAAATATGTTTAAATATGGTCACCTCCAACAAAACTATTTTTAAATAAAATTGTAAACATACTATGGTTATTTTAACCATATTATTGTCACCGACAACCATATTACGGTTAAATTAGTCCTCCATCAAGAAGGCACAACCGTATTATGGTTGCCTCCGAACATGTTTTGTTTAATAATAACTAAAATATGTTTAACATTTAAAATAGCATGGTTGATTTTCAACCATAGAATGTTGCTTTTGGAAAAGGGGAAAATACTATTGTTAATTTAAGAACAAATTATTGTAATATTTAACCATAACAAGTTTAGATGCAATCATAGTATGTTTGTGGCTTCTTGATGGAGGACTAATTGAACAATATTATGGTTGTCGGTGACAATAATATGGTTAAACTAAACATAATATGTTTAAAATTTTCTTTAAAAATAGTTTTGTTGGAGGTGACCATATTTAAACATATTTTTTCTCTGCGTGTATAGATAGATAACTCTTAAAAATGTCTTGTTTTTTAATTTTTTTAAATTCAACGATTCGACAACAAAACAACAAGTGAGTTATCTTGAAATTTGTGTTCGCAATCTTGGCAATACCTTCGATATTGATAAAGCGTTTTTTGTATGAAAGTACTTACGTTTTCTTTCGAGTTGTCGTTCAAACGAATTTTCCTATAGAATAGAAGTAGTCGAACCCAAATCAGTTTTCGATCGCTTAAAATGCGATCGAAGTCGTTCTTTCGAAATCGTCGAACTGGCCATTAATTATTCATCTTAATTCATTTAATAAAAATTTTAATAGAATCTTACAAAGTTTGCTTTATTCAATTACTATATTGATTATTTTTTTTATTAAGTTTGATTTGAGAAAAATATAGATTTTATTTTAACTATTTTTCAATTGAATTAATTAACACATTCACAGAAAAAAGTGTTTTTTTCAATTAAAAAAATGGTTTCAAAAGTATTTAAATTTAAATAATGTGATAATTGAATCAATTATTTTTTTAGTTGAAAGAAAATTAAAAATTTAATTTTGATTTAACTAACATTTTAGTTGTTTTGAAATAAATTTTCAATTAAAATTTTAATTAAGTAACAAAAAATCTTAATTGACTTATTTCGTTTAAAATAAAATAATTTAAACATGTAGAATTGTTGTTGGGAATTGTCAATATTTATTTAAATTAATTAACACATTGTTTGAAATGGCAAAGGTTATTGATCACTTTTTTAATGAAAATTAAAAATATCGTTTATTGAAAAAATTTTTTCAAAATTTAAAAATTTTTAGTAATCAATATAATCATTTTGGTAATTGGTGCAAAATCAACAACTTGTTTGCTTGATATTATGAATTTGGAATAAATTTGGTGATTGGAGAAATTTAATAATTTTTTTCTGTGTTGTCTATTAAATTAATCATTATTTACGATAATATTAAATGAATTATAAAACACTTGTTTGTAAACCTGTTTTAAAGACTTTTTTTAATAACTAATTATAAAAAGCATTTATCTTTAATCCCGAGTCCTGAAAAATTCCGATATCTCGAAAAATCTTGAATCCCGAGATTTGCGAAAACCAGTCCCGATTAACTTCCCTAATATGTATACAGTCTTAAGCCTATAGTACACGGCATGTAAAAATACACATGCGCATGTGGTTCTGACGTAATTTTGACGTCATCACACAACACGCAATGTTTATTGTGGCTTCGCATTGACGTCAAAATTACGTCAGAACCACATGCGCATGTGTCTTTTTACATGCCGTGTACTATAGGCTTTAGAATTTCACGAGTATGAAAAAAAAAATTATATAAAATCAACATGCAATAATTTTTTTGTAAGTGGGTATACAAATCGAAGTCGAGAATAGTTTTTCATATACAAAGTGATCAGGTTTGCCGGTCGTAAGAACTACCACTGTGGTATAGCAGGGTGTCTCAAACAACAATTATCCTTAACTTGTGGTCAAACCAAAGCCATTTTAAAATTTTGTTGGAACTTGCATATTAATTACTTTTTTTAATTTTACTCAGCTGTGGGTTATAATATTATACCCCATTATATATTAAAGCTCTACACGATTCCTGACTTCTTTTTTGAAAACGCGTTATATAATCTTTACACACATCTCAAACAGTTCCCTCTACGAATCATATCAGGGATTCAAAATGCGCTCGTCGAGGATTAAAAGCACTTTTCATGAGATTCCCAGTAGACTTATACATGAATGCTAATAAAAGTCCAAAAAAATGCTCCCTACTATTTGAAATTTGTGATATTTATGTATAAGAGCAATTTAGTATTTTAAAAAAAATTTCAGATTGACCTAGTACAAGAGCACACATACATGCATACATACACTTTCCTACAAGGAATATGTTGGTTTCTCATGTTGACAAAACGTTAAAAACACACAGGCTCATTAATCAACCCGACTACAAGATGAAAATGCCAACGACTAAAAAAAGGAAAAACGACAAAAAAAACGTATACCGACCAAAACTTAAAGTTTAACAACAAAAAAGCAAAATTAAGACTATAAAAAATTAAGAAAAATTCTTCAAATAAAAAAAAAAAAAAACAAAATAAAATCATGTGTGTTTTTCAAAAAGTCATCAGTAAAACTATTTGGATTAAATCCTCCTCAAAAAGAAATCCACAAGACATGCTGGTTATTGACAGGGATAAATTGTTGGTTGGTTGTGTAACAAAACGAAAATTCGTTTAAATTCTCTTTTCTTTATTTTTCCATTATCCTGATGTGATTTCATAATATCAACAATAATAGCGATGAAATTAATGTAGAGATATTTGTTGTTCAATGACCATTTTGGCTAAAATATTTTCGAGTATTTAGTGCTCGAAGAACTGGAGAAGAAAATTCATGTCGTTTGATTTATTGTTCAATTTAACAAAATGGTCGGTCATGTTTACTTTGAGGGGAAATAAATAAAAATAAAAGCAAATGATTGTATAATAATGATGGGAAATAATTTATAAATAACATACATGTTAAGATTAAATGTATCCTCTAAGGAGCTGTCAGTCAAACTTTATTCATGGATGTCAATGACATTTTTTTTTATATTATTGAGCAAAACGTTTTAACAAAACTTTTACATACTGATGTACATAAATTTGTTTTTATGAACATATATCGAATTTAAGTTAAAAAATTAAAGATTCAACTATACCCCAGGCGAATTCAGGTATCAGTTAGCCGCAATATTTCAACAATAGTGAAGTTGTTGTTACTTTTGCTACTTGAAAATATCAAACTCCTTAACAAATTGTAAACAAAACATGTTTTTTGACATTTTCAAGAAACGAATAGCTATAACCAGCTGATCGACTGAATACACTTGATGCATGAATTCGGCTTGAATTTACCTTAATCTTAAATAGTTGACTAATAAGTCAACCATTTCTATTTTTTTAAAAGCTGCTTGATGGTCTTTTGTAAGCGATCAGCCTGATCAACACTAATGTCAATTTAAAAAAAAGCCATCAAATCGCACATAAAAGTAGCCGCTTTATTTTACGTTTAGCCTCTTAAAGTATGTTCACGCCTTAAACCGAAATAATACGCTAAAATAAGATAATTGAAAGGTTAATTTTATGCCATTATATGAATTCGAGTATAAGTGCGCGGCCGGTGGTGTGGATGTACTGGAATCTGGGCTCATTATCATCGATCAGACTTGCAATTTTTATTCCTGCAATTTTTAAAAACTCTTCTTTAAAATTGCATTAGTATCCAGATTATAAAATTTTAGTTTTGCAATTTTTGTATTTTTATCTTGTCTTTCCTCTTCTCCTTTTTATATTTTGCATAGAAATACAAATACAACTACAGCCAACTTCAAGTTAAAAACCGTGAGAATAACAAAACAAAACGGAATTGCAGAGTACATTAAACTGAGTGATTCTCACCAATAGTTTACCCGTCTCAACATTAAACCCAAGACTTGCTGCAACAAAAATTGCAAGTCTGGACGATGGCATGGCCTCCTAAGGTTCATCTTCGTTATCCGAGAGACCAGAAAACGGTGTTTCTTGACACTTCCGAACTTTCCTATCTGATTCAGATCTAAGTATCTACCGTTTGATATTTTAAGTGTTCGAATATTAATATAATGTAACGGGATCGGAAATTATGGAATATTCTTCAAACTGGAGCTGGAGATCTTAAACTACAGCTACGAAGGTCTGCCAAACCGTAGACGTGAATTTTGAACTGTTTTTTTACCACGTAAACAAATTATTATTCGATAGAATAACAGAAACTTATAATAAGGAAATAAAAACGTTATAAACTCTGTTATTAAAACTTGTAAATTTAATGTCAACAAAAATCATTTAGCTTATGCAAATCCGATTTTTAATCGCTTATATCGCTGTTAATCGTTTTTAATCGCTGTATAAATAATTAAACACCAGTTTTATTTCTTAATTAAAAAGATTTTCGAATAAGACGCACAATAAGTTATATTTAGTCAATTCACAAGGTATCCTAACATGTCATATTGTCAAAATGTCCTAATATTTCACAATGGTTTAAAAATATTGTTGTTGGTTTGTTAACAAAAAGTGTCTTAAATAAATAGAACGTTGCTTGCTGTGTTTATTGTGCTGTCGTAATTAATCAGAAAAGACCAGCGCTGAGCGGCTGAGCCGTACAACAATATTTTTAAACCATTGTGAAATATTAGGACATTTTGACAATATGACATGTTAGGATACCTTGTGAATTGACTAATTGAAAAACCCTAAATCTAAAACCTGCTAGAATTTCCCCTTACATCCAAAACAATTCCAAATCAATTTTTGGATTTTTTTTTAGCCAAATATTTGTTTTTGCATAAACGCATTTTTATTTATTTTGAATCCATAGATAAGTCATAAGGATGTAAATATCTAAAATTAAAAAAGATGGGCTAACGCAAAAGTTTCTAGTGAAAAGAACATTATTATATATAATAAATAATAAAGCCTCCCTAAAGTTTTGGTTTGTAGAGCTGTTAGTTTTACTCATATATATTCCAAGTTCTTATTTTTCATTCGACTACGCCACTGTTTTAGATATTGTGTCAGAATTGAAATACACATCTTGAAAATATGAATTTATTATTTGCGATTCCACTCACAAAATGATTCTTGAGTTAAAGAGTACATAAAGATATAGTTTCAATTTGTTTGGATCTTTTTGAAATTGTATAAATAAGTTATTTAAGAATATTTACAACTTTGATTCTTATTTAGAAGTTTAAAGTCCAAGTGTCAACCCAGTCAAAAAATTCAAGGTTTCCGGCAGCAAAAAAAGTGCAAGAACGCTGATATTATATATTACTTAGAAGCAGCAGAGATGCGGAAACCATTGAAGTGAATTTTTAATTTAAGTAAATAAAAAAGATTTAACAACTTCGCATTATCCCCTATAAGTAAGCAGCTTGTAAGTGATTAATTCAACTTGTTTGGGTGATTCGCAAGGTGTGCTATCAAGTCATATCGTCATAATGTTCTAAATAATATTTTGCAATTGTTTAAAAAAAATATTGTTGTGTTTCAAACAAAGAAAATATTTTAATGCTGTGTTCATTGATTCGTCTTAACTGTACAGTAGAAATCTAAATTATAAGAGTTTGGCCACAGCAGTCATATATATTTCTTGTAATTATTTTAAGACATATGACTTTACAACTTTATGAATACCTTGTAAGTCCCCCAATTATTTTAAAGAAAAAATTTACGAACACATTTCTAACTGCTTCTGGTAATCCCTTACATAGAAGCAGGTTGTATGTAGAGTTTGTTCCCGGGAAATCCCGGGACGGGAATTCAATTCAATTGTTTTTAATTCCCGCTTTCCCGGGAATTAGTTGC
This sequence comes from Pollenia amentaria, assembly GCA_943735925.1. Lineage (NCBI taxonomy): Eukaryota > Metazoa > Arthropoda > Insecta > Diptera > Polleniidae > Pollenia > Pollenia amentaria. The sequence continues at coordinate 172,790,327 of OX031010.1, read as the reverse complement.
GGGATTCCCGGGAAATTTTGAAGAACATCTTTTTTAATACTTTAGTATATCTATGTCGGACTAGTGCCTCTAGTAGTTTAATCCAACTTAATTTCACCACAATATTTAAATCTACTACAGTTTAAGGCGTATTAAGCTCATTTTTAAGAATGGGCTTTGTATAGGGCCTATGATAATTAAAGGGGTATCTTCACGAAATTTTATTACTTGTCTTAGCCCACTGAAGTGTAAATTTAACAATAATATTATAAGGTCTTGCGGCTAAGGGCGTAGTTAAGTGTTTTCCTAGATTGTGCTATATTGCACCACAAAAGCAGTATTCGTTACGCTTTTAGCCATTCTTACATGATTTACGAGATTGGTCTAAACATGGAGCCGTAGGTAAAATATGGACCGACAGTCACGAAATTTGGTGGCTTATAAAACGAATTTGTGAGAATTTAATGACAAATTTATGTGAGTTTTTGTTGAGTTTTCAGGGAGGTAGTTCCACATTTGGGTGCATAACTATTTCCCTACTGAAGCGATTCTGCTGGAATTCACTCCCAAACAGGCTAGAAGATCTAGAAACAATTTGACACCCATTGGACTAAATCGGCCTAGAATTAATGAAGGATTCACAATAATATTAAAAAAAGATTCACATGGAATGATAAACTTAGTATACCTTCATACACCACTGCTAAAGAAAATTTCTCCTTCCTGCTGAATTTGTTAAACGGTTAAATTGTTTTAGAATTCCTATTTCGTAATGTTGTGCTTTCAGTTCCTAATCGCCCTTTCAGAAATTTTATTCCACCAAGACTTCAATACTATCATTCTAATTATTCAAATGAGCTCTGAATATTGATTTCTATGATCCTATTGGCATCAAAATAACCTCTTAAGTATCTTAAAATTACTTTAATCTTAAATTGTTTACGTTTTTGTAATATAATAGATACTAGATTTAATTATTTTAAGCATAATAGCTAGTAAGAAATATGAGTTTCACTGGAGAAATAAGTAAATAAATAAATAAAAAAATTTGGGCGGGAATCCCGGGATCCCGGGAATTTGATATTTATTTCCCGCTTTTCCGGGAATCCAAAAAGTGCGGGAATAAAAAACTCTTGTTGTATGGCAATGGTTTAGAAATGTGCTTACGATTATTCCCAAAATATTACCGAACATAAGAATTAAGTTTTTTTTAATGTGCAATCAGCCATAAAATTGTTTTTTTTTTAGTAGAGAGAAAATAATAGTGCATCCAAGTTGGAATTTGTTATATAAAAATCATGCTTCTTGTAAGCAGGTTTGTAAGGGGATATTGTGCTTCTCTCCCTTACAATCTGCTTACCAGTTAGCTCCATTTTTTACTGGGATGGTGGAAGTTGGCAAATAAAGTTATAGCGTCCGATTTATCGTGTCTGATTTAGCGACACTGGCATCTCTAATTTCACAACCATTCTTCTTCATGAAGTTTTCAATAATTTAATTAATTCGAATATTTCAAAGAGTCTACCAATATATTAAAAACAATTAACCCAAAATACCAAATTATATTTTCCTTTTACGAAAACAATTCACATACAAACTAATTCTTTCACTCTATTAAGGATATAAAAAAAATAGATTTTTCTCTGGCAATAACAATTGCATACTTTGCAACCTCCTTCCAGATACAAGTGGGGGAAGTAAAAACACAAGAAAAATTGCGCAACATAATAAACAGGAAAGCGGAACTGAGTAAAACGAACACTCACTGAACACAGCATCAATAACAATTATCAACCTTGTAAAGCAATAAAATAAAACTCTAATACATAAACAACAGATGTTGTTCTACTCGTGTGGACTACTTACACATTCTTACAAGGGCTTCTTTATGCGAGCATTCATGTTTAATGAACGGTACATTTTACAAGCATCAGATGTTGCACTACAAAACATATGGACGAATGTGCTGCCTCTGCACTCGTACAAGTATTAAAAGCGTAAAATCGATTAACACATCATTCACAAATAGAGAAAAAAGCACTAGTAACGGGAACAGATATTTAAAGAGATGACAACTTAAAATATTAGAGCCAGGAATCCTGAGTGGATAATTCAAGTTGCATTTGTTGGAGAAAAATTAAAGCTTGCAACAAGACTTTTTTCTCGGTACAGAAATAAGCTTGAAGGCGCTATCAGCGTTACAGTTTTGGTTACTTCTAGCCAACATATTTTTTTAGTTTGTACTAGCCACACTTTAAGAAGATAAAGGACACACAAGAAATGCCATAGACTGGAACCCGCAAAGAAATCGAAGAAGAGGACGCCCAGCTTATACGTGGATAAGGAAAATCGATGTAGAAGTGGGCAGAATAGGTAAAACCTGGAGAAAATTGAGAGCGTTAGCACAGGACAGGAATATGTTCAACTACTTCATTGAGGCTTTATGCTCCTTATAGGATCAATGGGAACATATGTGCGTATATGTATATATAAAATAATCTTTTACCTGTTTAACGGCTTAAATTAAACGGGTCGGCAAAAAAAAACAACATAATTCGGGAGAAAGAACTTTGTTATGTGATTTTAATTGCCTTTAATGCGCTGAGTCCAAATCTGTGCAGAGATTGATTCTATCATGTCTAGTCTTTTTATGGGCTTGAATAATATTTTGTCCGAAGATTGTGCTAATACATTTCATCATAACTTGAAAACGATTTGTCCGATTTTGATCAAAACCCATACAAATTATTAGTAATAAAAGGAATAACTGCGAAACAGTTGAAAATAAAAAAATATTATTTGGATGACTTAACCCTGCCTTTACACATGCAAGTAATTACTTGCAAGTAGTTTATATGTATTATCAACGAAAATGTCGAAGAAATAGCCGAAAGTCTTGCAAGTAGCTCGAGTGTTTACACAGTCAGTTGTAAGTTTATTTTTCAAATGTTCTCGAAGCGAAAACATCTTATGAAAAAAGCTTCATTTTTGTGTTAAAAAAAACCTTATCATGTTAATGTTATCACGAAATTTATTTAATAATATTAAATATAAATAGTTTAATTATTTCTTTATTTTATTTTTGGTCCATCTTGATGAAAAAATTATGTTTATTTTTAAAATATGTGAATCCAGTATTGCCCTAGTTACCGATATCATAAAATTTCTGAGAAAATATTTTGATTAACAATTTTTTTTTTAAATACTTGCAATTTTTGTTTTAAAATACCACTTTGTAGTAGTGTTTTTTTATTATGTTTTTATTTTTAAAAACACACAGAAAATCAACTATAAACATAATTTTTATATTACTAATTACATACTAGTAAATTGATACCAAAGGCATCCATGGTAACACTGTTTCTTTATTTGTCATTTTACTTGCTGCAAGTGTCAAAAATTTACTTGCAAGCAAATTCTCTTGCAAGTTGGGCTGTAAGTACGAAAAATGTGATGGTGTTTGTAAAAATGTGTGAGTGTATTGAGTTTTTCGAACTTGCACTTGCATGTGTAAATGACGGGTACGGGAAATAAGTTACTTAACCTTGGTTCTCAAGAGGGATAATTAAGAAGCTTATCATGTTTAAGCTGGGAGCTGTTGCATCATTAAAATGTTAACGATATTCTCTTTGGGATGTAACAAGTGGTCCTCCGAAAACATAATAAAATTTAACAAATTTTACACATTGACTTGCATTGAGAATGATGACATTATAAAATTTTATTAAATTGTTTATTGTTTTAAATAAATTTACAACTGTAAAAAAAAAAAAGTTATAAGCATTTTTAATCAGTCATTCGAAAAAGGAAAATAGCTTGAGCTAACGATTAGACCTTTTCTCTCTATATACTGAAGAAAACTAACTTTTTTAAATATAAAGACTTAGGGCCTTTCACATCTTACCGATAGCTTGTTCCATTGTTACAACTTTATTTAAACCTTAAGTAAGAGGTAGGTTAAAGGAAGGTTTATCCTACTTGTTAGGTTAAAGTAACGTTTTAATAATGGAACCCTTTTTATACGGCCGACAAAATTCTAACATTAGCTATCGGTAAGTTGTGAAGAAAGGGTTATTAATCTTTAATAACTTTTTTCTTTTAAATTACTTCCCCACCAACAACATGCTGCTGAACATTTTGCATAGAATTAAACAAAAACTTATCCTGCTGCATTGAAAAGTTGTTTTATTATTTTACTGATAATGTCCTCATTGTTAAATGAGCTCTAAAGATAAACAATCACTTTAATCTTAATACCGATATTAAGAATTGTAGCATTTAAACACTGAATAGCCAGAAGATATTAAACATCTTCAGTTTTCATAATATGACATCAGCTCAGTCAGATTTTCAACATTTTTTTAACTCCTCATTCCCCTGTTATAATTATCTCTGGGAAAAGAAATTAACATTTAGGGTAGAATACTATTTGATTTTATTATAAAGTCGTTTGTCTTACACATTTTAATTTATCTATTTTTTTCTTCTTTTATTTTTATTTGGCTTCAGAAATTATATGCGCAATAAAGTTTATGAAAATCTTTATGGAACCAAGAAAGAAAAAAAGGACTCTTCCTTATTATCATCTATTATCACATAAAATCTAGTATTATGAATATAAAGTGCTTAAAACAGAAAATTTAAACAAAAATGTCCATTGTTTGGTGTCGTTTATGGTTTCCAGTGTCTAGTATTTGCTCAGACTTTCGCAAGATAAATATTTTACTTTTGTCATTGTCACATTCAAACAAACCGAAACGCTAACTAACGCAACACGAAAAAAGAGAGCGCCACTTGAAACAAAAATAATAAAAGTTTTTTATGATAAAAACAAAAATTGTCAAAAAAAAAAAAAAAAAAAATCCAACCTTAAAATGTTAAACCAAACAGAAATTTCTCCAAAAACAAAAACATGTTGAATAAATTTTAAAAGCCACAGGAACAGCGAAATGTTTACAAATTAAATGCAGTTTTTTTTGTACCCTACAACATTCTGCGGTTTTCATGGTTTGGCTGCAGCACATGTAAAGTAATTCCGCTCCTAAGAATGCCAAGTAATGTATACATTTAAAAGGCAATAAAATAATGTTCATTCTGAGCAATTAGTTGCTAAATAAGATCTCCATCGACTTAATAGTTAAGGTGCCCGCAGACGACCTGTTTTTTACATCTGACTTGTCAAATTTCCCACTGTAAAATACATACATGTCGTGTGTAACCTTGAAAACATTCCATCTGTAAAAGTCAGACGCAAAGTCATCTGACAAAATTTTAATTATTTTTTTTTTTGGCTTTTCTTAAAAACTAAAGTTTTTGGCTGACTATTAAAGTCATATTGCCAGGGTATCCCACGAATTTTTGGAGCTTCAACCACAAGACCTCGTTCGACCTAAACCATCGTATAGGAAGGCGAGAGCTCCCAGAATCCACTCCAGAGTATTATTGGTCTCCACCAGTAAAAGTCTGAGTTTTTTATGGTTCTCCACCAGTCACTTTGAGTTATTATTGGTTCTCCACCAGAAAACAAGTTAAAATTTGAGGTTACAAACGATTGCACAAAGTTAATGCCGACAACCGCAAAAACTGTAACTCGGTACAGTTATACGACGCCACGCCATTAACCAATGCGAGGTGACAACGCAAAACGCACGAAAAGTAGACAAACAAGAACGACCTGATTGCCCTTAAGATATAATGACAACGAGCGCGAGCTGCTTCTCCACTCAGAGCAGTTTTACGAGTGAAAATTTTAATTAGAACCAGGGTTGTCAGATTGATTTTGATCTTTTTCGCCAAATTCAATGTCAAAAATCGCCAAAATCGCCAAAGCATTTATTTTTTTCGATTTCGACAATAATATATGTATTTTTAGAATAATTAAAAATATTTTTTCATAAATCCCAAAAAAAATTTGTTCCGTATCCCTAAAATCCGCCAAAAATTCAAAAAAAGTCGCCATATATTTTGTTTAATTTTTATTTAACAAAAAAGTTTCAATGTTTAAAATATTTTATAGTAGTCAACTTAAAGTAACAAAAAAAGGATTTTGCGGTAAGTATTAAACAAATATTGGATATACAATACATTTGTAGGTAGTTGCAGTTCTATTATATAACTAAAACGCTATATAGTTCACCAAGAAGACTAACTTGTTGTCTTCTTTTTTGAAATACATAGTGAAGGTAGAAAAGAAATGCAACATGTGCTATTTATATTCATATAACTTTTGGCTCGTAAAAACTTGTCGAAAACTTAATATCGCATTCTACTTCAAAGCAGATATTTAGTGAATTTCAATATTTCAATACAGGTACCTGCCGTATCCTTGCAGCTATAAATTTTTGGCCTAAACTGATCTTAATTAGATTGAATATCATCATTACAATTTTCTTTTAACAAACTGTATTTTTTCTATTGTATTTCATTAACATCCAAGGGTAAGTTAGGATTCAAAAAAAATCTTTCAAATATATTTAAAAACAACAAATTTTATGTGATAATTTGTCACATTTTATAATGGAAAAATTTTCATAAACTTTCATTATATTCATTTTTAAAGAATTCTACTTATTACTTCTTTCAAGAGCACATTTAAATGTGAAAAAAAAATTTGTCGAAGATTATCTTCATCAGCCATTTCAACATTATTTAGTTTTAAATACTGGTCATACATATGAATGCATCAAATTTCATACATTGAAATACTAGAATAAAAAAAATATTATTTCTTCGTTTTGAATTTAACAAATTTCAAAACAAATAGATGGCTCATCAAAAATAGCCAACAAAATCGCCAACTATTTTATAAATCGCCAAAAAATCGCCATGTCGCCAAATCGAAAATTAGGTCGCCAAAAGAGTTTGAAAATTCCACGTTTGGCGAGAAATCGCCACATCTGACAGCCCTGATTAGAACGTGCTTTATTTTCTTCTGACAAACCATCTGACATCAGCTGTGTCAGAAATCTATGCCGGGAAGAAACCGGCAGCGGCGGTGCACTATTGACGGAATCATTAGCCGGCTGAAGTTAATATTTTACAATACCAATATACGTATAATTATTTCACCATTGAATTGAAATTATATGAAATATATAAATAAACGTTTCATTATAATATCGTAAATTAGTTTCTTCGAATTTAAAGAAAAAAATGTTAAGATGGCTGAACTCTCTTACGGCGCCAATAAAAATTTTTGTGGCGCAGCACGTTATTTTGAACACGAGAACTACTTTGGTTTTTGCAATGATTATGCAAAAAAAAAAGAGACAATGTCAGAAGCAAATTACATGTGCGTTTGTGACCAAATATTATAAACCTTATATAAAACAGCAATTTTGGCAGACATGCACAATTACATGTGACTTGAGAAGTTGACAAGTCAGATGTAAAAAACATGTCGTGTACATGCACCTTTACTTAGTCAAGCCATCTAATCGCCTCTATACACAAAGAAATTGCTGTTTCAAAATATTCTCTAAAAAATCGGTTGGCTAAGATTTGTTTTATACAGAGACAGAAGTCTACTCGCATACTTAAGATACACTGTTCAGCGAGAATATTAAATATATTGATAAGAATCAAAAGCTTTAACATTTTTTTTATAGACAGAAAAGTCTTATCGCTAGCTTCAAACATTATCTAAACCATGTAACAGAGAGAAAAGTCAAGACACGAAAGAGGGATTGAGAGAGAGAGAGAGTGAGAGAGAGAGAGAGAGAGTGAGAGAGAAAATTATAGACTTATGCTAGGAACACAACTGGGACGAACGACGAATTTCGCCCAACACGATGAATTTTTTTGTAAAAATTCGCTGAGTAAATTCGTCGTATGAAACACAATAACGGCGAATAGCTGGCAGCTTTTATAATTGAGAAAGTTGATTACTGTTTGTGCAAAGAGAGAGAAATAGTGTGACCATATTCCAAAAAAATAATGCTTAAAAATAAAAACATAATCAAAAATACAACTAAAATCTATTTTTATAGCAAAATACTTTATGTATTATTATTATTAAAGTAAAAAGTAACTTTATTTACTAAACTACTTCTTAACTAAAACCAAACATGGTCACCTAGTACTGATTTGTTCGTCGTTCGCCGGCGTATGAAATATAATTAAATCTATTTAATATTCGCCGCGTCTGGCGAATTTTCGCCGGCGCCCTGATTGTGTGCATTTTCATATACAGAAACGTCTTTTATTTTTGGCGACGAATATTCGCGGCCAAAAATTCGTCGTTTGCCCCAGTTGTGTTCCTAGCATTAAACTTTCTTTATACAAAAAGAAAAGTCTTAGCTTTAGCTTAAGATTTTTGTCTATGCAAAAAAAAAACTTTAATAGCAACCTTAAGCTTTTACTGAATAAAAAGTCTTATCGAAAGCTAGTTCAGGATTTTCTCTATACAAAGACAATAAGTCTCTTTGCGAGCTTAAGACCCAGTGTGGCCATTTTGGCATTTTTGCAGCTTATTTTAGCATTAAAAATTTTTATTAAGCTTTAAAATTTTCATTTAGCACTTCGCACTTTGTCTAGCATTTTTAGAAAATGTTTTTAGCTTTTTTAGCATTATTAATTTGAAAATTTTTTTACGAATATTCTATTAATTTCAATTAAAGTTTTTTTGGAAATTATAATAAATTTTGACTAAAAAAAACTGTAACTAAAATAATTTCGAATGAAAAGTGATAATTTTTATGTTAGGAAACATCTTACCTGTCTTGCTAAAAAAATAGAATATTCAGGGAATATTATAAATGCCCTTATCATGTTTATTCACAGAAAAAATTATTAAATTTCTCCAATCACCAAATTTATTCCAAATTCATAATATCAAGCAAACAAGTTGTTGATTTTGCACTTATTACCAAAATGATTATATTGATTACTAACAGTTTAAAAATTTTGAAAAAATATTTTCAATAAATGATAAAATTTTAATTTTAATTAAAAAAGGGATAAAAAACGTTGCCATTTTAAACAATGTGTTAATTTATTTAAATAAATATTTACAATTCCCAACAACAATTCTTCACGTTTAAATGATTTTATTTTAAACGAAAAAAGTCAATTAAGATTTTTTGTTATTTAATTAAAATTTTAATTGAAAATTTATTTCAAAACAACTAAAATGTTAATTAAATCAAAATCAAATTTTTCATTTTCTTTCAACTAAAAAAATAATTGATTCAATTATCACATTAATTAAATTTAAATACTTTTTAAACCATTTTTTTTATTTATAAAACACTTTTTCTGTGTTTTAAATATTATTTGCCCTTTGATGTTGCGATATAAAAGTAAAAGAAAATTTCATTTTGTATTAAGATAAAAAGTCAATAGTGTAAATGTGTGAACAAATTGTTTGCTTTAAAACGACGAAAGAATAATAATTCTAAAGCTTCAACTTTATTTTTTATAACTTAGGCCGTAAAAAACTAAATGATCTAAAATATTTGTATATCATCGAAATAAATCTTTTACCTTTAGCATGTATCAGGGGTTTGGGGGCCCCTAAATTTAAAATTTAATCTCAACTACATGTGCTTCATATTAATGTGAATCAGATGCTTTACCAAAATCTATCTACTTGCTTAAATGCAACCATTTATTTCAATTTTGTTAAAAAATAAGTCACTAAAATGTATTTTGCTCCGACTAAAATTTCATACTGGTAATAAATCTTAAACAAACATCTGTAAAAAAAAATGTAAGCATTAACTTTAGCATTTTTTAAAATCATTTTTAGCATTTTTTGGCCATGTCTAATTCCAGATTTAGCTGTAAAATTTCTTTAGATGTGATCACGCTGTTAAGACCTCTTTAATACTGAAAAAAAAAAGATTTTCTCTTTTCAAAGTGAAAAGCCCAATAAGCAATCTCAAGCTTTAACAAAAAGAAAAGCCTCAACCAAGGCGAATTCAACTACAACAATCCAAAAACAACAGAAATAACATAGGGTTTGTTGCATTGCATTGTTAGTGTTTAAGGTTCGAAATGTCAACCATTCCTAACAAAACACTATCAAATCAAAGCAAATTGGTTCAAACTATCAAAATCAGATAGCGTTTCGACACCACCTGTAGTTGAATTCGCCTTGGCCTAAACGACAGTTCAAAATGTTTTCTATAAGGCCTGGGTACTCTGTTCAACATTCACGTGAAATGCTGTCAAAACTCATATGAAAAAACTTGTGCGGGATTTCTATGAAATTATGTTGAAAGAGTTGTACTCTATTGAAAATGTGGCGAAATGTTTCTGGCAACATCTTTTACCACCGCGAAATAATCTAAGCCACACTTGAGAGCGTACCACCTTACAAGGAAAAAAAGTGCGACGTACCACCTCTAATATAAAGAATTTTTTTTGCCGCAAGTAGGGGTCCCTTTTTACATTTTTCGTTATATCTCAGGCATTTACAGTCCGATCTTAAAGTTTGAGATATCAATGTTTTTGTCTTAGGGGCTATTGACCTCAAGTATCTCGTTCTAGTATTTATCCACCAGATCTCTATTCGTACCACCCTAATATCAGAAAATTAAAGCTCGCAAGAAACTATTAAACTTTTGCTAAGGAAGTAATTCGGCAATTCCAGCAGAAACATTTTTAAATTTAATTAGAAAATTAAAGCTTGATAAAAATCATTACAGTTTTGCCAAGGAAGAATTACTAAAGGGTCCGCCATCTAACGTTTTTTTTTCAACTAGTGCTTATTTCGTGAATGGTAAAACTTAGCTCAAGTCTGATTTGACAGATAATTAGTTTCATCCTTCCACTGAACGAATATGGTTGTGTATACGCATGAACAACGCTGGGAAATATTGCGACATAACTTTGAAAATCTTGGTAATATTGCAGAATGTGTGCGAAAATTGCGTACGGATTTTGGAAGAAGAGAAGCACCATCAGCTCCGTATGTTCGTTATCTTGTTAAAAAAGCGAAAGAAACTGGCATCCTCATCGATAAACCAAAGCGTGAAAAGCCAAAAACAGTGCGTACACCCGAGAATATTGCTGCTGTGGCAGAAAGTGTGCGTGAAGCGCCATCAATATCAATTCACCGTCGATCTCAGCAATTGAACATTTCGGAGACATCATTGAGACGAATTTTGCATAAAGACCTTGGTATGACGCCATACAAAGTCCAATTGGTTCAGGAGTTGAAGTCAACTGACCATCCAATGCGTTTTCGCTTCGCTAAGTGGGCCTGCGATCGACTTACAGAAGATGCCGATTTTGCCAAAAAAAATCATCTTTTCAGATGAAGCTCATTTTGATCTTGGCGGGTATGTAAACAAGCAAAATGGTCGCCTTTGGGGCATAGAAAACCCGCACGCATACATTGAAAAGCCGATACACCCAAAACGAGTCACTGTTTGGTGCGGATTTTGGTCCAGAGGTATAATCGTTATCGGGCCATGTTGAACGAATTTTTGTTCACAAAAATTTAAGAGAAGGATATTGGCAACATTTGTTTTCATTAGGACGGCGCTACGTGCCACACAGCCGAAGCTACACTCGATGTTTTGCGCCCTGTTTTTGAAGATCGCAGAGCTGATGTCGTTTGGCCACCTCGGAGCTGCGATTTGACACCGTTGGACTATTATTTGTGAGGTGCCGTCAAAGATAAGTGTTACGCCGACAAGCCAGAGACAATTGACGCTTTAAAGGACAATATTCGTGAAGATAATGTGCTTAAAAATTGGACCGATCGTGTAGGCTACTGCATGGCCAGCCGAGGCAGTCATTTGAATGAAATTATTTTCCATTATTAGCCGGAAGGATTGTACTTTTAAATAGAAAAAGAAATTTGAGAAAATATTCAGTAGTTTTTTTTATAGTATTTTCAAAAAAAAAAAAAGTTATTTGGCGGACCCCTTATAATTCCTGCAGGACAGTCACCATCAGATCTTTAAATAGTATCTAACGAAATCGTGTCGTTGTGTGTGCCCTCTTGCTTCTCTAACCCGCTCGCTACCAAACCAAAGCAAATGTTATGTTTTTTGCCGGTTTTTTCCAAGTAATATAACAATTCCTGTTTGGGAATTAACATTGAAACGACAATAAAAAACTAAAATTTGTTTTTGTTTACAATATATATACGTTCGGAAACGAAAATTTTTATTTTCATTTTCAATAACAGACAGTTAAATTTTTGTGCATCACCGATGACCAACGCATTGGAGCCGCAAAATGGGAGCTAGAGAGCCCGCAAAAAATACACCCAACTTGAATCACATCGAAATATGACTGATTAAAATTTCCAACATTTTATTTTATCTTAATTTGTTAATTATTTTTTACAATAAAATTTAAAAATGTTTTTGCTGGTATTATCGAATTACTTTCTTAGCAAAAGCTTAATAGTTTCTTGCGAACTCTAATTTTCTGACATTAAATACTAGAACGAGATACTTGAGGTCAAGTATCAAAATCGGATTTTCCAATTGCAAAGCGTGTACGCTGCGGTGTTTGAGTTAACTTTATACGTTTTAATGAGCATGAGAATTTTTAGCATATAGAATTCGCATTAAGCTGGAGGTCCATTCCACGCGTTTGGGAGTGAGAAATGTTAAAAGTGGCTTATGCTTTTTGACGTATCGACCAAGTAAAGAAATAATAAAAATACAATGTTGTTTTTATTATCATTGTACTTGCTGTAGTATCGCCGCCATCGGATACATGAATTCGCCTTGGTAATTATAATGTGAATAAAAATCGTTGTTTATCTCCTTTAAATGATTATGAGTAAAATAATTGTTTTGCAACTGCTTAAAAAAAAGTTAAGTGAAATAAATGTTGTATCGCAACTTTAAACAAAATAAGGAAATAACTTGAGAGCACTTCAAAATAAAACAAGACTGCTCATTAAAAACTTACAAAGTCATATGAATTAACGTCTTGTTACTGATGGTTTCATTAAGGAAAAACAACACGCTTGTATTCCTATTATATTTTTTTTTTTGGTGCAATTTAACTTAATTTAAGAATTTCTTTAAAATTTCCTTTTATTTCTTTGCACCCTTTTGCCACCTCATTTAAGTGGGTCACTAGAAAAGGATAATAATGAAAAACAGCCATAATAATAAAGATTGAAATACGAAACACATCAGCAAAAGCAACAAAGCACATTAAATCAAATGACAAAGCCCTTTTATACGTCTAACCCTGTTTGAAATAAAACATTAATATCCTGTATGTGACAGCATATGTGTGTGTGTGTGTGTGAGGGAGTTTTATGTATGATTGTGTTTAAACAGCTTAAACCCCATATGAACAGCAAGAATTACAATGTCTGGCAAAGTAAGTTAGCGGGAAAATAACAACATGTTTTAATAGTTTTGTAAAGTCAGTGGGAATTTTTTAGCAAAACCATAATTTTCAAAAGGTCACTTCTAAAAATTTTTAAATCAATTTGTTTTTTTTTTAAATGGGAATGTAAAAAAGATAAACTCACTGTTTTATTGTTGGTGTTTTGTTAAAGCTTTGATATCGTTGCAAATAAGACTTTTTGAGTCTTTGTAATTCTCATTTTCTCTGTAGTCTTATTTACTGATATCTTTGGCTTTTCTAAAATTTTTTGGGAAAACGTATCCTGATGATCTGGCCTAAGCAACCAGTGAAATGCGCATACAGCTTATCCTCCAACAATAAATTTAAGTATTTTTATCAAGAATAAAAATATGTAATTAAGCACAACAGAGAACATCTCTTAATGTCCTGAAATTTTAACCGTATTTTGGATCGACTTTTACGTCCAGTAATTTCATCTCTAAAAAACTTTTAAATATTAGATTTCTAAAAAATTCATTTAATTATAATAATTTTCCTATCTGGCATTTTGGTGTACTGCTAGTTCTCCATAGTTATTAGACTCATAAGGATGTGCTTATTTCGTTTATTCTTTCGATATTTTTTTTTTCTTTTTTTTTTTTGTTAAACCTACTTACCCAAATACAAAATTTTTAACATTTTCTTATAAATAATTTCTTTCATTGTTTCCTCTATTCTATTTTATTTTATACCATTATCCTTTATTTATATTCCTCTACTTCGTTTACAATGCTACACCATTTAACTTTAATACGAAGCGTTCACCCAGTAGGTATAAAGTGCAAAGCAATACTCATTTTGACAGGCAAACTACAGTGGTTGGTGATAAGATAAGTTACACCTTTATGCTAACAAAAAAAAAATAATTAACTTAAGTAGTCGAAATGCTAGACAATAGCAAAAAGTCGGTAGCTACATTTTTTTTTAAATAATTTCTTAACACAAGAAAGAAAGCATAGTCGGTCAAGCCCGACCATTTGATACCCTGCACCACAGTATATACAGTATACAATTTTTCGAGACTGTTCCTCAAAACTTGACAGTAGTCTATTAACATGTGGTTCTTGATGGCAGCAGTGTTGCATTTCATATAACTACGAGGGAAGTTCGAAAAGTCACGGACTTATTGATCCGCCCTCGTATCTAACCACCGCTGTTTTAAATTCATTGTACACGACATGTTTTTTATATCTGACATGTAAATTTTTCAAGCCACATGTTATTGTGGAAGCCTGTCAAAATTATTGTTTTACAAAAGGTTTATAATATTCGGTCACGAATGTACATGTTTTTTGCTTCCGACATAGTCTCTTTTTTTCGCATAGTTTTTTCAAAAACCAAAGTAGTTCTCCGTATTAAAATAGCGTGCTGCCACCAAAATGTTTACATGCGCCGTAAAATAGTTCAGCCATCTTAAAATGTTTTCTTTAAATTCAAAGATACCAATTTAGGATTTAATAATGAAACGTTTTTTTATATATGTATGTACCTTGTTTTTATTAAATGGTAAAAAACCTACAAACATACATATATCAATATTTTAAAAAGTTTACCTCAGCTGGGTAATGGTTTCATCAATAGTGGACTTCCGCTGCCGGTTCCTGAATAGAGGTAGTTAATGTTTAGTAATAAAAACCCGGCATAAATTTCTGATACAGCTGATGTCAGATGGTTTGTCAGAAGAAAATAGGGCACGCTCTAACTGTAGTTTTTGTCAGATGACCTTTCGTCTGACCTTTACAGAAGCAATGTTACAGAAGCAATGTGTGTATCTTGCAGTGGGAAGTTTGACGAGTCAGATGTAAAAAACATGTCGTGTACAGGTACATTTGGGAATTGACACAGCATCACTTGAATAGAAACAGCACCTCAGGTGATCAGCCAGCAGGCCTCCACAACATCCACGTGATATCTGCAGGGTCCTCCACCAATAGTCAGAACAGTGCCGTGTCAACGGCGGCTACTGACTTTCGTAGTACCAGGTATGATCTCTGGTCAGTCGTGATCTTCAGATATCTGTCAATTTTGAATTCTGCTGAATTCCAAGTATTTGTTGCACCAGATTTCCTCAGAGGATGTAACACCAAAATGCGGAATATCCTTTAAATGTTTTCCTATATACTTTTGGGGGGACTAAAAGGTATGTTCTACGTTTAGTATCTGTTATCTGGGAATCTGTGTCTGGGAACCAGCCAGTATGATTACTGCCGCAGCTGCGATGACTAAAATGAAGAGGAAAAACGAGAAAAACCTTCATCGTCACTGTCCTGCATTAACGAGAGGGCAACTGGCCAAAATAAGATCCATGATCTTCGATGGACTATACGTTATTTCTGGCAGTAAACTGGAGTGCTTCTTAAACTACATTAGAAGTTTGAGTTTGGTTGTACGGTGGAATTTCTATTTATTGGAGTTCCATTGTATCACAATAGATCATTGGGTCGAAGTTTGTCAGATGAGATCTGACTGCATAGATGATTTGTTTAGTAAAATATCTTCTTTCGAAACAAGCCTTTTTATAAAGGGCTAAGTAAACTGTTATCTGCAATGCCTGTTTCGAGAGTTGTTGTGTTAAAAATACAAACATACCAACATTGCTGAGTTATTTAAAATTTTAACAACGTTCCAAAATGTATTTATTATATGGCTAATATGCTTAAACTAAATAAATCTAGATACTTTAGTACATAACATAAAAGGAAACAATTTTGCATTTAATTTATCTTAAGACATTTGAGAGGTTATTTGTGACGCCAATAGGATCAGTGAAATTAATATATGCTCATTCTGCGAAAAGGAACAAAATTTGTATAATTAGACTGAAAGTATTGAAGTCTAAGGGGCATATAACTTCTGGAAGGACGAATAGGAATTGAAAACTCAACCTGACGAAGTAGGAAATCTGATACAATTTCACCGCTTAACAGATTCAGCATGAAGCTGATGTTCATATATATCCTCTGATTTTTTAAGGTTGGAAGATTAATTTGGTTTGATCGGTTTTCATACGGAGGTAAATTGGTATATGGATACCAATGCAGTTTTCGAAGACAGAATAAAATAAATTGCTTCTGTACAGATTCCTATTTTTTTAGTATGTACCTCATACTTGGGGTCCCAAACGACCGAGGCGTATTCCAGAATAGGGCTTACTAATGAAATATATAACTGTTTTATAACATACGGATCGTCAAACTCCTTCCCCCAACGTTCGATTAACTCAAGGACACCTTTGGCCTTGTTGACAGTCTGCGATATGTGCACATTAAAACTCAATTTATGATCAAGTAAAACACCCAGATCAAAGAATGTTTCTACTCTTTCAAGTTGCTGATTATTTAGTGTATAGCTACAGAGTACTGGACTTCTTCTGTAGAATAACATGTGTTTATATTTTTTCGTATTCAGATCCATAAAATTTGTATCACACCATAGGTTCAAACTGTTAAGATTAAGGAAGACATAGTTGCGTTTTGTAGCTAAGAAAAAGTTTTGCATTATCTGCATACATTAGTATTTTCGAATATTTAAAAGACGATGGTAAATCATTAATCAAAAAGTGCAATAAATTCAACATGGCAAAGTTTGATAGGGAAGAAAGATATAATAAATCTTAGAATGAAGTGGAAAGTCTATCTTGCAATTCAAGCCTATGCAGCTCAGGTTTGGGGTTTTGGACATTTTGAAGATGTTGATAAGCTTCAACGATATTTCATGAAAAGAATATTACATTTACCTACATTCACTACAAGCTACATTCTTATGTTAGAAACCGCTGCTGAAGACAGCCATCTTTATACATTGGGACTTCATCTTAAATATTTAAGCCGAATAATGTACAACTATACACCGAATAGATTAACTCACCAATTATCCTTAATTTTATTGCGTCGCAACATTTTTTGGGTAAACGAATTAAAGGCGAAAGCTACTTCCTTAAACATTCAATGGCCAGAAACACACCACACAGAACCACAATGGAATTGCTTTAGTACGGAATTGCTTAGTAACTTGAAAATCAATATCTTGAATGAAAGATTGGAGAGTAAATCAAAAACCACCACAAGGATCTACAAACATCTGGATTATGAAAGAGGAATACATTACTTTAATGATGACTTAAATACAGATAAAATCACATGGATATTTAAAGCACGCAGTGGACTAATTGCACTAAACTATAACAGATTTGGGGCAGCAAACTAAGACAAGTTTTGTAAATTGTGTAACCTACAGGCACATGAAACATTCCAACATTTTTTTGGTATCTGTTCTATACTAAAAGAAATATTACCTAGAGGAAGAAGATATGATAGATATATTAAATGGCCAAAACGAAGAAGACTGGGTGAATTTAGTAAAATATTTAAAATGTGCGTTAACTTATAGAAATTATTTAATAACAGAATTTAACTAAATTTTGTTGTAGTGTTAATAACCAAATTTTATTTTTGCTTTGAATGCCGATATTTGTTTGTGATCGTTCGACAGACGTTTTTATGAAAAACATGTCGTTAAGTTCTTTAATATTTTTTTTTTTATATATTTGATCTATACTAATAAGATGTTAATTAATACTTAAGTTACTTTCATAAATAAAGAAAATTCTTATTCTTATATTCTTAAATCATTAATGAATAATAGGAATAATACTGGACCCAAGTGACTACCTTGAGGGATTCCAGATGGAACAGGCATAGCTTAAAAATTACAACTGCGAAACAATATGCACTGAAACGTCTTCTTAAGATAAGTGGACATCCATTTAAGAAGTAGAGGAGAGAACCCGATTTTATCCAACTTGTACCTAAGAAGGTTATGATTTACTTTATCAAATGCTTTACTAGATTCGTATAAATGGTATTAGTTTGCATCCCAGAATAGTATGGGAATATCACCGAAGTTGTAAATTCTAAAATATTAGTAGAAGTCGAACGACATTTCCAAAATCCATGTTGGAATGGTGATAACAAGAAAGATGCTTGATGCGATATAATATTAGTCACGATTTTTTTAAACAGTTTTGGAATAACACTTTATTTAGCTATACCTCTTTAGCTTGAAATATTGGATCTACATCCGGATTTAAATATTTATTAATTTTCTGGCAAGAGGCCATAAGTACATTTCTGGCCCAGGTCGCAAGTTTGCTAAGAACGGCACTGACCTGAAATGTTTAATAATTATTTGTCAGAGCCCGAATATCTCCACTACAATTTCCTATCTTTTTGAGACAAACAAAGCACCCGAGCAAGTCTAGACGAAAATTAGCCATTAACACAATATATCTTAAGTCTGGTTAAGTACGATTTGTATTTAAGTCAAAACTTGATTCTATGGTACCTGATTG
The DNA here is from genome assembly GCA_943735925.1 of Pollenia amentaria. Lineage (NCBI taxonomy): Eukaryota > Metazoa > Arthropoda > Insecta > Diptera > Polleniidae > Pollenia > Pollenia amentaria. The sequence continues at coordinate 172,771,666 of OX031010.1, read as the reverse complement.
AGAGCCAGTCTTTGGGTAATTTGGCAATTTCTAAGCCTCAAATTAGAATAAAGTATAAAAAATTTTGAAAAATCTTAGCCACAAAAAAATCATTATTCTCATTCATGTAGCCATTTACTGTCGATTTAGGTATTTTATATTTCAAAACTTACGTAAGTATGTATGCATGTATATTTATGTGTGTATGAGTTTCTGTATTGGTTACATTTTATGCAACATAAATTACAATTTATATTACTTTAGGAGTTTGTAAATACCCGCATACAAAAGTTTGTATGCTGTTATTTCTTTTTTTTTTTCATAAAAATGGCTAAAAGGAAAATTGTATAAAAACTATTGGCGCATGATTTATGCATACAAGTTAAAACGAAACTAAAGCTGCTTAACAATTGTGTGACATTTTCACACAAATATAATAATGCACTCAAGCACTCACACTCTTACACTTTCCTTGGATATTCGCACAAATATAATGTTGTGGGGGAAAAATAAAATTCAGACATAAAAATGGCATATTCACACTCACACTAGAACACTTACCCACATCAACTTACCCAGACAAGCATTTTACCTACTTAATACAGGCATATGAAATCATTGTGTGCTCCATGGGAGTGTGTAAAAGAATGAGATTTCTATTGCATGTGTATGTGTGCCTGCAAATATTTGCATACATACATATATTGTATTGTTCACACAATATCTGTATCAAGATAAATGACTTTATACGTTTTGTGATGCACTTTGAAAATCTTTTTCCGTTGTTAGAAGGAAGAAAATTATAAAAAAAAAAGTTCTACTCGTTTGCATTATAGAAAATATAAATATTAAAAAAAGAGCATTCAAAAGACATACGGAAACTTATAAAAGTTCTATTTTCCCTTTTGCTTTATTACAATTTACAAAACTAGATCACTATGTTAAAGTCAATTTTACGACAATATATGTATATGTGTGTGTGTGTGTGTGTGAAAATAAAAGTTGCCGTTTTATTCCATCAAAGGAAAAGAAATGGCAAAAAGATTTTTATCTAATTTAAATCCATGATTGCAATTTTTGTAAATATGTAATTAGTGAGGAAATTGTAATATTAATATCCTTAAAATATTAAATATACACTGTATATTTATTATTAGAGGTCCATTTTCCATGCGAAATTCAGTGCGTTTTTAACAATAGAGTGATTACAAAGGGAACAAAATTTAACTTTTTGTGTTGATTGGAAGTTTAATACAATTTTTTTTTTACTAATTTGAGGTCGCTGACTTCAAATCTAATCTCTGTTTTTCTCCATTAGCTCGCATGTTTAAGTTAAAGGTAGTAATCGTATTTTAAACTTTTTTCAAAAAACTAAAAGATCAACAAATCATAACTTTACTCTTCGTTAGGCGATTTTCAAAATTTAAAAAATGGCTAAAGGCCTTATGACACTACATTTTTAATGCATTGTTCTAGTTTTGGTGAACAGTGCAAATATAATGTAATAGCAAAATTTACCAAGTGCAAAGAGTTCAGCTGTATTAAGATAAATAGCAAACTGTCAAAAATTTTACTAAAGTTATCGATAAAAAATGAAGTTATGTCAAAAACAATGTAAAATTGTTCAACTTAAAATTGACATTTCAAGCTTGAAATATTAAAAGTGTTGCTGAATCAGCGGTTAATGTGGAAATTCAGCGATTAACCGCTTTTTGTTTGTTTTGTTTTTATGTTTCCTATAAACGAAAAGTTAACAACATTTAATAAAATGAATAAAATCAAAACAAAAGAAAAACTAAAAAAAAATTTCTGTTTACATTTCTTATAGTTTGCTCTTTCCAACATTTACTGTTTCTTTCCATCAATTCTATATTAATTCAATGAATAAAAAATGTAGTATCATAAGGGCTTAAGGAATGGTTGTTTACGCAAAAAAAAATTAATTTTTCATATATTTTTCTCATGCTTTAAATCACTTAGTTTTTTATAAAATATTTATTAACATATTGTTTATTTTTCAATATTTATTGAATTAAAAATGATTTTATGAATACGAACCTTAGTTTCTTAATAATAATAATACTATGTTCGCCCTGTTGTCGAAATTGCACCACTTGACATTTACTTTCAAGAGAACAAGTGCTTTACACAACAAAAACGTACATACTTTAAGGAAACAACAAAATGAACTCTTTTAACGCATGTGTATGCGTGTGTGTTTGCAATTACAAAAAAAAAACGAAAACATTTGAAAAGAACAACAAAAAGCATTGGATTCCAAAAATTATTTTCGGGAAGAAATATTTATTATTAAATAATTCATTTATTAATGATGTGCTAATAATCCCAATCTTTATTTATGACTATGACTTTTTAACCACCGTACACACATGTAGTTCGTGTGATTGCAACATAAATTTAAATACTTTTAAAAACGTTAATTTTAAAAATTCTCAATTTATATTGTACATATCTACACACAAATACCTTTAAAACGATATAGGTTTCATTAAAATCGGTGGACGATAAGATACTAAAAAATCAACTTCAAATATTTATATATAAGATTTATGATTTAAAAAAAAAAATTTTATTTAGACTGAAATTCTCATGAATAGGTTCAGCGAGTGAAATGACCACTGTGTCCAAATTCTTCCGTCTCAGGAAATCAAACCTACATGTTAAAACTTTAAGACCATGGACAAGGCTACCATAATCTATAAACAACATATCCTAAATGGATTTGTAAAATTTTTTTTGGTGGCAGCCCCAACACAAGTCACACCTCAAAGCAATTAGCAACGGTTATGTCATCAATGACAACAATGCATCCTGATGATTCAACATACGTACCGCCATCACATTTTGTTTATTAAAACTTTTATTTTTTCAAAAGTCCGTAAACTTTCACCACATTTTTTCAAGAAAGAGTAATTATAAAAATCAATCGTTTTTTTTTACAAAAAGTCACTCTATTCTACAACAAGCCAAGAATTTTAGGAAAAAGCCTAATTTTACATGACTCTTCTGAAAACGACCTACTTTCACAAAGAGTTTCATTTTTTCGCTTATTGCTTTTTTAAAAGTTCGATATATTAGTTGTACCACATGGCGTATTCATATTAATTAATTGGAATTAAATAATGCTCATACGTAACCAAGTAATTTAACAGATATTTTCCTTGCAGATTTTAAAAAAAAAAAAATAGATTAGAGATATGTACACTAGGCCGGGTCGATTTAAAAATCGCCCAAGTGTCAAGGGTGGGTCGGCCCTCCAAAGTTATTGGGGGTCTGTTATACATTTAGACCCGATTGGGGGCACTTTAAGGGCTAATAAATCAGAGCAAGTTAAACTCTGTTTTTGGTTTAAAATGCGCTTAAACCGATAAATCTATAAATCATTAAACATATAAACCATCTTTAAACGCATAAAATTGGGCGTTTAAACTACAAATACAGACCATATGAATTTGACAGCATTTATCGTAGTGCTGCCACATGTTACTTTTTAAACTACATATAAGACATGGGACACTGATTTACAACTGTTGAGTTTAAACTACATATAAATTTAAGTTTAGTTCAACTACACCAGCGTTTAAGCACTCACTGATTTATTAGCCATAAATGGGTCAAAGTGGGATTTTTTTAACTTATGAAAAAGAAATAATTCCCAGATTCTATTTATTAAAATAGTTGAGTTAAATACATTCAATTTATAAAATATCACTATCCCGTGTGACACAAAGAATGCTGACGAAGTACGTGGCGGGCCAGAAAATGCATTACATTCTGCTGGTGTCTAGTAATTGTAAATTTTTCTGTATATACAATATACTTCATTGCTATACAAAGGATAGCTTAGGTTAAATGTAACAAGAAGATACAAGATAATAGTCTGGTAGTTATTCCTAAAAATTTTAGGAATAGAACTATTACAAAAAGCTTTATAAAATACATAACCGAAATTAAGCTCATAGAATAAATGTATGTCTTTTCCTCAGGGGTCTCTTGAATGGCGACAAGGTGAAAATATATCTAAAAATCATTTTTACCAGATTTACCTTAACCGACCAGTACCCTAGGGGCTAATTCTGGCAGTCGTGATCGAATACGTTTTCGATTCAAAATCCATTTTATTTCAGTTGATACTGGTTCAGTACCGACTGAAATAAAATTGCTTTCGAATCTAAAACGTATTCGATCACGACTGTCAAAATAAGACCCCTGCTTTCAACAGACGGATAGATATAAGGACATGGCTGGATCATCTTTGAATTTTACTAGGATCGATAACATAGAAATAATATGATCTCTGTTGATTATTTTGATGTGTTACAAAACGGATGCTTAATTAATATTTGATCATTCAAATCATACAAAAAATTGTGTGCAATAATGATTTGTAAGTGGTCTAGTTGGGCTCTAATTTGTTCATTAAACCAGGAAAGAAATTATACTTTGGCTCCATTATTAAATCAGTATTTTGTCTGCCTCCGAGCTGAAGTAAAAGCAAAATCATTTTGCACGTGAAGGTATATTGAATGAATTCGGTTGAATGACTCACATCCCCAAAACATTACTGAGGCACCGCCGAACCGGTTAAAAGGTTTTTACAGCTTAATGCCTTCATCGTTTGGAAAGATGCATATAAGTTTTTCCAAGTGCCCCTTCATATTGCAAGAGGATTTGTCTATTCTTAATACATTGTGCCAACAAATTTATTGGCTTTGAACATACTCCACTGCAAACTCTAACCGTTTTGCTTTATTATTTTAGATATATCTATTATTTTTCATATGACGTAGGTCTTTATACCAAATCTGTTTAACCAACTGCGAATTGTTGATTCACTTACGTGTTTTCCACCGATGTTTTCTGTCTCTACAGCGACTTTAAATGATCGTGCTTCTGTATTTTCTGCTAATACTTTAACAAATTAACGATCTTTCATCTTGGTAGTCATATATTTGCGATCAGTTCTGACTAGGGATGCCAAACCGGAAATCCCGAATCCCGAAATCCCGCGATTTTTCGGGATTGATAAATCCCGAGTCCCGGGATTTATTTTGATGAGTCCCGGGATTTTTAACATATCAACTTTTATGTACAAAACTGTTCGTTTTTATTGAATTTTTATACTATATACAAAAAAATTATCAAAAATTATATTTGAGTTATATTTTTTATTGCAAATAATTCTTATTTTTGAGTTTAATTTTTGTTTTCGGCACACAACGAGTATTTAAAATTTTTAATTTTTGCTTGATATATGACGACTATTTCGGGATTTTTGTATTTTGCTAAATAAAAACCATTATTTTAAGTAGAAACGATATTTGAAGATTCACATCTCAAGCCTTTTTTACAATTACGTTTAGCAAGTTCAGGTTTGGCTTAAGACATAATACCAAAATAAAAATGATTAATTTTATGCAAAATATAGAAATCAAGAAATAACTGTTATATATCAAGCAAAAAATAAAAAATTATTCACAATCCAATTAAAGTTTTATTCAGAAACTAAAGAATAAAAGTTGATATAATTATAACAATTAAGTTGTAATATTGATGAAATAGCTCATATTCCTTCCGGTCCAATAATAATGAAAAATTTGCTTAAAAAACATACGGTAAATAAAATAATTTTTTTTATAAATAAACACTATTTGACGGATTCATAAATAAATTATTAAAACTTGAAATCTGTTTTAAGAAACATTTGTATAAACATTTTGTTTTAAAATAAATTTCAAACGTACTTAAATTATTGATTATAAATCTCGCCCTCACCCTGGAGATGTACTGCACTGCAGTCGACATAGTGTTACAGTTTTTAGCTCAGCTATCGAGATCGATGAGGGACTACACTTTGCAGTTTATTAATGACGTCACAACTTAATTCACATTAAAAATTGAATTGCTGTCAAAACACCGAAATGAATTGATCTAGAAAAACAAAGAGATACGTATATTTTTTTAAGCTTTTTTCAGAATCTGATCATTTTGATCATGGGTGAGGCCAGTGTTATAAACATATGTATAAAATAAATTGTATTGATGTTTTCATTTTAATAAATTTATGTTACGTATATAAAACCTTTTGAATATTCAAAAAGTGTTGCTTATTAAAAAAAGTAGCATCTTAGAGAAACACATTGATCCCGAAAAATCCCGGAAAATCCCTGGATCCCGAAAATTAAGGAATACCGAAAATCCAGGGATTTCGGGATCGGGATTTCCAAAATTCCGAATCCCGGGATTTTCAAAAATCAGTCCCGATTGGCATCCCTAGTTCTGACCGCATTTTGTAAACCCCCGTGTGTATTTTTCTTTGTTTTACCAAATTAAAGACCGTTCTTCGACATACTCCATATTTTTGGCGTTATTTTTTAAGATTAACTGTTTTTTAACGACTTTTTCCAGACCACCAGGAATAGATTCACGATTGACCAACGCTTTCAAATTATCCAAATTTACTTTGAAAATAAGTTATTCTGGTTTTTATCGCAAAATAGTTTTCAGAAATGTGGCTCAGTTTTTGCATAACGGGTTTTTTTATAAACGAAATTGCCGCATAGGGAGTAAGACCAGTCAACAATAGATATTACAGTCTCCTTTGCGGTTGCTAATTTCTTCAAAAATAAAGCCTGATCTCGGAGTTCGTTACTGCGCCATAATCAATGATTTTGTAGTTTAATAATATGGACAACGTTGGTTTTTGCGAGATGTAGTTTCAACAGGATGGCGATATGGGCCATAAGGCAACCGCAACTATCGACTTATTGACATAAAACTGTGGCGATAAGTTGATTTCGAGATATGGACGTGTTTATTGGCCTCCAAGCTTTTGCAATTCGACACTTCCCGATTGTTTCTTGTGGAGCTACTAGAAATCACTGGTTTATGCTGATAAGCCAGCTAAAACTGACCTTGGAGGCCAAGCTTTTTCATGTTATTCCTGGCATATGGCCAGTAGTGCTTGGCTCAACACTCGACGTCCAGAATGCGCTTCATCAAAAACGGTAGTAGTGCCCATATCAATAATAGATCTTTAAAATTAAACCATGTTTTTGATTATAATTTTATATGTTGTATTATTTTTTACAATTTCAAGTTCTACTGGGCTTAACAAAACACCATTCAATGGTGTTACTTAATTGAGTAGTCCACTTGTAAACACCGCTAAGTTAAAATAAAAATTCTGTTAGAGCATCCATTTTATGTGATATTTAAAATGCCTTCAGAACCCAATATTAATCTCTAGTTTCTGGTTAAATATTTAATACTCCTGAAAAACTCGCTGGCATTTCACTTCTAAAAATACTGTTCTAATAGATTTTCTCAGAATTTTGGTATTTTAACTTAGCGATGTTTTTAAATGGACTACTCAATTCTGCTTTTTGTATGAACTATCATTCAAAGGAACTAAAATTTAGCCGCTTAAACTTTTATATCATTTTGTGCGAGTATTGAAAATGCTACCACAAATTTAAAGACTTTTTCTAAATATTCACAGAAAAAAGTGTTTTATCAATTAACAAAATGGTTTAAAAAGTATTTAAGTTGATTTAATGTGATAATTGAATCAATTATTTTTTTAGTTGAAAGAAAATTAAAAATTTAATTTTGATTTTATTAACATTTTAGTTGTTTTGGAATAAATTTAATTAAAATTTTAATTAAATAACAAAAAATCTCAATTGACTTCTTTCGTTTAAAATAAAATAATTTAAACATGTAGAATTGTTGTTGGGAATTGTGAATATTTATTAAAAAAAAATAAACACATTGTTTAAAATGGCAAGGATTTGTGATCACTTTTTTAATTAAAATTATATTTTTGTTCAAAATTTTTTTTTGCTTGATATTATGAATTTGGTATAAATTTGGTGATTGGAGAAATTTAATAATTTTTTTTGTATTGATACAGCAGTTATAAACTCAATATGAAGTTTCTTTATAAAAATCTTTAAAAAAAATATCCAAAAAAAAAGACCAAACGAAACCTTTAAATCCTGTTAAAGTTATTTAATATCTCAATTTGTAACAGACTGCAGAAACAGGGGTTTGAGTTGATTTAAAGGAAAAAAAAGAAATATTAAATAAAAATTTTCGATTCTCTGTTCGATAACATTAATTTATATCCCGAATTGATTTCTTTATAAATGTATTACATACATTTACACTGTTGTATATAATTTCAAATGTACCCTGCAGTTCGTGAAACTAATTCAACTACGACAAATTTTACAGATATCAAAAAACCACTGCCAGTTATACTGTAACCGCTTCTTAGGAAAATTTTGTAAGATGATGACATTGCATGTAAAGCCTAAAGTACACGGAATGTGAAACTCCACATGCGCATGGGATTCTGAAGCACATGTTCATGTGGCTTTTCATATTCCGCGTATTTTACACTTAAGCAATTGATACCTTAAATGGACTTATATGGACAGTCCAAGAAATAAAAACAAAATAATATTAATATTTTTATTACCACGAGTGATGAATTAGAAACGACTTAACAGAAAATAATAATTTCAATGGCAAATTGCTGCAAGTTCTGCTAAGCAGTTGGGGATTAAAATTCACTTTCACTGGCTAAGTAGTAAAAGAGTGCCGGACTCAAGTGTGGACCATTATATTTACAAAATATTAGTTATTCAAAACCAACATTAATTACTCGTAGTTCTTTTAATGTACCCTTACGCTATATTGATATACCAGTAATAATATTGTTGACCAGTTCGCTAAGATATGCGCTACATTACGAAACCTCGATGTTATTTATTTTGCGGAGCTCCTAAACCACTTCACTACAGGCTTCTAATTTCTTAATATTTTTTGCCACCTTCAAATGTGCTAAAAATGTGGCACTCATATTCCAATTGACCACCGCCTGCATTACCATTCAACAGAGTTTTATGTTGAATATACCCAGCGGGAAAAAGAGGGTGAATGGATGCTGTGCTCCTTCTTTTGCATGTGCAAGACCTGCTCGTAATATTCCATACTCATATCTTTTTTACACACATTGTTATTGCGGGGTAGGCCTTCCACTCTCGCTTCTTTGGCAGGTACATATGAATGGCAACTGGATAAAAAAAAAATTCTTTAACTTTTGCTTTGGCAAAAAAGAAAACAAAAAATGCTACTCCTTCTCTTCTTCCTTCTCATAGAAACGAGCGAGGAATGTGTATCTTATCTTTTATACGAAAGATCCGAGGACTTCTATTAAGGCATTCTTTAGCAGTTAGATCAGAACGGTAATTGAATCATAAAAACGTCTAGGCAGGCCTTCAATAAGGCATGAAGTAAGAAGGTCTTCTGAGTTTTCCCGCTGGGTATATTCAACATAAAACTCTGTTGAATGGTAATCCAGGCGGTGGTGCTTTTGTTTTTAAATTGAGATTACATATGGTATTAGTAGGTAAAGTTCAGAGCACAAGAGGTGAATGTGGAATTATCATCCGGTAACGAGATATGGCGACCAATTCTAGTAGTTTCCATTAACCCTAGGATTCTCGATAACTTTTTACCACTAAGTTCTCCTCTTGGTCTGGCCAGACCTTAATTTGTACAGCTAAAAATCCCAATTAAATAAAAAGTAAATAAATGTATTTTAATTGAACGTATGCTAATTACTTTAGATTATACAAATTTATTATATAATTTTATTATATAAATATTTTATTCCATATGCAAGTCTTCGAAAATGTAGTCTTTAATTTCGTACATTGCTATTTCGCATCTACCACAGCTGAAATGAGTTTTGCGTTAGGTTTTTGTAGTTAGATTGAACTAAGCGCATAATGGGGCGTAGTTTTCTGGTTTGATTTAAACTTGATTCATTCATGATTTAAACTTGATTCATTCAGAACATATCATTTATAGAATTCACGTCCCTGTTTTTTTTTTTTTTTTTTTTTTTTGATTTTTTGTTATTTGCGAAAAATATTACAAGCAGAACACAAATTTGGTCTGGCCACGCCAAGACGGTAATCCTGGGGTTAAAATACTTCTTTCGCTTGGAGCACAAGGGGTATATAAGAACTTAATCTCAATTTTTTTAAAAGGCACTTAAACATTTTATCAACTGACACTTTTGGCACTGCAGGGTACTTCATACACAGCGACTAGCACACACAGATTAAATACATTCAAAAAACCACACCAAGCAAATACGTTTTTCCTTAATATTTTATAGTATTGATGTCACCAGCAACAACGAAAACCATGTAAATTCCTACACACTTACATATGTATATTTAGATATACAGGGTGTTTCAAATAAAGGTAGTATTTTGCACATATGTATTGAAATTGCAGCATATTTTTATGAAGATGATATGCCAAAATTTCGGGTAAAAACTTAATCCCCTCTTACCTCGATTTGAGTAAAAATCACAGTCACCATATTTAAACCAAAAGACAGTCCAGAGTCCACTAGTGTGTCCTTGGGGATCAATGTTTCCCTTGATACCACAAACTATTTTTTAAAACCTAAGGCGCAAAAGTCAAGGGGAAGATGCTTCTTAAAACGTAACCGCATAAACCCAGGGTAAAAGTTTATATAGAAAGAAAACTTATTTGATTATGTAAATTGCAAAGTCAAGCTGATTTAACGTTTATGATCAAACACTAGGATATTCATTCGGTTAACCGATTAACGGTTAACAGATTAATTACTACCCGATTAACTGATCGGTCAATTAATTAATTAAAAATTGGCATTTTTCGATTAACGATTAAACCGGTTAATTTCAGTTGATTAACCGATTACCCGATGTAACAAAATTTTTAATTTTTTGTAGTATTATAACATATTATCTTGTGTTTTTAATTATTTTTTTCGTCTCATATGGGTAATTCCATGTCAAATCGACCAAGAGTGGGACCCGACCCCCTTCAATTTGAATGAAATTTGGTGTGAAGGTTCCTTTCATCCTATAAGGAACATATATTAACGAAAAAAAATTTTAAAAATTTTTTTGCAAAAGTTACGTCATATTCAAAATGTCATAATTTCGCCGAATTAGCCGAATGTGTTGAGTTCATTTTTTCAATATCTCAAAAACTACTGTACATACGAAGATGATTTGTATGTCATTTTAAAGAGAATACTTGGAGGTACAAACAATATTTTAAAAAAAATTATTTTTTTTTTTTAAAATGTAATATCTACAAAATATTAAATTTTAATTTTTGTTTCATGTACTTTTTAATGTATGCGTTTAGTTATTGGTTTCTTCTCATATCAATCTTTTAACAGAATTAACCGAAACAATTAGAAGTGTTCAAAATTTAAAAAAATTAAAAATTAAAAGGACTGAGAAATTAGATATTCTATATTATGGGTTGCTTTTGATTTCTCCAACATCTACGATAAATGAAAGAAATTTTTCCAAGTCAAGTTTTATCAAAGCTAAAGAAAAGAATCGGTTAAATCCTAAAAATTTAAACCAAATTATTTTTTTAAAAGATAACTTTATAAGATCTCCTTAAACTATTTAAATAACTTATAAAATGATCTAACAGTTTATTTTTAATTAAAACATAATACATATTAATTAAAAAATATGTATTACATATTTATGCATTATTTTTTTGTTTGCTCGTTTTAGTTTAAGAATTGTTATGTTTGTTACGTTATTGCTTTTTTTTATTATAAACTCTAACTGCCGTATTCATAAAAAATAAAATAGATTTCAAACGTATTTTAAACCTAAATTTCCATACAAATTTTTCTTAAAACAGATTTCATATCCATTTTAGTTTTTTATGAATACGGCAGTTAATAATTAATCATATATGAATTTTTACTTAGTGAAGTTACTTAATTTATAAAAAAAAACTTTATTAATCGCTTAACCGATCAATACCAAAATTACCCGATTATTAACCGATTAAGCCAAAACCTGGGTTAATTAATCGAGCGATTAACCGATTTAAGCAAAAGCCCGATTAAATGAATACCCTATTAAACACCCATTAATTTTAAAGATTTTCATCAATTTTATTAACTATTTCATTGTGTTGGAAGTCTCAAAAACTTTAAAGAACGAACAATACGAATGCGAATCCCGTAACAACAGAGTCAGTAATAGCACAAGTTTTATATACAACCACAATTGAAACAGGATTTTTTTTTTGTTTTGTTTTGTGGGGGCGTGAGACAGGGAAGACAGACTCATGCGTCTTTTTGTCGTAATTCATTTTTGTCACATTGAAAAATGTTGTACACCAAAATGCAGAGAGAAAGAACTCAAACAATCACAAACGCACATCCAACTGTGTTGTAAGTTTCACCACAATTGTACAAGCTGGCGTCATTTCTATTTTGTTATTTCTTTTTTTCGCATATACCCACTGGGAAAATTTCCTAGCGCATCTTCTTTTCGGGCCTTTATAAAAGTCTACACCAGCATTTAAAAAAATTTTTTGCTCATTCCCTTTCTCGAGAATACTGTGTTTATGTATATTAAAGCAGCCATGGGCTTTTGTCCAATCGTGCCCATTTTTAATAAATGCTGTGATTGGTAAGCATGCAATTTGTGCCAAATTTGGATAATTTTACAATTACCGTGCAACTCCTAGTTATCATATTCTGCACCATTTTTTGACTGATGTTGCGTATTAAAAATTAATATTAATTAGTACCGAATTTGGAAACTTTAGCCTTTACCGTTCTCTACTTATACAGAAATCTATTTTTTCTTATGTATGGGTGCAGCCACACCCCCTTATCGACTCCCATCCACCTTTTGCCAGATATTGTGTATCAATATCCCCGACATTTATACCAAATTTGGAAACTATAGCTAATTCCGTTTTAGAAATATACGGAATGCTATTTTTCGCCACGTCCACTGCTTCACTTGAGATATCTTTTTGACAGTTTTTGTGCATTAATGACAAAGCTATTTTTACCTCATTTGGAAACATAACATATTGTCGTCACTTTAACGAATTCTTTGGTTAAATATTTGTTAACTGTGACCATACCTTTAATTATTAATTTAAAAAAATGCTGAACACCAACAATTACTGATACCCAGCCTTATTGTGGTTGTCGATGTCGTGTACGACAACCACAATAAGGCTGACTAACAGGGCTGACAGAGGTGGCGATTTCTCGCCAAACGTGGCGATTTTCAAACTTATTTGGCGACCTAATTTTCGATTTGGCGACATGGCGATTTTTTGGCAATTTATAAAATAGTTGGCGATTTGATTTGCTATTTTTGATGAGCCATGAATTTGTTTTTAAATTTGTTAAATTCAATACGAAGAAATAATATTTTTTTTATTCTGGTATTTCAATGTATGTAATGTGATGCATTCAAATGTACGACCAGTATTTTAAACTAAATTATTTTGAAATGGCTGATAAAGATCATGAAAATCTTCGAGAAAATTTTTTTGCTCTTGAAAGAAGTAATAAGTATAAATCTTTAAAAAATTAAAATAATTAAAGTTTATGAACATTTTTCCATTATAAAATGTGACAAATTATCACAGATAAAATTCATTGTTGTTAACGATACGAGTATTTTAAAGATTTTTATAAACCCTAACGTACCTTTGGATGTTAATGAAACACAGTGGAAAAAATACCGTGTGTTAAAAGAGAATTTTAATGATGATATTCAATTTAATTTAAATCAGTTAAGGCCAATAATGTATAGCTACAAGGATACGGCGGGTACGTACCATTTTAAGGAACTTGCATGGGCTGTTCTTTATATGCTGGTTATTAGAACTCCACTAAAATTCGCCTTCGAAGTAGAATGCGATATGAAGTTTTCTACACGTTTTACGAGTTAAAAGTTATATGAATGTAAATAGAATCCCAGGTCAGTCAAGAATGAAAATTATCAATAACAATTTTAATTAATTCTCCATGTTGTAAGATTCCTTTCTTCATAAAAATAATTTAATGAAAATTAAATTTAATGAACTTAAGCCTAATTAAAAATAGTAAAAATTTGGATTAAAAACCATGAATAGTTCAACAAAATAACCACAATACTAATTATTGTTAAAGCTAAGGCACAAGCTCTATGTGTTCATTTGTCCTTCAAGTTGTGCTGAAAAGTGTCAACAAGAAAAAAGAAAGACAAAAACATGATAAACAAAAAAAAATGTACTTTGGACTTCAAGAAGAATTCTTGACAAAAGTACGAAAAAACAGAAGTAATTAAAACATGTGAGATCAATTAAAAAATGGATAATCATTCAAAAAGCAAATTTCGATCTACCAAAGGTTAAAATACAATTTGGTTTAAGGATTGATGTTTGACTACTGACGTCAGCAGTCATCGATGGCTGCGAGTGTAAGACGGCAAATCCCTCTGAGGAGACCTAGTGGTTGAGGTCGAAACATGTCAGGGTAACCAGCCGCCTGGGTTCGAATCACACGCCAGCCAGCCTGGCTTCGAATCCCAGGTCAGTCAAGAATGAAAATTATCAATAACAATTTTAATTAATTCTCCATGTTGTAAAATTCCTTTCTTCATAAAAATAATTTAATGAAAATTAAATTTAATGAACTTAAGCCTAATTAAAAATAGTAAAAATTTGGATTAAAAACCATGAATAGTTCAACAAAATAACCACAATACTAATTATTGTAAATAGAACCTTCACAATGTATTCCAAAAAAAAAAGACAAAAAGGGAGTCTTCTCGGTGAAGTATAAAGCGTTTTAGATATATAATAGAACTGCAACTACATACAAATGCATTGTATATCCAATATTTGTTTAATACTTACCGCAAAAATTCTTTTTTTTTTTTGTTGCTTTAAGTAGATTACTATAAAATATTTTAAACATTGCACCTTTTTAGTGATCACTAATAATTTTTACTTTGTTCTAAATAAAAATTAAACAAAATATATCATGGCGACTTTTTGTGAATTTTTGGCGGATTTTAGCGATATGGAACAAATTTTTTTTTTTGGGATTTATAAAAAAATATTTTTAATTATTCTAAAAATACATATATTATTGTCAAAAACTAAAAAATAAATGCTTTGGCCAATTTTGACATTGAATTTGGCGAAAAAGTTCAAATCAATCTGACAACCCTGCTGGCTAATTCTTATTTATTTTACGAAAGTCTTAAAAGTAGTCGCGAGAGGGCAGCCTTGTGGGTAATTACCCGACTTGGGTATAATTCTTACTCTCGTGGGTAGAGCGTGGATAATTTTTTCGAGATGTAGATCAGGTGTAATTTAAAACTTTTTTCGTTTTAAAAATAGTTATACATATGTATGTGACCTTCTCCAAGAAAAGGGACCTAGTGTGTGAAAATGAGGTTTTGATACAAACGCATTTAAAGTTTCATAACGCATTATCACTGTGAACACACCTTCAGTTGAGAGATGCGATTTGGTATAAAATAAATTTTTATCAGAAATCTAACTCATTTCATCTTAATCTACACCCTTTTCGGAACCAGAATCCACTCTTAAGTCCAAACCCGTTTTTTGACACACTAGGTCCGTTTTCTCGGAGAAGGTCACATATGTATTAAGATTTAATTTTAGTGATACAATTAAGATATTGTTGATCTAAAAAATGTACAGCTTCTAAAAAAAATTTTACATCGGTTATCAAGCAAAAGATTGATAGTGAATGGCCACAAATGAACTATTAGATTTCGGTAAATAAGAGCTTTATAGTCACTCAGAACCCAAAGTTTATTTGAAAAAAAAAAAATTTTTCCGTAATATAGCCTTGAGCCCGACAACATTTTATCCAAACATATTTTATTTCAATCTGGATACTTTCAAGTTTGGCAAAAAGGTCATGTCAGAAACTGTTGTTTTTCGTAATATTAAATAAAAAATTATTTAATTTCATTATTTAATTGATTTATTTCATAAAAATCAAATGATTACGATTGAAAGCAACTGTACTAGACAGATATTATTGACATCAAACGAAAGAGAACAAACAATTTAGATAAACCCAATCAAAAACTCAAAATGCATTTTATTTTGCCCAACTTCAAAAATTATCTTTCGAAATTTATTTTGGAATCGATCCATATTTGATCATGGCCCCTATACAAATACCACTCCCGCAAATAGCTTGTAATGCCATAACTTCCTTATAAATAAATATGGGTATATATTGCAAAAAAAAAAGCTACTATGGCATATCAAAATTTTGTGGTGATCCGTTAACCCTGGAAGGTAACTCTTCATTTTAGTACATTAAGGTTACTCTTTGTCGAACCGAAGAACTATTAAAAAAATTCTAGCGGAACGATTTTTAGAGTAAAATATAAAGAAACCTTCAATGGCGGTGAGAGCTAAACGGCAAACCCCACTAAAGAAATTGTGTGGTAACAATCGAAACTAGTCGGGGCAGCCTGTCCGTGAAAACCTGGGTTCAATTCCCAGCTCAGTCAAGAATGAAAAATTATCAATAAATTTTAATTCATTTCGTGTTGTAAAATTCCTTTCTTCATAAAAATAATTTAATGAAAATTAAATTCAATGAACATAAGCCTTATTAAAATATCAAAATTTGGATTAAAAACCATTAACAGTTCAATAAAATAAAGACAATACTCATTATTGTTAACAGCTAAGGCACGAGCTATATGTTTACATTTGTCCTTGAAGTTGTGCTGAAAATTGTCAACAAGAAAAAAGAAAGACAAAAACATGAAAAACAAAAAATGTACTTCGGATTTCAAGAAGAATTCTTGACAAAAAGTTCGAAAAACCAGAAGTTAGGAAGAACATGTAGATCAATTAAAATAGGTAATCATTCATTCAAAGCAAATTTCGATTTACCAAGGTAAAATACCATTTGGTTTAAAGATTGATGTTTGACTAATGACGTCATCCGTCATCAATGGCGGTGAGAGCTAAACGGCAAACCCCACTGAAGCGATTGTGTGGTTACAATCGAAACTAGTCTGGGCAACCTGTCCGTGAAAACCTGGATTCAATTCCCAGCTCAGTCAAATATGAAAAATTATCAATAAATTTTAATTCATTTCATATTGTAAAATTCCTTTATTCATAAAAATAATTTAATGAAAATTAAATTCAATGAACTTAAGCTTGATTAAAATATCAAAAATTTTGATTAAAACCCATTAACTGTTCAATAAAATAACCACAATACTAATTAAAACTTTTTTAGTTAAGCATTTTATTACAATATAAAATAATAAAAAGCATAAAAAATAAAAGTTCGTTATTCCTCTCAAAATTCGATACGAATTTTAGCATTTTTTTGTGTGTTCAAATTAATAACCTTTTTAAAGTTTTCGTCATCGGCTAACGTTGTAGAAAAATAGCGCGTTATTTGAAAATAAATAAAAAAGTTATATGATAAAGAGTTAATGAGCTTCGTCGATTCGATGAACAGTAACTGGTTAGAACACGGCTGAAAGGCCTTATGTCTGCAAAAAAGCCTTTTAGAAGGCCTTTTCACCATTTCGTTTTCCCGCTGGATATTGCTTACATTTGTACACATACATTTAAATACATTTTCACACATAGACATCTCATAAGCCAAAATACAAAAGGTAACAATTTATATTTTCTTCGGTGAGTTTTTATCGTTTTTTTTTTTTTTAGTTTTTGTAACAATTTTAACATCAATAACGAAAATGTTTGAAAAATTTTATGATTGCGTTTAATTTTTTTTCTTTCATTTTG
Organism: Pollenia amentaria; assembly: GCA_943735925.1. Lineage (NCBI taxonomy): Eukaryota > Metazoa > Arthropoda > Insecta > Diptera > Polleniidae > Pollenia > Pollenia amentaria. The sequence continues at coordinate 172,753,990 of OX031010.1, read as the reverse complement.
GGTTATAACAAATGAAGCGTTGAATTTTTGCCTTATGCGAAAATGCATGATCCATAGATGCACAGTGGGATATATATTAATAATGTTTAAATCAAATTACTTAAAAAAATTTTCTGATCTTTAATTCGTTAGGCGAAATGGTCATGACTTTTAATTATATAGATGAAGGGTGCTGAAAGTATTCTCTACCTGCACTTCATTCTACACAAGTCGCCTACAAAAAATAAAAATTTAAGAATGCTGTATCTCAACTTCCACCAATAATTAAAGTCGACTTAGAATTACTCATGAACCCGAAATATATACACTTAATAGTGTCTTAAATAAATAAAATAATAAGAAATGTTACGATACACCTTTTTGCCCATACGATACATGAACATGTCTTCGACGCTATTGGAATGCAGAGTCTTGTATCTCAATAATATGTTTTTTCGATACGATTGAAGTCAATTGCCTTTGAAATATTCGAGCTTTGTATCGAGGGTCAAGAAATTGCAGATAAACGCTATGTTTCATTATTCGCTAAACCCTCCAATCTCTCATTCAGAGCTAACAATCCGAATATTTTGAGACTGTGATCTAATCTGTATATCTGAAAAATCATTTATTATATTTTCTCATAATGTTCGAAGACTGTTAATTAGTGGAATAGCGTTGAACAATGAAGCACTGGCTTTGATTATGGATTTTGTAGCTTTTGTATGAACAACGCTTGAATCAGACATTTGCAAGAAATGTCTGATTCAGACAATGTCGGAGTGTTTTGCTAACTGGGAAATAAGCATGGAAAAAAGACTGAACAAAATTTAAGAAGTATTGTCGTATCGACAGTCAAATGTTGCCGAAACCAATATATCGGCAAACCTAAAGTATCACCGATATCGGTTACATTTCTTCACAAAAGTCTCGATTTTTTTCATTTAAACTGTTAAGCAGAAATAAAATCAGTTTTAATTAAAAATTAAACTAGTGAATTAAACGTTTACTTATAATGCAGAAAATGTTTTTATCAGGCCTGTTCTGAAAATCACTTTTATTGAAATCACGTGGTTTCAAATCACATATGCCTTTTAAAACCACACGTTTACTATTTTTGTGTTCCGATTTTTTTATATTTTGGCATAATTTTCAACTGCCAAAAGCATAGCGAGAAACATAAAAACGAAATGTTTTTCAGAACACCACAAAATCACAAGTGTCATTTTAAAAGCACGTGATTTGAAATCACGTGATTTTCAGAACATTCCCGTATATCAAAAGATTTTTAATTGATACTATTAATATTTTTACTGGTGCCAATTTTATTAACTTTGTAATTGATATCACAAATTTTTTAACTGAAATTACTTTCTACTTTTCTTCTGTGCATTTAAAACTACTAAAACCATAACGAATAATAATTATGTCGAGAAAATTAAACATGCCTAGAAATTTTGATGTCAGGCATGATGAAGTTTTATTTATTTAGTTATATATTTCTTAAAGTCTTGGATTTTTAAAATATCCTTGCAGACTATTCGCTTAAAACTATTATTTGACGTGCTTATATAAAATTTTTTAAATATAATTTAAACTTAGTTTTACAAAAACTTAAATCTAAAATATGGTTACCATTTAATTTATAATATAAATTTTGACATTTAACTAATGGCTCATTTAAAGAAAAATTAATTCTATGTAAGCCAATATAAAAATAATAATGAAATCTTAAGGACCTAGAAGGTACTTTAATATTAATGCAGGACAGCAAATCAGAACAAATTATGTAATTTATCTATCTATCTACATATATATATAAAATAGGATGTGTGTATGTATGTAACGTATGTACTCCAAAACGGCTGGGCCGATTTTGATGAAATTTTCAGGGAATCTTCAGAATATTCAGGCGGGTGACACTGTGAAGTCAGATTTCTGATTTTCGGCCTGGGGGCGGAGGGGCGTGGCAAAATCTATAACTTGAGAACGGCTTGACCGCATTGAACGATTTTTTTTTAAATGATCGCCATGGTCCAACTTTGGTTTTTACGGAAAGTAAATTTTGCCCCGCCCACTCTTACGCCCACTTTTTTCGATTTAGCTAAAATCAGAAAACGGCTCCATCGAGTTGACTAATTTTTCTTTCAAATGTTCGTATTAATCAACTTTAACTTTTCATCGAAAGAAATATTTACCACGCCTACTTTTACGCCCACTTTTTCTATTAAGCGCATAACTGGAGAACGGCTTGACCGATTTGGAGGATTTTTTCTTTAAAATTATCGCCATGGTCTAACTTAGGTTTTGCGGAAAGAAAATGTTGCCCCGCCCACTTTTACGCTCACTTTTTTCGTAAGATTCACAGCATATGTATTTTCAAATCAAATGTAAATCAAACATATGTATATGAACAACATTTTAATTTATAATATTATAATTATGAAACAGAACTGGGGATGAACGATGTAAAACATGCAGTTTGACATGAAATTTTTCCAGAGAATGCGGTCGTGAAATAAAATCAATTTTATTTTGAGGACGTTTTTTCTAATGCTCTCACATATAGAAATTTATACTCTTAACAATGTGCCATACTTTTATTCAATTTCATACATTTTGTAAACAAAGAAAAATTAGAACAAAAGAAAAAGAAAGAATTGAGAGACACTTATTCTCTTAACAATGCTGCCATACTTTTATTCAATTTCATACTTTTTGTAAACAAAGAAAAACAAGAACAAAAGACAAAGAAAGAAAGGAGAGCGAATTTGAAGTTACTGCCGACGTTTTAATTATGTGCTTTAGAATTTTTGCCTGAAGCTTAATACTCAATTCTGCTTCATCATATATTATCAATCGATGATAAACAACTTTTTGTACTCTTGCATTTAAGATATCTACATTTTGTGCACATTTTTGAGTTTTACTCAAACGCTGATAAAAAATAACGGTACATTCAAACAAACCTTGCTTTCAATTGCTCACTGATTGCATTTGAATTGGTTTGCGTTAATTGTTGTTTTGTGCACATAAGTCAAAAACCTAAAAGTGAAATCAATTTAGTAAATAATAGGTGTTATGCAATTTGCAATAATGTTTGCTTAGGGCCAGCAACGCGGACCGGGTCAGCTAGTCATATCATATAAAAATATAATTGATTGCATTGATCTACTACTTTCAAGAGATTTAATTTCAAGTATATTACAACGAATAATATACGATGGTAAAGGATTGCGTGAAATGTTATTAAAAGAGAGAGAAAATTTTGTAAACTTTCGTTGAACTCTTTCCAAGCGACTCCATATAATTAAAGCGTATTCAAGGACTCACCTCACGTATGAAATATATAAAATTTTACTAGTGTAATAATTATGAAATTTTTTGCTATTTCTTTTAATAAAATTTTAATAAAAGCCAAGAGTGAGTACGATTTGTAAATTATATAATTCAAATGCTTAATACTATTAAACACCACACCCAAATCTATTTTATCATCACCTCTAGCATGGCCCAATTATGGCCAATTTTCAGGATTGACATTAAAACACATTTATGTTTAAAATCGTTTTAAGTACAAAATTCTCTTCTTCACTAAACACTTAAATGAAACTTAAGTAACCGATGTGGTACATTTAAATTCAACTTAAGTTTCCATTGGATTAACTTAGCAAAGTGGCCTCAATATCACAACAATACAAAAACAACAGACAAAGTAATAAGAACCAGCTGTTTTTTGAGACCACCTTGTAAATAACTACACTTTTTTATGAAATTTTTTTGGATTTAGTAGTGCTACCATACTTTTATCTTAATTAAATAAGACTTTTCATATAAAACTCAAAAAATCAATGTGCAATTAAATACGATTTAAGTTTTTATGAAAATTAACATAATATAGATTTAAATACTATCCTGAAAATTGGGCATTAGTAGGTCTGCGCACAACTACAACAATGCAACAATAGAAAAAACAGCACGCGTTTTGTTTGTGTATACAAATGGTAAAAATGTCAAAAACTTGTCACCTGTTAAGAAAAATGTGTTTTGTTTTTATCATGTATTTAGTTTGTTTAATGAAAATTTTCAACCGGAATTTTGGCGTACAATGGTTGCTTTCGAAAAATGGTCTGCGTAAATTACATGTGATGGGGCCAAATTCCTGCCACAAATTTTACCTCATTTCGCATTTTCCACTGGGTCTTTTGGCACTGAAAATAACGTACCGCATCCACTTTTAAAATGTTTTTACACACTGCATAATAACGCATTTTAATGTTATATTACACTTTTTTTATTATTATGGTTATTTAAAATTGTTATTCACAATTTTTTTTCACAATTATTATATTTGATTTGTATTTTAACAATAAGAAAAATGATTTCTTGAAATCAAAAAGAATATTGAAAAAAAATATAATAAAAAATGTAAACAACTTTTGACATTTTGCCCATTTAAAACACAACTCTACAAAAAATCAGCAGGCGTTTCGAGCAGACCTACTAATTGGGCCATGAGCTCTAGTTAGAAATATTGAATTGATAGAATAATCAAAGGCTATTGTGTATTTCAATTTATGATAAAGTATAAAATAAAATTTTCGAATATTAAATTGTAAGTTATTACCCAATAAAAAATGGAGCTTCCAACGAAGCAGTTTTGTAAGGGAGAAACGTAAAAGGTTCGCTTACCATATCGCTTACGCAAGGCATGAATTTTATATGGCGAGTTCCAACCTTGAAGCAATACATTTTTCGCTCAGAAAGCGCTTTATTCAGCGCATATAAAAATTAGTGAACGTAACGATCAGCTTTGCACACTGAATTTTTTGTTACCGTTATTCCTTAATATGCCGCCTTACAAACCTGCCTCGTAGTCAGGGAATGTCGTGGCTATTCAAATTTTATATATTTATTAAGATGTCGTTCACTTACTTTACTGCATCTCCGTATGTCTTATTGCGTAGCGCATAAATCTGTGCTTACTTTTTAAAATGTACCATTAGTGCTTCGCAAAATAAGAAAATTTTTTATTGGGTACGATCAGACCATAATATTAATTTATTTATACTTTTTTGCAACTCTAAAGCATCATAAACATTTTTTATTTGGTAAAAGATGTTTAAGTCATCAGCATAAAGCAAAAATTTACAACAATTAAAGCATGAAGATATTTCATTCATATAAATACTGAAAAGTAAAGGACCTAATACGCTTCCTTGAGGACCACCAGAAGTGGCAATATATGGAATGAAACAGCAGTCATCAATATTTAAATAGCAAATACGGTTATGTAAATATGAACTTATACAATTAAAGAAATTTGAATGTATACCAATTTTGTGTAATTTAGCAATAAGAATGTTGTGAGATATTCTATCAAAAGCTTTCGAGTAGTCAGTATATATTAGGGTATTCATTCGGTTAATCGGTTAACCGATTAATTACTATCCGATTAACTAATCGGTTAATTTAAAATTGCCTTTTTTCGATTAACGATTAAACCGGTTAATTTCAGTCGATTAACCGATGTTACAAAATTTTTAACTTTTTGTAGTGCTATAACATATTTTTTGTGCTTTTAATTATTTGGTTCGTCTCATATACAAAAGGTTGTGTTTAGAAAATATTTTTTCATACAAACGAAGAAGGTATTCATTCAGTGATCTACATTTAAATAAGTGTTTGCTGTCAACAGCTTTTTGTTTCACGTACTTTTTATATGTATGCGTTCAGCTAATGTTTCTTTTCATATCTGCTCACAGTGATGCCAATACAAATTTCAAGAAAATCTCTACATGTCTATAAAAAATTCCCTCTTTTCCCTACAACCAAAAAAATTATCCCTACACTATTCCCTACGTTAAAATTGTATTGGTTTATCTTCAGGCAAACAAATACATACTCTGTTAACATTTTGTAAATATTATAATTAAAGCATTTATTAACATTTATTATATAAGTATTTGTTAAGAATAAGAAAAAACCAAAATAAATATGTACAATGCTATGCTCAAACATATAAAAATTCAATTAAAAAAAAACACTGTGTGACAAATTTAATTTTTTCTTTTTTACGGAAACGTCACTATATATCCTTCAAAAGGCAAAACTAAGTCAAACTACGTGTTTGATTTTCATTTCAAGAATACTTTTTTTTAATAATTTTTTAATATAAGCATCTAATATTTTTTATAAAACTCGGTACCAAATAAAAGGGAAGGAGCTGTATAATTTAAAAAAAAATTAACTTCAGTTCCCCTAAACAGGAATATAAAAAATATATCCTTCCGCATCCTTAAAAGTGTTTATTAAATTTTTTTAAAAAATTTCAAATTGTATGATTTTAATTCTCTTAGTTTACTTTTTTCTCTGAACAAAATTATTTTCTATGTAGAAATTTCATTCACTAAATATTTCCTTTTTATATTCGCACACATTGAAGCGAATGTGAGAACGAATGCAAATAGCAAAATTAAGCGAATAGTTCGCAAATGCGAGCCCGAATATTCGACGCCCCAAAATGTATACGTACATGTTTTTGGCACTTGTTGAAGATTACCAGGCTGTTAGGGCACATAGTATAGGGCTTCGGTTGAAAAATACTACATTTGTACTTAAATGCTGTTGCATATGAAAAATTTAAATTTTTAAATAAAAATAATACGAATATTTAAGTTTTTTTTACACAATATATTGAAAATGAGATAATATTTGGAAAATTCCCTACATTTCCCTTAAAATAAAAATTATGTCCTTTTTCCCCTACGCTTTAAATTTTCGGGAAAAATCCCTACAAAACGGGAAAATTCCCTACTATTGGCATCACTGTCTTCTCATATCAATATCTTAACAGAATTAACCAAAATAATTAGAAGTTTTAAAAATTTTTAAAAATTAAAACGGGAATGTAATGAAATAATGATAGATTTTTTATGTTTAGAAAAATACAGGAAAAGGACTAAGAAATTAGATATTCTGTATTATTGGTTGCTTTTGATTTCTAACTAGAACTAGAGAAAATAAACGCTTGAATCCTAAACATTTAAACAAAATTATTTGTATAAAAAATTATTTTATATGATCTTCTTAAACTATTGAAATAACTAATAAAATGATCTTACAGGTAATTTTTTAATTAATACATAATTTATTAAAAAAAAATGTATCACATATTTATTAATTATTCTTTTGTTTGTTCGTTTAAGTTGAAGAATTGTTATGTTTGTTATGTTATTGGTATTTTTTTAACTATTAACTCCAAATAATAAATAATTTATGCATTTTTAAGAATTGAAATTACTTGATTTATAAAAAAAAATTAATAATCGGTTAACCGATCAAAAATAATATTAACCGATTAAACCAAAACCTCGGTTAATTAATCGAGCGATTAACCGATTAAAGCAAAAGCCCGATTTAATGAATACCCTAGTATATATAGTATCGACCTGAAACCCTAACCCAAAGCTTGAAATGCTATACTGCGTGAAAACTGCTAAGTTTAAAGTAGTAGAACGACCATGTAAAAAACCGTGTTGCTCCTTAATTATTATAGGACTAACAAAGAAATATAACTTTTTAACTATTGCATGTTCAAATATTTTAAAAACAGTGAACAATTTAGATATTGGACTATAATTTTACACATCACATTTATTTCCAGACTTAAATATTGGAGTAATAGAAGAATTTTTCCATTTATCTTAGAACATACCAGGCTTCAAAGAAAAAATTAATATCAACTGAAGTGGAAAGCAAATAGAGTAACAACAATTTTTTATAAAATAAGAAAAAAAGACCATCCAAATCGCAAACCAAAGAGACTTTTAAAGTAGAAATAGCAGAAATTACGTCGGAAATTGATAATTGTATATTAGAGAATTAACCTATTGAATGGATATTATTTAAGAGTTCTGAACTAAAAACTGGGGAACGTGAAATAAAATTGCATTTAAAGTATTGTGCAAACAGATTTGCCGATTGAATAGGTGAACTAGAAATGTTCTGTCCATAAAATAGAGAAGAAGGTATTGTAGATTTACCTCTTTTAGAATTAATAAAATTCCAAAATGATTTAGGATTTATTTTAATGGAATCCTCAAAACCTTAGAATATATTGATTATCGGGCCTGTTCTGAAAATCACGTGATTTCAAATCACTTGTGCTTTTAAAATCACACGTGTGATTTTGAGGTGTTCTGTAAATCACACCGTTTTTGTGTTTTTTGGTGTGATTTTCAATTGTCGAAAGCACAAGCAAACACAAGTTTTTAACACCCGCTTGTTCTACAAAGGCGTATCTCATTTTTGTAACGCTTTTTATGTTATTTTCCGATAATTTGTTTTTTTAATCGATTTGGCGATATCAAGTTGGTTTGATGGCTTGTTTCAAATTTTGCAATTTTTCGCGAATTTTAGCCATGTTCGCGATAGAAGCAATTTGTTCCTGTAAATTTTCTGATTCTTTGCGAATTTCCACTTATTTAGCAATTTTTACCGGATTTTTGCCATTCCTTTTTGTTTTAGGGACTTTTAATCAATTTTATGGCTTGTTTGTGAAATTAAAAATGTTCACGAATTTTGGCTATTTTTGCAATTTTGTTATTTTCCGATATTTTGATTTTTTAGCCCATTTAGCGATTTCAAATAAGTTTTAGGGTTTGTTTACAAGTTTGCAATTTTTCGCAAATTCTAACCATGTTCGCGGATTGAAGCGCATTTTTCCTGCGATTCTTCACAGCTTTTACGATTTTTAATAAATATTAGACTTTGTTATCATGCCGCTGTTGGAAAATTAGCGATCTTTAAATCAACTAAAAAACAAGCCTGAAATTACAACAGAAGTCACAAAAGCAAATTTTATTTTTGTACTGTCGTGTAATTATTCTTAATTTTAAATGATTTGTTATAAATAAAATAGCGTATTGCATTAAAAAATTAACAAACAACACATTTAGTCAATTCACAAGGTATCCTAACATGTCATATTGTCAAAATGTGCTAATATTTCACAATGGTTTAAAAATATTGTTGTTGGTTTGTTAACAAAAAGTGTCTTAAATAAATAGAACGTTGCTTGCTGTGTTTATTGTGCTGTCGTAATTAATCAGAAAAGTCCAGCGCTGAGCGGCTGAGCCGTACAACAATATTTTTAAACCATTGTGAAATATTAGGACATTTTGACAATATGACATGTTAGGATACCTTGTGAATTGACTAATTGAATATTTTATTAAGTAATTTATTATGACGGCCATCTTACAATAGCCGCAAAAATATCAAAGGGATTTTAAAAAGTTGTGTACGCAGCTGAACGTGAAATCACAAAATAATTTGCCCAGAACACCTTTCTTGTGGTTTTAAATCACTTTGATAAAATGTGATTTTCAGAACAGGCCTGTATACAAAAGTTTATTCAAAAAATTTAATTCTCTTGAATATTGCAGATATAAATGCAAATGCCCTGTTTGTTTGCTAATTTTGGGTTTTTTAAAAAAAATTATTCCTTAGATTCTTAATTTTCTTTAATCCTTTTGTGTACTAAGGCAATTTATAAATATATTTTTAAGAAAAATATCATTTAGGATTACAATTTATTACAGATCACATATAAATCCCACTATCGAAAAATTCGAATTCAAGACGGAGGTTATCAAGGATATATAATTCCCAAGTGTTGCCGTATTACTTAACTCCATGGTCGGGTTTTCCCTTTGGACTTTTCAATTAATGTTTACTTTTTAAAAAAAAATTATCCCACTGTAGCTTCGTGAAAAACCATAGATTTTCTATGCGTTTATAAAAAAATAAATCCATGTAGCTGGAGGATGTGGTGTTAAAACATTGTGCGATATTTTACAACATTTGTCTTGGTATTGGCATGTCTCATAAATATTTCTTTCTTTCGTACTTTCTTCTTTTCTTACTTTTCTGCCATTTGTTTAATGCATTTCAGAAAAACTCACGCCATGGCCGACGGCGAATTTTGTTCTTAATACCCGGAGTTCTGTATACTTTTCTGGTTTTTCTTATAAACTTACAAAAGGGCAGGATGTTAAACATCCACAGGAGTCGGTGACAGTCAAAGTTAGTTTTCTTCTACAAGTCTAGCAAAAGTAAATGAAAGAAAAGGCAAAAGTATGTGTAACAATATTAGTGTAAATAAATTTGTATGGATGTGTGTGTTTGTATATTTGTGTGCGTTAAAATCAAATTAAAGAAAACAATGTTTTCAGTGTAAAAGTGAATAAAACGTTTTATTGTTACACTTACTCTAAAACTCCGGTATTTCCTTGATTGTTTTTTCGCCGTTTCTAGGAAAACTTTTAGCTTGGGGTTGTATGTGTATGTGTGTATATTATGTGAATGAGGGAGGGGGAGTGGGCGCACCGCCTGTTGTTTTTAGCGCTTTAAACTTTCAAATGATTGCAAGCAATAAATCCGTTAGTGTTAATTCAAATAAATTAAATTTTTGTAACACATACACACGTGCGTAGCCTGAAGAGACACCTTCCAAACACCTTAATTTTATTAAGCTGAATGTAACGATTTGCGAAAATGTTGCTTTGTGATACGTACATGCATCAAATAATGATATGTAATTAGATTGTTAAAGCTTTAATCTTGATGATTAATTAGCTGCACATTATCAATTGCATAGAAACACTAAATGCAATAAAGTATATTAAATGTATATTAAGACATAGATTACATAGATATGAAACTCGCTTGCCAAAAACCTAAGTCTGTTGCCAAAAAAAATTTAAGTGATGAGAATGTGTTTAAAAAAATTGTATCATTGTGTTAGTATGAAATATATCTTCCCCACACTCCCAGCAAACACAAATAAAAGATCTGAAAAATAGTATAGATTTTATTTGAATTTTATAAAGAAATTCACAAGAAGTTCTCTTTTTTTTTGAAAGTGCTATTAGTTTTGAATGATATTTAAAAATTTTGTAGCAATATATATTTTAGAATTGGTTTAATTAAATATCATTATTAAGTTCACATCAAGCTTTACTGCTTGCTGGGAATATTTGACCACTTAAATGATATTTATCTAATTATAAAAAACAAGTGAGAAAGCTCGCCTACATAATACCGTACACCAAACACAAATTTTCCAGCGTGTACCCTATTTGGGACTAATGTTCAATCATGGAAGCGCCAAAACAAAAGTATCTTATTAGTTTAAGATTCATACGAGTTCGTTGTGCCGAATTTTATCTACAATCTACATCTAAATCAGACTTTTTGCAAAGCATTTTTATGGGACCTATGGTCAATTCTGGACCCACATGTCATGACATTGAATTTATCGTGACCAAATTTCATCTAAAAACCAATATTTAAAAGGTTGTTAACGCATTAAAAGCTATATTGGAGGACGGTATTTTTATGGTAGCTGTGGTCAAATATAATCCGATTCAAATAAAATTTGGTCAAGTTCAATTGAATACCAGCATAATAAGATGGTTTATATGAAAGAAGACTCTATTCTGGAAAGAAGTTTATATGGGGGATATGGACTGCTGTCTATATCTCAGAGCCACGCCTAAAGAACAATCTCCTCAACACGCATACGAACAACTTACGGAAACACTTAAAAACGCGAATATGACTTATTTTTCTTTTTGGGTTTTCTACGTTTTAATATGATAAGGAATTAGTGCCAAGGGTAGTATGGAATAAAACTTTAGGCACTGTTTTAAATGCAAAACATTTCTTTTAAAATATTGTAAAGAAACACATCAAAAAAATGTCATAAAAAAGTTGTTTTTTAATTGTTTATTGTATACAGATATTTGTCTACCTGACTTATCTATTTTTTTAATCTTAGCTACTACTTTGGGACTAATTAATTGCTAAATTAATATTTGTTAAATAATTTCCTACAATCCTTGGCAGCCACTTGTATTTTTATGGGGTCTGTGCACGGTCCAAATGCTTGACATGCAGGCGAATTGACTCGTGTACGTGTGGTGGACGTAATATTCGCCGTCATATTTAAATATTTTGATTTTTCATCCAACATCGTTGGTGTCACACATACAAACACATTTCACGAATACTACCAAAGCTCTTGATGAGAAATGATTGACCGTGTACAGACCCCTTTAGATTTAAGCGTATATACTTAAATGCATGCATTTTTGTTTATTTATTATATCCGTTAATAATACTCAGGAATTGGCTCTGAAACGTATTTTTTATTGGCCTTGAAAGGCTTTTGTATATTCAGTTATAAAGCTTCAGTTTGATCAGTTTACTGGTCACGCTTTTTTTGGATTTTTTTCGTCAAATATTTGTTAGGTCAGAATATGCCTTTAGCATACCCACATTTCCCACTAGTGGTGGAGGATATAAGGTTTATATGTTTATAATACGATCATTTCTGAACCATTTGGATAAGTATTTCAATTAAAAGATTTTGTTTGTTGTGCTTAATTCCCTATTTTTATAATTGATAAAAAAATACTGAAATTTATTGTTGGAGGATAAGCTGTTCCTATGCCCATTTCACTGGTTGCTTAGGTCAGATCATCAGGAAACGTTCTCTTAAATAATTTTAGAAAAGCCAAGGCTATCAGCAAACAAGGCTACAAAGGGAATGATAATTACATACACACAAAAAGTCTTATTTGCAACCATATCAAAGCTTAAACAAAATACCAACAATAAAAAGGGGATTTTATCTTTTCTTACATTCCCCACTACAATTAGTTGGAATTCTCCCAACATTAATTGTAGTTGTAAGTGGGTTAAGAAAAAACAAATTAAAAACAAAAAACAAAAACAAAACGTTCTCCGTAAAATTATTTAGGAGAACGTTTCCTGATGATCTGGCCTAAGCAACCAGTGAAATGCGCATAGGAACAGCTTCTCATCCAACAATAAATTTCAGTATTTTTTATCAATTATAAAAATAGGGAATTAAGCACAACAATTAAATCTTTTAATAAATAACTGTATTCCCAAAAACAACTTTGATAATAAATATTTAGCTGTAAAATCTGAAACCCAGTTGCGATCGATCGACATTTTCTCCAAAATGTGGATTCCAAAATTATTGTGTTTTTACAAAAATTCATATTTATATAGAGAACATAAAACCAAAATTTAATTGAAAATTCCAATATTATGCTGACCCTTCTATTAACAAGTTTTCTATGCAAAGATAAGTCCAAAAATCAATAATAAAAAAGTTTGTAAAAGTGCTAAATTCAGCTTTGCCGAATCTGATACACCCTTCATCATAGTATTAAAAATCGCACTAATACCTTAGATTCGGAGGTATGTACTTTAACAACTAGTATTCTACTTAGCTTCTTTCGGAAGAAAGTGAAAAAGTAAAGTTTATAGGTTTTAAGAAGACTTAAAAAAGTTAATATGGGTAAAACAAGAGGCAATCGTGGTTTTTTGAGCATATAACAACCATTTGCGGACCGATCTGGCTGACTTCAAAAACAAATTACTCCATAATATACGTGATATAAATATAAAACATCCTACTCTCCATCATATTTGTGGTCTTCGGAAAACCCATTTCAACATACACACGGACCGAAAAATTGACGGACGGAAGGACGCTACTTATATAACTTATATAAAACAAGTAAGATTGCTATATTCGGCTATGCCGAATCTTATACACCCTTCACCATGATAAGAACAGAATGTTATGTAAATACCGTTCTTCAGATATAAATAAATCTATTTTGTGCCACGCACACTTCTCCAATTCCGCCCATATGTTAAGAGAGGTTGTGATTGATAGCCCAGAAGCGTTTACCTATTTGGAAGTTTTGCCTCTTGCCGTTCTCCAGATATATAGAACATAAAAAACAACAACAACAGCAAGGGGCTTATGGGTAAAATTAGAGTCAGTCAGGGTATTTTGCTCATATCTCAGTAATTTATGGACCGATCTGGCTAAACTTCAATAGCAAACGTTAACGGAGTATATGTGACATAAATATATAACAACCTGGTCCCCATCATTAACGAGGCCTTCGGAATACCTATTTCAACACACACACGGACAGGCGGTCAACCGGATTTGAACTTCTCTACTCATAAGGATCCAGAGTATATATACTTTTTAGGGTCTAGGATCAATATTGTGGAAGTTACAAACGGTATGAGAAAGTGATAATTATCCTTTTCCACCTGTGGAATGGCTATAAAAAACGAACTTTTTCTATAAGTATATACAAGCCCATTCAACCTGTGGTGAAGGATATAAAAATAGGAGAAAGTATCACAACAGAATAAGTATAAGTTCCTTTTAGTTCACATTTCTCTTCATAAAGTTACTAGGCAGTTTTATTATATTTGTTACTATAACAAAAGAAATATGTAAATGACAAACAACAAAAAATGTTTTTCTTTAATCAAAACTACATCATTATCTAACAAAATATTAGAATAATTTAAAAGTTTGATTATAAACAAGTTAAAATTCCATACATTTTAAGGTTATTGCTCTGTTGCCAAATAGTGTTTCTCACACTACCTAAAAATTTCCCATTAGTTTTTATATTTTCAATCACATAAATTCATATGGTAACAATATTTATAAATCGAAAAAAAAATCTGTTTCATATCATCTGTTGTAGGTCGTCAAATAATAGAGAGAGAGAGTGAGCGTAGAAAACGGCTAGAACAGAAGGAGTGACAAAAATATCTAAATCAGCTGTCAAAATAAAACCAGTTTTTTTTTACTGAATTAGTAAGAAATGTGTTAATTTTGTTGTTGTAACTTCACACGTTCGATATTTTTAGAGACATTTTATGTTCATTATTTTGACAAAGTTTCTTCTCTAGCCTTTTCTCAACGTTATGGTTTTAAAAATAGACAAATTTCAAAATTATTTATAATTCAGTTCCGTTTTAAATGAATAAAATTATAAATGTGTATGATTGTATGTACTTCCTTTTCCAGTACATGTGCGCTTGTAGAAATTTTTAAGAGAAAATATATGCTTAAGAGGCCATCTAAAGAGAAAGAGAGCGTGAGAAAACCTTGTTAATTTCTAAAAATAATTCTTTTGGAAATTTAAGGTGGATTCATCCATGCGTTCCGAACAATAGAGTTTTGTCCGGAGAATAATTTCTTTAATGAGAGTGATCTGCAGAACGGCTCACCCATTTCAGAAAATTTGTCGGTAGAAACAAAGCTACCATACAGATGTAACCAATTATAAAAAATGTCAGCACAACTAGCAAACTACTTATATTGAATTGTTTTATAAAACTGTGTTAAAGAAAATAGATAAAAACATTAAAGGGATTTTATTATTTTTGATTATATTCAACATTTTTTATTTTTCGAATTTATTCTATGAGCTAAATTTTAATAAAAAACGTTGAATATAATAAAGTAACTTTTGCAAAAGAAATAATTCCCAGATTCTATTTTCAATTATATATATTTTTTTATTTAATTATTTCAAAACAAAACCATTGTAATATAAATTCAAAAACACTATATGATGTGGCAGCTCAACTCAAGTTTTATGTACAAATTGAAAAAAGTGGCATCTCAGTTCATTTTGTTCTTAACAAGAATTAAACCAATACAGAAAAAAGTGTTTTTTCAATTAAAAAAATGGTTTAAAAAGTGTTTAAATTTAATTAATGTTAAAAGATTTTGTTTGTTGTGCTTAATTCCCTTTTTTAATAATTGATAAAAAATACTGAAATTTATTGTTGGAGGATAAGCTGTTCCTATGCGCATTTCACTGGTTGCTTAGGCCAGATCATCAGGAAACGTTCTCCTAAATAATTTTAGAAAAGCCAAAGCTATCAGCAAACAAAACTACAGAGGGAATGAGAATAACCTACAAACACTCAAAAAGTCTTGTTTGCAACGATATCAAAGCTTAAACAAAATAACAAACAATAAATCAGTGTTGAGTTTTTATCTTTTTTACATTTCCCGCTACAATTAGTTAGAATTCTCCCAACATTAATTGTAGTTGTAAGTGGGTAAAGAAAAAACATATTAAAAACAAAAACAAAGTGCTTTTATTGTTTTCGCAAGAAATCAAAATAAAAACAATTTGCCAGTTCAGTTTTTTATGCACGTGCACTTGCTAAAATTTATTATAAAAGTTGTTTGTGGGAATACTATTATTTATTAAAAGATTTTGTTTGTTGTGCTTAATTCCCTTTTTAAATAATTGATAAAAAATACTGAAATTTATTGTTTAGGAGAACGTTTCCTGATGATCTGGCCTAAGCAACCAGTGAAATGCGCATAGGAACAGCTTATCCTCCAACAATAAATTTCAGTATTTTTTATCAATTATTTAAAAAGGGAATTAAGCACAACAAACAAAATCTTTTAATAAATAATAGTATTCCCACAAACAACTTTGATAATAAATTTAATTAATGTGATAATTGAATCAATTATTTTTTTAGTTGACAGAAAATGAAAAATTTAATTTTGATTTAATTAACATTTTAGTTGTTTTGAAATAAATTTTCAATTAAAATTTTAATTAAATAACAAAAAATCTTACTTGACTTTTTTCGTTTTAATAATTTAAACATGTAGAATTGTTGTTGGGAATTATCAATATTTATTTAAATAAATTAAGACGTTGTATGAAATGGCAAAGTTTTTTGATCACTTTTTTAATTAAAATTAAAAATATCATTTATTGAAAATATTTTTTCAAAATTTTAAAATTTTTAGAAATCAATATAATCATTTTGGTTATAGGTGCAAAATCAACAACTTGTTTACTTGATATTATGAATTTGGAATAAATTTGGTGATTGGAGAAATTTAAAAATTTCTTCTGTGAATTCAAGAAAAAACTTGCCGAACAAAATAATTTCTCTCTCTCAAAAGTAGGACGTCAAACTCAATACATGGTAGAATAAGTACAAGGTATAGTCCATAGTATACAACTAGTATGCCGACTCTTTGACAGGTACCTAACCCAAATGGCAAGGAACCTATTCATTGTTTGTATTTGAAAGATTTTATTTAAATGTATTGGTGCTTAAAACTACCTCAGCGGGAATACTCAGAACCCGTTCTTACTTCAGGCCTTGAAGGCCTGCTTAGATTTTTTTTTTGATTCAATTACCAGTCTGATCTAACTGATAAAGAAGGGGTTATAGAAGGCCTCGGCACTTTTGTATAAAAGAATAAAGAGAAGGGAGAAGAGAAGGAGACGCAATTTTTGCTTTGTTTTTTGCTAAAGCAGAAGTAAAAGAATTATATTTTTATGCAAAAAAAATAAAGTTTACATTAGCTAAACCACACATTAAGCCCAGTAAAAGTGAATGGACTTAATGTGTTGGTTAACTAATGTGAACTTTAATTTTTTTTGCATAAGAGGGTAAATATATTCTGCTGTCGCATCACAGAAAAAATTATTAATTTTCTCCAATCACCAAATTTATACCAAATTCATAATTTAATAAATTATATTTTTAATTTTAATTAAAAAAGTGATCAAAAAACTTTGCCATTTCAAACAATGTGTTCATTTATTTAAATAAATATTGACAATTTCCAACAACATTTCTACATGTTTAAATTATTTTATTTAAAACAAAAAAAGTCAATTAAGATTTTTTGTTATGTAATCAAAATTTTATTTGAAAACAACTAAAATGTTAATTAAATCCAAACTAAATTTTAAATTTTCTTTCAACTAAAAAAATAATTTATTCGATTATCTAATTAATTAATAAAACACTTTTTTCTGTGATTGTACTTGATTACTTATTTATCAGATATGTTCGAATAATTATTAGTGAATGCAACAAATCGTTATCGCTTTAATTGTAATTTGTTAAAAACTCCAACTCTCTCGATGTATATGATTCTAATTAGATTTCGTGGTTGTTTTTTTTAAATCTTTCTCCCTAAATTCTCATAAGATCTTACGGTGAGTTCTATTCTTATGCAACGTCTGCTCAAAGTATGGCACGCGTCTCTAAAAATAGCCATTTAGGGATGCAACAATAAAAACTGTCTGCAATGTGTTTTATTTCTTATGGTTGCCTCTTATTGCAAGTTGAATGGAATGAATATATTTTTAGAAATCAGTGTCATCATTTCAACAGAAAAAAACCCCCAAAATAATAATAAAAAAAATAAAGTTATTGTAAACTTCTAATCTTGAGTACAAAAGCAGAAAATGCAATTAAATGAAAAGGGGAGAAATCAAAAACTAGAAACTGGCAAAGAAATTTTACATCTTGGGAGCAGAGTTTTAGTTGTAAAAAACTCATCATGGAAATAAGACGTGAAGAAATTGCATTACCCACCTATCAACAATCATGGTGAGTAATGGAATGTAATTTAAAGAAAAATTTCAATTAGAATAAAAAAAATAAATAAATATTTTAACATTAAAATTTTATATTAGTGGACTGCCGAGCAAACCTTTATGTTCTTCGTTTTTCAATGATGCGCTAAGGGATCCAATATTGATTTTAATAACAATAGCAGTGGTTATTGGGTCATTTTGTTTGTTAAGCGGTCTGTTCCTATTGTGTCTGGTTTCAAAAACTATACAAGATGAAACATCCGAAGCCATTTTATTAATAGGTGAGTACAAAATACTCGTACTAAAGTGGAAAATTAAGTTATAAAAAAAATGTGTCAATTAAACTTCGATTTGTATAAAAACTGTTAAAGTCTAAAAAGTGTGAATTCATGAAGCTGGACTAAATCCTATTTCGAGGGAAGTTTTATTAGAAAGGGATATCAACTTTTGTTAATTTAAAAAAGAAGGCTGCTCTTTATTGCATGAAGTGCAATTTTAGGTTCTGGAAAAACACAGAGATAAACAAAGTCTTCGAATAACTGTAAAAACAAATGTGAGTTATTAATTTTGGAACGATAGATACTAAACGAATTGCTAAGACATTTGTTTCGAAAATAGAGCTTCTGTTAAAAGTACTGCTGAATGTAGATAAAGTCGAAATTTGTTTTCTATGGTATTCACTTTATAGGAACCATAATGTAAACAAACCACTTAAACTTTATTCCTAATATATTTTGCTTTGATTAAAGCATAAATATATTTTAAGTTTAACATCAAAAATTTTAAACAAAACATTTTATCAAATTGATATTGGGAATTATTTCTTCTCATAAGCAACTTTATTATATTTAAAATTTTTTATTTCTCGAATTTATTCTATGAGTTAAATTTCAGTTATGTATTTTATAAAGCTTTTTGTAATAGATACAAGATAATAGTCTGGTAGTGTATAAACTTATTCCCAGGGCTGTGGAGTCGGAGTTGAAGAGTCGGAGTTGAGGTTTTTGTACCGGAGTCGGAGTCGGAGTCGCAGTACCCAAAAAAACGCGCGACTCCGACTCCAAAATTTTTCGGCATAAAAAATTTAAAAAAATTTCTAATATTTTCCAATATAAAAATTCTTCGAAATTGGCGATGCAATATTTTGCAGATCAATATGAATAAGTAGATTTTAATTTATTTTATGAGAAATAGTTGATTCAAGTACTTTACTATTTAAGTATATTTAGGTATATTTTTTATACGTGCGGGAAAAAGTCTAAATTACATTAGCAAAACTTATACTCAGTTATTGATCTAGTTGAAAAAGATGTGTGATTTTTTAAATAATTTACTCATGCTAAAAAATGTTAATGACAGGAATTGCCAATAATATTAATGTCAGAATTTTTTAACCATCAACGCTGAAATATTTTCAACATTGTACAGAATAAGTGTTGCTATAGCGCATAAATACTAGTATGTATTAGAAAAATTGTGACGTAAAATTATTTCTCTTTTGTGTAGAAACATCTTTATCGGCCTGGCTTTAATTCCTACCATAACACTCATGTTTTTCTTATGCACATTACGCGGAGATTCCCATAATTCGTTTAAAAAAGATGTTTCTACACAAAAGAGAAATAATTTTACGTCTCATTCATTTCGCATCACGGTTAGAGTAGGAGTCGGAGTCATAAGTCGGAGTCGGAGTCGCACTTAAAAAATTTCAGCGTTTGGAGTCAGAGTCGGAGTTAGTACTTTTTTCGGACGACTCCACAGCCCTGCTTATTCCTAAAAAATTTAAGAAATAGAACTACTACAAAAAGCTTTATAAAATACATAACTGAAATTTAGCTCATAGAATAAATTCGAAAAATAAAAAATTTAAAAACATTTTATTAAAACTTAGTATTTAGTGTGGGATTATTTTACATTCAATTCAACTAAAGGTACTATTACACGACATGTATTTTGGAGTGGCTTTGTCTCATGTAAAATCGATATGTAATTGCACATTTTGTCAAAATGAACAAATACAGAAGGTTTATAAATTTTGCTTTCACACGTTCATTATTGGTTTCATCTGGCATAACCTAAAATCGGTACAAAGGCAAATTATATACTGACTTTTATTTCTAATCACTTTTTATTGTGCCCCGGTAGGCTAGTTGGTAGTGAGCTAGTCTATCAGTGCATGGGTTGCGGGCTCGATTCCCACCAGAGACTCTGGTCTCCTTCAGACAAGCGTAGAGCTTCGCGGGATTAGCATAGGGAAAAAATTGTATTTCAGTTAATTAAAAATGTTGTATATTTTAAGAATATGTGTAAATAAATAGATTTTAATTTACATTTGCCGCCGCAAACAAATGGCTTACAAGACAGCTGATATCAGATCGTTTGTCAGTTTAAAATATAACAAGCCCAATTGAAAATTTTTACACTGCAAATTCGAGCTAACATTTACACAAGCAATTTTTTTTTTGTTTTTTGCTTTTACAAGACATTTTGAGTACACCCAGAGAAAAACTATGTTTAAATATGGTTACCTCCAACAAAACTATTTTTAAGGAAAATTGTAAACATATTATGTTTGAATTTAACCATAATATTGTCACCGACAACCATATTATGGTTAAATGTGTCCTCCATCAAGAAGCCTCAACCATATTATGGTTGCCTCCAAACATGTTTTGGTTAATAATAACTAAAATATATTTAACACTTATAATAGCATGGTTGGTTTTCAACAATAGCATGTTGCTCTTGGGTAAGAGGAAAATACTATTATTAATTTTAAAACAAATTATTGTCATATTGAACCATAACATGTTTAGAGGCAACCATAATATGGTTGTGGCTTCTTGGTGGAGGACTAATTAAACAATAATATGGTTGTCGGTGACAATAATATGGTTAAATTTAATCATAATATGTTTTCAATTTTGTCTAAAAATAGTTTTGTTGGAGATGACCATATACAAACATGTTTTTTCTCTGCGTGTACACTGCTAAATACATATCGTCTAAAACCACCTTAAGGTACTTGTACAACTAAAGCTTTAAAGGCCTTATGACACTACATGTTAAATGCATTGTTCACGTTTAATTAAACAGTGCAAATAAAATGTAATAGAAAAATTTACCAAGTACAAAGAGCTCAGCTGTATTAAGATAAACAGCAAACTGTCAAAAATTTTACTAAAGTTATCGATAAAAAATGAACTCAATGTAAATTTGTTCAACTTAAAATTGGCATGTGTTGCTGAATCAGCGGTTAATGGGCCATTTCAGCGATTAAACGCTTTCTGTTTGTTTTGTTTTTATGTTTGTTTTCCATAAGCAAAAAGTTGACAACATTTAATTAAATTAATAAAATCATAAGATCCATTTCAGACTCGGCAAGTTACTTGCGCAAGTCTCCTGCGCAACTCTTGGTTATTAGATGTCAGCTATAAGGTCGGGTTAAGGAAAAAATAATTTAGTACAGACTTTGTTGTACTCGGCAAGTAACTTGCCCAACTAACTTGTCGAGTTTGAAAGAGGTCTAACAAAAGACAAACTGAAAACAAAATTTCTGTTTACATTTTTAATAGTTTGCTCTTTCCAACATTTACGGTTTCTTTCCATCAATTCTATATCAATTCAATGAATAAAAATTGTAGTATCATAAATGCTTAAGTAGCACTAAAGCTGGTTTTAGGCGACATGTATTTACATATAAGTGTTTTTGTCAAATTGCCCACTGCAAAATTCATACATGTCGTGTAAAGCCTGGTAGTCTGTTCAGTATTTCGTGTTCAGTATAAAACAATTTATGTGAAATACATACGAAAAAGAATTTTGATAGAGTTATACTCTGTTTTCATTGCGAAAAACATGCGAAATGTTGTTTCCTATTGTTTCGTATGGAAGTTTTGGCGACAGCTAATAATTTTTTTGTAGTTTTTATTTTTTATTTGTGTAGTAGTTTTTTGTTACAAAAATATTAAATAAAAATCGGGAAAAGTTCCAAAATTAATAATAAAATTACATTTTCATTGTTTCTGCTTTGGCAAATAAAAAAATAATACTTTTGTTTCACTTTTTTTAATCACAATTGAAACAAACATGGCTTTCGCCTTCATGGCATGACCTTCGCAAAACAATGCTGTATACTTGTTACTAATAAAAACGTTAAGTTTTGCAAAACTTCGAGATAGCTAATATTGATACATGTCAAAATATTCGTGTTAAATAATCAATGCTGTTCAGCATTTTTCGCAAGTGCGAACGGAGTACTAGGCTTAAAAGCAAAAATATATTCATAGCAAAACTATAAAGTTTAATGAATGGACTTTTACTAATCGCAAACTTTTTCAAAACTTTTCCGTCGCACAACTTGAAATTTCTAAGACTGTTCTTACAACTCGATAATTCTGAAAAAACAAAAAGATGTAACCAAAGCGGAGCTAAAGAAAAACCGGAAAAGCCCTTTTAGCTCAATTGCAACAGTAAAATAAGACTGAAAATGCGCATGTATTCAGGCCTAATTATTTCGGCACTTAAAAAGGGCCTAAATTTAGCCCGAATAGAGTTTAGTTGGCATTTCTGACTCTAATATAGTGCTAGTTACTTTCGAAAGTAGTGTGGAGAATTCGATTAGCTGCGTTCGAGAACACAAACGTTTCTACTATATTTTACTGAAATTGCAGTACATTTTACGAAATTGCGTTCGAGTACCATAGCTGCCAGATAAAAATGGCCGAAAATCGTCAAATTTTGAGGAAAAAAACGTAAAAATCGTCAAATTGACTAAGCTAAATCGTCACAAAAATCGTCATTGTAAAAACCACTAGGTTAGGTTAGGTTAGAAAGGCTGGTGTGAAGCCTTCCTCACCCAGAGACCAATATGGTCCATTGTAATGCCTTTAATTAGTGAAACAAAGGAAGAAAGAAGAGAAAGATATCTAGTGTGACAGAGTAGGAGAAGTAAATGGTGAAAGCACAGGGAAGGAAGATAGTGGAAGATAAGAAATCGGACAGAACAAGCAAAACACAACCCTACCAAACAGGAAAAAATGCCCTACATGTTTCCCAGCCTCCTGCCGCGCAGCCAGGTCATTCCCATTACGAATCCCGTCAGAACTTGAGCCCGCAGCCCGAGACATCTCCCAATTCGTGCAGGAATCTGCTACCTAGCCACCTCAGCCTGCTGTTCTGTAGCCTGGGACAGTGGCACAGAAAGTGCTCAACTGTCTCCAACTCCTCTGGGTCTTCACACAGCCTACAAATATCCGATAAGCCAGACCCCATTCTCACCGCCATTCTGCCTATCATACAGTGGCCCGTGATATCATGGTCCTGACGCAGGCCCTACTCTTACCCAGCAGCGCGTCCGAATTTGACCTACTAAGCATCGGCCACAGCGTGCGCGATACTCGGCAGTCCGTTCGGCCCCGCCAAGCCCGATTAGTCCTGTTCAGAATCCACTCCCTAATTCTCCCAAAGTAGAAGCCCATTGAAGGCCTGACCACTTGCAAACTGTCAGGATCTTCCCTTTCCGAGCCCAGTCTTGCCAACTCATCAGCTATCTCATTGCCGGTGATGTTGCAGTGACCCGGTACCCAGCAGAGCCTCAAAACATAATTCCCTAAGATTACTCCTAGAGCCCTCTTGCAATCGTCCACTAGCCTGGAGTTCACATAACAGCCCATCAAGGCCCTAAGAGCCGCCTGGCTGTCTACATATATAGTGACCCACGAGCCCTTGACAATGTTAGCTCCTACCAATTCCACGGCCCTGAGAACCCCCAGAACCTCCGCCTGAAATACACTGCAGTCGTCGGGAAGTCTATATGACTTTCTGATGTCCAGATCCTCAATGTAGACCCCCGCACCCGTGCCCTGCATCTTCGAGCCATCAGTGAAAATAGCAAATCCCCTATACAATCTGCCCTGCCCTGACCAGCTCTCCCTAGAAGGCAATATCACCTCTGGCAAACGCCCAAAATCGATCCTAGTGACCAAATAATCCGTAGAGCCGGGCGAGCCTAGGTGATAACCACTAGTACTAATTTCACTCAAGATCCGCGAGTGACCCTCCGTGTAATTTCCTAACAGTCCTAGCCCCCTCAGCCTAAGAATGCTCCTTGCTGCCATTTCCCTCACATACTGCTCTATAGGCAGAAGATGAAGAATAACATCCAGAGCTGCCTGAGGGGTACTTCTCAAAGCACCTGTCATGCCGATCGAGGCACACCTCTGAGCCTTAGACAGAAGGTCCTTCCGACTAGCTAGTTTCAATGCCTCCCACCAAAAACCACTAACTTTTAATAAGTTTTTAAAATTGTTATTTTCCGTTGCTAATAAAATTTTATATATTCTGCCTGTTTTTGAAATTAAAAAAAAAAATTTTCGGTTAGAAACTTTTTATTAAAGTAACACAAACAAAAAAATTTCAAAAGTATTGGCATTCATAAGAAAAGTAAGAAAATAAACTAAAACCAAGAAATATTAAACACCTATTTTGTATGTCCTGCTTAAGAACTTAAGTCTGGTAAACATCAATAAATTCAAACTTTCTGAAAGAAAAGTTTCATAATGTGAACTCAGACTAAAGAGAGTGGTTGTAAAATGCATGTAATAAAGCAGTACTAACTGATCAAATAGAACTTTTAAAAACATGCATCGTGCTTAAAAAAAATCGTATTTTATATGATGAACAGCTAAGACATGAAAATTACTTCCAATTAAATAATAGGTGCGATCCCGTACTTTTTGGGCAAAGTTCGGTAATATAAGAGTTAACAAACATAGACAAAAATGTACAAAAGTACGGGAACAATAAAAACCATATTTCTACCCCAAAAGAATTCTTTAGTATGAATTATGTTCAAATAAATACATAAATGACACATTATCATGTATGAAAGTAAAATTCAGTCGTATTCTTACATTTTTCAACATTTTCTATTGTTTTATTATTAAAAATTTTTATTTTAAATATTTTGAAGAAGAAGAATAGTTTTCTCTTCAAAGCTCTCTCACTTTACCAAACTTTAAGAATGGGAACAGTTTTTGGTAAGGTTGGGATCCCGCTGGCTCCCAAAATTGAGTACGGGATCACACATAATGAAAATAAATCAAATTATCATAGAAGCTAAAATAAAATGTGAAATTATATCAAAAACATTTGTAAATTTGAACAAAATTTATCATATGAAAAATCGTCAAATTTAGGGTTTAAATCGTCCTATCGTCAATAGAGCATTTTTGTACCTAAAAATCGTCAAAATGACGATAAATCGTCAAATCTGGCAGCTATGTCGAGTACACAAAATGCAGTAAATGAGAACACAAATTGAGAGCGTAAAATGACAGTTCTTGACTGAGTACTTACAAATTTTTTCTGCAGAAATTTTTGCAGTAAAATTTAGTAACACAAAAAACCATATGTTTTAATAGGTAAACAAACAAAAAGCATACAAATTGTGAAAAATTTGTTTAAAAAAAGAAAAGTGGATATAACACTAAAATAAAAACAAGAGTAAATAAATTTTAATTAATTAAACTTGTTTGTGAAGCATTTTATGGCTACATACCATTTTTTTTTTTTTGTTATGTTAATTTTTTGGTGTTGTAAAAGTGTCAAGTGCTCGGTGCTTAGAACAGCACTTGTTTTTAAAGTAATCAATAGTAAAAAAAAGTATTCATGTACTATTAATAAAATTTAGCCGGACACAATTTAGCAAAATTAAATAAAATAAAAAACAAAAAAATATGAAAAATTACATAAAATAATTTGCTTGTATTTTCCAAATATGTTCGTGTTATAAAAAAGATTTAATCGAGTACCCATAAGAAAATGAGTTAAGTAGTCAAAAGTGTAAACATTTTTCAACACTTCAATTATTTGCCATCAGCTGTTGCCTTTATTTTACGAATTTTTACAAATTTTTCGTTCGCGTACTTTTTTGGACAACAGCTTTTTGTGAGAGCAAATTTTTAAGTTTACTCAATTACTGCATTTTACTGTAAAAGTACTCAAACGCACCTATAATCGGTTTTTATCTCTCGAGAGCGCGGAAATGGTGTAATTATTATAAGGTGGACTCGATGAGCCAGCTGTTTGTTTGTATTTGTTTATGTTTAAAGTGTATTTAAGTTAAGTATACCATATCATGTCAAACTGCATATGAAAAAATTACATGAAATGTATTTGTTGTAATACTGAGGCCACCTTCAGTAAATACAATTAGACTACTTCCCCTAAATTGGGCAATATACATATTAAAAAAAAAATCTCTCTCTGTTTTGGACAATCCACAGTTCAATAAGGCTAATTTTTTTTTATTATTTTCTAAATATTAAATGGAATGACGACCGCTTCAGATCTTAATACAAACTTATTATTTCTTTAGCAAAATGTTTCTGTCACTTATGCATAAATCGATTTAAAAACATTTAATTATTTTATTCCAATTAATTTGTATCGCTTATCAAACTAAAAAGCTAATAATTGTTAAATGTTTCTTTAAGGCATTGGTTTTTTCATATCGTCAGTCGCTTGTGTTTCCTGGAAATTAACAACTCGGAGGCAAATTTCACACTTTATAGAAGCCATTAAGGAAGAAACTGTATAAAAACAATTCGTAAATAAAAAATATTTAGCATATAAATTATATAATTAATAACTTAATTAAATGTATTTAATAGTTCTTATTAATAAATTATGTAAAAAACCAATGATTAATTTTAATTACACATAGTGCCTAATTTTATATTAAACTTAATTTAATAAAACAAAAGTTCCTATTGATTAGTAATTTAATTAATGCTATTTAATAACTAGAGATCCTTTTCAATTACTTTATTCCCAAAAAAAAAAA
Organism: Pollenia amentaria; assembly: GCA_943735925.1. Taxonomy (NCBI): domain Eukaryota; kingdom Metazoa; phylum Arthropoda; class Insecta; order Diptera; family Polleniidae; genus Pollenia; species Pollenia amentaria. The sequence continues at coordinate 172,726,858 of OX031010.1, read as the reverse complement.
AAATAGTAATAAATAAAACATACTCCAGGGCCAAGGCGAATTCATGTATACGGTGGTGTCGATACTATAACAAGTAATAACACCAAAAACACTTCCATGTATTTTTTTTTTTTTTTTTGTTGCTTTCGTTGATCGATATGTCAAAAACACAAGCAACTTTTGACATTTCTCTCTCTAAGTAGGAAAAAAAGAAGCACAGCAGTGCTTTCAACGCCACCTGATAAATGAATTCGCCTTGTCCAGGGCTTTTTGTTTTGTAACTTATTAATCATTTCGTCACCTAAAATGCAAAGGAGGTTCTATTAAACCACATGTTCAAGCAAATTCTTAGACCCCTGGTTTTATTAAAGAAATTCAAACGCCGATAACACTTTGCTGTTATTACTTTTGTACAGGTTTTTTCTTGTCTTGTAAAAAGCAGTTACGTTCGTTTGCGTTTAAGGTGACGATTTGTCACATTCATAAACTCCTGTTTAAATTATAGTAATTTTTGCATCAAAATTGTATGTCCAGCCTTAACCCTCCAACCGGCAGGACCGCAGAAATGATCGGATGAAGCACATACTGTTTTTAAGTAGATGTAGTCAAAATAACCGGTACAGAGCCTTTAAGTAGCTGGAATGATCAGCTATCCCATGTCACCAGAAGGGCAACAGGGGCAATATATGCCTGCCAAAGGCTCTTCGAGTATACATGGTTGCTAAAGCCTGGAATGATCCAAAGGTATTTTGTTACAATAATAAGAGCTATACCGCCCTGACATGGTGGTCCAAGACCGATCAGGTCAAAGCTAGAGTGATACTCGACAAGGTTTGACCCTGGCGCCATGAACACCTATCCCACTCTAGCTTTAGGAGCTATCCTGCACATTCCTCCGTTACATTTATCGGTAAAGTAGGAGCCCTGAAGAAGTGTTAGCAGGATGCCCCATATTGCTGAAAACAAGACAGGCGACCTTATGGGTCACATGTGGATCCTTGAAATTCTCACGAATGAATCACATATTTTTTGGTAGGTGATTATATGCTGCCTAGTCTGGTACTGGATAGGAATTTAATGTCCTTATACCTGATAGGGACCAATAGGTAGACCAATCAAGATGGCGCGTGCACGCGGACCAGGTCTGGTTCACCGACAATTCGAAACAGACGAATGGTGATACTAGAGCGGGCACTATGGGCCCGGGTTTCGAAAGGGGCTTGCCAATTGGCAAACAGCTTACTATCTTTCAGGCAGAGATTTACGCTATCCTCGTATGTGCTGTGGAGTGTCTGAGGTGGAGGGCAAGTGGCTTGACTTTGTTTATAATGTCGGATAGCCAGGCCGAACTTCGAGCACTGACGTCTTTGGAGGTGACGGTCAGGTTAGTCATGGACTGTCTTACGTCGCTGAACGATCTGAGGAGACACAATTACTTAAATCTGTGTTGGGTGCCCGGTCATTAGGGCGATCTGGACAACAAAAGGACTGACGGCTTGGTAAACAGGGGCACTCGCCGCTTATTTATTGGCGCTAAGACTTTCTTCGGCGTCCCTGCTGGTCACATTAAGGGGACGACCCAGACATGGTTCGAACGTGAATTCCTTCACATATGGATGACCATTCCTGGGTTAATACAATCCAAGACCCCTTGGCAGGGCAGGTATGCTGCTCCTGCTTAGAAATGAGAAACTAAGGCTACTTGTTGGCCTATTTACAGGACACTGTGGTCTAAGATACCATCATCTTATAATGGGAAATGTTTGTACCAAGATATTCAGATTTTGTGGGACTGATGACGAATCGTCAGAACATCAGTTCTGCTGTTGTCCCGCCTTAGGGACTTCTAGGCAGAAATTTATCGGGGGGCGACTGATGAGCCCAACTGAAATTAGGATAACGGGCTTTATATTTCCATAGCCTGAACCGGATATGCTGAGACACACAGGATGCACAAAAGATCATCTGGGTCGTGGTGCTCATGGCTTTCTACAATCTACAATACAATACAATACATATTCTCACAATATTCTCTATAAAAAACTAACTGAAATTGTAATATAAAATAAATAAATATTCAGTTAAAACCCAGTCTACTTATGTATTTTTCATTTATTTTTAACGAAAAGTTCATATAATTTTTACTGTCCAAAATTCAACTGCGAATTCAGTACAAACAAATGAATTTTTAGTTATTTTATATATATTAACTATCAAAAATAACTGACAAATTCCATAACAAATGAATTTTCCGTTATTTATAATATACAGGTTTTGCTCGAATTTCTAAAAAATACGAGACACCTGTCCGCTTGTTTTTCTAATGAGAGAGAGACCACTTTGTTTACAAAAGAACTTTCAATTATAAGACACCAGCAGCATTCCCGATATCGGTTCGCAATTATTTTGCTTTAAAAATTTGATGTATTTAACTAAATAATTTTAACGAATAGAATATGGGAATTTTTTGGTAAATTTTTTATGGAATTCGCGGTTGAATTTTTAACAGTAAAAATTAAATTAACTTTTCGTTAAAATTAAACGCAAAATAAGTAGATCGGTCTTTAAGTAAATTTACAGTTGTTTTAAATTTAATTTTCATTTAATTTTACATACAGAATACTTTTACTTAATCAACTGACAATATTAAATGCAACCGAAAATCCGTATTAATGTGCACTTAGTTTTTTGATTAAATGTTAGATCAGTTAAAAATAAATTTGCTTGGAATTTTAAATGTTTATTTATTTAAAAATGACTGAACGGAATACTTCTTGAATAACCAACAGCCCGTTACTGTAATAATATTGAGAGTGTATTTAAATTAATGTATTTTAAAGCATAAATATTGTAATACACATTCATGTCATAGAAGATGGTAAATCAAAAATTATTCCTTCTAGAAGAATGTAGTAGACTTTTTATGTTTAACCAATAAAGGTGAAATATACACTGTCTGTCAATTGTTTGTTTATGTGAAAAACGTGACAGGTTTACCAAAAATATTTTCCCTTCAAATTTTCCAGTCTGTTTTTTTTTTTGTTTGCACAATGTGAACAAAAAAATATTTAGAGAAAAATTCAGATACAAATCACTACACAAAATAATGACCGCGAAAAAACAAGCAAAAAGAAGAAAAATAATAATAGCACAAATACTCGCAAAGACCCAAAAACAGCAGCAACAATTTAAAGTAATTAATTTTCCATTTTTCCATTTCCTAACCTTCTTAAAATGTGAATAAATGGTAAAAAAAATAATTCTGTCACAATTTTTGTAACACCCATTTCATGTTTCAAAATAAGTTAAAGATACGACCTGCAACAATTTAATAATATTTGTATACGTCTGGTATTTTTTTAGCAGCATGAGAATTTACGATATCGACAACTATGACTTGACAGCTGAGACTGTCTAACTGTGTTGACATTTCTGTTCAGAAAGTTTTGGCAAGCCATCATGAACCGTTTAACACTATAACAACTCCACCAAACTGTGGAAATTTATAAAAAAAAAAAAAAAAAAAAAATTTGTTCATACATAGAGACAATTCTGGGAAAGTTTTCACCAATGAAAGCATTAATCAAAAATTAAATCAGTTTTAATTAATAATTTAATCAAGTGCATTAAACGTTTAATTTGTTTACTGGTGCACATTTAATTAATTTGTTAACTAATTTAACAAAATTTTTAGTTGAAATAAATTTTCATTGTTTTCTGTGTAGAGCACTTCGTCCATTTTACAAAACTTATTTCTGGTTGAATGGCTACGCCAATAAGCAAAATTGCAGTATTTTGAGCGAAGACAATTCTTAAGCCGTTAAAGAATCACCATTACATCCATTAAAACTGACTGTTTGATGCGGATTACACGCTGTTTCAAAATAAGCAAGGAGCTGCCGTTATGGTGAATGGCGAGCGCTATCGAGTCATGCTTATTAAATTTCTTCTTCCAACAGTTAATCAGCTAAATATTAACGACAGTTGATTCCAACAAGACGACGCCTCTTAACATACAAGCATGCTTAACAATCGATTTTTTGTAAAATTGATTTGGTGACAATTTTATTTCGAGAGATGGTTTTGTTCACTGGCCCCCTAGTTTGTGTGATTTAACGCTGAAGTACTCTTTATGGTGTTGTTTTAATTCATTGGCTTGTGCCGACAAGCCAGCAACTTTTGAAGCTTTGGTAGCCAATATTCAAGCAACATTAACGCCATACGGCTAGATTTGTTGGAAGAAGTAGTCAAAAATTGGACTGATCGAATGGACCATGTAACTTGTTGCCGCGGCGGACATAGGTCGAAAAAATATTTAAAAAATAAATGTCATATAATTACATACCAAATTAAAAAAAAAATTCATTCCAACAACATATCTGGCTTGTATTGTTATTTTAAGTTATCATGCAGATTAAAAAAAAAACCACCCAAAAGACTTTGTACTTGTCTTTGTGAAGTCGGTCAAGCTTTTCTAACTGATTTTCGGAACTATAGAGTTTACAGACAAATTTGTTAATCTAAAACCCATGGGCAATCATAGACCCGACAAAACCAAATTATGTTTTAAAATTAGAATTTATATAAGAGTTATTTAGCCGAATATAACCTACACTCATAGAAATATTCATTCATATTGATGATGCTCTAACATCAGAATTGTGACATCAATATTATTACAAATAGAATCAATGAGGCAAAAAGTGTCATAAATCCAGTGACGAACGATATCGTATTTTATGCGTCATCTATGCTATGACTACAGCGACATCAACCCGAGGCCACATTTTGTTTATAATTAATATTATTTTCATATTTTCATATTTCAAAAGTAAAATGAGAAGCAAAAATTCCCAAATTCTATTTATTTAAATTATTTAGTTAAATACATAAAATTATTTAAGTAGAATGATTACGAAAATCATATCGAGCATGCTGCTGGTGTCTTATAATCGAGAGTTTTTCTGTAAACAAAGGGTGGAATACATAGAAAGTGAAACACACATGTGTAACGGGTAAGTAAATAACAATAGTCTCTCACTTTGACTTAAGTCAATCCCAGTGACAAACTGTCAATAAATTGAGTCCAATGAGTCGATACTACGATGTTACGGAGTCATCGCTCTGATGACATGTTTTATAAAACTGACTTCGATTCCCCATTTCTGTGATGCCGATGTGTTAACCCATGTATGACATAATTTTTGACCCTAATAACAATTTGGTCAAGTGATGTTAAGGCTGCATCACAATGATGAAAAAACGACGACACTTGTTGTAGTATTGATTAGGGTATTCAATCGGTTAACCGATTAATTACTATCCGATTAACTGATTGGCTAATCTAAAATTGGCTTTTTTCGATTAACGATTAAACCGGTTAGTTTCAGCCGGTTAACCGATGTAACAAAGTTTTTAATTTTTTGTAGTATTATAACACATTTTTTTTTGTGTTTTAATTATTTGTTTCATTTCATATACAAAAGGTATGTGTTTAGAAAATATTATTTCATACAAACACAGAAGGTAGAAGCGAGTGTGGAATGTGTATCTTATCTTTTATACAAAAGAGACGAGGTCTTCTACGAGGCCTTCTTTATCAATTAAATTAGAATGGTAATTGAATAAAAAAAAATTCTAAGCAGGCCTTCAATAAGACCTGAAGTAAGAAGGTCTTCTGAGTTTTCCCGCTGGGATGTTTGTTATGTTAACTCCAAATAATAAATAATTTATGCATTTTTATTTATTGAAATGACTTAATTTATAATCAATATTTATTAATCGGTTAACCGATCAATTACAATATTAACCGATAATTAACCGATCAAACCAAAACCTCGATAAATTAATCGAGCGATTAACCGATTAAAGCAAAATCCCGATTAAATGAATACCCTAATATTGATGTCAAAATACATCAACATCACGTTTTTTCTATCAGTGTAGATATCAGTTTATGGGATTATTTCGTCTTTAAATGGACTGGGATTTTATCGGACATGCCAGTTGCCATGGTATAGTAACTATTGTAAAAGTTATTGCAGCTAAATTTTATGTAAATATTAACATTTATAAGAAAGTTATGACATTGAAAGGTTTTTTTTTTTGGTTTTGTATTTGTGTAGGAGCTACGGTTAATTAACACAAAAATTCTATTCCAGAAAGAAGTTTCTATGGACTCTGCAAAACTCTAGACCGATTCCAAGTATTTTCAATAGGCTTCGTCCTTATCAAAATTCAAATGTACGTAGCAAATATCATTTTCTGTAGTTTTTCGACCTGTAGTTTTCTTGCAACGTTTTCATGCACAGACAACCCAATCCCCACTCGTATGGATTTCAAAAAAAGTTAGCAAGTATCAAAATATAATTAAAGAAAGTGGAACATGCCCTACACACTCTAAAAAAAAAATTTTGAAAAAATACTCTTTTGACTATAATATGAAAAAAGGCTGCAAAGAGTAAAAATATACAAAAATAGCTGCATATTTTTGCATGCAAAATTTCATAAACAGCTCTTAAACAGGAAAATATATAGTTTCTGGCTCCAGTGATTGCACATGAAAATCCAAGCAATATTTACGGCTCCCATTGAGAACACTTTTCTTAACGACTTCTTTTGGAAATGGATCTCAATTCCTTGGATTAATTAAGTCTTTATACTTTTATCTATCTCTGGACTTTGCCGATTCATTGCCATGCCTACAGTGAAAACAGGGCGTAACAACACTTTTTATTATTTTTAAAGGAGAAGCAAAAAACTTTACAAAATCAATAACAACAAGGTGTACTTGGCGTTTGAATTTCTTTAATATAGTCGCCATTTTTGATCGCGGGGATCAAAGGTGGGAAAAGATATCACTGCACAGTGACCAAAAAGATATGCCCTACCATGGACATGTAGTGGACAAGATTTGCGTTAAGCCTGCCTAGACCACATCTAAGAAACCTAAAAGCGGTTTTAACAGGGTACTGGCCAGTTCGCAAACACGCAAGTCCAAATGTTCCTACCACGATTTTTGTAGAATTTGTAACAATGAAGAAGAAGAGAAACCAACAACAGGATATCCGCTCTGCCATTGCCCTGCTTTTGGATACGGAAGACAAAAAAGTTGGGTCACCGAACACTGATAGATAATACCTGTCTATGAGAAGGCGAGTAAGATAATATCCCAAGCCTCAATTAAGGTAACAAAATATCTTGAAAATGACGTTGGCTAGATGCATTGGAAAGAATTGGTGCGATGAAAAAAGCGTATTACAACGGTACCCATGGTTGGACCCAAGTAAGCTATTCTTAAGGCGGCTGCCAAATTAAACTAAACTGTCATTGTACATGAAAATATAATGGCAACGCCCATGTTTCCTACAATGTTTTCGTTCATGTTTGGCATACGTTCAACTTTTTTTTTGTTATAAACGATATAGAAATTTTATTGAACTAAACCCCTAATTCGTTGAAATCGCTCCTTTTTTAATGAAACAAAACATTTTTGGCACAGCTTCTATTGCATTTAATGGTGGGCAAAAACCAAAAGAAAAAAAAATCTTTTTAAACATGTAAAAATTACTTGTATCCACGAAAAAAAAGGATTTAAATCTCAGTACGAAAATAAAAAATGCTACGAAATGTAAAAATCAATTAGGATTTGTATTTTTTTTTTCTATTATATTTTAATTACTCTTAACATTTTGTAAACAGAAAAACAACAAATTCAGCGTTTAAGTATTATTTTTTGCAATTATTTGTGTTGTGCTAGGAATTTAAGAAAAATAAGGTAGAGAGAATGAAAAATATAATATAAATAATATATTTAAAAATTAATTAAAAAAAGTGTATTGGTGTAAATGTCATCAAAGGATCAGGGTTATAAAGGACACAAATTTGCTTCCAAGAATCTGAAAATGAAACATAAAACAGAAATGATATTTATTATTAGCAGGATTTTTAGGTATAAATTAATTAAAAGAAATAATTGAAAAAAATAAGGGAGATTAAGGTTATTGAAAATTTAAAATAGAAATTAAATATTAAAAAGTAATGGAAGATTTTAAAGTTAAATGTGTATGTTATATAAAAGCGACATCAAAATACGCATTACAATTGCTGCGAAGTAGTTAATACATTTTTGCCTGTGTTTATAACGCCTAGAAATAACATTCCCAGACAACCACAATCGACTCAAAGAAATTTTCAAGCGATTTTTTACCTAAGGAATGATCCTGAAGAAACTCGGTCCAAAATTCTGTCCATGATTACTAAAAACCCAATTATTTTTCTCATACGTCTCTTAAAACCCATAGCTCTTATGTGAGGCCATTTCCCAAAAACCGTTTTTCTCTGCATATACATCTTACAAATAAAAGGAATTAAAAACTTTTTTATAAATATGAAGGGTATAATTTTTTGAAATTGCTCCCTTTAAAGAAATCATTCCCGAAAGTCAATTTAAGACCCTCTTAAGAAGGTTATTTAGTATCAACCGAATTCGGCGTTAATAGATTTATGTTAACTAGGATCGCCAGATGCCCGAAATTCGACCACTTGACATTTACAGTTAAAATACATCGTTATATGCAATTCTTTTTTAAAAGGGCTACCAAAATTTAAGAGAATAACAAAAGTCCTTTATATTTTCTTTTATTCGTTATTATTAAAGCATTTATTTACTATTTTTACAATTAGTTTGTGATAAAGTTTCGAGTATAAAAGGTAAAATAAAATTTAAATAGTCTGTTCTTAGAAATACAATTTACACTACAACTGGGGAATTTTTATTCATAATTAGGCTAAATATATATCTTTTATGTTTTAATTGAATTTATTTCTACAAACACACTTGGTCGCAAATCGCAACTTGAACAGCATGCGCAAAAAAGAGTAACTTATTTACAAAAGACATTGTTGCAAAATATGTATGTATGTCTACAAATATTATCTTTATAATGAACTAAAAAGTATTAACTAGTATATGCAAAAAGAGCTATAGGGAAAAATTACGAGCCAGGTGTAATCAAAAAGGGCTAAATTTATCCCCAAAATAGCTAAGTTGGCATCACTGCATCATGCTAAGTACTCGTTTCTCTTCCCCTCGTCTCTCTCGCCAATAAAGTAGCAAGCTGATCAATTAGACTTGCATCGTATGAATTGGGACAATGTTACACTCGAAGCAGATATGAATTTGAATATGTTGAGAACGCCAGTCTGCATATCGTTGACGGCGATCAAAATTTACCAAAATTTAAAAAATTTTCAACGACGGCGGCTCAAATACAACCGTCGGCTATACCAAACGACTTTAGTGTTCGTTTTTTAAAAAATAGCTTTAGAAACAATCTCATATTTTCCAAAAATGTTAAAAGCAAAATAATTAAACAATGAAAAAATCTGACAAGAAAAAAATATAGGGTGATTCAAGTAGTAGATACTTTTTTCAATAGCCTTTTTTGACAGATCACGTGAGAGTCGTGTCATGCTCTCATGTTATTTTTGTTAAGTCTTGTTTGGCATTTCATTGTGGAAAGAGTTACGCCTTCCCAAGCGACATCACTTCGCTCTATGGGCTCTTGAAAAGTTCCAAGAAGATCCGACATTTTCGAGGCAAAGAGATTCAAGAACTACCACTTCATCCAGAAAAAAAGAACGGTTTGGTCAATGGCTTTACTGAGAGAACACTTCGGTGAGCACATAATTTCACGTTTTGGGCTGGTCGAGTGGCCACTAAGATCGTGTGATATCACAACGTTAGACTTTTTCTTGTGGGGATATGTAAAGTCTAAGGTTTATGCGTACAAGCCCGCTTCGATTCAGGCCTTGGAGGAAAACATCACGCGTGTCATTCGCCAGTTACCAGTCGAAATGCCCGAACGAGTCATCGAAAATTAGACTCCACGGATGGACCATCTGCGACGCGCCGCGACGTTGCAACGGAGAACATTTGATAGACATAATCTTCAATAAATAAATGCCAAAAATGTTCTTTCAAATTTGATAACAAATCAAATAAAAATTAAATAAATAATAAAAATAAATGATAAATTGGAATTTTTTTGTGTTTTTTTCTTTAAAAAAGTACGGAACCTCGAAATGGATCACCCACCACTTCCGTGCTATTATTCATTGCATTCTGCATTTTTAATATATTTTTTAGTGTTAAAGTTATTTTTCATCCCGTTTTTACGCGTGAGTTTATTTGACAGTTCAAAGACGCAGTTTAGTGAGAAAAACAGTTGTTTGTTTAAATTTATGGCATTTTTGTCTCATTTCACATATTTTAAAAGTCTATCGACGCGGAAGTTACAGAACATGGGCACAGATATATTCCAAATCAATAAATTTATGATCCTTTGTGGAGAGTTTTAATAATTTTTGCATATTAATATTTAAATAAATTAAATATTACAACTCACCTCATATAGTTTTTAAAACTTCTGGAATTCAGAAAAATTTTCAACTTTCTGAAAATACTTGCCACCACAAAAATTTGCCACCAAATCATGTAAAATACCAACGGCAGAGATGTCAGTATTATAAATAAACTTAATATACAATGAAATATAACCATAATAAAAAACAAATCCATATTTGGAATCGAGGTTTAAACTGAACAGCAGTTCAACAGCAACTAGACAAACAAAATTCGAATTTTTTTTAAAAACTCAACATGAACCAAAATATTTTCAAATGAGATCAGGTAAAAATGAGAAAATCTTAGAAAAGAAAGGGCAGATGTTTGGGTTTTCCTAAAAGGAAAACTAAATGCACAATGAACTAGAATTCACTACGGGGGTTAAAATAAAATCATTTGATTTCCTTCCTTCCACATTTTTGCGCTAAAGGTGTTCTCAAAACAAAGTCCTTGAAATTGACAATTAAACGTTATTTTTCCTAGAATATTTATTTTTGTGTGTACATATCGCACTTGCTCAACTTTGAGTATAACAGTTACAGTAGCCCCTATCAATAAAAGTATATTTTAATTATTGCACAAAGAGTCTTTTTAATAAGACAGCATTTTCATGTTCTTTAACTTTTGTTTAGTTTGTAACAAAATCGCATTTCCGTTCTTAAAACGTAAATGCAATTATTGTGCAACTAAAAAATGCAGAGGAATTTCTTGGGCATATTTGCAACTTGAAAAAATGTATTTTTATTTGTTTGATATTTAAAACGCTGAATATAGAATTTAAGCGGGAGTTGAAAAATAGAACTTACTTAGAGATGTTGTGAATAAAATTGAATAAAATTAAAATAAAAAATTATAAAAATATTTTTTTTTTTTGAATAAAATTAACTTAAGGTTTTAATTTATAACCTCAACATTTTTATCTTTTTCACTTTTTGGAAGAAATCGACCGTAATATTAATATCTACCCACTGTAAAAATATCGTAATATTATGTCTACTTTTTCGTAATGAAACGGTTAGTTAAAAAAATTCTTTTTCATATGCCTTTTACGTTAAATTAAAAATTGTTTTGCTTCTAATGAAAATTTTAAAATTTTTAGTTAATACAGTTTTGATGAACAAGTGGGATTTATCTATTAAAAATATACTTCACTAAATGCTTTAATGTTGTAATCAAATTCATCTGTTTCAATTTATTACATGTTTTTATACAACACTTTTTATTTTCCAATTATATTGATTCAATCAATTAAAATGTTTTAAACCAAAAAAAAATAATATTTTCATATTTTTATATCTCCAATAAGCAGACATGTAGGATTTAGTTATATTTAATCCTTTTAATTTAATATGCATAATATTTATTAATATACGAGGGCTTCGCGTGAAATTGTGCATTAATTTTCATATGTTTTTGTTGTTGTTGAAGTAAGACCTAAAATTCAGTTGTTGAAAGATTGACATTCCATTATTGTTGTTTGTTGAACTTCGAGTCGTTGCGATTCAAAGGACTGATTGTCGTGAAGACTTTATAAGTGCATAAATACGATGAAAACGAATTAAAATGTATAAAACCATTTTTTTTTTGCCAATAGTTTGGGTTAAAAAAAATGTTAGCTACAAAATTATTTAGAGGTCGGTTTGTATATTATTTCTTTATAGGAAACGAAGAGCTCTTAATGGTCTCTAACATGGCGGCATGAAATAAGTCCCCAGGAAACCCCGACACGAAATAAGACCCAAAAACAAAATGAAATAAGTCCACATTTTTGGGGTCTTATTTGATATGAAACAAATCCCAAGCTTAAAAATTAAATAAAGCCCCAACGGAATGAAATAATGTCCCAAATAGAGATGAAATAAGACCCGAATATAATATTTACTATCGGAGTTCAGTGTTTGGTGCCAAATGGTCTTGCCGAAGAGCAAATGCAAAATATTATAGCTCTTTTGCTAAATCCAACAACAACATGCACTGAGTTTCCGTTAGATTTCATAAAAGAGCTACAATATTTTGCATTTACTCTTTTGCGAGACCATTCGCACTAAACACTTAACTCCGCTACTGTTCAGTTTTGGTTTTAAAAATTGCGCGATTGATAGCATGGTTAAGATTTCGGCTGGGCGCAAGGATTTTTTTTCTGTATGGAATAATATACACCGATTTCGCTAACTAAAGCTTTTCTGCATAGCTGGTCTTCGGTCGGCCAAATTAAGGAGCATTAAGTAGAAGTACATAACGCGCGTTAGTGTGCGCACTCTCTGCACGCAGAAAAAAAATATGTTTAAAAATGGTCACCTCCAACAAAACTATTTTTAAAGAAAATTTTTAAGCATATTATGTTTTATTTAACCATATTATTGTCACTGACAACCATATTTTTGTTAAATTGGTCCTCCATCAAGAAGCCACAACCATATTATGGTTGTCTTTAAACATGTTTTGGTTAAATATGACAATAATTTGTTTTTAAATTAACAATAGTATTTTCCTCTTTTCGAAGAGCAACATGTTATGGTTGAAAACCAACAATGCTATTATAAGTGTTAAACATGATTTTGTTATTATTAACCAAAACGTGTTTGGAGGCAACCAAAATATGGTTGCGCCTTCTTGATGGGGGACCCATTTAACCATAATATTGTTGTCGGTGACAATAATATGGTTAATTAAACATAATATGTTTAAAATGTTTCTTTTAAAATAGTTTTGTTGGAGGTGACCATTTTTAAACATATTTTTTCGTTGGGTGTGTAGACTTCTGTTAAAAAAAGTTCAACTAGTGTTTTTTCATAGAACAAGTTACACAAAAAAATGTTTGACGCGTACGCGGCAGAAAGTTGGTTAACTTTTAAATTTAATGCGTTGTGTATTTTTGACAAGTAATCAGCTGACAACAAAAAAGAATAATTTAACAAATTTATGAATCAGGGAGGAAAAACTTATTGAAGAGTTTATTAAACATACAGCATAAAAAAAGAGCTTGTAATTCTATAAAAAAATAGTGTTAAATAATTAAAAAACAGCTGAATGAAAAGGCTTTCATAACGAGCGTTGTGTATTTTGCCATTTTTTACGAACTAAAGTTTTTAAACGCACGATACTCTTCGACGAATTAACGCGTGTTATGTATTTCGACTTTTAGTTAGCGAAGCCGGAGTTTGTTAAACTAAAGAGGAGAAAATCCTTGAGCAGAAAAGCTTTAGTTAGCGAAGCCGTTTGGAATACCATAGAGCGGAAAATCCTTGCAGAAAAGCTTTAATTAGCGATTCGGGATTCTTACATTCGGGATTTTCGAATTCGAAATTATAAAGTTCGGGACTTAGAGATTCCTATTTTTGAAATTCGGGACTTAAAAATAATCCTAATTTTTTTGGGATTCTGAAATTAGGGTTTTTGATCAATTTGCCATCATAATGACTTTTAAAATATGGGTGTGTGTGAAACGGTAGCAAAGTTCTATGGTGAAATTAAATTTGTCTGTGGTAGAAAAATTTCATGTTTGTGCTGTGTGAAATTATAACGTTTTTGACACCGTACAATTTTGGCATAAGAAAAGAACAATTGTTCTCTGACATTTCTTAACAGAAGTCTAGGTCAGCAAATTTTTTGGTGGCGGCGGCGGTTCTGCAAAAAGTTGCCGGTAGTGCATCACATGACATAAGAATTAGTTATTAAAAATGTAAAAATTATCTATTAAAATTTGTTATTATTTTAAATATATGTTTTTGTTATTAATATTAATATATTTTAACCCGACTTCAAAAAAGAAGGAGGGTTTCAATTCCATTGTATGTTGTTTTTTTAGTGTTTGTTACCGCATAACTCCGTCATTTGTGAACCGATTTTTTGCATTTTAATAGGGCGTGTCAACAGATTGTGCTTACAAAAATTTTGGAAATCAGACAGACAATTTGTCTGTCCGGTAATTTTATTTTTGAGCTTCTCCATAATTTATAAACCAATTTTTAGAATTCGCTCTTACTTTTAATATGATTTGCTAGCAGGTTGCAGCTGTGAAAACATTTTGAGGAATTTTTGGAGATTGCACATTTCGCTTTTTCAAATTTTTTTATTTTTTGTTCTAATTTTTGGTTAGAGCCCATAAACAGATATTTTATGCGTTTTTTAACTTTTAGGAAATTTCTTATTTTGATTATATATTTTTAAACCTTCACGAATTACGCGTTTTGGGTAACCCAAATCCTAATAAGCTGATTATGGGATTAATGATTAAACGAACCTTATTTATTCTGTTTTTTATTTACATTACCTCTCTCTCAATCGAATATATTTCCATATTATTGTGATTGGTTTCTTCCAATTGCTTTTACATAAGATTTCTTTTGTCTTGGCAATATAACAAAATGCTTGTATTGTAAATGTAAAGTAGCTTTCTGTAGTATATTACTAAGTTTTAAATTTATTTAAAAAAAAATTATTTTACTTATATAAGACACTGATGTCAACATGCACAAATTAAAATAACAACCACGTAACTAATAAAAAAAAAATAAATATAAACATAACTATTTTTGATCTTATAAAAGCTTATATAAACAACAAGGCTAAAACGAAAAGTTTGATTAAAAAAATTAGTGTAAATATGCCTTTCGACCCGGCGGCGACTTAAATTCAAAATTTAAATTTGTCGGCGGCTTAGAGTCGAATTTGAGCTGCATGACCTGGGAGTGTGTCTGATATTTGTTTCCCTAAATAAAATTTTATTATTAAAAGCAATTGAAAAGAAATTAAAAGAGTGCCCCATATTAAATAATTGAGTACTTTGTTGTGTGATTTTCAGAATAAATAAATAAAATATTCCTTTTCAATTACATGCTGTTTCGCCGTCGAATAATTTTTGCGATTTTCACATTCGTTTTCGTATTACAGAATACCGACTTGACACTTTTTCATATTTTAAATGCGAATAAAAACGTAGTTTGCGAACATCGTAACACAGAATACAAATTGTTCGCATTTATAAATATTCGTGTCGCATTGACTTTCGCCTCGCAATACTGAATAAGCCCCTTGTTCTTTTCTTTAGAGCCGTTCAAAAATGAGCGTGGTTTTAACAGACGGACATGGCTAAATCGACTTAGGTGTGGTCGAATGAGGGTGTTAAAATTTAAGGCCCATTATCACAACTTCAGGCTAGTTTGCCATATCACACAAGTCTTTCGTATTCTATAATACTTTGTGAGATAGAAATCTAATGCGTTTTATTGCGACTATCAAAAAATTTAATTCAACATTACAGTTTGTCTTCACGTTATCACCCATAAACATGCTTTTGTTTAAATGCAACCCTTATCAAATGAAAAGTATTATTGCTTGTGTTGGTACACACTCTTCAAGTTTTAGCCGTCAACTTATGAGCCATTTCTTTTCCTCTCTCTCCAAAACACTAAAGACTTGACGGCTAAAACTTGAAGAGTATTAACCAGCACTTTGGAAAATTTAAAAAAAACGATGAAGTCGTATGGCATGTAAAATTTTTGCGTAATACTTGTCATTTTCATAAGACATTGCCTTCACACTATCGCACCTTTACATATTAATTGAGTTTTTGACATTTATTAAATTGTGATAACGGGGATAAACAAAATTAAATCGTAAATATTTTTGCTTTGGGTGTAAACTCACTTTAACACATTAATTCATATTAAAATGTAGAAAATTCTTGAAAATTTCAACATTCCAAGACTAGTATTTTTGACAAAAACTAAAAGAAGTCCAAAAAATATTAAATTGTTAATTGTAGACAAATATAAATTATTAATAGAACAAATTTCAAATGTCTTAGAAAATATGCATTTATCTAAAATGTTTGATAAAAAATTATTTCTTTGGACAAATCTTAAAAAAAACTTAAACGTAATAAAAATAACCGCAAATAAATAAACTGTTAAGATTATTCATCTTCTACTGGGTGATAGATGGCGGCAATATACCTTACACGTATTTCTTCTATAATAAATTTTTCGACAAAAACGTAACCGATATGCATTTTAAAAACTCTCCGGCCATATATTTAGTTAGTTCATGAACCATCACCAACTGTGCCTGCCCTCTGGCGGCTACTAGTATTATAAATATTAGACCTATAACTACGGCTGCCAGATTTGACGAGTTATGTCTTTTTGGTGATTTTTGTTCCGATATTAGCAAGTGCCGATTTGCTGATTTTTTTCTTCTAAAAATTACGATTTTATTCAGTCTCCAAAAAACAGAAAACAAATTAAATGTTTTTATTTTTTTAGATAATAAGAAGCACAGAAAAAAAAAATTTAAAAGAAGACAGCTTAAATTTTTAAGTTAAATTTTTTATTTTTCTAAAAACTAATAAATTTATATTCACGATAGGCGTGATTATTAAACGCAATCATCAGCGCTGTATTCTGCCTAAGTATAGGGAATTTTGAGTCAAGTAAATTTAAATAAAACAACAATGTAAAATGCCAATTGACGGCTCTGTCTAATCTTTTATAACCTTCACAATTGATTTAAAAATCGTACCAAAACATTAAATTTAAGTATGCGAATCATGTGTAATAACGAACCGACTTGACCGATTTTCACTAGCAGTATTGTACACAAATTGTAAGAAGGCATAAAAAATTTAAAATTTTAATTTATAGGCAAAAATTAAAAGCAATTGCGGTCATTTGCTAATAACTCGGCACCTCGTGGAGCGATTAAATTGAGTTTTATTGTAAATGTAGAGACCGATTTGTTCAAAATGAGGGTAAACATTTCAGCGTGTTTGGTACAAAGTTGTTCATACGAAAACCTCGTTGAAATAGTTTTAAATATTCATACTACTACCACCAAGTAAAGCTTGTGTTGAACGAGTCATTTCTATTTTGAATACAACTAAAACTTAAATTCGCAATAGAATGCTGAAAAAAAAACTAAGTGAAGAATTCAAAACAACATTTAGTTCTTCACCAACAAAAACTCTGTTCCCTTGTGTTATTAAATCTGCTCTTTAGTAAGCGAAGCCTGTGTTTGTTGTACCCTAGAGGAGAAAATCCTTTCGCCCGGTCGAATGGCGTGTGTGCAGGAAAGCTATATGTTTAAAACTACTTTGTAAGAATTGCTTAATATTTTTGGGCCTTTTCACAATTTTTTAAAATATTTCCATTTTATTTTTTGTGCCATTTTTTCGTTTGGGCGATTTTTCACACATTGTATTTGGCATATTTTTCCAAGGGATATTTTCTCTGGCAACCTTTTTCAACTACTGTATGTTGTGTATCAAAATTGTCTTAAAAAAATATCTATTTTACGTACATATTTTTATTATTGGCGCATGGCAACATACATATGGCTTGTATCAGGTTTTTTTCTTATTAGGACTTTTCTTATACAGAATACACGAAAAAGTTATCAGTAATTGTTTATTAATTAAAAAAAATTGATGAAAAAGTATTATTTATTATTTTTATTTATTTACAAATTTATTATAATTAAATTACAATAAATCTTAATTGTAAAGCACACAACCTGTGTTCTTTAATCTCCTACAAAAAACGACACTGTCGTTGACGACAACGACAACCGTTATAAGGCTGATACTTCTTAAATTTTATAAAAATAAATATCCCATTTTATTGAAAAACTTTTATTTTCAAAATTATGAAATTTATTTTTGTTTTGTAAACTAAAACATCAAACATTTTACTATCAGAAATGTTCGACAAATTTTTTGTCTCTTAAATTGTTATTCTCTTTTTCCACTCTCTCCTTGCAAGTTTTTCGAGTACGTGAACACTTACTAGTAGAGATGTTAAAGTTTGTACAATTGTACAGTTTTTGGTACATTTTGACCTTCTAAAGTACCGTGGTACTACCTTGACTCATTTGGTACAATTTAAAAATTTGTCATAGTTCCCCCTTTTTTTAATTTTGTGTATCAAACAAATTACTGAGTCCTTATTATTTATTTTATCATGATTTAAAAATCCTTCTTTTGTATTGCATTTTTATTTATGCAATATGCACTTAAAATAATTAACATGGTTAATTTAGATATGCAATCAAAAGATGCTCGAATGCATGTATTTTTACAAAGGCTAACTTTTTTGTTCCGCCAACTTTCACGTAATTTCATGAATAAAAATGTTTTGGATGGATGCAGTGATGCCAATAGTTTTTTCCCTTTTTGTAGGGATTTTTCCGGAAAATTTAAAGCGTAGGGGAAAAAGGACAGAATTTTTATTTTAAGGCAAATGTAGGGAATTTTCAAAATATTATCTCATTTTCAATATATTGTGTAAAAAAAAAAATTTTAATATTCGTATTATTTTCATTTAAAAATTAAAATTTTTCATATGCAACAGCATTTAAGTACAAATGTAGTATTTTTCAACAGAAGCCCTATACTATGAGCCCTAACAGCCTGGCAATCTTCAATAAGTGCCAAAAACATGTACGTATTAAAGGGCTGCGCAAAATATTCTTAATGTTCTGTGTTCTACTTCACACAACTATCAATCATATTATTTCACTGTAAACATACATAGCAAAACAAACATAACAACACATTACTCTCACCAAAACAAAACAAGCATAACTTGAAAAGTTTTTCTCTTCTGCTTTGTTAGTGCTTGTATTACCAAAACAAACAGAATATCAACACAAAAACAGACAATGAAATAAAGAAACGGTAAATTATAGTAAAAGCATCGAGTGCACGTAATTAGGAATTTAAAAAATTTAAAGTGATCTTAGCTTATAACAGAAATGGATGCATTAAATGTAAGCAAAATTAATTTTTTTGAATTATTTCCTAAATGTATATTTTATTTTAGTCGACCTTTATTATTATATTAGGTAGGTATAACTAAATTATCAAGCTTGATGTCTTTTTTTATTTTTATATAAAACTTTAAACGTTTATTTAACCAATATTTCTAATTAAAAAATTTTTTAATTTGTCAGTTATTGTTAAATTTGTTAAAAATTGTTGAAAATTTATAAAATAAGGAAGAAAAAACCCTGAAGAAGGCACTCAAAGGAGTGCCGAAATATTGGTTAAATAAACGTTTTAAGTTTTATATAAAAATAAAAAAAAGACTTTAAGCTTAATAATTTAGTTACCTATATTATTTCCTAAATTTTTAATAATATTTTAAAGGAACCTACAACCGAACCCATTAAAAACCACTCAAACGAAATTAAATCAAAAGTTTCTCCCTTTGCAATTTTCTCTTTGGTTTATGTTTACAATCAAAACACTCAAACATGCTTGGAATGTTCTATTTCTGTTTTAATGTTCTACTTCATCTTTGTTCTAATTCAGCTTTATTTTAGTTCAGCATTGTTCTTGTGCAGTTGTGTTCTATTCTTCTTTAGGCCCAACCATAATATGCATAGCCTTGCTTAACCTACTGTCAAAAATTAACAAAAAGTCTCTCAAATGTATTTAAGAAAACAAAAACAAAATAAAAAAACATTTGATTCCGTACGGAATGTGCGATCAGTTTCGCACTTTGCTTAAGCAAATGACAATTTCATAAAACTTAACAAAACGTTTCCTTAAGTTCAATATGGTTTGCCTCACATGATGTACATGTATTCGCACATTTGCTCAAGCCAACTTAAGCACATTATGGTTGGGCCTTATATTTTGATCGTAAAGCAAAACAATTGTTTTTGGAAGTATGAGTTTTGTAATGAGAGAGTTATATACACATACTATCTACATTTAATGAAATTGCTTGTAAGCAATTTTTCTTGTGCTTGTGCAGCTCTTTAGTACGTATACATTTTGGGGCGTCGAATATTCGGGCTCGCATTTGCGAACCATTCGCTTAATTTTGCTATTTGCATTCGTTCTCACATTCGCTTCAATGTGTGCGAATATAAAAAGGAAATATATAGTGAATGAAATTTCTACATAGAAAATAATTTTGTTCAGAGAAAAAAGTAAACTAAGAGAATTAAAATCATACAATTTGAAATTTTTAAAAAGAATTTAATAAAAACTTTTAAGGATGCGGAAGGATATATTTTTTATATTCCTGTTTAGGGGAACTGAAGTTAATTTTTTTTTAAATTATACAGCTCTTTTCCTTTTATTTGGTACCGAGTTTTATAAAAAATATTAGATGCTTATATTAAAAAATTATTAAAAATAAGTATGAAATTAAAATTAAACACGTAGTTTTACTTAGTTTTGCCTTTTGAAGGATATATAGTGACGTTTCCGTCAAAAAAAAAAAAATTAAATATGTCACACAGTGTTTTTTTTTTAATTGAATTTTTATATGTTTGAGCATAGCATTGTACATATTTATTTTGGTTTTTTCTTATTCTTAACAAATACTTATAGGTATAATAAATGTTAATAAATGCTTTAATTATAATATTTACAAAATGTTAACAGAGTATGTATTTGTTTGCCTGAAGATAAACCAATACAATTTTAACGTAGGGAATAGTGTAGGGATAATTTTTTTGGTTGTAGGGAAAAGAGGGAATTTTTTTATAGACACGTAGAGATTTTCTTGAAATTTGTATTGGCATCACTGGATGAATGTGATATATCTATCGTAGACCTTTACAAAAATCACGTGCCCTTTGTAGAAATTTATTGCGGAACAGAAGTGGATTTATATATTTCTACAAATATTGATATTATTTGTAGAAATATATAAATCCACTTCTTTGATATTGTTAGAGAAATGAAAGAAAATGCTAAACAATTTTATATCAAATTTTGCGAAGTTTTGAGAACCAAAATCAACTTTAATAACGAAGTTTTAATGTGGATCCATAAATTTGCTCCTGAAAATGTTATTTCAGGTAAAACAAGTAGCATTGTACCTCTTCTAGTAAAAATTATCCCGAATAAATTTTGATTCAATCAATAATCAATTTAGAGCTTTAGCTGATGTCGAGCAACTTCAATCGTTAAAAACTGAAAACATTTGCAGTTTTTGGCCGGTAGTAGCTAATTTACAAAATGAGTTGAATGTCCATATATTTCCTGACATTTCTAGAGTCGTAAAAATTCCAAATAGCTTATTAACTAAACAAATAAGTGTCCGATTTTGATTTCATATATTTATAAGACTTTTGTGTAGCTTATTTAATTCATACATATCGCTCATTTCGTGCAAGACCGTCACAACTCAAAATTTGAAACTTTACAGGAGAGCCTTTTTAAGATTCCAACCTATTATTTCTCACCTTCTCTTTCACTAAAATACAGTTATAAAATCAAATGTTTATTTTTTGCTACAAAGAAAACCACATGTACAAGAGGAATGCCAAACACAAACTGAAATGTGACCTTGGTGATGTTAATTGCTCAAGTTTGTTACGAAAGGTCATAGCGTCACAAGCATCTGTATTACCGTTATTTTTTCGATAATTCTCTCCGTTCTTAGATCAATTTGTAGAGATTTAAGAGAAGAACATTTCTGCATTACTAACTCGAAAATGCCAAATTTTGAGTTGTGACGGTCTTGCACGAAATGAGCGATATAATGTATTCTAATGTTAAGTTTAGTTTTTTTTTGTATACAATTGAATTTTTATGTACTTTTTGGTTGTTTTAAAGTACAATTTTTTTTGAATGTTGGTGCAGAACTTAAAACCCCATTTAACATCCCTACTTACTAGTAACAATTATTGAAAATAAGCAATAATTTTCTGTAAATGAACACACCTTATCTGATTTATTTAATCGACAGACACTGTTAAAAATATATAAAATATTTTTTCATGAACTAAATGATTCGTTACACATTTTTTACCAGATCCAAACACAGAAAATATTAAAAATTGTCTCTAATCACCAAATTTATTCCAAATTCATAATATCAAGCCAACAAGTTTTTCATTTTGCATCTATTACCAAAATGATTATATTAATTACTAAAAATTGTAAAATTATGAATATTTTTTTTTTTTTCAATAAATTATATTTTTAATTTTAATTACAAAAGTGATCAAAAAACTTTGCCATTTCAAACAATGTGTTAATTTATTTAAGTAAATATTGACAATTCCCAACAACAATTCTACAAGTTTAATTTATTTTATTTTAAACGAAAAAATCAAATAATATTTTTTGATATTTAATTAATATTTTAATTAAAAATTTATTTCCAAACAACTAAAATGTTAATTAAATCAAAATTATTTTTTAAATTTTCTTTCAAATAAAAAAATAATTGATTCAATTACCACAGTAATTAAATTTAAATACTTTTTAAACCGCTTTTTTAATTGATAAAAAACTTTTATCTTTGAAACTATTTTAAATATTTTATTTTTTTAATTTTATTGAAAAACATAGCACAGGTGCCAAATTACGGCATTTTATATCGAGCGAAACTACAATACAATTTAAATGGAAATTTCGATCGATATCGAATGCCGTAATTTTGCTCCCTGCTTTAATTAAATGATTAAAAAAAATTTCAAATAAATTTTTGTTAAAAACGTTTAATTTCTGGTCCTTCTGGGAAGCATCTAAAGGACCTCTGTAAACCGAAAATAGAATTTCATATAGTTAAAACAACTTCTTCTCTTTTTCTATTCATTACTTACTCTTTTTACTTTCATTCCAGCCAATTTTAACTTTGTTTTCTGCATTCAATGCTTTGACCCAATCAATTATCGGTGCATAATATTCCAAAATAGCACTAGCACTTATATCAGGTTTAGCCAAAACTTTGGCTATAACATCATGCCAGGATTTGGTAGAACCTAAGGACATCATAGATCTACGAGAATAACGATTAATTATATAAAAATATTTTATTTAAAACTAATTGTTTATCTTCGCATACTTTAAATCCTCGCCCACTGCAAGATTTTTATAGAAATCACAATTATGCAATTGACCTGTTTGTCCTGCTTTCTGGCAAAAAGCTCTATAAAATTGATAGCCCAAAATTTCAGAGACAAATTTTCTGGGGAAAAAAATTTAATACGTGTTAAAACGATGGCAATAAAAAGATACTTTAAAATAAATAATATTTGAAAATCAAATTAATCTCTGTATTTATAATCAATACAGATGTGTTGCGATTAATTGAAAAATCAATCCCGGGAAATGAAAAGTTCGTGGAAAGAAAAACTCTAATTGATATAAAATACTAACAATTCCATTTTGCACCAGCTGGGCCATTTTCTCAATTAGGATATTACTCCTTTATTGGCTTCCTAGCAACAACTCTCTGGTAAAAAAAAAACCTTGGGCCAACATTGATGAACTATTTTTCCATCCACAAAATATAAAATTTAGGATTCCCTCTCTCTTTCTCTCTTTTCAAGAGCTTCCTTTAAACTTTATTACATTGTATAAAAAAAGTTATTCTCCAACTTACTTAGTCTGATAATTTTCCTCCAAGTCCAAATAGAATTTATAGGGAAAATCTATAGAACCTTCTTCACGGTCCGATGGTGGTTCAGTGCCCACATATTGTTGCATCAATTTCCAATAATGTTTGTTAGCACCATCCATATCGACTGTATTATTCAACAAATCATGAACCACTTTACTGTGGGCAAAGAACTGCGGAATATTTAAAATCGTATGAATACCCATGCGGAACAGACGATTCATAAGAGTTTTATCGGTAAAAGTGAAATCCTTAGCCAAACCAATGGCCTGCAAATGTTTGGGTGTGCAAGCAGATAAGATAACAGCTTCTCCAACGGGATATTCCAAGTCGTAAGAGTTAAAGAAATAGGATGGTAAATTTTTCTTTTCCTGGGCGTAATGTATGCGACTAATGTAGCCGTGCATTTGCATGAATTTCTTAAAGTCTACTTTAGGGCAATATTTCATATACACTTTGGGAGTTAAATCGAAGATATCAGCACGACAATCGCCCATCTCAGTCGATTCGTCATGTAACTTCAGCTGATCTTTAAGGAATGTTTCATCGAGATCGGAAAAACCTAATGATTTGTAAAATTCTTGAGCCTCATCCAAAACTTTTTTGGCATCGTAGCTCTTAACAAAACCATCGTAGGGAGGTAACTCTTTAAACGGGAAGTAGGATTCTATAACACTTCCTTCCTTCCAGGCTTGTGATAGCACCTGTTCAAACAAATGATCCGATATCGGTCCATTTGGATCTACAACATCACTGCCATATTTTTTATAAAGTTCATGGCGTACAAAGGCATGTAATTGTTCATAGGCAGGCTTAAGTTCATCCATAACTCGTTCCATTTCTTTCAGAAAGTTTTTGTTTTCATACTGGCTGTAGTACAATTCGAGGACAGGTTGTTCTTTAAGGAAAAACAATTTTTATAATTTTATTTATTCTTTTTCTAAAAACATTTAGTTACAAATTACCGAATCAGGCTTAAGATACATGAATACTCTCACATCAAAATGTAATAACTAATTTATTTTACTTACTGAGCTACCTAACTAAATAAGAGCGGCAAGCGTTTTTTGTATGTCAAAACATTTCATTTGCATAAAGTTCATACGAAAAAAAGCTTTAGAACCCAAATTCGACACCACCCGGCTGGAAAATCCTCTTTGGCAAATCGCCGCCCTTGTTTAGGTAGCACAGTTAGTTAAATTGTCAAACGGAATTTATTATTGATACAGTGAAAGGTCGCGGAAGGTGTACAGTCGAAAAAAATTTAAACATTAAAATTTTTTAAAAAAAAGTTAAAGCAATTTTAGAATTTCTCGCTTAAAGCATATTATTGCTTTTAAAGGATGTTTTTTAGACGTATAAAACTTCCGATAGGGAAAACTGTAAAGCTAGTAGTCAAATTAATGAAGTGTATTTGACTTTTTTTCAGTGTACGTTGGCAAATACCATGCAAAGACTTACACCAGAAGAACGTTTACATATCGTGGAATCTCCAAGATTCGCGCTGTGTTCGCCAAATTAATAGAGAACTTTGTCAAGTTTACGATGAGTCTCAGAATTGGTATTTTTGGAGAGCGCTCGATCCCCATGAGACTCTTAAAACTCCATTACATCATAAAAAAACACTGTTTGGTGCGGTTTAAATGCGGAAGGCGTTATCGGCACAGTGGTCTTTAAATCCGAAACCGATGCCAACATTACCGTGAATGTCGAACGCTACAGGAAATTTATTCGTAATTTTTTTATTCCCCATGTTAATGCAAATCGACGGCTCAGCATGCCATACACCGTGTGACACCATCACTGGGTTAAGCCAAACTTTTGGCAACCGAATTATTTCAAGAAATATATCTGTGAATTGGCCACCTCGTTTGTGTGATTTGACACTTTTGGAATAATTTTTGAGGAGGGGGTACGTCAAATCTCTGGTCAATGCTGTTAAACTAGCAACGATTGACCATTTAGAAGTCAACATTCGGGTATGCTCGAAAAAGTGGTACAAAATTTGCCCGACAGGTTGGCGGACGCAGTCGCAGAGGCCATATGCAAGAAATTATTTCTGAGCATTAAATTCCATTAAATTTGTTTACTAATAAAACAAAAATTTTGGTCATTCCGTTGAATTTGTTGTGTGCTTTTTTTTTAAAGATTAATGCCTCTAAAAAAACACCCCTTAAAAGCGTCCGTAAAGAAGGCTTTAATTGCACTTACCGATTCAAAAAATAAAAATAAAAACTCCTCTCACCTGAAATCTCAGCTGCTTTTTGTATACCCTCAATTGTAGTATAGAAATTCACCGAAGCCCATATAGAATTTCTTTCTCTCCAAGTCTCCCAATAGTATTTTAACTCATTTGCATCGGTACTGGTTTCATAGATCTTTTGTATATCCGGATAATAGGCTATAGGACTATCATCTTGATTAGGCATATTACTGCCACCCAAATAGGGTTCAATATCTTTATCAGTTGATAGACTTTTCAGAGAATTCAAATTCAACAAAAACGAAGAGAAATACTCTTCTCCCAATACAAAAAGATTACCAACTTTGCGCAGTTTACTAAAAGCTCTCTTCAGTTGAGGATCTTTTATTTTCCTCAAATCATACTCGGCGGCCTCTTTTGAAATTCCCACCAATTCCTGTGAAATAGTTTTGACATTATTTAATTTTAGAAAAATTTCCTCAAAATCTTCATCATCTATGGAAGAATATGTTTCAGCTGCTATTTTATTGTAGAGATTATAATAACGATCACTAGCTGTGGCCGCAAAATTTCTTGCGTCTGTTTCATTAGTTGGGGCTGCCAGGGAGATCTGAAAAGGGGATTAAAGCAATTAGTTTTGCACACTTATGCTAAAAGTTCATAGACCACATTGACCTTTTTGTATATAAATAGTTTAAGGCAAATCAAAATCTTATCTCGGAAATAAAGTCTCTCAAATTTTATTTAGCTTACTTACCTTACAGATCAAAGCAAACAGAAAAGCTTGCAAAAGCTTCATTGATTGGTTTTAAATTTACTAGGAGAACGCTTTAATTTCCGATGGAGTGTTTAAGTTTTGAGTTTCATCAGCAGACTGATCTGCAGTGAACATGGAAAGTATAAAATACGTACGAAAAGTGAAACTGATAAGGCCACAATAAGCGGTGCTTTTAAGCTTATCAGAGTAAATAAATGAAGTAAACAAACATTTATTGAATGATTTTTTTATTTGAATATATTAAAAAAAGAGATGTATGTATGTATAACAAGACAAATCCCAGCTAGCATACGCTGTTTGTTAGGCGATTATGTTTTTAATACAACTCCTAAAATAATCTTCTGACGATTATCTGAAGAGTAATAATAACAAAAACATCTAATTTTTTTATAATATTTCTGACACGCTCGTCTTTTTATCTTTGAATGAGTCATATAACAAGAGCGTTTTGGAAACATGAAAACTCTATTGTCAATACAATTTCAATAAAACAAACCGACCTAAGGATCTGCCAAAAATGATTTTCAAACAGTATTTTGTTGAATTCGCGATGTAAGATCTGTTTCATATTAATTGTATGATAATTAGAAGTTTTTACATGAAAAAGACGTTTGACACTCTTATTTAGGTAGCTCAGTTATTGGGCTCAAACGATTCCTGACATGCTTTCTGAAAGACTCGTTAGATAATCTTTACACACATCCCAAACGATTCCCTCTACGATTAATATAAGCGTCTTTCGCTGCGTTGTAGAAGTATCTCACTGATGAATCAGCTTGTGTAAAGGCTGAGTTAGGCGAACGTTGCTGTACCCGTAACTTACTGCAACGGACTGCTTGCACGTTTGTTCACTTATAGAACATCTAAAAACGTGTCATATGTTTTTCACATACATAAACAAAAAAGCAATAGTATACATAAAACAACACACACAGTGATGGGAAATCAAAAGGTTTAAATGTTGACCCCTGTACAGAAAAAGTACCAAGTGATTCAAATGGTATTAAAACAGTATTTAGTGTATGTAATAATTTAATATCTGATATTTATATTATAGATTTACCATAAACAAATATGTATTTTAACATATACATACACATTTACATGTATTATTTTGTAAATAGACAAAACAATATTTTGTAACCATTTATATATTTCTCATTTCTATTGTATGTGCATATGCATTTGTTTCTTTTGTACATCTAAGCTTATGTATATTTATATATGTATATGGAAATATGGTGTATTGTAAGTCGTTTTGTCGAAAGTCCATAGATATACAGGAAAAAAGTACCATCAAAAAGAGCGAAAATACCCGCATTCAATTTAATATACAAGCAGTCCATCACTGCTTTACAACTGTCACGTAACGACGGCAATTCTAATTTATACAGATTGAGACGTTCCGTCAACGTGACATTTAAATTCGGTAAGCATTTACATTGTTAGCAAATAACAAAACGGACCAGACGTTTCGTTAGGGGACGTGGACGCTCGGCTAACTCTACCTTAACAGTTGCTCACGTGCGAGGAATCTTCTACGATTAAAAAATCAGCTCGACGACGATCAAAAATGCTCTGCATGAAAGTCCCAGGAGACTCTTACACGATTGAAAATGCTGGTTGGGATATATATATACATATACAGATACACATACATATGGTTTATTTCCAGCTAGCTTTTGAAAGATCGCTTTTTTTCAAAAATCATCTTAATGATACCTTTTTGAGTACTTTTGGTGATACTTTTGGAGAAAACGACTAATAAATGACTGGAAAATTATTCGTAAGCGATTACAAATATGACTAATAAATTAGGTACTCGAAAAAGACTCACAAATAAAATTAAATAAGACTGATAAATGACTAAAAAACTATTTAAAAATCATTTCCTCCCGATAAAGGTTTTAGTTATGATCAAAAAAGGAGCGCATATTCTGGTTTTTTAGTCGCGTTGAAGAGTCAAAAAATGAAACTCGAATATGATTAACATTTTCAAAAAATGCTTGCTGGGTTTAAAAAAAAAATCAAGTATAAAAAATATTTAAAATAAATTTTCATATTTATTCGAATGTGTGTGCTAAGTCAAATTACAAGTTTAAAAGCTTTCAAACTTTTAATAGTCGTATTCCTTCAATATTCTCCAGGAATATTTTCTATGCACTATCAGAATTTTGTCTGTTTGCGTATTTCTAGCAAGCCTCGTAACTTTAGCTATCCACTGGCTAGCAATGAAGTAAATTGTACAGAAAATTTATACAACTATTAGATACCAGCAGAATGTAATGCATTTTCTGGCCCGCTACGGCCTTCGTAAGCATTCTTTGTATCTTATAACTGGAGAGTGGTTATTGTAAATTTTATGTATTTAACTTAATTATATTAACAAATAGAATCTGGGAATTTTAGTTCTCATGTTGAGTTTCATTTTTATTATAAATTTTCATATTAATTCGAATGTGTATTCTATGTAAGTCAAATTACAAGTTTAAAAGCTTTCATACTGTTAATAGTCTTATTCCTTCAACATTTTCCAGGAATATTTTCTATGCACTATCAGAATTTTGTTTGTTTGTATATTTCTGTTACGAGGTTTACTTAAGCTTTCCTTTGGCTTGCAATGAAGTAAATTGTACAGAAAATGTATACAACTACATATTAGAAATATACGTAACAGAAATCTACAAACAAACGAAATTCTGATAGTGCATAGAAAATATTTCTGGAAAATAATATTATAATATGTAAGTCATCTACTGAACTGGTCGCAAATTTGTGCGATCTTCATGACGTATGACAACATCAGTTACAAACATGTTGGGTGTCACAAAATTTGCTAGGCGATCAACATCTTTGCCGGGTATACGATCAAAGGGAAAACCCAAAGCTCGATGATCATGATTGAAGCAATCCCGTTTATCATTGGAAAAGGCAGAGGTGCTATTGCCAACCTAAAAAATAAATTTTAGATTATTGTTTTATATAAACATTTATTTTTTAAAAACATACTTGACTGCCCTCATAATTTGAAATTATGACAAACAATTGAAACTGTTTTCCTTCTGGAGTGCCTTTAGGTAAAAGCATGTGCTCAGGCCAACCGCAGAAATTGTTATCAGATTTTTTACTGGTTGAAATTGTGGGCGAAGGTTTTTCTTCTTTGAAATTTCTTTCGTAAGGTATGATCACACTCGATTCGTTAGAACGGCGACGAATGGTGTTCAAACCTGGATTAACTAGTTCATTTAAGGAAAAATTTAAAATTATTAGGAGCAGATATTGCTTTATAAAAATAATTTTAAAGAAAATTCTTTAAAATATTGTTACGAATTAGATTAAGTAAAGAAATATTAGTTGTATTGTCTGTAAGTTCCGTTATTTTTAAAGTTTTTTTCCATTTCTGGGAACGTTTTCAATTAGTCTTTTATTTCCGGGAATTGCTGGTAATTTTGTGTACAAAATAATTTAAATATGAAGATAAGACTTTATCTTTTATATTTAATTCATCGTCATTTTACTTAAGAAAATTTGTTCTATAAAAAGAATCACATATTTGTAGGGATTGCTGTTCGGTCTTAACCGAATCGAAACCGCGATTTTTAATGCCTAAAAACCGAAACCGAAAATCGACGACAAAAACCTCGGTTTCAGCTTTATTTTAAAAATATATTTATAAAAAAAAGTTTATACATTACAGACGTCAACAATGGAGATTGTTTTAAAAATTCTTAAACATCGGTTAAAAGTGGAAGGATCTTTTGCCAAAATCTTGCATTTTAAGCAGAGCTCCAAAAGAATTTTTTTATAGATTTAAATATTTTTTTTCATGATTTTTTTTTTTGTGTATTTTTTATTGCATTGAAATTAAAAAAAATCACTCAAAATGTCCTAATATGCATTGAAAACCAAAATATGCAAAAACAAAACGATGCAATTTTAACGCAAATTTAATGATTCGGAAATATAATTGGTAGACATCGTTCTTAGACCATCCACAAAAATCATGCATTTGCATGGTAACTGCAGCCATAATAATTAACAATAAAATTTAGCAGCATATTAAACCTTTTTTAATTTATTTTATTATGCTAGTTTTATTTCAGAAATGTCTGAACTAAAATCTAGAGCTTGGAAAAATTTAAAATTATCAGAGCACCAGTCAAACACAACAATATGCAAGATTTGTAAGAAAAACCGATAACCGAACCGAAACCGACCGGTTTTAATCATTTTAAAACCGAAATCGCAGTTTCAAATTTTTACGGTTTTTAGCAAATTCTACATATTTGGGACCTGCACAGAGATTAGAGTTTAACAGAAGTCGCCAGTCTTTTCGTTTGTTGAGAAATCTTTGGCATCGGCTTTAATCATTTCAGCGAAAACTTTGCAGAGTAGCAAGCAATTAAATAATATTCAGCCGTTAAATCAAATTTTTCAATCAGCATTGTTGCCCCAAAATAGCTCGGGCTTGTTCGGAAATTAATCAGTGCGCTGCAGCTGATGCGCATCTGTGATTAGCTTGCGATGCTCATGCAAATTAGCTGATGCCGATACTTGTTGGTTGAGCAGTTTGGTAACATTTTTTACACAATAAACATCATCCATAGTTGTGATGCGTGTTTATGATTTGTTTGCGCATCGTCTGCCTTTGCTGTGTATTTTCGAACTGCTGATATTTGAAGTGATGCTTTTACGAACGCGCTGTGCCTCAGATGCAGCACAGTGAAGCCACTCTTTACTCCAAATTGTTTTCCTTTTTTGGTATTTATCCTCCGTTTTTAACAAATATCGAGCAAAATTACAGCAGCACTATCATCGTTTCTTTTCATTTAAAAAAAAATTAAAAATTAATATATGTACAAAATATTTTTTTTGCGAGCAGAAACAGGAACAAAGTGTGTTTTTGCCAAGCAATTTGTGTGGTTTATTTTACACTTCAGTTTAACTATTTGTTGTTAACGAAATATTGCAAATTATTAAAAAAAAACTTATTTTTACAAATAATTTTTTCTTTAAAAAGCTTTATATGGGTAAAAGCTTTTTGTCTGGTAAAGTTTTTATGGCAACGGTCAGTTTTTTGTTTTGAGGAAAGGATTGTATGAGTAGTAAACAAAGTATCTATCGCTTATATGATTTTCATAACCCTTCTACAAAAGAACAGAACTTAAATAAAATCTCGCTTACATTTATCAACATCTTAAGTAAAAACTATTTTATATGTTACACTTCATCATAACGAAGGTATTAACTCAAAATTTTTAAATTTTTAGTAGAAGCAAAATTATTTTTAATTTAATATTAAATTAATATGAAAAAGAGTTTTTAATCATCCGTGTCTGGTGGCAAATTAATATTTTTAAATACGATTATTTCCAAAAGTAATAAACGGTACAATTAATGTTGGGAGAATTAAAAATAATTGTAGCGGGAAATGTAAGAAAAGATAAACTCATCACTGATTTATTTTTTGGTATTTTGTTTAAGCTTTGATATCGTTGCAAAGAAGACTTTTTGAGTGTTTGTAGGTAATTCTCATTTCCTCTGTAGTTTTGTTTGCTGATAGCTTTGGCTTTTCTAAAATTATTAAGGAGACCGTTTCCTGATGATCTGGCCTAAGCAACCAGTGAAATGCGCATAGGAACAGCTTATCCTCCAACAATAAATTTCAGTATTTTTTTATCAATTATTTAAAAAGAGAATTAAGCACCACAAACAAAATCTTTTAATATTATTGTTTTCATTATAAATATTCGAAAGAAAGGTTTTGTATTTAATTGTCGACATTGTGGGCCTGGCAGTTAATACAAAATTAAAAAATCTACATTTTTGTTCTTATTTAATATATCAGTTAAGTGATTATTTCACATGTCATTAATTTTTTCTTTTTATTCTTGTTCTATTTTCACAAATTTCAGGATCAGTTCTGTTGGAGCAATTGACACGAATTTCCCGCAGGGTTATAACTGAAATTGCTGAAATTGGCCGTAAGTGAAATGCTTATAATAATTTCAAATACGAAATTAATCGCAAAAGTTAAGATCCAAAATAACGTTAAATGCTTTTAATCAGAGTGAATACAAACGATAATTACTACATAAAGGAGTATTTTCTTAAAAGCCTTTACGATTGACTTAAACAACTTCTGTATATAAAAAATGTATCATAAAACTCATTTTGTCACAGACTAGTAAAACATTTCTTTTGAGAAAGCAATATTTGAAGTATTATAAAAGATCATATAAAAAAGATTTTTTTGTTAAGGTAATTAATAAAAGGTTTTTCTTTAGAAATTAATTTCAGCAAAAGTTTTAGAAAAACATTTATGTAATTATTTGTTTGTACCTGATAAATCAAACTTATCCATTTCCACCATTAACAAACGCTGATTTTTAAGGAGTATTGGTTGTCCTTTCTGATCATTTTTGGGTGCCAGAAAAATGCGTACAATCGTCCGTCTTTGCACACTACTGTTGCTACTGATATTAATCGTATAAGTAAAGGTCTCATGTTGTAAATGGGTAAATCGTACAAATATACTGCCTCTAGGCATATAATCCATGCCCCGATAAAAATCTATATCAGACTGTTGCCAAAAGGTTGATAAAAAATTCGCTTCAGAGCCTTCCTGCGATACTTGAACACCCGTTATTGTTAGGCCTTTACACTCCAATTGTGAAAGGCTATAGGCTGGCAAATTTGATTTATGATCTTCGAAAATGTCATTTATATGTGAAAGGATTTCAAAAAATACCGGATCACGCATAGCAGTGGCTGGATCTGCCAGAATATTAAATGATTCCAAATGTATACGCTCAGGATCATGACAGAATGATAACAACAAATAAATCATGTTAAAAATTTCACCATAATATGCACGATTTGGTGATAATAAAGAGCCCTCTACGAGGTTGCCTAAAATCTCAATACCATGCCGTTCGTCTAAGTAAATGTGCTGGCCACTTTCATTTACAGCAAAACCCTGATTAATGGCCTCCATTAAACGTTTTCGATATAATTCTAGATCGGCTATAGAGATGTCTAGTTCATCTAATCCACGCTTTATATTCGATATAGGAGCATTGTCCCACCGTGCTGGATAAACACGATTGGCTGTCAGTGAATCGATTTTGGGAAAATATCCTCTCGAAAGTGATGCTTGAAAATTATTTCTACTCTTAACACAGGATAAACTATTACAGAATCGTTCCCCATTATAACGGGCAATAATCTGTTGATGCTTGTAGTAAAATAATTCACCTCTCCTCTCTTTTTTTACTAAACTAAGATCTTTGGCTTCAACAGGATATACCAAATGCCACTGCCAATTGTATAAATTAATGGCCATATCTTCACGAAAATACCACAAACGATGCTCCGGCTCCAGGTTGGAAAAAGTGTTATTATGAGGCATTAAAACGGGCATACGCGAACCTTCGGGCACAATAGTTACTTCCTCCCTTACCAAAGGAATAACTACAGCATCTACGAATTTATTCGGAAACACTTGAGCCAATGAGGGTAGATCTATGTCCTTAGTGTCCGAACGATTTAGCAGCGCCACTGAAAGAGTGTAATTAAATAAATAGGGATTCACACGATCGCGAACATATACCGCTAAACTTTGTAGATCTTCTATACTCTTAGCTTCCATAAAAATATCAACCAAATATACCGCAATACGTCTATGACGTGGTATAAGCAGTGAAAATTGTTCCCAACGATCCATAGAAATGGGTACTTCAAGATCAGGTATGGCAATATCTCGCACAGGTATTCGTTTATCAGCTATTTCACCAAAAATACTTTCAATTTCATTTACTAAAGAACGATAACGTTCAACCAGGAACTTGGGAGGCAAATCAAATATTGTGTATTCTTTACCCTTTGGTACAAAAACCGGTTCAGTGGGACGTTCGAGTAGCAATACTAAATCGTGTTTATTGGCCATTTTTAGCTCAAAATTGTTTATTAAATGTTGTTTATCTATACGTTTTATATAACTGATGTGTTTTTTTCGAAGCACTAAATAATTAAATTGCATGTGCATGGCTATTTATACTTAAATTAATGGACTTATATTCAAAATAAAATTGCTTGGTATATTGAGTTTGAGATGACGCTTGTAGCGTGAAGAGATCATATCATACAATCGAAGAATTTTGCAAAGCCTTTTAAGAACTGAGGTCCCAATGGCCCAATCGGTGCATTATTTTATAACTTGAATAGCACTGGTCAACTCTAGTTTTGCTGCCAAGAAACTTTAGTTTTTTTTTTTAACTTCACAGTAAAAATTAAAAGTGGATTTCAATTTAAGAATTTGTGATATTAATTGAAAAAATTCTTAAATTTACGCTAGTAAACAAATTAATAGTATCAATTAAATATTTGTTATACCCTCCACCACCACTGTGGTGAATGAGGGTATACTAAGTTTGTCATTCCGTGTGAAACTTTTTTATTATACATCTAAGACCCCATAAAGTATATATATTCTGGCTCCTTGAGTAATTCTAAGTCGATTTAGCCATGTCCATCTGTCTGTCCGTCTGTCCGTCTGTTGAAAACACGCTCACTTTTGAAAAACGCAAAAGAAAAGAACAAACTTGGTCTCAAATTGCTTGCTGTTATCCTAAGCAGTTTGGGATTGAAATCCAGCAACATCGGTTCAGTAGGATCAGAACTATGAATCAAAATGTGGAACCACCACCCTGAAAAAATTGATAATTTTGATACCAAAACTAACATAAATGGTTTATTAATGCACGGAATGACATAAAATTTTGCTCGAATTTGGTATGTACGACTGCAAATCATACTGGTAAATTTCGTGACGATCGGTCCATAATTTACCATAGGCCCCATATAAACCCATCTCGAGGAAAACCGTTTAGTACGCCTAAAACCGCAATAAAAAACGCAAGCATACATAAATTTGGTACGTCACAGTTTTATAGGACCAGAAATCACACTGTAAAATTTTTTGAAGATCGGTCCATAATTGACACTAGGTCCCATATAAATCCTACTCCCGGAAAACAGTTTAGTACGCTTAAAACCGTAATAAATGACGCTATCATACTTAAATTCGGTACGTCACAGTTTTATAGGACCAGAAATCACACTGTAAAATTTTTTGAAGATCGGTCCATAATTGACACTAGGTCCCATATAAACCCTACTCCCGGAAAGCAGCTTAGTACGCTTAAAACCGTAAAAAATGACGCTATCATACTAAAATTTGGTACGTCACAGTTTTATAGGACCAGAAATCACACTGTAAATTTTTTGAAGCTCGGTCCATAATTTACACTAGGCCCCATATAAACCCTACTACCGGAAAACAGTTTAGTATGCCTAAAACCGCAATAAATAACGCTAGCATACTTAAATTCGGTACGTCACAGTTTTATAGGACGAGAAATCACATTGCCAAATTTCGTGAAGATTGGTCCATAATTTACCCTAGGCCACACATAAACCCTACTCTCGGAAAACAGTTTATTGCGTCTAAAACCATATAAATCCCACTTTGGGAAAATAATTAAATTCGCCTAAAACCATCACATATATAGATATTGCGGTAAAATGTCTTACTTAAATTCATATGGCCAGAAAAAATATCATGCAAATTTGTGAAATTTTCTATTAACGCTAAAACTAATTACACTGCTGTATTGAAATTTATTCTAATTTATTTTTTGTAATACCAGAAATCAGTTTTCAGAATTTTGGGATGATTGGGTCATAATTTACCATAGGTCCAATACAAATACCCTCCTAAAAATTATTTTAGTTCGGTTAAAACTTTTACGAATCATGATATTTTACTCAAGCATGTTCAAAGTCCTAACAAGAAACGCATAAAATTTTCTTATTGTCGGTCAATAATTTAATTCATGTCTAAACCGCAACTAATTTTAATTCTGACGCTCGTTTTTGTGAAGCTTAGTTAAAAATACATATGTATTTATCATATAGAGCCCACTCCTGTCGGTGGAGGGTATCAAAGATTCGGCACAGCCGAATATAGTACTCTAACTTGTTTTTTATTAACAATATTTTCAGCAGTAATGTTGTTGATATAAGGAAACGTTTAATTAACTTCATTAAATGTTTAATTAAAACTGATTTTATTTTTTATTAACTCTTCAATGAAAAAATTGGCGTGAATTTTTATGTGTTTCGATCTTAAACTTATAACATTAATAGCAAAAATTATGATTTCGCACGTGTAGTTTTCTAGATTTTAACTGGTACAGAAAAAAAAATTTACAACAAAAATGTTGCAGGCCACAGCCGATCCCATCGGCATTGGGACCCTTCGTTTACAGTTTTTAGGTCCTGTTAAACCGCTTGCCCTGTTTTTCGCTATATGATCCAATATTCTCTGGGAATTGGTCAAAATGACTATGAAGGTAGTGCAATTTGATGGAAATATTTTGATACTTTGTGGCAGGTACAAAAAGGGCCCTAGGAACCACCTGGCCCCATACAGCCTTCAAAATTCCTAGAACCTCCGTCAAAAATACACTGCAGTCTATATGACCTTCTAATATCTATATCCTCAAGATGCACCCGTGTCCCTTATCCCCGAGCCCTGACATGACCAGCTTTACATAGACGGTAGTTCCACCCGCAGTAAATGCCCAAAGTCGATCCTAGTGCATAAGTAAATCGTGAACCCGGGCGGGCCCAGTAAATAACCACCAATGCCAATCTCATCCAAGATCCGTAAGCGACCTATCGCGAAATTTCCGAACAGTTCCAGTTTCCTCACTCTAAGAAGACTACTGGCTGCCATTCCCATCACATGCTGCTCAATAGTCTAAAGATGTAGAATTACATCCAAAGCCGCTTGAGAAGTATTTGTCATGGGCCATGTTATGCCGATTGAAGCACACCTCTGA
This sequence comes from Pollenia amentaria, assembly GCA_943735925.1. Lineage (NCBI taxonomy): Eukaryota > Metazoa > Arthropoda > Insecta > Diptera > Polleniidae > Pollenia > Pollenia amentaria. The sequence continues at coordinate 172,689,216 of OX031010.1, read as the reverse complement.
GCCATAGACAGAAGGTTCCACCGACTAGCCAACCTCATTGAACCCCCCTAAATGTTTAAAAAAACATTTTTAATCTCCTCTAAAATTTTTTTAATTGGAACTCAGCTCCTTTACGACTAAAGGTAACAATTTGTTTCTAATAAGACTTTTTGAGTGTTTGTAATTCTCATTCACTCTGCAGTTTTATTCTTGGCTTGTACACAATTTTTTGGGAAAATGTTTTCCGATGATCTGGCCTAAGCAACCAGTGAAATGCGCATAGAAACAGCTTTTCCTCCAACAATAAATTTCAGTGTATTTATCAAGAATAAAAATTGGGAATTTAACACAACAAACAAAATCTTAGTTAAATTATATATGTACATATACAAATACTTATATTGTTTGGTATCAGTATTTATTTGTTTTTAATGGAAAAAAACTCAATATCTTATTTGGACAGCCTATCAGCCTTAAGTTCTTCATTGAATGGAGTCTATGCTTGTGAACAGATTGATCTACAAAGAAAACTTCTTAGAAAATTGCAACGTTCTTAGTAAAAAAAGGTGAAAACGGGTTAAAAAGTCCGACATTTTTTTGGGCAATTAAAAATTGTTGGTACTTTTTTGACAGCCTTAACTCCTCAAGTTACTTATATATAATTTATAAAACAAAATATTAATATAATAATAAAACCAAATTGGAAAATAGATCCTCAAAACAGTTTTTTAATTAAAAACTAAAATTATTACTTTACAAAAAGGAAACGATGAAACTGATAAAAGGAAAAGGCAGAAAACTCCCGCTGGATTTTTATTTAGAATTAAGCTGTATATTTATTTCCGTTACTGATAGAGGGTGCCGAAGGTTCTCCATTTTGTATTGTTTCTAGTTATGGAGAAATATTTTAAAATATATTTGTTAATCAAATCACGCCTTGAAAGTTCGACTTTGCCTAACATTTTGTAATCCAAAATTTTCTTCTTAAACAAACACTTCGCCAAGTGCATTTTGCGGTTGCCTGTCTGACACATGTTTAAGTTCGCTAAACACTTTTTACCACACAGTATGTTAATAACCTAAAACCAGTATTGCCATCTAAGCATGTTTAGTTCAAGATTGGACATCTTCCTTTGCCAGTAAATATATGTGCACTAATGTTTGTCAATGATAGAAATAATTGTCTATTTTTAAATATACAATAGAATTCCGAAAATTTGTAATTGAAGTCACTGACAGCTTTTTACGAATAAGAGTTTTCGAAATGAAGAGATTGCGATTTAACGAGCTTAAAATTCGAAAAAAAAACGATTAATAGCAATTTAAATGTATAGTGGTTTAAATTTAAAATCAAATGATATAAAACGGTTACAATTTATTTTAACTAAAAGTATTAATTAAACACCCAAAACAAAAATATTTAATTCTTCATAAACGATAATTCTATTCATAATTTAAATAAGATTTTAGAATCGCAAACTTGTAAAAAAAACATAGCCTTTGTGTTTTTTTTTTTTTTTAAATTATAATTATAAGAAGTTGTTTATGAATAAGGACGATATAGAGGGGTCTCCTCAGTCTTTGCATTACAAAAATACGAATTAACTAGGGGACCAAAATGTATGGGATTTTTCGAATTAAAGAGTTTTTATCCAGGGACCAGCTGTTTATTTACAGTTGTTGAGGTTTTTGAATTAACGTTGTATGAATTATCGCGGCTTGACAGCATTTGGTTTTCATATGCATTTGTTATAAATTTATTAGAATTACAAATTTTTGGTTATTTATAATCTACATCGTATTCAAAAATGTTGGTAAATTTTGCAAGCAAAATCATTTGTAATAAAATATATCTTTCTATTTTGCTTCTATAGGAAATTTAAGCATTAATTTTTTGGCGTCATAGCACTATGTGATATCTACTTTCTGGCAACACTGACTGAAACTGATAAGACTAATTAAAACTGAAAGTGTTTTTGGGGGCATATTAAAACGACATACTAAAACAACATAATTTGTAACAAGTGTTCTATATTCGGTTATGCCGAATCTTATAGACTCTTCACCATGTTGCGATAAGAACAGACATTTTGTTTTAGTTTTCTAATAACAGCCAGTTAATTTGAATAAAAATAAAGCTATAAACAAAGGCAAAGACCCAACAAAAACACAGATATGAATTGGATAGATAGACGCCCTATGTTCTCCGTGAACATTTTATTTAAATATTTTAATTTACATTTTTTTTTTGTATACATATTATTTTTGGTCAAATAAAGGGCATGCATATATTTAGCATTTTCAGTTTTAATAAAACCTTTTTCCAATAAAACGAAATTTTTTTGAAATTAAACGAAACCTTTTTATATTTGCATTTATTACATATTATTTTGCATTTTTCATAAAGTATTCATATACAAAATTATATACTTGAAACTTATACAAAATTGTAATATCGTTAAAAGTTAATAATTACTGATTGAGAGCGTAATATTTGAAAACTTTGAAAACTTATTAGTGAAACCCTAATAAGGTTATTAATAAAACTCATATTGGTAAGAGCAAACTTTTTCTGATAAGCAGGGCAATCAGAAATATGCTCCAGAAGCGCGTTTTATACGCAATTACAGTGAAACTTCGATATAGCGAATCTAGAGGGGATCGAAAAATACTTCGTTATAGCTATTGATTCGTTATACATATGCATTGTGAAACCTTGGTAGAGCGAAATTTAAAGAAATACAAAAAAAAAATCGTTATAACTACAGTTTTTGCTGTCCAAATTCTATTTTACATTTGTGGCGCTTTACATATCCAAAGACATTTATGTACCTTTCGTTGTTTGTAAAAGGGACTTCCCCGTTTTCTTAAAATTTAATTTTGCTTTATTCTAACTTCGTTATATGGAGGCTATAGTTCAAGACTTCGTTATGTAGAGGCTTTTGATAACGGGATTTTAACGACTTGTACACTTAAAATGTAATACAATATATATTTCTCAATTATAATTTCGTTGTATAGAGGCTTTTGAAAAAATACTTCGCTATATAGAGGCTTTATAGCTCAGAATTTCTTCGTTATAGCTATAGAGCATTTTTCTATGGAAAACTTTGCAATAAAAAGGTTTTTTTAAGGGACTCAGCTAAAAATTCGTTATATTGAGTTTTTCGTTATAACGAAGTTCGTAATATCGAAGTTTCACTGTAATAAGCCCTGAAATTTGTTAAAAATATTCCAAAAAAAAAAAAAAAAAATTACAAATTTTTCCTTAATTTTTGCTTATATAAATATAAAATTTGAAAGTTTAAAATAATATTTATCTTTAATGACACTGACCTGCTTTGGCTTACAATTTTAAGCCTGGGACTCTGTTCTACATTTCACGTGAAATGCTGTCAAAACTCATATGAAAAAAACTTGTGCGAAATGTCTATGAAATTATATTGATAAAGTTGTACTCCATTCAATATGTGAAAAAGTTACGAAATGTTTCTTTACAACTGCGAAATAATATAAGCTGCACTTATTTCACGTGGAATTTTAAGCAAATGAAAAAAGTTTAACAAAAGATATTTTCGGGAATAGAACATTTATTATTAATAACCCAATAAAAAATGGAGCTTCTAAAGAGCAGGTTTGTAGGTTTGTAAGGGAGAAACGTAAAAGTTGCGCTAACCATAGCGCTTACGGAAGATATGATTTTTATATGGCGAGTTCCCACTTTGAAGCAATACATTTTTGACACAGACAGTGCTTTATTCAGCGCTTATACAAATTGGAGAATGTAACGATCAGCCTCGCACACTGATTTTTTTGTTACCGTTATTCTTGAATATGCTCCCTTACAAACCTGCTTCGTACTAAGGGAATGTCGTGGCTCTTCAAATTTTATATATATATTTTTTTTAATTATTAAGAATTCGTTCACTTACTTTACTGCATCTCTGTATATCTTATTGCGTAGCGCATAAATGTGTGCTTACTTTTTAAAATGTACCATTAGTGCTTCGCAAATTAAGAAAATTTTTTATTGGGAGATTTTATGTAATGTGCTAAATTCCCAATTTTTATGATAAAACACTGAATAAGTTTAAACTAAATATTAGTTGAGAACGGAAAAACATAAATAACACAATCGTTAACATTTTTTCAGCCATATTTAATTTCATTTTTATTTAATTTTTTATTCAAAAAATAATAAATTTTAGCATAGTAATTATAATAAGTACAGGTATGTTCATTAGGGAGAGTTGTCATTATTTACCCATGTAATGTCAAATTAATTAATTTGATTTTTGACGCTATTAATGAATTTAAGTTTTAAAATTGAGAACAAAATTTCTAATGACTATACCTTGTACTTATTCTACCATGATTTTTGGTAAAATATATGTGGGTTTTGTTTGCATACGCAAAACAATGTCACATACCTTAAAATATATAAAACAACAAATTGTGCAAACTCGCGAGATAGGTAAAATTGATCCATGTAAAATGTTTCGTGTGAAATAATTCATGTTGCTGAACATTTTTCACAAATTGGAAGAGAGTACTAAGCTTTAGAGTAAAAATTAAATGAAGGTGGCAAAATTTAAGCATAACGTTGAGTATACAGATGGATATTTAAAACAGAAAAATCTGAATTTTGAAAAAAAAAATTTTTTTTTAATTGTTGCGAAAGCTCTTGTGCGCATTTAAAATATTGAACATGTATCAAAATATGCCTCAAAAAGGCAAAATATGCGCAGTGAACTTTAAAAATGCTCTTTTAACAAAATTATACAACAAAAATGCTGTAAAGGGTAAAATATGCACTAACAAATCGATGCCAAAATTTATAAAAAGCTCTAAAACGGATATATATAGTGTCTCTGCCTTCATTGGTCGCACAAGGAAAAATATGCAATTGCATATTTCTGGTTTCCCTGCTGATAATTTTCTTTTTTTATTGAAAAAAAAAGAAAAAAATTAAATATAACCTTAACAGTAAACTATCGATATTTAAAAAAATTATAATCAATATATATCGCCGATATTGAAAATTCACATATATCGATACATCGATATTTATTTACGACTATCGACATCGATAGTTTTAAGATCTCTTTATAATAAAATTCAACATTTTAACGGTTGCTCAACTGCTTTGTGTTGGAACTAAGAAAAAAGGTTATGGGAAGGAGGATAGAGGGAGTAGTGTTTGTGAACATTCGACTTGAACTTATTCATGTTGAAAGTGAGAGGGAAGACTTCAGCAGGAAGGTTGTTCCGTTTCAAAAAGCCGAGGCACTTGAATGCTTCTTTCGACACCTTAAATATATGTTCTGTCCATCGGACATCATATTGTATCCTTATGCCCAGAACAACAAGAGATTCTCATTCCAAAATTGCACAGCTTACTTGTATAGTATGTGTCACAAGTTTCGTTTACCGGCAGTATATAATCCGGCATTATAATACCAATGAATTTTTTTTTATATTTCGTATGGCGAATAAATAAATTTTTTTTTGTATTCTTTACTTCCCTTGATTTCAAACGAAAACTTCGTTCGCAAAACTTACCTTTAAAACTAAATTTTAAAATTAGTTTTTGTTTTAAACAAAAGTTAAGCAAATGAAAGTTTCGTTCGAAATCGAGGGTCAGGCAGTAAATTATTTGAAATTAAAAGAAACAATAATAAGTTAGAATTGAATTACATGTAATATGTTTGTACATATGTAAATATGTATTGACATAGGTAGGTATTAAGTTTTTAAATTTGACATTTTTTATTTTTCGAATTTATTCTATGAGTTAAATTTCAGTTATGTATTTTATAAAGCTTTTTTGTAATAGCTCTATTCCTTAAATTTTTCTTAGGAATGACTTTATACACTACCAGACTATTATATTGTATTTTCTTGTTACATTTTACCTTAGCTTATGAAAAAAAAAATAATTCCCAATATCCATTAGTTTTTAAATTTGGTAATAATCTCAGCGTAATACGTTCGCTACATCGATACATCGATATTTTTAAAATAATAAATATCGATACTCTTAGAAAATATCGATACGATATATATCGATATATTTTTTCAATTTGCCCATCCCTACTGTGGAGTCGTCAGAAAAAAGTAATAACTCCGACTCCGACACCAAACGCTGAAAGTTTTTAAGTGCGACTCCGGCTCCGACTCACGATTCCGACTCCTACTAAAACCTTGATGCTAAATGTATATGAGACTGGTCCTTATTTGACTTTAAACTCATTTTATACCCTCCACTACTAGTGGTAAATGAGGGTATATAAAGCTTGTCATTCCGAGTGAAGCTTTCTTATTATGCATCTAAGACCCCATAAAGTATATATATTCTGGTTTCTTAAGCAATTCTAATTCGATTTAGCCATAAAGTATATATTCTGGTTTCTTTAGAAATTCTAAGTCGATTTAGCCATGTCCTTCTGTTGAAAACACGCTCACTTTCGAAAGACTCAAAAGTTAAGAACAATGTTGGTGTCAAATTGCTTCTAGTTATCCTCAACAGTTTGGGATTGAAACACAGCAAAATCCGATGAGAGTTATAAATCAAAATGTAGAACCACCACCCTAAAAAATTTACAATTTTGTTACAAAAACTAACATAAAAGGTGGCATAATGCACGGCATGATGTAAGATTTTGAACAAACTCGTTTTACATGACTAGAAGTCATACTGTACGTCTAAAACCGTAATAAATATTGCTATCATATTAAAATGTGATACGCAATAGTTTTAGAGGCTTGAAATCACACTGTCAAATTTCGTAAAGATCGGTCCATAATTTACCATAGGCCCCATATCAAGCCTACTCTCGGAGTAGGCGTTATTTATTACGCCTAAAACCGTAATAAATAACGCTATCATAATAAAATTAATAATTTGGTACGTCACTGTTTTATAGGACTAGAAATCCAACCGCAAAATTGGGTAAAGATCGGTTCCATATAAACCTACACACGAAAAACAGTTTAGTAAGTCTTAAACCGTAACATATAATGCTATCATAACAAACTTTGGTACGTGACAGTTTTATAGGACTAAAAATCACAATAAAAAAATTTCGCGAAGCTCGATCGATAATTGACCATATAATATCCAATATTATACTCACTCTGGGAAATTTTTTAAATATGCCTAAACCCGTAGCAGACAAAGATGTTGTGGTAGAATTTGGTCCAATTTTAGTTATTATGGCCAGAAATAATATCATGCAATTTTCAGATTATCGGTCCATATTTCCCTTAGATTCCATATTAAACAGCCTTCTGAAAAGCACTTTAAACTTTAAAACAAATTTCACGCTGTCTGATTGTCGTCCTTTTGGCTTAAACCGGAATTTTTATACTGACGTCCGTTTTTATACGGATTAATTAATAAATTATAGCTCTCATGTATTCTAACTGTCGGTGGAGGGTATCAAAGATTCCACATAGCCGAATATAGCACTCTTATCTGTTTTTAATGCAGTACCTTTTAAATGGTTAAATATATCAAGAAAATGATTCTGTAAAAATTTCAAATCGATATTTGAAATATTGCATCGACAATTTCGAAGAATTTTTATTTTGAAAAATATTAGAAAATTTGTTGACATATTTTATGCCAAAAATTTTTGGATTCGGAGTCGCGTGTTTTTGTGGGTACTACGACTCCGATTCCGGTTCAAAAACGTCAACTCCGACTCTTCAGCTCCGACTCTGACTCCACAGCCCTGTGAACAACCCTGGTAAATTCTGACTGGATGTCGTATACGATAACAATTTTAATAGAATAGCATAACAAAATTATATCACTTTCTCCAAAAGCATCTCATTGGAAATATTAAGTTTCTTGGAAAAGAAAGTACATAAAAAATATATATGTATATATATTATATATAGAAGGAGGCATCGTGAATAGAGACAGAGGTAACAAGTTGTGGGAGTCTCTGAATGCATATGAAACGATATTCAAAGGCAGTGCAGAACTACACGTTACCGTTTTTTATCTGTGCCGTCAGGCAGAATCAGTAAATATATGTATAAGAATACCATATAACAATAACACAATTTTTGTTTCTTTTAATGTTAGCTTTACAGGGCTGTTACATTTAACATTTCTCATTGGTTTTAAGATAACTTTTGTTAACATTCATGCTGCTTACAGGAAGTCTTCTTTTTTTTTAATTTTTTTGTAAATTATATTATGAGCTGTAATATGCACTAATTGTAAATATACAAAAATTTATATATTTTATTTTATAAGAATATAATCATGAGAAAATCATCACAGCTGTTACAAAAATATTTTGTTAATAGAATGTTAATAAAAGCTTAAAATAATAATTCAAGTCCCATTTAAAACACAAAAATGTCTAAAATGTTGATAAACAAACTCAGGATCAAATAATTTAAAAATTTTGGGAAGGTAAGAACGCTAAAGTACCTTGTGAGATGATTGGGCGGGATTATTTTATAGTGTTCATAGTGAAAAAGTCAGCTTTCCCTAATGCAATCTCACTTTTATATGTTTTAAATTCTTTTGTTGGTCTGTAGTGAAGCTTTTGGGATTTTTCCTTGATTATAAAAGGCAAAAAAATTCAAAAAAGGGGGCTAGAGTGAAAAATTCGTAAAATATATAGAAATGATTATTTTGCTTCTTAAAAAGGGACATTTTATTAAGTTTAAGAAAAATGGTAATCAGCTTGTTCGCAATTAAGAAAATATTTATTTTCGCTATATTATATTGATCTGATTGAATAGGTAAAAATTGGAAAAAATGTTTGCAAAACTTTTAAAGTAAATCAAAATTTTTAATTAGTGCGTTGTACAACTCTATTGGAATCATGACGTATGACAACATCTACAATACTCATGTTGGGAGTTAGGAAATTAACCAAACGATCAGCACCATCACGAGACACACGATCGAATGGATAACCCATGGGACGACGATCGGGATAAAGACGATCACGAACGCCACAGTAGGAAGCAGCATTACTGCAAGCACCCACCAATTCTTGGTCAACCTTCAAAACAAAAAAAAAGTAAAATAATTGATAGTGAACATTATTTCAGTTCAAATAACTTATGGATATGTACTTACTCGATCGTCTTCATAATTGGAGACCATGACAAACAATTCACATTGCATACCCTCAGACAACCCCTTAGGGATCAACATGTGTTGAGGCCAACCACAGCCGCAGAAATTAAATTCTAACTCCTCAGCTGAATCAGGATCTGGACGATTGGTATCCAAATTACGGAAAGTACGTTCGAATGGAATGGTTACACTGGATTCAGTCGAACGACGACGGATGGTATTTTGACCTGGATTCACTGAAAATCAACAATATATTCGTTCCCTTTAATTACATAGATTCAAGTTTTTTTTTGAGGTTTAACAACTTACAAGATACAATAAATTTATCCAATTCCACCATTAATGATCGTTGATCTTCCAGCAACATTGACTGACCTCTTTCGTCAGTCTTGGGTCCTAAGAAAATACGCACAGTACCGAAACGTTGAGCTTGACTATCATTGTTCACACTGATGGTATAGGTAAAGGGAACGTGTTGCAAGTGGGTAAAACGAGCAAAGACATTACCACGTGGTACGAAATCCATACCTCTAGATAGATCAATATCAGACTGTTGCCAGAATGTAGACAACACATTAGGACTACCACCTTCAGCAGCAACTTGTATGCCAGTAATTGTTATTCCATCGTATTGCAATTGAGCCAAAGAATAAGCAGTCAAGCTGCTTTTGTGCTCTTGGAAAATACCATTAATATAAGCATGCCATCTGTAAAAAACTGGATCACGCATTGCAGTAGCCACGTCACCCATAACACCGAACGATTCTAAATGACGGTGGTCGGGATCATGTGAATAGGAAATAAATATATGACCCATGTTGTGAAAATCTCCATATAATGAACTATTAACTGAAATGATTGATGCTTCTATCATGTTACCCAAAATATCAATACCACGTTGTTCATCCAAATCCATACGATTTCCACTTTCATCTACAACAAAGCCTTGATGAATGGCTTCCAAAATGCGATCACGCCATCTTTCTATATCACCGACATCCACACGAATCTGATCTAACTCTCTTTTCAAATCAGAAATAGTGGTGTTGTCGAAACGTGGCGGCCAAGCACGACTAGCGACCAAGGAATCCAATTTCGGGAAATAACCTTCAGCAATGGGTTGGCGGAAGTCGTTATATTTGACTACGCGAGCCAATTTGTTACTGAAACGTTCCAAATTATAACGAGCGATAATTTGCTGATGCATATAGTAAAACAGTTCACCACGACGATCCTTAGCCACAATTGACCTGTCACCAGCCTCGAAAGGATAAACCAAATGCCAATGCCAGTGATGGAGATTGACACCCATATCTTCACGGAAATACCACAGACGATGCTCGGGTTCCAAATCAGATGCAGTATAGTCCCTGGGCACTACTATTGGCATGCGAGAGCCTTCTGCAACCACAGTAGCTTCTTCTCTCATCTCACGGAATATTTGAGAGTCGACGAACTTTCCAGGAAAACTTTGAGCAAAAGATGGTATATCCAAGCCCTTGGTGTCAGAACGATGTAACAAAGCCACAGAGAGGGCATAATTAAAGAGGAAAGGATTAAGACGATCACGAGCGTAAACAGCAACACTTTGCAAATCATCGATTGTACGCATTCCCATGAAAATATCAATCAGACGTCCTGCAATACGCCTGTGACGGGGAACAAATAACGAGAATTGTTCATTACGACCCAGAGACATGGGAATACGTAAATCGGGCAGTGTGATCTCACGTACAGGAATACGAGTCTCAGCCATTTCACCAAAACGAGTTTGCACTTCATTACCAATAGGACGATAACGATCGGTTAAGAAATTATCAGGAACATCGAAAACGGTCTTAGTTGTTCCCTTTTCCATGAACACAGGTTCACTGGGACGGTCGAACAAAAGTAAGAGATTTTGTTTGTTGGCCATCTTTTAAGTTACAAATATAAATATTTAGAAGACTCTTTTAGAATTATTAACGAAGGTACAGCACGACGTTGATGGAGTTGTGCGACTATGAGAACTGATAGTTTTGGTAAAAAATTACTTAGTATTTATAATAAACTAGAATGTTAGGCACTGGCAAGATGCACAATAAAGGCTTGTGGGTCAACTCTCTTGTGGTTCGGATTTTTATCAGAGAAAGCATTTAAGAGTGTAATAGTTTTGTAATTACATACTTTTATTTAAATTACAACAGCTTGTAAACACTTAAAATGAGTTATATTAAATATTATAACTTTTTTTTATCACTTCCGTATAAAAATATAATTATAATAATTGTTTACAAGATTACAGTATTACAGTGTGTGGTAAAAGTTTGTTTCAAGCGTTATTTTTTAGTCGGTCTTTAGCACAACATCAGATTTTCGGTTTAAAATATATGGTCACTCTCTACCTAGACAAAGCTTTTTTCCGGCCAACTCCGGAAATCATGTTTATGGGCAACGGCCAGGATGCAAACTTAAGGATTAGACTAAGATTTGGTTAATCTGAAAATATATACAAAAATTGCAGGAATATAAAAATATGGTGAAAACAGTCTCGTTAACTTGAACCGAAAACCTGATGTGATGGAGAAATTCACAGTACATATTCGGATTCAGCGCAACTCAAACCCTAAGAATAATACTCTGGTCTATGTGTTGGGTCTAGGGTGTTCAGTTGATCTATTCTTGTGCGATTAATCAAACAATTTTAGACGATTAATTTTAAATTGCTGATTTCGATTGAAGGATTAATCGAAGAATTTATATAGATGAAATAATGCAGTAATCCGTTAATGTTTACTTATTATTGAAAAAAATTCAAAAAAACATGTTTTACCCTGGAGCCACACGTTCAATAAATTACTTTCAAGTTGTTCACAAAAACTGCTTGTCAAAACTTGTTTAAATTGACTGCTGTGTCACAGGCTGCACTCAATTTTATAGTAAATTTCATTTTAAAAATGCCCCCTACGCAGAAACAACTCAAAGAAATGTCTTAAAGTGTTTTGTAAAAAAGCACAATAATTTTTTAGAACACAATTTGTTTAAATAAAGCACATTTATTTTTTAAGAAATATATTTTTTATAAAGAAAGCGCCAAAGTTAATTTGTGGTGAGCTGTTAAATTGAAGTTAAATTGGCAAGTAGATGGAAAGGTAAAATTGAGAGCAATCTCATGGTCAATACAAAAAGTGTAAGCGCGTTAGTAAAAATAGTGAGGGGGTGTAGCAAATTAAAAAGAAAGACAAAATGGCTTCCAAGCAAAGCAAAACCTTTAAACAATATTTTATTTTTAAAAGATTCTTTTAAAAGATCTGTTAAATTGTTTGAACATATAAAAATATATGATTTCAATACATGTTTTATTTATTTTTATCTTTGCAAAGGGGTCTGTACACGGTCAAGTATTGCTCATCAAGCGCTATGGTATTATTAGTGAAAATGTGGTTGTATGTGTGACATGACGGCAAATATTATGTCCAGCACACGTACACGAGTAAATACGCCTGCATGACAAGCCGTACAGACCCCTTAAAGGTTTAATCAATTAGTACGAATTGTTACGTTTGGTTGTTTTTTTGTTTTTTTTTTTTTTGTTAATAAAATATTAAAATACTTGTAATTAATAATGTTTATTTACTCAAGTACCAATTTTTTCTAAAACTGTTGAAAAAAATCTCTTAATTTATAAAATTTCTGGACTTTGAATTATTCAATTAGTTGATAAATTTTAAAATTTTATTCGTTTAATCGAACAAGTCAGAAATGCCAAATATCAATTAATCGTTTAATCGAACAAAAAAAAGCCGATTAATTGAACACCCTAGTTATTGTTAGTTCGTATTCTAATATATGAAGATTCAATAAATTAATATGAAAAAAAAAATTATGTCAATGCTATTCAAAAAGTTGTGATCATTTCCTTATACAGGGTGGCCCAGAAAGACCGAAGTGGTGTGAATTCCTTATAACTTTTTATTTAAGACATATTTTTTTAATTTTTTGTTTTTTAAATACAGTAAATTTTTAGGGAATATTTTAAGATTAGTTATTAAAAATGATATCCCGCAAGTGGTGGCCATTTTCTGCTTCGCACAATTGTGCTCTTTCCAACACATTTTCCATGACCTTTCGCGAAACTTCCGGAGTTATGTTGTTAATTTCGTCTCGAATATTGGTTTTTAATTCCTCAATAGTCCTAGGCTTATTAACATAAACTTTCCCTTTTAAATAACCCCAAAGGAAACAGTCTGAAGCGGTTAAATCCGGGGAACGCGGAGGCCAATTAAAATTGCTTTTATGCGAAATTATTCTTTCACCAAAGATGTCGCGTAAAAGATCCATTGTGGCCCTCGCAGTGTGCGCTGTGGCTCCATCCTGTTGGAACCATATTTGCGGATGGTTTTCCACGGCTGGCCTTACAAAATTTTCCAACATGGCCCGATATCGATCACCATTGATGGAAATGACGACACCTCGTTCATTTTCAAAAAGATATGGGCCAATGATCCTTTCTGAAGAAACACCGCACCAAACAGGAACCAGGAATGTTCCTTACTGCTCCTTGTTGTCGAAAATTTGCAACCAGACGGTTTATTGTTGACTGAGAGGGTGCAACCCGCACATTAAATTGACGACGGTATGCACGCTGAGTCAACACAATGGACCGTTGATTTGAAAAGTAAATTTCAATGATTTGGGCACGTTGTTCAGTTGTTTATTGCTCCATTATAAATTGTCCAAGTCTTCTTTACAAAATACTGAAAAGAAAAGAAAAAAAAAATTATAATAAAAAAGTTATAAGGAATTCACACCACTTCGGTCTTTCTGAGCCACCTTGTATGAGGAACCGCAAAACAAAACCTACTTTTTTGCATTTTTTACACATAATTTACCCTAGGGCGCATATAAACATACTCTCGGAAAACAGTTTAGTATGTAAAAAAACGTAATAAATAATGCTATTGTAATACAATTTAGTACGTCAAAGATTTATAGGACTAAAAATTACACTATAAAATTTCGTGAAGTGCGGACCATAATTAACCATATAACGTCCCATATTATGCTGAGTCTGGGAAATTATTTAAATACTCCTAAAACCGTAGCAGATATAGATATTGGGATAAAATTTGATTCATATGCAATTTTCTAATTATCGGTCCATATTTACCGTAGATCCCATATTAAGCAGCCTTCTGGAAAGCCCTTTAAACGCTAAAAATAAATTCCAATATTGTATTGAAATTTTTCCATTATGATTTTTAATAACAGAAAGCACTCTACAGGATTTCGTGATGATTAGTCCATAATTTACCGTGGGTCTAATATAAATTCCCCTCCTTGAATCATGAAATTTTATTCAAGTTAGTTCAAATTGCTAGAAATAAAAGCATAACACTGTCTGATTATCGTCCAATTGGTTTAAACCGGAACCAATTTTTATACTGACGTCCGTTTTTATTAAGATTAATTAATAATCTATAGCTCTCATATATTCTAACTGTCGGTGGAGGGTATTAAAGATTCGGTACAGCCGAATATAGCACTCTTATCTGTTTTTAATGCAGTACGTTTTAAATGGTTAAATATATCAAGAAGATGATTCTGTAAAAATTTCAAATCGATATTTAAAATATTGCATCGCCAATTTCGAAGAATTTTTATTTTGAAAAATATTAGAATTTTTTTTTAAACTTTTTATGCCGAAAAATTTTGGAGTCGAAGTCGCGAGTTTTTGTGGGTACTACGACTCCGACTCCGGTACAAAAACCTTAACTCCGACTCCACAGCCCTGCAAAAAAGTGAAAAAAAATCGTTTTTTTTAATTTCGAACGAATTTTTTTATAATAAAAATTTTAAATAAAATTTTTCGAAAAATTATTATAAGTAGCTGTTAACATAGTCTTCAACAGAAAAAAATTCAGTGTAAAATTTGTATTCGTTTACCCACAAAAAGAATATCGAGGGCCTATATTCAAAACCCTCTATCTTTGATTTTCACGAAAATTACTTTTTAATGGTAAAATGTTCAGTAAAACAACCCTCATCTATGGTGTGATTTTCATAACAAACATATTTTATTTTGCTGTTTTATTTGCATTTTTGTATTTTCTCTATCTTACACAATTAATTTTTCTGAATGCAAAACCCTCTAGCTTTTCTAATAATTAATTTCCAAATATTTTTGGAATAACTTGTTCTTGCAACACGTGTTCTTTTTTACTATTTTTTGCAAGCTGAACATGAATTTGACATTTTTAATGGTTTATCAAAATAGCGAAAGCCGATTCTGAACTTAATTACCATGAAAATATTTTACATTCTTGTTTTTGGAAAATATAATGTCCATGGCATAAAAATAAATGGTTAAAGTTGGAATTTGCTTAAAAAAGTGTCTTCTTTTAAAGTGTCATCTATGATATTATTGTCAAAACAATAAGTAATTTATAGGATATTTAAAATCGTATGTAGTTAAAATATTATTATCGTGTGATAAACTTATTTAATAGTAAGTTTAAAATTTAGTTTAATAATAAGATTTTATTAATAAACTTTTGTAACAGTTAATGGTTAATTTTTAATTTTTATTATCTTATGTTGTATTATTAACCTTTATCTTAAATAAACCACGCTGAACACCGACAGATGGCATAAATAAAATCAAAATAATTTATTTTTATTAAAATGTAAAACTCTCTTTTCATTTTCATACATACATATTGAAGATTTTTGAGAAGCAAAACCCTCTATCTCGCATAAAGTCCCCAATAATGCAAAATTTTATGAACCAATTATCTGTGGGATTCAGTAGTTGATTTAAAAAATATTGTAGAATACCGAATTTTAATAACTCAAGTAATACGCGAAAAAAGCAGTTTTTTGGCTCTCCTGAAAAGTTGTGTTTTTTAAGATAGAGGATTTTGAATATAGGCCCTCGATATATATATTGTAAACCTCTCAGAACAGTAAAAAGTCAATGCACACGCATGTAATTTATTCAACTTTTCTGCCTTAAACAGTGTCCCAAACCACAAATCTCAAGCAAAAGGCTTGAAAGTTCACGATGCAGAATTTTGTTGTCTGTCGAGCTGCGTACTAATAATTTTTACATTTCTTAAATTTAATTTGTTGCCTAATGTCCGGTTCGATTGGCACAAAACCCCTATGTGCGCCGATACGTTTCGTGGGGTATGGCCTGTATTTAGGGGTGGATTTCGTCTTCAGCTCTAGAATATCCGCCAAGGTTCCAATCAATTGGCTGATATTCCCTGAGAGAACGCAGGTTATGGAGTGTATAGGGTGGCTTTGGGATTTAGCTTAAAAATATCATCCAAGTATCTAAACAACTTGGTTATATTATGAAGGCTAGAAAGAAGAGGTAAAAAAGGCACTTATAGTCAAAACGAAAGAAAAGCACTTCTAACTATATAAAAACAATTTCCATTAATTTGCATATATTATCAAAATATTAAATTTACACAATAGAATATTAAAGCTCAAAACAATTTAACTAGTTTTAGTTTAAAATGCGAATACAAAAAACAACCTTCCAATATGGCTTTCAAACAACGATTCCACATCAAAATTTTGTGAGTTAAAAAAAACAAGACTTAACGAATAATACATAAAAAGTAGGGTCGGTGGTCATTAATTCGGGCTTTTGATTTAATCGGTTAATCGCTCGATTAATTAACCGAGGTTTTGGTTTAATCGTTTAATAATCGCTTAATTTTGTAATTGATCGGCTAACCGATTAATAATGTTTCTTTTATAAATTAAGTAATTTCAATATATAAAAATGCAAAAAATTATTTATTATTTGCTATTTATTTAAAAAAAAAAGCAAAAACATAACAAACATAACAATGCTTGAACTAACACGAGTAAACAAAAAAATAATTCATTAATATGTAATACATATGTTTTAATTAATACATAAATATTATGTAGTAATTAAAAAATAAATAAGGAGACCTTAACAAAAATTTTTTTAGAAAAATGTTTAGGATTTAAGCGATTCTTTCCTTTGGTTTTGATAAATCTTGACTTGGAAAAAATTCTTTCACTTATCATTGATGTTGGAGAAATCGATCGCAATCCATAATGCAGAATATCTAATTTCTCAGGCCTTTTCCTGGATTTCTCTAAACGTATAAAATCTTCCATTATGTCATAAGAATTTTATTTTAATTTTTTTACATTTTCAACTCTTCTAATTGTTTCGGTTAATTCTGTTAAAAGATTGATATGCGAAAATATGAAAAGAAAAAAAAAACTAAACACATACTTTTTGTAACGTAACGCCAGAAGTAATTTTGATCGTTTATCAAAAATTGTATATGTATAATTTAATTTTTTATATGCTGTGTAAAGCGCAACTAGCTCTATATTATGTAACAAAAGGGATAACTTTGGAACAACATGGTCGTAAAATACAAGCTTATTGGCTTTCTGGCGTTTCATTACAAAAAGTAGACTTTTCGCTAGAAATTCCCATATGTACCTAAAACGAGCAAAGATTTTTAAATTTGATAACTTGGAAAATAAATCTTTATAAGTCGAATGCTTATTAAAAAATGTTTTATACGAAAATTCTTGCTCAATTCGCAGACTTATGCAGTTTTGTAACGCAAGTCGAAATCCACTTCTGTTTTTTGTAACGTCACGCCGGCGTATATTTTTGATTTTATCTTCAAATCCTTAGGGATGATTGTTGTAAATTTTTTTTGGAATATAGTGCTGCTTTATTACTTTGTTAAAATTTGTTTACATTTTGTCGTACAAATATCACGTCTCATCACAATGGAAATGCCCATATAAAAAGTACGTGAAACTGAAAGCTGTTGACAGCAAAGACCTATTTAAAATGAAGATCCATTCTTTGTTCCTATTAAAAAAATATTTTCTTAACGCATACCTTTTGCAAAGGAGAAAACAAATAATTAAAAACACAAAATAATATGTTATAATACTACAAAAAATTTAAAATTTTGTTACGTCGGTTAATCGGTTAATCGACTGAAACTTACCGGTTTAATCGTTAATCGAAAATAGCCAATTTTAAATTAACCGATCAGTTAATCGGACAGTAATTAATCGCTTGAACCGAATGAATACCCTAATAAAAAGTGAAAATCAAACTAAAAATGTACTCCTTGGGGACGGTGGCGCCAAAAGTTGTCATCTCCCTTCACTCACAATTGCTACCAGGTATGGGAATTCCGCTGCCTTCGGTTCAGACGTGAACAACGATACATAAAACGAAAATATATGCTGGCTTGAAATTTTTGTGAATTTCAGATTTGAATTTTGAAAACATTTTAAATAAATCAAAAATAAATAATGATAATAGTTTTAACGCATTAAAGCTGATCATTGTTATTCCCAAGCCACATTATCACAATAACACAATGTTTGCAAGCAGCAGATATGCCATAATAACGAATTAATCAGTTATATCTAAAATACCAAAGCCTACACTGCTATCATTAAAAATTTTGACCACAAAAATTGATATCACTAATCGTAAATTGTGCGTATAAAACTTACATGTGCGTAAAAATTCTATTTTAGTATAAATACTAAAGTAAATTAAATCAAATTAACAATTCAAAAAGTTCAACATTTCCGAAACATCGTGTAATAAACTTATAATAGTTTTGAAGAAACTTTCCTTGAAGAATCTTACAATTATCGTTTGAATAATGGCCAACAAACAAAATCTCTTACTTTTGTTTGAGCGTCCCAGTGAACCTGTGTTCATGGAAAAGGGAACAACTAGCACCGTATTCGATGTTCCTGATAAGTTCCTAACCGATCGTTATCGTCCTATTGGTAATGAAGTGCAAACTCGTTTCGGTGAAAAGGCAGAGAAACGAATTCCAGTACGTGAGATTGCATTACCCGATTTACGCATTCCCATGTCTCTGGATCGTGAAGAACAATTCTCCTTATTTGTTCCTCGACACAGGCGTGCTGCAGGACGTCTGATTGATATTTTCATGGGAATGCGTACAATCGATGATTTGCAAAGTGTTGCTGTTTACGCTCGTGATCGTGTCAATCCTTTCCTCTTCAATTATGCCTTCTCAGTGGCTTTGTTACATCGTCCTGACACCAAGGGATTGGATTTGCCATCTTTTGCTCAAAATTTCCCCGAAAAGTTTGTCGACTCTAAAGTATTCCGTCGGGCGAGAGAAGAAGCTTCTGTAGTTACAGAAGGATCTCGTATGGCAATCGTAGTGCCAAGAGACTATACTGCATCTGATTTGGAACCCGAGCATCGTCTTTGGTATTTCCGTGAAGATTTGGGCATCAATCTTCATCACTGGCATTGGCATTTGGTCTATCCTTTTGAAGCTGGCGATCAGTCAATTGTGGCCAAGGATCGTCGTGGTGAATTGTTCTTCTACATGCATCAGCAAATTATTGCTCGCTACAATTTGGAACGTTTCAGTAACAACTTAGCTCGCGTAGTCAGGTATAACGATTTCCGTCAGCCCATCGTCGAAGGTTATTTCCCGAAAATGGATTCATTGGTTGCTAGTCGTGCTTGGCCACCACGTTTCGCCAACACAACTATCTCTGATTTGAATCGCGAGTTGGATCAAATTCGTTTGAATGTTGGCGACATGGAAAGATGGCGTGATCGCATTTTCGAAGCCATTCATCAAGGTTTTGTTGTAGATGAAAGTGGAAATCGTATGGTTTTGGATGAACAACGTGGTATTGATATTTTGGGTAACTTGATGGAATCATCTATTCTTTCACCCAATCGTTCATTATACGGAGACTTTCACAACATGGGCCACGTATTCATTTCATATTCACATGATCCTGATCACCGACATTTGGAAACGTTTGGTGTTATGGGGGACTCAGCCACTGCAATGCGTGATCCAGTTTTCTATAGATGGCATGCTTTTATTGATGATATCTTTCAAGAGCACAAAAGCCGCTTGCCTGCTTATTCTTTGCCTCAATTGCAATACGATGGAATTACAATTTCTGGCATACAAGTTGCTGCTGATGGTGGTCGTCCTAATGTGTTGTCGACATTCTGGCAACAATCTGATATTGATCTATCCAGAGGTATGGATTTCGTTCCCCGAGGAAATGTTTTAGCTCGCTTCACCCACTTGCAACATGCTCCCTTTACTTATACCATAAATGTAAGTAACAATAGTCAAGCACAACGTTTCGGTACAGTGCGTATTTTCTTGGCACCCAAGACGGACGAAAGAGGTCAGCCAATGTTGTTAAGAGATCAGCGTTTATTAATGGTGGAATTGGATAAATTTATAGTGTCGTGTAAGTTATAAAGCCTTAAAAGACATTTGGTTATATAGTTACTAATAACAAAAGTTAATTTTTATTTTTAGTGAATCCGGGTGAAAATACCATACGTCGTCGTTCGGCAGAGTCTAGTGTTACCATTCCGTTCGAACGTAGTTTCCGTAATTTGGAAGCCAATCGTCCGGCTGCTGGTTCAGCTGATGAGTTAGAATTTAATTTCTGCGGTTGTGGTTGGCCTCAACACATGTTGATCCCTAAGGGCCTACCTGAGGGTATGCGCTGTGAATTGTTTGTCATGGTCTCTAACTATGAAGATGATCGTGTAAGTATCTTTAATTAATATCATCTTATTTTTTATTTGTTTTATTATTTTTGTTTTAAAAGATTGACCAAGAATTGGTGGGTACTTGCAATGATGCGGCTTCCTTCTGTGGTGTTCGTGATCGTCTCTATCCAGATCGCCGTCCCATGGGTTATCCTTTCGACCGCTTACCTCGTCAAGGTGCTGATCGTTTAGTTAATTTCTTGACTCCTAATATGAGCGTTGTAGATGTTGTGATTCGTCATGATCCTAATAGAGTGGTACAACGCCTTAACTAAATAAAGTTTTCGCTGAAAACTGGAAGCCATCAAAGGCTTACAACAACTGATTTTGATGTCTATAACTTTAATACAAAATAAAGCATAAATATATACATATATCTTTGAAGCAAAATAAATATATATATTTCTTATTTAATAATTTTGTGCAGATGGTGCATAATTTACATGATTGATAATGAAAGATATCATTACACAGAAAAAATTAAAAGTTGTCTCTAATCACCAAATTTATGCCAAATTTATAATATCAAGCAAACAAGTTGTTGATTTTGCATCTATTACGAAGATGATTATATTGATTAATTAAAAATTGTAAAATTGTGAATATTTTTTTTTAATAAATGATTTTTTTACTTTTAATTAAAAAATGATGAAAAAACTTTGCCATTTCAAACAATGTGTTAATTTATATAATTAAATATTGAAAATTACCAACAACAATTCTACAAGTTTAAATTATTTTATTTTAAACGAAAAAGTCAATTAATATTTTTTGATATTTAATTAATATTTTTTATTAAAAATTTATTTCAAAGCGATTTAAATATTAATTAAATTAAAGTTATATTTTTAATTTTCTTTCAACTAAAAAGATAATGGATTAAATTATCTCACACTAATTAAATTTAAATCCTTTTTAAACCATTTTTTTAATTAATAAAAAACTTTTTTCTCTGTATCATGCATGATCATTTTCCTAAAATTACAATTAATACTTTTTTCGTATTAAAATGAATTGTTCAAATATTAGCTCACAACACTTAGAAAAAAATGGAAAAAAATAATACACTTTTTTAATGATTTATCGCAGATTATGGACTAACCCCCTTGTGCAAAAAATAGTTAAAATACACATTAGTTAACCAACATGTTAAGCCCCGCAAAGGTGTATGGGCTTAATTTGGTGGTTACTAATGTGAAGTTTAACTTTTGTTTGCAAAAGGGGATAAGTTGAGTAGAACATTTTATTTTTCTTTGATTTTGAATAAATCTGAATTTATTTTAAAGAATATATTTAATTATTACTTTATACATTTCGGATTTCACACTACATGTATCTTACGGCCAATTTAGAATTGTCAAAAGCGGTCCATAAATAACCCTATGCCCCATATAAACACTACTCTCGGAAAACAGTTTACTGCGCCTAAAACCGAATAAAGCCCATTTTGGGAAAATAATTAAAGTCGCCGAATATCATAATAGATATAGATATTGCGGTAAAATTTCTTGCAACTAAGATTCATATGGCCAGAAAAAATATCATGCAATTTTGTTTAATTCACTGTTAACGCTAAAACTAATTACACTGATTTATTGAAATTTATTCTAATTTATTTCTTGTAATACCAGAAATTAGTCTTCAGAATTTCGGAATGATTGGTCCATAATTTACCATAGGTCCAATACAAATTACCCTCCTTAAAAGCCAGTTCAAAGTTCTAACAAGAAACGCATAAAACTTTCTTATTGTCTGTCAGTAACTTAATGTAGGTCTAAACCGCAACTAATTTTAATGCTGACGTTCGTTTTTGTGAAAATTAGTTAATAATATATATGCATTTATCATATAGAGTCCACTCCTTTCGGTGGCACAGCCGAATATAGCAAGCTAACTTGCTTTTTCTAAACCTGTTGTTTATATAACGTAAAATAACATCATATTTGTTAAGATTGCGATAATACTTTCAAAGATATAAATTTATTTTCAAACCAAGAACTTAAAAATTTCAATACAATTTATAGAAATTCATATCGCACTTGAACAACAAGTGGGTATTAACTCAAAATTTAAAATTTCGCAGTGAAAGCAAATACTTTTTAATTTAACATTCAAGAAAATAATTTTTAGACCAAATGTTTCATCATCAAGAGGTAAGAGTACTGTCTTCAGCTATGCCGAATCTTATATACTCTTAACAATCTTTTTTATCTGATCTTAAAAATACTACTGTTTTATAGAAAAAAATGGTATATATTTTTTAGTTAAATCTGCACAATTAATACATCAAACTTCGAAACTTAGTCTGAAACTCGTATTTTTCCGGCGAAATGTGATATTGTTTTATTATTTCATTAAAGACCAACATTTTAAGCAAAACTAAACTGTTCCGTAAAAATTTTGTATACAAACTTTGTAATGACGGCACAAATCTGTTTTCAGATTAACTAAACCTAGTTTAAATAAACTCAACACATTCGGCTAATTCGGTTAAATTATGACATTTTGAATATGACGTAACTTTTGCAAAAAAAAAATTTTAAAATTTTTTTTCGTTAATATATGTTCCTTAAGGTCTTATGATACTTGCTATTTTTTGTATTGGATTTTTTTTAGGATTAACTGAATGAAACAACAAATGCGAGAAAGAACAAGAAATACAATATATGTATAAACAAAACAAACAATATTGCCCACGTTTTGTTCCCACAAAAACCGTCAAAAAAGCTATAAATCGCAAAAAAAAGTTAAAACCCGCTGCTTTCGATCAAAAACTAAAAAAAGTTAGCAGCAGTGCTAACATTTAATCTGGAAATGTCAATTTAAAGTTACAAATTTTTATATTTTTTTTGACAGTCTAAGATTATTTATCGATAACACACGTATATTTTTTTGACATTTCAAGATTTTTTATGGTATAATCAAACTCTTTACACTTAGGGCTAATAAATCAGAGCAAGTTAAACTCTATTTTTGGTTTAAAATGTGTTAAGCCAACAAATTTATAAATCAGAAAACATATAAACCATATTTAAACGCATAAAATTGGGCGTTTAAACTACCAATACAAACCATATGAATTTGTCAACATTTATCGTAGTGCTGCCACATGTTCCTTTTTACACTACATATAATACATGGGACACTGATTTACAACTGTTGAGTTTAAACTACATATAAATTTAAGTTTAGTTCAACTAAACCAGCGTTTAAACACTCACTGATTTATTAGCCATTAGTCAGTTTTCCTATGCAAATATATTTGCACTGTTCTCCAATATAGAAAAAATACAAAAATAGCAAGTATCATAACACCTTTATAGGATGAAAGGAACCTTCACACCAAATTTCATTCAAATCGAAGGGGGTCGGGTCCCACTCTTGGTCGATATGACATGGAATTACCCAATTAATAGTGTTTATTTAATCAAGTACCAATTTTTTCTAAAATTATCGAAAAAATCTCTTAATTTATATAATTTTTTACTCTGAGTTATTCAATAAATCGATTAATTTTAAAATTTTATTCGTTTTATCGAATAAGTAAAAAATCCCAAATATTGATTAATCTTTTAATCGAACAAAAACAAGCTGAATAATTGAACACCCTAGTTGGGTATAATTGTTGGTCTGTGTTATTGTTTGTTCGTATTCTAATATATGAATTTTCATTAAATTAATATGAAAATTATGTCAATGCTATTCAAAAAGTTGTGATCATTTCCTTATATGAGGAACCGCAGAGCAAAATGTACTTTTGATGCATCTATTAGTAAGTAAAAAACTTGTTATCCATATTCATGCAGTTTTTTGAGGAGGCGAAATACATAAATCTAAATTTTTCAAAAATTTTAATTAACCAAAAAAAGAATGTTATGTTCCACGGCTTCTCATATAGTCTTTTCTTTAAGATTGAAAACGTCGCTTACGTCCTATGGTGATCCAAACGAAACGCCGCACAATGGGGTATTTTACCAATCTAGCCGGACATTACTTTTTGTTTTAGTTTATATTGCTTCTTAAATGTTATTGAGTATTGGCATAAATATGTGTTATGGTCATAGGCAGGTAAAGCTCAAAAATAAATAAAGTCGGACCAAGGAGGAAAAAGTTCCCCCTTAAAGAACTAATCCAGCCTCTGAAAATGCAATTTTTTTAAGTGTTCCCATACTTTTGTTTAGCAAATGCAACGTCGGTGAAAGTTAGAAAACCTAAAATGGGATCCAGGAGATTGTAAAATTACACTTTTCGTCCCCGCCCCCTTTTGTGGGCGGTCACATAAAATAATATTTAAAACAAATTTTAATATTAAAAGAAATAGATAACTTACGCCTAAATACCATAAAAACTACATTTTTTAACTTTTATAAGCAAAACCAAAAACACCCCCCGGAGCGACCCTGTCAAAAAAAATTTTATTATTTGCTTATTTCTACAAAATATTTATTTTTAAGCTTTTATGTGACTTTTATGTATTTCATAGTATTTAATTTATCTGAAAATATATTATTTATTCGTAATTATAACTTATTTATAATAGTAACAATGAATTTTATTTAAAATAATAACGACTAATTTAATTATATTAATCATTTTTTCGAATGTGCTTCTATGAGTTGTATTTAAATTTATAAAGCCTTTTAGAAAAGTTTTATTTAAAATAATTTATGAAAAAGAAAAAACAACGAATTTATTTTAAACAACTTCTCTTCTGCAGAAAGATAATGATGAGTGTCATGGTTCTTCTTCGTATGTTTCTTCAAAGTCCTCTTCCGAATTCTCTTCAGAGCCAAGTACAGGTGGAAGCATAAAAGAAATTGCTTCTTTCGTAAAAGGTAATTACTTTTTTTGTTTGGCGTTGGTCTTAAGCTAGTAATCAGTGTGTCAATAGTGAGCAAAAGTATATTTATAATATCTTTGTTACGCTGAACACGCGAAAACTTTCTAGCAGAATTCTGCCTGTAAAGCCGAAAATGTTTATTTCGTGCCTTAAACGCTTCTTCCGATAATAACCCGATAGGCAACAACTCAGCGCTCATTATAGTTGATTTACCACAGAAAAATTATTTAATTTCACCAATCACCAAATTAATACCAAATTCATAATATCAAGCAAACAATTTGTTGATTTTGCACCTATTACCAAAATGATTATAGTGATTACTAAAAATTTTAAAATTTTTAAAAAATATTTTCAATAAATGATATTTTTAATTTTAATTAAAAAAGTGATTAAAAAAATTTTGCCATTTCAAACAATGTGTTAATTTTTTTAAATAAATATTGACAATGCGCAACAACAACAATTCTACATGTTTAAATTATTTTGTTTTAAACGAAAAAAGTCAATTAAGATTTTTTGTTATTTAATGAATATATTAATTGAAAATTTATTTCAAAACAACTAAAATGTTAATTAAATTAAAATTAAATTTTTAATTTTCTTTTAACTAAAAAAATAATTGATTCAATTATCACATTAATTAAATTTATATATTTTTTTTAATTGATAAATCACTTTTTTCTGTGACTACTGATATGTTACTTTCTCCTCGACATTTTGAAATTTCTCACAATTTTCTAACAAAAAATTGTAATTTCTTTTCCACGAGTTTAGCATTTCATTCTTGTACTATTCGGACTAACTCTAATCTCGTGTACACTTTTTCCATTTTACTCTCAAAGCTTCGAAATGGTTCTGATAACAATTTTATGCAATGACCACAATATATAGTAAAAAAAACTAAGTACCTGTAGGCCAGATTTGATTTATTGTATATTATTTTTGTTGTTAATAATTTTAAAGGTTATGCAAAACAGGTACATTTATTTTGCTCTATAAAATGACGTCATTTAGCTGCCGTACAAGTGGCTAATACCCGTTACTAACTGTTTCGTACATTCCTTTTTTTTTAAACAGGTAATATTAGTCTTAGATGCAATAATTTTAATAAAAAACATCTACGCACAACCAAAAAATTTTATGACTGATGGAAGGAATTATATCATATTTACCTATGCAAGATGAGCAAAAACAGATAAAAGTTGAAATTCTCAACAAAAAAAAAAAAAAAACACCAAAAAAATCAAACGCGCACCGTTTCTTAAATTTAAAAGTAGAGATTTCAAATTTTATCGTGATGTATAAAATTTTTAAAGTCGCAACTAGCTCCACTTTCAAAAACCTTTAAATTTACTTTTTTACAATAAAGCAGTACTTACTTAAAAAGTACTTACTCTGACTCCGACTCCAAACGCTGAAATTCTTAAGTGTGGCTCCGACTCCGACTCCAACTCTAACCTTGATGCTAAATGTATATGAGACTGCTCCTTACTTCAGTTTAAACTCTTTTCAAACCCTCCACCACTAGTGGTGAATGAGGGTATACTAAGTTTGTCATTCGGTGTGAAACTTTTTTATTATGCATCTAAGACCATAAAGTATATATCGTTACCTAAAACGCAAAAAGCCCTATCTAACATTTTGAAAATTGTGCAGGATAAGCAAAAAAAACTGTACAAAATGATAAATTGATAAATTGGCTTACACTGGTTATAATTTACTTTTCTCTTATTTTTCTTGTAAGAACTACCAGTTGTATTGGCAATTGACAATGTTGCATATTATCCAAACTATTAGTTAGATCTTTTAGCGTTTATCATATAATCTTTTGTAGATAGGGCCATTTGTTTTTTGTTAATAAGATCGCTAAGTTTGGTCGAAAGATTCCAAAATTTGTTACAGACATTTATGTTGTTGCAGTACATC
This sequence comes from Pollenia amentaria, assembly GCA_943735925.1. Lineage (NCBI taxonomy): Eukaryota > Metazoa > Arthropoda > Insecta > Diptera > Polleniidae > Pollenia > Pollenia amentaria. The sequence continues at coordinate 172,661,760 of OX031010.1, read as the reverse complement.
AGAAACAATGAAAAAGTTGATTTTTAATTTTTGGTTACTTTGGGCCTTTTGCGTTTTAGGTAACGATATATTCTGGTTTCTTGAGTAACTCTAAGTCGACTTAGCTATGTCAGTGTGTCTGGCTGTGTAGAACCAACACCCTAAAACAATTGACAATTTTGTTACAAAATCTAACATAAAAGGTGGCATAATGCACGGCATACAATTTTGCACAAACTCGTTCTATATGACTAGAAATCATACTGTACGCCTAAAACCTGAAAATAGTTTAGTACGCCTAACGCCGTAATAAATTATGCTTTCATAATAAAATGTGGTACGTCACAGTTTTATAAGGCTAGAAATCATACCTTCGGTCCATAAGTTACCCTAGGCCGCATATAAAACATACTCTCGGAAAACAGTTTAGTATGTTAAAAAACGTTATAAATAAAATCCTATTGTAATACAATTTGGTACGCCAAAAATTTATAGGACTAAAAATGACACTATAAAATTTCGTGAGGCTCGGGCCATTATTAACCATATTTTTTTTATTTTATTTTATTTAATTATCTTCCAATACAACAAGATTTATAATCTTATAATTAAAGTAAAGGATTTTTATATTGAACATTTAGTAATTATATTAAAACATACGAATACAATAAACTAAAAATCATAATAATAAGATTACAATAACATGAATAATCAAAAATCAAAGTTGAAAAGTGTTATAATGCGTAATACTTAAAGAGTTTTTTTTTGAAATGCAGAGCGTTGCTTATAAATTGAATGGACGAAGGTAGCGTGTTCCAACGACGGACAGAATGAACTTAACATTGCCATTCAGATATTAAACTTCGATGCCTTATGTGTATAATGTCATTTAATCTTCTGGACGTGTAAATTGGATTTTCTCAAAAAGGTATGATGGTTCACGGGTATAAATGATTTTGTGTAGCAGCATCAATGTTCTTATTTTCTTTGTTCCTATGAAAAAATATTTTCTTAACGCATAACTTTTGCAAATGAGAAAACAAATAATTAAAAACACAAAAAAATATGTTATAATACTACAAAAAATTTAAAATTTTGTTACGTCGGTTAATCGACTCAAATTTACCGGTTTAATCGTTAATCGAGAATAGCCTATTTTAAATTAACCGATCAGTTAATAAAAAGTGAAAATCAAACTAAAAAGGTACTCCTTGGGGAGTACAAAGTTGTCAACTCCCTTCACTCACAATTGCTACCAGGTATGGGAATTCCGCTGCCTTCGGTTCAGACGTGAACAACGATACATAAAACGAAAATATATGCTGGCTTGAAATTTTTGTGAATTTCAGATTTGAATTTTGAAAACATTTTAAATAAATCAAAAATAAATAATGATAATAGTTTTAACGCATTAAAGCTGATCATTGTTATTCCCAAGCCACATTATCACAATAACACAATGTTTGCAAGCAGCAGATATGCCATAATAACGAATTAATCAGTTATATCTAAAATACCAAAGCCTACACTGCTATCAGTAAGACGAACATATTATTTAAATTTTTCTTCAAGAATAAAAACACTTCACTTTATTCATTAAAAATTTAAACCACAAAAATTGATATCACTAATCGTAAATTGTGCGTATAAAACTTACATGTGCGTAAAAATTCTAATTTAGTATAAATACTAAAGTAAATTAAATCAAATTAACAATTCAAAAAGTTCAACATTTCCGAAACATCGTGTAATAAACTTATAATAGTTTTGAAGAAACTTTCTTTGAAGAATCTTACAATTATCGTTTGAATAATGGCCAACAAACAAAATCTCTTACTTTTGTTCGAGCGTCCCAGTGAACCTGTGTTCATGGAAAAGGGAACAACTAGCACCGTATTCGATGTTCCTGATAAGTTCCTAACCGATCGTTATCGTCCTATTGGTAATGAAGTGCAAACTCGTTTCGGTGAAAAGGCAGAGAAACGAATTCCAGTACGTGAGATTGCATTACCCGATTTACGCATTCCCATGTCTCTGGATCGTGAAGAACAATTCTCCTTATTTGTTCCTCGACACAGGCGTGCTGCAGGACGTCTGATTGATATTTTCATGGGAATGCGTACAATCGATGATTTGCAAAGTGTTGCTGTTTACGCTCGTGATCGTGTCAATCCTTTCCTCTTCAATTATGCCTTCTCAGTGGCTTTGTTACATCGTCCTGACACCAAGGGATTGGATTTGCCATCTTTTGCTCAAAATTTCCCCGAAAAGTTTGTCGACTCTAAAGTATTCCGTCGGGCGAGAGAAGAAGCTTCTGTAGTTACAGAAGGATCTCGTATGGCAATCGTAGTGCCAAGAGACTATACTGCATCTGATTTGGAACCCGAGCATCGTCTTTGGTATTTCCGTGAAGATTTGGGCATCAATCTTCATCACTGGCATTGGCATTTGGTCTATCCTTTTGAAGCTGGCGATCGGTCAATTGTGGCCAAGGATCGTCGTGGAGAATTGTTTTTCTACATGCATCAGCAAATTATTGCTCGCTACAATTTGGAACGTTTCAGTAACAACTTAGCTCGCGTAGTCAGGTATAACGATTTCCGTCAGCCCATCGTCGAAGGTTATTTCCCGAAAATGGATTCATTGGTTGCTAGTCGTGCTTGGCCACCACGTTTCGCCAACACAACTATCTCTGATTTGAATCGCGAGTTGGATCAAATTCGTTTGAATGTTGGCGACATGGAAAGATGGCGTGATCGCATTTTCGAAGCCATTCATCAAGGTTTTGTTGTAGATGAAAGTGGAAATCGTATGGTTTTGGATGAACAACGTGGTATTGATATTTTGGGTAACTTGATGGAATCATCTATTCTTTCACCCAATCGTTCATTATACGGAGACTTTCACAACATGGGCCACGTATTCATTTCATATTCACATGATCCTGATCACCGACATTTGGAAACGTTTGGTGTTATGGGGGACTCAGCCACTGCAATGCGTGATCCAGTTTTCTATAGATGGCATGCTTTTATTGATGATATCTTTCAAGAGCACAAAAGCCGCTTGCCTGCTTATTCTTTGCCTCAATTGCAATACGATGGAATTACAATTTCTGGCATACAAGTTGCTGCTGATGGTGGTCGTCCTAATGTGTTGTCGACATTCTGGCAACAATCTGATATTGATCTATCCAGAGGTATGGATTTCGTTCCCCGAGGAAATGTTTTAGCTCGCTTCACCCACTTGCAACATGCTCCCTTTACTTATACCATAAATGTAAGTAACAATAGTCAAGCACAACGTTTCGGTACAGTGCGTATTTTCTTGGCACCCAAGACGGACGAAAGAGGTCAGCCAATGTTGTTAAGAGATCAGCGTTTATTAATGGTGGAATTGGATAAATTTATAGTGTCGTGTAAGTTATAAAGCCTTAAAAGACATTTGGTTATGTAGTTACTAATAACAAAAGTTAATTTTTATTTTTAGTGAATCCGGGTGAAAATACCATACGTCGTCGTTCGGCAGAGTCTAGTGTTACCATTCCGTTCGAACGTAGTTTCCGTAATTTGGAAGCCAATCGTCCGGCTGCTGGTTCAGCTGATGAGTTAGAATTTAATTTCTGCGGTTGTGGTTGGCCTCAACACATGTTGATCCCTAAGGGCCTACCTGAGGGTATGCGCTGTGAATTGTTTGTCATGGTCTCTAACTATGAAGATGATCGTGTAAGTATCTTTAATTAATATCATCTTATTTGTTATTTGTTTTATTATTTTTATTTTAAAAGATTGACCAAGAATTGGTGGGTACTTGCAATGATGCGGCTTCCTTCTGTGGTGTTCGTGATCGTCTCTATCCAGATCGCCGTCCCATGGGTTATCCATTCGACCGCTTGCCTCGTCAAGGTGCTGATCGTTTAGTTAATTTCTTGACTCCTAATATGAGCGTTGTAGATGTTGTGATTCGTCATGATCCTAATAGAGTGGTACAACGCCTTAACTAAATAAAGTTTTCGCTGAAAACTGGAAGCCATCAAAGGCTTACAACAACTGATTTTGATGTTTATAACTTTAATACAAAATAAAGCATAAATAAATATCTTTGAAGCCAAATAAATATATATTTTTCTTATTTAATAATTTTGGGCAGATGGTCCATCATTTCGTGATTGATAATGAACAATGTGTTAATATATTTATTTTAATATTGACATTTCCCAACAACAATTCTACAAGTTTAAATTATTTTATTTTAAACAAATTCAATTAATATTTTTTGATATTTAATTAATATTTTAATTAAAAATTTATTTCAAAACAATTTAAATATTAATTAAATTAAAGTTATATTTTTAATTTTCTTTCAACTAAAAAGATAATTGATTAAATTATCACACTAATAAAATTTAAATACTTTTTAAATCATTTTTTTAATTAATAAAAAAACTTTTTTCTCTGTATCATGCATGATCATTTTCCTAAAATTACAATTAATACTTTTTTCGTATTAAAATGAATTGTTCAAATATTAGCTCTTAAAGTCCTATAATTACAGAACAGTATAAACAATTCGTAGCAATTCTGCGTCATTAGAATTAAATAAATAAAGGCAACTTTTAAAGTGCATTAATCATACAATATTAAACATAAATACAATAAAAAGCGTTTTTAAATACAACATATTATACATTTTCAAGTACGGGGAAAAAAATTAAAAATACATATCCAGATGCTGGTAGTGCGTTCCAAAGACGAATCCTGTTCTTCTGGACTGCGTAAAGGAAACCTGTTCAAAAAGATACGTCGGCTCGCCAGTATAGATAATTTTATGCAAAAGAATTAGACATCGAATATTTAACAAGTCGGAAAAACGCACGCCATAAAGTTTTGCTAGCATAGGATATAACACGAGAAAAACGTCCGAAGTTGAATACATATCTCACAATGACATTATATGTAGATGTTAATTTAGTGGTGCATTTTTGGTCATAGCTTGCAAAAATCTCGCTGCCATATATTAAAGCTGGAATTAAATATGTTTGAGGCAAAATCATACGTTTGTTGAACGAGGTTGAGTGTTGAATTGCCCAAAGTGAACGAATCATCACAAATATTTTCCCTGCGGCAGCGTTGATATGATCCGACCAAGTAAGTGAAGAATTAAAAATAATGCCAAGGTTTTTAGTCTTCTTGACAGTTATTATAGTGATTTGTGTATGGTGCCTGGAAATTGCAAGGCACCTAGGTTTAGCGAAGACCATTTGCCCCTGCCCAGGCTTAAATTTTTCATAGATCGAAATTCAATTTTTAAATATTCTCATCAGTCTTATCAAGCTCACTTTATATTAGCGGGTTCAATTAATCGGCGTTTTTTTATTAAACGATGAGGTGATATTTGGCATTTTTGACTTATTCGATTAAACGAATAAAATTTTGAAATTAATCGATTAATCGAATAATTCAAAATCCAGAAATTTTATAAATTAAGAAATTTTTTTCGAAATTATTATAAAAAATTGGTACTTGAGCAAATAAACATTATTAATTACAAGTATTTTAATATTTTAATAACAAATCAAACGTAACAATTCATACTAATTGATAAAACCTTTACAACGATAAAGAAAATAAAACATGAATTCAGATCATATAATTTTATATGTGCAAACAATTAAAGAGATCTTTTAAAACAATCTTTTAAAAATAAAATGTTTAAATGTTTTACTTTACCTGGAAGTCACACGATCAAGTTTTGTCTTTCCTTTTAATTTGCCATACTCTCGCACTTTTTTTACTAACGCACTCACTAAATTTTACGTTCACTTTAACAACTGACCACAAATTCACTTTAGCGCCTTCTTTATAAAAATATATTTCTTAAAAGATAAATGTGCTTTATTAAAAAAAAAAATGTGTTCTAAAAAATTCTTGCGGTTTTTTACAAAATACTTTGAGTCATGCTACTACGAGTATTTTGAGTTGTTTCTTCGGTGGGGGTCATTTTTAAAATGAAATCAAATTTTAAAATTATCAAATTTACCTTTAAGGAAAAGACATAAGCTTTCTTTTAAGCAAAAAAAAAAAAAAAAAAAAAAAAAAAAGTAAAAAATAAAAAAATTTAAAATTTTTTTAAAAATAAAAAAAAAACAATTTTTTACGGATTGAAGAAATAGCTATCTAATTTCTTTGGGACAAATTTTGCTAACACCAATAGCTAATAAGTTACATCGATGAGTAAGAACACCAGTTTGGCCAAAATGTCAAATTTTGACCCCCTCTTACTCAGAAACTTTTTGACCGATCATGTTGAAAATTTGTGTCTAAACTATTATCCAATAAGACTAACCTTGGTGCAAATTTTATCCAAATCGGAAGACATCGATTTCAAAAGTTGGGTCACTTGACATGAAATCCCCCATATATATATGTATATTGTAAAAAGTAGGGGGGCTAATACGGACCCTTGAGGAACACCTTTAGTCACAGGCAATGACAATGATTGTTTGTTGTTTGACCTTACATACTGATAGCGGTTACTAAGATATGATGAGATGAGATCAGCCGCAGAGGAGGTAAAATGGAATATATAAGTTAATTTAATGCAAAGCATGACATGATCAACCATATCAAATGCTTTCGAATGATCTAGAAGAACCAACAAGGTTACATTTCCGTTATCTATATAGCCTCGGATTTCCTCCGTCACTCCAATAAGTGCAGTAGTACAACTATGTTTGGGTCGGAAGCCATATTGCATATCGGTTAATAAATTATTCGCCTGCAAGTAGCCACCCATTTGTTTATGCAAGCGCATTTCGAAGACTTTAGATAAATATGAAAGGATATCTACTGAACGATATTCATATCTATTTTTGGGGATGGGAAAAATTTTCGCACACTTCCAGTTCTGTGGAAAAATACCTTTATTATTGTGTTGAATATGTGTGCGATTTGTGGAAGTACGTAAGATAGAAGGAGTTTTATAAATTTAGCGTGGATTTCCTTCAAACACGTTTATTTCTAAATGCATATTTTAGAGTTATGAGGACGTTGCAGCAAATAAGCGATATGTATGTACATCATTTTTCGAATGATTCATCTTTATTATGAGCACTTTAAGTAAATGATTTGTATTTGAAAAGAAATTTTTAAATAATTAGAATAAAACAATTAATATACATATATTTAGCGCCATTTATTTTTGTCCAAATCAATGATTATTACATTAAAACTTCAACTTTAATAATATAAAGGAAGTTTACGTAACACTTCAAAATACATCATCGAGTTAATTTATTATTTGAATTGAATTAATTACGACGTTGTTCAGTTCGGTTTGGATCATGTTGGATTACAGCATCTAAAATACTCATGTTGGGAGTCAAAAAGTTTATCAAACGATCAGCACCATCGCGAGGTAAACGGTCAAATGGATAACCCATGGGACGACGATCAGGGTACAAACGATCACGGACTCCGCAATAGGAAGCAGCATTAGAGCAAGCACCTACAAGTTGTTGGTCAACCTAAATGAATTCAAAAATAAAAATAAATGGGATTAAAAATTAAAACTGAATGCCAAAGTATATATATGTATGATATATGTATACTTACACGATCGTCCTCATAGTTGGAGACCATGACAAATATTTCACAGCGTAAACCTTCAGGAAGCCCTTTAGGTATCAACATGTGTTGGGGCCAACCACAACCACAGAAATTAAATTCCAACTCTTCAGGGGAATCGGCAGCAGGACGATTAGCATCCAAGTTGCGGAATGTACGTTCAAAAGGTATGGTAACACTGGATTCAGTTGAACGGCGGCGAATGGTATTCTGACCAGGGCTTACTAGAAAAAATTTTATATAAAAATTAAAGCTAATTTAGCATTACATATTTAAAGTTCACTTACATGCTACCACAAATTTATCCAATTCGATCATCAACAGACGTTGGTCTCTGAATAACATTGGTTGGCCTCTCTCATCAGTCTTGGGTCCTAAGAATATACGTACAGTTCCGAAACGTTGAGCTCCACTGGCATTGTTAACGTTGATGGTGTAAGTGAAAGGGGCGTGTTGCAAATGAGTGAAACGGGCAAAAACATTGCCTCTGGGCACGAAGTCCATGCCTCTAGAGAAATCAACATCAGATTGTTGCCAGAATGTGGACAAAACATTAGGACGGCCACCATCGGCAGCAACCTGAAAACCAGCTATGGTTACACCATCGAATTGCAACTGTGGCAAAGAATAAGGTGACAGGCGTGCTTTGTGTTGCTGGAACACGTCGTCAACATAAGCGTGCCATCTATAGAATACAGGATCACGCATTGCAGTTGCTGAGTCGCCCATAACACCAAATGATTCCAAATGACGATGATCAGGATCATGGGCATACGAAATAAATACATGGCCCATGTTGTGGAGATCACCATACAAAGAACGATTGGGTGAGATGATAGAAGATTCCATTATATTACCTAAAATGTCAACACCACGTTCATCATCCAAGGGTATTCTATTGCCACTTTCATCAACTGCAAAACCTTGATGTATGGCTTCAAAAATACGATCACGCCATCTCTCCAAATCTCCAAGATCTAAATTGATTTGATCTAATTCGCGGTTCAAATCCGAAAGTTTGGAGTTGTCAAAACGTGGTGGCCAAGCACGACTAGCAACCAAAGAGTCCATTTTTGGGAAATAACCTTCGGCAATGGTTTCACGGAAACTATTAAGTCTGACAACACGACCCAAATTATTACTAAAACGCTCCAAATTGTAGCGCGCAACAATTTGTTGGTGCATATAGTAAAGCAATTCACCACGACGATCCTTGGCAACAATAGAACGATCACCAGCTTCAAAAGGATAAACTAAATGCCAATGCCAGTGATGGAGATTAATACCCAAGTCTTCACGGAAATACCATAGACGATGTTCGGGTTCCAAATCAGAAGCAGTATAATCCCTGGGTACTACAATCGGCATACGATTGCCCTCAGAGACAACAGTGGCTTCTTCTCTTACTTTTCGAAATACTTGGGAATCTACAAACTTCTCGGGGAAGTTTTGAGCAAACGAAGGCAAATCCAAATTCTTGGTGTCAGATCGATGCAACAAAGCCACCGAGAGGGCATAATTGAATAGGAAAGGATTTAAACGATCACGAGCGTACACAGCAACACTTTGCAAATCATCGATTGAACGCACACCCATGAAAATGTCAATTAAACGACCTGCAATACGTCTATGGCGGGGTACGAATAACGAGAATTGTTCGTCACGGCCCAAAGACATGGGTATACGCAAGTCGGGCAATGTAATATCACGTACAGGAATACGCCTTTCAGCCTTTTCACCAAAACGACTGTGCACCTCGTTGCCAATGGGACGATAGCGATCGGTTAAAAATTTGTCAGGTACATCAAAGACCGTGATGGTTTTGCCCTTTTCCATGAACACAGGTTCATTGGGACGTTCGAACAAGAGTAAAAGATCTTGTTTGTTGGCCATTTAAAAAATTTTTTTTGTTGTACTTTTTACTAAGACTTTCGAACAACTCCTGCGAACTTTTATTGTTCCTAATCCGAAAATTAAACGTTTAAACTGATGACTATTTGCAAAAATTTTTGACTTTTATACTAAAATACAAAATTAAATTTATTTGCTAAAAATTTTGCACACATTTAAAAAAAAAGTTATAATTCGCTTGCGGTTACAATTAAGTTTTATTTTAGATTGGGTGGAGTGGGGGTTCTAGTATCATTCATGGCCTTCAAGTTTTTGGTGTGAAGTAAATTTTTTTGGTAGTTTTGCTGATAAGGCGATGATATTTAATGGTAAAAATGCTAGAGTTTAATACATATTTTAAAATTATATTTTAAGGTGAGGACAGGTTTGTATTCTTTTTGTTGAGAGGATCTTCATTTTACAAAATATTTACAGTTTAAGAATTAAACAATTTTTTTTTTGGTTGAAAATAAAAATTTTTTTTAAAAAAAAAAATTATTTTTGAAAACTGAAATTAATTTTGTGCGGGAAATCAAATTGATTCTATCAGCCATGTCACAGAGTATAAATCCGTTCGGAACCGAGGAAAACATATTTGTTTATTGATAGAAAGTATATTTTGATAGTTTTTTCGCCTTTAAGATACAGAAAACTCATGAACACAAAAATGGTTTCATTCCGCAAAGTTTTTTCGTAACTTTCTCAATCACCAAAATACGTAATGAATTCCGTTTCCGAACGGAATTGTATTTTGTGACATGGCTGAATATTTGTATTGGCAAAATCAAGACTCTAAAACTGAGTGCCCCGGTAGGCTATTTGGTAGTGAGCTTGTCTATCAGCGCCGGGGATGCGGATTCGATTCCCGCCAGACACTCTGGTTTCTTTCCTGCAGACAAGCGTAGAGCTACGCGGGATTGGTATAGGAAGAAAAAAAAAAGAAAAAAGATCGATCCGTAACTGATTTTAAAACCCCACTTAGCTGACAGTACCAGTAACAGTCAGCTGCTTCATTTTGTTGTATGTAAAGCAATTATGCCCGTAATTTCTACAAAGAGATATTTGGTCGTGTTCGCACCTAAAATTTATATTTACTTATCCGGTAAAACTATTATGGTAATTTCAACGTTAATTTTGCCCACGTATTTTTTCCTTTAAGTTTTCGTATAAAATATAGCAACATTTGTATTTTTATTCATTTCTTGAATTAACTGTCAAAAATCGATGGTGTAAGATACACTACAGTTCAACCAGTAGGCAAGACATACGTGTTAAAATTATGAAACATCGTTACACCATAGATATCTATACACAGCTAGATATCTATTTGTAGAAATTACGGGCATTAGAACGATTATAGTTAGCAGTAAAATTAAACTTAACCGTTACGTCTAAATCTGAAGAAAATATATTTTTCTTACTTTTTTACTTACAGTTACTGCCAGCTAACTGGGGCTTAAGTCCTACTAAAGTTATGCTCCCGAAAAACATTGTAGCATATTTAAAATTTAATCGAAGTAGCTGTCTCAGGGATGTTAAAGTTAGCACAATTGTACTTTTTTGGTACATTTTGACCTTCTAAAGTACCGTGGTACTACCGTGACTCAATTGGTACAGTTTAAAAATTTGTCATAGTTCCCCCTTTTTGAATTTTAAGTATAGCAAACACATTATTGACACCTTTTCATTGCATTTATGTTGTACAACAAATCGTTAATGTAATGGGCGCTTACATATGCGACTAGTATTGTGGGGTATAGAGCGTTTAGTCCCCTTTTACAGTGTGGCAAGTGAAAGGCAGATAGACGAAGTTAGTTCGTAAGGGAGCGACGCTGTTTGTGTGACACACTTTACTTTTTTCCTCTCTCGCCTACAAACTTCGTCTGTCAGCCTTTCACTTGCCACATTGTAAAAGGGGACATATGCTACCCACAGACGAGGCAAGATTAGTGAAAAACTGAAATTTATTGCGGAACAGAAGTGGATTTATATATTTCTACAAAAAATATCATTATTGATATTTTTAATGAAATTAAAGAAAATGCCAAACAATTTATTATAAAAGTTTTTAGAACCAAAGTTAACTTTAATAACGAAGTTTTAATGTGGTTCAATAAATTTACTCTTGAAAATTTTATTTCAGGTAAAACAAATTGCACCTCTTCTAGTAAAAATCATTCCGAATGAAATTGCAAATTTTGATTCAATCAATAATCAATTTAGAGCTTCAGCAAATGTGGAAAGAGTTTTCTTTTCAAAATATAATAAAAACCAGAGAAAGAAACAGTGCCAACATTATCAATTCTCATACAAACAAGGATTGGTTTAGATCAACAAATTCATGCTTCTATGATGTAAATTCCAAAGTTTATTATCAAAGTTGTTTTTGGGAATACTATTATTTTTTAAAAGATTTTGTTTGTTGTGCTTAATTCCCTTTTTTTTTGTTTTTTTTTTTATCAGTACCGGGGTTGCGGGTTCGATTCCCGCAGAGACTCTGGTATCCTGCAGACAAGCAAAAAGCTTCGCGGGATTTAGTGTAGGAATAATTAAAAAAAATAGAATGAAAGTCGCTTTTTAACTTAATTGTAATTGGCTGTAATTAAATTTCAAAGCGATTCCTTATTTTACAAACAAGATACTTTTAACAACAACAAAACTAAATCGATAAATGATTCTCTTAACAATTTATCTTATTAAAAAAAATATGCTTCAGAAATTTAATTCATTCCCGAAGGATTTAATGCCATGCATTTTCTCTTTTTGGAACCAATTGTAAGTTGTGTGGTGACACCTCATAAATTAAGACACCTGTTTTTTGTCAAACACAAAACATTTTGCAAAATCATTAAAAATAACACAGCAAATGCTACTTAATCTTTTAAATAACAGTAATTTTAAATGTTAATAAACTCAGCTATTGTCCCCCATATTCCAAAACAATCTACTTAATTTTTGTTCAGTGTATTTATCAAAAATAAAAATTGAGACTTAAGCATGTCTTAGAGAAATCTTACTATTGAATGGAAAATGTTGTATTCCCGAAAATAACTTTGATAATAAATTTGCAGGTGCCCGTGCAAAAAAATGAACTGGCAAAATGATTTATTTTGGTTTTCTTACGAAAACAATAAAATGAAGCAATTTGCTCTTAATATTGTTTTTTTCTTCTTTTTACCCTCTTAACACTACAACTTGAGTCGAAAAATGGTCAACAAATTGTAGGGGAATGTAAAAAAAAGATCAACTCACTGTTTATTGTTGGTATTTTGTCTAAGCTTGATATCATTGCAAGTAAGAATTGAGTGATTGTAATTCTCATTCGCTTTACAGATTTATGTGTATAATAGAGTAGCTTCGGGTCAGTGATGTTATAGACCGTGAATAATCCCTATTTTTTCCAATGCGCTCTAAAACTTGTCCCTACAAAAATCCCTACAACTTTTAAATGATAATATATCAATGCAAATACATGCATAAATCAGTTCTTTTTATAAACTAAGAAATAAAATAACTAAAAACATGGTAGAATAATACAAGGTTTCGGTGTGGCCAGGTCTAAAAAAATTTTACAGCTAAATCTGGCATTATATATGTCCAAAAATGCTAAAAATGCTTTTAAAAAGTGGTCAAAATAATTTTTTAAAGATTTTTGTTAAAAATTTATAACCAGTAGCTCGTTTCTGTATTTCTCCCATCGCAAAATTTCTCACATTAAGTGTGAAACAAAAAATTCCATCGTTTCTCGATTTGTGAGAAAAAAGTGATTCTGTTTTAACTGGAATACTTCCAGTAATTTAGTGTCAAATGCGAGCGAAACGTCAACGAAAGAAATAGATATAATAAAAATAGGGCTGTCAGATTTGACGATTTATCGTCATTTTGACGATTTTTGTACCAAAATTGGCAAAGTGCCGATTTGCTGATTTTTTCTAGTGACGATATTATTCAGTCTTCGAAATAAAATAATTTTAAATAGTTGAATATGTTTGTATATTATGCACCACAGAAAAACGATATCTTTAAAAACAAGGCAGCTTAAAAAATTTATCGCCAAAATCAAAATTTCGAAGGAAAACTGTTTAATTTTTATTTCCCTAGATTATTTTATACATTTGTTTATGTGATCAAAACATTGAACTATTACCCCATTTTTCAGTCAATGCACTATAGGAACTTTTTGCCTTTTTTTGGCCAAAAGTGTTAGTTTTAGTTCAATATGATATTTTGTCACGCCTTTGTGTGATTTTTTCAGGAAAAAAAACAATCTGAAATTTTAAATTGTTATCGGGTTAAAGAAAAAATCGGATTAAAGAAAAAATAAAATAAATAATTTTATTTAAATAGACCTCAAGCTTAAGTATGTATGTATGTATAAAAGATGTATTTTACCGATGAACTTTAACTATTTTTTTTATTATGTTTTAATAAAAATCGAACAAAGTTTGTGAAAATTAATTTTAAATTGTCCGATTTTTTAAAACCAAATAGACGATTTTTTTTAGGAAATTAACGATTTTTCACAAATTTATCTGGAAGTCCTGCATAAAACGAAAACAATGAAGGGCTTAAAAAATTAAAATAACAAAATATAACAATTGTGTTTTTTTTATTTTCATCACTGAAATTCTTTCTCTTCAAATAAAAAAAAAATAATACACATTCTTGTGTACATACATACATACATAATTTGTGCTCCATTTTTTTAAATTTTTTTTTTTCTCGCATCAATTTCAAATGTTACTTATTTTGACAGTTCTTGTGAGAAACTTTTAGCAAAATATTGATACAGAAACACTTTTTCTCACATCCTTCCAATAATTGCTGGAAAATTATTTAAATGACAGATAATTCTATAGATACAGAAACACTTATGTGAGAAAAACCATTTTTTGTTTCATATTTCACTGTTTTTGTTATAATTTACTTCTTTCATGCGGGAAATTTTAAGATGCGAGAAATACAGAAACGGGCTACAGTATGAAATTTTATTCGAAACTAAATACATTTTAGTGACTAACACCCAATTTTCACGACGATTTAAACGACATGTCTTTTTTGTATTTCTTTTTTAAAGAAACTTCCAAAAACTTGTTAAATTTTTACCATGTTTCGTTTTTTTGCAATCAGAGTTGATTTTTTCTGATTTCCTTAGTTTCTTATTCGTAACAATATTTAAAATTTCGTTATTCCACATAATTTTGATATATTTTGAATTTTTTTAATTAAAATTTTTTATTTTTCTATATTTTAATAAGCACATGTCATTTTGAAATAAGAATAAAACAGAAATTAAAAACACAAATAAGTGCAAAGAGGAATGTCAAAAAAGAAACACAGAAATACGATTCATGTCTTTTTTTCTACCCTGCTTACTTCTCTACCCCGCTCACTATCAAACAAAAAAAGACATGATTTTAAAGTAGGGGAAAAAATCATCGTGAAAATTGGGTGTTATTTTTGAACGCAATTAAGCAAATGGCGAGATTTTGGTAAAGCATGTGATACATATAAATATTTTTTCAATAGTTTAGAACAAACCAAGGCGAATTCATGCATACGGTGGTGTCGATACTATAATAACTAACACGCGGTTCAGACGGTGATTTTTTCCATGTTTTTTGGTGTTTGTCGGCGAACGGTGTAGTGAAGCAAGCGGGGTAGAGAAAAAAAACGTTTTCTGATCTATGTGTCTCTTTTTATATTTTTCTTTGCACCCATTCGTATTTTTGTTATGTTGCTTCATTTTATTTTTTATTTCAATGTGACAACATCTCTTTACAATACAAAACAGGGAGCGCATTAATATATTTTGTTTTTATAAATAAGCAAGTAAAGAAGAATTACCGATAATGGGGAAAAAAATCAACCCTAAAATCATGGGGAAAAATCTTCGTTTGAATCTGTTGTGTTTTTGGAAGCAACTTTCATTAAAAAAAAGACACGATTTTTAAATCACGGTCTGAATCTAGTGTAACAACACCAATAACACAACAATGTATTTTTTTGTTGCTTTCGTTGATCGATATATCAAAAACACAAGCAACTTTCGACATTTCTCTCTCTAACGCTGCATTTACACATGAAAGTACTTTCATGAAAATTCTGTATACGTATTATCACCACAAATTTTACAGAAAAATAATAAACTTTCATGAAAATTTACATGAAAGTAAAATTTGATTTTCAAAATGTCGTCAAAGTGTAACCTTCTATCAAATATTTCTCTTCTTCTTCTTTTATTGTTTTGCTTATTTCAAGTTTCAGAGTTACCGAGCCAATTATGTACGCCGAACTTCAGGCATTCGTTTAAAATAATATTTATTTCTATTAGTTTTCATGATATTTATAAATTTTAATTAGAATCATTGTGTTCTTAATATTTAGTTAAAAAAATATATTAAAATTTTTTTTATATACGAAAAAAAAACAATTTCAATTGGCAACACTGCTTAGTTATTGACATTAACTTTCATGAAATCGCTTGCTTGAAATTTTCATTGAAAGCTAGCTGAAAGTTGGACTGAGAGTAGAAAGATGTGAATGTGTTAGTGAAAAAGTGTGAGTGTATGGCGACTTTCAAGAAACTACCCAGCGGGAAAAGTCAGAAGACCTTCTAACTTCAGGCCTTTTTAAAGGCCTTCTTAAAAAATTTTTTGATTCAACTACTATTATTATCTAACTGCTAAAGAATGTCTCATAGAAGGCCTTCCACACTCGCTTCTATGAGAAGCGAGAAGAGAAGGAGTAACATTTTTTGTTTTGTTTTTTGCACAAGCAAAAGAATTCAGATCCCGTTATAAAAACAAAGTTACATACATACATATTAATATACCAAATTAAAACAATAATGTATGTAAATCATTTTAGTTGAGTTTTGTTCATTAAAGAAGACAGGTACTTGTGCAAAATAATGAAAATGTTATGTAGTATGTATTAATTATGTATATATTTATTATTTTTTATTTAATTTTATATTTTTTATTTATATAGTTATTATAGTAGGTGTAATTCTGTTAATAAATATATACATATGTATACTAAACTAAACTTATAAAACACTAAACTGTTATACTTTTTTGAAATTTATTAATAAATTATATTTTATATTTATTAAAAACGCTTCAATATGACCTTTAATCAAAGGCATTTTTACAAGGATGTTCTGAAAGGCCTTTTAAGAGCCATTAATTGAATGGCCTTTTACCATACCTTTCTTATAACCCCTTCAAGATAACCTTTATTCTAAGGCTTTTTGACAGTCATTTTCAGGAAAGCTTTCTAAGAGCCATTTATTTGAATGCCTTTCAAAAGCTCGGGCGAAAGAAAGGAAATTTGAAGGCTTTCCCTGCAATGACAACGTGTGTAAAAAAGATATGAGTATGGAATGGAGCGAGCAGGCCTTGTACATCCAATTGAAGGGGTTCAGAGGCCTTCTAGAAGGCCTTCGTACTCCTTCTTTTTCCCGCTGGGTACTTTCATGTGTAAATGCCTAGTAAGTAAGAAAAAAAAGTAACACAGCTGTGCTTTCAACGCCACCTGAAAAATGAATTCGCCTTTGAACAAACTATTTTTTCAAACAGAGCCTAAGGTCTTGAATATTCGTTAGTTTATAGTTTTTAATTATTTTTTAATGCTACAAATAAATAAATATTTTTCAAACAAAAACACTTAATAATTATTATTTAAATACAAAGTGATATTTCCATGTACTTTTTTATGATAATATCAAAGGGCAAATAATGTTTACAACCAACATGATAAAGGGCATTTCTAATATGTATTCCCTGAATATTCTATTATTTTTAACAAGACAGGAACGATTTTTCTAAACATAAGAATTATTCATTTTCATACGAAATTTCATTTTGGGTATAACTATTTACAGTCAAAATTTTTATAATATATAATTTTTTTTTTTTAGTAAAATCAATAAGCCTATTCGTCCAAAATTTTTAAAATAAATAATGCTAAAAAAAAACTCAAAACATTTTCCAAAAATGCTAAATAAAATGCCAAGTGGTAAATGAAAATTTTGCATGCAAAATAAAAATTTCTAATGCTAAATTTAGCTGCAAAAATGGCAAAATGGTCACACTGCAAGGTATAGTTATTAGAAAGTTGTTCTCAATTTTAAAACCCATGTAATTTCAAACAAAAGAAAATAACCGCATAAAAATTAAAACAAGCGTCAAAAATCAAATAAATTAATTTTATTTTTTTAAAAATTTCTTAATATAAAACTTTTATAATATCAAATTTTAATCAAAAATCAATTGCAAATGGAGCATATATTTAATAAGCTTTAATTTTATATAAAAAAGTGAGTTGCAATATCGAAAAAGTGAAAAATATATTAAAATTTAAATATTTGAAATTGAGTAATGTTTCGTTGTTTGACATTACCTGTTACTTATTATACTATGACTAAAAACAAAAAACAAGTGATATTCACTTTAAATCACATTTAGTTTATTGGTTAAAAAAAGCGAAACAAAGAAAATATGTATGCAATTGCAATTTTGGATTCAGCAAAAAAAAAAGTTTGTCAGCATTAGTTTAGACTTGTGATTTTCTTACAATCGTGTAAGGATACCATTTTTTTTTAGTAAACAAGAGCGGACAATGCAAATTAAAGATACAATTTTATGACTAAATGTATGTTCAGACCTAACAAATATCTGACGAAAAAAATTAAAAATAAAGCGTGACCAGTAAATTGATCAAACGTTGGCTTTAGTTTTTAAAATATCTTTTGAATTACTAAACTTAATTTGTAAAAATATAATTGCATAATGTAATCTTGAAACTGTTAAAAAGCAAATAACTTTTTAATAAAACTAGTGGTTACGTGTAGAATGGCAAATCTTTAATAGGTATGGAAAGATCTTTCGCTATCTGTATTTTCATGTGGCAGTGATAAATCAAAGATTGCTAATTTCGACCAAAGGGAGAAAATTAAATTTTTATTAAAATTTTCCATTTTGGTGACTTTACTCCAATAGTTTTTGATGTCTAACTTAATTAAGTTATTTATTTATTGCTCTAAAAAACTAAATTCTTGTAAAAGGATGTTTCACAAATTTACCTTTAAATCAAAGTTGAAATGGTAGTAAGTGATTACTCAAAAAAGTTTAACAATTTGGAATGTTGCCGTATCAAAAATGTTATAAGTATTTTGTCACAAATCCAAAAGGATTGCCCCCACAGTTGGGCGACATTTCTGAAAAGTCCCTACATTTTAATGATTTCAAAATATCTGTCTTTCTTTTCCCTACGGTCATTTTTTTAGAAGAAAATCCCTACGAATAGGGATTTTTCTCTACTAATTAGAATCTGGGAATTATTTCTTTTTCAAAAGTTATTTTATTATTTTCAACATTTTTTTATTTTTTCGAATTTATTCTATGACTTAAGTTTCAGTTATGTATTTAATAAAGCTTTTTATAATAGTTCTATTCCTTCAATTTTTAGGAATGACTTTATACACTACCAGACTATTATCTTGTTTCTTCTTGTTACATTTTACCTAAGCTATCCTTTGGATAGCAATGAAGTATATTCTAATTGTTAAAATAGTTGAGTTAAATACATTCAATTTATTAAGTATCACTATCCAGTGCGACACAAATAATGCTGACGAAGGCCGTAGCGGGCCAGAAAATGCATTACATTCTGCTGGTGTCTAATAATTGTAAATTTTTCTGTACATACAATATACTTAATTGCTATCCAAAGGATAGGTAAGGAAAAATGTAACAAGAAGATACAAGATAATAGTCTGGTAGTATATAAAGTCAGTTGAATAATTCCTAAAAGCCCTGCTGATAACTTTTTTTTCTCTAGCTTTATAATTGTTGGATGTCAAAATTTTGTTTATTATCTTTGTTTCTGTTTTGATTTGTTTCGGTTTTTGTTTGTGGTTTTTGTACGAGTTGCAAATTTTAAAGCGTTTTTCCATTTACCATTTATTTCATAAATATTATCTATTTTCATTAACGACACATTCGTTAGGCGTCTTGAAAGACATAAATATTTTACATTTGATTGACAGTATGTTTTACTTTTTTGACACGTCAAATATGTACAACTTTACGCTTTCTATTTCTCCTTTTTCATTTCCATTTTTCCTTTTTTGCAATATAAAAATCTGAACTGAATACCCTTAATATTTATTAAAAAAGTAGTGCTTATCAAATTAAATGAACAACAATAGTGGAAAATATTTAAAAAATCTTAGCACCAAAATTTTACGATTTGTTCACTGCAGTCATCTTGGAATATGGAATAACCTTAGAAATCGTCTTGGATTAAAAAAAGCATTTAAAGTCTGAGCCACCAGAGTGGTAACTGATTTAAAACAACTTCTTTTGTTTTTTTAAATTATTTTCTTGTAATTTTCTAAGTATAGGATTTTAACTTTAAATTCGGCCTTTTCAAAATCAATTTCAGGTTTTAAAAAAACAAATTAAGAATGTTCGAAATCAAATTGAGTATTTTACAAATTTTTCAAATCTTATTCGGCACTTAACTTAACTAAATATCAAAATCAGCCTTTTGTGAATCAAATTCCATTAAAAAAACTTGATTTTAGTTTTTAAAATGTCGCATTTGATTTTGAAAAAGGCAAGGCGAATTAATTACAGGTGATCCTAAAAGCCCTGCTGATAACTTTTTTCTTTAGCTTTATAATTGTTGGATGTCAAAATGTTGTATATTATCTTTTGTAACGCAGTTTACTTTCCCAGCTGAGGTATGACTCAGTCTGTCCAGGGTCAGTTCGAAGGTCTGCTTCCTTTGAAATGAAACACGTGATGTTTTCGTGTACGATTATATAAAAATATGAACAAAGCTTTATTTACGAAACCTTAATCTACGTAAAATACTTAAATCTACGACAGCTTCCTGATGATGCGGCGCAGCTGCAGACGGGAACGAGGGCGGAACGGGTAGACTGGTGTGGTGCGGATTCTGTTGCGGCGTAAGGATCGGGCGGTTGCAGGAGTCGGGCGGCGACGATCAGGTGGTTGGCCTGGGAAAGAGAGTAACGTACTGTCTTGGTTTAGAAAAGGCGAAGGCAACTAGCTACGGTTATTAATGCAGACACCAGCGCAATTCGGGAGGCGAAGGCAGTCGGCTGCTAACTACGATTATGACTAATGCTGACACCAGCGCAATTCGGAAGGCGAAGGCTGTCGGCAACTAGTTACGGGTATTAATGCAGACACCAGCGCAATTCGGGAGGCGAAGGCTGTCGGCAGCTAACTACGATTATGACTAATGCTGACACCAGCGCAATTCGGGAGGCGAAGGCTGTCGGCAACTAGCTACGGTTATTAATGCAGACACCAGCGCAATTCGGGAGGCGAAGGCAGTCGGCAATTAGCTACGATTATAAATAATGCTGACACCAGCGCAATTCGGGAGGCGAAGGCAGTCGGCAACTAACTACGATTATAAATGCAGACACCAGCGCAATTCGGGAGGCGAAGGCAATCGGCAGCTTACTACGATTATGACTAATGCTGACACCAGCGCAATTCGGGAGGCGAAGGCAGTCGGCAGCTAACTACGATGTTAAATAGTGCTGACACCAGCGCAATTCGGAAGGCGAAGGCTGTCGGCAACTAGCTACGGTTATTAATGCAGACACCAGCGCAATTCGGGAGGCGAAGGCAGTCGGCAATTAGCTACGATTATAAATAATGCTGACACCAGCGCAATTCGGGAGGCGAAGGCTGTCGGCAGCTAACTACGATTATGACTAATGCTGACACCAGCGCAATTCGGGAGGCGAAGGCTGTCGGCAACTAGCTACGATTATTAATGCAGACACCAGCGCAATTCGGGAGGCGAAGGCAGTCGGCAATTAGCTACGATTATAAATAATGCTGACACCAGCGCAATTCGGGAGGCGAAGGCAGTCGGCAACTAGCTACGGTTATTAAATAATGTTGACACCAGCGCAATTCGGGAGGCGAAGGCAGTCGGTACTAACTACGATAATAAATACAGGTATTAATACTGCTAGCTACTAAGAGTAAACACTGTGGTTAGTATCAGTTTCTACTCTCCTTTGTTCTGAACAAACTTTGACTATTTATTTAAAAATAAAATAAACTCAATGAGAATTATTAGGTATTAGTAAGAAATAAGAAAACAGTAGGGGTATTCATAGTATTTGGTCACATATTAAGGGTATTCACAGTGTTATGTTATAATGACTAAAAATTACTTGGTAGGGAATTTGTAACGTCACGTTACAGTCCCCCCCTACTTTAAATAATAAAAAAAAAAAAAAAAAAAATTAAAAAACAGATATTGTGCCCTAGGCGAGTTTCGACCGGAGGTCTGCACTACCCGAAGGTAACATTTACCAGAGTGGGATGCTCTGGCTCGGCCCTTATACTTTTATGTGGTCGAACTACCTATTACGAATATTTTCACTCTGATGTTTATGTCGACTATTTATTTCTCTAAGGTGGAACGTGGCGAAGTCGACAGCGCGGTTTCTCTGGCGTTTCAGGCTTACCAGCTCGCTCAGTTTGCGACGCAGCTGGTCGACGGTTGAACCGTCGGTGACAGTGACGCCGTGTTGACGACAAACCTCCAACAGTTTATCTTTTCGTAGTAAGTAGATCCATCCCGAGGAATCCGTCCGTAGTGTGTTCGGCGTAGATACGGTTTCGTTGCTTTGTTCTTGGCCCGATCCAGTTCCGTTGGTGGTTTGATGGGAGGTTTTACCACAGGGAGCGGTTTTGGAATCGGGTCCCTGCTCGGGCGCCATTGTAACGCAGTTTACTTTCCCAGCTGAGGTATGACTCAGTCTGTCCAGGGTCAGTTCGAAGGTCTGCTTCCTTTGAAATGAAACACGTGATGTTTTCGTGTACGATTATATAAAAATATGAACAAAGCTTTATTTACGAAACCTTAATCTACGTAAAATACTTAAATCTACGACAGCTTCCTGATGATGCGGCGCAGCTGCAGACGGGAACGAGGGCGGAACGGGTAGACTGGTGTGGTGCGGATTCTGTTGCGGCGTAAGGATCGGGCGGTTGCAGGAGTCGGGCGGCGACGATCAGGTGGTTGGCCTGGGAAAGAGAGTAACGTACTGTCTTGGTTTAGAAAAGGCGAAGGCAACTAGCTACGGTTATTAATGCAGACACCAGCGCAATTCGGGAGGCGAAGGCAGTCGGCTGCTAACTACGATTATGACTAATGCTGACACCAGCGCAATTCGGAAGGCGAAGGCTGTCGGCAACTAGTTACGGGTATTAATGCAGACACCAGCGCAATTCGGGAGGCGAAGGCTGTCGGCAGCTAACTACGATTATGACTAATGCTGACACCAGCGCAATTCGGGAGGCGAAGGCTGTCGGCAACTAGCTACGGTTATTAATGCAGACACCAGCGCAATTCGGGAGGCGAAGGCAGTCGGCAATTAGCTACGATTATAAATAATGCAGACACCAGCGCAATTCGGGAGGCGAAGGCAATCGGCAGCTTACTACGATTATGACTAATGCTGACACCAGCGCAATTCGGGAGGCGAAGGCAGTCGGCAGCTAACTACGATGTTAAATAGTGCTGACACCAGCGCAATTCGGAAGGCGAAGGCTGTCGGCAACTAGCTACGGTTATTAATGCAGACACCAGCGCAATTCGGGAGGCGAAGGCAGTCGGCAATTAGCTACGATTATAAATAATGCTGACACCAGCGCAATTCGGGAGGCGAAGGCTGTCGGCAGCTAACTACGATTATGACTAATGCTGACACCAGCGCAATTCGGGAGGCGAAGGCTGTCGGCAACTAGCTACGGTTATTAATGCAGACACCAGCGCAATTCGGGAGGCGAAGGCAGTCGGCAATTAGCTACGATTATAAATAATGCTGACACCAGCGCAATTCGGGAGGCGAAGGCAGTCGGCAACTAGCTACGGTTATTAAATAATGTTGACACCAGCGCAATTCGGGAGGCGAAGGCAGTCGGTACTAACTACGATAATAAATACAGGTATTAATACTGCTAGCTACTAAGAGTAAACACTGTGGTTAGTATCAGTTTCTACTCTCCTTTGTTCTGAACAAACTTTGACTATTTATTTAAAAATAAAATAAACTCAATGAGAATTATTAGGTATTAGTAAGAAATAAGAAAACAGTAGGGGTATTCATAGTATTTGGTCACATATTAAGGGTATTCACAGTGTTATGTTATAATGACTAAAAATTACTTGGTAGGGAATTTGTAACGTCACGTTACACTTTGTTTCTGTTTTGATTTGTTTGTTTTGTTTGTTTTCTAATTTATTTTATGATGAGTGAGTGATTGAGCAAATTTGGTGGAGAAGCAATAGGAGGCTGAAGTTGAGGGAGCGACAAAGATTTTGGGAAGGTTAAATTTTTTCTAGATCATCAGGATGATGTCTAAATGGATTTTTTTGTGGGAGAGCTAAAGTTGGTGCAACATCTGCCAACTCAATTCTAAGAGTAAATGGTGCAAGTGTTAGGTACTTAAATTGTGCAAATGTTTTATTAGTTTAAACACTTTTCTCTTTCCGTTAACTTTTTTTTTAACTCACAATTGGCTGGCATGATTTTTTTGTAGCGACCAAGTGCCATTATTGGTTGGCAAGAACGACACCAATACGGCGAGTCCTTTCTGGACTTACGCCAGCATGCCAGCGCCGCCAACAAACTGGTCGCACTGAATCTTTTATGGTTTTCTGTTTTGAGTAGTTTCTAACTAATCCCAGCTGCTTCTGCTACACACTTCATGTTCCTCTTTAATATGTTTCGTAAACATTTTGACACTGAATAGTTAAATTTTAATTTATGACTTAAAAGTAAAATCGTACCTTGTTGCTTGCCACAAAAAACGTAACGTTTGCACGCAAGGCAATTTTATAACAACTAGACTCGTCTCAATTCGCTTTAGGGAATGCCTATTTTGGATGTCAAAATAAGTTGTGGCGTCGGAAGGATTTTACAAAAAATAATTCAATCTATTCAATATAAATATGTAGAAGAAGAAAAGAAACAATTGTAAACTAATTTTGACAAACAAACTAGATAAAATGCAAGGAGCAAAAAAATAATCACATGAGCTGCAGATACCACCTGTTCTGAATTCGCCTAGGTATGGACGAATACTAGTTACCGAAGAGACTCCGAAATATACGAATCTAGTTGCAGTGTTATATCGTATCGTAGTCTGAAACAGGTCATGGTATTTTCAAAGGCTGTTAAAAACAGCATTAATGTATTATAACAGAAATCAGCAAATAATATTATAACAAAAAACAGCAAAGAGTTGATTTGATAACTTAATTATTTTTAACTTAAAACTAATAATTCTAAATGCTCATAAATAAGCTTATCAAGTAATTTACCAAAATATTTTAATTCCGCAAAAAAAACTAAAAATTAATTGACACCAAAGATATTAGACCCGAAAAAACTTAAAACTAAATTTCTAACTTTTAACCACAAACAATAACAAAAACAGAGAAATAGCTAATTTTTGGTAAAAAATATGCGAAATTCTAAACTTTGTACTTCTATTAAGAATTTAACTATAAATAGTTGAACATTTTTTAAAATATTTATCATTCATAAAAGTGGAGCAATCCAAGTAACAACATTAAAAGTTTTAAAAGTTCGGAGGAGTTATCTGAAAGTCTTTGTAAAAAGTAGAAAAGTGAAATTTTTAAAATGGCCGACAAACATGATCTGTTACTATTGTTCGAACGTCCCAATGAACCTGTGTTCATGGAAAAGGGCAAAACCATCACGGTCTTTGATGTGCCCGACAAATTTTTAACCGATCGCTATCGTCCTATCGGCAACGAGGTAAACAGTCGTTTTGGGGAAAAGGCTGAAAAGCGTATTCCTGTTCGTGATATTGCATTGCCAGATTTGCGCATACCCATGTCTTTGGGCCGTGACGAACAATTCTCGTTATTCGTACCCCGCCATAGACGTATTGCAGGTCGTTTAATTGACATTTTCATGGGTGTGCGTTCAATTGATGATTTGCAAAGTGTTGCTGTGTATGCTCGTGATCGCACAAATCCTTTCCTGTTCAATTATGCCCTTTCGGTGGCTTTGTTGCATCGACCTGACACCAGGAATTTGGATTTGCCTTCGTTTGCTCAAAACTTTCCTGAGAAGTTTGTAGATTCCCAAGTATTTCGAAAAGTAAGAGAAGAAGCTACTGTTGTCTCTGAGGGCAATCGTATGCCGATTGTAGTGCCCAGAGATTATACTGCTTCCGATCTGGATCCAGAACATCGTCTATGGTATTTCCGTGAGGACATGGGTATTAATCTCCATCACTGGCATTGGCATTTAGTTTATCCTTTTGAAGCTGGCGATCGTGCTATAGTAAACAAGGATCGTCGAGGGGAATTGTTTTACTACATGCATCAACAAGTTGTTGGTCGTTACAATTTCGAACGTTTTAGCAACAATTTAGCTCGTGTTAACCGATTAAATAATTTCCGTGGACCTATCGCCGAAGGGTATTTTCCAAAAATGGACTCTCTAGTTGCTAGTCGTGCTTGGCCACCACGTTTTGACAATACCAAACTTTCCGACTTAAATCGTGAATTAGATCAAATAAATCTGGATCTTGAAGATATGGAAAGATGGCGTGACCGTATTTTCGAAGCCATACATCAAGACTTTGTAGTAGATGAAAGTGGCAATAGAGTTCCCTTAGATGAACAACGCGGCATTGATATTTTGGGTAATATAATGGAATCTTCCATTATCTCCCCCAATCGTTCATTGTACGGGGATTTCCACAACATGGGTCATGTATTCATTTCTTATGCCCACGATCCTGACCACCGTCATTTGGAATCCTTTGGTGTTATGGGTGACTCAGCAACTGCAATGCGTGATCCGGTTTTCTATAGATGGCACGCCTTTATTGACGACATTTTCCAAGAACATAAAACTCGCTTGACTGCTTACACTCTGCCTCAATTGCAGTATGATGGTGTTACCATAGCTGGTATTCAAGTGGCTACTGATGGTGGTCTTCCTAATGTTTTATCCACATTCTGGCAGCAATCTGATGTTGATTTATCTAGAGGCATGGACTTCGTACCCAGAGGCAATGTTTTCGCTCGCTTTACTCATTTACAACATGTTCCCTTTACTTATACTATCAATGTTAATAACGGCAGTGGAGCTCAACGTTTCGGTACTGTACGTATATTCCTTGGACCCAAGACAGATGAGAGAGGCCAGACCATGTTCTTAAGAGATCAACGGTTGATGATGATTGAATTGGATAAATTTGTTGTGTCATGTAAGTGAATTTTTTTAAGTTAATTTGAAATAAGCTTGACGTTAGTATAAAATTTTGGTAGTGAATCCTGGTGAAAATACCATTCGTCGCCGTTCAACTGAGTCCAGTGTTACCATACCTTTTGAACGTACCTTCCGTAACTTGGATGCTAATCGTCCTGCTGCTGGTTCCCCTGAAGAATTGGAATTTAATTTCTGCGGTTGTGGTTGGCCCCAACACATGTTGATACCTAAAGGCCTTCCCGATGGTTTACGTTGTGAATTATTTGTTATGGTGTCCAACTATGAAGATGATCGTGTAAGTATTTTAAAATTAGAGCATAAAAGATTTATTTGAATTTGAAAAATTAAATTTAATTATTACTTTTAAAGGTTGATCAGCAACTGGTTGGTGCCTGTAGTGATGCGGCTTCATACTGCGGTGTTCGTGATCGTTTGTATCCTGACCGTCGGCCCATGGGTTTTCCATTCGACCGTTTACCTCGTGATGGCGTTGATCGTTTGATTAATTTCTTGACCCCCAATATGAGCATTGTTGATGTTGCAATTCGTCATGATCCCAACAGAATTGTACAACGTCAAAATTAAGAGATTGGAGTTGTAAATTTTAACTATTTTGGTGTTGACTTTTTAGATATTCTTCCGGACTTTCTTACGACTTTTTTCTTTACTTTTACTTAGTCCGTAGTTTTATTTTTTTATATGTAAGTGAATTTGGCATAGAGTTAATGGTATATACTAATAAATATGGCTAAAGTTTTTTGAAAAAAAAAAAAAAAAATGATTCTTTATGTTTTATTATTGAAAAACTATTGTGTGTTTAGAGAAGCATTAGATGTAGAAACCAAATTTTAATTCTTAATTGTATTTTATTATAACTGAATGCATGAAAAAATGTTAGGATTTCATATTTGAGTCAGATTTATAATTTACTGGAAGCTTGTGAAGTATAATAATTTTTTCCTTTAAGTAAGAACCGAAATATCCTTATTGTTCAGAGTTTAAAATATGACACTCTGCAGTTCCTTATGCTGAAGAGAGATTCGAAAAACATTTGTGTAATTCCTTTTAAGAGATCTTTTAAGATTAAGTTCACTACCAAAATATTTTTTTTTTTTAAATATCTTACGATATATAAATAAAAACTCCACGGGAGTTTAATCTTTTTTTACATTTTTACAATTGAATTTAAATGGGAAAAATGTACGAAAGGAAGAAACTCCCAGTGAATTTTTATTTTATCACATCAAGGTTTTACGTTTCTCATTATTTCAGAAAAAGATTTGGATTGCTTTATTTTTGGAAATTTAATGAACCTCCCTTCTACATATAAATGGTAGTTGAAAAATAGTTTTTTCTCGAAATGAGTATTAACAGACATACCAACGTGAATTTCAATTCCTCCGATAAAAGTAATACAGCTTTTAAAATTTTGAATATATAAAAAATTTTAATTTGTTTGTCAAATCAACATTATAAATCTATCTTATAACTAAATATTAAAGCAGAAAAACGAAAAGCATAAGTCCATAGACACTCCAAGTCATTAACATTAAAATTATTTTTCAAATCTTTAATCACAATTCAATTTTGATTTTTCACAACTCTATTGGCATCATGACGTATGTTGACATCAACAATGCTCATATTAGGGGTCAAGAAGTTGACCAACCGATCGGCACCTGGACGAGGTGAACGATCGAAGGGAAAGCCCATGGCACGGCGATCCGGATATAGACGATCACGAACACCACAATAGGAAGCCGCATCACTACATAATCCCACTAATTCTTGATCGATCTACAGAGATTTTTAATTTTTTTTTTTAATTTTTAGTTCAAAGATTAAATTTACTAAAAAAAATACTTACGCGATCTTGTTCGTAATTGGAGACCATGACAAATAACACACAAGGCAAACCTTCAGGTAGACCTTTGGCAATCAGCAAATGTTGAGGCCAACCACAGCCGCAGAAATTATATTCTAATTCTCCAGCTGAGCCTCCCGCTGGGCGATCGGTTTCCAAATTACGGAAGGTTCGCTCGAATGGTATGGTAACACTCGACTCGGTAGAACGACGTCTTATAGTATTCTTTCCAGGATTAACTAACAAATAAATTATTAAGAAATAAATTAAAGCAAAAAAAACATAATTTTTCTTAAGCAATGTTTCAACCTACGTGATGCCACAAATTTATCCAATTCTACCATGAACAAACGTTGTTCACTAAACAACATTGGCTGGCCGCGTTCATCATTTTTGGGAGCTATAAAAATGCGTACCATACCAAAACGCATAGCTCCTCCCGCATTGTCGACGTTTATAGTGTAGGTGAAGGGTGTGTGCTGTAAATGAGTAAAACTGGCAAATACATTGCCCCTGGGTACAAAGTCCATGCCTCGAGATAAATCCAGATCGGATTGTTGCCAAAATGTGGTCATGATATTTGGCTGACCTCCTTCAGAGGCCATTTGAACCCCTGTTACAGAAATTCCATCATATTGTAGTTGCTCCAGTTTATAAGGTTCCAATTTTCTTTTATGCTCCTGGAATATATCATCGATATATGCGTGCCATCTATAAAACACTGGATCCCGCATAGCTGTCGTCGAATCACCCATAACTCCGAACGATTCCAAGTGGCGATGATCGGGATCGTGGGCATATGAAATGAATACATGGCCCTGATTGTGGAAGTCGCCATATAAGGCGCGATTGGGTGAAATAATTGATGATTCCATCATATTGCCCAAGGTATCAATACCAGTAACTTCATCAAGTTCTTTGCGTTGACCTTTTTCCTGGAAATACGATTAATTTCATATTAAAATATTTTTAAAATTATTTAACAATTTCTTTTCAATTTCACTTACATCAACTGCATAACCCATATGTATCGCTTCCAATATGCGATCGCGCCATCTCTCCAAATCTCCCACATCTAAACTGATTTGATCGGCTTGGCGTTTCAAATCCTTTATTTGGGTA
Organism: Pollenia amentaria; assembly: GCA_943735925.1. NCBI lineage: Eukaryota > Metazoa > Arthropoda > Insecta > Diptera > Polleniidae > Pollenia > Pollenia amentaria. Next base: position 172,631,954 of record OX031010.1, on the reverse strand, counting down.
TTTTGAAAACGTGGTGGCCATGCACGACTTGCCACCAAAGAATCCATTTTGGGAAAATAACCCTCTACTATGGGTTCACGGAAATTATTCAATCTGGTCACCCGAGGCAAATTATTACTAAATCGTTCCATATTATAGCGGGCAATAACCTGCTGATGCATGTAGTAGAATAATTCGCCACGACGATCTTTGGCCACAATTGAGCGATCAGAGGCCTCAAATGGATAAACCAAATGCCAATGCCAGTGATGTAAATTAAGGCCCATATCTTCACGGAAATACCACAAGCGATGTTCGGGATCCAAATCAGAGGCCGTATAATCTCTGGGTACCACAACAGGCATACGGGAGCCCTCTGGAACGACTGTAACCTCTTCTCGTACTTTGCGAAAAACTTGAGAGTCTACGAATTTATCGGGAAAATTTTGCGCAAATGAAGGCAAATCCAAATCCTTGGTATCCGGTCGATGAAGCAAGGCCACTGATAAAGCATAGTTAAACATATAAGGATTAACACGATCTCTGGCATAAGCTGCCACACTCAACAAATCATCGGTATTGCGCATGCCCATAAAAATATCAATCAGTCGTCCAGCAATTGTGCGATGTTTGGGAATGAACAAAGAAAATTGTTCATCGCGGCGCAGGGACATGGGTATTCTTAAGTCTGGTAAACGTATATCACGAACGGGAACCTTTTTTTCAGCCGTATCACCAAAACGCGATTGCACCTCATTACCAATAGGACGATAACGATCAGTTAAAAACGAATCGGGTATATCAAATACCGTAGAGGTTTTTCCCTTTTCCATAAACACTGGTTCCGTGGGACGATCGAACAGCAACAAGAGATTTTTCTTATCTGTCGAAGAGGTCATTTTGTAATTTTTATGTAGAACTGTTTTTTGAGAAATTGGAAAAAAAACTATTTAAATTGAATTCAAGTGTAAATTTGAATTCAAACTGATTTTATAATTGCAATTTTTGTCCTATTTATACTTGAAAATTTACTGAAAAATAAAAAATCGCCATGTAAAAATTAATATCGCAAAATTGTGGTTTGCTGTAAAAGTTCAAAAACTGCACTTATTTATCGGCTAATTGCATTTTTGTATTTTATTCAAACATAACACTCGTAATTAACATTTATTTAAAACCATAATATGAGGTGATAGGAGAATTAGCGGACATACATACAATCAGACATGACTTAACCGAGTAAAAAATATGTATATTCGTATTTTTTATAGATAATACGTCTGATCGAATTTGCTTTTTACTGAGAGTGTTCTGCAGAACGATTCACCTATTTTGGAAAATTTGTCTGGAAAAACACAGCTTCCGTGTGGTTTACATATGTAAACAGATATAAAGGTAGCAGCACTACTAGCAACTTACTTTTATTGAATTGTTTTCTAAAAGTTTATTAAAGAAAATAGACAGGAAACGGAACCTTCCTTTTGATATTTTTAATTATATTTATATTTTTGTTTAATTACTCAGCAAAAAAACAATTGCTGTAATATAAATGCAAAAACACTATATGATGTGGGAGCTCAATTCCACTTTTATGTACAAATTGAATAAAAAGTGGCATCTCAGCTCATTTTGTTTTGAACAAAAATTAAAATTAAACCAATTAATGAAAAAACTTTCCGAACAAAATAATTTTGCTCTCTCTATCAAAAGTAAGAATTCATGGTTAGGTTAGGTTAGGCTCCATGTGCAGCCATCGAGAAACAGCTCACTTGGGTCCTTCAGTGTTCCCTTTGTGATACCCAGCGCCAATGTCCTTCTTATAGATCAGCTCCTCAGATGGCGTCGCTGCAGTATTCAACCAATTTGTCTTCCTAATGAAGATAAAAAGCGACTTAAGCTCTATCTTAGATATATCCTCCATACAGGCAAACACTGGTTCTCCCAGGTATTTTTCCCCGATGCCCCGTATCCCAGGACATTGACATAGGAAGTGAAGCACAGTTTGCTCCTCATCATGACAACTTCTGCTGTATTCTTTGAATATCAGAGCCATTCTCCTAGCATGAGTCCCCACAGGCCAGTGCCTAGTTACGATCGATACCACTGTTCTAATTTGGTCCCAATTAAACCTTATTAGAGAGTTAGTTCTCCTTCCATCATAGCCAGGACATAGTGCCCCGGATATAGAGCAGGTGGACTCACAGTTTTGAAAAAACCTGTATCTTAAGAAAAAAAACTGAATTTAACTTAAAACAAGTTAGATTGCTATATTCGGCTGTGCCGAATCTTTGATACCCTCCACCGACAGGAGTGGGCTCTATATGATAAATACATATATATTATTAACTAAGCTTCACAAAAACGAACGTCAGCATTAAAATTGGTTGCGGCTTAGACCTGAATTAAATTATTGACCGACAATAAGAAAATTTTATGCGTTTCTTGTTAGAACTTTGAACTGGCTTGAGTAAAATATCATGATTCGTAACAGTTTTAGCCGCACTAAAATGATTTTTAGGAGGGTAATTCGTATTGGACGTATGGTAAATTATGGACCAATCATCCCAAAATTCTGAAGACTGATTTCTGGTATTACAAAAAATAAATTCGAATAAATTTCAATACAGCAGTGTAATTAGTTTTGGCGTTAACAGTAAATTTCACAAATTTGCATGATATTTTTTCTGGCCATATGAATTTAAGTAAAAAATTTCACCGCAATATCTATATCTGTGATGGTTTTAGGTGAAGTTAGTTATTTTCCCAAAATGGTATTTATTTGGTTTAAGGCGCAATAAACTGCTTTCCGAGAGTAGGGTTTATATGGGGCCTATGGTAAATTATGGACAAATCTTCACGAAATTAGGCAGTGTGAGTTCTCGTCGTATAAAACTGTGACGTACCGAATTTCAATTTGATAGCATTATTTATTACGGTTTTAGGCGTACTAAACTGTTTTCCGGGAGTAGGGTTTATATGGGGCCTAATGTAAATTATGGACCGATCTTCAAAAAATGTGATTTCTGGTCCTATAAAACTGTGACGTACCAAATTTTAGTATGCTAGCATTATTTATTGCGGTTTTAGGCTTACTTAACTGTTTTCCGGGAGTAGGGTTTATATGGGGCATAGTGTAAATTATGGACCGATCTTCAAAAAATGTTACAGTGTGATTTCTGGTCCTATAAAACTGTGACGTACCAAATTTTAGTATGCTAGCGTGATTTATTGCGGTTTTAGGCGTACTAAACTGCTTTCCGCGAGAAGGGTTTATATGGGGCCTATGGCCAATTATGGACCAGACGAAGTCGTGCAGAATTTTATGTCATTCCGTGCATTATTCCACCATTTATGTTAGTTTTTGTATCAAAATTATAAATTTTTTTTGGGTAGGGGTAGTGGTTCCACATTTTGATTCATAGTTCTGATCCTACTAAACCGATGTTGCTGGATTTCAATCCCAAACTGCTTAGGATAACTACAAGCAATTTGAGACCAAGTTTGTTCTTTTCTTTTGCGTTTTTCGAAAGTGAGCGTGTTTTCAACAGACGGACAGACAGACGGACATGGCTAAATCGGCTTAGAATTACTCAAGGAGGCAGACTATATATACTTTATGGGGTCTTAGATGTATTATAAATAGATTCACACGGAATGACAAATTTACTATACCCTCATTCACCACAGTGGTGGTGGAGGGTATAAAAACTGCACAAAAAAATAGCAAAAAAATAAATATACTTATATATAATTTTCTTAATTTTTCTTGACATACGTGTAATACAGAAGCAAATACAATATTACATAAATTATTAACGAATATCGGTACTTTGTAGTATTGAATCTAGACTCTACACCATTTTTCATGGAAATTGAGAAAATGAGAATTTGAGTTTGAAATAGAGAAAATTCCAATTAAAATTGAGAATATCAAATGAGAAAATGCCAAATGAGAAAATTCCAAATGAAATTTGGAAATTTTAATTTTAAATTGAAAAAATTCCAAATAAAATTAAGTAAAATCCAAATGAAATTGCAAATTGCAAACTTCTACTTTACAACTCTATCTTAAAGCCAATTTGGTGCTACGGTATTCAGTTATGGGGCACTGCCTCGGCTTCTAACATCGAAAAAATTCAAAGGCGCCAAAATAAACTTCTTCGAATTATCACAGTCGCCCCCTGGTACGTCAAAAACTCAAATATCCACAAGGATCTCAATGTGCCATTAGTAAAAAGTATGATAACGAAATATACAGTAAAATATTTAAAAAGGCTGGAACTACACCCAAATCCATTAGCACGAAATATTTTAAATTATGGCGGCCGCACTCGGCTAAGAAGAAGAGACACTGCAGCACTCACCCAATCAGATGAGCGGTAAACACCTACATATGTGAACAGAAACCGTGATGACGAAATCTTTTTTGTCCGGCACTGGCAGGACATAAATCAAATATTAGGATAAGATTTGATTAATTATTGTTAGTTCATATTTATTTAATATATGAAGATTCAATAAATAAATACTAAAAAAAAAAAAAAAAAAAAAAAAAAAAAAAAAAAAAAAAAAAAATGAAATTGAGAAATTTTAATTTTAAATTGATAAAACTGAATTATATGATTTTTATTATATTCATACAACAAACATAAGGATGAAGAAATGAAAATAAATACAAATTGCAGTATTATTGTCCTATAGGCATATCTTCCAGATCCAGAGCAGATTGATAAAACGTTGTAGTATGTATTATGGCTCTACTGCAATCTCCAGTAGTTATACATGTCTTAGAAGCCTTAATCACCTCTTCTAAAAAGGCAAGCTTCTGCTCTCCTACATTGGGGGCAATTACTTTTATCTTTGTTTTCGCCATTCTTTTTATTTTTGACCAAATCGCTCAATCACAAGAGTGTAGCTGGAGAGTATGGTGCAAACAAAGATGAATGTACACAACGTTATTCCCCAAATTGAGTAGAAGAGCAGAGACTTGACTTTTTAGAAGAGGTGATTAAGGCTTCTAAGACATGTATAACTACTGGAGATTGCACAACATACTACGCCATACAACAATCTTTGACGAACGATTCAATCATGTTTCTAGAAAAATCAAAATGTTGTATATATTCCAAAATGTTTGCGCTACCTCGTGCTAAATTTAATAATTTACGTAAAAATTTTGGAAACGACGAAACATAAAAGTTTGAAAGAATAAAAATATTTTATTAGAATTTATTGAAAAGTTATTAATTAGGTTTAGGTGGTTTATTTGTTAACGAAAAGTGCGTGTTTCCCAAGCCGATTGAGTTTTTTGTTTGACTCTTAAAGCTTGCCTCTGTTATACGAGTGATTTTTTCCATGTTTTTTAAGACATGATTTTTTGTGTTTGTAGGCGAACGGTGTAGAAAAGCAAGAGGGGTAGAGAAAAAAACACGTTTTCTGATATCTGTGTCTTTTTTTATATTTTTCTTTGCACACATTCGTATTTTTGTTATGTTGCTTCATTTTATTTTTTATTTCAATGTGGCAACATCTCCTTACAATACAAAACATGGAGCGCATTAAAATTGTTTGTTTTTATAAATAAGCAAGTAAAGAAGAATTACCGATAATGGGAAAAAAATCAACCATAAAATCATGGGGAAAAAATCTTCGTTTGAATCTGTTGTGATTTTGGAAGCAACTTTCATAAGGAATTAAAAAAAAGACATGATTTTTAAATCACGGTCTGAATCTAGCCTATGTGTTAAGCAAATTAGGTAAGATTAGGGCTTAAGAAATTAAAAATAATTTAACAAAATTTATATCAAATCATTTTAATGCAAAAACTTCAAAATCTGCACAATTTACAAAAAAAACTTATTTTATATACAAAAAACTTCACAACTGTCCAATTCTAAGAAAAACTGCAAAATGCAGATAAATCTACACATTTGGCAATGCTGCTCACAGGTTCAACCCATCTGCGCAATTCTATAAAATTCGCGCTTGATAAGTGATTTGCATTGAGCCATTGTAAGGCCAATGAATTAATCAATGAATGTATCCATGCGACCACCTCTTTTGGCCAGCTCATCTGCTATCTGTAGCCCGTTTCTGTATTTCTCGCATCGTAAAATTTCCCGCATGAAACAAGTGAATTATGACAAAAACAGTTCAATATGAAACAAAAAATGATTTTTCTCCCATAAGTGTTTCTGTACTTTTACTTTGCGAGAATTATCTGTCATTTAAATAATTTTCCAGCAATTATTGGAAGGATGTGAGAACAAGTGTTTCTGTAACAATATTTTGCAAAAAGTTTCTCACAAGAACTGTCAAAATAAGTCATATTTAAAATTGATGCGAGAAAAAAAATTTAAAAAAATGGAGCCCAAATTATGTATGTATGTACACAAGAATGTGTATTATTTTATTTTATTTTAAAAGAAAGAATTTAAATAATGAAAATAAGTATATAAAACACAATCATAGTATATAACTAGTATGCCGACTGGTGAGAACGTTCTCTTTTTTTTATAACTCTCATCACACATATAGGTTCTGTGTGAATTCAACACACTTAAGAACAACAAAAACAAAACAAAATTTGAAATTTTTTAATTTAAAATTTTTCACAATATAACACTTCATGTTTAATTTTATGACTTAAACACATAATTAATAATTTTTTTCAATACATTTTGCTAATTTGCTTTAACAAAATGTTTTTATTTTTCACAAACTAAAAATTTTTAAATAAATTTTTTTGACACTAAATTTTTTCTGTTGTTAATATTATTAAAGCCAGCAGAGTAGCATTTTGTGGTATAAAAATAATATTTGAAATCATTAATTATTTATATATTATCCGATATTGCAGAATAAAAATTTAGCAAACATGGCTTTTAAAAGTTTATAAATGCAGCCAGCATTCAATAAATTGAAAATTTATTGAACTAAGAAAATTTTATTTTGGAATAAAAAATTGTTGCCACATTCTATACGATTTTATGCAACTATGTTTAGTGGTGGAAATAGTTTTATACACCAATACATTTGAAAAAAATCTTACTAATACAAACATAAAAATGTACCACTGACAGTTGAGTTATGTACCTGTCAAAGAGTCGGCATACTAGTTGTATACTATGTTGTATACTATGAACACAATTGTTATATTTTGTTATTAAAATTTTTTTAGCCTTTCATTCTTTGTTTTATGCAGGGCTGCCAGATAAATTTGTGAAAAAAACGTCAATATCCTAAGAAAAAATAAAAAAATCGTCTATTTTTTTCGGAAAATTTAAAATTAATTTTGACGAATTTTGTTCGATTTTTATCATATAATCACAAATTTTTATCATATAAACACATAATCAAAAAAAAAAACATTAAGTTCATGGGTAAAATACATTTTTTATACATACATAAGCTTGAGGTCTATTTAAATAAAATTATTTATTTTATTTTCGAGCAATTCCATATGAAAGCGATCACCTTTTGGACGACCCCTCTCCGATTTTAAAATAAATAGTCTCAATCGATTGCCCAGCAAAAAATAATGTACCTACATATTTTTTTTTTTTTTTATAGTGACTGGTTTAGTGGTGGTGTACACCACTGTCATGTGAAAAATTGAAGAATTCTTCATAAGGGACCTCATTGAAATTTGTTTTAAAAAAAAACTACTAAAGCGATCGCAACGAGTGATAGCTCGTTGGAAAGGTATTGAATCAGGCTTTAATAAAAATAAAATTTTCCTAATTTTTCTTAGAAATTTACCTTTAAATTTTCCCAAGAAAATTTAATTTTCCGATTTTCCACAGAAGCTCTTAAATTTTCCGGCTAATTTTTTTTTTTTTTTGGATTCCTCATAATTTTTGCTTTAAGAATCAGCAATAAAAAAATGGGCCCCGACTCCTTGTTTGGACAGGAGAAGAGCATTTAAGAGACCACCTTGTTAAAAATACATTTTAAAAATTACACTGTGCTCGAAATTGACACTTTTTTTTCGTGACAAGCTGGGCACCTGGCGTTTTAACATAATTCGGGTACGCTGAATCCAGTGGTGCCCTCGGTTTTTTAAGATTGGCTCTGGTTTTCGAGATATACCGTTATTTCTAAAATGGAGGAGGTTGCACAACATATGTTCGCGTAACTCAAAAACGCTTTAGCTTATTGAAAAAACTTAAAAAACCGAAATTCCGCAATAAAATTTTCTTTGAGAAAAGTAAAACTTCGTTCTAATATCCGCATCTGTTTTAGAAACATAATTTTTTTTTTGAAAAAAAAAATAATTTTTTTTATCAAAATTTTGAAATTTTTGTTTTTTAAAAATTCATAAAAAATTGAAAAATGCAGCGAGGCTTCTAATTTTTTGCAGGCATATAAAAAACGAAGCTGCAAACAAAACAAGCCATAAGCGATTAAAATCTGTTAGCAACTTTTGATTTTATTCACAAAAGTCGACAAATTTTGATTAATTTAAGATTCTTAAATTAATAATTAAATTAATATTTAAGATTCTTAAATTAATCAAAATTTGTCGACTTTTGTGAATAAAATCAAAAGTTGCTAACAGATTTTAATCGCTTATGGCTTGTTTTGTTTGCAGCTTCGTTTTTTATATGCCTGCAAAAAATTAGAAGCCTCGCTGCATTTTTCAATTTTTTATGAATTTTTAAAAAACAAAAATTTCAAAATTTTGATAAAAAAAATTATTTTTTTTTTCAAAAAAAAAATTATGTTTCTAAAACAGATGCGGATATTAGAACGAAGTTTTACTTTTCTCAAAGAAAATTTTATTGCGGAATTTCGGTTTTTTAAGTTTTTTCAATAAGCTAAAGCGTTTTTGAGTTACGCGAACATATGTTGTGCAACCTCCTCCATTTTAGAAATAACGGTATATCTCGAAAACCAGAGCCAATCTTAAAAAACCGAGGGCACCACTGGATTCAGCGTACCCGAAATTTGTTAAAACGCCAGGTGCCCAGCTTGTCACGAAAAAAAAGTGTCAATTTCGTGCACAGTGTAATTTTTAAAATGTATTTTTAACAAGGTGGTCTCTTAAATGCTCTTCTCCTGTCCAAACAAGGAGTCGGGGCCCATTTTTTTATTGCTGATTCTTAAAGCAAAAATTATGAGGAATCCAAAAAAAAAAAAATTTGCCGGAAAATTTAAGAGCTTCTGTGGAAAATCGGAAAATTAAATTTTCTTGGGAAAATTTAAAGGTAAATTTCTAAGAAAAATTAGGAAAATTTTATTTTTATTAAAGCCTGATTCAATACCTTTCCAACGAGCTATCACTCGTTGCGATCGCTTTAGTAGTTTTTTTTTAAAACAAATTTCAATGAGGTCCCTTATGAAGAATTCTTCAATTTTTCACATGACAGTGGTGTACACCACCACTAAACCAGTCACTATAAAAAAAAAAAAAAATATGTAGGTACATTATTTTTTGCTGGGCAATCGATTGAGACTATTTATTTTAAAATCGGAGAGGGGTCGTCCAAAAATTTGCCAATTTTGATCGTTTTCATATGGAATTGCTCTTTCCTTTATCCGATAAGAGTTTTAAATTTCAGATTGTTATTTTTCCCTGCAGAAATCACACAAAGGAGTGACAAAATATCATATTAAAATAAACACTTTTGGACAAAGTAAAAGGCAAAAATTTCCTAAAGTGCATTGACTGAAAAATGGGTTAATAGTTTAATCTTTTGATCACACAAACAAATGTATTAAATAATCCAAGCAAATAAAAATTTAACAGTTTCCGTTCGAAATTTTACTTTTGCCGATACATTTTTTAATCTGCCTTGTTTTTAAAGATATCGGTTTTATGTGGTGCCTAATACACAAACATATAAAACTATTTAAAATTGTTTTATTTCAAAGACTGTATCGTCACTAGAAAAAATCAGCAAATTTTCACTTTGCCAATTTTGGAACAAAAAAAATCATCAAAATGTCGATAAATCTTTAAATCTGGCAGCTTTATTTTTATTATATATATTTCTTTCGTTGTCGTTTCGCTTGCATTTGACACTTAATTACTGGAAGTATTCCAGTTAAAACAGAATCTGTGTTGTCTGTTCTCGCATTTAAATACAGAAACACTTTTTTCTCACAAATCGAGAAACGATGAAATTTTTTGTTTCACACTTAATATGAGAAAATTTGCGATGCGAGAAATACAGAAACGAGCTACTGGTTACCCGGGTGCCCTGGTATCCATATCAGTGATAACCTTAATTGTTTCGCAATCACATTCAGAGATATCTGGCATTCTACAGTTAACCTAGATATCGTGTAGACACCCGAAAGGAAAGAAATGGCAGCCTTGCTATCAGTAAATAAACGTATGTCTCTTGATACGTGATAATACACTGAACCCAAAAGTTTTCATAATATTAACGAACAAAGTTTATTAAAATAATTTTCGTTGGCTCAATGAGTTATTCGTTAATATAATTAAAAATAAAATTATTCAGATATTTAAATTTACGTACGATTCGTGACTCGATGAACATGCATTTATTAATTACTAGCATTTAACCCGCTACTTCGTTAGCGTCCCCTCTTGTTTCGTGGACATATTTTTACGCCAAAGTTTACGTTTCTAGGTTTTAACCAGCTACTTTGTAATAGGTACGATTTTCACCTCTAAAACTTACGAATTTCGAAAATGTACCAAATTTTTATTTGTATTTTTAAGATACGTTACGAATGTGATATTTTTTTGTTTCAATGTTTATTTGTTTAAAAGATAGATTGTGTGGCAAAAAAGTTTTAATATACAGGTTTTACCCGTTTATTGCCGGCTTATGCGCAACAACTTTACTAAAGACCATATCATGATCAAGTGATATAATTTATTTTTAGTAATTTTCAATGGTGCCGCCTATCGGAAATTGGTCATACCAATCTAGAAACCTTTGTATGCTAATGCTCAACAGCTGTGCTAAATATAATAGCATGATCAAATGCACAGTTTATGATTTAACTCATTTCGAGTCATTTTCAGTGGCGCTACCTGTCTGAAATTGGTCATATCAACTTATAAACCTTCGCCGGCTCATGCTCAACAACTTTGCTAAAGATCATGGCATCGTCAAATGCAGAGTTTACGATTTAATTCATACTGAGTAATTTTCAATGGCGCCACCTATTTTAGATTTTTTTTTGCTATTCTTCTTACTTGGTCAGAGACCATTCCGAATTGGTACGAATCATCGAAATCGGTCCAGCAGTTCTTTAGTTATAAACGTAGTAACTAACGGCACTTTCTTTTATATACATATATAGATTTTGTAACCTTTTTTCTTATATTAGCGAGCAGTTTTTAAATAATTAATATCAATTTTTTTTATGAACGGTCATTCATTGTCTCAACGAACAAATTCATTGGACGAGAATTAATAAATTTTTCGTTTGCTCAACGTAAATTTTCATTGACTACACGTACCTTTTTGGTTCAGTGTACCTTAGCCAGTTAGCCGTCCGCCTTTTAGCAGAGAGTTCCGCCTGCAGGACACTACATCCATTCGGCACAAGAAAGGAAACTTTTATAACCAGTTCGTCTGTGAGAAACCCCCCGCCAACCCTTTTACCTATTATCGAACCAACGGTATATACCCCACGTAATAAGTAAGAAGTCCAACTCAATATAAAAAATTTTGTCCGGACAAAAATATTGTTCGGAACACATGGGTAAATCGTGCTTTGTTTGAGTTTTTCGAACATGTAAAATGTATAAAAAGAAAACAAATAGAAAAATAATTTTTTGCGCAAAGCCTGTTTTGTGGCTCAAAACCCGTAAGTGGAAACGTACTATTTAAAAAAGTTTCTTCAGCACATGTTTCGGGACTAACTAACCCCGGTCCGAAATAAATCCCTCACTCTGGAATGACCCATATTAAAATGATATTAAAGATCGAAATCTCTATCTCAAAAAGATTTTCGCTGAAATCGGCAATAGCTACGTCAAACTTTTTTTTGGAAGTTTAATTTCTACGAATTGTTTAAATAATGCATTTTCTTTATATATGTTTTATATTTTATTTTTATTATATATATTTTTTTTTAATAGTTATAATTACAGTAACATGCCGCTACTTATAACAGACATCGATATACATATTTATTTTTTTATTTTTATATAAGTAAATATAGTTTCTTTGTTTCAGTTTTGATTTTCTAAATATGTAATTTGTTCATTTCAAATCGGTTTGAATTTCCTTTAATTATGATTTTTATTTTACTTGATTTGTTTTTCTAAAGATTTGTTATCCCTTTTTCTTAAGTTTTGATTTTAAATTAATTAATTAATTAAATTTTTGGACTCATGGCATTAAATTGTACTCAATAAGTTTTTGTTTTTTTTTTTTAAATTTCTTAAATCATAATTCTGTCCATCTAGTTTTATAAATAAACTTTCAAGTAAATAATTACATTTTTAATATTATTTATAATAAGTATTTCTGTATAGTTAATTAATATATTTATATTTATTTAATTATTAGTTTGATATTTGTTATTTTTTCAACAATTTTTCCCTAAATAGTATTTTTTTTATGTTGTAGAGTGAAAGATATTTTGTTTGTAAAAAAATATTTATAAAAAAATAAATTATAAAATATACATTTTATAAATTAGATTTCAAAATGTACACAAATATAAAATTAGTTTTATGAAAATATTAAAAATTGTTTTAGTTTTTTTGTTAGTTTCATTATTAGTTTTATTTTGTAGCAAAATAGTTTTTGTTTTTTTTAAGTGTATTTTTTGTGTCGAGTTGGTTTAAAAAACCTGCTGGGAGTTTTCTGGTATTTATTAGTTTTATGGCGTAAAAAATTTCAACCCAATTTACTCTGATTGATTATCTTAAAGAATTTTGAGCAGAATTTTTGTTTTTATATCTTTTCAATAAGAAAACGCAAATATTTTGTAAATTGTGTAAATATAGTGTCTGTTTTTTGATATGTTTAAGTTGTCTTTAAGTTGTTTAAGCTCTGGTTAGAAATAGTAGAAAGAAAAATTATAATTTAAAATAAAAAATATTATAAAGTTTTTTTTTTATGTAGATATAGTTGAAACTATAGAAATAATTTTGCTGGACATCAACAGACTTAAATCCGCCTTTAAAAGAATTAAGAATTATTTCCATACAGAATTTTCTTTATTGTGAACGTGTCCATTTCTCGAAATCAACTTTTCGCCAAATTTTAAATTCAATAAGTCGACGAGTGCGTTCGCCGTATGATACGTAGCACTATCCTGCTAAAACTCGTCCAGATCAAGGTCATTCATATTTTCAATTAAAAAAATTCATTGATCATGGATCGTAACGTGATTTCCGGCATAATTTTTAAATATGTTTTTTAGTTTATTTAAAAATAATTAAAATCCTCATATATGCAGGATGTTTTTTAAAGCCCGATGGAACTTACGAAAGAGTAAGCTGTCAAGCGAAATGTTGTACTGCGCTTACTTTTCAACATTTACTGCCAGTTCTTCGATTTCGAACGTTAACGTTCGCATAGAAAATAACATTTAAAGTAGCAAAAACATTTTAAAATTTGTTTCTGTTTTAAATGTTATTTTCTATGCGAGTGTTAACGTTTGAAATCGTTGAACGGGCAGTTAGGATCTGTATACTCTGGCAAATCGTCATGAATAGATTCACACTTAAACAACGCTTCCAAATTATCAAAATTTATTAAAAAAAAAAAGTCATTGATTTGCTCATTTCTAGCTAAACGGCTTTGTTAATATACAAAATTGCCGCATATGGAGTGAGACCAACCACAACAGACCCTACAGACTCCATTACATCCAGAAAAATGGACAATTTGGTGCGACTTACACGCTTCGTGACATTAAGCAAACAATGCTTGAAAAGTTGACAAAAAAGGACGTCCTGAATGCGCCTCTATAAAAACAGCCACGATTTACATATGCCCGAAATCATTTTCAAATGTCAATGCCATGTAATGTTGATCTTCCGAATATGGATCGTATCACAACCACAGAACGGGTAAAAATCTTTAATACTTACAACAAAAGTGACGGCTCAAACGTGGCCACTTTTCGTGCATAACGGGGTTATTATGGTCGTCCTAATTGATCTACTGTGCAAGGAATTAGGGAAGCGTTACAATTATGTTAAAGCCTGTGCATCATCGCAATGAGCGCACTGTCGAAAATGTAGCTTCTGTTAGTGAAAGGATAGTCATAATATGTCGATTCCACCTTATGGTCGTATGATAACCGATTTTTTTTTTGCCTGCAATTAAAGATTATGAACTGAACGAAATGTGGTTTCAACAAGGCCACACAACACGACCGATTTTTGGCTTTATTGCATGGGAAGTTTCAGAGCGTGTAGCTTTGGCGACGTCAATTGGCTACTAAGATCATGCAATATGACGCTGATAGAAGTTTTTTGTAAACCTAGTCAAAGATCGTGTCTAAGAATGACAGAATAGAAGATAACGCCGTCCCGAAAACAAAATTGAAATCCTCTGCGCATGTTGCACATTTGACGTCACGCAAACTGATCTCATATTGGATACTAATTTAAAGTTTTCAAACTCAAGAATTATGTATTATTTTTATATCTTATCTTTGGGCTAAAATAGTTGTAAAACGCTTCTGTAACGTTTTTTTATATTTTTTAATTTTTTAATATTGTTTTTTTTTATAAAATGTTAGCTTAAATCCGTAATTTAAACACAATAAATAAAACATATTTTTATGAAAATTATTTTAAATTGCTGGGTTGCCATCTCTTAAAAAAATATTGCATATTTTATAAGAAATTCGAACATTTTAGGGCATTTAAACAGGGACAAGGTACGTCATCTAACAAGAAATCATGCGCATTGCGTAATCTTGTATTCTATAATTCTTGATCGTGTCTACGCGGATTAAACCCTAACGTTGGAGCATTTGACAACCAACACTCGTCAAGTTTTTGCCGAAATACCGCAAGATATGTTCGAAAACTACGGGTACATTCGTAAATGCAGTTGTTGCGCATCACTTGCGCATCAGTAAAGTTTAATGTTCGCAAAAGCATCACTTGTAAGCAACTTGGCATCACTCTCATAGGTAGTGATGCCCCAGCTCTGCAGCAAATTTTTGCAATTATTACGTCAGTTAATTTTCTGATGCAATAACTTTTGATATAAAACAAATCGTTTTATTTTTCAGTTTTGATGCTTTTTCTTGCTATTTATAAGAAAACTGTACCATTTTGTTTCAATATATTCAATAAAATTTGTCATCACTATATTGTTGATAACATTTTTATTATTATTTTATGTTCGTTTATGAAACTTTTGAACTTTAGCTCGTGCTCAAAAATTCAAACTTTGCACAGCTGTTGTTCAGTAAAAAAGCATCAGCAACTGGTGGTCTCGCATCAGCAACAAAATTATCACTGCTGCAGTGATGCATAGTTTTTATACATTTCGTCGATTGCTGTAACTGATCTAGAAGCGGTCATTTAAATGACATTGAATATCGTACGAAATGCCAAGGGATAAGCCTTATAACGAAATTAAAGTTTCATCGAAATCATAGCTTTAAGTGAAATAGATAATTCCTGCTTTTCTTCCTTTCTTTCCTATAATTTTCTAGGGCGTCACAATGCACCACACAGGGTGAAGGTGTGAGGAATTAGGTTTTCTACGTACCTAAATACTATAGCTCTGACATAGGAGTACTTCCGAACATAAAAAACTTTGCATTAACAACTTTAATGTAAGTGAATGCTTGCTAGCCTGGATTAATTTATATCTTAAATTTGTTACAACCAAAATTAATATTAATTAGTTAAGGTGTGTCATTAATCATAGGTTTATTATAACACAAAGGGCCTACTGAAGCTCTTCGAACGTGGCTGGCTTTAAAGAAACAAACAAACAATCAAGACCGCATTTTGACAAGACCACACCACTCAATATGAAATGAATACTAAAATCAAAGACTTGACATTGACCATAACAATTAGTAGATACAATCTGTCTTGATTAGGGTCATCTAAGGCAGTGATGCTAGTAGAAATTTAAAAAAAATCCCTACATTTCTAATAAAAATCCCTTTTTCCCTACAACCAAAAAAATTTTCCCTGCGTTAAAAATTCATTGTTTTTAGCAACAGGAAAACAAATAAGTATTTTGCTAACATTTTGTAATTCTTTTAATTAAGGAATTTATTAACATTTATCATTATCATAAGCATTTATTAACAGAAAGAAAAAAAAACCAAAATATATATGCTATACCCAGCGGTAAAAAGATGTTGTACGGATGCCTTCTTGAAGGTCCCTGTACTCCTTCTTTTGGATGTACAGGGCCTGCTCGCTCCATTCCATTCTCATATTTTTTTTAGTCATTGCTCTCGCAAAACAAAAAATGCTACTCCTTCTCTTCTCCCTTCTCATAGAAGCAAGTGTAGAATGTGTATCTTATCTTTTATACAAAAGAGCCGAGGCCTTCTATGAGGCCTTCTTTATCAGTTAGATCAGAATGTTAATTGAATTAAAAAAAAATTTCTTATTGAAGGCCTGAAGTAAGATGGCCTTCTAAGCTTTCACGGTGGGTTCATGCTGTACACACATATCAAAATTCAATTTCAAAATTAACACTGTGTGACAAATTTAAATTGTTTCTTTCTGGCAAAAAAGCTTTCATATATCCTTTAATCTAAAGAAAAAATATAGTCAAACTGCGTGCTTGGTTTTTATTTCCTCATCTTTTGTTATTTTTTAAAGAACTTTAAATTTTTCAAGAATACTTATTTTAAATATTTTTTTAATATAAGTATCTTGTATTTTTTAGCAAACGCGGTAACAAATTAAAAGGAAAGGCTTTAAAGAATTTTTCCTTAAAGAGAAGATGAACGAACAACTGTCTATTTTTATCTAGTTCAAGGCAGGTACAATTTCTATTAAACAATTCGAACTGTATTATACAGGGCTGTTTGTTATATAGATATATAATCAATAGTGGTGTAGCATAGTACAATTAATAAGGTAACCATATTTCTACAACAAGGCAAAAACAACATGTATTTTGTTGGTAGAAAAACCTTTGATTGTCTAGAAATATGTGTATTTCTAGCACCAATAAATTTTGTTATTTGTAAACAAGCAAGTTTGTAAACCAATTCTGACATAAGTTAAAGTAAAGAATATTTAGCTGGGCAACTAGGGTAACCTTATTAGTTGTACCATGGGGTATATGATATACATATAATTGTCAGGCCTACCCGAATGTTCCTTTCAACATGTATTATGTTTTTAGAACCACATTTTTAAGGCCTTAAAAATCGAACTTTTCTATAGGGTTCGTTCGAGGTTATTTTAAAAAAATTTAGATATTTTCTTGGCAAATCTGAACAATTCTAAAGAAATTTTTATTTATAATATTTAATCATTCACACGAACGCATACAGATATTTTCGAATTTTTTTATGCCAACTATTACCAGATCTGTTGATGTCCTAGCGAGTTATTTATTTATTTTTTAACACAAAATTATTTGTCTTTGTATCGAAAATAATATTTTTAAAAAAATGATCAAATAGAATACTTGTACAGTTAGTTATATATGTCTATATTTTTGATTATTTATATAAAAAGGTGGTGCAAATATAATATTGATTTTATTTTTCTATGAAAAAATTTGATGACTTAAGTACGTTTTTAGTTTTGGTGCTCAAATTTTAGATATTTTGAATTTTTGTTAATTTTTACTACCAAAAAAAAAAAAAAATGTTTTAGTTTCATGTAAATATTTGCTAATAGTATTTGCTTTGAGATGCAAATAAAAAAGTGATGTTTAAAAAAATCTTTTTCGCTTCAACAAAAAAAAAAAAAAAAAAATAAATAAAAAAAATGGCAAAGCGCCGCAGTGGCGCAAACGGTCGAACGCAAAGAGTCTAATCACCGCATTCGATATCGAGTAACCAAAGACACTACATCTCTCGAGTTTTCATTCGATACATTAGTGTCTATCGTTTGCAGAACAATACGATATTTTACTCGACACGATAGTTTACTCGATATCGAATGCGTTGATTAGACCCCTGATGATGGGAATGTGTTTATTCTCGAAACATGTAAATTCGGACGAGTTCAATCCCGCGTTAAGTCAAGAATTATCAAAAAAAAATTTAATGCATTTCATGTTATAAATTTCTTCCTTCAATAAAAATAATTTAATGAGATGCAAGTGCAAGTTCGTTTTTACTAACACCATCACATTTTTCGTACTTGTAGCCCAACTTGCAAGAGAATTTGCTTGCAAGTAAATTTTTCACACTTGCATCAAGTAAAATGACAAATAAAGAAAAGTGTTACCGTGGATGCCTTTTGTATCAATTTACTAGTACTTAGTAGAATACAAATTATGCGTATAGCTGATTTTCTGTGTATTTAATAAAACAAAAAAACAAAACAAAAACACTACTATACAGCAGCACATCTCAGAAATTTTATGATATGGGTAACAACGGCAATACTTTATTCACATATTTTAAAAATAAACATAATTTTTTCATCATGATGGACCAAAAATAAAATAAAGAAGAAATTATTAAATCAATTTCGTGATAACATGATAATAGTTTTTAGATCCAAAAATAAAGTTTTTTTCATAATATGTTTTAGCTTCGAAAATATTTGAAAAATAAACTTGCAACTGACTGTTTAAACACTCAAGCTACTTGCAAGACTTTCGGCCATTTTTTCATTAGAAGAAAAACAAGTAAGAACTAGGGATGTAACGAATACCGATGCCGATACCGATATACCAGCAATACTGCACGTTTGCCGATATATCGGTATCGGCGATATTTTACTGTCGATACGCCGATACTTTGTTTATAGTTTTTTTGAGCAAACAATTTAATTTTCAATGCTTATTTTTTGCATAAAAACTAATAGCAAAAAATCAAAAAGAATTATAAATTATTTCTTTTTATTCTTAAGCCGGAGTTCGGTCCACACCACGCGTTTTTCCTTTTTTCGAGACGCATGCTAAATAGAAAGTAATCCCTCTTTAAGCTTTCGATACGTATATGCGTTTGCTGTGTAACTTGTCAATACAATTCTACAATACCACTTTTTGGAAACGTAATGTTACGGTGCCCAAATTAACAGATTACCGTAACATTACGTTTAGTTCATCCCACAGCGGCAGTTCTGCTTACCAAAATTAGCCCACTGGGCACATTATATCACAACCACTACCTTCATACCAAGAAAGGTGAGGTTCTTACCCATTTAAAGTTTGAGAATAGGTTAAGATCGTTTCAAAATGTTTGACAGTTTTAGTTCAACATAAAACTTTGCTACCGTTTCACACACACCCAAAGTGTATAAAAAGATCAATAAAATAATATTAAGATTATGAATAGTTCTGGGAATCAATTTTTTGCAGATCAAGAGGAAGAGGCATTAAACGTGGCATCTATTAGACGCTATTTAAGAGATATATAAAAGCCTCTAAGATTTATTTGTGCCGCTCGTTAGTATTTTGGAATTCAGTCTCTTGTTTAAAAACTTCGTCCAAGTTTGCCCCAAAGACCTGTCCTTTAGGATTTACTGTCAGCTCGGCTGCAGACTGTTCAATTGGGGCGAAATCTGTTTTCTCTTATGTTCCTCCGCCGGCAGTGTATACATTTTTTTTATCGCGAGACACTTTTTCTTTAACTTTGCCTTTAAATGTACCCACTATCGTTGCCAAAACAGTTCAATTAAAATTTTTTGGCGTAGTGCTTCCAAGTAATTTCAGTGCTGGCTTAAATTTCTCCAAAAGACCGAACACCATGAGTAATTTAGCTATTATTTTCCATTTCATGAATTAAAAGTTCAAACTGTTTTCGGGTTTTAGCTTTTACCATTTGAAAATCTACAATTAAGGAAATAAATACATAAACTTAAAAAGTACAAACATCTTAAAAAAAATATATATCGCAATGGTTCCTCTGAAGATAGTCAACTCAAAATTTTTGAATTTTCACTTTATGCAAGAAATCGATGTCCAGTGGTCATATCTACCCACTGTAAAAATCTTACATCATTTTCTCTAGTATTTTGCAAAAAAAAAAAAAATTGCAATGCACAAAGGGGGATACACTTTGTGATATAAGAATACATAAAAAAAGATAACAGTTTTTTGTCTCCACTAAAAATTTATAAATTTTGAGTTAACCCACTTTAGAGGAACTAGTGCGATATATACTAATTTATTAGTTTTTCAAATTTTTTACTTTAACAAATATTGGCAGCAACAACAAATTTGTGATTGCATATATGCTAACAATATGGCGAAAAAAAATAACTAGCTGCTGGTTGGCAGTTGCCATACGTAATATAAATTTGGCAACTGACAACACAATTTCAGTTGTGTTGCCATCCGAAATCGACCCATAAGATCATGTAAAAGTTCTTTTTGCCAAATATTATTTAAATATCTTCATTAAATGCATGAGATTGGTTTGCCTTTAAGTGATTTTAGCTATGTTTCAGATATGGACGAATTCCAAAAAACAAATCGGGTTAATGATTTAGATTACAATAACATAAAAGCGGAACAAATTTATTCAAAATACACACATAATAAGATGATTACGGGAAAGAAGCATGTACTGGTCTTTGTGTAATTATGGACTGCTTCTAATCATTTTCAATAGGGAGAACCTTTCTCCCAAATATCATCAAATTATCTCCAAAATTTCGACCTATACTTTGCGCACAAGGTTTACATGGACAGCCAGCTAGCCACCCAGGCATACGGACGGACTACGTTAGATCGACTCAGAAAGTGATTTTGAATCGATTCGACTTTACTAATAAATCAAAATTATTTCCTATTTGAAACGCAGAATTTTTCTTTAAACATCACATAAATAATTTTTCTTTTCGAATTAATTTTTACAAAACTTCTCATTTAACGATTTTGTTTACTTAAATACTAGGAACTTTTTTACTACTCTGTTTACTTTTATTTTAACTACTTTTGATTTATGGAATATTTAGTTTTTTTGCTTTAAAATACTGAAATACACTTTTACTATTATTTATATTAAAAAAAAAAAATGTTTAATACAATAACTAAATGAAATATGGTAAAATAATCTAATAGTAAAAATAAAACTTATAAAAATAAAGCAAAAAAGATTTTGTTTGCCAGCTTTAGTTATATTTTTTTTTTTTTTTTATATTTTTTCTAACATTTTGATTTATAGCAATTGTAATAAATATTTTTTTTATATTAAATACTGTTTTACATTATTTATATTATAAAAAGGAAATATGAATTTTTAATAATTTTTGTTGTTTTGGTTTTTGTGGTTGTTGTCTTGATTAAACGATTATTAAATTGTGTTATTTGGTCAATTTTTTTCATGAAATTATTTTTGGTTTGTTTATATATTTATTTATATATATATATATTTTTTTTTTTTTTGGTTTTCTTGTATATATTTATAAATATTTGCTATATTGTTATTATTATTTAAAAATACAATGAGAGATAAATATTTTATTTAAATTTTGATTTCATTAAATTTACATAGAGATTTTTTTCGTATTTTCATTTTCGTTGCTACAAATGTTTGTTGGTTTTCTTTAAATATTTTCGTAAATACTCTTTAGAAAAATGTTTAAGGAAATAGAATGAAAATTTAAAAGAAATTTATTTATATAGTTTTGCCAAATCTGCTTAAACTAAACACTATTCTTAAAGCAAACTTACGGGTATTTATATGACGGTTATGTAAAATAGTGAATAGATTTGGCCCCTTTTCAATGCCCATCAAACTTTTTATGAAAGAGGTAATTGCGCCAAACTAATTTCGTGGTTGCACTTCGCTTATTTACTTGAACAACGTCATAACTCAAAAAAATCCATTTCGAGATAAACGCGTTTAAAGTTTTTAATTTGTTTTAACCTCATAGAAAAAATAAAGATACATTCTCTTCAAACGGGAAAAGTAAAAAAATATATAAAGATGAATTTTATACACAATAAAAAGAAAAACATAGCGAACAATTGAGGGGTATAGATGCAAAGGCTGCAATCTCCACCTCTAGCTCAAAGTATATTCATATTTATTTATTGTATGTTATGCTATTCAGTTAATAAGAATATGATGAAGATATGAAGCAAGTTTCAACCAAATCGATATGGCGGTTTGCCGGCAATTATAATAAAAAAATTGGACATTGCTGTGTTTGCTCTAATCAAATGTTTTCGAATTAATCTAATATGGATTTTGTATTGTTTGATTTGATCTGAGATAAATAATACAGTTTTGTTTTAAATCCAAGATTTTTTATTATATTACATTTATATAAAATCCTTAAATAAAACTTAGCAAAGGCTTATTTCAACCTATTAAGGCTTTTAAGCAAAGAACTTAAATTATTATAAAATCAAATTTTCAATTATGGTACTTCTTCTATGAATTCAGATTAATAACAATTCAGCTCCATAATTATTGACAAAGTTATGAAATTAACTTACTGTTTCATATTTAAAATAAATTTTTATTTATTCATTTCTTTTTAGTTTTGTTTTGCATAAAAGAAACAGTATAATAAAAATAGCATGCATTTCAGAAAATAGTTGAGAGAGAAAGAGCTTAACAAACTATGATCATGGCAAAAACGACAATCTCCAATGGACATTGCCGTTTTTGCATCAATTCTTAATTTTTGAACATACTTTTGAACATACATATTCACTAATCGGAAGCATTTATCAAATACAACTATAAGGTATTATTAGTTACGTTTGTGAAAAAAGTGGAGATTGCAGCTTTTGCATCTATACCCCTCAATTCTGCATCACTAACTCCAAAATTTCAAAATTTTTATTCTATCTATGTGTTTAATTCTTTCCTTCTTAAATTCTTTCTTTTCTCTACCTCCTTACTGAAGGGATTTACAATGGGCCGCATTGGTATCCGAGTGGAGGTGTCCTTAGGCGCATAACCCTTCTCAACCAAACCTAACCTCACTCTAAAATTTAATTTCTTGAGTTACGACGTTGTTGAAGAAAATGAGCGATTTGTATAAGGGATAGTAAGAATAATAAATCGATTTAATTGATTTTCGATTTGACAAAACACTTTAAATTATAGAAAAATTAAGGTCTATATTTATGTGTGGCCGATTTGTAAAATACCAAAAGCCTTGACCGAGAAGTCTTATTTATAGGGTCTTAATCACCGTTATTGCGGTTGCCGTAGGCGTATTAAGACGAACAATTTTTACATAAACTCTGTAATGATTAAAAAACTTAACGACAGTTTTTGCAACAAATACGCCAACCACGATAACTTTGTTTGTACAGCGCATAATAATCCACACAAATTGCTTGGCAAACATGCAATTGTTTTTGATTTTGTTTGCCAATAAACAACACAATCAAATTTCGTATAAACATATATTTAAAATGTTTGTTTTGTTTTAAATAAATGCAGACGACGATTGTTCTGAGGAAATTTTGCTCGCTATTTGTTTAAAACGGAGAAGAAATGTAAAAGAAAGAAAACGAATTTGGAGTAAATTGTGCTCTAAACAACGAGCTGTTTTGGGGCAAGCAATACTGCTAAAAAAGTTAGAACTTACGGCTGAAAATGATTTTATTGCTTCTGCTTCTGCATCTTTACTCTGCAAAGTTTTCGCTGAAATTATTACTTTTAGCAATAGACATCACAAAAAGTTTGACAAATATCCAACATGTCTGCCAAATATTAAAAAATATTTGTTTGTCCAAACAGCAAACATTCCAATTAACAACACAAAATATATGTGCAAACGCAAAATTTTGACATGTTTGACAAGCTATTTGTGTGGTTTATTATGCCCTTAATAGATTTGTAAACAGCGTCGTATTTGCTTACCACTACACCATATTTTTAAAACGCCTAACTTTCGCCACAACAACGCCAACCACGATAAGGTAGAGCTGCAAAACAATCGATAGTTCGATCGATAGTATCGATATTTTCATTTTTGGCTGACTATCGATAAATTTTTATTACTATCGATACTATCGGAAAATTTTAAAATTTACTACAAAGTTGATAATATGAAGTTAAACATTTTTAACAATTCATTCGACGCAAGTTTTTTGGCAGTGCATAAACTTTTTTAATTCTGTGGCAAAAAAAAAAACGAAAAAGTATTTAAGTCGACCTAACCTAAATTTGAGGTAATGGCACCTTAGCGTTTTAAATAACACATGAGTAAAGTTTCAATTATTTTGTACTATTTTAAGAAAGTTATAGCAAAATAACTTTTGGCGTATCTTTTTCAATGTAAGCAATGACTGCCAGCCTTTCTGAAAGAAAAGTTTCGTAATGTGAACCGAGACTAAAGAGTGTGATTGTAAAATGCCTGTAATTAAGCAGTACTAACTGATCAAATAGAACTGTTAAAAATATGCATCGTGCTAAAAAAAAATAGTATTTTATATGATGAGCAGCTAAGACATGAAAATTACTGTCAATCAAATAATGCACATAAATCAAAATATCTAAGAAGCTAAAATAAAATGTGAAATTGTATTAAAAACATTTGTAAATTTGAACAAAACTTGAAAAATCGTCAAATTTAGGGTATAAATTGTCCTATCGTCAATAGACCACTTTTGTACCTAAAAATCGTCAAAATTACGATAAATCATCAAATCTGGCAGCTATGTGTGTATCTATCAACCAAATGCACTCGTGCTGGTTAAAATCACCTCAATATTCAAAATAATTGACAAATATAAAATTGATGATCTAAAGTAAATGTTATTACATGACTAAATATAAAAATACATGATATAAAAATAATATACATTCAAGAATCACAAAATGGATCTCGTGTTCGCTGTGATTCTTTATTCTAAACGTGTACATATAGGCCAGTGATGCAAAATGTGGCACAATTGTGCCATTTGTGGCACTTTTGAATGTTTTATGGCCCTGTGGAAATCTGTTTTGGCCCTTATAGTTCAAAATTTAACTAACTACTTTAAACCGTTCAATACATTTTTCAGTATTCATTAGTTTAATTGTTCATGGCCAAATAAGCCACACAAGCGGTTTGATCTATGATATAAAAAAAAAAACATATAAAGCATGTTTGTATAAAATCGATGTTTCTTGCAGATATCTTACTGCCTCTTCTTAGAACGCGAGCGCAAAATGACTCGTTTAACTAACATTTAAACTTAATTTTCAAAATTTTTGTTTGTTTTAAATGTTAGTTAAAAGAGTCACTTTTGCTCGCGCGTTTTAAAAACAGGCAGTTAGAGGCGTCGGACTGTTTTGCAGTCTGGGTAAAAATGAAACAAAAGTGGACAAAAAATATTTTCAAACATTGGGAGTTTTTGGTTTTGTTCTTAATAAAATAAAATACATATACTAGATAACTATGTTTTTACTATAGTGTTCCAGATATCATTTCAAACTTATTTTGGCCCTTTTAAATCCTCAATTTGGCCCAAAACAAAAAACCTCAAAATGCATCACTGATCTAGGCTGACTTACATGTAAAGAAGAAAAAGAAGAAGAACTCCAAAAAATCTGAGTGGATTGGTAAAAATATCGTGAGTATTGAATTCTTTCAAATTTTAACTAACTATATAAGTATTAATCTAAATATGTTTAAAATTCGTTTTTCATGTCAAAAACAAAAAAAAAAAATATAAATTATATGAAAACCTATTAATATCAATTCACATTTTAATAGAATTAGTGAAATTGGCATGTGTAAACGCTAAGAAAAGTAGAATTTGTAGAAAGGGTCGAAAAGGACACAAAAATTTAATATAGGTTGGACATTAAAAGAAGAATATTATTCTCTTATATATTTGATAACAACCAATTATAAAAAAATCACCCCTATTATGTAAGTCGTTGTCGACGTCGACATTAATTTTTAATTGTTGTCACATCAAGTCGACGAATACATCAATTCGACGTTAATTTGGTATTTTATAAGAAAGTTGTGTCGACGTCGACTAGTTATCGAAAATATGACAAAAAAAAAATCGCATCTCCATTTATTTTTCTATTATTTTTGTTCTTCATCATTAAAGCTAATATTTTAACGCTATTTATGCTATATTTCGACATTTTGTTTTTTTTAACGGCTTAGCGATTTCAAATTAAGTTTAGAGTTTGTTTCCGATAAGATCTATTTTTTCTATGTCGACGTCGCCTTTCATAATAACGGTGGATTTTTTGTAATAAATAGATTTCATTGAATTTGTGTAAAATATTCCGTCTTTTATCACGTTTAAAACGGCTGTTTTGTATTTTAGCTTCAAAAACATGGTCACCGTAATGATAATATTTGCCACAACTTTATTTTTGCCACTTGTACTTTCGTGAAAGTTATAGTTTTACATTTTTGACAAAAAATTCGAAAATATTGGTAAAGGACTACGGATACAAATTTGAACTTTTCTAAATTATTAAGTGTTAAAGTTTTTGTTAAATTTACTGAAATTTCCTAAATTAAGAAAAACAAAATTGTTAACATAAAATAATCCAAAGAGTATTTCGAGTCGGTAGGACTTTGATTTTTAAAATTTAGCTAAAATTTATGGTTCACTTAAATAATTAAATGTATTGGTTCTACTTAATAGCTAATACCTTTTTTTTAATTAGTAATGGCTTTTGATTTCTAAAGAGGAATTTAAATTATATTTTGTATTTTTTTTATACATTTTTTTAATAAAATATATAAATATTCAATTAATTACTTGCGGGTATGTGTGTAAATTTATCATTAACCTTAAATACAAAAAGTCTTATAAAATATTAAAATAAATTTACGATTTACTGTAAATTTATCAAAATCATTTTCAAGACTTTAAGCTGTTCATTTCAGTTTTTGTAAATACTTCTTAATGCTTATAACGATCGGTTGCATATATAACAAATTGCTAAAAAAAAAAAACAAAAAACAATCGTTAACAATCACATTTCTTTAAAAGAAGGGTTCCTTAGCATTTGAGTTAAATAGAATAAACAGACATCGTATGTTTTGTAAGTGAAAGGCCTCATTAGTTGTTACTTTCCGTTGCCGTTCTGTTTCGTTCCTTTCTGTAGCAAATATTTTGTAATTGTTTTTTCTGTGAAAGGAATCATGCTTTTAAAAAGAAAAGCATTGAAATTGTTAAAAAAAAACTTTTCGTAAAAAATAAAAAACTAATATTTTGTGTCAGAAATACGTAAATTGTAAAATTTTAAAAATTATTAATTAAAACCAACTTTTCTAGCT
This sequence comes from Pollenia amentaria, assembly GCA_943735925.1. NCBI lineage: Eukaryota > Metazoa > Arthropoda > Insecta > Diptera > Polleniidae > Pollenia > Pollenia amentaria. The sequence goes on along the minus strand of OX031010.1, from coordinate 172,604,692 downwards.
TTAAACAAAAATTATAGATTTTCCATATCACAACAAACTAATACATACACACTTTGGCCGTAACTTAACGTTGAATTCTATTTTCAACAGATTTGTCCGCAACAGAACAGAACGAGAAAGTAAAAACAAGCCACACATACAGACTTTCAATTAAACAGAAACAAAACAGCGGATTCGTAACAGAACAGAACGTACAAACTAATTCTGCCTTAACACAATGTTTAAACAAATTAAGTTGTTTGTGTAACATTATCACGTTCATTTGAACTTTTACAATAATCCATTACAATATCGGCTCGACAATCCTCATCGATGTTGGGCAACAAAACTTTGGCACCCAAAATAGTAACTAGAGCACCAAATATCACTAGACCTAAAGCAGGTAACTTCTCGCGACTTAATAGGGGGTTGGGATCCATTTGTATATAGGCCAAACCGGGTAAAATATAAGCTAAAGGTATGGCGGCTAAAAGACCCTGAGGGAAAAAGTTTTTCAAATATTATTTGTAGTATAAATTTTACAACAAAAACAAAACTTACATTTAATTCCAGCACCGAACCCAAGCACTCTGTCATGGGCGATAAAACAAAAGCACTGAATACAATGGCCAAGGTAATATTACGCGAGTATACATCCACCTCGGCACCCTTTTCCTGCTTCGGATCTTTTTCATTGGTCAGTTCGCTAATGGGCTCCTTAAGCACAAAACGATGTACCATGTGTCCCACGATCTAAAGTCAATTTAAAGTCTTCATAAGAATTATAATAAAAAAAAATTGAGAATTATTAATTATGTACCTCTCGCGACACAAAACATTCAATAGGAAAAGTCAATAGTATCGAAATAGAAAAGAGTACACGTGAAAAATTCATGAGATCATCATTCCAGCAGTAGTTCTCGAGTAGATCTCCTGAAATAAATAAAAACACAAAAACAACTTTAGAAAAAATGTTTAGCTACACGCGTCAACATTTAGGGCAAAATATTTTCCCTATTTAAAAAAAAAAATTTACTTAAATTGTAAATATATTTACTTGCTTTTTTAATATTTATCTTTACAATTTTGTATACTACTAGACTTGGACATTCAACATTAATTTTTTTAGATATATAATATAAATAGTGCGGTTGTTGCGTGTAGAATTAGTGGTGCGGCTTATCATTTTAAACGATAACAAAATGTGTGTGAAATAGCGACGGCATTTCTTTTAATGTATGTACAGTACAGATAACCACAAAAAATTATAAAACAAGAATAGTTATGGTCACGCTTAGCACATATTTGACACACTAGCTGTGTTCATTTACTAAAAATTTTTACGAATATGTTACAATTGTTACTGGAAAGTGTTCATTAACCCAAAAAATTTGCAAAAAGAGAGAGAAAAATTGAGAGACAAAAAAATTCTTGCAAATTTTTACTGGTAAAATTTTTACTTGCAAGAATTTTTGAAACAGCTGTTTCAAGTTTTTGTTTAGAAAACAAACTTTTCCAAAAGAAGTTTTAAATAAAGATATTTTGCAAAACTTATAAGTTAATGTTGATTTTTAAAATTATTAAAAATATTTATGCGATAAGAAATCATACTTTTTTTTAACTTAGGACAGATAATAACGAACTTGTTAAAAAAATCCCTTATGTATTTTGTTTTGCTTCTAACAGATCAGGTGTTGTTATTAGTACTGTGAGTATAATGGTTACCTAGATACCCGATACTTAACACTATTGCAGTATAATACCCCATTAGTTAAAAAATTTGTTTGCAAATTAAATTATTAACAAAATTAAAGATATTTATTAATTATAAAATAATTTGAGATATTCTCATTGTTTACTTTTTGACCGTCTTGTTTATTATGAAACAAACACCAGAGAAATGCATTTGGACCAAATAAAACGGCCATAAAGTGGATAATGAGAATTTCTAAAATTATTTTATAATTACCAACAATTTAACCCGCTACCTCGTTATCTTTCTTTCGTGGTCATATTTAAATGCCAAAGTTTATGTTTCTAAGTTTTAAAAAAAATTACCAACGTTATAGGTTCTCATTCACGCAGGACCCTGCACCTATAATTTTATGTTTCTAATATCTATTATAGCAAATTAAATTAAAAAAGTACCAGTTGTAGAACGAAAAAGTAAAACAAAGACATTAAATTTCCCGTATTTCACCAATTTTTATATTTTTTCTCCTTATTGAAATATAAAAGAATTCGTTATTGTAGTGAAAGCCTATACTTGAGAACGTATATTGTTAATAAAGTACCAAAAATATGTACAATTTTCAACCGTTAAATGTTTGAATTTCGAAAAACAAACAAATTTGTATTATTTGGATAAGTTATGAATGTAAAACAGTTTTTATTTCTATGTTTATTGGCTTTAATATTTCATTCCCACAAATAATTTTTGATGAAAAATTAATGGTTTAATTTTAATTCTTGTTTAGAACAAACTGAACTGCGATGCCAATTTCTGCTATTTGTACATAAAAGTTGATAGCTTTGTTTTTCCGGGCAAATTTTCCGAAATATGTGAATCGTTCTGAAAAACACTCTCAGTAAATAAATTATTCTTCGGACAAAAATATTATTCAGAAGCCATGGATGAATCCACTGTTAGTTTAGGAGTTATGAGGTAAGCGCATTTACTCGTTTTTACGGTATTTATCCCCTAAACATTCGAATTTCCAACAATTCCATCTTACCTAGCATTTACACATGAAAGTAGTTTCTTGCGAGTCGCAATGCACTTAATTTGTTCACTAACACACACACAACTTTCGTACTATTAGGCAATTTCTTCGATTTTTAGTGGATCGATTTAGCGAGAGACCAGTATCCGGTTCAAATTTCAACCGTGTAACTCAATGCGTTAAGGCTGTGCAAAGATTAATCTGTCAGTCAGTCCGTAACGATGAAATTTAATATACCTATATACACACATAGGTTATACATAGATTGTTAAATTAAATATTTTGTGTTGCCTTATAAATACTTTAATTGTTAACAAAGGGTTTTTTTTATCTTTTATTATTGATAAAAACTCGAATTCTTCTTTCACCTCCAAAATACAAAAAAAAAAAAAATCCAATTCATGATTCATTTTATTCAACATAAACAAATATAAATTAATAAAATCACATTATTTTTCCCGTAATGTATAAAATTTTCCAAGTCTTAGAATAATTAATGGGTACTCAAATATTCCTGTATATTCGTCACTATTTTAACTTGCAAATTTTGGCTGGCAAAGTTTTTATTTACTTTTAAGTATTTTTGAGAGCAATTTCTTTAAATTCCTACTTACTCTCTCTCTTTGCAAGTTTGTGGTTGCACAAACCTACTGTTGCACGCAGAGAAAAAATATGGTTGGGCATGGCAACGGCAACTTCACTTTGTTTATTGTAACAATATATTGTTGTCGTACACAAAATATTGGTATTTTTATTTAATATTAACAATATTATAGTTACTGCAAACATGTCAATATTAGAAATACGAAAACTTGTATCTGCAAATTATCGCAATTATAAATTTAAGTATGGTTCACTGAAAAATAATCAATTTTTTAACAACTAAAAATTTATATATTTGAAAAATATTGTATTCCTTACAACCATTTAATGATATTTAATAGCCATAACATGATAACTTTCTATATGTGTACTCATTATATGTTTAAGATGCAAACAAAATATCTTTGCTCTAATAATATTTTGTTATCGCCATTTGTAAAATAATTTTGCATCGTCGTTTGTTTTACATACGCCTATCGAATTATTTGTTATTATATAAAAAAAAACCAAGTTTAAAATTAAACAAATAAAGAAATTGCACGTACATTAAAAAATAATTGTAGTGTCACAAAAATAAAATATCAATGCTAAAAAAATTTCAATATTGTTTGAAAATGTTGCCAAAATATTGACCATTGTTATGTGTTATTTAAGAAAAAAAAAAATAAAAATTCAATAAAATAATTTATAAATAATTGCGACCTACGATAAAAATAGGTTAAATATATTATCGGGCCTGTTCTTAAAATCATGTGATTTCAAATCATATGTCCTTTCAAAATCACACGTGTGATTTTGTGGTGTTCTGTAAATCACACCGTTTTTGTGTTTTTAGGTGTGATTTTCAATTGTCGAAAGCACAAGCAAACCCAAGTTTTTAACACCCGCTTGTTCTACAAAGGCGTATCTGATTTTTTTAACGCTTTTTATGTTATTTTCCGATAATTTGTTTTTTTTAACCGATTTGGCGATATCAAGTTGGTTTGAGGGCTTGTTTCAAATTTTGCAATTTTTCGTGAATTTTAGCCATGTTGGCGATAGAAGCGATTTGTTCCTGTAAGTTTTCTGATTCTTTACAGCTTTAAAGATTTATAATAAATAGAAGACTCTGCTATCTTGCCTCTGTTAGCAAATTTTTGCGAATTTGCCCCCAACTTAGCAATTTTTACCGAATTTTTGCCATTCCTTACTGTTTAAGGAACTTTTAATCGCGGATATAAGCGATTTTTTCCTGTGATTCTTCAAAGCTTTTAAGATTTGTTATAAATATTAGACTTTGTTATCATGCCGCTGTTAGCAAATTAGCGATCTTTTATTCAACTAAAAAACAATCCTGAAATTACAACAGAAGTCACAAAAGCAAATTTAATTTTTGTACTGTCGTCGAATTTTCTTAATTTTAAATGATTTGTTATAAATAAAATAGCGTATTGCATTATCAAATTAATAAACAACACATTGAATATTTTATTAAGTAATTTATTATGACGTTCATCTTACAATAGTCGCAAAAATATCAAAATGATTTTAAAAAGTTATGTACGTAGCTGATCGTTTTGAAATCACAAAATAATTTTTCCCAGACCACCTTTCTTGTGGTTTCAAATCACTTTGATAAAATGTGATTTTCAGAACAGGCCTGTATGTTTAAAGTTGCTTCATATTATGTTGTGAAATATCTGTAACAGTTTAACGTTAAGGTCGCCAGAAAGTAAATAAGCATAAAGATATACATATGTATTCAAAATATTTTTCGGTTTTAGATTTACTCTACATATTATTATAATTAATATGATAATAATATGATTACTTCCTGACTTATTATGATTGACATGATAATAATATGATTTCTTCTCACTTCAGATTATTAACATGAATATACTATGATTACATTAAAATATAATATGCTGTAATAAAAACAAATTAGAATTAAGGGAAAAATATTATGATGTAATATTACGAATATATTTGGTAATAATATGATTTTAAAATAATCGTAATATGTTAACTACAATCATGAATCTTATCATAATATGATGCTCTTAGCATATGTTTACCACAACCAGGTTTTCTCTTTGCGTGTGGGATCTGACAATTCTTAAATTGTACCGTCTCAATGACAAAAAATGTACCAAATTGATATAAACTGTACCAAAATTTCGCTATAAAATAAAAAAGCATACGTAGCAATTCATAACACTTTTTTATTTAATAAAAATAATAACAAAACATGTAAAAATGTATAGTCGGTCAAGTTTGACTATTCGATACCCTACACCACAGTAAATAAAGAAAATTTTTCGAAAGTGTACTCCAGACCAGACAGAACAAAATTTTATTAGGAAGTAAAAATTCATATGAAAGTTCTTTGTGCTGAATATTATTAAGATATCTTCATCTTTATGAGATATGTTTGCCCTTAAGTCATTTTATGAAGGGCGCTTATAAATGACCTATGAATAATATTGGACCTACCCGCACAACATTTTTCATGACATAGTAGCTATCGTAAAAGTTATTGTAGCCAATTTTTATGTCAATACCAACATTTATACGGAAGTTATGGCATTAAAAAATATTTTCGGGAGTAGTATTTGTATGGGAGCTATCGTCATATATGGACCGATTCCAATAAAATTAGGTGAGATGATTTAGTTTGCAATAACTTAAGTTTGACCTTAATTTATTCTATTCAGTGCCCATGTTCTGTAACTCCCGCGGCGATAAACTTTTCGATTGAAATGTGAGAAATGAAACAAAAATGCCATAAATTGAAACAAACAGCTGTTTTTCTCACTTAACTGCGTCTGTAACATTGTTGGCGAGTAATAGCTATCACGCAAGGAAATTTCTCGCCAATATACTGAAAAAGTGTGCCTATAAAATTTTTGTGAGAAAGTGCCCGCTTTAAACTGTCAAATAAACTCACTCGTAAAAACGGGATGAGAAAAATTTTAAACACTAAAAAATAAATTAAAAATGCAAAAGGTAATAAACATTAACACGGAAGAGATAAGTATTATGTTCTTGGCAGATTTTTTCATTGTTTAATTATTTTGCTTTTAACATTTTTTAAAAATATACGAATGTTTTCAAAGCAATTTGTTCATCAGCAAACATTAAAGTCGCACTCTACATGTTTTGGAATAGCCGACGGTTGTTTTTTGCGCTGCCGTCGTTGAAAATTTTTCCGTTTTGGTCGCCGGCAACTAGCCTAGCTAGTATGACTAGCGTTCTCAACATCTGCATTTTCTAATCGGCTTCGAGTGGAATTTTATAACATTTATAACGTAACGACGTAATCCCTTTTGATAGTTTTCGACATGAGTTACAGACACACTTTTTTCTCACTTTTCAAGAAACGATGGAATATTTTGTTTCACATGTTTTCGATGCGAGATGTTCTCACCAAAGCTACAGAACATGCGTACAGGAAAGAAGTTTGTATGGTGGCTATGTGAAATTATTAACCGATTCTCACCATTTCCAGTAGGCTTTGTCCATATGAATTTAAACTTATGTACAAAATTTCATCAAATTACATTAAAAGTTGCGACCTGTACTTTGCACACAAGGTTACATGGACATAAAACGTGCCAGTGTGACAGCCGCCTGGACTGAAGGACGTCGTTAAATCGACTCAGAAAGTGATATTAAGTCGATCGGTATACTAAAAGGTGGGTCAAAACCAGTATTTTTTAGTGTTACACACATCGGCGTAAACGCATGAAGATCCTCTTCACATTTGTGGTGTGGAAATACAAAATAAAAAAGAAGTAAACATTTCTCTATTTCTATTTTTTCAAGGGTTGACAAAAGTGTAGACCCACCAAAATAATCAAAAAAAAAAATGGCGATTTGAAGACCTAAAAGACATGATAAAACTACGTGGGTATTTTTTAAATTGTACCAAAAAGGAAGGATTGTAGCAGTGTACCAATAAAGTTTCGATTGTACAAAATTGGATACAATTGTAACACAAATCCCATCAGTGATTTAACAGTTAACACGTACATTTTTCTTTTTGCTATTTCATTTCATTGAACCCTGAAAGTTACTCTTTATTTTAGTACGCTAAGGTTATTCTTCGTCGAATCGACGAGCTATTTAAAAAAAATTCTAGCGGAACGATTTTTAAAGTAAACAAAATCAACAAAAAACATTTAGTTAAGCATTTTATTAAAAAATAAAATAAACCATAAAAAATAAAAGTTTTCTTCTCACTCAAAATTTGATACGAATTTTAGGCCCTAATCATGTAAAACGCAACGCAACGCCAAAGAATAACATTGAAAGCACAAACAATGTCAAAAATATTTTGTAATTTTGTTGTTGCTTGCTACAGAAATTCACATTGCGTTTTACAATTTTAAACGCTCCATTGCTTGTGGCGTTGAAATTTTTAAAACGGTACATGAATTTCTGTAGAAAGCAATAACAAAAATTACCAAATATTTTTGACATTGTTTGTGCTTTCAATGTTATTCTTTGGCGTTGCGTTGCGTTTTACATGATTAGGGCCTTAATTCTTTTTGTCTTTTTGTTTTAAAAGTTATTGGAAATTATTTCTTTTTTTTTTTTATAAGCAACTTTATTATATTCAATATTTTTTATTTTTTTAATTTATTCTATGAGTTAAATTTCAGTTATGTATTTAATAAAGTTTTTTGTAATAGTTCTATTCCTTAAATTTTTAGGAATGACTTTATACAAAAAACTTTATAAAATACATAACTGAAATTTAACTCATAGAATAAATTCGAAAAATAAAAAAAATATTGAATATAATAAAGTTGCTTATTAAAAAAAAGAAATAATTCCCAATATCTGTTTGTTAAAATAGTTGAGTTAAATACATTCAATTTATAAAGTATCACTATTCAGTATGACACAAAGAATGCTGACGAAGGCCGTAGCGGGCCAGAAAATGCATAACATTCTGCTGGTGTCTAATAATTGTAAATTTTTCTGTACATACAATATACTGCATTGCTATCCAACGGAAAGCTAAGGTAAAATGTAACAAGAAGATACAAGATAATAGTCTGGTAGTGTATAGTCATGCCTAAAAATTTAAGGAATAGAACTATTAAAAAAAACTTTATAAAATACATAACTGAAATTTAACTCATAGAATAAATTCGAAAAATAAAAAATTATTGAACTTAAAAGTTATTCTTTTTTTTAAAGCTTTCGTCATCAGTTAACGTTGTTGAAAAAAGGGGATAATTTAAATACACATAAAAAAGTTACATGATAAAGTGTAAATAAGCTTCGTCGATTCCGAACAGTAACCAGCCAGGGTTAATATAACGTTTGTTTCATCAAATAGTATTGTTTTACAAATGCTTATTGTCTGCCCTTGCTGGTAATATTTTTGTAAATTAAAAATATAACTTAATAGCACTCTGGGTAGTAAAGTACCCTTGTATACCTTGTTACTCTTATTAAAGTAGTTAGCGAACTAACATTTGCATTACCGTAACAACGAAATGTATTAAACTCTTATTTACATACTACACTACGGTTGAAAAATCACACCAAAACCTTTAGTAAGCACGTGTGTTAAATCTACCAGAATAAAACAGGGAGCTAATTCTGGCAGTCGTGATCGAATAAAGCAATTTTATTTCAAATTATTTAAGTCGATACTAAACGAATCGAAATAATTTGTTCAGTGTTGTTTAGCATTTATTTGAGTTTTCACAACAATGAAAAAATAATTTTGATTCATTCAGTATCGACTAAAAGAATTAGAAATTAAATTGCTTTCAAATCGAAAAAGTATTCGATCACGACTGCCAGAGTTAGGCCCCAGTTGACGAAACTTTTTCTCTCTATTTCTCTCTCTCAACAGATTTGTTAGTTAACAATACATACGCAAAGACACTTACGATAGTAATAAATCGTATTAAATAAAACAGAGTTGTAGACTTGTACAAATGGTGAAAAGCGCTTATATTTTCTGGCTTAAGTTTAACATAAATTTTTTACTTAATATTTAGCTGCATTTGATGAAAAAAATACGGTAATAGACAGATAAATTATAGCTGCACTTTTAAATTGGCCACAAATAAATAAATAAATAATTTCTTTACTACTCGTACTTATTTTAAAACAGTACTAAAGGCCTCGTTAGCCAAAGGTTGCTGTCACCGTAATGTACCGTACCGTGTGGATTGAACGTTTGTGTACTTATAGAATATTTAAAAACGTTTCATATGTAGTTTACATACAATATGAACCATTAGGATATATAAAACAACACACACAGTGATGGGAAAAAGAACAAAAAAAAAAAAATACCCCCCATTCCATTTAGCATACAAGCAGCCCATCACAGCTTTACACATGTCACGTAGCAGCGAGATGAAATTTTATTTTATACAGATTAAGACGTGTCACAAGCGTGGCCTTTAAATTCGGTAAGAACTTGCATTTTTTTTTCCAACTAACAAAACGGATCAGCTGCTGCATTATGAGACGTGGACCTTAAATTCCAATTGCAGTATTTAAAAAAAGCTAAATTGGATTTGAAATCTGTTTTAAGGAAAGTTTAATGGAAATTAAGTTTTAAGATACAGTAACAGTAAAAACAAAAAATAGGTTCAAATTCTAGAGCAAAAACAATTAAAGAAATATCCTCAAGGCCGCGTTAGCCGACCGTAAATGTACAAATGTAAATGTAATGTAAACAGCTGATCGTTTCTGTTATATGGAAAGCAATACAAATGCTTAACTGACTGTAATGTCACTTAACTGTAACGTGCCAACCTGTAGAAAATGGAATTTCATTACGAGGTTACGTGACAGTTGTAGACAGTGATGGGCTGCTTGTAGTTTAAATGGAATGCGGGACAATTCACTCTTTTTCTTTGGTACTTTTTTCAGTAATAATATTTGTGGAATTTTGACAAAATAATTTACAAATATATTATACAAATATATATTTTTATTATCATTTATATGAATATATGTTTAGATGTATAAAATAAAAAATGCATACGTATGCACAAGCAATAAAAACCGTGGTTTTTATTGGTATCAAAATCAAGTTTTGTGTAAGCACATTTTCAAAATAATGTAAGTAAACATGTATGTATGTGCTATAATACCTATTTATTTATTCTATAATATAAACAACAAATTAAAAGATTTTGTTTGTTGTGCTTAATTCCCTTTTTAAATAATTGATAAAAAATACTGAAATTTATTGTTGGAGGATAAGCTGTTCCTATGCGCATTTCACTGGTTGCTTAGGCCAGATCATCAGGAAACGTTCTCCTAAATAGTTTTAGAAAAGCCAAAGCTATCAGCAAACAAATGAGAATTACCTCGACGTTTTAATTATGGTCTTTAGAATTTTTGACTGAAGTTGAAGACTCAATTCTGTTTCATCATTAAGAGTCAACTTTAATTAAAAACGGTGGAATCTACAAGTGAAACACTTTCTACTATTTGCTACAATGAAGTACATATTTCAATGTGAATACAAAGAAAATATGATAAGATTGGCTGCAAAAAAATTAATTTTTCTCTTTATTTTCCTGAAGGCTAAAATATTTTTGGCTAACTATGTGAAACATTGCCAGGATATCACACGATTTGTTTGGTGCCTCATCTACAAATCCTCGGTCGACCTAGAAGAGCTTCCAAAATTCACTCTAGAGTATATTGGTCTCCAACAGTAAAACGTCGTGAGTTTTTTTTATGGTACTCTACCAGTAAATCTTGAGTTTTTCCTTGGTTCTCCACCAGCTAAAATACGTTAAAATTTCTAGGCTATAAACGATTGCATATGGTTAAATCGGTAGTGTTATGCGAGAAGTATTACGAATGAAGTAAGAAAATGAAAGCTTAGAAATAAGATTTGATAATTTTTTAAACTACAGGGTGGCGCAGAATGATTTATGTATATGTTTTGAATACTTTATAACTTTTTTTTAATTATTTAGTCAATTCACAAGGTATCCTAACATGTCATATTGTCAAAATGTCCTAATATTTCACAATGGTTTAAAAATATTGTTGTACGGCTCAGCCGCTCAGCGCTGGACTTTTCTGATTAATTACGACAGCACAATAAACACAGCAAGCAACGTTCTATTTATTTAAGACACTTTTTGTTAACAAACCAACAACAATATTTTTAAACCATTGTGAAATATTAGGACATTTTGACAACATGTTAGGATACCTTGTGAATTGACTAATTATGTTTTCTTTGTTTTTGTGAAGAAGACTTGGGGAATTATACAATTGACGTCGCGACATTTTATTTTATTTTTCCAACCAACAATCCATAAGTTGACACTAGAGCTTCCACTCGGGACTGGTTTTTCTGAATCCCGGGATTAGGGGATGAAGAAAATATTTTGGGATTTTCGAGATATTTTGAATCACGGGATTTTTAAAATTTTTTCGAGATTTTTCGGGATTTTTTTTTAATTTTTTTTTTATTTATACCCAATATATAAAACTATTTGAAAAACAACTTAATTTTCCAGTAAAAATACATATTTCAAAAAAAAAAATTTAATAAAAACAAACTAAAATTATAAATTGATCACAATTCATAAAGATCATGTATTAAAAGACGTAACAAAAAATATAAAAATCTTATTTTTATCCACATTTTTAAAAATGAATTTAAAGATTGTCCAAATATATTTTCAAGTTTTCTAAATGTATTTTGAAATTGTCCAAATAACATTTAAAACTTTCAAATACAATTTAAAACTTTCCATATGTATTTTTAAATTGTCCATATGTATTTCAAAAATATACGTGCTAACCTTGACAAGTCCTTGAGTTCGCTGTTAATTTTCCTAGATTTTAGTAAAGCATTTGACTCAATATGTCACAGACTTTTATGCACCAAACTTCAAAATAACTTTAATTTTGATTCGTCTTCGTGTCGTTTGGTTCGGTCGTTCCTTAATGGCAAACTTCAACATGTTGAGTCTGGAGGTAGAAAATCATGTGTTCAGGAGGTTGTTAGAGGGGTACCACAGGGATCTATTTTAGGACCTCTTTTATTTACAATATACTTGGAAGATATTTATAGCGCTATAAAGTTCTGCAAGTGTTATACATACGCGGATGATATTAAACTACTAGCTAATGACTCTACCTTTGGTACAAATTATCTTGAGTCGAATGTGAATATTGACCTTAAACTCATTGCAGAATGGGCAGAAACTAACTATTTAAATCTGAATCCTAATAAGACTAAAGCCATGTACTTTTCTAATAAAGTAGTTCTGCCTTTAACAAGTATACAGTTTGTATCTCATCACAAGACTTCAGGTATTTATATAGACACACAATTGGATTTTTCCTATCAGATAAATTTTATAATATCGAGAATATCTTTTACTCTAAAAAAACTCTATTGTGTGGTTTTTACCTTCCAAAACATATAAGGAAAAGGGTGGCATTGTCTTTATGTCTTCCTTTGTTTCTTTACGGGCTGGAGGTTTTTTCGGGAATTTCCCAGCAAAATTTTACGAAACTTAAACTTTGTTTTAATCGTATAGTTAGATATATCTGTCGTCTAGGGTATAGAGAACACATTGCTGGTCATGTGCTAACTATATTAGGTTCTGACTTTCAGAGCTTTATTAATTTACGATTAATGCTTCAATGTTATAAAATTGTAAAGTATTGCGAACCTTCTTATCTTTTTGAAAAGGTTAATTTTGGAAGGTCGTCTAGAACCAACAGTATTATTTGTCCAAACCATTCTACCTTGTATATGGCAAGGTCTTTCCTAGTTAGAGTTGCGAGAATATGGAACAACTGCCTTCCAAATAATGAGAGGAATTTTACTAAATCTATTAAGGAATTTAAGAAGACTGTAAAGCAATATTTGTAACGTTTTGTATTTGCTGTTACTAACTCAACAAAGAACTGCTAATTATATAAGCAATTTATAACATATGATTAGCTTCAATAGTTGTGCAAAAAGGGGGGCAACTATAGAAATACTTTCTGTTTTAAGAAATTGTATAATATTTTTAAAAAATGAAATTATTTTATAAAATTTATAATGTATAGTCATAGTGAATTTCTAGATTAATTCGGCCTTATAGGCTTGTAATCAATTTGAATTTTTAATAAATAAATAAATAAATGTGTTTCAAAATTTTACAAATGTAGCTCAAAATTTACTAAATGTTTTTTAAAATTGTCCAGATGTACTTTAAAAATACAAGCGGGTAATTTCAAAAAAAAAAAAAAATTTAAAAATTCAGTTGGTCAAATTTTAACATACATTTGGATAATTTTAAAATACATTTGAAAAGTTTTTAAAATACATCTGACAATTTTTAAAATACATTTGAAAATTCTTAAAATACATTTGATGTTTACAATTAGATGTATTCCAAACTTTTAAAAGGCGCGTACTTAATAAAAAGTTCAAGTAGCTTCTTAAGAATATTAAAGCATCCAATGTTGTATCCGCCAAACGCGAACGAATTTTGTTGTTAAGATATGATGCAGTTGCAAAACATCTTTCCCACTCAACACTCGTTAATAGAATTGTTTGTTAATATATAAAATTTAAATTTATATACGCGTACAAAAAAATATTTTTACAAATTATTGAAAAAATTTAAAAATAATATAAAAAAAAATCGGGATCCCGAAAATACCGGGATTAAACATCAGAAGTCCCGGGAATCGGGATTCACCTTATACCGAAAATCCCGGTATTCCCGGACCGGGATTTTCCGATTGGAAGCCCTAGTTGACACAGCATGCAGCCCCAGCGTCAATCATAGACGATTGACTAAAATCGAAAGAGGGAGAACAAACCTTCCTCAGCTGTAAAAAAATCTTACTTTATGATTGTGTTAGTAAGAAATCCGAATTTTAAGAGATAATTTTATGTTTTGTTTTGAGCGAGTTTTGATATTATGGCATCAACGATTAACAATCAGGGTTTAGGCTGCGGAAAACCAAAGAGCGGTGTATCGTCCAAAAAATTATTCTTTCGGAATCATTTTATTTTGGAAATGACGTTGGAGTTTCAATCTTTCTCAACGGACACTGTCGTAAAATTTTGTTTGGTCAGCTATGAAAACTATTCAACATTGTTCTTTCAACAAGATGGAGCCAGCGTGCATACGTAGTACAGGTGCCAAGCCATTATTGCTGGCTTCCACGTTCATGGGACTTAACAGCTCCTGAGAGTAAACAAGTCAAGTACCATCCCCCAACTTAAAAGCAACACTCGAAATGAAATCATTGCCATTATATCTGAAATTTGACAAAAAGTTTTGGAAAATGTGTAGAAACGGCACGGCTTGTATGCGTAAAGCAGAAAGGGTCACCACGTTCAGGATATCATTTTTCAAAGCCAATACAGAATTTTAAAATTTACAATTAATGAGAGATAGCAGCAGAACAACATAGTGCTGAAAAAATACTCGTAATTTCATGGTTTTTTAAACAAGGACATTCTACGTAAGTCATGCAATTTGGAGTAAGAGTTTGTCAGCTTATTAAATAACAAAAGCAAAAAAGTTTGTTTTTCTTGACAGCTATCGAAATACTAAAAAAGTGTTTATGTTTACAATGTAGCACCAGTTTGTGCTCATCAGGACACGTAGAAGGATTACTTTTATATCCGGATTTAGATCTTTTTTTCAACAAGAGCTGCTTGTCTGAGGCTACATTTAAAGATCTAGTGTTCATGAATGGAAATACTTGTTTTGCTGATTAGTTGTTTTTTTTATGTATGTTTAAATGTGTTTGTGTATGTATTTGGTATTTAAAATAGATGTAAAGAAGTTTTGTGTATTATAAATAATTCAAAGCATTTATTTTGCCCAATCGTGCGTATATCGGATCAGTCACCAACGAATTTTGTTTTAAAGTTCAATTTGCTGTAGCTGTTTTTTGTAAAGAGATAATAGTGTTAAAGTGATTTTTGATTTCTCTGTAAGTTCTTACAAGTTAGAAAGAACAGTCGGCCAAGCCGGTACAATGTAATACCCTACATCACAATATTTTAAAAAACATTTTCAAACGTGTAACCTATTTGGGATCCCACTAGAACACAGTAATGCCATGAGTTAAAAATTGTATATAAAAGTTACTTGGGCTGAATAAAATCTAGATTTCAACATCTAAATGACAGTTGCGATTTATATCCCACTGATCGTCAATTCTGGACCTATCATCACAAAACTTTGCTTTGCCATAAAAGTTATACATTTTGATTAAAGTTATGTCATTGAAAGCTTATTTCAGAAGTTATATTTGTATGGGAGCTATGGTTGAATATGGATCGATTCGATTGCGTAAGGTGATTTAGGTTGCAAAAATATATTTTTGGTACGAATTAAATTTAAATAGCAACATAGCAAAATAGTTTAAAGACACAAAGACTCTATTCCGTAAAGAAGTTTGTATGATAGATGTGGAAAATATTGTTACGAATACCTGCCTACTCGTTGGTGGATCTGAACCAATGGGTAACAAACAATGCGTTTACCCACCGTCCCCTAGTTTGAGAACAACTTGAGTGCATAGTCCCCTTGTTAAGAAGCTGTATATATATAACTTCCGCTGCTAACAAATGTACGCTAGCATTATCTGTGGAGTAGTAACAGCACCTAGCAATGATATCCCTCAGGACAAACTATCCCACAAGTGGTACAAATAAGCCCGCAGCTTTGGCTAGTAAAACACAACCACCAAGTGATCACTAAAAGTATTTTTGAAACGGAAAAGCGAAACTCCTGAAAAACATAAAGCATTACCCGTAAGAAGCATACTAATGGAGGCCTCAACCAATGGTCAGTCCGATGCCAATTTACTGATTCCCGTGGTACAAGATAGGATCTCTGGTTAGGCGCAATCGCAAGAGTTCGTAAAGATCTCTTCACATCTGTCACTGACTGCATCAGATATCTCCGGAGGATGTAACACCAGAAGGAGCCTAAATAAAAATGTTCGTGCCAAATTTCATTAAATTATATGTACTAAAAATTGCGACTGAAAATTTTGAGCACGAGAATTACATGGACAGCCATCCGGCTAGCCCTCTGAACGGACAGAGATCGTTAAATCGATTCAGAAAGTGATACTCAGTCGATCGGTATACTATAAAACTTCTATGTGTTGTATACACCCACCTATGATGGTGTAGGGTATACAAAACACTGTGAAGTAAACATTGTTTCCAGTATGCCATTCACAAAAGATATTTACTACACAGAAAAAAATGTTTGCAAAACATCCCAATAAAAATTTTTCCTATTTTGCGAAGAACTAATGTTACATTTTAATAATGCGCTACGCAGTAAGACATACAGTGATGCAGTAAGGTAAGTGAACGAACTCTTAATTTATAAAAAAATATATATAAAATTTGAAGAGCTACGACTTTCCCTCACTTCGAAGCAGGCTTGTAAGGCAGCATAAAAATTAATAACGGTAACAACAACATCAGTGTGCAAAGCTGATCGTTACATTCTCCAATTTTTATATGCCCCAAATGAAGCGCTTTCTGTGTCAAAAATTTATTGCTTAAAAGTTGGAACTCGCATTATGAAACTCATGTCTTCCGTAAGCGATATGGTAAGCGAAACTTTTACGTTTCTCCCTTACAAACCTGCTTCGTTGGAAGCTCCATTTTTTATTGGGATTGTTCGATTAAATAATTAATTGGTGTACATTAATTTTTTTGTTTGCTGCAATAAATATTTTTAATCAAAACAAACACATAATTTTAAATGTTTGTGTGTATCTTGTGTATTTGTCAGTTTATGCAATTCATTTTTTAATTGACTAAATTTATATGGCACAAGCATTTAACCCCATACTTCGTTAGCGTCTCCTTTTTTTCATGGACATGTTTTTACGCCAAAGTTTATGTTTCTAGGTTTTAACCAGCTACTTTGTACTAGGTACGATTTTCACCTCTTAAACGTTCGAATTTCGAAAATGCACCAAATTTGTATTTATTTTTTCAACTTTTATTGGTGTAATTGCGTGGCAAAAAAGTTTTAAAATACAGGTTCCCGTTTACTCCCCAAAAGGGTCGAATTCAAAAAACTACCAGACACCTATCCGCTTATTTTTTTAATGAACATGAGGTTAGGGAATTTACCCGTTTTTAGCTTTTTTAACCTCTAACCATAAAAATTTCCAAAACTCCCATCCTAGGGAATCGATTTAGCGAGGAGCCAACCTCCTGGGCAAATTTCAACATTTTAGCTTCAGGCGTTTAGGACGTGCGATGATGAATCAGTCAGTAACTTTACATTTTTATATTATATAGGTAGATGAAGAAAAATGTTTTGAAAAAAAAAATAACAGAATTAGGTACGATTTCGCCCCTTTCGAATTCGAACGTTCGAATTTCGAAGCGCATCAAACGTGTATTTGTATAAGTTACGAATGTGATATAATTTTAATTTTAATGTTTATTGGTTTAAAAGATAGATGGTATAGCAAAAAAGTTTTAAAATACAGGTTTTACCCGTTTACTTCCCAAAAAGGATGAATTTCAAAAAAGTACCAGGCACCTGTTTTGTAAAAAACGTACCAAAAATAGTTACGCTTTTTACCCCTTAAACGTCCGAATTTCGAAAAAGTATCAAATTCGTATTTGGATTTTTTAGATAAGTTTCAAATATGATATAACCCTTATTTCTATGTTTATGGGTTTAAAAGATAGATGTGTGACAAAAAGTACCAAAATACAGGTTTTACCCGTTTACTCCGTTAAAAAGCTGAAGTTCCAAAAATACCAGACACCTGTCCGCTCATTTTTCTAAAGAACAACGATAAGTATTAATTTTTTTTTTTATCTCTTTTAGTTTTGGATACCGAATTTAACCGTTTTACCCTTTTTTACCCCCTTAACATTCGAATTTCCAAAAATTCCGTCATAGTGGATCGATTTGGGGAGAGACCAACCCCTGGTCCAAATTTCAAGTTTTTAGCTTCAGGCGTTTAGGCTGTGCGATGATGAATTAGTCAGTCTGTCAGTAACGTTACAATTTTATATATATAGATGACTCGAAAATACAAATCCGTTAATTGATATGATCAATTCTTTTGCAGGGGCAAAATAAGTAAAAAATTATAATTCTCTGAACGAATTGTTAATGAAAGTCGATTATGTATTTTTTCTGTGTACATATTTTCGTTAAAATATTGAGAGTTAATTTATTTATATAACGGATTGCCTTATAAAGGAAATTCAAAATGGTAACGACACTATACAAAATACGTATAGCAAATTTTAATTTTGACCAAAAGCATTTTAGGAGAGACAATTAAGTTTTTGATTGTTGCTTGAAATAAATATGAGAAATAAATATATGAAATAAAAATACTTGATAAATATTACAAACATTTCACACTTTCTAAAATTTTTTGTTGTAATGAACCCCACTGTTTTAGTATAGAATACATTTTTTATCAAAGACACATAAATTACTATATTGTTTCTATTTCTATTGGAATGGTTTCCGTTTTCCTTGTTTTTTTTTTTGCACACTCGTAAAACATACATCCATGCTCACATACATCCATTAATACATACATACATACCCTGTGATAGCGCTTTAAATGTCGAATAGCCAGCAATGCCAAATAGTGCTGCAACCGTCCAGGCAAATCCAATTGATATATGAGTTACCTTTTCCCAACGCTCCATGGTGGCGTTACGCATTGATTGATAAACAAGAAATGTATTGTGATGGCACATGAATGCTTTAATAGAAAAAAGAGGAAATGCGAAAAACAATAGATAAATGGCAAATTAATAATGGGTGTTTAATAAAAATTTAAATTTTAGCTAAAATTTTTAAGGTTTCATGTATAAAAAAGAATATAATAAAATCAACGACACTACACCCGTTATAATCTCTCATATACGAAAAACAAATTCATACATTTTTGTGGAATACTTAAATAATCGATGGTTCAGATGCTCTAAAAAGTACAATATTACGCTTATTGAATACGTATTTTATTAATATTTATGTACATATTTCATTGGAAATAAATTTAATGTGGAGAAGAATCTTTTTATTCTATAAACGAATCGTACAGATTTATTTACTGTGGCTTCCATTCGGGTAGAAAATACGGAGAAAAATATCTTATACATTTTTTAATTTCTGGAAATTTTAAAGCGGAAAATTTCAAGAATGTACTGCGGTACTTACTACCACACTCACAATATTATTATTAACGGACTGTAGGTTATTCAAGAAGTATTCCATTCAGTCATTTTTAATTAAATAAACATTTAAAATTCCAAGCCAATTTATTTTAAACTGATTCTAACATTTAATCAAAAAACTAAGTACACATTAATACGGATTTTCGGTTGCATTTAATATTGTCAGTTGATTAAGTAAAAGTATTCTGTATTTAAAATTTAATGAAAATTAAATTTAAAACAACTGTAAATTTACTTAAAACATGATCTACTTATTTTTCATTTATTTTTAATGAAAAGTTCATTTAATTTTTACTGTCAAAAATTCAACTGCGAATTCTGTAAAAACAAATGAATTTTCAGTTATTTTATATAATTTAACTATCAAAAAAATAACCGACAAATTTAATAAAAAAATGAATTTTCAGTTATTTTATATAATTTACTACCAAAAAATTTATTTATAGTTATCTATTTATAGATCTGTGGCAAAAAGTAAAAGTAAAAAACGATTTGCTTGTTTTCTATAGAAAATTCCCATATTCTATTTGTTCAAATTATTTAGTTAAATACATAAAATTTTTAAAGTAAAATAATTACGAATACCATATCGGGCATGATGCTGGTGTCATATAATTGAAAGTTCTTCTGTAAACAAAGTGGTCCGTACAACAAAAGTACAACAAACATGTATAACGGGGTAAATAAATAAAAATAAATATTCCCTCTCTCTCTCTGTCATTAGAATAACAAGCGGACAGGTGTCTGGTGTTTTTTAGAAATTCGAGCAAAACCTGTATTATATAAAATTACTGAATTACATAAAATAACTGAAAAATCATTTGTTTTTACGGAATTTGTCAGTTATTTTTTGATAGTTAATTTTAATAAAATAACTGAAAATTCATTTGTTTTTACGGAATTCGCAGTTGAATTTTTGACAGTAAAAATTAAATGAACTTTTCTTTAAAAGTAAATGAAAAATAAGTAGACCGTTTTTTAACTGAATATTTATTTATTTTATATTACAATTTCAGTTAATTTTACGTACAGAATATTGTGAGTGCAGCTTTTAAATGTCAACAGAAAGAGCGCAACATGTTGAACCGAACTTTATATTCGTTTTGTTTACCTTGCCTTTACACATGCAAGTAATTACTTGCAAGTAGTGTATATGTATTATCAACGAAAATTTCGAAGAAATATCCGAAAGTCTTGCAAGTAGCTTGAGTGTTTACACAGTCAATTGGAAGTTTTTTCAAATTTTTCAAATGCTCTCGAAGCGAAAACATCTTATGAAAAAAGCTTTATTTTTGGATTAAAAGAATATTATAATATTAAATTTATCACGAAATTAATTAATAATTTCTTCTTTATTTTATTTTTGGTCCATCTTGATGAAAAACTTATGTTTATTTCTAATATATGTGAATCCAGTATTGCCGTAGTTGCCGATATAAATAAAAAAAATTCTGAGAAAATATTTTGATTAAAATTTTTTTTTAAATGCTTGCAATTTATGTTTCAAAATACCATGGAGATATGTTGCTGTATAGTAGTGTTTTTGTTTTGTTTTTATTATTTTTATAAATACACAGAAATCAGATAAAAGTATAATTTTTATTTTACTAAGTACTAGTAAATTGATACAAAAGGCATCCACGGTAACACTGTTTCTTTATTTGTCATTTTACTTGCTGCAAGTGTCAAATATTTACTTGCAAGCAAATTCTCTTGCAAGTTGGCCTGCAAGTACGAAAAATGTGATGTTGTTAGTAAAAATGTGTGAGTGTATTGAGTTTAACGAACTTGAACTTGCATATGTAAACGCTGGGTTAGAAAGGATCCAATTTTTAATATCATTTCAGAAACTCTTTAAATCTTGCCGATTTATTAACAGCGTCAAAAAAGGAAAACGTCTGACTTTCGTCAAAATTTAAAAACTACTGTATGTATCCAAAATGGATCAAAAGTAGAGATTTTTTTATTCCCGCACTTTTTGGATTCCCGGATCAAATTCCCGGGATTCCCGCCCAGAATTAGTTTTCTTTATTTATTAACTTATTTCTCCAATGAAACTAATATTTCTTACTGGCTCTAACGCTTAAAACAATTAAATCTAGTATCTATTATATAATAAAAACGTAACAAATTTAAGATTAAAATTATTTTAAGACAATTTAGTGGTTATTTTTATGCCAATCGGATCATATAAATCAATACACGAATATACATTGTCAAATTCAGAGCTCATTTGCATAATAAGAATGAAAGTATTAAAGTCTTACCGTAGGAATACAATTGCACCGTATGAACGCAGTAGCGTAGGACGTAGATGCGTTGTCAAATAAAAAGTTGTGATATTTAATACAAAGGCACACAATAGTTGGCGCAAACATAAAAGCGTATCTACATCGTACGTCGACATATATAGATCTTATTCTATTTCATAAGCCGGTTACAGCCGTATTGTCATATAAAATGAAAAATGAATAATTTTTGTGTTTTCAAATTGAATATTTGAAAACAAATAAAAAGAAAGAAAAAACTAACAACAATTTCAATAAATTTGGATTTTTCTTACATATACTATTTTCAAAGGAAAACAAAGTACGTCTACGATGGAATTGTGCGTAAATAGAGCGTGTTTTAAGAAATTTACGGCGTTACGTCTTACGTTCTTACGACGTACGACCAAGTTGTGTTCCTAGCATTAGGGGCATTAAATTTCTGGAAGGCGATTAGGAAGTGAAAGCTTAACATTACGAAGTAGGAATTCTGAAACATATTAACCGCTTAGCAAACTCAGCCGGAAAGAGAAAATTTATTTACTACAGATCGCACTGCTTCCTTTTTAAATTTTTAAATTTTCACATTTTGCAAGAAATCGATGTACAGTGGCCATATGTACCCACTGTAAAAATCTTACATCATTTTCTCTAGTATTTTGTCAAACAAAATGCAATTGTATCCCCCTTTGTGATATGAAAATTTGTAAATTTTGAGTCGACACTCTGTAGAGGAAGCAGTACGATATATTTAATGACATATTTTTTTACAATTTTATAACTCTTTATCAGCAGTGGTGTATTAAGGTATATTAAGTTTGTCATTCCATGGGAATCTTTTTTTAATATTAATCTAAGGTCCCATAAGATATTTGTATTATTAGTCCTTCATTATTTCTAAGTCGATACACCAATACCCCGGTTTGCGTCGGTTCGGTTTGCGTCGTTTCGAAGTTGCGTCGTTTTCAAAAAAAATGAAAAAATGCAATTTCCCGTTTATATTTCAGTTTGCGTAGCATGACCTCAAAGTTGCGTCGTTAGTGCTTCGATTTGCGTCGTTAATATGAAAATGTTTATACAAAGCTAAAACAGAAAAGGGGGATTTCCCGCTTAAGGCTAATGCAAATATGTATGTATGTACAGGTTGTCTGCTGGTTGAAAGTTGAACGTCGTTAGTAGTTTCAAATTACATTTGCTGAAGAGAGGTTGAATCTAATTATTTTTTAACAATGAGTCAAAAAAGAAAGCAAATAAGCTTAGAACAAAAACTGGACATTTTGAAACGTTTTAAAATAGGGGAAAAGGCTGTTGATATTGGAAGAGACCTTGGATTAGCACCTTCTACAATTAAATCAATTTGTTCCAGAGACGCTGATAAAATTAAAAAATTCGCTGAAACCGCAACATCCTTACAACATAAACAGGTAACGAAAATGAGAAGACCTTTAATGGAAAAAATGGAGTCACTTCTTAGCATATGGATAGAAGATCAAAATCAGCGAAGAATGCCATTAAGTCAATTGGTAATTCAAAAAAAAGCTTTAACTCTATTTGAAGACCTGAAAGAAAACTATCCGCTATCAACTGTCGAGAGTGCAGAGCAATTTGAAGCAAGTAGAGGTTGGTTTGACCGTTTTAAGACCCGTGCAAATTTGCATAGCGTTGCATTAAAAGGAGAATCTGCTAGTGCAGATACTTTAGCTGCAGAAAAGTTCAAACTTGAGTTAAAAGCAATCATTGAAGAAGGTGGGTATTCTGCACAACAAGTTTTAAACGGTGATGAAACCGGACTTTTTTGGAAGCGTTTGCCAGGAAGAACGTACATTTCTAAATCCGAAAAATCTTCGCCTGGTTATAAAACTAGTAAAGACAGACTTACACTTCTTTTGGGAGGAAATGCAGAGGGAGATTTTAAATTTAAGCCATTTTTAATCTACCACTCTGAAAACCCGAGAGCTTTTAAAAATGTTAAAAAGAGCGAGCTTTCTGTTCACTGGCGTTCAAATAAAAAAGCATGGATGACTGCAACCTTGTTTAGAGATTGGATGGATAATTGTGCTGTTCCCGAACTAAAGGCTTATTGCTCTTCAAAAAATATTGATTTTAAAATGCTGTTGTTACTTGACAATGCACCAGGTCATCCTGTTTTTTCAGACGATTATTCGGAAAATATTAAAGTTATTTTTATGCCTCCAAATACCACATCTGTGATACAACCAATGGACCAAGGTGTTATATCCAACTTCAAGTCATACTATTTGCGACGAACTTTTAATCAACTTCTAAAAGCTACTGACGGAGATAATTTGCCTTCCATGAAAGATTTTTGGAAGAATTACAACATCATGATGGCTATTGAAAATATAAACCTATCTTGGAAAGAAGTAAAAGAATCGTGCATGAACGGAACTTGGCGTCAATTATGGCCAGAATGTATTCTCAAAGATATGGAAGATATTAATGATGTTCCACACGTATGTAAAGAACTTGCAGAATCAGCCAGAAATGCAAATTTTTATGGAATGGAAGAACAAGATATAAATGAAGTCCTTTTACACGACGAAGAGCTTAATAACGAAAGTTTGATAGCAATTCAGAGTAACAATAAGTTGAACGATGAAACACTTCCCTTTGAGGTCGAAGCAGAAGAAAAAAAGCTTACTGCTGCTAAAATTTCTGAAGCGATGCAGTTGATATCGCAAGCAATGGATATTTTTGAAAACAATGATCCAGACGAAGATCGCAGTTTAAAAGTGTCTAGAAATTTAATCGACTCAATCAATTGTTATAAAGAAATTTATTTGGAAAAAAAAGCCGTTACAATCCAACAAACTTTAGATAACTTCATACAAAAATCAGCAAGACTGACAAACCTAACCGAAGAAATGGCAATCGATATAATTGACTCAAGCTCAGAATAGATAAAATTACAAATCGATATAGACTTGCTTTTTTACTATGAATTTTTTATTTTTATTTTAATCTTAATATTTGTATGTTTTTGTTATGTTTTTTTACGTTTTTCTCATGAATTGTTATATTTTTATTTTAATTAAAACAGTTTTCAAAAAAAAAAAAATACATAAAAATTGCATTTTTTATTGTAATATCTAATTTTTCTGCTAAAATTATGAATCTCGGAACCAACTAAATGAAAATCAATACAAATGTATGGAAAATCGTGCTTCGGTTTGCGTCGTTTCGGTTTGCGTCGCGTTTCTCCGGTCCCAATTAACGACGCAAACCGGGGTATTGGTGTATAGCCATTTGGGTGTCAAATTGTTTCTAAATCTTCTAGGCTGTCTGGGATTGAATTCCTGCAGAATCAATTCGGTAGGAAAAGAGTTATGCACCCAAATGTGGAACTACCTCCCTAAAAACTCAACAAAAACTAACATAAATTTCTGGCGAAATGCACCTTTTGTCATTAAATTTCAACAAATTCGTTTTTAAGGCACCAAATATCTACTTTCTACTTTCATAAGACTCAAAATCACTTGAAATGCCGCATATAAAACACAATCTAGGAAAACACTTTACTACGTCCTTAACCGCAAAACATTAAAATATTTTTGTAAAATTTACACGTCAGTTTGCTAGGACAAGAAATAAAATTTCGTGAAGATAGGTCTATAATTTGTCATAGGCCCTATATAAGGCCCATTCTCAAAATTAGCTTAATTAGTCTCCCTGCGGGAAATTTGTGTTAATGCTTCTTCAAGCACTTATCCCGTGAGCAGTGAACACAATATTATAATAAAAATCGGATTGTAATAGGTGAAAACAAGACATATAATATAACTGGCGATAAAGTTTTTAAAGTGTAGTTAGCGTTGGGTTAGATCAAGAAGGGTTGTGCGCCCAAGGGCACACCTCCACTCGGAGATCAATGTGGTCCATTGTTAATCACTTCAATATAGAGGAAGAAGAAAGAGAGAAGAGAGGAAGAAAAGAAGAAAGGAGATGACAGACAGATTAAGGGTAGTTAATAGATACCAAAAACCTTTACTACAGTCCCCTCATCAGAAACAACCGTCCTATTTCCCTGACAAATCCCAGTAGATCGACTGTATTACATCCAGCGATACACGCCAGTTCGTCGTAAAGTGTAGTTACTCCGGAGGAAATGTAATTTTCACAAAACTAGTCGTGAGACTGGAATTTGTGCGGGCTGATGCTATCTGGTTATATTACTTTTTACGAAGGAGATCTATCATATTAACATACATAGTTCATTCGGGACAGGCATTATTTTAACCTTTATTGAATGTGTCTATTTATAATATTTCAGGTGCCAGTGACAAGTCCCCTGCATATAAAGTGTTTGAACTAGAACTGGTGCCTACCATTAAAGAAATGTCACGTGACAAGTTTGGTGTTAGGTCCCTTTCCCAAAGGGCTTCTACTGTAGCAAATTTAAATATTGCGAAGAAATTAAGTTGGATAAAACAACTAAAGACACGAGTCCGACATAGATTTACTAAAGTTTTAAAAAAAGATTTTCTTTAAAATTTCCCGGGAATTCCGCAATTAATTCCCAGGAAAGAGGCAATTGAAAACCCCGGGAATAGCCGGGTCGGGAAATCCCAGGAACAAACCCTACTCGAAAGTGATATCATAATTTGAATTGGCTGGCATTTTTTTAAAACTCTGTCGAAAGTTTATTTGAAATTGTTAAGTGAATAACATTAAATGGAAAAAATTGTATTACTCAAATGGCCACCTCCCGTGTTAGTACATAATTTATTTATTTATTTAAAATTAAAATTGTGCTCGCCTAACGCCATTTTCAATTGTTGCCGCTATTTGAAGGGATGTAGTGGTTCTTCATGCATTTCATGAGGATTCTCAGTGCCACAAAAATGCATTTTTGTTTGATAACGTAACCACTTGAGAGAACATGGTCTTATGGTATTTTCTTCTCTAACCAAAAATGTTCCACATATTCCATATTTAAAAAAAAATGCAAAAATAAGAGAAGTTGTCGCTTTTCTTTCTAAATATTTGCACAAAACAAATCAGAAGGTTATCTTTGATACCCTCCACCGACAGTTAGAATATTTCAGGAGTAGGCTCTAATGGGATCTATTAATTCGTTTTATAATTTGTTGGGGCTTAGCCCTACTTAGGTTAAATTATTGGCCGACCTTCAAAAGGTTTTATGATTTTATTTCCAGTCATATAAAACTTAATTTGAAATAATTTGAGGCATGATATTTTCCTCAAATTAGTTTAAATTAAGTTCGTAACAGTTTTAGCCGTACTAAAATCATTTTCAGAACTAGAATTTATGCTGAACCCGTGGCATATGATGGATCATTCATTGCAAAACTCGGTAGAGGTTGGTAATTAAATACCTAAATTAGAACAAATTTCAATATAGTTATTAATTTGTTTTAGCGATTTATACGTTTAAAAGTGCTTTTCAAAAGTATGCCGTATATAAAACCTATGGTAAATTATGAACCCATTGTCCCGACATTGAGCAGTGTTATTTCTGGCCATATAAAGCTAAATTTGACCAATGGCCCTATTGCGGTTCTCAACTTTTGTAACAGTTTGGTTGTCTTTGGTAAATTTGCATTGCCATTCTCAACTCGACTGGCAGTTGGGTTTTCAGTTGTGTATCTGTTTTTTTTCGTGGTATTGCCGTTTTCAACTTTGTAAAAGTTTGGTCGACAGAAACGTTATAAATACACAACTGTTTATTAGTAGTTGAGTTGTTTTCAGTTTCAGTTGACTTTCATTTTTAAAAGCAAAAAAAAAAAATAACAATGGAAAAACTGTAAGTAGAAAGATTTGTTATACTGTATATTAGAATTTCACAGCATTTAATACATTCGTAGATCTTTGAAAATTACAACTAAAGCACAATTTGAGAGGCTTGTTAATCTAATGAAAAAAACCAGAGATTGCACGTGGAAAACCAAAATTTTTTATAACCAAAAATCAGTTACGTTACTAATTATAAGTTCTAACTTGGCATTAGGTAGTTCAAGAGGTTTGGAATCATCAGGAATTTTTCTTCTTATACGTCTGTACAAGAGTTTTCATTTTCATTATCATAAAATAAATCGACACTAATATCCATTGTAAATACTTTTGATTCAACACAACAATTAAAAATACTTTTAGTTTAAAAAATTATTTAATTTTATAAAATTTTCACTTGTCAAACGTTATATTTAATGTTGGCAAATCGATATTTTAAGTTGGCAACTTTATAGCAAACTCAACTAAAAACCGTTTGGTATCACAATACCTAAAATGAGTTTGGTTGTGCATAAGTTGGGTTGACTATCACACGACCAAACTGAGTTGAGTGGAGAACCGCAATAGGGGCACAAATTTTACTATAATATCTATATTTGCTACGGTTTTAGGCATATTTAAATGATTTCCCGGAGGGGCTTTTCATGGAACATATGGTAATTAATGAACCAATCTTCACGAAATTTTACAATATCTCATTTCCAGTCCTATAAATCTATGACACACCAAATTTCATTGTAATTGCGTTATTCGTTACGGCATACTAAACTGTTTTCCGAGAGTAGGCTTTATATTTGCTCTATGGTAAATTATGGATTTTACAAATTTGATTTGTAGTCTTTTAAAACTGACTTAACAAATTGGATTACCATAGGCGTTACGAAAATCTACAGCTTCTGAATTAACCACTTTTTGCTGAACTTTAAAGAGATATTGAAGAAAAAGTCTCATGACCTCAACGAAGTCCACCCTAGGAGGATAAAATGTATGACCTTCATTAGTCTTAATTTTCTGAGAACATACTTGCCACCACGTAGGGTGGCTCCCATACAAATATTAAGGGTATTAAGGAAATTCTTATATTTGGAAATAAATTTTAATAACTTTTAAACTTATGGAGATTCCATTTCAAAACTCTTACAATATAATGAGGACGCCGTAGGCTAATTTTGAAATAAAAATAAAAGAAAAATAGGGTACCTTAAGAAACATTTTAATTTTCATTGGTTACTTCCGGTTTCGCAGTGCAATAATTATGAATTTACGTATCTTTTAAACTAATGCATATACCACTGTAAATTTTCAACAGTATTATAAGTACATAGACTTATTTCGGATTAAAAAAAGGGTTCATTTAAGTTAGAAAAATTGTAATTCAAAATGATCGCTTCCGGTTTAGAAGTGCCTTGCGCCTGTAAATAAATCTATATAACTCTTAAAGTTATTGATATCTCATTCTCAAAGTTTGACTGTATAATAAGGCCACGTTAGGCTAATTTTGGTAAAAGTAGAAAGAAAGGAATCCAAGTTCGAAAATTTTTAACTTAAGTTGGCCATTTCCGGTTTTGCAGAGGAAATTTATTTTGAAATTTTTTTTAATGATCAAACGATTTCCTACTAGAATCACTTGTCTTAATTTTTTTTTATTTCATTTGTTCCTAGTTCGAAACGAAAATTAAAAAAAAAATATTTTTTAATAGGCGGCACCACTATAGCACCCCATAACTTGACAAATAAACATCATAAAAACAAACATTCTGCGCACACAATTATATCTACTAAAAGTATATTTATTCCAAATATGAAGAAATTTTTGATTTTTTTTTTTTTTTATGTGTGTCCGCCTCACTAGTAATGCCTCATATCTATGGCTTAATATAAAAAAGTCGTGACTTGATTTTTCTTTGTTTAAAGAGGAAGAAAAAAAAGATAATAAGTCCGTCAAATTTTAGATAAAGTAAATAAGTTTTAATGCAATTTTCAATAAAAAGAAATAAACATTTTATACTATAGCCCCTTGAAATTTCCAAGCAAGATGCGTTTGGCATTTGTCTCTCAGAATAAAAAAAACAACTTCTTAAAAAAAAAAAATTTTTTAAGCCTTTTTTATATTCAGCCTTCGATATGTAAAATAGTTTTTGAAAAGATTAAAAAAAGAAAGTGTTTTAAGGGTGAAGTGTTTATTGAAAAATATGTGTCACAACTTTCATAAAACACCTGAAATCCTTAATCTTTTTAATTCCGATAAGATGAAAGTAAACGACTACGTTTTGGCAACACTCGATATTTCAGTCTTTTTTAAACTGTATATAAATTGTTTTTTAAGATATTTTATTAAATGAAAACATTCAAGAAACTTTAAAAAAAAATTTTTTGGAGGAATTTCAGTAAAAGGTTACACATTTTGCGATTTTCGGTTTATTTAGGTATTGATATTAGAATGTTACTTAAAAGTGAGTCAAGTTAAATTAAAATGCAGTTATTATATAAGCTTTTAAAATTGGAAGGCTTTTTTTAAAATACGTCATATTTGGGGGGGTTTTAAACATTTTTTTTTGGGGAATTACCTGGCAACACTGCTCTGAACATACCACAAGCTGAGAATAATGTAGCATCGGCCACAAAAAACGTACCTCGCACGTGTACAACCGACCACGATTTCTTCTTAATGTTTATTAAATAATCCATAAATTTTTGAAATTTTATCATTCATATGTTTAAATTATTCTTCTGGAAACTTTATAAAGGCATTTTTATCAATTTCCAATACTTTTAAGAAATAAAATATTTGTTTGTTGTGTTTTATTTATTAATCACCTGTCATCTTAACCCTTCGTCGTATTCATGAGTCTGTCCAGACCTTTTTTCAATGCGTACAAATGGAAAATCAAAACATGTATAATCGTCTCAACTGTAATGTGAACGGCTTTGACTAACTTAATCAACATTTTCCATAAACACGTTTAAAAACCCAAGTGTGAACATTTAACAATAGATTTCATTTAAGTGCTACGATATTTAGCATTTGATCTTTTGCAAGCCTGATACTGAAATCCGATATTGTTTTATAATTTTTAGATATATAAAGCCCAATCGTGAAATATTTTAACTCTGAGTTGATGGTATAAAAGATTCGGCACAGCCGAATATAAGACTTTAACTTGTTATACCCCTCCACCACCACTAGTGGTGAATAAGGGTATGCTAAGTTTGTCATTCCGTGTGAAACTTTTTTATTATACATCTATGGGGTCTTAGATGTATAATAAAAAAGTATATATATTCTGGCTGCTTGAGTAATTATATATAAATATAAATAAGTCAATTTAGCCATGTCCATCTGTCTGTCCGTCTGTTGAAAACATGCTCTCTTTCGAAACACACAAAAGAAAAGAACAAACTTGGTGTCAAACTGCTTGTAGTTATCCTAAGCAGTTTGGGATTGAAATCCTGCAAAGGATCAGAACTATGAATCAAATGTGGTGGATTTTGTATAAATTCGTTTTAAGCGACTGGAAATCAAACAGTTAAATTTCGGGAAGATCGGTCCATTACTATGGATTAAATTTCGCGATGGTCGGTCGATAATTTACCATAGGCCCCATAAAGAGCCCACTTTGGGAATATAATTAAATAGATATAGATACTGCGGTAAAATTTTTCCCAACTTAGATTCATATCGCCAGAAAAATATCATGAAATTTTGTGATATGCGGTCCGTAATTTACCTTGGATGCCATATTAAGCAGTAATACGGTAAAACGTTAAAACTAATTTCACTGCCGTATTGAAATTAATTCTAATTTATATTTTTAATACTAGAAATCAGTCTACAAAATTTTTGGATGATTGGTCCATAATTTACCACGGGTCCAATACAAATTCCCCTCCTGAAAATCAGTTTAGTTCGGGTAAAACTGCTACGAATTCTGATGTTTTACTCAAGCTAGTTCAAATTTCTAAAAAAAAAAGCATAAAGCTTTTTGAATGTCGGTCAATAATTTAATATTGATCTAAACCGTAATCAATTTTAATGCTGACGTTCGTTTTTAAAAAGATTAATTAATAATATATAGATATCATATACAGCCCACTCCTGTCGGTGGAGGGTATCAAAGATTCGGCACAGCCAAATATAGCACTTTTACTTGTTTTTATTAGGTTTAGACAAAAATATAAAAAGTATAATTTAACTTTTTTGATAGCTTGTTTTCTTGAAAACACTTTCTTTTCTAATTAGGCGCTTGTTGAATTAAGCTGTGAGTCCCTGGTTATTAAGTTGCATTTAAACACAAATTTTTGTAGCAGAAGGTTACCTTCTTACATAAAAAGAAACTCCCAAGAACATACTATTTAATCACTCTAATTAGCATTAAGATCCATGCAATTTATATAAAGTAAACAAAAATGTTGTAATGTCTCCTTTAAGGAAAAAAAAAAGAAATTGTATATCATTAAGAACATAAAAACATTTTGCTGAAATAAATCTAAAACTTTTCTAAATCTTTAAAACAAACTTTTTTATTGTTGCGCTTTTCCGCCCCTGCCAATGGTTTTATCAATAAAAAAAGTTTGTATATTTTTTTTTTATTACACAAATATTTGGTTTACCTTTTCTTTCCACCTGTGATTTTGTGCAAGTATCTGAGGGTGGGTGTGGGTGTATTGGAATATTTGTTTATATATATTTCAAAGAGTATTAAATATTTAACCTTGTTTTGATACTCACCAAATACCATAATGCCTGTAGCTGGTATGACATCAGAATTTGCAAATTTCCAAGATTCCGCAGTATCCGTACTGTTTGAAAAAAAGTGAATGTTAAAATTACAAAAAAAAAAAAAGGAAACATGTTGAAAAAATAGTTAAAAATGTGAAAATAGAAGATGATAAAATTCAAATGACTTGCAGTTTGCAACAAAATCTTAATCCAACTAAAATGCATATATGCATAAGAATCTAAAGCCTCTTTTTTGCTTTTATTTCCTTCTTTATTTTTTGTACTTCCAGCTAGTTCACAAATTATTCTCTATGACAATAGTCCTATTTGAATTCTCTACTTTGGCACAGTGGGTCCTAATCAAGAAGTTTTAGAAAACATATCTGATATGTTTAAAACTCTTAACTGATAAACAAAAAAAAGGGGTTAGCAGATCTTAGACTTTGATTTTAGACCCACAATAATGTCATTAGACTTTTTCTTTGGGTTAAAGTGAAGCACTGTAGGCACTAAAATTTGAACACGTTAGTGTGTGCCCTAATCATGTAAAACCCAACGCAATGGCAAAGAATAACATTGAAAGCACAAACAATGTCATACATATATTGTAATTTTGTTGTTGCTTTCTACAGAAATTCAAAATTTTCAACGCCACAAGCAATGGAGCGTTTGAAATTTTAAAGCGCAATGTGAATTTCTGTAAAAAGCAACAACAAAATTACAATATATTTATGACATTGTTTGTGCTTTCAATGTTATTCTTTGAAGTTGCGATTTACATGATTAGGGCCTTTATTTTTTTGTCTTTTTTCCAAAATATCAAAAACAATTTTTACCAAACTAACTTAATTCGAATTTTTTCTTTACTAGTAAAACTCTAACGTTTTAAATCGTATGCAAGGCAATAATTCTTTCAAAATTAAGATATTGGAAAAAATTCAATTTTTTAAAAGGATTCTGATCAGTGCAGCCAGAACTTTTAGAGTTAAAATCAGCAAAAAAACAATAATTTTTCATCAAAAAATCTGGAAATCTGCGCCAAGATTTTAAAAATCTTCAATAAATCTTCAAATCACATTTATTACATTTTAAATGTTGTTTTTTGAAAAGGATATAAGAATTTAAAATATACGGCCATGTTCTGGAGTTTGAAATCGATCGAGATTTTAAATTAATTTTTTTTAAATGCAGCTTTGCTGATTGAAAAATTAGTCCTGGTAAATATAAGTGGTCCTCAAAGTACGATTTATAAAAAAGGAAATATTTTTTTAACTTTCAACATAGAACAGTTTTAAAAATTTTTTCTATTTTAATTTTACTTGAATGCGATTTTTAGAACAAGTTATTTAAGCTATCAAAAGTCTTATTCGGAATTTACAAGAGATCAAATATTGCAATTATTAAAGATATCATAAGTACATATGAATATATAACTACATATGCATTCTATTACGTGTTAAATCAGATGACATAAGTCCGTCATCTTTTGTTAATAAAATTCCTACTAATGAATCAATTTCAAAACGGTTAAAAAGGGTGACCAAAAATTGAGGTATTATTTTAATTTTATTTTATAAAAAATGTTTTTTTGATATTAAAAATATTTATATTTTTTAGTTTATAACAAATACGTTCCGGTTAAAAATGAAAAATTATGCTGGTCAAGTGAGCACCTACTGGCCCCCAATTTTTTTTTTACTAAAAATCTCGTTCACGTTTTTTCAATAAACTGTTGTCAATGGTTGATATCTGCTCGATAATGTTGTTTTTAAGCTCTTGAACTGTTGTGGGATTACTGTTGTACACTTTCGATTTCAACAACCTCTACCAAAAATAGTGTAAAGGCCACCAAACGTGCGAGGCCAATTCACTTCGATAATGCGATTTTCGAAATTTTCTTTCAAAAGATCGATTTGGCACCATATTGGTGAAACCACATATTCTCTACGTCTAAATCACCCATTTTCCGCCACAAAAAGCTTCGAATCATATCCCTGAACCGATTTCCATGAACCATTGCTACCTCAAATTTGGACATCCGGTATTTATTTTATTCTTTATACCTTTATATATATTCATATTCATATATATTATATATGTATGTATTAAATAATATTTATTGATATATGCTAAGCTGTATATGTATGTATTGTTGATAAAACATAAAATTTTGAAATAAATTTTTTTTTGTTTTTATTGTGAGAACCATATAACATGTTCAAATAGACATTTTGCATGGTTTTGGGAAAAATAGAAACATGGTTAGGAAGATCATTTGTGTTTTTCTTCTAAACATAATAATATTTTTGAGACAATAATAAGCTATACACATGTCTGAACATATATTGTTACTGAAGACGTGTTTGACACAATCACAACCACAAACATTTATGATAGTTGGCGATTGTGATTGTATCAACCATGTTTTTTCTTTGCGTGTACGGAAAGGATATATATCGGTATATATGTATACCACCAAAATCAGCAAGCTCAATTTATAAAAAGTTGTACATGAGCCCTTTTAGAAATTTTAATTCAATTGAACATTTTTTTTAAATAATCACGCCTGTCATAAATAAAACGTGAAAAACTTTTTCCCTCGAAATTATGCTTTTCCCCATAATTTTTTTAGGGTAACTGGAACAAATTTCGTGGGAAGTTAAAATCTAGTTGAAATGAATGTTATAGCGTTCTGGAAGATATTTGTTTAAGAAAGATTTAAAAATTAATTTCAGAATTTCCGATACTACAACCTCGAACTAAATTAATTGAATCGAAGAAAATCAAGATTTAACAATCTGAAAGTGTGCAACGAAGCTCATTTTCATTCAAATGTCATGGTCAATTTTCAAAATTGCAAAATTTAAGCAACAGAAAATCGGTATGTCACGAACGGCAGGAAAAGAGACAAAGAAAAATCGACTTCGCTAAAATGTTTAATGTTTAAGATTCATTTTATTTTTTGGAGACGTAACGTGACAAAAAGTGCACTTTTTTTTAGAAAGTGCCTAAATTGAGCTCCAACAGAAGATGCAACAAATAAACAAAAGAAACTTTATCAATAACGCTACTTTTTTTAAACTCCTAAAATCACACAAGTCAGATTTAATGAATACTTATTGATCAAAATTACAATATAAAATTTTATTTTAGGACTATTTTTTACAGGTTGCGAAAGAAAAAAAATCATATCTTAAAAAAAAAAAATAAAAAAATAAGCTCAACACACTCGGCTAATTCGGCAAAATTATAACATTCTAAATATAACGTAACTTTTGAAAAGAAAATTAAAAAATATAATGATCATAGTTGTTTTTAGGAATACAATTATTTATTAAAAGATTTTGTTTGTTGTGCTTAATTCCCTTTTTTTTGTTTATTGATAAAAAAAAATACTGAAATTTATTGTTGGAGGATAAGCTGTTCCTATGCGCATTTCACTGGTTGCTTAGGCCAGATCATCAGGAAACGTTCTCCTTAATAATTTTACAAAAGCCCAGAGACTCTGGCTTCTTTCCTGCATACAAGCGTAGAGCCTTGCGGGATTAGTATAGGAACAAAAAAAAATATTTAAAAAAGAACTAAAAAAAATGTTATTTGATTAAATTTTTAATTAATACTGATTTAATTTTTGAAGAATTTTTTCTGTGCATTGTTCAAGCTGCTCTGTCTACAGAAGGCAAATAGTGCAGCTATTGTAGGTCAACTCTTCAGAAATTGCAGCTCTTAAATATTTCCATCAAATTTAAATTTCGTCCCACTGTGTACTGTTTTCTTACTTTCTACACTTTACAATACACTTCATTTAAAACTGGCGAAAATTGCAAAAAAAAACACGTAACTGTATAGACTATAGTAGACATAAAATATTGTCGGTCGGCAAGTAAGTATGCAAGTGCTGTTTGCTAAAGTAACTCAACTACTAAATTCCCTCGGAATGTTCCTTGAAGCGGCACACAAGGACCCTTAAAAGTAGTTGGGGCGAGTAAGTGGGTGTGAGCGAAAGAAAAAAAAAGAGCGTTAACACATACTCTGGCCGTAAAAAAGAACTCAGCAATTAACACATTTTTATAGTTTTACAAATCGTTCATAAAAAAACACCTTGAAATTTTAACACCCACGTAGGGACTATTTTTATCTACTTTAAAACATAAATATTCTTTTTCCCTTTTTTTATCTGCGTTCTTTTTATCAGCCGAAGTGTTAACGATAAATAAGGAGAAAATGCCCTTGTGTGTCCTTTTAAGCTTTAAGGACTTTTAAGTGAAAGTTAAACAGAAAAATTCAACAGATTTTTGTGGCAAATTTTTAACTTTTGGTTATTAACGAACGATTTCGGTGAAAATCCCTTTAAGAGGCATTTAATAAAGCAAACATAATACAGTAGAGCAGGGTTAGAATGAACTCAAATAGACTGAAATATCCATAGCGAAGGAATTTAAAAATGTTTAAAAATTTATAAAAACAAAATAGAGATTTAACGAGAATTTAATTTTAATATAGCACAGAAAAAATTAAAAATTGTCTCTAATCACCAAATTTATACCAAATTCATAATATCAAGCAAACAAGTTGTTGGTTTTGCACCTATTACCAAAATGATTATATTGATTACTAAAAATTGTAAAATTATGAATATTTTTTTTCAATAACTGATATTTTTAATTTTAATTAAAAAAATGATCAAAAAAATTTGCCATTTCAAACAATGAATTAATTTATTTCATTAAATATTTTTTATTTTTATTTATTTGAATATCCCATACAACAAGATTGACATCTTATAATTACAGTATGGGAATTTAAATGTTATTTATAAAAGAAAGTTAACAATAAAAATGTAATAATAAATTAATTTAACATTAAAATTACATTAAAATAACATATAAAAGTAACAAAAAAAGAAATTTAGCGTAATTAATTTATATATATGTATTATTTAAAAGAATCAATTTAAAAGACTTGTTTATTTATTCAAAACGTTTAATCAAAAATTTTTTTGAATTCACGTGCGTTGTTGTTTGTCTAAAAATGATTATGAAGTAAGTTCCAAAGAAGGGCAAACTATATAAAGAAATGGTGTTCAGAGACAAGACTACGATGTCTCAATAGAATTAGTTTTTTGCCTCTATTTGATCGCGCAAACTTTAGGCGATTAAAATGATGTTTTATATTTTTTATATACAAATTTGTGCAATAAAATAAGTATTCTGACATCCATTAGTCTTCGCAACGATAATCCGTATAGCCTATTTGAATATTGTGATATTCGGTCATATTTTCGCAGATCAAATACATATCTTACTATGTTGTTATAAGCCTTGCTTAATTTATTTGTACTTTTAGAGTCACAACTGGCGAAAACTTCAGATCCATATAACAAACGAGGTATAAGGTAAGTTTTAGCATTTAAAATTCTTATGTGTAATGGTGTAAAGTACTGTGTAGACCATAATCCACGAAGCAAGAAGTGTATGTTTCCTACTAAACTGTTTACATGATTCGACCATTCCAAATTTTCATTAAAAACAATTCCCAAATTCTTTGCAGAAGAAACAATTAGTCAATTCACAATATGACAATATGACATGTTAGGATACCTTGTGAATTGACTAAATATCTTTACGTTGATTGTTTAACATTACTTCAAAATTTGTTTGCAATTTCGTAGATTTTTTATGTATAACAATACATATTGATTTGTGTTTATTTAGTAGCAATTCGTTAGCATTTGCCCACTGGTGTACGCTTTTTAAATCATCATTTAGCTTACTAATATTTTCGGTTATGCATTCAATGGAACTACTTAGATAGTGCTGGACGTCATCAGCATATAACTGAATGTTAGAGTGTTTGATACAACGCGGTAAATCATTTACATATAAAGAAAAAAGTAGCGGTCCTAAAATCGACCCTTGTGGGACTCCTTTGGGAACAGGCAAAGCAGTGGAATATGTACCATTTAGAAAAATAGATTGAAAGCGGTT
The DNA here is from genome assembly GCA_943735925.1 of Pollenia amentaria. Lineage (NCBI taxonomy): Eukaryota > Metazoa > Arthropoda > Insecta > Diptera > Polleniidae > Pollenia > Pollenia amentaria. Next base: position 172,566,428 of record OX031010.1, on the reverse strand, counting down.
ACTCATATAAGATTTGAGTAATGTGGTAGATGTTCTTGAGAAATTAAAAAAGGTTTGAAGTTTATGGCAAAGTATAGAATGATCAACCTTGTCACATGCTTTTGAGTCATCCAGCAAGACTAATGGCGATTTCTTTTCTGAGAAATATGTTGCATAAATGGTACATGCTCTATCTCTTTTGTGTAGAGCATGTACCATTTATGCAACATTTTTCTCAGAAAAGAAATCGCCATAAGATGTTGACTTTTCCAATGTCAATTCTCACAAACGTGAGCTATGTTTTGCTCGAAACCCAGACTGATAAGGTGTTAATAACTGCCCGTTCGCCGATATCGAACGTTAACGTTCGCATAGAAAATTACATTTTAAACAAAAACAATTTTTGAAATTTTGTTTTAAATGTTATTTACTATGCGAACGTTAACGTTCGATATCGGCGAACGGGCAGAAAATTATAGGGTTCTATAAATTCGTTTATCTAGACGTAAGTCTCTCCATGACTTTTGAAGGAAAATGAAGCAAAGCTATCGGTCTAAAGTCTGAATTTGATTTGGGTATAGGCATTATCTTTGCTTGCTTCCAGCGTGAGGGGAAGATACATGTGGACAAAATTGTGTTAAATAGATGAGTAACAAAGGGTATCAGTTGCGGCATAAGTGTTTTAATAAAACGTGGATCGATGTTGTCAATTCCAATAGCATTTGACTTAAATGAAGATATACTCATCAAAACCTCAGCTTCATTCACGCAGCGAAAATTAAATTCATTGTTAATATCAGTATTTTGCATGGCGTTAAAATAATTCATTGTATTAGAGTCGTCAGTTGTATTATAAATGTTATTCCCAACAACAATTCTACAAGTTTGCATTAACTTATCAGGATTTGTGTTTGGCTATGCGTTTAATTAAGATTGTTCGCTTACAATAACGCCTTGGCAAAACACATCAAGCACAAGTTTAAATTACTTTATTTCGAACGAAAAAATCAATTAATATTTTTTGGTATTTAATTAATATTTTAATTTAATATTTATTTCAAAACAACTTAAATATTAATTAAATCAAAATTATATTATTAATTTTCTTTCAACTAAAATAATAATTGATTCAATTATCACATTAATTAAATTTAAATATTTTTTAAACCGTTTTTTAATTGATAAAAAACTTTTTCTGTGAACTAGACATCTAGCCATGTTATGAAAATCGAATTTCAGTGAAATTGTAATCGAACAAATTTTGAAAACAATCCTGCTTTGAAAGTTCATAAAAATATTCCCCTTAATATATTTTATACTTTGAGTACCACTTGTCTTTAAAAGAACTGGGGTCTTATCACCGAATTCGATAGCGAGTAAATTATTGTATCGAGTAAACTATCGTATTTTTCTGCATACGAAAGACTCCGAAGTATCGAATGAAATATCGAGAGATGTAATGTCTTTGGTTACTCGATATCGAATGCTATCATCCCAAATTACGATACATTTCAATCGATATCGAGCGCCATGATACTAAAAAAAAAAAATTTCGATCAATTTTGCGCGATATCGTCGGTCATTATAAGAAAATTTGAACTTAAAATCTTTATCGATTTAAATTTTACTCCATTTCAATTTCCAGAATATGGGCGATAAATGTAAACTAAGAAATATATAGATGTTTACGTGTCAAGCAACATTTTTTTAACACATGTGTAAGAGAGACTTGCTAATAAATAATGAGTATTTCTATGAAATACTCTTTATGGGGACATGAAAAAGTCCTCGCTCCTAAATTTTCTATAACCGTATTCGTTATAAACGAAATTATTTGCAGAAAAATAAAATCAAATGCTCTGGCAAGTGGTTGTTATATTCAGTATTTGTTATATCCGTGTTTCACTGTTCTATATATTTAATGGTAAGCAAAAGTAAGGCATAAAAATGTGCCATCTTAAGTCTGATGAGGGCCCAGTGTGTTGTAAAACTTTTGCAAAATAAATAAAAGAGCGAAACTTATATGAGCCGTATAAAATAGATTGCAAATGTTATGGATTTTACTTCCAAGAAAATCTAGATTACATAATAAAAAATGGTACAAAGTCCAACTTTGATGATACAAATATAAAAAACGGGCGTATAAAGTTAATTTTTCAATGCCTGTTAGCCTAAGTAGGAATGACCGATTCATTTTACAACACTGGTCTGCAGAAAATTAGCTCCTGATTCCGAATATGTCCTCCATTTATATCATCTCCCACCATTATCGGGTAGCTTACCGCCCCCTTTTATTATATGCATTTTCGATAATTTCATAATTTTTTGAGACCCTAATCACATTTTTTCAAAATAATTTGACTCCATATTTTTAATATTCTCCTTCAGTTGGTGCCTGCTTTTTGTACCCTGAAGTTGAATTTTCTCGTTCTATAGACCATAAGTAAATGCCACTTTCTGGAAAATCTTTTATCAAACTAAGTGATGTCTTGATAAATAGTTAAATAGTAAAGCAATCAAAGCTTTCACTGCAATTCATCTTGGAAAAACTGGGGCAAATAAAGAATTTGACAATAAAAGAACACAGAATGCCCGCACAAAACATCGATAAGTTGACTTTACGATCACGAGAGATGCAATAAATATAAAGAGCTATGGATAAATTTAATGCCCAAATAATTCTCTATACCCCTCTAAAATGATTTTGTGGCCATTAAATTATCGAAAATAGAAAATAATGGTGGGGTGGGGTACTCCTTTGAAAATGGTAGCACTGTGGGCTAGAATTTCACACTTTTTTGTGACAAGCGAGGTACCTGGCGTTTTAACGTAATTCCGGTATGATGAATCCAGTAGTGCTAACCGTTTTTTTTTTATGTTAGCTCTTGCTTTCGTATATACCGTTATTTCGAAAATGGAGGATGTTGCACAACATATATTCGCGTAACGCCAAAGCGGTTTTGTTAGATCATATAAAGTATATATATTCTGGTTCCTTATCAGAAGAGAAGTGCAAAACACTATGTCCGTCCGTCTGTCCGTGTGCCGGTTGAAATGGATCTTCCGAAGGCCTAAGATATGACGGGGACTCGGTATTTCTATATTAATGTCACCTATAGTCCGGAATTATTTGCAATTAAAATTTAGCTTGATCGGTCCACACATGACCGACATATGAGCATAAAACGACGACTGACTTTTACCCATAAAGCCCTTGTTGTTGAACGGCAATATCCAAAGTTTCTTGGTTATCAAAATGTGGGCGGCACTGGAGAAGTGGGCATGGCATTTTCCATCCAAAGATATTATACATTTCTCTATATCTGGAGAACGGCAAAAGCTAAAGTTTCTAAATTAGGTACAATCATCTTGTTTATTAGCCCATTAAATCCGAAAAAATATGGACGGGAGTATAGAAGTTGGCGTGGCACAATATGGATCAATTTACTTATAGCTGAAGAACAGTAAGATAAATATTGTCCAAATATGGTGCATATAGCTGTGTTATCAAATCACAACCACTCTAAAAAATGGGCAGGATAAGAAAAGTACCAAGACATTAAAGATTTCTGTATATCAGGCGAACGGCAAGAGCCAAAGTTTTCAAATAAGGTATGGGGTACCTGTCGGGGACCGTAATATTGTTCAAAGCGCGATAGTCTCCACACGGCCACCACTCGCCTGTGGATTTTTTTTACCAGTACCCATGTTCTGTAACTTTTGTGAGAACTTCTCGCGTCGAAAATATGTGAAACAAAATATTCCATCGTTTCTCGAAAAATTAGAAAAAAGTGTGTCTGTAACCCATGTCGCAAACTATTAACAGAAATTACGTCGTTACGTTATAAATGTCATAATATTCCACTCGAAGACGATATTAAATTGCAGATGTTGAGAACGCCCGTCACACATATCGTTGACGGTGACCAAAATTGAAAAATTTTCAACGACGGCGGCGAAAATACAGCCGTCGGCTATACCAAAAACTGTAAAGTGCGACTTAAATATTTTATGATTACAAAATTGCTTTGGAAACATTCGCATATTTTTCAAAAATCTTAAAAACAAAATAATTACACTATGAAAAAATCTGCCAAGAACAAAATACTTATCTCTTCCGTGTTAATATTCATTGCAATTTGTATTTTTAATTTTTTTTTAGTGTTAACATTTTTTCTCACCACGTTTTTATGCGTGAGTTTATTTGACAGTTCAAATCGGGAACTTTCTCACAAAAAGAACCCTTTTTTAGTATATTGGCGAGTATTTTCCTTACGTGTCAGCTATTACTCGCCAAAAATGTTACAGACGCAGTTGAGTGAGAAAAACAGCTGTTTGTTGCAATTTATGGCATTTTTGTTTCATTTCTCACATTTCAATCTAAAAGTTTCTCGACGAGGGAGTTACAGAACATGGGCACAGGTGTAGTGGGATCGACAAGTTGCTTTTCGACGGTCTGCCAATGCCTTCTTCCATCAAATACTTGAACTCCCTTCTGGCAGCGTCTAATTTTTCGCACCTGTAGTTGTGATAAAATGTTGGCTGCCTATTAGCCCTAATTGTAGCCAGGTCACTAAATTCATGTACCAGTTGCGCATAGCATCCACATGAAACATTCGAAAAGACGCGCGCAGCATTACGTTGTACTGGTGCGCTCTTCGACTTAAGCAATATAGTACGGTCGATAAGGATACTACCCTTCACGTCAACCAAAAATTCATAGTTTTAACAAATTTTATCCTTTGATTAAATCGCCGACATTGCTGCATACAGACTTGTGGGTTTTCCTGCTTTAAGTGATTTTGAGTGACAGATAGAACAGATACGTCTGCGCCAGTGTCTATTAAAAATTTTAGTTTCGAGTTGGTATCATGAATTAATATGCGAGGTATTGATGACGTTTCTTCTAGTCCGCCAACACAACTAAAAGACGTTTCTAGTTTTTTCGTGCTTTTGCGGTAAAAGTACACGGCTGGCGGCATTTTCGTGCCTTATCACCATATTTATGATGATACCAGCAGTACTCATGGCCGTCCTGTTTCGAAGTATCAGGTTGTGGATTTATTTTTTTGAGTCCCGGGATTTTTAACATATCAACTTTAATGTACAAAACTGTTCGATTTTATTGAATTTTTATACTAAATATATACAAAAAAATTAATAAAAATTATATTTGAGTTATATTTTTTATTGCAAATAATTCTTATTTTTGAGTTTAATTTTTGTTTTTGGCACACAGCGAGTATTTAAAATTTTTAATTTTTGTTTGATATATGACGACTGTTTCTAGATTTTTGTATTTTGCTTAATAAAAACCATTATTTTAAGTAGAAACGAAATTTGCAGATTCCCATCTCAAGCTTTTTTTACAATTACGTTTAGCAAGTTCAGCTTTGGCTTAAGACATAATACCAAAATAAAAATGATTATTTTTATGCAAAATATAAAAATCAAGAAATAATTGTTATATATCAAGCAAAAAATAAAAATTATTCACGATCCAATTAAAGTTTTATTCAGAAACTAAAGAATAAAAGTTGATATAATTATAACAATTATGTCGTTATATTGGTGAAATAGATCATATTCCTTCCGGTCCATTAATAATAAAAAGTTTGCTTAAAAAACATACGGTAAATAAAATAATTTTTTTATAAAAAAACATTATTTGACGTTTTTATAAATTAATTATTTAAACTTGAAATCTGTTTTAAGAAACATTTGTATAAACATTTTGTTTTAAAATGAATTTCAAACGTACCTAAATTATTGATTATAAATCTCGCCCTCACCCTGGAGATGTACTGCACTGCAGTCGACATTGTGTTACAGTTTTTAACTCAGCTATCGAGATCGATGAGGGACTACACTTTGCAGTGTGTTAATGTCGTCACAACTTAATTCACATTAAAAATTGAATTGCTGTCAAAAAACCGAAATGAATTGATCTACGTATATAAAACCTTTTGAATATTCAAAAAGTGTTGTTTATTAAAAAAAGTAGCATCTTAAATAAACACATTGATCCAGAATCCCGGACAATTCCGGGATCCCGGAATCCCGAAAATCCTGGGATTTGGGGATCGGAATTCACAAAATCCCGAATCCCGGGATTTTAAAAAATCAGTCCCGATTGGCATCCCTAGCTCATACTATTGAGTTGGTGCCCGAGGTGTTCAAGGCGTTTTCCGAAATCGATGATACATCCAAAATTTCCCATACCTGTACCGGCAACGCTGCAGCCACAATGTTTTTTAGGTCAAAGCATCTTGTTTATCATTGCAAAATATCCGACAAAATGTGGCAAGTGGGCGTGGCACAAAATAGATTTATTTATGCCTAAAGAACTGTAGTTCTATAACTTTCTGTTATAATCGGACCATGGCGAAGGGTATATAAGATTCGGCATAGCACTTTTTTGCACTTATTCTGAAGACAGATAAGCAAAGTTCCATTCGGTTTACAAAATACAGCCGTGAGAAATATGACGTTTTCTTTGGAAAAAATGGTAAAAATAAAGTTTCAGTGAAAATATTATTAATGTTATAAAATCAAAAGCCGAGCTGAGCCAGTTTCGATAAGTACAATCGGAAACCGAAACAAAAATGGTGTGCACATTTGCTGACCTTAAACATGTTGCACTCTGTAGTTGAGATAAAAAAAATTTTTGTCAAAAACTCTACAGTTTCAACAATTTAAGGTTCCAAATAAAAGAAGCCATTAATTTTCACTATTTTTCTGAGAGCAGAAATTTTCTGGAAAATATCAACAAGTTGTTTTTTACAGTTTCTATGAAATAACTAACAGCAACAGTTTATTTTTTTGTAACTTATAAATAAAATGTTTCCCTGAGACTCTTGTTGAAAAAATGTTTTTTTTCTTCTCGTTTAACAAATTATTCTTTTGTTTTCAATTCTTGCTACTGGTACTTTTTTTTTTATTATCCACAACTCTTTTTCTTCTGTTGGTTTGCGATGATGTCCTTTCGTAAATTCAGGGAATGCTGTGGCATGTGTGTGAGTGTGTACACTTCCACTTTAATGTACACATGTATTTATTGTACGAGTGAAAACAGACTTCATACTGTCGTTTAGTTGCATGTGTTTTCAATATAAATACTTTCACAAAAGAAGTGTTGTTACAGTTAAATTATAGCCTCAAGCGAAAACAAAAAGTGCCACATTTTTTTTTTCTAAGGAGCACATGAATAGAAGAAACAAGTTGCAATTACGTTGCAAATAAAAGGCATTCAACCAACTACTATAAGGTTTCAAACTGCAACACTTTATGTTTGTACTCTTTCGTTTTTCTAGGGTTTTCTATGTGGTAATTGTATTTTGTACATTTTTGCACAAATAAACTGACATTCACGCACCTACAAACTCAAATACTAGTCTGTTTTCTTTATGACAGAATGAACGAATAGTTAGATATAGTATACAAAAAAAAAAAAATATTTTACCCCAAAGTTAAATGTGGGTTTCGGTTTGTTTTTCATCAGGGGATCCCGCTTTAAAAAAAAAATTAAATTATGGGAATTATTTCTTTTTCATAAGCAATTTTATTATATTCAACATTTTTCATTTTTCGAATTTTTTTTTTCATTATTTATTTATTGAATCTTCATATATTAAATATGAACTAACAATAATTAATCAAATCTTATACTAATACTTTATTTTTGTCCTGCCAATGCTAGACGAAAATTTTTCTCTTCACGGTTTCTGTTCACATATGTAGATGTTTAGCGCTCTTCTTGTCTGATGAGTCCTGCTGTATCTCTTCTCCTTAATCTAGAGTGGCCGCTGTAATTTAAAATATTTCGAGCTAGTGGATTTGGGTGCGACTCAAGTCTTTTTAAATATTTTACTGCATAGTTCGTAATAATAGTTTTTACTAACGGCACATTGAGATCCTTGTGAATATTTGAGTTTTTAACATACCAGGGAGCGGCTGTGATTATTCGAAGAAGTTTATTTTGTCGCCTTTGAATTTTTTCGATATTAGAAGCCGAGGCAGTGCCCCATAACTGAATACCGTAGCACCAAATTGGTTTTAAGATAGAGTTGTAAAGTAGAAGTTTACAATCGAGACTAAGAACAGAGTTTCTTCCAATAAGCCAATTAAGTTGAATTGCTTTTAGTTTCATTTGTGTTAGTTTTGCTTCTATATGGCATTTCCATGTTAAACGCCGATCTAGATGAATTCCGAGATATTTTACATGCGATTGTTGGGGCACTAATTGATTATTGATTTTAATAGGGGAACATGACTCCCGACGCAAGGTGAATGTTATATGTACGCATTTTTGCTCATTAACCTTTATTCTCCATTGTTTTAACCACTTTTCCAGTTCAAATATATGATCCTGCAAGTAGCGAGAAGCTTCATGACAGTTTTCGTGCACGCTTAAAAAAGCTGTATCATCAGCAAATGTTGAAGTTAGGGTGTGGTTGTTTGTTGGCATGTCTGAGGTATATATTAGGTATAACAGTGGGCCCATGATGCTTCCCTGAGGGACTCCAGCGTCAATTGGCTGAGGAGAACTTATAAAAGCACCTTCTTTAATAATAAACTTTCGACCGACTAAGTAGCTTTCTAACAGCTTGTGTGTGTTTACTGGTAAATTTAGCTTCAATTTATGTAATAAGCCTTCATGCCAGACTTTATCAAAAGCTTGAGAAACATCGATGAAGAGGGCGGAACAATATTTTTTTTCTTCAAAGGTTTTTCTTATGGCGTTTACTATACGATGGGTTTGTTCAATTGTGCTATGTTCTCTTCTAAAGCCGAATTGATGGTTTGGAATACATCTATTTACATTTAAAATTGGGGTTAATTTTGACACTAACAGCTTCTCAAACAGCTTTGATATATTAGACAATAAGCTTATAGGTCTATATGACTCAACTTTTGTAGGATCCTTTCCTGATTTAGGTATCATGGTAACTAATGATACTTTCCATTCCTGAGGGTAGTATTCAAAGCGTAAAATAGCATTAAAAATAAAGAGAATAATTTTCTTTGCTATGCTGGGTAGCTCCAAAAGCATTTTGTTATTGATCTTATCAAAACCAGGGGCTTTCTTCGGGTTTAAATCATGAATAGCCTTTTCGATTTCTCTTATCTCAAATCTAAGTGGAACAGCTGCTCTAACAGCAACAGGTGGTAACTCGACCGCCATATCGAGAGATGTGTGAGCGGTAAATACGGTTTTCAAATGATTAACAAAAAGATTTCCTTTTTCTATATCATTTCTTGCCCAACTTCCGTTTAAGTTTCTTAATGGTGGTTTAGTGATAACTGATCTTTTAAGATTTCTAGCTGCACGCCATAATGAGTAGTCTGATTGTGGAGTTGCATCAAGTTCCTTAAGATATTTTTCAAAGGATGCAGTTTTTTGGGACTGCAGTAACTTTCTTAGCCTTTTTGTGCAGTCTTTTAATAAAGTTTTAAGTTGGGGGGATCTGTGCAATTGCCACTCTCTTCGAACTCTCCTTTTTTCAGTCAATAGACGCTCGACATCTACAGAATATATGATATTGTTTTTGGTTTTTTTGAGGGTTGTGCTGGAATGTTGAACAGCTAGTTTGAGATAACTGTCAAAATTAACAATAGCGAGATCCACGCTCTCCGGTGTGCTAAGCGGAATATTTTCTGTGCAATGGGCACTAAGATATTTTTTATATTTTAACCAATTTATTTGTGAGGGTGATTTGGATAAGTACCCAGACGGCGATACGATTCTATTTGGAATCATTATAGTAACAATTGTAGGTGTGTGGTCGGAAGATAATTCTAAGGAAGCCTCAACATAAATCGTTTCTGCGGGGATGTTTTTAACCACTCCAAAATCTATGACATCTGGAACTTTTTGCTGATCAGTAGGCCAATATGTTGGTTCACCGCTCGCGATCACATTTAGATCCATTTTACGAATTGTGTTAAACAAAACACGACCCTTAGGCGTAATAAGTCGTGACCCCCAGAAAGTATGTTTAGCGTTATAATCGCCAGCAGCCAGGAAGCAGGGTCCTAATGCTTTGAAGTATTTATTATATTGGCTTTCTGATATTGAAAATCTAGGTGGTGAATATATTGATGAAATAACTAGGTTTCGATTTAATTCCTCGACGCAAATGGTCGTTGCTTGGAGATAATCTTCACGATGATCACACATTAAGTAGTGTTTTACTCGGTTTTTTATCAAAATGGCAGAACCTCCACAAGCTCTACCTCGAGGGTCCTTGGTATCATATAATATATAACCATTGATTTTAAACGTATTTCTCGAGGTCAGATGAGTTTCAGAAACCATCATAACATCGATTTGTTTATTTTTAAGGAAGTATTCTAGTTCATTTTTATGTTGGCGGATGCCGTTTGCGTTCCAAAAGCAAATTTTTAGACAGTTCATGGCTTATTTAGTACAGCTTGCAATAACATCGATTGCATTCTTAACATTTCTTGCATCATGTTACCCATTGTGTTGGTAAAATTGTTAACGGTTTGCACTTATGTTTCCATGGTTTTTTCTAGCCGAGTTAAATTAGAAGTGGGAATTTCGTCATTATTTGGTAAATCACCTTGCAATGGCATATGATTAGATTTTAAGACATTAGCGTACGAGGTTCTGTTATTATTTGGCTGCGGTATTTGAACGCCGTTAGTGTTTTCTTGATAAGTTGCCTGCGTTTGAGGGGGATTAAGTTTCTGTCCAACAGAACGCTTGACAATAGAATATACCGGACATCCTCTATAGTTGGCAGTGTGATTACCACCACAGTTGCTACATTTTTTTACATTAGGGTCATTTTTTGACTTATCACACTGAACGGTACCATGTAGTTCTCCACATACGACACAAACAGGGGGTAAATAGCAGTATGCCCTAGTATGACCAAATTCTTGGCAGTTTAAACACTGAACAGGCCCATTTCTTTTGTGCGGCTCTTCTATCGTTATTTTCCTGTACAGGATGTATTTTAAGCTGTAAATGGGATGCGTTTCATTTTTTTTTAGCTTAACGTCGCCGGGCTCTAACTCCACTCGAAATAGTGGTTGGGGATTTTTTTCCCTATTTTTAATATTTGTAACATTTTTAATTTTGAAACCCTTTTCTTCTAAAAATGTTTTTATTTCGTCTGGGTCCACGCATGAGTCAATGCCCTTTATCACAACCTGCAGACCTTTGCTGCTTTTCAGCTGGTAAGTATAGAAGCTTTTTTTAAGTGCTTCAAACTTATTAATTAATTTACGAAAATCATTCTCATTATTAATCTGTATTTTTGTTTCGTTAATATTACCACGCTTGATTGCAGCTACGTAAAACGAATTTTCACCTATCACCGATATTAAACTTTTTATTAGCTCACTTGAGTTTTGCTCTCTAAGATATATCGGGGGTGGCTTCGACGATTTTATGACGTTGGGTGTTTCAGAAGATTCATCCTCCAGAATTGCAAAACGATTTTGCGAGTTTATTCTATCAAAAGATGGAACTTTCGAGGCAGAGGCAACAGCTGAAGAGGCAGGGCTGCGACCACGTTTAAGCACTGTTATATATCTATCCATACCAACTTGCACTTGTGGTTTTTGACAACTTTTTTCTTGTTTGTTTAACATTGCGTCTATGTTTGGGATTATGGTAACAGTGGTAACGCTTGTATTGTTTTCTGTTGTTGTGTTTATTTCCACATTGCTTTCACTAGCATGAATATCATTTACTTTTGTTGTTGTTTCATTGTTATTACTCATATAGAGTTGTTTTTGTTTTTTTCACCGTTTTTTTATTTTTTTTATTTTTTTTGTTTTTATTTTTTTTGTTGACTGTGCTCTTTTTATTATGTATAATGTTGTTACACCGAGATAATAAAAGAAAAAAAGAATAAATATTTTTTTGCACAGATTATTTGCAAGTATGTATGTGCGTACGTACATACATACATATGTAAGTATATTTTTTTTTACTTGTATTTTTTTTTTCTTAATTTTTTTATAATTATTCTTTTGTTCACTTTTATATTGAGCGTCCAAATTCGCTTGTTACACTGATATTATTAATTAATTTATGTTAAAAAAAAGAACCGTATGCGGAGTTAAAAGAAACATCTTTTCTCATCGAGCACGACCGACTGAATGATTAAAGTACAAGTGTTTTTTAAAATATTTCCATAATTTCATACAAACTTTTTTCTAAAATATATTAAGGATACATTAAACGTGAAGCGGACATCCCAAAATGTATTTTGCCGAAATTCCTTTATAATTGGTATATCTCTTCTTCTAGTAGAAATGAACGTGTATGCCAAATTTTTTATTTTTTTTTATTTGTCGAGTTATGAGTGCTAAAGTGCTGCCGTTTTTAAAAAATTGGTTCTTTAAAATTGTTGTTTCGATGTTTATAAGAAATCGTTTGATATTTAAAAAAATTATGGCTCTAATCGTTTAAAAAGCAACCCAACGCCGAAAATTACATTGAAATCAAAAACAAAGTCAAAAATATTTTATAATTTTTTGTTGCTTTATATAGAAATTCATATTGAATTTTAAAATTTCAAACGCTGCATAACTCGTGGCGTAGCAACTTTGCTTTTTACACAATTAGGGCCTAAATTTGAAAAAAAATTCATCTGAAAAACTCTTTTTTTTCTAACATTGGGTGTATGTTATTGTTATTGATTTTAAGACTAAATTGGCCTCGGCGTCCTTATTATACTGTTAAAGTTTTGAAGTGGGATCTCCATAAAGTTATGGAAATTTATGTACATGCATATCGCACTGAGTAAGATTTTCGGCGCTCATTTATGTAGGCTGGCTTGTGATGAACTCTTAATGGTTTTTAATCCAAATTTAGATATTTTTAATTAGGCTTAAGTTTATTGAATTTAATTTTCATTAAAATGTTTTTATGAAGACAGGAATTTTACAACATGAAATTAATTAAAATTGTATTGATAATTTTTCATTCGTGACTGCGCTGAGATTTGAACCCAGGCTTTCACGGACAGGTTGCCCAGACTAGTTTCGATTGTAACCACACAATCTCTTCAGTGGGGTTTGACGTCTTTACTCACTCGGCTATTGTGATTTAACAAAATTATTTCAGATATCCCACTACCAGAATTCACTTAAGGACTCCCTTCTCCCCCATTCCTATATGGTGCGATATTAGTAACTATCACCATTTCTCCGTATTGTCGAACGTCCATAAAGTCCACTTTTAACATTTTCAAAATAGCCATTTTTTTAAAATTAAATTTTCTTAAATTCCAAAATTATTTGAGATATACCACTAATATGGTCCCAAAGAGGACCCCTTGGAGCGCCATTTCTTTATATTGGATTGCTAGTAACATTCCATATTTTTCCAAAATGGTCACTAATCCTCGCCAGAAATTTTCGCAAAAAATGAACTTTTTCAAGTCTGAAATTCCAAAATTATTTCAGATATCCCAGTACCAGAATCCTCCTTAGAACTTCTTTCTTATGGGGAGCCGGTTACTTTTCCCTGAAAAATCTCCTAAACGCACTTTTTCCTATTGCAGTAGCACTGTTAAATGCAATGTTAACTGAAAATAGTTGCTGTTAATAAAATTGAATATGCACGGCCACTTAATTAATTCTTGGTCCTCAAGAGAGTGTTTTTCAAATCCGTGGATTTGTGGTGGGTCAACGACTGCCATGGGTCCAAAATAGTCAAAAAAATTTACAATTTAACAATTTTTCTGAAGTTATTGTGGTGTACGGTATGTCCCGGCTTGATTGATTATATGATGCTTAAATAAGTACTTTTTAACTAGAGAAATGCCATAAAATAGATTGCCATTATTCCCAAGAATAAAAACTCTAAATATTATATCTGTGCCTTAAGTTTTCTTATAAGAACCCAATATTGTAAATAGTGTTTATTATAAACGCAAGCAAATTATTAAAGGTTTAGCTGTCAAGCGAACTGTCATGCTACGCACACTTTTTGAAATTTATGATCAGTAAACTCTTACGAATTATTGGGAATAATCTACGCTTAAACAACGATACCAAATTATCTAAATGTACTTTGAAAATCACAAGGAGTTTTTCCTTAAACTTTCAACGAGATGGTGCTACGTGCCATACGGAGACCGCAACCATTGTATTCAAAACTTGGTGATAAGAAGAGTTGGAAAATTTTACCTGGAAATTGGCTCCAACGTCATGCGATTTAACACCTCTCTATTATTTCTAGGATGGCTACTTGAGTTTACTAATTTTCGCTGATAAGCTAGCAACAATTGACCTTGGAGTCCATGTATTGATATTTTGATAAAGATTAATGTGCGGTTTCCTCATGGAATCGCCTTCCTTTGCGTATTAAAATTTATATGAAAAGCACTCAGTTTTTTTTTTGTTATTTTTATTATTTTTAGTTCCTTCAGGCTTAAAAAACACCCTTTATTGAAGTTAGCTCTTTTTTTAAAATATTTTTGTTATAAATTTCAGGGACCGTAAACGGAAAAAATTAAAGAGGTGATATTAATTTTTAAGCTGTGGTTTTAATTTATTTTTTGTGTTAAATGTTCTTTGTTTTTTGTAAAATTTATTTATATTTAATTTAATGTGAAAATTAATGTTAAATTTACGTAACCCTGATGAAGTCAACAAATAATTGACGTAACGTTCGAAAACATGTGTAGAAAAGATTTTTATTTACATTAAATAATATAGGCCTAATTAGCTGACTTGATACAATTCAAACATAAAATATTTCTTAAAATTTGGCCAAATAACACATTAGTAAAAATTAAACTTCTCAAATTAGTTTTAATTTCTGACGAGAAAAATAAAACTCCTCAAATGAGTTTTATTTTATGACGGCTAAATAAAACACTCTCTGTAAGAGAGCTATTTTACGTTTTATTTTTACGTTAAAGAATAACTGTTTTAGATGGAATTCTTTTTTTTTCTTAATTCACAAAATACTTGTCAGTTATAACCGTTACGGTCCCTGAAAAATTTTTTTCAATAAAATTTGTATTTTTATATAAATTTTTAAACCAAACTCGCATTTTGTTATGAAAAATTTTTCTGGCAACACTGAGATCGAATAACTTTAAGGTAAGTTTTTAATCTATTGGTTATAGAATACCTTCCCAGTTTATTTCATTATGCATGATTGTGTGTTAATTGCAGCAATTTTCCTCTTCAGCTCAACAAAACTCAAAACAAGCTCTATTTTATTTTATTTTTCAATATAGAAAATTAAAAAAAAAAACAAACTAGAATAAGCGCCGGAAATTGTTTTATTTAAAAAACATTTAAGTAATTTACTTATTTTCCTTCATTCGTTACCATTTATTCATTCATTAATTTATTTAAATACAAACTATTTCCGTTCACGAGACTGACTCCCATTTCATTACCGCCGACAAAAATAAAAAAATTAAAGAGAAAAAATTGGCAACAAAATAAATGAATTAAAAATGCAAGCACATTTATTCATGTCTATGATTTAATTAATATACTTACATTTTGTAGTCGCCCGATATGAGCTTGATAATCACAGCAAATAGAATGAAAACAACACAGGCCAAACTGATGAAACTTGCCCGGGCTAAACGTGAAACATTCTTATAGAGACACAGAGGCACAACAATGCCGACCGTAACAAAGAACACCACACCCAAACGAACAGCACCCATTGACGAGCCCCAAGAAGGTATAAGGCGCACCAGGACCTTAGACAGAGTATCACCGACAACCACATTGTAGGAAATCATTGCTGTAATAACGTAAATTGTTTAATGAAGGAATGATAATTAAATGGTTTTAGATTTGAATTTGAAATGTTCAGTTTTAATAATGACTTAAATGTACATGTGTAAGTGTGTACCAGTATGTGTTAATAAACGAGGGCATATCGCTCATTTGCTGCAACATCGTCATAACTCAAAAATATTGGTTTAACAGAAAACGACTTTAAAATTTTTAATTTACACACAACATAATGGAAAAAGAACATTTTATTCTTCTCTCAAGAGTTGAGTTTACAATATCTTCATATGAAATAATTACCACGCACCCATTTACTATGCATTAGTTGTATTAAGTAAAAAATTTACGATTTTTGACTAACGACTACAACAGCAAATGAGCGATATGTCTGGCAAAAATAAACATTTATTATTTTAATTTTTTTTTTATTGTGCTTTTTGTGTGAAGCAAATTAAAATTTATCTGGATTTTTATTGCATTCATACCTAAAAACGGATACATAAACTGCAGAAAGGACAACAGATAGTAACCGTATTTGCCGTAGGCAGCCTCCATAATACCAGGATAACTAAAACGTCCACATATGTGACCACACTTGACCTAAAAATAATAAAATAGCATAAATAAAACATTAATACTGCAAGGGAATATGAGAATTTTATGGATAAAATTACTAAATTTTGAAACAGTTGGCAGTGCTAAAAACGAAGGTCAGCACCAGCGTTATTATCTTTTTATAGTTAGAACAAAAAACAAATTAGATTGCTGCCTTTATATGTATGTGCCGAATCATTAATTCGCTCCAAAAAAAAAAACAAAAAATTAATAGAAAAAAAGCTATTGACTTAAATCTATTTAATGTGTTAACATGTGGGAGTTCTGACAGGTCTTTGATACCCTCCACCAAGACTTAGAATAGTATTTATTAGGATATTCATTTAATAGGGGTTTTGCTTTATTCGGTTAAACGCTCGATTAATTAACCGAGGTTTTGGTGTAATCAGTTAAATTTCCCAACCTGAAACTATAAAACCATGTTTTCCTTATTTCGCTTATAAACAATTTGCCAATAATAAAAAAGTCTGAAATTAACACACAACATAATGGCAAAAAAGTTGTATTCATCTCTCAAGAGTTGAGTTTACAATATATTCACGTGAAATAGTTATCACTTCATAAAACACATGATTTACTATGCATTAGTGATATTAGCTCAAAATTTGCGATTATTGACTTTTGAAGATGTTGCAGCAAATGAGCGATATGAGCATTTAAAGTACATTTTGAACGCAATTAAGAGAGAATTCTGTTAAATGCGCCTGTAACGCATTAAACCGAGATTCATTTAAATGCTTTTCTCGCTAAAAACCGATTTGCTTTAGACATTTTTAATAAACGCATTTATCCGTGATTTACCGTAATATTAATTAATATTAACATTCAAGAAAAAATCCCTGAAGAAGCCACACAACGTAGCGCCGAAATATTGGACTTAATAGATTTAATATTTTTTATAAAAAAAAAAGAGACCTCAAACTTAAATAAAAGGATTAATTAGTAAAATAAATTCGAAAAAAATAAAAAATATTGAATAAAAGGATTAATATTAAATATTTTCTTGTTTTTTTTTTATTTTGTAGCATAGATAATATTTTAATTATTAAAATTAGGGAAGTAACGAATACCGATATATCGGCGATTCTTCACGTTTGCCGATATATCGGTATCTGCGATATTTTACTGTCGATACGCCGATACTTTTTTTATAGTGTTTTTTTTTTTTTTTTGAACAAACAATTACAATTTCCATGTTTATTTTTTGCATAACAACTAAGAGAATAAAATCAAACAAATAATAAATAGTGTCTTTTGATTCTTAAGCTGGGGGTCGGTCCACACTACTCGTTTTTTGTCCTTTTTCGAGACGCATGCTAAAGTCGAAAGTAATCCTACTTCATGCTTTCGATACGTATATGCATTTAACGCGTTTGCTGTGTAACTTGTCAATACAATTTTACACTACAACTTCTTGGACTGATGCATAAACGCATTGAATGATTGGTGTAGACCGGCAGCATCAGCCGTTTTGCTTTGCACCGTAATGGTAAAACGTTAGCCGATTGATAAATCTTGTATGTAATTGTACGTTTTAAGAATGTTCAGATAATTTTTAAAGATTTTTGTGAAAATAAAAATCATTTCGCTACAAATTTTGGGTTAATTCAAAGAGACCACAAAATGCATAAGCAAAGCCACTGCTACATTTCTGACCCAATTTCTATAGTAAACAGTCTTCGAACGATAAATGAATAAACTGATATGCAGAATAGTTCAGATTGCCAAAAATTGGCGGTTTATGTAGCTTAAGCTCTGAATGAAAGATTTGAGTGATAAGAGAATAATGAAGTGTATTGCTTATCTACAATTCTCTATCTTCGCCAGAAAATTTTAAAGACAATAAATCGAAAAAACGTCTTCTTGCTACTCAGCATGACTCTTCATTCCGAAAGAGTTGAAGACACGGCCACCCCTACACCTAGTTAAAATTCTGATAAGTCTACAAAAACTGACCTTTGGAGCGTTTATGAAAATCTTAAAAGAAAATTTGGAGAAGAATGATCCTCTGTCCATCCTACGCTGTGATTCAGCTAAAGACGCTAATTCTTCTAGAGACGCAGATCCTCTTGTTTACTGGCGCAATTAAATGCGTTACTCAAAATTTAAGACCATGGCGCAGAAATACTTAAGTTGTCAAATGAGTTCTGTCACATCTGTTAGGCGTTTTTTTACTGCTGGTCTGCTTCAAACGGAGTTGCGAAATTATCTCCGCAAAAGTTGAGAATACTTTGTTTTTTCAACAAAAATCTTATTAATATAAATTTTGAATATTTTTGATCTCTTATACTGTTTTTTTTTTGTTTAAAAAATAAATAAATTTTACCAATTTAAATTCACTTCGTTGTTTTTAAAATCTTATTAAAATCAATTCTAAATATTAACTAATAATCTCTTACACTGCAATGTTGTATAGCAAAGAAATTACTCTACTTGAGTAATGTTTATTTTACCTTTAGTTTAAATTAAATATTCGTATCGGTATCGGCGATATTTCTCTTTGAATATCGGTATCGGTATCGGTAACGGCAAAAAGGCGTATCGTAACGTCCCTAATTAAAATGTATATTTATTACTTGAACACGTCCAATTTTATTGATTTGCCTTGCGCCTTTGAAAACGATCCAAATATTGTTTCGAACTGCGTTATAATTCTCAGAGTTTCTGCGCTAAAACAGAAATTCAGTTTTATATTCTAGTGCTTGGTAGTGTTAAGCTTCGTACAGACGGTGGTCAGATCTAGTGATGCCAATAGTAGTGACTATTTCCTTTTTGTTGGGATTTTTTCGGAAAATTTCAATCGTAGGGAAAATAGGACAGAGTTTTTATTTTAAGGCAAATGTAGGGAATTATCAAAATGTTATCTCATGTTCAATATATTGTGTAAAAATACGTAAATATTCGTATTATTTTCATTTAAAAATTAAAAATTTTCATATACAACAGCATTAAGTTCAAATGTAGTATTTGTTAACAAAAACCCTATACTGTTAGTCCTTACAACCTGGCAATCTTCAACAAGGTCCAAAACCATGTCCGTATACATTAGGGGGCAAGGAATATACGGGTTCACATTTGCGAATATTCGCTTATTTTTGCATAGCTTTCGGGAAAAGGGAATATCTAATGACTGAAATTTCTACATAGAAATTAATTTTGTTCCGAGAAAAAAACAATCACACCTTCTAAACCATAGTATAGTACTAGTATGCCAACTGGAGAGAGCATTCTCAATTTTCTAGTTCACCCCTCACACACATACGTTCTGTGTGAATTCAACACACATAAAAACAACAAAAACCAAATAAAATTTGAAATTTTTCAATTTAATTATATTCAACATTTTTCATTTTTCGAATTTATTCTATGAGTTAAATTTCAGTTATGTATTTTATAAAGCTTTTTGTAATAGCTCTATTCCTTAAATTTTTTTAGAAATTACTTTATACACTACCAGACTATTATATTGTATTTTCTTGTTACATTTTACCTTAGCTTTCCGTTGGATAGCAATGAAAAATATTTATGTACAGAAAAATTTACAATTATTAGACACCAGCAGAATGTAATGCATTTTCTGGCCCGCTACGGCCTTCGTCAGCATTCTTTGTGTCACACTGGATAGTGAAAATGCATTACATTCTGCTGGTGTCTAATAATTGTAAATTTTTCTGTACATAAATATACTTCATTGCTATCCAACGGAAAGCTAAGGTAAAATGTAACAAGAAAATACAATATAATAGTCTGGTAGTGTATAAAGTAATTTCTAAAAAAAATTTAAGGAATAGAGCTATTACAAAAAGCTTTATAAAATACAGAACTGAAATAATTAGTATTGTGGTTATTTTATTGAACTGTTAATGGTTTTTAATCCAAATTTAGATATTTTTAATTAGGCTTAAGTTCATTGAATTTAATTTTCATTAAATTATTTTTATGAAGACAGGAATTTTACAACATGAAATTAATTAAAATTTTTTTATTGATAATTTTTCATTCTTGACTGCGCTGAGATTTGAACCCAGGCGTTCGCGGACAGGTTGCCCAGACTAGTTTCGATTGTAACCACACAATCTCGTCGGTGGGGTTTGCCGTTTTACTCATAATCATTTTACTGATAATCATTCATTCAAAAAGCAAATTTCGATCTACCAAAGTGAAATACCATTTGGTTTAAGGATTGATGTTTGACTATTGACGTCGCCCGGCCTCAATAGCTGAAATTTAACTCATAGAATAAATTCGAAAAATGAAAAATGTTGAATATAATAAAGTTGCTTATAAAAAAGAAATAATTCCCAATATATATTTGTTAAAATAGTTGAGTTAAATACATTCAATTTATAAAGTATCACTATCCAGTGTGACACAAAGAATGCTGACGAAGGCCGTAGCGGGCCAGAAAATGCATTACATTCTGCTGGTGTCTAATAATTGTAAATTTTTCTGTACATAAATATACTTCATTGCTATCCAACGGAAAGCTAAGGTAAAATGTAACAAGAAAATACAATATAATAGTCTGGTAGTGTATAAAGTAATTTCTAAAAAAATTTAAGGAATAGAGCTATTACAAAAAGCTTTATAAAATACAGAACTGAAATTTAACTCATAGAATAAATTCGAAAAATGAAAAATGTTGAATATAATAAAGTTGCTTATAAAAAAGAAATAATTCCCAATATCTATTTTTCAATTTAAAATTTTTCACAATATAATAGTTTTTGTTTAGTTTTATGACACAAACACATAATTAATCATTTTTTCCAATACATTTTGCTCATTTGCTTTTGCAAAATGTTTTTATTTTTCACAAACTAAACATGTTTAAATAAATTTATTTGACACTAATTTTTTTCTGTTGTTAATTTTATTAAAGCCAGCAGAGTAGCATTTTGTGGTATGAAAATAATATTTGAAATCGTAAATTATTTAAATATTTTCCGATATTGCAGAATAAAAATTTTACAAACATTGTTTTTAAAAGTTTATAAATGCAGCCAGCATTTAATAAATTAAAAATTTATTGAACTAATAAAATTTTATTTTGGAAATTTTTTTTGCCACATTCTATACGATTTTATGCAACTATGTTTAGTGGTGGAAATATATATCTAAAACTATAGTTTTATACACCAATACATTTAAAAAAAATCTTACTAATACAAACATAAATTAAGTTCCACTGACAATTGAGTTATGTACCTCTCAAAGAGTCGGCATACTAGTTGTAGACTATGTTGTATACTATGTTCTAAACTAAGAGAAATAAGTTAAACAGTTTTTAGGAAATATTTTTTTTCAGAAATTTTTTTTTTTTATATTTCAAATTCTGCTAAAAAAGATTACCTACTTACGTATGTATGTATATTAATAAATAAATTATTTAAAATAAGTACATATCACACTTGTTGCTCGAAACAGAGTCAACTCAAAATTTATAAATTTTCAGTAGAGACAAAAAACTTTTTTTTTATATGTATTCTTTTGTTACAAATGGGGATAAAACTGCATTTTTTTAGGCAAAATACTTGAGAAATAGATCTAAGATTTTTGCAGTGGGTAGAGATGGCCGCTGTTTACCGTTTTCTTGCGAAAAGTGAAAATTGAAAAATTTTTAGTTGAAGCTGTTTAGAGGAACAAGTGCGATATATATTCTTGAAAAATATTAAGTGCTGTTAAAAGGAAAAAGATGAGGAAATGAAAAATTAAGCACGCAATTTGAATATGTTTTGACTCTAGATTAAAGGATAAATATATAGTGGCGTTTCTACCAAAATATAAAAAATTTAATTTTTTACACAGTTTAATTTTTGAAATGAAATTTGTGTATAGCATGTACATATTTATTTTGGTTTTTTTCATGTCAATAAGTGTTTTAATTAAAATATTTACAAAATGTTAACAAAATATGTATGTATGTAGTTGTTTGCCTTTTTTTAAAACAGTAAATTTTTAGAGTAGGGAAAAGTGTAGGGATTTTTTTTTTTTTGGTTGTAGGGAAAATGATGAATTTTTTTAGACACGTAGGGATATTTTTTAAATATCTACTGGCATCACTGGTCAGATCTAACAATATTCTCAGTAAAAATTTCTATAAATGTCGTACAACCGTGTGAACTTGCAATTTTTGTTTGACAACGTTGTCAAAAGAATCATTGTCAGTCCATTGTAAGACAACAATATTGTTAGATATCTGACAATCGTGTGAACACTCTTTGTTGCCATTGGCAGATCACTGTCAGACGTTGGGAACTAATTTTTTCATTGTCAGATGTGCCAAGTTTATGCATCTGACACTGGCATCATTGTCAGAGATCTTTTTCGATTGACATCGCTGCAAATACATACGTATAAGGGATGGAAACTAGGTTTTCGGATTTTGTACCAACCTCAATAACAAAACGTAGTGTTAAGACTATGACGGCACCAATTATATATTTTCTGCCTCAACTCTTGATATATGTATTTAGAAAACACACTCTTTGTTAACAGCGGTTTTTTTTTAAAGATAGCCACCAGTGTATCAAAAAAGAGATGCAACTGCATCATAGTTTCCATCGCTGATGTGCATGAGTGAAAAGAAAAAACAAAAAAATTTAATTTTGCAAAATTAAAATGAATTTTAATAAACATCAATGAAATCTATTTAAAACCACATAAAAAGTTAAAATTCTTGCTATTAATTAGTATTGTGGTTATTAATATTGCTATTACCTTTTTTCTTCAATAATAATATTTTCACGTTTCTAATTTATTAAAATACACGCAATTTTAATTTTAATACAATGTCTTTAAACAGAAATGGCAATTATATGACAACCGTGTGAACTGACAATTTTTGTTGGCAAATGAATTTATGGTTTGACAGTTGTCTGCCAACGAAATTATATGGTTTTATTAACATCGTCTTAACTGGCAATTTATTTTCTTTGGCAGTACGTTGTCAGCACATTGGCAGACCTAACATTATTGTCAAATCTGACCATCGGCTGTACGAAGCTTTATTATAAAAAATGAACTACGAATTTGTTGTAATATTAGAAAGACTATGAAATCATGGTCCATACAAGAATTTACTCGGATATAGAATAATATTTCTAGAGTTCGACATATTAAAGGATTTTTCAATTTGTTCCGTGATCATCTAGTAACTTTTTCTTGCAAAAAGTGAACAAAGGGCGCTAACCGGCCTATTTATTGGGCACTGTGGCCTCAGATACCATCAGTTTCTATGATATCCAACTGAAATGCTCCCTAATCTAGCATAATAATTCACTTCGTATGTATTCTAGATCTGTCATGGTGAATGTCGCGGCCGCACAAAATATCGCAGAGTATATATTTAATCGCAAAACTACACAGAAAAAAATTCTCGCTAATTTTTCAGCAATTAAAGCATTAATCAAAAAAAAATTAGTTTTAATTAAAAACTAATCAAGAGAATTAAACTTTGAATCAAGTGAATTAAACGTTTAATCAAGAGAATTTAACGTTTAAGTGACACTATTAATTTGTTTTAATTAATATTACAAATCTTTGAATTAATATTACAAATCTTTTAATTGCATTCAAGTTTTATTTTTTTCTGTGTACCAACACGTCATCGTTGTCCACAGTTTATTTGCATCCAGCACTAGCACAATAGTGTTTGTCCACATGATTCTTAATTAGCAAAAACTTGTAATTTTCTTCAAATAAATTTTAAAATATAAAATCTCTTTCATTTACGCCAAAATTAATTTTTTTCTGTGTTCATTTACTAAGAATTGTTACGATTTTGTAGCAATTGTTACTGGAAAGTGTACATTAACCAAAAAATTGCAAGTTGAGAGCGTCAAAAGAGGGAAACAATTGAGACACAAAAAAAATCTTGCAAATTTTTACTGGTAAAACTTTTACTTGAAAGAATTTTTGTAACAGCTTTTTCATGTTTTTGTTTACAAAACAAACTTTTCCAAAGGAATTTTTAAATAAAGATATTTTGCAAAATTTTAAAGTTAATGTTGAGTTTTAAAATTATTAAAAATATTTATGCGATAAGAAATCATACCTTTGTTTAACTTAGGACAGATATTTCGATATTTTTATTCGTAAATAAAATAACGAACTTGTTAAAAAATCCCTTATGTATTTTGTTTTGCTTTTAACTGATCAGGTGTTGTTATTAGTACTGTGAGTATAATGGTTACCTAGATACCCGATACTTAACACTATTGCAGTATAATACCCCATTAGTTGTTATTTATTTATTTCATATTTATTATAATTAAAATTACAATAAATCTTAAAACTAAAAGCACTAGCAGCAATGGCTATTGGTGCCCCATTAGTTAAAAAATTAAATTATTTACAAAATTAAAGATTCTTATTAATTATAAAATAATTTGAGATATTCTCATTGTTTACTTTATGACCGTCTTGTTTATTATGAAACAAACACCAAAGAAATGCATTTGGACCAAATAAAACGGCCATAAATTAGATAATGAGAATATCTTAAATTATTTTATAATTAACAATAATTTAACCTGCTACTTCCTGACCTTTCTGTCGTGGTCATATCTAAATGATAAAGTTTTTGTTTCTTAGTCTTAAAAAGAATTACCAACGTTATAGGTTCGCATTCACTCTAGAACCTGCACCTAAATTTTATGTTTCTAATATCTATTATAGCAAATTAAAAAGGTACCACTTGTAGAACGAAAAAGTAAAACAAAGGCACTTAATTTCCCGCATTTCACCATGTTTTATATTTTTTCTCGATCGATTTAGCGAGAGACCAGCATCCGGTTCAAATTTCAAACTTATAACTCGCGGCGTTAAGGCTGTGCGAAGATGAATCTGTCAGCCAGTCCGTAACGTTGAAATTTTATATACCTATATATGTACATACATAGGTTATACATACATAGATTGTTTTAAATATTTTGTTTTGCCTGATAAATACTTTTATTGTTAACAAAGGGTTTTTTTTATCTTTTATTATTCGGGAGGAAACCCCGAATACTTCTCTCTTTCCCCTCCTAAATAAAAAACCAATTCATAATTAATTTTATTCAACATAAACAATTATACATTAATAAAATCACATTATTTTTACCGTAATGTATAAAATTTTTTCAAGTCTTATGTGCTGTTTCTAGGTGGCAAACAATTGATTGTGTAGTAACATGTATATGGAAATAAATTTTTTTAAACAATCAATTGCCTGTCACATGGAAACAGCACATTAGAATAATTAATGGGTACTCGAATATTCCTGTTTATTCGTCACTAGTTTAACTTACAAATTTTGGCTGGCAAAGTGTTTATTTACTTTTTAGTATTTTTGAGCGCAATTTCTTTAAATACCTACTTACTCTCTCTTTGCAAGTTTCTGCTAGTAAATTAAATGAACACACCTTGTGTTAACAAATCACCTTTAATTTTTTTACATTGCTAAGGCAACGCCTAAAACCAAGAACTTTTACTGTTTTAGTTTTTTTTGGCTAATTAATGCCTACTTTTAAACAATAAAGGTATGTTTTAGCAATTATCTCTTTTCTGCCCTTTGCAAGACTTTTTTTGCTGCCTTAATTTTTTTTTTTTTTTTTTTTTTGGGTATTTAAATACTCATTAGGCAGGAATGGGCTAGACACTTGTTGTGGTATGATATTGTTCTATTATTAATAGTTTGATTTATTTGCCAGCTAGTTTTTAAATTGCTTAGTATTGTTGCGTTTGAATTGTTGCGTTTTGCTCAGATCCAAAGTAATAAATTCGTTTTGATATAAACCCAACGGAAATATTTAGTTTTAAAATGAGGTTCAGAGTTATGATTTTTTTTTTTATTTCAATTATATTGTAATTTTACCTTTTTGTTTCGAATTTAATAAGTTTTATAGAAAATAAGCAACATTTACTTTTTGATACCCCTCACTTTTCACTTGTAGTCCGAAGTTGTTTATTACAGAGATGTAAAATTTAAAATTTAATTTTGCCCTGAACAATTTTATTTGTTACTGAATAACTGAATAATTATTGACATTTGGTAAGTTTTAAAACAATTTAATTATTGAGATTTGTTATGAACTTCCTCAATGAATTGTACTGTATTTCGAACAAAAAAATTAAGACATTAATTCAGAAACGGATTATAAAATCGCATGAAATGTAGCACACCTTTTAAAAACGGTAATTTGAAAATGGAACGATCTCATTTATTTAATTATTCCTGGCAAAAAAAAACCAAGAATTTAAAAAGCCCATGATATAATAAAAACAATAAAAATACTGTTTATGACTTGGCCCTCAGATATTTTTTGTGGTGGCTTTTTTCTTTAAAAATTCCAAAAAAAAAAAAATTATTTACAATTCCTGGAAATAAGTTTAGTTTTGTGATCATGATTGATAGGGCTTTCAGAATTTTGAGAAGTTATCTTTTTTAAATATTTCGTGCGTCTGAGGTAATGAGGAACTCGTTTGACCAAAACTTATATTTATAAAAAACATTACAAATTACTTTAATATAAGATGAATTATATTGTTGTCTTTTGTTTAATGTTCACTTAAGATATATTTTATAGAATATTTAAATAACCTGCTAATAGCAAAATAGCAATTGTAAATTATGGACCGATTATTACAATACGAATATTCAATGGTGTTATTTCTATCTATATAATGCCACAATGTCTATATGAGATACTGTTTTAGGAGTATCTTTAGAAGTTGGGCAGAAAGAAGAAAATTATCAATATGTAAATCAATTTACATATTGTTTGAAACAGCAAAGTTTTTTGAGCATTTTTTTTTATTAAAATTAAAAATTTCATTTATTGACAAAAAATTCACAATTTTCAATTTTTAAAATTTTAAGTAATCAATATAATCATTTTGGTAATAGATGCAAAATAAACAACTTAACTTGTTTGCTTGATTCTACGAGTATAAATTTGTTATAAATTTGGTGGTTAGAGGCAATTTTTATTTTTTCTGTGTATGGAACTATAACAGACCGAATTTTACTGCAATT
This sequence comes from Pollenia amentaria, assembly GCA_943735925.1. NCBI lineage: Eukaryota > Metazoa > Arthropoda > Insecta > Diptera > Polleniidae > Pollenia > Pollenia amentaria. Next base: position 172,539,061 of record OX031010.1, on the reverse strand, counting down.
GCGTGATTTGTTACGGTTTTAGGTGTACTAATCTGTTTGGGTAGGTCTTTTTCACATTTGGGCTTATAACTCTTTACCTACTTAGGGCCATTATTACAACTTACAAATAGTTATTTTTAGGATGCTATCTGACAGATAAATAGTTTTTGGTTATTACAAGTTAACATTAACCTAAAAAGTGACTGATAAGCTAACATCAGGTTTGTCCTCATGGTAACTTTACAAGTGAACTTTAAGAACTTGAAGATGCTGAAGATATGGTAACTTCAATGACAGTTTTATGTCATATTAAATTATTTAAACTTTTAAAATTAAAACAATGGACAACAGATAGCGTTTATAAACACAAAAAACAAAACAATTTTAAATAAAAACCGAAATAAAGTACAAGATATAAACTTTTGTTTTCAATTAAAAAATTAAACAAAACTAAGTCGTTGCCACTACGTATTTTAAACAACCAAAAGTAGTCGGTATATACTGCAATGTTGCCACAGTATATAAATTACATTTTTTATTTTATCGGACAGTTGTACTAATGGAAAAAACTTATTGGTCACTTTATCGTTCAAGATAGCTATTGTTCACGTTAACTATCAGCAACTTTATCATTAGGTTGTAGTAATGGCCCTTAGTAGAACTAGAAGGAGTTTCATATCAATATCGTTTTTTCTATTGAGTCTTTTGAAAGTAAGCGTTAGTTTAACTGACGGACATGGTTAAATCGACTAAGAATAACTCAAGCACCCAGATTATATACATATATCGTCGGTCACAGGTTGACAACTCTTAACTCACTTTTAAATTTTTTGAAATTGTCAACTCGTATTATTTATTTTAATTTTTTTTTTAATCTGAAATTATTTCAATACCTTTGTTTTCTTTACACCATCTTACAATAAATATCTCCTACTAATTTGGGTTTTTTTTTTATTTACTTCCAACACGGTTTAGTAACGGAGTAATAACGTTTTTTTTTGTCTCCTGAAAAGTACAAAAAAACATGTTAAGAGTTGTCAACCTGTGACCGACGATATACTTTATGAGGTCTTACATAAATATTGAAAAAGTTTCACACGGAATGCCAAACTAAGTGTATGTACCCTCATTCACCACTGGTGGTGGTGGAGGGTAGAAATATGAACCTAGTACGATATTCTACTCCCAATAAAATTATATTAGTAAATTTTTGTCTTGTCTATTAATAGCGAAGTTCGTTTTTCTGCAGATCCGTTCTCCAGACATTCAGAAATCTCCAATCCAGACCTCTTTATGACCGATGTTGTTTATCGATTACCCAGCTCTTTGTACAAAATTGTTTAACTTTTATTGTTACGCTTTTCCAGATATAAAGAAATATATATTGTCTTTGTTTTTGAGGTGTGACTCTCGGCCACTTATCAAATCCAGTCTCCTTTTTTACAAATATTATGCCATTTTAACTAAAATTTAATACTGTTTCTGTTTTCCGATTTAAAGACATCTTTTTTTTATATTATCTATATATACATATATCTCTCTATATACATTAGGGCGACTCAAGTTATATGGAAGCGAAATTCGTGCAAGGTGTACCCCCTCAAAATGAACCTCGGACTTTTTTAAGATGACATTAAAGTTATTTCGGCTCCAGCTTTGAGCTCTCGTGAGCTGGACCATTTTGAAAAAGGGTCTATTTTTGCATGTTTTGTTAATTTGAGAATCTGTCTTCTTACCAACATATACAATATGGGTATCATAAGCAAGGTTTTTTGAAGGCGCGTCCAACTGTATATACAATTTGTCCAAGGACAATTTGTCCTTTTTTTAAGGACATTTTGTAAAAAATAAAGGTTTTTGAATTTTTTGTTCGGGTTTGTTTTTAATAAAAATTCCAAATTAACAAATTTTTATCATTAGTCGATTTAATTAAATAGGGGTCTCAGCTTTTTTTGAAATTCGTGCTAGTTCGCGTTCAAAATCAACAATTTGTTGATTTTGCACCTATTACCAAAATGATTATATTGATTACTAAAAATTTTGAAAAAATTTTTTCAATAAATGATATTTTTAATTTTAATTACAAAAGTGATCAAAAAACTTTGCCATTTCAAACAATTTGTTCATTTATTTAATTAAATATTGACAATTCCCAACAACAATTCTACATGTTTAAATTATTTTATTTTAAACGAAAAAAGTTAATTAAGATTTTTTGTTATTTAATTAAAGTTTTAATTGGAAATTTATTTCAAAACAACTAAAATGTTAATTAAATCAAAATTAAATTTTTAATTTTCTTTCAACTAAAAAAAAAATTGGTTCAATTATCACATTAATTAAATTTAAATGCGTTTTAAACCATTTTTTTAATTGATAAAACACTTTTTTCTGTGTATATTTTATACCATACTGATTTCTAAGAAACGAGGGAAGTGTAGCGGTTTTTTTTTTCATAATTAACTTTTATATTTGCCTCTCAATAAAATGTATTAATTTTTATTACTAAACATTAACTACCTCTATTCAATATTTTTTATAGATTTTGTTCACTAAATAATTTTCATGATTGCTTTACTTTTCAGTATTTAAAGACACTAGAAATTAATTTAAAAAAGCTGAGTATAATGAAACCTCATGAATATATGTATATCTATCTAAATCTACCATTCTAATATCCTGTTTAAAGCAAATCTCTTTTTGATCTTATAATAATGTCCTTTGGTTTAAATTGCATTTTAATATCAACTTTCAGTTTTGATTCTACTCTTCTAATTTTTTTTTTTCCTAAATTATTGTTGCGTAGTTTTCACTATAGTAAAATACATCAAGTTCGTGCTTTTCATATCAATTGCATTTTGTTTAAACTCCGTTCACACACAAACTTATGTACTATAAATTTTTCTATTGCTGAGCCACTCAAGGATAAAAAAAATGAAAAAAAAACAATATTGTTGGCGAAATTTTGTACTTCCTTTTCCATGGTCCTCCATCATCATTATCATCAGCATCATCATCATCTTTACCAATAACAATATTTTTGCAATTTCCTTAAACAAAAACACAAATTTTCATTTTGCTAAAATGTCAAAACCAAACATGTTCCGTTTGGTCTTGTTTAAAAAACAACATCAAATAAAAAGGAAAAGAAATATAATCAAGTAGGGCTTTTAATAATTGGCAGAGTCGCATCTTTCAAAACCACTACAAACAGTTTTTTGAAGAAAAATGGACAAAGTTTTTATAAAAAATAATTTTAAATTTTTATTTTCTATAGTGTGGCTTATTATGGAGGTCTCTTGAATTTAAGCAATTTACAATTTTATTAAAATAAAAGACTAATTTATTATGCGTCTAAATTTCATGTTATGCTAATTGAAATATCTTCTAGCTAAAATTTGATGAAATTTTAGTTGAAACAAATAATTGAGAGTTTTTGTACAGACATTCATGTACCGTTTTAAAATTTTCAACGCCACAGGCAATGCAGCGTTTGAAATTTTAAGATGCAATGTGAATTTCCGTAGAAAGCCACAACAAAATTACAAAATTCTTATGACTTAGTTTTTGCTTTTAATGTAATTCTGTGGCGTTGCGTTTTACATGATAAGGGCCTACATGCAATTGTTAATGTAATTTATGTGTAATCTAGTACTGCGATTCACAAATTTTTTTTTACGATTATCGTATTGTTAAAATTATTATAACGAAAGTTTATCGAATTTGCTATTAAGTAACATTTTAACGATATTCGCTGTCGATTAAAGTCAGCTTTTAGACCCCTTTCAGACAAGCACAGTTTACTTTGCAAAGTCTTGAGTTTATTGAAGAGAAGGGAAAAGAGAATAGCGGGGGAGTACATACTTTGCTGTACTCACAAATTCGTTTTGTTTTTCGTTCGTAGATTATACCTGAAGTTGGCTGCAACTTTATATTTATATACAGCGTTACCAGAATCTTTGGAATGAAAATTGTCATATGGCGAAAGAAATCATATTTTGAAGAGGAAAACCTTAAATTTTTTCTTTCTTAATTTAAATTTTTTAAAACAAGGGCAAAATAGTAAGAATTATTAATTTTTTATAAAAACATACTTTTTATTATTTAAATTGAAATACATAAAAACATAATTCGTCAGTATATGAAACTTTATAAAAATACATTTTTTCTTTTCACAGATATTTTTTTTATTAATATTCTTTCTAACTGCCTATTTCCGATGTGCGAAAGAATTATTTACTTCGTACAAATACATTTAAAACAAAAACAAAGTTTTTAGAATTTGTTTTTGTTTCAAATGTAGTTGTTCGAAAGAAGGAATTCTCTAAAAAAAATAATCCAAAATATGATAAAATCATCATTCTGGCAATGCTGTTTATATATTATATTCAAACAAGAGAAAACAAAAATTTCTCAAATTAAACTTTGTGTGTCTGAGCACGAAACAAAGTTTAAAAGAGAATTCAACAGACTTTGTCAAAGTAAACTTTGCTTGTCTGAAAGGGGTCTTACTTTAATCAGTTTTTTTTTTCGTTATTTTAACGACAATAATTTACGTTGTGTTTATTAAATCGATAAAGTGTCTTTTATGTTTAAAGTGGCTGAGGCCCGACTTCTTACATACAAACTACATAGATACGTACATATGTATGAACAAACTTCTAAATTCAAAATGAAAAAAAAAATGCAAATTATGAATAAAAACAAAATTCGAAATGTAAAATTCACAAAATAAAATATAAAAACAGAAAATTAAGCACAATTTCGTTTATTTAACCATTTTGTAGACAGAGATGTTACAAAAACTACAGCTGTTTACAATCGTTAAAAATAATTTACAGAATCACACTATCGTCACTGCAAGCGAATATACATATATGTCGACAAAAATTACGATTGTCGGATCGTTAAAAGTAAGTGAATCGCACCACAGACCTGCAAAAGGGCTTACGTTCTCGATTATAAATAAATGTATGAATATGGTTAAATATAATTTGCCAGCCAAATTTTTTTTAGTTTACGTCTTACGAAATAACAAACTAAGAATACCCATAATGTTTTCTTGTCGTATATCAAAAGTATGATAGTATGAAAAACCAGATTAATATATTTTTCCTCTTGCTCTTGCTGCTGTTATTTGTGAAAATATGTAATAAAACGTTGAAAGGATTTCAATGCAAAATGTCTGCACTTTACGCCATAATATTCATACATTTGACAACTGGGAGAGGTTTAAAAATTTAAGTTGTATTAAAATAAAAACATTACCAAAAATATTTTACGATTTTTTTTAAATTTGCAAAAGATTCAAAATACATATCGCTCAGTTACTTGAGCCAAATTTTTTTTTTTTACATTGTTACTTTTTCTCTGATTTTACTCATGAACAACAGTAAATAATTTATTTATACATAATAAAAAAGAAAACAAATATAAAGGTTTTTTGTTTCTATATACAATAAGGGTAAAGTATTTTACTTTTCCAATAACTTTTATGGATTAGGAGCACTACCCGTTCCACAGAGTTCATTTTTCGGGCAGGTTAGTTGAATCGACTAACACTAGTCATAATGTATAAAAAATAACCTGAAGCATGCAGGGTTAATAAGGCTAAAGTTCATTTAATTTAATTTTCTTTAAATTATTTTCATGAAGAAAGGAATTTTTTTTTTTTTTTTTTTATTATTATTCCTACACTAATAATTTTATCATTCTTGACTGACCAAGGGATCGAATCCACGTTCACGGACAGATTTTTGTGACATGTTTCGATTGTAACCACACTATCTCGTCAGAAACACTAACCTCCATTGACGATGGCTGGCAGTAAATAGTCAAACGTCAATGCAATATGTAATAAAATTATAAAACTATGGACAATTATAAAACATCTTCCGAAATTACAATAATTGGAGAAAAACGTTAAAATTTTAATAAAATCTTAGCTTTGATCCACTATAACTCTGGCATTTTTTATCCGATCAATGCTAGTCATCCACTTCTCCACGCGTAATTTAGCAGCCCTTCCAACCAGATAGGGAAGTACACAGCGAAAAACACAAACGTTCCGTTATCTGATTAATGATACGTAGAACATTTAAGATATATAGACCAGTGATGGAAAATTGAAAATTTAATATGGTACTGACCACCAAGCAAAAGAGTATTTTTTTCAACATTTTGGTACTTTTTCAAACATATATTTTTTTTTTTTTTTGGAAAATAAACTTAAAAATAAAAAACGAAAATACATAATTTTCAACAGCCAAATTCTGATGAGGATATCTGACATTAAAATAATCAACAAGCTGTGTTGCCATAACCTTTTGATAAGAATTTGCCAAAACTTTAAAAAAAATATGATAAAATCTGCTAAATCGTAAAATGAAGAAAATCGAATAAGATTAAAACAAAAAAAGTTTTAAATTTGCTTACAATATGATTCTCTTCTGAATTTTTATAAAAAAATTATGCTAAATATTTGATTAATAAAAATGAATTTAAGTTTTCTTGGGGTTAATTGAATTGTTTATGGGTTTTAAACCAAATTTTAATTTTTTTTAATCAGGCTTAAGTTCCTCGAATTAAATTTTCATTAAATTATTCTAATGAAGATAGAAATTTCACAACACAAAATGAGTTAAAATTTTATTGATCATTTTAATTTTTGACTGAGCTGGGGATCGAACTCGGGCCGAATTCACATGTTTCGAGAATAACCGCATTCTCTTCATCAGAGTTTTTGCAGTTTCACCCTTTCCGCCACTACGACGGCTGTCAGTCTATAGCCAAACATCAATATTTTAACCAATTCAATTTTTTGGTGGATCGAAATCCGTTGTAATTGATAATCAAGTTTTCAATTTATTTGAGCCTCTTCCTTACTTGTGTTTTTTAGTACTTTTATCAAGAATTTTTCTTGAATACCAAAGTTCATTTTTGTGTTTTTTCCCTTTTTATATTGAAATTTTTTCACAGCCTGAAGGATATTTAAATTTTTAAACATAGACCTCGTGCCATAGCTTTACAATAATTAGTTTTCTTGTGGTTAATTGAATCGTTTACGATTTTTAATACATGTTTTGATTCATTTTGTTTTATTTTCATTTAATTATCCTAATGAAGAGAGGAATTTTAATATAAGTATATATCATAAAATTTCTTTTTTTTTAAATAATATTAAATTATTAATGTGACAAACGAATAAGAAAAAAAAAATTGAATAAGAAATGTTTTAAAAATATGTGTGTACATATGTAAATTAAGTCGTTTCAAAAAAATATTTTCCAAAATAAAAATACCTCGAAATCGGCGATGGAATATTTAAAATATTGATTCGAAATTTTTACGGAATAATTTTCTAGCTATATTTAACAATCTAAAAGGTACTGCGTTAAAAAAAAAGTTTAAAGTCAAATAAGGACCAGTCTCATATACATTTGGCATAAAGGTAAGATTAGGAGTCGGAGTTGAAATTTCAGCGGTTGGAGTCGGAGTTAGTACTTTTTGATGACGACTCCACAGCCCTGGTTTTCAATGTTAAAAAATTGCAACGCTAAATTTCTAAGCAAAGAAGTATAACAAGAAAAGAGTACTAAAACGGACGTGGGGGTACCGTGGTATTTACTGAATTTTCCATCACTGATATAGACCAACATCTACATATTGGCACCTGGAATGCAAAATGGTGTAACTACATTTTTTATTTTTTACAGTCGATTTTTGATCGCAGGGATCTTAATTGTTTTGTAAACATGTAATTTAATAAAACGAACAAAAATCAATCAAAAACGCTTTTTCAAAACACCGAAAAACACAAAAATGGAATGATTTTCAGAACAGCACAAAATCACACTTGTGATTTAAAAAGCACGTGGTTGGAATGCATTTTAGATGACGATATTTTATACGAAATTATATTAAAAAAACTTTTTCAATGTCAACAATGTGTAATTTGTTGTCATCAGTCTGAGATCAACATACATTAAATATCTTTGCGAATCATGAAATTTGAAGTAAAATGGCATCGATTTGTTAGTGCATATTTTTCCATATTTTGCTTTAAATGCATATTTTTGCATATATTGCTGATATTGCATATTTTAAAAAAGAAAACTTGTTTTATATGTTCAATTTTGCGATGCACCTTTTCCAGAAGAGATAATATTGAATTATTGATTTTTTATGGGAAAAAAATATTTTGCCAATTACCTCGCAATTTGCCGCATATTAAGAGAAGTATCCCGATTTATTTCTTCCTCCACAGCCTATAACAACCAGGGGGGAACGGGGTTAAAAGCAGTAATGTGTAATGCAGAACATTTTGTCCAATTCAAGGATGTGGTGGAAGGATTCAACGATGGTGATGCAGTTCCATTAAAAAAAAGCAATTTTATCAAATATAAAAGCTCTGATAATGTTTTTGTATTGATAATGCTATGAATAAAATGTATGCAGTGGAGCGTTACTTTTGTCAACAAATTCGTATCAAGCTTGATTAATTTTTTACAAAAAATTAAGGATTCAAAGCAATAACAACACAAACTGCTGGCATATTTCATTAAAAATTTTTACGAAAAATGCGTAGGGGAAAATTAATATACCGCAAAGGATTTGATCATGCAATTCGCTTTAATCGGCTAATCGCTCGATTGATTAACCGAGGTTTTGGTTTAACCGGTTAATAATCGCTTAATTTTGTTATTGATCGGTTAACCGATTAAAAATGTTTTTTTTTTTAATAAGGTAATTTCAATAAAATAATATGCATAAATTATTTATTATTTTTAGTTTATTAGTAAAAAAAAAACAATAATATAAAAAGCATAACAATTTTTAAACTAAAACGAGCAAAAAATAAAAAATTATTCATAAATATGTAATACATATTTTTTAACTAATACAGGCAAATCATTTTATTAGTTATTTCAATAGTTTAAGGCGATTTGGTTTAAATTTTTAGGATTTAAGTGATTATTTTCTTTAGTTTTGATAAAACTGGACGTGGAAAAAATTCTTTCACTTATCGTAGATGTTGGAGAAATCGAAAGCAACCTATAATTTGTCGGTCCTTTTCCTGGATTTCTTTAAATGTATAAAATTGTCCATTATGCCATACGAGTCCTGTTTTAATTTTTGACACTTCCAATTTTTTCGGTTAATTCTGTTAAAAGATTGATTTGAGAAGAAACAAATCTGTGGTTTTCACGAATAATCGCGTAAGTTATAAAACCAAACTTTTCGGGAGAGCAAAAACAAATATTTTTTTCAATTGCGGCTTCTGTAGATGCTTTTTTAAACTTTTTTCTTTACTATCCTCTTAACAGTGACTTTCTACGTATTATACATAGTTTTCATGAAAAAATCCTCACAGGATCACAATCTGTAAAAGGATTAAAAATGCATATGTTTGATTGACTCATTAAGTGTGTGCAATATAACATCATATCTCCACATAAGTTCTTTTTTGTGAAAATAAATGTTATCATTTTAATCACACATGACGACTTACGTTGTTATTTTTACGACTTACGTTGTTATTAATAGAAAAATTTTCAAAAAATATTTTCATATTTTTTGCACGAATAACAACATAACATCACATATGCTTTTTATTTGGAAACATATTCAGCAATTTTACAATTTTTGGCGATGTATGTCGACATAAATCGTTATAATAGCAAAATATTTTATTAAACAGTTAACTTAAGTTGTTTTTAGCAGAAAAAAATTAATAATACTACATTATATTCTAAAAAGCTTAATACTTATAAAAGCCTAATGCAAATTGTAACACTTTGACATCATTATCTCAATTTCGGTAAAAACCGACTTACGAGATTATTCGTGAAAACCACAGAAATAGCTTAACACATACATGTAAAAAGTACGTGAAACAAAAAGCTGTTGTTGTAATTTTAAATGAAGATCACACCTTCTTTGTTTGTATGAAAAACTGTTTTCGTAACATATTCCTTTTGAATATGAGACAAAATAAATAATTAAAAACACAAAAAAATATGTTATAATACTACAAAAAAATAAAAATTTTGTTACATCGGTTAATCGTCTGAAATTTACCGGTTTAATCGTAATTCGAAAAACGCCAATTTTAAATTAACCGATCAGTTAATCGGGTAGTAATTAATCGGCTAACCGTCAATCGGTGATGAATACACTATTAGTTACTCTTCGTCGCATCGACGAAGCTCATTTACACTTTATCATATAACTTTTTTATGTGTATTCAAATTACGCTCTTTTTTAACATCGTTAGTTAGCTAATGACGAAAGCTTTAAAAAAATAAAAAAAATTAAAACACAAAAATTAGTGAAATTTTTATGCTTTATTTTATTTTATTATATTTTATTTTTAATAAAATGGTTAACTAAAGAAATTTTTGCTAATTTTTTACATTAAAAATCGTTTCGCTAGAATTTTGTTTTAAAAAGTTTGTCGATTCGACGAGGAGTAAACTTAATGTAGTAAAATGAAGAGTAAGCTTTCAGAGCTTTTTGAGGCCAAGTTGCCTTAACTTTACATTTGAAAATATAAACAAAATGTTTTCTTATTGTGCTTAATTCATTTTACATGTAGGTTATCTATCAAACAAGTGACTTAATTTACATGATTATTTTGCTTTTGGGGTTTCTTTATATTTTTGTGCTTCACTTTATTTTAACTTCTACTTTTGTGTTTATTGTACCTTATTTTTATTTATGAGTCTCAATTTTTGCGTGTTTATGTTATTTTTGTTTTTCTTCTTTTTATATTAATGTTTATTTTTTATTATTAATAAATGTGTTAAAAAAATTTAAGTGCATATTTTTCCAATTTTTAGCGCTAATTATTCTATTTATGCTCATAAAACGAGATTTTAACTGCATAAAAGTACCGGCCTTGGAAATTTTTAATCACGTGCTCTTATAATCACAAGTGTGATTTTGTGGTGTTCTGAAATCCATTTTTGTGTTTCTCTGTGTGCCTTCGGTAATTCAAAATCACTCCGAAGCGCAAAAAAACGGAATACAAAAATATTATACGTGTGATTTTAAAAGGCACATGTGATTTGAATTAAAGTGATTTTCAGAACAGGCCTGATAACTTAGGCCCTAAAGCACAAACAATGTCATAAATATTTTGTAATTTTGTTGTTGCTTTCTACAGAAATTCACATTGCGTTTTAAAATCTCAAACGCTGCATGTCTTGTGACGTTGAAAATTTTAAAACGGTAGATGAATTTCTGTTGAAAGCAACAATAAAATTACAAAGTATTTATGACATTGTTTGTGCTTTCAATGTTATTCTTTGGCGTCTGCGTTTTACATGATTTGGGCCTTAATAAATTTTTTTGGAATAGCAAAAAAATGGCAAAAGTTTGCTCGTTTTTTTTACGAATTTTTGTATGAATACTTATTAATGAAATAAATGTCGAAAATTCTGATATTCCGCTTTACGATTCAACGCTTAGTTTTCGAGTTATAAAAAATTGAAAAAAGCCTAATTTTGGCATTTTCCCTTAGTTTAGTTTTTCTTAATTTGTCGCCAAAGCAAGCAATCTATCGCTTAGCGGAATGTCAATTATGTACCTATATGTATTTTATGCAAAAAATAAATTCAATTTCAAAAACAAATTCAAAAATATTTTATAACTAGCTCGACCCGGTCCAATTTCCTGGCCCTTAGTAAAGATTTTTTAGTTTATAAAGGTTTTATTGCAACAATGGGGCTTTTTTTTGTATTTCAACGCTTTATAATGTTCACATACTTGATCCATGCTGCCAATATTGTAATGTGAATTGTAATAAACTGTTGGGTCGTAGTTAAATGTCAGACGCATAAATGTTTTTCGATTACTGTTATGAATAGCTGTCCTTGCTTGCCTGGTTCTTAGACGTTGTTCTTCATTTAGTATCTGGCGTTGTTGCTCTGTGTAATTTTCTCGTAAATGTGATACTTGATATCTAGTTTCTTCAATTTATGCTGAGTGTTCTTCTTGACTTTCTGTGAACGTAATGTACGTGTATTGCGATCAATATTTGCACGTGCTCGTGGAATTTTAATCAAATATGTAGTTATTTTATTGGAAATGCTAAATTTGAATAAATACTGACATGTACGTGTATAATTTTAAACTAATTAATTAAGAAAGAGTATAAACTCCAACGATCGTTAGTTGGTTTTGCTCATGACCCAATTAGTAGGTCTGCTCGAAACGCCTGCTAATTTTTTGTAGAGTTGTGTTTTTATCGTGCAATTGTTTTTGTAGCAATTGTTTTTGACATTTTGTCCATTTTTTACACAAACAAATGCAATGGGCTTTGACATATTTACACAGACAAAATTCACGTTGTTTTTTCTATTGTGCATTATTGTAGTTTTGCGCAAACCTACTAATTGGGCCAAGGCTTTGCTTTGACAAACAATTTTCTAAGCTTACAAATATTGGTTTGAACGTATTTAATTTGCTTATGTGCAACTACACCTAATAAAACCAATGAAAAAACCTTTTTAAAAAATATCGCGATATATATTGGTCAAACACAGAAACACGACTCACGTTCCATAGAATATGTGTATTAATTTTTTTTAAAAATCGGTGCAGTTGTTTTTTTTCAGGGGTTACGTACAAACATGTCTCTTTTATAGAGATTTTGTTGTGGCTTTCTATAGGAATTCATATGGGTAATTCCATGTCAAATCGAGCAAGAGTGGGACCCGACCCCTTTCGATTTGAATGAAATTTGGTGTGAAGGTTCCTTTCATCCTATAAGGAACATATATTAACGAAAAACAATTTTTTTCAAAAGTAACGTCATATTCAAAATGTTAAAATTTCGCCGAATTAGCCGAATATGTTCAATGTCTCAAAAACTAAGGCATATACGAAGATGAATTGTATGTCATTTAAAAGAGAATGCTGGGTGCTACAAACAATATATTAAAAAAAAATTATTTTTTAAAAAATGTAATATCTACAAAATATTAAATTTTAAAAATGGACTAAGTCAAAAACCAAATTTTTTTTTTGGGTGATTTTTTTTTTGTAATTCCTCAAACTGATCTTTAAAAATCCTGAAACTTTGAAGGAGGTGTTTTTTTTTAGATATGATTAATTTTTTCTTTTGCAACCTGTGAAAAATAATCCGAAAATAAAATTTTAATATTGTAATTTTGAGAAATAAGTATTTATTAAATCTGATTTGTGTGATTTTATGTGTTAAAAAAAAGTAATGACATTGATAAAGTTTTTTTATGTTTATTTGTTGCATTTTTTTTTTGGAGCTCAATGTGGGCATTTTAAGAGAAAAGTACACTTTATGTCACCTTACGTGTCCAAGAAATTAAATGAGTTTTATACATTATTTGGTTTCGCTCGGAAACAATTTACTAATGAGAAATGAAAAGGCAGTGTGTTGTGTTCTTCAAGTTTCTGCTAAAAATGTTTCATACCTAGAAAAATTTTATTTAAGGATTATTTTTTACAGATTGCAAAAGAAAAATATCATTATCTTAAAAAAAAACACCTCCTTCAAAGTATCAGAATTTTTAAAAAACAGTTTGAGGAATTACATAAAAAAATCAATCAAAAAAAAAATTAGGTTTTTGACTTAGCCCTTTTTTAAAATTTAATATTTTGTAGATATTACATTTAAAAAAAATTATTTTTTGTTAAAATATCGTTTGTAGCCTCAAGTATTCTCTTTAAAATGACATACAAATCATCTTCGTATGTGCAGTAGTTTTTGAGATATTGAAAAAATAAACTCAACACATTCGGCTAATTCGGCGAAATTATGATATTTTGAATATGACGTAACTTTTGAAAAAAATTGTTTTTAATTTTTTTCGTTAATATATGTTCCTTATAGGATGAAAGAAATCTTCACACCAAATTTCATTCAAATCGAATGGGGTCGGGTCCCACTCTTGGTCGATTTGACATGGAATAACCCATATTGAATTTTTAAATTTCAAACAATCCATATTTTATGAAACTGAAAATGTTAAAAAACAATATGAATTTCTGTTGAAAGAAAAAATAAAATTATATCTAACAAACACATAAGTTAGTGAAAACTTTCCTTTTAATATGAGTACATTAAACTTCGATCCTTAATATTATTTATTCTAAAACGGCCTTTAACACAAGCTTAATTAATTTTTTGGCCTAAACATACATTTACAATGCCTAATGCCTCAGTGCAGCAGCCCAATGACATATTATTAACCTGAGGCTTTGTTCCTGGAATAGCTTTAATGGCTTTCAAGTACTTGTGAACAAATTTGCCTACATTATTTTACCGTTGATATTAAAAAAAAGAAGGATATTTATGCTCTTTAACGGCAAAATCCTTTCAGCAAAATTGGCCTAAATCAGTGACAACCATTTTTATGTAAAATATGGAGGATACCTATAACCAGGAAGTAACTGGTACAGTGATAGAAACAAAATTTCTACCGCACACAGAGTCATGCATCACCAGCCAAACGAAATAAAATCCTCCCACACAGAAATATCCATAAATACAAACACATACACATTGACACTTAAAAATGTACGTTTGTGGCAAAAAATATGCTAAATAATAGTCTGCATTACGACACCATCATCATTATCGTCATTACATTCGCATCATCACAATTTAAATGAAATTCTTTTATTATTACTTTTTTTGAATCAAGGTTTTAAAAATCCTTTTTGCTGGAAATTGCAAAATCGAAAACGAAAACAAAAGCGTTGTGTAATAAATGCACAGTGGGAACAAATAAGAAATAAGTGAGAGGGAAAGGTTTATATGTACATACATATAATGATTTTGTCATTCCATTTTTATTATAAGGGTAAGTTTTTATATACAAAAAACAATTTTTTTAAAAGGTGCAGTCTATAAAGCCATAGGCATTAAGACTTTTTGCTCAATGCAGTAAGAAATAAAACCATATGGCCTTATAACCAATATCCAAGTGCAATAACACCATAATCGTTCAGCAAACTAGTAGAAATAACACCATAACTCTGTAATTGTTATACATAGTTACATGTTGCCACAAAAAAAAAAAAAAAAAAATGCGCTGCTAAAAAAATATTGCACAGGATTTGGAAATGGGGGGGGCGAAGACCGGCTTTGCAGATAAGCTTTTGTTAGCGAAGCCAATGTTTTTTCTCCTATAGAGGAGAAGGTCCTTGGGACCGGCCGAAGGCCCGCTAAAGTTAGCGAAGCCGGTGTTTGTTAAGCCATAGAGGAATCCTATTTATTATGGTGATTATTATGAACACCAGACTTCAGTGCATAGAACGATCACTTCTCGATAAACAAGTGGTCTTCTTTCCATTCCGTAGTTGTATTGATCAAGCCAATACAAGTCGCATCATAATCGAACAGTCGGTGTAATGGAGTTCACCTTTATATCTCCTATTTATTGATTTCATAAAGACTTTTGACTCAAGAGTTTCAAATGAAGATGAAAAGCCCTTATATGCCATGTCTGACAACACCACTTTGCGGGTTCGCCAAAACTGGAGGCATAGCGGCACATTCACCACAAATGTAGGTATAAAGCAGGGATGTCCTCTATCTCCATCGCTTTTTGGCGTTAGTTCTTGAGAACTCTACGTCCAAAGTTTGCGAGAAAAGCAGAGGAATTTTCTGGAATTTCCACTAATATCTCGTAGATCTCGATTTCGCGGATGATGTTTGCCTTATATCCCACAAACACTGTGGTAAGCAAACTCAATTATTCATCCATTCCAAACATATTGGATTGAAAAAGATAAGGGCCCTATGTAATAATAACTCCACACATGACAAACTATACGTTGATAGCATCGAAATAGAATACGTGGAGAACTTCTGCTATTTGGGATGCTTTATGTCTAGCTAGAGCAGCCTTAGGAAATTTAAACATGATATGGAGAACATGTCAAGTCCACTCTCCTTTACGGTTGCGAAAGATGGAACGCTGCCTCTCGAGACATGCAGAAGATCCAAGTGTTTGTTAATCAGTGTCTTCGCATGATATTGCGAATATTCTGGCCTAGAGTGGTATCCAACAACAGGCTTTGGGAACAATCCAACCAACAACACATGTCCAAAGAAATAAAAGAACGTAAATGGCGGTGGATTGGCCACACATAAAGAAGATCACGGAACGACATTACAAGAAATTACATAAACTGGAACCCGCAAGGAAGTCGAAGAAGAGGACGCCCAGCTCATACGTGGAGAAGGCAAATTGATATAGAAATGGCCGGAATGGGTAAAATCTGGGGCGAAGGGAGAGAGTTGGCACAAGAAACGAATATGTTCAGCCAGTTTATTGAGGCCCTATGCTCCTTATAGGATCGATGGGAACATATATATGGAGAACACCACAGATATCTATCTATGCACTCCAAATGGGTGCCCCGGTAGGCTAGCTGGTAGTGAGTAAGTCTATCAGTACCAGAGTTGCGGGTTCGATTCCCGCCAGAGACTCTGGCTTCCTGCAGCTAATCGCGGGATTAGCGTAAGAATAAAAAAAATAAAAAAAAAAAGTTGCGAATATTCAATGCTTGCGTAGACACTTACTGCCGTATTCATAAAAAATAAAATACATTTCAAATGTATTTTAAAACTAAATTTCCATACAAATTTTCCTTAAAATAGTTTTCATATCCAATTTAGTTTTTTATGAATACGGCAGTTATACTGTATGGAAGCAAAACATGGCTTACATCAATGGTTAGGTCATTTTCTTCACAACGTCCCGAAAAGCATCACACGACATTCCTTAGAATAGAACCCTCATGACAGTAGAGGAAGAAGACAATCGAAGAAGGCAAAGCGCGGAACAATGAAGTCGGAAATTGCCAATTCCAACATGTCATTCAACGAAATAAAAATATTAAGTCGAGATAGAATATAATAAAATAAAATTTTATATACCCTACGTTCCCCAGAGGAATAATATAAAGCAAAAAAAAAAAAAAAAAAATATGCAAGAATGTAGTTTTCAAGCAAAAGTTGAAAAAACTTGCTCTTATAATATAAAATTGTTGAATGAAAAAGACCGAATAAATCTTTTAATTTATAATAGATTATCGAATTTAAATCAAATTTGAGCTACTTACAAATCATGTAATCAGACGAATAAAAATTTCTACACGTATGATAACATAATCGGTTTTGTCATCCCTTGATATCCAATATTCCAGCGTTTTAATGCTGTCAAATCACAAAAACAAGCATGTTATGTTTTTCTAACAGACAAAACGGCTATTTCTCGTTCTTTGTTTTCAATTTTAAGTTTGTTTTATTTTAAGTCACATTTTTACAAGGCCGAGGTGAAATAATAGACAGATTTGACCCATTTCCAATATCAAATATGTGATAATTAAAAGCTACATTCGCTTTCTGACTGTAGTCGAAATAGCTGATTAAACGCATTTTCATTTTGCTATTATGGACCACATTTGTTATAAAAAAAGCACTATTGTTAATTTTATTAAATCGACAAACATAAAAAATAAAATTAAAATTCAACATGACAATGGCGGGACCATTCGTCTGATAAAGACGAACACTCACTGAAACTGGCAAAACGAAGAAAAAGGTTGAGGGATACCTCCAACGTATTGGAAAACGACACAACTAGTAAGTCCCCACCATTTCAAAATTGGCAACAGCTTTGTGCTCAGAGAAGAGATCGTACCAACTCCGCCTTGACAATAAAAATATGATTGGCCTTGCAAATTCTACAGTAACTGTAGTGCTGTCAGAAGCTCTGAAAGTTTTGGAAATTGTATGATAAATTAAGCACCGGTCTTCACAAAATTTTACGGAGTGGTTTCTAATCGTATGTTACTAAGACAGACCAAATTTTACTAAAATAGCGTGATTCATTACGGCTTTATGTGTACTAAATTGTTCTGCGATAGCGAGCTTTATATGGGGAATATGGTAAATTACGGATCGATCTTTACGAAATTTAATAGCATGATTTCCATTCATATTTCCATGTCACCAATTTCTGCTAGTTTTTGTAACAAAAATATATATTTTTTATGAAGGTTCTTCCACATTTATAACTCTTTTCCGACTTGTTGGATTTCAATCTCAAACTGTTAAATTGGAAGGACTATAACACCAATTTTGTTCTTTTATGTTGAGGCATTCGAAAGTTAGCGTGTTTTTTTAGCAGACGGACAGACAGATAGAAGGGCATGGGTAAATCGACTTATGCCCGTAAATTCTACAAATAGATATCTAGCTGTGTATAGATATAGATTGAGTAAAGAATTCTAAAACTTATTTTTTACCTACGGGTTAAAATGTAGTGTATTTTACACCATCGATTTAAGATAGTTATTTCACGTGGGGCAATTTAACGTTGAAATTGACAAAATAGTGTTACCGGATAAGTAAAGATAACTGTTAGGTACGAACCAGACCAGATATCTGTTAGTAGAAATTACGGGCATTAAAGTTACTCCAGGATCCAGAATATACATATACTTTATATAAAAAATTTTCACACGGAATGACAAACTTTGTATACCCTCATTTACCACTAGCGGTGGTGAAGGATATAAAAAATGGCACTTGAGTAAAGTGTGTCACAAGTTTCTTTTACCCAGTGCCAGACTTGAGCACTGAACTTTTGAAGTGTATGGCCGGCATAGCTTTGAATAAAATTTTGATTAAGCAACTGCCGATATTGCCCTTAATTTTTTACGATCTTAGACTAATTTATTTATGCATACCAAATATATACCATAAATATCGCCTAATTAAAAATCATAAATTTTAATAATCGGGACCACTGTTTACAAATAGAAACACATTTATGTATATCTTAATGTGTATGTATGTATACAGTATGAAATGCTCTGCATTACTTACCATTAATATGAGAGAGTAGTCCGTTATGTAGGCAACAAGTATGAGCAACAAAAGACCAAGGCCAAAACCAGCACGATGAAACGCATATGGAATGCCAATAACACCGCTACCCACAATCGAGTTAATGTAGTTAAAGGAAGCCTGAGGCAATGACGACAGCGTTTCGCCTATCGTTGAATATAAAGGCGTTTGTTGTGGTTGGCCACCAATGCCGCCACCTCCTCCTGCTCCACTACTGTCATCTGTGGGACCATCATGATGACTATATTGTTGGCTTGTTGGCTGTTGTTGGTTTTGCTCCCCAAGTTGTTGTTGTTGTTGTTGCTGCTGATTACTATAGTACTGATGCTGTTGCGATTGTTGTTGGTCATTCTACAAAAACCAAATAGAAAAGGGAAGAAAGAGTTTAAGGTTAAACATGACTTGTATACCAATAGACTTTGAGTGTGGCGTCAGTTCTTCCGTTCATCCTATCGTATATTTGCTAGTTGTTAAATACAATAATAGTAACTAACACAACAACAAACAGTGTAATAAGCAAATACCGAGTGCTATCTACATTTTCCATTGCCATTGTCTGGCACCCCATTGCACTTTGGACCATGAACAAGTGTATTTTACTTAAAAGATATTATACGGCGACTAACTACAAGCAGGTTCAAGTACAACATCCAACCAAGAGTTAAGTGCAATTTATGGGTTGTTTGATTGCACCCAGATACGATAACACGAGTAAAAATTCATGCAAAAATTACATGGGGTAAAATATATATACAGTAATTAAGGGACATTAGAGGTGTTATAAAAAAACTTAATTAAAAACACTTTCAATAAACTTGAAGTATTTTCATAGAATGATTTTACAAATAGTTGTGTAAGTTGTGACTTAATATGTATATCGTCATATGGTTTTGAAAAAGCATTAAGTTACATTGAATAAATTTTACAGGAGAAGCAAAAAACTCTCCACATGCACTCATGGAAAAATGCATCTTCATATTGATGACGCCCTAACATCAGAATTCTGATATCAATGTTATTACAAATGGCATCAATGAGGCAAAAAGTGACATCAATGCAATGACGAACGCCATCCTAAAATTGTGTCATACTACAGCGACGTCAATTCGATGCCACATTTTGTGTACACTGATAGAAAAAGCGTCATAACGCTGATGTATTTTGACATGAGTCAGACAAACTGTCATCAGTGCGATGGCATAATATATCATGTAAACAGCGCGATGACAAACTGTTATCAGTGCGTTGACAAACTGTCATCAGTGCGATGACAAATTGTCACCAGTGCGATGGCAAAATGTTGTCAGCGCAATGACATATTATATCATGTCATCAGTGCGATGACATAATATATCATGTCATAATATATTACTAACATTTATAACATGTTAAACAAGTAAAATTAAAAGCAAAAAATTCCCATATTCTATCTTGTTTAATTATTTATTTATTTACTCGTACATCAAATTTGGAAATAGAATTATTGCGAACACCATATCGGACATGCTGTTGGTGTCTTGAAATTGAGAGTTCTTCAGTTAACAAAGGGCGAAACACAACAAAAGTGAAACAAACATATGTAACAGGTAAGTAAATAATTATTTTCTCTGAAGTTGACTAAAGGTCAATTACATTAACTCAATTTGATGACAGTTTGTCATCGCACAGATGACATGCTTTATAAAAACGACTCCGATTCGTAATTTCTGAGATGCCAATGTGTCATCCCATTAATGACATAATTTAAATTTTTGACCTTGATGACAATTAAGCCAAGTGATGTTAAGGCTGACATCACTGTGATGTAAAGTGTCATGAGGTCAAAAATTAAAACACTTGTCATAGTACTGATGTCAAAATACTTCAGCGTTATGACGCCTTTTCTATCAGCGTAAGAATATAATCGAAATATTTAAAAAAAATACTTTTGAAAAAAATACAAAATTTGAAAAAAATACTAACTGTGGATAAACAAATATAAAAAAATACAAAACTTAATTTTTTTGTGTTTGTTATGTATAATTGATCGAAAGGCGCTTGCATTAAGGCCTTTTAGAATTTTGTTGGTTCCAACGTAATTTTTTATTGTAGGATTGTAAAATTTTCCAGAAACATGTATTTTAATATGGTGCATCATAACACAGTACAACATTTTTCAGGTGATTGTTTCGGGACTCAATTCTGATAATTGTTTATGAAAGTAGTCCCTAAAAGAAGAACTTCTGTATCATTAGTTTGGTCAAGGTACATTAAATAATAATTTAAAAATTAATTTGAAGTTAGTAAGTATCGTATAGGGGAATTTGTCACGTTTTAGGCTCTTTTATTTGTGATAACTCGAGAACCACTAGTCCGATTGTCATTATTTTGATGAAGCGGATTTAAGTGGTGCAAATTTTTCGCCGAACACATGATGAATCCAGGTGCTACGCATGCATAAATTCTCGTCATGGATTAACCAGAAAACAATTGAAAACAAAAGTATACATTGCTGCTTTTACTGCCACACTTCCAGTTAAACGCGCTGCAGGTACCGATACACCTAAACCTCCGAGTCTGGATACTGTGTCCCTGCAAGCCGAAACCGTTTTCACCAATCCGACCAATTTAAATGATGCTGATTGGACACCCGATATTGAAAATAATGGACCACAACCGCTAACACAAATCGGAGTGGATTACATTGTGGCTAAGATGGGACTATCACAACAAAACTCCGAAATGTTGACATCATTTTTGAAAAGCAGAAAACTGACACGGCAAAATAATAAAAAATAATTTTTTTTTTCATACAATTATTTATAACTGCGAAACTGTTGCTTATGTAGCTAAATTTTTTTAAATTTGTTTCAGTTTATTCGCACTAGTGGTTCTCGAGTTATCACAAAGAAAAGAGCCTTAAACGTGACAAATTCCCCTATACGATACTTACTAACTTCAAATTAATTTTTAAATTATTATTTAATGTACCTTGACCAAACTAATGATACAGAAGTTCTTCTTTTAGGGACTACTTTCATAAACAATTATCAGAATTGAGTCCCGAAACAATCACCTGAAAAATGTTGTACTGTGTTATGATGCACCATATACGCCTATATGATGCACCCTATACGATACTTATTAACTTCAAATTAATAATTTAAATTATTATTTGATGTACCTTGACCAAACTAATGATGCAGAAGTTCTTCTTTTTGGGTCTACTTTCATAAACAATTATCAGAATTGAGTTCCGAAATCATGTGTTGTACTGTGTAATCGATCAAGAAGTCGATTTTGAATTTCTTGTAACTTGGGGCTTTTTTGAAATCATATGACGATATGTATGTATGAATGTATATTCCATTGACTGCAATGGCAGTCTTCACTTTATTTATGAAAACTCCAAAATATAACCTTTAACTTTTTTTTTGCTCGAATTGGATATTTTAAATTAAAATTCTATTTAATATTAAGTTGAAAATAAGTGAGGTAAGGGGCTTAAAAATTCTCTCTGCCAGACCGCATTAAGATTATGCAATTAATGCCGAGTTTTTTCTCAATTCTCTTGTAAAGTTGCTTTAAAACTCTTTTCACATTTAATTAGAACTTGTCTAAAACTGAACTTTAAAATAACTAGAATTGCAATACAAATGAACTTGATTTAGAAACTAAACTAAATATCAACTGTTTCGACTTTTTAAAGCACTGTACACTTCCGTATACATAAATTGAACCTGCAGATGAAAAAACAACTTATTTTGGTTTTAATTAAAATAAATATTTACAATGATTTTTAATTGATGGCGCTGATAATGATGCGATGGGGCAACAGGTTTCTGATGGTAAATATTTGCTGCAATTGATTGCAAAGCGAGAAAATGCTTCAGCCGAAAAGTACAAAATCAAAACTTATATACGAGGGAAGATGAAAAAACTACTCTTTAATTTCTTTTTAAAAAAATACAATTTAAGAAAAAGATTAATACTTGGTTTAATTGCACAACCAACCCTCTTACCTAAACCTAAACTTTTCAATACACGTTTAATGCTGGTATTTATTCAATGACTTTGATTCAAGCAGTTTTATTTAAAAAAAAAAAACTTTTTTTTCATTTTTTGTCTACCTGTCCGAAAAAGTTGATGTTTCCTCTTGTGTCTTTTTCCATACCCCTTTTTACAAATTAAATAAACTTCTTGTAGTTAAAAGTGTCAAAATACCAATTTTCTCCAACAACAAGAAAATAGAGCAAGAAAAAACTTTTTACAACATTAAGTCTTGTCATGGA
Organism: Pollenia amentaria; assembly: GCA_943735925.1. NCBI lineage: Eukaryota > Metazoa > Arthropoda > Insecta > Diptera > Polleniidae > Pollenia > Pollenia amentaria. The sequence goes on along the minus strand of OX031010.1, from coordinate 172,515,904 downwards.
ACTTTTATACTGAAGTACTTTAATTAATTAAAATTGTTCAAGGAAAAAAAGAAAAATTCAATTATGTCTATGTAAAGGTATGTATTCTTGTCTTTTGGCATTGCTGCGTACGTATGGTTTCCATTGGAGACTACAGGATTTCAAACAACTCATTTACAAAATATATTCGAATCTTAAGGTTGAGATAATTTTTAGAATATACAGTACGACCTCGGGTTGCGCAACAGGCTTAGACCGAGTGCTGTTGCAAAATCCGAGTTTGTTGCAATATATTGTATGGCTTAAAGCAGCAGTTTTATGCTATTATTCATTGAATATTTTGTTTTTGTATTAAATATTTATGAATAAGCTTAAAATAAAATAAATTATGTTATACACATAATGAAAATAATGGACAACGATATTATTTGATAAGCGGCTTTCCCATTACTGGATATTCTCCACACAGAAAAAATTATCAGTAGTTTTTTTATTAATTAAAAAAATTGTTTAAAAAGTACTTAAATTTAATTAATGTGATAATTGCATCCATTATTTTTTTAGTTGAAAGAAAATTAAATTTTAATTGAATTAACATCTTAGTTGTTTTGAAATAAAATTAAAAATATTATTTTGATTTAATTAACATTTTAGTTGTTTTAAAATAAATTTTTAACTTAAATATTATTTAAATAGCAAAAAATCTTAATTGGCTTATCTTGTTTAAAATAAAATAGTTTAAACATTTAGAATTGTTGTTAGAAATTGTCAAGACCTTAGCTATATTCAATGACATCAATCAACACATTGTTTAAAACGTCAAAGTTTTTTGATCATTTTTTTTAATTAAAATTAAAAATATTATTTATTGAAAGAAAAATATTCAAAATTTAAAATTTTTTACAATTTTTAGTAATCAATATAATCATTTTGATAATAGGTGCAAAGTTAACAAATTGTTTGCTTGATTCTATGAATTTGGTATAAATTTGGTGATTACAGACAATTTTTAATGTTATTATAAATAAAAATTATATTTTTAATTTTCTTGCAACTAAAAAAATAATTGCTTGAATTATCACACACAGAAAAAAGGTTTTTATCAATTAAAAAAATGGTTTAAAAAGTTTTTAAATTTAATGTGATAATTGAATAAAATATTTTTTTAATTGAAAGAACATTAAAAATTTAATTTTGATTTAATTAACATTTTAGTTGTTTTGAAAAAATTTTTTAATTAAAATATTAATTAAATAACAAAAAATCTTAATTGACTTTTGTTAAAATAAAACAATTTAAACTTGTAGAATTTTTATTAATTAATTCATTTATTAATGATGTGCTAATAATCCCAATTTTTTTTGAGAATTTTGAGAATTTTTTGTTGAGAATTGTTATAATTAAATAAATTAATATTAATTAAATAACAAAAAATCTTAACTGACTTTGGTTAAAATAAAATAATTTACAAAGCTATTTTACTTGGTCTTGAGAAATTCGACCCCTTAATAATAAAAAATAAATTAATTAGTAAGGGACTAGTATGTCAAAATGTTAAGCTAGTTACGAGAGTAACAGGTGCAAATACTGAGCAGTGTATTTACATTGTATATTTTCAAAAAAAATCTGTAACTGTCAAGGAATTAAGGCAAAACCACTCCGTAATTGATTACATAAAAGTCAAATGGGATTATCAAAAACGTAAAACCTCTAAAATAACCCAGTGTCACAACTGTCAAATGCTTGGTCATGGATCCAGTCGCTGCAAGGTTAAAACATTTTGTGCAAATTGTGCCGGTTCTCACCTAACCTCAGAATGCAAGTCGGATGAAATATTATGTGCCAATTGTAAAGGCAACCACAAATCTCTTTCTCCCGAGTGCCCCCGTAGGTTAAAATTCCAACAACTTAGACAGAGAGCACAACCAAGGGAATATCGTGCGCATCGTCAGCAACACAACAATGTTAGTAATGTTTACAATAACAACCGTAACTACAACACAAACTTTCCGAACGTGCTGAATCAAAGTATCACCCCTAATAATAATGATTGGAATCAACAATGCAACAACAATAATAATAATAATAATAATTTATTTTCTCTTGATGAAATTAAAAATCTTACTATAGAGTTGATTTCAAAACTTAAAAATTGTAAGAGTAAGGAGGATCAGTTCGAAGTAATTACTTCACTTGCTTGCAAATTTCTTTACCCATGATTTCAAATATTAGTATAGCATCATGGAACGCCAGACGCATTTGTAATAAAAAACTAGAACTTTTTAATTTCTTATCACAGAATAAAACCGATATTTGTCTTATCTCTGAAACGTGGTTAAACAAAACTATTTCTATTAAAAATAGTGAATTTTATTGCTATAGATGCGATCGTGAAACTAGCAGAGGGGGTGGTGTTGCTGTACTAGTTAGAAAAAACATTGAACATATTTTGATTCCATCATTACAAACTTCTCTCATTGAAAATATTGGGGTCAAAATTCGTATGTCCAATGGCAATTTTATAAGCATATATTCCTGTTATTTTCCTGGTGGTTCTGCAGGTAATAACAATGTTAAAAAAGAGCAATTTAAATCCGATCTTCTTAAACTTACCAGGACTAATGAAATGTTTTTACTCGGTGGTGATTTTAATAGCAGACACAACTTTTGGGGTTGCCAAAGATTAAATTGTTGGGGTAATTTGCTCTATGAAAAAATTGACTCTGAAAATTTCCAAATTCTTTTTCCAAGTGATCATACTTATATCCCTTCTGATCCCCGGAGACAAGCCTCTACACTTGATTTATTTATAACAAATATCGCCGATAGCCTCTCATCTGTCACAGCAGTGAATGATCTGTGCTCTGACCATCTTCCTATAAAATTAACTTTAACAAATGAATTTCAAACTATGCAAAGGTCATATCTTGACTTTAATAGGGCAAATTGGTCTAGATATTCTGCATATATTAAAAGAAATTTAGTAGTTTCAAATGCTGATACCAATAATAACTGTGTAAAAATTGATACAATGATCTCATCATTTAATGATACTGTTCAAGCAGCAATAAACCATAGTGTTCCTCGCAGAATAATAAAATCCAGATCTTCAACTCTACCACAACACATAAAGCATTTGATCCAAATAAGAAATGTATTTAGAAGAAATTGGAAACGTTTTCGGGACACTTCTGATCATATATGTACAAATCAATATAACCATCGTATATCGGAAGAAATAAAGAAATGGAAAAATAATGAATGGAACAACAAACTTTTATTACTAGACAAGGGATCTTCTCCTTTCTGGAATATTTCAAAAATTTTAAAGAAAAATTCCAATAACATTCCGTTTTTGAAATTCAACAACATTATTTATCACACTCAACGAGATAAATGTGAGATTCTGGGACAAATTTTTAGCGAAAACCACTCAATATCATCTAACCTCAGTGATCCAACAACTACTTCGCTAGTAAATAGTGCAGTTGAGAATCTGGCACTTATTGAATGTTTCCCTCATAATAATATTTCCGTGTCTATGGACAAAGTAAAATTCATAATAAAGCAGTTAAAAAACAAAAAATCTCCTGGATTAGACGGAATAAATAATAAATGTCTGAAGGCATTGCCTGATATTGGTCTTAAACTTATTACTGATATTGTGAATTTATGTATTCGTGTAAGCTATTTCCCCAAGGTATGGAAACACTCTAAAGTTATACCTGTAAGGAAATCTAACAAGCCTGCTGATTGTCCCCGATCATACAGGCCAATTAGCCTTCTATCATCTTTAAGTAAAATTCTAGAGAAAATAATTAAAGAACAACTTACGATTTTTATAGACTCTCACAACATTTTACCTACTCAACAATTTGGTTTTCGTAAACAACATAATTCAGTTCAGCCACTTGTTCGAATTAGGAAATTAGTAAACTCAAATTTTAATCTTGGGATGTCTACTGGTATGGTATTAATGGATATAAAAGCTGCGTTTGACTCAGTCTGGCACAACGGTCTGATTTTTAAAATGATCAACTATAATTTTCCAATACACTTGATTAAATTGATTCATAGTTTTCTTTCTAATCGTATCTTTGAGGTTCACATTGGTCATGAACATTCTACTCAGTCTCAGATTCTTGCAGGATGCCCTCAGGGTTCGTGTATTTCTCCAATACTGTACAACATCTTTACTGCAGATTTCCCCATTTTAAATGGTTGCTCCATTTCCATATTTGCTGATGATACGGCGATTCTCAGTTCAGGTATATTAGCGGCTGATATTCTCACCAACCTTCAACGTGCGTTAGCAGAAGTTTATAAGTATTTTACAAAATGGAATATTTTAGTCAATACGCAGAAGACTGAAGCAAAATTTTTTTCCAGACGTCGTAAACCTTGCTATCTGCCTCAACAACCTATTTTGTGCAACAACAATTTAATTAATTGGTCCAGTAAAGTTAAATACTTAGGTGTGATATTAGATCCCAAATTAAAATTTAAAGATCATGTCCCCTACGTCATAGATAAAATCAATAAAATAATAAGACTACTGTATTCTTTATTAAACAGAAATTCTAAACTCGGCATAGCAAATAAAACTCTCATATTTAAATCTGTATTTCAAGCTATTATGTTCTATGCTGCCCCTTTGTGGTCTACATCTGCACAGTGTCATATTAAAAAAATACAGATAGCCCAAAATAAACTTTTAAAAATGATACATAACTTGCCTTGGCATTATTCTACTCAACGGCTACATAACCTTGCTAACGTTGAACTTGTCAACACTCGTATCCACAGGCTTACTACGAATTTTAATAACAGATGCCATGACTCTGACTTTAATCACATTAATGAGCTGGGCTCAACGTAATTTTATTTTCTAACATTAAATCTCTTTTTATAAAAATCAAAAATGTTCAGTAAGGTTTTTGTAAATTTTTCCTTCTCTAAACAATGTTAAACTTAAATGCAAATAAATTACACATTATTGATATTAAATAATTAAGTAGAAGAGGAAAATAGTCCTAAACTCTTAAAACATTGTTAAATTACCTTATACTTAAATGCTAAATAAATAAAAAAATAAATTAATTAATTAAAATAATTTAAACTTGTAGAATTGTTGTTGGGAATTGTCAATATTTAATTAAATAAATTAACACATTGTTTGAAATGGTAGAGCATTTTGATCATTTTTTTCTATAAAATTAAAAATATCATTTATAGAAAAAGAAATATTCACAATTTTACTATTATTAGTAATCAATTATTATTATCATTTTGGTAATAGGTGCAAAATCCACAAATTGTTTGCTTGATATTATGAATTTGGTATAAATTTGGTGATTTCAGAATATTTTTTAATTTTTGCTATGCATTTATTAAAATGAAATACTTTTTTAATTGATAAAAAACTACTGATAATTTTTTCTGTGTTGATTGGAAAATCTTTAAAAACCCAGCAAAAACTTTTCTAACAATCCTAATTTTAAGGACTTCCTGAATTCATTACTTTGTAGTTTTATTCGCCACTTTTTGGGTTATTAGCTATATATTAAATAATAACTTTATTTTTATATCTTAAATAAGTCATAACAATAAGTTATTATTATAATATTATACAATTTTAAGATTAATTTCAATGTGAAATCAGTGGAAAATCCAAAAATCAACCAACTGTATGTAAATATATACATAAATATGTTCCAAAATTACCTCCGCAGTATATTTTTATTATTAGAACACTATTAGTGATATCTATCTAATGTAAACAATTTTTTTGAACAACATAACATTAACATATACTGTTACACACATTGTTATCAGAGTGTCAGAGCTGTAAATGATTTTATGGAGCCAAAACTCTTTTTCAACAAAGAATTCATAAGATTTCACATGCATATAAGAGCAATTTGAATTAGTGTGTTTTAACCTTTTTGAAAGTTAATTTGTAACATTTTATTTTTTGTCTCTTTTTGTAACTACACATTTTTATACAACTTTTAAGTATAAAATAAAGATATTATTTTTTAGGTTGTAATTGGACAAATTATAAGGGATTACTTTTGGGACATCGCGAACAAAAATAAGTACTTTTTCTAGTAGAAAAATAAGTACTCCTTTCCTCAAGTTCTCATTATTTTGCTGCTTATTTTGTAAGCAAAGTTTTAGCTGAGAATTGCTGCTACTGAAATGTTTTTTCCAAGTTTTTTTTTGAAATATCAGTTTTTTTAATTGTTAGTTTAAGAGTTTTATTAACAAATGACATTTTTCCCCAAAAACCTCTCAGCACTATGAAATACTTTGGTAAACTTTATGTTTGTTTTTACTATTGCATAAACAAGTGTCCAACCTACAAGCATACACACTTTTTTAACAAAAAACTATCGGTAAAAATCAGTTTTTATATGAAAATATAAACAAGCTGAGAAAAAAAAAACAAAAATTTGCAGAGTGCGCTAACGTCTATAATGTAAAAAATTTGGCTGTTGTTATAGACGAGGAGTTGCGTTTATTGAGGGTTGCGTAACCCGAGGGTGCACTGTATACTTTTACATAAAAAAGGGTTACTTTGCAACTTTTACGGAAAATACTTACGAACACAATTAACATGTTTAAATAAAGTTTATTAATACAAAAGTTTTGATGTTGTTGTTGCTTCTATTTTACCTTTTCTTACATTAAAATAGAGCAAAAAGTTCTTTGAAATTGATTAATTGAAAAAGCAGCAAATTTAATCATTTTAAAAGTTATTGGATTTTTTTTTTTTTGGTAATAATTTTTAAAAGCATTATTATTACAGCAACTTATGATCTCTTAAATTAAGAAGTTTATTTTACAAAAATACCACTTAAATTTTACTACTCAATGAAATTCTAAAGATTTTGACAACGAAATTATGACAGTTTTATTTAATTTTATAACCATCTCACTTAAAGTATGTGACGTTTTACAAAAAGGTCCACTATGCGAAGTTTTGAATAAGCGGCACCTACGCAACGTCATCTTTCTTAAATAACAAATTTACAAATTCATTATTAAAGTTAATACGCAAAGGAAACATATTTTTCTTACAAAATTATTTTTAACTAAAAATTTTCAAACATATTACACAGAAAAAAATTCAAAATTGTCTCTAACCACCAAATTCATAGAATCAAGCAAACAATTTGTTGATTTTGCACCTATTGCGGAAAATTGTACAAATTTCAAATTGTGAATATTTTTTTTTTCAACGAATGATATTTTTAATTTTAATTAAAAAAAATTAACATGAAACTTTGCCATTTCAAACAATGTAATAATTGATTTAATTAAATATAGCTCAGGTTCGACAATTCCCAAAAACAATTCTACAAGCTTAAATTATTTTATTTTAAACGAATAAATCCTTTAAGATTTTTTGTTGTTTAATTTATATTTTAATGAAAAATTTATTTCGAAACAACTAAAATGTTTATTAAATCAAAATTACATTTTTAATTTTTTTCATCAAAAAAAATAATTGATTTAATTATCACATTTAAATACTTTTTAAACAATTTTTTTAACTGATAAAAAACTACTGATAATTTTTTCTGTGTACGGTTGCTTCATTGGCAAAAGCAACAGTATTACGATTTAAGCAGTCCTCCGTAAAGAAATCACAACAGTTATCTTTAAATTGGGAGGCAATTTATCATGCCACAAAAATGCAAACGAAAATATTTAATACAAAAGTATTTCAGTTCAAAGCATTTCATCAAAACAAATCTTCTTTTGTTAAAGCAAATTTGTCATTATACTAATTTTGAGATTTTCTAATTTCTGTTAAACACATTTCCAATTTTTAAATAATATGTTGAAAGTTTCATAACACATAAAGAATTTTTTTTTTAAATTTTAATGTTAAAGGTCAGTCATATAAATAAAATCAGTCATGCCTTCATCATGCATGTTGAATATGAATACATACACACAAACACTCAAATATTTCACTTTGCTTGCCACACATTAAGCTCAGGGATTTTCAAGGAAATCCCCATCATCGTTCTCGTCGTCGACTGCACATCCATAGTATGGATTCCATACAACAAATATGAACGAACATAAACATAAATAAATAAATAAAAAAATAAATTTTTTTTAATTTATGTATTTACGTATGTATGTATATATGTTCGTAATATCTTTATTCAGTTTTCCCTATTAAAAAATTCATTAAACGAATGGAAAACTAATGCCAGTTATTGAAGAAGGTGTTGCAGCACTTCGCACAGTGGGATGTATGAAACATGTTTGTGCAAAAGCTATAAGGTGTGAGCCTGCTCCATTAAAAATCGGCACCAAGCATTAACTGCCTGAATTAAGAAAAAAAAATTAAATTTCCATTGAACTCGATTTTATCGAATAAAATATTTTCTAGAGTAAAAAAAAGACCTACGCCGAGTTTCGTCAAAATCCGCCACGCCCAACGCCCATGAAAACCAAATGTTGTTCTTCTTCTTTTTGAAAACTACAAAATTATAAAACAATTGTCCAATTTACAAGCTTTATCTCATGGCCTTACTTTTTAAGAAAATACGGTTTTTGTTTATGCACTTGTATACAGACTAATTTGTTCTATCGTCATTTTATTGTATTGCTAAATATCAAAAATGAAAAATGCCAATTTAATGTCAATTCGCTTTGAGTAAACTATTTAAAAAGATCAACAACACCTTCACAGAAAATAATTTTGCCCCAATTAAAACATTAATCAAAAAAATTCAGTTTTAATTAAAAATTTAATCAAGTGAATAAAACGTTTGATTGTTGCTATTAATTTGCTTACTGGTGCAAATTAGTAGTATCATTTAAACTTTTAATTCACTTGATTAAACGTTTAATTCACCTGATTAAACGTTTAATTCACTTGATTAATGCTTTAATTGGAGCAAAATTAATTTCTGTGAAGGTTCCTTTTGTTTTAAAATTTAACTGCATCAAAAGAATTTACTTCCATTTTAAGATTTGTTTTATTTCTACGAGTATCAACATTTTAGTTACAATAATTTTTAACTTCACATTCCTTTTTTATTAATTTCTTCTTCTTTAATAAAATCTGGGGGCTAATTCTGGCAATCGTGATCGAATACTTTTTGGATACAAAGGCAATTTCATTTCGAATTCTTTTAATCGATACTGAACGAGACGAAATTAATTTTTCGGCTCAAATAAAACCTTTACAACACTAAAAAAATATATTTCGATTCCTTCAATATCGGCTAACAGAATTAGAAATAAAATTGCTTTCGGTCAAAAAAGTATTCGATCACGACTGCTAGATTTAGCCCCCTGATATTCAGATTATTCGATAGTATGAAATTAAACCAGGTATGGGAGTTTTAATTTGAGGTGAAATGGAAATAAATATTAATTGAAAAAGCTCAACAAAAAAAATTTTAATAAATTAGACATATATTAAACATGTTTAAACAAAACTGAGTCCTGGACTTTAGTTAAAAGTTAATAAGCTTATAATTAAATCGTCGGCAGTTACTTCTTACTCTGTTTTATTTAAATGTTTTCATTTATGATTTTCTTTTGTTCTTTTCTGTTTATTTAATTTAATGAAAGTATGGCAGCATTAATGAGACAATGAGTGTCTTTATAAAATTGATTCTATTTAACGACGGCTTTCTGATGTCGACGCAGTTCTGTTTGAACACTTAGAGAAAAATTAAATTTGTGGTCTAAATAATCACATTATAAAAAGATGTTTACAAATTCACCAAACTAGTCGAACATTTCCTGACCTGGCATAAATGCAACATTTTTCAAAACATTTAAAAATTTGTCGTATAATAAGGCAACACTTACGTATGAAGATAATACAACACTGTATAATTAGGTGATTCGACAACGAATACGACTTTGATACAGTCTTGTGAATTGGACAGCTCACAGCCATACCTAAGCAAGAGCGGAAAGCGTTTTCAAGCTTTAAAAAATTCTCATGCCCGAGAATACCGAAAAGCGCGGTGGCAACGTTTTGCAAATGGAAAATCAGATTTTGACAGAGCGTTTAATAGTGGCCGCTACTGGTAATTAACAGGGCTGTAGAGTCGTCAAAAAATAGTTCTGACTTCGACTCCATCCGCTGAAATATTTTAAGTCCGCCTCCGCCTCTAACTCCGACTGCAACTCCTACTCTTACATTGATACTAAATATATATGTAAGACTGGTCCTTATTTGAAATTAAACTCTTTTTTTAATGCAGTACCTTTCAAATGGTTAAATATAGCAAGAAAATTATTCCATAAAAATTTCAAAATGATATTTTAAATATTGCATCGACAATTTCAAAGAATTTTTGTTTAAAAAATTTTTAAAATGTTTTTAAATTTGTTCTGCCGTAAAATTTTGGAGTCGTTGTCGCGAGTTTTTGTGGGTACTTCGACTCCGAGTCCAGTACAAAAAACTCAACTCCGACTCCGACTACACAGCCCTGGTAATAAATAATGGCAATTTAGCTATTTTTAGGTCAATCTAGCGGTTTTATCTCCATTTCTATTTATATTATGTGGGTTTTATAAGAAACTTTACACTACTGCTCGAGACACAACTTTGACGTTCTTGCTTAGAAATAGCATATCAGCATAAGAACTAAGCAGAAGAAAACGTTTACCTCTCCGCTCTTCCTTAGGTGTGGCTGTCATTTGCTAATTCTGAAAGCCATATGTGACCTGCTCCACGAAAAGGGACCTCTGCACCGAAAGAAGTTATTGAAAAAAACGCGTTTAAAAAAAGCGCTTCGTTTTTCCGTGCTCCTTTTCGTGGAGCAGGTCACATATGGTTTTGTTTTCATTTATCTCCATGCACTTTTTCGACCCAATTGAAAATAAATTGTTGTTATATTCAATACTTAATAAATACCTGGACTACAAGAATGCAAAAATAGTTTTATTCCTATTCCAGAAATATCCGATAATTGTTTTTATCGCCTTTCACTAAAGTGCAAGAACACTTTGGGGGAAAGTGGGGCTGCATTATTTTTTCCATTCAAAGTCAAAAATAAATAAATTTTTATTAAATTATAATATTCCCATACATATTTGTATGTAGATATATTTTTTTTTAGTCTATGGAAATGGTTTTGTCAAGAAAATTATCTATATATGGAGTACAGAATTCCGTGAAAATGTAAATCATTTCCTGCTTAGCGCCCCTACATGGAGTTTACTTCAATTTTTTACAAAAAAATAAATTTTTTAAAGATTCTTTAATTCACATTTCATAGTCCTACATTTCTCTACAAAACCGCATCATTCCATTTTTGAAATGGATTTGTCAAAAATTCGGGATTTCACACCAAAACCCCACTGTGCGTCGCATGTGTGTGTCGTATGTGAAGTAAAAGTATTTTAAAGCGGGGTAAATTAACTTGCGCTCTAACTTTTTTTCGAAGTCCAAATTGTGTTTTATTTACTATATAATGCTTTAATAACTGAAGTGAAAGGATAACGAAGGATTTGTGATTGGATACTCTGCAAAATCCAGAAGTCTTTTTTTAGTTTTTGCAGTTTTCCACACATAAAATATGAGAAAAATTATTTAACATCAAGGCGTATAAAAGCACAAAAATTATTCTTGGCACGTTTTTAATTAAATATTCTCCCGAACATTAAAACAAACGAACAGTCTTCGAAAGAAAATTAAAACAAACATAAATGTTTCCCTTAAAATAAATCAATAAAATATTAAATGTTTTATTGAAAAATTAAAGCAAGTAAAAAATTCTTTGTAAAAAAAATTAATCAAACGTTGATTTTTCATCAGATAATAATACGGGCGACACTTGTTTTGCGTTAACTTGAATATACTTTATTGGGAGCTAAGAAAAGCGACAAAAGAAATTATATGCAGCAACAAATTTTCTAGAAAAAATGGGGTAATTTTGTTTAAAAATTGAGCCCAGCGACATAATTTTACCTTCCATTAAAAACATTTAGGATATGCAGTACAATGTTCTTCAAAAAAATTATCTAAAAAAATTAAGATAAACAGCAATCTTCTCAAGAAAAATAATATAGACGACGAAAACACAAATTTAAAAAAATAGGCGACAGGATTTCTATAGAAAATTAAGACAGGCGAAAGCATTTTCTGTGGAGTCATGATCGACAAAGTTTTCATTCGAATTAAAAAGCCGACAAAATTTTTTATAGTATTGTAAGGCTGTGTGTAGAAAATTAATCTTGGCAACAAAATTGTCTCTGGAGAAATGACACAGGCATTCAATAGGCGTAAAATATTTTATAGAGAAAATTTTCAAAGGCGTCAAATACTTTCTATGCAAAATTTTCATAGGCGTCAAATATTTTCTATAGGACATTTTCAAAGGAGTCAAATATTTTCTATAGAACATTTTCATAGGCGTCAAATATTTTCTATGAGAAATTTGCAAAGACGTCAAAAAATTTATATAGAAATTTTTTATAGGCGTCAGAAAAACTTATGCTGAAAATTTTCATAGGCGTCAAAAATTCTCTACAGAATATTTTCAAATATTTTCAAATATTTTCTATAGAAAATTTTCATAGGCGTCAAATACTTTCTATAGAAAAATTGCATAAGCGTCAAATACTTTCTATGGAAAATTTTCAAAGGCGTCAAATATTTTCTATTGAAAATTTTCAAAGGCGTCAAATATTTTCTATGGAACAATATTTCCTATAAGAAATTTTCAAGGACGTCAAAAAATGTATATGGAAAATATGTATAGGCGTCAAGAAAATTTATATAGAAAATTTTCATAGGCTTCAAAATTTCTCTACAGATAATTTTCATAGACGTCAAATAATTTCTATAGAAAATTTTTATAGGCGTCAAAAATCTTTTATAGAATTTTAAAAAAGTTGAAAAATTAAAAAAATAACGATTTTTTGTACACTTCAAACATTGTTTTGTTTATATTAGGGCTTTCAATCGGGACCGGTTTTTCTGAATCCTGGAATTCGGTATTGAAGAAAATATTTCGGCATCCCGTTTTCGGGATGGGAAGTGGCGCCGTCTTGCTGAAACCAAATGTCGCCGAGATCACAAGCTTCAATTTCAGGCATCAAATAGACGGTTTTCAGGGCACGATAACGGTCGTCATTGACGGTTACGTTCGCACCAGCATCATTTTTAAAGAACCACACCAAACCGTTGTTTTTTCTGGATGAAATGGCAGTTCTTGAATCTCTTCAGGTTGCTCTTCGTCCCAAATGCGGCAATTTTGTTTGTTTGCATATCCATTGAGCCAGAAATGGGCCTCATCGCTGAACAAAATTTGTCTCGAAAACGTTGGATATTCTTGGAACTTTTCAAGAGCCCATAGAGCGAAGCGATGTCGCTTGGGAAGGCGTAAGTCTTTCCATTATGAAATGCCAAACAATACTAAACAAAAATAATATGACAGCATGACACGACTCACACGTGATCTGTCAAAAAAGGCTATTGAAAAAAGGATCTCTACTTAAATTACCCCATATAAAACTTTTTAAACTTTTTGAAAAACAACTTAATTTTCCAGTAAAAGTACATATTTGATGAACTTTGCAAATTAATTAAAAAAAAAATATATATAATAAAAACAACCTTGAATTATAACTTGATCAAAATTCATAAAGACAATTCATGTATTAAAAAACGTAGCAAAAAACATAAAAATAAGATTTTTATCAATATTTGATTATTGATATAAAAAATTACACCATTTCCAATTGTATTTAAAAATTCTAAATGTATTGTCATATTTTTTAAATGAATTTTAAAATTGGCCAAATATGTTTTGAAGTTATCTAAATGTATTTTGAAATTGTTGAAATAATATTTAAAATTTTCAAATACAATTTAAAATTTTCCATATGTATTTTTAAATTGTCCATATGTATTTCCAAATTATTGTAAATGTGTTTCAAAATTTTACAAATGAAGTTTAAGATTTTCTAAATGCTTTTTAAAATTGTCCAAATGTATTTTGAAAATACAATTGGGCAATTTTAACAAAAAATATTGGACAATTTTAAAATACATTTGAAAAATTTTAAAATACATTTCAAAAATTTTAAAATACATTTGAAAAATTTTTAAAAACATTCGGAAACTTTTAAAACACAATTGGAAATTATGTATTTCAAACTTTTTAAAGGCGTGTACTCAATACTAAGTTCAAGAAGTTTCGTAAGAATATTAAAGCATCGAATGTTGTATCTGCTAAGCACGAACGAGTTTTGTTGTTAAGATATGATGCAGTTGAAAAACATCTTTCGCACTCAACACTCGTTAATAGAATTGCTTGTAAAAATTTTAAATTTCATTTTAAGTACGCGTAAAAAAAAATATTTATAAAAATTATTGGAAAAAAAATGTAAAAATAATAAAAAAATAAAAAAAAAATCGGGATCCCGAAAATCCAGGGATTAAAAATCGGGATTCACCTAATCCCGAAAATCTGGGATCGGCATTTCCCGATTTGAAGCCCTAGTTCATAGGCATCAAGACTTTGCTTTAGAAAATGTTCATAGGAATAAAAATTTGGTATGCAAAATGTCGGCTTCAATAAAAATTTGCTGTAGAAAGTTTTTACGAACGTAAAACTTTTTCTAGAAATTTTCCATAGGCGTCAATAATTTTCGTATAGAAAATTTGCATAAGGTGCCAAAAATGTTCCTATAGAAAATTCGCATTAGGTGCCAAAAACCTTCTATAAAAATTTACAAAATAAAACCAAAAAGTTACAAGTTAAAAAAAATATTTTTTGCAGGCGTCAAAATTGTATTGGCGTCGAAGAAATTTCTTAGAAAAATAAAAAAATGTTTTATTGAAAATTGTTATCGGCGCGAAAATGTTCTTTTTAAGAAAACTTGCGTCGAAAATTTTCTATAGGTTTTCTATAGAAATTTTAAATTTTGTTAAGTAAATTATCATCGACGTCAACAAATTTCTATAGATAATTTTAATAGGCTCTACAAATTTTCTATAGAAAATTTACATAGGCGTCGAAAATTTTCAGGAGTGAAATTTCATTTATTAAATTTTGACGGTTATACATTTTCTGGTTCATTACCGTTGCAATTATTAGAGTTATTTAGGCTTAAAAATTGTATTGGCGTTTAAAATCTTTAAAAAGAGACAATATATTTTGCCGATATTTTTGAAAAAAGCAACGAAATATTTAAGCTAAGCTTTTTTAGGTTTTTAAGAAATATATCGGTTGATTGAAAATATTTTTTATAATTAAAAATATAATAATTTACTTAAGAAAAATCTTTTTATTGATAAA
Source organism: Pollenia amentaria (assembly GCA_943735925.1). Classification (NCBI taxonomy): domain Eukaryota; kingdom Metazoa; phylum Arthropoda; class Insecta; order Diptera; family Polleniidae; genus Pollenia; species Pollenia amentaria. Next base: position 172,500,626 of record OX031010.1, on the reverse strand, counting down.
ATTTATTGTTGGCTCCAAAAACCTTGCTAAATAGAAAATAAAATGATAAAAAAATATTCTTTATAAAACTTATTTTTTCTTGTTTTTTTATTTTTTCCCTCTACTCTTGTCTGCAGGAGACTAGAGCCTCCGGCGGGAATCGAACCAGCAACCCCTTCACTGATAGACTATCTAACTGCAAGCTTGCCTACCGGAGAATGCAAAAAATCTTTATACTGAAAAATAAAACTGAAGGATAATTTAAAAAACGGAAAATAAGTCGTTTCATTGTAAACTTTGAGGTTTAAATATTGTCTCTTTATTTGATATTTTAGAATAGACAAGTTTTTTTTTTTAATTTTTAAAGTCTTAGTTCATAACCTTAAAAGAAGAAAATATTTAATATCTTTCCAGTTTACAAAAGAAAATTTTTATTTTCAATAAAATTTAATCAGTTCTTTTAACTGCTAACCCCATCACCCAGTACTTAAATCACTTCCCTCAATTTCAGCCATTAAAAATAAAGTTCAAGCAATTAAAAGAACAAATAATCTTTAACTTTTATTTCTAAGGACTTTTCGGACCAACATTCGAATTCATTACTAAAATTTTTACTACAACCCTTTTTGACACTCCGCTTACCCTTTAAAATTAAACTCGCAATTTTTTTCTTATTTTTTTATACAGTTGAAAAACGTTTATTGTATTTGATCGTCCTTTTGCCCAACAAAATAAAATCCTTTTTTTGTTTGCACCTGATTGTTTGCCATTGCTGGAAATCAGCAAAACACAAAAATTGTTTCATTTACCGACTGACTGTCTCACTCACTCTCTTACTCATTCAATTTATTCATTTAAGTTGCAAATTTAAATATCTGAATTAATGTCAACACCTTGAATTCTCAAGGGACGTGTTGTTTTGGCATCCATAAAATTTGGCGCATTCATTGTCTGTCAGCAAGCCGGGACAATACAACATGACGTTCGTCGGTCTGCTGGTGCGGCGCTGTTTTGATGTGTAAATGTAAATAAATATAAAAGTGTTGCAGAGTATTTGTGAGCCAGTGTTACGTTGTGGTTTTGTGTATTTAGCGATTTTTACAAACACCCCGCAATGTCAATGTTATTGACATTAAAATGAAATGAAAAAACAACAAGTTTCAACATTCAGAATTTCTTCACAAAAAAAAAAACCAAAAACTTATTACTTTGAAATAATCTTAATGAGTTTTCAAAATACTATTAAGTATTTCGCAGATCTATTGAAAATTAAAAGCCAATTTAATCAATATTTTATGCTTTTGAAAGTTTCTAAACACTCTTAAACTAGTTAAATAACTTGTGCAATAATCCTGTTGAAAATTTAAAAAAAAAAATATGAATAAAAGGAAACTTTTCTAAAGTGCAAAATTTTTCTTAAAAATATTTTTTAGCGTATTCCAAATATTTTAAATGATGTATTTCAAATATTTTTGTAGACAAATTTGAGAACATAATACTTTTTCTTGCCAGTTTTATATCAATTCTATAGATATTTTGTTGGTCTTTATTATTTTCTTAAGAAAATTTGTTCTTACATACAATTTGTAAAACAAAGTGTGCGCTCTAAACAATTTTCTATAAAAGAAATTGTCGCCCTAAGCAATTCGTAGCTCAAGAAAATTGTTATGGAAAGTGTGTCGCCTTCATACATTGTGTATTAAATATTATGTGGACCATAACAATTTTCTATAGAAAATTTATCAACGGAAACAATTTTCTATCGAAAGTTTATCGACTGAAACTTTTTTCTATCGAAAATTTATCGACCGAAACAATTTTCTATAGAAAATTTATTGACCGAAACAAATTTCTATAGAAAATTTATTGACCGAAACAAATTTCTATAGAAAATTTATTGAACGAAGAAAATTTCTATAGAAAATTTATCGCCTGAAACAATTTTCTATAGAAAATTTATCGCCTGAAACAATTTTCTATAGAAAATGTATCAACCGAAACAATTTTCTATAGAAAATTTATCAACCGAAACAATTGTCTATAGGAAATTTATCGACTAAAACAACTTTCTATCAAAAATTTATCGACCGAAACCAATCTCTATCGAAAATTTATCGACCGAAACAATTTTCTATAGAAAATTGATTGACCCAAACAAATTTCTATAGAAAATTTATTGACCGAAACAAATTTCTACAGAAAATAAATTGACCGAATCAATTTTCTATACGAAATTTACCGACTAAAAATTTTTTCTTTAAAAAATTTGTCGACCAAAACAATTTTCTATGGAAAATTTATCGATCGAAACAATTTCGTTAGAAAATTTATAGACCGAAACAATTTTCTATTCGAAATTTATCAACCGAAACAATTTTCTATAGGAAATTTATTGATTTAAACAATTTTCAATAGAAAATTTATCAACGGAAACAATTTGTTATAGAAAATTTATTAACTGAAACAATTTTCTATCGAAAATTTATCGACCGAAACAATTTTCTGTAAAAATTTTATCGACCAAAACAATTTTCTACAGAAAATTTATCGACCGAAACAATATTCTATCGAAAATTTATCGACAGAAACAATTTTCTATAGAAAATTTATCGACTGAAACAATTTTCTATAGAAAATTTATTGGCTGATACAATTTCCTATAGAAAATTTATTGACTGATACAATATTCTAAAGAAAATTTATTGACCGAAAAAATTTTCTATAAAAAATTTTTGTGTCGGGCAAAAAAATTTTTTTATGGAAATCTTGTCGCCTAAACAAAGTTCTATATAAAATATGTCGCCTTAAAAAACTTTTTATAGAAATTTTGTCGCCCTTAAAATATATGTATCTATTGAATTCTTGTTTCTATACAATATTTATCGCTCTAATGTATTTTCTATAGAAAGTTTTTGCCCTAATGAATTTTTATAGTAAATTTGTCACCATTAATATTTTTTTATTCTGTAGCCCTAAAAATTTGTTATAGCTAATTGTCGCCCAAAACTATTTTCTATTAAAAAGTTGTCACCTTAAAAAAATTTTCTGAAGAAAATTTGTCGCCTCAAAGAATTTTCTATTAAAAATTTTTCGCCCTTACGAATTTACCATAAAAAGTTTATCCCTCTAATGAATTTGTAGAGAAAATTTGTCGCCTTAAAAAACTTTCTATAGAAAACTTGACGCCCTTAAAATCTTTCTATAAAAATCATGTCGCACTAATCCATTTTCAATAGAAAATTTTTCGCTCTAACGAATAGAAATAGAATAGAAAATATATCACCCTAATGCATTTTATAGAGAAAGTATATCGCCACACTAAATTCTCTATAAAAAAATTTTCGCAGAAAGATATTTTATTTTAAATTGGTCGCCCTTAACATTTTTTTTTTAGAAAATTTGTCGTCGTAAACCATTTCCATAGAAAGTTGGCTGGCGTTAAAAGTTTTCTATAGAAAATGTATCGCTCTAAACATATTTTGAAAAACCATTTGTCGCCCATATAAATTCTATTTGTCGCCCTTTACAATTTTCTGTAGGAAATTTCACGCCTTAAAACAAGTTTCTATAAAACAAGTTGTCGCCCATAAAAAATTTTAATAAAAAATGGTAACCCAAAACAATTTTCTATAGAAATTGTCGCCCTTTTAATTTTTTTAATTAATTGTTCCCCTTTATACTTTCTATGGCAAATTGTCGCCCTTAACAATTTATATAGAAAATATTTCGTGCTAAAAATCTTTTTTGTTTTAATATTTAGTGCCCTTAAAAATTTTTTTAAGAAATTTTGTCGCCTTAAGTAATTTTATATAAAATATTTCTCCCTTTAAACTTTTTGTATAAGAACTTTGTCATCCTGTACCAAAGTTTTTTCAGCTTTTTTCAATATTTTAATGCAAACATATTTTCTTGAAAAGCTGTCGCCTTTAACAACATTTTTTAAAAAAATATTGTCGCTCTGTTTTTTTTTTTTTTTTTTTTTTTAATATTGCTGTTCCTTTAATTCTCTCTTCTATCTTATTAGTATTTTTTTTAATCCAAAGTTTATTTGTTCAAGTATGTATGTATAAGTAAACAGATTTGAAAGCTCTTACAAATTGTTGTTGTTTCTTTGTAAAGTGCTTACAAAAGCTCTTGCGAAAGCTCGCGCATTGTACATATAGTTTGGCCGCAATTGCTATAAAAGAACAGAACTGATAAACCGTGATCACAATAACAGTTTAAAGGAGTTCACTAATCACCATGATATTTAAAAATCACGGGATCGCTCATCTCTAACGTCAACCTTCGCATAGAAAATTATATTATTTAAGACAAAAAAAAAATTCTAAAATTTGTTTTAAATGTAATTTTCTATGCGAAATCGATGAACAGGATATGTGTTAATCAAGGCGAATTCATACTGTTGATCGCATCAGAGAGAGACTCATTCAAGCTCTCCCATTTTTGTATGTATTTATAGGTATTTAACTGGGCATTTACACATGAAAGTAGTTTCTTGAAAGTCGCAGAACACTAACACTTTTTCACTAACACATTTAAATTTTATTACTTTCAGTCCAACTTTCAGCTAGCTTTCAATGAAAATATCAAGAAAGCGATTTAATGAAATTAAATGGCAATAACTAAGCAGTGTTACCAATTGAAATTTTTTTTTTTCGTATATTTAAAGAATTTTAATATATTTTTTCAACTAAATATTAAGACACAATGATTCTAATTTAAATTTATAAATATCATGAAAACTAATAAAAATAAATATTATTTTGAATGAATGCCTGAAGTTCGGCGTGAATAATTGGCTCGGTAACTCTGAAACTTGATATAAGCAAAACAATAAAAGAAGAAGAAGAGAAATTTTTGATAGAAGTTTACCCTATGACGACCATGATGAAATAAACAGGTGGTATTACTACGCCAGATGACGATTTTTTGCTCTTGTATTGTTTGTCTAGTCTTATGTCAAAGTTTTGTTTATGTTTACAAAAAGTCCACGTTTTGTGCTGTGATTATTGTATTGTATTAAAGTTTTTGATTATTTAAATTAAAATTAAATTAGCTACTAACCATAGTGAAATAAAAATTGGCTAAAAATTAATTTATTTCATTGCGTTCGGCGGCAAAATTTGATTTAAGTTTTATATAATTTTTGACGTATACGGAGACTTATTTTTAATTTTTGTTGTAATGTTGTATTTGTTGCCGTAGCGCTGCCACCTACTTATTCCACCATGATGACGACATTTTAAAAATGAAATTTCACTTTCAAGAAAATTTTCATGAAACTTTATTTTTTTTTTGTGAAATTTGTGGTGATAATACGTATACAGAAATTTCATGAAAGTACTTTCATGTTTAAATGAAGCGTTAAATGGCAAACTAAATACAAATAAAATTTAGAGCCAGCGCCTTGGTCTAAATATATGTATGTCAAAAATTCAGTTTTGTCGTAAAAAGTTTTAAGGCTACTTTTTACTATTAGACAATTTTTACGTATTTTGAGGAAAATACAATCCGGTCATGATAAGTTGTTTTTGTTGTTTTAAATTTACAAACAATAATTAGATCAGTAAAATATTTTCGTCGAAAAGCGTAAAACTTGTGTGATAGTGTAAAGAACCCTTTAAGGCCGTTTTACACTACCGCACAAGTATAAAGTAGTTTGACGAAAACGCTTCCCTGATTTAATTATTTTATGCAAATTTTCAAACAACAATAATAAGAAATGTGATTATTTTATTGCACTGTTTATGGTTTTTAATACAAATTGTATTTTATTAATCAGCCGAAAGTTTAATTTAATTTAATTTAAATTTCATCAAATTAGTTTTAGGAAGAAAACAATCTTACAGCATGAAAGTAATTAAAATTTGTCAGTTAAGAATGAAAAATTATCAACAAATTTTAATTAGTTACATGTTGTAAAATTCCTTTCTTCATAAAAATAATTTAACGAAAATTAAATTTAATGAATGAAAAAATAAAATTTATAATAAACAATAAAAAATTATCATGGCAGTGTTGTATTTTAGTCAAAATGCGTAATACTTGTGTGATAGTGTAAAGTGTCCTTAAAGGCTAGTTTACACTATTATACTTTTTATTAATACATGTCAAAAACGCAAGTAATATATAAAAGTGTGATAGTGTGAATGAAATGTGTTATGAATATGTCAAATGTTACGAAAAAAAATTTGACAGTCGTATGGCGACTTCATAGTTTTTTGAAATTTTTCTAAACGCTAATGCTTTTCATTAGATCAGGGTTTCATTTTAACAAAAGCATGTTCATGTATGCTAATGGCTTCAAACTGTTATGTTACATTAGATTTTTTGACAGTCACAACAAAACTTATTAGATTTCTACCTCACAAAGTATTATGGAATACGTAAAAAATGTGCGATAGTGTAAAGTACCCTTAAGTATCATTAAAAAATTTTCTAATTTTTTTTACTGCTTCTCTTGGTTTCTTTAAAACTTTTCGTCATTATGTGATATACAGTTTTTTCCAAAATTAAATTGTTTTTATTTTTCGGTTATTGAAAGTTTCCGGACGAAATTTTGCAAGTTTGTGATGCATTTATGTTTGTGTAGTTTTTGTGCAGCATTTTTTCTGTGAGACAATCTTACAAGAAATTTTAAACAAAGAAATTCCTTTGAATAGTTGTTTAAACTTGTGTATGTTTATGCTGAATAAATAAATTAATTTGTCCGTCTGTTCAGTTTTCTTGTCATACGTTTATATCAAATTTTTAATAACCAAATTCTTTGTCGGAACCGAGTTTTTAATTAAAATATTTTCGACTACAAAATGTAGACAAAGACGCCAGCCAACAACTAAGACGCACAAGAATTTAAATTTTTTTTTTTTGTTTTTTTGTCCGACATAACTACACGTTCGAAGGCACCCCAAAGTTGGCTTTAAGAACATTTAATATGGAAAATGCAAAAAGTTAAAATATGTGAAAGTTTTACAGGGGATGACATGGGATATAATCGAGTGCAGTGCTAAGGAGTGCTGACAAAAGTGTAGTAAAGTGCATTAACTACAGCAACCAATCGTGATGTGGAAGAGCGCAAATATATTATTAGATGAAGTTTGCTGGATTTATGAGTGTGAATAAAGTAGTGCAAGGATAAGAAGGAAACAGAGTGTAAAGTAATAAATATTTTTGTGCAAAAAGGAATCAAGTAAGTGCGAGAGTAAAACTTGTGTTTGTTGTTTACCTTCATTAAATTGTTAAAATCATTAAAAGGATAACCCTCTGTTGTGGAAACATCGCTTTCCTATAGAAAAAAGAGAAAACATTTTTCATATTTATTTTTTAATTTCATATTTATGTACATAAGAATATTTTTTTATGGGTCCATTTTCATAAACGTTATTGAAATGACATTTAAAATCAATATGTGTCACAGGATTTCATTAAAAGGAGAGCATTTATTATGCTTGATGATTTTACTGTTCAGTACAGGCTTTTTAATTTATTATTTATGATCTGTTTTTGATTTACAAATATTGTATTTTATAACGTATCAAATATAAATTATAAATGATCTTCTTTTTATTAAATGTGGCATAACAGTTTTTATGTCTGGTTGCCTTAATAAAAAGTTTATGATTTTCTTTTTATATTTGTCTTTTGGATAAACGAAAACAAAATCCCTGTTAACAACAGCAACAAAGCCAAAGCACTTAAGGGAATAAAAAAGGATATGCTTTTTTTGTTTTTTGTTTGAGGGGCTTCTTCTCTTTTGGCAAAGTAACCGAAACTGTTTTGTCAAGCTTAATTTATGAATTGTGGTTTAACGTACTTTTCAAACAGTTAAAGGAGTATTTTACAATATTATGTTAAAGATTTTACGAGGATGGAGCGATAAGTTCTTGCATAATTTGCGGGAAACAACCTGTTTGAACCGACATTTAAGAAATATTAAGCAAAATCTGTCATTTACTTTAAGTTTGTTAGCTTTTCAATATTCCACAGTGCCGTAAAATTAAAAAAAAGTGCAAATATGCCTGATACAGGCATGTTTTGAAAATCACATGACTTCAAATTTCTTGTGATTTTAAAATCACAATTGTGATGTAAGGTTGTTATGAAAACCACAAAAGTTTTAACTTGATATAAAATGGTGTGGACAAAAATAAGCAAGTCATTTTAAATCGGCGGCCAATTAGCTGACCGGTTTAAAATCACAATTATGAAAAATATTTTTGTACCGAAAACCTTTCATGTGATTTCAAATAACTTTCACAAAAAGTGATTTTCAGAACATGAAAATGCCTATGGAACTTTCAAATTATTCAGGCGAATTGTATTTATGAATCTATAGATTGAAGCTAGAGCTTCTATTCGAAAACGACAATCTGACTTGCACAGTGGCGTACGTTCAATTATTGAGCCGAATTGTATTCAAGAATCGAGTGATAGGAGCTTGAGTTTTTATTCGTATACAGAAAAAATATCAGTAGTTTTTTATCAATTAAATAGATGTGATAATTAAATCAATTGGTTTTTTGGTTAAAAGAAAATCAAACATTTTAGTATAATTTAATCTACATCTTAGTTGTTTTGAAATAAATTTTTGATTAAAATATTAATTAAATAAAACAAAATCTTAATTGAATTTTTCCGTTTAAAATAAAAAAATTTTAACTTATAGAATTGTTGTTGGGAATTGTCAAAATCTGAGCTATAGTTAATGAAACACATTGTTAGAAACGGCAAAGTTTTTTAATAATTTTTTTAATTTAAATTAAAAATTTTATTTATTGATAAGCAATATTAAAAATTTTCAATTTTTACAATTTTTAATAAATCAATATAATAATTTTTGTAATAGGGCAAAATCAACAAATTGTTTTCTTGATTACATGAATTTGGTTGGTGATCAGAGAAAATTTTTAATATTAGTATTGTGGTTATTTTATTGAACTGTTAATGGTTTTTAATCCAAATTTAGATATTTTTAATTAGGCTTAAGTTAATTGAATTGAATTTTCATTAAATTTTTTTTATGAAGACATGAATTTTACAACATGAAATTAATTAAAATTTTTATTGATAATTTTTCATTCTTGACTGCCTGAAATTTGAACCCAGGCTTTCAATAAAAATTTTAATTAATTTCATGTTGTAAAATTCCTGTCTTCATAAAAATAATTTAATGAAAATTAAATTCAATGAACTTAAGCCGAATTAAAAATATCTAAATTTGGATTAAAAAAGAAAATTTTTAATTTTTTCCGTGTAAATTGTAAAATCTTACTCGCACAGAGAGAAATTTTTTTAAATTTATTTTGAGAGAGTTTCTATACTAGTTATATACTTTCCACCTACAACATCAGCCTAAGCAATAGATTTCTCTAGGAAAAATGGCCTAAAAATCCCCATATGGAGTTACAAGTTCATGGTTTATCTTTTCTGGCATGCTTGAAACAAAATCAACATTATTTTCTTATAATAGATGTCGGTGCCCCTTAGAATAATTCAAATAAGTACAAACAAAAAAAGGTATAACCAAAAAAAATCACACATTTTGAGCCAACTAATGCTGTTTTTAACTCTCTTACGATCAAATGCGAAATATTTTGGAATGACTTTTCAAACTTTGTTGTTAACAAACATTTTTAGGAAAAATTCGGTTAAGGTCATCTCGAATTAGTTTACTTTAAAATTAGAAACTAAAATTTAGATTACAACAAAACATATCTTAGCATCTTTAAACATCGTTGCTCAAAGTAAAAACAAATAAGCCGCTTTAGGGTTAAGTAATTTATGAAATGTTTAGAAGACAAACAAATTTGGAAAATAAAAAATTTCTCATTTTATCTAGTTTTCTACATCTATACATATTTTATGTTAAACTATTTCAATAAACAACATCATATAAATTATAATTTTTTGCCAACACATACCCCTTAAAAAGTACCAATTTTATCCCTTAAAAAGTAACTTTAATGTGAACCATATGCAATCTGTATTCCAAATTTACCAAAAAGAGAAAAAGTACCAATTATTCCCCGTTTCCCTCTTCAAAGGTAACATATAATTGAATCTGGGCCATATGCTGTCCGTCTTCCCAATTTCACCCAAATCCTTTACTCGAATTTCACGAGATTGAGCCACAAACTAACAAACATCCAAACATACAAACTTTCATATTTAAATTATAAGTAGGTCTGGGTTCACACTATGAAAGTTTTCTTTCAGAAAGTCTGTGTTTATTGGTGAGAGGGGAGGGAAGAATTACAAGTACTTTTCCCCTCTCAACAATAAACTCTGACTTTCTGAAAGAAAACTTTCATAGTGTGAACCTAGACTATGATTTAAAGCCTTACGATAGGTGAGCCCGGCAAACGTTGCCTTATATGGTGTTCAGATATACATTTTTAACTGAGGTATTTGACTAGTTAGATGACCAGTGGTGCTCACCGATATATTGGTTATAGTTTCTATTAGTTTATTAAGAGCAAAATGAAAAAACTAACCGAAACCTTGTGTACATGTGATTTTGCCTCTCCCTCTAACTCATTATGTCTCTCTCTCTAACTTATTATTTCAATATAAAATTGTTGAAGGCGTGTTTGTAAATTTTTTTTATTGTTTAGTGTTGGTTATGCATTTCTTGTAGGGTAGGGTACTGTACTTTAGGTATGTCGATAGACTCAGAATCACTTTCTAAAAATGTTTCCTCCTCTAGATCGGATCGGCATTATTTTAAACGAAATATTTTTGGGTAAGAAAGAATCGGTCGCAAGAGTTTGGCTGTTTTCCCAAAAGCCTGTTGCATTTTCCTAAAAGCCTGTTGCATTTTGTTCCTAAATGCAACTTTGTGCTTGTCACTGCTCAGAGAAAAGCAAATAAAGCAGTTAAAACATGTTAGATGCAAAACATTTACAAATACAGGGTGTCCGCCGGGAAGGTATACTACTTTGTTTTGCCGCCATTTTGGTAAACATTAGTCTTGACAGTTTATATTTGGCAGTCGTTAAGTAGACACATGGCAAATTTATTATGGAAAAATATTCGATAAGCCAACGTGTTTTAATCGTTAAAACATCAATCAATCATCAAATCAATCATCGATTACTGTGACGATGAGAAAGTTACGTAAAATTTTTGGGAGAAAGAAGTTATGTCATTTGTTTCCATTTAAGATTCAGTTGACACAAGAGCTCCTTCCACAAGACCATTTACGCCATTTACAAACAAAGTAGTGGACCTTCCCGGCGGAGACCCGTAAAATACAGCAAAGGTAAAAATGAAGGTACACAATGCATCAACACAGTGTCAATACTGTATTAACACATTGTGAACATACGTTTAGGAAAACAGCCTTTCTCTACTAAACCAGGGCTGCCAGAAAAATGTGTGGAAAAAATCGCAACATTTTTTAAGAAAAGGTGTAAAATTGTCTTTCATGTAAATAAATCCCCAGTTTGAAATTAAGCCATACAAATACAACTCTGTTCTCAAACTAAGCAGAAAAGAAACCAAAGGAGTAAACAAAAAATATAGAACAGAATTTTGTAAAAAATATTTTAAAAAAAACTATGTTTTCATTAGTGGTGGTGTTTTAAAATAATATAATTATAAAAAAATATTTATGACCAATTTCACCAATTTATTTAAATATCAATTTAACAAGCGTGTTCTGAAAATCACATTTTATCAAAGTGATTCGAAATCACCGAAAGGTGTTCAGGGCATATTATTTTGTAATTTCAAAACGTTTATTTATGTAAACAACTTTTTGAAATAACTTTGTTATTTTTGCGACTATTGTAAGTGACGTCATAATATATTACTTCTTTTCTGTTTTCAGGCTTGTTTTTTAGTTGAATTAAAGATCGCCAATTTGCTAACAGCGGCATTGATAGCAAATGTTAAAAATCGTAAAAGCTGAAAATAATCACATGAAAAATCACTTGTATCGCGAACATGTTTAAATTCGCCAGAAATTGAAAACTTGTAAACAAACCCTTAAATTTATTTCAAATCGTTTAATAGGTTAAAAAACAAAATGTTGGAAAATAACAAAAAAAAGTTTTGCAAAAATAGCAAAAAAATCGCGACATATTTTTAATATTTTAAACAAGCCATAAAATTTATCAAAAGTCAACTATAAGAAATGGTAAACATTCTGTAAACATTGATTAATTTGTGGAAATTTGCTAACAGCGGCATGATAGCAGAGTCTACTATTTATTATCAATCTTTAAAGTTGTGAAGAATCAGAAAGCTTACAGGAACAAATCGCTTTTAACGTGAGCATGTCTAAAATTCGCGAAAAAGAACAAACTTTTTTTCTGGTATTAAACACAGGACATTCCACTTGTGTTTGCTTGTGTTTTCGACTTCTGAAAATCACATTGAAAAACACAAAAACGGTGTGATTTACAGAACACCACAAAATCACACGTGTGATTTGAAAAGCACATGTGATTTAAAATCACGTGATTTTCAAAATAGGCCTGTATGTTTAAAATTTGTTTTTCGTGTCAAATAAAAATAATATCACATACATACAAGGCGATTTCATTCCAGGTAATCTCGGTAGTACAAAAACCATAAGCAATTAGTTTTTGTAAAATCATTGTACAATGTCAAAAACCGAAACAAATCAAAACAGAAACAAAGATAATAAACAAAATTTTGACATCCAACAATTATAAAGCTAAAGAAAAAAAGTTACCAGGGCTTTTAGGATCACCTGTAATGAATTCGCCTTGCATACATATATGAAAAACTGTTTATATTCAAAACAGAACCGAATTGGTGAAATCGGCCATTAGTTTTGGTGTATAAAGAAAAATTTCGCTTAATATTTTAACAAAATTCCCCTGTCGATAACCACAACAAAAGTGACTGATTTTGACAATTTTTGGTCGCATCATATTTCTTAGTGCACCTCAAAATTTTATGAAAACTGTTACGTTATCGTTCGCTTGCATTGTCGATCGAATTGTCGTGCTGAAAATTGTTAGTTGGCCGCAAATCACCTGTATGTCGTTGAAAATACAAGCGAGCTATAGCGGTCGATATCGTGGGACAGACTATATAAATATTGATGGGAAATGGTTGAATTGCTAATTCGTAAATACCCAGTAAAATGAATTAAGTACCAGTGTTTTTACCCGGAAGTAGGTAAATACCAGGATATTTATCTGGTATTAACACATACATACATCGAGTAAATAACGGGTAGAAAACCATCCTTAATTATAAACCAAATTCGATTTTCGACTGCAGTCGAAATAGCTGTTCGAACGAATATTCATTTGGTATTGTGGCGTACGTTTAATAAAAAAAAAACACTATTGTGAATTTTACCAATTTGGTTTATTCACAGGAGTACATTTCTATCAGCTGTAACTTTAAATCAAAAAATTTCGTTTACAAATTTAAAAAAAGAAATTAGTGTTAAACATGACCACAACGAATTTTTATTTCGATAATTGGTTAATGAATGTGGACGCTTGTTGGAACGGGGCAGAAGCAGAATGAAGATGAAGGATGCTTTTAACATGTTGGAAACAGACACCACTACGTAAGTAAATTCCAAGCATATTAAAATTTGCAATAGTTTTGTGCTCAGGGAAATCGTCGTACCAACTTAGACTTATAAAGTAAAATCTCGCTTGGTCTTGGTTTGCGTACTGTGTTTGTAGTGCTGCCAGAAGTTCTGGGAAATATTATTTGTCAAATATGGATCAAATACAAATATGTAACCAGCAGCAAAAGGGAAAATTGTAACGTATGGATTCAAGCAACTTATCTAGTGCAAGATTTAATATACTTTGTTGCATTAACTTTTCAATCAACTTGTTTAACCAAGTGTAAAATATGTAATTTTTTCAATACAGGTCTCGCGCATTGCTTATGAAATTATTTGTACGAAGTTTAATCTTACTATTACCATTCACCAGTTGCACAGAAATCTATATTGCAATTGTATTGAAGTTATCCCGCCTATGTCTTCAATAAGACAGTGGGCCTTTTACAGATAAATATAACACATTCTTTCCAAATTTTTAAATTGTAGCTTTAGCCGTCCTCTAGATATAAAGAAATCCAGTTTGATTCACGCTCATTTCCCCAATCCCACACTAACAGATGCTGTCTCTATATTAATATTCATTCTAATTGTACCAAATTTAGGCAATTTTACATTTACCATTCTTCAAATATACGGAATTCTATTTCGTGCTACGCTTACTTATCTAATCACAGCCACTTTTTTACTGAGGTTGCGTATTGAGCACCAAGCTTTTTGTACATACTTTGAAAACTTTAGCTATGACCGTTCTCCAGCTGTGCAGAAATCTCTTTTCCATTTGTATGCAAGGAACCACGCTCACTAATCCACTCCCACCTTTTATTGACAGATGTTGCGTGTCGATAACCCAGCCATGTGTACTAAATTTGGACAACTTTTATCTTACCGTTCTCTAGATGTAAATAAATCTATTTTATGCCAAGCCTACTTATCCAATCCCGCAAATATTTTGTGAGACGTTGTGTATTTCTTACCAAGATGGTTGTACCGAATATGGAAATATTGGCTTTTGTCGTTCTCGAGATAAAAAAAATTTATAAAACCTCTTTGTATGGGAAGTGCCACTCCCACTATCCCAATTCCGCCCACACTTTGTCCAATGTTGTGTATTGATAACTAAGATGTTTTTACCTAATTTGAAAACCTTGGCTCTTACCGTTCTCCAGATATACATAAATCTATAATGTCTTTGTATGGGAGGTTTTACGCCCACTTCTTCAATCCTGTCCAAACTTAGAGCGGCTGTGTAATGATATCCCAGCTATGTGTACTTAATGTGGACAACTCTTACCTTACCGTTCTATAGATTTAAATAAATCTCTTTTATGCCACGCCCACTTCTCCAGTCTCACAAAGATTTTGACAGATGTTGTGTATTACTAACCAAGATGTTTTTACCTAACTTGGAAAGCTTCGCTCTTACCATCCTCTAGATATAGAGAAATATATAATGTCTTTCAATGGTAGGTACCATGCCCACATCTCCAAAGCTGTCCATTTTTTTGGAATTGATAACCCAGATATGTGTACCAAATTTGGACAATCTTTCTCTTGCCGTTCTTTAGATATAAATATATAAATTTTGTTCCACGCCCACAACTTCAATGACGCTCATATTTTGTCGAATGTGGTGTATTGATAACCAAAATGCTTGTACCTAATTTGGAAACTTTGGCTCCTGTTGTTCTCCAGGTATATATAGTCTTATAATGTCTTTGTATGGGAGATGTCAGATAGTTTTAAGATAAAAATAATTCCATTTTGTGCCACGCCCACTTATCCAATCCCGCCCAAACAGATGTTGTGCATTGATAAACAAGATGCTTGTACAAAATTTAGAAACTTTAGACCTTTCTATGTTGTTCCATAAGGAAAACGAGCTTTTCCAATAGCTGCTTACTATAATTTCAATGGTATGTCTGTTATCGCTACACTTCACAGGATTTACGTGAGAAAACTGAAGCTGCCTCGTTTAAAAAAGGTTTTTTCTGCGCTCCTAATATACAAAAATATAAAAAAGATTCAAAGTTTTCATATTTTGAATAAAATCTTAAAAGAGAAAAAAAATCGGCAAATCGGTACTTTGCTAATTTTGGAACAAAAAAATCATTAAAATGACGATAAATCGTCAAATATGAAAGCCTTTACCAAAGATGATAAGTATTGTAGAAAAAGTATCTTTCAACAAATTTTAGAAAGTAAATTAAATAAAAGGTGACAATTGTTATAGACTTGAAAATAGTTCATTACAACCGAGCAGA
This sequence comes from Pollenia amentaria, assembly GCA_943735925.1. Classification (NCBI taxonomy): domain Eukaryota; kingdom Metazoa; phylum Arthropoda; class Insecta; order Diptera; family Polleniidae; genus Pollenia; species Pollenia amentaria. The sequence continues at coordinate 172,484,819 of OX031010.1, read as the reverse complement.
TTTGACTTGCAATCCAATTCCTCCACTAAAACCGCAAAACAAGAGAAGATAAATTTTAATATAATTCAATTTAGTATTTTCTAAATCCATCATGTGTCCACAATCAACATAAATTTTCCCATAAAATTTAAACATTTTGCAGATGAAAAATGAAAAAAGACAATATAAACTCAAGACTATTAACAAATCCAAATGGATTTTGTTTTCATCAAAATATTTTCACTTGCTAATATTTCAACAATATCGTGTCAGGTTCAGCATAACAAATACTAAATAGAGAAAATAAAACAAATGGAATTCAAATACTTCTACTCAGTGTGGCCATTTTGGCATTTTTACAGCTAAATTTAGCATTACAATTTTTTTATTTAGCTGCAAAATTTTCATTTAGCACTTGGCATTTTATTAAGCATTTTAAGAAATTTTTTTTAGGTTTTTTTAGCATTATTTATTTTGAAAATTCGGACGAAAAGTTTTAATAATTTTACTTAAATATTTTTAAGAATTATAATAAATTTTGACTTAAAATAGTTGTACCTAAAATAATTTCGTATGAAAAGGGATAATTCTTATGTTAAGAAACGTCGTAAATTTTTTTTTTTTTTGAGGCAGTGCCCCATAACTGAATACCGTAGCACCAAATTGGCTTTAAGATAGAGTTGTAAAGTAGAAGTTTGTAATCGAGACTAAGAACAGAATTTCTTCCAATAAGCCAATTAATTTGGATTGCTTTTAGTTTCATTTGAGTTAATTTAGCTTCTATATGCCATTTCCACGTTAAACGCCGATCTAGATGTATACCGAGGTATTTTACATGCCAGTGTTGGGGTATTATTTGATTATTTATTTTAATAGGGGGCATGTTTCCCGACGCAATGTGAATGTTATATGTGCGCATTTTTGTTCATTGATCTTTATCCTCCATTTTTTTAACCACCTTTCTAGTTCAAATATATGATCCTGTAGGTAACGAGATGCTTCTTGACAGTTTGAGTGTACGCTTAGAAAAGCTGTGTCGTCCGCAAATGTTGAGGTATGGGTGTAGCTGTTTGTTTGCAAGTCCGAAGTATAAATTAAGTATAACACTGCGGAACAGTCATTTTGCGGCCTGAAACTTTGTGTAATTTTTTTACTAATTTGAGGTCGCTGATTCCAAATCTTACCTTCATTTTTCTCTATTAGCTCCAGTTTTAGAGATATACCGTTATGTGCAAAATTAAGGTACTTTCAGCACATATATTGAAATAACATGAAAATGGTGCATCATATTCCCTTAAGAAAATTAACGCTGGAGTCCCACAAGGCAGCATCCTGGGACCTCTTTTACACTGCGGAATAAAACTGAACTTTTTTTGTGCGGCCGGGAACTTTGTGTAATTTTTTTTTACTAATTTGAGGTCGCTGATTCCAAATCTAACCTTAATTTTTCTCTATCAGCTCCAGTTTTAGAGATATACCGTTATGTCCAAAATTAAGGTACTTTCAGCACATATATTGAAAAAAACATGAAAATGGTGCATCATATTCCCTTAAGAAACAAAACCGAAATTCGCTAACAATATTATCTTTAAGACGTACTAACATTGTTTTAAATTTGGCCAGTAATTTCAGAGATATTATTGAAGTTTTTAAAAAAACAAATAAAAATTTAAGAAAAAAAAATTTTTTTGTTCTTTAAAAATTCATAAAAAATAAATGTGCAACAAAAATCACAGTTTGGGTCTAAAAGCATTTAGTTCAACATATTTCGAATGAAATGAGCTTTATTTCATTGCAATCGGTGCACAACTTTTGATTGTATTCTCAATTCAACGTGAATATGACGTGAATTCAACGGTAACTCGACCGCAGTATCGAAAGATGTATGAGGGGTAAATACGGTTTTCAAATGATTAACAAAAATATTTCCATTTTCTATGTCATTTCGTGCCCAACTTCCATTTAAGTTTCTTAATGGCGGTTTAGTGATAACTGGTCTTTTAAGTTTTCTAGCTGCACGCTATAATGAGTAATCAGATTGAGGAGTTGCATCAAGTTCCTTAAGATATTTTTTCAGAGAAGCCGTTTTTTGAGACTGCAGTAATTTTCTTAGCCTTTTTGTGCACTCTTTCAGTAAATTTTTAAGTTGAGGGGATCTGTGCAATTGCCACTCTCTTCGAACTCTCCTTTTTTCAGTCAAGAGACGCTCGACATCAGTAGAATATATTTTACTATTTTTGATATTTTTGCGGGCTATGCTAGAATGTTGAACAGCTAGTTTGAGATAATTGTCAAAATTTACAATAGAAAGATTCACATTCTCCGGTGTTCTAAGCGGAATATTTTCAGTGCAGTGGGTACTGAGATATTTTTTATATTTTAACCAATTTATTTGTGTGACTGACGTCACTAAGTAACCATACGAAGATACAATTCTATAAGGGTTTGATATGGTAAGAATTGTAGGTGTGTGATCAGAAGATAATTCTAAAGAAGCTTCAACGTGAATCGTTTCTGCGGGGATGTTTTTAACCACGCCAAAATCGATGAGATCTGGAATTTTTTGCTGATCAGTAGGCCAATAAGTTGGTTGTCCACTCACGACCACATTTAAATCCATTTTAGACATTGTATTACATGTCTTGTTAAAAAAATAGAATATTCAGGGAATATTAGAAATGCCCTTTTTTATTGATTGTAGATATTTTTTGCCCTTTGATTTACGATATAAAAGTACAAGAAAATTTTGCTTTCTATAAGATAAAAATTCAATAGTGTAAATGTGTGAAAACAAAGTTTTCTCTAAACTGCTGAAAAAATAATAATAATAGCTTCAACTTTTCTTAAACTATAAAAATAAAATGCTCTACAAAATTTGTATTTAATAGAAATAAATCGTTTAAATTAAGCATGTATCAGGGGTCAACTACCCTTGCTTCATATTTATGTGTACTCGTATCAGATGCTTTACCAAAATCTATTCACTTGTTTTAATATAACCATTTATTTCAATTTCGTTTAAAAATAAGTCAGTAAAATGTATTTAGTTTAGAATAAAATATCATACTGGTAATAAATTTTAGCAAACATCTTTAAAAACAATTGAGCATTATTTTTACCATTTTTAAAAATAATTTTTAGCATTTTTGGCCATGTTTAATGCCAGATTTAGCTGTAAAATTTTTTTAAGATCTGGTCACACTGCTTCTACTGTAGTAGAAAAAACACACACACAAACACATACACTCACGAAACGATAAGAAATTTTATTTGTATTTTGGGTGCCTCTCTCCGACATAAAAGAAAATGTTTACTTATCATCAACATCATCATCATCGTCGACGTATTCGTAGAATGCCTTTAAACGAAACCTGAGAAGAATCCTTGTTAGTATAAATGACACAAGCAGTTCCATATCGAGCCTTTGGTGCAAGACCGTAGTAACTCAAAATTTGAATTTTTTGAACTGGGTATGCAGTAATGATCTTTGGGGATATATATATCTGAAGAAAAAAAGATTATGGTTCTATCTCTAACTGTTCAGATTTTACAGCTAAAAATGGCTGTATTGCCTCTAGCTTTGTCCAACAATATTTATTTGCAATAATGAAATATTTCCTTTAACTTACAAACAGAAAACAAATTGTGAAAAAACAATAAGGCAATATTTTTTTTTGCTACGTTTTAGGCACAAAAACACAACTGCATAATTTGTGTTCTTTTTTTACTTGTTCGTATTATTTCACAATTCATCTTTCTTGAAAAAAAATTAGTTATCATTTATTCTTATGCTTTATTTGCTATATCGATATATTCCGAATTAATTCATAATTTTGTCGTTAATTTTGTGACAATAACGATACATTATTGATAGGTTGATACAAAATACTTAAATATAAATAAATATTTCATATTTTTAGTAATTTTTTACCTAATTTAATTATAAAACATTCCTCTTTATTAAAAAACTTGTAAAAAAATAACTTTAGTAAACGAAAATACTATCAAAAAGGTGATTCAAAACTTCAAATGCATTTTTCTCAGTTCGCGATTTTTTGACTTACTACGGTATTGCACCAAAGGCTCGATATGGTATCCTTTTCGTTTTCATTCGTCAAAAAAAAAGAATAATGATAAATTGTAATTACCCAGTTGGCCACGTCTTTAGGACATAATGAGGACAGCTCAATACAAATCGTCAACGAATTTTTCATACAAATGATGGGAAGGTCACACAAGGAGAGATGAGCGACAATGTCGGTAATTATTTCGTCGACGACTATATAAAAAATAATATCTTCTATTCTTTATACAGGACAATATCTCTGCTTGACAATATCGTTTATTTTGTCGTCCACAAGAAAAATGATACATATTTTAGTAAATTTTTCCATGTGCTTCTTTATATAGTTGCAATTGTATTTCGCTAGTTTTATTTCTCTTACATGTTATATATTCGACTTCTACACTCCTTGCCAATTGAATAGGGCACCCATTCTAAAGTTTAAGTGAAGGCCATTTTTGTAATTTGTAATTTTTAGATCAGTGCAATTACTCGCTCTGAGAATACATTTGTTTATTGGAAATGTATCGTTACAGGTTCTTTCTTATTTTCTTTTAATATTGACAAACCGCTTGTATTTTTTGAAGTCATTTGAATAGGACACTCTCAAGTAAATTTAGTTGTTGTGTTAACAAGGAAATAAACGGTTGCTAAAAATATTTTTTTGAACAATTCTAAGTGAAAAAATAAATAAAAATTGGTAGAGAAAAGTGCTTAAGTGAAACGGAAAAAATAAAAATTAAGGCTTTGACAACTGCGACAAATCTGTTCTTAAAATTGCCATGGAAATTAGGAGAAGTGGGAATGTTGTGTCTAATTATCAAAAGAACGAGTTGACCTATGGGAATAATAAAAAAGTGTGTTTTCACCTGCTGATAAACGGGCAATTCTGAGATCAGCTTCAAATTCCCACGACACTGCAGCACAAATCAAGGCAAAATGTTTTGTTTTCGTGAGCGCATGAACTGCACAGCGCAGTGTTGCCACTTTGTGGGTAATAACCCAAATTTGGTGCAATTTTTAAGATATTAAGAAATTAATGATCTAAAAAATTTACAGTATATGCAACCACTGCAAGTCACTGTTTATTTAAGAAAAAGTTTCGATAGTTTTTGAAGCAAAAGATTGATAGTGATTGGCGCCATATGGACAATTAGATTTCGATAACTGAGCTTCATAGTGATTTAGAATCTGAAGTTTAGTTGGAAAAGAAGGGATTTAAACTAAACCCTGAAAATAGATACGTTTCAATTATTACAAAAATTCATGATTTTATTGTTTGCTTTAACATTTAAAATGCTTTAGTTGAGAAATATTTACCGCCCTAAACATTTGTTAAACTGATTTGAGAAACAGACTGTCATCTGAAACCATTATAGGAATTTTATTAACAAAATAAAGTATACAAAGAAACGGCAATGAACATTTTGAATCTTCCCTAGATATATGGAAGTAGAACTTATTATTTTAAGTTTTTGTTTTATTTATTCGAGGTTTTTAATATAATTGTTTGTTAAATTTTTCTTACTTACTATATGAATCGTAATGATATGACTAATAATGATATTATTTAAAAAATAAGGTATTACGAGTTTGTACTAATACATGAAATACATACAAATATTTGTTGTAGTGTATCGATCGACTTAAAATCAGAATCTGAGTCGTCAGGCCTGCCGGCTAATTGTCTGTCCATGTAGGCCTTCTGCGCAGAGTACATGGCGCAATTTTGATGATAATTTAATGAAATTTGGTTCATACGTTTTTTGAAAATTTTGAGAATCGGTCCGATCTATAATTTTACATAGCCCCCATACGAACTTTTTCCCTAAGAAAGTCTTTATGCCCATAAACCATCTGATATGTTGGTATTTGGACAAAATTAGGCCCAAATATATTTTATTTCAACAAAAATTATCTTACGAAATTAATTTTAGAATCAGTCCATATTTGACCATGGCTCCCTTAAAAATACCACTTACGAAAAAAGCATGTAATAGCATAACTGCCTTATAAATATTGGTATGTACTGACAAGGGAACACTGATGTAGGGTTTAAAATATTCGGAATGGACCGTCTATGTACTTTCTAATTTGTTTTTTTTTTTGCAAAAGTTTTTTTTTATAATAAATTTGATATCAGGTGTAATTTCATTTAAATTGGGTAATCTTACGTCATCTCAAGTGTAGTTTTGAATTTTGCTGGTGGTAACACTGGTACAGCGTGTTGTTTCTAACATTTGGAACGTCTAAAATTTAAGAGAAAAAAAACTACCACTTAACGATGACCGGCGCGCTGGTTGTTTTGTCGAAATCATATGACGTGGAATAGTGAATGGCATTGCGTCGTCTTCTCTGATAAAAAAAACATTTAATTAAGAGTGTTCTGATGGATTCAATTATTACTTCCACGATCTTCGCTAAGAAGAACTTCAATCAGAATGAAACACAGATTTTTTACAAAAAAAAATTTATTTTTCAAGATAATCTACTTTTAGCTCAATACACTTAGTCCAACGTTTCTCCAATTTGACTATCCCTTCCAAAAAATAAGATTTTTCGAGGTCCATAAAATATGCATTTGTTTGACCAATAATTTCATCGTTGGAACTAAATCTCTTTCCACCGAGCCATTTCTTTAGGTTCGGAAATAGGAAATAGTCACTGGGGGCTAAATCCGGAATATGGAGGATGAGGTACCAATTCGTAGCCCAATTCATGTAATTTTGCCATTGAGACTGCACACGTGTGCACCCGTGCATTATCTTGATGAAATCCTCGTTAAATCGGTTTTTAAATCCTCGTTAAATCGGTCCAATAAGTTGGCTTATATTCGCCATTTATTGTTTTTCCCTTTTGAAGGTAATCGATGTGGATTATCCCGCCTGCATCCCAAGAAACTGTTGCCATCACCTTATTGGCAGACAAACATACCTTGGCCTTCTTCGGAGCCGGTTCACCCGGAGAAACCCACTGCTTGGTCTCCGGAGTGTTGTAAAGGATCCATGTTTCATCCACAGTTACAAAACGCCGCAAAAACTCATTCGAATTGCGTTTAAACAACTCCAAACAACCCTTTGGAGTTGTCACACGATTACGAGCAAACGCGGCACCCATCTTGCAGACAGCTTTCTTAAACCCAGCTGATCATTTAAAATCGAAACCACACTGCCATTGCCAGATCAGTTACATCATGGAATAGGGAACAAAGTGTAATGGTACTTAATTGGCAGCCCTAATCATCCGATCTAAATATTATAGAAAACGTTAGGGGTTGGTTATAACGAGCTGCACAAGCTCAAGAAAAATTGCTTACAAGCAATTTCATTAAATTTAGATAGTGGGTGTATATTACTCTCTCATAACAAAACCCATACTTCCAAAAACAATTGTTTTGCTTTACGATCAAAATATAGAAGAATAGAACAACACTGCACTAGAACAATGCTGCACTAAAACCAAGACATAGACCAAAGAGAAAATTGCATAGGTACAAAATAAAATATTTGTAAAAGAAAAAATTCCGCCATGTCATAGAGTGCAATTCCGTTCGGAAACGGAATTCATTCCGTATTTTGGTGCTTCAGAAAATTCCGAAAGGTCTTTGCGGAATGAAATAAAAATTTTCATGAACGGAATGGGAGTTTTCTGTATATTAAAGGCCAGAATAAAAACTATCAAAATGTACTTTCTATCAATAAATAAATATGTTTTCTTCGGCACCGAACGGAATTGTACTCTGTGACATGGCTGATTGTTTAAAACTTAGAATATATATCAAAAAAATACAATTTCGCTTACATTTAATGTATTCATTTCTGTTTTTCAGATAATGATCCCTGTGAAATTTTTTAATTCCTATTTGCTAAATGTTCTAGTGTGCTGTACCCATGTTCTGTAATTTTGGTGAGAACTTCTCGTATCGAAAACATGTGAAACAAAATATTCCATCGTTTCTCGAAATTTGAGAAAAAAGTGTGCCTGTAACTCATGTCGAAAACTATAAAAAGAGATTACGTCGTTACTTTATAAATGTCATAATATTTCACTCGAAGCCGATATGAAATTGCAGATGTTGTGAACGTCAGTAAAACATACGTTGACGGCGACCAAATTTGACTAAAATTTAAAAATTTTCAACGACGGCGGCGAAACGACAACCGTCGGCTACACCAAAAAATGTAAAGTGCGACTTGAATGTTTGTTGATTACAAAATTGCTTTGAAAACATTCGTATATTTTTTAAAAATGTCAAAAGCAATATAAATAAAAATGAAATAATCTGCCAAGAACAAAATACTTATCTCTTCCGTGTTAATATTTATTGAATTTAGCATTTTTAATTTATCTTTTAATGTTAAAATTTTTTCTCACCCCGTTTTAATGCGTGAGTTTATTTGACAGTTCAAAGCGGGAACTTTCTCATAAAAATTTTACAGACACACTTTTTCAGTATATTGGCGAGAAATTTCCTTATGTGACAGTTATTACTCGCCAAAAATGTTACAGACGCAGTTAAGTGAGAAAAACAGCTGTTTGTGTCAATTTAAGGCATTATTGTTTCATTTCTCACATTTCAATCGAAAAGTTTCTCGACGCTGGAGTTACAGAACATGGGCACTGGATGCTTTTATTATGATTTACCGTTCTTTATTTCATTACCGGTTTTGTGTTGATATTCTGTTTATTTTGGCAACACAGGCATTGACAAAGCAGTTGAGAAAAACCTTTCAATTTATGCTTGTTTTATTTTGGTGAGAGTCATGTGTTGTATGTTTGCTTTGCTATTTATGTTTACAGTAAAATACTATGATTGGAAGTCGTGTGAAGTAGAACACAGAACATTTAGGATACTTTGGGCAGCCCTTTAGCTAGTACGCAAAGAATATGCTTCGAGTAAGCAGCATGAAAACAAAAATGAACTGACCGACGCCATCAAATGAGCCTTGTCTTCAATGTCGCTTAATTACTTAAAGCCATTTTCTATGAGGTCATACTTAAAAATTGAAGCCCACGCATTATTAGTTGTAATTTTTAATGTTTTAGATTGAAAAAGTTTAAACATATATTAATATTGCATTAAAAAATTAAGAAGAACCATTGTTTTCTTGTGTCCTTTTCAAATGGCGCAAAATCTGAAGGCTTTTTTGTCACTAATTTTACCGGAAATATTATATTAAAAAGGAACGGCTTATATCAAATTAATTTATTATATATATTTTTTTATATGAAAAAAGATTTAAAAACGGAACAATTTGAACTGCAAATATGTTGAACTTAAAAGATATTTACGTTTTGTTCATTAGAAGAAAGGGTGTCCTATTTAAGTGACGAGGAGTGGCAATTCTTAAATTGAAAGCGAAGTATTAATTAAAGTTGAGTATTTTCCAGCCCGCGACTACCTCCATCCGCATTTTTTCTGTTTAACTGGTTTTGGCCTATTCGTAAATTGTATTTTTGTATTTCAATTGACAAGTAGAAAAAAGAAAGTGAGAATTTTAAGCAAACTAAACCATGTGATTGAAAATCATTCAACTACGGCAAAATAAAACTTTGTCGTCAATACCTTTTTAAACAAGACAATTTGTAAGACAATCGGGCTGTTCTAGAAACCGAAATGAAGTGGAATTGAAATCGAACGAGATTTTGATTTCAATTATTATCAAAATGACTGTTGTTTTAGCTGTTTTTAAGAGTTGTTCTTGTAAAGATAGTTGGTACTCAAGATATGAAGTATATAAAAAGATGTATTTTTGTGAACTTTATCTACAGGGCCGTTTTCAAAATTAGTACGATTTTAAATCCACTTCATTTCGATTTATAGAACATGCCCCAATGTCACTACTACTGTTCCACAAAGAGATTAATAAAAGTTAACCTCTAGGACAATATCGTTTATACTGTCCCACTTAAATTTTGAAATGGAGAGAACTTAAAAGGCAATGCCGCTCATCCAGTCATTCATAAAGTTTGATAGGGGACGCGAAACCAAACGTTTTCGCTTATACTGTCGTAGACGATGATTTCCTCTAAATTCCCTTCTAGAAAACTTAACGATAGCGGACAACTTATGCATACATCATCGTCGACGATGTCGTCAACCGCAATCTGGCAAACTGGGTAGATGTTGATTGAGAATGAGTATAACAAAACACAACCACGACCGTATAAATCTCACAGCATTTTAAAACTAAATGGCATTTTTTGGTGCTGAATTTAATCGTTTGAAAATGTGTTATGTTTGCCATTAATTTTTATTTAGTTTTTTTTTCCCAAACAATAAATTCAACATTTTGTAGATATTTGGAGGTAGAAGTATTTGCTTGGCGCGTTTTTTATATGCATATGTATCTTTTTTGCGTTTTAAGTAAAATATATGTGAGATAATTTTCGACTGACATGATGATAATCCCAAAAAAAGTAGGAATTCTTTTAACATAAAATTCTTTAAAGTAGAATTTTATGGCTAAGTATTGCGCAATATTCGTTAAAACTCTAAATAGAAACTTTTTTTTAATGTATCGCTTAAAAATATGATGCAAGGCGAATTTACTATACTGCCCTCCTAAGAAACACAGTCACAAGTGCCAAAATTCTTAAATCGACATAAGGGCAAATTCGGAATCGTAAATGTGTTTCTGAATTTTGTGTTTAGCTTATAAGAACTATTTTCTTCTGTAAATGACTGAAAACGTTAAGCAAAATGGTCACATCTACCACCTCTAGCGTGTTTCCTAGACAAAAAAGTCTTATGTGCCACATACTATGATAAAAAGTCACATTAACCAAAATGTTAAGCTCTTGAGACTTTTTTCCTTCGTATCTATGATTTTTTTTTTGGGATAGTATGAGTTTTCTTCTTTGTGTGTGCAATTCTACGAGCAATACTACCGCAAGTGCGAATAACTTTAGGAAACCAGACAATTTTATTCTTGGATCTGTGAATATCATATCAGAATAATGCAGGGTGGGCAAAAAATAGTATCGACAGCTCCATTATAACACAGCTCTAAGTTATTTTGTGTGCATAACTTTGGCTTGGATAGGCCGATCAAGACCAAAATTTGACATAATTTAAATTGAATAATACTCAATTCGAAAACGTGAAAAACTTTGCTAAGTCGACTTAGCAAATTCGATATGAAATAAAAATTTACGTTGTGCATTAGTGCAAGCCAGCCTGCTTCAGTTCACACATAAATACATTCATTCATTCCTACACACATTTTTAAGCAGCAGGTTAGAAGACTAGATTTGAAAAATTGTTGCTGCTTTTTGCTTTTAAGTATTTCGGTATTTTTTAATTTTTATTAAAAATGTATTAATTTTTATTTGTGTAACTATCAGTCATACATTATTTATGTTATGTCATAATAAAAACAGAAAATGGGTCGAAAAAAACTTTGCACTTTTAGCAATTAAAAACTCCGACCTCTCTAAAAGAAAATAGGATGGAAGTTACCGGCAGAAGAGAAAAAAGAAATCAATAAAAAAAAAATTGTGAAAATGAGCCATCATTCACACTGCTAAAAGAACAAGTGCAAAATTGTATATTCCCAAAAAAATCTTGCTATACCATCGCCATCATCTGATGATCATTGAAATTTACGTAATTGAACAAAATATAATTATCAGCCATGTCACAGAGTACAATTCCGTTCGGAAACGGAATTCATTCCGTATTTTGGTCCTTGAGAAAATTACGAAAAAACTTTGCGGAATGAAACCATATTTGTTTTCATGAACGGAATAGGAGTTTTCTGTACCTTAAAGGCAAAAAAACTATCAAAATTTACTTTCTATCAATAAACAAATATGTTTTCTTCAATTCCGAAAGGAATCATTCCGAACGGAATTGTACTCTGTGACATGGCTGTATAACTGTAGAACCTTCTCGCGACTCATATGTTCAACCAGTGATGCCAATAATAGTGAATTTTCCCTTTTTGTATGAATATTTTCGGCAAAAAAGTACAGCCATTGTAAGGCAAATGTAGGGAATTTTCAAAATTGTATCTAATATTCAATATATCATGTAAACATGCTTAAATATTCGTATTATGTATTTATATTTCAAAATTAAAATTTTTTCGTATATAATAGCATTAACTTCAAGTCAGAGAATGACAAAAGTATCATTTTAAGTACTATTGAAGTATTAGTGAGATAACATGTATGGACAAGCATGGGTAAAGATCAAATCATACGTATACATACCGTGTTACGCATAACAAGTTGAAGTTATACGCTGGCAATGTGTTTCTGCATATTCATTTTTATTTTACAAGGTACATGCAGATATAAATAAAACTTGTATTGGCTATCTGCAATACCCATATGAATAAATAAGTATGTGTATTTACGTATGTAAAACGTTAATATACACAGAGTACGTATACAGTCGAAGGGATGGCAAATGCAAATTTAAAAATTTTGGAATTAGGCAAAATTTATATTTTATGTTCTTATTTAGCAAAATATCGATATGGGTTTAAAGAATTTTAGGATTTAGGAATTAGGGGGTAAGCTTTTTGTTTTTATAACTCGAAAACCGCTCAACCCATTTACCAAACAACAAATTCATTGAAAAGTGGCAATTTTCACTAATGGTTTAAAAAAGCATTGAAAAGAAAGAACCATGGGGGCGGTTGGGGGCTATAATGAAATTAAAAAGATGAATAGATCTCTATTTATATGAACACAGTAGCTATGCATTTTTTTAACTAGGACGACGAGGGGCGACAGGGTCAATTTCTGCCTCTCCGAAACTACTTTACAGATTTTAATAAAAGTTAAAACATAGATAGCACCTAGAAACAGGCATCGGCGGTCCACTTTTGCGCAATCGTTAGCCGGCTGAAGCTAATATTTTTCAATACCGATATCTGTATATTCATTTCACCGTTTAATAGAAATTATATACATTAGGGTGCTTTGAGTTAGCAATCGATATTGTTCCCTCGATTTCTCGATACCTTTTTGCAAGAGGAAAAAAATATTCCATTACGACATATCAAAAAAATGATTTTCTACGCATCCAACTTTCAATTAATTTTTTGACTTTTTCTCAACTTTAATTTTTAAGATTTTTTTTTAGTAGGTAAAGAAACGGCTGATTTAACTTTTTTTTAATATTACCTTTCCAAGGTTTTTCCAAAAAAATGTTTTTCTTGAGGTTTTTTAACATACCTACTACAAAAACCTTAAAAATTAACGCGTAAAATTTTTTATTTACAAAAACTCATCCAAAACCTCAAGAATAATATTTTTTGGAAAAAGTGCTACCGCCATCGTTTTTAGCATTAAAAATATTAAATCAGCCGATTTTTTTTATTACCTACTAAAAAATCTTAAGAAAACAATAAAAAATAAGGCCTTATATTAGGGCGGGTCGATTTTTTTTTAAAATCGTATAGCAAAAACGTAAACTACATAAAATTCTAAGAAAATTCTCCGAAGAAACCATGTTTCTAAAACAGGGGTTTCCATTTCTTTGCACAATTGTTTACACCACTACTAACACATATTTTTATACTCTTCAATTCAGTCGTCGATGTGACTTCGACAAGTGTACATGTTTAGCGGATGCTATATTATTTTGTATCAGCTTACACTCAAAAAATATTGTGCGGCCAAAAATGCTTTTGGTAACATCCAATGCCTTGCGTGCAATTTTTATTTAGAGTTTAAATTTTAAGACTTAAATGTAGAATAATGTAACATTTCAAAAGTTTACATGCAAACTATGTGGAAGAAGCTGATAGTCACATTTATTATAGGTTTTATTTTACATACGTATATGGATTCGGTTCTTATAATTTTACAGCACTTTTTTATTTTTTCTTATGCAATACTAAAAATTATTATTATAAATTATTATCTGATCACTAATTCCACTAACACCGTTATAAAACAGATTACCCAGTTTTGGTGTTTAAAAATATTAATGTGTTCTTATAAAAAGAATTAAAAACTCTGCTAATTTTTTTCTTGAGTGTGATTATACATTATGCTGTTAAAAAAATTATATATGTATTTGATGATACGTCATTTTTAATTTTGTAAATAACTCAAAATTATATAAAAATACATATGTAACGTGAATCCTAATCAGCAAAAATTTCAAATTGCAAATAATATCTACATTGTTTTGCATTTTAGCTAACGATATGTGTTTTGTTTGTGAAAAAAATTCTTTGATGCCTGTAAAAGGGTCCCTTTTTCTTTCGTTAAAAACACGTACCTAAATGCAGAAATTATTAAGAAAAAAATAGCCACAAGAATTTGTTGGTATTTTGTGCTTGTAAATTTTACAATGTAAAAATATTTTTGTTTCTGTACCAATCGTTTTTTTTTTTCTTTGAAAACACTTTTCTTCAGTAAGTAAAAATATTTAAAAACAAGTTAAAAAAGTCTTGTTTTCCTACAATTTATGTGTAAACCTATACACATAAAAGCAAATGTGACAGCAGGTAAAATGTTTGGGTAAGAAAATGTGTTTTATTGATGTATTAATGAAACTTTATTGTTTCGCACTATCTTTATTGCTTACTTTTTTATGCTACAATTATATGACCGAGTCCTAAGAGTTAACCTTACTAATTTATGGTATTTATTTAACTATTATATTTCAATATATTTTTATTAAGCTTTAGGTCACTCTTTTATAAAAAAACAATTTAAATATTATTTATTTTTCGATATTTCGATTTCCGTTGGAAATCTTCTTCAGGAAATTTTTAAAATAATATAAAATTAAAAAATTATTTTTGACAATAAATGGAAAAATAACAAATGGAAAAATAAATTTAAAATTTCAATTACAAATTTAAAATAAAAAGAGGAAACCAAACAAAATTTTTTAAAAATATTTAAAACCTAAAACCTTTTTTAATTTCCTTTCTGTCAATATATTTATTTTTATCTAATATATATTTTTAGTCTGTGCTGTGCCATCTGAACTAAATTTTATAAATAATCAAAGACAAATACCTATTTATAATTTTCCCTTCCATCAACCTATTTATTTTAATTCAATAAATGTCTATAAATCTGAGCTAATCCCTCAGTATCTTTCTTAAAATTAATCCTTTTCTCAAATGGAACATAATTAATCTTTAACATTTCTAGCATATATCTACGTTTCTTAAAATGTTCTATGTTCAAAATAGATGTGTTTTCAAAATCAGGATAATGATTAAAGTCTCTGCAATGTTTTGACAATGCCGTTCCATGGGCCGAATTATAATTTCTATATTTTTGGTCATGTTTATGTCCTGCTAATCTAGTTTTTAATTTTGTCCCAGTTGTTCCTACATATACTTTCCTACATTGTTCATTATCATTCCCACCACAATGAATTTTATAAACAAAATTAGACATATCCGACTTTTGTAATCTATCCTTAGTTTTCGTGAATAATCTCCCAACATTATTATTCACCTTATGTGCCATTCTGTATTTCCCTCTGTCATATATATTTGAGTTTTCTAATCTTTCCGAAAACCCAGGTACATAAGTAAATGTTTTATAAATTTTTGGTTCCAAAATTTCATCCATATGACGAGATCTTCTTATATTATATTGTCTTATTAATTTGCAAATAAGTTTGTTAGGAAAACTATTATTCCTCAAAATATTTCCAATAATCACCTTATTTTTCCTATGAAATCTATTATCACTAATTGTTAATATCCTATATATTAGATTCCTAGCTGTATTAATAATAATTCTCTTCGGGTGTTTCGAGTAATAATTTAAAATTCTACCTGATGAGGTTGGTTTTTGATACCAATCTATCAATAATCTATTTCCTTTCCTTATCACCATCGTATCCAAATATGGAATTGAATAATTCAATTCCCTTTCAATAGTGAACTTAATATTCTGATCAAATGAATTAAATGTTGATAGCAAGGTATCTATCTCATTCTCATCAACTATAAGAAATAAATCATCCACATATTTCGTTATTATTTTCGGTTTAATTATCAATTTTTCTAAACATGTATCTAATAATTTCTCCATCACAATATCAGCAACAATTGGAGATGCTGGAGAACCCATAGGTAGTCCCTTTTCTTGTGCATATATTTTCCTATCAAATTGAAAATATCTATTATCTACTATACAAAACTTTATAATTCTCAAAAATAAATCCTTATTAATATTTGTTAACCCTGAAATTTTATCCCAATTTTCTTCTATTATTCTAATTGCCAAATCAACCGGAATACTAGGAAATAATGAAACAACATCAAGTGATATTAGTATGAAATTATTGTTAATTTTCTCAAATCTGCTTGTCGGATCTTTTTCCAATGTGTGAAAAGTCGTATCATCACTTAAAATGTTATCAATTCTTAATATATAATCTCTTTTATTAATAGCTACCGTTCACTTATTCTTACTTTATTCATCGTAAATCTGTCCCTACTATCCAATGACATTTTATTTAAATGATTATCTATAACCCTTACAAAATTAAACCTTTCAATTTCTTGTTGTTCCTTATTCACTACAGTTTCAATAAAATAAAAGAGATTATATATTAAGAATTGATAACATTTTAAGTGATGATACGACTTTTCACACATTGGAAAAAGATCCGACAAGCAGATTTGAGAAAATTAACAATAATTTCATACTAATATCACTTGATGTTGTTTCATTATTTCCTAGTATTCCGGTTGATTTGGCAATTAGAATAATAGAAGAAAATTGGGATAAAATTTCAGGGTTAACAAATATTAATAAGGATTTATTTTTGAGAATTATAAAGTTTTGTATAGTAGATAATAGATATTTTCAATTTGATAGGAAAATATATGCACAAGAAAAGGGACTACCTATGGGTTCTCCAGCATCTCCAATTGTTGCTGATATTGTGATGGAGAAATTATTAGATACATGTTTAGAAAAATTGATAATTAAACCGAAAATAATAACGAAATATGTGGATGATTTATTTCTTATAGTTGATGAGAATGAGATAGATACCTTGCTATCAACATTTAATTCATTTGATCAGAATATTAAGTTCACTATTGAAAGGGAATTGAATTATTCAATTCCATATTTGGATACGATGGTGATAAGGAAAGGAAATAGATTATTGATAGATTGGTATCAAAAACCAACCTCATCAGGTAGAATTTTAAATTATTACTCGAAACACCCGAAGAGAATTATTATTAATACAGCTAGGAATCTAATATATAGGATATTAACAATTAGTGATAATAGATTTCATAGGAAAAATAAGGTGATTATTGGAAATATTTTGAGGAATAATAGTTTTCCTAACAAACTTATTTGCAAATTAATAAGACAATATAATATAAGAAGATCTCGTCATATGGATGAAATTTTGGAACCAAAAATTTATAAAACATTTACTTATGTACCTGGGTTTTCGGAAAGATTAGAAAACTCAAATATATATGACAGAGGGAAATACAGAATGGCACATAAGGTGAATAATAATGTTGGGAGATTATTCACGAAAACTAAGGATAGATTACAAAAGTCGGATATGTCTAATTTTGTTTATAAAATTCATTGTGGTGGGAATGATAATGAACAATGTAGGAAAGTATATGTAGGAACAACTGGGACAAAATTAAAAACTAGATTAGCAGGACATAAACATGACCAAAAATATAGAAATTATAATTCGGCCCATGGAACGGCATTGTCAAAACATTGCAGAGACTTTAATCATTATCCTGATTTTGAAAACACATCTATTTTGAACATAGAACATTTTAAGAAACGTAGATATATGCTAGAAATGTTAAAGATTAATTATGTTCCATTTGAGAAAAGGATTAATTTTAAGAAAGATACTGAGGGATTAGCTCAGATTTATAGACATTTATTGAATTAAAATAAATAGGTTGATGGAAGGGAAAATTATAAATAGGTATTTGTCTTTGATTATTTATAAAATTTAGTTCAGATGGCACAGCACAGACTAAAAATATATATTAGATAAAAATAAATATATTGACAGAAAGGAAATTAAAAAAGGTTTTAGGTTTTAAATATTTTTAAAAAATTTTGTTTGGTTTCCTCTTTTTATTTTAAATTTGTAATTGAAATTTTAAATTTATTTTTCCATTTGTTATTTTTCCATTTATTGTCAAAAATAATTTTTTAATTTTATATTATTTTAAAAATTTCCTGAAGAAGATTTCCAACGGAAATCGAAATATCGAAAAATAAATAATATTTAAATTGTTTTTTATAAAAGAGTGACCTAAAGCTTAATAAAACTATATTGAAATATAATATTTAACTGAAAAAAGGTCGAAATAATAGGAATATAATTAGTATTTATTTAACGTAACTTAGACCTGTTATAAGGACTTTATACATTTTTGCAGGCAAACTCAGGTGCGCATTTGGTATTTTGTAAAAAGTTATGATATACCATTAGCTAGAACTAAAATGTATGCACAGATGCTTGAAGTATGAGTAACCCAACAACGTGAATACCCTTTCTATTTTACTTACCACTATGAATACCCTAACTTTTTTCTAAAATAACTTTTTCACGTTATAATTCTCATGTAATTTATTTTATTTTTGAATAGGTAGACCAGGGAAATCCATTTCTATGCACAATTGTGTATACCACTACTAATACATATTTTTGTTTCAGGTTAACAGAAAAAACTTTATGATGGCACTTGAAAAATATTGTGCGGTAAAAAACGCTTTTGGTAACATCCAATGCCTTATATGCTATGCAACATTTAAGGAAGGAACGGAATATGTTATTAAACGGCATGCGATCGTTTTCATAATAATATAAATAATTTAAATGATAAGGAAAGAGAAGACATGTTTTATAAAAATAAAACCATTTTTTTAGAAAAATTTAAAAAATGGTCATTAGAAGAGGAAATTTATGAACCAAAGTCAGTTCCCAAATTGAAAAAGGAGATTTCAAGCTTAGTAATATTGGAAATTGTTAAGAAAGGAAGACCATTGTGGGATGGTTTTTTTTATCAAGCAATTGCTAAAAAAAAATTGGGAAAGGCTTAATTATAATAATAAATTTATAGATTATATTCCCCTGTCCAGTCAAACTTTTGGCCGTCGTACTGTGCAATTAGGAACATGTGTAGAATCTGCAATTAGGGAAAATTTTTTTCAATTTGTTTAGACGAAAGCACTGACATAAATGATCTGTGTGAACTTGTAATTTGTATTCGATGCGTAGACAGCGAATACACTATTTTGAAGTCAATGTTTACTTTAGAAACATTTTATGGAAATGTAACTGGTACGTTGTTGTATGATGTTGTCACAGAAAAGCTTCTTTCCATTGTAGACATAAACAAATTTGCTGGAGTCTGCACAGATGGAGCCAATGTTATGTTAGGCCAATTAAAAAAACACGAATTTGCAGTTCATAATTTTCACTGCATAATTCATCAGACCGCTCTTGCATCGAAATTCATAAATGATACCCCAGCTATGAAGACAGCAGAGGATATAATAAATAAAATTCGAGGCGGCCATCAAGCGCTTACCCACCGAAAATTTGTAACCTTTTTAAAAATCAAAAATGCTGTGAATTGTGACCTGAAAATGTTTACAGAAGTTCGGTGGCTAAGTCCCGGTGATTGCCTGAATAGACTTTATGATTTAAGAGAAGAAGTTCTTCAGATCAGTGTTTAAAAGACAATAATTTTATTTTAGACTTAGCTTTTTTGGCAGATACGACAAGTATGTTAAATGAACTTAATTTGGAATTGCAAGGAAAGGAACGCAATATATGCGACTTGTCAAAAATCATTCACAATTTTAAAACAAAACTTTTTCTAATTTTTTCCCAAATTAAAACTGGTGATTTTTCCAATTTTCCAAAAACTTCACTTGTTTATAGAAATCTCGAAATAGACACAAGATATGAATATGCCGAAATATTTGCAACACTTTTCAATAATTTTCAAGACAGGTTTCAAGATTTTGTAATTTTACAACCGCTATTAGATCTTTTCGAAAACCCTTTTCGTTGCGATGTAAGCAACTACGAATTTGATATTCAATCAGAACTAATCATACTACGAAGCGAATTTAATGCTCCAGACGAAAATAATATTGTAGAGTTCTGGAAAAATTTGGATGGCGAGTTCTATCCTGAACTAAAAAAAATTCATTTAAGTGCCTCTCTTTATTCGGCACTACTTACCTATGCGAACAAATTTTTTCGGATTTAAAATTTATTTGTTCCAAGCAACGTAATAAATTAAGTTCATCCCATTTGAAAAGCATTCGACTATTACGAAACTGCCATAAAAGTATAAATTTAGAAGATTTTATTTTATAAGTTGTATAACACAAGGGAACAAAATTAAACATTTTTTGTGTTGATAGAAAATTTGTAGCAGTTCTCTACCAATTCAATGTCGCTGATTTTAAAACTGCACTTTTTTTTCTATCAGCTGTGATTTGCGTGCAATATTTATTTTTTATGAATTCTTAAAACATAAAAATTTTTAATTTTTTACAATTGTTTGATAAGATATTTGAAACTGATTTAGAGTCAAAAAGCTTCCGAATAAAAAAAGGGCAGTTTTAAAATCAGCGACATTGAATTGGTAAAGAATTACTACAAATTTTTTATCAACACAAAAAATTTTTAATTTTGTACCTTTGTGTTATACAACTTATAAAATATATTACTAACATTTTATTTCGGCTGTAAATGAATGCATTCTCTCAATTTGTTTACTCTCTGGTACTCACTACTACACAACCAAAAAATTTTTGGAAATCCCTGTTCTAAAATAAAATCCTAATCCGCGCCTCTCGACTTGAAAATATTCACCCAAGTAAAAAAGTTTGTATATAATTTTATATTTAATATTTTTATAAGGAACATAGATAAAAAAAATTTTTTTTCATAATTTAATGAAAAAGATTGGAAATACAAAAAAAAATTACACTCAAAAAATTGTTTTCAGTATTTATAAAATAACCTTTTTTTGTTTCGATAAACAATTCTTATTTTGTAATGCAAATAAAAACAAACAAAAACAATATTTCAGTAATTTTTTTACCATAAACAAATTTTGTTTCATTAAAACAAATAAGGTCTTTAATACATACAAAGAAGCAACAGAAAATAATTTTAGCGAAAGAAGAGGAAACAAATTTTCAAGTCGAGAGGCGCGGATTAGGATTTGATTTTAGGCCCATGGTTTCTTCAGAGAATTTTCTTAAAATTTTATGTAGATTATGTTTTTGCTATACGATTTTTCATTTTTTTTTTCATCCATACAAATCAACCCGCCCTAAAAGCGGGTATATATATAGGCTGCCTTATTCTTTATGTATATATACATAGGTACTACTGATGTTACAGAAAAAATTATTTCATGTATCATAAGAATATGTACATAGTCCCATACCTGCGTAGTGCTTAAAGCACATTTTTGCTAACACATTTCATACAAAAAAATGGTTTTCGTATTTACGCAGTAGTACCAAAAATACTGACGGTACTCACTGTACATTTTCTTACCCATAGATATTTTTTATGTATGGCAGATAACCAAAACGCATTCATGGGTATTGAATAATATCTGCATAATATTCATGTATTTTAGTTTACTGAATGTGGTTGCGTGAAATATTGCCGTGCATAAGTATAAGTAATTCACATACTTTTTGCAAGGCAGAACCACAGCTGTTGTTATTATTTGTGCTATGAGTATGTGCATACATTTTTTGATATATTATGTTTAAAAAACACAATGTTTCATCGTGTGTTGGGATGTTGACTGTTTTTTCTTTCTTATTTCGTTGAAAGCAGTTGTTGCGTGTGGTGTTTTGCATTTCTCGGATTAAAAAAAAAGGAAAAATGAAGAACATTGAAAACAATGAAAAATGGAGAAATTTTATAAATAGAGTTAAAAATTTTACTGAATCATGGGACATTAAGTGTGAAAGTTATAAAAATAAAACAAAAAAGCTGTATATGAAAAAATTCCTTTCGCATTTATTTGTTAAGTTAAGTAGTTTTGCTAAGATGTGTTGCTTTTAGTGTCATCGTCTGTGGTAAAAAGAAAACAAAAGTAGCAACACAGGTTTTGACTAATGGTTCCCACAGACGAGGCAATGTGGCAAGTGAAAGGCAGATAGAAGAAGTTTGTAGGCGAGAGAGGAAAAAAGTAAAGTGTATCCAAATAAAGCGTCGCCCCCTTACCAACAAACTGCATCTGTCTGCCTTGCACTTGCCACATTGTAAAAGGGGAGTAAGCGCTATATACACCACAATACTAGTCGCATATTTAAGCCCCCATTACATTAACGATTTGTTGTACAACATAAATGCAATAAAAAGGACTCAATAATTTGTTTGCTATACTAAAAATTCAAAATGGGGGAACTATGACAAATTTTTAAATTGTACCAAGTGAGTCAGGGTAGTACCACGGTACTTTAGAAGGTCAAAATGTACCAAAAAAAAGTACAATTGTACCTGTCTCTCTATTCACTAATACTAATATGAAGCAACACAACCACAGTTTATATTTTGGACATCACTGGTTTAAATACACTTTTATGTATTAAGTTTATATTTGATTTTTTATAAAGTCTTTGTATATCGTTACCTTAGATGCAAACGGACGTAACTACATTTTTATTTTTTTTTTTTCAGGAGAAGCAGAAAACTTTACAAAAACAATAGTAACTTGGTGTTTGAATTTCTATAATAAAGTCGCCACTATTGATCGCAGGGGTCTAAAAATTAACATGTAGATTAATAAAATGAACAAAAATAAAACAGAAGATAAATTTTTGTGAAGAAGGCAATATACTCGTACTTTAATTTATATAAATGTTATGCTCTTTTTTTTAACTTCATCTCTGTATTTTCGCACAAGTTCATTACTTGGCTTCCAACCTTCTATTGCGGTATCTAGCAAATTTAGAGTTGATAGCCGCTGATAGTTCTGACTAATTTTCGGGTTCGCATTTGCGAACTATACGCTTATTTTTGCTATTTTCAATCTCACTAACACTCGCTAAAATGTATGCGAATATTAAAAGCGAAAATCTTATGATGAATGAAATTTCTATAAAGAA
Source organism: Pollenia amentaria (assembly GCA_943735925.1). NCBI lineage: Eukaryota > Metazoa > Arthropoda > Insecta > Diptera > Polleniidae > Pollenia > Pollenia amentaria. The sequence goes on along the minus strand of OX031010.1, from coordinate 172,461,670 downwards.
ATACATTTTGTACCGAGAAAAAGGCATCACATCTTCTAAACTAAGAAAAATAATTCATACAATTTCGAATTTTAAAAAATTTTAATGAAAACTTTGAAGGACATGGAAGGAAATAATTTTAAAAGGAATTTTTTTTTTTTTTTATATTTTTGTTCAGGGGAACTGAAATAAATCTTTTTTTTAACTTCTACAAAGTCTTCCCTTTGGTGATACCAAGTTGGGTAAAAAAAAACAATATACTTATATAAAACCAAAATATACTTTCAAGTTACTGCCGACGATTTAATTATGGGCTTCAGGGCATTTGCCTGAAGTTGAACACTCAAGTCTGTTTGAGCACTAAAGTAAACAAAAATGTTCGTGTAAACAAATAAAACAAAAAAAGAAAATATTTTTAAAACTAATAGTGTTTTCTTTTCTACTACAAAAAAATAAAATGTCTTGCCGACCCTGTAATAATGCAATTTTTTATTTTACGAAAACAAAACACAAAATTGGACCACCCTGATTTTAACAGCTGTCAAAAAGTTTGTTCTTCAAATATAAAAAAATATGTACATAAATTAAAAAGTTTGTTATTCAAAATAAAAAAAAAAATATACATAAACCAAAATTTGGTAATAGATTGATATTAACTGCCTGGCCCACAATTTCGACAAGAACATTTCTTTCTTATATTTATATTGAAAACAAAAACAAATTAAAATTTTTTATTATTGTTTTCAATATAAAAATGCGAAAGAAATGTTCTTGTCGACATTGTGGGCCTGGCAGTAAATAAATAAATAAATGAACAAAACAAATGCAGAAATTCCAATTTCTTTAGTTTTTTTTTTATAAAATATGTAAATAAGAAAATACCTTTGCCATTTCAACACCAAGTTTTCCAGATTTCCTGATTTGACGTTTTTTTTTCAAAATCAATTTTATAACACCGAATCCACTTAAATTTTATATCACTCACAACCTATCATTAACAATGTAATGCTTTTATATGTTTTTGCTATTAAATAATAGAAAAATAACTATTAAAATTTTAAATTTTTACTGTCCTGATTAGATGCGATTTTTTCCCAACTTCGTCTGGTAGCCCTATATATAAACAAAACCCATCTTTTTACAGGGCATTATCAACACTGTCGATTAATACGGGGCGTAAAGTGCAATGCCTTTTGCCATTAGTAAGGGTGCATTTTTTAGAATGAAAAAAGCCACCCTTTTAGAGATCGAAGCATTTTTAAGAAACGAACACCAAATTGCATTTTTTTAAATAAAATTTCACATTTTTTGTAGAAAAGAAAACACCACAAGAAAAAACCCATTTTTTATAACAAAAACTTGTGTAATTTTTGTTACCTTCAAAGTGCAAATTCTGTTGAAACGAATGTTGTATTGAAAATAATCTACAACATTCCCTTTCTGCATTATATAAAAACCCATTCTCGAGATTCTACCCTATTTGTGACCCATCGTCAATCATGGACCCGGCAAAACAAACTTATATTATGAGGTTAAAATGCATGTAAATGTTCTTTGTGCCGAATATTATATAAGTATCAACATCTTTATGAGATTTGTTCGTCTTAAAGCGATTTTGGAGGGGGATTTATATACTATGACATAATGGCTAGTAAAAAGCCTAATAGTGTATCAATATCAGTATGGCAGTTTTGGTACTTAAAGTTTTTTCAGGGAGTGGGATTTGTATGAGAGCTATGGTCAAATATGGACCGAATTTAAAAACTTTTGGTAAGTCGGTTTGTGTTGCATTCACTTTTAGACCAAATTTAGTCTAAATAGCAACATAATGAGATAATGTATGAGACAAAGATTAGCAAGGCTCCTCGACACTACACTAAATACACGGACGGTGTTATTTTTAGGCAACGACAGATGTCAGCTTCATTATCCTACACGCAAAGAAAAAACATGGTTGTGATAAACATATACTAATAGCATCATATTATGATAAGATTCATGATTGTAGTCAACATATTAAGATTATTATTGTATTATATTATGACCAAATATATTCGTAATATTACATCATAATATTTTTCCCCTAATCCTAATTTGTTTTTATAAAACCCTATTATAATTAAATGTAATCATAACAAGTTAAGAAATAATAATATTATTATCATGTTAATCATAATAATACATCTAATCGCGTCACGTGAGAACGACTGCATGATTTCGCCGATCTCGAGATGTAAAGAAAGAATAATTTTCGTTAAACTCGGAAAATTTAAGTTTTGATATATTGTGTACTATTCACTTCTCGGTTTTTAAGCATAAGCTAATTTAAGGGGAGAAATTAAATATTTTATATTTTTCTAAGTATGAAAAATATTTAATAGAAACTTGAAGAACACAACACACTGCCTCGTTTTCATTTCTCATTAGTTAATTGTTTCTGAATGAAGCCAAATAATGTATAAAATTCTTTACCAATGTCTTTATTTTTTTTAACACCTAAAATCACACAAATCAGATTTAATAAATACTTATTTCTCAAAATTACAATACTAAAATTTTTTTTTCGGATTATTTTTTATAGGTTGCAAAAGAAAAAAAAATCATATTTAAAAAAAAAACACCTCCTTCAAAGTTTCAGGATTTTTAAAGAACAGTTTGAGGAATAACATTAAAAAAATCAGCCAAAAAAAAATTAGGTTTTTGACTTAGTCCATTTTAAAAATTTAATATTTTGTAGATATTACATTAAAAAAAATAAATTTTTAATTGTTTTTCGATAATATATGTTCCTTATAGGATAAAAGGAACCTTCACACCAAATTTCATTCAAATCGAAAGGGGTCGGGTCCCACTCTTCGTCGATTTGACATGGAATTACCCATTATTGATATTTTATTTTGTGACACTTTACAATTTTTTTTAATCTATGTACCTACAATTTCTTTATTTTTAAATTTATTTGAACTTGGATTTTTTAATGAGTATTTTTTTTTAAATATTTATGCCCTTAATTTTTACAAAAAGATAGCTGGTCGTGTTCGTACCTAACAGGTATCTTTACCCATTTCAACATTTATTTGCTTTCGTGTTTTTACCTTAAGTTTTCTTTTAAAATATGGCAGCACTTACACCATAGATTTCTATACACAGCTTGATTTCTTTTTGTAGAAATTACGGGCATTAACCACCGAATAACAAACAATTCGATAGGCAAATGTAAAACAAACGACACAACTGATGCAAAATTATTTTACAAATGGCGATAACAAAATATTATTAGAGTAAAGATATTTTGTTTGCGTCTTAAACATATTATGAGTACACGTATAGAAAGTGATCATGTTATGGCTATTAATATCATTAAATGGTTGTGAGGAATATAATATGTTTTCAAAATTATCTTTATTTAGTTGTTATAAAAACGATAATTTTTCAGTGAACCATACTTAAATTTATAATTGCGATAAACGTTGACATGTTTACAGTACCTAAAATATTGCTGATATTAAATAAAAATAACACTATATTGTTACAATAAACATAGTGTAGTTGCCGTAACCATGCCCAACCATATTTTTTCTCTGCGTGTAGGACCTGCTACAGCAGACCAATCATCATCTACTTAAGTTGCATGAACACGACATGTTTTTCACATCTAACTTGTCAATTTTCCCACTGCAAAATACATACATGTCGTGTGTTACCTTTAAAACATTGCATCTGTAAAAGTCAGACGCAAAGTCATCTGACAAAATTTCAATTAGAACTTGCTCTATTTTCTTCTGACAAACCATCTGACATCAGCTGTGTCAGAAATTTATGCCTGGAAGAAACCGGCATTGGCGGTCTACTATTGACGGAATCATTAGCCGGTTGAAGTTAATCTTTTACAAAAACGATATATGCATGATCATTGAACCATTGAATAGAAATTATGTACATATATTGTATATATTATATAACAAACATTTCATTATAATATCCTAAATTGGTATATTCGAATTTAAAGAAAAAAATGTTAAGATGGCTGAACTCTTTTACGGCGCAAATAAAATGTTTGTGGCGCCAGCACTCTATTTTGAAGCCAAGAACTACTTTGGTTTCTGCAATACCTACAAAGAAGAAGAAAACAGAGACAATGTCAAAAGCAAATTATTTTTACGTTTGTGACCAAATATTAAAACCTTCTGCCAGCCAGTCACAATTACATATGACTTGAAAATATGACTAGTGACATATGACTTTAAAAGATGCCATGTACGGGCACCTTTAGCTGAAACAATAACCGATTAACGAAACTTATACAAGGTATAAAAACAATACTGAATGGATTGATACTCCAAGAACTAGGACAGTGAAAATTTGCATGGGAAGACACGAAAACAACTGCAACAAATCGTGCTCCCAAAAAGTGTAATGGAGAAGAAAATGGAAACAAAGACTATTCCGGAAAGAAGTTTGTATAGGGCCCATGTGAAATTATGGAACGCTTCTCATAATTTTCAATATGCTTCGCCCTTATGACAATTGAAACTTATGCACCAAATTTCATAAAATGATCTTCAAAACTACGACCTGTACTTCGCGAACAAGGTTACATGGATCATAATCGAACTTCTTTGGGATCATTTAGACAGAAAAATTAAAAAAATTAACTAAAGCAGCAAAGACTTTCTGAAACAAACTCTGCGGAAAGAGTGGTCAAAAGTTTCTCCGGAGCTGACTTTCAGATTGATAGAATCGATTCCCAAGAGATTGGAAGCATTCCTAAAAGCAAAAGACATGCGAGAGAATATTTCAGCCTTTAACCATTTTTAGTATTTTAAAACGGTATCCTTTTTTTAACCTATTAATTACGGAATAAATTGTTTTTTCTTTAACTGTTTTTGTTGTTTTTAAATTATATTTAAATCTTAAGCTTTAATAACACTGTCCAATGTTTTGTTAATGACAATACACTTCTAAAATTAAACACGACACATTTTATATTAAAAAAAAAGCTGTACATTTTGACGCTCACTGTACCTATTGTAAGAGAGCTACACATAAAACATTCTCCAAGATTTTTCACCAATTAAAGCATTAATCAAAAATAAGATCAGTTTTGATTAAAAGTTTAATAAAGGGAATTAAACGTTTCGTCAAGTGAATTAATCGTTTAATTGATACTAATAATTTGTTTTCTGGTGCAGATTGAATTATTTTTTTAATTTATATAACAAATTTTTTAATTGAAACCAATTTGTATTTTATTGCTGTGTACGCAAATTTTAAATTGTATCAAACAAATTTTTAACGGAAAGACGTGATTCTAAACTTAATGTTAGAACTTAAGCTTCAAATATTTCAAAAGGTTTCACACAGGAACACCGTAGTGCTCATAAATCAAAATAACGCAACCCACCATTTAATAATACGGTAGCTCTGAACCACTTTTCACAAAATTCTTTAAAGAAAAAATCCCAGGAATTTTCAGGACTAAAAAAAAATTCTACGTTACCTCAAGCCTACATATATCCCATATTCTAGAAGAATATATATATTATGAAGTAGGAGAATCGCCCTTGTTATAACTACTTAACAATGCCCGCGTGTTGGTTGAACTCAGTTCCTTAACACCCTAGAAAATATGCTGACTGGCTTGTTATATATTTATGCCATTTCGATTTTAAAGAAATTTTCTGTTAAAATATAAGCAAAAAGTTAAGATTGTCTCTAACACCCAAAATTGGACGTCATTTTTTGTTTGGTAGCAAGCGGTGTAGAGAAGAAAGAGGGGTAGAAAAAGAGACATAATTTCTGTTTTCATGGTTTTTTTGACACTTCGCTTTACACTTTTTTCTGTTCTTTGTGTTACGTTTTATTTTTATATTCTCATCAACTGGATTGTGCTTTTTGACTGATAAAAAAAATATTAATCAGTAATTAGTTTTTTCGACATTCAAAATAAAGAAAATAAAAATTATAAAAAATAAAAATTAAATTGTCTACAATACAAAAAGAGACTATTTAGAAATACAGATAATTAATTAATCCACGCTATTAAAAACATTTGTGCAAATAATATTCTGCCCAGTAAGGGAAGGTTGGCTTTGTGTTTGTGAAAATTAAAAAAAAATAAAACGTCCAAAAAAAAAAAAACTGTCGTATGAATTTGAGTACTTCAAAAGGGAATTAAGAAAATTGGACGTCATAAAATTCATCATGTAAATTGGGTGTAAGAAAGTCTCCATATTATTGATGTTGCGCTTTCACATCGCATAAGCTAAAAGGACAAATTGCGGCAAGTAAATAATGTATTGGCTACAAAGTACAGATAAAAAAATGTATTTCAATTAAAAAATTTGTGATAATTATTTAAAATTATTAAAAAGTTAATAAAATTTGCACCAGTAAACAAATTAATATTATCAATCAAACGTTTAATTCACTTGATTAAACTTTTAATTCACTTGATTAAATTTTTAATTAAAACTCATTTTATTTTTGATTAATGCTTTAATTGGTGATACAATTTCGAGAATTTTTTCTGTGTATGTCCATAGAATATGAAGTGAGCTATTGCAATAACATACACAGATGACCATTCGTCATAAACCAATACACTCGCCCTGTGCTATGGAGTTGGACCTATGTAACCTCCACTGCTTAAATACTGCAGTTTCTCGTGATGAGGAACAGCACCTATATCCACATGATATCATCCCAACAATAAGTGCATATTTTCAAGGTCTCCCTTTTTGAGATTTTTTTCTTCGTTTTTCTTTAACAATAAATTTATCTACAAAAAGTACCTATTTGAGCAGACATTATATATCGTTCCTGACTTAAAAAGTTGCTCTTTTTTTGGAAAAATTGCATTTCTAATGATGTACTACGACAAAAAGTATTTTCTTTACCAAAGAATTTTCTTTCTACCTTTAAGGGCGGACCGACACCATTTTTCTTCAGCACTAGCACATAATATCCGCTCTACCTTTGGTGGTGTGGGTATAAAAATAAATTAAAATTTTAAAAACGTTTCTGTTTTTCAACCTACACCACCAAAGGTGAAGAGGATATTATGTGGTTTAAATAATGTGTGTGTGTAAAATATAAAAATATTGGTTCTTGTCCCACTTTTTAGTGCACCGATCGACGTAGTCCGTTTGGCTGGCTGACACACACTAAACAAAGTCTTTCCCCCTGCTCATGAATTTTGAACAAAATAAATATTTTATAATTTGTTTTTGTTTTAAATGTAAGTTATGCGAACGAAGTCTTAGTTCGGAGATAGATGAACAGGCAGTTTATTTCTAGACTGCAGCCGATTGGATCGACTGCTGGCCATACTAAGTTTTTTCCACAACTACGTAAAAGTATAACTTTTGATCCCTTTTCAAGAGAAAAGTACCTGTGTAAACCGAAAATTATCTTTTCTCTTTAGAAATATATTTTATAAAAATCTTAAAAAAAAAACTATTGTATTTCTTTCCTTTATCCTAAACTATTCGACATTAATTAAAACTAATTAGTTGTCTCATAAAGAGATTGACACTTCCTAGAGACAAAATAAATCCCCAACAACTAAAACCCAAAATTTTGTCATTGATTAAAGATTTCTACTCACAAGGGAAAAAGTTTAACAAAACTAAAAATTTAATACACAAACTACCAATTTCAACTAAATGGAATTTATAAAATCATAAAATGAACAACATTACGTTAATGCACAGAGGTACATTTTGGACAAAACCTCAAAAAAAAATTTTTTTTTTTTGATTTTTAACAAATGTTGATGCAAATTATGGCCAATTTCGATCACAATGTACAGCCTATTTTATCTGCAGGATTGCGGGAAATTTAGCATATTTCATTATTAGTTTTTAATACAATTATTTTACTTTATGAACATCGATATTAAGGCAGGCTAATTTTAGATATTTACCATATAAATTTAATTTTTCCTTCGGCCATTGAAAACAGATACTCTTTTAAGTCAACCACATTATTTCTGATTATTTTGACCACATCTTTCCTATAAAATTGTTGGTATATAAAATTTTCTAAAAAATATTACATCAATAAACAAGCAAGAGTGCTATATTCGGCTGTGCCGAAACTTTGAGCCCACTCCTGTCGGTGGAGGGTATGCCTCCGCAAAAACAAACGTCAGCATTAAAATAAGTTGCGGTTTAGACCTGAATAAAATTATTGACCGACAATAAGAAAATTTTATGCGTTTCTTGTTAGAACTTTGAACTGGCTTGAGTAAAATATGATGATTCGTTAAAGTTTTAGCCGGACTAAAATGATTTTTAGGAGCGTTATTTGTATTGGACCTATGGTAAATTATGGACCAATCATCCCAAAATTCTGAAGACTGATTTCTGGTATTACAAAAAATAAATTAGAATAAATTTCAATACAGCAGTTTAATTAGTTTAAGCGTAAACAGTAAATTTCACAAATTTGCACGATAATTTTCTGGCCATATGAATTTAAGTAAAAAATTTCACCGCAATATCTATATCTGTGATGGTTTTAGGAGAATTTAATTATTTTCCCAAAGTGGGCTTTATTTGGTTTAGGCGCAGTAAACTGTTTTCCGAGAGTAGTGTTTATATGGGGCCTAGGGTAAATTATGGACCAATCTTCACGAAATTTGGCAGTATGATTTCTCGTCCTATAAAACTGTGACGTCAATTTGATAGCATTATTTATGACGGTTTAAGGCGTACTAAATGGTTCTCCGGGAGTAGGGTTTATATGGGGCATAGGGTAAATTATGGACCGATCTTCAAAAAATAAAAAGTGCAAAGTTTGGTAAGTGAATTCTTTTAGGGGTATTAAGAAGTTGAAGGGCTTTACCACAGGTCAGTACAAAGGCTCACAAGTAAGTACTATGAGTTTCACAACCTTCTTCCGACTTTTTTAATGATTATTTTTTTGTGATCCCTGTTATTACAAATTTTTAACTATTCAAGGTGAAAGAATATTAAAATGAAAAAACTTTACAGTAAATATTGAAAAAAGTTTATTTTTTTTAATATATTTGTGTATGACATAAGAAAAATAAAATAAACAAAGACTATAATTAGTAATGCGGCTATTTTATTGAAATGAATTAAAATTAATTGATAAATTTTCATTCTTGACTGAGGCTGGGATTGAACCCACATACAGGTTGATTCGACATCTTTCGATAGCAAGCACACTATCTCTTCAGAAATCTTTGCCGTTTAACACTTCACGCCATTGACGACGGCTGGCAGTCAATAGTCAAACATCAATATTTACACCCAGTTGAATTTTACCTGGTGGATCGAAATTTGTTGTTGTGCATGATTATTTATTTTCAATTGATTTATATGATCTTTCATTAAAGTCCGTAATTTCTACAATGAGATATCTGATCGTGTTCATACCTAAAAGTTATCTTTAACTATCCGGTAAAACTATTTTGGTAACTTTAACGTTTATTTTGCCCACGTGTTTTTCCTTTAAGTTTTCTTTTAAAATACGCCAACATTTGTATTTTTATTAATTTTTTGAATTAACTGTCAAAAATCGATAGTGTAAAATTCACTACAGTTTAACCAGCAGATAAGACATACGTGTTAAAATTATGAAAAATTCGTTACACCATAGATATATATACACAGCTAGATACTTATTTGTAGAAATTACGGGCATTAGTTCTGCTTTTTCAAAATTTGTTTTTAAGGATTGTTCTTGAAGTCCAAAGTACATTTTTTCGTTTTTTATGTTTTTCTTTTTCGTCTTTCGTTTTTTGTTGACCTTTTCATTACAACTTGAGGGGCAAATGTAAACAAAAACTTATAATTTGGTTACCTATGATTGGTTTATTATATGAAAATCAAAAGTGATATTGCGACAGGTTTTAGAATCACTAATTTGAGAAATAAAGCTGTCTTAAGACTATTTGCAATGATATATGTATATGAGTAGGTGAGATGCAAAACTCGTTCGTTACAAAATTAAAAATCGAGATGGCAATTGATTCTCACAGTTCCGTTGGGCGCTTTATGAGATGATATATACGGATTGTATTAATGCATTGTTCTTTTCCAGGTTTTTTTCAAGGACATGTATTAATACAATCAGTATATTTCATCTCTAAGGCGCCCAACGGAACTGTGAGAATCAATTGTCATCTCGCCTTTTAATTTTGTAACGAACGAGTTTTGCATCTCACCTACTCATATATATATCTTAAATATTGGACAACAAATGGCTTCGTAATGGGCACTGCATTATAAGAGGCGTTATATATGGGCGTGGCAAATATTTCAAAACGTCAGTACAACGGTCTTTAGATACTTCACCCACGTACTAAGTTTTATAGGTTTTTGGCCCAAATATCCCACTGTGCAATGATAAGAGCACCAAAGGCAAAAAACTCTATAACATGACTTTGAATATTTAATTAAATCTACCAAAAATAAAATTAAGTTTTGTAATAATTTATGCACGCATACTCTAACACTATCCAAGTGTCTGTCTGTCCGTTCGTCTCACACACACAATTATTAATATCTGAGGGGCGAATTTGTATGCATATCAAGATTCAAAATGAGAATGTACAAATTGTGCCAACATGTTAATAATTGTACTTTTCGGACTTTAAATTTACGAAAAAAAACCCCTAGTAAAAACTTCGCCTACAAAATAATGTATATAGTAATCCGAAAAAAGAAAAAAAATACTACTTAAGATTCTACTTTAACCAATGAATTTTACAAGGGATGTCCCAAAATTAAGGCATTTCCATTTAAGTGGTTACAGAATATCTTCCGAAAAGGTCAAATGTAGCTAGTAACAATTAAGCTATAAAACATTTTAAGGGTAACACATAACCCCTATTCGTAGGGATTTTCTTCTCATTCTCAAGTAATGGACATAGGAAAAAGGACAGATTTTTTGTAATCATTTAAATCTAGGGACTTTGCAAAAATATGTGCGTTCGAATACTTTTCCAGTAAAATGCAGTAAATGAGTAGTTACTGAGTAAACTGAAAAAGTACTCTCAAAAAAAAGCTGTTGCCCAAAAAAGTACGCGAACGGAAAATTTGTAAAAATTCGTAAATTATAGGGAACAGCTGATGTCAAATAAATGTAGTGTTGAAAATGTTTTACTCTTTTGACTACTTAAGGCCGGTATGCACTATCCTATTTAGTCGCACGATATGTCAAAAAAAAATCGTGTGTGCTCATAATGTATCATAGTGTGGCTTAAAAATGAACTGACTGACTGATTTTTTTGACAAGTCTGTCCGACTTGCAAATGTTTATGAAAATTTTCATAAAATTATAGATTATATGCGATCAGAGTTGCATTTTCTTGTTAAGTAGATGAGTCATTTGAGTTTGCATCTTTTTTGTGGGATAATGTGGCATTGACAGCAGATTTTGCAGACATTTTTTTATGTCGGATAGAATTCCGTCATATTTTCGTGTGTATGAATCGTACGATTATTTAGGATAGTGAATACCGGCCTTCAGCTCGTTTAATTATAGGTACTCAATTGAATCCTTTTTATAACATGAACATTTAGGAAAATACAAAGAAATTATTTTGTGTAATCTTTTATAATTGTTTTTTTTTTTTTTATTATCAGCCATGTCACAGAGTACAATTCCGTTCGGAATGATTCCGTTCGGAATTGAAGAAAACATATTTGTTTATTGATAGAAAGTATATTTTTATAGTTTTTTGGTCTTTGAGATACAGAAAACTCCCATACCGTTCATGAAAACAAAAATGGTTTCATTCCGCAAAGTTTTTTCGTAATTTTCTGAAGCACTAAAATACGGAATGAATTCCGTTTCCGAACGGAATTGTACTCTGTGACATGGCTGTATATTTAATTTTACTAATTTGTGTCTGGGTTAATTTATTCAAAAGAACATAAATAACTTTTTTTGCTATTGATTACCTAAAAAACAAGTGCTGTTCTAAGTACCCCAAATTCTTTATAGTTTTACAACTCTAAAAAATTAAAATAAAAAAAAAGTTTCAACAGTTGGTATTTAGCCATATAAATGCTTCACAATCAAGTTCAATTAATTAATATGTATTCGCTTTTGTTTTTATTTCAGTTTTTCTTTTATTAAACAATCTTTTCACAATTTGTTTTTTGCTTGTTTACCTTTTGAGACATACAGTGAACTCGTGATAATGTGAACTAATATAATCCAAGGTAGTTCACATTATCGAATTTGTTCCCATTTTCGATTGTAAAAAATTGAGGCGCCATACTGTGTTTTTTGCTTTAAAATGTCTATAAAGTAGTGTGACCAGAGCTTTTACAGCTACATCTAGCATTAGATATGGCCAAAAAGTGCTAAAACTGATTTAGGAAAACGCTAATAATAATGCTTATGGCCCCTATTATGAGTTACATTCGATAAACGATTTTCGCTAACTATCGAACATCGACTATCGAATGTTAATTTGGTATTATGAGTTGGCAGCACTGTCGAACATTTCGTTGTGCATCGAATTTTTCAACGAAAACAAATTTGCTTTCGACGGTGTAAATAATTTAAAAAACAATTTCTGAAAATGTAAGTTTTTGTTCGTTTTGGTGTGCATATTCCACATTCTTAATTATTTTCGGTTATTTTATGCAGGTCTAAAGTCGACAGTAGTAAGCAGCAATTGTTTCCCTTATGGAACAAAATTCTTTGTTGCCAAAAGGAATTTTTACAAAAGTTCAGTCTACAGATACAGGCCAGTTCCAGTAAGCGTTCATCTTCATCAGATCAATCATCGTACCATAATTCCGTCGTAGCCATGATTTATATTAGTCTTATTTTTTAAATTTGTGAACAAAATTTTTTTTATTTAAAGTTACAGCTGATAGAAAATGTACTACTGCGAATAAATTAAATCACAATAGTACTTTTTTTTTATCGAATGTATGCCATAATACAAAATTAAAATTCGTTCGATCAACTAATTCGACTGCTGTCGAAAGTCGAATTAAGTTCATAATAGGCACCTATATCTTTTAAAGAATTTTTTTAAAAAAAATTTTGACCAGTGTGAAATTTCATTCGTAACTAAATACATTTTAGTGACTTATTATTTAACGAAATTAAAATAAATATTTTTATTTAAAAAAGTGGGAAGGTTTTGGTAAAACAACATAAACATATAAATATGTAGCATAGGTAGTTGAGATTAAATTTAGTGTCCGGTCCGCAAACCTCTGATAGATTCAAGATTGAAAGGATTTTATTTCTATGCTATACACAATTTTTAAGATCATTTTATATCTTATAGTTTAAGATAGGTATGTTCATTAGGGAGAGTTGTCATTATTTACCCATGTAATGTCAAGTTAACTGATTTGATTTTTGACGCTAATTTTAATTTGTTTCCGTATTTTCTTTTGTTTGACCTTATATGGGTCTAAAAATTGAGAACAACATTTCTAATGACTAATAAGAAAAGTTGTAGTTTTAAAATAATTATTTTTTCAGCAGCTTAGAGAAAATAATAACACTATAGAATTTTTATCTAAATACAAAGTAAATTTCCTTTTGTACTTTTTTACAATCAACATGATGAGGGCATTTCTAATATTTCCTATATTTGCATTTTTTTACAAGACAGGTAAGGTGATTCTTACCCCATTTTTCGCCGACCGGTGATTATAATCACCAGTACTCATACTCTTTTTTTGTTGCAATGTTTTTTTCTGTCAATTGCTTAAATTCTTATTTCATTATTATATTGTCAGTTTACTTGGTGCGGCGAAAAATGGGTTAAGATAAGAATTAACCATTTTCATACAAAATTTCATTTTGAGTACTACTTTTAGTTAAAACTTTAAGTAAACTTTCAAGTAAAATCAATAAATCTATTCGCCCAAATTTTTGAAATTGTGCTAAAAAAAAAGGCTAAAAACATTTTATAAAAATTCTTAATAAAATGCCAAGTGCTTAATGAAAATTTAGTAGCTAAACAAAAAATTTTACTGCTAAATTTGGCTGCATAAATGACAAAATGGTCACACTACTAGAAAGTATTGAAACTCTTGGCATTTGTAACATAACTGCTGTAACGCCTGCTCCATTTTCCAAATGTTGCAGTTTCATATTTCATTGATGGTTAAGAACTTTCGGTTATTCTTAGACATCTTCGTTAACATACAGGTATGTACAAAAAAATATTAAGTTCAAGTTATTTCTATGTGTAACGAGAGACAACTAACATTTGTTAGCAATACTCCAAATATGTGTGCATGTATTATTTTAATTAGATATTCCCAAAATTAGTAAATAAACGAAAAACGCCAACATTTTTGTACACTATTTAGAGCCATTAAACTTTATTCACTATTTAGAGCGTTAATATAAAAAAATAGTTGTTCACATTACAGGATAGTTCACTAACTTGGAAGTTCACATTAGTGAGAGTTTTACAAAATTTTACTGCAAAAATTTCTGCAGTAAAAATTTTTAAATACTCAGTGAAGAACTGTCTGTCACTTTGTGCTCACAATTTATGGCAAAACTTACGAAAAACAATGGCTAAATTTTTTTTTTTAATAAAAACACAATAAAATTCAATAACAAAACAAAAATAATTCATTAAAAGCTTTTTACAACGAAATTGTATATTGAGATCAATTTGTAACGAAAATTAAATATTTTTTCATTTAAAAAATAAAATCGTCGAAAAATTCTATGTCATTATTGTTCATCTCATAGGAATCATTTTAACCTCTTAGATTTAAATATTTTGAAGGAAAATCAAAATCATAACAACATTTACCCAACATTTTGAGTCCAAATCTCCAAAAAAAAAATTTTATTATCAAAGTTGTTGTTGGGAATACAATTATTTATTAGAAGATTTTGTTTGTTGTGCTTAATTCCCTTTTTTTAAAAATTGATAAAAATACTGAAATTTATTGTTGGAGGATAAGCTGTTCCTATGCGCATTTCACTAGTTGCTTAGACCAGATCATCAGGAAACGTTCTCCTAAATAATTTTAGAAAAGCCAAAGCTATCAGTAAATAAGACTACAGAGGGAATGAGAATTACAAACACTCAAAAAGTCTTATTTGCAGCGATATCAAAGCTTAAACAAAATACCAACGATAATACAGTGAGTTTATCTTTTCTTACATTCCCCACTACAATTAGTTGGAATTCTCCCAACATTAATTTTAGTTGTAAGTGGGTAAAGAAAAAACAAATTAAAAACAAATTGCTTTTATTGTTTTCGCAAGAAATCAAAATAAAAACAATTTGCCAGTTCAGTTTTTTAGGCACGTGCACTTGCAAAAATTTTCCAACAATAAATTTCAGTATTTTTATCAATTATTTTAAAAAAAAGGGAATTAAGCACAACAAACAAAATCTTTAAATAAATAATTATATTTCCAAAAACAACATTGATAATATACGTTAAACTTCATGTATAAAAAACGCTGATAAAAATATTAGAGTTTTTTTTATACAGTTTGAGGTTTGGTATGACAAAAAATTGTCATGTGGAGATCCCATGTTATGTTTTAAAACGAACTTAAGTTAATTATTCATACTTCGCTATTCGCTTGGAGGTGTCATCGATTTGTTTGTGCATATTTTTGGCATTAATGCCTATTTTGTTAATTTTTGCACGAAAAAGCAAAATGTTGTGTGTTGTTTGTAGTTCAATTTAAACTTCGCCTTACCAAAGATTTTAATGTTCATCGTTTGCCAACACCCTCCCGGGTGTTACTGCATGTTTTTAAGCGACGAGAACAAGTTTTCGTCTTACAGATTTTTTCAGTTTTTTTTTAAAGAAGTTTTTTTTTTTTGTTTTTTTAAAGAAAACAATTTATTCAGTGAGTAAAAATTTCCTTTTAACTGAAGCAAATTTAAGAAAGTTATTAAAAAAATAAAACGGAAATTGTCACCCGGGGGTGGGTATTGGTAAGGGTAAGGATAAATCAAACATTATTATTTTTTTTTGTATTCAATTAAAAAATCAAAAAAATCAATCAAAAATTATTTTCGTTTGTCATTTATTGTTAAATTTTTTAAAATTGTTAAGATTTTGTAAAAAGAAGTGCCGAAATATTGGTTCGAATAAAAAAGCCAGAAGGCTCGACAATTTAATTATACTTCAAACATTATTAATTTATTAAGAGGAAATATATTTTAAACTTAAACAGTTAAAACACATTAATTTGAAAATCTGTAGAGAATAAAACGTATTTGGGAATCGTCCTTTAAAGTGTGTCATGAGCACTTCATTAGCACTCTTGAATTTTAATGGTTAAAAACACAACAAAATATCCCATTTTGTTATTTTCAATAATTTTATAAGATTTTATTGTCTTTGATAGTACTCTTAACCATCTCGAAGGTTATTTTTAATGATATTAAAAGCCACACCAATAAAGTGTTAAAAACAATTTCTTATGTCGTGTTAGATATAAAAAAGAAGAATCGCTCTTTACTTTTTAGAGAAAAATTTTAATTTCTACAGCTTTTGTCAATTTGTTATACCCTTTACCACTACGGGTGTTAAATGTTTGTCGTTCCACGTCTAACACAAAAAATATCCATCTATGAACCCATGAAGAATATTCATATCGTTAAGTAACTCCACGTCGGCTTAGCCAATTCTTTTGTTTTGTTTGTTCTTTTGTTTCAAATTCCTGGTCGAGGCTATCAAAAATTCCGCACAGTCAATTATAGACATAATGCTTGTCCTAAAAAGACCAATTCACTTTAGAAGCCAATTACGGCGCTCGATAACGATTGCAATACAATTTAAATAAAAATTTCGATCGATATAGAATGCCGTAATTCGCTCGCTGTATTGAACATTGTTGACATAAATATATGCAGACATTCATTCTTCAATTTCGCGAACTTTTGCTGTACAGCCAGTTAGAAATAATTTTACTTTTGCATAATCGTTCTTACTTAAACACATATATATATTTATTCCTTTTACTCCCACCGGAGCATAGACGCCAAAGTAACTTACTTAAAAGTAACTTTAATACCCTTAATATGAATTTAAGAATTTAAAGAATACAAACGTATTGGACGATGTTTAAGTCTACTTTGCCACTTATTATTTAAATAAGAATAAACTATTTTAATTTTTAGGGATTATTATTATTTTTCTAAGCATGTGTTTTGCGCATATTTTTCTAAAATTAATATTTATTAAAGTTCGCCCCCTTTTAATAATGTTCATATTCGAATAAACAAAAAGAAAAAGCGTAAATAAACAATAAAACAAAAGTGTAGTATAGTAAAAGGCGTAATAACAAAAATTATCCTTTTTATCCCTTAAAGCTATTAACTTAAATACAGGCAATAAAACGTGTCTTATCTTTATTCTATAAATTTAACAAAACTAAATATTTAGCTCAAAGTTTAGAAAAAAAAAGAAAAAACTAAAATATTAGTTTTACCCATGGTAGAATAAGTACAAGGTAAAGTCATTAGAAATTTTGTTCTCAGTTTTAAAACCATGTAAAGCCTAGTACTCTGTTCGCACTTGCGAAAAATATCGATACATCGAAATTTATTTACGACTATCGAAATTCAACATTTTAACCGTTGCTCAACTGCTTACAAAACTGTTGCTTTTTAAGAATTGCATCATATGTTTTTTAATTAATATTTAGAAAATAACGGCGCTTTTCCATTGTACATTTTGATAGATTACACAGTTCACTTTTGTTTCGTTTTTAAAGAGATGACAACAAAAAATTAACAGCGGAAAAAATATTCTGGAAAGGGTTCCTAGAATTATGCAAAGAATCGCCTTCATTATGGCGTATTAGCGGCCATAGACTCATGTAAGTTGAAATGTTAATAATAAAAATAAATATTTTGTATATTAAAAATAAAACATTGCACAGTTTACTTGTATAGCATGTGTCACACGTTTCGTTTACCGGCAGTATATAATCCCAATTAATTTTTTTTAGATTTCATATGGCGAATAAATAAAAACATTTTGTATTCTTAACTTTTTTTTTAATTTATTTTTATTGTAGAACTAACTGCCGGTCCCTCGATTTCACACGAAAACTTCGTTCGCATAACTTACCTTCAAAACTAAATAATTATTTTTAATTATTTGAGCTTGAGGTCTTTTTATTTATAAAAAATATTATATTTATTTACACAGTACAACATTTTTCAGTTAATTGATTGCCAACTCAATTCTGTGAACTGTATGTGAAATTAGACCCAAAAAGAAGAATTTCTGCATCATTCGTTTTGTCTTCTTACCTGCGATTTGAAGTTAGTATCGATTTGAAGTTAGTACTATCGTATAGGGGAATTTATCACGTTTTAGGCCCTGTTGTTTGACATAGCTCGACAACCCCTAGCCCAATTTAGTTGAAATAAATTTTAAAAAATTAAGAATTACAATTCCCTTAATCTGTTCATATATTGTTTTCCTATACAAGTAACACTTTCGAAGTTAAAAATTAATGTATGAAGGGAAAAAATTATTTTTTGCCTAAAAATTTAAATTTTTTTTTTAAAAATACATAAAAAATCCAAAATGGAAAAAAGTTTCAAGTCTAGTTATTTTTAGGCAAAAAATAATTTTTTCCCTTCATACATTCATTTTTAACTTCGAAAGTGTTACTTGTATAGGAAAACAATATATGAACAGATTAAGGGAATTGTAATTCTTAATTTTTTAAAATTTATTTCAACTAAATTGGGCTAGTGGTTGTCGAGCTATGTCAAACAACAGGGCCTAAAACGTGATAAATTCCCCTATACGATAGTACTAACTTCAAATCGATACTTACTTCAAATCGCAGGTAAGAAGACAAAACGAATGATGCAGAAATTCTTCTTTTTGGGTCTAATTTCACATACAGTTCACAGAATTGAGTTGGCAAATCATGTGTTGTACTGTGTTATTTTCTCAATATTTCGCTAACCTTTGGTTAGCATCTTCAGGAAATTAACAAAATTTTATATAACGAAAAAACAAACAATTACAAAATTATGAAAAAATTATTTGTCATAAATTAATTCAAAAACCTATTTGTCATAAAAAATTTCAAAAACATAACAAAAAAAAATAAATAAAATATAACTAAAGTATAACAATTCAAATAAACTGAAAAAATTTCTTATCTATAAACCTAATTCAAAAACTATATTTACAATAATAGAAAATAGTTTCACTAAAGAAAATTCCTATAACATATAATAATTTTTTAACTAAACTTATTTTTATCTTACATAATTATTAAAACATATTTAATTAAACTTATTTTTAATCTAACATACCTATATGTATATCGTGACCTAAGGTCAAGAAGGTCCTAATATTTTTTATATAATTTAGGTGCAAAAATTGAACCCTCTTGTTCCAAGACTGCTATTGGTATATTTATATTATATCTTATCTTTTATCTCTTAATAACTAAATTCCTATAACTATTCGCTATATGTTCTGTGTCTGCTTTAAAACTTATTATTTGTGTCGTTGGTGTATTAATTATGTTTAACATTTCCAAAATATATCTGCGTTTGTAGTTAGTTTCAGTGTTTAAAACCGATGCTTCTTCAAAATTTGGATAGTGATTTGATTGATGACAATGATGACTTAATTCTGTTATTTAGAATTTAGAATTAATGTCCCTATATTTTTGATCCGATTTATGCCGTGCAACCCTAGTCCTTAATTTGTACTTCTATGTAAACCTGGTTGCATCTTTCATTATCATTTCATATATAAGGAATTTTATAGACAATGTTCGACATATCCCATTTACTAGTTCTATCCTTTGTCTTGCTAAATAAACTGTTCAATGTGTCATAAGCCCTGTATGCTACCTTATATTTGTCAGTGTCAAAGATTCTTGATTTTTTTATTCTCTCCGAAACATTGGATATGTATGATAACGATTTGTATATCATTGGTTCTTTTGTACTCGTAATTTCTGCATTCCCATTACTCCTATCTTTATATTGATTAATTAATCCATAAATCAAACTATTTGGAAAAAATTGTTTTCCCCTAATATATTTCTAATTTTAAATATGTTTTTTCTGTGATAAACCTTGTCACTAATTGTAAGAACCCTTTTAATTAAATTTCTAGCAGTATTTATAATAATCTGTTTACTGTGTCCAGAATAATAATTTACAATTCTGCCGGATGCTGTTGGTTTTTG
Organism: Pollenia amentaria; assembly: GCA_943735925.1. Classification (NCBI taxonomy): domain Eukaryota; kingdom Metazoa; phylum Arthropoda; class Insecta; order Diptera; family Polleniidae; genus Pollenia; species Pollenia amentaria. Next base: position 172,441,507 of record OX031010.1, on the reverse strand, counting down.
ATACCAATCTATTAACAAATTATTTTCCTTTTTTGTTATTAAAGTATCCAAGAAAGGTAACTTAGAATTACTTTCCATTTCTAAAGTGAATTTAATATTACTTTTAAATTCATTAAATGTTTCTAACAAGTTATTTATCCCACATTCAGTAATAATGTTGAATATGTAATCAACATATTTGATCATTATCTTAGGTTTAATATTCAATTTTTCAATTGATGTATCATGTAACCTTTCCATAACAATATCTGCTACAACTGGAGAAGCAGGAGATCCCATTGGAAGTCCCCTCAGTTGTGTATATACCTTCCCATTACAACCAAAGTATATGTTATCTTCTTTACAAAATTTTAAAATTCTTAAAAACAGTCCCGTGTCAATTTTCGTATATTGCTCTATTATGTTCCATTTTTCCTCTATTATTTTTAAGTGCCAAAGTGACAGGTACACTAGGAAATAGCGATCTAGAAATAATAACTGAAATTAACTTTTCATTTGTCTGTATATTATGATTCCTTAATTTCTCTTTAAATTGCACTGAGTCTTTAACATTATATATAATATGTTAAGTTATTCTTTCTTAAATATTCGTTAAATATCCACATAATTCATAAGAAGGTGAGTTAATCAAAGAACATATTGGTCTCAAGGGAAAACCAACCTTGTGAATTTTTGGTAAACCATAAAGTTTTGGAGAAGTAGCAATATTCGTTTTTAGTTTATGTCTTTCGGATACGGATATAATTTTCCGCCTAAAAAGTTCCTCTATAATTTCGTTATTAGTTTTCTCCAACCTATTCGTAGGATCCCTACTGATTACTTTATACTTTGTATCATCTTCTATGCTATTATTAATTGTTAAGTCATAATCTCCCTTTTACATAGCTACGGTTGTATTACCCTTATCTGCCTTTAGTACTAATATATTCCTATTGCTCCTTAAAAAACTTTTCGTCTCAATAAATTTATCTAATATAAACTTATCTCTATTATCTAATCGCATTTTGTTTAAATGATTTTCCAGAATTGTTGATAATTTATGATTTGAACTAAATCCTCCCCTTCAGTTATCATCCGTAGCTTAGGGAAATTTTGTCATTCCGTTTGTAATTTCTACAATATTGATCTAAGACCATATAAAGTATATATATTCTGGCTTCTAATGAGAAGGGAAGTTCAAATCCGGTTGTCCGTCTGTCCGTCTGTCCGTCCGTTGAAATGGGTTTTCCGAAGACCCTAGATATGATGAAGGCTAGGTTGTTGTACATTTATGTCATATATAGTCCGGAATTGTTTGCTATTGAAATTCAGGAAGATCGGTCCATAAATGGCTGATATATGAGCAAAAAACCACGACTACCTCTAGTTTTTTCCATAAATCCCATGTTGTTGTTGTTTTTTAAATTCTTTTTTTCTGCATATCTCGAGAGCGGCAAGACCTACGGCCTTCAAACTTAGTACAAACATGTTGCTTGCCAATACACAAACTCTCTAAAAAAATGGGCGGGATTGGAGAAGTGGGTGTGGCACTTCCCATACAAATACGTTATAGATTTCTGTATATCTGGAGAACGAAACGAGCTAAAGTTCCCAAATTAGGTACAAACATATCGGTTATCAATACACAGTATCCCACAAAATATGGGCGCGATTTGAAAAGTGGGCGTGGTACCTCCCGTACAAAGACATTATTGAAAATACTCAAAACTTTAAATTTTAGGGCTCAAGTATGACATATGAACACGTTTTATATACCAAAATATCAGAAATTTTTAGCGGCATATATTTCCCGAAAACCCTGAAACTTTTCTCCCAAAAATGGAAGAGTAATGCCCAAAAAAAATTTTTAAACATACCCATTTTCGGGAACAATAGATCTACCCGAGTCCAAGTTTTATAATCTAAGTAAATAATAAATTTCTTCCTAAAGACGTGGGTATATAAATCTGCCAAATCGGTTAAGAAATGGTTAAGTTATTAGCAAAATACTCCAAAAATGGGCTAAAAAGCATCAACATTTCTATAAAAACTAAAATTTTAGAGCTGTTATATGACCTATGAATACATCTATTATATCAAAAGATCGGAAAAACTCGGAAAAATCGGTTCAGATACAAAAAAGTTATTACCAAAATAAAATTTTTTTTAATAAAAATACCTATTTTCGGGAACCGTAGATCTCTCCGAGTCCAAGTTTTATTACCAAAGTAAATGGTAAATTTCTTCCTAAAGACGTAGGTGTATAAATCTATCAAATCGATTGGAAAATGCCCGAGTTATGACCAAATTACTGAAATACCAATATTGACTTTGTTTAATATAATTAAGCTGTTTTATTTGACGGGTTCAAATCCCATTCGATAAATTTTTTTTTTCTCTTGGTATTTATAAATTATTTTTAATAAAATAAAAAAATATCAGTTTTTGCTATTTTTACTTTTATATCCTTAAAAAAAACAATTTTTTTTTATAAAATTTAGACTTTTGTTTTAAATAAATGCGCATTTTTTTATGTGGCTAATAATTTTATATAAAAACCAAACAATTTATTTTTGGTAATACCCTTAATATCTCAAAACAAGAAATTCCGACTTAAGCCATTATTATTTAATGCCACATATATGTTATATATGTAGATTATTCTTATCGCACCATGGTGAAGGGTATATAAGATTCGGCATAGCCGAATATAGCACTCTTACTTGTTAATATTAAGTTTGAAAACATTTCGCACGAAATACTGAACAGAGTACCAGGCTTGACGTCAAACCAAAAAAATAAGGGGAAAAAATATAAAAAAAAAACAACAAAAATCAAATAAATTTATATGACATTACATGGCTACATAATGACTACTCTCCCTAATGAACCTACCTCGTACTTATTACACTATGATTTTACCTAAAAATATTGTTTCATGTTAATTTACCTGAACTCGCATGAAATTAAATCGATGTTGGAAAACAAATTTTAGTTCCAAAAACAAAAAAGTTAGAAAGTATAGTCGGTCAATCCCGACCATATGATACCCTACATCACAATATTTAAAAACTAGTTTTCGAGAGTGCACTCTACTTGGGACCAATGGACAATCATGGCTCCTTCAAAAGAAATAATGTTATTAGGTTAAGATTAAAGTAAAAGTTTTTTTTTGCCAAATATTATTTAGATATATGAGATTTGTTTGCCCTTAAGTAATGTTAGAATGGGGGTTTATATGGGACCAATGTTTAATTTAGGACCTACACAGAAAGAAAAACACTCGGGATAAACTAAGCTTTTTATACTTACTTTAAGTACGAGCCGTACTCAAAGATTCAAGTACGAATAACACCAAAACGTTCTCAATACAATCGTAAGTGGGATAACTTTCCAAAATCAATCCCAGAATTTCTTAAAATAAGTATAAAATTCGTAAGCCAAGTACAAAAAAGATTGAACTTATCGCTTGTAGTGCCACTCTGAGAGTAAAATTTCAAAGTGAGCGTTTTAACCTCATAAAAATTATAAAACTTTGTTTTAGCCACTACTACAACACCACACAAGTAATTACAAAACGATTTGCTCGTTGTGTGTAGAAACAACAAAAACAACAGAACAAGAAGAAAACACATTATTTTCATGTTTAAAAAGTAAAATTGAAAGCACGAGTTCTCATTTAGTTTATACATATATAGTTAGTTAAATATGTACATTAAGTTTTTAAAGTAAAAATCATATTGGACATGATGCTGGTGTTTTATAATTGGAACTCTGTAAGGTGTGATACGGGTAAGTTAATCAATAATAATAATATTCTCCTTCTAATTTCACGTTTGGCTTATTTCAAGTACGAATTCGGGACTAAATCAACTTTACAAGCGCATTTTCAGATGGATTCAATCTCAGTTTTACTTGAATCTATCTAATTTTAAGTACAAGGTCGGGATTAAATCAACTTTATGATTCCTGAATCAAGCCCATTTTGAGATTGATTCAATCTCAATTTTATTTAAATCAATCTCATTTTCGGATTATTTCCAGTACGTATTCGGGATTGATTATGGATAAGTTGAGCATTTCGCGATTGAATAATCCGTACTTGAATCAATCTTTCTGTACTTGATTCAAGAAAATCCGTACTCACCGTAGTATTGATACCGTTTCGGATTGATTTGAGTACGGATGGATTGATCTTTCTTTTGAGTGTACCAGCTCAACATTTTGTCATGGCATAGATGCAGTCGTAAAAGTTTTTGTCGCCAAATTTTATGTCAATACCAACCTTTTTAAGAAATGTACGGCATCAAACGCTGTTTTTGGGAGTAGTATTTGTGTGGGAGCTTGGTCAAATATGGACCGATTACAATTAAATTTGGGAAGATGATTTAAAATGCAAGAAAATAAGTTTGAACCACATTTAATCGAAATACCAACATAAGAACAAAGTTTATGGGCGCAAAGACTCTATTCCGGAAAGAAGTTTGTATGGGGGATATCTGAAATTATGGACCAATTCAATAGGCTTGGTTCTTGTAACGATTTCATAAAATTATTACCAAAATTGCGACCTGTACTTTGCACATGTACAGCTACCAAACCAGCCAGCCGGACGAATGGACGGACACAGTTAAAAAATAAAAATAAAAAAACGTCGGTTCAAAAAGTAATTCTAAGACGATCGGTATACTAAAATAAAGGTCTAGCAACAATATTTTATGGTGTAACAAACATTAGCACAAACGCATAATACACTCGTCACTCTTTTTAAGTCGGCATAAAAAGTGTGAGATAGAGCTTGTTGTATGCAATAAAAAACAAATAAAAACGAACATGAAATAACATGTCGTAGTAAAAATAATTGTGGGCTTAATAAATGTACGTGTTATAAAATAAATGTTTTTCATTTCCCACACAGTATGTGACAGTAATAAAATAAAAATTTATAAATAATAACTTTTATTCTTTGAAATATTTATAATGCAAAGTGTAAGGGCAGCTGGTTCTATTTGATTAACTAAAGGCTTATACTCAAAACCACTTATCACTCGTTAAAGGCAAACATTTTTATTGTATATATAGTAGGGTATTCATTCGGTTAACCGTTAATCGGTTAACCGATTAATTACTACCCGATTTACTGTTCGGTTAATATTTATAAAAATGCCTATTTTCGATTAATGATTAAATCGGTTAATTAAGGTCGATTAACCGATGGAACAAAATTTTAAATTTTTTGTAATATTATAACATATTTTTTTGAGTTTTTAATTATTGGTTTCATCTCACATACAAAAGGTATGTGTTTAGAAAATATTTTTTGATACAAACAAAGAAGGTGCTCATGTTCATTTTAAATAAGTGTTTGCTGTCAACAGCTTATATATGTGTGTGTTTACCTTTTTTTCATATCTTCTTATATCAATCTTTTAACAGATTTAACTAAAACAATTAAAAGTTTTTAAAGATATTAAAACAGGACTCTAATGGCATTTTTATATGTTTAGAGAAATCCAGAAAAGGGACTGAGATATTTTGTGTCATGTATTATGGGTTGCTTTCGAATTCTCCAACATCTATCAAAATTAAAGAAAAGAATCGCTTAAATCCTAACCATTTAGCCAAATAATTTTTCTAAAAGATTTTTTTTTTTAAGATATCCTTAAACTATTGAAATAACTAATAAAGTTATCTAACAGCTTTTTTTTTAATTAATACATACTTAGTCAATTCACAAGGTATCCTAACATGTCATATTGTCAAAATGTCCAAATATTTCACAATGGTTTAAAAATATTGTTGTTCGGCTCAGCCGCTCAACGCTGGACTTTTCTGATTAATTACGACAGCACAATAAACACAGCAAGCAACATTCTATTTATTAAAGACACTTTTTGTTAACAAACCAACAACAATATTTTTAAACCATTGTGAAATATTAGGACATTTTGACAATATGACATGTTAGGATACCTTGTGAATTGACTAAATATTTATGTATTAATTAAAAAATATGTTTTACATATTTAAGAAAAAAAACAATTTTTTGCTTGTTTCAGTTCAAGAATTGTTATGTTCGTCATGTAATGGTTTTTTACTAATAATCTCCAAATAAAAAAACAATTTATGCATTTTTATATAATGAATTTATAAAAAAAAAACTTTATTAATCGGTTAACCGATCAATAACAAAATTAACCGATTAAACCAAAACATCGATTAATTAATCGAGCGATTAACCGATTAAAGCAAAAGCCCGATTAAATGAATACCCTAATATATAGTAGCGATTTTAGCCTTACCCGCGGTGTAAAAGTTACTTATTTAAAATATTATTGGAAAAAACATTATTATTATTTTTTTAGATGTTAATACTGGTTTAGACTTCTCCCAATAAAATTTGCAGAATTTGGTAAAATGTATATTATTTTTTTAGAAAATTTTTGGGAGCAATTATGAACTTAGAACCTTAAGTTTAGTTGTGTTAAGTTATTTGTATAGAGACTACGAGGAATAATGGTCCAAGCCCGACAAACATGAAATAAATACATTCCTGGATTAAAAAAAAATATGTACTATTAAAATCTTTCTAACGGACGTAACATGAACCCAATAGAGTTGGACGTATTTTAGATTAGACCAAATTTAATTTTAAGTCAAGCGTTATTCTATTATATGGGTCTTAAAACTGTTTTTTTATTTTACCCAAATATTTACACTCTTCAAATTGTAGCCGTCAAGTCATAAACTTTTAGGAGAGAAGGGAAAAAGGAATGCCGTTTCTTTTTCGCTCTCTCATAAAAACTCAAGACGTGAGGGCTAAAACTTGAATAGTGTAAACCAGCACTAACATGTCTATATAGTTCGTTCCGAATTGTAAATAAAATGGCCACAAGGCAGACACCTCAGGTCAAATTTGTTAACAGAGTGCCACATAATCACTGCTAGAGGGGTAAAATGTAGGATCGACCCCCGTTAAGTTTTCCTTTCCGACATTTTTCTCGAACATACTTACTTCCTATCCTCATTTCTTAAGGGGCTCCCATACCAAGTTTACGAAATTTGAAAGCAAAAATTGTCCCCACAGACAATATGACTGACGTCACTTTATTTTTCATTCCCAATACTCGCTTTAAACATACCTACCCGCTGTCACCATTCGTTAAGGGGGCTCCCATATATAGTTTAACATTTATTAAAATGTAAAAAATTGGCCCCACAGCTGCTGTGATGCCCCTAGGCGGGTTATATGTATGACCGACGCCACTTTCATTTTCATCCCCAATATATGTTTCAAACATACTTACCTAATATCTCTATTATTTAAGGGGGCTCCCATACAACATGTCAATATTAAGAAAGAAGAATTTTAGAAAAATAGTGAAATAATTTAAATGTCCTAGAAATATTTTACTTTTGGCAATAAATTAAAAATTGTCCTTATACATATGACCCAATACAATTATCTTCTAGCCTCAAGGTTTTGACGTTATAGTTGGTATTAAGCATGCGGTAGGGTCACAGAATTTGTTGTAAATGTTCTTAAGATACAGGGTGGCCTGAATAAGACCTACCAATGTTAAACATGTTCAGGGTGGCGCAAAATAAACAATATGGAAAATATGTTAAAAAGACCACGATGTGCGAAGCAGAAATCTAATAGGAAATAATTTTCCAAAGCTAATTGAAAACAATTCCCCAACAATTTAAAAAAAATAGCAAAAATCGCTTAAATAAAAATTTATAAAACGTCGGGTTTTTTGTATGGCTCTTAAAGCTTGCTAGTGTTATACGAGTATTTGTTAAGCAAATTAGGTAAGATTATGGGTTAAGAAATAAAAAATAATATAACAAAATTTAAACCAGCAAAAACTGCAAAATATCCACAATTAACAAAAAAACTTATTTTTTAACAAATATTTTTAAATATTTATTTAAATGTGTGATCATTATTGGGATATCTTATGGGCATTAAAATAAATATTTAAAGTCAACTAAATAATTATAACACGTACATTTCTTTAAAGAATAACTTTTATTTTTGCTCGAAAAAATAAAAATCAAAAAATAACTGTTATTTTGGTTCAAAAAAATAAAAATCAAAAAATAACTGTTATTTTTGTTCAAAAAAACAAAAATCAAAAAATAACTGTTATCATCTGACTTTTTTGAAAAAACGAATAACTGTTACGGTCCCTGCAAAATGCAGCTAAATCTGTACATTTGGCAACGCTGATGACAAATGGAGAAGTGGTTTGACTGCAGTTTTTTAAACTCTGCTTTAAAATTGCGACATAAAAGCCAGTCGAATGGAAGGACATGGTTAGATGGATTGAAAAATGATTCTAAGTTGATTGATACATTTAAAGGTGGGTCTAGTACCAATATTTTATTGTGTTACAAACGTCAGTACAAAAGCAAAATACCCTCTCCGCTATTGTGGTGTGGGTATTAAAATAGAGTAAGTAAAATTTTCCCCCAAAGGACCCATATAAATGTCCTTCCTATATAAGAGTTTTACTTCACAAGTTTAAATATTTGGAGTTATCTTTATAACGAAAGATAGATAGACAAACAACAAAATATTGCAAAAGAAAATAAATGCATTTATGTGGACTTTGGAAAGAATGCTGTCAAAAAGATATGTACTTCAATTTTTTTAAACTTCTGCGTCGTTACACTTGCCCAGGGGAGAATTATTGTTTTACTAACCAACTGTGTTTCATGTTTTTGCATTTTTATTTTTAACCAAAAAAATAATAAATTGCTCTTTGCCAAAATCCAAATAATATAAATCCTTCTCACATATGAAGAATAAAATTTATATTTATCATTGTGTATTCTATTTTGTGCACATGCAAACACACACAAATACATGTTCACATACTTACACGTTATAAAAAATTCAAAATAAATATGAGCGTTCGTGTTTTACTATAATCATCGTATTGCCAACATAAACAGCAACAACTTACAATAGCAACAATGTGAACTGTAATAGCAAAAAATTAAAAATAAAAAAGCAAACGACATCTTCCTTTCATTCACATTTATTTTTACTCATACTTTTACATTATACAGTTTTCGTTTTCTTACTCTTCTCTGTTCGTCTCATTTGTTCTATTCTATTCTGCTCAACTCTTTATTTATAATTTTAAAGTTGTTTTTTTGATCGCCTTTCAGTGTAGAAGTAAAAATTTTTGATAAATCGTTTTAATAGGACTAAAGATTATAAGAGAAGAAGGTTAGTACAAAACTGTGCTACTAAAAATATACAAATACTAAAATATTTATGTATATTAAGAGAGCTTAACCTCCTCAGGTTTAAAAACTCGTTTGAATGAATTTTTTTTAAATTTTATTCAATTTAATAAAATTAACTTGAGTCTATTCTAACGCAGTGTTTATCCTGCTTAAATTGCTACCACCTTTATTAGTGTAATAGTTGTAGCTATTGCCTCCAGAAATTTTATGTAGCAGTAGCATAAGCATTAAAATGTTTTGTAGTCATCTTATTGTTATTAATACAGCTAAATGTTAAAAATATACAGTTTGAATTAGAGCATTTATAATGACATATAAAGTCCCAAAAAAACAGTAGCTCTTGCTACTTTTTCTTATCATTATCATGTTGAAAAAATTATTATGTGACATAAAAAAAGTATCAGGCGTTCCTAAAATAATCGCGTTTATTTAGATGATAGCGTTTAAAATAACTTTTTTGTTTTTAATTGTTTAAGTGCTATTCTTCGGTTAATTCTTATGCTACCTCACACGCTATGTTATTGCTGTATCTTTGGCTATCTCTACTGGAGTTTCTGTTTCGAATATGCTTTGAATTTTAAACTATTACTATAACTACTTTACTCTGCAACCTATTTTTCGTCCTGTCTTGTTTAATTACCCAAGAAATTCGGTCGTGTACTTGTTGCCTACAGTTTGTAATATCAAGGATTTTCTCATATTTGTTTACTTAGTCCTTCCACCGGAGTCTTGGTCTACTGTATTTACGCTTTCCGTGGTAGTTGTCATCTAACGCCTTTTTAGCTACATCGTTCATTTTCATTCGACCGACATGTCGTAGATAGCGCGATTGTTGTATTTTGATGCGCCAAAAAACATTCATGTCGGGTAACAGCTCTAACAGCGCTCGGTGTTTTCGATGTCTGTATTCTCCGTTCACTTATTTGGGCCCACACATTATATGAAGGATAGAAGCACAGGTAGTATGAGTGCGTTTCAAAGTAAATTTACGTCTCTTAAGAGAGCGCTCTATTAAAAATCTGTCCACTATAACTACTTCTACTTAATTGTATATAAAGCAGTAGCAAATGAAATTCAAAAAGTATTTTGCATTATTTCTTAGGAAATATTAGTACTTACAAGCGAAAATGTGGCTTCAAGTTTTTCATATTTCCTAACTTAACTAACTACTATATATCCGTTGCTACTTGTCGTCTATTTTCTATGATTATCCCGCGAAGCTCTACGCTTGTCTGCAGGATACCGCAGTCTCTGGAGGGTGTCGAACCCGCAACCCCGTCACTGATAGACTAGCTCACTACCACCTTGCCTACCGGAGCACCCAAGGCTGACTTAATAAACGCAGTGGTGCAAAGCATCACTAAAACAAATGCATTGACAAAGCATCACAACTAAAACAATGCACAACTTGCGCAACCGTTGTGCGGTGAATATGGTTACAATGCAGTACCGGGGTACCCCGGTAGGCTAGCTGGTAGGTAGCTAGTCTATCAGTACCGGGGTTGCGGGTTCGATTCTCGCCAGAGACTCTGGTCTCCTGCAGACAAGCGAAAAGCTTCGCGGGATTTAGTGTAGGAATAATAAAAAAAAAATGTGTGGTCTACAGAAAGTTTGCGGAGTTAATAAATTCATTCCTTTTAGTGTTGCATTGCAGTGCTACCTTTATGAAGTCTGCTCTAGCTTTTTAAACACAGTTTTAAAGTTGAAAGTATTTTTAGTGGAATCTCTTATGACACCGAAGGAAATCTCCTTTCAAAAGAACTCAATGTCCTACCAAAGGGAGGATCCCCTGAAGAAAGGTCTCCATTTAGAGACCTGTAGTTAATTTGAATAAAATTTTGTTTATATAAAAAACCGCTTGTGTTGATTTAAATAAAATTGGTTTGAATATTTTTCTATTTACTTAATTTTTGTTTAAATATAATGTACAAGAATTCGTTGAGTGTATGAGGAAATATTTGAGGAGCATGATAATCGGTATACATTTTGTTGAGTATATGGTTTAAAATGGTGGATTTGTTTGAACTAAGAGCGGGGGTCCAATACCCCATCAGCCATAAATAGTCGTATGAACTTTAACCACATGAAACAACCAGTTTTTTATTTGTCATGAAGCTTTTTTTTATTGTTTTTTTCAAGTTTTCTTTTGGTTTTTTTTATTTTCGAAAAAAATACGAGTACTAAAGAGTTTTTCAAGTTTTTTTTTTACCCGTGAGGTATTAAATAAATTGGAAGCCATTAGATTGATATGAATGTATGAGTATTTAGGTTAAACTGAGTTGTATTTTAGATTAAAACACAAAACAATGTAAAAAATACAACAATGAACAAAAAAAAAAACAATAAAAACAATAAACTAAATCGAATAATAAAGAATAAATTCAAATCAGAAAAAATATGGAGGGTGTTTTTTCACTTGAGTGCAAAAAGCGAAATAAAAAAATTAAATTTTTGATGTCACACAGATTGTTCGCTGTTTACAATAATTGGCTTTATCGCACTGTAATACAAGAGTTTTTTATTGTTGTTGTTTTACAATAAAGTTTTTGTACGTGTGTAAATAAATTTGTTGACAATTGTTTAAAACAAAATAAATATTTATTTAATAAGGGATTTAAACACTCTGTGAAACAGTAGGAGTCAAGAACCAAATAACATTTTAACTTTTAAGTATTAAACATTTCGACAATGACTTCCAAAAAACATTTCTTTAGTTTGTTGGGGTACTAATGGTAGATGTGGTCTAGATAATCGTGAGTACTTGACTTGCAGCCCAAATTAACGGTTCTCTAAACACCGGGTCAGTACAATGCTTTGACCAGCGACCCCTGGCACTTCCCACCCCAAAGCCTTAATACGAGGCACAAGAGTCGAATTCGAATTCATGCATTTGGACATGTTTTTCTGCTCGTTAAAGTGCGTATAGTATATTTAACACTTCAACTATTCTATGGGTCATGGCACTCGGTTGCAATGCAACTTCATACCGAGCTAACCAAAAGGCAACGAGGGGTATCATGACGAAAGCCAACAAGGCCCTGCATACCATTCACGGATGCAATATCCAAATCAGCTGTAAACACTACTTACATAAACTATAACGCATTAAAACTGATCCATTTACCTAATCATAAACGTTAATTAATTTCCGATCAATTAAAGAACGGAGAAAATTTACCCAACTACAGCTTGATATGCACTAAAATGAAAAATCTATCCATCCGTACTTAAATCAAGCTAAAGTGGTATAAATAGTATTGGTACTTACCAATTTTCTTAAATCAAGTACAGAATGATTCAATTACGGATTATATCCCTGATCCGCACTTTAAATAATCCGAAAACGGGATTGGCTTAAGTAAAAGTAAGATAAAAATAATCTCAAAATATGCCTGATTCAAAATCTTCTAAGTTGGTTTAATCCCGAATTCGTACTTGAAATAACATTTTTTTCATACTAATTGCTTTGTAAGCCAGAGCAGAGCAGCACTGAAAAGAAGCTTCACAGGAAAAATTGTCCCTAATTTTTCTCCAATTAATTATTATTAATCAAAAATAAAATCAGTTTTAATTAAGAATTAAATCAAGTGAATTTAACATTTATTTGATACTATTAATTTATTTACTGGTGCAAATTTAATTAATTTTTTAATTAATATCAAAAATTTTTTAATTGAAATAAATTTTTATTTTATTATTCTGAATTCAGACAACCATATGTATTTAATTATTTTAGAATAATTCTAAACACTTATCCCCAGAACCAGAGAGAGAGAGACAGAGAAAGAGAGAGAGAATACAAATGTTTTTTTATTACAAAATGGTTCACATTTGTTGTATTTCCCTTTTTTTACAGAAGCACTCACAATTAAAAGACATCAGCAGAATGGCCTGATATGGCATTTAACTAAATAATTTTAACAAAAAGAATACGTGAATTTTTCTTTTATTTTTGCAAATAATTTAAACATGAAAATAATAAATTTATGTGTTTCTTGTTGTAGTTTTGTAACAAGTAAAACAGGATTTTATGGATTTAATATTGAACAATGTTTTTTTTTTTTTTTGAACTTTTTAAATAAAGTCTATACTTTTGCAGAAGTTTTCTATGATTGACAATCAACATTGCGCCATCCTAATGTGGTATATAAAAAGCAATGCAAATGCTTACCGAAATGTAATGTACCGTAGTTGTAACGTTTCATAATGTATAAAATAGAATTTCAACCGTTGTTACGTGACATTTGAAAAACAGTGATGGGTTGCTTCTATAATGAATTGAATGCTGGTATTTTCACTCTTTTTTGGTACTTTTTTTTAGTATACCTATGGACTTTCGACAGAACTACTTGCGATACAACATATTTCCATATATATAAATATACATATGCTTAGATGTACAAAATAAACAACTGCATATGCAAATACAATAGAAATGTGAAATATATAAAAGTATTTGAATGGTTTCAGAACATTGTTTTGTCTATGGTCATTTACGAAATTATACATGAAAATGTGTATGTATATGCTAAAATACATATTTGTTTATTGTAAATCTATAATATAGATATCAGATATTAAATTATTAATTTTATAACTGTTATACCATTTTAATTACTTGGTACTTTTTCTGCACAGCGGTCACCATTTAAACCTTCTGATTTCCTATCACTGTGTGTGTTGTTTTATGTATACTATTGCTTGTTTGTTTATGTATGTGAAAAACATATGGCACGTTTTAAATGTTCTATAAGTGCACCAACGTGCAAGCAGTCCGTTACAGTAAGTTACGGGTACAGCAACGTTCGCCTAACTCAGCCTTTATAAATTAAGACGCTTCCAACATATTGGAAAAGGACACCACTACGTTAGAAAATCTATCTCAAGGATATTTAAATTGACAACAGTTTTGTGCTTAGGAAAGGGATATTAGCAACCGGCCCTTGGAAATAAAACTATGATTGGTCGTGAACAGTTCACTGTATCTGTAGTGCTGTCAGAAGTTCTAGGTAATTGTATTTGTCAAAAATGAATCAAATCCAATTCTACAGCAGCAAGAAGCAAAATTTTAACGGACAGTCCCAAACAATTTAGATCTTGCGAGATTTCATTTCACTGTTTTGCAGTCTGAACTTTGAGCAAGAATCTTTTCTCAAATGTAACTCATTAAAGAGGCCTATTTATGATAGGAATCTGTTGAAAAGTTTTTATGTAGATAATTGGGGTTTGGAACAGGTAGAAACAATATATGTATGTATGTATGTTATTTTCCGAAAAAAAAAAAAAAAAAAATTTTTAAAAAATATCAGTAAACCTTTTTACTTTTTTTTTGGCGGATCTTGACATAAACAAGTCTCCTGGCCCGGATGGTATACATGCACTGGTCTTGAAGCAGTGCTCTTCGACGCTAGCTCGTCCCTTAGCAAATCTTTTCAGCACTCTATACCATGCTGGTGAATTTCCCGTCTGCTGAAAAGTTGCTAATGTAACGCCAATTCCTAAAAAAGGAGTGGCTAATAACCCTGAAAATTACAGCCCAATTGCAATTTGTTCGGCACTTTCCAAAGTTATGGAGAGTATGGTAAATCACCATCTTGTAAAATTTTTAGAGTCAAATTACCTACTAAGCGACCGCCAGTATAGCTTTCGTAGAGGTCGTTCTACTGGAGACCTACTGGCCCTGTTATCAGAAAAATGGTGTCGTTCCATTCACCATTTTGGCGAAAGTAAGGTAATTGCTTTAGATATTTCCAAGGCGTTTGACAGAGTCTGGCATGATGCACTCTTGTCTAAACTTGTTGCATTTGGTGTCGGTGATAATTTCTCTCGATTTATATCGAGCTTTCTTAGAGATCGCACTATACGGGTTGTTATAGATGGGGTTTCATCAAACGAGTTCAAGATTCATTCAGGGGTACCGCAAGGCTCCGTTCTTTCTCCTACTCTATTTCTTATTTTTCTAAATGACCTCTTATGTCAAACTTCCAACCCTATATATTCTTTTGCAGATGACAGCAACCGTTGCCATTCGTATTCATTTGGTTACAGACCAGGCGTGTCCGATGTTTGTGCTATGAGACAGAACATGAATGATACGCTTGGCCGTGACCTAGACATAATCTCAGAATGGGGTCGTGCGAATAGGGTCGAATTTAATGCCCGAAAGACCCAATGTTGCGTACTAACGCCTAAACGCGCGACGGATCAAGGTGCCTCATCCGTATGTATGGGTGGTATAAATATTGAGGAAACAGAATCTCTTGATGTTCTGGGCATGAGGATACAATGTGATGTCCGATGGACAGAACATATATTCAAGGTGTCGAAAGAAGCATTCAATTGCCTCGGTTTTTTGAAACGGTGTAAGATATACTTCACTCCATCTGATCTCCTTACTATTTATACCACCTATATCCGACCGCGAATGGAATACAACTCTCATGTGTGGGCCGGTGCTGCAAAGTCTATTTTGGAGCTTCTCGACCGCGTGCAGGAGAGGGCGAAGGTTCTCATTGGCGACAGTAGGGTAACCAATTCTATTGACTCCCTTGAGCACCGTCGCAATGTGGATTGTACTTGCCAATTTTATTGTTACTACAACGGGATGTGTTCTGATGAAATTAGGGATTTGGTTCCCGAAACCCATAGCTTTGTTCGTAATACACGTTTTTCCTCAAGAGCACATCCTTTTGTGGTCGATTGGCCGGTGAATCGTACAACGCATTACAGGGAAAATTCGTTTTTTGGCCGGACAGTTCGTATGTGGAATAACCTTCCTGCTGAAGTCTTCCCTCTCACTTACAACATGAATAAGTTCAAGTCGAATGTTCACAAGCACTACTCCCTCTTTCCTCCTTCCCATAACCTATTTTCCTAGTTCCAACACAATGCATTGCATTAGTAGGGGTCATCCCCTGAGCGCTGGTCCTAACAAAAAAAAAAAAAAAAAGTAACACATACGTATGTACGAGTATAACTCACATTCGATTTTTATCTCAATTGATTTTTCCGTAATTAAACAACAACTCGTAAATAAATATCATTCATTTAATTCTATTCATTCACTTAATCTAAATGTGAAATGATCGCTACACAGAAAAAGTTCTCCAAAAATTGTATCCCAATTAAAGCATTAATCAAAAATAAAATCAGTTTTAATAGCTATTGCTTTTTTGTATATGTATGTGAAAAACATATGACACGTTTTTAGAGGTTCTGTAAGTGCACCAACATGCTAGCAGTTCGTTACAGTAAGTTACGGGTACAGCAACGTTCGCCTAACTCAGCCTTTAGCCAAAGACTATAGATTTTTATAAGTCTATAGTCTTTGCTTTAGCCCTCTTTAGTACGTTTTTTTTTAATGTATTCACACGCTTAGTGTCCCAAGTGTGGATATCAGTAAATAAACAAACTTATGAAAAAAGACAGTTTAGTTTTCGTTATTTTTAGCCCGCTGGCTCCACTGTGCAATGGATTAAATATGATATGGTTCGTTAAATTATTTTCATTTATTTTATAGAATTATAACTCGCGGCGGAATTATTTGCAGATTACCACTTTCAGTTTTGTTAATTTTGAATGTTAAATAAACAAAAACTTTTACGGCAATTATTTATATGCAAATGATGTTACATAAAATTAAAATGTTTCAATAAAAAAAAATTTTATGTCAACTAAATTTTAAGCCGCAATAATCAAGCCAAATCCCCAAAAATTGTGTACGCCCCTAATACAGATTTGTTTTTCCTTTTATTCAAACAACCATTAAAAAAGGTATTTTACATTAATAATCCTTAAAATTAAATCTGTTGGATATTTTACATTGTTACAAATTTTTTTTACAAAAAAAAAAAAAAAACAATGCAAACGGAAGGAAATAAAAGGTGAGGAAGGATGTTTATTAGGCAGGAATTTAAATATTGCAAAAAAAAATTAACTACATAAAAAATTTTCTACAACATAAATAAAATGATAAAAATAAATAAACGTTAATCAAGCAAATCTATGAAATTAAATCGAGTATAACGAATGCTGAATGTAAATGTTATACACAGAAAAGGGAATATATTCAAACAAAAGAAGGTAAAGGAAAAGTTAAAAAATCAGTGAGTTTTATAACAAAACATTTTTTTAAGGAAAAATTTCAAATCAAACCTGTTAAGAGAAATAGTTGAAATTTAGAGTATAACTGTACACTGAAAGATAAGGAAATGTTTTATGTATAAATCCTAATTTTTGAATCTAGTGCAGTTTTTAGAATCCATCAGGTTATTTGTTAAGGAAGATAGATGAAGTAATAGATTGACTTGTGACCCACTTGAAATACCGAAGAAACTTAATATGTTAATATACGCAATATTTGTTTTCTGTACACGTTATCGTGCCCAATCCCTTATTCGGTGATACATTTATATAAAGTCCAGTAAAAGAATATACGATTGCCCTATTTTCGATGTAAAACACAGCTTTTGCACAAGGAAAAGTCCCATCCACAGCAAAAATTAAAAGTTGTCTTTAATCACATAAACAAGCAACAATTTGTTGATATTGCACAAATTACCAAAATGATTATATTGATTACTTAAAATTGTAAAAGTTGTGAATTTATTTTTCTTTCAACAAATAATATTTTTTATTTTTATTAAAAAAAGAAAAAGATCAAAACACTGCCATTTCAAACAATGTGTTAATTGATTTAATTGAATATAGCTCAGGTCTTGACAATTCCTAACAACAATTCTACAAGTTTAAATTATTTCACTTTGAGCGAAAAAATCAATTAAGATTTTTTGTTGTTTAATTGAAAAATTATTTCAAAACATTTTAGTTGTTTTTCAAATCAAAATTATATTTTGAATTTTTTTTTAACTAAAAAAATTAATATTTCAATTACCACTTTAATTTAATTGAAATACTTTTATAAAAAATTTTTTAATTGAAAAAAAAATCTACTGAAAATTTTTCCTGTGTAGTTATAAAAATTTTCTTCATAAAATTGTTCTTACATAATTTAATTTTTCTTAGTCCCTTTTTGTAACCTCATTTGTGCTTTTTACAGACACTTGCATAAATAAAAAGACACTAAATCTCGCCTAGAATTTTACATGCAAGTAAAAGGGTGTCCCAAAATTAACGCAAGATTTGAATTTGTCGCTATTGTGCAGTAAAGTGTTGGCGACCCTTAAAAAAAATTATTTAAAAAATTCAGTCTCCCTCTCTTTAAAGTTGACGAAGTTAAAAGGCTATTTTTATTTCATTATTTTTGAAATATTGTTCGTATAACGCTCCATTTTTAGTAACCCTAAACTGTTAGTTGTCGAATTTTTTTTAGGGTTGTGAACACTTTACTGCACTAATGGCGACAAATTTAAATCTTGCGTTAATTTTGGGACACCCTTTATATCCCACCTTTCTCGAATATGTCTAGAGAATTTTAATACTAATTTAGTAGTTTCTAAAATAAAAAGAAGTCATATACTAGAATTTGCCGCAATTTTTGCAGTAAAATGTTGGCAGCCCCAAAAAGAATTTGGCCAAATCTCATAATGATCCTATCACTGGGTAAAAAACAACGCGTCAACCAACCGCCCCTGTGTGTGAAAGGAATTCAAATGTATAATTCTTTCGCCCTTGTTTAGGCGCTAGCAGCACTTCGGGAGATCCGCAATCAGTCCGAACTTCCACACAAGTGAACGAAAATCAATTCTTGAAGCTGACTTTATTAGATTTCCATTACCGCGACTTTGGATTTAAACCACTACACCACCGAATCCCAGGTATTAGCTGCACCCGACTATGCCCCGGAGGATGTGAAGATAAAATATCCATTAAACATCCTTTACACCCGTGGAGGGCGGGGGGTATGAATTTTTCCCATTGGTGGTTTTGTTAATCGCCAAATGTTTCACTGTTTGGTGCTGATTTTTAAACTGGAAACGTTATTAGACCATAATAAGACTGTTCAGGCAGTTACAGGTGGTTGATATCGCGGCATAATAAAACAGTTGTTTTTTTTTTCGATGTAAGAGAATATTTATGTGGCCTATTTGTGGTGTCAACAAGACGGTGCCATATGCTATATAAAAATTTAAATAGCTTCATTACTGTCTGAGACATTTCCTGATCGCCTTTTCTTAAAGCGGTTCGGTCACCAGATTTTAGCAAATGAAATTATCTTTTTTTTTAAACAGGTGTCCGGCTAAGCTTATTCTTTTAATTATCCTAGGGTTCTCTGTCGTTTCAGTGTTTAGAATTGCACCCCTCTTTATCGTGGACTTAATACTATTCGATTTATTTTTATGGACTTATTTGAAGTCGCAAATTTAAATCAACAAGTTCACAACTATTCATGCATTGCAAGAGGAAATTAGATACTGCGTTAACGAAATTCAAAGTGTCATGCCAAATTTTTCAAATAGTGCGTATGTCATGAAGTTCATTTGTCTAATGTTTTATTCCAAACAAAAAACTCCCTCTGATAAACTTCATCTATATATATTAATACGTTAGTGCCGTGTATGTGCTCCTAAAAATCAAGAACGCCTGGACCGATTGACATCAAACTTGGACATTCAATTATCTTATACGGGAGCTAGGATTCTCTTAAGTTTAATCCTCATAGGTGGCGCTGTTGTCGTGATATTACAATTTGTTTTATTTATGGTACAATTTGGCTGAAATTCACAAAATATATTTATTAAACAAAAATAAGTTTCCTGATAAAATTTCGACCTGGCAGATAGCGCTGGGGACAAGTTGTTAACAAAATTCTTCAGTATTTAATTTTTTATTAAGAAAATCCCGAGCAGCGCCGGTACCAGACACCTATTAATTTAATAAAAAATAACAATCTACATCCAGAGAAAAAATATGGTCACCGACTAACTAAGTATGATTGGAAATATTTTGGCCTTCTCTAGCATACCGTTCTCTGTCGCAACCATATTATCATATTGGAGTCTGTCTATTGTTTGTCTATCACAATCATATTAAATACAATTATGTACATTTTTATTGTGACCATTTATATGTTTAAAAAAACCAATAACTTTTACCTTTCTCACAGGAGCTAAATTGCTTAGGATCGCCCGTTGCAATTTCAATTCTTGCTTGATCCATATTCGGCACTTGGCAGATAAAGTGGGTTGTCGAAGATCAAGCATAGTTTCATTTTTAAGTCTAAGTTGGTACGATACTTTCTCTGACCACAAAACTGTTGCCAAATTTAATCATCCCAATTATGAATAAAAATTCCTCGGGAGTTTTCTCCCTTCTCCCAATTTTACAATAGAATTTAAAATGGAAAAATGGGAGAAGGAAAAAAACTCCAGGGGAATTTGTATTTATAATTGGGCTGAATATGTTTGGGATTAACTTACGTAGTGGTGTCGTTTTCCAATATGCTGGAAACATTCCTCAACATTTTTCTACTTCTGGCCAGTTCCAGTAAGCGTTCGTCTTCTTTAGACGAATCATCAAATCATAATTCCTTCGTTGTGATGTTTGACTTTAGCTTGAGTTTTCAAATGTTAAACAAAAAATATTATTTAAAGTGCCAACAGATGGGAATTAATTTTTTGAATAAACCAAATTAGCAATATTCCCAATAGCGCCTTTTTCGCATGTCCGCCATAATATCAAAGAAGAATTCGGTCGATCTGCTAACTCAACTTCGTTCGAAAATCGAATTTAATTCATAACAGGTACCATTTTAATTATTTCTGGCTGTGAAGACCAGGAGCGATATTTTCCATTGAATTCACATTTGGCGTTAATTTTGGAACTGCCTTAATAAATAAAAATATTTAAAACTTTTAAATCATTTTTGGAATTATTTATTTACATTTTACATTTGAACATGGTGCAGGTAAACTTTTTCCAAACTCTATTAACTTTTTACTTTTAAGCGACACAAAAAACAAATGTGACAATTTCAAAATAAACTTATTGGATCTCGATAATTGTCTGACTGGTTCTATTTATTTCCATTGACAGCAATAAAAAATTGCAATACTTAAATTGGCCAAAAGCAAAATATTTATTAGAAAATTGACCTTCATTTGTAAGTACTTTTGCACTTTATTTGAAAAATATCTAACACATAAATAACAAAACAATATTTTTCTTTAATTATGAATGAAAATTGCCTTTTTATGCACAAAGTGGTTTTGACCACACAGTAGAGCAAAAGACTTAAAAATCTAAAAAGTGTTGGTCCCCTTTCAGACAGGCAAAGTTTACTTTGTCAAAGTCTGTTGAATTCTCTTTTAAACTTTGTTTGGTGCTCAGACACACAAAGTTTAATTTGACAAATTTTTGTTTTCTCTTGTTTGAATATAATATATAAACAGCGTTGCCAGAATGATGATTTTATCAAATTTTGGATTATTTTTTTTAACAAAAATATGATTAAAGATTTTTATCTCAAATGATGATTTTTTATTTTTAGAAATTCAGATTTTTACTTTAATTTTGCTTATAGAAAATACACGATTATTTAAACAGTAAATTTTTAAAACAATGAAGTTTTGCATCAGCTTGATGTGTGTTGGTGCTGCACACTTTTGTACCCAGTATCTAGAATACACAAAACTGCATCATTATTTCTGGACATAAAAATATTAAAAAAAGGCATATTATAACCTATTTCCAATGTGCGAAAGAATTCTTTCTTTCGAACAACTACATTTGAAACAAAAACAAATTCTAAAAACTTTGTTTTTGTTTTATATGGATTTGTAAATATTTCATTAACGTAGTCTGAACACAAAATATTTTTGAGTATCAAATAAAATAACAGCTGATTTTGAGCAAGTTAAGTTAAGTTAAGTTTATTTGAGACTTTAAAACAATCATACATAAGAAGAAAAAAGTATATAAGTTAAATTAAAAAGAATACTTAAAACTATAATGTTTTGTATTAATAAATATTATTGTTTTACAGTAACAAACTTATCAGGTTTTGTGAAAGATTACTAACAATGAGGTTTAAAGTGCTTGCTCCCGGCACAACATTTTGGGGTAGTAAAAATTTATTGACTTAAAAACTTAACTTAAAGCTAAAAATAATAAGAGAAGGAAAAAAAAATTATCCCCTGTGGGCACCTGTAATTTTGGAAATGTAAAATTTTGGTAATAAGTTATTTACACATATAGTTTCATGTTCCACATAACCTAAGGGTGAGTAATAGTTGGTATTGAGCCAATTGAATCCTATTTGATCATTTAAGACATTTTGAATTAAAACATTATCCAAATTATGTAAAGAGTCAATAAAGCGTTTCATTAAATCAAAACCATACGAGGCTAACGGTTTAATCTTAGCTAAATCATATATGTATATATTCATTAGAAAATTTCCTATGAACCCGCTCAAAGGGTTTGTTAACGCAAAGCCTAAGAATTTTACGTTCAAAAATTTCAAATTCCTTCATTATCCTGTCCATCAAGGGACAAACTAAGCTGCTTGCTCTCAGGTACCACAAAATATTTGCATTTTCCAGAAGCATTCCTTAAACAAATGGCTTCACTTTTAGATGCATTTATCTTTATATCCCAAATGAGCAAATAAAAGTATTTGCCGGCAAACAAATATTTGTCCAATGTGAACATAGTGTGAACACAAAAAATCAAATATTTTAGTAATTTTTGAGAAAACATTTATGTGATATTACAAAAAAATTGTAAGAGCAAACAACGACAAATAATTTTAGCCATGTTCCGGATAGAAGCAATTTTTTCTGTAAGTTTTTGGATTCTTTACAATTTTAAAGATTTTTTATAATAATTAGACTTTGCTATCGTGCCGCTATTAGCAAATTTTTGCGAATTACCGCTAATTTAGAAATTTTTATAGAATTTTTGCCATTCCTTATAGTTTTAGGCACTTTTACTAAATTTTATGGCTTGTTTGAAATATCTAAATTTTTCGCGAATTTTCGCTATTTTTGCACAAATTCTTTTTCCCGACATTTTTTTTTTTTTTTTTAACTGATTTAGCGACTTCAAATATATTTAAGGGATTGTTTCCAAGTTTGCAATTATTCGCAAATTTTAGCCATGTTCCCGTTACCCATTGTCTTCCAGTTTTTTTATCTTTAACATTCTCCTGTTCTAACACTATAAAAGATGCTGCTCCACAGAATAAAAAAAATAAATTAGCTTTTGCGCTCTTTTTACTATTTTTGAAATATATTATTATTTTTGAACACTTTCATTAAATAATTATTTGATGCAAATATTTATTTTGGTCTGAGCGCATGGCAAACAAAATTTAATTTATTTTATTTGAAACTATTTGCCAACTGTTTCAACAAACAAAAATTGTCAAATATTTCAGCTTAGTTTGAACATTAAATAAAATATTTTTTTGTTTCACACAGTTTGAAGCAAATATCAGAACAAATATTTTCGTTAAATATTTCATTAGTCTGAACGTACCTTAAGAAGTAAATAATTCTTTCGCACATCGGAAATAGGCAGTTAGAATATTGATAAAAAAATATTTGTGAAAAGAAAAAATGTATTTTTATAAAGTTTCATATACGGACGAATTATGTTTTTATGTATTTCAATTTAAATAATAAGAAGTATGTTTTTATAAAAAATTAATAATTCTTACTATTTTGCCCTTGTTTTAAAAAATTTAAATTAAGAAAAAAAAGTTTAAGATTTTTCTCTTCAAAATATGATTTCTTTCGCCATATGACAATTTTTATTCCAAAGATTCTGGTTACGCTGTATATAAATATAAAGTTGCAGCCAACTTCAGGTATAATCTACGAACGAAAAACAAAACGAATTTGTGAGTACAGCAAAGTATGTACTCCCCCGCTATGCTCTTTTCCCTTCTCTTCTATAAACTCAAGACTTTGCAAAGTAAACTTTGCTTGTCTGAAAGGGGTCTTGCTGTAAAATCCGTCCCACCAAATGATTGTTGCTTTGCGTTTAATATTTATATTCATTCCGTTTAATTAGTTATCAGTCCTACTGTGCATTATTATTTCATATGCTTAAAACTTACAATTAATTTGCTTGTCTTTTGTTTGCCGCTGGGTAAATAAAACGAAAATAATATAAAAGAAAATAAAAAAAGAAGCTGAACAAATTTATGTGCACGAAAGTGATGTAAATAACAATAAAAGTAACAAAACAAATAGAGACACCACCGAAGTGAAAACAAAAAAAAATAATATACATTCAATTGTCCCAAAAAAAAAGAATACAAATTCCTGCATAGAAACACCAACCCAAATCGTAATAAATAACCTACGGGGTTCAGGAAAACAGCCATGTAGTTCTTAAGGGATAAATTACTTAACTAATGAAAGGGATACTCACACTTCTATAACAGTTTGGTGGCCAGCAGTGATCATATTTCAGTTATAACATTTGTAAAAGACATAAAACAAATATCGATTGAAGCCGTGTTGCCATCTTGTGTATAAATTTAAACATATTTTGTTTGTTTTGTCATTGAAAAATTAATTTTGCCATTTTTAAGAGATTTTTGATTGCAAGAAGCGGGCAACATAAAACTATTAGTCGTGAACATATGATTGTTAGTATTAACCATAACATGTTCGGAGGCAACCATAAAAAAGTGTGGCTATTTGATGAAGAACCAATTTAATCGTTATATGGTTTCCAGTGGCAATAATATGGTTTAAATTACTATAATAAGTGCGAAAATTGTTCGATAAAAATAGTTTTTGTGGAGGTGACCATATTGGAAAATATGATTTCTTTGCGTGTTGACTTAATCAGCTCATAAAAATTAAATTTAACACATAATCTCGACAACACATTTGCTTTTTGTAGATGTGTGAAATTATGATGTATAATCAAGTGTGGACTACATTCCATTTTTCGCGAAAATGGCCCACTGTGAGTTACCAGAACTGCAAGTTTACGCGAAATCACTTTAACACATACAAACAAACTTTTTCAACACTTTCGTTTTTTCCACAAACTTTTCCTCACATACACAGACACGCAATTACACTCGTTTACTGGTATTGGCATGGAATATTTCTATACAAATGTTACATTTGTTTATTTTACAACTAAAAATTAAAAAAAAAAGAATTTTTCCATTATTTCAAATAAAAAATATTTCAATAGTTCATGTATGTATTTTTAAAGTTATTGATGTTGTAATTGTCTAAGCTAGGGTTTTTCTTAAAGTTCCGGGAAAGTTGAAAAAATATAAATTTTCCCGAACCCCGGGAAATAATAATTTGTAAAAATTTGGCAATCATAAGATCTTAACTCTTACTCATGAAAAGATTCACGCTTAAACAACGCTACCACATTATCCAAATTTAATTTGGTAATCAATCGAATTCGTGATTTTAATGATGCACGGCTCATGTTAAGCTTCTTTGAAAATAAAGAAAATTGGACGTCCAAAATGCGCTTATTTTTATACCCTCCACCACAAATAGTTCACAGGGGAAAAAATTGTGATATTCAGGCCTGTTCTGAAAATCACATTTTATCAAAGTGGTTTGAAATCACCGAAAGGTGTTCTGGGCAAATTATTTTGTGATTTCAAAACGTTCAGCTACGTAAACCACTTTATAAAATCACTTTGTTATTTTTGCGACTATTATTATGAGATGACCGTCATAATAAATTACTTAACCCTTTCACGGTCAAAAATAATTTTTGGCGAGATAAAAATCTGAAAGGCAAAAAGTTTTTGCCTCATGCAGCTCCCCTGGTTTTTAGGGAATGCCGAATATATTCAAAATTGACCTTCAAATGTCCACAAAAGAACCTACAATTAATTTTTGTAATATTTTTTTTTTTTTTTTTTTCAAGAAAATACTTATTTACGCATGTATCAATACTTTTTTTTAATATCGCCTGATCCCCGAAATTATTATATTTGTTTTCTATCTTCCTAAATCTAAGCTTTTTACAAATTTCCTTTCTTGGGTACGACAATGCACTCAACAATAAGAAAAGAAAGTCAATGTTTACTTTAATAACAATTTCAAATATCAAAACTGTCCCTCTTTCAGATAAAACAAAAAAAAAAAATATAATTAACTATATATTTTCATGCAGTAAAAGTGCTTAGAAAGAGAGTACAATGCAATGTCGAATATATTCGACAAAAACACTGAAAGGGTTAATAAAATATTCAATGTGTTGTTGATTAATTTTTTTTATGCGATAAGATGTTTTATTTACAACAAGTCATTTAAAATTAAGAAAATTCGACGACAGTACAAAAATAAAATTAGATTTTGTGACATCTGTTGTAATTTCTTGTTTTTTTTTAGTTGAATAAAAGATCGTTAATTTGCTAACAGCGCACTATGGTCGGAAACATCACTTTTCTTGGCCAAAACTAATAAAACTTAAATAAAACAACTTAATTATATAAAATAAAAGTAAATATTGGTATTTCAGTAATTTGGTCATAACTCGGGCATTTTTCAATCGATTTGATAGATTTATACACCTACGTCTTTAGGAAGAAATTTACCATTTACTTTGGTAATAAGACTTGGACTCGGAAAGATCTACGGTTCCCGAAAATAGGTATTTTTCTTAAAAAAAATTATATTGTGGTAATAACTTTTTTGTTAAAACTTAATAAAACCGCAAATCGAGATAAACATTTTCAAAAACTAAACACTTCAAAGCGATGTGGTTTTTAATCTTATGCTTAACACTGCTAAACAAAATGTGTTAAGCTTACTCAAACTTAAAAAAAAAAATAAATTCCAAAATATTAAAGACTTTTGGAAAAAGTTATTTTATTTTTTAGAGTATCCAATTTTTAAGTATTATTATATTTTACAAAATTAATAAACTTACCATCACCTTGGACATACCATGGACTACGACAGGATTAAGTGGGCTGTCGACAGCTTTGACCCGTACAAATCTCCGGGTTTGGATGGTATAATTCCGGCGGACTTGCAGAGGAATTCGACTGTGATTATACCCTGGCTGATGGCTATATATAGGGGATGCGTTAGACTTTCGTATGTACCTATGAGCTGGACCTTGTGTAGAGTGGTCTTCATCCCCAAGGGAGGGAAGACTTCTCACACCGAAGCGAAGGATTACAGACCGATTAGTCTTGCATCCTTTCTTCTCAAGACTCTTGAAAGAGTTATCGACATTCACTTGAGGATGACCATCCCCAAGTGCCTACTCTCGACCTCTCAGCATGCCTACACAAAGGGTAGGTCTGTTGAGACGGCTCTTCACTCATTAGTTGGAACTATTGAGAGATCACTCGAATTTAAGGAGTGTGCTATGGTTGCCTTCCTCGACATTGAAGGGGCCTTTAACAATGTCAACCCGGATTCTATTGTTGCATCTATGAGGAGTCTGGAGGTTGATGACGACATATGTAGATCTGTGGATAATCTACTCAGGAATAGGGTCATCTGTTCCACGATAGGTGCGACCAGCGTTCAGAGACTGGTTAACAGGGGTACTCCCCAAGGAGGAGTACTATCCCCACTATTGTGGAACCTGACTATGAACACCATGTTGATGAAAACGGACGACATGAGGATTAAAACTGTGGCGTACGCAGACGATGTTGCAGTGGCCATCACGGGGAAACATTTGAACATAATGT
The DNA here is from genome assembly GCA_943735925.1 of Pollenia amentaria. Taxonomy (NCBI): domain Eukaryota; kingdom Metazoa; phylum Arthropoda; class Insecta; order Diptera; family Polleniidae; genus Pollenia; species Pollenia amentaria. The sequence continues at coordinate 172,413,654 of OX031010.1, read as the reverse complement.
CTCAGTGTATGGAGGCTGCATTAAGGGTACTTAGCACCTGGAATGTATCATGCGGCTTGGGTGTTAATCCGTCTAAGACGGAACTGGTACTCTTCACGAGGAAGTATAGGACTGAGGTCATGAGACTTCCGAGGCTAAATGGGACTGAGCTTAAGTTCTCTAACAGCGCCAAATATCTGGGCGTAATCCTGGACAGTAAACTGTCGTGGGGGCTGAACATCCAGACGAGGATGGAAAAGGCAATTGTTGCTATATATGCGTACAGAGGTGCAATCGGCAAGAACTGGGGAATGGGCCCGAGGTGTGTCAATTGGATCTTTGAGGCTGTAGTAAAGCCGACTCTTTATTACGGTGTTGTCGTATGGTGGACTGCGCTGGATAAGGGCAGGTACCGTGCGATGCTTGAGAAGGTACACAGACTGGTCGCGTTGATGATCACAGGATCAATGCGCTCCACTCCCACCAGGGCGCTGTTTACTATGCTAAACTGGCTGCCGGTGGATATCACGGCCAGACATATGGCTCTTTGTTCGGCGATAAGGTTGAACGCGGCACACAGCTGGTCGAACCGTGACTATGGACACTCCAGTATAATGGGGTACTCGATTGTCCCTGAAGGAGTGGACTACTGCACCCCGGAGCCTTTCTTTGGTGCGAGGTATGCGACACATATAGCGCACGAAAGTGCGCTGTCGGTTATGAGCACCTTCCATGAACCAGCCCTGGGGGTATACACTGATGGTTCAAGGAAGGGGGAAAGAGTTGGCGGAGGTTTCTACATAGAGGAACTGGGCGTTAAAGTTTCCTTTCGTCTGCCGGATGGATGTAGTGTCCTGCAGGCGGAAATCTCGGCTATAAAGAGGGCAGCCAACTGGCTAAAGTATTATCGCGTATCGGGAGATATACGTATATTTACTGACAGCAAGGCTGCCATTGTCTCTCTTGCGGGTGTCTATACGACATCTTGGTTGACTGTGGAATGTCGGATGTCTTTGAATGAGATTGCTGAACATTCGGAGTTAACGCTTATTTGGATACCAGGGCACTCAAATTGCCCGGGAAACCAGGTAGCAGATGAGCTGGCCAAGAATAAATCATTCATATGATGAACGGAGAACCAGATCTCTACTTAGGTTTAATAGGAACCAAATCAGGACCATCGTGTCGGTCATAACTGGACACTGGCCTGTTGGGACTCAAGCTAGAAGAATGGGTCTGGTATTCAATGACTACTGTAGAAGTTGTCATGATGAGGAGGAAGAGGAAACTGTGTTTCACTTTCTCTGTCAATGCCCTGGGCTACGAGGCATTAGGGAAAAATACCTGGGAGAACCGGTGTTTTCCTGTTTAGAGGATCTATCAAAAATAGAACTAAGATTGCTTCTTCTCTTCATTAGGAAGACGAATTGGCTCAACCTTGCAGTGACGCCATCTGAATAACTGCTCTTCGGGATGGGCATTGGCGCTGGGTATCACAAAGGGACCGCTAAAGGACCCAAGTGAGCTGTCTCTCGATGGCTGCCCATGAAACCTAACCTAACCTAACCTACCATCACCTTCGTTTTCCATTTAAACATTTATTTAACTCGCTTTGTTTTTAGCTTTAACAAACAATTGAAGTAAGCACTTTAAAACACCGAACGCAATTCTGTTTACAAATGAAGCAAACAAATTCAACTTCGATGACTCACCGAATAACGGTGAATTGCATATTACAACAACAAAATAAATTTTTGGTTGTTTTGGAGTTTTGACTACTAGATTTCAAAAACAAAAACATATTTCGTGAGTGTAAACATTTTGACTTTTGGCCAACGAAATAAAATTTCCGACCACAGTGCAGCGGCATGATAGCAAAGTCTTAACATGTAAACAAACCCTAAAACTTATTTGAAATCGCTAAATGGGCTAAAAAAAAAACCAAATATCGGAAAATAACAAAATATTTTTGCAAAAATAGCCAAAATTCGCAAAAAATTTTAATAATACAAGCAAGCCCTAAAATTTATTAAAAGTCCCTAAAACTATAAGTAATGGCAAACATTCGATGAAAATTTATAAATTAGTGGAAATTCGAAAAAAATTTGCTAACAGTGGCAAGACAGCAGAGTCTTTTATTTATTTTAAATCTTTAAAGCTGTAAAGAATCAGAAAACTTGAGAACATGGCTAAGATTCGCGAAAAATTGCAAAATTTAAAACAAGCCCTAAAACCAACTTGAGATCGCCAAATCAGTTAAAAAACAAATTATCGAAAAATAAAAATCGTTAAAAAAAAATGAGCTACGCCTTTGTAGAACAAGCAGGTGTTAAAAACTTGTGTTTGCCTGTGCTTTCGACAATTGAAAATCACACCAAAAAACACAAAACGGTGTGATTTACAGAACACCACAAAATCACACGTGTGATTTTAAAAGGACCAGTGATTTGAAATCACGTGATTTTCAGAACAGGCCTGATTAATTAAAAAAGTAATTCAATTTGCGCCAGTAAAAAAATAATAATATCAATTTAACGTTTAATTCACTTGATAAAATTTTTAATTAAAACTGATTTTATTTTGGTAAAAAGAAATTTGCTAATCTTCCTAAATAGTTTACTGAAAGTGAATTGACAATGTACGTTGAATTGAGATTTCCAAATTTTAACATTTAGCAAAACAAAAAAGATACGATACAAGAAATTTGTATATTCACTAGGGTCATCATTCGGTTAACTAGCCTCTTCTTAACCGCTAGTTAAGAAGAGGCTAGACAAGCAGCCTCTTCCTAGAGTATAAATGAAACAGGATAAAAAAACAACATTTATTCGGGTCCTTATGAGATTAAACTGGTACTCAATTATATAACCACTTTTTCTTTATAATATTCCTCTGAGGCAATAATTGCAAGTTTTTTAATTCTTTGGTCGCATCTCTCGTAATGCTCTCTGGTAGCCACCGCATTTCGTAACTGGGGTGATTAAATGTTTTAAATTGTTACCCCAAAGTAGGGATGGGCAAATTGAAAAAATATATCGATATATATCGTATCGATATTTTTTGAGAGTATCGATATATATTAATTAAAAATATTGATTTATCGATGTATCGAACGTATTAAGCTGAACTTATTACCAAATTTAAAAACTTAACATACCTATGTCAATACATATTTACATATGTACAAACATATCACACGTAATTCAAACTTTTTATTGTTTCTTTTAATTTCAAATTTACTGCCTGTCCCTCGATTTTGGACGAAGCTTTCATTCGCTTACTTCTACAATAAAAAAAAATTTAAAAAAGTAAAGAATACAAAAAAGTTTTTATTTATTCGGCATATGAAATCTAAAAAAATTAATTGGGATTATATACTGCCGGTAAACGAAACTTGTGACACATACTACACAAGTAAACTGTGCAATATTTTATTTTTAATATACAAGAACTAGGGTATTAATTCGGTTAACCGTTAACCGATTAAATACTACCCGATTAACTGAACGGTTAATTTAAAATTAGCTTTTTTCGTTTAACGATTAAGCCGGTTAATTTATGTCGATTAACCGATTAACCGATATAACGAAATTTTTAATTTAATTTTTGTAGTATTATAACATGTTTCTTTGTGTTTTTAATTACTTGTTTCGTCTCATATACAACAACTATGGGGTTAGAAAATATTTTTTTCATACAAACAAAGAAGGTGTTCAGTGATCTTTATTTTAAATAAGTGTTTGCTGTCAACGGCTGTGGGAAAAATCGCCCAAAGAAAAATGGCCCAAAAAAAGAAATGAAAAATCGCCCAAAAAAATTCCATGTAAAATTGGGCCTAAATTCATATGAAAAGTGACCTAAAATTTTTGGGCTATTTTTCGTTATCGTTGGTTGATTTTTCGTTTTTTAAAATGTTGTATGAAAAGTGGCCCATTTTTTTTGAGTTTCTCCTCTATGGTATAACAAATACCGGCTTCGCTAACTAAAGCTTCTCTGCACAGCCGGCCTTTGGCCGGGCGCAAGGATTTTCTCCTCTATGGTATAACAAACACCGGCTTCGCTAAGTAAAGCTTCTAAAATCTGCCTTGTTTCCAAATGAAAGCCGACTATGCAGAGAAGCTTTAGTTAGCGAAGCCGGTGTTTGTTATACCATAGAGGAGAAAATCCTTGCGCCCGGCCGAAGGCCGGCTGTGCAGAGAAGCTTTAGTTAGCGCAGTGTCCATGGACACTATGACACTTTTTGGAGTGTCATAACGTCCATGGACACTATGACACTGGACGTTATAACATGCCACCGGGAAAAAATTCGTTTTTGCTTTTTGGGTCATTTTTCATTTTTTTTTTTGGCCCTTTTTCGTTTCTTTTGGGCAAAATTTCATATATAACTTTTTGGGTCATTTTTCATGTTCTGTTGGGCGATTCTTCATTTGGGCGATTTTTCATTTCTTTTTTTGGGCCATTTTTCTTTGGGCGATTTTTCCCACAGCCGCTGTCAACACCTTTTTGTTTCACGTACTTTTTATATGTATGTGTTTAGTTATTTGTTTCTTCTCATATCAATCTTATAACAGAATTAACAATTAGAAGTGTTAGAAATTAAAAAAAAACAGGAAAAAGAAAACAGGCATAATGGAAGATTTTGCTTAGAGAAATCCGGGGAAAAAACAGAGAAATTAGACATTCTGTAGTACGGGTTGCTTTCAATTTATCCAACATCTGCGATAAGTGAAAGAATTTTTTCCAAATCAAGTTTTATCAAAACTAAAGAAAAGAATCTCTTAAATCCTAAACATTTTAACCAAATTATTTTTCTAAAAGATTATTTAATAAGATCTCCTTAAACAGTGTAAATAACTAATTATTTATGCACAGAAAAAATTCAAAATAGTCTCTAATCACTAAATTCATAAAATCAAGCCTATTACCAAAATATTGATTACTAAAAATTTTAAACATTTAAAATTAGGAATTTTTTTCAATAATTTAAATTTTTAATTTTAATTACAAAAACTTTCAAAAAACTTTGTAATTTCAAGCAATGTGTTAATTGATTTAATTAAATATAGCTCAGGTTTTTACCATTCCCAACAACAATTCTACAAGTTTAAATTATTTTATTTTAAGAGAAAGAATCAATTAAGATTTTTTGTTATTTAATTAATATTTAAATAAAAAATGTATTTCAAAACAACTTAAATGTTAATTAAATCAAAATTATATTATTAATTTTTTTTCATCTAAGAAAATAATTGATTTAATTATCACATTTATTAGATTTAAATATTTTCAAAAAATTTTTTTAATTGATCAAAAACTACTGAAAATATTTTATGTGTGTATTAATTAAAAATTATGTATTACATATTTATGAATTATTCTTTTGTTTCCTCGTTTTAGTTTAAGAATTGTTATGTTTGTTATGTTATTGTTTTTTTTTCGAATAAGCTCCAAATAATAAATAATTTATTCTTTTTTATTTATTGTTATTACTTGATTTATAAACAAAAGTTAATTAACCGGTTAGTCGATCAATTAAAAGACTTACCGATTACACTATGCTAGTTTAAAAAACAGACAAGCCGGGCACATAGCGTTTTAACATAATTCGGGTACGCTGAATCTAGTGGTGCCCACGGTTTTTTAAGATTGGCTCTGGTTTTCGAGATATACCGTTATTTTTAAAATGGAGGAGGTTGCACAACATATATTCGCGTAACTCAAAAACGGTTTAGTCCGCAATAAAATTTCATTTAAGAAAAATAAAACTTTTTTTCTAATATGAGTAGTCGTTATTGAAACATAGTTTTTTTTTTTGAAAAAAAAAATAATTTTTTTATCAAAATTTCGAAATTTTTGTTTTTTAAAAATTCATAAAAAATGAACAAATGCAGCTAGGCTTCTAATTTTTTGCAGACATATAAAAAACGAAGCTGCAAACAAAACAAGCCATAAATAATTTTTGATTTTATTCGCAAAAGGCGACAAATTTTAATTAATTTAAGAATTTTATAAAACGCAATATTTGTATGGGAGCCCCCCTAAGAAGTGGTGATAAGGGGCAAGTATGTCTTGAGAAACTGATAAGGACAAAAAATTAATTGAGGTCGGTTCTAAATTATATACCACTAGGGGCGACTTCTGGGCATTTATTGGACTTTTTCTTCAATATATATGAGGAATATAATTTATATGGAGCGTTTCATAGGATTTTTTTTAATTATTAAATTCTTTATTCAACATAATGTATATATCGAGCCTTTGCTGCAATAGAGTCATAACGCAATATTTTTGAGCTAATGTATTTAATGTTTTAGCTCACAGTGGAACATAGAGCCGCCTACTAGCTAATAATGTGGAGTTAATCATCATATCGCTTCTTCATATTGTGTAAAAATGTCATACAAATATCTTCTATATTCAACTCTAGAGAGAAGAATTAAATATTTAGATGCTAGAAATTAAAATTTGAGTTATGACTCTATTGCAGCAAAGAGCCGATATGGAGAATGTGCCAATGCAGAAAATTTATTTTCAATGACATTTTGACGTAAAATTTTTTAAATGCGGTTTTTGTGCCATTTACAATACAAAACAAAAGAACAAATATTCAAATTTATGCTATTCCAAAGAAATATGCATGCATTATTACCACACTTTCACTTTGCGGTAGGAATTTTGGAAAATCAACAGCTACCGATTAAAAAATTCTTAGAATTAAGAAATAAAGTAGTAAATGCTCCACATCAAACTGGGTATTGTAAAAAATTTTATAAAAGCATTGAGCGGCATGAAAATAAAAGAAGGTATGAACTCTAACTACTTTATTAAATTAGATTTATATTTCATGTCATAATTTTTTTATTTTACAGGAACTCTTAATGGACCGGACATTCGTCGTCTTATGAAGGACCATCAATTTGAGGTTGCATTGAATGATATCGAGCTATTGGCCTGGAATTGTGTGAAATTAGTAATAGAAAATGTATTAGGAAATCATCGGTCTGAAAACTGGCGAATTTTATTCAAAAATATGCTAACCGCATTTAGAAACTTAAACGCTAGAATGTCATTGAAAATACATTTTGTGCATTACCAGGCCGAAAAATTTAATGAACAATCACCAGCCGAGTCTGATGAACATGGCGAAAGATTTTACCCAGTAACAGCCAGGCTCGAACACTGGTATAGCGGCAAACAACTTGATTCGCTATTAGGGGATATTTGTTGGAATCTGCAGGAGGAAGAATAATAAATTTCTAAATAAAAATAAAAAAATGTCATCTTTTCTGAAAAAATTAAAAGTTGTAGACAGACTGTAATCACTCACAGCTTATTTGGTTTTTAACTTTGTTTTTTATACGCGTAGAACCCTAGCCTTAAATTTTGCACCTGCAGCGCCTGAGATGCCCCTAGACGGGCCAAATGTATGACCAGCGCAACTTTATTTTTCATTCCCATCAGTTGTTTCTAAGGCCTAGGATTCACTCCTAGGGGGATAAAATGTATGACCGACCTCCAATGTTTTTTGTTCTTAACATTTTCTTAAAACATAGTTGCCATATATCTCCACCCCTTAGGGGGGCTCCCATACAAATATGGCCGTTTAATGAAATTCTTAAATTTGGCCCCTGGAGCGCCAAGGATGCCCCTAGATGGGTCAAATATATGACAAACCCCACTTTATTTTTCATCTCAATCATTTATTACAAATATTGCGTTTTATGAAATTCTTAAATGAATTAAAATTTGTCGACTTTTGTGAATAAAATCAAAAGTTGCAAACAGATTTTAATCATTTATGGCTTGTTTTGTTTGGAATTTCGTTTGTTATACGTCTGCAAAAAATTAGAAGCATAGCTGCATTTTCCAATTTTTTATGAATTTTGGAAAAACAAAAATTTCGAAATTTTGTTAACAAAATAATTTTTTTTTTCCAAAAAAAAAATTTGGTTTCTAAAACGACTGTGGATATTTGAAAGAAATATTACGTTTCTTAAGTTTTTTCAATAAGCTAAAGCGTTTCTCAGTTACGCGAACATATGTTGTACAACCTCCTCCATTTTCGAAATAACGGTATATCTCAAAAACCAGAGCCAATCTTAAAAAACCGCTGGATTCAGCGTACCCGAATTATGTTAAAACGCTAGGTTCCCAGCTTGTCACGAAAAAAAGTGTCAATTTCTTGCACAGTGTTATTAACCGATTAAGCCAAAACCTCGGTTAATTAATGGAGCGATTAACCGATTAAAGCAAAAACCCGATTAAATGAATACCCTAATAAGAACATGCTCAAATAAAAAAGAAAAACAAAATATTTTTTTTTTATTATTAACATTCCAACTTTCATGAGTCTATTGCCGCTAATACGCCATAATTAAGGCGGTTCTTACCATAATTCTAGGAACCCTTTCCAGAATATTTTTTCCGCGCTTATTTTTTTGTTGTCATCTCTTAAAAAAACCGAGACAAAACTGAACTGTGTAATCTATGAAAAAGTACAATGGAAAAGCGCCTTTATTTACTTATTACTAGCTAAAAAACATAACAACGGTTAAAATCTTGAATTTTATTATTAGAGATCTTAAAAATATCGAATTCGATAGCCGTAGATAAATATCGATGTATCGATATATCGGTTTTTTAATATCGACGGTATATATCGATTATAATTTTTTTAAATATCGATATTTTGATATATCGATATTTATTACCCATCCCTACCCCAAAGCCGATCTAATCTGTTCTTAGCGGATACTATGGTAAAAAAAAAGTTTTTTATAATAAAGCCTAGTACTCTGTTCAAATTTGTGAAAAATGTTGAGAGTTTGCAACATTTGACGTTTTTAATCCTTCAAAGTATGCGACATTGTTTTGCATATGTAAACAAAGCCCACATGTATTTTACTAAAAATTATTTTTGTAAATAAATTATGTAAAAATTAAAGTAAATATGGATGAAAGACTGTTACCGGTTGTGTTATTTAAGTTTTCAGTTCTAATTTTAATATTAAGTTTAAACTTTTTTCATTTGCTTAAAATTCCACGTGAAATAAGTGCAGCTTATATTATTTCGCAGTTGTAAAAAAATGTTGCCAGAAACATTTCGCAACTTTTTCACAAATTAAACAGAGTACAACTCTATCAACATTATTTCATAGAAATTCCGCACAAGTTTTTTTCATATGAGTTTTGACAGCATTTCACGTGAAATGTTGTACAGAGTACCAGGCTTAAGAATTAAAAAAAGCCGAGAATAACGTTGTGAACGCGCAAAACCCTGTTTTTTTGCCGATTACAGTTAACATTACTCTCTTATACTGTTTAAACATCAAATCACCCAAAACGCCGTCAAAATGCGATACAAAGAGTCAGCCACTGGTAGAACTGAATATGAATTGTTTTTACACTAAAAAAATTTTTAAACTCTAAATTTGCATGTAATTTAAAATTAAAATTTCTTGATATTTTTCATAAAAGTTTTTATTATCATAATTTTTGATTATCTAAATAAAAAAATTAAAAAATAAATAATCCTGAAAAATAATAATTTTGTAACTTGAAATGTTATTCGCGGCTGTGCTTCAATTGTTGCCCGAAATGTAATCAAAGATGTAACCATTTGTTTCACAATCACTATGTATTCCTCCAAATGTTCAAGCCAAGAAAGTGTTATTCACACTCAACTTATCAAATAATTTATTTAATTTGCATAACCGTTTTATAAGCCTTAGTAAAATATCATAAATAGAGTTAAATCTTGTGGGACTTGGCCATAAAAACTTGTTCCCAAGACAGTCTATTAAAACTATTGCCAATTTGGGACTTCTGAACATATTCCATAAACATGTACACTAAGAAACTACAAAATAGTGAATCTTTCTAATACGAGATTTTTTTGTGAAATTATTTATGTCCGTAATGGCTACTAGGGTATTAATTCGGTTAACCGTTAATCGGTTAATCGATTAAGTACTACGATTAACTGACCGGTTTAAATTGGCTATTTTCGATTAACGATTAAGCCGGTTAATTTCAGTCGATTAACCGAAATAACCAAATTTTTAATTTTTTGTAGTATTATAACATAATTTTTTGTGTTTTTAATAATTTGTTTCGTCTCATATAAAAAAAGTATGACGTAACGTGATATTTGTACGACAAAATGTAAAAAATTAAATGAAGAAGGCAAATTTGTAAAAAGTTTTTTCTATATTAAAAAGTAATAAAGCAGCATTATATTCAGAAAAAAAATTTACAACAATCAACCGCAAGGATTTGAAGATATAAGCAAAAATATGCGCCGGCGTGACGGCTTTAGACTTATCATATATATTATTTCTAAAGCACTTTTTTTGTCGGTTGCAAATATCTCCCATACCACCGCATCAAATTTCTCATTTTAAAGCTTATTTCTAACACTAATGGCAAAAAATAATTAGAAATTAAAAAATTAATATTTTCATTGATAAAAATTATATTTTATATAGAACTGCATGATAATACTGTTGTCATTATGATTATATGTTTTTGTTCAACTGTGGTAATACAGGGTCGCTTAATAGTAATGCAGTTCTACATAATATACGGGCAAAAAGTTAACGATGATCATGTCATTACCCCTAACATTGTATTCAAAGAAGTATTATAAAAGCATTTAAACATATGTATGTATGTATGTAAATATGTATAATATATATTATGATTTCTAATATTTTTATACTTTTAACAAAATGTATTGAAGTTACTAAAATTTCTATTAACTATTTTCATTTTATGTTACAAAAATGACAACTAACAACTAACGACACGGGTCATCTAGTAAAGATTTATTTTCCAAGTTATCAAATTTAAATATATTTTCTCATTTTAAGTACACATGGGAATTTCCAGCGAAAAGTCTACTTTTTGTAATGCAACGCCAGAAAGCAAATAAGCTTGTATTTTAGGAGCATGTTGTTCAAAAGTTATACCTTTTATAACTTAATGTAGAGCTAGTTGCGCTTTACACAACATATAAAAAAGTAAATTTTACATATACAATTTTTGATAAAAGATTTAAATTACTTCTGGCGTTACGTTACAAAAAGGCGACTTTTCACTGGAACTTCCCATATGTATGTGTGTGTTTAGTTGTTGGTTTCTTCGCATATTTTCTCATATCAATCTTTTAGCAGAATTAACTGAAACAATTAGAAGGGTTGAAAATTTAAAAAAATTAAAACAGGACTCTTATGACATAATTGAAGATTTTATACGTTTAGAGAAATCCAGGAAAATGACTGAGAAATTAGATATTCTGTATTATGGATTACGTTCGATTTCTCCAACATCAACGATAAGTAAAAGAATTTTTTCCAAGTCAAGATTTATCAAAACTAAAGAAAAGAATCGCTTAAATCCTAAACATTTTTCTAAAAGATTATTTTTAAGGTATCCTTAAACTATTGAAATATCTAATAAAATTATCAAACTGTTTATTTTTTAATTACTACATAATATTTATGTATTAATAAAAAAATATGTATTACATATTTATGAATTCTTTTTTTGTTTGCTCGTGTTAGTTCAAGAACTGTTATATTATTGCTTTTTTTAAACAATAAACTCCAAATAATAAATAATTTATGCATTTTTATTTACTGAAATTACTTAATTTATAAAAAAAAAACTTATTAATCGGTTAACCGATCAATTACAAAATTAACCGATTATTAACAGTTAAGCCAAAACCTCGGTTAATTAATCGAACGATTAACTGATGAAAGCAAAAGCTCGATTAAATGAATACCCTAGTGGCTACTTAATCTGTGATACAACTTGTATGTTATTTATAAATGGTAAATGTATTTTATGAAAATGTATTTTATGGAAATGTATTTTGAGACCAAAGTATTTGAAATACAAAATACTTGAGCGACAGGTTTTTAAAATACAAAATACATTATGGGAATGTATTTAAAATACAAACACAAAATACGTGTTTCAAATATAAATATTTTATATACTGCCCAAACCTGTGTACATGCACTTCATCTAAGACAACTCTACGAAACTACAAATAAAAACGTTATCGATAAAAACAAAGATCGATATAAACACAAAGGAGAAAGTGGAGACTAATTGATCACTCACTCACAAGGAATGTAAAAGTAACGTGCAGAACTGCCCAGAGGTCCCACCTTTAAGGAAGCAGAATCCAAAGAAAGTAAAAAAACCTAAACGACGAAACCTAAATAACGAAATTTTAATGCGGGAACCCATCGCCGGAAGTACTGGCAAGAGTGGTAAAAAAGGCCATATACGGGCTGGTATGGTCATCAATTCTTGGCATCAAATAAACCTAATCCAAAAGCAAAACCTAAGTTTTTTTATTTATTGAAAAAATTATAGCCAAAAAACATGGGGTGACTACTTTTGCGCCATCTTGTACATAAATATGTTCCTTTCGCTCGATAGTTCGTAGTACCAAATAACGTAAAGTACTTTAAATCAATAGTAATTGTTTGTTAAATGTCGAATAATTATTTTCTGTCTTAATTTATTTATACAATAAAGTAATTTATTATTATTTACTAAGACTCACTTAGAAGAAATTTCCCGCATTAAATTCCCGGGAGAGCAGGAATTAAAATCCCGATGCAGGAATTCCGGAGAAAAAAACTCTATATTAAACAAAACTCTGGAAACATCAAGTACTTGTCAGTCTTTTGTGTCAGATATAAAAAAAAAAAAAATATTGTACGATTTTGTATTTACACTAGTCAAAAGTTGGGTGGTAAAACACGAAACAATTTTGGCCAAAATGCTCTTAAAACAATACAACAACAAAAACCATTCAAAATAACCAACTAACTGCCAGCGGCTTAAACTTTTCTGATTTTTTTTTTTATGTCGTTGAAACTTATTTTATTAATAAATAAACAAAAAAAATTTCAGTTCAAAATTGAAATAAAACGATACGATTTCCAATCAAATAATATACAGAAAAATTTAATTTCAAATGGATTAAACTTTTTACTAAATATTATGAATCAAACATGGATTTCTCCTCCAATTAATTTTTAGACATATTAAAAAGAAGTTCATATCTTTGAGAGTTACAAGTACGAACACTATATTCGGCTTTTCCAAATCTTTGATAACATCCGCTGAATTAGTAGTTAATCGTTTATTTCATAATTTGTCTCACACACAACCACATCTAAAAAGGGACCAAAATATATTCAGAAATGCCTGTAATACAATAGATATACCCCCATATTCATAAAAAATATTTTTGACTAATAAAAGGTTTATAAAACGAATTTTTTTATAAAAATTTAAAACCTGCTATTATTCTAATTTTTGTTTTTTTTTTTTTTTTTTTTTTTTTTTTTAAATGGGGGATAGAATATAACAACATTTTATTTAGTTGTTAGGTTTTTTATTAGTTAGAAATCTAAAAACAAAATAATTTTCTATTAAAAAAGTAGAATTTTCTAAGAAATTTATTTTAATCGATTAATTGACATAAATTGTTCGAGTTATTCGATATTTGAAATTGGCTCTTTTAATTATTCGATCAAATTATGGCGAAAAATTTCTTCGATTAATCGAACAATTAATTGAGTGGATACTCCAGTTCTTAACAAGGAAGGGGTGATTAACATTATGAACATTTTTGTTTTTACAAAAAGTTTGTAAATAAGTGTGTGTGTTTTGTAGTTTTCCATTTGCAGTTCAAAAAATTCAAGACTTAATATGAGGGGAATAAACCAACGCATGTTTTTAAAGCGTAAAGATTTAACATTGTTTTAGCGCGTTATAAGATTTCACATTTATAATAAATACGAATGTACCTGTGTAAAAATAAACTATCGATTTAAGAGCTGTTTGTTTATTTCGCCCGCTTAAACGAAAATTCCCACTGTACGCAACTTGTGATTTAAAAATCACTTATTGTGATAACCTCCTGTTCATCATGTTGATGTTGGTTTGAATGACACGGAATTTGTAATAAACCTTCAAGACAAGACAAGTAGTTACACATACAAATGCATATTGTATAATATTCTTATAAATATACTCAGCGGTAACTATTAAAAGACATTTTGAAGGCCTCTATTCTCCTATCCAAAAGATTAGATTCGTATGATATCCTGCCTTCAGAAGTATGTCTTCTGTAAGTTATATATTTCTTTTTGAAAGACCTTCGAAAATATTCACTACCCATTCGCTACTCCCTTTTTTAAGAAGGAAGAAAGGAAGTTGTTCAGTTTTATTAATATTTTTTAGTGACCTTCGTTGCTCCGCTCTTTTGGAAGGGAACGAATTTGGAATTATAAGTCGGGTAGAAGAGCTTGCTCTCAATGACAACCTGTGTAAAAATTTAATTAGTATGGAATGCGGCGAGAAGGGTTTGTATCTGCTAAATAAGGCCTTCTATTAGGCCTCTTTATTCATTATTTTTACCGCTGGGTATGTACAAGTATCTATGCATATTTAGATATTTATTTATTTATTTATGTACATAATTTCCCCTCACAAGGACGTAGTTGCAACTTAAAATATACAAACAATGGAAAAAGAAAATTCTATTTGTACACCCTTTACCACCACGAGTTGTAAATGGGATTATATTTAGTTCATCTTCCCATGTGTTACTCTTATTCTAACTATGTCTCATTATGTCCGCCTGCCTGTGGTTCTACACAGAAAAAAGTGTTTTATCAATTAAAAAAAAATGGTTTAAAAAGTATTTAAATTTAATTCATGTGATAATTGAATCAATTTTTTTTTTAGTTGAAAGAAAATTAAAAATTTAATTTTGATTTAATTAACATTTTAGTTGTTTTGAAATAAGTTTTCAATTAAAATTTTAATTAAATAACAAAAAATCTTAATTGACTTTTTTCGCCTAAAATAAAATAATTTAAACATGTAGAATTGTTGTTGGGAATTGTCAATATTTATTTAAATAAATTAACACATTGTTTGAAATGGCAAAGTTTTTTGATCACTTTTTTAATTAAAATTAAAAATATCATTTATTGAAAATATTTTTTCAAAATTTTAAAATTTTTAGTAATCAATGTAATCATTTTGGTAATAGGTGCAAAATCAACAAATTGTTTGCTTGATATTATGAATTTAGAACAAATTTGGTGATTGGAGAAATTTAATAATTTTTTCTGTGTATTAAAACACGCTGACTCTTTAACTACTGAAAAATAATGATTTAAATGTCAAATTGTTTCTAGTCCGCTAAAGTAGTTTTGGATTTTTTTTATAATGTATAGTTAAAAAATAATTAATTAATTAGATAAGGTTAAGTTGAGTATACACCTACACCAGTTTGGCATATCGCGCGCTCTAAATAAATAGTTTCGCCTATCCAGAAGCCCAAAACCAGATTCAATACAAGCTTTGGAACACTGTTACCTTTATAAAGTTTTTCAAATGTTTCGATTCCATTTCACTAAAGAATTACAGATTTGGTGTATTGTTCTTTTAAAACTTTTCGCTTTTAATTCAATCGAATGCTGGACATGCGGCTTAGGAGTGTTTCACTGTCTCTTCACCACATGCTCTTTATGTTGTATCGTTAGATAGTCCTATGCGAGCTAAAGGAGTTCACAGTTCCGTGTGACCCTGAATCCTATAGTAGTACTTTGTTCTTTAACTTGGCATTTACACTTGAGAGATAAAAGAGATTTTTTATTTATGAATAAAGACTGTAATAAATACAGTATTCACCGGTGGTGTAATATATTTCTTTGGTGTTATTTAAAAATTTAGTTTTACGACTTGTTTTATTGGAATAATATCATGGACTTACACTGCAATTACTTACACTAAACACATGCATTTGAGTTTAGATGTGACTTGTCAAATGGCTGCTGTTATGTGTAAATTAACACCTTCCAATGACACCCCATGTAAAAGTGATATGTGTCATTCATATAAAATGAAAGAACTAAAACTAAAGTACTCCCGGGAGTACTTTAGTGTCATTCGCTTCCTTCTAGGGTAATTTATCAAAGTTCATAAATAACGTCCACTCTTAAAAAATATAAAAAGTTCGAGATGTTGACGAAGGGTATTTAAAATTCGATACAACCGAATATAGCATTTCCACTTGTTTTGTTCTAGTTTGTTGTGCTTGATAAGTGAAAGTAAAAAAGGAAACTTTTACTTCATTCTTTCGTACAATCATTTATTATGTCTATTTTTTTTTTTTTTTTTTTTTTTTTTTTTTGCTTAACTGTGTATCTGTGCATTGAATTTGACATTGATTTTGAAATGCATTTTAAATGTTTCCAACAACTACTACAACAACAACAGAATAAATAAATAAAACATTAAGATTGTTTTGGCCATCTTCATATGACGTTGACATTACAGCAATACACCACCAGACTTACTGTTAAACATTTTCACATTTAACGCTGCTACTTTTGCTGTGGCGTTGAAACTGTTTGAAATGCAATTGACATTTTAATGGGAAAAAATGTATGAAAATAGAGAATATAAAGACGTGAATATTTTTCTTTTTTTCTCTCGTCTCTTTCTAAAATACATATTCAACTTTCAAAGTCATCACTTAAATTTGTTATCAAGTATCTGGCTTATGAATAAATAAAATTTATATTCTTCACACACGTTCGTCATACGACAAAGTACTTATAACACAATTTTCCAAATTATAATGACAAGTATACGCACACTGTTGAATTGAAAATTCAGATTTGTGGCATTTATTTCTGATTTCTGCAAATGTATTCCTAATGTTGTATTTTCAAAGAATATTCGATTGTTTTTAGAATTATGTGAATGCAAATATCTTATATCTTTCTTATGTATTTATTAAGAGGCACAAATATATTTACATATGGAGGGCTCAGAGCTAAACCGAACCAAGTCTTAAATTATAAAAAGTTTAACTCTATCTAGTTCTGAAACCGACTAAATCAAAAAGTGTTTCGTTTCTAAGGTAACGGTAAGAAACTCAAGTCAATATCTACAGAAATTAATGGGGGTTCACTTATACAAACTCAATATATTTGTTTTTTTTTTTTTTGCCTTAGTTCGATTTAGCTCTGAGGCCTCCATATTATATTCTTACATAATTAATCGGGTTATAAGAACCAACTGCCGCATTCATAAAAATATTTCGAATTTAATAACAAATTTTCTGTGAAAATTTTCCTTCATAAATGTTTGTTTAATTTAATAATCATTTATGAATACGGGGGATAGCTCTTAAATCCGTTGTAGTGAAACAGACCAGAGTCTCTGGAGGGAATCGAACACTGAACCCTTGCGCTGAAAAACTGTTTTACTACCAACCAGCGTTGCCATAATTTTCTTGAAAATAACTGCATCTTAAGAAAAAAAACTGAATTTAACTTAAAAAAACTGCACATAAAAGTAGCAAAAAAATATATATATGGGGGATTTCATGTCAAGTGACCCAACTTTTGAAATCGATGTCTCCCGACTTAGATGAAATTTGCACCAAGGCTAGTCTTATTGGATAGTAGTTTAGACACAAATTTTCAACAAGATCGGTCAAAAAGTTTCTGAGTTAGAGGGGGTCAAAAGTTGACATTTTGGCCAAACCGGTGTTCTTTCTCATCCATGTAACTTATTATCTATTGGTGTTAGCAAAATTTGTCCCAAATAAATTAGATAGCTATTTCTTCAAGCTTTCGAAAAAAAAAAATTTTTTGTTTTTTTTTTTAAATTTTTAAAATTTTTTTTTTTCAAATTTAAAACTATTTTTGTATTTTTTTTTGAAAAGGGTATTTTTTTTTTTGCTCAAAAGAAAGCTTATTTCTTTTCCTTTAATGTAGTTCTGGTCGCTTTTTGGGCCGTGAGTGGGTTATGTATAAAAAAAATTAATTTGTAAGTCAAGACGTCATATGCTAAAAAATTTAAAAATTCTCGTCTTGACTTAAAATTATTTTTTTTATACCATAACCCACTCGCGGCCCAAAAAGCGACCAGAACTACCTTAAAGGAAAAGACCTTAGCTTTCTTTTGAGCAAAAAAAATACCCTTTTCAAAAAATATTTTAAAAAATTTTAAAAATTAAGTTAAAAAAAACAAAAAAAAATTATTAAGGGATCTTATGTGATTAAGATTACATTTTTTAGATTATTTATCTATTTGTTTTTATTATTATTATTTTATATTAATTTAATTATTATTACAAATAATAAAAAAATTTAATTTGTAATATCTCTATAGAAAAAAAGAGATTTTATTCCTGGGTATTACAGTATCGAGGGAATGAAATGCTAGTTAGGTATGTTATATACCGTCGGAAAGGTTAGTTTGTCTAGTTTCTCAGCATAAACTTTATTTTTAAGATTTTCGGAACACTTACACATAAAATGGAAAAAATTCAAAATTGAAAAACCCTCGTCTTGAGTTAGAAATTATTTTCTTTATACATATCCCACTCGCATCCCACTAAGCGACCAAAACTACCTAAAAGGAAAATACATAAGCTTTCTTTTGAGCAAAAAAAAAAAAAAAAAAAATACCGTTTCCAAAAAAAATAAAAAAATAAGTTTTAAATTTAAAAAAAAAAAAAAAATTTTAAAAATTTCAAAAAATACAAAAAAAAAATTTTTCGATAGCTTGAAGTAATAGCTATCTAATTTGTTTGGGACAAATTTTGCTAACACCAATAGATAATAAGTTACATGGATGAGAAAGAACACCGGTTTGGCCAAAATGTCAACTTTTGACCCCCTCTAACTCAGAAACTTTTTGACCGATCTTGTTGAAAATTTGTGTCTAAACTACTATCCAATAAGACTAACCTTGGTGCAAATTTCATCCAAATCGGAAGACATCGATTTCAAAAGTTGGGTCGCTTGACATGAAATCCCCCATATATATAATTTTTATATACAGAAACAAATATTACATAAATTATTAACGAATATCGGTACTTTGTAGTCTAGAATCTAAAGTCTAGATGAAAGAGATTGAAATTAAGATGGCTGCACAACGAAATGTAGTCATTTGTTTTGTTTCCTAATTTAATACAAAATTAATTTTAGTTCGGGCCTCAGATTTGCAATTTGTCAAGTGAACAAACATGAAAAGATGCTGCAATAAAAATTTTACAATGTTAACTCAAATGCAACTTAAAAATTGAAACATCAAAACTCACAAAATGTAAACAGGAACATTATTAAACTTTCAAAAGAAAAGTCAAATAAACTATTTAAACGGCTTGGCAAACATGTCAAAATTGCACGTTTGTACAATCCTCATGCGTTGTTGATTGGGGTATTTGACAAACGATTCAATCATGTTTGTAGAAAAATCGAAATGTTGTATATTTTCCAACCTCTTTGGGCTACCTTGTGCTAAATTTAGTCATTTAAGTGAAAAATTTGCAGCCAAAAAGGAAACGACGAAACATAAAAATTTAAAACAATAAAAGTATTTTATTAGAATTTATTGGAAAATTATTAATTAGGTTTGGGTGGCTTATTTGTTAACGAAAAGTGCGTGTTTCCCAAGCCGACTGTGGTTTTTGTTTGACTCTTAAAGCCTGCCTCTGTTATATGAGTATGTGTGAAGCAAATTAGGTAAGATTAGGGTTAAAGAAATAAAAAATAATAAAAAAAAATTTATATTAAAACATTTTAATGCAAAAACTGCACAATTTACAAAAAAAAAAATTATTTTCTTAACAAAAAACTTTAAAACTGCCCAGTGCTTAGAAAAACTTCAAAATGCAGATAAATCTGCACATTTGGCAACGCTGCTACCAACCATCCAATCGGAGCTACCGATAAAACAAGGTGTACATAGTCCACTTTTTTTCTAATGTGAAATATGAAGTTAAATATATATATATATATATGTTCCCGAATATCCTATAAGGAGCATGGGGCCCCAAGCCCAAGCTGTGAAGTAACAGATGCTTCCAAGATATATCTATATTTATATTTGCTATTACGTTTTTATGCCACGTTGGTTTTCCACATGTGGTAAATTAAGCGCGGGTATCATCTTTGCGTAGAATACTTGCACAAAGTAGATAACTAAGCACATTACTGTCTACCTTTCGAGGCAGAACAAATACTACTCTGGTGGCAAACACTAGCACAACGAGCGAGCTATCAGTACTCTAAACTTTCCCGCTAAAGGCGTAGTTACTCATAAGTTAATGTTGCAGACATGTAAACGTTCCGCTTCACTTCAATCTTTGGTAGGAATGCAGAGAAAAACAAGTTTAAATATGAAAAAAATTAAACATTTTCTTTCTCCCTATTTAAAGCAAACATTCCATCGAATCCCACGACAAATAACAAAAGCTAAAAATTTTAAATTATATAATTTTCTTATCAAAAATTATTTTCGGGAATGAAATATTTTATTAATTAATTCATTTATTAATGATGTGCTAATAATCCCAATTTTTGCATGAAAATACTGAAATTTATTGTTGTGGGAAAGCTAGTTTCTATGCGCATTTCGCTGGTTGCTTAATTTATATGTTAAAAATTTTCATTAAAAATTGTTTTGTTGGAGAAACCCATATTTAAACATGTTTTTTTAATATGAATAAGAATATAAATTTCACAATTTTTTTTACAAACATTTTCTTCCTTTTCTCGTTTAGTTTCGATTAATTATATACATACTTTCATATACAAAACTAAACGTGACTATCAGGCCTGTTCTGAAAATCACATTTTATCAAAGTGATTTGAAACCACAAGAAAGGTGTTCTGGGCAAATTATTTTGTGATTTCAAAACGTTCAGCTACGTACACAACTTTTTAAAATCATTTTGAAATTTTTGCGACTATTGTAAGATGACCGTCATAATAAATTACTTAATAAAATATTCAATGTGCTGTTTATTAATTATTTTATGCAATAAGCTGTTTTATTTACAACAAATCATTTAAAATTAAGAAAATTCGACGACAGTACAAAAATAAAATTTGCTTTTGTGACTTCTGTTGCAATTTCAGGCTTGTTTTTTAGTTGATTTAAAGATCGCTAATTTTCTAACAGCGGCATGATAGCAAAGTCTAATATTTATAACAAATCTTAAAAGCTGTGAAGAATCACAGCAAAAAATCGCTTATATCCGCGAACATGGCTAGAATTCACGAAAAATTGCATGTAAACAAACCCTAAAACTTATTTGAAATCGCTAAATGTGCTAAAAAAAACAAAATATCGGAAAATGACAAAATATTTTTGCAAAAATAGCCAATATTCGCGAAAATATTTAATATTACAATAAGAATGGCAAAAATTCGGTAAAAATTGCTAAATTAGTGGAAACTCGCAAAAATTTGCTAACAGCGGCAAGATAGCAGAGTCTACTATTTATTATAAATCTTTAAAGCTGTAAAGAATCAGAAAACTTACAGGAACAAATCGCTTCTATCGCGAACATGGCTAAAATTCGCGAAAAATTCCAAAATTTGAAGCAAGACCTAAAACCAACTTGAGATCACAAAATCGGTTAAAAAAACAAATTATCGGAAAATAACATAAAAAGCGTTAAAAACTGAGATACGCCTTTGTAGAACAAGCGGGTGTTAAAAACTTGTGTTTGCCTGTGCTTTTGACAATTGAAAATCACATCGAAAAACACAAAAACGGTGTGATTTACAGAACACCTCAAAATCACACGTATGATTTTAAAAGCACATGTGATTTGAAATCACGTGATTTTCAGAACAGGCCCGTATATGTTTTTTGTATAGTCAAAACGACTGCAGACTGAATTTTACTCTAGGCAGAACTAGATTATCGATATTATTTAGCATTACATTATACCTTATATTATAACGGGTTATGCATAAGGTTATTCAAAGCAAATTTCGATCTACCAAGGTGAAATACCATTTGGTTTAAAGATGGATGATTATTGACTATTGAAGTCATCCGTCGTCAATGACGGTGAGTGTTAAATAGCAAACCCCTCTGAAGAGATTGTGTGGTTACAATCGAAACTAGTCTGGGCAACCTGTCCGTGAAAGCCTGGGTTCAAATCTCAGCGCAGTCAAGAATGAAAAATTATCAGTAAAATTTTAATTGATTTCATGTTGTAAAATTCCTGTCTTCATAAAAATTATTTAATGAAAATTAAATTCAATGAACTTAAGCCTAATTAAAAATATCTAGATCCTATAAATAATTAAAATATCATAAACAATATTTATGAAATAGCGAAATTTTATAAAATTTTCCCTCAAAAACAAAAATGTGTTAAATTACCTAAGAAAATATATAATAGGGGGATTCACAAGGTGTCATAAAGTCATATGTCTTAAAATAATAACATGAAAAAATACGACTGTTGTGAGCAACCCCTCATAATTTAATGTGCTATTAATTACGACAGCACAATAAACATAGCAAGCAACGTTCTATTTATTTAAGACAATTTTTGTTTACAAACCAACAACAATATTTTTAAACCATTGTAAAATGTTAGAACATTATGACAATAAACCATGATAGCACACCTTGTGAATACCCCAAATATGTCCTAAAAAATGTGAGAATTATTTCTTTTTATAAGCCACTAAACATATTTCCTATAAAGTTTTATCAAAAGCAAACAGAATGTAATAAAAATCCCTATAAAATAGAAAAATCGAATAACGTTCCCAAAACACAAAATTTATAAAAATTTCCCAGTGAAAAAAACTTAATTTTAATTAAATTTTCTTTTAAAAACTTAAGCATTAAAAACATTTTCCATTCTAATCCATTTCAAAACTCATATGCCTGGTGCACAATGATCCATTTTAACAAGAAATCACTTTTAAAATAAAATTCCTTTGTATTTATTTCGTCAACTGTCTGTCTGAATAAAATAAATAATCTTGTGATTTTACAATGAATTAGTTCTTTCCAACCGATTACCTTTCTTGAACACAAAACACACTTCGATAACACTAAATGTCAGGCTAAAATTGATTCTATACGAGTATTTAGCCAACAAGAGTGTGGTTAAAGTACATAGAATTGGATACGAAATTCACTAACTAACTGACTACAAGTCGAGTGAATAAGTGTGTGTATGTGTCGTAAGTGTACGAAATGTAAACACAAAATCGTATTTAACTGAGTATGAGTGTTCCTCATTTAACATTAATCATACGCAACGTATGACGCATATGTTTATATTATAATTGTATGTTAATTACACGTTAAATTATATATTTATAATATAAAACAGCAACATCAAAATTGTTTTTTTTTTCTCTTTTTGTTGTACTTCCTTCTTACGCATTTGGAAAGCTCTTCTTATAAATTCTTAAGATGCTGGTTGCATTCCCTCCCATCAGAACATTCACACAAAAACACATTTAAATAAATGAATTTTCTTTTTGGTAAATGAATTCTCTTTTTGCTTTCTAATTAGAAGTTGCTTCAAAAGTTTTAATTATAGTTTTAAGTCCAATTAACCAACATTACATTTTAGGAATTCTGATTTTGTTGGTCAGAATGAGTAATTTTTAATTGGAAATTTCTTATGGGTGAAGAATTTGAGTAGAAATGGTTCGTGTTGAACATTTAAAATTATTTACTTGTAGCATCTTTAGAAATGTTTTATAAACGAAAACAATTAATTTTATGAAATGAACCCTAATTAAATCAATTTTTTTTTTATTTATTTATTTAACTATCATCATTTAACATTAAAAATATTAAAATAATTATAATTTACAAGGTTTGAGGTATCACTAAAAGTATTGCAGCAAATATTGAATTTTTTTATGAGTTATGCGAAATATACAATTATGGATACTAATACTTCTTAGGTTAAAAAGATAGAAAAAATACCTAACGTACTAATAAAAATAAAAATTATAAGAAATTCTAACGTTACCCCTTTAAAAAACTTTATTCCTAAAGTCGTAAAAGAAGTTAACTTTGCAAATTTCTTAATAATTCGTAGCTTGAATTTCTGTTACGATGTTCGAAGCTTTGTGTAATTTTACTAGTTACTTTTGCAAAAAATTCTTCCTTATAGTTTTTATGTAATCGGTATATAGCGTATCGTCTTGGTAAATTGTAAATAATTTTTAAATTTTTGTTTTGTAGTATTTGCAACTTTTTCATGTGAGTTTTGGCGCATTTTGTTGACCAAATTTGGCATCCGTAAGTCATTATCGGTCTTATACACATTCTGTAAAGTAAAATCTTATTTTTGAAATTTAAGCCCGATCGGCGATTTAATAAAGGAAAATACAGTTTTAGTATAAAAAAGTTAATTTTACTATTTAATTCTTTTTATATGGAGGGGAAATTTAATTATATGTAAAAAAAAACTAGCGAAAAAAATTTCTACAATCTAGAATATTTTTTTCCAAAAAAAAAAAAAACAAAATTTGAATTTAATGGGAAAATTATTATAAAACATTGCAAAAAATATATAAAATAGAGAACGAAAGAACGGCAAAGAATTCTGATGATGGAAATGTAGTTATTCTTGAAACATGTAAATTCGATCCGAGTTCAATCCCGTGTTCAGTCAAGAATAAAATTATCAAAAAATTATAATTCATTTCATGTTGCAAATTCCTTCCTTCACTAAAAAAAATTTAATGAAAATTTAATTCTATGGCCTTATTTAAATATCAAAAACTTTAGTTAAAAGGCAACAGATTAAAAAAAATCAATTGTTATAAAATAGAGAAATTTTACAATAACTCAGTATAAAATTCGGAAATTTCGGAAACTAGAAAAACGCAACAAGGTTTCTTTAAACATAAAATGGCCAAATCTTGCGATACTTTCTTAAAAATAGTTTAAAGCTTCGTTCACAATAGGCAGCAACATTTTCACTGGCCCAATAAAAAGTGGAGCTTCCAACGAAGCAGGCTTGTAAGGGAGAAATGTAAAAGTTTCGCTTACCATATCGCTTACGGAAGACATGAATTTTATATGGCGAGTTCCCACTATGAAGCAATACATTTTTCACACAGAAGGCGCTTTATACAGCGCATATAAAAATTAGCTTTGAACTCTGTATTTGTGTTGCCGTTTTTCTTTTATATGCTCCCTTACAAACCTGCTTCGAAGTAAGGTAATGTCGTGGCTCTTAAAATTTTATATATATATATAGATATCTTTTTTTTAATTTATTAAGAATTCGTTCACTTACTTTACTGCATCTCTGTATGTCTTATTGCGTAGCACATAAATGTGTGCTTACTTTTTAAAATGTACCATTAGTGCTTCGCAAAATAGAAAATTGTTTTATTGGGGGTGTTCATAAAAGAGCAAAAAAAATTTTTTTTTGTTACCGCACACGTTTTCATTTAAGAAACCGTTTGCAAATTTTTCCCAAAACAAAATTAAGTGTTTATTTTGTTTTTTAAAACATTTTGTTAAAATTTTTATTCAAAACTAAATAAAATTATTATAAACGCCGTATTCATTTTCATACAAATTGTTGCTAAAGTAGAAGTAGACTCCACTTTCAAAAAAAATCTTTAGTTACATATGGGTATTTCCATGAGAATGTCAACCACGACTCAAAAAATAAATAGCCTTGAAACTATTTTTCGAATATGGTAGAAAGTAAAAATACACTCAAACTTTACTATGCAAAGGGGTTTACAGCTTATTACAACTTTTAAAGAGCAAAAAATAAAAGTTAAAACTGACTATCTCTTTGATTCATTTTTAGTAACTGCAATCAACAATTTTTACTTTTCTGCCGATTAAATACAGATACTGGTAACATTGGAATTATACCTTAAAATTAATGTTACAACAACAATGAACAAAATTCACGAGGAGAGACCAAATATATAGTTTGATTAGCGGTATATTTTTTGGTTTGCTTTGGGTGCTATTTAAATGTCACGTACGTGGTGCGAAAACATCATTTGTCTATGTCATTGGTATTTGATCAGTCGTAAGTGTTTCAAAATAAAGGTTCAAAGCAAGATATTTGTTGCAAAAAAATATTGACCGGAATTTTTTTTTAAATAGGTATAATAAAAATTTTATAAGCTGTTAAACGTCGTCACGTACGATATTGTATTACTATAAATTCAACTAAATGTATCATCTTATTATGTTGGTATTAGGTTGAAATTTGATCAAAAAATATTTTTTTGCAGTCTTAATGATCTAAACAAATATAATTGGTATCGGTTCATATTTGACCATAGCACTCATTCAAATACTACTCCAGAAAATAGCTTTTAATGTTGTAACTTTCTAATAAATGCTGGTATTGCCATAAAAATTGGCGAAAATAACTTTTACGACAAGTACTATGTCGTGATCAAATGTTGTGCTGGTAGGTCCAAAATTAACTATAGGTCCCATTTAAACCCCCTTCCTAAAATCGCTGAAAGGCAAGAAAATCACATATAGATGAAGATATCTGAATAATATTCGGCACAAATAACTTTTATATAACTCTTAAAGTCAAAGCATAATTCTGTTCCGGCGACCATGATTGGCGATGGGTCAAAAATAGGGACACTCAAAAATTTGTTTTTAAAATATTATGGTGTAGGGTATTATATGGCCGGGCTTGGCCGACTATACTTTCTGAATTGTTTGTTTTAAGTTTTTGTATGCATATATTTCCCAAAAATATATTTCATATCTTGTAAATACTATAAGAGAAAACTCTGTCACGTACGGTATGTCACGTACGATATTACATTTGGTTCATTATAAAACCATCCAGAAAAATGTTTTTCTTTCCAATTACGGATTATAACGGAAAAATATATGGCTTAATGCAAAAAATTTAAAAAAGGAAAAATACATCCCACAATTCGCAGATTTTCGGATTTTTTTACATTCACCCCAAAATCACTTCCGTTTTATGTCACGTACGATATACACCTATTTTGCTAGGTATTTTGGACAACAAGGTTTCGAATGTAATAATTTTTTTTTTCATATATAGTACCCCCTAAAAGAAACATAATGATTAATAAGTTTTCCAGTTACTACTATTTGCGCAAAAATTCCATCGCTCCGAAGGCGTACAAATGTCACGTACGATGACATGGAAATGCCCATATTTGTTCGAAAAATGAAAGGAAAATAAATGAAATACTTTGGGAAGAAATAAGAAATTGTTGCCAGCATTGTGCACGAGGCTTAAGTTTCTAATAAATACGAACTGAATTTTCAACAATATCGAACACAAACGTTCGTTGTGGAACATTTTCCAAAACTTTACGAAATTTTACCAATTTTGGGTGTGTGTGAACCGGTAGCAAAGTTCTATGGAGAAATAAAATTTGCCTTTGGTAGAAAAATGTCATGTTTGTGCTGTGTGAAATTATAACATTTTTGACAACCTAAAATATTGACGAAAAGAACAATTGTTTGCTGACATTTCTTAACAGAAGTCTAAAGGCCCAACCATAATATGCATAAATTAGCTTAAAGTACTGTCAAAAATTAACAAAAAGTCTGTCAAATGCATAAGAAAATTAAAAGAGACTTTAAGGTGGCCATAACGTACTTACACAAACTTAAGATTCATGTTGCATATTTGTGCAACATTTTGCTTTCTTACGAGTACTTCAAATAAAGAAGTACCAAAAATTACAGCCCTGTATTTGTTTATTTTATTTAATTTGCCAGCAACGTTATAAAAAGAAAAAAAATTGGTGATTGTTGTACAAACTTATTAATAAAAATGGAATGGAATGGAATAAAATATGTAAATTTCCACTTTTTCTATATTCTTCTTTTTTTCGTCTACATATTTCAATTTATTTTATTTTTTGTAACGACGCACAAACAGCTGATACCGTACGGAATGTGCATTCAGCTTGGTACTTTGCTTAAGCCAATGACATTTCGTCGGCTGATAATTTAATTGTCGTATGTGGATTCCGATAGTTTTGAGTAAATTGAGTTTGAACACATTTAATTTGAAAATGGCTTCATCAAATACCACATACGACAAACTCAACACTCCATATCTCGAAAACCGTATGAGGTATCGAAAAACTGATAACGCCAAATGAAAGATCAGATTGGAAAACTTAAGGAATCGACCTTAACTCAAAACCGCAAAAAATCCACAAACGACATTTAAATTATCAACCGACGATTTGACGAAACTTAACGAAAAGTTTCATTAAGTACGTTATTGTTGATCACATATGTTTTATATGTATTCGCACAGTTGCTTAAGTTGACTAAAGCTGCCTAATGCATATTATGGTTGCGCCTTAAGTCGGCAAATTTTTTGGCGGCAGCGGTTTAGCAAAAAGTATGAATGAATCAAAATGAAAAATTATCTATTACAATTTGTTATTAATTTAAATATTCTTATGTATTTGTTATTAATATAAATTTATTTTCCGCCTTCAAAATAAAGGAGGGTTTTAATTCGGCTGTATGTTGTTTTTTTTTATGTTTGTTTGGTACTGCATAACTCCGTCATTTGTGTACCGATTTTTTTGTATTTTAATAGGGCGTGTCAACAGATTGTAATTACAAATAATTTTGGAAATCAGACGGAAAATGTGTCTGTCCGGAAATTTAATTTGTGAGCTACTCCATAATTTATAAACCAATTTTCAGAATTCGCGCTTATTTTCAATATGATTAGCAAATGTGAACAAATTTTGAGGAATTTTTGGAGGTTGCACATTTGGCTTTTTCTAAATTGTTGCATTTTTTTAATTTTTGACGTTTTTCTGCGATTTTTTTTTATTCACTACTGGTTGGAATCCATAAACAGATATTTTATGCTTTTTTAAACTTTTAGGAAATTTCCTATTTTAATGAAATTTTTTAAAAATCTTCGCGAATTGCGTGTTTTAGGTAACCCAAATCCTAATAAGCTGAGTATAGCATTAATGATCTAACAAACATTATTTATCCAGTGTGTTTATTTAGATTACCTCTCAATCGAATATATTTCCATACTATTGTGATTGGTTTCTTCCAATTACTCTTATATAAGATTGTGCCTTGGCAATATAACAAAATGCTGGTAATGTAAATGTAATAAGCGTTCTGTAGTCTATAACTGAATCTATTTAATGAAAAAAAAGTCCTTTACTTTTATTAGACACTGATGTCAACATGCACAAATTAGAATAACAAAAACGTTATTAATAAAAAAGTTAAATATGTAACTATTTTTCATCTTATAACAGTTTATATAAATATGCCACACGGCTAAAAGGAAAGTTTGACTACAAAAATGAGTGTAAATATGCTTTTCGAACCGGCGGCGACTACAACTCAAAATTTAAATTCGGCGGCGGCTTAGAGGCGACTTTGAGATGCACGACCTGGGAGTGTGTCTATGATAATTAAATTTTTTTTCAGTTTTTATTTATTGAATCTTCATATATTAAACATGAACTAACAATAATTTCGTATTCATAGTTTTTACTAATGGCACATTGAGATCCCTGTGGATATTTGAGGTTTTGACGTACCAGGGAGCGTCTGTGATTATTCGCAGAAGTTTATTTTGGCGCCTTTGAATTTTTTCGATGTTAGAAGCCGAGGCAGTGCCCCATAACTGAATACCGTAGCACCAAATTGGCTTTAATATAGAGTTGCAAAGTAGAACTTTGCAATCGAGACTAAAAACAGAATTTCTTTCAGTAAGCCAATTAATTTGAATTGCTTTTAGTTTCATTTGAGTTAATTTAGATTCTATGTCATTTCCACGTTAAACGCCGATCAAGATGTATTATTTATTTTATAGGAGAGCATGTTTCCTGACGCAATGGGAATATTATATTGGCGCATTTTTGCTCATTGATCCTTATCCTCCATTTTTTTAACCACCTTTCTAGTTCAAATATGTGATCCTGTAAGTAACGAGATGCTTCTTGACGGTTTGCGTGTACGCTTAGAAAAGCTGTATCATCCGTAAATGTTGAGGTATGGGTGTAACTGTTTGTTGGCAAGTCCGAAGTATAAATTAAGTATAATAGAGGCCCCAGGAAGCTGCCTTGTGGGACTCCAGCATGATAATTGAGTGGTTGTCAAAAGTTTTATTCACCTCAACAGTGTCAAAATGTTACTTGTATGAGTACTTTGCTACCGTTTCACACACGCCCTTTAAAAGAAATAATGAAACTTTCTATAAAATACTAAAAAGAATTAAATTTTTTCTTTCAAAGTAATAAAACTCTGCCTAAACCACAGTATATACTACAAAATTTCGAGAGTGTACCATATCTGGGACCTATGGGTAATCATGATACCGGAAAAACAAAATTATGTTATAGGTTTATAATTCATATAAACAGAATCTGGGAATTTTAGTTCTCATGTTGAGCTTAATTTTTATTATAAATTTTTATATCGACTCGAATGTGTATTCTAAGTCAAATTACAATTTTATAGTTTTCATACTTTAATAGTCTTATTCCTTCAATATTTTCTATGCACTATCAGAATTTGTTTGTTTGTATATTGCTATCCTTTGGCTAGCAAAGGAGTAGATTGTGCAGAAAATTTATACAACTATTAGATACCAATAGAATGTAATGCATTTTCTGGCCCGCTACGGTCTTCGTCAGCATTCTTTGTATCTTAAAACTGGATAGTGCGTATTGTAAAATGAAAAATTATTTTTTCCCAAAAACAACTTTGATAATTTTGCAAAAAAAAATATTATATAATATATATTATTATATTATAATAATATAAAAATAGTGTTAATATATTATCAAAGTTGTTTGTGGGAATACTATTATTTATTAAAAGATTTTGTTTGTTGTGCTTAATTCCCTTTTTAAATAATTGATAAAAAGTACTGAAATTTATTGTTGGAGGATAAGCTGTTCCTATGCGCATTTCACTGGTTGCTTAGGCCAGATCATCAGGAAACGTTCTCCTAAATAATTTTAGAAAAGCCAAAGCTATCAGCAAACAAAACTACAGAGGGAATGAGAATTACCTACAAACACTCAAAAAGTCTTGTTTGCAACGATATCAAAGCTTAAACAAAATACCAAACAATAAATCAGTGTTGAGTTTTTATCTTTTTTACATTTCCCGCTACAATTAGTTAGAATTCTCCCAACATTAATTGTAGTTGTAAATGGGTAAAGAAAAAACATATTAAAAACAAAAACAAAGTGCTTTTATTGTTTTCGCAAGAAATCAAAATAAAAACAATTTGCCAGTTCAGTTTTTTATGCACGTGCACTTGCTAAAATTTATTATCAAAGTTGTTTGTGGGAATACTATTATTTATTAAAAGATTTTGTTTGTTGTGCTCCAACAATAAATTTCAGTACTTTTTATCAATTATTTAAAAAGGGAATTAAGCACAACAAACAAAATCTTTTAATAAATAATAGTATTCCCACAAACAACTTTGATAATAAATTTTAGCAAGTGCACGTGCATAAAAAACTGAACTGGCAAATTGTTTTTATTTTGATTTCTTGCGAAAACAATAAAAGCACTTTGTTTTTGTTTTTAATATGTTTTTTCTTTACCCATTTACAACTACAATTAATGTTGGGAGAATTCTAACTAATTGTAGCGGGAAATGTAAAAAAGATAAAAACTCAACACTGATTTATTGTTTGGTATTTTGTTTAAGCTTTGATATCGTTGCAAACAAGACTTTTTGAGTGTTTGTAGGTAATTCTCATTCCCTCTGTAGTTTTGTTTGCTGATAGCTTTGGCTTTTCTAAAATTATTTAGGAGAACGTTTCCTGATGATCTGGCCTAAGCAACCAGTGAAATGCGCATAGGAACAGCTTATCCTCCAACAATAAATTTCAGTACTTTTTATCAATTATTTAAAAAGGGAATTAAGCACAACAAACAAAATCTTTTAATAGTGTTAATATTTAAAAAAAAAAAACATCTATAAAAATTATGAAACATTGCAAAACTTTTCAAAAATATTAAATTTTTTTTTTTAATTTTCTACAAAAATCGTAAAATTTTAGAAAAATTCCCACAGAAATATTAAAAGTTTTGCAAAATTTCCTTCAGTAAAATCTTGCGAAATATTTTGCAGAAATAGTGAAAATTATTGAGTATGCTAAAGTGTTACAATTGTAATATAAATAAACCAAGAAAGTCTGCAAACTATCCATTACAATTTTTATATAAATAAACGAAGAAAATTTCCAAACTTTCCACCGCAAATATCGATTTTAAATAAAAACTTCTTAACAAGACATTGCCATTCAATGTTTTTCGGGTTTTTTCCGTGTACTTGATTTTATATTACTATTTTAACATTGTGTTCTTGTATCCAACAAGGATCTTTATCAAGTGACGTCCCTTATTCATCTCCTTTCCGAACGTACTTAGGCACACTGTTGTCAAACAGCATAAATTTTTTTATGTAGCCAATTTCTTTTTGGATTTTCACCTAAAAGTTCTGAATATTAATTTGCATTTTTCTTTTTTCTCTAAACTTACTAAGCTTTTTAGAACTATTACCTGAAATTGTGTTAATTCAGCTTGAGCTTTAAAAAAAAAAATAAAAAAATACATGAACCTAAAAATTATTTAACAATTTAAATGACGCACCAAAAGGCAGCAAAACATTTTATTACTATAAAAAAATGTTTTTTTTTTAACAATTTTACTTATCGATCAAACAAATTGAAATTAAAAAAAAGTAACACGTCCCTTTAATTGCACAGTAGTTTCTTTTAATTTTTAAAAAATAAATGAATAACATCTACACCAATTCCTTCCTAGTTTAACTAAAATTTCATTTTAATTAATTTAATTGTAAGTCTCTTTTAAAATTTGGAAAGTATTCGGTGCAAAACCTTGCTTAACCTAAAATTTTAAGAACATGTTAAGGGCATAATAAACCAAACAATTTGCTTGGCAAACATGTCAAAATTTTACGTTAGTACAAATATTTTGTGTTGTTAATTGGGGTGTTTGCTGTTTGGACAAACATTTGAAACAATGTTTGTAGAAATATTAAAAATTTTTAATATTTGGCAGACATGTTGGATATTTGTCAAACTTTTTGTGGTGTCTAGTGCTAAAAGTAATCATTTAAGCGAAAACTTTGCAGAGTAAAGACGTAGAAGAAGAAGCAATAAAATCATTTTTAGCCGTTAATTCTAATTTTTTAGCAGTATTGTTTGCCGCAAAACAGCTTTTTGTTAAAAGCACTCTTTACTAGAAATTATGTTTCTTTATTTTATATTTCTTCTGCGTTTTAAACAAATAGTAAGCATAATTGCCGCAGCACAAAAATGAAAAATTAATGTTTGAACGAAATATGATTGTGCTGTTTATTGGCAAACAGAAGCAAAAACAAAGTGAATGTTTGCCAAGCAATTTGTGTGGTTTATTATGCCCTTTACTAGTATCAATTCAAATAAAAACAGCCTATTCACACCTGTTATGTAAGTCTTTGTCAATGCCGAGTTCAATTTTAAATTGTTGTCATTTCGACGTTACTTTGGTATTTTATAGGAATATTGTATTAACGTCGACTAGCTGTCGAAAATCTGACGAAAAAAATTATTCCATAAACTTTTGCAATTTTCGCCTGATGGCTTAAGTTATTCAAGTGTAAAACAATTGTGGGCATTTGGCCGAAGTCTAAAATGAATTTTATATACACAAGTGTTTGGCAAAACGTTGGTGGACTAATTTAAACAATTACTAATAAAATGTGTGTTTTTAAATTTAAAATTTTTTTTATTTTAAACGTATTAAATACTCACACTTTCCGACTAACACATTTACATTTTTTCTACTTTCAGTCCAACTTTCAGCTAGCTTTCAATGAAAATTTCAAGAAAGCGATTTCATGAAAGTAAATGGTAATAACTAAGCAGTGTTGCCAATTGAAATTTTTTTTTTCGTATATATAAAGAATTTTAATATATTTTTTCAACTAAATATTAAGAACACCATGATTATAAAATTTATAAATATTATAAAACTAATAAAAATAAATATTATTTTGAACGAATGCCTGAAGTTCGACGTGAATAATTGGCTCGGAAACTCTGAAACTTGAAATAAGCAAAACAATAATAGAAGAAGAAGAGAAATTTTTGATAGAAGTTTGCCCTTTGACGGCATTTTGAAAATGAAATTTCACTTTCATTAAAATTTTCATGAAATTTTATTATCTTTTTGTGAAATTTGTGGTGATAATACTAGGGAGATCGATTCTTCGACTTTTTTCAATAACCGGTTTTCGAATATTACGAATAGTTGCTATTTTAAAAAACCCGGTTTTTGATTAAGCAATTTTTAAATAACCGGTTAACCGGTTTTAATTCGAATACTTAAAAACACCAAAATGAAATAAGTTTTTGTAATTAAACGTTAATTTGAATTAAAACGAAACAATTTGCAAAGGTAAGGAACCAACAAAATACATACGGCCATGTGCTGAAAATCGCATGACTTGAAAATCACATGCGATCTGAAAATCGACAATTTTATATAAGCATGTGCTAGAGTTCACGCGTTTTATTTTTTTTTTTTCGAAGTAGTGGTCGAAAAATAAAACATATGTTTTAGCTGTCAAATTTGAACAAAAAAAAAATAATTATTTGCATAAAAAATTCCGGCAGCTTCTATATTACGTGTTATTTCATTAAAAAAAACTGTATTTTAAAAAAGAACGTATCAGAAAACGTCTTCTAAGAGATTATTACAACCCAAGAGATATTCCTGAACAATGGTAAGTACCATAAGTACATGTTGTTGATAAATGGTTATAATTTCTTACATATTTTTTTCGAAGTTAAATAGAAACAGCTGCTCACAATCAAAACGCAAATTTAAAAGAAATTGTTAAACAACAATCAGCATTAAAACAATGTGGTTTTTTAATTTTATATTTTCTATGAAAATTTCCTCAAAAGATTATGAGTTTTTAAAATAAATGGAAAAGAAAAACATTAAATTTCCTTTTTATATGCTATTTATTGATGTTGAAAATAAATTTTAAAGGAAATTCACATGTGGATCACATTACTGTAGGCTTGTGATTTAAAATCGCCAAATTTAAGGCGATTACGAACTCCAGCACACCTTCTTTGCGATTTCAAATCGTAATCACAACTTTCTTGCAATTTACGATCTCTAGCACATAGGCGATAGATATGACTTAGATCAGACCTAACAAATATTTTACGATAAAATCCAAGAAAAGTGGGACCAGTAAATTTTTCAAGGTTTAGCTAAATTTTCAACAATTTTGTATTGATTTACTAAACTTTATTTGTAAGAAGATATTTGTATAATGTTATTTAGAAACTGTTGAAGGATATTTGATCTAGATATACGTTTTGCAAAAGCAAATAAATTATAGGAATTTTATAAAGTTATTATTTGAAATATTCTCTCAAATTTATTCTGAATGGCTTTTAATTTGTTGGTGGTTAAGCTATTTATATAAATCAACCATATTTTTTAAAAGTTGCAAACAAGATCTGTTAGCCAGGATTATCTATTTCAAATTATTTTGTTTCAGCATTATAGAAACGAATAGTGAACTGAACATTCTTTTTGTGTAAAATATTTGTCAATTCGTCGACTACAATTTAAAACATTCCATTACATTGTTTGATTTCTCAAATTTTGTTTTTTAAAATTTTTCCCATATCGTTGATTCCGGCGTAATGTTGTAGGTTTCAGCATGAAGAGATGCTAGAACTACTTAAGAGTTTTTAGTGCCTTAACGGGCATTTCGTCCTCGGCAACACAACGGGCTAATATATCGCCGAATGATTCATTTTTTGCAGCGTATTTTAATAAGGTATTATTTGTCGTCTCCTTAGAACTACATCGAACGGAGTTAAGTTTCATTTGGATCACATTAATGTCAGGCATGTATACTAATTAAAGGTGATTAATAAGTCGTGACATGGAAGAACCTTTGTAACTTATAATTTTAGGGTACTTCAAGAACCTAACTTTGTCTTTTTAATCGCGTTCGAAAAGGATCTAGAGATAACCTTCATATAAAAATATATTTAATATTTAGAATCATCTTGCACAAATTACTATTTACTTTTTAACTGCACACGTTTTTGTAGTATTTTGAATAGTTTTTGGTTTTTTTTTTTTTACAAGAACGCACGCTTTTATAAGCGATTTGTATTTTGTTTTGACATTATTCATGAAAAGTTTAAGTTTGGCCAATATTCAATTAGAAAATACTTAAATTACAACAAGAGTAAGGAAAATGTATATAAATTACACACTACTAAAATAACCGGTTTATTATACCAAAATAACCGGTTTATTCGATATTCGAAAAATGGGAATTTTAAAATAACCGACTTGGGCAAAGCTAAAATAACCGGTTAAAACCGGTCGAATAACCGTTCGATCTCCCTAGATAATACGTATACAGAAATTTCATGAAAGTACTTTCATGTGTAAATGCAGCGTAAAATTTCCATAACTCTGATTTGCGTAGTCGCAAAATTTCCTGTCGACTAAAATAGAGGCGATTCTATTCGAGGTCGACTTAAAAGCGCCTTAGAAATAGTAACCGATTATTGTCAATAGCGACTTAGAAAATACCATTATTATTTCGTTACCGCCGACTTGTCGTCAGCTCATTTTTAGTTTCCGCATATGCCAAAAAGTCGTAGTGAAGAAAAAGGAAAATGCAGGTTTGCATAAAGTTTTCTGGAAATATACCCGATAGAATTTTTTGGTATTTTTACCGCTGCTTCTGGCACACGTTTTGAAGAAAAATTTTTATTTTTGTGAACTTTAATTAATGGCCTTTGAAGTTAATAGTATTTTATTAAAAGTGAAAATTATTGTTTTGTGCCGCATACGCAACTTTTCTTAATTTATTTCTAAAAAGGAGCTTTTTGTGCTGCATACGTAAACTTACTGATGTGTATTTAGTTGTTGACATTTTATTTTGCTTTTTCTACTGTTTTTTCGCACGGCAATGAAGCGAAGCAAGAGTAAAATAAATTTCTTGTTGTCATTTTATTTTGCTATGGAGCAAAATTAATGCTTTATATCTTAGAAACCATAAAAAATTTCGAGAAACAGGTTTTGGACTTAGAAAGGGGATAATAAAAATACATTTACCTCAATCCTAAATCAATTTTTTTGTTTAAATGGTCGGTAGGTCAAACCAATAATGAGCTGACGTTATGTCGACCTCGACTTTCAAAATAGGGGTTATAATGGTTAATTTATTTATCATTAAAAATTTTAATGTTAATAAGTGACCTTTCTTTTTTATTATTATTTTTAATTGCTTAAGCTTGAGGTCTTTTTATTTATAAAATAGTATATTTATTTATTTCTCTCGATATTTCGCTAACCTTTGATTAGCATCGCCAGGAAATTAAATTTACAAAATTTACAAAATTAATAGTTTTAATAGTTTTTTGTTATTTATATAAAATTTTGTAAAGTTAATTTCCTGACGATGCTTATCAAAGGTTAGCGAAATATCGATAGAAATAAATTAATATAATATTTTATAAAAAAAAGACCTCAAGCTTAAACAATTAATAATAATTATATTAAATAATTTCTTAAAAGTTTGGTAAGGCCTATTTACGTCAGATCACTTCAGTATATTGTTGCGATTTGAATTCGCTAAGAGTCTTGCGTTTTCGTTTTGCCGAGTTTCTCTTTCGTGAGTTTAAGTCACAATCGCAATTGTAATGTCAGATGCGTGTTTCAGAACATGCCCGCACACTTCAACAAAAAACATAATTAGGCGATAGCACCAGCATTCATGAAAAGTCTTGAAAAATATCAACAGGATCGCGACAATGCGAAACTAGGAATGGGCTGATCTTACGCAACGTATATATTAACTAAATTTATAAAGTGTAATTAAAAAATAATTGACTTTTAACTGAATTAATACCATTCTCTTTTCGCCTCTTTTGGGATACCCTGAACATAATTTTCCATACCAGGAAGAAGTTGTAGGTTGGCTGAGTGAAATAATGGACCAACTCTTCTAGTTTTTTAAAGGACATGTTCAAATAGCAATGAAAGCTATCAATTGACCTCGCAATAATAAAAAAAATTTATCGTTAAGAGTTTTCCTGGTACCATATTTGCCCTACCTGTAAGTCTTGGGGGACGGACCGCTTTCTATTTATTATTAGGATCCAATTTCTGAATTAAAATTTATTTAGATCTCTACTACGGATATACAATAACTTTGGTTAAAAAATGTTTATTTCTTTAACATTTTTCACTCTGCACTGTACACTATGATTTAGCAAACCTAAATAATAAATAACACTGCCTACTTAAAGGCGGCTTATTAATTATTTAGCCAATTCAAACACCAATATTTGAAACAGGTCATTTCCTTTTCTCAACATTTTCGACCACATTTTGCCGTCAGTCAATTAATTTTCATTTGACCAGGCAATTAACTAACGCAAACTAATCTGTTTGTGTGCGTGTTCGTTTGTTAGTTTAACAACAATAAAATGAAAAATCATAATCTTAATTACACTGGATTTAATTGCCATCAATTGGAGAGCTGAAAACGGATTTGGAAGGCATAAAAGCTGAAATTGAATACTAACCTGCCTCTGAAGTATATAACTGAATTCGTTAGCTGCGTAACGATGATTTTCACTCATTTTGTATAAGAATGATGATTAGACAAAAAACGATAAAGAACAATTCAATGGAGGATGATGTCGGTGGGTGGTTAAAAGCTGGTGATAACTTTATTATAGCCTTAGACTGGCAGTCTGTCGTTGTTTTTTATTATTTAGAGATGAAGATAATATTCGATAGCACCAACAGGAAGAGAACCAAAAAGTTTACGGAAGCAGATGAACAACGAAAACAGAGCGCTTGTGAGGGGTTGTCTGTGGGTTAATCTGGGAGGATTATCAAAGAGTAGGGTGGGATGACACAGCTGGATGCCAACAAACTTGAGCGTTAAGGGGCAACAACAACTGAACAGCACACACTTTAAAATGTTATTTCTTCTTTTGTATTCTTGTTTTAATTTTTTTCTTCTTTTTTTTAAATCGAATCGAATTTAAAAGTAAAAAAGCACTTTATAACAACAATAAAGACAACAATATATATTTATTTATTATTTATCCTTTTTTGTTTTCAAAAATATGTAGATGTTGGCACTTAATTTTCTTTTATGAAAATTTGTGTAACGAGGCGGAAATTTGTTTTTTAATGGAGTCAGTGTTGAAAAAATAAAAATAATAAATGAATTAGAAAAATTTGTAAATATTAAACAGCAGACCGAAAAAATTTCTTATGATTTTTATTCTTGTTTTTTTAATAATTTTTTTTTTATTAAACAAAATTTCTGTTTCAGTAAATAGAATATCGAAATTTTTTTTTCTTTTGTTATTTAATTTTTTTTATTTTTATTTTTGTAGTTCCAAAACTTTTTGCGTTTAGTAATTCAATAACAAGAGCACCGCTTCGAAAATCGTTGGATAAGTTCGTTCGACGTTTACTTAATAACTGATTTCAAATACAGCAAAAAATTGTTGGGAAACTTCCGAAAAAAGGAGCTTTATTGTAATGTTTTTGTTGCTGTTTGCCGTGTTGTGTTTTTGTTTAACTTTTCGCTTTTACTTTGTACACACTACTAGTGTTGTTGTTGTCGTAGTCCTTAAAATCTCTTTTTCCAAAAAAAAAAAAAAAAAAAAAAAAATTGTGTTTTTGTTAAATCTTCTTTAATGATTTTAAAGAACTTTTTACACATTCTACAAAAAAAATTTAATATTATTTTCTTATTGTTTTAAATTCATTTATGCAATCATTCTGTGTTATTTTTAAATTTTTGTGATTTTTATTGTTGTTATTTGTCTGTCCTGTTTTTCTCAATTTTTTCTGATTTATTAATTTATCAATTCAACATTGCCAAAAAAAAACACACACACTCTCACTTATACACCCTCAACTTTTACTCATCCTGTGTTATCACTGGAGACTACTGCTGCTACTACAACTGTTTCAACTGCAACTTCACGTCACACAATGCGAAGTCCTCCTGTACGAGTTTGCCTGAAAATACAAACGAAAAAACTACACGCAAAGGAATCATTCTTCTTGTAGCCGGAAATGTTTTTTAAGCAATATCTTTTTTTTCAAAAGAATAAAAACAAATCTGTAAAATGGGAGAGAAGTTATGTTAAGAAAAGCTTTTTTTGGTTAAACTCTCAAAAGCTTAATAGAAACTTGAAAGTTTTTTAAAGAAAGCTTCGTTATGGAACAGGGTGTTTAATTGATTAATTAAATTTAAAAAACAATATTCTACACGTAACCGAAAACGTTAAATCGTATATTAAATGTTTTTTTTTTTAAAGCGAAATACAGCAACAGAGTATCCAATTATTTGACTTTTGGTTTTGTTCGAGTAAGGTATTAATTGATTTCTAAATTTTAATTTTGCTCGATTAATCGAATAAGAGTTTTAATATGTTCGAATAACTCAAATAATTTTATCCAAAGGAAAAAACATACATGTCTATTTGATTTGGTATATATATATACATAAATGTACTTTTTTTTTTTTTTTGTTATATTAATAAACAGAAAATCGAAAACGCAAACCGCAAGAATTTTGAAGTACTTTTTCATACACTCTTAATCCAATTCTTTATAATTTTCTTATAGAATTCCGTTTAATAGAGAAATATTTGTATTGAATTGTATTTGTATTATTACTCATACTACAAAAATCTTATTTAAAAAACGACTTTTGAATTCTTGCGTTTTGAGTTTTCGTTTTCCAGAACACCTCTGAATAAAATAAAAATATAGTGAAACAATCTATCGACATATATATATAAAAGAGTTGCATGAGTGACTGACTGACTGACTCATTCATCATCACCCAGCCCAAACCGCAGACCCTAGAAACTTGAAATTTGGACTAGCGATTGGTCACTCTCCAAATCGATCCACTAAGACGGGATTTTTCGAAATTCGAATGTTTAGGGGGTAAAAAAAGCTAAAAACGGGAAAATTCGGTAACCTTATATCTCCAAAACTAAAAGAGATGCAAAATAAATATAATACTAATCGTTGTTCTTTAGCAAAATAAGCGGACAGGTGTCTGGTACTTTTTTGAAATTCGGCCCTATTAGGGAGTAAACGGGTAAAACCTGAATTTTGGTACATTATTGACACCCCATCTATCTTTTGAATTAATCAACATAGAAACAAAGTTTATACCACATTCGAAACTTATCAAAAAAATACGAATACAAATTTGATACTTTTTCGAAATTCGAACGTTTAAGGGGTGAAAATCGTAACTATTTTTGGTACTTTGTTTTACAAAACATTTTTCTCCATTCATTGACATATTCGTAATAAATTATGGGCTGCCACTACAATACTAAAATTTCGTTACTTTTATGGGGGACAAATATAGTACCCAAAAAAGGAAATACGTGAAATTTGATATTTTTCTTTAGCTTTTTGGTTCTACTAAAGTGGCAGGTTAAAGATAGGAACTCCAGAAATGCTCCTTCGTAATTTCAAACCAACAAAACTCTGCAATGGTACGAGACTACGGGTTAAAGCTCTACAAAAAAAGCTTTCGATGCAACAGTACTGACGGGCTGTGCTCAAGGAGAATCTGTCATTATACCCCGTATACCACTTATACCAACAGATTATGAATTTAAGAGACTTCAGTTTCCTTTGAAAATATCATTCGCCATCACTATAAACAGTCTTTACGAGTAGAATTGACTTGAGTGAGGAATGCTTTTCTCATGGTCAGTATTACGTTGCTTGCTCAAGAGTTAGTTCATCAAAGCACCTATATGTTCTGACATCTGATGGAAAAACTGCTAACATTGTATACAAAGAAGTGCTGCGTTAATCTATAGCAGCATATTACGAATGTTGTT
Source organism: Pollenia amentaria (assembly GCA_943735925.1). NCBI lineage: Eukaryota > Metazoa > Arthropoda > Insecta > Diptera > Polleniidae > Pollenia > Pollenia amentaria. The sequence continues at coordinate 172,371,844 of OX031010.1, read as the reverse complement.
GGTGAAGTTGCTGGCACAGTTCAATTTAGCAACATCTTCAACAAAAATAAGGTAAGTACATATACCTAAGAGTGTTTTTTGTTTTAACTTATATATACTTCGCAGCCTATACCACTTTCAGCAAATCTACTGTGTATAACATTTATACAAAATTATTATGAGCAACAAAAATAATTCGTTATGTACTACGATTCTTAAAATAAAAAATAAAAAAATTTCGTAAAAAAAAAACATGAAAAATATGTTATTTATTTTTTACTTTAAAAATTACAGGTAACGAAGTACCGGGCGGGTATGCTAGTAAACAATAAAATAACAATTCATTTATACTACGCATACAGTTCTAAATCTTTTAAATGAAATAAATAATTAAAAATCCAAGACCCTTCTGCAAAACATACAGTTTTTAAAGCGCTAAAGAGACCGGAACAGGATTAAGCTTAAAATAAAACTATAAACAAATTAAGCACTACTTTGGTTGGACAGACCAGAAAATGATCTGAAAGCCCGCCTGCTATACTCAATACGGGAATCCAAGGCTTTCATCTGATATTTTTAAAAAAAATTTTTATCGCAGCATTTTTATGAGCGTAATTAATTTTAACTAATTTATGATTCCTGAAAATCAAGCAAAATTTAAATCTCAGTTAATTTTTTTATACACCGTATTTTTCCTGATTTTAAGAGAAGTTCTGGTTAAGATTAGAACTTAAAGTATGAAGAAACTTTTTATGCTGGATCTTTTTCAAAGTTTGTTCGATTTCAATTTCACTCATAAGCATTCGATTTACCGAACATGGCTGATCACTTTATTTTTCTTCATTTGAAAGCTTTGTAGGTTTGGGTAATGTGACGAGCTGGCCTAAGCAACCAGCGAAATGCGCATAGAAACTAGCTTTCCCACAACAATAAATTTCAGTGTTTTCATTCAAAAATTGGGATTATTAGCACATCATTAATAAATGAACTAATTAATAATAAATATTTCATTCCCGAAAATAATTTTTGATAATAAATTTGCATGTGCCCGGCAAATAAAAAACTGAAATGGCAAGCTGCTTTATTTAAGCAACTTGTTTTTTTTTAATTTTGTTTTTTTTTCTATCCTCTTACAACTACAATTCGTGTTGGAAAAAACCCAGCCAATTGTAGGGGAATGTAAGAAAGAAAAATTGACGGTTTATTGTTGTGTCTTTGTTGAAGCTTTGATATTGTTACATGCAAGACCTGAGTGTTTTAAAATTCTTATTCACTTTATGGTCTTACTTGTATAATATTTTTAGCTTTTCTAAAGTATTTGGAAAAAGTTTCCTGACGAGCTGGCCTAAGCAACCAGCGAAATGCGCATAGAAACTAGCTTTCCCACAACAATAAATTTCAGTGTTTTCATTCAAAAATTGGGATTATTAGCACATCATTAATAAATGAACTAATTAATAATAAATATTTTATTCCCGAAAATAATTTTTGATAATGTTTCTTTAACGTTTTACTATTTTGCGCCAACAATCCGTGATTTAATCTTCAACTACTATCTAAGGACACTTCGGTTTTTAAGACGAATCAAACAATACCTTAAATGTTAAAATTCATTCAGCCGTTTTGGATGGTAAGAGGCAAAAAAGAAATGAAAGGTCGGGTAAAATCAGGTTACCCACAATCTGACAATTTTTTTACAATGAACGTCAAACTCAAAATGCAAAAGGGATATTTTAGTACGACAATTCTTACGGAAGCATTAAGTAGGTAATCGTTTATTACATGATTTGTCTCACACACACTCACATCTAAAATAGGACAAAAATATGTTCAGACGTGCGAGTAACACAATAGATACAGAATATAAAAATTTCTTATTTAGTTGTTATGTTTTTTATTAGTTAGAAATCTAAAAAAAAAAAATATTTTCATATAAAAAAGTAGAATTTTTTAAGCAATTAATTTTAATCGATTAATTTTTTATTAGTTAGAAATCTAAAAAAAAAAAAATATTTAAAATAATACAATTTCTACAAACAGTGCATAGTGATAATGGGAGTCAGTTTGCGTCTAAACATTTTGCTCAAATGTGTAAGGATTATGGAATACGCCAAATTTTCAGTGGATCTTATGCACCTCAGAGTAATGCTTCTGAACGTGTCAATAGGTCAATATTAGCGGCAATTCGATCTTATGTAGTTGTGCACTACCTACGTCATGGGATGAAAATATTTGCCACATTAACCAATCCCTTCGTAGTTCTCTTCATTCTTCAATTGGAATGTCACCATTTTTTGCTTTGTTTGGTAGAAATATGATGTTGCATGGTTCAGCCTACAACATTTTAAGGAACTTAGACACTGTAAACGATGGGGAAGTGGACATTATTAACCAATCGGATCATATGAAAATTATTGCTGACTCAATACTTAAAAATTTGGAGAAGACGTATAAGAAAAGTGAACGTTCTTATAATTTCAGGGGATGTCGAAATATCGGATACGAGCCTGGTCAGGAAGTATATAGAAAGAATTTTTAACAAAGTGATTTTTCGAAACAATTTAACGCTAAATTGGCTCCAAAATATGTAAGGGCTCAAATTGAGTCGAGAGTAGGTAACTGTTTATATAAATTAACAGATTTAAGTGGAAAATTCATCGGAGTATTTCACGGAAAGGATCTTAGACAATAATGATTAATATAGCCCGGCTGTTTATGTGGGTCGTCACATAGTCCCATAGCGGCGCGGAACCTACGTTCATTGTAGCTAATAGGCAGGAGGTTCTTGATGTGACATTGGTCAGCTCGGAACACTCCGACTTGATAAGTAACTGGGCGGTCTCAGATGACTGTTCTTTTTCGGACCACAGGTATGTTGAGTTTCAATTGGGTAGACCCCCCTTGGGGGTGTGTACTTTTGTGAATAGGAGGAGAACGAGGTGGGACTATCAGGCTAGTCTACTCGCTGATTCTCTGGGCTCAGTCTCTGTCATTAGTGGCGTTACGGAGACTGAAATGGCAGTGGAATTCCTATCGGGGGCACTGCGACAGGCAACGGCACTGGCCTGTAGGCCAGTGGTTAGGAAGAAGGGGGGCAAGCCACCATGGTGGAGCCCTGAGATTGCACAGTCTCGCAGAGACTGTCGTAGGTTATTCAATATGGCTAAACGTCTGGGAAACTGGGCGGATTATAAGTCGGCATTGAATAGGTTCAAGAATTTGGTTAGATCGGCGAAACGGAATGCCTGGAGGAACTTCTGCAGTGGCGTGGAAGGATCCTCTGAGACAAACCGGTTGCGCAAAATAATGGCTTCTTGCCCGGCTGTCCCTAGCTACATTCAGAAAGCTGATGGTAGCTGGACTACGAATAGTCAGGAGACGCTGGAGGTGTTAATTGACACGCACTTTCCTGGCAATTCCCTTCCAACACCACGGAAGATCAACTGCTTATCAGAGCCTGGACCAGTGTCCATTTCTCTGTGCTATGATAGGCTCAATTGGGCGATAAGGAGTTTCGACTCCTTTAAGGCTCCTGGTCCGGACGGTATTATTCCGGCCGACCTTCAAAAGAACGCGGGGCTTCTGATTCCTTGGCTGTCCGCTATCTATACGGAATGTATTAGATTCTCGTACGTTCCCATCCGATGGACTAGATGTAGGGTTGTTTTCATTCCAAAGGGGGGTAAAACATCCCACACCGGACCTAAGGACTACAGGCCAATCAGCCTGTCGTCATTTCTTCTCAAGACCCTGGAAAGGGTCATTGATATTCATCTGAGGATGTCTATTCCTAGACATTTGCTCTCTTCATCGCAGCATGCCTACACCAAGGGCAAGTCTGTGGAGACGGCGCTCCACTCACTGGTCGGCTACATTGAGAAATCCCTTGAATTTCGGGAATACTCACTTGTGGCCTTTCTGGACATTGAGGGAGCTTTCAATAATGTCAAACCCAACTCCATCTTGGAGTCGATGAGAGAGGTTGGGGTTGACGATGCAATTTGTGGATTTATTGGTAATTTACTCGATAATAGGATCATTGAATCCACGATGGGTGCTACCGATGTTTGCAGATTTGTGCACAGGGGCACCCCGCAAGGTGGGGTTCTGTCCCCTCTACTGTGGAACCTGACGGTGAACACTTTGCTGTGCCGGTTCGACAGATTGGGGATAAGAACCGTCGCGTATGCGGATGACGTGGCGGTGGCGGTCGCGGGTAAACACCTGGACACACTGTCCCATTGTATGGAATCTGCATTGCGGATTCTAAGCTCTTGGAGCATTTCCTGTGGACTTGGTGTCAATCCACGGAAAACTGAGTTGGTACTCTTTACCAGGAAGTACAAGGTTGGCAACTTTAGGCTTCCTAGGCTGAACGGCACGGAGCTGAGGCTCTCGAACAGTGCCAAATATTTGGGCGTAATTCTCGATAGCAAACTATCATGGGAACTCAACGTTCAGACGAGGGTTGATAGGGCTATTGTGGCCTTATACACCTGCAAAAGATCCTTGGGCAGGAGCTGGGGCCTGGGCCCCAAGGGTGTCGAATGGATCTTTGAAGCGGTGGTAAAACCGATTATCTTCTATGGGGTCATAGTGTGGTGGCCTGCCATGGAAAGGGGACGGTACTGCAGGATGCTTGGGAAAGTATATAGGTTGGCTGCGCTGATGATCACGGGATCACTCCGCTCGACACCGACAAAGGCACTGTTTACTATGTTAGACTGGTTGCCGATTGATATCATGGCCGAACAACAGGCCTTGACTTCCGCTATGAGACTGGGGGCGGTGGGCCTATGGTCTTCGCGGAACTATGGTCATGCCAGGGTCACGCTTCGCGCGTCTCAGGACCTGGCGGGGCTGGACTATTGCACTCCGGAACCCTTTTTCGGTGCTTTGTTCACGGTTCATCATGGTAACTATGATGAGCTGCTCGATAACACGCGATCTTTGGAGCCGACCCTGCGGGTCTACACCGATGGTTCCAGGATGGGCGACAGAGTGGGTGGAGGTTTCTTCATCGAGGAATTGGACATCAGGGTCTCTTTTAGGCTGCCAGATGGCAGTAGTGTGCTGCAGGCGGAAATTTCTGCCATAAGGCGGGCGGCAAACTGGCTGAGGTACTATCGTATATCGAGGGATATATGTATATTTACGGACAGCAAGGCTGCCATTGCAGCTCTGGCTGGTGTCTTTACGACATCTATGTTAACAGTGGAATGCCGGATGTCTCTAAATGAGATCGCGAAACATTCCAGTGTAACGCTGGCATGGGTACCAGGACACAGTGGGCTCCTGGGCAACCATACTGCGGACAGTCTAGCCAAACAAGGCTGTCTCTTGGACGACATGTTCGTCGACGGCCTGATTGGCACTTCAATGGCCCGCTGCAGGACTCTCATCAGACGGGAATCGTACAGAAGGGCTCAGGAGAGATGGCAGGGCGAGCATACCTGTTTGATGGCCAGGACTCTATGGCCTGGCTATGACGCGGCGAGAACGCGCGTACTACTCGGTCTCGGCAGGGATCGGATAAGGACAGTGATGTCGGTCATCACGGGTCACTGGGTGATAGGGACTCATGCTAGGAGGATGGGTCTTGCGTACAATGACTACTGCAGGAGTTGTCATGATGTGGAGGAGGAGGAGACGGTGTTCACTTCCTCTGCCAATGCCCCGGACTGGCGGGCGCTAGGTTGAGGCATTTTGGGAGACCGGAATTGCCATGTCTGGACGATTTGTCCAATGCGGGACTGAAATCGATCTACCTGTTCTGCAGGGAATCGGGGTGGTTCGAGACTGCGGTGACCTCTGGGGAATAGTCTGGTGGATACTGGCTGACCCTTGTCACTGGCTGGGGGTATCACAAAGGGACCGCTATAAGGACCCAAGGGAGTCGTCTTCGTGACGGCTACCCATTTAACCTAACCTAACCTAACCTAGTCCCAAAACATTTTCTTTTTACTGGTGTTGTTGTAAATGTTTTGGTTTGTTCCGGTTGGTTCAGTACTTTCTACCTGTTTATTTTTGTACTTGATTTGAATTTGAATTCGTTAGTTTTTTTAATTTAGTTGCCTTTGGTTTTGGAAATTTATTTGGAAACTATTTTGCATGGATATATTGTTTTAATATTTTTTTTTTATTTAAAATTTCGGGTTTTCCTTGTTTAGGAAAATAAAATTTAATCGGGTAGGCAATTCTTTTGGAAATAAAATTTTGGGGTTTTTATTTGTGACTAGGAGAAGAGTTACACCCAATTTTCACGATGATTTAAAAGACATGTCTTTTTTTGTATTTCTTTTTTAAAGAAACTTCCAAAAACTTGTTAAATTTTCACCATGTTTCTTTTTTTTGCAGTCAGAGCTGATTTTTTCTTAGTTTCTTATTCGTAACAATATTTAAAATTTCGTTATTCCACATAATTTTGATATATTTTGAATTTTTTTTAAATAAAATTTTTTATATTTTAATAAGCACATGTCATTTTGAAATAAGAATAAAACAGAAATTAAAAAACACAAATAAGTGCAAAGAGGAATGTCTAAAAAGAAACACAGAAATACGATTCATGTCTTTTTTTCTTTAGTAGTCTAGATTTTGATTTTGAAGTAAACAGTTTGTAAGGAAAATAAGAAATATAAAGAAAATTATTATAATTTGAATTATTGTGGTTGATAGTTTGGTTGAATGGAAATTAAAGGAAAAAAAAAAAAATAAAATATCTTATGAAATAGAAATAAACTTATAAATAAAATACTAATAAAAGATGTCTTTGAAAGGATAAAAGATTAAAAAGATTCGAAAGTGAAAAGATAATCAGGGGTGTTCTGGAAATCGAAAACGCAAAACGCAAGAATTTTGAAGTTCTTTTTAATACACTCTTAATCCAATTTTTTATAATTTTCCAATAGAATTCTGTTCAATAGAGAAATATTTGTATTGTATTGTATTTGCATTTCTTAAACTACAAAAATCTTATTGCAAAAACGACTTTTAAATTCTTGCGTTTTGCGTTTTTGATTTCCAGAACACCCCTGATTAACTTAAAATGATATGATATTGGAAAGAATACAAGATTAAAAGGATAACTTGTGATACATATGAAAATAAAGGAAAAAGGGGAAAAATAGATAAAAATTAGTAATTATGAAATCCTTACGATAAAAAGGTTAATATAACATAAAAGACTATATTGAATACCAAAACAAATTTAAAGCCAATATCAAATAAAACAGTGACAAATGAAACATGCGAAATATATTAAATGCTAAAGAGGAATACAATTTTGAAACCAAATAAGTCAATATGATTTTTGTTTTGTGGATGAACGTAATTTAACTTAATGTTGTCTTAAATTGTTGATTAAATTTTGCTTTTCTTTTAATAATTAACTGTGTTTTTTAATAACTTGTGTGTTGTTAATTATTGAAATTATTTATTAATGTTTTTTTTTTCTTTTGTCCTTAATATTTTGAAAACGAGTTATTTTGTGTTTTCCTGTGCTTAATTTCTTTTCCTTGTATTACCTAAACATATAATCAGGTGTTTAAAATTTTAATAATGTGTTTGAAATGTTGATATGTACATATCATCGTGGGATAACAGATTGTAAGTTCTTGTTATTTAATTCTATGTTTTTGAATTTGTTGTTTTCTTTTTCTATTGTATTTTTCCTGGTTATAAATAAATAAAAAAAAACATTAACTAACTTTTAGATTATTCAGATTATTAATATTGCATGGACTCAAGTCTGAAATATTGTTTGTAAATCTTAATATTTTTATTTTTTCTTTTCTATGAAAATTTTAATAAATGAAATAACTATTATTTGAAAATTAACATACGAAAGATGGCACATTAAATTATTTAAATCGGGTTGTGAAGTGATAAGGTATAGATGGAATAAAATTTCAGTAAAATTGGGACATTTTAGGGATTATATTTTCAAATTTTGTTTAAATATAATCATGGTGGTATTTAAATACCAAAGGGGTGGGATAAAATGGGTTGGACATCTAGACCCAAACAAGTAATCAAATTAGTAAGGAAATTAGTAACGAATTGCTCTGAACCCAAAAGTTGTGTTGTTAGAAATCAATGACGTTACAAATTGTATTAGCAATAGAATTTTCAATATTTCAAAATCGCTCTTATTTAGGTAGCTCAGTAATTGTTATATGACTCTTACAGAGAGCCAAAAATTTATAGAAAAAAAGTAATAAGTAAAAAGAAATGTAAATGTTTTTGTTTTGTTAATCGTTAGGAATTGAATATTAAAAATAATCGTCTTACAAACAGCCTATGGTAGCTGGGTCTGATGTACTCATACTCGTAACAACATTAATTTTCGGGCAGTGCTACCACGACTAATAAAATTTTTACAACCAAAATTTTTGCAAAAGTTACCGAATCTGAAAAAATATAACCAAATTTGAAATGCATTTTCTTAGTTGAGAAAACATAAAAATTTATTTTAAGTTAAATTGTAAGACCAAGGTTATTTGCACTTGATAGGAAAATATTAATTACAAATTAACCCTTATGTGCGCAACAAAGTACCCGGGTACTTTTGGCGTTTTCTACACAAATGTTCTCATTGAAATTGATAATATGCATGTCTGAAACTCCTTGAGAACTAATAACTTTAAAAAAAATTGTATTTTTGCAGCCGTCTAGCTAAATGTTTTTTTTTTTTTCATTTGTGTGAGAGAGCAATTTACTCTTAAATGCGCAGCAAGGTACCCTGGTACCTGTACGTGTTTTATATGGGAATGCGGTCATTGTAGGCAAATTGTTTGAAGTTGGTAGTAGCTCTGCATAAACGTGAAGAATTTATTTTATAAAACAGAGAAACGGAAACATACTGCCTGTTCAACGATTTCGAACGTTAACGTTTGCATAGATAATATCATGTAAAACAAATTTTAAAATTTTGTTGCTGTTTTAAATGTAATTTTCTAGGCGAACGTTAACGTTCGAAATCGATGAACTGGGGGGCTACTCGCTATTGCGATGAGAATACAATTTCGATGCGAAAGCTAAATGCCAACTTGGTACTCTCTATTCCTTTCACAAAATTTTTTGAAAATTAAGCAATACTGGTAATAAAAATCAAGGATAGCGCAGATTTTCAGTAATGAAGTGGCAAAATACATATCGCTCATTTCGTGCAAGACCGTCACAACTCAAAATTTAAAACTTTACAGGAGAGCCTTTTTAAGATTCCAACCTATTATTTCTCACCTTCTCTTTCACTAAAATACAGTTATAAAATCAAATTTTTCTTTTTTGCTACAAAGAAAACCAGATGTACAAGAGGAATGCCAAACACAAACTGAAATGTGACCTTGTTGATGTTAATTGCTCAAGTTTGTTACGAGAGGTCATAGCGTCACAAGCATCTGTATTACCGTTATTTTTTCGATAATTCTCTCCGTTCTTACATCAATTTGTAGAGATTTAAGAGAAGAACATTTCTGCATTACTAACTCGAAAATGCCAAATTTTGAGTTGTGACGGTCTTGCACAAAATGAACGATATGTAAAAAAAAATTGAAATTGGAAAGTTTAAATAAAAGAAATAATGATGATTTGCGAAAAGAAAAAGATGCGCAAACGCATTAAAGTGTACCAATCACTAGATTTGCTAAAATTTTCTTTCGCATCGCAATAGAGGGTAGACCCCCTGGCCAAAACTCAATTAAAATTAAGAACAAAAGAAATTAAATTATAGTGAAGGTCTTTCAAACAGTTTGTACACATTGGACAAAAATTTAATGCTTAAAAATTGTCTGATGGCGGTATTTCTGTAAAATTAGTGTGTCGTTGAAAGAAGTAAGAACTAGAACTGTCATCTCCGATTCATTTACTACCACAAGAGGTCTTATACAGAGGGACAATTTATCCTGCAATTTTTTTACCTTTTAGTAAAAAAAAAATTTGGAATAAAAGGGCAACACTGAAGACAAAAGTCATATGCTCGTCACTTATCCAGATGATATTGGCATCATTAAAAGAGAGACATTCGAGACATAACTGTTGTAAAGAAAAGATTGTTGAATAGATTGAGAAAAATTTAGCTAAAAGGGGTCTGGGTATAAACGAGAATAAAAGATAAATATTGATTGCAACCACATATTACACACAGATATGTAAAAAGTGACGTGTGAAAAAGGCCCAAATCAGTTGCGAGGGCAGCTTTCGAAGAAAGAGACAAAAAGCGTTTTTTGGTAGTGAAGTGACAATATGTAAAAACAGGCCGGTACAATCAACACAAATTACGTGATCGAAACAAAAATAACAAAACACAAACCACGTTTAACAAAAGCATTGGTTCAACAAACGTTTTATTTTGTGCAAAAAAAATGTATTTAGTAATATTATTTTGTTTTATAATGTTATTTACTTACTTAAATATTATTTACTAGTGGTGCGGTAAACTTAAAAGTTAATTTTTCAACAGTTTTGCAATAAATCTTAACTAAATCAATTTGTGTTCATTGTATTTCGGCAAAAAAGATGGTGCAAAGAGAAATGAAAAAAGGGCAGCTTTCTAAGAAAGAGACAAAAAATCTTCCGTCTCGTGACATATCTGAGTGTAATCTGTGATTGTAACTGCAGAAAAATCAACGCAAATAATATATAGCGACGAAGTTCAAGCAGGCAGCTATAATTTCGAGATTGCAGAAGAAGCTATCAAGATCCACTGTAAATAACAGAAAATAACATCATCCTAGAAAACAAACCGAAGGATATTGCTTGCAAATAGGTGTGATTATGGACTAAGCAAAAATTTCAAAAGCACATCCATCTCCAGGAAAACGAAAACCACCTGTGATACCCGTTCCGAAACATGGGTAATTGCAAAAACCGATAAATATGTGTTCACATTTTTGAGAGAAAAATAATTCGTAAAACATATGAGCCCATATACGTTGACAAAGAGTATAGACAACGAATGAGTCATGAGATTTACACCACTGTGAACATAGTAACGATTGCGAGAGACATTCGAAAATCAATATGAAAGAAATCGTAAACGGGGAAGACCTATGCATCCCTGGTGAATCAAACTGGAGACCAAATGATTGAAGCGCATGGAGAATATTTTTAGATCGCCGAGACCAATAGCATATTGTAGTTTAATTTCAGGAAATAAATAAATATATTTTGCCAAGTATATTAATATTATACCTTTTTTTAACAACGCTTGTTTTCTACGAATTTTTCATATGGGTACGAAGGTGCGTTGCCGCGCAATATAAATTGTTTTCTTTGCCGCACACATAAGGCTTAAGACAACAAAACAAGAAATGTAATTCTTGTACATAGTAAAAAATGGCGAGAAACATAATTTAAAAGTTTTAATTTCTTTGAGACTTTTTTGATAAAAGATATTTTTATTTTATAAGAGTTAGGCCCAGAACAGACAGTGAGACGCAACTGCAGCAAAACCCTTTATAAATTATTGTTTTAAAACCAGTATCAATCGTTTCCCTGCAGCCTTAATTGTACCAGAATGTAATGTAATGATCACAACCAAATCGGGTTTCTTTGAGAATAGATGATACGCAAACACGGGTTTCCTACACGCCGGTTTTAATGCAACTGATTTCCAATGCGTTTAAAACAGGTCTCAAAATGGTCGCGTCATGTGTGGTCCCTCAAAGGAATAATTAAGTTTAGCGTGTTTTCAATAATATGCTATCATTTTTGGCTATATCTGTACCATTTTACAGTTTTCCAAAAGATTCAGCCCAAACTAAGCTATGGGCAATATTTTGCAAGCGAGTGAAATCAGTAATTTTGAATAAAGAAAAAAGTTGTGCTATACATTTCACACAAGAAGATTTTGAAAGAAACTTATAATTTGAAATGGGTAAGTTAACTAAAATTAAATTTTTGCAGTTCATTACTAAATTATTTTGAATAAGATTTAGCAATTGTCGTGCACCAAAATAATAGATAAATTAAATTATTCATGGGTTAACCACCTAAGTGATGGTGGGTTAAGTAAGCCATCAAGTGCATTAATGGAAACGTTGAGATCATATGATGTTATCTTCTTGCAATTAACTGGAAAAATTGTTGCTTAAAATCAAAATATTTGCAAAATCATTTGTTAGAAGGAAAGGAAATTGAAGTAAGTTAAGACATGAAAAAACTTTTTTTTAGATGTAGGAAGTATTTTCGAATGAGGTTACTAAATGCCGAGATTGCTGAAAATTCCAACAAGCGCAAGAGGAAACTAAATAAAATTAGAAACTAAAATTCTTGATATAACCAAAATAAGAACCTATCATTACGATATGGGCAATGTTATACTGATATTAAAAATCGATATCAGGGGTCATTTCGGTCCAAAAACCTTCGGCACCGAATGCAATTTCTAAAACACCAAACATTTTTTTTTTTTTTTTTTTTAATTTTTATTACAAAGTAAAAAAATTAAAACAAGCTTAATTAAATAACTTATACATTATTGTTGTACATTATAAACTTCAAATTGAGAGTTCGTGTTGATTTACAGAACGGAAAAATGTCTTGAACAACTTTCACCGCCCGCTCAGCGCATATATTGATGCGCTGCTGTTTAAAAATTCTTGATGGCTCCTTAACCCAGTGTCGAAGAAAACAGTTGTGAGCGTTATTAAATGTTTCCAATGACTGACTTAAAATTTCAACCAACCAAACGTCATACCATGCTTCACAAATAAATTGGTCACAAATTGGTTTAATTCAGTTCGGTAATTTGGAATAAGTATATATGCTTAAATTGCTAGTATAACACGAGAGTTCCAACGAGCATTGCTTATTGGGGGTATAGATTTAAAATGTATGTATGGAAATATGTTATTTTTTTTGTAATATCTGTATGCTTTGCCGAGCTCATACAAATATTGCATGTCATCACGCCATTTTATATTTTTAGATTCGATGCGTTCTTTATTTTGCTTGTAATTTATTTTTAAATAATCTTAAAAAATATTTGTGGGAATATCTAAGAAGTTAATATTAATAAAAATATATGTATTTTTACGTTATATTTTTGTCGCATAAATTGTAATATAAATTTTTATGGTGGGTATCCTTCCCTTGTACCGTTTTTTGGTTTCTTTTTTTGGAATGCAAGGAATCGCCATTTCATAAAAAATAACACGAAATGCAAAGACCAGCATGGCTTTCGACGTTAGAATTATGGATTTCCTGTAAAACTGAAAAAAATTATAAGCTAAAACTTCATCGCGATCGGTGCCGAACCTTTTTGAACGCTCGCGAAAAAAGAAAGGCACATTTCTTCATATTTTTTTATGCAATATCTCACTTTGATAGGTCCTTTTTGATATTTGCAAAAAAATGCAAATGGTTATATCCCTAATGTATATATTTATGTAATAAATAAAACTATGAAAAAATAACCTTAAAAAAAATCTTTTATTTTAAATAATTTAAATAGAAAAATTATAAATTGTCCCACTGTTATGTTTACACATAAATATATAAGTTTGAGAGCTAAGCATTTTTAGCCAATAAGAACACAGGTTGTGTGACGTCAGAGTTACTACATGCGCAGTAAAATAATTTTATGCCTTCCTGATGTCGTAATCTTTATTTCTATCGTTCTTGATTCTACGTAGATATCATACCAGGGATGTTAAAGTTGGCACAATTGTACTTTTTTTGGTACATTTTGACCTTCTAACGTACCGTGGTACTACCGTGACTCATTTGGTACAATTTAAAAATTTGTCATAGTTCCCCTTTTTGAATTTTTAGTATAGCAAACAAATTATTGACTCCTTTTCATTGCACTTATTTTTTATATCCTCCACTACCACTAGTGGTGCAGTTGAAAACACGCTCAGTTTTGAAAAACTCCAAAGAGAAGAACAAACTTGGCATCAAATTGCTTGAAGTTATCCTAAGCAGTTTGGGATTGAAATCCAGCAACATCGGTACAGTAGAATCAGAACTATGAATCAAAATGTGGAACCACCATAATTTTCATACAAAAACTAACATAAATGGTGGAATAATGCACGGAATGATATACAATTTTGTACGAATTCGCCTTATACGACTGAAAATCATACTCTTAATGTTCGTGAAGATCGGTCCATAATTGACCATAGGCCCCATAGAAACCCTACTCCCGTAAAACAGTTTAATACGCCTAAAACCGCAATAAATAGTACTATCATAATGAAATTCGATACGTCAGTTTTATAGGGCGAAAAATCACGCTGCAAAATTTCGTGAAGATCGGTCCATAATTTACTCTAGGCCCTATATAAACTCTACTCCCGGAAAACATTTTAGTACGCCTAAAACTGTAATCAATAACGCTATCGTAATATTTTGGTATATCACAGTTTTATATGAGTAGAAATCGCAGTGTCAAATTTCGTGAAGATCGGTCCATAATTTACCCTATGACACATATATACCCTACTCTCGGACAACAGTTCGTTGCGCCTAAAACCAAATAAAGCCCATTTTGGGAAAATAATTAAATTCGTCTAAAACCATAGCATATATATATTTTTTTTTTGAAATTCACTGTTAACGCTAAAACTAATTACACTGCTGTATTGAAATTTATTCTAATTTATTTTTTGTAATACCAGAAATCAGTTTTAAGAATATACCTGTTTAGTGTATATATACCTGTACCCTGCTTCATTTTAAAAAAGTAGTGAAGTCTAATAAAATCAATATTGCTTATAGTTGATTGTCAAACCAAAAAAAAAAAAATTGGGTTTCCAAAATTTTTTTTAAATTCCACTAAAACAAACAATTCTTACAAATTACAAACGTTACACTTTGTTTAAAACTTACTACCAATTGCAAGAAATATGGTTCTTTTTCAAACCAGCAAATTCCTGGTTAACCAACCGTTTTGGAAATTCATCAAATTTCAACCCTTAAAAATAAGCAGACGTTTTACTTGCCATGATTATACCAACACCATGTGCGGTAAACGTGAATATGTCGGCTTTGGCGTAAATGGTTCACCGATATATGTTGATCTGCCGGGATTCCCCATGCCAGCCATACGTTTTCAAGAACCTACACCCGAAATTTGTGCTCTCCGAAAGAAAGAACAGGAGGATTGGAAAAAGTTGTCGAAGGAGGAAATCAAAAGGTTGTATCGTTATAGTTTCTGTAGCACATTTTCTGAGATGCAGGCTCCCACAGGGGAATGGAAATTACATTTGGGTGTTGGTTTATGGGCGTGTACGATTGGTTTGCTCTTAACTTGCGCCATTAATGTTTTCCATCAAGATCTGCCGGTTACATTTGAGGAGGATAGACGTCAAGCTCAGCTAAAAAGAATAATTGCCCTGGAAATGAATCCCATAACTGGCTTAAGCTCAAAGTGGGACTATGAAATTGGTGATTGGAAGTAGAAAGAAGATTGTTTTGTGATTTTTTATTATTTTGTGTTATTAATAAATTTTTGTATTAGTTTTGATTTTCTTTTAAATTAGACAAAGCTTTGATCAACATATGGCATTTTATGCTAAATATATCCATTTCTACCTTTCTGGATGATTTTAGTCTTATTCAGGTATGTGATGGAAATCGATTTTGAAAACGAAACGATTTAAAACCGATAATATCATTTTCAGTATCTCTAAAAATGTATCTCTTATACATTCTCCTCTTATTTTGTGTATATATCTTTTTAAATTTAATAATTTATGTGTTAATTAAACACTTTTTTTGGACAAAAAATTAAGACCTCAATTCAGAAATGGATTTCAAAATCGCTCGAAATACATCACACCTTTTAAAAACGATCATTTTGAATTCGATCGATTTCCATCATATACCTAAGTGTTCCTCAATATATACATGCATATACTCGTAATAAATATAAGAGATATTATGAGTTTGGCACTGTAGTCTGAGTATAAGACTTTTTTATACAATAGTTAGAATGGATTTCATATAATCGAGTACAAAATGCTTGATTCAAGTACGGATTTTTCAAGTTTTTCGTACTTTAAATAATCCGAAAACGGGATTGTCTTAAATTAAAGTGAGATAAAAATTAATATCAAGCTGTACTTGATTCAAGGTGCCTATTATGAACTTAATTCGATTTTCGACAGCAGTCGAATTAGTTGATCGAACGAATTTTCATTTGGTATTATGGCACACATTCGATAAAAAAGTACTATTGTGATTTAGTTTATTCACAGTAGAACATTTTCTATCAGCCGTCACTTTAAATAAAAAATTTTTGTTAACAAATTTAAAAAATAAAACTAATATAAATCATGACTACGACGGAATTATGGTACGATGATTCATCTGATGAAGATGAACGCTTACTGAAACTGGCCTGTACTTGTAGCCTGAACTTTTGTAAAAATTCCTTTTGCCAACAAAGGATTTTGTTCCATAAGGGAAACAAGCTTTTCCAACTGCTGCTTACTACTGTCGACTATAGACTTGCATAAAATAACCAAAAATAATTAAGAATGTGGAATTTGCACACCAAATAAATTAACAAAAACTTACATATTCAACATTTTTTTTTTTTAATTATTTACACCGTCGAAAGCAAATTTGTTTTCGTTGAAAAACTCGATGCACAACGAAATTTTCGACAGTGCTGCCAACTCATAATACCAAATTAACATTCGATAGTCGATGTTCGATAGCCAGCGAAAATCGTTTATCGAATGTAACTCATAATAGGGGCCCAAGATTTTTTAAGTTGGCTTAATGCCGAATTCATACTTAAAATAACACAAAAATTAATTCATTCTCCTTAACACTTACCGCGAAGAGAACCGGAGAGTGGGAATATGTACCCTTATCGTTGTTGGCGTTTTCATAGGCGACAACAAATAGGACACTGTTTACAAATCTAATACATATGTCGTTTTCATTCAGACCTGTTCTGAAAATCACTTCCATTTAAATCACGTCTTTTCAAATCACATGTGCCTTTTAAAATAACACGTGTAAAATGTTGGTGTTCAGTTTTTGTGTGTTTCGGAGTGATTTTCAATTACCGAAAGCACACAAAGAAACACAAATACGGTAAGATTATCTTTAAAAATTGATTTCTAAAGCGCCCTAGAGACGATCTAATAAACTCATCAATCACATAGTTGTGAGCGTGCAGTCGTTCTTTTTCGGCTACACATACGCGTTGTCGGCAATGCTTTATGAGAATCAAAAACATAGTATACAACTAGTATGCCGACTCTTTGACAGGTACATAACTCAACTGTCAGTGGTACATATTTTATGTTTTTATTAGTAAGTTTTTTTTTCAAATGTATTGGTGTATAAAACTATTTCCACCACTAAACATAGTTGCATAAAATCGTATAGAATGTGGCAACAATTTTTTCCAAAATAAAATTTTCTTAGTTCAGTAAATTTTCAATTTATTGAATGCTGGCTGCATTTATAAACTTTTAAAAACAATGTTTTTAAAATTTTTATTCTGCAATATCGGAAAATATTTAAATAATTTATGATTTCAAATATTATTTTCATACCACAAAATGCTACTCTGCTGGCTTTAATAATATTAACAACAGAAAAAATTTAGTGTCAAAAAAAATTATTTAAAAATTTTTAGTTTGTGAAAAATAAAAACATTTTGCAAAAGCAAATTAGCAAAATGTATTGAAAAAATTATTAATTATGTGTTTGTGTCATAAAATTAAACAAAAAGTGTTATATTGTGAAAACTTTTAAATAGAAAAATTTCAAATTTTGTTTTGTTTTTGTTGTTGTTATGTGTGTTAAATTCACACAGAACGTTATAAAAAAAAGAGAACGTTTTTACCAGTCGGCATACTAGTTCTATACTATGATCAAAAAGTTTTGATTTTTTTATTTGATGGCTGATTATTTGATAGTCTCCTGTTCAAGGTTGCCAATTTAGCCATTTTCCGGCTAGATCTGGCGATTTTTTTTCATCCAGCCATAAAAAATGGCTAGATTTTATCTCGCCGGAAGATATAGCCATTTTTTCATCATAGCCATTTTTTATTTTTATTTTGGTAATATTTTTATAACTACTTTTTGGCATTTTTATGCTTTCCACCACCACTAGTGGTGAATGAGAGTATACTAAGTTTGTCATTCCGTGTGAAACTTTTTTATTATACATCTAAGACCCCATAAAGTACATATATTCTGGCTCCTTCAGTAAATCTAAGTCGATTTAGCCATGTCCGTCTGTCTGTCCGTCAATGAAAACACGCTCAGTTTCAAAAAACGCCAAAGAGAAGAACAAACTTGGTCTCAAATTGCTTGAAGTTATCCTTAGCAGTTTGGGATTGAATTCCAGCAACACCGGTTCAGTAGGATCAGAACTATTAATCAAAATGTGGAACCACCACCCTAAAAATATTGATACAAAAACTAAGATAAATGGTGGAATAATGCACGGAATGACATAAAACTTTGCAGTCGCTTTATACGACTGTAAATCATACTGTTAAATTTCGTGAAGATCGTTCCATAATTGACCATATGCCCCATATAAACCCTTCTCGCGGAAAACAGTTTAGTACGCCTAAAACCGCAATAAATAACGCTATCATACTAAAGTTTGGTACGTCACAGTTTTATAGGACCAGAAATCACACTGTAAATTTTTTTGAAGATCGGTCCATAATTCACACTAGGTGCCATATAAACCCTACTCCCGAAAATCAGCTTAGTATTGCTGTTCAAAAATATTTAGTTCCTGGGTCAAATAACGAAGTTTTTTAATAATTTTAAAAATCTAGCCATTTCTAGCTATTTTTGTTTTCAATTCTAGCCTTTTTTTGAACTGTCGGGATGGCAGCCTTGCTCCTGTTGTGATTGACAAAAAAATTTTTTGGTTTGTGTTTATTGTCATGTAAAATTGTACATTAATATCATGGCCCAATTAGTAGGTCTGCTCGAAAAGCAAGCTGATTTTTTGTAGAGTTGTGTTTTTATCGTGGAATTGTTTTTGTAGCAATTTTTTTGCCATCTGGTCCATTTTCTACACAAACTAATGCATTGGGCTGTGACATCTAAACATATTTTACACAATCAAAATGCGTGTTGTTTTTTCTATTGTTACATTGTAGTAGTTTTGCGTAGAGCTACTAATTGGGCCATGATTAATATTTTGTTTTTTACAAAATACAATTGTTGACTGTCGTGTTAATTTGTACGTCTCCGAAAAAGCCTGAAATAAACAACGCTAACACATATGAACTAAATGATTGGCTTATTTGATAGTCTCAAGGGTTTTTAATACATTCTCCTCTTTTTTTGTATATATTCTTTTAAATATGTTGTTAAATATCGTCACCTTAAATGCAAACTGATATAACTATATTTTTATTTTTTTTTTTTTTAAGGAAAAGCAAAAAACTTTACAAATCAAATCGAATGCAGTTGGTGCAGACAATATTCACCCTAAGTTTATTAAATTAATGCTGCCTCTTCTATTACCATACATAACTCATCTGTATAATGCTATCATTACTACAAGCTCTTACCCGGCCAAATGGAAACATGCAAAAATAATACCGGTTCCAAAGCAAAATTCAGAATTTAGACCAATTGCTATATTGCCATATCTTTCTAAAGTCCTTGAGAGACTACTACAACTTACAGCTTTTTTGAATCAACACCGACTACTCTCTGATTACCAATCAGGTTTTCGCCCAAAGCATAGTTGTGTAACCGCTCTTCTTAATGTTACTGAGGACATACGACGGCATATTGATGATGGTTTTGTGGACTTTTTAATACTTCTGGATCACTCAAAAGCATTCGATACAGTGGACCACAATATATTATGTTTCAAACTTAAGAATATGTTTAATTTTTCAAATACCTCATGTAAATTAATGTTTTCATACCTTGCAAATCGCACCCAATCTGTATGCATGAATAAGCACTCGTCTAATTCTTTATCTGTAAAGAGAGGTGTTCCTCAGGGATCAATATTGGGACCCCTTCTATTCGCTTTGTACGTTAATGATCTTCCTTTACAGTTGAGGCACTGCAAAATACATATGTATGCTGATGATGTGCAGGTCTACTTAAATAGCACTGTGCAGTCAATTGATGAATCAATTGTGAAAATTAATGATGATTTAAATCGAATTCATCATTGGGCTTCGGGAAATGGGCTAAGCCTTAATCCTGGTAAATCTAAATGCGTGGTAATCCATAAAAGAACCCTTAATCTAAATCGAGATTTTAATGTATTTCTAAACAACCAGAAGATTGAAATTGTTACTTCGGTAAAAAATCTTGGCATAATTATTAATGACACTATTTCATGGTGCAATCATGTAAATAGAATTGTCGGCAGGATATATGGCATGCTACGAACATTATGGTCAACACATTATTTTACACCACTAAAAACAAGAATTCTTATTGCGAAGGCTTATCTAATGCTTTGCTTACTTTATGGCTGTGAAATATTTGCCAACTGCGACTCGACCAGCATGGGGAAACTTAATAAGGTATACAATAATATTATTAGATATGTTTATGGTCTGAAAAAGTATGACAGTATTTCTTCGCATGAAACTAAACTTTACTGTGTTACTTTTGAAAATTTTCTTAAAATTAGAAGCCTCATTTGTATACATAAAATTACATATGTTAATGTACCCGCCTACCTTTATGAACGAATTTCATTCACAAGATCAAATAGAGGAAATAAGATAATTCCTTTGAGATACCGTACTCTTGTCTCTTCCTGGCATTTTTTCACCGGAACTATCAGACTTTGGAACTCATTACCTCACAACATTCAGCAAAATAGTAACGCATTCAAGTTTAAAAAAGAAATTTTAAAATTATATTCTACAACTTAACTTTGTTATTTTTAATGTATTTAGACAAAGATTCTGCATTTTAATTCTTGAATTTCGTATCACTTTTGAATAATAATCTCTAAATTAATTAATTTATAAGTATTTATATGTGAACTCTCTAGATTTATTTATCATCAACATGTTTATTCTAATTAAAATGTCTATGCTGTAATAATAAGATCTAATCTTGTTGCATAGAAAAGACATAAATAAATAAATAAATAAAATAAATAAATCAATAATAACAAGATGTACTTAACGTTTTAATTTCTTTAATAAGGTTGCCACTTTTGATCGCAGAGATCTAAAATTTTTTGTGAACATGTAGTTCAATAAAACGAGCCAAAATCAATCAAAAACTCTTTTTTGAATTGTTGTGTAGTTACGTCCGTTTGAATTTAAGGTGACGATATGTTATATGAACTGTCCCTAGAGTGAAGCGAACTGACACTAAATTAGTCCCGTGATAGGTTTTTTGGTGGCAGAGACCGGTCCTAGTTCTAACACTTTATATGAATGGGACCTATCACTTTTACGTGGGATTGGCACCATTTGACGAGTCACACATCTATTCTCAATAAACGTGTTTAGTGTTAGTTACTACAATACTAGTACTTGGTATTTTTCCAATAATAAAGTCCTAAAATTCATTTTAAAAAATTTTTTAAATAGTCCCAAAAAAATGTATCACACTACCGGTGAAGATTGAACCTGTTACAAAAATGGTCCTAATAAATAAATAAAAAAAGCATTTGCATATATAAAAAAATTATTAAAACAAAATTAACACAAAATTAAAAAATCTACCTTTTTGTTCTTACTTAAGATGCCAGTTTAATGATTAGTTTTCCTTTCACATGTCATTAGTTATTTCTTTTTGTTCTTATTGTATTCTCACAAATCCCAGGAACAGTTCTGATTCTGAATTCAATTGACGCAAATTTCCCGCAGGGGTGTTTTAAACAAATATTGAGAATATATCTAGTTCAGAAATTATTTTCGCTGGAAATTTATCACACCTAAAGACGACCGTTTTAAAATCGATCGATTTTCATCACATACCTGGATGTTTCTCTTCTTAGTGTTGTTGTTGTTTCTACAACAACATTTTACAAACCCACGCGCATGCATGCACGCATATTTTTGAACACAAAAATATCACACATATGATTTTAAAAAGCACATGTGATTTGAAATCACGCGATTTGAATAAAAGTGATTTTCCGAACAGGCCTGATATTTTAAGAAATTCCGATATTGGTTTTAGAAGGTAATCCCATTTTGGATTGTTCTAAGCACTGTCGTAATTAAATTTTTAAGTACGAGTATCTACATATGGTCCAAAAAGAACTACCTAGTCGAAACCAACGGCAGTAATAGATTTCAAATACACGCACGTGCTAAATGTTTATAGTAAAAACATTGTATGTGTCAATGATGAATCAGTGCCCGTGTTCTGTAACTTCCGCGGCGAGAAACTTTTCGATTGAAATGTGAGAAATGAAACAAAAATGCCATAAATTGAAACAAACAGCTGTTTTTCTCACTTAACTGCGTCTGTAACATTTTTGGCGAGTAATAGCTGTCACGTAAGGAAATTTCTCGCCAATATACTGAAAAACTGTGTCTGTAAAATTTTTGTGAGAAAGTTCCCGCTTTGAACTGTCAAATAAACTCACGCATAAAAACGGGGTGAGAAAAAATTTTAACACCAAAAAATAAAAAAAAATGCCAAATGCAATGAATATTAACACGGAAGAGATAACTAATTTGTTTTTGAGTGATTTTTTTCATTGTTTAATTATTTTGCTTTTAAAGATATACGAATGTTTTCAAAGCTATTTTTTAGACAAGCTATAGCCGACGGTTGTATTTTCGCCGCCGTCATTGAAATTTTTTAAATTTTAACAATTTTGGCCGCCGTCAACGATATGTGTTACTGGCGTTCTCAACGTCTGCAAGTTCACATCGGCTCCAAGTGGAATATTATGACATTTATAACGTAACGACGTAATCCCTTTTGATAGTTTTCGCATTGAGTTACAGGCACACTTTTTTCTCACTTTTCGAGAAACGATGGAATATTTTGTTTCACATCTTTTCGATGCGAGAAGTTCTCACCAAAGTTACAGAACATGGGTACAGAACAGATTCACTGGTGATATTTCTTACAGGGATAATGCATAATTTTTAGTATAAGACACTTGTAGTTTGCCTATAAGATAATCTGGGGGCTGATTCTGGTAGTCGTGATTGAATAATTTTTCGATTCGAAAGCCATTTTATTTACATATATTTCTTTCAGTCGAATCGAAATTATTTTTTCAGCATTTATTGGAGTTTTCACAAAACGGAAAAAATTATTTCGATTCGTTCAGTATCAACTGAAAGAATTAGAAATAAAGTGCTTTCGAATCGAAAAAGTATTCGATCATGACTGCCAGAATTAAAGCTTATGATAATTTTAATTAAAAATAAAAAAGTAATTGACAATAATTAAATAAAAATTGACTAAAAATATATATACTTATATATATTATCACGTTCAGCAGGACGCTTTGATTTTTGTTTAAGATAATTTTTAACATTAGCTGGGATTAATTTCCATTTTTGTTGTAATTACCCCCTAAAATTGTATTTGTTGCCGTAGCGATGCCACCTGCATTATTTCACCATATTAGTAGGTTAGCAACTGCTTTACTGGCACTACCATTTTCGAACGCAACTGTCAAGCGAGAATTCTCGATGTTTAGTATTATAAAAAATAAAATAAGAAATCAAATGGCAACTTCAACAGTTGAATCAATTTTTTTGTATAAGTTTTAATATACTTACATACATACATATGTAAAAAATGAAATAAAATGATATGTAGCTTAAAAAAATATTTAAAAAATTATTCTTTTTTTGGGGTTTTTTAATTTTTTCTCATTGCAAATTTAGGGGGTATTTTTTTGATTTGGGGTTATTTCTTAAAATTTACTTGGCAACACTGGTGTGTAGCAAGGCGAATCCATACAAGGTGCTCTTACTTTGAAAACGGATACAACACTGTAAAATACTTTAACATTGTGTCAAAATAATACAACACTGTAGTAAACAATTGAAACAATCATTTTATTATATTTTTAATTCTAAATTGTGTGTTTTGAAATGTAATAATTTAAATTTCATAATTCTAAGTGAAAATTATAGAATTTAATAAAGATTCCCCAGAAAAACCAGAACGGTATACCATTTTGACACATGTTAAGTTATCAGCTGTTGTTTACGTAGCAAGCCATGTATAAGACAATAGTCTTAGTATAAAACAGTATAAGACATGTAAGACTATACATATCAAAATTGAGCTATGTGCATAAACCTTTACTTTAAATACTTAACTGCGTATATCGATCGAAATTTTTATTTAAATTGTGTTAAATTTGGATCGATATCGAATGTCGTACTTTGCCCCCAGTATTCTAAGCAGGGTACGTAATAGCCAAGGCCAAATTATTACAGATAATCTCGGTACTGCAACAAGTACAACTCGTACAAAAACCACAGACAATTTGTTTTTGTAAAATCATTGTACAATGTCGAAAACACAAACAAAGATAATAAATACAATGTTGACATCCAAGAATTATAAAGCTAAAAAAAAGTTATCAGCAGTGCTTTTAACCAATTTTTCGTCGACCGGTGATTATAATCACCAGCACTCATACTCTTGTTTTTTGTGGCAATGTATTTTTCCTGTCAGTTACTTCAAATCTTATTTCGTTATTATATTGTCAGTTTACTTGGTGAGGCGATAAATGGGTTAATACCACCTGCAATGAATTCGCCTTAGTAATAGTTATTCCCTTTTTCATAAATTTCAAATGATAACAGATATTTTTTGATTTAAAATTTGTTGAGCAAAAACAAAAAAGATTGAATAAAAGTTTCTTTCTAAAGAAATATACATTTTATTTGTTTTTATTTTATAAATTTTCAAAATAACAGTTATTTTCTGTCCCTGATTCTGAGTATAGCCTGATAATTATATCGAGGCATAACCGCAAAAAAGCTTAAGCCACATCATTTTAAATTTTCGTTTTTTTTAATAAATTTATTTATTGGCAACACTTTCATCATCTCCTTAAATCTCATGATCACAGAAGGTACCGTTTCGATTTTAAATCAAAGCAATTTAAGTTTAAGCGCCAATTTTTATACAAATTTTTTTTGAAATATAACAAAAAAATAACCTGCTCCTGTAAAATTTTGTTTTTGTCGCTTGACCTTTTTTTTGCGGGAATGACTCGATATGTAAAATAAAATTGTAGTCGAATAATGGTCAGAGTTTTATTTTCAGTGTAAAAGATGGCTGTACAAGACAGTAGTTTAAGGAAGTAAAGTACAGGCAGAGTAAAGACATGTTTAAATATGGTCACCTCCAACAAAACTATTTTTAGACAAAATTTAAAACATATTATGTTTAAATTTAACCATATTATTGTCACCGACAACCATATTATTGTTTAAATAGCCATCCATCAAGAAGCCACAACCATATTATGGTTGCTCCTATAAATGTTATGGTTTAATATGACAATAATTTGTTTTTAAATTAACAATAGTATTTTTCTCTTCTCCAAGAGCAACATGCTATGATTGAAAACCAACCATGCTATTATAAGGGTTAAACATATTTTAGTTATTATTAACCAAAACATGTTCGGAGGCAACCATAATGTGGTTGTGCCTTCTTTATGGAGGACACATATAACCATAATATGGTTAAATTAACCATAATATGTTTACAATTTTCTTTAAAAATAGTTTTGTTGGAGGTGACCATATTTAAACATAGTTTTTCTCTGGGTGTAGTAGATATATTCACCTTGATTTTCTGTACATAACTTTAATATAATTTATTTTTTTACTCCAAATTTAGAAATTTTTGAATTAAATTTTCATTAAATTATTTTTATCCTGTCTTCATAAAAATTAGTTTAAAAAACATTAACAGTTCAATAAAGTAGCCACAATACTAATTATTATTTTTTTTAATAATTTAAATTTTTCATTAAAATGTGTGAGTATATAAAGTAGATGAATTCACCTTGATTTTCATGTACACAACTTTAATATAATTTATTTTTAACAATTTCAATTTTTCATTAAAATGTGTGAGTATCCCTGTTTAGATTCAAAACCCGAAATAAAGTATCGCAAATTAACACCGCTTCTGCTCGAGTGCTGGCAACGTGAATATGATAAACGTCCTTATTGCTGTTTTAAATTCGAACGTTTACAGTTTGAAGAACGTTTAGAGAGAAATTACGATCCCAAAAGAGATTTTCTTATCATTGTATCATTTTTAAGAGAACACACTCTTAACTCCATAAAATTGGTAGGCTTGGAGGTAATTGCTGAAAATGTATCCATGATCAAGAGCTTTGTTAAGAATTTGCAAAAAATTTCATGTATAGAATTGAAATTAATGAATTTGCCAACAGAATTTTTTAAGCAACTGGCCAATAATGCGAGTAATATGAGAGTTAAAGAATTATCACTTGAAGGTAATTATTAAACTAAGAATAAGAAAGTAAAATAATATATTCTTTTTGGTATTTACTTTCAGGAACTCCCTTAAACGATGATGACATTGAGCATTTACACTCATTCATATTAAAATCTCCAACATTAGAAATATTAAATGTCTCTCGTTGCAGCATTAATCAGTATAATTTTCCCCAATTGGCTGATGCCATTTTTAAATCCCCCACCTTAAGGGCTTGCAATATTTCACATCTCTTGGGCTGGCATTTAGCTATGGATTCGGAAAAAGTGGCCCATATTTTAGCTTCTCTAATATGGCAAAATAAATTAGAGGAACTGGTGCTCGAAAATTGTGACCTTTTAGGCCATGATATGGAAATTTTAGCTGAATATTTATACAGAAAGGATTCCAAATTAGAGACTTTAAACATATCTTATAATAAAATTGGTGCTAATGGTGCAGAGGAACTTTTTAGAGCCATTTCAAGTTCTAAAAGTTTAAGAACTTTAAAAATGAATGGCTGCAGTTTGTTTACACATGGTGGGGAAATAGTGGCCCACTATTTATGTTTCTGTTTGAATTTGGAATCATTGGCTTTAACGTATAATCAAATTGAAGCAGAGGCCTTAAATATGATTCTGTTGTGCATGAAAAAGTCTTGTAAATTGCTGAAATTGTCTTTATGGGGTAATATGTTTGATGCTCGTACAGGTGAAATTCTGAGGAGGCTATTGGACTCGGGAGTTTTGCCTCAAGATTACATAGATGTAACGGTAACATATGATGATACCATTGATGCATATAGAGTTATACCCTGGAATTGATAAACTAATATAAAAATTCTGAAAAGGAAAAAAATTTGCTATTAAATATTAAAAATCCCAATATTTAGATATTTATCTTCCATTTTTAAGGGGTTAAATTATCGTGTACGTAGGCCGGTGTTTTATTATGACTTTTTGCTTGGGATAATCGTTTAAAGATTTAGTTACATTATTTCTCGTTTTTAATAGGCAAAATGATAATAAGTTTTGGCTTGATAGTTGTCTCCAAGAACAACCTACGGCGACTAAAATTGGCCTTATTACTTGGTGTTAGTAGGGAAGGCTTGGCATTGGAAATTGTCCTAGGCCCTACCCAAGTGTCTTTCGGTTTCAAGTTAGGGGGAATATTTAGCTTAAATACTTCGCATATACAAAGTCTGTTCATTTGAGATAATAGACCGAAAGAATTCGAGTAATAAAATACTCTTTTATCTTGATCCGGCTTAATTAGACCATTGATTTAATTAAGAGTGGGGTGAATAATCACAAAAATAAAATCGGCAGTACCTAATCTCACCTTTGCTCAGTATTCTGCATAGCACACCTTTGCCTGGACCCATGAATCTAAACATCTCAGTATATCAAACATTGATTTAGTTATGAAAACATTTGAGCCCAACCAATTCCTCGACAGAGGCGATTAGGCAAAAATGTTTAAAAAGGGAAAATTTTAAAAACAATCACCAAAAATATATTTTTGAGTAATTATACGAGTACCCACACCACAATAGTGGTGAGAGTTTGTAACACCTTAAAATATTGATACTAGACCCACCTGCAAGTATACCGAACGACTCAGAATCGCTTTCTTTCAGAGTTGAGCCAACGATGGCCGTCCGGCTGGCTGACTGTCCATGTTAACCTTGTGCTCAAAGTAGAAGAGACTGATTCAAACTTATTGTATTGCAATCAAAATCATCTTACCAAATTTTATTGAAAATTGGTCCACATTTGATCATAGCTCCCATACAAATACTACTCCAGAAAATAGCTTTTAATACCATAAGTTTCTTATAACAGGTGGTGTTGACATAAAAATTAGAGAGAATAACTTTTACGATAGATACTATGTCATTACAAAATGTTGTGCTGTTAGGTCCAAAATTGACCATAGGTCTCATATAACCCCTATCTTAAAATCTCATGTAGATGAAGAAATCTATATAATATTCGGCAAAAAGAACTTTTACGTGTATCTTAACCTTATAACAAAATGTTGTACCAAGCGGATCCATGATTGCCTATGGGACGCAAATAGTGCAACTGGCGAAAATTTGTTTTTAAATATTGTGGTGGAGGGTATCATATGGTCGGACTGGGATGACTATACTTTCTTACTTGTTTTATATTTTCAAAAGCGATCGTAAGAACTTTTGCTAAAAATCTTTAAAATACTGCGAACAATAGTTACCTCATCCCAAATGTAGGCATGGTACTGTGAACCTTTTTAAATGCGAGCTGGTCCGGAGTAATAGCTCTACTTTAAAAGGGTCCGGAGTAATCCAAGCAAGATATTTCAGTAGCCAATTTGGGACACCTCTGCAACAAATTTTAACGCCGCCACAGCGCTTAATATTAATTTTTAGTTAGGCGGTACTTGGAACCTCCTTCTGGAGCAACATATCATCGAATTAGAACCAAAAGACACAGAAAACCCTTTAGTTGCTGATGGTGGCCCCATTAACGTCGTTTCAAGTTCTCCGCTTTAGGTGAAAAATGGTGGATTTGGTCAAACAAACAACTTAAATACCAAATCATCCTAATTAAATTCCGGCTTAGATACAAACACATATGAGGAGCTTAAAGCACAAGGGGCTTAAGTGTTTTTTTTTTTAATTGAGATGACATATGTAATTAGTAGGTGAAGTTCAGAGAAGTTCAGAACACAATAGGTGAATATGGAATTCTCATCGGGTAGCGAGATAAGGCGACCAATTCTAACAATTGCCATTAAAATATCAGTTTCGCTTGGAGCACACGGGTATATTAGCACTTAAACTCCATTTTTAAACAAGGCACTTAAACCCCTTGTGCGTTAAGCTCCTCAAATCTCGTATGTGAGTACAGCTACTCATGCCATAAGTGTGACACTTAGAAAAAACCTTATATTGTTATGCTTGGAACGCAAAATAAAAGCCTTATAGTGCATTTATACCGACCCCATAAACAGCTTATAAGTTGTTTGTGATGATTAACTAGTTTAAGAAACTTGTTTATCCAGACAAATTATAAACACGTTTGAAACTAGATTTTGAGATAAACTACTTTTTTTATCTGTGAAGAAAACCAAAACAATAAGAAAAATAAAATAAACAGAGAAAATCTTTAAAAAAATTCCAAATTTATAAGGGATGTTAGTTTTTTTAAATAGTTTTTTTTTTCAATATGGACAACGAAAATAAAAGGTATGTTTATTCATACGAGTATGTACGTGCATCAACGTTTTTTTTTTACATTGGACCTTTAACTGTTATGACTTGTCAATGATAAACAATAGGGGGTTCAGCCGATTAATTCTTGTTCGATTAATCGAACAATTTTAGACGATTAATTGTTCGATTAATATAAAATTGCTGATTTCGATTAAAAGATCAATCGAAGAATTTATGTCGATGAATCGAATAACAATACATATATGTTTTTTTCTGTCATATGTATAATTTTTAAAGTTTTAAGTCAGATAAATAAACCAAATGTATGTGTCCGTTGGAATTAAAAAAAAGATAACAATCAGGTTTAGTGAGTAATTCACATACATGGGCGTACTGCTTACTGAAAAAATTTCCGTAGACAGTAAATGTTTACTGATTACTGAAATAATGCAGTAATTCGTTAATTTTTACTTTTATTGAAACAAATGCAAAAAAAAACATTTTTAACACTGGATCCACACGTTCAATAAATCACTTTCAAGTTGTTCACAAAAACTGCTTGTCAAAACTTGTTTAAATTGACTGCTGTGTCACAGACTGCACTCAATTTTATAGTCAATTTTATTTTAAAAATGCCCACAACGAAGAAACAACTTAAAATAGAAGCATAACTCAAAGCCTTTTGTAAAAAAAGCACAAGAAGTTTTTAAAACACAATTTTTTTTTTAATAAAGCACATTAATTTTTTTAGAAATATATTTTTTATAAAGAAAGCTCCAAAGTTAGTTTGTGGTCAGTTGTTAAATTGAACGTATAAATTGCAAACAAATGGAAAGGTGAGTGCGTTTGCAAAAAAAGTGAGAGTATAGCAAATTGAAAACTTTATCATGTGGCTTCCAAGTAAAGCAAAACATTTAAACAACATTTTATTTTTAAAATATTATTTTAAAACATCCGTTTAATTGTTTGTACATATAAAATGATATGCTCTCAATACATGTTTAATTTTTTATCGTTGTAAAGGTTTTATCAATTAGTATGAATTGTTACATTTGCCTTGTTTTTTTTTTCTTTGTTAATAAAATGCCAATTTTTTCTAAAATTATCGAAAAAAAATCTCCGAATTTATAAAATTTCTGGATTTTGAATTATTTGATTAATCGATTAATTTTAAAATTTTATTCGTTTAATCGAATAAGTCAAAAATGCCAAATATCGATTAATCGAACAAAAAAAGCCAATTAATGGAACACTCTAAGAAACAACTTAACTGTCTACAATGCTGATGTAAACGGTAGAGTTTATGGAAGTAGCTAACGATCATAAACTAGTTTGAAAATTACAAGTGTAAATGTACTGTTGGTCTAACTAAAGAATTTTCGCTTAATGTACCTACTTCAATTTATTTGAATTTTATTTAGACCTACATTTGTACATAAAATAATTAACATAAAGTATGTTTTTAAACTAAGTATTTTTATGGGGTGTCCCACTTATAATGTGAGTAGCTGTATAGGCTTTCAAGTAACCCCTTTTTTAAAGCATCTACATATTTCCAGGGATTTCTGAAAATAGAACCAAACAACGATAAATATTTTAGCACTTTGATTTTCATTATAAAGCCCAGCCACAGAAAAAGTATGTGACCATTTATCGTCAACGACAGTAGTGGCCGATCAGACCATTTATGCTGGTTGCCATTGAAAAAATACAACTGGAAAAAAGTTTAAAGAACGAAATGACTCTATTTTTCAACTGCACGTAGTCTATAAATAGAACAATTAAGTTGTATTTAGTAATTTTATTTATTTATTAATAGAATAAAGTGGTTGTGGCACGTGTCTCCCAGATACTCAGATTTCTTGTCTGTCAGTGTATGTATGACACTTGTGTATGCTCATTTAGCATCTTTTATGTCATAAACAGATGGATGAAATGAAATGAGACTGGAATAATAGAACTGACTTTTACCAGTAAATCAAAATAAAGTAATCACAACTTGTTGTTTCATCAGTAACTTTTTTATTTATGTATTTATTTTTGTTCTTGTTGTTGGTTGCTCTTAATGTCCTACCATATGACACGAAAATAATGACATAAAAAAATTATGATGTTAACAATAATAATGATGCTGTAATTGGCGACAATTGTGGATTTATTTGGCAATTTATGTGTCACATATAAAATTGTGTGGCATTATTCTAATAATTCTTCATGTTTTTTATGTGATTAGAATGTTTAGCTTAATCCGTATTTTATTTATAAATTTTTTCTTAAAATATTCTTTTTTTTTAGTCTTTAAATAGCTCTGATTTTTTTGAAGCTTTTTTTAGAAGTTTTCATTTGTGAACGTGAGTGGTTTTTGGCTCACGTCCAAACACGCTCACAAGAGATTGAAAAATTATCCAGCTCTTACGATCACGCGAAAGAAAAACAACAATTTGTTATCACGAATAATTTTTAAGTCTAACAATAACGCCCACTCACGTAATAAATTATTGAAGAGTTTACATACATGTTAATTTTTAATAAACATTTTAAACTAAAAGTCAGTTTCACAATGATAGCAACATTTTCCCTAACTCCTTAAAATTAAAGCAACAATTGCACTGTGCAACATTCTTGATGGAATAAACTGCATTTAGTTCATACCAAAATCTTTTTTAACCATCTTTTCCCATAGCTGGCAAACCGTTGGAAATTCAGTAACGTGATCTTTTGAAAAAATATTCCTTTTAATATAATTCAACTAAAAAATAATTATGAGGGCGGATCAATATAATAAGTCCGCGACTTTTCGAACTTCTTTCGTAGTTATATGAAATGCAACACTGCTCCCATCAAGTACCACCTGTTAATGTTTTGAGCAAGTTCCGTCATTTACTTTGCGTTTAACAGCTGTTCAAAACATACAACATCGTGGATTTTTTAAAATGGAAAAAAAGTAAATAAGACTTTGCAAATAAGGCTTCTTGAGTGTATGTAGGTAATTCGCATTCCCTCTGTAGTCTTGTTTGCTGAAAGCTTTGTCTCTCCTAAAATTATTTAGGAGAACGTTTCCTGATGATCTGGCCTAAGTAACCAGTGAAATGCGCATAGGAACAGCTTATCCAACAATAAATTTCAGTATTTTTTATCTATTTTAAAAAAGGGAATTAAGCACAACGAACAAAATCTTTTAATAAATAATTGTATTCCCAAAAACAACTTTGATAATAAAAAAAAATTTAATGTTTCGACATTTTAGCAATTTTGAGGCCTAGATGCGAAAAAATCAAGTAGTTTTAGGCCATAATATCCGAACGGCAGCTAAATTAGCAAAAACCAAATAAGGTTTTGTTAGTTGCGATATGTTCTTTGAGAAATTCTACACGAGAAGGAACTTGAGCCATATGTGTTATATAGGAAGATCGATTATTCGACTATTTTCACCAACCGGTTTTCGAATAGTTGCTATTAGTGATGGACAATCCCGTGATTTTTAAAGAACATCGTGATTAGTGAACGTGATTTAAAAATCACTCCTCCTTAAAACTGTGATTGTGATCAAGGTTTGCCAGTTTTTAGTTCTTTTATAGCAATTGTGGCTAAGCTTTATGTACAATACGTGAGCTTTCGCAAAAGAGCTTTTATAAATAAGTTGCAAAGAAACAGCAGCAAATTGTAAGAGCTTTCAAAGCTAAATACAGTAATCCCTTGATTTACGTGGCCTCGATTAATGTTGTATCGGTTTTCGTAGCCAAATTTTGTGTGACTTCTAAATTTAATTTGCGTCGCCATTAGATTTGTGTCTTCAGATTTTTTATGCCTTATTAACTCGATTTGCGACGTCATTCGACTTACGTCGCCTCTTTTGCTAATGTTTTATAAGCAAAAAGCGAGGAATCACAGTTTTTAGTTGAAACGATCTTTTGGGTTATTCCTAGCTATTCCTATCTGGATATATTTTTGTTTTTCTTCAAAAACACAATCACCCAGCTATGAATACAAATTCCGCGGGATTTTTTTCCCCTTTGCCCATGTTTACAATAGAATTCAAATAGGAAAAATGGGAGAAAGAAAAGACTCCCGGGGAATTTTTATTTATAATTGGGCTGAATATGTAGTGGAAAGGGTATTATGCGTTTATGCTAAAGTTTGTAATACCAAAAAATATTGGTTATTGACCCTACTTTTAGTATATCGATCGAATAAGAATCATTTTTTGAATCGATGTAACGATATCCGTTCGTTCGGCTGGCTTGCAGGCTGTGAATGGAAACCTTGTACGCAAATCACAGTTCATAATTTTGGAGAAATTTTAATTAAATTTGGCATACTTGCCAATTGAAAATGGTGAGTATCGGTTCATAATTTCACATAGCCCCCAAACAAGGTTTTTTCGGAATTGAGTATTTGTATTTAGCTTAAATTTGGTCCCAACTTATCTCTTTGCAATTTAAATCATCTGAAAAAATTATATTGGAATTGGTCCATATTTGACCAGAGTTCCCATACAAATACTATCCCGGAAATATCTTTTTTATAAAACAAAATTTAGCGAAGAAACACTTTAAGGATCGATTCTATGTCATGGCAAAACGTGGTATTTGTAGATCCCAAATGAACTATAGGTCCCATATAAGCCCCCTTATCTAACATCATTAACTAATCTCATATAGATGAAAATATTTACATAAATTATATTCGGCATAAAGGACTTTTACATGAATCTTAACCTCATAACATAATTTTTTTCTTGCGGGTCCATGATTGCCCATGGGTCCCAAATAGGGTACACTTGTTTAATTCTGTAAATGTTTTGTAATCTGTTTATAAATTAGCCTTTCTTTGTGTTTTTAATAAAGGTACATTTGATAGAACACATATGAACATGTTTAAATTCGATTTACGTTGTTTTGATATGCGTCGTCATTTTCCGGAACCAATTGCGACGTAAATCGAGGAACTATTGAAACTTTGTCTTTAAAATAAATACTAATAAGGTAGAGGGAGAACGAAAGGAACATAAACATAATTCGTTATTGCATTCAAAAAACGCTATTGCCCAAACAAACAGTGAAATATCATAAATTTATTTATGTATCAAAAAAGCAAAAAGGACGACTTAGCAAGTACCTGCTTGACAAATTTGGTCAACTTTGGACAACTGTGATTCGTGATTTTTCAATAACAGTGATTAAATCACAGGTACAGAAATATCGCTCATCTCTAGTTGCTATTTAAAAACCCCGGTTTTTAGTTAAAATTTAAAAAAAAACCGTTAAACCGGTTTTATTCGTGTTTGGTACATATATAACGAATTTATTAAAGCAAGTCACAGAAAAATTATTTTACAATATTGAATTTACAATTCAAACACTTCTATATAAAAAATTTTATAATTTGTCAAGTATATTTTCAGTACTGTTCTCCAAAAATTCGAATAAATAAAAACACCAAAATCATTATTCATTAAAATCGTTATTGTTTTGTTTGGCCTATAGAATTATTAAAGAAAGTCGGTTCTAAAAAATTATAGGAATTTAATAAATTTATTGATTTATTCTCCTAATTTTATTTTAAATACATAAATTGTAATTTGTTGGTGGGTATTAGGGTAAACATTCGGTTAACCGTATAATTACTACACGATTAACTGATCGGTTAATTTAAAATTGCATATTTTCGATCCGGTTAATTTCAGTCGATTAACTTTTTGTAGTATTATAACACATTTTTGTGTTTTTAATTATTTTCTTCGTCTCATATAAAAAGGTATGTGCTTCGAAAATATTTTTTCATACAAACTCTTCATTTTAAATAAGTACTTTTTATATATGCCGAAGCACTTAAAACATCACTTACTAATAGAAATGAAAACCGAAGTTGGGCGGAAACCAAAAAAGTATTCATTAAAGCAGCAGAACATCATGTCGGCTATAAAACTAATGTCCGTAAAGAGTGGATTAGCGAGGAAACCTGGAAACCCGTATTAAAGGAAAAGAAGCAAGCAGCTATCAATTCCAGCAGAACACGATCTGAAAAAACAAGATGTCAACAACTGAATAGCGACCTTAATCGCAAAGTAAAACGAAGCGCACGACGAGATAAATGGAATTGGGCCAACAACATATCTAAAGAAGCACAAGCGGCCGCTGAAACAAATCGGGCTAGAGACCTATATCGCTCTGCAAGGAAATTAACCAAAAATACAATTTCCATCGGTAAACCCTTAAAAGACGACTCTGGACAACTTGTTACATCCAAGGAACAACAACTGAATCTTTGGGAAACATTTTATTCCAATATGCTTTCCACGCCCCAACCCACGCTTCAAACCTCGCACAGTACGATATGCAACTGCGCCACACATACTCCGAACCCAAATATCACCATCGACAGCCCTGGTATCACAGAAATATCCGAGGCAATAAAACTATTAAAAAACAATAAATCTCCAGGCTCAGATAATATTTCCCCAGAGCTGCTTTCAATTGACCCAATAACTAGTGCTCAGCTACTGGCTCCCGTTATAACAAACTTCTGGCTGACTGAACTCTTCCAGAGGAGCTCGCGGAAGGCGTGATTATTAATCTTCCTAAAAAAGGGGACCTAACCGCCCGCAAAAATTGGAGAGGCATAACACTTCTGAATATTGCTAATAAAGTTATTGCAAACATAATAAGCAAAAGACTATCTACAACTGTTCTCCCTGAGCTCAGAAAAGAACAAGCCGGCTTTCGTGCGCACAAATAATGCATAGACCATGTAAATAGCTTAAGGATTATTGTCGAACAGTCAGTAGAATGGAGGTCACCACTATACCTAACATTTATAGATTTTGAAAAGGCATTCGACACCATAAATCACACTTCTATATGGAAAGCACTAGCGTGTAAAGGAGTTCCCAATAAACTAATAGATCTCATCAAGGGCCTATACGCCAATGCCACCTGTCGCATACTACATGAGAGACAACTAAGTAAAATAATTTCTGTAGAAAATGGAGTTCGCCAAGGCTGCGTTTTATCACCACTGCTTTTTAATTGTGTCCTCGATGTAGTAATGAAAAAGGCCACAAGTCATAGACGAGGCATAACGTGGGGTCTGCAAGGTCGTTTAGAGGATCTGGATTACGCAGATGACATCTGTTTGCTGACACATTCATTTTCTAAGTTAACAACTATCTATGAAACCGCACTATCCGTAGGCCTAAAGATAAACATGGGTAAAACAAAAACAATGCGCATGAATGTTAACAACGAGCAAAGGTTTACTATACAATCCCATCAACTTGATGATGTGGAATCTTTCTGCTACCTTGGTAGCATATTCGACAGGAGTGGTGGCTCTGGCGCAGATATCTCCAGCCGAATAAATAAAGCTCGTCAATCATTTGGGCAACTAAATCCTGTATGAAACTCGTCATACATGTCATGTCGTACAAAGATAAGCCTGTTTAATTCAAATGTAAAATACATCTTGTTATATGGATGCAAGACGTGGAATGCAGCAACTCGAGACATACAAGCCATACAAGTTTTCATAAATAAATGTCTACGCAAGATTCTGCGGGTAAACTGGCCCTCAACAATTTCCAACACTCGACTGTGGTCAGAAACCAACCAACAACCGATTCAAAATGAAATCCGCAAGCGAAAATGGTCCTGGATAGGTCACACTTTGCGAAAACCACCAGAAGATATAGCAAAACAAGCTTTAGAGTGGAACCCACAAGGCAGTCGTCGTTCAGGACGTCCATCGCATACCTGGATACGCCAGATAACAATTGAGATGTCCAAACTAAATCTAAATTGGAATGAACTTAAGCATCGAGCATCGGATCGAGAATATTGGAAGCAACTTGTTTTGGCCCTATGCTCCTTGTAGGAGTTTAAAGGAACTTATATATATATATATATATATATGCGTTTAGTTATTTGTTTTAATAGAACTTCGGTTAGTACAATTAGAAGTACTAAATATTTAAAAAAATTAAAAGAGGACTCTAATGACATAATGGAAGATTTTATATGTTTAGACAAATCCAGGTAGAGGACTGAGAAATTTCTTCAAAGTCAACTTTCATCAAAACAAAAGAAAATAAACGCTTTAATCCTAAACATTTAATCCAAATTATTTGTATAAAAGATTATTTTAAAAGATCTTATTAAACTATGGAAATAACAAACAAAAGTATCTTATAGTTTATATATGTATGTATTACATATTTATGAATTATTCTCGTTTGAGTTTATGTTATTGTTTTTTTTACCAAATAATAAATAATTTATGCATTTTTATATATTGAAATTACTTAATTAATAAAAAAAAACTTTGTTATTCGGTTAACCGATCAATAACCAAATTAACCGATTAAACCAAAACCTCGGTTAATTAATCGAGCGATAACCGATTAAAACAAAAGCCCGATTAAATGAATACCCTAGTGGGTATGCATTAGTAGACTTCAACCCTACTTTTGGAAAGTTACAAACAAAGCCTATAAGCCAAGATTTTATCTTTCAAATGATTTTGTTTCAGTATTATAGAAACTACTAGAAATATGTACATAATTTTTAATGAAATCTCTGTCCATTCGTCGACCACAATTAAAAACCTTCCACGACTTTATTTGATTCCTTCAATTTTGTTTTTGAGTTCTTGATGTTTTAGTAAATAAAACTGTTGAATATTTCCCATATCGTTGATTCCGCCGGAATGTTGTAGTTTTTATCATGAAGATATTCTAGAACTTAAGAGTTTTAAGCGCCTTGACGGGCATTCCATACTCCGCAACACAACTGGCTAATATTTAACACAACGGTTCATTTTTGGCAGCTTATGTAAGTACAGTATTATTTAGAACTAAGTACCTGGAAAGGAGTTATGTTTTATTTGGCGCACATTTATGTCAAGCTTTTGGACTGATTAGTTTATTTAATTACTCGTGCATTTACAAGAAAAATAAGAAAATTACACATAATTAATATAACCAGTTTATTATACCAAAATAACCGGTTTATTCGATATTCGAAAAATGGACATATAAAAATAATCGGCTTGAGCGAAACTAAAAAACCGGTTAAGCGTTGCAAAGTGTTATCAATGCCCCAAACAATGGTACGAATAATTAATTATTTTTAAAATTTTTTTAAAACTCAAAAAAAAATATTATTAACGTCATTTAAAATTTCATACAAATTGTTGCCGGTGTAGAAGGCAAACATGGGCACACTGCATTATAATTATAATACATTAAATGTATTGTATGTAGAAGTAACCAGTAAATTTAAAAATGCAAATCTAATGTTTCTTTTGAAATTTTTTATGACATTAATATCCTGCCAAGAAAACCAATGCGTGTTTCTCTTTACATCAGGATCTGCTCTTCCGTCTTTGCAAATATGTAACTCTACCTACATATGTATGGATGTAGCGGAATACTTCGTCTTCTATGGTGTTATTACATCGTCAAACACCTCTAAATTTTAAAAAGCACCAAAAAGTCAAAGAACAATTGTATCAACTTTACCAACGCTGCCAAATATTTAACGCCTTCAAACTTTTGTTTAAAGAAATTGCATTCCACATTAGTCAATTTCGATTACTTAAAATAACTTACTGTAGCAACACAATTTCACCGTATGAACGTAGTAGCATTCGACGTAGACATCAAATTAAAACATATAAAATTGTATTGTATACAAATTATACTTAGATACACAATAACTGGTATGCATTAAACCTCTGCACAAATGCATTTAAAAGCCGTTTCAAGACATTCGTTTGTTTTTTAAATACTGATTGTCGCTCACTCTTTGCTAACGAATCAAATGCTATGTTGTGCAAAACACATATAACAAAAAATAAATAAAAACACACAATTGCAAATTAATTGTAATTAGTGTGTTATAAACGACCAAATACGAAGTGTAAAGAGTACGGAATTCACTCCAAACAGCAACAAAGCAAAACAAATCACACTAACTAAACCAAATCACACGAATCACACGAAAGAACTGTAGCAAAATAGGTGATAAGTATGAATTATCTTGTTTTTTTTTTCAATTATTAGGAATGACTAGCTAGATTTGTATGAAGCAAAAAACAATTAAAGATGAAAAATATTTTTATAGAATATTTAAGTCTTTATTTTAAATTATTTTATTATTACAAAAACATATTATCAAATATTTAATTAAAAGTAAAAAAAGGTAATTCTATTATTTGCAAAATTAATATAAAAATAATACATACAACGATCAAAATATGAGAAACGATCGGCAATAAACATAAAGATCACACATTGTGAATTGAAAAGTTTACCATACATAACTGTATTATAGACACACAATTGTTGTGTGTTGTTTATTCGTTCAAATCAAATTATGGATTGAGTTGGTTTATTTAAATCCAACTAATGCTTTACACTGATTTGTTTGAAACGAACTGCTGTTTTAACATTGATTTGGTTTTTCATAATGGATCATTCGAGCTGATTTAAAAAAAAAGTTACAGTATTTGACACAACAATAATTTGGTGTTGACAACAGTGTGCAAGAAACAAATGCATTCGTGCAGGGGTTTAGTATGCATGTAAAAGCTTATCTGCGACATACGTCGACTTAGATCTAAGGCTTAGATACATGTGATCGCATTGTTATGCTCGACTGGAATTCCAGTATTCCAGTATGTTGCTGGAGTATGCTATTGAATTCCAGTGTAATTCAAGTATAATTCAAGGCTTGAAAATTAAAAACAGGACTGAAATTGCACTGGATTTATACTTTTAATAAAAACAATCCGTTTTTTTATAGTATTAAAAAGATCCCAATTAATTCAAATTGTTTGTTTTATTCTCCTTTTTTTAATATTCCATTTCAAAACATAAAAACATTTCCATTTTACTTTTTCTATGACTTTACGGTCGCAGCTGGCGTATCAAATAGAATGAGATCTAAAGGCCTCGTTACTTTTACGCAAACGTATACTTCGCAAATCAGCAGTTCCATTTTCTTACCAAGCTTATGTATAAATAGGTACTCTTACGTAAACATAACGTTACGTTGCGGATGAACATGATAAAAATTAAAATTTTATTTCGGTTTTTATGCTACAGCTGTTAAAGAATTTATGTATGTATGTTTATGTTTATTGATAAAGCGCACATTTCATCGACGTTTTTTTATATTTTTAAACAAAACGCTAAAATAAAAGCTGAAATTTTAAACTATAAAAATTTTGTGAACATTTTCTGTTTTCTTTTCAACACATTTCAACAGGTTTAGATATGTTTAGTAACTACCAACCATTGAAGTCGACAGCAACATTTACGTGTCCGCAACATTTGAGTATGAGTAACAAGGTCCTAAGTCGATGTAAAGGGGTCCACATATCGTTGATTCCGCCGTGGTTCCCATGCACGGGCAAAATGCTTGTCATGCCGCCGAATTCACTCGTGTACGTCTGCTGGACGTAATATTCGCCGTCATATCTAAATTTTTTGATTTTCACTAATACTACTATAGCGCTTGATGAGAAATGCTTGACCGTGTACATACCCCTTAAAGGCTGAGTTAGGCGAACGTTGCTGTACCCGTAAGTTACTGTAACGGACTGCTTGCACGTTGGTGCACTTATAGAATATCTAAAAACGTGTCATATGTTTTTCACATACATAAACAAAAAAGCAATAGTATACATAAAGCAACACACAGTGATGGGAAATCAAAAGGTTTAAATGTTGACCTCTGTGCAGAAAAAGTACCAAGTGATTAAAATGGTATTAAAACAATATTTAGTGATTGTAAAAAAACATTAATAATTTAATATCTGATATTTATATTATAGATTTACAATAAAGAAATATGTATTTTAGCATAAACATACACATTTACATGTATTATTTTGTAAATGTGCATAGACAAAACAATATTTTGTAACCATTTAAAGCCGGCTGTGGGAAAAATCGCCCAAAGAAAAATGGCCCAAAAAAAGAAATGAAAAATCGCCCAAAAAAATTCCATGTAAAATTGGGTTATTGTTGGGTGATTTTTCGTTTTTTAAATTTGGGTGATTTTTCATAATGATGAAAATGTTGTATGAAAAATGGCCCATTTTTTTGATTTTCTCCTCTATGTTATAACAAACACCGGCTTCGCTTACTAAAGCTTCTCTGCACAGCCGGCCTTCGGCCGGGCGCAAGGATTTTTTCCTCTCTGGTATAACAAATACCGGCTTCACTAACTAAAGCTTCCCTGCACAGCCGGCCTTTGGCCGGGCGCAAGGATTTTCTCCTCTATGGTATAACAAACACCGGCTTCGCTAAGTAAAGCTTCTAAAATCTGCCTTGTTTCCAAATGAAAGCCGACTATGCAAAGAAGCTGTAGTTAGCGAAGCCGGTGTTTGTTATACCATAGAGGAGAAAATCCTTGCGCCCGGCCGAAGGCCGGCTGTGCAGAGAAGCTTTAGTTAGCGCAGTGTCCATGGACACTATGACACTTTTTGGAGTGTCATAACGTCCATGGACACTATGACACTGGACGTAACATGCCACCGGGAAAAAATTCGTTTTTGCTTTTTGGGTCATTTTTCATTTTTTTTTTTTGGGCCCTTTTTCGTTTCTTTTGGGCAAAATTTCATATATAACTTTTTGGGTCATTTTTCATGTTCTGTTGGGCGATTCTTCATTTGGGCGATTTTTCATTTCTTTTTTTGGGCGATTTTTCCCACAGCCTTTAAAGCCTTTTATTTATTTCTCATTTCCATTGCATGTGCATTTGTTTATTTTGTACATCTAAGCATATGTATATTTATATATATAGAAATATGTTGTATTTTAAGTCGTTTTGTCAAAAGTCCATAGATATACTGAAAATAAGTACCAAAAAAAGAGCGAAAAATACCCGCATTCAATTTAACATAGAAGCAACCCATCACTGTTTTACAAATGTCACGTAACAACGGTATGAAATTCTATTTTATACAGAATGAAACGTTACAACTACGGTACGTTAGATTTCGGTAAGCTTTTGCATTGCTTTTCATATACCAAAAAGCGAACAGCTGATTGATACAGTACAGATACGGTGCAGCAACGTTCGCCTAACTGAGCCTTAAGACGTTGATACGCTTTTACGTTTGCGCTAGTTATTGTGTGCATTTATATATTATATTAAACGTTTTAATTTGACAACATACTTACGTCGTTAGCTACTACGTTCATAGGGTGCGATTGTGTTCCTAATGTAACTTGAATAAATTTGGATTTTTTTTAATATAATTTTCAAAAGTAAACAAAATACGTTTACGGCGGAATTGTTGATAAACGATGTGTGTTTTTTTTTTCAGAAATTTACGGCGTTATGTTCGAATTTGTTTTTATCATTCTTTAAATTAATTTGCATTGCATTAATATTAATGAAATGAATTGAATTCATATACGGAAATTTGATGTCTCGCCTACATCAAGGACGTCAACA
This sequence comes from Pollenia amentaria, assembly GCA_943735925.1. Taxonomy (NCBI): domain Eukaryota; kingdom Metazoa; phylum Arthropoda; class Insecta; order Diptera; family Polleniidae; genus Pollenia; species Pollenia amentaria. The sequence goes on along the minus strand of OX031010.1, from coordinate 172,328,815 downwards.
AATTAAAAACAAACAATAAAAACATACACACCACAGTATGTATATATGTACATTTATATATATATATACAAATGTACATTAAGGTGGAGCGTCAAAAATTATTTGCGAATTTCAATTTCGAATACGACTTAAACGTGCATTTTATTCTTACATTCATCGGAAAAAAAATAAAAAAATTTTTTTTTACCTACTTTTAGCCCTCTACCGCAGTATCAATATTTTGAAAATGAGATCAAATCGATCAATTTGTGCAACTTTATATGATGCAACATTTAACATTTTTGACCGTTGGTGCAACTCATTATACACAAAATATTTATTATTTTATACATGAAGGTCAGATTTGAGAGGAAGTTTGAGGCCAATTTTTGAATTTCTAAGTATTTTCATGTCTTTAACAAACAAACATTTTCTAAGATAATATGAGGTCGCTGGACGCGAATTCGAAATTAATTTACTTTTCTTATTGCGTAAATTTCAACAACTGCTCATCTGAATAAAATAAGTTAAACACTGTTTAACAGATATCTCTCTATTTTTTAAGGTAATTCAACAATTGTACTGATCGGATCTTGATTTACATGTAACGTGTATTAAAACTTTAAAAAAAAATTTAAACATTGTATAAAAAACTTTCACTTTAAACTGATCCATTAAGATGAAAAAATGTACTAAGTATTTTTCTTTTCGGACTGTATTTCAAAGATAATTTTATTCCGATCATATGATGTATAAAATTTGCAAACTTAGATAAAAGTTATGAAAGTTCCCAATAAAAAAATGGAGCTTCCAACGAAGCCGGTTTGTAAGGGAGAAACGTAAAAGTTTCGCTTACCATATCGCTTACGGAAGACATGTATTTTATATGGGGAGTTCCCACTTTGAAGCAATACATTTTTGACATGTAACGATCAGGTTTACACACTGAATTTTTTGTTACCGTTATTCTTTTTTATGCGCCCTAACAAATCTGCTTCGTAGTAAGGGAATGTCGTGGCTCTTCAAATTTTATATATACATTTTTTAATTTATTAAGCAGTTGTTCACTTGCCTTACTGCATCTCTCTATGTCTTATTGCGCAGCGCATAAATGTGTGCTTACTTTTTCAAATGTACCATTAGTGCTACGCAAAATAGGAAACATTTTTATTGGGTTATACGCCATTAATTAAAAAACACCGAATTTATTTTTCACACAAAATTGCTTTAATTCCGTTTATGGTATAAAATTATATAGTACGGTAAGTCAGGATTTAATTAAATCAAGTACAGAATGTTTGATTCAAGTACGGATTATTCAAGTGCCAAATACTTAACTTCGTCATATTTAATCCCTAATCCGTTCTTAAATTAATCCTAAAACGGGATTGGCTAAATTAAAAGTTAGATAGAAATTAAACCCAATATGTGCTTGATTCAAGAATTTCTAAGTTGGCTAAATCCCGATTCGAACTTGAAATAATCCAAAAGTGAGATTAGTTTCTAACCTACTTTACACTTACCCCAGGGAACCAGAGATAAAGAATATTGTCATTTACTTGCCCGTTACACATCCCAGCAAAAACTGATGCTTCCTCGGAAGCAGTAATGTAAGGGAGAATTCGAAATGAAGCGCTTACAGTTCTATAAAGTATTACATGATTTTTGTTTGGAATTCCTCGCGTAGATGCTCTGCTTTAGAGATCTGAAATATGGTTATTTCATGCCTGGAAAAGGGACATGATTTACGTGAATAAAAAATGTGAAAAAATTAAGTATTGGAAAAAGTTTTATTTCAGCGTTAAAAAAACCTTTTTATAAATCCAAAATATGTTTTTGGAATAATATCGAAAAAAAAACAAGAAAACGAATAAATAGTGATTCACTTCTAGTATTTAGCACCGCAATTAAATATTGCAGGATTATATGCCTTATCTGACAGCACTAAAGTAAGGCAGTCATATAAATAAGCAAAAATGGATGCAGTATACGTATTTACTGCTTCCAAATCTTGAAAAATTTTTGCTGGGATGTTTGTTCCAATTTTGTTCCGCCGTTTGTTTACAGAAGAGCTCTTAACTATAAGACACCTGCAGCATGTCCGATATGGTTTTCGATGTATTTAACTAAATTATTTTGACAAATAGAATATGGGAATTATTGCTTCTTAATTTACTCTTTTAGCATGAAAATATTCCGTATTTTTCTTCTTGTAGTGTTGTTGTTGTTTCTACATTTTACAGATTTTATTACTTATTGTTAGTTCATATTAATTATATGAAGATTCAATAAAGAAACTCTGGAAAAAAATTTTTGGATTGTTTTAAGTATTTTTCAATCTTATTCTCACTTAAATTTTTAAGAACGACTCGTACCAAAGTAAGTGGAAAAATATTAAATTTAGTACTAGTTTTGCTTACAAAAATATAAAATTACCCTTCACCACAGGTGTAAAGGTAAATATATTCTGGGTCCTTACGATAAGCGGAGATGATGTCCGTGTGTCCGTTGAAATGGGTTTTCCAAAGACCCCAGCTATGATGGAGACATTGGAGTTATATATTTATGTCAAATATAGTCCCGAACTGTTTGCTATTGAAATTCAGGCTGAACGGTTCACAAATGTCTGAGATATGAGCTAAAAATCACTACTGCCTTTGAGTTTACCCATAAATCCCTTGTTGTTTTTTTTATGAATATCTGGAAAACGTCAAGAGCCTAAGTTTCCCAATAAGGTACAAGCATCTTGATTATTAATACACAACATCCGACAAAATGTGAGCTGGATTGAAGAAGTGGCACTTCCCATACAAAGAGATTATAGATTTCTCTATATCTGAAGAACAGCAAGAGCCAAAGCTTAAATTGGGTACAAGCATCTTTGTTATTAATAGACAATATCCGACAAAATGTGGCCGAAAGCGGGGCAGTGGACGTGGCACACAATAGATTTATTTATATATGAAGAGCGGTAAGAGAAAAATTGTCCAAGTTGTGTGTACATAGCTGGGTTATCAATACACAACCTCTCTTACCAAAAATGGATGGGATTGAAGAAGTGGGCGTGGCACTTCCAATACAAAGACATTATAGATTTCTGTATATCTGAAGAACGGCATAGGTAAAAGTATCCAAACTAGTAACAAGCACAATATACCAAAAGGGTGTATACGATTTGGCATAGCCGAATGAAGCACTCTTACTTATTTTTTTAAGTTGATAAAAAAAATTTGCAAAAATCCCATTTGTAAACAGACTGCCAAAAAAAGTTGGATAAATTAATAATATAAGGTTTGTTTCCTTACTTGTTTGGTTAAGGTCGGTTTTTTGTGTATAATCGAACAAATATCTCACTTTCCTTATTCTGTTTTCGACAATTTTCCCAATCTACCCGAAGGAAAAGTTTGGGCTGTATTCTGCAGGAAGAAAAAATTTGTTTCTCAAAGCCGCTCTCATTTACAGAATTATAGAGTACGGGAACGCAACATTGGGATCCCATGGGGTTCTAATTTTGAGTACGGGAACAAACCTATTATTTTCTACAGTTTGTTGTTTTTTCTTTATTTTTTTTTTTTTTTTTTGTATTTTTTACGTACGTCTGGACAAGATTTAATTTGAAGCTAAATTTTTTATTTAGCAATCTAATACCTCACACGTTCATTTATAAAGGGTGTTTTTTTTTTAGCCCGATGGAACATGAAATTGTAAAAAATAACACAAAAAATTTAATTTTAATTAGAAATTTTTATTTTTTTATTTGAAAGACCAATTAACATAAAAAGGATTTGTGGCAGAGGCGCACCGCTGCTGCTCTTGATGAAGGGCATTCTGCACGTCCAATTTTGGGATATTTTTCGAGCATTGCTGGCAGTAATGTAGGGGTCAGTATACATTTTTGTTGGTTTATCAGAATAAACCAGTGACTTCACGTAGCACTACAGGAAATCGCACGACTTTGAAGGCCAATTAAAAGGTCCATTTCTTGAAATCAACTTATCTCCAAATTCAGATTTGAATAAGTCGATGGTTTCGGTTGCCGTTTGGCTCGTAGCGTTAACCTGAGAAAATCATATCTCGATCGGATCAATGTCACCCATATTGTTAACAATTTCAATTTTCACGCCATTTAAAACAATATCCTCAGATATGGAGGGAATTAAGATTTTCTTACATTTAGATTTTTGCGGATTCAAACAGAGACCGTTTGCACTACCCCAAAGGAAGATTCTGTTGAAGTCGTCATTTAGGTTGGATATACCCGACGCAATATTTCGAACTGAGCTACTTAAAGTGAGCTGCACGTCATCGGCATATAAATGGATGTTACATTTAGTAAGGTGTTGTGGCAAATCATTTATATATAAAGAAAATAAAAGTTGACCTAGAATAGAACCCTGAGGCACTCCCCTAGTCAATGATAAGCTATCTGACCGTTCTGAAAATAAGACATTATAAGTTTTGACGTGTTCGTAAATCCAAAAAAGTGTTTTAGTTTTCTGATAAGTATATCATGGTCAACCGTATCGAAAGCCTCGGAATGGTCAAGAAGCACCAAAAAGTTAATACTTCCATTTTCCAATCCAATACGCAGCTCTGACTCTGACGAAAACCAGATTGTGTGCTGGAAAGCAAATTATGATTATTAATATATCGTTTTCTTAGTCGGAAAAAGTGCTATTTCCATTTTTTTTTTTTTTTTTTCAAATTATTTAGGAGAGACAAAAAAATGTTTAATTTTTTTTTAGTAGACTTTTTGAAAATCTGTAAATGCAGTTTCTTTCTTTAGTCCATCCTCTTAAATTACCAAATAAATCATTTGCGGACTTATAGCCCTTTTCGGACTTAGCAGATTTGCTCTTTGAAATTTCATTATTTGTAGGGACTTAGCATATTTTCCTTAAATATGTTTTCTTTTATTTTTGGAGTTTAATTTAAGGAATTGTTCCTTAAAAAGCACAATTCTTCACAGCAGTGTTCGCAGTAACCCAAAAACCTCAATAAAACTATTAAAAAAATAAATGTATTTGGTGTTTACAAGAATGTAGTTATTTAATTAGTGTTGATAAGCAAGTGCAACAGTGGCAACCCGTGCAATATAAACGCATTGAAAAATTCGCTCCGTGTTTTTTGTTAATAACTTTTGATAATAATCTTTATAAAATCTGTGTTTTATACTAAAAAATCCTGCAAAAAAAAAACTCTAATTCGCATATAAAAAAAACAAGTGTTTTTAAAACAATTTGTTTTCTAAAAAATATATTCTTTCTTTACATACATAAAATCAACAACAATAAAAAAACTAAATATTCAATTTCTAAACATATTACAACAATAAAAAATCTGCTAAGCAATAATATCATTTAACTCAACAGAATAAAGCATAAAAAGAAATAGACAAAAAAAAACAACAACAAACAAGAAAAAATAAGTGCCGTACGTCAGTGATGCATTTTGAGTTTTTATGTTTTGGGCCAAATAGACGATTTAAAAGGGCCAAATTAACTTTGATAGGACCAAAAAAAATGTTTAATATATTTGAATATTGTGCCAGTAAAATACTCTCTCAGATATCTTGAAGACGTCGGACTATTTTGCTGGCTGGGTATTTAAATAAAACCAATAAAACCTAGTTATATAACTAAAATTCACATTGTTTACAAGTGTTTCTGTCCTTCTTTTTATTTTAACCCAGTCAGAAAAACAGTCCGACATCTTCAAGATATATGCAAGAAACGTCGATTTTATACAAACATGATTTATATGTTTTTTTTTTATATCATAGATCAAACCCATTGTCTGGTTTATTTGGCCCTGAACAATCAAAACAATTTCGAAAATAAAAGAGTGTTCGAAACAGTGCAAAAATAAGATTAAAAAATGTATTGAACGATTTAAAGTAGTTATTAAAATGTTGGCCTGAAAGGGCCAAAAAAGGTTTCCACAGGGCCATCAAACATTCAGAAGTGCCACAAATGGCACAATTGTGCCACATTTTGCATCACTGCCGTACGTTGATTATAATAAGAACATTAATAAAGAGTTGCCTGATATATATTTTAAAAATTAATCCCATTCGATTATACAAAATTTTCCAAAAATGTTTTGTTCTATATTAAACTGCAAAACTAGTGAAGCAAATGCTACAATGATCGATTGCTGGATATGTGATAACTTGTTTCACATAAAATGCATTGACATTCCTAGTCGTGTTGCTGACATCCATGCTGGTAACAGAGGTTTACGGTGGTGCTGTGCTGACTGCAAACAAATTGATATTGATTTTTATAAATTTATAAAATCGAATCGCAACAAGTTTAATGAAATAAAAAAGGAGTTTTCGGTTATTTCAAATAAACTTGCTGAATACGAAGAAATTTTTAAAAATTTTAAATCATTGGATAAACTTTGTAAATCACCTACTGAATCGCCAAAGCCTAAGAGGGCATCAAAACGAATCGCTGCTACATCTTACGAAACGCCAATACAACCCGAATCTGACAAACAAACTGCATCTAACAACCAAACCGCTAAACCTGATGATATTCCAACAATTCAACAAGCATCGAACAATCAAACTGAAAGAAAAAATCAAGTTGATAGTCAAATTTTAAATTTAAACCAGTCTGAGTTATCCAACGAAATGGAAACTGAAACTGATTTAAACTCTCCTTCATCATCTGTTCAACACCAAAATACTTCACAACAACGTAACATAGCCGAACAAAGTATACAATTAAAAATCATTCCTCCTAAAAAATCTATATTTATTTCTCGATTTGCATACGATACGTCTGAAGACCAGATCAATATATATATTACTAATAAACTGAAATGTGATGCAACAATTTTAATTAAAAAATTTAAGTATTCTCAACCTAGAGATATAACATCTTTTAAAATAACTGTTCCCGCTGATCTCTTCGAACAAATTTTGGATTCCAACTTCTGGCCCGATAACGCATTAGTTCGTAAGTATGAACTTAAAGAAAATTCAATTACCGCTAAATAATCCAACAAATTCAAAAAACTAAGTAATTTACCTGATAACCAACTATATATCATATATCAAAATGTTCGAGGTTTAAACACCAAACTACCCAAATTATATAAAGAAAGCTTCGATTTTAACAATCATATTATAGTATTTACCGAAACATGATTAACAGACAACGTTTTTAACATGGAAATACTATGTAACAAATATCAAATCTATAGGCGCAACAGATATGCTTTAAGTACTGAAGATGATGCCGGGGTTTCTACTGAAGGTACTATTAGTAAGGGCGGTGGGGTACTCATTGCGGTATCCAATCGTTTTCATTCAGAACTATTATTGTCTGATTCTACACCAGATTTGGAGTTTATCAGTGTTTTAATAAAACTAAAAAATAAAAGCGTCTTTATAACATGCTCATACATTCCACCTAAATCTATACAATCTGTCTATGATGATCACTTACATGCTATAAAAAATGTTAAACTTGCAGCCAATCATACTGATTCTATTTTTGGTTTTGGTGATTTTAACTTACCATCAGTCTCTTGGAATTATTTACCTGACACACCAAACTTGGTTCCAATTTATACAAATTTACATAGTGATAATTTCCTAAATGAGTTATCGGATCTCTGTCTATTTCAAATGAATTATATACAAAACAATAAAGGCAAAATATTAGACTTAGTATTTGTCAATGATCCAACTGAGTGTTCAATAAAAAGATCTAGCCCTGTAACAACACCTGAAGATCCTTACCACCCTACTTTGGATTTAAGATGTTCTATACAGCTGGTCCCGGAGCCACAAAGTGACAATGATAAAGAGAGAATATTTTGTTTCAAAAAGTCAAACTATAATATGCTTAACAATCTTATTATTAATACAAACTGGCAAGACCTGCTATATTTGTCTAATACCAGCCATTTGGCTATTGATTTAATGATCGATACTTTTTATAAAACTCTTTTTGATATTATGGATAAATGTGTGCCAAAAAATGTAACTCACAAACAATCTGGTCCCCCTTGGAGCTCCAAACAACTATCAAAACTTAAAAATAAGAAGAACAAACTCTATAAAAAACACAAACAATCTAATTCACTTATTGATTTTGGAAATTACTCAATCTGCCGTGCGGAATATAATTTGCTGAACACATCGCTGTACAACAACTATATAAATAATCTAAAAAACGATTTCAAACTTAATCCTAAATCTTTTTATAATTTTGTGAATTCCAAAAGAAGATGCCAAGAATTTCCACCTGCTATGAAATTTGAAGGTCAAGAATCTGATGATGCTGCTACCATAAGCAACATATTTGCTGATTTTTTTGCTAAAACCTATACTGATGTCAAATATAACCTATCTTATAATTATCCATATCGTCTGCGTTCAACAAATCAAATATGTTTTCCCTCCATTGAACATTCACTGATTTCTCAAAACTTAAAAAATTTAAAAATATCTTTTAATCATGGACCTGATGGAGTTCCAAGTTGCATATTAAATAAATGTGCCGAAAGTCTTACCACCCCTTTATCGTACATATTTAACATTTCAATCAAGCACGGTTATTTTCCTAATCTTTGGAGAAAATCATATACATATAATACCATTATTTAACTCTGGATCTAAGTCGAATGTGATAAATTATAGGGGCATTGCCAAACTTAGTGCTATTCCAAAAGTTTTCGAAAAAATTGTTACAGATTTTTTCTGTCATCAAGTAAAATCTACATTATCACCTTTTCAGCATGGCTTTCGTAAAGGTTGCTCAACAACTACTAACCTTTTGAATCTTACAACACATGTTAATCGAGGACTTGTTAAGGGACAACAAACGGATGCGGTATACACTGACTTCAGTAAAGCTTTCGATAAAGTCAATCATAACCTTCTTCTCTGTAAACTAGACTCACTTGGTCTAAATTCGAACAGCCTTAATTGGATCAAAACATACCTGTGTGATCGAACACAGACTGTCCGATTTAAAAATAAATCTTCTAAGATCATACATGTTATTTCTGGAGTACCTCAAGGAAGCCATCTTGGACCTATTCTTTTTAGCTTGCTTATTAATGATCTTCCAACAATAATAAAATACTGAAACATTTTATTGTACGCTGATGATGTCAAAATTTTCTTTAGCTATAAAACCCCATACGAACATATTTTTCTTCAAAACGATCTTGATAATTTTTATCAGTGGTGTAAAGCTAATCTTATGGATCTTAATCTAAAAAAGTGCAAATATATGCGATTCTTTAGGAGGAACTGCGTTAATGTTCATTACGTTTTAGGAGAGCAAAAACTGGATCTAGTTGATGTTTTTCTCGATCTTGGAGTTTTACTCGATCCAAAACTGAGTTTTGTTCCACATATTGATATGACCGTCAATAAAGCCAGAGGTGTTCTTGCCTTTATCAAACGATGGGCAAAGGAGTTTACCGATCCCGATATTACAAAACAATTGTATACCTCACTTGTAAGACCGATCCTTGAATATGCATCCATAATTTGGGACCCGCAATATAACGTACATAGTAACCATATCGAATCTGTTCAAAAACAATTTCTTCTGTTTTGTCTGCGAGGTTTACAATGGAATCCGTCTATAAATCTACCATCATATCCAAGTAGACTTAGTCTAATTAAACTACCAACTTTAAAAAGCCGAAGAATTGTGCTAAATGTATCCTTTATGTTAAATATAATTAATGGCGATAGACCTACTCGTTACTTTTGCCCCATAGCATTACCATTTTTTCACAGCAATTACGCAAATGCTGATCCATGGCGGAGAGTTGGAAAAGATTTTAATGACTTGCATAAATTAATTGATTTCTCATTAACCTCTACAATTGTAAAACGAAACATAATAATTTATTTAAACACTTAAAACAAAAAACTGTATATTTTTTTATTATTCTACATATGTAAAATTTTTTTTTAAGTCACATTGTATAGTCTGTAATGATATGTATGATGAAATGTATAGATGTAATCTATAGACTTAATAAAAAAAAAAAAAAAAAAAAAAATATTACTTGGTTAACAATAAATAAGAATAAGAATTATTAGTTTAATGAAAAAGAAATAAATAATAATAAAAAGGTGTATTTTTACGATATAGGGAACATCCAATTGCTTAAAATTATACGATTATGTTGAATTTAATGGTATATTTATTTAAAGCGGAAGCTTCCTATGTTAAAAAATAGGTACAGAATATTTAGAAAAACAAATCATAGATGAGGTAGATCATCATAAAAACGGTGGTGGTCCTTGGGTTAAGTCAGTTTTAAAAATTGCATGTCTTCATATTTTCTTGCCGTTAGTTTTCATCTTTCCAAATATTTTTACTAATTTTCTGTGGTAAATTTTTCCACTCTTCGGTGAAACGAAGTTTATACTTTATTTCACAATTTGGTGTATATTTAATTGCATGAATATCCGTTACCTCGTGATCTCTTTTACCTCGTCCAGGCCGAATGCTTTTACAAAATTGCAAGGTGTTGACATGTTTAAAAAACGAAAAGTCCGAACGTCGTATGCTTCAGGCTTTTCCGAGCGGTTCTGCATTTATCATTTATTCAGCAGGGACAGCAATATTTCTATTTTCAATTGCACGTTCAATAATGGAGTGTACACTATCAGCTGCCATTTGTGTGTGGCCAATTTCCAAGATTTTTTGTTCAATCGTTATGTTATATTGAACGGCTCATTTTGGTAGGTAGTACAGCCGCACAGTGAGACAACGCCGGCATTAAATACAAGGAGTCATTGTAGAGCTCTGAAATTTTGCACAGGTTATTTTTGAGACAATTCCAAAATTAAGAAAATTCGCCCAATTTTACGCCCACCTCCCATACAATCGAAATTTGTAAAATGTCGTATTGTCCGTAATACTTTAGGTATAACTTTCAATTTTGGTATACTTGAATGTTATATTGTTACAAACATTATCGGAAAAAAATGTTGAACCTTGGCCCACTTTTGCCCCCACCACCCATACAACCTCAACATAAAAAGTGCCATATTTTATAAAATATTTTTGGTGCAACCTTCAAATTTGATATTACTGTAATTTATATAATTTAAAATGTTTCATGCAAAAGTTACAATAACACGCCCACTATTACGCCCACCTCCCATTGAAATGCAATAAAAAAGAACAATTTTTTTTTCATTCTATCAATAATTTTTTGCATCATCATGGTATTAATATAAGGATCTGATGATATTTGCAAATAGTGCATTACATCTACATTCGCAGAAATACGTGAATTTTTACGAGAATGGAATAGCCTACAGTTTATTAAAAAAATTAAAATTATGCAATAATCTAACCCAAAGTCAATGACCTTCAAAAAAATTACACTGCGGAACAAAATTGAACTTTTTTTGTGCGGCCGGGAACTTTGTGTAATTTTTTTACTAATTTGAGGTCGCTGATTCCAAATCTAACCTTCATTTTTCTCTATCAGCTCCAGTTTTAGAGATATACCGTTATGTCCAAAATTAAGGCACTTTCAGCACATATATTGAAATAACATGAAAATGGTGCATCATATTCCCTTAAGAAAAAAAACCGAAATTCGCTAACAATATTATCTTTAAGACGTATTAACATTGTTTTAAATTTGGCCAGTAATTTCAGAGATATTGTTGAAGTTTTTAAAAAAACAAATAAAAATTTAAGAAAAAAAAAATTTTTTTGTTCATTAAAAATTCATAAAAAATAAATGTGCAACAAAAGTCACAGTTTGGGTCTAAAAGCATTTAGTTCAACATATTTCGAATGAAATGAGCTTTATTTCATTGCAATCGGTGCACAACTTTTGATTGTATTCACAATTTATGCATAAAAAAAAACATATATTAATGTATATTTTTTTTTTTTTTTTTTTTTTTTTTTTCACACATACACATTAAAATACGTTTTTTTTATGGAAATCGCAATTTTTATCAATTCGGTAAATTGTGAACACAATCAAAAGTTGTGCACCTGTGAAATTTCATCCTCATTGGACGACACGCCAAAAACCATTTTTTGCCGCGGTTTCTATAGGACTGTCTCACTGTGAGCCGTTACTATGAAAAATAATTTTTTTCGGCTTCTCGTTTTCACAAAGGACCTTTTGTTCGATGAAGTACATCCAGATGCTCGAAAATTCTTCAACACCTAATCCACCTTACACTTCATTATATGAAATGCAAAGTAGATATTTAATATTGTAGCTTTTGCCAAATTGCTGTAATTCTTTATAATCAAAATTCTTTATAATGAAAAGAAAAGACTTTATTAAAAAATTAAAAAAAAATTGTTCTTTCAAGTGGACTTGGCATATTTTCTTACTTTTGAAATTTTTTTTTGGACTTAGCATATTTGCCTACCACTGCATTCCAGCAAGAAAAAACCAAAGAATGTTATTATTTTTGCAAGCTAAATCAAAATCTCAATTTCGACGAAAAGTGGACTTAGCACTTTTTCCGACTAAGGTAACGATATGTAATCATTTGTTTATACAAAAGTTTTTCCAATACTTTCGACAGAAAACACAAGATGGCTATAGGTCTGGCACAATTTTGGCATGTTTCCAGTTTAACGGGTAAATGCATGACATTATGATAGTAATTAACAAATGTGTAGCATATGTACTGTGACCATTCGTCCTTTTTTAAGAGGACAGTCCTTTTTTTGATACGATGTCTTTTGAGATATTTTTCAAAAAAAAAGGACAGTAGATTAGCCTCTTTTGAGTGAATTGTCCTTTTGTTAGATTATGAATTTTTTTCTTTAAACTCAAAAACTATAAGTTTTTTTCCAAAACCCCAAAATTTCAACATCAATACCGGAAAACACGCCATTAATGCCAGCGTAAGAGCGAATTCTACAATTGTTTGTGCCATTGAAAGAATATTTTCTCTCTCAACAAAGATGCCCGATGATATTGCAAAAATTATTTTGATCATCAATGTGCTGGCTCGTGGTTACTTTTGGCACATACCCAAGCTTTTATACTCCATAAATATATTTGTAGTCTATTGTTACAACACTTTTCAATGCCTGAGGCTGCACTTACTTAAAAGGACTTTGAATTTAAATGAGCTGCCCGCAAAGTAGATGTGTTTTTACCATTTGTTATTAAAACCATTTTGGCATACTAAGTTGGCAGGGCTGTGTGTTTGCAAAAATGTAATATTGGGATTGGGAGAGAAGTGGAGAAAAGATGATACATCAGTGGATCAAATATAGAAAAAACATTTTGCCTATTTCATGAAAAAAAATTTTGGAGGCAAAAATATCGACCCCTTTGCGCGAAATTATCGTATGTTACAAAAACCAAATTTTACAGGACAGCCATTTTTCTACTTTACTCTGCTATGGCTTGCAATATAAAAATGAAAATATACATTAAATTTTTGGAGCAACGAAGTGGAATTCGCCTACAATATTTTGTCAGGTGACGTCTCTTTGAATGTAGAACAAGATTGCATCAAAAACTCAATTTCCAAAAAATTGGCATATACGATAATTTCGCGCAAAGGGGTCGATATAATGGAGCTTGTAAATCTTTAGTGCGCCAAAATAAAGATTACTTTCAGTTGCTAATAATTTTTGGATAATCGGGAAAGTCATAATTAAAAGTTGTTACTTAAGAATCACTTTGATGTTAAAAGGGCAATTTTTAAATGAACTGTGCAGATTTTATATTATTGTTAAATAAAAACAGTGAAAATACATTCTACAGAAAAATATCAATTAGTTTTAATTATTAAATTTTTTGTTTTAAATACTTTTAATAGTTTTATATATAAATTTGGGGCTCTATGCTCCTTATAGGATCTTCGGGAACATATATATATATATATAAATTTCTAAGTAAATATGCTTTGTTTTTTCGATGCCCAAAAAAAACAGTATATCGTCGGTCACAGGTTGACAACTCTTAACATGTTTTTTTGTACTTTTCAGGGGACAAAAAAAAACGTTATTACTCCGTTACTAAACCGTGTTGGAAGTAAATAAAAAAAAACCAAAATTAGTAGGAGATATTTATTGTAAGATGGTGTAAAGAAAACAATTGAAATAATTTCAGATTAAAAAAAAATTAAAATAAATAATACGAGTTGACAATTTCAAAAAATTTAAAAGTGAGTTAAGAGTTGTCAACCTGTGACCGAGGATATGTTTTGCTTGTGGTTCTACTTGCTAGTATCATATTGTGTGAATTATCTTATTACCTATAAAATACCTTTAAAAATATCATAATTTTTACTACATTTCGAAATGTCCTTTTTAGCATTAAAAAATATGGTCACCGTAAGGATATGGTAAAATCAATTTATAAATTTTGGGTGTAAGTTATCACTTCCCACTTACAGCAGCATTAGTAAATGTTCTGTTAAGCATATTTGCATCCACTTGATAGTCAATATTGTTGTGAGCATTGCCAACTCCTATTTCACGGATAGTATTCCAAGTTTGTTGGTTTACTCTGTAAACCAACTTATTTTTCTAAAGAACAACGATAGGTATTACATTTTTTGTTAATCCCGTGGATCGATTTGGGCAGAGACCAACCCCTGGTCCAAATTGCAAGTTTTTAGCTTCAGGCGCTTAGGCTGTGCGATGATGCAGCACTCAGTCAGTCAGTCACTAACGTTACAATTTTATATACAAAGATTGTGCAACTTAATACACTTTCAAAAGTCATAGATATTATCAATATTGTCTTCTGATGTATTAATTGTTGAGTTGTGTTAAGTGCTTGGCAGTCAGAAAAAATATGGGTGTCCATTAGTGTGTCCCAAAAAAAAAAAAAATATTATTTTATGCCCCACCTTTTATTGAAAGCTTAGAGTGTGAAGTATTTTTGTGATTTTTTTCAGATTTTTCGGAAGTGGTTTAGAGGTCGCTAAAATCGAATTTAACCCACAAATCGGGTTTTCTCGACTTTTTTGAGTTTTGCTGATTACTCGGCCCATTTGCACGATTTTCTTTGTTACTAAGTCAATTTTTTTAAAGAAAACTTCTCAAACTTTACTTCTCTGTGCAGATATTAAAAGTTTCGGTTATTTTTTTTGCTCATTTGGGTCACCTTAATCACATTTTTTTGTAAATTTAGCATAAATTTGAAAAATATTGCTTTGTAACTTTTAAAATTTATATTGAAGTTAAAAAAACTAATGATTCAGTTTAAAAGGTGGATAAATTCTGAGTCATTGCAAATAATTGAATTTGCTCTTACTGTTCCAAAGTTATACCCTTTTTAAGTTTTGTACCCATTTTGTGAAATTAACAATATTGTAATGTGTTTGCCAGTTATGCCTCGGATTTGTTTTAATATTAGATATTTAGATATAAGGTATTCTTTTAAAATATTAAATATGGATGGTTTATTGTTCTGTTGCACAGACTTCAGCAATGCGAGTCCAAAAACTTCTAGGCAGCTTACTTCTATAACCAAAAAAAAAAAAGGGTAACCAGCCGCCTGGGTTCGAATCACACGCCAGCCAGCCTGGCTTCGAATCCCAGGTCAGTCAAGAATGAAAATTATCAATAACAATTTAAATTAATTCTCCATGTTGTAAAAATTCCTTTCTTCATAAAAATAATTTAATGAAAATTAAATTTAATGAACTCAAGCCTAATTAAAATAGTAAAATTTGGATTAAAAACCATGAATAGTTCAACAAAATAACCACAATACTAATTATTGTTAAAGCTAAGGCACAAGCTCTATGTGTTCATTTGTCCTTCAAGTTGTGCTGAAAAATGTCAACAAGAAAAAAGAAAGACAAAAACATGATAAACAAAAAAAAAAAAAATGTACTCTGGACTTCAAGAAGAATTCTTGACAAAAGTACGAAAAAACAGAAATAAGGAAAAACATGTGAGATCAATTAAAAATGGATAATCATTCAAAAAAAAGCAAATTTCGATCTACCAAAGGTTAAAATACAATTTGGTTTAAGGATTGATGTTTGACTACTGACGTCAGCAGTCATCGATGGCTGCGAGTGTAAGACGGCAAATCCCTCTGAGGAGACCTAGTGGTTGAGGTCGAAACATGTCAGGGTAACCAGCCGCCTGGGTTCGAATCACACGCCAGCCAGCCTGGCTTCGAATCCCAGGTCAGTCAAGAATGAAAATTATCAATAACAATTTTAATTAATTCTCCATGTTGTAAAAATTCCTTTCTTCATAAAAATAATTTAATGAAAATTAAATTTAATGAACTCAAGCCTAATTAAAATAGTAAAATTTGGATTAAAAACCATGAATAGTTCAACAAAATAACCACAATACTAATTATTAAAAAAAAAAAAATTTTTAATTTTTTTTGGCACACACTAGTGTCCATATTAAAAAATATGTTTTCTTTGCAAATGTACTTTCAAGGCCAAACTATTCACTTCATTTCAGTGACGTTGCTGTTGAAGGTGTAACTTAAAAATAAACCAACCCAAAGTACTTTATGCCATAAATGTTTTATTCAACTGCTTTTCGAAAATTCAAAATACCGTGTATCTTTTTAAAGTGTAGCAAAACAAAATGCCTTTCTAACCCACATTATCTGCTTTTAAAAAGACAAATTTGTTTTCCGAAAAATCTCAGTAAAAATTACTTTTTATTAGACAGCCACGAGACTTTAAGAAAGCTCTAATTTATTTAGTTTATTAAGGTATTTTTATTGTCATTAATATTTATTGTAATTTAGAAAATAACAAAAGCTTTATTATGAATTATTATTATTATTGTTGTCAAAGGTAAATTCAAGAATGAAAAAAAATATATTGAAAAAAAAAATAATAAATCATATTAAATTACATGTTGATGTTATAATCGGGGGGGGAAATGGCGTTAAAATAATTCTAGTAAAAAATTTTTTACTACACAACATTTATATACCATAGTTTTTTATTTCTTTTGCAAATTGGGTCAAATTCAAAGTAACATTATATAGTTGTATCAAGGAACAATATGTTATGTAATGTTTTCTTCAATTAAAATATTAATTTTGAAACGTAATTAAGATTATGTCATAAAAAAGAAGTGTTAAACTGAAGCAATTTAGAACTACAGGGATCAAGTAACTGGGAAAATTCTACTTATGTTGTCAACAAATTAAAAAAAAAATATTTCTTTTTGCGTAATATAAATCAAAAGACTTTTGATTTTATCCAATATATTACGCAATGATAAACACACAGCTAATGTAATTGTACATCCATTATTAAACAATAATATTGCAAATAATGGGTGATTTTTTAAGAGCTATAGGAAAGTTTTTAAAAAAAAACAAATAAAATTCAGAAAAATGCATGAAATCATTATTTGAATCGATAGTAAGGTCCATATAATTTAATGTTTGAAGATTATTTCATGTAAATGTTGACCGTGACTGCGCCTCAAATGGTCCATCCGCTTAGTCCAATTTTGGCATACTCTTTCCAACATTTCGGCCGGTATCTCATGAATAAATGCGTTGGAAGACAACATCCAATGCGTCAATTGAAGCGGGCATGTGTGTATAGACATGAGCTTTAACATAGCCCCACAAAAAATAATCTAAAGGCGTTAAATCGCACGATCTAGGCGGCCGATTGACCAGTCCCGAACGTGAAATAAAATGTTCGCCGAACTCGCCTCTCAATAAGTCCATTGTTAAGCGTGCTGTGTGGCATGTGGCACCGTCTTGTTGAAACCTCATGTCATGCAAGTGAAGCTCTTGCATTTTGGTCAAAAAAAAAATTGGATATCATCTCACGATAGCGCTCACCATTCACAGTTACGTTACGATTCGCCTCATCTTTGAAGAAGTACGGTCCAATAATGCCACCAGCCCATAAACCGCACCAAACTGTAACTTTTTCTGGATGCATTGGTAGCTCTTGCAATGCTTCTGGCTGATCTTCACTCCAAAATCGACAATTCTGATTATTAACGTACCCATTGAGCCAAAACTGAGCTTCGTCGCTGAACACAATTTTTCGATAAAAAAGTGGAAGAAGCGCGCGATGAACTTTCTTAACAGAGCACGCATTTTGATAATAAAATTCAATAATTTGCAAGCGTTGTTCGTTTGTAAGACGATTCATGGTTAAATTATAGACCAAACTAAAGGTAAAGTTAGCCGAACGTCCACGTCCCCTAACGAAACGTCTGGTCCGTTTTGTTATTTGCTTACAATGTAAATGCTTACCGAATTTAAATGTCACGTAACGGAACGTCTCAATCTGTATAAATTAGAATTTCTTGCCGTCGTTACGTGACAGTTGTAAAGCAGTGATGGCCTGCTTGTATATTAAATTGAATGCGGGTATTTTCGCTCTGTTTTTTGGTACTTTTTTCCAGTATATTTATGGACTTTCGACAAAACGACTTACAATACAACATATTTCCATATATATTAATATACATATGCTTAGATGTACAAAATAAACAAATGCATATGCACATACAATAGAAATGAGAAATATATAAAAGGCTTTAAATGGTTACAAAATATTGTTTTGCCTATGCACATTTACAAAATAATATATGTAAATTTGTATGTATATGCTAAAATAAATATTTGTTTATTGTAAATCTATAATATAAATATCAGATATTAAATTATTAATGTTTTTTTACTTACACTAAATACTGTTTTAATACCATTTTAATCACTTGGTACTTTTTCTGTACAACGGTCAACATTGAAACCTTTTGATTTCCCATCACTGTGTGTGTTGTTTTATGTATACTATTGCTTTTTTGTTTATGTATGTGAAAAACATATGACACGTTTTTAGATATTCTATAAGTGCACCAACGTGCAAGCAGTCCGTTACAGTAAGTTACGGGACAGCAACGTTCGCCTAACTCAGCCTTAAAGATGTTTGACGGTGAAACAAAACACGAAACGTGCGTCAGCTGTTTAAACCGGTTTTGCCAAAAAGATAATAGCTAAAAAATCACACGTTTTTGGGTACCTTAAGTTGAATCTTTATTGCGTGTTCTACAATTTGTAAAAAAAAAGATAGAATAACCAATTATTTGACTTTTGCGTTTGTTCGAATAATGAATTAATCGACTTTTAAGTTTTAATGTTTTTCGATTAATCGACTAATGTAATGTTTGCACGGCATTTGAAAATACGTTGTTCGCTGTTTTGAATTCGAATTACGCTGTTCTCACGGCATATTCATAATTCAACAACTCTTCTTCCTACATTTATGAATATTTTTTTGCTTTGAAAATGAATACAAAGGCCAGCAGCAATTTTAATTATCGCTTTATATTTACAACTCCTAATTTGTTTTTTTTTAAAGATTATTTATTCAAAAATTAAATTCCTACAAAAGAGGTATTGGCCCAGCGTCCATAAGACATTATTGAGGCCAGTTGGCAAAGAACTACATATTTAACAATTTAGAGTGGGTTTTTAACATCGAGTTTAATCTTCGCGGCAAACTATAGTTAATTAATCTAAGAATAAATTTAATTGTGTACTTATTGTGTTTGCCGTTTTTAAGTGGAAGCTTAAACTTCGCAGAATTGCCATACTGAATAACAAAAATGGCAACCAGTGTTACCGTTGGTGCTACTAAAGTAGCAATTTTCCACGTTTTCGACTGCTTGGATACTATTTTGCTACTCTTACAAAATGCACCCAAATGTGATACTTTTTGTAATTCTTGCCAATTGTTTGGAACTTTTTACTAAATGATGAGATATCATTTGAACTTTCTGTTTTATTACAACTCCCAACTTTAATATAAACTGTAATTGTTTTAATATATAAAACTGCAATTATCTGAATAAGAATAATCTGAAATAATTTTTTGTCTAACGTAATAAGCTTATGCATTTATTGCGAATATGTTATGTAACATGTGAACATATTAATTATTCGCAAGTAAGTGCTCTTGGAAAGTACCACTTGCGGTATACCATGGTGAAATAAATACTTATACCATGGCGTATACTTATGCCTGTATAAATCAGGGTTGTCAGATTTTTTTCACCTTCGTGGCCAATTATACACCGAAAATCGCCAAAATTCGACAAATCTAATTTTCTTAAGATTTCTGTTATGAAAAATTCGCCAAAAATCGCAATATTTGATTTTTGCTTTTATAATTTTTTTTTTTGTTAATTTTTGAAAACGTTAATTTTTTTATATTTTTTAGATTTTTTTGAAAAATTTACCCATTATTTCTCTAATATCTCCGAAACTGTTGAAAATAAAAACAAAACTATTGGTAAGATGCCTAAAAAGGAATTTAATTCCAAATCATTCGCTTGTAATAGCATCCAAATCGGATAATCGCTCCCAACTCATTATAAGATATACATTAGGGAAACCACTTTTTTGCGATTTTCATGAAATATGCCCTATTTTATTCATACTCGTGGCTTTTAGATTAATGATAAAAATGTAAAATTTTTGTCCTTATAACTTTTGTAAGAGTTTTTTAAAACAAAACTAGTACTAATTTTGCAAAAAATATATTGCTACTAGTTTCTGAAAAAAGTTAAAAATATAAAAAAAAATTATGTGGACGACACAAAGGCTTTTAAGCAACTAGACCTGATAGAACCAATCATTGAACAGAGTTGCATTCAGCAAGCTAAGGTCTATTAAAATCACATAAAAAAGTTTTTGCTTACATCTGATATAAACTTTTCTGGATTTTTTTTTTTAACCATTTAAAAATGTTATTAGACATTTTTAATAAATTAAACAAAACACGTGCAAAAACATTATTTTGTATATTTCTTCCTTTTTTAAAACATGTGCCGCCTATTTTTCTTAAATCACCTTTTCGTTGCCACTTTTTTTGCAAAAAATCCCCCTTTTTTTTTTTTGGTACTTTTTGCAAATATTCAACGGTAACGCTGATGGCAACAAACATATCTTAAAATGTCAACTTTTTACCAGTGCCCTTTTATACAGAAGAAGAAGACAATCCACCCTTTTAGTTCTTATATAAAAAAAAATTCTTCATATAATTGTTTTATTTAAGTTTTCATATGTTTCAGAATCACTGAAGTCTTGATATTCACTGGAATGAACCATTTTTCTGTTTTCTAAAAAAATATTTTCTTTTATGTATGTTTATTTTTTTCTGTGTTTATATTTATTAATTTATTAATGTGTTGATATTTTTGGATTGGCCGCTTAAACTGGCAAATAAAAGTAATTAATCCTCATCTTAAAAACTACAAATACAGATTAAAGATGACTAAATCTCTTATCTCTATGTTAAAAACCCACCCTTATAGTTATATCATGTTCGCGCGGTGCTTTGGATTACTTCGCTCTCTGTTTTTATTACTTACTAGCTGGCCCGGTCCGCGTTGCTGGCCCTACGCAAACATTAGTGTTGTATTACCAGACGATTTAAATTGATCTTTAAACGAAATTTGCGGCCTTTAAATAAAAATCAATGAAACCGCATTCTCTGGCAAAATTTCATGTCAAACTGCATGTAAAACATCGTTCATCCCCAGTTCTGTTTCATCATTATAATATTTTAAATTAAAATGTTGTTCATATACATATGTTTGATTTACATTTGATTTGAAAATACATATGGTTGTATGTATGTAAATATATGCTGTGAATCTTACGAAAAAAGTGAGCGTAAAAGTGGGCGGGGCAACATTTTCTTTCCGCAAAACCTAAGTTAGACCATGGCGATCATTTTAAAGAAAAAATCGTCCAAATCGGTCAAGCCGTTCTCCAGTTATGCGCTTAATAGAAAAAGTGGGGGTAAAAGTAGGCGTGGTAAATTTTTCTTTCGATGAAAACTTAAAGTTGATTAATACGAACATCTGAAAGAAAAATTAGTCAACTCGATGGTGTCGTTTTCTGATTTTAGGTAAATCGAAAAAAGTGGGCGTAAAAGTGGGCTGGGCAAAATTTTCTTTCCGTAAAAACCTAAGTTGGACCGTGGCGATCATTTTAAAGAAAAAATCGTTCAAATCGGTTAAGCTGTTCTTAAGTTATGGATTTTGCCACGCCCCTCCGCCCCCAGACCGAAAATCAGAAATCAGACTTCACAGTGTCACCCGCCTGAATATTCTGAAGATTCCCTGAAAATTTCATCAAAATCGGCCCAGCCGTTTTGGAGTCCATACGTTACATACACACATACATACATACACACATCCTATTTTATATATATAGATAGATAGATAGATAGAAGATAGATTTGGATTACCATGTTCGCATGGCACTTTCGTAATCGGTTTTGACAGTTCTTCTTTTTCTTTTTCTTTTTTGTATTTATTGCTAAATTTAATTGTTTGTTTGATGTTACATGTGTTGAGAATGGAAAGAAAAAGTAAGTTGAAAATATTAATTCAAAGAAATATATATAAAATAATTATTTTTTCAGTAAATAGAAAAGCTGTCAGCAAATGGAGTTAATGCAGCGAACGGGCATTGTTGGAGATATGGTGAGTAAAAAATGGGCGAGCTACGTGGTTGCCGAAAAAATAGCCATATACTACAGGACATGGTTTATGACTCGAAGCCATAGAGTATAAGTACACAGTACTTGAGCTAAAAACAAAGATGCACAATGTTATGCAATATGTATCCTGTACATTCAAAAGGTTGTCTATAACCAAAAAAAAAAAAGAAAATGAGAATAAATTTTAAATGATATTATTATAGTATTCATACAACTAAAGTAAAAGCAATTCTAAATATTCAAATAAATATTCTTTAATATTTTTCTTAAAAACGGAAATTCTTTGGATATTTTTTACAGCTTCTGGGAACTTTTTATATTCTAAACTACCCATATGTTCTACTCTTTGTTTTGTTTTTTCTAAGCGCCAAATAGCTACTCTTAGATTACTCTCATTTCTTGTCTTAAAGGCATATTGATTCCTGCAAAATAGAATAGTATAATGACCAATATCGTGCAAAGATTTATAAACATACATTAAAAGTTTTATATAAACCATATACGGGAAGAATTCCTGCAGTCATATCTTTATATAAACATAAGGTCGAAAAAGACAATGGAAAATTAAATACAGTTTTCAACGCTTTATTCTGAGATCTCTGAAGTGATTTCAGCTCATTGCTTTCCCCCCCGCGTACACAACCGCCAAATAATTAAGGTGACTTTAAATTAGGGCTTGGTAAATTATCAGCTTTGTTTTTACATTAAATTTGTTCTTAAATTTGTAAATCAAGCCGGTAGCAGATGCAATTTTTTACTTCAAATTCTTTATATGCATATCCCACGATAGGTTACTTTGTAGGTGTATACCAAGATATTTTGCTGAGAAGACCTCATGTACAAGTTTACCATCCACAAATATACTGAAGTTTTGATCATGAACCATATTCGGCCTAACAGCCTATTTTTGTAAAACAAAAGTGTTCTTACTTGAAATTTTCGTATTAAAACGAAAACGTTTTAAAATTGGTTTTTAAAAATCATTTAAAAGCTTTCGTCTATTCATGTTTGACATAAATAGAGCTTTTTTCTATCGTTAAATAACGTTATTGCCAATGCGTTTATTTTCGAACCTTTTTATGCTTTTTTACATATAAGGATTTTGTGTTCAAGGTTAACCCTGGCTTTTGTTTACAAAAATAAATTATAAATTTAAAAAACAAAAACTTCTATAAAAAAATGTTAGTAAATGTTAAAACTAAAAATGTTGAATTAAAATGTATACAAAAATTGCAATAAATAAACGCAATATATGAAGACGATTTTTGGCTACGCATCAACATATAGAAATGGTGAAGGTATTTGCGTGATAGCACTAATTTTTTAAAACTTACGGAAGAACTTACATACACACATACACACATACTTATGTACATACTTGTTACTAGAATTTTTTTGAACCTGTAAATACATATTTATGTAATTAGTAGCATTTAACCCGCTACTTCATTAACGTCTCATTTTCTTTCGTAAGCATATTTTTATGCCAAAGTTTATTTTTCTAGGTTTTAACTTGTTTAAATGCTACTTTGTCCGGTCATTTTTTTATGATCATATTTGTGTGCCAAAGGTTATAGTTCTGCTACTAACATTTTTTATCTTTTGGGATGATAATCACTCAGGACCGTGCAGCTTAATTTTGAGTCTCTAACTTCAATATTATAATAAATTCAAAAAGTACCATACGCAGAACACAAAAGTAAAAGAAAGACATTTGATTTCTCGTATTAATCCTTTTTGATACTTTTTTATCCCCGTTGAACTATTAACAATTTCAATATTGTAGAGGGAATGGAGAAAAATGTTTTTTTTTTTAAGTACCAAAAAAGAAATTGCGATTTTCGTTTGAATTTCGAAAAATTACCAAATTTGACTTTGCATTTTTTAGATAAGTTTCGAATGTGATATAACTTTTATTTATAAGCTTATTGGCTTAAAAGATAGGTGGGATGACAAAAAAAGTACCAAAATACTCCCTGAAAGAGGAGAATTTCAAAAATGTACCAGACACTTATTTTTTTAAAGACAACGATAAGTATTACATTTCATTGTATCTCTCTAAGTTTTGGAAATATAAGGTTACCGAATTTACCCTTTTTACCTTCTAAGCAATCGACTTTCCAAAAATCCCGTTTTAGTGGATCTATTTGGGAAGAGTCCCGCCACCGGTACAAATTTCATTTTATAATATTGTAAATAATTTAGGGTTCTTTCAGTAAAATATCCTGTTTTATTTTCTTTTTTTTTTTTTTTTTTATTTATTTTTTCAAACGAATATCTTTTACTTATCGTCTTATTTTGGCATTTGTGTTCATTTATTACGAAGATGTTCATTTTATAAGAACCAAACGTATGTGGAAAAATTGAAAGCTTTTTCAGTCACTCACCTAAAATGTATTTTAATTTTATGAAAACCTAAATAAGTTTTCGTTCGTTTTTTTACGAATGAACAAATATTTTTATTTTCTAAAAACAGGCTGTTAATCTTAAAACTTTTGTTTTTCCCGCATTTAAACATATCTTATTTATCCTCGCATACTCCGTTATCATTGCTGCATCAAATTCCATATGAGCTTTTAAAGAAGTTTCATGTTTATATGGGTAAAACAAACTTATGTCATCTGCAAACATAATAAGTTTCCCAAAAAGTTGTAGGTTTTTAAATCATTTAGATAAATTCTAAAAAGTAATGGTCCCAATACACTTCACTCCATAATACATAAGTTTTTGAAAAATAATTTTATGATCAACGAGATCAAACGACTTCGAAAAATCATAAAAGATACCAGCAACACCACTGAATCCTTCATCTAGCCCTTTACATCTGTTATTTACTACATTGACAAATTTCACAAATTCACAAAAAACTAAATTTTTAAAATTTTATGTTTTTTCCTTATTTGTTTTTTTTTTTTCATTTCGACAGCCAGCGCTTAAAATGAGTGCTTAAGTGTTTGTTTCTAGTACTTAATGAGTAACGTACAATTACCTTATCTAATACTAATTATATACAAATGATATCATTCGCTCTCAAAATGTTGTCTGACGAATTATGTAATTTGGATCATAATTGGGCTGTGAATTACGAATAAGAAAGCAAATTACGAAAAACGCTGCATTGCGAACATAGCATAAAGGCCCCGCTAGCCGCTAACCGTACTGTTAGCACGTTGCACAGTGTGACTTTTGTTGCTTTTAGGATGCCAAAAGTCGTAACAGTCTAATAAAAGTAGATATGGCAATGAAATTTAGCAATAATAATGATGAGATCGATATAGCATTTGACATAAAAAATGGGCGTGGTCCGCCCACTTTTTTGACCACCCCCATATAAGGTGTATTTTCAAAATACCATAATTTCTAATTTAATAGTACTTATTATGGCGGAAAGAAATAAAAATAATTTTAATTTCACTAAATTTTTAGATACACACAAATGCCTTCAATTAGTAGTTGTTTTGAGATGATGAATATATCGCTCATTTCGTGCAAGACCGTCACAACTCAAAATTTGAAACTTTACAGGAGAGCCTTTTTAAGATTCCAACCTATTATTTCTCACCTTCTCTTTCACTAAAATACAGTTATAAAATCAAATGTTTCTTTTTTGCTACAAAGTAAACCACATGTATAAGAGGAATGCCAAACACAACCTGAAATGTGACCTTGTTGATGTTAATTGCTCAAGTTTGTTACGAGAGGTCATAGCGTCACAAGCATCTGTATTACCGTTATTTTTTCGATAATTCTCTCCGTTCTTAGATCAATTTGTAGAGATTTAAGAGAAGAACATTTCTGCATTACAAACTCGAAAATGCCAAATTTTGAGTTGTGACGGTCTTTCACGAAATGAGCGATATATTTTAGAAAACAATTTAAATTTTATATTAAAAAAAAGCAATCTGAAAATAAAAATAATAACTCCGAGTCAATATCATTTCCATATTTCGGTACGGATAATAAGCCAATAACTTCTTTTGGTAATGTAAATAATACTGCAAATGTGATTATATACGGCATCATTTTTGTCTTCTTTCTTGCTTGTGAGCCAAACATCAAAGAGCGCATTTCGTGGAACAGCCATTTTTTTTTGCGAAAAAATCAAAATATAGCAGGAAGGAGCAAAAACTTATTGTTGAATCTTAAACTAGATATATAAACCTTCAATCTCCATATAATCACTTAACAGAATTCTACAGAATCATGCAAGTTTTTCTCTATCGAAAAACAAACATTTTTGGAAATCACTAAATTTTTAGTGATTGCATATTTTCATTGATTAAAAATTTAAATAATAACGTTAAAGCTTCAGAAACTTGCCAGTCTTTATAGAAAAGGTTTCAACTTAATTAATGCAAACAGACTTTTGTAAAAATATTTTGCCAAACAAAAGTAACGCCACCGCAAAGTTCAACAAAAAATGAAAACTATAAACAGATTTACTACACTTGTCACAGTGACACAAGTTTGATAACTGTTATCATGTTAATTGTTGTTTTTTTGATTTGTTTTGAGTACATATTCGTAATAGTTGTACATTTTACTATTACATAGCATAAAATTATTAAAATCGAAGAACATTATTTTTTTTTTCTTTTGGCATCCTAAAAGTAACAAAAGTCACACTGTGCGTTGGTGCGCTTATAAAACATTTACAATCGTGTCATGTTTTTCACATAGATAAAAAAAAGCAATATCAGCTAGCATTTTGTATCATAATCGAATCATTTACGAATCAGTTTCAAGTGCAAAATAACCGAATATGAGCTAATTTTTCGATCATAAATAGGTACTCTGCTACTAAAAAATAGGTAATCTACCAATAAATCGCCTCAAAGAATATTTTGTAATACAATTTTCTGATTCCTTTTTGAGCATATGAATGAATCATATGTGAATCTTTTTTCAATCGCTCTAGTGATAAATCAGTTTTTAATCATCAAAAGTGATCTTAAAAAACTCATTTAGGTTATTTTTACAACAAATTATTACCCAAATTCTAGCTGGGTAAACAAATTTAAAAACCCGTCTACAAAATACTGTTTTTAATAGCAAAAAAAAAGACCGAAACAATATAAAAATAAACTATAAACACAGTAAACACTACTTCCGTGATCTTAAGAATATTTTACCTTTAATGTTGTATCCTCTGGAAAAATTAGGTGCAGCTCGGCAAAAATCCAAAATTTCACATGTCTCAGGTGATCAGTACAGAGCTCCTATCTGGTACCACGGGAGTCAGTAACCCCCAATGAGCAGCCACCGGGAAGTTAGCTTTTCTTTTGAAAAGATACTTTCGGGAGTCAAGTTGTACTTGTGGCTTACTACTACCCAAAGTGACTTATTACTACCCACTTTGTCATTTGATATCACGCACAATTCTCAAACTTTTTTCAATTGTTTGATATTAATATGTATTTGAATTCAAATTGATAATAATTTGAATATAAGCCCTTGGCATACAAAGTTTTTTTTTTAATTTGATATCAAATGTTATTCTGATATCGAAAATAAACTCGGCAACACGAAAGTAAAAAATAAATATAAACATTAAAAAAATGGCGATTAAGGCTGTTTTACAATTAACAAAAAATATCACATTAAGTGAAGTGAATTCGCCGTTAGAAACCCTTAATTTCTTGTGGAAAAATATAAATTATTTGTGAGTAAAAAAATAAATAGCACATTAAGACAATTCACAAAGTGTTCTATTGAATGTTACATTCATAAAATTAAAGCAAATACAACCAAGATGACACTATTGGGGTATTCACAAGGTGTGCTATCATGGTTTATTGTCATAATGTTCTAACATTTTACAATGGTTTAAAAATATTGTTGTTGGTTTGTAAACAAAAAGTGTCTTAAATAAATAGAACGTTGCTTGCTATGTTTATTGTGCTGTCGTAATTAATAGCCCATTAAATTATGAGGGGTTGCTCACAACAGTCGTATTTTTTCATGTTATTATTTTAAGACATATGACTTTAAGACACCTTGTGAATCCCCCATATATATATACAATATATCAATATATCTATATATATAAAAATGAAAGTATGTATGTTTATTTGTTTGTTTGATTGATTGCACCGCCTTAGCCGCTGAACCGATCTTCATGAAACTTTTGTAGTATATTACTAATGGTCTTGAATGATCTTTGGGCTATTTATTTTTTTAAAATTTTTTGTTTGTGGGCGTGGCAGCTCCCATACAAAGACAAAATAAATTTCTGTGTATCTGGAGAACGAAAATACCTTAAGGCCTCCAAATTTGGTACAGGCATCTTGGCTATCAATACACAACATCTGGCAAAATGGGATTGGATAAATGAGCGTGGCACAAAATGGCTTTATTTATATCTAAAGAACGGTAAAAGAAAACTGTCCACATTTGGTGCACATAACTGGGTTGACATCAGTACTATGACAAGTGTCTTCGCTTTTGACCCCATGACACTTTACATCAGTGTGATGTCAGCTTCACTCGGCCAAATTTTTATCAGGGTCAAAAATTAAAATTATATCATCAATGGATAACATTGGCTTCACAGAAATGACTAATCCAATTCGGTTTTATACAGCATGTCATCAGTGCGATGACAAACTGTCATCGAATTTAGTCATTGTAATTGAACTTAAGTCAAATTGAAAGAATGTCATTATTTACTTACCCGTTACACATGTTTGTTTCACTTTTGTTGTATTCCGCCCTTTGTTTACAGAAGAACTCTCAATTAAAAGACACAAGCAGCATGCCCGATATGGGTTTCGTAATAATTCTACCTGAAAAATATTATGTATTTAAATAAATAATTTAAAAAAATGGAAAATGGGAATTTTTCTTCTAAAATAACTTTTTAAACATGAAAATAATGTTGATAATATATAATAACATGGTATTATTATCACACTGATAACATGATACATTATGTCATCGCACTGACGACAGTTTGTCAGCACACTGATGATATGATACATTATGTCATAGACTGAAGAAAGTTTGTCATTGCACTGATGACAGTTTATCATTGCACTGATGACAGTTTGTCATTGCACTGATGTCAGTTTTTCATTGCACTGTTGACAGTTTGTCATTGCACTGATGACAGTTTGTCATCACACTGATCACATGGTATATTATGTCATCGCACTAATGACAGTCTGACTGTACTGATGTATTCATCAGCGCTATGACGCCTTTTCTATCAGTGTACACAAAATACGGCGTCAAACTGATGTCACTGTAGTCATAGCCTAGATAACTCATAAAATATGACAAATTTTTAGGATGACGTTCATCATTGGATTGATGTCACGTTTTGCTTCATTGCTGACATTTGTAATAACATTGATGTCACAATTCTGACGTTAGAGCATCATGAATATGGAGGCGCACTTTTCTCGGAGTGTACAAAAAATGGGCGGAATTGGAATGGTGGTCATGGCATCTCCCATACAAAGACATTATAGATTCAAGTATATCTGCAGAACGACAGGAGCCAAAGTAAAGTACAAGCATTTTGGTTATCAATACACAACATCCGACAAAATATGGACGTGATTGGAGAAGTGGGCGCGGCACAAAATAGATTTATTTGTATCGAAAGAGCGGTAAAAGAAAAAATGTCTAAATTTGCTACACCTATCTGGGATATCAATACAAAGCCTCTCTAAAAATTATAAAAATATCTTTTGCTTATTTCGATAATATACGAATTTCCGAAATTTTTTGGAAATCCCCTCAAGTTTTTTTCTGTTTTTTATAGAATCTCTAATCCAATTTTCAATAAGTATCCAAGTATTTATCCTAATAGTTATTAATTATATATTTCCAATGAAACATCTAGTTTACTGTATTTAAATATATATTATTCTGGAATCAATCCCAGCAAGTGCCATCTATTTCCGAAAAATTAACGTTTGGGTTGAATATGCGAGCGGTTGAATTATTAATAAGCTTTAGTATATGCAATATTTTTATTTGTGTTATGATAATTATTTATTATATACATTTAAATATAACCGTTTTTCGTATCATATTTTCATAATAGTAGGATTTGAATTGGAATTTTATATGCATTGCCATTCTACCTTCCCATAAATACATATGAATATGTATATGTATTGGTCTAGTAAAAGTTCACCAAAGAAGAATTATAAAACTGTCAAATTTCAAGTGCATTAATAAGAAAAGTTCTTTGATATACAAAAATACATAAAAATGAGTGAAACAATGGTGAGTCCGTAATTTTTTTTTAATTTAATTTACCTTTATAAGTATATATCATTTGGTCGTAAAGGATGTAGTCCAATGTATAAATTTTAAAGGAGATAGAAACAACTTTCTAAGGTCTTTAGTTCTGAATATATTTTAAGTCTGTTAATTTTTCTTTATTGCCGACTCTTTATTGGCTTGCAAACCAACTAAAAATAATACATTTATGTTTTACATAGCTTTTTGTGACTTATCACCTTTTCTATTATATATTTTATACTTTTAATGTACATTTTCGCATGTCAACTTGCAAAAAATAAAATATACTATAAAATTATTTTATTTATTTCAATGTTGACTATTAACAAATTTTTTTGAAATTTTCACATTTTAATGGGCCCTAGCGCTTTTTCTTTAGCATTTTTGGACTTAGAACTTTTACGTATCGTTGCAAAACAAGAACTAGAAAAAAATATTTGTATTTTTTCCGTAAACGATGTATTTTTGTTTACTCTATTGAACTGCATCAAAAACTTAATTTTCAAAAATTGTGGCATTAGCGCATTTACGACTGAAGGTACACATGTATGTATGTATGTGCAGCCAAAATTATTTTTGTCTTTCCATTGTTATAAGCCTTAAAATTCCTTTCTAAATAAAAATAATTTAAATTAAAAATATAGCTGTAAACAACTTAAACCAGAATAATTATATACATATGTATCTTTAGATTAAAACCCAAACAGCTCGACTTAAATTCATAACTTTATTTTAAAATTAGTGAAGCATATTCCTTCTTCCAAAATTTTGTTAACAATTGCATATGTATTTTTTTTTTTGGTCGAAAAATTTATCAAACAATTTGGTATGATGTAGTCAAATAAAAAAAATATTAAAGATAAATAAAATAATTTTTATAGCCAAAACGTTATTTTAAAAGATTAATTTATTTTAATTTATATTGAACTGATCTTATATTTTATTTTACCTTATTGTTGAGTTTTTTTTTTGCATATAATATAAACATATAGTTTTTAATAAACTTTTAAAAACAAATTTTTTACTTGTTTTGTATCATTAAAAAATTCGTGCACGTGTTTCGTGCACTTCGCTCAACTTATGGTCAACATAATCGGCCTACTGAGCGTACTATTCGCAACATTTTGAGACCCAGCATTCATTATTGGATAATATTCGACCGAATAGACCATGTCCAGCACGCTGTGAAGAAAATATAGCGGCCGTAGCTGAGAGTGTACACGAAGACCGTGGAGAGTCGATTCGGCTCCGTTCGTAGCAACTCGGACTTACGTATGGAACGACTTGGCGCATTTTACGTCGAAATCTTAAATTGAAAGTGTACAAAATACAGCTTGTGCAACAACGGAAACCGCTCGACCTTCCCAAGCGACATCGCTTCGCTCTAGGGGCTCTTGAAAAGTTCCAAGAAGATCCGACGTTTTCGAGACAAATTTTGTTCAGCGATGAGGCCCATTTCTGGCTCAACAAACGAAATTGCCGCATTTGGGACTGCCACTTCATCCAGAAAAATTAACGGTTTGGTGTGGTTTGTGGCCGGTGGAATCATCGGTCCATATTTCTTTAAAAATGATGCCGGTGCGAACATAACCATCAATGGCGACCGTTATCGTGCCATGATAACCGACTAGTTGATGCCTGAAATTGAAGCTCGTGATCTCGGCGACAGTTGGTTTCAGCAAGATGGCGCCACTTCCCAGACATCGCATCAATCAATGGATTTATTGAGAGAACACTTCGGTGAGCACATAATCTCACGTTTTGGGCCGGTCGATTGGCCACCAAGATCGTGTGATATCACACCGTTAGACTTTTTCCTGTTGGGATATGTAAAGTCTAAAGTTTATGCGGATAAGCCCGCTTCGATTCAGGCCTTGGAGGAAAACATCACGCGTGTCATTCGCCAGTTACCAGTCGAAATGCTCGAACGAGTCATCGAAAATTGGACTCAACGAATGGACCATCTGCGACGTAGCAACGGCCAAAATTTGATAAGCATAATCTTCAAAAACTAAATGCCAAAGAATGTTTTTTCAAATAATAATAAACATTCCCCATTAAATTTGAATTTTCTGTGATTTTTCTTTAAAAAAGTAGGGAACCTGGAAATGGATCACGCTTTAATTTCAGGCGTATTATGTAGTTTCCTGGATTTGTGATAACTTGAATGTCTGAAAAGGCGTGAGTAAGTAGACAAATGACATCAGCTTAGTGAAGGTCCTCCAATATGCCTTAGAGACCCCAATCGATTCCTCTTCTATGAGATGTTGTCTTATATGTTCATTACTTCATCAAGTACCCAGTTAAAAAGCAGGAGTGATAATACACACCCTTGCCGTGCAGCGGAGTTAATACTTATTTTGTTGCTCAGTTATTTTTCGTGAATAATACGTGAAGAAAAAATTAAGAGCGCCAATTGAAAGAGCGCAATTTCTTTAGAGCGACACGATATGTAAATATTTTTTTTATAAAAATGTAAGTTATTACCTTTTTCTACTAAAGTCGCGACTTATTTTCTCTAAGTGCATCATTAAACTGATTGCATCAGTTAAGAATATGTTCTCTTTTTTTATTACGTTTTATCTTCTTTTTTAATGGCTTTTTTATTTCGCGTTCTTTTTTTTTTTTTTTTTTTTTGAGCTGCATTGATTGATTGTAATTTGAAACACTTTCAGTTTCATTACTTATGCATTGAATTTTCGTCTTTCGAACAATTTCCAAAAAGTGCATTTTGTATGCTTTTTTTAAGTTTATCAATTTTTTTTTTCTGAGTTTTGCCCACTTAAATGTCAAACTGTTAAGATGTTTTCAATTTTTTTTTTCTTTTCCACTCGTTTTTATTATTGCCTCAAGAACAACGTCATTAAAATTAAGAACTGATAATTAAATACAAGAAAATGTTCATTAATAATGGTCCGGCCAACCAATATACTGACATACATACAAAGTGTCTACACTTGTTTATGTATGTATGTTGCATTCATATGTACATACTTTGTATCACATAAACAAATCACGAGACACGAGTGCAAGTACTTTATCAATCGTGTTGCATGTCTTGCAGAGAAGTTAAGGGCGAGAAGTGGACGATAAATTTGATAAGTTGATTATTACTGTACTCTATGCCTGACGGACGACTGACACTGCATAAATATTTCACTTCATACAGCTGCAGGGCATCAACAATTTTTATAATGATTTTTTGGTAGCTACTGTTTGCGTTTTTAATCCTTTACAATCAATTTTAGTGTATTTTTGGTTGTTGAAAGTATTTGCATCTAATAAGAGAATTAAGATTAAATTTTAACTTTTTTGCTTAAGGGGAACAGGCAAGACTCTAAGTTTATAAATGGGTAAAGGCATGTGGGGTAGATAAGCCTTCCTACACCCTTTGCCCATAAAAGTTATGCCAATTCACCAAAACAAAAAAGTCATTATGGAAATCCAGGGGTTTACCATCTTTTGCGATTCGAAAGAAAATTCAGTGAATAATATTCTATATTGTGTTTGCGCATATATTCTATAATGTGTTGGGACAGATAACATTGAAAAAATGTTACATGGTTGCATTCTAGAATGTGAGACTTTTGTAAAGTGGTTTTGGAACTTACCATATACATATATATAAGGAGAGTTTTTTAAAATCATAAAATTGTTTTTAAATAAAACACAACAAATGTAATGAAATTAATAAAATGTTGGCTCTATTAGTTCACAAATTTCATGGCATTTAATATTTAAAAAGATTTTTTGTAACATTTAAATAATATTTAAAAGCAAATTTGGCATCCGTGACGGCGCCTTATAAACACTATCCTGTATGTCCAATTTTTCACCACTTTTTCGAGCGAAATAAGACCGGGTATTTCGCCAATAGTGCGTCGGATATTGGCTTCTTAACGATCAACCGGAGATTTGAATAGACCGGAGATTTGACGTTCCCCCACAAAAAGTAATCCAAAGTTGTCAAATAACACGAGCGTGATGGCCAATTCACAGGTCCATTTCTTGAGATAATTTGGTAACAAAACTTTTGGGCTTTGCTAAAATCGCCATAGAGTGGAATCCACAAGGTAGTCGTAGAAGAGGACGTCCGGCCCATACATGGAGA
The DNA here is from genome assembly GCA_943735925.1 of Pollenia amentaria. Lineage (NCBI taxonomy): Eukaryota > Metazoa > Arthropoda > Insecta > Diptera > Polleniidae > Pollenia > Pollenia amentaria. The sequence goes on along the minus strand of OX031010.1, from coordinate 172,293,989 downwards.
ATACAAGTCATAGCTGAAGCAACAACTTTTAACACCAGTTGGAACGAAGTGAAAAGAATTGCGATGGACAGATCAAAGTGGGGAGATTTTGTTGGGGCCCTATGCTCCTTTTAGGATCTTCGGGAACATAAATATATATATAAACTTTGGGCTCGACAAAGTGAAGCCCCCTTATGGGACATTGCGGCGTATTGTTTGAACCACTTTTACTCCAAATAATTTGCAATTTCAATAGGAATAACGAATTATTTACCTAAAGCTTTCACCATTCACGGTAATGTTGGCTACGGTTTCGAATTTAAAGTCAAATGTGCCGATGACGCCTTGGGAATGTAATCTGCACCAAACAGTGAATTTTTAGGGATGTAATGGAGTATCATGAGGATTGTGCTCTCTGCAAAATCGACAATTCTGCTTGTTTACATACCCGTTGAGCCAGAAGTTATTTGACAATAAAAATCTGGTTCAACTTCCAGCTGATTCTCAGCCCACTCACCTAACAAACGGCGCAATTGATGGTTCGTTGGCACCAGTCGGATCTTATATGGATGAAGGCCAATGTCTTTTCTTAAAATTGTCCAAGTAATGGACGGGCGGAGACCGAATTGCTGAGAACGGAATCGGATCGATAAATTCGAGTCCCCTGTGACACTCACGTCTACATCGGCGATGGCTTTTTCTGTACCCACGGGACGAGCTCGATTTGGATGAATGTAATCCAAAAGAGTAAATGTGGTAATGAATCGATCCGTATTACTGCGTTTTAGCTTTTCAGATGGACGATTATGCGCACCGTTTAACTTGACGATGTTTACGGTCGACTTCGATTTGGAATGCTGTTACTTGAACCTTCTTTATGATCTTTTTCCTGGTATAAAATCAATATAGATCCATGGAATTAAGTATAATGTGCTTCCTGATCTTTAATTTGTAGATGTAAATTACTTTTCGAGGGCATATCAAATTCGGTTTGATTAATTTTTACTAACATTATTAAGAAAACTGACTTCAGGTCTTAACTTGCTTGTTGGAACTTAAACTGCCTAAACAAACGTTGTCCAAAAAAAAATCATGTGAAAAAAATATTAACAAATTAAAGGGAAGTATACTTATCGGAAGTATGAGATTTTTGAACTTAATTGAAATTTATAAAAGATCCTACTATAAAATATAGTTGAGATGGCAGTAAACTTCTCTACTAGTGAAAGGGTGGAGGATTCGATTCTCACAAGAGACCCGTGCCCATGTTCTGTAACTCTCGCTTCAAGAAACTTTTCAATTGAAATGCGTGAAATGAAACAAAAATGCCATCAATAGAAACAAACAGCTGTTTTTCTCACTAAACTGCATCTGTAACATTTTTAGCGAGTAACAGCTGTCACGTAAGGAAATTACTCGCCACTATATATATTACCACTAAAACATATATTTAATATGCAAAATGCAATGAAAAATAACATGGAAGAGATAAGTATTTTGTTTTTGACTGATTTTTTCATTGTTTAATTAATTTGCTTTTAACATTTTTGAAAAATTTAAGAACGTTTTCAAAGCTATTTTTTAACAACAAAAACTAAAGTCGCACTCTACATTATTTGCTTTAGCCGACGGTTGTATTTTCGCCGCCGTCATTGAAAATGTTTCAATATTAATAATTTTGGCCGCCGTCAACGATATGTGTTACTGGCGTTCTCAACGTCTGCAAGTTCACATCGGCTTCGAGTGGAATATTATGACATTTATATCGTAACGACCAAGGCGAATTCAACTACAGGTGGTGTCGATACTACAACAATCCAAAAACAACAGAAACAACACAGGGTTTTTTGCATTGCATTGTTTTTGTTTACTGTCCAAAATGTCAACCATTCCTAACAAATCAAAACAAAGTAGCTCGAACTGTCAAAATCAGATGGCGTTTCGACACCATCTGTAGTTGAAGCCGAAATCGAGGGACAGGCAGTAAATTTTAAATTAAAAGAGACAATAAAAAGTTAGAATGGAATTACATGTAATATATTTTTGACATAGGAATATTTAGTTTTTAAATTTGGTAATAATTTCAGCTTAATACATTGGTTACATCGATATATCGATATTTTTAATTAACAAATAAACGATATATGTATATCTTTTGTGAATAAAATTCCTACTAACACAGGGTCTCCACCTGAAATAAGATATAAGACAAAAATAAGTACAAAGTACAAACATATGTGACAAAGTAAATAAGTCTCCACCGAGCTTAAAAATCTGCATTTTTAAGCCAAAAATCGTCAAATCTGCATATTGGCAATTTTAAGGGTATAAAATCTTCAAAATGCAGATAAATCTGCACTTCTGGCATCACGCCGGGAGTTGAGTACTTTTCGTTAATTTTACATTCACAACACTTATGTGAACGAAACTAACTTTAAATCCGACTAGGGCAAAATGCCGCCCATGGGTTGTTTGTTATTCTCTTATTTACACGTACTTAATCACACGTAAGGAAGAAAACAGTTCCAAAATGTACATATTAATAAAGTGTCCTTACTACTACAACAATGCCACAATAGAAAAAACAACTGGCATTTTGTTGTTAGAATTGCGACGGTGAATGTCAAAATGCCTTTATAAAAATTGTAAATAAACCAAACAGACTCCAAACGTCAGAGCACGAAGAAAAAAAATTATGTCGTTTTTTGTTTTTGTAGAACTACACCACTTTACAAGTACATTCTGAATCAGGGAAGTTAAATGGGGTTTTAAATTTTGTACCAACTTCCAAAAAGAAAATGTTCTTTTTGGACCTTTACGGTACCAATTTTTTTTTTTTTTTTTTAACAAAAAAAAAAGGAAAAATGACGAACATCCAAAACAATGAAAAATGGGGAAATTTTATAAGTGGATTGAAAGTTATAAAAAAAAACAGGATGCGAAAAATGTCTTTCGCATTTATTTGTCAAGCTAAGTAGTACATCTATATTAAAAAAATACAATACTGATGTTTTGCTTTAAGTGTCATCGTTTGTTGTAAGTAACACAGGTTTTGACTAATGTTGCCTCGTCTGTGGGTACCATAAGTGCCCTTTTTACAATGTGTCAAGTGAAAATCAGACAGACGAAGTTTGTAGGCTAGAGAGGCCAAAATAAAGTGTATCACACATACAGCATCGCCCCCTTACCAACAAACTTCGTATGTTTGCCTTTCACTTGCCACATTATAAAAGGGGACTAATCGCTCTATACACCACAATACTCGTCACATATTTAAGCGCCCATTACATTAACGATTTGCTGTACAACATAAATGCAATGTAAAATACTCAATAATTTGTTTGCTATACTAAACAATCAAAAAGGGGGAATTATGACAAATTTTTAAATTGTACCAAATAAGTCACGGTAGTACAACGGTACTTAAGAAGGTTAAAATGTACCTAAAAAAAGTACAATTGTACCAACTTTAACAGCCCTGTTCGAACAATTCAGCATTAAAACAATTGATTTCAAATTCATTCAATTTCATAGCACAGCTAAGAAATCACACACATTCTTAAAGCCCAACCATACCATGCATGATATCGCATAAGTCAACTAAGCAATTGTGCGAATACATATAAAACATATGTGGTCAACTATAGTGTACACTGTGACCAAATTTTAATTTTTTTTATAGATTTCTAATAGTAACTTTTAATTATTTCGAAATTTGTCATATACTTAATAATGTTAATGTAGGTATATCTACATATTTGTATATAAAAAAAAGTAACAGTACAGACTAACTGACTGAATTATTCATAATAGCACAGCTTAAACGCCAGAAGTTAAAAAGTTTATATTTGGACCGAATTTTGTTCTCTCGCCAAATCGATCCACTAAGGCGGGATTTCTGGAAACTCGAATCTAAATGGGATAAAAAAAGAGGAAAAAAGAGTTATAAAATAACAATTATAATACTAGTCGTTGCTCATAAAAAAAATAAGCGGGCAGGTGTCTGGTACATTTTTGAAATTCGGCCCATTTGGGGAGTAAACAGATAAAACATATATATTGGAACTTTTTTGTCACCCCATTTGTATCTTTTAAACCAATAAACACAGGATTTAAAATTAAATCACATTCGTAACATATCTAAAAAAAAAAGTACAAATATGAATTTAGTACTTTTTCGAAAATCGAACGTTTAAGGGGTGTAATAAAAGCTTACCTATTTCTGGTACTTTTATTACAAGAGTATATTATAGAGTAAATTATAGACTCCCACTAATAATTAAAATTTTTGATTGTTCAATGGGGAGAAAAAAGTATTAAAAAGAAGAAATACGGAAAATTTAATTTCATTATTTTACATTTCCCTTTCTACATGTGATATTTTTTGAATTAACATTTGTGATTTTTAATTGAACTGTCGGTTTTTAATTGACGTTTTTGATATTTTAATAAGTTCATCAAATTAAGGCCCTAATCATGTACAACGCAGCGCAACGCCACAGAATTAACGCAACGCCAAAGAATAACATTGAAAGCACAAACAATGTCATAAATATTTTGTAATTTTGTTGTTGCTTTCTACAGAAATTCACATTGCGTTTTAAAATTTCAAACGCTCCATTGCTTGTGTCGTTGAAAATTTTAAAACGCTACATGAATTTCTGCTGAAAGCAACAACAAAATTACAAAATATTTATGACATTGTTTGTGCTTTCAATGTTATTGTTTGGCGTTGCGCTGCGTTGTACATGATTAGGGCCTAAATTTTCATTAAATTATTTTAATTGAAGGAAGGAATTTACAACATGAAATGATTTTAAAATTTTTTTGATAATTCTTGACTGAACACGGGATTGAACTCGGCTCGAATTTACATGTTTCGAGAGTTACCACATTCTCATCATCAAAATGCGTTCTACCGTTTGCGCCACGGCGGCGCCTGCCAGTCTATAGTCAAACATCTATATGTAACCAATTGTATTGGTAGATCGAAATTTGCTGTAATTGATTATCAGTTTTTCAATTTTAACTTTTATGTTTTTTTCTTTTCTTCTTGTTTTTTTGTACTTTTTGTCTTGAAAACTGAAGTACATTTGTTTTTTATGTTTTTCTTTTTGTCCTTTTCTAGTTGACCTTTCTCTGTACAACTTGAAGGGCAAATGTAAACATTTAGGAGCTTGTGCCATAGCTATTTTATAACAATTGTGATTTTTAATTGAACTGTTGGTTTTTAATTGAAGTTTTTGAAGTTTTTTCTATAACATTGAACTTAGAAACATAAAATTATAGGTACAGGATCCTGAGTAAATAACAACATATAAGATGAAAAATGTGGGTACTTTTTTGTTAAAACCAAGAAACATAAGCTTTTGCATATACATAAATATGTCCCCGAAAGAAAGAAATATTTCTACGAATAACAATTATTATATAAAAATATTATTTTGGTTTATTAACATAAAAAAAAATTATAATAAACTCTTTTTAAAAATAAAGGCTTAACTATTTTTTCATCCCCTGGCGACACTGGCATGTACAGTGCTTGACAAAACAATGGAAACTTTTCTTAAAATTTACTTCCTTACTGGTGGAGGTCTCAAATCTAAATTATTTCTTGAAAAAACTAACAAGTGTTTCAGTATTTTATTTTATAGATTGTTTTTGATATATTTACTAAAATTAAATAACATAAAATATCATATATCGAAAATTATGAAGCGAAAGTAAAAGTATTCAATGTTTGGGTATTTACAATACAATGGAAACTAAAATTTTTCTTCAATAAAAATAGCTGACCAGTCATCAAAACTTAACATTTTGTTGGATATTCTTTATTTTGATAACTGCACCACATCGACGATGCATTGACCCAATCAATTTGCCAACTGTGTCTTTTGAAACTTTTTGCCATTCACTTAAAACTGCATTAGATAAATCCTCTTTTCGTGTGTAATTACGGAATCTTATTTGGCGATCTACAATTTCCCATAAATTTTCTATGTGATTGAGATCTGGGGATAGGGCGGGCCACTTCAAAACACGCACCTCATTGGATCGTAACCAATCAGCTTCAACTCTAGAGCTATGTTTTGGATCATTGTCCTGCTCAAATCGCCAAATTAGTGGCATGTTCTCTTCTGCATATGGATACATTATGTCGTGAATTGGGCCCATTCCTTGCCCAGAAAAACACCCCCAGACCATAATATTTCCACATCCAAACTTGACTGTCTTACATGTATATTTTGGGTCAAGTCTCTTTCCCTTTGGCCGCCTCACAAAAGACCTTCCATCATTTCCCCTTAAATTATATTTATACTCGTCTGAGAAGTGGACAGTGTTCCATTTCTGTCTAGACCAATTAATATGCTCTTTAGCAAATTTTAAACGAGCTGCGCGGTTTTTCTCAGATATCAGAGGTTTTGTCACAGGGCGAAAGCATACGAGACCAGCCTCGCGAGTTCGGCGGCTAACTGTTCGTGAGCTAATATTTAATCCGAGAAACTTTTTAGACTCTGTCGATGTCATTTGTGGGTCTTTTTTAAACTCCCTTGCTATTAATTTATCCTGTCTTGCAGTAGTCATGCGTGGTCTTCCTCCTTAGTGCAGAGTTTTAACAGTACACGTTTCACAAAATTTCTTAATTATCTTCGAAACTGCTGATTTATTCATTGAATATTTATCACAAATAGTTTTTTGTTTTAATCCGGAATTAAAATCATTTATTATCTTTATTTTAAGGTCTTGACTTATCCTAACTTTATTTAACAAAGAAGAAGTAAAATTAATAATTTTAAATATAACGGTTCATTTTTTTACATTTTGCTTTGTTTTCTCATCAATGCGCTCCGTTTTAGTCATCTTTCGTACAGAAGTGTAAAAGTTTCCATTGTCTTGTCAATACCCAATTGAATACTTTTTTTACTTTCGCTTCATAATTTTCGATATATGATATTTTATAATATTTAATTTCAGTAAATATATCAAAAACAATCTATAAAATAAAATACTGAAACACTTGTTAGTTTTTTCAAGAAATAATTTAGATTTGAGACCTCCAACAGTAAGGAAGTAAATTTTATGAAAAGTTTCCATTGTTTTGTCAAGCACTGTATGTAGATCAAATCTGGAACAACGATTGTTACTGCGCTGCCAGACTATTATTTTTTAAGTGGCTCCCACACATAAATTTTTACTGATAAGCTGTTTTATTTGTTTTGAAATATAAATTAATTACACGAAATTGAAATTAAAGTAGAAAGCTAGAAAAAGCTAAATGTATTGTTGAAGGCTAAAAGTAAAATAAAATATTTCAAGCTAAACATGAAAAAATAAAGCTAAATTTAGCTCGAAAAAAGCTAATATGGCCACACTGATAATGTACTTAATGAAACTTTTCGTTGTTTCGTCAAATGTATTTTGCATAAGCGAAGTGCCACACTCGTAAAACTGCTCCAAGTGGGGAAGCAGCTCGCACTCGTTGTCATTATTTCTTAAGGAAATTCAAATCGTTCTTGTTTGTCTACTTTTCGTGCGTTTTGCAATGTCACCTCGCATTGGTTAATGGCTTGGCATCGTATAATTTTACCTAGTTACAGATTTTGCGGTTGTCAACATTGACTTTGTGCAATCGTTCGTAACCTCAATGTTTTAACGTGCTTATCTTGTGGAGAACCATTTATAACTCGATGTGACTGGTGGAGAGCCATAAAAAACTCAGACGTTTACTGGTGGAGACCAAAAATACACGAAGATTTAGGTCGAACGAGGACTTGTGGTTGAGGCTCCTAAAATTCGTGTGATACTCTGGCAATATGACTTAAATAGTCAGCCTAAAACTTCTTTTTAGTTTTAAGTAAAATAAAAAAAAAAAATAAGCGAAGTGCCAAATTAAACGCACATTCCGTACGGAATCAGCTTTTTGTGCATTTTTAAAAAATAAAATAAATTTAAATGGATAAAGAAAAATAACAATAAAGAATAAGAAATTTTACATATTTTAATTTTGTATCCATTTTATTGAAATTAAATAAAATAAACAAATACAGCGATGTAATTTTTGGTGTTTTTTTAATTCGAAGTACTTGCAAGAAAACAAAATATTGCACAAATATGCAACATGGATCTTAAGTTTACATAATATGGCCACCTTAAAGTCTTCTTTAATTTGCTTATGCATTTGACAGACTTTTCGTTAATTTTTGACATTACCTTAAGCTAACATGCATATTATGGTTGATAAATTTATAGCGGATTTTTTGTTTGTTTTTATTTTACTACCCAGCAAACCATAACCACCAAAAAAACATGATATGCGAAAAATATTTTATGATGCACAATGCTTTAAGCAACATTCAATGTGTTTTTTGTAACAAAACATTTAAAGAAAGAAGAGAGCAAAAAAGGTTAAAGTGTTTGGAAGCAGTAAAATAAGTTTATTGCTTCCGAATGCGCTGATTTATAGCGCTTTCGTGGGTGCTCTAATAGAAGGGCTTTTAAAAATACATATATATATTTAATAATGCAAACTGTTTTGATGTTGATATTAAAATGAATTTAATTAAACTATTAACTCAAGTAGGTATCTATAAAATATTTGTTAAAATAAAATTTTGAAAAAAAATTTTCAACAATAAAACCAATTTTAACCTAATGTAAAAAACTTTTTTAAATTTACTACAATTTATTTATAAAAATATTCTTTTTTATTAATTTTTATGTTTTTATATGTAAGTTAATGCTGAATTATTCTGTTTTGTTAAATTTATGTTAATAAAAATATGTTTTATTGTTCTTAAAAGGGATATTTTTAATTGGCCGATTTTCTTTAATTGAAGTGCCGATAATGCCGATTTTTTTTTTTTTTTTTTTTTTTTGTTGAAAATATGCCGATTTCTTATCAAAATTATCTGGCACCCCTGGCTGGCGGTCCACAACCCACGTTCCATGCGTTTGATACTTTTTTGATCTTTATTCTGAAGTAGAAAATAATCCTACTTAATGCGTTCGATGCGTATATGCATTCTACGCGTGTGCTGTGTTACTTGTCAATACAATTTTACACTCATTTTACTGTTTTGACAGATGCATAAACGCATCAACGAATTAAACGCATGCTGTGAACCTCCAGCTTTAGACCCACATGCATATCAAAATTCATAGCACAAGTCTTGTTAATTTTTTTAAAGGCAATTCTCACAGAAAACTAACGAACGATATAAACATGAGCAATTCGAGATAATTCTCTCTATCTATCAATGTTTGCTCATCTACCATATTTATATATGTATAAGGGAAGGAGATCCCTTAAATATAAGGAAATTCCTAATTCTTTAGACTTTTTATTTCTTAAGATTCACACCAAAAATTTTGTTTACGAACCTCCCGCAAAATATTTTAAAAATAATTTACTTTGTAGAATAATAATCCCAAAAAATCGTAATTTTGTTAAAAAATAATTTTTTTTATTCTATCGCCAGTCTATTTAGGTCTTTAAGCGTTCTTCTCAGCTTTTAAACATTCATCAGTTTTTATTTGAAATTCAATGACACGTAAAAATGGTCTGAGTGGGGAAGCCGCTCGTTGTCATTATTTTTCTACTTTTCGTGCGGTTGTCAGTAGGGATTCCAATACCGGTATTACCGATACCGAAATGTCGGTATTACCGGCTAAAATCGAATACCGAAATACCGAAATACCGCTTGCAGAATACCGGTATTTTTTTTTTTTAGTTCTTAAAATTCTACTTCTACAAAACCGCTATAAATCGCCATGCCATGCAAGTTTTAAAATCGCCGCGTTTGGCAAGAAATCACCACATCTGACAACCCTGGTAACTAAATGATTTCTCTATTGTTGTTTGTTTTATGAATGTCAGATTTACGGTAATTCCCCGTATAAATTTAAGGTTTATCGTTTTATAAACATAAGCCGCACAAGTGGTAAAATACTTTTAGTTTTCTTTCAATAGTGCTTAAATCAAAATTAATTTAAAAAAATTTAAGCCATGGACAATCATATTTTTGAAAAAAATTGCCAAGGAAGCCAAGACCAAACTTCAGTCTGGTACTATTTTCTACGAGAACGAAATGGTAAACTTGGTAGGTGCAACAAATGCATGAAGATTATTAAAGCCTGTGATGGAAGCACAAGTGGGATGCACAGACATCTTAAAACTATCCATGGAATAAATTTGTTAAAAACAAAGAAATGTGCTTTGAGCGTTGACGAAAATCCTCCTTGTACTTCAAATATTAATAAAAATGTTGGAAGAATTACTAGCTATTTTGAAACTGAAGAAGATAATACATTGCCTGCAGTTCTAGCTCGAATGACAGCTAAAGATGGTTTACCATTTAGTATTTTTTGTACTTCAATTGATTTAAGACGATCGTTAACAGCAAGAGGACTTGGTGAAATTCCTACATCGTCAACTTCTATTCAAACAATGGTAATGAGTTACTGCAAAAAAATTAGAATGCGGTTGAAAAAAGAACTGTTGTCTAGAAAAGTCAGTGGAAATAAATTCAGCATTACATTCGATGAATGGACGTCAGTCAGGAATCGACGTTATATTAACATAAATGTCCATTCTGGCAAAAGCTTTTGGAACCTCGGGTTGACTCGAATTTCAGGGTATATGCCATCAGATAAATGCATTGAGCTAGTTGATAATAAATTAAAAGATCACTGTATTTCACTACAGGCTGACATTGTTGCGCTGACAACTGATGGTGCTTCTATAATGAAGAAAGTGGGTAAACTCGTGAAGGCAGATCATCAACAATGTCTGGTACATGGCATACAACTAGCGGTGATAAGCGTGCTATATCAGCAGAATATTTCTGATAATCGAGAATTATTTCCCTGCGAAAATGACACTGATGACGAAGAAGATGCTGATAACGAAGATGATTATGGTTATGATGGTATGCTAATAGTCGAAGAGAATGTATGTAAGAAGAACATGCCTAACAGAACTTTAAGTTCTGATATTTATGGATTGATTTTTAAGATTCGGAATGTAATAAAATTGTTTCGCCGTTCGCCAACAAAAAATGATGTAACATTCCAAAAATATGTTAAAGAAGAATTTGGTAAGGAGTTGATGTTGATATTAGATTCTAAAACTCGTTGGAACAGTTTATTAGCTATGCTTGAAAGATTTTATATGCTTAAAGATTGCGTTAGAAAAGCACTTATTGATCTTAATAACAATACTTGTATTTTGGAAGACGAATTCCAGCTACTCTCAACAATTATAACAGCTTTGACCCCTATTAAGGTTGCAGTTGAAAGTTTGTGTTGCGCAGATTCAAATCTCTATAAAGCAGATATTACTTTAAAATTCATGTTGGATGAGCTTGCACAACAAAAAACATCACTAAGTATTGCATTAAAAACTTCGTTAAAATGCAGAATTTTTGAAAGGCGTATGAACTTTTCAGATGTATTACATTATTTGCACAATCCATCTAACTATGAAGACGATGACAATTACGGAATATTTAACCAAATAACCAAAACAGACATAATACAAATAGTTGTAAAGTTGGTTCAACGTTTGGATGATCAAACCATAGAAGTATTGTCAGATAAATCCAACAATGATGTTGAGCTGGTTAATATTGAACCAGAAATGCCTGTTCAGGACAACTCTCTTACAGTTAAGCAAAAGTTGCAGAAAATTATGATGGAAAAAATTCAACAAAATAAGCGCGATAATGAGCTTAGTTCAAGAAAATCAGATAAGGATCTCACCAAAGTTATTCGAAGGGAAATCTCATATTTCGAATCTGAAAATATGAAAGGAAAATATTTGCAAAATGTGTATAATTTCCTTATGACCGTTCGTCCTACAAGTGTAGATTCTGAGCGTGCGTTTTCAGCAGCAGGACTAATCTGCACGAAAATAAGATCACGCCTTTCGGATGAGAGCATCGACAATTTATGTTTTCTTCGAACATATTTTAATTCACAAAAAGGAAATAAAAAAACTTTAGGTACTTTACCTCTGAATTAATTACTATGTATATATTATATTTAAATTTTAATTGTTCTTCTTTATTTTTAATATCGACCTGTTTTGTCTTTTTTAATAACTACATATGTATAAATGAATTATTTTCTTTTTCAATAAATATTTTAAATAAACAATAAATTTGATTGAATAATATAATATAATTGGAAAATTGTTTTATTCCTGGTGCTTTGTATTTAGATATTTTTATTCCATAAATAATACCGATAATACCGGTAGCGAGATTTCCTCAATACCGAAATACCGAAAGGCCTTCGGTATTGAAATCCCTAGTTGTCAGCATTGACTTGATGCAATCGTTTTTAACCTTAAATTTTTTAACGTGTTTGTCTGGTGGAGAACCATTTATAACTCGATGTGACTGGAGGAGAACCATATAAAACTCAGACGTTTACTGGTGGAGATGCTCTGGAGTGGATTCTGAAAGCCTTCGTCTTCCTATACGAAGGTTTAGGTCGAACGAGGATTTGCGGTTGAGGCTCCAAAATTGCGTGGGATACCCTGGTAATATGACTAAAATAGTTTTAAGAAAAATCAAAAAAAAAAATTCAATGATTTGCGGTTTTTCAGTAACTTGCTTGTTTAGACATTTGTAATTATTCTCGGAGGAATATACAAAAGCCAACCAACCAGGTCGTCGTCATAAATAAATAAATTTAAACTCTCCTCTCAGTTCTCGTTTGTTGTTTGCTTAGCACTAGAGCCAATCTTCTCAAAAAATACAAAATTTGAATTTCATGCGCTTAATCTGCTCGGGTCGAAACGAAAACTTAAATAGTTGACAGTAAAGTTGCTTTAATTCTTTTTCAAATTAAGCGCTACAAAAATAATAAGAACAGAGTTTTTTATCTATTTATATTGAAAATACAGCAAAATACATCTAGCCAATCATAACAACTTTGAGAAAATGTTTGCATTATTCATGTCAGAATATTAACCACAATTTTTTTTTAAATTAAATTCAACTCTATCTAGTCTGACTTCGGCTTTAAGGTATATTTCCCACTTGCCCTAAGAAATTACAACAAAAATGTTTCTGAATGAATTGACGAAACTTCGTGCAGACATAAAAAAGAAAAACACAGACTCATGTATTTGTGGTAGTCGTGTCTGTGAAGGCATAAAAATGCATTGAGTGCATCATCTTTTTCGATGTCGCACAGTGCATTGATTTCATATATCGATTGAATGTAAATAAATGGAGTTCTTGGAAATTAACAAAGTTAGGTAGTTTCTTTATAAAAATAATTTAATGAAAATTAAATTCAATGAACTTAAGCCTGATTAAAATATCGAAAATTGGATTAAAGCCCATTAACAGTTCAATGAAATTACCACACCCAAAACCTAGAAAATTTAATTATATACCAAGTGCATTAATTAAAAATTATTGTATTTATTTATGTTAAAAATTCCATCGAAATTCATTGATAAATACCAAAAATGTCCTTTAAAATTGGGTGCTCACAGTGGGTTTAATGGTAAAAAAACGGCTAAAAAATACATAAAATTTCCAATTTGCATTAAAATTTAATAAACAGATCAATCACGAATATTCTCAAGAATTTATTTTTCACGCAAATACGTTTCTCCCACTTTTGTTGTGCACTCAAAGAAAAAACATGGTTATATATTCGTAGTATTACATGAAATTATGTGCTCACCGAAGTGGTCTCTCAATAAATACATTGATTGATGCGACGTGTGGGAAGTGGCGCCGCCGTCTTGCTGAAAACAAATGTCGCCGAGATCACGAGCTTCAATATCAGGCATCAAATAGTCGGTTCTCATGGCACGATAACGGTCGCCATTGACGGTTACGTTCGAACCGGCATCATTTTTAAAGAAATGTGGTCCGATGATTCCACCGGCGCGTTGTTTTTTTTGGATGAAGTGGCAGTTTTTGAATCTCTTCCGGTAGCTCTTCGTCCCAAATGCGGCAATTTTGTTTTTTTACATACCCATTGAGCCAGAAATCGGCCTCATCGCTAAACAAAATTTATCTCGAAAACGTCGGATCTTCTTGGAACTTTTCAAGAACCCATAGAGCGAAGCGATGTCGCTTGGGAAGGTCGAGCGGCTTCAGTTGTTGCACAAGCTGTAACGCTTTTAATTTAAGATCTCGACGTAAAATGCGCCAATTCGTTCCATATGTCAGTCCGAGTTGCTGCGAACGGCACCGAATCGACTCTCCACGGTCTTCGTGTACACTCTCAGCTACGGCCACTATATTTTCTTCAGAGCGTGCTGGACGTGGTCTATTCGGTCGAATATTATCCAATAATGAATGCTTGGTCTCAAAATGGGTGATGGTGTTGCGAATAGTACGCTCAGTAGGCCGATTATTCCTCACAGAACGTGAATTTTTCGTAATAAAGTTGAACGATTTGTAAACGTTGTCCAGGCGTTAGTCTTTCCATTAAGAAATGCCAAACAATACTAAACAAAAAACATGACAAAAAAGGCTATAGAAAAAAGCCGATGAATATTGGCATGTTTACAGTAATTATTAAAATAAAAATACAAATATTTTGTGTACGACAACAATTTTACAATAAACATAGTGTAGTTGCCTTAACCATGCCCAGCTATATTTTTTCTCTAAGTTTACGCTGTGGTTCAGCTAAATAAGAAGTCTAGATATACGTTAGATCTTCTAATTTTTCTAAATCGCAGATCCGTTTGTTTACTGGCGCTATTAAATATTATACTCAAAATTAAAGGCCTTGGCTCATAAGTACTTAAGTTGTCAAATGAGCTCATTTACATCTGAGAGACGATTTTTTACTGCAGGTCTGCTTTAAACGGAGTAGCGTAATTATCACCGCAAAGTTGAGAATACTTTGTTTTTTAAACAAAAATTATAATTAATTAATTAATAATAATTAGTATTGTGGTTATTTTTATTGAACTGTTAATGGTTTTGAATCCAAATTTAGATATTTTTAATTAGGCTTAAGTTCATTGAATTTAATTTTCATTAAATTATTTTTATGAAGACAGGAATTTTACAACATGAAATTAATTAAAATTTTTTTATTGATAATTTTTCATTCTTGACTGCGCTGAGATTTGAACCCAGGCCTTCACGGACAGGTTGCCCAGACTAGTTTCGATTGTAACCACACAATCTCGTCGGTGGGGTTTGCCGTTTTACTCACTCGGCTATTGAGGCCGGGCGACGTCAATAGTCAAACATCAATCCTTAAACCAAATGGTATTTCACTTTGGTAGATCGAAATTTGCTTTTTGAATGAATGATTATCTATTTTAATTGATTTACATGTTCTTCCTAACTTCTGTTTTTCACGTGAACGCCTGGGTTCAAATCCTAGCGCAGTCAAGAATGAAAAATTATCAATAAAAAAATTTTAATTAATTTCATGTTGTAAAATTCCTGTCTTCATAAAAATAATTTAATGAAAATTAAATTCAATGAACTTAAGCCTAATTAAAAATATCTAAATTTGGATTCAAAACCATTAACAGTTCAATAAAAATAACCACAATACTAATTATTGTTAACAGCTAAGGCACGAGCTATGTTTACATTTGTCCTTCAAGTTGTACTGAAAAAGGTCAACAAGAAAAAAGAAAGACAAAAACATCAAAAAATAAAAAATGTACCTTGGACTTCAAGAAGAATTCTTGACAAAAAGTACGAAAAAACAGAAGTTAGGAAGAACATGTTAATCAATTAAAATAGATAATCATTCATTCAAAAAGCAAATTTCGATCTACCAAAGTGAAATACCATTTGGTTTAAGGATTGATGTTTGACTATTGACGTCGCCCGGCCTCAATAGCCGAGTGAGTAAAACGGCAAACCCCACCGACGAGATTGTGTGGTTACAATCGAAACTAGTCTGGGCAACCTGTCCGTGAACGCCTGGGTTCAAATCTCAGCGCAGTCAAGAATGAAAAATTATCAATAAAAAAATTTTAATTAATTTCATGTTGTAAAATTCCTGTCTTCATAAAAATAATTTAATGAAAATTAAATTCAATGAACTTAAGCCTAATTAAAAATATGTAAATTTGGATTCAAAATCTTATTAATATTAATTCTGAATATTAAAAATCTCAAATAGAATGTGGGAATTTTTTCTTTTGCATAAATTATTTTTATACCCTCCACCACCACTGTGGTGAATGAGGGTATACTAAGTTTGTCATTCCGTGTTAAACTTTTTTATAATACACCTAAGACCCCATAAAGTATATATATTCTGGCTGCTTGAGTAATTCTAAGTCGATTAAGCCATGTCCGTCTGTCTGTCCGTCTGTTCGTCTGTCCGTCTGTTTAAAACTAGTTCACTTTCTAAACACGCAAAAGAAAAGAACAAACTTGGTCTCAAATTGCTTGTAGTTATCCTTAGCAGTTTGGGATTGTAATCCAGGAACATCGTTTCAGTAGGATCAGAACTAAGAATCAAAATGTGGAACTAACACCCTAAAAGAATTGATAATTTTGATACAAAAAATAACAACATAAATGGTGGAATAATGCACGGAATGACATAACATTTTGCACGAATTCGCTTTATATGACTGCACATCATATTGTTAAATTTCGTGACGATCGGTCCATAATTGACCATAGGCCCCATATAAACCCTTCTCGTGGAAAACCGTTTAGTACGCCTAAAACCGCAATAAATAACGCTATCATACTTAAATTGGGTACGTCACAGTTTTATATGACCAGAAATCACACAGTAAATTTTTTTGAAGATCGGCCCATATAAACCCTACTCTTGGAAAATAGTTTAGTACGGCTAAAACCGTAATAAATAATTCTATCAAATTGAAATTCGGTACGTTTATTGGGCCTAAAACAAAACAAAGCCCACTTTGGTGAATAATTAAATTCCCCTAAAACCATCACAGATATAGATATTGCGGTAAAATTTCTTACTTAAATTCATATGGCCAGAAAAAATATCAAGCAATTTTTTGAAATTCACTGTTAACGCTAAAACTAATTCCACTGCTGTATTGTAATTTATTCTAATTTATTTTTTGTAATACCAGAAATCAGTCTACAGCATTTTAAGATGATTGGTCCATAATTTACCATAGGTCCAATACAAATTACCCTCCTAAAAATTATTTTAGTTCGGCTAAAACTTTTACGAATCATGATATTTTACTCGAGCCAGTTCCAAGTTCTAACAAGAAACGCATAACATTTTCTTATTGTCGGTCAATAATTTAATTCAGGACTAAACGGCAACTAATTTTAATGCTGACGTTCGTTTTTGTGAAGCTTAGTTAATAATTTATATGTATTTATCATATAGAGCCCACGCCTGACGGTGGATGGTATCAAAGATTTGGCACAGCCGAATATAGCACTCTAACTTGTTTATTATATTTACCATTTTTTCGACTGTGCTTGTATAAGTTGTATTTCAATTTATAAAGCGTTTTCCAATTGTCTTATTCCCTCAATATTTAATATACTTTTTTGCTTAAGCCAACCTTTGGTTAACATTGAAGCTATAGATATGTACATGAAGATACAAGATATTCTGGTAGTGTTTAAATTAATTCCTAAGTATAAGTACATATCTATAGCTTCAATGTTCATGAAAGTAAATGACAATAACTAAGCAGTGCTGCCAATTGGAATTTTTTTTTTTTCGTATATATAAAGAATTTTAATATATTTTTTCAACTAAATATTAAGAACACAATGAGTCTAATTAAAATTTAAAATATCATGAAAACTAATAAAATTTAATATTATTTTGAACGAATGCCTGAAGTTCGGCGGGAATAATTGGCTCGGCAACTCTGAAACATGAAATAAGCAAAACAATAAAAGAAGAAGAAGAAAAATGTTTGATAGAAGTTTGCCCTTTGACGACATTTTGAAAATAAAATTTGACTTTCATGTAAATTTTCATGAAAAGGTTGTTACTTTAATTGGTCTAAAAAATAACGTTATGGGCCTTCAAAACTCAAGCCGTCTTGCAATTAGAAATATCGGGTGGTGAGTGTGAACCACAGGTAAACATCAAGTTGTTTTCTGCATTTCATTTGACCTTTCTCAATTTCAGACAAACTCAATTTTTACCATGGAAAGATACACAGTGATGAGGCACACTTTCACCTCAGTGGATTCGTCAACAAGCAGAATTGCCGCATTTGGGCGAATGATAATCCAAGAGTGATTGTCGAAAAATTAATGCACCCACAAAGAGTGACTGTTTGGTGCGGTTTATGGGCTGGCGGCATCATCGGGCCGTATTTTTTCCAAAATGAGGCCGGTCAGGCAGTTACTATGAATGGTGCTCGCTATCGTGAGTTGATAACGAACTTTTTATGGCCCGAATTGGAAGATATGGATGTGGACGATATGTGGTTTCAACAGGACCGTGCCACTTGCCACACAGTTAACGAAACAATGGCTCTCTTGCGCGACAAATTCAACGGCCGTGTTGTCTCACGTCGTGGCGATGTTAATTGGCCGCCAAGATCATGTGATTTCACACCGTTGGACTTCTTTCTTTGGGGTTATTTGAAAGAAAAGGTGTACGTCGATAAGCCAGCAACAATTCAAGAGCTAAAGGATGAGATAATTCGGCACATTAACGGCATAGAACCTCAATTATGCCTCAGCGTCATCGATAATTTGGACCATCGGATGGAGGTGTGCCGCCGAGTTCGCGGCGGCCATTTGGCCGATATTTTGTTCCATACTTAATTGAACCATACCAATATTATCATAATAAAAAGAAATGGCAATAATTTCCTAAATAATTTGTGTTTTATTCAAAATCAAAATCGGCCCTTAAAATGTAACCACCCTTTACTAACCAAGCAAACAGTTCTCTTGAAAATACACATACCAGCCGTTGCAAAAACAGAATTGAATTTTAACTATAACAAACGTGTGTGTGATTTGAGGTTTTTCCCCTAAATCTACCATGTTGCATGCAAACCAAAATTTTGAGCTACAATAACTAAAAATTAGGTAAAACTTTTATGTAATATTTCACATGTGAACTAATAGACTTTAACCATTTTTGGCCAAACTCGTGACAGTGTGCGTCGTCATCATCATCATCATTTTTATCACTTTAAGCTGTTTAAGTTTTTGTGTGTCTGCAAGGATGTGGAGAAATATTTTGCATAAATGCAGCTTGCAACATTAAAATATTCGAAATGCAGGTAACATGTGTATGCCTTCATATGTATGGATATGTGTGTTTATATGTATATTGTCTGGGGTGTCTACAGGTATTTATGGATGTGCAGTTGAAATGTTTCATTTACAAGTCAGACTGTCTGGCCTGCTTAGACTGGGTCTGGTTGTATGAATTGATCTGTTGGTAGTGCCTTTGGCCTACTAAAAACCCTGTGTTAACAGCATACAACATAAAGCAGCAGCATACACTTTATTATTGTTTTTGTCGTCGTCATCATCGTTATTGTTAATATTGCTGCAGTTATTTTATTTGTTGCTGTCGACAACGTCTCCTTGGTCGTCAGAATAAAAAGACAAGCAGTCTAGCCACAGGTTTGAATGTCTGTCTGAACGTCTGTGTGCCAGACTAAAACAGACCAAAGGCTAAATATTTGGTTGTATGTCATGTCTGGTCTATATTTGTTCATTGTACTGTTTGGCAGAATGTAAAAGAAACAAATTTAGAAAAAAAAAATAAACTTTCAGATGATTCCAAAAACAGGAATCTTTCGAATACTTACAATTTTCGAAATATATTTCTGAATAATGTTTACAAAGATATTTAAATACTAAAGAAGCTCCTATGGACCTTGCACTGGACAATGCTGTTATAATCAAAAATTTCTGCGTAGAATTGATTAAAAACATCGGATATTGTACCTTTTCAACAAAAAATTAATTCATTAATTAGTTATATCTTAGAATTGAAGTATGTAATCGCATCAGGTGACTAATTTGGAAATGATAATCTGATCAGGCTGAAATCCATGATGATTAGATCTCAGGACTTATGGGCAATATGTGATATATGTGTTCTGCACAAGTAGATTTCATAGATAGCAAACAAATCAGGATTCTAAAGATCAAGACAATTACGAAATGACGCTTAACTTTAGTTCTCTATAGATTATAAGCTGGGAAATACAAAATTTATTTTTCAAACTAAAAATAAAAAATAAAATAGTGAAAAAAGAAGAAGAGAATATAGCAACTCCTATGCCTCCGTTCTCTGGCATCTTGTCAGACATCCAATACCTCAAAATTTTATTAGACAGATCACTAAAAAGATGGCTTGGTCAATCTGATACACCGAACATTAAGTTCTCCTAGAATTATGGGCTGCTCATTGTTGGTGGTGGTATTTTAGACCCTTAGACGTAGTAAGGAAGTTCGTCCTGTCAACGGGTTTCTCCGTCCGTTGTTTTTACTCGTATTTAGTGGACATTCTAGTCATAAGTTACAAGGCCAACAGCGTGCAAACAAGATAATAGAAGCAGGAACTCACAAAAATACTGAGAATATTGGTTCTAACATTGGAAGAACGTGATAAGTCATTAGGTCAGTGGGGGCTTGATACCTTCGTTAAACTGTTCGATCTGTCTGATATTGAAAGTTAAAGTTATCTTAATTGAGCCTTTTCCAACGATATAAAAAGAACAGGTAAATAAAAAACAAAACGAAAACTGAAGACTATCATGTAACATCTTACGAGTGTGGATCAATAAGTCCGTGACTTTTTGAATGAAACACACTTGTTTTTACAAAAAAAAATTTTTTTCAACATAATCTCCTTTTAGCTCAATACACTTAGTCCAACGTTTCTCCAATTTGTTTATCCCTTCCAACAAAGAGGATTTTTCGAGGTCCACAAAATAGGCATTTGTTTGACCAAGAATTTCATTTCTCTAGGTTCGGAAATAGGAAATAGTCACTGGGGGCTAAATGCGGAGAATATGGCGGATGAGGTACCAATTCGTAGCCCAATTCATGAAATTTATTATTTTTCCTTTTTGTTTTCATTTTTGAAGGTAATCGATGTGGATTATCCCGCGTGCATCCCAAAAAACTGTTGCCATCATCTTATTGGCCGACAAACTTACCTTGGCCCTCTTCGAAGCCGGTACACCCGGAGAAACCCATTGTTTAGCGTGCTGCCTGGTCTCCGAAGTGTTGTAATGGATCCATGTCTCATCCAAAGTTACAAAACGCCGCAATAACTCATTCGAATTGCGGTTAAACAACTCCAAACAATCCTTTGAATTTGTCACACGATTACGTTTATGGTCTAGAGCAAACGCGGCACCCATCTTGCAAACAGGAGGCTTATTCTGAATTGCGATGCGTAAATCAGTGCGATGCGCAAATGCAATGCGATGCGAAAAAAAATTGGTATTCTGTTAGACTTTCGCAATCGCATTCGCAATTTATTTCAAATTGTGGCAGCGCTGCTCAAATAAACGTCAGTGTCAACAAACGTCAAATTAAAAATAAATAAATTGTTTGTGTTTGGCTGTGAAAATTGTTTATTAAATTTATTTAGTACATTCTGTAAGAAAAAAAAATAATAAAAACGGATTCTGTGGCATGTGCATTTGGTGTTTTCAAATGGCCTCTTGCCAATTGGTTGTGCTTATTTACAAATTCTATCATTATTTCAAATTGACGCCGTTTGATGGTTTTATTGCTTGCTTCCCTGAATTAAATAATAACTGCCGTATTCATAAAAAATAAAATGATTTCAAACGTATTTTAAAACAAAATTTCCATACAAATTTTCCTTAAAATATATTTTATATCCAATTTAGTTTTTTATGAATACAGCAGTAAATATATGATGAATAAATAAATAAAATATTATCTTTCACTTACATGTTTGTACTTCGAATGCTATTTTGTTGTCGAATAAATTTTGCGAATTTGACATTTGTTTTCGCAATGTACAATACCGACTTGCCACCTTTTCGCATTTGAAATGCGATTAAAAAAAACTTTGCGAATATCGCAATACAGAATAGCAATTGTTCGCATTTATGTGTTTTCGCATCGCATTGATTTTCGCATCGCAATTCAGAATAAGCCTTCAGCTTTCTTAAACCCAGCTGATCATTTAAAATCGAAACCACACTGCCATATGAAATGCCAATGGCGTCAATAATCTCACGCACTTTTACTCTTCGATCGGCCAACACCATATCGTGAATTTTTTCGACACTGTCGGGTGTAGTGACTTCAATTTGCCGTCCTGAACGTTCAGCGTCATTTGTACTTGGGCGACCACAACGAAAGTCAGTTAACCACTTTTTTACCATTGAAATCGATGGCGCAAAGTCCCCATAGTATTTATCAAGCTTTTCCTCGGTTTGATTTACGGTTTTTTTTTCGCAAAAAATAGTGTTTAATGAGCACTCGAAATTCACTTTTTCCATTTTTAAATAAATCCACGAGGTTGTATGTTTTGAACAGCTGTTAAACGCAAAGTAAATGGCGGAACTTGCTCAAAACTTGACAGTAGCCTATTAACAGGTGGTACTTGATGGGAGCAGTGTTGCATTTCATATAACTACGAGGGAAGATCGAAAAATCACGGACTTATTGATCCGCCCTCGTATAAAACAAGAGCGCTTATAGAAACAGGCTAACAATAAAACGTAATTTATATAAAACACATAAAATATTGCTTATTCCGCCCTTGCCCCCGAGGGCTCCATAATTTGAGAGAAAAAACTAACTTAAAAATAAACTTAAAATAACAACAAACAAAACAACCCATATGTGTTCCTAAAGATCTGTTAGATTAAAAAAAATGTCTAATTGATCACTTCAAATCAAAAGAAGGTGATTCATTAATAAATCCAATAGGAGCCAAGTAATTTGCATTTGACCAGGTAAAATTTTTCTGACTTAAAAAATATCTATAATGAATTTATTTTCATGAAACCGTGATTTAGTTACAAACCTACTCAATATATCCAATAGGATATTGAAACAACTAATAGTACTGTATTCGGCTCTGACAAATCATAAATACGCTTCACCGTGGTGCAATAACAACAGAATGTTACATTTCTTTTGATATAAATAAATATATTTTGTACCAAGCCCACCCCTCTTATCCCGCCCACGCTATGACGGATGTCGTGTTATGATAAATTTTATGATTGTACCTAATTTGAAAACTTTGGCCCTTGCTCTTCTCCAGATATGCAGAAATCTATATTGTTTTTGTACGGGAGGTGCTACGCCCACTTCTCCAATCATACACATTTTTTAGAAAGTATTGATATTGTGTATTGATAACCCAACAATGTGTACCAAATTTGGAACATTTTTATCTTACCGTTCTTAAGCTATAAATAAATCCATTTTGTGCCATGCTCACCCCTCTATTCCCGTCCAATTTTTTCGATGTTGTCTATTAACAACCAAGATGTTTGTACCTGATTTGGAAACTTTGCCTCTTCATCACAGAAAAATTAAAAATAACAACCAGGGATTGATAGTTTTGTTGCTCATATCCGGTAAACAATACCGGACTATATGTGGGGTCTTCGCAAAACCCATTTCAACGACACACGAACAGACGGACAGCGTTATATCAACTTCGTAAGGACCCAGAATACTTTATAGGGCGTTCGATTGAATTTGATTGATATTAGATATTAGAAAAGGAATGCCAAACTTATAGGTAAAGGGTATAAATATTAAGATAAATTTTAATGAAAAAGACTTTCTCCGTATAAGGATGGACTAAATTATTTACTACTCCGAATGTAATTTTTAAAAACCTTAAGTCTATAGCGAGTCGTTATTCCTAACGTTAGAAAGAGTGGAAATTTTAAACCACTGCTGTCATTGATTTGTGGTAACAAATTTAGGTGAAGAGAATTTGTGGTTATAGCAAAAGGACTTCAGGGTGTGGTAATCACTTGCGAAGATGGATCAAGACCATGAGTTTTTCGAGTATTTCGCCAAAATTTTTATGGTGGATCCGCAGGTTTCGAAAATAACCGTTGCTAAGTCTATGTACATTTTAAATAATAATCCTGCTCCATTAATATCACAAACCCTGTATCTTTTATTTCGTTTTAGTGGCTATTTAAGACCGGAGCTGTCATTAATTCATTGCAGCAAAAGGATTTGAGGGCGTGAAAATCTTTCGCGAAGGTGCATCAAGATTATAAGTTTAGATATCACCTTAATCTTTTTAATGTGGGAGTCTCAGGTTTAAATAATTTCTATTGCGCGGCTCAGGCAATTTTTTTTATTTTTTATTTTTAATAATAACGCTGCTCCTTCAATATCACTAGTCCTAAACGTTTTATGTAATTTTAAGATCAGTTTAGATCAGGGCGATAATTCTGGCAGTCGTGATCGAAAACTTTTTCGATTCGAAAGCAATTTTATTTCTAATCCTTTCAGTAGATACTGACGGATCGAAATTCTGTATTCGGTGTTGTAAAAACTCATATAAAGGCCGGATGAAAGAATTAGAATTAAATTGCTTTCGAATCGAAAAAGTATTCGATCACGACTGCCAGAATTAGCCCCCAGATATTTTTATAAAATTTCATATGCTCAATTTAAATATCAGCGCTTGATCTTGTTTTATCCGGAGGTAGGGTTAGACCGTAATGGCAGGTACCCACAATCCATGTTTTACGGATCTGTTGAGGAAAAATAATGCTGTTTCTGGGATTTGAAGGATCAAACAATCGAAACAATTTCTAATTAATTTAGCTGTCAAAGAATTTATATTTTTGTTATCTGTTGTCAGTACAATTCACTCCTTTAAAACACATGCCAATGGCCAAGAATTAAAAAAACAAAAACACTTAAATCCAAATAATAAGAGACAGCACCAAAAAACTGTTTAACATGTCTGTATCGCTTTTAACATCTTCAACCTTTGAATGTCTTATTGCTTCATGTCTGTTTGTCATTCTGTCTAAATATATTTACGTGTGCCTGTATGACTGATTGCTCAGACAGCAATAAGTTTGTTTGTATCTTTTTTATTTAAACTTCAAATTTCTAGACATTCAGCAGACATGCTGATGCACTTTTTACGTTTTCGTTTAATTTCATAAGGATTTTGGATTTTTTTTTTTTTTTTTTTTTTTTTGGGTGGCTGAAAACGATGATGGTGCATCCATCGTCTTTATCGTTCTCTTGTTGCTGCTGGCTGTTGTTATTTGATGTCTTTAGAGATGGTTGTTGTGGCATCTTCGTTTTGTTTAATTTGTTTATACACAATACATTTTAAGTGAGACCATACACGTTCAACAACAATAATCGTTAAAATACACGCCTACTTAACACCATACAATAGCAACAACAACAGCAAACAAATATTTATGTACAAAAATCCACAGCCAGATGCCCATCAGTCGTTCGAAAGGCACGCGAAAAATTGACTACAACAAATTAAACAGTCACAACAAACATGAAATAAAAAAAAATCGGCAGCAAAAAAACACTAAAAACGAATAAACAACAGTAGCGACAACAACAACACCAAACAATATAAAGAAAAAGAAATAACAACATAAATTAGCTTCTGGTCTTTGAATTTTACAAAATGCAACATACAAGTGACTCTTGAAACAACAAAAAAAAAGTTTTTTAAATAAAAACCAAACAGTAGGTAAATAATGGACACCATACAGTGCAGTGTAAAATTTCGCGATTAAATGTTCTACTTTTAATCTATAACCGGGTTACACTTTTCGACTTTTGCCAAATGACTGTAAAAATTGCATTTCCATAAAGATCGTAAATGTTTTGAGATTTATCGGAAGCAGCACGGCGAGGTCAACTAGAAGAGATTTTATCTAGATTAAGAACATTTTCATTGCCCAATTATAATGAGGAACACCAACACCCCAATGTGCAATTTTAATACAGGTATGTCTTAATCATGTACGGCTATTTGCATCGGAACCAGAGCTATATAATTTTCACTGCAAATATGGAGTTTGATAGAAACAGCACTCGAAATACTACGTCTAGTATCAACATTTGTCCCAAAAGGAAAAGTAAGTTTATGGGTACAAAAGATTTACGTGTTACTAGATTTTATTTTGATCTTTCGATTTCTTTTAGTTTAAACTCTAGACAAGCTTAAAGTAGTAAGTCCCTTGGATCCGTTTGATTAGATTCTTTTGTGGTAACCGGAAAGACAGTGACTACTTATCGACACTCGGTTAATCGATAAACGAATCTTATACTCTAAGGTACGAGTTTATCTTCTTTACATCATACTCTGATAAAAATTATAATATATTCCTAAGCTCAAAAAGAGCCGAACGTTGATTGCTCCATCACACACGAGACTTTTTTCTAAGCCGCACAATTTTTGTTCTTTCCGTCACACACGGGATTATTTCATCTGGAAATGTATACGTGTACACAGCCTTGTATGTATTAGTGTTTTTTGCATTAATTTCCCTACAGATAATACAGCC
The DNA here is from genome assembly GCA_943735925.1 of Pollenia amentaria. NCBI lineage: Eukaryota > Metazoa > Arthropoda > Insecta > Diptera > Polleniidae > Pollenia > Pollenia amentaria. The sequence continues at coordinate 172,267,531 of OX031010.1, read as the reverse complement.
AATAAGGGACTTGGACTGGTCCAAATGTAACCCAAATATATAGAAAAAACGTGGTCTATTTAACATAACGATGTCCTAGGGCTGGACCATATAACCCAGCTTTGCATTACAACGGAGTAGTCTTAAAACTACTCCATGTTCATACATACTACCAGTGGATTAGTTTTGAAACTACTCCATGGTACGAGTATACTCCAGAGGATTAGTTTTGCAGTCGTTTAAAAACGAAAACATGTCGTTTAAAAATGAAGACATGTCGTTTAACTACAAACTCTTTTTTAACAATGACATGGTCCATGATTGCATTTCATCGGACCATTTTGTAGGTAATCCATTTTATCTAAAATGGATCAAGTAATCCAATATTATTTGCAGGGTTGTTTACGAAAATGTGCATGTATTGGTTTTATGCTGCTTGTGCGGGATTGAGAGTTTATGCCAGCAAAAAAAAACCATTCTCCTCGCCTCTCTTGCCTACAAGCTGTAAATTTGAGCCAGCAGGAATTATGCCCGTGTGTGATATGCCATTGACTAAGTGTTTTATAGACTTCTTTTTATCCTCGCAACGCTAAGAGAAATATTGTTCGATAAGATCAGCGACAACTTATTTAGTATGGTTAGAGAAGATGTGTTATCATACTATTTTGTTACGTAAAAATATAATAGTAACCATAATATACTTATATAACAATTTTTTGTTAAAAGTATTTTTGTTACACAGAAAAAAATTTTGCCCCAATAAAAGCATTAATCAAAAATAATATCAGTTTTAATTAATAATTTCATCAAGTTATTTAAACGTTTAATCAAGCGAATTAAAAGTTTAATTGATACTATTAACTTGCACCAGTTAACCAATTAATAGTAACAATTAAACGTTTAATTCACTTGAATCAACGTTTAATTCACTTGATTAAATGTTTAATTCACTTGATTAAATTTTTCATTAAAACTGATTTTATTAATGCTTTAATTCAGGCAAAATTTTTTTCTGTGTAGGCGTGACCATATGAAAATATTTTTTGAGTTCAGACGAAGATACCTTTAAATGTTATAGATTATCTTGTATTCCCTCCTCGTCTCTTTTAGCCGGAGCAATTGTGGTGATGAGAAATTCTTGACGCGAGTTCAAAAAGACAATAACTGCTCAAATATTTACTCATATAATTAGACATGGAATCATTGTCTTCTTAATCAAGCAATCTGACAGTCCCGCTTACGTTCATATTTTCGGAAACGATCGAATCAAAGCCGTAGTAGCCCTTCTATTTTGCTTTCTTTGGAGCATCAAAGATTCTTGGATTATTGTGACCTTAATCATTTTGATTGGACGTTCATTAGCCAACATTCTAGTCATGGCTCGTAATAAGTACGATAGGATTTACGTGAGTGTTTGCCGTGTAGGCATAACCCTAAGGTGCTCAAAAACACTGGATAAATACAAAGCGTACACTGACGCCCATACCATACACACACAGGTGGCAATTTAAGCGTGCAATTTGGTCAATTGTGCACATGTTTCTTGCTATTTAACGTTTACTGCTAATATACTAAAGCCTCTGTTGATAGCAACATAATCTAGGGAGATTAGCGATCTTCAATATAAGCCACATCCACCACGTGATTCTCGAAGGAGCCTCACGAACAACCAGACCTGAAGACTGAAGTCCCAGGGCCTACTGCCTCTCGTTATAGAAGATAGAATATCTGTTAAGCCGCGATCTACAAGAGGCTTTTCAATTCTGCCTCTGCCAATTAATCGGTATTACCTTCATCTATGTACCCCGAGGAAATATACCCACGATGCTCCCTCCATACCCTGGGGACTTATGGGTAGGTATAATGTATGAAAACTTCTTGCCTGTAGAAGTTTCAGTATGTTTTTCTCTGGCTTACTTGGCTTGCCGTGCTCAAGGTTTAAGCATAGAGAACTTGTAATAAAATAAAATCTTCTCTACACTAGACCACTTAAAATTCTATATAGTTTCTTGCAAAGGGCTTTCAGAAAAGAGAACGCTTTCTTTGAAAAAATATCTTTCATTTCGGCAGCTAATTACCTTGACACGCCCACAATACTAAACACTTTCACTACATTAAGCGGAAGGCCTGGAATTTTTTAAAGAATAAAAATTTATATTTTAACAAACAAACATCAAGCTTTTAAGTAAAAAATCGGAGCAAGATTGTCCGAAACTTTATATTTTTAATTGTTGAATATCTTCTAAGCAAAAAAAGAGCTATTATATGTATACATATATGTATATTTACAAGGTGACGCAAAAGTAATCACCCTAAGATAATTGTTTCGATTTGCTAAGCTTTTAATCAAAAATTATCATGATCGAAGAGGCCCATTTCTATCTCTTTATATACGTGAATTAGCCTAGTTATCGCTTCTGGAGCAAAAAAAATTCGCGAATAACACACAAAGAGTTGTAATGACCGCTCAAAGCTAGTGCGATGTTTACGTTGTAGGCGTTATTGGGCTTTATATTTGTCGAAAACACCGCGGGCCGAATGACGACTGTTAATGGAAAGCGCTACAGAGCCATGCTCAACGACATTCTTCTACCTAAACTAGACAAATTGGGACTGAAGAACATGTGGTTCCAACTGCGCATACTGCATTACCTACCACCGAAACTCTGATGGGTGCATTTCTGGGTCGTCTATTTTGTCGTTTTGGGCATTTGTACTGGCAGACAAGCTCGACCGACTTTACCGCTTTAGACTTCTTTTTGTGGAGTTTTTAGAAGTCACGAAATTATTTCAACAAGCCTCAGACTCTTAAAGCCCCCAAAGAGAGTATCCGTCAGTATTTCAGAAACCTGTCGCCGAACGTTCTGGCAAGAGTGATGGTAAATTTATCCCGTATGGTCATCAATTCTGGTTCGCCGGTACTATTTTTTTTCACTTAATGAAATAAAGTTTAAAAACCACATAAACACAATCCAAAAGCAAAACCAAAGTTTTTTTTTATTAAAAAAATACAGTCAACGAACATCGGTTGACAACTTTTGCACCATCTTGTTAAATGATTTTTTTTTATAACTTGACTAATAGATACTAGGGTATTCACCGTTGTTCAATTAATCGATTAATTTTGGGCGATTAACTGTTCGAATAAATTAAAATTGTATATTTTCAGTAAACGAATAATTCGAACAATTTAAGTCAATTAATCGACTAATCGAAAATTTGTTTTTTTCACGATATTATTTTATTTTCAATTATGCAAAAAACAAGCCGGTACGATTTTAACACCCTTTAATTGCTTCTGAACTCAGAAACATTTCCTTCGGGTTCAAATTTTTTCAAATATACTACAGAGACTTAAACCAAAGAGTTTGGGAATAATTTATTTTTAAGAATGTTTAGCGCAGACTTTTACCACAATGATTCAAATGATGAAGATGATTTTTTTAAACGAATAAAAACAACCTTCTACCAGACCTTAACAAGAATATAAAAAGTATTAAAATTGTTAAAAAATCAAAAAGAGTTTCAAGTGGTATAATGGAAGACTACCAATTTTTAGAAAAGAAAAGAAAAAGAACAGATAAATTGGATATGCTTTATAACGCTCTACTTTAAATCCCTCGAACGTCAACAATAAGTGAAAGAATCTTTTGTAAATCAAGTTTCATCAACACAAAAGAAAGAAATCATTCGAAACAAAAACATTTAAACTGTATACACTTATTGAAAGATAATTTTAGAAGATAAGCTAAAATTGTTATGCTATTTTTTATTTCCTCTTTTATGACATGACATGAAGTAACTTTTGTTAAATGGTTGCTTCTTATTCAATAAAATTTTAATGTTAAAAAATATAATTGTTGGTCTTATTTTTAAAATTCGAAACTCTGCAAAATTAAAATTATTCGATTAAAATTTTTACCTAGAATAATTATTCGCACGATTAATCGATTAAAAAAAAGTTCAATTAATTGAATACCCTAGTAGATACCAAGAAAGTTTGTTATACACGAGGTGTCCTAATTTAGAGCCTTTTAGGCGTAGTGTAGAACTAGTTTGCCAACTGGAGAGTGCGTTCTCTATTTTTTAGTTCACCCCTCACACGTATACGTTCTGTGTGAATTCAACACACATTAAAACAACAAAACAAAATTTTAAATTTTTCTATTTAAAAGTGTTCACAATATAACACTTTTTGTTTAATTTTATGACACAAACTTATAATTAATAATTTTTTCCAACACATTTTGCTTATTTGCTTTTGCAAAATTTTTTTATTTTTCACAAACTAAAAATTTTTAAATAAATTTTTTGACACTTAATCTTTTCTGTTGTTAATATTATTGAAGCCAGCAGAGTAGCATAAATTATTTAAATATTTTCCGATATTGCAGAATAAAAATTTACAAACATTGTTTTTAAAAGTTTATAATGCAGCCAACATTAAATAAATTTAAAATTTATTGAACTTAAAAAGTTTTATCTTAGAAAAAAAATTGTTGCCAGATTTTATACGATTTTATGCAACTATGTTTAGTGGTGGAAATAGTTTTATACACCAATACATTTGAAAAAATCTTACTAGTACAAACATGAATTAGGTACCACTGACATTTGAGTTATGTACCTGTCAAAGAGTCGGCATACTAGTTGTATACTATGCTTTTAGGTTTGGCCGGATTAAAATAGGGGGCTTCAAGTTCAACCACCACCTCTGCTATAGGTGTATGAAATTATATCAGTTTCGGACAATCTGTTTCGAAACTGCAGATTTGTTCCCCCTTTTTTTATTAAATTCCCATTGTGCAACGAGAACTTATTTTTAATTAGTTTTTTGTACGACAAACATGAATTCAAGTTCTGGAATAAATTAAAAAATGTCTAAAATAAAAATAAATTATTCTCAATAATATTTAAAAAAAAAATTAAATTTAAATTTAATAAAGATCATGTCGAATTAATTACAGGAAATCTCGGTACTACAACAAGTGCAACTCGTACAAGAACCACAAGCAATTTGTTTTTGTAAAATCATTATACAATGTCGAAATCCAAAACAAAACAGAAATAAAGATAATAATTTAAGGCCACCTGTAATAAATTCACCTTAATTAAGGTTTACAAAACAAATGTTCTATGGAAATGTTCCTTAACAAACGTTTGTTAAACTAAATAATTGTTTGTGAATACGGAGGTTAGTTCTTATATAAAGTAAATTAAAAGTCCTTGAAGTCACCTCTATTATAATAAAGTCATACCATTCCCATAATATTTCCATAATAATTTCTACAGTTAAAAATCTCACGCACTCTTCTCTTGCAAACAATAGAAATTTCGCAAGTGCGTAAACAAATCTATGTAGAAAATTTGAATACAACAAGTACTAAAATTAGTTTTGAATTGATTCTAACACAACCTGAATTGTAGTGTAATGAAAAATATAGAAACACGAGTATGAAATGAAATTGTTCGACTTAACCTTAATTGAGGCATAAAGAATTTCCTGCTGAATATTACTTGAAATCTTTTTCATTTTGTTGGAATCTGTAATTTGCCTTCTATTCAATTATTAATGCAAGAACAAGAAGAACACAACTGTTCTAAACTAGTACAACGTTCTAAATATTTTAGTTTTTTTTTCTACGCACTCTCGTAAAATTGTGTATGAAATTTACTAAATTAAATGAACAACTTAATCTTAAATTGAAATTGTAAATTAGTGATGCTGAAAATGATACATTTTCAAATGGATGAGCAGTAAACATTTTTTTTAAGGCATATGACATTTTCGTGAGCTCTACCAGAGTTTTAAGTGAAAACCGAATAAGCATAATTATCACTGGAATTATTGGCCAATCATATGAAAACTCTTTAGAATAATTTGAAATTTTGGAATTCGTAAATTTTTATACTATTTTTCTAAGCTCTTTGTCTTTTTTTGTCTTTTGCATTAGCTTAACCCGGTGCGCTTCGCTACATCCATTGAAAAAAACTTAGCTTTTAACAGATCTCGTTTATTTATAATGAAGCAATTTTACAAAATACTTGCTACTGCACTCATAGAAAATTGCGTCTTCATATTGATAATGCCCTAACATCACAATTGTGACATCAATGTAGAATTGTGACATAATTGTTATTACAAATGGCATCAATGAGGCAAAAAGAGACATCAATCCAATGACGACCGTTATCATACAATTTTGTTATATTTTATGCGTCATCGACTACAGTGATATCAACTCGATGCCACATTTTGTGTATTATTAAAAATTTTTTCATGTTCAAAAAGAAAAATCAGAAAGAACAAATTCCCATATTCTATTTTTTTATATTATCTTATATAGAAATACTGGGACTCATGCTAGGAGAATGGGTCTGGTATTCAATGGCTACTGCAGAAGTTGTCATGATGAGGAGGAGACTGTGCTTCACTTTCTCTGTCAATGCTCTGGGTTACGGGGCATTAGGGAAAAATGCCTGGGAGAGCCGGTGTTTTCCTGCTGGAGAATCTATCTACAATATAACTTAGATTGCTTCTTCTCTTCATTAGGAAGACGAATTGGCTCAACTCTGCAGTGACGCCATCTTAGTAACTGCTCTATGGGATGGGTATTGTCGATGGGTATCACAAAGGGATCGCTAAAGGACCCAAGTGAGCTGTCTCTCGATGGCTGCCCATGGAACCACGAGACCATAAACCACACCATACTGTTTTTTAATGGATGTAAAGGTAGCTCTTGGTATTCTTCGGGTTGCTCATCAGCCCAAAAACGGCAATTTTGTTTATCAACGTTTCCATCACTTAACAAAATTTTTTCGCTAAGGCACCGGATTTTCATTGAGTAATACAGCTGGACAATTTGGAGAAGCTGCTAGAGTGTGAGCCTTTCCATGATGACTTGCCAAACGATACAGTTCAAAAATTACAAAGCAGTTTGATATGAGTCACGCGTTATTTGCAAAAAAAAAGCATATGGAAAATCAAACCTCACGATGAATCACCTTTTATTAGGAGTCCAGCTTAATGTCATACCCCTTTATGCAAAAAAAAAGTTAAGGTTCGCATTAGTTAACCAATACATTAAGCCCATATACTTTTGCTAGGCTTAATGTTTTTTGGGTATGAGTAATAATATCTTAACCTAAGTAAAAAGCTGAAAACAGGTATAACTCAGGAACGGTAAGAGCAAATTCAAAACTAGTTTTTTCTTAATAATTAAGAATGAATTGATTTTTTAAACTGCATTGTTACGAGGGCGGATCAATAAGTCCGTGACTTTTTGAATGCAACACAGTTTTTTTTACAAAAAAAAATTCTATTTCAACATAATCTCCTTTTAGCTCAATACACTTAGTCCAACGTTTCTCCATTTTGTGTATCCCTTCCAAAAAATAGAATTTTTCGCGGCCCATAAAATGGGCATTTGTTTGACCAATAATTTCATCTCTTTCCACCGAGCCATTTCTTTAGGTTCGGATTTCATCGTTGGAGCTAAATCTCTTTCCACTGAGCCATTTCTATAGGTTCGGAAATAGGAAATAGTCACTGGGGGCTAAATCCGGAGAATATGGCGGATGAGGTACCAATTCGTAGCCCAATTTATGTAATTTTGCCATTGCACAGTGCACCCGTGCATTATCTTGATGAAAAAGAACTTTTTTCTTGGCCATATGGGATCTTTTCCTTGGTTTGATTGGCGGTTTTTTTTTCGCAAAAAATAATGTTTAATGAGCACTCGAAATTCACGTTTTTCCATTTTTAAAAAAATCCACGAGGTTGTATGTTTTGAACAGCTGTTCAACGCAAAGTAAATGACGGAACTTGCTCAAAACTTGACAGTAGTCTATTAACATGTGGTACTTGATGGGAGCAGTGTTGCATTTCATATAACTACGAGGGAAGTTTGAAAAGTCACGGACTTATTGATCCTTGTAGTTTTATTCATTTTCATAAAAAGTTTTAAAAGTAATAATGCGTTATTTACAAAATTTTTGGAACAATTACGAAAAATTGTAATGTAGGGTGCCTAACTGAATAAATTCATTGCAAAAACTTATAGTTTAAGCACACTGTCTTTGAAATTATTTCCTTATAAGAAAATCGTGGGTTTTGACAAAGTTATGAAGAGAACTCAAAAGAGACCGGTAAACCCGATTTTTAGAAAAAAAAACGAGTTGAGCGAATTGAGAAAAATCTGAAAAAAATCTCAAAAATACTTACCCCCGTTTTCACGACTTACCGATAGCTAAAGGTAGGATTTTATCGGCGGTATAAAAAGTGTTCCCTTATTAAAACTTTACTTTAGCCTATCAGGTGGTATGAACCTTCCTTTAACTAATCGCTCACTTTAGGTTAAAGTAAAGTTAGAATAATGGAACACTTGTTATACGGCCGATAAAATCCTACCTTTAGCTATCGGTAAGTCGTGAAAACGGGCCTTAGTCTTTTAAATTATGCTTGAGCCCAAAAAAAAAAATATTTTGGTCTTGTTTTCACCTATCACAATTCGTTCCTTTTGATAATAAAATTTTGTTCACTGGTCACGGGATAAGTGCTTTAAGAGCAATTGACACAAATTTCCCGCAGGGATGCTATAAACCTAAAATATTATTTATGAATATGGGGGTTATTCTATGAGATAGGCTACCATTAGGCGAATTTTCACGATGATTTAAAAGGCATGTCCTTTTGGTATTTATATTTTAAAGAAACTTCCAAAAAGTTATTAAATTTGCACCCTGTTTATTTTTTTGCTGTCAGAGGTGATTTTTTCTGATTTTCTTAATTTCTTATTCATATAAAAATATTTAAAATTTCGTTATTTCATATAGTTTTGATATATTTTGAATTTCTTTTAATTAAACTTTTTTATTTTTCTATATTTTAATAAGCTCTTCTTCTTACTTTGAAATAAGAATAAAAAATAAATTAAAAAATACAAATAAGTCGTAAGAGGAATGTCAAAAAAGAAACACAGAAAATACGATCAACGTATTTTTTCTACCCTGCTTACTTCTCTACCCCGCTCACTATCAAACAAATAAGACATGATTTTAAAATTGGGGAAAAAATCATCGTGAAAATTGGGTGATACTTTCATTCAATATCATACATTTCGTACACAAAGAAAAATAAGAACAAAAAAAAAGAAAGAAATGAGAGAGAATTTGAAGTTATTGCCGACCAGTGTGGCCATTTTAGCATTTTCAGAGGTGTTCTGGAAATCGAAAACGAAAAACGCAAGAATTTAAAAGTCGTTTATTTATTGAGATTTTTGTAGTAAAAGAAATATAAATACAATACAATACAAATATTTGTCTATTAAACAGAATTCTATAAGAAAATTAAAAAAAATAGGATTAAGTGGGCAGGGTGCCCCGGTAGGCTAGCTGGTAGTGAGCTAGTCTATCAGTACCGGGGTTGCGGGTTCGATTCCCGCCAGAGACTCTGGTCTCCTGCAGACAAGCAAAAAGCTTCGCGGGATTTAGTGTAAGAATAATAAAAAAAAAAAAAAAAAAAAAAAAAAAAAAATTAAAAAGAACTTTAAAATTCTTGCGTTTTGCATTTTCGATTTCGAGAACACCCCTGTTTTATTAAGCTGCAAAATTTTCATTTTGGCACTTGGCATTTTATTTAGCATTTTTAGAAAATGTTTTTAGCTTTGTTTATTTAAAAAATTTGGACGAATAGTTTTATTGATTTTACTTAAATATTTTTTTAGATATTGGGAATTATTTCTTTTTATAAGCAACTTTATTATATTTAACATTTTTTATTTTTTTTCAAATTTATTCTATGAGTTAAATTTTAGTTATGTACTTTATAAAGCTTTTTGTAATAGTTCTATAGCCCACCTGATAGGGTGATTAATTTTGCGACACCTTGTACAACCCGTTATATATGTCGTGGCGTATGATTATTATGTATTCCATTTAACACGTATACGCATTTTATACTCAATCCGAAAATATTCGAACTTCTTTGGTAGTCCTGTAGCTCGTTTCTGTATCCCTCGCATCGTAAAATTTTCCGCATGAAACGAGTGAATTAGAACAAAAACAGTGTAAAATGAAAAAAAAACTAGTTTTTTCTTACACAAGTGTTTCTGTGTCTTTACTTTGAGAGAATTTTCTGTCATTTAAATCATTTTCCAGCAATTATTGGAAGTATGTGAGAAAAAGTGTTTCTGTAACAATATTTTTCGTAATGTTTCTCACAAGAACTGTCAAAATAAGTCACATTTGAAATTGGTGCGAGAAAAATAATATTTCAAAAAAATGTATATCAATTTCATGTTGTAAAATGACTGTCTTCATAAAAATAATTTAATGAAAATTAAATTCAATGAACTTAAGCCTAATAAAAAATATCTAAATTTGGATTAAAAACCATTAACAGTTCAATAAAAATAACCACAATACTAATTATTGTTAACAGCTAAGACACGAGCTATGTTTACATTTGTCCTTCAAGTTGTACTGAAAAAGGTCAACAAGAAAAAAGAAAGACAAAAACAGGAAAAAAATGTACTTTGGATTTCAAGAAGACTTTTTGACAAGAAGTAAGAAAAACAGAAGTAAGGAAGAAAATGTAAATCAATTAAAATATATAATCATTCATTGAAAAGCAAAAAACGATCTACCAAGGTGAAATACCATTAGGTTTAAAGATTGATGTTTGACTATTGACGTCATCCGGCTGCAATAGCCGAGTGAGTAAGACGGAAACCCCCACTGAAGAGATTGTGTGGTTAAAATCGAAACTAGTATGGGCAACCTGTCCGTGAAAGCCTGGGTTCAAATCTCAGCGCAGTCAAGAATGAAAAATTATCAATATAATTTTAATTAATTTCATGTTGTAAAATTCCTGTCTTCATAAAAATAATTTAATGAAAATTAAATTCAATGAACTAAAGCCTAATTAAAAATATCTAAATTTGGATTAAAAAGTATATTTTTAATTTAATTATCCGGAAAAAAATAAATGTATATGTGCATATACAAATGTATGTACACTAGGGATATAACCATTTGCATTTTTTTGCAAATATCAAAAAGGACCTATCATAGTGAGATGTATAAAAAAATGTGCCTTCCTTTTATCGCGAGCGTTCAAAAAGGTTCGGCACCGATCGCGATGAAGTTTTAGCTTATAATTTTTTTCAGTTTTACAGGAAATCCATAATTCTAACGTCGAAAGCCATGCTGGTCTTTGCATTTCGTGTTTTTTTTTATGAAATGGCGATTCCTTGCATTCCAAAAAAAGAAACCAAAAAAACGGTACAGGGGAAGGATACCCACCATAAAAATTTATATTACAATTTATGCGACAAAAATATAACGTAAAAATACATATATTTTTATTAATATTAACTTCTTAGATGTTCCCACAAATATTTTTTGGGGAAGGACTCCCACCAAAAAAAATCAATAGTCAAACTAAAAAAAACAAACAATATTATGTAATGTTATTGTACGTTTTCTCCGCGTTATCTGCTTCTGCAAACTAGAGAAAGGGAAGGATTCCCATTATAAAACATATGCGTTAAAATATGTATTATTTTCATAGACATTTTTAATTATTTTTCTTTTTTTTAATATAGCTCAGAATTAGTTAAGAAATTTCTACTTGTTTGATTATTAAAATTGGCAAATTGTGTCTTACAGTAAAAACTGTCACAATTTTAAATTATGTAATATTATTTGATAAATATTTTTTGTTTTAAACAGCAGCGCAGCAATATATGCGCTGAGCGGGCGGTGAAAGTTGTTCAAGACATTTTTCCGTTCTGTAAATCAACACGAACTCTCAATTTGATGCTTATAATGTACAACAATAATGTATAAGTTATTAAATTAAGCTTGTTTTAATTTTTTTACTTTGTAATAAAAATTAAAAAAAAAAAAAAAAAAAAAAAATTTTGGTGTTTTAGAAATTGCATTCGGTGCCGAAGGTTTTTGGACCGAAACGACCTCTAATATCGATTTTTAATATCAGTATAACATTGCCCATACCGTAATGATAGGTTCTTATTTTGGTTATACCCCTAATGTACACACGAGTGTGTATTATTTTTTTTTTTTTTATAATTTAAATAGAAACAAGCATGGCATGTCATAATGTCCAGTGACATACTGTCCATGGATATTATGACGCACCAAAAGGTGTCAAAATGTCCATGGACGTTGTGACGCGTTTAAGTGTCATACTTTGGTGCTACTTCACTTTTCAGTGTATCGCAATGTCCACTTTAGTTAGCGAGACCTGTGATTGTAATACCATAGAGTAGAAAATCCATGCTGGAGGAGAAATTCTTTCTTCTGGCTGTGGTAACTAAAGCTTTCTTGCATAACCGGCCATCGGCGAGCGCAAGTATTTTCTACTCTATGGTATAACAAACAACGGCTTCGCTTACTAAAGTTTCTAAATTTGGGATTTTTAAAATTAGCATTTAAAAATTTGGGATTATAAAGTTCCCTTATAGTATAGTACACTCTTTCAACCTGTGGTGGAGGGTATAATAATTTGAACACTCGCTGCACAAAATAGACAATCAATAAAAAAAGACATTTTCAATTTGACATCACAATTTGTAAATTTTAATCACAATTTTTTTTAATAAAAAAAACACTAATTTCCATTATAGTTAAGTTTATTTTTTTATCCGGAATATTTTATACGAGACGAAAGAGTGGTTTCCCAAATGGGTTTCCGTGACAGAGCTGCAGAGCCGCAAATTTAAAAATGTAAACTTTTTTTTCATTAAATCTTTTAGATAACATTCATATAAAATACTGTGATACTATAGTTTGACGAATATTTCATTAAAATAATTTGTTTCTCAAGGGGTCTGTTACGAAAAGTTGAAATGAAAATGAAACATAAACTGTTTCATTAAGCTTGATGTGTATAAACGACGACTACACAGAAAAAAGTGTTTTATCGATTAAAAAAAATAGTTTAAAAAGTATTTAAATTTAATTAATGTGATAATTGAATCAATAAAATTTTTAGTTGACATAAAATAAAAAATTTAATTTTGATTTGATAAACATTTTAGTTGTTTTGAAATATATTTTCAATTAAAATTTTAATTAAATAACAAAAAATCTTAATTGATTTTTTTCGTTTAAAATAAAATATTTAAAACATGTAGAATTGTTGATGGGAATTGTCAATATTTCTTTAAATAAATTAACACGTTGTTTGAAATGGCAAAGTTTTTTTTAACATTTTTTTAATTAAAATTAAAAATATCATTTATTGAAAAAAAAAAATTCACAATTTTACAATTTTTAGTCATCAATATTATCATATAATAGGTAATAGGTTGATATTATGTTTGCTTGTTATTATGAATTTGGTGATTGGAGAAATTTAATAATTTTTTCTGTGTAAACTGAAACAAAGAATATTTGAATTAATTCTAATTTACTAGCAATTTTCTTCAAACTTGGGCGAACTTTTTAATAGGAATATATGGATACGGATCACAGGTCCTCCAAACCTTAAAATACTTTCTGAATTATTAATCTTCTCAAAAATCTCTTTTAAGTAGAGTCACATTATAGAAAATATCAGGATGTTAAAATTCTTGGGATTTTGATTTAGTCCTAAAAACGTTTTTTATGAAAAATTTTCTGAAATCAAAATAACTGAACTTTTGAATTTTTTGTCCACAGATTTCGAATATAAGATCTTTTTTTTTCTCTTGTTATAGAGATGTTGTTCATAAATTTAAAAAAATACTTTAAAGTTTTCCTTTTTTCATTCCATCCAAAATAATTTAGTTATTATATTTAAGTTATTATTAATAACTTAACGGCTACGAAGAAAAGACGTTGTACAAATAACCCAGGCAGTTTTTGTGTTGTTTGTCGTGATTTTATATCTTTGAAGATAGTGTACGTAATTACAGTGACACTGTTAAATAAATTTTGTGAAAATATTTTATTATTTTATTTTAATGTCAAGAGAAATAATTTTGGTACTTTTTAAAATATGTAGAAAACTAAATCAAATGTTAAGTCGTTTTCTAAATGTTTTAGGACCCTTTTAATAAATTTAAAATGTTTTTAATTAAAATAGTTCTTTGAGGGAAAAAATTGCATTTTTCAAAGTTTAAAGACTAAAAAACATAATTTTTAACATTCTTGCGATACATATTAGATATACAGATATACTCACCATTTTAACTTTACTCAAATGAAAGAGATTTTTGTAAAGATCTAGAAAATATTATAAGGCTTGGTGGGTCGTGCGTGAAATATTAAGGGAATAAAACATTAAATGGTGTAAATTATGCAAAAATGAAATATCACTACCTCTTTGCAACTAGAGCTGGCAGAAACAAACTAATGCATCATCTTAATCAGCAATACCAATTCAACCAAAAACAACGAACAGAGAGAAGTCTTGAACATTTGTAATGTGTAATTATTTCTAAATTAATTTTTACAATTTTTGCCAAAAATTTATTTTTTTAATGATAAATTTTGAGAAAATTCCTAACTGAATGCAAATATTCGAAACATCCAATTTATGAGAATATTTCGAAATTGTTTAATTTAAGAAAATTTTCTAAAAATTTTTAACTTAAGGATGAAATGAAAAACATGTAAATCAATTAAAATAGATAATCATTCATTCAAAAGCAAATTTCGATCTACCACAGTAAAATACCATTTGGTTTAAGGACTGATGTTTGACTATTGACGTCATCAGGCTTCAATAGCCGAGTGAGTAAAGACGGCAAACCCCACTAAAGAGATTATGTGGTTACAATCGAAACTAGTCTGGGCAACCTGTCCGTGAAAATTTCTTAAATTCATAACTTTCACAATAATCCTACAAGTGCAAGACTTCCTATAAATTGAAAATGTTCTTTAAATTGCAACTTTTCGAAAATTTTCATCTAACAGTAAACTTTTACAAATTTTCTTATTAAATTTTCACATAATTTCTTAAAAATTAAAAAATTATCTTTATCTTTAACTTGTAATTTTTACAAAACTTCCCATAAAATGGAATAATCATGTCCATAAAAATTTCCTAGAAATTTCAATTTTTAAAAATAAATAATCATTCATTCAAAAGCAAATTTAAAGATTGATGTTTGACTATTAGCGTCATCCGGCTGCAATAGCCGAGTGAGTAAAACGGCCGACGAGATTGTGTGGTTACAATCGAATCTAGTCTGGGCAACCTGTCCGTGAAAATTTCTTAAATTCATAACTTTCACAATAATCCTACAAGTGCAAGACTTCATATAAATTGCAAATTTTCTTTAAATTGCAACTTTACGAAAATTTACATCTAACAGTAAACTTTTACAAATTTTCTTATTAAATTTTCACATAATTTCTTAAAAATTAAAAAATTATCTTTATCTTTAACTTGTAATTTTTACAAAACTTCCCATAAAATGGAATAATCATGTCCATAAAAATTTCCTAGAAATTTCAATTTTTAAAAATAAATAATCATTCATTCAAAAGCAAATTTAAAGATTGATGTTTGACTATTAGCGTCATCCGGCTGCAATAGCCGAGTGAGTAAAACGGCCGACGAGATTGTGTGGTTACAATCGAAACTAGTCTGGACAACCTGTCCGTGAAATCCTGGGTTCAAATCTCAGCGCAGTCAAGAATGAAAAATTATCAATAAAAATTTTAATTAATTTCATGTTGTAAAATTCCTGGCTTCATAAAAATAATTTAATGAAAATTAAATTCAATGAACTTAAGCCTAATTAAAAATATCTAACTTTGGATTAAAAACCATTAACAGTTCAATAAAATAACCACAAAACTAATATTCGAAGAATTTGTTTTAAGTAAATTATGTATTATAAATAATATTAAAATTATGTCTATATATACCCAATATATATACCCAACCACAATACTAATATTGTTAAGAATATGTATGTTGACAGTTTTGGAGAATTTTCTTTGTAATTTTTTGAAATTTTTTGGAAATTTCCAATTTGCAGAGTTTTTCTATAAATTTGCAGTTCATCAAAAATGTTAGAAAACTTTTAAATTTAAATTTATATTTTTTTTTTTTAATTTTAAAAAAGTTTTGTAAAAATTTGCAATTCCAAAAAAATTGTAAAAACTCATAAAAAGTTTTGCGAAAATTGACAAAAGAAATTTTAAAAAATTTAACGTTATAGGAAATTTTGTGAAAACGTAAAATTTGTAGTAAATTTAATAAAATCTTGCAATTAATTAGAAATTTTGTAAAAATATAATTTTCTAGGAAATAATTAAACTAGTCTGGACAACCTGTCCGTGAAAGCCTGGGTTCAAATCTCAGCGCAGTCAAGAATGAAAAATTATCAATAAAAAAAAATTTTAATTAATTTCATGTTGTAAAATTCCTGTCTTCATAAAAATAATTTAATGAAAATTAAATTCAATGAACTTAAGCCTAATTAAAAATATCTAAATTTGGATTAAAAATCATTTACAGTTCAATAAAATAACCACAATACTAATATTCGAAGAATTTGTTTTAAGTAAATTATGTATTATAAATAATATTAAAATTATGTCTGTATATATATATGTATATCGGCAAAGGCAAAACAGTTAATGTCGCTTTTCTACTCTATTTGTCCACCGAAATGAACAAAAAATAAACCATTTTAAAGATATTTAGTAAATACTGTAAGTCAATACTATTTACACACAGAAGTGCTCAATATATATTTTATTTAATCTGTTCAAATTTTGCTACTAACTTTAATACACTATTGTTGAACAAGTTCGATATGAAAAAACACATTAAAAAATAATAACAAATTGGTTTTTTTCCAATTACACAAAGGTTTTTCTGTCAACAAATATTAAATATAAAAAAATAAAAAAATAAAAAATTTAAAATAAACTAGCGCTGTGACGTATTCGCAAACAGGACGTTATTGCTCCTGACACATACATGCATAGTGATTTCTCAACCTTTTGCATGCTGTATTGAATAATATGTAATTAATAATAATAAATAGGGATGCGATTTCCATGGAAATGCATGTTTTTTATCGATTGTCTAAGAACGATGTCGACCAATTATCTTTCCAAATCATTAAATTTGCGTTAAAATGGCATCGATTTAATTTTGCATATTAAGGTTTTAAACGCATATTTTTACAGTTTTGAACAAGGCGAATTCAATCCAGGTAATCTCGGTAGTATAACAAGTACAACTCGTACAAAAACCACACGCAATTTGTTTTTGCAAAATCATTGTACAATGTCAAAAACCGAAAGAAATCAAAATAGAAACAAAGATAATAAACCAAAATTTTGACATCCAACAATTATAAAGCTAAAGAAAAAAAGTTATCAGCAGGGCTTTTAGGATCACCTGTAATGAATTCGCCTTGGTTTTAAGGGATTTTTTTAATTCCATATTATAAAAAAGTTCTTAAAAAAAATTTTTAGTACACAAAAAAAAAACATTCCAAAAAAATTTTTAATAATAAATAAATTCTTTGGAGCTTTGCTTAAAATACAATATATTTTATTTTAAATATTAGCGGTATTCACCCTTTGTATTAAGTATACAACTCTGTTATATTTAATACGATTTTATACTTCAAAGCGTGAGTGTCTTTTTCCTATGCACTGTAAATTAATGAATTTGCTGATTGAGAGAAAGAGACAGATAAAGTTTCTTCAACTGTTTTATTCTGGTAAATTCACACACTTTGTTAACTACTGCTTTTTGTGTGATTTTTCAACCACAGCGTAGTATTTTTTTAGTCTAATACATTTTGTTGTTGCAGTGTTGTAAATGTTAGTATTTTTACTAAAATTATAAGATTAACAAGGTCTACAAGGGACTTTACTATCAAGGGTGAATTCCGCTATTATTTATTTTATCCAAAACTGTTACAAGCTACTTGCTTAGCACATGGGTTATACCGCGTTGCAGAAAATTTAAAAGCCAATTCGATAATATTGCAATTTTTAATGAAATGTATCCCCTAATTCCTCTTCCACTGCAGCCAGTTGTAGCAAAATGGGGGCCTGGATAGATGCTTCAGAATTCTATTCAAAAAACCTCAAGTAATTTAAGAATGTTAGAAGAGCTTGTTGATGTCGATGATTGTGCAATTAAAAAAGTAAGAGAAATATTTAATTTAGATAACAGCAGAAGTCAATTAGCATTTGTATTTTCCAATAACGGATATATTGGTGAAACAATAACTAAGTAATTAGGAGGGGTTTAGTTCAATTTATGCTCAAGTCAAATTAATTGTTATTGCAGAAAGTAATATTAACAATGTGGAAGGAAGAATAGCCCGACAAATAAAAAAAAAATCCAAAACGTTTTGCAAAAAAAAAATAAGGATTTAAAAAAATAAAATAAATTTTAAATATTTTTGATCTGATCTGAAATCAAAGTGGGATCTGAAAATAAATTTCTTCAAAATGCATTGGCATTCTTCAAGTATAAGCATAGATTTTCCTTTTATAAAACAGTTCTTATTTATATAAACAAACAAAAATTAGTTATTTTAGTTTTTTAAAGGTATTTGAATAACAATATACTGAATTTTTTATATTTTTGTTATTAGAAAAATTTAAAAACACGATTTTTTATGAAAATTTTCTTAGTTTTTAGTGCATATATTTTATTTTTCAATGCATATTTTGGATTTTTTTTAGTGCATATTTTAAGCGCATATTTTTGATTTTTTAGTGCATGTAAATCTCATCCCTAATAATAAAATATCGTCACCTAATATGCAAAAGGGCGTAACAACAAAAAAATTCAAAATCGAGTTTTTGATTGATTATAATGCACTAAACGAAATTACATGTCTCTCCAGAATTTTGAACTTATACGTCAAGAAAAAAAACGATTTTACAAACGAAATTCAAAAGGCCGTAACAACAAGTGTATAAATTTCAAAAACAAAAAGGCGTAACAACACACTTGAATGAAAAAACTGACTCTTTTTATTTTTGAATAACTAAGTTGCCTACGATTTTTTTTTGTCAATTTGTGTTTTTAATTTTTTCGTTCAATGTTAACGGTAATATTTTGTTCAAATAAATATTAAAATATTTGTAAATAAATTTTTACTAATTTAAATACATTTATAGGTAAAAAAGGAGATCCCACGGTAAACATGATTCGTGCCTTGGCATACGACAACACTGGAATCATTTATTTTAAAACAAATATTGCAGATGAATATGCGATTCTTCCACAACGAACAGCAAAAAAAATTCACTGATAAAGAACCTTGTCGATTACATACCCAAAGATTAAAAATTTCGAAGAAGAAATGGGAACATCTTCAAGACCTCAAATCTATACTTCCTACAGATTGTCATTACTTTTATGACAACATAACATTTGAAAATTTAAATATAATTTTGTTTAACATTCTATACTGAAGTATTTTTTTTTTTTCTAAAATAAATTATTACATACATATTTAATGAATTTAATATTTTTTTAGTTTTTTATCATTTGAAATATTAAATTAATAGATATTTTAAAATATTTATGTACTGTTTTAATACAATGCATTTTAATAAATTTTGTTTTTAATAAACTTACTACAAAACATGTTTATTACTTAATAAAGTGGGAAGAATACTTATATTCTAAAAACAAAATCACCATTTCTCATGTTTAATGTTGTTACGTCTTTTTGTTTCAAAAAATCGAATGCCAAAAAGGCGTAACAACCATAACTTAAAAAATATTAACAATAAATAAAAAAAATCTTAAGAAATAAGTCTGTAGTCGTGTTTTAAGCAAGACAATAAAATATGTCTTTTAAATCTAAAATATCTTTAATTCTACAACGTTTTTTGCTTCTCCTATAAAAAAAATAAAAAGTGTTGTTACGCCCTTTTGCATATTAGTTGACGATATGTATATTAATCTGAAATGGTTTTGTTTTTTCATTTCTTTTTCTTTTTTTTTTTTTAAATGGTTCTTTGTTTTTTTTTTCACTAAAAGTTATTTATTATAATTGCTAATGTTGATAAAGAAATTATTTAAATATCTATCAGGTAAGTAATTAAATTACTAACTACTTATTTTGCAGTATTTGCATAAGTAGTGAGAAATAACTACATATTTTTAAGCTCCCAAACAGTCGAAAAATAACTAGTTACAATTTAAGATACTGGCAGCTTAATAATAACTAGATATTTTTTGACTTCTAGTAAGTTTATAGTAAGTACTTACAATTCAACTTACTGGTAGTTAAATAATAACTAGATATTTTGTGACTTCTAGTAAGTGTATTGTAACTATTCTGTGGACAACTCGAACAAAAATAAGTTGTTATTCAGCCGAAAAGTAAGTAGTGTTTATTTTTCTCCAACATTACTTGCTACCTTACCAGGTAATTAAAGTTTTTGCTGAGTAATAGTAAGACTTTGCAATTAATATGAGCTGTTATTATAACTTGCAAATTCGTGAGAACTTGAAATTTATAGGCATCTTGGTAGAAATTTGCAATTTATAAAAAAAAATTTTAGGATTTTCAATATAAAGGAAGTTTAAATTTTATCTACATATATATAAATCGGCAAAGGCAAAACGGTTAAGAACACTTTCCGTCTCTGTTTGTCAACCGATTTTAATAAGAAATACACCATTTAAAATGCATTTACCTACAGAAGTGCACAATGTATAATTTGTTAAGAGTGTAAAAAGGGTACAAATTCGTTGACTTCATATCTCCAAAACTAATAAAAACCCCAAAAAAAAAATGTATAGTTATCGTTGTTCATTAAAAAAATAAGCGGACAGGTGTCTGGTTCTCTTTGCAATTCGGCCCTTTCAGAGAGTAAAATGGTTAAAACTTTTGGAACTTTTGGGTTTCCTATTTAGCTTTTAAACCAATAAGTATAGGAATAAAGGCTATACCAAATTCGTATCTTATCTAAAAAGTACAAATATAAATTTGGTACTTTTTCGAAATTTGAACGTTTTATGGGAAAAAATCGTACCCATTGGTACGTTTTTTTAAAAACATTTTTCTCTGTATATTGACATATAACGCAATAAATTATGGTCTCCCACTACAACACTGAAATTTTTGATACTTCAACGGAGCGAAATAATTTTAAAACATTTTTCTCTGTATACATACGCAATAAATTATGGTCTCCCACTACAACACTGAAATTTTTGATACTTAAATGGGGGGGAATAATTTTTAGAAAGGGGAAATACGGGAAATTTAATTACTTTCTTTTACTTTTCCGTGCTGCATGTGGTAATTTTTAAATCTTTGTAATATTGAACTTAGAAATAAAAAAATTAGTTGTGCAAGGTCTTGAGTGAATGAGAACCTATAAGATGAAAAATGTTGGCACTTTTTTGTTCTTCAACTGGTACTTTTTGAATTTTAGTTAATATTGGACCTAGAAACATTGAATTAAGTATGCATTGTTCTGAGTGAATAAGAATCTGAAAGGTAGAGCTTTTTGGTACTTTTCGTTCTTTAACTGGTACTTTTTGAATTTTTAATAATACTGAAAATAGAAACATAAAATTCAGCATGCAGAGTCCTAAGTGATTGAGAAACTATATATAAGAGGCGAAATGTTTGTACTTTTTCTTTTTCAATTGGTACTTTCTGACTTTTTAATATAATTGCACTTAAAAAACTAAATTAAACATTCACGGACTTGAGTAGAAGAGAACATTTGGTTGGTTCCTTGCCAAATCGATCCACTACGACGAAAAAAACGAATTCTCTAAACATTTAAATTCATATATACTTATATGTATGTTTTCTTCATATTTGCATAAAAAATTATGGTCGAATTTCGACCACTTGGCAAACTCTAGTTTTTAGAAAATGCCATGGTATAATAAATACCAGGTACTCGTATGTTCATTAGGGAGACTTTTTATTATTTATCCATGTAATGTCAAATTAATTCATTTGATTTTTGACGCTTGTTTTAATTTTTTCTTTATTTTCTTTTGATAACAATGCAACAATAGAAAAAACAACACGCGTTTTGTTTGTGTATACAAATGGTAAAAATGTCAAAAACTTGTCACCTGTTAAGGTCATGTATTTATTTTGTTTAATGAAAATGTTCAACCGAAATTTTGGCGTATAATGCTTGATTTCGAGAAATGGTCTGCGCAAATTTCATGTAATGGGGCCAAATTCCTGCCACAAATTTTACCCCATTTTGCACTTTCCATTGGGTCTTTTGGCACTGAAAATAACGTACCGCATCCACTTTTAAAATGTTTTTACGCACTACACAATAACGTTAATGTTATTACACTTTTTTTATTATTATGGTTATTCAAAAATTTTATTCACAATTTTTTTTCACAATTACTATATTTTATTTTTATTTTAACAATAATAAAAACGATTTGTTGAAATCGAAAAGAATATTAAAAAAAAATATATAATAAAAAATGTAAACAACTTTTGACATTTTGCTCATTTATGCCTATGTATTATGATTAAAAATACAACTCTACAAAAAATCAGCAGGCGTTTCGAGCAGACCTACTAATTGGGCCATGATCATTACATCAGTTTTAAAATTGAGAACAACATTTCTCATTCATTCCAGGTAATCTCGGTAGTACAACAAGTACAACTCGTACAAAAACCACAAGCAATTTGTTTTTGTAAAATCATTGTACAGTGTCAAAAACCGAAACAAATCAAAACAGAAACAAAGATAATAAACAAAATTTTGGCATCCAAAAATTATAAAGCTAAAGAAAAAAAGTTATCAGCAGGGCTTTTAGGATCACCTGTAATGAATTCGCCTTGGACTATCTATACCTTGTTCTTATTCTACCACGGAAAATACCAAATTAAGAAAATACCAAATTAAATTAAATTAAATAGCTAACACCAAAAGTTAGATTTCAATGAAAAAAATTTTTTATTTGAAAGCACAGCGGCTTTTCTTTACAAAGCCCAGTAGTCTTGGTGCACTTTTTGAGGATCGGCTGTCTGTGCATATCAGAATTTAAAGTTTTAGAATTCGGCCAAATGCCAACGTCGGATTTACGGTAAATAGTCAACATTGACACAACATCTATATATAAATCGGCAAAGGGAAAACGGTTAAGAACACTTTCCGTCTCTGTTTGTCAACCGATTTAAACAAAAAATACACCATTTAAAAGGCATTTACCTACAGAATGCACAATGTATAATTTATTAAGAGTGTAAAAAGGGTAAAAATTCGGAAACTTCATATCTCCAAAACTAATAGAAACCCAAAAATGTATACTTATCGTTGTTCATTAAAAAATTAAGCGGACAAGTGTCTGGTTCTTTTTGCAATTCAGCTCTTTCAGAGAGTAAACTGGTATAACCTCTATTTTGGAACTTTTGGGTTCCCCATTTATCTTTTAAACCAATAAGTATAGAAATAAAGGCTATACCAAATCCGTATCTTATTTAAAAAATACAAATATAAATTTGGTACTTTTCCGAAAACCGAACGTTTTAAGGGATAAAATCATACCTATTAGTACTTTTTTTTAAAACATTTTTCTCGGTAGACATACGCAATAAATTATGGTCTCCCACTACAACACTGAAATTTTTGATACTTAAATGGGGGGGAATAATTTTTAGAAAGGGGAAATACGGGAAATTTAATTACTTTCTTTTACTTTTCCGTGCTGCATGTGGTAATTTTGAAATTTTTTGTAATATTGAACTTAGAAAT
This sequence comes from Pollenia amentaria, assembly GCA_943735925.1. Lineage (NCBI taxonomy): Eukaryota > Metazoa > Arthropoda > Insecta > Diptera > Polleniidae > Pollenia > Pollenia amentaria. The sequence continues at coordinate 172,243,837 of OX031010.1, read as the reverse complement.
AAAAAAATTAGTTGTGCAATTTCTTGAGTGAATGAGAACCTATAAGATGAAAAATTTTTTTTGTTCTTCAACTCGTACTTTTTAAATTTTAGTTAATATTGAACCTAGAAACATAAAATTAAGCATGCATTGTTCTGAGGGAATAAGCATCTGTAAGGGAGAGATTCTACAATTGGTACATTCTTTAATTCTCTTTAATATTGGACCTAAAAACATAAAACTAAACCTGCAATGTCTCGAATGGGTGAGAATCTATAAGAGGGAACTTTTTTGGTCTTCAAATGAAACATAAAATCAAACATGCATGGCTCTGAGTGAATAATAATCTGTAAGGAAGAGCTTTTTGGTACTTTTCGTTCTTTAATTGGTAATTTTTGAATTTTTAATAATACTGAACATAGATACATAAAATTCAGCATGCAGAGTCCTGAGTGATTGAGAAATTATATTTAAGAGGGGAAATCAAAAGTTGTGCACCGATTGCAATGAAATAAAGCTCATTTCATTCGAAATATGTTGAACTAAATGCTTTTAGACCCAAACTGTGACTTTTGTTGCACATTTATTTTTTATGAATTTTTAAAGAACAAAAAAATTTTTTTTTTCTTAAATTTTTATTTGTTTTTTTAAAAACTTCAACGATATCTCTGAAATTACTGGTCAAATTTAAAACAATGTTAGTACGTCTTAAAGATAATATTGTTAGTTTTTTTTTCTTAAGGGAATATGATGCACCATTTTCATGTTATTTCAATATATGTGCTGAAAGTACCTTAATTGTGGACATAACGGTATATCTCTAAAACTGGAGCTGATAGAGAAAAATGAAGGCTAGATTTGGAATCAGCGACCTCAAATTAGTAAAAAAAATTACACAAAGTTCCCGGCCGCACAAAAAAAGTTCAATTTTGTTCCGCAGTGTAATTTATTGAGCTTGAGGTTTTTTTTTTCTTTTTATATAAAATGTTTATTACATTTATTTTATAACTCCAATATTTCGATACAGCAATGTGTATCATCATCAGGGAAACAAATTAAACAATTAAACTAACGTTTTTTGTTTTTTTTAAAAAAAAAATTTTTATATAAAAAGAAAGAAACCTCAATAAGTTATATAACAAAAAAAAGGAAGTTTTTTAAGATCTCTTATTTACGAATATTCGAATATATAAAAATTTTGTAAAGATTTACCATTTATAGGAAAGTTGTCAAATTTCGCAATTTATAGGAATTTTTTAAAAATTTATAATAATAAAAATAAATAATTTGCATATTATAGGACATTTTGCAAAAACTTGCAACTTGCAAATTTAGCATTTATAGGAAATTTCGTAAAAGTTTGCACTTTTTAATTAACTTGTCTATTTAAATATAACAAATTGTTTTTTTTTTTTTAATTACTGATATAAATTTTTTTATGTATGTGTTTATAAAAAGAACTAGCTAAATTATCAATTTTGTATTAAATATGAGCTAAAAAGAGTCCCTTTCACATTTTCTCTCATACACACACTTTTAAAGAAAAAAAATGCATGCAAAAACACTCTAATGCACGTCAACGACCAATCAGAAAACTGAAAACAATTTACGCACATTTTATGAGAAACACGCCAACATGAGTAAGTGAATTGTGACAGAAATGTCTGTATGTGTGTGCCTGTGTGTGTGGTAACACAATTTTCCTTTGATTTATATGATGTTAATTAACAGTTACCAATAATTGACCACATCTTTTAAAACTTAACAGAATTTTACTTTTTAACATGGAAATGTTAAGTCATAATTATTCGTGAATTTTCATTACTGCAAGCAAACACACACAAACACGCATACAAGTTCTTTGCTATAGATGTTTTACAACTTCGTTAGCTCGTAAACGATTTAAAACGACGAGCTTTGTTATTATTTTGTTGTCGTTTTTATTATCGTATCATAACCAAGTAAATACAACAACAATTGAGGTGTGTGTGTTTCCTATGCATGTGCTCGCTGATGTTGTTGCTGTTTTCGTTTGCTGGCCGAAAAATTTGCAAATAAAAAAACAAATCTTATAGATGCGAATAAAACAAAATTTTTGTTATTTAAGTCTTTTAAAGTGCCTCGCGCAAATCACTTCATACTTGCTGTTCTTACAGTGAAGACAAAACTAAAAATAAATACTAAAAATTAAAACTAAAACTTAAAAAGATTTCAATATTATGGAACTTAAAGAAATTGGAAATCTAAGAAAAATTTGAAAAGAAAAATTTTATTAAGATAAATAATTAAAATTAATTGTGCAAAAAGACATTGAAATATACAGAGATATTAAAAAAAAAAACTATTAAAGCAGATGAAAAATTTTCCAAAAAAATTAAAAAAAAAAAATTACTTAAAACTTTGAAATATTAAATGAAAAATTTCTAACACATTTGTGGTTATTAAAGTGTTTTTAACAACTGAGAGGAAACTAAAACTTTTTGTTAGCAAGAAAAAAGTGTTTTTTTTTTAATTCGAATATTTTGTTAAATTAATTAAATTTGTATTTTCAAAATGTGGCACGTTAGAGTGTTAGTTTTTTATTGTTTTGCTGTGTTAGTGAGTGTTAAAGCGGTGCCTTCGAAACGTTCTTCTTTGCTCCTTACTGCTGATTCCGATACTCACACCGAATTGGTTGATCGCAACAATCGCCAACAGGTCTTGAAAATGTTTAATTTAACCGAAGCGCAAATGAGCCGCATTAATGCCGGCATAAACGCTGCAAGTACAGAATCGGAATCCGATGGGAGGACCATGCAATATTTTAATAATATAAGGGAATTTCGGTAAGTGTAATTTTGAGATATAAGAAAATTGTTCAATTCTTGACGGTAATTTTTGTGTGAAACCTCAAATATTTGTTTAATATTTTCAATTCGAATTTTTATCAAAACTAATTTCTTCTCTTATAAAATTTCATTTAAGTCGTTCGAAACGAATTTCATCGATTTAGTTGTAATATAATCGAAAATGAAACGAAATTAAAAAAGCCATAAAAAAAATTTAACTTAACTTTTTTTTAGAGAACTGTTTTTCGTGAGATTGCTCTAACTCTTTTAAGAATTTAAGAGTTTATTATTTTCTTTTGTCAATATAAAATGGTATTATCGGCCGTGTTCCGAAAATTAAAGTCAAGTGAAATTCAAATCGATCTAGATTTTTAGCTACTTTTTAACGATCGTAGTTTTTTTCTTATATGAATAGTGATGGTAAAAATAAATAGTACTCAAAGTATGCCTCATTGTTATCGTTGTAGGATAAATTTGAATGGGAAATCCTTAAAAAATTTATAAATTGCAACGTTTAAGTTGAGTTTTTAAATCGTTAATGCTTTACAAGTCAGATTTTCGTATGTTCGAATTTTCGAAATTATTTTCGAATTTTCGAACATTTCTTAAAAAGTTTTATTTTTAATAGTAATGACATATAAATTTAAAAAAAAATTTAGTTTTTCCAAAAATTTGTGTTTTGATCATAAAAAACTTAAAAAAAAAAATTTTATCGAACTAAAAAAGAATTAAGTAATTTCGAACAAAAATTAATAATTTAAGAAAATGCAGGATTTTGTATCTAAAACATATTGAAATTCGAAATGATTTAATTTAAATCGAAATACAATGAAAAATTTTTGATCAGTATAATATTTTTAATGTTTATTAAAGCATTTAATTTTTTTCGGACTCACAAACTAAGTTTCAAAGTAAAGCAAATATAAGAAATGTTAAAAAAATTGTGCAGTAAATATTAGGGAAGTGTTGAAATTATATATGAAATAAATATAAATAAAGTGACAGTAAAGCAAAAAAAAAAAAAAAAATATCGCCAAAATTACAAAAATTGCCATTTCGTTCAACAATAATTTTATTCCTTATGAATTGTTACTAAGCGCCACGTAAAATAAACATTTACATTAGATCAATAAGTTTTCTTTACAAAAACAACAAAAAAAATTTATTTAACATTTGGCAAAATAAAAGTTTAGCTTGTGCCATATGTTTAGATTTGCGTATTATTTATTATTACTATTTTTTTTAATTTTCGTTTGTTTTAGGAGAAACAAGAAGTATTGAAAATGTTTTCACTCTTTAAACAATTAATTATTTTATATTTATATTCCATTATATATTAAATAGTCTAAAATTATGGTATTTTATCTTCTTTAAATTATAAACAAAATTCAAAAGAAAACAGCCTTGATACAGAATTATTTAAATAAACAATTATTTGCAAAGCGTATGCAAAACAATTAATAAATTTGCTTGTTCGCTTTACAATCTCATTCAACACGAAGCAAACAAAATTAATATAAATTTTCAATTGGTCAAGTTCGATTTTATTACACAAAATATGTTTGTGGTTTATATGAATAACAGCGTATGTCTTATTTATGTGTTGTTTTATCTGCTACAAAAACAATTGCATATTATATTGTTCCCTTATTTAGCGAGCAATAGTAACGAAGACTGTAAGCCCTTTAAAGCGAAGCAATTCAGGGTATCTAGCGCGAATCGTACCTACAATCCCCTGATAGACCAGCTCAATACGAACCAGCCAACCGGGCCACTAGACACTACAATACAAAATAAAAAGGTTTTTTAACACTGCACGCAAAAAATCATGGTTTAAGTTAATATGATTAAAAAAAACATTGTCATAACTGCACACAGAGAAAAAAATGGTCGCTTTCAACAAAGCAAATTTTAACGAAAATTTGTAAAGGATTATTTTAATTATAGCATGGTTGCCGGTGGCAAAAATATGATTAAATTAACTGTAATCTATTTAAAAAATGTTGTTGGAGGTGACCATCTTGGAAAATGTTTTTTTTCTGGGTGTATGTATTGTCACGATAAATAAAATATTGTGAATATTGAGGCATACAATCTTTACCTTCCTTGAAAATTCGAATATTGTTGGGTAGTACAATATTATTTATATACAAAACATTTTAGCTACAATTATAGCTATTACAAATTTTAATAAATATTATTCTTAAAAGTAAATATATTATATTTGTGTTGTTCTCTGAAGTAATTTAATGCGATTCAATCTCTTGCTGGGCTTGCTTAAAATTCTCGAATTCTTTTTCTTTAATTGTTGATTTAAAAACATGAAATTTACAAAGTAACACAAATCATGTAAACAGAAAGAATTCTGATGAAGGTCGTTGCGGGCTATAATATAAATATGTAAAATAAAATTTACTGAACTGTCAGTCATAGGAAAGCATTCAAAAGTAGAACACAGACCCAACAGGAATATAAAAAATTTAAAAAATATAAAAAAAATATAATTTGACTCAAAAGGCACTTTTGAAAAATATTTGAAATCAATAATCAAAAAGCACATTTGAAAAATATTTGAAATCAATAATCATAATATTATTATTACTAACCATGTTGTGGTTAATATTGATCATATTATTTGCAATATATGGTTAATTTTAAAACGATTCTAATTAATGTTGGCCATATTATGATTAAAATTTACCCATTATATGGTCAAACTTAACCATAATAAAGTAAGAATTTACCACAATAAGGTTCCCTGCAAACATTGAATCTATATATAAATCGGCAAAGGCAAAACACTTAAGAACACTTTTCTCCTCTGCTTGTCAACCGATTTGAGCAAATTTATTTCCTTACGGAAGTGCACAATATATATTATTTAAATCTGTATTTTCGGAGTTATAGGCGTTCGAATTTGCTACTAACACGTATGCAAAACACATAAATAAAATTTTTTTTTTTAATTACATACATATATTTTGTTCTATCAAATAATAAAAAATAAAATAAATCACCCTATTGATCGATTATTCGACATTTTTTAGAAACCGGTTTTCGACTTTATAAATCGGCAAAGAACACTTTCCACCTTTGTTTTCTACCAAAAGTATCAAAAAGGGGAAATACGGGAAGTTAATTTTTTTTTTAACTTTTTCGTGCTGCATTTGGTAAATTTTTAGTTTTCTCAATATTGAATTTAGAAACAGAATATTATATGTGCAGGGTCCTGAGTAAATGAGAACTTATAAGAAGAAAAATGTTGGTACTTTTTTTGTTCTATATCTGATACCTTTTTGAAATTTTGTTAATATTAGGCATATAAAGATAAAAATAGACATACAATGCCCTGGGTGGATGAAAATCTATAAAAGGAGACTTTTGAATAATTTTTCGTTTTTCAATTGGTACTTTCTGATATTTTGTATATTGAACTTACAAAATTAAATTAAACATTCACGGACTCGTGTGGAAGATTACATATCGACCTGAGATTGGTCCCTCGCCAAATCGCTCAACTTAAATGGGAAAAAATGTGCGAAACATTTGAATTTGTATATACTCAAATGTACTAAATAAAAATTTATGGTCGAATTTCGACCATTAGGCAAACACTAGTTATTATAATTCAACCATAACATGTGGATTTTTGATGTATTTGCTTCTGCGCAGAGCCATACAAATATTTATCGATGGCGGTCACACATTTCGAATATAATACAAATTGCGATTGCTTTTGCATAATGTCCGAATTAGTCCATTATTTCAACTTGGAAAAAGGGTTTTAGGCAACGTTGCCTAAGCACGAAATTTAGGGCTATGAAATTTGGTTAATATATAATTTTTTTATGTATTGAAAATTAACTAAACTGGCGCATTATGTCCTCTTTATTCTTATATTTCAATGCTTGTTTAGTATTGGAAATTAAACAAATAGTTTTATTTTTAGTTAAATCTGTTGAAAAAGCTCTATTAAAGCTTCCTGTGAAACTCTAAAAAAATCTAACAATTTCTGTCCGTCTATTGAAAGCATAAAATTTGAGCAAAACGATTTTTTGCCCACAGATTCTAATTGAAAATGGACTAGCACCAATATAAAAGTCCACCCGGAATACTTGTGCGAATGCGGGATGAGCTAAAGCAACAAAATTCAGCTCAAATGCTTATTTTATACAAGAATAGCTCGGCTACAAAAATGGGCCAATTTGGTTCACGATTTAATCTAAGCCCACAACAAATGATAATTTTTAACTTTTTTAATTCACGATTTAATCTTACCCCACAACAAATTAGAATTTTTAGCTTTTTTTTAATTTTTGATAAGTAATCTTATGTTGCTATGTTTGGAACTCAAATAAAATCCTTAGTTAAATTTACAAAATTTTCATTCATTTTATATGAATTATATAAATTAAATTATTATTATCTAATTCAGACGATCATAAAATAATTAGGATAAATTTTTTTTATAAGGTGTCCCTCTTATAGTGTGAGTAGATGTAGTTAAATAGTTTCCAAATAAAGCATTCCCATTTGTTTGTTTAAGCTCCATTTCACACAGGTCTTACCTTTACCATTTGTTGCCTGGTGTAATATAGTTAAGACAAAACTCCTTAATATGGCCTTATCTAACGGTTAATCTCAACCACATGCTCAGTTAATACTTATATGCACTTACCAAATGGCCCTGAGTGTGCTATTATCATTTTTACACACAGGTCGCTATTCGAGTGCACAGTCCGACAAAAATTATACTCTCACCTTTTGGTTAGGAGGCGGAGCTATCTAACCTCCACTGCTTTTGTTGAATAGCAGCAGCATCTTTCCAACAAGATACAGCCTTGCATGTGGAAGGGTGCCTCCCTGCGGTTTTAGGTATAAGCCACGGCCACTACGTTCTCCCCGAAAGTATTCCTTTAAAAAAATAGCATGACTTCCGCTTGACAATCTTCATGAAACATACTAACGAAAATCTCAGCAAATAGTCAGACCAGTACTGAAGTACCGGGGCTACTGACCCCCTTAGCACCAGATGGCAATGAAGTGCTCTGGAGAGTACCCCGGACTCAAGAATTAATACGAAAACTTCAATAACCCTGTAATTTCGGATGTTTGCCGCATCCTAGGTATACATACAGCTGATCGCCCTCCATAGATTTTCAATGTACGGGGAAATAATATTGAACCAAAACTGTCATGCTCCTCTAGCCCTCTTCCATATCGAGTCATAACTGAAAACAAAGCTTAAGCGAAATCATTTTAAATTTTCGTTTTTTTTTTAAAATAAATTTATTGGCAACACTTGCATCATCTCCTAAAAACTCATGGTCACAGAAGGTACCGTTACAATTTTATAGCAAAAAACTATTTTAGTTAAAGATCCAATTTTTATACAAAAATTTTATGAAGCATAATTTAAAAAAACTTTCTCCTGTAAAATTTTGTTTTTGTCACTTAAGCTTTTTTTGCGGTAATGACTCGATATCTCTGTTCCAAAGAACTCCATGGAAGTACGACTATAAAACGGAAAAGATACATCTTCTAATAATTCTCGGCTGCCAGCCATTTATGCTCGATTTTTTGCCTTTGGGTTACCAGGTATTCCCCTTAAACCAGACTTGCCCGGTAGAATGTAACACCAAAAGCCCCGCGGGTTTAATGCGGGGGTGTTCAATGAAAACTGATTAGATGCCCCGGCATGGTACTTGGTAGTGAGCTAGTCTAGCATTTTAGGGATTACGGATTCGACTTCCGCCAGAGACTCTGTTCTGTTGTACTATAAAGGGCTAAAGGTCTAAATTTCTATTGCTTGGATAATTAAGTTAGAATATAATTTGTAATCGTATTTGTATCTCTAAAGGGCACTTTACATTTTCATACAAAACTTAAGTATTTTGAGGGAAATACAACCCTGTCATGACAAGTTGTTATTGTTTTTTTGAAAATTTTCAAACAATAATTAGATCAGGACAGCATTTTCCTTAAAATAAGTAAGACTTATGCGATCGTGTGAAGTACCCTTTGCTGATTATGTTTAACATTTTGCAAGATGGAGTCTTTCCAACAAATTAAAAAATATTGAGCAGTTCTTATTAAGGGTTTTCTCAATTCAAATTATATCCTTCAAAACTCTACTCCACAACAGGGAAAGAAAAAAGTATCCTTTTTCAAGGCCGGGATTCACTATCCTACACAATCGTACGTTCACACGAAAATCTAAAGGAATTAAATCCGACATAAAAAATGTCTGCAAAATCTGCTGTCAATGCGACACTATCCCACAAAAAAGATGCAAACTCAAATGGCTCAGCAACTTTACAAGAAAATGCATATCTGACCGGATACAATTTATCATTTTATGAAAATTTTCATAAACAATAATTAGTATTGTAGTTATTTTATTGAACTGTTACTAATTATTGTTAACAGCTAAGGCACGAGCTATGTTTACATTTGTCCTTCAAGTTGTGCTGAAAAAGGTCAACAAGAAATAAAAAGAAAGACAAAAACATCAAAAAACAAAAATGTACTTTGGACTTCAAGAAGAATTCTTGACAAAAAGTACGAAAAAACAGAAATTAGGAAGAACATGTAAATCAATTAAAATAGATAATTATGCATTCAAAAAAGCAAATTTCGATCTACCAAAGTGAAATACCATTTGGTTTAAGGATTGATGTTTAACTATTGACATCGCCCGGCCTCAATAGCCGAGTGAGTAAAACGGCAAACCCCACTGACGAGATTGTGTGGTTACAATCGAAACTAGTATGGGCAACCTGTCCGTGAACGCCTGGGTTCAAATCTTAGCGCAGTCAGGAATGAAAAATTATCAATAAAAAAAAAATTTTAATTAATTTCATGTTGTAAAATTCCTGTCTTCATAAAAATAATTTAATGAAAATTAAATTCAATGAACTTAAGCCTAATTTTCATAAACATTTGCAAGTCTTGTCAAAAAAGTCATTCACTCAAATCATTTTTAAGCCACACTGTCATACATGTTGAGCACAAACGATTTTTTGACAAATTGTAGGACTGAATAGGATAGTGTATCGCCGGCTTTAGCAAGCACAAGATCTGATTTGAATGTCTGTATTAAAACTGAAAAGAATTTGATTGAATAAATTTAAACGAAAAATATCTGTGTTAAATAAATTCCCGACACTGCAAAAAGCACAAATTGTCTTCAGACTTTGTAAACAAACAAATAAGTGAAGCAAATTAACTACAAAAAAAAGAAAAAATATTAAATTTCTCCAATCACCAAACTTATACCAAATTCATAATATCAAGCAAACAATTTGTTGATTTTGCACCAATTACCAAAATGATTATATTGATTACTAAAAATTTTAAAATTTTGAAAAAATATTTTCAATAAATGATATTTTTAATTTTAATTAAAAAAGTGATCAAAAAACTTTGCCATTTCAAACAGTGTGTTAATTTATTTAAATAAATATTGACAATTCCCAACAACAATTCTACATGTTTAAATTATTTTATTTTAAACGAAAAAAGTCAATTAAGATTTTTTGTTATTTAATTAAAATTTTAATTGAAAATTTATTTCAAAACAACTAAAATGTTAATTAAATCAAAATTAAATTTTTAATTTTCTTTCAACTAAAAAAATAATTGATTCAATTATCACATTAATTAAATTTAAATACTTTTTAAGCCATTTTTTTAATTGATAAAACACTTTTTTCTGGGTACCAACAATATTTAAAATTAAATGTAAACAGTTAAATTTAAAATTCAATATTATTCAATATTAAGATTTGTTCACAATGGGGGCAACCATTTCGTTTCTTCTCCTTCTTACCAAAGCATTTCATATATTTTGAATTCATTTTTCGAACAAAAATGTAACTAAAGTTTTTTTTTAAGTTGAATCTACTTCTACTTCAGCAACTATTTTTAAAAAATTATAAATGACATAAAAAATATTGTTATTTAGTTTTAAGCCTGGTACGCTGTTCTAGTGATGTTACGAATATCAATTTTTTATATTCGCGAATACGAATACGAATTTCTGAGGCAATATTCGACAAATATGAATACGAATATGATTATCAAAAAAAAATACTTAATGAAATTACAAAGTTCGCCCCTGAATGCCACTACTGAAGATTTTTAAATTTTTATACTAATTATTGTCGTTATTATATAAAAGCCATGAGCACCGCGGTTCAAAGGGTCTATGTAGAGCCCAAGTGTTTACTGGAGAATATTAAGGCTACAAATAAAGAAAATTATTCTACACGGTGACAGGCTGTAATACTTCACCTGAAGTCATTAAGATAAATCCAAGGACATGTTTGCATACTTATCAGTGTGGCCTGATTTTAAAATTGTTAACAGCTAAATCTTGCACTAGACAAGTCCAGAAAATGCCAAAAATGATTTTAATAATTGGCGAAATTTTTCCAAGATTTTTCCTAACAATTTATTTACAGTATTAAATTTTATTAAAAGCTAAATAAATTTAAGGAACTTGTTTAAAACAAAATTTAAAAAATTGGAAATATTTTAACAAATTTAGGCGGCCTGCAATACCCCTGATGTAAGCAAAATACAAGCGATTTTATTTCTATACTTTGCTCTGATTTAACAGATTCGATAAAAAGAACATTTAGACCAGTTTATTTCTTAAAGTTAAAGAAAAGCTAAAATTTCAAAACAATTATTTTTTTAGCAGCTTAAAGCAAAAATTTGTTTGAGATATTTCGTTGGATCAACATGAAATGCCCAAACATTTACACTATGGAATTTTTATCTGAGGATCATTTAAATAAATTTTTACAAAATTTTTATAATCAACATGATTAGGGCATTTCTAAGGCGGTTATTTTCTAAAACACTTCACCTCAATTGAAAAATATTTTCATGCAAATTTTTAAAAATTCCAAAAAATTTATTCTTGTGTATAGTTGACCTGTTGTTTATGTTGTTTTATTATTTTGGCTTGAGGTCATATATAAATAATAAATAAAATTCAAAAAACTTTTTATTTTATTTTTATTATATTATAAAAATAAATAAAAATAAAATAAAAAGTTTTTTGAATTTTATTTATTATTTATATAGGACCTCAAGCCAAAATAATAAAACAACAATTCCAAAAAATTTTATATGAAAAATTTCTCAACGCAAGGCTTAGTGATTTAGAAAATAAGCCCTTAAGATTCCCTGAATGTAATTTTTTTTACAAAACAGGTAAAGGTGCCCGTAGACGACATGTTTTTTACATCTTGTCAAATTTCCCACTATAAAATATATACATGTCGTGTGTTACCTTTAAATATGTAAAAGTCAGACGCAAAATCATCTGACAAAATTTCAATTAGAGCCTACTCTATTTTCTTCTGACAAATCATCTGACATCAGCCGTGTCAGAAATCTACGCAGAAAAAAACCGGCAGCGGCGGTGCAGTATTCAAGGAATCATTAGCCGGCTGAAGTTAATGGTGGCTATTCTTTAAAACGCGTCGAAGGAGTGAACATTTGCATGAAAACAAAAACAAAATTACAAAAAATTTACAAAAATTGTTTTTGCTTATTGCACAAAATTTACAGTTTTTAAAAGAGACAGAAACGCGTTAAATCTCTCACGTTTATTTAATTTTAGAAGTGTATAGTTAACAAAAACAATTTTCGTAAATTTTGTTTTTGTTTTCATGTAAATTTTCACTCATTCGACGCGTTTTCAAGAATAGCTACCAATATTTTACAATACCTATGTATGTATGATAATTTCACCATTGAATATATTATTATAATATCCTAAATTGGTTTCTTCGAATTTAAAGAAAAAAATGTTAAGATGGCTCAACTCTTTTACGGTGCAAATAAAAATTTTAGTGGCGGTAACCCTCCATTTTGCAACCTAAAAAAACAGCGACAATGTCAGAAGCAAATTACATGTACGTGTGTGACCAAATATAATAAACCTTATGTAAAACAGAAATTTTGACAGACATGCACAATTACATGTGACTTGAAAAGTTGAGAAGTCGGATATAAAAAACATGTCGTGTACAGACGTTTCTCAAGTTAAAATTACTTAGTAATTAACCGACCTATTTCGATGGGTTTTCATTTATTCAATTTATTTCGCTGAAAATTGTTTCTCACAGTGTTTAATTATAGATATGAAACTGTTTAGGTTCCCACTCCTAATTCTTGTATAATAAGCAGAACGAAAAGATCTCTTAAATTTTCCTTAAATGTTAAATGTCAATCAACCGCAGTGAACGCATTTCTAAATTATGTAATGGAATCGGTATTATCTTGATATTTTATTGGCCCATTCCAGTTGTGGATAATTTTCGTACGATTATTAGACAATTGCTACAAATGATAGTTTTTCTATAATTTTTCATTAAAATCAACTTGCGTAATTTTCATAAATACTTTTTGTGGCGGCACAATGTTTGTTTGTTTTTTACTTTACCGAAAGAAGATTTTGCTTTTGCGTTGAAGGCAAAAGGTTTTTTTAAATAAAAAATTGTAAAAATTAAAATTTTTGGTTTCACTTTATTGTTTGTATTTTTTACACTTTTGTATTTTGTTTTTTTTTTCTTTTGGAAAGTATAACCAAAATATTCGGGAAATATTCCCTTGAACTTGGCGAAAACGAATACGAATGTCAAAAAATAGGCGAATATTCGGCATTTCGAATACGAATATTCTTAACATCACAACTCCGTTCAGTATTTCGTGCGAAATGTTGTCAAACTAAATAAAAAAAAATTTCTGTGAAATACAAACGAAAAAATTTTGATACGAGGACGGATCAATAAGTCCGTGACTTTTTAAATGAAACACAGGTTTTTTTGCAAAAAAAAAATTTATTTTTCAACATAATTTCCTTTTAGCTCAATACACTTAGTCCAACGTTTCTCCAATTTGTGTATCCCTTCCAAAAAATAGGATTTTTCGAGGTCCATAAAATAGGCATTTGTTTGACCAATAATTTTATCTCTTTCTACCGAGCCATTTCTTTAGCTTCGGAAATAGGAAATAGTCACTGGGGGCTAAATCCGGAGAATATGGCGGATGAGGTACCAATTCGTAGCCCAATTCATGTAATTTTGCCATTGAGATGGCACACGTGTGCACGCGTGCATTATCTTGATGAAAAATAACTTTTTTCTTGGCCATATGGGGTCGTTTTTTTTTTTAAATCCTCGTTAAATCGGTCCAATAAGTTGGCATAATATTCGCCGTTTATTGTTTTTCGCTTTTAAAGGTAATCGATGTGGATTATCCCGGTACTTGATGGGAGCAGTGTTACAATTCATATAATTACGAGGGAAGTTCGAAAAAACACGGACTGATTGATCCGCCCTCGCAGAGTTGTACTCAATTTTTATTATGAAAAACATTCGTAATGTTTCTAGCAACATTTTTATTTTCCGTGCGAAACAAGTGCAGCTCTTATTATTTCGCACCGAATTTTAAGCAAAAGCTTAACATTTTTTGTAATTTTTTATTTTGTATTTGTAAAGTGGTTTTTATAATAAGCGTTTCACAAAGAAAAGTGTAGAAAAGTGTTAAAACTTATAATAAAATAAATTTTTTTTTTTTTTGTTTTTGATTTGGGAAATTATAAAAATAATATTGTTTTCCTTTTTTAATGACAATTAAAAAAAATCATTTTTGTTTACCTTCGTAAGACAATGTTGTATACTTGCAACTAATAAAAACGTTAACTTTTGAAAAATCGCGCGATAGATAATATTGATACAGATCAACATTTTCGTGTGAAATAATTAATGTTGCTCAACATTTTTCGCAAGTTCGAACAGAATACCAGGCTTTAAATGAAAATTGCAACAAAATGTTTCAAAAAATAATAATAAATACGTAAAAATATTATGGGCATAATTTGCAAACGTTGTATTTATTGAAAATGTGTGTGGATACGAAAAAGTTGTTGCTTTATTGTGAACACTAAGCAAAAAAGTTGCTTCCATTGTGAACGAAGCTTTATTTTTTTAATACATTTTTATATGTATGAATATAAGCCATAATATATTAACAATTTTTTATAAACATATACATACATAAGTACGTATTTATATTAATGAAATACAATTGCTGTACTGATTAAACTATATTAAATACTACGCGTGGTGAATAAACTATTTAATCAATATTTGATTAAGTTTATTGCATGTTTTGACAAATATTTGCCGATATCTGATAGAATTAACAATCATTTTATCAGTAAATGTCTGATTCTGTTTAGTTTGGAAATACTCGTAGTAGTCGTATAAAAAGTTAAACAGTGGGTGTTAAAAAAAAACTTTAAAACTGGAGATGCAAATCAGAACTGTGTTTTTTAAGCCCGAAAATCATGATTTTTATATAATTTTAGAGTTGTAGGTTTTTTTTTGATATTTTGATATTTATAAAAAAAAAATCCAATAAATATTTTTTAAACCCTTAACCACAGGTGGAGAGGGTATTTATTTGTCATTTTTCATTCCGTTTGTAATTTCTTCAAATATTTAAGACCCTATAAAGTATATATATATATTGTGGGTCCTTATGGGTAGAAGTTGATTTAATGATGTTCCTCTGACCGTCTGCCAATATATGCGTCATTCCATGTACATGTAGAAATGGGTTTTCGGAAGACCCCAAAAATTATGAGGACTAGGTTGTTATATATTTTTGTCACACATAATCCGTGAAAGTTAAAATGTTGCCTGACCGGCCTTCAAATGACTGAGGTATGAGCAAAAAACCGCGCCTCCCTTTTATTTTACCCATATGTGCATTTCCTCCGAATGATCAACCAGGATGGAAAAATAAGGTGTTGATAATCATCGTGTTTAATTGTTTATAATATTAAAAAAAAAGTCTTTATTTGTATAATAGAATGGTATATATGATATGGTATAATATCTCAGCTGTTTTACTTGAGGAATTGGCTGCAAACGGGAAAATTTAATATTTTCTTTTTAACTTTTAAAGACATTTTTATATTTATTTATTTTACATGCAAAAAAATTTGTTATGTTCGCACTCTTTCTTTAAAATCTCTCTATTACAATCAATTGAGAAGAGAAAAGTGTAAGGAAAACCAAAAATTTCGATTAACGGTTAATTAACGGTTAAAACATATGGAAAAAACGTACGTTCGCGACCCATACGTTTGCGACCGGTACTTAAGCCAATTAAACAAAAACCAATAGAGATATTTTATTAAGCAAAAACTGGATAGAGACCTACATTAATACACTTTTAAAATAAATTAATCACGTTTGAATATTCCGCTCAATTTCGCAGATTTTTACATTTCACTACTGTCAGCCAAACTTGACTTTTATTTTGCGTTCGTTCGTGACCTCATGTTTATATCTATCAGTATGAAAACTTAAACTCGATGAAATCCATCTTTTGCACCAAACATAGAGCTACCAAAGTGCTATCGAATCGCAAAAAAAGTTTTGTTTTCTATATTATTTGTGCAAAAGCGTACGAACTTACGTTATCCCTCTTTTTTGTTTTATTTTATTTTTTTTTTTTTTTTTTTTGTATATCTGGAGAACGGCAAGAGCCAAAGTTTCCAAATAAGGTACAATTATCCTGGTTATCGATACACAACATCCGACAACAAGTGGGCAAAAAGCAAAATAGTTCTATTTATATCTAGAGAACGATAAGGAAAAAATTACCAAAATTTGGTACACTTAACTGGGTTATCGATACACAACCTTTCAATAAAATGGGCGAATTAAAAGAAGTGGGCGTGGCATCTCCCGTACAAAGACATTATAGATTTCTGTTTATCTAGTGAACGGCAAGGGCCAAAGTTTTCAAACACAAACATTTTTTGAGTGGCTACACAACACAGTGCAATTTCTTTTTTAAAATGTCGCTAACAACTTAACTTCTAGCAAAACTTCAATTTGTCAATTGTTAACGAAGTGTTGCCAAGTAGTCAATATTTAACGTTACCTGTAGACACATTTTTTTGTAATATATTTTTTTTATAAAAAGGTGGTAGGTATTTTTGTTAAAACTTCCCTCTAAAATTATTCTCTTTGCTATTTCTAAATATTCTTTATATATATGTTTTTTTATATTTTATAAATACATAGAAAATCAGCTATAAAACATAATTTTCATTTTACTAAGTACTAGTAAATTGATAAAAAAGAAGGCATCCACGGTAACACTGTTTCTGTATTTGTCATTTTACTTGCTGCAAGTGTCAAAAATTCAAGCTAATTCTCTTGCAAGTTGAGCTGCAAGTACTAAAAATATGATGGTGTTAGTAAAAAAGTGTGAGTGTATTGAGTTTTCTTCACTTGCACTTTCATGTGGCAACGGGGGGTATGTAAGTAATAAAAAAAATAATTATAATTTACAAGTCTGTGTAAATTACGAAAACCCCGGGGTTTTTATTGAAAATATCTCAAGAATCGAAATTCGGAAGCAAAAATGTTTTGAGAGCTTTACTTTGGAGCCTTTAAAGGTCGTAGCTATTATACGTATAAGTTCTAAATTTTAAACTCATAGATAGGTAAAAAAATATTATTCAAATTTTCCATAGTCCTAAAGTTTTTTTTTAACAAAAATCCTATATAGGTTGTTTTGAAGTTCGAAATTGATTGCTTTTATACCAAATTTCTTTTGACATACACTAGTGAAATAAACTAAAGCTAAAATTTTACCGTTGTTTTGAATTAACCCATTTTTCGCCGCACCAAGTAAACTGACAATATTATAACAAAATAAGATTGCAACAAACAAGAAGAGTATGAGTGCTGGTGATTATAATCACCGGTCAGCGAAAAATGCGTTAATTATGCCTGAAATTTTTTTTATATATAATTTTAAAGCTTAAAAGACTGAAGCTTTGTTCAAACCTATAAAATATTTGACATCCTACATGTAACCACTAGTTTTATTAAAAAAAATTTTGTTTTTGCAAAACGTTGGCTGGATCAAACATCATTTAACAGTTTCTTAATTGAATAATACAATTTTATTTTTACAAATAAAGACAAAGAAGTCAATTAGCCCAATTATGAATAACAATTCCCTGGGAGTTTTTTCCCTTCTCCCATTTTTCCTATGTAAATTCAATTGTAAAAAATGGGAAAAGGGAAAAAACTCCCGGGGAATTTTTATTCATAATTGGGCTGAATAAAAATTGTTAAAATAAAGCTAAGGTTTGATCAATTTGCTGGTAATACTTTTCTTTTGGGATTTTTTCGTCAAATATTTGTTAGGTCTGAACATTCCTAGGGTAAATATTTAAAAATATATATATGGGGGATTTCATGTCAAGTGACCCAACTTTTGAAATCGATGTCTTTCGACATCGATTTTCAACAAGATCGGTCAAAAAGTTTCTGAGTTAATGGGGGTCAAAATTTGACATTTTGGCCAAACCGGTGTTCTTTCTCATCCATGTAACTTATTATCTATTGGTGTAAGCAAAACTTGTCCAAACAAATTAGATAGCTATTTCTTCAAGCTTTCGAAATATATTTTTTTTGTTTTTCTTAAATTTTTTTTGAAAAGGGTATTTTTTTTTTTTTTCTCAAAAGAAAGCTTAGGTCTTTTCCTTTAAGTTAGTTATGGTCGCTATTTGGGATGCGAGTGGGTTATGTATAAAAAAAATTAATTTCTAAGTCAAGACGTCAAATTTTGACCCCCTCTAATTCAGAAATTTTTTGATCGATCTTGTTGAAAATTTGTGTCTTAACTACTATCCAATAAGACTAACCTTGCTGCAAATTTCATCCAAATCGGAAGACATCGATTTCAAAAGTTGGGTCACTTGACATGAAATCCCCCATATAAAACGGTTTTCTTCCTCTTTTTTCGATTAAAAATTTCCTGAAAATTTAGTACTTTTTAGCTGGCCAAAACTTAAGCAACTATTCCTTAATATTGTTTATCTCCTAAGTTTTTTTTATTGCGCAATTTCGGTTTTTTTTTTATTCAATAAACTTAACCGTTTTTGAGTTTCTCGAATATATGTGGTGCAACCTCCTCCATTTCAAAATAACGTTTAATCTCGCAAACCAGAAATATGTGTAACGACAAGTCCTTGCATACCATTGGCATTTGATGCCACATATTCTCAATTCCAAGACCTCATGCATAAATAAATACGTGCATTCTCTTGGAAAATTTGTATATATTCATAAGTATTGACATAAGTTGTTTTATCTACACAAAACGCTGTCAACTCTAACCATTTTGCTTTTTTTAGTTGCTCAGTAGGATTTTAATCGAAATATATTTCTTTTCAATACTGAAAACTTTTTAGATTTAATAAACGGACCTCAACACTTTCAAAAAAAAAAAAATACAATACACAACAACATAATAGCTCTTCTTTTTGCAAACATTCACACAAACATGTATTATGATGTACCTATGTATGTTTGTACCCAGCGGGAAAAAGAAGAAGTACGGATGCCTTCAAGAAGGCCTCAGTACTCCTTCTTTTGGATATACAAGGCCTGCTCGCTCCATTCCATACTCATATCTTTTTTACACACGTTGTCATTGCGGGGTAGACCTTCCGCTCTCGCTTCTTTGTCAGATACCTAAGAATGGTAACTGAATAAAAAATAATAATTCTTTTACTTTTGCAAAAAAAAAAACATAAAAAAAAGGTTACTTATTCTCTTCTTCCTTCTCGTAGAAGCGAGTGTGGAATGTGTATCTTATCTTTTTACAAAAGAGCAGAGGTCTTCTATAAGGCATTCTTTATTAGTTACCCAGGGTCTACACATGCAAGTGCGAGTTTTAAACTCAATACACTTACACATTTTTACTAAACCCATCACATTTTTCGTACTTGCAGCCATAGCTGCCAGATAAAATGTATCAAAAATCGGCAAATTTTGCAAAACAAACTGTCAAAATCGTCAAATGGACTTACTTAAATCGTCACAACAATCGTCATTGTAAAATAACACAAACTTTTTTTTTTTTAAATTTTTAGCTATTTTCTGTTTGCATAATTTGAAATAAAAATATATTTCAAATAAATATATGAATGTATTTCTTGTCCCAAAAACTCGTTAAAAATAAAAGCGCTATTTTCATTTGACAGACCAACTTAAATAAGAGCGGCAACGTTTTTTTTTTAATATAAAAAATTCAGGTTTTTAATAATCCAAAATAGGACTCTATTTGAAAAACATTTCGGTAGTACATATATGTCAATTCCCGAGGAATGTCAACAGATGACTTTGATTGTCTTGTATTGTGTAGGACGTCATATATCGGAATTTGGTACAAAAAATTAAAAACCTAGAACTAGAGGCGTGACTCAAATAAGATCTTCAATCATTCATAAAAAGTACCAAATTTGGGTCCCAAATGAACTGAGGAGATATCGAACACCGATTTTACTCATCAGAAATTCGGTTTAGTGCTAAAAAAAAATGGATCTATTACCAGAATTTCAAGTGTAAAATATTATATTTGTATTATTAACTGCTTACACAGTTTTAGTTTGTGTCCACTAAATAAACGAAAGTATCCAAGAAGTTGTTAATAAGAAGAAATAATACTAAAAACTTTTGTAAATTAGTAGAAGATTCGTCATTTGAAAAATCGGCAAATATAGGGAATTAATCGTCAAATCGTAAATGGGCCATTTTTGGACCCCAAAATCGTCTAAATGACGATAAATCGTCAAATCTTGCATTTGCTTGCAAGTAAATTTTTGACATCGGCAAATAAAGAAACAGTGTTACCGTGGATGCTTTTTGTATCAATTTACTAGTACTTAGTAAAATAAAAATTATGTTTATAGCTGATTTTCTCTGTATTTATAAGAATAAAAAAAAACAAAACAAAAGCACTACTAAACAGCAGCACATCTTCATTGTATTTTTAAACATAAACTGCATTAATTATATATTTTCTCAGAAATTTTATGATATCAGTAGCTACGGCAATACTGGATTCACATATTTTAAAAATAAACATAATTTTTTCATCTAGATGGGCCAAAAATAAAATAAAGAAGAAATTATTAAATCAATTTCGTGATAACGTTTACATGATAATAATTGTAAACCCAAAAATAAAGCTTTTTTCAAAGATTTTAACGCTTCGAGAACATTTGAAAAATAAATTTGCAACTGACTGTGTAAACACTCAAGCTAATTGCAAGTCTTTTCGCTATTTCTTCGACACTACTTGCAAATAATAACTTCATGTGTAAACGCAGGGTTAGATAAGAATGGTAATTGAATCCGAAAAAATTTTAAGCAGCCCTGAAAAAGAACGTCTTCTGAGTTTTCCCGCTTGGTATGCATACACACATCCATGATTATTTTTAATGTATGCAAATTTTTTTTTTTTGTTTATTATTTTTGTTCTATTAAATATTTGACGTCTTGAAGTCTCTGTCTCGTCCACTCTGTTAATGTCAGTCAATACAATTATAATAAGCAATGAGGTTTTATCTTTGTTGTTGTTGTCATCGTCATTTCAAATGTTTATTCATTCACACACACTGTTAAACATTTTCAAACAATTATGAATGAAATTTATTCGCTCCAGGGATGTGCGATGTTTGTAAAAAAAACATTTAATTCTGCTTAAAATTTGAAATTGTAATTAATGGGTCTAAATTGTAACAATGTGCAAAAATGGTTCAGGCCATAAGAAAATTGTTTGCATATATAAAGTGGACCATATAAAAGGTCGGATAATGAAAATGACGTTGACTACTAGAAGAAAATTACTTATGAAACACAAGCAGCAAAAATATATTTAAATCAAACAGGTAAGAACATTTTTAAAGAAGAACACAAAAAGTTATAAATAAAAATATTCTAAACTGAATAATAACTAACACAGGTCAACAAATTGACCAGCGTGTACTTTTCCAAGCGTTTGAGTTGCGCTGAATCCGAATAAGTAGCCAGAATTTTCGCGATATCTTCGCTAAAAGTTTAAAAAACCTGTTTATTGCCAAATTCGAGACGTATTAACTAACTGCACGAATTATTCCTTAAGCACCCCATACACAGAAAAAATTATTAAATTTCTCCAATCACCAAATTTATACCTAATTCATAATATCAAGCAAACAATTTGTTGATTTTGCACCTATTACCAAAATGATTATTTTGATTACTAAAAATTGTGAATATTTTTTTTTTTTCAATAAATGAGATTTTTAATTTTTTTAATTAAAAAAATGATAAAAAAAACTTTGCCATTTCAAACAATGTGTTAATTTATTTAAATAAATATTGACAATTCCCAACAACACCGTGGTACAACTACACAAGGTAGACTCATTGCCACAACAAAAACAACAGGCAATTTGTTTTTTTTTTTCTACCGAGACTTCAAAAAAAGAGCAACACTGTGCCTTCAGAAGCACAAAATAAAAAAAAAAACAAAACAATATGTGAAGGAAAATAATAAAAGTTTTTTAAATTTTTTCTTGAAATATGTAAAAAATTTTAATCCAAAGTTTAATATTTTTAATTAGGCTTAAGTTCATTGAATTTAGAACATGTAAATCAATTATAATAGATAATCATTCATTCAAAAGCAAATTTCGATCTACCAAGGTGAAATACCATTTGGTTTAAAGATTGATGTTTGACTATTGACGTCATCCGGCTGCAATAGCCGAGTGCGTAAGACGGCAAACCCCACTGAAGAGATTGTGTGGTTACAATCGAAACTAGTCTGGGCAACCTGTCCGTGAACGCCTGGGTTCAAATCTCAGCGCAGTCAAGAATGAAAAATTATCAATAAAAATTTTAATTAATTTCATGTTGTAAAATTCCTGGCTTCATAAAAATAATTTAATGAAAATTAAATTCAATGAACCTAAGCCTAATTAAAAATATTAAACTTTGGATTAAAAACCATTCACAGTTCAATAAAATAACCACAATACTAATTATATGTAAAAATTTTTAATATGCCGTAAAGAAACAGAAAATTCAGCACTTAAGCCTAGTACTCTGTTCAACATTTCACGTGAAATGCTGTCAAAACTCATATGAAAAAAACTTGTGCGGAATTTCTATGAAAAAATGTTGATAGAGTTGTACTCTGTTTAATTTGTGAAAAAGTTGCGAAATGTTTCTGGCAACATTTTTTTTACAACTGCGAAATAATATAAGCTGCACTTATTTCACGTGGAATTTTAAGCAAATGAAAAAAGTTTAAACTCTATATAAAAATGAGAACTGCAAAACATAAATAACACAACCGGTAACAGTTTTTCATCAATATTTACTTTAATTATTACCTCATTTTTAAAAAAATACTTTTTAGTTAAATACATGTGGGTTTTGTTTACATATGCAATACAATGTCGCATACTTTGAAAGATTAAAAACGTCAAATTGTGCAAACTCTCGAGATAGGTAACATTGATACATGTCAAATTCTTCGCATGAAATAATAGATGTTGCTGAACATTTTTCACAAATTGGAACAGAGTACTAGGCTTTAATCTGAAATTTTTTTTAGAGAAAACAAGTTTTTTATTGCAGTTTACGAAAGTTTATTAATTGATGTTAATTAAAAGAAAAATTCATTTTTAAAAAGCATTTTTAATGCGTTTTTTGAAACAATTTTTGATTCCTTTCTCTAAATATGATTCTTTTATCAATCATACGTCTAAGTCGTACAAGGGGCACACTATTTATCTTTACTCAGGTCCTTCAACCTTATTGATATGTATCTCATTGATTTTTGAACCATAACGCAATTGAAATACTTCAGAGTCTTTTTTATGCATAATTGGGCTGAACTATTTTGGGCAAAACATATCCAGGATTCAAAAGGTTTTGAGCATTTTCATCATCAACATGCATTCACCATCCGTTAGGGAATCTATTAGCAGTTGAGTGAAAGGTAAAGTTGAAAGATTATGTTTACAGTTAGCAGCAGCAGAACGGATCTTGGTTAATGTACGATGACTTTCATATGGATCCAATTTATATTTTCTTTGGAATTATTCATAAATAAATTTTACCAACTCCTATGGAGAAGGGGTCAAAGCATTTTTCCTTTGTGTATAGACTATGCATCCTCCTAGTTCTGATTCAAAAACTTGACTTGTACTTTAAATGGTTCACTCTTTAACAACCTCTTTGTCTTTACCATCAGCGTCGGGCTTCATGGCTTTCAACAAAAACATATGCTTATCTTAATCATATTCACAAGATATCGCTTTTCTGGCCTATACCAATGATTATTTCGTTTCGTTCACCCATTTTTTATAATTTTTTTGTATCATATTACGAAATTTTTATATTAAAATACTTTTTTTTACAAATATAATTTTTTTGACATTTGGGGTTTAACTGGGGTAAACAGCTGACAAACATCTGGAACAACGAGTCTACCTTGTGTACTTGTAACATGAATTCAACATGTTTAAATAATTTTATTTTAAACGAAACAAGTCAATTAAGATTTTTTGTTATTTATTGTAATTAAAATTTTAATTGAAAATTTATTTCAAAACAACTAAATTAAATTTTAATTTTCTTTCAATTAAAAAAATAATTGATTCAATTATCACATTAATTAAATTTAAATACTTTTTAAACAATTTCTTTAATTGATAAAACATTTTTTTCTGTGTACACGTTTCAATCCAATTGGCAACTGAGTCGGTTGTTGTCCAAATCAAGGCGTGTATGGCTCTGTCAATTGATTAGTTTGGCAGTTGTCGAGTTGGTTGAAGAAAAATAAAAAGATTTAAATTTTTTCAAGCTGGCTAGTAAGTCTTTCAATTCGATTGTGCTGTGTGTGTTCGAGTCGCTTGACCAGCTGTCAAAATTAATGTTTGTAGTTTTCTTTTGCAAAAAAAAATTTAAGTATTTTAAAAATTGTCTTTAATTTAATTGAATTTTAAAATTAATTTAAAAATAATGAAAATCTTTCAATTCAGCTTATGAAGTATGTGGCCAATAATTAATTCAATTGAAAGACGCAATTGACAATTGAATCGAAACGTGTATGGGGTGCTTTACTTATTAAACTTGATATGTTGGCTAATTGCCTTTAAAACACATGAATGTTTAAAATGGGGAAGTAAAGAATACCGATATCGATATATCGGCGATACCTTAGAATTTCCGATATATCGGTATCGGCGATATTTTGCTGTCGATACGACGATACTTTTTAAATTTTTTTACATATTTATTTTTGAACAAATTATTTATTTTTCTATGCTTATTTTTAGCATAGCAACTAAGAGAAATAATACATTAAAAAGCAGAGCATAAAATTAAAACAGAATCATGAAATGTTTTCATATAATAAATGAATTAACGAACTCAAAATTTAAAGGCTGCCTTAGCATTAGCTCTAATTAAAAGATTTGAGGCTTTGGAAAATAATGAAACCTATTGTTTATCTACAGTGTTTGACCTATAACACTGTGGAACAAATTCAGATTAGCAAAAGTTAGGTCGATTCTGAGAGAGAGGGGTGAAAATAGAGGCTAAATTAGAAGACCCGTATCGCGGCGTTTGCTTATGTTAGTTCGAATTTTTTTTTAATCGACCTTCAACCTTTGCAGCCAAATGCCGATTTTCAGCATATTGTTTATATGGTTTTTTGCCTATAACTCGTCGACTAATTGATATTTTTTAAATCTGTAAAGGCTAAATTATTGCTAGAGACCTGTGCAACAATTAAAATTTTTGTGTTGCTTATGAAGCAAAATATTGGAAAAATTATTTGTTTTCCATGCTTTTTGAAAATATTTTCCACAAAACTAAGTCTTTTTTGCTTTCTGTTTAATCTATAATATGCTTCTCAGTTTCTTCAATAAATTTCATTTGAAAAGAAAATAATCATAGTACAAAACTTGCGTTTTCCAGCTTAATATTAATTTACTTCTCATTTTTTATGTACCAATTTTGTTCAGTGTTGGTTTTGAAGAAACATTGAAGAAGAAATTATAAAAATATGGAAAAAAATATAATTTTGAAATGTTAGTAAGGAAAAATTTTAAGTAAAAAAATTAAATAAATTAAATTCTCTCCATTAAGAAATAAATGCACGCAAAAAAGTGCTAAAAGTATTTTAAATACAAAGTACAGCAAACAATTTAATTACTAAAAATATTATATTGAAAATAAGACAACCTATAAAATGTATAACGACTTTGACTTGCTGTCGTATGTTAAATATCAGGTACTTTAAAATTATATCAGAGGGTAAAGTTAAACGTTTAAACTGAACTCCTTATTACTATTAAAATTGTTGCACAGGTCTCTAGCAATAATTTAGCCTTTACAGATTTAAAAAATATCAATTAGTCGACGAGTTATAGGCAAAAAACCATATAAACAATATGCAATTACTGCAAAGATTGAAGGTCGACCGGAATACCCATGGTTATCTGGTACCTCGGGAGTCAGATAGCCCCGGTGCTTCGGCACCGTCTGACTATTTGGTTGCAGGTCCGCTTTAGCACTCCACTTGTAGTGGAAACTTCTAGATGAGGATAGGTAACCAGATAGATGAGAAGAATTCCGGAAATAATACATGCAAGATTGTGGAATTGATTGTGTTGTGCCACAATGTTATTGTTGTGGTGTGGGGAGCTGGGTGAAAGTGCGTTGGAGCCTGCGGGCCTAGGGGTGGGCTGGGTGAAATGCGTTGGCACAATGGTGGCTTTGTGGCGTGTGTCTTTATGTATTGTGAATTGGTGTTCCGTGAGCATTGGGTAGTGGTGAAGACTTAGTATCCTCGCATGGTTAGTACTATCATTGGGGAAAGCCGAGGTGAAAAGATTGATCTGCTACCGGTGCGGGAGTCAGTCCGTATAAACGTTCTGGAGAGACGGTCACGTGTTGATCAAGTTGGAATTAGTACAATCCTTGGTTAGTAGTGTCAACAACTGCCTGCCTACCAGTTGTTGATGCGAACGGTTGGTGCGGAAAGTTCCTCTTGATGCTTCACGGTCGTATACAATAGTCCTTGGCTTTATGTAATGTTTTATGTACTTATGTACTTGTGTCAGTTCATTAAATTTTGTATGTATTATGGATGGAAGGATTCAAATTTATCTGGCATGCTGCCCTCGTTTGGAAGCTGTTAAAGTGGTACACGAGGTGGCTGTCGGTTGCGCCCAAATTCGTGGGCGAAGGTTCTGGAATTGCGAGGAGAGTTATGTGAATAGCTCAATTCGTAAGGAAGGTTCCTTCAATTAAAGCTGCTGGCTAACAATGAGCAGCACAGTTAGATAGCTGAGTCTCCTAAACAAAGAGATTTATGGTGTATACTGACCAAACAGAGGTATACATCATTGTTACCTGTATATGTTACAGCCGAAACATATATGGGGGCAATTGGTAAATGCATATATAAATCACCCTGTGCTAAGACCACCATGAGATTGTGCCCTTGGGTTGGTACTCATGTAAAAAGGATACTATGTGTAATAAGCCTAATATCTCAAAGCCCTTTAACTTTCAGTAATCTCTTTTTATTGTTGATATTGAAATTAAATTTTGCACAAACAAATGTTATATCCTAAAATTTTGTTGATCTTTATAGAACCCATTCTCGCGAAAAAAATTTTCTGCCTTAAATATTTTTTTAAAAATTGGGTTATTGGAACAAAGTTGGTAGGACTTCTATGTTTAGTGTCCAGAAGCTTTCCAAAGTATTTTCTTTTACGTTGTATATCAACATATTTTGTATATGGGCATTTCCAGCGAAAACTCTCCTTTTTGTAAAGTAACGCCAGCAACCAAATAATCTTGTATTTTAGGCCCATGTTTTTTAAATGTTATCCCTTTTGTAACTAAATGAAGATATAGCTTTTTTGAGAAACTATTTTAATTACTTGCTGGCGTTACGTTACAAAGAGGAGACTTTTCGCTGGAAATGGTCATATTGATTTCCCTTCCGGAAAACTACGCGAAAAAATTCCTTTAAAATGTAAGTACCGCCGTAAAATTCGTAAATATTTCTAAGATGAAAAATGTCCTAAGAAAAATATTATAATTCCCCAAGAATTTCTTCATGGCGGGAAATTTTAGATATTTTGTTTTAAAATTCAGATCAAATCAAAAAGAGTGCACAGAATGTTATTTGAAAAAATGTACTAAATCAAATATTTAACTTTGCGTTCTAATAAAATAAGTATCGCTAGGTAAAAATACTTACTCTTTGGAGAGAACTTTATGTCCTAGATATGATGCGGGCAAGACCAAGGTTTGGCCGAGACCAAACAGTTGACCTCTGCAATTACGGGCCACTGGCTGATAGAGACCTGTGCAATTTTATTGGGCCGGAAAAATAATGGCTATTGTAGGAGTTGACTTTCTCTGTCAATACCCTGGTCTAGGGTTTCTTAGATAAAGTTATTTTGGAAGACCAGAATTGCCCTGTTGAGATGCTCTATTCGATTAATCTAGCTCTCAAACTAGTTACTGGCTCAGGGTATCACAAAAGAACGACTCTATAGCCTAAGTGCGCCGTGATTTGAAAGCCTTTATGTTATTAATAGTGGGATGTATCTAAAGTATCTCTCTGAAAATAAAAAAAGTGATATAAGACTGTGAAAAGGGGCCCGATTAAACCCGATTAGTAGTTAAAAAATATATACATACATTTTAAACTAACCGTTTTTTTTTTAATTTAACGAGTGCTCATTTAACGTATAAACTTATTTCAGGTCTTAATACCTAAACTTGTTATAGTATTTTCAGTTTGAATAAACGAAACTTTATTCAAAATAAATGAAACTTTATTCAAATACAGTTAATCATTTTTCAAATTAAATTAAACCATTTTTAAAATCTTGTAGGAATCTAGTTTTCTTTTTGCTAAAGAGCTCATCTTGTTTTGCTAACCGTAAGGAGAAAGGCATGACTCTAATTGCATCGGCAGATTATACTGGCGTGGTTTACCATAAAGTTTCCACTGTGAATTCGGCCCGTTTCCAAGTATTTCTTCGGGAGCTCTTAAATTAAATTGGAAGCAGCCCAAGGCTACAAAACTCATTTTTTATTATGGAATATGCCAGAAGCCATAAATCCCAAGTAATATGACATATGGTGGACAATAGTGAATGCACATTCTAATTTTACCACCTTATTCTCCTATGCTGAACCCGATAGAGAACAAAATTTTAAAGTAAAAATTTCAAGCCCAATCATTATTGTTATTTTAAAACTCATCGTAACATAGTAAGTGTCGCCAAAGCAATGCAAAAAACAAATTTCCTACAAAAATTTAATAATGGTTTAATTTATTTTGAAAAATGTTTAACTGTATTTGAATAAAGTTTCGTTTAATTGGAAAGAAGTTTCGTTTATTTTGAAGAAGGTTTCGTTTATTTTGAATAAAGTTTCGTTTATTTTGAATAAAGTTGCATTTATTTTGAATAAAGTTTCGTTTATTCTGAAAAGGGTTTTGTTTAATTGCAAAAAGGTTTCGTTTTATTTGCCAAAGGTTTTATTAAAACTGAAAATACTATAAATTACTCTTTGGGTACTTTTTAATTTAAAAAAGTACCTAAGCAATTAAAATTTATATTCCAAGTCTGTTAATATGCCTCCATAGAAATATGTTCATATGTAAGTGACAGTCAGAGTTTGTTTGGTATGTTTTTGTTAAATTGTTAGTTGGTTGGTTGGTTTCTTTTGTCTCACTCTCTCTCTCTCTCTCCCCATTTACTCACGTACATATAAGTGTAATGTTTGTGTATTATATTACGTCTGCCTGGTGTCTGGGACATGTCTAGGTATCTCTCCGTTAATGAACTTTTTGTAGGTCGTTGCTATGCAAAAATCGTTTGTATTTTATTGTAAAAACAAAACAAATCGCTTACACAATTACACACATTACATGACACTAACAGAAACACACACTCACACAGATGTGCGTATATATGTTAATGGTATTTACTGCTGCTTCTTTTTTGTTGTTGTTGTTGTTGGTGGCGCTGCTTTTACGCTGTCTGCAGTTATTGGTCAATTGGTTAAAACAATATTGTAATAATCGTAATCATAATCGTTTGTAGTCATACTCTTTTACATGTCTTTCATTTAACATACATTTTGCATGCCTGCTGGTCATTTGCGAATCGGTGTTAGTGACTGTTTTATTTAAAGACACTTTTTCTATTAAAGTTTTCAAGGAAAGCGGTTTGAAATTTAAAATTTTAAAGTTTTTTTAAAGATTATTGTTATACCAATCTGCAGTTTAGGCTAACAAATTTAAGTCCAAAATTTGGAAAAAAATTTTATTTTGTTTCCGAGAAAACATTAAAATAATTTTGATTTCTTAATATTTTTATTAAGTTTTCTTCTCTTACTTCATAAAATTTTGTTTTGAGAGATTTTTCTGTCCCGTTAAAAATGCCCAATAATTTTAAAATTATTTTTCCAGAATTCCTGGAAAGTTGATTAAATATTAGCTTTTCTAAAAAAAAGTGAAATAAAGGAACAAAAGGGTGCCCAGGTAGTGTAACAGTAGGAGTGTTGCGGGTTCGATGCCCCAAAGATTCTAGGGGATAATTCTGGCAGTCGCCATCGAAATTCGTTTTTATTCGAAAGCAATATTGTTTCTAAAAAAAAAGTAAATGCTTTACAACATTGAACAAATAATTTCGATTCATTCAGTATTGACTGATAGAATTAGATATAAGATTGCTTTGGAATCGAAAAGAATTTCAATAACGATTATCAGAATTAGCCCCCTTTAATACAACCGTCTGAAGATCACATAATTATTGCTTGCTAATTTTTCTAATTTAAGCTCGAGTATATTATTATATTTGTAACGTTAATTAAAAAAACAAATTATCAAAAACAAATTTTAAATATCAGCTAACGAATTACAAATTCGAAAATTACAAATATTTATCAAAATGGATCCAATGTGGGAGCTTTGCTCATTCAAAACCTATGCCATTTAAACTGGTTTTTGTTTTCATAAAAGTTACTTTGGCCAAGTTTTTTCGACCAATTTAAGACATTTTCGTTTTTGGTCTAAAGTAATCGATGTTCTCTATTTCATTAAACCAAGCCTGTTACTCTAATCACACCCTCGCGAAAGAGTTCATCACATCGAGAATTGTCCAAGAATACCGGATTTCTCTGGAGGAGATAGCGAGACATTCAGTCTTTACCCTTTTAAATTTTTTTTTTAAATACGCAGAAAAGGCTATATTTGAAAAAAAATCTCTATTTAAATCAGAGCAATAAAATTATCTTACGTACAAACACTATAGAAGTGCGTAAACAATTTTCAATATTTTGGACCAAAATTTACATGTGACTTTACTTCATTATTTCAAAGACAAATAATCGTTTTTTTGGGATACAATTTATGGATTCTTCATACTGAATCGATTTTCTACAAAACTGCATCATTACATTTTTAAATTTTATGGGTCGAAAAAATTACTTATTGCACAAAAAATCCCCCTGTGCCCCGCACAGAAAAAGTTATTAAGTTTCTCCAATCACCAAATTTATTCCAAATTCATAATTTCAAGCAAACCAGTTGTTGATTTTGCACCAATTACCAAAATGATTCTATTGATTACTAAAAATTTTGAAAAAATATTTTCAATAAATGATATTTTTAATTTTAATTAAAAAAGTGATCAAACAACTTTGCCATTTCAAACAATGTGTTAATTTATTTAAATAAATATTGGCAATTCCCAACATCAATTCTACATGTTTAAATTATTTTATTTTAAACGAAAAAAGTCAATTTAGATTTTCTGTCATTTAATTAAAATTTTAATTGAAAATGTATTCCAAAACAACTAAAATGTTAATTAAATTTTTAATTTTCTTTCAACTTAAATAATAATGGATTCAATTATCACATTAATTAAATTTAAATACTTTTTAAACCATTTTAAACCATTATTATTAAACCATGGTTATTTTAACCATATTATTGTCATCGACAACCATATTATGGATAAATTAGTCCTCCATCAAGACGGCACAACCATACTATGGTTGCCTTCGAACATGTTTTGGTTAATAATAACTAAAATATGTTTAACGCTTATAATAGCATGGTTGATTTTCAGCCATAGAATGTTGCTCTTGGAAAAGAGAAAAATACTATTGTTAATTTAAAAACCAATTATTGTCATATTTGACTATAACATGTATAGAGGCAACAATAATATCGTTGTGGCTTCTTGTTGGATGACTAATTTAACAATAATATGATTGTCGGTGACAATAATATGGTTAAATTAAACATAATATGTTTAAAATTTTCTTTAAAAATATTTTTGTTGGAGGTGACCATATTTAAACATGTGTTTTCTCTGCGTGCATCGACAAAATTATTGATGCACAGTTTGCCTTTTGTTTACGCATCGGTTACTGTTATTAATATACATTCCGGGACGTATGACATTGTCAATGTTTAAATGGTTGCGTTTAGGAATGCATGACTTTATTTGGTTGCATTGTAAATGGCGTATTGGAATTCACCTTTTGAATTTGATGTGTGGCTGTGCTAAAGCTACTTTTAGACGACATGTATTTTGCAGTACCTTTGTCACCTGGAAAATCCATATGTAATTGCGCCTGTCTGTCTAAATTAACAAATACAGAAGGTTTATAATTTTTGCTTTCACTCGTTCGTTTTTGGTTTCATCTGACATAACCTAAAATCATTGACAACAGCAAATTTTATACCGATTTATATTTCTATTCACTTTTAACTGTTTTAGTTAAACAATTTTTTGTATATATGTGTAAATAAATAGATTTTGAGGTACAGGTTGGGTCAAAAGTCAACATGGGGCTTAAAATTATTATTTAAATCAGCGAATTATATATACATATTATTTAAATTTAAATAAACGATATATAAACGAAAAAGTTATCAAACTTTTAAAACCCCATGATGACTTTTGTCCCATCATGTAGATTTGCCGCCACAAGCAATTAAATGACTTGAAAAATAGCTGATGTTTTTCAGTACACGATCTATTTAAAAAATTCGAGCTGACATTTACAGAAGTAAATTCTTTTTACTTTCACACGACATGTATTAATTTTGCAGTGGGGAATTTGCCAAGCACACTGCTAAATACATGTCGTCTAAAACCACCTAAAGCAAAATAAAACATTTCCAACACATAGAGAAAATCAGTGCAATGAATATTTTATTTAAATCTTAAGTTGTTCTTATATGATTTTTTTTAAACAGTGATGTCAACTCTTCATGCGAAAAATGGATAAAATATGTTTAAAGCTTGTAGGAAATTTTGATAAGCAATAATGGCTAACAATGGGTAAATTATTTTTCATGGCTTAACAAGAAGAAAAATTATTAAAAAAAAAATGTCTTTGTAAGAAAATATTTGCCAAATATTTGATCAATGTGACTTAAGCTTTAGTCAAGATCAGTGTTGCCAAAAGTAGGGAAAATCCCTACATGTAGGGTTTTTTGATTTTGATAAAAATAGGAGCGTATGAAAAATCGGACTGATTTCTTATATTCGCCAAAGTGAAGGTATTTTTCTCATATTGCATTATAAACGAAATAAAATTTAGAAAATGTATTTGTCATAATGATTTAATATTTAAAGAAATGGAATTCTTAAGTCAATAGTAAAAAATGAAAAACCAAAATTAACCTCGTCATTTTGAAGGGAAAATTTTTTAACGTGTAGGGAAAAATCGTATTTTTTTTAGTATGCGTAGGTATTTTTCAATAAATCTTCTGGCAACACTGGCCAAGATAGTTTTAAGTATTAATGTTAAAAAAACACGATCTAAAATAAAACATAAAGACTATTCAAAAGTTAAAACTTAAAGAAAGAAATGTTTTGAAAATTCTCTATTTAAATGCAACATCAATATGCACTTAAAATTCACTTAAAAAGTTGAAAACCTAAAAAATAATAATAAAATAATTTCCCTTGCAGTCATAATAAATAAAAACCAAAAGAAGTGAGAATCGTTATGATCAATTAAACTTCTTATTTATACAAAATTAACCAGTCATTTTACTGTCTGGCACCTTTTTTTCTTAAATAAAGTTAAGACCGCCAGTCAGTCAGCGACTGAACCAGACATGTTCCCAACTAAACAACATCACAACAGCTAAAGCGACAGCAACAGCAACAGCAACAGCTCCACCAACAGTTCCACCAACAGCAACATTAAGCAGAAACAACATCAATACATGTCAGCCAGTCTGGCATTTACGATTTTAACAGATCATTAATGACTGACAGTCATATGCATTCCAAACATATATGTAGTTCGTCTGTCTGTCTGTCAATCTCTGTAAAGTAGTAGTTTGGTAGCAAACAACTGTTTGTTTGTTAACTTGTGTATGAAATTGTTGACAAAACAAATTAATTTTGCATGATGTATGCATTTCAGACTCAAACACATACACACACAAGCACTCACATATACTTACAAACATAAACATTTGGAATAGTCTGTTAAATATTAAAAAAAAATCCCAACTAAAATTCAACAGACAATGTCTGTTTTTCTTGAATCTTTGACAGACGACTCATGTTTAAGAAAAACATTTATACACTTTGTTTAGACTCAGAACCAGACACAAATTGTGTTTTTTTTTTTGCAAGCATATTACAGTAAAGGGCAAAAAATTTGCAAAGTTTCTTTTAGGTGAACTGAAATTAAAAATTATATTTTAAGAACCATATCACATGAATCTTATTGATTTTTAAAGTTTCTTATAAAAGAAAAAAAAAACGGTATATATATATTCGAGGTTCCCTACTTTTTTAAGGAAAAAAACACAGAAAATTGAAATTTAATGGGGTATGTTTATTATCATTTGAAAGAACATTCTTTGGCATTTATTTTTTGAAGATTATTGGGGGATTGACAAGGTGTCATAAAGTCATATGTCTTAAAATAATAACATGAAAAAATACGACTGTTGTGAGCAACCCCTCATAATTGAATGTGCTATTAATTACGACAGCACAATAAACATAGCAAGCAACGTTCTATTTATTTAAGACACTTTTTGTTTACAAACCAACAACAATATTTTTAAGACATTGTAAAATGTTAGAACATTATGACAATCAACCATGATAGCAACCTTGTGAATACCCCATATTTCTTTCAAATGTTGGCCGTTGCTACGTCGCAGATGGTCCATCCGTTGAGTCCAATTTTCGATGACTCGTTAGAGCATTCCGACTGGTAACTGGCGAATGACGCGCGTGATGTTTTCCTCCAAGGCCTGAATCGAAGCGCGTTTATCCGCATAAACTTTAGACTTTACATATCCCCACAGGAAAAAGTCTAACGGTGTGATATCACAAGATCTTGGTGGCCAATCGACCGGCGCAAAACGTGAAATTATGTGCTCACCGGAGTGTTCACTCAATAAATCCATTGATTGATGCGATGTATGGGAAGTGGCGCCGTCTTGCTGAAACCAAATGTCGCCGAGATCACGAGCTTCAATTTCAGGCATCAAATAGCCTGTTATCATGGTACGATAACGGTCGCCATTGATGGTTAAGTTCGCACCGGCATCATTTTTAAAGAAATATGTACCGATGATTCCACCGGCCCACAAACCACACCAAACCGTTGTTTTTTCTGGATGAAGTGGCAGTTCTTGAATCTCTTCAGGTTGCTTTTCGTCCCAAATGCGGCAATTTTGTTTGTTTACATACCCATTGAGCCAGAAATGGGCCTCATCGCTGAACAAAATTTGCCCCGAAAACGTCAGATCTTCTTGGAACTTTTCAAGAGCCCATAGAGCGAAGCGATGTCGCTTGGGAAGGTCGAGCGGCTTCAGTTGTTGCACAAGCTGTATTTTGTACGCTTTCAATTTAAGATCTCCACGTAAAATGCGCCAAGTCGTTCCATACGTCAGTCCGAGTTGCTGCGAACGGCGCCGAATCGACTCCACACGGTCTTCGTGTACACTCTCAGATATCGAATAATAAATACTGGGTCTCAAAATGGGTGATGGTGCTGCGAATAGTACGCTCAGTAGGCCGATTATGTTGACCATAAGGTGAGCGAAGTGCACATTCCTCACAGAACGTGAATTTTCGTAATAAAGTTGAACGATTTGTAAATGATGTTCAGGCGTAAGTCTTTCCATTATGAAATGCCAAACAATATTAAACAAAAATAACATGACAGCATGACACGACTCACGCGTGATCTGTCAAAAAAAAGCTATTGAAAAAAGTGTCTCTACTTGAATCACCCATTACATCTATTTTTTTTTTTTTAACAAAAAAACAAAATTATGATTTAGAAGTTTTACTAATTTTTTGCTATCTTCTGTATTTTAATAATAAAATAAATCAAATCAATAATGCCCCTGCAGAAAAATAAAAATAAAAGAAGTGTCGTCTATCAGTCATTTGATCGCAAATAGTTTTAAATACAATGTTGCTTTGAGTTTTGCATATAATTTTATTTTTTTTTTTTTTTTTTGCAAAAACAAACATTGATGGAAGCTACAGCTTTTATTTCCCCTGGCAACAATTTTTTTTATAAATTTCCATGTGAAAATATGTAGTGAGGTTTTTATATAGACCATGTTAATGCCTTTTTTTTTTTTTTTGCTTCTAAGTTTCGTCATTAGTTTTGGACATTGAGATAACACTGGTTAGCAAACAGCAATTTACCATGCTACACCACCATAGGTATTATGTGTTTGTACTGAAGTTTGTAACACAAAGAAATACTGGTCCTAGAAACACCTTTCAGTATACTGTTATCCAATTCGGCACTTTCTGAATCGATTAAAACATATCCTCTCGTATTGCTAATTTAATTAAACTTGGTCTATGTTCATAATTCCACATAGTAGCGACATAAATATCCTTCTTTTGCTGCCCTATTCAGCTTAAATCGTTTTACAAAATTTTACTTCCATCGGCATACTTTTGGTTCATAGATTCCATGAAAAGTGCACTTCCAGAAATCACTTTTACCGTCAAAAATCTCCTTCGCTATCGTGTGCTTTTCAACCACAACCAAAAGGCGAAGTCGAGTTAAAACTATAGGCGGCGGCGGCTAAGGGAAAAGAAGTCGGCTTAAAGTAAAGTATATTTGCGTATTTTTTTAGGTCGTTAAATTATTGCAGCTTTTAAAAATGTTGGGAGCTCCGGTAGGGTAGTTAGCATTGAGCTAGTCTATCAATACGGGGGTTGCGGGTTCGATTCCCGCGAGAGACTCTGGTCTCCTGCAGACAAGTGTAGAGCTTTGCGATATATTTTTTAAGAACAGTTTACACTTTAAAGACAGAAAATCTTTTAGCCTAACGGGATATTTTGTAAAGCTTAAGAGCTAAAAAGTTGTTTTTCACTGTTGCCGTATTTATGCAATGGCAACAAAAAGATATTGCCAAAGTAAAATCGATTTCAAACTTGCCTTATTTTACTCTCTTAAACACATAAGGGTGGGTTTTTAGCATGGAGATCAGAGATTTAGTCATCTTTAATCTGTGTTTTTAGTTTTTAAGATCAGGATTAATTACTTTTATTTGGCAGTTTAAGTGGCAAATGTTGGTGGTTTAAACTAAATCAACAAATGTCAACTCATATACATGTATAACATAAACAGCTGTTAAAATACAAAGAAAGAATACATAAACGAAAAATTAATTAATGAATAAAGAGAAAATGAAATAATGAATGAATTAGTGAAGATGAAGACCTAAATAAAACAATTATAAGAAATAAATTTCTTTTATAAGATTTACAAGGGCGGAATTTCTTCTTCTTCTGCATAATATGCAAAGTGCATTGATAAGACATTGCCATTTTAAAATATGTTGCTGCCATTTTTTGTTATTCAGTATGGCAATGCTGCGAGGTTTAAGCTACCACTTAAAAACGGCAAACCCAATTTGTCTTCAATGAAATTTAGTCTCAGATTAATTAATTATAGTTTGCTGCTAAGATTAAACTCTATGTTAAAAACTCGCTCTAAGCAATCAGACTTAATTATTTATTTCTATAGTTTTAATAAAAATTATTATCTTTTTGAGTATTCACGCAAATTGTTTACCTGAGGATTACCCGATCAAGGAAAAACTTTCAAGTTTTAATACACTCACACTTTTTGGCCTCTTTGCCTTTGAAATTCTCTTTTAAGTTGAGTGTTTCAATTTACGTTTAAGAAAACAGCTGATTACAAGTTTAGTGAGGAAATTTTTGTAAACTGTTTTCTTGAGGCATCTGGAAAGTAAATTACTTAAAAATTACGTCACAGCTCCATATCCAGGGCACTCTGGCCTTTTATGATGAACGGAGAACTAGCTCTCTACTTATGTTTAATAGGGACCAAATTAGAACAGTGGTATCAGTTGTAACTGGGCACTGGCCTGAAGGAACTCCTGCTAGAAGAATGGGTCTGGAGTTTAATGACTACTGTAGAAGTTATCACGGTGAGGAGAAAGAGGCAACTGTGCTCCGCATTAGGGAAAAATCCCAGGGAGAACCGGTATTTGCCTTCTTGGAGGATCTATCCGGGATAAAACTTAGGTCGCTTTTTCTTTTGAACTCTGCAATGACACGTTCTGAGTAACTGCTCTGCAGTATAAAATCAAAATTTTCTGAAAATCTCCGAAACGGTTGGAAATTAAAAAAAATGTCGAGATGGCTTAAAGGAAATTTAATTCCAAATCATTTGATGGTATTTCTTTCTAAATCGGACAAATCTTTCTCAAGTCATGATGAAATATATTACCATATTCGACTTATTTCGGGCGAAATATTAGTCATGTCCACAATGGTAAATAACACATAAAACTAGCATCGAACTAATTTTGCAAAAAATATATTGCCACTAATTTCAAATTTAAAAAAAAAGATATTTGGATGACTCAAAGGGATTTTTTTTTCCTAATCATCTGTAAGTGTTTTGACTCGGAAAAATCGATCTCAAGTTATGATAAAATGTATTAGCATAACCGCTTTATTTAGGGCGAAAAATAATATTGATCTAGCCCATAAATCTGTAAATAGATTGGATTCAGCTCGCTAAAGTCAATTAAAATCACATAAAAAGTTCTTGCTCTTGACGATTTGTGTGTTTTGTGGACCAGTGTTGTTACATAATGTGGACCAGTGTTGTTACATAATGTTTTTTTACCATAAATTTAATTTGCAATTAAAACTAAGTTGAACAAAATACGTGGAAAAAAACATAATTTGGTGTACTTATTTTGGTTTTGAAAGGGGCGCCATTTAAAAATCAAATGTTGGTGCCACTTTTTTTGTAAATATCCTTTTTTTGGTACTTTTGAAAATATCCAACGGTAACGCTGCATGTGACCGTCTATAAATCGATTTAAAAATAGAACATTGATTTCTAACCACACAAATTGGCTTAGCCTTTCTTTTTTATTTATCATATCTTTCTGCAAGGGTTGTGTGTAAGCGCCCTCCCTAACTTTTTACGTTGTACTCTTGGGTAGTATAAGTGCGGTTGGTACCTCAAGATAGACTGGAACTTTAAACTCCCAGTTCGAACACAATCTAGAGTCAGTGGGCTTCGGGTCCTTTAGATATTACGTGGTTGGGACTTTTGTTTATGCCCAAATTCTATTAAGAAAGACATTAACATTGTAAAGTTAGGGCAAACTTTCACCCTCTGGCTTTATCAAAGAAATTCGAAATTCTAAAAAGTCTCTCGGAGTGCTGTTACAATCGAACCGAGCTGCAAATGCAAAGGAGATTTAAAAGGTATGACTTTAAATCATGGGATTAGAACATGTCCTAAAATTATCGCTTGCGTTTCAACTGGTCATAAACCGAGATCGAGAGATCGGCCGGCACTGTAATTGAAAAAGCTAGAGCCAAATAGCACACCAGTATATAAATGACAGCAAACCACCACATGTTTGCTAATGTTCTCTTCTATCATAGCCAGCGTTGCCATATATATTTTTAAAAAAACTTCTTATAGCTGAAAAAAAAATCTTTTTATTTTTTTCAAGAAAAAAATTGTTTTTACAAATGTGCCAAAATTTTTAAAGAAAACACAAAAATGGAATTCATTTAGTTTAAAAATTAAATAAAAAATACAAAAAAATGTATTTCGAATTCATTTTGTTTAAAAATATAGAAAAAAGTAAATAAAAATGATTTTTTTCTTTTTCAATCAATAAATACGTTTGCAAGGAAATACTTATTAAAAACCTTAAAGGTGCTAAAACTTTAACATGTTTTAGAAAGTCATCATTAAAACAACTTTACAAAGTTCAACCTAAAACTTTAAAGAATAAACTCTAAAGACCATTATCACCTTCAGATAAATTATATGAATCTAGTGTTAAAAATCCTTCAGCACCTAAAAAATATAGTTGGGATATTTAAGGAGTTAACCCAATTAAACACTGTTCCAATTATAAAGGTCAGAGAAAGTATATATGAAGATGGCTTAATTGCACAAAAAACACTTAATATTTTAATCCAATATACTGCAAATTTTATATTATGTTTTTGTAAAAAAACTGTCATTAATTTATAAAAAACTTGAAAAAACTTTATATAAATGAAAAACTTTTTTGCTTCTCAAAAAACTTGCAAAAAAAAGGGAAAACTTGACAAATGGCAACGCTGATCATAACACTGACAGTTCCTAAATATCTCTAGACTCATTTAATTAAATAGAATTTAATGATCGTTACCCAAGATTGCGCGTTCACATTCATTTCAGTAGTTAATAGGTGATCAAAATTCTATTTGAATTAGATTTTTTTTTTTACTTTCTTGTTGTGAAATTTAAAATGTATATTAATGTCTGCATATTTGACAATAGAGCGCCAAAATAAATACAATAATTCAAATCTATATACAACATGTGTATTATGTATGTCTTCCAAATACTCTATCTAATAATTCTATTTTTATTCATTAAAATATTTTTAAATTCAACTTGAATTTGATGGTGTATATGCCAGGCAGACTGTCTGTAGGAAAGAAAAGTAGAAAGACAGACAGACAGCCATACTGTGCTGATTGCAGGTATTTATGTGCTTTGAAAGAATTCACATAATTTTAATGTTTTCATTAATTTCCAACGACCACAATGACAGGGAAGGAAGTAGCATACGAGTACTAAAGATACCACATACGAGTATAAACATACTTTAATAATTTCAAGATCATTATACAAATGTCGCAGACAGTTTATAAATGCAACTTTTTCTCAATTGCAAAATAATTCATTCATCTACTTGTGTCGTCTAGAGTTTGATTTTTTTTTTTTTTCTTTCTAATTTTTGCATGGAAATTTTTATTTTCATTACTTCTTGTGTCTCTTAGGCTGGATATTAAAGCTTTAAGCATTCACTCGCTATCTATGTCTACTTCTAAGATCATGTCTGCATTGTTTGTTTGAATGTCCGACTGCCCAGTCACGATCAATGAATTTGTGTTGTGGATGTTTGGTAGTTGGTCGCTATAGCAACTGTTTGTCTGGTATGATTTAAATATGGAAACATGAATGCAATTAATTTGTTTATTACCAACATTGATCTGTTTTACATTCTTACACAGAAAGAAAATAGTGCCCCAATTAAAGCATTAGTCAAAAATAAAATCAAAAAAAAATAAATATAATCAAGTGAATTAAACGTTTAATCAAGTGAATTAAACGTTTAATTGTAATTTATTTACTGGTGCAAATTCATAGTATCATTTAAACTTTTAGTTCACTTTATAAAACGTTTAATTCACTTGATTAAACGTTTAATTCACTTGATTAAATTTTGAATTAAAACTGATTTTATTTTTGATTAATGCTTTAATTGGTATACAATTTTTGGAGAACTTTTTCTGTGTAGCGATAATTTCACATTTAGATTTTGTGAATGAATAGAATTAAATGATATTTATTTACGAGTTGTTGTTTAATTACGGAAAAATCAATTGTGATAAAAATAGAATTCTAATTATACTCGTACATACGTATGTGCTACTTAAAAAGTTTTACTGATATTTTTTAATTTAAATTATCAATATTGGTTCACTGGGACTTAAATCACTTACAGAAGCAGGAGATTTTGTTATTAAAAGAGGACCTCTTAAGAAGCGACAGAATTGGCTTCATTAGCTGGATAAGAAATCCGGGCTTAGAGAGGTGTCTTTTCAGACACCCAAGACTATTCTAGTTTTACAATAACATACGTTTATTGTTTCTACCTTTTCCAAACCCCAATTATCTACATAAAAACTTTTCAACAGATTCCTATCATAAATAGGCCCCTTTAATGAGTTAAATTTGAGAAAAGATTCTCGCTTAAAGTTCAAACTGTAAAACAGTGAAATGATCTAAATTGGTTGGCACTGTCCGTTAAAATTTTGCTTCCTGCTGCTGTAGAATTGGATTTGATTCATTTTTGACAAATACAATTACCCAGAACTTCTGACAGCACTACAGATACAGTGAACTGTTCAAGATCAATCATAATTTTATTTCCAACGGACGCACAGTGATTTGGCTAGAGTATGCTAGCGGGACAACATTCATGACGTAATTGCCATTAACCACTGATAGCGTCTTGTAAAGAACCCCCCCCCCCCCCCCCAGGTAACGAATTCCAAAAATTAATTTGTTTATCACCTCATAAAGGTATCTTATCAGGGGGTCAAAGTAACCCTTTATAAGAGAGGTCATTTTCATTTGCAAATCAGTTGCATTATATGCACACTTGTTGTAACATATTTAAAAATTTGTAGCAAAGTGAAACGATTTTTTTGTGATGGAATATTCCGTTGAAGGTATGTACTTTATTATGACTTATATTTTTTATAAAAAAGATGTATACTTTTGGTGTAATATCAATTTGTAAATGTATAGATAAATCCAGCAAATTTTACATCAATTGTTAACTTTAAAGATAAGCAACTTTTTTTATCCACATATATCCGCCTAGATTTTTCTATATGTAATACCTACAACATTCAGAAACAGATTGATATATATTATAGACCCCGTAAAGGCCCGCAAGTAAAATTATTTTATTTTTGCCAGAACGAGTCGCACACTGCTTTGTCCCCATATAACGAAGGGAAAAAAATAGAAGGAGTTCTCAGATATTTTTTGAAATTCGGTACAGTAGCATAAAATATCTTAGTTAAGAAAAATACGAATTTTTGGAGAAATCGGTTCAAGGACACGCCTACCTTTAGCTTCAATAATGCCCATTAAGCTACAAAAAGTGGTCATGCTGATAAACATACAACTAGCAACGTGTGTGTAAATTTTCATTTAAATTAAACTAAGGACTCAAGGTCTTGCCATATATCCTTTTTATTAAAAACGCTATAAAACCTACAAAAATTGTCCGATCATAATAAAATTTGGTACGTAAATTGATA
Organism: Pollenia amentaria; assembly: GCA_943735925.1. Lineage (NCBI taxonomy): Eukaryota > Metazoa > Arthropoda > Insecta > Diptera > Polleniidae > Pollenia > Pollenia amentaria. The sequence continues at coordinate 172,200,664 of OX031010.1, read as the reverse complement.
TTGCAAGCTACATATTTATGCCAAATTTAGGCAGAATCGGATTATTGATGTGAAAAATACAAAAAACATAATTTATTGAAAAATGGGTTGAAACGATTAAGTTAAGAAAAATACGAATTTTTGGAGAAATCGGTCCAAGGACACGCATACCTCCCATGTGTCCTGAAAATGAAAAATTTAATTTTAGCTTCAAAAATGCCCATTAAGCTACAAAAAGTGGTCATGCTGATAAACATTCAACTAGCAACGTGTGTGTAAATTTTCATTTAAATTAAACTAAGGACTCAAGGTCCTGCCATATATCCTTTATCTTAAAAACGCTATAAAACCTACAAAAATTGTCCGATCACAATAAAATTTGGTAAACATACCATGAGCAACGTGTGTGTAAATTTTCATTGAAATCGGACTAAGGACTCAAGGTCCTGCCATATATCCTTTTTCTTAAAAACGCTATAAAACCTACAAAAATTGTCCGATCACAATAAAATTTGGTAAACATACCATGAGCAACGTGTGCGTAAATTTTCATTGAAATCGGACTAAGGACTCAAGGTCCTGCCATATATCCTTTATCTTAAAAACGCTATAAAACCTACAAAAATTGTCCGATCACAATAAAATTTGGTAAACATACCATGAGCAACGTGTGTGTAAATTTTCATTGAAATCGGACTAAGGACTCAAGGTCCTGCCATATATCCTTTTTCTTAAAAACGGTATAAAACCTACAAAAATTGTCCGATCATAATAAAAATTGGTTTGTAAATTGATATTTGTAAGCTACATATATATGCCAAATTTATGCAGAATCGGATTATTGATGTGAAAAATACAAAAAACAAAATTTATTGATAAATGGATTGAAACGATTAAGTATTACAGTACACATTTTTAAATTTTTTTTTTTTCTTAAAATAACTTAAGATGACTGGAATATACATAAACAATTGAAATAAGTGAAGAAATAATTTTGTCCCGCTAGCTTGTACTAGTCGAGACACTGTGCGACGGCATGAAATTCTAATTTATACAGATTGAGACGTTCCGTCAACGTGACATTTAAATTCGGTAAGCATTTACATTGTAAACAAATAACAAAACGGACCAGACGTTTCGTTAGGGGACGTGGACGTTCGGCTAACTCTACCTTAACTCATGACGTCTGGGTCTTTACATTTTTAGCATATGCATAATTTTGAATTTTTTCCTATTTGTGTGTAAGTGTTTCTTAAACCTTAAAAATAAAATTGAGAAACTAGACAAATTAACCATTCCGATGGTATATAACATTCATAACTAGCATTATATTCCTTCGATACTGTAATACCCACAATATGTTAATTCCAGGAATAAAATCGTTTTTTTTTTTCTTAAGAAATGTTGACAAATCAAATTTTTTATTTATTTGTAATAATTATTATATTCAACATTTATTATTTTTCGAATTTATTCTATGAGTTAAATTTCAGTTAAAGCTTTTTTGTAATAGTTCTATTCCTTATCCCAATATCTATTTGTAATAATATAATAATAATAACAGTAAATTACAAACAAAAAGATAAACTACTAAATAAAATTTAATCTTAATCACATTAGATCCTTTTATATCATAACTATTTTAACACTTATGTATGTGCTGTTTTCACAATACAAGTCATTGAATGTGTAGTAAAATTTATATGAAAAGCACTCAGTTTTTTTTTGTGTTTTTCATATCAATTTTCATATCAATAGCTGATGAAGTGTTTAAGTTTTACAAATTTTCCAATTAGTGTCTAAATTACTGTCCAAAAAGACAAGCCTTGGTGCAAATTTCATCCAAATCGCAAGACATCGACTTCAAAAGTTGGGTCACTTGACATAAAATCCCCCATATGTATTTTATAATAGAATTTTACTATGTTTAATTTTTAAAATTTCACATATTTTCTTTAAAAAGTTTCAAATAAAACCGTTCAATAAAAATTTGTTTAAATATATGATACAATTTTCTTTTTTTTAAAGAATAAAGCAACTAGAACTTTCAAACAAATAAAAAAGCTACCAAAACAGCTGTTTGCTCCATATTAGTCCATGTTAGTCCATAAAGGAGTAGGAGTACTCCAAATATATGGTTAAAAGGTCTATTTAACATTACGATGTCCAAGGAGTGGACCATATAACCCACCGAAGTAGTCCCTAAACTACTCCATGGAGTACTCAATTGGGTTAGTTTCAAAAGTACTCTGTGTTACTACTTTTTACAAATCGCCTTTTATGGCGTGCACTGTAATCCATTATTGCTATTATTATATATATTTACTTTTTTTTTAAATTTTTTTTCACAAATTTTAAAAAACTTTCCTGTTTCACTTTTAAATACACAATTAATAATTGACAACATCAGGGCTACCAACGTGTAATACTGTAAACTATTGTATAATATACCTATACATCATGCAGTTGTTGGCAGCACTGCATGCTAATTTGTCTAATATGGTTCATACCTCAGTACATTGGACCATGTTGTAAGTAGTCCATTAAAGTCACAATGGACCACGTAGTTCAATATTATCTGCAGGTAACAATCGTTTGACTGTGCTGCGGCAATTATTGTACTCATTTCGCTTTGTACCAACCAGCAGCAATTACATTTGTATAAAACAGGGCAATCGTGAGATTTCAGAATATTTGATTGGGGCAATTTCATTATTGTGCGTCAATTGACCACAATCAAAATTGTGTCATATTGGTGCATTTGCGGCAAACGTGTGATCCTACCTTTAGGCTTTTTTTTGCGTTTGTGAATTTGTACACAAATAAAATTCAGGACACAACAATTAAAAGCTGACGAACACAAATACTAAGTTTTTTTTTTTCCTAATTTAGATTTAAGCCGCTTATTTTGTATCAGTTCTTTGGTTCGTGCAACACGGATTCGCATAACACAAAATTTTTCTGGAACGTATCTCCTGTGTTATCGGGGGCTTTCTGCAATTCATAAATTGTTTACATTTTTGTGATATACTTTACGAGAAATACCAGAAATGGTAAGTCGGTAATTGGCATATAATCCTTCTTTGCCAATAAAACGAGTGAATTTACTTTCCGATTTTCCCAAAGAAAATTTGATTAGAAATTAGTAATTTTATAAGACTATTTATGATTATTTTTAGCATAAAACTTATTTTGCGGTCTTTAGAAATCAAAGTGGCGCTTTCTTTAGACTTTATAATATTTAAAACGTTTGTTAATATTCAGTTTCATATTTAAACGATGCTGTTTGAAATGTCAGACGTTGGCGGTGTTGAAGGCGTCAAATGTCGTTTGTTGTTGTTGTTGTTTTTTATGTTATTATTTTATTTCTTTATTTAAGCGAGTATTTAGTCTCTGACTCTAGTGTGTCTGGTCTGGTCTGTTGCATTTTGTTGGTTCTATTGTGTCTGCAACTACCAAAGTTAAAAAAACAACAAATAAAAAAGAAAATGTGACTGCATCTCAATTTGTTGGTAAGTGTTTGAGAGTATGTGTGTGAGTGTGTGAATTTGCATTTGAACACACACACACACGAACATTTATAATCAATTGTAAGGTGTAGTTCACATAATAAATTGTTTTTGTTTGCTGCTGGTGTTGTTGTTGTTGTTTTGTTGCTGTTTTGTTTTTGTATTCTGGCATACAAAACGCGGCTAGACACTGTCTAGCCGGCTGTTGCTACTGTTGTGTTTGTTGTTGCTGCTAATATTTATTTCTTTTTTTTTTTTTGTGCAAACTTCTCTATTTCTGCTATTTAAACATTCAACATTCTCTCGAGTCGAGACAAAACAACAACAAAAAAGCCCACCAACTAACAAACAAAAACGTCAGTCATTCTACAACAATGTTTGTACGTACTACTGTGCTTTGTGTGCTAGTGTATGTGTGCCTGAATATGTGTGTTGATTGCAACCAGTTAACCTAAGTAGCCTTTAAACCATATTTTCCACATACTTAATTTTACTTCATTATTACTTCCCCAGAGAAAAAAGAAACAGGAAAGAGGCCTACCAGCTGGCCTTATTATTATTATGTTGCCAAAATTAGGGCAAGTTTTTTTTAGTTTTTTACTTGAAAATTTTTCCAAATTTTTTCAAAACAAAATTTTTTTTATATTTAGGTATATTTTGCAATCTTGAAAGCAGTTTCTAGATGGGATCTTCGATAAAATAGATATACTAAGAAGTATTTTAAGAGTCACAGAACTTTTTTAAAATAAACACAACAAATTGAATGGAATGAACAAAATGTTGACTTTATTAGATCACAAATGGCATTTAACGGTTAAAAATAGTTTCTGACATATGGCCTTTACGACTGCGCCTTACAAACGCCATCCTGCCGGTGCAATTTTGCACCACATTTTCGAGCATATCCGCTCTTATTTTTTTCAAAAGTGCGTGGAATGTTAACTTCCGAGTGATCAATCGTTGCTGGTTTTTAGACCATAGTTCCCGGTTTACACAGCATAGGCCAGACGGAGATTTGTCGTACACCCACAAAAAGTAATCCAAAGGTATCAAATCACACGAACGAGGTGGCCAATTTACAGGTCCATATGTCCACTTCTTGAAATAATTCAGGCAACAAACGTTAGGCTCAACAAAGTGATGGTGTCACGCGCTGTATGGTATGTAGCGCCGAATCACGAATCATTCGCTTGTAGCGTTCGCTATTCACGGATTTAAACACAAATGGGACTCTTGGAGTCTCAAGAGACTCATGAAGATTGTACTCACAATTCGGCTTGTTTACATACCCGTTAAGCCAGTTCTTTAGTTCTTGCACAAATGGAATCTTATATACATATGTAGACTAAGATCTTTCGTCAAAATTTTCTAAGTACTGGATGAATAGATACCGAGTTTCTGAGAACGGCGTCAGATCGATAAATTCGAGTCCTCTATCACGTTCACATCTACAGCGGCGATGTCTTCTTCTGTATGGACGGTACCGTCCCGATTTGGATGAACATTATCCTAAAGTGTAAGTGTGGTCATGAATCGATCCATAGTATAGCGTAGGAGCTACTTAGATGGATGGTTATGCGCACGGTAAACTGGACAAAGTGCTCTATAAGTTTGGCAAGCAAAGCAAGAATTTTGGAAATAAATGTCCACGATTTGTAAACGTTGTTCTGGTGTAAGTCTTTACATGAGCACTTGCCAAAGTATACTTAGAAAAAAGTCAAACACACTTCATTTGGGCGCCCCGGTAGGCTAGCTGGTAGTGAGCTAGTCTATTAGTACCGGGGTTGCGAGTTCGATTCAATAGAGAATCTGGTCCCCTGCAGACAAGCGAAGATCTTCGCGGGATTAGCGTAGGAATTATTAAAATAAAATAAAATCAGAAAAAAAATATCAGTATGACAGCAAGTTTTACAGTTATCCCTTTAGGAAGCAGACACATTTTCACTGCTACCTTCACATTCTTATAACAATAGTTATAGTCGTAGTAATATATATAGCAAAAAAATGCAACACTTATGTAGCAATTGAGGTAGCATTAAGGGTAGCAATAATATTAAGATTTTAAGCAAATACAAGAAAAAAAAGTTATTTTAAACGATATCATATTAGAAAACCAGATTATTTTACAAACGTCTTCTAAAAGTAGAAATAAAGAAATATAAGCTACAAATAAAAAAAAGCAAAAAATTGGTTTGTTAAAGCTCCTGCTCTATTTGCAGTTTAGGTATTAATATGGTTCCATCTTCTTATTCTGCGTTTCTCCTAACATAAACCTTCAAATTTCAATTTTACAAAGCAGGGTTTAGAATCAAGACCCCACCTTTTAAATTTTTATTTTAAAGCTTCCACAAGTTTTTTATCAAAGACCTTGTCCATTCTTTTAAAGAAGACCTGCACAAAAGCATTATGAAGAGAGAAGTATAAGAAAGTAAATTAATTAATTAAGAATCGGAAGGTTAGAGCATTCCTTATGTACCATAATGAAGTTTCAATTAAGAGGCTTTTACTATTAAGAAGGTATAGAAATATGAAGGCCTAGCTTGCGTTTTTCCCCGCTTGGTTACTTTGGCTACTTGGTTACTTCATTACAAACTCATTTACTCTTTAATTACACTTGCATTTATACATGCATACATATATAAAGCGTGATCTATTTCGAGGTTCCCTAATTTTTTAAAGAAAAAAACACAGAAAATTCAAATTTAATGAGGAATGTTTATTATCATTTGAAAGAACATTCTTTGGCATTTATTTTTTGAAGATTATTGGCCGTTTTCTCATTAGCCGATTATCTTTTTCCCCAACGAAAAACTGCACATTAAAGAAATTTGATTTTCTCAATGTCTCATTTGCTTCTATTCTGTCGCAAAGCTAACCGGCACTCATTTGCCAATTATTTATTTGACGTTTAATTGCCGTACAAAAAAATTCAATCAGCTGACTCCCAACTTTAACGTGTATTTTGAGAGGTGTTGCCAACTGAAAACAGTGTTTTTTCGGTATATTGAGAAAACCAAAATCGTTAACGATCAGTTTATCGGTCTAATAAATTTATGTCGACATTAAGTAACAGGCAGGTTGTCGATACATTGAGAAAATGGCTATATGTCTATCAAATGTTAGCCGTTGCTACGTCGCAGATGGTCCATCCGTTGAGTCCAATTTTCGATAACTCGTTCGAACATTTCGACTGGTAACTGGCGAATGACACGCGTGATATTTTCGTCCAAGGCCTGAATAAAAGCAGGTTTGTCCGTTTAAGCTTTAGACTTTACATATCCCCACAGGAAAAAGTCTAACGGTGTGATATCACAAGATCTTGGTGGCCAATCGACCGGCCCAAAACTTGAAATTATGTGCTCACCGAAGTGTTCTCTCAATAAATCCATTGATTGATGCGATGATTGGGAAGTGGCGCCGTCTTACTGAAACCAAATGTCGCCGAGATCACGAGCTTCAAGTTCAGGCATCAAATAGTCGGTTATCATGGCACGATAACGGTCGAGTTGCTGCAAACGCGCCGAATCGACTCTCCACGGTCTTCGTGTACACTCTCAGCTACGGCCGCTATATTTTCTTCACAGCGTGATGGACGTGGTCTATTCGGTCGAAAAGTATCCAATAATGAATGCTGGGTCTCAAAATGGATGATGTTGTTGCAAATAGTACGCTCAGTAGGCCGATTATGTTGACCATAAGTTAAGCGAAGTGCACGAAACACATTCCTCACAGAACGTGAATTTTCGTAATAAAGTTGAACGATTTGTAAACGTTGTTCAGGCGTAAATCTTTCCATTATGAAATGCCAAGCAATACTAAACAAAAATAACATGATATGATCTGTCAAAAAAAGGCTATTGAAAAAAGTATCTCTACTTGAATCACCCATTACATTTACATTTACATATACAAAAACTTGCATATATTTTGTGGCACACTCATACATTAGCAGAAAATTATGTGTATATTTCAACGGATGGAACAGAAAGTCTATTAAATTTCGAAAAACTCTATTAGGATTAATTCCACGAAATCCGAGTTTGAGCATATTTACATTTCCAATAATAAACTCCTTTGCTAATTTAACACGTGAATGCCAAAGATTTAAGTGCCTCCCAAACAAAGACATTATAATTGTCTAAATAAATAGGGAAGTATAATTATTAGGGTATTCATTCGGCTACTCGTTAAACGGTAAACCGATTAATTACTGCCCGATCAACTGATCGGTTAATTTAAATTGGCTATTTTCGATTAACGATTAAACCGGTTGATTTCAGTCGATTAGCCGATGCAACAAAATTTGAAATTTTTGGTTGTATTCAACATTTTTTTTTTTTTTCAAAAAATAAAAAATGTTGAATATAGTAAAGTAGCTTATGAAAAGAGATAATTCCCAGATTCTTTTTGGTAGTATTATAACATATTTTTTGGGTTTTTAATTATCTTTTTTCGTCTCATATTCGTATACAAAAGGAATATGTTTAGAAAATATTTTTTCCTACAAACAAAGAAGGTGTTCAGTGATCTTTATTTTAAATAAGTGTTTGCTGTCAACAGCTTTTTGTTTCACGTACTTTTTATATGCATGCGTTTAGTTATTGGTTTCTCATATCTTCTCATATCAATCTTTTAACCAAATTAACCGAAGCAATTAGAAGTGTTAAAAATTTAAAAAAATGAAAACAGGACTCTAATGGCATAATAAAAGATTTTATACGTTAAGAGAAATCCAGGAAAATTACTGAGAAATTACATATTCTCTATTCTGGGTTGCATTTGATTTCTTCAACATCTACGATAAATTAAAGAATTTTTTTCAAGTCAAGTTTTATCAAAACTAAAAAAAGAATCACTTAAATCCTAAACATTTAAACCAAATTATTTGTCTAACAGATTATTTTATAAATTATTGAAATAACTAATAAAATTATCTTACAGCTTATTTTTTTAATTAATACATAATTGGGTTGTTCACGGAAGGTTGATTATCAGGTTATATAGTTTTTTAGTTAAATTCACAACAACAAAATACATTTATTAAAATTTTTTTAACCATATAACCTGTTAATGCGCCTTTCGTGAACAACCCAAATTTTTATGAATTAATTAAAAAATATGTATTACTAGCTTAACCCGGTGCGCTTCGCTACCCCTGCACCTACCCCATTTATTTTTGTGTTAAAATTTGTCCTGTAAAGGTTGATAACTCTTGTGTTCAGATATATGGTATTTAATATGTCTTCTATGAGGGGTACTGCTCCTACTCTGTCTACCCCGCACATTTTTATATTGAAATTTATAGTTTACTATAATAGTAGCTTTAACCACGTTAAAGCGCCTACCCGCTTTATTTTTATTTTCAAAAGTGTAGTATACCATAAGAGTGACTTTTAGAAAGTTTGAACATTCTCACTATTACAGTTCTTAAGATATGCGATGTTAAACATTGGCGTCCTATGGGGTATTCCTATACCCCCGCTGCTATTTTATTTCAATTCCGGGGCTCAGAAGATCCTACTACAAAAAGTTCAGCAAAATGCGTGCAGCGGCTCTTAAGATACGCGATAATTAATATTGGCATCCCATGGGGGGTACCAATTCCCCTGCCCCTATCGAAAAAATAAGTAGCCTATTTTATTTTTAGGGCTCACGTGATGTTACTGTAAAAATATCAGGAAAATCGAATATTGGCATCCTATGGGGGGTACCAATTCCCCTGCCCCTATCGAAAAAATAAGTAGCCTATTTTATTTTTAGGGCTCACGTGATGTTACATAAAAATTTCTGGAAAATCGGTTCAGTAGTTTCGGAGTCTATAAAGCGACAAACAAACATACAAACATACAAACATACATAATTCATTTTTATATATATAGATAGATATAGATATATTTATGAATTATTTTTTTTTTTTGCTCGCTTTAATTCACGAATTGTTATGTTTTTTATGTTATTATTTTGTTTTACTAATAAACTCCAAATAATAAATTATTTATGCATTTTTTTTCATTGAAATTGTTTCATTTATAAAAAAAAAACTTTATTAATCGGTTAACCGATCAATAACAAAATTATCCGATTATTAACCGATTCAACCAAAACCTCGGTTAATTAATCGAGCGATTAACCGATTAAAGCAAAAGCCTGTTTAAATGAATACCCTAATAAATATAGAAATTTGAAATTTGGTACAAATTGCTTCGTTATCAATACACGCTATTTATATTTAAAAAAATTTCTAATTTTATTTCAATGGGGGTAGCGAGGCGCACCGGGTTAAGCTAGTAATTAATTAAAATCAGTACGAGTGTCTAGGTAAAATTTGGAACAATTAACTAAAATGGGAATATTTAATGTAATTTTCAGGGCCGTGGAGTCGAAGTTGAGGTTTTTGTACCGGAGTCGGATTCGGAGTCGAAGTACCCTCAAAAGCTCGCGACTCCGGCTCCAAAATTTTTCTGCATAAACATTAAAAAAAAAATGTTCAATATTTCCAAAATAAAATTCTTAGAAATTGGCGATGCAATATGTTACAGAATCAGTTTCTTGCTATATTTAACCATTTAAAAAGTATTGCATTAAAAAAAATAGTTTAAAGTCAAATAAGGATCAGACTCATAATTAGGTCTGTTCCAGATGCATAACGAAACAGTCCGAACTTGCAGAAAGTTACCCAAAAGCGTTCCACATAACAATTTTTGTGCAATTAAGAGAGTAATTGAGAGAGTATTTTTTTTAATTTCCTGTACAAATTTGCACGAACTTTTTATTTGGGTAAGTTCGGACAAGAATAAACAATCAGCTGCTTTTTTGTAAATGGTAAATGGTAAATGCATTATTGCATACAAATTTCCCTTAATGTTTAACATAAAAGAAAACAAAATATATAAAATGACAATGATGCAAATGTTTTGGTTTTATAATGTTATGACTTTTAAGCGTCTTAAATCATTAAAATAGATCTTAATTTGAAAAGTAAGCATCATTAGTATTTGAAGAAGTGCAAAAATGGTTTTTTGCGTTCCAGCAATTTTGGGTAGTTTTGGCAAATTCAGAGAGTAATTTTCATATTACTCTTATTAGTCCGAACTTGTCCGAGATCTTGTGTCGGAGTCGCAATTACAAAATGTCCGCGGTTGGAGTCGGATTCGTAGTTAAAACTATTTTTTGACTACTTCACAGCCCTGTCAATTTTAAAGCAGAATTTTTAAAAAATTGCACCAACAAAAATTACAAGTCTGGACGATGGCTATGCAGAGTTGTTTCGTATGTTGACTAGTTTAAGGTATCGTTTTTTATGCGTGAAAGTTGCTGTTGTAGGGCTTCATATTATAACCCTTTAAACGATTTTTCCGTTCTCCCTCGTACAGACGTGTAAAAATGTTTACTCTTACTACTTATGTGTACATACATACTTTTGATTATAATGAATGAAAAAAAGATGAATGCATTTTGCATCAACGAATAATTATGAATGTTGTTCGTAATTTCGAAATTAGTTGTAGTAAACAGTAGTAAAACCAAAACGTACAACTGAAACTACAGCAAGTGCAGGAAATATTACTGAAACTTTAAACCAAATAAAAAATTGTTTTAGACATTGATAACAGCACAAAGACCATTGGACAAACAAAAAAATTTACATATTTACACTCTAGACTAGACTTTAGAGAAAAAAAAAAACTTAAGAAATATTTTCCCACATGGCATTTAGAAATCCAAAGAACTATTAAATTTACTAGAACTTATTTAAATATATGAAGTTTTTTTATATAAAGACAATTGATAAGAAAGCAATCTCTAAAAGCGATTTGCTTGGCTTCCAGACTGATGCACAGTCCTAAAATATAAACAATAATTTAACGAATTATGCGTTCCGGGCTTTAATTTTATTTGATCTGCCAGAACAGTTTTTAGAAAGGAGAGCGAATTACACGTAAAGGGATTTTAGTCAATGTTCTACATCCTTAAAGGGTAAGTGCTTTACCGTCTCCTCTTCTCCATCTCACTCTCTTTCTTAATAATAATTTGCACTGAATGTTCTGTCCATATCGCTCATTTCGTGCAAGACCGTCACAACTCAAAATTTGAAACTTTACAGGAGAGCCTTTTTAAGATTCCAACCTATTATTATTTATTTTATTATTTATTTTATATACAGTTATAAAATCAAATGTTTCTTTTTTGCTACAAAGAAAACCACATGTACAAGAGGAATGCCAACAAAAAAACTGAAATGTGACCTTGTTGATGTTAATTGTTCAAGTTTGTTACAAGAGGTCATAGCGTCAAAAGCATCTGTATTACCGTTATTTTTTCGATAATTCTCTCCGTTCTTAGATCAATTTGTAGAGATTTAAGAGGAGAACATTTCTGCATTACTAACTCGAAAATGCCAAATTTAGAGTTGTGACGGTCTTGCACGAAATGAGCGATATATTCTCTTAAATAAATTTCAAGAACTTCATGTTTAAATCACATAAAGCTCAGTGCTCTTTAAGGTTAAGTTGTATCGTACAGCCATTACTAAAGGTTGGCGAAATTTTACAGTATGTAATAAGTTAATAGGCTGTCAAATGACAAAATGTCAAAAATTGAGCTGTCATCAGGGACCGAAAATAACAGTTGTTTTGAAATGTTAAACCAAAAAAAGCATATAGAAGTAAATGTCGGAAAACTCATTCAAATACACCATATAGACCCTTATTAGTTTTTCTATGATAAAATATATTGATTTTTAAAATTTTTAATTTTATTTTTTCGATCAAAAATACAAGTTATTTTTTAATTTTAATTTTTTCGAACAATAATAACATTTATTTTTTGATTTTTATTTTTTTGAACAAAAATAACAGTTATTTTTTGATTTTAATTTTTTGGAGCAAAAATAACAGTTATTTTTTTGATTTTTATTTTTCTGAACAAAAATAAAAGTTGTACGTGTAATAATAATTTAGTTGATTTTATATATATATTTAAATGTGTGATCATCATTAGGATTTCCTATGCACATTAAAATAAATATTTAAAGTCATCTCAATTATTATAATATCGAGCCATAACCTCAAAAAAAGCTCAAGCGACAAAAACAAAATCTTACAGGAGAAGGTTTTTTTAATTATATTTCATAAAAATTTAGTATGAAAATTGGCGCTTAAACTAAAATTGTTCTTGCTATAAAATCGTAACGGTAACTTCTGTGACCATGAGATTTTAAGAGATAATGCAATTGTTGCCAATAAGTTAATATATTAAAAACAAGTTAGAGTGCAATATTCGGCTGTGCCGAATTTATGATACCCTCCACCGACAGGAGTGGGCTTTATATGATATATACATATGTATATATTATTAACTAAGCTTCACAAAAACGAACGTCAGCATTAAAATTGGTTGCGGTTTAGACCTGAATTAAATTATTGACCGACAATAAGAAAGTTTTATGCATTTCTTGTTAGAACTTTGAGCTGGCTTGAATAAAATATCATGATTCGTAACAGTTTTAGCCGAACTAAAATAATTTTTAGGAGGGTTATTTGTATTGGACCTATGGTAAATTTTGGACGAATCATCCCAAAATTCTGAAAACTGATTTCTGGTATTAAAAAAAATATATAAGAATAAATTTCAATACAGCAGTGTAATTAGTTTTAGCGTTAACAGTAAATATAAATTATTAGCTGTTTTTGTTTGGCTGTAGGTCCACGTAAATAAATAAAATAAAAAATAAAAATTCGTGATATTTTCGTTTTTTATATTTTTATTCTTTTCCCAATATTTCGGTAAGCATCGCTAACCATCTTCAGGGGTCTGAATAATATATATCGCAAAAGGTCAACTATAAAAAAACATACGTTAACAGTAAATTTCACAAATTTGCATGATATTTTTTCTGGCCATATGAATTTAAGTAAGAAATTTTACCGCAATATCTATATCTGTGATGGTTTTAGGGGAATTTAATTATTCACCAAAGTGGGCTTTATTTTGTTTTAGGCGTACTACACTGTTTTCCACGAGAAGGGTTTATATGGGGCCTATGGTCAATTATGGAACGATCTTCACGAAATTTAACAGTATGATTTTAAGTCGTATAAAACGAATTCGTGCAAAATTTTATGTCATTCCGTGCATTATTCCACCATTTATGTTAGTTTTTGTATCAAAATTATCAATTTTTTTAGGGTGGTGATTCCACATTTTGATTCATTGTTCTGAACCTACTGAACCGATGTTGCTGGATTTCAATCCCAAGCTGCTTAGGATAACTACAAGTAATTTGAGACAAAGTTTGTTCTTTTCTTTTGCGTTTTTCGAAAGTGAGCGTTTTTTTAACAGACGGACAGACAGACGGACAAGGCTAAATCGACTTAGAATTACTCAAGGAGCCAGAATATATCGCTCATTTCGTGCAAGACCGTCACAACTCAAAATTTGAAACTTTACAGGAGAGCCTTTTTAAGATTCCAACCTATTATTTCTCACCTTCTCTTTCACTTACATACAGTTATAAAATCAAATGTTTCTTTTTTGCTACAAAGAAAACAACATGTACAAGAGGAATGCCAAACACAAACTGAAATGTGACCTTATTGATGTTAATTGCTCAAGTTTGTTACGAGAGGTCATATCGTCACAAGCATCTGTATTGCCGTTATTTTTTCGATAATTCTCTCCGTTCTTAGATCAATTTGAAGAGATTTAAGAGAAGAACATTTCTGCATTACTAACTCGAAAATGCCAAATTTTGAGTTGTGACGGTCTTGCACGAAATGAGCGATATATACTTTATGGGGTCTTAGATGTATTATAAAAAAGTTTCACACGGAATGACAAACTTAGTATACCCTCATTCACCACAGTGGTGGTGGAAGGTATAAAAACGAAAATTGAAAATGTTGTCGCATAAGATTTTTTTGCGGTTATGGCTCGATATGCACAGTTTTTTAGAGAATAACTTTTATTTTTGCAAGAAAAAGTAAAAAATAACCGTTATATTTGTTCAAAAAATAAAAATAAGAAAATATCTGTTATTTTTGAACGAAAAAGCAAAAATCAAGAAATAACTGTTATAATTGTTAGAAAAAATAAAAATCAAAAAATAACTGTTATTTTTGTTCAAAAAAATAAAAATCAGAAAATAACTGTTATTATTGTTTAAAAATTTAAAAAAACAACTCTTTTTTTTGTTCAAAAAATAAATATTAAAAAAATAACTGTTATCATCTGATTTTTATGAAAAAAGGAATAACTGTTACGGTCCCTGGCTGTCATCCTTGGGAATTGGTTAAGGGAAATGAATAACGAATTTTAATTATGAAATTTTACTTTGAATTGGTGAAAATTTTACTGGATTACATCGTTAAATTCGAGCAGCTTTTTCTTTTAATCAAGCTTCTTCTGGTACAGATTCTTTATGGTCGTAATTGGCTAATGTTGAGATCAGTGGCGTGTGGTTTCGGCAAGACGGCGCCACGAGCCACACATCCGGCCAAACGATTCAGTTTTTGCATGCGAAATTACTGGCGATGTTAATTGGCCGCCTCGTTCTTGTAGTTTGACGCCGCTGGACCATTTTATCTGGGGCCATTTGAAAGACCGGGGTCACACCAACAAGACACAAACACCTGATGCTCTAAAATATTAAATTTGCCGATCTATTAACGAGATAAGCGAGGCTATGTTGCAAAAGTGGATCAAAATTTTTTTGAAAAGAGCGAACGCCTGCCGACTTGCTACAGGCAGTGATTTGCCCGACATCATAATCCATTATAAATTACCATATTTCTATCTTCTATCAATAAAACTGAATTTGTCAAAAAAAAGTGTGTGTTTTAAGCCAATTTACTTCCCAACCTAAAATTTGCCCACCATTTGTTTAACACCATGATCTAGATTAATTGTTCCGAAAAAAAGAGCAACCTTTGAAGTGCGTAATCTGATTTGAAAGGAATACTCATATCCAACGGTTAAAGTGTCTGAGGAAAAACATCGTACTGGTTCGACAGTCTAACCTTTGCTTTAAAAATTCATTACCACTAGACTCTTACATTTTCGCTTTTTAGAACGGAGTTACGTTGAAAAGAAAAGATCCACTTCAATATAACTTATAAGTCAAAATGATAGTGGAAAAAAATCCAAACTTATTTATTTATCTGATAAGTCCAATTTTATAGGAACTATCATTGCACCCTTAAATTTGACGACAATACTCATTAGAAAATTATTCAACTGAGTGCCACAACCATCGACAATTCTCTGAATGTAGCAGATCCTTCAGTTGTATCTCCTAAACTGCGGCAGCAATCGCAGAACTTGGCTTCTAGAGGCTGTGTATGTTTGGCTACAATATCTATTAATTACAGAAAGTTAACGGCCCAATATTTTCCTGGGTGCCCCTATGCCCTGGCACCAGTGTTGTCGTTTCGTAAGATTTATCCTTTTTTGCAAGTTTTTTGAGAAGAAACCACACCAAACAGTCAATTTTTATGGTTGTAACGGCGATTCGTTAACGGCTTGAGGATTGTCGGAGATGCAAATGCGCGTTATTGATGTAGCCATTTAACCAGCAATGAGATTCGTAAAATGGACAAAGTTCTCTATGAACTTAGAGAAGAGATTGGTTTTTTCATAGTAAATTTAAACAATTTGGGAGCGTTGTTCTACCGTTAAACGATTCATGATGGATCGCCAGACCTTACTAAACAGAAATGTTAACACAGTTGGATATTCTCAACTGCCAAGCCATAGTTATCGATATCGAAGAGCTAATGCAGCTAAAAAAACACCCAATATATGTTTGTCGTATAGAAGAATTGGATAAACTGTCGGTGCATAGATAATATATGTCTAATAGAATTACATTATCTAGACATTGTCTACAGGTAGCAGAATTTCTAAGCTCTAAGTATATCTCGTTTTTTAAAGTCCATAGTTTATTTTAACGACAACTTCACTTGAAAGGATTTCTAAAATAATACATATGTATATAGACTAAACTTCTTACATAAAAAAAAATCTTCTAAAAATCAATCGATCAAAATCTTATGCAACACCATCAAATCATTCACAAAGACATTGTTGACTCACTGATTTCATAGTCTATTTACATACATTTACATACATTTCTATTCATATTATCAGGCAAGTCATAGACATCTAGATTTTCGCAAAAAAAAACTTAAGCTTTTCTGCATACAACAACCTTTACATGCTGCAATTAATTTTATCAGAAAAATAACAACTTTTTACATGACCAGACATTCTACAGACAAGAATAAAGAGACAAATACAAAAAAAAAACATACCAGACACTTTTCCAGACACAAAACAAACGTAGAAGGACAAAGTAAAAACTGTTAAGTTTACAACATGTCATTATCATCATGTACAGCAGCATCATTAACATCAGCAATACCAATAAGCAATAGCAACAACAGTAGCAGTTTCAGCTCAAAAACATGGTCATCTACACGAAATCACACAAACACTCAGGCACTTACAGAAACGTCTTTAAACAGTCTGGTGCATGTGGCCTAGACGAGCCCTCTGATCATGCGCATAAAATACTTTTGCTTACCTTTTAGAGGTTTGGTTGCAGATTGTTTTTCTGCTTTTTTTTGTTGTTGTTGTTGTTTTTGTGCATTTTGTCTGGTTGTCTGGCTTTTGGCTGCTGCTTCTGTTGGCAGCAATTGCAGTTGTTGATTAGTGGTTTTATCTTGTTGTTGCTGCTGTTGACTACACATGGTTACAAGCAAACTGACATTTAATCATGTTTCCTGTCTGCTGCCTAAGAGGCAATTTAATTTTATCTGCACGAATGTAATTTAATTTTTATTTATTTTTTTTTTTTTTTTTTTTTGCTTATAGTTTTGCCAGGTTTTTAGATTTTGATTAAAATTTTTGGTAGTTTTCTATACCCTATTCCTTAGATGAGCAAAGCAGTATGAGTTTATGCTGTTGTTTGTTACGCATAGAAATATTGATTTACAGTAAAACTACTTATTACTTAGAATTCAGGCTGGCTGGTTGTATGTCCTAAAAAATCTTTTGCACAAAGTTTAAAATTTTAGATATAATTTGATAAAATATTTTGTCATAATGTGAATCCATGTTCCATTAATACACCTAGTCCCCATATACCTTGCCGGAATAAAGATTGTATTTCAATAAATCCCTAAAATATGTTGACACTGGTAAACAGAAATTATGTATAAACAAATTTTAAATTTTCTAAGTTTGAGACATATTTATGTATAAGGAAAATCCCTTTTACTGCCATAAATTTATATATATGGGCATTTCCATTAGAATGTCAACCACGAATCAAAAAATAAATACCCTTAAAACTTTTTTTAAATAAGGTAGAAAGTAAAAAAACACTTATCCTTTACTATGCAAAGGATTTTATAGCTTATTACACAGAAAAAATTAAAAATTGTCTCTTATCACCAAACTCATACCAAATTCATAAAATCAAGCAAACAAGTTGTTGTTTTTGCACCTATAACCAAAATTATTATATTGATTACTAATAATTGTAAAATTTTGAATAATTATTTTCTATAAATGATATTTTTAATTTCAATTAAAAAAATAATCAAAAACTTTTGCGTTTCAAACAAAGTGTTAATTGATTTAATTAAATAAAGCTCTGGTTTTGACAATTTCCAACAACAAATCTACAAGTTTAAAATTTTTTATAATAAACAAAAAAACAATTAAGACTTTTTGATATTTAATTAATATTTTAATAAAAAATTTATTTCAAAATAACTAAAAAGTTAACGTTAAATCAAAATTATATTTTAATTATCTTTCAAATAAAAATATAATTGAAATAATTATCACATTAATTAAATTGAAATACTTTTTAAACAATTTTTTTAATTGATAAAAAACTACTGATAATTTTTTCTCTGTACAATTTTTAAGGAGCAAAAAATAAAAGTTATCTCTTTGATTATCAAAGTTGTTTGTGGGAATAATATTATTTATTAAAAGATTTTGTTTGTTGTGCTTAATTCCCTCTTTAAATAATTGATAAAAAATACTGAAATTTATTGTTGGAGGATAAGCTGTTCCTATGCGCATTTCACTGGTTGCTTAGGCCAGATCATCAGGAAACGTTCTCCTAAATAATTTTAGAAAAGCCAAAGCTATCAGCAAACAAAACTACAGAGGGAATGAGAATTTTCACTTTTCTGAAGATTATATACAGATACTGATATACTTTAAAATTAATATTACAACAACAATGAACAAGATCCATGAGGAAAGACCAAATATATAGTTCGATTAGCGGTATATTTTTTTTTTAAACTATTCTAATGTCACGTACGTGGTGCAAAAACATTATTTGTCTATGTCATTTGTATTTGATCAGTCTCAGGTGTTTTAAAATAAAAGTTCAAAGCAAACTATTTGTTGCAAAAAAATATTGATCGGAATTTTTTTAACGCTTTGACTGTCCAATGTATCATATATGATGCACAAGTGTCATGATTGATACGCTTGCGCATCATTTGTGATACACAATTTGTCTTATTTCATTTAACAAAGTTTTGTTTGAACTTATGAAAAGTAAAGCTATTTAACGCTCTGGGCGTGTAGACAATGTTTTTTTTTCATATAAGACTGAATATTTGTATGGGAGAACACTGCAAATTTCCAGGATAAAATATTTTTTTTTTTTTTTTGCAAAGAAAATAAACTTTATTCACGTTGAAAAACGTTAAAAATATAACAAAAAATTAATAATAAAAATAAAACTATACACGCGTATTTGCTTCAGTGCTAAAACAATACCGAAAATCAAATAGATAGATAGTAAAAAATAAAAATGGCATGAATCGTATGCGATGCACAGAACGCTTCAGTAATAAATAGTTGAAATATTGGTCCGTGTATCATTTAGTATGCATGTCATTTTTACTAGATTATGTACGTGAACTTACGCTATAAAAAAATGTTGGTTCGGGGACAGTCAAAGGGTTAAATTGGTATAATAAAACTTGTATAAGCTTTTAAAGGTCGCCACGTACTATGTATATGTAAAAATGCAACTAAATGTATCAACTTATTATGTTGGTGTTAAGAAGATATCAGATTATAGGCCAATTAGTGTTTTAAATAATTGCTCTAAAATTCTAGAGGTTTTATTAAAGGATCAGTTACAAGAACACATTGACTTGGGTAATTATATAAATAGGTATCAATCTGGATTTAGGAAACACTATAATACTACAGGGCTGGTGCTTGATTTGGTTGAACAAATAAGAAGTAACTTAGAAAAAAGGAACAATTCCGTCTTTGTGTTCTTAGATTTTAGCAAGGCCTTTGACTCCATTAATCACATTATACTGTGCAACAAACTATTTAATCAATTTAATTTCGGCACATCGGCGTGTAAATTAATGTTTTCTTTTCTTGATGGCTGATGCCAATATGTTGAGCATAAGGGCAACGTATCGTCCACTTTAAGAAGTCACAGGGGTGTTCCCCAGGGGTCAATCTTAAGCCCTATACTATTTATGGCTTATGTGAATGATTTGTATCAGTAGATTCAATTCTGTAAGTTATACACATACGCTGATGACATACAAATACTAGCTGATGACAGGAGTATGGGAACTTCGTATTTACAGGACAATGTTAACCTTGAATTGCAGCGCATTGTTGATTGGTCCAGAGCGAATCTATTTAAATTGAATCCTGCGAAAACTCGAGCTATGTGGTTCGCTCAGAATGTGAATATACCTTGCCTAATTATGAATAATGAACAAATAGATTTTGTGTCATATTGTAAGTCTTTAGGCGTGTATATTGATAACGCGCTCAGTTTCGACATCCATATTAATCAAATAACATCTAGAGTAAATTACGTTGTGAGACGGTTGTATAGCGTGGGAATGTATTTGCCTCATTTGGTAGGGAGGCAAGTTGCTCTATCTCTATGTTTGTCAATATTCTTATACGGGTTAGAAATATTTTCGGGGGTATCACAACATAATATTTTAAAACTTAAACAAAGCTTCAATAGGGTTGTACGTTATATTTTTGGACTTTCTTTCAGGGATCAGAGCCATATGACTTACTACGTGGTTAAGGTACTGGGTTGTGACTTCGAAGATTTTATTAACTAAGGATTATGTTACAATTTTATAAAATATTTAAATTTGGGGCGCCCTCCTTTCTCCTTGAAAGATTTAGTTTTGGTCACTCTAACCGAACATACTCATTAGATTTTCCAAGATTTTCAACTCTTGCTATGAATAGATCTTTCGTTGTGCGTGTGATACGAATGTGGAATCTATTAGTTCCATATGAGGACCGCAGATTCAATATTTCATTACCAAGTTTTAAGAAAATGTTGATGTCTCAACTTAAGGGTGGAAAACGTTGTTTATTTCTACTACTTTCAGGTCTTTTAGTTTATTTTATTTTATCATTTTCAGTAATTGTGCAAATGGGGGGAGGTGTTTAACATACACTATAACTAGAATTAACAAATAAATA
Organism: Pollenia amentaria; assembly: GCA_943735925.1. Lineage (NCBI taxonomy): Eukaryota > Metazoa > Arthropoda > Insecta > Diptera > Polleniidae > Pollenia > Pollenia amentaria. The sequence goes on along the minus strand of OX031010.1, from coordinate 172,179,656 downwards.
ATAAAAAAAAAGGAAAAAGAAAAAAAAAATAAAAAATTTAAATTATATGTTAATACATACTTATATATAAAAATTATGTATGATCTTTTTATAAGCTAAACCAATTGTATCTTTCGGATTAATTAGGCCCAATGGGCTTGTGATCCAAAACGAATAAATAAAAGAAATGAAATGAAATTTATAAAATTTCTGGTTTTTGAATTATTCGATTAATCGATTAATTTCAAAATTTTATTCGTTTAATCGAATAGGTCAAAAATGCCAAGTATCGAATAATCGTTTAATCGAACAAAAAAAAAGCCGATTAATTGAACACCCTAGCCAATACGCATCAATATTTATTTCAGTTAAACTTTGTATATTAATGTTGAGTATATAAGTAATGTAATGCTTGAACACTTATACCTAAGAAGTGCTTGGAGGCAAAAAATTTAAAACTATTAAAGATAAATTTTATATTTCGTATTCTGAATGTTTAAATTGAATAAAGAGGAAAAAACGTCGTATAAATATCAAAATTACATTAAAGCTTTTTGTTTTTTAACTAATTGCAATTTGTTGCTACTATTTAATTTGTTTTTTCTGATACTTTTTAAAATTTTTATTATAGGAAGTATTTTTATTTTCTTTTTTTTAATGTATAACATACATACATACATACACGCATTTCTTTTTTACATTTTTGATTGTTGAATGAATTTTTTGTTTAAATGTTGTTCAAATTTTAAACATATAGACATAATAGAGTCAAACAAAAAAATGTTGTTGAATAAGCAAAAAATATCAAAATAATAAAATGTTTTTTTTAAGAAAGTGTCTGGGATTGTTTTTGACTCAATAAACAAAAACTGTTGAAAAGTCATTGACTCAAAAAAAAACTATATATATCGTCATATGATTTCATAAAAGGCCTAAGTTACATTGAACAAATTTTACAAGAGAAGCAAAAAATTTTCAAGAAATGTTTACTTTTAGCGGTAAATCATAATCGTTTAAAATGTCGATTTTGGATTTTTTGTAACTAAGGACTTTTTTGAATTCATATGACGATATGTCTGTAAATAAATTTCGCTGATTTGCATGAAAAATATCGTAAAACAAAAGTTATGATATTACACAGAAAAAAGTGTTTTATCAATTAAAAAAAATGGTTTAAAAAGTATTTAATTTTAATTAATGTGATAATTGAGTCAATTATTTTTTTAGTTGAAAGAAAATTAAAAATTTAATATTGATTTAATTAACATTTTAGTTGTTTTAAAATAATTTTTCAATTAAAATTTTAATTAAATAACAAAAAATCTTAATTGACTTTTTTCGTTTAAAAAAAATAATTTAAACATTTAAAAATTTAAATTGTTGTTGGGAATTTTCAATATTTATTTAAATAAATTAACACATTGTTTGAAAAGGCAAAGTTTTTTGAACACTTTTTTAATTAAAATTAAAAATATAATTTTTGAAAATATTTTTTCAAAATTTTAAAATTTTTAGTAATCAATATAATCATTTTGGTAATAGGTGCAATATCAACAACTTGTTTGCTTGATATTATGAATTTGGAATAAATTTGGTGATTGGAGACATTTAATAATTTTTTCTGTGTAGACTTTATAACTACAAAATACTAAAAATTGTAAAAATGTTAATAAACTTTAAAACATTTAAGAATAAGAATCTACTACGTATTTTAAGCAAGACGAACTACAGTACTCGGAGGTAGATCAGGATCGGTTATCAGCGTTGCCACTTACTGTATAGCGATAAAAAAAAATTTACAATTTTAAAATCGGCCAAATTGTTCCAAAAAATTTTTTCAATATGCTTTTTAATAATTTCGGATAAACATTTGTGTACATTTTTATTTCACTCATATTGCTAAGATAACAAACTCCAAAAAATTCTCTATTATAGCCTTTTAACATTTGTCAACATCTACCCTCAATTTGCGAAGATGTGGAAATGTTCCCATAAGAAATACATAGAGCTAAAAATCAACATCTTTACAAGATGTTCCCATCTCAGTGTATTCCATTCTACATCTTCCGATTATTTAAGTGTCATCACTAGAAAAGTGGCAATAAATTATATTGTTATTGTGGCAACACTAGCAAAATGGTGTTACCATTTGTCAACTTTTTATTTTTTCAGTCTTTTTTTTTATATTTTATTTGACAAAATGAATTCAAAATATATTTTGGTGTTTTCATTTAAAATTTTGGCGCTTTTGTAAAAAAAAGTATTTAAATAAAAAATATTTTTTTTTCAGAAATGGTGACATTTTTGATTGATAGTAGATGTTAAATGTTTCAAGTGTAAATGCATGTTTCAAATTTTCAACATCTTCCAGGCGTTCCTCCGAAATGCAAGTGTACAAAGTGTGTATAAGCATGCAAATGTGCGGCAAAAACTTCAATAAGAAGCTGGATAAGCTCTGAAAATAGAAGCGCGATGACGCTTCTTTAAAAAAACAATAACTACTTGTACTTTCAATGAGTAAAGATAGTAATGCAATATGTAGAAATAATGGAAATAAAGTTTTAATCATTGTTACATTTTGTATTCTCTATTGCGTTTTTTATCTCATACCATCTCTATAAGAAAAACAACTAGAATAGAAACAGAAAAATCTTACTCAGTTGCCAAAAAACTTAACTCTATTATTGTGTTCTTGTTTATTTTTATTTTGTTGTTGTAACTTTACACGTACAAAATTTGTTTGAAATCTTTTTTTTATTTTTTTTTGAGAGTTTCTACTTGAGTCTATTCCCTATGTCTTCTTCTTTCCATGTCCTGGATTTTAATTAAAACAACTTGCAACTAAATACTTTTCTCTCTTTCAATTTCAGCATTAATGATATCAGAAATCGCATTAGCAATGCCATACAAAATGTCAACTCCGAGGAGAATCAAGAACAGCATCCTCTGCATGAAATGGCCGCCTATCCTACTTGTAATTCCGAAACAACCGAATCTTCTTGGCTTCAGGACAACAATATAACAATACAGTTCTCTCAAACCTTATTCGAACAGAGAAAAGAATTAAATTTAGACTCTGCCATATTGCGACTTTACAAAGTCAACCCCAATAATAGCATCGAACAACAGGATACAGAAGCTGGCAAACAAGAAGATTCTCCTAAAAATAACGACGACGAAGCGGAGGGTGAAGAAACTACCAAGCTAAAGAGATGCGCTGAACCAAATATGGATGCTCAAATCCGCGTTACCGTTTCGATTGTGCAACAAATGCGTCGTAACAAACGTGGTGTTTATGGTAAATATGATTTGTAGAGAAAAGAAAGATGATTTAAATCTTGCTAAATTGGTTTCTTACCATTCTCCCTCTCATTCTCTCTTCATTCTCTGTTGCGCTTTATTGCTGCTCTTTTTTATTTTTACAAACGATTTAAAAATCTAGAACGAAAAAAGCGCATTTGCAACACTGTCATGATGAATGTTTCCCAAACTGGCTGGGTGGAAATTGATATTAAACGTGCCATTTATATTTGGGAGGAAACCGCCAAACAATTGCAACAAGCCCAACAAAATCGTTCTCCTGTCCTTGTGGGCTGGCTTATGATCGAAGTTCATGACGAGGAAGAGCAACCCTTGAAGCCGGGCTTGTTCTTTAAGCCCCCAAATTGTAATCAGGCAGGTATGTGTGTTGTTTGCCATTAATAACTAACATTAGTTTTTGACAAAAAAAAAAGACAAGTCACGATGAGAGATCCCTTAATAAACTATTTGTTTTAGGCAGGACTTTCAAGAGAAGATTTTTGTTACAATTTTGTATTTGGTTTATTTTTTATAAAAATGTTAAAAATCTCACAAATTCAAAAAAGGTTTTTAGTTTTGAATCAATTGGCACAAAAATTGTTGGTATCAGTCGTATTACTTTTTCTTGTGAACGAAGTAATCACCTCTTTCTTCAGCCCAATTTTTATTCAACATCAAAATTACAATCTTTGGAATGAAAAAACCAATCGCTGCCAAGGGTTTCGGAGAGACCATTTCCGCCAATAAATTCCCTAAGTTTAAGGCGCTAATATCTGCAGCACTTTTCTTTCTGAAGCAAAAATCTCAACAAACACTGAAGTTTAATTTCAAATTTAAATTTATTTGAAATTGAACTTTTTTCTCAAACCACAAAAGTTTAAAAATGATTTGAAAATCGTTTAAAAGCATAACATTCTTAACAAAAACAGGAAATCATTTTCTAAAAGAGATATGCATTAATTTTTAACTTGGTTTCAAATTCTCAAATGTTTTTCAAATGTGAATTTTAATACAAGGTGCAACATGAAAAAAAAATATATATTTTTTTAATTTAAATTATTTTTTTTTTAATAGACTTTCAGTCAGTGTTCTAAAATAAATATTTAATATCGCTCTTTAGAGTTCGGTTCAGTAGATTTGTAGAAAACACAAGCGCTAATAGTGTCTTTGTAGTAAATCATTAAAAAAATAACGTTTCCCTGTTTGTGATCTTCGAACACAAAAATAATACTGTACTTATCCAACTCAACAAAAAGATGAGAACAAAAAATTCCGTTCTGGTTTTTTTTAACCACAAACTTCGTTGTGTTTGGTTTAACCCATTAATGCTCGTTCGTTACAGCAAGTTACAGCCGTACCTAAACAAGAGCGGAAGGCGAAACGTTTTCTTCCGCGTAGCTTTTACGCTGATATGCCATACCTAAACAAGAGCGTCAGCGTTGTGTCACAAACAGTAGTGTTACCTTACGTGCTAACTGAAACCCTCATAAAAGAAATAAGAATGGGAATTAAAGCCGCTAGTTTGACTTAAAAATAGATAATTTGCCATTATTTATTATCATACGATAAAAACAGGCTTGTCCAAACCACAAATGTAGCAACCCTGCTTATTTTAACGCGCTGTCAAAATCGGATTTTCCAATCTGCAAAGCGTTGTCGCCGCGCTATTTAGGAATGCTTCATACAAATTGTATGGGCATGAAGATTCTTGACAGCTAGAAAACGCGTTACGCTCTTGTTTAGGTATGGCTGTTAGGTATATTGACAATGTTTAGCTGGAAGATACGAGATTGTTTCTAAATAAATTTAATTTATTTCAACTATTTGCGCAAGAATATTATCCTTAAATTTTAGAAAAATAAATATCCCATTTTATTGAAAAACTGTTAATTTAAAAATTAAAAAAATAATTTTTGTTTTGTAAACAAAAACATGAAACAGATGCACAGACAGGTATTTGGCCCTAAAAGTCGCTCAGAAATATTTTTTTCATTTATAATTTTATATTAGTATTTTATTGAATTAAAAGGTAGGTTAGTCTTTCTCATTCCTGTCAGAAGAGGGTCTGATGTCAAAAGCAACCTGTTAAGCACATCTTGATTGCATTCTATTCTTAAAAATTGTCTAGAATGATCCAGCCTGTATATCCGAACATGTTTATAACGGGCTTCTGCCGCTTCTTCGGAGAGTTGACCGATTGGCTGAATCACCTCCCTTATTACGGCTGGTCCATGGCGCAACAAATTGTGCAATGTCGGTGACATAGGGTGAAATTAATAAAGGGAAATATACAATTCAGCATTTTCTTTACAGTAAGCCTCAAACTTTTCTGTGTTAATTTTAATACCACAGCACATGGCAGCTAGTATTATTTTTAACCGGTAGATTAAATTATTGTCAATCCCAGTTATCTCTGCTGATCTTTCGTATTCTTTAGTGTTGCCGAAATTCGCCTTAGGTATGTACACCAATAAGCCCAGTTGCTGTCGAAATTTTGGTTGTATTTCCTTTATTTGGTTTGCCACCAGATCCTACTCCTCGGCAAACAGTCGAGCGTTCCACTTCCTTACTGGCAATTTGTATGCAATATGTAGGATGCTCTCAAAAAATCTAATTCGAGCGTGCAGCAACGACAGTCCAAACCTCATATTTTCTGTATTGCACGGCCTCTCCTTTGTAATGTCGTTAAATATTTTATGCTTGACGGATATGTCGTCAATCTTGGTCTTGTTGAGTTCTTCAATTTGATTTTCAATGTACACAATTTCATCATTGGTCACATCAGTTGGTTCCTTAATGAATCTAAGCCGAATCGGTCTGCAATAACGTGGCGAAGAAGGGGTTGGGTTTGTCACATTATTTTTCTTTCCTTTCCGTACACCAATTGTAGTGGAACAACAGAACTCTGAAATATGTTGGCGTCTGAATCTGTCTCATTCTCAAACTTCATTTTGTGCTGAGTTTGTTGTGACCTACACAACCCCATTTGCTTATCAGCACGAATGATTATTTTTTCGCTGTAATTGTTTCAGCACCTCCTCGCCAAGATGTAACAAGAGTCGTATGATCTATCAAATTTTGCACCCTGACTTCAGCTCAAGTTTCAGTAATGCGGTGAATTTCAGGATGGCATTCCTTCTTCAGTTTTTGTAGAATGGAATAACAAGGGTAAAACCCTGGATTTGAGTCTCTTACAACATCATATTGTGCCGGCGTGAGTCTCGCTTTAGCGTACATGAACAATGCACGTACCAATTTTGTTGAGACTTCTTTGTCTTTATCAGCGGTACTTTCCTTAACGGCTGCAGCATATGTTGGCATTTTATTGAAATTCTTGATTAACCTAGTTTTCAAAGCTAAACAAATCGCTAAAAAAAATTAGGGGTGGATTGGGGCTGTTTTTTGCTTTTTAAATTTTTGGAGGGTCTATTCTACAAAATACTATCAAACTTTAAGCTCAGAAATGAACAGAAATAGTTTTAAACCTGTGTGATATGTGAAGATGTGTGTTTTTTTTTGCATTTGTAGAGCTTAACCCTTAAGGGCAAAAAAAAAAACTAGTAAATAATTAGAATCAATGTAAAACTTTAGTTTTAGATAGATCACTTATCTGATTGTACGCAATTCATGATAGAAACTAACAAAAAATCCACTATATCACCAAAAAATGAATATTTGACGACAGTTAAGTTTTGAGCGTATTGAACAATCACACGAACACGTTTGGCGAACAGTAACTTCCGACTGACTTCATGCAGCTGGTGAAAGGCTCAAGCGCGCCATGTTGGTTCTATTGTTTGGAGGGGTTACCTGACTTTTGAAAAATAACAGTAAAAAGGGTGTAGTGCTATTATAAAAAAAATTCATTTTGGGCGGCTTTTTGGGTCAAAAACCTGTCTGTGAGAAGGTTGAATAATTCTTGCTAGTAAAAATTTTACTATCAGAAATTTTCAACAAATTATTTGTCTCTCAAATTTTTATGCTCTTTTTCCACACTCTCCTTGCAAGTGGTTCGAGTACGTGAAAAAGCAAAAAAATTTCTGTAATGAACACACCTATTATCAGCTTGCATTCAAATGTTAAAATAAATCAATTGAAAATGCTTTGAGAATTGTGCTTGACATCATGAGATAAGTCATTTCATATCAAAGGTTTGACTTCGTATTTTTGGTATAAACCTTTTATAAACTAAAGTTTGGCCGTATCAGTTCAAAAAAAAGTGTATTGTTTTGAGAACAACAATGGGCACGTTCATAAGGCGTAACTGTTGTGTAACCGTTTAGTGTTTGTCTTAAAAACGCATAGTTGAGCACTAACGCTCAACACAACAGTTGGGTATTTGAGGCCATTTATTCCATCATAAAATTTTGTTACCTACCTAAAGTCAACATGTTGTGCTCAACCTCAAGCTTTATTTTTTTTTCAATTGTTTATGTTTATCAGCTGTTAATTTTGCATTATACTCATAATGCCGTTTCTAAGACGAAAATATTCGGCTCAACAGTTGTCAACAGTTTTCTAGCAGTTGAGCTCAACAGCTACGTCTTATGAACGTACCCAATGTCTAAGATTTCAACGCCTGCTTAAACGAATAAAAAATATTTCTGTTTTCAATTCTGCCAAAATATCAGTTTCCCTTGAAAGTGGCTGAAAAGTTTCAGTTTACTTTAAGAGTATGATGTAATATTATAAAGTAATTACTTTAATAAAAAATGTAAACGATTGTTAAGAGATATCGTTAATATCAATTGCTTGAAATAAAAATTACTTAACAAAAATTGTACAACACTTGAAATTTAAATCCAATTTGCGTTCTTTTCTTTTACAATTAATTGCGCCTAACTTCCAATATGTTGTTGGCAACCAAAATATTAATCAAATATTTCCAAAAATTCTGAATATTTCTAAAAGTTTTGCTGACTTGTCAGACAGTGGGCAATGCGTTTTCGTTTGCCAAAACAAATGTCTACTTAAATATCAATTTTTTTTTTGTTATTGCAATGTTTGAAGGTTTAAATTAAAAAAAAAAAAATACGTCTGGTTATTTTTGGGTTTTTAAAAAAAAAATTTAAAAAAGGTAAATAAATTAAAGTGTAAATAAATAAAATTTAGTTTCTTATCATAAACACCAACTAAACGTGATTTAATTGTTGCTTAATTTTTGTGTTTCAATTTTTAAACGAAAGTTTCAAATTTCTTTAGAACATTTTTTAGCTACGGTTTTTTTTTTTTGCAGTCAGTGTCCCTGAAACAAATTGTTGACCCTTAAGATTTTGTTTTTTACATTTTGTAAACAGTTTTTTGTTAAACATTTGTGTTACGTTTTAGCATCTAATTTCGTTTGAAACAGTTCCAGTTCTTTTCGCTTTAAGCTCTCGTATATCGGAAAAAAGCTTCAAATTTTCAAAAGCTCAGGTTATAGCAAAAGTTCCCACCAGTACTATAATTTATAAAATTTTTTAACACGATACTTTAGATAAAAGTGAGATTTTTTAAAAGATTGTACTATAATTATTTTGTCTTAAGCTTGAAATCTTTAATCTTGAAAGTTCTAAAATAGTTCAATTACAATACTTTGTAATAATAACAAAATAATTAAAGGAATTTATTTACAAAAATGGTAAGACAATTCTAAAAACGAGCTTTAATATTCTTATACAAATTATTAACTAATAAAAACGATGACATTTTTTGTTTTACGGTTGTATTTAAAAATATTCTTATTACGCTTTTTATACTTGAACTATAATTTAAGTATAAAAATCTTAGAGCGTTTTTTTTTTTTTTTTGGAAATCTCTTCTTTAAGGGTACTTTACACTATCACACAAGTCTTACGTAGTTTGAGGAAAATTCAACCCTGTCATGGTACGAGGGCGGATCAATAAGTCCGTGACTTTTCGAACTTCCCTCGTAGTTATATGAAATGCAACACTGCTCCCATCAAGTACCACCTGTTAATAGACTACTGCACTTAGTCCAACGTTTCTCCAATTTGTGTATCCCAAAACTTGACTTGATGGGAGCAGTGTTGCATTTCATATACCTACGAGGGAAGTTCGAAAAGTCACGGACTCATTGATCCGCCCTCGTATGTTGTTATGGTTTTTGTTTTAAATTTTCAAACAATAATTATTTCAGAGATCCATTTTTGTCCAAATACGTAAGACTTGTGTGATAGTGTAAAGTACTCTTTATTTCATTTAATTAAATATTTTTTTTTTATGAAAAAATTTTAAAGGGTGGGAAAAGTTGTTTGGAAAAAAATGCGATAGATCCTAGAGGAAGTTTACGCGGTGTCTTTTCAGACATGTCTAACAAACACGTTTGTTTTGTTTGTTGGCTTTCGGCTTAGAGAAGAAAGAGGGGTTGTCAAACAGACAAAAAACGAGTTTTCATGTCTGTTTTTTATGAAAATTCATGTTTTTTAATTCGTATTATTTTTAGACAATTAGACATAAAAACAGACATGTTTGGAAAGACATCGTAAAAAGCCAATGGGTTTCTGGTAGCATGTTCAAAAGAGAATGAGTAAAACAGACATGTATGAAAAGACAACGTGTAAATGCCCCCTTAGAAATTTCGAAAATAATTTTGAAATAATATTATTTCTAATAACTATAAATTTCTAAAGTAATATAATAATGATGTATGTATGTGTGTATGTAAAAACTTAACTAAAACTTAACAGGACCCAAACTTTAACTGAACTAAAGCAGAATCAAATTCGAACGGAACTAAAACTGAACCAAACTAAAACTTAGCTAGAAGGGAACATAAATTTAACTAGAACTGAACTAGAACTGTACTAGATCTGTACTAGAACTGAACTAGAACTGAACTAGAACCGAAATAGAGCTGAACTAGAACTGAAGTAGAACTGAACTAGAACTGAACTAGAACTGAACTAGAACTGAACTAGAACTGAACTAGAACTGAACTAGAACTGAACTATAACTGAACTATAACTGAACTAGAACTGAACTAGAACTGAACTAGAACTGAACTAGAAATGAACTAGACCTGAACTTGAACTGAACTAGAACTGAACTAGAAATGAACTAAAACTGAACTATCACTGAGCTTGAACTGACTAGAACTGAACTAGAACTGATCTAGAACTGAACTAGAACTGAACTAGAACTGAACTAGAACTGAACTAGAACTGAACTGGAACTGAACTGGAACTGAACTAGAGCTGAACTAGAACTAAACTAGAACTAAACTAGAACTGAACTAGAAGAGATAGAACTAGAAATGAACTAGAACTGTACTAGAACTGAACTAGAATTGAACTAGAACTGAACCAGAACTGAACTAGAACTGAACTATCACTGAGCTTGAACTGACTAGAGCTGAACTAGAACTGAACTGGAACTGAACGAGAGCTGAACTAGAACTGAACTAGAACTAAACTAGAACTGAACTAGAACAGATAGAACTGAAATAGAACTAAACTCGAACTTAACTGGAACTAAAGCAGTACAGAAAATTTTCTAAAATCATTTTCCCTTTGACCGCACGGTAGCCGCTAGTAATGTTATGAATATCAATTTTTAATATCGCAAATAAGAATACGAATAAGCCGCACTCGATATTTTTAATTTAGGGCGAGTTCCAAAACGTCAATTGCAAGGCAACACGCTTTTTTAAATGCATTCTAAAATAAACCGTATAGAATATTACAAGGTTATATGTCCCAAAGTGCACCAAAAATTGTCATCCATGTGCATCGTAAAACCTGATGATACATTTTTGACTTTCACTGCAAAGTATTATGAGGTTTTGAAACTTTAATTGAAAAAAAAAACTCCCGTTTGCGCCAAAAATATATTCAAAAAAATTTTCACACTACTAAATGTATTTAACATTATTATGACATTCCGATAACTGAATTTTTAATGATTAATTTCGCACCTACATGCCGATATATTTTAAATACCAAAAAATCTGTCGTCACAAAATCAATTTCATCTCCCCAAGTCTTTTACTGCGACTACTATCATGCCCTCAATAGACGGACGTGTAAACATTAAAGGATCGTCTTAGAATTTCACAAGGACCCAAAATATAAACTTAATAAGGTATTCGGTGATTAGGTGAAAGATTGGACCCATTTGGCCCATTTTCAATAGGAAACGAATCGGTCGTCCAAACATCAAATTCGTCTTCCTTAGTCTTTCAGTGCGACCTCTATCGAGTTTTCAATTGAAGGACGGACATGGCTAGATCGACTTAGAATTACCACCCAGAGTATCATTGGGCCGCCGAGTGATTATTTCGATGTGTTGCAAACAAAATCAATATACCCATCTTCTTTTTGGTGGTGGGTATAAAAGCTTAAATAAAGTTGCTAGTTAGTGCCTTTATTGCAACCAAAACTTAGCAAGAATAACTTATATTTGGAATTAATTAGCTAAAATATTAATTTGGGTAAAAATATTTAAATTTTCCATTTTCAAACCCACTCAACATTAAAGAATTCCTAAGCCTGACTCTTTTGACAGAGACTATAAATAAATGAGTAGTAAAATCCAATTTTTGGTACAAATTCCCATTTAAAACTTTCATTTAGAATTAGTAAAAAATAATTTAATTCAATTTGTAGTAGATGAAATTTAAAAAAAAAGCATTCTAAATGAATTTTACATTTTAAAGAGAATAAATGAAAAAATATGGAAATTCTTACAAATTGAAATCGTTCTAAGGAATTTAACATTTCAAAGAATGAATTCGTCATATGAATTTTTAGAAGAAACCCTTTAGGAATTAAGCAAATAATTAATTCTGTAGGAATTAAATTGGGGAATAAGTATTGATGAAGTATTTAATTCTCATTCGTAATGAGAGTTTAATAATTTATTGTTTTTACTTTTTATTTAAACTAACAAATTATAAATATTACTATTTAAAATTTTTTTGTTACATTTAATTTTGCTTATGAGAATGTTTTTTAAAAAAGCTTTAAAAATTCAGAAGCATGTTTTTTCTTTTAATTAATTATAGTTTTGACAAAAATGTTTTTTTACTTTTTATTTAAAACTAATATTTTTAATCAGCTTTGGCTGTTAAGCGCTTAAGTCAGTGTTGTGTTTTTGTGTCTTGTTGAAAGAAATGTATTTTTAAGAAAGGCTTTTTAATTAGTTTTTATGTTTGGCTTTAATAATTGTGCAAAACGTACCACCCCAAATGAACTTAAATTAATATTGGCATATTTGTTTAAATTACAGATATTGCAATCCCATGGAATTACTACAGACCGGACACGTCTATGCCTTCATTTGCAACGCACGAAGTGCCAAGGTAAGAATTTTTTTTAATTATTTTTTTATTGTTTTCTCCAAGTGTATATAAGCATTTAAACAGCCTTAAGGTAGGCAACACTTGTTTAATATATTAAGAAAATTGAACCTGCATAAATAAAGAATTAGAATTAAAGAATTAAGAAATGTTGCCACATGATTTCAATGACTCAACTTAATAAGTTGGTTGCGTTTTTATTTTCAGGTACCCAAGATTAGACGTCAAAATGATTGGTTACGCCTCATTTGCACCCATCAATCAGAAGCACAACAAGGACGAAGAAGGAATGTATGCTAATCTTAAACGTCAAGTTTTTAATATGACCTATGAATTACACGATACCGAATCGACCACATATTTAACACCAACTGCCGACAATCATTTAGATCCCAGCGGCAATACAGCCTCCATAACCGAGGAAAATGAAATACAGCAACAATTACAACGAGAACATTTTCAACACAAGAGACACTTGAATTTACAACAGCTTAAAGAACTATTTGAAGAGGAAGAACAAAAAAAGCTTAACAAGGAGGATGATTTACAGGAAATAAAAGAACAACAGCATAAGCACAAACATCATAGACATCATCGTCACAATCATTATCATAATGCCCATTATCATATTAAGAGTAATAATGACAATTATGACGTTTCTGTTGCACCAATACAAGAAAGTAATGAACAACAACAGCAGCATGATGCAAAACTTTTGCAACATATTGCTCATAAATTGCAGCAGGAACAGAGACAACTGCATCTTTTGCATGAACAGCAGCAGCGAGCAGCAACATTTAATATTTAAATTGAACTCTAAATGAAATAGAAACATTTCCAGAATACAACATATCTCAGTAAGATAAATTTAGTCACTTTAGAATAGAAAGCACATTTTTTCATTCCATAAAACATGTCATGCATAAATCCATTTAAATTTTTTGGTAGCCCACACCCAGAAAAAAAACATTTTTCATTATGGTAATACCTGCAACAAAACTATTTTTAACTAAAAATTTTAAACATATTATGGTAAATTGAAGCATATTATTGTCACCGGCAACTATATTTTAGTTAAATTATTCCTCCATCAAGAAGCCACAATCATATTATGATGGCATCCGAACATGTTATAGTTAATAATAACACAATTATGTTTAACTCTTATAATAGAAGGTTTTTTTTTCAACCATAGCATGTTTCTCTTAGAAAAGAGGAAAATACTAGTGTTAATTTATAAATAAAATATTGTCATGTTTAACCATAACATGTTAATAGGCACCCGTTATATGGTTGTGGCTTCGTTACGGAGGACTAATTTAACCATAATATGTTTAAACTTTTTCGTTAAAATTAGTTTTGTTGGATGTGACTACATTGAAAACATATTTCTCTGTGTGCAGTTTTCTCTTTCCCTCTCTCTTTGATATTATTTCTGAGACGTACAAAACTAAATTTTAATTTTTTTTTTTTTAATTTCATTGTGCAACAGCAAAATGGAGTTCGAAACAAAATACAAAGTTGGTAAAAATACTTTTTAGACACGGATTTTACATGTGGTACTAATTGTGGGCCATATCGGTCATTGATTCCTCATAGTTCCGATTAAAATGTATTTCCTGAGTGCCCGCATTGCCTGATTCAGGTTACATACAACGCGTTAAGGCTAGTACTCTGTTCAAACTCGCGAAAAATGTTGAGCAACATTAATTATTTCACACGAAAATTTTGACATGTATCAATATTATCTATTTTGCGACTTTTTAAAACTCCAGGTTTTTATTAGTTGCATGTATACAACATTGTTTTGCGAAGGGTAACAAAAATCATGTTTTTTCTAATTGTCATTAAAAAAAGTAAAACGATATTATTTTTATAATTTCCCAAAACAAAAAAAAAAAAATAAATTTATTATTTTCTAAATTTTTTTTGTGAAACGCCTGTTATAAATACCAATTTACAAATACAAAATAAAAATTACAAAATATGATAAGCTGTTCCTTCAAATTCCGTGCAAAATAATATGAGCTGCACTTGTTTCGCACGGAAAATAAAAATGTTGCTAGAAACATTTCGAATGTTTTTCGTAGTAAAAATAGAGCACAACTCTATCAACATTTTTTTCATTTGTATTTCACAGGAATTTTTTTATATTGAGCTTGACAACATTTCGCACGAAATACTGAACTGAGAACCAGGCTTTATATGCGGCATCATCAAAGTAAATATAAAATTTTATTTCTTAAAATCAGCTGATTTGTTCGAATGCTGCTTGTGAGACGAAACCGATTTAAAAATCGCTCGAAATTCAACACAACTTTTAAAAACTGTTGTTGCTCATCACATACCGGTTTATGTCACCTACCTCCCATTAAAACTTGCTCCGGAAAAAAGTTTTGAAAATTTTGAGTTTATGCTGGATAATTTAAGAGTTACCCCGATCCGACTATTCAATCCGCAGTAGTATTCTCAGGAATATTTACTGTCACCCAAATCAACTGCATTCATTCAAAATCCACATAATCAATGCATGAGCCTCCATTATAGTTTTTGGTTCTAATTTCAAATGAAATGTAATGGTGACCCAATTGAAGTCTGCAATAGACTAGATAAAGTATATACCTCCCAATTTTAAAGTTGCAACAGTTTAACTATAACAAGGTTTTAGTCATTATAACAATCTCATATTAGCGGAGTTCAGTGTTAAATGCAAATGGTCTTGCGAAAGAGCAAATGAAAAATTTCATACAGGCCTGTTCTGAAAATCACTTTTATTCAAATCACATGTGCCTTTTAAAATCACCCGTTTGATATTTTTGTGTTCCGTTTTTGTATGCTTTGGCTAGATTATCAACTGAGGAAAGCTTACCGAGAAACATAAAAACGAAATGTTTTTCAGAACACCACAAAATCACACGCGTGATTTTAAAAGCACGTGATTTAAAATCACATGATTTACAGAACATGCCCGATAGCTTTTTGTTTAATCAAACAACAAAATACACAGAGTTTCCGTTAGATTTTATAAAAAAGCTACGGAATTTTACATGTTTTCTTTCGCAAGACCATTCGCACAAAACATTGAACTCCGCTATTGTAACAATAATATCACTGGAGATGGAATCAAAACTGCCGATTCAGGGCAAGACAAATACAAATTATAGTGTTGTCTAATACAAACGTTTCTAAGAATCTTAAATAAGTATAAATAAAAAAATTAAGGCTAGTTTACTTAAATATCGGTTGAAAACGAGTTCGACTCTTGATCCGATATGAAATCCATGATTTAAATTAAATCCTCTCTCCTACACATACACGCACTCAAACATTCTATCTCCTTTTCTCTCTATCTCATTGAGATTATTATTAATTAACTTATTATTAACTACCCAGAAATTTATTTTCAGAACTTTCCACAAATTTTGTAGACCGTAGTTATAAAAGTTGAAATAAAAAATCATAAAGAATTAAAAAAAAAAAAGAAATTAAGAAAAAGAAAAAAAAATATATATTAAACCTTGCTGCATTTCCTGTGATTGTTTATAATTTTTTGTGTATTTTATATGTGGTTGATTCTATAATTATTATTATTATTATTATTACGATTATCTATAATTAAAACCTAATATATAATTAAATATTTAATATTAACATTAATCATACGTAAAATAACTAAAATATTTTAATTATTTATTCTTAAAAAAAACTTACCTACTGCCTGTTTTTTTGAAAACGAAAGCAAAACTTCGTGTGAGAAATCATTTTGAAAACAACAATAAAATACGAAAATTTCTTTTTGTTTTCAATATAATTTCTCACACGAAATTTTATTTTCATTTTCTAAAATGAGGCAACCAAGGCGAATTCATTACAGGTGATCCTAAAAGCCCTGCTGATAACTTTGTTTCTCTAGCTTTATAATTGTTGGATGTTAAAATTTTGTTTATTATCTTTGTTTCTGTTTTCATTTGTTTTTGTTTTTGACATTGTACAATGATTTTACAAAAACAAATTGCTTGTGGTTTTTGTACGAGTTGTACTTGTTGTACTACCGAGATTACCTGGATTGAATTCAAGTTTCTAGATTTTCCTCATTTAAGTTTAAGTCGATTTCTGTCTTTGTTGTAAATATAATTTAATTTATCGATCTATATATATTTTTAATGAAAGTATTTTAAAATATTGTGTTAATTTTATTTTATATTTTTTTTTTTTTTTTTTTTAATAATTATTTGATAAGTAAAATTACAAGAGCCCAGCTTATAATTTACTTAATTATTTAATAAGTGTTAGATTTTTAAGCAAAAATTTTTGTCATAAGATTAAAATCTGCAAAACTCATAAATATAGAAAATATTTCATCAAAATTAAAATAAAATGGAGACTTTTAAATATCTAACACCAGTGTTACCACCAACAAAATGTAAAATTACACATGAGATGAAGCAAGATATTAAACTAACGTTTAATTTCACTATGCAGCACATAAAATGCAATATCTTTCTCGTGGGGAATTCCTCGACCTATCGAAACTAACAAAACCATATTATGGTTTTGCCAGTCTAGGTGCCGTTAGGATTTTATGGCCTTATGTATGTATAGTTTGTCAAAAACTTTACTTTCCACAGAAAAAAATAGAAATGTTCTCTAACACCGTCCGACACTCAATATTAGACACGAACCGGATGACATAAGTCTGAAACTAGAGATTAAATGGAGCAAAACTGCGTCCACAGTCTTTTATTTCGTGATCCTGTTTCCTTTTACAAGGACTTCAAAATTTCAAAGGACTACATTTTTAAAAAAATGTTTTAAAATACTTCTGCTCATCCTACTATGTTATTATTCTTTTGGGATTAGAAGATGTCAAAAATGTCCTTTCAAATTTTTATCCTTTAATGTCCTTTTAGATTTCCAAAATTTTTTTTTAAAACAAATAGTGCGTTGAAGGACCAAATATTGAATAGCACATACCAAAATTTCAACCTTCTAGCTTTACTACTTAAGTGTAAAATAATACTTTAAATTTGCATTATTTTATTTTTTATATTTTATTTTAAAATTTCATTCGAAAAAAAAATAGTACTTAGATTATTTGGTACCTAACATATTTTTTCGTGGGTTCTGAAATAGTTGCCGCTTTATAAAAAAATTCAACTAGAATTGCTTAAATAAATTATAATTTTTCGTCAACGTAATAGTTTTTGCAAACGCGTTTAAATATGAAGTGCCCAAACCGTAATAAGTTTTGTGTTGTGTGTGGATTATTTGTACCATTTAATAAATCGCGAAATATAACAAAAACCTTTGTAAAAAGGTACGAAGAATACTTTTTGATAAACTTAGCTCTAAGATTGTGGTATGTGCCTGAAATTGTATGTAACTATTGCTACGCTGGTGTACTACGATCAAAGGTCACAGGTAAAACTCGCAATGCAATGAAATACGAGTATCCAGTGGTATGGTTAAGGCCTGTAGTCACTATCCTATTTAGTCGCACGATATGTCAAAAAAATCGTGTGTGCTCATAATGTATGACAGTGTGGCTTAAAAATTAATTGAGTGACAGATTTTTTTGACAAGTCTGTCCGACTTGGAAATGTTTTAAAAATTTTCATAAAATGATAGATTATATGCGATCAGAGTTGCATTTTCTTGTAAAGTAGATGAGTCATTTCAGTTTGCATCTTTTTTGTGGGATAGTGTGGCATTGACAGCAGATTTTGCAGACATTTTTTTTATGTCGGATAGAATTCCGTCAGATTTTCGTGTGAATGAATCGTACGATTATGTAGGATAGTGAATACCGGCCTTTACACCGCAGTGAACATTCTGCAGAATGTTGTTATTTTTGTCAGTCGTATCCGCGTATTATGAAGGTTAAATATAATAGGCGAGAAGGTATAAACTACTATAGTTCCGAGTCCATGAAGCCTGCAGTATTACGTTCAGCAATAAATCCCAACTCACCGTCTGAAGAACTTCTACAAGCTCCAGAAATCATTGAAGAGAATTACATTGTTACGATACACATGTTGAGGAATGTTCTATATATCAACCAGCAGAAAGCGAGTTGGGGTATGCTGAACCACATTTTGTAACTCAGACCGACTTTGACGATCTTATCAGAGATATGAATGTATCTAAAGAAGAGGCCGAACTTTTGGCATCACGCTTGCAGCAGTGGAAACCAGTTTGTTCTGATTTCTATGTCACATCTTCGCGAAAGCGTTTAAAAGTTAGCTCATTCGATCAATGTTTTAAGATAGATGAGGAAACTGGTATTACATATGCAACTGACATACAGCACCTCTTTGATACAATTGGATACAATTACGATCCTGCCGAATGGAGACTTTTTATAGATGGATCCGTTAAATCTTAAAGGAGTATTATTACATAATGGCTACGTGTACCCGTCAGTGCCCATTATTTATGGTACAGATATTAAAGAAACTTATGAAAATATGAAAGTTATTCTTAAGTTAATAAAGTACGATGCACATCGTTGGTTGATTTGTTGTGACCTTAAAGTGGTGGCTATTCTCATGGGAATAAAAAATGGATTTTCTAAACATCAGTGCTCTTTATGTCTTTGAGAAGGTCGACGACGTGATTTGCATTATACCGACCATAAATGGCCGTATCGCCTAAGTCATCAGCTTGGGATCAATAACGTAAATCAAATGCCACTTGTTCCATCATCTAAGATACTTCTCCCTCCCCTGCACATTAAATTGGGTTTGATACGTAATTTTGTTCGGGCACTTGATAGTGATGGTTCAGCAATGGAATATTTGAAAACAGTTTCTCCAAAGCTAAGTACTGCAAAAATCGAGGCTGGTAGATTAAATGTTCACAATGGGTTAGTTTTATTAAAGTTTTATATTTTAAGGTTTATTTTATGGACCACAGTTAAAAAAAATTAATGAAGTCGAAAGAGTTTCCCGATTTATTAACGACGGTGGAAAAGGCAGCGTGGAATAGTTTGGAAGATGTAATAAATAAATTTTTGGGCGATAATAAATCTGTAGATTATGAAGCTATTGTTAAGGAACTAGTGAATAGTTATGGAATAATGGGAGTCAATATGTCACTTAAAAGTAATTTTTTGGATAGCCACCTGCATTTTTTCCCCAGTAGTTTAGGAGACTTTAGTGATGAACACGGGGAGAGATTCCATCAAGATCTCACCGTAATTGAAAATCGGTACCGTGGAAAAAATACCGCCCATATGCTGGCCGAATACTGTTGGTCAATTTGTCGTGATACTACTGGTCTACATAAACGACAAACCAAAAACATGCACTTTTCTAAATAAACCTTTTTTGTATATAAATAAACATTTTTTTAATATTTTAATTTGAACTTTATATATATTTTTTTAAAAGGAATTTATTGGCAATCTTAAAGGATATTAAAGGATAAATATTTTAAAGGACATTTTTGATCCTGACAGGATAAAATAAAAATAACACAAAATATTTTACAACTCTTCTTGTTCTTTTGACATCAAATTTGGCATTGTTGGATCTGCGGAAGTATTTTAAAATATTTTTTGAAAAGTGGACTTCTTTGAAAATTTGAAGTCCTTTAAAAATGACACAGGATCACGAAATGAAAAACTGAAAACGTTTTTTTTCTCAATTTAATTTATAGTTTCAG
Organism: Pollenia amentaria; assembly: GCA_943735925.1. Lineage (NCBI taxonomy): Eukaryota > Metazoa > Arthropoda > Insecta > Diptera > Polleniidae > Pollenia > Pollenia amentaria. The sequence goes on along the minus strand of OX031010.1, from coordinate 172,159,414 downwards.
GATTTTATCAACCGGTTCGTGTCTAACAATTTTTTTCTTTTTTTTGTCGGACGGTGTAATCACCAAATTTATACCAAATTCATAATATCCAGCAAACAAGTTGTTCATTTTTCACCTATTACCAAAATGATTATATTGATTACTAAAAATTATATAATTTTGAAATTTTTTTTTTCAATAAATTATATTTTTAGTAAAATTAAATTATCGTGCTTGAGGTCTTTTTATATAAAAAAAACTTTAAATATTTATTATATCCAATATTTTGGCACTTCGTTGAGTGCCTTCTTCAGGGTTTTTTTCTTTCTTTTACAAATTTAACAAATTTTTAACAAATTTAACAATATAACAATTAATGACAACATTAAAAATTTTTTGTAATTGAAAAAAAAAAATATTTTTCAATACAAACTTGATCTATTAGAATATAAATAAATTTTTAACTTCCGTTTCTATTTTTATAAATTAACAGCCGTATTCATAACAAAAAGTTAGCCACAGTTTGTACACTACGTGCAACAAGCTGCTAACTAGAAAGGCCGTGTCAGATACAACTTTGTCGCTTTGCGTGACGTTTCTACCTTCGGCAGAAAAACGCAAAGCAAAAGGTGTATGCCACAATGAAAACTTTGACAACACTCACGCATTGTTTGTTTACTTATAAAAGCGGTTGGTAATTTGTACATTTAATTATTTGTTACAAAAATAAAAGTTAAAAATTTAATTGGACGGAATTTGGGAATTGAATTTGGCAAAAAAAAATTTAAAAAAAAGAAAATTATACTAGCCAATTGTCAAAGCGCGCAAAAAGATGAGAGTTGGCTAACTTTTTGCTTCGCTCCGCTTTGAAAGTACTTTATGTGACATGTTTCGTATAAGTACGTATATTTTATCTTAGATGTCAAAGCGAATCGGTAAAGCAACGCGAAGCAAAAGTTTTATCTGACATGGCCTGAATGCCGATTAAGCTTAGCAGCTTGTTAGCACAGAGTTTATTAATAACAAATTTTATCCGTCTGCTAATGCTTTAAACACATTCGAGACAGCAGACTACCGGCTTCAATATGTCAACAATAGAATACATGTGTGTATATGGAAATGATTATTTTAACGACGACACGGCAAAATGGCTGCAGGTTGTTGTCTATGCTAATTTTGTCGTTGTAGTCAAATTAAACTAATTTCTATTTTTGTACGCTACAAAACAGAAAAAGTGCTGCTAATATAATCAAAAATTAGAAGAATTAGTGCTTTTAATATATAAAAATAATTTTTTGTTGAAACAGCAAAGAACCGGATTGAATCAAGAATATAAGCGCGGCTCACCACCAAATCAATATTATTATTACTTTTTAGTATCCTTAAAAGAAGTTATATAGGAAGATGTTTGTCACGCCAACGCTCTTAGTTTTAGCAGTATGGGTATCATTGAAAAATTTAAAGTGCTTTTCACATGGTGTTTAAAGCACACCGATTTATTAACCCATTAAGAGCCCATTTCAAATGCTCATACTTCTTGACTGACTTTTTTACTTAATTTGCTTTATCTTTAAATTATGTCGATATAATAATAATTAATTCACAATAATATACACATGTTACCAAAGTTATTAGGACTTTGATTAATAAAGTTTTTCTGTATTGCGGGTTTTTAGCCTTCCGGAACACTTTTCAAATATTTACATATTACTTTATTTCAATATGAAACAAGTACATAAACTTTTACCACTATATATTTTAACTCAAACTTATAAATAAATTGTGAAGTTTTCCAAAATAAAATTTTTTAACCCTAATAACTTTAAAATTTTATATGATGGAGTTTCTAAAAATATAGCATACAAAAACTTGGGGTGTTCTCTATAACATATTATATTTAAGGAAATATTATTATACATATCGACAAAATTTCAAGATAAATCCTCTTAAGGGGTTAATAAATCGGTATATTTAATACATCATATGAAATGTGTTTCGTAAGACTTTATTATGATACCAATACTTTAAAGATTCAGATTATATTTTTTTTCCTATACTATTGATAAAGTGCTCTGAAACCTTTACGACCTATAATTCATTAACTTAGTGCGTTGAACCAAAAAATTACAGTAGAATCGCGATACAGTAATCTTGCGGTCAAGTTAACCAAATTTTAGCGCTTCTGTGCCGCTCTAAGCGTTAACTCTAAGTTATCTTTTCAGATCGTATTAGTAAAAGTACTGATTTGTACAAACGATAACAAATTAGATTAAATTTTAAGCTGAAAGTTGAGAGTTTAAACAAAATTGAGAAATACATTAAAGAAAAACTATCGGCGTTGTATTATTGTATATCTGAAGTTGCCATCTCAAAAATAAAAACGAAACGACACAAAATTTTCGAGGCTTTGAATAATACATAGGAAAAAGCATACAGGAAAACATTACATAGACCAAAATATGCCGATCTTAAAGCAAGTTTGTACAAATGTTTTCTTGAACCATCGAAAACGTAATTGCGCAATCACTGTTCTAATTTCAATATCAATAGCTAAGCGCGAGTTCGTGTAACTGCAACCTGAAAAGACAATAATGTCTGTAATGGATGGCTGGCAAATGTTTAGAAAATACCCAGGATTCGCTATCTGTAAATTTTTGAAGAACTAATTTTCTGACAAACGTCATATGTAGCACCTAACACATAATACCTAACTGATTGTATAATTATAAACTGTAGCCGGTACAAATTAGATCTAAGTTTCTTTTTTGTACAGATAAAAACTAAGTCATTGAAAAAAATATAGGTAAATATGTTTAATATTGCATTTTTTACAATTTAGAAAAGTTAATAAATAAGACGAAAAAGTTAACAACCCTTAGGACATTTCAGTTTACTTTTTCGCGATTATACTGTATATTAGGATTTTTTTATTCAACCTGCCATGAAGATAATATTCTTCATGAGTTCCAAAAACAATAAAATTAAAATATTTTAAATGTTTTTTAATAAATTCATTTGTTTTTACGTTAAAAAATTTATCATAAATAAGTATTTATATTTTTGTAGGCTTAAATTAAGTTTGTGTACGAGCCTGCAATTATGCATGTTGTTAAATTTATAAAAATTAAAAGTGATAGTGGCACCACTGAAATGTAAATACATAATAAAAAACACAGCTGTTTATATTTTTTCAATTGTAGCTGTCGTCTTCAAAATAATTCAGTAGCTGATTACGCGACTGCAATTGCAACCTGCAGCATTTGTAGTCGTGCCTTCGTGTTGCCTGCTGTCTCGAATGTGTTTAATGCATAACTTTTAATAAATCAACTCTGAATATTAATGATGCCACATTATAATACTCAAAAATGCAACACGTTTTGCATTAATCATCGCTGGTTTTGTCATTTAATTTCATTTTTTTTTATTTTCCCTCTTTATATAAAAATTTTAAATGTTTTTAAATTAAAATATATTATTTATTTATTTAGCGTATGGATTTAAAAATACAGAGAGAATATGTATGTATATGTGTATATATATATAATTTTTTTTTTTTTTTTTTTTATCGAAAATAAATATGTATGTTCTACAGATTTAAAGAATTTAGCCAGGATATGACTTCCGGTGTTAGGTTCTTAATTTCTTCAGTGTTTCCTGGGAAAGACAAAACTGGGCAGTTATGTATTATGTGGTCAACCGTTTGTAAAGGATGGCCGCATGGACAGCTGGCGTCGTTAGCAAGGCCCCACTTGGTTAGGGAGTCCATAGTTCTGGCAGTAGATGTGCGTAAGCGGTTTAAATTACACCAGGTTTTCCGAGAGAGATCAAAATCGGTGGACCTATCGTCTGGGTTAAATAAGGGACTGCTTCGTCCCGAGTCGTTCCACTGCAATGTCCATGCAGAGTGTAAGTCAAAGTTATCATCTCGTAGTTTTTTAGCCAAGAGCATGGGTGGACTCCTAGATATTAGTCTTGCATCGTATTGGATGGAAAAGTCAGCGTTGAGTGGGATGTGCGGGTTTGTGCTGATCTTAATGTACTCCCGGAGGAGAGCTTGGCTTCGTCTTAGATCAGGGGGATAGAGGTTTGCCAGCATTGGCAGCCATTCGACAGGTGTAGCCTTTAATGTACCAGTTATTATTCGCATCGTGGTGTTTAACTGAGAGTCGATTCTTTTCACGTGGTGGCTGTTCAACCATATTGGAGCACCGTATTCGGCAGTCGAGTAAACTAATGCTATTGCAGAAGTTCGTAGGCAGTTAGCGGAAGCACCCCATCTTGTTCCTGCGAGTTTTTGTATGATGTTATTTCTCGACTTTATTTTCTGAGCGGTTTTATCTAGGTGACTTCTATACGATAGTGTTCTGTCCAGGGTTATACCAAGATATTTCGGGTGGAAATTGTGTGAGAGGGTGGTACCATTAAAACGTATTGACAGCTTCCTATCAGCTTGTCTATGGGTGAGGTGAAAGCAGCATACTTCGGTCTTCGTAGGACTTGGCTTAAGTCTCCATTTGCTGCAGTATGATGTTATTTTGAGTAGGTCAGTTTCTAGTACTCTTTCTAGTTGTTCAAAGCTGTCATCTTGATAAGCAAGAGCCATATCGTCGGCATAGTTGAATTTGCGGGATATTGAATTTGGAAGATCGCTGATGTAGAGGTTAAAGAGTACCGGGGCTAGAACTGAACCCTGTGGTAAACCATTGTTAAGTTTACGGGTGGTACTATGGCTGTCGTTTAGGAATACGTTGAAAAGCCGATCGCTGAGCATGGCCAGGATAATGTTGCAAATTCTACTGCATGGTATAACTTTAATGAGTTTAAAGATGAGGCCCTTTTTCCATACGGTGTCATAGGCAGCTGTTAGGTCCACAAATGTAACTGCTGTTTTTTTACACTGGTCAAAGCCATTTTCAATGAAATTCGTTAGGGCTAGGATTTGGTCAGTACAACTACGGCCCTTTCTAAAACCGGCCTGTTCAGGTGGAATGACTCTTTCAATGTGCTCTTCTATGCGTCGTAATATTAAACGTTCAAAGAGTTTAAAGCACACGGAAAGGAGGGCGATGGGGCGGTAACTGGATGGGTCTTCTGGGTTTTTGCCGGGCTTCAGCAGGGCTATGATTTTCGATTTCTTGAACATGCCCGGAAGGTTTCCGGAGTGTAATATATCTGTGTAGAATCTAGCAAGCCATATCTTCGTGCGAGGTCCACTGTGTTTTATAAACTCGGGGTAGATGCAATCTACTCCTGCGGTTGTACCATTTTTAATTTTGGATAGCCCCTCGGAAACTTCCGTATCCGAGAATGGGTAAGAGTAAGAGTCATTTGGAAATGTGTTGCCCCGTAAGACCTTAAGTTCCGAGTTGATCTTCCGTGTAAATGGTTTGTCAGGATCTGCCTTAGATACACTTATCATGTGACGTGCGATGGTGTTGGGGTCAATTTGACGTCTTGGGTTGATGGGATGGTTGGCTGCTCCCAACTTTCTGAGCAGGCTCCAAGCTTTGCGACTGGAGTGTTTAAAGTCCATTTTGGATACGGCGTTGGTCCACTCAGATTTTCTTGCTTTATCCAGGCTAGCTATAAGCTCATCAGCGGTTTCTGGGTTTTGGTTGGATCGGAACTCTTCATAGAGTCTATCGCTGTCTTCATTCCAGCATGGGATGTATTCTTCGCGAAACCCCCTGGGAATGCACTTCTTGGCCGTGGCGATGACTAGGCCTGCGAAACGCTCAAAATTGCTTACGGTTGGTGGGATAAAGCGGATGTCGTTGTCGAGTTTGGAGGTGTATTTCGGCCAGTCGGCCTTTCTAAAGTTCCATCTGGGTTTATGTGTGGTCCGTACGACTTGTATAGTTACGCCGATATTAATGAGAGATGGGCGGTGTTGGCTTTGCGGAAAATTTGATTGTATTGATCTCGATGCTGCAATGGGTCTGTCATGAACGCCTGAGACGAAGCAGAGATCTGGGTTTGAGTCGCGTCTCCATCTGGCGGAGTGGAAACTACCGCGGTCTTTGGCGTCAAACAGGAGATGCAAACTATGGTTTTCCGACCATTGAAGAAGAGATTCGCCATTTTCATCATCAGTTGCGTACCTCCACGTGCTATGATGGCTGTTAAAGTCACCGCAATATACAGCGGGGTGAGGATATGAAGGTAGTACCTGTGCTGGCCACTTTGTAGCGGGGGGTTTATAAACATTCGTTATATGTAAGCCTTGAATATTTACCGTAATTAGGAAGATGTCATCAGCTTCGTCGCAGGTAAGCACTTCAGCACCTTGGATATCGTTCTGAATATAAGTTGCAATGCCATATCTGGGGTGATTAATTGCAGCTAGAAGTTTAAAACCGGATATATAACCCCTTCTATTCAAAATTTCGAGTGAGGAAGTATGAGTTTCCTGTATAAGAACTACGTCCACTCTTTCATCTATCAACAATCGTGACAGATAGTCGGACTTAGCTTTGCTAATGCCCTCTATGTTCAACTGGCATATGCGGAGCTGGGGTCCTACAGGTTTTGTGGGCCACACCATGTCTGTAGAAATTATTATTATTTTTTTTCCTTTTAGTCTTGTATTCTAAATTTTAATGGGTGTTTATGCCGTTATCGTTTGTATATATTGTATTTATTTAGTTTTATATAGCTGGTTCCTCCAAGGAATCGGAGCTACGCAAATATGTGTGGTTTAGCTTTCTTTATTAATTCCTTATTTCTCTCTGTATTAGATCAGCCAGGAGGTTTTATCTGGTAAAGTTGAAAAAACATAAACTTTGGCTTCCGATTCGCTGCAGTTCATTTAGCGTTACCCAGGATGCACCACGAGGAGGCGAACTACAATTGCATCCCAGCAGCTTGTTAACAAGAGTTAAGCAAATCGTTAGCCAGAGTTTGGTAAGTGTATGTATTATGAATAAACTTTGTGCTAACTTCATGCCAAATTTTCGTTATGAATACGGCTGTAAATGTCTATAATTTTGTGCTACATTTTCAGTGTCTGACTTAAAATTAATTATCGACCTTGTTGGTACTTTTATAATTTGTAACATTTCTAATATAAATCTACGTTAATAATTATTTTCTGTGTTTAATACTATTGTATTCTCAAAATCTGGATAATGGTTTAGATTAGCACAATGAGTTGATAAAGCTGTTTTTTTTGTAATGAAATATTTCTATATTTTTGGTCTGACTTATGTCCTGCTATCCTAGTTTTTAGCGTATTTTTTGTAGTACCTACATATACTTTATTACACTGTCCACTATCATAACCCTTACAAGGTATTTTATAAACATATTTTCCTCTAGGTTATTTCTTAGTATGAATACCTTTTTCCGATAATCTTCGAGCTCCTCATCACTATGAAGCTCATATTTATCGAAATCTAATAGTTCGTCTGGCACCATTTATTATTTTGCTGGATAAACGATGGAAATCTTTAATTTAAAAAAAAACAGTGCCTTTGGTTAAGAAGACTGTAAATTTTTTGGATCATCAATATTTAAAATGTTATAAATTTTATCACTGAAAACAAATCCGTAAATTTTAAGTTACATCTATTCTACACCTCAAAGAAATTACCCATGCTCGGGTAATTACGCTCGAAGTGGCAACACTGCCTAACATCCAATCAAAAAAAACTTTTATAACATTTTGTAACAAAAAAAAGGAAAATTATTAATACACTTTTGAAATGATATGTTTAGCAATATGTATATCAAAAAAATCGTTTTTCCAACTTCAAAGTGTTTATAACAAATTACTTATATTTACTGGGGAATAGGTACATTCGACTACCTAAAATGGACATTAGGGTCGCCATCATATATCCGTTGTGTGAAGTATATAATGATATTTTCGACCTAAATCTTTTAACTGAATTCGAATTAGACGCCGAAGTTTTTTTAATAATCAAAAAGCAATTGTTTTTAATTTTGGATTTCTTAGTGGGAATAGTAATCTTTCGTTTAAGATAAAAAAATTATCAGTACACTGAAAAAAAATTGCTGAAAGAATTTTTTGAAAATGGAAAACTCCTAACTTTATATTTCAAATGCAACACAAAAATGACTAGAGGCTTTTATGCAAAACAAACTGGTTCTGGTTTGGAACTTCAATGTCTAAAATTCCTCCATTCCGCTTGACGGTTGAATGTTTTGTGCGGACACAAATTGAAAAAATCTAAAAGAAAAACCTTAAAAAGTAAGCAAAATTCTTAGTTTTTTTACATTGCTAAGCATTGCATTGTTAAGCGGCACGGAGATATTTTAGATATTGATTGCACTTCTTGAAAAGTGTGCAAAGTTTCGAGCAAAAATATTCAGCCGTATTTGTGCCATTTTTAAAAACAAACGAGCAAACGTAAGCCATTTTTGGCTTTTTCAAAGAAATTTATGATATAATGACAAAAGGAAATTATTGAAATAATAAATTGTCGACATTGAAAAAGTTGTTTACATAATTTCATATAAAATATGTAAATGTTGCTCTATGTGTATAATAGTTGGGGGTAGTGCACTAAAGGCCGTGATTCACCATCCAAATAAGCAGATTTTGCCGACATAAAAAAATGTCTGCAAAATCTGCTGTCAATGCCACACTATCCCACAAAAAAAGATGCAAACTCAAATGACTCAGCTACTTTACAAGAAAAGGCATAAAATATTTTCGCATAGAAAATATCATTTTATAAAAATTTTCATAAACATTTGCAAGTCGGACAGACTTGTCAAAAATATCTGCCACTCAATTCAATTTTTAGCCACACTGTCATACATTATGAGCACACACGATTTTTTTGACATATCGTGCGACTAAATAGGATAGTGAATACCAGCCTTAAATATTGATTTAATACCGTGTGCACTAATTATTACATTTATGAACTAGTACAGTATAATTAAAAACTTTAAACAGCTGCCTCAAGAAAAAAGCGTACGGCAATTTTTGGTACAAATAGTTATTTCATTTGCTTCTATTTTTTGCTTTTAACTGGTTTTAACTATTGTGTTATTTTTACAAAAAATTAATTTAAGAAGTTTTTAATTGTCAAGAATAATTTTCAAAATCAAGAATATTTGTAGTGAATGTCCAGAATTTTGCAAATTTGAATCTGGCAAGCCTAAGTGGTTTTGATATGAGAGCCATAATCAAAAACTAAAAAAAAATCACTATAATCTTAGCCATATGATAATAATAATTTATAATACAATTGACAAAATTTAAACAAACCAACAACCACTAGATTTTAAACTAGATCAGATGCACTTATCTATAGTAATTTCTTTTGCATTAATTCTTTTCTTCTTCATTCACTTTAATATTTGAGCAAACTTTGATCGCAAATATTTTTATAATTCTGGAGATTAGACTACTACCGCTGAGTTTATGTACGTATATCGCTTTGAGTGTTAAAAATTGTTAACATACCTAGAAGATAATAACAATCTTGCTTTAAGTCATGTGTTGTTGATGGTTTGAAGATAAAGATTATGATTAAACACACCCACTTAAAGCACTTAATGATTAAAAATTAATCATACAGTTAGTTTTTATACATATTTAGTCTTATTCTAAATTTAAAATACTTAGGGCTAATAAATCAGAGCAAGTTAAACTCTATTTTTGGTTTAAAATGTGTTAAAGCCAACAAATCTATAAATCAGAAAACATATAAACCATCTTTAAACGCATAAAATTGGGCGTTTAAACTACCAATAAAAACCATATGAATTTGTCAACATTTATCGTAGTGCTGCCACATGTTACTTTTTACACTACATATAATACATGGGACCAGTGATGCCAAGAGAAATTTCAAAAAAAATCCCTACGTGTCTAAATAAAATTCCCTCTTTTTCCCTACAAACAAAAAAATTATCCCTACACTATTCCCTACGTTAAAAATGTATTGGTTTTAGCTTCAGGCAAACAAATACATACTCTGTTAACATTTCGTAAATATTATAATTATAATTTATTAAAAAAAAAGCATTTATTAACATCAAGAAAAAAACAAAATAAACATACTCACACATGTAAAAATTCAATTAAAAAAAAAATACTGTGTGACAAATTTAATTTAATTTAATAATTTAATTTGGCAGAAACGCCACTGTATATCCTTCAATCTAGAGTCAAAACTAAGTCAAACTGCGTGTTTGATTTTCATCTCCTCATCTTTTGTCCTTTTTAAAGGACTTAACCTTTTTCAAGAATACTTTTTTTTATTAATATAAGTATCTAATATTTTTTACCAAACTCGGTACCAAATTAAAGGGAAGGCTTTGTTGAATATAAAAAAAAATCTTTATTTCAAAATTTTAAAAAAAATTCCTTTTAAATATATATCCTTCCACATTTTTAAAAGTTTTCATTAAAATTTTTTAAAAATTCCAAATTGTATGACTTTATTTCTCTTTGTTTCATTCTTTAAACATTCTCCTTTAATATTCGCATATATTTTTAGCGAATGTGAGAGCAAATGCAAATAACAAAAATAAGCGATTAGTTCACAAATGTGAACCCAAATATTTGGCTACCCTAATATATACGTACATGATTGTGGCACTTGTTGAAGATTGATAGGCTATTAGGGCTCTTAGTAAAATACTACATTTGTACCTAAATGCTATGGTATATGAAAAATTTTAATTTTCAAATGAAAATAATACGAATATTTACGTATTTTAACACAATATATTGAAAATGAGACAATATTTTGAAAATTCCCTACATTTGCCTTAAAATAAAATATCTGTCTTTTTTTCCCTACACCGTAAATTTTCCGAAAAAATCCCTACAAAAAGGGAAAATTCCCTACTATTGGCATCACTGCATGGGACACTGATTTACAACTGTTGAGTTTAAACTACATATAAATTTAAGTTTAGTTCAACTAAACCAGCGTTTTAACCCTCACTGATTTATTAGCCATTAGTATAGTGCCATTAATACACTGGGTGGCCAAAAGAAACGAAGGGGTTTAAATGGTCTTTAACTTCATTATTTAAGTTGGTTTGGTTGCAAGTTACCCCTTCAACAGCAACGCCTTTGAAGGGGAAATATTTTATCTCGACATTTGTATGTATCCATCACAAATTACGGCTAATACCTAATAAACCACCTCCAGAACCAATCAAACCATACAAATATTTAATAAAGTTTGAGTTTGTACTACACAAACACGTTCTAAAAGGTTTGGTTACCTAAAAATCTGTACCACGGTACAGTTATGCAACGCCAAACCTTTAAGGCCGCTTTAGCCGACCGTAAATATAATAAAATGCAATGTAACGTACCGTTACGTACTGTAAGTTCGTTTGAGCACTTATAGAACATGTAAGAACGTGTCATCTGTTTTTCAAAAACATAAACAAAAAAGCATAAAGGTGCTATCAGACGGGATGTATTTTACATATGTACTGTCAAATTTTCCATCTGTAAATGTTGTACACATCGTGTGATACATATGAAACTTTGCATGTGTAAAATACATGTGGAAATACTATGAAATTTTTTCGATTAGAACACGCTCTATTTTCCTGTGGCAAACATAAACAAAACAGCTGGTTTGTTTTGAAACGAAATTGCTTGTTTACATTTATAGCTTATGTCATAAGGAAAAACATAAGCAGGTGTGATAGCAAAAATTATGAATCGTTTGTAAAATGGAAATTTTGACATAGATACGGAATTACATATGGGTAAGAAAAGTGACAGTACATATGTAAAATACATCTCGTCTGATAGCACCTTAAGTATACATAAAACAACACACACAGTGATGGGAATTGAAAATGTTCAAATGGTGACCACTTTGCAGGAAAAGTACCAAGTGATTTAAAACTGTATTTCGTGTATTTATAAATACATAAATAATTTAACATTTGATATTTATGTATACTAGAATTTGCCAAGTGGTCGAAATTCGACCATAATTTTTTATGCAAATATGAAGAAAACATACATATAAGTATTTACGAATTTAAGTGTTTAGAGAATTCGTTTTTTTCGTCTTAGTGGATCGGTTTGGCTAGGTACCAACCTCCGAACCAAATGTTCTCTTCTACTCAAGTCCGTGAATGTTTATTTTAGTTTTTTAAATTGAATTATATGAAAAAGGTCAGAAAGTACCAATTGAGAAAGAAAAATTACAAAAATTTCGCCTCTTAAATATAGTTTCTCAATCACTTAGGACTCTGCATGCTGAATTTTATGTTTCTATGTTCAGTATTATTAAAAATTCAAAAGGTACGAGTTAAAGAACAAAAAGTACCAAAAAGCTCTTCCTTGCAGATTCTTATTCACTCAGAGCCATTCATGTTTAATTTTATGTTTCTAGGTCCAATACTAACGGAAATGCAAAAAGTACCATTTGAAGACCAAAAAAGTTCCCTCTTATAGATTCTCACCCATTCGGGATCTTGCAGGTTTAGTTTTATGTTTCTAGGTCCAATATTAAAGGGAATTAAAAAAGTACAAGTTGTAGAACCTCTCCCTTACAGATTCTTATTCACTCAGAACAATGCATTCTTAATTTTATATTTCTAGGTCCAATATTAACTAAAATTCAAAAAGTACCAGTTGAGGAACAAAAAAGTGCCAACATTTTTCATCTAATAGGTTCTCATTCACTCAAGACCTTGCACAAATAATTTTTTATTTCTAAGTTCAATATTACAAAAAATTTAAAAATTACCACACGCAGAACGGAAAAGTAAAAGAAAGTAATTAAATTTCCCGTATTTCCCCTTATTAAAAATTATTTCACTCCGTTGAAGTATCAAAAAATTTTAGTGTTAGTGGGAGACCATAATTTATTGCGTTATATGTCAATATACAGAGAAAAATGTTTTTAAAGAAACGTACCAATGGGTACGATTTTATCCCATAAAATTTATATTTGTAGTTTTTAGATAAGATACGAATTTGGTATAGCCTTTATTCCTATACTTATTGGTTTAAAAGCTAAATGGGGAACCCAAAAGTTCCAAAATAGAGGTTAAACCATTTTACTCTCTGAAAGGGCCGAATTGCAAAGAGAACCAGACACCTGTCCGCTTATTTTTTTAATGAACAACGATAAGTATACATTTTTTTTGGGTTTCTATTAGTTTTGGAGATATGAAGTCACCGAATTTTTTTACACTCTTAATACATTGTGCACTTCTGTAGGTAAATGCCTTTTAAATGGGGAATTTTTTGTTTAACAAACAGAGACGGAAAGTGTTCTTAACCGTTTTGCCTTTGCCGATTTATATATAGATTATAGATTTACAATAAACAAATATGTATTATAGCATATACATACACATGAACTTATATTATTTTTAAAATGCGCTTACACAAAACTATGATTTGATACCATTAAAAATCAGATTTTTTATTGTTTGTGTAATGTATGCATTTTTTATTGTATACAGATTTATCAAGAGGCCATGTTAGCGCCTTTCATTATAAAACTGTAAACGATATTAAACGATAGCAATATTGTTTGAAAAAGAAACAGTGACTTTGTTTGACGCACAGTCGTTTTTTAAATCAACACTTGAAAAAAAATTCAAATAACACCTAAAATATGAACATATCAAAGAAATTACCCACTCTTACGCTCAATCCGGGTACTTACCAACAAAGTGGCAACACTGCATTTCATACTTAATTTTATTAGAAACTTATATGAAAAACCAATAAAAAGAGGGAAAACTTTTAGATTTAAAGAAAAAAATTAATAGGCTGCGTAAGAATTCCAGGCAAAAATTAAAGAGAAGCAAGTAAAAATGCTATATTCGGCTGTGCCGAATCTTTTCTACCCTCCACCCACAGTAAGAATATTTATTGAATCTGACCTCACAGTATTAAAACTTGTTGCGTGCTTAGGCGTAGGGATGGGCAAATTGAAAAAATATATCGATATATATCGTATCGATATTTTTTAAGAGTATCGATATTTATTAATTAAAAATATCGATATATCGATGTATCGAACGTATTAAGCTGAAATTATGACCAAATTTAAAAACTTAATATACCTATGTCAATATATATATACATGTAATTCCATTCTAACTTTTTATTGTTTCTTTTAATTTCAAATTTACTGCCTTTCCCTCGATTTCGAACGCAACTTTCATTCGCTTAACTTTTATTTAAATTAAAAACCAATTTTAAAATTTAGATTTTAAGATAAGTTATGCGAACGAAGTTTTCGTTTGAAATCGAGGGACAGTTAATTCTACAATAAAAAAATTAAAATAAAAAAAGTAAAGAAAAAAGTTTTATTTGTTTAATTGGGATTACATAATGCCGGTAAACAAAACTTGTGACACATATTATACAAGTAAACTGTGCAATATTTTATTTTTAAGATATAAGAACATGCTAAAATAAAAAAAACAAAATATTTTTTTTTATTATTAACATTCCAACTTTCATGAGTCTATTGCTGCTAATACGCCATAATTAAGGCGATTCTTTGCATAATTCTAGGAACCCTTTTCAGAATATTTTTTCCGCGCTTAGTTTTTTTGTTGTCATCTCTTAAAAACCCGAGACAAAACTGAACTGTGTAATATATGAAAATATACAATAACGCGGTTATTTTCTTAATATTAGTTAAAAAACATATGATGCAATTCTTAAAAAACAACAGTATTGTAATCAGTTGAGCAACGGTTAAAATGTTGAATTTTATTATAAAGAGATCTAAAAATATCGAATTCGATAGTCGCAGATAAATATCGATACATAGGTATTTTTAATATCGGCGATATATATCGATTATAATTTTTTTATATATCGATATTTATTGCCCATCCCTACATGGGGCCATGATAAATTATCGACCGATTTTCACTAAATTTTGCAATGTGATTTATATTCATTTTGTACCAAATTTAATTACAATCAATACATTCCGTTACCAATTTATGTTAGTTTTTCTAATGGAAATATCAATTTTAAAGGGTGGTTTTTTCGTATTTGGTTTTATAACTCTTTTCCTACTGAGCAAATTGTGTTCCTACTGAACCAATTTAATCCCAAAGTGATTAGGACAACTAGAAATAATTTGACACCAAAACTGTTCAAATCTTTTAAATCGTTCGATTAAAAGCTTGATTTTAACACACTAACATGGCTAAATCGACATAGAATTACTCAAGGATCCAAAACATATGTATATATTGTACTAGGGATCTTACATGAATTTAAAAAAAAGGTTTCACTCAAAAGTTTCACTGAATTCGTTTCAGTGATGTTTATATTGTGTTTACAATAACAAAGTGCTTTTAAACGTTTAAAGCAACAAAAACACTAAACATCGTTCCCTCACTTTTGTTGATTTTAATATTTTTTGAGAGAAATGTTCATGTTATTATTACAATTTTTATACCCTCCACCACCACTGTGGTGAATGAGGGTATACTAAGTTTGTCATTCCGTGTGAAACTTTTTTATAATACATATAAGACCCCATAAAGTATATATATTCTGGCTCCTTGAGTAATTCTGAGTCGATTTAGCCATGTCCGTCTGTCTGTCCGTATGTCCGTCTGTTGAAAACACGCTCACTTTCGAAAAACGCAAAAGAATAGAACAAACTTGGTCTAAAATTGCTTGTAGTTATCCTAAGCAGCTTGGGATTGAAATCCAGCAACATCGGTTTAGTAGGATCAGAACTATGAATCAAAATGTGGAACCACTACCCAAAAAAAATTTATAATTTTGATACAAAAACTAACAACATAAATGGTGGAATAATGCACGAAATGACATAAAATTTTGCACGAATTCGCTTTATACGACTGTTAAATTTCGTGAAGATCGATTTACCATAGGCCCCATATAAACCCTTCTCGCGGAAAACAGTTTAGTACGCCTAAAACCGCAATAAATAACGCTAGCATACTTAAATTTGGTACTTTACAGTTTTATAATACCGCAAATCACACTGTAAAATTTTTTGAAGATCGGTCCATAATTTACCATAGGCCCCATATAAACCCTACTCCCGGAAAACAGTTTAGTACGCCTAACACCGCAATAAATAACGCTATCATACTAAAATTTGGTACGTCACAGTTTTATAGGACCAGAAATCACACTGTAAGATTTTTTGAAGATCGTTCCACAATTTACACTAGGCCCCATATAAACCCTACTCCCGGAAAACCGTTTAGTACGCCTAAAACCGTAATAAAGAATGCTATCAAATTGAAATTCGGTACGTCACAGTTTTATAGGACGAGAAATCACACTGCCAAATTTCGTGAAGATTTGTCCATAATAACCATATAAACCCTACTCTCGGAAAACAGTTTATTGCGCCTAAACCCAAATGAAGCCCACTTTGGGAGAATAATTAAATTCCCCTAAAACCATCACAGATATAGATATTGCCGTGAAATTGTTTACTTAAATTCATATGGCCAGAAAAAATATTATGCAAAGTTGTGAAATTTACTGTTAACGCTAAAACTAATTACACTGCTGTATTGAAATTTATTCTAATTTATTTTTTGTAATACCAGAAATCAGTCTTCAGAATTTTGGGATGATTGGTCAATAATTTACCATAGGTCCAATACAAATAACGCTCCTAAAAATTATTTTAGTTCGGCTTAAACTTTTACGAATCATGATATTTTACTCAAGCCAGTTCAAAGTTCTAACAAGAAACGCATAAAATGTTCTTATTGTCGGTCAATAATTTAATTCAGGTCTAAACTGCAACCAATTTTAATGCTGACGTTCGTTTTGTCAAGCTAAGTTAAAAATATATACGTATTTACCCTCCACTCCTGTCGGTGGAGGGTATCAAAGATTCGGCACAGCCGAATATAGCACTCTAACTTGTTTTTTTTTTTTTTTAGAATAATATTCTTAGTAGAGTGTCCCTTATTTTTAAAATTTCTGAAAGGTTGACGCGGTACCCGCTAATTTTTTTCTATTTGACTTAATTGTAACTCATATGTTGTTTTACTTCCCTACGGCCACGCCTTTCCTAAGCGACGGGACCTTAAAGTAAGAAATATGTGGTTTTTCTATTATTGTTCTGTTTTTAGACTCAAAAATTTTTGTTTTACTTTTTTATGGTAAAAAGGAGATCTAACTAAAGTAGGATAGAATTTTTGTGAAACAGCTAGAATAGCCACTAATATATTCAGAAAAATTGTAGATAAACTAGTGAAATTACACGGAGCTTGGCAGAATTCGCAAACTCCGAAAAATCACAAATAAATAATATAAAAAACTTAATACGAGGGCGGATCAATAAGTCCGTGACTTTCCGAACTTCCCTCGTAGTTATATGAAATGCAGCACTGCTCCCATCAAGTACCACATGTTAATAGACTACTGTCAAGTTTTGAGCAAGTTCCGTTTTTTACTTTGCGTTTAACGGCTGTTTAAAACATACAACCTCGTGGATTTATTTAAAAATGGAAAAAAGTGAATTTCGAGTGCTCATGAAACATTATTTTTTGCGAAAAAAAAACCGTCAATCAAACCAAGGAAAAGCTTGATAAATACTATGGGGACTCTGCACCATCGAATTCAATGGTAAAAAAGTGGTTTACTGACTTTCATTGTGTTCGCACAAGTACAAATGGCGCTGAACGTTCTGGACGGCCAATTGTTGGCCGATCGAAGGGTAAAAGTGTGTGAGATTGTTGATGCCATAGTCATTTCATATGGCAGTGTGGTTTCGATTTTAAATGATCAGCTGGGTTTAAGAAAGCTGTCTGCAACTTGGTTGCCGCGTTTGCTCTCAATTGACCATAAAAGTAATCATGTGACAACTTCAAAGGATTGCTTGGAGTTGTTTAACCGCAATCCGAATGAGTTTTTGCGGCGTTTTATAACTGTGGATGAAACGTGGATCCATTACAACACTCAGGAGACCCAGCAGCAGTTTAAACAATGGGTTTCTCCAGGTGAACCAGCTCCGAAGAAGGCGAAGGTAAGTTTGTCGGCCAATAAGGTGATGGCAACAGTTTTTTGGGATGCACGCGGGATAATCCACATCGATTACCTTCAAAAGGGAAAAACAATAAACGGCGAATATTATAGCAACTTATTGGAACGATTTAACGAGGATTTAAAAAAAACGACCCCATATGGCCAAGAAAAAAGATAATTTTTCATCAAGATAATGTACGGGTTGGTACCTCATCCGCCATATTCTCCGGATTCAGCCCCCAGTGACTATTTCCTCTTTCCGAACCTAAAGAAATGGCTCGGTGGAAAGAGATTTAGCTCCAACGATAAAATTAATGGTCAAACAAATGCCTATTTTATGGACCTCGAAAAATCCTATTTTTTGGAAGGGATACACAAATTGGAGAAACGTTGGACTAAGTGTATTGAGCTAAAAGGAGATTATGTTGAAAAATAATTTTTTTTTTTTGTTAAAAAAAATGTGTTTCATTCAAAAAGTCACGGAATTATTGATCCGCCCTCGTAATTGGCCTCGAGCTCAACAGAATCTTTTCATTTATTCTTAGTTTTCCGAAGTTTACCTATTTGAAAAAAAATATATGTAGTTTATTATTTATCAAGGAGTTTCATTGAACTTTCAAAAATATATTCTTGGCAGTATTATAAAATAACGACTACTTTAAAAGCAAAGGTTTATGTTAAATAGTAATGACCTCCAATTTTTACAAATTTATTAAATTAGAGTCTCTTTTCGTTGAATAATTCATCATGTTCTCTTTAAATTCTTTATCGATTGTATTGATCAATTTGACTTGTTCTCTAAACAAACTCTTTGGATTACTCTCTTCATTTAAAAAACTAATATTAAAAAAAAGCTTTTAAACAAATTTGCTTGAACTTAATGAAACGTTAATGAGTTGGGATTTTTTGTCTGGAAATACTGCACGCAATGAAATTTTAACGTCATTTTTAACGCTTAAAAACATTATTTGCGAAAAAAAATTCGCTTCTGACAATACATATGACAGTAAAAATCAATATGTACTTACTATTAGGTGTATAACTTAAAAATGCAGTATTCCCAACATATTATATTATAATATACCATCTGTATTGAAAATGTTCTAAATTTTGTTTCCATGCATAGATAACATATAAAAATCGCATATTTTCTGTGTAAGAACAGCTGTAATATGAATCGGAATGTTTATTTTCATGCAAAATAAAGAATCAATAAAAAAAGTCATCAATGTTTTACAAAGGATTTTTTATGAATTAAAAAAAAAAATTAAAGTTTTTGGGCAAAAAATATTTTTGTTCTTCAAACATTTATTTATAACTGCGAAACTGTTGCTTATGTAGCGAAACGTTGTATGAACAGATTAAAGGAATTGTAATTCTTAAATTTGTTTCAGCTTATTCGGACTAGTGGTTCTCGAGTTATGACAAAGAAAAGAGCCTTAAATGTGACAAATTTCCCTATACGATACTTACTAACTTCAAATTAATTTTTAAATTATTATTTGATGTACCTTGACCAAACTAATGATGCAGAAGTTCTTCTTTTTTGGGTCTACTTTCATAAACAATTATCAGAATTGAGACCCGAAATCATGTGTTGTACTGTGTTAGGTACACATGATTTGTGTATTAAAAAAATGTTATGGCATTTTGGAAGGAATACATCTATTATTTATTTTCTATTAGTCATTGAGCTACTGCAATGAGGCCAGACGATCACTGAAGACCTGATCCGAGCACAATTACACAGAAATGTTCTGCAATTACGGTGATTTCAAATCACGAACGATTTTGAAATCACCGGAGGGATATTCTGGTGTTCTGAAAATTTAATTTTTTTTTTTTTATTTTTGGTTGAGATTTTTATTGTTCCAATTCACGATTACACAACAGTTCGTGTGCTGCTTTTTTCAGTGCTGCCACATTCATTGCGTTCCTGCACTGATAGAAAAGGCATCAAACCGCTGATTTATTTTGACAGCAGTACTATGGCAAGTGTCTTCACTTTTGACCCCATGACACTTTTCATAATTGCGATGTCAGCGTTAACATCACTTGGCCAAATTGTCATTAGGCTCAAAAATTAATATTATGTCATCAATAAGATGACACATTGGCATCACAGAAATTACGAATCGGAGTCGGTTTTTTAAAGCATATTATCAGTGCGATGACAAACTGTCATCAAATTGAGTCATTATAAGTGACCTTAAGTCAAATTGAGAGAATATCATTATTTACTTATCCGTTACACATATTTGTTTCACTTTTGTTGTATTCCGCCCTTTGTTAACAGAAGAATTATAAGACACCAGCATCATGCCCAATATGGTTTTCGTAATAGTTTTACTTTAAAAATTTGATGTACAGTGAACTCGCGATAGTATGAACACCCTAATATATGAACACCCCATTGACTTCTCTAAAATAATAACTTGTGCGAAAGCTTTAAAATATGAACAACTTTTAATTATATTGTTAACGTATTTTATCTACGTATACAGGTTTAAGTCTAAATCAACAGGGTGGTGACAGTTTGTCATCGCACTGATGACATGATATATTATGGCATCGCACTGATGACAGTTAGTCTGCACTGATGTTAAAATACATGAGCGTTATTACGCCTTTTCTACCAGTGCAAATAAAATATATCATCGAATTGATGTACAGTCATAGCGTAGATGACGCATAAAATATGACAAAATTTTAGTATGACGTTCGTCAATGCATTAATGTTACTTTTGGCCTCATTGATGCCATTTGTAATAACATGTGATGTCGCAATTCTGATGTAAGGACATCATCAATACGAAGATTTTTTTATGAGTGTATTGTTGGCCTTTTCAATTATTTGCATATTAAAATTTAACCAATCAAACTTTATAATTATAGTTTACTTTAAGTTTTTTATAACAAATTTATAAAATTGTTATTTTTAATTATAATTTTAATTAAACAAGCGTCTGCAAAAAATACAGCGCCTTCCTAAACTTGTAAATTTTAAGGGTTTTCTTAGTAAAATAATTATTTTTATTGCAAACACAAATAAAGAAAAAATCATTTAAAGTGTATGTGATAATTTTATTTTGGATTTTAAAGAAAAATGCTTGAAAGAGCTCTTTTTGAAATCGTCATGCTGTAAGCTGACCGGTTTTAAATCACGTGATTTAATAATTTTTTTGTGCGCAGAAAAGTTTTTTTTTGAATTCGAATCACTTTACGAAAAAGTGATTTTCAGAAAATGTCTGATAAATTATATTCTAAGTGTCCATTTACATTACAAGATTTTTGTCGTTGCGATTATTGTCGTTTCTACTTTGAAGTCGCTCTTATGTTTACATTGTGCGATTTTTGTCGTTACAACTTTTTGCGAATACATATGTTAAGACATTGCTTTAAACTTCGAATGAATAAATAAAACGTATCGAAAAGTACACTCGCTTGTGTACTCCTTTTAGTTTCTTTCTCCCCTCTCGCCTATAAGGTAAGAATCGCAACGAGAAAAATCGTATAATGTAAATGGGCACTTACTTAATTCACCGAGCAATAGTGAGTTAAACTGTCAGCCCGTTGTAGTGAAACAGACCAGAGTCTCTGGCGAGAATTGAACCCGCAACCGTCGCACTGCTGGACAAGCTCACTACCAACTAGCCTACTGGGCACCCTGTATCGTATCTGTGGTTATTATTCTAAAATATTAAATAATACTTTTATAAAAACTGGCAGTGGAATCATTTAGGCTGGCTTTTTGAGATCTCAGTTAAACTAGGTTTAGCTAATCAGAAAACAGATTTGTGCCGCCATTACCAAGTTTTTATACAAAATTTTAACGAAACAGCTAGTTTTGCTTAAAATGTTGTTCTTCAATGATATATTAAAAAAAAATCACATTTCGTCGGAAAAGCCGAGTTTCAGATTACGTTAAACTAAGTTTAAAGTTAATCCACATATCAAAAAACCGGCCGACTTTAAATCAATCAACGACTTTGGAAGGAAATTCTGGCCCTTTTAATCCGATAAGATAATTTAGAATTACATTTAGTGTTATTGGATTAAAAATCTTTGATTTTAAAGTTAAGAGCCTTGTCGAACAATATATACGGCCTTATGATGGGTGTCGCAGTCGAGAACCAGTCGTTTTTAAAAATCGGTATTATAATTGTCGTAAACGACATAAATACAAGAGACTTTCAGTGTGTTTTACATTGTCGTTAAATTAAATTTTAAATGATATCGAAAATAATTTAAAACGACTAGGACTTCGAAAACACTAACGACTACTTTCGGTATAGGGCTAATTATAACGCTAATTAAAGCAGCCACTTTGAGTTATCTATATGTTTATATGAACGATCAGATTTAAACTCATACATGAACAAAAATTTTGAACTTTTATTTGTTTTTTTAATTTTGTTTCTGTTTTCTATATCTGGTTTTAACAATCTCTCATCAACAATTTGGAATTTATTATTGTATTTTACTTTTGTTTTTTTTTTGTACCTGGTTTAAGCAACCTCCCATTAAACAATAAAAAATTAACTTAAATAATAACAATAATACAAAACAGCTAATAATAAAAACGTTACAACAAAAAAAGTTGTTAACTTTATAACAGTTTTTCAGTTTATTTAAAAATGTTCGCAGTGAAACACTTGTCGTTGGCGGAATAAAATATAAAAATAAAAAGAAAAAATATAATAATTTAGTCAATTCTCTTTTTGGGACAAACGCAAAAAAACATTTGAGTTTTATTAAGCATTTATTTAACTGATTAACAAATTTTAAAAGCAATTAAAACATTGGGAACCAAAAACAAAAGAGGAGAGGTGAAACTATAGAATGTATTTTTTTAAACAATTGTTTATTTATTTATTTAATGATTCTGGTGTCAAAACAAGTGTTTTTTTTTTTATTTAAAAAAAAATTTATTTTATTTTTGTGTCACATAATAATTTTTTATTATTTTATTGAAGTTACTCATGTATTGTTAAACAATAAAACTAACCCCAATATTCATAAAAAATATTTTAGGCTTATGAAAGGAATTTTATATGAAAATTTGTTAAACCTTTTATTAATCAAAAATATTTTTTATGAACATGATGGTAAGTTTTATTGTTTAACAATACAAAAAGATAATTGGGGGATTCACAAGGTGTCATAAAGTCATATGTCTTAAAATAATAACATGAAAAAATACGACTGTTGTGAGCAACCCCTCATAATTTAATGTGCTATTAATTACGACAGCACAATAAACATAGCAAGCAACGTTCTATTTATTTAAGATACTTTTTGTTTACAAACCAACAACAATATTTTTAAGCCATTGTAAAATGTTAGAACATTATGACAATAAACCATGATAGCACACCTTGTGAATAGCCCAAATATGTATTATTGTTATTACCAGGGAACCCGGAAATATTCTCTAAAAACAAGTGATTTATGCGCATTATACAGTAAAAACTTGAAAATATGACCAAAAAAATTGTTAAAAATATGCTCTTTAAACAGAAATGCTTATTTGAAAACAAAACATTCAACAATTTAAAAATATTTGCAAACAAGTAAAAAAGTATACAGGGGTGTTCTAGAAAACGCAAATCGCCAGAATTTAAAAGACGTTTTTTTAATAAGATTTTTTTAGTAAAAGGAATACAAGTACATTACAATACAAATATTTCTCAGTTAAACAGAATATAAGAATATAAGAAAATTATAAAAATGTGGGTTAAGAGTGTATTAAAAAGAACCTCAAAATTCTAGCGTTTTGCGTTTTCGATTTCCAGAACACCCCTGATAGTCGTTCAATCCTGACAATATGTTACTTTTTACCACCCTATTTACACTATTTTAAACACGCAGGCAGTCATGGGCCCACCAGAACAAAATTTATGTATGTATAATATTCAGCCCTATTATGAAAGTCAATGTTAATAATTATATTTTCTTCGTCGTTATTAACAAAAATCGATAACTAATGACAGCCTTTTTGTAAGTCGACGTCGAATAGAATTGACACTGTTTTAATCGACAGCGACGACTCAAATAAAATTTAAGTGATTTTTAGTGAGAAAGTGAATATCTTTGCAGTCTTATTTCTAAAAAATAAAACAGGTTTGTAAAAGGTTTATAAAACATATTTTCAATGAAAAATTGATTAATAAACCGTTTATAAAACTGTTTTATTCTTTTATAAATAAGGGGTTATTAAAAACGTTTTAAATAAATAAAATTCAAATGAACTTATGGACACAAATTTAATTATAAATTTTTAAAATTTTATGTTTAAATTAGTCGAGCAAATAAATTTTTGGCTTCGGACAAATGCCCACTATGGAGTAGAACTTGAATAACTAAATCCGTTATGATAAATGCTTTACTTTTTAGTTTTTTTTCTACTTTTAGTTTTCCCAATATACACTTTTTAATTTAATTTATTTCGGGGACCGTAACAGTTATTCCTTTTTTCATAAAAGTCAGATGATAACAGTTATTTTTGGATTTTGATTTTTTTGAATAAAAATAAAAGTTATTTTTTGAAGAAATATACGTGATTTAATTATTTAGTTGACTTTAAATATTTATTTTATACGCATAAGAAATCTCAATGATGATCACAACTTAATAATGACAACACGTATATTTCGTTAGAGAATAATTTTTTTTTTGCTCGAAAAAATCAAAAAATAATTGTTATTTTTGTTCAAAAAAATAAAAATTAAAAAATAACTGTAATTTTTGATCGAAAAAATAAAAATCAAAACTCTAAAAATCATAATATTTTATCATAGAAAAGTTCATAAGGATCAATATGGTATACTTGAATCAGTTTGCCAGCATTTACTTCCATATGCTTTTTTTGTTTTAAAATTTCCAAATTACTGTTATTTTCGGTCCCTGATTTATTTAAAAAGAAAAATTCTTTCAAAAACCATCAATAAACGCCAGAAAAAAAATAATGTGATTTTGTTCTCAGATTTTCGATAAAAATTCGACATCGGCACAAGACTCTTAGAAAATACCAAATTATTAATTTCGATATGACAAGAACTTAAAATTGACGTCGACAACGACTTACATATCGATGCCTTACTTTCTCAACCTCGTATCTTAAAAAAATACGGTTTGGACTTTTTCGTATAAAACGATTGTTTTTTTTTTTGTGTTGTATTACTGCAACAACTTATTATTTCAATACTTTGTCTCAATTCTGTAAATATAAATAAATTATTGAAATAATAAGTTTTTGCAGTAATAGAACACAAAAATAGCAACCGTTTGGTATGAAAAAGTCAAAACCGTATTTTTTAAGATACGAGGTTGAGAAAATAAGGCATCGCTATGTATATAATAGGGATGATTATCTAGATACACATACATATCAACATATGAATGAGACTTTTTTTTATCTTAAAGTGATTTTAGGGACGGTCACTAAATTTTATATAAATTTTATTATTTATAAGATTAATTTAATTTAATAATTAAGTATTAAAAACTATTTTCGGGATTTAAATTTGTACTGGCGTAACCCGATGCGCTTCACTGCTAAAAAAAAATAAAGAAAAATTTGTAAAGCAATTCTCGTGTATTAATAACGAAGCAATTTGTATCAAATTTAGATACTTCTACTTTTATTTATTTCCAGATATTTAGACACCCTAGGGGAAAGGGAACTAACACTAAACTTGTCACGTGACAAGTCACTTTAATATGGCGATGTCCTACGAGGGGTTAATTGACACCTTTTTGACACTTTGTAACAGGTCACTGAAATAACCTTAATGGACACATCCAATTTCGGTTAAAATAATGCCTGTCGCAGATATTGTCACAAATAAACCATGTCAATATGATAGATCCCCTTCATATAAAGTAATAGAACTAGAGAGAATCAGCCATCACCCGCACAAAATCCAGTCACATGAATAGTTTTGTGTCAATTAATTACCTTTCCTCTGGACCAACTACACTCTTAACACATTATCACCAGTTAAGTGATAGGTCTTTTTTTCACCTATCACAATTCGTTCCTTTTAATTATAAAATTTTGTTCAATGGTCACGGGATAAGTGCTTTAAGAGCAATTGACACAAATTTCTCGCAGGGCAATTATATTGTACTTTTATGGGAGGTTCCACGCTTACATTTCCACTTGAGATCCAAGTCTTTGTTAAAAATTTGGAAACTTTTATTGTAACCATTTAGTAAATAGCTGATCATTCAGTGTGACGTATTTAGTGTTTTACCTTGCTGCCATCTACATGTTTGGTGTATTGAATTTGCGTGATGTTTGGGTGCCGCCATCGTGTTATGAGTAGTGGCGTGTTGTATTTCGTTGGCTGTTTTTGGTGCTTCCGTCTTCTCGTGGGGTTTTGCGCCATTTGTTGGTATGATTTCTTTTGTGGTCATTGTTTGAGCGTTACCACGACCACTTGAAAATTTACAAATATGTATAGCCTATGTTGGGCGTCGGGTAATCAGGAAATAACTGCAAAAATTTCAGTAAAATCGGTAGAGTAGTTTATGAGTTATTAAGGGAACAAACAAAAAGACAAACAAACACATTTTATAGATGGGAGATACTGCCAATAAAATTCGGCAAGGTAATTTTGTTTGCAGTAAGTGGGCCGAATTTAATCTAAATATGAACGATGGATTATTGGAAAGAAGTTTGTATAAGGGCTATGTGAAATTATAGATATATTCTTACCGTTTTTTGACAGTTGAAACAGATGCCGAACGGAAGTCGTTTGATCGATTAAGAAAATGCAGTGGTCTGTTAAACAAAATTTAAAACAATTCCTTTTTTATTTGTTGTGAAAGCACTTGTAAGTAAGCATTTACAAAAAATAAAATTATCAAACCATGATTTAAGAAGGTGCTCTATAAGCTAAATATGCTATTTTAACTAAAGCATGCAATAACAACTGCAAAACGTAAAATATGCAAATACAAATCGAAGCTTAAACTCATAAAAAGCTTTAAAACGGAAAAATACTAGGGAACTCAATCGGTTAACCGTTATTCCGAAAGAGGCATGTTTTATGGGGTGGTAAAATGGACATTGCGTTGGTAATTATAATATAGTGAAGATCTAGTAATTGGTTAGTAGAAAGTAAGGTGGAGAGACTGATTATAGGCCAGTGAAGACTTGAAATAGAAGGCAAATAAAAGATTGAGTTATCGAGATAAGGTGGTGTTTGCTGGATGTGCGTTAATCTTTGACTACTCTCATGAGCAGAATGATGCTTTTGCGCGGGTAGTCATTTCCCTTTTGGAGTGTGCATTGGTTATCACGTGGTGGCTGTGGTTTATACCCATGGCCGCGGGAAGACAGAGTCCCACATAAAAGGCATAAAAAGTGTGTTCCTAAAACTCCGGCTTCTAAACAAAAGGGTTTAGCGTCCCAATTTTTTTTTTTTTTTTTTGGTGATTTTCAATTTCGAATAGCATTAAAATGTTGCATTTTATTCTCAGATACGTGGGAAAAATTAAAAAAATATTGCGGCCTACTTTAGGCCCTCTACCGCAGTATCAAGATTTTGAAAATAAGATCAAATCGATCAGTTTTTGAAACATCATATTTTTAAGTTGTTGTTACTTATTGCACTCGGAATATCCACTAATAAAATCGGCTTTTTTCACTTAATGGCTCTTAACTTTCCTTATGTTCGTCAGATCTTCTTAATTTTAAGTTTTCATTATTCAACACAAAATTTTTGTTTGCGTTTAGGCTTAAAATAAATAATTATTGAAAGTTTCCATATTAATTTAAGCAAATTTCAATAAAAATCATAAAATGAATCCATCCAGCCATGGCAGAGGGCTAAAAGATATGTCGAAAAAATTATTTTTATTTAAAGCTCGGGTAGATGCAACATTCTTGAGGTATTAGTTAGAAATAAATTGAATGACTTTTTTTGCTTTATACACTGACGCGCGACCCTACTAAACTAGGGGCGAGTGTATAATTTTTTTCGGATTATGCACTCAAAATTGCTACCTGTGTGTGTTGGCTGCGCTCACACACAATCGCGGTTGGTGACGCATTGTCTGTCACCCAGTGGTTAAGATCCAGCAAGAGATTAACCGATATGGCAGGTGCTCATATGAATCATATCCACATTTGTTTAACGTTGTCTTGGCGGAGTACCACATACATATCACTTAGAGTAAATTACTCAGATTGATTACTGGTGGAGACCATATAACCAGGAGCGAATTCTGAAAGTTTTCGCCTACCTAGACAAAGGTTTGGGTTGACCTAAAACGTCATCGTGCAAAAAGAATTAAAAGCCTGATAGGTTGAGAGCAGGACAGCTCAGCCCAGGTATGTTAAATGGGGTTTTAAATTTTGTACCAATTTCCAAAACAAATGTACTTTTTGGACCTTCATAGTACCATTTTTTTTAAATTTATCAAAACAACAAAAAAAGTTCATAAAAATTCAATTCAATAAGGTACATAAAAGTCTTGTAAATATATGAGATCAAAATCAGGCACTTATTTATTTAGTTAATAAGCTATTTGGAATTTTTACATCACATCAGAATTAATTTGTCGATCTTAACCAATCCTTTGTTTGTATGAGACTTGATAATGTTGGCACATGTAGTCTGTTTCTTTCCTTAATTTTTATTATAGTTTGAAAAGAAAAAATTCTTTCCACATTTGCAGACGAATGTGGAATGGATAAAATTCTACCAACGACTTTAGAAATATCCGGAAACATCTGGGACTTTCAGCTCCTTTGGTAAATTAGCTACTGGATATGAAAAATTTTTTTCGAATATATTTGTTAAGTTAAGTAGATCTTCTATATTCAAAAAAAACAAAATACTGATGTGTTGCTTTTAGTGTCATCGTCTGTGGTGAAAAGGAAACAAAAGTACCATAAATCCCCTTTTACAATGTGGCAAGTGAAAGACAGACAGACGAAGTTTGTAGGCGAGAAAGGAAAAAAAATGTGTCACGCATACAGCGTCGCCTTCTTACCAACAAACTTCGTCTGTCTGCCTTTCACGTCCCACATTGTAAAAGGGGACTAACAGCCTGTTTTTAGAAAATGAAAATATTGGTTCGTTCGTAATAAAAACGAACGAAAACTTATTTAGGTTTTCATAAAATTAAAACACATTTTAGGTGAGTGACTGAAAAAGCTTTCATTTTTTCCACACACGTTTGGTTCTTATATAATGAAAATCTTCGTAATAAATGAACACAAATGCCAAAATAAGACGATAAGTAAAAGGCATTCGTTTAAAAAAATAAATAAAATAAATAGAAAATAAAAAGGATATTTTTCTGAAAGAACCCTAAATTATATACAATATTATTAAAGGTTTGTGTTACATTATTGACTAATTGCTTTATGAACGCACAGCCTTAACGCCTGAAGCTAAAAACTTGAAATTTGTACCGGTGGCTGGACTCTTCCCAAATAGATCCACTAAAGCGGGATTTTTGTAACATCGAATGTTTAGGGGGTAACAACGGTAAATTCGGTAACCTTATATTTCCAAAACTTAGAGAGATACAATGAAATGTAATACTTATCGTTGTCTTTAAAAAAATAAGTGGACGGGTGTCTGTTACTTTTTTGAAATTCTCCTCTTTCTGGGAGTATTTTGGTACTTTTTTGTCATCCCCCTATCTTTTAAGCCAATAAACATAGAAATAAAAGTTATATCACAAAATGCAAAGCCAAATTTGGCACTTTTTCGAAATTCAAACGTTTAAGGGGCGAAATTGGTAATTTCTTTTTTGGTACTTTGAAGAGACTCAAAATTAAGCTGCAAGGTCCTGAGTGATTATCATCCCATAAGATAAAAAATGT
The DNA here is from genome assembly GCA_943735925.1 of Pollenia amentaria. Taxonomy (NCBI): domain Eukaryota; kingdom Metazoa; phylum Arthropoda; class Insecta; order Diptera; family Polleniidae; genus Pollenia; species Pollenia amentaria. Next base: position 172,129,616 of record OX031010.1, on the reverse strand, counting down.
TAGTAGCAGAACTATAACCTTAGGCACACAAATATGATCATAAAAAAGGGCCGGACAAAGTAGAAAATTTAATGCTAGCGTTTAAACAAGTTAAAACCTTGAAAAATAAACATTAACATAAAAATATGCTTACGAAATAAGAGGAGACCCTAATAAAGTAGCGGGTTAAATGCTACTAATTACATAATTATGTATTTACAGGTTCAAAAAATTCTAGAAACAAGTATGTACATAAGTATGTATGTATGTGTGTATGTAAGTTCTTCCATATGTTTAAAAAAATTAGTGTTATCACGCAAATACCTTCACCATTTCTATATGTTGATGTGAAGCAAAAAATCGTCTTCATATATTGCGATTATTTACTGCAATTTTTGTAAACATTTTAATTCAACATTTTTAGTTTTAACATTTACTAACATTTTTTATAGAAGTTTTTGTTTTTTAAATTTATAATTTATTTTTGTAAACAAAAGCCAGGGTTAACCTTGAACACAAAATCCTTATATGTAAAAATCATAAAAAGGTACGAAAATAAACGCATTGGCAATAACGTTATTTAACGATAGAAAAAAGCTCTATTTATGTCAAACATGAATAGACGAAAGCTTTCAAATGTTTTTTAAAAACCATATTTAAAACGTTTTCGTTTTAGTACGAAAACTTCAAGTGAGAACACTTGTGTTTTACAAAAACAGGCTGTAAGTCTATACACCACAATATCAGTCGCATTTTTAAGCGCCCATTACATTAACGATTTGTCGTACAACATATATGCAATGAAAAGAACTCAATAATTGGTTTGCTATACTAAAAATTCAAAAAGGGGAAACTATGAAAAGTTTTTAAATTGTACCAAATGAGTCACGGTAACCACGTTAATTTAGAAGGTAAAAATGTACCAAAAAAAAAAGTACAATTTAACATCCCTGGCTCAGCCATAAATTTGTAAAGCACAAAAAAAATAATGTCATTTCTTGTACTTGTTTAGTAGAAAAAATAACTCATACAATCACTATATGTTTAACGTTTATACGAGGTGGGCTATAATAAATTAAAAACATAATAGTCAAATAGTTGGTGTCCAAAAACGTGTTTAACTTTTTTTCTAAGAAATTAATCAATAAATATTTGGAAATCCCCATTTCAAACATTGTAAGTCAAGCCCAACTCTAAAAGATCACTAAATAAAAGTTATCATATCTTCAAGCTTTGTGTCGATTTTATATAAAAAAGAACTGATTAATTAAGAATCCTTAACAACAGAGTCCAATAAAATGTTTAAAAAAAATTTTTGATATGGTCACATCCAACAAAACTATTTCTAAGTAAAAATGTTTAAACATATTATAGTTATTTGCACCATATTATTTTCACAAGCAACCATTTAATGGTTATATGAATTCTCCATGAGGAAGTTACAAACATTTTATGTTATGATTAATACTAACAATATGTTAACCACAAATACATAAAAGTACACAGAGGAAAAGATACGATATAAAAATTCCAAAATTGACACCATCCGTTGTCAAAAGTGAGCCAACTACTGTTGTGTTCAATTTGATAAAGGATGGTGTCAGGACTTTTAAGCCACCTCGTGGTCATTTTATTATCATTTGGGCTAAATTGAGAAGAAACTGTTAACATATTTACACCGCAATGGTCTCAATTCGACAACATGTTGTTTTGTAATATTTGGATAACACACTGTTAGTATATTGACAAAATTTTGTTGTCATTTCAACAGCATATGGTTTTTATTCTGGTAAATAATAACCCATTGTGAACCCAACCAATAAAAAAACACATGAGATATTAATATTTTTATTTATTTCTTTATTTTTTTAAATTTTTCAGCGAATATACAGATTTTATTAAAAAAAATAAATTCGCATTGTTACACATTAATAAAATAAAACATTTACATTTAACTTTATCTAAAGCTTTTTTACTACCGGAACTAATTAAAGACATCGTAGTGCTTCATTTTCATTTGGACAGAACTTAGAGAGTACTACAATAGTTTCATAGATACCGAACTAAAAACAAAAATTACAAATTATGTTTATATAAAATAAAACTTGCGAGAAACTATTACTTTAGCTATGTCTACACCTATCAAATATTTTAAGTCATACACGTAGTTATTAGTTTTATTAAAAAAACTAGCTGTAAAGCCTGGTCCTGCCAGGCAGGAATAGCCCTGCGTGCTGCTAATAGACCGAAAATCAAAAATCTGGCTTCGTTACGATCTTCCGCAGAGAAAGTACTTTAAGTATGCCAAATTCACCTTCCTATATCATCAGATGGCTTCAAAAAGTTGCAGAAAGAGAATAGGACATACATACAAACACCCGGATATACTAAGAAATTATATATTACTAGCATTTAACCCGCTACTTCGTTAGCATCTCCTTTTCTTTCGTGGACATATTTTTACGCCAATGGTTATGTTTCTAGGTTTTAGCCCGTTACTTTGTAATAGGTACGATTTTCACCTCTTAAACGGTCGAATTTCGAAAATGTACCAAATTTTTATTTGTATTTTTTAGATACGTTACGAATGTGATATTATTTTATTTCAATGTTTATTGGTTTAATAGATAGATTGCGTGGCAAAAAAAGTTTTAAAATACATGTTTTCCCCGTTTACTCCCCAAAACGGTCGAATTTCAAAAAAGTACCAGACACCTATCCGCTTATTTTTTGATGAACATGAGATTAGGGAATTTACCCTTTTTTAGCTTTTTTAACCTCTAACCATAAAAATTTTCAAAACTCCCATCCTAGGGAATCGAATTAGCGAGAGGCCAACCTCCCGGTCAAATTTCAACATTTTAGCTTCAGGCGTTTAGGAAGTACGATGATGAATCAATCTTTACATTTTTATATTATATAGGTAGATGAAGAGAAATGTTTTGAAACAAAAATAACAGAATTAGGTACGATTTCACCCCTTAAACGTTCAAATTTCGAAACGGATCAAATTTGTATTTGTCTTTTTTAGATAAGTTATGAATGTGATACATTTTTAATTTTAATGTTTATTAGTTTAAAAGACAGATGGCATATCAAGAAAGTTTTAAAATACAGGTTTTACCCGTTTACTCCCCAAAAAGGCCGAATTTCAAAAAAGTACCAGGCACCTGTCCGCTTATTTTTTTTATTGAAAAAAATGTTTTGCAAAAAAGTACCAAAAATAGTTACGGTTTTTATCCCTTAAATGTATTTGGATTTTTTAGATAAGTTTTAAATGTGATATAACCCTTATTTCTATGTTTATGGGTTTAAAAGATAGATGGGGTGACAAAAAAGTACCAAAATACAGATTTTACCCGTTTACTCCCTATTTCCCCTCTTTGGTACTTTTTTCTCCCCATTGAAGCATAAAAAATTTAAATATTGTAGTGGAAGCCCATAATTTAATACGTTTATGTCAATAAATAAAAAAAAATGTTTTATAAAAAAAGTACCAAAAATAGTTACGCTTTTTACCCCTTAAACGTCCGAATTTCGAAAAAGTACCGAATTCGTATTTGGAGTTTTTAGATAAGTTTCAAATGTGATATAACCCTTATTTCTATGTTTATGGGTTTAAAAGATAGATGGGGTGACAAAAAAGTACCAAAATACAGATTTTACCCATTTACTACCTATTTCCCATCTTTGGTACTTTTTTCTCCCCATTGAAGCATAAAAAATTTCAATATTGTAGTGGGAGCCCATAATTTAATACGTTTATGTCAATAAATAAAAAAAAATGTTTTATAAAAAAAGTACCAAAAATAGTTACGCTTTTTACCCCTTAAACGTCCGAATTCCGAAAAAGTACCGAATTCGTATTTGGAGTTTTTAGATAAGTTTCAAATGTGATATAACGCTTATTTCTATATTTATGGGTTTAAAAGATAGATGGTGTGACAAAAAAGTACAAAAATACAGGTTTTACCCGTTTACTCCGTTAAAGGGCTGAATTTTCAAAAAGTAGCAGATACCTGTCCGCTTATTTTTCTAAAGAACAACGATAAGTATTAAAATTTTTTTGTATCTCTTTTAGGTTTAGAGATATAAGGTTACCGAATTTACCCGTTTTTACCCTTTTTATCCCCTAAACATTCGAATTTCCAAAATCCCGTCTTAGTGGATCGATTTGGGGAGAGACCGAGCCCTGATCCAAATTTCAAGATTTTACCTTCAGGAGTTTAGGCTGTGCGATGATGAATCAGTGAGTGAGTGAGTCAGTAACGTAACAATTTTATATACATATATATATATATTTAGATTGTTTGCTTTTGCAAAACGTTTGGTTAAATCAAACATCATTCAACAGTTTCTAAATTACATTAGTCAATTATCTTCTTACAAATAAAGTTTAGCCTGTATTCACATTATCTGCCAGTTCATCGATTTCGAACTTTAATATTCGCATAGAAAATTACATTTAAAAGAGCAACAAAATTTTAAAATTTTATTTTCTATGCGAACGTTAACATTCGAAATCGTTGAACAGGCAGTACGTGTATTTGTCATGTGGATTGTAACTTTTTCACATGTTAAATTTGTAGATATCGTCTGAACACCTCCAAACAATATCATGTGTTATATCTCTGTGCACAGTACATTAAAAAATTGTTAACAAAATTGTTTGTGGCGGCAAAAATAAATTGAAATTTTATTATCATATAAACAATAATAGTAAATAAATAAAAAAAAAATAAAAAATACACAAATAATTATTAAAAATGGAGGGAAAAATTTAAAAGAAATTAACAACAGTAATATGTATGTATTTGTTTTTATAACAACAAAATATAACAAATTCCAATTAAATTTTTGTACATATATGTAAAATGTACTTTACACCAAATTTGAACATAAAACTTTTAAGCCTTATGTATTACTCAAATTTTGACATACACATGAAATTACATGTGTGTAGAAAAGTGACATTCCACTCGACAAATACACATAATGTGAACATAGTTTTTGTAAATCAATAAAAATTGTAAAAAAATAAAGCTAAGATTTGTTCAATTTACTACTGGTCACTCTTTTTTTGGATTTGTTCGTCAAATATTTGCTAGGTCTGAACCAGGGCTGTTAAAGTTGGTACAATTGTACTTTTTGTGGTACATTTTGACATTCTAAAGTACCGTGCTACTACCGTGACTCATTTGGTACAATTTAAAGATTTGTCATAATTCCCCCTTTTTGAATTTTTAGTATAGAAAACAAATTATGGAGTTCTTTTCATTGCATTCATGTTGTACAACAAATCGTTAATGTAATGAGCGCTTAAAAATGCGACTAGTATTGTGGGGTATAGACTTAGTCCCCTTTTACAATGTGGCAAGTGAAAGGCAGACAGACGAAGTTAGTTGGTAAGGGGGCGACGTGTTATGCGTGACACACTTTACTTTTTTCCTCTTTCGCCTACAAACTTCGTCTGTCTGCCTTTCACTTGCCACATTGTAAAAGGGGACTTATGGTACCCTCAGACGAGGCAACATTTGTGATAACCTGTGTTAATACTTTTGTTTTCTTTTCACCACAGACGATGACACTAGACGATGACACTAAAAGCAAAACATCAGTATTTTTTTTTTTTTTTTTTTTTTTTTTTTTAATGAAGTACTACTTGAATTAACAAATAAATGCGAAAGAAATTTTTCATATCTATCCAGTAGCTAATTTACAAAATAAGCTGAATGTCCATATGTTTCCTGACGTTTCTAGAGTCGTTGCTAAAATAGTAGCTAATTTACAAAATAAGCTGAATGTCCATATGTTTCCTGACGTTTCTAGAGTCGATGATGTGAAGTTTTTTTTTTTTTTTTTAATATGTATAATAAAATAATAAAAACTAAGGAAAGAAACAGACTACATGTGCCAACATTATCAAGTCTCATACAAACAAAAGATTGGTTAAGATCGACAAATTTATTCTGCTGTGATGTAAAAATTCCAAATAGTTTATTAACTAAACAATCTCATATATTTATAAGACTTTTATGTACCTTATTTTATTCATACATATAATGTATGTTAAGTGTTGTTTTTTTTTTTTTTTTTTTTTTTTGTATACAATTGAATTTTTATGTACTTTTTTGTTGTTTTAATAAATTAAAAAAAATGGTACCGTGAAGGTCCAAGTACATTTTTTTTTTTTTTTTGGAAGTTGATACAAAATTTAAAACCCCATTTAACATCCCTGGTCTGAACATACCTTAACTTTTGTTTTTTTCCCCTAAATTCAGCGTCAATAACTTTTTAAATTAACTACATATTCCAAATTATTGTATATTTTTTTACTAATCTTTTAAATAATGATATCGTTGTTGTCCAAGGCGAATTAATACTGGTGACCGCATCATGAGATACGAATTATGCTAGCTATTTTTGAAAAATACTTTGTATTTTGTTTTTGTAAAAAGTTAGATTGAATGTCAAAATTATTTGTTGAAAACATAAACAAGGAATTTTTTTTTTTCGTTTTTTAAATATATACACAATTGGTTAAGAAGAAAATCTTTTTCCTGTATTGCAAATTTATTGCGGCTCCACTTATTCCTTATATCCAATTTATACTACAACGAAATCTAGTACTTTCGAGATTTCGAGCCAAATCTAATTGTTTTTATCTAGATTTTCCGTACAAAACAAAATCTACTCCGTGACTAGATTTTGACGAAATCTATTCGAAATCTAGTAGTACTTAAGCTGGGATCACACGATTGCCGCAGTGCACCAATTTTCACACTTTTTAATACCCCAATCGTGTGACTGCACAATCAAATGCCTCTTGTACCAATCGAGGGCAATATTGTGCTTACTTTTACCAATAAAAGGCAACACTGGTGCGGCAATCGTGTGACTACTTAACATGCAACAGCGCGTCAATAGAAATGACAAAAATTAACCAATATTTATTGGGTTCTTGTGCGGCAATTAAACAACACAATACGCGCCAATATTTACCTTTTTTAATAAATTTACTTTGTGTGTTTCTTTTAGTAGGAATAAATTAAAAATAAAAATTAAATTTATCAAAAATAAAAATTGGGAATTTTGTGCAATAGCTGTTCAGGACAATATAAAAGAATATATACAGGAAAACGGAGCAAAATGTATTGAAATTCTTAAAAGCGAATTTATTTTTGAATATAAATATTCTCTATTTCTTTATATATTTAAATTAGAATTTTACTTTGTTTAATTTTTGGAATTTCATATATTTTACTTAAAAAATTTTAAATAAAACTATTCAACAAAAATTTGTTTGAATATATGATACAATTTCCTTTTTTTTAATGAACAAGCCAAACAGATCTATCAAACAAATAAAAAAGCTACCACAACAGCTGTTTTCGCAGTTGACACAATCGTGTGATTGTGATGCGGCAATTATTATACACATTTCGCTTTGTACCAACTAGCGGCAATTAAATTTGTATAAAACAGGGGAATCATGTGATTTCAGAACATTTTATTGGTGCAATTTCATTATTGTGCGTCAATGAAGCACAATCAAAATTGTGTCACATTGGTGCATTTGCAGCAATCGTGTGATCCCAGCTTTAGTAATGCAACTATGTTTTTCCCCATGTAGCACTAAAAACTACTTCCCTGCACAAGAAAAAAATTACATTTTAACAAAAAACAAAACAAAAACAATAATAGCTGCTTGTTAAAATTGTTAAAAAATTTAAAAATGTCGTAAAATAGTAAAAAAAATGCAAATGACAAATAATATTAATAATAGGGTGTTTACATTACAACGAAATCTAGTAGATTTCATTTCAAATCTTCCTCAAAATCTAGTGCCTTTACATTATACCTTTTTGACATTAGCAAGATTTGGTTTTCATAACAAAAACAGCCGACTGATAGTTTTTTGTGTAACACATACATATGTACATATGTAAAAAGAAAAAGGCTATAAAATAAATGAAGTTGATTATAAAGAAAATGTAATGCAAATTTTAAAATGCCTATTTCTTTATATGTAAGTATGTGTTACACAAAAAACTTTCAGTCGGCGGTTTTTGTTGTGAAAACCAAATCTCGCTAATGTCATACAAGTATAATGTAAACGAACTTGATTTGGAGGAAGATTTCAAATGAAATCTACTAGATGTCAATGTAATGTAAATGCCCTATTATGCACTTTTTATTCCTTAATTTTATATTTTATATTCCCTTTTTTTGTTTTATAAAATTTAAATACATAATTTTTTTTTTCAAGTACATATTTAGTTTTTTATTGAATTTTAAATTTTAAATAATTTTTTCACAAGCTGTAAACAAATCTTGATATTCAGTATACAGACAAATAAATAAACAGATGACTCGCAAATGTCACCCGTATGAATTCGCCTTGTTGTCGTCATTATAACTGCACTTGTTTGCACATTGACATTTAAATTTTCTTTAAAAAGATTTTTATCGAATTATAAAACATTTAACAAAATGTTTGATCACAGTTAATGTGCGGTTTCCACAATACAAGTGATTGAACGCGTAATAAAATTTATATGAAAAGCACTAAAAAATCTGAGTGCTTTTCATATAATCTTTACTTCACGTTCAATCACTTATATTGTGGAAACATCACACAAATGTTTTTTTTTTCGCTTTTAAAGCGCTATTTTTTTTATTTCTTCACTAATTTATTATTATTTTATAAATAATTTGCAACTTTTTTTTAAGCTGCTGGCAATGAGACAATTTGACAACATAAGTATGTACGCAATTATTAGTGAAATTGTATTTTACATCTTTGTTTTCAATTCAATAACGTTTTGTTAAAAATTTGACAACAGATGTTGGCGAAATGTGGTCAACATATCGTTATTGTTTTAATACCATAGGCTGACTATTTTTTAACGCCTTTTTTGCTCTATGTATAGTTGTTTTTCAACCATAACATGTTGCTATTGTAAAAGAGGACAATTCACTTGTTTATATAAAATATATTCTTAAAATTAATGTTTAACAGTGGTCTAAGACGCTGCATTAAGAGAGGTGAGGGTATTTCGGCACATTTTGTTCAAGGCTTACTTGAACAAAATGAACGCTTAGATAATTATTATTTGAAAGAATTTTGAAAAGTATTTGGTATTATTTTGTTATCTCAGTACTAATGTAGGAATTCAGGCTATTACATCGTATCTTCGTTTTAAGTAAAGCATATCCAAAGATTTGTATCTTAGTGGACTTTATTCACCATTCGAATAGGTGCAACTTCTTTTTTAATATTTATTATGTAATTTCTTATGGTTTTGATTTTGGTTGACTGATTAACAACACTGTCCAGACTATAATTTGCCATTAAGGTTTGAACAATTTTTAAAAAAATAGTTAAATCTTACTCTTATATTATCAATAAAGATAAGTTATATTTATGATTAATTTAATAATAATGTTAATAAGTGTGGTGTTCACTTGATTTTCCAAACATATGCATGCATAAGTGTGCATATGTATATCTCGTCGGTCTTACTTTTATAATTCTTTCAAATGGAATATCAAATTTTTCAATTGTTTTACGAATTTAAACGTTATATGATGATAAGATAAATAAATATCTGTTTCAAAACACAAAACACGAAAGGGATAAATGTTAATCAGAACCGAACTGTTATAAATACATAGAATATGAGAAAATATTTGTTTACCTTTGTGGTTTCACGATCAAGTACAAGGCGAATTCAACTACAGGTGGTGTCGAAACGCTATCTGATTTTGTCAGTTCGAGCCAATTTGTTTTGATTTGCTAGTGTTTTGTTAGGAATGGTTGACATTTCAAACCGTAAACACTAACAATGCAATGCAAAAAATCCTATGTTGTTTCTATTGTTTTTGGATTGTTGTAGTTAAATTCGCCTGGTACTTGATCGTGAAACCACAAAGTTAAGCAAATATTTTCTAATGTTCTATGTATTTATAACAGCTCGGTTCTGATTAACATTTATCCCTATTCGTGACACCACTTCAAATTTTATTTCAAGTTTCAATACACTGACACTTTGAAACAAAGAAATCAAGATAGTGCATTTAAATGTAAAAAACATTATTTTTCTGCGCATGTACGTCATAGTAGTAAATCAACAAAAACATGATCACACAAACACATGTTTGTCGAATGCTGAATGTTTGTTTACATTTAAATCTCTTTTCTACAGTGACGTCAAAATGAGAGTTAAAAGTTAACGGACCTGCCCAATGGGCTATCGTGTTTTCTTTGTTTCATGGATGCGATCTTGGTTTCAAATTCTCTATCCAATTGTAGGTGTGTTTACGAGTTTGTTACAATTGTTACTGGAAAGTGTTAATTAACCCAAACAATTTACAAGTAGTGAGCATCAAGAGAGAGTAAAACATTGAGAGACAATTTTTACTGGTAAAAGTTTTACTTGCAAGAATTTTTGAAATAGCTGTTTTAAGGCGAATTCACTAGAATGTGGGGTCAATTTAACATATGGTTAATTTTTCGGTGGTCGATTTGTCAAAGTTTGTATACAAACTAGTTTTTTATGTAAACAAAATTTTTTTTCTAGCAACATTTTTGACAATCGGACCAAAAAGCAGTGTTGTTGTAGAGTTGACCTACCTTTCTAGTTTATTCGCCTTAAAGGCTAGTTTAAATGGTAATACAATGTATTACGACTTTGTGGAATCAAAATATTATAAAATTCTCTCCGTGTTTAAAATAAAAAAATAAAAATCTGTTGGTAAGTATTTTTCATGTTTACACGGATGGTTTAAGTAAAATAAAAGCAAAGTGAGTTAATAACAAAAAAGCAGATGGTTGCAGTTTACAATATTTACAAAAACAACATGAACATTTCCCGAGTTGATTCTGCTTGTTTTTGTAATGTAATAAAAATGTTACCACCTTCAATATATTCTGTTAAAATGCGACTCTGGTGTGATGAGAATACATAAGTTTCTAAAATGGTTTAGAAAATGAACATTTACCGACCGATTGTCATATTTTTATCCGTATTCTCTCTTACTCAATGCATTTTGCTTTTACATGATAAGATTTTTCTCATTCTACATAATTTTTTGACATGTCGTAACACATTGTATTATCGTGTAAACTAGCCTTAAGCAGTTTCATGTTATTATTTACGAGGCAAACGTTTAAAAATGTGTAACAAAATAATATTTATAATTTTAAAATTAAAAATTGTTCATTAACATAAAATATACATACAAACATACATATGTATATTTTTCTTAAATTTAGTTAAATAGTTGAAAAGAGTTCAAATTAAGACAGAATTTCGTATCCTACAGCTGGATACAGTCAATGGGTCGAGTGAATAAAAAGGTAGTTTACACTACATAGCACTAAAGGCTAGATTACACTATTTTACTTTGTATTAATACATGTCAAAAACTCAAGTAATATGACAAAGTGTGATAGTGTGAAAGCAATGTGTCACAAGTATTACGAAAAAAATTTGACACTTCATCGTTTTTTGAAATTTTTCTAAACGCTAATACTTTTCATTGGATCAGGTTGCAACTGTAATGTTACATTAGATTTTTTGACAGTCACAACAAAACTCATTAGATTTCCATCTCACAAAGTATTATGGAATAAGTAAGAAATGTGTGATAGTGTAAACTAGCCTTAAGTACTAGCACTAGCTTTAACTTTTCAGTATTAGCTATGCTGAAAAGGTTACACTACAAAAAGTGTGAATAATCTTTGCTGGTGCTAGATAGCTAGTGCTATTAAATTAACTCCCAAAAATCATTTTTGAAGTTGCCACAATTTTACTTTTAAAGAACGGTATTGAATTTTTACATTTTCTTCTGCAGAAACATAATTCGTTAGATTTGTGTTAATAAAATGAATTGGTTGTGTACACATTTTTTATTTTTTTTTTTTTAATTTATACACGAAAACAACATTAATTAATAAGTCCAAAAGTGTCAAAAATTTAAATAACAAAATATTATTAGAGTGAAGATATTTTGTCTGTATCTTAAACATATTATGAGTACACGTAGAGAAAGTTATCATGTTATGGCTATTGAATATCATTAATTGGTTGTGAGGAATAGTATTGTGGTTATTTTATTGAACTGTAAATGATTTTTAATCCAAATTGAGATATTTTTAATTAGGCTTAAGTTCATTTGAATTTAATTTTCATTAAATTATTTTTATGAAGACAGGAATTTTACAACATGAAATTAATTAAAATTGTTATTGATAATTTAAATATTTGTTAAGCTTATTTTAAAAAAAATTATGTATAAAACAGAATATAAGTACAAAATATGTTAACGATTTTTTCTAATGTGCTTCTATGAGTCAAATTTTAATATATGAAGCTTTTTACAACTATATATATGAAGCTAAAGTCAACCCTTGGTTACCATTGAATCTATGATTGTACTTATTCATACATATCTAAAACTTCAATGTTAACCAAAAATTGGCTTAAGCGAAAAGCATGTGAAATATTGAGAGAATAAGACTATTGTAAAAAGCTTTATAAATTGAAATGTGACTCATAGAAGTACATTCGAAAAAATGGTTTATATGATTAAAAATAATTTATGAAAAAATAAGTAATTCCCACATGCTATTAGTTTAAAAATGTTTATATACTTTTTTATGTGTTGAGGCGTGGAACAAGTACTGTGTATTGACCCAGCGAACACAGAAATACACTATATGTATTGCCAAACGTATTGCCTGGATGAAAAATATTACTGCGACAATCATCGATTTCGTATTGCGGAATACAAAAGTGATCGTTTCAAAATTCGGCTATCATGTACTGATCCCGGTCAACTGCAGTCAATTGACGTGAATTCTTCCTTTGCATTTCAGGTTACTTGTACATTGATGCTGCAAAACCCCTTCCGGTTAATGTATTCATCCCCATGAATTGGTGGTTTTCGTTTTGCAACATGCGTGCAATCTATTGCTGCAATAGCGCAAATAGTCATATCGCAGTATCCACTGTTCTTGAGCAAGTTTAATTTGTTTGCTTTTTGCAGGAAATTTAATCCACAGATGCGCTTTTTTCATGGCCTTCTTCCAAACATGTTTTACTGTTTTGCATACAGTTGTACGGTGTATATCTTCTTCTATCCCAACTCTGGTTTGAAAACCAGGATCGCTAAGAAAATGGAGAAAAAATTCCATCCTTTTAATTTGCGACAGCGATGCTCCTCTGTTTTCATCAGTTTCCTCCAAAAAATGTCCCGCTAACTAGTTTCTACTAGTCAGTATAAAATACCATCTTTAACTAAAATTTTAATTCACCTAAAGGCTAGTTCAGACTTCAAAATTTAAAGTATTAGCTATAGCTACCTTTTTATTCACAATGCTCAATGTGCCTAAATTGCCATTTTGCTGGTAAGGCTTTCATTTACATTTCTATTATTTTGTAAATTTTAAGTTTACTCTCTCATTGCAAGTTTCTGCTAGTAAAGTACATGAACACACCTTAGGTGTGTTCCACAAGATCTCGGACAAGTTCGGACTAATGAGAGTAAAATTACTCTCTAAATTTGCCAAAGTTACCCAAAATTGTTGGAACGCAAACAACCATTTTTTAAATAATAATAATGCTTACTTTTTAAGTTAAGATATTTTTAATGGCGATTTCTTTTCTGAGAAATATGTTGCATAAATGGTACATGCTCTATCTCTTTTGTGTAGAGCATGTACCATTTATGCAACATTTTTCTCAGAAAAGAAATCGCCATAAGTGATTTTAAACCCTTAAAAGTCATAAAATTATAAAAACAAAACATTTGCATCATTGCAATTTTTTACATCTTATTTTTTTATATTTAAGAATAAACGAAATATGTATGCACTAATGTTTTTACCACCTTAACGTTTTCATTAAACCTTCCATTTTGCTTTTTAATGAAGTTTTTAATAAAACTAAGCTTTTTACTTGCAAATTTTGGGATAAATTTATTAGTTTCATACGTAAACAAAAAACGTATGATTGTTTAATTCTCGTCCGAACAAAAGGCCCAACTATAATATGCATAAGCTTGCTTAAGCTTCAGTCAAAAATAACCAAAAAGCCTCTCAAATGCATTTAAAAACACAAAAACAACATAAAAAACATTTGACTCCTTACGGAAAGCGCGATAAGTTTCGCACTTTGCTTAAGCAAAAGACAGATTCATAAAACTTAAAAAGTTGACTTATGTACAATATGGTTTGACACTTAGGATTTACAGGTATTCGCACAGTTGCTTAAGCAACTCAACTACTCTCTTAATTGCACAAAAACTGTTATCTAAAACGCTTCTGGGTAACTTTGTGCATATTCGGACTGTTTCATTATGCATGTGGAACAGAGCTCTTCTGTGTTTTAATTTACAGTCAAGAAAATAGCTCGATTGCAATTTTAATGAGAAAAATTTTTTTTTGTCTTTATACATTGTTTTCTTGATGAAATGTACATAAATACTCCCATCGATCCTATAAGGAACATAGGGTCTCAATAAATTGGTTGATCATATTCTTGTCTTGTGTTAACGCTCTCACTTCACTGCAGCTTTTACCCACTCCAGCTATTTCGACATCGATTTGTCTTTTCCACATATGAGCTGGGCGTCCTCTTCTTCTGCTGCCATGGGGGTTCCACTCAATGACATTTATTGTAATGTCGTTCCACGACCTTCCCAAAATCCAACGCCATTTATTGCATGTTGCGGGGGTTAGCTTTATGCGCTGTGAAAGAGATGGGTCGTAGACGACCACAAGTTTGTCGAGCTTTCTGTATTCGGTTGTCAATGTCCTCAGGGTTTTATTTAAAAACGAATGGGAACTTTAATGAAAAGTTATTGTTTGTAATAGAAAGTTGGTGTTTTGAAAGAGATTTTTTGTTTTCGATAAAGTTGAAAAAGCTTCCGTTCATTCGAAACAAAAAAATACACAGTTCAAATTGTTCGAACTTGTAAATTATTTTTTCGAATAGGAATACCCCTTTCAGACAAGCAAAGTTTACTTTGCAAAGTCTTGAGTTTATAGAAGAGAAGGGAAAAGAGCATAGCGGGGGAGTACATACTTTGCTGTACTCACAAATTCGTTTTGTTTTTCGTTCGTAGATTTTACCTGAAGTTGGCTGCAACTTTATATTTATATACAGCGTTACCAGAATCTTTGGAATGAAAATTGTCATATGGCGAAAGAAATCATATTTTGAAGAGGAAAACCTTAAATTTTTTCTTTCTTAATTTAAATATTTTAAAACAAGGGCAAAATAGTAAGAATTATTAATTTTTTATAAAAACATACTTCTTATTATTTAAATTGAAATACATAAAACATAATTCGTCAGTATATGAAACTTTATAAAAATGAATTTTTTCTTTTCGCAAATATTTTTTTTTATCAATATTCTAACTGCCTATTTTCGATGTGCGAAAGAATTATTTACTTCAAATTCTAAAAACTTTGTTTTTGTTTTAAATGTAGTTGTTCGAAAGAAGGAATTCTTTCGCATTTTGGAAATAGGTTATAATATACCTTTTTTTAATATTTTTTATGTCCAGAAATAATGATGCAATTTTGTGTATTCCAGATACTGGGTACAAAAGTGTGCAGCACCAACACACATCAAGCTGATGCAAAACTTCATTGCTTTAAAAATTGACTGTTTAAATAATCGTGTATTTTCTATAAGCAAAATTAAAGTAAAAATCAGAATATCTAAAAATAAAAAATCATCATTTGAGATAAAAATCTTTAATCATATTTTTGTTAAAAAAAATAATCCAAAATATGATAAAATCATCACTCTGGCAACGCTGTTTATATATTATATTCAAACAAGAGAAAACAAAAATTTGTCTAATTAATCTTTGTGTGTATGAGCACCAAACAAAGTTTAAAAGAGAATTTAACAGACTTTGTCAAAGTAAACTATGCCTGTCTGAAAGGGGACTATAGAAGGTATAACAAGTTAGATGGCTATATTCGACAGTGCCGAATCTTTGATACCCTCCAACGACAGTTAGAATATTTCACGAGTATTTGCCACATTTCATTTGAGTAGTGCACTTGGAAAGTTCGCTTTGTTAATGAAACAAAATTCTGAGAAAATCGATAAAATAAACACAGTTTTTGAATGTGAACTGCCAACCAATATAGAGTTTTGTAGGAGTATTAATTATTTAACCAGAAATTAAGCGTAATTTAACGAGTTTTGAACGATATTGATAGTGGCTTAGAGAGGCTTTTTAAAAAACAAATACCTAAAATGGCGGCTTTTACAGAATTTAACTTTTTTTTTTTTTAACTTAAAGATGTTTGCAAGTGGAGTACTCAATTATAAAGTAAATGGATTCACACAAAAGTCTTATTACAGAGAAATTAAAAAATAATTGAGGTAAATTACGGTTTTCGATATCGATCGAAATTTTAATTGAAATTGTTTTTTAATTTTGATCGACCACAGACTATGGCCCCTGAATTTATTTCAATTGTTCAAAAAATTTAATTTACTTAATGTATGCCTTAGACTAATATTGTAAATTTTTTACTTTTACGCTTTTGATAATTTATACTTAATGTTAGATTTGGCTGGGTCCAAACTTAAATTTTTTCACTGATTTTCAAAACTATTGGAAATACAATTATTTTGATTTTAAAGCATTAAAATTAGCTATACGTATGTCCAATTATGGACCGATTCTCCTAATAAATTCTAATAGCATAATAGCGGAATTCAGTGTTTGCTGCAAATGGTCTTGCGAAAGAGTAAATCGATGGCTTTATAAAAAAAGAAAAGGCGAAACTCAATTTTTAGGAAAATAAAATTTCTTGTATATTTTGATAGACAAATGCCAAATGAATATTGCGTTTAAATTTCAGAGGGCTAAAGTATAAAATGGATCGTATCTTTTTATCAAAAATTGCAATAAAACAATTTTTTATATCTAAAATTCTGCCGATTTTATTGAGTTATTTCCTTCTTCGGTAAACTCACAAAATATCGAGTTACGCTTTTTATAATAATCCATCGAAATGCAAAATATTGTAGCTCCGCTGTTGAATCCAACAACTAAATACATACAATTTCCATAAGAGTTCATAAAAAAGCTACGATATTTTGCATTTGCTCGTTCGAAAGACCATTTGCACCAAAAACTGAATTTCTCTGATAATTTCTAGTCACATTAAACTAACTTGTGCATTGATATTGATTCAGTTTTTAGACATATTAAAGTATTAATTGGGTTCTTTATATGGGATCGATTATCGGTATTCGTTATGACTTTAGGCAAATTTTCTATAGTCAACTATATACCGAACCGTACGGCATAATTTCTAGTCAAATTATATTAATTTGTGTCAAAAAACCACCACCATATCCATTTTCATTACGATTTTTTAATACATATATACAAGTGTCTTTAAAAAGTGGGCTTTATAAGGGGGCAAATCCATTGCATACCAATCCTTTAATATAACCTCAACAAGTTTAAGACCTTTTTAAAACTCTTTACTACTGCGTTTCAAAATTATTTTGATTCTGAATAAATATACTTTTAGCTGTAGGGTACATTCATATTAAAAATTGTTTTAAATTTGTTATCACTAGTTCATTAGATAATATAAATCATAAAGTGTTTTCAAAAAAGATAGACAAGGTAAGTGGTTTTTTTGACATAAAAACGTGAAAATTTATCGCTAATAATTTTGTTTAAACAAATTTTAGGAGTTAGTGTCACATTGACAATTGTTGTAGAAACACGTGTAATTAATTTTAAAATTTCTTTTAAAAAACGTGGATTAAATATACTAAAAACGTGTAAGAATTACAATATTCAAGTGAACATTTATGCAAAAAAAGTAAAATAAAAAACTAAGTCGATATGCAAAAAATTAAAAAAAAATTACTTAATTTAAAATATTATAAATAAAGACTTTAACGAAATGTTTATAATCATTATATTCAAACTTCCTACACAAAAACTTTGAGCTACCGTTATGTTATACATACATATAACCCAAATTCAAAACATCATTTTGACTTCACCTCTGATATTTAGGGGTACAAATTCATAGGGGGAAATTTTGGGAGACATAAATATTCAGGGGGTTTTTAGGGGGTTTTACTATTTGCTTGTCTGTACATAACAATAACTAAGTAATACTAGATATATTTTACAGCTTGTTTTTAGTTGAGCAAAAATCGTTTTTAAAAAGATAAAAAATAAAGCTTTTTTTTCATGAAAATACATGTCACAACTTAAATCTTACACCTGAAATCAGTGTGGCCAGGTCTAAAAAAAATTTTACAGATAAATCTGGCATTAGACATGGCCAAAAAATGCTAAAAATGATTTTAAAAAATGCTTAAATTTTTTAAAGATATTTGTTAATGTATTACCAATATGAAATTTTGATATACAAAGTGCAATTTCCTTGTACTTTTATATCTTAATATCAATCGACATGATAAGGGCATTTCTAAGGCAGATAAGATATTTCTTAACAAAAGAATTATCCATTTTCATACGAAATTTCATTTTGGGTACAATTATTTTTAGTCAAAATTTATTAGTAAAATCAATAAAACTATTCGTTCAAATTTTTAAAATAAATAATGGTAAAAAACTAAAAACATTTTCCAAAAATGCTAAATAAAATGCCAACTGCTAAATGAAAAATATGCAGGCTAAATATAAATTTTTAATGCTACATTTAGCTGCAAAAATGCCAAAATGGCCACACTGCCTGAAATGCTCAAACTTTTTAATTCCTATAATATGTACAAAGTTAACGAAAATTTGGCAACTCTCGTTATTTTTGAAGAAACTTTATTCCAATATTTAAAAAAGCCGATTTCTACTAAATCTATTTTGATTTTTTTATGTATGTACATTAGGCAGACTAAAAAAAAAGTTGTTGATGTACCTCGCTCGATTTTAGGGAAGAAATTAATAATATTGTAATTTATTGGTAAATAATATTTCAGCTAGTGGCACAGAAGAGTAATTATTCAATGCTTACCAAAAAATATTGCAAAAACAAATATCCTAAAAAAATGTTGCACATAAAAGGGTTACATTATGTCTCTATTTGATATTAAATGAAAGTCGCCATGATATATATTTTGTTAAATTTGTATTTAGAACAAAGTAAAAATGATTAGTGAACACAAAAAAAGTACAATTTTTACAATTAAATATTTTATAGTAGTCAACTTAAAGCAAATAAAAAAAAAGAATTTTTGGGGTTAGTATTAAACAAATATTAGATACACATTTTTATGTAATATATATCTAAAACGATATACACTTCACCGACAAAACCGCTTTTTAACTTCTTTTTTTGAATATATTGTGAAGGTCTAAAATGCAATATGTACTATTTACATTCATAGAACTTTTAACTCGTAATAAAGCGTTGAAGAGTTCATATCGTATTCTACTTCGAAGGCGAGTTTTAGTGGAGTTCATTATTTCAATACAAGCATTACAAGCTGCATATAAAGAACAGCCAAAGCAAGGTCTTGAAAATGGTACGTACCTTCCCTATCCTTGTAGCTATACAATGTTGGCCTAAACTGATTTAGATTAGATAGAATATCATTATTAAAATTCTCTTTCCATTTAACAAAAGGTATTTTTTTCTATTGTCTTTTACAAACATCAATATGTAGGTTTGGATTTAAAAAAATCTGTTATATATCTTTACCAACAACGAATTTTATCTGTGATAATAAATTGCCACATTTAATAATGGGAAAATGTTCATAAACTTTAATTATATTAATTTTTTAAAGAATTCTACTTATTACTTCTTTCAAGAGCACCTTTAAATGTGAAAAACAATTTTCTCGAAGATTTTCATTATTTCAACATAATTTAGTTTTAAATACTGGTCATACATATGAATGCATCAAATTTCAAACAATATAATACTAGAACAAAAATAATATTATTTCTTCGTATCGAATTTAACAAATTTCAAAACAAATACATCAAAAATATCCAACAAAATCGCCAACTATTTTTTAAATCGCCAAAATATTGCCATGTCGCCAAATCAAAATTTTGGTCGCCAAACAAGTTTGAAAATCGCCACATTTGGCGAGAAATCGCCACATCTGCCAGCCCTGCCCCTAAGCAGTTTGGAAATCAAATCTATCTCACAACGGCTTAGTAGAAAAAGGGTTTTGAATCCAAATGTAAAACAATCTCCCTAAAAAATTAAAATTTTTGTTATAACCCAGGAAAATCTTTTTGAATTTTGGTAATAGGTCGTAGTTATTTCATACGTTACCTTGTAAGTAGTTGTCATTATAATTGTCATTATTCTGAAAGCCTCAATAAGTACTTGCTAGTAATGACCTCAGTAAGTACTTTTCACTACTATTATTTTCAGTTATGAATATATGCTTACTAATAATCAGCTAAATATCTACTTATTAGTTGTCTTGTTTTCATACCTGAATATTTACTTACTGGTAACTTGCTCCATAACTACATATTAGGTCTATTAACTAGCGCAAATTAAATAAAAACTAGTTATTTTTTGGCTTCTAGTAAGTAAATTGTAAGTACTTACAATTCAACTTACTGGTAGTTAAATAATAACTAGAAATTTTGTGACTTCTAGTAAGTGCATTCATTGTAAGTACTGAATTCTGTGGACACCTTGAACAAAAATAAGTAGTTATTCAGCCGAAAAATAAGTTGTGTTTATTTTTCTCCAACGTTACTTGCTAACTTACCAGGTAAGTAAAGTTTTTGCTGGGAAAAATGAAAAAGTGGTGACAGAATGTACCGATTTTCATAAAATTTTGGAAAAATTCGTTTTATATGACTGAAAATCGCACTTAAATTTTATGAATGTAAATTTTACCACAGGGCCCATTTAAAGTGTCCTTCCTAAAATCATTTAAAAAAAGCATTCAATTCTAATGAAATTGTATTACTGTTGCTGCGTTCCAAAACATCATAATACTTTGCAGTCAGAGTCAAAAATGTATTATCCAGTTGAACATTGCACAGTTTGCTTATTGTATACTAGGGATGCCAATCGGGACTGATTTTGGAAAATCCCGGGATTCGGGATTTTAAAATCCCGATCCAAAAATACCGGGATTTTGTGGATCCCGGGATTTCGGGATCAATGTGTTGCCTTGAAATGCTGCTTTTTTAATAAACAACACTTTAAATATTCAAAAGGTTTTATATATCGTCAGTTGATAATTTAAATGTCGTATGTGGATTTTTTGCGGGTTTGAGTTAAGATCGATTCCTTAGGTTTTCCAACCTGATCTTTCATTTGGCGTAATCAGTTTTTCGATACCTCATACGGTTTTGGAGATGTGGAGTGTTGAGTTTGTCGTATGTGGTATTTGCTGAAGCAATTTTCAAATTAAATTTGTCAATTTACTCGAAACTATCGGAATCCACATACGACAATTGAATTATCAGCCGACGATATGTAACATAAATTTTAAAAAATGAAAACAACAAAACAATTTATTTTATACATATGGCCTCACCCATGATCAAACTGTTCAGATTCTGAAAAAAAGCTTAAAAAAATATACGTATCTCTTAGTTTTTCTAGATCAATTCATTTCGATTTTTTGACAGCAGTTCAATTTTTAATGTGAATTAAAATGTGACGACATTTATATACTACAAAGTGTAGTCCCTCATCGATCTCGATAGCTGAGTTAAAAACTGTAAAACTATGTCGACTGCAGTGCAGTACACCTCCAGGGTGAGGGCGAGATTCATTATCAATAATTTAAGTACGTTTGAAATTTATTTTAAAACAAAATGTTTATACAAATGTTTCTTTAAACAGATTTCAAGTTTAAATAATTTATTTATGAATACGTCAGATAGTGTTTATTTATGAAAAAAATTATTTTAACTTTTTTTAATTAGGCTTAAGTTCATTAAATTTAATTTTCATTAAATTATTTTTATGAAGAAAGGAATTTTACAACAAGTTGTGCTGAAAAATGTCAACAAGAAAAAAGAAAGACAAAAACATGATAAACAAAAAATGTACTTTGGACTTCAAGAAGAATTCTTGACAAAAAGTACGAAAAAACAGAAGTAAGGAAAACATGTGAGATCAATTAAAAATGGATAATCATTCAAAAAGCAAATTTCGATCTACCAAAGGTTAAAATACAATTTGGTTTAAGGATTGATGTTTGACTACTGACGTCAGCAGTCATCGATGGCTGCGAGTGTAAGACGGCAAATCCCTCTGAGGAGACCTAGTGGTTGAGGTCGAAACATGTCAGGGTAACCAGCCGCCTGGGTTCGAATCACACGCCAGCCAGCCTGGCTTCGAATCCCAGGTCAGTCAAGAATGAAAATTATCAATAACAATTTTAATTAATTTCCCATGTTGTAAAATTCCTTTCTTCATAAAAATAATTTAATGAAAATTAAATTTAATTAACTTAAGCCTAATTAAAAATAGTAAAAATTTGGATTAAAAACCATGAATAGTTCAACAAAATAACCACAATACTAATTAAAAATTATTTTATTTACCGTATGTTTTTTAAGCAAATTTTTTGTTATTATTGGACCGGAAGGAATATGAGCTATTTCATCAATATTACGACTTAATTGTTATAATTATATCAACTAAAGAATAATAGTTTCTGAATAAAACTATAAATGGATGGTTAATAATTTTTATTTTTTGCTTGATATATAACAATTATTTCTTGATTTCTATATTTTGCATAAAAATAATCATTTTTATTTTGGAATTATGTCTTAAGCCAAAGCTGAATTTGCTAAACGTAATTGTGATAAAGGCTTGAGATGTGAGTCTGAAAATTTCGTTTCTACTTAAAATAATGGTTTTTATTAAGCAAAATACAAAACTCCAGAAATAGTCGTCATATATCAAGCAAAAATTTTAAATACTCGCTGTGTTCCAAAAACACAAATTAAACTCAAAAATAAGAATTATTTGCAATAAAAATATAACTCAAATAAATTTTTAATATTTTTTTTTGTATATAGTATAAAAATTCAATAAAACAAACAGTTTAGTACATAAAAGTTGATATGTTAAAAATCTCGGGACTCATAAAAATAAATCCCGGGATTCGGGATTTATCAATCCCGAAAAATCCCGGGATTTCCCGTTTGGCATCCCTATTGTGTACGCATCGATATTGTTTTTGGTGGACTTTGGGACAGACACCATTGCAAAATTCTACATGGTTACGTTTTATAGTGCTATACTTTTGTATAGTTGCTTTGCAACTGAGGTTTTGGAACTCACCCTGTATTGAAACTCGTTTTTTTTAATATTTTTGGTGAGCGATCTATAATTAACGATCGGTTCAACAAAAAATCTGCTCCTGAAAATCACTTTAATGCGCCTAATAATATTTCTGAAACAAATGGAAATATTTCATTTAACGTAGGCAACGAATTATACACTGTACTACTGTGAGGTCAGGTTTTATGAAGATTGGCTTATAATTTTTAGACGCCATATAAAGCCCACTCCTTCACTCACAGTGAAGGGTATTAAAGATTCGGCATAGCCAAATATAGCACTCGTTACTTATTTTGTATTTTATTAACCAATTAAATTGTAAAAAACTATAAAGTACTAACGGCCAATTTCACCAAGTTCAGTTATAATTAACTATCAGTTATAACTGTCTTAAACAAATTGTTAACTGGAAGTTAAATTAATAGTTAGTTTTACCCGAACTTGGTCGTAGCCGAAATTGGTCGTAGCCGATGTAATTTTATACCATGCTAATTATTTTAAAATTAATGTCAAATTAAATCGTTTTCTTTTTATTTTTATAGAATATTTTTTAGCACATTTTTAAGAATTTTTTCTTGGCATTTTTTAACAAATCTATCATTTTTTTCATTAAGATTTGGCAACACTGATTGGTATAAATATTTTTTAAACTGGATTATTCAATAAACTAGCTATACCCACAACTACCATAATTAGGGGGCTATTATGCGTTTTTGCTGATGTACGCAACACAAAAATATTGGTCCTAGTAAACAGGTCGACTTAGAATCATTTTCTGGATGTCCATGTAAACCTTGTGCGCAAAGTCCAGGTAGGGTTGCCATTCGTACTGTTTTTATCAGTTTTTTGTTTAAAGTACTGATTTATGCATTACAAGCAAAACAGTACGCAAATGTACTGATTTTTTCATTAATGTACTGTTTTTGTACTGTTATTATACATTAATTTAGTTCAGTACATAGTTCATATTGGCAAATTGTTTGCGATACAAATATTAATAAAGGTGTTCTTATCGATGAGTTATTTACATTAAAGATTTTTGCCGAGTCAGTACGAAAAAAGACAGTAGAAAAAAAAATGAAAAGTGTTTTAAATGGTGGTGCGTGTACGAATTTTAGGAAATGTGTAATTTTATTTTTTCCATTCCACATTCAAACGCTTTTACAGAACGAGTCTTTAGTTTTCAAAGTGGGGAAAAGAGAGAAAAACGATTGTGCCTATTGCAATAATTATAATTATTAATAGAAATTAGTTGTAAATCACTTTTAAATAATTTTTTTAAATTATTTTGAAGATAAATGCATAACAAGCTTCGTTATTTCAAGTGTTTAATTTGTTTTTTTCGGTGTGACCGTAGCTTAAGAAAAGACCTAGTGCAACAATTAACTTAAAATAACAAAATATTGACATTTTAGTATGTCAATACTAAATAATGAACTCAAATTTTGCTTTAATAAAATTAATGTTTCTTTGAAAAATATAAAACCAAGTAGCTAACAAGAAATTAAGAATCGAATTTTTAACAACTTGTTGTGTTTTAGAGTTTTTTGTTATTCACTTTGTATTCCCGCTAAAAATATATACGGAATTGAATTACGGTTTTGAAAAAAATTCAATTTTATTAATTTAATTTTTTCAATGTTTAAATTTTAGAATGAATTCAAGTTTTGTTTTAAAAAAGATTAAAGCTCTTTATGTTATTAATATGCAATTTTTTATAAAAAAGTATATGTACTGTTTTTTATGCAATTGTACTGATTTTTTTCCCTTATGTACTGATGTATGTAAAGATAATTTGATGAAATTCGGTACATAGGTTTTATTTGTCACAAGGACAAAGCTTATAGAAAATAGTGAGAATCGTTCTATAATTTCACATACCCCTATACAAATTTATTTACGCAATAGAGTCTTTGTACCCATAAACCATCTTATTATGTTGGCAATTAGATTAAATTTGGTGCAATAATTTTTTAATGTATCCTAAATCACTTCGGCACAAGCAACTCTTTTAGAGTAGGGTACACTCTTAAAAGTTTGTCTGTTAATATTGTTGTGTAGCGTACCATATGGTCGAGCTTGAATAACTATACTTTCTTACTTGTGAATAACTATGTAGTTAATTTTTTGTATGGAAACACCCAAAATGAACTTGTTTTTCAGAATAAACTATTTACATATAACCAGGGGGCTACTCTCTATTGCGGTACGAATGCAATTTCTCTTTTTGAAAGCGAACAATACGGGCAATAAAAATTAAAGATGGCGCAGATTGACAGTAAGTCCCAATTTCCACAATGCAAGTCTTATTGATCAGCTTGCTACTTTGTAGGCGAGAGTGACGAGGGGAAAAGAAACGAGTACTCAGCTTGCTGTACTCGCCATATACGTTTTGTTTTCTCATTCGCAATGTAAAAAACGCACACATACGTGTGTACTGCATACATAAAACAGTAATATTTTAGCAATAAGATAAGCATTGTGAAAACGCCGAGGCTGATTCAAAGAAGAAAATGTGATAAGTTTATCAATAAGACTTGCATTGTGGAAATTGGGACTAATGAAATGTCAAAATATGTTAAAAAAAAAGAAAAGTTAAGACGCTTACAATGTTTTTGTTTGAAAATTTAAATAAAAAAAAATTAATAGTGTAAATTTGCGAAAGACAAATGTGCAAACGCATTAAAGAGCACCAATCTCTTAATTTGCTACCATTTTTCTTTCGCGTCGCACTAGAGAGTAGCCCACCTATTTCTACTCAGATGTAAATAAGCTGGAGGTTAGTTGTCATTATTTTGGAAACAAAAATGATGAAAAAAAATCAGGGGGCTAATTGTGACAATCGTGATCGAATACTTTTTCGATTCGAAAGCAATTTCATTTATAATTCTTTCAGTCCATACCAAGGCAAATTCAACTACAGGTGGTGTCGAAACGCCATCTGATTTTGACAGTTCGAGCCAATTTGTTTTGATTTGTTAGTGTTTTGTTAGGATTGGTTGACGTTTTGGACCGTAAACACTAACAATGCAATGCAAAAAACCCTGTGTTGTTTCTGATGTTTTTGGATTGTTGTAGTTCCGACACCACCTGTAGTTGAATTCGCTTTGGTCCATACTTAACGAATCGAAATTATGTTTTCAGTGTTGTGAAAACTCAAATAAATGCTTTACAACACTGAAAAAATAATTTCGATTCGTTCAGTATCGCCTGAAAGAATTATAAATAAAATTGCTTTCGAATCGAAAAAGTATTCGATCACGACTGCCAGAATAAGCCCCTCAGATAAATCAATTTAGACATGAACTTTCATAACGAAAAAGAAAATAAGCGAACATTATCGTTCGAAATTGTTATGGCAGATAGTTAAATTTTGATTTTAAATACAATAATAATAAACAATATCCTTTTTTATACATATTTTTTAGTATAATGGAAGAAATAAAAGATGGTAAAATTAATAAAGGATTTTCCAACGAAGAGGTAAATTAAATAAAAACTTTAACTGTTTTATTTATAAATAAATGTTATAATTATAAATAAATAAATTTCAATATTTTTTAGTCCTTGGAAAATGGTCACGAAACCAATAAGACTGAATTTCAAATTGCCGAATTCGAAGAAGATGAAGAAATGATTATAAAACCAAAATCAAATTTGGAAATATGGACAAAAAGATCGTTAATACTTCTATTACATGCAGCGGTGGGAGCATATTTCGGTTATGCCACACATTTCTATATATATGAAAGTACATTTTATTCTTTAATTTAAACTTCGAAAAAATATTTAAGTCATCTCTTTATTTTTGTAGAGGACAAATGTTATTATGGATATGAGTTGCAGTGTAAAATACGTTTCTGTAACGGTTATGGATTTCTGGTGTTACTTTTTGGTTGTATTTATTTAGGATTATTTTACTATTATATTTTAAAGCCCACCGCGGGTAGACGTCTTTATCGCCATTGCTTAGCGCCAGTACATCAATGGTGGATGAAATTTAGTAGAACAAGGTAAGTTTTTAATCATACTTCACAAATTTTGGAAAATTTGCTTTTCTAAGTAGCATTTTCGAAATAATCACCCCTTTTATAAATGTCCACATCGACACAATTCGACGGCACCGGCACCATAATTGCATTTTCTTATGGCGATTTCTTTTCTGAGAAAAATGTTGCATAAATGGTACATGCTCTACACAAAAGAGATAGAGCATGTACCATTTATGCAACATATTTCTCAGAAAAGAAATCGCCATTAGTCCTTACTGACAACAATGGATTTTTATACATAGTCTCTTGGTGACTTTTCAACGGCGCTTTCAAGTCAAGGCGACGACTCAAATTAGCAATTGAATTGAAGCAATTGAAGAAGAACTTATGGACACAAATATTAGGCGTAATTGCTAAAATGAAATGATAAAATTAGTAAGTCAGCCCAATTATGAAAGAAAAACTCCCCGGGAGTTTTCTCCCTTCCCCCATTTTTCCTATGTTAATTCAATTGTAGAAATGGGAAAAGGGAAAAAACTCCCAGGGAATTTTTATTCATAATTGGGCTGAGTATGTCGCAATTTACACTATGCACATTTCTTGCCGGACGGACAAAGTTTGTTGGCGAGAGAAAAAAAGAGTAAGCAAAAAAACGTCGTCGCCCCCGTACGAACAAGCTTCGGCTGTTTGTGCATATCAGAATTTAAAATTTTAGAATTCGGCCAAACGCCAACGTCGGATTTACGGTAAATAGTCAACATCGACACAACATTTTTAGAAAATACCATGGTATGTGTATTAGGGAGAGTTTTCATTATTTATCCATGTAATGTCAAATTAATTCATTTGATTTTTGACGCTTGTTTTAATTTGTTCTTTATTTTCTTTTGATTGGCATTACCATGGCCCAATTAGTAGGTCTGCGCACAACTACAACAATGCAACAATAGAAAAAACAACACGCGTTTTGTTTGTGTATACAAATGGTAAAAATGTCAAAAACTTGTCACCTGTTAAGAAAAATGTGTTTTGTGTTTATCATGTATTTATTTTGTTTAATGAAAATGTTCAACCGAAATTTTGGCGTACAATGCTTGATTTCGAGAAATGGTCTGCGCAAATTTCATGTAATTCCTGCCACAAATTTTACCCCATTTTGCACTTTCCATTGGGTCTTTTGGCACTAAAAATAACGTACCGCATCCACTTTTAAAATGTTTTTACACACTGCACAATAACGCATTTTAATGTTATTACACTTTTTTTATTATTATGGTTATTTAAAATTTTTATTCTCAATTTTTTTCACAATTACTATATTTTATTTTTATTTTAACAATAATAAAAACGATTTGTTGAAATCGAAAAGAATATTAAAAAAAAAATATATAATAAAAAAATGTAAACAACTTTTGACATTTTGCCCATTTATGCCTATGTATTATGATTAAAACTACAACTCTATAAAAAATCAGCAGGCGTTTCGAGCAGACCTACTAATTGGGCCATGATCATTACATCAGTTTTAAAATTGAGAACAACATTTCTTATGACTATCTCAAGGCGAATTCATTCCAGGTAATCGCGGTAGTACAACAAGTACAACTCGTACAAAAACCACAAGCAATTTGTTTTTGTAAAATCTTTGTGCAGTGTCAAAAACCGAAACAAATCAAAACAGAAACAAAGATAATAAACAAAATTTTGGCATCCAAAAATTATAAAGCTAAAGAAAAAAAGTTATCAGCAGGGCTTTTAGGATCACATGTAATGAATTCGCCTTGGACTATCTATACCTTGTTCTTATTCTATCATGGCAAAGTGTAGTATTTGTAAATCCAAAGTTAACCATAGGTCCCATATAAACCCCCTTATCCAAAATCGCTTAAAGGCAAACAAATCTTATATATGTAGATAAATATACATACATTTGGGTGGGTCGGTTTAGCAATGAATATTGTGCCATCGATTTTTCGATAGCTTTTGGCATGAGGAAAAATAATTTCACTTCGACGTTTAAAAAATATCATTCTCGAGGCGCCCAAATTTCAAGTTTTTTATTTTTTCTTAACTTTTATTTTTAAAGTTTTTTTAGTATGTAATAAAAAAAAATCGACCGATTTAATTTTCTTTAATATTACCTTTCTAAGGTGAAATTGTACGCTAAAAACGACTGCGATAGCAGTTTTTCAAAAAAAAAATTCTTGAGGTTTTTTCGACAAAAACTCGTCTAAAAACCAAAAAAAAAACTTTTAAAAAATTTTTTGCCAACAATGTTGACCGAAATATTGGGAAATAAAAGAATTTAAAACAAAATATATTTATATTTTTATTAAAATTTGTTTAAAACTTATGACCCAGCAAATACTTAACTTACAATGCTACTTTTAATGACATCCTGAATTCATTACTTTGTAGCTTTATTCGCCACTTTTTGCCTAATTATTTATATATTAAATAAGAACTTTCTTATTATATCTTAAATAAGTCATAATTATACATAAGAAAAGAATACTTTAATATAATGACTTAAATAAGTTATTATTATATGATTTTAAAGAATTATTTGAATCAATTTGCAATATAGTACATTAATATTTGTTAGATATTCGGTAATATTATACAATTTTAAGAATAATTTCGATGTGAAATACATGGAAAATCCAAAAATCAATCAATTGTATGTAAATATATACATAAATATGTTCCAAAATTATTCACACAATCAGGCCAATTATGAATAAAAATTAAAAAATTCCCCGGGAATTTTTTTCCTTTACCCATTTTTACAATATAATTTAAATAGGAAAAATGGGAGAAGGAAAAAAACTCCCGGGGAATTTAAGTCAAAATTGAGGTGAATATATTTTTGTTATTAGAATACTAGTAGTGATATCAATCTAATGTTAACGATTTTTTTTTTTTTGAAGAACATAATCAGGCCTGTCACAGAAACTGTTCGGAATGGTTTTGAACCCGTATTTTCATTTCGATCGATGTTCGTAATTTAAATTTTGTTATTTCTAAAGTTAAATGTGGCAATATTGTGCAAACCAAACAAAAACTTTTTCGAAAAATTAAAAGTGATTTCATTCCGAGAATTTGTATCGGTTTTCTTTTTCTGAAGAAGCTTTCTCGGAATTAAAAAAATTTTGATCGAAATTGATTTCTGTGACAGGCCCGTATATAAACATATATTAAGACACACATTGTTATTACAGTGTTAGAGCTATAAATGATTTTGTGGAGCAAAAGCACTCTTTATTAAGTATTTTCTTACATTTCGAAATATTTATTTTGCGTACACTTTTGTAACAAAAATTCCATAAGATTTTAGAACAATTTTAATTAGTATGTTTTGACCTTTTTTAAAATAAATTTGAAAGTACTTATTTCTTGTCTCTTTTTGTAACTACTTATTTTTATACATCATTTAATGGCGATTTCTTTTCTGAGAAATATGTTGCATAAATGGTACATGCTCTATCTCTTTTGTGTAGAGCATGTACCATTTATGCAAAATTTTTTTAGAAAAGAAATCGCCATAAGTATAAAATAAATGCATTATTTTTTAGGTTGTAATTGGCCAAGTTATAAAGGATTACTTTTGGGACATCGCGAACAAAAATAAGTACTTTTTCTAGTAGAAAAATAAGTACTCTTTTCCTCAAGTTCTCATTATTTTTCTGCTTATTTTGTAAGCAAAGTTTTTGCTGGGACCTTTGGGACGAGTTTTTGTCGAAAGAAAAAGAAAAACACTTTTTTGGAAAAACTGTTATAGTCATCGTTTTTAGCGTACAATTTCACCTTAGAAAGGTAATATTTAAAAAAAAAAATTAAATCGGTCGATTTTTTAAGTGCCTACAAAAAAAAACCTTAAAAATAAAAGTTTAGAAAAAGTCAAAAAATTTAAATTTGGGCGCATCGAAAATGATTTTTTTGGTATGTTGTAGTGGAACTTTTTTTTACTCATGACAAAAGCTATCGAAAAATCGATGGCACAATATCGACAAATTGTTGTCCTTACAAATCGGCCCACCCTAACATACATACAAATCTATGTAACTAATATTCGTCACAAAGGACTTTTTCGTAAATCTTAACCTCATAACATAATTTTGTTCTTGCGGGTCCATGATTTCCCATGGGTCCCAAATAAGGTACACTATCGAAAAAATGGTTTTAAATATACTTTCTTAATTGTTCATTTCTGTAAATGTTTTGTAATTCGTTTATTATGCTTTTGTAGACGTAGTTTCAAAATTTTTAATAAAAGAATGTACATTTTATGAAGCACATATTAAAACTTTTTAATTCGATTTACGTTGTTTCGATGTATTTCGTCATTTTCCGGAACCAATCGCGACGCAAATCGAGGGATATACTTTGTTGGGTCTGAGATCAATTTTGTAGAAAATAGAAAATAAAATTCATGACGTATTTTTTCACATGGTTTGTGTATTCATTAACATATATCGTATTTTAAAGTGTAATCTGTTGTCGTCGAACGAACTAATAGCGGAATTCACTGTTCATATTAAATTTAAAAGTTCGTAAAATTAATGGCAAATAAATGTAGTGTTGAAAAATTTGTACAATTTAAAAGACGATTTGCATGTCTTTACGACAAACCGAAGCGCAAGAAATTGTATGTGAAGGCCGAACAACCTAACATATAAAAGCTTAAGCATAATCTTAATGGGGCCGAGATAATGCGAGAAGAGTCCCCATCTGTTATTAGCTGCTGAAATCTGGGCAAACGACCTGTACCGAACAGAATTAATTAATTTGAATGGCTACTTAAAAACTATTTAAATGTATAGAGAATAGTGGCTGTAAATTTTTGTTTTATAGTCCTCTACAACTACAATTTGCTTCTATCACTTCACTTCAGAACAGTAGCACTTTTTTGGCGCGAAATCCATATGTTGCCAGAATGATGGAGAAAATGTCATGGCTAACAAAATCCCTCATTTATACACTATCAAAATTGCTATTGAATTTATGTATTTTCATAAAAATCGTATCTTTTTACTATGTATTTATTTAATCCATTTTATATCAATTTCAATTTATACTTTCTATCTTTACAGAATCATATCTTCTCTTTTAATTGGTTTACTATTGATAGCATTGGCAATCTTTTTATACTTCGAGACCAAAGATGAACCCCAAAAATTGAGTTCACTCGTTGGGCCCTGCTGTTTTGTACTTTTGGGTTATATTTTTTCCACAGCACGTTCGGCCATAAAGTGGCGTATTGTTATTACCGGCATTGCTAGTCAATTTATTTTGGGTGTCGTGTGTATACGTTGGAGTGTAGGCCGCAGTATTTTTGAGTGTATTGGCAATAAGACGGCTACATTCCTGGCCTTTACCGATGAGGGTAGTCGATTTGTTTATGGCAATACCATTGTAGATGAAGGTGTCTTTGCCTTTGCTATTTTATCGGTGATATTCTTTTTTAGTTTCTTCATATCCATTCTCTACTACTTGGGTACCATGCAATGGGTGATCTTGAAATTAGGTTGGATTCTACAGCAACTTCTGGGGACAACAGTGTGTGAAAGTTTAACTGCTGCTGCAAATATATTTTTGGGAATGTCGGAAAGTCCACTGCTTATACGTCCTTATATTAAGATATTAACCGCTAGTGAAATACATGCGATAATGGTTTCGGGATTTGCAACAGTATCTGGTACAGTGTTGGCGGCCTATTTGAGTTTTGGTGCTTCACCCGCTCATTTAATAACATCTAGTGTTATGGCTGCACCCGCCACTTTGGCAATATCGAAATTATATATGCCCGAAACGGAGCAAAGTAAAACTACCTCAGAAAACATTGAATTGGAGAAATCGTTAGTACTTCATTTTTTTAATATCATTAACAATTATTTATTTTAATTCTTTTTTTGAAGAGAGGATGCCTCAATCTTAGATGCTGCCTCGAACGGTGCTATTAATGCGGTTCCTATTGTTTTGGGTATTATTGCCAACATAGTCTCTTTTGTGGCTTTTATAGCCTTTTTAAATGCCGTAGTCAATTGGTTTGGTACATTAGTAGGTTTAAATGACATCGATTTCGAATGGATTTTTTCGAAATTATTTATTCCTTTGGCCTGGGTCATGGGTGTACCTTGGAAAGATTGCGATGCTGTGGCCAAAGTGGTGGCTACCAAATCGATTGTCAATGAATTTGTGGCTTATGAAAAATTGGGAGTTTTAATAAGAACTAAAGCAATAACGGTAAGTTCATAATAACTAACAATTACGTATTTTATTAAGTCACTGACTAGGGCTCTTAATTTCCTAGACTATTTTCATTTACGAAAACCTTTTTAATTTAAAAAATAATCACGTAAACGTTTTTTTTCCTTGCAATTTGGCTTTTTCCCAAACCTTTTTTTAGGGAAAAGGGAACCAATTTGAAGGAAAATTTTCGTAATGATTGGATGGATGATGTTTCAAATAATGCTGAAAGACTAAATGCAATCATGACAAATGAATAGAAGATTCAAATTGTCAATTAGGGAGTCAGATCACAGAAGTGTGGTCAGATTATGCAATGAACAAGTTGGAAATGATGGCATGGCAATTAATCCTTACCAATGTAAAAACAGGGTTATCCATTTAGTGATTTCAAAACCGCCGGTCTGGCAAAGATGTCAGCTGTTAAATATTTGTCATCTGAAGTATCATTAGGTGCGTTTGAGTACTTTTACAGTAAAATGCAGTAAATGAGTAAACTTAAAAATTTGCTCTCTCAAAAAGCTGTTGTCCAAAAAAGTACGCGAACGCAAAATTTGTAAAATTTCGTAAAATAAAGGCAACAGCTGATGGCAAATAATTAAAGTGTTGAAAAAAGTTTACACTTTTGACTACTTAACTCGTTTTCTTATCGGTACCCGATTAAATACTTTTTATAACACGAAATTTTAAGAAAATAAAAACAATTTATTTCATTTCTCTTTCATATTTTTATTTATTTTTTTATTTTATTTGATTTTACTGTTTTCTGTCCGGCTAAATTTGTTCGAAAATACATGAATACATTTTTCGCTATTGATTACTTAAGAAATAAGTGAAGTACTAAGTACCCAAATACAAATACTTTTAACAACTCTAAAAAGTAAAACAACAACAACAAAAGTTTAAAAGTTGGAATTTAGCCATATAAATGCACCACAAAGAAGTTTAATTAACTAATATTTATTAACTTTTTGTTATTGTTTAATTTTTATTTAAACTTTCTTTTTTTAAAACAATTTCTTCACAATTTGTATCGTTTTTGTTTGTTTCTTTTGCTTGTTTACCTTTTGTAACATATGTTTTTTTGATTTACTAAATTTTACTGCAGTAAAAATTTGTAAGTACTCAGTCAAGAACTGTCACTTTACGCTCTCAATTTGTGTTCTCATTTACTGTAGTTTGTGTACGCGAACGCAATTTAGTAAAATGCAGTAAAGTTCAGTAAAAAATAGTAAAAACTTTTGTGTTCTCGAACGCAGCTATTTATTTAGTTAAGGGTTTGCCAATTACGAATACGGATCGTTTTACCACCGAAAAACGCGTAAAAATAGTGGTGGTTCAAACGTGACCTCTTTTCGGGTACAACCGGTGATTATAGTCGTCATAATCGACCTACTGTGCAATGAATTGGTAAGATAATAAATTTAAAGTGATTGAAATCGTCGTTACAGATATGGTCAGGCTTGTGCATCGTCGAAATGTGCGCAGTGCCTAAAATATTGCTTCTATTAGTGAAAATGTGGCAGATAATCCAAATTTGTCGATTATACTGCGTTCTTAGCAGTTGGGCCTATCTTACTACTCATTACGGCGTATTTTAGATTTGCACCTCCATCCATATTAAGTTTAACTCACGCAACAATTAAAGCTGGGTGACCATTTACAGTGCTGATTGGGGGCTAGAGCACCAAGCTTTCAATGATGATTTTTTCGAACAAAATTTTCTTCAGGGATGACGCTTTTTCTAACTCGGTGGTTACGTCAACAAGCAAACTTGTCGCATATGGGTCTCGGAGAACCCAGAAGTGAATGTGGAGAAGCCAATGCATCCAAAAAAGTGACTGTTTAGTGCGCATTATGGTCTGGAGGTGTCATTGGGCCGTATTTGTTCGAAAACGACGCTGAGCGAACTATCAGTTCCTAGCGCTATGGCCGTATGATATCCGGCTTTTTTTGGCTCGCAATTGAAAATTATGATATGGGGTTTTAACAAGCCGGTGCCACGGGCCACACAACACGACCGATTTTGGCTTTATTGCATGGGAAGTTTCCAGAACGCGTAATTTCACGTTTTTGCGTTGTCAAACCAAGATCATTCGATTTGACGTCGTTAGACTTTTTTTGATGGGGCTTCGTCGAAGACCTTGTCTACGCAGATAACCCCCATATGAAAACTAACATTCGCCAAGTTTCACAGAGATACCGCCTGAAATGTGCGAAAAAGTTATGGAGAACTACCTCAAAAGGATCGACTGTTGCAATCAATCGAGAGGTGGTCATTTAAATGACATTGTATTTCGTACGTAATGGCCAGGTCAAACCAACCATTGTAATGAAATAAAAGTTTCATCGAAATCAAGGCTTTGTGTGAGTTTTATTTTACTTTACTATTGCAACCGAAAAATGGATAACCCGCCAAAAATTATTTCTTTTGAATCAAATTAAAAAGTTACCTTTATACTTCTGTTGAGAGGGGCTTAGCTTAAAGAATACCTGAGCGTTTTGGTTTTCAGCGCATTTCGCCGTCAGCCGGTTCTTTGTCCCGATCTGACCAGATATCCCTCCGAGAAGGGCTGTCAACCCAACATCGGCAATTATTTTTAGTTGAATTTGTTAGAGGTCTCGAAAACGGGTTTCAAAGAATATAATCTTTCAAAATTTTTATTAAGAATAGTTCTTCATTCGCTACAAGTGTTTGTAAAGGGGCCTGAGAGAAACATAATATATGTATTTAGGAAAAATAATATTAAGAGATTTAAGCTTAGAACGGCTATAATTTAGTCCGTTCGACCTGTAATTTTCTGCACAAATTCATTGATAGATAATTTAAACATATACTTTTCAGGCCCGAAGTGCTGGAATCACAACATTTGCTATCTGTGGTTTTGCAAATCCTAGTTCATTGGGTATATTGATCGGCTCTCTTGGGGCTATGGCACCAAAACGAAGAGGTCTTATAACATCGGTAGCATTTAGAGCTTTTATTGTTGGCAGTATAGTGTGTTTTATGTCTGCTAGTTTTGCCGGTAAGTATAAATTATACCAACCAACTGATCGAACGTCTATGAAAATAAGTGTTTTGAAATATTTGAATACCTTTTTTGATCTTTACATTAAAAAAAATATAAAATTTTTGTGTTTAAAAATTTCTAGGCATTTTAATGCAGGACGAAGAAGAGGAACGTTCCTATGAGCGGATATTAAGTTCAATGCAACTTAAAAATATCAGTATAGCATTATTTCAAAAGCAGTATTAGTTATTAGTAAATTGTTAAAATTATTTATGTATTTTAATGTATCATTTAAATACGTCTTGCCGTTTTATTTTTTACAATATTTTTAAGCTAAGTCCTGTTTAGATATAGTATATAAATTTAAGTATAATAGTTTTTATGTAATAAAATATTGATAAATCTGTACAACTTAGTCTGCTAAGCACTTTTCGATATTATTTTTTATTGCTTGCATTAACTCAATATCGTTAGGGTCGAAAGTTGAGTATTGAAAACTTAAGAGTTTCTGTGAGTTTATATTAAGGTCGTTTAAAATAAATTTAATATCAGAAAAATTACCTTTGTCTAGGCGTGGCTTTTTCTTAATTTGTTCTACATCATTGTATGGGTTATTTGATTGTTGAAAGATCTGTCCTAGGTCTTTGAATATTTTTAAATCTATGGTCTTGTTACTTGAGATTGGGCAATCTATTAAATTGATTGCGTAGGATGTGGGTTTTTGTGATTTTTCTAATGCTTGTAATAGTTTATTAGACTGTGGTCTTTGTTTAAGTAAAAATTCTGCTAAGAAAACATTTTGTATATTACAACACTGCTGTTCGTGATCCATTAAATACTTTAGAATTTTATCATTTTGTTGTTTGTCTTGTTGTAAAGAAAAAAAACATAAACATTTATTAACAAACTCATGAAATCTTTTAAGTTCTGTTGTTGATAGTGTTAGCAAGCCGATAAATGTTAAAAAAATATTTTCTTTTACAAAATTATTAATAATTTGGGGTTTCAATATGCATATATCCAAAAAGTTTATCTGAAAAAAGTTAAAAAAAACGATTAAAAAATTAAATTCAGCTTAAATAGGTAACATGACACTCACCAGTTCTTTATAAACTTTCCCAGTTATATGACGTTGCTCCATTTTCTTTAAATTTTGAACTAAATTCGTGTTTAAGTACTGTAAACCTTGTTCAGTTTGCTTACCACACATAAGTAAAACGAGTTCAATATTTTCAAATTTATTGTTAGTTAATTGGTGTAGTTTCGCATCAGGTATGTTGTGCAAGATGTTTTTAAGTAAGACTTCGATTAATTGTTTGCGTTGTCGGTATGTATCCGTTGATTTGTTTGATTTATTCCACATTTTTAGCCAAAATTCTAAACTTTTAAAATTTATATCGCTTTCTGATTGATTTAGAACGATACTGAAATAAAAAAAAAATTTAACCAAATATTGGCTTTTTTGTACTACAATTTATTAAAGTTTATCCTTTTTTTATAACTAGCATTTAACCCGATACTTTGTTAGCGTATCCCTTTCTTTCGTGGACATATTTATATGTAAACGTTTATGTTTCTAGGTTTTAACAAACAAGTACCAACATTCTTTATCTTATTAGTACTCATTCACTCAGGACGATGCACCTAAAATTTTATGTTTTTAAGTTCAATATTATAGAAAATAAGTGAAACGGAAAAGTGAAAGAAAGAAATTTAATTTCCCGCATTTCCCCTTTTAACTTTTCTTCGCCCTATTGCAATATAAAAAATTTCAATATTGTAGTGGGAGCCCATGTACATATGTATATGTATATATCAATGAATGAAGAAATTATTTTTTTTAATTAACCTTAGCCGTTCGAACTTCGAAAAAGTACCAAATTTATATTTGTACTTTTCAGATAAAGTAGGTGAGGAAAAAAAATTAGTTTTTTTTCTCGGACAGTGTCAAGCAACAGTAGAGCTTAGGCAAAACTTTGTAAACCGTATCACAGATCTAATTAGAGCAGGAAACCACGATCCTTATGTTCAAATGAATTGCGTTAGCTTACATTTAAAACAATATTTTAAAATTTGTTTTTGTTTTATATGTAAGTTATCCGAAGGAAGCTTTCGTTCGTAATAGTGGGACTGGCAACAACCCTTTCTGCCCCAATGCTGCCCGTTGGCAAAAAGTCTTATTTTTCTTTGCTTAGCAACTATGCATCTTGGCTATGTGTATACAGAACTTTTGTGAATAAGCTTTGGTTCTTTTATTTCCTTTTCCAATCGGGACTTTCAATCGGGACTGATTTTTCTGAATCCCGGGATTCGGTACTGAACAAAATAATTTTCGGGATATTTTGAATCCCGGGATTCACGGGATTTTTAAAAATTTTTTTGGATTTTTTTTAAATTATTTTTTTTATTTGTACCCAATATATAAAACTTTTTAAATTGTTTGAAAAACAACTTATGTGCTGTTTACACAACACATGTGATTGAACGTGTAGTAAAATTTATATGAAAAACACTCAAAAAACTGAGTGCTTTTCATATACATTTTACTACACGTTCAATCACTTGTGTTGTGATTATTTGTATTTGCTAATTTGTGTCCGGCTAAATTTGATCAATAGTACACGAATACTTTTTTCACTATTGATAACTTTAAAAACAAGGGCTGTTCTAAGTACCCGAGTACTTGACACTTTTACAACTCCAAAAAATTAACATAACAAAACAAAGATTCAAAAGTTGGTATTTAGCCATATAAATGCACCACAAAGAAGTTTAATTAACTAATATTTATTAACTTTTTGTTATTGTTTAATTTTTATTTAAACTTTCTTTTTTTAAAACAATTTCTTCACAATTTGTATCGTTTTTGTTTGTTTCTTTTGCTTGTTTACCTTTTGTAACATATGTTTTTTTGATTTACTAAATTTTACTGCAAAAATTTCTGCAGTAAAAATTTGTAAGTACTTAGTCAAGAACTGTCACTTTACGCTCTCAATTTGTGTTCTCATTTACTGTATTTTGTGCACGCGAACGCAATTTAGTAAAATGCAGTAAAGTTCAGTAAAAAATAGTAAAAACTTTTGTGTTCTCGAACGCAGCTAATGTCATAAAAATTTTGTAATTTTATTGTTGCTTTCTACAGAAATTCATGTACCGTTTTAAAAATTTCAACGCCACAAGCAATGGAGCGTTTGAAATGTTAAAACGCAATGTGAATTTCTGTAGAAAGCAACAACAAAATTACAATAGCGGAGTTCAGTGTTTGGTGCGAATGGTCTTGCAAAAGTGCAAATGCAAAATATCGTAGCTCTTTTGTTAAATCCAACAACAAAATGCACTGATTTTCCGTTAGTTTTCTTAAAAGAGCTACGATATTTTGCATTTGCACTTTTGCAAGACCATTCGCACCAAACACTGAACTCCGCTAATATATGTATGACATAGTTTGTGCTTTCAATGTAATTATTTGGCTTTGCGTTGCGTTTTACATGATTAGGGCCTTAAATTTAACTTAAGTTTCCATTTGATTAACTTATCAAGGTGAGCACAATATCACAACAATACAACAAAAACGGGCAAAACAATACAAAAAAGCGTTTTTTTGTGACCACCTTGTAAATAATTACACCTATTTTTTGCATTTAGTAGTGTTGCCATGCTTTTATCTTAATTAAATAAGACTTTTCAAATAAAACTTAAAAATCAATCTTTATTTAAATACGATTCAAGTTTATATGAAAATTAACTATATTCCTATTAATTCGACTTTTTTTCAATTAAATATTATATTTTAATATATTTTTTATTAAGTTTTTAGGTCACTTTTTTACAAAAATGAATTAAAATATTATTTATTTTTCGATATTTCGATTTCCGTTGGAAATCTTCTTCAGGAAACCTTTTTAAATAATATAAAATTACAAAATTCTTTTTGACAATAAATGGAAAAATAAATTTAAAATTTCAATTACAAACTTAACCCTAACCGTACTGACAGCATTTTTATACGTATACTCCTGATAAGGGTACCTGGGTACCCGTATGTAATTTAAAGCATTTTGTATAGAAAAAAGTAAAGATACCGCTAGTTTTCGATTTGTATTTTTGTTAGTATTAAACAATTTTTATATCTAGCTTTGTACTGGTATCATGCATAAAATAAACCTCAGGAAACTAATTTTTGAAGCATCGTGGGGCAAATATTTTGCAGTGAGTGTGACACATTGACCGTTTACAGCACAGCCATCACATATTTTGTTAAATTAAATATTGGAACTGATAATTTTATTACGTTACTCCCTTTAGCCAATCGGCTTCAAATGAGACGAATAACACCCCGGTTAGCTGACAATAACAGTAATGTTACCGTACAGTAAAAAAAAGTAAAAAATCTATTTTCTACAGATGCAGACGTTACGGTTAAGTTATATCTAAATATAACTACATAAATCCTTTCAATTGACTTACATACAACAAAATAAAGCAGCGGACGTGCAGCGTTACTATTACTGTCAGCTAACTGGGGCTTAAGTCTGTCGGTCTGTCGGGACTTTTTTCCTTTGTAACGAAGAACAACAAAAGTGTTTATTTTTTGTCGATAATGCACTATTCTCGAGGGGAGCCAGCTTTTAACAATAAGGAAGAAATAAATGATTAATACTATAACTCAAAAGACGGTGTAGGTGTTATGCATCAAATGATATCGAAATATAGCACTAAACGTAGCTGGCCCTTGACCCTTTTTAACATGTGGCTGCTTTAGGTGCATATTGTATTTTCTCTAGCCACAATCCAAGTGCCTAAATAGCTCGAAGCTCCCATCGTTGTTTTTGACATCACTTGGTGTGGAATTGGCAACTTAAAACATGAAAATAATGGACAATGACAATCGTGTAATACGATACGCTAACGTCCAATCATCTCTCTAATTAATAATCTTTCTTAATTCTAAATAAAAAAAATACTCTTACTATTTACCTTTTCTATACAGAAAGCTTTTACTTGTATACGGGTACCCAGGTACCCTTGTCAGGAGGGTAAGGAATATTTGACTTTCGGTGTCTCCACAGCCAACCCAATCAAATCAGGAAAACTTAAAATTATAAAAATCTTTAAAAAATGATTACCTGAAGAAACTTGCGGAATCTTAACTTTGTATCATTCATTGTTTAAAAGCATAGCTTGGGAATAATGATTAGAAATCCTAATGATTAGAAATTGGATTAGAAATTTTAATTGTGCTGAAAAATTGATTAATTATGATTAGTTAGCCATTTTATACGATTACTAATTGATTAGAATAGAAATAATCAAAAATCTAATCACAATTAGTGACGATTAGCATTTCTAATCAAATCTAATCAAAACTAATCCAAAAAATAATTGATTAAATTTCTTGATTAATTTTGATTAGATTTGATTAGATCAACTATTTTTGTGAAAAGAAAATATTTATATATCACATTTATTGCTATATTTACATAATGTAACAGTTTTTGAATATTGCATAAAATTGGATACGGTGCACCCTGTTCTTAAACTAAACACTTGACTCAGCTGGTTCACTTTGTTGTTGTGTTATTATTAATGTTAATTTTCAATATTCAATATTCCAAAACTGTTACATTATGTAAATATAGCAATAAATGTGATAAATAAATATTTTCTTTTCACAAAAATAGTTAAAAATAGTTGATCTAATCAAATCTAATCAAAAATAATCAAGAAATCTAATCAATTATTTTTTGGATTAGTTTTGATTAGATTTGATTAGAAATGCTAATCGTCACTAATTGTGATTAGATTTTTGATTATTTCTAATCAAATCAATTAGTAATCTGAAATTTTTATCAAAATTCAATTCTAATGATTAGATTATTTTATTTCTCTAATCGTAATGATTTCTAATTCTAATCGAAATTCCCTAGCTATGTTTAAAAGATATTTTACTTTAAAGTTTATTCGGCTACCAGGGTACCCGTTACAGGAGGGGTAGGGTTAAAATAATAAGAGGAAACCAAGGCGAATTTACTTCAGGTGGCGGCGAGACTACAACAAGTCAACAACACAAAAAACAAGATGGTATTTTGTTTTTGTTTTTCGGTCATGGAATGTCAAAAACAGGTCGAATTAATGTATAAATGAATTCGCCTTTCATAAAACGGTTGACTAAAACAGGGCTACCAGAATTGGGGTTCTAATCTCAAATTAGATTAAAAAAAATTGGTTTCGGGCTTATTTTGAGGATGTAAAAAATATTTTTTTTTTTGGGTAAATTATTTAAAGTTTTGTTTATTTTACAAGATAACCTAAATAAAAAGGCTAATATTTTTTATGTTAAAAACTCCTTTAATACAATTTATATTAAACAAATTATAACGCAAATTCAATATCTGTCGGCTGAAAAATCTGATTTTGCTGATCGCCACATCAGTTTTTTATTCAAAATGTTTCTGCAGCAAAATTTTTTTTATCTTAAAAAACATGGTCGAATGACTAGGTCGCGCAAAACTACAACAATGCATCGATAGGGAAAACAACACTAATTTTGTTTGTGTAAAACATGATAAGGATGTCAAAAACCATTGTACAGAAAAACACAACCTACTAATTGGACCATATAAAAAACGTTTATGTACCCCTTCTGTTTAGGTCAACCTGTAAACATTCTAAGAAGTAAAATTACTTTTAAACGTATATATGACCACAAACATTGATATTTCACGCGTAAAATGAATATGCTTGTCGGGTCATTATAATAATGCAAATTCTATACATTTGAAATGTTCACAGCTTCAAAAGATCATAAACGATATAAAATCATTCAACATGGATTTTCAGGCTGAAACCATTCATTCTAAAAGTATGTTTGGCAATATGCACATGTTCCTTTAGGCCCTAATCATGTAAAACGCACTAAGTTCACTGAATTGGGTGATATAGCGGGCCACATTAGCTACAAATTAATATACATTTCATTTTGGGCGCTAGTTTTTTGTTGAACAAAGTTTTAAAAAAACTATTTCTAGCCAATTCATGACATTGTTTGTGCTTTCAATGTTATTCTTTGGCGTTGCGCTGCGTTTTACATGATTAGGGCCTTAATTATATTTAAGCCGGCAGTCATACAGGAAATTTAAAATACATATATGTATAATATTTTGGATTAACTGAATGATCCCTTTTCCTAAATACAGTATATTTTTGGTCAGAATTTGAAAGATAAGTACCAAATTGTGAAATTTCTTAAAATACACTATTGCTTTAGTGTGATTATGCTAATATGAATTTAAAATACAAATTTATAAGATAAAAATAATGCCCACTGATAAATAATATTAAAACATTATTTTATTTAGTAATAATTTATTTATTGGCTTCTTATTTTTAGATATTTTAAGAAATTTTGATTTTAAATTTGGGAATGAAGAAAGAATGTATGTGGCAGCCCTAGCCTAAAATGAACAAAAACATTTGAGTCAAAAA
Source organism: Pollenia amentaria (assembly GCA_943735925.1). Taxonomy (NCBI): domain Eukaryota; kingdom Metazoa; phylum Arthropoda; class Insecta; order Diptera; family Polleniidae; genus Pollenia; species Pollenia amentaria. The sequence continues at coordinate 172,085,583 of OX031010.1, read as the reverse complement.
ATATAAAATAAAATAAATTATTTTTAGAATCAAGAAAATAACAGTTTTTATAACATAAACTTGTGCAATTTTTGTGAGCACTTAATTGCAAATTCGTTGGAAGTGAACGTGGCATTGAAATTAATTTAAACCGTTTCTTTTCTGTATTCATTTTATGCATTTGAACATTAAAACAGCACATGAACATAAAAACACCTTTAAGATTTAGTGATAATGGTAAAAATTGGTTTTTGTGACCAAAAAACGATCTGTACCTTATTCTTACACATAGTTTAATTAAGCGTCCCTTTATTTTTTAACTATTTCATTAATAATTTGCAAACTAAAATTTAATTTAAAAACACAATTTTAAAAAGCACATGTAAACAAAACTTTTGACAATTCTGGCATGTCTAAAAAAAATAACAGGCTGTCTCTTCGCCGCCACCTGAAGTAAATTCGCCTTGGAGGAAACCAAACAAAATGTTTTTTAAAAATATTCAAAACCTAAAACCTATTTAAATTTCCTTTCCGTCAATGTATTTATTTTTATCTAATATATATTTTCAGTCTGTGTTGTGCCATCTGAACTAAATTTTATAAATAATCAAAGACAAATACCTATTTATTATTTTCCCTTCCATCAACCTATTTATTTTTATTCAATAAATGTCTATAAATCTGAGCTAATCCCTCAGTACAAATTAATAATGTTACATTTGAGAAAAGGATTAATTTAAAAAAAAGATACCGGACTATATGTGACATAAAAATATATAGCTACCAAGTCTCCATCATATCTGGGGTGTTCGGAAAGCCCATTTCATCGGACAGATGGATATCGTTAAATCAACTACGCTCCTCATAAGCACCCAGGATATATATACTTTAAAGTGTCTAAGATCACTATTTTAGAAATAGCAAATGGAATTACAAACTTGTATAAACCCTTTTACATTCGGTAAAGCGTATATTATTACTCTGTTAATAAATAAATAAATAACAAGCCATTCTTTGCCATTTTAATTCTAACAAGATAAAATTTTAATTTGTTCCAGTTTAAGTACTAAATATTAATTAAAAAAATTTCTTCGCTTCAAACTTAATATTTTATACAAAGAATTTACCTGTAATAAATCGTTAAGATCTCCATGCTTGTATATGCTCGAATCCAAGGTGAATCCATTACATATTCACAAAATTTCTTATGCATTATGTTATTAGAGTCCAATATAGTTAAGGCAACAAAATCTTTTAATATTTGTGTATATTTATCGCAATCAATGAATATTAAAGGGCCTAAAGGAATACAAAAAGAAAATATGTGCAAAGTTAAAGTAATATATTTGTATATAAAATTTTGATTATAAATTTTGGTATAAAGCTTATATAACAATTTAATGAATAGCTTAAAATAAACACAAAACTTTTTAAAAAAAAAATTGTCATCAATAACTTTGGTTCTTATTACCTTCAACTAAACAATTGTACACCTTCAATAACTCATCTGCATCTGGTTGAACATTAAGGCGATTTTGGCTACAACTTTCAATGTTAACTTTAAGGTAGTCCAACACTAGATTACAACATTCAAAACTATCCGCATCACATTTCAGATGCCGCAACAGTAACTAAAAAATAGTTGTAAATTAAAGCACTTGATTAAAAAACTAATCGCGACAATAACTGACCTCCAACATTTCACTATCACGATATATTAAAGAGAATACGTCCAAAAGCCCTTTATTAATATACAAATCTATTTCTTGGTTAACCATTTTACCACTGCAATAAAATTAAATTTGTATTTTAAATCGATTTTTGGGATTAAAATGTTTAATGAACACTTACTGTTGACAAATATCGTATAACTCTATGAACTCGTTTATAGCCGGAAATGCTTGTAGATTTTCTTTAGAATAAGTTATAATTAATTTTAGGAGTTTCAAATAAAACTGAGCTATCTGCAACAAGCTGTTATTACTACTTGTACAAGAATTCTAAAAACAAAATAAGGTAATATAAAAAATGAGTCATAATTCTTGAAGCGGATATACCAAAAACAAACAAGCCAAAATTTCTTTATATTTGGTATAAGTGTACCTCTAGAAGATATGAATATGCCATATACATATGCCAAATACTTTTTTTCGATGATGTTTATTTGTCGATTTGTGAGGTGCTAAAGTGTTGCCGTTTTTGAGAAATTATTTCGGACTAGAAACAAATTAAAAAAAAAGTTAAGATAAGTGATTCTTATCTGCAAAGCCGGAAATGACCAATTTATATCAAAATTTTCTAACTTCGACCCAATTTACTTGTTTAATTTTTTTACCAAAATTTGCCTAGGGCTTCCTTTTTCCTGTAAAAGTTTGATAATGGGATCTCGATAACTTTAAGAGTTATGCAAACTTTTTTACACGCGTAATGCACTTTAAAACCGGAAGTAATCATTTTTCAAAATTGCAGCAACAAAAATGGCATGTCTGGGCGATGATTAAGTTTTAAATTTATGCAAACCCCCTTAGAGGGGTTTAGGACGTTTAGTACAAAAATCTTATTTATGTTAGTCATACATTTTACCACCCTAGGGGAGACTCCTAGGCATTTATGGTACTTTTTCTTTCCTAAATTAATGGAGATAGCGGGTAGGTATGTTAAAAACAAAGGATGCTGTTGAAAAATAAAGTGGGGCTGGTGATGCGTTGAGCGTCCCCTTCCTCTCGACATACAATTTCTTGGCTTATGCCTTTTTGTTCCAATTCTCATAAAACTAGAGGGTCTAACTAGGGCTGTGGAATTGGAGTTGAGGTTTTTGTACCGGAGTCGGAGTCGAAGTACCCAGATTCTACTTTAAAAATTTTAAAGTCAGAAAATAAGCACCAGTCTACCTTACAAATTTATATATGTAAATAACTATATTTATACTTTCGCATCAAGGTTAGACTAGGAGTCGGAGTCCAAGTTGTAGTTGGATTCGGAGTCGGACTTAAAAAATTTCAGTGGTTGGAATCGGAATCGAAGTTAGAACTATTTTTTGACGACTCCACAGCCCTGGGTCTAAAGCATCCAAATTCTGTTGGGAAAAAAATACTACAAACATCAGTCTCTCATAGCTAATGTACATAAATTTATTTTTTTATTTATTTATTCCATTTTTTCAATACAAAGAATTATACATAAATTTGCATAACTTAAAAACTTATGGTTATCCCATTTCAAAAATTTTACAATATGATTAGGACACCTTAGACTAATTTCGTTATAATAAAAGAAAAAAAATGTCGAATTTAGAATAATTTTAATTTAAATTGGCCATTTCCGGTTTTGCTGATGAATTTTTTTTTTTGAAAAGATTAAATGATTTTCTATAAGAATCACGTATCCAATTTTTCAAAAAAGGCAACACTTTAGCACCCCATAACTCGACAAATTATTTGGCACACATATTCATATGTAAAAAAAAACATGAGAAACATAAAAAATTTACTTTGGACTTCAAGAATAATTTTTGACAAAAAGTATGAAATAACAGAAGTGACAAAGAACATGAAAATATGGATAATCATTCACAACAAATTTCGGTCTACCACATGGTGAAAATACCATTTGGTTTAAAGATTGATATTTGACTGTTGACTGCCAACCGGCGTCAATGGCGGTGAGTATAAAACGGAAAAGACCTCTGAAGAGATATTGTGGTTACTATCGAAACGCGTCAGATCGACCTGTCCGAAAACGTTGGTTCGAGCCCCGCGGCAGTCAAGAATGAAAAATTATCAATGAATTTCAATTAATTTCATGTTGTAAAATACCTCCTTCATAAAAATTATTTAATGAAAATTAAATTTATTTTACTTTAGCCTAATTAAAATATGAAAATTTGGATTAAAAAACATAAAACAGTTCAACAAAATAACCACAATTCTAATTATTATCCACTAGTTAAGGTATGTTCAGACCTAACAAATATTTGAAGAAAAAATCCAAAGCAAGCAGGACCAGTAATTTGATCAAACTTTGGATTTATTTTTAACAATTTCTATTGATTAACTAAACTTTGTTTGTAGAAGGTAATTGATTAAAGTAACTTAGAGACTGTTAAATAATATTTGCTCTAGCCAAACGTTTTGCAAAAGCAAATAATTTTTTAATAAAACTAGGGGTTACGTGTAGGACGTCAAATATTTAATAGGTGTGAACATAGCTTTACATTTATGCCAAACAAATTTTTTTTTTTTTGTCAGCCACGAATAATGCCTCAAAAGTTTGCAGTTATGTTTACAACCCAATGTTAGTGCAGTTAACAAAAACAACAAACATTTACAACTCATCACCATCAGTTGTTATGTTAAGTTGATTGAGTTTCAACTCAATTGTGTAACGTTGTAAACCGTAATATGGTCAGAAATAATATAACGAAATTTTAAACTTAAAGCTTAGAGCTTACTATTTCTTACCCGACGATACAAATGTAAAATTTGATGTAGTTCTTTAAAAATACCCAAAATTGCTTTTATATTCCATTTTCTTTCCATATCTGTAGAGCTTTCCGTTTTAATAATGGACAACTGTATGTAAAAGTTATGCAACTTTTCACTTAATTTGACTATCGTACGCCAGGTTTCTATAGATGTTTTATAATCGCCCGATGAAAAAAAACTGCCTACATCACATAACGATGATAATACTACAAAAAAATAGTTTAAAATGTAATACATGTAAGATGTATGAGTGTATGATTACTTCATGAATTTAAAAAGTACATATTCATATACTAACTTGTATTGAAAATATTCAAATCGTTATCATCCTTGATGGTTATTTTAAATAACGAATTGTTGGTCAGGGTTATTATCAGTTGTTGGATATTACACAAAGCCTTAAAGTTACTAAAATTCAAAATTTGAATTATTACATACATATGTACACATAAAATTTAAATGGTTATATGTTATGTAAAATGTATATCGATAGTCATATTTTGACACCTCGTAACCTGCAAAAACTTTAAATAAAGTTTTTTATGTCAAAAGATTGCGCTCTTCTTCCTGCATCGGAATTTCTCGTTTTTTATTTAAAAAAAAAACCAATTACAAGATGCCAACAAATGGCCATCGATATGTACAAAAATAAACTAATTCCAACCACCAAGTACCACAAAAGTGTTTTTTAAAACTTACTTTACATACCTTTTGTTTGCAAATTTACAAGTCCTTATAATTATTTCCAATGCAAAGGCGATTAATAAACTCAATATTGAGATGTCTAAAGTGTTGATAATTGTTTGCAACCACCTTAACAATTCTAGTGTGTCTGACCACCATTTATCCAGTTCATTTTGTGATGAATCATTTGAAACAGTAATTTTTTTAACAAACTAAAAGAAATGAAAAAGAGATTATTTACACAAATAAGACATTTTAAATGATAAAAATGTTTTCTGAAAAAGGGGTAAACAAGATTTTTTTGTTTTGTCGGCGGTAAATAATAATTCGATGGCATAATATAAAAAAGGCGTAACTCAATTTTATTTCGAAACTGATTTTTTTTGTTATTTTGGGAGACAAATGCCAAATGCATTTTGCTTTAAAATTTTAGAGGCCTAAAGTACCAAATTTGTTGATTTTTTTTTATTAAAAATTGCAATAGAACTATTTTTTTTATACGTATCTAAAATTTTACGGATTTTATTAAGTTTTTTCTTTCCCTGTAAGCAAGCAAAAAATCGTGTTACGCCTTTTTTATATTAAGCTTTCGATGTATACCTACATAGTTAACAATAAACTTGTTTCTTCTACATACTACATGTATTTATGTATTTTATTAAGCGGCATTAGGTCAAGTTAAGCTCTGATATAAAAAAACGTCCCATATCTTGCGTTTGGTACTTAATATTATTAAACTAAGTGATTCGAAAATTACATAGAAATGTCCTCGGACCTTTCAAAAACAGTTCTAAAAATCAAATGTGGCAAACTTGTAGTGTTTCACAAAGTTGGTGTTTGGAAGCAGATTTTGCTGTTCCACTTAAACATATTAGGTGTTTTACGGCAACACTTTATATGATTATTAAATGGTTACAGAAGCTGCTGTGGTCACATCCACATCCGAGTATATTTTTCTCTATGTCCACAAGAGATGAGCACATGCAGTTTGTTTGATATAAACAATAAAAAAATGGCTCGCCTCTTCTACAGATTATTTTCCCTTAGGAGGACATTTTTATGGGGGCTAAGTGATTTGGTTTATTTTGTATAAGCTAAAGGTATCTGGGGTATTCGGGAAACATTATTTCAATAACCACACCGATAGCATTAAGTGATAGAAATTTTAAAAATAAGAAAATATTCTATGGGAAAACTCTCGCATAGTTTTTCAGTTATGGACTTCTGAAGTTATAATATATTTTCCCCTACATGTCTTAACTTATATAGCCGATATTGGTATCATTTGAATACTTTTGAATAGATCTTTCTGGATATACAAAATTCATTTATGCCCCTATTGCGGTTCTCCACTTTTGCAACAGTTTGGTTGTTTTTGGTAAATTTGCATTGCCATTCTCAACTCGACCGGCAGTTGGCTTTTCAGTTGTGTATCTCTTTTTTTCGTGGTATTGCCGTTTTCAACTTTGTAAAAGTTTGGTCGACAGAAACGTTAAAAATACACAACTGTTTATTAGTAGTTGAGTTGTTTTCAGTTTCAGTTGACTTTCATTTTTAAAAGCAAAAAAAAAAAATAACAATGGAAAAATCGTAAGTAGAAAGATTTGTTATACTGTATATTAGAATTTCACAGCATTTAATACATTCGTAGATCTTTGAAAATTACAACTAAAGCACAATTTGAGAGGCTTGTTAATCTAATGGAAAAAAACCCAGAGATTGCACGTGGAAAACCAAAATTTGGTATGACCAAAAACCAGTGTAAAGATATATGGGACTTTAACAAATTACTTTAATATAGGAGGAATAGCCCCTACGCGAACAGGTGGTTTTTAAATGATCTTTGATTTCATCCAGCAAATAACAAAACGCTTCCTTGTTTAGTCGGAAATAACTTTTAAATCTACAAATTTAAAATTATTATTTAGTTACATTGTTTTATTTTTCGAATTTATTCTATGAGTTCAATTTAAATAATTATAAATTTTTCTGTTCATAAATATACTTCATTGCTATCCAACGGAAAGCTAAGGTAAAATGTAACAAGAAAATACAATATAATAGTCTGGTAGTGTATAAAGTCATTCCTAAAAAAATTTAAGAAATAGAGCTATTACAAAAAGCTTTATAAAATACATAACTGAAATTTAACTCATAGAATAAATTCGAAAAATAAAAAAATGTTGAATATAATAAAGTTGCTTATGAAAAAGAAATAATTCCCAATATCTATTATTTAGTTACGTTACTAATTATAAGTTCTTACTTGGCATTAGGTAGTTCAAGAGGGTTGGAATCATCAGGAATTTTTCTTCTTATACGTAGCACATCTGTACAAGAGTTTTCATTTTCATCATCATAAAATAAATCGACACTAATATCCATTGTAAATACTTTTTATTCAATAAACAATTAAAAATACTTTTAGTTTAAAAAATTATATAATTTTATAAAATTTTCACTTGTCAAACGTTATATTTAAAGTTGGTAAATCGATATTTTAAGTTGGCAACTTTGTAGCAAACTCAACTAAAAACCGTTGGGTATCACAATACCTAAAATGAGTTTGGTTGTGCATAAGTTGGGTTGACTCTCACACGACCAAACTGAGTTGAGTGGAGAACCGCAATAGGGGCATTATTAGAAATTGATAACTCCTTAGTTCCCTATTCAATTTTTTTATTTATTTATTTATCCATTTATTTACGTAATTTTTATAAAATTTTGTTTAAAAATGTTACGAAAGTGTACTAGTTAAATAGGTATGTATGTAGCTTATACAAATAAAAGTGTAAAGAACCCAAGGATTTTCATCTCCATGGTAGAACAAATACCGGCTTCGATTACTAAAGCTTTTTTGCATAGCAGGACTACGGCCGATCGCAACGATTTCTTTCTTTATGTTATAAAAACACTGGCTTCGCTAACTAAGGTTTCTCTGCATAGCCATTAATATGCTTACTTGGAACTCATGTATTTTTTGCAACATCATCCACTGTTCTTAATGGATTAAGAATTTTTAATTAAATTCCATAAAAGATGTATTCAAAAACTTTCAAATTACACCAATTGGTCACATTAGTTTAAAAATGTATTGGGAAATCGCATGTATGTACATGTTTTCATATGTCCATAACTCGAAAACTATGCGTTACTGATACTTTGTTCCATATTTAATCCTATTTTAATGTACATATTACAATGAAATAAATTAATAAATAAATAAATAAAAGTTCTATCACCCTACGTACATTTTAAATTTGGAGCTGCGTTGTTAATTTGAGTCTGAAATTTATCACAACTCAACCAATTTTATGATCAAGATTGCGAACATTAAAACAAATTTTGTGTAAATTGAACAATAACTCACATCTTGCAAAACATTACCCAAGTATTCAATAACCCTCCGCCAATCCTTAATGGAAAATTCCTGCATATTATACGCTTTCAATAATTTTTGAACCCAGAGATTATATATTTTATTTGGAGGAGCCGAACTTTTCTCGCAAATACTCAATGCACTGTACTTGTCGATACAAACAGCAATATCAGAATTTTCCAATTGTTGCAATTCTTCAAATGTTATTAAAACTTCTTCCTGTTTTACCGCAGACATGACAAAATTAGACGGATATTAAGTTTTATTTGTAAATTTACAGAATATTTTTACAGATTCTAAAAAGTGCGCGCTTAAAAAGCAAAGACCACAAATCAAAAGGCGCCTAATAGCCGCCGGTTGTATATTTTGAAGCCGACATTAATGTGTGCTGTCATATGTTTGTGGTTGTTAACCCTTACCCTACGGCACACGTGCAATTTGTGATGTCTTAACACAAGCAATAACGCCGGCAGAATAACTTCGTCAAATTGCCCATGTGTTTTAGGTGGAGAACACGTAAATATCTTACAACATAAGTTTAAAAATAAGCTAAAGACAGGTTGTGTGTTATATTCATAGCGAAGCAAAAGTTTAGCGCTTAAACATAGTATACATCGCTTTTAAAATGAATTTATTTTCGGAAAACTTATTTTGCACTTTATTTTGCGCTTTAAAATTAATTATTTATCAGCCACGCGCGTATTTTTGCCAAGTTGTATAAAAAAAATAATAAAAAGCAACAAAAAAAAGCTGTCTGTCAAACTTAAACGTCAAGTTATGTTATAAAATAGCTTTCAAGACAGATTGCTTAACAACGCTGTTAAAACACAAACAAAACACTAACATGAGGAGGCTATACCTAACACTAACATGATGATAGTGTTAATGTTAACCATTTGATGTCAGTTGTAGCCTGGGTGTTAAAATTAAGTAATCCGCAATTTTTTATTAATGAATATAAGTTCGTTTTGCTTCAAATGTTGTTTCAAATTTCAACACTTTTTTTTACACCAGATCATAGAATCATGCTTTTAAAATTGTAAGCGAATAAGCTTCCCTACAAGAGATGAATAACCAAAACTAAAAAAAAAAAATTTTCTAACACACTTGCAACAATTTTACATTAAAATAATGAGTTAGAGAGAGACATAATGAGTTAGAGAGAGAGAGGCAAAATCACATGTACACAAGGTTTCGGTCAGTTTTTTCATTTTACTCTGAATAAACTAATAGAAACTATACCCAAGATATCGGTGAGCACTACTGGTCATCTAACTAGTAAAATGATCGGTAGTTTTCTTGTAGGGATACTTATACAAGTCCCCTATTACAATGTGGCAAGTGGAAGGAAGACATACGTAGTTTGATGGTGAGGGGTTGTAGAGGTAGAGTGTGTAGTACATGGCTGTCTGTACTAGACATTTTTTACGCGTGTGAACAAATCAATACCGAAATCAACCGCAAACAAAAACATTTTTTTGTCTTGACCACGTGCTATTATTATTGTTTTGAAAACAACAGCACGTATGTGACAAACAATAACAAAACATGCAAAATTATATCAGAAAACATTACGAACACCATATTAATCATAAAAAATTAATTAAAATATGAAAAAATCTTTAAATTTAGCAGTTTAAAATGTTTGAAAAATTATGCAAAAATGTTGTTATATGAATGTTGTTATATTTCTCTTTGACTGTTCGCAATTTTCATGTTGTTCCTTCATATCATTATTCTCACACCAATGTAATTTAAGTGTCAATACCTGTAAAATGTTCATCACCGTCAACAGCGAAAATGATACGAATGATTTCTGTCTGGTTATTAATTTCGCGATTGAAAAAGAATAAGCAAAATGTAATCCTTTCAATTTCAACATTTAGTCAATTCACAAGGTATCCTAACATGTCATAATTGGGGTATTCACAAGGTGTGCTATCATGGTTTATTGTCATAATGTTCTAACATTTTACAATGGTTTAAAAATATTGTTGTTGGTTTGTAAACAAAAAGTGTCTTAAATAAATAGAACGTTGCTTGCTATGTTTATTGTGCTGTCGTAATTAATAGCACATTAAATTATGAGGGGTTGCTCACAACAGTCGTATTTTTTCATGTTATTATTTTAAGACATATGACTTTATGACACCTTGTGAATCCCCCAATTGTCAAAATGTCCTAATATTTCACAATGGTTTAAAAATATTGTTGTACGGCTCAGCCGCTCAGCGCTGGACTTTTCTGATTAATTACGACAGCACAATAAACACAGCAAGCAACGTTCTATTTATTTAAGACACTTTTTGTTAACAAACCAACAACAATATTTTTAAACCATTGTGAAATATTAGGACATTTTGACAATATGACATGTTAGGATACCTTGTGAATTGACTAATTGTAAATTTTGACTAAGATATACTAAATTCTTCTCAACACACCATCTACACGAGCCAATTAGTTCGCATTATTATGAATGGCTGAAATTGCATACATATAATACCAGAATAAAAATAATATTAATTTTTCGTTATGACTTTAACGATTCTCATGGCTCATAAAAATTTGCCAACAAAATTGCCAACTATTTTATTAATCGCCATGTCGTCATATCGAACATTAGTCTGAATTCACACGTTTCACCTCTTGTGTTTTTAGGAGAGAGAAAAAGCAAGAAAAGGGGTTGGTACGGAGATGCTTGTACTCGGTCAGTACGCTTTGTGTTTTTATTTGTAGTTATATGTACAACGATGGCTGCATGTAAATTTTGTCTTTTATTTTTCTCTTTGATTCGTTGTGAATTGAATTTTTGTTATTTTGAACCGAAATAAGTTTAAACCGATTGCTGTGTCTGATCATATTGGCATCTTCAAAAGGGAATTGAAAAGAAGTTGATCATCAAAAGATGAAACGTGTTAATTCAGATTTAGGACGCCAAGTAAGTTTCAAAATCGCCAGATCTGACCACCCTATTATTGATGTGCATATGTATATACAGTGACGGACTAAATTATTGGCACAGAGAGCTTAAGATGTTACATTATAGTCTCAAGTTTTCGTTTTGTTTATTTAACTGTACTTTTAAGAACGTTGGAAAAGGCTCAATAAAGATAATTTTAACTTCATACCGCTAGGTACCTATCCAGAAAAATTTTTAACTACCAATAAACAAATAAATTTTCAGTTATCTATATACATATGTATATAAAATTGTTACGTGACTGATTCATCATCGCACAACCTGAAGCTTAAGAGTTGAAATTTTGACCGGAGGTTGGTCTCTTTTCAAATCGATCCACTATGACGGGGGCTTTTTTTTAGAACTTCGAATGTTTTGGTGGTAAAAACGGTTAAATTCGGTAATCTTATATCTCCAAAACTAAAAGAGAACAAAAAAATGTACATTTATTGTTTTTAGAAACTTGGTTCTTTTGGGGAGTAAACGGGTAAAATCTGCATTATATAAAATAACTGAATTATATAAAATAACTGAAAATTCATTTGTTTTTACAGAATTTGGGGTTCATTTTTTTGTAGTTAAATGACATAACCGGGCTCAACAATCATTTGTTTTTAAGGTATTCGGAGTTGAATTTTGACAGTAAAAATAGCAAAAACAAAGAAAAAATCTTTTTTTTCACGGAAGTCGTTATTTGTTCTTTGATATTTAAATTAACCCAATTATGGAAAGTCATTTATTTTTTACGGGGTTAATTCAGGGGCCTAAGTACTTTATTTTAATTGAAATTACATATGAAATTTTTCAAGTTCAGAACACAAGAGCTGAATGTGAAATTCTCATCCGGTAGTGAGATATAGCGACCAATTCTAGCAGTTGTCATTAAAATACCTGTTCTGCTTGGAGCGCACGGGGCATAAGAGTACTTATAGCCAATTTTCAGGATTAATATTAAAACATATTTGTGTTTAAAATCGTTTTAAATACAAAATTATCTTCTTCACTAAACACTTAAATGAAACTTAATTCACCGATGTGGTACATTTAAATTCAACTTAAGCTGCCATTGTAAAAATTAAAATAAAAATACCACAACAATACGTAAAAATAACACAACAATACAACAACAACAGGCAAAGAAATAAAATTCAATTGTTTTTTGAGACCACCTTGCAAGCAATTCAACTTTTTTTATATATTTATTGTATTTAGTAGTGCTACCATACTTTTATCTTAATTAAATAAGACTTCAAATAAAACTCAAAAAATCAATCTGTATTTAACATGGTACAAGTACACAAGGTAGACTCGTTGGCCCAGATGTTTGTCAGCTGTTTACCCCAGTTTGAACCTAAAAGTCAAAAGTTGTTTATGTTTTTTTACATACTTAATTAAATTTGTGAAAAAATTTAAGTTTAAATTTATGTGAAATTTGCGGTGTAAAACTGGAATCTGATGTCGAGCTAAAAAGATCTAAAATGTCGGCCTTGGTTCAAATACAAAAACACTTTCCCCTGTTGTTTTTGTCTTGTTGTACTTGTTGTAGCAACGAGCTTACCTTGTGTAGTTGTACCATGGTATTTAAATACTATTAAAGTTAATATGAAAATTAACATAATATCGATTAATCTCAACTTTTAAAATAGGGCACTTTAACCCATCAAACATATATGTACAAAAGTTTAAATTGTATACTTATCTTGACCTATTAGGTTTATTGCATTCAAAACAAAAAATATAAAAAAAGTATTTTTCCCAATTTTTACTTAATAAAATTTCCGAAATGTACTTGCATTCCATACTATTATAGTAATGGAATGGTTAATGTATATTTTAAAATAATTTTTAATCAAATGTGTTAATATTCTGTATAACAAGAATTGTATAATATCTAATAAAATAAATATTTGCAAATTCGTATTAAATACTGCTGTTTTTTTAAAAAATTATGTTTTAGTTTTATAAAAGAGATTAAATTTATTGCTATGACGCATTTCCTGCATATTTTTGACGTTTTAACTCCTCCCACTCTTTTGGATGTGCATTTTTTCGATGATTATACATATTACCATTTGATATAAATGTTCGAGGACACCAAGGACATGTATATAAAGCAGTACCCGTATGCGTAGCCATATGTTCCTAAAAAAATACAAAAAATTAAATAAGAACAAACAAAATATTACAGATACATACATATCGTACTTGATCGTAAAGAGGGCAATAACTAAAAAAATTTATTTTGTCACTTTTTAAAAAAAACTACCCGCCGTAATAATATCGTGCTATTTAGTCTTCTTTTTGGTAACAAAACGGTTGGTGTTTTTTTCCTATGCCTTTAATACATATTAAATTAAACATTGAAAATATTTAATTTTGGGTTAATACCCTCTTTATGATCAAGTGCGATATAAGGAATTAGCACCTTTAAAACGGCAGGCCTTTTAAATGATTTTTCACACAAACTGCACTTGTAATCAAAGCCCTGTTCGTGAACGGAACGTATATGAGATTTAAGAGCTCTTTGAGTGGGTGAAATTTTTGAACAGATATGACATGTATGTTCTTTCTTTCCACCTTCTGGATGTTGAGAGTTTTTATGTCTTTTAAGACCTTCTTTATTGGTAAGCAAAAGACCGCAAACATCACAACTAATGGGCGAAGATTTTACTTCGTGTTTTTCCATATGGCTGGCAAATGCAGTAGGACAACGTATTGACTTTCCACAAATATCACATATTTGAACAAATTTGTTTTGGTGTACTGCCTCTATGTGATGGTTTAATATAAAGGAGTTGGTGAAGCTAGAAATGAAAATTTATCTTCTATTGATTTTGAATGAAATATTAAGTAGAGTAAAGATTCTTAAATTTCTATAAAATTGTATGTGATTAAAAACGCTTTGGATAACAAAACGATTCTAAACCGATAATATAGTGCGATGTGGAGTTTTGATACTGTGCACCGGTGAATACGACTCTCCCAATATATATTTTTATATATTTATTCCCGTATTGGAGGCCCATTACAAATGTTTCCATTGGGATCTATTACAAGCTCTTAGTTTTATTTCGCTCCAGGATTTTCTTGTAGCTGCTCTCCAGTCCACTGTGTACTAAAAGGGAACCTGATTTATGACTGTCCTCAGTTCGAAATTAGATATCACATTTGGCCAAAATATTTTCAAAATTCTCCTGACATTTGTTGGTAAAAACTTGAAGTGAAGTTATGCCGCGGTCAGCAGAATTCCAAGTCTCACATCCACACAAAAGGCTTATCTTTACGCTGGAGTTGAATTAGCTGTTTTTCGTTTTTCTGGGTATATGAAAAACCTTCCATGCAGGACGTAGAAGACCAAAGGACCTCCCGGCAGTTGATACGGATTATTATATCCGCACTATATCCTCCATTGTTGCTGAAAATGAGCCGAAATAGCACAAGCTGTTAATATACCAGAAGACAGATGTCATCGGCGTAATCTAAGACACCCAGCCCCTTGTGTAGGCCTTATTGAATTCCAGAGGAGTTTACTGTCTTCATCACTACATCACGACCAATCTTAAAAATGTGACAACGCAACCCAGCCGTACCCCGGTGTTTACATTTATTCTATTGCCAAGGCTGTTTTTATGAAGTTTCGGTGGGGTGCCTTTGCATTCTAGTGCCTTCCATATGGTGTCATAAGCGAGCTTATCAAATACTTTTCCGAAGTCTTTAAAAGCTAGATATAAGGGTTTTCTCCCCTCTAAATACTGTTCAACGATTACACGTAGGGTGTTCCCTTGGTCTACACAGGATTTTCGTGGACGAAAGCCAGCTTGTTTCGAACGGAGTTCTGGTTCCAAAGCTGTGAGCCGGCTTGTGATTATATGCGCTACTACCTTCTTTACCATTCTTAGAAGTGTAAATTCCCTCCAGTTGTTGCACTCGGACAAATTTCCCTTTTTTGGTACTTTGGCAATAACACCTTCCTTAAGCACATCGTGAAGGCACTCCGTTCTTCAAAATTCTTCGATTATCGTGAGGATTAACCGCGCACTGTCGTTGGGATCAACTTTTATTTCTGGAGCGATGTTGTCGGTTCACGGGGCTTTGTTAAACTTAAAGGCCTTAATGACATTGGTAACTTCCCTCACTAAGAAAATTCAGTTGCATATTTTTTCGTTGGCTTGACTTTGTCACTAGTTCCCCCGAGCTGTTCTTTAGTGGCCTTGTGGAAGCGATAGATTTCGTCGTTAATTTTTAATGTGGTAGAGAACTCTCGTGCGGTAAGTAGCAAAGTAGCAGCTGCAGCTTGCGCTTCCTTTGTCAAACCGTCTATATACGCTTCTCTGTCACGTACACTTCGTTTGACCTGCGTGTCCATGTCACTGTGTGCTCTTGCAAACTCAGACATTTGGCTACGAGTTTTTGCACTATTTAGCAAACCTTTAGCTGACTTTCTGTCTTCAATCAGATGCCACATTAGTTCGGACATTAACGGATTTCTTTTATACTGGCAATGCCCAAAATATTTGTCAGCAGCGTCATTCATGTTTATACCATTGTTTTTGAGCGCAGCTGTTCTGTTTTGCGACAGGGGCATGTGACAGTTTGCCCACGTCGAAATTACGTGTAGTGGTCTGGATAGATTTTTTGATAAATGCTTGCTTTATTCGCATTGTACCCATTAGGAGATGATAACCGCTGCTGATGTCTGCACCCCTTTTGTTTCGCACATCTAGAAGAGATATCCTCCACGAGACCCCCTCCACACTTTACTGATGGCCATGTGGCAGATCTCATTTTCAGTCACGTGATCAGGGGACAACAACGTTGCTTTATGTATGGTCCTGTCTGAGAAAAATGTACCCCCCGATAACCATGTGGTATTTATCTCACAACTGTAAATATTTTCCCATTCCTGTTTATGGAACCGTGTTCACCCATCACGTTTTCTGTGTGGTCGTTTAAGGAACCAACTTATGCGTTAGTCTCCCATCAGAATCATAATATCGCCGTGGTGGACAGACGACACAGTCCTATTTACCTGACTATAGAACTCCTTCTTGACGATTACGTCAGTTAACTCTGTGGGTGCGTAGCACTGTTTGCAAGTAAGATTTCGGGCTCTGGTTCAGAATCTAGCAGTAATGATTCTTAGGCTGTGTGGTTTCCAGTCGATAAGTGAATTGGTAGCGTCTTTGGATAAGAGAAAGCCGACTCCATTGGACATTGGTTTAGGTGTATGCTTCCTTGAGTATAACAAACTAGGTCCATACGAGGCTTTAACTGCGCTGGATTCAGGCCAACGTGTTTCACTCAGCCCTAATATTAGCAGCTTGTATTCCAAAAATTCACTGCATAGTTTATTAAGCCTGGCAGGTGTCTTAACATTCCATGCTCCATTTCTTATTCTTTTTTCATACCAATAGTCGTCATCATTCGATCCGTTTTCAATACATTTTGTGTGGTTTCAGTAATCCCTTATTATTTAGGATGTACCGGTGATTAGCCGTTATTATCTGAGTCTGGTATCGGGTTTGCCGAATAGAGCCTCCAGGCATGCTTTTGGTGTCACAATAAGCGTTGTGATATTGAGTTTTGATAGACCTGCCGAGACTCTCCCCCTGTAACATCAAATTTCTTTACTCGGGCAAACATATTGACGGTAACCATGAGTCCGGTAATGGATTTATATTGACAACTGCGTCATACAGAAATTTAATATCGTGAAAACAAGTCTCGGATGGAATTTTCACCGCCCGCATTAAATCTAAAGTTAGAGGCGTTACCATCATTCAATGCTACGCCCCAACTGAGGACGCATCCGAAGATGTGAAGGACTTTTTCTACGGTTAACTACGTTTTGTTGACTTTGTTAACGCAAGATGAATGGTTATAGGCGGGACTCTCTTTGAACACAAAGAATGCCATACGATCACCTGGACCTCGCCTGATCGATGCAATACTGCCAACCTAATAGATTACTTTGTAATTAGCTGGCGTTTTCAAAAATGTCTGTTGGAAGTTCGAGGTGGCATAACACATGAGGCGCCGATTACAGAAAATAGGGGCACCATGAGAGACCTGTTTCTGAAATGCGCAAAGGACACAAGGCATGCAAGTTTGGATGGCAGGCGACACCTAGACCATTATCCAAAATGGTGAAATTATCCTCAGGTGTTAGTCTAACCACAGAAATCAGAACTCAACTTGAGTTGGAATATCGATCGCTCCACAAGTTTGTACAATGCTCCGTCAGAAGGGATAATCGCAACCACATCACCCAGTTGGCAAACGAGGCTAAAAATGCAGCACACATAGGTAACTCTTGGACAATTTTAAGATCACTGGTTAACCGGAATATACCTCTTCAGCGCCCTGTGATAGACGAACTGGTTAATCTCCTCCATACCGATGATGAACAACTGTCACGTTAAAGGCAACACATTTTTAATCTCCTGAATCCATGCAACGCAACAGCAGCGATCTTTTGATTCCACCACCTACCGGGCAAATACCAGTGCCCATGTTCTGTAACTCCCGCGGCGAGAAACTTTTCGATTGAAATGTGAGAAATGAAACAAAAATGCCATAAATTGAAACAAACAGCTGTTTTTCTCACTTAACTGCGTCACGTTAGAAAATTTCTCGCCAATATACTGAAAAAGTGTGTCTGTAAAATTTTTGTGAGAAAGTTCCCGCTTTGAACTGTCAAATAAGCTCACGCATAAAAATGGAGTGAGAAAAAATGTTAACACTAAAAAATAAATTTTAAATGCAAAATGCAATGAATATTAACACGGAAGCGATAAGTATTTTGTTCTTGGCAGATTTTTTCATTGTTTAATTATATTGCTTTTAACATTTTTGAAAAATATACGAATGTTTTCAAAGCAATTTTGTTACCAACAAACATTAAAGTCGCACTTTACATTTTTTGGTATAGCCGACGGTTGTTTTTTTCGCCGCCGTCGTTGAAAATTTTTCAAATTTGGTCGCCGTCAATGTACGTTTGACTGGCGTTCACAACATCTGCAATTTCATATCGGCTCCGAGTGGAATATTATGACATTTATAACGTAACGACGTAATATCTTTTGATAGTTTTCGACATGAGTTACAGACACACTTCCCTCGCCTGGGTAACAATCTTGTCGAGATGCGAGGGCTTAAGTGCACTCTACGGTTCTGATCTACTGAGGTGATGTATCTCGATACGTCTTCGCAGGAGGTCATGAATACTGAAGGAGTGGACGACTAAAGGTTACTCATCTTGTCAGGATAATGAGGCGGTGGTGGTAACTATACACTATCCGGTCCATTATCAGTACATATATCACGTCATGCCAGCCCGCGGGTTCGCCCCTTGTAAGGTGGGGGCTTTACCAGTGGTTGGTGCGCGACATATGCACTTTTAAGGTCAACGTGAAGGTAGCAGTGCCGAGGGCCTGGGTGGCTAGTTAGTGCAAAAAGAAACTAGTCGTTAACAGCTCCCCTCAGCGTCATGGCAAAGCGCTGTTGTATGTCAGTTGCCTAGTCTGCGCACGCCGTCACTGTGCGGATGGTCCGACTTTACGGCCTACTCGTGGGAACAAAAATGAATGAACAAAAATTTAAGAATAATAAATTTAATTTAAAAGGACGGAAAGAGGACGCGACGGACGAGGTGATCGACCAGGGTAGAGTCGAGGGTCGATCGGACGTCACGGTCGGGGAGTCGGTCAGTGCTTGTGTGGGGGGTCTGACCCTATCGGCTGTTCATTGCAGCATCATTGGGCAGGAGAGACAAGTGCTGACCGACCTACAGGTGGACAGTCTTCTGGAACTGTCGAGTGACTCCTGTGGTGAAACCATGGCTACTCAGGGGTTGAAGCGGCCGACTCTGATCTCTGACGAGGAGCAGGATACTGCAAGTATATCTGCTCACAGTCAGACTACAGAGCCTGTCCCTTCCACCGGTGAGGCCAGGGGACACCAAAGGGGACACTCGGGAGAAGAATGTCCACAACTTGTTCGGCAGGGCGCCGTGGAGGAGATGCCAAGTGCCCCTCCACGTGGTATTAACACCGGCCGAACGAAGGAGGAGAAGGCGCGGAGCGGGACAAGGAACTCTCTGGTGTATCTGGATAAGATGGCGAAGAGAGATCCTTCAACGTTCTCCGCGAGGGACAGGTACCTTCTGAAACGGCACCGACAAAGCGTCGCTAAGTTCGAAAGAATTTACGGCCCTGTCAGTACCGTTCTGGGTTGGTCCTCTCCCTGGAAGAAGCAGGTGGATGCAGCATCCAACCCTGACACTGCTCAGAAGAGTAAAGGGCTGGTGGCTTCATCAACCTGCCGCAGGGTAGGCAACATAGAGGGTGCTGCCCCAATGGCCAAGGCGCTCATGTCTTCGGAACGAGCTGCGGAGGGCAAGAAGCGACACCCAAGGTAGTAGGAAAATCTATGAAGTTGTCTGGTGCATCATCGGCTGAAGCTCCTAAGGGTCCCAACGACAAGGAGACCATTAAGAGAGTCAGATCTGGAGATGATCAGCCTTCTTCATCGAACAAGAGAACGAAGAAGTCGACGAGCCTGGATAACCATCTTCAGGTAGCCGTCATTGATCGGAATGATCCAGATGGGAGGATCAGTACCGATCTATGGCAGTTGGTTGAAGGTAGGCTCATCGACGAATTGGCCGTATTTAGTGGCAAAGAGGAGGATGTATCCTTCAATGGGGCAGACTGGGTTAAGGGAGTGAAGACTGTCAACTGTGGTAACAAGAATTCCTTGGAATTCTTAAGAACCACGATTGACAAGTGTAGTGACTTTAACCCGGAGGCAAAGCTTGAAGTTATACAAGCCTCCGAACTGCCACTCAGGTACATAGTGACAGTATGGTTTCCACCGGGCGTAATGGGCAAACTGGCAGTAATGGGCAAACAGAACGGTAGGCTCCTTACCAACCAATGGAGGCTTGTGACCTCACTGGCTTGTAAGGAGAACATCGGGAAGGACTTCCGGTTCGCCGTGGATCGGGAGTCCATGAAATTCTTAGAGGAAGTAGGGGGGGTTGTTAAGTTCGGTTTAGGTTGTGTCAGGTTCCGGTATCCGAAACATGACAGGACCAAAGAAGCTGCTAGTGGTGCAAATAAACCTGCACCATTGTGAAGCAGCTTCAGCCGAACTAGCAACTTTCCTCAACAACACTCGGACGGACGTAGC
The DNA here is from genome assembly GCA_943735925.1 of Pollenia amentaria. Taxonomy (NCBI): domain Eukaryota; kingdom Metazoa; phylum Arthropoda; class Insecta; order Diptera; family Polleniidae; genus Pollenia; species Pollenia amentaria. Next base: position 172,064,903 of record OX031010.1, on the reverse strand, counting down.
CCTTATCCAAGAGCCTTGGATAAACAAAAATAAGGTTTGCGGGTTAAAGGTTACGGGATACACTCTTTTTGTCCCGTCCACAGAGGACAAGGTAAGAACGTGTATACTGGCGAGGAATGAATTGAATTTTCTAATATCTCATTCTTTTAGGTGCGGTGACTTGACCGTCGTTAATAGAGAAGCCAAAGGTAAGCGTACCCTTACACTGGCTTCGGTGTATATGCCGTACGAGGCAGTAGATCCACCTGGCGCAAAGGTGGAAGAGCTGGTGGCGTATGCAAGAAGGAGTGGCGCCATCCTGGTTTTGGGATGTGATGCAAATGCACATCATAACCAATGGGGGAGTGCTGATATTAACAAAAGAGGTGAGTTAATGTTTGATTTTATAACTACTAACAATCTTATTATCTGTAATATGGGTAACACTCCGACGTTCAGAAATAAGGATAGGCAGGCAGTTATAGATCTGACATTAGTGAACCGCGACGAGCAACTTGTTGCGGATTGGAGGGTGGCAACGGACTGTACTTTCTCAGACCATAGCCGTATAACCTTTACCCTGAATTTCGACCTGTTAATCCGTTTAGGAACCCGAGGAGGAAGAATTGGGACTTCTTTAAAGAAAGGGTCCGCTCTGGGTTGGCGCAATGGGCCCTGTGCGACTTGCTGCCAACTGATGTGGAAGGTGATGTGAACAGATTCACTCATCTGCTAAGAGAGAGCTATGAGCTGTCTTGCCCGGTAACTTTTCCGGGTAGGCGTGAACAGCCCAAATGGTGGACCAGGGAACTTCAGGTTCAAAGGTCGACGGTAAGAAGGCTGTTTAACAGGGCCAAGTTCACGGGAGCATCGAGTGATTGGAACACCCATAAGGTGCATTTCAATAAGTATAAGGCGGATCTTAAAAGGACAAAGAGGCTCTCATGGAGGCAGTTCTGTGAATCCATTGATAATGTCAACGAGTTGTCTAGATTCCGACGGATTTTATCCAAGGATCCTAGGACCCTGGGGTATGTCCAAAGGAATGACGGCTCATGGACTGAGTCTAGCTCTGAGACCCTAACCTTGCTCATGGAGACGCACTTTCCTGGGTGCACGGAAGACGGAGGTATGAACGATAGTCAAGGGGACGGAATGTCTGTGATATCGAGTCATGAGTCCGCCTGCGTCGAGGAAATAGTCACAAGGGAGAAGCTTAAGTGGGCTGTCAATACCTTCGACCCATATAAATTACCGGGTCCGGACGGTATTTTTCCGGCCATGCTCTGCAATATCCCGGACGACGCATTATTTCTGCTAGTGAATATATTTAGGAAATGCCTCAGTGGGAGGTATCTGCCTAGGGGGTGGAGAGAGGTCAGGGTAATTTTTATACCCAAGGCTGGTAGGGCAGGCCACTCGAAGCCGGGAGATTTTAGGCCTATTAGTCTGTCTTCATTCTTATTGAAGACACTCGAGAGACTGGTAGACCTCTATCTTAGGAGTAATATTGGTACCCACCTCATTAGCAGCGCTCAACATGCCTACCTTAAGGGTAAATCTGTTGAGAGTGCGCTACACGAGGTGGTGGGTTGCATTGAGCACGGCCTGAGGCATAAGGAATATACTCTCGCCGCGTTTCTGGACATAGAAGGAGCCTTCAATAACATTAGGATTGAGGCGATCAAGGATTCCTTAGTGGAGCTGGGAGTTCAGGGCTTTCTGGTGGAGTGGATAGTCTGCATGCTTGGCAGCATGATTATAAACTCGAGCCTGGGGGATCATAGGGTAAGGAGGAAGGTTAACAGGGGGACACCACAGGGGGGGGTTCTATCTCCTCTACTATGGTTGCTCGCGGTCAACGGTATTCTCAGAACATTTGATTCCAAGGGTATGAAAGCCGTCGCCTATGCGGATGACATAGTTCTACTGGTCAGGGGAAAGTTTCTGTCCACGATCAGTGAAATTATGCAGGTGATGTTGGGCGAACTCTCGGATTGGGCAAAAGATAGAGGGCTGGGGGTAAACCCGGCGAAGACTGAGTTGGTTCTTTTTACCAGAAGGTACAGGATAGAAGGTTTTAAGGGGACAGTGTTAGATGGCGTCGAGCTAACTCTATCTGACTGTGCTAAGTACTTGGGTAACTTCCTCGACTGTAAACTGTCTTGGAGAAGAAACACCCAGGAGAGGATGAAAAGAGGACTCAATGCCTACTACACATGCAGAAACTCCATCGGTAAGAAATGGGGACTGAGACCGGATATGGTAAACTGGATTTACACATCGGTGTTTAGACCTATTCTTTCCTATGGATGCACTGTTTGGTGGGATGCGTTGAGAGTGGACAGCTATAGGAAGATGCTTAACAAGGCCCAGAGGAGTGCATCACTTGGCATCACTGGTGCAAGGAGAAGCACGCCGCAGGCGGCGTTGGACATCCTACTACATTTGTCCCCCATTGAACATTATGCGAAGAGTGTGGCTGCCAGGAACTTACTTAGACTCTACGAGTCTTCGTTGATTAGACCTAGGCGAGATGACCACACAAGGATTCTATACGAAGTGGGTCTGCTTGATCAGGAAAGGGTTCCGGGGGGAATCTCGGATCATAGGAGTATGACCTTGGACTTCGGTGTAACACCACCGGTGGAGTTCCCGGATAGGGAAGTTTGGCGTGGATCGAACGGACTGTTTGAGGGGTGGGCAGTATATACGGACGGGTCCAAGATGGACACTGGCACTGGTGCTGGTGTTTTTATTGCTGACACTGACGTGAAAAGGTCATTCAGACTCCCGGATGAGTGCAGTGTCTTCCAGGCTGAGATCCTAGCGATCTGGAGGGCAACGGAAGTGATACTGGATCACATCGTGGGGGGATCTGTTGTGACAATCTACGTCGATAGTCAGGCTGCGCTAAGGGCATTGACAAATCACACGGTGCGTTCGTGCCTGGTTGCTCGGTGTAGGAATGCTCTGAGAGAGCTCATGTTGGCATTCACAATAAGGCTGTGTTGGGTACCAGGACACTGCAAGGTGGATGGCAACGAGGTGGCGGACAAACTCGCGAGAGGGGGTTCGAATCTGGACTTAGAGGTAAGGGACAGAGGGGTAAAACCCCCCTTATGTCACTACTATGGGGTGTTGCGGGAAAGATTTCGTGATGCCGTTAACCGGTCCTGGAGGGATAGAACGGATTGCAGGGTGTCAAGGGCCTTATGGCCCGGATTGGACGCAAGTGCAACCAGGGTTCTATTAGGACTGGATAGGAGTAGTCTCAGGACTCTGATAGGGTTCCTGACGGGGCATTGTTCTGTTAGGGCTTTTATGGGTAAATGGGACATTGCGAGACCGGACTTCTGCAGGTTGTGCGGAGATGCCGAGGAGCTGGAGACGGTTGAGCATGTACTGTGCCACTGTCCTAGGATGCACGGCCCCAGGGAGAAATGGCTAGGGGCTAGGTTTCACGACGAACTGGGGTGTATCGCTGGATGTAATCCAACTGATCTGCTGGGGTTTGTCAGGGAAGTAGGACGGCTGTTTCTGTTGGGGGGGCCGTAGGGGGGAATTTGTCCTGCGCTTCTACAAATATACCGAACCTTAGGTCTATTTTCTACTATTCTTCTTTACTTCTCTTTTTTCTCTTTTTTCCTTTTTTCTCCTCTACTGACCTCATTGGTCTCCGAGTGGAGTTGCGCCCTTGGGCGCATAACCCTTCTTAACCTAACCTAACCTAACCTACAGACACACTTTTTTCTCACATTTCGAGAAACGATGGAATATTTTGTTTCACAAGTTTTTGATGCGAGAAGTTCTCACCAAAGTTACAGAACATGGGTATAGATATCAACTTCAGCGTTGAAATTCTTCGCCCTCTGATATTAGACGTTTGGGAGTATGATGATTTTCCGAGCGAATGGAAAGATGGAATAATAGTTAAAATTGCAAAGAGAGACTTGAACGACTGTGGGAACTGTCATGGTATTTGCGTGCTACCGACAATATCAAAATTGATTGCAAAAATTATCCTTAACCGCATCAAAGATTATCTAGAAGATTTTATTCACTCCGCTCAAGCCGGCTTCCGAAGTGGCCTTTCCGATTATTTATTGAACAAAGTGTCGAATTATTAAAAAAAGTCGTAGCATTAATCACGACTGCATCTGGAACGCTTTGTATAGAAGAGGTATTCCGCTGAAGCTTATAACCCTTATAAAGGAGAGCTTCAACGACGCAAACTGTTATGTGCAGCATAAAGGAATATTATCCCAGCCTTTTCAAGTATTGAGTGGCTGTAATCGCCACTTCTCTTCTTACTTGTCAGGTATTTTCTTCTAAAAAGATGGCCGTAGGGAAAAGAAGGACTGATATTTTGAAATCATTTAAATGTAGGGACTTTTCAAAAATGTGGCAAAACTGTATATTCACACTTTTTCAACAATTTAAGCTTCATTCAATAACTGACTATTTTTAATTTCACAATTAAAGATTTTTGGACAACCTTTTCAACTGAGAGATCAAGACCACATGTATATACATATTTGGCAATCTTTTTCGATTTGTGACAAAATTCTAATAAAACTGCTGATAAGGCAACATTTCAAATTGTTAAATTTCTTGAGGGATCGCTTGCCCCCATTTAAACTTTGATTTTTATGTAAACTTGTAAAACTCTCTTTTACAAGAATTTAATTTTTCAGGGCAATAAAAAGATAACTTGTTAAAGATGGGCATCAAAAACTTTTGGATTAAATCACCTAAATGAAAAATTTGAATGAAAATTTAATTTCCCACCTTTAGTCTAAATTAGCTATCTTTAATTTATCGCTGCTACATGATATTACAGAGAGCGATAGGTCTTTACACACCTATTAAATAGTTGACGTCCTACACGTAACCACTAGTTTTATTAAAAAAATATTTTATTTTGCAAAACGTTTGGCTAGATCAAACATCATTTAACAGTTTCTAAATTAGATTATACAATTATCTTCTTAAAAATAAGGTTAATAAGTATTGTTAAAAATAAAGCTAAAATTTGATAATTTACTGGTCACGCTTTTTTTATTTTTTCGTCAAATATTTGTTATGTCTGAACACAACTTTAGTCATCAAATTGTATCTTCAATTCGCATTTCCCACTCTTTTTGTACCTTCCAGTGCACCGAAAAAGATTTTAAAATGACATCCATACACCTGTACGATTGCCAGTCAAAATTAAAACGGACAAACAATTAATTTTTCTAGAATACAACGAAAATTCAAAAGTACAAAATACATACATACATATTTTTTCTTGTTTCGCTTTTTTTAACCAATAAACTAAATGTGATTTAAAGTGAATATCACTTGTGTTTCCGGTTTTTTTATGATTGCTTATTTTTTATTTTATAAAAAGAACTGATTTAATGGTATGTATGCCTGTATAACAATTTTAAATAAAATATACATATGTATATACATTATTACCCACGGTTTTATTTGCATTGATATATCGAGGAATAACCGCAAAAAAAGCTTAAGCGACATCATTTTCAATTTTCGTTTTTTAATAAATAAATTTATTGGCAAACTTCTCTTCATCTTCTAAAATCTTATGGTCACAGAAGGTACCGTTACGATTTTATAGCAAAAACAGCTTTAGTTTTAGCGCCAATTTTCATACAAAATTTTTATGAAATATTATTTTAAAAAACCTTCTCCTGTAAAATTTTGTTTTGTCGCTTTAGTTTTTTGCGGTAATTACTCGATCATTTAAAAGTTGTAGGGATAATTTTTTGAGTGCTTAGAGAAGAATAGGGATGTTTCGGGCTTCGTAGTGACTTTTCAAAAAAGTCCATAACATCACTGTTTGTAAGATAGCTATGTTAAAAATTATATACATACATATGTATGTATGTTACTTTTTTTCTTGTTAATTATATTTATACCCACACAATAGTGGAGAGGGTATTATGCGTTTGTGCTGATGTTTGTAGCACCATAAAATATTGGTCCTTTAAGTATACCGATCGACTCAGAATCACTTTCTGAGTCGAATTAACAATGTCCTTCCGGCTGGCAGGCTGTCCATGTAAACCTTGTGCGCAAAGTACAATTTTGGAGATAACTTGATCAAATTGGTACATAGGATCTATTTGGCACAAGTACCAAGACTATGGAAAATGTGCCGAATCGGTCCATAATTTCACATATCCCCCATATAAGCTTCTTTCCAGAATATGGTATTTGTGCCCATAAATTCTTATCTTAATAGGTTGGTATTTAAATTAAATTTGGTCGAAATTTATTTTATTGCAATCAAAATCATCTTACCAAATTTTATTGGAATTGGTCCATAGCTTCCATACAAATACTTCTCCCGAAAATGGCTTTTAATGCCATAACTTCCTTATAAATGTTGGCATTAACACAAAAATTACTTTTACGTTAGCAACTATGTCATGACAAAATGTTATCCTTATATGTCCAATATTAACAATAGGTCTCATATAAACTCCCATCCTAAAATCGCATACAACATGTAGATGAAAATGTCTAAACAATATTAGGCACAAAGAACTTTTAAATTGATCATAGCCTCGTAAGATAATTTTTGACGGGTCCATAATTGCTCATGTGTTCCAAATAGGGCACACAAGCAAACATAGTTTTTATATACAGCAGAGTAGGGTATCATATGGTCAGGCTTGACCGACTATACTTTCTTACTATTTTTTTAATACCTGAAGTTTATTATTTAATTAGCAGTTTTTATTAACCATAAAATGCCCTAAGCGTTATGCAGTTTAATAAAAATAAAAAATATAACCTGATAATAAATCTTCCGTGGAGAACTCTATTATTTTTTTTTTTAAATTCGCTTAAGAATATGTAAGATTTTACACAGCATACTTAAAATATACTTACTATTTTCCACATATCGTACAGGGAAATAATTTCTCGGAAGAATGTGTCAAAACATGCTTTTTCAAAGCACCTTTATCTGCAAACAGTTTTCCGCATAAGTCACATTTATCCAGTTTACTATCATCTTCATGAAATTTTTTGTGACAAGACAAACGGCTTCTATCAGAAAATACTTTAGCGCATTGAAGGCATTTAAAATATTCTGGATTCAAGTGTACATGTATGTGATCCACCAACAATGAACGCGTTAAGAAATTTCTCTTACAACAGCGCGCATAGCCCCGTTGTTTATGCTCTACTTTAAAATGTCGTCTAAGAGCTAGGAAATTGTCCAGTTCTATTTGGCAAATATTGCAATAAATTTTAAAATTTTCAGCTATAATTTTATCGTATTCCTTAAGAGTATTTTCATCTAGATTACGATGGTTTTTCTTTTTCACAGTTTCCGTTGGGGATTCTTTATTTTCATGTTGTTCAGGATCTGTTTCGGAATCGTTATCTTTAGATTCTAATAAAGTTGCTGACTGCCCTAAGTTATCTGATTTTAAGTAGGATTCTTTTGAATCTTCTCCTAAAATGTTAGTTTCGACGATTTTTTTTCTACTACTTATTCTGTTTTTTATAGTTTTTTTTTTAGTTCTTTTAGTTTTCTTTAACGGATCATCCTCTTGACCGTTTGCTTGCAGTGAAAATTCTTTTGCAGGCCTTCCTCTTTTTCGATTAAATTTGATCTTATTGCCTTGCAAAGCATCCCCTATTTCTGTTTTAACATATAAACCATCTATTGCAAACTCTGCGGGCAACGGTTGTTCCAAAATTATATGAGGTTCAAGGTGACTTTCTAACAAAGCATCTTTTTCAAATATATTATTTTTGCAATCATGTTCATTGGCACTACTATCAGTATCTAAACAATCATTTTGAGCTAAAACGACTGCCTCCTCCTCATTTTGAAATACTGTGCTATAATTTTGTTGGGCAACTTTTATACGTTTGTAGAATATATGAAAATCATACAGAACTCTTCCACAATCTATACAAATCCAAGACAATGCGTTCATGTGTTGCTAAAAATTTTTTAAAATTATTTTAATATTTTTGTTCCCAATATCTACTTCTGTAGAAGCTTACCATTGGCCATAAATGTGTATCTATTAACTCATTCATATTCTGCTGGTTCCATTTCTCGGAATTGACCTGAATACAATCATTATTATTACGCTCTAGACACAATAAACAAAAATTCATTGTAGAAATTATAAAAAAATTTTAATTAACTTTTTATTTTCTTTTTTCTTAAAAGTAAACAATAACAAAAGTTATTACAACAGAGATGTTTATGTAACAGCTGAAGAAATTAGTACAGAGTTGGTAGGTTTCATTAACCCATCTATGCCCACAATGCAGAATATGGCCAATTTATTTATGATGCTTCTTTCAGAGAAATGCTTATCTAATTGATTAAAAGGGCTAATAAGCCGGTGCAAGTTAAAAAGATAATCATATGATAATTATAATAAAATGAATATTTTTATATAAAAAAGACCCCAAGCTCAAAAAATTAATATAACTTTTGTAAATCCTAGTACGGCGTTAAGATGGCGTCACTTTTTAAACTGCGCCTCCTTCCTTGATGTTTTTAAGCTGTGAGTTAACATTAATACGTTTTCCCATGCCTTTATCATAAGCTTAGCATAAAAAAATGGTTCTATTTTTCTGCCGATGTTATTGCCAAGTTGCTGAGATATTTATCTTTGATCTAGTCTGGGCATTTTTCGATTCGAAATGTAAAATGTTTCGAAAACCATTTCCGATACGAAAGTTAAGACGTGATGCGTAACACAGGGTCTCCACCTGAGATAAGATATAAGATTTTTATATCAGCAAACGTCAAATTCAATCACAGAGAGTATTATCTTACGTGTGGACTCTTAAATAGTGTTAGTATTAATATTATAATAAATGTTATGAGACAGTTGATATGAGAAATCTTATAACAACTATCTTATAAGATAAGCTGTCAAAAATACACATACATATGTACATACATATAAATTAATACTAAGGCGCTATCATTAAAATGTTTAATTTTTTTAGTGTAAATAGTGGAAATCTTGTGAAAAGTGATAGAAAACAATATTAAACACTAACAACAAAGAAAAAACACAAAAAAAAAAAGAATAAAAATGACACAAGTTTACTGTACGAAAATCAGAAAATTATGAAATCTTATAAGATACGTGTTCCCCTTGTTTAAGATTAAGATTTAATGATGAAACAGAACTGGGTCTGAACGATGTTTTCCATACAGTTTGTCATAAAATTATGCCATAGAATGTGGTCGAAAAATAAAATCAATTTTATTTTGAAACCGTTTTTCTAATGATCTCACATAGAGACAATTATTCTCCCAACAATGCTACCATACTTTCATTCAATTTCATACATTTTGTAAACAAAGAAAAATAAGAACAAAAGAAAACGAAAGAAATGAGAGAGGATTTGCAGTTACTGTCGACGTTTTAATTATGGACTTTGGAATTTTTGCCTGAAGTTGAAGACTCAATTCTGTTTCATCATTATATCAGATATTATCTCAGGTGAACACCCCATGTAACTCGTTCGAAACGATGGCAGAGTCGTATTTATAAACAAATAAGAAATTTGATGAAAAGTTGATAGCACTGCTATTAATACTATGTTTCCACTATGAGCAAAACAACTTGTTTTCATCAAAACGTGTCAAAGTGTTTCCATTATGTTAAAGTCGTTTTGGTTTTCGAATTTTCGAAATTAATGTGACATTTATGTTGTACACAAACATGAAAGCCAAACAAAATATGTGTTGAACAAAAAAAAAATTTTTTAGCATAGAATTTCCTTGTTTGTTTTTAATACACACATATACATATGTACGAAACGTATATAAAAGCACATCACTTACTAACTTTTTATTATATTATTTCATTATTTTACTTTGCAATATAAAAAATCAGCTGGAAATTTGCATTAACCTTTTTAAAAAGTCTGGTTATTTTGGTAAATATGTCACTTTTTCGAATTTGTCAATCATCAATAATGGATAACTCAGAGTTGTATTCATGATTTTCAAAAATTTTCGATATGTTTTGGAGCAAAACTAGTTTTTGTTTGGGTTTTTCGAACATTAAAAATGTATGGGAAAACAAGTAGCAAAACACTTGTTTTACAGCAAAACTGGTTTTGTGGCCCAAAACATGTAAGTGGAAACGTACTATAAAATAACAAAATTGACGAAAATATCTCAAAACAAAAAAATATTATTGGGTACTTTATAGAGATGCGCGATATTTCTGTACCTGTGATTTAATCACTGTTACTGAAAAATGACGAATCACAGTTGTGACCAAATTTGTCAAGTAACAGGTTTTGGTTTTTTGTTACATACAAAAATGTATGATATTTCACTGTTTGTGTGCGTAATAACGTTTTTTGAATCCAATGGCAAATAATGTTGCTGTTCCTTTCATTCTATCTTATTAGTATTTTTTTAGGCCAAAGCCTATTTGTTCAAGTATGTACGTATATGCAAGTTAACAGCTTTAAAAGCTCTTACAATCATGGTGAAATAATACAGGTGGCAGCACTAAGGCAAGAAATACAACATTACAACAAAAATGAAAAATAAGTCTCCGTATACGTCAAAAATTATATTAAATTAAAATCAAATTTTGCCGCCGATCGCGATTAATTTTTAGCCAATTTTTATTTCACTATGGTTACTATCTTATTTAATTTTAATTTAAATAATCAAAAACTTCAATACAATACAATAATTACAGCACAAAAGTGGACTTTTTATAAACATAAACAAAACTTTGACAAACAATACAAGAGCAAAAAATCGTCATCTGGCGTAGTAATGCCAGCTGCTTATTTCATCATGCTAACAATCTGTTGTTGTTTCATTGCAGAGTTCTTACAACAGCTCTTGCGAAAGCTCGCGCATTGTACATATTGCTTGGACGCAATTGCTATAAAGGATCTAAAAACTTACAAACCGTGATCACAATCACAGTTCAAAGCAGCATGATTTTAAAATCACGTTCACTAATCACGATGTTCTTTAAAAATCACGGGATCGCTCGTCTCTAGTACTTTAAACTATCACAAAATTCTTACCTATTTTGAGGATAACACAACTCTGTCATGATAAGCTGTTATTCTTTTTTGAAAATTTTCAAACAATAATAAGACAGACTTGTGTGATAGTGTAAAACAGCCTTAATTAATATTCAAAGTGTGAAATATATTATAATTGTGTTTTTTTTTTTTTTTCTTAATTAAAACTGATTGTATTTCCTTATAGTTTGAAGATTCCAAAGAAAAAGTATATTTGTATATATAATTTTTTTTTATTATATTACAAATATTAACACATTTTCATTAATAACATTAGTTATCATTTAGTTTATATAAAATTTAACATTATTTGGTTTAATTTGTTGGTTTTACACCTTTATTTATCTTAAAAGAATGAAAGACATACATACTTAAATTTTTTGTTTTTTTCAGTTTGTCACTAACAAAATAGCTTTCGAACATTTTGCTAATGCTTTTTGCATAACTGAAGCTTGTTTTCGTAATACAGAGTTGGAGTTTCGAAGGAGATTTTTGTTGTTCGTAATAGACAGTTGCCGTTTCGAAAGGGACTTTTTGTTTTCATTTGAAACAAATAGTACGAAAATCATAATACGCACTAGAAATTGTTTGAACTCGTAAATGATTTCTTTCGAATCGAAATTCGCGGTAGCCCCAGACTTGGAATTTTTGTAGTTGCAATTTTTTTAAATTTTTCTTTGAAACTGCACTACTGTCCAGATTATAAAATTCTAGGTTTGCCATTTTCTTATTTTTCTGTGTTGTGTGCACCCTGTTAGAGCAGGAGAGAGGTTGGCAGCACCAAAGGGGATTTTTGTTTGACAGCTGAAAATATAACAAAAGTAGACAAAAACAAAGACTAGCACAAGGCGAATTCATATAGGTGACCGCATCATGAGATAAGTTATGCTAGCTATCACTTTTTTTAAAAATACTGTGTATTTTGTTTTTGTAAAAAGTTAGAGTGAATGTCAAAATTATTTGTTGAAAATATAAACAAGGTAATTTTTTTTCTAAAAAATGCACAATTGCTTAAGAAAACAAATATTTTTCCTGTATTGCAAATTTATTGTGGCTCCACTTATTCCTTACGCACTTTTAATTCCTTTATCTTATATTTTATATTTACTTTTCTTGTTTTATAAAATTTAAATAAGTTTTTTTCATGTATTTAGATTTTTACTGAATTTTAACTATTTTTTTCACAAAATGTAAACAAAGCTTGACATTCAGTATATACACAAATAAATAAACAATAAACTGATGACTCGAAAATGTCACCTGTTTGATTTCGCCTTGGGCTAGCATGAAAAAAATTGTACTAACACAACAATACCAAAACAACAGCGTTTTTGTTTTTGCTTTTCGGTTGTATTAAATATTAAATTTGATAAACTTAAGCCTAATTAAATATAAAAAATTTCAATTAAAAACCAACAGATCAACTGAAAAAAATAACAATTGTAACTTTTTAAAATATTAGCAATATAATTTCCCTTATATTCATAAAAAATATTTTAGGTTTATGAAACGAATTTTCTATAAAAATTTGTTATATACCCCTTTTATTAATCAAAACTATTTTTTTATGAATATTATTAAAAAAACATTTGGTTTTCACCGCCACCTTTTAATTAACTCGCCCTGTTTATTTTATATTTTGACGCTTTATTCTTTTTGACATTTGATGACTTCAAATGTTCCAGTAAAAACGAAATTTGTGTGGTCTGCTTTCGCATTAAAATACAGAAACACTTTTAACTCACAAATCGAGAAACGCTGGAATTTTTTGTTGCACACTTAACGCATTCGCTGCCATGGCTGTTTTTATGAAACCAACCCCTGAGGCCAGTTCAAGTTTTTTATTATTATTATAACGGTACTAAATTGTCGGCAATACAATAGTTACTACTACGAGTTATCTCGTAGGGCTTTTTGCAATAGTTAAATCAAACAATTCTCTATGCCAAAATAACTAAATGAAGTCAACTTGACATGCCATGTTAAAATTATATTATGTATAATAAAATCATTATAAATACGAGTTATCTCGTAGCCGGCCTCATCGATACGGATGTCGACTACGAGATAACTCGTAGTTGGCAGCGAATGCGTTAATGTGAAAACTTTTTCGATGCGATTTATACAGAAACGAGGTACAGGAAGCCTAATGTTTATTTGGTTTATTCCTTAACGATGTCAAAAGTTCATTTCAGGTCACTTTGTCTTTTGTGTCATTGGGTCTTTTGTGTCAGTTTGTCTTTTGTGATTTTCGTTCAGTCATTCACAATTGATTGAATACGGCAAAGTGTTAAAAGAAATAAGTATACATATGTATAAAGATATAGCATATTTGTATAATAAATACATATGTATACAAGAATATAAAACAATAAAGTATAACACATGGCCATGGTATAACATATAAACCACAATCGTGTTGTTGTTTCTTTTCAACCAGTTTTTCTTTACACAAGTGAACGTCTGACAAGAAAACCCAAGTGAACGATTGAACGAAATTGAACGGCCGTTCATCGTTCGTCTGACTAACAATAATAAGACAGACTTGTGTGATAGTGTAAAACAGCCTTAATTAATATTCAAAGTGTGAAATATATTATAATTGTGTTTTTTTTTTTTTTTTCTTAATTAAAACTGATTGTATTTCCTTATAGTTTGAAGATTCCAAAGAAAAAGTATATTTGTATATATAATTTTTTTTTATTATATTACAAATATTAACACATTTTCATTAATAACATTAGTTATCATTTAGTTTATATAAAATTTAACATTATTTGGTTTAATTTGTTGGTTTTACACCTTTATTTATCTTAAAAGAATGAAAGACATACATACTTAAATTTTTTGTTTTTTTCAGTTTGTCACTAACAAAATAGCTTTCGAACATTTTGCTAATGCTTTTTGCATAACTGAAGCTTGTTTTCGTAATACAGAGTTGGAGTTTCGAAGGAGATTTTTGTTGTTCGTAATAGACAGTTGCCGTTTCGAAAGGGACTTTTTGTTTTCATTTGAAACAAATAGTACGAAAATCATAATACGCACTAGAAATTGTTTGAACTCGTAAATGATTTCTTTCGAATCGAAATTCGCGGTAGCCCCAGACTTGGAATTTTTGTAGTTGCAATTTTTTTAAATTTTTCTTTGAAACTGCACTACTGTCCAGATTATAAAATTCTAGGTTTGCCATTTTCTTATTTTTCTGTGTTGTGTGCACCCTGTTAGAGCAGGAGAGAGGTTGGCAGCACCAAAGGGGATTTTTGTTTGACAGCTGAAAATATAACAAAAGTAGACAAAAACAAAGACTAGCACAAGGCGAATTCATATAGGTGACCGCATCATGAGATAAGTTATGCTAGCTATCACTTTTTTTAAAAATACTGTGTATTTTGTTTTTGTAAAAAGTTAGAGTGAATGTCAAAATTATTTGTTGAAAATATAAACAAGGTAATTTTTTTTTCTAAAAAATGCACAATTGCTTAAGAAAACAAATATTTTTCCTGTATTGCAAATTTATTGTGGCTCCACTTATTCCTTACGCACTTTTAATTCCTTTATCTTATATTTTATATTTACTTTTCTTGTTTTATAAAATTTAAATAAGTTTTTTTCATGTATTTAGATTTTTACTGAATTTTAACTATTTTTTTCACAAAATGTAAACAAAGCTTGACATTCAGTATATACACAAATAAATAAACAATAAACTGATGACTCGAAAATGTCACCTGTTTGATTTCGCCTTGGGCTAGCATGAAAAAAATTGTACTAACACAACAATACCAAAACAACAGCGTTTTTGTTTTTGCTTTTCGGTTGTATTAAATATTAAATTTGATAAACTTAAGCCTAATTAAATATAAAAAATTTCAATTAAAAACCAACAGATCAACTGAAAAAAATAACAATTGTAACTTTTTAAAATATTAGCAATATAATTTCCCTTATATTCATAAAAAATATTTTAGGTTTATGAAACGAATTTTCTATAAAAATTTGTTATATACCCCTTTTATTAATCAAAACTATTTTTTTATGAATATTATTAAAAAAACATTTGGTTTTCACCGCCACCTTTTAATTAACTCGCCCTGTTTATTTTATATTTTGACGCTTTATTCTTTTTGACATTTGATGACTTCAAATGTTCCAGTAAAAACGAAATTTGTGTGGTCTGCTTTCGCATTAAAATACAGAAACACTTTTAACTCACAAATCGAGAAACGCTGGAATTTTTTGTTGCACACTTAACGCATTCGCTGCCATGGCTGTTTTTATGAAACCAACCCCTGAGGCCAGTTCAAGTTTTTTATTATTATTATAACGGTACTAAATTGTCGGCAATACAATAGTTACTACTACGAGTTATCTCGTAGGGCTTTTTGCAATAGTTAAATCAAACAATTCTCTATGCCAAAATAACTAAATGAAGTCAACTTGACATGCCATGTTAAAATTATATTATGTATAATAAAATCATTATAAATACGAGTTATCTCGTAGCCGGCCTCATCGATACGGATGTCGACTACGAGATAACTCGTAGTTGGCAGCGAATGCGTTAATGTGAAAACTTTTTCGATGCGATTTATACAGAAACGAGGTACAGGAAGCCTAATGTTTATTTGGTTTATTCCTTAACGATGTCAAAAGTTCATTTCAGGTCACTTTGTCTTTTGTGTCATTGGGTCTTTTGTGTCAGTTTGTCTTTTGTGATTTTCGTTCAGTCATTCACAATTGATTGAATACGGCAAAGTGTTAAAAGAAATAAGTATACATATGTATAAAGATATAGCATATTTGTATAATAAATACATATGTATACAAGAATATAAAACAATAAAGTATAACACATGGCCATGGTATAACATATAAACCACAATCGTGTTGTTGTTTCTTTTCAACCAGTTTTTCTTTACACAAGTGAACGTCTGACAAGAAAACCCAAGTGAACGATTGAACGAAATTGAACGGCCGTTCATCGTTCGTCTGACTAATCCGTTCAATTGAACGAGGTCGTTCATGACCGACACAACTCTAATAGCCTCTCTGATTTTGTTATTTCATCGTTATGCAAACCATTCATTTTTTCAAATAATGTGTTCTTACTCCTTAAAAGCCGAATTTACTTGAGTGACGTTTTTTATTTCAAGTTGAAATTCCGGTTTTTTTTTACGTAACGACCAATTTGAAAAAGTTCAATATCTCGTCCATAGTTCGATCTAGAATGCTTTTTCTGCTCTCCTGAAAAATTTGATTTTATGTACGCGGTTACCCATGAAAACCACAGATACATATATGCTTAAGCATTAATTAGCATCAATATTTATTGTTGGCCTAAAAGGCTTAATATTACATAAATAAATGGATAAATAAAAAAAAAATAATAATACAAAATTTAGACACGCGTCAAATAACGGCACATCCAAGACGAATTCGCCTTGGGTACATCATTCTCACAAATACTTACAAAACTATAGCGGGAATAAGTCATTTGCAATCATGTTTGTTGTCATTTTGTAGGAAATCTCTTATGATTAGCTTATTCTACAAGACATTAACTTTTTGCTTGTGAATTGGTCTGATGGGCTTTTCCTTGTTTTTCCTATGTAACCTTTGGACAACGGCGAGGAATTTAACACAAACAAAATGCCTGTTTTTTTTTTTTTATTGTTGTAGAGGTCAGCAGATGTACTAGATACGCCTTGGGCTTTCCTTTTTATCGTGGCCGGGCAAAGCCAAAATTTCGGTCCTTATTGATTTGGTATTTTCTGGCGTGAAAGTGGAGTTTGTGGCAAAGGAAGAAAAAAATACAAGACAGCCTAAATTGAATTTTGATTATTTTTGTTTATGTACTTTTAATTAAATTTATAATAGTAACTTGGTCTAAACTCCAGTTCATCCTCGCCATAGCTTTAATGAAACAGTTGATGAGATGAACAAAGCTTGCTATGATATTAGTTCTATCTTTAAGGCTAAATTAAGCCCAGTCGAGGCAATACGTTATCCGAGTTGGCAAAATTTGCGCCTAGAATTTGATATGGAAGTACAAATTCACCAAACAACAAATGGCGACACAGTGTACAAAAAACCAAAAGAGCGTGTCAAAAATTTAAAAAAAAATTCTGGAATTGTTTTTAACTGATCTTTAATCCTAGGGGGTGATTGGTTCAACTAAATTTTTAGATCCACTACAATGCATATACATACATATATGCATGTATGTATATGATGGGGGATTTCATGTTAAGTGACCCAACTTTTGAAATCGATGTCTTCCGATTTGGATGAAATTTGCACCAAGGTTAGTCTTATTGGATAGTAGTTTAGACACAAATTTTCATCTAATTTGTTTGGGACAAATTTTGCTAACACCAATAGATAATAAGTTACATGGATGAGAAAGAACACCGGTTTGGCCAAAATGTCAAATTTTGACCCCCTCTAACTTAGAAACTTTTTGACCGATCTTGTTGAAAATTTGTGTCTAAACTACTATCCAATAAGACTAACCTTGGAGCAAATTTCATCTAAATCGGAAGACATCGATTTCAAAAGTTGGGTCACTTGACATGAAATCCCCCATATACCTACATAACGCACTTTTTCAACAATTAATTCAAAATTTAAAAATTTTCAGTAGTAGCAACACAATTTTTACAATAGTGAAGAGAGTATAATGCATTTTTTCTGACGTATGTAACATCTTATTTATATTGTTCCTAGACCCACCTTAAAGTATAACTATCGGCTCAGAATTACTTTCTGAGTCGAACTAACGATGTCCGTCCGAAATCTTGGTTTACTTCTCAAATGGGTGGTGCCATATATCTCATGATTATTATGTAATTTCACGAAACAAACGTGTTAATTTACCTTGTGCGATTAATTAAGTGTTTTAAATGTGTTTGTCAATTCTTACAACTCGTAACCAATTGGAAGTCAAAATAACCCACGCCAACAATAAAATAAAAAAAAACCTAAAGTTCTGGAAAATTTGGAGGATGCGCTATGCAATATCTATCAGATATAATTTTAAAAACATAAATGCATTGAAATTTTCTTCTAACTAAGATAACGTTAATTTCTGTGGCCGTATGGAAAAACCAGGTAACAACACCAATTTTGGAACACACTAGAAAAACACACTTAAAGTTTTTAACATATTTCACTAATTATTAAATATGAATTTATGTTATTATGCATGCGTATTAAACAAAACATAATTTTAAATAATGTGAACGGTTTTCTGGTTCCATTTTGAAAAACCAGGTAACAACACCAATTTTTGAACACACTAGAAAAACACACTTAAAGTTTTTAACATATATCACTAATTATTAAATATGAATTTATGTTATTATGCATGCGTATTAAACAAAACATAATTTTAAATAATGTGAACGGTTTTCTGGTTCCATTCATGGCCATGGTTCCATTGAACTAATCAATGTCAGTTTTTTTTTGAAAAATGGAGTTTTTCTAGTTTTTCCAAAAATAATTTTTTTTTAATTTATTTTTATATTCTACGGAATTAAGGCAACTTTAGTAATCATTTCTAGAAAAACACTCAGCAGGTTAATTTACCCGTTTTTTACGAAAAAAAAAAAAATGGAGGTGCTCAGTTTTTCTAAAAAATATTTTTTTCTTTTATTCTTATTTTTGTGTTTTTATGCGTAAACTTTATTAAGAGGTTAACTCTTTATGCAAAAACTTTAAAATAAATTTCTTGATTTAATGAAATTTATAGGCCAGTTTATGGGATGTGGATTACCGTTATACTCGGTTTTTAGTTTGAATTTTGAAAAAAAAAATTGTATTCTCATATTTTAAAAAATTGAGAAATTTTCTTAATAAAAACTCACTTTTGTAAAAAAATAAGAAAAAAAACATCACAAATTAACCCCCATTAATTTAGTTGGCCCAGCCCACCTTAAAGAGTCGCAATTGATTTTGATACAAAAGTTTTGGTTCGTTTTGTTGCCTGCTTAGTTTTCGAGATATAACTTAAAAACCATTACTCGGGAAGATTTCGGGTGTTCTATGAATCGTATTCTATGAATCAAGAAATTCGGTGAATTCTCGGGAGCTGCAATCTTTAGGTTGAAAGTTTTGACCCAGAGCTTGTGACCCGAAATTGCTCTATTTCGCTCTTTTTCTCTTAGTTTTCGATACAGCGGCGTTTTAAGCTTCTAGTTTGTCTGTTTTTAAGGAACTATGGAGTTACCTTGTTTTTTCAAAAATTACGTGGAGTTACCTAGATTTTACATAAAAATTGGTATTTTTCTGATTTTCGTTTTTCAAATAACTTTTAAATGAGAAACTATACCAAAGTTTCGATCTGTAAGAGTGATAGTAAATGAAACATACTTTCTATTTTTGGTGTTATCTCAATTTTCGCAAAAAGTGGAGTAAACTAGTTTTTCCATAAGCCACAGATTTGTTGGATTTTTATTTTATATATTTTTTATTACAAAATCATGTTTTCAATGTATCTACATATTTCTGACGTTTTAATTCCTCCCATTCTTTAGGATGTGAATTTTTACGATGATTATACATGTTACCCTTCGATATAAAAGTTTTTGAACACCAAGGACAATTATACAAAGTAGTTCCTGTATGTGTGGCCATATGCTCCTAAAAAAATCAAGCAACGGTCAATCATCAGTTTTCTAAATAGGAAATATAAATACTATTTATCGACAGCTCAATTCCAAAACATGCTAAGTCAAAAAAATTAGTTTTGCAGGAGAAGCTCTTAAAGTTTAAAGGCGAAACAACATTCAGTTGTATGCTAAGCATTTTTTGTCCGTAAATTTAGATTGGATTGGTCGATCAACACTAACAGCCCAATTATGAAAGAAAAACTCCCCGGGAGTTTTCTCCCTTCTCCCATTTTTCCTATGTTAATTCAATGGTAGAAATGGGAAAAGGGAAAAAACTCCCAGGGAATTTTTATTCATAATTGGGCTGTAAAAGACAGAAATTAAATTGAACAATAGATATTTCAAAAAAGTAAAAACATGCTGCAAGTCGACTAAGCATGTTTTGGAATTGAGCTGTCGATATTTACCTTTAGTGAAACTGTTTTTTTGAATGCTTTCTCGCACAAAGAACATTTATAATCGTAGCCAGATTTATGCGTGTGATGTATATGTGACTTAAGTGCCCTTAGCGTTGGTGAGATTTTAGAACAGATATGACATTTATGTTGAATTTTACCACCCACTGGATGTTGTGAATTTTTATGACGTTTCAATCCCATTTTATTTGAAAGCAAAAGTCCACAAACATCACAACTAATAGGCGTAGCATGAATTTCATGCTTTTCCATATGACTGGCAAATGCGGTGGGACAACTTAAGGATTTACCGCAAAATTCACATACTTGAACAAATTTATTTTGATGTACTGCTTCAATGTGGTGATTTAATACGGAAGAATTCGTATAACTAAAATTTTATATAAATTAAACTTGGAATTAACTTTCATATTCAAAGATATTAAATTAATATTAATAATCCAAATTTTTACTATTTTTAATTAGGCTTAAGTTCATTAAATTTAATTTTCATTAAATTATTTTTATGAAGAAAGGAATTTTACAACATGGAGAATTAATTAAAATTGTTTTGTCTTTCTTTTTTCTTGTTGACATTTTTCAGCACAACTTGAAGGACAAATGAACACATAGAGCTTGTGCCTTAGCTTTAACAATAATTAGTATTGTGGTTATTTTGTTGAACTATTCATGGTTTTTAATCCAAATTTTTACTATTTTTAATTAGGCTTAAGTTCATTAAATTTAATTTTCATTAAATTATTTTTATGAAGAAAGGAATTTTACAACATGGAGAATTAATTAAAATTGTTATTGATCATTTTCATTCTTGACTGACCTGGGATTCGAACATAACAATTTTAATTAATTCTCCATGTGAACTTAAGCCTAATTAAAAATAGTAAAAATTTGGATTAAAAACCATGAATAGTTCAACAAAATAACCACAATACTAATTAATATTAATAATATTATTATATTCAACATTTTTTATTTTTCGAATTTATTCTATGAGTTATGTATTTTATAAAAAATTTAAGGAAAATACATAACTGAAATTTAACTCATAGAATAAATTCGAAAAATAAAAAATTTTGAATATAATTTATTATATGGTCTTTATGAATTTTGATTAATTAATTTAAGTTTGTTTTTCTTATATTTGTTACAAATAAATAAAATTTGTGCATAATATATGCAGTTTTACTATAAATTGCAATTTAAAAAGTTTTTATAAAAGAATAATTAAAAAAATCCCGAATATCCCGAAATCGGGATCCCAAGATATTTTCTTTAATCCCGAGATTCAGAAAAACTAGTTGGGAGCCCTAATACATATGTATATTGAATATTAATTTATTTAGGAATATTTCCTTGAAATATATGTACATATCGCAAGCCGATAGCCTTAGTTGCTAGTGCTTTAGCTTTAATATTTATTGTAATTTTAATTATAATAAATATCTAAATAAATAAATAAATAAAAATATGTACATATGCAAGGCGAATGAATTCGCCTTTTACATATGTATGTACATTGTGTTATTGGCCCGAGGCTTTTTTGTGTGAATTAGTCTATTAAAGTCATCAACGTAATTAAAGTATTTTAGCCAAACAATTTTTTTTACTCAAATTTACTTACAATTTTCCACATATTGTGCAAGGAAATGTCTTCTCTGAAGAATGCGTCAATAGATGGTTTCTCAGTACTGTAAGTTTTACGAAAACTTTACCACATTTATCACATTTTAATAGTTTACTTTGGTCCTCATGAAACTTCATGTGCAATCTCAAGGTGCTTCGATTGGAAAAAACTTTGCAACATTCCTGACACTTAAAATGTTCGGGATCAAAATGTACTTGTATATGATCCACTAAATCGGTACGTGAAAATAAATTTCTATTACAACATCGAGCATAGCCACGTTGTTTATGTACTACTGTAAAATGACGGCGCAAGGCTATAAAGTTTTCAAATGGAATTTTACATAAGCAACATTCTATTTGAAAATTTTCTGCTATAATTTGGTCGTATTTCTTAAGAGTCTCCTCGTCGGTTTTCTTGCGTTTATTAGTTTTGACAGTTGTTTTTGATTCATCGCTTTCAGAACAGTCTGTATTATCATCGTTATCAGCTATTTTAGAACTAGTAGATTTTTCGATATTTAAACTTCGTTCTGAAACTTCTGAATCAGGTGTTATTACATTGTCGAAATGCGTTGAAATTTTTTGGAAGGAAGTGATTTTTTTAGCTTTGTTACCACTTTGTTTTGTTTCGTTAGACATTGGTTTGATTTTAGCCTTTCCTTTTCTCTCTAGAGGATCTTGCATTGCTATATTCTTACATTCCGTAATTTCTCCATTAACATTCTCGGTTTTTATACTTGTTACATCTATTTCACATTCTTGGTGTATTGGTTGTTCCATTTCAATTTCGGGTTCAATATGACATTCTTTGCACTCATAATTGCTTCCATCATCTTTTTCTTTGTATCCTATTGTCTTTTCATCCTCCGTTTTTACTATAACAGCAAAATTGTTGTGA
The DNA here is from genome assembly GCA_943735925.1 of Pollenia amentaria. NCBI lineage: Eukaryota > Metazoa > Arthropoda > Insecta > Diptera > Polleniidae > Pollenia > Pollenia amentaria. Next base: position 172,042,248 of record OX031010.1, on the reverse strand, counting down.
GCAAGCTCTATGCATCTATAGAATTTGTGGAAGTCTTGCAATTTTTGCACACATTCTATGCACATCAAGGAGGAAAAACTTATAGTTTCCTAAAATTTTTATCAAACTTTTTTAACCGACTGTATAGGTATTATTACTCTTAGATTTTACCATTGGCCACAAATGCTTTTCAATAAGAAGTTGTATACCCTGCTTATCCCACAACACCGAATTCACTTTTATACAATCAACGAATCTCTTAGGACTTTCCAGGCATAATAAACAATACTCCATGGTTGGAGTATATATATAATTTTAATGTTATTGTTTTGAACAAGTAAAAAATTGTTAATTTGTTTAATACACATTAGCAGAGAAACGAGTCGACCAAAAAAATAAATCGGCGGCGGCGGCTTAAAGTCGGCTGAAGTTTCAAGGCGAATTCATGTAAACGGTGGTGGCGATACTACACCAAAAACAAAACTTTGTATTAAATTAGTGCTTTCGTTGGTCGATATGTCAAAAACACAAGCAACTTTAGACATTCCTCTCTCGAATTAAGAAAAAAAAGCTGTGCTTTCAACGCCACCTAAAAAATGAATTCGCGATGTGCGAAAAAAAGAGTGCTTTCGCATTTGGTGATATAGGCTGTAAGTGCTGGTACACACTGTTCAAGTTTTAGCCATCAAGTCTTGAGCTTTTAGGAGATGACATTTCTTTTCCTCTCTCTCTCCTAAAAACTCAAGACTTGACGGCTAAGACTTGAAGAGTGTGAACCAGCTCTAAGGGTTTTCATGAAATCGCTTCAAATCGCCATTTGTGCAAATAGGCAAACTGCCGAGGATTGTTTCATAAAGCTCCTTTTTTAACTTTTGTGCTTCCTTAAACAATAAATTTCAGCAAATAAAAAAAACGTCAATGCAAATATATATTAAAACAAGTAACAGAGCTTTATTCGGCATTTTTATATACTATAAAGATATTTATTTCGTGTCACGCACACTTCTATAATCCCGCCCAATTTTTGCCAGATTTCATGCATTGAAATAGAAGGGGTGTGTAGCAAATTTGATACAGTTACGATTATCACTCTCAAGTGTCTTAAGATAACTTTAATTCTAAATTATTCCTTTCAAATTTGGTGAAGATCGGTTTATAAATTTCAATAGGTTCAATAGGCCTAAACCCTTAGCAAATGTAGAAATTGTATTCAAATTTGATCCAATTTAGCTTTATATGGCCAGAAATAACACCATGCAATTTTGTGGTAGTTGGCCCATAATTTACCATAGGTCCCTTATAAAGCAGTCTTCTAAATAGGAATTAAAGACGTATAAAAATGTGAAACAAATTTCACTACTGTATTGAAATTTGGTCTAATTAACGTTATTTAATACCAGAATATTGTGATGATTGTTCCTTAATTAACCAAGGGTCCAATATAAATCCCCTTCCTGAAAATCATTTTAGTAAAGCTAAATTTCATCAAAATCGGTTCAACCGTTTGGGCGTGATTGCACAGCAAACAAACAAACTTGCACCTCATTTATAAAATATGAAGTGCGATTTCTGATTTCAACAAAACTTAACATAAGACATATAAGTCCCAATACTTACCTTGTGTATAAGTTTTGTTGAAACCGGAACACGCTTTTGAGCATGATGCGGCGACATTCGTAAGCCCAAACTTGCATCTTTTATATACAGAGATATGAGAAAATTTAATAAATAAATAATGAAGAAATATTAAGAAGATATAATTTATACCATTTTTATAAAATTTTTTAAAGTTAGTTTAATAAAAAGATACTGGTAATGTATTAAATAACGCTTCTAGTATAATCCATTTTTCTTAATACTGTATTAAGCTGTGTTTGACACATACTAACTAATTTTACTCAGACCTTAAAATTAACTACATTTTTTATTTTTGCAGAACTTTTTTTGTTGCTTTTAACTGATTTTAATAATTTGCCACCTAAGGTCGCAAATTTTGTAGTTTTTATGAAAGAAGTTTCTTGTTGCCAAAAGATATATCCATCTGTGTCTATGTTTTTACCGTTAAATAATTAGTTTATTTAATGTTAACAATGAGTAGCATCCCTGTAAAAATTATCAGCTCAGGCATTTATAAATGCCTAAGGCGAATTTATTAGGTGGTGCCAAGTACACAGCTGGTAATTCTCTTTTCTTGAGGTGAGTCAAGGCATATTCATAAATTCACCTTGGTGTGAGTTGTAATAAAAATAAATATTTGTTTACAAAACAAAAAATTCATGTGAAAAAATGTGTGTGCAAGTGAATTTTTTAACAAACTTTGTAATTTCACTTGCGCTAAAAGGATTTTTTAAAGTTGATATTGTTTTAAAATTGAAACCACCTTATAATAAGTTTGCCTTGCCCTTAAAAAGTAATTTGTTTACATTTAATTTGTAAATCTAGATTTCGAAAACAATAATGGATATGGAATCTTGCGTATTATGTATGGATACTGAAAATAAGACGAACTGCAGCATAAGAGTAAATTCAATACAATGGGTGACAGAAAATATAAAACATATAATAGAAAAACATTTATGGCCCGTGGTAACTAATGAAAATTTATCCAAATTATGGTAGTATTTACATATGTAAGTTTTTTTTATTTAAATATGTGCTCAAGGACACAACAAACGAGTCTGCTTGGGTCTGTACTACTTGCTGGCATGAATTAAAGAATTTTCACAAGTTTTATGTGCGTGTAGAAAATACACGCATACATATGGATGCAATTAATAAAACTAGTGATTTAAAAGAATTGATGCAAAATAAAAGCAATCAAAGAGAAGAAATAAAAAATTGTAAGAAAGAATATGTTGAAAGTAATGTTGAAGGAGAAATTTTAATGGAACAGCCCGTGTCCACAATAAGTATAATTGAATCTGAAAATCCCTTAATTAAAATGGAACTCGAGGAATCATTGCTTGGTGGTTTAACACACAAACAAAGGCGCAAAAGAGGACGTCCGCCTAAAGATATCGTCTTTAGAGTAAGTAGGAAAGATCCGCTAAAGTCTAAATCACCTGCAAACCGTAAAAAACAAAACTATAATTTTCAACTTTCATTGGAGCCCTTAACAGTAACCAACAAAGATGATTCGGAAATAAAACCAGAAACATCTGGAGAAATTTTAAACGATGCCCATGACAACACTGACTCGGACTCGGACAATGGGGATCACGAGTATACAAAAAATCATAAGAAAAAACGCAAAAATCCTGACGAGAAAACTCGTCAAGAACATGATGAACTCATTGCGGAATATTTTAAAATTTTCTGCAGTCTTTGTCAAATCCCAATTGAAAATTTTATAGCTTTGCGTAAACACTTTCGTGAGGAACACAATAAACGTGGTTTTGTAATATGTTGCAAAAAAAAAATTTTTACTCGTCCTATACTTGTGGATCATATAAATTTTCATTTGGATCCTAACTATTTTAAATGTATACACTGTGAGAAGATCTATTCCGATCGATGTACTTTAGAAAGCCACATAAAAATTCATGAAGATGGTCAACAAGATCGTAATCATACTTGTGATACGTGTGGTAAATCATTTGTGGGAACTACACAGTTAGAAAATCATAAACAAACTCATGAACCAAATTATGAGAAACAATTTTCATGCAGCGAATGTAAAAAGTTGTAAGTTACAGGCAAAATTCAGTATTATTTAAAATTTTGTTCGTGCAATTTCTTTTTCAGTTTTACTACTTTATACAGTTTAAATTATCATATTCAGGCAATACATCACAATAAGTATGTAAAAATTTGCGATATTTGTGGCAAAACAATGCGCTGTCGTAACTCATTTAAGTTACACATGGAAAAGCATGACAACAAGCTAGCAACTCCTATTCATTGTGATATTTGTGGTCTACGTTTAGTTGATAGGCGAGGTTTAAGACGTCACAAAAATTCTCAACATCCGGTTGGAGGTAAAAAAGAATACTCCTGTCATTTATGCTTGAAAGTATCACCAAATCAAAGGGCTCTTCGCACACACGTGCGTTTTGCCCACGAAACAGGTTACATCCACAAATGTACTATGTGCGATAAAGCATTTAAAAGACCTGAAGCATTAAAAGTTGGTTTATTTGCAAATCAAAACTGAAAACTGTTTATGTTAATTAATCTCCTTTTAGGAACATATGGCTACACATACCGGTACCCCACTATATACATGCCCTTGGTGCCCAAAAACTTTTATATCAAATGGAAATATGCACAATCACCGCAAAAAATCTCACCCCAAAGAATGGGAAGAAGCCCAACGACAAAAATACGGTGGTATATTTCCTTCAAATTATAAACCCCCAATTGCAGCTAATGAAAATATTAATAAAACTTCGTAATATTTATGAAAAAAGTATTTAATTTTTTTTTTTTTTTAGCAAAATTAAAGTTTATCCAATATTATATGATTATCATATTTATATTAAATCATATTCAACATTTATCGCTTACGTGTTCGTCTTTATATAAACTGTCATATGCGTATACTATACAGTGCGTAATTAAAAACTAAATGTCATGAATATCATGAATAAAAACCTCCTTTACTTGCATCAAAAATATACATTCGAAATTTGTTTAAAGTTTAGTAAACTGATAAATTAATTAAATAATTGACTCTAGTTTAAATGCACTTTATTAAAATCGTATTGTATTGTGATGTAAAAATGTGGGATATGCTTATAAGCAAATGATTAAACACTAAACTATTTCAGGTATGTAAGAAAAATTTATCGATTTCGAAACGAAACGGTTTTAAAAGGTGTAATGAATTTCGAGCGATATTAATATCCATTTCAGAGTAAAAGTCTTATGGGTCGATTACAGATGACAACTGAACTTCAGTTGAGTTGCCAGCAGCGAACGCTGATTTTAAAATATTAAATAAGAAAATAACTTTTTTTTAGTGTAGGAATAATAAAAAAAAATATATAATAGCGGAATTCAAGTTTTGCTATTGTAGACCTTTTACATCTTGTAGGTTTGTAAAATACGTACATTTTACGCCATCTACATTACTAAACTTTAAAAGCATACATATTTTGTTGCTGTCGTGATATACATACATAAATCAAGATTTATCAAAGCTACACGAAGTACAAGGTCTACAATAGCAAACTAAAAATTCCGCTAATAAAATTTAAAAGGATAAATAGGTACAAAAATTAAGAGGATAATGTATTACAAATCCATTTTTAAAGATACTGAAAACGGGTTTTATATTAATTTTATTTATTTTCTTTTTATTTAATAATAAAAAAAAACAAGGTCAATGGTTAATGGCTCCCCAGCCGTAACAAAAAATAACAAAGAGAAAAACCAGAAAAAATCTCTAGAAAGGTCCGAACACTAGCAAACTGAGAGGAAAAAAGCACTATCAAATAAACAAGTTAAGATATATAAAATAATTAAAACAATTAAAGAGTTGTATTAGCAAAGAATTCAAGCAGTTTTAAACGAAATGCATTATTTGATTGCGAAAAAATCCGTAACGAGTATGGTAAAAAATTCCAAACCCTTGCAATCCTTACTATAAAAGACCTATTTAAACAAGATGAGAAAATTCTAGGAATGCTGATCAGGGGATTTTTAACAGATCTTGTAATGGAATGTATATGGAAGTTATAGTTAATAAAACATTTTTGGTATACTCCAAAATAAAAATTGGAAAAATATAATAATCGGACATGTTCAAGAAATCTAAATGAAGTGGATTCAAAATCGAGCAAATTTTAAAAACGATCAAGGAATGAAAGTTCATAAACATTTTCCTTTTTATCTACTTTATTCTTAAAGCATGAATTATTTTTACAAGAACAACGCTAAAACCTCGAAAAAATTAAGTCATTTTGTAAATAATAGAACTTAAAATCTCGTGCGATATAAATTTCACTTCATTTCGATTTCTAGAACATGCCCGAATACGTGATATTTACATTAGCGGGAAAATACTTAGAAAGGGCTTTAAGTAATGTCCTAATTACTTAAACTAAATGTTGTTTATATAAACGTAATTTTTTTTATGTATGTATTACTTTTTGGTAAAATTTGTTGTTGTTGTTGTAGTAGCGAGTACTGAAGAACAGGTGTTGCTGAGTTGACAATCCTTGGTCGGGGTAAGTTGAACTCCGAGTCGTTCCGGTGCTTAGAACCGATTGTGTTGGAAACGGGTAAAATTTGTAATGTATTTTATTGTAAACCTAAAATTTCAAAAATTCCAAAAAAAATTGACTTTTATTTAAATCTGTTAAATACCGTACGGACGGGTCCAAGTTGGACACTGGCACTGGAGATGGTGTTTTTATTGCTGCAACTGACGTGAAAAGGTTATTCAGACTCCCGGATGAGTGCAGTGTCTTCCAGGCTGAGATCGTAGCGATCTGGAGGGCGACGGAAGGGATACTGGGTCACATCGTGGGCTGATCTGTGGTGACAATCTATGTCGATAGTCAGGCTGCGTTAAGAGCATTGTCAAATAATACGGTGCGATCGTGCCTGGTTGCACGGTGTAGGAATGCTCTGAGAGAGCTTATGTTGGCATTCACAATAAGGCTGTGTTGGGTACCAGGACACTGCAAGGTGGATGGCAACGAGGTGGCAGACGAACTCGCGTGAGGGGGTTCGAATCTAGACTTAGAGGTAAGGGACAGAGGGGTAAAACCCCCTTTTGTCACTACTATGGGGTGATACGGGAGGGATTCCGTGATGCCGTTAACCGGTCCTGCAGGGATGGAACGGATTGCAGGGTGTCGAGGGCCTTATGGCCCGGATTGGACGCAGGTGCAACCAGGGTTCTATTAGGACTGGATAGGAGTAGTCTCAGGAGCCTTATAGGGTTCCTGACGGGGCATTGTTCTGTTAGGGCTTTTATGGGTAAATGGGACATTGCGATACCGGACTTCTGCAGGTTGTGCGGGATGCCGAGGAGCTAGAGACGGTTGAGCATGTACTGTGACACTGTCCTAGGATGCACGGTCCCAGGCAGAAATGGCTAGGGGCTAGATTTCACGACTAACTGGGGTGAATCGCTGGATGTAATCCAACCGATCTACTGGGGTTTGTCAGGGAAATAGAACGGCTGTTTCTGTTGGGGGGGGCCATAGGGGGAATTTATCCTACATATTTAATAATATGTACCAAACCTTAGGTATATTTTCTAGTCTTCTTCTTTACTTCTCTTTTTCCTCTTTTATCCTATTCTGAAGGGATTCCCAATGGACCTCATTGGTCTCCGAGTGGATAACCCTTCTAAACCTAACCTAACCTAAATACCGTAGTGTTCTACCAATTTGTTATGCATTCCGATTTTTTAGATTCCTAACTATAATTTATTTAAATTAACTTTTGTTCAGATGAAAAAAATTTCGAAAATTTTTTCTGATGTGCCTCCTTCCACTCTAGCGGGTGTGCTCTTTTGCGATGATTATGCATATTACCATTAGATATAAACGTTTTTGGGCACCAGGGGCATGAGTATAAAGCAGTTCCAGTATGGGTAGCCATGTGCTCCTGAAACTTACAATATATTTATTTGCAGTTTTACAGTCTATTTCTTCTACCAATATTTACCCTTAGTGCGTTAGATCTTTTAAATGCCTTGTTACACATGGCACATTTATGATTATAACTTGGACTATGTGTAAGACGAATGTGGGTTTTTAAAGCCTCCGGATTGGATGATACTTTCGTGCATAAATGGCAAGCATATTCTTTTTTGCCACCTACAGGATGCTGTGAATTCTTGTGACGCCTTAAGCCTCTTCTATCAGTCAAACGTAAACCACAAATATCACAATTCATTTTCATTGATTCCTTGCTATTATGTTTCTCCATATGCAATTTAAATTGATTGCGACAACGCATCGTTTTACCACATATATCACAAACATTAACATATTTGTTATGATGTATTGCTTGTATATGATAATTTAAACTGTAGGATGTGGTAAAACTTGAAAAATAAAAAAAGAAATGTTTTGACTTAAAGGAAGCGTTTTAGAAAATTCTGTAAATAATATGTACTTACAATTTGCCACATTCTTTGCATGAAAATTGCTTCTCATACCCGGGCTCATGCATTCTTTTATGATTATCCAACTGTGAGCTGCCTACAAACATTTTGCCACACTTATCACAACTATGGATGCGGTCTTGATAGCTCATATCATGAACTTTAGCATGGCTATCTAAAGTACTACGCTCTGAATAGACTTTGTTACATTGTTGACATTTAAAATAGTTAGGATCTAAATGAGTTTGTATATGGTCAACCAGAAGAGGGCGAGAGAAAATCTTTTTCTTGCAGCAAATTACAAAGCCACGTTTATTGTGTTCATCTCGAAAATGTTTGCGCAATAAAATGAAATTTTCCAGAGAAATATGGCAAAGACTACACGCTATTTGAAAGTTTTCAGATATGAATTTATCGTATTCCTGGCTAGTTTTCTCATCTGGATTTTTGCGTTTTTTCTTAATTGTTTCTAAAGGCTGCGGATCGTTATTGTTTTCTAAATATGTATCTGACTCTATATTCTCATAAGATTCCAAGGGCTTGCTTAATTCTTTGTCAGAGAATTTTTGATTATCGTTTAGTAAATTTGCTGATCTTTTGTTCAACACTTTTAGATTATTTCTTTTTGTCTGCTTTTTTTTATTTAACGGATCTTCTGTTATTAATTCTTTGTTGTTCTTCAAAAGATTTTGTGTTTGCTTCCCTTTAATTGCACCTTCTTCAGTCCTGATATTAAAACATAATTCTTCATTTTCTTCTTCAATGTCGATATAATTATTTGCAAAGACAAAATCTGTGGGCATAGGCTGTTCCAACAAAATCTCTGAATCAAAACGTTCTTTAACTAGATTATATTTGTCATAAATTTTCTTTCTTTCGAGATGTTCGTAATTGTCATTTTTTATTTTGAATATACCTTTACAAGCATCTCGGTCCAAACTATTATCGAGCATTCCAATACCGATATTAATTACCGTTCCTGATTTTAAATGAACGTTCTCTATACGTATATAAAATGTATGAAAATCATACAACTTCTGCCAGCAGATGGAGCACACCAATGAAGTTTGTTTTCTCAACGCAATTGTGTCCTTAAAATCACACATGTAAAATTGATATATTTGTAAAAAAATTGTTTAACTCACCATTGGCCACAAGTATTTCTCTATTATACTTTGTACATTTTCTTTTTGCCATTTCTTAGAATCTATCCTAATGCTCTTGTCCAAGTCTTTATTGTTTTCCAAACACAATAAACAAACTTCCGTGTCCGCTGTAAGATGATCCATATTTTACAAAATAATTTAACTGTAAAAAAATAAGTATAGGTGTGTTCATTTACCAGCAGGAACTTGCAACGAGAGAGTAAATTTAAAGTTAACAGAATTTTTCTCCCAATTACTCAAATAAATAAAAAGTAAATTAACGCTTTACCAGAAAAAACTAGAAATTTAAGCTTCGTACAGACGGTGCACAGTGGCGCCATTTGAGTTTTTTCGTTGCAAAAATCATATCTTTTGAACCGAATAAGATAATTGAACAGTTTAAACAGCATATGATAGATAACTGTTCAGCCTATGAAATGAGCGTTTGGAAAGGGTGCTACGCTTTGTAGGGGCCTACTTATGGGTTATCAAAGTTAAAATTAGTAGAAAAATCAATTTTATGGTAACTAAAAAAAATTATTTTTACATTTTTAGATTGTTTTTATTTTTTTTCTTAAAGGTTTTATGTTTTAAATTATTACCCAATAAATTAAAAAAAAATTATTTTTTTTTTTAATTTATTTTTTCAATTTTCTGTAAAATATTCATCACAATTCGTAAGAGAAGGTATATCTAAAAGACTAACCATTTCTAAACTATAATTATTTTGTAACTCTATTCGTGACTTCACATGCCGCAGGGAAGAAATAAGTAGATCGGAAGATGCTGCCAACATGTTGAAGAGGTCCTCATTTTGCCTTACCCTTGATGCTTTGAATGTGTTCTGCAATCTATATTTTTTTATAAAATTTGTTAAGAGACTCCTGTGCTTCTTCAGAAAGCTCTCCAATTGGCAAAGACTGGTACTCAATTATATCTTTGCCATGCGCCAATATTTTATGGACGGTCGGGGTAAACTTCTTCTGTGGATACATTTCTGCTAAAAGAGATGCAGTTTTCGACGCATATTCTCCATATTTTGTAGAATTGACATTTTCTTTGCAGTTTAAAACACCCAAGATCGTTCCCAATCTTTTCACGATTTGATTGCCAATTCCAATGATTCTAGTTATTGCCTCATCATTTTCAAAAAATCTCCTAGAAGTGTTTCCATCGTTTGAGTTACCGTATCCGTGCTTGGGACAGTCTACTTTTAGTCCAACTTGTTTAAAAAAAGCATCCTGTATTTGCTTCTTTCTGATCTTTTCCTTATCCTTTATTGATGTATTTTCATCGAAGTTTTCCTCCTCTTGTGGTAGGGTATATGCCAGTTTTAGCAAGAATTCCATACACCTTATCCTTGCGTGGAATGGTGACATTCCATATTCGTAATTCTCCTCATTTGTAGAATCGTTTAAATTACCAAAGTTCTTCTGACAAATAATAATAAAAAATCGATAAAAAATATATAAAAATGAAACGAAAAAAGGGGTTTAAATAGGGTTTTGCTAAATTTTTACCTCCAATATAATTCTGTCTATATATATGTATATGATAACTAATTGAAATATGTTATAATAAAGCAGAAAAAGATACTAATCTTAAACTCTTTACAACTAATTATATAAAATTGAGATGTAACATATTATATATGAAATAAATTGAATTTAATTGAAAAAAGTTCTTCTGACTCTTTTTGCAAATCGGGCATGACATTGTTGAGGTTGTTCCTGTCAGTTCGTTTACGACTTTTCCGTCAACCATGGTCAGGTGGAACTCGTAATTGCATTCAATATATTTTCCTTCTCCAATTTGCAGCTTTGTAGGCTTAATCTTGCTTATTTGTTCTTCAATGTCCTTTACCGTAGTCGTTATGAGTTCTGCCGATTCCCTTGCAAACTGATACATTATTGGTCGGCAATAATGCACTGATGACGGACGTGGATTTTTCCAGTGTAGGGAATCATCCGATTTTAGACGTAAAGGAACAACAGATGCCATAACCATATTTCCGTCCGATATTGTAGCGTCATCGGAAGATATGCTTTGCTTATAAACGCTTTGTCCGGATGATCCATCGCAGCCCCATTTGCTGATTAATGTCAACTTCTCAGGAAGAATTTTCACTTCCGTGAAAAACTTTGGTGTGGTTGACTTTCTAAGCAGTTCAAATAATTTTAAATTGTTCAACGCCATGTTTTCAGTACTTAAATTGTTTAATGGTTTCAGTAATTGTTGCGCCAACTTTCAGGCGTAGACTAATCCAGGCATTATGCTTATTTTGCAATATATAGGCTTTTGCTACCATGCCTAAAAATTTACCTCTTCCCTGCATACATATGGATTTAGGCTGAATAATGCAATTTTGATATTATGCACGTGTCCAAATAAGATTTGTGCCTACCTGTAGGGACCATAAGTCAATATTGTTTCTGACCATTTGTACGCCAAAGTATTGTTTATGTGAGGTACGTACCTGCTAATTTCAATGAGTAGTTTTTTTCAAACTATTAGATCAAACTACTGTCAGTCAAAACATATAAGGGATGGACGCCATACAATTTCTGCAACCATGTCTTTTTAAACTTTTTTACCTCTAGAAGCCAAACGGGCACGTACGGGCAGATAAAACCTTTTGCATTATGTAAAGAAATAATCAAAGAACAGGTTTTGCAAATATGGCATATATAGAAAAATATAGTTTTTTTTTATTTTCCGTCAAAGTTGAAAAATAGTGAAAAAACGGATAGTTTTTAAAAATTGATTTACCAGGAGAAACACAAAGCAAACAGTTAATTTTTTTTTTATCATTATACATTTAATAAATACATCAATCAATACAAACAAAAAATAAGGCGATTCGTTACCTATATTTCGTGATATTACACCTGAAATCGCAACAAATTGACTAAAAATTGTGTGTTTTTTTGAAAACCGAAAGTCGGTCAACTTTGAACGGTTATATCTTCTAAACTAAAAATGTGATATTATTAAGAGTGGCATATTTGAAATCGTTGAAAAGTTTCCTATAACATGGGTTTATTCAAAACTTCGTCGGCACTCATGAAAATTTTGATTTTTGCAACCTCGCTTGCTCTACGGGCGCCACTGTGCGGTGGTCAGATCTTACAATGATGTAAGGGCTGGCAATGTGCTAGCAATATACTGCCATAGAAAAATTGCCACCAAAAATAAATTGTCAGTTCAAACGATTGTTAGAAAACCATACAATTTCGTTGGCAGACAAACTGTCTGACAATAAATTCATATACCAACAAAAATTGTCAGTTGTCAGATAATTACATGCCAAGAACTGCCAGACCTGTTTTTAGACATTGTATGGAAATTAAAAGTGCGTGTATTTTTATAAATTGGAAATTGGAATTGGATGGGACTATAGTTATTTCTTTTTTATTTATTTTACATTTGAATTAAACTTCAGAACGTTTTAGTGGTTGGGGAGCCAAAATGTTGTTTTTTTGGACTTTTTACATTAATTTAGGTTTAAGTTTTATTTTTTTTCATCTTCTAATTAGGCTTAAGTTCATTGAATTTAATTTTCATTAAATTATTTTTATGAAGACAGGAATTTTACAACATGAAATTAATTAAAATTTTTTTTTTAATTAAAAATTAAATTTTTTTTTAATTAAAAATTAAAATTTTTTTTTTAATTAATTTCATGTTGTAAAATTCCTGTCTTCATAAAAATAATTTAATGAAAATTAAATTCAATGAACTTAAGCCTAATTAAAATATCTAAATTTGGATTAAAAACCATTAGCAGTTCAATAAAATCGAAACATTACTTTTATTTTTGTTCAAAAAAATAAAAATCAGGAAATAACTTTTAGTTTTGTTCAAAAAATAAAAATCCGAAAATAACTGTTATTTTTGTTTTGAAAAAATAAAAATAAAAAAATAACTGTTGATTTTGTTTCAAAAAATAAAAATCAAAAAATAACAGTTATTTTTGCTCGAAAAAAATAAAAATCACAATTATAAAAATCAATATATTTTATCATAGAAGAGTTCATAAGGATCAATATGGTATACTCAATCAGTTTTCCGACATTTACTTCTCTATGCTTTTTTTGTTTTAAAATTTCAAAATAACTGTTAATTTCGGTCTCTGCTTATGCTACCATGGTTTTATTCTTTTTACTCATGCATATCAGGAATGCAAACTATGGTGCAGTTGTACTTTTTTTGATACATATTATTAATTTCGTAATTAATAAAAGGTGTTTTTTCTTAATACATTCATATATAAAGAGATAAGCCAGAAAATATAAAATTGGTACACTCATAGTCTCAAAACTACGTTTTGTTATTGAGGTTGGTACAAAATTGTCAATAGAAAAAGGTATCTGCATAAATGCATAAACTTCGCACATCTGACACTCGTTTGCAACGTCTGGCAGTGATCTGACAATGGCAACAAAAAGGATTCCACGATTGTCAGATATCTCTTACAATAGACTCATGTACTTTTCAACTACATATTTGCTCAAGAATATTGTTCTAAAATTACGTTTAAAAAAAAACTTTAAACAGGTGGTTGAATAATTCTGGCTAGTAAAAATTTGACTATCAGATTTTTTAACAAATTTTGTGTATTTCAAATTCTTATGCTCATTTTCACTCTCTCGTTGGAAGTTTTTCAAGTACGTGAGCATTTTTAACAATTATTTAAAATTAGCCATAATTTTCTGTAAATGAACCCACCTTATGTATGTATAAATTAATGAATACAGAGACGTTATATGTCAGCTGTTTTTGTTTTAATAACAGAAATGGTTTCTTTAAAACCTGGTGTAACCGTTATTTTTTAATTAAAGTCAAATACCGAATTTTTAAGAAATAAGTGCTGGATCAAACGAGTCTGGTTTATCTGAACAGCAGTCGTATTGTGGCTAAAATGCTAAACAAATTAGGGAAAATATTTTCGCGATGTCGCTAAATCTGTATCCTGTAAGTTTAATTGCTTAGCTAAAATTTACTATTTTCGCCTAAGATAATATGCTATCTGATGATAATTTGTTTCATTCTGCTTTGAAGAACTGCTGTTAAAAAGATAATAACATATTGTATTTATTTTTGACAATTCATTATAGTATTATTTTATTTTGTAGATTGTTTTCCTAAATACATAGTTATAGTACAATGGATTCTTCCACTTGTTAGTAAGACAATATCGATAAAAATACATGAGTTACAGCTTAAACGACGATTTCGCCTATAAACATAAGCAAATAAATAAAAATATACAATAGCACATACATATTTCGAAAACCATACTTTAGTCTTTGAATTCTCACACTTGACTGACTGATTTTCTTAACTTTGCTTTGGTTTTTTTTAATTATATCGTTATTTTTATTTTTTATTGGAAAAAAATTATTTTTGTTTGTTTAGAAGACAATGTCACTCATATTGTCGTGTTTAGTGGTTAATAGAGAACACCTTACAAGACAATGTCGGTAATGTTGACGTGGATATATTTTGATAAGGGACAACTTACACTTCACTGTCGCTCATACTGTCATATATCCATAGTTGTTGATAGTGGGCAATTTACAAGACAATGTCGGTCATGTTGTCGTGGATACTCTTTGATAAAGTACAGCATACAAGACAAAAACAAATTCATTAATTAAATGAGCAACTAAGCCTGGCTTAATATGAGATAGAAAAATACCAGATAGCGAAATTTCACATAGCTACTAAAATTACAACTTAAACACCGTTTTACATATAAAGACTAATTTATTAAAAATTAATACATAATCAATAAAAAAAAGAATATAATTCTTTACGCTTGGTTTTTAATTTCTGTGCTCTTATTATAAAGAAATATCATTTTCAAAAAAAAAAAAAATAACACCAATTCAATACCATTAAAATTATTTAAAAATTACTTTATTGATCACAAAAAGTACTCCAATATTTATAAAAAGTTTTAAACTGAATAGGTAAAGAAATAAATTTTAATTAACTTTTAAGAATTTCATGCATCGCACACTTGTTGCTATGTAATTCCGCATTAAAGCTTTATGTTGTTGTTTTCGTTTACGTTTTTTTAAAAGAGTATGTTTTTTAAGTACCAATTTTTTTGTCTCATTTAAATCTTTTATAATTTCTGCTTGATTTGTAGAATGTATGCCATTTAAAAGTTTGTTATTGTCGTTTGTTACAAACTCATTATCGTCTGCTGTTGAGTTTATAGTTTCATTATTTACTTGTTCTTTACATTCATTCTTTACTTGTTCTTTACGTTCATTCATTACTTTTTCTTTACGTGGACGTCCTCTGTTGCTATTTATCTTTGGCGGACGACCTCTTTTAACAGTTTTTAGAAGAGCTGGGTTTTTATCTTGTTTGTGCTTAGACGGATGGGCATGCTGTATCACCATTTTTTTAAAAGTGGCACTCGCATCATTCTTAAAGGAAGTAAGCTTCTCGTTGCTATCCAAATTTGACTTGCGTGGTCGACCAGGCTTTCTTTTGGGCTTTTTAACTATAATTTCGTTGGTATCATATATTTTGCGAGGTCGACCCCGTTTGTTTTTAGGTTTTTCTGTGTATATGGGAAAACAATCCCTCTCATTAGTCACCTTTAATGCAGTAGAGACACAAAGTAATGATTGTTTCCCAATAGGATTGTCTTCAATCTTAATATAATCTTCAACTTTATCGATTGAAAGTTCAGAGTCTTCATTTAAGTCATCTTTGAGTATTTGAAAAGGTTTTAATTGAATTTCTTCTATTATTGAGGTGCAATTACTAATTGGTATCTTCACAATGGGAAATATTTTATTACATCGTTGATGAGCTTTTTCAATATTATCATAAAATGCATGAAAATCACTTAGTTGACACCAGCATAAATGGCAAATTCCATATATATTTTGCAAATCATCCTAAAAAGCAATTCATGCAATTTACGCTTTAAACAATTTAATTCAACTATGGCTCCAATGCATTTTACGGGGCACACGATATGCCACCCGATTAACAATTAAAAACAAAAAAAAAAACCCAAAATTAAAATTTAAGGGGGCCCCCTGGACTCATGTGGCCCCCTGGACCCATTTTGTATTCGATCATTATTTTCCCCTCTATAATAGTTCAAGAATCTTTTGGATGCAGACAACCTTTAGTTAGCGAAGCCGGTGTTTGTTATACCATACAGGAAACCATCCTTACTCCCAACCGATGGCCATAGAGGAGAAAATACTTGCGCCCGCTTGAATGCCGGCTATGCAGAAATTTACTTGGCGAAGCCGGTATTTATTATACCATAGATTAAAAAATCCTTGCGCTCGGCCGAAGGCCGACTATTACCTTTAATTATAGTACCCACACATAGATATAAGTAGAGGTGGGTGCACTTTTTTTGCCCCAGAGGACCCCAGAAGCCCCGACTGCCCTAAATTGTATTTTTATTTTTCTTACACAATTACCTTTAATTTGAGTACCCACACTTACCACTAAGTGGGTGGCCCGTTTTTTCGATCCAGGGGGCCCAAGGGCCGCTTAAATTTTAATTTTGTTTTTTCTTTTTTAATTACAGAGGGGCTCCAATTTTTTTTTCGTATGCCCCGTAAACTGCATTTTCGAGTTTTTCTATCTACTTACAATTGGCCAAAAATGTTTTTTTATTGTACTAAGAATGTTTAGCTCTGACCATTTAGGAGAAGTTATGGGGATAAAGTTATTGTAATTTGCATGGACTTGAAGGCACAATAGACAAGCGTCCATTTCAATTTTGTCCAATTTTATTAAATTGAGATTTATTGACAAAAGTTTTGTCACAGAAATAATAATAATTTGTGTTACCGTAAATAATAAACTAAAAAAAATAAATGAATGTTGCCTTTGTAGCGTATTTTTAAAAATATGTCTGAGATGGGATGAGAACAGTTACTCAAGTTAATTTTAGACGACATGTTTTTACCAGTGTGCTTGGTAAATATCCCATTGCAATATGCACACATTTCGTGAAAGGCGCAGAACAGACGGTGAACCGCAACTGCAACGAAACTGAAACTTCTAGTTATTTTCGAGTTTCATTTGAGCTTATGCTATATACTCGTTTGAGGGACCACACAAGACGCGACCATGGCGAATTTAAAAAGGTAAGTGCAATTCGTCAGCCGTTTATCAGTTGTATCCCCGGCGAATCCAAAATATAATTCACAAACGTCAAAAAAGTATTTAGTTTATGTCTTGCGCCTAAGTAACCGAAAAAATTTCTAAAAAAAATGATTGCCTGGGTCAGCTGTTTTTGACAACAAGCAATTAAATTGCAAAAACAAAACACATGTGCCTTTTTGTAGTTATTGAGTTGCACCATGGCCCAATTAGCAGGTCTGCTCGAAACGCCTGCTGATTTTTTGTAGAGTTGTGTTTTTATCGTGCAATTGTTTTTGTAGCAATTGTTTTTGAAATCTTGTCCATTTTTTACACATACAAATGCATTGGATTTTGACATCTTTAACATGATTTGCACAAACAAAATGCGAGTTGTTTTTTCTATTGTTGCATTGTTGTAGTTTTGCGCGGACCTACTAATTGGGCCATGAGTTGCACTTATCTTTTTAAATTCGCCTTGGACGCGACCATTCTGAAAAAGTCATATACAAATGTATTCTTAATAATAATCTTAATATGTTTGCATGCTGGCGCAAGTGCTTGAATCCGCAAACCTGAGAAAAAAAATTGAAGTTCTTTTAAACTCTTATCTTATCTTTATGTATGTACATATAATTTATTCTAACTTTATTATAGAGTTATTTTTCTGATAAATATTCGGCGGCTTTTGCATTTTTAGAAGCCGCCGCATGCAGTTACTGATTATAAAGCCGCTTTTACTTTTAGCAACTATGAACTCTTCTTTTCTTATTGTTGTATTGGAAAAATAAAAACAATAACATTTGTAAGTTGCAAAATATCAAAACAATAGTAATGAGTTGTTTATTGTGTTTGAAAATAAAAGAAAAAGGGAAAAATTCTATCACAATTAATTCTACCGAATGGCAAGAGCTAAACATACAGTATATTATTGAAAAATATCTTTGGAAAATGGTAAGATTTACACAGTATTATATGGAAATATAGTAACTAAACTTTACATAGTAAGAACATTTATACATACTTTGGTAAAAAATGTGTCAAAGAATTTTTGACCAAATATTTTTATTTATTATTTAATGTACGACTTTTACTTATATGTTAGTTAATTACATGTACACACTGCATAACTGTATGAACAAAAGTAACACCTACACCTCGCTCCATTATAATAAAAACAAAATTATGAATACAAATTCCCCGGGAGTTTTTTCCCTTTTCATATTTATTTATTTACTCCAGTCTATGAAACAACAAAATTCCTTACAGACTGTGCAACTAACTTACATAGAAAAATATATTACAGTTAATAATTGTAATATATACATATATACTTTTTATAAAATACTCAAAAGAAATAACTTAAAATTATCTTTTGATGTGCAAAATGCAATATGCGAACTAGATTTTTTTTTAAGGCATATATTTAATTTATTAATATTATGAAATGCTCTCGTTAAAGTGCCATTAAGAGCATAATTAGTACGATGAACTGAAACTTTAAATGTGTCAACTTTCCTCAAGTTTCTAGCTGGTATATTGAATGGTATTAAAGATAACAATTCAGGACAATCAACCCTTGAATTAATTATATCATAAATGAGTAGGATAGACTGTAATTTTCTACGGTATTCTAATGTTCTCAAACCAATAAGGAGACATTTAGACTCATAAGGCGCAAAATGGAATTGAGTATGTGAGCGTAACGCATATTTAATAAACACACGTTGTACTCTCTCAACACGAGAAATGTAAACAGCAATATACGGACTCCAGATAACTGAAGCATATTCTAACTTTGATCTAACAAAAGATGTATAAATATGTTTAAATGTATATGGGTCACGGAATTCTGAACAATTCGTTTTTAAAAAAGCTAACGACAAAATGTAAAAAAATGAAATGAAATGAAAAAGTAAAATTTCTAAAAATGGTTTTTTATATTTGCAAAGTAATTAACCCTATAAGAACATTGACGGTCATTTTACCAGTTATTTGACTGTCATTAATGATATGATTTCTTTAGTAAGCTTTGGACTTACATAGTATATAGATTTATTTTCCAAGTTATCAAATTTAAAAATCTGCTCTTTTTTTATTAGCCGTTATTGTCTTACGTGACATTACTTTAATAAGGGGGTTATGTTCTAAATCACTTCACCTTGCGTTGAGAAATTTTTCATATAAATTTTTTTTTAATTTTTAAAAATTTGTATGAAAATATTTTTCAAGTGAGGTGAAGTGTTTTAGAAAAATAACTCCCTAAAATTCTTACATATTTTTGGTTATATGTAGCAGAGTTGTAAACGAATCATTCATTTTTGAATTAATTCGCGAATCAATCATGCACTGAATTGGTAAAATTTTGAATTAATTCTTTCCGCCAAAAAACGAATTGAATGAAATTTTAATCAATTCATTTGAATTTAGCAAACATGAATTGCAATTCATTTGTAATTCAAATGAATTGAAATTCATTTCCAATTCATTTGAATTGAATTGACTTTGAATTAATTCAAATGAGTTAGAAAAATGAATTGAAATTCATTTGAATTAATTCAAATGAACTCGAAAAATGAAAATGAAAAATTAATGAGATATTGGAACAACACGGTCCGTCTTCATTTGTATCATCATAGGTAAACAATCGTTTTCGCTTTATTTCTGGAACGAAATATGTAGGATCCCTTGAATCATCATCATTTGAAAAATCACTTACTGAAGACATTTTTACACACAATAAACGTTAATCAAAACAAAATTGACTTTTTGATCAGACATAAGAAACTTTAAACAAAACACTATTGACTTTCAATCAAATGCAATAAACATTAATCAAAACCATGTGTTTAAAATCGCAGCAAGTCACACCCTCAGTTACATTTACTTACAGTAGTCTTTTTTCAAAATCAATTCAATTCAAATAAATTGGAAATTAATAACAAATTCATTTTTCAAGTACATTTGAGTTAATTCAAATGAATTGGAAAGGAATTGCAATCCATTTTTCTAACTCGTTTGAATTAATTCAAAATCAATTCAAATGAATTGGAAATGAATTGCAATTCATTTTTTCTAACTCATTTGAATTAATTCAAAGTCAATTCAATTCAAATGAATTGGAAATGAATTGCAATTCATTTTACCAATTCATTTGAATTAAAAATGAATTGCAATTAATTTTGCCCAATTCATTTGAATTGGAAATGAATTGCTATTTATTTTCGCAAATATATTTGAATTGATTCAAATTTCATTCAATTCTTTTTTTTGGTGAAAAGAATTAATTCAAAATTTAGCTAATTCGTAATGAATTGAAATCAAAAAAGAATGATTCATTTACAACTCTGATATGTAGGTATAAATGTATATAAGAAAATTATATTAATACCAAGGCGAATTCATTACAGGTGATCCTAAAAGCCCTGCTGATAACTTTTTTTCTTTAGCTTTATAATTGTTGGATGTCAAAATTTTGTTTATTATCTTTGTTTCTGTTTTGATTTGTTTCGGTTTTTGAAATTGTACAATGATTTTACAAAAACAAATTGCTTGTGGTTTTTGTACGAGTTGTACTTGTTGTACTACCGAGATTACCTGGAATGTATTCGCCTTGATTAATACCTATAATTTTTATATAATTTTATTTGTTATATACATATGTATATCGTCTTTAAAAATGCAAAAGGGCCTACCATCATTTAAAAAAAAAATTCAAGAGGGATATAAGGAGAGAATAGAAAGCCAACTATTGGGATTAAAAAAAACTATTGTTCCTAGTTAGTATCACTAATAAAGTATGAATTAATCAGCTGTATGATACTATTATAAAAACATTATATATATATATATTTTTTTTTTTTGTAAGTTTTTTACCGCTTTAGAATTTTTTTTAAAAATTACGATATATTATATATTAAAGCGCCCTGGAGACTATCAAATAATCACATCAAATACTTTGTTAGTGACATTAACTAGAAACAATAGTTTTTATTAGAATTATATACATAAAAGTTTTATGATTTACTTTCAACCGAAAATTCATAAAATAACACCATGCATGAAAATTACTCACAATATGACGGGAAGTTTCACAATTGTAAAAATTACTGTTCGTATATTTCCGAACGAAGATTTCGTTCGCTTAACCTTCTTTTAAAGCAACAACAAAATATAAATTATGGTTTTTGTTTTACATGTAAGTTAAGCGAACGAAGTTGCCGTTCGAAATCGACGAACATGCCATTCATATTAGTGAGGTAACAATACGCTATTTTGCCGATACAATACCGATTCTCGAAAAAAATATCGGCGATACCGATACAAATATTAAATTTGAACTTAAGGTAAAATTGATAAAACTCAAATAGAATACTTGTTTTGTTATACAAAGTTATAGTGTAAGCATGGTACAACATGGTGTGTAGTTGTACCATGAGTGTAAGAGATTATTATTTTTTAAAATTGATATTAATATGATTTAAAAGAACAACGAATTTGATTGTATGGTTTATTTGATTTTATGATTTAGAATAAATAATGTTATTATAGAGAAGAACAGTGCAGGAGATTATAATTATTTAAAATCGAAACTAATAAGATTTTTGTTAAAAATACAATGTAGATCGAGAAATATTAAGAAATTTAAGATATATCTCGTTTTGTGGCTCTATGCGCCACAGGGGAGTAACAGGAACATATATATGTATGTATATATATATATATATATATATATAACTTATTTGTTTTAATAAACGTATAATAGTTTATTTCCCTAAATTTTGCAATCATGTATGGCCTTTTTCTTCCGAAAAACTTTTAATTATTTTGTAGTCATTAACGTTTCCCGATTAACTGACTCTCGCAGACGGAAAATGACGTGGAAGAAGATTTTATTTTTATGAATAAAAATGGTTGTAGTGGTCTGCGTGCAACCAGTGAAGTGCGCATAGGAACAGCTTATCATCCAACAATAAATTTCAGTATTTTTATCAATTATAAATAAAAAGGGAATTAAGCACAATAAATAAAATCTTTTGATAAAAAAAAACTATGTATTCCCAAAAACAACTTTTTTGATAATAAAAATTCTATTTTTTGTCGAAAATACATATAATATTTTTCCTCTTGTTTTTCTACTTTTATGTTGCGATGACGTTTCAAGAATTTGCATCCAGCAGTACTCACCCATTATGGCCTGATCAAAATGGCTCTGATAACGCTTTAACATTACTGCAAGATCTTGGTGAAATCTTTCATGTTGTGTGTCACACTCAGGTCCTAAAATTGGGGGACATAGATATAGATGGTTCTAGAAAAAAGGGCTTTCAATGACATACATATGTTCGTCTGTAACTACAAAAAATCCCTTTAGACTTCAGATAATATTGATTTATTTTATTTAATATATTTCAATGGTATGAAAGTCTTCCATTACATTTTGAATTAGTTAACTGTCGTTATGGCTTCTGTTGTTTCCAAATTCTTTCAAACATGAAGCGACTGATTCCGAGTTTTCTTTTGACAAGTTTAGTTAACGACATAAATAATTCAATACGATTTGATTACACTGTGCAAGAAATTGACACTTTTTTTTCGTGACAAGCTGGGCACCTGGCGTTTTAACATAACTCGGGTACGCTGAATCCAGTGGTGCCCGTGGTTTTTTAAGATTGGCTCATGTTTTCGAGATATACCGTTATTTCGAAAATGGAGGAGGTTGCACAACATATGTTCGCATAACTCAAAACGCTTCTAAATCAACATTATTTCTAGTAGTATATTTAAATATATGGAAATACACATAAGAATTTTGTTAAAAGTTTTTTTATAGATAAAAATATTATATAAAACTCCCTCAAAGAAGTTTTTGTTCTTAATTGTATAATTAAGAAGTTATAGAAAAAAAATATTAAAAATGTAATGATTTTTTTTACTATAAGAAGAATAAAAATGCCTTTTTAATATATAATCTCTTCTTTCTTCAAATGTTTTGTAAAATAACACACATTGAATGATGCCAAAAGTATTGTGCATCATAAAATATTTTCGCATATAATTTTTCTTTTGGTGGTTATGGCTTGTTGGGTAGTAAAATAAAATGAAAGAGAGTAATAATGTGTGTGATATTGTAGCTAGCACAATTGTGCTATGAAAATGAATAAATTTGATATCAATGCTCTAGACGACAAAAATAAAACACATAAAAGCTTAGATATTTTTTATCTTCCACTATCTTCTTTTCCTGTGCTTTCACTCTTTACTTCCCCTACTCTTTCATAGTAGATTTCTTCACTAATTAAGGCGTCACAATGGACCATATTGGTGTCTGGGTAAGGGTGTGAAGTTTGCTACGCACCAGCCTTTCTAACCTAACCTAACCTTGGATATGTGCAAAAAGTAACCATAATTCAGCACAAGGATCATCAAAATAATTTTTGCAATATCATCGGGCACCTTTGTTGAGAGAGAAAATATTCTTCCTAAGGCACACACAATTGTAGAACTCGATATAACGCTGGCATTAATGTTAAACAGCGTGTTTTGCTGTATTAATCTTAAAATTTTTGGGTTTTGGGAAAATAAAACATAGCTTTTAAGTTTAAAGGAAAAAAAGTCATAATCTAACAAAAGGATAATTCGCTCAAAAAAGGAACTGTTCTTTTTTTTGAAAAAAAAAAAATCTTAAAGGACAACGTATCAAAAAACAATCGATAGAACTATCGATTGTATCGATAGATTTATTTTTGGCGGACTATCGATAGTTATCCTTCCGTATCGATACTTTGGTAAATTTTTAAAAGTAAATACAAAGTTGATTAGAACTAGTTAACGTCGACGCAGGTTCTTGGCAGTGTACAATTTTTTAAAGTAATGTACGTATATACTAATTTCCAAATAAAAATGTCGTACCTACTTTATATATACATATGTACCAAATCAACGTTAAGAGCGTCGTCACCTTATAATAATTTTTAGTTTTCTTCGAAAACGGTCTATTTCAGAAGATCTTGTGCTTCTACAATGTGTTGTGCTCAGTTGGATGAACTTCATTTATATCTGATACAAAACGCCTTTTTGCACATGGGCATTTGTAGCTTCTAGCTTTGTGCCTTAGATTCACATTTCCTCCCGAAATAGACAGCATGGACTACACTTAAGGCAAAGATTTTATCTATGTATGTACATATATGTCTGTGTATGATTTGCAAAGTCTGGAAATGTGGCCAAACTTCAGTCAACTAAAACACTTATAGCTTCTTTGTGTGGCAAATAGACCAACCAATTTTGATTTTATTTAGCTTGAGCATTTGTTTGTGTATGCGATTTTAATGTAAAGTTTTATATCCTTGTTGATATAAATTTGTGATAACCTACATTATTCTTAGTTTATGTATTTTTGATTTCTCATGATATTCTGGTATCAGGATTTTACAAGTTTCTTAGGCATTAACTAGTTTTTAAAATGATTGTAATAGTTAATTTAGAAAACTGATTGTTTATTTTATTAAACAAATAATTAAAAGTGTTTTTTACTTATAAATAATTATAACAGGAAAACTTAAATGATCCCTCTCATATATGCCAAATGTGTTGGCATGAATTACAAACTTTTCACAAGTTCTATACAGAGATAGAAAAGGCTCACACAAGTTTAAATTTTTTTATTAAAACTGAAATAGCTTCTGATGATATTTCAAGGGAGAAAATAGAACAAACTGAAACAAATTCTAGTGATAAAATTGGAAATTCTCAACTTGAGCCAGAGATTTTACTATTAAAAGAAGAAAATCCTTTAGAAATTTTTGAAAAAGAGGATGCTGTGGACGAAAAAAATTTAAAGAAAAGGTCCAAACGTAAATGCTATGTTAAGAAAAGTACAAAAAATAATCAAAATATTCCAAAAAATAATTCCAAAAAAAAGTTTAAAAAAGAAAAAAGTACTATTGATAGAAAAAAGCCAGAAATGGATAAAAATCAAGAGGACAATGATGTAAAATTCGAGGAAGTAGAAAATAATTGCAAAGAAACAAAATCTGTTGAAAATGTGAACGACGAAGATGATACAAGATTTGAAAGTGATGACGAGCCTTCTTCAAATAATATTGACTCGACTAAATTGCATGTACAGCGGCAAGAACATGATAAATTTATTGCCGAACATTTACAAATAACCTGTAACCTCTGCCAAATCCCATTAGCAACATTCTCTATTATGATAAAACATTACAAGGAGGAGCACAATCAACGCGGCTACGCAATATGTTGTAATCGCAAACTTTATGATCGTTCAGAAATAATGGATCATATAAAGTTACATCAAAACCCAGAATATTTTAAATGCAAATATTGTAATAGAATATTGTCTAGCCGTGTCTGTCTAAAACTGCACATAAAAAATGTACATGAACACAAGAACGTTGAGTGTGATATTTGTGGCAAAAGTTTGGCAACTGAATCAAGTCTAAAAATGCATAAGCTTTTACATGATGCTGATAATAATGAGAAAATACCCTGTAAACAATGTGATAAGTCGTAAGTAAATACACGTAGGAACTTTTTAATAAATTTGATATAATTATTATGTTTATGTTCAGCTACCTCTCTAAATTCTCCTTAGCCAATCACATACGATCAGTTCATCTAAAAAAATACCATAAAATTTGTGATCTATGTGGTGAATCCATATCTGGAAAATCTAGATTCAAACGTCACATGTTAGAACATGAAGGTAAACCACCACCCATGGTAAGCTGTGAAGTTTGCGGGCGTCGTCTAGCTGACATGAAATGTTTAAAACGACACATGGGCTCCCATCATCCACCGGAAGGAGTAAAACCCGAATTTAATTGTCCTATGTGCACAAAGTTATTCGCTAGTCCATCTAATGTTAAAATGCACATAAAGGTTGTGCACGAAAATAGTTACGAAAGAAAGTGTAATCTGTGTGAGAAAACTTTTAAAAGACCAGATGCTTTAAAGGTAAATTTGTTTCGTTGTTTAATTAATTATATTTGTTCATTTGTTTTTAGGATCACATGGCAAAGCATATTGGTAAACCTCTACATGCTTGTGGTTTCTGTTCTAAAACATTTTATTCAAATGGTCAGATGCATGCCCATCGCAAAAGAGTACATCCAATAGAGTGGCAGGAATCTGTAAGAGAAAAGTTTTCAGGCAATTTGCCAGAAAAGTATATTTCAAAAGCAATAGAAAATTAGTTATTTATATCGATTTGAAAACCCGTTAACAACCATATAATAATAAATGCATACTAAATTCCTTACAAATTTAAGAAAAACAGCCCAATTGTTCATTTAATAATACAACACAGAAAAAATTAAAAATTGTCTCTAATCAAATTTTAAAATTCTGAATATTTTTTTTTCAATAAATGATATTTTTAATTTTTACTAAAAAAGTGATCAAAAAGCTTTGCCGTTTCAAACAACGTGTAAATTGGTTAAATATAGCTCAGGTTTTGACAGTTCCCAACAGCAATTCAAGTTTAAATTATTTTATATATACCGAAAAAATCACTTACGATTTTTTGATATTTAATTAAAAATTTATTTCAAAACAACTAAATGTTAATTAAATCAAAATTATATTTTTAATTTTGTTTCAACAAAAAAAAATTATTGATTCAATTATCACATTAATTAAATTGAAATAAAAAGTATTTCAATTTTTTTAATTGATAAAAAACTACTGATAATTTTTTCTGTGTATGCAACAAGCAAAAATTCCCGAATATCCACTATATTTTTTAATCCTTTATAGTCACCTAATTGTAAAAATCATAATTTTTCAAATTCTGTGGTAAGGGTTTTTAAAAAATTTTTTTTTCTGAAATTTGAGATTTTTGAAGATGCTGCTCCATACATCTTGTCGTAACTTTGGAACGACGTAATCGATTATGTTATGCAATCCGACAAAAAATTCTATACCAGATTTAAGACTTTCTAATATGATTTTTTGATTCAGCCAATAGTTTTGGAGTTATTGAGGCACAAATGGAAGAAATTGTTTTTTTTTCTGTTTCGTAGTTATTTATTGAATCTTCATAAATTATCTGAACTAACAAAAATTAATCAAATCTTAATCTTCTTAAGTTTACGTCCTGCCAATGTCAATGTCAATTCTTCTCAAAACGGTTCTCGTTCACATAGGTGTTAAGCGCTCTTCTGATCGGATAAGTGCTGCAGTATCTCTTTTCCTTAAGCGAGTGCGACAACCATCATTTAAAATATTTCGAGCTAGTGGGTTTGGATGCGATTTAAGCCCTTTAAAGTATTTAATTGAATATTTTGTGATCATAGTTTTAACTAATGGCACATTGAGATCCTTGTGAATATTTAAGTTTTTAACATACCAGGGAGCAGCTGTGATTATTCGAAGAATTTTATTTTGACGCTTTTGTTTTTTCTCTATGTTGGAAGCAGCCGAGGTAGTACCCCATAACTGGATACCATAACACCATATTGGCTTTAGGATAGAGTTGTAAAGTAGGAGTTTGCAATCTAGTCATCGAATAAAGAGTCGAATTTCTTCCAATGAGCTAATTTATTTGAATTGCTTTTAGTTTCATTTGAGTTAACTTTGCCTTTATATGGCATTTCCACGTTAAACGTCGGTCTTAATGTATACCGAGATATTATATATTCGAATGTTGTGGTATTATTTGGTTACTGATTTTAACAGGGGCATGACTACGCAAAGTTAATGTTATGTGTATCCATTTTTGTACATTGACCTTTATTTTCCATCGTTTTAACCATTTTTCCAATTGATATACATATATGGTCCTGTAGGTATCTAGATGCTTCGTAGCGGTTTTCGTGGATGCTTATAATAAACTTTTTAGCGACTAAGTAATTTTCTAACAGTTTATGTGAGTTTACAGGTAAATTTAGCTTCAAAGTCTGACCTTTGTGCATTTCGATAAGCATTTCTATAAAATAAAAAATACATTTAAAATTCGTTTAGAATTTTAGCTGCTGTTGGTGCAACAATAAATTAAAGCATAAAAATATTTAGTGAGCTATTAATACAAATATCGATATTCTAATCAGGCTTACTAAGTTCATTGAATTTAATTTTCATTAAATTATTTTTATGAAGAAAGGAATTTTACAACATGAAATGAATTCAAATTTATTGATAATTTTTCATTTTTAGCTGAGCTGGAAATTGAACCCAGGTTTTCACGTGCAGGTTGCCCTGACGATTGTAACCACACAATCTCTTCAGAGGGGTTTGCCGTTTAACACTCACCGCCATTGACGACGGATGACGTCAATAGTCAAACATCAATCTTTAAACCAAATGGTATTTACCTTGGTGGATCGAAATTGGCTTTAAATGAATGATTACCTATTTTAATTGATTTACATGATCTCTCTTACTTCTGGTTTTCGTACATTTTGTCAAGAATTCTCTTGAAATCCAAAGTACATTTTTTAGTTTTTCATGTTTTTGTCTTTCTTTTTCTTGTTGACCTTTTTCAGCACAACTTGAAGGACAAATGTAAACATATAGCTCGTGCCTTAGCTGTTAACAATAATTAGCATTGTGGTTATTTTATTGAACTGCTAATGGTTTTTTATCCAAATTTCGATATTTTAATCATTCTTAAGTTCATTGAATTTAATTTTCATTAAATAATTTTTATGAAGAAAGGAATTTTACAACATGAAATTAATTAAAATTAATTGATAATTTTTCATTCTTGACTGAGCTGGGTATTGAACCCAGGTTTTCATGGACAGGTTCCCTTGACTAGTTTCGGTTGTAACCACACAATCTTTTCAGAGGGGTTTGCCGTTTAACACTCGCCGCCATATGCTTATGCTGAAAGTCAGAGCTGTAAATGAATCATTCTTTTTTGATTTTAATTCGTTACGAATTGGATAAATTTTGAATTAATTCTTTTCACAACAAAAAAGAATTGAATGCAATGTGAATCAATTCAAACGAATTAGGCAGGAATAATTTAAATTCTTTTCACAACAAAAAAGAATTGAATGCAATTTGAATCAATTCAAAGAATTAGGCAGAAATAATTTCAATTCGTTTCCAATTCAAATGAATTTGTAAAATGAGCTGCAATTCGTTTTTAATTCAAATGAATCTGTAAAATGAATTGCAATTCGTTTCCAATTCAAATTAATTTGTTAAAGTGAATTGCAATCTTTAGTTTGTACAATTTTTCCAAAATAGTATTTAACTTCAAATAGACATAGGCTAAGGTCCAACACATCCTTTTACTTTGCATACAAATTAAAAAATGTATCAAAGAATTTAACAATGCATAGTTTACTCGTTGATAACTTTTTTGGTGCATTTTAGGACAGATAACATTGTAAAATTAGGCACGATTGCATTGTAAGATGCATAAAAAACGAGTTGCTCTGCAACTGACGTTTTGGAACTAGCCCATACTTTCTGCAAGTTCTGCAGCTCTTATACCATTTACTTTATAAAAACATGATAGAAAATACAGTATCAAAGTATCCCACTGTTCTATAAGTCTTACAGTATCACCGTCCAATGAAGTCCATCATCTATAAGAAGCACCTAATATTTTATGTGGTGGTACAGAACAGAATTACTGTAATTTTTAAATTTAGTACGTAAATTGTAATAAACAGTACAATTTGTTCGAACCCGTAAATTATTTCTTTCGAATCGAAATACGCGGTAGCTCCCCAGATCCAAATTTCCGTCCCTTTGGCACGTTGAAAGCCTCTGGTGTCACTTGTAACTCGTCAGAGGATGTTTTACAGGGTCACTTAAATCCTTAGGATCAAGCGGTTTTCCTTGTTTTTCCCCACAAGCTGGTAACCCTTACAAAACTTGCTTAAAACCCCACTGCAGTCTCCACACATAAGTCCCATATAACATTTTTAGGATTTATTGGATCCTCGTATTCGACAGCACAAAATTCATTCCAAACAAACATTAAAAATTCGATAATTGAAGAATTGAACAAAATTTCCGTTTAAGAGACGTCGAAGGTAGTCGATTCTATGCCAAAACGTTTAGCGGGGGTTTTCTAACAAAAAGGAGTTTCAACTTGATATTAAAAATTTTAAACAAAAAACATTACAAAACATTTTTGTACGCATACTTCTGCATATGCCTTTTTAAATAGGCTGTTAGTTTAATTTTTAGTTATGAACTATCGTTCTTAAGTTTGTTAAAAATAAGTACAAATATTTATAGAACTAATCCTAATAAACAAATAAAATAAATTTTTTTTAGATTTACACAAAATGTTTTTACTTTTTTAGTTCTGAAAAACATATTAATGGCTTGTATGCAGACTTTTGCTGCTGAGTGTATTTCATTTCATTACCGCATCCATAGTTTCATAAACAATCAAAAAAATTACTTCTTGTAAAAAAGATATAAGATATGCACTTGTCTGCTTTGCGATTTGTTAAATTAAATATGGTACATTTTCTCAAACCGACCAAAATTAGGTTAAGCCTACCATCCGACCAAACGAAAAATATCCGACCAAATCTGGTCGGAAATTACCAAGTTCGGCAACCCTGGTGGTAGCACTTGGAGTTGTTGTACAACAATACAACAATAACAAATTTGTGTGTTTGAAAAAGTCCATTTTGCCAAAAAAATATGGATTTCACCACACAAGTTTTTCTTTGCGACATTTTAATTTTGTTAAAGTTACATTTCAATTTTATTCCACAATTTTAAATATAAATCCGAATAAATTGTATTTTCTGATCAGACAAATTATATTTTATGATATATATATATATATATATAGTATTTTAACCCAAGCCAGCAAAATAGTCTGACGTCTTCCAGATATTTGAAAGAAACGAGTATTTTATACAAACATTCTTTATATGTTTTTCAACAGTGAAATATAACATTGAAAAATTTATTGCACAATTACAATAAGTTAGTAAAATTTTGACCTAAAAGGAGCATTTGGGTAAATTTTTGAATTTTTTTTCTTTAATATGAAATACCCCCCAAAGTTTTGATTTGTCGAAAGTGACAACTGGAGCCTTAATAGCCCTAGTAACGTGCTATCAAAATCAGTTATTGGATTTTATAAACCGGCAAATTGTAGATTTTTTTCATGTAACAACATTTGGGTAAATTTTTTAATTTTTTTTTCTTTAATATGAAATACCCCCCAAAGTTTTGATTTCTCGAAAGTGACAACTGGCGGCCTTAATAGCCCTAGTAACGTGCTATCAAAATCAGTTATTGGATTTTATAAACCGGCAAATTTGTAGATTTTATTCATGTAACAGCATTTGGGTAAATTTTTGAATTTTTTTTCTTTAATATGAAATACCCCCCAAAGTTTTCATTTGCCGAAAGTGACAACTGGCGGCCTTAATAGCCCTTGTAACGTGCTATCAAAATCAGTTATTGGATTTTATAAACCGGCAAATTTGTAGATCTTATTCATGTAACAACATTTAAGTAAATTTTTGAATTTGTGCTATCAAAATCGGTTATTGGATTTTATAAACCGGCAAATTTGTAGATTTTATTCATGTAACAACATTTGGGTAAATTTTTGAATTTTTTTCTTTAATATGGAATACCCCCAAAGTTTTGATTTGTCGAAAGTGACAACTGGCGGCCTTAATAGCCCTAGTAACGTGCTATCAAAATCAGTTATCAGATTTTATAAACTGGCAAATTTGTAGATTTTATTCATATAACAACATTTTTGCATAATTTTTCTAACATTTTAAACTGCTAAATTTAAAGATTTTTTCATATTTTCATTAATTTTTTTTATGAATAATATGGTGTTCGTAATGTTTTCGGATATAATTTTCCATGTTTTGTTATTGTTTGTCACGCACGTGGTGTTGTTTTCAAAACAATAATAATAGCATGTGGTCAAAACAAAAAAAATGTTAAGCTTGCGGTTGATTTCGGTATTAATTTGTTCACACGTATTTATAGTTGGCCCTTAATGGAAGGGTAAATGCTACGTTTCTGTTTTTAAAACAGAAAACAACCCTGTTATTAGTATTATTTGTTTACATTTGTATGTCATATTTGACATTTTTTTATTTTGTATTTTTTTTTTTACATTGGTATCGATAATTTCCAGGACAACAAATCCATAAGAATTTTGTTTGTTTATAAAATATGAAAGGCTGCTTGTTATGTCTAAAAATTAGACAAGATTCGGTTGGTAGTATACAAGTAAACTCGATAAAATGGCAAGAATTAAACGTGCAAAATTTAATTGTAAAACATTTTTGGCCAATGGTAAGCTGTGATGAAAACAGTATCTTAACAGCACTAAGCTCACATACGGCTTTATAATTTCAGGATGCATTTCAGTCATACGGTTCTTGGCTTTGCACTGGTTGCTGGCAAGAATTGTATGATTTTCACAAATTTTATATTCGTGTGGAAGAAGCTCATTCAGAATTGGGCTTATCTGTAAAGAAAGTTGAATCGATCAGTATAAAAATTGATGAAATACAAAACGAACAAGATTTCAAGCCACCTATAGAGAATATAACTTTCGACGAAACTCATTTTGAACCTGAGATTTCTATAAAAGAATCTCTTCGTAGTACAAAACTTGTAGAGGAAGAGGATCTTGTTATCAAAGAAGAACAAAATGAGGAAGCTTTGGTTGAAGAAACTGTACCACTAACTAGAAATAAAAAAGCTCGACAGGTTAAAATAGTTGAAGATAATAGTGAAAGTGTTGCTGAAGACCCCTTAAGTAAAAAGAAACAATTCCGAAAAAGTTCTGCAAGAAAAACTAAATGTACAAAAGTAAAAGAATCTAAAAAATTGAGTGAAAATTCTGAACCAATATCTGTAAAAGCTGCAAAGGAAGAGGAACAAAATGAAATAAAAGATGATCGTGATACAACAGAAATGAGTCAAGAGGAACCAAATTATGTTGACAGCGATACAGATTCAAATTACGAGCCAGATAAGGAATTGTCTGCACCAAATAAAAAAAAATCCTCAGGAAAATCTTTCAAGAGCACAAATCATGCAAACGACAAGTTTTTGAAAGAAAACTTTAAAATCACCTGCAGTTTTTGTCAAATACAAACTGAAACATTTCATGGACTTTGCAAACACTTTAAATCGGAACACAAACAAATTGGTTTTGCTATTTGCTGTAAGAAAAAATTCTATAGACGAAGTCTTCTTGTCGACCATGTTCATCAGCATGTTAATCCGAATTATTTCAAGTGCACTATTTGCGATAAAGTAATGGCTGATCGCAAATGTTTAAATATGCACAATAAAACGCATAATGATAAAAAAGAAAAGGTACATCCTTGTGATATTTGTAATAAGAAATTCAGTATGTATATGTCGTTAAAACTACATAAAATGTCCCATTTGTCGGAGGATGAAAAACACGTTCCATGTACAAATTGTGACAAAAAGTTAGTATATTTTCATATAAAATAATAAAAAGTTTTCGTTTAAATATCTTTATATACCTATTAGCATATGTTTACATACATATTTGTATATATATGGGGCATTCCACGCCAAATCGGATGGGTTAAAAATTTGTTTTATTATATTTCTTCAAGTTTGTTATATTTCTTAGTACACTTAAAATACACCTTCCTGGTTAACTTTGAAATTTTTTTCAAGGACTTCAACGGACTTTTTTTAGTTTTTTGTGTATATCTTTATTATGAATGGTCCAAATTGTAAGTTTTTGAGGTTATTCTTCGATTTTTTTAAAATGTGTTGTTTTAAACTAATTTTAAAAATTTAAAAATTTATATCTAAAATGGAAAATTATGTTTTTTAAATTTTCAAAAATCGAAAAAATAGTAGTTATGGAAGGCCCACTACCGGACCTGCCTTAAAAGTTGTTGCGTGGATAGAAGTTTAAAATTACACATTTTCAAAAAAAATCGAAGCTACACTCATTTTCAAAAACGCGAAAAAATAGTAGTTATGGAAGGCCCACTACCGGACCTGCCTTAAAAGTTGTTGCGTGGATAGAAGTTTAAAATTATAAATTTTCAAAAAAATCGAAACTACACTCATTTTCAAAAACGCGAAAAAATAGTAGTTATGGAAGGCCCACTACCGGACCTGCCTTTAAAGTTTTTGCGTGGATAGAAGTTTAAAATTACACATTTTCAAAAAAATCGAAGTTACACTCATTTTCAAAATCGCGATTTAAAATTTCAAACCCAAAAATCTTTATCAAAAACGCTTTGAATATATTTTTTCTGTAAAAAAAAACAACAAAACACGAATATCTTTTGATATTTTCTATTTAATTCTACCTTTAAATATATATATATATGTGCATGTATATGTGTACATATATATAATGATATTTATTTTGGTTTGGGGCCTAGGGATTTAAGTAAAATTCTAAATTTAAATAATTTAAATATTTTTAGTATTAACTCAGGTATATTTCTTTGTAATATAGTTTATTGGCCTAATGAGGCTTTTATATTACCTGCAATAAATTGAAATTGAAATTGAATATTTCAAAATATCTCATTTGTACCATTCCAATTGTACCAAGGTGAATTCATAATAAATGAATTCGCCTTGGTACCATTAAAAGGAAAGTGAACAAAATACTAAAAAATATTCCTTTGAATGAGTAATCAAAAATTTACCAGGAACGCCCTTTTGAAGTGTACAAAAATTATCACAAAAATGGGGAAATAAAAAAAAAATTGTAACCATTTGATTTGGCGTGAAAGGCTTTATACATACATATATTTATATATGCATAAACATATGTATGTATGTGCTATATACATATAAATATTATTATTTTTAGATTTGCTAGTAAGTCGCTACTTTCCAATCACGTACGATCGGTACATTTAAAGAAATATATAAATATTTGCGATATTTGTGGCAGATCGATAAGATGCAAAGAAGTCTTTGAACGTCATATGCTGCAGCATGAGGGTAAGCCATTACCTACGGTTAGTTGCGACGTTTGTGGATTACTATTGGCGAACAAACACAGTTTAAAACAACACAAACTTATGGTGCATCCAGAGGGAGGAAAAAAGGAGTTTACTTGTCCTGTTTGTGCAAAAATTTCACCAAATTTAAAAGCTCACAAGAAACATGTACAATATAATCATGAATGGGGTTACGACCACAAATGCACAATGTGCGAAAAAGCTTTTAAGACAGCGCACACTTTAACGGTTAGTTAAAAACAATTAAATTCAAGAATTATTCATACATATATACGTATATATATATTTTTAATTCTAGGAACATATGGCTTCTCATACCGGTACTATATTATACACCTGTCCCTGGTGTCCTAAAACCTTTAATTCAAATGCTAATTTCCACAGTCATCGTAAAAAAAGTCATCGTAAAGAATGGGAAGAGGCAACGCGTAAAAAATATTCCGGCAATTTACCACCTAATTACAATCCACCGGCACCGGCGAACAATACTAACGATTGTGAGATACCTCATTGTATGCAATGAAAATATAAGAAAGTTTTTTAATTTACATAATAAAAGTAAACTTAATCAACTGGCTATTCATAATTTCCAAATATACAACAATTTTTAAATCGTGTACCTCCGCTTTCTCGATTTTAAAAGGCAACAACAATAAAAATTACGGTTTCCATTACATCTTTTTTTTTTGACATTGGCATAGAACAATATGGGAAATGGAACCGATTTCGATTTAAAGCCAAACCGGAATGAAATCGAACTAAATGTGTACATCACATCTTTGTACGTTTTTCAATCGATTTTAAATCGAAGACGATTTACATCACATACCTGATTAATTATATTGTTTTTTTCTTTTTTTTTTATAGCAATTTTTTTGATCTTAAGAATTTGGCCAATTTTTTGTACATTTTGAATTGCTTATTTTGACAAGTTAGGATGATCTTTTCGTCCTTAAAACAGTAAATTTAGTGTGCCTTTAAGCCGTTCCCAATCATTTATATGTTAAGTTTCAAACCGGTAATAACAAAAAAATCATCTTCACCCAGAGGCACTTTGGATCCAATTCAAGAAAAAACTTGTTAAAAAATACTACCAACTGAAGGCAAAATAGCAATATATCAGTGATGTCCAAAATGTAAGCTGTGGTTGCATTGCTTCATATAAGAATGTGTGTCAATTAATTTCCACAATTGTGGTATGGGCTGGTGGTCATCAATGCAATAGATACTTAGAACTCCCACATACCACTCCACCTACAGCTATTTCAGTTATTCATTTTAAATTTGGGATTAAAGATAATGTATATGGCAGCCCTAGCCTAAAATGAACAAAAACCATTTGAGTTAAAAATAAAAAAAATATTTATTTTTAAAATTAAGAAAATAACAGTTTTTATAACAGAAACTTGTTCAATTTTTGTGAGCACTAAATTGCAAGTTCAGTTGAAGTGAACGTTGCATTGAAATTAATTTAAAGCGTTTATTTTCTGTATTCAGTTTATGCATTTAAATATTATAACAGCACATAATATAAAAACACTTTTAAGATATAGTGATAATGGTAAAAATTATTTCATGGCCCAATTAGTAGGTCGCTCAAAACGCCTGCTGATTTTTTGTAGAGTTGTATTTTTACCGCGCAATTGTTTTTGTAGGAATTGTTTTTGACATCTTACCTGTTGTTTCTTGTATTGTAGCGGTAAGTAGACCTATTAGATAGGCCTTGATACTATGGTTCGGAACAAAATGAGCTGAGATGCCACTTTTTTCAATTTGTACATAAAAGTTGAATTGAGAATTTATATAAGGTATAACAATTGTTTTTTTGCTGAATAATTAAGTAAAAAATTAATATTTATAATTAATAATAACAATATCAATTTCCTTTTTTATCCATTTTCCTTAACACACTTTTAGAAAACAAATCAATCAAATGTTTACATCTGTAAGCAACATGGAAAACTTTGTTTTTCCGGACACATTTTCCGAAATGGATGAATCCAAGGCTAATTGAACTACAGGTGGTGTCGAAACGCCATCTGATTTTGACAGTTCGAAGCAATTTGTTTTGATTTGTTGGTTTTTTGTTAGGAATGGTTGACATTTTGGACCGTAAACATTAACAATAGGTGTGTTCATTTACTTTACTAGCAGAAACTTGAAAAGAGAGAGTAAGTAGGAATTTAAAGAAATTGCTCTCAACAGCCAAAATTTGCAAGTTAAAGTAGTGACGAATATACAGGAATATTTGAGTACCCATTAATTATTAGAAGACTTTTTTAACTAATGGGGTATTACCTAGCATTTACACATGCCACTGCCAGTTCGAAAAACTCAATACACTCACGATTTTTTACTAATACACTCACATTTTTCGCAATGGCAGCTCCAGTGGCAGCAAAAATTGCATGCGAGTGGAAATTTGGCACTTGCATGCCACTAAATGTCAAAACGATCAGCAATGTTACCCTGTTCAATATTTAATGCAAATCGACTGGATTGTTGTCGAACTGTAATTAAAGTTTTAACTGTTAAATGCATTTTTATGATTAAGTTGTAGTAACGGGCGTTAAAATAAGTAAGTTTCCTAATTATAGAGCATTAATTTTGCTAAAATAATGCTAATATAAATAAATGTAAACTATTTCCCCAAAACTAAAACTATGTGATGAAGTCGGCAACTCTTTTTTTACTTTCTGGTACTTTTTTTTAATTTGAGATGTAAACAAATTATCTCAAGTTGACGCTTCGACGACATTTTGAAAATGAACTGGCAGTGGCATGTGTAAACAGAAACGCAAATGGCATGAGATTCGACTATTTCGAACACTTTTTCGCTTATAATATGTATAGAACAGTGGCATGCCACTACTTGCATGTGTAAAGGCAACGTTATACCGCAATAGTGCTAAGTATCGGGTATCTAGGTAACCGTTATACTCACAGTACTAATAACAACACCTGATCGGTTAAAAGCAAAACAAAATACATAAGGGATTTTTAAACAAGTTCGTTATTTTATTTAGCAATAAAAATATCGAAATATCTGTCATAAGTTCAACAAAAGTATGATTACTTATCGCATAAATATTTTTAATAATTTTAAAAATCAACATTATCTTATACATTTTGCAAAACATCAAAAATGTATGTTTCAAAAATTCTTGCAAGTAAAAATTTTACCAGTAAAAAACGCTTTCAACTTGCAAATTTGTTGGATTAATGAACACTTTCCAGTAATAATTGTTACAATTTCGTAACAATTTTTAGTAAATGAACACAGCTAATGCAATTCAAAAACCCCTATGTTGTGTCTGTTGTTTTTGGATTGCTGTAGTACCGTCACCACCTGTAGTTGAATTCGCCTTGGGTGAATCGTTCTGCAAAACACTCAGTAAAAAAATTATTCTTCGGACAAAAATATTGATCGGAACGCATGGATTAATCTACCTTTAGTATAATAAATAATTGGGCCATGATATTTTTTAAATTCACATAATATGCAATTGTTGCCAACTTCCGATTTCTTTCTTCATATTTTTTCTCTGAGAGTTTCCAAAGCACCTGATCAACAACTGATCTCAGGGCTGCCAGCTACTTTTTCCTTGTCCCCAAAAAATATAAAATAAATCCCCAAATTAAATAAAAACCCTTAAAAAGTTAATATTTTTTTTCGTTTATTTCTGACGAAATTTAAAATTTTTTTTTTTAAATAATAAGAAAAATTATAATATGAAATCTCCAAATACAAATTTTTAGTAAAAATTTTTTTTATTTAATATTATTAGTTTAATGTCCAATTTTCAAGATAGTATTTAAATTTTTTTTTATGTTAATTTTCATGTAAACTTAAATCGTATTTTAGGAAAGATTAGCGGTATTCACCCTTTGTATTAAGTGTACGACTCTGTTATATTTAATACGATTTTATACTTCAAAGCTTGAGTGTCTTTTTCGTATGCATTGTAAATTAATGAATTTGCTGAGTGAGAGAAAGAGACAGATAAAGTTTCTTCAATTGTTTTGTTCTGGTAAATTCACACACTTTGTTTACTACTGATTTTTGTGGGATTTTTCAACCACAGCGTAGTATATTTTAGTCTAATACATTTTCTTGTTGCAGTGTTGTAAATGTTAGTATTTTTACTAAAATTATAAGATTAACAAGGTCTACAAGGGACTTTACTATCAAGGGTGAATTCCGCTATTGATTTTTTTTGAGATTTATTTGAAACGTCTCATTTAATTAAGATAAAAGTATGGTAGCACTACTATTTACAAAAAAATACCTTAAAAAAGTGTAGTTATTTACAAGGTGGTCTCAAAAAACTGCTGGTTGCTACTGCTATGCATGTTGCTGCCATTGTTGTGCTAAGTTTATCCCAAGGCGAATTCAACTACAGGTGGTGTCGAAACGTCATCTGATTTTGACAGTTCGAGCCAATTTGTTAGTGTTTTGTTAGGAATGGTTGACATTTTGGACCGTAAACACTAACAATGCAATGCAAAAAACCCTATGTTTTTTCTGATGTTTTTGGATTGTTGTAGTTTCGACACCACCTGTAGTTGAATTCGCCTTGGTTTATCCATTGGAAACTTAAGTTAAATTTAAATGTACCACATCGGAGAATTAAGTTTCATTTAAGTGTTTAGTGAAGAAGAGAAGTTTGTATTTAAAACGATTTTAAACATGAATTTGTTTTAATATCAATCCTGAAAATTGGCCATAAGTGAATTAGATATATTTAAGGTATTTTGTACTTTTACATTGAATATTTTTAAAGGAAAACACTTACTAAAAATTTAATAAACTTCTGTTTCGCCATCAACGTCTTGAATTTCACTGATATATTGTACATAGTATGAGCGTTAAATTTTTGTATCATTTCCTTAGTTGGAATACAATTTTCGCAACATATATTGTTGATATTGAGGCAGATGTTTATCTTAGTAGTGCCTCTAAAAGCTTATACTGCATTTAATTACGAAGCTTTGTTTTAGCCAAGTTCATTGTTGAAAATACTCGCTCTATGCGATTCCAGAGAGGAATTAAAAGCAGAACAATATGTCATTTTTGAAGGTGAATAACCCAATTTATAAGAATTTGGAGCTTGTTCAATCGGTTTTAGCCATTATTTAAATCAACAATAAAAATACATATATCCGTAATTATTTTAAAACTTCGATGTATCATAAGTACTTACGAATAGGAACCTTAACACCGTATAGATTGTGGATAAGAGTAAGATAAAAGCTTTGGTACTTTTTTCATATTTTCTAGACGAAACAAAGATAAATAAGCGTAAATAATAAAAAGAAGGGATTTAAATTAAAAATGCTTAAAATCCCCAATCCCCAAATGACTTTCCTTGTCCTGAAATCCCCTACTTTGGGGAGCAAGCAAGGCGAATTCGTCTTGTCCCCAAGTCTAGCAGACATGAGGTGTGTTCCACAAGATCTCGGGCAAGTTCGGACTAATGAGAGTATAATGAAAATTACTCACTGAATTTGCCAAAACCATTTTTGCACTTCTTCAAATAATAATGATGCTTACTTTTCAAATTAAGATCTATTTTAATGATTCAAGACGCTTAAAAGTCATAACATAATAAAACCAAAACATTTGCATCATTGTCATTTTTTATATTTTGTTTTCTTTTATGTTAAAGATTAAGGGAAATATGTATGCAATAATGCATTTTCCATTTACCATTTACAAAAAAGCAGCTGATTGTTTATTCTTGTCCGAACTTACCCAAATAAAAAGTTCGTGCAAATTTGTACAGGAAATTAAAAAAAATACTCTCTCAATTACTCTCTTAAATGCACAAAAACTGTTATGTGGAACGCTTTTGGGTAACTTTGTGCAAGTTCGGACTGTTTCGTTATGCATCTGGAACAGAGCTATGACTGCTCTCAACAAAATGAGAAAGAAAAACAGTCAGCAGCAGTGTGACTAGATCTTAAAAAAATTTACAGCTAAATCCAACATTAGACGGAACC
Source organism: Pollenia amentaria (assembly GCA_943735925.1). Classification (NCBI taxonomy): domain Eukaryota; kingdom Metazoa; phylum Arthropoda; class Insecta; order Diptera; family Polleniidae; genus Pollenia; species Pollenia amentaria. Next base: position 172,000,951 of record OX031010.1, on the reverse strand, counting down.
AAAAAATCCAAAAATGATTGTAAAAAATGCTAAATATAATGCTAAAATTTTTTTAAAGATTTTTGTTAAAAATGTATTACCAACATGAAATTTTATATGAAACTAAATACATTATAGCGACTTAATTTTTCAAGAAATTTAAATAAATGGTTATATTTAAACAATTGGGTAGATTTTGGTAAAGCATCTGATACATATATGTATCTATGTAACACAGGCAGTTGAGAGAAATCTTAAATTTAGGGTACCCGCAAGCCCCTGTTAAAAGAAAAAATTTAAACGATTATTGTTTCGATATACAACATTTATTAGATCATTTTATTATTTATAGCTTAAGAAAAGTTGAAGTTTTAAAATTATTATTTTTCAAGCAATTTAGAGCAAAAAATTCTTTTAAACATTTTTTTCTAAATACAAACTAACATTTCCTTGTACTTTTTTATCGTAATATCAAAGGGCAAATAATATTTGCACTCAACAGGGTCTGTCTAATATTCTCTGAATATTCTATTTTTTAAACAAGACAGGTAGGATGTTTCTTGACATAAGAATTTCCATTTTCATACGAAATTTCATTTTAAGTACAACTATTTTTAGTCAAAATGTACTATAACTAATAAACAAAATTTAATTAAAATCAATCAACTTATTCGTCCAAATCTTTTAAATAATACTAAAAAAGATAAAAACATTTTCCAAAAATGCCAAGTCCTAAATGAAAATATTGCAGTTGAACAAAAACTTTTAATGCTTAATTCATCTGCAAAAATGCCGAAATTGCCACACTGATCAGCATCGCCTCACACGATGAAACATTGTGTTGGGAACAGTGTGACCAGATCTTGAAAATTTTTACAGCTTAATTTGGCAGTAGACAATGCTAAAAAATAATACTAACATTTTTCTTAGATTTTTGTTGAAAATTAATTAGCAGTATGCAATTTTATCCAAAACTAAATACATTTTAGTGACTAACTTTTTAACGAAATTGAAATAAATGGTTGTATTTAAGCAAGTTGGTAGATGTTGCTAAAACATCATATACATATAAATATGCAGCGCAGGTAGTTGATTAAATCTTAAGTTTAGGGGGCCCGGAAACATCTAATACATGCAAAATTTGTATATCTGTAACCAGAATTGATGATGCAACTATTTCGGAAGGGATGCAGCAGGCCCTGAACTTGAAACTTGGCTAAAGAGAAAGGGGGCTTACAATTAACCCCGCAAAAACTACTCTTGACCATTCACCAGACGTAAAGTTATGAGACTTCAAGAACCGGCCTTGAACGGTATGGTTATCGGATTCTTTAACGAACTGAAATACTTGGGGATCATTCTGGATAAATCCCTTAACTGGAACGCTCAGTTATCCCATGGTACCAGAAAGGAAACAACGGCAATAGGGGCTAAAGCCTAGAATGATCTACTGTCCTTTTGTTACGATAACTAAGCCGGTCTTATCCTATGCCGCCCTAGCGTGGTGGACAAAAGCCGAACAGGTCAAATCTAGAGTGATACTCGATAAGGTTTATCGCCCGATCAGCATATCGATCAGGGGCGCCATGAAGACCTGTCCCACTCTGGCTTTATAGGCTATCCTGCACATTCCTCCGCTACACATATCTGTAATGGAGGATGACTGTAGGTTTGCCGGCAGGATGCCGCTCGTTGCTAAATACAGGGCAGGTGACTCATGCTGCCTAATCTGGTATTGGATAGGAACTTTAATGTCTATACCTGATAGGGACCAAGTCATGTTCGCCGAGGATTCGAAACAGACGAATGGTGATACTGGGCCCGAGTTTGCAAAGGGGCTTGCCAATGGGCAAACAGCCACCAGGCAGAGATATACGTTATCCTCTAATGCGCTGGGGAATGTCTGAGGAGAAGCAAAGGGCTTAAGAATATTCATAATGTCGGATAGCCAGGTTGCTCTTAGAGCACTAACTTCTTAAGAGGTAAAGTCAAGGTTGGCCATGGACTGTGTTGCATCTCTGAAAAATCTGGGGAAACACAATGAATTGAATTTGTGGTTATCCGGCTATGAGGGCCACGTGGACAACGAAAGAGCTGACTGTTTGGCAAACAGGGGCGCTCGTCGCCCATATATAGACCCTGAGCCTTTAGTCGGCGTCCCTGCCAGTTACATTAAAGGGACGTTGCAAACATGGTCCGAACGTGAATTTCTTCACACAAGGACGTCCATTTCTGGATTAAGATAGTCCAAGAGATTTGTTACTCTATCCCGCATCCGGGCAGGTAGGCTACTTCTTCTTGAGAAGGGGGAACGTAGGCTACTTGTAGGCCTATTTAAGGGGCGCTGCGGTCTTAGACAGCGTCAATATATAATGGGTAATGTTGGTACCAAGACATGCAGATTTTGTGAGGTTGATTACGAAACGTCAAAACATCTCCTGTGTTGCTGTCCCGCTTTGGGGACTTTCAGGTGGACATTTTTCTGGGGACAAATGATGGGCCCAACTGAAATCTACGATCTTTCACCGGGCTGGGTGATAAGCCTTATACCCAACCTGAACCTGACATGGTGATATACACAGGCTGCACAAAAGATCTTCTGGGTCGCGGTGCGTATGGCCTTCTTCATATCCATCTATGTATATATAAATCGATTAAAAATTCAAAAATAAACTGTTGTTCATTTAAAAAAAAGTCGTATATTAAAGAAACACATTGATCCTGAAATCCCAGATCTCAAAAACCTTGGGATTTCGGGATTTCCAAAAGCCCGATTCCTGGGATTTTTCAAAATTAATACCAATTGGCATCCCTAGTATTTTCCTCCTTTTTTGTTTCATTTTATTTGTTTACATAGAATTGTTAAGGGCAAAACTTTTGATTTATTTTAGACAACTTCTAATATTTTGAAGAATTTTAACTAAGTAGTAAAAATTGGGCAATGGAAGGTTGTCTATTATGTCTAGAACTTAAGCAGGAAAGTATTAAAAACTGTATTATTATAAATTCCACCCAATGGCACGAACTAAATATAAAAAATATCTTAGAAAAACATTTATGGACCATGGTAAGTAAATGAATGCGGTTAAGGGTATTATTTTTATTTCGTATTTTCATAAAATTTAAAGGCTCACCTCGGGGAAACCTCCTGGTTATGTACCACTTGTTGGAAAGAGTTATTTGAATTCCACAAATTCTATAAGCGTATAGAAGAAGCACATATTGAGTTCGGATTAATTGCACATGATATATTGAATGTAGAGATAAATGTGTACAACAAAGAAGAATGCCAATCCAATGAAATATCAGAATGTTCAATAAATACTTTAGAAGAAAGTACACTTGACAAATTACATGAGAGCCCAGTGAATGAATTAAAAGATTTATTAGAGGATTATGATAACTTAGAAATTGATATAATAGCAGAAGAACAGAAACCTTTAATTAAACCTGAATTAATTGATGAACCAATAAGCAAAGAAAATCCTTTAGAAGAAAAACCTAAACGAGGACGACCCCGTAAAGATAACTTTATTGGGGCTATAAAGTCTAACACTACCCAGAAAAAAACCAAAACATACAAAAAAAAAATTTTCAATGATGTATCAAATGATCACAAAGTCTCGAATACTATTAAAAAGCGCTACCAAAAGAAAATTAAAAAAATTCTTAATAATGGTATTGAAACGAATGTAAATGAAATGATTTCTTCAGAAATTAAGCATGAAATGAATTTGTTATCTTCCTCCAAAGATCCTGACAATTTATTTGGTAACGATACTGATTCTAATATTGATACGGATGGGGAAATCTTAGAAAGCAATGAAATTAAATCTAAATCTAGTCTTGATTATCCATCAAAAATTAATCATAATGAAAAGGACAAATTTTTGGATGAAAATTTTAAAATTACGTGTTTTTTGTGTAATATTCCATTGGAAACATTTTCCAACTTGCGCAAACATTTCGAAGAACTTCATACAGAGCTGGGTCATGTGAAGTGCTGCAATAAGAAATTCTACAGACGAAGTATTTTAGTCGATCATGTAAATTTTCATTTAAATCCAAACTACTTTAAATGTAAAGAGTGTGGTAAAGTGATGGCAGATAGACGATGTCTGGAGTTGCATGTGGAAATTCACAAGAGTAATCACGAAAAAAATCACTGCTGTGATATCTGCGGAAAAGGGTTTGAAAAATTAAGTGTTTTAAAAAAACATAGGTTGATACATTTATCAGAGGAGGAAAAACGTTTTTCGTGTTCAGAATGTGGCAAAAAGTAAGTAAGCTAAAACTTTTTGTACCTATTTTCCAGAAGATAGCTTCATATATACATAATTATCAATGGTCTATTTCAATGTTTCCTATTTTTGTATGCATATCATTAAAAAAAACTTTTTTGCAAGCCGTTTTTAAAGCTTGTTATTTTTTATTATTATTTTTTTTTTTTGTGATAAGTTTTCTCTAAACATACTACACATGGTGAAATTACCATGTTACTACATATATTAAATGTTTGACTATATATATCTTTACATTCTATAGTTTTGGTTCAAAATATATGCTCTCCAGCCATTATCGATCAGTTCACCTTAAAAAGTATACTAAAATCTGTGATATTTGCGGAAAATCAATACGATCTAAAGATGTTTTTGAGCGTCATATGCTACAACATGAAGGTAAAACTGCTCCCACAATAAGTTGTGATATATGTGGTCTAGTTTTAACAGATAACAAAGCCATAAAACGCCACAAGGAAATAATACATCCTGTAGGTGGACAACATGAATATACTTGTTTAATATGTTCAAAAGTATCGCCAAATATGAGGGCCCACAAAAGGCATGTGCAGTATAAACATGAAATGGGTTATGATTATAAGTGTACAATATGTGAAAAGGCTTTTAAAAAATCACAAACTTTAAAGGTAAGTAGCATAAAAAACATTGAAACAGCAAATTGGCAATGTTCTTCTAATGGTTGCAATAATCCTTATGATTGTTACTATGTTGTTATGTTTTTGCAATTTTGCTTTTTCGCAAGAGTGCAACTTTTGGCGAGAATAATTTTATATATATCGTCAGCTTCAGTCGTAAATGAGCCAAGTCCGATTTAATAAATTTTTACCGAAGGGAGAAAAAACTTCATCAAATGTTTATTTCTCAATAAATTTCAAATGCAGTAGTTTTGTTTTATTTTGATTAATCTTAATTTGCTTATTTTAAAGTTTACAACTAATTAGAATCAATATTAGAGTAATTCACCCCACAATTTTAAGTCTTGTAAAAATGCGAAAATGCTAAATTTTGCACTTGTTGACGTGAGCGTTATTTTTTGAATTTTGCAATTTTTTTTATATCTGAATTTTGTTGTTTTATTTTTTGCAGAATTTATTTTGATAAAATTAAAAAAAATCCGTATAATTTTGGCTTGTTTGCAAAGAAAAAATATGCAGTGGGTTATTACATTAATAGTTGCTAAATAGTTGTTGTTATATTTAAAAAACTTCCGATTTTCCCAGTTTTGCAAGACTAAAAATGGTGACGTGAAATACTTTATTATAATTATGTATTTTCGTTTTGCACTTTGAACGTGATTTCGGAACATTTAGGAAAATTGCACTTACGTCGTTATTTCACTGAAGGAGCGAAGTGTTAATATTTTGTTGTACCACTTTTTCTTTATCATTATTGGACTTAGCCTAGCCCTATTACTTACCATTGCAAAACTACAAATGAAATCTATTAAATTATTTTTATCTGCAAACCTATTTTTTCTGCACACTGTATAACGTTATTATAATTTACAAAAGGCGTATCTAACAGATAATATTTTTTACTTTGAGACATTATCAAGTTTTATGCCTCACACTGACAATTTTTATATGTTAAATACGCCTTCGTACTTGAACACTTCTACAAAACATAAACTTTGCTATTTTTAGGAACATATGGCTTCACATACTGGTACAATTTTATACACCTGTCCCTGGTGTCCCAAAACTTTTAATTCCAATGCCAACATGCATAACCATCGTAAGAAAGTACATCCTAAGGAATGGGAGGAAGCATCACGAAAACGGTATTCTGGTAATCTACCACCTAATTTTAAACCTCCAACAATTACAGAACCTAGTAATTTTACCGAGACCCTGAACTTTCAGTAAATAAAAACCAAAAAAAATTCTTTATACACCGTCATGACTAGACATCGCTATGTCCAAATATGGAGGATATGGAAGGTATGTTCAGACCTAACAAATATTTGACGAAAAAATTCAAATAAAACATGACTAGCAAATTGATCAAACTTAAGCTTTATATTAAACAATTTTTATTGACCTCCTTCTTTATTTGTAAGAAGATTATTATATAATTCAATTAAGAAACCGGTAAATGATATTTAATCCAGTAAACGTTTTGAAAAAGCAAACAACTTATTAATAAAACTAGTGGTTACGTCTAGGACGTCAAATATTTAATAGGTGTGAACATAGCTTTAGTAAAGTCTAATGACAATGAAATACAAACACCCTCGTTATATAAACTATTGCGAATATTGTCTGCTGGGCCGTGGAGAGATAGTACTCCTATTAGTTCTAAAACCACATTGACAATCATGTAGAAAATTTTTATGTTCAATATGTTTAAAATGTTGAGTATTCAAAGAGTGTTTCAAAATTTTTGATGGAACATATAGAATGGATATCGGGCGTAAATCGTCAGACCGAATTGTTGAGTTATTTGTACTTATTGGAAATACCTTCGCAATCTGCCAAAATAACGGGAAGTTTGACGTTATCAATATTGTATTAATTTGTTGAAGTATATAATTCCCAATAATTGTCATCGAAACCCTGTTAGGCTTACGACTAAAGCTATCAAATCCAACAGCATTTGACTTGATTATGTAAAAAACCGAAAACCTTTCGGACAATTCAACTAGAAAAATAAAAATCCTGGATAGTCAGGATCAACGTGATCCAAATTGTCATCATCATCACAAACTCCATGCCTATTAAGGACTGACCAGATATTCTTAGCGTTTTTATTTTCAAATATTATACTATGCACCCCTCCTTTTTATTTTCCTAATAGCTGATTTTACGCGATTCCTACAGCGGCAGAAAACTTTCCAATTACCATCAATCCTATCAGATTAATAGGTCCTGCAAGCAAGGTCCCTAAGAGAAACATTTTAGGTGTTTATGTTCAGATAATTTTAAAATGTCTATGTATTTCAGATTTTTTGGAATTGTTGGACTTTGTTTTTAATTTTTGTGTAATTAATTTGACATTTTAATTAAAATTTTTGCTGTTAAGTACAATTTAATAATTTAGTAGTTTATTTTTAAATTAAAAAAATATTTTTTTAAATATTCTTAACTATTTGTAAAATTCCTTTCTTTATAAAAATAATTTATTGAAAATTAAATTTAATTAACTTTAGCTTATTTAAAAAATAAAATTTTGGAACAGTTCAGTAAATAACCACATTTCTAATTATTTTTAACTATTATTAAGTAAAATTTGTAAGCCGAGGCTAGGTTACCGAAATTTAATAAATAAACACTGTTTGACCAGACGCAGTAAAAAATATAAAAAAAACCGTTATTCATAGTACATACATACATATGTATATCGCTTATATGGCTGCATTATCGTAATAATTAAAAAAATTAAATTTTGGAGTTAGTGATGCAGAATATTTCGCCTTGTTTTTCCTTATATTGTGTATAAAATTGATCTTTATATATTTTATTATTTTCCCGATTAAATACCATGGCACATAATCATAGTCAAAAATAAAGTCGACTTTTTCTAACGTATACTTCAGAACAATGGCTTTCACATGCATTTAAAGCCGGTTTGAGTTAAAAGCATACATAATTTTGACTATGAGTATGGACCAATATGCCGTTATTTTTTTAAGTAGTGCAAGCAAGCAAATCAAAAATTTTAAAAATGTTTACTTTTAAATGTATTTTTTGAGTTATGACGACGTTGCAACAAATGAACGATATCACTTTATGCATAAAACGATTGTATAGATTTTAAAGTTATAACCAGAGGGTTTTCAATCTTTATGTATAAAAAAGTTTTTGCATATTTTGCAAGATTTTTGGAAAAAAATCTTTATTTAAATTTAATAATCCATATTTTTCAATTCAGCATATGAATGGATCCGATATGTAGCGCTATGGTGATGCTATTTATATTTTCATTAGGGTATTCATTCGGTTAACCTTTAATCGGTTGACCGATTAATTGATCGGTTAATTTAAAATTGGCTATTTTCGATTAATGACTAAGCCGGTTAATTTCAGTCGATTAACCGATGCATCGCGATGTAATAATTTTAATTTTTTAAGTATGTATTATAACATTTTTTTTGCGTTCTTAATTATGTATTGAGCCGAAACACTAATATGCAAAAGGTATGCGGTTAGGAAATTTTTTTTTCATACAAACAAAGAAGGTGTTTAGTGATCTTCATTTTAAATACATAAGTGTTCGCTGTCAACAGCTTTTTGTTTCACGTAATTTTAATATGTATGTGTTTAGTTATTTGTTTCTCCTTATATCTTCTCTTATAAATCTTTTCATACAATTAACCGAAACAATTAGAAGTGTTAAAAATTTTAAAACAGGACTCTCCTGGCATAATGGAAGATTTTATATGTTTAGAGGAATCCAGGAAAAGGCCTGAGAAATTAGATATTTTATATTATAGCTTGCTTTCGATATCTCCAACATCTATGATAAGAAATTTTTTAATTAAAATCGCAAAATCTAGAAAACGAATAAAAAAAAAACAAAATTGTTTCCATAATCGCAAAGCGAAATAAAATTGTCCTAAATAATATTAATTTACACCTTATGTTAAAAAAAAAAACTTTCTTCTTTTAGGAACATATGGCTTCGCATACTGGTGCAGGTTTATACACCTGTCCTTTCAAATCCAACTCCAACATGCATCATCATCATAAGAAAGTACATCTTAAAGAGTGGGATGATACTTCCCGAAAACGATTTTCTGGTAAATTACCACCCAATTTTAAACCACTTACAATAAGAGAACCCCATGGACATAAAAAATTGAAAAAAAAAATTATACAAATATGTAAGAAGATAATAAAGCTGTTTCAAATCGTTTTATTTTTACTACATATTAAACATGTAAATAATTTAAAACGAAATTATGACAATTTGTAGAACATATAGAATTCAGTAATTACCGTGCACCTGGACATTTAAAAACTATAGGAAATTCAAACTAAATCGTTACAGTTTTACTTCATATCAAACATATAAATTAATTTGAATTTTAGCAAAACGATAGCTACGACTATTTGTTGATCGTATAAGGCATATAGGCTGTTTCAAATGGCACTGTTGGCATAACTTTATTAATTGTTTTAATCCTTCGATCGTTACGTAGGCAACGGCACCAACAGTACCTTCAGTTAAACAAAAACTTGAGGAGGAAGCATAACCAAAACATTCCCGTGTACCTTGCTTACGTATACTAAATAAGGTTTCGAAATCTTGTGGTAGCCATAAATTGCACATTTTTTTATATTGCTCCAAACACATGGCTGAAGTGCCTGCAGCTCTTATATACACCTTAGTTTTACTAGTTTCCTAAATAAGATATAAATAAAGAGAGAATTATGTAAGTATAATTAAATAATTGCTGCAAATGCAGAACTCACCTGTTTCTTTCGTTTTTCCCTAACTCTTTTTGATCTCAGACGTTTTAAAAGTTTTTTGTGCTGTATACGCAATTGATGTCTTTCATTTTCACTCGGATCAGCTAGCAACGGTTCAATATAAACCGGCTCATGATTATTGAATTTGATTTGTTTTAAATTTCTTTTTAAATCTTTTTTACTAGGCAAACATAAAAGTGAAAAATCCTTAGGATTTCCTCTTGATTTCATGGTATATTTAATTTGAATTAAAGACTGAGTTGAAAGATTTGTAGGAAATTTAAATAGACTGCACTTCTTAACACATTCAGATAAATCTTGAAGCTTTTGACGTTCTCTTAACACAAAGAAATTATTTGTTTTCTTATCATGGCTCGCGCTTGTGAGACTCCAATCACGAACTAGTTGTTGAAAGGGTATACGAAATGGCGACACAATAGCAAATTTTCTATAGTTACAACGTTTATTTGGGGGCAAACGAAAGTAACGATTAAATAATTCATTGTAACGGTCAGAGGCCGTATAAAGTCCTATAAAAATAGTTATTATTAATTTAAGGGTACATATTTGCATATATTGCATTGCAGTATATAAAAAATATAAAAAAAAATCTGAAATTATTTACATATTTTTAAAATATTGCTCTTGTTCAGTTTTTATTTTTTAATTTTTTGGAAAAATTCGACACGTAATATTTATATCTAACCGCTGTAAAAATATCGTACTTTTTTGTCTCCTGCTTGGTAATTAAACCGTTGATTTAAAAATTATTTTTCATATGCCTATAATGTAAAATTAGTTTTGCTTCTACGGAAAATTTTTAAATTTTGATGTAATACACTGTAATATACTGTTGAACAAGTGCGACAATTAATTAAAAACTGTTATCTGTTTCGTCAAATTCTCGTTATTACCTGGTACTGTATCCGGTAAATTATCCTCTGTCCCCATTTCTCTAGCAATTGAATCAAATTCTCGTAATCCTCCTGGTCTTGCACCCCACATAATTAAGGATAACCATATTGACATGCCATATCCAGCCGGTGCAATTATATCCCAACCACATCCATATCCTAAACGCTTGTACTCAGAATCTTGTGATCCTTGACGTTGTATTAAAATTATGGGTACTGGCTGCATAATATTTTCAAACTGGCATGGTTTTCCTGGCACTATAACATGTTGAGCTCTCAGAGAACAATATTCATGTGTAGTCAACATTTCAGAAGATATACGATTTCTTAATTTATGGCTCCACAAGGCTGAAGAACTAAGCTCGGGTTGAATGTCCATTAGAAGATCATTAGGTGGTTCATGCAAGGTATTTTGTTTAATTTCACGAACGGCTTTCGACCTTTTTTGGGGTCTATGTATACGAGGATCCTCAATATTTAAGCCCAATACCATGTTTGATAATAATTCGGCAGGAGATGTAATGAAATCTTGGCATTTGGTCCAAAACTGCTTTTGCCTTGCATGATAGTTGAGAAATTTAGGATCATATTCTTGAGCCTGCTGTACCCATGACATTTCCTTGTCCAATTCTTTGGTCAAAAATTTCACTTTGAATGCTTGATTTAGTATGCTTTGCGCTAAAGGTCCTGTTAATCTAAATCTATTTAACGTATTTTTAAGCTCTATAAGTTCCACAGAACCAGTTATATTCTTATATTTGTGTATATTTTGGCGCGCTGTAGAATTGGTTATAAATTGTAAACGGGTTTGTTTTTTTACTGAAATTTTTCCTTTAGTTTTATCAGTCTTAGTTTGCTGTTTATATAAGTCGTGGTCTTTTTTAGACAAGTCTTCGTGCTGTTTATTGGCAGCTTCAAAACCTAGCTTACAACTTTTTTGAGGCATTAAATCGAAGACCTTAATTATTTCTTCTAAAATTATGTTATATGCTCCTGGATGTATCCATAACCATAAAGTTCTTTTTGCTTTATTTTCTTCAAATTGCCACAAAAATTTTACCCTACCGAGCGCATTGAAAGGATATTTTCCTTCTTTAAATAGATCAATACAACCCTCACGCCGACCGTTAAGGTAGGTTTTTGCTGTCAATGACAAGCCACATTCTTTACTAGTAAGTTTTTCGAAACCGTGCGATAACTCCTGCACATGTCCTTTAATCTCTAAACACGCATAAAAGGAAATATCTTGTAGGAGACAGTGTTCAGCGGTGGCTCTATAGCAGGCTCTGTAAGTTTTATCACAACTGGCATAGGGGAGTTTGTAGCCCCACTTTTCTATCATGTGAAAACGTTTGGCATGCCAAATATGTGTTTCAAGCCATTGAAATTTTCTTTGTCTTCTTAAGTAATCCTTGAGCAAGTTTTGAGGTCTTCTTCTGTGTTTGCGAGAAGGTCTTTTGGTGGCTTGTGGTTTGCCAGATTTAGACATTTGATGTATGTGGGCAGTCCTGTACTTGCGCGGCAATCTTTTAGGATGATGAGACATGGCCCGACGTCTCATATGCTTAGGCAATGTCTGAAATACTAGTTTATTTGAATTACTCTGCTTGTTGGCACTCACCAACTCCTTTAATTCCTTCAAAGCTGAAGCCGCATATTTAAAGGTGGGCATATGAGTACCCAGAACTACTGGCCCTCCTAAAGTGGAATCATATTCTAGCTTCTTTGACACCATTTCAGTATAGTTTTTAATTAATAAATTAAAAGAAAAAAAAAAGAACGCGTTTTCAAAAATCACATTGTATGAAAATCTTGTTATAAGAAACTTTCACATTCACTTTGTGCTGATAGCATTGTGTTATAAAATAGTTACCAGACCGCTAAATGTTAGCCTAGGCAATCAGGGTTGTCAATATCCGAATAACCGATTGTCCATGGTCCATCCAGTAGGTCTGCGCAAGGGGCCAGATGTTTTTTTTTGTTTATTCCTAAACGATGTCAAAAGTTGTTTACATTTTGCTTTTACATTTATATTTTGGTTAACGTTGTATCCGTGTCGGAAATGAAGTTAACTTATTCTAACATGTGGTCTTCACCTGAGATAACATCTGATATAATATGTGAGAGAACGTCGACAGAATGAGAGAGCACATTTCTTCATGTTAATCTTAACAGTACGTTTACATTTGACAGTACTGGCAAGACAGTAAGCAAATACATATTAGTTGCCAAAAACACTACTTGCTGTCTTCGTGACGTAGGCGTCCAGACAGTAGTTAAGACAGTTCACTTTTAAAAAAATGTCTAACGTGAAAGTCGCAGTGCAAGTTCTAGTTAAACGTGTTTTATATGAACTTAACAAATTAAAAATAGCAATTAACAACTATTTTTTGTGAATATAGATAACCCTTAAGTAAAATATGCAAAACCAAAACATAATTTATTAATTTTCTTTTAATTGTTGATTTTTTTTTTATTTTTGCGAACAAAACTTCAAATTACTGTCAGCAAATGTCAAATCACTGTCCATTTTACTGTCTGAAAAATTTGCTAGACAGTAGACAAGACAGTTGGAAAAGTGTACATGTATTAGTGAAAAAGTTTGCATGTATTGCAACTGTCTTGCCAGTACTGGCAAATGTAAACACCGTGTAAACAAGGGGAACATGTTTATAAGATTTAATAATTTACTTATTTTCGTACAGTAAACTTGTGTCGTTTTTATATTTTTGGTGTTTTTTTTTTTTTTGTTTGAGTGTTTAATATTGTTGTTTAGGCACTTTTCACAAGATTTCCACCATTTATACTAAAAAAAATTAAACATTTTCATGATAGCGTCTTATTATTGTTTAATATGAATGTATGTATGTGTATTTTTGACAACTTATCTTATAAGATTTTTTCATAGCAATTGTCTTATAACATTTATTATAATATTATTACTAACACTATTTGAGAGTCCACACGTAATATAATACTCTCTGCGATTGAACTTGAAGTTTGCTGATATAAAAATCTTATATCTTATCTCAGGTGGAGAGCCTGTGTAACAATTCATTATGAAAGAGTCACCACTGACTCAAAATCTAGCTCGTTTTCCTTAAAAAGTTTCATTTGATTTTTCTACAGAGTGTCCTCAGAACAAGTCAGTACTCACTCACTCTGCTGTTGGAAGTCCAATGCATTGCATCAGCTTTGCTCACTCACTCTCCTGTTGTTAGCCAAACTCTAGTTCAACACTTATCGAGAAGAAGTGAGTTGTTCAAAAACAACTCACTAATATCTGCATAACTTTTGAGTTAGCAAAAAGTTAGTTCAATACCCCAACAAACACGGAGGTTTAATATCAAAATGAAAAGGATTTTAAATTAACCTTTTCTAAAACGACAAACGTTTGATAACGACTTGAAAGCCATAGCATTCTCAACAAAAAAGGGAAACTTTTTTTAAATTGAAAAATGCATTTATTTGCAACTTGTTTTCAAACGTTATTTTCAAAGATTTAAATACAATGTGGATTTTAATACAATGTGGAACATAAATGAAAAGTATTTTCTTTAATTTAAATTCATTATTTATTTAAATAAACTGTGAGCTTTACATTCGGCACCATAGCTAAAAGATGAATTAGTGTTCTTTCCTTCCTCTAATTCTTGCAAAGATGAAATACTTGGCTCCTTCTTGTTTTGAGGATTTTCATGACTTAAAACTGCGAGCGTCCAACAAATTAATAATTTCTTCATTTCCCGTTTTATTTTTATTAACATTCTTACACTTTGTAATTAATTTTTTACTCACAAATATATTTAATATTTTTTAGCAACAAATTAAGATTTTGTAAAGCTTAATTCACTTCACGTAATATGTAACTATTCCTTAATTGTGCAACACATTTAACTTTAATCAACATTTTTTAATGTTTACATTTATTTTTTGCTTCAATGCTGTTAAGTTTTTTTTTTTTTTGATAACAATTTAATATTAAATTGATAAAACATTATCAATTTGAATTCAAATGTTAAACTCAAACAGTTGGAAAAGGCTTGAAAATTGCGTTTGATGTCAAATGATAAAGTAATTTCATATCAAAGGTTTGACTTGGTGTTTGTTGGGACAGTCATACAAAAAACAATTGAGTCACAACTGTATCATTAATGAGTTAGTTTAGAAGTCAGTTGTAAATAAGTTAGCAAGAAGTCAACCATATCTTGAACCAGCTAATAAAAACCCGACCGGTTAGGTTTTTTGCCACACATTCATGCATACAAAACACGTTTTTCCTTTTGTTTTCTATATGTAGTAGTAAGTTTTTGACAACCGCGAAGAATTTTACATAAACAAAATGCCTGATGTTTTTTCTATCGTTGTAGCGATAAGAATACCTATTGGATAGGCCTTGCGATTGTCTATGCATGTTTTGATTTAAGTGGAGAACAGAATAGTCGCTGTAGTACAACGTTACGAATAGCGCTGGAAGCTGTGAAAAGTTAAAAACGACAGTTTGAAAGGAGTGTCAACAGAATAAGTAGTTGTAGTAGTCGTTGCAGTTGAAGTTGAAGCTCAAAGTTCAAAATTTTAAACTTTGTCGCGCTACAGATCGTTTGTCACCTTCAGCTACTACTACAACTACTTTATTCTGTTCCAGGCCTTACGTTGCAACTTTATCTTAAAACCAAGGCGAGTTCACAAGAAGGTGGGGTCAAGTCAACATATGGTAATTTTTATGGTAGTCGATTGGTCAAAAGTTCGTAAATGTTCGTAAACCATCGTCTAGCCTTGCAATTTTTGTTGCAGCAATTCTTGAGTTTATTGGTGAGCGGGGCACTGATTACTATACAGTTATGTAAAAAATGAAGTATAGGCCGTGTCAGATACAACTTTGTTGCTTTGCGTGACATTTCTACCTTTGGCAGAAAAACGCAAAGCAAAAGGTGTATGACACAATGGAAACTTTGACAACACTCACGCATTATTTGTTTACTTAAAAAAGCGGTTGGTAATTTGTACATTTAATTATTTGTTATAAAAATAAAAGTTAAAAATTTAATTGGACGGTTTTTTGGAATTGAATTTGGCAAAAAAATTAAAAACAAAAGAATATTATACTAGCCAATTGTTAAAGCGCGCAAAAAGATGAGAGTTGGCTAACTTTTAGCTTCGCTCCGCTTTGAAAGTACTTTATGTGACATGTTTCGTATAAGTATGTATATTTTATCTTAGATGTCAAAGCGAATCGGTAACGCAACGCGAAGCAAAAGTTTTATCTGACATGGCCTTATGAAAAAGGCCCAAATCAGTTGCGAGGGCAGCTTTCGAAGAAAAAGAAAGGATGCGTTTTTTGGTAGTGAACTGGCAAAGTGTAAAAACAGGCCATACAATCAACACAAATTACGTGATCAAAACAATAATATCAAAAATAATAGCATTAGTTCAACAAACGTTTTATTTAGTTCAAAAATTGTATTTAGTAATATTGTTTTGTTTCATAATGTTATTTACTTACTTAAATATTATTTACTAATGTTGCGATAAAATTAAAAGTTAATTTTTACAACAGTTTTGCAAATAAATCTTAACTAAATAAATTTGTGTTCATTGTGTTGCGGCATAAAAGATGGTTCAAAAAGAAATGAAAAAGGGCAGCTTTCTAAGAAAGAGACAAACAATCTTCCGTCTCGTGACATATCTGTGTGTAATCTGTGGATAGAATTCCGTGTGAATGAATCGTACGATTATGTAGGATAGTGAATACCGGCCTTTACTTAGTTAAATATTATTTACTAGTGTTGCGGTAAACTTAAAAGTTAAGTTTTACAACAGTTTTGCAAATAAATCTTAACTAAATAAATTGGTGCAAAAAAAAAATTGAAAAAGGGCAGCTTTCTAAGAAAGAGAAGAAAAATTAAAAATCTTCCGTCTCGTGACATATCTGTGTAGTAATCTGTGAGCGGAATGAGAAGCTTGAGAAGTGGTACTCAGTTTCAGTTTGTTTTGTAATTCTCACACTGTTTATACAAAATATAAAAAGGAGAAGAGGAGAGACAATATGAAAATACAAAAACTGCAAAACTATAATTTCAAAATCTGGACACTGATGCAATTTCAATGCAGAATTTTAAAAAATTGCAAGTTTGGACGATGAATAAGATTAAATTTAAAGTCAAGATATAAATTTGAAAGGTTATAAATTGATATATTATCTATAATTATAGAAATTATGAGAGTTTGCCATGAAAAACTGTTAGAAATTAAATTAAAAATAAGAAACTACATTCCGCAATGTTCACAAAATGTTCCAAATAGAGATATTTTGAGGCAGTAATGATATTAATGATAAGAAATATAAATTTGCATATTAAAAAAAAAACATGAAACAAGACTGTACTCATTTGAATAAATCTTAAGATATACATACATAAGAGAATATTTGAAAAATTACACATATCACAGGCTTGTTAATAAAAAATAAATTAAAAATCAACAACGTATAACAGACGTTACACCTTCGTATCCTAATGGTGCGTCATTCTTGAGCTATTTTCTCATAAGCCCTAATTACCATAAGCCATAATTACGGTATTCGATATCCATTTATATTGTATTGTAATTTCGATCAATATCGAATGTCGCAATTTGGACCATAAGCTTGTAAATGTGCAGATCACTTCCTAATAGGAAGATGTATTGGAAAAAATTACTAGAATACAACTAAAACTGGTTCTAGACGAAAAGATTATTATTATTATTATTTTTTTTTTAATGCATACGATTGTAATACATGTGTGTATATTTTCTTTTATTTACACTGATGTTCGTTCTGTGCTGGTACATCATCACCTCAGAATTGTTTTGGTCCAGTAGCCATTTTTGAAAAAAAGGTATGGAATATATATATCGTCGCCTTAAATGCAAACGAACGTAACCACACAAAAATTTAAAATAGAGTTTTTACCCATAGAAAGATAATCTGCGAAAACTTTACGCATACACTCTTGATATATTGCTATTTCTTTTTAAATAACAGGATTACGTTGCTGTGCACTTCAGACATTTCATATATATATATATTTAAAATTTCAATTCTCAAATTCTCAAGAGTAAAATTTTTTGACCCCTAGGATAAAAAAATGACTAGTTTATTAAAGAAATTCAAGCCCCAGGAAAACTTTACTAATATTGAGCTTGTCATATTTTTTGCTTCTCCTGTAAAAAAATTTGAAATGTAGTTACATATGTCCGTTTGCATTTAAGGTGACGATATGTAATATGTCTCGTATTATATTTCATTCAGTATCGACTTTGCTTTACGACCACAATTTTAAAATTTTATGAATATTGCATTTGCCCTTATTGCACAAAAAAAAAATAAAATTAATACAAAATTAAATTAATAGAAAATCAAAAGAAAAATTACACACATCTTACACATGGGCTACACATGGCTTGGCAGCACTGATTTCTGTGTATAGCATGACGCCGTTTAATTTATATCATTGCTCCTTTGTTTTCTTATAAAAAATTTGGCTTGCTTATTAGTGTTATAAAATAAATTCGGTTATGAAAACCGATTACATGATTATTTAACCGAACCTTATAATTTTGTTTCGTGTTTTGTCAAAAGTTATTTCATTCTTAACACGATTTTTTGTCTTTTCTTACAGTTTAAAACCGATTCATTAACATGGATTAATATGGCATTTGTATTTTTTCATGCTAAATAAAAAAAAAAAATACCTTTAAGAGTCATCATAACACAGACATTGAATCATAAAATACTAAATACATAAATAATCGGTTGTTTTTCTTACAACTCTATTTTGTGGCGTCAAGAGAAAAATAGTTTTTGTGAAGTTTTTACATATATTAAATAAATTTTCCATTAAATAAATAATAATACACAATAAATTACTTAAATTATAAAACAAAATGCCTCATACAGAAATGTTTAATTTGTTTATATTGTTTGTTTAATACAAAAGAAAAAAATTCGGAAGTCAAAAAAAAATAAATCGAAGCCATTCTTGTTTGAGTAAAAAAAAGAAAATTTAATCAACATGGTGGTTAAATGCCTCCTATGCTTAGAATATCCAACGATACCGGGTCCAAAATTTGTAGAAATATTTGGAGAGGAAGGCTTACGTCTAGATATAAGTGCGATTATTAATAAACATTTTTGGTTAAAGGTAAGCGTACAGTTTTCCCCATTAATGAAAGCATTTTGATTTTTCTGTATCTAGACAAACAGGGACTGTAATGATTTGCAACAAATTTGCATAACATGTTGGGAAGTGGTAAGAGATTTCCACATACTCTATCAAAGAGTAGAGGAAGTTCATAAACATATAGGAGTCAAGACTATAGAATTGGACGATCCAATACCTCAGGATGTTATGCTCAAATCCGAAGATGATCCCTCTATGGCGCAAGATCCCATTATGGGAGATAACACAATGGGTGAATCCATATTTGACCCAGAAGTGAAAGTTGAAGTTAACGATTTGGATTTGTTGCCACAAATAGAAATATTAGAGACTGCCAATGTCTCCGAAAGAAGTGCGCGGTTAAATCGGCGTGGACGAACAGCAGCAAGGGAACAAAGTCCAAAGGTCTCAACGAAGCGTATCAAAAGAGAACAATCTCCTGCGGCTGATACAACTTTAGAAGTTTTTGCATCAAATGAAAATCTGGCTAGTGATGAATTGAATGCTTCTGGTTCCTTAGAAGAGATTAACAGCACATTATTGGCAAACTCTTTTGATAAAGAGGAAGGCGGCATTAAAAGGAGAGGGAGACCTCGAAAAGCGGATGTAGAAAAGATTAAACCAATTACAACGCGCATTAAACGTTCAAAAAAACAACAAACACAAACACCGCAAACCACCATTAAAGATGAAAAGGACGTGGAAGATAAGCCTTCGTGTTCAACTGCACAACAGGGTTCCGCTGAAACAGCAGAGCCAAAAATTAAAACTGAGAATTCCACAGAAGAACAAAGTATCAATGATATCGTCAATGCACCGGAACATTTCGATGACGATGACGCCTATGCACAAGATGACTACGATGAGGATAACGATTACACCAAGGACTCGGATACATCATCCAACTCGGAATCAGAAGCCGAAGATACTGATGGCTCTGACTGGGTCGAAAATAAAAAGAAGAAGGAAAAGTTTGCTGTTATTATGAAAAAGGAACGCAATGTTCCTAAAAAATATAAAAAAAGAGAGAAACCTTTGGTGGAACCAAAACGAATGAGCCGCGAAGAAATTGAGGCCCGTCAAGCCCAACAAGCCGAATATGATTCCATTATAACAAAATTTTTTGAAAAAATACGTTGTCCCAAATGTGAACTATTGGTACACACATTTGGTGAAATGCGTGCGCATTTCCGTTTGGATCACAATGATGATCATGGTTTTGTAGAATGTTGTGGTCGCCGATTTGCTACTCGTAAATTTCTGGCCGAACACATATTGGTTCACTACAATCCCGAACATTTTAAATGTAAAACGTGTGATAAGGTCTGTCGTGATTCTACGCAATTGGAGAGTCATGAACTAACACATTTACCCAATCCACCTCCATCAAAATACAAAAAAACGTTCCAGTGTGAAAAATGCTCAAAAACTTTTTCATCCAAAGCTTCGTTTGAGCATCACATGGTGGCTAAACATGTACCACGAGAAGAATTCAAATTTGAATGTCCTGAATGTAAAAAAAAGTGAGTAGAATTTTCAATTATTATTTTTAATATGATTAAGGTTCCTTAGAGTAACTTCGTTAAACTGGCTCTAACATAAAGAATTCCCTACCTTAAGTGGCCTATTAAAATATATGTATATTAAAATATATGTATATTAAAATATATGTATTAACATTATATATTAAAAAAAGATACATATATGATGATTTAGAAAATTATTTATTAACTGTTGTATTAATTAATGTCAATTAAATTTAGTATTAAGTTTTTAATTTTATAAAACACTCGAAAGAGTTCAACATTTTGTTAATGATTGGAATTCATATACATTTTTTAGCTCTAACGTTACAATTTAAAATTTCAAAGTAAACAAGTCTTTGATATTTTTTAAATATGTACATATGTTTTAAATTTCTGTTATCACCACTGTTACCATTTTGGCACAATTTTCTGCCAGATTTAGCAGACTGAGTTGGGAAATTGCAAATTTTTTTTTTTTAATATGCTAACTGCTTTTCCGCATATTTCCTTGTCCAAAAGCAGATTTTTAGCATATTTTTATTTTTAGAAAAGCGGAATTTTTTAGCATTTTTTTTAATAAAAGTTTTTATGAAATATATGAATTAAAATTCATTTAACTTAGCTAATTTGTAGCATATTTTTTTTTTAATAAAAATTCAGAAAAGTTATTTATGTAAGAATTTAGCAAATTTATAATATTAAAAGTTTTATGGTTTAATGTTGGCAGATTTATAGCATATTTTTCATTTTACGATTTAGCAGATTTTAGCAGATTATTTTAAGCTATGGCTTATTCTTATTAAACAGTCACGGCAAAACCTGTTATCACCTGTTTTACAACGTTTCTTAAATACACAATCAACAATTATTTATATTATCGTTTTTGTATATATAAAAATGAATCGTAGTTTGCTCGGAGCCTTTAATCTTAAAAACTTCTTTCTTACCCGAGTTTGTTCGTAATTGCTTTATTGTTTAGGAAAAAAGAAAAGTAAACTTTTTTAAGATTTCTGTTTATCTGGAGAACGGCAACAGCTAAAGTTTCCAAATTTGAAAGAAAAAGCTTGGTTATTAATACACAACATCTTATAAAAAGTGAACTGGATTATAGAAGTAGCACAAAATATAACTTTATACCTGGAGAATGGTAAGAGAGAATTGTTCAAACTGAGTCCAAAAAGCTTGGTTATTAATGAAAATAGTGACGGTTTTGAAGAAGTGAGCAATCACCATATACGAAGACATTATGAATTTCTGTATATCTGGAGAATGAACTACATACTTCATTGCCAATACACAATCTGTATTTCTGAATTACACATCATTAGCCACAAAGTGAGCTGTATTGACAACAACCATACACTCTTAAAATTTATTTTTATTACATATACATAAATAAATGGATAAATAAATAAATATATATCTGGGAATTATTCACGGGGTAGCAAAACGAACCGGGCCAAGCTAGGTAGTATACATATTTTATCTTAATGTTCGTAAATATGTGATCATAATAATGGGTACACATTAATATTTCCTTCTTAAAAAAACAAATCATTTTTATGAAATTGAAAAACAAAAAATAGCAAACATGTATTCCTTGGATCAAATTAATTCAAAACTATTACTAATACTATAACATAAATAGTAAAAAAAAAATTAGATACTTTTTTAACTTAAAGCACTTCATTTGTTGATCACAATAAAAGGTACATTTCAATGATAGTTAAATTTATTTTTCCCTTTTATTTAATTTGAATTGGAAGATGATTCATTGAACACATTCGGAAGATAAAAATGGTTAATATTTTTATTTTTTATAAACTTTACAAATTTTCTTTTAAATAAAGCGTGATCCATTTCGAGGTTCCCTACTTTTTTAAAGAAAAAAAAAAAAAAACACAAAATTCAAATTTAATGGGGAATGTTTATTATCATTTGAAAGAACATTCTTTGGCATTTATTTTTTGAAGATTATGTCTATCAAATGTTGGCCGTTGCTACGTCGTAGATGGTCCATCCGTTGAGTCCAATTTTCGATGACTCGTTCGAGCATTTCGACTGGTAACTGGCAAATGAAACCTCCTTTCCATTATGAAATGACAAACAATACTAAACAAAAATAACCTGACAGCATCACACGACTCACACGTGTTCTGTCAAAAAAGGCATTTGAAAAAAGTATCTCTACTTGAATCACCCATTACAATATAATTTTGTTGTCTTATTGTCATTTGTAAGTGGGTAAAATAATTGAAGTCATTAATAAAATAATGATCTTTGAATTTTTGTCGTAGTTGCTTAGTCTGAAGTCTTTCGCATTAAGTAGACATGGTTGTACTTCACCGACATAGTTGATTTGCTCGCATAAATATTCAGGAGCGTTACCATGTTTAATTTAATGTCTAAAACAAAGAGTAAGTCATTGTTCGATATATAACCATTTATTTATTTATTAATTCATATTGTAATACAAAGCCATTAAGGCCAAAAAACGTATTACATAGCAATACAATCCTGAGTTTAGTACTTAATCTAATCTATACAATATAGCTTATATAAATACATATATATATATTATATAAATACAAATTACAAAAATTTTTACTCCACCCATCAATTTAACTCGACTTATTGGCCCCCAGCCATAACAAATTATATAAAGTAGTATAAAAAAGAGATTCAGTTTAGAAGTTTTAATCCGGTACTTGTCACAACTCATATCGAACATTATGAAACAAGAAGCAAGTCTCAAGACAATTTAAAAGCTAATATGCAGAAAACGTAAAGACTTAAAAATTATTATCGCAAGAAATTTGAGAAATGCTTCATAAGCTTTAGGCGAAACACATTATTGGATTGCGAAAAGACACGCAATTCATGCCTTAAACAATTCCAACAGCGAGCAACCCTTACAATGAAAGACCTCTCAAACAAAGAACACCTGATCCTAGGTATTAGGATTTGCTTATTTCTGTTAGACCGCGAAAAAGTAAACTCCTTACATAACTGAACAGGTATACCACTTTTAATAATGCGATGAAATAGAAGAATATTACGGTACTTAACGAATTTATCAAAGTAGCAGCCTAAAAATTTTTTCTAAAATTCGGAAATACGTTCACGTCTACGTAAATTAAACACATACCGAGTCACAGCATTAACAACCCGCTCCAATATCTTTAGATTCATGGCAGTAGTCCCAGATACCAACTCAAGTCCATATAAGATCTGCGGCATAAGAAGTGCATGAGCTACCCTACATTTAACCCGAAACGGTAGAAAAATATTCGTGGAGTATATTTAAGGCTGAATTTTCGAAATCTAAGTTAAACTAGGTTGTATACATTACCAAGTTTGTATACAAAATTTTGACACAGCTTAGTTTTCATTAAAATATTAGTCTTTAATGAAATAATAAAAAAAATTACATTTTGCCAGAAAAATCCGAGTTTCAGACTACGTTCAACTAAGTTTAAATTTAATACACATCTCAAAAACCCGACCTAAGTGTATAAAGCATAGGTCTTATTGATGTTTGTATATCTGTTGCAATTTAAAGTAGTCCGCACAGATTTATTTTGTAATTTTTGTAATCAAATTCAAAATGAGGCTTTATTGCCACTTTATTTCTAATTCTTTTGAAAAAACCAATTTTTTTGCATATGTATTCAATGTGATCTTTAAATTTCATTTCTCGGTCTATAATAAATCCAAGATATTGTATATTTTCAACTCTATAACTTCATCGTTAATTTTGAAGGTTGTTTTGCTATTCATATTCATTTCATATTCATATTTATTTCATTTAATTTTAATTTGTTCATTTTTAACCAGGTGTTGACATTATTTATTTATTTAATTGTTTCTTTGTAATACAATATCAAGTATCTCTAGACATTCTTCTTTTGTGGACCCTTCTGTGTATATTAGTGTATCGTCAGCATATAAAACAACTTCAAATTTATTTAGTATATTTGGCATATCATGAATGTATATAATAAAAAGTAGCGGCTTTCACCCTTGTGTAGTAAAGTACTCTCGTAGACCTTGGTTAATCTTTTTTTCCTATGCTAATCCCACGAAGCTCTTCGCTTGACTGCATGAGACCAAAGTATCTAACGGGAATCGAACACACAATCTCGGCACAGATAGACTAGCTCACTATCAGCTAGCCTACCGGAGCAGCCTTATTAATGTACTTAACGCACTAACATTTACAAGACCACAACAACAAAATATCTTTTTCACCATTTGTATTAAGTGTACAACTCTATTATTTAATACAATTTTATACTACAAAGCGTGAGTGTCGTTTTCGTATGTATTATAAATTAATGAACGTGCTGAGTGAGAGAAAGAGACAAAAAGAGCTTTGTCCACTGTTTTATTCTGATATATTCAACACACGTGTTTACTACAGCTTTTTGTGGGATTTTTCAACCACAGTGTAATAAATTTTAGTCTAATACATTTTTTTTGCTGCAGTGTTGTAAATGTTAGTACTTTAACTACATTAATAAGTTTAACAAGATCTTCAAGGGACTTCACAATCGACGGTCAAAACCGCTAATGTATTAAACTTTTATTTACTTCGCTGTAGTTGAAAAATCACACAAAAACGTTTATTAAACAAGTGCGTTAAATCTACCGGAATAAAGCAGTTGGCGAAACTCTTTCTCCCTCTTTATTCCTCTCAACAAATTTATTAATTTACAATACATACGAAAAAGACACTCACGCTTTTTAGTATAAAATCGTATTAATTAAAACAGAGTTGTACACTTAACACAAAGGGTGAAAACCGCTAGAAAGGCACCCAATATTGATCCCTATGGTACACCGAGTTCATTAATAATTGCATCGGATTTTATTCCATTAACTTTAGTTATTTGCTTTCTGTCCTTCATATATGATTCAAACCATCTGAGCTTTCTGCCTTGGATGCTGTTCTTATATAATTTCTATATAAATATTTTTCTGTTGATAGTTTCAAACGCTCTTATAAAGTCTAAAAATATAGCCATGATTTTCCCAGTCTTATATATGTTTTTCCACCGATTTATAATAAAATTCACAGCAGTTTCGCCCGAAAAATGTTTTCTAAAACCAGATTTATATTTTGAAAATAAATTATTCTTCTCCATATATTTTTCCAGCTGTTCTTTTAAAATTTGTTCTTATACTTTTTCGCATGTTCTTAAAATATTTATGGGACGATATTTTATTTTATTTGTTTTATTTTTATTTATTTATTTATAACATGTAATTTAAAGCCTCCATGGCCAATATAAAAATATTACATACCATTAAAAAAATACCTAAGATTTTAAAACTACATAATACTCAATATAATACAAAAACAAAATTTTAAATAAATGCCAGTCTATTAAAAATAAAAACATCCCTACCATTTTAAACATTAAAAATTTAATTAAAGAAAAGTAAAGTAACGGTCCCATTCAGTACAGAAAATATGACAAATCTTAGTGCACCCACACTCGTATACATCCCTAATAAGCATAATTACCAATATGGATGTCTATATACTAGCAAGATAGTTCCTGAATGCAAAAATCATACAGTCAAAAAAAAAAACGCAAGATTTTTAAACGAAAAACATTATTAGAGTGGGAAAAGATACGCAATTCAAAAGATAGTTGATTCCACCACCTCGCAATCCTAACCCTAAAAGATCTTTCAAACTAGGTAGAAGAAATTCTAGGAATCAAAAGTTGTGGGTTCCTATTCGAACGTGAGAAAATAAAAGAATTAAATAAGGGTAGTGGTCTTCTATCTCTTATAACTTTATAGAAAAACGCTAAACTACGATATTTAATTAGGTCCACAAAAGTTAAGCCAAAAAATCCTTAAAAAAAAGAGAAATATGATCTCCACGCTTAATACTATAAACAAAACGTACGACCACGTTAATCAAGCGATTAATTCTTTTCAAGTGCATCGCACATGTGCCAGAATAAACCTCAAACCCATAAAAAATTTAATTCGCCGAATAACATTTTTAGCTTTATTTCGAAGTTTACAAAACGTTTTCCAGTTAGCTACAGAACGATCCAACGTATACGCCCGAAAAGCCAGTTCTCTAAGAGAACAAGCAAATATTATTCTTTTATCATTCATCCAAACATCCTTACAATAGCGAACTCGTTTCCTTACAATCGGAACATACTCAAAGAGCAATCTAAAAGCTGAACTAAGAAAAACACATTAATGATCAGAATCACCAAGATAAAATTGCGAAAAATCTAAAATCACGATATTCATAATATTCAACAAGACGATCAGCTCTAACACTAAAAGAAGAAAAAATCAATTCATGATGTGAAATAGAAGAACATTACATTTGATCAGATAAAGAAACCAAAGAAATATCACTGACTAACCAAAAATCAATTAATGAAGTGGATCCATGAGCAACATCCAAATGAGAAGGTCGAGAATTATGAACAATTGATAAATTACACCTTAAACATAAAGAGCGCATAGCATTTGACTTATTAAGATCAAACATGTTACAATTAAAGTCGCCAACAATCACTAAATTACTACAAGCAGAAAAAAAATCATTATGTAAATTTTCAAACGAAAAAAAGTCACCCTGAGGTAGGTATACAACTCCAAAAACAATTGCGATACTATCAAAACGAAGTTCAATAAATAAAGATTCGCAAACTCCCAATTCAGAAAGCTGAAATACTTTCTTAAACTTAATACCCCTGGAAACATAAATGCCAACACCTCCTCCTCTCGCAACCAAACGATCATTCCTACAAAATTTAAACCCAGGAATCTCAATAGAACGATTCGAAATATAAGGTTTCAACCAGGTTTCAGAAACAGCAAACACGTCACTTACAATAGACCTCAATTCATCGATTTTCGAATAATTACCGGAAGGTCTAATGCTCTGGCAATTTAAATGAGCAGCATTGAAATTCCTAACGTAGGGTCGTAACGAATTTTCCATATAACATCTGTTACTGACTGATGGACCAACATCATGGTCAAAAGACATTAAAGTTAAACAAATAATTAGTGGCAGGGAGCAAATGATTCCAATAAACAGGATGTAAATTAATTTTGAACAACATTTCAATATTAATATAAAAATGATATAAATATAAATTCATTAACTGTATACAGCTAATCAATAAGAAAGAGATTGATGAAAAAGCAAAAATAGAAACAAGTTAAAAAAATCAAAATAATCTTATAAATATGGGTTAGGTATAAAATAATAATAAAATAAAATAAAATAAAATGAAAAATAAAAAAGCATTCTCAGATGACAATACAAATGTAATGAAAATTGTGTATATGAAATTATCCGAAAGAACGCAAAGTAAATTGAGTAAAAATGTAAACAACTGTACTGTCATTTGAAAAACTAAAAAAAAAAAGATAAACTATACTTATACATCCGTATTAAGCAGAGAAACACATTCAGCCATATTGTACACCACATCACTACCATCAGCCATAGTCAATTTAACTTTTAACCTGTCACCATTCTGAATTTATTAATTAACTTTTTGTGAAGCAGCTTTCTACAAATGGCATTCAGTTTACTAGCAGCAGGTCCAAAGTGATCATTCAAATAGATTCTCAAATCAATATTTCCTTCCACAATATCTCGTACCTTTATGGAACGAGTTCTAAAATATGCAGCCATTATACTGTCACGAAGGAAAACGCAATTGAATTTGACAAGAATAGACTTCCGATTATTAATGTAACAAACATGATGTATATTATTAGCTGATACTGATATATTATAATACGAAGCAATTTTCTTAATCGGGTCAATAAGGTTTCCAATTCCAGCGGGCAGACCATTAACAACAATATCAGCTCGATTCAGGCGGCGATGTAAAATATTATTCTCCTCTTCTAATGCAGAGATTTTAGCAGAGGCAGAGGCATCAACATGTTTAATGAGCTTGTTGCAGTCAATTACCTCAGATTTCATCTCCCTACAGCAAGAAGCAATATCCGACCTCAAGCCATCCACAGAATCAGCAAGCGCTTGCTTAATGCAGCACTGCTCATTGTCGGCCTTAGTAATAAAATGATCAATTTTGTTATTGAGAGCACTTATGATGTTCTTCGTCGATGTTTGCTCCTTATCAACTTTTTTAATAAAATTGTCAATTAAGCTTTTAAGGGCATTTATATCATCCTTGACGGAGTTATCAATTCTGGACGGAGGACATTTTTTACAGCTTGAACAAGTATACGAAAAATGTTTATTCCCTTTAAGAGCGGCAAAGTCTTTGTCCGATACCCCAGAACATGAAACATGCAGCCATAACATACAGCTACGGCATTGTATGCTGGCTTGGGTTTTGCTAATATTATCAGCACAGCCTCTACATTTAAAAGTATTTGAAGACGGCATAGTTACATCAAAAAATAAGAAAATGGCGACAAGCTTTCAACCAACAGCAGCAGCAACAACAAACATCAAAAAAAAACCAGCAAAAAACACTATTTCTTTTTGCACAAATTTAGCAATACGCCGTAGATTCTCAGCAAAATATTCACCCGAAAATATAAATTAAATCAAAAATTTTAATTTACATATTATTACTTTGCCACTTTTTCAACTGAGGTAGCCATAGTTTCCATCTTGTTTTCGAGGAAATGTCCTGTTTCTAATGATTAATTTACAATTTAAAGTAAAATTTTTCCAATTATATGTATGTAAATAATGTAGAAAAATTTTTGTTGATATATTACAGTACTCAGGTTTGTTTTTTAATTTTATCACCTTATTTCTAAGTTCTAAAATTGTTATTGCACTGAATTTGCATCTTTGGTTAGCCATATTCATTTGATTGGTATATTGCACATCTTCAATTTAGTCCGTTATTATTTTAATACTACCCACAAAATATTTGTTAAAATTATTAGCTATTTTAATATATCTCTAAATTCAATGTTGTTAAATATCACAGATTTTATCACATTTTAATTTTTCCTTGTCACTGAGTCTTTTATCTCTCTCCACATTTGTTGTTGGTCCTTTGCATTATTTAATTGATTGTCAATGCATTTTTTTTGCATTTTTCATTTTTTCAATATTAACCTTGCACAGATTTCTAACAGCCGTATTCATAACAAAAAGTTAGCCACAGTTTGTACACTACGTACAACGAGCTGCTAAGTAGAATGCCGATTAAGCTTAGCAGCTTGTTAGCACAGAGTTTATTCATAACGAATTTTATCCGTCTGCTAACTTTTAATAAATCAACTCTGAATAATAATGATGCCACATTATAGTGCTCAAAAATGCAACACGTTTTGCATTAATCATCGCTGGTTTTGTCATTTCATTTCATAATGAAATGAACACACTCGTGTAAAAAATATATGAAGAACTATAATTTTTTTTAATTTTGTTTTTCCTTTTTGCATTATTACAACTACAATTCGAATTGAAAAAAAACAGCCAATTGTAGGGGAATGTAAGAAAATATAAACACACTGTTTATTGCTGTGGCTTTGTTGAAGCTTTGATATTGTTATAAGTAAGACCCGGCTTTATTTGTATAATATTTTTAGTTTTTCTAAAGTATTTTGAAAAGGTTTCCTGACGAGCTGGCCTAAGCAACCAGCGAAATGCGCATAGAAACTAGCTTTCCCATAACAATAAATTTCAGTGTTTTCATTCAAAAATTGGGATTATTAGCACATCATTAATAAATGAATTAATTAATAAAAAATTTGTTATCTGAACAGGTTTTGTATATTTTTTCAAGACACAAGTAACGAAACAAAAGCATTCTCTATCATTTTATTTTATTTTTATTTTATTTCTCACAATACTATAACCTAGCCTTTAAAGGAAATAATCGGATACAAATTTTTACTAATAACACTGTGCAAGAAATTGACACTTTTTTTTCGTGACAAGCTGGGCACCTGGCGTTTTAACATAATTCGGGTACGCTGAATCCAATGGTGCCCGCGGTTTTTTAAGATTGGCTCTGGTTTTCGAGATATACCGTTATTTCGAAAATGGAGGAGGTTGCACAACATATGTTCGCATAACTCAAAAACGCTTTAGCTTATTGAAAAACTTAAAAAACCGAAATTCCGCAATAAAAAGCCATAAATTCCCAGAAGTCGCCCCTAGTGGTATATAATGTATGACCGACCTCAATTAATTTTTTGTCCTTAACATTTTCTCGAGACATACGTGCCCCTTATCTTCACTTCTTAAGGGGGCTCCCATACAAATATTGCGTTTTATGAAATTCTTAAATTAATTAAAATTTGTCGACTTTTGTGAATAAAATCAAAAGTTGCAAACAGATTTTAATCATTTATGGCTTGTTTTGTTTGCAACTTCGTTTTTAATATGTCTGCATAAAATTAGAAGCCAAGCTGCATTTTCCAATTTTTTTTATGAATTTTTAAAAAACAAAAATTTTGAAATTTTGTTAAAAAAATTATTTTTTTTACCAAAAATTTTATTGCGGAATTTCGGTTTTTTAAGTTTTTTCAATAAGCTAAAGCGTTTTTGAGTTATGCGAACATATGTTGCGCAACCTCTTCCATTTTCGAAATAACGGTATATCTCGAAAACCAGAGCCAATCTTAAAAAACCGCGGGCACCACTGGATTCAGCGTACCCTAATTATGTTAAAACGCTATGTGCCCGGCTTTTCTGTTTTTTCAACTAGCATAGTGTAATTATAAATAAATTAATATATGAACCTATGTATGTGTATATAAAAATTAAAGTGTGTAAAATCTCATATTTATCTACACATATGAATACATTTCCAATAGTTAAATCTATGCAGAAAAAATATAAAGCGGATATTTGTTAACTTTCAAAGTATAAATAAGCATTAATTTTATATTCATAAAGAAAATACTACACAACAAACTTCACGAATTAAATATTTAAATATCATGAATATAATAACTAACGCATATACGAACATATAAATATACAACAGTTATATAGAATAATGATTTCTTGAAAGTTCTAGAAAGAGTCTTTTTTTATATGTGTTAGCAGAAACATCAAAAGTTCTCAAAAAATTTGGCAACTTATTATAAGATCGTGCAACTCTTACATAATAAGAACGCTCCAATATGGCAGATAATTTCGGTATAATTAACTGTCTATTTCTCGTTGATCTACAAAAATCAAATAACTGAATCAAATATCCAGGAGTATGCAATCTATACGACTTATAAAAGTGGACAAGATTTCTAAAATTTATGAACTCTACAAATGGAAAACCTAAACATTTTAAAACAAAGGGTGATACATGCTGTCTTATCCTCAACGAGTAAAGATATCTCATAACTCGATTGAAAACCAATCTTAATTTCTTTAGAATATATCCAACTGTTCCAGTATACACCTCCAAGCCATATAAAAAAACTGGCATTATAAGCCCATGAACAATTTGTTTTTTAACAAAAGTTGGTAACATTAAATCTGTGTTGTACAATTTACGTAAAGTAAAGTTCGCTTTAGATATTATAAAATTAACATGACTTTCAAAAGATAATTTAGTATCAAAAATTACACCTAGACAATTAAGACGATCAACAAACTCAATATCATTACCACTAAGAGTAATAGAAAACTCGGAACTACTACACTTGCCAAACAACATTGCCTTAGTTTTACCAGTATTAACTAGAAAAGCATTATCTAATACCCAATAATCCAACAATTGAACTGTATAATTTAACACATTTTGCAATACATCAGAAAATTCAGGTGTACCTTTAAACAATAGCTGCACATCATCAGCAAAAGAAAATGGAAGACACAAATATTTTTTGAACGTTTCTTTTATGTAAGTGCTCTCAAATTAGTAATTTCACCTCACTATTTTGAAACCAATTTAAATTGAAAAATTTTTGCGTTTTACGTTTTCTAGAGAAGGTAAAAAACGTTTTCAATTTCACTTTCGTACGAATTTGGTTTCTGTGACAAACCTGAATTTATTTTTTTTTACGTTCATCTTGTTAGAATACTGATTGTAAAAAATGACTGAAAAGAGTATACACAAACAACTCGCTTTATCTTTCTGAAATAATGGTTTCGGCCAAAAAAGCCTATACTATAAGGGCTAAGAGGACGAAATTTGGCTCAGATATTTCTCATGCATTAGGAGTATTTAGAATTGAATATGAGCACAATCGGTCCATTATTCTACCTGTCCCGTACATTCTGATTAAATTAAGCTCCATACAAATCCATACAAATTGACTTTCAGAATAAGGGTTTTGCAACGCTAGTGACCATAAGAATATTTTAATATTTTTCATTTTATACAATTTTTTTTATTTTTCCCTAAACAAATCTCCTCCCGAAATAAGGCGTTTTTAATTAATACAGTAAAAAGAGAAGAGCTTTAATGCTTTATTTAATGCTGCCAATTAGCTCAATAGGTCCTTGATTTTACCTCGCCCACTTAATATTTATGAAAATAATTATCATTTTTGTCCGCTTTTGCATTGACATGACTGAGTAAAACAACATTAAATAACTTTCAAATGGAAAAAAAGTGATGTAAATAAAACATAATTGGGCCGAACGACGAATTTTCCGCAACGTATGTTGTCACAATTGTGTATGTATATGAAAATACACACATTCAGTGCATCGGCCGAAATACGTTGTGCGTAAAAAACTCTGTAATTTCTTGATTTATATTTCTTACGTCGACTAATGACTCCTACAAAATTTTTGTACTACTGTGCAAAAATGAAGAATTTGATGTTCCAAATTCTAATAATTTTTATTTTAATAAATTCGAAATAATTGTAAATGGCTTAAATAGCTGTTCTTCTTCCAATAATTGTGTCTTATTTGACGAATTTACGCGATGTATTCTTGCCTACAAGTTTGTCGTGCTAGGCGAAGTGTGTCCCAATTGTGTTTGTACATACCATTAGGAACAAAAATCTTTTACTTTTTTATATCGTTGTAGAATATCGCTTTTAGATAGTTAAGTGAAAAGTTTATACAGTAGAGTCCCGATAATTCGTACCACGCTAATTCGTAAGAAACTGTAGTCCCTTGAAAAATTCGCGCTAAATTGCAATAATTCCATACATTCGATTGTTCGTATTTTTTTTTCAAAACAAAATCTGTTTTACCTCTTACAAATCATAATTGGCTGCTTATATATTACCTCATAAATTTTGTAATGTAAAGTAAAAAATTCAACTGTTAAAAAATAATTTATGTTTGTGCGTAGAAATATTTTTTTTTTATTTATTTCAATAAAGTAAATGTTTCGAAGTAAAGCTGGATTTACCTTTAAATTGTTTATGGATTTTTGTTTGTTTTTGTGGTTAGTTTTGTTAGTTATAAAATTTGATTTACAAAAGATCACGAATGAATAAATGAATGAATACATATGTCCATTAGAGTGGCATTAGAATGTTTGAAAAAAATAAACGTGGATTTTCGTAAAAGCCTAGGCGAGTTATTATAACACTTAAGCTGGATTTTTGAGATTTCAGTTAAACTGGGCTTAGTAAATCTGAAAACATATTTGTGCCGTCACTACCAAGTTTAAAAACAAAATTTTTAAGGAGCAGCTTAGTTTTGCTTTAAATTGATTAGTTTTAGAGTACGTTAAACTAAGTTTAAAGTTAATTCACATATCAAAATCCCGGCCTTAGTCTAAAACGTAAATTCGGGAAAATTTAGCTTAATCGCTTAATTAGCTTAATTAAAATTTACCGAAATGCAGTAAATGACCTGCAATTGATCAGAGAATTCGATATGTTTATGCTGTTTCTGATGAAAATTTATCAAATTATAGGTTTAGATAATGTCAATATCACCCATTTTTTATACCCTCCACCACCACTAGTGGTGAATGAGGGTATACTAAGTTTGTCATTCTGTGTGAAACGTTTTTAGTATACCTCTAAGACAACATAAAGTATATATATTTTGGCTCCTTGAGTAATTCTAAGTCGATTTAGCCAAGTCCGTCTGTTGAAAACACGATCACTTTCGAAAAACGCAAAAGAAAAGAACAAACCAACTCAAATTGCTTGTAGTTATCCTAAGAAGTTTGGGATTGAAATCGAGCAACATCGGTTTAGTAGGATCAGAACTATGAATCAAAATGTGGAACTACCATCCTAAAAAATTAATAATTTTGATACAAAAACTTACATAAATGGTGGAATAATGCATGGAATAATATAAATATTTGCACGAATTCGTTTTATATGACTGCAAATGATACTGTTGAATTTCGTGAAGATCGGTCCATAAATGACAATAGGCTCCATATAAACCCTACTCGCGGAAAACAGTTTAGTACGCCTAAAACCGTAATAAATAACGCTATCATACTAAAATTTGGTACGTCACAGTGTTAGAGTACCAGAAATCACAGTGTAAAATTTTTTGAAGATCGGTCCATAATTGACCATAGGCCCCATACAAACCCTACTCCCGGAAAACAGTTTAGTACCCCTTAAACCGTACTAAATAACGCTATGATACTAAAATTTGGTATATCACAGTTTTATAAGACTAGAAAACGCAGTGTCAAATTTCGTGAAGATTGGTCCGTAATTTACTCTAGGCCCCATATAAACCCTACTCTCGGAAAACAGTTTATAAATTCGTCGGCGTACACATTTTACATATTCACAGATTGATTTTAACACGCACGTAAAATGTATCGCCACTAACTTCTGAATAACTCCGAAGCAGTTGAAAATATAAGAAAAAATTGATTACAGATTTGAGTTTATCGCCTTAAAATCTTTACATTCCGCATATTTTTATTTAAAATTATTACTTTTGCCGACCAGTGTAATTGGAAGAATCGAGTTTAAATATTTATCAATTTTTTCATTAATTTCGTTTTAATTGCAAAAAAAAAAAATTAAATTATTGTCCATGTTTTGTGTTTGCTAATATTTAAACGAAATAGTTTTTAAATGTCAAATATAACAAAGGGTCATTTTGACTTGCTACAACAGGGTTCATTTTTCTTAAAAAAACATTTTGGCATATAGTGTGAATTATTTAAAACTATAGTTAGGCTAGTTTTCATCAGAATCAGCACAGAATCTGTGAACAGTTGCAAGCAATTGCTTGAATTTTGTTAAATTTGAACTTTACCCAAAGTGGGGCACGAGTTTGAGTAGTATAGTAGGGCTAATAAATCAGAGCCTTAGGGCTAATAAATCAGAGCGAGTTAAACTCTATTTTGGTTTAAAATGTGTTTAAACCAAGATATCTATTAATCAGTAAACATATAAACCATCTTTAAACGCATAAAATTGGGCGTTTAAACTACCAATGCAGACCATATGAATTTGACAACATTTATCGTAGTGCTGCCACATGTCACTTTTTTAACTACATATAATACAAGGGACACTGATTTACAACTGTTAAGTTTAAACTACATATAAATCTAAGTTCAGTTCAACTAAACCAGCGTTTAAACACTTACTGATTTATTAGCCATAAGTGTTACAATAATTCGCCATGGTCTTTACTAAAATCCAAAGTTTGATTTTCAGTAAAACTCTAATGTACATATCGTCACTTAAAATGCAAAAGGGCTTAACAACACCTAATTTTTTTTACAGGAGAAGTAAAAAAAACTTTACAAAATCAATAACAACAAGGTGTAATTCGAATTTGAATTTCTTTAAAAAAAGTCGCTATTTTTGATCGCAGGGATCTAACATTTTTTCTGAACATGTAGTTTAATAAAACGAAAAAAATCAATCAAAAACTCTATTTCGAATTTTTTGTTGTTACGCCCTTTTACATTTTAGGTGACGATATGTTTTTTTTCGTTCTACTAAATTAACAGGGGTTTTTATTTTAGATTTTTTTGTTCGTTCTAATAAAAAAATAGAAACACCCCGTTAATTTTTATATTATTGTTTTAACCTCGATAAACTGAACTCCCGTTAAATCAAAAATTCCTATAATTCGTAAAAAATTGTTGGTCTCTTGCGGATGTTAAAGCATTCTTATAAAAAAAATATTAATGTTCATGTGGGTATTCTTAAATATTTCATTTTCAATATACAGCATACCTAAAATTACGGAATGATCCGGAATGGATTTTTGACATATCGGTAATTTAAAGCATGAGATTGATGAAGAGTAAATTGAAATTTTCATTAGAGTTCAAATATACTTTTCAAATATGGGAATAATGTTTAATTTAATTATTAAACATACAAATTAACCATTTCCACTATCTTTTTAAAATATTGTGTTTGCGAAAGTGATTTTTAAAATTAAAAAAAAGTTACGGATTGTGAAAAAAGCACAAACTACTGTCTCTCTTTGTAAGTTGTAATGATATTTTTTAAAATTTCAATAAATTTCTACCTTTTCTTTTTAAATCTTCTAGATGTCCCACTGAAACAAAACTCAAAGATCACATGCGTAGTGTACACGATCCACAGAGAACGGTGATATGCGATAAATGTGGCAAAACATTTAAAAGTACCTATAGTCTTAAAAAACATCACGAACTGGAACATTCGGATGTACCAAAACCAATACCGATTCCTCAACAATGCGAAATCTGTGGTGCCTGGTTAAGGCATTTGTCCGGACTAAAACAACACATGAAAAACATACATGAATCAGTGCAAACAGAACATCGCTGTCACATTTGCAATAAAGTCTCGTCAACATCTAGAGCTCTTAAAAGACATATTTATCATAATCATGAGTGCGTTCGAAAATTCCAGTGTACTATGTGTGATAAGGCATTTAAAAGGGCTCAGGACTTAAGGGTAAACATATTAATTGTTAAAAAATAATATCTTAACAAATTTTTTTATTAATTAATATTATTTTTAGGAACACACTTCTGTTCATACTGGGGAGGTATTATATACTTGTCCAAATTGTCCAATGACTTTCTTTTCAAATGCTAACATGTATAAACACCGTCAGCGTTTGCATCGTGCCGAGTGGGAGGCAGATCGTAGTAAACCTATACCACCAAATATTATGAAACAAGCTAAACAGGGTAGTAAATTTGTTAAAACAAAACGAGCTCCTGGTAACACTACACCATCTCATTTGGTAACACCAATGCCAATCATACCTTCAACTACAAATCCTATTCATTTAAATCCTCAAATATTATATGCAAACATGACATTACATTGAGTAAAAACTTCGAAAGAAATTCAACAGACTCAGACTCACTTTCATCACATTATGACTTACATTACGCACATAGATATGTAAAAAAGTATGTATGTACATATCTTACTTTATATGTACTTTATTGTTTAAATTAACTGCTAATTATATGTTTGTAATGTTCTATAGAGAAAATTAAAATAATAATAATAATAATTTATTTAATTTTATGTTGAAATTGACTTGATACAGATTATTATGAGTAACTAAATGCTCTTCTTCCTATTTCGACATTCTTGATATGCTGAGATCGGAAAATGGATTATTCCTTTAAGTTATTAAGAGTTAAGATCTTGAGAATTCTGCACTAAGAGGCATATGTTTTGTTCCTATATTTTAATCGGCAGAGGGCGATGGAGTCAAATTTACAATACAATTTTACGTTAATACTATACAATTTTACGGTAGTTTCGTAAAATTGCAAACAGACAGGTAGGAAATTCTCATACATGTACTTTAAGTTTAATGTACGTAAAAACTCAAACTAAAAACTCGTTATATTCGTGAACTTCGGTACGAATAATTCCCAATGATAAACGTTTAATTAACTCAAAATTAATATTTTTGATACAATTGTTAAAACAAACCATTTAAGATATATAAAGTTAATACCTTTGAATTGTTTGTATTAAAAATATGGTGTTTGCTAGAGTCTTCTAGGCTAATAAAAATAACTGAAAATATAATAAAGTGGTATATATATTGAAAAAACGAGACTACTATCATTCTATGTAAGTTGTAATTATATTTTTGAAAATTTCAATAAATGTTTACCTTTTCTTTTATAATCTTTCAGATATACCACTAAAATAAGACTGAAAGATCACATGCGAATTGTACATGATCCGCGCAGAACGTCGATGTGCGATAAATGTGGTAAAACATTTAAAAGTATTTATAATGTAAAAAAACATCATGAACTAGCCCATTCAGATGTACCCAAATCAGTGACTGTTGCTCAACAATGTAATATTTGTGGTACCTGGTTAAGTCACTTGACCGGACTAAAACAACATATGAAAGACATTCATGAATCACTACAGACAGAACACCGTTGTCATATTTGTCAAAAAGTCTCTTCAACAGCAAGAGCTCTTAAGAGACATGTAAATAGTAATCATGTCAATGTACAAAAATTTTCGTGCAACATGTGTGATAAGGTATTTAAAAGAGCAGATAATCTAAAGGTAAATATTATTACAGCAATTAAACTAAATTCTATAATAATTTCTGTCAAATTTTAAGGAACATATTTCCGTTCACACAGGAGAGGTGTTATATACATGTCTTAATTGTCCAATGACTTTCTTTTCAAACGCCAATATGTATAAACATCGTCAGCGTATGCATCGTATTGAATGGGAGGCTGATCGTAGCAAACCTATACCTCCAAATATTATGAAACAATCAAAGAAGGTTAGTAAACTTGTTACCAAAACGTGACCCTAGTGTAACTATTTAAAAACCCAAATATAATTTGAGCATACCCAAGTTTTTCATACTATACCAACTACGCAATTACTTTCATATATCAAAGAAAATGTATATCATTTAAAATTATATAACACATACTTTATTTAAATTGCTGCAAAGAAATTATTCACGTATGTGATGGACATTTTTTTAGAAAACGACACGATTTAAAATCGATAATATTGTTTTCAGTAAGGGGTTTCACGATGTGCATTATGAAACTTTTAATTTGTAAATATCCAGTGCATATTAGAGGCTTGCAACAAGCCCACTTACAAATCATTTCAAATAATGATGAATCCTTTTGTGTTTTTTTTTTGTTTTTTATGAATGTACAGTCGTAGTAGTGTGCATTTGCACAAAAAGTAGCAAATAATGTTTTTATCGAAGCTGAGTTACATTTTTATTTTTAATTTGTAAAATGTGCTGTTTTAAATTTTTTCTACATGTTCAATACCTTGTGTTGTGAAAACCGCACATAATTATAAAAAGTAATTCATCGTGAGGTTTGATTTTTAATGTAAAATAAAACATGAATTTGGAAGTGAACTCAAATATTTTATAATTGGTTAAAAGAACAATTTATGGCATTTAATGGTTGGAAATGTGTCATGTAAATGTTGGCCATGACTACGTCTGAGGTGGTCAATTCAGAAGTTTCAATTTTGGGCCACT
This sequence comes from Pollenia amentaria, assembly GCA_943735925.1. Lineage (NCBI taxonomy): Eukaryota > Metazoa > Arthropoda > Insecta > Diptera > Polleniidae > Pollenia > Pollenia amentaria. The sequence goes on along the minus strand of OX031010.1, from coordinate 171,961,247 downwards.
AGTTCGAGCATAGCGGCTGGTATCTCGCGAATAACACGAATAATGTTGGCTTTATTTTACATTATAAATTAAACCTCACGATGAATCACCCTTTATATGACTATGACTGTATATACATAATAAACAAAAATGTAAAAACGCAAAACTATTCATCAAATGAATTGAAAATAAGAAAAAAAATTTCGACTTATTCGATTCATTGTGTGCGTAAATTGAAGTCCTTGCTGCAGGCTTATAGTGCATATTATGATTGATCGTAAGCATACTAGTTTTTTGTGCAAATGTGGTTATTTTCTAAAAATTTATTCTGGGTACACAAAAAATGTCTGGCAATACTGTCAAAAATTCTGCATTTGTTTATAATTATACACAGGCATAAAAAAATAAATTGTATCTTTTTAAAGCCCTCGAAAAATTTGTAATTATAAGTTTCCTTAACAAACAATATAGCGCTCAATGTGTCAAATGTTATTGTCTACATATGCTTGCAACTGAGCAAATATGGACTACGTTTTTTGCTCAAGGTTTTTTTAGTCCAAACCAAGTAAAATACATACATACATCAATAGAGAAAATTGACATCCGTCGCCACATCGAGAGCTAAATCAAATTCAAAATTAAAGAGACCCCTGACAATCGCCACTTCTTTTCAACAGTAAATCCTTACCATAACCTACAAATTTACCCAACCAATATACCTCAAAGTAACATCAAAATATTCTCAAGACTACGCCTTGGTTACACCATTTTCTCGCACGACTTGTTGCTTAGTAAACAAACTCAGCCAAAATGTAACAAATGTAATTGTCTGTTAACCATCAAGCACGTCCTATTGGTTTGTCCACTCTTTCAACCTCACAGAAGCAGAATGTTTGCGAACATATCACCGAATTTCTTAGAGAACCAACAGCCACCAACCAACATCACTAAAATTTGCGACTTATTAAAACAACAAAACTTAAAATTTAACAAGCAGTATATTGAATGTAAATGTATATAAAATTATAATAAGCAATTGTTTCTATCGGGCCTGTTCTAAAAATCATGTAATTTCAAATCCCGTGTTTTTAAAATCACACGTATGATTTTGTAGTGTTCTAAAAGTTGTTTCGTTTTTGTCTTTCTCGATATGCTTACGGCAATTGAAATTCACACCCAAATACACAAAAAGTGAACACAAAAATATCAAACGTTTGATTTTAAAAGACACATGTGATTTGAAATCATGTGATTTGAATAAAAGTGATTTTCAGACAATGCCTGCATAAATCTCTATATGTGCATACAAACATACATATGTAAATCAATTGCCCAATCTCAAATTTAGTCTCAGAATTTATTCTGGGGATTAATTAAATAAATAAATAAAATACATACATTTACATACATTTTGTTGATGTGCGGTGCAAATTTGTGTATTTTTGCACACGTTGCACTACCCATCGTGAAAACATTTTCTTCTTATTTCCTGTCTATATTCCCTAAAATTTTAACAACAAAAGTTAGTTGAGTATCCTGTACAAAAAATTAAGAAATGGATTTTAAAATCGATCAAAATTCATCACACCTTTTAAGAAATGTGTACATATGTATTTTAAAAATTTCCGAGAATTTCTCTGCAAAGTCTTTGACTTAAATTTAAGGTTTTGGGACGTAAAATTGTACTCATTTCCAGATGAAAAATAGAAAATATTTGGACGAGATATATAAGCAAAAAAAAAAAAAATCTGTTAATTTATTAAAAAAAAATTTTGGGATAGGACAGGATTTTGATTTAGTATACGAAGTAGTGGCCAGCATTTCAAATTGTTTAACATTATTATTAGACAGGCGTGTCAATATGTATTAATTACTGATACATTGTCTTGCGCTTTTTATATTTATTGTATAATATTTATTTCCACACGCAAATAAGATTTTATTTATTTCGGAGAAGAGGCAAAATCAAGTCTATGGGGGGCAATTCCTACCCCCTCTCTTCAGGAGTGATCTAAATACATCAATGCTGAGACATCTCGGTAACATTTGATGTTCAACCTGCAACACTAGAATAAGAAATGTTAAAGCTAAAAAATAACCGAAATTATTGAAAAATATCTGTGGAACTTAAAGTACCTTATTTTGAAGAATCGTGAAGAACTGGAAGAGGTTTTTATTGGTATGATATCCTGAATCTCTAAGTTTTATTATAAAAATAAATTTATAAGCCGATCTCTCTCGGAACTGTTGCGAAAACACCAACTTTTAAATAAGCAAGATACAAAAAATTCAGTGACTTCGGGGAGGGGATAAATCAAGCCTTGGGGGCACTCCCACCAACTATTCAGGAGTGAGCTAAATGAGTGAGCCAAAAAAAAAACATGCAATACACTCAGAAATGTTCTTGCATATCAGTTTTGGTCCATGAGAATACTATATAGTCATTATTACTACATTTGTTATACATTTAAATTAAGTACACACCTTGTTCTCCAGATTCCATATTTTTTTTACGATTTTAAAGAGTGTATCAAAAATGAATGCCTGCGTACTTCGCGAAGTATAGACTCCGATTACCTGACCGGTGCGCGACGGCAAGGAAAGGTTCACGTTATCATAATTTTATGATTGTATGGTAAGTCACAATAGCAACGAATTGGGAGACATTAAATGGAGTCTGGGGGCTACTCTCTATTGCGATGCGAAAGCAAAATGCCAACTTGGTACTCTCTATCACTTTCGCAAAATTGTTTGAAAATTAAGCAATACTGGCAATAACAATTAAAGATGGCGTAGATGGACAGTAATGAAATGTCAATTTATGTAAAAAATTGAAATTGGAAAATTTAAATAAAATAAATAGTGATGATGTGCGAAATGACAAAAAAATTGTAATAAACTTACCAATAGCGGTTTTAACCCAGTTATATTTAATACGATATTAAACTACAAAGCGTGAGTGTCTGTTAGGTTAAAAAGGGTTATGCGCCCAAGGGCGCATCTTCACTCGGAGACCAATGCGGTCCTTTGTGAATCCCTTCAGTATAGGAAAAGAAAAAATAGAGAAGTTAAGAAGAAAATAGTTGACAGGTTCAAGACAGTTAGAAGACAGATTAAAAAGATAATAAGTAGGCCAAGACCCTCCTTGTGCACTAAAGAATCAGCGGATTTTTGCTTTGAATTTCCTCAGTTTAAATGCAAAACGGTTAGTTGTTTTATTGTTGTAAATTTAATACACGTATTTACTACAGCTTTATGTGAGATTTTTTTAACCATATAGTTTAATACATTTTGTTGCTACGGTGTTGTTAGTACTTTAACTACAGTACATGGTCATCAAGGGTACTTTACTACCAAGAATGAAAACGCTTATATTTTGCAAAACTTTTAAAAATCATGAATATTCGGAAAACTTGTGAAATTTGTCTAGGCTGAAACTACCGTCTAAAGGAAGCCGGTCAGGTAAGGGCAGATTAAATGGTGGATTTCCTATATTTGCTGATGGCTCCATACAGGCTTTTCTGGGATTCTGAAGGCCGAAGAATTGGTAAAGGATAAAATAATAATGGATTACCAGGAGCCCCTTAAGGCCTTGATTGACTTTTTCGTGAATTCAAGGCCAGTGGATTATCGTATAAAGTATTTAAGAGAAACCTTGGGGGAGTATGCAGTATGACTATGCTAGGAACCGGGAAGCAGTCAGACCTCCAGTAGTCTTGGGGATATTATGAAATGGATTCTTAACACAACTAATCGTTCTGGAAAGAATAGAACATATTGTAGAATATCACAGACAATATGGCCGGCGCATAGGCATACCGATTCTAATTCACTTCTGGGCAGGAGTAGGGTCTATGTTAGGGCCATGGTAGGGTTAAGACCTGGGCGATTTGCAACATTTTGGTAATTAAATTGATCACAAAGTATTTTAGTGTAAAATTATTGCATTACCACTAACTTTAAGACTTAATGCAGTATTTTCTGCACTACATTATTACCTTGTCAAAGTAGTGCATTAATATTTAATATCCTCTAAAGTTAATGACAATCAATGCACTAGTTTTCTTTGTTATTTTAATACATCATGGTTAGTGCATTATTGCAATAATAGAAATATTGTGAACATAAATAATGCATTGTTATTGCATTATCACAAAATCATAGTCGTAAAAAACAAAATTAAATAAAACTAGAACATTTTTTGATCTGATAACACAGATAAGCAGGGACCGTAACAATTATAAAATTTATCATAAAAATTAAAATATAATTGTTATTGTTTGTTTTAAATTTCTTTTTGCCATGTTAAAAGCAGAGATTGCTCCAAACTGCCAATAAATTTAAACAGATTCTGCGATTTTTAATTAAAAATGTATAAAGTTTTTATTTAGTATAAATAGTTTTCATGACGGTTAGATTTGAATTGGCACATTAAATTTTATCTAACCATGATGGAAAATACTAATTTATTAAATAAATACCATATTTGGTTAAAATAATATTGAATAAATTTATTGTTTTTTAAACAAGTTCATTTAAGTTTTTTTTTTAAAACATCGTCAATTTTGTGGAAAAATCTGTAATTAAAAAAAGATGAATCCAAAAACAAGAAAAGAAAAAACTGCAAATTTGATATGATAATCACACAAATGGCCGCTTTCTCATTAGACGATTATCTTTTTTTCCAACGGTAAATTGCAGATTAAAGTAATTTGGTTTAATCAATGTCTCGTTTGCTTGTATTCTTTCCCGCCTTCATCTGCCAATTATTTTTTTGCCGTACAGATAAATTCAATTGGCACTTGAAGAAGGGGCTCCCAATTTTCACATCTATTTTGAGAGAAATTGCCAACTGAAAATAATGATTTTGGCGGTATATTGAGAAAACCAAACTTTCCAAAGGCAGTTTATCAGTCTAATAAATTTATGGGGAGATTTAGTAAAAGGTAGTTTGTCTATACATTGAGAAAATGGCCACATAAAACAAAAGTGAAAGCCTAATTTATAAACATCATCTCTACAAAAGCCACTTAGGGTAAGAGAAATTTTCCATTTAAAGTGACGTGTTTTTTTATGAATTTCCTCTTTTATATTTTTACCCAATTCTACGTTCAGATGGCCTTCTAAAGCTAAACTACAGAAACACATGTATTGTCATGATGCAAATAGACAAAAAATATGCGATCAATGTGGCAAATCGTTTGCCTGTAACTCCAGCATGCGAAAACACGTCGTTGCTGAACATTCCGAAGTCAAACCCGAACCAGAACAGTGTAAAATTTGCAATACATGGTATCGCAATATGTCAGGCTTAAGGACCCACATGAAGTTTATGCATGAAAATATTGGCGGCGAACATCGTTGTCAAATCTGCAATAAAGTGTCAACTAATGCTCGAGCCCTCAGAAGACATATTTATTTGAATCATGAATGTGAACGCAAATACAAGTGTCACATGTGTGAGAAGGCTTTCAAACGAGAACAAGATTTAAGAGTAAGTTTTTGTTACTTGTAGTGGCAATAATTTATTTGATTTGCCAATAAATTTTGTTATTATTTATTTTTTTAGGAACACATTTCCGTCCATACTGGCGAGGCGTTGTATACATGTCCTAACTGCCCTATGACATTTTCCTCAAGCGCCAATATGTATAAACATCGTCAACGTTTACATAAGGCCGAATATGCGGCACATAAACAACAGCCATTGGCTGTGAATATTATAAAACAAGCAAAATCTGTACCGAATACCGTACGTACCAAAAGACGTATGATTGTTGAACCTTCATTAACTGACAATGTTGTGTCACGAACTGACAATGTTGTGCCACCACTAAATCCTCAAATTACTATATCCACACAATATGCTAATATAAATTTGACAAAATTGGACAATTAAAAAATTACTTAAAATCACAAAGTAAAATTAAATAAAGTAAAAATTTAGTTTGTTTAAACTAAAGTGAACAGTTTTCTCTCGAAATATTGCTTTTACCCATAATTTTTTTTGGGGAAAAAGGAAACAATTTTGAGGTAAATTATATTTACGATATGGGTGACATATGGGACTTCCTATCTCCGATATGATAACTTTCTTTGTATTTTACATGTATATTTAATATTAATTGTATCTTAATAATTTACAATGTGCCCAAAGGGTCTCTGGGTAAAGGTGTAAAATGTCAAAGTTTACACAAAACCTACTAACCAACCCATTTCCCACTTTCCCACGACAATCGGTTCTACGCGCCGGAACAACTCGGAGTTTAACGAACCCCGACCAAGGATTGTCAATTCAGCAACACCTGTTCTTCAGGTCTCGCTGCTACAACAACAAAAACCTATTTAGGCCCAAATTGTGTAAAACGCAACGCAAGGACAAAATAATATTGAAAGCAAAAACAAAGTCAAAAATATTTCACAATTTTGTTGTTGCTTTCTACAGAAATTCATTCTGCGTTGTAAAATTTCCAACGCCACAAGATTATCAGCGTTTGAAATTTAAAATTTCTGTAGAAAGCAACAACAAAATTATAAAATATTTTTGACTTTGTTTTTGCTTTCCATATATTTTTTGGCGCTGCGTTGCATTTTACACAATTAGGGCCTTAAAGTATCGCAGAGTTTTTTCAAAACATACACATATTGTTTAGATAATAAATTCTTCGATAGTCAGGTATGTGATGAAAATCTATCGAGTTTAAAACGAGCGTTTTTAGGACGTGTGATGAATTTCAAACGATTTTAAAATCAATTTTTGAACTAAACGGGTATTTCAGAATTTGTATGAAAGGGAAAATTTAGACATTTTTCAATTTGTACCATTTTTGGTTTGCTTATTAACCTTTATACATTCATACATACGTTTTCATTAATCCGAAAAAATCAAAATATGTTAACATATTAAAAAACTTGTTCTAAACTAAATGTTATCCGCAAAAAATTTCGAAATATCAATATACCCGGTGCTTAACAATCTAGAGAGTTTCAAAGTTGTTTTAAAATTGTTTAATATTTTAAATACTTGAAAATATTATTGTTTTAAATTAAAAAACTTTTAATCTTTCTAAAGTGTCTTATAATTTCCAAGAAGCCATGTTTGGTAAATCGCATTTGATTTTAATTTAAATCGAAAAAATTTTGAAAACGATCCTGTGTTGAATATACATAAAAATATTCCCTCATACATATATACAAACTTTGAGTATTATTTGTCTTTACAAGATCCCTTAATAAAATAAAGTAATTTTTAAAATTAGTAAACTGAAAATATCGTTTCATTATATTTCCACTTGATAACTATGTATATCATTATATTTCGACTTGATAACTATTTATATTCCCACCACAATGGTATAGAGGGTATTATGCATTTGTGCTGATGTTTGTAACACCTTAAAATATTAAGTAAGTGTATTAAGTTTGTATACCGATCGACTCAGAATCACTTTCTGAGTAGGGATGAAACGATACGAGTAACTACAAGTATGCACTTACTCGATACTTTTCATTCGATACTGAGTACTTTTGGCATCGAGTACCAAGTAGGTATCGCTCAAAAAGTACTCGTATCGGTCAAAATATACTTTTTTCATATTGTGAGAAAAATAAAGCCAGTTGACGCAATTTTAAACAAAATTTAGAATTTGAGCTTGTTCAAAAAATAAAAATTAAAACATAAATTTTATTCTTGTTCGAAAAAATATCTATATTTTATACTAGTTCATAAGGATCAATATGGATCAATAGTTCTATATGCATTTTTATTTAAAAATTTCAAAATTTCGGTTCCTGTGAAAAAACATTCATATATACGAGTATAAGTATACAATGTGCAACACGTACTTTGAACAACGTAACTCTTAATAAACCTTGGCTTTCACTGGCTCTAATCATATAAAAGTATTGACCGATACAAGTATCGATGCTTTTTGTTCGATACCGAGTAGGTATCGATATTTTACTGCCGATCTAACGATGTCCATCTAGCTTTCTGGCTGGCTGGCTGTCCATGTAAACCTTGCGAGCAAAGTGCAGGTCATATTTTGGAGATAATTTGATGAAATTTTGTACATACGCTCTAACTTCACAAGGTCCGTAATTTTACATATCCCCATAGAAGCTTCTTTACGGAATACGGTCTTTGTGCCTATAATACATCTTATTATTTTTTTAAAACTTATTTTATTTCATTTAAAATCATCTCACCAAATTTTATTGGAATCGGTCCATATATGACGATAGCTCCGATACAAATACTACTCCCGAAAATATTTTTTAATGCCATAACTTCCTTATAAATGTTGGTATTAACATAAAAATTGGCGATAATAACTTTAACGATGGCTACTGTTTTTTTTTTTTTTTTTTTTTTTTTTTTTTTTTTTTTTTATTATTTATTTATTGAATCTTCATATATTAAATATGAACTAACAATAATTAATCAAATCTTATGCTAATACTTTATTTTTGTCCTGCCAATGCTAGACGAAAATTTTTCTCCTCACGGTTTCTGTTCACATATGTAGATGTTTAGCGGTCTTCCCTTCGGATGAGTCCTGTGGTATCTCTTCTCCTTAATCTAGAGTGTCCACTGTCATTTAAAATATTTCGAGCAAGTGGATTTGGGTGCGACTCAAGCCTTTTTAAATATTTTGCAGCGTACTTCGTAATAATAGTTTTTACTAATGGCACATTGAGATCCTTGTGAATATTAGAGTTTTTAAAATGGCTACTATGTCATGACAAAATGTTGTCCTGGTAGGTCCAAAATTTACCATAGGTCCCATAAAAACCCCCATCCTAAAATCACATATAGATGTAGATATTTAAATAAGATTCGGCACAAAGAACTTTTACACCAATCTCAACCTCATAGCATAATTATGTTTAGGCGGGTCCATGATTGCCCATGGGGTCTCAAATGGGGTACACTAGCATGAATTGTTTTTATATACTGTGTGTGGTGTAAGGTATCATATAGTCGGGCTTAAATGTTTGTTGTGTTAAATGTTTGTTTAAAAATTTTTCTTTCATATTAAAATGCTTTCTATTTTATTATTGTGTCCTATACAATTTTTTAAAAATTAATTAGTTTTAGCAGCTCGTTGTATGCAAAATAACTTAGTTCCTTATCAATATAAGTAAATATAAGTAAATGGGTATGTCAGAAATTTTTAAAAAAATGTACATCCCTTTTTTTAATGTTAACGATTAAAAATGTTCATAAAACTGCTTTGGGCGTTGAATCAACTTTCGCGTCATTATCATTATTTTTAAGCGCATCTAGAGCAGGTCGACGTTGTTTTTCTACCTTTAGTGCGGTTTCTTTTCATTTTGCATTGGATAATAGCTTTGCGTCGATTAACTGTACGTATACCGAGTTACATATTTTGCGGTTTTAAACATTAACCATATGAAATCGGCTTTAAACTTTCTTTTTTACTTTGACTTGGTGTACTCTATATATGGGGCATTGCACGCCAAATCGGATGGTTTAACAATTTTTTCTTACTTCCCCGATTTTGTGTTTTTTTTTTAGTACACTTGGTAAATTCGGATATTTTTTTAGAATACTATTTCAAAAAAAAAACTTCCTTTTTAGTTTTTGTTCATTACTTTCTTAATTGTTGTCCAGGGTCCATAACTATGGTTTTTTACAGAAAAACAAATATTATAAGGGCCATTATTACAAATTGCCGATAGTTAAAGGTAGGATTTTGTCCCACGTATAAAAGGTGTTTTACTATTACAACATTGATTTTAACTAAAGTGACCAACATGTTAAAGGCAAGTTCATCCTACCGGATAGGCTAAAGTCAAGTTGAAATAATAAATATATTGTTATAGGTCCGACAAAATCCTACCTTTAACTAACGGCAAGTTGTAAGGATGACCCTAAGTGTTTTTGATAAAGATTTTTGGATTTGAAATTTTAAATGTTTTTTTTTAAATTAGTGTATCCTTCGATTTTTTGGAAAATATGTAATTTTAAACTTCTATCCATCCTCCAACTTTTAAGCCCGGTCCGGTAGTGGACCTTCCATAACTACAAATTTTTAGTTTTTTGAAAATTTAAAAAACCGAAAACTACTGGAATATACATATGTTTTTCTGTAAAATTATCTAAAATCGAATATTTCCCAACAAAATTTAAATTTGGACCTTTATTAAGAAAGTATAAACAAAAAACTAAAAAATTTTTTTTTTGCACAAGTAATCAAAAAAATGTTAAAATTTACCAGGAAGGCCCTTTTGAAGTGTATTAAAAAACTATCACAAAATTGAATAAATAATTTTTATTTTTTAACCATCCGAACGTAATGTCCGTTATAGTCTCTGAAATTATCCAACCAATGTGCTCCAAACCGGTTTCTTTAGAAATCAGGGCAAAAATATCGCTTTTAAAAGCAACAAACTAAACCAACAACAAAACCAAGAATTAAAGAAGTTTTTTTTTTCATTTGGAATCCAGTTATCAACCAGTCTAAATACAATTTAAATCTAGTCTAATCTTTAAACGATAAAAAACATTTTTTTTTTCATTAAATTATTTAAACAATATTTTTTAATGTTGCATTAAAACAGAGAAATTTCATTATTATTAACCTGATAAACAAGAACAAGTTCAACTTAAACCAAATCTTGACTTTCAATAATGAGATTAAATATTAGTGCATTTCATTTTGAGCTTAATGAAGAATAGTTATTATAAATTTGTTTTTATACATTTTTATCAGTAACTCCTCTTCGAGAAAGCCACTTAGGGTAAGAGAACTTAAACATTTTTGTTGATGTTGCTCACAAATTACTATACAAAAACAATATCATTTCATTTCCAGATTACCATCTGAAAGTAAATTGCGTGAACACATGCATTATCATGATCCCACTAAACGTCATATATGTGACAAATGTGGAAAAACTTTTAAAAATAGTTACAAGATGAAAAAACACCAACAATCTGAGCATTCTGAGGTGAAACCCGAACCTCAACAATGTACCATTTGTAACACATGGTATCGCAATATGTCTTGTTTAAAGACTCACATAAAGAATGTGCATGATGACATGGGTCAAGAACATCGTTGTAATATTTGTAATAAAGTATCGACCACAAAGCGGGCCCTAAAACGACATATATATATAAATCATAAATGTGAAAAGAAATTCAAGTGTAATATGTGTGATAAGGCTTTTAACAGGGGTCATGACTTAAAAGTAAGTGTTGGACTTAGAAAAACCGTGTGTAGAGATATAATGCCGTCTTTTCTTGTATTATTACTTAGGAACATATATCTGTGCATACGGGTGAAGCTTTGTACACTTGTCCTTATTGTCCAATAACCTTTTCGTCTAGTTCTAATATGTATAAACATCGTCAGCGTTTACACAAGGCCGAATATGCTGCTTATAAACAACAGGTTTTGCCTCCTATTATTATTAAACAAGCTAAATGCGGTTTGGAAAATAAAATTCAAATGTAGGTGAATCTCGAGAGGGTGATTTGATTGCAATTTCAGCTGAAGTCGCCGATGTATCTTCTGCAAATTTGTTTACAAATACCAATTTTTTGAACTCACACATCTTAATTGCAGCAAAAGTTGTGAAAAAATAATAAAGGAAAACCATATTTAATAATTAAAAAATATTATTATACTAATATAATAAAGCCGAGAAATTTGTTTGATTTAAGTTTGTAACAGTTAATCTCCGGAACTGCCGGTCCGATTAAAAATTTTTTTTTCCGCAAAATGAAGAATTTAACCTCCTAACGGACATAGGCTATATAAGGTTCCTCTAAAGTGCTTAGTATAGGGGTCCAGTGGCGCTAAACCTCCTACACTCAGAAAATTATTAAAGCAATAGTTTCCCTTATCAAAAGAAAAACAAATGCATTTTATCGTAAGTACGCTGTTCACACTCCATTCCGCCTCCAGTCTATCTGTCCGCTCGACCTTCCCCTGCCCGAATGCGAAAGTGACTTTTGCGTTTGCTACGCTTTATCGGCTAAATAGCTCAGCCGATTTTGATAAAATTGGAAATATAGGCTTTTATTTTTGAAAAACCAGTACCAAGAGGAGAACATAGGGAGAATTAACGCCTCCGAAAGTATATAACCAATTTTGATGAAACTTAAATCATAGATAGATGATAGATCAGCATAAATAAAACTCACAGGGCTTATATTTTTTCAAAGCTGGGAATATGAAGGGACAGATGGGCTTTCTGCATTTCCGAAACTATCTTACCGATTTTGATGATATTAAAAACATATCGTTACCTAAAACGCAAAAGGCCCAATCTAACATTTTGAAAATTTTACGGGAGAGGCAAAAAACTATTTAAAATGGTAAATTGATAAATTGCCTTAAACTGTTTATAATTAATTTTCTTCTATTTTTCTTGTAAAACCTACCAGTGGTTTTGACAAGTAACAATGTTGCATATAATGCAAACTGTTAGTTATGTCTATAAGCGTTTACCGTATACTATTTTGTAGATAGGGCTTTTTGTTTTTTGTTAATAAAATCTCTAATTTTGGACGAAAGATTCAAAAATTTGTTATGGACATTTGTGTTGATGCAATACATCAAAATCAATGAAAAAGTCGATTTTTAATTTTCGGCTAGTTAGGGCCTTTTGCGTTTTAGGTAACGATATGTATGTATGTAGCTCGATCTACATACAATAAAACACACAGGCTTTATATTTTTCAAAACCTTGGATCAATAGGAGACAAAAAAGCAATTTCTGCCTCTCCGACTCTTTAGTTAGTCAAAAATTAACTCTGGGCTGGCAACGCCCGTGGCCACAGCCATTAGTAGTATAAAATTAAGTTTTAAATAAATGTTAAGGGTCTATTCAACAATTTTTTTTAACAAAGAATTTCCCTTGAACTTTTAAGTTTCTGTTAAAAAAATATTTTTTACAACAAAAGCTGATTTTAAAAAGCTTAAGGCCATTTTTACATATTATTTTTAAAACCAAAAAGCTTTTTCAAAATGCTTTTATTGCATTATTTCTCTAAATTTTCATTTTTTTTCTGCGAGTTTAAGTAATAAAAAGTTTTCAATATATACCCGCATATTGAAAATTTTTTCTAGGAATCGAAATGAACAATTGAAATCATTCAAATTCAAATTATTTACAAAATGTCTGTAGTTTTTCCCATTTTTAAGAGTTGTTCTTGTGAAGATAATTGGAAGTCAAAGTATGAAGTATATAAAAAGGAATATTTTAATAAACTTTTCAGGCTCGTTTTAAATTTTTTTTCGATTTTCAATCCATTTCATTTCGATTTATAGAACATGACCGACCAAGGCGAATTCAATCTTCAGGTGGCGTTGAAAAGACAGCTGTGCTACATTTTTTTCTTACTTAGAGAGAGGAATGTCAAAAATTGCTTGTGTATTTGACATATCGACCAACGAAAGCAACAAATTAACTACAATGTTGTGTTTTTGGTGCCACCACCGTTTACATGAATTCGCCTTGTGACCGACCTATACATATTTAAAAATATCATTCCTTTTCTGATGTGCCTGATAAATTTCCAAAACAGTCGAATGTAATTAAAATTTAATTCGAACCAATTTTGTTTAAACTTGTTTTTCCATTTGGCATCCAGTTGTCATTCAGTCTAAATGAAAAGTTAAAAAATCGAATCTATCGATTAAAATAACATTTTTTTCTTTAGTTCTGTAAAACTTTAACTTAAACCAAATCTTGGCTTATGACACTTTCAATAATGAGATTAAATATTAGTCCATTTCATTTTGAGCGTTAATGAAGAATAGTTATTACAAATTTTTACCAGTAACTCCTCTTCGGGAAAGCCACTTAGGGTAAGAGAAATAAAGCTTTTTGTTAATGTTGCTCACAAATTACTATACAAAAACCATATCATTTCATTTTCAGATTACCATCTGAAAGTAAATTGCGTGAACACATGCACTGTCATGATCCAACAAAACGTCAGATATGTGACAAATGTGGCAAAACTTTTAAAAATATTTACAACATGAAAAAACACGAAGAATCTGAGCATTCTGAGGTGAAACCCGAACCTCAACAATGTACCATTTGTAACACATGGTATCGCAATCTGGCTGGTTTAAAGACTCACATGAAGAACATGCATGATGACTTGGGCCAAGAACATCGTTGTAATATTTGTAATAAAGTATCGACCACACAGCGGGCTCTAAAGCGTCATATATATTTAAATCACAAATGTGAAAAGAAATTCAAGTGTAACATGTGTGATAAGGCTTTTAAGAGGGGTCAAGATTTAAGAGTAAGTGTTGGACGTAAAAAATAATGGGTAACGGATATAATGATCTCTTTTATTCTTATTACTTAGGAACATATATCTGTGCATACGGGTGAAGCTTTGTACACTTGTCCTAATTGTCCAATGACCTTTTCGTCCAGTGCTAATATGTATAAACATCGTCAGCGTTTACACAAGGCCGAATATGCTGCTTATAAACAACAGGCTATGCCTCCCAATATTATTAAACAAGCTAAATGCGGTTCGGCAAATAAAATTCGCACCAAACGACGTTTTGTGGGGTTTCCTATAAGTGAATCTCAAGAGGATAATTTGATTGCAATTTCACCTGAAGTCGTAAATATTACTTCTGCAACTTTGCAAACTAATGCAAATTTGTTGAACTCACACATCTTAACTGCTTCTCAATTTGGCTTGCAATAGTTGTGATTAAATAATAAATGAAAACCATTTTTATTAATTAAAAATGTTATATTTTAAAAAAGATTTTTAATACTAGTATAACTTTAATAATAATCTCTATCTCTATATATGTTGATTCATATATAAAAGAGACGTGTTTGTTTGTAAAGGATAAACTCGAAAAGGACTGCACCGATTTTAACAAAACCTTAAACATATCTATGGACTGCGAAGAGTTTTTCTGTTTTCCGTTAGATGGCGGGAGATTTGAATATAATTCATTGTTATAAATAAACGTTTTTGTAGATACGTATGTATGGGTTTTGAAAGTTAACATATTTTTCCACTCCCTCGAAGGATATACGCAGGAAACTCAAGAGATAAAAGCGGTGAGAAGGGTTCCTCATACAATAAAAAAGTTATCCAATTTTAGGCAAACTTCAATAGGGAGAGTCTTCAAATTTGGTATACATTATTTTGAAAATAATAATGTCAAGCACAAGGCGCAGGCAATCACAAGCCTGGCGGACCCCTTTAATCAGCAGGATGTATACCAATTTATCATAAACAGTAAAGGCCTGCAAATGTTGAACTATAAAACATAGCGTCATGTGTCACATCATGCAATGCCGATCGAACATGTTTGGCAACGACATATGAAGCCACTGTCGAATCAATTGAAATGAAATCCGTGCGTAGTTTTAATAGTGATTTTGCACACATAAACAGCATATGTTTTTATTAGTGCGTTCTAATCATATGTATGGCTCATTATAAGCAATAAAACTGCAAATAATATGAGAAATTTTTTGATTATGATTGTTTTACTTTCAAGGAATTTCTTTTGAAGCTTTATTAAAAAAAATAGCGGTTTTCAACCTTGATAGTTAAGTCCCTTGTAGGCCTTGTTAATCTTATTAATTTAGTTAAAGTACTAATATTTACAATACTACAAAAACAAAATGTATTAAACTAAAGTTTACTATGCTGTGGTTGAAAAATCCAACAAAAAGCAGTAGTAATCACGTGCATTAAATTTACCAGAATAAAACAATTGACGAAACTCTATATGTCTCTTTCACTCACTCGGCAAATTTTTTAATTTACAATACATACGAAAAAGTCACTCGCGCTTTACAGTATAAAAACGTATTAAATAAAGCAGAGTTGTACACTTAATACAAAGGGTGAAACCCGCTTATATTTAACAGAACTTTACTTTAGTATAATAACACAGTGCAACAGTCTTTGAAGTCATCTCATGCAACTCTTCGCGTAGAACTTCTCAAAGTGCTTATCGAAACTGACAAAACCCATGTGGGTTTTGCTAGAACTAGTTGCTGTTCAGATTTTATGGTGTCATGTATATTTTGGCTAAAACTTGGTTTTTCGAAGAATATGCAACGGCAAATTAATTTTCCTGTCGTCGGCACAATTGCAGCTTTAGACTTACATAGATAACTAATGTTAAAAGCTAACCCGAAAAAACTACGCCTAGTGCTTTAAAATTGCTAAAATTTTGAAAGTTTTTAATTTTTATAACATTTTTAACCATTTTTGACTCTAAGCTTCGGAAAAAATATTCATTATAAAATAATTTATAATTCTTGCTAATTTGTGCAGGTCTCTAACAAACAGTTAAAAAAAACATTTGCATGTCAATTTTTATTCAAATTAACTATGTATTTAAAATACGTTATGAATTACGAAAATATTTAATCAAAATTCCACGATAACGTAAAAATATTTGTCGCCTCACGCGAGGAAGAAATCGTGTAAAAACATTACGTTCACAACAACAAAAAATATAATATTTTTTTATTAATGTACATATGTATATACATACATACATAATTTTATTTATATTTAATTTTTTATTTTATTACGAAGGAGTCGCGAAACACACCGTGTGTCGCTAACCATATTATAAAATCATGTTTTAAACAATGTTAAGGCTCTATTTATTCAGCCTTGTTACGGTTGTCGTTGTCGTTGTCGTAAACGACTTAGTCGTTTTTTGTAGTGGACTCAAGAACACTGGTTGTGTGTTGCTTTAATCTATTACAAAAAAATAACACTGTCGTTTACGACAACCGTATTAAGGCTGAATAACTTTTTTGAACTAAACATTTCCATTGAATATTTAAGTTTTTGCTTTAAAAAAATATTTTTTACAATTAAGGCTAGATTCACAATGACAGCAATATTTTCACTTGGTGTTCGCAATAAAGCAACAATTTTTTCATAAGCACACACATTTTGAATCAAGAAAATGTTTGTAAATTTTGCCCAGAAAAAGACTAAAAAATATATTATAAACGCCATTTACAAGTTCATACCAGTAGTTGCTGAAGTAGAAATAGACTAACTGCCAGGCCCACAATGTCGACAAGAACATTTCTTTCGCATATTTATATTGAAAACAATAATAAAAAACCAAAATTTGTTTTTGTTTTCAATATAAATAAACGAAAGAAATGTTCTCGTCGACATTGTGGGCCAGGCAGTAAATTTTTTAAAAAAATAGTAAAATTTTTGTTCAAAAAAGTAAAGGAAAATATATGAATTACTTTGGGGGAAAATAAGATATAAAAAAACGAAATTGTTGCTATCATTGTAAACGAAACTTAATGCTAATTAAATTTAAAAAAATTTGGTTAAAAAGATATTTTATTTAAACAACACTTTCTTTTAAAAAGCTTTAGGACATTTAAACATATTTTTTAAGCAGCAAAGTTTATACAAAAAGCTTATATTGCAGTAGAAGGATAATCCAGCTTCTGCAAATAAAATTGACTTATTATAAACCCAATTATAAATAAAAACTCCGGGAGTTTTTACCCTACTCCCACCTTTACAATTGCATTTAAATAGAAAAAAAGCGAAGAAGAGAAACAACGAATTATTTTCATTCATAATTGGGCTGTATATGTCTGATCTCAAAACTCTTTCGAATAACATCTTATAATTTAAGAAATTTTTATATTTTCTACGCTCAGTTTGTGTAGCTTTATCAAAGCCCACATTTATTAATGTAATAAAAATCTGTATGAAGTGTCTATAATTGCAATCTACATTGGATAAATCTCTGTTATGTAAATATTATTATATCAATCCATATTTTTTAGCTACGTTAAATTTTTTTGCTTTTAGATTTCCCAGCAAAAGTAAACTCTCTTCTCATCTACCCGTTCACAGTACCATCTGCACCTGTATGTGCGATATATGTGGCAATACGTTTAAAACAAAATTCACTCTAAAGAAACACATTGAATACCATCATTCAGAGAATCCACGCAAAGACAAAGATCCCCAGTCATGTCCCATTTGTTACAAAGTGCTGAGAGGCCACAAGGGTCTAAGGGCCCATATGAAAAATATACATGACGACAGCGAACAGGAGCACCGTTGTAAAATTTGTAATCATCTCTCGACAACAGCTAAAGGCTTGCGAGTGCACGAGATATTTCGCCACGAAAAGGAGAGAAAACATAAGTGTTCTTTGTGTGACAAAGCATTTAAGAGGCCATTGGATTTGAAAGTAAATTTTTAAATTTTGCTGTTTTTTTCTAATTCTATAATTTTTTGTTGTTTTTAGGAACATATTGCTACGCACACTGGCATATCCTTATATAAATGTGCTGAATGTCAGGCAACATTTAAGTCAAATTCCAATTATTATCATCACAAAAGACGTTTTCATAGTGGCAAATCAAAAAAGGAATTAATGATTAAAATTGATGATTGTCCTTAGTGTCTATGTAAATGTAGTTAGTTAGTTATTATGTTGCTTGTATGTAAATTTTTTATTTTAAATGTATCTTTCTTTATGTGTATATAGTATTCAAAATAAAGAAAATTAAAAAACAAATAACTTTTTTTTGTAAAATCAGTTTTGAAGGTGATTTGAATCATGAAGTCAGTCAGTTTTTTAGTATATGTATATTGAAGTGGTGCACGTTTCAAGTGAATTAAGCAAAAAAAGCACTTTAAAAATATTTTCATAGTAAATTTTAAAAATTTAAAAAAAATTTATATTTAAATAAAAAATTGCTTAATGGAGGGTCTACTACACATTCCGATCGAATTTGTTTTAATTTCGTAGTTGCAAATCCGAAATTAAACTAAATTATAAAGTATGTACTTTCTCACAATTCTCACAGTAATTCACGTATGGACGTAGCTCAGTTGACTCGAGTGCAAAACTTAAAAAAATCAACGAAAAAAGAAAGAACCAAGTTCAAATCTCAAAATTGAGAATTTAAGATTTTTGCTTGTGTGTAAAAATCACTTGTTACCTGTGAGTTACTGCATAATAATACTTCGTGAATTAAGACAAACCCTCGTAACTCAAACGCACATATTGCAGACACGTAAACGCTGTCGATTTTGGCTTTGTTATTTGTGCGTTTTGTATAAAAATATAAAAAAACGACGATGGAAACAAACAGCTGATACGTAAATACGGAGAAATCTTTTTATTTTATCAGGTTCATCCGCAACGCCACATTAACAATAAATCGTGTTGGTTTTAGCTGTATAGTACTAATATTAACACCAAAATCGTGTTAGTTTTAGGTGTGGAGAGCTGATGTGTTCTATTCAAGGACCCAAAATAACTATTATCTTCATTTCCAAAATCGAAAAAATTGCACATTTTGAGAAATATTTTTAAAAATTGGTTAATAATTATTATAAACGACTTAAAAAGCAAATAATGATTAATATCCAATTAATATTTTTATTTATTGCTTTGAAATAGTTATGCGTAACAAAAAAAGTATTTGTTATGGATAATTATTATTTTCCAATTTATATCTTAAAAATTGGTTTTAAATATGTAGTTATTAATAAATTTTTACAAATAATAATTAAAATTTTGCTATTTTTTATGAAAAATTCTTAAATAAAAAAATCTGTATGAAACGGAACAAAAACAAAAAAAAACAAAAAATTGTTGCTCCAAACTGAACTTCAAGATGAGAATGACAAAATTGATTAAAATAAATACATGTTCAACTAAGTGTCAATTAGTCAGAATTTGAATGACCAAAGATGCAATCTATCTGACGAAAAATTGGCCCTTATTGTGTTTGTAAAGCTTAATCAGAGTTCTTTTAAGTGAACAACCAATATTAAAACAGTTGTTACTTTTTATTCATATTTTCATTATAAATACAATTGCTTTAAAAAAAATGAATTCGTTAGTAAAAAATAAATTTAGTTAAAAAACTGTTTACCTCAAACTGTCATATTTTATTTTTAATACGTCAGAAAACTTACTACATACGACGATACAATGCATACGATAGGGCTTGTTAATAACCCAATTATAATCGCGCATTTTACAATATTGATCAAAAATTAATATAACTATTACGAATAATTATTATTTCACTGTCTTTCGAGTAACTATTATCGAAATAATCTATAAATAAAAATCAAGAAATAAGAGTTATTTGAAACAAATATTTTTTTCCTTATCAATAATTATTATCATGCAATAAAAAAAATTGCGAGATAATAATTAAAATAAGGAAAACCGAATAACAGTTACAATGTAATACTTATTCTTTAACTAATTCACGATAAAACTTATAACAGTTAAGACCCTGGTTCTATTACATCATTTCTTAACATCAAACTTCTAGTTTTTAAGTACATTTATTTGTAAATTAAGTTACTTTTTACTTTAATAATTATTTTATTTTTATTTTGTAGCATCTATGTATATACATTTATAATTTCCTTATTTGTGTGTTCCTCATTTTTTGACTGCCCTGAGCTTTTTGAAGTCCACTGGTGGGCTAGAAAGCTGAAAATGGCATGCATATAGTAAACACCTAGGCCAAATCTGGAGAATTTTTCTTTCTTCCTGTGAGGGACAGGCTTAACAGTTAGTTTAATATAATTATACAAAATAGCTAGCTATAAAAAGGTTTTTTATTTGTGATTTTGTTAATGTTTTATTTTTAAAGTATTATTTTGTTCATATGTTCACACTATTTCTCTCTCCTTGCACATCAGCAAACAACTTTCTCAATTATGAAAGCTGTTAGTTATTTGTCGTTATTGTGCTTCATTCGACTTTTTATTTAAAGTTTAAAAAATAATCACACATTTAAGGAGCAACAACTAGTTAATTATTTTAACTTAATTGCGTTAAGGGCCCAATAAGCTACACAAACGGTTACACGAATATATGAAAAAAGTATGTCGAATGTTTGTGTGAATATTAAAATTTTTTTAATTTCACAAAAACATCTTGTTATACTAGTTGTCTAACTGCTTGTGTCGGTTATTTGGTACTGAAAACAACCCATGCGAATTTTGTTAGGATTTTTTTTTTCATAGAAATAGATGTGTTCATTAACAGAAAATTTTTGCTGAACAAAATTAAACTTTAGGAGAGTCACTTGATCTCAGGCAGCTTTTATCTATGTATATTAAACAGAAAAATATGTTTTTGATATCCAATGTTGTTGAAATTGTTATAAGTACGATTCTTGACGTATGTAATTTTTTTAATTAAACCAAGGCGAATTTATTACAGGTAATCTCGGTACGACAACAAGTACAACTCGTACAAAAACCACAAGCAATTTGTTTTTGTAAAATCATTGTACAATGTCAAAAACCGAAACAAAACAAAACAGAAACAAAGATAATAAACAAAATTTTGACATCCAACAATTATAAAGCTAAAAAAAAAAGTTATCAGCAGGGCTTTTAGGATCACCTGTAATGAATTCGCCTTGAATTAAACATAAAATCAATAAAATTTTTCAATGAAAACTGCATTTTATTTACCTTATAAAACAAATATAAAATCCCTTTTACGGTTGCTTAAACATGATTTTATGGCGAAACACATGAAGAGATTAGAATTAACGGTGGATTTGGGGATAAAAGGAACGTATCTGGGGGGCTACTCTGTATTGCGATGCGAATACAATTTCGATGCGTAAGCTAAATGCCAACCAAAAATAGCACAGATTTTCAGTAATGAAATGGCAAAATATGTAAAAACAATTGAAATTGGAAAGCTTAAATAAAAGAAATAATGATGATTTGCGAAAAGAAAATGATGCGAAAGACCAATGCGCAAACGCATTAAAGAGTACCAATCACTAGATTTGCGACAATTTTCTTTCGCATCGCAATAGAGAGTAGCCCCCCTGGAGTACTTCATTCGTTATCATTTTAATACCAAACCTTATTTTTTTTAATCACATTTAGACGGAAAATCCGAGTTTCAGAGTACGTTAAACTAAGTTTAAACTTAATCCACATCTCAAAAACCCGGTCTTAGTAGTTAACGAGATCGGGAACCGTTATAAAGCTGAATAGTTATACATATATATTTTTTAAGGTCCATTAAAAATATTTCGATCAACAAATTAATCTTAAATTTACTTTTTGAAGTAATGGAAAATATTTTTTAAATAAATATCTGATTTGAAATACATACATTTATTAATTTATGAAATTTTTAAATCCTTTGCTTTTGCCAAGGATGTTTAACTGGGTCACTTAAATCCTAAAGATCAAGGGTTTTCCTTGTTTCTCCATACAAGCTGGTTACCCCTTATACGAAATATGCAAAACTTAATATCGGCTGTAAATAAAACCTTTTGCCAGAATTCGTCTGGCTTATTTATAAATTACTTGGCAAAAGCAATTTGCTTCTGACGATTTACAAGTGACACTAGAGGCTTTCTACGTGCCAAGGAGTCGGAAATTTGCATCTGTTTACTTCTAAAATGGATACTAAAGTATATCTGGATATATTATTGGAAATTTGCAGCCCAGCGTAGACAAATTGAAACTGGGTAACAATTACATTTTTTACCATTTTAACGACACAACGCATACGGCTCATAATACAAAGCTTTGGCTACTCTACAATGTCCCACAACAGTTTAAAACCCCACCGCAGTCGCTATACATAAGTCCAATAGAACATTTATAGGATTTATTGGATCCTCGTATTCGACAGCACAAAATTTATTCCAAACAAACATTAAAAGTTCGATAATTAAAGAATGGAACAAAATTTCCGTTCAAGAGACGTCGAAGGTAATCGATTCTATGCGAAAACGTTTAGTGGCGGTTCTCTAACGAAAAGGGATTTATCTCAACTTGATATTAGTTTTTTTTTAAATTAAAAATTTAAAACAAAAAACATTACAAAAAATATTTGTACGCAGACTTTTGCATATGCCTTTTTGATTAGGCAGTTAGTTTCCTTTTGTTAAAAATAAGTACATATATTTTTACTAAAAAAAAAAAAAAATTTAGAACTTATACTTATAAACAAATAAAAATTATTTTTTTTATAGATTTACACCAAATGTTTTTACTTTTTTAGTTTTAAAAAACATATCAATGGCCTGTACGCAGACTTTTGCTGCTCTATGGTTAAGTCATGGAGTTTTTTGAGTGTAGAGTAATTCCGTCTTATTAACAGAGTCTTAGTCGTTTGCCGAATACGTTTTTACGATATAATTTAAAAATTTTACGACAACGTAAAACACATAGAAAGTATGCCTTATTGTGTCGTTTACGACAATTCCAATGGCAATTTTTAACAACGATAACGTCACTTAATAAAACCGAATATTTTCTAAATATTTTCATTGTATATGATCTATGTTTAAAATTCTCAAATTAATTCTCATTTTTGATATTAATTAAGTACATCAAAAACTTTATTCCATAAAAAATAAGTAAAATTCAATACAAAATAAGTAACCTTTTTTAAACATTTAAATGGTGTTTAAAAAGAAATCCAAATTTCCAAAGAATAACTTTATCATTGTTAAGCAAGACAATTTGCGAATGTATTATTTTTCATATTCTTAACATTTTAGATTTCCAACTCCATATCGTTTAAGTGCCCACGAAAGTAAACATAATCCACAGAGTTTTGTGATTTGCGATAAATGCGGCAAAACATTTAAAGACAAAGGTCGTTTAAAATTACATCACAACAACGATCATTCCGACGAACCGAAACCAGAAAAAATACCCGAACAGTGTTCATTTTGTAACAAATGGTATTCGTCAAAATTAAGCATACAGAATCATATACGCAATATGCATACGAATAACGACATTGAACATCGTTGTCCCCGGTGTGGTTTTGTATCGACCACAGCGAAGGCTTTACAGAAACATATTTATTATAATCATGATGTTGTGCGTAAATATAAATGTAACTTGTGTGAAAAGGCTTTTAAGAGACCTCAGGACTTAAAGGTTGGTATATAATTTGTTTCGTAACGCTATGATTTTTGGCAAATTTAAAGCATTTCTATTTTTGCAGGAACATACTGCCACCCATACGGGCGAGCCTTTGTACGCTTGTGCGAATTGTGGCCAAACATTTAAGTCTAAAGCAAATATGTTTCATCATCGTAGACGTTTTCATCGACCCGAATGGACAGCTGATCGCACAAAACCACCAAAAGAAAAATATTCAAGAAACTAATTTCATTAAAAAAAGAACTCAATAAATTTTAAGTACATATTTTTCAAAATGTTTGCTATATTTTATTAATTGGATTGTGCAACAAAATAAAAAAGAAACCTTCCAATTGACTTGTTATAGGTTGTGGGCTAGATTAAATACTCTTACAGCTTTTATTTAAAAATGTGGAAAAAAATTTCTAATAAATGAATTTGTAAAACAGTAATATTGGCTTTTTAATATCGAATGTATTATTAGTTCTCTATGAGTTTAGGAGTTTAATTTGTCAGCAATAAATAAATTTTAATGATATTAAAGATATTCATTCAAATCACAACAGTATTCCCGATTAAAAAAAATATTTTAGAAAACTACCAATCTCATGTAGGAAGGCCCTAACTCGATTTTTTTCGAAATTGAGTGTTAGTAATTCCAATATGAATATTTCACACAATAGAATCAAACATAACGGTTTTACAAGCAATTTTACTTTTTGATACATATCTTTCCTACTATCACGAATATTTCCAAAGAATTATTTTTTCTCACGGAAAATACTTTCTTCGAGAAAAACATCCTACAATTTTAAATTCCGCGTTAGCAAAAAAATTAATAAATGGCTTCACCGAAGTTGTTTCAATTATTGACATTAAATTTTCTTTTGTTGTGGCTGTGCATCAAGTTAAAGTAAAAGTAATTTAGTTTAGAATAAAAAAATAGAAAAAATATCATAGCCTTGCAAATTACTTATATTATGGTTTTTGCACCTTTTTGCCGTACTAACTTTTTTTTGGATCTGTCCAACCTATATATAATTCCAAAGAAAGTGTCGTCAATCAATTACTTTTAATGACAACATTTTTTCACTCAGTAACACACTTATTTTGATGCGCAATGGAGTTCAGTTCGTTTTCAGCCACCCTCCAGAAACCCTACTTAAAGTTTTTTTAATTAATTCCCTTCTGTTTTGCAAGGGAGCTTTTTTTAAGGGAAAAAGTGAGAAATTGCATGAAGAATTTGTATTTATAATAGGAGCAATGGGAAAAGAGAAACATTTCCAGTGGAATTTTCATTCGTGATTGGGCTGAAAATATATCATTCTCAAGTTTTGCTTTCATTTAGGATTTTTTTGCAACGAAATTGTTTGTATAAAACTTCATCGTGGTAACAACATCTGTATAAGATTAATGGTGAACAGATACTTCGATATTTTCTAGTGATGTTTTTACTAACGTGAAAGTTATTTATATGATTTATATATCTACTATCAAAACAATTCTTACTTTTTGTACATAAGTTGAATATTTACTGCCTGGCCCACAATGTCGACTAAAACCATTTCTTTCGTATATTTATATGGAAAAAAATAACAAAAACCAAAAGTTGTTTTGAAAATAAAAGAAAGAAATGTTCTTATTGACATTGTGGACCAGGCAGTCAAAAATTTCGTACATCGAAAGTAATATATTTTATAGACAGTTTCATATTTATTTTTTTAAGCAAATTTTTTTTTTAGAAAATTTCGAACTCATGTTCAATAACTTTTATAATAAAAATTTAACACATTTTGTTTATAAAAATAAATGTTGGAATATAGCGAATTAATTTTAATGAAAATACATTACAATTCAACACACAGATACCCAACAAAAAAACACCTCAGGAATCATCGTCATCATCACAATCCAGCTAAAGCATGTATGTGCGATCAATGTGGTAAAATTGTCCGTACGTCAAATACTTTGTCTAAGCACAAACAAGCTGTACATGGTATCAAAGCACCCAAGACTCCGTTACAGTGTAAACACTGTAATAATTGGTATACGGGTAAGGCGAATTTGCAGCACCATATACGTAATATGCACAATAGTAGCGAGGATAAAAGGAATGTTTGTGAAATTTGTGGTTTTATATCCACAACTAGAGTTGCCAAACTAAAGCATATACGCTTTAAGCACAATCCGGAAAAAAGATTTCATTGTGCGGTATGCGGAAGATCCTTTAAAGTGCCTACATTATTAAAAGTGAGTTTCGTTTTCTAGTAAACACTTTGATCTTAATATGCTGTAATAATCATTTGTTTCGGTTTTGTAGGAACACATGGCAACCCATACTGGAGTAGACTTGTACAAATGTGCTTATTGTACATGCACTTTTAAATCCAAATCAAATATGTATAATCACTGCAAACGTTTGCATGCAGAAGAATTTGAGAACAGAACTAAACGCATGCGTATACCAAAGACATTGCCGGATTCAATAAATGTTGAAAATTGAAATTGGTTTCTTGGGAAATATGTCTAGCATAATTTTTAAGAAAAATTCGTGTAGAATTTTTGAGTTTTCTTACCCCAATTACGGTTTACAATTTAACTCAAGTTCAGTTGAAATTTTGCAGTTTTGTATGTATAATTGTTTACAACTCTGTGTTAGTGCGGTAAACAAAAACATCCAAAACTTATCACAAGCAGTTGTTTTGATCAATTGAGTTGTAAGCCGTAATAGGGGCATCTTTCTTTTAATATGTACTTTCCTATTGGTTTTCATAAATATTAATAGATACATAAATCTTTTGCTTGGACTTATAAAAAATAAATTTATTTTTAAAACAAAACAGTTTAAGTTGTTAATAAAAAGAAAAATCACAACATGCTTTAAATAAAATAATTTATTATTTTAAAAGCTAGTGCTAAGTTTTTTTTTTAAAGAAAAACCTATTTCGAAATTTAAATAAGTTGTAACGTAACATCTGTATACTAATAATGTTTATTATGTTTTAAAAATATATTGCTAAATAAATACATAGATTTATGTACATATACTATGATTATAAATATGGCGCACATTCGCGGTATTTTGTAGTTCGTACCTGTAAGTAATTCTGACTATTCTTTCCACTTTTAATACAAAACTTAAACAAAAAAATCGCGAATTAAAACCCTTGAAATATAAATCCGCATATATTTTGTAAAAAGCTTTAATAACTGCTTAACATAGAGGTTTAATTTTTTTATGTTATTTACCATAAATATGTAATAACAAATAAGGAATTTAAAAATACAATAAAAAACAAAGTGGGTTATACTTAAAATATATTTGTGACCAAAAACCAGACTAGGGCGTTGCCAATTACATTTTGTAAATAACTACTGCTCCAATTACCAATTATTGTTATTGGTGATAGATAGTCTATTTTTAGTCGAAATTAAAATGTTTGTAAACAATAGTAAATAGTTATGCTATTTTGCGTATTTGTATAAAAGGTTTGTTCAATATTAAAAATGGAACAAATCGATCCATTATTTATTTTCGCAACGAAACGTTGTTTTAAAGTTTACAAACTAAAAATTTTAAATGCAGTTACCAATTGTGTAATAGAATTATTTTTTTACGTTTGCTTTCAATTCCTCTTCCCATTACCAGTAACGTGTAATTGGCATTTACTTAATACAGAAATGGATAATTTTCAATTACAGATTGTCAATTTATTATACAGGGGAAGCTACACTCTACTGCAATGCGAAAGAAAAATAGTAGCAAGTCCAGTGATTGATAATACACTTTAATGCGTTTGCGCGTTCGTCTTTCGCATCTTTTTTCTCTTCGAAAATCATCATTATTTTATTTAAATTTCTAAACAAAAATACGTTATGCAGCTTAATTTTTCTTTTTTAATTTGGTTCTTTTTACATTTCATTACTGCCAATCTGCGGCATCCTTAACTTTTGTTATTGCCAGTGCTTGAAAAATTGTGCAAAAAGGCTTGCAAAAACGAATGAGAGTACTGAATTGAAATCGAAATAGCATTCGCAACGCAATAGAGAGCTGCGCCCCAGGTATGTGATGGAAAACGATTTTGAAAACAAAACGATTTGAAACCGATAATGTCGGTTTTAGTATCTTAAAAAAATAATTTTTTATTTATTTTCCTCTTTTTTCCTTTTTATATTCTTTTAAATTCGTATAACATTTTGTATGGAAAACATTTTTAAAACAGTGGTATTTTTTAAAAATTTTCTATACAAACGTTAACGTTCGAAATAGTTGAAGAGGCAGTAAGACTAAAATTCATAAATAGATATTAACTCGAAATTCATCACACTTGTTAAAAAGATCGATTTTAATTACATATCTGATTACTGGCAATTGTGGTTACCAATTACAAAATGTTTTTAATTGGATTTGTAATTTGCAAAATTTAATTACATGTAATTGGTAATTGATAAGTAATTGACAACGCCTAAGCCTGCCGAACTCCATACACATTGTCTTAATACAAAATAAAATTGTTTGGACTATTATAAAATTATTTTAATAAAAATTCATTACAATTCAACACAGATTCGCAACAAACCGACTCTTAAAGGTCCATCGCCACCATCATAATCCAGCTAAGGCCTGTATGTGCGATCAATGTGGTAAAATTGTTAGTACGCCAAATACATTATGTAAGCATTTAAAAACTGTGCATGGTATCAAAACTCCCAAGACTCCAGTACAATGCAAACTCTGTAATAATTGGTATGCGGGTAAGGTTAATTTGCTGAAGCATATAAGTAATATGCACGATAGTAACGAGGATAAAAGAAATGTTTGTGAAATTTGTGGTTTTGTGTCCACAACTAAAGAAGCTAAAATGAAGCACATACGCGTTAAGCACAGAACGGGAAAGATTTTTGAGTGTACGATATGTGGGAGATCTTTTCAATTTCCCATATTATTAAAAGTGAGTTTCGTTTTCTAGTAACACTATCACCTTAATATGCTGTTCTAATGATTTGTTTCGGTTTTTGTAGGAACACTTGGCAACCCATACCGGAGAAGACTTGTATAAATGTGTTTACTGTCCTAGCACTTTTAAATCCAAGTCCAAAATGAAAAATCACTGCAAACGTTTACATGCATTAGAATTCGAGAACAGTACAAAACCAAAAATATTGCCAGATTCAATAAATATCGAAAATTAAAATTGGTGTTGAGGAATTTGTCTAGCAAAATTTAAAACATAAATTCGTGTAGAACTTTTAAAGACTCTGTCGTTTTTTTATTATTTTATAAAAGTTTTCAAAGTTATCTTTTGTGTGAAAATAAAAGATTTGTTTTAACTAATGAACATTTTTTTTAAGTTGTAAATTTAAAAGAACAATTTAAAAATGTACAGAATTGAATAATACATACATATGTTCATATAAATATATTTAATTTAAAAGCTCAAATTAAATAATTTTTTTTATCTGTAAACCAATTTATTATATTTGGAAAAATTAATTTTTTGTCTTTTTTTTTTTTTAAATGACGTATTGGTAAATTATTCTATTCACCTCGGTTATACGGTTGAATTCGAATCAGAATGTGATGCTGATTCGATTGGTATGCACAAAGACATAATATTCTCTTCGTTTAGGTTTAAAATGAATTTTTTAAAAATTTTGCAAATTAACCTTAGGATTTAAATCCCCTTATCTTTTCTAAAAATCTTTTTTAACTTCTAGAAATAAATGTTATCTTGTTACCTACTGCAAATAAAAAACGAATAAGGAATTTAAAAATGCAAATAAAAAAATAATAACGAACAATAGTTAGAATATTTTTGTAATCAATCACCTAACACATTTTATTAATACAAAATAAATTATTTTGGAATATTATCAAATTTTAATAAAAATCCATTACAATTTAACACAGATTCGCAACAAAACGACATTTAAAGGACCATCGTGACCATCATAATCCAGCTAAAGCCTGTATGTGCGATCAATGTGGTAAAATTGTTAGCACGCCAAATACATTATGTAAGCATAAAAAAGCTGTACATGGTATCAAGCCTCCCAAACCTCCATTACAGTGTAAACTTTGTAATAATTGGTATACGGGTAAGGTTAATTTGCAGCAACACATACGAAATATACATAATAGTAACGAGGATAAAAGGAATGTTTGTGAAATTTGTGGTTTTGTATCCACAACTAGAGAAGCCAAAATGAAGCATAAACGTTTCAAACACAGGCCGGAAAAGAATTTTCATTGTGCGATATGTGGGAGATCTTTTAAGGTACCCACTTTATTAAAAGTGAGTTTTGTTTCCTAGCAGCACTTTCATCTAAATATGATGTTCTTATAATTTATTTCGGTTTTGTAGGAACACATGGCAACCCATACTGGAGTAGACTTATATAAATGCGCTTACTGTTCTTGCACTTTTAAATCCAAGTCCAATATGTATAATCACTGCAAACGTTTACATGCTTCAGAATTCGAGAACAGAACTAAACGCAAGTGGATACAAAAAATATTGCCGGATTCAAATAATGAAAATTAAGATTTTATTAAAAAAGCCGTTTCAAAAAATTTTCCACAATATTACACTAATATGTATTTATTATTATTAAATATTTTTAATAGTTTTTTAAAGTACATTTTGGTTTGTATTTGAGTAAGGGATAAATAATAATGTTTATAGTTTTAAAGAATTTTCAATTTGAACTTTTAAACGTTCATTAACAATAAAGATAATAAACCTTAAAAATACATTTGCAAAAATAATCATATTTCATTTATAAAGTTATTATATATATATATATATTATCAAGTTATTTAATATATATTTTATCGTGCATTAAAATATTAATAGCTTTAAGCTTAATCTTCGAACCACAATTATTTAAAAAAAATTAAATTTTTTTCACCTTTTCTATTCATATACCACTACAATGCAAATCAGCTCTAAGAAAATATATATTTTATTTCGTATTCTTAATATTTTAGATTTCCCACCGTGAAACGTTTGAAAGTTCATGAAAATACACATAATCCTCAAAATATTGTAATTTGCGATAAATGCGGTAAAACATTTAAAAGCAAAGTTCGTTTAAAATTTCACAATCGAAATGAACATTCCAACGAACCGAAACCAGAAAAAATACCAGAACAATGTCCACTTTGTAACAAGTGGTACACGTCTAGATGGAGTGTACAAGAGCATATACGTAATATGCATACAAATACCGATGTTGAGCATCGTTGTCCAACTTGTGGTTTTGTCTCAACCACAGCAAAAGCTTTAAAGAAACATATACTCTTTAATCATGATGTTGTGCGTAGACATAAATGTAATCTTTGCGAAAAGGCCTTTAAAAGACCTCAGGACATAAAGGTAATTTTATATTTTACTTTTTCAATAAGAAGACTCCAAACTATTCTTATTATTTTACAGGAACACATGGCTACTCATACCGGCGAACCCCTCTACACATGTGTGAATTGTGGAAAGACCTTCAAATCAAAAGCGAATTTGTTTCATCATCGTAGACGTTTTCATAGAGCTGAATGGATTGCTGACCGTACAAAGCCGCCTAAAGAAAAATATTCAAGAAACTAAAAGTTAATTTATATTTATTTATAAGAAATACAAGCAAAATTAATCGTATAAAAATTAATTTATTGAAGAAATTTAGTAAAATCTTCATAAAAATTCGTCTGTTTAACTAATCTAAATCACGCGTTTTAAAACCAAATCAGTTTTACTAACATACAATAAGATAAGATATAAGAAATATTTTAGTTTTCTAAGGCCTGGTTTTTGAGATGTGGATTAACTTTAAATTTAGTTTAACGTGCTCTGAAACCCGGATTTAATCCAAATCTGTTTTCAGATTAACAAAACCTAGTTTAACTGAGATCTCAAAAACCCAACCTAAATCTACAACGTTAAGTTGGAATTACTTGTGCAAAATGTTTCCAACTTTTACGTTATTGTGGCCGTGCAAAGTATTCACTATATCTTTGCCAATATGGAACACGTTAGCTTATGTCACATATTGTAGTTTCGAGATATCCTCAGTTTTGGTGAAGTTTTATTCGATTATCATATTAATTATTAATAACTTCAAAAGAGGCGAAAAGTAAATGGTAAAAAAAATTTTATTGATGTATAGAAGATGTTACACCTTTTCTACTTGTGATAACTGAATTTTATCTTATATAGACTTTAGCTAGTCTTCAATATGGGCACATATTTAATGTCTTTGATGAGTTATGAATGTTCATAATGATTTATTCATAACACTGTGGTAGTCGAAAATTCGGGCAAAGGTTGATCTTATACAATTTGGAACGGGATTTTTTTTTTTTTTTTTTTGGATGCCTTATTATTAATTACGGGTCGATCTTATATGCAAATCTTATATGAACAGAATCAGGATCATATGAGTCTGGGAAACATTAGGGTAGATGAACTTGCTATACTACGCACTGTCTTACTGTTTTACTGGATCTGGAAGGTATTGGGGTGCCTCTGCTCTCCTGCAAACTCGAACTTCGGCGATCAACTATCGATAATGTTAATGACAGATTGACCGGAAACACTGGATGCAGGACTGCTAGGAAATTGTGGCACCGCATGGATGACGGACGAACGATGTCTTTGACCAAGAGGGACGTGTCACTTTTGGTATCTGTTTTCACTGTCTTAAAGGTAGGCATATACAACGTCTGGGAGCCGAACACTATGATTACTGCCGCAGCTATGATGACGAAGACGAGGAGGAGAACATAGAACACCACTGTCAATGTCCAATGCTGGCAAGAAACCGACTGCATTGTACGATGACTCTGTCTTTGAACTGGTGCGCATTTTAAAATTCGTTAGAAGTTCGTGTTGGTTCTGCGGTGTGGGTTCTGTTTAGTGCAACTCCATGGTATCACAATGGATCATTGGGTCTAAGTGTGTCAGATGGATACTGACTGCCATTTCTATCTAAACCAACCTGGGTACTAAGTACTGCACTTGTTTTTTAAGTAATCAATAGCAAAAAAATTATTCATGTACATACTTTTGAATAAATTAAAAAAACACGTATTACCAAAATCAAATAAAATAAAAACAAATATTGAAGATTAGACAAAAAAATTTGTTTGTATTTTCCTAAAATGTTCGTGTTATAAAAAGGATTTCGTCGAGTACCGGCTAGAAAGTAAGTTAAGTATTCAAAAGTGTACAACTGTTTGAACACTACATTTATTTACCATCAGGTGTTCCCTTTATTTTAATTATTTTCACATACATATTTTCCGTTCGCGTACTTTTTTGCGGAACAGTTTTTTTGAGAAATATTTTAGTTTACTCATTTACTGCATTTACCTAAAAAGTACTCGAATGGACGTCCCCGTTCCTTCACTTAAAAATCCAATCACTGAAATAAGAATCGACAATCTTGTGTTAAAATTTAAAAAGTATTCCATATTCTGCCATGTTCCGGAAATCGAATCGAGGGAAATTAAATTCGAACACATTTTAAAAAAGGCACTGTGTTCAAAATTTGTACAAATATTCCCTTTTATATACATTCTTAATACTTTGAGAACCACTAATCTTTACCAGAACTCCTTTAAAAATCAAGAAAATATACTTTCATTACAAAAAATCTTTTATAAAAAAATATTTTTCGGATTTTATTACTTCAATTTTATATTAAATTTGATCACAGATTATAAATATGGCAAAAAAATATTACAAACATTTGAGTTGTAAAACATTAATTAATTTGTATTCGTCACCATTATAAACAATTCAGAAGCGAAAAATGTAGACAAATAAATATGTATTAACTTTATATTTGTAAAGTTAAAAAACAGCAAAGTCGTAATTTAGAAACTTCCCAAATTATTAAATAATGAAAACAAAAGAATGAGGTTGTTATAAACACATACCGCCAGCTCATTGGTTTGACCTACCGACAATTAGAAACAAATTGAGTTAGGTATGAGGTTAATATTTTTTAAATACCCCTTTTCTGAATTCAAAACCTGTTACGAAATTTTTTATGGTTTCTGAGGTATTAAGCATTAATTCTGCTCCATATCAACTATTTCAAAGTTTATTAAGTATTGTTTTGTTCAACACGCTACTGTTTGGTGAATGCTGCAAATACAAAATAAATTTCACTCCTGCTTTGCCTTATTGCCGTAAGGAAAAAAAATTAAAGCAACAGTAAGTATACGTATGCAGCACAAAAAGATACTTTAAAAAATAAGTATCGATAAGTGGCGTATGCGGCACAAAACAATAATTTTCATTTGCAATAAAATACTTTTAACTTCTAAGTTCGTTTACAAACGTTAATTAAAAATTTACATTCATACCAAAAAATTCTATCGGGTATGTTTTCAGAAAACTATGTACACCTTCATTGTCGTTTTTCTCCACTTAGACTTTTTGGCATATGCGCCAAACCAATAATGAGCTGACGATATGTACATGTGTAACTATATAAAATCAGGCAGTTAATCACTAGTTCCTTTATTCTTATTTTTTAAATATTCCTCATACTAATCATATGTTTTATTGTCTTGTGGTATATCAATTGTTAAATTCATATGTGGTTCCTTATGTAACTCCGACCATCTTTTCGCCACTCTCGCATCGCTGGCCTTGCGGTAAACCATACACGTTATATGATTTAATTTTTCAAAGCGTATTCGTGTAAGTCCTAATGTGCCTAAAGTATAACGCCAATTTTTCATAATGGCAGCATTTTTGCCAACATGTTGTGAATCAGGTGTTATAATTACTAAAATGCCTTCAAATTTAAGTAAATCATATGCTTTCCGGCAACATTCCAGTCTTAATTCTGAAGTAGGTATATATTCAAGTAGCAGGCTAAATACTACACACTCGTAATGATTTTTGGGCAATGCGAATACCTCATTATTTGCCATAATTTTATTTCCTTCTTTGAGTTCTTCAACTTTAATTTTCAAAAAATCTCCTTTGAGCACCTCATTTGTAGCTGGATACAAATCAACGGCTGTCACTTCGAAGTAGGGAGATTTACCAAATGGATTAAAACAGCTTCCTACATCTAAAACTCTAACTTTTTTGGGCACATCTTCCAGATACTTACACTGTAAGCAATCGTAATCTTCCCAAGATTCTAATAATCTCTGTTCTCGTAATCTTTTTTCAAGGTAAATGCGTTCGGAAAAGAAATATGCCACACAATATTCCATGGTCCACTTGATTCGACTTTGTGCCATTAAATCTTGGTTTGTTGTATTTTCCTCCCATATATTGGCCAGTTGATGCATAGCAGCTGCATATTCTTTAAGGCGTTCAGTGTCTTTAATGTGCTCTTGCCAGGCCTCGTTAACTCCATGTCGTTTAGTTAACACACGTAGCGAATCATGGCAAGATTTTATTATATCGGCTAAACGCTTATGTTCCTCAGTAGCCATTTAAAGATAATGTTTTTTATCTTTTATTTATATAAAAATTATTAATTATTAAAGAAATCTTCGATAGCTCAGTTGTGTAAGTAGCGGACTTTTTATCACAGACATAATTTGTGATTTTTATGAATGCTGCTAAATAGTTGGTAAACAAAAACCATGTGTGGATATCAGCTTTGACACATTTGTTATTTTTATACATATGGCAATACTTAAACACTGAAAAAATTGCGTTTTTTTGTTGCCTTTAGAACCTACTGAACCGGTTTTCATAACAGAGGATATACATTTTTGTATATTTTCAAGTGGGAGTGTCACCACAGCGAAAGAAATCACACCAACAAGTGGTGCAAAAACCCACTAGCACTTGGCAGCAGCAAAAACAAGGAGCAAAATACTAAATGTCCATAGATGGCAGCACCAAAACCATCACGTAAATATAAATACGCAACATAGCAATGTCAATACTACCATGTAGATGGCATCACTGTAAAAACCAAATACACCACACTGTACGCAACATATTTACAACACGGTTAAAATACAAGTTTCCAAATTGGAAACAAATATATACATATGTACTTTGGTTGCCAATACCAAACATCTGTCAAAAAGCGATCTGAACTGGAAAATGAGCGTGGAACCTCCCATACAAGGACAAATAGCTTTGCACGGCAATTAGCTGTCAGTAACAGTAATGTATCCGTACAGTAAAAAAGTAAAAAAAAATTATTTCTACAGATAACGACTTTACCGTTAAGTTACATCTTCTAACTAGATATTCGTTCTAATTGCTTTACATACAAAAAAAAGTGGAACAGCTGATTTGCAACGTTACTTTTACTGTCGGCTAACTAGGGCCTAAGTATAGTATTATACATATGTATGTATGTATATAGTGCGAAATAGTTTGCTTTTTAAATTAAGAACCAAGAGTTTTTAAAAATTTGCCAAATGTAAAAAATATAACCTAATTAAAAATGTATTTCGTTAATTAAATATAATTGGAAAAACATTGAAATTTATTTTGAGTTGCATTGTAATACAAGGTTATTTACACTTTAAGTTAAATCATAATCACAAAATGAAGAAATGTAATTCTTTTACATTTTTCGATTCAGTTTCGATTTCTGCGTAGCTGAATGTGGGACGTAATGGAAAATCAGAATAGGGGTATTTTCACAAAATTACATCGCAAATTTCGTACATGTTATAGTAGTGAGAATGATTTTATAAGCGAAAGCTTTGCGCTTTCCACTTTCGCTTTTTATTTTTTTCCTTTCGCCTTTCATGACTATTTATTTTATTTAAATTTTCCAATTTCAATTTTTTGTTTATATATTTTGACATTTCATTACTGCCATTCTGCGCCATATTTAATTTTTATTGCCAGTATTGCTTCATTTTCAAACAATTTTGCGAAAGTGATAGAGAGTACCAGGTTGGCATTTCGTTTTCGCATCGGAATTGTATTTGCATCGCAATAGAGAGTAGCCCCCAGCTTATACATATTATAGTTGGACCTTGAAGCATTAAGCAACAAGCACAGGTGGCGCATTCCTCTTCAAAATAATTTTCTACTGCGCATGACGTCACAAAATACAAAATTATTCCCGATCTTGTTTTCAAAACAAAGCACAGTAGATAGTATTTTACTACATCACACAAAACATCAGCAACATATGGGACATTCGCAATATGTAATATTGTGTAATTGATTTATGAGTATATCCTTAAGATGGTATTTGATGAAGGGTAATACTTATCATCGGCTTAATATGCAATCCTGCTAAATCCACTTTTTTAGTCAATTAAGATTTTGATGCCGTGTGTTAGAGAACAGTACGCCTCGTCGATCAGAATGTAGTTTTTCTTCAATTTCAGTCTTGAATTGTGTAAAAAGATTTGATAAGAAAAACTTTTCTCAAGCTGCAAATATGAAATATGAAAAGTTTTTTGTCTCTTCTGTAAATTGTACTGAAAGGGAGTTAGCAGGTTTGCATATTAAGCAGACGATATTCGAACAAATATTTTTTTTTTGATTTTACTTAAAACTAAAGTTTTTGGCCGACTATTTAAGTCATATTGCCAGGGTATCCCACGAATTTTCGGAGCCTCAACCACAAGACCTCTTCGTTTAGGAAGGCGAGAGCTTCCAGAATCCACTCCAGAGTATTTTTGGTTTCCACCAGTAAACGTCTGAGTTTTTTATGGTTCTCCACCAGTCACATTGAGTTATAAATTGTTCTCCACCAGACAAACACGTTAAAAAATTGAGGTTACGAACGGTTGCACAAAGTCAATGCTGACCAGGCGCGGATTCAGGGGGAGGGAAAAAAAGGATTTCCCCCCCCCCCCTAAATTATAAAAATATGTTTTGCTTATTTCGATAATACACGAATTTCCGAATGTACAAAATTTTTGGAAATCCCATCAAGTTTTTTTTTTGTTTTTTTTATAGAATCTCTAATCAAATTTTCAATAAGTATCCAAGTATTTATGCTAATAGTTATTTAATATATATTTCCAATGAAACATCTAGTTTACTGTATTTAAATACATATTATTCTACATTCAATCCCAGCAAGTGCCATCTATTTCCGAAAAATAAACGTTTGGGTTGAATATGCGAGCGGTTGAATTATTAATAAGCTTTAGTATATGCAATATTTTTATTCGTGCTATGATAACACTGCGGAACAAAATTGAACTTTTTAATAAGAATTTAAGAAAAAAAAATTTTTTTGTTCTTTAAAAATTTCGAATGAAATGAGCTTTATTTCATTGCAATCGGTGCACAACTTTTGATTGTATTCACAATTTATCCATAAAAAAAACATATTTTAATGTATATTTTTTTTTTTTTTTTTTTTTTTTGTTCACGCATACACATTAGACCCAAACTGTGACTTTTGTTGCACATTTATTTTTTATGAATTTTTAATGAACAAAAAAATTTTTTTTTTCTTAAATTTTTATTTGTTTTTTTAAAAACTTCAACGATATCTCTGAAATTACTGGCCAAATTTAAAACAATGTTAGTACGCCTTAAAGATAATATTGTTAGCGCATTTCGGTTTTTTTTCTTAAGGGAATATGATGCACCATTTTCATGTTATTTCAATATATGTGCTGAAAGTGCCTTAATTTTGGACATAACGGTATATCTCTAAAACTGGAGCTGATAGAGAAAAATGAAGGTTAGATTTGGAATCAGCGACCTCAAATTAGTAAAAAAAATTACACAAAGTTCCAGGCCGCAAAATGGCTGTTCCGCAGTGTAATTATTAACTATATACATTTGAATATAACCGTTTTTCGTATCATATTTTCATAATAGTAGGATTTGAATTGGAATTTTATATGCATTGCCATTCTACCTTCCCATATATACATATGAATATATGTATTAATCTAGTACAAGTTCACCAAAGAAGAATTATATAACTGTCAAATTTCAAGTGCATTTATAAGAAAAGTTCTTTGATATACAAAAATACATAAAAATGAGTGAAACAATGGTGAGTCCGTAATTTTTTTTTTAATATAATAATGTATATAAGTATATATCATTACTTTCAGTCGAAAAGGATGTAGTCCAATGTATAAATTTTATAGGAGAGAGAAAAAATTTTCTAAGGTCTTTAGTTCTGAATATGTTTGAAGTCTGTAAATTCAGTTTTGCTTCATTGATGACTCTTTATTGGCTTGCAAACCAACTAAAAATAATACATTTATGTTTTAAATAGCTTTTTGTGACTTATCACCTTTTCTATTATATATTTTATACTTTTAATGTACATTTTCGCATGTCAATTTGCAAAAAATAAAATATACTATAAAATTATTTTATTTATTTCAATGTTGACTATTAACAAATATTAACAAATTTTTTTTTTTTTAAATTTTCACATTTCAATGGGCCCTAGCGCTTTTTTTTTAGTATTTTTGGAATTACATCTTTAGCATTTGGATATACATACATATCGTTGCAAAACAAGAACTAGAAAAAAATATTTGTATTTTTTCTGCAAACGATGTATTTCTGTTAACTCTATTGAACTGCATCAAAAACTTAATTTTCAAAAATTGTGGCACTAGCACATTTACGGCTGAAGGTGCATATGTACGTATGTATGTGCAGCCAAAATTATTTTTGTCTTTCCATTGTCTTTCCATAATTTAAATACAAAAATTAGCTGTAATCAACTTAAACCAGAATAATTATATATGTATCTTTAGATTAAAACCTAAACAGTTCGACTTAAATTCATTACTTAATTTTAAAATTAGTGTAGCATATTCCTGCTTCCAAAATTTTGTTAACAATTGCATGTTTTTTTTTTGGTTGAAAAATTGGTCAAGCAATTTAGTATGATGTAGTCAAATAAATTGTTTCAAATAAAAAAAAACATTAAAAATAAATAAAATTATTTTTATAGCCAAAACGTTATTTAAAAAGATTAATTTTTTTTAATTTATATTGAACTGATATTGTATTCTATTTTACCTTATTGTTGAGTTTTTTTTAATATAATATAAACATGTCGTTTTTAATAAACTTTTAAAATCTAATTTTTTACTTGTTTTGTACCATAAAAAATACCCCCCCCCCCCCCCCCCCCCTAAGGCTCAAGCTGGATCCGCGCCTGATGCTGACAACCGCAAAAACTGTAACTCGGTACAGTTATACGACGCCAAGCCATTAACCAATGTGAGGTGATGCGCAAAACGCACGAAAAACAGACAAACTAGAACGATCTGATTGTCCTTAAGAAATAATGACAACGAGCGCGAGCTGCTTCCTCACTCAGAGCAGTTTTACGAGTGCGAATAAATATAGCTTTCAGAATTCTGTGGTTTTAATGGGTAGCCGCGTATGCCCATTTTTTCGATTTTGAGATTTTGGTGCCATATTGCCTAATTTTAAACGCTCTTTACAAAGTTCTTAAAATTTCTGAAGAAATAAGTACCAATTCCGATTTTTTTACGTAATGGCCAATTTCAAAAAGTTCAATACCCAGCCCATAGTTCGATCTAGAATGTTTTTTCCGCTCTCCTGAAAAATTTGATTTTAAGACATACGCGGTTACCCATGAAAACCACAGAATTGTTTCATTTAAAAAAAATGTTAGTTTTTTTTAACACGTTTATTAAAAAGTAATGTTTTTTTTCTAAGTAAATCTATGTAAATGAAAACAAGTTAAAAATTAAACTTTATACGAAACTTCGAATGAAATTAAACAAATGTATACTCGTACATACATCCATATTATTTTAAACATTTTAACCGGTTTTTATTGTTAACCTACATTGCAGTTACATGTAAATGTTGTTTACTGTTTTTAGCAAATTAATTTGTTGGTAGACTTTGTTAACCTTTTATATCAGTAAAACTGATGCGAGTATTTATATAAAATTTTTATAAAATATCTCAGAACAAAAATTGGTACATTACGGTTAGATAGAACATTTGCAACATCAAAAGATGTTAAATAATATTTTTTTTTTTATTTAGAGACCGTTTATTTCTTCAGTACATAACGGATATAAGAAAATAGATAATCCATTACAGGAAATTTCAATCCACCAATACTTGGTTAAAAGATTGATGTATTGATTGAGACTGGCAGCTGCCACAGTGGCGTAAACGGTAAAACTGCAAAGCATTCTGATGATGGGAATGTGGTTATTCTCGAAACATGTAAATCCGACATACATAAGTTCAAGCCCGTGTAAAAACTGTAACTCAAGAATAACAATTTTTATTGATTTCATTTTGTAAAATTCTTTCCTGCATTCAAAAATAATTTAATGAAAATTTACTGGCTATTTCCGATATGCGAAAGAATTCTTTCATGCGTACAACTACATTTAAAATGTGATGAACTTTAGCCTTATTTTAAAATATCAAAAATTTCATTAAAAACCAACAGTTCAATAAATCACAATTGTTATAAATCACAGAATTTCATAAAAAATGCGTGGAATTATTAAAACAAAGTTATTCTTTAAACAGGGCTGTGGAGTCGGAGTTGAAATGTCGGTGTTGAGGTTTTGTACCGGAGTCGGAGTACCCACAGAAACTCGCGTTTCTAAAACTTTTCGGCATAACAAATTTAAAAAAAATTTCTAAAATTTTCCAAAATCCAAATTCTTTGAAATTGGCGATGCAATATTTAAAATATCGATTCGAAATTTTTATAAAATAATTTGCTTGCTATATTTCACTATTTAAAAGGTACTGCCTAAAAAAAAAGGGTTAAATTCATATAAGTCATGTAAGAGTCGGAGCTGAAGTAAACAATTTCAGCGGTTGGATTCGGAGTCGGAGTTAGAACTATTTTTGACGACTCCACAGCCCTGCTTATAAAGTTTTATACTGATATAAAAAAATGTTTCTTATAACAATAGTAATTAAAGGGTGATTCATCGTGAGGTTTGATTTTCAATATGCTTTTTTGAGTCCCAGTTTACATAAGTAGATGATACTCGACCGGTTCGACCACATCCTGCACGTAGTGAAGTGAATATAGCAACTGTAGCTGAGAGTGTATGCGAAGACTGTGGCGAATCGAATTCGCCGTCGTTCTCAGCAGCTTGGCTTGTCGTATTCGACAACCTGGCGTTTGTTACGTACGGATCTCGGCCTTAAAGCGTACAAAATACAACTTGTGCAAGAATTGAAGTCAGGTGACTTAAATTTGCGTCTTATTTTCAGTGAATGGGCTTTGGAAAAACTCAATGAAAACCCGCTCTT
Source organism: Pollenia amentaria (assembly GCA_943735925.1). Classification (NCBI taxonomy): domain Eukaryota; kingdom Metazoa; phylum Arthropoda; class Insecta; order Diptera; family Polleniidae; genus Pollenia; species Pollenia amentaria. The sequence goes on along the minus strand of OX031010.1, from coordinate 171,919,112 downwards.
TTATTGTGAAATTTGGTTCAGTGATAAAGCAAATTTCTGGCTCAATGGATACGTTAATAAACAAAATTGCCGTATTTGGGCTGATGAGCAACCCGAAGAGTACCAAGAACTATCATTACATCCATTAAAAACAACGGTATGGTGTGGTTAATGTTCTAATGGAATCATTGGCCCATATTTCTTCAAAAATAAGGATAATTATAATGTTACCGTCAATGGTAACTATTATCTCACCATGTTTTTTTCCCTCAAATTTAAGCGCATGGTCTAGGTGAGCTCTGGTTTCAACAAGACGGTGCTACGAGACACCATTTTGTTGAGCACATAATTTCACGTTTTGCTACGCTAAATTGGCCACCTAGATCGTGCGATATCACACCTTTGCACCATTTTCTCTGGGGATATGTAAAACCTGAAGTTTTCAGGAATTATTTGTTCTATTCTCGAACGAGTCGTCCAAAATTGGACCTTCCGAATGGACTACCTCAGACGTACGCATGGCAAAAATTTAAATTATATCAAATTCAAACAGTAAATGCCATAAATTTTTCTTATAACCGATTATATAATTTTTAAGTTCACTTTCACATTTATGTGTTTTATTTTTCATTATAGATCAAACCTCATAATAAATCACCCGATATTTTGATTTCGAATAGTATTTTATTCTCTTATATAAGCCCTCTACCGCAGCATATTTTGAAAATGAGATCAAATCGATCAATTTGTTAAACATCATGTGATGCAACATTTAACATTTTTTTAAAGTTGTAACTTATCTAAGACCCCATAAAGTATAAAAATTCTAGCTCCTTGCGTAGTCTGAGTCGATTTAGCCATGTCCGTCTGTCCGTTTGTTGAAAACACGCTCACTTTCGAAAGACTCAAAAGATAAGAACAAATTGCTTGTAGTAACCCTAAGGAGCTTGGGATTGAAATCCAGCAAAATCGGTTAAGTAGGGTCAGAACTATGAATCAAAATGTGGAACCACCACCCTTAAAAATTCATAATGTTGTTACAAAAACTTACATAAATGGTGGATTAATGCACGGAACGATATACAAATTTGCACAAATTCGTTTTATATGACTGGAAATCATAGTGTTATATTTCATGAAGATCGGCCATTAATTTATCCTGGGACCCATATAAACCCTGCTCTCGGAAAACAGCTTAGAACGCTTAAAATCGTAACAAATAATTCTATCGCAATAAATTCAGCACGACGTGAAGATCGGTCCATAAATTACTATTGGCCCCATATAAAGCCGACTCTCGGAAAACATTTTATTACCCCTAAAACCGTAATAAATAATGCTATCATATTAAAATTTAATACTTCACAGTTCTATAGGAATATAAATCATACTAATAAACTCCATGATGATCGGTCCATAATTAACCATAGGCCCCATATAAAACCCACTCTAGGAAATTAACTAAATACGCCTAAAACCGTAACCATAAAAAATGTCATGCAACTTTGTGATATACAGTCCATAATTTACCTTAGATCCCACATTAGGCAGCCTTCTGAAATTCACTGTAAACGCTTGAACTAATTTCACTGCTGTATTGAAATTTATTCTAATTTATTATCACCCCTATCGTGAATAATTTTTTCCCTTTTCACGTATTTGCGATCATGAAAAACTCTCATGAAAAAAATTAATTCATAGGAGAATAATAACGTGAAAAAAATGTTCGCGTGAAAAAATTCCCCTTATCATGAACAATTTTTTCCCTCGTAATTTGTTCACTTTTCCCTTTGAATTTCTCACTTTATTTTTGCTTGGGAACAAAACATTTATGTAAGTAATTCTTCTCATAATTCGAATATTGAAGTTTACAAAATTAATTTTAAGGTCAATTTCCGTTAAAAGAGGCACACACTTAAATGTATATTGTTCAACAAAGTGCAAAAAACAGGTCGATTGCCTGAGGAGTTATGAAGCTTTTCAAAGACGTGGTGGCAGAATTAAGAAATTTTTTTACTGCATAAAAGCGCAATAAGCTAATGTTGCAATCAAACTATCACTCCAATACAATATATTTTATTTTGTTTTTTTTTTTTTACTTTTCTTTAAAATATAAATACGTGTATACATATTTTTGAGCAAAAAAATTTTTTTTTATGTTTTTTAATATTTCTTCTTTTTTACATTCACTGAGAACTGATAGCGAGAAAAATTGTTCACGGGAGTTTCACGATAGCATTTTCCCTTCGAGGGGAATAAAAATTTCATGGGAACAAAAATTCCACTTGTTTTTCATGATAGGAGTGAATATATTTTATTTCGTTTTTTTTCACTTTTCTTTAAAATATACATACGTGTATATTTTTTAACAAAAAAAAATTTTTTTTTATGTTTTTTAATACTTCTTTTTTCATTCACTGAGAACTGATAGCGTGAAATATTGTTCACGGGAGTTTCACGATAGCATTTTTCCCTACGAGGGGAATAAAAATTTCAGGGGAACAAAAATTCCACTTGTTTTTCACGATAGGTGTGAATGTTTTTTAATACCAGAAATCACTCTAGCGAATTTTGGGATGATTGATCCATAATTTACCATTTGTCAATATCAATTCGCCTCCTGAAAATCATTTTAGTTCGGCTAAAACTGTAACGAATCATGTAAAATATCATGATTCGTAACAGTTTTCAGTTCAATTTTCTAAAATGAAAATCATACAACTTTACGATTGTCGGCTAACAATTTAATATAGATCTAAACCGCAAACGTCCGTGTTTATAAAGATTATTAATAATAAATAGATATCATATAGAACCCATTTCTGAAATATTCGAATTTCGGTGGAGGGTATCAAAGATTCGGCACAGCCGAATAAAGCATTCTAACTTGTTTTTAAATAAAATAATTTATATTAAAAAAGTGTATGCATGGACGGCTTAAAAGTTTACACGAGGCGGAAGAATTATTGAATGTAGCAAGTAGAAAAAGTAGAAGTGCTAAGTATATGAAAAATAAAAAAATTAATGTAACATATTTTCTTTAAGGTATACCTTACTGAGCTCCATTGCTGTTTTCATTATCTCTAGGCATCGCAAAAATTTGTAGCATTCGCTCAGAAATCGATGTCAATCAATGTGTTACCACAAGGATCTTTGTATCTCGCTCTATAGTTTAGAGACGTTGTTATTGATTCTTTATTTTCCTTTTTTTCGTAGGACTGATGTGGCTTTCTAATGGGTTTGTATATCATTGGGAAAATTGTGTACCAACCATTTTTTCGACTCGAATTCACTGACTTCCAAGGCACAGTAATCGACAATATCATAACTTGTATTAATTATTGAAATTGTACCGGAATAATTTTGATAAAAAATTGGCATTTTTTTGAAAAAAAATCGGCATTATCGGCACTTCAATTAAAAAAATCGGCAACAAATCGGCAAATTAATAATATCCATTTTAAGAACAATAAACCACATTTTTATTAACACAAAAAATAGCAAAACAGAATAATTCAGCATTAACTTACATGTAAACCATATACATAAATACATAAAAATTAATGAAAAAGAATATTTTTATAAATAAATTGTAGTTAATTAAAAAAAATTTTGTACATTAGGTTAATATTGTTATTATTGATAGAAAAATTTTTTTCAACATTTTATTTTAATAAATATTTTATAGATACATATTTGAGTTTAATAGTTTAATTAAATCCATTTTAATACCAACATCAAAACAGTTTGCATTATTAAATTTTATGTAATCTTTAGAAAAAAGAATTCCTTGAAAGGATTCATTTTCCAGGGAACATTGAAATTTGGTTTTATGAAGATTCACTTAGCTACAAATTCTTTCCACATTTACGGAAGAATATGGAAGGACCATAATTTGTTGTACAAACTTTGACAGCACTGGAAATGTATCATTAGAATCTCCACGTTTTAAGTATGAAATTTTTTGGCAAAAAGTTTGCAAATTTTCTTCAATTCCTTATAAATCTTCTTAAAATTTTAAAAATTTTAACTCTCTACATTCAGTCTAAGATTTGTTTTTCTTTTTCAGAAATAAAGCTGGGGAACTCTTTCAGAATTTCCATAAAATAAATATTTTCCTTTTTCATAATTTTGTTAGGGTTATCATATTTAAAGATTTATAAGATTTTTGTTCAAAATCAAAACATTTTAATATTCGATTTGCAAGTTCTATATAAAAATTAATACAGTTATTAACAATTTTGTTAATTCGCTTTTGTTGAGTTTTGATTTTGATAGAAACTCATTAGCCACTAAGCCCAAATACTAATCATTAAAGTTAAAAAAATTCTTTGTGTTCATAAATTCCGTTTAGTAAATTTAATTTTTGTAAAATTAGTAAATACAGTTTTAAAAACACTTTCCATTTTGTTGTATAGGTTATGACAAGTGCTCCAAAGTTGCCCAAAATTAATAAATTACACGCTAACAAGCAACGTTACCGTGATTTAAGTGTTTATTCAAAAATCGGCATTTTTGGAGCAAAAATTGGCAAATCGGCACTTTACTAATTTTAAGGCAAAAAATCGGTAAAATGCCGGCAAATATTGCAGGCCTGTTCCCGTACTCAAAGTTTGGTAAAGAGAGAGAGAGAGATTTTGAGGGAAATATATTCTTCTTCTTCTTGCACGAACTAGCCCGTACTTTCTCTTTGGGCAGATTGTGAAAATTGTTAAGCAATCAGCTGTTTCAAAAAATAAACAATAAAAAACTACAAACAAAATACCAAAAGAATTAAAACAAAAAATATTAATTTTCTTAATTAAGCTTGAGGTTTCTTCTCTTTTTTTATAAAAAATATTAAATTTATTTAATCCAGTATTTCGGCACTCCATTGTGTACCTTAATCAGAGTTTATTGTTATTTTTGCCAAATGATCAAGAAAAAACCCCTGAAGAAGGCACACAATGGAGTGCCGAAATACTATATTAAATAACTTAAATATTTTTTATAAAAAAAGGAAAGAGAACTCAAGCTAAATTAAAAAATAAATACAAATAATTTTAAAGGTCGAAAAAGATACAATTTATAAAAAATATTAATAAAATAAACAAGAAAATGGTGAAAAATGTAAGAACATGATTGAATTTACATTCATACATGATGCTAATGTATCATTTATGTATTTATTTCAACATATTTCATAACTAACGGGGTAGAAAGTTGGTTTTTATTGTTCCCGTTCTTTTAAACAGTTTTGTCCATTAGTGTGAGAAATTTTTGCTAACTCTCATTTTACCGAACTTTATCTAAAAAGTACGGGATCGCACCTAATGTAAAATAAAAAACATTTTACTTTACTTAATTGCTGTTGACATGCATTGTCAAATGCAATCACATTAAATTTTATGAAAATCGAAATTAGATCAAATTATTTTGCTCTTGATTTTTGTCAAGTTCAATTTTGCTGTTGCGATAAATGCAGCTCATTCGCCGCAACTTTTTGTGGTCAATAAAATATAATTTGAATCAACTACTTTTTATCTGCGACAAATAGAAATTATTCAACTAAAAAAGGTTTTTGCCAAAACTACGTTTTTTTTCTTTCTGTGTAAGTATCAAATACAATAAAGGTCCCAAAAAGCTTTTTTTGAAGGACTCCAGCATAAATCGAGATATCGCACATAAGGGTTCCTAGACAAATTCCAACTTTATTTATAATTTACACGGCGTGTCGCATCTACTCTTAAGTCTTCTAGAATAAATATGTAATTTTTTTATATTAATTGATCAGTCTATTAGTTAAACTTGTTTTATCAAAGTATTTCGTTAAAAGTATTGCACTGAAATAAACAACCATTTTTTTTTTGTTAAATTTCTTTTATAAATTTAACTTAACAGCCATCGGAATTCCGATAAGCGATTCATTTGTATAAAATTTTTATTTTTATGTATTTTGAAAAATCGCTAGACTAATGTCTTAAAAGCGTCAGAATATAGACCTACTTATTTCTTATCTTTCTTTAAAATAGTTAGTTAATAGTTTGTTTCATGATTTTATTTATAAATTACAAAAAAAACTTATTTAAGTGTAAGAATTAGAACCTGTTTCTCTGAGACATATGAAAAGAGCATATATTAGAAATTTGGACTAACGATTAAAGGTGGCCGTACCTGTGTATATAATGTGCTTATCGTAGATACAATTACAAATTGCTAACGTTGTTTATACAAATATAAATAACAAGATTAGAGTTTAATAGATAAAAACACACTTATTCAAGGAATTTTGATTTTAGTTTGTACACTTTTAAATCTGTAAAAAAATTACTATCAAAATTTAACGGCCAGTCACTTTAAAAAATTTATTTTCAAGTACATAATTCAGAATATTACGTTTATTCCCCTACCGAAAACCTCTTTGAAAAAATCTCGTAAAAATGTAGGAATCTAAAAATAATAATAGTTATTCCTATAAAGATTAACTTCACAACAAAATGTTGTACTAGTACACAGAGGGAAAAATCCGGTATAAAAAAATCAAAAATGAGCCAACTACAGTGTTTTTTTTTTCTCCCCCAAAAAAAATTAAAAATCCGCCAAATTTAACGTATTTTTAGAAAAAATTTCAATGTAAAAGTTTAGATATTAACTTTATTTCAATTAATTTAAATTGACTCAGTTTTAAGTTACGTTCTAATATCAATACCTAAATAAAGCAAAAATCGCAAAATGTTTAACATTTTACCGAAATTCCCTTTTTTTTAAAGATTCTTGAATATTTTTCTTTTATAAAAGATCTTAAAAAACACTTTTTAAAAAGTTTAAAAAAGATTGTAACATATATATGTACTATCATAGAATTAGTAGAAATTTACCCTTTTTAAAATATTGGAATAAATAATTAGTATTGTGGTTATTTTATTGAACTTTTAATGGTTTTTAATCCAAATTTAGATATTTTAATTAGGCTTAAGTTCATTGAATTTAATTTTCATTAAATTATTTTTATGAAGACAGGAATTTTACAACATGAAATCATTTAAAATTTTTATTGATAATTTTTCATTCTTGACTGCGCTGAGATTTGAACACAGGCGTTCACGGACAGCTTGCCCAGACTAGTTTCGATTGTAACCACACAATCTCTTCAGTGGGGTTTGCCGTCTTACTCACTCGGCCGGATGACGTCAATAGTCAAACATCAATCTTTAAACCAAATGGTATTTCACCTTGGTAGAAATATTAAAGTAAAGAAGGGCGTACTGATGGCGGCTCCAGAAAACGTGGTGGTAAATTTTCTGGAAATAACAGGTCATGTACGAAGCAGTCGTGTTAAAAGAAGTGGTCTTCCATACAAATACTATTAAACAAAAATTTAAATTTTCTGGAAATAACAGGTCATGTACGAAGCAGTCGTGTTAAAAGAAGTGGTCTTCCAACAGGTAGCGGTCATTTGGGTGGTTGCTTGGGCCAGGATACTCGTTAAAGATTTGGTGGTGATAATAAAGGAGCAAATTATACCAAATATTTAAAATCCTGATGACTTTTCAAGTATTCAAGCTTTTTAGTCACAAGTTGTTAACAAAATAATATTTCTTTATATGATCTACGAGAAATTAATTGGTAATGAGTACGTTTACCTCCATTACAAAAGAATTTTTATAAATAAGATCCCAAAACGAAATCCAGACCCATGTGAGAAAGGAACGTAATAGAGCAGCCACAGAAATTACGTTACGTGGTCCCGCACCCACACCTATTATATACTTTGATGAAGCCTGCTTGATTATATTTTTTAATAAAAACTATTTTAAAACTAAAATAAAAAAAAAATTATATAAATTGACTCTTATTCGACCCTTAAAAATTTTTAACCCTTAAAAAAATTATTTTATAAAGGTTAGTACTAACCAATTTTACGCTATGAATAACTAGTTAGTGCTAACCATTATTTACGCGATCACTAACTAATATAAAGCAGCGTAGTAAGCAGTACAGATATATGTTCCGTAGTCGAGTGGAATTAATTAGTTAGAAAGAGAGGCAAAATCACATGTACACAAGAGTTTCGGTTAGTTTTTTCATTTTGCTCTTAATAAACTTTATCCAATACAGTGTTCAAAACTACCGGTCATTTTACTAGTCTTCTTGTAGGGAACATTAACAACTTATCATGACAGGGTTGTATATTTTTCAAAATACGTAAGACTTGTGTGATAGTGTAAAGCAGCTATAACCCTGTCGGATTTTTTTTAGCTAGCTCAACATTTGGTTGACTTTTAGCTAACTTATTTACAACTGACTAGTGACTAACTCATAATTGGTGCAGATTTGAGTCAGGCGTGTTTTGTGCGACTGACTTCTTCTCGATAAGTATTGAACTAGCCTTTGGCTAACTCAAAGCTGATGCAGAGATTAGTGAGTTGTGTTTTGTGCGACTGACTTTTTCTCGATAAGTATTGAACTAGCCTTTGGCTAACTCAAAGCTGATGCAGAGATTAGTGAGTTGTGTTTTGTGCGACTGACTTTTTCTCGATAAGTATTGAACTAGCCTTTGGCTAACTCAAAGCTGATGCAGTGGACTGTGGTAAAAACACGTTTTGCTTGTTTTGTGTACTTTTTCAAAGTTAAATAATAAGCAAAAGTTCCCATATTCTCTTTGTTAATATCATTTAGTTAAATACATCTTATTTTCAAAGTAGAATTATTATGAAAACCGGTTTTTGCCATATCGGGCATGCTGATGGTGTCTTATAACTGAGAGTTTTTCTGTAGACAAAGGGGAAATACAACAAAAGTGAAAGAAAACATATGTGAAATAGTCTAGACAGACAGAGACAGAGCTCTGTCTCTCTTTAAAAAATAAATAAAGCAAAATACGTAATTTTTTTTTATTCTCTTATTAAAGTCAACATATTGTATGCACCACAAGCTGACTCATAATGAGCTAACTTATGGTTATCTAAAAAGTTATGCAGTGTGAGTGAGTACTGACTCGTACTGCGGACATTGCGTGTAAAAACTGAATAGCTTTAACCATGTAAATGAGTTAGCTTGTGAGTCACCTCTGACTAACTTCTGGTTAACCATGAGTTGACTTTGAGCTAACTCATTTTCCGACAGGGAATATGTACGAGTATCCTATATATTCAGAACTTCTGAGTTATAGTATCATGTTTTTTTCAGCGAGTACATTGAACATTCTTTACGTATTTTATATTTTCTGATTTTTTAACCATAAAATAGTTTTACTCAGGGAACGAAAATAAAAGTTTTCTTAAAAAATATTGATCCTTATGAACTAGTTTTTTATAAAAGATGTTGCTTTTTAAAATGTTGTTTTTTATTTTTTCAAGCGGAAACAACAGGTTTTTTTGATTTTTATATTTTTCAAGCAAAAATAATAGTCATATTTAACTTCTTATTCTTTCGAGCCAAATAACAGATAATTTTTGCTTCTTATTTTGTTGAACAGAAATAAAAGTTATTTTTTGCTCATTATTTTTTCAAGCAGAAGTAACAGTTATTTTTTTCTTTTTATTTTTTTCGAACAAAAATAATAATTATTATTTTGCTTTTTTTTTTTTGAGCAAAAATAACAGTTACTTTTTTATTTTTTTGAGCTGTATTTTTTCGTGCAAAAGTAATAGTTAATTTTTTTCTTTTTATTTTTTCGAGCAAAAATAACTGGTGATTTTTATTTTTTTAACCAACAATAACAGATATTTTTTTTTCTTTTTTTTTTTAACAGAAATAAAAGTTTTCTTCGAACAAAAGTAATAGTTATTTATACTAACCATTTTTTCGAATGTGCTTCTATAAGTTGGATGTCAATTTATAAAGCTTTTTACAATAGTCTTATTCCCTCAATATCGTAAATACCTTTTTGCTTAAGCCAACCTTTGGTTAACATTAAAGCTATAGATATGTACTTATAATTAGGAATGAAAAAATGGTTAATATAATTAAAAATAATTTAGGAAAAAGAAAAATTCCCACATTCTATTTAAAAAAGTTATTTTTTGATTTTTATTTTTTTCGAGCAAAAATAATAATTTTTTTTTGCTTTTTCTTTTTTTTTGAGGAAAAATAACAGTTATTTTTTGCGTTTTATATTTTCGAGCAAAAATAACAGTTACCTTTTTCTTTTTTTGAGCAAAAATCACAGATATTTTTTGCTTTATATTATTTTTTACAGAAATACAAATTATTTTTTGCTCTGTATTTTTTTCGAGCAAAAGTAACAGTTATTATTTTCTTTTTATTTTTCGAGCAAAAATAATAGATATTTTATGCTTTTTATTTTTTCGAAATAAAAGAAAAGAATGAAAAATTTACGTGTTAAAATAATTTAATTGACTTTTAATACTTTTTTATTGTGCATAAGAAATTCCCATGATGATCATTCATTAAAATAAATATTAAAAATCAACTAAATTTACACGTACATTTTTATAGAAAACTAGCTGACCCGGTCCGCGTTGCTGGCCCTAAGCAAACATTAGTGTTGTATTACCAGACGATTTAAATTGATCTTTAAACAAAATTTACGGCCTTTAAATAAAAATCCATGAAATACCTATCATAAAGTTTTTTGAATGAAAGTATGGCACATTGTTAAGAGGATAAGTGTCTATATGTGAGAGCATTAGAAAAAACGTCCTCAAAATAAAATTGATTTTATTTCACGACCGCATTCTCTGGCAAAATTTCATGTCAAACTGCATGTAAAACATCGTTCATCCCCAGTTCTGTTTCATCATTATAATATTAAAAATTAAAATGTTGTTCATATACATATGTTTGATTTACATTTGATTTGAAAATACATATGGTTGTATGTATATATATATATGCTGTGAATCTTACGAAAAAAGTGAGCGTAAAAGTGGGCGGAGCAATATTTTCTTTCCGCAAAACCTAAGTTAGACCATGGCGATCATTTTGAAGAAAAAAATCGTCCAAATCGGTCAAGCCGTTCTCCAGTTATGCGCTTAATAGAAAAAAAGGGCGTAAAAGTAGGCGTGTTAAATTTTTCTTTCGATGAAAACTTAAAGTTGATTAATACGAACATTTGAAAGAAAAATTAGTCAACTCGATGGAGCCGTTTTCTGATTATAGGTAAATCGAAAAAAAGTGGGCGGGGCAAAATTTTCTTTCCGTAAAAACCTAAGTTGGACCATGGCGATCATTTTAAAGAAAAAATCGTTCAAATCGGTCAAGCCGTTCTCAAGTTATGGATTTTGCCACGCTCCTCCGCCCCCAGAAAATCAGAAATCAGACTTCACAGTCACCCGCCTGAATATTCTGAAGATTCCCTGAAAATTTCATCAAAATCGGCCCAGCCGTTTTGGAATCCATACGTTACATACATACACACATCCTATTTTATATATATAGATAGAAAACTTTTATTTTTGCTCGAAGAAAATAAAAATAATTCAACATTTTTGTATTTTTCGAATTTATTCTATGAGCTAAATTTCAGTTATGTATTTTATAAAGCTTTTTGTAATAGTTCTATTCCTTAAATTTTTTACCAGACTATTATCTTGTATCTTCCTGTTACATTTTACCTTAGCTATCCTTTGGATAGCAATGGAGTATATTGTATGTACAGAAAAATTTACAATTATTAGACACCAAAAAAGCTTTATAAAATACATAACTGAAATTTAGCTCATAGAATAAATTCGAAATATAAAAAAAATTTTAATATAATAGAGTAGCTTATGAAAAGAAATAATTCCCAGATTATAAAAAATCATTGTTATCAATTATCGAACTTTTATGACAAATGGAATAATGATTACGGTCCCTGGTTTTACTACTTTAAAGCACAATTTATTTTTTCATTTGCATCTTTACGAAAGTGTAAATGTTGTGAATTCCTGAAATTTCGAATTGTTTTAAATAAAAAAAATTAAAAAAAAGGTACAATTGTTCAGATTTAATGACAAAAAGTTTGGCCGAACTTCTCAAAATTTACCGAAGTTCGGGATCGGTCTGAAAAAGTGCGTTAGGTCGAACACTTATAATTTTGTAGTCTATAAAAGGGGAAAAGTGGACTTTAATTACTAAAATTCGTTCAATACTCGCTAATAACGTAAGGAAATGGTTGGACTATTGCCTATATCTTCTTACTTTTCCTGTTTGTAAATTAATACTAATCAGTCTATTTTTTCATTTAGTCCCCACTTAAAGTTGATTATAAAACGCTTTAAAAAGTTTTTCAAGGCAAAACTGCATGTACTAAACTTACAAATAAATAAATCGATCTATAATCAAAATAAAATTTTTTATTGACACGCAATAAAATTAATAAATTGAAATTAATAACGCAAGCAGTTATTAACGATTTCAATAGAACTTTTAATAATTTTATGTAATTTAACAAATGAAAACTTTGAATTTTGAAATCAGTTGACATAATTTCAGACAAATTTGATTTTTAATGAATTACAATTCTCTTAAATGTTTCTTAAACCTCGACACTTAAAATATTATGTTGGAATATTCAAAAGGAAATTTATCTGAAAATTTTACAACAAAATTATCTACCAAACAGTTAAAACTACAACATAGTGTTATGACTACAAAAAAAGGTTTAATAAACTGCCTGGCCCACAATGTCGACAAGAACATTTCTTTCGTATATTTATATTGAAAACAAAAACAGCTTTTAGTTTCTTATTTCTGTTTTCAATATAAATATGCGAAAGAAATGTTCTTGTCGACATTGTGGGCCTGGCAGAAAAACAAGTAACGCTAAGAATACAATTGGGTCGTACGTCGTAAGAACGTAGGACGTAACGGCGTAAATTTCTAAAAACACGCTCTATTTACCCACAATTTCATCGTAGACTTATTTTGTTTTCCTTTGAAAATAATGTTACAAAAATCAAACTGTATTGAAATTGTTTTGTTTTTTTTTAGAAAACTCTAATCGGGCTTATTAAGGTCTTATCTTCTATGCAAATAAAAAGATTAATTCATAGTTTTTCTTCCGACGTTTCGTTGGAAATTCCCAACATCTTCAGGGAGATAATTGAAATTGTTGCTTGTCTTTTCCTTCTTTTTATTTGTCTTCAAATATTCAATTTTAAAACACAAAAATTATTTCATTTTATATTTTTTACTGCCTGGCCCACAATGTCGACAAGAACATTTCTTTCTTATATTTATATTGAAAACAAAAACAAATTTTAGTTTTTTATTATTGTTTTCTATGACAATACGGCAATACCGGAGCATGAAATAGAATTAAGGTAAAAGCGAATAACAAGCGTTAATGCGCGCGCTCTCTGTAGACTACTCTCAAAAAGAGTTAAACTAATGTATTTTCATAAAACAAGCCACACAAAAAACTTTTTGAAGCGTACGCGGCAGAAAGTTGGTTAACTTTGAATTTTTTAACGCATTTTCGACAAAAAATCAGCTGACAACAAGAAATAATAATTTAACAAATTTGTGAATCATGGAGGAAAAACTCATTGAAAAGCTTATAAAACATGCAGTATCGTATAAAAAAAGTGCTCAAGCTTGAAATTCTTTAAAGAACTTACCATTTAAAGTTTTTAGACGCACGATACTCGTCGACGGATGAACGCGTGCTATGTACTTCTACCTTTATATCTATGTCGACGTAAGACGTTGATACGTTTTTACGTTTGCGCCAACTGTTATGTGCCTTTGTATGAAATATTGTACATTTATATTTGACACGTATCTACGTCGTACGCTTCTACATTCATGCGGTGCAATTGTGTTCCTACGGTAAGAGTTCTATATTCGGCTATGCCAAATCTTGTATACTCTTGGTGTGAAAGGAACAGAAAGTTATAAAAATTCGGGTTTTTGTATATAAATAAATTTGTTTTGTGGCACGCCCACTTCTCAAATTCCGCCCACATTTTGTCGAATATTGTGTATTGATAACCAAGATGCTTGTACCTTGTTCGGAAACTTTGGTTCTTGCCGTTCTCCAGATATACAAAAACCTATAATGTCTTTGTAAGAGAAGTGCCACGCCTACTTCTCTAATCCCGGCCACATTTTGTTGGATGTTGTGTATCGATAACCAAGATAGGGAAATATAATTTCTGGAAGGGTGGATAGGAACTGAAAAAGAAGTGGGAGTTCTGAAACAATTTCAACTTTTTAACAAATTCAGAAAAGATCCAATTTACCGTGTTTAATAACATATTTATTTACAGTTTTAAGAAGCTGTGGCAAATGAAGAAATACTAAGTTCGCATTCCATATGATTCTTTTTTAATATTGGCTTAAGACCCTATCAAATGTATATATAATGGGTGGTATTATTGATTCCGTTCCGCGATTGCGGAAAGCAATTTTTGTGCGGAAGCAAAATTTGCAAATTTTCCGATGTTACGGTATAATCTCTACCATTGTCATATTATTGATACCGCAATATAGATATTTTTCGCCATTTTGTTTACATTAAAATTTTACAGCGAGAATCTAACGAAAGGAATGCACATGTAAGAAGAAGCATAAAATTAAAAAAAAAAATAAAATAAAGTTTCGCTATTTAAACAAAAAAAAAAATTATTTTTTAGAATAAAGTAGATAAATATATGTACAAGCAAATTGTTATTATAAGCAATTTTTTTATTGTTAATTTTATAAAATTAAATCAAGACATCGCTTGTGGATATAGACAACGTGGATAGCAGAAATAAACAAATTGTTGGAAGATTTGGCATTTACTATAAATGGTTTCGGGTCACCCTTAAATTGTGCCAGTGTTTAACTCTGGTTTTAGTACAATTTTGCAAACGCGAGCATTAATTTGCTTTGCATTGTATTTTGGTAACACATTCCCTTCTGTAAGAAAATCTCACACAAGCGGAAATTTTATCTTTGACAGAAAGAGCTCCTTGCCGACAACTTCCGAAACTCGCATTCTCTAGGTCAGACAAAATATATTTAAATGCTACCGCATTTAAGCGAAAATTCTTTTGAAAGCTGTGAAAAATTAAACAAAATATTAATGCCTTAATCATGTATTACATTTCTTATTCAAACTTACTCCCTATCATTCATATCATTGCATCTTCAGATTTATATAGCGAAACTCTTCGTTCTACCCAAAGATATAAGCAATTGTCTTCACTGCTATCTTCAGCAATACTATTGTATCTATATTACAAATTTATATTTTCTACGTTTTTATATTTTACATAAATTTCACTTTAAAAATCTTATTACTCTCAAAAACTTTAACTTTTTACCAACAGTTGACACAATTTCAACTCTGAAATTTTTAAAACAGAGTTGCTAAAAAGGTTTGCGGAAAGCTTATACAGCAGTAATGGATAATTGCAATTTGCCTATTGATCGATATTTATTTCCGTTGAACTGCCTTTTCCGTGCGGAATCTTACCACCCAATATGTATTTTCTGGGTCCTTCAGTAATTCTAATATATTTAGACATGCCCCTCTGTTAAAAGTACGCTAACTAACGAACAACTCAGCAGAAAAACAAATTGGGCGTCAAATTGTTATAAGCTGTCCTGAGCAGTTTGGGATTGAAAATAAGCAGAATCGGTTCAGTAGGATAAGAGCTATGAATCCAAATGTGGAACAACCTCCCTAAAAATGTACAAAAACTTACATAAATTGTTGGCGGAATATGTACATTGATTGCCATTAAATTTCAATAGATTCTTCGACCACTTGAAGACCACTCTCGCAACAAATATTAATATTATGGTGAAACTTGGTTGGATAAGTCTAGTCAAAAAGACACCACTAAATTTCGTTAAGATCGAATCATAATTTATCAAACGCCCCATATAGAACCCACTCTCGGAAAATACTTTACTACGCCTTAAACCATAAAACTTAATGTTATTGTAAAATTTAAGTTACAGTTTGCTAAGGCTAAAAATACAATTTCGTAAAGATCGGCCTATAATTTACCATAGGCCATACATAAAGCCCATTCTCGAAAATCAACTAAATAATCCTTAAGCCGCAACAAAAATGTATATTGTGGTGAAATTTTGTTGGATACAACAACTAAGGACACGAGCCCCACATAGATTCACTAAAGTTTCAAAAAAATTTTTGCTTAACATTTCCCGGGACTTAATTGCGGGATTCCCAGGGAATTTAAAAAAGCGGAAATTGATTGATATTGCTATTACCCTAGTAGCAACATAAAGAAACAAATATTAAAAGGGGATTACAAAAATATACATAAAGTTATCAGCCATGTTCTGGAAATCGAATTCGCGTCAAATTGAAACCGAATAAATTTTCAAAACGATCGTGTTCTAAAGGCTTATAAAAATATTTTTTTGTATCATTATTTGTGTACACTCACACTATTCTGAATCGTAAAAACAAATGAATTTTCAGTTATTTTATGTCATTCAGTAATTTAATATAATACAGGTTTAACTCGACACCTGTCCGCTTGTTTTTCTAATGCGAGAGAGAGAGTGAGAGCGAGAATATTTATTTTTATTCACTTACCGCGTTATGCTAGAAACACAACTGGGACGAACGACGAATTTGTCCGTAAAAATTTGCTGAGTAAATTCGTCGTATGAAGCCCAATAACGACGAATATCTGGCAGATTTTATTATTGAGATAGTTGATTACTGTTTGTACAAAGAGAGAGAAATAGTGTGACCATATTCAAAAAAATTATGCTTAAAAATAAAAACATAATCAAAAACACAACTAAAAACTATTTTTATAGCAAAATACTTTGTATACTTATTTTATGTGCTATACAATAAAAAAAAAAAACAATTATTAAAGTAAAAAGTAACTTTATTTACTAAACTACTTCTTAACTAAAACCAAACATGGTCACCTAATACTGATTTGTTCGTCGTTCGCCGGCGTATAAAATAGAATTAAATCTATTTATTTTTGGCGGCGAATATTCGCGGCCAAAAATTCGTCGTTCGCCCCAGTTCTGTTCCTAGCATTATACCTACATGTTTGTTTTACTTTTGTTGTACTGACCACTTTGATTACAGAAGAACTTTCAATTATAAGACACCAGCAGCATGCCCGATATGGTATTCGCAATTATTTAACTTTAAAAATTTGATGTATTTAACAAAATAATTTTAACAAAAAGAATGGGAATTTTCTACACAAAACAAGCAAATCGTTTTTTAATTTTACTTTTTGCCACAGATCTATAAATATATAACTCAAAATTAATTTTTTGATAGTTAAATTATATAAAATAACTGAAAATTCATTTGTTTTTACGGAATTTGTGGTTTTTGAAATGAACTTTTCGTAAAAACGAATGCAAAATAAGTAGATCGGTTTTAAGTAAATTTACAGCTATTTTAAATTTCATTTTCATTTAATCTTACATATAGAATACTTATGCTTAATCAACTGACAATATTAAATGCAACCGAAAATCCGAATTAATGTGCACTTACGGCCTAAGTTATAAAAAATACAACAGGTAAATAACTTAGGCCGTTAGTCTTTTGAATAAATGTTAGAATCAGTTAAAAATAAATTTGGTTGGAACTTTAAATGTTTATTTATTTAAAAATGACTGAACGGATTACTTCTTGAATAGCCTACAGTCAGTAACTGTAATAATATTGTGAGTGTTCTACATATGTTTATGAGAATTACTCTACAAATCATGAAAAACTACGGTAATTTTTAAAAAAAATTTAACTGCAAAATTCCTTCTATTTCGTTTTCCAGAACATGGCCGTATATTTTTTTAATTTCATTAGAAATACTACATTGGTTAAAAAAATTTTTGATAACGGCGGATCTTGGATTAGTGGGTTTGGCATCTCTCATACAGAGACAAAATAGATTTCCAAATATCTACGTAATATTTAGAAATCTATTTTTTCAATAACATTTCATTAAAAAACCTGCAAAACCACCAAAAACACTTAAAGTACAAAATCAAACCAAAACTTTCAAGTAAAATTTTTCTTTTTTTTGTGTTTTTACATATTTTTCTTTTACAGATTAATGGACAAGCATTTAACTTAACATAAAGTCCTTTTGTAATGTAACAAAAATGACTGAGTATTAGTTTTGCTTTGTTTGTAAAGTAAAACTATGAAGTCTATAAATAGATTTTGTATTCCTATAAGTTGCTTGTTCGATTAAATGCTTTTGCCAACGACCATACCACGCTGAATGCATCGGTTCTCGTCCGATCACCGAAATTAAGCAGCGTCGGGCGCGGTTAGTACTTAGATGGGGGACCGCTTGGGAACACCGCGTGTTGTTGACATCCCAAATTTTTTTTTTTTTTATACAAATTTTTAATATAATAAAAAAAATTTGAAGAAACTTACAAATTTTTCAATAAAATCATAAAACTTCGTTAAAAAACCTGCAAAACCAACAAAAACACGTAAAGTACAAAAAAAAAAAACTATCAAGCAAAATTGTTCTATTTTTGTAAATATTTTTAATATTTACATTAAATTACATTAATTTTTTTGAGCTTGAGCTCTTCTTCATATAAAAATATGAATTTTATTAAAAATATTTTTTTGTTAAAATAAATTAATGTTTTATATAAAAAAACCTCAACGTTAAATAATATAATAATAAAATAATATTGCAATTCTATTTTACAAAAAAAAGTGTTTAGTTTAAAAAATATTTATTTTAGTGTTTATTTAAAATTTTTTATTTTTAATTATTTTAATCTTCTACTTCAACTATAATTTCTTTATAGTTGACAGCTCAAAGCGGGAACTTTCTCACAAAAATTTTACAGACACACTTTTTCTGTAAATTGGCGAGTAATTTCCTTACGTGACAGCTCTTACTCGCTAAAAATGTTACAGACGCAGTTAAGTGAGAAAAATAGTTGTTTGTTTCAATTTATAGCATTTTTGTTTAATTTCTCGCATTTCAATCGAAAAGTATCTCGAAGAGAGAGAGTTACAGTACATGGGCACTGGTATTTGCCCGTAGGTGGTGGAATCAAAAGGTCGCTGCTGTTGCGTTGCATGGATTCAGGAGGTTAAAAAAGTGTTAAATTTAACGTGACAGTTGTTCATCATCGGTATAGAGGAGATTAAACAGTTCGCCCATCACAGGGCGCTGAAGAGGTATATTCCGGTTAACCAGTTCTTTGGTGATCTTAAAATTGTCCAAGAGTTACCTATGTGTGCTGCATTTTAGCATCGTTTGCCACCTGGGTGATGTGGTTGCGATTATCCCTTCTTACGGAGCATTGTACAAACTTGTGGAGCGATCTATATTCCAACTCAAGTTGAGTTCTGATTTCTGTGGTTAGACTAACACCTGAGGATAATTTCACCATTTTGGATAATGGTCATCCAAACTTGCATGCCCTTAGGTGAAGGACCAATTGTGTCCTTTGCGCATTTCAGAAACAGGTCTCTCATGGTGCCCCTATTTTCTGCAATCGGTGCCTCATGTGTTATGCCACCTCGAACTTCCAAAAGACATTTTTGAAAACGCCAGCTAATTGCAAAGTAATCTATTTGGTTGGCAGTATTGCATCGATCAGGCGAGGTCCAGGTGATCATATGGCATTCTTTGTGCTCAAAGAGAGTCCCGCCTATAACAATTTATCTTGCGTTAACAAAGTCAACAAAACGTAGTTAACCGTAGAAAAAGTCCTTCACATCTTCGGATGCGTGCTCAGTTGGGGCGTAGCATTGAATGATGGTAACTCCTCTAACTTTAGATTTAATGCGGGCGGTGAAAATTCCATCCGAGACTTGTTTTCACGACATTAAATTTCTGTATGACGCAGTTGTCAATATAAATCCATTACCGGATTCATGGTTACCGTCAATATGTTTTCCCGAGTAAAGAAATTTGGTGTTACAGGGGGAGAGTCTCGGCAGGTCTATCAAAACTCAATATCACAACGCTTGTTGCGACACCAAAAGCATGTCTGGAGGCTCTATTCGGCAAACCCGATACCAGACTCAGATAATAACGGCTAATCACCGGTACATCCTAAATAATAAGTGATTACTGTAACCACGCAAAATGTATTGAAAACGGATCGAATGATGGCGACTATTGGTATGAAAAAAGAATAAGAAATGGAGCATGGAATGTTAAGACACTCATAGAACCTGCCAGGCTTAATAAACTATGCAGTGAATTTTTGGAATACATGCTGCTAATATTAGGGCTAAGTGAAACACATTGGCCTGAATCCAGCGCAGTTAAAGCCTCGTATGGACCTAGTTTTTTATACTCAAGGAAGCATACATCTAAACCAATGTCCAATGGAGTCGGCTTTCTCTTATCCAAAGACGCTACCAATTCACTTATCGACTGGAAACCACACAGCCTAAGAATCATTACTGCTAGATTCTGAACCAGAGCCCGAAATCTTATAGTGCTACGCCCCCACAGAGTTAACTGACGTAATTGTCAAGAAGGAGT
The DNA here is from genome assembly GCA_943735925.1 of Pollenia amentaria. Classification (NCBI taxonomy): domain Eukaryota; kingdom Metazoa; phylum Arthropoda; class Insecta; order Diptera; family Polleniidae; genus Pollenia; species Pollenia amentaria. Next base: position 171,898,722 of record OX031010.1, on the reverse strand, counting down.
TCTATAGTCAGGTAAATAGGACTGTGACGTCTGTCCACCACGGCGATATCATGATTCTGATGGGAGACTAACGCATAAGTTGGTTCCTTAAACGACCACCCAGAAAACGTGATGGGTGGACACGGTTCCATAAACAGGAATGGGAAAATATTTATTTCTTTTTTACACAATTTGCTTCTATTTTTGTTTCTTTTTGTCGCCCTTTTGCTTAAATCTCAAACTCACTTGGAAACCATATTTGACGTTTTATGTTAGCAAAAATTCACGCTCCCTCCCCCTTTCCACCTCCTGTACCTTTTTTTTCTACACTTGACAAAAGCAACTCATTCTTTTGGCAATACGTAACTATTTATAACAATTACACAGTTTTGGCCCTATTTTTACTTTGGATGCTAAACGATTATGGTGTTACTGCACTTGGGAATTAGGCCATATGGTTTTATTTCTCACGCCAATAAGAAATAAGGCCATATTGCTTTACTGCCTATATCCTTATAGCACTGCACCTAAAAACGAAAATGCGTTTATTTGTTCCCTATAGACTCCTTAACTACTGAACCGATTTTCTTAGTTTCACAATAATTTTTTAATTATCCGGCACTTAAGTCTGAATTCACACGTTTCATCTTTTGATGGATGCTCAACTCTTGTGTTTTTAGGCGAGGAAAGAAAGAAGAGGGGGGTTGGTACAGAGATGCAGTACGCTTTGTGTTTTATTCGTAACGTGTGAATTCAGACTAACATAGGCTATAAATAATTATAAATTTTTAAGTGGGCATGGCATATTCCATACAAATACAATATGAATAAGCTTATATGTGAAGAACGGTCACAGTTAATGTTTTCAAATCTGGTACAAAAAGAAACAATTTAACTAGTTTTATTTTAACAGGGGTAGCGTAGCACACCGGGTTAAGCAAGTAAGAAATAAAACTTATTTTTCCTGAGCCTTAACATTGGATTTGTGTTTAATTAAACAATTGTATTTTAAAATAAAATTAAGTGCGATAAGTTTGAATATTTTTTTTCTTAAATAGTAAATAAAGTAATCCAGTGTTTATAAAATGAATTTTCAGACATGTGTTTTACTACACTAGATTTAGAGTCTATTTTTTGCATTCTTATCTATGCCGGATTAAAATTACTTAAACAGAAATAGAGTCGTGTAATGACGACAATATTATCAGTATGTACTTTTAAGTGTGTAAAAAATACTGAATGAATAAGTTTCTGATGAATAATCAGTAGAGGCAAGTCAAATCGCTTTAAAACAATGACGAATTACTACGGATTCAATTATTTGCAAATTGCAAAAGCTTGAAAATATATTTTTATTGAACTTTTTATTAATTTAGGCTTAAAATTGCCACCGTGTACTGCAGATGATAAAAGCAATTATTTCTTAGTCAGAGAATAATAACTAGAGTATCCAATTATTTGACTTTTGATTTAGCTCGAGTAAGGAATTATTAGATTTATAAATTTTAATTTTGCTCGATTAATCGAACAAGAGTTTTAATATGTTCGAATAACTCGAATACTTCAAATAATGTTATCCACTGGGAAAAACATACATGTCTACTTTATTTGATACTTTTATTATATTAACAAACCGAAAAAAAAACAATAAAAATATAATTAAACAATAAACAATTGTATATTAGAGCGACTCAAAAAAAAGTGATTTTGTTACCCCTCTGAAAATAAAGGTTGATATGTTTTATGATGTTTCCCAAAATATTTTGGTTCTAGCTTTGACCATCCGTGAGCTGGACCATTTTTAAAAAGGTCTTTTTTTCAGTTTTTCGAATTTTTTTGTACTTTGCTCCAATACGACATAAATAAAATTTGGTATCATCGAAAAGGGTTTTCGAAGCAGCATCCAATGGTATATAAAACTTTACCACTTGCGACCTACTAATTGAGATATTTAACTAAATACATATTTTCGTTTCGGGTTTTCATACAAATTCTACGTATGTGGAAGTAATGTTCTGCTTTTTAAATTGAATCTGTTTTAAAATAATATTAATTTATATTTATTTTGTAGTTATTCACATAAAACGCGAAAATCGCGATATATTTGATCTTTTTTTCATATATAGGCAATATGGGTATAAAATTTTTTCATTTTTCAATTTATCAAAATGTGAAAAATACAATAAAAAAATATAAAATTAATAAAAAAAAATACGTAGAATTTGTATGAAAACCCGAAACGAAAATATGTATTTAGTTAAATATCTCAATTAGTAGGTCGCAAGTGGTAAAGTTTTATATACCATTGGATGCTGCTTCAAAAACCCTTTGCGATGATAATAAATTTTATTTATGTCGTCTTGAAGCAAAGTACAAAAAAATTCGAAAAACGGAAAAAAGACCTTTTTTAAAATTGGTCCAGCTCACGGATGGTCAACTCTAGAACCAAAATATTTTGGGAATCATCATAAAACATATCAACCTTTATTTTCAGAGGGGTAACTAAAACACTATTTTCGGCTCTATACGACTTGAGTCGGTCTAATGTATATAGTTCTAAAACTTTTAAATCAAACAAATAATTAAAAATCAAAAAACAGCAGGGCAAAACATTCAGTTTTTAAAGCGCTGAAGAGACCGAAACAAGCTTTAGGGGAAAAAAGATAAGCTACAAAACAACGTAAACACAACTTCGGTTGAACAGACTATTAAATGACCTGAAAGCCAAAGATTAATATATGCATAAGGCTTAGCAGCAGTCGGGTCCATTAATCTTATTTCAGTGTATAATTTTCAATTATGTCCCGCCTGTTAAACTTAATACGGGAATTCAACATAAATTTTTATAAATTATTTAATTACTTATTTTATTTTAGACAGGGACCGTGACAGTTATTCCTTTTTTCATAAAAGTCAGATGATAACAGTAACTTTTTGATTATTATTTTTTTGGACAAAAATAACAGTAATTTTTTGATTTTTATTTTTTTGAACAATAATAACAGTTGTTTTTTGATTTTATTTTTTTCGATCAAAAATAAAAGTTATGTTATGATTTTTATTTTTTCGAGCAAAAATAAAAGTTATTCTTTAAAGAAATGTACGTGTTATAATTATTTAGTTGACTTTAAATATTTATATTAATGCGCATAAGAAATCAAAATGATGATCACACATTAAAATAAATATTTAAAGACAACTCAATAATTATAACACGTACATTTCTTTAAAGAATAACTTTTATTTTTGCTCGAAAAAATAAAAATCAAAAAATAATTGTTATTTCTGTTCAAAAATTTAAAATCATAAAAAAACTGTTATTTTTGATCGAAAAATAAAAATCAAAAAATAACTGTTATTTTTGTTAAAAAAAATAAAAATAAAAAAACAACTGTTACTTTTGTTCAAACAAATAAAAATAAAAAAATAACTGTTATTTTTGATAGAAAAAATAAAAATCAAAACTTTAAAAATCATAAAAATTTTTTTCCATAGAAAAGTTCATAAAGATCAATATGGTATACTTGAATCAGTTTGCCAGCATTTACTTCTATATGCTTTTTTTGTTTTAAAATTTTAAAATAACTGTTATTTTCGGTCCTTGTTTTTAGACATTTTTGTCGCGGCATTTTTGTGAGAGGTACAGCCTATTTAAACAAATTTATTATTCGTTATTCAATTTAACTAAATTAATTTTTCTGAAAATCAAGTAAAATTAAACTCAATGGAAATTCTCAGTTTTTTTAAACACCGTATTTTTCCTGATTTTATAAGAAGTTGTGGTTAAGATAAGAACTCAAAGTATGAAGTATATAAAAGAAACTTTTATATAAACTTTTTAATTCATCGTTTTCATAGTTTGTTCGATTTAAATTTCACTCAAACGTATTCGATTTGCCGAACATGGTTGATAATTTTTTTCCTTTATTTTAAAGCTCTACTCTATAGGTTTGAGTAATTTGTTTTATAACAAAATACTATTTTGCGCCAACAACCCGTGATTTTGTTTTCAACTACCCATCTAAGGACACTTTGGTTTTTAGGACGAATCTAACAATGTCAATAAAGAAATTTAAGGTCGGAAAAAACAGGTAACCCATAATCTGACAGTGCATGGTGAACACATTCATAATTGTTGATGATTTTTTTTTAAAGTGCACGTCAAACTCAATATGAAAAAGTGCTACTTTAGTACGAAATTTCTTACGTATGGAATAAGTAGTTAATCTTTTATGAAAAAGTTTGCTCACACGCACCCTCATCTAAAAAGGGACATGTTCAGAAGTGCGTGTAATACAATAGATACAGAATATAACAACATGTTATTTAGTTGTTAGGTATTTTATTAGTTAGAAATCTTAAAAAAAATATTTTTATATTAAAAAAGTAGAATTTTCTAAGAAATAAATTTTAATCGAATCGAATTTTAATCAAATAGACATATATTGTTCGAGTTATTCGTTATTTGAAATTGGCTATTTTGTTCGATTAATCGAACAACGATAAATTGAGTGGATACTCTAATTATAACACATGATTACAGTTCATCGCGTTCCGGAAAAATTTTAGACGTCACTGACTACAATGTTATACAGATTTTCAATACATAATTAGAAAGTTTTTATCAGCTCTAGTTTTTGGCGATATAATGGCAAAAATAATGGCACTTGCACCGCTTATAGGAGCATAACTAATTTCTAAATCTGCACAGTAGTTTCAGATATATCGTAATAGTTGCAGAAATCATTTAAAATTTTTTTTTTGCCATTTTTGATTTTAAAACACCTTAAAAAATAAAAATTAAGCATTATTCGTAAGGAAAGCATATAAAAAAAAAAAAAAAAAAAAATATATTGCCGAAACTTCCCAGCCTGCAAGATATTGTCTGAATTTGACATGTCTTACAAATGTCTTACATGAATAAGACATGACTAACAAAGTCTCTAGTTCAGGTTTCTGTCAGACATTGATTATACGTACTGTCTGGCCTCTTTCTAATCGATTTCGCGTGGGGTATATCGGGGAACTTTATGAACCGATATGTCTAGTAGATTTCTGATTGAATTCATATACATGTTGTTATGTGTGTTTTTTAAATAATTACAATTTCAATTAAGTTGACAATAAATAAAATTCCGTGACTTTTCGAACTTCCCTCGTAGTTATATGAAATGCAACACTGCGAAAAAAAACCGTCAATCAAACCAAGGAAAAGCTTGATAAATACGATGGGGACTCTGCACCATCGATTTCAATGGTAAAAAACTGGTTTACTGACTTTCGTTGTGGTCAAACAAGTACAAATGACGATAAACGTTTAGGACGGCCAATTGAAGTCACTACACCCGAAACTGTCGAAAAAATTCACGATATGGTGTTGGCCGATCGAAGAGTAACACAGTGTTTACATTTGCCAGTACTTGCAAGACAGTTGCAATACATGCAAACTTTTTCACTAATACATACTTTTCCAACTGTCTTGTCTACTGTCTAGCAAATTTTGCAGACAGTAAAATGGACAGTGATTTGACATTTGCTGACAGTAATTTGAAGTTTTGTTTGCAAAAGTAAAAAAAAAATCAACAATTAAAAGAAAATTTATAAATTATGCTTTGATTTTGCATGATTTACTTAAGGGTTATCTATGTTCACAAAAAATAGTTGTTAAATGCTATTTTTAATTTGTTAAGTTCATATAAAACACGTTTAGCTAGAACTTGAACTGCGACATTCACGGTAGACATTTTTTTAAAAGTGAACTGTCTTAACTACTGTCTGGACGCCTACGTCACGAAGACAGCAAGTAGTGTTTTTGGCAACTAATATGTATTTGCTTACTGTCTTGCCAGTACTGTCAAATGTAAACGTACTGTAAGAGTGCGTGAGATTATTGATGCCATTGGCATTTCATATGGCAGTGTGGTTTCGATTTTAAATGATCAGCTGGGCTTAAGAAAGCTGCCTGCAAGATGGGTGGCGCGTTTGCTCGCTACGAATTGGTGCCTCATCCGCCATATTCTCCGGATTTAGCTCCCAGTGACTATTTCATATTTCCGAACCTAAAGAAATGGCTCGGTGGAAAGAGATTAAGCTCCAACGATGAAATTATTGGTCAAACAAATGCCTATTTTATGGATCCTATTTTTTGGAAGGGATACACAAATTGGAGAAACGTAGGACTAAGTGTATTAAGCTAAAAGAGGGCTATGTTGAAAAATAAATTTTCTTTTTCATATAACCACGAGGAAAGTTCGAAAAGTCACGGATTTATTGATCCGCCCTCGCATGCTATTTTATTATTGTTTCAAAAAAGATGAAAAATAGTACGTATGTATGTAGAAACATGAAAAATTTGTAATTATAAACTTTTATTTTGTAATAAAATAAGAGACTTCTTGCAGAAATTTGTGCAATTATTAGATTGGAATCTTTTTCCATATTCTTTCAGCTGTCTGTCAGAAAACAAAAAAAATGTCGGCTAAAACATTAGAATTTCCCAATTTCTGTCTGATATCTATTAGAAGTGCCGGTAAAACCAGAATTTCCCACGACATGTCTGCCAGAATTCGTGAGAAGCACTTCATACATTTTTGGGTCAGAAATCTGACAGAATTTGAATACGATTCCTACTTTTTTGTCGACCTTTCTCTCAGATATCTTTAAGACGTTGGACTATTTTGCTGGCTGCTGGGTATTTTTTATTTCACATAACTATACCTCTGTGTGTGTACATTTTTTTTTTTTTTTTATGAATAATGTTAGTTTGTCGAGTTAAGGGGTGGTAAAGTGTTGCCGTTTTTGAAAAAATAATTTTATGATAAGTGTTTCTTATAGAAAATGGCTTAATCTTTTCAAAAAACTTAAAAAAAATATTAATTTTCAAAACTGGAAATGACCAATTAAAATTAAAATTTTTCAAACTTAGACTTTTTTCTTTAATTTTTTGCTTACCAAAATTTGCCAAGGGTGTCCTTATTATACTGTAAAAGTTTTAGAATGTCGAGCCATAACCGCAAAAAAAGCTCAAGGGACAAAAACAAAATTTTACAGGAGAAGGTTTTTTTTTTATTATATTTCTTAAAAATTTTGTATGAAAATTGGCGCTTAAACTAAAATTGTTTTTGCTATAAAATCGTAACGGTACCATTTGTGACCATGAAATTTTAGGAGATTATGCAAGTGTTGCCAATAAATTCATTTATTAAGAAACGAAAATTGAAAATGTTGTCGCTTAAGCTTTTTTTGCAGTTATGGCTCGATGTAATCGCCATAAATTTATTTACACACGTAACGCACTTAAAGCCCGGAAGTGATAATTCCCGTGATTATAATTTCCGTGATAATCTCCATATGATAAATACATATATGTTATTAACTAGGCTTCACAAAAACGAACGTCAGCATCAAAATTGGTTGCGGTTTAGACATATATTAAATTATTGACCGACAATAGGAAGGTTTTATGCGTTTCTTGTTAGAACTTTGAACTGGCTTGAGTAAAATATCATGATTCGTAACAGTTTCAGCCGAACTAAAATGATTTTTAGGAGGATCATTTGTATTGGACCTATGGTAAATTATGGAGCAATCCTCCCAAAATTCTGAAGACTGATTTCTGGTATTACAAAATATATATCAGAATTAATTTCAATAAAGCCCTGTAATTAGTTTTAGCGTTAACAGTGAATTTCACAAAATTGCATGATATTTTTTTTAGCCATATGAATCTTATTTGGAAGAAATTTTACCGCAATATCTGTTAAGGTTTTAGGTGAATTTAATTATTTTCCCAAAAAAGGCTTTATTTGGTTTTAGGCGCAATAAACTGTTTTCCGAGGGTAGGGCTTATATGGGTCCTAGGGTAAATTATGAACCGATCTTTCATTATGATAGCATTCTTTATTACGATTTTAGGCGTACTAAACTGTTTGCCGGGAGTAGGGTTTATATGGGGTCTAGGGTTAAATATGGACCGATCTTCACGAAATTTAACAGTATGATTTTTAGTCGTATAAAGCGCATTTGTGCAAAATTTTATATCATTCCGTGCATTATTCCACGATTTATGTTAGTTTTTGTATCAAAATTATCAATTTTTTTAGGGTGGTGGTTCCACATTTTGATTCATAGTTCTGAATTATACTAAGCCGATGCTGCTGGATTTCAATCCCAAACTGCTTAGGATAACTACAAGCAATTTGATACCAAGTTTGTTCTATTCTTTTGCGTTTTTCGAAAGTGAGCGTGTTTTCAACAGATGGACAGACAGACTGACATGGCTAAATCGACTTAGAATTACTCAAGGAGCCAGAATATATATACTTTATGGGGTTTTATATGTATTATAAAAAAGTTTCACACGGAATGACAAACTAAGAATACCCTCATTTACCACTAGTGGTGGTGGATTGTATAAAAACAAATTGTGGCTTTAATTGTGAATGAGGCTTAACACTTATAAAAACATAAAAAAAATAAATTTTGCTCCATCAAATCATATTATAGGAGACTACTTGTATAGCCTCTCTGGGCTGAACTTATATACCTATTTTTTCATTGAAATTACCTTGAATATGGTGAGCCTAAATGTGATCCCAATTTTACATAGATTTTCCGATTATTTCTATCATAAAAAAAGTTGATAAATTTGTGACTTACTCACCTATGGGATAGGGTAAAATAAGTTTTAAATTAGTTTAAGTTTTTCATAATTTAAATAGAGCGTTTGATAATTCGCCTTAACCCTGTTAGAATATTTTATTTAAGAGCATTTGTATTATGATTAATACAACAAAAGTATATTTTTATAAATTATTGAAAGCTATTTTATAAAAATATTGTATACGTAAGTATATATTTAATATATTAAGTTATAGGGACTGCAAATCGGCAATTATGTACATATCTACATATCTGTCTTAACGACGTTACAAATGCCTAAACAAAAAATTAAGTGAGGAGAAAATGCATAAATGTTAAGTGTTTTAGCAGGGATGGAAATTCGAATTATTAAAATGGTACTGAATTTTTGCAAAAGAAGAACTCTTTTTGAAAAAAGTTCCAAAATTTAATAGTACTATGTAATCTTAAGCCATCTTAATATATAATGAAAATGAAAAAGCGTGTATTTGTATGATTGGCTGTTTCCTATAGACTCCATAACTACTGAACCGATTGTCCTGATTTCCACAGTAATTTCCGGATTACCCGGCGCTTAACATCCCCTATAAGTATTTGTTAATTTTCAAGTGGGCGTGCCACCTTCCATAGAAAGACAATAAAATTTCCGTATAATCATAATCTGTTACACAGAAAAAAGTGTTTTATCAATAAAAAAATGGTTTTAATTGAATCAATTAGTTTTTTAGTTAAAAGAAAATTAAAAATTTAATTAACATTTTAGTTGTTTTGAAATAAATTTTCAATTAAAAATTTAATTAACTGCCAGGCCCACAATATCGACAAGAACATTTCTTTCGCATATTTTCATTGAAAACAATAATAAAAAACTAAAATTTGTTTTTATTTTTAATATAAATATACGAAAGAAATGTTCTTGTCGATATTGTGGGCCTGGCAGTTAATAACAAAAAATCTTGATTGACTTTTTTCGTTTAAAATAAAATAATTTAAACATGTAGAATTGTTGTTGGGAATTGTCAATATTTATTTAAATAAATTAACACATTGTTTGAAATGGCAAAGTTTTTTGAACACTTTTTTAATTAAAATTGAAAAACTCATTTATTGAAAATATTTTTTCAAAATTTTTAGTAATCAATATAATCATTTTGATAATAGGTGCACAATCAACAACTTGTTTGATTGATATTATGAATTTAGAACAAATTTGGTGATTGGAGAAATTTAATAATTTTTTCTGTGTAAAAAGTAACGTGCAATTAAAGATGTATATCTAGAGAACGGCAGTTGCTATAGTTTCTAAATTTTGTTCAAATAGCTTGGTTATAAATGCACAGAAGCTGTTAAAAAGTGGTCGCGATAAGATAAATGATCGTGGCACAAAATATAATTATGTACATGTGGAAAGCGATAGGTGTACATATTTGGTACAAATAGACTGGTTGTTAATACACAACATCTGTCAAATACTGGACTATATTGGGTAAGTAGGAGTGGCAACTCTTATACAAAAAAACATTTATTTCTATAAATCTGGATAACGGTTATAGTAAAAGTTTATAAATTTGGAATAAATAGTTTGGTTTTCTGTACAAAAAATCAATCAAAAAGTGGGTTGTGCCCATGTACTGTAACTCCTTGTACTGTAATTTTTCTATTGAAATGTCAGGAATGAAACAAAAATGCCATACATTGAAACAAACAGCTGTTTTTCTCAATTAACTGCGTCTGTAACATTTTTGGCGAGTAATAGCTGTCACGTAAAGAAATTACTCGCCAATATACTGAAAAAGTGTGCTTGTAAAATTTTTGTGAGAAAGTTCCCGCTTTGAACTATCACTAAAAAATAAATTAAAAATGTAATGAATATGACCACGGAAGAGATAAGTATTTTGTTCTTGGCAGATTTTTTCATTGTTCATTTATTTTGCTTTAAACATTTTTGAAAAATATACGAATGTTTTCAAAATAATTTTGTAATTAACAAACATTAAAGTCGTACTTTACATTTTTTTGTATAGCCAACGGCCGTATTTTCGCCGCCATCGTTCTCAATTTTAGTCTATTATGGTCGCCGTCAACGATATATTTGTAGGATAGGTCCCATACGGAAAGCCGAAATGTTGTGGAGATTTAGTTATATTACGAATTTTTTTTTTTAATTTTCGAGAACGCATAACTTTTGTAAAGGGCAATGTGAAAAATATATAAGATAAATTATATTTTTTTAAGCAATAAAATGTGCTTCATAAAAAAACCTCATACACTTGTGATATGTTTAGACAGAGTCCTTTAGAATTCGCTTTTGTTTTAAAACTCTTGTTATCATTTTCAAATCTTGATAAATCTGAGCAAGCAGAAGTCAGAAAGTTGTAAACCAATATTTTAATGTTTCATTATGTTAGACGGTATTTTTAAACGATTATTTTTAAAACATGCTTTTTTTATATTTTCAATTGTTGTTTTAAAAACGAACAAAAATAAAACATAATAGCTAAATTTGAAGAGACAGTACAAAACAAATCTACGAAGAACAGAAATCATGTCTTTTTTCTACCCCTCTTTCTCTAGCGAATTCTCTATAATATAAAAACATCTTTTAAAAACATGCCTTAAAAATCATCGTATAAATAACGCCTTAAACATTTTGCAATGTTTCAAAAATCTCTGATATAATTATAACAAAAGCTAAAATGGACTTAAAGTAATAGGTGATTCATCGAGAGGTTGCATTTATAATGTAAAATAAAATTTGAAAGTGAACTTAAAATTTTTATTATCGGTTAAAAGAATAATTAATGTCATTTACTGTTTGACAATGATATCATGTAAATGTTGGCCACGATTACGTCTGAGGTGGTTCATTCGGAAGGCCGAATTTTAGGCGACACGTTCGAGAATAGCGACTGGTATCTCGCAAATAACATGAGTAATGTTGGCTTTTAAATCGTCAATCGTAGCTGGCTTATTACAGAAGACCTCTGACTTTATATATCCCGAGAGAAAATAGTCCAATATAAAAATAGTGATATCGCACGATCTAGGTGGCCAATTTACCGAGACCAATCGCTTGAATTTCACAGAAGAACATAGTCCGGTTTACATTGCCGGTTACATTCTAATTTTTTTCATTATTGAAGAAATATGGACCAATGATGTTACCAGCCCATAAAGCACATCATACCGTTGTTTTTAATAGATGTAATGGTAGCTCTTGGTACTCTTCGGGTTGCTCATTAGCCCAAATATGGAAATTTTGTTTATTAACGTATTAATTAAGCTAGAAATGTGCTTCATCACTGAACAAAATTTCCCGGATTTTCATTGAGCTTTTCCAGAGCCCATTCACTGACGCTGTTGTGGTGTGAGTCTTTCCAAACGAAACTGAACGAAAATGAAAAAGCAGTTTAATATAAGATACGAATGATCTGTAAAAAAGCATATTGAAAATCAAAGCACACGATTTTCTCTTAATTCGAGATAAATCTTGTTGAAAAGTTTTTGTGGTATTTCCTTTCTTAAAAATTATTAAAAAAAAATCATTACTACTGAATTTTCCATTCCTGGTTAATATTATTATCGTGCCAAGATATCATGCCGAGGTAACGACAACAAATAATCAGTTTTGAAATAGTTGTTATTTGTATGGAAAGAAAAGTTTTAGTAAACAAAAAATAAAATACATACATAAATATGTACACATGTGAATTTTTTACAATAAATTTGTTTGTATTAATTTTTGTTGGAAATTCAAAATTGATTAAAAAAAAATTCTCAAAAATCACACAAATACAAAAATAAAAGATTAGGGGTTGCGATAAGGTTAAAACTGAACAGAACTTAACCGAACAAAAGTGAAATGACCTAAACTAAAGTACGAATATATAAGTTAATATGAGCGTTAAACAACTTAAGATCGATTTTCGAACACATTTTCATTTAAATACAAATTCAGTTGTATTTAGAACTTGAACAAGAACAGACGGCAATTTTAAATTGCAGCTGTACACATTTAATTTTATTTTTCTTTTTCTTTTTTTTTTTGTATTTTTAATAACTGAGTGTTTAATTTATTTTGCGCGTGTGTGTGACATTTTAATTAATTTAATTCTGTTTTAAATTTCAAATACATGACAACAGTTTTTGTTACTGAAAAGTTTAAGAAAGTGGCAAATAAAAATGGAAAATCTAAAAAAACAAACCGAAAAAAAATTTAGTGAAATTACCAACGAAATAGCAGAAGAGGTACATGGAACTGTGGAACACCTTAAGCACACCAATAAAAAAATCATACAAATTTCCAAAGAAATTTCAAAAAATATTAAGAAAATTGAATGGGCACCAGTTAAAATACCGCCCCGGCGTCGTATACAGACACTGGCTACCGGCATGTATGTTTATATATTTATGTTTTTGCCCTTTATATCTCTGATATTGTCTGCTCTAACATTGGTGAGTTTTAAAATCGAAAAGGTGAAATTGAAATTTGTTCCTAACATTTTTCTATTCCTTTAGCTTTATTTAAATTATATCGGTCGGGCATTTTTATTAATGTACTTGGCCTTTATTTATGTGGATCATCGTAAACGTTGTTCGGCCATCGATGGCAATGGGTTAGTTTGTATCTTGTTTAATTACATTTTTCTAATTTGTTGATAAACAAGTTTTGTTATTTATTTATTGTTTTTGTCATTATTATTTGTTGTTTACTATTCAATTACAGCTTGATGTGTTTACGTAATAATTTTATGACGAATCATTTACGCGATTATTTTCCAGTTGATTTGGTTAAAACGGCTGAGTTGAAACCAAATCGTAATTATTTACTTGCCAGTTTTCCACATGGTATTATTGGGTAAGTTTGTATGTTAAGAAAATTATTTCGAACAATAAATAGAATCACTAGTGTTTCAATCGGTGAAGACAATTTTGAAATACTCTCTAACTTTAAAAATAAACTCATATGTTTTTAAAATAAAGCTGGTCAAAAGAAAATACCCATATATAACTATTTAACGAACTATACATAAAATTGAAAAATTAAAGATTTATTTTTTTTACCTTCCTTGTACCAATTTTTAATTTATTTTTTTTAAATGCTTTAACTTCTCTTAGCGAAGATTTTGATATTATATTTGATCTCCAATAAATTCATTATTTTATTTTATCGAAAACATACATGGTAATTAAGCTGAAATTATAACAGTTATCAATAGCAGTATCTACTAGTAGGGATGGGCAAATTAAAAAAGTATATCGATTTATATCGTATCGATATTTTTTAAGAGTATCGATATTTATTAATTAAAAATATTGATATATCGATGTATCGAACGTATTAAGCTGACATTTTTACCAGACTTAAAAACTTAATATACCTATGTAAATACATATTTACATATCGTCGGCTGATAATTTAATTATCGTATGTGGATTTCGATAGTTTCGAGTAAATTGAGTTTGAACTCTAATATAATCCACATACGACATTTAAGTAATAAATTAATTTTTTGGTCGTTTTATATGGAAATTTGTCGTATGTGGCAGTTACATACGACATTTAATTTGAAAATTGCTTCAGCAAATACCACATACGACCAATTCAACACTCCATATCTCGAAACCCGTATGAGATATCGAAAAACTGAAAAATCGTCAAATGAAAGTTCAGGTCGGAAACCCTAAGGAATCTATCTTAACTTTAAACCGCAAAAAATCCACATACGACATTTAAATTATCTACCGACGATATGTGCAAACATTTTACATGAAATTCCATTCTAACTGCCTGTTTGTAGAACGCGAGCGCAAAAGTGACTCGCTTAACTTTCATTTAAAACAAAAACAAATTTTAAAATTTAGGTTTTAATGTAAGTTATGTGAACGAAGTTTTCGTTCGAAATCGAGGGACAGGCAGTTATTAATTCTACAATAAAATAAATATAAAAAAGTGAGTTTATTCCCCAGAATACATTTTTTTTATTCGCCAAATAGAAATATAGAAAAAAAATTAATTACGAAAAATTTAAATGGTATTATATAATGCCGGCAAACGAAACTTGTGACACATACTATACAGGTAAACTGTGCGATATTTTATTTTTAATATATAAGCGAAGAACATTTTCAAATAAAAAAAAAACAAAATATTGCTTTCTTTTTTATTAACATTCCAACTTTCATTAATCTGTTGCTGTTTTAATAAGGCGATTCTTGGCATAATTCTCGCTTATTATTTAGTTGTCATCTCTTAAAAAACTATGAATAGGTACAATGGCCATTTTCTTTCTTAATATTAGGCAAAAAAATTCTTAAAAAACAACATTATTGTAAGCAGGTGAACGGTTAAAATGTTGAATTTTATTATAAAGAATTCTTAAAATATCGAATCCGATAGTAGTTAATAAATATCGATGTATTGATATATGGGTATTTTAAATATCAGCGATATATATCGATTATTATTTTTTTAAATATCGATATTTTGATATATCGATATATATTGCCTATCCCTAGCTACTAGCTAGATTTCCTGAAAAACATTCTATGTAGTACTATGCGCGAGAGCTTTGCACATTTTCATGTTAATTTATTAAAAAACGCATAAACTTCTTATCATTTAAAATTAAATTTCAATTTAATCTTTTAAGTGTATGACTTATGTGTTAAGGATGTTAATATCATCGTTGCTCCCAGCAACTAAAACTTTTTGTTATTTAAACTTTTTTAAAGTTTTTTATTGCTATTACGATCAGGTACTATAGGCATTTTATGTACATACGAAAAACGTTAACCAAAACCAAGCAATAGTGCTGTATTGGAATCTTATCTTATTCGAAATCTTATATACCCTTCATCATGGTGCGAAAATAACAGAAAGTTATACGGGTGTCTGGCAGCAGATTTATATTTTCAAATTTAAATAAAAAACGTTATTATTGACACCAAGTTCTATTAAGGCTGTTTTTTAGATCTTAGTTAAACTAGGTTTAGTTAATCTGAAAACAGATTTGTGCTGCCATTTCCAAGTTCGAATAAAAAATTTAGACGGAACAGCTAAGTTTTGCTTAAAATGTGGGTCTTTAATAAAATAATATAAAAAAATCACATTTCGACGGAAAACCCCGAGTTTTAGAGTTCGTTAAACTAAGCTTAAACTTAATCCATATCTCAAAAACCCGGCCTAAGAGCATTGAACGATAGAATGGAATTTCGTATTGTATTTTTTAAAGAGTATGTCATCCAGATGTCTTCCGTCGAGTTATACACACTATTCAAAACGGAGCCTTGAGTTCTGCGCCACACGTTACAGTAAACTTGGTTCAATTGAGGGGATTTCTCGACCTTTCTTCCTTTAAAGTCACAAGAAATTGGGGATTGGGAATCTATGGGATTATGATCGGGCGATCTCGGTGGCCATGGGATGTCCCCAAAGCGACTGATCAGTTTTTGGGGGAAATTTTCCCGAAGTAAATTCAATTGGGACTTTTTCACCATTTTTGGATATAATATTTATGCCTGTTTGTGAAACGCGAGCGCAAACAACAAAAAAAATTTTGAAATTTTCATTTTTTTGGCCTTTTGAATCTAATAGCCTATTTCCGATGTGCGAAAGAATTCTTTCTTTCGTATAACTACATTGAAAACAAAAACAAATTTTTAGACTTTGTTTTTGTTTTCAATGTAGTTATGCGAACGAAAGAATTCTTTCGCACATTGGAAATAGGCTATAAATCTTCGCTTTAGAAACAAGCAAAGTTGGCGCTTAATTTTTTAACTCTAGATTTTTTGAGACATTAGGTCTGTCTGCGTACACATATTTTGCATAATTTTGTACAAAATGTCGCAAAATCTTGCAAAATGTTGTCTGCGTACTCCAAATCTCTTACAGCGAGAGAGCCAAAAAGAGAATTTTTTGACAGTTGGAAATTAGAGAACTTGCAAAATGTTACTGGAGAAATTTCCTCTGGTAAGATTTTGCAACTAGTTTGAACAGCTGTTTTTATATACTGTTTGAATGAAAGAGTTTACGTGTGCCAAGATAGCGTCGACGAAATAGCGTCGAATTTGGGAATTTAAAAACCGGGAAACCAAAATACCCAAATAATGGGGATTTACAGTATATGAACAAAAAGTTAGCGTCGAATTTAGGAATTTAAAAAGGGGAAGTAAAAATATATTTATATTTTTAATAAAAATACTAAAAATATTTACCACAGGCTTTTGCACGGTATAAACTGTATATTTTCTGAAAGTAAATAGTTTTCTGGACAAAATGAGCGATGCGTGCAAAAAATATATAGTTTATACCGTGCAAAAGCCTGTGGTTCATTGCATAAATCAGTAAAGATTTTTACTGATCATTTTGGATGAACCCAGATTTCTCGGAAACTGTCCGAACGATTTTTTGCACGCATCGCTCATTTTGTCCAGACAACTATTTACTTTCAGAAAATATATAGTTTATACCCTGCAAAAGCCTGTGGTAAAAAAAATATAAATATATTTGGGCTTAAATCTAGTTTACCGACGCAGCTCCAAATAAAAAAAAAGTACCTAGGGTTATAGAAAATGGAAAAATAAGAAGAAAAAATTATAATAAGAAAGTTGGCGCAAACGCTTAGTTTTCGAGTTATGGGCGTTTTAAGTTTTTATATAAATATGTGATTTTGCAGTACATTTCCAAATGTATATGGCTAATATTGGTATCATTGCAAAGCGTTTCACTAGATCTTTCTGGACATACAGAATTTATTTTAATATTTTTAGTTTATTAAGAAGTGGGACGAGTTTGCAAAATACAAAAGTTTTTTAGTAAGCATAAAAACAAATTTATTAATTTTTTCTAATTCTTTAATGTATGTATATACTACATACTAATTTATTTAAGAATTTTAATTAAAATACAAGTAAAACCTTCTTTATGTTTATGTTATGCTAATGAGGAGAGAATCCTTGCCCATGGGCAAAGGCCGTCTATGCAGAGAATCTTTAGTTAGCGAAGCCGGTATTAGTTATACCATAGGGGAGAAAATATTTGCGCCCGGCCGAAGGCCGGCTATGCAAGGAAGCTTTAGTAAGCGAAACCGGTGTTTATTATACCATAGAGAAGAACATCCTTGCGTCCGGCCAAAGGCTGGCTATGCAAAGAATTTTTTTTGCGATGCTAGTGTTTGTTATTTTATAAAATTTGTATTACACTTTTATTTAAATAAACTACATTCCTTCCTAGTGCACTTCCGTAACATTTCGACGTTAAAAGAAAAAAACTGTAATGTGATCTAAAGAGTTTAATATTTTGAAATAAATTATGTATATCCAGAAAAATCTGTTGAAGAGCTTTAAAATGATACCAATATTGGCCATATACGTTTAGAATTGTAGTGGAAAATCACATATTTATGTGAAAACTTTAAACGTCCATAACTCGAAAACTAAGCGTTTGCGCCAAATTTTTTATTTAATTTTTTCATCTTATTTTTTCATTTTCCATCACCCTGTGTATTTTTTTTTATTTGGAGCTGCGTCGGTAAACTAGATTTGTTCCTATATTTGTACTTCCCTATTTTAAATTCCTAAATTCGACGCTAACTTTTTGTTTATACTGCAAATACCTATTATTTGGGTATTTTGGTTTCCCGGTTTTTAAATTCCCAAATTGGACGCTATTTCTTCAACGCTATCTTGGCTCACGTTTGTTATTTCAATTGTTTACACACCGATCAGCTGTTTTCTTGCAAGATTTCACTGGATACTGTCTGCGTACTTTTTGAGATATTCTCAGCCGAAAGAGTAAAATTTGTCTTACTCTCCCAAAAAAATTTACTGAGTATTTGCTACTGGAAAAGTACGCAGACAGACCTATTGTGATAATCATAGGGCTAACAAACATCTAATTTGCTTCTATTACATCCTATAATAATTGAATGTAATTTTGTTAATCATAATAAATAAAGAAGTAGTCATATTATTATCATGTTAATAATAATAAGTTAAGAAGTAATCATATTATTATCATGTTAATCATAATAATATGTAGATTAAATCTAAAACCGAAAAATATTTTTAATATATATTTATGCTTATTTACTTACTAGCAACCTTGACGTAAAACTGTTACAGATATTTCACATCACAATATGATGCAACTTAAATTTATCTGCTAAGTATCAACGACATTTTATTCCAACAAGTCGGCGTATCTTGCTTTACAGCGCGCTTAACAATCGATTTATTTAAAATTACTTTTGTGACAACTTTATTTATTGAAGTGGTTCTGTTTACTGGCCCCCTCGTTCGTGCGATTTAAAGCCTATGAATTAATTTGTTTAGGGCAATATTAAGTCATTGGATTATGCCGATTAACCAGCAACTCTTGAAGCATTAGAAGCCAATATTTAAGCCACCATTGAAGCCATATGGCCAGATTAATTGGCAGAAGTTGTTAAAAATTGGATTAATTTAAACATAATATTTTTAGCCTATTTTTTTCGTAGGGTCGCAATTATTTATAAATTATTTTATAGATTTTTTATTCTTTTCTCTTAAATAACACAAAACAAACGTCAATATTTTTGCACCATTTTCAAACAATATTAAAATATTTTTAGCATTGATATTTTATTTTGTGATAGTTTACAATTTTTTTTTAATTTACCTACAATTTCTTTAAACTTGCTTTTTTTAATGGGTATTTTTTTAAATTGTTTAACCAATAAATAACAAATAAATCGATAGGCATATGTAAAACAAACGACACAACTGATGCAAAATTATTTTACAAATGGCGATAACAAAATATTATTAGAGTAAAGATATTTTGTTTGCATCTTAAACATATTATGAGTATACGTATAAAAAGTTATCATCTTATGACTATTAAATATCATTAAATGGTTGTGAGGAATATAATATGTTTTCAAAGTTATCATTATTTAGTTGTTATAAAAATGAGTATTTTTCAGTGAACCATACTAAAATTTATAATTGCAATAAACATTGACATGTTTACAGTTACTATAATATTGTTGATATTAAATAAAAATAACAATATTTTGTGTATGACAACAATATATTGTTACAATAAGCATAGTGTTGTTGCCGTAACCATGCCCAACCGTATTTTTTCTCTGCGTCTAAAAAAAATCATAGTTTAGTGAATAGTTATTTATGGTTAGCCCAATCTGAAACTTAATTTAACTACAGAAATTTTTGTTTCCAAGCAAAAGTGAGTATTAAATTATTTGTCAACAAAACATGCGGTGATACTTTTTCTATTGCGTTTTTTTTTTTTTTAAATCTTCTTTTAGTTGTGCTATTTGAACTTTGATTTTAAATTGTTAAGATTAAATTAAGTAACCATTGGTGCCCCATTAGATTAATTGGTAGTGGGCTAATTTATTAGTGAGAGAGTTGAGGGCTCGATTCCCGCCAGCGACTACATCGCTGAAGGTATGAAAAAAAAAAAATAAATCTGTTCGCGGAGTTCATAGAGCACTTCGTCCAGTTTACAAAGCTCGTTACTGGTTAAATGGCTACGGCGATAAGCAAAATCGCCGTACATATTTGGTACGAAAACAATTCTTAAGGCGTTAACGAATTACAATTACATCCATTAAAATTAACTGTTTGGCGCGGTGAGCGTGAATCTTTCGAAATGAGCAAGAAGCTACCGTTATGTGGAAACATAAATAAATCTGCTAAGTATCAACGATATTTTATTCCAACAAGTCGGCGTATCTTGCTATACAGCGCGCTTAACAATCGATTTATTTAAAATTACTTTTGTGACAACTTCATTTATTGAAGTGGTCCTGTTTACTGGCCCCCTCGTTCGTGCGATTTAAAGCCTCTGAATTAATTTGTTTAGGGCAATATTACGTCATTGGATTATGCCGATAATCCAGCAACTCTTGAAGTATTGGAAGCCAATATTTAAGCTACCATTGAAGCCATATGGCCAGATTAATTGGCAGAAGTTGTTAAAAATTGGATTGATCGAATGAACTTGTAGCCGCGACGGACATATGCCGGCAATCATATTTAAAAAATAAGTTAGAGTGCTATATTTGACTGTGCCGAATCTTCGATACCCTCCACCGACAGGAGTGGGCTCCATATGAAATCTATATATAAATTACCAATCTTTAAAAAAAACGAACATCACTGGCTAGCACAGTGTTACCATTTCAAAAAACCGCTATACATCATGGACACAAGTTTTATCGTTTACATTTTATAATTATGCACTACTGGCATAATTATATTTTGAAATATTTTAAGCTATTGAACCATAACTGTATTAGATATTACTAATCAATTAGTCAGATGTTTATCGCAGTATGTATTAGACTGGAAAATAAGTAATTTGGCAACTAAATATTTTTCGTATCATTAAAAAAGCCGATAAGAGCTGACAGTGTTAGAAATATATAAGACCTACCTCAATACTTCTATATACTACAGATATGTGTGCTTGTATGTATATATGTCGGATAAACATTAATACAAACGTACACAGAGAAAAAAATAAAAATCGATTGATTGATGAAAAAATTTGTGAAATTAATTAAAAAACTAATTACATTTGCACCAGAGATCAGCAATGAATCGCTTTTTCGCTTCTCATACTGACTCATGAAATTTTAAGTATAAGTGAGTAGAAATCATTTAAACTCAACTACTCTGATTCACTCACACTCACAAATATGAGTGTGACGTCGACTCATACTCACACATTTAAAAATGACCTCAATTTGATTTGTAATTTCAGGAAAATACTTATAATACTCGCATTGATTCAGCTCATTTAACTCATCCAAGTATATTTACAAGTTTAGTCATTTAACAGTTTCTAACTAGTATAAAATGTATAAAAATATAAAAAAGCATAAAATTGTAAGTTTATACAGAAACATTTTGGGGAAATTAAATTTTTTTATTATTATTGATATTTATGCACATTGAGTTCTGTTGAATCTAAATCTAAGTATGAGTACGATGAGTGAAATCAAACTTCTGAGTGAATATGAGTTTCGATCGAATTACAATAAGTATGAGTGCGTATAAGTACAAGAAATTATGAGTCATGATTCGGCTCTACTCACTTTTTCACTACTCATTGCTGATCTCTGATTTGCACCAGTAACCAAATTAATATTTTCAATTAAACGTTTAATTCACTTGATTAACGGTTTAATTAAAACTGGTTTTATTTTTGATTAGTGCTTTATTTGGTGAACAATTTTTTCTGTATAACATAAATAATTTTTCATTAACTACCAGTTTCTAAATAATTTTTTTATTCAAAATTGTAACTCACGATAAAGCTGATATAAAATATCGAAAAATTATTTATTACGCCAAAATGAAATATACTTAAAAAAGAGTCTAATAGAGTCTAATTGTGGTATTAGTTTTCCACTTTTCTTGTAATCTAAGCTTTTTGTGGGTAAATATTTCAGGACTAGCATACATACATATGAACATATATTTTCGGACTTGTTGTGAAATCCCAAAATAAATGGTCAACCATTTATATGTTGAAAACAAAATAGGACTTGAACAGAAATTGTAGAACTCTGTAGAGATGCAAAGGTATCGATATATTTTTAATTGTTTATAAAAGTGTGTTAAAGAAAATGAATGAAAAAAGAAAAGTGATTTTATTATTTTCTATTGAAATTTGAATTGTTTTGTAATTAATTATGCAGAAAAAAAAAATGGTTGTAATTTAAATTGAAAAACACTATATCGTCACCTAAAATGCAAAAGGGCGTAACAACACATCTTTGTTTTTTTACAGGGAAACAAAAAACTCTACAAAATCAATAACAGCAAGGTGTACTTGGCGTTTGAATTTCTTTAATAAAGTCGCCATTTGTGATCGTAGGGATTTATAATTTTTGTCAAAATGTAGTTTAATAAAACAAACAAATGTCAATCAAAAACTCTATTTTGAACTTTTTTTGTTGTTACGCCTTTTTGCATTTTAGGTGACGATAAAATGCGGCAACCCAATTTATTTTTATGTACAAATTGAAAAAAAGTGGCATCCCAGCTCAACTTTTTCTAAGTTCTGGTTCACACACTTCATGTTTTAGCCGTTAAGTCTTGAGCTTTTAGAAGAGAAGGAAAAAAAGTATGCCATTCCTCTTCCCCTCTCTCCTAAAAACTCAAGACTTGAAAGCTAAAACTGGAAGAGTGTGAGCCACTAATGAGAATTAAAATTAAGCCAAGGCGAATTCAAGTACAGGTTGTGGCAATACTACTGCAATCTAAAAACAACAGAAGCAACAGACTCTTTTGCATTGCATTGTTACTGCCTTAGGCAAAAAAAGTTAAAGTTCGCGTTAGTTAACCAATACTTTAAGCCTATACACTTTATACAGGTTTAGTGTATTGGTTTACTAACGTGAACTTTAACTTTTTTTGCATAAGGCTGTTAAAGTGTTTTACTTGATACTTGCTTGTTTTTGTATTGTTTCTATTTTGGAGAGCAGTGCAAATATATTTGCACATATCATAAAAGAACTTGAAATGTCAAACAAATGAACTTGTAGGATGAACCTGCCTCTAACTTATTGCTCAATTTAGTTTAAAGCAAAGTTGTATTAGTGAAAAACATTTTATACGTGGAACAAAATCCTACCTTCAATAATCGGAAAGTTGTAATAATGGGCCCTAGTGTTGACGGTTTGAAATGTCAACCGTTGCTAACAAAATCAAAACCAATAGGTTCGAACGTTCAAAATTAGATGGCCTTTCGCCGCCACCTTAAATTATGCCAATTCAAGTAAAAAGTGCTGAACAAAATAATTTCTTGCCCTCCCTCTCAAAAGTAAGAAGTCAAGCTCAATATAAAAAAATTTTCTACTGACTTAAATATTGTTCGAAACGAATGGGAAAATCGGTCTTAATCTGGCATCAGCGTTGTTAACTTTTTATTTAATTTAATTTTCTTAAGAATAAGAAGAGGCGAGAAATCGGCACATCTCACAATTCTGGCTGGCAATCGCTGCTTTGCCGCAGGTTCGTATTTGTTCAAAACTCACAGATCTCTTGAGATCGAGGCTGACCAGAGATCCTTTTTGTTACCAAGAGATTCAGAAGTCCCTGATTTTACGGTCCCAACCTGAGTATTGGCAACGACCATTCTTGGATCACGTAGTAGTTGTGGTTTAAGCCCATAGTTGAGGACAGGAATATCTTTAAGAGTCGGCTTAACTGCCCAGCAAAAACTGATGATACCTTGGAAATTACTGCTTGTAAGGGAAAATTCGAAGAGAAGCGCTTAAACTTCTAAGAAATATTACATTATTTTTGTTTGGAATTCCTCGCGTACAAGCTCTGCTTTAGAGATCTGAAATATGCTTATTTCATGCCTTGAAAACGGACATGATTTATGTACGTGAATAAAGAAAGTGAAAAAATCAAGCATTTGGAAAAAAATTTATTTCAGCGTTTAAAAAACTTTTTATAAATCCAAAATATGGTTTTGGAATATGAAGGCTATAGTTTTATATATATTGTTATATTTAATTGTTGTAAAATTGTACTCTCTTTCTACGCACTTTTACTGTACAGTAATTTATATTTTTTTTTGTTTTATCTGAAACAGGGACACTTTTGATATTTTAAATTGTTATTATAGTATACATTGACTTTCTTTTTTATTATTGAGTGCATTGCCGTACCCAAGTCAGGAAATTTGTAAAAAGCTTAGATTAAGGAAGAAAGAAAAAAATAATTATTTCGGGGATCAGGCGATATTAAAAATAATTTTAAGTATTGATACATGCGTAAATAAGTATTTTCTTGAAAAAAAATATTGCATAAATAAATTGTAGGTTCTTTTGTGGACATTTGAAGGTCAATTTTGAATATATTCGGCATTCCCTAAAAACCAGGGGAGCTGCATGAGGCAAAAACTATTATTTTTCCCGGCTTCAGCGCCATCATATTAGCTTAAATACAGATTTCAGATTTCTATCTCGCCAAAAATTATTTTTGACCCTGAAAGTGTTAATATTTTTTATTTTTTATCAAAAGAATAAAGGATTTTACTGTTTCAATGAAGCAGTAGAAAATGTAATCTTAAAAAACGAATAAAAAGCGATTCACTTCTAGTATTTAGCACTGCATTTAAAGATTGCAGGATTATATGCCTTATCTTACAGCACTAGAGTAGGGCAGTCATTTTAAGAAGCAAAAAAGGAAGCGGCTTGGATGCAGTATACGTATTTACTGCTTCTAAATCTTGAAATATTTTTGCTGGGTGGCTGATTTCTTACTTTGAGGGAAAGATCGTCTGCTGGCGGATCTCCCTGGTTCTAGATAGCTCCAGTCCAAAAATAAGGGCGATAGTTTAACTCTGGAGAGTTATACCTTCAATTTGTTACCTGTTGGTGTTGGTTACTATTACACTCAGGGAGTTTTTTGTCAGACTACCATGAGATAAAGCCAACACGGCTGGGGCTCGTGATAATTTTTTCCACTTTGATAACATGTTCGCCAATAATTTTTAACATTATAAATGTTAAAACAAATGCACCCACATATAGTGATATAGAATAAAATATTTGTGAAAAATATTTTTGAGATTGTAGTTTAAAAATCGTTCTTGCCATACTTTCTTAAAAAGGCCCAAATATGATCAGAAATTGCTTATATACTAGATATCAAAATCGATCCCTAACAAAAATTTGAGGATTCAGGTGCATCACAAAAGAATATGAAAAAAACATTTTTGAAGAAACACACATTGGTTTGAAAGTTTTTGTTATAGAATTACAGAAAATTTATATATTTGATCCTCTTAGAAAGAGGACGGGAAAATTCCAAATTGGAGATAGTCCTATATATTACATAGTTCAACGTTCAAATTAATAACTTTTATATGTTTTCTATTATATTTTTATAGTACTGGTATTTCTATTAACATGAGCAACAACATTGGCAAATGGTTAGAATTGTTTCCCGGTATTCGCCCCAAAATTGCCACGCTCGATATGCATTTCTATATTCCATTTATGCGTGAACTTATACGCTCTGGGGGTATGGTTTCATGCTCCAAGGAATCATTGACATATCATCTTAGTAAATCCAATGATCCCAAACACAAATGCAACAATGATGGGTTTACATCCAATGCTGTGGCGGTCTTAGTAGGTGGTGCTCAAGAATCATTGGACTCTCATCCTGGCCGTTACATATTGACATTGAAAAATCGCAGGGGCTTTGTGAAAATTGCCATTAGGACAGGGTGAGTTTTAGAATTTTTTTTTTAAATATTTGTTTAACAACGTTTAATAATTAAAAACTTTTATATTTATTAGTTCCGCTATTGTACCCACTTTTTCCTTTGGTGAAGTTGATATTTTCGATCAAGTGGCCAATCCTCCCCATTCTTTGTTGAGAAAGGTACAAACATTTGTGAAAAAATTAACAGGTGTCTCGCCTTTAATTGTATTGGGTCGAGGTTTCTTTCAGTATTCCTTTGGTTTTTTGCCACAAAGAAAACATATAGTACAAGTTGGTAAGTTAGTATTTTTTTAAAGTCACATTAGGCAAAATATCAAACCATAGAAATTTATTAGAATACAAAATCAGAGAAAAATCGAAGTAAGTGTGAAGTTACAATTATAATATAAACAAATTTTTTACAGCCTAAACATAAGCGGCACGTGTTTTTTAGTTTTTCAAAATTGTAATGCCCATACAAGAAGTTGTTAATAAATAATGGCAATTGAGTTATTTTTTGTTCAATCTAGCGGTTGTATCTGCATTTTTCATTTCTATTACGTGAGTGTTATTACACAAGAAAGTTAACACTACAGTTCGTGACGCAACGTTGGCGCTCTTGTTTTAGGTATGGCATATCTGCGTAAAAGCTAAGCAAAATAAAATGTTTCGCCTTCCGCTCTTGTTTAGGGTCAGATGTTACTTATACAACTATAGATACCTGATAGCTGAGTTATGCGTTTTCTCTCTCTCTTTCTGTTCTATTCGAATTCTATGTATGAAACAAGGCGAATTAATGTATCAAGTGGCCGCAATACCAAAACAATAGGAATTTTAATGTTATTTTTAAAAATATCCAAATCCCTAACAAAATGTCAAGGCTAATTCATAACAGTTGGACTCGCCCTAATTTGCTCCGAAAAATATATAGTTTATTTGTCAAAATCGAAACAAGGCAAATTCATAAATTGACTAACTAACAATACAAATTATATCAAAATGTTCGGAGCAATAAATTTTCAGCTTGTCTCGAGTTCACCTGTTATTAATTCGCATTGATACAATGTATGAACAAAATATGTATTTTGTAAGTTTCAACAAGCGAAAAACCATAACCAGCTGATCGATTGAACACACCACACACCGGGTACATGAATTCGCCTTCCTACCAAGCAATAAACAATCCATACAAATATCGGGGTTTTCAACAAAATCTTTGTTTTCTAAAACAAAATAAAACAAGAAATTTAGATGAAGATGATGCAAATTTGTATTGTATTACGGCAATTATGAAGGAAAAATGATATGTGGCAAATGTCCACCACGAGCACGCTGACAGTTTTCGATTCTTTCATCAAAGTTTTTAATAGTTTTAGAAAAATGGCGGGTCTATTTCGTTAATCACATTACGGATTTTAAGTTTTAAGACTGCAATCGATTCGATTGGCTCCATATAGACTCTGTCCTTAACTTAGCCCCACAAAGAATATTTCAATGGTGTTAAATCACACGATCTGGCTGGCCACTTAACAGTTGATGTTCATGAAATTATGCGATCGGGAAATTTGATTTGCAATAAATTGAACGTTTCTTTGGCTGTGTGACATGTGACACCGTCCTGTTGAAACCACATGCGAGTGATATCCACGTCATCAATTATAGGCCAAAATGGAGTTGTTAATATTTCGCGATAGCGTGACCCATCGATGGTCACGCTATCGCCTTCTGATAGCGGTCTCAGAAGACGATTTTGTTGTCCAAAAATTTTACGAAGTGTAACTTTAGCAGAACCACCATTTTCATAGTGGATTTTTATTATCTTAATGCGATTTTCAAGCGAAATTAAATCCATTGTAATTGCCATCTACTACGAATACGTCAAAACTATCATGTTGTTGGTGTTACCACAATTATAAAACAAAGTTCTTGTTGAAAAACCCAATATTTTAATACACATATAATAATACATATCGACAGCTCAATTCCAAAACATCCTAAGCCGAAAAAGTGGGTTTTGCAGGAGAAACTCTTAAAGTTTACGGTCGATACAACATTCAGATGTATGCTTATTACTTTTTTGCGCATGCTAAGTCGACAAAGCAGGATTGAGCGGTCGATATGCCGAACTCTTAATTTTTTTCAATTGTTTTTTATATTTTTTTTTTAATATTACAGTTGGCGCTCCTATTGAAGTTGAAAAAATGGACAATCCCAGTCCTGAATATGTTGCTGAAATTCATCAAAAAGTTCTTGATAGTCTAAATGAAATTTTTGATAAATACAAATACAAGTACATTGAGAATGCCGAGCAGACTAAATTAGTTATTAATTAACTACATTTCTTGTTAAAGTTTTGTATATAAAATTTAAGTTATTTATTGTTTAACGTTTGTAGAAGTTTTCCTAGTTTATTTTTTATTTTTATATAAGATCACTTTATTTATAAGTTAGAAATAAATGTTATACATTTTGCAATGGTTAATCCATGATTTGTAAAATAAATTTATAATGATTATTGTTTGCTAAAGACTGATAGCCGTCGCAGTGGCGAATAGGTTGAAACTGCAAAGAACTCTGATGATGAAAATCTGGTTATTCTCGAAACATGTAAGTTCGACCCCTGTTCAATGCCCCGTTCAGTCAAGAATGAAAATTATCAATAAATTTAAATTGATTTTCATGTTGTAAAATTTCTTTCTTCATTGAAATAATTTAATGAAAATAAAATTTGATCATGATTTAAAAATCAAAAATTTGGATTGAAAAAACATGAACAATTCAATAAAAATCGACAAACTAATTGTTAAATTTGTTAAGGGTTTTCATGATATCGCTTAAAAGCCTCGCAATCTGTGCAAACTGTACATTTTTACGCCAGTGCAAATGGACTGGCCAAAATTGTATGAGAATTCATTTAAACAAATTTCGTAAATTTGCCAAAAAATTTCGACTCGCAAACTTGCGCTGTTCGATTGTGCATTTATCCAAACAAAACTGACCATATGATACCCTGCACCACAGTATTAAAAAGCAAATTTTCTAGAGTGTGCTCTGTTTGGGACCCATGGGCAATCATGCAGCCGCCAGAACAAAATTATGTTATGAGGTAAGTATTCATCTAAAAGCTCTTAGTGCCGAAAATTATTTAGATATCTACATCTATATGAGATTTGGTTGCCTTTAAGTGACTTTAAGATTAGGGCTTATATGGGAACTATGGGTAATTTTGAACCAACTAGCACAACATTTTGTCATTACATAGAAGCAATCGTAAAAGTTATTGTCACCAATTTCTATGTCAATACCGAAATTTATAAGGAAGTTATCGCATTGAAAACTATTTTCGGGAGTAGTATTTGCATGGTAGCTGTGGTAAAATATGGACCGATTCGAATAAAATTTGGCCAGATAATTACGATTGCAATTAAATAAGTTTGGGCCAAATTAAATATTAATACCAACGTTATAAGATGTTATTTGGGCACAAAGAATCTATAACGAAAAGAAGCTTGTATGTTATCTATGTGAAATTATGGACCTATTGTCGCCATTTTCAATAGACAAGTAAAACCTATGTTCCAAACTTCATCAAATTATCTAAAAAATTGAGTACTTTGTCACAAGGTTTACATGGACAGCCAGCTAACCAGCCGGACGGATGGACTTTATTAGATCGACTTATAGATAGGTTAGGTTAGGTTCCATTGGCAGCCGTGATCAAGCACAGCTCATGTGGGTCCATTAATTAGTTCCCGTTGTGTTACCATATCACGCCGTCTCCCATGGGTCCTATGAAATCTGGCTGCTAGTATTCCCATGCAGCCAACCGGTCGATTCAATAAAGGAGTGGATCCTGTTTACATCAACATCGGAGAGACAAGTTTTGTCCCCAAGGGCTCTTCGACCAAACATTTCGAGTCTTAAGTCTCCGAATGCCGGGCAATTACAGAGAAGATGTTCCGTTGACTCTTCCTCCTCCTCATCGCCGCAACTTCTACACAAGTCATTATAAGGGAGCCCCAGCCTCTGGGCGTGCCTCCCAATGGGCCAGTGGCCAGTTATAACCGCAATTAGGTTTCTTAGATGATGTCTGGACAGCTGTAATGCCCGCCGTGTCCTTTTTCCATCTATGATGGGCCAGATTTTCCTAGTTTCCCCACAGGTGGTTTCATCGTGCCACCTCTGACTGGCGATAAGATGAAACTTGTGCGCTATAAGTTGCTTACACCTTGGGAGTGAAGCACCTACTTAATATGTGGAACCGTCCCGATTCAAGGTGGTACCTGCATACGCCAACGAATCCGCCATGCAGTTCCCATGTATGACCCCGTGTCCGGGGACCCAATTAAGGGTGACCAGTGAATGTCTCGCTATCTCCTCCAGAGACATCCGGCATTCTCGGACAATTTTCGATGTGATAAACACATTCTCCAGGGATCTTATGGCCGCCTTGCTATCGGTAATAATGTGAATATCCCTTCCAGATATTTCACCGTACCGAATGCGTCTCGCGGCTGGGTGGATGGCCATTATCTCGGCCTGGATGACACTGCAGTGGTCCGGCAGCCTTATAGGAATGCTCCAGTTTAGCTGCTTGGAGTATATGCCAGAACCGACATCATACAGTGTTTTAGACCCGTCCGTGAAGATTCGAATCGCATTCGCGGGAATTTGCAGGTAATCATAGTGGACCACGTTATCCAAAATGCTTACCGTGAAGCCAGGATCAAAGATTGGCTCGGGTGTGACATAATCAACATCCATGTGCCAATTAATATCGTTCAGAAATCGACTTATAGATAAAACAGAGGAATCTCTTAAAAAAGGCAAAAATATTTCGTTTCGTTTCTCAGTCCTTTCAACTGTTTTCCAAATATCAAAATTTATTTAATTGCACAGACCCTCTAAGACTACTTTAAGAACTACAGCTGCCTGCGGTTCCGATAGCTTGGAGACTGTTCATGAAATCATCCAAACTTATTTTGAAACCAGTATTCCTACATAATAAATAAAAGAGACCTACGAAAACATGAAATATTGCTTTATAGAATTTAATAAGATCGCTATTCGTAGAACATTTGTATGTGCCGATCACTGTTGCCAATTTAGAATTTTTAATGCTAGATCTAGCATTTAAAAATAACGCTTCTAGCATTAGTACTTTTTTTTTTAGCATATTCCCAAAATTATTAGCACGTTTTTAGAATTTTTTAGTTTAAGTGATACATTTTTATTTTTTCCATTTATTTATAGCTTTTTACTAGATGTGCAAACATGTACATAAATATTAATACTGTTTTTTTTCAGATTAAGCTGATATTATTATTTTTAATATTTTAGAAATAAATTGTGAACGAAATCGATGAAATTTAATTGTTTTAGCCAAGATAACTTTTAAATGTGATTCAATATAAATTCTTAAAAGCTGCGTTAATTTTTTATTAACTAAAGATACATTTTTACTTTTATTTCGATTTGTTTTTAATCTTAAAAAATTATGTGATTTTTTCGATTGTGTAATTCTTGGTCTTTGATTAATTCTTAGTCGATTTAGTTAGTCATGTCCGCCAGCCTGTCCGTCTGTTTGAAACGCGCTTTTACTTTCGAAACAATCAACAGAAAAGAAAAATATTGATGTTAAACTCTTTCTTTTTCCCCTACGCATTTTGGGATTGAAATCTATCTTAAATAGCCTTAGTAGAAAAAGATTTTAGAATCCAAATGTGGAACAACCTCCCTAAAAAATTTAAATTTTTGTTACAAAAATTAAAAGTGGTGACAGAATGTACCGATTCTCATTAAATTTTGGATAAATTCTTTTTATATGACTGGAAATCGCACTAAAATTTTATGAATATGGGTCCATTATTTACCATAGGCCACATGTAAAGCGTCCTTCCTAAATTCATTTAAAAAAGCATTAAACTTTAAGAAAATTGTATTACTGTATAGATATTCGGTTAAATTTAAGTTTTTTTTTTAATATTTTTGACTAGTGATCTATAATTTACGATCGGTTCAACATAAAATCTGCTCCTGAAAATCACTTTAATGCGCCTTATAATATTTCTGAAACAAATCAGAATATTTCATTTAACTTAGGCAACGAATTATTCTACTGTGAGGTCAAGTTTTATGAAGATTGGCTTATAATTTATAGATCCCATACGAAGCCCACCCCTGAATTATTCGAACTCACGGTGAAGGGTATTAAAGATTCGGCATAGATTCGAATATATCACTCTTACTTCTTTTATATTTTATTTCCCAAACTAATTGCTAAAGACTATAAAGTACTAACGGCCAATTTCAGCAAGTAAAGCTATAATTCGAAAACATATTGTCAACTGGAAGTTACAGTAATAGCTAGTTTTGACTAAACTTGGTAAAATTGGCCGTAGTTCATGTAATTGTATACCATGCTAATTCTTTTAAAATTAATGCCAAATTAAATCGTTTTTCTTTTTATATTTATATATGTAATATTTTTGTAGCACTTTTTAAACATTTTTTTGGCATTTTTTTTTTTAGCATTTTTTCACAAATATTTAGCATTTTTTCTTCATTAAGTTTTGGCAACACTGGTGCGATTACAAGGAGGATACACAAAATATTGTTGCTTTGTATGTCAGTGGGACACCAGAGCAAATCAAAATAGGCCCTTAAGAGTGCATGTGATTCCGGGAAGCAAACTTATAAAATTAGTAAAAGTACTTATTAAATTATGCTTTATAAAATATTTGGTAAAAGCTATGAACAGAGATGGATAGATGTTTAAAGACTTGAAAAGTATATATACATATATACCTAATGGAAGGATGGCCCAAATAAGAGAAATCTTTAAGGAGGAATTGTTAAAATTTAAGTTGGTTGCTAAAGAAAGAAGAGCGTGCGTCGTTTTTGAAAATATATGTCAAATTTTTTTTATAAATATAAATGCTTATAAATTTTTATATCAACATGCAAAATTTCATAAAAAATATACTGCTCGCATTCGCATTTAAACTTTTACAGGAAATCTTGGTGCCGTGTCTGATGAGTATGGTGAGAGGTTCCAAAAAGATATTGCGCACATGAAAACAAAGTAGTCCCCAGCAATGTTACCTGATTTATGCTAGGAAATAATCGTGAAACAGCAGATAAAACTTATAAAAGAAAAGGAACTACCAAATGGTGGTTAATTTTTTATGTTACATCTTCTAATATACATATATATATATATTAGGGATGCCAATCGGGACTGGTTTTCGCCAATCCCGGGATTCGGGATTTCCAAAAATCAAATTCCGGGAATCCGGAATTTTTCGGGATATCGGGATATTTCGGGATTCGGGATTGTTGAAAGTAAAAGATAAATGCTTTTTATAATTAGTTATTAAAAAGAGTCTTTAAAAGAGGTTAACAAACAAGAGTTTTATAATTCATTTAATATTACAAAGTTGTTAAATGATTACTAAAATTTGTAAAAATTGAAAATTGTGATTACCTTTCGTATTAATGATTTTTTTCAATTGAAAATAGAATAAAAAAAAAAAAAAAAAAAAACAACGTACGATATCCAACAATAATTAAAAAATAATTAACATAAAATCTATATTTTACTCAATTAGCTCAGTTGTTTCAAACTTAATAAAAAAAATTATTAATATAGTAATTGAATAGAGCAAATTTGTAATTGATTTACATATTTGTAATTTCTATTAAGATTTTTATTAAATGAAAAAAGATGAATAATTTAAATTTTAATTCGAAATTAATAACCAAAATCCATTTTTTTAGTTAACTATAAAAATTTGATTTCTACAAAAACACATTTTTATACCCACCACCACTGGTAGGTCCCATGCCCACTCTCGGAAAACACTTTAATAAGCCCAAGCCTGTAAAGAGTAAAGTTTAAATTTTGCATTTGGTGCACCAGTGGAATCAATTAGATAATAAAACTACACGGAATTTTGGTTTTTCTTTTTGTTTTGTGCATTTCAAAAGACATTTATTTCTTTGATTAGTTTTCTTATTTAATTATTTTCAGCACTTCTCACATTAAAATTTCTTAATAATTGTTGGACACATTTAAAAAGAATAAAAAAGTTTAATTGTCTTCTTTCGTTTTCAATGGCAGTATTAACGGGTTTAATCAAACAAATATAAAAGATCAATATTGAGTTCCCCATCCTCTCAAGGGAATGATTTTATTTTTATAAAAAATGGTAAAACAAAAAAATTATGTTAACGATTTCGGGATTGAAAAATTCAAATTCGTTGAATTCCGAAAATCGGGATTTCGGGATTGGCATCCCTAATACATATATATTTTTTTTTAACATTTACTATGAAAATGTGGGTTTTTGTTTTGTTTTTATACCCACCCCCACCACCATAGTGGAGGGGGTATTATACGTTTTTCTAAAATGACAAAAAATATTTGCTTTCAAAAGCATGCCACGCTCACAACGACCAATTTGCTTACCAAAATTTAAATGAATGCCATTAAAATTTTTGAAATCGGCGATAATAAAAAATAGTACCTTTGACCAATCAAATTAAATTCTGAGCCACTGTGTGGCATATGAAATAGAATATGATCTATGTCAGCAATTGTGTGCTTTTTCTTTAAATATTCTACGTTTTATTTTGAAAACGTATCTACGTCATACGGTGCCTTTGTGTTCCTACGGTTGAATAAAACTCTTCTTCTTATTTTTTTAGTTTAATGTTTTTTTTATTTTCTTTTTATGGAATTTTGTTATTATTTTTTATATTTCAAAAATCTTTTTTATATTATTAACGCAAGCAATTTTTGTTTGTCTTAATGTGGTTTTTATTTATTTATTTAATTTTTTAATTTTGCTTCAAAAAATGTTTTGTTATAGAGGATTTTTATTAAATTTAAATTTAATTAACTTATTCATTTATTTAATAATTTTATATACAAAAAGGAGTAACAATTAATTAAAATTTTTCGACAACCTACACTACATTTTTTTTTTGTTTCTTTTTTTTATAGTTTTTTTTTTATTATTTCCAATTTTCTGTATTTTCAATAAAACTCATATAAAACAAATATTTAATCAAAAAACATTTTTTTAATAAGCTACAAAAAATATTTATATTTTTGTTGTATTTTATCATTTAGTAACCATGTTTGTTTGTTTTCTTCCATTGTAAATATCTATTTTTATATGATTTTTTTTCGATATTTTGTTAGTGGTTTTATTCTTTATTTCTAATTTATTTTATTGAGAATTTACGGTGAGCTATTTTAACAATTTAGTTTTTTATTTAATTTTAAGCATTTCGTCGGTTGATAATTTAAATGTCGTATGTGGATTTTTTGTGGTTTTGAGTTAAGATCGACTCCTTAGGTTTTCCGACCTGATCTTTCATTTGGCGTAATCAGTTTTTCGATACCTCATACGGTTTTCGAGATATGGAGTGTTGTGTTTGTCCTATGTGGTATTTGCTGAAGCAATTTTCAAATAAAATGTGTTCAAACTCAATTTATTCGAAGCTTTTGGAATCCACATACGACAATTAAATTATCAGTCGACGATTTGTAGAATTTTAGCATGGATTTCGTTAGATTTTTAGTTATTATTTTTAAAAATTTCATTATTTGTTCTTTAATACATTTCTGGGAAAATCAAGAGTGAGATAGAGGTAGAATTTAAAGAATCAATTCTGGAAAATCACTCTTCTAATCGGTTTATAAATGATCAAATCTCGTATAAAATCTATTAAAAAAATTAGCGTTAATTACATAAATAAACATGTAAGAAAGTATAGTCTGTCAAGCCCTACCATATAACCTACACCACAGTATACGAGGGCGGATCAATAAGTCCGAACCTAAGGAAATGGCTCGGTGGAAAGAGATTTAGCTTCAACGATGAAATTATTGGTCAAACAAATGCCTATTTTATGGACCACGAAAAATCCTTTTTTTTGGAAGGGATAGACAAATTGAAGAAACGTTGAGCTAAAAGGAGATTATGTTGAAAAATATTTTTTTTTTTGTAAAACAAACTGTGTCACGGACTTATTGATCGTATAAGAACAACATTTTGCAAGTGTACCTATTTGGGTCCAAGTTTTAACTTAATGAATAGGGATCTATTTATGTTTTTAATTTCATTCAAATAGTTTTGATAGTTTCTGAGGCGCAGAAATTCTACTCTATCTCCCCTCGTGGTACTATTTTCTAAAAAATGCATAGCTTATGGGTCCATATGACTATGGATCTATCTATGTTTTAAATTTCATTAAAATTGGTGTGATAGTGGGCACAAACAACCTATTCCGGAAAGCAGCGTTTATGGCGGATATTTGAAATTATGGATCGATTCGCTCAATAGGCTTGGTCCTTGTGCCAGTTTGAACCTGCGTACAAAATTTCATCAAATTATATTAAAAATTGCAACATGTACTGCGCACAAAGTTAACATGGGCAGCCAGCAAGTCAGACGGACGGACATCGTTAGATCGACTCAGAAAGTGATGCTGAGTCTGGATTTAATTGTTATGGCAAGTCACATATATTCAATCAAAATTCATTCCCAAATTATTGAAATATTTATTAAAACTAATATAACTATGTACAACTTTCGACCGATGTCTATAAACATATATATTTAATATAGCACTTAAAAAAAATAGGCAATATAAACCGTTTTGTAATTGTATATTTTAGAAATTCAAGCAAAATTGTTTAAAAATTTTTATATTTTTTTACTGACTCCCAGGAATATTATTACGGATCCCCAGGGTCCATTTCGGAATCGTTAGCTTGTTATAAAAATAGTTCGGGCTTGTACTTAGCCCGTCGACCAGGACACTTATAATACTACAGTACTTCACGGATAAGTGCATCATGCCAAAGTAAGTTTCACGCTTAAATAATACTAAAATGAAAGATTTTCCTTAATCCATTTAATTTGTATACAAATTTTTCTCTTAAATGCATTCCGCGGAACTGCGTTACACTCATAAATGGGTTAAACGAGTATATTTCGTAAAAAAAAAAACAAAATTTCACGGTTAATTGCACTAACGAATTTCTAGATTTTGTGTTCTGTTTGTAACTTGAAAGGATTTTATTTTACTTTGTGTTTTAAAATAATTAGGCAATTCACAAGGTGTTATATTGTGTCATATTGGTTGTATTTGCTGTAATTCTATGACTGTCTTAAAAATGTTATTTAATTTTTCATATTAAAATATTTTATGATCAGGGCAAGCTTGCCCTAATTATGACAATACAAACTTTTTACCTATGCATTTTTAATGTGCTATTTTGCCATTTAATTTTAATGTTTACACTAATCAATCGTATCATATTGCAACGGGTTGTTCACAAGAGTGCTATTTAGATTAAAATAGTACGTCGGTAAACTATTTTCGGGTATTATTTTTAGTCGAACCATTTTAATACTAAATTGAATTGAATAAAACGGTTATCTCTGCAATATTGACGAAATTGCGTTGTTTATTGATGTTTCTTTTCACTTATCGCTCATTTGCTACAACATCGTCATAACTCAAAAATATTAGATTTACAGAAAAAAACTTTAAATTTTAAAATTTACACACAACATAGTGGCAAAAAATGTGTGCTTCTCTAAAGAGTTGAGTTTACAAAATCTTCACATGAAATAACTATCACACCATAAGACACCTGATAGCATAATAAAAAATTTGCTATGCAAAGCAATTGACTTATGACGTTGTTACAGCAAATGAGCGATATAAGCATTTAAACTACATTTTCAATAATTGCATTGTAAACGCAATTATTTTAGAATTTTGCTAAATGCGTTAGTACCGCATTTAAACGAGATTTTTTAAAGGCGTTTGGCTTTAGGCATTTTTCATAAAGGCATTTATCCGTGAATTTCTGTATATTTAAGATAAGAGTCCAACAATTAAACAATAGATACAAACTCTTAACATAAAAAAACAATAAATACAATGAATTGATTTTATTGAAATCGATTAGCTGAACGACGTTACCGCAGGCTTAATTTTTGTCTGATTTGATCTGCACCAAAAAACAAGGACAAATTGAGAGTGGACCAGGACACCAGGACATTTTGCTTAAAACCAGGACAAATCC
Source organism: Pollenia amentaria (assembly GCA_943735925.1). Classification (NCBI taxonomy): domain Eukaryota; kingdom Metazoa; phylum Arthropoda; class Insecta; order Diptera; family Polleniidae; genus Pollenia; species Pollenia amentaria. The sequence goes on along the minus strand of OX031010.1, from coordinate 171,860,747 downwards.
TGGAAAACCAGGACGTATGGCAGGCCTATTGTACGATCATACAAGCTAAAACACGTTTTTAATAAATAAAAAAAGTTTTATAATTAAATCTTTTACAAATTTAGGCCCTAATCACGGAAAACGCAACGCAACGTCAAAGAATTACATTGAAAGCACAAACAATGTCCTAAATATTTTGCAATTTTGTTGTTGCTTTCTACAGAAATTCACATTGCGTTTTAAAATTTCAAACGCTGCATTGCTTGTGGCGTTGAAAATTTTAAAACGGTACATGAATTTCTGTAGACAGCAACAACAAAATTATAAAATATTTATGACATTGTTTGTGCTTTCAATGTTATTCTTTGGCGTTGCGTACAAGGTTGCCAACTCGACAGTTGGAAAAAAGGCTAGAATTGAAACCAAAAATAGCTAGAATTGGCTAGATTTTTAAAATAATTAAAAACTGCATTATTTAACCCATGAATTATATATTTAATAATTTTTTTTCAATTTAACCCATTTATGCCCACATCGATCTGGACTATATATATATCAATAACATTTTGTATAGCAATTTACCTTAGTCAAAGAACCTTTTTAAAAAAAAATCGCTTCTATCTGGCCTAGAATCAAACCATGCCTTTGAATTTTTACAATTCAGTGGTCTTGTTTTCTTTGTGGAACTTGAGGCAAAGTCAAACTGCTGTATACGAGTTATATTAGAAGGCGTTTATGTTTTTTTCACTAAATTTCTTTTTGGAGGTTCTACAGACGATTGCGCACTAGTGTAATTTAATTAGGCCTAACGCAGTCAATATTTAACTTATCAGGAGAGTCTTGCTATATCTTTTCTAGCAATAAATATTCTATGTCTTCCTGATTATCATCGATACTTGATTCGGACTTCCGAATTAAAATTATCATGGCTGTATAAGTAGTGCTTTGGGCAAGTTTTGCGGGAACCCACTTACATATTCATATCCAGTAATACTTAGCTTTATGTGGTTCTACAACAAGTACCGTTAATATTTCAAGGTTGCTAAAACTGTCCTTTGAGGTAAATGATATTGCTGCATTCTTGAGTATGAAAGGTATATCAACATCAAAGTTATAACAGCACATTAATTAAGAAAATGCCAAAAGATTGCCATAAACAAATATTACAAAAATGAAAAAAATGGCTATGAAGAAAGAAATTGCTAGATCTTCCGGCTAGATAAAATCTAGCCATTATTTTATCGCTAAATGAAAAACAAACCGACAGATCTAGCCGGAAAATGGCTAAATTGGCAATCTTGGTTGCGTTGCGTTTTACATGATTAGGGCCTTAATATTAAAAAAAAATTTACAAAACAGAAATCTTCCGTCTCTCCCTCTCTCTTTCTCTCTCTTGAAAAGTACCAATCGTGTCTGACTGGGTGGTAAGAATTTTATTCGTCAAAATTTCTTTAAGTGTAAATTAGTTTTTGTCTATAAATATGTATGTATGTATATAATTATACTCGATTTGTAAATGTAGTTTGTTAATTTTTTATTTAGTTAATTATGAATAGATAAGTTTGGTTTTGGAATAATGTACTAAAAGCAGTTTAAGTTCTTGTCTAGAAAAATGCTCCTGTTTCATTACAAATTGAGTTACAGATTTATTTTTTTTATTTTCAAAATAATTATTATAATTTTCTATTTAAATTTTATAAATAGGAGGGACCCTGTGGCAAATATTTGGAGTTTACTTTGTTTTATGCAAAATATGTACTATTTAATAATATATTTTTGTAAATCATTTATATATGGGGTTTCTTTATTTCGTTTGTATCAGGAATCTTTAAGATTTTATATTTGTTATAATTTTGTTGGTTGTTGTTCTTTAACAATGTCAAAATTGAATCCCTGAGGTGCAAAAAGTTGGATAGTATTTTTTTTCATTTCTTTTAATATATTGACTATTTCATTAGAAAGGGGTTTTTAAGTTTTATTTTATTTTTAAATTGTTAATATAAAAAGCTTAGTTTTCATCTTTTTGTTAAAAAAAAAAAAATTAAATATTTTAGGCCAAAAATTGTGGATTTTATACGTTTAATTTCTATCAGGCTTTATTGGGTGCATTTTACGCATTTTTAAATATTTAAATTTTTACGAATATTTTTTTTTAATATCTAATTGTTTTAATATTCTCCGTAAAAAAGTGCTTATTTAAATTTTGGTTCAATTATTTTGTGTCGCAGGAGGAAAAAATATATTTGTTTAAATTAATTTATTATAACAATAATTTTAAAAACTGGATTTTATGAAATTTTTTTCGGGTATATTTTTCAAAATTTTTCTTAATATAAAATCAGGCGCATTAAAGGAAATATATTAAAGGCTCTTCTTTTCTAATGATTATTTCAAAAATATGTTTTTTATAAATAGTTTTTTTAACTTGACGAAATTAGAACTGCACAAGCACTGAGCTAGAACTAAATGAGAACTGAACTAGTACTGAATTTGAACTGAACTAAAGTTGAACCATAATAGAATTATATATGACCCGGAACTAACCTAAAGCTGAACTAAAAACGAACTAGAATTGAACAAGAACTGAAGTTGAGCCGAACCTAAGCTGAACTACTGAACATGAACCGAACTAGCACTGATCAAGAACTTGAGTATAATTTAACTAGCACTAAACTAGAAAATGACTGAACTGTGAACTGAATCCAATTTCCCCTTTTGTTTATACATACAACTTTGCCATAGTTTTGAAAGAGTAAGAAATCGTAAAGCCTCTAGTACACGGAATGTAAAAAGCCACATGCGCATGTGGTTCTGACGTCATTTTGACGTCAATGCAAAGCCACAATAAGCATTGCGTGTTGTGTGATGACGTCAAAATTATGTCAGAACCACATGCGACTGTGGCTTTTTACAAGCCGTGTACTAGAGGCTTAATACGCCGTACAAATTGTTCGAACTTGCAAATTAATGGGTGTCCCAGTAAAAATGCACTTTTTCATTTAAAAATACAAACACGGATTTTTCACAATTACAACGCGGTATTCTTTCGTAAAACGCTCCATTTTTACAAATCGGAATAAACATACGTGACAGCTGTCAAATTTCAGAGTTGCCACTTGCACAACAAAATGACACCAAATTTAAAAATGCACTCTTACTGACACTCTCTTTTTTTTTGTAATTTTTATTAAATTTTAACGTACAGGGTTAACCATTTAGAAGTTTCAAAACCCCTAGTCTATCAAGGCTGTCAGTTGTTAAATATCCGTCATCTGAAGTGTCATTAATTTAGTGAAAAGTTTATCAACCAAAAAAAAAACGTATAAAAATAGTTGAAATCTTGTGATTTAAACCTGGTCACTTTTTGACCATTACAGGGTGCTACTGGTAATCTATTTTAAATAACATGGCTTATTAATAAATAATTTTTCTGTATCCTGAAAGTTTATTAGAATTTATTTTAAAACGTTATGTTAATTAAATTTTGCCGTTAAATAGTACAATTTTATTTTATTGTAGGAAAGTGATGACAGATTGTAGTATTTTAAATAAACCTGCTACCGGTTACATTCTTTAATTTGACAAGTGACAATAAAAATAAAACAGAAGAATACAAAATTTGTCAAAGTAAACTTTCAGCGTGCAGACGTCAAAGAAAGTTTAAAAGAAAAATATAAAAACTTTGTCAAAGTAAAAATTTCGTGTGCAAAGGGGTTCCAATATATTTAATAAATACAACATTATTCTGTTGATAACTACTCAATATAAAATTTTCCTATTTCGCGAAGCACTAATGGTACATTTTAAAAAGTAATCACACATTTATGCGCTACGCAAATAAGACATACAGAGATGCAGTAGGGTAAGTGGACTTATTCTTAATACATTAAAAAAAATATATACATATAATATTTGAAGGGCCACGACATTCACTTACTACGAAGCAGGCTTGTAAGGGAGCATATAAAATAATAACGGTAACAAAAAATTCAGTGTGCAAAGCTGATCGTTACATTTACCAATTTTTATATGCGCTGAATAAAACGCTTTCTGTGTCAAAAATTTATTGCTTCAAAGTGTGAACTCGCCATATAAAATTCATGTCTTCTGTAAGCGAAACTTTTACGTTTCTCCCTTACAAACCAGCTTCGTTGGAAGTTCCATTTTTTTTTATTGTGTAATGGCAATTTCTTTTCTGATAAATATGTTCCATAAATGTTACATGTTCTACATTTTTGTCTTCTATTGTACAAAAAATACAACTGTGGGAACAATTTTCAAGTTCTTTTGTGAATATGTTGATGAAAAACATGTTGCATATTTTACTCTCACTTTTACTTAAGAGGTTTCTACCGCCCTGTTTTACAACTTTGGTACTTACTACTTGGTTTGTACAATTATTGTTTTATTTTGATTGTCTTAATTAATTCCGCTAATAATTTAATGAAAAGATTGTTTAAAAACAAAATATAAAAGTTCTTACACATTAAGATGAAAAAAAATCTATGTCTATTATTATCGCTTTAATTTTTTCCAAGCCAATAGTGATGTCAATAATTGCTTCCCAGCCGTAATAGCGTGTAGAAACCGCCCAAATAGCTGTAAAAACGAAGTACATGAATGATAAAAGTGTAAGGGCCCAACCATAATATGCATAAGTTAGCTTAAAGTATTGTCAAAAATTAACGAAAAGTCTGTCAAATGCATGAGAAAATTAAAAGAGACTTTAAGGTGGCCATAATGTACTTACATAAACTTAAGATCCATGTTGCATATTTGTGCAATATTTGATTTTCTTTCGAGTACTTCAAATAAAGAAGTACCAAAAATTACAGCCCTGTATTTGTTTATTTTATGATTTATTTAATTTGCTAGAAACGTTTTAAAAAGTAAAAAAAGTTGGTGATTGTTGTACATACTTTTTAATAAAAAATGGGTACAAAATTAAAATATGTAAAATTCCTCTTTTTCTATATTCCTGTTTTTTTATTCCATTTCAATTTATTTTATTTTTTGAAACAACTCACAAACAACTGATTCCGTACGGAATGTGCTTTCAGTTTGGCACTTTGCTTAAGCAAATGACATTTGAGGAAACTTAACGAAAATTTCATTAAGTACATTATAGTTGGCCATATATGTTTTATATGTATTCACACAGTTGCTTAAGTTGACTTAAGCGGCCTCATGCATATTATGGTTGGGCCTTAATAGTTGTTAATAAAAGCATCTAATTTTGTTCTATTGAAGTTGCACAACATGTTCGGGATGGGCAATAAATGTCGATATATCAAAATATCGATATTTAAAAAAATTATAATCGATATATATCGCCGGTATTAAAAATACCCGTATATCGATACATCGATATTTATCTACGTATATCGAATTCGATATTTTAAAGATCTCTTTATAATAAAATTCAACATTTTAACCATTGCTCAACTGCTTATAATACTGTTGTTTGTTAAGAATTGCATTATATGCTTTTCTAACTAATATTAAGAAAATTACAGCGTTTTTCCATTGTACATTTTCATAGATTACAAAGTTCAGCAGTTTTGTCTCGGTTTTTTAAGAGATGACAACAAAAAAATAAGCGCGAAAAAAATATTCTGGAAAGGGTTCCTTGAATTATGCAAAGAATCGCCTTAATTATGGCGTATTAGCAGCAATAGACTAATGAAAGTTGGATTGTTAATAATAAAAAAAATGTTTAGTTTTTTTTTTTTATTGGAGCATGTTCTTATTCATATACGGTTCAATTCAGTTGTCAACTGAGTCTTTCAACTGAATTGATACTTGGCCACACACTTCTTCAACTAAATTGAAAGATTTTAATTCAACTGTCAAATTTAGATTTTTTTTACATAAATTTTAACAGCTGATCAAGAGACTTGAGCACACACAGACTTTGCAGTCAACTTGAAAAAATCAAAATCTTTTGATTTTTCTTCAACCAACTCGACAACCGTCAAACTAATCAACTGACAAGGCCATACACGCTTTGATTTGGACAACAACCGACTCAGTTGACAATTGAATTGAATCGTGTATGGTCTGCTTTATATATAAAAAATAAAATATGGCACAGTTTACTTGTATAGTAATGGCATTATATAACCCAATATATTTTTTTTTTAGATTTCATATGGCGAATAAGTAAAATTTTTTTTGTATTCTTTACTTTTTTAATTGTAGAATTATCTACCGGTCCCTCGATTTCAAACGAAAACTTCGTTCGCATAACTTACCTTAAAAATATTCAAATTATTTTTTGTTTTAAATAAAAGTTAAGCGAATGAAAGTTTCGTCCGAAATCGAGGTACAGGCAGTAAATTTGATATTAAAACGAACAATAAAAAGTTAGAATGGAATTACATGTTATATGTTTGTACATATGTAAATATGTATTGACATTGGTATATTAAGTTTTTAAATTTGTTAATAATTTCAACTTAATACGTTCGATATATCGATAGTTTAAATTAATAAATATCGATACTCTTAAAAAATATCGATACGATATATATCGATATATTTTTTCAATTTGCCCATCCCTACAACATGTAGCACTTCCAGTGATTATAGGTAACTTTAGAAAGTGTTACATGTATATACTGTAACATATTTTTCCCAGAAAAGAAATCGCCATAACATTTAAAATAAAATGCTTAAATATTTAAACTTATACTTACTGAGATAATTTTTTTTCCAGATCATATAATTAAACATAAATTACCAAATTCAACAATATCAGGGCCCAGTGGAACAGAATTAATCTATTTAAGACAAAATCTGTCAACGTTAAGGACAAGTGAATTTGCCGCATTAATTATGCGATTTAGCGGTCGTTTTCGCAATATTTTGTAGCAATCCAATGTCTAGACTGACTTTGCGCAACATTTGTTGTCTACAAAAATTGCAGAACTATAATTTCGTAATCTGGACACTAATGCAATTTCAAAGCAGAATTTTTAAAAATTGCAGCAATGAAAATTGCAAGTCTGCACGACGACATATATTAACATTTTATTACTGGCAAACTGCGCCATCTTAAGTTTGTATTGCCAGTGTTGCTTCGTTTTGAAAAAAAATTTGCGAAAGGGTTTGCGAAAGCGATACAGAGTACCAAAATGGTCTCTTATTGTATTAAGCTTTCGTATCCAAATTGCATTTGTATCACAAAAGAGAGCAGCCCCGCCCCACTGGTCACAAAAATGTAATGACAATAAATTTATTTACTTCATTACAAAATAACTTTGGCCCCTATTACGGTTTAATTTCTTAATTTTTGTATTATGGTTTACAACTTTGCTATATTGCGGCAAACAAAAACATCAAAAAATTAAAACTCATCACAACCAGTTGTTTTAATTACAACTCAACTGGGTTGAGTTGTAAACCGTAATAGGGGCCTTTATGTCGTTTTATTCAATTTTTCGCGTGACAAATTTATGAATGTTAAAAATATAAAAAAAAAAAAAATACTGAACTGGCAAGTTGTTTTATTAAACAATTTGGTTTTTCGATTTTTACCCACTTACAACTACAATTCGAGTCGGAAAACAATCAGCAAATTGAAGGGGAATGTAAGAAAAGATACACCGACTTTTTATTGTTGTTCTTTTGTTTAAGCTTTGATTTTGTTGCAAGTATAACCTGGGAGTTAAAAATTCTTATTCGCTTTACATTTTTATTTGTATAATATTTTTAGCTTTTCTAAAGTCTTTGGAAAAGGTTTCCTGACGATCCGGCCTAAGCAACCAGTGAAATACGCGTAGAAAATAGTTTCCCTCAACAATAAATTTCAGTGTATTTATCAAAAAAAAAAAAAAAAAAACAAAAAAAAAAAAGAAAAAAAAAAACAATTGGAATTTTAGCACGTCATAGATAAATCTTGTTAATAATAAATTTTGTATTCCAAAAAATAACTTTTGAAAAATATTTCCTTTAATGTCCTCTAATGCATTTTTTCTATTTTCTTTTAATAAGTTTTATAGTTCAGTGTGTGTGTTGTTAAAATTAAGGAACATTTTTTATTTATTTTTTTTTTAATATTTTTTTTTTGTTTTTTATTATTATTCAAAAGAAGAGTTTCTATTTAACAGATTTTTATTTTTGTTCAAATATATTGTAGTTTATTTAGTCAAAGTATAAAGAGTTAGTTTGAAATGTTTTCTTTTCGTTAAGTAAATAAATTATGAATTATTAGTTTGTTTAATGATTTTTTTAATTTACAATAGTTAAGAAGGTTTCGTTTAATGGCGGAAATATTTAATATATATTTGTATATGGGTTTAAAAAAGTTTAGGATTTAAAGATTTTTTATTATTTGGAATAAGTTAACAATTTCTTTTATAATTTCTTTTAATTATGCAATAACAACAAATTTTTTTATATGTTTTAAATTTGGTTTTTTCTAATTTTTTTGTAATTGGTACTAAAACAAATTTTGTTTTTTGGTTTTTTTTTTATTTTTTTTTGTAAATTTAAAATTTTAGTTAAGATTGTGTTTTTGCTAATGATTTTTTTTAAGAGCAAGATGAGTTTATATAAAGTTAAAAATATAATAGATTAACGATTTCATAAGATTTGTTTATTTTACATTTAGCTTTTTTTTATAACCAAAAGTTTTGAATTTTGCATATTTCAACAATATGCCTGCAAATTAAACAGGCATTTTCTTTAAATTGCTAAAAAATTTCAAGGAAAACTAAAAAACAAAAATTGCTAGAAAATTTACCAGGACAAATTTCTCTATTAGGATCTACAACAAATTAATTTTTTTTAAGTTTTCATTTCAGTTTTTTTTAATTAATTAATAACTTCTTTTCTAAATATTAGCATTTTAGTTTTTCATGTATATATATTTTATTATTACTAATATTTTTAACAATATAATGTGGAGTTATTATTTAAGTTCCATTTTTTTAAAGGTACATAATTTGTTTTTCATTTTTATAATTCTCGTAAGTACTTTTTTCAAAATCTTCTTTCTTTTTGTTATATTTTTTTTTGTATTTTTTTTTTTTGGTTAAATTTCTAACGTTTAAATATTGATGGGCTATTAATTTGTTCTTTAATTATGTATTAGTATGTGTGTATGAATGTATGTATTTTTTTATTCTACTCTCTACTTTCTAGACTGACTGACAGAATGATTGATTGATTGACTTTCGACTTTGAGAGTCTGTGCTAATATTTTTATACAGCCTCTGGTCTAATAATTGTAGTCTATGATGGTGTCAATTGGGGGTGTGGTGTAAAATAATGTAGTCCATTTGTGGCCATATCGTATTCGGTGATATATGCAGGAATTTCTAATTGATCTTTTGATATTGCTGAATATAAATGCTCAATACCAGGCAATGAATGCACTTTGGCTTTAATGGCTGGGGCCATGAAAGTGGTAAACCACCAAGTCATCATCTATTTAAAGTATAATAAATAAAAATTTTAGAACTTTAGTTAAATTATAAAATATTTCAGAATATATCAATCAACATTACCTTAGTCCAGAACGTTGGGTGAACAATATAAAAGGCTTTAAGATTCTTCTTGTATCTGCAATATAAAAATAATATAAATTATTTAATAACACCAAGTAAGAAAGTAACGTCGGTCAAGTCCGAACATACACGAAAGTATAAAAAATATTTTCGAGAGTGTACCCTATTTGGGCCTCACGATGGGCAATCATGAACCCGCTAGAACAATATTATGCTATGAAGTTAAGATTCATGTAAAAGTTCTTTATGCCGAATATCATTTAGATAACTTAAATTTTATTACATTTGCTTGCCATTAAGTGGTTTAAGAAAGGGGGTGTATATGGGATCTATGGTTAATTTTGGACCCACTTTGTCAATATCAATACCAACATTTATAAGAAAGATACGGCACAAAAAGCTATTTTCGGGAGTAGTATTCAAATATGAACCGATTCCATAAAAATTTGGTAAGATGTTTAAGATTGCACTAATATTAACTAAATTTACTCAAAATACCAATATAATAAGATGGTTAATGGGCACAAAGACTCCATTCCGGAAAGAAGCTTGTATGGGGTCTATGTGGAATTATGGACCGATTCTCACCATTTTCAGTAGGCTTGGTCTTTGTGAAAATGAGAACCTTTGTACACCATTTTATCAAATTATCTCCGAAATTGCGACCTGTACTTTGCGCACAAAATTTAAATGGACTGCCAGCCAACTAGATGGAAGGATATACATCGTTAGATCGATTTAAAAAGTGATTCTAAGCCGATCGGTATACTAAAAATTTAGTTTAGAGCTAATGTTTTAAGGTGTTACAAGCATTAGCACAAACGCAAGATACCCTCTCAACTATTATGGTGTGAAAACCAAAACTAAAAACAAACAACGACACCTCACAGCTTTGACTTCCTGGGACAATCGGTTCTATGCACCGAAGCGACTCGGATTGAGAGCCAAGATGTTTGTTCCTAATTTGGAAACGTTGGCTCTTGCCGTTCTCCAGATACACACAAATCTATAATGTATTTGCATGGGAGGTGATACGCCCACTTCTTTAATCCCGCTCATTTTTTTAGAGAGGTTGTATATTGATTACCCACCCATGGGTACCAAATTTTTCTCCTGCCGTTCTCTAGATATAAATTAATCTATTTTGTGCCACGCCCACTTTTCCAAGCCCGCATACATTTTTCCAAGATGCTTGTTCCTAATTTGGAAACTTTGGATCTGGCCGCTCTTCAGATTTACAAAAAAAAAAAAAAAAAAAAAAAGAGATTTCTGGTCATATCTCTTCTGATATTTATGGACCGATCTGGCTAAATTTCAATAGCAAACTTTAACGGTATATATGTAACAAAAATATATAACAAGCCATCGTTTCTGGAGTCTTCGGAAAATTCATTTTAACATACACACGGACAGATGGACATCGTTTAATCAACTTCGCTAATCTGAAGAACCCATAACAATTTGCAGAAATTACAAACATAGAGTCAAGCTAATATACATACATATACCCGTTCCACCTGTGATGAAGAGTATATTTAAGAGGCATTTGTGACTAATTTTTGCTGCGATATAAATATTTATACGATTTTTTTTCGAGAAAAAGTAGATTACAAAATCGAATTCTGTACCTAACCTATGCGGGTTGTGATAAATGAAACGAAAAACTAATTTTGCCCAATACGACGAATTTTTAAGCACAATTACGACGAATATAAAACAGCTGTTATAATTAAGAAAGTTGGTTACTCTCTGTGCAAAGAGAGAGAAAAAATAAAAAAAAAAAATTAAAAACTTAAAAAATTGAACCAAATTAAAATAATTAACAAAAACATAACCGAAACAATTGTAAATAGTTGCATATATTTTGTGTATTTATTTTAAATTCTATAAAAACAACACAATTACAAGGGCCAACTAATTTTCCGCCCATAGGCCGCCCAGAGTGTACTTTTCTAAGGGTTTGACTGGTTCAAAATGAATACAGCAGCACGACAACAAATTTACTTCATTTATGTTTTCTTAAGATGTTTTTCATATTATCATTTGTAAGTTGCAAAAAATCTATCGAATTTGTATTCATAGCGAAAATAATATTAATAGAGCGAAAACTTGTATTTTTCAAACTTCGGGTTAAGATATACATATCAGAGAAAGAACAAGATATAACATATGTTAAACATTTATTTTAAAAGTAATGGAAACGACTTTCAGACGACATATCAGGTTATATAAATAAAGATGAATTTGCGCAATCATAACGTCTCAAATATGGCGAAAAACAGGGTTTTTTAACTTTTACCTAAGATATCTCGCAAACATATTGCGATGGAGAAATTCTGAGTAGAGATTCGGAATCAAATCCTTGTTATTGTATTGCATGTAGAAGGCACCACGACCCAGAGGATCTTTTGTGCAGCCCATGTATCTCACCATGTTAGGTTCAGGCTACGTATAAAGCATATTACCCTGCCTGGTGAAAAATAATACATTTCAGTTGGGCTCATCATTTTCCCGCCAAAAATTTTCGCCTGGAAGTCCCCAAGGCGGCATAGCCGCAAAACAGATGTTCTGACGTTTCGTCATCAAACTTTCAAAATCTGCATTCTGCATATCTTCTTACATGCATAAACTGGTAGTATCTAAAACCACAGTGCCCCGTAGCAGTATAAGTTCCGCCTTCTTAAGCAGAAGTAGCTTACCTGCTTAGCCACGGGACAGTGTCACATATCTCTTGGAATGTCTTAATCCAGAATTGAACGTTCATGTGTGAAGGAATTCACGTTCGGACCATATTTGTCACGTCCTCTAATGTGACCGACAGTGAAGCCGAAGTAAGTCTCAGACCCTATGAATGGACGGCGAGCGCCCCTGCTTGCCAAGCAGTCAAGCCTTTCGTTGCCCGCATATGGCCCTCATGGCTAGGCACGCAACCAGTTGCCATAACCTTTTAATGAGGATATGCCAAAACTTAAAAAAAATTCCTAATATCTGCTAAATCGTAAAATGAAGAAAATATGCTAAAAATCTTCTAAAATTAAAACATAAAATTTTTAATATTTAAAATTTGCTAAAAATATGGTAAATTCCGAATTTTTTTTTTAAATAAATATGTTAATAATCTGTTAAATAACCTTCTCCGAAAAAAGGGACCTAGTGTGTGAAAATTAATTTAAAACCAACAAATCAAAAAATGTAATATTTCAATGGTTTTCTCATTCTTATCGATTTTCCCAAGTTCGTTTTGTACGTTTTTATGGAGTAAATAAATTTTCATCAGAAATCTAACTCATTTCATCTTATTCTACACCCTTTTAGGTACCAGAATCCACTCGTTAAGTCCAAACCCTTTTTTTGACACACAAACATTTATTTTTAAAAATATATTCTAAAAAATTCTGCTTTTCTAAAACGTAAAAATGTGTTAAAAAAACTGCTTTTGGACAAGGAAATATGCTAAAAACCAGTTAGCATATTTTAAAAAAAATTCAATGCCCTAACTAAATCTGCTAAATCTAGCATAAAATATGTTAAATGTTAAAACTGCACCCAACACAAATTCAAGTCATTGTGTTTCCATAAATCGGTTAGATACGTAACAGTCCATGACTATCTTAAACTTCACCTCCAAAGAACGGCTTAGCTATCCGACATTATAAATAATCTCAAGCCTTTTGCCCTCCTCCTCAGACATTCCTCAACGCATATGAGGATGGCGTAGATCTCCGCCTGAAAGATCGTAGGAAGTTTGCCCAAATCCCTTAGAAAAGTATATTCTAAATAGTCCCAGGGTTTCGACTTTTCTAAATTTTGTCGGCCTGTACTATTAAATAAAAATAACATTAAGAAGTACAACACTTCACAACTAAAACCAAACATGGTCACCTATACCTCATTTGTTCGTAGTTCGCCGGCGCACACAGGGACAAATAACCGAATTACGACGACAAAAATGGAATTTTTTTATTTTGTTGAATGTAACCAATATTGCACTTAATATGTTCTATATACCAGTACGCAATCAACCTATAAATATTTATTTTTTTAACGCATCACATTAGTCTGTACGTGCGTGATAAGTACTATTATCTGTTACACGCACTTATACCTGTCAGCAACTTCTTTAGCGTTTACTGTTGCTACACTCGACAATTTTTTGTAAATTTACAGTTTAAAGTTTTTTAAATATATTTTTAAGTATCAGGTATCTAATTTAATTTGCAGTTATTATTAAAATAACAATTATATGTAGTGTAGGTATAGTATACTGTTTTTATTATGAAATATATTGAAAAATTTACTCTAACTAGATCTACAAAAAAAGTTCCAAACAGTTCCACGACTTTTCCTTATAAGTTAAGAAAAAAAAAACTACTAGTAAGTGTACAAAAGTCAAGTGGGGGTCCCCCCGTTCCCCCTTTCAATAAATAGAGCCTATTTTTCTTAGGTAGTACACCTAATTCTGAAAATCCCACATTCAAATTAAATTTCTTTTAATTCGCTACATTTTACATTCTGTGCAGTCTACTCACAAAATACTTGTGTGCACCACTGATGTATACTTAAACTGCTACGAAAAAATATAATAAGGGGAATTCCGTGATTAAATTTTAACTAACAGAACCGCAATAGCAAAATTTTTCATTCAGTGCCGCCTTCTTACAAGATATTTGTGTAAACGATATTAGAAAGGGCAATTCCGTAACTACATTGGGTGTATTGAGATCTATGCTTTAAAGAAGATGAAAATGAACAGAAAAGAGTTATTTGATGTATTTTATAATATAATGTCATCATCAAAGTGTAATGAACAACTATTACAGTATATTTTGGTTAAATAGTGTCATCACCAGTGGATAAAATTTAAATAAAAACTTTTAAAAAATATAATTATTAATTCCGCTTTTTATAAGTATTCTCGTTTTAAGTTTTTCATTAGGCCTAATGTTTTGAAATTTTAATTTTTAATTTTTAAAAACTGACATCAAAAATCCCGTGTAATAAGTTTTAATTCGATAGATTTTTTAAAAATTGTACGCCATATTGGAGCCGCCATTGTGAATTTTTAAAAACTAACATCAGATTCGTAATCAGCGACCCCAAAAAATAGACTGTAATAAGTTTTAAGCAAATTCGATAAATTGTTTAAAAATTGTCCGCCATTTTAAATTTTTAAAAACTGACATCAGATTCGTAATCAGCGTTCCTAAAAACCTTGAGGCATAGTATACAACTAGTATGCCGACTCTTTGACAGGTACATAACTCAACTGTCAGTGGTACATTTTTATGTTTGTATTAGTAAGATTTTTTTCAAATGTATTGGTGTATAAAACTATTTTCACCACTAAACACAGTTGCATAAAATCGTATAGAATGTGGCAACAATTTTTTTTTCCAAAATAAAATTTTCTTAGTTCAATAAATTTTCAATTTACTGAATGCTGGTGCATTTATAAACTTTTAAAAGCCATGTTTGCTAAATTTTTATTCTGCAATATCGGATAATATATAAATAATTAATGATTTCAAATATTATTTTTATACCACAAAATGCTACTCTGCTGGCTTTAATAATATTAACAACAGAAAAAATTTAGTGTCAAAAAAATTTATTTAAAAATTTTTAGTTTGTGAAAAATAAAAACATTTTGTAAAAGCAAATTAGCAAAATGTA
This sequence comes from Pollenia amentaria, assembly GCA_943735925.1. NCBI lineage: Eukaryota > Metazoa > Arthropoda > Insecta > Diptera > Polleniidae > Pollenia > Pollenia amentaria. The sequence goes on along the minus strand of OX031010.1, from coordinate 171,845,583 downwards.
TTGAAAAAAATTATTAATTATGTGTTTAAGTCATAAAATTAAACATGAAGTGTTATATTGTGAAAAATTTTAAATTGAAAAATTTCAAATTTTGTTTTGTTTTTGTTGTTCTTATGTGTGTTGAATTCACACAGAACCTATATGTGTGATGAGAGTTATAAAAAAAAGAGAACGTTCTCACCAGTCGGCATACTAGTTATATACTATGCCTTGAGGTACCTATTTTTATTAAAATTTATTAAATTTTGTCACCGATACTGGCATTTTTAAGTGATTTACATTGATTAATTTTTAGAGAGAGGGCATTAATTAAAGTGATATTTGGGGAGATGCCTATATGGAACTTTTTAAGGATTTATGAAGATAAGGAATTGTCGCGAATGAGTTCTATAAGGAATATAGTGAATAAAAAATTTGGTACAATTATATCTACTAAAAGTGTTTTTTTTTTTACAAAAATTGTCTACTGAAAATTTGGCGAGATTCGAAACGATTTTCTAAATTGGATCCTATATAGGAGATACGATTAATTATAATTCTATATCTACAAAATTTAACGAATTTTGCCCAATTTCTGTCGGTTAAAATCTATTCAAGGAGATTATATGTGTGGGACTAGGTAGCATCATGGACCTATTTTCAAATATATTCCTAAGCTTGATTTTAAGGTCCAACAAAATTTATATATAAAATTTCATTAAATTATCTTGAAGTAAGGACCTGTGCTTTGTGCACAAAGTTTATATGGTCAATTAGCAGAACACAGATAGTTTAATCAACCGGGAAAGTGATTCAAGTGGTAAATAATGGCGTATATGTTTATACATATCGCACTTATTCAACAATAGTGTATCAACTCAAAATTTTTAGTTTATCACTTTTTGAAAAGAATCGACACTTTATATTCATATCTACCCGTTGTAAAAATTTTATGCTATTTTGTCTACTTTTTGGCAATGAAACGAACGGTTGTTTCTTAATGTAAAATTAAAAATTGCTTTTCTTCTACTGAAAATTTTTAAATTTCGAGTTAATACGGTATTGTTGAACAAGTGCGATATGTCTGTCACTCCGTTTGATACCTCAAATAATATTCCATATTCCTAATGGAGCGTAACGGAGATTCAGCAAAACCGAAGAAATACATAAATAATTCTAACTTGATTTATTGTCAAAATCCAACTTACTTGTAAGGCAATACACTGTAGACTTCACGTAACCAATGTAATGATGGATAATTATTGGTACTAGTTAAAGTATGGAAGTAAGCAATGACATAGTCTCCTTTAACGATGGGATCCAATAGTTTTATTAAAAACAATAAGGCCTAGAATATGATCGAATGGAATTTAAAATTAAACATAAATTACATAATAAATAAGCTGAAATCATCTTACTTTTTCCAAGTCAATATTATGGGCTGGAAACCATTTACCACAAAACACAATAACAGGTCTACCCAAACGATCGACACCGCTTTGATAAATACAGCCAATTCCCGATACTTCGTTTAAATCTTCTATCTGGGCACGATGCAACAGACGTTCGTATCTATAAAGAGTTAAAAAAAATTAAAAATAAATTAAATATTTAGTACTTTAGAATGTTAGTTGGGTTAAAAATTGTGGCCAAAGTGTAATTTTATATTCGTAATAAAACTAAAAATTATCCCAGCTAGAATTTGGTTAATAATTTTTTCAACATTTATTCTTTTTCGAATTTATTCTATGAGCTAAATTTCAGTTATGTATTTTATAAAGCTTTTTTTGTAATAGTTCTATTCCTTTAATTTTTAGGAATGACTTTATAAACTAAAAAAATAAATAAATGTTGAATATAATAAAGAAGCTTATGAAAATATATAATTCCCAGATTCTATTTGTAATAATTTTTTGTAAAAATCACCTAAATTAATCTTCTCAGATTTATCACTTGAACGATTGAAAAAGGATTCATATATGAATTATTCATATGCTCAAATAATTATTTCTAAATGTTTTAAATTTAAAACTGATTTATCTCTAGAGCGATTGAAAAATATTCACATATGATTCACATTCATATGCTCAAAAAGGTAAATTTTATCACAAATGATTCTTTGAGGTGATTCTACGGTAGGGCACCATTTTCTCACAACGAGAGTATCATTTGTGATCGCAAAATGAGCTCATATGAGGTTTTTTTTCTCTTGAAGCTAATTATTAAAAGTTTCAACTATGATACAAGCTGGGATTACACAAATGATAGAAGATTGACCAGAACCGAAAAAGAGAGAGAGAAAAAAACCTAAATTTATGATTGTGTTAGAAAGACATGTTCCAGCGGGATGAATTCTAGAAGGCCTCTGTACTCCTTCTTTTGGATGTACAGGGCCTGCTCGCTCCATTCCATTCTCATATATTTTCTACACACGCCGTCTTTGCGGGGTAGGCCTTACGCTTTCGCTTTTTTCGTTTTATTATTATCTTATAAAATAACAGTTATTTCTTGATTTTAATTTATTTGAACAAAAATAACAGTTTTATTTTGGTTTTGATTTTTTTTTAATATTAATAACAGTTATTTTCTGATTTCCATTTTCTTGAACATAAATAATAAAATTCTTATTCACTTGACAGTCTCATTTGTATAATATTTTAAGCTTTTCAAAAGTCTTTGAAAAAAGGTTTCCTAACGAACTGGCCTAAGCAACCAGCGAAATGCGCATTGAAACAAGCTTTCCCTCAATAATAAATTTCAGTGATTTTATCAAAAATACAAATTGGGAATTTAGCACGTCATAGAGAAATCTTATTAATAATAAATTTTGTATTCCCAAAGACAACTTTTGACAATAACAGTTATTTTTTGATTTGAATTTTTTCGAGCAAAAAAAACTATTTAAGAGAATGTGCGTGCTATAATAATTAAGTTGACTTAAATTTTTTTTTAAATGTTTGATCATCATTGGGATTTCTTATGCGCATTACAATAAATATGCATTTAAAGTTAACTAAATAATCGTAACACGTACATTTTTGAGAGAAGAACCTATATTTTTGCTCGAAAAAATAAAAATAAAAAAAACTGTTATTTTTGTTCAAAAAATAAAAATAAAAATTTTCAAAATCAATACGTTTTATCATAGAAAAGTTCATAAGGATCAATATGGTATGCTTTAATCAGTTTTCCGACATTAACTTCTATATGCCTTTTTTGTTTTAAAATTTTAAAATAACCGTTATTTTCGGTCCCTGCAAAAAACAGATAAATTTGCACATTTCGCAACGCTGATTTGACACACATATTTGAACAACAATTATGACGTGTAGAGTTGAAAAAAAACCGATTAGTCATTTATTTTATTAATTTTTTTCAAATAGATTTTTAATCTCAAGTTATTATTCAAAGTTTTAATTCAAATAATTAATAACATTTTATAGTTTATACTCTCACAAAATTATTACAGTAACGGGCTGTAGGTTATTCAAGAAGTATTCCGTTCAGTAATTTTTAAAAAAATAAAGATTTGAAATTCCAAGCAAATTTATTTTTAACTGACTCTTACATTTATTCAAAAAACTAAGTGCACATTAATACGGATTTTCAGTTGCATTTAAATATTGTCTGTTGATTAAGTAAAAGTATTCTGTATGTAAAATTAAATGAAAATGAAATTTAAAACAACTGTAAATTTACTTAAAAACCGATCTACTTATTTTGCATTAAATTTTAACGAAAACGTAATTTTATTTCTACTGTCAAAAATTCGAATTCAATAAAAAATAAATACCGTAAAAACAAATGAGTTTTCAGTTATTTTATATAATTTAACTATAAAAAAAATAAATTTTGAATTTGCTTGTTTTGTGTAGAAAATTCCCATATTCTTTTTGTTAAAATGATTTTGTTATATACATCAACTTTTTAAAGTTAAATAATTGCGAATACCATATCGGGCATGCTGCTGGTGTCTTATAATTGGAAGTTTTTCTGTAAACAAAGTGGTCAGTACAACAAAAGTAAAACAAACATGTATACAGGGGTGCCAGATAATTTTGATAAAAAATCGGCTTATTTTAAAAAAAAACCGCCTTTCGGCACTTTAATTAAAGAAAATCGGCAAATTAAAAATATCCCTTTTAAGAACAATAAAACATATTTTTATTATAACAAAAAATAACAAAACACAATAATTCAGCATTAACTTACATATAATCCATATAAAAACATAAAAATTAATCAAAAAGAATATTTTTATAAATAAATTGTAATTAATTTAAAAAAATTTTGTACATTAAAAAATTTTTTTTCAACATTTAATTTTAACAAATATTTTATAGAAAAATATTTGTGTTTAATAGTTTAATTTAATCCATTTTAATATCAACATCAAAACAGTTTGCATTATTAAATTTTATGTAATCTTTAGAAAAAAGAATTCCTTGAAAGGATTCATTCTCCAGGGAACATCGAAATTTGGTTATATTAAGGTTCACTTAGCTACAAATTCTTTCCATATTTACGGAAGAATATGGAAGGACCATAATTTGTTGTACAAACTTTGACAGCACTGGAAATGCATTCGTAGAATCCCCACGTTTTAAGTCTGAAATTTTTTGCCAAAAAAGTTGCAAATTTACTTCAATTTCTTCTAAATCTCCTTAAAAATTTTAACTCTCTGAATTTAGAGTCTAAAATTAGTTTTTCTTTTTCAGAAATAAAGCTGGGGAACTCTTTAAGAATTTCCATAAAAGAAAAATTTTCTTTTTTCATAATTTTGTTAGGGTTATCATATTTAAAGATTTATAAGATTTTTGTTCAAAATCAAAACATTTTAATATTATATTGCAAGTTTTATATACAGTTATTAGCAATTTTGTTAATTTCGCTTTTGTTGGGTTTTGACTTTGATAGTAACTCATTAGCCAATAAGACGAAATATTCCTCATCAAAGTTCAAAAAATTCTTAGTGTTCATAAATTCCGCTAAGTAAATTAAATTTTTTAATCGTTTTTTATAAAATTAGTTAATACAGTTTAAAAAAAACCTTTCAATTTAGTTGTATAGTTTATGACAAGTGCTCCAAAGTTACCCCAAATTAATAAATTACACGTTAACTAACAAAGTTACCGTGGTTTAAGTGCTTATCAAAAAATCGGCAAATATGGCAGGCCTGCATGTATAACGGGGTAAGTGAATAAAAAAATAAATATTCTTTCTCTCTCTCTCTCTTATTAGAAAAACAAGCGGACAGATGGGTGGGTGGTATTTTTTTAGAAATTCGAGTAAAACCTGAAAGTTCATTTGTTTTTACGGAATTTGTTAGTTATTATTTGATAGTTAATTTATATAAAATAACTGAAATTTCATTTGTTTTTACGAAATTCGCAGTTGAATTTTTGACAGTAAAAAATTAAATGAAATTTTCGTTAAAAAGAAATGAAAAATAAGTAGACCGGGTTTTAACTGAATATTCATTAAGTTTTTATTACAATTTCAGTTAATTTTACGTACAGAATATTGTGAGTGTATTAAAATATATTCATTAAAATTCAGTTTTTATGAGTTCTGTTAAGTAGTTCAAGAGTAATTTGGAACTGAGTGAGTTGTTTGGACAGCAGTTTAATAAAAATTTTCTCTATTTGTTTAGACAATTATGATATTTTTCATAAAAAAACGCGGTTTTTGTTTTTATAGCATTTTTCTGATAAGCCGTCGCTTAATATAGCCCATAAATATTGGAAAAAATTCCATGTGAGCGTGGCATCTTCCCTAAAAAAATATAAATTACGTTTACAGTAAAAGTTTTCTGATTCAGACATTTTATGTTTCAGCGGGTCAGCGGGTGGTATTTTATTTCTCACCTGCCCTTTATATCTGCCGAGCATCCCTCTATCAGTCGCCCGAAGACGTGTCCGATAGAAGACATGTAACTCCACACGACCCTATGCTCCGCTCAGGAGTAAATAATAATAAAAAGTTGGTTATTGATTGAAGAAGGCACATAAAAGAGTGCCGAAATATTGGTTAAATTTTACAAATTTTATATAACAAATATATTATAAAAATACAAAAGTTTTTTTAAATTTAAGACAAATAACTTGGCTATCAATAAACACTATCTGCCAAAAAGTGAGCTGGATTAGAATAGTGGGCGTGGTACCTCCCATTGAAAAACAATATAGATTTCTATATATCTTGAGAACGGTTATAGTTAACAATTTTAAATTTGGAAAAAATAGTTTGGTTTTCTATACAAAACGTCTGGCAACAAGTGAACTGGATTGGAGTAACCGCGAAAGTATTTAAATTTGTTACAAATTGCTTCGATATCAATACACTAGATCTCTTTTAAAAAACTTTTAGTAATAATGTTTCAATTGGGGTAGCTATTTGCACGTATATAGCGTTAGCTAAAATGCAAAAAGGCTTAACTAACAAAAACTTCAAGATCGAGCTTTTGATTGATTATTATGAATGTATATGAATATATATATGAATATAGCGTTAGCTAAAATGCAAAAAGGCTTAACTAACAAAAACTTCAAGATCGAGCTTTTGATTGATTATTATGAATGCCATTACACTAAATGTCTTGACAACATTTTACATTTTTGCGATCAAAATGACGCTTTTATAAACAAAAAACAAAGGGACGTAACTGCAAGTGTGGTTGTTTGAGAATTGCAAAACGACGTAATTTCACATTTTTTTCTAACAAAATGTAATGAAATGGTTTTCTTTGAAAATTGTTTGAAGAATTTAATGGACGCATGGCTGCATGTTTTTCTGACGTGAGAAAAAACTTCGTTAAAAATGTTTAAAGTTTTCGTTTTAGAAAGATTTTTGCTTCTCCTTTTTGTATATTTTTGTTAGTTGCGCATTTAGCTAACGATATTTATGATTGTAACCAAAAACAAAAACAGTTTAGTAATTGCGTTAGTCAAACACGAAAGTCTGAATACAAGTATCTTAATTTAAAATAATCATTTTAATTATGATTTTTAATTGTCATAATTTTTTTAAGGTTTTTAATTCTTTTAAATATTCCAGTTTTTTTATTTCATTAACATATTTTTTGCAATTAAAACAAAATACATTTAAATCCAGTTACTGCTATAAACACAATTAATGCGGAAACGGCACGTTTTGTAGATATAAAATATTATAAATTCGAAGTGCTTTCTTTTATTAGATTAAAGGTGTGTGTGAAACGGTAGCAATGTACCCATGAAAGTAAAATTTTGACACTGTTGAGGTGAATAAAATTTCTGGGAGCTAGTGAAATTATAAATTTTTGACAGTTTGACATTAGCGTAGAGATTTTTGACAAATTTAATTTACCATAGAACTTTGCTACCGTTTCGCACACACCCAAGTTCATGAAATATTGTAGAGAAATTAATCATCATATTATTATTTGAGATGATCTGTAGTCCGTAGTTAAAGTTGACAATTTGTACAGCTCCCTACATGTAGATATTTTCTCCTCTAAAATAGTAGCGTAGAAAAAATATGACAGTTTTTTTAAATTCTTGAAATTGACGGTAATTTTTTTTAACAGACAATTTTACAAGATAGATGTAATTTTCATATTTCGAGCAATAAATCTCTTAATTTGATGTCAGAACCTAAATCTTTTTTTTCTTAAAGCGCAAACTTTTTCAAGTTCAATAAACAAAATTTTTAATCTTGTGTGATTATTTATTTGTTTCGGCTTAATTAATTTTTAATCTTTTAATAAATCTTCGTAAAAATTAAATTTGATTACCACTATTTGAGCTATGCCTAGTCGGCAAATACTTTTTACAAAAAACAGTATAGTCAGTCAATCCCGACCATTTGATACCCTACACTACAGTATATAAAGACAAATTTTCGAGATTATATCCTATTTGGTACTCATGGCTAATCATAGGCCCGGTAAAACAATATTTGGGTGATTCACAAGATAGTCAAAAAGTTGTAAAGTACCAAGTTGTAAAGACTTACAATAATTACAAGAAATATGTATGACTGCTGTGAGCAACCGCTTATAATTTAGATTTCCACTGTACAGTTATGACGAATCAATGAACACATCATTAAAATATTCATTTTGTTTGAAACACAACAATATTTTTTTTTAAACAATTGTAAAATATTATTTAGCACATTATGACGATATGACTTGATAGCACACCATGTGAATCACGCAATCGTGTAATGACGTTTATATTCGTAAAATAGTTCTTTGTGCCAAATATTATCTAAATATCAACATCTTTATGAGATTTTTTCGTGTTTTACCTATAATGGAAAGGGCGATTATATGGGATCTATAGTCAATTTGGGACCTCCAAGACAACATTTCAATACCAACATTTGTAAGGAAGTTATGGCACTTAAAACTATTATCGGGAGTGGGTAAAATATGTAAACAACTTTGTTGAGACGATTTAATGCAATAATATAGTTTTGGACCAAATTTAATCTAAATACAACCAAAGATAGTTTAATTTTATGCATTAAACTATCTATTCTATTCTGGAATGAAGTTTATATCGGGGCCAAGCGAAATTATAAATCGATTCTCAGCAATCCCAATAGGCTCCTTCTTCTTTATAAGCATTGAAACGTATGTACTAACTTTTATAAAATTATCTGCAAAATTGCGACCTGTACTTTGCGCACAAGGTTACATGGTCAGACATCCAGATGGGCAGCTGGACGGACGGACATCGTTAGATGGATTCATAAAGTGATTTTAAGAATATAAAAATGTTTAATTTATATAAAGAAGAATTTACCAAAACTAAAAATAATATATGTCAAATCGGCAACACTATTTATTAATAACATAACAAAGAAGTTTCAAAATTACCCCCTTTATTACGTGCGTTCGAGTACTTTTTCAGTAAAATGCAGTAAATGAGTAAAGGCCCAACCATAATGTGCTTAAGTTGGCTTCAGCAAATGTGCGAATACATGTAAATCATATGAGGCAAACTATATTGAACTTAAGGAAACGTTTTGTTAAGTTTTATGAAATTGTCATTTGCTTAAGCAAAGTACGAAACTGATCGCAAATTCCGTAAGGAATCAAATGTTTTTTTATTTTGTTTTTGTTTTTTTAAATACATTCGAGAGACTTTTTGTAAATTTTTGACAGTAGGTTAAGCAAGGCTATGCATATTATGGTTGGGCCTTAATTACTGAGTAAACTGAAAAATTCCTTTCAAGAAATTTGTAAAATTTAGGGAACCGCTGTTGGAAAATAAATATAGTGTTGGAAATTGTTTACACTTTTGACTACTTAATTCGTTTTGTTATTGGTACTCTATTAAATATTTTTTATAACACAGACATTTTAGGAGAATACAAACAAATAATCTTATGTAATCTTTCATATTTGTTTTTTTATTTAATTTAATTTTATTTGATTTTGCTAATATGCGTCCGTTTAAATTTTTCCTAAAGTACATGAGTGTAATTATTTTTGCTATTGATGACTTAAAAAACAAGTGGAGTACTAAGTACCCAAATATTTAACACTTTAACTCCAAAAAACAAAAACAAAAAAAAAAAGAAGGTTTAAAAGTTGGTATTTTGCCATATCAATGCTTTACAAACAAGTTTAATTAATTAATACTTATTCACTTTTTGTTGTAGTTTTATTTTTTAACTTTTCGTTTTTTAAATAATTTTTTCACAATTTGTAAGCTTTTCGTTTGTTTACTTATGCTTTTTTTTTACCTTTTGAATCATATGTTTTTTGTTTAACTAAATTTTACTGCAAAAATTTCTGCAGTAAAAATTTGTGAATACGCAATCACTTTACGCTCTCACTGTGTTCTCATTTACTTCACATATTTTGTGTACTCAAACGCAATTTTGTAAAATAAAGTAAAGTTTAGTTAAACATAGTAAAAAGTTCAGTTACAAACATTAAAGGGAAAATCTTCTGATTAAAGGGATTTTTGGAAGAGTTTTTATATGGAAAATATTGTTCTTTTTATCAAAAAAATTTAAAAGGTTTTATGGATCTATGTTTGCCACTTTATAGGAGATATGACATGATACATAACATTTCTGTTTCGCACAGTCTCACGGATCTAAGAGGTTAAATTTTCTATGCTGCAATGGTACTTCAGAATTAAAGCGATATTCTCGATAATATTGACTCAGATTTTTTACTTAGAACTGGAACTTTAGAAAACCAAGGAAGAAATGATAAAAAGAGATTACGTCAACTTTGCGATATACCCTTAAATCGTTCATTTAATGTGGTACATTGTGTCGTTCTTAATATACACTGCGAAACATTGGATGGTTTTTTCTAGCTGGGCACAGGGTACCCAGTTTTATTTTGAGCCTTATCCCCAGTTTGCGATTTCTCATCCCCAAAACATCCCCAAAGTAGCTTTTTTTTTTCTTATTCCTAAAAATCCCCACATTACCTTAAAAACAAAATACATCATATTATGTCAAAGGAAAAATATGCATACATTGATTGATTTATTTAAATAAATCCATTTGTGTAATATTATTAAAACTAATGCTATTTATTCTTTGAGTTCTTAATATCTACGTACTAGGGATGCCAATCGGGACTGATTTTTGAAAATCCCGGGATTCGGGATTTTGAAATCCCGATCCCGAAATCCCGGGATTTTGTGGATCCTGGGATTTCTGGATTTTTCGGGATCAATGTGTTGCCTTAAAATGCTCCTTTTTTTAATAAACAACACTTTTTAAATATTCAAAAGGTTTTATATACGTAACATAAATTTTTAAAAAGGAAAACAACAAAACAATTTATTTTATACATATGTTTATAACACTGGCCTCACCCATGATCAAACTGATCAGATTCTGAAAAAAGCTAAAAAAAATATACGTATCTCTTAGCTTTTTGGATCAATTCATTTCGGTTTTTTGACAGCAATTCAATTTTTAATGTGAATTAAGTTGTGGCGACATTAATACACTGCAAAGTGTAGTTCCTCATCGATCTCGATAGCTGAGTTAAAAACTGTAAAACTATGTCGACTGCAGTGCAGTATACCTCCAGGGTGAGGGCGAGATTCATTATCAATAATTTAAGTACGTTTGAAATTTATTTTAAAAAAATGTTTATACAAATTTTTCTTAAATTAGATTTCAAGTTTAAATAATTTATTTATGAATACGTCAAATAGTGTTTATTTATAACAAAAAAAAATTATTTTATTTACCGTATATATTTTTTAAGCAAATTTTTTATTTTTATTGGATCGGAAGGAAAATGAGCTATTTCATCAATATTACGACTTAATTGTTATAATTATATCAACTTTAATTCTTTAGTTTCTGAATAAAACTTTAATTGGATCGTTAATAATTTTTATTTTTTGCTTGATATATAACAATTATTTCTTGATTTCTTTATTTTGCATAAAAAAAATCATTTTTATTTTGGAATTATGTCTTAAGCCAAAGCTGAACTTGCTAAACGTAATTGTAATAAAGGCTCGAGATGTGAGTCTGCAAATTTCGTTTCTACTTAAAATAATGGTTTTTATTAAGCAAAGTACAAAAATCCAGAAATAGTCGTCATATATCAAGCAAAAATTTAAAACTTTAAATACTCGCTGTGTTCCAAAAACAAAAATTAAACTCTAAAATAAGAATTATTTGCAATAAAAAATATAACTCAAATATAATTTTTAATAATTTATTTGTATATAGTATAAAAATTCAATAAAAAAGAACAGTTTTGTATATAAAAGTTGATATGTTAAAAATCCCGGGATTTATTTGATTTATCAATCCCGAAAATCCCGGGATTTCGGGATTTCCCGCTTGGCATCCCTACTACGTACACATGTATAGTATCTATGTAACAAGGGTAACGTAGAAACGCAAAAGAAAAATAATTATGCGTCGCTATGAATAATTTCAAGAACTAGAGATTCAAAATCTTCAGATTCATCAGCCAACGCAATATTGTTTTACATGTAGTTTGTTTAAAAAGTGTATTTGAGATGATTGAATAAATTTGTCACAGCAAGCTGCATTATTTTTATAAGTTTTAAGTTTTATTTTAAGAAGAGCTTCTAATAACTCATCCTGCATTCTGTTGCAAAATGTGATTTTGCTTGTTTTCATTATAGAAAAGATTCGCTCAACAGAAGTAACGCTTTTAGTTCAAAAAGCGTATTTAAAACTATTTCAGCAAGCTCTTGAAAATGTTTTAAACCGCCAAAAAAGACTTAAACTTGTACCCACATCTTGACCAAATCGGTCTTCCCACCCATTGCACAAATGGAATTTATTATTCCCAACTAACGATGGGACAAAAATAGAAGGAGTTGTCAGATATTATTGAAATTTGGTACACTAGAATGAAATATCTTAGTTAAGAGCACAGAAATAAGTTTTTTATCAATTAAAAATATTAGAATCTGGGAAGTATTTCTTTTCACAAGCTACTTTATTATATTCAACATTTTTTATTTTTCGAATTTATTTTATGAGCTAAATTTCAGTTATGTATTTTATAAAGCGTTTTGTAATAGTTCTATTCCTTAAATATTTAGGAATGATTTTATACACTACCAGACTATTATATTGTATGTTCTTGTTACCTTTTACCTTATCTATCCTTTGGATAGCAATGATAGCTTAATAAAATACATAACTGAAATTTATCTCATAGAATAAATTCGAAAAATAAAAAATGTTGAATATAATAAAGTAACTTATGAAAAAGAAATAATTCCCAATATCTATTTGTTAAAAAAGTTGAGTTAAATACATTCAATTTATAAAGTATCACTATCCAGTGTGACACAAAGAATGCTGACGAAGGCCGTAGCGGGCCAGAAAATGCATTACATTCTGCTTGTGTCTAATAATTGTAAATTTTTCTGTACATACAATATACTTCATTGCTATCCAACGGATAGCTTACCTTAGCTATGTAATAGGAAGATACAAGATAATAGTCTGGTAGTGTATAAAGTCATTCCTAAAAATTTTAGGAATAGAACTATTACAAAAAGCTTTATAAAATGCATAACTGAAAATTAGCTCATAGAATAAATTTGAAAAATAAAAGATGTTGAATTAAAAAAATTGTTTAAAAAGTATTTAAATTTAATAAATGTGATATTTTAATCAATTATTTTTTTAGTTGAAAGAAAATTAAAAATATAATTTTAATTTAAATAACATTTTAGTTGTTATGAAATAAAATTTTATTTCAAATATTAATTAAATATAAAAAAATATTAATTGACTTTTTCGTTTAAAATAAAATATTTTAAACATGTAGAATTGTTGTTGGGAATTGTTAATATTTAATTAAATTAATTAACACATTGTTTGAAATTGCAAAGTTTTTTGATCATTTTGTGAATTAAAATTAAAAATTTCATTTATTGAAAAAAAAATTCAAAATTTTAAAATGTTTAGTAATCAATATAATCATTTCGGTAATAAGTGCAAAATCAACAACTTGTTTGCTTGATATTATGAATTTGGTATAAATATGGTGATTAGAGAAATTTTTTAATTTTTTCTGTTAAAACTACGAATTTTTGGAGAAAAGGCCCAAGGACGTCCTCCCATGTGTCCTGAAAATGAAAAATTTTATTTTAGCTTCAATAATGCCCATTAAGTTCAATGTCCTGCCATATATCAAGGTCCTTCTACATATTTTCTTTTTCTTAAAATCGCTGTAGCACCTACAAAAATTGTCCGATCAAAATAAAATTTGGTATACAACTAGCCATGTGTGTGTAAATATTCGTATTAATCGGACTATGGACTCAAGGTCCTGCCATATATCCTTTTTCTTAAAAAAGCTGTTACACCTACAAAAATTATCGTAATAAAATATGGTATGTAAACTGATATTTGTAAGATTATTATTGATAAATGGGTTAAAAACGATTAACGATTACAGTACACATATTTAAACTTTTCTTTTCTTAGAATATATTAATATAAATAAACAATTGAAATAAGTGAAGAAATAATTTTGTCCCGCTAACTTGTACTAGTCGAGACATTGTGAGTTTGGAAAATGGTTTAGAATTTTTTCCAAATGATTTTTTATTTTATGAGAGTAGTATTTTTATAACCGGACACAAAAAAAATAAGGGATGGTAACCTGAAATGTTGTTCACAAATTCACTATTATTTATTTATAATAAAAATATGCCAAAATAATAAAAAAAAAAAAAAATATAACATTTTAAGTGCTTGTTTTAAAATTTATAAAAAATCATTATATTTGTTGTAAAAACTAATTAAATACGTAATTTATTTTTCAATATCTGGGTAAATCACTCCAAAACTTAAAGCGCTCCTAAAACAAAAATATAAATGGTTTTTATTGAACAGTTGTTCATAATCTACAAAAAGTTTTCTTGTTTTTTTTAAGGTTGATAGTGTAGACAGTCAGGGCAAAAACCATTGGATTTTGTGAAAGTAAAAATCTTAAGACTTGTAGAATAGAGCAAAAAGGGGGTTTTAGGAGAAGCATTGGCAAATACAGTAACGTTTCTTAACGTGCCCATGATATTGCGCCAATAAACAATTTGTGATGACGTAGCTAAAGAGTTATTAATAACGTGATTGCTGCATGGACAGCGTTTGGCTGTTTGCTCTAGTAGCCGAATGATTGTTTTGATACGCGACAATGTCAGAGAATTACCGGCGTAGACACGGTCTACAAAAAAAGGCAACAGCGTCAAATCGCACAACCTTAGTTGGTGGACAATTGACGTCGCCAAAACGTAAAACCACGCCCTCTGCAAACTTCCCATGCAACAAAGCCAAAATCGGTCGTGTCGTGTGGTTCATGGCACCGTCTTGTTGAAACCACATATCGTCCAGTTCATAATCTTCAAATACAGGCCAAACAAAAGTCGGTTATCATACGGCTATAGTGCTCTGAGCCGTGGAATCGACAAATTCGATTTATCCGCCACACTTTCACTAACAGTAGCGATATTTTGTGCAGTGAACACATTGCGATGATGCTTAGGCCTGACCACATCTCTTCAAATTTTCCTTCTTTCATGCCAAATCCTTGCACAGTAGGCGAATATGATCATAATCACCCACCCCCTAATGCTCGAATAGTGTGCCACGTTTGAACCACCACTTTTGTAGTAAGTTTTAACTATTTTTATGAGTTATTCGGTTGTTAAACGATCCATATTATTAAATGGGAAACCTTTAACTCAATAAATTACACTTCAGATGATAGATATTTAACTGCTGACAGCCTTGACAGACTGGCGGTTTCGAAACAACTTAACATACATGTTGCCACTTAATATGCATACATATATTATCTATCATATCATATATATATCATATATATATCTATTACATATATGCCTCGTAATAGAAATAAACAAACAAACGAAATTGTGAAAGTGCATAGAAATTATTCGTGGAAAATATTGAAAGAATAACCCCCGTTTTCACAACTTACCGATAGCTAAAGGTAAGATTTTATCAGCGGTATAAAAAGTGTTCCCTTATTAAAACTTTACTTTAGCCTATCAGGTAGTATGAACCTTCATACGAACTTATTGCTCACTATAGGTTAAAGTAAAGTTGGAATAATGGAAAGCTTCTTATAGGGCCGATAAAATCCTACCTTTAGCTATAGGTAAGTGGTGAAAACGGGCCTAAGACTATTAAAGTATAAAAGCTTTTTAAATTGTAATTTGACTTATGGCGATTTCTTTTCTGAGAAATATGTTGCATAAATGGTACATGCCCTATCTCTTTTGTGTAGAGCATGTACCATTTATGCAACATTTTTCTCAGAAAAGAAATCGCCATTAGAACACACATTCGAATTAATATAAAAATTTATAATAAAAATTAAACTCAACATGAGAACTAAAATTCCCAGATTCTCCTTCTTAAAATAATTAAGTTAAATACATAACATTTACAATAAGCACTATCCAGTTATAATATACAAAGAATGCTGACGAAGGCCGTAGCGGGCCAGAAAATGCATTACATTCTGCTGGTATCTAATAGTTGTAAAAAATTTTCTGAACAATTTACTTTATTGCTAGCCAAAGGATAGCTAAAGTAACCCTCGTAAGAGAAATATACAAACAAACAAAATTGTGTTAGTGCATAGAAAATATTCCTGGAAAATATTCAAGGAATAAGACTATTAAAGTATAAAAGCTTTTTAAAAAATTTCAGTTATAAAAAATAATTTTGACCATTAAAATTAGATTTTGAAATCTTTTTAAATTTCCTCTTGACCAACTTTTGCTAGCAATAATTTTACCAATTATAGCTAAATTTCAAAATGAAATCAATTAGCATTAATGTGTGCAACATTCCTTTTATCACAACAATGGCAAAATGTACCATAATCAGTCATAATTAATTAAACACTTTTTCTTCTCTACAAATAAAATACAAAAACCAGCCAGTCTACAGCATTTTATAACTGCGCAGGTGAAATTTCAAGTGATGTTGTGTTGAGGATCATTGTACTCGTGTCAATATTTAATTGAATATTGATGAAATTTTATTTCGCTCTATTTAACAAATATAAAAATAAACCGGTAATAATATAACACTTCATTATTAAACAATTAACCATTTACTTGAAAACTACTTGAAAATAATAAATATGTATTAAAAAAAATGTAAAACAAGCTTTAAGATTAATTTAAAAACACGATCAATAACATCGATCAGAATGAATCACTTGTGATGAATGAATGCAAACTATTAAAAAAACGCGTCATCTCGATAATAAAAAAATTAAGAAATTTTTTCAACGTTTTATGCGACACAGCCCGATAGATGTCAGATAAAAAACTAACCGGACAGATGACTGCAATGCGAAAAACGTGGCTAAAAATGGAAAAAAAACAGTTATTGCACAAGAATACCGTTCTTTTCGAAGATCATAAAGATCTATTTAGTTTATCTTGAATAACGCACCCATTTTTTTTTACTTCTTCTTTAATGACTTTAAGCATACAACATTTTAAAGTTCCATTTTGCATTTAATGCAAGTGATTCTTAAAAAAACCTCGTTTATCTAAATAATTCAATTTGATAACAGTTCAGACAGTTTTATACTCGTACTGAGATTATGAAACGATATGAGTTGCTTTTTGTGTTAAATGACGTCGCTTCATTTGCCGTATTATTTATTTTGGTAAGATAATTTTATCAGTTGGCTAAAATCCTTCCCCTTGCTCTGTGTTCAGATGCTGATTTGATTACGATACTGCGACATTTTTGTTTTACAATCGTTTGAGTAAAAACAGAAGAGTTTTGTTTAGTTTGTCAACAATTAAAATGTCAAAAAAAAAATGTCTTAAGTAGCTCGTTTTAAGAAAGATAGTAAAAAAGACACAATGTTTGCAGGAAATGACTAAATCGTTTTTCTGATGAAATCTTACTAAAAGAAAATTTTGCCTAAATGCAAGATTTTGTTTGTAAAATTTGTGTCTAATATGTACAATATTTGACCTAAACTCCATAAAGATGTTTATCGCAATAAGGATTTTGAAATTATAGATCTTAAAGAAAACGAGATATATCGGTGATATGTCAGGCTTGCCGATATATCAGTATTTTACTGTCGTTACGACGATACTTTTTTTTTTTTAGAGTTTTTTGAACAATCAATTTAATATTCAATGCTTATTTTTTGCATAACAACTATAAGGCTGGGATCACACGATTGCCGCAATGCACCAATTTTCACACTTTTTAATACCCCAATCGTGTGCCTGCACAATCAAATGCCTCATGTACCAATCGAGGGCAATATTGTGCTTACTTTTACCAATAAAATGCAACCCTGGTGCGGCAATCGTGTGACTACTTGATATGCAATATCACGTCAATAAAAATGACAAAAATTTACCAATATTTATTGGGTTCTTGTGCGGAAATTAAAAAACACAATACGCGCCAATATTTGCCTTTTTTAACAAATTTACTTTGTGTGTTTCTTTTAGTAGGAATAAATTAAAAATAAAAATTAAATTTATCAAAAATAAAAATTTAGCAACTCATTAATAAATAAATTAATACTAAATTTTGTATTTCCGAAAATAACTGTTGCTATATAATTTTTTTTTTTTTTAAATTAGTGCAATAGCTGTTCAGGACAATATAAAAGAATATATACAGGAAAACGGAGTAAAATGTATTGAAATTCTTTAAAGCGAATTTATTTTTGAATATAAATATTCTCTATTTCTTTATATATTTAAATTAGAATTTTACTTTGTTTAATTTTTGGAATTTCATATATTTTACCTAAAAAATTTAAAATAAAACTATTCAACAAAAATTTGCTTGAATATATGATACAATTTTCTTTTTTTAATGAACAAGCCAACTAGATCTTTCAAACAAATAAAAAAGCTACCACAACAGCTGTTTTCGCAGTTGACACAAGTAAGAACAATCGTGTGATTCTGATGCGGCAATTATTGTACACATTTCGCTTTGTACCAACTAGCGGCAATTAAATTTGTATAAAACAGGGCAATCGTGTGATTTCAGAATATTTTATTGGGGCAATTTCATTATTGTGCGTCAATAAAGCACAATGAAAATTGTGTCATATTGGTGCATTTGCGGCAATCGTGTGATCCCAGCTTAAGAGAAATAACATCAATTAAGCAGTGTAACCACTAGCAAAATTGAAAACTACACTTGTGATGACGCAAAATTACCAAATTTTATTTAAATTACTCCTGATATCAAATTCACGTTAAGTTATAAAAAAAGATTTTACAAAAAAGAACAAAATAGAAAGTACATAGTCGGTCAATTCCGAAGATTTGATACAATATATGTACCACAATATTTACAGGCAAACTTTTAAGATTATTCCCTTGGCAAGTCCCATACGCAATTATGGACCTATTAAAATAAAATTATGTTTTGAGCTCAAGACTAATAATATAAGAATTTTCTACGGCGAATATTATCTAGATGACTACTTCTATTAGAGGTTTTTTTCTAATATTAATTTAAGGGAGGGGGTTTATATTAGACCAATGTTTATTGCTTTACCTACCAGCACAAAATTTTGTCATGGTTCAGTAGCAATTGTTTCTTAAAATTCTTGACCTGAAGGTCCATACCCCGCGTTTTGTTAGCTTGATACATTCTTGGCCGCAAAAGTATATGCAATCATATGCGTTCAAGACGCATATGCATTCTTTGCGTATGCTTGCAAATACAATTTTAAACTGATTTTACTTATTTACAAATACATAAACAACGAATTGAACGGGAGGTGTGAACCTCCAGCATAAGCCATTTTGATTTGCAGCATAGTAGTGCAATGTTCTCTCATTGTTTAATCTGTATGTCTTACCACATTTTAAGATATTTCTGCTTATATTTATTTGTGTTTACTACTAATAATTTTTTTTGTGTACGGAATAAAAAGTTTTTTATTTTGTTTTTTTTTTTTTAAATGCATTTGAGAGGCTTTTCGTTACTTTTTGACAGTAGCTTAAGCTTGTTCATGCTCATTCTGGTTGGGCCTTGAGTTTTAAAAGCAGTTTGTTCATTTCACACAGAAAAAATTTAAAATTGTCTCTAATCACAAAATGCATACATACCAAATTCATAGAATCGAGCAAATAATATGTTGATTTTGCACCTATTACCAAAATGATTATATTGATTACTAAAAATTTTTTATATTTTTTTTTTCAATAAATGATATTTTTAATTTTAACTAAAAAAAATTATCAAAAAACTATGCCGTCTCAAACAATGTGTTAATTGATTTAATTAAATACAGCTCAGGTATTGACAATTTCCAACAACAATTTTACAAGTTTAAATTATTCTATTTTAAACGAAAAAATTTATTAAGATTATTTGTATTTAATTAATATTTTAGTTAAATTTTTTTTTCAAACTTGATTTTCTTTCAACTAAAAAATAACTGATTCAATTATCACATTTATTAAATTGAAATACTTTTTAATTTAATTAATAAAAAACTACTGATAATTTTTTCTGTGCAGGCAATCGAAAGTTTATTGTCACAGATATTTGTAAAGTCATCTTATAATTTATTTAAAAAAATATTAACCATAAAGGGTATTATGTACTATCACATCTGCTTAACAAGAGACTCAAGTTTACATCGAAAAAATTTTGACTCGACCAGTTTTATTAATTGGGGTTAATTCGGATCCAAAAGAAATTAGAGTAAACCTTTCCGTTTTAACTGATTGATAAAAGACGCAAATGAATACTCGTCGTAATTGGATTAATATCAACTTAATTTTACAGGGTGGCGCAGAATGAGCTATAAGGTTTGATTTCTCTATATAAATTTTTAAATTAGATTTTGAAAATTTATTATGAATAACCATACAATCGATAACCGATTAATGTTATTAAAAAGGGCCTATTCGTAAATGCATCGCTGCTGTGCATCATGATCTTTTATAGTAGGAGGCATTTTTCTTCTATGTATTTGACACTTCTTTGTGCGGCAACTGCTTAAGCAAAGTATTTTAGGACAATTAAATTTTCATTTGCAGCGCAGTGATGCATTTAAGTACATATACTCAAAATGACTTTTGATTTACTTTATTACTTTTAAGTAAAGACGGCAAACCCCACTGAAGAGATTGTGTGGTAACAATCGAAACTAGTGTGGGCAACGTGTCCGTTAAAGCCTGGGTTCAAATCTCAGCGCAGTCAAGACTGAAAAATTATCAACAAAATTTTAATTGATTTCATGTTGTAAAATTCCTTTCTTCATAAAAATAATTTAATGAAAATTAAATTCAATGAACTTAAGCCTAATTAAAATATCTAAATTTGGATTAAAAACTTTACAGTTCAATAAAATAAACACAATACTAATTATTATTTTTTCTTTGTTTAATTCAGCATTTTGTGCAGAAGACTTGGAGAATTAATTATGAAAAACAACACATTCGAACCAAAAATAATTACATCCCAAATTTTACGAAAGGTTATGGAAAATTTGTTAAAAGAGCACGCAAGTGCGATGCAGAAAATGTACATCACTTACAGGATATCATTTTTCAAAGCTAAATGAAAAAAAGTTCCCTAATGATACACTGTATTTAAAATAAAATTTTATCATAATCTCATAAATAAAAAAGTTATACACCATTTAAAACATTTAGCTCATTCTGTGCCACTCTGTAAAATCGCAAGACATCATTTACATATAATTACTATTATAAATAATTTATTTTTATTATTGTTAAAATAATTTGCATAAAGTAGATCAATTATTGCAGGATTGTTAAAAAAATAATAATTAAATAAATAAGAATTCTATGTTTGGCTTTGACGAATATTTAAAACCCTTAACCAAAAAAGGTTGGTCTACGTTTGGGTCCATAGTTCACTAAGCCCATTGTGCTGAATTTTAATTCCAAGCTGCTTAGGAGAACTTTAGACAAATTAACGCCAAAATTGTTATTTGGTGTTCGGTCGTCCTAAATTGAGCTTGATTTTACCTGTCATCCAGATGGACATGGCATAATAGACTAAGTCCCAATTTACATTGTACGATTTTTGTCGTTACAACTTCTTGTTTATACATATATTTTTACACAGCGAATGAATGAAAAAAACAAATCGAAGAGTACACTCGCTTGTGTACCCCTTTTAATGCCTCTCTCCCCGCTCACCAATAAGTTAAGAATCGCAACGACAA
Organism: Pollenia amentaria; assembly: GCA_943735925.1. NCBI lineage: Eukaryota > Metazoa > Arthropoda > Insecta > Diptera > Polleniidae > Pollenia > Pollenia amentaria. The sequence continues at coordinate 171,823,883 of OX031010.1, read as the reverse complement.
AAATCGTATAATGTAAATTGGGACTAAAGCTGTGGTCACACCTAATAAAAATTCAAAGCCCCACATTTAACTACCGTTTTTATGAAACAATTTTTTGATGTATAGCGTTTGCTATTTCAAACATCTTTTGAGGGTCTTAAGTGCTTTTTTTTAAATTGAGACTACATATCGAATTATTAGGTGAAGTTCAGAGAACTTCAGATCACAAGAGGTGAATGTGGAATTCTCATCCGGTAGCAAAATATGGCGACCAATTCTAGGATTTGTCATTAAAATACCTGTTTCGCTTGGAGCACAAGGATTATTCGAGTACTTAATCTCAATTTTTTAAAAATGCACTTAACACCTTGTGCTTTCAGCATCTCATTCAAGAATTTACTAATAACATTCTACTACTATTTGTTAAGGGAATCGAATTTACTAAATCAACAAAATGCTTTAAAAGAAAGTTAAAAGCTGTTTTCACCCTTGTCAGTAACACAGAGTCTCTACCTGACACAGGGTCTCCACCTGATATAATATATGATATGATATCTGAGAGAACGCCGATAGAATGAGAGAACACATTGCTTTATGTTAATCTTAATATAAAACAAGGGGAACACGTATCTTATAAGATTTCATAATCGACTGATTCTCGTACAGTCTCGTACGCAGGGTCTCCACCTAAGATAAGATATAAGATTTTTATATCAGCAAACGTCAAATTCAATCGCAGAGAGTATTATCTTACGTGTGGACTCTCAAATAGTGTTAGTATTAATATTATAATAAATGTTATGAGACAGTTGTTATGAGAAATCTTATAACAATTATCTTTAATATGAGCTGTCAAAAATACACATGCATACACACATTTAAAACAATAATAACCCTGTCGGATTTTTATTGGCTAGCTCAACATTTAGTTGACTTTTAGCTAACATATTTACAACTGACTTGTAAACTAACTCATAATTGGTACAGATTTGAGTCAGTTGTGCTCTGTACAACTGACTTCTCGATAAGTATTCGACTAGCGTTTGGTTAACTCAAAGCTGATGCAGTGCACTTTGGTAACAAACGTTTTGCTTGTTTTGTGTACTTTTTCAAAGTAAAATAATGAGCAAAAGTTCCCATATTCTATTTGTTAATATTATTTAGTTAAATACATCTAATTTTCGAAGTAGAATTATTATGAACACCATATCGGGCATGCTGCTGGTATCTTATAATTAAGAGTTTTTCTGTGGACAAAGGGGCATTACAACAAAAGTGAAAGAAAACATATGTGCAATATTCTCTGTCTCTCTTTAAAAAAATAAATAAAGCAAAAATACGTATTTTTTATTCTTTTATTAAAGTCAACATATTGTATGCACCACAAGCTAACTCATAATGAGCTAACTTATGGTTATCTTAAAGTAATGCAGTGTGAGTGAGTACTGATTCCTACTGCGGACATTGTGTGTAAAAACTGAATAGCTTTAACCATGTAAATGAGTTAGCTTGTGAGTCACCTGTGACTAACTTCTGATTAACCATGAGTTAGCTTTAAGCTAACTCATTTTCCGACAGGGAAGCCACCATTATTAAAATCTGTAATTTATTAATGCAAAAAGTGCCAATATTGTGAAAAGTATACGAGAATCAGTCGATTATGAAGTCTTATAAGATATGTGTTTTCCTTGTTTAATATTAAGATTAATATGAAGAAATGTATTCTCTTATTCTGTCGACGTTCTCTCAGATATTATATCAGGTATTATCTCAGGTGGAGACCCTGTGCAAAGAACCTTGAAGATCTTGTTAATCTTATTAATAACGTTAACGTACTAACATTTACAACACTGCAACAACAAAATTTATTAGACATAAATTTACTACGCTGTGGTTGAAAAATTCCACTAAAAGCTGTAGTAAATACATACGTGTCAAGGCGAATTGACTAGAAGGTGGGGTCAAGTCAGCATATGGTTATTTTTTTCGGTGGTCGATTTGTCAAAGTTTGTATACGAACTAGTTTTTTTATGTAAACAAACATTTTTTTTTTACTTGCAATATTTTTGACAGATGGACCACAGAAACAGTGTTGTTGTAGAGTTGACCTCACCTTCTAGTGAATTCGCCTTGCATACGTGTATTCATTTTACAAGAATAAAAAAGTTGACGTTGAAAGATAGAGTATCTCTCTTTCTCTCACTCTGCACATTATTTAATTTAAAATACATACGAAAAAGACACTAGCACTTTGTAGTATAAAATCGTTTTAAATACAACAGAGTTGTATTCTTTAAACAAAGGGCGAAACCTGCTAAAGTATAATCAAAAATATTGTGGCTTTTTGGTCAGATATTTGTTAAGTGTAACAAACATTTAGAACGACACAAGGATACAGAATATACTTTATTTATTGGTGTTACACACGGCATGACAAACTTAATATACCCTCATTCATCACTCGTGTTGGGAATAATAAAAACAACTTAACAAATTATAAAAAAAAATCTGAAGTAGAATTTAAATAAAATGGAAACTACAATAAATTTCTGGATAAAAGGTAGATTTTGTAAATAATAAACGCATTTTTTTTAAACACAGAATTAAAAACAATAAAAGTGGATTGTTTATTTTATAAAAAAATTAAGGGTATTCACAATGAGTATTTTAAAATTTTCATTGTGAGTAGGCAACGATATAAATCACAATACTGAAGTATTAAATAACAAAATTTTTCAAATCAGAAATTAATTATTCGAAAAATTTATGATATATGTATAAGCCCACAACTACAACTTCACGGACAGTTTTAAGGTGTTTTATTAAACAACCACCATATTGCCATATTGAAAAAGACATGCTTTTCAGACTTTTCGGTTTGGCAATTGGTATTAAATTGCATTTACACACAAAAAAAGCAGCAAACTTGCCAACACATATTAATGCTGGGTTTTTGAGTTCTCAGTTAAACTACGTTTAGTTAATCTGGAAACAGATGTGTGCCGCCATTATCAGGTTTGTATACAAAACTTTGACGGAACAGCTTAGAGATGCCTAAATTGTTGGTCTTTAATGAAATAATAAAAAAAAATATTAAATTTCGCCGGAAAAATCTGAGTTTCAGAGAACGCTAAACTAATGTTGTTTTCTTTTCTACACAAAAACGAACGTCAGCATTAAAATTGGTTGCGGTTTAGACCTGAATTAAATTATTGACCGACAACAAGAAAATTTTATGCGTTTCTTGTTAGGACTTTGAACATGCTTGAGTAAAATATCATGATTCGTAAAAGTTTTAGCCGAACTAAAATAATTTTTAGGAGGGTAATTTGTAATGGACATATGGTAAATTATGGCCCAATCATCCCGAAATTTGGCAGTGTGATTTCTCGTCCTATAAAACTGTTACGTACCGAACTTCAATTTGATAGCATTATTTATTGCGGTTTTAGGCGTACTAAACTGTTTTCCGAGAGTAGGGTTTATATGGGACCTAATGTAAATTACAGTGTGATTTGTGGTCCTATGAAACTGTGACGTACCAAATTTAAGTATGCTAGCGTTATTAATTGCGGTTTTAGGCGTACTAAACTGTTTTCCGCGAGAAGGGTTTATATGGGGCCTATGGTCAATTATGGACCGATCTTCACGAAATTTAACAGTATGATTTGCAGTCGTATAAAGCGAATTCATGCAATTTTATGCCATTCCGTGCATTATTCCACCATTTATGTTAGTTTTTGTATCAACATTATCAATTTTTTTTGGGTAGTGGTTCCACATTTTGATTCATAGTTCTGATCCTACTAAGCCGATGTTGCTGGATTTCAATCACAAACTGCTTAGGATAACTACAAGCAATTTGATAACAAGTTTGTTCTTTTCTTTTGCGTTTTTCGAAAGTGAGCGTGTTTTCAACAGACGGACAGACAGACGGACATGGCTAAATCGACTTAGAATTACTCAAGGAGCCACAATATATAAACTTTATGGGGTCTTAGATGTATTATAAAAAAGTTTCACACGGAATGACAAACTTAGTATACCCTCATTCACCACAGTGGTGGTGGAGGGTATAAGAATACCCACCTTGCTAAAACGTCTTGCCTACCCTGTAATAATAAAATTTTTTATTTGACGAGAACAAAACACAAAATTGGAACGCCCTGTTTTTACTAGCTCACAAAAAGTTTGTTCTTCAAAATATAAAAAAAATAAACATAAACCAAAATTTGTTAATAGAATGATATTAAATAAATAAATAAATGAACAAAATGAATGACGAAATTCCAATTTCTTTAGTTTGTTTTTTATAAAATATGTTAACAAGAAAATACCTTTGCCAGATAGCTGATTCATTAACACCAAGTTTTTCAAATTTCTTCATTTGACGTTTTATTTTTCAAAAACAATTTTTTAACACCGAATCGACTTAAATTTTATATCACTGACAACCTATCATTAACAATGTAATGCTTTCTTTTGTTTTTACTATTAAATAATAGAAAACATAACTATTAAAATTTAAAAGTTTTATTGTCCTGATTAGAGGCGATTTTTTCCCAACTTTTTCTGGTAGCCCTATATTTAAACAGAAGCCATCTTTTTATAGGGCATTGTCAACACTGTCGATTTATATCGGGCGTAAAGTGCAATCCCTTATTGCATTAGTAAGGGGGCATTTTTTAGAATAAAACAAGCCACTCTTGTTTAATAAACGAACACCAAATTGCATTTTTTTAAATTATATGTCACATTTATTTTTTGTAGAGAAGAAAACACCATTAGTTTCAACTTAATCCACATCTCAAAAATGCGGCCGAAGGAATTAAAATTGAAACGTCACTTTATTAAGACATATTCTAAAACTCTATTGTGAACAGCCTTATGAAAATATATTATTAAAAAAAAAAAATATATTGTAATTAAATATTTTTTTCACATCCCAGATTAGCATTCCATTAAAAATTTTTATGCAAAAAACATTTAAATAACGAGTATTGAATTCATAGCTTTTCAGTTTTACTAAGTTAGAGAAGAAATTTGCTTTGATATTTGCATTATAATTTTGCTTAATACTTCAACATGAGCAAATAATTTTGCTCAAACTTAAAGACAGACTATATTAAATTTAAGCCATTAATTTGATTTAAAATCTTTGAGTAAGATTTAAAGTGCAAAATTAAGTGCCGGTTCACACACAACAAGGTTGACTCGTCAAGTCTTGAGTGTTTATGAGAGTGTGGAAAAGAGATTGGAAAGGGGTACATTCTTGACCTCTCTCGTAAATTTGAGTTTTTTCTCTTGTTTTTATATTCGTAATATGCTAAATGTATTTTAGTTAAAGATAAAGAAGAGCAACAAGAAAAATTGACGGCCCATATTGCATATGATCGTATACGCAGGTTCAAAAGGGAATTAAAAAAACCTTGTTTATATAAACATGACGTGTCTGAACCAGCACTTAATTTGATAAAGAGTTTTAAATTTTCTTTAAGGCTTTCAGCTTAGTCCAGAATATTCCCAGGGATTTTTCATGATAAATACTTTTCTCGAGAAAATATCTTCCAATTCTAAATTCCGCGGGAGTAAAGTTTTTTTTAGCTTAAGGAGTTTTACACCGCAATACACGTCTTAAGTATTTTGAGGAAAATGCAACCCTGACATGATAAATTGTTTTTATTTTTTTTAATTGCCCAGCAATGTTTAGATAAGGGCAACATTTTCTACAAAATACTTAAGACTTGTTTTATGGTGTGAAACGGCCTTTATTGATATTAAGTAAAAGTTTCTTAATTCAAAAGAAAACAAATTAGAGTGTTATATTCGGCTGTGCCGAATCTTTGATACCCTCCACCGAGATTTCGAATATTTCAGGAGTGGGCTCTCTATGATATTTATATATTATTAATTAATCTTTATAAAAATGGACATTTGCGGTTTAGACTTATATTAAATTGTTAACCGACAATCGTAAAGTTTTATTATTTTCTTTTTAGATATTTGAACTACCTTGAGTAAAATAAATGATTCGTAACAGTTTTAACCGAACTAAAATGATTTTCAGGAGAAGAATTTATATTGGACCCATGATAAATTATGGATCAATCATCCCAAAATTCTGTAGAGTGATTTCTGGTATTAAAAAACACAAGTAAGAATAAATTTCAATACAGCAGTGAAATAAGTGAATTTTAGACGTCTGCTTAATATGGGATCTAAGGAAAATTATGGACCGTGTATCACAAAATTTAATGACATTTTTTCTGGCCATATGAAGTTAAGTTGGAACAAATTTTACCGCAATATCTATATCTGCAACGTACTTAGACGTATTTAGTTAGAGGGGGCTTTATATGGGGAGTATGTTAAATTATGGACCGATCATCACGAAGCTTATTAGTATGATTTCTAGTCCTATAAAACTTTGAAGTATGAAATTTTATTATTATAGTATTATTTATTACGGTTTTACGCGTAATAAGCTGTTTGCCGAGAATAGGGTTTATATTGGGCATATAGTAAATTATGGACTGATCTTCATGAAATTTGACAGTGTGATTTCCAGTTTTATGAATTTGTGACGTACCAATTTTTATTGCCATTACTTTATTTATTACGATTTTAGGCGTACTAGACTCTTTGCAGCGAGAAGGGTTTATATGGGGTCTAGGGTTAATTATGGACCGATCTTTAAGAAATTTACCAGTGTGATTTCTAGAACTATAGAACTATGACGTTCTAAATTTTATTATTATAGAATTTATTTATTTCGGTTTAACGCGTAATAAACTGTTTTCCGAGAGTCTTTATATGGGGCCTATGGTAATTGATGGACCGATCTTCACGAAATTTATCAGTGTGATTTCTAGTCTTATAAAACTATTACATACCAAAATTACGGTTTTAGGCGTACTAAACGGTTTTCCGGGAGCAGGGTTTATATCATGCCCAGGGTAAATAAGGGACTGATCTTCATAAAATTTAACACTTTTATGTTATGTTAGTTCTTGTAACAAAATTATTAATTTGTTTAGGGTGGCGATTCCATAATTTGATTCATAGCTCTGATCCTACTGAACCGATTTTGCTGGATTTTAATGCCAAGCTGCTTACACAGAAAAAATTTAAAATTTTCTTTAATCACCAAATTTATACCAAATTCATAGAATCAAGTAAATAATTGGTTGTTTTTGCACCTATTACCAAAACGATTATATTGATTGCTAAAAATTGTAACAATTTTAAATTGTTAATATTTTTTTCAATAAATGATATTTTTAATTTTAATTAAAATAATTATCAAAAAACTTTGCCATTTCAAGCGATGTGTTAATTAATTTCATTAAATATAACTCAGGCTTTGACATCTCCCAACAACAATTCTACAAATTTAAATTATTTTATTTTAAACGAAAATAATCAATTAAGATGTTTTGTTCTTTAATTGTTATTTTAATTAAAAATTTATTTCACGACAACGAAAATGATAATTAAATCAAAATTAAATTTTTAATTTTCCTTCAAAAAAAAAAAAAAAAAAAATTATGGATTCAATTATCACACTAAATTGAAATACTTTTTAAATAATTTTTTTTAATTGATAAAAAACTACTGATAATTTGTTCTTTGTAGGATAACTACAAGCAATTTGACACAAAGTTTGTTCTTTTCCTTTGAGTCTTTCGAAAGTAAGCGTATTTTAAACAGACGGACAGACAGACTCAAGGTGCTAAAATATATATTCTTTATGAAGTCTTAGATATATAATAAAAAAGTTAAACACGCAATGACAAACTTAGTATACCCTCATTCACCAGTGTTTATAAATTAGAAAAATATCAAATGACTAACTTTCTTTTTTTGATCTTTTCTTTGTATCATTCCAAAGATGTTAGTGCTGGGAATCAGTTACTTTATAATATGAATTGACAACAAACATTTTCCACTCAGTAATAAAATAATTTTGAGGCTCCATGGAGTTAAGCCCGTTTTCAGCATCCCTACAAAAAAACCTACTTACAGTTTTTTATAAACTCCCTTCTGTTTTGGAAACAATTTTTTTTTTCAGAAAAAGTGAGAAATTTTATGCGGAATTTTTATTCATAATAGGAGAATTGGAGAAAAAGAAAAGTTTCTCCGGAATTTTTATTCATGATTGGACTGTTTGTTTAACTTTTTCACGCCCAAGTTTGGAGTATTTTTTTTTTAAAGAAACTTTATGTATCTTTACATGGTTATTCAAAGTATTAAGACTTTGTAGAATCAATCTATTAATTCCCTTCGTTCTTAGAAATAGAACACAAAAGTCTGTTTTTCATATTTACACGGATGGTATTAGTTAAACCAAAGCAAAGATATTAAAAAGCTGAGTTCTATAATATTAACAAAAATAATATGAAAATTTCTTGCCTTGATTTTGGTAGTTTTTAAATTATTGTATAAAAATGTTAGCACCTTCAATAAATACTCTTAAAACTACGAATGTTTACTTTAGAATACAGAATACATAAGTTTCTGAAATGGCTTAGAAATGAAAGATTTTCCGTATCATGATAAGACTTTTTTCATTCTACACAATTTTTTGACATGTGATAATACATGTATTACCATGAAAAGATACATTTAGTGAGTACAGCAAAGAATGTATGTATTTACCTCCATTCTTCTTTCCCCTACTCCTGCAAACAAAAGACTTTTTCAAAGTAAACTTTAGGTGTGAGAAGGCGGCCTAACCAAAACTTTGAGTCAATGTTATTATTTATTTCTTTGCTGCAATACTCGCATAATTATCACACAAAAACAGCCCATAAATGTAATTTAGATAAGTACAATGAATGTCTTTTAAAAATCAATAAATATTATTTAATATTCAAAATAAACTCGCCCATTACTGTTCACGATTTCGTCATTAATTATTCATACGTATATTTATTGTTGTTGTAATGCAATCAATAATTGTGTTTGATTCAATGTAAAACATGGTTTGCAATATTGTTAAAGGGCCTTGCGAGTGTGAGTATCTGAGACATAAGAAAATAGTAAATATTTATATTAATTGTATACCTGTCGATGGACATTTTCTTACTGTCAGTTCATCGATTTCGAACGTTAACTTTCGCATAGGAAATTACATTTAAAACAAAAATAAAATTTCAAAGTTTGTTGTTGTTTTAAATGTAATTTTCTATGTGATCTGGTAGTTAATGTGTTATTATAATTTGTGATATTTTTTAAATATGATTTAAACAAAAATAACAGAACATAACTATTTTTGGCATAAACCTTGATTTATCTACAGCGTGGCGCATTTATGATATAATTAGTGAATACATTTTGCTGTTCAGGTATTAGTTTTCCGAATTACCTTCGAAAAATTTGGTAAATTAATGAGTGAAAAACTCAGCATAGAACAATGAAGTAAAGTTAACTGATTTAATTTTAAAAGTTAACAACGAGTTTTCTTCAAAACACATAATTAGCGATGCGGCTTATTTCCCCCTCAAGGTTACATTGGTGCTACGATATTCAGTTTGGGGATTAATTGGACCATTTTTTTTTGAAACAACAAACAATTTGCGGTTATTGCGGACAATGACTTAAATTTGCTAAAGGCAAACGATAGATAACATTCTAGAATTGTGGTTCAACCAGAAAGAGCTCACGGCTCATCAAACTATGGCTCTACTCCGCGAAATCTTAGTTAACTAAAAAATTTCTGGATTTTTTAATTTTAATTGGCTACAGTTTTCGCTCGATTTAAATGACGTCCGAACTACCAAGAACTATCCAACAGCTTAAGGATAACATCACAGAAGAAGTAAGAGCGCTGGGTTTTTAAAATTTAAAAAAAAGTTGTGGAAAATGCTCTAGAAAGAGCTCTTCAAGTTTTCCACAATACAACAGATTGAACGTGTAGTTAAATTTATAAGAAAAGCACTTATGTGCTGTTTTCAGAACACAAGTGATTGAACGTGTAGTAAAATTTATATGAAAAACACTCAAAAAACTGAGTGCTTTTCATATAAATTTTACTACACGTTCAATCACTTGTGTTGTGAAAACATCATTTTAGTTTTTTGAGTGCTTTTCCTATATATTTTTCTACACGTTCAATCACTTGTATTGTGGAAACCGCACTTAAGCTTTAACAAATGTTAACCTAAAATAAGTTAATATGTAGTTTTCACAAAACAAGTGATTAAGTGATTAAACGTGTACTAAAATTTATATGAAAAATACTCAAAAAACTGAGTTGTTTTCATATAAATTTTACTACAAGTTCAATCACTTGTGTTGAAAAAACAGCACATAAAAAACTTAAATAAATAATAAGTAACTAAGAATTACATTTTAAAAATACTTAAATGTTAACAAATTGACGACTGTTAAGGTTCTAAAAATGGATTTTTATAAGATTAGGTCATACGTATGTACATACTTAAACATACTAACTTTCGTTCTTTACGAATGTATGTATGTTTTTGTTTCTTTGTTATTTTTATCATACGATCATGATAACTAATTAAATAATTTAAATATAGCTCTAATTGTTTACTTTACAAACAGAAACTTGCAAGGAAAGAAAAAAACTAGAATTTACAAAGTTTGCTTTGTAAACAACAACATAAAACAGATGTTTATATAATTCTTTCTTGTAAAACTTTTAATATGTATGTAGTAGAAATTTCTAGCATTTTTTGTCTCTCAAATTTTTGCGGTCGTGTTTTACTCTCTCGTTGCAAATTTTTTGAATACGTGAGCAGTTAATATCCCAGCAAGAAAAATTTCGAGCATTTCCACTTTTAAGGCCTTTAAGGGTCTAAAAAATAAAACTGTAAAATATTTTACAAACTCAAATTTTCATTCTAAGATAAGGTCTGTCAAAATCGTGCTCTCAGTAGTGTTGTGTTGTGTGAAAGCTTAAGCGAGGTGTGTGATGAAAAGAGAAAAAAACATGGTGTAATATCTTTTTCGGTGTCTGCTATATAGTAACAATTGAAGCACAGCCGCGAAAAACGTTGTAAAACCCAATAACCGTTAACATTACTCTCTTACACTCTTTAAACATCAAATCAGCCAAAATTATGCACTTTAACGCCTTAAAAATGCGACACAAAGAGTCAGCCAGGTCTTGCAACGTGGAATAACTTTTAAAAAGCCGATTGCATAGTGGAAAAACGTGTAAACTGATATGGCGACTGTGCATATGAAACGTTTTACCACTAAAAAAAAAACAAAAATTATAAACCGTAAATTTTCATGTAATTTAAAATTCAAATTTCTTGATATTTTGCATAAAAGTTTTTATTATCCTTATTTTAAATAATCTAATATAAAAAATTAAAAAATATATAATTCTGCCTGTTAAAACGTTTTATTGCTCTCCTGAAAATATTTATTTTTTTACTTTAAACGTTATTCGTGGCTGTAATTTAGTTAATGCATATTAACGATAATTTTCAATCACTGAGCAGACCATCTGTCCTTCAAAAAGCTTCATAAATAACAGATGTAACAAATTTTCATATAAAATATTCTTTGGTTATTTTTATTAGAAAGAAATTTTTGTAAAATATTGGATTTGTTTTTTCAGAATATCCCCAAAAAAGGGATTTTATTTTGAAAATGGGAATTAATTTCATGTTTATTTTGAAGATTTATTTCGATTTCATTGTCATTTTAGTTCATAAGTTCATAAGTTTCATAAAATTTAAATAGTGGATAATGGAATTATTCAGGGTTATTTAAAAGATAATTGGCAAAAAGTTGGCGGGAATTATAAATTTGCGGTTTTCGAGAAAGTTATTACTTATAAGGTCAACCAACATCTTGAACAATTCTTATTATAAAGTTTTAATTTCGAGAGACCTCTGAACAAAGAATTTCTTTAATTAAAACAAAAATGTAGCTTAAAATAGAATTTTTTGACATAAAATTCTTGGGAATTAAAAAATATACATATGCCACATTCCCTTAAAGGCCGGAATTCACTATCCTACATAATCGTACGATTCATTCACACGAAAATCTGACGGAATTTTATCCGACATGAAAAAATGTCTGCAAAATCTGCTGTCAAATCTACATTATCCCACAAAAAAGATGCAAACTCAAATGACTCAGTTACTCTACAAGAAAATGCACCTCTGATCATATAGAATATATCATTTAATGAAAGTTTTCGTAAACATTTGTAAGTCAGACAGACTTGTCAAAAAAATCTGCTGCTCAATTCGTTTTTAAGCCACACTGTCATACATTATGAGCACACACGATTTTTTCACATACCGTGCGACTAAATAGGATAGTGAATACCGGCCTTAATAGCTTAAAAGGTCGTTAAATACAACTCAATAAAATTAGAAAAATGCTGCATTAGAAAAGAATGAACGTTGGATCAGTTCTTTTAACCCAAAACGTATCATTCCAGTCATTAAGGTGATAAACAGTTTGTACGATGAAAATTAAACGTATCTAATCCTTAAGAATATCAGCTTTTTGTTAGCAAGTGCGTTTCTACTTCTGAAAATGGAAATAAACACATAAATTGAAATCCTTTCCCTGAAACCAACGACGAAAATAAACCTGAATTGGCAGGGCTGAATGGCAGGCCTACACAATGCCATTTGGCACACATTCAAATTATTGGAAAATTTTTAAAATCTATGCTTTAGTGTCCCTGTCACAAACAAATACTGAAGAGAAGTAAAGATGACCAATTAACGTAAGTGTGTGTACGTGTAGAAGAGAAAAAAAACAATTGCTTTACTAAAGTAAAAGTGCGGGTATAAAAAATACTCTCAAAAATTAACAAGGCAAAATAAAATACACGCAGCAAGAAGATTTGGAACAAAAAATAAACACATTCCTTATTTTCTGAATGTGAGGATGTGTAATACAAATACATATGTATATACATATCCCAAAAATGTATGTACAATATATTTTGTGTGTAATTTCTTGGATAGTATGCAACATCAATTCTTTGCAAAAAAAAAAAAAAATCTTCGTATGCGTGGCGGACTGGGAAACATCACTATTTCTCGACTGAAAGAGGTAATTTTCAAATACTAGGAGTATAAGCACAAATTGTTTAAAATATTGAAAGGTTTAAAATAAACAAGTACAGCCCAGAATTTATTTGGAACCCATTTGCAATAATGGATCCGCAAGAAAAAAATTATATCATGAGGTTCAGATACATGTAAAAGTTCTTTGTTATTTATCTATATGAGTAAGTGATTTTAGAGAGGGGATTTACGTAGACCTATGTACAATTCAGGACCTAAAAACAAAATATTTTGACACGACATAGAAACGATCGACAAAGGATTAAATGTAAATACCAACATTAATAAGAAAGTTATGGCATTATTAGCTTTTTTCGGGAGTAGTGTTTGAATTGAAGGAAGCTTTGGTCCAATATGCACCGATTCCAATAAAATTTTTTAAGATAATTTAGATTGCAGTAAACTATGTTTGGACCACATTTTATCCTTATACCAACATAATAAGATGATTTATAATCACTAAGAATCTATTCCGGAAAGAAGCCAATTGCCACCATTGGCCTGGTCCTTTTGGCAATCGAAACCTACAAATGTACCAAATTTTGTCAAATTATCTCCAACATTTTTTATTAGTAAGATTTCTTTATGACGTGCTTACTTCCAAAGTTTTATTTTAGATAAAATATATTGTTGAGCAAGGTTTTTTTTCTATGCGCATTTCACTGGTTGCTTAGGCCAGCTCGTCTGGAAACCTATTTCGAAAGACTTTAGAAAAGCTGAAAAAGAAAAGCCAAAATTATTTACATGGCAAGCCAAGAAGCCAGCCAGTCGGACGGATGGACATCGTTGGATCGACTCAAAAAGTGATTCTAATTAATTTTATCTAGTCAGCTGAAATTTTATAAATGTTCTTGCAAGCCCAAAAAAGTTGTAAAATTTTTGATAGATCGAAACTCAAATTTTTAATTTTTTTTTTTATTTTGAAAACCCCGATATGGGCATTTCCACAGAAAAGTCTTTGTTTTGTTTCTTAAAGAACTATGTGTATATTATTTAAATTTTTGTATTTTGATGTAAAGTACAACTAGCTTTGAGTGACAAGAGGACTAATTTGAACAACATTGGTGTAAAATACAAGCGTAATTGCTTGGTGCCGTTACGTGGCAAAAGGAAGCTTTTCTGTGGAAAAGGCCATCTATAAATAAATAATGCTGCATTAGCAATTTGCAAAAATCGAAAAACGTTATTTGCCGTATTTGAAAATCAAGCCATACAAATTGTACATTATTCCAAATTTAGCTGGGGAAAAAAGAAATTTTTGTATGGGTTCTCAGGAACAAAAAATCGGGAAATGAAAAACCCTAATTTGGCATAAAAACATGAAATGTCTCAGAATGTCCCCTATTACCGATTTCAGAAAAAAAAACCAACCAAATGACATTTTTCTAATTAGTCCCTGAGAAAAGTTATACAAATTATAAATAATTAAATGGAGATAACAGCTCTCTGTTCCTTTTTTTTGCAATTTAAAACATTTTGTGAAAATTTTTATTTTTATTATAAAAGAAAACAATACAATATTTGAAAATTCGTGACACAAAGTTATAAACTATCTAAATAACAGAAAAATTAATTACAAAAAAAAAAAAAAAAAACACAACAAAAGTTTTTTATTAAATAACTATGGACTATTTTAGATTTTCGAGGAGACCTTAAAAAATAATTAATAACCAAAATACGTTACAATAACGCACAGCGATGAAAATATAAAAAGAAAACTACTCGCAAACGATGTATGGGCTGAAAGATAGACAGACAGACAAGCTCATAATGAAGTCAATTTAAATTTGTAAATGTTGGCAATGACGTCATGGTCCTTAAAATAGGAATCTATTTTTGGTTTTCTATTTTTTCTTATTTGTATAAAAAAAAAACCAAAAATAAATTGTGGGCCTGTTAGGAGAATTGTTGGAATGAATAAAAACACGTGAATTCTGTTGTAAATTTTGAATAGTGAAAGAAAAAAAGGAAAAAATCAATAGTTAATGTATGTGTTAATAAAAAAACAAAAAAAAAAGGTAATAAAGGGGGGACAAAGGGTGCTTTAAAGAGCCCAATTGATTTTTTTTTTAAATTCCACTGACCTTTCTTCTGGTGTTTCCATGAGTTCATCGGGCATAACATCGCCAATATCTCTTGTGGTTTCTTGCATAGGGCTAGTGCCCAAATCTATGGAAGTCATGCCTTCAACCATTGTCATAATATTATGGAAGTACTTGTGTGAGGAGTATTTGTTTTTTAGCAGTTAACTTAAACTTATTGGTTTAAAATTCGTTTTTATTTACTTTGACGTTTAGTCACTATTTATTTTTCTATATAAGAAACGGTGGTTTGACCTTTTTTCTTAATTTTTCGTTTTGATTGTGTTCTGCTTATTTCTTTTCGGCAAGTGTAGAAGCAAGGGGTGGGAGTAGGTAATTTGTATTGAATCACTTTTCAATGAATCAATTTTTTTTCGTTTTCCTTCGACTTTTTCACCATAAATAATTCACTTTTATTTGGTCTTTATTTACACTTATTAAGCCTTTTTATTTAACTTTTCTTTATTTTATTTTTCTTCAGAAAATATCTAAATAAAAAAACATTTAGCGGGTTTTGTTTTTCTTTTCCTCTTTCTTTTTTGATATAACAAAATCTATACTAAAATAAAATTCTCCTTTCTATTTGCTTAAAAAAAAAAATTAAAATTTCACTTGTTATTTTTTAAACATTCAATTAAATTAAATCGACCGTTTTCAAACGTTGAATTTTATCGACTAAATTTACTTGAGCATCCGTTTGTGTCAAGAAACTTTTGAAATGCGTCGCTGTTGTTATTTTGTACTTCGCTCACAATCACTCAGTTAAAACAGTGTTACCAATTGCTTATGTATATGGTAATGATAACGGTTTTTTTTTTGGCAGATAAATATGTATATTAGAATAAAAAGAATTTTCTACAGAGTAAAAATGAGATAGGTATAAGACACAGCAGTGGATGCTGGCAATTTTGACGTAGACTATTTACTACTAATTAATTTGTGATAATCTCATTTATGTTTGAAACATATGAGACATACACACGAATAATTATAACAAAATTTTGTTTTCTTAAAATATTTCTGTATTTATTTTTTGTGGTCAAACTCTTTAAAACAGACTTTTTGTTTGTTTCCGTTAATCTTAGACCCACTTAAAGTTAATATCTTTCCGAATCAAAATTTTTTTTATTAAAATGGCATCAGTTTGTTGGTTCATCTTTTTTTCATATTTTGCTTTAAATGCATGTTTTTGCATATTTTGTTATAAATGCATATTTTTCGCCATCTTTCGCAATTTTTTTTTATAGAGATTTATAGATACAAATTAGAGACTGTCCTGGTTTTTGCTCATATCTCAACCATTTCTGGACCAATCTGGCTGAATTTCAAAAGCATTATATTCAGAGCTATATGTGATATTAATATAAAAGAACCTATCATCCCTGTGTTGTTCGGAAAACACATTTCAACTTACACACAGACATCGTTAAATCAAATTGACTACTCATAAGAAGATCAATATTGTGAAAATTACAAACGGAATGACAAACTTATACATAAGTATATACCTTTTCACCTCTCCCTACCTTTTGGTTTTTCATCATCGGGGAAAATCCGGTGCAGGTAATGCCTGTTATTCGGCAGAACTCAAAATTTGCAGCTTTTTTGATATCGTGACCGAGCAGATATTCTTTTTGGTACCACGGGATTCAGTAGCCACTAGTGGCACGACACCAGACTGACTTTTGGCTAAAGACCCTTCGGGCATCACTTAGGGGTTGTTGTGGGAAGGGAGGTCTTAAAAATATGGTTGCTATACATGCTGCCGACAATTCTAATGCAGCGGAGGTAAGTTATCTCCAGCTCCTAAACATGGAGCGAGTGTATAATTCTGTAAGATTGTACACTTAAATTGCTATCTGTGTTTGTTGGTTGTTCTCACACACTGGGCGGTTGCTAAACGCATTGTTTGATACCCAGTGGCTTAGAACATCGTGCGATTAGGGCAACATTGAAGGTGAACAGATAAATCTTTTCCACTCATACCTCGTCACTTTAGGGTTTTGGTGGAATATATAACCATTTGACTCATTATTAATACAAAATTGACTTCTTTTTATCAAATTGTTTGAAAATTTTGGTTTCAATATGTATTTCTACTTTTTATTACCATGTTTTTACTTCCAGACGAATTTGATGTTAGAAAATTGTATCATTTTATTTTTATCATTTTATATTTAAAAACTGCTTAAATAAGCAATCATAAAACTCTTTCCAAAACTTTAAGACAACATTATTAGGATATTATAAATGGCAACTCTAAAATCAGATTTTAAAACATTATCAAGAGAATCAACTCGCTAAATGGAGACTGCAATATCTGAAGCAGATCCCTTAAATCCGTTTAAAACTTTTTATTTAATAAAACAAGAAATTAATTGAACAAATATGTAATACAGTTGAATCTGGATTAATTGTGATTCGATAAACCGACAACATCAATTATCCGGTAAAGAAAAAGAAGATGTTTTACATCGATTAAAATTAACAGTGATTTACTTTATTATCCGCTGTTATAAGCATAATTTTTTTAACTTATTTTTTAACAATCAAACACAATATGCATTAACCGAAAAAGTGGAATTCCCTTCTTTTCATACCATGATTCGAAAGCATTTGTACAGATATTTATTTTAGAAATTGTACTATGTACCAAAAAAGTCTATTCAAACCAAAATCCTATATAAGTTTTTATACTCGTCATTACAAAAAAAATTCTCAAAATCTGGGGTGAGAAAATTGTTTTTTTTT
This sequence comes from Pollenia amentaria, assembly GCA_943735925.1. Lineage (NCBI taxonomy): Eukaryota > Metazoa > Arthropoda > Insecta > Diptera > Polleniidae > Pollenia > Pollenia amentaria. The sequence goes on along the minus strand of OX031010.1, from coordinate 171,805,999 downwards.
ATTATTTATTTAGTACCAAAATATTTTTTAATGCTTAGGAAAATTCAAATGGCAAAACAGCTACAATTTTATTTCTTTCTTTTCAGCGTTTTATTTAATACTTAAATGATTGTCATCTCCGATTTAGTTACTCTCAGTACCAAAAAATATAATATTTACTCAAAAATATTTTCAATACACAGAGATTGTTTTTGTTATTGTTATATTTGTGTTTTAATTGCCGAGACCCACTGTATTTAATATTTTAGTAGTTCGCAAGATTTTGAGAACAAATTTTGTGGTTAATTTATTTTAGCGCAGTCGTTTTAGTTTGTTTGTCTGCTCTTGAAAAGTGAGCAGCAAGCAGGGATGGAAAATTGCTTTACTATTTACATTTGTACATTTAAAACAAAATGTACATTTGAGATCATGATGGTACCTTTTGGTAGGATTTTTTGAAGCAACTTAATTATATTTGCACGTCAATTTTTTTAGGTTTTGTTATATTATATTATGGTTAAATTTAGACCTCCATCAAGAAGCCACAACCATATTATGGCTGACTTCGAACATGTTATGGCTAATAATAGCTAAAATATGTTTAACACTTATATTAACATGGTTGTTTTTCAACCATAGAATGTTGCTTTTTTAAAAGAGGAAAATACTATTGTTAATATAAAAACAAATTATGTTTATATATAAACATAATATGGTTGTCGGTGACAATAAAATGGTTAAACCAAACACAATATGTTTAAAATTTTCTTTAAAAATTGTTTTGTGGGTAAAGAGGAAAATACTATTGTTAATATAATAACAAATTATTTTCATATTTAACCATAATATGGTTGCCGGTGATAATAACATGGTTAAATTAAACACAATATGTTAAAAATTTTCTTTCATTCAAAATTGTTTTGTTGGAGGTGACCATATTTAAACATGTTTTTCTCTACGTGCAAACTAATAATTAAAATACAAACAGTTGTAATAGAACATACATACATAAATATTATTAAAACAATAATATTTATACCCTTCACAATAAGGGGAAAAAGTACATATACGTTTGTCATTCCGTTCCTACAATATTGATCTTAGACCCTATATATTCTGGGTCCTTAAGAGTTGCGAAGCTGATTAAACGATGTCCCTCTAGCCTTGTGTCCGTTGAGATGTGGTTTCCGAAGACCTCAGATATCATGGGGACTGGGATTATATCCTTTATAGAAAATAATTATTTGTAATTAAAATTCCGTCAGATCGGTCCACAAAAGGATGATTTATGAGTAAAAAACTGCTGTCTCTACTTTGTTTGCTTTATTTTAATGTGTAAAGCTTTTCATTTAACCAGCCGGTGGTTAAAAAAATTTTTTTTGTTTTTTTTTTAAAGGGATGCACTTTTTGAAAGCTGCAACAACACAGTCTATATATTAAATAAAACATTCTGTGCAAAAAAGTCGATTGCCAATAAATAAAACTATATTAAATTAATGAATCCATAGGAACGATTTAAAGGGACACAGTATATTCTGTGGTTCCATTTTTTTCGATTTTGAGATGTTGATGTCATAATGCTTAATATTCAATTAGTGCCCCAGTAATCGCATGTAAAATATCTCGGTATTCATCTAGATCGGCGTTTGACATGGAAATGCCATATAGAAGCAAAACTAACACAAATGAAACTAAAAGCAATTCAAATATATTGGCTTATTGGAAGAAATTCTGTTCTTAGCCTCGACTGCAAACTTCTACTTTATAACTCTATATTGAAGCCAATCTGGTGCTACGGTATTCAGCTATGGGGCACTGCCTCGGCCTCAAATATCGAAAAAATTCAAAGGCGCCAAAATAAACTTCTTCGAATAATCACAGCCGCTCCCTGGTATATTAAAAACTCTAATATTCACAAGGATCTCAATGTGCCATTAGTAAAAACTATTATTACGAAGTACGCAGCAAAATATTTAAAAAGGCTTGAGTCGCACCCAAATCCACTTGCTCGAAATATTTTAAATGACAGTGGACACTCTAGATTAAGGAGAAGAGATACCGCAGGACTCATCCGAAGGGAAGACCGCTTAACATCTACATATGTGAACAGAAACCGTGAGGAGAAAAAATTTTCGTCTAGCATTGGCAGGACAAAAATAAAGTATTAGTATAAGATTTGATTAATTATTGTTAGTTCATATTTAATATATGAAGATTCAATAAATAAATAATGAATGAAAAAAAAAAAAAAATATTGCTTAATATTAAACGCCCTTTATATGGTTCTTAAAATTTCTGAAAAAATATGGAACAATAACGATTTTTTTTACGTAATGACCTACTTTCAAAAAGTTCAATACCTAGCCCGATCTGGGGCCTAATTCTGGCAGTCGTGATCGAGTACTTTCTCGATTCGAAAGCAAATTTATTTCTTATTCTTTCAGTCGATACTGAACGAATCGAAATTATTTTTTCAGTATTGTGAAAGTCAAATTAATGCTTTACAACACTGAAAAAATAATTCCGATTCGTTCAGTATTGACTGAAATAATTATATATTAAATGGCTTTCGAATCGAGAAAGTACTCGATCACGACTGCCAGAATCAGGCCCCTGGTATGTTTTTTCCGCTCTGCTGAAAAATTTGTTTTTAAGACATACTCGGTTACCCATGAAAACCACAGAAATGTGATATGGAATAATAGTACCTATGCATTAAAAAACGCTTCCCCTTTATTGTATTCAAAGTCTAAAATAAACCAACAAAAAGTACAACTATGGCATGAGTTCCATCCCTGGCAGTAAGTAAATTTGTGATGTTTATTTTGAAATATTTGTATTTACTCTTTTTTTCTATTTTGTTGTTTATATTTTATTGTATTTTATGTATATTTACGAGATACAAGATATTGTTGTTTTTTCCATGTTGCACTTTACTTCCTTTTTTGTTTAAGGTTTCCTTTTTTATTTGTTTTGTATAATTTATTTTTAATACCCATATTTTTAGTAATTTATTTCTTTATTTTTCATCACAAGGAAATACTACGTCAATTAACAAGCAAATTTTTTGTTAATTATATTTTCTTTATTTCGCGTGTTTGATATTTGTTCCACTTTCAAGTTGTAAAACTAACAAATTTATTTTTAACGGTGTTCAAAGGTGTCAATAAAATGTATCAAAGTGTTTTGAAACTAAAAATGTATCGAACATTTACGAGATATCACCTGTGCGTTGGTGTCCACAAGCGGAGGCGTTAGTAAATAATAATAATAATGTGTCCACTGGGTGATAAGATCACCGTGGGGTAAGGCCGACAGTCGGGTGCTCATGTTAATTTGTGTAGCAAAAATGAGTCGAATTATTGTAAATTACTTGATTCGGTTTTAAATCAAAATAAATTATTCGAAAAGTTTTTTTTATGAAAATTGCAATGAAGAAATGAATTATTTAAAGTTGTATCCACTTTAAGAAAATATATGTAAATTGCCATGTTCTGGTAATCGAAATCACTTTCAATTAAAACCGATTCAGATTTTCTGGTAACCAAAATACTATTGCCAAGCTATGGCTTTTTAACAAAAATTAAGTCAATCTTGTCGATATGAATGAAGAGTGTTTTATTAAGCCCGACAGAACACACGAAAGGGTTAGCTGACAAACGAACTATTATACTGCGATAGTCTTGCCAGACTTAAATTAGCAATATGCTTGCCATTCATTAAAAAAAATCTTGATTTTGAAAAGAATTCTTCACAAATAAAAACTTTCTAAAATAATCTTTTATAAAAAAGGAACAATTTCTAAAAAAAAAAAAAAAATACATGCACATGAACTTACTATTTGCATTACAAATTTCTGTACCCTTCTGTTTAGAGTCAACTGTTTAAGGTTTTTAATTACTAATATTCACCCCTATCGTGAAAAACAAGTGGAATTTTTGTTCCCATGAAATTTTTATTCCCCTCGAAGGGAAAAATGCTATCGTGAAACTCACGTGAAAAATTTTTCGCGCTACCAGTTCTCGGTGAATGTAAAAAAGAAGAAATATTAAAAAACATTAAGAAAAATTTTTTTGTTCAAAAATATACACATATATTTTAAAGAAAAGTTAAAAAAATAACAAAATAAAATATATTGTATGGGAGTGATTACAACATTAGCTTATTGCGTTTTTATCAGTACAAAAAAAATCTAAAATATTCCACCACGTCTTTGAAAAGCTTCATAACTCCTCAGGCAATCGACCTGTTTTTTGCATTTGGTTGAACAATATACATAAAAGTTTGTGCCTCTTTTAACGGAAATTGACCTTAAAATTAATTTTGTAAACTTCAATATTCGATTTATGAGAAGAATTACTTACATAAATGTTTTGTTCCCCAGCAAAAATAAAGTGAGAAATTCGATGGGAAAAGTGAACAAATTATGAGGGAAAAAATTGTTCACGATAAGGGGAATTTTTTCGCGCGAACATTTTTTTCACGTCATTATTCTCCTATGAATTAATTTTTTTCATGGGAGTTTTTCATGATCGCAAATACGTGAAAAGGGAACAAATTACGGGGGAAAAATTATTCACGATAGGGGTGATTGAGTGTTGATACGGTTTTATATTTCAAATCAGCATCCTAATGTTGTCAAATTATTAGTGTTGAATAAAGGAAATTTAGTTTTGATGGATTTTTAAATAAATACTCTAACACAGCTTTCATTAAGGAAAACTATAAACAAATATAAAAAATAATAACCTGTTTTTATTTTTTCTTGATGTGCAGTGAAAATTCTTGTAAATCAAGAAAAATCTAGACCGTCTGGCAAGCCTTTACTGCGATCACTTTTTGACATTTTTGGTCAGTATCCGCTGAAAAATCATCACGAATTCACTTTGAAAATCAGCCATCGACGTTTTATCGAAAAATTGTGTTAAGTAATGAGGCTCGTTTTTGGTACGACGAATTTTTAATAAGCGAAATTGCCACATATGGAGTGAAATTTGTCCTTCAAGTTGTGCTGAAAAAGGCCAACAAGAAAAAAGACAGACAAAAACATGAAAAACAAAAATGTACTTTGGATTTCAAGAAGAATTCTTGACAAAAAGAACGAAAAAACAGAAGTTTGGAAGAACATGTAAAATCAATTAAAATAGATAATCATTCATTCAAAAGCAAATTTCGATCTACCAAAGTTTGACTATTGACGTCATCCGGCTTCAATAGCCGAGTGACTAAAGACGGCAAACCCCACTGAAGAGATTGTGTGGTTACAATTCAAAATAGTCTGGGCAACCTGTCCGTGAAAGCCTGGGTTCAAATCTCAGCGCAGTCAAGAATGAAAAATTATCAATAAAATTTTAATTAATTTTATGTTGTAAAATTCCTGTCTTCATAAAAATAATTTAATGATAATTTAATTCAATGAACTTAAGCCTAATTAAAATAACTAAATTTTTACTAATATTTATTTCAACCTTTTGTCTTTAACGCAAAAAAAATCTTCTTTTAGTAAAGTAACAAACAAACAAACATTGTGCCGCCATAAAAAGAATTTTTGAAAATAACTCAAGTTGATTTTAATAATTTCTAGATAAACTATCATTTGCTGCAATTGTCTGAGCACGAAAATTATCGACAATTGATATGGGTCAATGAATTATCAAGATAATTCCAATCCGATTACAAATTAGGAAATGCGTTCACTGCGGTTGATTGACATTAAACATTTAAGGAAAATTGAAGAAATCTTTTCGATCTGCTAAACAGTTTGATTGATTTACCTTACTAAACTCTGTGAGAAACAATTTGAAGTAAAATAAATTAAATCAGTGAAAACACATCGAAATAGGTCGGTTAATTACTAAGTAAAAGCGGAAAAAGAGTGAGAAAAAAAAGAAATTGAAAAGTATTTAATAATCAGTATCAGTGTAACAATTTTTTCAATTAAATTTAGCATTCAAAATTTTGATTTAGCTTTCTTTTAGCATTTCGGTACTTTATTTAGGATTTTTATAAAATGATTTCAGTTTTTTTAGCTTAAGCTGAACTTTTTTTATAAACTTTTTTAAATTTTGCACTCAAAAAGAAATTTCCTATAAATATAGATAAGTTTTAGCTTATAAACGTCTTACCTGTTTTGTAAAAAAAAAAAACATTCAGGGAAGCTTAGAAATGCTGATTATAAAAAATTTGTAAAAATGCAATTTAATTATCCCATGTATATTGTAATGTAAATTGTATAGTGTAAAGTGTGTTGTTGAAAATAGCTTTTAATACCATTACTTCCTTATAAATATTGGAATTGACTTAAAAATTGGCGACAATAACTTTTACGATAGCAACTATGTCATCACAGAAAAAATTAAAAATTGTCTCTAATCACCAAATTTATACCAAATTCTTAAAATCAAGCAAACAAGTTGTTGGTTTTGCACTTATTACCAAAATGTTTATATTGATTACTAAAAGTTGTAAAATTCTGAATATTTTTTTCAATAAATGATATTTTTATTTTGATTAAAAAAATGATTAAAAAACTGTGCCATTTCAAATATTGTGTTAATTTATTTAATTTAATATTGACAATTCCCAACAACAATTCTACAAGATTAAATTCTTTTACAGTGAACTCGCGATAACGTGAACTAATTTATACCAAGGCGGTTCACGTTTTCGAGTTTGTTCACGTTATCGAATGCCAAATTTACAAAAAATAACACCTCTCACTATTCCAAAATAAAAAGATAAACAAGTATTTTAAAACAAATATTTTATTCATTTTTAATAACAAAAAATATATTTACAAATATGCAATAATTCAGTTCACTATGCATATGATAAATAAAAAATAAATTTTTTATGAATTTTTAAAAAAATACACATAAAATTAACAAAAACTAATGCGGACATTTTTTTGTTTGAAAAATGTTTATGAGGAAAAAAAATTTTATAGGAAAAAGTCGGTCATCTTTTTTTTTGTTCGACCATGTTTAACAAATTTTTTCCATTTTCGGAAGCTCAGAAGAACGTAATGTTTTACGCTTTCCGGTACCATAAAAAGTATTATTTACACGATTTGTTATTTCCTATTTTTTTTAATGGAACAAACTGTTGATTTAGCAACACCATATTTTCTTGCCAAGCCACTGACACTATAACCTTTTTGCAATAGTTCAAGAATATTTACTTTATCTTTCAAAGATAAACCTTTCGGGTTTTTAATGACATTTTTCACTTTCACGAATAAAAATTTTTAATTACTTTCAACTTTTACGTAGCGATGTCAAAAAACAACTAACAGGTCAGCGTATACATAAAATAAGAAAAACAAACGCTGTAACATAAACCAATAAGTGAACTCAATTGGGGGATTTCCCAATTTAAAAAAAAAAACATTTTAAACAGCATACAAAAATAAACAAAAATGTGTTGACGTTTTAGAGCTTCCAGATTTTGTTCACGTTTTAGAACAGTCTGTGTAAAAATAAATTTGTTCACGTTTCTGAGACGTTCACACTTTCGAGTGTTCACGTTTTCGCGAGTTCACTGTATTTTAAACGAAAAAGTCAATTAATAGTTTTTGATATTTAAATTATATTTTAATTAAAAATTTATTTGAAAACAACTTAAATATTAATTAAATCAAAATTATATTTTTGATTTTAATTTCAACTAAAAAATAATTGATTCAATTATCACATTAATTAAATTTATATAAGTTTTAAATCATTTTTTTAATTGATAAAAAACTTTTTTCTGAGCTGAAAAATGTATTGCTATTAGGCCCAAAAATAACTATAGGTGCACAGTAGACCTAAACATTTACATGAATCTTAACCTCATAGCGTAACCTTGCTCATAACCCTTTGTTGGTCCATGGGGTCCAAAAAGAGAATACACTCGAAAATTTTTTTATAAATTTGTCATGACCTGACTTGACCGGCTATGCTTTCTTACTTGTATATACTTTTGTAGATTTTTATTTATTTATTTATATATTTTTTTTTTTTATATTTTTGAGCTTATTAGCTTTCATATTATGCTTTTTTGTACATGTAAAAATTTACCCTAGTGATGACCAATTTATTTTCTTCATAAAATTCCAAAAGAACGTTGCAGTCGGAAACCAAAATTTATATTATAAATGATTTAAATGGTTATTTTCACTGAATTGACGAGGCAAAAAAAATCTAGATAAAAGGAGATATAGTGGCGTTTGTGCCAAAAAGAAAAAATTTAAATTTGTCACACAGTGATATTTTTGAAATGAATTTTTGTGTGTGTATAGCATGTGCAGACACGTAGGGATTTTTTTATTTTTTTAATACCAAATCGCCTATACCGGTATGATGCCGGTAATAAGAGAAACGGTATACGTATGCCGGTATTTTACGCAAACAAATAACTTCAGTACCGGTATCAATTCCGGTATACCGGATATTTACCCTTATCCCACTTATATTTATATTGCAAATTTTTCAGAAAAATTTCTCAAATGTTCAGACCTAAAATTTCGATAATTCCACTCTTTAAGTAAATTGTGATTTTGATGCCGTGTGGTAGAGAAAGACACGCCTCGTCGGCCAGAATATAGTTTTTCTTCAATTTGTGTCTTGAAGTGTGTAAAAAATTTGATAAGAAAAACTTTTCTCAAGCTGCAAATATGAAATATAAAAAGATTTTTTGTGTCTCCTGTAAATTGCTGAAACGAAGTTAGCAGGTTTTCATATTAAGCCGAAGATTTATTCTTTTTTAAATGTTGTTCTATACTTTTTAAAAAAAATATTTATATGTACATATACTCGTATAAAAAAATCAATGTGTCACTTCTGAGGGGGAAAACAAGATAACCATAAAATAAAAGTGTTGTATTAATAGTTTCAAATATCTAATTAAATTAGAGTGGTGACATTTGAGAAATAAAAAAAATCTGCAGTTGTTTTAGGTAAATTTGGATTTAAATTAAGTGCCACATGTGTGTTGGATAGGTGTTACGAGTTTACGTTTTAAATTCGGAGCAAAAAACGTTCAAGGAAAATCAAAGTGTAGTATATATATTTAAATTACAATAACATTAAAAATGTTATGTGGATAATGGTTAATTTTAAATACACGCCTCGATAGCAGCAATTATCAAACCCGCAAAATTAATAATATCGGCGTTTTTATCCCAGAATCCAACAAATGCCTCTTTGCAGCCTTTCTTAAATACAGTTTCATAGTGGCGTTTTACTAAAGGCTACTTTACATTGTTATACTTTGTATTAATACATGTCAAAAACTCAAGTAATATATAAAAGGGTGCTAGTGTGAATGCAATGTGTTAGAAAAATATTAAGTGTTACAAAAAAAAAAAAAAAAAAAATTCGACATCCCATATGACTAAATCGTTTTTTGGAATTTTTCACAACAATACTTTTCGTTTGATCAGGGTTGCATTTTAACAAAAGCATGTTCACGTGTGATAGTGTGAATAAAAACTTAGATTAGATTTTTTTTTAGAAAATTAGATTTTTTGACAGTCGCAACAAAACTCATTAGATTTCTATCTAACAAAGTATTTTGGAATACGTAAGACTTGTGGGATAGTGTAAAGTACGCTTAAGTAAAGCAGCGCTTGTTTTTTTTCAATATCGATCTAACTCTTTGCCATTGGACATACTAAATGAAAATTAAGAAATATAAAATTGAACCTTACTAAAAGCAAATAAACTTTGCTATTAAAAATAATATCTCACACGTGATGCGATAACCATCTATCTAGATGACTACTGGCAAATATAAACAACATTAACAGTTGAAATAAAGTTTGTTTTTGGCGAATAAAGAAACAAACATTATACTTTAAGATACGACAATATGCAAACTGTAGATCAACGATTCATACAGCAGCTGATAAGAATATTTTTAAAATAAATATTTTTCTTCTTAATTTGGAAAATTTTCATAAAAATAATCGAATCAACACAAAATAAACTGTAAAGAAATTCGAAAAAGTCAGTCCAATTAATCAAACATTCACTTAATTGTGCCTGACAATGATGAAAATGTTATCGTTTTTTAGGAACAAAGAACATGTTGTAATTGAAAATTTAAACAAAAAAAAAAAAAAAACGAAAACAAAAAAAAGAATTGCGTTTCTTTAATAGAATTGTATTAAAAAATTCATTAACAAAATACCTGACTCACTTCTTTTAGAATCTTCACAGAAAACTGATTCTATTTTCAAGGTTTCATAAAGAAAACTTTTCTTTAAAACGTAATTTTTCTTTAAAGCGCGTGCAAGTATTTGAAAAAAAAATTTATGGAATTCGCATAATTAAAATTGATGTTTATTGATTTTTTTTGTTTCAAAACATTTTGAAATTAAAATACCAACAACAATAAACGCCATGTGCAAAATATGGAAAAAACGCAAAAACAAAAATGCGATTTTGGTTCGATGCGAGTTTAATTGAATATCATATTGTGTCCGTCCATTGATTTTTATTGGTTAATTTGGGGAGAAAAAATATGTATGTATGTACTTGTATGTATGTAAATATGTAGCAATTAAAAATTATATTTATACAAATATTTACAAATTTAAGGTTAAAAAAACCATTGCATTAGCCAAGATTCAACTGAAATTGTTTTGACATGAGTTTGTTTGAGAATGTTTATTTTTTTATACTCTCCGTCTGTCTGCCTGTGGAAAACGCTCACTACCTACTCGATTAACAACAAAATAATTATTTTGATGTCGAATTGTTTCTAGGTCTTTTCAAAAGTTTTGAGCGATAATTTGAAGCAACCATCTTTCAATACAATACAGAATAAAATAAGACTCTTGCCATTTTAAATTAAACATTTTCATGTCTAACAACTTAATTAAAGCTCGTTAAAAGTCGATTGACACTTTCCCATTGTTAAGGGAAAATTCTTAATAAAAAAGAAAAGGCCATCCCCTAATAAAATTTAATTGAAAGCAAGTCACACGAAACAGGAAGAAATTTTTGTAGCACAGGTATAATTGATTAAACATTTAAACAAAATTAAAGGAATTAGGCACATGCAAGTGTTAGAAGCAGGGTTTCTAAGTTACCATTTTTTCATTTCTGGGAGCGCCGGAAATTTTTCATTCATTTCCGGTAATTCCCGGAAAATTTGGCAAAATTTTTTGATGATTTTTTAATTAAAATTAAAAAAAATTTTTTATTGAAAAAAAATATTCACTATTTTACAATTTTAGTAATCAATTTAATCATTTTGGCAATAGGTAAAAAACCAACAAATTGTGTGCTTAATATTATGAATTTAGTATAAATTCGGTGATTAGAAAAAATTTTTAATTTTTTCTGTGTTTGAAAGGTAATATTTAAAAAAAATTTAATTAACCGGGTTTTTTTTATTACCTAATAAAAAAAGCCTTAAAAATAAGAGTCGAGAAAAAGTAAAAAAATTGAAATTTGGGCGCCTCGTCAATGATTTTCTCGATATGTCGTAGTCGAACTTTTGTTCCTCATGCCAACAGCTATCGAAAAATCGATTGCACAATATCGAAACAGGTTTGTTCGTATAAGTCGGCCCACCCTAATATACAGCTAGCGGTCAATACCTGCAAATTAATCAAGTTCCTGGCAACAGGATAAGACGTTGGAAGGCATGGGAATATTTATATTTTCCGGTTTATAGTTGTACTGCCATGGAGTTATTTCAAAAGAGAGATATGCTAGATTTGCTAGAGGAGCTTGACAGTCTCGGTTTTGTCGATACTCTTTCCTGGGACATTAAAAATCTATCAAAATTAGGCGTATGCATATCTGGAATGCGGCAACCATCCAAAATGACAGGGCTCATGAAGTCTTCGGATTTTTTAAGACCTGGGTAGTCGCTAGAATACCCTTTGTTATCAAGTGCTACGGGAGTCAGTTTCCCCCGGTAAACATGCACACCGGACTGGCTAGTAACTGAGGCCTCCGTGAGTATGCATCTTGTGAGAAATGCTTTCCGTCTTTCAAGATGATTGTCATTGCGGAAGTCTTGCTTTTCTTTAAAGGGAGGCTTTCGGAAATCACGTAGTTGATGTGGTGCATAACCAAAGCCGTAGCAAGAGATTCTTCCCCATAGAGGGCTGATTTTGCATTCTTGTTCGAAAGTGCGGTGTGTGAAGGGATCCCAAGGTGCCGTTGCTATTCAGCAGAGCTGCTACATTTAAATATATCAGTGGAGGCTAGATAGTTCCGGCTCCTAAGCAAGGGGTGAGTGTATAATTTTTGTCGGATTGTACATTCAAATCGCGCCCTCTAATGTTGTCCTAGCACACACATGTACACTTGGTAAATGCTTTAAATGAGTCCCATAGTGGTTCAAATCCACCATGAGATTAGGCCATGTGGTAAATTTAATTGACACTTGTGCCATTATTTCAAGAAAATAAAAAGGTCATTTATGAACCGATTTCGTTAATTATTCCTACCAGTTTTAATATCATTTAAGAAAATTGTAAAAAAAAGGTTCATAAATTACAAGAAATCTTTTAAAGGTAATGGGTAAAGGGTAATAGTAAGAGATTAGAGGATGTCGTGGTTTTTTGCTGATACATATTTCCGCCATTTGTGGACCCATCAGTCTGAATCTATACCGAACTATATGTGACAAAAATATATAACAATCTGTCGCCATCATATCTGCAGTTTTCGAAAAACTCATTCCAACATACACACCAACTGACGGACATCGTAAAATCAATTTCGCTAAACGTAATGACACGGAATATATCGTCACCTTAAATGCAAAAGGACGTATCTACACTAAAATTTGAAAAAGAGTTTTTGATTGATTTTGGTTCGTTTTATTAAACTTCATGTTCATAATATGTTCACAGATCCCTGCGGTCGAAAATGGCGATTTTATTAAAGAAATTCAAACGTCAAGTACAACTTGTTGTTATTGATTTTTTAAAATTTTTCGCTTCTCCTGTAATAAAATAAAAACGTAAATACGTTGCATTTTAGGTGATATTGTAGAAATTACAAACAGACTGATAAATTTATATGTACCATTTTTAATTGAGGTAAATGGTACACAAATTACTGGAATTTTTTTAATAAACATTCGGGCTAAAATGGAATAAAATGACATTTCAGCTTCACTAAAATAAAACATTTCATAAAAATTCAATTAGACAATAAAACAAATATAACGTCTGTTCCATAGTACACAACTAGTTTGTCAACTCTCTCTTTGACAGGTACCTAACTCAAATGTCAGTGGTACCTAACTCATGTTTGTATTAGTAAGATTTGTTTTCAAATCTATTGGTGTTTAAAACTATTTGCACCACTAAACATGGTTGTACAGATCAAAATCATATAGAATGTGGCAACAATCTTTTTTCTGAAATAAAATTTTCTTTTTGTTTTCCTTTATTTTTGGCCACAAATGGAGTTAGGCCTCACCAGCTAAGTATATATGTATAAACAAATATACAAATTTTCTTAGTTCAAAAAATTTTCAATTTATTTAATGCAGGCTGCATTTATAAACTTTTAAGAACAATGTTTGTTACATTTTTATTCTGCAATATCGAAAAATATACAATAAATTTATGAGTTCAAATATTAATTTCATACCACAAAATGCTACTCTGCTGGCTTTAATAATATTAACAACTGAAAAAAATTTAAAAATAAAAACCTTTTGCAAAAGCAAATAAGCAAAATGTGTTGGAAAATATTATTAATTATGTGTATGTGTCATAAAATTAAACAAAAAGTGTTATATTCTGAAAAGTTTTGAATAGAAAAATTTAAAATCTTGTTTTGTTTTTGTTGTTTTTATGTGTGTTGAATTAATACAGAACGTATATAATTGAGACCGCTCTCTCCAGTTGAAATACTAGTTGTATACTATGGTCTGTTTAATTAATAAAAATGATTAAAAATTTGAAATAATTTTCACTTGTTATTACTAGTTTTCAACAAGAGAATGGATAAAGAGCGTAAAAAGTGGATAAACAAAAAAATAAGTTTAACTTTTTTGCTGGTTAAAGTTTTACTTGCAAGAAATATTTAAACAGCTGTTTTTGTTTACAAAATAAAACATTTTACTTTATAGGTGTTTTTTTTTCAAAATAATTAAGAAGAAATCTTAAGTTTTTAATACGTAGATAAGCAACCATGAGTAATAATAAAACGTATGTATATGTATATCACACTTGATCATAAAGGGGGCATTTACTCAAATTTTTTATTTTTTCTCTTTTTATATCGTGCTATTTTGTTTATTTTTGTTAATGAAACAATTTCTTAAAGAATTTTTTTTTCATATGACTTTAATATTCGATTAAAAATTGTTTTGCTTTTACTGAACATTTTTAAATTTTGAGTTAATACCCTATTTATGATCAAGTGCTTTATATTATTTTTATATTAATTTATATATACAAATAGTTTTTTTTATTTGTTTATTGAGAGTTACAAATACTATAACAAATTATATTCTTACTTAATTAACCGAGCAATATTAACTTAGACCTTCAGCCCGCTGTAGTGAAACAGACCAGAGTTTAAGATGGGAATCGAAACCGCAACCCTCGCACTGACAGAACAGCACGCTACCAATTACCGTTTTTTTTTTAATTTAGGAACAACAGCAATTTGCAAAAAAAAGTTCAAAATAATAAAATTAGGGAGGACAGAAAATCGTATCGCACATCTGAATTACAGTCAATAAGACTTTATTTTATTACTGCCTGTTTATCAATTTGCACACGAAGATTTCGTTCGCTTGACTTCCATTTAAAACAAAATATAAAATAGTGCTCTTCTTTTACATGTAAGTTGAGCGCACGAAGTCTTCATTCGAAATCAATGATCAGGCCATTAGGTAATTGGAAGAAAATTTAAGTAAAGTTTATGTTTATGTGCTGTTTTTACAACACAAGTGATTGAACGTGTAGTAAAATTTATATGAAAAGCACTCAGTTTTTTTGAGTGGTTTTCATATAAATTTTACTACACGTTCAATCACTTGTGTTGTGAAAACAGCACATTAGTCTTTCGTTGTTAGTTTCCGCTAGTTAAGAAAAAAAAACCGACCTTATATGCCCACGCCCAAAATGAAACGTTTTTCCTTTCTTCATTCTTATAATGCTGTTCAACTGATTTTAAGAAGTTTTCAAAGATATTGACAACTAGACCCTGTCTTAATATGTAGACACAGAAAAAATTAATAAATTTCCCCAATCACCAAATTTATACCAAATTCATAAATAGAGGCGAACAATTTGTTGATTTTGCACCTATTACCAAAATGATTATATTGATTACTAAAAATTTTAAAATTGTGAATATTTTTTTTTTCAATAAATGATATTTTTAAATTTAATTAAAAAAATGATCAAAAAAGCTTTGCCATTTCAAACAATGTGTTTATTTATTTAATTAAATATTGACAATTCCCATCAACAATTCTACATGTTTAAATTATTCTATTTTAAACGAAAAAGTCAATTATGATTTTTTGTTAACTAATTAAAATTTTAATTGAAAATTAATTTCAAAACAACTAAAATGTTAATTAAATCAAAATAATATTTTGAGTTTTAATTTTAACTAAAAAAATAATTGATTCAGTTGTCACATTAATTAAATTTAAATACTTTTTAAACCATTTTTTTAATTGATAAAACACTTTTTTCTGTGAGTAAATGAATATTTTACCACCTCAAATTACGTGAAGCTGCCAAGGTTGGCAACCGGTACCGTTTTTAATATCGCTACCTCTTAAATTCCGTTTAATATTGAATATCAGTGTTGATATCGATACCGAAATTCGTTTCGATTGCCAACAAAAATCCCTTTGATGATTTCCACTATTTCAAAAATGTATCGACTTACAGCGTCAAGCGTTTTCTATCTATCAAAATGTCTGATATTCATATAAAATGTGTGAAGCATACCCAAATAGCGCGGAGTCAACACTTTGACATCTTAAGATCCGATTTTTACAGCACGTTAAGTAGTGACTTTGGCTGCATTTGTTAAAAAATAATGGCATATTACCTAATTTTAAGTCGATCTAGCGTTCTTATCTCCATTTGCATTTCTATTTTGTAGATTCTATTAGTCAAGTTAAGTTAACACTACTGTTCAAGCCACAAAGTATGCCATTTCAGCTTCCTTAAAGCTAGGCCCTAGAAAATGTAACGCTCGGTGCGCTGATTTATGTTGGTCTGTTAGTCGTTTAGACCACTTTTATGCTTTTTTAACATTCTTGCTTAAATTGTAAAACCGATAACGATAGAAAAGTTTCTATACCGGTATACCGATATCAAATACCGATACCGAAATTAGTTAGGGTTGCCAATCTTTTGACATGGGTTATCATCTGTTCCGGTAGATAAATGTTCTTTAATTATTTTTAGACATTAGCAAAGAACGTGCCACAAAAACTTTAAATGAACTAAATGACTTTACAGGGAAATTACCTTCAAACTTTTCGGGAACTTAAATTTTATTTCCTGAGAATTTAAAATTGTTTTCCCGGGAAAATCGGGAAACTTTTTCCAGAAATCCTAGTTAGAACTCTTTTTTTTTTGTTATATAAAAATAAATGTGAAAACATGAACATTGCTTCATATTTTAACACTTGAATGGTGTCTCTATCCATTCTTCCGTATTTCAAAATGTGTGTCGGTAAAAAAAGAATTGTCTCTTATCGCAGCAGCAATTGGAACTATGGGGTGTATGTCCTTTGAAACTTTAGTCACACTAATACATATAAGTGTATGTTCGTATGTTTGTATGTACATAATCAATTTTAAATTTATTTCCCCCGCTTTACGAATAATTCACTAAATGTCTGTTCGTGTTGCAATTGCTGTTAGTTTAAAAGGATGTTTGATGACGTCAGTTGTAGAACCTGCTTTTTCCATTGCTTTCGTCATTGTGTCATGACCTCAATAGTTTTACTGCTGTATTCTTTTTTTTTGTGATACTGTGTTATCATTGCAGTATCGTGTGAATGTACGTACGAAGTAAATTAACTACAAAAATATTTTTTGAAAACAATCGACATTGACACTATCGAATAGTGAAATAACTGGTTGGCGGAATTTAAGGAGTGAATAAGTGTGATTGCACATATTTAATTTTAGTAACAATTTTGTGCTAAAAATAAAATCAAATGATATCAAATATTTTTCTTATCAAATTAAAAATGTATCATGAGAATGAATGTTCATTGTTGATGATATTGAATAATTTTATTATGCAGACATTTTAAAATTAATGGAAAAATTAAGGTAAAAAAATGTTTAATGCGGACATTTCCACAGAGAGTATGTATTTGTTACGTTTCGCTAGCAAGAAACTGAAATTGTTCCTCAAAGAAAATTATATGTATATATATACATATATATATCGCACTTGATCAACAAGAGGGTATTAACTCAAAATATAAAAATTTTCAGTAGAAACAAAATAATTTTTAATTTAATATTAATGGCATATGAAAAATAATTTTTAAAACAAACGTTTCATTACCAAAGAGTAGACAAAATAACCCGATATTTTTAGAGCGGGTAGAAATGAATATAACATGACGATTTTTTCTACAAAGTGAAAAAATAAAAATTTTGAGTTAATACCCTCTTGTTGATCAAGTGCGATATATGTAATTAATAGGGCTTTTATGTAATGAAAATGAATGATCCACGTCAGCAGAAGTTAAAGGTGCATATTTAAATGCTGCTAATTTATTTTTGGATTAACCGTTTTTATATTTTTATGTTAGAACTAGAAAATATTGGTGCAATTTGCTACATTTTCCGAAGTTTTAAATATGATCGGAACTATAGATCCAACATTATTTCGGAACATTTTTTCGGAAAAATTTTCGTTTAAGTATCAGTTTGTCAAAGAGGGTTGTTCGCTTAAGAAAGGTTGCTGTTAAAAGAGATTACACTGTATTCACTTTTAGTTACACAATTTGCCAAAATTTATGCGCAAAAATTACTCACTCATACTCGAACAAAAGTTTGTGTACGTAATATTTAATTTCATAAAATACTAAACTAAAATAATATTTTTTTTTTTTTTGTAAATTTTGTGAGTTGCTGACACACGATCGATGTTTATTTTAAAATCCATGAAACAGCCAGTAGCGGCAGAGAAAACAAAAATTGTGTTGAGAATTTTAAATCAACTAAAAATAGCAGAAACTAAATTTACGTTCGTTATCCAGCGTGCAACGATCCATAAAAAATTGTTTTTAATATTCAATGAATTCGATTGCCATCAAAATTAGATTTGAGTTTTGTTTTTAAATTTTTCTTTTTTGCTTTAAATTAAAATTTTTATACCCTTCACCACAGGGAAAAAAGCTTGTCATTCTGTTTGTAATTGCGATAAAATTGATCTTAAACTTTATAAAGGCTCACCTTAAATGCATATGGTATGCATATGATTTTTACTAGTGTTTTCCCAGTGGACGAAATTAGACCATAATTATTTATGCAAATATGAAGAACACATACATATGTAAAGGGTGATTTTTTATGAATTAAGTTTTTCGGGCTTGCAGCACTGGTAGGTAATTGTGTCAAACTACATCTGTGAAAGTGAAAAGTGTTCAGTATACTCTGCCATTTCATCATGGAGAAACTCAGCAACGACTGCAAATCGTTGAAATTT
This sequence comes from Pollenia amentaria, assembly GCA_943735925.1. Classification (NCBI taxonomy): domain Eukaryota; kingdom Metazoa; phylum Arthropoda; class Insecta; order Diptera; family Polleniidae; genus Pollenia; species Pollenia amentaria. The sequence goes on along the minus strand of OX031010.1, from coordinate 171,787,349 downwards.
ATTATCAAAATTCGCTCGATGTAAATCCACTGTTTTATCGAAACATTGTGTTCAGCGATGAGGCTCATTTCTCGCTAAATGGATACGTAAACAAGTGAAATTACCGCATCTGGGGTGAAGAACAGTCACATGCCGTACAAGAGTTGCAGTTTGGTGTGGTTTATGGCCTGGTGGCATCATCGGTCCATTTTTCTACAAAGACAACCGTGGAAGAAACGTTACCGTCAACGGCGAACGATATCTAGCCATGATACGCGACTTTTTTTTGCCCCAATTGGCTGAGTTCGACTTGGTTGATATGTGGTTTCAACAAGACGGTGTCACATACCACACAGCTCGAGAAACAATGGACATATTAAAGGATGAATTTGGTGAGCAGTTTATCTCTCGAAATGGCCCTGTGAATTGGCCGCCAAGATCATGTGATTTGACGCATCTTGACTATTTCTTGTGGGGTTATGTGAAGTCGTTGGTCTATGCGGTCAAGCCAAACACGATTGAAGCCTTAGAGTATAACATAACATGTGTTATTCATGGAATACAGGCCGAAATGCTCGAAAAAGTGGTGCAAAATTGAACCTTACGAATGGACCATTTGAACCGGAGCCGCAGGCTGCATTTACATGAAGTTATTTTTAAAAAGTAAATGGCAAATACCAATTTATCGATTCCAAAAAAAATTTTGAATATTTGAAGCAAAGTTGAATGTTTTATTAGATTTTTAAAAAACTACGTTTAAAAAATCACCCTTTACAACTATAAATGTATTTACATGATTCGAGGAATGGTTTTTTTTTCGTCTTAGTGGATCGATTTGGTGGGGGACCAACCTCCGGTCCATATGTTATCTTCCACTCAAGTCCGTTAATTTTTAATTAAATTTGTAAGTTCAATAATATAAAAAAAATCAGAAAGTATTAATTGAAAAACAAAAAGTACCAAAAAGTATCCTCTTATAGTTTCTCAGTCATTCTGGGCTCTGCATCTTGAATATTGTTTCTAGGATCGGTATTAATAAAAATTCAAATAATTACCATTTAAAGAACGAAAAAGTTCCAAATAGATTATTCTTAGAGATTCTCATTCACTCAGTACCTTGCATGTTCAATTTTATATTTCAAGGACATGCAGCACGGAATAGTAAAAAAAGACATTTCCCCTTTTGGATACTTTTTTTCTCCCTATTGAAGTATCGAAAATTTCCATAATGTAGTGGGAGTCCGTAATTTAATGTGCATGTAAACGCCAATGAATGGAGAAAAATGTTAAGTAAAAATAGGACCAAAAATAGGTACGATTTTAAAAGCTTAAACGTTCGAAAAAGTAATTAATTAATTATTTTATTTTTTACATAAGTTACGAATTTGGTATAATCTCTACTTTTATGTTTTTGGTTTTAAAGATAGAAGATGTGACAAAAAAAATCCAGAATAATTTGCTATTGAAATTCAGCCAGATGGGTCCACAAATGGATTAGATATGAGCAAAAATCATGACTCCCTCTAATGTTTACATTTAATCTGCTACGCTCACCCATAAATATTCACCTTTTAAAGTCTCCTTAAAGTTTATATACATTTTAAGCTTGTTAATTAGAACAGATATAGTTTCAGCGTTAGTCGGGATTACAGTGAAAAAAACATTTTTTTTGTTAACTCAACACACAGTTAAAATTATTTTTTTTACCAAAAATATTCAAGTACAGATCCAGTGCGTTTGCGTACGGCATGCAAATTATTCTATATTCAGATATTTTTTACCTGTGTACGAGTTCTCGCCACTATGAATGACCGAGTTATAGACAAATAACACGATCTTTTTCTTTCTGAAGCAATGGTTTTGGCACAAAAGCGTTCACAGCATATGTGCTAGGAGGACCAGCTATTTTGCTGTATATAAAATGAGCCGAATTGGTCTATTATTTTACCTGAATCAGGGGTTTTGGAACGTTAGATCCAGGGTTACCGTTGAGAATTTTGAAAAAGTCGCACAAAAAGTCGTTTTTAAAACAAAAAGTTGCACAAACAAGTCGTTTTTTTTAAATTAGAGTCTCACAAATTTTTTTTTCATTTTTATTAAACAAAAAAACACAACTAACAAAACAAAAATGAATAATAAATTCAAACGATATAAATAGCTAGAAAATAATTCATTAAATTGTATTAAAATACACTTTTGTGTATTAATTTTACATTTGATTTTTAATAATTTGTTTGTATATCGTCACCTGAGATGCAAACGGACGTAACTACATTTTTATTTTTTTACAGAAGAGGCAAAAAACTTACAAAGAGTCTCAGAGCGTCAAAAAGGTTACAAATTCCAACTAAAAACGCACAACGGTAACGCTGGATAGATCCCATTAAAAACAGGCTGGGTTGGTAGAAATGAGATTTTTTTAGTTTTAAAAATCAACGAAACCAACCCGTAATTCCACTCAGCACCGATACAAATATGTTCACGGAATGAGGATTTTGACAAGATACGACAAGGATTTTGTCATATTTTATGAGTCATCTATGCTATGACCACAATGACATCAATTCGACGCCACATTTTGTACACACTGATAGAAAAGGCGTCATAACGCTGATGTATTTTGCCATCAGTAGAGACAAACTGTCATTAGAGCGAAGACATAATATATCATGCCATCAGTGTGATGACAAACTGTCATCAGTGCAATAAAAAACTGTCATTAGTGCAATGACATAATATTATAAACATTATTTTCATGTTTAAAAAGTCCCATATTCTATTTTTTTAATTATTTATTTAAATACATCAAATTTTTCAAGTAGAATTATTAAAAAAATCATATCGGGTATGCTGCTGGTGTCGTGTAATTGTGAGTTTTACTGTTAACAAAGGGCGGAATACAACAAAAGTGAAACAAACATGCGTAAAGGGTAAGTAAATAATGATATTCTATCAGTTTGACTTAAGGTCAATTACAATGACTCAATTTGATTTATAAAGCATGTCATCGCACTGATGACATGCTTTATAAATATTATATATTTTATTATATTCTGTGATGCCAATGTGTCATCCCATTGATGACATTCTTTAAATTTTTGACCCTGTTGACAATTTGGCCAAGTGATGTTAAGGCTGACATCACAGTGATGTAATGTGTCATGGAGTCAAAAACGAAAACACTTGGCAGCGTTATGACGGCTTTTCTATCAGTGCAGTTAAATGGAGCACTCTTCCTGGTTTTATTTACAATTAAATTGTGTTGAACAAGCCCCATTTTGAGTGTTGGCTTTTTTTATTTATATACAAAGAGAATAAGTGTTAAGTAAAATTTTTCACATGTTGTTTAATGCATAAGATGCATAAATATAAGAGTCATGCCGAATTAAGGTTTAGCGAAATCGAAATCAAATAACCAAATTACAGTTTTGCGAATGCGAAAGCGAATTCGAATAGTATTAATATTAGCCTTAAGATGATTGCTTAAAATAATTACATTATCAGGCTGTCATTGCAAAACGGCGCGATATAAGGTGTGTTCATTTACTAAAAATTGTTACGAAATTGTAAAAATTTTTACTGGAAAGTGCTAATTAACCCAAAAAACTTGCAAGTAGAGAGCGTCAAAAGAGAGAAAACAATTGAGAGAAATAAAAACTTTTGCAAATTTTTACCGGTAAAATCTTTTAACTTGCAAGAAATTTGAAACAGCTGTTATATGTTTTTCTTTACATAAAAAACTTTTGCAAATGTGTAACAAAATAAAAATCATAATTTTTAAACTAAAAATTGGTTCAATAAGATTAAATATATATATGTTTCTTGAATTTAGGAACTATAACCATATGCAAATAGCTCAAAACAATTCAATTAAGGAAGACAGAATTTCGTATCTTACGGCTGTATACCGTCAATGTGCGTAACTTGCTAGTTTTTGCAGGTTAAGCGTTTATTTACTTTTTTATTTTTGTGAGTAATTGGGAGAAAAATTTGTAAATTTTTAATTTTCTCGCTGCAAGTTTCTGCTAGTAACGTAAATAAACACACCTATTATTTTAACATTTTCTCTAAATAGATTAGAAGAGGTGAACTTTGATCTACTGAAATAATCTATCAGCCATATTGTGACAATCGCAAAACGCTAGATTTATTTTATGGTGTTCTGAAACTCGTGTGTTTGGGTCGATAAACTCCATGCGATTGTGATTTACAGAACACCTATTATGTGATTTCAGGGCAGGATCGAAATGTTAAGCGATTTGCGATTGTCAGAACATGCCCGTATATGTTTTCGATTATTTCCACTCTCTTTATATTAAAAGTTTTATTTTCTTTTTCTTTTTTCAAATTAGCGAACCATTAAACATTTATAAGCGTTAAAGAATTATGCTTTTTTATATTAATTTTTTTTTTTTTTTTTTTTTTTTTTTTTTTTTGGAAATAAAATTGCTTAATATTAAGTGTTTTAAAAACTCATCCGTCATAGCGAAATCAAACCTTTTTTAAGTGTTTTGAAATTGAAATTGAGAACTTAATTACTAAATTTGTGTTCATAGTGAAAATTGAAAACGATATTCGTTGAAAAATCATAAAGCGTAAATTCAAACAGACAGATCATAAGACCGAACAAATTACTAACCAAAACAGAAGCTAAAATGTGAATTTATAAAAAACAAGTAAGAGTGCTTTATTCGGTAGTAACGAATCGTTGATACCCTCCACCGACAATAAGAATATATCAGAAGTGGGCTTCATATGGGACCTATGGTATCTATTACAAAAGCATTATTCGTTACGTTTTTATGAGTACTAAAAAGTTTCAGACAGTGGGCTTTATATGGGGCATGTGGTTAATTATGGGCCGATTTTTACGAGTTGACAGTGTGATTCTTAGACCTAGACAGACCAAAATCTATTAGAAAAGCGTTATTTGTTACGTTTTTGTGAATACTAAATTATTTCTGCTTTATATGGGGCCTATGGCATATTATGGATCGAACTTCACGAAATTTTGTAGTGTGATATCTAGTCATATCGAACGAATTTGTGCAAAATCTTATGTCAATATGTGCATTTCGCCACTATTAATATTAGCTTTTGTAACAATATTATCAACATTTAAGGGATAATGGGATTTTTTGGATTCATAACTCTTATTCTACTGAACCGATTCTGCAGGATTTCGACCCGAAATTGCTTAGGAAAACTAGAGGCAATTTGACACCAATATTGTTCTGTTCCTTTGAGTTTTTTTGAAAGTGAGCGTATTTTCAACAGACGGACAGACAGACGGACTCAAGGACCCAGAATATATATACGTTATGGGGTCTTAGTATACCCTCTCCAGAACTAGTTGTGGAGGGTAAAGTAAGTAAGAGTGCTTTATTCGGATGTGCTAAATGGTGTTATTGAAAAGAAAAAGAAAAAAAAAATCTATATATACAGTGTGGCCCAAAATTACCGAAGGGGTTAGAATTGCTTATAACTTTTTTATTATATTTTTTTTTTTAACAAATATATATTGGGAATTATTTCTTTTTATAAGCAAGTTTTTTATATTCAATATTTTTTTTCATTTTTCGAATTTATTCTATGAGTTAAATTTCAGTTATGTATTATATAAAGCTTTTTGTAATAGTTCTATTACTTAAATTTGTTAAAATAGTTGAGTTAAATATATTCAATTTAGCCGTATATTCAAAGAAGGCCGTAGCGGGCCAGAAAATGCATTACACTGCTATCCAACGGAAACCTAAGGTAAAATGTAACAAGAAGATAGAAGATAATAGTCTGGTAGTGTATAAAGTCATTCCTAAAAATGTAAGGAATAGAACTATTACAAAAAGCTTTATAAACTACATAACTGAAATTTAACTCATAGAATAAATTCGAAAAATGAAAAAAAATGTTGAAGATAATTTTTTTTCTTTTCTTTTCAGTATTTTGTAACGAAACTTGGGGAATTTAAAATTGAGCTTTATTTTTCAAATCAACGATCTATTGTTTGAAATCTGGTTGAAAATTTTCGACAACAAGGGTGCTGGTGCTGGCAGAAGACGAGAAGTGCACACGGATGACAATATTGAACTGGTACAGAGGAGAGGGAAGATGGAGAAACATCAACCAGGAGACGTTCGACACAACTTGGCCTCTCACGAGCGTCGCTGCAGAGAATTTTGCACACAATAGGAATGTTTCCATACAAGATTCAGCTTGTCCAAGAATTGAAACCGTCAAAAAGCAGAAGAAAATCATAATTTTATTCATAATTTAATTATGAGCAACGAAGCTCATTTCCAATTAAGTGGGTTCGTTAATAAGCAAAACTGCAGGATATGGGGTACGGAAAATCCGAGATTAGTTCAACAGCGTGAATAACACCCACCTAAGTGTACGGTTTGGTGCGGTGTTTCATCGAAAAGGATAATTGGTCCTTATTTTTTTGAAAATGAGCACGGGGTCGCCGTTTCCGTCAATGGTGTCAGATATCGGACAATGTTGGAAAAAATTTTAAGGTCAGCCGTGGAAAACCATCCGCAAGTATGGTTTCAACAAGATGGAGCCACAGCGCACACTGCAAGGGGCTTTTTTACGGGACATCTTTGGTAAACGAATTATTTCGCGTACAAGTGATTTTAATTGGCCTCCGCGTTCACCGGATTTAACCGTCCCAGACTGTTTTCTTTGGGGTTATTTGAAAGGAAAAGTCTACATTAATAAGCCTACAACCATCCAGCAATTAAAAAGCAATATACGCGACGAAATAAACAACATAACACCTGAAGTTTTGCGAAAGGTTATGGAAAATGTGTTAGAAAGAGCACGAATTTTCGAAGCAGAAAATGGCCACCACTTGCGAGATATTATTTTTCATAGCTAAACTAAAAATATTCCCCATTTATATAATGTATTAAAAAAAATTATTAATTATTTCTTAAAAAAAAAGTTATAACGAATTCAAACCCCTTCGTTAATGTTGGGCCACCCTGTATATATAAAGAAAAACAACAGCTGGAGTTTTTATGACAAAAATTTGAGGCCAATCGTGGATTTCTGTTTATATCTCGGTCACTTATAAACTGATCTGGCTGAATTTCAATAGCAAACTTTAACGGAGTACATGTGACATACATACATTTACATACATTTCTGGGGTCGTCGAAATACCCATTTCAACATACTAACGGACGGAAGGACAAAGTTAAAATAACTTCGCTACTAAAAAGAACCCAAAAGATATATACTTTATAGGATCTAAGATCAATATTGTAGAAATTACAAACGGAATGACGTAGAAGTTATAAACGGAATGACAAACTTATATGTATAGCCCTTTCCACCTGTGGTGAAGGGTATATATAATAATACGTAGTTATTAAACGACTAACTAGGGTTTTAATTTCATAACGATTTAATTTCATTTATAAACAATGTAATTGTTGCACATCCAAATTTAAATATAAATTATCTAAAATGTCTCACCTTTCTTGATGTTCTAGACCTTCAATGCCATCGGATACAACGCTTTCATAGATACCACTACTCGTACGATTGCCCAATAAATGTTGGCGATCCAAATCGGCCTTTAAACATGAAATTAAAAGAGGAAAACATAAAAACATAAGAAAATTTGATTTTTTTCTTAAATTTAAAACTACATCTTAAATAATTTTATCAAAAACAAAGTTAAAAAGCAAATATTTGTTCCAAACTGCCTTTTGAAGATAAATAAAATATTTGTTTTGTTGTGATTACAATGTCTAAGACAAATTTTGTTTTGATTGCTTTATCTCGATGATAAAAAAGATAATAAATTTTTCTTTTTGTTTAAAGCTTACCTGTATTTGCGATTGCATGCCGCCACTGTATGAGTTCAGATTTAAACCGTTCAAATCGGATATACCGTATTCAAGATCCGAACCACCACCTTCAAAATCGTGCGGACAGTTATCAGAGTCGTCGTCAGCTGAAATAGAATAAATAAAATTTAATGGAACTTACAAAAGTAATAGTTATGTGTATATCCTAGATATTTAATTGTTATATTTTGTATTAATTAAAGGAAATGTTTAGTTAAATACAAGTACGAGGGTAGTGCGGTCAATAATTAATCTTTAACATACAAAAACTTTAAAAGTATTTATGTATCCAACCAAAGACGTTTAAAGTTTTTATATAAACATAATACCCTGGTAAACTATTTGGGACTAAGCTTATCTACCAGTCTATGGGTTACAGGCTAGATTCCCGCATTTTGCTTGACAACAAGATGCTGAACATTTATTGGTAAATAATAAACAAGTAAAATTTGAGTCCAAACCACTTAAATGTAAAAATAACGCAAAGAATAAAATGTTAATCACAAAAATTTTTTATTCCAAAAAAAAAAAAAAAAAAAACACACAATACGTGCCACATTTCGGGCATATGGGCCGCGGTGCTGTTCTTGATAAAGAGCATTTTGGACATCCAATTTTGAGCCATTTTTTTCGAGCGTTGCTGACCGTATTTCACTAATGATCGGTAGAACCACATGAAATAAGCGAGAGGTGGCAAATTGGAGGCTATGGAAAAGATTTACAAGGAGTGTGAGAGCAACTAACACACCCTGGTAGCAATTTGAGCGCATAGTCCGAGAAGATTATACAATCACGTTTTGTTAAGGAGCTGGAGCTATCTAACCAGCGCTGCTAGCAGCATCTGTTGGGTAGCAACAGCGCCTAGCGATTATGTTTCCTCAAAACGAACTCGCACTCAAGTGGTTACAAATCAGCTCTTTAGGGAAATTTTCAGGATGTTCCTTACCACAGCCACAACGAGATCCCCGAAATTATCTTTTCAACGGAAAATCTGAACTCCCGAGGTGCCATATAGGATCTCTGGTCAACCGCGAGCTTAAGAGATTGTCAAATTCTCTAGAGATCTGTTCATTTTGGATTTTTCAGACTGTACCTGATTTCCCCGGAGCATGTAACACTAAAAGGTGAAATATCCTTAATATAATCTCTGCAAGCCCCCGGGGGACCGTGGAGGGCAAGTGACAGCGAAATTTCTCGAAATCAACTTATCTTCAAATTTTGATTTGCGTTGGTGGTTGCGGCTGCCGTATGGCATTGAAACAACATCTCTTCCGGATCAATATCATTCATATTTTCCGAGCAAAAATTCATTGATCATTGTGCGGTTACGATCTTCATTGACCGTAACACGAGCTCCGGCTTCATTTCTGAAGAAATAAGGTCCGTTGATGCCACCAGCATGCAAACCGCAACAAAAGGAGTATTTTATTGCATGAAATGAAGTCTGTAGGGTCTGTTGGGAACTAATCTTAATCCATATGCAGCAATTTTGTTTTTTAAGAAGCCCGTTAGCCAAAAATGAACCTTATCGCAGTTCACAATTTTGCGATAAAAGGTTGATGACCAATTTTCAAAGAAAATTTTGATAATTTGGAAGCGTTATTGATGCAAAAATGTATTTATGATAATTTGTCAGCGTATACTGATCATAAACGTTAAGAAAATGAGCACAGTATGATAGTTCGTTTTACATTTCACCCTTTTTTTAAGTTCTATTCGGCTTAAAAATATAAATTTGGCTTTGCAATGAAAATGGAAAAATTCGATTAAATTTTTTTTACTTAAATCGTTATTTAAATCGTTATAATATTGCATCTTTCTCTTACAAATGAATTCCCTAGAATAAGGGATTTAAAAATAATTTTTTAGAGGTTATATCAAAAATCCGGTAATTTCTGAATATATTGCAATAAAGGAATTTTCAAGAAATTAGCCTATATTGGAGCTACGCCTAGAAAGGTGGTAGCTTATTCCAAATTTTAGAAGATTTATGCAGTGGAGTTCTGTTTTTTTTATTTTTCTTAGAATTCTTCACTTAAAAATTAACTATGGCAACACTCAAGTCGAAACAAGATCAATAATTAAATACACCCAGAGAAAAAACATTTTCCAATATGGTCACCTCCAACAAATTTTTAACGAAAAAAGTTATTTTAACCATATTTGGTTGCCGGAGACAATAACATGGTTAAATTAACCATAAAATGTTTAAAATTTTTAGTTCATAAACGTTTTTTGGATTCTACAATATTGAAAAATATTTTCTCTCTGTGTTTTTCAAATCGACCGTAATGAATGCTACATAACCCTTAACTGCCTATTTCACGATGTCAAAAGAACTCTTTCTTTCGCACAAATACATTTGAAGCAAAAGCTAAGTTGTAAGAACTTGTTTTTGTTTTAAATTTTCATAGTCGTGCGAAAGAGAGAAAGAAAGAGAGAGTTCTTTCGCATTTAATGAAACAGCAGTAATTAACAATTACGCGTTCGTAGAAACGGGGTTTAAAAACCGCTGCCAGTACACTGTGGCAATATTTTATGAACATTTGAAAGCATTCCAACCACTTCTTTAAGGTACTTTTACATGGTAATACAAATAGACTTTGTAGAAACAACATATGAAATTGTCTTCGTCTTTCAAGCCTAGTACTCTGTTAAAATTTGTGAAAAATGTTGAGCAACATTTTTTATTTCATACAAAAATGTTGTATGTATCAAAGTTAATTATCATGCGAGTTTGCACAATTAGACGTTATTATTCCTTCATAGTATGTGACATTCTTTTGCGTGTGTAAACAAAACCCAGATGTATTTTACTAAAATTATTTTTTTAAATAGAAAATTAACTTAAAATTAAAGTAAATATGGATGAAAAAATTTTACCGGTTGTGTTATTAATGTTTTTCCTTTTTCATTTAATATTAAGTTTAAACTTTTTTTCCATTTGCATAAAATTGCATGTGAAATAAGTGCAGCAGCTTATATTATTTCGCAGTTGTAAAAAAATTGTTCCCAGAAAAATTTCGTAACTTTTTCACAAAACGAACAGGGTATAACTCTTTCCATATTATTTCATATATGTATATATTAAGAAGTTTTTGTTATTATTGTATACAAAAGTTAACACCTTCAATATACCCAGCAAAAACTTGGTAATGACTTGCAATTACTGAACAACTTACTTTTCAATGACAACTTCATACCATCTGCATTACATAGAAGTAGTTAAGTAATAACTGACATATAATCTGATACATAAGCACTTGCTTTTTTGCTGATTAACGAAATTTATAATGAATTCATAATAAAATGCATGTGAGGTTTTATTTATTCAAATCTAAGGCTAGCTTTACACGATTGAAATTTTCTTCAAAATTGTTCTTCAAAATGCTTCAAACTCGTGTAAACAGCAAAATTTCTTCAAAATTTATTGACCAATATTATTGAAATAGATTTTGATCAATAAATTTTGAAGAAATTTTGCTGTTTACACAAGTTTGAAGCATTTTGAAGAGCAATTTTGAAGAAAATTTCAATCGTGTAAATCTAGCTTAATACAAATAAATTTTAAATACATATCATGTTTTCACAGTTTTTTTTTATTTTTTATAAATAAAAAACTATTTGTGATAGATTAAATTAAAAATTTTCTATAATAAGCAAATTTACACCAAATTCATAATATCAAGCAAAAAAGTTGTTTATTTTGCACCTATTACCAAAATGATTATATTGATTACTAAAAATTGTAAAATTGTGAATATTTTTTTCAATAAATGATATTTTTAGTTTTAATTAAAAAATTATCAAAAAACTTTGCCATTTCAAACAATGTGTTAAATTATTTAATTAAATATTGACAATTCCCAACAACATTTTAAAAAGTTTAAATTATTTTATTTTAAACGTAAAAGTCAATTAATATTTTTTGATATTTAATTAATATTTTCATTTAAAATTTATTTAAAAACAACTTAAATATTAATTAAAACAATATTATATTTTTAATTTCCTTTAACTAAAAACATACTTGATTCAATTATTATATTAATTAAATTTAAATACTTTTTAAACCATTTTTTAATTGATAAAAACTTTTTTCTTTGTATGAAAAATTTAAATACTTAATTGATGTCCTAAATGCAGGGTAGTCAAATTTTGCATAAGAAAGTAAATTAAATTAAAAACACAATTTGTGTGACAACTTCAGTTTTGTTGATACCAATGTGAAGTACCTATTTGTAAGCGTACGTGGTAATGACTTATTTAACTCCCTATTTGTAAGCTAATGTGGTAATGACTTACTTAACTCCCTATTTGTAAGCGAATGTAGTAATGACTTATTTAACTCCCTATTTGTAAGCGTGGATGGTAAGTACTTGCCTCTAATGATATCACCGTGTTAAAATAATGAGTTAAAATGCCAATGTATAAGTAGTGAAGAGTAGTTATAATAGCTTTTTAACTCATTACTTTTCAATGTAAGTTTTTGCTGGGTACATATACTGTTAAGGCCGAGTTAGCCAACCGTAAATGTAGAAATGTAAGCAGCTGATCGTTTCTGTTATATGGAAAGCAATACAAATGCTTAACTGACTGTAATGATACTTTTTGTGCATTTCATGCGTTCCTAAATTCTAGTTACATGCAGTGCGTTTTATGCGCAAAATTGTTTTTTTATTATCATCTGTTGTGCTAATATTTTTATCAAATAAAAACAATTTGGCAAAAATGGAAGGTGTAACTGATATTTTAATAGAATTTAATTATAAGAATTCATAGAGGAGAAAGCTTTTATTATCAAAAAAAAATCGTAATTTTTCATGGTGTCAATAAGATTCCCTTTCAAGGCATTTGTTAAAAAAAAAAAATAAGCACAACGAAGATGGCACTCAGAACATAAAAGTAATCGATAACTAGAATGGCAAATTTTGTTTATGAAAAAATTGTTAAAAAAATTAATTTCCAAGTATTTTGTTCTTGAAAGTTATTTAAATCTTTTTTATGAAAGCTTTTTCTTATATTAAAAACATTTTTTTAATACAAAAAATAGAAAAAAGGAATCCACCATACAAACATATTTATCGATAACATAGAAAATTAAATATGACTTGTCATCCATGGCCATCAAAAACAGCTGACTTTTTTTCACCACACATGAGACGCATGCAAAAGTAGAAAGTAAGCCAACTTTCATGCGTTGATACGTATATGCATTCTATGCATTTTGCTGTGTAACTTGTCACATACCATTGCACTGATTCTACTTTTTGAAATATGCATCAAAAGGAACAACGCATAGAATGCATGGCATGGACCTTCAGCTTTAACCGTAACGTGACAACCTGTAGAAAATGGAATTTCATTACGTAGTTACGTGACAGCTGTAGATAGTGATGGACTGCTTGTTTATTAAATGGAATGCGGGTAAATTCACTTTTTTTCTTTGGTACTTTTTTCAGACTTATGACAAAATTTGAAAAAACTTACAGTACATACATATTATCATTTATACAAATATATGTTTAGATGTATAAAATAAAAAATGCATACATATACACAAACCATAAAAACTTTGGTTTTTAATGGTATCAAAATCTTGTTTTGTGTATGCATATTTTCAAAATAATATAAGTTAACGTGTATAATCTAAAATCTATAATATAAATAACAAATATTAAATTATTTATGTATTTATACATACAAGAAATGCAGTTTTAATACCATTTAAATCACTTGGTACTTTTCCTGCAAAGCGGTCAGCATTTGAACATTTTAAATTCCCATCACTGTGTGTGTTGTTTTATGTATACTAATGCTTCTTTGCTTTTGTTTTTGAAAAACAGATGACACTTCCTTAACAGTTCTATAAGTGCACAAACGAGCTTTCAGTACGTTACGGTACGTTACATTGCATTTCATTACATTTACGGTAGGCTAAAGAGGCCTTTATGCAGCCAATGCTTACTTTAAAATTCACCTCTGGCTTACATAAGAGTCTAATATGATTAAAAAATTTACATTATTTGACCGTTTGTCAAATTTTGCACCGTATTCTCTTCTACTCAGTGTGTGTATGATACGGTAGCCAAGTTCCATGGTGAATTAAAATTGTCAAACATTTCTACGCCATGGTGAAATTACTAGAAGGTGGGAGCACTAGGAGTTGTTGTGCAACAAAAACAGCCAAATTTGTTTGTGTAAAAAATCCCAATTTGTTCTTTGCGGAAAATAAAAAAAAAAATTATAATACAATATGTAATTTTTTTAAGTTACATTTCTATTTTACTCTACAATTTTAAATCTAATACCGAACAAATTGTATTTTTAGATCACGCAAATTATTTTTTAAAGATATTAAAAAATTGCAAACCAAATGTTGACATCATCTAAGAGTAAACAAATAATTTTGACATTAAGAAAGTTCACTATGAATTGTGCAAAAAATAATAGAAATAATGCCACCTTCTGGTAATTTCACCATGCACAGGGCTAGTGAGATTTTATTCACCTCAACAGTGTCAAAAATTGTATTTACTATGCTACCATTACACACACATACTCAATGCATTTTGCTTTTATATGATATGATTTTTTTCATTCTACATAATTTTTTGACATGTCGTAATAAATACGTGTATTGCCATGTAAATATACCTTTACCAGTTTTTATGGGATTTAATATAAGTTCGAGAATTTATTACAATCGTATTCATATAAGACTCTTATAATTCTATAACTTTATCTTCAATATATTTCAAAATTTTTTTCCTGACTTTAAGACAAAAACAATGGTTTACTTAATGCTTGAACGAAAAATCTAAAAATTTTTTAAATTATTACAGGAAAATTGAAATGAGTCGTTAATCATTTTACTGTAAATTCTCCAAAATTATAAGTTTTCGCTTAAATTATTATTAAACTTTTCACTATTTTTATGCTTTTAATCACCGCACTTTACTTTGTAATAAATGTTTTTGGTTTGTACTATTTAGAGAAATTAAATAAATTGTTAATAATGAGTGTTTTTTTTTTAGTTCTCTATGCTAACAACTTCGATATTTGATAACACAGTTAAATAATAGAAATGTTCTTTTTTTTTCTAACAATAGTTTTAAGCTCGTCAGTCTTTTTACGCCATCTCATCTCTTCTGACTTCATGGTACAGAATTGTTATCATTAGTGAGTGCTATTAAAATTTGTTGGGACGATGGGTTTGTCGGAAGCTTTTCTAACAAGTTACAATATTTTATGGATAAAAGCCTTTTCTAACAAAGTGTTAAGATGTTTCCAATAACTACTCAAGAAAATTATTTTCCTTTTTTCTAACTTAATTTAGCATACATATTTCATTCTAAAAATATAATAGTCCTTTTTTAATTACTGGGTGAGCTGCCTTAAACTTTAACTTGTTATTCATATGAATACCTAAATTGCGCACTATTTTTTTGCTTGTAAATTGGAGCTAACTGGAGCTATTTGGAGCATAGAGATTAGCCCTTTACACAACACACCTAAACCTGCATTTTTTTAATTTAGGGTAAACCCACAACTAACCCTTGAAAATCTGTCCAGACCTGGGCACAGCTGGTTCGAGTTACTAAATAGAGTCCTAAATATTCGTTGTCGATCAAAAATATTTTCTATTTTAGTATTATCTAATTTGTATCTCTACTTTTTTGTTTAATTTTCCAACTGAGAATAGAGCATCTTTTGATAAGAGTTTATTTCATGTCATCTAAAAATCTGTTGTTTTGTTCTCGTCAGATCTGTTTTTTTTTTTTTTTTTGTAAATAAGATAATCAATTTAAAAGATTTATGATTTATTTTTATCTTCTAGAAAGTTCATATTTTAATTATGTAGACCATTATTTTATATACCCTACAGTGTACATTAGCATGCATAAGTGTGTGATCGCAAATGGTCCAAGTTTGTAATACCCCAGGTAAGTAGTTGTCATTACAATTATCATTATTCTGAAAACCTCAATAAGTACTTGCTAGTGACGAACTCAGTAAGTACTTTTCACTACTAATATTTTCAGTTATGTATATTTGCTTACTTATAATCAGCTAAATAACTACTTATAAGTTGTCTTGTTTTCAATACTGAATATTTACTTACTGGTAACTAGCTTCATAACTACTTATTAGGTCTATTAACTAGCGCCAATTAAATAAAAACTAGTTATTTTTTGGCTTCTAGTAAGTGTATTGTAACTACTGAATTCTGTGAACAATTCGAACAAAAATAAGTAGTTATTCAGCCGAAAAATAAGTAGTGTTCATATGTCTCCAATATTACTTGCTAACTTAACAGGTAAGTAAAGTTTTTGCTGGGACCCTGTATCGCAAGTATATTCAACATTTTTTAGTTTTCGAATTTATTGTATGAGCTAAATTTCAGTTATGTATTTTATAAAGCTTTTTGTAATAGTTCCATTCCTTAAACATTTATGAATGATTTTATACACTACCAGATTATATTATCTTCTTGTTACATTTTACTTTAACTATCCTTTGGATAGCAATTATAGCTTTATAAAATACATAACTGAAATTTATCTCATATAATAAATTCGAAAAATAAAAAACGTTGAATATAATAATGTAACTTATGAAAAAGAAATAATTCTCAGATTCTATTTGTTAAAATAAGCAACCAAAAATTAATCATTGGGTGAAATATTAGCCCGTTGTGTTGCCGAGGACGGAATGCCCATTGAGGCACTAAAAACTCTTAAGAAGTTCTAGCATATCTTCATGCTTAAAACTACAGCATTCCGGCGAAATCCACGATAAGAAAAAATTCATCACTTTTATTGTTAAAACACTAAGAACTAAAAAACAAAATTGAAGAAATCAAACAATGTCATGGAAGGTTTAAAATTGTGGTTGACGAACTGCCAAATATTTTCTTACAAAAAGCGAGTTGATATTACTATAGTTTCTATAATGCTGAAACAAAATATTTTGAAATATATAATCCCGGCTAAGAGGTTTTCAAAAATATGGTTGAAGTCTACTGATTAATATTGACATGCGGAACAACCAAATTTAAAATAATTTTGGGAGAATATCTCAAAAATTAAATTTTTTAAATTCCTATAATTTTTTATTTGCTTTTGCAAAACGTTTGTCTAGATCAAACATCAATTAACAGTTTCTAAATTACATTATACAATTATCTTCCAACATAAATAAAGTTAATAGCCTATTTCTAATGTGCGAAAGAATTCTTTCGTTCGAATAAAAACATTGAAAACAAAAATTCTAAAAATTTGTTTTTGTTTTCAATGTTTTTATTCGAAAATTCTAAAAATTTGTTTTTGTTTTCAATGTAGTTATACGAAAGAAAGAATTCTTTCGCACATTAGAAATAGGCTATAAGTAAATAAATAGAAATGGAAAAATATAAAGCTAAAGTTTGATTAATTTACTGGTCACGTTTTTTATTGGATTTTATCGTCAAATATTTGTTAGGTCTGAACATGTGAGTTATTTGTTTTTATTCAAATTAACGTGTTATTACAAAAACTTATTCGATTATTGTGTTTTTATGTATTCGAACTAAAACCGGTTAACCGGTTATTTTAAAAATGCTTAACCAAAAACTGGTTAGCACCAGCACTCAGGGGATGCCCCTACAAATGCAATGCATTGTAGAGATGAGCGATCCCGTGATTTTTAAATATCATCGTGATTAGTGAATGTGATTTAAAAATCACTGCTCCTTTAAACTGTGATTGTGATCACGGTTTATCAGTTTTCTGTTCTTTTAAAGCAATTGCGGCCAAGCTATACATATGTACAATGCGCGAGCTTTTGCAAGAGCTTTTGTATGCACTTTACAAGGAAACAACAACAAATTGTAAGAGCTTTCAAATCTGTTTACTTTCATGTACATTAGAGAAGAGCGATCCCGTGATTTTTAAAGATCATCGTGATTAGTGAATGTGATTTAAAAATCACTGCTCCTTTAAACTGTGATTGTGATCACGGTTTATCAGTTTTCTGTTCTTTTATAGCAATTGCGGCCAAGCTATAGCTACAATGCGCGAGCTTTTGCAAGAGCTTTTGTAAGCACTTTACAAAGAAACAACAACAAATTGTAAGAGCTTTCAAATCTGTTTACTTTCATATACATACATACTTAAACAAATAAATTTTGGCATAAAAAAATTATAATAAGATAGAAGAGAGAATGAAAGGAACAGCAATATCATTCGACATTTCATTCAAAAAAAGCTATTACCCACACAAACAGTGAAATATCATAAATTTGTATATGTAACAAAATACAAAAAGAACGACTTAGAAAGTACTTGTTACTTGACAAATTTGGTCACAACTGTGATTCGTGATTTTTCAGTAACAGTGATTAAATCACAGGTACAGAAATATCGCTCATCTCTAATGCATTGTGTTGGAACTAGGAAAAAGGAGGGAAGGAGGATAGAGAATAGACTTATTCATGTTGAAAGTGAGACGAAATTTTATTTAACTATAAATATATTTCGTTTCGGAGAGCATTTGCTATGCCGAATTTTATATTCCCTTCACCATGGTGCGATAAGAACACGGAAAGATATATAAAAACCGTTCTTTAGATATAATAAAATCTGTTTTGTGCCACGCCAACTTTTTCAATCCCGCCAACATTTTGTTGGTATTTTTGGTTGTGAATTGATAATCAAGATACTTGTACCTAATCTAAATTGTTTTTGGATGGGGGGGGGGGGGGGGGGTGCCCCTTACACTTTTCCAATCCCGCCCAGATTTTTAGAGAGGACGTGTGTTGTGCAATTTTTCTCCTAAGATATAAATAAATCTATTTTGTGCCACGATCACTTCTCTAACCCCGCCCAACATTTTGTCGGATGTTGTGTATTGATAATCAAGATGCTTAACTTTGACACTTTGGTTCTTGCCGTTCTCCAGTTATACAAAGAAAAAAGCAACAACAAGAGATTTATATATGTATAATGTAATTTAAAAGCTGTTAAGTCTTGCAAAACGTTTTGAAAAAGCAAATAATTTTTTAATAAAACTAGTGGTTACGTGAAGGACGTCAAATGTTTAATAGGTGTGAACAAACGGCTCATAGTATTTAAAAAATTGTTTTTCGGTGTTATTAATTAAAAAAAAATCTATTATAACTTTTTATATTAATTCGAATGTGTATTTTGAGTCAAATTACAATTTATAAAGTTTTCATACTTTAATAGTCTTATTCTTTAAATATTTTTCAGGAATATTTTTCTATTCACTATCAGAATTTTTGTTTGTATATTTCTGTTACGAGGCTTACTTAAGCTATCCTTTGGGTAGCAATTAAATAAATTGTATAGAAAATTTATACAACTATTATTTACCAGCAGAATGTTAAAAAAAATCTATTTTACTTAAAAATTTATTTGCTTATAATCAGAAATAAAACTTTACTTTTGCTTATAATTAAAAGTGCAATGAATTATTTGCTCCACAATTTTGCTGAGTGTATAAAAGTAAAACAATAATAAAAAAAATGTGTAGAATATGTTAAGGCGGCACAAAGAAGAGTTGCCAAGTTATTAATAATTTGCGGTAACTAAATGTGATTGATATTACAATCAGCGTTGCCAAATGTGCAGATTTATCTGCATTTTGCAGTTTTTCTAAGCATTAAGCAGTTTTGAAGTTTTTTGTAAAAAAAATAAGTTTTTTGAAAATTGTGCAGATTTTGCAGTTTTTGCATTCAATTTTTTTTAGTTTAAAATTTGTTATATTAATTTTTTTTTTTTAAGCTATATTCTTACCTAATTTGCTAAACACATACTCGTGTAACACTGGCAAGCTTTAAGAGCCAAACGAAAAATACAAACGGCTTGGGAAATACTAACTTTCCATTAATAAATAAATGACTTAAATATAATTAATAATTTTTCAGTAAATTGTAATAAGAAAGTTTTATTCTCTTTAATCTTTACGTTTCGTTGTTTCCTTCTTGACGCTGCAAAATTTTCACTTTAATATTGACATGTATGCCAAGCCGTTTAAGTAGTTTATTTGGCTTTTACTTTTGAAAGTTTAATTATTTCCCTGATTACATTTTGTAATTTTTGTTGTTTTTTTTTAAATTTGCATTTGAGTTTACATTGTAAAATTTTTATTACACCAATTTTTCACATATGTTCACTTGACATATAGCAAATCTAAGCCTGAACTTTATTTTGTGTTAATTGAGGAAACAAAGCAAATCGCAAGACTACATGCTCTTGTGTACGCCTCATAATTCCAATCCCTTTCATCTATCATACAAAGTAACTGTATTAGATTTTAATATAATATTGTACTTTTTCTGTATTACATGTATGTTTAAAACAAATTATGTATATTATATTTTTTTTTTATAAATATTTATGTGCAGTTTTTTTAAGTTAAAATTAGTTTTTTTTTCTTAAGATGCAGTTATTTTAAAAAAAAATATGGAAACGCTGATTACAATACAATTGAAATGGAAATTGCGATTGATATCCAATGCCGTATATTACCCCCCAGTGCTACAAAATACTTAATTCAATTCAATCAATTTTTGTGTTGTTTTTAATTTGTTTATTCTTTACCCACAATTAATTTTGGGGGAATACCAACTAATTGTAGTAGGTAATGTAAGAAAAGATAAACTCGCTGTTTTATTGTTGGCATTTTGTTAAAGCTTTAATATCGTTGCAAACAAGAGGCAATTCTCATTCCCTCTGTAGTCTTGTTTGCTGATAGCTTTGGCTTTTTTAAAATTATTTAGGAGAACGTTTCCTGATGAGCTGGCCTAAGCAACCAGTGCAATGCGCATAGGAACAGCTTATCCTCCAAAAATAAATTGCAGTATTTTTATTAATTATAAAAAAAGGGAATTAAGCACAATAAATAAAATCTTTTAATGAAAAAAATTATGTATTCCCAAAAATAACTTTTTTGATAATAAGTTTTTATGTATATTAATATATTTATTGGTTTAGAACTTTTCCATTCTTGGAAAAATTTTAGGGAGCTGAAATAATGGAACGATTCTGGTTGTTTAAAAAAATATATATAATGAGTTCTGAATTTACGATAAGATTTTTATTGAAAAGACAACCCCCAGCCATTCAGCCAATATGTTACAAACAATAACACAAATGCATGATATCCTCCACACCTATGATGATACATAGTATTTATGACCCCCCCGGTAGCCCCGGTAAGCTAGTCTATCAACGCCGGAGTTGCGGGTTCGGTTCCCGCCAGAGACTCCAGAGTCTTCTGCAGACAAGCGTAGAGCTTCGCGGGATTGGTATAGAAAAAAAGAATCCTGGGGACATTTATATAGAGGATTCGTTACTATTGGTGAGTTTCATATCTGCGTTTTTTATTTGTAAAGAAATAATGAGTTCACAAAGGTCCGCAATCGTACTATGGAACATTTACAGTACAACATTTGAGTTTGATGGTGATAGGGGAAAGACGAATGGAAAAGTGAACTTTGTTTTTGTATCTTGGAGGTATATGCAATTTTTATGACTTTCTTATTGCGAGGAAGAAAAAGAAAGAAGTGCCACGGCCACTTCTCCGATCCAGAGCATATTTTAAAAGAGGTTGTGTATTAATAACCCAGCTATGTGTACTAAATTTGGATAATATTTCTCTTCCAAAAAATTATTTTATGCTACGCCCATTTCACCAATCCCGCCCACATTTTGTGAGATGTTGTGTATTGACAATCAAGATGTTTGTACTTAATTTGGAAACTTTGGCCATTTTCACTCTCCAGATATACAGAAATGTATAATGTGTTTGTATGGGCAGTGCTAAGCCCACGTTACTAATCCGGTCCATTTTTTTCGGAGATGTTGTGTATTGATAACTAATGTGCTTGTACCTTATTTGGAAACGGTGGCTCTTGCCGTTCTCCATATATATAGAAAAAAATAATAAAAAAACAACAAGGGATTTAAGAGTAAAATTAGAGGCCGTCATGGTTTTTTGCTCATATCTCAGTTATTTATAAACCGATTTGGCTGTATTTCAATAGCCAAATTTAAGTGAGCATAGCTGAAATAAATATAAACCAACCAAGCCCCATCATATCTGGGGTGTTCGGAAAACCCCATTCAACAGACGGATGGACAGACGGTCAACCGGATTTGAACTTCTCTTCTCATAAGGATCCAGAATATATATACTTTATAGGGTCTATGACCAATATTGTGGAAGTAACAAACGGAATGGCAAACTTATATATACCCTTTTACCTTTGGTAAAGGGTATTCAAAATTGAGGAAATTTTTTGCAGCATATGTTTGATAATATGGACGAGAACTAAGCCGAGAAACGGATTTCTTTCTTTTCCGATTCTGGGGGGCAAATGACGGCATTCGATATCGTTCACAATTCTTATTTTAATTGTATTAAAATAAGGCTATAACTTGCCGCCAGTTCATGCGTGATTTCAATTGAATCGAAAGGCACATCGATTAAATGTGTGTCGCGCTTTTAGGTAAAAATGATCTGGTTTGTTGCCTCTCAATCACAGATACTTTAAAAATCTTTTAGAAATGTAAGTCTTACTGCCTGTTTTTGGAAAACAAAACTTCGTATGAGAAATTATATCGAAAACAGCAATAAAAATACGAAAATTTGTTTTTGTTTGCACTATAATTTCTAACACGAAATTTTGTTTTCATTTTCTAAAAAAAGGAATTAAAGACGTTTAATAATGTTCGCAGGTGATATTAAATATATTATTTTATTGATTAAATGTTAGTCAATATTTTTAAGTAACACTGAAAATGGTAACATTTTCTTTGTTTCTTTTTTATGAACTGATTTATTTTATTTAATACATTTTTTGCTAAAAAAAAATAAACACAATTATTAAAAAGTTTTGTGAAAACTTTGATTAAAATTATCTTTGGAAAATTCCGTTTAGAAATCATAAAAATCGATTTAAAATAGAATTAATCATTATTATTTTTATTTACTTGTAAAAAGAATTGATCTGATATTGTTTTGCACAATATTCCTTAACCGAAAAAAGAGAATCTCAAAATAATTCCACACTATTGTTAAACTTTTTTAATATGCGTTTTCAATTACAATCCGATTCTTTCGACTTTACAATGTGCCGTGTGTGTGTGTCTAAGAAATTCAATGAAACTAAATTTACCTCTGACTCGTTCCACATCCAATATAAAGACCTCGAACACAATTCAGTTTATTATAATCTTATCAAAATAGTGACTAAATAAAATTAAACAATATTAACAACAAGTGAGAGGTACGTATATAGTCGGTCGTGCCGAATCTATGATCCCTACCGCCATTAATTCTAATTAAACGACTTAGAATTATAAAACAGAAGCGCTGCGCTTGTATTTGTATGGCGGCTATATATGTAAGAAAATGCATCGATGTGGCCTATTTGCTATTCCAAACGAACTTGGTATGTTAAGCGTATTTCGTTGCATTCACAGAAATAAATAAAAATTGATTTCAATTAAAAAATTTGTGATATTAATTAAAAAAATTAATTAAATTTGCACCAGTAAAAAACTTAATTTTATTAATTAAACTTTAATTCACTTGATTAAACCTTTAATTCGCTTGATTAAACTTTTAATTCACTTGATTAAATTTTTAATTAAAACTGTTATTACTTTTGATTAATGGTTTAATTGGTGAACCACTTTGGAGAATATTTTTCTGTGATTAGCTTGTGCTCTGATGCTCATAATCCGGCTGTTAAATTTGAATGGAGGCTTTGTTAAATAATGGATAGATTTGGCCTATTTTCGGTACCAAGCATTTTTGTTTAAAGAAAAAGTTTAGGCCAGATTAGCTCTTACCGTTTGGCTGCCCTCATACCAAAAAAAAGTATTCTTCGGATGTTGGTCATTTGTATGTGTACTACTCGAAATAATGGATCGATTTTTTCCATTTTCAATACCGAACGGATCTGTGCAAGGCACTGGAATGATTCTGCCTCAAAAAACAAGAGTCGTGCTGGTACAACTAAAATCAGATCTTCTGGTCCCGCATAGCCCGTGCCGTCCTTAAATTATACCCAGCATGTGGTGAGGATTCTCTTAACATCCCCTCATATTGAATTATCCAGCTCTTTTCCGCTTTGTCCAAAAAGTCTATGGACCCACCCTGTGGAAGCAGCTCAATTCCCTGGACTTGATCTGGCAAAACCACCCCATTAAATTTTATATATGGTCTATGCTGTTACAACAACAACAACATGGTCTAAAAATTATCTCTATTGTGAACTCAATCGTACTTTCATCTGATAGACAGACGGCCATTGCGAGATCGCTTTGGAATTTCTGAAGGAACCAGAATATTTAAACTTTATAGACATTCCGTTGAATAACTTGATTGATGTGTTACAAACAAAATGACAAAATAAATATACCCCTTTCTTTTCTGTGGTACTTACAAGTTCTGTTAAATTGAAACGTTATGAAGAGTAGAGCAAAGCAAATTGGAACGTAACAGAAAAGAGCGGAAAGAACTCTTTTTCTGGCTCTTTTTCGTCTTATCAATTTGCACTGTTTTTTTTTGTTTTATTTTTTTTGTGTCAATAATTAATTTATTTATCAGTTTTTACAATCTGTTGTAAATGTTAAATTTTTAAGAGGGAAAGATAATAAAATAGTTTATAATAAATTTGTCTACACCATGTGACAATCTGTTTAATCTAAAAGAAGTTCTCTAAGAGGGAAATGGCAATTTTAAATTATAGTTCAACTGAAACCAAAAATATTTTTTTTCCAATACGGACTTTAGTTTTACAAGTCGTTTAACGTTCGATTTCCTTCTGATACTTAGATTTGACTACTTACCATGATGACGCATTAAAACACTGTGCTGTGGATTACGTATAATCCGTATTTGACGATCAGGATGTTGGGGTTCACCATATTCGCCACCAATATCTTTTGGCAATTGCCATAAAGCACTACGCTCTTCCAAATTATCACGTGGAAAATAGAGAGGAGCCAAGACCTCATAAATACCCCGTTCATGGGGACTAACACAAAATATCACGATTTGCGAAGTAAATTTATCCAAATAACGACGTACGGTTCCTAAAATACAAAAAAAAAACCATTAAAGTATTTTAATTTTTATAAAAATATTTCATTCGTCTAAATACTTAATGCAATATGAGCGGCTAAGTCAGCTGGAAAAGTTTTCTGATTGGAACTAATATTGCACACAGCTATTGTTTTTAAATTCAGTTCTTTGGCTTTACATAAAACGTTTCTGTAAAGAATCAAAAAAATTTAACTTATTTATTCACGTAAATTTTAAAATTTAAACATTTTACCTATAACAACAATGTAAAGTATTTTCGGCTGCAGTTTTGAATTTTTCTTTATACGCAGGACCCACTGTATGTAAAATATAACTGGCGGGTAAATTGTAGCCCTTTGTAACGCGTACTTCACCAGTGCGGCATTCTGAAAGAAAGAAACCTATTGTTAAATCTTCAAAGACCAAAAGATTTGAAGTATCTTTTAAGAAATGTTCTATAAAAGATTAAAAATCAGGGGGCAAATTACGGCATTCGATATCGACCGAAATTAACGTTTAAACTGTATTGTAATAACTATCGATATCGAATGCCATAATTTGCCGCCAGACAAGGCGAATTCATTTATCAGGCGGAGTTGAAAGCACAGCTGTGCTACTTTTTTTTTTCTTACTTGGTCTACATTCACACGTTTCATCTTTTGATGCTCAACTCTTGTGTTTTCAGGAGAGGGAAGCAAGAAGAAAAGGGGTTGGTACGGAGATGCCTGTACTTGGGCAGTACGCTTTGTATTCTCATTCGTAGGTATATGCACAACAATGGCTGCATGTAAATTTTTTTCTTTCCTTTTTCTCTTTGGTTCGCTTTGAATAAAAGTGTTGTTGGTTTGAAGCAAAAAATGTTGAAACTGGTCGCTGCGTGTGAACATAATGACATCTTCAAAAGGGAATTTTAAAGTAGACTTAGAGAAAGGAATGTCAAAAGTAGCTTGTGTTTTTGACATATCGACCAACGAAAGCAACAAATAAACTACAATGTTGTGTTTTTGGTGTTGTACTTGTTGTAGTTTCGACACCACCTTTTTTTGATTTAAAAAAAAAAAAAAAAACCACAGTCTTTATTTAAAATTTTAACTTGCTTGTCAGTTATATCTGCAGAAGAACAAGAACTTCGGTATGGGAGAAAAACACTGGTTCGAGTTATAAGATTTTACTAAAATGGAAGGATTTTGTTATATATAACTCTGTATTAAAAAGAAGATATGTATAAAACATTTTGCCAACTCTGTTGTAAAACGGTGGATATCGGAAATAATATAAAAAATGATAATTTCTTACGAGGTTTTCTTAAGTCGTATTCTAAAACGCCCACCTGTGTATGGGTAAAGAACGTTAGTTTGTTTAGTGCAGGTTCACACTCTTCAAGTTTAATGCCTTCAAGTTTTGAGGAGAAAAGGGAAAAGCGAATGCTATTTATTTTCCTCTCTCTCATAAAAGCTGAAGACTTGACGGCTAAAACTTGAAGAGTGTAAACTTGCCCTAAGTGGTATTGTTTTAAAGAAAAATTATTATGAAAAAAATATTTATTGGGTTATTACTTTACCCAATAGATAAGTTCATTAAATATTGCAACAAGATGCCTCTGTCGGCAACCACAATGCAGATGAAAGATTTTGACATTTGTGGCCCATAATATTTCATAGTAGGGTGCAAATTTGTATGAAAACAACTTCGTTACCGCTCGCTCGCATTATCAACCGACAACCGTGCTGAAGATTTTAAGTGGGGCGCAAATCAGCGAGCGCCGACATCGTGAGCCAGGTTGTTGCAAAAAACATTTTTTGCTAAGAAATATGTTTTATGGATGTCGGTATAGACAGAAATGACTATTTTTGTAAGTTTCAATGTCATCACAGCCGGGTCTAGTTAGTAGGTATATAATTGACCATTTCCTTTATAATTTACTTGCAATGCAGAGTACCATATATTCGGGCTTGTCCCGGCAGAGCTTTCCCATTTGCAAAATTTATCAATAATAGTAATTTGAGTAGCTTTTAATAGAGAAATTTTTAGCTTTTGCTAGCAGTAAACTCTTTTTCCGATTTACATTAACTATTAAACTAAGTCCTCGTCCAAATTATCTGCAGAAACTTTCTTCAATAAAAATTTGAAATTCGTTTCCATGCAATGAAACTTTTGTTTTAGCCAGCGATTCACTATCCTATTCATTCGTACAATTTGTCAAAAAAATCGTGTGTGTTCCTGAAGATTGACAGTGTGACCTAAAAATGAACTTCAGTTACAGATTTTTTGACATGTCTGTAAAACTTGCAAATGTTCATAAGAACATTTTCATAAAATGATACCCTCTATGCGATCCGAGTTGAATTTTTTTTTTTTTTTGTAAAGTAGCCAAGTTACATGAATTTACATCTTTTTTGTGGGATAGTGTGACATTAACAAGAGATTTTTTTTAATGCCGAAGAGAATTATGGTGTCATGGTGTTTGTAATTGAACTCCTCCGAAACGGCTTGACTGATTTTTATGAAATTTTGTATGTGTATTTGTTAGGTATGAGAATACGTTGTAAGCAGTGTGGCCATTATTGCAGCTAAATTTAGCATTAACAATTTTTATTTAGCTGCAAAATTTTCATTTAGCGTTTGGCATTTTATTTAGCATCTTTAGAAAATGTTTTTCCCTTTTTTTTTTTAGCATTATATAAAATGTTGGACGAATAGTTTTATTGATTTTTCATAAATTTTTTTATAAATTATAATAAATTTTGACTAAAAATAGTTGTACCCAAAATGAAATTAGTTATGTAAATGGATAATTCTTATGTTAAGCAACCAATTACTTGTCTTGTTAAAAAAAAAACAAATATAATATTTAGGGAATAACAGAAATTAACCCATCATGCTGATTGTACATTTTATTTGCCCTTTCATATTACGATCAGTGTTGCCACGTCCAAAAAAATGTGTAACCAAAATGTTAAAATATAGTAACCAAATCCAGAAAAAAGTAACCAAAATATTTTTGTATTAAAAATACTCAATAAAAAAATATTTAAGATAAGCAAGTTTAAAGGACACTTAAATCATATGTTACTATGGCTTGGGACGTACAAGTTTTAAGTGGAATTGTCATCTCCCAAACAAAGCTACCGCTTATTTTCGTCCATTTGCAAAACTTTATGAGTTAGAGCTTTCAAACTTTTGAAAAATCAACAGACTATAAATCTATGTACATTATCAGGTTTCATATTGTCTCGATAGGAGTAGAGAAAGGAATACCCCAGATAGTGGTTATTTACACTTCAAAGTATATAAAGCTTATATGGCTTAATTGATAATCGGTTACAAAAAAACCTTTAAGCATGAATGGAAAGGAGTTAAACTGTTGAATGAATTATATATGTTCAGAAAAGCGGAGTGTGTAATGGTAGTACTAACCATGCAGCCACTCGATCAGTTGTTGCTTTCAAGTGTTTTTACACATACTGCTTATCAAAATTCACAAAAATGTAAAGCTGTTACGTAGGCTGCACGCAATTTATTTTCCAGACGTCATCAAGAAAACAATTTATAAAGAAAATCGAAAAAGGTGCTCATTAAAGTTGTAATTAGCTTTTTTCTTGAACGTAAATTAAAACACTCAACTTGAAAAAGAAACTGGAAGCAAAATCGTTTCAATTTTAAAAAGTATGAGTGAAGTGGTAAAAAAGTGTGAAGGTATTAAAACTAGAAATGCAAAACTTAGGCTGTGTTTTTGAGATCTCAGTTAAACTAGGTTTAGTTAATCTGAAAACAGATTTGTGCCACCATTGCCAAGTTTGTATACACAATGTTGATGGAACAGCTAAGTTTTGCTTAAAATGTTGGTCTTTAATGAAATAATACGAAAAAATAATTTTTCGCTGGAAAACCCCAAGTTTCAGAGTACGTTAAACCACATCTCAAAAACCCGGCCTTAATCGTCTAACCCCCAAAAAATTGGTTATTATTCAGAAAAAAGTAACTAAAATGGAAAACAGTACACAAGTACACATTGCGAAAAAAAGTACCAAGACGGCAACGCTGATTACGATAAAAAAGTACAAAGAAATTTCACTTTGTATTTAGAAAAAAATTCTAGATCTGGCCTAAGCAACCAGTGAAATGCGCATAGGAACAGCTTATCCTCCAACAATAAATTTCAGTATTTTTTATCAATTATTTAAAAAGGGAATTAAGCACAACAAACAAAATCTTTTAATAAATTCTATAGTGTAAATGTTTGAAAAATTTTTTGCTCTAAACTGCTGGAAAAAAAATTATTTCAGAATTTTTTATAACTTTCAACTATAAGAAATCAAATGATCTAAAAAATTTTGTTTGGCCGTAGAAATAAAATCTTTTAAATTTTGCATGTATCAGGAGTTTGCGGGCACCCTTAATTAAAAATGTAATCTCAACTACCTGTGCTAAATATTTATATGTATTAGATGCTTTACCAATATCTAAATTATTATTTTTATTTTTTTTTTAAAAATAAATACTGGTAATTAATGTTTAACAAAAATCTTTTTTAGCATTATTTTTTAGCATTTCTTAAAATAATTTGTAGCATTTTTTGGCCATGTATGATGCCAGATTTAGCTGTAAAAATTTTTAAGATCTGGTCACACTGGTTGCAAGGTATATTTCATATCGCTAGAGGGTGTAAAACAGGGGAAAACGCTCTCCCTTCTGATATATATAAAATATATATATACATTCTGGTTTTCTTGAAATTTGGCAGGAAAATAGTGTAACATCTGGAAGGAACTATGGCCTATAATTTGTATTACTTAGTAGGGCAAAAGAGGTAAAAGCTCTCCCTCCCAATATCTTCTTAAGTTATCAACCGATTTTCTTAAAATTTGGCCGGCAAATAGTGTAATATCTAAAAGGCGCTATAACCTATAGTTTTTATTGTTTAGGGCGTAAAATAGGGCAGAAGGGGTAAAAGCTCCCCTTTCCTATATCTTCTTAACTAACCAACCGGTTTCGATTCGAAATTATCAGGTGATGGCTTGTAAAGAAAAAAAAGTGGTTTAAACTCGGAAAATTAAAGTTTTTAATGTATTGCCTACTATTCACTTATCATTTTTTCTAAGCATAAGCTAAATTAATAGGAAACATGAAATATTTAATATTTTTCTAAGTATGAAAAAATTTTAGGAGAAACTCGAAGAGCTAAACACACTGCCTCCTTTTCATTTCTAGCTAGTAAATTGCTTCCGAGCGAAGCTGGGGCGGTCAGCTAGTTATATAACTATATATGCACTTCTTTTCGTTGTTCAATAAAAATCAAAAAAATTTTGATTGTTGCCTATATATTGTGCCATCTTCAAATGTAACATACACATTGGCGATATTATTGTACAATAAGAAAAAGTGAACAACTATTTTGCAAGTGTATGGCCCACTGAAGTATTTTAAATGTCTTCTCCTTGACATTTTTCCTCTCGAAATCAGACTCACAAAAACATGCATGTACGTCAAACGAAGTGCACCTTTCCATTAATTTTGCTCATACGATAAAACTCAAAAATACGATAAAACGGGGCCTAAAACATCTTTTATAATTTCCAATAAAGGTATTTATTAAAACTAGAAGTCTGTTAAATAAATTATAATTAAATTCCGATAATTACCTCTTATATTATGTGTTAAATCTTCTTTCAATTGATTACCAGCTACATTAAAAATACGTTCCGATATAATATTGCTTTCAGATAAAGTCTCATCGGTTGTATTGGTGATGGCATCCACTTCCAATGTGGTTATGTCGCCATCCCTGATATAAAAACACACTCTCGATAAGTGGTAGTTAATGAATAATAAGCAATTAAATAGTTACCATAATATAAAACGATTATTGACATCACGGGATATGGGAAAAGGACTGCAATTGTGACGGGGACCTCCTAAAGTTGAATAATCAGTTATTGGCAGTCTTGTATCTTGTTTGGCAGCACCACCCCAGGTGGGTAAATTTTCAGGTTTAATTTTCTGGTAATATTCAGTTAAAAAAAATAATTAACTAAACTTATCAAGTGTGATTTAAAAATGATTATACAACTTACACAAAACGTTGAATCTAACGCTTTGAAATCTTCATTTGAGTTTGTATCGAGTCGCATGTTGATGGATGTTTCTAGAAGAGAATGAATGAAAAAAAATATTAATTATTTTTGTAAAAAAACAAAGTTCTAAAAGTTAAAATATTAAAAGAAATAGTTCATTAAATTTTTACTTTAGTTATACAATTTACTGCCTAAACTTTAACGTTCGCATAGAAAATTTCTATGAAAGACACTTGGGGGCTATTTTTTAAAACACTTCACCTCACTTGAAAAATATTTTCATACAAATTTTTAAAAATTCAAAAAAATTTTATATGAACAATTTCTCAACGCAAGGTGAAGTGATTTAGAAAATAAGCCCCTTATTTTCCACATGAAATTTTATGCGAACGTTAACGTTCAAAATTGTGAAACAGGCAGTTATTAAATGTATTTTTACACTTGAGAATGTTCATGTTAAATATTTTATTTCAAATTTCCGTTTAGTTAAAACTTAAATATTTCTGGTTAAAAAACTTTATAAATAAATGCAGTGGTTAGTTGGAAAGTGTTTGTGATGGAATGTGTGTGTATATGTGTGAGTGTTGGGAAGAGTTGATAAATTGTTTGAAACTTTCTTTCACACATATACCGTTATAATTTCTCACTTTTATTGTAAACAAAAGTTTTGTTAACCACATATTTTATTACACACACACACACAAGTGTAAGAACATTTTTTTATGAAATTCATACAGTTGGGGCAAATTAAATGGGGAAAGACAGAAGATCAAATATTTTTTTAAATACAAACAACATTGGCCTAAATAAAAGAACTCTTTACACTTCAGAAAATATACAATAATAAAAACCACAAAAATTTAAAGATCTGGAGTTTATCTCTCATAATTAAGATGCTATAACCTTAAAGATATTATTTTTTCTGCACTTACCAACATTCAGTAATAACATAAGTAATATAAAAATATTTTGCCAAGTCGATCCGTGGCCACGTGAGGCTTTTTGATCCATGAAGAGTTTGTGAGTTTAAAGATAGAATTGGGTGCATACGCTTTTTTTTTAGCCCAAGAATGGTATCACTTTAAATTAGTAAAACCGATATCCTGGATTCCATTTAGCCTCCATACAAATGACTACGAAATAAGACTCTTTGGCTTATACATAAATTTAACAAATATGCACATTTTCGCATCGAAATTGGCTCCAAAAGGCATAACAGCGTCTTTTACCAATTGACAAAATTTGTTGCATTTAGGCCTATTTTGAGGGTAAAACATGTTACATATTTTTGTCATTATTGAGCAATATTAGAAGAAAAGAACACGTTATGCGCCTGCAATATTCAATTTTTTTTTTGAAAAGCACATAACATTTTAGAAAAGGCAGAATAAAGGGAATATTTATGCCAAAAAAGAAAACGCAATTAACTAGCTTTTCAATTTTCAAGCTTTTTGAAAATATGGAGTTATCAAAAATAAATTTAAGGATTATACCTATTCTTTACCAATCATTTTTATTTCTATAATATTTAAACATTTTTAAGGTGTTTATCTTTGTTACGGAATTTGCTTAAACAGTTTGGATAAGATAGTTACAATTTGCCAATATCTTTATATAATTAATTAATTATTATCAACAAAAAAAGAAATGTTGCATGCTTAATGGAATTTAAAAAGTTTTTTTTTGTGTCTATCAAACATGACAAACAGTATATTTTTTAACAAAGAAAGTAAAAAAAGAACAAAAATCCCCAAAGAACACACAATATAACCCGCCAACTCAATGTTGTTTTTATTTTTTTAGCAAACGCCTTAAGGTATGCAGTAAGTAGTGCAGTTAAGTAAGAACAATGTTCTCACTCTTCAGCAACCAAAAAAAAAAAAAAAAAAAAAATGGTGACACAAACCCAAAACAACAACATCGTTTTCATTTTTGTTCTTGTCCTTCTATGTATGTGTGTGTCTCACAAGCAAACCCAGCACTTTTTTAAATTTTTTTTTAAAGATAAAAGTAACCGGAAGTCACTCCTGGACGAGTTAAAGAAGATTAACACATTTAACAAAAACAAAAAAAAAACAAAAATTATAAAAAATATACATTGCAATCGTATTTTTATTATCTCGTTCTAGTCTTCGTAGTGCTTTCTGGACGATAATACAAAGAAAGCGCAAATTTTTATTTAATATGTATAAGCAAACTAATTTTTACATCAGACAGAGTCTTAATTTTACAAAAACTGAGATCATTGTTTCAAAAGAAACATACATTTTACAAATGGTTTGCTTTTTCAAAACGTTTTGCTAGATTTAACATCATTTAACAGCTTATTATAATGTAATTTAACATTATACAATTATCTTCTTAAAACTATAGATTACAAAATCAATAGAAATTGCTAGAAATAAAGCTAAAATTTGATCAATTTACTGGCCACGCTTTTTTGGATTTTTTTGTCAAATATTTGTTTGGTCTGAACATACCTTATGTAGATAAAAAATAGTTGTATATTTTTCTAACTTAAACAAAATCAATGCAAATTCATAACAGGTGGTCTTATAAGCCCAGCTGATACAATTTTTTAGCTTTATAATTGTTGGATGTCAAAATTTGTTTATTATATTTGTTTACATTTAAGTTGAAATCTTCCAGCAGGCATGAAAAAATTTTAACATAAAATAAATAAATTAAAAACAAAGTGAAAAAAGTTTAAAATAAATTTAAAAAATGTAAAAATGCTTTAATGGCCTCTAAAGATCTTTGACTGAATTCTGCACACAGTTCCAAAGCTTTTAGGGCAAATGGCTTTTTTTTATAACCCACATCAATTCCTTGGCGATAAAGGATCTAAAAGCTTTTAGGCCTTCTTTAAGGGATTATGAGCTATTAAAGCTGCCAGTTCCCATACCTTATGCTCGGAGCCATGTTTAACACACTGATAACCCATTAGAGTTGTAGCGTTCTAAAGTAATCGTTCTGTGGACTGCGTAAATTTGGAAATTTAATGTTTTTTGCATAACAAAAATGAATGAGCACCGAATTTTTATTTTGTATTATGGTGATAAGTGAAAAATAACGTGTAGAAGTTTAGTGAAACTAAACTGTGAAATTTAAGTTGAAAATTATTCAAAGTTGTTATGTTATGAAATAATAAAGACATTTCAAAAAATAAAATTAGCCGGGTGCACTTACTTTACTAGCAGAAACTTGCAACTAGAGAGTGATCGAAAAATTTACAAAATTGTTCTCCCAATATCTCAAAAATAATAAAAAAGTAAATAAACGCTTAACCAGCAAAAAAAAAAGAGAAAGTTACATTATAATTTGATAAGAATTTTTAGTTAATGAACACACCTAATATATTAATATACATATAAATTTTTTTTTAAATCTTCAAATAATTGAAAATAATAAAATTTTATAAAGTCAAAAACACATCTTAAAATTATCTTTTACATGCCAACCAGTTTAGGGATTTAACCCCCCCCCCCCCCAAGATTTAGGTGTTTTTTATTTGATTAAAGGGTACTTTACACT
This sequence comes from Pollenia amentaria, assembly GCA_943735925.1. Classification (NCBI taxonomy): domain Eukaryota; kingdom Metazoa; phylum Arthropoda; class Insecta; order Diptera; family Polleniidae; genus Pollenia; species Pollenia amentaria. The sequence goes on along the minus strand of OX031010.1, from coordinate 171,752,803 downwards.
ATCATACAAGTCTTACGTATTTTGAGGAAAACACAACCCTGCCCTGATAAATTGTTATTATTTTTTTTTAAATTTTAAACAATAATTTTGTCAGAGATGCATTTTCCTCAAAATACGTAAGACTTGTGTGATGGTGTAAAACGGCGTTAAGGGGCAAATTTGGGGGTTCCAATAATAAGAGTAAAATTTATGGGGCATACATTTATATTTAGTGGGGTTTACTATTTATATTTACTATTTTACAGATTGGTTAAGCAAAAATTGCTAGATTCACGTTATACGTGTCTAAAATTCGCTAGATTTCACGGTAGAACAGCTATAGTACGATCTTTGAATATAATAACCAATGCCAGGATTCTTATGCAAATGCATATTTATTGTCGTTGGTCTGAGATCAACATGAACTAAATAACTTGGCGAATCATAAAATCTGAAGTAAAAAGGCATCGATTTGATGGTGCATATTTTTGCATATTTAGCGTTAAATGTATATTTTTGTATATATTGCTGACATTGTATATTTATGTTGCATATATTGATAACAAAACTTGTTTTTTTGTTGCAACTTTGATGATATTGATTTATTGATTTCTTATGGGAAACAATATTTTGCAAAGCTCCTCGCGATTTGCCGCATATTAATAGAAGTATGCTGATTTATTTCTTCCTCCACAGCTGATAACAACCAGGTTTGCAGCGTGGTTGTAAGCAGTTATGTATTATGCTGAACATTTTGACTAATTCAAGGATATGCTGGAAGGATTCACCGTTGGTGATGCTGTTTTATTAAGAACGCAAATTTGTCAAATATAAAAGCTCAAATAAGACATATAAAACTGCGACTATTGTGAAATTAGAAAAATCTAATCCATTGAGAAAGTCAGTTTTTCTTAGTTTCGTGGAATTTAAAAAAAGTAAAATTTGCCAAAGTTGTACATATGTTACAGTATTTGTTTTAACTGTTTATTAATGGTTTTTTTAAACTATATTAAATAAAAATAATCAAAAAACTATAAAAAATATTTTTGGTGAAATTTCAGTAAAATTTTTAAAATTTAGCGATTTTTGCTTCACTTAGATCATGTTATTAGCCCTTAAATTAAAACTGAGTCAAGTTAATTTAATTGAAATTAAATTATTATCTTAACTTTGATATTTAGGAGGATTTTTCAGCCTGGCAGCTCTAATGTTAACCAAATTTTAACCAAATTTTTCTAATCACCAAATTTATACCAAATTCAAAATATCAAGCAAACAATTGGTTGATTTTGCACTTATTACCAAAATGATTATATTGATTACTAAAAACTTTAAAATTTGGAAATTTTTTTTCAATAAATGATATTTTTAATTTTAATTAAAAAACTGATCAAAAAACTTTGCCATTTCAAACATTGTGTTAATTTATTTAATAACAACTACACCGTCCACAGCATCGTCGACAGTAGCGACGACAACAGCAATATCGTCAACAACAGCAACATCGTTAACAACATAAACAACAACATCGTCAACAGCATCATCGACGACAACGTCATTAACAGCAACATCATTTACTACAACACCGTAAACAGCATCATCGACAACAACGTCGTCAACAACAATACCGTCAACAACAATACCGTCAACAACAACATCGCCAACAGTAACAACTACATTCATCATACAAAGCAAACATCTAACAACCTCGCCAGAGACCTCAAAGTATTAAATGTAAATAGTATTTTACAACAACCATAAATAAATTTTTAACGACATAAGATTTCTTCACCTTATCGACCACCAACACCATACAAGGCGTCGGGCGGAAGGAAGATTTAAGGTCGAACGCTTTACAAACAACTATGGGAAAAACACACTGCCTGTAACCTTACCAACAATTTTTAATATGCTTCCAGCTTCTATGATAAACATCCCCAATAAATATAAGAGGAAAAAATTAATTAAAGAACACTTTTTAAATACGCAATGAATAAATATAATGAATTTAACAAATTTACCTTTCTCCTGCAGACAAGCCTATGGCTTCGTGGGTGAGAATTAAGTGAAATATTCAAATATTTAAATTTTGTATCTTTATTCATATCTTAATTTATATCTTTATTAATATATTTTATCAATAAATATGGAAAAAAAAAAAAAAAAATTAAATATTGACAATTCCCAACAACAATTCTACAAGTTTAAATTCTTATATTTTAAATGAAAAAAATCAATTAATATTTTTTGATATTTAATGAATATTTTAATTGAAAATTTATTTCAAAACAACTAAAATATTAATTAAATCAAAATTATATTTTTAATTTTCCAACTAAAAAAATAATTAAATACAAACTTCGTCTGTGCGGCAAGAAATGTCCTTAGTGTAAATTTGGATTGATGTTTTTTAATACAAGAAATTCTCTTGTTGATACATTTCAATAAAACAAGCTCAAGTTATATTCTGTAAAGTCGGATTTTCCACTGCGCGGTGTTAAAATCGAAAAAAAGCAAAAATTGTATGAAAATTCAAATTTTTGACATTAACGCACGCTTGCCGCTCTTATCTAGTTTGAACTGTAATGAATGCCATTTGTTTTCGTTGTGGTTTTAGTAGATAAGAGACCAAACAAATTTCAATAAATCATCCCAATTAAAAATGTTCCTATTTTGCGAAGCACTTATGGTACATTTTAAAAGTAAGCACTACGCAAAAAGACATACACAGATACAGTAAAGTAAGTGAACGAATTCTTAATAAATTAAAAAAAATTTGAAGAACATTCATTTACTACGAATCAGGTTCGTAAGGGAGCATATAAAAGATTAACGGTAACAAAAATTTCAGTGTGCAAATCTGATCGTTACATTCACCAATTTTTATATGCGCTGAATGAAGCGCTTTCTGTTTTAAAAATGCATTGTTTCAAAGAGGGAATTCGCCATATAAAATTCATGTCTTCGATATGGTAAGCGAAACTTTTACGTTTCTCCCTTACAAACCTGCTTCGTTGGAAGCTCCATTTTTTATTGGGATGTTTTTAAATCAAATATGGCATATAATTTCAACGCTTTGATTCAATACTAAACTTTATAATAACATTTCTATATATAGAAAAAATTATTAAATTTCTCCAATCACCAAATTTATTCCAAATTCATAATATCAAGCAAACAATTTGTTGGTTTTGCACCTTTTACCAAAATTTTGAAAAAATATTTTCAATAAACGATATTTTTAATTTTAATTAAAAAAGTGATCAAAAAACTTTGCCATTTCAAACAATGTGTTAATTTATTTAAATAAATATTGACAATTCCCAACAACAATTCTACATGTTTAAAATATTTTATTTTAAACGAAAAAAGTTAATTAAGATTTTTTGTTTTTTAATTAAAATTTCAATTGAAAATTAATTTCAAAACAACTAAAATGTTAATTAAATCAAAATTAAATTTTTAATTTTTTTTTCAACTAAAAAAATAATTGATTTAATTATCACATTAATTAAATTTAAATACCTTTTAACCCATTTTTTTAATTGATAAAACACTTTTTTCTGTATAGAATACATCGAAAACATTCGCATAAATATTCCATAAAGCTCTAGACAAAATTAAAAAAAGTACTAAAAAGTACTCTGGAAAATAGTGTACATTGATGAGAAATCCTATATGGTTTTAAATACAATTTATTAATATTTTATTGAAAAACTTAATAATTATGGCAGAATTACTAAAAGTATTTCAATTTAAAAGGAGGTTTATACTCGTAGAACAAATTTTTTATGGAAAGTTTACCTAATTAACTCTTGTTAAATTTAATAATACCTGTTGAATACGAGGGTTAACTATAAAAAAAAGGAATTTTGTTTTCAATTATGATTTTATCGATGAGAAAATTCATTATATCGAGAATGAATTTTTCAAGTTTTCTAATCAAGTATTTTGAGTCACTTCTTAGAGACACTTTCGTAAGTGTCTTCTTGATTTTCCAAAGACGAAGCTTGTAGAACTAAATTGTAAACCTGATGGAAGATTTAAGTTATAATAAATACATGATGTGAAGGCGATCTTTTTCCGACCATCTGCGATTACACAGAAAAAAATAAAAATTTATTTCAATTAAAAAATTTGTGATTTTGATTAAAAAATTAAGTAAATCTGCACCAGTAAACAAATTAATAGTATCAATTAAACGTTTAATTCACTTGACGAAACGTTTAATTCACATGATTAAACGTTTAATTCACTTGATTAAATTTTTAACTAAAACTGATTTAATTTTTAATTAATGCCTTAATTGGTGAGAAACTTTGGAGAATTTTTTCTTTGTACAAATTCTTGCAGGGTTGTTGTTTTATTAACATCAGAGTTAATTTACATGGAAGTTCACTCGTTCTCGTGTAGAGCAGGTTTTTCCAACTTTTCTAAACAAATATTTCGAGTCACTTCTAAGAGACTCTTTCGTAAGTATCTTCTTAGTATCGTCTGGAAGAACTTAATTGCTTTTCCAAAGGCGAAGCCTCTAGAGTTAAAATGCGAACCAGATGGAATATTATAGTTAAAATCGTTTTGAGATAATATTGGCGATATTTTTTTCAATTTTCGAGATTACAATTGCTTGCAGGGCTGTTGTTTTATTAACATCAGAGTTAATTTACATGAAAATTCACTCGTACTCGTGCGAGTGCTTGTAACATTTTGTGTTCAAATACTCGTAAAAATAACATATAGAACAAGACAACATTTTCATTGTTGTAGCATACTTTGTTTACTATTGAAATTTACATTTAACAAAAACATCATATTTTTCCTCTACAGCATCCCCTTTTTCTTCTTTCTTTATGTTGTTTTTGCGATTTTTTGCTGTTGTAAATATTTTTCTGGTTCATGATTTTCATTTTGTGTTTTGCTTTCTATCAGCATTTACTAAAAGGTACAACGACTAAAATGTTGTAAAAATAACTGGCACATACAACAGCAACAACAGCAAAAGCATCAACAACAACAAGAAAAATCATGTTTATATAACAATTTAAATTGTTCGTTCGTCGTAGGTTTTTCCTGTGTCTTTTATGTAGTTCGACCTTTTTATCATGAAAAGCTAAAGAATTTTCTTTCTATTATTTTAAATAGAGAACTTTGAGAGTGCGTATGTGTATGAGTACTTTTGAACGAATATTTATATGTATGTATGTGTTTGTATTTAAAGTCTTTATTAATGAAACTTTGTGAGGCTTGAATCAAATAACGGGTAACACATTTTTCGGTTTTTAAAGGAGAGTTAAATAAAGCAAACATAAAGCTATGATTTCGATAAACTTTTATTTCATTCTGGACAGCCATTACATCGAAAAACAATGTCATTTTAATGACCACCTGTGGATTGGTTACAGCTGTCGATTTTTTGAGGCAGTTTTCCACCACTTTTTCACTCATTTCGGGCGGTATCTCGGCGATGACTTGACGAATGTTGGTTTGCAAATTTTTTTCCAATGTTACGGAATTATTCGCGTAGATACGGTCTTTGGCGTAGACCCACTCAAAAACTATTTTATTTTTTACTCGTTCTACAAACTTTCTAAGTCAAAATCGATCGTATTGTGTGACTCGTGGCACCGTCTTGTTGAATCTACAAATTCGCTTTATGCGCCACACTTTCACTAACAGAAGCGATAATGCTTCTAGTCTCTTCAAATTTCTGTATATTTTTGCCAACTCCTTGCACAAAAATTCGATTATGACGACCACAATCACCTCGTAATGCTCGAAAAGTGTTCATGTTCAACCACCACTTTTACGTTGTAAGAATTGCACACAGAGAAAAAAAACATGTTTAAATAAGGTCACCTCCAACAAAACTATTTTAAAAGAAAATTTAAATCATTATATGTTTAATTTAACCATATTATTGTCACCGACAACAATATTATTGTTAAATTAGTCCTCCATCGGGAAGCCACAACCATATTATGGTTGCCTCTAAACATGTTATGGTGAAATATGACAATAATTTGATTTTAAATTAACAATAGTATTTTCCTCTTTTCCAAGAGCAACATTCTATGGTAGAAAACCAAACATGCTATTATAAGTGTTAAACATATTTTAGTTATTATTAACCAAAACATGTTCGGAGGCACCCATAATATGATTGTGCCTTCCTGATGGAGGACACATTTTACCATAATAAGGTTGTCGGTGACAATAATATGGTTAACATAACCATAAGATGTTTACAATTTTCTTTAAAAATAGTTTTGTTGGAGGTGACCATATTTAAACATGTTTTTGCTCTGGGTGTGGCTATTTTTATGCGTTCTTTGGTTATTAAACGATCCATATTCGTAAATGGCAAACTTTTCACTAAATAAATGACACTACAGATGACATATCTGTCAGCTGTTAAATATCTGTCATCTGTAGTGCCAGGCCGACGGTTTTAAGAACCACAAAATGAATAACCCTGTACTTGTCTTTTTGGGCTTTTAAATAGTCTTCTATAAAATAATAGAACATCAAAATATGTTTTTTAAAGATATTAAAAAAATGTTAAATTAAATTTGCCTTAAAAAATGGTAAGGAAAACTTTACATACGTTATTCCTAGAAAATAATGTACAGTTTGCATACGTATAAGTAATAAAATACATTATATATTACTTATACGTAAAACACCTAACAAACGTTTACATTATGTTAAATATTTTTTTTTTTTATATATTAAAAAATTATTTAATTTATAAATTATATTCAAAAAGGTCGAATAACTAAAAACTTAATAGAGAATTTTGTTAAATATATATTATTGTGTGTTATCTACAGTTTGTACTTGCAGTTTGGGTATGTAAATTATGTATTATACTCAACTAAGATTCAACTTTATACCATGTAAACAATATTTAACCAAATCTATATAGATTCCCCAATATTTTACACATATTCTAAACTATATATTCAAAAGATTGCGTCACGCTAACAATTGTCTACATATATTTATTTTTGCGAGCACCAGCTTACAAAATATGTAAATAATATTCTACAATACACAAGCTTCAGTTCAGATGTAGAAATTATTTTTTACATCATTTCGGCATTGTTTTCAACCATACAGGCAAAAGTAAACATCGTTTTGCATCATGTAAACAATGGTTTAATTATGCAAAGAAAAGGTTACATCATAAAAAGAATGCATCCAGGATAAGAAGAGTAGAAATACAGATTACGCAATTCCAAAAACAAGGTTGAAATCTTCTGCGCATGACTGACAAATGTCTTCACGCTTAGTAGTGATGTTACGAATATCCATTTTTAATATTCGCAAATACGAATATCTGCGGCAATAGTCGTCGAAAACGAATATCCAATTTGAAATTTAGTGACATACGATATTTTAAATTTGACTGAAAAAATCCCTCATTCTCGTCCATAAAACTAATCAAGAAAAAAACTGGCACACTAGTAAATGAAATTACAAAGTTCGCACCTGAATGCCACTAATGAACATTTTTAAATTTTTATACTAACACTATAACTATTACACAGAAGCCATAACCACCGCGGCCCAAAGGGTCTTATGTGGAGCCGAAGTGTTTAGTGAAGTTTATTAAAGCTACAAATAAAGCAAATTATTCTACACGGTAAGAGATTGTATACTTCACCTGAAGTCATTAAGATAACTCCAAGGAACTGTTTGCATATTTATCAGTGTGACCAGATTTTTAAATTTTTTACGGCTAAATCTTGCACTAGATAAGGCCAGAAAATGTTAAAAATTATTTACACAGAAAAAATTTTTGCCAAAAATTTTTTAATTAAATAATTAATTGGTGAACATTAATTTCTTCATTTATTTTTTTTGTTTGCTTCAATTAATTTTTTTAATCAAAACACAAAAATGTAAATATTTTTGTATAAGTTGTGTATTTTTTTAATTGATGCAATTAATTTTTTAATTGATTAAATTTGTGTGGCATGACTCGAAAATACAAATCCGTTAATTGATATGATCAATTCTTTTGCAGGGGCAAAATTAGTAAAAAATTTAATTGTCTGAACGAATTGTTTAATTAAAGTCGATTTTCTATTTTTTCTGTGTAGGTAAGTGCTGAAATTTTCCAAGATTTTTGCTAACTATTTATTTACAGTATTAAATTTGAGGAACTAATTTTAACAAATTTAGGCGGCCTGCAACACCCCTGATGTAAGCAAAATACAAGCGATTTTATTTCTATGCTTTGCTCTGATTTAACAGATTCTATAAAAAGAAATTTTAGCCCAGTTAATTTCTTAACCAACACATAAAAGCTAATTCACTTTTGCTGGGTTTAATGTGTTGGTTAACTAATGTGAACTTTAACTTTTTTTTGAATAAGAAAGCTAGAATTTCAAAATTATTATTTTTTCAGCAGTTTACAGCACAAATTTGTTTGAGATATTTCGTTGGATTAACATGAAATGCCCAAACATTTACACTATGGAATTTTTATCTTGGGAGCATTTAATTAAATTTTTACAAATTTCAAAGATTCCCTGAATGTTATTTTTTACAAAACAGATAAGACGTTTCTTAAGTTAAAACTAATCCATTTTTATACGGAATTTCTTTTTGAGTGCAACTGCTTGCAGTCAAAATTTAAAAAAGTTTATAAAAATCATAAATAAAGTACCGAAATGCTAAAAGAAAGTTTTGCAGCTAAATCAAAATTTTGAATGTTAATTTAATTGCAAAAATTTTTACACTGATACTCATTATAAAATACTTTTCAATTTCTTTTTTTCTCACTCTTTTTCCGCATTTACTTAGTAATTAACCGACCTATTTCGATGGGTTTTCACTAATTTGAATTTATTTTATTTCTAATTGTTTCTCACAGAGTTAAGTAATGGATACCAAACTGTTTAGCTTTCCACTCCTAATTATTGTATAATAAGCAGAACGAAAAGATTTCTTAAATTTTCCCTAAATGTTAAATGTCAATCAACCGCAGTGAACGCATTTCCTAATTTGTAATGGGATCGGAATTATCTTGATATTTCATTGATCCATTTCAGTTGTCGATAATTTTCGTAGGATTATTAGACAATTGCAGCAAATTATAGTTTATCTAGGAATCATTAAAATCAACTTGAGTAATTTTCAAAAATTCTTTTTATGGCGGCAAAATTTTTGTTTGTTTGTTACCTTACTATAAGAAGATTTTTTTTTTTTTGAGTTAGAGACAAAAGATTTTTTTTTAATAAAAATTATTAAAAAATAATATTTTTGGTTTTGCTTTATGTATTTTTTACACTTTTGTATTTTTTTTTTCTTTTGGAATTTATTTACAAAATGTTCGTAAAATAATCGCCTGAACTTGGCGAATACGAATACGAACACGAATGTTGTAAAATAGGCGAATATTCGGCATTTCGAATACGAATACGAATATTCGTAACATCACTAATCCCTAGTCGCTAATAATTTTTAGCTGGCAAACTCTAGATTGTTAGCTCAGACTTGGCAACCCTTATCACCCAAATCATGCGAATGGCGTAATCTTGTATTCTATTATTCTTGATATGGGTAATCAGAGTTTTCATCAAGTAAACAATGGTATACATATATAAGAAAGAATAGTTTATATTCATGTATAGAATAAAATGTATATGTAATCAATAGTTAAAATATTATTGACAGGAGTTTATTGAGTGTGATTAATAACAATATAAAAGTTTACATAATACAATCAAGTAAAGAATGAATTGCATCAATTTACAATAACTAAACAAATAGTTTACAATAACAAAGTTCGATCAAATTTGATGCAAGACATGGCCAGAGACGCTCAGGCAGCTGCCAAAACACGAAATATGGATTGCCAGGCAGATATCGGAGAATGAACGTTCAACAATATATCCCCTTAAATACACCATCGGAAACACTGCTTCATCCGTGGAGCGGCAACTGGAAGTATGGTACGACTATTATGTCCGCATCCTGTCAATTTCGCAACTGAAAACTGTCTGGTAATGTCACTGTACCCAACATGACATCAGATCCAACATTAGTACAATCTGACCAAACGAAACCCGCTAATGCGATACTTGCACTGAAGATTGCAAAGGTTGCAGAAGTAGACAACAACAAACTGGTTAAGGTTGATCCTCCTCTTAGCGCTGCAATAATCGGACCCATAATCGGGGACTTTTGGACATCCTACTCTCTTCCCGCTGAACTGAGTGAGGCAGTGGTAATTAAACAACACAAGAAAGAAGATTTAACAGAATGCAAAAACGGGAGGGGTATAAGTCATTTAAACATTAGTCATAAGGTATTAGCTAATTTAATCATGCTTAGAATGTTTTTATCATGGAAGCAATATTATATATTGTCTAAACAATAAAGTATTTGATGTAAAGACTGTTCTATTTCATGTAAACAATAGTTCATATTATGTAAAAATTAATTTTTGCCTTTTACGTCAATTAAAAAATTTGTTTACATCATTTTAACAATATTTTGCATTGTGTCAACAGTGCTCTTCATCATGTTACCAATATGTAAACAATAGTGCTGATCATGTAAACAACATTTATTTGGCTTAGATTAAGTAGACATTGAAAATTAACATGATAAAAAGCAATGCTTTCATTTTATTAGTAACAGTTTTTATCATGTAGACATTAGTTAAACTATTTAGACAATAGCTAACGTCATGAAAATAATAGTTTGCTAATAATAGTTTACATAATGTAAATAATAGTTCAGATCATGTGAAAAATAGTTAATGTTATGTAAACAATGTTTTATTTTACATAAACAATATTTTCTTTTATATAAACAATATTTTCCATTATGTAAACAATGATGTGTATCACGTATATAAATAGTTTTAATCGTGTAAATATTAGTTTTTTTCCATCCATTAAATAAATTTTTTTCATAATTTAAACAATATTTTTCATCGTGTAAACAGTAGTCTGTATCATGAAAATCTTTTGTTACCATTAGTTTAAATCATGTAAAAATAAGTAAAACCAATGTAAACAATAGGTAACATTAGTCAAATAATAGCTTTCCTGGTGTAAGCAATAGTCTACATCATGTAAAAAATAGTTTACATCATGTTGGAAATGGTTTTCATAACGCCAAAAATAGTTTACATAATGTAAACATGAGTCAACATCATGTAAAAAATTGTTCACATCATGCAATCAATAGTTAACATTATAAAAAAACAGTTTACATCAAAAAAACTATAATTAACAATATTCAAATAATATTTGATACATACTTCGTAAACAATTGTTTCTTCTGTGTGACAAAGTTTATATCATGTTAAAATAAGTTAAAACCATGTAAACAATAGAAAACATCATGCAAATAATAGTTTATCTGTTGTGAAGAATAGTCTGCATCGTGTAAAAAATAGTTAACATAATGCAAACGTGACTGACCATCATGCCAAAAAAAGTTTACATAGTGTAAACATTAGTCAACATAATGTAAAAAATAGTTTACCTCATGTAAACAATAGTTAGTATTATAAAAACAATGGTTTACATCATAAAAACTTTAATTTACAGTATACAAATTATATTTTATACATACGTAGTAAGTACTTGGTTACTCTGTTTGATAAGAACTATAATACTATTTCAATTACGTTCGTATAATAAAAATATTTTTCCCAATTTAAAAATGTAATCATTGTTACCCATAAGACAAAAAATTTTCTATTTCAAATACACATTCTACGAAAAATATAAAGCAACAATATCCAAGAATACAATCTAAAATCCTCATAACTACCGCCCACTCTGTGAGTAGTTACAGTCATAATCATTCACTCGTTTTTAATTAACTGCATTTTTATATTTTTTTGCTACAACCTCTTTCTGATTGAGTTCGTTCGTTCGTTTTAACTGTGGGCTGTTTTCTATTCATAGCAAAGAAAACGAAGAAAAAAATTAATTTGAATAAAAATAAAAACAGAATTCATACAAAAATAAAAGAAAAGATAAAAATGTTGGCCATAAAATAAAAACTACTAACTGCTTTAGTGGTAACTGGTTCCTATGCGACTTTTTTTTATTACAGTTTTAGCCGGAGGCAAATTAATTCTGGTTATAAGAAATTGAACAACATACAAAGAATCATATTTTGTTGATGTTTTTTTTTTTTTTGGAAAAAATCTAAAATGAATGAAAAGATGAATGGAAAAAATAATAATTCATATTTCAACAAAACTGTAAATTTTGTTCCTTTTTTCCTCTTAAGGCAGTAAAAATAATCAAAAAATACATTTTCTTTTTTTTTTATATTTTTACTATGATGAAAAGAGAAATTCCAATAATAACGTTTTCATGTTTCATTTAAATTTAGAATGTACTTGTTTCAAAGTACATCAGTGTTTGTAAGAAATATGGGTAGATATTGAAAATGTAAAAGGGTTTTACTATCTCCATTCACTTAAACATATTAGTATTGTATATAGAGAACCAGGATAGCAACCAAACAAAAGCATTTTGTGTTACATGTATTACGACATACCCACATTTACCCCTAGAGATGTTGGGAAAAAGTGTTCCCAATGGTGTTGTTAAAACTACTAGTTTACTAGTTGATTACAGACTATTAACACACACACACACACACACACACACACACACACACACACACACACACACACACACACACACACACACACACACATACACACACACATCCAACTACATAAATAAATATTCCTGTGCATTTCTGTATACATTTTCATATAGACTGGTATTAAATTGTTATCAAATTGGTATTGGAGTTCCAAAAAAATAATTTCAAAAGAACTATTTCTTTTATACCTTTTTTGTAAAACTTAACAAAGTAAAAGTAAACAAAAAATGGAACTCTAGAATTGTTTACTTAATATGTTTACAAAGAAATTTTTAATACACAAAAATGCAAATAAATTGCACTCGGTTCAAAAAGAAAATAATTTAGATTACGTAATTAATATTTTACAATATGTAAAAATAGTTAAAAATGTATACACAATAGTTTTTACTTTGTAAACAATTATAGAAACACAAAGAAAACAATAGTTTACACGGTCAAGGAAATATTTAACAAAGACTGGAACTCTAGAATTGTTTACTTAATAGGTTCACAAAGATATTTTTAATACACAAAAAAGCAAATAAATTGCTCTGGATTCAAAAAGAAAATAATTTACATTACGTAATTAATATTTTGCAATATGTAAAAACAGTTAAAAATGTATACACAATAGTTTTTACTTTGTAAACAATTATAAACACATACAGAAAACAATAGTTTACACCATAAAGGAAATAGTTTGCATTAAACAGTTAATTAAACTTTCTTTACTCCTTGTAATCAATAGTTTGTTTTACAACATCTTTTGTATACAGTCGAACTTCTATGACTCGAATCACCATTATCCCAAAAAAAACTTCGACTTTGGGCTGAAGAAATATTTTTTGTTGAAAAAAATTGAAAACTAATAACACTATGCTAGTTGAAAAAACAGACAAGCCGGGCACATGGCGTTTTAACATAACTCGGGTACGCTGACCCAAGTGGTGCCCACGGTTTTTTCAGATTGACTCCGGTTTTCGAGATATACCGTTATTTAAGAAATGGAGGAGGTTGCACAACATATGTTCGCGTAACTCAAAAATGCTTTAGCCTATTGAAAAAACTTAAAAAAACGAAATTCCGCAATAAAATTTCCTTTAAGAAAAGTAAAACCTCTTTCTAATATCCGTAGTCGTTTTAGAAACATAATTTTTTTTTTTGAAAAAAAAATAATTTTTTTTATCAAAATTTCGAAATTTTTGTTTTTTAAAAATTCATAAAAAATTAAAAAATGCAGCTATGCTTCTAATTTTTTGCAGACATATAAAAAACATATAGGAAGTTGCAAACAAAACAAGCCATAAATGATTAAAATCTGTTAGCAACTTTTGATTTTATTCACAAAAGTCGGCAAATTTTAATAATTTAAGAATTTCATAAAACGCCCCCTAAGGGATGATAATAAACGGAAAGTATAATTTGAGAAAATGTTAAGACCAAAAAAATAATGGAGGTCATTCATACATTTTATCCCCCTAGGGGCGACTCCTGGGCATTTATAGGACTTTTTCTCCAATATATTTCTAGTCGGCATTGAACATTTTGTATGGAAGCCCCCTTAAGGAATGGAGATAGCGGGTGGGTATGTTAGAAATAAGTGATTGAGATGAAAAATAAAGTGGGGTTGGTCATACATCTGACCCATCTAGGGGCATCCTAGGTACGTCAGGGGCCAAATTTAAGAATTTCATTAAACGGCCATATTTGTATGGGAGCCCCCCTAAGGGGTGGAGATATATGGCAACTATGTTTTAAGAAAATGTTAAGAACAAAAAACATTGGAGGTCGGTCATACATTTTATCCCCCTAGGAGTGTATCCTAGGCCTTAGAAACAAATGATGGGAATGAAAAATAAAGTTGCGCTGGTCATACATTTGGCCCGTCTAGGGGCCGAATTATGTTAAAACGCCAGGTGCCCAGCTTGTCACGAAAAAAAAGTGTAAATTTCATGCACAGTGTTATTAAACGTTTCATAAATTGAACGCGTTGTTCAATGCCTTTTCTCTTAATTAATCAAGCATACCCCAGGCGAATTAATACAGGTGACCTTATCAAGAAAAAGCCTTTAATATTGCTCCCTATATAGGCATATTTGATTACATCGAGTTATAGAAGTTATAGAAAAACTTAAAAGTTGTGGAAGTTGAAGTTACAGAAGGAGAATTGTAAGAAGAGTTTACCATCTTAACGCTGCTGCTAATCGAAATTTTTCGAGGTAAAGTAAATTCGAGTTGCCGAAGTTCGAGCTATAGAAGTTGCACTGTATGTATATTCATATGCCTTTGTTTGTTTGTTTTTTGTTTCCTATAGACTGTTGAACTACTAAACCGGTTTTTAAAATATTTTCCTGATTACCCGGCGCACATAGGAGTTTTTTTTTTTTTTGCCAATCTAGCCGGACATAAGGCAAAAAATTAAATTTAAGAAATGTAAAAATTTAAGTATGCAGTAAACCCCTGCACGAATGCATTTGTTTCTTGTACACAGTTGTCAACACCAAATTATTGTTGTGTAAACTACTGTAATTTTTTTTTTAAATCAGCTCGAATGATCCATTATGAAAAACCAAATCAATGTTAAAACAGTAGTTCGTTTCAAACAAATCAGTGTAAAGCAGTTGTTGGTTTTAAATAAACCAACTCCATCCATAATTTGATTTGAACGAAAAAACAACACACAACAATTGTGTGTCTATAATACAGTTATGTACGGTAAACTTTTCAGTTCACAGTGTGTGATCTTGATGTTTATTGCCGATTGTTTCTCAGATTTTGATCGTTGTATGTATTATTTTTATATAAATTTTGCAACTAATAGAATTACCTTTTAATTTTTTTTTTTTTACTTTTAATTAAATATTTGATAATATGTTTTGGTAATAATAAAATAATTTAAAAACTTAACTTAAATATTCTATAAAAATATTTTTCATCTTTAATTGTTTTTTGCTTCATACAAATCTAGCTAGTCATACCTAATAATTGAAAAAAAAACAAGATAATTCATACTTATCACCTTTTTTGCTACAGTTCTTTCGTGTGATTCGTGTGAATTGGTTTAGTTAGTGTGATTTGTTTTGCTTTGTTGCTGTTTGGTGTAAATTCCGTACTCTTTACACTTCGTATTTGGTCGTTTATAACACACTAATTACAATTAATTTTCAATTGTGTGTTTTTATTTATTTTTTGTTATATGTGTTTTTCACAACAAATCATTTGATTCGTTAGCAAAGAGTGAGCGACAATCAGTATTTAAAAGCAAACGAATGTCTTGAAACGGCTTTTAAATGCATTTGTGCAGAGGCTTAGTATGCAGCTCGACAGCTGCGTTCGGAACCGATGAAAACATATTTGTTTATTGATAGAAAGTATATTTTGATAGTTTTTTGGCCTTTAAGATACAGAAAACTCCCATTCCGTTCATGAAAACAAAAATGGTTTCATTCCGCAAAGTTTTTTCGTAGTTTTCTAAAGCACCAAAATACGGAATGAATTCCGTTACCAAACGGAATTGTGCTCTGTGACATGACTGAATATTAGAGTATCCAATTATTGGCTTTTGGTTTTGTTCGAGTAAGGAATTAATTGATTTTTAAATTTTATTTTGCTCAATCAATCGAATAAGAGTTTTAATATGTTCGAATAACTCGAATAATTCAAATAATTTCCTCCAATGGGACAAACATACATGTCTATTTGATTTGATACTTTTATTATATTAATAAACAGAAAAAAACCATAAAATAAAAACATAGTTAAACAATAAAATAACAATTGATTTTAGCTGCGTATACACTTCTAAAACTTTTAAATTAAATAAATAATTAAAAAAGCAAAAACCCTGCTGCAAATCATAAAGTTTTTAAAACGCTAAAAAGACCAAAACAAGATAAAGGAAATAACAGCCCAATTATGAATAAATATTCCCCGGGAGTTTTTTCCCATTTTTACATATGAATTTAGATAGGAAAAATGGGAGAAGGGAGAAAACTCCCAGGGAATTTTTATTCATAATTGGGTTGAAAATAAAAATAAACTATAAACAAAGTAATCACTTCTTCGGTTGAGCAGATAATGAAATTATCTGAAAACCATAGTTAAATTCATGCATTAGGTTAAGCAGCAGTAGGGGTCCATTAATTTTATTTCAGTGCATAATTTGCAATTATGTCCTGCCTGCTAAACTTAAGTAATACGGGAATTGAATATAGGCTGTCAGCTTATATTTTTATAAATTATATTTTTCATTATTTATTTTGTTTTAGATTTTTTTGTCGGGATTTTTTATAAACTTTTTTAACAGGATCTTTTTTAAAGTTTTTTCGATTTAAATTTCACTCATATGAATTCGTTTTACGTATGGAATAAGACATTGATCGTTTATTATATATTTTGTCTCACACAAACCCACATCTAAAAAGAGACTAAAGTATTTTCAGAAGTACATGTAACACAATAAATACAGAATATAACGACATGTTATTTAGTCGTGAGGTGATTAATTAGTTAGCAATCTAAAAAAAAAGTATTTTTATATTAAAAAAGTGTCATTTTCTAAGAAATTAATTTTAATCGATTAATTGACATAAATTGTTGGAGTTATTTGTTATTTGAAATTGGCTATTTTAATTATTCGATCAAATAATGGCGAAAAATTTCTTCGATTATTCGAACAACGATTAATTGAGAAGATACTCTACTGAATATATTTTCTTGTGGCTAAACGGATAAAGATTTTACATTCAGCCCAATTATGAATAAAAATTCGCTTGGAGTTTTTTCCCTTTTCCCATTTCTACAATTGAATTAACATAGGAAAAATGGGAGAAGGGAGAAAACTCCCGGGGAGTTTTTCTTTCATAATTGGGTTGATTGATTTTGTGAGTGAAAGACTATAATTACAGCCCCATAAAATTGTTTTTAGTAAAATTTTATTTTCATTTTTATGGTAAAAAATTTCGCACGAAATGGAAAAAAACGATTTTTTTTTCACTTTTTTGTAGAAAAAAATTAAGATGTTTTTGAAAGTGAAGGTAGTCGCTAGCCTGGGTTGGAGAAGAGGGCGTTGATAGTATAAATTTCTATATATCTGAAGAAGGATGTTCGTAAAGGCATGCAGACTTTGAACAAATATCTTGGATATTCAAAAATTTATGTATATATGTGTCGTACATTGTAACAGTGAATTATCTCCTTGTAATTAAATTTCGAGAAAACGAGCTTTTTAAAAATCATTGTGTAGGAAAAAAAACAATTTTTTTTCAGTGTTTTTTCATTATTTCTTGTTCAATACAAACCAAAGTTATAATAATTTGTAGAATCTGATAGTGATTAACTTAAACAAATTTAATAAACGAACTTAAAGTTTTTTTTCTGGAGTTACTGTTAAAGTGATAAGTTGCTTCAGTCGTATGTAATTTCATCATTAGATGAACGTTCCTCGGCATTACGTGTACTTAAACGAGTTGGTATATCTGTGGGAAGATTTTTGTAATAATTGTGGTAAACCGGTGGGATGTAGGGTAGAAGGTCACGCATATCTTTCTTTTTTCGTAAGTGACTGGTGTCCTTGACGAATAGAGTGGGTCTTGTTGAATATTGTACAAGTGAGCATGTCGTCCTTGCTTTTTTTTACATAAATCTACTTTGTACAGTCAAAATTTTAAATTTTTTTGCCAGCTTTCTCTCTCCCGTTTTAGTAAAATATTATCTTCCACTGTTACCAAATAACTTCCTTTTATTAACTGTCCAGTTTTCAATGTGAAAGGAACGTTTTTTAGATGTAGATGGTCCAGGTTCAATTTGAAGATTTGGTTGGTTATTATCTAAAAAAACAACAAAACAAAAAACGTAATATTAAATTTTGAGGTTAGAAACACAACAGATTCATACAAACCTACCAGAATCTGATTCAGAATAGTTTTCTTCGGAAGACGGCTGATATTCCGATCTGGAATCACTAAAATCCTCCAAATTTATGGAAACAAGCTTTTTAATACTTATTTAGGATATTTTTTTATAAATATTACTGCACAATAGATGACCACCTGTCAAACATTAGTCACAATAAGAGTGAATCAACTCCGGACTTACTTCACTATTACACAGACATGTGACTTACTTCACTCTTATAGTGAATATTTTGCAGTTTTACTTCTGTGAGTAAACAAGTAACGCCATCTATGGGGTTTTGGTGCAAATATTGCAGTTGCTTCACTGTTACTACGAAAGATATGACTAAATGTGATACTATTCTACAAAAATATGTATTTATTAAAAATATGGAGTTACACCATTTTTACAATAAACGACACATATAGGAACAGAAACAGTAAAAGTATTAAAATTTTGAACAAATATTCCGGTCATCGATATACAACATCTGTCAAAAAGTGAGCCTAACTGGAAAAGTGTGTGTGGAAACTTCCGAACATGGACAGTATGTATTTTTATTTATCTGAAGAAGGATAACACTAAAAGTATCTGAGTTTGGTACAAATTGCCATTTACTATTTAAGAATGCATATAAATTCGCATATTTTAACGTAATCATTTTTATTTTCTCCGTTTTCTTCTGGTTGACTTTCGTTTTCCTTAAAACCTTTTTTTTTACATACTTCCAACTTAATTCCTTTACATTTCTGCCTAGACAAGATAATGATTGCATGTTCGCTTCAAAAAAAAAAAAAACTAACGCAGGAAGCGCGTAACAGAAATTGTGAACATGGTGACTTGGTATTTAATGTAACCTTGATGATAAAACAATATGTGTGCATGTATGCGTGTTTGTGTATGGAAAGGTGTATAGTTGTTAATATAAATTTAAATGAATGAACGCACAAGAAATAAACAAAGGATTTTGTTTTTAATGTGCAGGGCACAAATATTCATATTCCCTTCACCCACCAGCAAACTCAGTGTATAATGAAAATGTTGCCTGGCATATAAAAAGCGTTATAAATTTAAATTAAAATTATTTTTATTTTTTGCTACCTCTTTTGCTTTTACGAGTATTAAGAATGGGTGAAAGCAAACGCGAATTAAAATAGATGGTTGATGGCGAATCGAACCAGGCTGAAACGAATCTATTGTGCAGTAAATTGAAATTGGTATAAATTAAATTTGAGTTTTTGGATAAAAAATTGTAACTATAAATAATGCCATTAAACTAATTTCACTCTACGCTGTAACGGCAACACGGTATAATTTTAATTAGGCCTAAAAAAAGAATTTTCATATAAAGCTTAAGCTTATTAAAAAATAATATTATGTTAAGATTTTGCAAAGCTTAATCAAGGACTTTTAATGATGGTTCACACGCTTCAATTTTCGCTGCTCAATTTCTTGCTAACTCCCTTTTAAAGTTGTCGATATGGTCACACGCAGCAATAATTTCATTTTCCGATTATAAACTATAAAATATTTGCTTAGAAACACTTGAGTTTAATGGTGAAAGGGTGAAGGCGATTAGGAACAGCGTACTTCGTTTCATGTACAAAAATGTACTTCATTATTGGGATAAAGCTGAAGAAAGAGAGAAGGCATACAAAATATTTAAATTGTAAAACAAAATTTTCATTGTATGAACACGAATGTTGTTTTAAAAGAAAACTAAAGTAAGTTTCTGCAGCAAATATAACAAAATGTGGACGAGGACACATGCCTGAAAACAACAACAAATCGTCAGCTCATTATTGATTTTCCGCATATGCCAAAAAAGTATTAATGAAAAAAAGCGACATTGAAGGTTTACATGAAGTTTTCTGAAAATATACTCGATAGAATTTATTTGTATTCTCACCACTGCTTCTGGCATATGTTTTGAAGAAACATGTAAATTATTGTGAGCGTTCATGAACGAACTGATAAGTTTTATTGAAAGTGAAAATTATTGTTTTGTGCCGCATACGCCAGTTTTCTAAATTTATTTCTAAAAAGCAGATTTTTGTGCTGCTAACGTATACATTATGCTGTGTATTGAGTTGTTGACATTTTATTTTGCTGTTGCTTTTACTACTTTTTTTCTTACGGCAATGAAGCGAAGCAAGAGTAAAATTAATTTTCTTGTTGCCATTTTAGTTTACTTTCGCTTTAACTACTTCACGTAAAGAAAAAACATGGTTGACACAATCACAATCGCAAACTATCATTAATGTTTGTGGCTATGATTGTGTCAAACACGTCTTCAGTAACAATATATGTTCAGACATGTTTATAGCTAATTATTGTCTCAAAAATATTATTATGTTTAGAAGAAAAACACAAATGATCTTCCTAACCATGTATTTATTTTTCCCAATACCATGCAAAATGTCTATTTGAACAATAAAACCAATAAAAAAACAATTTCAAAAATTTCATGTTTTAATAAAATTACAACATACATATATATACAGCTTAGCATATAATAATAAATAAAATGCAATACATACATTTATATATGTATATATGTATAGTATATACTAATAGCTTTACCTGTTTCAATAAACGTATGATAATTAATTTTGCAATCATGCAACCCCTTTTTCTCCCGAAAAACTTTTAATTATTTTGTAGTCATTCATGTTTCCCGATTAACTGACTCTCGCAGACTGAAAATGATGTGGAAGAAGATTTTATTTGCATTTTAAAAAGACACTGTTTGTTTTGACAATAAATGTTTGCTCATTTAGAGAATGTGTTTTAAAGCGAACAAAAATGATAGTATCAAACATATCTTTTGTGTACAGCTAATATTATGATTTTATAGTTGTATAGTTGAAAATATATACATTATAGTAGCAAATATTTCACCTAATTTAATATGTTTAGCTAGATCATGGTAACTTTTTAGGTGTAAAACACCATATAATATTATTATAGTGAATTAAAAAATGTTAAGGGGAAACAATATTTTTTCAAGTTAAATAAGGATTACAATAAGTTTATTACGGTAAACATATTAGGCAAATATGAATAAAAATGGTCGCAGTGACCATTCATTAATCATGTTTTTTCTCTGCGTGTTGTTTTTCTTACTGAGGCACAGCAAGAGTGAAACTAATTTTGTACGTTTTTGTATGAGGAATTTGCAGCATTCGCCAAACAGCGGAGTGTAAAGCAAAACCGTACTTAATAAACTTTAAAGTAGTTAAGTTGGAGCAAAAGTAATGCTTAATATCTCAGAAACCAAAAAAAAAATTTTGTGAAAAAGGTTTTGAATTCAGAAAGTGGGTATTAAATATATATATACCCCATACCTAACTTATTTTTTTTAAAAACGGTCTGTAGGTCAAACCAATATTCAGCTGACGAAATGTATTCGCAGCAAATCACAGAGAAAAAGTAAAACATAACAAGTAAGAAAGTATAGCCGGTCAAGCCCGACCATATGAAACCCTTCAACAAAGCATTAAAAACTAATTATCGAGAGTGTACCCTATTTGACACCCATGGGTAATCGTGGATCCGCCAGAACCAAATTATCTTATGAGGTTAAGATTCATGTAAAAGTTCTTTGTGCCGAATAATATTTAAAGTTGTTTTAGGATCTGGGTTAATATGGGTTCTATGGTTAATTATGGATCTACCAGCACAACATTTTGTCATGACAGAGTACTTATTGTAGAAGTTATTTTCGTCAATATGTATGTCAATACATACCAACATTTACAAGGAAGTTATGCCATTAGAAGCAATTTTTGGTAGTAGTATTTTTATGGGAGCTGTGGTCATATATGAACTGATTCCAATAGGATTGGGTACGATGTTTTAGATTGCAATCAAATAATTCTGCAAAATTACTACCTGTACTCATAGCTGCCAGATTGGACGATTTATCGCCATTTTGACGATTCTTATGTGATTTTTCAAATAACGTATTTGTTAAAACTTACAAATATTTTTAATATATTTTCATATTTTATTTCAGCTTCTTTGACAATTTGATTCATTTGCATTATTTGATTGGCAGCAATTTTCATGTCTTAGCAGTTCATCATATAAAATACGATTTTTTTTTAGCACGATGCATAGTTTAAAGACTTCTATTCTATAGATCGGTTAGTTCTTTATTGCAGACATTTTACAGCTACTATCTTTGGTCTGGGTTTACATTATAAGACTTTTCGTTCAGAAAGTCTGATTTTATTGGTGTTTACCAGACTTCAATAGTAAGTTACTTCAATAATAAGTGTCTAACGGAAAATTTTTATTTAATTTCAACATAGGCAGAATATATTAAAATTTAATTAGCAAAGGAAACTAAAAATAACACATAATTTTCAATACTTGTTAAAAGTTAGTGGGGTTTTCCAATTACGATTTTTGTGACGCTTTAGCTTAGTCGATTTGACGATTTTTTCCTCAAAATTTGTCGATTTTCGATTAATTTTATCTGGCAGCTATGCCTGTACTTTGCAAACAAAGTTTGCACGGGCAGCCAGCCAGCCTGCCAGCTAGCCGGACGGAGGGACATCGACTCAAAGTGATTCTGAGTCGAGCGGTATACTTAAAGTTGGGTCTAGGACCAATATTTTAAGGCGGTACTTACAAACATCACCATTAACGCATAATACCCTCTCCACTATTGTGGTGTGGGTATAAAAATTTACCTGCAGCCAAGCTTTTCATTCTCTCTTGTCTAAATATAAAAAGTTGAAGTGTGTGAATCGGCACTTTGTTGTTGTTACCTAGTGTCAGTTTAATTTTGATTATCTTCTTTAATGCTGTAGCGTATTAACAACCAAGAAGAAAATCTCATTATGACAGCAACAACAAAAAAATATGTGATTGTAATTATGAAAAACGTTTATTTAAATTAAAAATAACAAAAATGACTTTAAAACTATGAAAAGGAGAAAATGATTCATTCATTCATGTCGTAATAAAATATTTAGATGATAAAAAAAATTTTGCTCAAAAAGTTTTATTGAATAAACTACAACAATGTAAGACTGACAATTATTAATAATTATCTTTGAGAAAGAAAATGCAACATTCAAGGGACATTCTAAATAAAAACGTACGAGAAAATTCAGAGAAGAAGGACTGTAAAATATTAAAGGTACTTATAGCAGATGTTAAAATCTCAAAAGAATAAAAGCATTTTAGATTTTATGGAAGAATAGTTTTTGCCTGTTTAAAACTGATTAAATAAAAACAATAAGGCTTTTGGAAATGAGGATGTTTTATGTGGGAAAGATGTATGGGGTTTTCATTTCTTATTGCCCTGTTTTACAAAGAATGGATTGCAATTGTTTGTGTAAATGTCTTTCTATCGCTGAATTTAAAAACGCTATACGCCGAAGAATTCCGCAAGGCGTAGACAAAGTTCCTATCGCTCCTAATTAAAATCGACTTTTTAAATTTCCTTAGCATTCTTAAGGGAGGGAGTCTATTATCTATGCGACTGACATTTTTTTATTATCACCACAGTTTTGAGTATCTATACGGTTTAAAAAGTAACTTAGTTTCTAGTCAAATTTGGATACAGGAACCAAATTTTACTAGCAATCTCTTCCACAGCACCCAAAACCTCCTAGGCAAAGAGGCGGGGAATGTATAAGGCTTTATAGTTAATTGGATTTAAACATAGAATGTGGATGATAAGAGAAATGACTCGTTGCTATCATTCTTGCTGAGTGATAACTCCAACAAGTAAGAAAGTATAGTCAGTGAAGCCAATATATCAAAATAGACTTGTCGCAAAAAAGAAATTTGTTATTATTGAAAATTATTCCTTGGGGCCTCGAAAACAATAGTTGTTCTACGACTTTTTCATATTTGGCCTATCCGAAAATTAGCCGTTATTTTTTATTGTTGTTGAAGAAAATCGCCAATTAGACCCTCCAAACCTCAAAATATGACTTAACAATGTTCTGCAATTTTGTTTAAAACGGTTGTTTCATTAAATATTTTAAACATACCAACCTCGAAAAATTTCAAATAATGGAAAATTCGTATAGATTTACAAGCCTCCCAGAAAGGTTTTACTTATGAAAATGCGGTAAAAATTTGGAAACTAGAGGCAAAAGTATATAAATATAACCTAAAAATCCAATAATAAAAAAAAATTAAAACATTTTAATTTATTAGCATGTACAGGTAACGCTCAATTTACGCGGTCCGAAGAAAGCACGTGTAAATCCAATTAGCTTAAAAAAGGTTCAGTACTGGTATAAATTTCGTTTAATTGATCAGAAATTTAACACATCGCGTAAATCAAAACATGAGATTAATACAAAATTTCATTTTGGGGCCTTAAAGCCGTGTTAAATCAATAACACATAAAATTATATATTTTTATACCCTTCACCAAAGGTAAAAGGGTATATATAATTTTCTCATTCCGTTTGTAATTTCTACAATTTTGATCTTAGACCCTACAAAGTTTATATATTCTGGCTCCTTATGAGAAGTTCAAATCCAGTTGTCCGTATGTCCGTACGTCTGTTGAAATGGGTTTCCCCTGATAGGCGGCATGAAATAACTCCCCACGAAATAAGTCCCCAAAAAAATTATGAAATAAATCCCCAATTTTTGGGAACTTATTTCATATGAAATAAATCCCCAATTCTTAAAATGAAATAAATCCCTAATGAAATGAAATAACTCCCAAAATGAAAATGAAATAAGACCCCAATAATTAGGGACTTATTTCATATGAAATAAATCCCCAATTCCAGAAATGAAATAAGTCCCCAATATAATACATATTGTTCAGTTTTGGTTTTAAAATTTGCGCGATAGATAGCATGGTTAAGATTTCGGCCTGGCGCAAAGACTTTTTCCTCTATGGTATAACAAACACCGGCTTCGCTAACTAAAGCTTTTCTGCATAGCTGGCCTTCGGTCGGGCGCAAGAATTTTATCCTCTATGGTATTCCAAACATCGGCTTCTCTAACTAAAGCTTTTCGGTTTAGCCGGCCTTCGGCCGGTCGCAGGAATTTTTTCCTGTATGGTATAACAAACACCGACTTGTCTAACTAAAGCTTTTCTGCATATCCGGCCTTTGACCGGGCGAAAGGATTTTCTCCTCTATAATATAACAAACACCGATTTCGCTAACTAAAGCTTTTCTGCATAGCCGGTCTTCGGTCGGGCACAAGGCCAAATTAAGGAGCATTAGGTAGCGAAGCCGGTGTTTGTTATACTATAAAGGAAAAAAATACTTGCGTCCGTACAAACGCCGCCTAAACAGAAAAGCTTTAGTTATCGAAGCCGATGTTTGGAATACCATAGAGCATAAAATCCTTGCGCCCGGCCGAAGGCCGTCTATACAGAAAAGCTTTAATTAGCGATTCGGGATTCTTATATTCGGGATTTTCGAATTCAAAATTATAAAGTTCGAGACTTAGAGATTCCGATTTCCGAATTTCGGGACTTAAAAATAATCCCAATTTTTTTAGGATTCTGAAATTATAGTTTTTGATACTTAGTCCCTTTTTTATGTATGGTAAACGTATGCAGTGAATATAACAAAACACAATTTGCCATCATTATGACTTTTAAAATATGTAATTTAAAAATTAAATAAGTCCCCAAAATATTTTTAGAGACTTATTTCATTTCAGATTTTTGGGGACTTATTTCATATGAAATAACTCCCCAATATAAAACTGAAATAAGTCCCCAAAAAAATTAAAAAAAAATCCCCCAAAAACGTTGTTGTTGCCTTTCATATATTTTTTGGGGAGTTATTTCATTCCCGTTTTGGGGACTTATTTCGTGGGGGGTTATTTCATGCCGCCCCCTGATATGATAGGGACTTGGTTGCTATATATTTATGTCAGATATGCTTATTATAATTTTGCTATTGAAATTTAGCCAGATCGGTATATAAATGGGTGAGATTTGAGTAAAAAAACACGACTACCTCTAATTTTTCCCATAAATCCGATGTTGTTGTTGTTTTTATTCCTTTTTCCTGCGAATCTGGAGAACGGAAAGATCCAGGGCTTTCAAATTTGGTACAAACATCTTGGTTATCAATACACCAACTCTATAAAGTGGATGTGGCACTTCCCATACAAAGACACTATACATTTCTGTATATCTGGAGAACAAAACGATCTAAAGTTCCCAAATAAGGTGGTACCTCCCATACAAAGAAATTATTTAAAATACTCAAAATTTTAAATTTTAGGGCTCTAGTATGACCTATGGACACGTTTTATGTATCAAAATATCAGAAATTTTTAGCAGAATATATCTATATCCTTAAAAGTCTGAATTTTTTTTCCAGAAATGGAAGAGTTATTCCCAAAATATATAGTTATAAAGTTAAATAACAAAAAAATATGTTGGCTTAATAATTTAGGGGTACAGGAAATAATGGATTGGAAAGTTTGAAAGAGTCGAATCGGTAATTGGGTCCTGGATATAAAGATGAAGTCGATGCTTCTACAACTAGGTTGGGAGGGCAGAACGGAGACGAACATCTGTCCCTAAAACGTGTTTAATGTGGTCGTAGTTGGTGTTGTGTTTTCTTATATCCGGTATTTTTTTGGTTCCTGTAGTTGTTTTTCCGTTCGGATACGCTGTTAGCGGGAAGAGTTGGAACCACCTGAGAGCCACACATGAGCTAGTTGGAAACCTTGCTGACAAACCGTTCCGTAGCATAAATTTTTTTTAACATACCCATTTCCGGTAACCAAAAATCTTCCCGAGTCCAAGTTTTATAATCTATCTATCGGTTAAAAAATGGTTAGTTATTAGCAAAATACTCAAAAAATGGGCTAGAAAGCATACAAATTTTTATAAAAACTAACCTCCATATTCATAAAAACTATTTTTGATTAATGAAAGGTTTTTTAAACAAATTTTCATAGAAAATTCGTTTCATAAACCTGCTATAAACCTAAAATATTTTTTATGAATATGAGGGTAAAATTTAGAGCTGTTATATGACCTAATATATCAAACGAAAACAGTTAAGTAGGTCTAAAACCGTAACAAATAATGCTATCATAACAAAGTTTGATACGTGACAGTTTTATCGGACTAAAAATCGTACTGTAAAATTTCGTGAATATTGGTCCATAATTTACCATAGGCGGCATATAAAACCTGCTCTCGGAAAACAGTTTAGTATGTTAAAAAACGTAATAAATAATGCTTTTGTAGTACAATTTGGTACGTCAAAGATTTCCTGAAGCTCGGTTCCTAATTTACCATATAATGTCCAATATTATGCTCATTCTGCGAAATTATATAAATACGCCTAAAACCGTAGCAGATATAGATATTGTGCTTAAATTTGGTCCAATTTTCGTTCATATGGCCAGAAATAATATCATGCAAATTTCTGATTATTAGTACTTATTTACCTTAGATCCCATATAAAGCAGCCTTCTGAAAAGCGCTTTTAACCCTTAAACAAATTTTACTCCTGTATTGAAATTTGTTCCATTTAGATTTTTAATAACAGAAATCACTCTACAGGGTTTCGTGATGATTAGTCCATAATTTACCATGGGTATAATATAAATTCCCCTCCTGAAAATCCTTTTAGTTCGGCATAAACTGTTGCGAATCATGTTATGTTATTCAAGTTAGTTCAAATTGCTAGAAATAAAAGCATAACACCTGTAGGATTGTCCCCCAATTGGTTAAAACCGGAACCAATTTTTATACTGACGTCCGTTTTTATAAAGATTAATTAATCATTTATAGCTCTCATATATTCTAACTGTCGGCGGAGGGTATCAAAGATTCGGCACAGCCGAATGTAGCACTCTAACTTGTTTTTAATAATTTTATTTTAAATTTTTTTTTTATAAAAGGGTACCTATTTCTTTATAATGATACTAGCTGTACCCGCTGAACTTCGTTCCACCTAACATTGATTTTATTATAATTCTTCACAAGCTGTTATGAATTCCAATCATCCCTACAACTCCAAATCATTGAAATAGGCGATATTGGCCGCACTTTGTGCGTTGGATTTTTCTTTGGTTAATAAATAAAAATCGTTTCTTGTTTGATTTAAATAAATGTATCTTTATTTATATGAATGGATAAAAATTAAATAAACATTGGAAAGTTAAACAAATCTAAAATAAATTTTTTTTACAATAACAGTAAAATTAATTAAGACATTATAACGCTCAATCATAAACATATTGTTTATAATTAATTTTTTATAAGCTTAATTAATTTAAATAGGATGATTAAATGGGTTTGGTTTGTTTCTGTGCAGCTGTCAAACAATGGGTCCGCCACCAACTGAAGAAATACAATTCTTTTGGTGGTATTAAGTCCAATTTGCATACAAAACGTACATTTTAGATTTTTCGATTTTTATTTTTGGATTTTCTTCTTCTTCCTTTTTTCGGAACCATCGCCGTGATAAGACGAAAAAACAAAAAAGAATCATTGAAATCGGTTAAGCAATTATCGAGTTTAAGCAGACTTATCAACAGCAATTAATGGTGCAATGTAAAATTTGCATACAAAACACAATTTTCGCTTTTTTCGATTTTTTAACCTTTTTTGGGCTTTTCTGAACATTCTTTTTTTCAAGCCTTCCTCGTGATTAGACGAACAAAACAACAAAAAAATCATACAAATCGGTCAAGTAGTTCTCGAGTTTTAGCGAGTAGATATAAAGAGAAGATGTATAAAACTTTGTTATTATATTTTTATCAAATAATTGAATTAAAAGGTAACAACAAAAAAAAAAATAATAATAACACTGCGGAACAAATTTAAATTTTTTTGGGCGGCCTGGAACTTTGTTACAAAAAACAATATTATCTTTAAGACGTGTTAACATTGTTTTAAATTTGGCTAGTGATTTCAGAGATATTGTTGAAGTTTAAAAAAAAAAATAACAATTTAAAAAAAAAAATTTTTTTTGTTCAGTTTGGGTTTGGGTCTAAAAGCATTTAATTAAACATATTTCGAATGAAATGAGCTTTATTTCATTGCAATCGGTGCACAACTTTTGATTGTGTTTACAATTTACCGAATTGATAAAAATTGCGATTTCCATAAAAAAAACGTATTTTAATGTGTATGTGTGAACAAAATTTAAAGTTTTTTTTATTAAGATGCCTTAATAATAATGATATAAAAACAAAAGAGATACATCCAAAATACATTATCCAATAATTAAGACAAACACTTTTTCTATTAGCTTGTTTGGCATGGTTTATTTTTTATGAATTTTTAAAGAATTAAAAAACTTCAACAATATCTCTGAAATCACTGGCCAAATTTAAAACAATGTTATCACGTCTTAAAGATAATATTGTTAGCGAATTTCGGTTTTTTGTCTTAAAGATAATATTGTTAACGAATTTCGTTTTTTTTCTTAAGGGCATATGGTGCAAATTTTTTAAGTTATTCCAATATATATTCTGAAAGTGCCTTAATTTTGGATATAACGGTTTATCTCAAAAAACTGGAGCTAATAGAGAAAAATGAAGGTTAGATTTGGAATCGCCGACCTCAAATTAGTTAAAAAAAATTACACAAAGTTCCAGGCCGCAAAATGACTGTTCCGTAGTGTAATAGAAACATATTCGAATATTTAAAATCAAAAATATAAGAATATTATATAAATTGTAAAATAGTCAAAAACAAACTTAACCAAGGCGAATTGACTAAAAACCAGTAAAATTTTACTTCTTTCTGCTAATTTGTGTCAATTGGTCCTTCACACTGATCCTTTTTGTACAGAACAAGTACAAAAAGCAAGAACTCATGATCAGTGAAAGGAGAACCAATCACTTTACTGGTATATAAAGAGCCAAAAGGTAGAAAAAGTAATGAATTACAGTACAGTATTCACCGGTGGTAGGACACATTTTCTTTGGACTTTTTAAAATTTGGTTCTTAAATTTAGTTCTAGAACTTGTTTTATTGAAATAATACTACATTGCATTGAAATAATACGCCATTGCAGTAACTAACACTAAACACGTTTATTGAGAAAAGATGTGTGACTTGTCAAAGGGTGGCTGTTAGGTATCAATTGTCCCTCCAACGACAACCCCATGTAAAAGTGATAGGTCCCATTCATATACAGTGCTAGAACTAGACTTTGTCTCTACCACCAAAGAACCTATCACGGCACCACTTTGGTGTCAGTTCGCTTCCCTCTAGGGATTGTAACATTATCAGTTAATTTTTAGAATTTTTTCCGGTAAATTATATTTTTTTGCATTCGTTTCAGTAATAGGTAAAAACAAGCTGATTACGTCATTATTTCAGTAACCTGTAAAAATTTAGTGAATACTGTAAATATTTCAGTAAACAGTAAAAAACTACTGGTTCCTAAAAAAAATTAGCAGTAAGCAGTTAATTTAAAATTTTAAATGCATTATTTATTTAATGCAGTGTGCCTACGTATTTTTGAAATATTTTATAAAAAAATCTTTAAATTTTTATACAATATATATGAACTTGTGCAGTTTTTCTTAACACACAGCTGACGAATTTTCTTGTATCATGGTGCTGCATATCGCGTGAAAGAAGGATTGCCAAAATTTGTGAGCGTGCTATATAAAAACCGCGTAAAAACTGCGCGTAATTCAAAAAATGTTACTATTATTGATCCGTGTTATATTTAAATTGCGTAAATAAATTACCGTGTAAATCAAGGGATACCTGTATGGTTAAAAATTTTGTTAAACTTGTAATTTTTGTAAATTGGCTATAAAATAAAATTAAATTAAAAAACTATGAATTTTATTACTTATTGTGGCACAAAACATCTTCCGAAATGACAATAATTGGTGAAAAACGTTAATATTTTTATAAAATATTAGCCTTGCTCCACTATAAAGGTACGTTCAGACTGATGAAATATTTGAAAGCAAACATCAAATATTTCATTAACGTAGTCTGAATACAAAATATTTTTGAGTATCAAATAAAATAACAGCTGATTTTGAGCAAATAAAAGTATTTGCTGACAAACAAATATTTGTCCAATGTGAAAATAGTGTGAACACAAAAAAAAAATATTTTAGTAATTTTTGAGCAAACATTTATTTGATATTACAAAAAAATTGTAAGAGCAACCAACGACAAATAATTTTAGCCATGTTCCGGATAGAAGTAATTTTTCCTGTAAGTTTCCGGATTCTTAACAATTTTAAAGATTTTTTATAATTATTAGACTTTGCTATCGTGCCGCTATTAGCAAATTTTTGCGAATTACCGCTAATTTAGCAATTTTTATAGAATTTTTGCCATTCCTTATAGTTTAAGGCACTTTTACTAAATTTTATGGCTTGTTTGAAATATTCAAATGGTTCGCGAATTTTCCTTATTTTTGCAACATTTTTTTTTGTTTGTCTCCTACATTTTGTTTTTTTTAACCGATTTAGCAATTTCAAATATATTTTAGGGTTTGTTTCTAAGTTTGCAATTTTTCACGAATTTTAGCCATGTTCGCAAAATAAGCGATTTCTTTCTGTGATTCTTTGCAGCTTTAACTATTTTTAATAATTATGAGTACTAAACTTTGGTGTCATACCGCTATTTGCAAATTTTTGCGAATTTCCGCTAATTTAGCAATTTTTATCGAATTTTTGCCATTCCTTATAGTTTTAGGCACTTTTAATAAATTTTATGGCTGGTTTGAAATATCGAAATTTTTCGCGAATTTTCTATATTTTGGCAAAAATTTTTTTCTCGACATTTTGTTTTTTAACCGATTTAGCTACTTCAAATATATGTAAGGGTTTGTTTCCAAGCTTGCAATTTTTCGCAAATTTTACCCATTTTTTCCCCGTTACCCGTTACCCATTGTCTTCCAGTTTTGTCTTCTTTTGCATTCTCCTGTTCTAACACTATAAGAGATGCTTCTCCACAGAATAAAACAAATAAATTAGCTTTTGCGCTCATTTTTACTATTTGTGAAATATATTTTTATTTTTGAACACTTTCATTAAATACTTATTTGATGCAAATATTTATTTTAGTCTGAACGCATGGCAAACATGATTTAATTTATTTTATTTGAAACTATTTGCCAACTGTTTTAACAAACAAAAATTGTCAAATATTTGAGCTTAATTTGAACATTAAACAAAATATTTTTTTGTTTCACACAGTTTGAAACAAATATCAGAACAAATATTTTCGTCAAATATTTCATTAGTCTGAACGTACCTCAACTCATGAATTTTTTATTTGATCAAAGCCAATTAGCCACTATTAGACGCGTTATTTAGTAGCCTCTCAAACAGGATATAACTGCCTTTAATTAAATCAGCCTTTGACTCTGCAAGAGGGCCGAAAAAAGAAGTATACAGCGAAAAACATATATGTACCGTTATCTGATATATGTGACGTGTTACATTTGAAATTTATAGACAGACCAACCAACATCTGCATATTTTATATAAAATTATGTAAAAAACTTTTTCAATGACGACAATGTGCGATTTCAATATTAAAATCATTTCTTTTCGTCATTATTTTATAAATTTTTTTGGAAAAGCAAAACTGGCTGAAGTTTGCTCATGTATTTTTAAAATGGCACAAAAACGGCTGAATAGGTTTGCTAGACGAAAATTGTGCGGGATCCCGGAAAATCTATATAAACTGTATGATTTTCAATTACTACGGAAATCAAGAGGGGTTTTGTTCTATATGCGGACTGTATAGAGCAACAAACTTATTATCTTTTATCTCCGATTAATACTTTTAACTCACAATAACTACTTTTTTCTTACACACCTTTTATGACTAAAAACTAAACAATAATCTTATTCGTACCTTCCTGGCCTTTAATTAGCATAATAAATGTCTCTAGCCACAAAAAAATAACACTAAAGTCAATAAAACTAGTCACACAAGACCAAGACGATGATGAAGATAGTGATACTCATAATGGCTTCGATGACGTAAGAAACACTCATGGAAAACAAAGAGATAATGTGAAAACAATTGTTAACAATCAGTCTCGCTTTAAACTGATAAAGCAATGGCGATAAACCAGGGTAGGAAAAAATTCTACTCGCGAGCACAATTCGAGTCAACTCTCTCATTTTAAAATTTGTGCTCGCGAGTTTTATTTTTAAACTCGCGAGCACAAATTTTTTACGAGTCATAAGATTTTTGTGCTCGACTCGTAAGCAGATAACAACTCGTTTTAAAATTTGTGCTTACGAGTTTTATTTTTCAACTCGTAAGTACAAATTTTATGCGAGCAGAAAACGAGCGCATACGAGTTGAAATCGAGCAACTCGTTTAAAAAAATTAATGTTTGCTTGTGCGAAGTAAAAATATACATACATATGAATTTTTAGAAACGAAGGGCAGGCAAGTGTGTAGGAAGGGGTTATAAAAACATATGCACACATATGAATGCTGGGCATAACCATGTTGATAAGAATGTATGTGTGTTTGTATGTATAAATGTTTTCTTGTTTAAAAATATGTAAACCTGCAAAATGTTTAATGATGTGTAATAAAATGTATGCGTTCTTAAATGACTTAAATAAAAGTGTTTGAGATTGGTAACATATTATTTTCATAAAAGCTGCCTTTAATAATTATGAATAAAATAAACATTTGTCAATCGATTTTCATGGTTTATGGCTCATTTTATTCGCAATATATCTGGCTTTCTGATAAATAATAAAAAAAATTGTTCTAAATTTGTTAACAAATTTTTGAAAACAAAAAATAGTACTAATTTTGCTTGAAAAAAAAAAAGTTTATCGCCACTAATTTCTGAAAATGTCCGAAACAGTGGAAAATATAAAAAATGTTATTCGTTTGACTTAAAGGAAATATTATTAATAATCATTTGTTGGTGTTTTTATAAAAATCGGCCCTTATTTCGGGCGGAATATTAGTCAAGCCCATAAAAAAATTTGAAACTGCAAACGGATTTAAATTAACCGCTTCAAAATCTTTATATTTTATATGTTTTTATTTAAAGACTTACATTTGTTTTTGAAGACCAGTGTTATAAATGAATTAAGAGTTTTTTAGGGTAGCAAAAGCCATCACATAATTGTCTTGTGACAACCAAATTAGTTGATTCTTATAGAAAACATTAGCAGGTAGTAAACAATCACGACTATTTATAGAAAATGTGATCATTGATATGTTTGTTTGATCCCTAGTGAGTGGTTAAATGGGAAAGATTGTAAAAGTAATGTTTATACTCAAAAAAATGCACACAAGTGAATGCTGCTCATAAACAGGTAGATAAGTGTGTTTTAAAATATATGTGCAATACGTATAAATGTTAAATTTTGAATGATGTGTAATAAAATTTATGCGTTCATTAGTGACTTACATAGAAGTGTTTACGATTCATAGGAAATTAATGAACTGCCTTTTTTATATTTTCGAAACGTATAACATGATTGCATTCTTTTAAACGAATCCTTTCCTTTGCTATTTCTTCTTCATGGTTAGTTATACTTGTCACAACGTAATATTTGCTGTATCAATAAATACCTTTTCCCACCTTACTTCTGATCCATTTGCTAATGCTGTTCTGTGTTTCGATGAAATATTCATATATACACACATTTATCCACACATACAAACAAATAAACAGTAAAAATATATTTTTAATTAAAAAAAATTCATACGCAAAAATAAAACTCGCGAACAATTCTTTTTAGCTCGACTCGCGAGTTGAGTTTTATTTTTGACTCTTAAAATTTGAATTCTTTTCGCGAGCAATATTTTTCAACTCGCAAAAATAAAACTCAATGTTGAAAATAAAACTCGCTCGAATTGGACTCGCTCGCGAGCGAGTTTAATTCGAGCACTCTCCGTACTCTGCGATAAACCGTCATTTAGTTTGACATGACACCCACTTATTTTGTTAAAATTAAATATACAGCAAAAAATATATTTAAAAAAATATTCCAAAAGTCAGCAAAAACAAGTAAGAAAGAATCTTTATGAGATTCTCTGGTTTTTAAGTGATTTTAGAAAGCGGGTTTATATGGGACCAGCACAACATTGTCATGACGTAGTGTCTATGCTAAAGTTATCGTTGCCAATTTTTATGTCAGTACCAACATTTACATATAAGAAAGTAACGGCATTAAAAGCCATTTTCGGGAGTATTATTTGTATAGGAGCTATGGTCAAATATCGACCGATTCGAATAAAATTTGGTACAGTAACGGATATAAGAACATCTCGTATAAGAAAAGAAATGCTTTTGAGAAAGTATTTCAAAAGCACCGTGCCTTTTTCGATATGTGTCAATATAAAAAGTAGTCTGTACAAGAAAATTAATTTCTTATAAGAGTAAAAACTTTTATAAGAAATAAATTTCTTATAAAAAATAATTGCTTAAAAGAAAAAACCCCTTATAAGAAACATTTCAGGTTTTTTTTTAATTTCTTATATCCGTTACCTACACAGAAAAAATTCTGCAAATTTGTTTACCAATTAAGCATTATTCAAAAAGAAAATCAGTTTTAATTAAAAATTTAATCAAGTGAATTAAACGTTTAGTCAAGTGAATTAAACGGTTAATCAAGTGAATTAAAATCTGAATTGATACTATTAATTTTGTTACTGGTGCAAATTTAACTATTTTTTTAATTAATATCACAATTTTTTTAATTGAAATCAATTTTTTTTCGGTGTACTGCAACATGATTTCGATTACAGTAAAATAAGTTTGGACCAATAGATTTACAATAGACATCATTTGGTAGATGCAAAAAGTGATTCTAAGTTTTTTTTAAGGTTTTAAAACATCAGCACAAACACAAACTTCTCCGATATTCTGGTGTGGATATGCAAAGCATCAATATTTTCATAAAAAATTTTAATGAAGAGCTTATGATTGTTATTTTTTTTTTTTTGGTTTTTGTAAATTGTTGACTAAAAATAATGAAGATCAATAGAAAATATCAAAATATTCACTTAATTTTAGTGTGTAAAGCAAAATTTGGCAATAGTATTTCCGTTTCCACATTAATCAAAAAAAGAAAAAAATCAGTTTTAATTAAAAATTTAATC
The DNA here is from genome assembly GCA_943735925.1 of Pollenia amentaria. Lineage (NCBI taxonomy): Eukaryota > Metazoa > Arthropoda > Insecta > Diptera > Polleniidae > Pollenia > Pollenia amentaria. The sequence goes on along the minus strand of OX031010.1, from coordinate 171,716,238 downwards.
AAGTGAATTTAACGTTTAATCAAGTGAATCAAACGGTTAATCAAGTCAATTTAACGTTTATTGATACTATTTATTTGTTTACTGTTGCAAATTTAATTAATTTTTAAATTAATATCACAATTTTTTTCATTTAAATTAATTTATATTTTTTCTGTGAAGAGACAGACTACCCACAAAAACCCAATGTAGTTATCAATAACTAAAACTCATATTTTTGTAAAGAATTTGATTGTTGCATTTCAAAATATGCAATTAAATGCAAATAAAACATTTTTTCCAAGGATCTTGCAAAATATGAAAAATTAAGTTTACCAGCAAAAAACTTAAAAACTTTCCCTGGCAATCAACAATATTTTGCTCATTAAATAAAAGGCAGGTTGTAAACGAGTCATAATAAAATAAATAAACATTGTCCGGAATTAGTTTAAAAACTAAAGATCACGTCTCATAAAAATGAAATATAACTAACACACTTTTGTTAGATTTTAGACTAACAAAAAATGAAATCATTTTTTAAACAAAATAAAGTTATCATCAATTGTTAGATATGACTAAATCTTTATTTGTTTTCATTTCTAATGAATTTTTTTACGTTTTATTTATAAAAATCTGTACATTCATACATAAATGTTTTTTAATAAAGTCATTAATCAAACAAAATATTTTTTAAAATTAACAAATCATTCATTGTAAATTTTAAAACGCAAATCTTATTAGATTTTATAAGTAAACACCGCACAGTGGCTCCGAATCATAAAAATCGCTAAAAAAAAACTATAACTTTTGAACCGATAGATATTCTAGAATTTTTTATTTATTAAAATACGGTCTCCAATATTTATTTAATTTTTCTACAGATTATATAAATAACACCTGGATAATACTCGTAAATAATGGAGAGATTCACAACTGAACAAAGAAACGCAATTTTATTATGTAAATAAGCGATCAACTATTATCGTAAAGAGCATATCGTTAATACTTTAACGTCAGAATTTCGCCCTCTAAAGCAATGATTCGTTATTAAGTTCATTGTCATCACCAACATGACACAGTAAGAGATTCGCCTCGAACTGGTAGACCACGTTTAATTCGCACAGCGGTAAATATTAAACGTATAGAACAAAGTGTTAACGAACCACCAGAAACATCAACCAGAAGGCGTTCTGCTCAGCTAGGAATGGTTCGTACGTTAGTCACTACGGCGTATTTTGATTCCCATATAGAGTGCAATTGGTGCAAGAATTAAAACCTGCAGATCATCGGAAACGTCTAAATTTTGCAGTTCAATTTCAACCCCATGGTGACTTTTGGCCCACCCTGTATAGCTGAAAGCTAGTTAGTTCAGTTTAAGTCCATAGGTATTAAAATTGGACAGTAGATAATTTTCGAGAAAAGAAGAAATATCCGCAGTTTTTAAATTGGTTGTCTTCAATAATTAGTATTGTGGTTTTTAATCCAAATTTCGATATTTTAATCAGGCTTAAGTTCAATGAATTTAGTTTTCATTAAATTATTTTTATGAAGAAGATTATCTTCTTTCAATAAAATTTGTAAGTCCTAAGCGGGGATGCTGTCAAAACGAGATGTAAAAATATTCAAAATTAAGGCAGTCAAAGTTCGTTTGGAATTATGGATTGGCCCAACGTGGTCTAATAAGGGAGTTTTTGATTAAAAATAACATCAACGCCGGAATACGTAGAGAAACGGTATTTCAGGCAGGAGGAGAAGCGTGCAATTTAACACTAATGGTTCAAAGTCAAGAGAAGGAGTGGGATTCGAGGTTCGATTTGGGCTTGAGTTTATCGCGAAAAATTACTAAATACCGTAGTGTTTTTCTTGCGAAGATACTTGCGATAAATGAAGCTGTAGACTGGCTCAGACTATTTTCTGTGTCGACGACTGCTGTGGATATTTAAACTGATAGCCGTGCCACCATTATGGCACCATTGACTGCCGCTCATCTCTAAATGCGACGGCTGAGTAGTTTGATATCAGGATCATATGGGCCCCAAGGCACGGAGATATAATGGGGAACATTAGAGCAGAGGAGCTTGCTTGACTTTTCCAATTTACGTGTTCCACTGGATTTAGAAGTCATTGAGACGCTTCTGATCTCCTGCAAACTCGAACTTCGGCGATCTTTTATCGGTATTTCTAATGACAGATGGACCGTAAACAATGGATAAAGGATTGCCAGGCACTTGTGGCCGCGCATGGATGGCGGGCAAACCATGTCTCTACTATCGTAGACCAAGAGGGACGTATCTCTTTTGGTATCTGTTATTATGGGACACTGACTTATAGAAAGACACCCCCAGCCACTGGGAGCCGGGCACATTGATTACTGCTGCAGCTGTGTTGACGAGAATGAGGAGGAGAACGTAGAACACCTAACCTGCACTGGCGAGAAGCCAACTGGCCCGAATGGCCACATTTGACGGATTGTACGACGTCTTTGGCATTAAACTGGAGTGCATTTTAAACTTCGTAAAAAAAAGTTGGTTAACTTTGAACTGTTTAACGCGTAGTGTATTTTTGACAAGTAATCAGCTGGCAATAAAAAAGAATAATTTAACAAATTTGTGGATCATGGAGGAAACATTTATTGAAGAGTTTATAAAACATACGGTATTGTATAAAAAAAGCTGAAGCTTGGAATTCTATAAAAAAAAAAGTTTTAAGCCAAAAAAAAAAAAAAAAAAAAACAGAAAACGCGTTGTGTACCTTCTACCTTAAATGTTTCATGTGATTACTAACATTTCTGCCTAACATAATCCTAACCTAAAACAGCATCTCCTATACATACCATGTACAATATATATACTTTTCAAAATGTTTAACTTCAATTCTACATGTCGTCGACATGTTAAACAAATTCCGACTTTTATTCAGAAAATTTTAAATTGGTTTCATTTTTTTCTAGCATCCCATACAGGGGCTTGACGTTAAAAATTTTGTTTCTGACAGCAGAAGCTTAACTTGTTTATCGCTTTCCGCATTTTCTGAAAATCGCTTATATCGCTTTTTTGTTTACAATTGGCCACACTGAAAAAAAATACAATGGAAACAGTTGCAATAGTCATTGATCTCGTTGTAAACACAATTACTCAGTTTCTTCTCTTTAGTCTTTTATTTGGGTTTCAAAAGAACAAAAGTGTTATTGCAAAAGGTGTTGTGTTAATTGTTGCACAATAAATAAATGATAAAAACAACAAACACTTTTTAAATTGGATTTAATTTTTCAAAAGAAAAAGAAAAAAAAATAATTACGTATGGTGAAATCTTGTTAAGAAAATAACAGAAATTTACAAAAAGTCGCATTAACTTTGCTTGGGAATTAGCAACACTTGACATGTTGTTTTTAGCATTTGCTTAAAAAATACAGGCTGCTTTAGAATAAACACCCACATGCTCTTAAGGTTTTTCATTTCCAAGACATACTCGTGTTCAGTATTATTTACATATCATTATGAAATCAAAAGTATAAAAAATTCTTTCTCTTTTAATTGTAAGCACTAAAAAAGCATTAATTCTCTTTGTTGACATAAAATAGTTTTCACGTCTTGTAAATTTTTTTTTAATTATAAATTAAAAATTTTGCCTAACTATTTATAGTTACATATCGCACTTGATCATTAAGAGTGTACTAACTCAAAATTTTTATCTTTGACTTTTTGGAAAAAATCATCACCCCCCGATATAAAAATATCGTGCTATATTGTCTCCTTTTAAGTAATTAAAATCTTTGTTAAAAATTAGTTTTCATATGTCTTTAATATTAAATGAAAAATTGTTTTTCTTCGATGGAAAATTTTTGAATTTTGAGTTAATACTCTCCTTATGATCAAGTGCGATATGTATATTGCCTGGTCATCACACATCCAAAGTCCGATTACTGGTGGAGTACAATTGAATACTCAGATTGAATACTGGTATGGACCATAATATACTCAGGAGCCTCAGTTGACCTGAACCTTCGTAAAGAAAGGCGAAAACTACCGAAATCCGCTCATAAATATTGCAGTCTCCACCAGTAAAAAATCTGAGCTCCTAATGGTACTCCACCAGTATTTCTTCGGAGTTTGAAATGGTACTCCACCAAGTCAAATCGACTTATATTTAAATATTTTTCTTCACCAGACAAACAGGTTAATAAGTGTTCGTAAAATATAATAAATAAATAATGAAAACCAAAAAACTATTATTCAGAACATTTTTTATTTTTCGAATTTTTTCTATGAGTTAGATTTCAGTTATTTATAAAAGTCATTCCTTAAAATTTAAGGAATAGAACTATTATAAAAAAACTTTATAAAATACATAACTGAAATTTAACTCATATTATTCAGAACAGTTATACGATGCCAAGTCATAAGCCAGTGCGAAATAAAACTGAAAAATCATAAAAGGCAGACAAACAGCGACCGTCTGATTGCAATTAAAAGATCACAGAAAAAATTCTACCCATTTTTTTTTTCAATTAAACCATTTAATAATAAAATCAAAATAAAATTCTCTTATATTAAGAACACTACTGAACAAAATATTTAATTAATATTATTAATTTGACATTTTTATTTTTTCGAATTTATTCTATGAGTTAAATTTCAGTTATGTATTTTATAAAGCTTTTTGTAATAGTTCTATTCCTTAAATTTTTAGGAATGACTTTATACACTACCAAAAAGCTTTATAAAATACATAACTGAAATTTAACTCATAGAATAAATTCGAAAAAATAAAAAATGTTGAATATAATAAAGTTGCTTATAAAAAGAAATAATTCCCAATATCTATTATTAATTTGTTTACAGGTGCAAATTTTATTAATTTTTTAATTAATATCACAAATTTTGGTATTTTAATCCGGCTTAAGTTCATTGAATTTAATTTTCAATAAATTATTTTTATGGATTTCAAGAAGAATTCTTGACAAAAAGTATGAAAAACAGAAGTAAGGAAGAACATGTAGATCAATTAAAAATAGGCAATCATTCATTCAAAAAGCTAATTTCGATCTACCAAGGTAAAATACCATTTGGTTTAAAGATTGATGTTTGACTAATGACGTCATCCATCGTCAATGGCGGTGAGAGATAAAACGGCAACCCCTCTGAGGAGATTGTGTGGTTACAATCGAAACTAGTGCTTGAAAACCTGGGTTCAATTCCCAGCACAGTCAAGAATTTCTTCATAAAAATAATTTAATGAAAATTAAATTCAACGAACTAAAGACTGATTAAAATATCAGGTCCTATAAAACTGTGACGTACCAAATTTTAGTATGCTAGCGTTATTTATTGCGGTTTTAGGTGTACTAAACTGTTTTCCGCCAGAAGGGTTTATATGGGTCCTATGGTCAATTATGGACCGATCTTCACGAAATTTAACAGTATGATTTGCAGTCGTATAAAGCGAATTCGTTATTCCACCATTTATGTTAGTTTTTGTATCAAAATTATCAATTTTTTTGGATAGTGGTTCCACATTTTGATTCATAGTTCTGATCCTACTAAACCGATGTTGCTGGATTTCAATCCCAAACTGCTTAGGATAACTACAAGCAATTTGAGACGAAGTTTGTTCTTTTCTTTTGCGTTTTTCGAAAGTAAGCGTGTTTTCAACAGACGGACAGACAGACGGACATTGCTAAATCGACTTAGAATTACTCAAGTAGCCGGAATATATATATTTTATAGGGTCTTACATGTATTATAAAAAAAAGTTTCACGCGGAATGACAAACTTAGTATACCCTCATTCACCACAGTGGTGGTGGAGGGTATAAAAAGATTGTACAAAATTAAAAAAGTTAATTGAAATGTTCCTAAATTTTGTAACTAGTTTTATCTTTGAATTTCCTCCACTAGTCGTATTGAGAATATTTGATTTAGTAATTAAATTACACAACATTAATGGGATCTTCATTTTGTTTTTGACAATTTTCATTTAGAATATTTCGTATTAAGGATTTAATTGTTTTTTATTAGTTATTTATTTATTTTCCCGAAGCCCGGTTAAATTCAATTAATTCGGCCATCCTGTACATTTTAATTATAATGACAAGAGTATTCATTTAATTTTCCGAAAATTAATTTTTAACACACCACATGTGGCGCAGTTTATTTTCAACCTTTTTTCTTTTTTATTCTCTTTTGTAAATTTATTTACAGATTTTAAAAGCTTTTTCTCCTCAAAATGTAATTAAAAATTTTATAGAACTTTAATTAAGCCTTTTTTTTTTGTAATTGAATCATTTCCAGTTAAATTGATGAACAAAAATGTCAATTTTTTGCCATCTATTTTGACTAATGGGTGTTCGTTCGTTTCATCATTTTAGGTTGCTTTTAATGCTTCTATCTCTACTCTTGGCTTTCTATTCAATGCCGCATGTTGTTCAGTTATCATAGTTTTTATGCTTTTTAAATAATGTTTACTATCAGCGGTGGGAAGTGTAGATTTAAAATTCAATGCCTAAATGAATTAAACTGAAGAAAATGCAACTATACCAACTTTAACATTTCCTGTTTTTCATTTTTAATTTTAACACAACAACCATCTCTGTTCTTTTTTCACAAAGTTCACTTTATATTAACTCAACTAACCATGAACTAAATCGTTTTAGCCATGTTTGCAATTAACATCTACATAACATAGGCAGAGCTTTTGAGTAATGAATTCATATAAAATTTGTTTGGTTAGAGAGTAAGAGCCAGTTTTTGACTTCGTGTTTAACTAAATTTTCAAATACTTTTTGATTTGATTCTTTAAATAATCAACGTAGGCTCAGCGTAGGTACTTCACAAAGTGGCCTTAATACAGTGGTCTCCAAAATGAAAACTGTGGTTGTATTGCTTCATATTAGTATTAGTAAATAGAAAGACTAGTATTCGTAATAAAAAATATAAGAAATATGTAAGCATCAGCCAAAGGCGAATTCACTAGAAAGTGAGGTTAACTCTACAACAACACTTCTTTTGTGGTCCGGTTATCAGAAATATTGCTTGTAAAAAATTTTTGTTAACATAAAAAACTAGTTTGTATACAAACTTTTATAAATCGACCACCACTAGTTTGTATACAAACTTTTATAAATCGACCACCGAAAAAAAAACCATATGTTGAGTTGACCGAAGCTTCTAGTAAATTCGCCTTGGGCTGATGCTTACATATTTCTTATATTTTCCGCCTCTTGTGCACTCGTCGCTTGATAATTTACGACTGAATTGTGTTCTCTCGTAGACTATGCATAAGTTAGCTTAAGGTACTGTCAAAAATAAGGTCTGTCAAAGGGATAAGCAAATTAAAAAAGACTTTTAGGTGGCCATAATGTACTTACATTAACTTAAGATCCATGTTGCATATTTGTGCACTATTTTGTTTTCTTGCGAGTACTTCAAATTAAAAAGTACCAAAAATTACAGCCCTGTATTTGCTTATTTTATGTTTTATTTAATTTGCATGCAACGTTTAAAAAAGAAAAAATTGGTGTTTGTTGTGCATACTTATTAATCAAAAATGGATACAAAATAAAAATATGTAAACTTCCTCTTTTTTTTTCTTATTTTTCTTTATTCATTTCAATTTATTTTATTTTTTTTTTTATTTTAATAATGCGCAAACAGCTAATTTCGTACGGAATGTGCGTTCAGTTTGGCACTTTGCTTAAGCACATGACATTTGAAGAAACTTAACGAGAAGTTTCATTAAGTACATTATAGTTGGCCACATACGTTTTATATGTAATCGCACAGTTGCTTAAGTTGAATTAAGCAACCTCATGCATATTATAGTTCGGCCTTAAGAATGCGTGTAAATAATGTGTGTTAATTAATTTCCACAATTGTGGCATGGGCTGGACATCAATGCCTTAATATAACAACAATACAAAGACAACTGGAAAAGGAAACAACAGTAAGCAATTTCTTTGAGGCCATCTTGTAAATAGATACACTTTTCAAGTGCTACCGTACTATTTTCATTTAAATAAGATAAATCAAGTAGTACTTAAAGCTTTATTTAAATATAACTCAAAATAAGATTAAGTAATGGGTGGATTACGGATGACAACTGAACTTCAGTTGTGTTGCCAGCAGCGAAGTCAAGCAACGCCGCTGATGTTAAAATATAAAACAAGAAACAAATTTTAACATCAGCGGCGTTGCCTAATTTCGCTGCTGGCAACACAACTTCAGTTTAGTTGCCATCCGTAATCGACCCATAAATATGTTTTAAATACAAAGCCAAAAATTGGTCATAAATATTGAAAGAATTGTATAAAATAGTTATATATATAATTGTGTTTTTAAGAAATCAATAAAAACTAAAAAAAAGGTAATACAAGATTTTCAATTAAATTTTTAATATTCCATAACATTTAAATTTATTTCCATATAAGTAAAATTTTAACGATCTTTCTTAAAAAATAAACAAATTCCATCACGATTTAAAAACATTTACATCGCTGCCATATTTGTTTTATTTACTTTTGCCTTAAAAGAGTAGATTCTATTTAGAATAAACTTGTCTTGGGTTTATGAACACCAAAAAAAAAAAAAAAAAAAAAAAAAAAAAAAAAAAAAATGGCGTTAAAGAAGAAAATAAAAAAAGACGCAAAATAAATCAAGAGCTTGTATTCGAATAGTGCTTAAAGCAATTTTTATTCGAAAATGAGTTTAATGTGCTATCTATCTGCTTCGAAAAATATTTTTCTGTACATACAGGGTGGCTGATAAAGGCCGCTACCAAAAGAAAACTTGATCTGGATGGCAACGTAAATAAACATATGGAGTGGTTCCAACCCAGAAATACTGCATGAAAGATAATTGCATCCAATTCGCCTCACAGTCTGGTGTGCAGTTTCTTCACACTGTATTGTCAGGCCATACTTCTTTGAACAAAACAGACACAGAGTTACGGTTACTGGAGACCGTTACTTGAGAATTTTTCTATCCTGAGCTACGCCGAAAAAGAATTCCTTTCAGCTCTGTGTGGTTTCAACAAGATGGTGCTCACAACTACTCGCATAGCTCAGCCGGCTATGGCCGAATTACGCAGAAAATTTCCTAACAGGTTCCTTTCCAGAAACTCAACCTTCCGTTAGCTCCCGAGGTCGCCTGACCTAAAGGCGGACATTTAATTTCAATTATCTTTAAGACTAGTTCAATTATTTTTAACACAAAGTCCATTGTCTTTCAAATAAAACAGGATTGATTAAATTCCATGCATTACAAAAAAAAAAAACACTTTCTTAATGTAGCAAAATTCTTGCAAAATTTATCAGCCACACCCTGTATAATAAAATAATAAAAATTCTTTTTGCAAAATACATTGTTATATGTGATCAACCTACAAAATCAATTCGCTAAAGCTTATTAAAATCGGTCGTATTTCATCTTAAGAAGATGAGCGCGATCTTATAACCGATTTATCGTTCGAAATTTATCATAGTTATAATTGTAGCCGTAAATTTATTCTCGATTCAAAGAACGAACATATTAACCATAATGTAGTCTCTTGCCAATAAGAAAACCCGGTGCTAGGGTGCCTCGGTAGGCCAGTTCGTGCGGTTACCGCCAGAGATTATGCTCTGTTTCACTACAACGCGCTGAAGGGTAAGTTACTATAGCTCGGTTAAATAAGTTAGATAAAAATTCTTTTTGCAAAATACATTGTTATATGTGATCAACCTACAAAATCAATTCGCTAAAGCGTATTGAAATCGGTCATATTTCATCTTAAGAAGATGAGCGCGATCTTATAACCGATATATCGTTCGAAATTTATCACAGTTATAATTGTAGCCGTAAATTTATTCTCGATTCAAAGAACGAACATATTAACCATAATGTAGTCTCTTGCCAATAAGAAAACCCGGTGCTAGGGTGCCTCGGTAGGCCAGTTCGTGCGGTTACCGCCAGAGATTATGCTCTGTTTCACTACAACGCGCTGAAGGGTAAGTTACTATAGCTCGGTTAAATAAGTTAGACTATAATTTGTAATTGTATTTGTAACTCTAAATAAAACATATAAGGTTATTAATAAAAATATTTAAGAAAGCCAATTCTTGATAACCAGACCTGTGACAAATACATTAAATATGCTAATGCATTGAATTCTTTTACATTAAACCAAATCAATGGAAATGCAAGGTATCACTTCCTACTTACTCTAACACTTTTAATGCACTATTTTATTTAAATTTTTATGCTGTTTTAATTGTTACGGTTTCTGCTGATCTGTATTAGTTATCTGCAGGGCTGTGGAGTCGTCAAAAAATAGATCTATCTCCGACTCCAACCGCTGAAAGTCCGACTTCGACTCAAACTCCGAATTCGACTCCTACTCTTACATTGATGCTAAATGGTCCTTATTTTTCTTTTAATTTTTTTTTTAATGCAGTACCTTTTAAATAATTAAATATAGCAAGAACATTATTCTATAAAAGTATAAAATTGATATTTTGAATATTGCATCGCCAATTTCAAAGAATTTTTATTTTGGAAAATTTTTGAAATTTTTTTTAATTTTCTACGCCGAAAATTTTGGAGTCGGAGTCCGGTGGAAAAACTGCAACTTCTACTCTTCAACTCCGACTCCACATCCCTGGTCATCTGATCAAAACACGTTCACAATATGCTTTAGTGATAATGCAATAATACTGCATTATTATTGTTTACTATTTCTTGTGATAATGCAATAGCTCCAATTCATGAAGTGTTTTAATAGTAGATAATGCAAAAATAGTGTATTAATTGTGATACACATTAGTGTTATTCAAAAACAAATATAGAGTAATTAAAAAATTCTAAAATTAAAGGTAATGCAATAGTTTTGCACTAAACTGGTCAATTTAATGGTAATGCCAAAGTAATGCAAATCCCCAAGATCTGTTGATTACGTTGCATGCTAATTTTTTTGACACATTGTAAATACTTACAAAAAAGAGATGGAAGTTGATCTGAAAAAAAGAAAGAAAACATTTTTGATAATATTATTAAATTAAAATTTTTTTTTTTTTTTTCATTATTTATTTATTGAATCTTCATATATTAAATATGAACTAACAATAATTAATCAAATCTTATACTAATACTTTATTTTTGTCCTGCCAATGCTAGACGAAAATTTTTCTCTTCACGGTTTCTATTCACATATGTAGATTTTTAGCGGTCTTCTCGTCGGATGAGTCCTGCAGTATCTCTTCTCCTTAGTCTAGAGTGGCCGCTGTCATTTAAAATATTTCGAGCTAGTGGATTTGGGTGCGACTCAAGCCTTTTTAAATATTTTGCTGCGTACTTCATAATAATAGTTTTTACTAATGGCACATTGAGATCCTTGTGAATATTAGAGTTTTTAACATACCAGGGAGCGACTGTGATTATTCGAAGGAGTTTATTTTGGCGCCTTTGAATTTTTTCGATATTTGAGGCCGAGGCAGTGCCCCATAGCTGAATACCGTAGCACCAGATTGGCTTTAATATAGAGTTGTAGAGTAGGAGTTTGCAATCGAGGCTAAGAACAGAATTTCTTCCAATAAGCCAATTAATTTGAATTGCTTTTAGTTTCATTTGTGTTAGTTTTGCTTCTATATGGCATTTCCATGTTAAGCGCCGATCTAGATGAATACCAAGATATTTTACATGCGATTGTTGGGGCACTAATTGATTATTGATTTTAATAGGGGGACATGACTCCCGACGCAAGGTGAATGTTATATGTACGCATTTTTGCTCATTGACCTTTATCCTCCATTGTTTTAACCACTTTTCCAATTCAAATATATGATTCTGCAAGTAGCGAGATGCTTCATGACAGTTTTCGTGTACGCTTAAAAAAGCTGTATCATCAGCAAATGTTGAAGTTAGGGTGTGGTTATTTGTTGGCATGTCTGAGGTATATATTAAGTATAACAGTGGGCCCATGATGCTTCCCTGAGGGACTCCAGCGTCAATTGGCTGAGGAGAACTTATAAAATCACCTTCTTTAATTATAAACCTTCGACCGATTAAGTAGTTTTCTAACAGCTTGTGTGTGTTTACTGGTAAGTTTAACTTCAATTTATGTAATAACCCTTCATGCCAGACTTTATCAAAAGCTTGAGAAACATCGATAAAGAGGGCGGAACAATATTTTTTTTCTTCAAAGGCTTTTCTTATGGCGTTTACTATACGATGGGTTTGTTCAATTGTGCTATGTTCTCTTCTAAAGCCGAATTGATGGTTAGGAATACATCTATTTACATTTAAAATTGGGGCTAATTTTGACACTAACAGCTTTTCAAACAGCTTTGATATATTAGACAATAAGCTTATAGGTCTATATGACTCAACTTTTGTAGGATCCTTCCCTGGCTTAGGTATCATTGTAACTAAGGATACTTTCCATTCTTGTGGGTAGTATTCAAGGCGTAAAATAGCATTAAAAATCAAGAGAATAATTTTCTTTGCTATGCTGGGTAGCTCTAAAAGCATTTTGTTGCTGATCTTATCAAACCCAGGGGCTTTCTTGGGGTTTAAATCATGAATAGCCTTTTCGATTTCTTTTATCTCAAATCTAAGTGGAACAGCAGCTCTAACAGCAACAGGTGGCAACTCGACTGCAATATCGGGAGATGTATGCGGGGTAAATACGTTTTTCAAATGGTTAACAAAAAGATTTCCTTTTTCTTCATCATTTCGTGCCCAACTTCCATTTAAGTTTCTTAATGGTGGTTTAGTGATAACTGGTCTATTAAGATTTCTAGCTGCACGCCATAAAGAGTAGTCTGATTGAGAAGTTGCATCAAGTTCCTTTAGATATTTTTCCAGGGAAGCCGTTTTCTGAGACTGCAGTAACTTTCTTAGCCTTTTTGTGCACTCTTTTAGTAAATTCTTAAGTTGAGGGGATCTATGCAATTGCCATTCTCTTCGAGCTCTCCTTTTTTCAGTCAAGAGACGCTCGACATCTGCAGAATATATTTTACTATTTTTGGTTTTTTTGAGGGTTATACTAGAATGTCGAACAGCTAGTTTCAGATAACTGTCAAAATTTACAATAGAAATATCCACATTCTCCGGTGTACTAAGCGGAATATTTTCAGTGCAGTGGGTACTGAGATATTTTTTATATTTTAACCAATTAATTTGAGTGGCTGACGTCACTAAGTTATCAGACGGAGATACAATTCTATAAGGATTTAATATAGTAAGAATTGTAGGTGTGTGATCAGAAGATAATTCTAGGGAAGCTTCAACAAAAATCGTTTCTGCGGGGATGTTTTTAACCACTCCAAAATCGATGACATCTGGAACTTTTTGCTGATCAGTAGGCCAATATGTTGGTTGTCCGCTCGCGACCACATTTAGATCCATTTTAAAAATTGTGTTAAACAAAACACGACCCTTAGGTGTAATAAGTCGTGACCCCCAGAAAGTGTGTTTAGCGTTATAATCGCCAGCAGCCAGGAAGCAGGGTCCTAATGATTTGAAATATTTATTATATTGGCTTTCTGATATAGAAAATCTAGGTGGGGAGTATAATGATGAAATTACTATGTTTCGATTTAATTCCTCAACGCAAATGTTTGTTGCTTGGAGATAATCTTCACGATGATCACTCACTAAGTAGTGTTTTACTCGGTTCTTTATCAAAATGGCAGAACCTCCACAAGCTCTGTCTCGAGGGTCCTTTGTATCATACAATATATAACCATTGATTTTAAACGTATTTCTTGAGGTCAGATGAGTTTCAGAAACCATCATAACATCAATTTGTTTATTTTTAAGGAAGTATTCTAGTTCATTTTTGTGTTGGCGGATGCCGTTTGCGTTCCAAAAGCAAATTTTTAAACAGTTCATGGCTTGTTTAGTACAGCTTGCAATAACATCGATTGCATTCTTAACATTTCTTGCATCATGTTACCCATTGTGTTAGTGAAATTGTTAACTGTTTGCACTAATGTTTCCATCGTTTTTTCTAGCCGGGTTAAATTAGAAATGGGAATTTCGTCATTATTTGGTACATCACCTTGAAGTGGCATAGGATTAGATTTTAAGACATTAGCGTACGAGGTTCTGTTAGTATTTGGCTGTGGTATCTGGACACCGTACGTGTTTCCTTGATTAGTTGCCTGCGTTTGAGGGGGGTTAAGTTTCTGTCCAACAGAACGCTTGACAATCGAATATACCGGGCACCCTCTATAGTTGGCAGTGTGATTACCACCGCAGTTGCTACATTTTTTTACATTAGGATCATTTTTGGACTTGTCGCACCGGACGGTACCATGTAATTCTCCACATACGACGCAAACAGGGGGTAAATGGCAGTATGCCCTAGTATGACCAAATTCTTGGCAGTTTAAACACTGAACGGGTCCATTTCTTTTGTGCGGCTCTTCGATCGTGATTTTTCTGTACAAGATGTATTTTAAACTGTAAATGGGATGCGTTTCATTTTTTTTTAGCTTAACATCGCCGGGCTCTAACTCCACTCGAAATAGGGGTTGGGGATTTTTTTCCCTATTTTTAATATTTGTAACGTTTTTTATTTTGAAGCCTTTTTCTTCTAAAAATGTTTTTATTTCATCGGGGTCCACGCATGAGTCAATGCCCTTAATCACAACTTGAAGACCTTTACTGCTTTTCAGTTGGTACGTATAGAAGCTTTTTTTAAGTGCTTCAAAATTATTAATTATTTTACGAAAATCATTCTCATGATTAATCTGTATTTTTGTCTCGTTTATATTTCCACGCTTGATTGCAGCAACGTAAAACGAATTTTCACCTATCACCGAGATTAAACTTTTTATAAGCTCACTTGAGTTTTGCTCTCTAAGATATATCGGGGGTGGCTTCGACGATTTAATGACGTTAGGTGCTTCAGAAGATTCATCCTCCAGAATTGCAAAACGATTTTGCGAATTTATTCTATCAAAAGATGGAACTTTAGAGGCCGAGGCCACAGCTGAAGAGGCTGGGCTGCGACCCCGTTTGAGAACTGTTATATACCTGTCCATACCAACCTGCACCTGTGGTTTTTGAAAATCCTTCACTTGTGTGTTTTCCGTTGCGTCTGTGTTTGAGTTCATGGTATCATTTCCTACTAGGAATGTCTTTGAAATGGCAACACTTGATGGTTTAGCCGTTAGGTTGTTGTTATTGCTTTCTGTTGTTATGTTTATTTCCACATTGCTTTCGCTAGCATGAATATTATTTATTTTTGTTATTGATTCATTGTTATTACTCATATAGAGAGTTGTTTTTGGTTTTTTTTCACCGTTGTTTTAAATTAAAATTAAATGTAAAATTTTATTAAAGTTATTAAAAATTAAATTATCAAAAAACGCCAAGACTTTTTAAAGGGAGCGGGACAGCAGATAGTTGTATTTAAAAATGAAGAGACCTCAATTCCAAAAACTGTGTTAAATGTTCACAATTTTTAAATGAAAAATTTGTATAAGATATATAATACTGAGTTTAAACTCTCTAGAATCGATTCTCTTACATATCTGTTTCAAAGGCGCAATATTTCGTATTCTATTTGCATTGGGGGAGGAAAAAAACCATAAATTTAAACCTGCACTTTAATCTCGGCCATCCAGAGGATTATTAGCACCTTCATTATTATGGTAACAACAAATTAAACATAATTATTAGAACTTCATATTCACACACAGAGTTCTTCCATTCTGTTATTCAGCCATTCATACAGATGAGTTCATGCAGGTATGACCGGTTAAATAGGTTCATATGGTTGGATGGTTCGTTGAGTTCCTCCTGGGTCGGCTGGTTGATAGTTGGATAATTTTTTTCATAAAAAAAAATTTCAAAAAAAAAAAAAATCTACACAAATGAAATCTAAAGGAGAAAGCCATTATATTTTTTTCGTTTTCGCTTATAATTCGATTCTTTTTTTTCTGCCTTAAATTTTCAATTAAAGTTGGCAAATGAGTAATTTGAATGCAAATGTGTGAGTCACATGTGTCGTTTGTGGAAATTTGTGTTTTAATTAAAAAATTATACCAAATCAACTTAAAACACAGTCACACAAACTGAATAAAAAAGACGTGATTAAACAAAGAAATTGTTGTTAAATTGTATTTTTACGTTTTTTTTTATTTTTATGATCTTCATTTAGATTTTATTTTATTTTTTATAGAAGAAAAAAAAACGAACAAAGCAAAACAAAAACTTAAATAAGAAACAAAAGCATTTAACCTACACAAAAGACATTAACACTTCGGTATCGGATTAATAAACTGTTGTTGAGACGGACGGACAGAATGACTTTCGGGCTAAAAGTTAAATAGTTTATTCCATAAAGCAGAATTTTTTGTGAATAATTTCTTAATTGGAATGATTTCATCGTGTAAATATGATACCGAATTCTGAACTTAAATGGTATTTCAGTTTAAAATGGCACTTGTTTTATTTTTTTTTACTAAAAATGTACTTTTATATTAAACAGGTAAAGTTTATTAAAATGTCACTTTGTTTTGAAAACATTTTTTAATTGCCAATGGATTTTTTTTTTTCAAAAAAGTTAATCGTTTCCTCAAAAGGTAATCAAATACTTAAAAGAATAACCAATTATATATGCAGAAAACAACGTTTAAAAAACTGCAGTCAAAGTTGAAAAACTGCCATTTCTTCCAGTTTTTTATTTGTCATTGGCCAAAAAAATCTGTTGCTTTTACCTCTGATTCATTAAATGAAAACAGTCGCTGTCAAACCAACTCAAAAAACGAAAAGGTGTACACAAAGTTTCGTTTTTTGTTCGACAGTTTTTGGTTTCGATCAGGGCTGTGGAGACGGAATTGAAGAGTCAGAGTTGAGGCTTTTGTACAGGAGTCGGCTTCGGAATTTTAGTACCCACAAAAACTCGCGACTCCAACTCCAAATTGTTCGCCACAAAAAATTTAAAAAAATTTTTTTTTTGTTCCAAAATAAAAATTCTTCGAAATTGGCGATGAAATATTTTAATTATCGATTTTAAATATTTACAGAATCATTTTCTTGCTATATTTAACCATTGTAAAGGTACTGCATTAAAAACAAGTTACAGTGCTTTATTCGGATGTGCCGAATCTTTGATACCCTCCGCCGACAGTTAGAATATATGAGAGCTATAAATGATAAAAGATTAATCTTTATAAAAACGGATGTCAGTATAAAAATTGGTTTCGTTTTAAACCAATTGAGGGACAATAAGACAGTGTTATGCTTTTATTTCTAGCAATTTGAACTAACTTGAATAAAATATCATGATTAGTAACAGTTTATGCCGAACTAAAATGATTTTCAGGGGGGGAATTTTTATTAGACTTATGTAAATTATGGACTAATCATCACGAAATCCTGTAGATTGATTTCAGTCATTAAAAATCTAAATGGAACAAATTTCAATACAGTAGTGAAATTTGTTTTAGTGTTTAAAGTGCTTTTCAGAAGGCTGCTTAATAGGGGATCTAAGGTAAATATAGACCGATAATCAGAAAATTGCATGATATTTTTTCTGCCCATATGAACCAAAATTGGACCAAATTTTATCACAATAAATATATCTGCTACGGTTTTAGGCATATTTAAATATATTCCCACACTGAGCATAATATAGGACTTTATATGGGAAATTATGGACCGAGCTTCACGAAATATTATTGTGTCCTATAAATCGTTGGCCTATCAAATTGTATTACAACAGCATTATTTATTACGTTTTTTAACATATTAAACTATTTTCCACGAGTAGGTTTTATATGGGGCAGATTTATGGACCGATCTTCACGAAAATTTAGTATGATATCTAGCCTTATAAAACTGTAACGTACCAAATTTTATTATTATAGCTTTATTTGTTAGGGTTTTAGGCGTACTAAACTATTTTCCGGGAATAGGCTTTATATGGGGCCTATGGTAAATAATGGATCGATCTTTAGGAAATTTGACAGTGTGATTTCTAGTCCTCTAAAACTATGAAGTAGCATGTTTTAATATCATAGCAATTTTTATTACGCTTTTAGACTTACATTATGATTTCTAGTCATATAGAACAAGCTTGTGCAAAATCTTATATCATGCCGTACATTATGCTTTTATGTTAGTTTTTGTAACAAAATTATAAATTTTTTTAGGGTGGTGGTTCTACATTTTGATTCATAACTCTGATCCTACTGATCGGATTTTGCTGAATTTCAATCCCAAGCTGCTTAGGATAACTAGAAGCAATTTGACATCAACATTGTTCCTATCTTTTGAGTTTTTCGAAAGTGAGCGCGTTTTCAACCGACGAACAGATAGACGGACATGGCTAAATCGACTAAGAACTACTCAAGAAACCAGAATATACATATATACTTTATGGGATAATAAAAATAATAAAACAGTTTCACGCGGAATGACAAACTTAGTATACCCTCATTCACCACTAGTGGTGGAGGGTATAACAAGTGTTTAAAGTCAAATAAGGACCAGGTTAGGTTAGGTTAGGTTAAATGGGTAGCCGTCACGAAGACGACTCACTTGGGTCCTTATAGCGGTCCCTTTGTGATACCCCCAGCCAGTGACAAGGGTCAGCCAGTATCCACCAGACTATTCCCCAGAGGTCACCGCAGTCTCGAACCACCCCGATTCCCTGCAGAACAGGTAGATCGATTTCAGTCCCGCATTGGACAAATCGTCCAGACATCACAATTCCGGTCTCCCAAAATGCCTCAACCTAGCGCCCGCCAGTCCGGGGCATTGGCAGAGGAAGTGAAACACCGTCTCCTCCTCCTCCACATCATGACAACTCCTGCAGTAGTCATTGTACGCAAGACCCATCCTCCTAGCATGAGTCCCTATCACCCAGTGACCCGTGATGACCGACATCACTGTCCTTATCCGATCCCTGCCGAGACCGAGTAGTACGCGCGTTCTCGCCGCGTCATAGCCAGGCCATAGAGTCCTGGCCATCAAACAGGTATGCTCGCCCTGCCATCTCTCCTGAGCCCTTCTGTACGATTCCCGTCTGATGAGAGTCCTGCAGCGGGCCATTGAAGTGCCAATCAGGCCGTCGACGAACATGTCGTCCAAGAGACAGCCTTGTTTGGCTAGACTGTCCGCAGTATGGTTGCCCAGGAGCCCACTGTGTCCTGGTACCCATGCCAGCGTTACACTGGAATGTTTCGCGATCTCATTTAGAGACATCCGGCATTCCACTGTTAACATAGATGTCGTAAAGACACCAGCCAGAGCTGCAATGGCAGCCTTGCTGTCCGTAAATATACATATATCCCTCGATATACGATAGTACCTCAGCCAGTTTGCCGCCCGCCTTATGGCAGAAATTTCCGCCTGCAGCACACTACTGCCATCTGGCAGCCTAAAAGAGACCCTGATGTCCAATTCCTCGATGAAGAAACCTCCACCCACTCTGTCGCCCATCCTGGAACCATCGGTGTAGACCCGCAGGGTCGGCTCCAAAGATCGCGTGTTATCGAGCAGCTCATCATAGTTACCATGATGAACCGTGAACAAAGCACCGAAAAAGGGTTCCGGAGTGCAATAGTCCAGCCCCGCCAGGTCCTGAGACGCGCGAAGCGTGACCCTGGCATGACCATAGTTCCGCGAAGACCATAGGCCCACCGCCCCCAGTCTCATAGCGGAAGTCAAGGCCTGTTGTTCGGCCATGATATCAATCGGCAACCAGTCTAACATAGTAAACAGTGCCTTTGTCGGTGTCGAGCGGAGTGATCCCGTGATCATCAGCGCAGCCAACCTATATACTTTCCCAAGCATCCTGCAGTACCGTCCCCTTTCCATGGCAGGCCACCACACTATGACCCCATAGAAGAGAATCGGTTTTACCACCGCTTCAAAGATCCATTCGACACCCTTGGGGCCCAGGCCCCAGCTCCTGCCCAAGGATCTCTTGCAGGTGTATAAGGCCACAATAGCCCTATCAACCCTCGTCTGAACGTTGAGTTCCCATGATAGTTTGCTATCGAGAATTACGCCCAAATATTTGGCACTGTTCGAGAGCCTCAGCTCCGTGCCGTTCAGCCTAGGAAGCCTAAAGTTGCCAACCTTGTACTTCCTGGAAATAAGGACCAGTCTCATATACATTTAGCATCAAGGTTAGAGTAACAGTTGGAATCGGAGTCGCACTTAAAAATTTTCAGCGTTTGGAATCGAAATCGGAGTCGGAGCTAGTACTTTTTTCTGACGACTCCACAGCCCTGGTTTCGATTGCATTTTTTTTAAACCCTGCCAGAAAATGTATTCTTTATCTAAAAATTAATTTTTTTCTAAAAAATTGTACTTTTTAATACCAAAACTCGCATTTTTAATATAAAAAAGTTTCTTATTGTGCTAGAGAAGTTGTCTTCGAAAGTACGTAACTTTCAT
This sequence comes from Pollenia amentaria, assembly GCA_943735925.1. Lineage (NCBI taxonomy): Eukaryota > Metazoa > Arthropoda > Insecta > Diptera > Polleniidae > Pollenia > Pollenia amentaria. The sequence continues at coordinate 171,695,870 of OX031010.1, read as the reverse complement.
GTAAAAAAGTAAATTTTTTCTTAAAAAGTACAGATTTTCTTAAAAAGTACCTTTTATGTTTAAAAAGTACCTTTTATGTTTCAAAAGTATCTTTTATGTTTAAAAAGTACCTTTTTTTTGATTAAAAAGCACCTGTTATCGCAAAAAGTAATTTTTTTCTTCAATAGGAATTTTTTCTTAACAAGTAACTTTTTTCCTAAAATGTACCTTTTTTCTTTAAAAGTACCTTTTTTCTAAAAAAAATTGCTTTTGTTCTTAAAAAGTAACTTTTTCTTAAAAATTTACTTTATTTCTTAAAGAGTAATTTTTTCTTACAAATTAACTTTTGTCTTATAAAATTACTTTTTTCTTAACGTCACTTATATTTTTCCTAAAAAGTACCTTTTTCTTTAAATAGTGGCTTATTTCTTAAATTTTTAAAGGTTTAATTTTCCTTGTACAATCTTTTCTTTTTCATAGATATTTTCTCATAAAATACTTTTCAAAAATTATAGTTTCACCTTTCTTAAAAGGCACATTTTAAAAAATAGTATTATAAAAAAAACTTTTTTAAAAGACACCAAACAGTAATCTCTAAAATTAAGTTTGCCTCAAAACAGTCTCAACAGGTACATTCTTAAAAGATTATTTTATATAACATAATTTTAAAAACACCCTTTCTCCAACGAAATTAAATTTCTTTAGATAAAGTTTTCTTTGCGTTCTTTATTGAAAGATATTTTTCCAGAGGTGTTTTTCAAAAAAAAAAATTAAACAGTTTCTATAAAAATGAATTTACCTCGAAAAAAAATTCTTTAAGAAAATAAATTAAAACAAAATCTTAAAAGTACCATTTTATTATATATTTAATGGTACCATCTCAAAAATAGTTTTTTAAGAAAAAGTTACTTTTTAAGAAAAAAAAAAAGTAACTTTTAAAGCAAAAAAGTTAACAAAGATTCGTCACAGCCATGACACTTTTACTTGTTTATATTGAAAGTCAGGATTCACTATCCTACACAATCTTACGATTCATTCACACGAAATGCTGACATAATTCTATTCGACTTAAAAAAATTTCGGCAAAATTTGTACTAAATGCCGCACTATCACGCAAAAAAGATGCAAAATCATATGACTCAGATACTTTATAAGAAAATGCATCTTTGATCCCACAGAATCTATCATTTTATGAAAATTCTCACAATGATTTGCACATCGGAATGACTTCCCAAAAAATGCGGTCACTCAATTTCAATTTTAGGTCGACAAGTCGTACGACTGATTTAGATAGTGCATCCCCTCCAGCTTTACGGGTACTTTTAAAAGAATTTCGTTCTACCTTAAGAAAATCCACATTTTCATAATTTTAGCCTTTAATTTTCTTAACTTAAAAAATTATTTAAAAAACACAAAATATTTTTTTTTTTATTTATTTATTTCTTTCGTTCTTGTTCAGTTTAATTAATTTGTCGTCACCATTTTTATTTTATGTGCCACTATAACAAAATGTTTTCCTTATTTACACATTAAGCGAATCGTAAAGATCTTCCGGTATGAATAATTCAAGAAAATATTAATTCAAATTTTTATTAGAAATATTAATTGATATAACTTTGCATGTTGTTACTTATTTTGTTTGCCATTTTTTCACAGTGTCGTTTGTTGTTTCCCCGAAAAAAAAAACGAAATATTAAAAGCCATTTGTCAACTACTCTATCAACGAATTCATTTATATTTGATCAACATTTTCCAGGTCACATAAATAATTTATGATATAAAAAATGTGTTGTTGTAGGTCATTTGACTAGTTTGTGTGTCCTTTATCAATTATTCTAACGTTTTTTTTTTCTTCTATTTTGCGCTACATCTGTTACCACTTCCATGCTCGTAGAGCTCTTTTTGAGCCACCATATAAATGTCATTATTATTCAATACTGGTATCGTCAGGTTAAGAGGTTATAAAGGGTGTTTTTTATAGAGGTATAAAACTTTGAAATCGAATGAAACAAAGATAAGTTTTTTTTAAATTTACATGAAATTTACTTTATTCTAAAGATGCTCTTCTGGCATTTTAATTAAAATATGACTTCTGGCATATGACCACTATGGCTGGATCGGACGTATTCTAATCTGGAAGTCCAACTTTTTTCCAACAATTGTGGCCGTGTATCGGCAATAACGCGGCGAATGTTGTCCTCCAAGTGGCCATTCGTTTCGGACTTATCGGCCTAACTAGCAACTTCACATATCCCCACAGAAAATAGTCTAGCAGCCTAAAATCGCACGATCTTGGATGCCGATTCACGGGTCCGAAACATGAAACTATGCGTTTACTAAACGTTTCCTTCAGTAAATCAATTGTGGCATGAGCTTTGTAACATGTCTTGTTGAAACCACAGCCATACCTAAACAAGAGCGGAACGCGTTTTCTAGCTGTCAAAAATCCTCATGCTTATACAATTTGTATGTAGCATACCGAAACAGCGCGACGGTAGCGCTTTGCAATTAAAAAATCCGATTTTGACAGCGCGTTAAAATAAACAGGGCTGCTATATTTGTTGTTTTGACAACCCTGTTTTTATTTTTTGATAATAAATAATGGCAAATTAGCTATTTTTAGGTCAAACTAGCGGTTTTAATTCAATTTCTTATGTCTTTTATGAGGGTTTTAGTCGGCACGAAAGTTAACACTACTGTTTATGGCACAACGCTGACGCATATCAGCGTAAAGGCTACGCTGAAGGAAACGTTCCGCCTTCCTCTCTTGTTTAGGTACGGCTGTAAACATAAAGGCCGTGTCAGATAAAACTTTGTCGCTTTGCGTGACGTTTCTACCTTTGGCAGAAAAACGCAAAGCAAAAGGTGTATGACACAATGGAAACTTTGACAACACTCACGCATTATTTGTTTACTTAAAAAAGCGGTTGGTAATTTGTACATTTAATTATTTGTTACAAAAATAAAAGTTAAAAATTTAATTGGACGGTTTTTTTCAATTGCATTTGGCAAAAAAAATTAAAAAACAAAAGAAAATTATACTAGCCAATTGTCAAAGCGCGCAAAAAGATGAGAGTTGGCTAACTTTTTGCTTCGCTCCGCTTTGAAAGTACTTTATGTGACATGTTTCGTATAAGTACGTATATTTTATCTTAGATGTCAAAGCGAATCGGTAACGCAACGCGAAGCAAAAGTTTTATCTGACATGGCCTTTAACCACTTGACTTTTGACAAATGGATGCCAGTAAAAAAGTGTTGCCAACTTTTAGTTCTATACCTCTATAAAAAACACCCTTTAGTTACGTCTATGAATGCAATTGTCTGTTTAAGTTGGTCGATGTCTGGTCTATGTAGAATATTTCAGTTGATAACAAACAAAAAATTGAGTGGAAAATTGCACAAATTATTTTTAGAAAAATAAAATACAAAATATTTAAATTACATAAAACTATTAAATGAAATTATATGCCATTAAATAATCTCTAGCAGAGATTTTTCCGATAGGTTTTGTTCAAGTATAAGAAAAACGCAAGGAAATGTGCACAAACTAAAAATGTAATTAGGAGTATTTTGGCTAGAAGAGGCCATAGAAAAGTTACTAACAATAATAAAAATATCTATTTAAAAGTAACAATGCAAATGCGTTTGTTTGTTCCCTATAGACTATCAAACTACTAAAGCGATTTTTCTGAAATTTTCACAGTAATTTCTTAATTAAGCCTGGTACTATTCAACATTTCACGTGAAATGCTGTCAAAACTCATATGAAAAAAAAACTTGTGTGGAATATCTATTAAATTATGTTGATAGAGTTGTACTCTGTTTAATTTGTGAAAAAGTTGGGAAATGTTTCTGGCAACATTTTTTTACAACTGCGAAATAATATAAGCTGCACTTATTTCACGTCGAATTTTAAACAAGTGAAAAAAGTAATCTAAATATTAAATGAGAACGGAAAAACGTAAATAACACAACCGGTAATAGTTTTTTTTATCCATATTTAATTTTTATTTAAAAAATAGTTTTTAGTAAAATACATGTGGCTTTTGTTTACATACATACGCAAAACAATGTCACATACATTGAAAGATTAAAAACTTCAAATTGTGCAAACTCGCGAGATAGGTAACATTGATACATGACAAATTTTTCGTGTGAAATAATAGATGTTGCTGATAATATTTCACAAATCAGAACAGAGTACTAGGCTTTACCCGGCAATATATATTTGCAATGGCGCCTACCATACAAAGACAATATTGAATAATTCCCACCAACAAATGGTGCAAGTCCACCAGTAGCCCGCAACCCAACACGGCACTACTCGTATGTAGATGGCAGCACCAAAAAATCACGCAAAACAAAGTTTCAGAACAAAGCAATGGCAGTACTACCATGTAGATGTTAATAGTGACATTGCTTTTTTCAAGGGGGCATGGCACCTCCCATACAAATACAATTGGCGTGAATGTGTAAGACATTGCTGTAAACGCCTAAGTCGTTTTTGTAGTAGATTAAAGAACATAGATTGTGTTTTCCTTTAATCTACTACAAAAAACGACATATGCGTTTACGCCAAACTCTTACACAATTACGCCCGATATAAATTTGAGTATATTTTGGTAAAAGAGTCTTAATTTTGAACAAATAGTTTGGTAATTTAAACATATAAAACATCTGTCAAAAAGCGAGCTGAAGGAAAATATATACGTCCAACTATCTGGAGACGGATAACAGGAGAAGAATCTTAATTCAGAACAAATTCCCAGCGTTCTCAGTTTTGGGGATTTATCCCCGAATAGGGGATCTTTTTTTTGTAAATGGAGATAAAAATTTAATAAAAATCTCCAGGGGATTTTTTTTTGGGGAAAACGCATTTTTTCGGCTGGGGATTTTCAGGGACAATATAATATTTTATACGATGTTTGTGCAATGGCAAGACGGGTTTGGTCAAGTCGTGGGTACAAATTAAAATCTTTTCTGGTCCGAAGTTTTTTGTCATATCAAGACGCTGGTGGTTCGAAATCTTCTTAAGTGCAAATATGTTTTCTGTACCAACATATAATGCTTGTTTCTATAATAAATATAGCATTTTCAGTTTAAATAAAACCTTTTTTTAAATAAAACGAAACCTTTTTGGAAATTAAACGAAACCATTTTCAGAATAAACGAAACCTTATTCAAAATAAATGAAACTTTATTCAAATTAAACGAAACTTTATTCAAATACAGTTAAACATTTTTCAAATTAAATTAAACCATTTTTAAAATCTTGTAAGATTTTTTTTTTTTTTTTTTTTTTTTTTTTTTTTTTTTTTTTTTTTTTGCTAAAGAAGGTGAAAGAGCTCATGTGGTTTTGCCAACCGTAAGGAGAAGGGACATGACTCTAATTGCTATAACAGATAATACTGGCATTGTTTACCATAAAGTTATTTCTGCTTTCACTGTGATTTCGGCCCGTTTCCAAGTATATCTTCCAGAATCCATAAATCCCAAGAAATATGACATATGGTGGACAGTGGTGAATGTACATTTTAATTTAATCACCTTGTTCTCCTATACTGAACCCGATAGAGAAGACATTTTCAAAGTTAAAATTTCATGCCTAATCATTATAAAGTTATTTTACCACTGATCGTAACGTAGTTAGTGTCGCTCACCTAAGGCGACGATTGAACAAGCTCTTCACTTATCAGTGCCCATGTTCTGTAACTCCCGCGGCGAGAAACTTTTCGATTGAAATGTGAGAAATGAAACAAAAATGCCATAAAATGAAACAAACAGCTGTTTTTCTCACTTAACTGCGTCTGTAACATTTTTGGCGAGTAATAACTGTCACGTAAGGAAATTACTCGCTTATATACTGAAAAAGTGTGTCTGTAAAATTTTTGTGAGAAAGTTCCCGCTTTGAACTGTCAAATAAACTCACGCATAAGAACGGGGTGAGAAAAAATTTGAACACTAAAAATAAATTAAAAATGCAATGAAGAGTAACACGGAAGAGATAAGTATTTTTTTCTTTGCCGATTTTTTTTCTAGTTAAATTATATTGCTTTTAACATATTTGAAAAATATACGAATGTTTTCAAAGCAATTTTGTAATCAACAAATATTCAAGTCGCACTTTACATTTTTTGGTATAGCCGACGGTTGTATTTTCGCCGCCGCCTTTGAAATGTTTTCAATTTTAGTCAAATTTGGTCGCCGTCAACGTATGTTTGACTGGCGTTCACAACATCTGCAATTTCATATCGGCTTCGAGTGAAATATTATGACATTTATAACGTAGCGACCAAGGCAAATTCAACTACAGTTGGTGTCGAAACGCCATCTGAAATCAAAATTACGTCAGAACCACATGCGCATGTGGCTTTTTACATGCCGTGTACTAGAGGCTTTACAGACACACTTTTTTCTTATTTTCTTATTTATTTTATTTAATTTTAAGTTTAACAATCCAATACAAAGATTAAATCTTATATTAAGTACTGGATAATATACTGGGTATACAAAAAGTGGTTACACATAAAACAATAAAAAATTAAATTTATAATAAATACAATTTTTGAGTTAAACATAAAACTTTGAAAAACTTTTAAAAAACTATTAAAAATAAAAATAAAAAAAAAATAAAAGAATTTTGTTATTTAAACATTTTACACTTGCCTAAAATGTTTAAATATTTCAGTTTTTTCACTTTTTTCTCACATTTCGAGAAACGATGGAATATTGTGTTTCACATGTTTTCGATGCGAGAAGTTCTCACCAAAGTTACATAACATGGGTACAGTAATGCAAAGAAATACAAAAAAACAAATTCCCAACAAAATTTAAAAAATGGGTAAATTTATTTTGAAAATTTTTTAACTGTATTTGAATAAAGTTTCGCTTATTTCGAAAAATTTTTCGGTTATTTTGAATAAAGTTTCGTTTATTTTGAATAAAGTTTCGTTTATTTTGAAAAATGTTTCGTTCGATTAGTTTCAAAAAGGTTGCGTTTAATTTTAAAAAGGTTTTATTTAAACTGAAAATGATATAGAAACAAGACCTGTGACAAATGTATTCCAACTTCTCAAATGCTAAAGCTTTTTAATACAAACAATATGTAAAACAAAATTGCATTGGCTGATGAATCAGAAGTTTTTGATTCTGAAGGCTTGTGCGTATTTTTAAGTCAGCACAAAATAAATAAAACAAAATACAAGCGCAAATAAAATTAGTTTTAATAATATAACACAAATGAATTTAATAAAAGAAATAAATGCATGCACATTTTTCCTTTGGCTTAATATTATTTTACTTTTTAGGATCTCTGGGGATTTTTGGGGATAAGAAAATAGCTATTTTGGGGATGAAAAATCGTTAATTGGGGATAAGGTATAAAATAAGCACTGCAAATTGCTTCGTTTTTAAAACACGATATTTGTTTAAAAAAAATTTACTAATTTTATTCAAATGAGGGTAGCGAAACGCACCGGTTTCAGCTTTTTTTATTATAAATTTTAAGGTGATGTGGTAAATATCGACTTTAATATAAAATATTTACAAAAAGCTAATTTTTTCATTTCATTTATGTTTGTTAATAGTTTCTACAAGGTAAAATTACACCAACAAAATTTAGTAAACAGTATTTGCTTTTTTTAGGTCAATAACTAATAAAACGCAGCATTGGCCAAGTACATATATACAAAATATGGTAACACTTATCAGTCTTCTTTGCCAAACCGATTTACCTTCTGTATAATTCGTAGCTAATGTATTTGTCTTTTCCATTCTATAAAAAAAAGAGAAAGCACCATTTAAAAAATTTCCTCTTGAAAATGGCCATTTAAGGCTATATCAGCCATTTCTTGCGATGGTATTATTGGAAAACAATGCTTTTTAAAAAGTTCTTTTACTCTTTCAGAGGAAATATTTTTTTTGAGAGCGTAAGTTTTTAAAAATGATCTCTTTCAAAAGTGCCCGTTAAAATCGTTTCTCAAAAAAAAGTACCCTGCGGGAAGTTTGTGTCAATTGTTATTAAAGCACTTATCGCGTGACCTGTGAGAACAATATTATAACAAAAAGAAACGAAATATGATATGTGAAAACAAGACCAGTAAATGGCCATAAAGTGTTAAAAATTTAGTTCCTCCAGAGGAAAGGTAACTGGCACAAAACTAGTCGTGTGACTAGATTTTGTGCGGGCTGATGCTATCTGTTTATAAAACTTTATATGACGGAAATCTATCATATTAACATACATAGTTCACTCGGGACAATATCGGCGACAGGCATTATTTAACCGAAATTGAATGTGTCTATTTAGGTTATTTCAATGACAAAAAGGCGCCAAGGTCCTAGGAGGGGGCTATCCTATGACTTGGCCATGTTTAAGTGACAAGTCCCCTTCATATAAAGTGTTAGAACTAAAACCGGTCCCTGCCATTTTTGAATTGTCGCGTGACAAGTTTGCTGTTAGTTCCCTTTCCCTTAGGGTATGTACGCAGTTCTTTACAAATAAAACTTTTTAGAAGGTACTTAAAAGAAATAAACTTTTTAGAATATTCCTTTAAAGAAAAGAAAAAGCCATTAATAAAGTACCATTAAAAAAATTTTTTTTAAAAGGTACTTGTGAATATAGTTTCTTTTAGGAAAGTATATAATTTTTTTTTAAATGTTACTAAAAATACCTTTGAGATATAAACTTTTTAGAAAGTAATAGTGAGAAATAAACTTTTAAGAATGAAATCAAAAACCATTAATAAAGTATCGTACAAAATTACTGTTGAAAATAAATTGTTTTAGAAAATACTTTCAAACAAATATATTTAGGAAAGTGTCTTTCTTGAAAATGGCTTTTTGGAAAACCATAATGCACGGTGTTAAATGTGAGTCACACCGTAACGTCAAGTTTTTTGCCAAGCTTAAGTTGACATTTCTTTGTTTCAGTGTTTGACAAATTTAACCATCGAGAGGTACAAAATGAAGCAGCGCGTTAAGATTGTTGAAGCTTTTACGAAAATGTGCGTTAAAATCCAAATGCATTTCGTGCACTTCGTGAGGCACTCTTTCACCTCAGTGGATTCGTTAACAAGCCGAATTGCCGCATTTGGGCAAATGAGAATCTACGAGTGATTGTTGAAAAGCTGATGCATCCACAAAGAGTGACTGCTTGGTGCGGTTTATGGTCTGGCGGCGTCATCGGTCCGCATTTTTTCGAAAATGTAGTCGGCCAACCAGTTAACGTGAATGGCGTTCGCTATCGCGAGATGATAACTATTTTCTTGTGGCCAGAAATTGAGGATATGGATCTTGACGATATGTGGTTCCAATAGGATGGTGCCACTTGTCACACAGCCAACGAAACAATGGCTCTTTTACGGGAGAAATTCAATGGCCGTAATTACATCGTGGCGATGTTTATTGGCCACCTCGATCATGAGATTTGACATCGTTGGACTTCCTTCTTTGGGGATATTTATAAGAAAAAGTGTTAGTCAATAAGCTAAGCACAATCCAAGACCTAAAGGTTGTGATAATTCGTCACATTAACGACATTGAATCTCAATTGTGTCTCAAAGTCATTGAAAATATCATATACCATCGCATAGAGGTATGAAACCAAGGCCGTGGCGCGCATTTGGCCGGTATTTTGTTTCACAGAAAGTACCTTTTTAAACATTTAAAAAAGTGCGTTTGAAGAAAATACGTTTTGAAAAACTAATCTTTGACAAATTACATTTTACAAAACTGTCTCTTAAGAACATTTTCCTTCAAAAAGTGGCCCAAAAAGAAAATAAAAATTTACCCCAAATTTTGGGATATTTTTATGCAATGTAAGCAGACTTTCTTTAAGGAAATGTCACCCTAAAATCTATATATATATATGTTCCCATCGATCCTATAAGGAGCATAGGGCCTCAAAATATAAATCTATATATAAATCGGCAAAGGCAAAACAGTTAAGAACACATTGGAACTCTGTTTGCCAACCGATTTGAACAAAAAGTACACCATATGAGAGGTATTTTATTATAGTAGTGCAGAATATATATTTCATAAAAATCTGCGGGGTAAAAAGGGTAAAAATAAGTGATCCAAAAAACAAATTTAACGGCCTGTTTAACGATTTCGAACATCAACGTTCGCATAGAAAATTATATTTAAAACAAAAACAAAATTCTAAAATTTATTTTTATTTTAAATGTAATTTTCTATGCGAACGTTAACGTTCGAAATCGAGGAACAGGTTGTAATACTTATCGTTGTGCTTTAGAAAAATAAGAGGACTTTTTTAAAATTCGGCCCTTTTGGGTACTAAACTGGTATAACCTGTATTTTACAACTTTTTTGTCGCCCCATTTAACTTTTAAACCAACAAACATAGAAATTAAGATTATACCAAATTCGTAACTTATCTAAAAATATAAATATGAATTTGGTACTTTTCCGAAATTCAAACGTTTTAGGTGTAAAATTCGTACCTATTTTTGGCACTTTTTACAACATATTTTTCTTAATGTATTGACACATTCGTATTAAATTATGGATACCACTACAATATTGAACTTTTTGGTACTGTTATGCGGAGAAAAAATCATCAAAAAGAGAAAATACGGGATATAAATTTCTTTTCCGTGCTGCATGTGGTAATTTTTGAATTTTCTATAATATTGAACGTAGAAACATAAAATTATAGGAGTGAATGAGAACCTACAAGAAGAAAAATGTTAGCACTTTTTTACTCTTCAACAGACACTTTTTGAATTTTAATTAAAATTGGACCTAGAAACATAAAATTAAGCATGCAGAGTGATTGAGAAACTTTATCTTAGAGAAGACCTTTTTGTTTTTTAACTGGTCATTTCTGATTTTTTTTATATTACTGTAATGTAAGTGGAAGAGAACATATAGACTGGAGGCTGGTCCCTCGCCAAACCGACCCACTTAGAGGAATAAAAAACAAATGCTGGAAATATGTTAATTCATGTTTACTTATATGTATGAGATCTTCATATTCGCATAAATAATTATGGTCGAATTTCGACCAGTGGGCAAACACTAGTATTAAAAAAAGGCCTAAAAATAAAATGAAATATGCCAATAAATTTAGGGTAATTATTCTTTATGAGGGTGGGCTTTTTATGGGAATTTATTTAAAAAACTAAAACATACCAATTTGTACTGTAATACCATTAATCGCTGAGATTATAGACATACTTAACTGCATCCCGAGAGTAGTCTTTATATGGGGCCTATGGTCAATTATAGGCCGATGTCAACGAAATATAATAGTATGATTTCTAGTCATATAAAATGTGTTTTCTATAGACTGACAGGCGGATATGGCTAATCGTCTTAGAATCACAGACCTAGACTATATTATTACAAATTATTTCTAACCACCAAATTCAGAGAATCAATCAAACAATTTGTTGATTTAGCACCTATTAACAAAATGATTGTATTGATTAATAAAAATTGTAAATATTGAAAACTATGCATTTATTTTTCAATATATGTATTATATTACAAATTTTAATTAAAAAAACAACTTTGCCATTTCAAACAATGTGTTAATTGATTTAATTAAATATTATTTAAATAACAAAAAATCTTCATGGATTTTTTCACTTAAAATAAAATAACTTAAACTTATAGAATTGTTGTTGGGAATTTTCAAAATCTGGGGGCTAATTCTGGCAGTCGTGATCGAGCACTTTCTCGCTTCGAACGCAATTTTAGTTCTACTTTTTTCCGTCGATACTGAACGAATCGAAATTTTTTTTCAGCGTTGTGAAATCTCAAAAAAAAAATGCTTTACAACACTGAAAAAATAATTTTGATTCGTTCAGTATCGACAGAAAGAATTAGTAATAAGATAATGAAAAGAATTAGTGATAAGATAAGAAAGTGCTCGATCACGACTGCCAGAATCAGCCCCCAGGTTTTGAAAATTCCCAACAACAATTCTATAAGTTTAAGTTATTTTATTTTAAGTGAAAAAATCCATGAAGATTTTTTGTTATTTAAATAATATTTTAATTAAAAATTTATTTCAAAACAACTAAAATGTTGATTAAATCAAACTTATGTTTTTAAGTTTTTTTCACCTAAAAAAAATAATTTATTCAATTATCACATTAATGAAATTGAAATTCTTCTCAAACAATTTTTTTAATTGACGGAATTTGTCGGTTATTTTTTTGATAGTTAAATTATATAAAATAATTGAAAATTCATTTGTTTTTACGGAAATTGTGGTTGAATTGTTGACAGTAAAAACTAAATTAACTTTTCGTTAAAACTCAATGAAAAATAAGTAGATTGGTTTTTAAGTAAATTTACAGGTCTGCTGGCGGTGTAATACAAATTCATTTTTTATTTTCTATGTTCACATAAACTGATTATATTCGGATTCGGTTACATACCTCATAGTGGTATTTATGTGAATAAGGCTTATAATCACACTAGCGATATAGTCCACGATTTGGCTGCAACTTAAGCAAGTGACTTTAAGCGAAAAGTACTGTACTGTATTTACCACGACGTATTCTTGTTATCTTTACAATTTTTTAAAGATTTCTGTTTTGAAGTTTTTGCCATTTTCGTTCGAATTTTTAATTTAAATGACGCAATTTTTAACACTTTTGGTTGCAGTGTCACCCACTGTAATTCTCAATTGGCTTATTATTATTGTGATGATGATGTGTTTTTATTTCTAATTTAACTAAAAGCAAATATAATTTAAAAACAAAATGTTATTGCTTTTTTTTCTCCTCCAAATTTTACGATTTTTTAAATGCAATAAAGTTCTACTGACGTCAAGTGGTTTTTAGGCAGTTGAATTTTTTTTAAATTTTTTGAATGCTGAATTTTCCAAAATATTCTTTTTCTGGTAAAGTTTTCTGTTCAAATACCCTTTTTGTTCCTTTTTTTCTTCCCTCTTTAAGTGACAACAGTTTTTGTTACCAAATAAGCAAATTTGTTTCTTTAATTAATAAAGTATTAATTAGTTGAATAAATAGCAAATAACATTTAATTTTAAACTTAAACTTTTTCCTCTATATAAAAAATAAATAAGTTTGCTTTTATTTTTTTTTTCCTTTTATCGGTCTTGTTTGTGTTTAATAAAAAAACAACTATGACAATTTTATTAAAATCAAGCCATTTTTTTAAATTGTTGTAATTAAGTATCTAGGAAATTAATAATAAAAATGAGTTTTCTATATGAATTAACAACAACAGGTCATTCGATACAGACATCAAATTTTTGTAATAAATTTTAATAAAATGGCCCACATGATTTATTTTCTAGAACAATAGAAAAAATGTTAAACTATTTTGCACATTTCCGTTGGAAAACTTAAAAAAACAAATATTTTTTTAATTACGCTTATAATTAAAAAAAAAATAATAATTTCACACCGGATGCAGTACCTTCTTTTGAAATTGATTTGTATAAAGAATACTTAAAAAAATAGCGCTATGAAGAGTTTTAAACATTATATATAACACTTTTCAATTATTTTAGTAAAACATCTAAATGATTCGTCAGCTTCTATTTTTTACGTCATTTCAGTCTACACTAAACATTTAAGCGCGGCTAATGTCATATGGGACATTCTACACGAACAATTTAAGGAAATGGTCATCTCAAATGGAGGTTCTTTAATCGCAAGTCTATGCGAATAAGCCAGACAGCAGCTTTTAAAACCAACCCAGCAAAGCAGCGCCAAATATTTGCACGATGTCATATTCCATACATAATGGCATCGAAAGGGTTATCACTTCTTTTATTTTAATTTGAAGATAAGAATCACCCATAATATGGTTGTGACTTCTTGATGAAGGACACATTTAACCATAATATGGTTGTCAGTGATAATAATATGGTTAAATTTAACCATAATATGCTTACAATTTTCTTTAAAAATAGATTTGTTGGAGGTGATATGGCTTACTACACCCCTTTAGGGGGGTGGAAAAGACGTAGTCTCAGTTATCAAGGGACAAATACTAAGCTAAGCTTAGCACAGAGCCATAAAAAGATTTTTGAACGCTGTCGCGTACAACACGAAACGCAGACACCGAAAAAATTTATAATTTTCTCCAATCAACAAATTTGTACCAAATTCATAATATCAAGCAAACAATTTGTTGATTTTGCACCTATTACCAAAATGATTACATTGATTACTAAAGATTGTAAAATTGTTAATATTTTTTTTTTCAATAAATGATATTTCTAATTTTAATTAAAATAATGATCGAAAAACTTTGCCATTTCAAACAATGTGTTAACTTATTTAATTAAATATTCACAATTCCCAACAAAAATTGTACAGTTTTAAATTATTTTATTTTAAACGAAAAAAGTCAATTAGGATTTTTTGTTATTTAATTCAAAACAACTAAAATGTTAATTAAATCAAAATTTAATTTTTAATTTTCTTTCAACTAAAAAAATTACTGATTCAATTAATTAAATTTAAATACTTATTAAACCAAAATATAATGGTTATGTGCTTACCCTTGTGTACCACTCGTAGTGTAGGGTGTTTTTGTTTTAAGCTTACGGTTTAGTAAATAAATTAATTTTATTAATTATTTTTTTTAATTTTAATTAATTTTTTTATGTTATTGATTCTATGAAAATATTGATTGAATCTAACAAATAATTCGATGACTAGATTGCTCAATACAATTACTATATTAACTATTTTTTATTTATTTTGAATCAACTTAGATAATTGAATAAAATTTACATTTTTTATTAATTATTTTTCAATTGAATTAAATTACAGATTTTTTGATGATGTTTTAATTCAAAGTTGAATATATAACTTTTTGAAAAAAAAAACAAAATTTTGCTTGATTCTAAGAATTTTGGATTAAAATCATTTTTTTTTTTATTTTTTCTGTGTATATATTTAATTATCAGCCTAAAAATTGGCAATCTTCCGAAACAACTTATCGAAAATCAAAACGTTTTGCAAAATTTTATTTCGATGTGTCCATAACGAACCATATCATTTATATTTTTATTGTAAAAATCTCTCAAAAATTTTGTGATCAAAAATTAAAGCACAAATAACTTTTATTCAAGAGAGGTCCGTAAATCTCTATCATAAATTAAAAAGATATTAACAAATTTGTTATATTAATTAATTAATTAATTAAATTTGCCCCAGTAAACAAATTAATAGTATCAATTACAAATCTTTTTATGTTAACAACATGTTCTGCAGTAATGTTATTGCCATAAGTAAACGTTTAATTCACTCGATTACATTTTTAATTAAAACTGATTTTTTTTTTGATTAATGGCTTAGTTGAAAAGAAACTGGCAAGCATTTTTTCTGTGTATGTATTTTTAATATGTATTATTACACAGTATCACACCCAAAGCGATTTTTTTTGCAAGCAAACTGGATGTTTGTACAAATGACGTCTGTTCATTATTGTTATTTAAGTACCCACTTCCCCATAATAGTTTTTTTTCTGAGAACAAAATTATATTTTTAATTTTTTGCTGAAAAAATTCATTATATTTTTACAAATTGCCAATAATGATTGTATGTTTAAATCAAAAAAAAAAAAAAATAAAAAAAAATATTAACAATTAATTTAATAGATTGTGATTTTAATTCACAACTGACTAGAACAAAATGTTAGACTGCAATATTAAAGCAGATTGAAGTAGAATTTTAAGGGAGCTTTAAGATTTTAATATAAGAGCTATTATTTAAAATTTGGATTCAGAATCAGTGGTGGGCAACACAGTTCATGTTTACACATGTGTATTGCAAAAGAAGCAGGCAATTTCTTTTGTAAAAATAACAACAAATGAAAACACAAATAAGTGGATTTGTTAACCAAATTTTTAGAGAAACTGTAGATAAAATGTAAAGTTTAAGTGTACGTGAGTAGCCTAAGCACGCTTATCGGGGAATTGAGAATTAATTGAGAATTAACCAATCTTTATAATGGAAATGTTAACGCAATTAAAGTATGTACTCGTATTTGATATTACTATATATATAATCAATAATTATTTTACAATAGTTGGTATTTGATTAACTTTCGAAAAGTTTACTGTCTTCAGTATACCGATTTGTTTGGAAGAGCACCTTTAAAAATAACATACACGCAATAGATAAGTATGTATGTATGTATGTCAAGTAAAATGCAACAAATACTCGTAGTATCTTCCGTAGACAGCTTAACAAATAATATTGATTAAATGTCAGTTAAAAACCAAACCCATCAATTTTATTTCTATTGTAGTTGTACAGTCGAAGCAACAACATGTCTTAGACCCCCCAACAACAAAAACAAACAAGTAAATGTTATCATGCTTCATGTTTGCAGCAATTTTTGAATTTGTCATGCACTTTGTATTCAGTTGCACAGTGGGAAATTTTTGTAAATACAGTAATTTTAGTTTATAGTCACTACCGTTTTTTAACTGTTTTTTTATACAGTATGTAAACCCATAAGCCTGCTTGCGGTGTAATAAAAATAAGGCCCTAATCATATAAACCGCAGTGCAACGCCAAATAATAATTTTGAAATCACGAACAATGTCATAAATATATTGTAATTTTGTTGTTGCTTTCTACAGAAATTCACATTGCGTTTTAAAATTTCAAACGATGCACATCTTGTGTCGTTGAAAATTTTAAAACGGTACATGAATTTCGGTTGAAAGCAACAACAAAATTTTTCTAAAGTATTTGGAAAAAGTTTCCTGACGAGCTGGCCTAAGCAACCAGCGAAATGCGCATAGGAACTAGCTTTCCCACAACAATAAATTTCAGTGTTTTCATTTAAAAAAAATTGGGATTATTAGCACATCATTAATAAATGAATTAATTAATAAAATATTTCATTCCCAAAAATAATTTTTGATAATAAATTTGCATGTGCCCGGCAAATAAAAAACTGAAATGGAAAGCTGCTTTATTTAAGCATCTTGTTTTTTTAATTTTGTTTTTTTCTTTCTATCCTCTTACAACTACAATTTGTGTTGGAAAAAACCCAGCCAATTGTAGGGGAATGTAAGAAAGAAAAAATTGACGGTTTATTGTTGTGACTTTGTTGAAGCTTTGATATTGTTACATTTAAGACCAGAGTGTTTTAAAATTCTTATTCACTTTATGGTCTTACTTGTATAATATTTTTAGCTTTTCTAAAGTATTTGGAAAAAGTTTCCTGACGAGCTGGCCTAAGCAACCAGCGAAATGCGCATAGGAACTAGCTTTCCCACAACAATAAATTTCAGTGTTTTCATTTAAAAAAAATTGGGATTATTAGCACATCATTAATAAATGAATTAATTAATAAAATATTTCATTCCCAAAAATAATTTTTGATAATAAATTTGCATGTGCCCGGCAAATAAAAAACTGAAATGGCAAGCTGCTTTATTTAAGCATCTTGTTTTTTTAATTTTGTTTTTTTCTTTCTATCCTCTTACAACTACAATTTGTGTTGGAAAAAACCCAGCCAATTGTAGGGGAATGTAAGAAAGAAAAAATTTACGGTTTATTGTTGTGACTTTGTTGAAGCTTTGATATTGTTACATTTAAGACCAGAGTGTTTTAAAATTCTTATTCACTTTATGGTCTTACTTGTATAATATTTTTAGCTTTTCTAAAGTATTTGGAAAAAGTTTCCTGACGAGCTGGCCTAAGCAACCAGCGAAATGCGCATAGGAACTAGCTTTCCCACAACAATAAATTTCAGTGTTTTCATTTAAAAAAAATTGGGATTATTAGCACATCATTAATAAATGAATTAATTAATAAAATATTTCATTCCCAAAAATAATTTTTGATAATAAATTTGCATGTGCCCGGCAAATAAAAAACTGAAATGGCAAGCTGCTTTATTTAAGCATCTTGTTTTTTTAATTTTGTTTTTTTCTTTCTATCCTCTTACAACTACAATTTGTGTTGGAAAAAACCCAGCCAATTGTAGGGGAATGTAAGAAAGAAAAAATTGACGGTTTATTGTTGTGACTTTGTTGAAGCTTTGATATTGTTACATTTAAGACCAGAGTGTTTTAAAATTCTTATTCACTTTATGGTCTTACTTGTATAATATTTTTAGCTTTTCTAAAGTATTTGGAAAAAGTTTCCTGACGAGCTGGCCTAAGCAACCAGCGAAATGCGCATAGGAACTAGCTTTCCCACAACAATAAATTTCAGTGTTTTCATTTAAAAAAAATTGGGATTATTAGCACATCATTAATAAATGAATTAATTAATAAAATATTTCATTCCCAAAAATAATTTTTGATAATAAATTTGCATGTGCCCGGCAAATAAAAAACTGAAATGGCAAGCTGCTTTATTTAAGCATCTTGTTTTTTTAATTTTGTTTTTTTCTTTCTATCCTCTTACAACTACAATTTGTGTTGGAAAAAACCCAGCCAATTGTAGGGGAATGTAAGAAAGAAAAAATTGACGGTTTATTGTTGTGACTTTGTTGAAGCTTTGATATTGTTACATTTAAGACCAGAGTGTTTTAAAATTCTTATTCACTTTATGGTCTTACTTGTATAATATTTTTAGCTTTTCTAAAGTATTTGGAAAAAGTTTCCTGACGAGCTGGCCTAAGCAACCAGCGAAATGCGCATAGGAACTAGCTTTCCCACAACAATAAATTTCAGTGTTTTCATTTAAAAAAAATTGGGATTATTAGCACATCATTAATAAATGAATTAATTAATAAAATATTTCATTCCCAAAAATAATTTTTGATAATAAATTTGCATGTGCCCGGCAAATAAAAAACTGAAATGGCAAGCTGCTTTATTTAAGCATCTTGTTTTTTTAATTTTGTTTTTTTCTTTCTATCCTCTTACAACTACAATTTGTGTTGGAAAAAACCCAGCCAATTGTAGGGGAATGTAAGAAAGAAAAAATTGACGGTTTATTGTTGTGACTTTGTTGAAGCTTTGATATTGTTACATTTAAGACCAGAGTGTTTTAAAATTCTTATTCACTTTATGGTCTTACTTGTATAATATTTTTAGCTTTTCTAAAGTATTTGGAAAAAGTTTCCTGACGAGCTGGCCTAAGCAACCAGCGAAATGCGCATAGGAACTAGCTTTCCCACAACAATAAATTTCAGTGTTTTCATTTAAAAAAAATTGGGATTATTAGCACATCATTAATAAATGAATTAATTAATAAAATATTTCATTCCCAAAAATAATTTTTGATAATAAATTTGCATGTGCCCGGCAAATAAAAAACTGAAATGGCAAGCTGCTTTATTTAAGCATCTTGTTTTTTTAATTTTGTTTTTTTCTTTCTATCCTCTTACAACTACAATTTGTGTTGGAAAAAACCCAGCCAATTGTAGGGGAATGTAAGAAAGAAAAAATTGACGGTTTATTGTTGTGACTTTGTTGAAGCTTTGATATTGTTACATTTAAGACCAGAGTGTTTTAAAATTCTTATTCACTTTATGGTCTTACTTGTATAATATTTTTAGCTTTTCTAAAGTATTTGGAAAAAGTTTCCTGACGAGCTGGCCTAAGCAACCAGCGAAATGCGCATAGGAACTAGCTTTCCCACAACAATAAATTTCAGTGTTTTCATTTAAAAAAAATTGGGATTATTAGCACATCATTAATAAATGAATTAATTAATAAAATATTTCATTCCCAAAAATAATTTTTGATAATAAATTTGCATGTGCCCGGCAAATAAAAAACTGAAATGGCAAGCTGCTTTATTTAAGCATCTTGTTTTTTTTAATTTTGTTTTTTTCTTTCTATCCTCTTACAACTACAATTTGTGTTGGAAAAAACCCAGCCAATTGTAGGGGAATGTAAGAAAGAAAAAATTGACTTTTTATTGTTGTGACTTTGTTGAAGCTTTGATATTGTTACATTTAAGACCAGAGTGTTTTAAAATTCTTATTCACTTTATGGTCTTACTTGTATAATATTTTTAGCTTTTCTAAAGTATTTGGAAAAAGTTTCCTGACGAGCTGGCCCAAGCAACCAGCGAAATGCGCATAGGAACTAGCTTTCCCACAACAATAAATTTCAGTGTTTTCATTTAAAAAAAATTGGGATTATTAGCACATCATTAATAAATGAATTAATTAATAAAATATTTCATTCCCAAAAATAATTTTTGATAATAAATTTGCATGTGCCCGGCAAATAAAAAACTGAAATGGCAAGCTGCTTTATTTAAGCATCTTGTTTTTTTAATTTTGTTTTTTTCTTTCTATCCTCTTACAACTACAATTTGTGTTGGAAAAAACCCAGCCAATTGTAGGGGAATGTAAGAAAGAAAAAATTGACGGTTTATTGTTGTGACTTTGTTGAAGCTTTGATATTGTTACATTTAAGACCAGAGTGTTTTAAAATTCTTATTCACTTTATGGTCTTACTTGTATAATATTTTTAGCTTTTCTAAAGTATTTGGAAAAAGTTTCCTGACGAGCTGGCCTAAGCAACCAGCGAAATGCGCATAGGAACTAGCTTTCCCACAACAATAAATTTCAGTGTTTTCATTTAAAAAAAATTGGGATTATTAGCACATCATTAATAAATGAATTAATTAATAAAATATTTCATTCCCAAAAATAATTTTTGATAATAAATTTGCATGTGCCCGGCAAATAAAAAACTGAAATGGCAAGCTGCTTTATTTAAGCATCTTGTTTTTTTAATTTTGTTTTTTTCTTTCTATCCTCTTACAACTACAATTTGTGTTGGAAAAAACCCAGCCAATTGTAGGGGAATGTAAGAAAGAAAAAATTGACGGTTTATTGTTGTGACTTTGTTGAAGCTTTGATATTGTTACATTTAAGACCAGAGTGTTTTAAAATTCTTATTCACTTTATGGTCTTACTTGTATAATATTTTTAGCTTTTCTAAAGTATTTGGAAAAAGTTTCCTGACGAGCTGGCCTAAGCAACCAGCGAAATGCGCATAGGAACTAGCTTTCCCACAACAATAAATTTCAGTGTTTTCATTTAAAAAAAATTGGGATTATTAGCACATCATTAATAAATGAATTAATTAATAAAATATTTCATTCCCAAAAATAATTTTTGATAATAAATTTGCATGTGCCCGGCAAATAAAAAACTGAAATGGCAAGCTGCTTTATTTAAGCATCTTGTTTTTTTAATTTTGTTTTTTTCTTTCTATCCTCTTACAACTACAATTTGTGTTGGAAAAAACCCAGCCAATTGTAGGGGAATGTAAGAAAGAAAAAATTGACGGTTTATTGTTGTGACTTTGTTGAAGCTTTGATATTGTTACATTTAAGACCAGAGTGTTTTAAAATTCTTATTCACTTTATGGTCTTACTTGTATAATATTTTTAGCTTTTCTAAAGTATTTGGAAAAAGTTTCCTGACGAGCTGGCCTAAGCAACCAGCGAAATGCGCATAGGAACTAGCTTTCCCACAACAATAAATTTCAGTGTTTTCATTTAAAAAAAATTGGGATTATTAGCACATCATTAATAAATGAATTAATTAATAAAATATTTCATTCCCAAAAATAATTTTTGATAATAAATTTGCATGTGCCCGGCAAATAAAAAACTGAAATGGCAAGCTGCTTTATTTAAGCATCTTGTTTTTTTAATTTTGTTTTTTTCTTTCTATCCTCTTACAACTACAATTTGTGTTGGAAAAAACCCAGCCAATTGTAGGGGAATGTAAGAAAGAAAAAATTTACGGTTTATTGTTGTGACTTTGTTGAAGCTTTGATATTGTTACATTTAAGACCAGAGTGTTTTAAAATTCTTATTCACTTTATGGTCTTACTTGTATAATATTTTTAGCTTTTCTAAAGTATTTGGAAAAAGTTTCCTGACGAGCTGGCCTAAGCAACCAGCGAAATGCGCATAGGAACTAGCTTTCCCACAACAATAAATTTCAGTGTTTTCATTTAAAAAAAATTGGGATTATTAGCACATCATTAATAAATGAATTAATTAATAAAATATTTCATTCCCAAAAATAATTTTTGATAATAAATTTGCATGTGCCCGGCAAATAAAAAACTGAAATGGAAAGCTGCTTTATTTAAGCATCTTGTTTTTTTAATTTTGTTTTTTTCTTTCTATCCTCTTACAACTACAATTTGTGTTGGAAAAAACCCAGCCAATTGTAGGGGAATGTAAGAAAGAAAAAATTGACGGTTTATTGTTGTGACTTTGTTGAAGCTTTGATATTGTTACATTTAAGACCAGAGTGTTTTAAAATTCTTATTCACTTTATGGTCTTACTTGTATAATATTTTTAGCTTTTCTAAAGTATTTGGAAAAAGTTTCCTGACGAGCTGGCCTAAGCAACCAGCGAAATGCGCATAGGAACTAGCTTTCCCACAACAATAAATTTCAGTGTTTTCATTTAAAAAAAATTGGGATTATTAGCACATCATTAATAAATGAATTAATTAATAAAATATTTCATTCCCAAAAATAATTTTTGATAATAAAATTTTTTTTTTTTTTTTTTTTTTTGCTAGGACCAGCACTCAGGGGATGACCCCTACTAATGCAATGCATTATGTTGGAACTAGTAAAATAGGTTATGGGAAGGAGGAAAGAGGGAGTAGTGCTTGTGAACATTCGACTTGAACTTATTCATGTTGTAAGTGAGAGGGAAGACTTCAGCAGGAAGGTTATTCCACATACGAACAGTCCGGCCAAAAAACGAATTTTCCCTGTAATGCGTTGTACGATTCACCGGCCAATCGACCACAAAAGGATGTGCTCTTGAGGAAAAACGTGTATTACGAACAAAGCTATGGGTTTCGGGAACCAAATCCCTAATTTCATCAGAACACATCCCGTTGTACTAACGATATAATAGGCAAGTACAACCCACATTGCGACGGTGCTCAAGGGAGTCAATAGAATTGGATACCCTACTGTCGCCAATGAGAACCTTCGTCCTCTCCTGCACGCGGTCGAGAAGCTCCAAAATAGACTTTGAAGCACCGGCCCACACATGAGAGTTGTATTCCATTCGCGGTCGGATATAGGTGGTATAAATAGTAAGGAGATCAGATGGAGTGAAGTATATCTTACACCGTTTCAAAAAACCGAGGCACTTGAATGCTTCTTTCGACACCTTGAATATATGTTCTGTCCATCGGACATCACATTGTATCCTCATTCCCAGAACATCAAGAGATTCTGTTTCCTCAATATTTATACGACCCATACATACAGATGAGGCACCTTGATCCGTCGCGCGTTTATGCGTTAGTACGCAACATTGGGTCTTTCGGGCATTAAATTCGACCCTATTCGCACGACCTCATTCTGAGATTATGTCTAGGTCACGGCCAAGCGTATCATTCATGTTCTGTCTCATAGCACAAACATCGGACACGCCTGGTCTGTAACCAAATGAATACGAATGGCAAAGGTTGCTGTCATCTGCAAAAGAATAGATAGGGTAAACTATAAGCGAAAAGAATGTAATCTTTAGCGAGGTCGTGCCTTTAAGGCCCTAATTGTGTAAAACGAACCGTCAAAAATTACATTGAAAGCACAAGCAATGTCATAAATATT
Organism: Pollenia amentaria; assembly: GCA_943735925.1. Classification (NCBI taxonomy): domain Eukaryota; kingdom Metazoa; phylum Arthropoda; class Insecta; order Diptera; family Polleniidae; genus Pollenia; species Pollenia amentaria. The sequence goes on along the minus strand of OX031010.1, from coordinate 171,672,336 downwards.
TTGTAATTTTGTTGTTGCTTTCAACCGAAATTCATGTTCCGTTTTAAAATTTTCAACGGCACAAGATGTGCTTCGTTTGAAATTTTAAAACGCAATGTGAATTTCTGTAGAAAGCAACAAAGTCAAAACTATTTCATAATTTTGTTGTTATTGTTGCTTTCTACAGGAATTCATACTGCATTTTAAAATTTTTAACGCCACAAGATATGCAGCTTTTGAATTTTTAAAATTCAATATAAATTTCTGTAGAAAAAATATTTTTGAGATTGTTTTTGCTTTCAATATAAATATTAGCGTTGCTTTGCGTTTTACACAATTAGGGCCTAACAGCCGTATTCATAAAAAATTATTTATGATTAATTAATCGCTTAGAAGCAAAAACTGCTAAAGTTGTATTCATAAACGAAAAATAGTCTTTTAAACCTTTAATTAACCAATCAAAAAGTATGAAAATTAATTGTTGGATTTACTCTTCTTTAAACCAAAAATAAGATGACATTTTGATAAATGTTTGCATTTAATGATATTATTTTTGGGCAATATGTTTTAAAATAATGGAAAAATGTCTTACTTATTAATATGGACATGGTAAATATATTTAACTAAATTTATTTTAATTTAGACAACCAATTTAAAGTTATATTGTTAGAAATTTAAAAAAAAATTTATGTGATTTAAATTAATATGCATGTTCAGGGGCAAATGCAGATATTCTTTTTTATTATTTATTAAATTATTGCTATTAGTTTTTTTAGCTTTTAAACAACGAATTGTTGTTCAAAAAAATAAGAAAAAATAAAATAAACAACTCATAATAAAAGTGATGTTAACAAAAAGTAAACAAACCTTTTATTCGAATACTTTTTTATCGTATATATAAAAAAAAGTTTCAAACAAACCTTTTTTTAATACCTTTCGGCAAAATCTTGGTCAGAAAATAAAATAATATGTATTTTTATTTTATAAGAATAATTTTTAGGGTCTTTAATTATAAAAAATATATTTATTATAGAATATCATGTGAAACGAATAGAAGTTTCATGCATCTCTAGCAATAAGAAGCCATCAAAAAGTAAAAAAAGTTGCCATACTTAAACACAAAATCGCTACAAACATATAATAACTAAGAAGCTGTTAATGTACTTTTATGAATACCAATTTTTATAAAAGGCTTAAACGACAAAAATCGTTTGATAGTTATTACATACTTTAAGCTTAAAATAAGAACTTTTTATGAATATAGCCGTTAAACTTTTTTAAAAAAAAAACTAAAAAAGAAACCTTAATTTTATTAAAAGCAAATTTGAGTCCATTGTGGTTGTGGCTTGGTACTAAAAGGGTCAATGGTAATATTTTGCTATTTTGAGTTAATCGTTGCAATAGTTGTTTTTTCTTACTCTTTTAAATTTGGCGAAAACAGTAACAATATCTAAGTTAACCGAGAACATCTTTATAAAGGATTTGCTAGCCAATTTTACTAAGAAGTCATTACAATTATAACCAAAGTTTTCCTTTATCAGCAAATCACTTTCCATGTTTTATATGGAAAAAAAAACTAATGATTCTTTCTGCATAAACGTTTGAATGTGGAATTACAGAAATAATATTAAACATTTTCTCAAATAATTAGTATTGTGGTTATTTTATTGAACTGTTAATGGTTTTTAATCCAAATTTAGATATTTTTAATTAGGCTTAAGTTCGTTGAATTTAATTTTCATTAAATTATTTTTTATGAAGACAGGAATTTTACAACATGAAATTAATTAAAATTTTTTTATTGATAATTTTTCATTCTTGACTGCGCTGAGACAGGTTGCCCAGACTAGTTTCGATTGTAACCACACAATCTCGTCAGTGGGGTTTGCCGTTTTACTCACTCGGCTATTGAGGCCGGGTGACGTTTCTCAAATTCGTAAACACACCACTATTTAGAAACCCTTCCCATTTGTCTTCTACTATTTTCTCTTTTCGTACTGACTAGCCTTTGATGTTAAGAACTCTTCGAAAAGAACATCCATATTAATATTTTTATCGCAAACAATTTGAGAATATGACAAACTATTTTATATGTTGAACAAAATTAATTTTAAAAAAGCAGTACAAAAACAGTACATTAATGAAGAAATCAGTACTTTTGTGTACTGATTTGCTTGTTATGCATAAATCAGTACTTTAGACAACAAACAGTACATGTACTGACAAAACCAGTACAACTGGCAACCCTAGCCGTTACACATGTTTGTTTCACTTTTGTTGTATTCCGCCCTTTGTTTACAGAAGAACTCTCAATTATAAGACACCAGCAGAATGCCCGATATGGTGTTCGTAATCATTCTACTTTGAAAATTTGGCGTATTTAACTAAATAATTTTAACAAACGTTTAATTTACAAGTACAATAAAACCTAAAAGGCCAGACAAACCACACAAATGGTTATACAAACATATTGAAAAGGTATGGAGCATGTTTGTGTGAATTTTAAACATTTTTTAAAATCACACTAACATCTTATTGTTGTTGTCAAATTGCTTGTGTCGTTTATATTCAGCCTTATTACGGTTCTCGATGTCGGTAACAAGGTTGTGTCTTACTTCAATCTACTACAGAGTCGTTTTCGACATCGAAAACCGTAATAAGGCTGATTGTCCTTTAGAATAGGTCACTTCGGTTGCTAGCAAAACTTGAAACGATCTCTTTGACCTATAAACTAATGAGCTGGAAGTAGCGCTTGAAGTAGGTTGAAGGTACTCCGTATATGTCTATTCTATAATTAAGCTGAACTGTTTTTTTACACCTACTTTCTTTAAAATTCTCAAATTGATGATATGATTTTAATTACAAAATAGTTTCAATTGTAAAAAAAACTTTGATTTATTTCTTTTTAAAAATCCCCCACTGTGCGTCGGAGCGCAGTTCCAATTGAATTGCAATTTCGAAACTAATGAATTGAGTAACTAAAAATTTCAACCGGTTATTTCAATTTATTGTTAAATTTTTATCTATTGTAAATACTTTAATGTTTTTGTTTATTTATTAGTTAGAATTCAATTTAAAACTTGTCTAAAGATTTCGTCTTTATTGTTTTCAGTATTTTACGTTTTATTTTGAAAACAAAATAAATAGTGGCTTAAATGACTTTTTAATTTGTTTTTTAAACATTTTAATTGAATTTGAGTTGGGGAGTGTACGTTTTTGTGTAATTTAAACGTTTTTGTTAATTTTTAGCTATTAAAGGAAAATTATTTATATAAGTTTTTATATTCAGTTGAGAAATGTCGTGATTATAGTCACAAGTTTTTTTTTATAGATTTTAAGAGGGTTAGAGTTAGATATTTCGAAATATAATTTAAACTGAATTGCTCATGTTCTTTGAGGAATTTTTTTAACTATTTTTAAAATTTTATCCTCTTTCTTGATCATACAAATACTTTTTATATTGATTTTTTTTTAAAAATCGTTTTAAGAAAATGTTACTCTTAGAGGAGTTTCCTATGTTCCCCTTTAATTTGACTCGGAAACCCCTACATTAATGAGATTTTAATGATACTTAAGGTATTTTTAAACGATGACGTTACCGAACGTAGACCACAACTCGCAATCAGTGATGCCAGAAGTGCAGATTTATCTGCATTTTGCAGATTCTATACCCCCAAATTACCAAAATGCAGATTTGACGATTTTTGGCTTAAAAAATGCAGATTTTGTAGTTCGGTGGAAACTTTTTTACATGGTCACTTATGTTTGTACCTTTTCCACTTCTTGCATTGAAAAACGAAAAATATCAACCATTCATGGAAGAAAATAAAAAACTCGTGCTTGTTAAAGGCTAGATTACACTATCTCACAAGCCTTACGTATTCCATAATACTTTGTGAGATAGAAATCAAATGAGTTTTGTTTCGACTGTCAAAAAATCGAATGTAACTTTACAGTTTGTAGTCACACTATCACACATGAGCATGCTTTTGTTAAAATGCAACCCTGATCCAATGAAAAGTATTAGCTTTTAGAAAATTTTTAAAAAAAACAATGAAGTCGTATGGGATGTCAAATTTTTTTTCGGAACACTTCCATTTTCATGATACATTGCATTCACACTATCACACTTTGTCATATTACTTGAGTTTTTGACATGTATTAATACAAAGTATAATAGTGTAATCTAGCCTTAAGTGTTGATATTCCGGTACTTACGGAGATTTTTGCACTTATAGTACGGAAAATTATAAACAAAGATTGCGTTGGAACAAAATATAACGGGTGGTTAAATTTTAAGGGCCGATGTTGAATGTGAATCACACCTAAGCGTCAAGTTTTTTTCTGCATTTAATTTGACATTTCTCAATTTCAGACTAACTCAATTTGAACCATGGAAATTTACACAATCGAGCAACGCGTTAAAATTATTCAGGTTTATTATGAAAATGGGCGTTCAAATCAAAATGCATTTTATGTAACTTCATGATTTTTTTTAATCAGCGTAATCGTCTTCAGTCGATTCGTTAACAAGCAGAATTGCCGATTTTGGGCGAATGATAATCCAAGAGTGATTGTCGAAAAAACAATGCACCCACAAAGCGTGACAATTTGGTGCGGTTTATGGGCTGGTGGCATCATCGGGCCGTATTTTTTCCAAAATGAGGCCGGTCAGGCAGTTATTGTGATGCCCGCTATCGTGAGAAATTAACGAACTTTTTATGGACTGAATTGGAAGATATGGATGTGGACAATATGTGGTTTCAACAGGACGGTGCCACTGGCTACACAGCTAACGAAACAATGGCTCTTTTGCGCGACAAATTCAACGGCCGTGTTATCTCACGTGGTGGCGATGTCAATTGGCCACCAAGATCACGTAATTTGACAGTGTTGGACTTCTTTCTTTGGGGTTATTTGAAAGAAAGGGTGTACGTCGATAAGCCAGCAACAATTCAAGAGCTAAAGGATGAGATAATTCGGCACATTAACGGCCTAGAACCTCAATTATGCCTCAGCGTCATCGATTATTTGGACCATCGGATGGAGGTATGCCGCCGAGGTCGCAGCGGCCATTTGGCCGATATTTTATTCCATACATAATTGAACCATACCAATATTATCATAATAAAAAGAAATGTCAATAATTTCCTAAATAACTTGTGTTTTATTTAAAATCGACATCGGCCCTTTAAATTTAAACACCTTTTATAAGGGCTGTCACATCACTCGAACTTTTTTGCGTAAGAAAAGTTTAAAAGAAAGATAAAAAGATTAAAATAAATAACGTGTGTGCAAATTTGAGGTATACATGGTCCATGGAATTCGCTACAGAGAGATGGCTCGAAGCTTTTTGTGGCGAAAAATTTATAATTTAGACGTAGAGAATGCGTGGTTTAAACAGGATGGATCTTTTAAAAGAAGGGTTCGAAAATTGCATTATTTCTTTTAGATAGAGAAGGAAGGAGGGAAATGACCACCAAGACGTACGATTTGACTGACTATTTAGACTATTTTTTGTGGAGTTTTTTGAAATCAAAAGTATAAAGCAATAATCCCACAACAGTTCAAAACCTTAAAACAACATTATCGATCAGATATCAACCATTGACAATAGTTTTTTGAAAAAACGTGATTGAAGAATGTAATTTTTTCTTTTATAATTAATTTAAAATTAATGAAATAATTAAAACTAAAACTATACCTCAATTTTTGGACATCCTTGTCCAACCGTTTGGAAATTGATTCATTATTAGGAATTTTATTCACAAAAGATGACTTATGGCCAATTTTCAGGATTGACATTAAAACACATTTATATTTAAAATCGTTTTAAATACAAAATTATCTTCTTCACTAAACACTTACGTTGCCTTTACACATGCAAGTAGTGGCATGCCACTGTTCTATACATGTTATCAACGAAAAAGTGTTCGAAATAGTCGAATCTCATGCCATTTGCTTTTCTGTTTACACATGCCACTGCCAGTTCATTTCCAAAATGTCGTCGAAGCGTCAACTTGAGGTAATTTGTTTACTTCTCAAATTAAAAAAAAGTACCAGAAAACAAAAAGGAGTTACCGTCTTCATCACATAGTTTTAGTTTTGGGGAAATAGTTTACATTTATTTATATTAGCATTATTTTAGCAAAATTAATGCTCTATAATTAAAAAACTAGTTTTTTTAATGGTCGTTTCAAAAAATGAATGATAATAATTCATTTAACAGTTAAAACTTTAATTAAAATTCGACAATAATCCAGTAAATTTGCATTATATGGTTAACAGGGTAACATTGCTAATCGTTTTGACATTAAGTGGCATGCAAGTGCCAATTTTCCACTCGCATGCAATTTTTGTTGCCACTGGAGCTGCCATTGCGAAAAATGTGGTTGTATTAGTAAAAACTTGTGATTGTGTTGAGTTTTTCGAACTGGCAGTGACATGTGTAAATGCTAGGTTAAATGAAACTTAAGTCATCGATGTGGTACATTTAAATTCAACTTAAGTTTCCATTGGATTAACTTAGCAAGGTGGCCTCAATATCACAACAATACAAAAACAACAGACAAAGTAATAACAACCAGCTGTTTTTTGAGACCACCTTGTATATAACTACACGTTATTTATGATATTTTTTTATATTTAGTAGTGCTACCATACTTTTATCTTAATTAAATAAACTTTTCATATCAAACTCAAAAAATCAATCTGTAATTAAATACGATTTAAGTTTCTATGAAAATTAACGTAATATAGATTTAAATACTATCCTGAAAATTGGGCATTAAAAATTTGCATTGTCTTGACATATTAATATCGCCGGACGCCGGACTTATGTAATCTGATTTAAAACGAAATAGTATGCATATGTACGTATATATTTATATACGTACATATATTTGATCTCTTGTTAATTCCCAATAAGACTTTTGAAAGTTTAAATAACATGACAAGCAATTAAGTTTTAATTTGTTATTTAAAATTATAAAGATGTGATTAATCTCTTCTTAATACTCAGCCTGAGTAATTAAAATGAGATAGATATTTTAAATGTAAAAATATCCAAAAATTATCAGTCTTGTTCTGAAAATCGCATTCGAGTAGAATTAAGATCGAACAAATTTTTAAAACTTTTCGATGCTGAAAGCTCAATATATTGTTACGAAATTAGATTTGTCGAAGAATTATTTATAATTTTAGTTATAAGTTATCTTGTAAATTATAGTTTTATGTCATATTAGTTCAAATTCTTATGAATGCCACTGTACTGAATTTTCTAGCAATTGTAATTGTAGACTTTAGACTTAAATGTATAACAGTTATTTTAAAATAATTCGAACACAACATTCTAGAATCTACTAGATGGTTCTTGAATCAACTAGGAATAGTTTTGAACTATAAATACAGGCTAACTCATACAATTTTAGTTTAGTTTGATGGGAGACATTAAACGGTTCAGATCGCTAATTACAATAGTGGTTTAATTTTGTGAACATTATAATTAATTTCAATGAAGCTTGTTAAGTTGAATTCGTGTGTATATTTATTTTGATTTGCAATTAAAAGAACTCAAAGGTTTATTATAAAGGGAATAAACCTTAACGCGTTTTATTAAGTAAAAATGTAACAATATATTTCCGTTTTTTACACCTCATACTTTAGAGACCACTTATATTTACCAGAAATGCTTTTTAAATCAGAAAAGCTGCATATAAAAAAAATTATTTAAAACCTGCATCGATTTCAAATTCCAGAACATGGTCGTAAAAAACAACATTTAAAATGTAATAAATGTGTTTTGAAGATTTTTAATATCTTGGCGCAGATTTTGGAAATTTTTTGATGAAAAATTATTGTTTTTTGTTAATTTTACCTCTAAAAATTCTGGCAACACTGCTCACAATAGATTGAATAGAGCTTTTTCGTTTTAAACTTAACGTCGTTGATGCAATCAATACTGAAGTTTAAAACAAGTTTGAAATTCTCTTTAAAAATAACAGCTAATACAATCAATAAACAAAATCGTGGATCTAAAAACAAACCCAAAAATAAAAAAACAATAAAGAAATAAAGTTGTAGTTATATTAATGATGTCGAAAGGTCAATAATTTTATATTATTTTTTTAATTTTATAATAACGTAAAAAAATTGGTGAATTTTAATTAGAACTTTTTATATTCTGATTCATTTGAAAAATAAAATAAGTGGAAAAAACTCGTCAATATAGTTTGGCATATACGATTTCGTTATGGGAAATATATAACTCTTGCAAAAGTTATAAGTTGCGAATTGTATCATCTTGTTAAAACCGATCGTTTCCAAACGACTAGCTCAGGAATCAATTATTTAAAAAATATCTTTGTATATTTTTTTTTACTACGGAGTTAACTTATTTTCTAAACAAGCGAGAAAGTTTGGTCGTGCCAGCCCGACTGTTAGATACCCTACACCACGGTATTTACTGAAAACTTTTGGAGACTGTACGCTATTTGGGATCCATCCTTAGTCATGAGCCTACTTAAACCAAAATTATATTACGAGGTTGCGAGTTATTTAAAGGGTGTTCTTTTAGAAGTATAGAGCTTCAGAAAGGGAAAACTGTCAAACCGGCTGTTTTACTAATGAAGTGCGTTTGACTTGTTTGCCAGTTTGCTTTGTGAAATCACCATGCAAAGACTTACACCAGAACGACGTTTACAAATCGTGGAAACTTATTTGCAAATTTCGCGCTCTGTTCGCAAATTTCGCCCATCTGAGCAGCTAGAACTACACAGAAAAATTAAAAATCGATTTTAATTAAACAATTCGTTCAGACAAATAAATTTGTTACTGATTTTACCCCTACAAAGGAATTGAGCATATCAATTAACGGATTTTTACTGTCGAGCCATGCCACACAAATTTAGTCAGTTAAAAAATTAATTGCATAAACTATAAAACACACAGAAAAAATTATCAGTACATTTTTATCAATTAAAATAAATTGTTTAAAACGTATTTCAATTTAATTAATTTAATAAATGAATCAATTATTTTTTTAGTCAAAAGAATATTAAAAAAAAAATTTTGATTTAATTAACATTTAAGTTGTTTTGAAATAAATTTTTAATTAAATAACCCAAACTCTTAATTGATTTTTTTGTTTAAGATAAAATAATTTAAGATTGTAGAATTGTTGTTGGAAATTGTCAAAACCTAAGCTGTAATTAACACATTGTTCGAAACGGCAAAGTTTTTTGATCATTTTTATACCCTCCACCACCACTAGTGGTAAATGAGTGTATACTTAGTTTGTCATTCCGTTTGAAACTTTTTTATTATACATCTAAGAACCCATAAGCTCCTTGAGTAAGTCTAAGTCTGTTGAAAACACGCCCACTTTCGGAATTGCTTGTAGTTATCCTAAGCAGTTTGGAATTGAAATCCAACAACATCGGTTCAGTAGGACTAGAACTATGAATCAAAATGTTTAACCACCACTCGTGAAGATCGGACTATAATTTACTCTAGGCCCCATATAAACCCTAATCCCGGAAAACAGTTTAGAACGCCTAAAACCGTATTACATAATGCTATCATAATAAAATTTGGTAGTGAGCTAGTCTATCAGCGCCGGGGTTGCGGGTTCGATTCCCGCCAGAGAATCTGGGGTTTCTTTCCTACAGAGAAGCGTAGAGCTTCGCGGGATTAGCATAGGAAGTAAAAAAATGAAAGCCAGCGGAACATGAATTACGTCGTGTGTTCTGTGAATAAGCTGAGTATCAACTGGAAATTGAACCTTATTTTAATCGTCAAATCATCTTCAGCAATGAGGCTCATTTCTGGGTTAATGGGTATGCAAACATAATTGTTGTTTTGAGAGAGTACAATCCTCATGAGACCATTACATCACGAAAAAATCAATGTTTTGTGCGGCTTACACGCCGAAGGCCTCCACGGCCTATTTGTCTTTGAAAGGCTAGTATCCGCCTTTCAGGCAAATGATTCGTGATTGTTTTATTCCTCATGTCATTCCAATTCATTTGGAGGAGAAATCGTTCAAGCAAACGGCGAATAATGCCATACAGCGTGTGAAACCATCTGTTTATTGAGCCAAACGTTTGGTGACTGAATTATCTCAAGATATTTCGTTTGTGTGATTTGACACCTTTGGACTATTTATATGGAAAGACAACCAGCCAGCCAGACGGACAGACATCGTTAGATCGATTCAGAAAGTGATTCAGAGTCGATCGGTATACTAAAATGCGGATGTTACACACATTAACACAGACACATAATGCCCTCTTCACCTATGTTGGTGTATGTATAAAAATTAATTACTTAAGTCGAACAAATATTCTAAGTTCTATCATTTAAACATTTTTCCAAATAATTAATTTCGTTATGCATAATTGAATTCATTTAGTTATAGTTAATACATACAAAATTAAATTCTAATGAATTTAATTAAAACCTAATTAAATAACAATTATTATCTATAAATAAACTATTTTCTTTTCCCAATTAACCATATAACGATATGATAGCAAAAACTATATTAAATATTAAGGCGGTATCGTTACGACATTACTTTTTCCAAATATTTTCTCTGTAATTAAAAATCAAACATTTGAAAAAAAACATCAACAATTATTTAAACATTGAAAATAATTTTAACAATCTAAAACGATATTATAATTTAATGGAAATTAGCCCGTTATCGAAAACGATTTTTATTTCTATATCGTTGCAATATCGCTTGGTTTATTGGGATACCAAAAAAAAAAAAAAAATTTAATTTGTTAATTATTTTGTTATTAATGAAAGTGTTATTCTGGAAAAGCATTTTCCATTATTTTTTATACCCTACACTTCTAAAAGTGGTTATTGACAGACAGTATAACTAAGTTTCTAATCCCTTGTATTACACCAAGAAATATTAATCTTAGTATTAATAAAGTCAATTTAGCTGAACTCGACTGTCTGTGTTGCAGTTTCCTTAAGAAGTATAAAAGCCAGAACAACCGGCTTAAAGAAATAAAACATATTTTAGGCCAACCTCCAAAAAGTTGATTTTTTTTTTTGTCATAATTCTTATGTTCTTGTGATATCTAAATACCTCTACATAACCAGGCACATCTTGCGGCAAAGAGTCAGCCACTATGATCTCGTCGGCACCTTCTTCCTCATCTGTTACCAGGTTTGTTTCCGGCGGTATTATTGTAAAGCCATAATCAACCTCAATGGCACAATAATCCAATATGGAATTAACTGCTTTTTCTAAGCCTTTAAATGCGTTACAAATGTTTAAACGTTTGGAATTCAACGCGCAACTTTTAATGTCTGATGTGATAACGATTTCTTTTTACACTACTTGTCAAATTAATATAAAAAAAATAAAGTAAATGTTTTCATATTTTGGGAATTCCCTTCTTACAAAGATAAGCCTGCAAATATGGTAACGTATTTCTGCAAGCTATAAAACGTAGCATGCCAGATTTTTTTATGAATTCAGCCACTGTACCAGTGTTGCCAAGTTAGGGATTTTCACCATAAATTTAGGGGTTTCTTTTGCCTTTAGGGTCGTTTTTAGGGACTAAAAAGTAGTTAGGGGGAAATTTTTGCTAATGTCAAAAATCATCTCAAACAAAAATCAAAGCGTGCTGCTGAACGTGTTAAAATATATATATTTGAAGTCAATTTTTATTTCATTATTGTCAATTACTTTTTTATTTTTAATTAAAATTATCAAAAACTATAATGAAATACCCTAGTCACAACACAAAACGTGAACTTTTTGTTAACATAAACAAAACTTTGACAAAGGAAAGGACAAACAATGCAAGAGCAAAAATCGTCATCTGGCGTAGTAATGCCACCTGTTTATTTCGTCATGATATCAACCCTAAAATATCCCCAAATAAAATTTTTACACACTAAATTTCCCCCTCAATACTTTTTAGTCCCTAAAACCGGCCCTAAACGCAAAAGAATACCCTAAATTTAGGGTGAAAATCCCTAACTTGGCAACACTGCCTCTGGGACAGTTGTAATTATTATAGTCGCAATTATTTTTTAAATAAACTCACTATTTGATCATTGTTAAGGTAAGACAAAGGCATTCCACGTCGTCGAATCTTGTAACTGTCCTCTAATGTTTCTCTGTAATCAACTGAGTACCGAGGCACCAAATGTGTTAAACTTGACAATCCTCCAATTCCGAAGAGCCGATTTTCTAGCCCGCTAAGTCGGGGACCGTGTAAACATTAATGTTCTACGGAAGTGGGACTCATTTTTATTTTTTACTTTTAAGATTTTTACTAGTTACATTTAGGCCTACAAGGGCCAGATTCAGTAAATAAATATCAAAGTTAAGAAAAATATATTGTTGGGTGTTCCGGTGTGAGGGTTGCGGGTTCGATTCCCGCGAGAGGCTTTGCTCTAACGTAACTGTTGCTCCGTTAAAATTATGTGAAATACTGAAGGAATAGGCCTATTGCAGGAAAGCTTTATAAATTGAAATTTGGTTCATTGGACACACTCGAAAAATGAAAATGGCTAATAAAATAAAAAAAATAACTTGTAAAAAGTTTTAATTTTCACATTCTATTAATTATTTGTAACATTTAAGGGTGGGTTTTTAACATGGAGATCAGAGATTAAGTCATTTTTAAACTGTGTTTTCAGTTTTTCAGATGAGGATTAATTACTTTTATTTGCCAGATTAAGCGGCCAATATTGTTGGTTTAAAACTTAATCAACAAATGTCAACACATAAACATGTATAACAAAAGCAGCTGTTAAAATACAAAGAAAGAATACATACATATACATAAACGAAAAAGGGATTATTCTGTTGAAGCTGAAGACTTTAGCGATTCTGAAACATATGAAAACCAAAATAAAACAATTATAAGAATTAGATTTCTTTTTATAAGAATTTAGAAGGGCGGAATTTCTTCTTCTGTATAAAATGCAAAGTGGCATTGATAAAAAGTTGCAATTTTAAAATATCTTGTTGCCCTTTTTTGTTATTCAGTATGGCAATGCTGCGAGGTTTAAGCTACAACTTAAAAACGGCAAACCCAATTAGTCCTGAATTAAATTTATTCTCAGATTAATTAATTATAGTTTACTGCTAAGATTAAACTCAATGTTAAAAACGCACTCTAAAAAATAAAATATATATATTTTTAATCAATATTTTTTTTTCTTGTTGAATGGTACCAAAGATTCGTCACTGCCGTATATAACATTCTTACTTGTTTCATGTCTGGTAATTAATACTTTTAATGCCATCTGGAAATTGAAAACTTAACTTGTTTTGTTCTCAAACAATTAAGAGAGAGACTGCAAAAATCCCCCACCGACTTGGGGATTTCCATCTTAATGTGAATTGAGTAAATACTAAAAGTATTATAAATGTCAATTATTTCAAATCTAATCTAAAATTATTAGAAAAATTGTGTTAGTTGTTAGATTAATTGTTTTGGAATTTTTAATTAGTAAACAATTAATATTTAATTGAATTCCTGGCAAACTGAATCAACAACTGCAAATTCTTATAAACAATCTGCAATTAGTTGCAAACAACTAAACATTTTAAACAAATTACAAATCATAAAATTGTTCATATAATAAAAGGATATATTACTTGAAAAAAACTTGTAAAGGCGGAAATTTTTTAAAATTGTAAAGAACTTTCGTTATTATTCTCTTTACTCTTTAAATAACGTTTACAATGGCATTGAATAGCAAACCGTAACCTTTAATATTTCTAAGTTTTTTTTTTTCAACAAAAAAATATAATTTTTTTTTTGTTTTCTTTTTTTTTTTGTTAAAACCACAATTATGTTTATTTATAGTTTTTATTTCATTAATATTTTATTTCTTTCCATTGGAAATCTATTTATGAAATCAACTTAATAATGTTTGCACTTTAGTTAAACCAAAATAAGGTGGTGAATCATTCTTCAAACGTTAGACCGACCTTCCACTTCGAGCACGATTTTTGAAGTTTTTATTTTTTATTTTTTTTTTTCTACGGTCAATGGTCCGTGAAAAAGTAACAAAAAGCAAAATGAAATAAAATATAAATAAAACTAAAAAATCTTTAGAAATAAACTTAAAATACTCAAATTGTAAAGAAAAATAATAAAAAAATTTATGGAATATAAAAAAAATGTTTTTAAAATTCACGCTTTTGTTAAATATTTTAGTTTGATTTACATTGTTTGTTTAAATGTTTTGGAGTATAAATTCCTAGCCGATTGGTGTGCCGCAAATGACCTGGTGATTGGGAAATACCAAGTGACTTGGGTATCTCCTTAGTATAGGATTGAGAATAAGATAGTCGACATCGCCAAAAGCTGGAACTGGAGCACAGTGATCTGTCCCATAGGCAAAACTAAAGATTAATAAAGTGCTTAGAATATTTATGTAATATATAATTTTGTAGGGCTAACAAAGTGGCTTAAATGTATTTGTTAGCAGAAATCATTAGTGTCAGTTTTTATTTACAGTGGAGGGCACCAAACTCAAGCAATTTTTGAGCTAAACTGTTAAATAAAAAACGACTTTTACCTGTTTTACCAAAAAAATTGCCAAAAATTAATTTCTTAATATATTAATTTTAAACTTAGTAGTTTTGTTTACCACTTAAAGCACAAAAAGGGGAAATTATTGTTGGTAAACAGTATTACTGAGAAAAAATTTTGTATTATCGTAGACATTGAGATTTTTTTATTGGAACTCCCCGAAATTGCTAAAGTTTGGTTAACTATTTTTTCAGAGTAGCTAAATTTTTATTTAAGATTTTAGTACTTTTTGGAGTGTTTTAACAGAATCTGCAGAGAAGTTCTAGAATTTTCTGACGGAAATATAAAAATTGCGTTCATTTCTTAAGTCATATTTTCTAAGTTACCAAAAAAATTGCACAGAGCTAAGTTTATGGTACAGCCGAAATTAGAAAATATTAAGTTATAAATCTCTTTTTTCTTTTACTATAAAAAATTAACTCAATTTTTATGTACTAAGTTAAAAAAACAAAAAAAAACTAGGAAAAAGATGAAAAAAATTTCAAGTAATCATTATTTTTTTTTTGGGCCACCCTAATATTTTACAATGTTTGATGATACTAAAAATATACATAAATAAAAAATGAGTGGATTTTTATTTTTGATTTAGATACAACGTAAGGAGGTTTATCGACTGTTAAGAAAAAAAAATTTAAAATTTTCTGCCGCAAAATTAAAAATTTGCATTCTTTACACCAATGGCTTTTAACCGGTGGGTCGCGACTCCCTGGGGGGTCGCGGGAACCTCTCTCGGGGATCGCGAGCTGATTTAAATAAAATACATCGATTTTTTTTTTAATTCAAAAACATAAAAAAAAATTTTAATTCAAAAACATAATTGTACTTACATATATTAATACGAACGCTGGGCTTGCTTATTTTTAGTAAAATGCGAAAAACGTGGTTGTAATTGTGACACGCAAACAATCATTTTCTAAATTTAATTTATTCATTTTTTTATTGTTTTAATGTTCACCATTTGTGAAAAAGTCATTTCGCACAGATAAAATGTGGAAAATTGAATTAATATTTTAAGTGCTTTTTTAGCTAGCTCAGTAGCCCGTTTCTGTATTTCTCGTATCCTAAAATTTCCCGCATGAAACAAGTGAATTATGACAAAAACAGTGCAATATTAAACAAAAAATGATTTTTCTCACATAAGTGTTTCTGTACTTTTACTTTGCGAGAATTATCTGTCATTTAAATAATTTTCCAGCAATTATTGGAAGGATGTGAGAACAAGTGTTTCTTTAACAATATTTTGCAAAAAGTTTCTCACAAGAACTGTCAAAATAAGTCATATTTTAAATTGATGCGAGAAAAAAAAATTTAAAAAAATGGAGCCCAAATTATGTATGTATGTGCTCAAGAATGTGTATTATTTTATTTTATTTTAAAAGAAAGAATTTAAATGATGAAAATAAGTATATAAAACACAATTGTTATATTTTGTTATTAAAATTTGTTTAGCCTTTCATTGCTTGTTTTATGAAGGGCTGCCAGATAAATTTGTGAAAAAAAACGTCAATATCCTAAGAAAAAATAAAAAAATCGTCTATTTTTTTCGGAAAATTTAAAATTAATTTTGACGAATTTTGTTCGATTTTTAGCATATAATCACAAATTTTTATCATATAAACACATAATCAAAAAAAAAACATTATGTTCATGGGTAAAATACATCTTTTATACATACATAAGCTTGAGGTCTATTTAAATAAAATTATTTATTTTATTTTCCTTGATCCGATAAGAGTTTAAAATTTCAGATTGTTATTTTTCCCTGCAGAAATCACACAAAGGAGTGACAAAATATCATATTGAAATAAAATAAACACTTTTGGACAAAGTAAAAGGCAAAAATTGCATTGACTGAAAAATGGGGTAATAGTTTAATCTTTTGATCACACAAACAAATGTATTAAATAATCCAAGCAAATAAAAATTAAACAGTTTCCGTTCGAAATTTTGCTTTTGCTGATACATTTTTTAATCTGCCTTGTTTTTAAAGATATCGGTTTTCTGTGGTGCCTAATACACAAACATATAAAACTATTTAAAATTGTTTTATTTCAAAGACTGTATCGTCACTAGAAAAAAATCAGCAAATTTTCACTTTGCCAATTTTGGAACAAAAAAAATCGTCAAAATGTCGATAAATCTTTAAATCTGGCAGCCTTATTTTTATTAAATATATTTCTTTCGTTGACGTTTCGCTTGCATTTGACACTTAATTACTGGAAGTATTCCAGTTAAAACAGAATCTGTGTTGTCTGTTTTCGCATTTAAATACAGAAACACTTTTTTCTCACAAATCGAGAAACGATGAAATTTTTTGTTTCACACTTAATATGAGAAAATTTGCGATGCGAGAAATACAGAAACGAGCTACAGGGTATTCTGCCTTTCGCTTAAGCCAAACTGTAGATTTATTTTGAGATAAATATTCCATTTTGAGCACACTGTTCGCGGCCAGCTCACATAAATTTTCTTTCAAATTATTGGCAAGATCGGCGAACTCAACGCAGTTAGTTATGAATGGACTTAATACCCAGCAATCATCATTATCTTCTTGCAGCTCTTTTGGAAAATAGCGGTATAGTTCCTTTTTTAAATTTTGCAGCGCTTCTATCATGGTAGGAATAAAAAATTTGTACATAACAGCCCGGTACAATGGCAAGGTATTTCAAAATTCTTTAAACTTAAAATAAGTACTAGGAAGAACAAATGTTTCTTTTTCAATAAAAGAAAACCGCGGTTTCTCATTTTTACGGCATTTAGCGAACTCTAATGTTTTTGTTTTATTTTCATTGAATAATATTTTCAAACTTTGAGAGCAAAAACGTTAAGGGGTCGCCAGGTTTTTTGAAAATCATTTTGTTGCCGCGGCTTCAAAAAGGTTGAAAGCCTCTGCTTTACACTCTCAGAAAACAGATTAATTGCACAGGACTGCGATGAAGAATTTTTTTTACATAATTTCTTATAAAATATATAGATGTTGGTCATTATGCTGCAAATATAAACTTAGTTTAAATATACTACGTCACTATATCACATAGCGGTAAATTTTTGTTTTTCTATTTATTAATCTCTTTCAGTCGCCATCCAGCGTCAAATGCTGGTTCAATTAAAATTAATTATATCTCATTTTAAAAGATTTTAAATTACGCGTCGAAAAAAGACTAATTGGATAGAAAATACCTGAGTTATAGAGGATCAAAGCTAAGATCTTATGAATTTTTTTTTTTTGGATTATCATCAAATATTGTCACTCCGGAAGATGTTTTGTACCACAGTAAATAGCAAAATCCCTAATTTTATAATTCTATTGTATATTCCATTTGATTACACAAAATTTGAAGCCATATTGGACTGAAATCGAATAAAAGCTAAAAATTCTATAATAAGAAAACAAAAGCAATAGCATTTATACTACATTTACACCTACACAAAATCTAGTACTTAAGGGATTTTGAGCGGAATCTTGTTCAATTCTACTAGATTTCCCATACAAAACAAAATCTAGTTCGTCACTAGATTTTGGCAAAATCTCACGAAATCTTGCAATACTCAACGATACAACTATGCATTTCATACTATTGTACTAAAAATACAGCTCTGAACAAGACAAATCTGTGTTTGAAAAAAAGAGCGGGGAAAAATAAATTTGTGGTAAAGTAATAATAAACAACAATAAACATTTGTGAAAATGGATAAACCAATAATAAATAAAGGGTATGTAAATTTAATAATATAAACTGTGTAACATTACAAAGCCCTTAATTTACAGAAAATGTACCAATAAAAAGAAAATGCAGTGGAATTCCAACGAAGAGGCGCTTTTAATACTTTTAATATTGTTTTTTAAGTTTTTGTTTGTTTTGCAATAAAATTGTTACAGTTAAAAATTTGCAATTTTTTCTCATATATGTTCTTCTTTTGGGTTAAAGTCGTTTGGCTACTCTTTTTCAGTATCAATCGTCTTTTCCCAGGTATCTTTACTGCGATTAATACATTTGCAGGAGTTTGTGAGTTTGTATTGTTTTTAAAAATATAATAAAATTAGTTTTTGGCTTTCCATTTTGGCTAATAAAAGTTTACAATACAATTTCTTTCATTTTTCAATCAGCTGTTTTTATTATGAAAATGAAATCCGACAATATGTCAAAAAGCAGTAGTATAAACGCCAAAAGATTTCTTTAAGATTTTAGCTAAAATCTACTATATTTTGAGTAGGTGTAAATGTAGTATTAACTTCAATTTCACTTAGTACCACCATCATATTTTCAAATTTTTATAGAAATGTATGTACCGAATGAAACCAAATTTACAACAGATCTATAACGCCTTATTTTAGCATCACTTATGAATTTTTAGTGCTTTCTAATCATAAATGCAGTTAAAAAGAAGTTTTTAAGAAAAGGATCTATGGGAGGTAGGCATGTCCTTTCACACAATGCAATAAAATTTGCAACGCCAGACTGTGAAATTTAAAAGACAGATACCAGTTTTTGCTACATTCTGATATAAATTGTGGCTAAAAATAAAATTTTTTAATACAGGATAAGATATCTAATTATCTGATCTTTTGTTTTGTTCGAGTAAGGAATTAATTTATTTTTAAATTTTAGTTTTACTCGATTAATCGAATAAGAGTTTTACTATGTTCGAATAACACGAATAATTCAAATAATTATATCCAATGGAAAAAACATATGTACATGTCTTTTTGATTTGATAATTTTATTATACTATTAATAAACAGAAAAAACCACAAAATAAAAATATAGTAAAACAATAAACAATAAAATCGATTCGTTTATACCACGTATACAGTTTTAAAACTTAAATAAAATAAATACCTAATTAAAATATCAAAAACCCTCCTACAAAACATACAGTTTTTAAGGCGCTAAAGAGACCGAAACAAGTTTAAGGAAATAAAGTAAAAATAAACTATAAACAAAGTAAACACTACTTCGGTTGAACAGACTATTAAGTGATCTGAAAGCCAAAGTTTGATACATGCAGTACGTTCAGCAGCAATCGGGGTCAATTAATTTTATTTCAGCGTATAACTTGCAATTATGTCCCGCCTGCTAAACTTAATACGGGAATTCATATTTTTATAAATTCTTTTTAATTATTTATTTTATTTAAGACGTTTTTGTCGCGGTATTTTTATGAGAGTTCCAGCCTATTTAAACAAATTTATTATTCGTATAATAATGTATTATTCCTGAAAATCAAGTAAAATTGAAATCAAATGAGATTCTCAGTTAATTTTTTTTTAATCTCCGTATTTTTCTGATTTTATGAGAAATTTTGGTTAAGATAAGAACTCAAAGTATGAAGAAACTTTTCAAACTGGATCGTTTTCAAAGTTTTTTCGATTTCAATTTCACTCATATGTATTCGATTTGCCGAACGTGGCTGATAACTTTATTTTTCTTCATTTAAAAGCTCTACTCTAAAGGTTTGGGTAATTTGTTCCTTTAACGTATTACTATTTTGCGCCAAAAATCCGTGATTTGGTTTTGAACTACATTTCTAATGACACTTCCATTTTTAAGACGAATCTAACAATACCTAAAATGTCAAAATTCTTCCAGCCGTTTGGATGGTAAGAGGTAGTAAAGAAATTGACAGTCGGGTAAAAACAGGTAACCCATAATATGACAGTGCATGGTTAACATATTTGTAAATGCTGATGAATTTTTTACAATGAACGTCAAACTTAATATGAAATGGAATTAGTAGTTAATTGTTTATTACATTATTTGTCTCACACACACCCACTTCTAAAAAGGGACTAAAATTTGTTCAGAATATTTACAGAATATAACAACATATTATTTAGTTGTTATTATTTTATTAGTAAGAAATCGAAAAAAAATATTTTTATATTAAAAAAGTATAAAAATCTATGAAATTAATTTTTATCAATTAATTGACATAAATTGTTCGAGTTATTCGTTATTTGAAATTGGCTATTTTAATTATTCAATCAAATAATAACGAAAAATGTCTTCGATTAATCGAACAGCGATTAATTGAGTGGATACTCTATACAGGTTGTATGTGAGGTAGGCATATCCTTGCAGCGATTCTCAAACTTTAAATTTTTCTTAACTGCGACATTAATTATCAGTATACTTAATTTTGTCGTTTTGCGATAAGAACTCTAGTTTTGCCGATTCACTATATGGAGACAGAGCGTTGTGTTGCGTGGCGTTTTGTTTATTTTCGTTCACTAGATTTAATTAGTCATTAAATAATATTGACATCTTCATGCCAATATGCTTTTATATCTTTTGCTGTCTTTAAGACTCGAAATCAACCGATTCGTAAACGTCTTCAAAACTTGCGTCTTAGCGATATTATTGAAACTTTAAATTTTTTATTGTAATTTTCCTCAAAAACCTTGCCATTCTATCAATTTTATATCTTCGCGTCATGATATATCTGTGGTTTTCATGGGTAAACGCGTATGTCTTAAAAATCAAATTTTTCAGGAGAGCAAAAAAACATTATAGATCGAACTATGGGCGAGGTATTGAAATTGGTCCTTATATTAAACAAATCGGAATTAGTCCATATTGTTTCAGAAATTTTAAGAACCATGTGAAGAGTGTTTAAAATTAAGCAATATGGCATTAACATCTCAAAAACGAAAAAAAGGGACATACGCGGTTACCCATGAAAACCACAGATATATCGTTTAACCCAATGACCTCAATAATTGAGAAATTTAATTAAAATAAATTTGCTTAACAGTTTTGGATTGTCTGCTTAAAAGCCATTCGCTTTATACCTGTGTCCTTACTTGATCAAATAATACCAAAAAATAATCTTGGTATTTCGCCCAGATTTCTATTAGACATTGAATGCACGTGTACTGTCTGGCCGTTTTCTGATCGATTTCGCATGGATATATCGTTGGGAATTTATGTACCAAAATGCCGCATAGATTTCTGACTAAATTCATGCAGATGTGTCTAACGAGACTTATTTTTTTTCACAAAGTGTTCAATTGTGTCATATTGGTTGTATGTGCTATAATTTTTTGTATGTCACATTCAAAAATTATAACTTTGTGAATTGCTTATATAACAATTGTCATTCAGTTTAAAATAATTTTAATTTTATTTTATTATTTAAAGAAAATAAGATTGAAAGAAACTACGTACATCAGAGTGGCTCGATTTAGCAATCGATATTGTGTCATCGATTTTTCGATAGCTTTTGGTATGAGGAAAAAAAGTACCACTACGATAATTTTCAAGGCGCCCAAATTTCCATTTTTTAACTTTTTCTCAACTTTTATTTTTAAGGTTTTTTTTAGTAGGTAATAAAAAAAATCGACTGATTTAATTTTTTTTTTAAATGATACCTTTCCAAGATGAAACTGAAAGCTAAAAGCGATGACGATAGCAGTTTAAAAAAAAAAATTTTTCTTGAGGTTTGGACGAGTTTTTGTCGAAAATTTTCTACAATTTTCCAATTATGTAAATATCTTAATCGAATTCCGCCAAAAATATTATTTTCATGCACTTATTATAATCGTTCCACAAAAAAAACCAAGTCCTGTAGATTTCCTTAATATAATATCAGTTAAAAAATCTTTAAAATGCCGTATAAGTTAGGCCGTGTTCTGAAAATCGAAATCGAGTAAAATTTAAATCGAAGGAAATTTTCCGTTAAATTTTTTCAAAAATTACCGTAGTTTTTCATGAGTTTTAGAGTAATTATTGTATAAATATAAGTGGTACTCAAAGTATGACGTATACAAAACGGAATATTTTAATGAACTTTTAAAACAGGATCGTGTTGATAATTAGTTCGATTTCAATTTCACTCTAATTCTATTTCCAGAACATGGCTAATAATAACATGGCTTATAATGTTGTTTGAAAAAAAATCTATACAGAAACTCCTGATAGAAATTTTATTAAAATCAAAAATCTCAAAGGTGGCCAAGTTTGCAATAATATTCAAAGGGGTGGGTGTAGAAAAAACTGGTCGTGAATAATTTGTTGACTACAGATATTTAAACAACCAACAACCATTCAACCAAAACAATAAATCTCTGCTTAAAGTGTTACAAGGTTTCACAAAAAAGGTTTTCCAATTACATCACAGTATTAAATATTTGAATTTTGCTAAAGCTATTGCCAATAATAATATTGCTTCTTCCTCCAACTCCCTCCAACTTCTATACATTATTCTCTACAGTTGCTCTTTCTGTGTTTTAATGTGTATAGAATAATTTTTGTATAATTAGTTAATGACAAAATAATTTATTGTAATCAGCAGGGAAAGTTTTTATATGCACAAAAAAATTTTTTCAATGCAACCAAAAAAAGCAAAGAAATAAGCAAAAAAGCATATATATATATGCATACCAAAAACTATAGCAAGCAATTTTTTTTTTTAAATTGTTGGCTGAAAAATAAAAAAAATATATTTTCTCAAGTTTTTAAATTAAGAAAAAGAAAGACCAAAAACATGAAAAATAAAAAAAAGTACTTTTGATTTCATGAAGAATTTTTGACAAAAAGTATGAAAAACAGAAGTAAGAAAGAACATGTAAATCAATTAAAACAGGTTATCATTTATTCAAAGCAAATTTCGATCTACCAAAGTAAAATACCATTTGGCTTAAAGATTGATGTTTGACCATTGACGTCAGCCGTCGTCAATGGCGGTGAGTGTTAAACGGCAAGCCCCTTTGAAGAGATTGTGTGGTTACAATCGAAACTAGTCCCTTAAAACCTGGGTTCACTTCCCAGCTCAGTCAAGAATGAAAAATTATCAATAAATTTTAATTCATTTCATGTTGTAAAATGCCGTTCTTCATAAAAATAATTTAATGAAAATTAAATTCAACGAACTTTAGCCTGATTAAAATATCGAAATTTGCATTAAAAACCATTAACAGTTCAATAAAGTAACCACAATACTAATTATTGTTTTTAAATTCAAATTATTAGTTTTAATTATTAAAAAGATTTCTCTATGACGTGCTCAATTCCCAATTTTTATTTTTGATAAATACACTGAAATTAATTTTTGAAGGAAAGCCAGTGTATATACGCATTTCACTGGTTGCTTAGGCCAGATCATCAGGAAACCTTTTTCCAAAGATTTTAAAAACGGTAAAAATATTATACAAATAACACTGTAAAGCTAATAAGAATTTTAAACACTCAGGTTATACCTGTAACAATATCGAAGCTAAAACAAAACAACAACATTAAACAGTGGGTTTATATTTTCTTACATTCCTCTACAATTGGCTGTTTTTTTATTTATTCCACAAATCGATAGATTACCAATTATATTAAATTCATGTAATGGGTCTTCTAATAGGGACTTCCGGGCTTTGACACTAGAGAGCTAGCGAATCTGCCAAGTTGGCTGTCATTTATTCAGTCTGTTATGTCAAATCACCAAGAGGGGATGTAGCATTCAACAACACGCGCAAATCATAAAATTTTTATAATTTCAGCGCAGGAACCGAAAATAACAGTTATTTTGAAATTTTAAAACAAAAAAAGCATATAGAAGTAAATACTGGCAAACTGATTCAAGTTACCATATTGAACCTTATGAACTTTTCTATCAAAAAATATTATGATTTTTAAAGTTTTTATTTTTATTTTTTTGAACAAAAATAACAGTTATTTTATGATTTTTAATTTATTGAAAAAAAATAACAATTTTTTTTGATTTTTATTTTTTCGAGCAAAAATAAAAGTTATTCTTTACAGAACTTAACGTGTTGTAATTATTGAGTTGTCTTTAAATATTTATTTAAATGTGTGATCATCATTATATCTTATAAATATTTAAAGTAAACCAAATAACTTTTATTTTTGCCCGAAAAGATAAAAATCAAAAAATAACTGTTATCATCTAACTTTTATGAAAAAAGGAATAACTGTTACGGTCCATGTTTCAGCGATACAGTCCGTCTACGTACAAAATTGTCAAAGTGGCACCAAAGCAATCACATGAGATTCCATATCGTCCAATGCACACCGAAAAAGTCAGTGTTTGGTGTAAATTTTGTGCTGGCAGCGTCATTGGTTCATATTTTTTTTTTTTTTTCTGAGAACGATGTTGGCCATCGCTGTCAACGGTGAGCGCTAAATATCGACGACTACAACTTTTTTTGGTCTGAATTGGATGATATGGTTTCAACACGTCGGCGCTATGTTGCGCATAGCTCACGCCACCTTGGACATTCTGCAGCACGAGCGATTAAAGAGCATGGCTATCGCAAGTGGAGTTGATGGGAACTGGCCACCGTGATCGTGCGACTTGATCCTGTTAGACTTTTTCTTGTGGGGTTTTCTTAAGTCACAGGTCTATGCAAAGTAGCCACAACCCACAGCCAACATTACCAATAGCATTAGTCAAATTCAGCCAGATTTATAAAAAATGGACACTTAGACGCATGACACTCAGCGAAGCCGGACGATGATATATTCATGCAATAACGATGCCTTTATTTAATCAATATAAATAAACGCTTATAAATGTGGGTTTACAATTGCAAACCAAACCGAGCGTAGGTTAAAGGCTCTATACACGATCAAAATGCTTGCTATCAAGCTCGTGTACGTGTGCTTGGCCGTAACATTGGTTTGATTTTCCATCCAGCCACGTCGATGTTACACACACTAAAAAAATTATATTCTACTATAAACATGACTGTTGAGCATTTCGATCGTGCATATACCCCCTTAAGAGAACAACACAAAGCCCTTGTTCTGTCTCTACATTCTGTTTTTGCCTGTCAAGCAAATTTAAAACTTTTTTTTTGCCACTTTTATTCAGAGAATTTGTTATTTATATTGTGCATAAAAATATACACGAAAATACCTTTTAAAACATTTATGTTTCAACAATATTGTAACCGATAAGTTACTTAAAATTGTACGACAAAAAAAATTTTATAAGATTTATCTCGGTCATCGGAGATTCCTTGCAAGATCCCAGTCCATGTGTCAACAGCAAAAAACATATAACTGAATTTTAAAATATGCAATTATATGCAAATAAAGTTTTTTTTAAAAAAACTTGCAAAAAGGCAAAAACTATGTAGATTAAACTAATCAGCTTAAAAAACTTGCCCTGGTAATCAGATACAATTCTGAAAAAAATGCTTGGCTAAAAGGTTAAAGTAAATTCTTAAATATCAAATAACAAAGATATACACACACAAACGTCAAAAATAAACTTTGCGATAAATTTCAAATGAAACCGTAATTAAGAGATACAAATCCCCAGCCTTAACGATTCTATTGTGTTGTCATTAAATTGGTAAGAGTTAAAATTAAGTGCAACAAACAATTTTGGAAACGTTACACATTTGAATCTGAGTACAGATCACGTGTTGTTAAATCCTTTTTTAAGATTTGAGGGCACAAGTAATTAATTAATCAATTGTTAACTTTTAAACAGGGAAAATTTAATATTGTGCACAAAATATTTTCCCCTTATTTTCTAAAACATTTGCCATATTTAAAAATATTTTCGGATACATTTTCAATAATTTATATAAAAATAATTCAGTCTATAGTTAAGACTTTATTCCAGTCTTAAGACCAAGTAGAGGGCTGTGCATCTGAGTGGTATTTAAATCACGATCACGGGAAAACTAAATGCACGCTCATTCACAAATCATTCCCAATGTCTCACAGTCACGCACGCCCACAAAATATTTCTTTAAAACAAGTATTTTAAAATTAAAGGGTGGTACTCTGTTCGAACATGCGAAAAATGTTGAGCAACATTGAGTATTTCACACGAAAATTTTGACATGTGGCAATATTATATAACTCGCGATTATTCTAAACTTAACGCTTTTATTAGTTGCAAGTATACAACATTGTTTTGCGAAGGTAACAAAAATCATGTGTTTTTTTAATTGTCATTAAAAAAATAAAACCATATTATTTTTATAATTTCCCAAATCAAAAAACAAAAATTTAATTTTATTATAAATTTTAGAACTTTTCTACCTTTCTCTTTGTGAAACGCTTCTTATAAAAACCGCTTTACAAATACAAAATACGAAATTACAAAAAATGATAAATCAGCTGTTGCTTAAAATTCCGTGCGAAATAATATGAGCTGCACTTGTTTCGCACGGAAAACAAAACTGTTGCTAGAAACATTTGGAATGTTTATCGTAATGTTAATAGACTACAACTCTATCAAAATTTGTTCGTTTGTATTTCACAAAATTTTCTTTATATTGAGTTTGACAACATTTCCCACGTAACACTGAAGAGAGTACCAGGCTTAAACTCAAAGCCAAGTCGAATTCATAACGGGTGAACTCGAGAGATCAGTTGACTACTTTTTGCTGCGTGCATTTTGTTCAAATTTGTCTTTTAAGTTTGTCAAAAATTCTTTTATACCTTGATTTTGACAAAAAAAAAAACAAGATATTTTTCAGAGTGAATTTTGGCGAGTCTACCTGTTATGATTTGCTCAAAGCTTAAATTCAATTAAAATTTTAAACAAAAATTCTTAAAATGTAGACAATTATATGAAAATATTTTTTTGTATTCTTCCAGAATGCGAAATGTATATTACATTCAGGTTACGCGTAATTAATCACTCCAATTGTTAATAATTTTTTCCTTTTTCACGTATTTGCGATCATGAAAAACTGCCATGAAAAAATTAATTCCAAGGAGAATAATAACGTAAAAAAATATTCGCGGGAAAATCCCCTAATCGTGAAAAACGTTTTCCCTCGTAATTTTTTCACTTTTCTCTTTGAAATTTCTCCCTTTATTTTTGCTGGGGAACAAAACATTTATGTACATAAGTAATTATTCTCATAATTCGAATATTAATGTTTATAAAATTAATTTTAAGGTCAAGATCCGGTAAAACAACAGGTCGATTGTTTGCGGATCTATGAAGCTTTTCAAAGACTTGGTGGCAGAATTTTAGAAATTATTTTACTACATAAAAGTGCAATAAGCTAACGTTGCAATTCAGTTATCACTCCAACACAATATATTTTACTTTGTTTTTTTTTTTAAATTTTCTTTAAAATATACGTTTATATTTTTGAACAAAAATTTGATGTTAAATGTTTTTTAATCTTTCTTCTTTTTTACAGTCACTTTTTTTACCTATGCTATTCCCGCGAAGCTCTTCGCTTATCTGCAGGAGACCGTAGTCTGGCGGGAATCGAACCCACAACCCCGGCAATGATAGACTACTTCCAGCTAGCCTACCGGGGAATTGCT
The DNA here is from genome assembly GCA_943735925.1 of Pollenia amentaria. Lineage (NCBI taxonomy): Eukaryota > Metazoa > Arthropoda > Insecta > Diptera > Polleniidae > Pollenia > Pollenia amentaria. Next base: position 171,644,516 of record OX031010.1, on the reverse strand, counting down.
AGCGCCAAAATTTGTTCACGGGAGTTTCGCGATAACATTTTTCGCTTCGAGGGAAATACAAATTCCATAGGAACAAAAATTCCACTTGTTATTCAAGATAGGGTTGAATATTTAGAGGTATCACAAGGAACGCATGACACGAAAAATTCACATCACGTGCACACCTCTAGTCTAGTTTAAAGACTAGAAAATAAAGAAAATTATTTACATTCTGCTATAAGCCAAGGTAGTATTATATGATGTATTAAAATGCGACAAAGTTGTCTATGGCAAGATTCTCTTAACGAGCAATTTGCTTTAATGCTATATCATAAGAATTTACGTAATTACACATTTCTACATATATCTTGTCTTGAGAGTCTACAGACTGACTTATCTCCACCACAGCGCTTGAAATAAATATTTCAATACAATCATCGTCAGTGTAGACGCTTTCATCAACTTTTAAAAATTCGTCAAAGCAATTTGATTGACCGAACAGTTCTTTTAAATTTCCATAAGTTGCCATGGGGTTATCATCATTATAACAAGCTGATGAGAATCGAGCTTTCCAAAGCCATTTTGTGGTTTTAAAGCATTCATGTCCAAACCATACTACAATTGTGGAAATTAAGTCACACACATTCCTCACACGCATTCTTGCGCTCTTTAGTTAAGTCCATGAGACTACACAATACATTCGTCCATTATCCACCGACGAGGGCACCTTCGGCGGATGCTTACATATTTCTTATATTTTTTATTAAGAAACCTTGTCTCTATTCACTAATACTAATATGAAGCAATACAACCACAGTTTACATTTTGGCCAACACTGTTCCAAGGCAGACAACACGAGCTTAACAAACAACGTTTCCAAAAAAGAGCTACTTCAGATGTTATTGTCATTAACGCAAATATAAAGCAGAGTGGAAAAAAAGAAGAACTGCTAATAAAAAACAACTCCCGTTCGTGTATTTCAAAGCCATTTTTTTCAATTAAACGATTAATCAAAAATAAAATCAGTTTTAATTAGAAATTTAATCAAGCGAATTAAACGTTCGCTTATATCAACAATATTACTGCAGAAAATTTTGTTAGTATCAAAAAATATTTAATTGATACTATGAATTTGTTTACGGGTGCAAATTGAATTAATTTTTTTTTTATTAATATCACCATTTTTTTTAATTGAAATAAATTTTTATTTTTTCTTGTGAGAGATATTTTGAAAAAAAAAAAAATAATAATAATTTAAGGTCCGCGTCCGGTTGTGAAAGTACCCGGTTACGAGAAACTATTTTGTATATAAAAACGAATTAACATCTTGACTCAATAAAATAAGGCCGGCTATGGCAGCTGGCTATGTGAAGTGTTATAGAAGGTTTTACCGCATATCTGAGTATACCGTCTCGGAGTCCAGTCTATTCTCGAATATTCTTGAGTATTTAGAGTCCGTTAGGTGTCTTGTCTCCTTCTATACTCGATTCCAAGATATAGAAAATCTAAAGACGACAAAACAAAATTTTTCGAGTCATGTAAAAAACTCGAATATGCACAAAGATCTCATCAGTTAAAATGATGAACTTATAGTATTCAACAAAATATTTAAAAACGCTTAAATTCTATCCAAGTCCTCTATCTCGAAATATTTAAAATGAAGGCGGTGACACCAGCGTCAGGAGAAAATATACCGTAGGACATATCAGATCAGAAAAGCCTTAAACAACTTCTTATCGGTCATTTGCTGCAACGTCGTCATAACTAAAAAAAACATTTCGAAATAACCACGTTTTAATTTTTGATTTGCTCTCATCACGGCGTTGACAGGAAATTAACTTTAGAATTGATTTATTATTGTTAGTTCATATTGTAATACATGAAGTTTCAATAAATAAATATACAAAAAAAAATCTACTTTATTTTTTTATGTTTCCCCATTTAATTGCTAATGTGTCTAATTTTCTACGTTAATTATTAATCTTATAAACGCCTGCAGAAATAATTAATTTAAATAACGATCAGCAATTATAGTTAAATTAAAACAACTGTCAGTTGTTTATAGGTTCATAACAATCATATTTTATTACATTTATTTGGCTGTTATTTATGATTAATATTTTTGTTTGGTTGCAGAAATACACCGAAAGAAAAATATGCCTTAGATTTATCTTTTTTTTCTCCATTGCCCCTTTGGGAGCACATGGCTTTCACAAAGCATCTCTTGCACGATTTGTTGCATGTGTTTTCGCGTATTTTGATGTAAGATTTAACTGTCCTTTTTCTTGTAGTATCGATCCAGTCAGTATTGTTATTTTGCCTTGTATCAATTTCGATAATCGTCTGTTGTTCCAGCTGAGTATATGATTAGCCTGCTGTAGCATGTCCCAGGACAATGGGGCTGCCATCTGTCGTTGTCCTAGAAACTACTCCCTCCGTGTATTGGGTGTAGTGGTGGGGAACCTTGCTAATCTTTGATTGCTACCTTTTTTCCAGGGGCTTGCGGCTGCCTGACCTTTGTCATGATGTTATCTTCTTTTACTGGGGGAGGGAAGGTCAGGGGCCTTTTTGAATGGATTGTTGGATGGGGGATTGAAGCCACCTAATTTTTTAAAGTCGAAAACCGTGATTCAAATTTGTTGTTCTCTGCCAGGGATCAAACCCGGGGTGCTTGGTTTTGTAGGCAAGCACTTTAACGAGTACACCACGCCAAGAAGCCTATTTTCCATTAGCACAAATGTTGAAAACTTTTATTTGTTCCTATTCTGCAAAATTTATATTTTTATTAAAAATATATCCATTTTGCAAAGATAAAACAATTTTTACAATATTTTAGAGAAACGCCCCTTTGACAATTGCCACCATGTAAAAAACTGTCATCTAAGTCGTTTAGACTCCTTTTATGTTTCAGATACCGATAAATTTAGAATACCGAAATAACAAGTCCTTTATTACCTTGTAAATATCTCTTAAAATTTTTCTCAGTGTTTTGTTTTCCAGCTGTAATAAACATACATTAATCTAAACAAACGACACACCATCAAAATGCACATCTAACAGAATTTTTAGCTTAAGGGTGTTCTTTGTTGTTGAATATTTTTGTTACTTCCTACCGCAACTACAACAACTTTGGGATGTGTAAAAATGCGATTGCGAAGAAGAAAAAATGAAATAGTCTGACTTTGAAGTTCGTTGTACGCATGAATATACAACGGCAATTTTAACAAAAGAGTTTATTTGTGATTTTTTTTTTTTTTTGCTTTCTGCGAATATGACAAACGGAAATTAAACATTTATATTCATATCAACAATACGTGAATAAATACTTAACAAAAGACTTGTTGATATTTGTTTTTAATAAAATAAATAGAATCAAATCAGATTAATTAATACAAAAATCGTATACCTATAAAGCAAATCCCGATATAGAAATATGAACTCGTGTTCTAAAGTGTAGAATTCATTTTGTTTGACATTTGGTTTCTGAAAAACTCTTTCCTCCAATTAAAATTTTTACAATCGCTATAACGATTAAAATTGAGAAAAACAATTAAATTATTAACCCGTATATGCTCAACTTTTTTTCGTAAAAACCTGGACTGTTTTGTTTTATATAAGTCTAAGCGACATGAAATAGAGATTTTCAAAATCTAATGCGATTTTAGGGCGCTGAGCACCGCTGGGCACCCGAATTATATCATCCAAAAATATGTTTAGTTCATTATACTATAGGGTATTTTCAATAAAATCACTATTTCGGAGTAAAAATATATGGGTGATTCACAAGGTAGTCCTAAAGTTGTAAAGTCATATGTCCTAAAATAATTGCAAGAAATATATGTACCTATATGACTGCTGTGGGCAACCGCTTATAATTTAGATTTCTTCTGTACAGTTATGATGAATCAATGAACACAGCACTAAAATTTTTATTTTGTTTGAAACACAACAATATTGTTTTTAAACAATTGTAAAATATTATTCAGGACATAAGACTTGATAGCACACCTTGTGCGCCACCCAATAGTTAGTATCAATATGTTACAAGTAACAGCTGGACGATAACTCGCCATTTAAAAATAGGACTATTAGCGCATATGGGATAATTTGGAATGTATCGTCTTTAAACATATTAAGCCGACTGTAAAGTTAATATATTTTTGATATGTCAAACTAAAATTTGTGCTGATTTTGGATTTATTTTGTACTTTATCGTAATCGCATGATGTTTTTGCGATTGCAATTACGATAATAATTGACTTGAAAACCTCCAGCAGTGGGCAATTTAATAGATTAGATTAGAATAGATCGATATCATTTCATATATTTCCAAACTCAAGAATGCGAGGTTTACGCCAGAGATCGTAGAAAAGTATTTGCTATAGATAATAACAAAAGACTTCCTTTATAAATTCCTTTACACCAGTGATATTTATCTTATGTTTATGAAATATAATCGAAAATAAACGACTTTAATACTCCTACTTATTCATATTTTGTTCAATTTCTGCAAATTAGATCTAGTCTATAGTTTAGTCTTGTTCAGAAAATACCTGTCTATCGCCTAGTCTACGTATAAAGCCCATTCCAGTTTATAGTGCAGTCTATAGTCTTGTTAATAGTCCAGTTGAAAGACCAGGGGGCAAATTACGGCATTCGATATCGATCGAAATTTATATTTAAATTGTATTGTAATTTCGATCGATATCGAAAGTCGTAATTTGCGCCCAGATAATAGTCTAGTTTAGAGTAAAAAACATATATAATATATTTTATCCCTGCAGGAATTTGTGTCAATTTTTCCACAGAATTGGTGCTGGGATTTGGAAAAATAGAATACGAACAAAAAGAAAAACCTAATGACATGTGACAGGAAAACTAATTACTTATATTAAGTAAGAACAAAAAAGGAGATTTTTAATTTTGTATTAATTGTTTTAATAATTTAAATAATTTTTTATATAAATGATTTTTTATTTATTTATTAGAACCTTTTTCTAATTTTTTCAGTACTCAGTGATACATTTCTTTGGGACTATTTAAAAATGTTTTCAAAAAATTAATTCTCGGAACAGCAAGGACTGGCATTATAGTAACTAACAGTAAGTACTTCAATTGAGAACAGATGCGTGACTGGTCAAATGGTGGCTGTTAGGTGTCAATTGACCCCCTCTAATGACAACCCCATGTGAAAGTAATAGGTCCCATTCATATAAAGTGCTAGAACTAGGACCGGTCTCTGCCCCCAAAGAACCTAACACGCGACTTCTTTAGTATCAGTTCGCTTTCCTCTAGGGATATACTCTATCTTATAGTCTAGGCTAGTTTAGGGCTAACATACATCCTGGTTTTCAAGGATTTATCCTGGTTTAAGACAAATTGTGCTGTTGTCCTGGTTCACTCTTAAATTGTCCTGTTTTTTTAGTATAGATCAATGCAGCAAAAATTTTGTTGAAACTTATTTTTTTTATGAACAGAGGCTAAGCATTATGACGCTGTTTACATGAAGAAATTTTACTAGCAACTGTTGCCTAAAAACTAATCTTTTATTTCTGTAACATTAAAAAGTATTGTTACTTTTTTTATTTAATGGACTTAAATCTGAAATATATGGTTGATACATGTATCAAAATAAAAATTTGATGGGGGTTATTTTAATACGATTTTAGTTCATGGACTCTATGTGATATTGTTGTACGTTCGGTTGTGGTTTGTATTATTTGTCGTGGTCGAACGGTTTAGACTTCTGGCAGCCTTAGTCTAGTTTGTATGTCATTCTTTTGTTTGCAGTATTCACATCTAGTCTATCATATTGTCTTCATTTAGTTTATAGTCTCTTTTATATTCTAAAAGAAAGTCTAATATTTTATTAAGTCTATAGTCTGGTCTTTTGTCCAGTTTAAAAAAATTACTATAAACGGTATTATAAACAAGATTCTAGGGTGGACTATAGGTATATAGTCTTGTCCTCTGCCTAAAGAGCCGTGTTATCCATTTTTCGGTTTCAAAAGTAAAACTAAATAAAGCACACATACACACATGATGGTGAAACTTTTATTTCATTATATTGCTTGGACCTTGTCCATTAAGTACACAGAAAAAATTAAAAATTGTCTCTAATCCCCAAATTCATACCAAATTCATAGAATCAAGCAAACAATTTGTTGATTTTGCACATATTACCAAAATGATTATATTGATTACTAAAAATTGTACAAATTAAAAATATTTTTTTCAATAAATGATCAAAAAACTTTGCCGTTTCAAACAATGTGTTACCTGCTTTAATTAAATATAGCTCAGGAGTTGACAATTCACAAAAACAATTCTACAAGTTTAAATTATTTTGATATTTTAATCAGGCTAAAGTTCATTGAATTTAATTTTCATTAAATTATTTTTATGAAGAAAGGAATTTTACAACATGAAATGAATTAAAATTAATTGATAATTTTTCATTCTTGAATGAGCTGGGAACCCAGGATTTCACGGACAGGTTGCCCATACTAGTTTCGATTGTAACCACACAATCTCTTCAGTGGGGTTTGCCGTTTAACACTCACCGCCATTGACGACGGATGACGTCAATAGTCAAACATCAATCTTTAAACGAAAAGGTATTTTACCTTGGTAAATCGAAATTTGTAAAATACCAGTTGGCTTAAAGATTGATGTTTGACTATTGACGTCATCCGTCGTCAGTGGCGGTGAGAGCTAAACGGCAAACCCCACTGAAGAGATTGTGTGGTTACAATCGAAACTAGTCCGTGAAAAACTGGGTTCAATTCCCAGCTCAGTCAAGAATGAAAAATTATCAATAAATTTTAATTCATTTCATGTTGTAAAATTCCTTTCTTCATAAAAATAATATAATGAAAATGAAATTCAATGAACTTAAGCCATTAGCAGTTCAATAAAATAACCACAATAGTAATTATAGTTTAAATTTTTTTATTTTAAACGAAAAATCCATTAAGAGTTTGTTATTTAATTAAAATTTTAATTAAAATTTTTTTTCAAAACAACTAAAATGTTTTTTTTTAATCAAAATTATATTTTTAATTTACTTTCACCTAAAAAATGTTATACATTAATTAAATTAAAATACTTTTTGAACAAAAATTTAAATTGATAAAAAAAAAACAACTCATTATTTTTTTTTTTGTGTACGATATACAATGTCTTTTAAATGACCGGCTCTAGATTGGTTGCAGCAGTTGATCCTTTTGAAGATGTTTTCAAAAATTTTTTCGCATACTTTGGGTCTTATCTAGGCGATAAGTTTACAAGTGTCGGTTTTAAATGCTCCAATGTAAGGGGATTATCTGCGTAGACACGGTCTTTAACGGAGCCCCAGCAAAAAGTATAACGGCGTCAAATCGAGTGATCTAAGCGCTTTGGATGCTTCCTTTATTGCATGGTTCGTGTTAAGTGGCTCGTGACACCGTCTTGTTCAAAACATATCTCGTCCAGCTCAAAGTCATCCATTGCAGGCCAATAAAAGTCGGTTATCATACGGCCATAGACCCTTATTACTGAGAGCCTCGTGGAATCGACAAATTCGGATGAAGCGAAGTGTTCAGCAGTGTGCAATGTATCATGCACAGGCCGCAACATATTTGTAACGCTTCCAATCTCTACAAATTTTTTTTATAATCTTGCCAATTCCATGCACAGTAGGTCGATCATAATCACCCCTTAATGCTCGAAAAGTGCCACGTTTGAACCACCATTTTTGTATTAAGTTTTAACTATTTTACGCGTTTTACGGTTGTTAAATGATCTATTTATCTTTCACTTAATAAATGATACTTCAGGTGACAGATATCTAACATCTGATGGTCTTGCAGGCCGTCGGTTTTTAAACCACTTAATGAATAGCCCGTTATACTCGTAATATTAGATCATTATATTCATTATATGCAAAATAATATCGATAATCTAGTTTATAGTTCTGCCTATAGTAAAATTCAGTCTGCAGTCGTTTTGACTATACAAAAAACATATAGTCTAGTTTAGTTTTGTATATAAAAGTATATAACTAATCGAAACTAAACGAGAAAAGGAAGAAAATGTTTGTTAAAAAAAATTGAGAAACTTATATTCTTATTATGTTATCTACTACAAAGAAAAAATTAAAAATTTTCTCTAATCACTAAATTCATTCCAAATTCATAGAATCAAGCAAACAGGTTGTTGCTGTTGCATCTATTACCCAAATAAATTGTTTAGTTTTTTTTTCAATAAATGATATTTTTAATTTTAATAAAAAATTGATCAAAAAACTTTGCCGTTTCAAACAATGTTTAATTAAATATAGCTCAGGGTTTGACAATTCCCAACAACAATTCTACAAGTTTAAATCATTTTATTTTAAACGAAAAAACCAATTAAGATTTTTTGATATTTAATTAATATTTTAATTAAAAATTTATTTCAAAACAACTAAAATGTTAAAAAAATCAAAATTATATTTTTAATTTTCTTTCATCTAAAAAACTAATTGATTTAATTATCACATTAATAAAATTGAAATACATTTTAAACAATTTTTTTAATTGATAAAAAACTACTGATAATTTTTTCTGTGTATGGACTTAAAAAAAGTATGTGTACACATAAGTGTGGGTATGTCAACGAGTATCTAGAACGTGTGTGTGCGTACAAATATTTATACTCGTGACATCCGTAGTTGTCATTACACACGTGCATTTTACTGGTAACAATGCGTGCCAATCTCTATTTCACAATATTTCCCTTAATCTCTGTTTAAGTTGAGGTGGATGGAATAAGTTATGAAGTGGGTTAGATGTCAACAAAATAGTGTGTGTATCCTACATGACCACGAAGTGACACGGTGGTTGTTGTATTTAAAACTTTTATTTTCTGGGTCACATTTTCAAACAAAAAGCCAATTGGGAAATTGTTGGAGAAAAAAGTTTTGATAAGTTTTAAAAACAGTTTAAGGATTTTTTTGACTTTTTTAACACTTTATTTTCTTTTTGTTAGATAGTTTAAATTAAGCTTCAGCTATTACTCATAGCAGAATAAATAATAATTTTAGAATCATTTCCGTTTGTGTTTAATGCTCCGATGAACAACTTTTTCTGGCACACATAATTGCATTATGTCATTAGAGTGCACCGACCTGTTAAGACCAGTTGTTAAACATATCAGGGAATGGTTTTTTTTTTTTGGTAATCATTAAACGCAAATTAATCTTAAGCAATGCCGTTTCGCTAAATGTGGTAAAATTGCATGATTTAATGAGGCTTTAATCGGTTCTGCTATAAATTGATATAGTAGCAATGCACGCCATAGTCAGTGAATAATAATAAAATTAACTTTGGTCATTAGAAAAGGAGAGTTTAAAAATGAGTCTTAGTCCGTAGCCTTAGTCACTTCACAAATTTCTAGACTATTATGGGTTCCTTAAGCCACCTAAATGAATCCTTTTTATTTTCGCCCAAAAAATACTAGACGGTGCCTGACCTAATTCTTAAAGATCAAATTAGACGTGACATAACCTAATCGTACAGTACACCTGTTTGAACATCCTATGGGCAACACTGTATTTAATTCTAGGTGACTTACCATAATAACATAACCAACACCATACAAGCGAATTGAATTTTGGTTTCTATGATCATAGTCACGGCTACGGCATTATGTTTATTTCACGTCTAATTAGACCTTAAGCCTTTAATACTTTTAAATCCTAGTTCTGGCGAATTGACTTAACATCTGATAAATTCAAAGTACTTGTGCAAAACAGCGTAACTTTATTTGTACTCTTAGTAACAGGCGATATATTAACTATGCAATTTACAAAAGTAAATGAAATATCTATTTAGGACGATAAACGAATGCCTGCCATTAGCTCTTTAAGGATGATTACATGTAAATGTTGCCCGTAACTACGCCGTACGTGGTATATCCGTAATATCCAATTTTGCCATTTTTTTCTAACACGGCAGCTTTAATGTTGTGGCTGGCTTCTTCCTGTACACGAGAGGCTTCACGTATACCCACAAAAAATAGTGTAGTGGGGTCAAATCACATGATCCTTGCGGCCAATGAACAGCTCTAGAGTCAAAGAAAAAAATGCATCTTCATGTTGATGATGCCCTAACATCAGAATTGGGCATTAAAGTTGTTAAAAAATGGCAACAATGTGGCAAAAAGTGACATCACTCCTTTGTCATTGATTAATGTCACTATTTATTATAAAATTTTGTCATATTTTATGTGTCATCTATTCTATGACTACGTTGACATCGATTTGATGCCACCTTTTGTATATTATTAACATTATTTTCATGTTCAAAAAGCAAAATGAGAAGCAAAAATTCCCATACTTTATTTTTTTAAATTATTTAGCTAAAGACATAAAATTTTCAAAGTCGAATGACTACTAAACCCATCTCGGGCATGCTACTGGTGTCTTATATTTGAGAGTTCTTCTGTAAAAAAGTGCGGAATACAACAAAAGCAAAACAAACATGTGTAACGGGTCAGTAAATAATATTCACTCCCTTTGGCTTGACTCAACCCCAATGAATTAATATTATAACAGCTTGTAATAAGTCCTTTCTGTGATGCCGATGTGTCCTCCCATTCATGACATTATTTCCATTTTTGACCCTGCTGACAGTTTGGCGAAGTGATGTTAAGGCTGGCATGGGGTTAAAAACGAAGACACTTGTCATAGTACTGATGTCAAAATACATCAGCGTTATGACACCTTTTCTGTCAGTGTTAAACGTGATATTAATCGCCTAAGAAACTCGCCTCTTAATAATTTCATTGTATTGCATGCCGTGTGTCATGTGGCAGAGTCTTGTTGAAACCATATCTGTCCTAAGGCCAATTCTTCCATTTTGGACAAAAAAAGGCCAGTAATCATCGCACGAAACCTGCTGCATTATCAGTAAAGTTGCAATTTTCATTGTTTTCACAAACCGGACCAAACAGTACATATTTCAGGGTATTCTGCCTGCTCTTCAATTGCCTCTGGCTGGTCTTCACACCAAATTCGGTTTTTCTGTTTGTTAAAGTTTGAGTCAAAAAATGAGTTTAATCGTTGAAGACAATTCTTCGAAAGAAAAACGTTGTTTGTTTTTTAGTCAATTTTCTTTTAAAAATACTATATTTGTATTTTAATGCTATTTTATATGAAAAATTTTAATGTTTAAATGAAAATAAGACCAACATTTACGTATTTTTACACAATATATTGAAAATGAGATATTTTAAAAATTCCCTACACTTGCCTTAAAAAATCTCTCCTTTTTCCCTTACACTTTAAATTTTCCGAAAAAAATACCTACAACAAACGAAAATTCCCTACTATTGGCATCACTGATCACTATATAAACTTCATTTAAAATTTTTAACTTATAAAAAATGGGCTCAGTACAAGAAAACAATGTAAAGTTTAATTAAGAGGTTACAAGTTTAAAGTATTGAACATTTTTAATGATTAATTTGTATCAGTTGTAGGGTGCTTTCACAACTTTACTCTTAACCGGCTTAACATTTATACTTTTTGTCTGACGTCAACATTTAGTATTAAATAAAATGTAACATCTGTGTTTTACTTAAATGTCTTTTATTATTTTGTAAATATTTTTGCTTATTTTTTTCAGTAACAGCTTGTGCAAGCGACCTACAAAGAAACAGAACTTTCCATAATTAATTATGATTTTTTTTTTGTTGGTGGATAAATAAATAAGAAAAAAAAAATCAAGAACATAAAACTGGGAACTAAAAAACAAAATATTATTTAGAAAATTTTTTAGGCATATTAAAGGTTCATAAATTAGAAAACATTAACATGATTTAACAAGCTCTTGTTAAATTTATGTAAACAGAGTTGGAAAACTGAGTTTGGGAAATTGTACAAACTTTAAACACTAACAAATCTATTGTAGGATTTTTAATTTCCGGGAATCGTTGGAAGGAAAGAATAATGTTAAATAAGCCGTCACTCACAGCTTATTTGATGCAATAAGTATTTTTTTAAGAAAACTTTGGCACATTTCAAAAACTTTGGCTTATTTCACATTAATCGAAAACAAAAATAGTTCTCCACCACATAAAATATTTAATAGTGCAGATGAGAGGTGGAGAGTTTAACAAGTTGAAGAAACCCCGGATCTTTCATTTCTTTATTGAGGTATATTTCCTAAGCTACAAAAAAAATTAAAGAGATTAGTTAATGGTGCTGACAAAATTGGAAAAGATAAAGTTATAAATCTTTTTTTTCGATAATATAATAAATTACATCCCTTTTTATGTATGTGCAAACTTAAAATTTGCTCTAACTTAAATTACACGAAAAATAAATCGTAACCTAAAACGCAAAGGGCTCTAACTAATCAAAGTTTAAATATCGCCTTTTTCACTAATTCTGATGTATTGCATTAACACAAATGCCCACAAAAAATTTTTGAATCTTTCGAACAAATTACAAAAGATCATATGATAAACGCTAAAAGACCTAACAGTTTGCATAATATGCAGCATTGTCAATTCTCAAAACAACTGGTAGATTTTACAAGAAAAATATATTATAAACTTATTAATTAATTCGTTTATGAATGACGTTATAAATTCCCAATTTTTATTTTTGATAAAAACACTGAAATTTATTGTTGAGGGAAAGCCAGTTTCTATGCGCATTTCGCTGGTTGCTTAGGTCAGCTCGTCAGGAAACTTTTTTCAAAGACTTTAGAAAAGCTAAAAATTTTATACAAATATGACCATAAAGTGAATAAGAATTTTAAAAACTCAGGTCTTACTTGTAACAATATCAAAGCTTCAACAAAGCCACAACAATAAACAGTGAATTTACCTTTCTTACATTCCCCTACAATTGGCTGGGTTTTTTCCAATTCGAATTGTAGTTGTAAAACTGTTTAAGGTAATTTATCAATTTATCGTTTTAAATAGTTTTTTGCTTCTCCTGTAAAATTTTCAAAATGTTAGATAGGGCCTTTTGCGTTTAAGGTAACGATATGTTTGCATTTGGAATTATCTTAATCCCAGGCCTGTATATTTATGAACATATTCGAACAAACAGAAAGACAAGAAAAAGTAAAAAAGGAAAACATCAGGTGGTTGCATAACATTTTGTTTGCTATGGAGTAGAATATTTTGCATTAAATTTTGGCCATGTTTGTTTTCAAATGCCAATATAAAAAACAAAAAACAACAATTTCTTACATTGACATGTGAAATATTTTTACAGACATGCATGAGTAAATAAATGATTGTATCAATGTAAATCAGTAGTTTTTAGAATTAATCATATTTTGGGAGATTTATTTATATATGCATATATGTGTGTGCTTTGACAAATACCCAGTGGGATGCCTTGTAGAAGGCCTCTGTACTCCTTCTTTTGGATATACAAGGCCTGCCTTCCGCTCTCGCTTCTTTGGCAGGTACATCAAAATGGTAACTGAACAAAAAAATAAATCTTTTACTTTTGCTTTGGCAAAAAAACCAAGAATGCTACTCCTTCTCTTCTCCCTTCTCATAGAAGCGAGAGTGTTATGTGTATCTTATCGTTTATACAAATTAGCCGAGTCCTTTTTTATCAGTTAGATCAGAATAGTAATTCAATCAAAAAAATTTCTAAGGTCTTCTGAGTTTTCCTACTGGGTACCTGCTCTTTTGCATACACACTTTTTATGCATACACCCGAATAGTCAACATTTTTTATTTATTATGATTTTTACATTTTTCTTTTAAATATCCCCAAAGAAAGAATGCCAGCAGTGTCAAATCACATGCTCGTTGCGGCAATTAACATCGCCACGACGTGAGATAACACGGCTATGCAAAAGAGACATTGTTTCGTTGGCAAGTGACACCATCCTGTTGGAACCACATATTGTTCAGGTCCATATACTCAATTTCACAAGAAGTTAACGGTTACTGCTTGGCTGGCCTCATTTTCGAAGAAGTACGACCCGGTGACGCCGCCAACCGCAGAACGAACTTGGCGAGTATGCACAGAGTTTTTCACATTTCCTACAGATCCGGTTTGGATACATTTGGTCGATTATGCTGACCAAAAAAATAACGAAATGCATTTTGATTTGAACGACCATTTTCGGAAAGGGCTTCAACAAACTAAACGCGCTGCTCATTTCTCCATGGTTGAATGGTTGAATTTGTCAAACACTGAAACAAAGAAATGTCAAATTAAGTTTGGTAAAAAATTTGACCTTAAGGTTTGACTCACAATTAACATCGTGTATTATTGATGGGACACCCTTTACATGCAGAACCTTTTTACGAAAATATTTATACACGTATGTACATACGTAGATATTTCTGCAAATTGTATAAACATTTTATTTAGAGTTTGGTTTTTCCTTGAATATCAGATTTAAATGTCTCCTTTTTATAATTCATTTAAACCATTATTATATTGCTCTCCAAAAACAAACATATTTTACTGAAAATGTTAAATTGGTTTTTTTTTACTTTTTGTGCCAAACTAATCAATATTTTAAAGATAAATTCGACACTTAAAAAACGTGTATAAAAAGAAAAAAACAACTGAAAAACATTATTTTGTTGTTATCTCTGGCATTATTTCTTTATTTTTTTTCTCCCACATGTCCTTGAAGATTTTCCAGCAACAAAATGTGTACATATATGTGTGTATGTGTTTAAAAAATATTTAGAAAAAAAACAACACATACAAGAAAATTATATTTTAGGAAAATTGCTACAAAGTAGTTTAAGCGAAAGCAAACAAAAATTCCATTTTTATTTTCTTGTTTTTAAAGGAGAGATTTTTAAGGAGAGAAAAAATACAGTATGCTCTCCAAATAAGGCCCACAACTTATGTACACACACACACACGAACATAGTATGTAAACATTTTAATAAACAAAATGCTAGACCGTTATCTTTAACACAGGATGTTGTTTTTCAACGGAGAAATGTAACCAAAAAGCCCATACAAACTCTCACATACACTTCAAAAAAAAAAAACAAAAAACTTTATAAGCATGATTTGGTTCACAAAATTTGTTGTTGTAATTTTTGGTGTTATTTTGGAGCTTGTATGCTTGTCAGTGATGTTGTTCTTGAGTATAACATTTAACGGAAATAGAAAATGTTATTAGTATGGATAAGTATGGAAGTATGTATATGTGTATGCGTGTAAAAATAAAAACGTTTCACGTTTAAAGGAAAGCCCCGAAAAAAGTGGTATGTAAAGTTGATTAAGCAGACGATTTTATTTATGTGGAACGTCTTTTCAAATTTTATTTCAAATGTGGAAATTCTTTTTCTGATATTTTACAAATTTGAAGGAATATTTTTTATTAAATTTAGCATATATTAGTAACAAAAATCTTCGGAACGTAGTCTCTTGCGGGGTATTAAAGCCGCTAGTGGCTTACGGTAAACACAGCCCTAACGAGACACGCATATTGATAGTTTAACCCTAGGATTCCCTGCAAGTCATCGAAAATATAGTATTTAATTTCGCACATTGTTACTTTGCATCTACCACAGCTGAAACGAGTTTTATGTTTGGTTTTTGTAGTTCAATTGAACTAAGCGCATAATGGGCCGTAGTAGTCATTCGATTCAGAACATATCATTTATAGAATTCAAGTTTGTGTTTTTTGATATCTTGTCGTATTCGAAAGATATTAGCAAGCAAAAAAAATATTTGGCCTAGCCAGACCAGAGGGTAATTACATAGACTTTTACATACAAATGGAATTTCACCACACTAATTTGCTCCAATCGAATCCAAATTAGGTTTATTCGATTCAGTACATATTATTTATAGAATTCACGTCCCTGTTTTTTTTTTTTTGATTTTTTGTTATATTCGAAAAATATTTCAAGCAAAACACAAATTTAGTCTGGCCAGACCAAGGCGGTAATCCTAGGGTTAAGAAAAAACTTTTTGCCCAGGATCGCCTGTTAAATGCAGATGTAATATGTTAGTTCTGAAATACCATTTGACATCTTTTATTTTAAAACTTGGACCATTCTAATGTTAAAAAAACTGTTTGTGTGCCTACGTGCCTGGTTTTGTGTGCATATTTCAAGTATGCAGTTCAGGGATGGAAATGGCTTTTCGGAGTTTATACCAACTTCAATAACAAAACGTTCTTTTTAGACTATGATGGTACCAATCTTGATATAAATATAAATAGGAATAGCTTGAGAATGTATTAAAGGAACGGAAAATGTAACTTATTAAAGGCAAATATGTTCTTGTGAAAGAAATGTGAAACTTAAATTTTTGGATTCGTTTTAAATATGAGTGAATGGCGGTACCAATAAACTTTATAATGTATCAAAGAAAGTAATATCGTACTATAATTTCCATCCCTGATGCAGCCATATTATGATTTAAGTAATAGCAGCAGGAGTATTGATTGGTTGAAAACACTGATGGGATTTGTTGTAAAAATGTACCAAATTTGGTACAATCGAATTTTTATTGGTACGCTGGTACAATTCATACTTTTTTGGTACAGTAAAAAACAAATACATACGAAGTTTATCATCTCTTTTCAAATTTGAATTACATATCTCCAGCCCTGATCAAAACTACCAAAAATTCATGGTTGTTAATTTATATTTATGATGTTAAACTGAGATATTAAGTACATTCATAAGTATGTGTACCCGTATCTATTTAGGAAGCCTGGGATCAGGTGTCTGAAAATCACAACTTTTGTCGATTGTTTTGGTGACACTGTTTACGAAGCGTCTACACTTTGGTCTGCCGTTGACAAAAAAAGAGAAAAATATACAATATTTCTTCTTCTTTATTTTTTATACCCACACCACAATTGTGCAACGGGTACTATGCGCTTGTGGTGACATGTATAACACTAAAAAATATTGGTCCTAGGCCAAACTTCTTGAATACCAATCGACTCAAAATCACTTTCTGAGTCGAATTAACCATGTCCCTCCGTCTGGCTGGCTGTCCATGTCACCTTATGCACAAAGTACAGGTCGCAATTTTTAAGATAATTTGGTGAAATTTTGTACATAGATTTAATTTCATAAGCACGAAGCCCACTGAAAATAATGGGAATCGGTTCATAATTTCACATGGTCCCCATACAAACTTCTTTCCGGTTGTGCCTATCAACCATCTTATTATATTTGAATTTAGATTAAAATTGGACCAAACTTATTTTATTGCAATCTTAATCATCTTACCAATTTTCATTGGAATCGTTCCGTATTTGACGATAGCTCCCATACAAATGCTACAACCGAAAATAGATTTTAATTCCACAACTTCCTACTAAATGTTGGTATTGACATAAATATTGGCGAAAAAGCTTCAACGATAAATATTCTGTCATTTTCTTTTTTTTTTCTTCACTATTTATTTATTGAATCTTCATATATTAAATATGAACTAACAATAATTAATCAAATCTTATCCTAATATTTCCTTTATATCCTGCCAGTGCCATACAAAAAAGATTTCGTCATCACGGTATCTGATCACATATGTAGGTGTTTATCGCTCATCTGATTGGGTGAGTGCTGCAGTGTCTCTTCTTCTTAAGCGAGTGTGGCCGCCATAATTTAAAATATTTCGAGCTAATGGATTTGGGTGCAGTTCCAGCCTTTTTAAATATTTTACTGCATATTTCGTTATCATAGTTTTTACTAATGGCACATTGAGATCCTTGTGGATATTTGAGTTTTTGACGTACCATGGGGCGGCTGTGATTATTCGAGGAAGTTTATTTTGGCGCCTTTGAATTTTTTCGATGTTAGAAGCCGAGGCAGTGCCCCATAACTGAATACCGTAGCACCAAATTGGCTTTAAGATAGAGTTGTAGAGTAGAAGTTTGCAATCGAGACTAAGAACAGAATTTCTTCCAATAAGCCAATTAATTTGGATTGCTTTTAGTTTCATTTGAGTTAATTTAGCTTCTATATGCCATTTCCACGTTAAACGCAGATCTAGATGTATACCGAGGTATTTTACATGCGAGTGTTGGGCTATTATTTGATTATTGATTTTAATAGAGGGGCATGTTTCCCGACGCAATGTGAATGTTATATGTGCGCATTATTGCTCATTGATCTTTATCCTCCATTTTTTTAACCACCTTTCCAGTTCAAATATATGGCCCTGTAAGTAACGAGATGCTTCTTCACAGTTTGCGTGTACGGTATGGGTTAGCTGTTGGTTGGCCTGTCCAAAGAATAAATTAAGTATAATAGAGGGCCCAGGATGCTGCCTTGTGGGACTCCAGCGTTAATTGGCTGAGGAGAACTTAAAAAATCGCCTTCTTTAATAATAAATTGCCGACCGACTAAGTAGCTTTCTAACAGCTTGTGTATGTTTGCTGGTAAGTTTTGCTGCAATTTCAGTAGTAAACCTTCATGCCAGACTTTATCAAAAGCTTGAGACACATCGATGAAGAGTGCTGAACAATATTTTTTTTCTTCAAAGGCTTTTCTTATGACATTTACTATTCGATGAGTTTGTTCAATTGTGCTGTGTTTTCTTCTAAAACCGAATTGATGATTGGGAATACATCTGTTACCATTTAAAATCGGCGTTAATTTAGACACTAGAAGTTTCTCAAAAAGCTTTGATATATTAGACAATAAGCTTATAGGTCTATATGACTCAACTTTTGTGGGATCCTTTCCTGGTTTAGGTATCATGGTAACTAAGGATACTTTCCACTCTTGTGGGTAGTATTCAAGGCGTAAAATAGCATTAAAAATTAGTAGAATAATTTTCTTTGCTATGCTGGGTAGCTCCAAAAGCATTTTGTTACTGATCTTATCAAAACCAGGGGCTTTCTTGGGGTTTAAATCATGAATAGCCTTCTCGATTTCTCTTACTTCAAATCTTAGTGGAACAGCTGATCTAACAGCAACATGTGGTAACTCGACCGCAGTATCGAAAGATGTATGAGGGGTAAATACGGTTTTCAAATGATTAACAAAAATATTTCCTTTTTCTATGTCATTTCGTGCCCAACTTCCATTTAAGTTTCTTAATGGCGGTTAAGTGATAACTGGTCTTTTAAGATTTCTAGCTGCACGCCATAATGAGTAATCAGATTGAGGAGTTGCATCAAGTTCCTTAAATTTTTTTCCAGAGAAGCCGTTTTTTGAGACTGCAGTAAGTTTCTTAGCCTTTTTGTGCACTCTTTTAGTAAATTTTTAAGTTCTGTCATGACAAAATATTACGCTGGTAGGTCAAAAATTAACCATAGCTCCT
The DNA here is from genome assembly GCA_943735925.1 of Pollenia amentaria. Taxonomy (NCBI): domain Eukaryota; kingdom Metazoa; phylum Arthropoda; class Insecta; order Diptera; family Polleniidae; genus Pollenia; species Pollenia amentaria. The sequence continues at coordinate 171,625,273 of OX031010.1, read as the reverse complement.
TTATAACGCTCCTACCTAAAATCACTTAAAGACAAACAAATCTCATATAGATAGAATAATATTACGCACAAAGAACTTTTTACATGAATATTTACCTTCTAACATTATTTTGCTCTGGCGGATCCATGACTGTCCATTGATCCCAAATAGGGTACACTCTAGAAAGTTTGCATTTATATGCTGTGGTGTAATGTATCAATTGGTCGGGCTTGACTATACCAAATTACTTTATTGAATAACAAGGTGTTATAAATTTTTAAAATGTTTGCTTTTTTATTTTATAGCCAAATTTGGGTATAATTTATGTCAATTTGGTACAATTTTGGCATTGAGACGGTACAATTTAAAACTTTTCAGATCCCAACAGTGTTTGAAAAAGAAAAAATGTTAACCACTCTCGCACAGAAACTCACACAAATAACAACAATATTATGTTTTTTTATTTTTTTAAGCGAGCACATTTTTCCCAAAAAAGAAGTGAATGAGAAAACGAAAAACAACACAAAAAATATACACTAAAATCGACGTTAAGGAATCTTAACAGACATACTGACTATGAAAAGTCAATGTTGGGCTTTTATAAAAGGACTTTAGGAAACGTTAATTTAAAACTTTGTTAACTTTGATCTGCTATTTATTAGTGATTTAGAATATAACCCACTTTTCTTTAGTTCTTTAATTGCACTTATACCATATGATTTTTTTTAGAATTTTTTTTTAATATTAAATAAGTATTAATTATTAAAAATAAATTAAATTGGTCCAGTACTCCACCTGGCCCCCAATACAGGCGTCCTTATGCAAAACACGCTAGGTTAATGAAATTTAGCTTTACATATATAATTTGTTTGCCTATAACAATCAGTCAAATCGACCTATTATTTCATCTAGCTGCCTTACAAATGTGATCCTAAAAAAAGGGCTGAGGCAAGATAGCGACCACAAGATATGACTTAAAACATTTAAGCTCGATTTAAAAATATACTTGAAAATGGTTTTAGAAGGTCCATTATTTAACCCATTTAGTTGAATAGTTTAACAAAAGAGCTACAAGATTTAATTTTAGGTCGTATAGAGTTATGTCTAGAAAGCATATTTTTCTATATATTGGATACCTCTAACAAAACTATTTTTAACGAAAAAACTTTCAAACCTATTTTGATAATTGCAATCATATCATTGGGAAAATAAGTCTTTCATTAGGAAGCCACAACCATATTTCGGTTGCCTCTGAGCATTTTATTTGTTAATAGGCTGAGTTCCAAAACATCAGAACACTTTGCCGTCAATTCAAAAATGTATTATAGAGTTTAACGATGCACAGTGAATTTTTAACGCATCGATAACTTTTTTGATGCACTTTCAAATCACATTGTAAAATTGTACACATTTGCATAGAATGTACTTCAAAAAGCGAGTTGCAACTGACGTTTTGGAACGCAGCCATAATAACATTGTAATTTTTGTATGGCTGTTTAACAGCAATAACATTTTCCTCGTTTCTAAGTGAAACATGATTACTTTAAAGAACTTTTGGTCTACCGTCTTAATTTAATGCCATTGAAGGATTCATGCCATTGACGTCAAGGGCTAAATAAGCTACACAAGCAGTTTGACAACAGCAAGAACAAGATCCACAAACTAATTTTTGTTTTCTTTGAAAAAGTACTTTGTATCTATTAGTCTTAACAACGCCAGCCTATTTCTGCATGTCAACAACAGACTTAAAGGCAGAGTGCCTTTAAAAGAAAATTTTTTTTCTCACTAATATTTAAACGAGAAAAACACAAAAAAAGATATTTAAAAGGCATGTCAACATTTCGTATAGGAGATACAAAAAATCTAAAGATTAAAAAAAACGGACAGAAACTCACTCCAACGCGACTACAAACGTAAAACAAAACAAACAACATTTTTCAATTTCTTTATTAAAATTTGTTTCTATTTTTTTTTTGTTCGAGCGTTTTCTTTCCTTTTATCCCTTTAAGGCAAAAGTGGGCCGAAGTTTTGGTAAATACTAATTTTGTTTCTATTGTTGTTACCTTTTCCTTGTATTTATACCCTTAACTACCACAGGTAAGGGGGTATTATGCGTTCGTACTGAAGTTTGTAACACAAAGATATATTGACTCATTTGCTAAGCCGATTGGATCCGAATTGGTTTAACGATGTCGTTCTAGCTGAAACCTTGTGCGGAATTTTGAAGATAATTTGATACAAAGGTCATAATTGTCACAATGACAATAACACTAAGACTAAGCCTGTTGAAAATAATGACTACAATCGATATTTCCATTTATCCGTATCCACAATCCATAGTTGTACATGCCCCAAATACAAGCTTTTTCAGGAATAGGGTCCCTATGCCCGTACACCATCTTATTATGTTGTGTTTAAATAAAATCGCAAACTAAATCCTTTTACCAAATTTAATTGGAATCGATGATCAATATTCGACCTTACCCAGCGGTAAAAAGAATGAGCAAAGAGGCCTAATAGAAGGCCTTATTTAGCAGACACAAGCCCACCTCTCTGGATGCCATGCTTGCCTTATTTTTTACACAGGTTGTCATTGGGAGCAAGCCCTTCTACACTCCCTATAATAACAAATTCGTTCCCTTCCCAAAGAAGGGAGTTAAGAAGGTAACTACAAAACTAAACAACTTCCTTTTTCCCTTCTTAAAGATGGGTACTGAATATTTTGGAAGAAATGTATACCTTCTCAAGGCAGGATATCATACGAAGCAAATCTTTTAAAAAGGATTATAGAGGCTTTTTAAAAGGCCTGCCACTTGCGGTCCTTTCAACAATTACCGCTGGGTAGCTCTCATACAAATACCACACCCGAAAATAGCTTTTAATGCCATAACTTCCTTATAAATGTGTGTATTGGCATTCATAAGTTTAGCGTTAGCTTCTATGTCATGGCAAAATATTTTGCTGGTAGGTCCAGAATTGACCACAAGAGTCTATATAAGCCCCATCCCTTAAATCACTTGATGACGACAAAAATCTCATAAAGATGTAGATATCTAGATAATATTCGACACAAGGAACTCTTATATGAATATTAACCTTAAAACATAATTATGTTTTGCCGGCTCCTTGATTGCAAATGGGTCTGTGGTGTAGCATACCAAACTTTCGGGCTTGACCGACTTAAGTACTTTCTCACTTGTTATGTTATGTTCCTGTTATTTATTATTTTATATTATTATTACAATATTTTGAAGGGTAACCTATTTTTTTTTAAGAAAACTACTCAACTATTGTCTATATAATTTCCACTTAATTTCAGTTCATATTTAAGTTTAGTTTTTTCTTTCGTATTTTCTATGGTGGACAGGGTGATGCACGTGTGCGGTAAGGAAACCTTTGTGTAATGACTAACTACCGTATAGTTCTTTGTCCTATATTCAGTAGTATTTGTGAATGTTGGGTAATTTTTAGTACTGGTGTTAAGTTATATTTACCTTTCCATGGATAATTTTATGCCAACACCTTTTTTTTCTTTTATAAAATTAGATTTTTTTTTGCCTTAAACATTCAAAGGTTCAGTTCAAGTTCATTTTTTGATAGTTATTGAATCCAGAAGTTTAGTCTGACTTCAGTATAAATTAACGGTATTTAATTGCAATAGTTTTCATAAAAAAATATGACAGACATAATTCGAAATGTATTACAGGGCACATACATATGGATGAACATATCGTCATATGATTTCAAAAAAGCCCTAGGTTACAAAAAATTCAAAATGTAATTCTTTGGCGTTGAGTTGCGTTTTACATGATTAGGGCCTTAATAAAGGCTGTATTACACTATCACACAAGTCTTACGTATTCCATAATACCTTGTGAGATAGAAATCTAATGAATTTTGTTGCGACTGTCAAAAAAATCTAATGTAACATTGCAGTTTTTTGTCATACAATCACACATTAACATGATTTTGTTAAATATAATAAAGTTGTTTGTGAAAAAGAAATAATTCCCAATATCTATTTATTATTGTAAAATTTATCAAATTTTTTTTCGTAATACTTTTAATTTTCATAACACATTGCATTCACATTATTACACTTGTTTATATTTTTGACATGTATTAATACTAGGGTATTCATTTAATCGGGCTTTTGCTTTAATCGGTTAATCGCTCGATTTTTTGGTTTAATCGGGTAAAATCGGTTAATTTTGTTATTGATCGGTTAACCGATTACTAAAGTTTTTTTTATAAATTGAGTAATTTCAGTAAATAAAAATGCATAAATTATTTATTATTTGAAGCTTATTAGTAAAAAAAAAAAAAAAAAAAAAAAAAAAAAAAAAAAAAAAGGAAATCACATAACAAACAATTCTTGAACCAAAACAAGTAAATAAAAATGCATAAATTATTTATTATTTGAAGCTTATTAGTAAAAAAAAAAAAAAAAAAAAAAAAAAAAAAAAAAAAAAAAAAGGAAATCACATAACAAACAATTCTTGAACCAAAACAAGCAAACAAAAAATTATTCATAAATATGTAAATCATATTTTTGGACTGATAAAATAGACTGTTTGATCATTTTATTAGTTATTTCAATAGTTTAAGGAGATCTTATATTAATAATATTTTCAAATAAAATAATTTGGCTTAAATGTTTAGGATTTAAGCGAATCATTTATTTAGTTTTGATAAAACTTGACTTGGAAAAAATTCTTTCACTTATCGTAGATGTTTGAGAAATCGAAAGCAACCCATATTACAGAATATTTAGGCCCGAATCATGCAAAACGCAGCTCAACGCCAAAAAATAACACTGAAAGCACAAACAATGTCATAAATTTTTTTGTAATTTTGTTGTTGCTTTCTACAGAAATTCACATTGCGTTTTAAGATTGCGTTGAAAATTTTAAAACGGTGCATGAATTTCTATAGAAAGCAACAACAAAATTACAAAATATTTATGATATTGTTTGTTCTTTGGCGCTGCGCTGCGTTTTACATGATTAGGGCCTTAATTTTCCAGTCCTTTTCCTGGATTTCTCTAAACACATAAAATCTTCCATTATGCCATTAGAGCTCTGTTTTAATTTTTTTAAAATTTTTAACACTTCTAATTGTTAAGGCTAATTCCGTTAAAAGATTCATATGAGTAGATATGAGAAGAAACAAATAACTAAATACACACATATAAAAAGTACGTGAAACAAGAAGCTGTTGTCAGCAAACACTCTCTTAAAATGGAGATCACTGATCATTTAAATTTTTTTTTGTTTCTTTGTATGAAAAAATATTTTCTGAGCACATACCTTTGGTATATTTGTCGAAACAAATAATTAAAAACACAAAAAATATTTTATAATACTACAAGAAAATAAAAATTTTATTACATCGGTTAACCGGTTAATCGACTGAAATTAATCGGTTTAATCGGTAATCGAAAATAGCCAATTTTAAATTAACCGATCAGTTAATCGGGTGGTAATTAATAAACCGAATGAATACCCTAATTAATACAAAGTTTAATAGTGTAAACTAGCCTTAAGAGATTATCTACTTTGGATTTGTTTTTACTCAATAAAAATATATATATATAATTTTTAGTCTTATTCGACCTTTCTTTTTATAACTATTTTTTATTGTTTAAGCTTGATGTCTTTTTATTTATAAAATATTATATTTATTTATTTCTATCGAAAAAAAAGGAATTTTACAACACGAAATGAATTAAAATTTATTAATAGTTTATTAATAGAATTGAACCCACGTTTTCACGGACAGATTGCCCTGACTAGTTTCGATTGTAACCACACAATTTCTTCATTAGTCAAACATCAATCTTTAAACCAAATGGTATTTAACCTTGGTAGATCGAAATTTGCTTTTTGAATGAATGATTACCTATTTTAATTGATTTACATATTCTTCCTTACTTCTGTTTTTCGTACTTTTTGTCAAGAATTCTTCTTGAAATCCAAAGTACATTTTTTGTTTCTCATGTTTTTGTCTTTCTTTTTCTTGTTGACCTTTTTCAGCACAACTTGAAGGACAAATGTAAACATATAGCTCGTGCCTTAGCTGCTTCTCCAATTGTAGCAGATATTGTTATGGAAAGGTTACTTGATACATCCATTGAAAAGTTAAATATTAAACCTAAAATAATGATAAAATATGTTGATGACATATTCTGCATTATTACTGAATGTGGGATCAATAACTTGTTAGAAACATTTAATGAGTTTAATAGTAATATTAAATTCACTTTGGAAATGGAAAGTAATTCAAAATTACCTTTCTTAGATAGTTTAATAATAATAAAGGGAAATAATTTGTTAATAGATTGGTATCAAAAACCAACAGCATCAGGCAGAATTGTGAATTATTATCATAGACACCGTAAACAGATTACTATAAATAATGCGAGAAATTAAATTAATAGGGTGCTTACAATTAGTGACAAGGTTTATCACAGAAAAAACATAATTAAAATTAGAAATATATTAAGGGAAAACAATTTTCTATTCAACATTTTTTATTTTTTCGACATTTTTTATTCAACATTTTTTAAGTCTGGTAGTGCATAAAGTCATTCCTAAAAATTTATGGAATAGAACTATTACAAAAAAGCTTTATGAAATACATAACTGAAATTAAGCTCATAGAATAAATTCGAAAAAATAAAAAATGTTGAATATAATAAAGTAGCTTGTGAAAAGAAATAATTCCTAGATTCTATTTGAAAACAATTTCCACAATAGTTTGATTTATGGATTAATTAATCAATATAAGGAAAGGGGTAATGGGAATTTAAGAATTACGAGTACAATAGAACCAATTATATACAAATCATTATCATACATATCCAATGTTTCGGAGAGAATAAAAAAATCGGGAATCTTTGGTACTAATAAATATAAGGTAGCATACAAGGCTTAAAAAACATTGAACAGTTTATTTAGCAAGACAAAGGATAGAACTAGTAAATGGGATATGTCGAACATTGTCTATAAAATTCCTTGTAAGGGAAAAGATAATGAAAGATGCAACCAGGTTTACATACGTACAACGAAGAACAAATTAAGGACTAGGGTTGCAGGACATAAATCGGATCAAAAATATAGGGGCATTAATTCTAAAAAAACAGCATTAAGTTATAATTTCCACCAATCTAATCACTATCAAAATTTTGAAGAAGCATCGGTTTTAAACACTGAAACTAACTACAAACGCAGATATATTTTAGAAATGTTACACATAATTCAGTTATGACGAATCAATGAACACAGCGCTTAAAGTTTTATTTTGTTGGAAACACAAGAATATTTTTTTTAAACAATTGTAAAAGATTATTTAGGACATTATGACGATATGACTTGATAGCACACCTTGTGAATCACCCAGTTATTTGTTTTAAAATGAAAGAATTTCAAATTACACCTGATCTACACCTCAAAGAAATTACCCAGGCTCTACCCACGAGAGTCAAAATTACACCAAATTCGGGTAATTACCCACAAAGTGGCAACACTGCTTGAAATTGCATCTTTAATTACAAACTTTGAAGTACGGTCTATTTAAGCACTATAGCAATACTTATTCTCTACCATGCTAAACATATTTCAGGGTTCACTGTTAAAAAATTTGATTTTAAAATTAGCGGGAATTCCTGTCATTAACTTATTAATACTATTATGTTTCCATTATGAGCAAAACAACTTGTTTTCAGCAAAACTTCTCAAAGTGTTTCCATTATGTTAAAGTCGTTTTGGTTTTCCGAATTTTCGAAATTAATGTGACATTTATGTTGTAAACAAACATGAAAGCCAAACAAAATATGTGTTGAACAAAAAAATTTTTTTTTAGCATAGAATTTGCTTGTTTGTTTTTAATACACAGATATACATATACATATGTACGAAATTGTACGTACATTGTACGTATATAAAAGCACATCATTTACTACATTTTTATTATATTATTTCATTACTTTACGTTGCAATATAATAATATCGAAAAGTTCTTAGAATTTTTTAGGCAGGTGTAATACCGAGAAATTTTAAAGTCGGAGTTGCGAGTTTTTATGGTTACACCAACTCCGGCTCCGCTAAAAACACCGCGACTCCATAGCCGTGATTTAAGTAAATAAGTCAGAATTAAAAAAAATTACTAAAGTTTTTTATTAATCGCCTTCGCAATGTTTTACCTGTTTAAAATTTAAGCAGTGTGTTGTCAAGATGACAACATTTCGTCGACAATGGGAATAATGTGTTTTCAATATAACAACAATGTTTTATTAAATTAAAAAAAATAATTGTTGTAAAAATTAGAGCAATTCTGGTAAATCTATCAACTGTCAAATTTGTTCAAATGGTACAGGGAAAACATGCTTTATACATGAACAAAACCCAATAGATGTCGAACATCGACTTCGCGCATCTGAAATTCCGCTTAAAGTATAAAAGATTCAAAGAGAGATTTTTTATATTTTTGAATTTTTTATAGCACACTTTTTCCACAAAAGTTGTTAGAGGGAGTTAACACGATGTCTTTTTAGGCATGTTTAACAAATACATACGTTTGTTTTGTTTCTAGGCGATCGGGTTAGAGAAGAAAGAGGGGTTGTCAAACAGACACGAAACGTGTTTTCATGTTTGTTTTTATGAATTTTCATGTTTATTAATTTGTATGTATGTGTTTTTAAGACAATTAGACATGAAAACAGACATGTTTGGAAAGACATCGGGAAAAAACAATAGGTTTTTTAAAGCATGTTCTAAAGAGAATGAATAAAACAGACATGTTTGAAAAGACACCGTGTAAATGCCCCCTGATTAAATTTTATTTACTTCAATTATTTGTAAGATTATTCATTAAAATTTTGCTTGAGTGCAACAAAAAATTTGTTTTTTCATCAATAATAACAAAATATGAAAATTTATTTAAATATTATTTTAGAAAATTATAACAAAAAAATTAATTAACTGTTAAATACGAAACTAAAACGATGTTGTTTGCATAAAAAACTATTTGCATATATCAGTACTTAAACGCTCGACGAAAACATGTACTTGCATATAAATCCGCTCCCTACACATGGACATTAGTCCCCAAATTCATAAAAAATATTTTTGATTAATAAATTATCATAGAAAATTCGTTTCATAAACCTGCCATATACCTGAAATATTTTTTATGAAAATGGGTGTAGGATTATAACTTTTTGCATTTGTTGTAAACATCAAATTCTTCATCGCATAGCCGTATAGACCATGAAAAATATTGAGAAATTATATTTTCTTTTTCGCGATCGCTAAAAAAGTTCACATACCAAACGCGATGTTATGACGCTATTTTGCGGACAATTTTTATTAAATAATGTAAAAATATTTCACCTAGAATTTATTTTTTTTTTTTTTTAATTTAAAGTTCATTTAATAATTCTGTTTCGGAATAAGTAAACAATTACGAAAATTTAAAAAGAAGCTACATACAAAATTATGAACACAAAAAATAGAGAGACGATATGCAATTTTTATACGAACTTTGCAAAAGTTGTAGGTACTAAAAGAAAAATGGAACTTTTTCCTAATAACTATGCAAAATGGAACTCAAGAGACATTCTCGTCATTTTGGCCTTTGCTCTTATTTCAAAATATCAAGAAATGTAGCAACCTATTTGTGATTTTATATGTAAAGCATGGTGCGATTTTTGATGTTCTGTACCCATGTTCTGTAACTTTGGTGAGAACTTCTCGCATCGAAAACTTGTGAAACAAAATATTCCATCGTTTCTCGAAATGTGAGAAAAAAGTGTGTCTGTAACTCATGTCGAAAACTATCAAAAGAGATTACGTCGTTACGTTATAAATTCATAATATTCCAGTCGAAGCCGATATGAAATTGCAGATGTTGAAACATTCGTATATTTTTCAAAAATGTTAAAACCAATATAATTAAACAATGAAAAAATCTTCCAAGAACAAAATACTTATCGCTTCCGCGTTAATATTCATTGCATTTAAAATTTATTTTTTAGTGTTGAAATTTTTTCTCACCCCGTTTTTATGCGTGAGTTTATTTGATAGTTCACAAAAATTTTAATGACACACTTTTTCAGTATATTGGCGAGAAATTTTCTTACGTGACAGTTATTACTCGCCAAAAATTTTACAGACGCAGTTAAGTGAGAAAAACAGCTGTTTGTTTCAATTTATGGCATTTTTGTTTCATTTCTCACATTTCAATCGAAAAGTTTCTCGCCGCGGGAGTTACAGAACATGGGCACTGATCACTGTTTGAAAAAAAATAATTTTTACTTTTAAGGGCTCATGTGTGTGTTTTCTAAATCAGCAGCGCAGTAATATATACATTAGAGCGCACCACTTTACAAGGAAAACAAGTGCGCCGTATTATCTCTAATATAAAGTATTTTTGCAAGGATGTTTGGAAAAATATTTATTCTTTTGCCCAACGTAGGGGTCGCCTTTTGACATTTTTCGTTATATCTTAGGCATTTACAGTCCGATCTTAAAGGATGATATATTTATTTTTCCCTTAGGGCCATTGACCTCAAGTATCTCGTTCTAGTATTTATCTACCAGATATCTGTTCGTTCAACCCTAATATACCACCCAAATGTCAGAAAATTAAAGCACGCAAGAAACTGTTAAGCTTTTGGCAAGGAAGTAATTCGAAAATACCAGCAAACAAAACATTGGTCTTCTTGAGACAAAACACTGATACATCATACTAAATGAATAAGATATAACGAAAAATGTAAAATGGCAACCCCTAAGTTCGGCAAAAAAAAAATTTCGAAACCTCCTTGCAAAAATACTTTATATTAGAGGTGGTACGGGGAAACTTTTTTTGTGGTACGGTTTAATGTTCATATATGCGCGGAACATGCATATGTAAATGCTGCGGATACGTTAAGCGTTCGACTTCAATCGATAGTAGTTACTAAAAATACGTAAACGTGTTGAAACGTGTTAAAAAGGAAACAGATAATTTGGCAAAATTTATATAATTAACTAATTTTAGAATTTGCTATAAAAGCGTTTTGTATAAAAATATAATAAAAACGTCGTGTGTGTCCTCTTTATCAATAAACAAAATCAAACATAAAACTCTTTAAGTCATCGTGCAGACTTGCAAGTTTTGTTTCTGCGACTTTTTATCCATTTTCGGGCTAGATTTTTAAGTGTTTGAAACGCGAAAAAAATGTGTAGCCCTGAACTAAAAAACACGCCAATTTAGATTTAATTTTTTGTTTATCTGGAAATATGGAATTGTGGAAACTGTGCTAAACTTTCAAAAACGTGCGAATAGAAAAACATTGACAGTTGGGTTAAGATTTAGATTAAGGTCTATAGTTGCAAAAATGCAATTGGTAACAGTCCATTTATTTCACTTTCTACACGCCGAGAATAAATATGGTTGAATGATCGGGTAAAAAAACCGATTATTGTCTCCGCAATGGCAACAAACAAGCTATTGTAGTTTTGAACATTACTTTTTACACGATCAATAATATTTTGTTTCTATTTAACAGAAAAGAGTTTACCTCATTTGAAACTTTAACTATGGTTGAATATAACAATATAATGTACTTTTATAAAGCTACAACCAAAAACTTAAACATGTAACACAAGGGAACAAGGCTTTTGCTGATTAAGAACTGAATGTTGTTTTAAAGGTTATTTGTAACGCTGAATTCAAATCTGTAGTGCGATTTTCTATTCAATTTTAACGTCAGTTGAGTTGTTAAAAATATTTAACAGCAAAATTAACGTTAATTTTATTCATTAACTTTTTTTAACAATAACGTTTAACACTATGTTCTATCATACCGTCAACTATTTAAGCTAAATTAATGGCAAAATATTATTCATTGTTTATTTTTAAATTCGTAGTTATTTTTAAAAAAAGAAATACCGACATAGTTTATCATAAAATCTAAAATAAACAAACAAAAATTTTGGCATATAAAAGCCATTCATAAAGAAATATATTTTTTCATTCGAACACATTAAAATTTTCAAAATTTACATTATTTAATTAAATTTTTCAAAAATAATAATAAAAAATTAGTTTTTTTTTATAAACTTGAATTAAACACAGAAAAAATTAAAAATTGTCTCTAATCACCAAATTCATAGAATCCAACAAAAAATTGGTGATATTGCACTTATAACCAAAATTATTATATTGATTACTAAAAATTTAAAATTTTGAATATTTATTTTTCAATAAATCATATTTTTAGTTTGGATTTAACAAATGATAAAAAAAACTTTGCCGTTTCAAACAATGTGTTAATTGATTTAATTAAATATAGCTCAGGTTTTGACAATTCCCAACAACAATTCTACAAGTTTAAATTATTATATTTTAAATAAAAAATATTAGTTTAGTTTTTGTTATTTAATTAATATTTTCATTAAAAATTTATATCAAAACAAATAGAATGTTAATTAAATCAAAATTAAATTTTTAATTTTCTTTCAATTAAAGAAATGGTTGATTTAATTATCACATTAACTAAATTAAAATACTTTTTAAACAATTTTTTTAATTGATAAACAATTTTAAACAATTTTTTTAATTGATAAACAATTTTAAACAATTTTTTTAATTAATAAAAAAACTACTGATAATATTTTCTGTGAAGAGAATTGCTAATCAAAGTGAAATAGAAAGCCATAATATGGTTAACAATGACAATGTTATTTTAAATTCTGACCATAATATGGTTAATTTTGCCCAACTTCTGGTAAATTTTGACAATAAAATGGTTAATTTAAAAAAAAATTCACTATTTATTGTTGTGTCTTTGTTGAAGCTTTGATATTGTTACAAGTAGAGCTGAGTGTTTAAAATTCTTATTCACTTTATGGTCTTACTTGTATAATATTTTTAGCTTTTCTAAAGTATTTGGAAAAAGTTTCCTGACGAGCTGGCCTAAGCAACCAGCGAAATGCGCATAGAAACTAGCTTTCCCACAACAATAAATTTCAGTGTTTTTTATCATAAATTGGGATTATTAGCACATCATTAATAAATGAATTAATTAATAAAATATAATTAGTTTGACCACTATTATGGTAAATATTGAACAAAACATGGTTAATTTTGAACATATTATGGCTAATGTTGACCAAATCATAGTTGATTTCGGGCAAATTGTTGTTATTAATTGTAACCATATTATGGTCATATTCAACCATAATATGGTTACCTGCAAACATAAAAATTGTTAAAATTCAACCACATATGTTCCTCTTAGAATAGGGTTACCTCCAACCATATTTTTTCTGCGTATAGTTTTGCTATATATATATTGATGAGTCCAAGCTAAACTCTGAACTTCAGAGGACTTTTAGGCCCTAATCATGGAAAACGCAACGAAATGCCAAAGAATTATATTGAAGCCAAAAACAAAGTCATAAGTATTTTGTAATTTTGTTGTTGCTTGCTATAGAAATTCACATTGCGTTTTAAAATTTCAAACGCTGAATAGCTTGGGGCGTTGAAAATTTTAAAACGGTACATGAATTTCTGTATAAAGCAACAACAAAATTACAAAATATTTATGACATTGTTTTGGCTTTCAATGTAATTCTTTGGCGTTGTGTTGCGTTTTTAATAGCATAATAAACCACACAAATAGCTTGGCAAACATGTCAACATTTTTCGTTTGTACAAATATTTTGCGTTGTTAATTGGGGTTTTTGCTGTTTGGACAAGCATTTGAAGCAATGTTTGCAGAAATATTAAAAAATTTTAATATTTGGCAGACATGTTGGATTTTTGTCAATCTTTTTGTGGTGTCTAGTGCTAAAAGTAATCATTTCAGCGAAAACTTTGCAGAGTAAGGACGTAGAAGGAGAAGCAATGAAATACATTTCAGCTGTAAATTCTAGTTTTTTAGCAGCATTGTTTGCCAGAGCACTCTTTACTCCAAATGATTTTTCTTTCTTTTACATTTCTTCTCCGTTTTAAATAAATAGCGAGCAAAATTGCAGCAGCCAAGCGTCGTTTCCATTCATTGCAAGCAAAACAAAAATTAAAAATTCATGTTTTTACGAAATATCATTTAGTCAATTCACAAGGTATCCTAACATGTCATATTGTCAAAATGTCCTAATATTTTACAATGGTTTAAAAATATTGTTGTTGGTTTGTTAACAAAAAGTGTCTTAAATAAATAGAACGTTGCTTGCTGTGTTTATTGTGCTGTCGTAATTAATCAGAAAAGTCCAGCGTTGAGCGGCTGAGCCGTACAACAATATTTTTAAACCATTGTGAAATATTAGGACATTTTGACAATATGACATGTTAGGATACCTTGTGAATTGACTAATTGTGTTGTTTATTGGCAAACAGAAGCAAAAATAATTTGCATGTTTGTCAAGCAGTTTGTGTGGTTTATTATGCCTTTACATGATTAGGGCTGTAGTGTTTTTTAAAAATGAAATCTCGTTGAAGACATTTAATTCATATTAAATATAGTCTCAAACAAGTTAATAGTTGTTGTTCAAGCTATAAAATTTCTGACAAGTTATGCTTAAAACTATTCTGACGAAACATTTATGGAATGAAGACGTGGACGATAAAGTACTGAAAATGTTATAAAAAAGTGACCCATTTTAAAAGGATTATAGCTTAATTTTTGCTTAAGATTTTTACTTTAAAATATATTTTTAGCCTTTTTTGCACTTGTTTGAAAAAATGACATGATAATGTATCTAAACCGTAATTTTTTCAATTTAGCCTTTTTTAGCCCGTTTTTAAATGTCTTCACGTCTAAAGTGTCCCAAGAGTTGGCATCACTTCATGTGCATATAACAGTCAGCTTCTATTCTTATGTAAAATTTTTAATGGAAAAAATTAAATAGTTAATAGAGAGTGCATGGCGTTTTTTCAATTTGTATTATTATTATTGTTAGTTTTTATTGTAATTTTTCAATTTTGTTTTAACTTACATTAAGTTGATGTTGTTGTTGTTATTGCTGTTGTTGTAGATTTTTAGTTAGTTTTGTTGTTGTTTTTTTCCTTTTTTTATTACAGCAAACAAAAAACTTTAGATGCCAGAAGGCAACAAAAACTCAAGTTAAAAAAAAATCAAATAAATGAAACAGAAAAAACGTATAAAATCGAGTTGTAATTTAGCACAAAAAACAACTACAAAATCAGTTTTATTTATATTTTTTTTAACAATTATTATTATTGTAAATTGTGGTTTCTTTCTGTTGAAATAGTGATGATGACAGTAGTAAAACTGTATTTATGAATATATTTTTTTTATTAAGATTTTGAAATATAAAAAAAAAACTATTTTCGATATTAGTTAAAAATTTTGCTTTATTATAATTTTTGTTTTTAATAACGGTTGCTATTTAAATTTCTTTTGACGTTTTGAAGCTTGAAATTTAGTTTGGCAGCTTTTTGATAAAATTTATTCATAAGTTTATTACTTTTTTTACAATTTAATTTGCAAAATTACTTTTCGAACGACAATTTTCTTTCCATTAAATTTAAACTTTTTAATATATTTGTAATTTTTCTTTTAAATTTTTTTTTATTAGGTATGATTTTTTTCCATTCACTATCTATTTTTTGTTATTATTTTTATATATGTATTTTTGTAATAAAAAAAAAACTTATGCTCGAATTAACATTTACAGACACACACACGTGTAAAATACATACCGAGACACAAACACACGTACGCCCAACTCACAGACCCAAAATTGGTAAATATGTATAACGATAGTTATAGAGGAAAATAATTATTTGTTCATCATAAATCTTGAATTAGAAGCACTTTTTTCTAATAAAAAACTCTTTAAAAGAAATTCTCAATTGCTCGGGCTTACATAAATTGAAAAAAAAGAAAAATCTTATAGATACTTAAAAGTTTGCTTTCTATTTTTTTCTTTAACTCTTTCCTTTAAGGTATTTTTATCTTTTTTTTTTTTTGTATACTATCTACCGTTTTCATTTAGTTTAGGAATTTTTTATTTAAATAAGTATCTTTTTTTCTGTTTCTATTTTGTCCGTCTGTTTGACTTGTTTCGTTCACTTGACATTAAAAAAAATTCACAAGTTTATCAAACGCGCGCTACCGAACGACTGGCTGGCTGAAAATTTGTTGTCTATACTTGTTCTGCTGTTTCTGTTTAGCTTTTTCTCATTTTGTTTTAATTTCATATTTTGTTTTAGCCACCAATTCTGTTGTTAACATTCTTTGTGCATTTTTAACCTGCCCGCTTCACTGTGCTTGACTTTACTTTGTTTCGATTATCTCCTCTGACTGTTATTTTGTTTGTTGCTTATTGTAACGAGTTTTCCGTTGTTGTCTTGCTCCACACACATTGAAAGGGGGAGCTGTTTATTCTCATCACGTCTTTTTATGGGGGAAATACGTTATCATAAGAATATATCTAGTTGCCTCTTTTACTCTTTAATGTTTCAGTACACGCTGGTAATGCTTTCGGTTTATGAGTGTGTATAGGTTTTAAAAGCAAAAGCTCGTTGTTCGTTATTAAAAGTGGCGGGTGTGAACTAGACTAACAGTTTTCTTTTACTTTTTGTAGCTTTTACTGTTTAAGAAGCACTGATTAGTATATTTTTGTTTTGAAATTGTGAAATTTATAAAAAAAAACCGTTACACTTTTTAAATTTAAAAAACCACAAATGGGACCGGACCTTACGATACCCTGTATCACATTGGGCTATTATTAATCTTTTGGCAAACAATTTGCTATGAGGCTAATGGCCAATTTTCAGGATTGATATTAGAACACATTTATATTTAAAATCGTTTTAAATACAAAAATCTCTTCTTCACTAAACACTTAAATGAAACTTAAGTCACCGACGTGGTACATTTAAATTCAACTTAAGTTTCAACTGTATTAACTTAGCAAGGTGGTCTCAATATCACAACAATACAAAAACAACAGACAAAGTAATAACAACCAGCTGTTTTTTGAGACCACCTTGTAAATAACTACACTTTTTTTATGATATTTATTTTTGTATTTAGTAGTGCTACCATACTTTTATCTTAATTAAATAAGACTTTTCAAATTAAGCTCAAAAAATCAATCTGTATTTAAATACGACTTAAGTTTATATGAAAATTAACTTTACAAATAGAATGTGGAAAGTTTTGCTGTTTCATAAATTATTTCTAATTATATTAACCCTTTTTCGAATGTGCCTCGCAAAATTGTTAATATAATTAAAATTAACGTAATATAGATTTAAATACTATTCAGAAAATTGGACATAAGACGCATACAAATGTTAATTTTGCGAATTTTATCTATTTGAATTCGTTTTAAAACGGTCTTCCGAAGGGGACTTATGGTTAATTCTAGACCTAGCCCCGCAACGCTTTTCCATGATGTTCTAGGTAGATATATCATATTTAACTATAAAATGTTCATCTAAAGGGGTGTTTTTTAGGAGGCGTAGACCTTTTTTTAAAAAATAAATCACAACAACTTAAATAAAATACCAAAATTTTGGTTTTATTAGTTCAAGAACTGCATTGCATTTAATGTTTAAAAATAATTTCTGGCATATGGCGTCCGCGACTGCGCCTTATGAACGCCATCCTGTCTGTCCAAATTTCCACCACTTTTTCGAGCTGAGCCAGTCTTATTTCGTTAATAGTGCATCGAATAGTGGCTGCTAAATTATCCATCTTTGCTGGTTTATCAGAATTCTATTTGACGCACCCCCAACAAAAAGTAGTCCAAAGGTGTAAAATCACACGAAAGAAGTGACAATTCGCAGGTCAATTTCTTGAGATAATGTGGTCACCAACCGTTTGGCTCAGCAAAGTGATGACAATGAAATAAGGAATAAAAATACCAGGTATTAGTTACTTGTAGCGTTCGCTATTCACGGTAAAATTGGAACCGTTCTTGGATTTAAAGACTAATAGGCCGATAACGCCTTTGGCATGTAAACCACACCCAGCAGTGAATTTTTCAAGATGTACTAGAGTCTAAAGAGTCCCATGAGAAGCCTGCTCTCTCCAAAACTAGAATTTAGGGGTCTAATCACCGCATACGATATCGAGAAAAATTTATCGTATTTTTTTATTTTGGTATCATGATACTCGATATTGAATTAAATGTTTCGAGATGATAGCATTCGATATGGAATAACCAAAGGCATTTCATCTCTCGAGTTTTCATTTATTACGTCAGTGTCCATCGGATGCAGAAAAATACGATAGTTATTCGATATCGAATGCGGTGATTATACCCCTGGTGGTTTATATGTCCGTTAAGCCAGAAATGAACTTCATCGTTGAAGATGCTTTCACGATAAAAATCAGGTTCAAATTCGAGGCGACACGACGCAATTGGTGGTCCGCTGGATTTAATTCTTGCATCAGTTTGATCTTATAGGGACGCAGGCTAAAATTTGTTCTCCAACATTTTCCAAGTAGTGGACAGGCATAAACCGAGTTGCTTGCTGAGAACGGCGCCGGATGGATAAATTTGAGTCCTCTGTCACACTCACATCTACAACGGCGATGGCTTCTTCTGTACGAGCTCGAATTTGATGAATATTATCCAAAAGAGTAAATGTGTTCATCAATCGATTCGTAGTAGCGTATTAACTACTCAGATAGACAATTTTGCAATCCGTAAACTTGACGAAAAGCTCTATAAGCTTGGCGCACTAAGCGTTAATTTTTAAAATAATAAGTTTCCACGATTTGTAAACGTTGTTCTGATGCTAATCTTCACATGGTTATTTGCCATGGTCACCCCCAACAAAATTATTTTTAAAGAAAATGTTAAACATATAATTTTTAATTTAACCATATTTTTGTCACCGACAACCATATTATGGTTCCATTAGAACTCCATCAAGAAGCTAAGACCATATTATGGTTGCATCTGAACATGTTTTGATTAATAATAACTAAAGTATGTTTAACACTATATAGCATGGTTGGTTTTCCACCATAGCATGTTGCTCTTGGAAAAGAGGACCATTCTATTGTAAATTCAAACACAAATTATTGTCATATTCAACTATAAAATGTTAAGAGGCAACCATAATATGGTTGTTGCTTCTTGATGGAAGACTAATTTAACCAGAATATGGTTGTCGGTGTCAATAATATGGTTCAATTAAACGTTATCTGTTTAAAATTTCCTTTAAAAATAGTTTTGTTGGAGGTGACAACAACTTCATTAGTATGACAACTAGCTTAACAGTTATAACTAGCTGAAGTTCTATACGTCTCAAAAAAACACCCTTTTTAAATCTTAACTTGCACAACATTTGCCACCGTTAAACTTATCATTTTAATTAATCTACTAGATTGAGGAAATGTTTAGTAAATTTTGTTTTAAAAAATTTAAGAAAAGTTTAAGTAAATATCGCTCACTTGCTGCAACGTCGTCTTAACTCAAAAAAATACATTTCGAAATAAACGTGTTTGAAGTTTTAGATTGGCTTGCATAATTCGCTTCAAATCGGGAAAGTAAAAAGGATATACAGATATACAAAATAGCGGAGCTCAGTATTAGGCTTGCAAAAGAGCAAATGCAAAATATCATAGCTCTTTTGTTAAGTTCAACAGCAAAATACACGAGTTTCCGTTAGATTTCATTAATGGGCTCCCATATTATGCATTTGCTTTTTTGCGAGCCTAATACTAAATAAACTCCGCTATTATAAAGTAATTCATAGCGAACATTCTGCACCACTAACTCCAAAATTTAATTTTTTAAGTTATGATTACGTTGCAGCGAATGAACGACAGATGACCACATCAAAGAGAGAGAGAGAGAGCTTTGCTGTCTGTCCCTTTTTTTATGTAGTAATATGTATTCTTAATGTCAAACTCCATACAAAACAAAATTGAGAGCCAGCATAACTCACTCTGATGCGGTCACCTGTATGAATTCGACTTGTTCAAAACCGATAAATAATATCATATATTAAATTGATATCCATCATTTAATTAATGATTGAAAATAAATCGTATTCAATTAAACATTTTTTTATTCTTTCAAACTAAAGTCATCATTAATCTTTTCACTTTATTTGTATTTTTCAATAAAAGTTCATTAAATATACTCGTACATCTCATTGTTTGATATTTTTAACAGGGATTTCCCATTTTCGTTTTTAGAAGACGTTATCCAAAAGTTTAAACAAAGATGGATTTCATTGCAAACGAAACCAGTTTAAGTTTTTATTTTATATATTTAAATGTTTGTCTGTGGAAAAAAGATGCATTATTTTACTTAAAAAGCCAGTGGGAATCTTCAAATTGTTTGAAACTACGCTACAAAATTGAGACTAAATTGGCTAAAACTGAAAATTAAATAAAATCAACTTTTTAAGGCAGAGATGGGAATGTTTATATATATATATATAAATTTTTTCATTTCCGCGAATTCCCCTTTTTATTTTGTTACGAATTATTATTTTATGCCTGAACATGCGCCTAATAAGATAGAAGATCAAAGTTTTTATTGTTTGTAATCGGATTGAGTTCAATGTGGAGGTCCATGGAACACACACATTTTGAAGTACTTAGGGGGTATCAAATTGGCATAGATGGGGGTAATGCACTAATTTTGCAGTTTTAACTCACAGTTAGTGATAGTACAAAATTATTGCAATCATTTTGTTGATGTTGAGTGATGAATTAAAAATTAGCAGCCTCACTAAACATAAGTGATAGTGATGCTAAAAAATTTTGCACTCAAAAGAAAAATAGTTTGATTTAAGAAAAAGCAATCCTCAGTTTATTGCAACTTTTTTGTTCTTCACTCATTTGAGTGCAACTTAAAATTTTGCATTAACTTTACAAACAAAAAACTTATTTTTTCATGATAAAGCCATAAGATATTCGGTTATTGACAAAATTTCATGTTGCTTAATTTCTTTGCTTGTGCATATCATCACAAGAAACAAAAACTATGCGCATACAAAATTATATTTTTTAAATTTTAGTGAGAGTTTGTTTATATGCAGCTTTTTTGATTGCAAGTAAAAATTTTGCACTTTTTGAATTGAGTGCAGATTTTTAGTGATCGTGAAAAAATTTGCAACATCACTAAATTTTTTTAGTGGTAGTTAAAAAAAATAGCAATCATCACTAAAGCTGGTAAAAAAGAGTGCAAACTAATTTTTTTTGCAGTTTTATTTAGTGATAATGCACTGCTAATTTAATCCAATATTTAGTGCACTACCCTCAACTATGCAAATTGGTCATACCGAGGAGTCTCTGTAGTGTTATTGCACACACGCGATTTAACATAATTCCATCGAGAATTATTTTTGGCAATTTTATATCACGTGATCCTCGGTTAAAAGCACACGATTTGTTAACCATTTTTTGAAGCAATATGTATTTTAAGTATCCAACTGATTAATTTAACCCTTTCAGGGTCAAAAATAATTTTTGGCGAGATAAAAATCTGAAAATTTGTATTTAAGATAATGTGATGGCGCTGAAGCCGGGAAAAATAATAGTTTTTGCCTTATGCAGCTCCCTTGGTTTTTAGGGAATGCCGAATATATTCAAAATTGACCTTAAAATGTCCACAAAAGAACCTACAATTTATTTTTGAAATCTTTTTTTTTCAAGAAAATACTTATTTACGCATGTATCAATACTAAAATTTTTTTTTTTAATATTGCCTGATACCCGAAATTATTATTTTTTTCTTTCTTCCTAAATCTAAGCTTTTTACAAATTTCCTGACTTGGGTACGACAATGCACTCAATAATAAGACAAGAAAGTCAATGTCTACTATAATAACAATTTAAAATATCAAAAGTGTCCCTCTTTCAGATAAAACAAAAAAATATAATTAACTGTACATTTTACTACAGTAAAAGTGCGTAGAAATAGAGTACAATGCAATGTCGAATATATTCGACAAAAACACTGAAAGGGTTAAAGCAGATAGTGTGTATGAGTTTTGAGGGTTAATGGTCGCAATTACTTTCTGACATAGTCATTTTTGGGGGATCCAATAAATTATTATTTGGCTCTAATCTAGAACCTCGAAAACTATTGTGCAAGCCTTTTAGAGTTCTGAATAGAGGTTTTTTATTTCCAAACTTTTTTATTTCTCGGTAGAGCCTCTTGTAAGGTATGTGGGATACATCTTAATGATATTTATTTTCTCGGTGCAACCAATACAATGACACGGTAGGGTGAAAATTGGCAGTTTTTTTTGGTCTCATGGTTGATCCGAGATCTTTATCTGGTACCAAGATTCCAAGTAGCCCCGGTGATTTCGGTCCAAGACTGGCTATTGGCTTCTATGGGAATTACATGGTGGGTCTCATTTATACTCAAAATCAAGGGAAGGGAGATCTTAAATATGTAAGAATTAAGGGTTTATTTTTTACCCATTGTGGAGAAGTTCGACCCACTGGCGGATTTCCCAAAGTATGATGCTAAACAACATTAGCTGCTATATTTCAGTAGTGGAGGTGAGCATGCTTCAGCTTCAAGGCAAGGGGTTTTTGCCTTAATACAGTTAAATTGCTACATGTGGGTGCATTGTAATGCCCCACTCACACAAGAAGGCGTCGATGATTTTAGCAACGTAAGGTAAGGCCGACATGGCAGGCACCGGCGTTAATCTAAAACATTGTTTATTTTTTATTTTTCGGAATCCCGAATATAAAATAATATCAATATCAAGCGGGGTTTTCAAATTATGTGCAGAGTAAAATATTAATTGGATTTATTTTAACTTTTTCAATGAAAGTTGAAAAATGGTTTAAACTGTGTTGGGGCTTTTTCAGATATCACTATACAACGCAACTAAAACACTCATAAGAGTCGTATACAAAAACTTAGTAATTCGATTACGATAATCACACTTTACCATCCCTGGCTTTCCTTTATATTTCTTCAAAAATTTATGGATTCATATAAAATATCTTGTCATGATAACTTTAGATTTTTTTTTTTTTTTTGTATGTTGAAAGATCATCTCGCCACCGACATTAACTAATGAACGGAGGATCAGTAAAAAAAGTGTGTGTACAACATGACACAATTTTCTCTCTCTTTAATAGAGTCCCCAGAGTAAGTGGACAACATTTTGGAAAAACAAAAGTGCCTGATTGCAAACAAAATGGACTCATCATAAAAACAAAACACGATTGAACATCATCATCTTTGATTTTCGTTTTATGTTTTATATTTTTATGTTTTTGGCCAAAATATTTGTTGTTGGCAAAATAAAGATCGTTTGTAGTACATTTTATTACAGGCCCGCTACCTCTGCTGCAGAGTAACAGCAATAAACACAGGAGGAGAGATGAGCCAGAAGAAGACGCCACAGAAGAAGCACCATTTGTGTCATAATAAGTTGTTGGCCGTTGACTGTTTTATTTTGGCTGTTTTTGGTGTTGGAGTTTTTATTATTTTGTTTTTTTTTTACAAGTAATTTTTTTGTCTTTCATTAACCAGATACAAAACAAAACAAAATAAAAAAAAACTTAATACAAAACTGAGGAAAATCGTATTCGTACCCGTACTAAATAATAATTTTTGTTTAAATTTTTTTCGTATTTTTTGTTTTAGAAAGGAGGAAGTTAATTTAATTTTTTTTTTCTATTTTTCTGGACAAACATAAATTTTATTCCCTGTTACAATCCAATCCATTGTCTGTTGGCAATTTAATTTTACAAATTAAATATTTACTAAAAAAGGTTTATTAAAAATATAAAATATATATTAAATATATATTAAATAAGATTTTTGCAACAAGCAAGCGGTTTTGAAAAGTTTTTTTATATGACTATTATGCGAGGGATGAATGTTCAGTTCAAAATATTTTTATTGTCAAAATGCAGGTTGGGTATAAAGAGCGGTCCAACCAAAACGCGTGATCAGGGGTACCAGAGGATTTTGATAGGAAATCGACATAATTCCAACAAAAAAAAAAAAAAATCAGCAATCGGCCTTTACTGCATGTTTGTAGAACGCAAGCTCAAAAGTGACTCGTTTAACTTAAATTTAAAACAGAAATAAAATTTCAAAATTTGTTTTTGTTTTAAATATAAGTTAAGCGAGGCATTTTTGCACTCGCGTTCTACAAACAGGCAGTTAGTTTAAAAAAATCGTCAAATTAAAAATACCTATTTTAAATACAATATATCATATTGACAGTGGCCACTCTAGAATAAGAAGAAGAGATACTGCAGGACTCATCCGACGAGAAGACCGCTAAATCGTGAGGAAAAAAATTTTCGTCTAGCATTGGCAGGACAAAAATAAAGTATTAGTATAAGATTTGATTAATTATTGTTAGTTCATATTTAATATATGAAGATTCAATAAATAAATAATGAAAAAAAAAAATATTTTTAATAACAAAATAGAACAATTCAGCATTAACTAGAGTTTTTTATTTCCGCACTTTTTGAATTCACGGGAAAGCGGGAAATAAAAATCAAATTCCCGGGATCCCGGGCTTCCCGCCCAATATTTTGTATTTATTTATTTACTTATTTCTCCAATAAAACTAATATTTCTTATTGGCTATTACGCTTAAAAGAATTTTATCTAGTATCTTTTATATAACAAAAACGTAAAAAATTTAAGATTCAAATTATTTTAAGGATAATATAAATCAATATACGTATATACATTGTCAAATTCAGAGCTTATTTGCATAATTATAATGAAAGTATTAGTGTTACGCGAATAAAAATTCTGAAAGGGTGATTAGGAACTAAAAACTCAAGATTTCGAAGAAGGAATTCTGAAACAACATCACCGTTTAACAAATTCAGCAGAAAGAAGAAATTTTATTTACTACATTAATTAATAACATATTTTTTAAAATTTTATTACCCTTAATCAGCAGTGGTACTAAGTTTTTCTTTCCATGTGATATTTTTTAATATTCATCTACGGTCCCATAAAGTATTTTTATTATTAGTCCTTTATTAATTTGGGTGTCAAATTGTTTCTAGATCTTCTAGGCTGTTTGGGATTGAATTCCATCAGAATCGCTTCAGTAGGAAAAGAGTTATCCACCCAAATGTGTAAACTACCTCCCTAAAAACTCAACTGAAACTAAAATAAATTTGTGGCGAAATGCACACAAATTTCTACTTTCTAATTTTATAAGACTCAAAAGCACTTGAAATGCCGCATATGAAACACAATCTAGGAAAACAATTTACTACGCAAAGCTTTATAATAATGTTGTAAAATGTACACTTCAATTTGCTATGACAAGAAATACAAATTCGTGACGACAATTATAATTTATCATATGCCCAATATAAAGCCCATTCTCAAAAATTAGTTTAAAAGCCTTAAACTGTAGAAGATTTAAATATTGTGGTGAACTAAAGACACAAGTCTGACATCAATTTACTAAAGTTTTAAAAAAAGATTTTCTTCAAAATTGAAATTGAGGGAATTGAAAACAACTGAAAAACCCGGGAATTCCCGGTACGAGAAATCCCGGGAACAAACTATAGTATTAACTAATGTATATAACACAACAATCATTTTGTACTTTAGGGTAAATTGGCGCATATTCATAAATGATCACCAAGTGTTAACTTTTTTAAGTACCTATTTAAGTTATTCACAGTTGGTTACTTTCAGCAAATTTTGAAGTTATTATAAAAAAATAAAGAAATGGAAAAAATTATAAGAGATATTCAAATATTATCAGATGAAAACATGATGAAAAAAGTTAAGACGTATAAAACACGGTGCAATCCATTTGAAATGGATGATGAAGACTTACGGACAGCTGCCAATTTTGTTTTTGTTTGAGCTTTCATCCTGTTCCATTGTTGCTTCAAACGACTAGTGTCCCTCATATAGCCGATTGACATCATTTGTTCGTTAATGTGCTGCCAAGCATATTTTTTCTTAAATGAACAAAACAAAAAATACTCTTATAATTTTCTAAATAATAAACTTACCTTACTATATTTGCAGCTTGCGTCCATATCTACTGCGTCCAAACAACATTCATACCAAAAAAAAAAACGTAAACTAGAGATGTGTTTATGGTCAACAAAATTCTATTAAATTTTTTTTTTGCAGGCCCTTATTTTAATTGATTTATATACTAATTATAACCAAAAAAAAAAAACTTTTTTAGAGTTTGTATTAATTTTTTAAAGAACAGAAATGATTTTTAATAGCTTGGTAAGCTTTTTAATTAATTACAAAATATATCGTTCGAAATATTATCGACATTTAATTTTCTCTACATGCCAATATACTCTGTTGCATTTCTTTTATCAGCTGAGAGCAGTTGATACGTTAGCTATGAATTGTACATAAGATCTATAACTATCTATGAACTATTTTTTAGTTTCTGTTTTGTTAGTTCCGACTTTAGTTATGATTTCTGAATATGCGCCATTGTTTTTATAGTATATCATATATATTATTTCTAAAGCACTTTTTTTGTCGGTTGCAAATATCTCCCATACCACCGCATCAAATTTAATGAATGATATCTCATTTTAAAGCTTATTTCTAACACTAATGACGAAAAATAATTAGAAATTGTAAAATTAATATTTTCATTGATAAAAATTATATTTTATATAGAACTGCATGATAATACTGTTGTCATTATGATTATATGTTTTTGTTCAAGTGTGGTAATACAGGGTCGCTTAATAGTAATGCAGTTCTACATAATATAGTATGTATTAAAATTCGTTGTGGCAATATCGCTATTTACTATAATGCCGTTTATTACTAATGGCGATTTCTTTTCTGAGAAAAATGTTGCATAAATGGTACATGCTCTACACAAAAGAGATAGAGCATGTACCATTTATGCAACATATTTCTCAGAAAAGAAATCGCCATAAGTCAGTTTTATATAATTGCGTACGTTTAAAGATATTTTTGTTTGTATTAAGGATTCGTACGGGCAAAAAGTTAACGATGATCATGTCATTACCTCTAACATTGTATTCAAAGAAGTATTATAAAAGCATTTAAACATATGTATGTATGTAAATATGTATGATATATATTATGATTTCTAATATTTTTATACTTTTAACAAAATGTATTGAAGTTACTAAAATTTCTATTAATTATTTTCATTTTATGTTACAAAAATGACAACTAACGGTGCGAAATATTCGCACGGGTCATCTAGTAAAACTTTATTATAGATACATATTTCAGTTTGAAAGTTTTATTAAATCGTTCTTAGTATCAGCATTTCGAATTATTTCGTGCAAAGATTAACTGCCTGGCCCACAATGTCGACAAGAACATTTATTTCTAATATTTATATTGAAAACGAAAACAAATTTTAGTTTTTTATTATTGTTTTCAATGTAAATATGCGAAAGAATTGTACTTGTCGACATTATGGGCCTGCCAGTGATTTTCCAGGAAACATCGAAATTTTATTTAAATTGCGTTGACTTGGCTAAAAATTCCTTCCACAGAATGTGGAAACCACAGAATGTGGAAAGACCATATTTTTTTGGAAATGAACTAGTAAAATTCTCACGTATTAAATCAGGGTTTAAAAAACTGCAGTCGAAACCAAGAACTGTCGAACACAAACCGAAAATTTGGGCACACCTTTTCGCTTTATGAGTTGGTTTGACAGCGAATGTTTACATTTAATGAATCAGAAGTAAAAGCAACAATTTGCCCAATGACAAATGAAGAAGTAAAAGAAATGGCAGTTTTTCAACTTTGACTGCAGTTTTTTAAACGCTGTTTTAAATCTGATTGTTTTTGCCAAAGTTTGCAAATTTATTATACTTCCTTACATTATAATGGTTATCTATGCATCTTCAATTGCGTATGATTTTATAATTTATAATTTTTCGAGTAAAATTATTTTCATTGATAGAAAATATAACTTTATATCACCTTTATTCTTTTGCTAATATCCATCCATCTTCAAATTCAAATATAATTTATTATATATTTTCATTAAAAAAAAAGAATTTTTAATTGAATTCTTTTAGGTTTAAAAACAATTTGTACTTTTAGCTTTGGTCAAAAAAAACATTTTTTTTTTATTTATTTATTTAATGATTTTCTAATACAACAAGATACATTATCTTATAATTAAAGTATTATAATCGGAAAAGTTAGTTTCAACATATGTGTGTGTCCTAATATTTAAAATTAATCTGAGAATATAGTAATAATAATAGATAAATAGATCAATTATTACAATTAACAAAAAACTTAATTAAAATGACGGAAATATTTAGATTTAAAAATGTTAAAGTTAAGTTAATTATTTCTAATGCTATAGATTTTATTGAAAGTATTTTAAATTTAGTTGCGTTGGTTGAATTTTGTAAAGATACAGGAAGTTGGTTCCAGAGAGGGCTTGAATATATAAAAAATTATTTCACAGATGCTGTATCACGATATCGAAGTTGGACTAGGCTGTTTACTAGGGTGGGTCGAAAAAAAAAGTTGTGCCAGTCACCCCCTAGAATGAAAGATATGTCAATGAAGTTTCTAAAACAGAAAAAAAATTTTTTTGCCACGCCCCAAAATACAGCACTTTTGGTTTTTTATATGTAGCGCTGCCATTTGAAGTCCGATCTTATTATATCACATATCGTTGTTCATGGGTTGACAGTGGCTTCATTTTTGCCTTTGGTGACTTTTCAATCCGACATCAAACTCTGGGCGCCACTTATGCCATCTCGGATACTTCCCCCAAATATAACTTTTTTTAAACGTGCCAAGAAAGTCCTTGTAAAACTAAGTATGTCTAGCTTTTATTATACTCACTTTTATGCCACGCCTCAAAATTCAGCCCCTTTTTCCTTTTCACATACATATTACATTAAAGCAGGTAGAAGCCAATACAAACAAAAAAAATTTTCATAATTCATGCTCTAGAATAAAAGGTTTAGTTCGAAAAACTTTAAAAAAATGGTTTTTGGCACGCCCTAAATTATAGCCCTTTTTGTTTTATATATACGGCATCGTCATTTACAGTCCAATCTCATCGTATATTATATCATTGTTAACGGCTAGAATATGAATTTATTTTTAGTGGTTTTTTAGTCTAACTTCAAATTCTTGATGGTATTTATGATATCTAAGATCATTCCGTTCTAATGTCTAATTTTTAATTCTAGATAACACGACAGTGGTATTGAGATTCGTGATCAAATTTTTTTTAGACTATAAATATAGCGTACAATGTTATTTAATGTCGTTTTAAGCCTCATAAAGTCGTTTAAGTTACATCCAGAAAATATCTCCGATGCATAAAGAAGAGTAGGTTGGTGTAGAATATTGCACAGTCCATAAATTCCGCAGCATACTGTACACTCTACCACATGCTTGGCTAATGTGGTCGGACCAGGTAAGTGTGCTGTTAAAGACAACTCCAAGATTTCTGACCGAGTTTAAGTACTACTTCAATTTTGGCATCTCCCAAAATAACGTTAATTTCAACATCAACTTTGATTTTTTGGGATTAAGGCGTAATCCATTTGCCGATGCCCAAAGAAACATTTTGTTTAGATCGTAAATTAGTTCATTTACTTTGGAGTTAATACAATACTTAGAACTTTTAAGGTACATTTGAATATCATCCGCATACATTTGAACAGTTGAGAATTTAATTTGACTAGAGTTTGCCAAGTGGTCGAAATTCGACCATAATTTTTTATGCAAATATGAAGAAAACATACATATAAGTATATATGTATTTAAATGTTTAGAGAACTCGTTTTTTTCGTCTTAGTGGATCGATTTGGCTAGGTACCAACCTCCGAGCCAAATGTTCTCTTCTACTCAAGTCCGTGAATGTTTAATTTAGTTTTTTAAGTTGAATTATATGAAAAAAGTCAGAAAGTACCAATTGAAAAAGAAAAACTACAAAATTTTCCCCTCTTTAATATAGTTTCTCAATCACTTAGGACTCTGCATGCTGAATTTTATGTTTCTATGTTCAGTATTATTAAAAAGTACCAGTTAAAGAACGAAAAGTACCAAAAAGCTCTTCCTTACAGATTCTTATTCACTCAGAGCCATTCATGTTTAATTTCATGTTTCTAGGTCCAATACTAACGGAAATGCAACAAGGACCATTTGAAGACCAAAAAAGTTCCCTCTTATAGATTCTCACCCATTCGGGACATTGCTGGTTTAGTTTTATGTTTCTAGGTCCAATATTAAAGGAAATTAAAAAATGTACCAGTTGTAGAACCTCTCCCTTACAGATTCTTATTCCCTTAGAACAATGCATGCTTAATTTTATGTTTCTCGGTCCAATATTAAGAAGAACAAAAAAGGGCCAACATTTTTCATCTTATAGGTTCTCATTCACTCAAGACCTTGCACAAATAATTTTTTATTTCTAAGTTCAATATTACAAAAAATTTAAAAATTACCACACGCAGCACGGAAAAGTAAAAGAAAGTAATTAAATTTCCCGTATATCCCCTTTCTAAAAATTATTTCCGTTGAAGTATCAAAAATTTCAGTGTTGCAGTGGGAGACCATAATTTATTGCGTTATATGTCAATATACAGAGAAAAATGTTTTTAAAAAAACGTACCAATGGGTACGATTTTATCTCTTAAAACGTTCGATTTTCAAAAAAGTACCAATTTTATATTTGTATTCTTTAGATAAGATACGAATTTGGTAAAGCATTTATTCCTATACTTATTAGTTTAAAAGCTAAAAGAGGAACCCAAAAGTTCCAAAATAGAGGTTTAACCACTTTATTCTCTGATAGGGCCGCATTGCAAAGAGAACCAGACACCTGTCCGGTAATTTTTTTAATGAACAACGATAAGTAAAAATTTTTTTTTTTTTTTTGGGTTTCTTTTAGCTTTGGAGATATGAAGTCACCGAATTTTTACCCTTTTTACACTCTTAATTAAATATACATTGTGCACTTCTGTAGATAAATGCCTTTTAAATGGTGTATTTTTTGTTTAAATCGGTTGACAAACAGAGACGGAAAGTGTTCTTAACCGTTTTGCCTTTGCCGATTTATATATAGATTTGGTATATCATTGGAATATATTGAATATAATAATGGTTCAAGTATTGAGCCTTGAGGGACACCTCGGATAACTCGCAGAGGTTTCGAAATCGTCCCTAGATGTGATACGCATTGCCACCTATCAGCTAAATATGTTTGCATCAATTTCACAGCCAATGAAGAAAACATTTTAGCCAGTTTTAGGGAAAGTATATCATGGCCAACAGTATCAAACGCTTTAGAATGATCCAGTAAGACTTAAACGACATATCTCCATTATCCAAATTAACCCTTATTTCCTCAACTACATCAGTGAGAGCAGTCACACAATCCCGTTGGTTTTTTTCTTTTATTTGGACTTGAATAATTTTCATTTGAACACTTTTCAAATAAGGACGTGTGTATTGGGAAAGGCACACATTTCAAATACTGCATACAATATTGAATACATCTAACCCTTTTTTCCCTTAAGCCTAGTACTCTGGTCGAACTTGCGAAAAATGTTGTGCAACATTGATTATTTCACACGAAAATTTTGACATGTATCAATATTATTGCGATTTTACAAAACATAACGTTTTTATTAGTTGCAAGTAAACAACATTGTTTTACGAAGGTAATCAAAAATCATGTTTTTTTTTAAATTGTCATTAAATAAAGTAGAACAATAGGGTGATTCCATGTCAAATCGACCAAGAGTGGGACCCGACCCCTTTCGATTTCAATGAAATTTGGTGAGAAGATTCCTTTCTTCCTCTAAGGAACATATATCAACGAAAAAAATTTTAAAATGACAGGAACGATAGGAAAAGAGGCAATGAAAAACGACTTCGCTAAAATAATGTGTAAACTCATTTAATTTCTTGGAGAAGTAACGGGACAAAAAGTGTTCTTTTCCTTGAAAGTGCCTACATTGAGCTCCAACAAAAAAATGCAACAAATAAACAAAAGAAACTTTATCAATGTCGTCACTTTTTTAAATCACCTTAAATCAAAAAAAAATCTGCCTTAATAAATACTTTTTACTCAAAATTTCAGTATGAAAATTTTATTTTAAGATGATTTTTTCCAATGATGCGAAAGAAACAAAATCATATCTTCAAAAAGAAAAAAAAAACACCTCCTTCAAAGTTTCAGGATTTTTAAAGAACAGTTTGAGGTATTATCTAAAAAAAATCAGCCAAATAAAAAATTAAGTCTTTGAAATTTTTAAAATTTAATATTTTGCAGATATTACATTTAAAAAAATATATCTTTTTTTAATATATTACTTGTAACCCCAAGTATTCTCTTTAAAATGACATACAAATCATCTTCGTATGTTAAGTAGTTTTTGAGATATTGAAAAAATAAACTCAACACATTCGGCAAATTTGGCGAAATAATGATATTTTGAATATGACATAACTTTTGCAAAAATTTGTTCGTTGATATATGTTCCTTAAGGTAGGATTAACACGATTGCCGCAATGCACCAATTATTGGTCTACTTTATGCACCAATCGTGTAATTTCACAATTTATTGGCTCATACGGCAACCTTCGACAATACTATTCTTATTTGGCCCAATCAAATGCAGCCCTGGTACGGCAATCGTGTAACTGCTCGATAGACAATAATGCGGCAATGAAATGTGTTAATTGCGCCAATATTTATTGGTTTTTTGAGCGGCAATCAAAGTGGGCAATAAGCGCCAATATTAATTTTTTCTTTAGTCGTGGAATATTATATCTGTAAGTAAATTTAATTTTTACTGTTGTAAATAAATTAATTATTATTTATGTATATATGTATGTGTCTTGTTTTTTTAAAAGTGGAGACACTAGTTGCAACAATTCCTTAAAGGTTTGTTCGGCCATACGTATGACATTTTTAAATAAAAACTTTTGATTTTCGATTTCTCTAAACTTCATTAATGTTTTTTCTTTTTGTGAGCCACTCTCTGATCCAAATACTTCTTTTAACACACTTTTTTTCATTTTTCTTTGTATCCAATTCACACAAAATAATTATAGCAGCTGCAATTTTCTTTTGAGAAGAAATCATTTTCACTTAATTAAATAAATTTTTTACAGATTTAAAAGTATTTATTGTATTCTGTGGTATTTATGTTAGCAAAACAAAAAATTTAATTAAACACAACAGCTGTTTCTCAGTGTTGCCGCATACCATAGCAATCGTGTAACTGGAAGTCGGCAATTATTGGCCCTTAATCGTTGTGCGCCAATTTACGGCAACCAAATTTATGAAATTTGAGGCAATCTTGTAACTGCAGAAAATTTGATTGGGACAATCGGACAAATCCTCCAAATTAGCACAATAAAAATTGTTACAAATTGGTGCATTGCGGCAATCGTGTAACCCTAGCTTTAGAGGATCAAAGAAACTTTCTCGCCAAATTTCATTCAAATCGAAAGGGGTCGGGTCCCACTCATGGTCGATTTGACATGGCATAACAAAGTAATATTTTTATAATTTCCCAAATCAAAAAACAAATAAATTAATTTTATTTTTAATTTTAGCCCTTTTCTACATTTTTCTTTGTGAAACGCTTGTTATAAAAACCACTTTACAAATACAAAATAAAAAATTACAAAAAGTGATAAGTTGTTGCTTAAGTTGTGCTTTCGCACGGAAAATAAAAATGTTGCTAGAAACATTTCGAATGTTTTTCGTAACATAAATAGAGTTCAAAACTCTATCAAAATTTTTTCGTTTGGATTTCACAGAAATTTTTTTTATTGAGTTTGAAAACATTTCGCACGAAATACTGAACAGAGTGCCAGCTTTTAATTAGAAGCGCTGAGTTAATAACCGTTGAATCTTTTTAATGTAACAAGAAATCCAGTGTTGCTCAAAATTAATAAGTTATACTAAAACAAAGAAAAAGTTACCTTGTTTAAGTGTTTATCGAATAATCGGCATTTTTGGAGCAAAAATAGGCAAATTTTGTGCACACTGATAGAAAAGGCGTCATAACACTGATGTATTTTGCCATCAGTACAGACAAACTGTCATCAGTGCGATGACATAATATACCATGCCATCAGTGCAATGAAAAACTGTTATCAGTGCAATGACAAACTGTCCTTAGTGCGATGACATAAAATATGATATCATCAGTGTGATGACAAGCTGTCATCAGTGCAATGACAAACTGTCATCAGCGCGATGGCAAAGTGTCATCAGTGTGCTGACATAATATATCATGTCATATTATATTATTAACATTATTTTCATGTTTAAAAAGTAAAATTAGGAGCAAAAATTCCCATATTATATTTTTTTAATTATTTATTTAAATACATTAAATTTTTTCAAGTGTAATTAGTATTGTGGTTATTTTATTGAACTGTTAATGGTTTTTAATCCAAATTTAGATATTTTTATAAGAATTCTTCTTGATATCCAAAGTACATTTTTTGAAAAATGTCAACAAGAACAAAGAAAGACAAAAACATGAAAACAAAAATGTACTTTGGATTTCAAGAAGAATTCTTAACAAAAAGTACGAAAAAACAGAAGAAGGGAAAAACATGTAAATCAATTAAAATAGATAATCATTCATTCAAAATCAAATTTCGATCTACCAAGGTGAAATACCATTTTGTTTAAAGATTGATGTTTGACTAATGACGTCATCCGGCTTCAATGGCCGTATGAGTAAAAACGGCAAATCCCACTGAAGAGATTGTGCGGTTACAATCGAAACTAGTCTGGGCAACCTGTCCGTGAAAGCCTCGGTTCAAATCTCAGCGCAGTCCAGAATGAAAAATTATCAATAAAAATTTAATAAATTTCATCTTTAATGAAAATTAAATTCAATGAATTTAAGCCTAATTTTTCAAGTATAATTATTACGAAAACCGTATCGGGCATGCTGTTGGTGTCTTATAATTGAGAGCTCTTCGGTTAACAAAGAGCGAAATACAACAAAAGTGAAACAACCATATGTAAGTAAATAATGATATTCTCTCAATTTGACTTAAGGTCGATTAAAATAACTCAAGTTGATGGCAGCTTGTCATCGCACTCATGACATGCTTTATAAAACCGACTCCTATTCGTCATTTCTATGATGCCAATGTGTCATCCCATTAATGACATAATTAAAATTTTTGACCCTGATGACAATTTGGCCATGTGATGTTAAGGCTGACTGCACAGTGATGTAAAGTGTCATGGGGTCAAAACCAAACACACTTGTCATAGTCTGATGTCAAAATACATCAGCGCTATGACGCCTTTTCTATCAGTGTATTTAGTCGGGATCTCCTGAAATCTCTTTCATAACATCATTTCTTAACATCATTTGGAGTCTTTTATCTTTGTGCATATGCAGTTATCTCTGTGCATATACCTACGAATAAAAGCGCAAAGCGTACTGAAGCGTACAAGCCTCTCCATTCCAGCACCCTTTCTTCTTTCTTCGCTTTCCTAAAATCTGTAAAGCATCACAGGCTGAAGCGTGTTAACTATGAATAACGTCAAAACAATCAAAAACTGTCGAATCAGCTATCATAGAAAACAGTGCTGCCTCTGAAAAAACCCCCTAAACGGAACCCATTAAATAACATTTTGATTCGCACTCAAAAGCTATTCTAGTAAATGCGGGGTATCAAATAGTTGGTCTCATCCAAATTGTTTTTATAATTTTTTTTGACCTTTTAACAATCGAAATATAAGCCCAAATTTTTTTGTTGCTATTTTTCTTTTTTGTTTCCCATTTGTTTTCCTTTTAAACAATTAAAAAAGTTTCTGGTTGATTTTAAATCTTTTATTTTATTTTATTTTATTTTTACACATGCAAATATAATTATTTAGGTTTTGTTTGCATATTGTAAATTAAATTAACAACCTTGTTCTTTTTTTATTTATTTTTTTTTTATTTTTATTGTTTTACAATATATTCATTCTTTCGTATTTGTGCTGAAATGCAGAAACTTTCAACGACAATTATATGGGAATGAGTAAAAATAAGTACGATAAGTCTGTTTTTATCGACCCATTTACAAACATTTTTGCAAAAAAAATTTTTAAAATAATGAAAACACTTGTTAAATAAGACAAAGGGGTGTGTAAACCGACTTAATTCCCTGTTTGTATCTGGTTTAAAATTGCTTCTCCACATTTTCTTTTAATTGTTAATAAATAAGGTTAGTAAGATAATGTCGAAATTTAAGATCGAGATTTTTT
Source organism: Pollenia amentaria (assembly GCA_943735925.1). NCBI lineage: Eukaryota > Metazoa > Arthropoda > Insecta > Diptera > Polleniidae > Pollenia > Pollenia amentaria. The sequence continues at coordinate 171,589,078 of OX031010.1, read as the reverse complement.
ATCGCTTTTTTAATGGCACAATTCAATCTGTAGTAAAATGTTGCAACGTTGCCACACTCAGATTAATTATAAAAAAAAATTACGGTTGTTGAATTTTTCTTATTACAGAAATTAAAAAAAAAAGGCTGCATAAAACAAATTTTTGATAAATAATGTTTATCCATTATTAACACAGAAAAAATTATTAATTTTCTCCAATCACCAAATTTATACCAAATTCATAATATCAAGCAAACAATTTGTTGATTTTGAAAATTTTGAAAAAAAAATTTTCAATAAATGATATTTTTAATTAAAAAAGTGATCAATAAACTTCAAATTTAATTAAATATTGACAATTCCCAACAACAATTCTACATGTTTAAATTATTTTATTTTAAACGAAAAAAGTCAATGATGATTTTTTGTTATTTAATTAAAATTTTAACTGAAAATTTATTTCAAAACAACTAAAATGTTAATTAAATCAAAATTAAATTTTAAATTTTCTTTCAACTAAAAAAATAATTGATTCAATTATCACATTAATTAAATTTAAATGCTTTTTAAATCATTTTTTAATTGATAAAACACAATTTTCTGTGAAGTTAATTAGAATGGCTTTAGCTTTATCATACCAGTTGCCATAGAAGATTGACTTGAACGAAAACTCTCTCAGAAAAAAATGGGTTAGCTTAGGTTAGGTCGAAAGGAGGACGAGACATCAAAGATGCAACCTTATATCTGTACGATATACACATAGGCAACTAACGGCCCTGGTGTGCGCTGCTTAAGGAGAAGCAGGGTAGATGTAGGAGGATAGTGCTACGTACCACCACCTATAGGGAGGGGGTTAACATCCGGCGTTAAGAAAACCAATTTCCCGGACGTAATTCCTTAAGGTTTTACAGCCAACGTTCCAACATGGCATCGCTTCCGAGGTGTTTGGATCTTAGTTCGACGAAGGCCTGACATTAGCAGAAAAAGTGTTCTAGCGTTTCGCTCTCCTCCCCAAACGCTCTACACTCGTCAGATTCTGCCCGTCCAATTTGGTGTAGTTGTGCCCGTAGTCCCACATGACCAGTCAGGATACGCACAATCATACTAACTTCGGACTTACTCCCGTTCTTTCTTCGTCTGCCTTACCCCATAAAATATTATTGGTCCTACCCGCAGTCCCACTATTCCAACTGGCCATGTGTTTCCTTAGCCCACGCCTTCAAAAAAAAAAAAAAAAAAAAACTCTAATAAAAAAGTATATTCGTCAAGGCCATTGGATACCTTACACTACAGTATTTCGGACCAAATTTTATAAGTGTACCCCATTTGGAACTAATGGACAATTATGAACCCGTTATGATGTTAGGATTAACATAAGTTCTTTGTTTCGAATATTATATATATACATATATATCATCTTTATGAGATTTGTTCGTCTTAAAGCGATTTTAGAGAGGGGAGATACATGGGACCTATGGTCAATATGGGATCTACCAGTACAACATTTTGCCACTAAATTATATATCAATACCAACTTATATAAGGAGTAACGCGTGGTGTGGATCTCCAGCTTAAGGGTTTTAGTTAAGCAAAAAACTTCGGTGATGCCATTTAAGCCGGCGATTCACCGTCCTAGTCGGTCGTTATATTTTCTTGAAAAGCAGCTGAGTCATATGATTTTTCATCTTCCCTGTGTGGCAGTGTGGCTTTGCAACAGATTTTGCAGATATTTTTTTTATGTCGGATAGAATTCTTTTAGATTTTTGTCTGAATGAGACATTCGATAGTGTATGAAAGCGCATCCAGGCCTTTATTAATTTTGTTGCTATCGTGTAATTTGTAATTGGAGGAATATTTTTTCTAGAGAAATGTTTTTTTCGTGACAAAGAAATTCATTGAGAATAATCGTAATTCAGGTGAATATAGTTGTTGCCATCATTTGTTAAAAAATTACCTAGATTCATTGTTTTTTTAGAAGCTTTTCTAACTACATGGTAACCATATACTGAAAGATATGAGCTATAGATCATTTATACTTTTTAAACTCTTCACAAGTGCACTTTTTTAGATAATCGGAAAACTAAAAAAAACATCCTAATTTTAAAATTAGTAAAGGTTTTGTTTTGAAAAAAATTTAGAGTGTTTCTTATTGCATTTCAAAAACAAATAATGTATGGGGTTAATTTTAAAAATTTTATTTTTTTTGCAAAAAATTTTTAAAATTTTTGTACTTGACGGGTTTCTGCAATACAATAAAGCAATTTATGTCAAAAATTTTTTTTGGCCATAATATTAATCTTTAAAAACAGTTGTAGGCTGTAAATAAAAAAATAGAATATCTTTATGTTTAAATTTATTAAAAATCGAAGAAACAATCCTGTTTTCTTTTCGAATTCCCCTCCCAGAAGTTTCATCTGAGTTAACGGTCTTCTTGTAAAAATGTAGCCACCAAGTATTAAAAGCGTAGATAATGCGTTTGTTACTTGGTGAACAGTAAAGCGCCCTGATCTACTTGATTTAAGAATCATCCCAGCATACTGATTTGGTGTGTAAGCTCTATCAACTCGTCGAATAAGACGTTTGATGCAGCCAAAATCTCGATCACAGGGTAAGTATAAATGACCCCTAACTGGAAAGTAGTGACGAACAGTTTCAAATTTTCCTCTATCACGTGGGAAATTTTGCATGAAGTCAAAACAAAGTACTACTGTATTTTCATCAGCGTTCTGAATCATGCTCCTTTTGCTTTGTATAAAACTTCTTGGCTCTGCGCTTATGTATCATTTGTTCAGCAACTACGTTGCGCTTTACATTGTCACTTAGACAAGGGTCTCTTAGTTTTGATTTAAACTTTTCTCACAGGCTGCGAACATCAACTTGTGGCCGTCTGAATGATAAGTTGAAGTTTTCCTTAAGGTATCTATAGTAAAAACTATATTTTACTTTATCTCTCAACTCAAGGTGGTCCATTTGAAACATTTCAAACATTTTGAAAATATTCAACTGTGTATCCAAATATTGCTTTTTGCTAGAACCATAATGTGCTTCTCTCACTTCAAATTTTAAAATGTGTTCATGGATCAGCACACATGCACTCCAATCAATCGCATTTCCACTACGATTTTTGCCTCTCATACCGACAGGCTGCATTAACTTGCAACTCGGTCTCGAGAATCACCATGTATTGTAAAAATATATTTTTGCAAACTGGAATGAACTGACCATTGACTTTAAGGTTGAACACAAATGTTTTACTTTTGGCTTGTTGGGTTTGAGTAGAACATGAAGGAGTATCACAATCACTATCATCTGAGTTTTTCTTTTTATACGCTTAGCTGCCATAGCTTATATTAATGCTTGTAAATGTAAATCTTGTTCATTTTTAGTTTCCAACAGAGAAAAACTCTTCCAGATTGCAATTTTCGTTTCATTATCAATACGCAAACCGAATTTTCGGGGACAGTTGCACACCAGTTCATCAGGAATAGATTTACCAGAAACAAGGTCACCTTTGTAGTTTGTGTATTCTTCACCTTTTGCTCTTGCTTTTCTAATGACATTACATTTATACATATCTTTATTTACAACGCCTCGTTTTCTTGTCTCAGGTTCATCATCAGAACTTTCCCTATACATTTTTAAAAGCAAATTATTATAAAACAACAAGTTAAAACACTAAACAGTTACTTTAAACACAATAACTGTAGATCAGCAGGGTTTCCAAAGCCGAACACAAATTTTACTACAGAAAGCCGCTATGCGATTGCACTTGACGGGTTTCTGCACTAAACGGAAATTCCAAAGCAAAATACAACCCATTGAAAGGCTTGAAAGTAAACGGTTTTTTGCATAAGACGGTGTGACAAAGGTAGACCATTCATAATCTATAATAATTTAATTTTTGAAAAAAAATGCCACTTAACGGGTTTCTGAAATAAACGATTCATATAAGTTTGTTATTCCGTTTGTAATTTCTACAATATTCTTCTGAGACCCTTTAAAGTATATGTGTATATTCTGGGCCCTTATGAGAAGCAAACTTAATATAACGATGTCAGTCGATCTGTTGAAATGAATTTTCTGAAGACCACAGTTATCATAAGAAATTGGTTCGTATATATTAATGTCACATATGCTCCGTTCAATTTTGCTACTGAAATTCAGTCTGATCGACCCACAAATGGCTCAGATATGAGTAAAAAACCACGACGGCTTATAATTTTACCTATAAATCCCCTGTTGTTTGTTTTCTGTGTATCTGGAGAGTGGCGAAAGCCAAAGTTTTCAAACTTGATACAAGTATTTTGATCATCAATACACAACATCCGACAAAACGTGGGCGGGATTGATGAAGTGGGCGTGGCACTTCCCATACAAAGACATTATATATATCTGTATATCGGATGAAAGGCAAAAGCCAAGGTTTCCAAATTAGGAACAAGCATCTTGGCTATCAATACACAACACTCGACAAAATATGGGCGGGAGTGGAGAAGTGGTTGTGGCATAAAATTAATTTATATATATCTTAAGTACGGCAAGTGCAAAATTTTCTAAAATATGGTACACATAGCTGGGTTATCAATAAACAATCTCTTTTAAAATATGGCCGGGATTGGAGAAATGGGCGTGGCATCTATGGCACAAATACATTGTAGATTTCTGTATATCTGGAAAACGGCAAGTGGCAAAAATTTCCAAATTAGGCACAAACTTCTTGGTTATTTATACACAATATCCAACGAAATGTGGGCGTGATAGGGGAAGTTGTCGTGGAATAGAATAGATTTTTTTTATAGCTTAAGTATTTATATAACTTTATGTTGCTAACGCAGCATAATGGAGGGCGTTTAAGACCCGGCACAGCCGGATATAGCGTTTTTGTTTTTATTTAAATAATTTCTCATCACTTATGCCTTTTGCTGAAGGGCCATTTGCATGGTGACTAGGGGAAACAATACACCCTATTTTCAATTTTACTAGGCCCTGCCCTTTGTCCTATAAATTTATTTGAATGGCAAATTTGATTCAAATTGTAAAACTGTAATCTGTACCTGATTCACGACCGAACTATTCATAAATAAGTAAATACATGGACGGACGAGTAGTTCGACCAAAAAGCGCAAGATGGATTTAAGATGGATTTTTTTTTTCTTTCAATTATTATTATTTAATAACTTTGAAACGATAGGAAACCAGATGTTTAAGCGAAATCAGCGTAATAAAATTATTATTTAAAATGACTTTAAATAAAAATTTATTAAATTATCATGTAAAGAATTAGTGTAATAAATTACGTATAATATTTGAAAAATATAATTATAAGAAATAATTACATTAAATTTATTTTTATTAAAATTTATAATGAACCGAGTGTATATAATTTTAATATTATTAAAAAAATTAATAATATTAATTAGTGTCGTTTTAATCAGTATCGTTTTAATTAGCATTAGGCTAAAGTTTTAAAACTTTAAAAAATTAAAATAACATTATTATTTTTTTCATAATTTTTTTTATCGATTCAACTCAACATTTTTATTTTTCACTTTTTAGAAAAAAGTGACACGTAATATTTATATACGCTATTTTGTCAAAATAAACGGTTGACCTAAAAACACTGTGCTAGTTGAAAAAACAGACAAGCCGGGGAGCTGGCGTTTTAACATAATTCGGATACGCTTTTAGTTAGCTATTTTTTCGAGGTATACGGTTATACCGAAAATGGAGGAGGTCGCACTACATTTATTCGCGTAACTTAAAAACGGTTGAGTTTTTTGAACAATCTAACAAAACCGAAACTCCGCAATAAAATTTCTTTTAAGCAAGGTTAAACCTTTTTTAATGCCCCTATTGCGGTTCTCCACTTTTGTAACAGTTTGGTTGTCTTTGGTAAATTTGCATTGCCATTCTTAACTCGACTGGCAGAGTTGGCTTTTCAGTTGTGTATCTGTTTTTTTCGTGGTATTGCCGTTTTCAACTTTGTAAAAGTTTGGTCGACAGAAACGTTATAAATACACAACTGTTTATTAGTAGTTGAGTTGTTTTCAGTTTCAGTTGACTTTCATTTTTAAAAGCAAAAAAAAAAATAACAATGGAAAAACCGTAAGTAGAAAGATTTGTTATACTCCCAGCAAAAACTTGGTAATGACTTGAAATTACTGAACAACTTACTTTTCAATGACAACTTCATAGTATCTGCATTACATAGAAGTATTTTAGTAATAACTGGTATATAATCTGATACATAAGCACTTGCTTTTAAGCTGATTAACGAAATTTATAATTAATTCATAATAAAAGGCATTTGAGGTTTTATTTATTCAAATCTAATACAAATTGATTTTAAATACATATTTGTTCTTACAGTTTTTTTTTTTTATTTCATATAAATGAAAAACTATTTGATAATTAATCAAAAATAAAATCCGTTTTAATTAAAAATTTAATCAAGTGAACTAAACGTTTAGTTATATCAGCAACATTTTAATCCACAAATATTTTAATTAAAAATTTATTTAAAAACCACTTAAATATTAATTAAATCAGAATAATATTTTTAATTTTCTTTCAACTAAAAAAATAATTGATTAAATTATCATATTAATTGAGTTTAAATACTTTTTGAACCTAATTTTTCAATTGATAAAAACTTTTTCTGTGTATGAAAAATTTTAATACTTAATTAATGTCTTTAATGCAGGGTAGTCAAATTTTGCATTAGAAAGTAAATTAAATTTATTAACACAATTTGTGTGACAAATTCAGTTTTATGGATGTGAAGTACCTATTTGTAGGCGTACGTGGTAAAAACTTATTTAACTCCCTAATTGTAAGCGAATGTGGTAATGACTTATTTAACTCCCTATTTGTAAGCGAGGGTGGTAAGTACTTGCCTCCAATGACATCACCGTGATAAAATAATGTGTTAAAATGCCAATGTATAAGTAGTGAAGAGTAGTTATATTAGCTTTTTAACTCATTACTTTTCAATGTAAGTTTTTGCTGGGACTGTATATTAGAATTCCACAGCATAATAATACATACTTAGATCTTTGAAAATTACAACTAAAGCACAATTTGAGAGGCTTGTTAATCTAATGGAAAAACCCAGAGATTGCACGTGGAAAACCAAAATTTGGTATGACCAAAAATCAGTGTAAAGATATATGGGTTTTTAACACATTACTTTAATATAGGAGGAATAGCCACAACGCGAACAGGTGGTTTTTAAATGATCTTTGATTTCATCCAGCAAATAACGAAGCGCTTCCTTGTTTAGTCAGAAATAACTTTTAAATCTACAAATTTAAAATTATTATTTAGTCACGTTACTTATTATAAGTTCTAACTTGGCATTAGGTAGTTCAAGCGGGTTGGAATCATCAGGAATTTTTCTTCTTATACGTAGCACATCTGTACAAGAGTTTTTATTTTCATCATCATAAAAAAAATCGACACTAATCCATTGTAAATACTTTTAATTCAACACAACAATTAAAAATACTTTTAGTTTAAAAAATTATTTATTAAAAAAATTAATAATATTAATTAGTGTCGTTTTAATCAGTATCGTTTTAATTAGCATTAGGCTAAAGTTTTAAAACTTTAAAAAATTAAAATAACATTATTATTTTTTTCATAATTTTTTTTATCGATTCAACTCAACATTTTTATTTTTCACTTTTTAGAAAAAAGTGACACGTAATATTTATATACGCTATTTTGTCAAAATAAACGGTTGACCTAAAAACACTGTGCTAGTTGAAAAAACAGACAAGCCGGGGAGCTGGCGTTTTAACATAATTCGGATACGCTTTTAGTTAGCTATTTTTTCGAGGTATACGGTTATACCGAAAATGGAGGAGGTCGCACTACATTTATTCGCGTAACTTAAAAACGGTTGAGTTTTTTGAACAATCTAACAAAACCGAAACTCCGCAATAAAATTTCTTTTAAGCAAGGTTAAACCTTTTTTAATGCCCCTATTGCGGTTCTCCACTTTTGTAACAGTTTGGTTGTCTTTGGTAAATTTGCATTGCCATTCTTAACTCGACTGGCAGAGTTGGCTTTTCAGTTGTGTATCTGTTTTTTTCGTGGTATTGCCGTTTTCAACTTTGTAAAAGTTTGGTCGACAGAAACGTTATAAATACACAACTGTTTATTAGTAGTTGAGTTGTTTTCAGTTTCAGTTGACTTTCATTTTTAAAAGCAAAAAAAAAAATAACAATGGAAAAACCGTAAGTAGAAAGATTTGTTATACTCCCAGCAAAAACTTGGTAATGACTTGAAATTACTGAACAACTTACTTTTCAATGACAACTTCATAGTATCTGCATTACATAGAAGTATTTTAGTAATAACTGGTATATAATCTGATACATAAGCACTTGCTTTTAAGCTGATTAACGAAATTTATAATTAATTCATAATAAAAGGCATTTGAGGTTTTATTTATTCAAATCTAATACAAATTGATTTTAAATACATATTTGTTCTTACAGTTTTTTTTTTTTATTTCATATAAATGAAAAACTATTTGATAATTAATCAAAAATAAAATCCGTTTTAATTAAAAATTTAATCAAGTGAACTAAACGTTTAGTTATATCAGCAACATTTTAATCCACAAATATTTTAATTAAAAATTTATTTAAAAACCACTTAAATATTAATTAAATCAGAATAATATTTTTAATTTTCTTTCAACTAAAAAAATAATTGATTAAATTATCATATTAATTGAGTTTAAATACTTTTTGAACCTAATTTTTCAATTGATAAAAACTTTTTCTGTGTATGAAAAATTTTAATACTTAATTAATGTCTTTAATGCAGGGTAGTCAAATTTTGCATTAGAAAGTAAATTAAATTTATTAACACAATTTGTGTGACAAATTCAGTTTTATGGATGTGAAGTACCTATTTGTAGGCGTACGTGGTAAAAACTTATTTAACTCCCTAATTGTAAGCGAATGTGGTAATGACTTATTTAACTCCCTATTTGTAAGCGAGGGTGGTAAGTACTTGCCTCCAATGACATCACCGTGATAAAATAATGTGTTAAAATGCCAATGTATAAGTAGTGAAGAGTAGTTATATTAGCTTTTTAACTCATTACTTTTCAATGTAAGTTTTTGCTGGGACTGTATATTAGAATTCCACAGCATAATAATACATACTTAGATCTTTGAAAATTACAACTAAAGCACAATTTGAGAGGCTTGTTAATCTAATGGAAAAACCCAGAGATTGCACGTGGAAAACCAAAATTTGGTATGACCAAAAATCAGTGTAAAGATATATGGGTTTTTAACACATTACTTTAATATAGGAGGAATAGCCACAACGCGAACAGGTGGTTTTTAAATGATCTTTGATTTCATCCAGCAAATAACGAAGCGCTTCCTTGTTTAGTCAGAAATAACTTTTAAATCTACAAATTTAAAATTATTATTTAGTCACGTTACTTATTATAAGTTCTAACTTGGCATTAGGTAGTTCAAGCGGGTTGGAATCATCAGGAATTTTTCTTCTTATACGTAGCACATCTGTACAAGAGTTTTTATTTTCATCATCATAAAAAAAATCGACACTAATCCATTGTAAATACTTTTAATTCAACACAACAATTAAAAATACTTTTAGTTTAAAAAATTATTTAATTTTATAAAATTTTCACTTTTCAAACGTTATATTTAAAGTTGGCAAATCGATATTTTAAGTTGGCAACTTTATAGCAAACTCGACTAAAAACAGTTGGGTATCACAATACCTAAAATGAGTTTGGTTGTGCATAAGTTGGGTTGACTCTAACACGACCAAACTGAGTTGAGTGGAGAACCGCAATAGGGGCATAATATTTGCAGTCGTTTTAGAAACATCCTACGCCACATTTGTATTGTTGAAATTCTTAAATTTTGCCCCTGCAGCTTGTAGCATACTCCAGATGGGTCAAATGTATCATCAACCCCACTTTATTTTTCATCTCCATCATTTATTTCTAACATACCTAACCGCCATCTCCATTCCTGAAGGGGGCTCCCATGCAAAATGTTCAAAATTAAAAAGTTTTATTGTAGCAATTTTTCATGTGTGTTCACTTGACAAATTGCAAATCTGAGCCCGAACAAAAATAAATTTTGTATTAAATGAGGACACAAAACAAATCGCAAGACTACATGTCCTTGTACACCCCTTTTAATTCCACTCTCTTTCATCTAGCCCACAAAGTAACCATATTCGTTAATATTATACATTGTAATATTGTATTTGTTTATGTGTTACATGTGCATATGTAAAAAAAAATCAAGTAAATTATATATTTTTATTTTAACTATCTTTATGCGCAGTTTTTTTAAAGTTAAATTCAGTTTTTTTTTTCTTAAGATGCAGTTATTTTTAAAAGAATTATGGCAGCGCTGGGCATGATTAAGCAGAAATCGAATATTTTTGGTCCTACTCTGCAAACTTTTTAAGACCCCACACAATCCAGGGGTCTAATCACCGCATTCGATGTTGATTAAACTATCGTATCGAGTAAACTATCGTATTTTTCTGCATACGATAGACACTGACGTATCGAATGAAAACCCGAGAGATGTTATGTCTTTGGTTACTTGATATGGAATGCTGTCATCTCAAATTACGATACATTTCATTCGGTATCGAGTGTCATGATACCAAAACAAATAATTTCGATCAATTTTGCTCGATATCGTATGCGGTGATTAGACCCCAGTTAATTAAATTTCAGATCTTAAATGGTCTTCGAGTTTTTAAGTTTTGAAGCTTATACATTCCTCTTAAATATTTCTAAACTTCATTTTTAAATAATAAGACATTTGTAAGAATATGTATTTTTTTTTGTTTTAAAGTTTTTATTTTTATTTTATTAACATTTTTAACATTTTTTTGGGGACATTTTGTTGTTTTTGTGGTTGTTGTATTTGTTGTAATATGTATATTTTTTAATTATATTTAATTAACTGTAAACAAAAAAAAATCATTTAAAATTAAAAATTATTTATTAAGATTAAGGACTATTAAAAACATAATAATTAAATAATAATAATAATAATAAAAAAGATTTTTGTTTTTAACACAAAAAAAGAAAAACGAAATAAAAACTTAAGATGACAAAACAAAAATTACAAAATATCATATATCAAGTTATCCAAGTGTTCCAAGGAATATCTAATGCTAAAGTGGAGAAACGACAAGGAGAAAAAAAATCTACTTATAAAGGCGGACCTTAAGAAAACTGATCAGAAGCATGATCTCTCAAAAAATTTCTGTCCAGTATACTCGGCAATTCGTTAAAGTTTTGAGATTAGCGGATTTTTTTCTTTTAATGAGAATGATAATCTAGAGAATGTACCGATCTTAATCAATTAAAAATTATGTTGGATGCTTTTAATCCTTTTGCAATCTTTTTACTATTCACTATTGCCTGTTATCTGTATCAGTTACCCGATAGTCTAGCGATTTTTTCCCATATGGGATTGGCAGTTTTAAAAATTTCCATAATAATCCTATTTCTGATCTTTCTTAAGGGCACTTAACACTATCGCAAAAGTCTTACGTATTTTGATGAAAATGCATCTCTGATCTAATTATTGTTGGACAATTTTCAACAAAAACCACAACAACTTATCATCAGAGTTCTGTATTTTTCTCAAAATAAGTAAGACTTGTGTGATAGTGTAAAGAAGCCTTAAGAAAGAAATTCGGCAGAAAAATTTACTATAGTGAAATGGAATTTTTACTCTGAGATATTTTAACATTATCTTGAAATTACTAAATGACCTTCCGTATGACGTTTGGCACTATTGAAAGGTGTTGTACCAAGACAAATTCACGAGAAGGTGGGGTCAAGTCAACATATGGTTTTTTTTCGGTGGTCGAGTTGTCAAAGTTTGTGTAAAAAGTACGGTTTTTTATGTAAACAAAACTTTTTTCACTAGCAATATTTTGAACAATCTGACCACAAAAGCCGTGTTGTTGTAGAGTTGATCTCACAGAATTCTCTAGAGAATTCGCCTACCTTTATGTTATACAATAATTCTGTGGTTTTCATGTGTAACCGCGTATGTACAATTTTTGCGATTTTGAGATGTTGATGCCATATTGCTTAATTTTAAACGCTCTTTATATCGTCGGTTGATAATTTAAATGTCGTATGTGGATTTTTTGCTGTTTTGAGTTAAGATCGATTCCTTAGGTTTTTCGACCTGATCTTTTATTTTGCGTAATCAGTTTTTCGATACCTCATACGGTTTTCGAGATATGGAGTGTTGAGTTTGTCGTTTGTGGTATTTGCTGAAGCAATTTTCAAATTAAATGTGTTTAAACTCAATTTACTCGAAACTATCGGAATCCACATACGACAATTAAATAATCAGCCGACGATATGGTTCTTTAAATTTCTGAAAAGATATGGATCAATTCCGTTTTTTTTACGTAATGACCAATTTCAAAAAGTTAAATACCTCGCCCATAATTCGATCTAGAATGTTTTTTCCGCTCTTAGGAAAAATTTGATTTTAAGACATACGCGGTTACCAATGAAAACCACAGAATTGTCAATGAGAAGAAGTTCAGTAGACTATTCAGTAACTGACCAAAGGCCTCGTAGATGGGTCTTGATTTAATTCGGTCCACTTCCTTAAGATTCGTCATAATTTTTAGAAATAAATAGGTTGAAAGAAAACGTTCAAACTCGGTTTGGAAGAAATAGTGGGTAATCACTCAACTCTGTTTGTTGATATAAATAAAATTTTGTATCATTCTTTTGGTCCTAAACTTTTATACGTACGTTTGTGAAAAGTGCATTTTTGAAATTGATACTTTGCTTTAAGGGTCTGTACACAGTCAAACTTTTCTCATCATGCGCTCTGGTAGTATTAAGGGATCTGTACACGGTCAAAATACTTGTCATCCAGGCGAATTCACTCGTGTTCGTGTGCTGGACGTTATATTTGCCGTTATATCTACATTTCTGATTTTCTTTCCTGCATCGTCGGGAACACGCGTGAATTCGCCTGCATGACAAGCATTTTAACCGTGTACAGACCCCTTTACATACTTCTAAGTCCTTCAAATTCGTTTGTACCGCCTTTAATGCTTTTTTTTTAGCCTAAATACTCTTTTTTAAGAGAAGGCATTTAAAAGTACTTCTAACCAATTTTGCTTTGTTTAACGGCCAAACAATATATATATATATATATTATAATCAAGAATTATTAAGTTGACTTTCCAGCGATTTAGTGTTTTTAAATGCAAATTCAAAATGAGCTGGACAAAGACCCTTTTAGACGATTAATCATAAATCGTGGATATCTGACGGGTTTATTAGAGCTTTTTCGAGAGCTGTTTAGAATGGTCAATTACAATTATTTGTGAAGTGCCATTAATACAAAATAAATTAGATTTTTGGAAAACAATTTAAAGAAATTTCTTTTTACATTTTAAAATATTCACAGTTTCGAAAATTCCTTTAAGAGTTTAAACGTTTTTGCAGTTTGGTCTTTCGAACTGTATCACTAGTGTTTTTTCCATTTTCATTTAAAGTTATTTTCAACTATTTAGTTGAAAATGGGATAAATACATATTTTAAAATTTTAGTTTTCTAGGCCAGGGGGCTATTTCTGGCAGTCGTGATCGAGCACTTTCTCGATTCGAACGCAATTTTATTTCTCCTTTATTCCGTCGATACTGAACGAATCGAAATAACTTTTTCAGCGTTGTGAAAACTCAAATAAATGCTTTACAACACTGAAAAAATAATTTTGATTCGTTCAGTATCGACTGAAAGAATAAGTAATAAAATTGCTTTCGAATCGAGAAAGTGCTCGATCACGACTGCCAGAATTAGCCTCCAGTTTTTTATTTAGGAAACATTATTTTTCGATATTTTCCAAATTTCTCTTTTTTTATGGTTTTATATAAATTTTTACATTATGGTCCTTCGAACTTCATAATTAAAATATTTGGGAACATAAGTTTGAAATTCAAAACAGTTAAGGAAAATTAGTTTTCAAATATTTAAACGTAAACGTAGAATTTTAGAATTAATGGGTCGATTACGAATGGCAACTGAGCTGAAATTGTGTTGCCAGCAGTGAAAGCAGGCAACGCCGCTCATTTTAAAAAATACAAATTTTATTCATTTAAAGACCCGTTTCAACTACTTATTTTTTTTTTCTTTTACGAACTTAAGTCATTTTTGTTAGCCTCTTTACAAAATGGTCCATTGAACTGTCTGATTTTTTGTTTTGTGATCATAAACTTTTAATGGTTTTGTTATGTTTTTACACGGTCCTTCAAAATTCCTTTCTTTAAAAAATTTTTCCCAAGTAATTAAAATTTAAATTAGTTTTTCATTTTCGCATTGTGAAGTCTGTTTCTAAAGAATTTGAAGGCTTTCTTAGATTCGAGTAGGTCCTTCGAGTTCCCAAGTCTACACTATGTTACTTTAAATTCTGTGTTTAATCTTCGTTTGAGTGTTTTTTTCGCTATCTCTAATTTTATTTGACCGATTTTTGCGGTTATTTTTAATTTCTACAAGCTTTTAGAATAGTCCTTCGAACTTTCGAATTCTGTTTTATGATTACGTTTCCTCTTTTTTCTTTCTTAAGTGTTCTTCCCTCTATTTTTAGCATTTTTCTTCTTTACTTAGAACACTTGTTCTCTTATTCAACTTCTTCCTTTCACGTCTTTTTTTTTTTTAACAAAAAATTATAATTAGAATATTAAAGAATAATAATAATATTACAAAATTTATATTTATAGATATTTTACAGTTTTCTTTTGTTTTATTTTTTAGTTTTTGAAAATATTTTCTAAAAATAATTTTTTATTTAATAATTTTTGTTTAAATGCAAGAATTTACTTGCTGTTTGATTTCTTTATATTTGAATTAATGGGCGCAATTCCCTTTATTCTGATTAATTTTTTGTGTACTTAAAACTAGAAAGAAAAATTCCTTCGCATTTATGTGTTTTTTTAAATTAATTTAACAAAAAAAAAAAAAAATCAAATTTAAAATAAGAAATTTTACAAAACCAAAAAATGCTAAAAAAAATAAATTTCCAGCAATTTTGGCGATTTTTATTTAAAGAAAGGGGTTTGTTTTTTTATAATAATTTAAATTAAATATTATTAATTAGTATTGAATTTTTTTTTACATGAAATTTATAGATATTTCTTTAGGTTTTAGGCATATTTATAATTTTATTTAATTATTTTTATATATAAAGTGGTATTTGCTTAATTTTGTTTTATAACATTACAGGAATTATTAATTATAAAATATAATTTTTTCGGGTTTCTTACTCATTTTTTTTTTAAACTTTTGTGGTTGCTTTTATTTATTTCTAAATTATTTTTAAAGTTTTTAGGTAAAAAAATTGTTTTATAATTTATTTTTTGTTTATAATTTTATCGTTTTTTTCTTTGTTTCTCTTTATTAAAAATTAATAATATTTATATGTAAATTTTTAATTATATATATATAAAAAAAATGTTGCTTTTTATAATGTCTTTCTTTTATTAAAAATTATTAAGACTTTTTGTTTAATATTCCTTTAATTTTTTTTTTTTAATTTATTAGAAATATGTTTTGGATTTTGCTTAACGTGATCAAGATCATACCTTTTTTTAAATTTTGTTTTCAAATGATTTGAAAGACTATTTTCTAAATGAGCGTTTTTCAATTAGGCGTTTTTGTAAAATATTTAGGATTTTGTTTTAAACATGTCATGTTTTTTTAAAATTAAAGTTTGGAATTTCCTTTTTTTTTATAATAATTTTAAATAATTCTTAGACATGTTTTTAAAACTTTATATTTTGTTTAAACTTTACTTAAAATTAATTTATTTTTGTTAAATATTTCTTTAATTTTTTTTTAATTAAAAAAAAGTTTTTTTTTCTTTTTTAAAAAACATTTTTAAATTCTATAAAAAAAAGTTAATAATGGAAAGAAGTAACATTTATGTAATCGTTTTTTGTGTAGTTTGTTTTTCATTAATTTGCCCACGGTTAAGTTTATTATTTTCTTTAATTTTTTTTTTGCAATGAAAAATATTTTATTAAAAATATATTTATAAGTATAATTAATATTCTTACTTCTGTATTACAAATGAATTACAATCAGTTCTCCTTAAAAACGACACACAAAAAAAAAAATCGCTAAAAGTTAACACCTCAATTTAAAAAAAATTAGAAATAAAAAAACAGATATAGTTTTTTTGTTTGCTGCTGTTGCTGGTTTATTCTTTAAATATCATTAAATTCTATAGTTTATATACCTTAATAAGATAAACATTCAAGATTTTTTATATTAGAATACAAAGAAAATTTATTAATATTTAAGCTTATGAATATAAATACTTAAAACAAATACAGGGTTCGGAAAATACCTTAAGAAAATAGGCGATTTTTTTTAAAGATTACTGAGCAAGTTTTTCTTAAAAATAAATTTTACGAAGTGGTGAAATATTCCACTTCGTTTTACTTCTTGATAAAATTCGAAAATAAAAGCAAATAAAGACTTAGTAACTTTACACCCAGATGGGATACGTGAATAGAGAACATGGTTTCAATCATGTTATTTTCACCTCAATCATAATATCTTACACTAAATCATAAACAGTCACAACTCAAAATTCAAAAATGTTCAGGAGTAAGTTTAAAATCAAATTAAGTTCCACACTAAAGAAAACCTTCTTAGAAGAAAGTTAAACTAATTTTTTTTCTTAATTTTGCGCTGTAACTTTAGAAATAAGAGGTTATTTTGCATTGTGACTCTTTAGGTAGGCACAACTCTCAATGGTGCATGCCAAAACTTGATATTTTTTCAATTAATAGCGTCACAATTCGAAATAATTCTATTTATTTGAAAGAAAGCTAATCAATGGCTCAAAAGCGCGCTGTAACAACTAAAAATAGTACTTTTTAATTTATCATGTACAAGCAACAGGTGGAGCATTAGAACAGAAATGAATTTTCCGCGTAAACCAAGAGTCGTGCTGGCACAACAAAAGTCAGATTGGAGCAACAGGCTTAATAGCTTTTGGTCCCGGATAGACCGTCCGCTCAAATTAAACGGGACATAGCCATAACCCTACAAAAGCCCTGTTTTAACCAACCTTATGGGCAACACTGTATTTGATTGTATGTATGGTAAGTCACATATAATCAAATACAGTGTTGCCCATAAGGTTGGTTAAAACAGGGCTTTTGTAGGGTTATGACTGTCCCGTTTAATTTGAGCGGACGGTCTATCACGTCATAGCCATACAAACTAATTGAATTTTGGTTCCTATGGTCGTGGTTACGACTATTTCATTATGTTTATGGTACGTCTAATTGGATCTTAACTTAGAACCAGCGTATGGTCAGGGTTCTGATGCCCCCTACATATTTAATTGTCCAGCCATCACTACTCCGCTATGTCTAAGAAGTCTATGGACGCACCCAGTGGAATTAGCTCAATTCCTTGGACTGGACCTGCAGAACCTCGCGATTAAGTTTTGTTTGTGATGTTACAACAACATAAAATCGTACTTAAGGGTATTTTTCCAGTTCAAGAAGACAGTGACGCAAACGAAAATTTCGTGAGAGATTTGATTTGTGAACAGTTGTATAAAAAAATGCGATTTTGATAAATTTTGATTTCTGACTGTTTAGAATTTAGAGTGCGTTATGGTCGGCAAAATCATTTATATAGATCTTACAACCATAATATGATTAAGTCCTAACCTAACATAACTTTAATAAACTATGATTGCCTATAATTATGTAAATTCTTTTGCAATCAAATAAATGGTTATCTGCAGCAATATTTTATGATTGTCAAGAATAATTTAATGGTTGCTCATAAACATATTTTTCAATTGCCTCAAAAATTATTTGTATGATTGTTATTATGTAGGTAACTACAAGGTGATTGTTTAACCATAATCAAAAATACGTACGATTGAAATGATCATAGTATTGTCAACTTTTCTCAATTACCATAATTTCTTGTAAAAGGTTTTTTCTAAAGTCCTGGTTCATACTATGAAAGTTTTCTTTTAGGAAAACCCGAGTTTATTGGTGAGAGGGAAAGAGAACATGCTATAGTTCTCTCCGCTCTCACCAAAAAACTCAGACTTTCCTAAAAGAAAACTATCGTAGTGTGAACCCAGACAAAGTGAGAAAACCAAAAAAATAAAAGTTAAAAGGAAACCAGGCATATTTTAGGAAATCAGGGTTGAAAAAAAAATGTTATTAAAAAAATACAATAACCCCTTTTCTTTAATAAATTAGAAAACGTTTAAATATATAATATAAATTAATAAATAAAATTTAGATAATTATTTAAAAAGCAAAAATATTTCCAACAAATTTGGTTATAAATATAAAATTTTTTCAAAATGATAAAAGAGACTCTAATGATATTGATTTTAAGTCCGCCAAAATTATTTTCAAAAAGAAAAAAAAAAATAGATGAATGATAGACCATTTTGTAGTTAAAAAAAAAACTTAACCTAACAATATTTTTTTTTTAAATGTTGCCAAATTGTTAAAACTTTTCTTACAAACTATTGAAATGATATTGAATTTCCTTAAAAAATTATACGAAATGCAAATTTTTTTCATTAATATTTAAAAACTAAGATGCAAAAGCCGATTTTGTTAAAAATCAACAACATAACCTCATTTTTTTATTGGAAAACAATCACTCTAATCGTAAATAAAAAGTGAATAGATTTTTCATTCGAAATTTTGCTTTTCCCATACATTTTTAGGGAAAAGGAAACAATTTTTAAGGGAAATTTTATGCACATTGATGAAATAAATTTGAAATTGTATACGGTTTTAACGGAATAGACAAACTTTAACTTGAGGTTTATAATTATTTTCATGCATTCTCCAACAAAATTCGAAAAAGTTTTTTTTTTGGATACAATTCTTTTAAAACGAATAAAAGTTTAATCAAATCAAATATTTTTTTTAACGAAAATTTGATATTATTTGAATTTTATTTTCAGATTTAGGGAAATTTGAATACTTTTGATTCTTGTTTTTAGAATTAATTCTGCCTTCACAATATGAAAGTTTTCTTTCAGAAAATCTGAGTTTACCAATAAGAGGCTAGAGCAGAATAGCATGTTCTCTTCCCTCTCTCATTAATAAGCTCAGACTTTAGGAAACAAAACTTTCATAGTGGGAACCCAGACTTCATACTTCACAAAAGATTTTGTACAATAATTAAACAAAAACCAACCTCAACATTTTAATAAAATTTGTATATATATATTTTCTTTTCGGAATCAAGTATTTCGCATCAAATTAGAAAAAACTTTAAGTTTATAGAATATCTAACCTCAAAATTTTATTTGAAAAACTTTCGATTCGAAATTTGTTGATAAAATTTAAATCTTAGAAACAATCGTTAAAAAAAAAATTAAATGAGCCGCCTGTTTTTAGATGACGAGCGCAAATTTCGTTCGTTTAACTTAAATTTAAAACAAAAACAAGTTTTTAAATTTGATTTTAAATGCAAGTTAAACGAACAAACTTTGCGCTTGCCATCTAAAAACAGACAGTAAAAATTAAAATCTTTAAACATTCTAAAAGTTAAGCAAAAATGCAAGCCAATAACTAAAAAAAAAATTAAAAAACTAAACATAACCTCAAATTGTTTATAAAATTTAATTTTGGCAATAATTTAAAAGGCTTTCAAATAATTAAGGGCGGATTTAAGTTGCATCCGTAGTTAAACGGAATTTAAACGATTTTGAAACAAGAAATGAAGTTTTAAAATTTAACTAAAAATATTTAAAATTAAGAAGAAGAAAAAAAAATTATAGATTTCTTACAATTTTCTTTTAAGAATTTTCAATAAATATTAATTTAAAAAAGTTTTAAAGGAAATACTACAATTGTATTTTAAATTAAAAATTTTGTTTAAAAATAAAAATTCGTATACGACTAGAAAATGTTAAGAAAAAAGTAAAAAAAAAATGAGCAGCAAATAGAAAAAGTAGAAATTCCAAACCCTGTTTACACAAAGGCAAAAAAAGGGGGGAAGGGGGTCACATTTATATTCCTACTACAGTTTATGCTTTAAACTAATAATTATTTCTTATATAATTAAAACTATATCTGCGCCAATTTATTAAGCTGCAGACTCGATTGGGCGCAAGTGAAGAATCAACACTCGTCAACTTCTGAATTTGGTGGATGTTCTTCACTAACCGGATCGAGGGGAAATCAACTTAATTGAGGTGTTACGTTAATATAAAAATCTTTACCTATTAGGAGTAGAGAAGGCTCAGAACCATCGTAGGGATAGAAATAAGCAAATTCGCCTGTAAGTTTCTTTTTGTCGTTGGCCTGGACTAAAACTGGGGGTAATTCTTCGATGTTGCCTTCTAAATGAAACTCGTGTTGTTCATGAGTCAGAACCAAATCACCGGCCATGGTGGGTATGGTCGGTTGAGTGTCTGATTCTGGTAGATCGTCGTGCAAGCAACATGATGCCACTGATGTTGAGTGGGAAGATTTTAAAGTTTTTGTGGAAGTTTTAAGGTTGAAGGGAGATGTGGTGGTGGAGGTAGAGGTGAGGTTAATGGGAATTGTGTTTGTATTGGAAAAGGGTATAATGGAATCAATAATAAACTTGGCCGGAGCTAATGTTGATGTTGGTGTTGTGATTAAAATTATATCTGCTGATGTTGCTGCCTTTGTATATGCTGTTGTTTTTGTTGTCGCTGCTGCTGCTGCTACTGCTACTGTATTTGCTGTGGTTGATGTGGCTGCTATGGATGCTTTTGTGGTTGATGCGTTCATTGGGGGTGAGACACTTAATCACGTACTCAACCATGTTGAATTGCAGGTGCAAATTGTTGTGGGAATCACAGGTGCATAGTAGACGCCGTTGGCGTAAATCAAACCAGGTGGTCCGGCTTGGATCTGTATTGTTTGTGGTACCGTTGAGGCCTGAGCCGTTTGAGGAACCGTTTGCTGCTGCTGTGGTTGTTGTGATTGTTGTGGCGGCTGATGCTGTGATTGTTGTGATTGTTGCTGCTGGGCTTGATCAGCATTTGTAGCTGGCATGGCACAGCAAATAGTGGCTGTTTGTGGCGGCGTTTGTGGTACCTGTTGTAAGTAGATGGTGTGTGTATTGTGAGGTTGTTGCTGCTGCTGTTGCTGCTGCTGCGGGGTTTGACACGGCGTTGTATTCACCATAGTCATTGTGGTCGTATGTTGTTCAACCAAATGTTGATGTTGGTGCTGATACTGTTGCTGTTGGTGCTGCTGTTGTTGCTGCTGATGATGGTGATGCTGATGGTGCTGTTGTTGCTGATGGTGCTGCTGCTGTTGCTGTTCATGGACTTGCTTTTGCTGCTCCTTGTACAGCACTTGAGCGGCCAACGATTGTATTAACAGCAAAGTCTGCCGTCTCTCGTGGCCCATTAGGCACACTGTCGAATTCTCCACCACCTCACGTAAATGCATCAGGTACTGGTACTGCAAAGGTTCCTCATCGACACCCCAGAAGTGATTTCGCAAATAGGCTTCCAATTTCACCGTCTGCGTATTGATGTCTGGAAAATCAATGAAGAAACGCGAGCACATGTACCGCTCCAAAGTTTTGATGCGCTGATTGTCGACTGGCTTGTAGTTGCGCACCAGCAAATTGCAATATTTGAGCAAACCACCGCCTCGTATCTCCTCGGGTTGCCGCGTTGAGATCAATTTTTTTTGCAAGTGATACAAGGCCTCTTGAAAGTCGCCGTAGACGGACTCGCCAACGACAGTGGGATAAAAGTTCTCGGATATTGGCAAGGCTGCACAATCGTAGAATAGCAGCAACGAGTCGAGAACAATTTGGAAGGAATCAACAGAAAATTCAAATTGTCGCCGCATTGTATCGACAAATTTCAGTTCGACATTTTTGTGACCGGGCGAATTGCCCAATGATATAAGCGACCAACGATCGCCATCGTTATTGTTATTTACCTTGACCATTTTGCCAACGTATGCCTCCTTAAGCGCACACGGCATGATGCGACGCTTGGAAACACCTTCGGGCAATAGGTCGAGCAATGTGTTTAGTACCGCTGTTTTGACGCGGTCGAAATGACGTGGTGAGCTTAGCTCAATGGCATAAATTAAATCCAGATCATTATAAGGCTGATCCTCTGAAGCCAATACATGACTAGCTGCTCCGCCGTTCAAGCGTATATCCTTGACTATCACACCGGCGCCACCGGAACCCACATCGGCCTCCAGCTTGCGCCTTACCAAATTCACCAAGTCTTTTAGTGTCACCTCCAGTGTGGGAAAATTACCACGTCCATGTATGGCCACCTTTTCATCCATCACATTGTGCAGTTTGCGTACCTGTTCGAATGACAAAACAGCCAAACGTTGTGTACCACCCGTATCGACACTCTCTAGAGAGCCATGATCTGATGTGGAGGCTATCGAGGAGCCGGAACTAGGCGATGGTGGTGGGGTTTCGGTGCCACCGTCTGAGTGAAAACCATCGTCAATTTGATAAACGTCCATTCTGTTGGATCTTTGTTTGTGATATGACGAATCGGGTGCGTCTAGTGTCCCGCACTGTATTTGAAAAGAGAAAGAGAGAGGGAGAGAATATAATATTAGAAAAGTAAGTTAAGTGCTTAGGAATTGATTTAAAGTATAATTAATCTTAACTATTTTCAATAGAGTACTAAAAGTTTATTTATTTGTTTCTTTCTTTTTTTGCTGTGTTTTAAACAAATATTCTAAATTTACTTTCATTTGTCTTTATTTATCTTCTCTTTTTATTCTTTGGTTTTTAATTTACAGCCCACTATTAATTTATTTATTTATTTTATTTCAAAAAAGTATCTGTGGGTGTTAATTAAACATTATTGTTTTTTGAAAAATTATAAAACAGCACACCATTTCCAGTTGGCTGGCGAACTTTCAAAGTCAAACTATGTGTGTCAAAAATTTCATGTAAAATATTTACGATTATGTTTCGTTGTTTTAAAACAAATTATAATTTAGAATATGTAGTTCGTTTTCTTTTGAAACTTTTTTTTTTTTGAATTACATTTGAGAAATTATTAAATTATTTTAAAAGAGTTGCGATTTTTTTTTTAAACAAATGATGTTTTTTAAGCCCGATGAAACTTGAAATTAAAAAAAAAAATAAAAAAAATTATAATTATTTATATAAAAAAATATTTTATTTGAAATATCAATTCATGGTAACAACATTTCAAAAAATAATTTTTTGGCATATATATGCCCATATGGGCATGGGCTTCGCGGCTGTTCTTGACGAAGCGCGTTCCTGACGACCAATGTTAGCCCACTTTTCTAGCATTGCATTATACGAACAATGTTAGCCACCAATGCGTAAATTGCTGCGGACGTATTAGCATAAATCAGTGCATTCACGTAGCCCACAAGAGGTGGCAAATCGAATTACTTTGCAGGCAAGTGGGCAGGTCCATTGAACGAAATAAACAACATTTTAGTTTCAATAAGTCGATGAGTGTGGTTGCAGTTTAGCACGTAGCGCCATTCGTGAAACTACTTCTCGCCCGGATCAATATCATCCCAATTTTCAAACAAAAACTAACGATCACACTTGTGTGTAGCGCGATATCCGATTTCATTTTTGAAGAAAAAAAGTCCAATAATGCCACCAGTGCATATTTTTGGATGTAAAGGAGTATGTAGGTTTTGCTGTGAATTGATCTAAGTCCATATATGGCAATGTTTTTTTTTACAAAAGCGTTATGCCAAAAATAAGCCTCATCGCTGATCACAATTTTGTGTCTATAAGTTGCGCGAATCGATGATTGATTTTAAAGGCAAATTTCGCGCTGTTCAAGCGTTAATCGCATTCAGAATGATTCGCCAGAGTATGCTGATTATAAATGTGTAAAAGTAAGCGGAGTATGACAGTTCGTTTGACAGTTAACCCTTTTATTAGTTCACAGAACATTTTTTCCCCCAATTAAAGCATTAATCAAACATAAAAACGGTTTTAATTAAAAATTTAATCATATGAATTAAACGTTTAATCAAGTGAATTAAAAGTTTAATTGATAATATAAATTGAATATTAATATGCACCAGTAAACACTTTAATAGTAACAGTTAAAATTTTAATTCACTTGATTAAACGTTAAATTCACTTGATTAAATGTTTAATTAAAACAGATTTTATTTTTTATTAATGCTTTAATTGTGGAAAATTTTTTTCTGTGTTCTATCGGAATTAAAAACCTCCTTTACAACTTCACAATTATGAAATACAATTGGAAATAGTGTAGATTTTGTTGTTTAGAAGAAATAATTGTTAAAACTAAAATAAGAAAAAAACCCATATCGAGACAAATTTCAAGAATTGTATCGAACAAATCAACCAAGCACAACGAGTCACAAAATTTTTAATGAAAAAAAAAAAAAAAAAAAAAAAAAAAATAAAAGGAAATTGTAGACCATAAAAAAAACAAACAAAAACATTAAAAATACAAAAATAAATACGAATTGACATGAAAGACAGTATAAATAAAAAATAATAAGACAAAAAGAAAATACCAAAAAAGTACATACACAAATTCTTTAGAGCAAATGATATTTAATCGATTTACAGTCAGGTAAATAGTTAAAAGGAAAAATTCTATTGAATTTCCTTTACATATGGATGTGTACTGCTTGTCAAAATAAAAAGCTGTGACGTAGGCTGCATGCAATTTTTCAGCAATTTATTTTCAAGACGTCATCAAGAAAACAATTTATAAAGACAAAACCAAAATGTTCTCACCAAAATTGTAATCAGCTGTTTTCTTCAAAATACATATAGGCATTCACAAAGTGTTTTATTGTATTAAATTGGTTGTATTTGCTATAATTGTATTAATGCCATATTCATAAAATAATAGCGACTAAAACTAATACGACACAATCAGCCATGTCACAGAGTAAAATTCCGTTCGGAACCGAAGAAATCATATTCGTTTATTGATAGAAATTATATTTTGATAGATATTGGCCTTTAAGATACAGAAAGCTCCCATTCCGTTCATAAAAACAAAAATGATTTCATTCCGCAAAGATTTTTCGTAATTTTTTTGAACCACCAAAATACGTAATGATTTCCGTTTCTAAACGTAATTGTTCTCTGTGACAGAACACTTTGTGAATTGCCTAATAGATAGATTTAGTTTAAATATAAATACGAGTTTTTTTTTAAAGAAAAAACTCACTTTAAAAATATTTTCATAAACATTTTTGAGAATCAAAAAATGTTATTTAAAAAATTTCTCAACTTAAAAGAGAAGGGATTTACAAAATAACCCTTCCTTATTATTTCTACATACTCCAATGTATTAAGAATTTTATTAATTATTAACTGTAAATTTAAAAAAACTGATCGAATCTGTTAGACCGAATATTTTTAAGGAATTTTTTACTTGTACATATCGTTACCTTAATATAAAAAGGCCCCAACTCATTATTTTTGGAAATCCGTTTTTTTATTGATTATTGTAGAATGGTTGCTAATACACATTCTATTAAAATTTCAAGCAAATTAGATTAAAAATAAAGAAGTTATAAGCAGAATACAAAAAGCCCTAACTCATACACACATTTTTTCTAAAGAAAAAAAAGGCCTAACTCATACACACAATTTTTCGAAAGAAATACATATTATGTATTTCAATCTGAATTCCTCGTTTAATTTTAATAAAGATGTTTTTTGACAATGGTTGTGTAGCTATATTATTTCAGCTTTTATTAAGTTTTTTCCTTCTCCTGTAAAAAGTGTTTTTGATGAGTTGGGGCCTTTTTATATTAAGGTAACGATATGTATCTATGATTTCTTTCGACCATTAAAATGTATTTTAAATGGCAGGCCCGTAAAACGGTTTAAACCAAAAAATTACAAAATATAATTTCCAGGTTATTTTTTAGTACAATAAAATTACTGCTATCAGTCGCAATTGCTGCAGATATAACCAAAAATCGTAAATACTTTTCACTATATTATAGAACACTTGAATGAGCATTAATAGAATTAAAGATCCTCCCTGGACCATTATCAAATAAGCTCTATACATATGTATGCGATATCGTTGACAACGTTTCATATCCCTTGTAGTGTAAAGGAGCTCGAAACAGAACTTTTAAATGGGTTCAAAGAGAAAAAGTGATCTGTTTAGAGCCGTAACCAAACAAACAATTTTACTTGAATTTATTATCAATTAAACAATTACTCTTTAACGGACCTATATTTATTGCCCTTACTGTTCAATTATTCTAAACAACATAAAAACATATGTACGTTGTTTTAGTATGATACATAACACATTTCTACATTAAAACAAATTAAAAATTAATTTCAAATGGAAAAAATGGGGGGTTGTAGTAAAAAAATAAGCGTTTCAAAAACCAGGGGTGAAATGTTTTGTGATTGATAAATTAGTTATTATATTTTTGTAATTCTTTTAAAATTCTGAGACTTTACAGAAACTCTTTTGATTTCATTATAGAAACAATGAACGTTAGTTGGAATTTTAACTGCCTCCAGCGCTAGTTGGGAATACAAAATTTGTCATACGTGTGAAACTTTTTTAATATTCATCTTAGAGCCCATAATGTTTATATCGTTGAGTAATTCTCGATTAAGTAATGTCCGGCCAATTGTCCGTCTGTTGAAATCACGCCCACTCAAAGGAAAGAACATTATTGCCGTCAAATTGTTTCTAGTTCTCCTAAGCAGTTTGGTACTGTAATCCAGCATAATCAGTTCAGTAGGAAAAGAAGTATTAACCGAAAAGTGGAAAAAACTCCTGCAAAAATTTATATTTTTGTTACAAAAACCACAGAATGCACATATTCTCATTTAATATTGCACAAAATCGTTTTATATAACTGGAAATTCTACTAATAACTTTTGTGAAGATCGATTCATAATTCACCATAAAGTCCAACCTCAAAAAACCCTTTAGTACGTCTAATCATGCTATTGCAGTAAAATTTGACCTGTAATAGTTTCATAAGATTATTAACAAACTCCGCTAAATGTCGTAAATATCATTCCATTAATTACCCCAGACCCCATATTAAGTCCACTCTAGAAAATAATTTAAGTTCAACAAAAGTAAACAGATTTAGGTAAAATTTGGTCCAATTTAGCTTAATAGGGCTAGAAATAATACCCTTGGGTGCCCCGGTAGGCTAGTTGGTAGTGAGCTAGTCTATCAGTGCCGGGGTTGCGGATACGATTCCCGCCAGAAACTCTGGTCTCCTGCAGACAAGCGTAGAGCTTCGCTGGATTAGCATAGGAAATAAAAAAAAAATACATAATTTACCATAGGTCCCATATAAATCGACCTTTAGGAAAGCAATTTAAGAAGCATTAATTTCTAAAATAGAAATTTGGTCTAATTTTAGTTTATATTAAATACCAAAAATTACTCTACAGAATTTTGTGATAAACGATCCATAATCTACGATAGTTTCAATATAAAATTCCCTCCCGAAATCACTTCAATACACCTAATAATATTTTTTGAAACAAATATTTTATTTATGTAAATTAGGCAACAAAATATAATATAATAAAGTGGGGACAGTACCAGTGTTGCCACTTTGCGGGTAATTACCCGAATTCGGTATAATTTTTACTGTCGTGGGTAGAGCATGGGAAATTGGTTGCAGGTGTAGATCAGGTGTAATTTGAAAGTCTTTCGTTTTAAAACAAAAAATATTTAATTTCAGAAAAAATGTATACCACCATATAGTTTCTTTTGACGAAAATATTTCAACCGGTTTCAAATCCGAAGTTTATTGGAAAAAGGCATTATGACTAAAATATATTTTTCCAATATATTAATAAGGAATAAATTTCATATTTTTTTGTCACCTCCAAATTCTTTATTTGGGAGCATATTTAGCGCCCTTAACAGTTATAACACTGATTTAAGAAACAGACTATTGTCTGAAACCGTAAAGGATATTTCTTAAAGCCCAAAATACTTGAAATTGTAAAAATAAGTACAAAAAATAAATTTTATACAAAATGAGCAGGAACAATGTTCCTTCAATTGTCGCTGGTTTACCAGCATAAAGCAGTGACCGCGCGTCATAATCGAGAGGTGTCATATCGCACAAGCTTGGGGGCTAATTGGCACGTCTTTTTCGCAAAATCAACCTATTGGCCTCATTTTTGAAAAAATAAGGACCGTTGATGACACCAGCGTGCAAACTACACCAAAAGGTGAGTCTGTTGTAGTTTGATCTCACACCATATGCGGTAATTTTTTGTGCGCTATAAAAATCATAAAGTCGCCTTTTAGTAGCGCGAATAGATGACGGATTTATTAAGTTAATTTTCATAATTTGGTAGCGTTTTTATAAAATAAAACGTTAAAGTGTAATTTAAGTTAATCGGGTAAATTTTCTTCATCTCAAGTGTAGTTTTGAATTTTGCTGGTGGTAACACTGGACAGTAGTACCCATGTTTAGTAACTTTGGTAAGAGCTTCTCGCATCGAAAACATGTGAAACAAATTATTCCATCGTTTCTCGAAAAGTGAGAAAAAAGTATGTCTTTAATTTATGTCGAAAACTATCAAAAGAGATTACGTCGTTACGTTATAAATGTCATAATATTCCACTCGAAGTCGATGTGAATATGCAGACGTTGACAACGCCAGTAGCACATTTCGTTGGCGGCGGCCAAAATTGAATAAAATTGAAAAATTTTCAACGACGGCGGTGAAAATACAACCGTCGGTTGTTCTAAATAATGTAAAGAGTGACTTTGATAATTGTTTTTTCGAAAATTGCTTTAAACATTCATATATTTTTCAAAAATATTAGAAGCAAAATAATTAAACAATGAAAATTCTGACAAGAAAAAATACCTCTTCCCTGTTATTATTCATTGCATTTCAAGTATATGTTCTAGTGTTAAAATTTTTTCTCACCCCGTTTTTATGCGTGAGTTAATTTGACAGTTTGAAGCGGTAACTTTTTCACAAAAATTCTAAAGACTCTTTTTATGTAAATTGGCGAGAAATCGCCTTAAATTTTACAGACGCAATTGTGTGAGAAAAAGAGTTGTTTGTTTCAATTTATGGCATTTTTGTTTCATTTCACACATTTCAATCGAAAAGTTTCTCGACGCAGGAGTTATAGAACATGGGAACAGGTTTTAGATTACTTATTAGCTTCCCAGTAAAAAATGTGCTCCAAAAGGAGCAGGATTTATGTATGAATTCATACCTCAAATCGCTTTAAGCCTGCTGATACGATGCCTGATTTTTGTATGGGGTGTTCCCGGCTTGGAGGACTATTTTCTGCTGATAATAAGCGCTTCTTTTAACATAATAAAACATGCAAATAAAGCCCTCCTACAGTGCATTTTTAAGGGCTAACTATATTAACATATTCATTAATGTTTTGCTTTTACTGGTTTAAATGCCTTTTTTCAAGCATTTTCGTAAGCCATAATATATTTTTATTTTTTTCTCTTCAAAACCTTCTTCGTTGTCAGCACTAAAATAGCAGCTTTTTTGAATATTTTGTTCGTTATTATTTACTGCTGTATAAGAGCTCTCTTATTGAAGTGCTCAATTATGCGCTTTTTCTCTTAAATGTTTCAAAAAAAAAAAAAAAATAATTTATAAATCCCATATAAAGCCCACTTCTGAAATATTCCAACCCTCGGTGGAGGGTATTAGAGATTCAGCATAGCCGAATAAAACAGTCGTAACTGTTTATTTTAAAATTTATATATTTGTGTAAAAAATCACTCCCCGCGAGAACAAGGGATTTACGTGTTAAACTCCTTAAACAAAAGTGATTTAATGAAAGCGAGCAATCTGATAAAAATTTATTTAACTTACGCTCTCAGCTGACGTTACTCATACGTAAAGGTACCGAACACGTTAACAATGCGGTCGACTTCAATCGATGGTAGCTAATACGTAAACGCGTCATGTGGTGATGAAATGTGTTAAAAATAAAACAGAGAAAAACTTCTCTTAAAATTTAAATTTTGTTATTTGTACATTTTGTAAAAAAATATCAAAAGAAATTGTGTGTGAGTCGATTGAATGCTTAGGCCTAATAAGTCGGAGCAAGTTAAACTCTGTTTTTGGTTTATAATGACTTTAGACCAACATAAATATAAATCAGTAAACATATAAACCATCTTTAAACGCATAATATTGGCCGTTTAAACTACCAATGCAGACCATATGAATTTGACATAATTTATCGTATTGCTGCCATATGTTACTTTTTAAACTACATATAATACATGGGACACTGATTTACAACTGTTGAGTTTAAACTACAAAAAGTTTAGTTCAACTAAGCCAGCGTTTAAGCACTCACTGATTTATTAGCTATTACTCTGTTAATTAACATAAACAAACAAAGTTCTTCAACAGCTGATACGTAAAGTTTTACCAGGTTCGTCGACAACGCGACGTCACGTTTACGGAAGAGTACCTGTTTTTACATATATCGTCACCTAAAATTCAAAAGAGCGCAACAACAAAAAAAATAATCGAAAGTTTTTGAATGATTTTTGTTCGTTTTATGAAACTACATGTTCACGGATCCCTACGATAAAAAAAATGGTGACTTTATAAAAGAAATTCAAACGCCAAGAACACCTTGTTGTTATTGATTTTGTAAAGTTTTTTGCTCCGCAACGTATATGTTTACGTTAGAGAACCGAGGACATACATTTTGTCTACTTTAGTTACTGTTCGTTAACTGCGAAGGCATAATAATCTTACATGGTACTACGCGTAGTTTCACGATTATACCTATACTAAAAGTATTTATGGCCGCCGACTCCATACAGCTCCGACCAGTGTGCTACGGTAGATTACAGTTACTCAACTAAATCGATCCTTGTTTTTCTTTATATTTTGCAGAATAACTAATAGATTTGTACGACGTTTATTAAACAAAAATTCTCCTTAATAAAATCGCTTAAGCCATTTTATTTATTTCGCGCATAAATCAATTTCAATTAAAAACAAATTTAATCTGTAATAAATTTGTTGCATACATATTAGAAAAAAAAAACACAATACGGAAGAATAAATGCATTTAAATAAATATTCTATAAATAAAAGTATATAGAATATATATTCAGCATAATAAGCATAAATATTTTTGTTTAATAAGAAGAAAAATATTTTTCTTTGCTAAAAAGAAAAGAAAAATGTTTTAGAAAGAAAAAGAAAAACGAAAAAATTAGAAAGCAAAGTGCAATAAAATCTAAAAAAGAATGTATTTTTATATGCGTTTAAGAAATAAAAATCATATTCAGTAAATTGTTATTGTTAAGCGTGAAAATATCTAAAATAAAAATACAAAAAATACAGGAAAGCATAAACACTCCACTTTATTGAAAGATGACCGCCATAAAATACTAAAAAAATTATTAAACGGAAATTTTATATGAAAATATGCATCCTAAAAACTGCAGTTTTAAAAGTGCAAAAGATATTTCTTTTTTCAAAGATTTTCACTTGTTTAGAGTTGAGGCTTTATACATAACAATATTGATGCGTTTTTAACCTTTTAAAAACGCGTTGGCTTATTTACGTTTGAATAAACCTTGAGCTCTTTTGTTGCAAATAAGAAATAAACAAACACTCTTATTTAGTTTAACAATCTTAGTATAATTTAGTATTCTTATAGTCCACATTGATAACACATTTTATCCTACACAGAAAAAATAAAAATCGATTTCAATTAAGAAGTTTGTGATATTAATTAAAAAATTAATTAAATTTGCATCAGTTAACCAATTAATACTATGTATTAATTAAATATTTTTTGATATTAACAAAATTTTCTGCAGTTATGTTGCTAATTATAAGTAAACGTTTAATTCACTTGATTAAATTTTTAATTAAAACAGATTCTATTTTTGATTAATGGTTCTTGAAAAACAAAAAAAAAAAAAAAAAAAAAAAATTAAATTGGCGAGAATTGTGTCTGTGCACGGCTACGATCTTAACTTGATAATGGCTTAGCTTAAACTCCACTAACAGCACCGCACAGTGGGATGGCTTCACACATTTTTTTTTGTGTCACATATATATAAGAAGAAAGTTGGCACCGAGCATTATATTGACTTAATTAAGCATTTAATTTAGTTTTATCAAAATCGGCCACGCCCACTGCCCATACCATCGTAATCGATTTTTACCCATTTACACTTTTCTATCCAAGCAAAACTCTTCCAATTTGCTACATCACTTTCTAATATAAACAAAAGCGGTGTTTTGTCAACATCAGCCACGATTACCGCCCATACAATGGGTGATTCATCATGAGGTTTGATTCACAATATAAAAAAAAGACATATAAATTTGCAAGTGTACTTAAAATTTTTATTAGCGGTTGAGAGAACAATAGCGACTGGTACCTCGCGAATAACATGAACAATATTGGCTTCCATAGCGTCAATCATAGCTGGCTTATTCCTAAAGACCTTAGATTTTACATATCCGCAGAGAAAATAGTCCAAAGGTGTAATATCGCACGATCTAGATGGCCAATTTACTGTAGCCAAACGTGAAATTAAGTGCTTACCAAAATAATTTCTAAACAAGGTCACTGTTCAATTCTGACTGGGCTTCAATTCTTGAACAAGTTGAATTTTGTACGCTTTAAGGCCGAGATCCTTACGTAAAATATGCCAAGTTGCCGAATACGACAAGCCAAGCTGCGATTAGCCACGGTCTTCGCGTACACACTGAACTACAGCAGCTATATTCACTTCACTACGTGCTGGATGTGGTCTTACCTGTGGATTATCATCCACGAATGTAAACTGGGACTCAAATTTACGAATGCTGTTGGCAATAATGGTTGCAGTAGGTCGATTATTCGCACCGTAAGTTCATCGAATCGCACAAAAAACATTTTTCACAGAACGCTGATTTTCGTAATACTGCAGAAAAATTTGGAGACGCTGTTGTGGTGGAAGTCTTTCCATGATGACTTGCCAAACGATACTAAACAAAACTGACAAAGCAGTTTGATATGAGCATATTGAAAATCAAACCTCACGATGAATCACCCTTAATAAGCACATGTAAGCGCAATGCGTCCAAACTTGTCAACAATTTATTCATTATCTATCATTTCTAAAACTACACATGACAAAAAGTAGACTTTTCTGTGGAAATGCCCATATGCAACCTAAATATTATTTTTAATTAAAGGGAGGGTGCCGTATTTCAATAACAATGACATTTAAATTACTAAAGAGAAAAAATTATTTCTAAAATAATTTCAAACAACATAAAAAAAAAAAATAAATATTTGGTTGGTTTTTAAAGTTAACAAAAAAGAATGAAATAATTCCCGATTTCTATTTGTTTATATTGAACACATCAAATTTTTAAAGTAGAATGATGACGAAAACAATATCGGGTTATTCTGTTGGTGTTTGATAATTGTTATTTTTTCTTTTGAAGACAAGCACCGCAATTATAAAAGAAATTCCCAGGGAGTTTTTTTCCCTTCTCCCATTTATCCAATTTAAATTTAATTGTAAAAATGTGAAATGTAAGAAAACTCCCGGGGATTTTGTATTCATAATTGGTCTCAAGGAAAGGAATACAGAAACAGTGTGTATAAAAAGACGGACAATAAGTTAAAAGTTATTCCAAAATAAAAATTTGTCCGAAAGACAGCCGCCTATTTAGACTGTTTAGGCAATAGTTTAAACTGTAGACTAAAATTACCAAAATTAGGTAGTTTGTTTAAATATAAAATTTATTAAATCATTTAGTTTTATGCTGGAAATAATTGTAGGCAATTTTTACATCTGTTAGTCTTTAAATACATTAAACTATTATTTAAACAAGTGTTAATTGAGGTTTAATTATATAATTTTCCAATTAAGTCGAAAAGTAATTGTTAGATTTAAATTAAGATATAATTAAAGAGTTTTGCTGTCTAAGTTTAATTTAAAAACAACAAGAGTATTTAACTTTTATGTTTTAAAGTTTATTTTTCGGGTTCGTTAATTTATCGTTAGTTAAATTGATATTTAGTTTTTAAGGTTTTAGTCAACAGTTATATAATAGTACATTTGTAGGCCTTAAAATTTCATTTAATCATACCTATTGTAGGGTGTACTTATAAAAATTCATAAGAAATATAAGTTTTTTCTTAAATTTTTTTTCGCAAAATAACAATGACTAAATACAATGAATACATTAAACGTGTTAATAAACCACAGAAACCACTTCATAATTAACAGGGCCAATTTTTTGAACTCTATGTTTAATAAAATAAATTGTTCTATATTCTGCAGGACTTTTAGAAAAATACTTTATTGGGATATAATAGCAAATTTTGGGTTAATATTCTCACAATGCTATGACGTTTAGACACATTTTGCTTCATTACTAAAAGTAAATGAATATTTTTGTTATTTCAAAAATTTGAAAGAAATAATCACCCTCATTCCAGTTGTCAATATCGATACAAAACATTATTGTCTTGCGTTGTAAACCGCACATTATCTTCTTATTTGTCGCCATCATCGAAAATTTACGACTGCTGTCAACATTTGGTTTATATTCCACCAGAAAATTTGCCGGTGGTGTTGTATCGAGACGACTTCGAACTTTTCGTCGCCACTTTTGATAACGACTTGAGTTAATTTTTCCATTATTAGTAATAAAAATGGAAAAAATTAATGCTACAAAGCCCAATTTGATAAATTAGTGAAAGAGTTGCAGAAGAATCCCTCTCTTGCAGTGGAATTTCTTAGAGGCCGTTTTCTTCCAACTGATATTTAAGAGCAATGGAAAGAAATAGGAAAATATTAAATTATCTTGGCCCACCGATTAGATTAGGAGAAGGGTGGCAGAATGTAAGGAAATAATGGCCGAAAAAATTGCATTACAAAATTAAATTTTAGTAATAGTTTTGGTGAGAATTAAAGTTTAAAGTAAAGAAGAAAATTATTGCCAATAAGGTTGAATGTCGTGGAAAGGGTGGAGAGGAAGCTGTGGCAAAACTGCTGCAGGGAGCCGTTCAGGGAATCCAGTTAAAAAAAGGAATGTAATGAATTAGCGTAGGCAGACTTTATTTCACTTTCAATACTAGAAACACCTGAAAGAGTTGTGCCGTCTATGGAATTCAATGTAGAATCAACGACGCACAGTGGGTTCGATGGTACCCAAAGTGGTGATTAATTCATAGAAGCCGTAGTTTTAGAATATTGTATTTTTTTTATTGATGAGTTATTATTAGCACATAAATACGCAGCATTTTGGATAAAAAGTAAAAGAAAAAAAATTTTTTTAACCCGTTAAGCGGATTATTGTTTTTTTTTTTTTTTTTTGAAAAAAAAACAACTTAGTTCACTATTTATGCTGAAACTATGGAATGAAAAGCGATAAATTAATGAAAAAAAAAATTGGAAATTAAAGCATACTCAACGTGCTATTAAAAAATTCAAATAATAAATGTATTTCATGTATTTATATTAGTATAAATTAAATTTAAATTCCAATTTTTGGTTTTCACAAATTTTTATATATGTACAAATTTTTTCAAAAAAGTCGCAAAAGAGATTATATCATTTTTTAATAAAGAATAATTATAAATACATAAAAACACAGCTTTAAAAAAATTTAAAAAAAAACCCGTTTTTTTTCCAGAATTTTCGCTATAACTTTGGATTCAAAATAAATTTAAAGAATTACTGCCGTATTCATAAAAAATAAAAAAGATTTCAAACGTATTTTAAAACTAAATTTCCATACAAATTTTCCTCAAAATAGATTTCATATCCAATTTAGTTTTTTATGAATACGGCAGTAAGTTAATAATATGTATTCCTATTAGTATAAATGTGTATCCAGTTTTTGCTTTCACTTCATTCAGTATGTGTAAAAATTAATTTCAACAAATAAAACATTTAAAACTTTTTGGGAAATCTTTGTTTTCGAGAGTTTTTACACAAAAATAAAAATAAAAAAAGGATCGGGCATTGTCCTATACTTATCTAAAATCCATAAAACTAATTCCAACTATTACTAAAGTAATACTTGTGGCCCATTTAATGCGGAAATAATCCCAATTTTGGACATTTTTTTAAAAAAATTATTAAAAGTATTTACACATAATTTAAAAAAAAAAAATTTCTATAGACTTAAAACCTGATGTTGAAGGTTCCATCATAAAAGATTTACTTTTAAAAGATTTAACATTAAAAATAATCTCTTGAATTGTAAAAATGTCCAATTTTTTTTTACTTTTTTTTATAAACAGCAATAATTTTCTAACTTTGACCGCTCACTGAAAAGAAAGTAATCAACTAAGTTGATTGATTTTTACAGGTAGTGATGCAGAATTTTATCTACTTTTACCCCATACCTAAATTTATTATAAAAACTTTAATTCTAAATTTCAATTAATCTCCACTTTCATACCATTATAACCCAATGTGCGACATCCAAAGTGAAAAATCTCCGAAGAGGAGTACAATTAAAAAAAAAAAAAAAAAAAATATTAATCCGAAACAAAATAACAGCCATAAGTCCTTAAGACATGGGGTCATGCTACAGAAACATAGTACAGCAAAACTGTTTGGGGACATATCTATTTCACTAGGATCGGTAAAACGCAGCCTCCGAGAATTTGATATATTAAAAATTTTTAATTTCTGTCTCAAAAGTTTTCGCTCTAATATGAGACATAATTTTTTCTTATTGTTTCATTACCACTCGTATCAAAACTTATCTCATAAATGAAACAACAAATTTACACATTTTCATTCTAAAATAACAAACAAAACGCGTCAGCTGATATTAAAACCATTAGAGATGTATATTTGCTATATTTATGTAGCCGACAAACAATCAACGTCGTCGCAGTGTTGTTATGTAATACTAAGTTGTTATTGAGTTGGTTTTAATGTTAAAACAAAAATGTGTTGAGACTAAAATGACAGCAGTGTTGACGACGACAATTGGAATACGGGGTATTCTCCGGCCTTATTGTGTAAGAACGCAAATTGTTATTACTTAAATCTTTTACAAAAACGACTCACTCGTTTACGACAATGTCTTACACAGTACGGCCGATTTTATATTATCAGTCGATCAGACATGTTCTGAAAATCGAGTTTGTATAAGATTGAACTTGAATAAATTTTTAAAACGAGCCCGTTTTATAAATGCGTAAAAATTTTGCCTTTTATATACTTTATGCTTTGAGTACCACTTATCTTTAACAAAACTATTTTGAAAATCAGAATAAACTACGGTCACTTAAAAAATAAGGACATTGAAACTCTCCATCAATTCCAATATTACTCGATTTCGATATCCAGGACATGGCTGTTTTATTGCTAAAATTACATTGGTAAGTTTTTCATTACAGTTCTTAAGAGGCGTATTAAAGAGCGGATCCCTCTTTCAGTTCAGGGGGCCTCAAAGTGAAAATTTAGTCGGAGCTGCATATAAACCCAATTTATGATTTAGGAATGACAGTTCTTCAAAAGTCTATGACCACCACTCCCCCTTGACCCCGTAATCATATTTTTTATCTTTTAAATTCTTTATTAATTTGTTTGTGGAAAAACTAGCCCTGATAATTACTAAACACAAAAAAATATTAAAAAAAAACCTTATAAAACACATAATTTGTTAATTATTTTTTTTTTACTTAACATTATTATTTGTTATTGTTAAACAAAATAAAGCGAAAAATAAAATACCAAAAAAATTTTCTAAAAAATATTTCAAATTAAAATTGAAAAAAAAACTAACAACAACTAAACATCGTCTACACAGAACAACAGCCATACACATATTATTACAAAAGAAACAGCAACAATTTAATGATGAAATAATGACAATAATAATAATAAATTGTTACTCAGTATGCAGAAAAATAGACAGCCAGATCGACAGACAAACTGTTAGTCAAACACGCACATTTTTCTTATACCGATTTTTTTTTACTAGACTTTTTCAATTATTGTGATTTTTTGTTTTCAAAAATACGTGTTTTACGACAAAAAAAACCACATATACAAATAATTACCGTCTGTCATACAGAAGGACGGACTGGGTGACAAAGTATAGAATGTTTTCTTTTTTTTTTACAAATTTATAAACAACCTTTGAATTTTTGTTTTTACAGAGAAATTTATTTCTAGCGCATTTTTAAATTGAATGTTTTTTTTTGTTTGTAAAATTTTTATTTTATTTAGTGGCGGAAAATTTTTATGGGCAAAAGCACATTTCCTGAACGGTTTGTTTCTGGCTCAGTTTCGTGAAAAATACGAGTATTTTACATTTTTTGGGCTATAATTTTAATTAGTTTTTTTTTTTTTTGGTTTATAATTATTTTTTATAGTCTTGTTATTGTCCTTATTAAAATTTAAGAAAATTGTTTTAGTATTTTCTGAAATAAATGTAACGGTTTCAGTCTGGGCGACTTAACCCTGCAACAGTATTCATATTTTATTTTGGTGTCCCTTTGAAAACTCGTATACGTTCAGACGTTACGTTTTTTTTGTTGCAAGAAACAAGCTACATAATGCCAGGAACAGAATTGGGTCGCACGCTGTAAGCACGTAGGACGTAAGGCCGTAAATTAAAAAAAAAAAAAATGTTATTTTTACCCGTAATTCCGTCGTAAATTTTCTTTGCTTAGAGAATAAAATTGGCAAAATCTAAAATTATTAAACATGTACATACATGGTATGCATGTATGTTGTTAGTGGTTCCTCGTTTTATTTTGTTTTAAA
The DNA here is from genome assembly GCA_943735925.1 of Pollenia amentaria. Classification (NCBI taxonomy): domain Eukaryota; kingdom Metazoa; phylum Arthropoda; class Insecta; order Diptera; family Polleniidae; genus Pollenia; species Pollenia amentaria. The sequence continues at coordinate 171,550,267 of OX031010.1, read as the reverse complement.
ATATTCAATTTGAAAACACAAAAATAATTATATAAATTTAAAATGTTTTTATTTTGCTTTTTCTATGACAATACGGTCGGAACCGGCGTATAAAATAGAATTATATCTTTGCCGATTTACGACGTACATATATACGCTTTTACGTTTGTGCCGGCTTTTGTGTGCCCTTGTATCAATTATTAAATGTTTTCATTTGACAACGTATTCAACGTATAGTACCGTCATACGCTACTACGTTATTGCAATGCAATTGTATTCCTACGGTAGATTTTAAAAATTTGTACGAAACATTTTATAGAGGAACATCAAATTATTGCTTGATTTTACATTTCGTGCTAAATTCCATCGTCCAGATCTTCTGTTTCATAAAATATTTCTGTGCGACATGTCGCATGGTGGGCATCAGGTAAAATAAATATTATACATACGAGGGCAGATCAATAAGTCCGTGACTTTTTGAATGAAACACAGTTTTTTTTACAAAAAAAAAAAAAAAAAAAAAAATTAGTTTTAAATCTTTTCTTGGTTTGATTGTCGTTTTTTTTTCTCAAAAAATAATGTTTAATGAGCACTCGAAATTCACTTTTTTCCATTTTTAAAAAAATCCACTAGGTTGTATGTTTTGAATAGCTGTTAAACGCAAAGTAAATGACGGAGATTGCTCAAGACTTGACAGTAGTCTACTAACAGGTGATACTTGATGGGAACAGTGTTGCATTTCATATAACTACGTGGGAAGTTCGAAAAGTTACGGACTTATTGATCCGCCCTCGTATAAATTTCATTAAACAACTGATGTTATAAAAATTATTTCTTGTTTTTTTTTTCAACCAGAATTTTATGTTACATGAATGACTGCTTCCACTACATATTACGTGAAGTGAATGCGCCTTTAGAAAACCCTAATTTTTTGGGAAAAATAGAAATTATTTGTGAGTAAAAAATTAATTACAAACAGCGTTACCGCAGTGATACTCAAGTATCTATTTGACCCTTTTTTGACGGTCTTGATACAATTTATGACCCTTTTTTTATATTACCCTTTTGTATAATTTCCAATTTTTTGGGGACACCTTTTTGACCCTTTTTGAAAATAGCACTCACATATGGTTTTTTGTCAAAACTGTGGAACAGTAATGCTTCAGCTAAACAAGTGTTTTCGAAATTAGCATTGCTTAAATAGTCTGAAAGTAGAAACTTACAATTTCACGCTTTTCCCACTAATTTTTTTAAGCGGAGATGGAGGAATGGATTTCAAGTGAAGATTTTATAACAAAATTTTTTTTGTTCTTTAAAAATTCATAAAAAATAAACATGCAAGAAAAATCCCAGTTTTCGTCTAAAAACGTTTAGTTAAACATATTTTGAGTAAAATGCGCTTTATTTCATTGCAGTCGGTACGTAATTTTTGATTTGTTTCAGAATTTACTGAGAAAACTAAATTGATAAAAATCGCGATTTCCATAAAAAAAACATTTTTTAATGCTGGAACTTTATATTGTGAACAAAATCAAAGGTTGTGCACCAATTGCAATGAAATAAAGCGCATTTCATTGGAAATATGTTTAACTTAATGTTTTTAGATGAAAACTGTAATTTTTCTCATATTTTTATTTTTTATGAATTTTAAAAGAACAAAAATTTATTTTCTTTTAAATTGGTTTTTTTTCAAAGCTTCACCGAAATCTCTGAAACTACTGGGCAAATTTAAAAACAATGTAAGCACGGCTTAAACATAATATTGTTGCCGAGTTTCCGATTTTTTTTAACTGAATGTGTGAAACTTTTTCTAGTTATTCCAATATATGTAGTGAAAGTGCCTTAATTTTGGACATAACATTATATCTCTAAAAGTCGAGGCTGATAGAGAAAAAATTGCAAATCTAAATCAGCGACCTTAAATAATAAAAATTTGCAATAAAGTTCCAGGCCGCACGAAAAAGGTTCAATTTTGTTCCCTTGTGTTATCACACTTGTGCCGTTTGAGAAAAGGTTAGATTTTAAGTCATAATCCCTTTAAAATCAAACCTCCGTGTTTGTTGGGTAATGAGCACCTCAAAATTTGAAATGCTTGTCTTTTTTGTTTGAAAATTTGTTTATAAACTTTCTTCGGTAAATAATTATTTGCCATAGTCTAATAAAGATCACTAAAGAAATAAATTAGTTTAGAAATCTCTAGGATAAAAATTGTTAATGAACAACAATGCAAATTAAGTTGTTAATTAACTTCACTTCAATTCTATCACGTCTGTGTTGGAAAAAACTCATTTATAACAAAAAATTGATAAGAAAATTTTAACTTTTTGACTTTTCTGTACAAAATCACTTGCAATACTACCAATATCTTTCCTCCAGACACTTATTTATCAGTTGAATGACAATAAAATTAGTTACCAAGCAAAGCACGTGTTTCGTTTCAATCAAAGACAAAGAAAAAAAAAAATTGCATCATTTTAAGAAATTAGAAAATTTCAAGGTCAATTAATTTATATGTTTCGATTCTCCCTCCAAACACACACACACATTTTCTACATTAGAGAAATTGTAAAATTAATAAATTTTATAAAAGAAATAAAAAAATATTTGAAAGCCGGTTTTAGCTTTTTGAAAATGTTTGTATATATTTTTTTAAAACGTCTGTTTAACTTTTAACGATTATTGACTGAAAAAGGTTTACAACAAACTTTTTTCATAAATTGAAATGTAAATTTTATTTATGTTGTTCGAAAAGTTCAAAACAAATTTTTTAATTGATTTTTAATACAATTTTAATGGGCTATAAAAAAAGTTGAAAACTTATAAAGCAAAAAAGAAATATTACTGAGCTTAACAATAGTTGGGTAAATAAATCTGAATTTTATCGGATTTAAGAATTTGAAATTTAAATTTTTTTAATGATAGACAAGCTGGTGACACGTCTGTGTTAGGGAGAGCAACATATATTTTACCTTATATTTTTTTTCTACTAATTACTCTAAGAAATAGCCCACAAATATTAAGAAGTTATTTACAAACCTTAATAATACAAACATTCGGTATTAGCTTAAGTTTATTGAGAGCAAAAACTTAGCATTTTGATAAGAAATAGTTTTATTAAGGCTTAATTAAATAATTTATTAATTTATACAACAAAATTTGTAAAAATTTAGGCCAATTAAGGCACATTTTAATTTAATACATACTGACCCTAAACTATGCTTTAGATGACAATGCTTTTATGTTTTGGTATATATACAATGTTGCCTAACCTTGCAATGTTTACAGAAATATGTACGCATTTCTAAAAACTTATGATTTTTTTAATGTTGAAAATTGTTTTAAATTTGGATTTTCAGTGGGTAAAAACATTTTCGAAAAGTCAATAGTAACCATTTCCGTAGTTTTTGAATTGCGGTAAAGTTAAAGTTTTCAAAAATTAATTTTTGTTTCGGCTTTTTAAAAACTAAGATCCCAGAATATTCCAATTTAATTTAACGCCTTACTTTACAGCCATATTTATTACTTTACAACATTCAGTCTATGACCTTTAAGTTGCCAGGACTTTATGGTGCCCTTAGTATTAGACCAAACTCTAATCAGCTTCGATATTTTAGCGATCGGTACATTTTAAGCTTTAGATAGGCTTGAATCTATATCCCCCAAAGACTGCGATGCCAAGATTTTGATATACCTTTAAAAAATAAAACGTCATACTTTTGTAATAAAATAAAGTATACCTACCCATTACACCAAACATTACCTAAAGCCTAGTACTCTGTTCAACACGTGAAATGCTGTCAAAACCCATATGAAAAAAACTTGTGCGGAATTTCTATGAAAAAATGTTGATAGAGTTGTACTCTGTTTAATTTGTGAAAAAGTTGGGAAATGTTTCTGGCAACATTTTTTTACAACTGCGAAATAATATAAGATGCACTTATTTCACGTGGAATTTTAAGCAAATGAAAAAATTTTAAACTAAATATTAAAATGAGAACTCCAAAATATAAATAACACAACCGGTAACAGTTTTTCATCAATATTTACTTTAATTTTTACTTAATTTTTTATTTAACAAAATACTTTTTAGTAAAATAAATGTGGGTTTTGTTTACATATGCAAAACAATGTCGCATACTTTGAAGGATTAAAAACGTCAAATGTTGCAAACTCTCGAGATAGGTAACATTGATACATGTCAAATTTTTCGGAAGAAATAATAGATGTTGCTAAATATTTTTCACAAATTTGAACAGAGTACTAGGCTTAAGGTATTATGATACTTGTTTTTTTTTGTATTGGATTTTTTCAGGATTGATTGAATGAAACAACAAATGTGTGAAAGAACTAGAAATACAATATGTAAACAAACCAAGCAATGTAAACAAAACGAATAATATTACCCACTTTTTGTTTCCACAAAAACTCGTCAAAAAAAAGATAAAAATCGCAAAAAAAAATAAGTAAATACATTATTCTGGAAACGTAAATTTTAAGTTAAAAATTTTTTATTTTTATTTTGACAGTCTTAGGAAATTTAACGATAACACACGTATATTTGTTTGACATTTTTTATGATATGATCATACTCTTAACACTTGGTTAGTTTTCCAAAGCAAATATATTTGCACTGTTCTCCCATATAGAAAAAATACAACAAATAGAAAGTGCCATAACACCTTTAGGCTGGGGTTTTGAGATCTCAGTTAAACAAGGTTTAGTTAATCTGAAAGCAGATTTGTGCCGCCATTATCAAGTTTGTATACAAAATCTTGACGGAACAGTTAAGTTTTGCTAAAAATTTCAGAGTTAGTTAAACTAAGTTTAAACTTAATCCATACCTCAAAAGTACGTCCTTAGTAAGCAAGACTGTGGGTCAAACCCGTGCTAAAGCGATATGCTTTCGACAACAACCCAAAATGGTGCTTTTTGAAAAAAAAATCCTTATAATCTGGTGCAATAGTGTGTTAGAGAAGCGGAATAGATATATGTGCAATTCCATGTCAAATCGACCAAGAGTGGGACCCGACCCCCTTCGATTTGAATGAAATTTGGTGTGAAGGTTCCTTTCATCCTATAAGGAACATATATTAACGAAAAAAAACTTTTTTGCAAAAGTTACGTCATAATATACAAAACTCATTTAATTTTTTGGTGACGTAACGTGACAAAAAGTTTAATTTTCTTTGAAGGTGCTCACATTGAGCTCCAACAAAAAATGCAACAAATAAACATAAAAAACTGTTTCAATGTCGTTACTTTTTTTTAACACCTTAAATCAAACAAATCAGATTTAAAAAATACTTATTTCAATATTAAAATTTTATTTTAGTATTATTTTTTACAGGTTGCAGAAGAAAAAAAAATCATATCTTAAAAAAAAAACACCTCCTTCAAAATTTCAGGATTTTTAAAGAACAGTTTGAGGAATAACATAAAAAAATCAGCCAAAAAAAAAAATAGGGTTTTGACTTTGTCCATTTTTAAAATTTATTATTTTGTAGATATCACAATTTTTAAAAATTTTTTGTTTGTAGCCCCAAGTATTCAAATCATCTTCGTATGTGCAGTAGTTTTTGAGATATTGAAAATTTTGTTTACATTCTCTGAACAATGTTGCATACTTTGAACGTTTAAAATCGTCAAAATTTGCAAACTCGCGAAATAGGTAACATTGATACATTTCAAATTTTTGCTATGAAATAATAGATGCTGCTGAACATTTTTCACAAATTGGAACTGAGTACTCGGCTTAAAGTTCATATTGTCTTCAAAACATTTTCAGCTCTTTAAATTTACACCCATAAAATTTATATTTATTAAATAAAAATTATTGAAAAATTTTTCTAAATTAAATGACATCATAAAACTTTTTTAAAAATATGCAATATTTGTATAGGGCATTTTTGGAAAACAGAATTGCCATGTCCTATCTGAGGAAGGACTAAGACCAATCTTTCTTTATAGCCAGGAATTGGATTGGTTAAAGGTTGCTTTTATGCCTATGGAGTAATCTAGCTCTAACCCTGGTCACTGGCTGCGGAGTTTTACAAATGGGCCGCTCTAAGGACACAGGTGAGCCGTCCTCGTATCGGATGCCTATTAAAGCTAACCTTACAATATTTTGATATTATTTATTTCTTTTCTTTCATTAAACAAATTAAGAGAAAAAAGAAGTATTTTTAATTTGGAATTTAAGTCTTCAACATTTTGTTGGACTTTAAAAAAAAACTGTTTTAATTAAAAAATTCCTAACGGGTTTTTTCTGTCTAAAACTGGCAGTATTTTTTTTTTATTTCTAATAAATTTTTTTTTAATTATTTGAACAAAATTTTTATAATCAATTTCTTGGTTAATTATTTATAACGCTTAATTTAATACCGTTGACTACCAAACTTTTGATAATAAAAAAATTGTTATAAAAATATATAAATTTCAAAGATTTTATAAAAATTAAGTTTTTTTTTGGATTTTGAAATATTATTTTTATAAAAAAAAAACCCACCTTCAACTGGTTTTAATTTAATTGTACTACAGCGTTTATAATAAATGACTTCAAACAATTGAAGTATAATGCTGATTATTCGCATTGAAATAAAATGTAGACAAAAATTAATTAACAAATCACTTGTATAACAAAAAAAAAGAAAAAAAATTTAAAAAAAATATAATATTGCATGTCACAAAATAAATAAAAAAAAATTTCAAATGTAATGAAATCTCGTGTTAAACAGTTTGAAATTGAAAACAAAAATAATCAAAATGAATCATTTTCATCAAAAAAAAAATATTTGAAATGAATAGCGAAGTTAAATTAAAACAAGTAAGATTGTACCCTGTTTGAGACATGGCAAAAAAAAAAAAAAAAAAAAAAAAAAAAAAAAAAAAAAAAAAGTGATGTTATGAAATTACAATTCATATAATAGTCCTTTATGCCAAATATTATCTAAATATCTACAGTAGGCCACATCCAAAATTGAACACTTTAATCATTATCATAAACTTTGTGTTAATAATAACACTGTGCTAGCTGACAAGCGCGCACCTGACGCTTGAATCCAATGGTGCTTACCTATTTTTATGGTTAGCTTTTGTTTTCGAGATATACCGCTATTTCAAAAATGGAGTGTGGCACAACATATATTAGCATAACTCAAAAACAGTTAAGTTGATTGAATTAACTTTGCAGCTTCGTTTTTTTAAACGTCTAGAAAAATTAAAAGAATAGCTTCATTTTCCAATTTTTTATTATTTTTGAAGAAACAAAAATTTCGAAATTTTGTTAAAAAAAATTTTTTTGTCAAAAAAAAAATATATGTTTCTTAAACGACAGCGGAGATTAGAAAAAAGTTAAGCCTTTCTTAAAGGTAATTTTATTCAGGAATTTCGGTTTTCTTAGCATATTCAATAAACTAAATCATTTTTGAGTTACGCGAATATATGTTGTGCCACCACCTCCATTTTCGAAATAACGTTCAATTTTGAGTGTGGCTCACTGTACATCGTTATGAAGCTTTTTCGTCTTTAAGTCTGTCTAAGGATGCCGTTTAAATGGGTCAATTCTGGAACTCCTACCAGCACTACAAGCTGCCATGACATTGTTGCTATCGCAAAAATAATTGTCGCCAAAGTATATATCAATGCCAGTATTTATAATGAAGTTATGGATTTGAAAGCTAACGATTTCAAAAATATTTGGTAAGATGCTTCAGATTGCAATGAAAAGTGTTTGGACCAAATTAATTAGATGGTTAATGGGCACAAAGATTCTATAACGGAAGAAGTTCGAAAAGGGGCTATTGAAAATTATGGACTAATTTTCACCATTATCAACAGGCTTGTTCCTTATAACATTACAAATTTATATACCGAGTTCTATCAAATTGTCTCCTAAATTGCGGCCTTGTATAGACTGGACGGATATTGTTAGATCGTTTCAAAAAGTGATCCTGAGTTGATTGCTACACAAAATGATTGGTCGATGACCAACATTTTTAATCAGCACCAACGTCTTATACCCTCTCCACTATTGTGATGGAGGTATAATTAATCCTAAATGAAAAGAAGAATGCTGGAAAATTACTGATTCCTTCCCCTCTTCACGAAGCTCTCTCCGATTGTGCCATTTACTTAAAATATAATTTACATAACTACAGTTTCCAAAATTAAGCATCTAACATTCAAACCAAACATATCAATATTTAAATAATTTTTCTAAATTAAAAGATTTTGTTTGTTGTGCTTAATTCCCTTTTTTTGCATAATTGATAAAAATACTGAAATTTATTGTTGGAGGATAAGCTGTTCCTATGCGCGTTTTACTGGTTGCTTAGGCCAGATCATCAGGGAACGTTCTCCTAAATAATTTTAGAAAAGCCAAAGCTATCAGCAAACAAGACTACAGAGGGAATGAGAATTACCTACAAACACTCAAAAAGTCTTTTTTGCAACGATATCAAAGCTTAAACAAAATACCAACAATAAAACAGTGAGTTTATCTTTTCTTACGTTCAAAAAAGGGAACTAAGCACAACAAACAAAATCTTTTAATAAATAATTGTATTCCCAAAAACAATTTTTATAAATTGTTAAGACTGAAATAAAAGCAGTTTTACAATCACAGAAAAAAATTAATAATTTTCTCCAATTACCAAATTCATAATATCAAGCAAACAATTTGCTGATTTTGCACGTATTACTAAAATGATTATATTGATTACTAAAAATTGTAAGATTGTGAATATTTTTTTTTTCAATAAATGATATTTTTAATTTTAATTAAAAAAATGATCAAAAGATTTTGCCATTTCAAGCAATGTGTTAATTAATTTAATAAAATAATGACAATTCCCAACAACAATTCTACATGTTTAAATTATTTTATTTTAAACGAAAAAATCAATTAAGATTTTTTGTTATTTAATTAGAAATGTATTTCAAAACAACTAAAATCAAACTTATATTTTTAATTTTTTTTTAACTAAAAAAATAATTGATTCAATTATCACATTAATTAAATTGAAATACTTTTAAAACAATTTTTAAATTGATAACAAACTACAGATAATTTTTTTCTGTGTACCGCTGTTTAGTGTTGACTCAAAATATTGCATTCTAGGCACAGACTCGATTATTTAAAACAAGTAAATTCAGTTCTCCGATTAAAGTTTGTTCATTTTTCAGCAAATAGTATTAGATGCATGTGTAACATAGTGAAAAAAAAACTATTGCCTACATTAAGGATACAAACAATGTTACCGTATTTTTAAACTTTTTCGTTATTCCATGTCACTTTTTTAAATAAATTGTCTTACCTAAATTTAAAATATAAATGTCTTTATCGAAATTCTTCTCATTCTTAATTACACAACAAACAGTAAAAACGAAATGTTAATACGGAAAACGTGCAACAAACTGAATAAAGATCATATAAAATCAATTAAGTTATTAATAAACATTAAATATTTGCTGTTTATTGTTTATTATTTTTAATGCATATATCTTTTATTTATTTAATAATAGCCTTGATAAATAAACATATTGGTATTAATTTTTTGTGTTTTTTTTTTCTTTTTTTTTAAATCTTCATTCAGCTTCCGTCTCTTTTTCTTTGCTTTTTTATGATAAATTATTTTTTCAAAATACCAAAAAATTTTTTATGGCAAAATTTTATAAAAAAAAAAAAAAACAACAATGTGTGTTTGTTTTATTATAACATTTAACACACCTGTACAGTATGAAATGACGATGATGGTGCAAGAGTATTTTAAAGTAAAATATAAATAATAAAAATATGGGAAAAAAAAATTTTTGAAAAATGACTAAGAAATTGTTATATTTAAATAATATGCGTTCATAAATTGGTGTTATAAACGAATATATTTATAAATATTTTAAATAAATATGTTTTTTATTAACTCTAAGCGAAAATTAATTTGTCAAACAAAATACTAACTTTTAGAAAGGCGAAGTTAGGGATAGACAGTAGAATTTTTAAAATTTAGATTTGCATAAAAATAGATATTTTGTTAAAAAAAACTACAATTTATAATAAAATGGTAATTTATTAAGACAACCTAATCCCGCAATTTAAAAATACAAGGGCCGCATTTTTAAAAATGTAAAAATAAACATGTGAGCTGAAGAACACATTTATAAGGCGCAGAACAGAAGGTAAAACCAAAGAATATTAATGATTTATATTCTTTGTTAAAACGCAACTGCAACGAAACTGCAACTCCTAGTTATTTTTGAGTTCATGCCATAGAATCTTTAGAGAGACCGTACATGACGCGACCAATTTGAAACCCGTATCAAACCCATCGTTATTGGAAATCAGTGGCATTGAAAACGACGTAGAGGAAACCCGTGTTTGCGTTTCATCTGTTCTCAAAGAAAGGGGAATGTAAGAAAATATAAACTCACTGTATATTGTTGGTATATTGTCCAAGCTTTGATATTGTTGCAAATAAGACTTGAGACTTTGTAATTCTCATTCGTTTTTCATTTTTATTTGTATAATATCTTTAGTATTTTTAAAGTCTTTGCAAAAAGTTTTTTTGATGATCTGGCCTAAGCAACCAGTGACATGCGCATAGAAACGAGCTTTGCCTCAACAATAAATTTCAGTGTATTTATAAAAAATAAAAATTGGGAATTCTTAATAAAACCGAAATGATTGTGTTAATTTGCTCAAATTGTGGTACAATTTAGGTGTCGGAGTGTGTGGCAAACCATCGAAACTCTAGCCGGATTCTGTTTTTCTCGCATCGTAAAATGTTTCGCACGAAACGAGTGAATTGCAATAAACAGTGAAAAATGAAACAAAAAGTAGGTTTTCTCATCTTTTTATTATCTTTTATTTAAATAATTTTCCAGCGAATATTGGAAGGATGTGAGAAAAAGCGTTTCTGTAATAATTTTTTCCAAAAAGTTTCTTACAAGAACTATCAAAATAAGTCACATAAAAAATTGGTGCGAAAAAAAAACTAATTTTAAAAAATAGAGATATTTTAAATAAAAAAAAGTGTTTGTAAACTATTTTTTAATTTAAATAAAGAATTTAAATGAGAAATGTATAATTAAAATGATGCAAATAAAGAAAAAACAATTGTTATATTTTGATACATTAATTTTTTTTTTTGGCTTCAATTTGTTTTGGTTTTATAATTAATTTATTTCGTTGAAGTTTCGCCTACATTTCACACTAAATTAATGGAAATATTCCAGTAAAAACAGAATAAGTAATTTTTCACATTCAAATACAGAAACACTTTTTCTCATAAATCGAGAAGCGATGGAATTTTTATTCCACACTTCATGTGAAAAATTGTACGATGCGAGACATACAAACACGAGCTACTGGATTCAAACCAATAATTACAAAAGGGCTTCGTTTAATTTGTGTTTCACGGTCTGTTCTGGGCCAAAGAGTTTCTAACTTCCAGTTTTTGTAGTGTAGTAATTTAAAAATGTTCTTCATATAACAAACCAGAAATGGACACATTCTCCATTTCTTGTCACAAGTTCTAAATTTTGCCTTTTTGTGTTCTCCTGGTTTATCTTAAAATAACAAGAACAGCAAACAAATATTTTTCCCTCTGGAGTTGCTTAATTATTATTTCTACACACAGAAAAAATTCTGGTAATTTTTTTTTCAATTAAAAAAATCTATGTCCACACCAGTCAGACGTTAACACCATTAATCAAAAATAAAATAAATTTTAATAAAAAATTTAATCAAGAGAATTAAACGTTTTCTTATATTTTCAACATTTTTGCCATTTACGAATATGGATCGTTTAACAGAAGAATGTGTAAAACTAATGAAAACTTACTTCAAAAGTGGTGGTCCGAACGTGGCCACTTTTCGAGTATAACGTTGTGATTAAGATCGTCATAATCGACCTACTGTGCAAAAAATTGGCAAGGTTACAAAGAAATTTAAAGCGACTAGAAGCGTTACAGATATGATCAGGCCTAGACATCATCGCAATGTGCGCTCTGCTGAACATATCGCCAAAAATATCAAAAAAACCGTTGCCGCCAATTCAGAAGTCAATGGCCGTTTGAAAAACGACTTTTTTTGGAATGCAATTGAAGATTATTAACTAGACAATATTTGGTTTCAGTAAGACGATGCCACGAGCCACACAACACGATAGATTTTGGATTTATTGCTTGAGAAGTTTCCAAAACGCATATTTTTTTTCGTCCTATGCTTATCCCGCGAAATTCTACGCTTGTATTCAGGAATGCAACCAGAGCCACTGGCGGGAATCGAACCCGCAACCGCGGCGCTAATAGACTAGCTCACTACCAACTAGCCTACCGGGGCATTTCGAGTTTTGGCGCCGTCAACTGGCCTCCAAGATCATGCGATTTGACGCCGTTACTTTTTTTGTGGGACTACGTCAAAGACCGTGTCAACGCGGTTAATCCTCTAACGTTGATGCAATTGAAAAGCAACATTCGTCAAGTTATCGCCTAGATACCGCCCGAAATATGGGAAAATGTGATAGAAAACTACCGTAAAAGGATCGACTGCTGCAACCAATTTAGACAGGGTCATTAAAATGGCATTGTACTTCGTACGTGATGGCAATGTCCAAGCATTAAAATGAAAAAAAAATTAATCGAATTTCACCTTATTTGGCCATTTTTCTACTTGTTTAGCCATACAATTTTTTTTCCGTTTTTTCTCAGAAAATAATAATTTTTATTTTTTTATAAAAATTTATAAATTGCTATAAGTAAAATAAACACTTTTAACAATTAAAACGGATTTAAATTAAACCCCAACTTTTACAAATGTTGAAAATCGCTATAAACGAATAGTTTTTAGCAAAAAAAGCAACAAAGCAACATCTCTTAGCGTCAAAAAATGCAACAGTGTATTGTGTGCAGGTGGCAACAAGAAATTTTTTATAAATTTTGGAATTTCCCTTTAAGTTGCTCTCAATTCCATGGTCTAATGCTAAAGTAGAGAGAATATTTAGGCAAGTAAACATCGTTAAAAGTAATTTGAGAAATAGGTTACATTTAGGCACCGTTAATTCAATGTTGTCAATTAGGGAAATATTTTTAGCATAACAATAAAATATTTTTATCTTTTTTTTTATTTTTTTTTTTGAGATTTGGATTCAATATATTGTGTAAATGTTGTCATGATTATGATTCACCTTCAAAATATTTAAAGCTCATAGGTACAAGTAGTTCCTATAAAGTGAACAAAAATTAATTTAATTTTTTTAATTTTTTAAATTCTACAAAAAATATTTAATTTTCGTTTATTTTTAAGTTACAAATTGATCTCAATTTTGAATATTAATGTGTTTTTATTATAAAAAAAAAAACCAAAAAATAGATAACCCCCGTTATAAGAAGAAAACCACGATTGCCCACCCTTATCATAAAATCCCCCTCTGTTGTTGTTTTCCATTATTTTTTTTTTTTAATTTGTAGAATGGTTTTATTGTTCCTTTTTTACACAGAATAAATCATATATGATTTTTGCCTCGTAAATATAGAACTCTGTGTTTTAAATAAAAATAATTTTTTATTTTATTTTTTTGGTTTTGTTTGATAATGTGCGTTAGTGGGTAAGTGGTATAAGACGCTGAATTACGCAAGGTTTTCTCTACGTTCGAATCCCATTCTTTTTTTTTTTTTTTATTTTAAATAAAAAGAATGAAGTGGCTTATCAAGAATATGGTGAAGGATATTAAAGATAAGTATATAAAATATACCACTTTTACGAATATAGTACTCTAATTTACTTTGGGCTAAAGATTGAATTTTTTTTAATACCTTAAGAAAGTTTCTTGTTTTCTTCAAATAATTTTGGTTGAAGGCTTTCAGCTTCTTTAAAAACTAAAAAAAAAAAAATAAAAATTTTCTAATAAAACTTTTTACAAAATTTTGTAACAACAACTTGTGTTCATCCCCAAGTTACCTTGAATAATTTTTTTTTTCTATTAATTTTTGGAAAATCGTTGACCATAAATTTTATTTATTTTTGCAAATTTCTGTTTTAATTATAAACAAACAGCTAAATCGAAAAAAAATATGTGTATTTAAACAGATTAAATTAATTTTTCGTAAGTGTTTACGTCAAAACGACAAAACATTTAATAAAATGACAACAAAATAGAATTAGAATTTATTTTTTGACTAAGAATTTTCTCAAATTAATAGTATATATACTTAAATTATCTACTAGTATATAAATTATTAAAAAAAAAAAAAAAACACGAACATTGAAAATGTAAATTCTTTACAGTGGTTTAACGAATAAAAAAAGATTTAAAGATTAAAAATTATACAAAATGAGTTTCAAGGAATTGTGGATTAAAATTCATTCAAATAATCTCATAATGGATGGAGTATAGGGATGGGCAAATTGAAAAAAATATATCGATATATATCGTATCGATATTTTTTAAGAGTTATTAATAAAAAATATCGATGTATCGAAATGATTACCAAATTTAAAAACTTTATATGTATACCTATCTCAATACATATTTTCATATGTACAAACATATTACATGTAATTCCATTCTAACTTTTTATTGTTTCTTTTAATTTCAAATTTACTGCCTGTCCCTCGATTTCGAACGAAACTTTCATTCGCTTAACTTTTATTTAAAGCAAAAACCAATTTTAAAATTTAGTTTTTAAGGTAAGTTATGCGAACGAAGTTTTCGTTTGAAATCGAGAGACCGGCAGTTAATTCTACAATAAAAAAAAAATTCAAAAAAAAGTAAAGAATACAAAAAAAATTTCATTTAATCGCTATATGAAATCTAAAAAAAAAAATTAATTTGGATTATATACTGCCGGCAAACGAAACTTGTGATTTAATATATAAGAACATGCTCAAATAAAAAAAAGCAATATATTTTTTTTTATTATTAACATTCCAGCTTTCATGAGTCTATTGCTGCTTATACGCCATAATTAAGGCAATGCTTTGCATAATTCTAGGAACCCTTTCCAGAATATTTTTTCCGCGCTTATTTTGTTGTTTTCATCTCTTAAAAAACCGAGACAAAACTTAACTGTGTAATCTATGAAAATGTACAATGGAAAATCACCGTTATTTTTTAATATAAGTTAAAAATCATATGATGCAATTCGTAAAAAAACAACATTATTGTAAGCAACGGTTAAAATGTTGAATTTTTTTTTATAAAGACCTATTAAAAATATCGAATTCAATAGACGTAGATAAATATCGAGGTATCGATATATGGGCATTTTTAATATCGGCGATATATAACGATTATAATTTGTTTAAATATATATCGATAATTCTTGCCCATCCCTAATTGAGTATATTCCCCAATTAATTAATTCATGAAACATAACTTTTGTGTGCCACTGGTTGAGATTTTTGGACAGGATATAATGAAAAGTATTAGAATATCTTAGGCAAAATAATAACGGAATTACACTAGCTGACCCGGTCCGCGTTGCTGGCCCTAAGCAAACATTAGTGTTGTATTACCAGACGATTTACATTGATCTTTAAACGAAATTTACGGCCTTTAAATATAAATCCATGAAATACCTATCATAAAGTTTTCTTACAGAATAACTTACATATGGTGTAGATATGGGTTCAATGAAAAAAGAAACACACGTATTTAAGGCAAATTGGAAATTATATTTATTGATTACTTCATCTTAAGGCTAGCGGAGCCGGGTCAGCTAGTAATATTATAAATTAAAATGTTGTTCATATACAAATGTTTGATTTACATTTGATTTGAAAATACATATGGTTGTATGTATGTATATATGTATATGCTGTGAATCTTACGAAAAAAGTGAGCGTAAAAGTGGGCGCGGCAACATTTTCTTTCCGCAAAACCTAAGTTAGACCATGGCGATCATTTTAAAGAAAAAATCGTCCAAATCGGTCAAGCCGTTCTCCAGTTATGCGCTTAATAGAAAAAGTGGGCGTAATAGTAGGCGTGGTAAATTTTTCTTTCGATGAAAACTTAAAGTTGATTAATACGAACATTTGAAAGAAAAATTAGTCAACTCGATGGAGCCGTTTTCTGATTTTAGGTAAATCGAAAAAAGTGGGCGGGGCAAAATTGTCTTCCGTAAAAACCTAAAATGGACCATGGCAATCATTTTAAAGAAAAAATCGTTCAAATCGGTCAAGCCGTTCTCAAGTTTTTTTTCAAGATTTTGCCACGCCCCTCCGCCCCCAGACCGAAAATCAGAAATCAGACTTCACAGTGTCAGCCGCCTGAAGATTCCCTGAAAATTTCATCAAAATCGGCCCAGCCGTTTTGGAATCCATACGTTACATACATACATACATACATACACACATCCTATTTTATATATATACAAAGTATACTTTTGATACTACCAGTGAATATTCAGTACTTCTTTGACTTTAGCCATTTTTAGACATATGGGCATTTCCTCCGAATCGTCAACCAGGATGGAAATATAAAATGTTTATAATCATCGTGTTATATTATTAATAATTATAAAAAATTCTATGTTTTTATAATAGAATGGTTTCATAGCATATCTCAGCTGTTTTACTTGAGGAAATTGGGCTGGATACTGGAAAATTTTATATTTTCTTTTTAAGCTACTTCTAAAGTCATTTTTATATTTAATTATTTTACATGCAAAAAATATGTAATGTTAATTAACGTTAATTAATGGTTAAAACATATGGAAAAATCGTACGTTCGCGACCGGTACTTAAGCCAATTGAACAAAAACCAATAGAGATATTTTATTGTGTAAATACTGGATAGAGACCTACATTAATACACTTATAAAATAAATTAATCACTTTTGAATATTCCGTTTCATTTCGCAGATTTTTACATTTCACTACTGTCAGGCAAAGTTGACTTCTATTTTGCGTACGTTCGTGACCACATGTTTATAACTATCATTATGAAAACTTAAAGTCGATGAAATCCATCTTTTGCACAGAAGACATAGCTGCCAAGGTTTTCAGATTGATTTTAAACTTTTTCGGCAAATTCAATATCATAAATCGCCAAAGTCGCCAAAGCATTTATTTTTTAGTTTTTGACAACAATATTTGTTACGTATCGCTCAAATCCGCCAAAAATTCCAAAAAAATTCGCCATGATATATTTTGTTTAATTTTTATTTTGAACAAAGTAAAAAATGATAAGTGAACACAAAAAAGGTGCAATGTTTAAAATATTTTATAGGAGTCTACTTAAAGCAACAAAAAAAGAATTTGTGCGGTTAGTATTAAACAAATACTGGATATACAATACATTTGTATGTAGTTGCAGTTCTCTAATATATCTAACAGCCGTACCTAAACAAGGGCGGAAGGCTAGACGTTTTCTTCAGCGTAGCTTTTACGCCCATATGCCATACCTAAATAAGAGCGTCAGCGTTGTGCATAAACAGTAGTGTTAACTTTCGTGCCGACTAAAACCCTCATAAAAGACATAAGAAATTGAATTAAAACCGCTAGTTTGACCTAAAAATAGCTAATTTGCCATTATTTATTATCAAACAATAAAAACATGGTTGTCATATAGTTGGGCCTTTAAGATTTTAAATAACATTGATAGAACTGAAGCCGGCATATAGAGTTTTTGTAGTACTGGCAAATACCCAGTAGTTTTAAAATAGTTTTTTCTTTTAGACAAAATCCTTGATAAAGGTTTTGGTATCTAAAAAATTTCGCGTCCTCAATTACATCAGTCAACTAATTCCGACTGATTTACTTTTGATAATTCCAGTTAAAGTTTAACACTAAATAATTAACAAGAATCCAGTTTTGGATAACTTGGCAGTTCACTTCGGTACGAGTCCATCTAAATCCATTTTTAAAGAATACATACAATGCTATGCCAAGATGAATAATTCGTGTGAATTAGGGTGCTTTGCTTTGCACAAAGGAAGCTGTTGTTTTTACTTTTACTAATTGGCTTTTAGAAACCAAGTAAAAAACTTGATTTTTAATTTTTGTTGTTTAACATTTGCATAAAGTAAAGTCTCTTGACTATAATGTGGATTACCTGGTAATGAATTAAGTAGTAAAAATATATAAGATAATTTTTTTTTTTTTTTTTTTTTTGAGCAACACTGATTATAAAAGTTGTATAACTTATAAAAAATATACAAAAGTTCCTTATTTAATCACATTAATCTGTCACTGCTTATGGTTGAGGTCAGAAGCTGTAGGGTATTTTTTTTTATATCCACTATTATTAAAATTGTTTTTATTTATTAAAATTTGAATACTAATGTGACAACTAATAACTATTCAAAACAAAATTCATCCACACCATTTGACTTATTAACAAAACCACAATAACAAATTTAAATAAAACTTAATTCAACAATAGTAAAATAATGTATTTAAAATATTTCCTGGAAAAATTACATAATTAAAGATACTAATAAACAAAATAATAAAAAATTTAGGCAAAATTATACTAACAATTAAAATGATTTCAAATTTTTTAACAAATAACAAAATTTTAAACTACGTGATAAATTAAACGCAAACATTATTAATTTGTTTGATTTTTTTGCTTGGCTGAACAGGCATGACTTTGACTTTTTCTTTGATTTTTGTTGTTGTTAACAATGGGTATAGAAAAGCTAAACTACCCCGCTCGCCCCTTCGACAACCATTGATTTGAAAAATTTAAGGTCATAACTGTTGCCCTAATTATGGAAATTACGGCATATGTACACAAAATATTTCACTTTCATAACAACAATTCATGACCAATTTTATTTGAATATGGTCAATAATTAATCATTTATGGCAGTAAAAATGACTTCGAAAGTGGTAAATATAGACCGCTCCTATCAAAAGTTGATTACATGATTTATATTTACTACAAGCACGTTAATGAAGAGTTTTACATGAATACAAATGTATTTAGAGTACAAACACAGAAAAAATTAATAATTTTCTCTAATCATCAAATTCATATCAAATTCATGGAATCAAGCAAACAATTTGTTGATTTGATTACTAAAAATTGTAAATATTAAAAAATTCTGAATATTTATTTTTTTTTTCAATATATGATATTTTTAATTTCAATTAAAAAAATTATCAAAAAACTTTGCCGTTTTAAACAATGTGTTAATTGATTTAATAAAATAAAATATAGTCCAGGTTTTGACAATTCCGAACAACAATTCTACAAGTTTAAACGAAAAAATCAATTAAGATTTTTTGTTATTTAATTAATACTGTAATTATTAGTTTCAAAACAAATAAAATGTAAATTTAATCAAAATTATATTTTTAATTTTCTTTTAAATAAAAAATTTATTTATTCAATTATCACATTAATTAAGTTGAAATACTTTTTAAGCAATTCTTTTAATTGATAAAATAAGCTACTGATAATTTTTTCTGTGTACTTAAAATTAGAAAAAAAATTTTATTTCGGGAAAACAAAGATAAAATAGCCAGTCAGCGAATTCGGCTTCTATTCTGTAATCGATATATAAAGTAGTTTGGATGCAAGCGGTTTTGGGTTAAGTACAATTAGATTGTTCTATGGCCTTTGAATCTGTATATTTAGTTTGGTTTAGTTTTAAGTTACCTCTTCAACAGCAAAACCACTGAAGAGGTATTCACCATTATTATATAAGTCTATGTCGATGTCGACGTCAATTTTAAGATGTTGGGTATGTTCGTAAATGCATCACTGCGCTGCATCAGTGATTTCAAAAGTTTATACATATATGAATGAAGTAGATGTGGACCAAAAAATTGTTAAATATTCCACAAAAATAATAGTCACACAATACAAAAAATTATAATTGCTTTTTTATTGACATTAAAAAAAGTTTGCTTTGCAGCGCAGTGATGCATTTACGAACGCACCCGTTGTCACATAAAGTCGACGACTATATCATGTCGACATTAATTTGGTATTTTCTAAGATTGTTGCGTCGATGTCATCTATTTATCGAAAATCTTAAAAAACCCATACATCTAATTATTTTTTCTTCCGATATTTCGCCAGCTCATTTTTGGTGAGGGTGTATATGTATATTTTAAATACCTCATTCCTGGATCCAAAACCTGTTTCACGAAATTTTTTGTGGTTTCTGAGATATTAAGCATTAATTTTGTTTCATATCAACTATTTAAAAGTTTATTAAATACAGTATTGTTTTGCTCTACACGCCTCTATTTGGCGAATGCTACAAATTCCTTATGCAAAAACGTACAAAATTAATTTCACTCTTGCTTTGCTTCATTGCCGTAAGAAAAACAAGAAGTTAAATCGAAATCCAAATAATATGACAGCAAAAAAATTTATTTTACTCTTGCTTTGCTTCATTGCCGTAAGAAAAAAAGTAGTAATATTAAAAGCAAAATAAAATGTCAACAGCTCAATACACAGCAGTTAGTATAAGTATGCAGCACAAGAAGCTTCCTTTTAGAAATAAATTTAGAAAAATCGTGTATGCGGCACAAAACAATAATTCTCACTTTCAATAAAATACCATTTAGCCTAATTACAGTTCTCGATATCGAAAACGAATCTGTGGTAGATTAAAGTAACACACAACCTGTGTCTTTAATCTACTACAAAATTTGACTAACGTTGTTACCGTGTTATCGTGAACCGTAATAAGGCTGATTAACTTCCATGTTCGTTCATGAACCTTCAAAAAAATTTAATTTCTCCTTCAAAACATATGCCAGAAGCAGTAGTGAAAATACAAAAAAAAAAAAAAATTCTGTCGGGTATATTTCTTGAAAACTTCATGTAAACCTTCATTGTCGTGTTTCTCCACTACGACTTCTTCGCATATACGCCAAACCAATAATGAGCGGACGATTTAGTGTTTGTTTATTAATAAATTTTTATTTAAATATGTTACGAGTACATTAAAAAGTTTGTTTTTTTGGAAGACTAAAAGTTAAAAAAAAAAAAATAAAAGTAATGAATGAAGAGTGGACATTAGGCCGAAGTCTAAAATGTATTTTTTGTATTAAAAACACAGGTGATTGGTAAACTTTTGATGGACTTAAGTGACTGCCTAAGTTACTGCCGTATTCATAAAAAAAATTTTAGTTTAAAAAAGGTTTAAAAAACAAATCGTCTATGAAAATTTTACTTAATAAACGTTTGTTAAAATTAATAATCGCTTAAGCATACTCGTGTCAATTCTAAACATTTATTCATAAAATTTGTGTTTTATTAACCTCTGTTCTGCAAACCGAATCCGAATCAATTTTTCGGTTTTAAGACAAATCCGAATACTTCGGTGTTCTCAAAACCGAATTCGCACAATTTTACTCGATTGGAAATCGAGTACATAAACATGATCCAAAGCAAATCGAAAGCTGTTCTTTTTAAATAAAGCTTACAGAAATGAAGTAAACACGGTATATTATAAAAAGTTTCAAGTCTTATTTTGCTTATTGTAAAAAAAACATTTAATGCAGGAAAATTCTTAATTAAACAATAATTTTACTAGCACTTACAAATTTGTTAATTTTTGTAAAATCACAAGATTTATAACTTATTATGAAAGCTCCGGGCATTTTTAATAACAATATAAAATTTTCTTTGAAAAACCAAAATTTTTAAATTATCCTCCAGCATTAAGCAGCGGATACTTTTTTTCTTTGACGCTTAATTGCCTTTGTTCAAAAATGGCTTCGAATAATGCAAATCGTGCGATTTACTGAACACCAAATGCTTTACTATTCGGTTTTAAAATTTCACTCGTTTTCAAATCGAATCGATTTGCAGAACAGAGGGGATTAACTTGCATTGTTTTTGATATTTAACATATTAAATAAATATATTAATATTCTAACTAAGAAAAAGCTTTATGAAATACATAACTGAAATTTAGCTTATAGAATAAATTCGAAAAATAAAAAAAATTTGAATATGATAAAGTAACTTATGAAAAAGATATAATTCCCAGATTCAATTTCTTAAAATAGTTGAGTTAAATACATTCAATTTATAAAGTGTGACACAAACAATGCAGACGAAGGCCGTAGAGGGCCAGAAAATGCATTACATTCTGTTGGTGTCTAACAATTGTAAATTTTTCTGTACATACAATATACATCATTGCTATCCAAAGGATAGCTAAGGTAAAATGTAATAAGAAGAAACATGATAATGGTAGTGTCTAAAGTCATTCCTTAAAATTTAAGGAATAGAACTATTACAAAAAGCTTTATAAAATACATAACTGAAATTGAGCTCATAGAATAAATTCGAAAAATAAAACATGTTAAATAAATTTTTTTTTACTTTTATTTGGGTCGTCGCAAGATTTTCTGCCGACTAAAACACAGTCAATTCTATTTGACGTCGACTTAAAAGCGCCATAGAAAATACCAAGTGACTGTCAATAGTAATTGATTGTTGTCAATAACATCTCAAATAATACAATTATTTTTCCGTTCCCGTCGACCTGTGTAGATTGTCATAATAGGGGTGATTATTTGCCCTCGAAATATTCATAGCCATTACAAATTACATCTACGCATCATAAGCCTTTTCAACAGGCTATCGAGCTATCTACACTTTTATGTAGGAAGCCGTAACTCTCAAAACCAGCCATAACCTTTGAAATCTGCGCCAATGTGGAAAAGTAGCTAATGTCGAATATTAAAGTTTCAAATTTGTTTTGTTGAATTTTTATTCGAGGAGTTGTTTGCTTTAAGTCTGCATATTATCGTATTAGTAACAACTTTAGTAGAGACTTAAAGTGAATGTAAAAAAAACCAATTTTACTAAATATATACGATTGTTACACCTGTTCTACTTCTAGTAACTCAATTTTGTCTTATATCGACTTAAGCTACTCTTTCATATGACCACAGAAATAATGAATGAGTTTTTGTTGGCACGAACAGCTTCTGCAGTTTTAGGAATTGATCTGTATTTTTGTTATTTCTTAAATGCTGGGCGTTTTGCCTTTTAAAACTATTGACCCACTTTTTTACACCTGAATTTGATGATGATTTTTCAAATTAATTTGATGTTGAAATATCGGCCTATAGAAAAAAAAATTCATTTAATATCATAATGTTTTTTTCGAATTTTCTTCTCTGCCTAACAACAAACATTTTCGTATAAATACTTGTGATCTAAATAAAAAAAAAAATTTATATAAAATATCTAGTATTTTTCAAACTGTCAGCAGCATTTTCAAAAAATACAATGTCAGGCCAAAAAGACCACTTCTTTTAATACACACAGAAACGAATCAACTTATAAACTCAGAGTGAGAGAAAAAGAGAAAGGGAGAACAACATTAAATAAACATTTAAGATTATCCACGATTTGACACTTAAATGATAAATAAAGAAGAAATTAATGTAAGAATTGTGTTTTTTATTCATTTTTTGTTTGTTTCTTAATAAAATTATAAACAATGTTGTGGCTGTCCGTCTGTCTGTCTCTTGAGAATTATAAAATTTTATATTAAAAAAAAAAAATAATTGAAGACACATGTTGGCATCCAAAATATTGGGGTTTCACTATTCTAAAGAAAAATTTTTGTAGTTTTTTTACAATAAATGTTGTATTGATTTTTCACTTTTAATAAATGTTTAAACCAAATTTCTGTTAATACCTAATTAAATTAAAATTAAAAAATCACAAAAAATTTTTACTAAAAAACCAACACACTTTTTAAGAAATCTATTTTTATTTATTTAGACCTTTATTTAAAAATTTTTCATTGGACTTTTAATTACTTCAATTAAATTTTGATAAAGTTTTTTTTTTTGTTTAGAAATAAAACAGAGATTATCACAGGTCTTGTGTTGTTTGTAATCAAAATTGTTGGGCATTTTGTTAATTTTTTCTCTATTCTTTCTAACATTTTATTTAATTTGTGTTCAAATATTTTTCTAAAATAAACAGTTTGAAGATTTTTGTTTTAGTGATAAGAATATTTTAAATTTAAACTGTTGTTTTATGACAAAAAAACACTAATAAAATTACGAAAGAAAAAAAATTATGTTGATTATACAACAAAATAAGTAAAACAAAAAAAGAAAAAATGTCTTATCCCAATGACAGTTAGGAAAATGTATGGATTCTTTAATTTTTTGGCAAAAAAAAAAAAAAAACAGTACAGTCGGTCCAACCCGATCACACAGATTTTAAAAACAAATTTTCTAGAGTGTTTCCCTGGGCAATTATGGACCCGCCAGAACAAAATTATGTTATGCGCTTGAGATTAATGTAAGCAGTTCTTTGGTTTTTTCGATTTGTTCATATTCTACTTTAATGATACATCATTTGCTCCTTTAGTGCTACATATTATGCAACGTCTACAGCTACATTAAATGCTACTTTATTGCTGTATCTTATGCCAGCTCTACTGTTACTTTCTGTTAGATCTGAGCATTTAGTTTTATGCTATTTCTATAACTACTGCTTACTTATTGTATAAACAACAGTACCAAACGAAGGAATAAGACTATTAAAGTATAAAAGCTTTTAAAATTGTAATTTGACTTAGAATACACATTCGAATTAATATAAAAATGTATAATAAAAATGAAACTCAACATGAGAACTAAAATTCCCAGATTCTATTTGTTGAAATTTAATTACTTTTAAGATTTTATTTTTCTGTTACTATTACAACTATTGCTTACAAAATCTGTGAAGGTAGCAGTAGTAGTGGTAGTGAGAATATGGCTCCGAGTTCTTTTTTTTATTTTTATTATTTTAGTCGAGTTTTTCGAACACAGATTTTTAGTTGATAATTGAATTTAATAATTAATTTTTTTTTATTATTATTTTTTGTTTAATTAATTTTGTTTGGTAAATTGATTGAAATCATTTATATTATTTTATTATTTATTTTTTATTTAAATTCCTTTCTTTTTGGATTATTTTTTGATTATTATTTTATTTTTTTCTTATTTTTATTTTTTTTGTAATTATTACTTTTTTTATACTTTTTATTTTTAAATTTGAAGTTTTATTGTATATTAATAGTATATTAAAAATTTTCCTTTTATTTTATTTAAAATATGTTTTTAAAATATTTAATTATTAATTATTTTTTAGAATATTTCTTTTTAATTTTTTTGTAATTATTATTAAATTATTAATTCTTTTTTAGAATATTTTTTCTTAATTTTTCTTTAATTATTATTAAATTATTAATTATTTTTTAGAATATTTTTTTTTAATTTACTTTTTAAATTAAATATTTTTGTTATTAAAATTTAATTTTATTATTTACTTTTTATATTATCTAAATTTTTATTAGTATATAAATTTAGTTATTAATTTAAGAACTCATCTTGGTATTTTATTAATCTTTCTTTTTTTAAGACTTATTATATATTATTGTTCAAATTCTTCATTTTGCTTTTAGAGAATTTATTATTATGACTATTTTACATTTAGTTTTATTTTATTAAAAATATATGTCAATATTCATAAAAATATTTAATAAAGTTTTATAAAAAACTAATTTTTTTTGATACTTTTTCTTACAAACTTTGTAGTTCAATTTGAATATATTTTTTTTTTTGTTAAAATTAATTTTTTTTTGCCAGTTAGAAATTATTATTAATATAAAATTCATTGTGTATTTTTGTTTAAATTTTGCATTTTAATTTTTATCAAAATAATTTAATAAAAAATTCAAAATAAAATGTTATTTAGGGGCCTGTTTTGGAAATCTCTTTACCTTGCGTTTTTATGCGCTCCCCCACTAGTGGTAAAAGAGAATAAACTAAGTTTATCATTCCATGTGAATGATTTTTAATATTTATCTAAGGCCCCGAATATTCTGGGTCCCAGAGTAATTCTAAGTCGATTTATCCATGTCCATCTGTCTGTCCGCCTGTTTAAATAACGTTCCTAAAACGTCTTGAAACAAACAAAATTTGTGTCAAATGGTTTCTATGTAGTTATCCTTAGCAGCTTGATATTGCTATCTACAACAATCGGTTAGGTAGACGAGGAGTTATGAATCCGAATGTGGAACAACCACTTTAAAAAATTGATAATTTTGTTAGAGAAACTAACAAAACTGGTGGCGGAAAGTACAAATTGATATAAGATTTTACACGAATTTGTTTTATACGACTAGAAATTATATTACAAAATTTTGTTAAGATCGGTCCATAATTTACAACAGGCCCCATATAAATTTACAATATATGGCCCCATGCAGAGCCTTCTTTTGGAATAGGCGTTAATAAGCCTAAGGCAAGTTTAGATAAAGATTGGTTTATAATTAATGAATTCTATATTCAGCCCTCTCTTGAACGATTCTACCGGTGGTGGGTATCAAAGATTCGCCAAAGCCCAATATAGCACAAAATTGTCTCGTATACACTTTTTTTCTCTAAATATTATGAAATTTTGTATAATAGTTTTTTTACGAGCCAAAGGGTTTTTAAAACTAAAGCTTCGTTCACAATGGTAGCAACGGTCTTATTTCTTCCTAAAGTATTTCATAAACTTTCCTTTCATTTTGCGAACAAAAATGTAACTTAAGTTTTTTGTTTTTAAAATTGATTCTACTTCTACCTCAGCAACAATTTGTATGCAATTGTAAATGACGTTTATATTAATTTTTTTTTTAAGTTCTGCATAAAAATGTTAGCAAAATGTTTTAAAAAATAATAATCTTGTGGGCAAAATTTTCAAAAGTCTTCTTAATTTAAAATGTGTCGTTGATTCATTGTGAACACCAAGAGAAAATGTCGCTGACATTGTGAACGAAACTTAAAATGAGTTGATTTTCTGACTTCTAATAAAAATTTTTAAAAATATAGGTATTTTAAATTTAACTTATCTAGAATTAAAAAAAAACATATATATAAAAAAACAAAAATCTTCTCTTTATTTTTTATTACAAAATAAAAAAGGAAGAAAAACTTAATAGAAGTGCTATTTCGATCCTCCGATATATTCCAAAAATATTGGTTTTTTTTAATAAAACTCATTAAAAAATTAAAAAAATATTTTTAAAAAAAATCTTTTTTCCTTAGTTTCTTTTTATTTTGGTTAACATATTGTTCAATATGTTTACCAAAATCAAATGCAAAAATAAAAGTTTCCTTTAAAAACACCAGTTGAAAATCTACCCCCCCCGCCTCTTGAAGACACAACCCAGCAACAATTTTGAACCAAAATCGAGAGAAAAAAACTCACAAGCAATTTAAACAAACGCTTTCATTTTAAAACATCACCAACAACAACACACATATAGATGAAAACTTAAAAAAAAGAAAAGTGAAAATATGTTTTATATTTTATTTAAAATTATTTTTTTTATATTTTTTTAATTTTCAGTTAAACACAAACACGTTGGAAAACAATATTTTTTTCTGTTAAAATGCATGGATAAAGATATTTTATAAAAATAGATAAAAAGATACATATGTAGTTATAGATAGATTGAAAAAAAAACTTAAGAAAAAGACCAACCGTTAATATTATTGTGGATTCCGTATTTTAAAACATTGGCATAAGAAGGGGCTGGTTGCACATACAGGTTGCTGGCTTTGTTTTTATTGCTGTTGTTGCTTCTACTGCTGTTGCTTCTTTTTCTTGCAATAAAACGTCACACACAGAGTCAAACGACACAGAATGTAGAAAATTATAATAATAATAATTTATTTTTGTTGTTTTTTTTTAATTTTTTCTTTCTTTTCCTTTTTTCTTGGTTGACTACGTTTCTTTTATTTGAAGTTTTGAAGAAGAAGAATTTACTAAAAATTAACAACAAGAACTCCTTTAACTAACACTCTTGTAAATTATAACAAATTGATTCAAATAAATACGAACAACAAAAAAAAAATTAGCAAAATTAAATTTTTGAAAAATCGTTTATTGTATTGCGTTACAAAAGTTGAAGGGCGGTTTTATTTTTAACACCAGGGGCGTGGTTTTTCATAAAATAAAAATAAATTTCTTGAATTTTTTTTTTACTTTTTTAAAGGCTACGATTTTATTTAAAATTAATTAAATAAATAATTTATTTTGTTTTGTTGTCAACTTTCTTGCATTAAATTTTCTTAATTATTTTTAATTTCTTTTCTACATTTTTTGCTTAAATTTTCTTTTATAAAAACAAAATTTTTCATTAACACACACTCACGGCAAGAGCAATTTGAAATAAATTTATTTCTATTTTCAAAGACTTTTCTTTTCACGAAACACTAAAATTATTTTCCTTTGTAAATTTCAGAAAAGCCAAAGAAATATAAAACAGAATTTGTTAAAATAAAAATGATGAATTTTCTTTTAAAAAAAATAAAACAAAAATCTTTAATAGTTTTAATTACTTTAAATTTAAAGTGTATTTAATTTTTTGTTGAAATATTAAACAAATACAGTCAGTCTATTTAATTAATTCAGCATAGACTCCAGAGTTACTATAAACCGTCACGTTGTAAGTATTGAATCGTACTAAAATCCAATTGTTGAGCTTAATAGCAGTTGAGTTAAAGTATAAATGACACAAAACCGAAAATACTCGTTTCAAAATATTCAACTTGAAAAAGCAAAACCCACTCAAATGGCTAAAAAAAGCTTTTCAATAATTGCTCAAATCTCATTATTGAAACAAATGCTACAATTTCGAAAAAAAAAACTCATTTAATTAACAAAAAAACTCATTAGTTCTCTTTAAAACAGCAAAAACCCCAAGAAGTTCCGATACTGTAGTACAGTTTGTTTATAATAACTTTTACTTTATTCTATTCACTTCTATTCTACTCTATTTTTGTTTAGGTTTTCGCGTATTATCAAAAATTTGTTTACTCTTTCGCTTAATGACGTCACATTTTCCATCAAACCCACATAGACAATTTCCTTTTTTTTTATTTGTTTTCTTGTTTAGCAATTGTTCTTCTCTAATGCGACACACATCAAACGCGCACAGAAACACACCCTCTCTCTCACTATGTCCCATCACTGTGATAAAAATGTATCATTCCGAAGTGGCTGCCTCTGTTAGCAACAGCATAAGTTAAGCAGAGCAGAGAAAGAGATTGCTGTTACAACAATCCTCATCTTGTAAACAAGTCGATGTTGTTGTAACTGTGAAGAACTTTCGAGTACATTTATTTTTTTCTTTCGTATGAATGTGTGTATGTGTTAGTGAGTGATAAAACAAAACAACTACAAGAAACAAAACAACAACAACACAAAACTGTTAACCACAAAATAATTTGTTTTTGTTTCACATTTTCTGTTTTTTTTATAAATATCTACTTAACATTAGAAATAAAAATAAAAGCAAAAAAAGTTTATTAGAAAATACAAACAGATTTATATCTATTGTTTTCAAACATCCAAAAATACCAACAGGCTGGTTGGTGGCAGGCTTGTGGCTGACGTAGTTGAGATGTCAGGCATACATACTTATCTACATCCATACATATACTATGTACATCATTTGAGGAGGGGGATTTTTTAAAATTAAAAAGTACTTAAGAAACCAAGTCAGAGTGCTAGATCCGGCTGTGCCAAATCTGGTATAACCTCCACTGAGAGTTAGAATATTAAGAGAGTGGACTTTTAATGGGGCCTATGGTCAATTATAGACCAATAAGCTTCACAAATTTTAATTGTGTGATTTCTAGTCTTACAAAACTATTACAGACCAAATTTGACTAATAAACCGTTAAAAAAACGTTTTTTCCAACTTAAAGATATTTATACCAAATTACTTCTTTTCATTGGGGGATAAATTAGGCTACCTCAAATGGACATTAGGGCGGCCCTAATTTATCCGTTCTGTGAAACATAGGATGTTATTTGCGACTAAAATTTTTCAACTGAATTAGAATTAAAAAGTCGTAATTTTTTTAATAATTAAAAAACAATTGTTTTTAATTTTGGGATACTTAGTTGGAATAGTAATCTTTCGTTTAAAATTTATCAGTACACTGAAAAAAATAGCTGAAAGAATTTTGTGAAAATGGAAAAATCCTAATTTTATATTTCAAATGGCACACAAATTACTAAAGCCTTTTATGTAAAACAAGCTGGTTCTGGTTTGGAAAATATCTATCTAAACTTCCTCCGTGACGCTTGACGATACATTGTTTTGTGTTCGGACACAAATTGAAAAAATCTAAAAAAAAACCTAAAATAATACAAAATTCTTAGTTTTATTTTTGACATTTTTCTTGACTCTTAAAATTGAATAATAATACATATAGTTATTTTACGAATAAATTTATTTTTTAACATTTAATACTGTTTGTAATACTGTAACAAAAAATACTGTTTTCCGTACTAATACTGTTATGTAGTATGATTGTTTGTCAGTTAAATTATATTATTTTAAAGCAACAACTGTTAAATAAAAAAAATCAAATATGTATGTAAAATTCATTTATTTTAAATGAAATGTAAATGATCCGTTTTTTAAATAAATTTTTAGTTGTTCAAAATGAATTTTCTGTGGAATTTACCTACATGATATTTTGAGTGTATGTATATCTCAAAAACTAAGCACTACATTAAGTGGCACGGAGAAATTTTAGATATTGAAATTTTTGAAAAGTGTGCAAAGTTTCGAGCAAAACTACGCCGTATTTGTGCCATTTAAAAAACAAACGAGCAAACTTAAGCCTTTTTTGCTTTGCCAAAAAAAATTTTGAAACTAATGACAAAAATAAGTGATGTTAATATTGAAAAAACACATTATCGAAATTGAAAAAGTTGTTTACATAATTTCATACAAAATATGTAGATGTTGGTTGGTCTATATATTTCAAATGTAACACGTCAAATATATCAGCTAACTGTACATTTATGTTTTTCGCTGTATACTTCCTTTTCAGCCGTCATCCAAAATCAAATCCTGATTTAATTATATCTTGTTTAAAAGTCTACCAAATTACGCGTACGATAGTGGCCAATTCCCTTTAATTAGATAGAAGATGGTTTTCACGGCCCCAAGGAACCATTTTCAACCATAAAAAAAGTTCTTTTTCTCGGAAAGTCGATTATGATATACTAGCATTTAACCCGCTACTTCGTTAGCGTCTCCTTTTCTTTTGTGGACATATTTTTACGCCAAAGTTTATGTTTCTAGGTTTTTTTTTTTGAGAGAGAGAGCGGGGAGATTTCTTCCAACGGAGACGGTACCGCGACCAACCAGGTCTATTGTACCCACCCCCCTTTAGTTGGCCAGAAGACCTTCTGCCTCCCAGAGAAACTGTTTCTAGGTTTCAACCCGCTACTTTGTAATAGGTACGATTTTCACCCCTAAACGTTCGAATTTCGAAAATGTACCAAATTTGTATTTGTATTTTTTAGATACGTTACGAATGTGATATTTTTTATTCCAAAGTTTATTGGTTTAATAGATAGATTGAGTGGCAAAAAAGTTTTAAAATACCGGTTTTACCCGTTTACTCCCCAAAAGGGTCGAATTTCAAAAAAGTACCAGACACCTATCCTCTTATTTTTTTGATGAACATGAGGTTAGGGAATTTACCCGTTTTTAGCTTTTTTAACCTCTAACCATAAACATTTTCAAAACACCCATCCTTGGGAATCGATTTAGCGAGAGGCAAACCTCCCGGTCAAATTTCAACATTTAAACTTCAGGCGTTTAGGACGTGCGTAACGTTACAATTTTATAGGTAGATGAAGAAAAATGTTTTGAAACAAAAATAACAGAATTAGGTATAGATGGCATAGCAAAAAAGTTTTAAAATACAGGTTTTAATCGTTTACTCCCCAAAAAGGCCGAATTTCAAAAAAGTACCAGGCACCTGTCCCCTTATTTTTTTTATTGAACAACAATAAAAACTAAATTTTTGAATAAAAAAAAAAAAAATGTTTTGTAAAAAAGTACCAAAAATAGTTACGGTTTTTACCCCTTAAATGTCAGAATTTTGAAAAAGTACCAATTTCGTATTTGGCTTTTTTAGATAACTTTCAAAAGTGATATAACAATTATTTCTATGTTAATGGGTTTAAAAGATAGATGGGGTGACAAAAAAAGTACTAAAAATTTTTTTTTTAACCCGTTTACTCCCTATTTTCCCTTTTTGGGAAATAACAAATTTCAATATTGTAGTGGGAGCCCATAATTTAATACGAATATGTCAATAAATAAAAAAAAATTTTTTATAAAAAAAGTACCAAAAATAGTTACGCTTTTTACCCCTTAAACGTCCGAATTTCGAAAAAGTACCAAATTCGTGTTTGGATTTTTTAGATAAGTTTCAAATGTGATATAACCCTTATTTCTATGTTTATGGGTTTAAAAGATAGATGGGGTGACAAAAAAGTACCAAAATGCAGGTTTTACCCGTTTACTCCGTTAAAGGTCTGAATTTCCAAAAAGTACCAGGCACAACGATTAGTATTACATTTAGTTTGCATCTCTATTAGTTTTGGAGATATAAGGTTACCGAATTTTCCCGTTTTTACCTTTTTTTACCCCCTAAACATTCGAATTTCGAATAATCCCGTCTAAGTGGATCGATTTGGAGAGTGACCAATCGCTAGTCCAAATTTAAAGTTTCTAGGGTCAGCGGTTTGGACTGGGTGATGATCAATGAGTCAGTCAGTCACTCACGCAACTCTCTTATATATATAGATAGATAGATTGCTAACAATAGTTTTTCCAAGAGTGGGCTTAATATGGGGCGTATGGTTAATTTTGACCGTCCAACCCAAAGCACTGATGAGATTTGTGGTACAATTGTACCAAATTTGGTACAACCTAAACTTTATTAGTATACTGGTACAATTTATCCTTTTTTGGTAAAACTTATTATTTATTTTATTTTCAATAATAACATAACATATCGCACTGCTTCCTCTAAAGAGCGTCAACTTAAAAGTTACAAATTTTCAGTAGGGACAAAAAACTGTTTTCTTTTTATATGTACTCTTATATAACAAATTGCATTTTTTTTTTTTTTGAAAAAAATACTAGAGAAAATAATGTAAGTTTTTTCAGTGGGTAGATATGGCCACTGTACATCGATTTCATGCAAAAAGTGAACATTTAAAAATTTTGAGTTGACCCCCTTTAGAGTAAGCAGTACGATATCTCCAGCCCTGACCAGAACTACCAAAATTTCATTATTGTTAATTTTTGTTCATGATGTTATACTCACATATTAAGTTCATACATACATAAGAATATCCTTGTAGGAAGCCTTGTATCAAGCGTCTCCAAATCGCCACTTTTGCGGATTGTTAGGGTGCCCCGGTAGTCTAGCTGGTAGTGAGCTAGTCTATCAGTACCGGCGTTGCGGGTTCGATTCCCGCCGGAGACTGTGGTCTCTGGCAAACAAGTGAAGAGCTTCGCGGGATTAGCGTAGCAATTATAATAATAAAAAAATTACGCTGTATACAATTTTATCTGCCTTTGCCAAAAAAAAAAAGAGAAATAGTGGAATTTTTGATTCTTCTTTGCTTTACATACCAACACCACAATAGTGGTGTGATGGTATTCTCATGAAATTTTGTACATTGGTTTAATTCATAAGGACACAGCCTACTGAAAATGGTGAGAATCGGTTCATAATTTCAGATAACCCCCACACAAACTTCTTTGCAGACTTAGTGTTTGTGCCTTATTGTAACTTATTTTATTGCAATCTAAATCATCTTAACTAATTTCATTGAAATCGGTCCATATTTGACGTATACAAATAATACTCCCGAAAATAGTTTTTAATTCCATAACTTATAAATGTTGGTATTGACCTAAAAATTGGATACAATAACTTTTAGGATAAGTTCAATGTCATGAAAAATATTGTGCTGCTAGGTCCAATATTAACAATAGGTCCCATTAAGCGCTCTTCGTAATAAAGTTGTTTACTTGTTTTGCTTTTAGTTTTATTTAATATAAAAAAAGTGTTATGAAATAAGTCCCAGTTAGCTGACAGTAAGAGTAATGCTACCGTACAGTAAAAAAAGTAAGAAAATCTATTTTCTACAGATTTCGACGTTATGGTCTTACGTTACGGCAAAAATTTTGGTACAATTTATGTAAATTTGGTACAATATTGCCATTGCGACGGTACAATTAAAAAATTGTCAGATCCCAACAGTCTCCCGAAGCTAAGTAGTAGCATTTTTTGTTCATTCAAATCGAATTTGTGCAAAGTCCTATCTCAATCCGTGCTTTCTGCCACCATTTATGTTATTATCAATTTTTTAGGAAGGTTGTTCCACATTTGGATTCATAACTTTTCTCCTACTGAACCTATTGTGCTGGATTTCAATCCTAAACTGCTTAGGACTACTAGAAAGGTTTTGATCGTTCCATTCTTTTCAGGCGTTCGAAAGTTAGCGTAATTTTAATAGATTGACAGACAGACGGACATGGCTAAATCGAATTAAAATTACTCAAGAACGCAGAATATACATTTTTGTATGGCGTTTTAAAAAAATATTAAAAAAGTTTCACAGGGAATGAAAAACTTCACATACCCGATTCGAAACTGGTTGCGGAGGATATAAAAAGAAGTAAGGGTGATATATTCGGTCATGCCGAATCTTATATGACCTTCGCCATTGCAGCTGTTTTAAAATCACATTCTAAAATTTTGGACACACATTTTCTATAAGTCATATTTGAAACTTGATAATGAGACTTTATTTTTTTTTCTCAAATTTTTAAATATTTTTGGTACTTTTTCTTAAAGATACTATTGTATGTAATAAAAAGTACTTTATTTTAAAAAAAGGAACATTTTTAAATTAGATAATTTTTTAAAAGGTGCTTTTTAAAAAAATTTTATACTTAAAAAATAATACTTCTTTTACAAAATTATAATTTAAAAAAAGAGATCATTACAGAAGGGAACAAGGTTTTTGTTGATTAAGAACTTAATGATGTTTTTAATGTTATTTGGTGCGCTGAATCCAACTCTGTACTTAGTTTTATCAGCTCGACTTTTCGCGATATACCGTTATGGCCAAAAAACGGTTCACCGTATTAATTTAAAAAAAAAAATCCAAAATTCGCCAACAATTTTATCTTTAAGCCGTGGTTACATTTGTTTTAAACTTACCCAGTAGTTTCTAAGATATCGTTAAAGTTTTTTTACAAAAAAAAAAGAAAAATTTAAAAAAGATATAAAATTGTTGATATTAATAACGATAATAATGTTCTTCCCTGAATTAATCCTTAACCGTAGAGTACACGGAATGTGAAAATCCAAATGCGCATGTAGTTTTGGCGTAATTCGACGTCAGCACCAGTGTTGCCAGTGAAATTTCAGGAAAGATACATTTTATGGCGATTTCTTTTCTGAGAAAAATATGTAACCGTATAAAAAAGGAAACACTCTCTAATATTACCTATAATCACTCGAAGTGTTACATGTTGTGCAACAAAATGAATTGCTTTTATTTACAACTATTACACTTTTATCGTTTATGTGCTTCATTAGCGATTTTAAAAGCTATTTAAGCGATTTTTACACATTATTATGGCTTGGAAACAAATTTTTTCACTTTAATATGTAAACATTTTTATATTTTCTTTTTAAACACTATTTTCACAAAATTATAGGTGGTATGTGTTATGACAAATAAAATAAAGTCTTGGTTGTACAAACAAAGTAGTTAGTACCAAAGTTGTAAAACAAGGCAGTATGAACACCATAAGTAAAAGTGAGGGTTAAATAGCCAACATGTTTTGCATGTTTTTCGTCCACATATTCACAAAAGAACTTAAACATTTTTCCCACAGTTGTATTTTTTGTACAAACGAACACGAAAATATAGAACATGTAACATTTATGCAACATATTTCTCAGAAAAGAAATCGCCATTAGTTTCCAAAAAGATACATTTTGAAAAAAAATTTAAACTTCATTTTACCGTTTAACATTTATTAACATTTTGATTTCATATTTAATGAATATTGTAAAGAAAATTATATCAGATAAATTCATTTTTATATTTATTTAAGTCATAAACATTAGGTATTTTATTCTTAAAAATACATTAAGCAAACTTTAAAACTATATTTGGATGCTATCAAAACAATTCAGTTTTGTAAAAATTAATATACGAGTTAAGGCGTTTATACTAAGCCGATTATATAAAAAAGTTGATATATATACATATAAATTTTTCATCTTAATACACATATACAAGAATAAGCAAACGACAGAAGACAGATACATATAAATTTTTCATCTTAACCCTTAAATGCATAGGTTCTTAGATTTTTGCGAAAATTATATATTATATGTAATCCGACATTTTTCGTTGATTTTATGAAGAAAAATCTTTAAAGATACACTATGCACTCCCCGCTATGAGAAAAATACATAAGCGAAACAACGACTGGTTTCGATTTTAATGACAAAAATTTATTTTTCATAAGTTTTGTTACACATATGTATATGTTTAAATAGATATAAGTAAAAAATATATATGTAAGTAATTAATATAGATATAATTAAGTAAAAATATAAAAGAAATTATTTCTATTGGTTATGGTAATTATAAAAACAGTTTTTCTCCATCGTAAGACATAAATTTTGTTCACATTTACGGCAAAACATCTTCGTCTGGCCTGTACAACCCGGCATTTTGCACCTTCCTTTTTTACTTACCATGATCCAATGTTGAGTTCCGTCTAGTCTTACATCTTTGGGAGGCGGTATCTGCGAATTCGGCTTACGTTTTTTCTTCTGTATTTCAGTTTCCAGATTTGATCGTCGACGAAATGAAACATCTTTCGATGAATTTTTATATTTGAATAGTATATCCGCCACTTGTAATTTGAAATCTATTAATCTTAAATTTTTTGTTCCTGCTTGGTGCTGGTTAATTCTATTGTAAAGAATCCAGGCATTGATGCAGGTCATGTCTAATAGATGGTAAAATAATCTATTTGTCCACTTTCTGCTTTTTAGTGTTATTTAATGGCGGCTCATGGAACTGGCCAAGAGGTCTACGCCCCCATATTTTAATTGTAGTCCTAAACTATCTGTGGGCAAGCGACCATTGTAACTTTGTTTTGCTTTTTGTCAAATCTACGAACAGAATCATTTTCATTCGGAACAATTGAGGAAAACGCTGGCTTAGTTCCTATGTATGTCGATACCAGATTGACAACTTATGTATCTTTCCATGAAATAGAAGTAAAATCTATTCCATAGACACTAGCTACGAATTCCCTGTTTGTCCCTCGTTCACACTTCATCATGGTTTTTTCTTCTGGAAACTTGCAATTTTTTATCCTGTTCCGTCGGATTGTACCAACAGAAAGAATTCCCAGAGTTCTAAGGTATATGTATAACTAAAGTTATTGTGGTATAGTAATTATCAAAGTAAATGATGTAGTTCTTAAACATAGGAACTTCACGAACTAACCTTGCTACAATGTTCGCAGATGCTTGAAGATAAGGCTCTTCTGAACGCAGAATTTCGTTTGGTCCCGTATAAATTTCGAACTTGTACGCATATCCCTTAGTGTCACATAATACAAAAAATTTAAATCCCCACTTCTTAGGTTTATTTGGCAAATATTGTCTCATATAGCTATTCATTTTGCCATTTTGGGAATAGAACCAAATGTACAATTTAGAGAATCAATTACAGGCCTAATAAGGTAAAGCCTGTCACATGTAGGATCGTTGCGTGATGGCCGTTTCTCTTTATCATTAAAATGTATATATTGTCTAATTTTCTCAAATTGGTTCACAGTCATTTGGTTTTTTATAACGTCCACTGACCGGTCATTACTACTTGACCAATAATCCCTGGTATTTGGTAAATTGAAATATGTCATGTAAAAGGTTATGCCTATAACCTTTCGAAGTTCTGTATTGCTAAAAGAAAACTTTTCATCTAATCCAGCATAGCGTAGGGTTTCTTCAACTATAAGGTTTTCTAAGCGCTCAGTAAATAAATAACTCCAAACTTGATAAGGAGTTACCAGTGACTGAATTTCTTCAGGTAGGGAGCTATCTCCACTAAACTCTTCTTGACTGTGAAATTGTAAGTTACCCTGTTTCCATATTATTTTCTCAAATGCTGAGGATTTGGGATCGACGTTTATATTTTGAAATTTTGAAGGAAATAAATTGAATGTGGAAGTACTTGGTAGATTGTCCAGCGAATGTTCTGGGGAAAGAGAAGGGCCTGGTATCAATTGGGAACTTTCTTTAGAAACAGGAGATGTCATTTGACTGGATACTGGAGTATTAGAAATAACTAAATTTGTGGTAGGACATTTTGACTTCAATGAAGGAAATTTTCTCAAACTAGAAATTGGAGTACTTGTTTTAGTAAATGTTGTAGCAGAACATGATGCTATAATAGGAGACAGAACAGGGGTTGTGGACTTGTTATCATCGTTCATTAAAGCAATAAACTAATCATGAACTGAGTTATTCATGTCGAAGCTAAGTTCAGTATCTTCCTCAGAATCAATATTCTTATCAATGAGTAAAACACTTATATTTTTAGTGGAGCATATTTTTGGAATTTCCCTTTCATCATCACTGCTTTCATCAGTGCTGTCATAAGGAAATTCTTCACTGTTGCAAAGTATTTTGCCAATTTCATCATCGGTCATTTTTGTTCTTCCCATATGAGTAAAGGAATTCATAATTATTTTTTTATATGTAATTAGAATAAAATAAACTTTGCGCAGCAATCTAAAACAACCTTTCACTTCAAATGACGGAATTACAATAAACAAAAGACCTTAGTAAGTACAAATCCGACTCAAAGTTAGACTTTTTCTAAAAATGTAAGAATTTTGAAATTTTAATTTTCTCGTTATATAATTGCTCTAAATGAAAAGCTGTTGAATCAAACTTGACACTATATGATAGCAAAAAAAGTTCTTAGCAGTCAGTAGTTTACAATTTTTCTTAATTTCGTAAAAAAATACAGAAATTACAATGTTTTTCCTGGTTGTATCTTTAAAGATACAGTATGCATTAAAGGGTTAATACACATATACAAGAATAAGCAAACGACAGAAGAACTTAGAAAACCTAACAAAAAAATAAAGGTTATTTCTGTATTTAGTTGTCACTGTTTTTTTAGTATTCATAACGAAATGATAACTTTAAAAAATTTTGTCAGAGACGCAAAGTTTAATTTTTTATTTCTGTAAATTTTGCGTACAGATTCAAAAGATACGAAAAATGTCAGGATTAAACATGGTACCTGAAGTCATCGAAGAATACGAAAAATTAATATTTCGTATCCTAATGGCATCACTGGTCAGCACACAATTGCAATTGTGGCTTTGTAATGACGTCAAATTGTGTCAGAACCATGCGCATGTGGCTTTTCACATTCTTTGCACTGTGGTCTTTGAATTTTGGACGCATCAGTACAATATTTTGTCATGACAGTATTTATCGTAAAAGTTATTATAGCCAAATTTTATCTATAGAATTTATATATATACTATCTTATTCACAAAAAATTAAAATGGATTTGAATTGTGTTTTAAGAAATATTTGTATGAAAATTTTGCCTTAAAATACATTTCAAACTAATTTTAATTTTTATGAATACGGCAGATAGTATTTATATGCGAGCTATTATCAAATATGGACCGATTCCAATAAAATTTAGTTAGATGATTTAGATTGCAATGGAATAAGTTTGATCCCAATGCAATCTAAATGCCAACCTTATAAAATGGTTCATAGGCGAAAGACACTATTTCGGAGAGAAGTTTGTGTGGGGGCAATGTGAAAATAAGGACCGATTCTCACCATTTTAAATAGGGTTTGGCCTTAAAACAATTAAAACGTATAACTTCCTTAAAATATCTCCTAAATTGAGACCTGTAGGCTTACATGGATACCTAGGCAGCCGGACGGATGGACATCATTTCTTCGATTCAAAAAGTTATTCTAAATCGATCGGTATACTTAAAGGTGGAGATAAGGCCAATATCTTAAGTTGCTTCAAACATCATTAATATACAATTATAAAATATTTATAATTTTCAAAATTTTTAATTTTTCGAATTTATTCTATGAGATAAATTTCAGTTATGTTTTTTATTTATAAAGCTTTTTGTAATAGTTCTATTGCTTAAATTTTTAGCCTGGTATATATAGTCATTCCTAAAAATTAAAGGAATAGAGCTGTTACAAAAAGCTTTATAAAATATATAACTGAAATTTAGCTCATAGATAAATTCGAAAAATAAAAAATGTTGAATATAATAAAGTAGCGTATGAAGAGAAATAATTCCCAGACTCTATTTAACTATTTATAATCTTATTAAAATTTTGAGAAAACAAATACAAAACTTTCTAACATGCGATTTTGATGATAATATAAATCACGTATAAAAAATAATCAATTTTTTTTCAAATCGGTATAGAATTATATAGTATTTTTCTGTGCCGTAATTATTGTAAAAAAAAATTAGGTCTAATTTAGAGAATCGATCGAACTTATTCCGATAATTACTTACATTTTTGAAAACGTTAAACAGTTAAAATGAACATACCTGAAAATATAGAAAGAAATAAAAATTTGATTAAAAATTTTAATAATTTAAAAATTTTATAAATAAAGGGCTTATCGCTAAAACATTATAAGCCACTCGAATTGAAAAAAATAGGGTTACAAGTTTTTCCTTTTGATTATAACCATCCCAACATTCTCTTAACATATTTAAACTGTTTTCGAACTAGTTTCTGATTTGAGGGCAAAATAAACCACACAAATTGCTTGGCAAACATATGCCAACATTTTATGTTTGTAAAAGTATTTTGCGTTGTTAATTGGGGTGTTTGCCGTTTGCATAAACAGTTGAAACATGTTTGGAAATTATTAATATTTGCCAGACTTGACAAATATGCGTCAAACTTTTTGTGGTGTCTAGTGCTAAATGTAATTAATCATTTCAGCGAAAGTCTTGCAGAGTGAAGACGTTAAAGATAAAGTATTAAAATCAGTTTCAGTCGAAACTTTTAATTTTTTAAGCAACTCCAAATTATTTTCCTTTATTTTATATTTACCCTACGTTTTAAACAAATAGCGAGAAAAATTGCCTCAGCACTATCGACGTGTGCATTCAGTGAAAACAAAAGAAAAAGGAAAAATTATATTTGTACGAAATGTGTTTGTGTTGCTTATTGGCGAATGCCAAACGGAAACAAATGTGTGTTTGAGATGTAGATTTATTCCAACAAAAATATTAATGAGTCGTATCGAAATTAAATCAATTAATCTTAAAGTTTCTTCGCCACGAAGTTCTATTATAATGAAGGGTGAAAATGAGTAACGATGCCAATCCCGAAATCCCGATCCCGGGATTTGAATTTTTAAGTCCCGGGATTTTCGGGATTTAGTCAATCCCGAAATTGTTACCTTAATTTTTTTGTTTTTCCTGGAAACTACATCATCACATTCTCCTTTGAGAGGATAGAGAACACAATATTTATCTTTTATATTTATTTAATTAACTCTTAAAGAAGAAAATTAATTAATGAAAGAAATGACCTTGGAAATGCGCAAAACAAAAATGTGCAAAATTTAAACTTAACTCTTCACAGGTTTCGGTGTATTTTTAGAGCGATTTCACGAATTTAAGTAGTGTAATTTAAGCACTACATAATTCCTACCACAAGTGGTGGTGGGTATAAAAATGTTTTTTTTTAAATAAGATTTTTTTGGTTAACTAAAAAATTTATTTTGTTAATTACGAGTAATTTCGAATTCTAATTTCAAGTATTCATCTTAATTCATTTAATAAAAATATTTAATAGAATCTTAAAAATAAATCAATTAGTAGTTTGCTCTGAAAAATTAATGAACTAATTATTTTTTTATTTAGTTTGAATCAACTGAGGAAATTGAATAAAATATAGATTTTATGTTAATTATTTTTTATTTAAAATCATTTAACACATTGTTCGAAATCGTACGCGGCTTTTTTTTATCATATTTAAATTAATCATTAATTAGGAAAAATAACGCAATTTTCAATTTTTAAAAATTTAATTAATCAATATAATCATTATATTTAATATTGTAATATTAAATGAATTATAAAACTTTTTCTTGTAAACCACTTTTAAGGTCGTTTTTATAAATAAATATCTATAAAATGCATTTATCTTATAACTTTCAAAAACCCCGAATCCCGAAAAATCCCGATATCTCGAAAAATTCCCGGGAATTCCAAA
This sequence comes from Pollenia amentaria, assembly GCA_943735925.1. NCBI lineage: Eukaryota > Metazoa > Arthropoda > Insecta > Diptera > Polleniidae > Pollenia > Pollenia amentaria. The sequence goes on along the minus strand of OX031010.1, from coordinate 171,508,125 downwards.
AACAAGTCCAGCTTGATTGGAATCCCTAGTATACACATAGTTAATTTTTCGCCTCACTTTTTCATCCAAATATAATAAAATATTCGCCGCTAATTAGGAAGTAAAGGACAAAAAAACCCAATTTCCTGGAAAAGGATACTAAAAACTTTTTCTAAGTCCTTTTTTATTTTTCTAAGAATTTATAATTGAAACATAATGATGTACATATAATTTTTAATTAAACTTTTGTATCTTTCCAAACTTTTTTTTTTTTCTTTAACAATTTTCTATAGAAATTTGTTTAATTCGCATAATTAACAACAAAAATGTTGAAGCTATTTTTTTTTTTTTTTTTTTTTTTTTTTTTTTTTTTTGTAGATTTTTGTTTAAATCATACACAAAATTGTTGCCTTTCCCTTTTTTTAAACAATATCCATGCACACATACAAAAACAGCAACTATAAGCAAAAATTTTTGTTCACAATAAACAACAACAATAGCAAAAACAAAAGAAAAATTAAAACTTGTAATACCAAAATTTAGAAAAAAAAAACTGGTAAAAATCAAAGAAATATTTAAAAAAAAAGCGTTGCAACCAGTTATTGTTGTTTTTATTTTTTGCTCTTTATTTACCACAAGTTGTTGCACTTTACGTGCAGATTGTAGAAAAATTTGTAGTTGTGTTGTGCAGTAAAATGTGAGAGGGGGCTTCTTTTGAGCAGGCATTAATTTGGGGTTGAGTGAGTGCCTGTATGTTTGTTATTAAAATTGTTGGTTTACCAGTGGATTTTAATAAAGTTATTTTGTTGATGTAGTTGTTGTTACCATTTGCTTATTTTGGTATATATGTGCTGAAGTGTTTGAATTTGTGTGTGTGTGTGTGTGTGTTTGTGTATGAGTTTGCGAGTGTCTGATCACCTGTAATGTTAAGAAATCAAACACAAAAGCTTAAACTTTTTATTTTACACTTCAAACAAAATTGCTGTTGTTGTTGTTGTTATTGCTGCAGGTTAACTGGATTTCTTATCAACCTAGCACAGTGGGGTAGAAGTTAAATAATAGATATTCTAAACTTTTTAATTTGTAATGTTCATTTTAAAATTTATGTTTTAAAATAAACAACAACAAAATCCAATTTGGTTTAAATATTTATGTTTGACTATTGACTGCCAGTTAAACGACAAAGATTTCTAACGAGATAGTGTGGTTACTATCGCAACATATCATATGGGTTCAATTCCAGCTTCAGTCAAGAATGAAAAATTATCAATAAATTTTAATTCATTTCATTTTGTGAATTCCTTTCTTAGTTAAAAATAAGTTAATGAAAATTAAATTTCATGAACTTAAGCCTGATTAAAATATAAAAATTTGTATCTAACAATAAACTCTAATAACTGAATCCTTTGTCTGATATTATTTTAAATCAGGGTTTTCCAAAATTTTAAGTAAATAGAAAATAGAAAATTGCAATACAATTTACAAATATCTAAATTTAGAAATTTTTAATTAATTTCATGTTGTAAAATTCCTGTCTTCATAAAAATAATTTAATGAAAATTAAATTAAATGAACTTAAGCCGAATTAAAAATATCTAAATTTGGATTAAAAGCCATTAACAGTTCAATAAAATAACCGCAATACTAATATTTACAAATATCTTTTTTTTCATTTGTAATTTTTGGGAGCGAAAATATATTGAAATCTTTCTATTTAATTTTTTTGTAATAATTTATTAGATTTGAATGAAAATTCAAACCGAAAATTTAACAGTATTAACACTTATTTTTGTTTTGCGAAGCACTATCACACAAGTCTTACGTTTTTTGAAAAAAAAAAAAAAAATACAAACCTGCCATAAGTTGTTATTGGATAGTGTATAATGTCCTTTAACATCGGCATTATATAAAACTAGATTTTGAAAACATTTTTATAGAAAGGGAAACATTTTCGATACATTGTTAATTCATTTTTCATAGAGGACAGCTTCTAAATTAAGAAAATGCATAAGAGTTCAAGTAATGGTAAGATTGAATATTTCAGAATTCAAAATGCATCAAATCTATACTGAAAGTGAAATACTTATTTTTTAGATCTGGCCATTTCAGCATTATGCATGATTGCCTATGTGGCAAGCAGACTTAAATTGACTCGGTATGACTTTCGGCTCAATTTCAAATTGAAAAATGTATACTTCAATGTAAATAAGCAAAATAACTTCGGTGATGCCAATTATTAATTTTTTTGTTCCCACGGATTTTATATTTGGTAGTTTTTTTTTGCGAAAAAATTCCTTGGGAGTATTCGTGATTGGGCTGGTATTTGTTCCTTTTACTCTATAACAATATGTTTCCAAAAATCCGATCATTTGCGTAGTGTTTTACTTCATTCCTGTTCCTATGTGCATCCGCTAATTCTCGCATTGTTTGGCGTTTCCAGAGCTATGAGTGGATCTCCCTACGTAAACTTCGTTGCGGGTTCCACTCAATGGCTGCCTGGCGGTATCATCTTCTTGTTTGCTTAGACTTTATCAAATCCAGTTCCATTTGCATTGTTATATATCGATTTCTATTGACTGTTGATTTGCTAGTTAAAGACATTCGAAAAAATCTTTAGAACTTTCTTTCCCAAACAGACCCACTGTGGCTTTTTTCTCTTTAAACATTGTTTTGCTGTTGTAGTTGCTTTTATAGCAATTGTTGTTTAAAGTTTGAATACCTTATTTGTAGTTTAATTTTTCGAATAATCATTGTTATTTGTATTGTTGTTGTATAGTTGGCTGCTACTGCTACTACTAGTTTGCCTGACTAACTTATCTAGACTATTTAAATAAAATTTATTGGCAGGCTGTCAAGCATATTGGCAGTTCGTTCGTCGGCCTGTTTGACTGACTGAGTAACAGACTCACCGATTGACTGATAAAACTTACAAAATAGTAGATTTTCTATGAAGTTTTTCTTATTTTTTTATTAATATTATTATGATTATAGTTGTTGTTATTATTTTATTTTATTGTTATTGTTGCATTTATGTTCGAAAAACTATTTTTGTAGTGTTTGGATCTTAGTTTTATTTAGTTTTGAGTATTTTTATTTTTATTTTACTTGGGTTAGTTTTTATTTACTATTTAACAGATCTACACTTATTAAACTTTTAATTTTATTAAGGTTTATTATTATTAATTTCTCTTAACATAGTTAACTAGAAATACAGTTACCTAGATTTGACTTTTTATGTGCAAATTGTGCCAGAATAAAAAAAAACTAGTGACGATTTTTAAAATTCATATGGTTTATGAATTATTATTTAAAATACTACAATTACTAAAAATTTTATTGCGTAAACAAACTACTGCTTGCAGAAATATGCTGTAGCAGTCATAGCTGCCAGATTTGACGATTTATCGTCATTTTGACGATTTTTAGTTACACAAATGGTCTATTGACGATATGACGATTTATACCCTAAATTTAACGATTTTTCAAATGACAGATTTTGTTAAAATTTACAAATATAATTAATATAATTTCACATTTTGTTAAGCTTCTAAGATAATTTGATTTTTTTGCATTATTTGATTGGCAGTAATTTTCATGTCTTAAGAGTACTCTGTTCCAATTTGTGAAAAATATTCAGCAACATCTAATATTTCATGCGAAAAATTCGAGTTTGCAGTATTTGACGTTTTTAATCTCTTAAAGTATGCGACATTGTTTTGGATATGTAAACAAAAGACAAATTTATTTTACTAAAAAGTATTTTAGTTAAATAAAAAACTTAAGTAAAAATGAAAGTAAATATGGATGAAAAACTGTTACCGGTTGTGTTATTTATGTTTTTCCGTTCTCATTTTAATATTAAGTTTACATTTTTTTTCATTTGCTTAAAATTTCACGTGAAATAAATGCAGCTTATATTATTTCGCAGTTGTAAAAAAATGTTGCTAGAAACATTTTGTAACTTTTCCATAAATTGAACAGAGTACAACTCTATAGACATAATTTCATAGAAATTCTGCACAAGTTTTTTTCATATGAGTTTTGACAGCATTTCACGTGAAATGTTGATCAGAGTAGAAGGCGTTAGCTGTTCATCATTTAAAATACAATTTTTTCAGCACGATGTTTATTTTTAAGAGTTTTATTTGATCAGTTAGCAGTGCCTTATTACAGGCATTTTACAACCACTTTCCTAAGTCTGGTTTCACATTATGAAACTTCTTTCAGAAAGTCTGATTTCATTGGTGTTTACCACACTTAAGTTCTTAAATGGATTTTCGGCGTGAAAAATAGGTGTTTGATATATCTTGGTTTTAATTTATTTTCTTACTTTTCTTATGAATGCCAATACTTTTAACAATTGATTGTGTTACTTCAATGATAAACTTCTAAACGAAAATTTTTATTTAATTTCAAAAATAGGCAGAATATATTAAAACTTTATAAGCAACGAAAACTAAAACTAACAACGAATTTCCAAAAATTATTAAAAGTTAGTGGTTTTTTACAATGAGGATTTTTGTGACGATTTAGCTTAGTCAATTTGACGATTTTGACGGGTTTTTCTTCAAAATTTGGCGATTTTCGAGCAATGTTATCTGGCAGCTATGGTAGCAGAACGTAACACCTCCGACCCTTAACAAGGGTATTTGAGTTTTTTTTTGTTAAAAATTGAGATAACATATGGAATTAGCAGACTAATGTCAGAGAAGTTTAGAACACAATAGGTGAATGTGGAATTCTAATCCGGTAGCGAGATATGGCGACCAATTCTAGCAGTTGTCATTAAAATACCTGTTTCGCTTGGAGCACACGGGGTATATGAGCACTCGATCTCAGTTTTTAAAAAAAGCACTTTAACCCCTTGTGCTGTAACATGTCCTTTTTAAAACTGTTAATAAGTATTTTTTAAGATATTTTATTAAATTAAATACTTTAAACATAAAAAAAATATTTTTGTGGGAATTGCTGTAAAATGTTAAACATTTTACAATTTTTTGCTTTATTTAGGTATTGATATTAGAACGTAAATTAAAACTGGGTCAACTTAAACTAATTGAAATTAAATTATAATTTAAACTTTAACATTTAGGGGATATTTTTTCAAAATACCTTAAATTTGGAGGGTTGTTGAATTTTTTTTGGGGGGAAGAAAAATAATTACCTGGCAACACTGCTTCAAAACAAAAAATTTTGCTTTTGTTGTTAAGTTCTGCTTTTAAATGTAAAGTGTCATTCGCGTTTTCTAATACGATTGCGATGCAAATATATATATATATATTTTGCTTTTTCACTTTGTTCATACACAGAAAAAATTCTCCAGAATGTTTCATCAATTAAAGCGTTAATCAAAAATAAAATCAGCGTGAATTTAAAATTTAATCAAGTGAATTAAGCATTTAATCAAGTAAATTAAACGTTTAAACAAGCGAATTAAACGTTTAATTGATATTATTACCTTGTTTGCTGGTGCAAATTTAGGGTTTTAAATGTGTGTGAAGATAAAAATGAAGATTAAAAAATTAATTAAACTTTTCGTATATATCTTCACAATTAATTAATTAATATCACAAATTGTTTAATTGAAATAAATTTTTATTTTTTCTGTGTATGCTTCTTTTTTTGCTACCTATATGCTACTTCTACTGCTACATTACATGCTCCTTTATTGTTGCATATTTTGCTATCTCTACTGCAGATTTGGTTAGTTCTGTGCTTTATTTTAGACTATTTCTGAAACTACTGTTTTCTAATTCCATAAATAACAGAATCAAACGACATTTAAAAGCTATGCGACACTTAAATAATTTTTTCTGCTACACAGAAAAAAGGTTTTTATCAATTAAAAAAAAAGGTTAAAAAAGTATATAAATTTAATTAATGTGATAACAGAATCAATTATTTTTTTAGTTGAAAGAAAATTAAAAATATAATTTTGTTTTAATTAACATTTTAGTTGTTTTGAAAAAAATTTGTAATTAAAATATTAATTAAATTTCAAGAAATATTAATAGATTTTTTCGTTTAAAATAAAATAATTTAAACTTGTAGAACTGTTGTTGGAAATAGTCAATATATAATTAAATTAATTAACACATTGTTTGAAATGGCAAAGTTTTTTGATCAATTTTTTAATTAAAATTAAAAATTTCATTTATTGAAAATTTTTTTTCAAAATTTTAAAATTTTCAGTATCTAATTAATATAATCATTTTAGTAACAGGTGCAAAATCAACAACTTGTTTGCTTAATATTATGAATTTGGAACAAATTTGGTGATTAGAGAAAATTTTTAATTTTTTCTGTGTACGATTACAACTATTGCTTTAAAAAAAACCGTGAATGTAGCAGTAGTGGTAGTGAAAATATGCCTCCAAGTTCTTTATATATTTTTAGCTGAAATATTTAGTAAATTCTCGTTACTACAAAAAAAAAAAAAAAAAAAAAAAAAAAAAAAAAAAAACAAAAAAAAAAAAAAATATTTCCATTTAAAAGTTTTTTATATTAATTAAAAAATTAATTAAATTTACACCAGTAAACTAATTCATATTATCAATTAAATATTTTTTGATATTTACAAAATTTGCTGCAGTATTGTTGTTGATATAAATAAGTAAACGTTTAATTCACTTGATAAATTTTTTTTATTAAAACTGATTTTATTTTTGATTAATGGTTTAGGGGAAAAATGTTGACGGGAATATTTTTCTGTGTACTGCTTCTTTTATTCTAATTTTTAAAACACCATTAAAAATAGTTTAGTTCGGTTGACCATTAACATATTTTTTTTTTTTATATAGAAAATTTTTTATTGACAGATAAATAAATAACTAAAATCGTTCGAATTACATTCATATGTATGTTTCAAAAAATATTTAAGTCATTTAATTTTTCAACAAGTTCTTAAATGATGAAACCTTTTAATTGTCTAGTTTGTTTGTTTTTTTGCTTTATGTTGCTCCATCCAAACACGTTAAGTTGATTGATTCAATTACATACCGGGTTCTATTGAATACCCAGAACATATTTCCTAAAGATACATTTTTCTCAACTCATTGACTACAAGTTATTTAATCTTTGTTTAAGTATTTATTGTTAGTTTTCTCTATAATTTACACACACGTTGTTACAAAATTCATAAAATACTTTGAAATTCTTAGAAAAAAAAAAACAATAATAAATAAAAAGTAGATATAATATTTTTCCAATAGATGTATCTTGTTTTGTATTGTCATGTTGAAAACTGCTGCTGAATTGTTGTTGCATATAACTTTTTGCTATTATTGATAAGATTATTGGTTTTTTTTCAGCTGCTGCTAGTTTTTTTTTCTTTCTTTTTAGACAACAAATGGCAAACAACATTTAATAATAATTGATAAGAGAAGTTTAATATAAAGCAAATGACAACAAAAGTTTAAATATTGTTCAATAAATTGTCAAATGATATTGGCCGGAAACTAGAGAAATCAATTAATTAGTTAGGTTAGAGATGTAGAAAGATTGCGTTTCTTTTTTCAAAGAATTAAAAGAGTTTTGTTTTTAAAACAATAACAACTGAACCAGTTTCCAACTTGTCGTCAATTGATGAAAGTAAGAGAAACAAAAAAAAAAAAAAAGCTAAAATCGGCTTTGCCGAATTTTATATTCCCTTCACCATAATATTTAAAAGTGAATTGTTATTCTTGGCTTAAATTTGTCCGATTTGGCTCATTTTAAATTTTAATAATTTTTCTTTTATTCCTTAACTAAATCCCGCGAAGCAGAGTCTCTGGCGGGAATCGAACCCGCAACCCCGGTACTGATAGACTAGCTCACTACCAGCTAGTCTACCGGGAATAATATTTCACCTTTTGGTGTTGCATCCTCCGTGGAATGTCATACTGGGATCCGACAAGAATTCAAAATGATATGGCTCTTGAATTCTTCTTGATTTCTTGAGACTGAAGGTTCCCAAGAGGTCCTATCTAGCTGGTGCCATAGGAGTCAGAAGCCCTCTGTGAGCAAGGCAACGGTCTGACTATTGGTTGATATTAAAGTATCCAATTATTTGACTTTTGGTTTCGTTCGAGTAAGGAATTAATTGATTTTTAAATTTTAATTTTGCTCGATTAATCGAATAAGAGTTTTAATATGTTCGAATAACTCGAATGATTCAAATAATTTTATCCAATGGAAAAAACATACATGTCTATTTGATTTGATATATATGGGGGATTTCATGTCAAGTGACCCAACTTTTGAAATCGATGTCTTCCGATTTGGATGAAATTTGCACCAAGGTTAGTCTTATTGGATAGTAGTTTAGACACAAATTTGCAACAAGATCGGTCAAAAAGTTTCTGAGGTAGAGGGGGTCAAAATTTGACATTTTGGCCAAACCGGTGTTCTTTCTCATCCATGTAACTTATTATCTATTGGTGTTAGCAAAATTTGTCCCAAACAAATTAGATAGCTATATGGTGCAAGTTTCATCCAAATCGGAAGACATCGATTTCAAAAGTTGGGTCACTTGACATTAAATCCCCCATATATTTATTTTTTTCAATAAAATAAAAATATAGTGAAACAATAAACAATAAAATAACAATTCATTTATACTACGCATACAGTTCTAAAACTTTTAAATTAAATAAATAATTTAAAAACCAAAAACCCTGCTGCAAAACATACACTTTTTAAGGCGCTAAAGAGACCGAAACAGGATTAAGGTAAAAATAAAACTATAACCAAAGTAAACACTACTTTGGTTGAACAGACTACAAAATGATTTGAATTCCAAAGTTTAATACATGTATTAGGTTCAGCGGCAATCGGGGCCCATTAATTTTATTTCAGTGTATAATTAGCAATTATGTCCCACCTGTTGTACTCAATATGGGAATTCAACACAGGCTTTCATCTCATATTTTAAAAAATTATTTATTTTATTTTACACTTTTTTATCGCGCCATTTTTATGAGATCTCAGCATATTTAAACAAATTTACTTTTCGTAATTAAATTTAACTAATTTATGATTTCTGAAAATCAAGCAAAATTGAAATCGCAGTTAATTTTTTTCATACACCGTATTTTTCCTCAAAAGTAAAGAGAAGTTCTGGTTAAGATAAGAACTTAAAGTATGAAGAAACTTTTTAAGCTGGATCTTTTTCAAAGTTTGTTCGATTTCAATTTCACTCATACGTATTCGATTAACCGAACATGGCCGTCAACTCTATTTTTCTTCATTGTAAAGCTCTACTCTGTAGGTTTGGGTAATGTGTTTTTTTAACGTTTTACTATTTTGTGCCAACAATCCGTGATTTTATCTTCAACTATTATCTAAGGATACTTCGGTTTTTAAGACGAATCTTACAATACCAAAAATATTAAAATTCATCCAGCCGTTTGGATGGTAAGAGGCAATAAAGAAATTAAAGTTCGAGTAAAACAGGTAACCCGCAATCTGAAATTTTTTTACAATAGACGTCAAACTCAAAATGCAAAAGCGATATTTTAGTACGAAAATTCTTACGTATGGAATTAGTAGGTAATCGTTTATTACATGTTTTGTCTCACACACACCCACACCCACATCTAAAATGGGACTAAAATATGTTCAGAAGTGCGAGTAATACAATAGACACAGAATATAAAAACTTGCTATTTATTTGTTTTGTTGTTTTAGTTAGAAATCTAAAAAAAAAAATATTTTCGAATCAAAAAAGTAGAATTTTTTAAGAAATTAATTTTAATCGATTAATTGACATAAATTATTCGAGTTATTCGTTATTTGAAATTGGCAATTTTAAGTATTCGATCAAATAATGGCGAAAAATTTCTTCGATTAATCGAACAACGATTAATTGAGTGGATACTATAGTTGCTATGCTTCTTGAGAGCAATTCTTCCTGTCTATCCGGGTGATTGTCTTTGCAGAAGCTTTACATTTCTGTTAATTGGTACTTTCAATAGCTTGAGCTAATGCACCTAAGGGTTAGGGGTTCAACGGAAGTGCTTTTTTTACAAAGGTATAATTTCGGTGATCATTAGGTGGATGTGGTTTATACCCAAAACCGCAATTAAACAAACTTCCACTTGGGAGGCTAATTTTTCACTCTTGCGTCATTTTTTGTGAGTAAGTCAAAATGGATATTCGCATTGGTATTAATGGTATGATGACAAACTACTAACTATTAGTAGAGAGTAAAATCGAGGGACTGGTTATAGACCAGTGAAGATTCTGAAACGGAAAACAGTTTAAATGTTGAGGTATCGAAGTGCGTTGGCGTTTGCTAGTTGGGCGTTAATTTTTGACTATTATCATGAGATGTGTTTTAAGGGGAAAAATCGGCCTGTGGCAGTTCTCCCAATGGGTTGTTGCTTGTCATGGATGCTGATGGCTATTCCTATGCATCGGAGGTTTTATAGCTTCGTCTCCTATGCAAGTGCCGGGTGTATAATTTTTGTCGGATTACACAAGGAAACAAAATTGAACTTGTGCACCAATTGAAATGAAATAAAGCTCATTTAATTCGAAATATGTTTAATTAATGATTTTTCTCGCATTTTTATTTTTTATGAATTTTTAAAGAACAAAAAAAAAATTATTTGTTTTTAAATTGTTATTTTTTCAAAACTTCAATGATATCTCTGTAACTACTGGGCAAATTTCAAAACAATGTAAGCACGGCTTAAAGATAATATTGTTGCCGAGCTTCCGATCTTTTTTTAGTTGAATATGGTGAACCGTTTTCAAGTTATTCCAATATATGTGGTGAAAATGCCTTAATTTTGAACATAACGGTATATCTCTAAAATTCGAGCTGAAAGAGACAAATGGAGATTAGATTTAAAATCAGTGACCTCAAATTAGTTAAAATTTTCTATCAACATTAGGCCACAAAATGACTGTTCCCCAGTGTTATAAACTCAAATTGCTGCCTGTGTGCTACCAATCGCATACGGGGCGGTTGGCAAGCCCATTGCTTGTCACCTAGTGGCTGAGATCCCTCATTGGGTAAGGCCATATGGCAGGTGTTCATAAACACCATTTCCACATTTGTCACAAAACCGTTCCCCCGGGGGTTTGTAGGGATTATCTTAAGAATATTTCAAATTTTGGTGGTACATCCTCCGGGGAAATAAGGTGCAGTTGATACCTGGGATTCGAAAAAAACCCAACCAGTTTTCAAGAGAACCTCATGATCTCTTGCGATCGCGGCTTGCCACAGATCCTATCCGGTAATGCAGGACTGACAAGTCAGGCCTACATTAGTATGCTTTTTGCCGGAAATGCTTTCGGTCTTGGAGGAAAAACCGTTTTTACGGAAGTTTAGCTTTTCCGTTAAAAAGATACTTTCGGGGATTACGTGGTGGTTGTAGTTTACTACCCAAAGTCGTGGGAAGGGATTTCCTAAATCAGACTAAATGGCTGTTTTTTCATCATTTGTGGGAAGAAGGATCAGCCCTAGGTGCTGTTGTTACTAACAGATGTTGCAAGGAAGCGAAGGTTAGATTACTCCAGCTCCTATACAAGTGGCGAGTGTTCAATCTTTCCGGATTATGCACTCAAATTGTTACCTGAGTTTGTTGGTTGCGCCAACCCTCGAGGGCGGTTGCTAAACACTTTGTTTGTCAACCAGAGGTTTAGATACACCATAATCTAGGGCCTAGGGAAGGTAACTGTGTAAATCTTTTCTACAGCTGTGTTAAAATCATTATTTTGGAAAAAGGTAGTTATTTTTATATATCGATGTTATTTATGGACCGATTTTGTTAATTTTCAGTTGGAGTATTCTACAAGCGGCCAATTTCAACAAGCTCAGATATAATTTACTATTACTATAACTGTTGGTAAACATATTGTTTACTGACAGTAAGAGTTATGTATAACTGAACTCGGTAAAATTGGCTGTAAGTTTGTTTTAGATAAAAGTGAAAACTAGAGGTTCATTAATTATAAGAGGCCTCCGGAAAGTTAAGGTTTGTGGGTCAAAATGCAAGATTAATTAGTTAAAATAAGATGCAGTTGTGGTAATTTGCTCATAGCTCAGTCATTTAAGGGCCGATATGACTGAATTTTAATAGCGAGGTCAAGCGAAGTATATGTGACTTAAATATATACCAACCTAGTCCCCGTCGCTTCTGGTATCCTTTAAAACCCCATTTCAACAGACCCACGCACAGACGGACATCGATAAACCAACTTCGCTTCTCATGAGGACCCAGAATATATATATAATTTAAAGGGGCTAAGATTAATATTGTAGGAATGAAAAACATATATATACCCTTTCCACCTGTGGTGAAGGGTATAAAAAGAGTATCATGTATTTAAATGTATTCCATTTGATGTTGTTGTTGTTTTTTCTGTAATTAATAACAAGTTAAAATAAAAGGCCTATGTTGTTTTTCTTATTGTTGGTGTGGTAGCAATAATAATAATGATGTTTAACAGATTAAATATCTTTATGTGTCTGTCTGTTTGTCTGTCTGTCTGTCCGTCTATATGTGAGTAGATTTTGGTAAATGAAAGAGTCAACCATAAAATCATTAGTATCTTTCCTACTTATTCATCTTCTTTATCTTTGAATATTATTGTTGGATTTATTTTTTTATTGTTGTTGTTATTGTTTATGTTTCAGATGTTTGTATTACGACCATGACCTAATAAATGCGCGCAATCGCATAACTCTTTTTTTGTGTTCAGTTAATTTTTTTTCTGTTTCTTCAAATGAGATACACAATATTGTATTTGTACCTCTAAAAGTAAATGAAAATAAAGTTTATGTATCAGTTTAGACAGAAATAAATGAAGTCTAGTTGCAGACACAGTGTCTTGGAAAAGTGAATGTACAAAAGTATTTAAGGTGAGAGGAAAACAACGCTATTTCAAATAGTGTGTAATAGATTGGTAAAACAAAAAAAAAAATTATCATTAAATATGTAATTGCAGGTAATCGCTGGCTAAGACTTTTTTCTGACTTTCTTACCTTCTAAATAAACTGATAAACTTCCGAAGCAAAAATTTAATCATTCCAATTTTTCCACCTCCAAGAATGCAATGTTTTAAGTCTACATTATTTTCCGAACAATCTTACAGCTCTCATCGAATAAGTGAATCTATTTCATTTCATTATCATGTATATTTTTGTCTCTTTCATTTTGAAAATTTTTTTTTAAAAACGAAACTTTTTGATTTTTTATTGAATCGGCATTTTGAAACTTTTTTAAAATTCAACTGAAAAGTTTAATTAAAAAAATTCTGCCGTATTCATTAAAAACTAAATTGGATATGAAATCTATTTTAAGGAAAATTTGTATGGAAATTTAGTTGTAAAGTACGTTTGAAATCTGTTTTATTTTTTATGAATACGGCAGATTGTCTTTACCCGCCTTACACTATAGGAGAATTCTTAGTTTACTTTGACTTTAATTCCCATTACACAAACATCAACATGTTGCCCACCATTGCGTTAAAATTAGTAAGACCCAATTTCTTGCGCAAGTATTAAGACCTCGTTATTCATATGCAAATGATATGGGCACATACACATTACTGTCGACTTTAATCGTTGGTAGTGGCTTAAAATACTACCTAAACGTAACATGTCGTGTTGAAATGTGTTTAGAAGAGAACGTTGTCAAATTTTGTAACGATGATTGCAAAAAATAAATTCTTACAAATTTTAGCGTCGTTGGAATGTTTCTGAGTATCTGTCTGTCTGTCAGTTAACATAAACAAGAAAGTACCCTACAAGAAACTAAAAAAAAAACACATTTTTTTACTAACACACTTGGAACAATTTTATATTGAATTAATGAGTTAGAGAGAGAGAAAAAATCACATGTACACAAGGTTTCCGTCAGAGTGTCCAGGTTAGGGGTTTCCCACCCAGATTTAGAGGGTGTTTATTTCATTTAGGGGCAAATTTAGGGAGTAAAAGTTCTTGGGGAGGGAAATTTGGGATGCATAAATTTATAATTAGGGGGTCTTATGGGGTTTCACTATTTGCTTGTCTGTACATAACAATAGCTAAATATTACTAGATATATTTTACAGCTTACTTTTGGTTAGCAAAATCGGTTTTGAGAAGATAAAAAAGAAAGCTCATAAAGGGTGAAGTGTTCGTTGAAAAAAACGTGTCGCAACTTTTATCCAACACCTGAAATGCTTAAATTTTCCGAGTTCGACAATATGTACAAAGTTCACGAATATGATTTGCCAATACTCAATATTTTTGAAGAAACTCTACTCTACTCCAATATTTAAAAAACTCAGATTTCTACGAACTCCATTTTGATTTATACATGTATGTACAATGTACATTGTACAAATGTTACAGTCTTTTTTTTAAACGCATAAATTGTTGTTTAAGACGTTTTATTATTAAATAAAAACATTCAGGAAACTTGAAAAAAAATTGGGTTGTTCGCGGAAGGCTGGTTATCAGGTTATATGGTTATTTAGTTATATTCACATAAGCAAAATACATTTATTAAAATTTTTTAAAATTAATTTTGTTGCTGTTAATATAACTACATAACCATATAACCTAATAATCCGCGTTTCGTGAACAACCCAAATATTTGTAGGGAAATTTCAGGAAAATGTTAAGCATTTTGCGAATTTTACTTTATTTAGACTTTATTGATATTAGAACGCAAATGAAAACTGAGTCAAGTTAAATTAATTGAAATGAAATTATTATCTAAACTTTTTTTTTCAAAGTTCGTTAAATTTGGGGGGTCTTTAAATTTTTATTGGGGGAGAAGAAAACAAATTACCTGGCAACACTGGTTTCGGTCCCTCTTTTTATTTTTCTCTTAATAAACTAGTAAAATGACAGGTGGTCTTCTTGTAGCATATTTTAACAGTTGATGTGTAAGTCATCGGTCAGACTTGCAATTTTTGTTGTTGCAATTTTTAAAAACTCTGCTGTGCAATTGCATTAGTGTCCAGTACCCATGTTCCATAACTTTGGTGCGAACTTCTGGCATCAAAAAGATGTGAAACAAAATATTTTATCGTATCTCGCAAAGTGAGAAAATGTGTGTCTGTAACTCGAGTCGAAAACTATCAAAAGGTATTACGTCGTAACGTTATAAATGTCATACTATTCCATTCAAAGCCGATGTGAAATTGTAGAAGTTGAGAACGCCAGGCACACAAATTGTTGACGGTGACTATACAACCGTCGGCTATACCATAAAGTGCGATTTTAATGTTTGTTGTTTACAATATTGCTTTGAAAGCATTCGTATATTTTTCAAAAATGTTAATAGTAAAATAATTGAACAATGAAAAATGCAATGAGTTACTATTCATTGCATTTTTAATATATTTTTTAGGGTTGAAATTTTTTTCTCACCCCGTTTTTATGCGTATGATTATTTGACACTTCAAAGCGGGAACTTTCTCACAATAATTTTAAAGACACACTTTTTCTGTAAATTGGCAAGAAGATTCCTTACGTGACAGCTCCCAATAAAAAATGTTCTTATTTTACGAAGCACTAATGGAACATTTTGAAAAGTAAGCACACATTTATGCGCTACGCAGTAAGACATACCGAGATGCAGTAGGGTAAGTGAACGAATTCTTAATTAAATAAAGAAAAAATATATATAAAATTTGAAAGGCCACGAAATTCCCTTACTGCGAAGCAGGTTTATATGGGGAGCATATAAAAGATTAACGGTAACAAAAAATTTAGTGTGCAAAGCTGATCATTGATTTACCAATTTTTATATGCGCTGAATAAAGCGCTTTCTGTGTCAAAAATGTATTGCTTCAAAGTGGGAACTCGCCATATTAAATTCATGTCTTCCGTAGGCGATATGGTAAGCGAATCTTTAACGTTTCTCCCTTACAAACCTGCTTCGTTGGAAGCTCCATTTTTTATTGGGCTGTTACTCGCCAAAAATGTTACAGACGCATTTACGTAAGAAAAACAGTTGCTATTTCAATTTATGTAATTTTTGATTCATTTCTCACATTTTAATTAAAAAGTTTCTTGACGCGGGAGCCACAGAAAATGGAACAAATTTTATCTTTATCTGGTCTTTCCACTTTTCCATTTTATATTTAAAATATAAATACAAATACACCTACACCTACAGCCAACTTCAAATTAATATGTGGTAGAATAGCAAAACAAAACGGAATTGCAGAGTACATAAAACTGAGTACCCGTCCCCAATCTTCTCGCCCCTCTAACAAATAAACTCAGGAATTATTGCAACAAAAATTGCAAGACTGGACGATGACTTAAAACGGAGAAAACTTTAATTTCATCAAGTTAATTCGCAACGCAACGTCACGTTTACGTAAGATTACCTATTTAAGAGTACCTTACAATATCAAAGAAGTCTTACGTATTCCATAATACTTTGTAAGATAAAAATCTAATGAGTCCTGTCTCGACTTTCAAAAAATATAATTAACGTTAGAGTTTGTATTCACACTATAACACATGAACATGCTTTTGTTAAAATGCAACCCGGATCAAATTAAAGTATTATTGTTTAGCCACAAATTAAAAAAAAAAAACGATGAAGTCATATGGGATACCAAATTTCTTAGCAATACGATTTATAAGCGATTCATAATGGTTCATTTGAAAGTTTCAGAATTAAGGGTTGTAAAAAACCGAAGATGCCTAACCGCCTACTTGAAATTTTCATAACACATTTCATTCCCACTGTAACACTTTTACATATAACTTGAGTTTTTGACATGTATTAATACAAAGTAGAATAGTGTAAAGTAGCCTTTGTATTCATAGTAGATAAGCTTGGTAATGCAGTAGGAACAGATGATCTGCAACGTATACGTTTACGTTGGAGTTGGAGTAAAGGTATTGCTTTTCCTTCTTTTAACTAAAAACTTGCTTAAAAACATGCTGTCGAATTTAAGCTGGAGGTCCACACCTACTCAGGTGTCGACAAAATATATTCAATGTTGTTAAACGTAGCTGGTGACAAACCCAAAAGCCTGGAATGCCTTCACGCGTAGAAAGCGAAAAATAGGTATACAGTAGAATCTCGATTCTAGCTCGCAACGAAAACCGGGCTCGGTGCAAGATTTCGATTGTTGCAAGTACAGAACATTTACTTTTCATTCAACTCGAATGCAGTTATTTTTGATAACAGAACTTTTTTATGTGTTAATTTCATTGAATACATTTATTAATGATTTATTTTCTGGATACTTGTTATTGTTGTTCTATGCACGTGAAAAATATTTGCTATTAATTTGATAGAAAATCCCGGATTTAATTTCTGAAAAACATCATTTTTTTTATTGGTATGAATTGTAAATTCTTCTTTGGTATTTTCCATAGTCCCCTTTTACAATGTGGCAAGTGAAAGGCAGACAGCCAAAGTTTGTTGGTAAGGGGGCGACGCTGTATGCGCGACGCACATTACTTTTTCCTTCTCTCGCCTACAAACTTCGTCTGTCTTCCTTTCACTTGCCACATTGTTAAAAGGGACACGCTACACTTAACTGACGCATATTAAATTCAACTCGTCCTCTGTTTTATACTACGGCGGGATTTCCCTGAACTTTGTTTAATTCAAAACTCGAAATACATAACTAAATGCATTGTGTTGGTAAGTGGCCAACAAATAAACAAAAAATCTATAATGAGAAACGCATTTAAAAAAATTTAAAAAAGCATAGAGGTCAACATTTTCAAATGCTGCAACTACTTAGTAAGTAATAATCGAGGAGTGAAAGTATGTGCAAAAAATCGAGTTTCTACTGTACTTTATACTTTTGCAAGCGTCAATTTTAAGCCCTTATCATGTAAAACGCAACATTGAAAGTTTGTGCTGTCACAAATATTTTGTATTTTTGTTGTTGCTTTCTACAGAAATTCATGTCCCTTTTTAAAATTTTCAACGCCTCAGGCTGTGCAGCGTTTGAAATTTTAAAACGCAATTTGAGTTTCTGCTGAAAGCAACAACAAAATTGCAAAATATATATAACATTGTTTGTGCCTTCAATTTAATTCTTTGGCGTTGCGTTGAGTTTTACATGATTAGGGCCTTAATTTGTTTATGCTGTCCGTTACACAAAAGTTGAAGCGTTTAACGCAATTTATGAAAATATGAAAAGTATGCGTGATGTGGAAATTCAGCTTTATACGATGAACACACCGTTATAACCAGTAATATTTAAATAACTTTTTTCTGTCGATTAACTTTAGCTACACACTGTACTACACACTGTTCATTATTACAAATCTTTTAATGCAAATAAGACAACAACAGCTAGAAAAAAATTTGTTTAATGTTTGATTGTTGTGATTTTTGCGCAAAACATAAAGTAATATGATTTTGTATAGAGTACATACAATTACAATTTGAATTTTTTTTTTCTTAATTTTTGACTTGGTGTTGTTCGTTTGGTGTTTCAAATTGTATATTGTTGCTTGTTGATTTGGTCTGTCTGTTTCTCTTTTATTCTACACATTATCATTGTTTAAAGTGTATTTTTATGCATACAATCTTAAGTCCACGCCTTGTCATGATTTTGTATCTCTTCTAATGACCATTAAAGAAAAAAAAAAAACGAATTTGTAAAAAATTAGAAGTAAAAAAAAAATGTCTATTGCAAGTGCATTCACATTGATGGCATGAATACTATTTAAACTTTTCAAACAGAATACAGACAAAACAATCGAATTTATTCATTTTCAATTTTTCATTATTTTATAATCGATTTTGTGAGTTTTATAAATTTTTTTGTTTGTTTGTTATGGAATTGTATTCAAATTTGACACGAAATTGGTGTTTTTAATTCAGTTTATGGCGTTCAAGGACAATATAAGTGTTTAATTTGTCCTTTTTAAAATCTTGAGAATGAAGAATTTTTTTTTTTAAATTTAACAATAACAAAATTCATAAAAAAAAAAGATTTTCGTTTGGAATTTCCATAAAAACAATAAAAAAAACCAAACCAAATTTATTTTTGTTTTCATTATAAATTTCTAAACCAAAATTTTTATTTCAAGGGTGTGTGTGAAACGGTAGCAAAGTGTTATGGTCGATTAAAATTGTCAAAAATTTATACGTTAATGTGAAATTTTATTCACCTCAATAGTGTAAAAATTTTACTTCCATGAGTACTTTTCTACCGTTTCACACACACCCCAATTTCAAAAACCGACAGTTAGAAAAAAATTTAAATTGTCTTAAAATATTTTCTTTAGAAAAATATTCTTAAACAATTGTGATTTTTAATTGCACTGTTGGTTTTTAATTGAAGTTTTTGATATGTTAATTAGGCTTAAGTTCATAAAAAAAAATTTTTTTTTTTTTGATAATTCTTGACTGAACACGGGATTGGACTCAAGTCGAATTAACATGTTTCGAGAATAACCACATTCTCATCATCAGAATTCTTAGCGTTCTACCGTTTGCGCCACTGCGGCGCCTGCCAGTCTATTGTACTGGTAGATCGAAATTTGCTGCAATTGATTACCCATTTTTCAATTTTTATTTACATGTTTTATCTTTCTTCTTGTTTTTTCGTACTTTTTGACAAGACTTTGTCTTCAAAACTGAAGTACATTTGTTTTTTATGTATTTCTTTTTGTCCTTTTCTAGTTGAACTTTCTTTGTACAACTTGAAGGACATATGTAAACATATAGGAGCTTGTGCCATATCTATTTTATAACAATTCTGATTACAGCAAATTTCGGATATACCATTACAATTGGTTAAAGATTGATGTTTGACTATAGACTGGCAGGCGCCGCAGTGGCGCAAACGGTAGAACGCAAAGAATTCTGTTGATCAGAATGAGGTTATTCTCGAAACATGTTAATTCGACCCGAGTTCAATCCCCTGTTTAGTCAAGAATTATAAAAAAAAACTTTTTTTTTAAATCATTTTATGTTGTAAATTAATTCCTTCACTAAAAAATAATTTAATGAAAATTAAATTTGATGAACTTAAGCCGAATTAAAATATCAAAAACTTCAACGAAAGATATTCTTGCTCATCCAGAATTATTTTCATTTAAAAACGGCACGGACGTTTCTAAATTTTCTATAGAACAATTGCTCTTTTTTACGATTCATTGTTTTTTAACAATTAATAAAATCGTGCTTTAAGATCCATTGCCTATAGCATTTTTTATGTTTTTAGGACTCCTTTTTTAAAAACCAATATCTGAATTTAAAAAAATTTATGTATATCGCTAAGGGGTACTTTACATTCGTTCACAAGTCTTACGTATTTCGAGGTGTGGTTAATACCCTTAATGAATACCTGATTTATACAGATGATTTCTGCCCTTCAAAGTTTTACTCGTTAATCCAAACTGTTTAACTAAAGAAAAAATTATTTTGCTCAAAAAGATTCATTTTCTTTAGAAAAGTAATCGTTCCAAGAAATTTATATTTAGGCTCTAATCATGTAAAACGCAACGCAATGCCAAAGAAATACATTGGATATGGCCACTGTGTCGAGGCCTTCCATCTCAAGGACTCAAACTATTAGAAAATGAAGCCTATGGATAGGGCTACCATAATCTATAAACAATATATCCAAATTGTTTTTGTGAAATTTTTATACATTCTCATGAAAGTGCTCTGTGAGGGATATGGCGACTGTGTCCAAGCCCTTCCATCTCAGGGCCTATGGAGGATCGGAAAGACGTCAGAAACAAAAAAGTGCATTATATTACACCAAATACAAAATTATAATTGAAAGCCGCGAATAACGTTGTAAAAGCCACTTTTTGCAAAAACATTTTTTTTGCAGATTACCGTTAACATTCCTCTCTTACACTGTTTAAACATCAAATCACCCAAAATTATGCACCTTAACGCCGTCAAAATGCGATACAGTGGAAGAACGTTGTAAGTTACTAACAAAATGCTACAAGCGAACTGGTTTTGCAACGTGGAATAACGTTTTAAAAGCCGCTTGCGTAGTGGAAAAACGTTTTAAATGACATCACGATTGTGGATATGAAACGTTTTTCCACTAAAAAAAATTATAAACTGTAAATTTGCATGTAATTTAAAATTAACATTTCTTGATATTTTGCATAAGGGTTTTTATTTTCATTATTTTTGGTAATATAAAAAAAAAATTAAAAAATAAATAATCCTGCCAGTTAAAAACGTTTTTTTGCTCTCCTGAAAAATAATAATTTTGTAACTTACAACGTTATTCGCGGCTGTGCTTTAATTTTTGAAATAAAAAAAAAAAATTTTTTTTTCTACAAAAGTTTTAAAATTTTAAAAGAAGACACAAAATTTTTTTAAACCAAATTTTTATATTTTAATCAAATTGAATTTCAACAAAATTTTTTGTTTTCTAATGAGGCTTAAGTTCATCAAATTAAATTTTCATTAAAAAATTTCTAATGAAGAAAGGAACTTTACAACATTGATAATTTCTCATTCTTGACTGAACCAGGGCTCAAACTCACGGCTAAAAAAAAAAATCCTTTCTTCATTAAAAAGAATTTAATGAAAACTAAATTTGATGAACTTAAGCCTCATTAGAAAACAAAAAATGTAGTTGAAATTCAATTTTTTTGAAAATATAAAAAATAATAAAGAAAAAAAACTTTGAAAGAAAGGGGTACAACTTCTTTCTTGTTTTTAAATATGTAAGTGTTTTTTTTTTCTTAGCAAAGACATTAACCTTTAAATACGTTTAGTGTTCTTAGCTACTATTTTGTTTAATTTTTTTTTAATGTTTGTATAATTCTTTTAACAAATAGAATCTGGGAATTATTTCTTTTCATAAATTAATTTTTTTGCAATTTAGCTCATAGAATATATTCGAAAAATAACAAATGTTGAATATAATAATTCTTTTAGTATTAAGTATAATTTTAAAACTAATTTTTTTTCTTTTTTCAAATTTATTTTTCTGATATTGCATTTTATATAAGTCATCATTTTTATGGTGGCTCCTCCACAAAACTCATGATTGGCATATTAATTAAATAAAAATTTGTAAATTTTTGCCTAGAGATAACAAAATTTTTTTTTGTTAATATAGAAAAAAAAATAATATAAATATAGAGCGCTATTATGCAGACTACTGTATAATTTGTATATAAAAAATAAAACAAAACTCCCAAACACAAAAATATGTGCAGGTATGTGAGTATGTCGGGTTTTTTTTTTGTTCAGTTTTATTATAATAGAAACAATGAATCGCTGACAAAAGGAAATACTAAAAAAAAAATTATATCGCATTTTAATTATAAAGTGTGGCTTTTCTATGCGATAAATAAATAATTATAATTTGAAAAGTATTTTTTAAACAAATAAATTAAACAGTTTTAAAATAGTTTTTTTTTTAAATTCTAGATCGAGTAAAATTTTATAAAAAATCACCCGACTACGCGTCGGTTGCATGGAATAGAAGAGTTTAACCGGTTTTGTTTTTTTTCAGTTTAACATTGAAATGTTTGTTTAGAAGTCCCTGAATATGTGTTTAAAAAAGGTACTGGTATTAACGGTCAAGCCTGACTATTTGATACCCTACAAACACGGTTTTTCATGTGCCAGGTAAAGGCAAATTATGTCACGAAGTTCAGAATCATATAATTGGGTGACTCGCAAGGTAGTCATAAAGTTGTTAATTCATATGTCTTAAAATAACTACAAGAAATATATATGACTACTATGGGCCACCGCTTATAATTAAGATTTCTACTGTACAGTTGTAACCAATCAATGAACACATCATTCAAATTTGTATTTTGTTTGAAACACAACAAAATTTTTTTAAACAATTATCAAATATTATTTAGGACATAATTCCGATATGGCTTCATAGCTCATATACTCTCGGAAATTGTTCACCAATTAAAGCATTAATTAAAAAAAAAATCAGTTTTAACCAAAAATTTAATCAAGTCAATTAAATGTTTATTCAAGTGAATTAAATCTTTAATCAGATGAAATAAACGTTTAATCAAGTGAATTTAAAGTTTAATCAGGTGAATTAAACATTTAATCAAGTCAATTAAACGTTTAATTGATACTATTAATTTGTTGACTATGGCAAATTTAATTAATTTTTTAATTAATATAACAAATTTTTTTAATGAAAAAAATTTTTATTTTTTTCTGTGTAATCTTAATATCTATATAAGATATGTTCGTCTTTAACAGATTAATGGGAGGGAGTTTATATGAGTCCAATGGTATATTTTTTAACTTCCAGCACAAAGTATTACAATGACATAGAAGTCATTATTAAAGTTTAGCCGCAAAATTCTAAAGGGGTTTTTTAGACGCATAGAACTTCCGATTGGAATAACTGTAAAACAAGATGTCTAACTAATGAATTGTGACTGACTATTTTCCTTACTCTTTGGCAAATCACCATGCCACAGTTTTTAAGTCGTGTAAATTTATTTCCTGAATTCACGCTCTGTTCGCCAAAGTTAGAGAGGGTACGTGGGTAACTGCAGTTGTTGCATACCACTTGTGCATTAGTAAAGTTTAATGTAGTCGGAGTTGTAGAGCCGGAGTTGAGGTTTTTATACCGGATTCGTAGTCGAAGTACCCACAAAAATCGTTACTCCGACTGCAAAATTTTTCGGAATAAAATAAAAAAAAAATTTTTATATTTTCCAAAATAAAAAAATATTAAGAGGGTCTGATTTAAAAATTTGAAGTCAGAAAATAAGGACCAGTCTACTTTACATAGGTAAATTAGTATATTAAAGCTCAATGCTAAACGTACTAGAATTAATATATCGATTTTAAATTTTTACAGAAACATTTTTATGCTTCTCGTATATTTAGCCATTTAAATGGTACTGCATTAAAAAAAAGAGTTTATCATCAAGGTAAGAGTAGAGGTCGGAGTTGGAGTCGGACTCAAAAAATTTAAGCGTTTGAATAAGGAGTCGGAGTTAGAACCAATTTTTGACGACTCCACAGCCCTGCTTGTAAGAAACTTGGCATCACTCTCATGTGTCAAAAGCTTTTTGACATATTTGATGCCGCAGCTCTGCAGCAAATTTTGGCAATTTTTGCATTAGTTAATTTTCGGATGCGATAACTTTTGACATAAAAGAAATCATTTTCTTTTTCTTTTTTGATGCTTCTTCTTGTAGTTTATAAGAAAACTGCCACTTTTTGATTTAATATTTCAAATAAAATTCGCCATCGCTATTGCTGATAACAATATTATTATTATTTTATGTTCGCTTATAAAACTTTCAAAATTTAGATCGTGTTCAAAAATTCAAGCTTTGCACAGCTGTTGTGCAGTAAAAAAGCATCGGCAACAGAACTGCAGAGTTTTTATGCATTAACGAACCCACCGAGAGAACTTTGTCAAGTTTACGGTGCGCTTATACGCAAAACTTAGACTCGATTTATGACCACATTTACTCCAAATCGAGCCCGTACCGTGCGTACATAAGAAGCTATCGGCGATGTAGACGTGACTGTGACAGCGGACTCGAATTCACTATGCTACGCTGTTCTAAGTAACTCGGACTCTGCTCGTCCACTACGTGGAATATGTTGAGGAAGATCCATATGAGATCCAACTGGTGCAAGAATAAAAAAAAAAAAAAAAAATAAAATCAATTGCGTCTAGTGTTCGGTGAATGGACTGAGAATCAACAGGTAGCTGAACCCAAAATTTATAGTCAAATTATCTTCAGCGATGGGGCTCATTTCTGGCTTAACGGGTATGCAAACAAGCAGAATTGTAATTTTTGGAGCGAGCCCAATCCTCATGAGACTCCACTACACCCCGAATATATCACTATTTGGAGCGGTTAACATTCCAAAGGCGTCATCGACCCATTTGCCTCTAAATCCGAAACCGGTGCCAACATTACCATGAACAGAGAACGCTACAGGCAAATGATTCGTGATTTCTGTTATTCCTCAAGTCATTGCAAATCATTCGGAGGAGAAATGCTTCCAACAAGACGACGCAACCTGCCTTACAACGCTCGAAACCATCACTTTGTAGAGCCAAACGTTTGGTGACCGAATTTTCTCAACAAATGGACCTGCAAATTGGTCACCTCGTTCGCTTGATTTGACACCTTTGGACTACTTTTTGTAGAAGTACATTCAATCACTGTTCTATTCTGATAAACAAATAACGATGGATCATTTAGGCCGGGTTTTTGAAATGTTGATTAAGTTTAAACATAGTGTAACGTACCCTGAAACTCGGCTTTTTTCGGTAATTTTTTGTATTATTTTATTAAAGACCAACATGTTAAACAAAATTTTTAGGCAAAATGTTGCATAATGGAAATGGCAGCACAAATCTGTTTTAAGTTTAACTAAACCTAGTTTAAATGAGATCTCAAAAACCCAGTCTTAGAAGTCAACATTCGGTGCTCAATTGACGAAATAAGACCGGGTATGCCAAAAAAAAAAAAAAATGGTGCAAAATTCGACCGACAGGATGGCGTTCATAAAGCGCAGTCGCGGAGTTTATAAGCCAGAAATTATTTTTAAACATTAAATACCATTAAACTTGTGGGCTAATAACGCCAAACTTTTGGCAATTTCATTGAATTTGTTGCGTTTTATTTAAAAAAAAAAGTTTTATGCTTTTAATCAATAAAGTTTTACGCCTTATATCAATACCAACATTTAATTGGAAGTTTTTGAATTAAAAGCTGTGTGGGAGTGACATGTGTATGGGAGCTATGGTTAAATGTGGACTGATTCCAATTACATTTTTGATGGTGATTTGGTTTGGAATAAAATATTTTTGCTCCAAATTGAATCTAATGATAAGATGGCTGCCTGATGGACACAAGGACTTTATTCCGGAAAGAAGTTTGTATGGGACCTATGTGCAATTATGGGCCATTTATTACTGTTTTTAGCCGGCTTCGTCCTAATGACAATCAGAATATATAAGGAGCGCAATCAATAATTTGAAGGTACTTAAGCAAAAGGGCTCCTTTATACTTCCTTCGTATGTAAAAAAAAATCAGTATTATATCTCAAAATGAACTGAAGTTAAAGCAAAATATATTTTATTAAATCAGTCTATAATGGCATATATTGAAAACTTTAATTGCATTTTGCCAAGTCGATTTTTTTTTGCGATGTGACTATAAAGGGGTGATATGTACTTTACTTCAATAAATGATTCCTTTAAATGCGGCCCGTACTTTGCACACAATCTTAACATGGACAGCTAGCCAGCCTGACGGACGGACTTCGTATCAGCTCAAATGCATAATACACTCTCTCTGGAAACATGATAATAAAATATTTAATAGGAGTTACGTTCTGGAATGTGCCAAAAACAATTAGGACAATTAATTGGAGGGCCCACTTTAAATTTGTTCTAAATAGAACTTAAGTTATAAGATGAAGATGTTATATCTTAATACAGTGGTCAACATACAAAGAATGGCCAGACGTGGCAGTCTTAAAGAGTGAAGAAATATATGACAATCTTCGGCTGGTGGATGCCTTACAACATAATAACCCGAACGCCCAACCCTCAGTACCTTTCAAGCAAAGCTTTTTAATCTAATTATTGGTTTATTCTGCTTTTAACAAAAATTTTTACAAATAACAAAACTGAAAATCTATGTTAAAAATATCCCACAACTACATTTATTTACTAGAAAAAAGTGAAAAAAGTCAAATAGAAATAGCAAAAACAATACAAAGTAATTAAATTATTTCAATGTGCACAGACAAAAAGAAGCGCGGTCACGTTTCAGACCGGGTCAAGATTAATACAATAACAAAAAGTGCCATTGCAAAAACAAATAAACTGAAATACACATAAAAATCGATTTGTTGTTTTTTTTCAAACTTTGTTTTTTTTCATTTATTTATTTTTATTTTGTGGGGTGTCCAATTTGCATTTTTTGTATAACAAGCCAAAATAAATATAAAAAAAAACAGCAAACAAATCGAAATAAAACTCATAGATACGCGTACTTACAAATACTATTTAAACCAAAATGAGCAGCCACAAAAAATAAATAAAAACGTACTACGAAAAAATGATGCCAAACTAAAAATAGAAAAAAAAATACAGATAAACATTAACAAAAACTATTTCCGCACCTTTGCAATGCGCACGTGCGGAATCACTTTCATTTTTTTGTAAGTTATTCGAAACTGTTTAGGGGTAAAGAATTTTAAATATTTTTAGGTTTTCAATAACTTTTGGTGGAGAACAAAAGACTCAAAGACAGTGCAAAAGGGATCAGCAAATACAAATTTTCCTAAAAATTTAATAGCAAAGGAAGAGTGTATAAACTTAAGGAGAGAAAAATTATATCGAAAGTTATCTGCCTGTTCAACGATTTCGAACGTTAACGTTCGCATAGAAAATAGCATTTAAATCAAAAACAGAATTTCAAAATTTGTTTTTGTTCTCAATGTAATTTTCTATGCGAACATTAACGTTCGAAATTGATGAACAGGCAGCCTCGATATTCCATTGAAAGAGAGTGTAAAGACAATCATGACACAAAGAAAAGAAGAAAGCGCACTTAAATTTAAAAAACATTATTTTCCTGCGCATGTACGTCAAAGAAGTAAATGAGCACAAACATGATCACACAAACACGTGTAAGTGGTACGCTGAACGTTTGTTTACATTTAAATCTCTTTACTACAGTGACGTAAAAATTACGTCAACATGAGACTAAAAAGTAAACGGACCTGCGTTATCTAGTTTGCTTTGTTTCATGAAAGACAATCAAAGACTTTTCCGAAGAGAAAAAAGTTTGGTAGACTGAGTTTTTCTTAACAAAAATTCTTAAATGAGATAAAGACTTTTTTTGTAAAGAAACGGAATGAAGTTTTATCCATAAAACATCAGAACAAGAGAGAAATATTGTTTCAATAAAAAAATTGTTTTTTGTTTTTTATCAAGGTTGTCAAAAACAAAGAATTCCTCTTTCCAAAGAAGGAGAAAGAGTTTTCAAAAATAGACAGATACTTTCGATAAAAAAAGGAATTTTAGTTTATCATCATAGAAATATTCTTTGGCTGTTTTGTTGTTTTATCAAACAAAGAGTTTAAAAATAGGCAGAGAGGTAGAGAAGCTTTTTCTATAGAAAAAGGGATAACTTTTCAACCATATACTTTATGGCATAAAGACAATTAAAAAAAAATTAAATTTATGATTTGCAAAACAGACATTTTTCTAAAGGAAGAGGGTCTGAAATATATATAAAGGCTTTTTCTAATAGCGATACTTAAAAATGAGCGGTAAGCCCATTCTCTCATACAGGTTATACCAAGAAAGCTTTTATGGCACGAATTCAACACTAGACGATTGGCAAATTAAATTTAACAGATCGCTTTGTCGGTTTGTTTTCTTAAAAATGTATTGTCAATAGAAATTTCGTATTAAAAAAACTATTGCCGCTCTTGTTTATATTAGACTCTTAAAGAAAAAGAAAAAGACTCTTTCCACAGAAAAACGAAGATTATTTTGCTGCTGAAAAAAGGGGATACATTTTCAACAGAGCAGCTATTTCATAAGCAGAGAGGAATCTTTCCTACAGCGAAATAGTCTCAATGATAGAGGAAACCCTTTCAAGTAAAGGGTGGTCCAACCACAATTTGGCCTAATTTGGCATTTCTTTTTTCAGTGTTTCGACAAATTTGACCAAGGAGAGGTACACAATTCAGCAGAGCATTAAAATTGTTGAAGCCTTTTCCGAAAATGGGCGTTCAAATCAAACGCTTTTTGTGATTTCAGCGACGATGCACACTTTCACCTCTGTGGATTGCGAGCAGAATTACCGCTTATGGGCAAATGAGAATCCAAGAGGGATTGCTGAAAAGCCGCGTCATCGGGTCAATACTTCTTCGAAAATGAGGTCGGCCAAGCAGTTACCGTGAATGGTGTTCGCTATCGCGAGATAATATCGGACTTCTTGTGGCCAGAAATTAAAAATATAAACCTGGACGATATGTGTTACCAACAGGAAGATGCCACTTGCCACACAGCCAACGAAATAATGGCTCTTTTGCCCGAGAAATTCAATGGCCGTATTATTTCTCACGTCGTGGCAATGTTAATTGGCCGCCACGATCATGTGATTTGACACCGTTGGACTTCTTGTTTTGGGAATATTTAAAGAAAACGTGTACGGCGGCAATAAGCCAAAAACAATTCAAGAGCTAAAGGATGAGATAATTCGGCACATTAACCACATTGAACCATCGGATAAAGGTATGCCACCGAAGTCGTGGCGAGCATTTGGCCGATATTTTGTTTCACACATAATTGTCATTGATCCTTCCATCATAATAAAAAATATAAGGATAATTCTTTGAAAACTTTATGTTTTATTTACAATTAACATCGTGCGTTTTGGTTGGACTATCCTTTAGAGCAAATGATCCAAACGGCAGAGATAAAGTTTTTCTATAAAGATGAACTTAAAGCTAGAGAGGCGGAGAATTTTGTAGGGACTTTTTCTAGGGAAAAAGACTTTTTGCTACAGAAAAGTTTAAGAGTGGCTTTTTCTACAGAAAAAGTCTAAGAGAGGCTTTTTCTACAAAAATACAGCAAAAAATTTATGCCTTTCCTAACTTGTTTCTACTACATGTACAAAATTGTGATTGTGAATTTACGGGCAACACTGATATAGAATAAATTTTAGGGGCGATTTTTTTATAGCAGAGGGTTTCGGACGTAAAAGAGGGAAAACGAGAGATGAAATCTAACTCGGCTGTCCTCTTTGATTAAAGCTACGGTCACACTTATTAAATAGTTTACCCAACAAGCATAATCACTACTTTTGTTAATAGTTAATGGGATTTAACGTGGTCTTAATATCACAAAATAAAATTAATTGCACTGCTAGACAAAGCAAAAAACTGTTTTATAAAAGATGTGGTATTATAAACAAAATAAATATTGGAATTAAAGGAAATTATATCTTAATTTGCCTGTTGGTCCCGTTTTTTTCGTCAAATATTTGACAAGTGTGATCGTAGCTTAAGAAATGTTTTCTAACTTCACACGTATGAAATTATAGACAGAATTATTTTATTTTGGTTTAAGATATTTCGCTTCTAGACAGTTTTTTATGGCTTCCTAAGCAAAATAAATGGACTTCTTACATGTCTCAAATATAAATAGATTTATTTTTAAAAGAAACATTAATTATTCTCTTTAAGATAGAGAATTTTTAATAGAAAAATTTTCTGGAAGAGGAAAATTTCGTATATAGAAAACAGTTCAAAAAAAAATTAAAACCGATTCTAGAGAAAAAGGACAAATTTGTCTTATACAAAAGGAAAACTGTTTTGCAAGCCAGACTTCTAATTTCGTGGCACAAAATGACCTCTCATGCCTCTTTATCTCAAATTTGTTAGGGAAATGGTGTTAAAGAGAGTGCATATACTCCCTCAAGTGTTGATTACAGCATTTCACTTAATTTGTGGAATACAAAAACATGTGTAACAAACAGAAATAGAGTTAATAAAAATGTTTTTGTATTATTTGTTTTTTTTTTTACGTAAATTTACTTTTCGAAAGGTGTTGTAACTTCATGGATTAAAGTAAAAATTTCATAACAATCAACTGTAAAAAATAAAAATTAAAAATAAAACAAAAAAAAAAAAAATATGAAATAAAATACACTAAACTATTTATTTTGTAATTATTTATGCAGTTGTTGGGGATACAACTGGTAGATGATGATTGTTTGTTGTTTGTTAACAATTATTTTTTTTAATTTTTTTTTTTTTTTTTTTTTTTTTTAATTCTCTTGTTGTCTATGTATGGCAAGTAGTAACCAAATTATTTAACCAGCTTTAAAATGTGTTGTATTTAAACATTGTAATTCAAAAATTTTTTTGAGTAAAATTTCTTAATTCATATTAGATTACAAATAAAAAAAGGGAGATTTGTGGTTAAGCAAAACTAAACAATTTTAATAATATGCTCATATTAAATTTTAACCTAATACATAAATAAATTATGAAGATTTAAGGAAAAAAATTAAGTTAAATTCAATAACTTTATTGGCACGTAGAGTTTGAATCAGTAAACGGATTTACATAATTGAAGAAAGACATAGAGAGTTTTACAGAGTTAGAAAGAGTATTGACTAGAGTATCCACTCAATTAATCGTTGATCGATTAATCCAAGGAATGTTTCGCCATTATTTGAATGAATTATTTAAATAGCCAATTTCAAATAACGAATAACTCGAACAATTTATGTCAATTAATCGATTAAAATTAATTTCTTTGACAATTCTACTTTTTTAATATAAATATATTTTTTTAGATTTCTAACTAATAAAATACCTAAAAACTAGGCAACTTGTTGTTTAATTCTGTATCTATTGTGTTACACGCACAACCAGGGACCGAAAATAACAGTTATTTTGAAATTTTCAAACAAAAAAAGCATAAAGAAGTAAATGCTGGCAAACTCATTCAAGTTTAACAAATTGATCCTTATGAACTTTTCTATGATAAAATATTATGATTTTTAAAATTTTGATTTTTATTTTTTCGATCAAAAATTACAGTTATTTTTTGATTTTTATTTTTTTGGACAAAAGTAACAGTTATTTTTTGATTTTTATTTTTTTGAACAAAAATAACAGTTATTTTTTGATTTTTATTTTTTCGATCAAAAATAACAGTTATTTTATGATTTTTATTTTTTTGAACAAAAATAACAATTATTTTTTGATTTTTATTTTTTCGCGCAAAAATAAAAATTATTCTTTAAGAAAATGTACGTGTTATAATTATTGAGTTGTCTTTAAATATTTATTTAAATGTGTGATCATCATTGGGATATCTTATGCGCATTAACATAAATATTTAAAGTCAACTAAATAATTATAACACGTACATTTCTTTAAAGAACAATTTTACTTTTTGCTCGAAAAAATAGAAATCATAAAATAACTGTAATTTTTGATCGAAAAAATAAAAATCAAAAAATAACTGTTATTATTGTTCAAAAAAATTAAAATCATAAAATAACTGTTATTTTTGATTGTAAAAATAAAAATCAAAAAATCATTGTTATCATCAGACTTTTATGAAAAAAGGAATAACTGTTACGGTCCCTGCGCACAACTGAACATATTTTAGTCCCTTTTAAGATGTGGGTGTGCGTGAGAAAATTATGTAATAAACGCTTAACTACTAATTACATACGTAAGAATTTTCCTACTAAAATAGCGCTTTTTCATATTGAGTTTGACGTTAATTTTAAAAAAATTCAACAGCCCTCAAAAATGTGTAAACCATACACGTCAGATTATGGGTTACCTGTTTTTACCCGACCTTCAATTTCTTTATTACCTCGTGCCATCCAAACGGCTGGATGAATTTTGACATTTTAGGTGTTGTTAAATTCGTCTTAAAAACCGAAATGTCCTATGATAAGTAGGTGAAAATCAAATCACGGTTTGTTGGCGCATAATAGTAAGACTTTAAAAAACAAATTACCCAAACCTATATACATATATTTAAAATGAAAAAAATAAATTTATCCGCCATGTTCGGTAAATCCAATACATATGAGTGAAATTGAAATCGAACAAACTTGATCCAGTTTAAAAAGTTTCTTTTATATACTTAATACTTTGAGTTCTTACCTTAACCAGAACTTCTCTTAAAACTAGGAAAAATACGAAAGATAGAAAATGAACTGAGAATCTCTATTGATTTAAATTTTACTTGATTTTTAGAAATAATTAATTATTTAAATTGAATTACGAATATTAAATTTGTTTAAATATGCTTAACCTATCTTAAAAATGCCGCGAAAAAATCTAAAATAAAATAAATAATAAAAAAATAATTTATAAAAATATGGGATAAAGGCCTATGTTGAATTCCCGTATTAAGTTTAGCAGGCGGGACATAATTGCTAATTATACACTAAAATATAATTAATGAGCCCCGATTGCTGCTGAACCTAATGCATGTATTAAACTTTGGCTTTCAGATCATTGTATAGTCTTCAACCGAAGAAGGGTTTACTTTGTTTAAAATTTATTTTATTTCCTTAATCTTGTTTCGGTATCTTTAGCGCCTTAATAACTGTATGTTTTGCAGCAGGGTTTTTGATTTTTTAATTATTTATTTTAATTAAAAGTTTTAGAACTATATGCGTAGTATAAATGAATTGTTATTTTATTGTTTCTCTATATTTTATTTTATTGTTTTTTTTCTGTTTATTAATATAACAAAAAAAAAAAAAATCAAATCAAATAGACATGTATGTTTTTTCCATTGGATAAAATTATTTGAATTATTCGAACATATTAAAACTTTTATTCGATTAATCGAGCAAAATTAAAATTTAAAAATCAATTAATTCAAATAATTGGATACTCTAGTATTGACTCCATAATAACGACTTCTTTTACATAAAGAAAAGACTTTTGTAAAGGAAAACAATTTCGCAACCATAAAGACTGTTTCCATTAAAAAGGCCTTTTTAGAGGAAAAAAGTCTTGATTACAAAGATTTTTTAAAGAAAGTCTTTTAAATGCTGGAAAAAAAGGAAACAAGTGTCTTAAAATCAAAAGATGTTTTCTTTTAATTGATCTTTTTGTTTTCTCAAAATAAATGCCTCTCGATAATAGACATTTTTCTAAAAAAAAAAAAGATCACTCAATCGGAGAAACCCAAAGAAAAAATATAAGATCGTGCGATTTTAACCCTTTAAACTATTTTTTGTGGGGCTTTTTGAAATCGAAAGTGTACAGCAATAATCCCAAAACAGTTCAAGAGCCTCAAGACAACATTAGATATCGAGCAGATATCAACCATTGAGAACAGTTTCTTGAAAAAAGTGAACATATTTGTGTTCTACAATTAAAAATATTTCACTATCTCTCTTTTCTTATTGGGTCCTTACAGCGGTCCCTTTGTGATACCCTTAGCCAGTGACAAGAGTCTGCTAGTATTCACAAGACTATTCCACATAAGTCACTGTAGTGTCGATCCACCCCGACTCCCTGCAGAACAGAGAGATCGACTTCAGCCCCACATTAGACACATCGTCCAGAGATGGCAACTCCGGTCTCCCAAAATGCCTAAACCTAATATCCCCAGGACAGGGGCATTGGTAGAGAAAGTGAAACACCGTCTGCTCCTCATCATGACAACTTCTGCAGTTGTCATTCTAATCAAGACCTATTCTCCCCGCATGACTCCTTATGACCCAGTGACCCGTAATGACCAATATCACTGTCCTTATCTGGCCACTACCGAGACCAACTAGCAAGCGTGTTCTAGCCGCATCATAGCCAAGCCATAAGGTCCTGACCATTGAACAGGTAAACTTCCCCTGTCATGTCTATTGAGCCGTTCTATACGACTCATATTTGATGAGAGTCTTGCAGCAAGCCATTGAAGGCCGATCAGGCCATTTTTTTTTTTGGATTTAATTTAGGCCCTAATCATGTAAAACGCAACGCAACACCAAAGAATAACATTGAAAGCACAAACAATGTCATAAATATATTATAATTTTGTTGTTGCTGTCTACAGAAATTCATGTAC
Source organism: Pollenia amentaria (assembly GCA_943735925.1). NCBI lineage: Eukaryota > Metazoa > Arthropoda > Insecta > Diptera > Polleniidae > Pollenia > Pollenia amentaria. Next base: position 171,473,643 of record OX031010.1, on the reverse strand, counting down.
CGTTTTAAAATTTTCAACGCCATAAGCTATGCAGCGTTTGAAATTTTAGAACGCAATGTGAATTTCTGTAGAAAGCAACAACAAATTTATAAAATATTTATCGCTTTGTTTTTGGTTTCAATGTAATTCTTTGGCATTGCGTTGCGTTTTACATGATAAGGGCCTTAAAGTCTTTGTGAAAAATGATTTTACCCCATACTTGTCTGTTTGTCGATGTCGAATGAAAATATTTTTTCGTTTAAATCAAATTTAAACAAAAATACTAATTTTCAAAAGTTGTTTTTGTTTTAAATGTAAATGTACAGTAGAAAAATATCTTTCGATTTCTTTATCAGATAAAGATGTTTTCTATCGCGGCGCGGGTTATATGCGCTTAATATTGAAATTTAATAATATTGTAATATTTTTAAAACATCGAATGCAATTTTCCACCGCTTTTTTTAATTTTTTAAACCACAAAATTCTATTTTAAGTATAAAAATAACGGGTTTTCTGTTTTTAGGTTAGGTTCCATTCACAGCCGCAATCAAGTACAGCTCAGGTGGGTCCAGCAATTATTTCCTGTTGTGTTAACATCTTTTACTGTTGGCCAGGGGTACTATGTTACCTTACTGGCGATATTCTCATTCATCCAGTTGGTTGATTCAATGCAGAAGTGGAGCCTGAATTTCAGAAAGACAAGTTTTGCCCCTAACGGTTCTTCGGCTAAACAGTTTAAGTCTTAGGTCTACGAATGCCGGGCAATAACAGATAAGATCGAATTTAGTTCATAATAGACTCCTAAGTTTTTTTTTTATAAAGTTCTTTCCTCAAAAACACTGAAAAAGGCTTAAACATTTTTTGGATGTGGGAATTTGCTAAAGTTTTTTTTTTAAGAAAATCTTTGATTTGGTTTTACAAATTCTGAATTTGGAGACGTTTTGGCCTTTTATTGTAATTTATTTATTGAAAAATTGTAAATTTTATTATTAGACTAAATTACTATTTTATTCAAACACCTTTCATTTTGAAGTCTGCTTTTAGAAGGCCACATAATATTATCCAAAAACTTTTTAAGATTTCGAGTTCTCGATAGCTGTCTTAAGTTTCTTACACGAATCTTTCCTTCTAGATAAAGGCCTAATCTACATTTTTTTTAGTTTTTGAATAAATAAGACACAAGTTTTTTTTATAAAATAAATCATTTTATTATGTCAATGAGCTTGAACTTCAGATAACGAAAATAAATTCTTTATTTTTTAAGGCTAAAAAAAATTTTTTTTTTTTTAAATTAATACAACTAAAAAGATAAAACTGTATTTAAACAAATTTTAAATAAATTTAGTAGGTTTTTTTTAACAAACCTTTTAAAAAACCTACACTCCATTAAGCCACTTAAACCACTGAAAACACTTTTACAAACATGAATCAAGTCTGCTTTTAGTACGAGTATTAAAAAAAAAACGTATAAAAAATTCCAAAGTTCCTTTCTAAAATAAATATTTGTATCTGTATTTCCTTTTCTCGTTAAACGAATTCACAAACTAGAGACCTTGATATGAATTCTTGTTGGTTTTTTTTTTGGTTTTTTTTTATTTATTATTTTGAATTAAATAAATTTATTTAACTGCGTATTTAAGCAAAAAAAAAAATTTTTTTTCGTACTTGAAGTCATTAAGTTTTACGAGTATTGTAGTGTTTTTCTCATGACGATGATATTAAAAAAAAAAATTAGATACAAATTGTTGCCGAAATAAAAAAAAAAAAAAAAAAAAAAGCGGAAGGGACACAGAATATTGAGGAAATTAGCCACAATAATTAAATAATGGGAATAACTGATTATTATTGATGATGCCGATAATGAAGCTTGCAAACAATAGGACTATTCACACATTCATAGTAAAACTAAATAACATTTTATCAAACCTAGACTTAATCTAAAATTTCTTTTTGTTATTAGTTTATTTATAAAAAAAAAATATTGGGTGCTTACTTTAAAAGTGCGGTAGTTACAAAAGTTGTTGTATCTTTTACACATGGTTTGTGTCTTTAATAACTTAAATATGGCGCATTACAGCCGTACATAAACAAAAGCGGAAGGCGGAACGTTTTCTTTCGCTTAGCTTTTACGCTGATATGAAATACCTAAACAAGAGTGTCAACGTTTTTTAAAAAAGATTTTCGCTCATACCCCATAATAGCCCTAAAGTAAAAATTCAAATTGTATTTGGTATCACTTTTCATTTCACTTAAAATGCAAAAAATAAAAAAAAATTACCCCAAAATTTCATGTTGTTGTGTTTCATGTAAAGTTTTTGTGCTATACTTCATTTATTACTTTGAGGTCACATTTCGCAGCGCAAAGCAAGCGATATATCGAATACAATTTATTCGTTTGAAGCGATCATTGATCGAAAAAGGGCCGGGACATGCGATTAGACATCATGATAGTGTTCGGTCACATGCCGCAAAACCAGTTTAAAACTTAATTATTATATGGCGGTCAACCCGATCACTTGATACCATACACCACAATCACTCCTATCGTGAATAAATTTTTCCCCTCGAACTTATGCTTTCCCCCAAACATTTTTTTTGGAAAAGGTACAAATTACGACAGGAAATTTTATTCACAATAGGGGTGAATATTTACTTATTTAGAATACATCATTTAGAGCAAATTTGAACACATTTTAAAGTGTTAGGTTAGGTTAGGTCGAAAGGAGGACGAAGCATCAAAGATGCAACCTCATAGCTATACGATATACACCTAGGCCGCTATCGGGCCTGTTGTACGCTCCTTAAGAAGAAACATGGGGATTTAGGTGGATAGTGCTACCTTCCCTTTAGGGAGGGTTAACGGCCGGCGTTACGAAGCCCAGTTTCCCGGACGTAGTTCTATAAGGTTTTCCAGTCAACTTTACTCAGGAATCCCAAGCCCCAACATGACATCGCTTCCGAGGTGTTTGGATCGTAATTCGACGAAGGTCAGAGAGTAGCAGAGAAAGTGCTCCAGCGTCTCGCTCCTTTCGCCACACGCTCTACACTCGTCAGATTCTGCCCGTCTAATTTGGTGTATTTGTACCTGTAGTCCCGCATGACCAGTTAAGATACGCACCATCATACTAACTTTGGATTTACTCCCGTTGAGGAGGCTTTTTGCCCTCCTCTCGTCTGGATTACCCCATAAAATCTTAACAAGTGTTAAAATTAGCAAAAAAAAAAACCTGCATTGTTAAGTTATCCATCTAATATAATTATTAATAAATAAAAAACGGAAGCAAACTTTTATAATTTATGTAATAAACAATTTAGAATAGTACTTTAATGCATTAAAATATTGTGCTCTTAATTGTTTTATTTAAAAAAAATTTTTATATACATATTTACTTTTCTATTTCACATTTCATTTGTATGTATGTATTTTGTTTTTTCCGGTTAAATTTATTAATATGTTTGTAGTGGTTTTAAATTAAAACCAAATTTTTGTTTAAAACGCGCTAAACCGACACGTGCCGCAATAGACTAAAATAATTTTAAATAGAACTAAAAAAGAAAAAACAAAATTTAAAGCTATAAAAGCTATAACAAATAAAAAGTGCTCATTTAACAACAAAAATATTTGTACTTCTTTCTGTACGTACCAGTTAAATAATAAACAGAAGAGACAAAAAAATGTTAAATAAATGTTTAGAAAAAATTCAAGAAATTAAATACAGATGAATTTTTAATCGGTCTTAATTCCAGTGAGATGTCTCTTTCTAAACGCACAAATGAAAGTGTTTCAGTCGCGAGTATTCCCCGATCTTCTTCGGAATCGTTTTTAAAAAGTTATTGCTTAATATGTATAAGTGATGGTCTCATTCTTAATGTCTCGACACGTGTGTTTGTTTAACAAAATTCTGTTTGCGCGATGTCGCCAGCAGCGTTGGCAAAATAGCTGATCTGTTTGACATTTTGGCGTTTTTGCATTCTAAAAGTTACAATATGCCTATTTTTCACCTTTAACATTGGAGAATAAATTTTGGGATGTACTTAATGACGTGGTGGTAAATTTTACCCCTCTAAATTTTTATTTATTGTTTTTTATTATTTATTTTGTAAAATAAGGTACTACATTTTTAATCACAAAGAATAAAGAAACCAAAAATTTATTTTAATTTGTTCAAACCAAACAGGTACTTTATTTCACAAACCTTTTTTTTAATTAAAAAACGATATATCAATCAACTTATCAACAAAATATGAGTTAAAAAAAAAAAAAACTAAAGAGCATTTTTTCATAGCCAAATGTATACACTCAAAGACAAAGATATAAAAAAGAGATCAAGAAAAAAACAAGTAGGTGTAGAAGCTACAGGACAACCTTTTGGAGGTTTTTTACTCATCAAAATCTGCATCCCATACACATTGGCTTACTACATTGCAGACAAATCGGCAAGAGCTACAGCTTCTAACTTTGGTCGAAATATCTTCGTTATCGATACACAACATCTGACAACAGCTGGGTGGGAGAAGTGGGCATGGCACCTCTCATACAAAGGTCTTATTGATTTCTGTATATCTGAAGAATAGCAAGAGTCAAAGTTTTGAAATTAGGTACAAGCATCTTGGTTAGCAATACACAACATCCGACAAATGTGGGAGGGATTAGAGAGTCGGGCGTGGCAGCACAAAACAAATTTGTTGTATCTAATGAACGGTCAGATATTAAAATAATCCATATTTGGTACACACAGCTGGGTTATCAATGAACAACCCCTCTACAAAAATTGGCGGGATTGGATAAGTGGGTGTGGCACCTCCCATACAAAGAGTTTATATATTTCTGTATAACTGGAGAATGGCAACAGCAAGAGTATTCAAATTTGGTACAAACAGCTTCCTAAACAATGCCGAGACCTGTATTTAATAAAATGTACTTATTTTATTTTAATGAGGGTAGCAAAGCGCACTGAGTTAAGCTTGTATCATATAAAATATATTTTATCAACAACAAAACGGACGAGTCGTAAAAATAATTTCAGTGAAAAGTTTACGTTAATTTTGATGTGGCGTAAATTTTTTTCTACTAAATATTTACGCTCATGCTGACGTAAATGATGACGCGTGGTAATTTTCACACTAGCATTTCCGTAGCTCCGCTCGTGCTAAGTCTAGCTCAGCCTAAACACAAGAGAATAAAAACGATCACGATATCAGAAGATACTAAGAGAAATAAACTGAGCGCAACGGAAGAGAGTATTTAAAAAAATTTAAGGAGAGGGTAAAATTTACCACCACCAGTTAAAGGTTAACACACATTTGTTAAAATTTTGATTTTAAAAATTTCACCTCAAAATACATTCGGCGAATCTTGAGTACCGTTAATTTAAATAAGCGTACATTTCTTTACATATTTTTCAGAAAACAAAATTTTAGAAGGAATTTTTTATACTAAAGATTATTCGAAACTTGACTGATTATAATAATTGTGGAAACAATAACCAGAACTGGGCTACAAATAAAACTGGACTGAAAAAATAACTTATGTGCTGTTTTCACAACACGAGTGCTTGAACGAGTAGTAAAATTTATATGAAACACTCAAAAAACTTCGTGCTTTTCATATAAATTTTACTACACGTTCAAGCACTACCGAAGGTAAAACGGTATAAATAACTTTTTCATTCCGTATTTAACCCAGGTAAAAGGGTATATATAACTTTTTCTTTCCATATTGTTCCTATGCCCTATAAAATTTATAACTTCTGGATCCTTATGAGAAGAGAAGTGCACATCCGTCTGTCCGTTGAAGTGAGTTTTCCGAAGTCCCCAGATATTATGGGGTAGGGGTTAACATAATTATATTACATATAGTCTGAGATGGTTTGCTATTGCAATTCAGCCATATCGGGGCACAGATTGCCACAGATAAGAGCAAAAAACTACGGCTGCCTCTAATTTAACCAATTGATACCTTGTTGTTGTTGCTTTTTTAATTTTTTTATGTACACAAAAAGTATATAACTTCATTTAAATTAAAAAATTAATTTAATTTGCACCAGTAAACAAGTATTTATAGCATTTTCTGCAGTCGACATGATATAAGTAAACGTTTAATGCACTTGATTAAATTTTTAATTAAAACTGTTTTTATTTTTGTTTTATAGTCCAATTAAAAAAATTGGCGAGAATATTTTCTGTGTGGTAGTGTGTTGTGCATGACAAAACAAAAAAACATGGGTTTGCGTTCGTTTTCACTGCCACCGCCGAAATTTGTTCTACATCATAAATTTTTTATTTAATCGTTCATATTATTTACAATATTATTCAAAATATGCAAAAAAAAAAAAATATCTCAAGAAAATTATTAATCACACAGCTTGTTAAAAATAAAATTTTAGGTCAACAAACTTTTTCTTTGGTTCAATGAAAAATTTATCAAAATAGGAAGTGCAAAATAGCACTCAATAAAACATATTAATAATGAAATAATTAAATATTTCATCATAATCAATAAAAAAATATTTGAATCAAAGTAAAGCCAGTATTTCTTTCATTAAAGTTACATCACTAAACAAATTAATAGTATCAATTAAATATATATTTTTTTTATTAACAGCCTTTTCTGCAGTAATGGTGTTGATATATGTTAACGCAATTCACTTGATTAAATTTTTAATTAAATCTGTTTTTTTTTTGATTAATGGTTTTATTGAAAAGACAAAACATCCACCAAAATGTGGGCGGCATTAAAGAAGTGGGCGTAGCGCAATATAGATTTAGTTATATCTTAAGAACCATAATAAATACGAAAAGTTAAATTAATTTTTTTTTAAATATCGCATGCGATAAAAAATATTTAAAAAAAAAATATCGCAAGCGATAAAAAATATTATAAAGAAAATACGATTATTTACACGAAATTTTAAAGGTTTTAAAATTCTCATGAAAGGGCTCTGTGAGGGATATGGCCACTGTGTCCAAACCCTTCCATCTCAGGGAATCAAATTTTCAAAAATATAATCTGAATATATTGTTTATAAAAGTGTTCCATTATTCCAACTTTAGTTTAACCTAAAGTGAGCGATTAGTTAAAGAAAGGTTCATACTACCTGATAGGTTAAAGTAGAGTTTTAATAAGGGAACACTTTTTATACCGCCGACAAAATCCTACCTTTAGCTATCGGTAAGTCGTGAAATCGGCGGTAAGAAAGTATCAAATAAGTTTTCGGTATTAAAAAAAATCGATAAAAATACTGATATTTCATAAAAACTTTAAAATTTCGTGTAAATAATCGTATTTTCTTTATAATATTTTTTATCGCTTGCGATATTTTTTTAAATATTTTTTATCGCATGCGATATTTAAAAAAAATTTATTTAACTTTTCGTATTTCTCTTCAAACACTTTAAGCAGTTTTAAATAACTTTTTGTTCTTATCGCACCATGGTGAAGGGTACATAAGATTCGGAATAGATGAAAGTAGCACTTTTACTGGTTTTTATCTACTGTTATTAAGTTTTTTTAAACATGCAAAATGTAAAACAAGTAGCTGCAAAACAACTTAACGAAACCTCAAATAAAAGATATAAAAAAAACTTTTATTTTGCATTTAAATTGTTTCTCTTATCAATCAAAAGCAACAACAAATAAAAAACAAATTTAGAATTTATTTTAACTTCTACTTTTCTTTTTTCATTGCAAAACTTTTACTTATTTGCAAAGAGTTGTAGCATTTTTTTTTTCATAGAAAACATTTTTATCTTATCGGCCTTAGAATTAAACGAAATGAAAAAAGTAAAACTATATTTTTACTTTTTATGAATTTTATAATATTTTTCCATGGTATTGACTTCATAAATTTAGGTTTAGTAAACCTGGGGGCAAATTACGCCATTCGATACCGATCGAAATTACAATACAATTAAAATGGAAATTTCGATCGCTATCGAATGCCGTAATTTGTCCCCTGGTTTAGTTAAACTTATAATTCGTATATGTTCACTTAAGAGTACTGTACACTATCACACAAAAAGTCTTACGTATATTGAGGAAAATGTAACCTTGTCCTGATAAGTTGTTATTAGCGGAATTCACCCTTGATAGTAAAGTCCCCTGTAGACCTTGTTAATCTTATAATTTTAGTAAAAATACTAAAATTTACAGCACTGCAACAACAAAATGTATTAGACTAAAATATACTACGCTGTGGTTGAAAAATCCCACAAAAAGCAGTAGTAAGCAAAGTGTGTGAATTTACCAGAATAAAACAGTTGAAGAAGCTTTATCTGTCTCTTTCTGAAATATAAAATCGTATTAAATATAACAGAGTAGTACACTTAATACAAAGCGTGAATACCGCTATTGTTTTCTGAAATTTTACAAACAAAAATTAAATCAGGGTAGCATTTTCGTCAAAATACTTAAGACTTTTGTGATAGTGTAAAACGGCCTTTAAGAAATTCAGGGTTTTTAAACGGGATTTTACTAAACTTAAAAAGGGAGAGTACTCAGAAACGAGTTTATCTAATCCAAGTTAGAAAATTTTATCGCAGTTTTTTCAATGAGTATATATTTCTTTTGGAATTCAACAAATTATTGAGTCCCAGGAGTAAAATAATAAATATTAATGTAGTATAACTAATCTTTTAAAGTAAATATTTACCCATTTTTCGCCGAACGGCAATTAAAATTACTTCCACGCACTCTTAAACTTTTTTTCCATTTTTTTTTTTTTTTTATTAGTTACTTAGAATTTAATTTCATTATTATCTTCAATATCGATTAAGAGGAATGCGGCTGAAAATGGTTTAATATTTTATACCATTTTTAAGTTTCTTTTAAATAATTTAGCCACGTAAAAGCCACTTCAACCCGATAAATACTTTTGTACTCATTTATAGTACAACCCGTAAGAAAACTATATTTACTATATAAATAAAATAATTTTTAAACACATTTGTGTTATTTAACGCTCTTCTGCAAATATTTAATAGAAATGACTAAAACAAAAAAACCTTTTTTTTATATATCTATTCAAATCTAATATAATTCTTTTTTCTTTTTTTTTTTTTTTGACTAAAACGTGCAAAGAATTTAAAAAATCAACAACGAACAATCATATTTATAACACTTTTTAAAATATGTATCTGTCTGTCCCCTTTATTTAAATTTGTTTGACCCACCAGCTGTTGGATTGTTTATTTGCAGCAAATAATAAAATAAATTGTTACGTAATATTATTCTTTATTTGTTTATTTTTATATATGAAGAAACAATTTCGGAAATTACCAAAAATACTTATTTAAGAAACAGTTGTATTTATAACGTTAATAAAATAAATAATGAAAACATAAACAAAGTTGGCAACCGATACCGCTTAAATATTGTTAAAAATTTCAAGGTCTGGAACAGAATAAAGTAGGTGTTGTAGTAGCTAAAGCTGGCGAATGCTCTGTAGCCCAACAAAGTTCAAAATTTCGAACTTTGCGCTTCAACTTCAACTGCAACGACTACTAAAGGGTGATTTTTTTAACCGTAGTTTTTTTAAAAATCTAATAAAACACTCAAATTTGCATCATACATTCAAAATTTTTATTGGAATCGATAAATTGGTCTTTGCCATCTACTTTTTAAAAATAACTTCATGTAAATGTTGTCGGCGGCTCCGGCTCGTAAGGTCCAATTTTGCACCACTTTTTTGAGCATTTCGGCCTGTATTCCATGAATATCACGTGTTATGTTATACACTAAGGCTTCAATCGTGTTTGGCTTGTCCACATAGACCAACGACTTTACATAACCCCACAAGAAATAGTCAAGACACGTCAATCACATGATCTTGGCGGCCAACTCACAGAGCCATTTCGAGAGATAAACTGCTCACCAAATTCATCCTTCAATATGTCCATTGTTTCACAAGCTGTGTGGCATGTGGCACCGTCTTGTTGAAACCACATATCAACCAAGTCCAACTCAGCCAATTGGGGCAAAAAAAGTCGCGTATCATGGCTCGATATCGTTCGCCGTTGACGGTAACGTTTCTTCCACGGTTGTCTTTGAAGAAAAATGGACCGATGATGCCACCAGCCCATAAACCACACTAAACTCTTTTTTTCGGGATGCATCGGTAACTCTTCTACGGCATGTGGCTGTTCTTCACCCCGGATGCGGCAGTTTTGCTTGTTTACGTATCCATTTAGCCTGAAATGAGCCTCATCGCTGAACACAATTTTTCGATAAAACAGGGGATTTCCATCGAGCTGTTGTAAGGCCCATTCACCAAAAATTCGACGTTTTGGTAGGTCATTCGGCTTCAATTCTTGTACGAGTTGGATCTTATAGGCTTTCAAATGGAAATCGTCAATTAAATATTTCTACGTGGTTGAATAACACATGCCCAATACCTTAGAACGGCGACGAACTGACATTTCACTATCCTCATTAACACTGGTCGCTACGGCTGCCATATTCTCTTCGGTACGCACTCTACGAACGCGACTCGGTGGTTTAATGTCCACCAAAATGAATTTGTCGCGAAGTTTGGTGATAATAGCACAAATTGTTGATTCACTAGGTCGATTATGACGGCCATAAAAAGTTCGTAACAAACGATAGACATTTCTCCCAGAGCACGAATTTTGATAATAAATTTCAACGATTTGCAGTCGTTGCTCGTTTGTGAGTTTCTCCATGATGAAATGGCAGAGAATACTGAATACTTTTCACTTTCACAGATGTAGTTTGACACAATTACCAACCAGTGCTGCCAGCCCGAAAAACTTAATTCATAAAAAATCAGCCTTTACAACTACGCATTTATTATGTTGAAACTACAATCAAACTGCAGTTTTTAACTTTTGACAGATTGCAGCGCTATTCGTAACGTTGTATTACATCGACTATTCTCTTCCCCACCTAAAATCGCTTGTAATACCGATTCCGAAATAACAAATAGTTTGATACCGGTACCGAAATTCGTTTCGGTTGCCAAGAAAAATATTTTTCATTACCACAAGTGTTAAAAATTTTTATTTGTTTCGACTTTGCAAAATTTATATTTTCAAAAAACTATAAATTTTGCAGAGATAATTCAGTTTTTTAAAATAGCCCTATTTACAATGTTGTGCATTTGAGACTGTAATTTTTTTGCAAGTGTAAATAGTTTCTATCAATTGTAAATGACCTCTTTGGTTTAGATTACCACGCTTGTGGCAAAACACAAAATTCACAGCTGATTGATACGAGTATATACACAAACATATGTATATAACTATGTTCTTCTTAAGTTTTGTCCTAAAAAACGTATATGTCTTAAAAAAATCTTTAAAGAACAATAAGATTCTGTCCACTTTTTGTTGGGTTTATCCAGTTACATTCGTTCTTAGTTTTATTTTTATTTTTAAAGATGCAATTCTTTCACTTTTACTTTATAATTTTTGTTTGAATTTGAGCAAAATCTTTTATCAGTATGTGCATTCCGCCAATATTTATGTTAGTGTTTGTAACAAAATTATCAATTTTTAAGGGTGGTGGTTGCACACTTGGAGTTATTACTCTTATCACAGAAATGTCTCTTCTCATCAAACTCATACCAAATTCATAGAATCAAGTAAACAAATTTGTTGATTTTGCACCTACAAAAATTTTCGCTTATAGTCCACTCCGCTTAAAGGCCAAAAACGGATTAAACTGTCATATTTACTTGCAGATTTTTTCGAATTTCATACAAATTATTTGTTCTAAAGTCCATTTTTGCTTTAAAACCACATTTTATTTGCATGCGTATCTAATACCTTATTCTAAAAAAATCGCTTACAGTCCAATCTGTTTTTAATATTTTTTTTAACAAGCTGGCAATATGTTTTTATTTACATTTCTGGCAACTTTTATAAATGTCAAATTTTGGTTGATGAATAAAGAAGTAGAAAAAATGAGTAAACGCGTTATATTGAGTGGTTTTACTGCAGAAAATAATTTTTATATAGTCCAAAATGTAGATCATACTAGGATTCACATATGATCCATAAAAAGGCTTATAAAAACCAATCGGTTATAGTCCAAATTCGCTTATAGTCCACAAAAGTTGTACAACTTTAGTAGTGGACTATAAGCGAAAAGTACTGTATTATCAAAATGATTATATAGCTTACTAAAAATTGTAAAAATTTAAAATTATGAATATTTTTTTTTTTTTTTCAATAAATGATATTTTTAATTTAAATTAAAAAAAAATGATCAAAGAACTTTGCCGTTTTAAACAAAGTGTTAATTGATCTAATTAAATATACCTCAGGTTTTGACAATTCCCAACAACAATTCTACAAGTTTAAATTATTTTATTTTAAGCGAAAAAAAAATCAATTAAGATTTTTTGTTATTTGATTAATATTTTAATTAAAAATTTATTTCAAAACACACTAAAATGTTTATAAAATCAAAATTAAATTTTTAATTTTCTTTCAATTAAAAAAATAATTGATTCAATTTTCACATTAATTAAATTGAAAGACTTTTTAAACAATTTTTTTAATTGATAAAAAAACTACTAATAACCGATTTTGCTGGATTTCAATCTTTATCTAATGAAGAATATTTAGAAGGAATTTGACACCAAAATTGTTAATTTCTTTTTAGTCTTTCGCAGAAGAGCGTGTTTTTAACAAACGGAAGGACAGACGGACATGGCTAAATCGACATAAAATTACCCAAGGACCTAGAATATATATACTTTATGGGGTCTTAGATGAATATTACAAAAGTTTCACACGGAATGGCAAACTTAGTATACCTTCTTCACAATTCAGTTCAGTTGTGGAGGGTTTAAAAATGACAAGAACCCCAAGCAGTCTTACTCATGCCGGTTGCTCTTTAGTTTATCACAAATAATAATTTTTCTCTATATTCTATTATATTCTTTATTTCATTCATTTATTTATTTATATTTGTTAAATGTTTCGTATAAATCAAAATAGAATTTTTCCATACCCATTTTTTTTCATTTTAATTTTTTACGTCATTTAAGTACACTGATTTCAATTTTTCCTTTAGAGTTGATTCAGTTAAACCCTACACGAACAGAAGAAGGACTAACTGGTAGAATTTGTATGAAAATCCGAAACGAAAGTATGTATTTAGTTAAATATCTCAATAAGTAGGTCGCAAGTGGTAAAGATTTATATACCATTGGATGCTGCTTGAAAAACCCTTTTCGATGATAAAAAATTTTATTTATGTCGTCTTGGAGCAAAGTACAAAAAAATTCGAAAAACTGAAAAAAGACCTTTTTTAAAAATGTTCCAGCTCACGGATGGTACACGCTAAAACCAAAATATTTTGGGGATCATCATAAAACATATCAACCTTTATTTTCAGATGGGTAACAAAATCACTTTTTTTTTTTGAGTCGCTCTATTGTATATAGTTTATAGGGTCCACGATCAATATTGTGACCTTTGGTGAAGGGTGAAAAAATAAATACATAATTTTTAATTTCTTCGAGCTTCTTAACCCATTAATGCCTGCCCATAGATCCGCTCAAACAATTTTAACTAAAATTTTAAGTCTGTACTTGGGGGTCTGTAGAAGTTTCTTTGAGTAAGCAAAAAAAAATGTCACCCCTTCCCACTCTTGGAATAGGACATGGGTGTGCCAGAAGAAATTTAAAAAAAAAATCCCCACGCGTCCAAAAAATATCCCTTTTTTCGAATTAAATATGCAACAATTAAATTTTACAAATATTTATATATATGTGTAAATTAACTTTAATTTTAAATTAAATCTTAGGGCATAACTCATTCGTCGTAGTCCACTTATCCATATTTCTGTAAAATAGTTTTATTTTGCGTTATCATTAGAAAGCACATTAAAGCAAAAATAGACATATTACACATAAAAAAACTAATGCCGTAATTGAACCATATTGTAATAAATACAAATTATATTACACAGTAGCAAACAAAAATAAGTTTATATAAAAACAAAAACCTTAACACTCCTCCACATGTCTATACAAATAAATGATCCCAACATGTTCAAATTATAAATCATCACATGAAAAAAACAAATGTGACTCTATTTGGCGTGGAAGAATCTTGAAAACATTTGTACTCAATCATTTGAAAACAATTATTTTTCACACAATTCTGTGAATGTATTGCAAATAAGAAATAAAATGTTTCTGAATAAACTTACATTTCAAGCACTTTAAACAATTTTTTTAAATGTTGGAATCTTACCTGTAAAGAAAAAAAAATATATAAAATAAATTTATTAATTATTGTAATTTATAATTCGCTTTAATTTATGTATTTAAAAACCCATTGAAATCAATAAATTCTAGATAAAAATACAAACTTTCATAAATTTTTTGTATTAGATCATCGGTATTCAACTCTTAAAGAGAAAAAATTATCCCTTTTTAACTAGAAGTGTCAAAAACATAATTTAGCTACAAATAAAGTTCCTTTTCAGATTGATATACAAATTGAGTTGTGATCAACTAGATAAACTGTCACTGTCTTTCAAATTATAAATTAAATTGTAAAATAAAACCTCCTTTTAGTTTCAATACCACTAATTGCCATCACATTGTGGGTTTTTTAATTGAAATTTATTCCAACGCGCACACAAATTTAAAATTTTGTGAAATTTTTTGCCTATTTCAGTAGTCTATGGTTAACTGCAGGGTAGTTTCTAAAAAGGTGTATTTTAAAAAAAATTTTTATTATTGGCAGTGAGAATTCTGAACTTTCTAAAAAAAACTAGCTCAAGAAAATATTTTACATTTAACCCCTGACTTCGTTACCATCTCTCTTTATTTTGTGAACATATTTTACAGCCCAATTATGAATAAAAATTCCCCGGGAGTTTTTCCCTTCCCATTTTTACAATTGGATTTAAATAGGAAAAATGGGAGAAGGGAAAAACTCTCGAGGAATTTTTTTATTCATAATTGGGCTATTTATATGTCAAAGTTTATGGTTCTAGGCTTAAGCAAAAAAGTACCAACATTTTTCATCTTTAGGTTCTCATTCACACAGGACCTTGCATCTATAATTTTATGATTGTATGTTTAATATGAGACAAAATTCAAAAAGTACCACACGTTAAACGGGAAAACAGAATAAAGAAATTAAATTTCCCCTTTTTGATAATTTTTTCTCCCCATTTCACCATATTAAAAATTTCATATTGTAGTGGGAGATAATTAAGTGCGTTCATATTAATGTTTGTGAAAATGAATGAAGAAAAATGCTTTGTAAACAAAAGTACCAAATATAGGTACAAGTTTCACACCTTAAGCGCTCGAATTTAGAAAAAGTATCATATTTATAGATGTATTTTTTTTAGATAAGTTATGAATGTAATATTATCCTAAATTCTATGTTTGTTGGCTTAAAAGATAAATGGGGTGCCAAGAAGGTTACAAGATACAGTTTTTTCGCGTTTACACCCCAAAAGGGGCGAATTAAAAAAAAAAGGAACATATACCTGCCCGCTTATTTCTTTTATTGAACAACGTAAAGTATTGATTTTTTATTTCTCTTTTGGTTTAGGAGATATGAGGTTAGCGAGTTTACAGGTTTTTACCCTTATATGGTATAGATATAGATAGATTAACCTCTAGAAAGACAAAATTCTTCTAGCTAAGTTTCAGAACAGTTCTACTAAAGTTCGAGTTCAGTTCTAGTTTAGTTCTACTTTCGTTCCAGTTTTGATTTAGCTTAGCTCAAGTTAAGTTTTCGTACAATGGTATTAAGATCTAGTTCACTTCCAGTTCAAATAAAAAAAAATGTTCTGTTCTAGTTGAGTTCAAGTTAAATTCTAGTTCTAGTTCAGATATAGGTCAGTTTCATTTTAGTTTCGTTCTAGTTCAGTTCTTGTTCACTTCTAGTTAAGTTCTAGCTAAGTTCCAGTTCAATTCTAGTTCAGTTCTATTTCAGTTCTAGTTCAGTTCTAGTTCAATTTTAGTTCAGTTTTAGTTCAGTTCTAGTTGAGTTCTAGTTGAGTTCTAGTTCAGTTCTAGTTCAGTTCTAGTTCAGTTCTAGTTCAGTTTTAGTTCAGTTCTAGTTTAGTTCTAGTTCAGTTCTAGTTCAGTTCTAGTTCAATTCTAGTTCAGTTCTAGTACAGTTCAAGTTCAGTTTTAGTTCAGTTCTAGTTCAGTTCTAGTTCAGTTCTAGTTCAGTTCTAGTTCAGTTCTAGTTCAGTTCTAGTTCAGTTCTAGTTCAGTTCTAGTTCAGTTCTAGTTCAGTTCTAGTTCAGTTCTAGTTCAGTTCTAGTTCAGTTCTAGTTCAGTTCTAGTTCAGTTTAGTTCAGTTCTAGTTCAGTTCTTGTTTCGTTCTAGTTTAATTCCAGTTGAAGTTATGTTGTAGTTGTGTCCTAAAGGGTGTTTTTAAGCCCAATAGAACTTATAAAAGGGTTAGCTGTCTAACAAAATTTAATACATCGCTTTCTGATCAGTATAATCTGGCAAATCATCATGAGTACTAATAGATCCTTGCTTGAACAGTGCTACGAAATTAACCAAATTTACTTTGAAAATCAGTCATGGATTCGCGCAACTTCTAAACGAATTTGTGATTTTTTTGACGCATTGTATATTTTTGACTTAACGGGGTTTTTTATAAACAAAATTGCTGCATATGGAGCAAGAATAAGCCACCACAAACTCTTCAGACTCTATTTTACATTCAGAAAAATTTGGTAACGTTTGGTGCGGTTTATACGTTGGTGGTAAAATCGGAACTTCTTTCTTTAAAAATGGAGAAAACTGGACGTTCAGAATGCATTTCGTGAAGAACAGTCGCGATGCTCATATGCATACCATCATTTTTAAATGTTAAGCTTCGTCCACAATGGTAGCAACAATTTCGTTTATCTTCTATCTTATTTTTTTCCAAAATATTACATATATCGCTCATTTGCTGCAACAAGGTCATAAGTCCAAAATCGCAAAATTTGACTAAATGTCACTAATGCATCGTAAATCAATCTTATGAATATATTTGCCA
This sequence comes from Pollenia amentaria, assembly GCA_943735925.1. Classification (NCBI taxonomy): domain Eukaryota; kingdom Metazoa; phylum Arthropoda; class Insecta; order Diptera; family Polleniidae; genus Pollenia; species Pollenia amentaria. Next base: position 171,456,666 of record OX031010.1, on the reverse strand, counting down.
TATTCACAAAACCCCATGTACCGTTGTATCGATTGAATATTGTATTAAAATACATAGTTCACTCATTGTTCTTTTGTGTTATTTTTTAGAATTTTAAGTTATATAGGGCTTAAAAACCACCCTTCACTTTACATATGGCTAAGTCTTCCTCTAGTTTTCTAGTTCAGTTCTAGTTTAGGTCGCATTTAAGGAGAAGGATTCTAAAGTATAAAACAAAATTCTAAATAATAACTGTCTTCTGCAAAAAAAGTTAAATTCATATTAGTTAACCAATACATTAACCCCATTCACTTTTGCTGGCTTAACTAAAGTGAACTCTAACTTTTTTTTTTGCATAAGGGGGTAAATATTTGGCGTATTAGTTTCGGTTTAGCCTACAATAAAAAAATGAACAGTTCAAGTAAAAATGCAAGGCATTGTCGTTTATTTTGGTTTGCGTAATAATATTAACTATTGTAACACCCTTTTTCCATGATGAGAGTGATGTATTGAGCAAATTACACCATCCCAATATGTTTATTTTGTGTATAGTCTTGTTTTTCTACACAAATTTTATGCGATTTATTTTGTTTATTAGTCGACAAAAACAAAACAAAATAGCCTTAACGTTGGCTACAGTGTTGCGAAGAAGAATTTATTAATTCAGACAGAATTAAATCATTTGCAGGTGCTAAAAACTTCTCATTTTCTGAAACTCATATTCAAAATAAATTAAAGCTTTTTGCTTGAAAGGTAAGTTTTTGTATGTTTATCAAAATTTTCTTATGCGCCCCATACACGGTTCAATTCAGTTGTCAACTGAGTCTTTCAACTGAATTGATAGTTGGCCAAACACTTCTTCAACTGAATTGAAAGATTTTAATTCAACTGTCAAATTTAGATTTTTTTTTTACATACATTTTGACAGCTGATCAAGAGACTTGAGCACACACAGTACAATCGTATTGAAAGACTTAGTAGTCAACTTGAAAAAATCAAAATCTTTTGATTTTTCTTCAACCAACTCGACAACCGTCAAACTAATCAACTGACAAGGCCATACACGCTTTGATTTGGACAACAACCGACTCAGTTGACAATTGAATTGAATCGTGTATGGTCTGCTTTAAATACAGATTAGGATCTTGAAAATATTACATATTAACAGGAGATCCACGTACAATCCTAAAAATGTTACAGCCTATTATAGAGGGATTTTGGGCAGAGGAAGCCTTTACTGAAGACATTTAAAAGGGTATTTTAATAAATCTACCCAAAAGAGGGCTTTGTCCTGCTGTTAAGACTATTGCTTTTTTTTTGGCTATGTTGATCATATTTCTATGCTCTTTGTATTCGATATTTTATTTCTATACATAACAACTTGCCCTGATCCTTTAAAAACAAATAGAAGGTTATTTGGGAATTTACTAAAAATGTTGACTTTGATTTATCACCATTTTAGACGACAGGCTTCTTGGAATGCTACTTTTTTACAAACACTTTTTCGCATACTTTTTTCTTTATCGTTACACTGTGCCCATTTTTCGTAATTACCATAAAAAAACAAATGAAACAATCATCTTTAGTAATACAATATTAGCTCTGTTTTTGCGCATATATATTGTTTTATACATCTTATTAAATGTGCACAAAAAAAAAGAAGCTAAAAAAGGTTGGCGTTTTTGATGCAAAGAAAATATTTTTAAAATTGGCATCTGCAAAAAAAAAATATACAGACATCCACTAAACAAATTCAAGATTTTTTACAATATTAGTCACAATTCTCATATTCTGGTATGAGATAAAAATAAAATTATACAATATATTTATTCATTTATTTTAGGGGATTGTTTCGGTTGTTGTAGTCGTCGTTGTCGTTGTGTTTGATTTGATTTAATTTTGAAGGTAAATGTCTAAAAGGCGGAAGAACTTTTCACGAATAAACTTAACATCAGCTTTAAGGTGTCATCAGACATCGAGTCAACAACAACATCATCATTATAATAATAATGAAGACGGATAAATAAGCAATAACAACATGTTATCACAAAGTAGGCTAGTGAGCTAGTCTATCTCTAAGGTAGTTGCGGGTTTGATTTCTGCCTGAGTCACTGAGTTGTTTTATTTCAACGGGCTGAATGCCTAAATTGCTATTCCTTGGTAAATTTAGTTCGAATATAATTTGTAATTGTATTTGTAATTGAAAATTTAATATGTATATTTATATATTGTTTTTTTTTTTTTTTTTTTTTTGGGAGCATAGGGGCTCAACAAATTCGTTCCGTTTATTCCTGTTCAATGCTACGTTTTTTAAATTTAAATTTTAAAATTTAAAAAATAAAGAAGAAATAAATTTTAAGGTTGACCCCATTTGAGGTTCATCTTTCTAATGACACTGGAAAGCAAAGGGATTGATGATTTTTTTCCCCTTAAGCCTGATACTCTGTTCAACATTTCACGTGAAATGCTGTCGAAACTCATATAAAAAAAAACTTGTGCTGGATTTCTATGAAATAATGTTGATAGATTTGTACTCTGTTTAATTTGTGAAAAGGTTGCGAAATGTTTCTGGCAACATTTTTTTACAACTGTGAAATAATATGAGCTGCACTTATTTCACGTGGAATTTTAAGCAAATGAAAAAAGTTTAAACTTAATATTAAAATGAGAACTGAAAAACATAAATAACACAACAGGTGACAGTTTTTTGACATGTATCAGTTTTATCTATCTTGCGATTTTTCAAAACTTAAAGTTTTTATTATCTGCAAGTTTTGGGACGCAAAACAAAAATCATGTTTTTTTTTAATTGTCATTAAAAAAAGTAAAACAATATTATTTTTATAATTTCCCAAATCAAAAAACCAAAAAATTTAATTTCATTATTAATTTGAACACTTTTCTATATTTTTCTTTGTGAAACGCTTCTTATAAAAACCGCTTTACAAATACAAAATAAAAATTTACAAAAAATGATAAGCTGTTGCTTAAAATTCCGTGCGAAATAATATCAGCTGCACTTGTTTCGCACGGAAAATAAAATGTTGCTAGAAACATTTCGAATGTTTTTCGTAATATAAATAGAGTACAACTCTATCAAAATTTTTTCGTTTGTATTTCAAAGAATTTTTTTATATTGAGTTTGACAATATTTCGCATAATCGCTAAAATTTCGTCGTTTCTGGTTCAGTGAAGATTGTTAAAAAACCCGACGCATCCATGATACAATATTAATCTAAAAAAATTTACAACATTTCAACTCATTTTCACTTTGCACACAACATCGGTATACATTTCTGATATCGAAATTATAAATTTAGCGGTGTCGAACAAATAAAGGAAAAAAGTGATAAGCTATCGATAGTAATTCGACTCATTTTTCATACTGGGTATAGCAAATATACAACTTTTCTGTCAATTTCCTAATAAATTCGTAAATTTTTGTACTCCTTTATTTGCGTCAAACGTCCAAATGGCAAACAGTCTTGTGCTCATACAAAATGTATTAAAGCTCCACACGCGCGTTCTAAGCGGTTGATACTTTCTTAACCTTTTTTCAAGATGCACGCAAGAGTAGAAAGTAATCCTACGTCATGCGTTCGATATGTATGTTCAGTGTAGACGTGTGCTGTGAAGCTTGTCAACACAATTTTACACCAATTCTACTTTTATGACAGATGCATAAACGCATCAACGCATTGAAAGCGTTTTGTAGCCCTCCAGCTTAACACGTTCACAAATCAGCAGTTTTTTTGTGCATTTTCTGTCCAAACTCATTAACAAAAAATATGAATCAATAAAAAAAAAATGTCGGAAAATAGCATAAAGCGTCTTATAAAATATTAAATTAACGTCGAAGTGATGTAGTCGTCGTCGACTTGATGTGCCAACAATTTAAAATTAATGTTGACGTCGACGACGACTTACAATAATAGGGGTGATTAATAACCTCTTCTACTGTAATTTTGTATAATAAACAATCTAAGGCCCAAACCATAATATGCATGAGTTCGCTTAAGCCAACTTAAGCAACGGTGCGAATACATATAAAACATATGTGGCCAACTATAATATACATAATGTAACGCACATTCCGTAAGGAAAAAATAAAATAAATTGAAATGGATAAAGAAAAATAAGAATAAAGAAAAAGAGGAATTTTACATAATACATATTATGTATTTTAATTTTGTATCCAATCTTTTTTTAAATGTTGCTTCCAAATTAAATAAAACATAATATAAACAAAAACATGGCTGTAATTTTTGGTAATTTTTAATTTGAAGTACTCACAAGAAAACTAAATAATGCACAAATATGCAGCATTGATCTTAAGTTTATGGAAGTACATTATAGCCACCTAAAAGTCTTTTTCTTATGCATTTGACAGACTTTTCGTGAATTTTTGCAGTACCTTAAGCTAACTTATGCATATTATGGTTTGGCCTTGACTCTATTTGAGTTTTGAAAATTTTAAGTTGAATATTCGTATCGGTATCAATATCGGCATTATTTTTGTTTGGGTATGGGTATCGTACCGACAAAAAGCCGCATCGTTATATCTTTAGTAGTTATAGCATTAAAGCTTGACGCCAGAAAATTTAACGATTTTGATTTTGGTTGGTATGTTACACCTTCAAATTGTTTAAATTCTAAGAATTCTTCCTTTAAATTGTAACGGGTTTTTCAACAAGAACTTTGTTTTTTTTTTAGCAAAATAAAACAACCCAATAAAAAATGTTCTTATTTTGCGAAGCACTAATGGTACATTTTAAAAATTAAGCACACATTTATGCGCTACGCAATAAGACATACAGAGATGCAGTGAGGTAAGCGAACGAATTCCTAATAAATTAAAAAAAAAATATATATAAAATTTGAAGAGCCACGACATTCCCTTACAACGAAGCAAGTTTGTAAGGGAGCATATAAAAGAATAACGGTAACCAAAAATTCAGTGTGCAAACTGATCGTTCCGTTCACCAATTTTTATATGCGCTGAATGAAGCGCTTTCTGTGTCAAAAATGTATTGCTTCAAAGTGGGAACTTGCCATATAAAATTCATGTCTTCCGTAAGCGATATGGTAAGCGAAACTTTTACGTTTCTCCCTTACAAACCTGCTTCGTTGGAAGCTCAATTTTTTATTGGGAAGCAATTTAGATGAAGATGATTAAAATTTTTTTTGTATTACGAAAGTACGGTAATTGTGAATGAAAAATGATATCTGGCAAATGTCCACCACGAGCACGCTGACAGATTTAATCACTTTTTTGGCAAAATGGCGGGTCTATTTCGTTAATCACATCACGGACTTTGAGTATTAGGGCTGCAATCGATTTGATTGGCTGCATATAGACTATGTCCTTAACATAGACCTACAAAAAATAATCCAGTGATGTTAAATCATACGATCTGGCTGGCCGCTTAACAGTTGATGTTCGTGAAATTATGCGATCGGGAAATTTGGTTTGCAATAAATTTATCGTTTCTTTGGCTGTGTGACAGGTGGCACCGTCCTGTTTAAACCACATGTCAGTGATATCCACGTCATCAATAATAAGCAAAAATTTAGTTGTTAACATCCATAGATCCATATCCATAGATCTTATAGCGGTTCTTAATAGCGGTCTCAGAAGGATTACCTTGTCCGAAAATATCACGAATTTTACGAAATATAATTTAAACAGAACCACCATTCTCATAGTGGATTTTAATTATTTTAATGCGAGTTTCGAGCAAAATTGAATTCATTGTAACAATTGCCAATGCATCTACTACGAATACGTCAAAAAAAACTAAATGTCAGCACTATCGTTGTCGGTGTTGCCACAATTAAAAAACAAAGTTCTTGTTGAAACCCCCGATATTTCATTGCTTTTCGCAACTTTTTCTATTTCAAATTTTTATAATTACCCTTAATTTTGTTTAAAAGTTTAACCAAGTTTTTTTTTTACTTATTTCATTATTTTTCATTTGATTTGTTTATTTAGCATTTTTTTCACAAAATTCAGAAAATACTTTTTCTTATATTATGTATGTATATAAATGTATGTATGTATACATATGTATGTATCGGGTGTTTTTTTTTTAACCTGCATAAGAACTATCGATATCGATAACTATGGTTTGGCAGCTGAGAATGGCAAACTATGTTGACATTTCTGTTCAGTAAAGTTGGGCAAATCATCATGAATCATTTAACGCTAAAACAACCAATGTGGAAATTTACTTAAATAAAAATCTGTTCGCGAAGTTCATAGAGCACTTCCTTCATTTTATGAAGCTCATTTCTGGTTAATGGCGAGGGCAATAAGCAAAACTGCCGTGTTCGGAGCGAAGACAATCCTCAAGCCGTTTACTGCTTGGCTTACACAAGGAGAAATTAGCCCCTTAACATGTAAAACGCAACGCCAAAGAATTACATTGAAAGCAACAAAAAAAAAGTCAGAAATTTTTGTAATTTTTTTGTTGCTTCTTACAGAAATTCACATTGCGTTTTAAAATTTCAAACGCTGCATAGCTTGTGGCGTTGAAAATTTTAAAACGGCACATGAATTTCTGTAGAAAGCAACACCAAAATCACAAAATAATTATGACATTGTTTGTGCTTTCAATGTTATTCTATGGCATTGCGTTGGGTTTTACATGATTAGGGCCGTTATTCTTTAGCGTTGCGTTGCGTTTTACATGATTAGGGCCTAATTAATCAGCTAAGCATCAGCGCCATTCGATTCGAACAAGACGGCGCAACATGCCATACAGCGCTTAACAATCGATTTGTTGCAAAATTAATTTGGCGACAACTTTATCCTCTCGTTCGTGTGATTTAACCTCTAGATTGCCTTTTATGGGGCTATGTTAAGTCATTGGTTTATGCCGATAAACCAGTAACTCTTGAAGCATTGGAAGCCAATATTTAAGCCAACATTGACGCCATACGGCCAGTATTCAAAATTGGACTCTTGAATAGACCATGTAACTCATAGCATACAACTAGTATGCCAACTGGAGAGAGCGTTCTCAATTTTTTAGTTCACCCCTCACACATCTACGTACTGTGTGTATTCAACACACATAAAAACAACAAAAACAAAATTTAAAATTTTTCTATTTAAAATTTTTCACAATAAAACACTTTTTGTTTAATTTTATGACACAAACACATAATTTATATTTCTTTCAATACATTTTGCTCATTTGCTTTTGCAAAATGTTTTTTTTTTCACAAACAAAAAATTTTTAAATAAATTTATTGGCCACAAATTTATTTCTGCAGTTAATATTATTAAAGCCAGCAGAGTAGCATTTTTTGGTATGAAAATAATATAAGAAATCATAAATTATTTAAATATTTTCCGATATTGCAGAATAAAAATTTTACAAACATTGTTTTTAAAAGTTTATAAATGCAGCCAACATTAAATAAACTGAACATTTATTGAACTAAGGAATTTTTATTTTAGAAAAAAAAATTGTTGCCACATCCCTTCAGATAACGAGACTAGTCCATACATGCGTGTAAAGAGTAGTCCATAAAGGAGTAGGAGTACTCCAAAACTACTCCAATTATATGGTTAAAAGGTGGTCTATTTAACATTACGATGTCCTAGGAGTGGACCATATAACCCACCGAAGTAGTCCCTAAGCTACTCCATGGAGTACTCAAGTGGGTTAGTTTCAAAAGTACTCCATGTTACTACTTTTTCACTAATCGCCTTTTATGGCGTGCACTTTTTTGTATTTACTTGGTATTTTTAATTTTTTTTCAATCTTAAAAAATCAATGTGTAATACTGTATTATTAACACTGCATGTTAAATTGTCTAATATGGTGCATACTACAGTACATTGGACCATGTTGTAAGTAGTCCATTTAAGCCATAATGGACCACGTAGTCCAATATTATCTGCAGGGCAAACACGCGTGTAAAATGTAGCCACAAGGGACTAGGACTCCTCCAAAAGCAACCCAAACGTATGGAAAAAACATGGTCTATTTAACATTACGATATCCTAGGGCAGCACCATATAACCCAGCTTTGGATTACAAAGGAGTACTGTTAAAACTACTCCATTGTATACACAAGAGGATTAGTTTTAACTTCGTTTAAAAACGAAAACATGTCATTAAAAAATGAAGACATGTCGTCTCACTACAAACACTTTTAAACAATGACATGGTCCATGCTTACATTATATCGGACCAGTCCATGGAGTAGTCTATTTAATCAAATTTGATCACGTGGTCCAATATTATTTGCAGGGATTCTATACGGTTTTATGCAACTATGTCTAGTGGTGGAAATAGTTTTATACACCAATACATTTCAAAAAAACCTTACTAATACAAACATGAGTTACGTACCACTGACATTTGAGTGCTGTACCTGTCAAAGAGTCGGCCTACTAGTTGTAAACTATAATGTAACTCGTAGTCGCGGGGACATAAGCCAGAAATCATATTTAAAAAATAAGTCCCATGAAATTATCTACCAGATTATATTAGAAAAATTTCATTCGAACAATATTTCTGTCTTGTATTACCATTTTGCATGCAGCTAAAAAAAAACACCCTGTATATAAATTTTGATATATATTTTCTTGAAAAAGCATCATCATTGTGCAAAAATAATTGGCATGAAAATAAATAGCAAATTTTGAACGTGTAAATAGACAATTTATTTTTGAAATAATAGTCGTACAACAAAAATTTTGAAAAAAAAAATAACACCAAAAATTCAAATAAAACAAATGCATTTAATCTATTTTTGTAATTAGTTTATGATATTTTTAGAAATATTTTCGCGAAAAATAAATTGAACTAAAAATAAATTGCAAAAAAAAAAAAGAAATAGTGAAGAGAACTTGTTTTAATTGTGGTCTAATTTAAGTGTTCTCTTCAAAATTAGGTGTGAATCGAAATGTAAGAGAAAAATATATCGATAATTACAAGGACGATATTTTTAATTATCAGAATTACAAAAGAAGGGGTCGATATAATCGAAAAAAAAACTTAAGAATATGCAAGGAAAAAAGTTAATAAAAAACAAATACGCTTTAAATTATGCAAAATAAAAACATATTTACATACAAAGAGTAACTTCGGGTATTGTGGAACCCTTATTTTTGTTTTGGCAATCTTCAAAAAAGTATAAGCAAACTCTTTAACAGATTAGTTGGAATGTGTTTCTAAATCGGTTGCCTAAATAAGTTCATCACAAAAAAGTTATTTTCATAATACTCAAAAAAGTTATAAATGAAAAATCTAAAGTACCTCAAAAACAGTGATTTGAAAAATTGGAGGGTAATGTGGAACTCCCCTGGTGGGGAATATGGATAACTATTACATTTTACCAGAAACAACATATCTATTAAGAAAATTTAATTTTTGTGATGAACTTAGTTATGCAATCGATTTAGAAACACATTCCAACTAGTCCGATGAAGAGTTTGCTTATACTTTTTTGAAGATTGCCAAAACTAAAATAGGGGTTCCACAATACCCGAAGTTACACCAGTACTAGGGTTGCCAGACGTACTGTTTTAAGCAGTACATGTACAGATTTTTTTTTAAATTATATTGTTATTAGAGATGAGCGATCCCGTGATTTTTAAAGAGCACGTGATTAGTGAATGTGATTTAAAAATCACTGCTCCTTTAAACTGTGATTGTGATTACGGTTTGCAAGAGCTTTCAAATCAGTTTACTTTCATATAACATGCAAAAAGAACGACTTAGAATGTACCTGTTACTTGACAAATTTGGTCACAACTGTGATTCGTGATTTTTCAGTAACAGTGACTTAATCACAGGTACAGAAATATCGCTCATCTCTAATTGTTATGCACAACACACAAAACAGTACGCAAATGTACTGTTTTTTACACTTTGTACTGATTTGTGTACTGTCTTATTTTTGGGTCAGTCTACAAAAAAACAAAGATATTAAGGAACCCCTGTTAAAGTAATGCATATTTGGTAGTTTCAAATGGAATCCTATCAAGTCATATTGTCATAATATCCTAATATTTTACAATACAATACAGAGGCTTTTAAGAAAACCTATTGTTAACTAGCAGTTATAGTAATGCATAGTTAATTATAGCTGAACTTGGTGAAATTGGCCTTAATAAATTAAAAATTATTTGAAATTAAAAACAATAATTTTCTCAAGTTCTATACGATTCGTTCAACTTTGTGTGTGGTGAAAATTGCTTTAAATACCAATATATTTAAAAATTATCCTACTAACACAATCAATGAATTAAATTTTTTTTAAAAAAAAATGTTTCGTTTTTATCTCTTTGTTTCTTTCGATGTTGCAGAACATTCTTTGGCATTTATTTTTTAAAGATTATGTCTATCAAAGGTTGGCCGTTGCTACGTCGCAGATGGTTCATCCGTTGAGTCCAATTTTCGATGACTCGTTCCAGCATTTCGACTGGTAACTGGCGAATGACACGCGTGATGTTTTTCTCCAAGGCCTGAATCAAAGCGGGTTTGTCCGCATAAACTTTAGACTTTACATATCCCCACAGGAAAAAGTCTAACGGTGTGATATCACACGATCTTGGTGGTCAATCGACCGGCCCAAAACGTGAAATTATGTGCTCACCGAAGTGTTCTCTCGAAAACTCCAGTGATTGATGCGATGTGTGGGAAGTGGCGCCGTCTTGCTGAAACCAAATGTCGCCGAGATCACGAGCTTTAATTTCAGGCATTAAATAGTCGGTTATCGTGGCAAGATAACGGTCCGAGTTGCTGCGAACGGCGCCGAATAGACTCTCCTCGTGTACACTCTCAGCTACGGCCGCTATATTTTCTTCACAGCGTGCTGGACATGAGGTCCTTTCGGACGAATATTATCCAATAATGAATGCTGGGTCTCAAAATGGGTGATGGTGTTGCGAATAGTACGCTCAGTAGGCCGATTATGTTGACCATAAGTTAAGCGAAGTGCACGAAACACGTTCCTCACAGAACGTGAATTTTCGTAATAAAGTTGAACGATTTGTAAACGTTGTTCAGGCGTAAGTCTTTCCATTATGAAATGCCAAACAATACTAAACAAAAATAGCATGACAGCATGACACGACTCACACGTGATCTGTCAAAAAAAAAAAAAGGCTATTGAAAAAAGTATCTCCACTTGAATCACCCATAAGTTGTATATAAATCAGTGTTCGAAAATAAACAGAACATTATTTAGCGTTCGGCTTACACACCCAGAAACGATTTCTTTTTTTTTTAAGGTTTGTGTAGACAAACACAACCCTGAATACCGGTAGTAACTATTTTTCAAGAAAGTAACGAACATTATATAGTGTTCTGGTCTTTGTTATAAAACAGAACAATTGTAGTGGTTCTGTAGACAAACATTATATTTTATTATAGAACATAGTGTTTCTTTCTTTACATTGATAAAGACATGAGCAAAAAAAAAAAAAAAAACTAAGTAAACGAAGAACTTGTGTGTGTATTGTGTACATGTTTTGTTTGTGCAAAATTTTTTCGGTGGCTTTTTGCTTTGTATGTATTTTTTTTTTTTTTTTTATTGTATTATTTACAGTACAGCATTATTTTTGTGTTCAAAGATTACAAACAGAGAAACGTTTTTTTAATGATTTACTACAGAAACACATTACGGTTTGTGTTCTCCACATATCTACCGAACCGAACACTAAGGAACGATATTTGATGTTTACTTTCAAACAGTGGTATAAATATATTTAAAAACGGTTGAAAAATTTAGTTCATAATTGAAAAATGGCTTAATGAACGGTTAGAAAATCATCAGTCTCTATCATTTATTTTTAATTACTTTTTGTTTAACTTTTACTTTCGGTTTGAATAATGTTTTCATTTATATTATTATAATTTTATTACAATTAAATAATAAAATCAACGCAATTTATCTAGTTTATTGATAAATGCAAATACCTTTCCATTTTTTTTTCTTTGCAATTTAGGTTGAAACTCTTTTATATAATTATATTTTTTAATTATTTAAAGCAAAAACAAATTTACATAAAATGTGGTTTAATTGATGTGTCAGATATTTTGTCTTTAAGCGGTTTTGTGGCGAGTCGGCGGTGCCGGTGGTGTGTTGTCTTTGGCATAATTTAATTTTAACACACAAAAAAAATGCATATCAGAATTATAATTAAACTTAATTAATTTTAAAAAAATGAACAGCAAAAAACCAAATTAAAAAAAAAACAGGTTGCAATCCAAAAAAAAAAAAAAAAAAAAAAAAATACTCAAAACTGAAAGAGACCAACTTAAATTACACACCTGATTAATTCAAATTCAATTAATGTTTTAGAACGTTTAGTGTGGTGTATCACGTTCAAATCGAAAAAATAATATTTTGTTCTAAATTATGGGTTTTGTTTTATATTAAACACTTTAAGTCGAACATTTCGGACTTTATGGTAAAAACGTGAGTTGATTTTAAGAAACTGATAAACTGTATTTATCTATTTGAAATATAAAATTAAAAATAATTGGTTTAAATTTTTATAAATTTGTTATTGAAATTCTAAAATGATTTAGTTTAGTTTTCTAAGTCTTTAAGGTACCTTTTTTTAAGTACTGTGTTGTTTGTTCGATTTTATCTGATTTAAATAAAATTCCGTGACCTTATTTCATTAAACTTGAGTACATATCGTTCCTGAAATGCAAAAGAGCGTAACAACAAAATAAATCGATATAGAGCTTTTGATGGATTTTTGTTCGTTTTATTAAACTACATGTTCACAAAAAATTATAGATGCCTGCGATCAAAAATGGAAACTATATTAAAGAAATTCCAATGCCAAGTACCCCTTAATGTTATTGATTATGTTAAGTTTTTTTCTTCTCCTGTAAAAAAAATAAAAAGAGCTGTTACGCCCTATTGCATTTTATGTGACGATATATGAAAAATTATGAGGACGGGCCCAAAATTGGCCGACGTAATGTATAATTGGTGGCAGAAGTTTTAAAGTTTGGGGTGCCCCGGTAGGCTAGCTGGCAGTGAGCTAGTCTATCAGTACCGGGGTTGCGGGTTCGCTTCCCGCCAGAGACTCTGGTTTCCTGCAGACAAGCGAAAAGCTTAGCGGGATTAGCGTACGAATAAAAAAAAAAACATTACTAGTTGTATTTTAATACATATTCAGTTTATAAGTGCTACTTGATTAAACTTATTAAATTGAAGTTTTTGATATTTTAAATAGGCTTAAGTTCATCAAATTTAATTTTCATTCAATTATTTTTATTGCAGGAAAGAATTTACAACATGAAATGCACATGAAATGCCGTGCGAACATGCTATTAGACTATAAAGTGTTAGGTAACAGAGTTCAAATGAGGCCGTACGAGCTGCCAAGACGAACACCGTAGTGATCGATAAATTGAACGGTTAAGAAAATTTACAAAATGGTGTTTGATGGTCGTCGTCTAAGGATGCGCGAGCTAGCTGAAATTATAGGTATTTAAAAAAGTCTTACACATCGCATATTGACCGAAGATTTGAAGACAAGGCAGCTGTGTGCATAATGGGTGCCGAGTTTGCTCATAAAAAAAAAAAAAAAAAAAAAACAGGCTTGTGAAGGTCTTTGGATAGAATGTTTTTCTGTTTCGCCACAATTAAAACGAATTCTTAAGTTAATTCGTAACAATGGATAAGACACTACATCTGAGACAAAAAAAAAAAAAAAAAAAAAAAAAGGATGTGGAATGGTTGAATCATGTCCAAAGAAAGCAAATACAGTTCCAAATGCAGGCAGGGTAATGTCGTCTCTTTTTAGAAATGCGCGTGGGTTTATTTTTTTATTCTCATCCAGAAGAAAACTAAAATCAAAAGTGAGTTTCATGCGAACTTATTTCAGCATTTAAGTGATAAAATTAAAAAAAGGCTGCCTTTGGTAAAAAAAAGAAAGTTCACCAGTTTACACATCCACTGTTGCAATGGTCAAAATCCGAAAATTCGAATGAAAAAAATGCACCTTATTCGCCAGGTGTAGCTCCCTCGGAATATTTTCTATTTCCAAATTGGAAAAATTGTTCGCTGGTAAAACATTTGACAGCAATGAAGAGGTGAACCCAGTGGCTGATCGCTATTTTAAGGAGCTAAACACAATCGCAAGGAAAAGTCTATCGATCTTAATGAGATCTTAACTTTGTTGTGATTTCTTTTAAAGTTCAGCTAATTTTGGGAACGGTCTCGTACTTCTCTGTTTGAAATATTTCATAAAATTTTACAAATTAATTATATTAAAATCATTATTTATAACTACCTCTTATACATATACATATTTTAAACAAATGCAATTAAATTTTCATGTGTGGCTGTTTATTGTAAATAAATAACAAAACAATTAAATTAAGCCATCATTTTGATTAATTTTATGTTCATAATAATTTAATATCAGTTGCCGTTGACTTTTATATTTGAAAAATTGCACCAAAATTAAATTAAAATCGCATAATTTTCAGAACGATAAGTCAGAAATAATTTGATAGGAATATTTATATAAAGAAAATAAGTCAGAAAAACAAGTCGCGACAATGCGATTGTAAATGACCGTATAGGAAAGTTTAGTTGTTTAATACAGAATTTAATTTTCAAGGCCGGGTTTTTGAGATGTGGATGAAGTATAAACTTAGTATAACGGAGTCTGAAACTCGGATTTTTCTGGCGAAATGTGCTATTTTTTTATTATTTAATTAAAGAACCAACATTTTAAGCAAAACTTAAGGCTGGATTTTTGTGACCACAGCCAAACTCGGTGTAGTTAATCGCCCTCTACCACTAGTGGTGAGTGAGGGTATACTAAGTTTGTCATTCCGTGTGAAACTTTTTTATTATAATGGGTGATTCAAGTAGAGATACTTTTTCCAATAGCCTTTTTTTTTGACAGATCACGTGTTAGTCGTGTCATGCTATTTTTGTTAGGTATTGTTTGGCATTTCATAATGGAAAGACTTACGCAACAACGTTAACAAATCGTTGAACTTTATTACGAAAATTCACGTTATGTAAGGAATTTGTTTCGTGCACTTCGCTCAACTTATACAAAACCATCACCCATTTTGAGACCCAGCATTCATTATTGGATAATATTTGACCGAATAGACCACGTCCAGCACGCTGTGAAGAAAATATAGCGGCCGTAGCTAAGAGTGTACACGAAGACCGTGAAGAGTCGATTCGGCGCCGTTCGCAGCAACTCGGACTGACGCACAGTGGTATTTTTTTTTGGCAAAAAGTCAATTTTTTTACAGTTATTTTTTTAGCAATCTAATGATGCAATTCTGTAGAGAAATGTTTCATTAGTAGAAAACCATAATTTTTTTTCGAATAAAATAAAATTTTGTTTAAAAAAGAGTGTTGTAAAGTTATCTAAATATTATACAACGAAAACTGATGAAAATTTTTTCTACATTTCAGTTGTAATACAATAAATATGGTTCAACTACCAATAGTTTTAGAGCATTTTTATTAAAATATAGTATTTTAAATTTAATAGGAAAGAAAAAAATATTTAAATTACATATATAGTTTAAGAGATCTGAGCAAATCAAAATGACTCCAAAAAAATTTAGCATTTGCAGTTTTCATTAGAAAAAAAATAAGTTAGCTCGGTCTACCTCCGTGTTAGTACTACTACTAAATGAAAGTTTGGAATATTTTCTTTCATTTTATGTAAAAAAATTGTGCGACTTTTTGCGATCGCTGAACAAACTTATAAATTTTGTGATAAAACTCACGTATTTTTTATGAATATTTACAATAAATTGCAATTCATATGTACAATATAACAGGTATTAGTGAAGAACTAATACATCGCTTCCAAATTAATCTCCAAATAATTACATGTGGACAAAAAATTGATACGGGGAAGTTTAAGAAATTTTCGTGGGATACTGCTGAGCTATTCGTTGTAAATACAATTGGTATTCATGCCAGCTACTGTCCATAAAGTATTGATACATGGAAATAACATAATTGAAGCAGCAGTGCTCCCTATAGGCATGCTCTCCGAGGAAGCGGAAGAACCACGTAATGAGGATAACAGGATAACACGTAAATTATTTCATTCAAACAGTATATAAAAACAGCTGTTCAAACTAGTTGCAAAATCTTGCCAGCGGAAATTTGACATTTTGTACAAAATTACGCAAAATATGTGTATGCAGACAGACCTAATATAAAATGTAAACAAAACAAACAATATTGCCCACGTTTTGTTCCCAAAAAAACGTCAAAAAAGCTATAAATCGTAAAAAAAAAAGTTAAAACCCGCTACTTTCGATCAAAAACTAAAAAAGTTAGCAGAAGTGCTAACATTTAATCTGAAAATGTCAATTTTAAGTTACAAATTTTTATATTTGTTTTGACAGTCTAGATTATTTATCGATAACACACGTATATTTTTTTGACATTTCAAGATTTTTTATGGTATAATCAAACTCTTTACACTTAGTCAGTTTTCCTATGCAAATATATTTGTACTGTTCTCCAATATAGAAAAAATACAAAAAATAGCAAGTATCATAACACCTTAAACAATACAATTGTAATAAAATTTGGTACATCACAGTCTCATACAACTAGAAATCACACTGTCAAATTTGTGAAGATCATCAGTGCATAATTTGTTATAGGCCCCATATCGAGCCATAACCGCAAAAAGACTCAAGCGACAAAAAAAAAACAATTTTACAGGAGAAGGGGTTTTTATTATTTTTCATTAAAATTTTTTATGAAAATTGGCGCTTTGACTAAAATTCTTTTTGCTATAAAATCGTACCTGTACCTTCTGTGACCATGCGATTTAATGATATGATGCAAGTGTTGCCAATAAATTAATTTATTAAAAAAAAAAACTAAAATTTAAAATGTTGTCGCTTAAGCTTTTTTGCGGTTATGGCTCGACGCATTAAACCGTAATAAATAATGCTATCATAATAAAATTTAATACTTCACAGTTTTTTAGGACTAGAAATAACACTAATAATCTTCGTGGTGATCGGTCCATAATTTACCATAGAAAATTAGGAAATTAACTAAATACGCCTAAAAATAGATACTACTGTAAAATGTTTTCCTACTTAGGTTCATATGGCCATAAAAAATTACATGCATAAAAAATGTCCATAATTTACCTTAGATCCCATATTAGGCAGGCATCTGAAATTCTCTGCAAACGCTAGAAATAATTTTACTGCTGTATTGAAATTTATTCAAAATCTAACTTATGTTTTTAAATACCAGAAATCAATTTACAGAATTTTGGAATGATTGATCCATAATTCACCATGGGTCCAATATAAATTTACCTCCTGAAAATCATTTTCGTTCGGCTAAAACTATTACGAATCATGATATTTTACTCAAGCTAGTTCAAATTTCTAAAAAGCAAAGCATATAACTTTCCGATTGTCGGTTAACAATACAGGTCTAAATCGCAAACGTTCGTTTTTTTAAAAATTAATTAAAAATATATAGATATCATATAGAGCCCAATCCTGAAATATTCGAAATGTTGGTGGAGGGTATCAAAGATTCGTCATAGCCGCATATAGCACTATGACTTGTTTTTAACAAAAACTCGTCAAAATGACGAAGAGCTATTTTGTCTGGCATCGTCGTCATAATATTAAAACCAATTCACAAATTATTCCTCACTTGGCAACATTGTTTTCTACAGGGTGGCGCAGAATGAGCTTTATATATATATTATTATATTTAAATTATGCGATTATTATTACGTTTTTTTTTCTTGTTTAAATACAGTATATTTATTATTGGGGAATTTTTTAGCTTTGAAAATTTATATCCAATGTACAATTGGTACAATTTGGTACAATTGAACGTATACTACTTTGTTTTGCTGCCATTTTGGTAAACATTGGTCTTGACAGTTCATATTTGGCAGTCCTGAAGTAGACACGTGGCAAATTTATTATGGAAAAATATTCGATAAGCCAACGTGTTTTAGTCGTTAAAACATTTTATAAACATCAATCAATCATCGATTACTGTGACGATGAGAAAGTTACGTGAAATTTTTGGGAGAAACAACGTGCCAACAAAACGCACTATTTATCGTGTAGTGAATGATTTCGAAGAAAGACAACTTACTGCAAGATCGGCTGAAAACATTACTGCTGCTCAAGAAAGTGGTCAAAACAATCCATCAACCTCAATTCAACGCCGTGCTTAGGAGCTTCAAAGAACAACTTTGGCCACAATTTTGCACAAGGATTTGCATTTGTTTCCATTTAAGATTCAGTTGACACAAGAGCTACTTCCAGAAGACCATTTACGCCATTTACAAACAAAGCAAGCAGTATACCTTCCCGGCGGAGACCCTGTATAACAAAATGTTCAAGCTTAAGAACTTATTTTTACACAAAATTTGTATGTAATTACAACCAATCGTTCGGCAATTCATTGTATGCCTTCTTCAGGGTTCTTCTTAATTTTTTAACAAATTTTAACAATATTTTTTAACAAATTAGGTCGAATAAAATACATTATTATTTGTGATATTTTTTAAAAAATTATTTAAATTGATAAATTAATAGTATCAATTAAAAATTATTTGATATTTACAACATTTTCTGAAGTAATGTTGTTGATATAAGTGAACATTTTTCTGCGAATTTAATTTTATAAAACGATATTTAGCGCCAGATTTTAAAAATTTTTAACGGTAACCCTGTTTCTGGCATTTTTTGTTAAGATGCTTTGTTAAAACAAAACATTTCTAAAACTCTTCCTGAAACCTCGACTATCTTTGGTCACCTCTAGCTAATTAATAAAAATTATTGACGATTAGTTTGAAATCGTTCGATTCTTTTTTTTTTCTTGCAATATTTCAAAGTCTTGCTAATAAAATGCATAATGTAGGGTATTTTTCTCCCAAATAAAAAACATTAATTTTGAAATAAACATTTACAGACTGTAAATAAAAACAATAAAAGAAAGAAACAGTAAAATAATAATAAAAAATATTAAAAATCATCACGTTGTTGTAATCATATTTGCATGGTTTTTCTTGAATTTTTAAAAACTTTTTCTTGAGTCACGCTATAAAGAAAAAAAATAGCAAAGTTTAAAAAATAAAATATCTTTTCGAAACTTAAAATCCTCGTCTTTATAGAGATTATATTGAGAATTTTATTGAATGAATTTGTATTTTTTTCTTTTTTTTTCGAGAATAATTTTTTGTATTCGCGAATTCGCCTAACAAATGACTCTTTTGAAAAACAAAGTTAAACATTTTTTTGTTCCACAAAATAAATTAATTACTGATAAAAAAAAATAATAAATAAAGCATCTGAAATTCACTTTGACACGCGATGTTTTTTCTTCAATTTTTTCATTATTAAATAAAAATATTATTGATATATAAATATAAAAAATAAAATAATAATAGTGTAATAATCTTTATGCATTATTAAATCAACCACATGACAAGTTCAATTTTATATATATATATATATATATATATATATATATTTTTTTTTTTTGTGTATTGTTGTATTGTTTTTACTAAAGTTTTCAATCAATCAAATAATTAATGAATTAAAAATAGTTTTAAATTTCAAAAATTTCAAAGGAAAAATAAATAAAATAAAAAAACCTACAATTTAAAAGTCACTTCTATTTAATAAAAATTAATACTTTACAATAAAAATTATTGTTGAATATTCAAACAAAAAAAAAATTCAAATAATTGTATAAATTACTTATTTAAAATTAAATGAATGAATATTGTTTTTGCTAAAAAAAAGATCAGATTTTCAGACACGATTTAAAATCTATTTTTAATATTTTTTTTTTTTTTACTTAAAACAATAAAACAGGCACAAAGTTCATTTCAAGCGATAAAATTAAATTTAAAAAAAGTTAACTGCATTAGCGGAAACGGATATAAGACATGTGCTTTATTCGACACAAGCAGGTCTTTTTTTATACCCAACACCCACCAGGAAGGAAAAGTATTATGCGCAATTGTGGAGAACAAATCAAGGCGTTAAGCGGGCGGGCAACTGTTAGTTAGGCCATATAAAATTTTGTAAATGGAGACAAGTCTACAGAGCATTTCCAAAAAGCGGGTCGCGGAAATGTTGAAAAATGTTCCATTCTGCCGCGTATTCGTAAGCGCAGATTCAGAAGGGGGTAACGGGGATCGTAACACCCCCTACGCTAGCAGTGCATACTGGATTTCCAGCATGTGAACTGAATACGCAATTGATTACTTAGCACTGCCATGTCAAATTAAAAGCTGTTTGTATAAAATTTCATTTGACAATTTTTGGTAAAGAAAGTAAAAAATAATATGGTAATACTGGTGCGTCCAGGATAGTCTTTCATCCGTAGATATGAAAAAACAAAAATACTTTAGCCAGGTTTCGTTTTAAGAATATCCTAAAAGTTCACAAATTCGCACATTTGAAAATGGTAGAGTTAAACCGAAATTAAGCGGGACCTTCATTTATGGAAATGTAAATATAAACACAAAAGACATTATAAATAGTTTCTAGTCACAAAACTCATAGAATCAAGCAAATAATTTGTTTATTATGCACCTTTTACCAAAATGAATATATTGATTACAAAAAATTGTAAAAAAAAAAATTGTGTATTTTTTCAATTAATTTTCAATTTAATATTTTTCGAATAAATTTTATAAAGCTTTTTTTTTTTACATAAAACATAGAATAGAACTAATAGCAAAAAAAAAAAAAAAAAAAAAAAAAAAAAAAAAAAAAAACAAAGCTTTATAAAATACATTACTGAAATTTTGCTCATAGTCATAGAATAAATTCGAAAAATAAAATAGCTTATGAAAAGAAAAAACTCAATTCCCAGATGAACTTTTAAATTAAAAAAAAAAATAATAAAAAATGTTGCCATTTCAAACAATGTGTTAATTGATTTAATTAAATACAGCTCAGGTTTTAAAAATTCCCAACAACAACTCTTCAAGTTTAAATTATTTTAATTTAAGCGAAAAAAATCAATTAAGATTTTTTGCAATTTAATTAATATTTTAATTAAACATTTATTTCAAAACAACTAAAATTATATTTTTAATTTTTTTTTCAACTAAAAAAATAATTGAATAAATTCTTTTTCAACGAAAAACAAAATTGATTTAATTATCACATTAATTAAATTGAAATACTTTTCAAACAATTTTTTTAATTGATAAAAACTACTGAAAATTTTTTCTGTGAATATTTGTTAAATGTTACAATTTATATTCAAACTTTATTAGCGTAGACCTCCCTTCAGCCTGTTGTAGTGAAAACAGACCATAGTCTGTGGCGGGAATCGAGTCCATCTCGCAGATGGACTAGCGCACTACCAACTAGCCTGCTGAAGAACCCAGAAAATGTAAATAGTTCTACTGGATTTCTTTAGCCTTGATCAATAATATTAGGTGTATAACTTATAAATGCGGAATATACATAAGATTGCATATAGTTTGTGTCTTTAATAACTAATATGGCATTTTATTGGGTAACGTAATTTTTTGCTTATGCTGTTTTCTTTTCTACAAAAAATGTGACATTTCATTTAAAAAAATGCAATTTTGTGTTCGTTTCTTAAAAATGATTCGCTCTCTAAAAGGGTGGCTTGTTTTATTCGAAAAAATGCACCCTAACTAATTGCATAAGGCATTGCAATTTACGCCCCGTATAAATCGACAGTGTTGATAATGCCCTGTTGATATATAGGGTTACCAGACGAAGTTTGGAACAAAGCACCTCTAATCAGGACAGTAAAAATTAAAAATTCTAATAGTTATTTTTTCTTTTATTTAATAGTAAAAACATAAGAAAGCATTACATTGTTAATGATAGGTTGTCAGTGATATAAAATGCAAGTGGATTCGGTGTTATAAAATTGTTTTGAAAAAAAAAAAACGTCAAATCAAGAAATCTGAAAAACTTTGTGTTAATAAATCAGCAGTCTGGCAAAGTTATTTTTTTGTTTACATATTTTATAAAAAACAAACTAAAGAAATTGGAATTTCGTCCTTCATTTTGCTCATTTATTTATTTATTATCAATCTATTCACAAATTTTGGTTTTTGTATATTTTTTTTTTGTATTTTGAAGAACAAAATTTTTCTCAGCTGTTAAAAACAGGACGGTCCAATTTTGTGTTTTGTTCTCGTCAAATAAAAAATTGCATTATTACAGGGTCGGCAAGACATTTTATACATGTACCTTTTAACAAGGTGGTATTTTTATGTAGAAAAGAAAACAATTAGAAAATGTAAAATTTTGTGCTAACACGTCATCATTTGCGGAAAGTTTTGCTTTATTTCTTCAATTTAAAAAGTTCAATGTGTGTAAAGTTAAACATTAAAATTTATTAGCCTACCAACAACATTCTTTGTGCTTAACAGAATTTTAACTTCTTAACTTCTTTCTGCAGAGCGATTCACTAACTTTTAACGAAATGACAATCGTAATATTTGTCGACGTTTATTTTCGCTTGCAATAACGATAGTGTGATTCTGGAATTTGTTTTAAAGAAAATTAAATTAAAGCCTGGGTTCAAATCTCAGCGCAGTCAAGAATGAAAAATTATCAATAAAATTTTAATTAATTTCATGTTGTAAAATTCCTGTCTTCATAAAAATAATTTAATGAAAATTAAATTCAATGAACTTAAGCCTAATTAAAAAATATCTAAATTTGGGTTAAAAACCATTAACAGTTCAATAAAAACCACAATACTAATATGGTTAACAACTAAGGCACGAGCTATGTTTACATTTGTCCTTCAAGTTGAGCTGGAAAAGGTCAACAAGAAAAAAGAAAGACAAAAACTTGAAAAACAAAAAACAAATGTAGTTTGGATTTCAAGAAGAATTCTTGACAAAAAGTACGAAAAAACAGAAGTTAGGAAGAACATGTAAATCAATTAAAATAGATAATCATTCATTCAAAAGCAAATTTCGATCTACCAAAGTGAAATACCATTTGGATTAAGGATTGATGTTTGACTATTTACGTCATCCGGCTTTAATAGCCGAGTGAGTAAAAGGGCAAACCCCACTGACGATATTGTGTGGTTACAATCGAAACTAGTATGGGCAACCTGTCCGTGAAAGCCTGGATTCAAATCTCAGCGCAGTCAAGAATGAAAAATTATCAATAAAATTTTAATTAATTTCATGTTGTAAAATTCCTCTCTTCATAAAAATTATTTAATGAAAATTAAATTCAATGAACTTAAGCCTATTTAAAAAATATTTAAATTTGGATTAAAAAATTAAATTTATTTTAAATTTAAAGTCATGTATTTAATAAAATTTAAAAATATTCAAAAACCAGTAGCTCACATGAAGTGTGAAACAAAAAATTCCATCGTTTCTCGATTTGTGAGAAAAAAGTATTTCTGTATTTCGTAATGTGAAAAATGACAACACTGGTTCTGTTTTTACTGGAATATTTTCATTAATTTCGTGTTAAACGTAAGCGAAACGTCGACGTGAATAAAAGAAATTGTAATTTCTTAGTATGTTCGGATTAGTGTTTTTTTATTCCCGCACTTTTTGGATTCCCGGGAAAGCGGGAAATAAATATCAAATTCCCGGGTTCCCGGGACTCCCGCCAAATTTATTTATTTACTTATTTCTCCAAAGCAACTAATATTTCGTACTGGCTATTAGGCTTAAAATAATTAATCTAGTATTTATTATATAACAAAAATGTAAAAAATTTAAGATTCAAGTAATTTTAAGACACTTAAGAGGTTATTTTGATGCCAATAGGATCATAGAAATCAAAATACGTATATACATTGTCAACTTCAGAGCTCATTTGCATAATTAGAATGAAAGTATTGAAGTCTTAGTGGAATAACATATCTGAAAGGGCGATTATGAACTGAATGCACAACATTACGAAATAGGAATTCTGAAAAAATTTTGCCGTTTAACAAATTTAGCAGGAAGGAGAAATGTTATTTACTACATATATTTAATAACTTTTTTTTTATAATGTTATAACCCTTAATCAGCAGTGGTGTATGTAGGTATACTAAGTTTGTCATTCCATGTGAATCCTATTTTTAATATTATTGTGAATCCTTCATTAATTCTAAGCCGATTTCGTCATATGTGTGTCAAATTGTTTCTAGATCTTCTAGGCTGTTTGGGAGTGAATTCCAGTATAATCGCTTTAGTAGGGAAAGAGTTATGCACCCAAATGTAGAACTACCTCCCTAAAAACTCCACAAAAACTAACATAAATTTGTGGCGAAATGCATATTTTTTCATTAAATTTCCACAAATTCGTTTTATAAGGCACCAAATTTCGTGAATGTCAGTCCATAATTTAGCTACGGCTCTTGTGGTGCAATTTAGCATATTCTACTTTCATAAGACTCAAAATATCTTGAAATGCCGCATATAAAGCACAATATAGGAAAACACTTTACTACGCTCTTAGCCGCAAAACCTTATAATATTATTGTAAAATTTACACTTCAGTGTGCTAAGACAAGAAATAAAATTTCATTAAGATAGCCCTATAATTATCATAGGCCCTATTTAAGCCCATTCTTAAAAATGAGCTTAATATGCCTTAAACTGTAGTAAATTTAAATATTGTGGTGAAATTAAGTTGGATTAAACTACTAAAGACACTAGTCCGACATAGATTTACTAAAGTTTTAAAAAAAGATTAACTTCAAAATTTCCCGGGATTCCCGCAACTTATTCCCGGGAAAGCGGGAATTGAAAATAATTGAAAATCTCGGGAATTCCCGGGACGGGAAATCCCGGGAACAAACTCTAGTTCGGATGTTCGTATGTATGTTCTAGTCTCTTTCCTCAACTTTCTGAAGCCATCTGATGACATAGGAAGCTGAAATTTGGCAAACTTAAAGTTCTTTCTCTGCGCAAGATCGTTACGAAACCAGATTTTTTCGGTCTATGGGCGGTACGCGGGGCTATTCCTGTGCATAGTTAAAGAATAAAAATATAAGATTTTTTTTTTTTATTAATAGCCTATTTCCAATGTGCGAAAGAATTCTTTCGTTCGCATAACTACATTCAAAACAAAAACAAAGTTTAAAAATTTGTTTTTGTTTTCAATGTAGTTATACGAAAGAAAGAATTCTTTCGCACATCGGAAATAGGCTATAATTTTCATCATTTTAATTATTTATTCATCATTGAAATTCATTATATGTTTAATTATATTTGGAATTTAAAATATCTATTTTTTTTAAATTTTGTTTTTTCTCGCACCAATTTTTAATGCAACTTATTTTGACAGTTCTTGTGAGTAACTTTTAGCTAAATATTTCAAGAGCAAAAGTTTCCAAATAAAAAAGGGATTTCGGTTATCAATACTCTACATCTGAAAAATGTTGGCCATACTGGTGAAGGGGTGCGGCACAAAACTGATTTATTTGTATATAAAGAACGATATTTTTAAAACTTTCTGTTCTTATCGCACCATGGTGAAAGGCATATAAAATTCGGCATAGCGGAAAATATCGCTCATATTTGTTTTTGAATCATTTTATTTTATAAAATTATAACCAATTTCCTTTTTATTTGACATTCAAAAAACAACTAGAACTAATCTCTTTCACGATCTGTACTTTTAAAAGTTCGGTACAACAACTCCCTTCTAATCGGATGACGGTTATTGATGACAAGTTCCTTTTCATTACTTAAATGTGAATAATTTTTATGTTTCACTTCACGCTTCACTCATATCATCCGAAATTACTCTTGATAACCTTAATTTTTTTTTTTTTTTGTTTGCCATAAAAGAACAAACAAATAAAATGTATAAAAAGTTGCATTAATTGTTGCTGCGGGGGTACAAGTCAAACTTTGATTCCGTCTTTTTATCATAATTTGCACTTTTTATGACACCGAAAAAAATAAGTGAGTGAGGAAAAAAATAAAAAAATTTACAACTCATCTGCCTGTCGTTGTGCATTTCTTTCGAAGCCAAATGACCGTTTTATAGCGGTCACTCAACTCACAACAATGTAATAAAAAAAAAAAACAGAAAATTTAATTGAGTTTGATTTTTTTTTATGATTTTCAAGAAATTAAATTGTATTTAAATGTTTTTACATAAAAAAAAAAAATTAAATCTACAACTCAAACGAAACAAAATTATAGGAAATGTAAAATTTTAAGTATTTAAAAATAAATAATGGAAAACAAAATTAACAAAAGTTGATTTTTGGAAATAAAATTACACAAATTTATGTTTTTGGGTCAGTAATTTAATTGGGAATAATTTATCATATGAATTTTTAAACATTTTACTTTTATAAAGGGTGATTTTTTATGAATTAACTTTTTCGGGCTGGCAGCACTGGTAGGTAATTGTGTCAAACTACATCTGTGAAAATGAAAAGAGTTCAGTATACTCTGCCATTATATGAGGGAGAAACTCACAAACGAGCAACAACTGCAAATCGTTGAAATTTATTATCAAAATTCGTACTCAGTGATAAATGTCCATCGTTTGTTACGAACTTTTTATGGTCGTCATAATCGACCTAGTGAATCAACAATTCGTGCTATTATCACCAAATTTCGCACCAACATTAAACAACCGACTCGCGTTCGTAGAGTGCGTACCGAAGAGAATATTGCAGCCGTAGCGACCAATATTAATGAGGATAGTGAAATGTCAGTTCATCGCCCTTCTAAGGTATTGGGCATGTGTTATTCAACCGCGTAGAAATATTTAATTGACGATTTCCATTTGAAAGCCTATAAAATCCAACTCGTAGAAGAATTAAAGCCGAATGACCTACGAAAACGTCGAATTTTTGGTGAATGGGCCTTACAACAGGTCGATGGAAATCCACTGTTTTATCGAAAAATTGTGTTCAGCGGTGAGGCTCATTTCTGGCTAAATGGATACGTAAACAAGCAAAACTGCCGCATCCGGGGTGAAGAACAGCCACATGCCGTACAAGAGTTACCGATGCATCCCGAAAAAACGAGTGTTTAGTGTCGTGTCAAAGACAACCGTGGAAGAAACGCTACCGTCAACGGCGAACGATATCGAGCCATGATACGCGACTTTTTTTGCCCCAATTGGCTGAGTTGGACTTGGTTGATATGTGGTTTCAACAAGACGGGCCACATGCCACACAGCTCGTGAAACAATGGAACAGGGCGAAATGCTCGAAAAAGGTGGTTCAAAATTAGACCTTACGAATGGACCATTTGAACCGGAGCCGCGGGCAACATTAACATGAAGTTATTTTTAAAAAGTAAATGGCAAATACCAATTTATCGATTCCAAAATTTTGAATATATGACGCAAATTTGAGTGTTTTATTAGATTTTTAAAAAAAACTACGGTTGAAAAATCACCCAACATTATGATTGATGAGTTCAAAATATAATCAAGGGAATATAAAACAAAAGTGGTCATAACTGTAAAAATGTTTTTAATTACACTGTGCTAGAATTTGACACTCTTTTTTCTCTGAGACAATCGGGGGACCAAGCTTTTTAACCATATTCGGGTATGCTAAATCCAGTGGTGCTAACTGTTTTTTTTTTTAGGTTAGCTCTAGTTTTCGAGATATACCGTTATTTCGAAAATTTCGCAATAATTTCTTTTAAGCAAAGTTAAACTTTTTTCCAATATGCGCAGTCGATTTAGAAACATATTTTTTTTTTTTTGCAAAAAACAAATAATTTTTTCGCAAAGTTTTGAAATTTTGGTTTGTTAAAAATTCACAAAAAATTGGAAATGCACCTACGCCTTTACTTTTTTCTAGACATATAAACGAACAAGCCATAAATGAACAAAATCAGTTAACAAGTTTTGATTTCATTTACAATTTTATTTAAATTTAAGAATTTCATAAAACACTATATTTGTATGGGAGGCCCCTTAAGGGGTAGAGATAAATGGCAAGCATGTTTTGTGCAAATGTTAGGGATTTAAAGCTAATAACGGGCGATCAAGCATTTTATTCCCCTAGGGGCGACTCCTTGGCAGTTATCGGGCTTTTCCTTCAATATATTTCTAGGTTATATTGAAAATTTTGAATGGGAGCCACCTTAAGGAATGGAGATAGCGTGTAGGTATGTTTGAAATAAATGATGGAGAGGAAAAGTAAAGTGGGGTTGGTCATACATTTGACCCATATAGGAGCATCCTACGCGCTGCAGGGATAAACTTTAAGAATTTACACCATACAAATATGGCGGTTTAATAAAATTATGTTAAAACTCGAGGTGCCCGGCTTGTCTAAAAAATTCTACAGGGTGTTTTTTTTACAGGTTTGTTTTTCGAATAGAGATAAAACAGGAATTTTGTGGTCAAATCTGTCAACTCTAATGTCATTTATGTTCAGTTTGGTTTGCCATTTCATCATGAACAGGTTGACAAAAGAACAACGCTTGCAAATCGTGCAAATTTATTTCGAAAATAACGGTTCAGTTCGCGAAGTTTACCGCAAGCTTCGTCCATTTTATGGTAGACATAATCGTCCATCAGAGCAATTAATTCGGTTAACCATGGATCGTTTTCGCACTACGTTTACTCTATGTGATGAAGTCGCTCGTCTACGCCAACAAATCAGAAACGTTAGGGGAATTGGAAGCCAACATTCGTGGCGTTATTGCCGACATACGGCCCCATATGCTCGAAAAAGTGGTTGAAAATTGGACCTGTAGAATTGGCTTTATTCGAGCCAGCCGCGGCGGCCACATGCCTGAAATCATATTTAAACATTAATGGCATAAAATTATCCTTCCAATAAAGCCAAATTGATGGTCATTAAAACGATTTTATTGTGTTTTATTTCAATTCGAAGTTCTATACCACTGAAAAAAACACCCGATAGCACAATGTTATTATTGGGCTGCTAGCACGGTCACGATATTAGATAATTTATCGTCATTTTGACGATTTTTGGATGCAAAACGACGATTTAAGGAGTCTGTACACGGTCAAGCATTTTTCATCAAGCGCAATGGTAGTTTTAGGGAAAATGTGTTTGTATGTGTGACACCAACGATGCTGGAAATTTAAAAAATTAGATATGACGGCGTATATTCATGGGTCTGTACACGTTCAAAATGTTTGTCATGATGGCGAATTCACTTGTGTTCATATATAAATTTTTTGATTTTCCATCCAGCATCGTCGGTGTCACACATACAAACACATTTTCACTAACACTACTATAGCGATTGATGAGAAATGCTTGAACGTGTACAGACCCCTTTACGTCCAGCACACTTGCACGAGTGAATTCGCCTGCATGACGAGCATTTTGACCGTGTACAGACAGACCCCTTTGTCGTTATTTTAAAGATTTTTGGGGCAAAAAAATCATAAAGATGATTTGGCGATTTATGCCCTAAATTGGGCGATTTCTCAAATGACGAATTTCACATTTTATTTGAGCTTCTTAGATACTTTAAGTTATTTGATTGGCATTTATGTTTATCTCTCAGCAGTTTATAAAACATAATACGCTTCATTTAAGTGAAATTAATATTTTTCTTCGGCATTTATTTAGCCTGTTGGCACCGTTTTTAGTAACGTTTTACAATTCCAGTTTATACAGAGGTGCTCTGGAAATCGAAAACGCAAAAGGTAAAGAAGTTAAAAGTTGTTTTTTTTTATTAAGATTTTTGTAGTAAAAGAAATACAAATACAGTACAATACAACTATTTACATATTTCTCTATTAAACAGAATTCTATAAGAAAATTAATAAAAATTGGATAAAGAGTGTATTAAAAAGAACTTCAAAGTTTTTGGGTTTTGCGTTTTTGATTTCCAGAACACCCCTGATATTCTGCGTAGCAAAGTCGTTAATATTAATATATTAAAAACAGCAAGAATTTATTTATACTACCAACACTTCGAATCTTTTTCTATTTTTGATTCAGTGCCACTGATATGAAAAAGTTTGTTTATTAAAATGAATGAGTGGATATGACCAGCTCCAACATGTGACCGTACAAAGGGGATGTCCTTTGAAAAGAAAAAAACGCCCACCACAACAGCGTCTGCAAATTGTTCAGCTAAATTACATTCTCTGAGATATGTTTTGTCTGTGTTTCGAGGAAATCAACCTTCTGAAATCACTTCTGCCAACATTATTCGCAAATATGAGTCCCAGTTTACATAAGTGGATGATACTCGGCCGGTTAGACCACACCAAGCACGTAGTGTAGCAGCTGTAGCTGAGAGTGTACGCAAAGGCTGTGACGAATAGATTCGTCGTCTTTCTTAACAGCTGGGCTTCTCGTATTCGACAACTTGGCGTTTTTTTACGTAAGGATCTCGACCTGAAATTCAAGCGCATGGTCTCGGTGAGCTCTGTTTTCAACAGGACGGCGCTACGAGCCATACAACGCGTGATGAGCAACACAATGACCTTGTTGAGAAATTATTTTGGTGAGAACTTAATTCACGTTTTGCTACGGTAAATTGGCCACATTAATCGTGCGATGTCATATCTTTCGATTATTTTCTCTGGGATATGTAAAGTCTGAGGTCTTCAGAAAAAAGCCACCAGCGATTGACGCTTTGGAAGCCAACATTACTTGTGCTATTCTTGGGATTCCAATCGCTATGCTCGAACAAGTCGCCATAAGCTGGACCACCTCGGACGTAGTCATGGCCAACATTTACATGATAACAGTAAATGCCATAAATTGTTCTTTTAATCGATAATAATATTTTAAGTTCACCTTCAAACTTATGTGTTTTATTTTACATTATAAATCAAACCTCACGATGAATCACCCAATATATTTTGGGTCCTTATCAGCGTCGAAGTAGATTAATTAGTGATTTGCTGATCCCGAAAATCCCGGCATTTCGGGATTGGCATCCCTAATATGTATGCATCTGAAAGTTACACGCAAAGAAAAAACATGGTTGTGGTAAACATTTTCTAAGAGCAACATGTTATGATAAGATTCAGGATTGTAGTGAACATATTACGATAATTATTGAATCATATTATGACCAAATATATTCGTAATATATCATCATAATATTTTTCCCTTAATCCTAATTTGTTTTTCTTTCATCATATTATAATTTAATGTAATCATATAATAAATTAAGATGTATTTATCATGTTAACCATAATAAGTTAAGGAGTAACCATATTATTATCATGTTAATCATAATAAGTTAAGGAGGAATCATATTATTATCATGTTAATCGTAATAATATGTAGGTTAAATCTAAAACCGAAAAATATTTGTAATATATATTTATGCTTATTTATTTACTGGCAACCTTAACGGAAAACTGTTATTTATTTCACATCGTTATATGATGCAACTTTAAACATAATATTTTTAACCTTTTTTTGTCGTAGGTCGCATTTATTTATAAATTATTTTATAGAATTTTCACTCTTTTTCTCTAAAATAACACAGAACAATGATCAATATTTTTGCACCATTTTCAAACAATATTAAAATGTTTTTAGCCTTGATATTTTATTTTGTGACACTTTACAATTTTTTTTTTTAATGTACCTACAATTTCTTTATTTTTTAATTTCTTTAAACTTGGTTTTTTATGAATAACAAAAAATTCGATAGGCACATGTAAAACAAACGACACAACTGATGCAAAATTATTTTACAAATGGCGATAACCAAATATTATTAGAGTAAAGGTTTTTTTGTTTGCATCTTAAACATATTATGAGTACAAGTATAGAAAGTTATCATGTTATGGCTATTAAATATCACTAAATGATTGTGAGGAACATAAAATGTTTTCAAGTTATCATTATTTAGTTGTTATAAAAATAATTTTATTTCAGTGAACCATACTTAAATTTATAATTGCGATAAACATTAACATGTTTACAGTAACTATAATATTGTTGATATTAAATAAAAATAACAATATTTTGTGTACGGCAACAATATATTGTTACAATAAACATAGTATAGTTGCCGTAATCATGCCCAACCATATTTTTTCTCTGCGTGTATGTAGAGTTTCGGGAAAGTTTATTTTAACCGACAAACTGACATTGCAAACTGAACTGACTTACGAAGTTGAATAGTGCAAAGTTTTCCTTTTCTTTTAATTTTTTCACTTTTGTATTAACTAAGGGCTTTTTATCGACTTTATATTCATTATTACCATACTGTACTTACAGTGGAGCCCGAGAATATGATTGTCCTGGTTATCGAATTAGATGTAAATTAAAATACATAATATACATTTACATACCTGCAAATAAAAAAAAAATTAAAATTAATAATTAAGTTTAAATTGGAGACAAATTATCTTTAGTCTAAATTAAAGTTTGTAATTATGACATTTTTTCAAAATAGCTGAAATCTATATTTATATATTTATACAAAAATGAAACTGCGTCTGTTTGTGTGCTTGTTTATTCCCTAAAGCCTCCTAAACTACTGAACCGATTTAACTTGAAATTTGCACAGAAATTTTTCGACTACCCGGCGCTTAGCAAAGGGTATAAATATTTGTAAACTGCCAAGATGGCGTGGGGCCTCTCATACTAATACCAATAAACGGTGCAAAAAATCAGCAGAACTTGGCAGTACCAAAACAGCCAGAAAATACAAAATGCCACTACTGATGTATATAGTTGGTAGCACCACAAAGAGCACGATTCAATCAATACGCCAACATAGCAATGCCAATGCCACCATGTAGATGGCAGCACGGTAAAGCACAAACACGACAAGCTACAGAATGGTTAAAGTTTAAGTTTCCAAATACGGAACAAAAAAACTTTCGTTATCAATAAAAAACAAATTGGTCAAAGTCCTAACTGACCTAGAGAAGTGAGCGTGGAACCGCTCATACAAAGACAATATAAATGTGTAAATATCTGGGGAAGTATCTTAATTTGGTACAAATTGCTTCGTTATCCATACACGAGATCTGGGGCCTAATTCTGGCAGTCGTGATCGAAAAAATTTCGGTTCGAAAGCAAATTTATTTCTTATACATTCAGTCGATTCTGAACTAATCGAAACTATTTTTTTCGTGTTGTAAAAACTCAAATAAATTTTAATTAAAAATATTATCAAAAAACTTTGCCAAAAAATGTAGTCAGAAATATGGGTTACGTCCTCGCCTTCCAACATCCAGATGCAGAGAGCCTGACCGCACTGTTGACGGATATGACCATTAGGTGTTATTCTATTGGAATAAGGTGCAATATAGTATTCAACCCCTCTGAAGGACTAGTGCGTAGAGCGCCTGTTATATCAATACAGGCTGATCTTAGTACTCTGGCCAGCTGATAAACGGCGTATCTCCTGCCTGTCGCGTTCCATATGTTGGTTGGTAGGTTGGTTGGTTAACGTGGAAGCACGCACGGAACTAGGCGTGCTGCAAGTAGAGTCGACAGTGACTCCGTTTTGACACCACACCACTCGTCAAGAATTGGAACCCCCAATCATACTTGAACCAGGGGCAATGCTGAGGTGGCTAGAGCCAACCCGTTGCGTTGAGAAATTTCAGCAAGTTGCTGAGCTTCACCGGTGTTGCGACTGGCACACCCTGTGAAATATCAAGAGCAGCTCCAGTCTTGGCCAGCCCATCCGCCTGTTCATTACCGAAATGGTCCCTATGCGCAGGGACCCAGATTAAGGTAATGTCGGATAGGCTGCCAAGTCTGGATAGTTCCTCCTTACACTGGCCGACGAGAATGGACGGTGTTTTATATGACCTTAGTGCCAGTAGAGCCGCCAGGCTATCAACGAAAATTCCAATTTTGCTGCCGATATTCCTGCTAAACAGTGTTCTACATGCCTCTCTTATCGCCAATATTTCGGCCTGAAATACGCTGGCCCAATATGGCAGGCGGAAAGAGAGATTCACGTGCAGATCCTCCGAGAAAACCCCAAAGCCAGCACCACAAGTGATCTTTGACCCATCTGCGTAGACCCTCGTATTCCCCGGCCAGGATTCCCCTGCTCCATTCCCGCCTTGACGGAAATATGACCTTAAATTTTTTATCAAAGTCTGTACGGGGTACCATATAGTCGGTTGGTGGTCTCAGAGATGTGGGTTCTTTCTGTAAGATCCTTGCATGACCGTATATCCTCTCCTTCCAACATCCCGATGCAGAGAGCCTAACCGCGCTGTGGACGGATATGGCCATAAGGTGTAATTATATTGGTATAAGGTGCAATATAGTATTCAACCCCTCTGAAGGACTATTGCGTAGAGCGCCTGTTATATCAATAGAGGCTGATCTTTGTACTCTGCCCAGCTGGTCCACGACGTATTTCCTGCCCGTCGCGGTCCACCATACCAGAGATCCATATGTAAGAATAGGCCGTACTATTGCCGTGTATAGCCATTTGACCAGTCTAGGATTAAGGCCCCACCTCGGGCCAAACATTCTACGGCAGGCATAATAAGCCAACGTAGCCTTCCTAACCCTGTGTTGAGTATTTAATTTCCATGATAATTTTGAGTCCAGGATAATTTCCAGATATTTCGCGTGATCCGACAGGGGAAGTTCATAACCCCCCAGCCGTTGTAGCCTGAAAGTCGGGATTTTCGTCCTTCTGGTGAACAGTAACAGTTCCGCTTTGTTCGGGTTCACTCCCAGTCCGCGGTCCATCTGTAAGAATGGACCGTACTATTGCCGTATACAGCCATTTGACCATTCAGGGATTAAGGCCCCACTTGGCGCCAAACATTCTACGGCAGGAATAGAAAGCAGCCGTTGATTTACTGACCCTTGATGTGACAACAATTTTAAATTACTGCCGACAGCGATAACGACTTACATAATGCCGTGATTATGAAGTTTAGAATAGCTCAATTTAAATGCAATGGAAACCACCCGTCTGCGAGACTTCTTACCGAAGGGTTGCCATAGCAAACAATTTCAAACTTTCATTAATTAATTTTTTTTTTCAGATATGTTAACTTACCTAAATACACACATACATATGGAAGCATTATTATTTAAGACCTAATTAACTTATTACACTCTTTTATTCAACGATTTTGCAACACATTAATAATATTTAACCAAATTTTTTTAATATTAAATTTTTTAAGTTCATTCACAATTCCATGTGTGATTTTTTTTTTATCTGTTTTGCTCACTTGTTATGCAGTAAAACGAAATCGTACGTTTGAGTACAAGTCAAGTGTGTGCCTGTGCCCGATTTACTACTCACTTAAGACCGGCAGCCCCACCAGTTTAGTCCAAATCGTTAATGTTTTTTCTTTTGTTTCCAGTTTGACGATAAAGCACATGTGTGTGTCACTTTTTTCACGATTTCACTTTCTTTCTATAGACTGACGAGTGCTCGTACTTTCGTTTAATAAAAATCTAAGCACGTCGCTTCCGATTACGCGTATTTTGTATAAATATGAGACAGTCGATGACAGCAACGGCAGCAACAACAACAACAACATTCTTGATTAACAATTGTATGACAAAATGGGGGGAGAAAAAAAATAGATAAACCAAAAACTTGAAACAAAAATGAGCTTATGCTGCACATGTTGTTGGTGGAGGCAACAACAACAGCGCAATTATTTTGTATGTGTCAATTAATGACGTTTGGCACACTAATGGGACAAGTTCAATTGACATGTTTTACGTTTTTTTTTTCATTTCTATACAATGACAGTAACAACAACAGTAACAAAATGCAACTTAAAACTGACACAAATTAATGCAAACGAAGAGAGACGAAAGACAAAAATAAAGACAACAACAACAACAACTGTAGAAAAAGTATGTAATTATGCAACAAATTAATTATGTAGTAATTGAAATTCAATATAAATTTTTTTTTAAATAATTTTTAATAACCAGTTTTTTTTTTTTTTTTTTTTTTTTTTTTTTTTTTTAAGTTTAATTATTTAACTACCCACATTGTTTTTTTTTTCAAATTTTTTATAAGTAGCAATTAATCTTTCAAGTGTCAACAAACATAAAAACAATTTTTAAACAAATAATTGAAATAATTAAATTTAAATTTGTATTCTATTGCAAGAAATCTGAAAAAGCAAAATTCCATAATTTCATAAAAAAGACATAAATAATTTTGAGTTTGTTTAATTCTAATAACGAAAAATATTCAATTCACAACAAATTCATCAGCTGAATATGAATTAAAAAAATGTTAAATACAAAATTATACCGGCGAAATAAAAAAACAACCAGCGGAATACAATTTCTTGTGAATCTCAAATTGATACTTTAAACACTAACAGCCGTATTCATAACGAAAATTTGGCATGGAGTTAGCACAAAGTTCATTCATAATACACTAACCAAACTCTGGCTAACGATTTGCTAAACTCTTGTTAACGAGCTTCCAAACGTTTGCCACCTTGTGAAAAACAGGCGTTTAATGTTGAATAATTTTGCTTGTTTTTTCTAATTCACTGTCTTTTTTTTTAATTAAGTCCTTTTTTAAACTGATTTTAATTTAAAAACATTTAACATTTTTATATGGGGAGGCAAAAACAAAATAATAAGAAAAATTATGAAATGAAATGACAAAACCAGCGATGATTTATGCCAAACCTGTTGCATTTTAGAGCACTATAATGTGGCATCATGATTATTCAGAGTTGATTTACTAAAAGTTAGCAGACGGATAAAATTCGTTATGAATAAACTTTGTGCTAACAAGCTGCTAAGCTTAATCGACATTCTAGTTAGCAGCTCGTTGTACGTAGTGTACAAACTGTGGCTAACTTTTTGTTATGAATACGGCCGTAAAAAAATAATTCCGATTCGTTCAGTGTTGTCTGAAATTATAAGATATTCACCCTTATTCCATTGAGCGTCATCAATACGAAACGATGTCGTTGGGTGTCGATTGTCGTAAATCGGTATGCCCATTGTCGATAGGCGTCGATGTATTTTTGGTATGCCGTACGCAACGTTAACGTCTGCATCGATATAAATTGACTCTGATTTTGTCGTCAGTCTTATTGGTGTCGAAAAAGTTTTATTCCTTTTTAATTTTTAATAATAATAATGTTGAATTAAAAAAATTGGAAGAAGAGCAACAAAGATACGCGAAAATATCAAAAATTTGCAAAAATAGCGAAAATTCGCGAAAATTTTTAATATTTCAAACAAGCCATAAAATTGAATAAAAGTCCCTAAAACTATAAGGAATGGCAAAAATTCCATCATAATGGCTAAATTGGCGGAAACTCGCGAATTTTAGCCGTGTTCGCGATAGAAGCAATTTTTCCTGTAAGTTTTCAGATTCTTTACAGCTTTAACGAATTTTAATAAATATGAAACTTTTCTATCATGCCGCTATTAGCACATTTTTGCGAATTTCCGCTAATTTAGATATTTTTATCGAATTTTTGCCATTCCTTATGGTTTTAGGGACTTTTAATCAATTTTATGGGTTGTTGGATATATTAAAATTTTTCGCAAATTATCGCTATTTTTGCAAATGTTTGCAATTTGCGCGAAGCTTTGTTGCTTTTTTCGGCAATCGTCGCCGTTATAAAGATACAGACAGGGAACTATTAGCACTGTCGATTTATACGGGGCGTAAAGTGCAATGCCTCATGAAATTAGTAAGGGAATTTTTCACAATAAATCAAGCTACACTTTTTTAAACGAACATAAATTTGCATTTTTTTATATTAAAAACTGAAAACAAAATAAACCAACTTTCTAAGTTATTAGAGATGTGCTTTAAAAAACGATCAACAATCGACATCGTTAAATAGCTGTTATGGAATACAAGTTTTGTATCGAATTGATGACGACGTCGATAAAAATTGATTTTTATTTTAAATTGATGACGATAACGATGACGATGAATGGAATAAGGGTGATTTAATTGCTTTCAAATCGAGAAAGTACTCGATCACGCCTTCCAGAATCACGCCCCTGTTCTGGTAAAATGCATTTTTTTAAGCGACAAGACTAAAGCCAAATTCGATATCGATCGAAATAGTAATGCAATTTCAATGGAAATTTAGGTTGAAATCGAATGCCTTAATTTGCCCCCTGAGCATTTTTCTAAAAGGAAGCTCTAACTGCTTAATAACCAGCTTATTTTAAAGCTGAATACAAATTTAATTAAATATTTTACGCTCTTGAAACCTAAATTGAAAACTTTTCAGCTGAATTTGAGTTTTACAGCTTAATTGGAAAAAGAAATGCGTAATAAAATGTCTTTATTAAAATATCTTTACGCCTAATTGAAGTTTGAAGCAAAATTGATGGTAATAGTTGAAAACAAAAAATTTTTTTTTTCACTAAATTAAAAATTTATTTTTTAGCTGAATTGGAATTTTCAAGCAGAATTACTAAGATTGAACTTTAATAATATTTGTTTTGTAAAAAAAATGAAGATGTAATTACAAATTTCTCAGCTTAATTCGAGTTTAAAGATGAATAAGTAATTATTAAAAGCCTAAATAGAACATGTATAAGCTGAATTCCAGTTGAACTGTTTATACATAAAAAAGTAAAAGAACATGGCGACTTCATAAACGCCGTATTGCAATGCAACACTAAAGGCCGTGTCAGATACAACTTTGTCGCTTTGCGTGACGTTTCTACCTTTGGCAGAAAAACGCAAAGCAAAAGGTGTATGACACAATGAAAACTTTGAAAACACTCACGCATTGTTTGTTTACTTAAAAAAGCGTTTGGTAATTTGTACATTTAATTATTTGTTATAAAAATAAAAGTTAAAAATTTAATTGGACGGTTTTTTGGAATTAAATTTGGCAAAAAAAATTAAACAAAATAGAAAATTATTCTAACCAATTGTCAAAGCGCGCAAAAAGATGAGAGTTGGCTAACTTTTTGCTTCGCTCCGCTTTGAAAGTACTTTATGTGACATGTTTCGTATAAGTATGTATATTTTCTCTTAGATGTCAAAGCGAATCGGTAACGCAACGCGAAGCAAAAGTTTTATCTGACATGGCCTTAAGAGGTATAGCTTAATAAACTGCAAAACTTTTCTGTAGACAAGGCCTTGAGTTCATTACTGCATGGTAACGGTATTTACTGCATACTGGTCGCGAAATTGCATTGTGCTTTGTTTTTATTTGTGAAGCCTTGTGAACGCATTTGTTTTTAGTGATGCTTTGCAATGAAATCAGCCCATGTTTATTACAAAATATTAAAGCTAAATAACGATTTTTTATGTATTCATGTTGTTATGAATATCTGGCCACACTGGCTGACTCCTTTTAATTACAACTCTTTTCTTATACCTATCCCTTCGTCTTTTTCTTACTTCCGTTTTGTAAGCCTTGGCGATAGAGCACATTAAATAAAATACACTTTTATATTCATTTATTTCACCGCGTTTTTATTTCACCATCACAACAATTCAAGCTGAATTGGTTTAATAAATTTATAACAACATTTTTAATTAAAAATCTTTAGTCGAAAATAAGCTTTTTTCAGCTGAATTTAAGTTTCCTAGCTTAATTGGTAGTTTATTAAGTAAACAATAAATTTTGCCAACTAAACAAAAAGTT
Organism: Pollenia amentaria; assembly: GCA_943735925.1. Classification (NCBI taxonomy): domain Eukaryota; kingdom Metazoa; phylum Arthropoda; class Insecta; order Diptera; family Polleniidae; genus Pollenia; species Pollenia amentaria. The sequence goes on along the minus strand of OX031010.1, from coordinate 171,417,172 downwards.
TTAATCTTATATACATTTTTCTAAAAGGAAACTCTAACTGCTTAATAACGTGCACAGAAAAAAGTGTTTTATCAGTTAAAAAAATGGTTTAAAAAGTATTTAAATTTAATTAATGTGATAATTGAATCAATTATTTTTTTAGTTGAAAGAAAATTAAAAATTTAATTTTGATTTAATTAACATTTTAGTTGTTTTGAAATAAATTTTCAATTAAAATATTAATTAAATAACAAAAAATCTTAATTGACTTTTTTCGTTTAAAATAAAATAATTTAAACATGTAGAATTGTTGTTGGGAATTGTCAATATTTATTTAAATAAATTAACACATTGTTTGAAATGCCAAAGTTTTTCGATCATGTTTTTAATTAAAATTAAAAATATAATTTATTGAAAAAAAATATTACATTATATATAATATTATATATTATTATAATCATTTTGGTAATAGGTGCAAAATCAACAAATTGTTTGCTTGATATTATGAATTTGGTATAAATTTCTTCTGTGAATATTTGTTGTAGTATACCGATCGACTTAGAATCAGTATCTGACTCGTCCGTTATGCTGGCTGGTTGTCTGTCCATGTAGATCTTCTGCGCAAAGTACAGGTCGCAATTTTTCAGATAGTTTTTTTTTAATTTGTTTCATAAGTTTTTTTTTAAACTTTTAGAAGCGGTGCATAACTTCACATAGCCCCCATACGAACTTTTTTATATTAGAGTCTTTGTGTCCATAAATCATCTTTATATGTTGGAAGCAACGCCAAATCAATGGACCTCTAAAGGAAATTGATAAAGCTGATATAATATATGATTATAGTATGCATATGAATAATGACGATAAGCTAGATCAGCTAAAAACACATTATGAGCTGGATAGAAAAAGCCGAAAATGGTGGCACCGTGTACTTCTCCATTTTCTTGATGTGGCAGTTGTAAATGCATTTATTATTTCTAAGTCTTTGGGGAATAAATTATCACTAAAAAATTTCCAACTAGATATTATTTCATCTCTTTGTTAAGCAGGATCAAAACCCTTATCTTCAAAGGCAAATAAAAACAAACAAAAGTTCAAGTGAACAACCACAAACCATATGTTGACCCAAACACACGAGCTTCATCAGCACACCAACCTGTCAGAACCACAAAGCAAAACCGTACACAATGGATGTGTTCCACTTGTAATGTGCATCTTTGTTTAAGTAAAACAAAATTTTGCTTCAGTGAATTTCTTAAATGAAACATTCCTTTTATGCCCGCTGGTAAACGTGTAATACCATGTCCTTTGTCAGAATCCTGAAAGGATAAAAATTTTTCCAAGACATATTTTCCACGAAAATTCTTTTATAAATAAAATTAAATAAACATTTTGTTTTATTTGTCGATTTAGAATAATTTTTTTAATCGATTTAACAATGTTCGTTTGTCCGGCTGGCTGTCCAAGTAAACCGTGTGCGCATAACAAAATGAAATCTCTTGAGGTACTATCTCTGTCTCTTGTATATAATTAGCTTTTTTATATTTTGGTGTTAAGCGTTGAAACAGTAACAAAAGGGATAACATTTGAACAACATGGGCCTAAAATACAAGCTTATTTGCTTGCTGGCGTTACGTTACAACAAGTAGACTTTTAGCTGGAAATGCCCATATCTGGCTGAAATCAGTCATTGCCAAAACCACATAATTAACGGGAATAAATTGAAAATTTAAAGTATTTTTGATAAAAACTTAAAACAATAATGATAAATCCTAATCAAATAAATTTCAAAAGTGCGTATTTGCCAAAAAAGTTTAGTTTTGTTGATAAGATAAAAATTAATTAATAAAACTCGTATCACAAAGATTATGTTCTTTACAAATTATTTTATTACAGTTAGCGCTTAAATAACTATATAAACCTTAGAAGTTTCTAAAGAAAACTTTAGTTCTTCGGATCCTTCACAAGAGTAACATGAAATTCTTAATTTTGTTCGCTTTGGCTTTGGCCACCACTGCTGTTGTACCCATATCCGCAACTAAGGGTCGTATTACAAATGGCAAAGATGCTGATGTTGGTCAATTCCCCTATCAAGTGGGTTTGGATTTCTTCGAAGGTTCCGGTAAACAACAGTGTGGCGGTTCTTTGATTGGAAATAATTATGTATTGACTACTGCGCACTGTACACAATATATGGATAAAGTAATTGTGTACTTGGGTTCCATTAAATTTGGGTCGTCTGAAGTTAATTACACTGTCGACAGTAGCGAATTCATCATCCATTCTGGCTTTGATGAAACAACATTAGCTAACGATATTGCCTTGATCAAGATCCCCTCAACCGATTTCACTACTAATATTAACATAGTGGAATTGCCCCCTATCTCCAGCTCCTACCCTACATATGAAGAAAGTGATGCTACTGCCTCAGGTTGGGGTCGTACTTCTGACAGTTCTCCAGATATGGCAACGTATTTACAATGGGGCCTCATGCCAGTTATTAGCAATACCAAATGCGCCGACACTTACCATTCGTACATTACCTCCTCTAATATTTGCGTGGCCAGTCCAGGTTATGTTTCCATCTGCCATGGTGATTCAGGCGGTCCTTTGGTCTTGTACACCAACAATATCCTAATTGGTGTGGCTTCTTTCAATAACAACTATTGTGAAATGGGTTATCCGACTGCCTTTACTCGTGTTACCAGTTTTTTGGATTGGATAAAGGAGAAAACTGGTATTTATTACTAAACGAAATACTTTCATTTAAGAATTGAATTGATGTAAATCGAGTAAATAATATTGTACATATATGAATATAAATGTGATGAGCTTGTTTTTCCTTATTTCACCTTTGAATAATTCTGGAACGAACAGACAAACTTTAAAGCAATTTTGTATTGCCGATAAAAAGTCCGGAAAACAACAGTCACTAGGAGTCGCTCAATCAAAAACTCGGCCTTAGCAATTTTAAATTAATAAGTTTATGGATGAAGAACAGAACAGTTATTTGTGATTATCATCGTGTTGTAATGTGTATTTTGTTTTTGTTTTAAATGAACATTGAATTTTAAATTTGTTTAATAAACATAAAAAAACAAGTTAGAGTGATATATTCGGCTGTGCCGAATCTTTGATAGTCTCCACCGACAGAAGTGGATTTTATAAGATAAATACATATATATTACTAGCATTTAACCCGCTACTTCGTTATCGTCTCCTTTTCTTTCGTGGACATATTTTTGCGCCAAAGTTTATGTTTCTATGTTTTAACCCGCTACTTTGTAATAGGTACGATTTTCACCTCTTAAACGTTCGAATTAGATAAGTTACGAATGTGATATATTTTTTATTTAAATGTTTATTGGTTAAAAAAATAGATGGCATAGCAAAAAAGTTTAAAAATACAGGTTTTACCCGTTTATTCCCCAAAAAAGCCGATTTTCAAAAAAGTACCAGGTACCTGTCCGCTTATTTTTTTATTGAACAACAATAAGTACTAAATTTTTTTGGTGTCTTTATAGCAGCATATGAGGTTAGCGGGATCGATTTGGCGAGAGCCCAGCCTCCGGTCCAAATGTTAACTTTTTAGCTTCAGGCGTTTAGCTTGTACGATGTAAGATAAATAGATGAAGAAAAAATATCTTGGAAAAAGTAACAAAATTAGGTACGATTTTCACCCCTTAAACGTTCGAATTTCGAAAAAGTATCAAAGTTGCACTTGCATTTTTAAGATAAGTTACGAATTTTATATAATTTGTATATCTATGTGCATTGATTTTAACGATAGATGGGGGACAAAAAATTACCAAAATACAGGTTTTTCTCTTTTACTCCCTAAAAGGACCCAATTTCAAAATAGTACCAGACACCTGTTCTCTTTTTTATTTAATGAACAACAATATGTATTGAATTAAAAAAGTACTACTTTAATTAAAAAAGTACCAGTTAGAGAAAGAAAAAGTACCAATAATCCCCCTTACAGATTCTCATTCACTCAGGAACTTGAATGTTTAATTTTATGTTTATAGTTCCAATATTAACAGCAAATCAAAAAGTACCAGGTAAAGCACAAAAAGTACCAAAAATTACCTATTACAGATGCTCATTCACTCAATGCTTTGCTATTTTAATTTTATGTTTGTAGATGCAATACTAACAAAAATTCAATAAGTACCTGTTGGCAAACAATACAGTACGAAAAAGTACCAAAAAACCACTCTTACAGATTCTCATTCACTTGGGAACTTGCATGTTTAATTTTATGTTTATAGGCTCAATTTTAACGGAAACTCAAAAAGTAACAGGTAAAGAACAAAAAGTACCAAAAAGCCATCGTACAGATTCTCATTCACTCAGGGCATTGCATTCTTAATTTTATGTTTGTGGATCCAACATTAACGAAAATAAAAAAGGTACCAGTTAAAAAACGAAAAAGTACCAAAAAGATCCCTCTAACAAATTCTTATTCACTCAGGACTTTGCATGTTTAATTTTATGTTTCTAGGTCTAATACTAACGGAAATTCAAAAGTACCAGTTGAAGAGCAAAAAGTACCTTCAATATTAACGATAATTAAAAAAACTGCCAGTTGTGGAACCAAAAAGCTAAAGTAAGAAATTAAATTTCCCGTATTTCCCCTTTATGGTACTTTTTTCTCCCCATTGAACCAATATTGTAGTGGGAGACCATAATTTAATACGTATAGGTCAATGAATAAAAATAAAATGTTTGGAAAAAAGTACCAAAAATAGTTACGGTTTTTACCCCTTAAACGTTCGAAATAACTTGATAAAAAGTAAATTTTAAAGCTGAATATAAATTTAAGTCTGCTGAATATAAAACGTATTCTATATTAAGTAGCTGGATGCGAGTTTTTTTTTTAACCAAGGCCAGGTTTCTGAGATGTGGATTAAGTTTTAACTTAGTTTAACGAACTCTGAAACTCAGATTTTTCCGGCGAAATGTGATTTTTTTTTATTATTTCATTAGAGACCAGCATTTTACGCAAAACTAAGCTGGTCCGTCACAATCATGTTTACAAACTTGGGAATAGGGGCACAAATCTGTTTTCAGATTAACTAAACCTAGTTTAACTTAGATCTCAAAAACCCATCCTTAAAGTTATAAAATATTCTGGCTGAATTAAAAAATTAATTTATTTTTTTAGTTAAGTCAGAATTATGATAATCAAGAAAAAAAAAAAAATAAGAAAAAAAGATGAATTTCTGAAGAGCAAATAGTATTTACAAAACGAATCAGCTGAACTGGAAAACTCTTAACTGAATAACAAATTTATTTTCTGTTTGAGAACAAAAAACTTCGTTTAAATTTAAAAACTTCAATCTGAATTATTAGGAGTGTTCATTTACTTTACAAGCGAAAAAGTTTATGCTTAGAGATTTATTATTCCCGCACATTTTAGATTCCCGGGAAAGCGGGAAATACTAATCAAATCCAGGGATTCTCGCCCAAAATTTTTTATTTATATATTTACTTTTTTTTCCAATTAAACTAATATTTCTAACTGACTATTACGCCTAAAATAATTAAATCTATTATCTATTATAAAACAAAAACGTAAAATATTTAAGATTAAAGTAATTTTAAGACACTTAAGAGTTTATTTTGATGACAATAGGATCATAAAAATCAATATACGTCTATACATACATTGTCAAATTCAGAACTCATATGTATAATTAGAATGAAAGTATTAAAGTCTTAGTGAAATAAATTTTCCGGAAGGGCGAATAGCAACTGAAAGCACAACATTTTTTAGAATAAGTCCTGTACAATAAACGAAATTTGTACTTCACATTTATAAATAACAAAAAAGGAAATATTAAACTGTCAGTGGCAGGGCTGTCAAATATAGCGATTTTTTTAACCCTTTCGGCGATGGAAATTCACGTTTGTTAATATCGCGATTGTTGTTAAAATCTTCTTTAGAAATTAAAAATACTGCCAAATACTTATCTAATTATACGGACAGCTTATAAAAAGTTAAGTTTAAAATTTCTTAAATTCATGCCATTTCCTTACAGTAAATTCCATAAATTCTAAAATTATATATTATATATCAATTTATTTTTGAAGAAATGTTTAAAATTCCTATGTTTATTTCAATATATTAAAATATACTACTGGAAATAATTTAAATTTTAAACGTTTTACTTCTATTCAAGTTTTTAGAAACACTAAAATTACTTTGGTGTAGTTTTCTTCGAATCAAAATACGCGATAACTTTCGTTCCTTCGGAAATTTTCATTCCCGAAAATTATTTTTGATAATAAATTTGCATGTGCCCGGCAAATAAAAAAACTGAAATGGCAAGCTGCTTTTTTTAAGCAACTTGTTTTTTTTTTAATTTTGTTTTTTTCTTTCTATCCTCTTACAACTACAATTCGTGCTGGAAAAAAAACCAGCCAATTGTAGGGGAATGTTAGAAAGAAAAATTGACGGCTTATTGTTGTGTCTTTGTTGAAGCTTTGATATTGTTACATATAAGACCTGAGTGTTTAAAATTCTTATTCACTTTATGGTCTTACTTGTATAATATTTTTAATATTATAATTTAATATTTTTGAATTAATTAATAATAAATATTTCATTCCCGAAAATAATTTTTGATAATGAGAAAATCGCTGTGTAAAATAGATATTATAAGTCGTAAATAATTTCCTTCGAATCGAAATCGTCCATGTAAATAAAAACGTTAAAAGTTCAAAGAACGTAAATTGCAAGTGAATTAAAAAAAAACATATTCATACGTATTATTATTTTCGAAAAAAGTAACAAAAATGAAAAAAATATTCACATCTCCACATTGAGAAAAGAAATAACCAATTTTGGTTAGAAATAACCAAAAACGGCAGCTCTGCTAAGGTCCACTAAAGTATTTGTATTGTGAGTCCTTCATTAATTCTAAGCCGATTTAGCCATATGAGTGTCAAATTGTTTGTAGTAAAAAAAAACTCAACAAAAACTAACATGAATTTGTGACGAAATGCACCTATTGTTATTAAATTTCAACAAAATGTCGGTCCATAATTTACCTACAGCTGCATGTTTAGACCAATCACGTAAATCATGTAAGTATGGCTAAAAGCGTAACGAAAAATGCTTTTGCGGTGCATTTAGCATCATCTACTTTCATAAGTCCCCTTTCAGAAAGGCAAAGTTTACTTTGACAAAGTCTGTTGAATTCTCTTTTAAATTTTGTTTGGTGCTCAGACACACAAAGTTTAATTTGACAAATTTTTGTTTTCTCTTGTTTGAATATAATATATAAACAGCGTTGCCAGAATGATGATTTTATCATATTTTGGATTATTTTTTTAAACAAAAATATGATTAAAGATTTTTATCTCAAATGATGATTTTTTATTTTTAGAAATTCTGATTTTTACTTTAATTTTGCTTATGCAAAATACACGATTATTTAAACAGTCAATTTTTAAAACAAATGACGTTTTGCATCAGCATGATGTGTGTTGGTGCTGCACACTTTTGTACCCAGTATCTAGAATACACAAAAATTCATCATTATTTCTGGACATAAAAAAATATTAAAAAAAGGAAAATTATAACCTATTTCCAATGTGCGAAAGAATTCCTTCTTTCAAACAACTACATTTAAAACCAAAACAAATTCTAAAAACTTTGTTTTTGTTTTAAATGTATTTGTACGAAGTAAATAATTCTTTCGCACATCGGAAATAGGCAGTAAGAATATTGATAAAAATAATATTTGTGAAAAGAAAAAATTTATTTTTATAAAGTTTCATATACTGACGAATTATGTTTTTATGTATTTTAATTTAAATAATAAGAAGTATGTTTTTATAAAAAATTAATAATTCTTACTATTTTGCCCTTGTTTTAAAAAATTTAAATTAAGAAAAAAAAATTTAAGAAATTCCTCTTCAAAATATGATTTCTTTCGCCATATGCCAATTTTTATTCCAAAGATTCTGGGAACGCTGTATATAAATATAAAGTTGCAGCCAACTTCAGGTATAATCTACGAACGAAAAACAAAACGAATTTGTGAGTACAGCAAAGTATGTACTTCCCCGCTATGCTCTTTTCCCTTCTTTTCTATAAACTCAAGACTTTGCAAAGTAAACTTTGCTTGTCTGAAAGGGGTCTAAGACTCAAAATTACTTGAAATGCGCATATAAAGCACAATCTAGGAAAACGCTATACTACGCCCTTAACCGCAAAACCTTATTATTGTAAAATTTACACTTAAATTTGCTAAGACAAGAAATAAATTTTCGTGAAGATGGCCCTTTAATTATCATAGGCCTTATATAAAGCCCATTCTTAAAAATGAGCTTAATACGCCTTAAACTGTAGTAAATTCAAATATTGTGGGGAAATTAAGTTGGATTGAACTACTAAAGACACTAGGCCGACATAGATTTACTTAAGTTTTAAAAAAAGATTTATTTCAAAATTTCCCGGGAATCCCGCAATCAATTCCCGGGAAAGCGGGAATTCCCGGGAACAAACTCTATTTATGCTATATCCGATTTTTATCACCTTATTTCTAGATGCAGGGTGGTTTGTAAACCAAATTTCTCTATAAAAATCACTTATGATGTCGCTTGTATATTTTTAATTTTTTTTTTTTGGTCTTTTAAGTTGAGTGCGAACAATGAATGTATTATCTGCTGTTAAATTAAAGTTCTTTGCTGAATGTATCTTTTTTGCGACTGTGTGTGTGCTCAGCACGCAAACCGGATTTATGCAAATTGTTTTGATCTCGTTATTATGGTCGTCGTTTTATTTTTTATTTATTTTTTGTTTTGTACTCTAATAAAATATTAATCTACTCCAATTGAAACCATAAAAAATTCCCAACTTTAAATCGTTCAAGACAACACAACGACAGGCAGACGGACAGATAAACAGCACCAACAACAACAAAAACCACAAACTAATAAAGTGAATAATCTGATTTAAAAATATCTGGTGTTTCAACTCGTTTAAGTCGCTCTTAATGATTCAAGTAAAAAAAAATTTTATTTAAAAAATATAAACAAAACGTAAATAAAACTCTTAAATAAAATTTATTTTTTTAAAAATTAAGTTTTTTTTGTTGTTGTCTTAATAAATGTAAAGTGTTTTGTTCTAACTTTAGAAAACTTTGATTTTTTTTTCAAAAATTGAAATGTTTAATTGTTTTGTTTAAAAACAAGTTAAAAATCAATCGTCATTGTCATGATGATTTCTTTTGTTGTACAAAGTTTTTTTTTTTTTTTTGATTTTTAATGTTTCGAGTTTTTTTTTTCTATAAAATCTATTTTAGGAAATTAAAAGGAAAACAATTAAATAGAAAACAAAAACAAACAACTAATAAATATTGAAAAGACAAAAAAACACTTGCTAACAGGTTGAAGAGTTATAAATGATTTTTTATCTTTTTTGTTGAACAAAATAAAAGTTCAAACTAGAATTTTAAAGGTGGGAGTAGCAGGAAATGTTAAAGTGTTTCAAAGGCAGTTTTCAAGAACATTCACTAAAACTCTAGAGACTTTGATTTGATGATCACTAGCGATATACAAAATGCGCAATTTCTGGCTAACCGAAAGCGAATACACATGTTAAGAACTTGTCAACGTATTAGACATTGTAATTTATGATTAATAAATAATAAAAAAATTCTTTTGGAGCTCTGCTTAAATTGCAAGTTTTTTCAAGATTTCGACAAAAGATTCTTCTATTTTAACCTCCCATGGTAAAGGCTTGGCAAAACTGTTATAAGTTACTGGCTTGGCACATGGGTTACACCGCGTTGCAGAGGAAATTAGAATCCAAATCGATAATATCAATCAAATGTATCCCTTGGTTCCCCTTCCCCGCAGGCAGTATTCCAAGATGCTGTAGAATACTATTCAAAAACTTTGATCAATCTAAGAATGTTATTGAAGAACTTCTTGGTACTGATGCTTATAAATATTAGAAAGAAAAAATTTGATAGAAATATTAATAAGGCCATAATCATGTAAAACGCATCGCAACGCCAAAGATAAATATAAATATAATGTCACATTTTTTGTAGAAAAAAAAACACCATAAGGCCCTAATCATATTAAACGCATCGCAACGCCAAAGATTTACATTGAAAACACAAACAATTTCATAAATATTTTGTAATTTTGTTGTTGCTTTCTACAGAAATTAACATTGCGTTTTAAAATTCAAACGCTGCGTCGTAGCTTTTGGCGTTTAAAATTTTAAAACGGTGCATGAATTTCTATAGAAAGCAACAACAAAATTACAATTTATGACATTGCTTGCGCTTTCAATGTAAATCTTTGGCGTTGCGTTGCGTTTTACATGATTAGGGCTTAAATTTAAATAACATCAGAAATCAATACCCAGTAAAAAAATATGTGTTTTTGAATCACTTAAGAGAAAAAGCGCATAATCGAGCGCTTCAATAAGAGAGCCTTTATACAGCAGTAAATGATAACGAATAAAATATACAAAAAAGCTGGTATTTTAGTCCTGACAACGAAGAAGTGTTCAAAGAGAAAAAAAATATTATTTTCAAAAAGAAAAAAAAGAAAAATATATTATTCTTTACGAAAATGCTTAAAAAAAGATATTTAAACCAATAAAATCAAAACATTAATGAATATGTTAATATGTTAGTTATTCCTTTTTTCATAAAAGTCTGATGATAACAGTTATTTTTTTATTTGTATTTTTGCGCTCAAAAATAACAGTTATTTTTTGATTTTTATTTTTTGAACAAAAATAACAGTAATTTTTTGATTTTTATTTTTTCGATCAAAAAGAACAGTTATTTTATGATTTGTATTTTTTTTAAACAATAATAACAGTTATTTTTTGATTTTTATTTTTTTGATCAAAAATAACAGTTATTTTATGATTTTTATTTTTTCGAGCAAAAATAAAAATTATTCTTTAAAGAAATGTACGTGCTATAATTATTTAGTTGACTTTAAATATTTATTTTAATGCGCACAATATATCCCAATGATGATCACACATTTAAATAAATATTTAAAGGCAACTCAATAATAACACGTACATTTCTTTAAAGAATAATTTTTATTTTTGCCCGAAAAAATAAAAATCAAAAAATAATTGTTATTTTTGCCAAAAAAATAAAAATTATACAATAACTGTTATTTTTGATCAAAAAAATAAAAATCAAAAAATAACTGTTATTTTTGTTCAAAAAAATAAAAATCAAAAAATAACTAGTTTTTGATCGAAAAAATAAAAATCAAAACTTTAAAAATCATAATATTTTATCATAGAAAATCAGTTTGCCAGCATTTACTTTTATATGCTATTTTTTGTTTTAAAATATCAAAATAACTGTTATTTTCGGTCCCTGGTTAATATAGTTAGCCCTTTAAAAAGCACTTTAGGTGTGCTTTATTTGACTTTTTTATTATGTTGAAAGAAGCGCTTATTGTCAGCTGAAAATAGTCCTCCGAACCGGGAACACTCCCTACAAAAATCAGGCATCCCATCAGCAGGTTTGCAACGATTTGAGGTATGAATTGATACATAAAAGCTGCTCCTTTTGGAGCATATTTTTTACTAGGTAAGCATTTGTTTCTTCCAACTACGGATACATTGGTGAAACAATAACTAATTCGGAGGGATTTAGTTCACTTAATACTCTAGTCAAATTAATTGATTTTGCAAAAAGTAAAATTAGCAATATGAAAGGAAGAATAGCCCGACAAAATAAAAAAAAATCCAAAACATTTTGGTAAAAAAATTAAGGATTTCAAAAAAAAAAATTCAAATATATTTGATCTGATCTGGAAACAAAGTGGGATCTGAAAATGAATATTCTACAAATGCATTGGCATCCTTGAAGTATTCTCCTATAACTTCGGTTGAATTTGAGTGGTAATTTTCTATGTACAAATGTTTCTTTGCGACTTTATTACTAATTTTAATTAGTTTTTAAATGATATTTGAATAACAATAGACTTAATTTTTTTTTTTTTTTTTTTTTTTTTTTTTTTTTAATTTACTAAAATTAAAAACGATTTTTTTATGGAAATTTTTTAAGTTTTAAGTGTATATTTTTTATATTTTTATTGCATATTTGGGACCTTTAGTGCATATTTTAAGAGCATATTTTCGATTTGTGAGCGCATGAGAATCTAGTTAGAGCTTTTCTTGTCAACTTTCTGGCAACATATGAATTCCGCAGCAAAGAGAACTGAAAATTTGTTATGGCCGTTTTAAGTTTTAAGCCAATTCGGATACCATTTTCTGAATTGAATCGTAATCTAGGGTAAACGTTTTGCCCCCCCCCCCCTTGGGACGTAGGATTCATATAAAGGATATTTCACCTTTTGCTGTTGCATCCTCCGGGTCATAATCAGGTGCAGCGAATATTTGGAATATGGTAGTAATTTAAAATTGGCAGGTTATTCGAGATTTTGATTTTTAAAGATCGTGGTTCACCACAGATCCTATATGATACCACTGGAGTCTGGAGCCTTTGGTGCTTCGGTCCACGGCCATGGTTTCTTGAAAGATGGGGTGCTAGAGATAAATTCTATTAGGAGTGGAGTCCGTTGGTGGAAGTGGTGAGACTTGGAGACTTACACAGAACGATAGTCTCTGGCGAGAATTGAACCCGCAACCGGCGCTGATAGACTAGCTCACTATGAACTAGCCTACCGAAAAAAAAACCCAATATAATGGGAAATTGTGTTCAGGTGGTGGCTGTAGTTTAAACTCAAAATCGCGAGAAGGGAGGTTGTCTGAACTACATGAGAGCTTTCACATGTAAAATTTCAAAACGTGAGGACGGATCATCCCTAGGTGATATTACTATTCAACAAATTCTGCTGGCAATTCCTAAAGCAGCGGACGTTAGATAGCTACGTATAAAGGCAATTATACTGCCTGGTGAAAGATCATGGATTTCAGTTGGGCCCATAGAGTAAATCAGTGTAAAGAAGAACTATCCAGACAGTGCCGTCTATATGACATATCTTTGATTTGGGTTCTGCACATAGAGACTATATGATGAAACAGAATTGAGTCTTCAACTTCAGGCAAAACTTCTTAAGCCCATAATTAATACGTCGACCGTAACTGCTAATTTTCTCTCATTTCTTTCGTTTTCTTTTGTTCTTTTTTTTCTTTGTTAACAAAATGTATGAAATTGAACGAAAGTATGGTAGCATTGTTGGGAGAATAATTGTCTCTATGTGAGAGCGTGAGATAAAAGTTTTCAAAATAAAATTTAATTTATTTCGCGACCGCATAATTTTATGTTAAACTGTATGGAAAACATCGTTCAGCCCCAGTTCTGTTTCATCATTATTACGGAAATAAACAGGTAGACGAGCTAGCCAGAACTGGTTTCCAACGTGTTTGATCGTGCTTGGTACGGTGCACTCGTTTCAAAGCTTATTGCGTTTGGTGTCGGTAATGATTTCTCTCGATTTATATCGAGCTTTCTCAAGGACCGCCCTATTGTTATAAATGCGTTTTCATCGGAGGAGTTTTATTTAATTTCAGGGGTACCGCAAGGCTCTGTTCTTTCTACTATACTTTTCTCTTTTTTTCTTAACGACCTACTGGGTCTTACTTCCAATCCCATTCATTCTTTTACAGATGACAGCAGCCTTTGTCATTAATTTTCCTTTAATCATAGACCAAACCTTACTGAAGTTAAATATTTGAGGCTGAATATGAACGACACACTAAGTCATGACCTTATGATAATCTCCGAGTGGGGTCTTCAATAGGATCGATTTTAATGCTTGTAAGACCTAATGTTTTATGTTGACCCACAGACGTATTGTGGAGTCAGCGTCATCTGTATCCATGGGAGGCATAGCTATTGAGGAATCAGTCACTCTGGACGTTCTATGCATGAAAATTCAATGTGATGTTTGTGGGAACTTACAGGGTTTTCAAGTGTCGAAAGAAGCATTCAAGTGCCTTGGTTTCTTAAAACGTGCAAGAACTACTTTACGACGTCTGATCTCCTCACTATTTATACCGCCTCTATCCGATCCAAAAATGGAATACAACTCCCATATCTGGACAGGTACTTCAAGCTCTATCTTGAAGCTTCTGGATCGGGTGCAAAGGAGTGTGTTGAAGCTCGTAAATGACAGTAGGGTATCCAGCTCTATTGGCTCATTGGAGCATGGTCGGAATGTGAGTTGTGCGACATTGTTCTATCAGTATTACCACGGTAAGTGTTCAGCTGAGATGGGGGAACTCATCCCTGAGACGCGGATGCATGCCCGTAGTGCTCACCTTTCCAGCAGATCACATCCGTTAATTTTAGACTGTCCAGTGTATCGCACAACGCATTACAGGGAAAATTCATTCGTTACTTGGTCGTACTAGCCATTTGTAGAATAGACTCCCGACAGCATTCTTCCCAGTGGGCTACAATTTGGAAAAATTCCAATTAAATGTCCACTAACACTACTCCCTCTTGCCTTCTCCTCATAACCTTTTTTCCTTATACCAACACAATTCATTACATTAGTAGGAGGAGGCATCCCTGAGTGTGTTTGCTCAAAGTAAAAAAGCGGCGCCATTTAGTTTGTGTTTGGCAGTCATTAATAGTAGACTACCACGTCATTTAAAGAGAAAATGGAAAAAAATAAATTTCCTTATATCATTAAGCATTTCATGATAAAAATCAGTGATTTAGGCTCATCCGCTCTATTTTCCGGATTAAGCCCTATTTCTTTTTCCAACCCCTAAGAAATGGCTCGGCAAAAAGAGATTGAACTCAACCAACATATAATTTCATGTTTTTATTTTTGTGCATAGAGCGATGTTCAAACATGTGTTTGCACAACGATGTCCAACATTAGTGACCGTATTTCCATATAAACAAACGACATCTTAATTATTATTGTTGCACTTTATATGGGTTATCGTGGCATAAGTATATCGAAGAACTTGAACAACTATATGTCGGTAATTCAGCCAACGTTGTGTTCAATGGATCGTCAAGACGGTGTGTTATGATTTAAACATTTTTAAAGGCACAAACCCTGTATAAAAGTTACGCCATCCGCTGTGAATGCCGCATTTCAAAGTTATACCACAAAACAATTTACCAAACTAGTTGCTAATTTACTAACAAAATTTAAGTTTTTGCAAGCTGAATATAAAACTGTATAGCTCAGTAGTTATATGCTATAACGGCAATGCCTTACAATTAGGGAGATCGATTATTCGACTTTTTTCAATAACCGGTTTTCGAATATTACGAATAGTTGCTAAATTAAAAAACCCGGTTTTCGGTTAAACATTTTTAAACTAACCGGTTAACCAGTTTTAGTTCGAATACATAACAACACCTACAAAATACATATATATGACTTAAGGTATGGTCAGACCTAACAAATATTTTACGATAAAATCCAAAAAAACGAAACCAGTAGAATGATCAAACTTTAACCTCATTTTTAACAATTTCTATTTATTTACTAATCTTTTTTTGTAAGACAATAATTGTATAATATAATTTAAAAACTATTACATGATGTTTGATCTAGCCAAACGTTTTGCAAGAGCAAAATTTAATATTATAGGAATTTAATAAATTTATTATTTGAGACATTCTCCTAAATTTATTTTAAATGCGTTTTACTTTGTTGTTGATTGAGGCATCTCTATATGAATCAGTAGACTTCAACCATATTTTTGAAAAGTTGCAAACAAAACTTTTTAGCCTGGATTATATACATATATCAAACGATTTTGTTTCAGCATTATATAAACGATAAGTAAGATGAAAATGCTTTTTGTATAAAATATTTTCCAATTCATCGACCACAATTTGAAACCTTCCATGACTTTGTTTGATGACTCAATTTTGCTTTTAAGTTGTTGGTGTTTTATTAAATAAAACTGATGAATTATTTCCATATCGTTGATTCCGCCGGAATGTTGTAGTTTTAAGCATAAAGAAATGCTTGAACTATTTAAGAGTTTTTAGTACCTTAAGGGGCATTCCGTCCTCGGCAACACAACGGGTTTATATTTCACCTAATGATTCATTTTTGGCAGCGTATTTTAGTAAAGTATTATTTTTCGACTCTTTAGACCTACTTCGAACCGGGTTAAGTTTTATTTGGAGCACATTAGGGGATTAATCAATCGTGACGTGGAAAACCCATCGCCACTTATCACTTTAGGACATTTCAAGAGCCTAACTTTGTCTTTTTAATCCCGTTCGAAATATCTCTAGAGGTAATATCTATATAAAAATATTTTTAATATTTAGAAAACGGTCGCACAAATTAAATTAAATACTATTTACTTTTTAACTGCACACGTTTTTATAGTATTTTGAATAGTTTTTGGTTTTTTTACAATAAAAACACACGCTTTCATAAGTGGTTTTTATGTTCAAATGTTTTTTTTACTTTAGTTACATTTTGTTTTGATATTGTTCATAAAAAGTTTAAGTTTGCCCAATATAGAATTATATAAATACTTAAATTACGGGTACATCTACAACAAGAGTAAGAAAAATGTATATAAATTACACATTTTTAAAATAGCCGGTTTATTATACCAAAATAACCGGTTTATTATACCAAAATAACCGGTTTATTCGATATTCGAAAAATGGACATTTTAAAATAACCGACTTGAGCAAAGCTAAAATAACCGGTTAAAACCGGTCGAATAATAACCGTTCGATCTCCCTACTTACAATGCTCCTAAAACTGAGTATACGCCTACACACAGGTGGTATACTAAACATTTCAACTAAAAAAGAAATCTATCAGCCAATCTGCAAGCAAAATTTAAATTCTTGTTAGCTGAATACCAAATTCATTTAACTGAATACACCTACTACCTTCTGCGACCTAAATACAAATAATTTTAGCTTAACTGAAAATATATTAGCTGAATTTAATTTCCTGGTATTAAAAATAAATTATAGCCGCTTAAAATGAATACCAAAAGTTAAACTGGAGTATTATTAACTTTGAACTTTATTTGTTTAGCTGAATCTGTATATGAGAGAAAAAAATTAAATAATTTAAACTTTAAATCACACGAAAATTTTTTTAACACTCATCTATTCAATTAAGCTGAATATAATTTCTAAAGAAATTAATTATTAAACAGCTCGTTACCCGTAAAAAATTACCACTGGAAAAT
This sequence comes from Pollenia amentaria, assembly GCA_943735925.1. Taxonomy (NCBI): domain Eukaryota; kingdom Metazoa; phylum Arthropoda; class Insecta; order Diptera; family Polleniidae; genus Pollenia; species Pollenia amentaria. The sequence goes on along the minus strand of OX031010.1, from coordinate 171,400,014 downwards.
GCATTTAAATATATTTTTAATGATTTATTGTTAATATTTTTGTTTGTTTTGGTTTTTTTTTTTGTATTTATTTCCATCTGCGTTTATCTAAAACATAAACATATTTTAAATAAAATATTTATTTTAATTACAAATACATACTGGCCGTAATTAAAAGTGATTTTATGCTCTTTTACTACCAAACCTAATTGTTGCAAAGTCTACACAAACATTTTTAGTTTCAGATTTGGCAGTTAACAGCCGCCGCAGCACATTCAATTGACGTCAGAGCATTTATTTTAATTCATATTAACTTTTTTCTTTAAACTTTCATACCAAAATCGTGTTGAAAACGGTATGAAATACAACAAATAGATAAAAAAAAAAAATAAATAAAAATAATAAATAAAAAAAAACGCATGAATGAATGTTTAAATAAAAGTATTTATGTAGGGCTAAAAGCGGTCATTGGACGTCTGTCTTACAAACGAAAATTGCGAGTAAAGATATACAAAAACAACAACAAATTTATGATTTTTCGAATACCAAACTGTAAAAACCTCAACAACCACAACAACAACATTAGTTATAACAAAATGATAAACTAATGCACAATAAAACAATCGATCTATTACGCTATAAATGTATTAAGCACTGAGAGAAAAAATTGGACTAAAGTAAAAATATTATACTTTAAACTTGAATTGTATTTTTTTGTAGCTGAATACCGAAATCTTGTTACTGAATGATACTACTTCAAGTTAAATTGTAAATTTATAATATATTTATGAAAACTGTTAGCTGAATTGTTAGCTGAGTATTAAAAAATGTAAGGTGGATTTAATTCTTGCTTTCTTATTTTACAGTTGCACATGGAGCTAGTGCAACTGTTAGCTGAATATGCTTAATTAATTTATCGTTTTGTTATCACTTAAGTTATCAATCAAGCCATCCTTTATAGATGCTTTATCCAATAATTATTAAGATATATACTTAAATGTTAAGCGGAACAAAATTTTCAAAACCTTTAAGCTAAATAAAAAATATGTCAGCTGAATTTGAGTTTTAAAGTTAAGTTGCTAATTTAAAATGCAGGCCCCGGTAGGCCGGATGGTAGTGAGCTAGGCTATCAGTGCGAGGGTAAGAGACTCTGGTCTACTTCACTACAACGAGCGGAAGGTCTACGTAACTATTGCTCGGTTAATTAAGTTAGAATATAATTTGTAATTGTATTTGAAACTTTAGTAAATAAAAAAAATTTGCATAAATAAAAGTAGAATAATATTTCTTGTTAAAAAAAATTTTCCGCTGAATTTGAGTTTTAAAGCTAAATTGATAATAGAAAAGAGAAATAACATTTCTTTACTAAAATATTATTAAACTAAATTGAAAACTTGTCAGCTGCATTTAATTTTTGAAGCTGTGTTGATAATCACCCCTATTATGTGAGTCGCTGTCGACGTCGACATTAATTTTTATTTGTTTTCACATGAAGTCCACGACTACATCACTTCGACGTTAATTTGGTACTTTATAAGAAAGTTGAGTCGACGTCGACAAGTTATCGAAAATCTGACAAAAAAAATCCCATCTCCATTTTTTTCCTATTATTTCTGTTCTTCATCATTAAAGTTAATTTTTTAACGCTATTTATGCTATTTTCCGACATTTTGTTATTTAATCGATTAAGCGATTTCAAATTTATTTTAGAGTTTGATTTCGAATTTTTAAAGAATTTTTGCCAGGTTCGTGATAAGAGCTATTTTTTACTGTAAGTTTTCTGATTCTTTATAGCTTTAACGATTATTAGTAAATATAAGAATTTGCTATCATGCCGCTGTTAGCAAATTTTTGCGAATTTCCGCTAGTTTTGCAATTTTTTACCCAATTTTTGTCATTCCTTATAGTTTTAGGGAATTGTGATTAGGGCTTGTTTGATATATTAGAATTTTTCGTGAATTTTCGCTATTTTTGCAAACTTTTCAAAATGCAATTTTGCGTAGTTTTAAGTTAAAAATGTCCGCGAATTTTCGCTAATTTACTGTTAAAATTTGTGCACATAACTTCTTTTAAATTTGCATTTTTTATTTTAACGAACTGAATGAATATGTTAACATTCAACTGAATATTTCTTAAACTTTCATTTGAGTCGTCGCAACGTTTCTGTCGACTAAAACAGAGACAATTCTCCTCGACGTCGACTTAAAAGAGCCCTAGAAAATATCAACTGACTATCAATAGTGATCGATTATTGTCAATAACGACTCAGAAAATATAATAACTGTTCCGATGCCGTCGACTCATGTCGACGTCGACTTTTATAATAGGGGCGAATAACAAAATTTTTTTTGAACAATATTTTTTTTAACTAATTTTTATTTTTCCAATGAATCGAAAAAGGAAAAAATTCTCACATTCTGTTTGTTTAAATTAAAAACGTGTAAGCTGAATTAAGATTTTAATAAGAAATAAGTAAATTAAAAGTAGACTAATATTTTTGTAAAAAAATTCTTTGGGCTAAATTGAAAATTTGTCAGCTGAATTTGAGTTTTGAAGCAACATCGGAAATAGAAATTCGAAGTAAAATTTCGTAACTAATTAAAAGATCTTGAAGCTTAATTAAAAACTTGTCAGCTGCATTTTAGTTTGAAGTCGAATTGATATTATAATAGTTAAACATTTTTTTTTTTATAAATTGAAAATTTATTATTTGCAATTTTCATGCGAAAATTTTTAAAATATTGTTTTGTTAAAAAAATTTGGACTAATTAAAAATTTGTCAGCTGAATAAGAGTATAAGGCTGGATAAATAATAGAAAAGTGGATTAAATGATGAAACAGAACTGGGGCTAAACGATCTTTTCCATATAGTTTGACATAAAATTATGCCAGAGAATGCGGTCGAGAATTAAAATCAATTTTATTTTGAAAACGTTTTTTCTCATGCTCTCACATAATTTATTCTCCCAACAATGCTACCATACTTTCGTTCAATTTCATACATATCGTTAACAAAGAAAAAAAGAACAAAATAAAACGAAAGAAATGAGTGAAAATTTGCCTGAAGTTGAAGACTCAATTCTGTTTTATCATTAACTTTTTAAATAAAAACTATTAACCCTTCTGCATTGCTTGGGTCAATATGACCCAATTTTACTTTTCAACCCACTGCGTTTTTATTTAATCCTAAACAGGAATGGATATAACTATTAACAAGCAAAATAAAGTAAAGTTTTTTTTTGGTTTTTCGTTAATATAAAAAAATTTTTTAAAAACATTTGTAGCCTTGTTGGGTCAATGTGACCCAGCTGAATTTTTGACTTTAACAATTACAATTAAAAGTTTGTCGTTTATTTCTTATTTTGCTATTAATTTCATCTGATAACCCCAAACAAACAGCTTTTGATGGGCCAATATCAATTTTATTAGATTTTTCAGTTAAATAAAAACGTGAATCCGCTCTTGTATTACAAATGAAATTTAAGATACATTTAATTTTAATGTGTTGTTATCGTAAATAACCTTTTTTTCTGCTGAATTTAAGTTTTCCAGCTGATTTGTTAATTTATACAGTAAACAATAAAGTTTGCCAACTAACATAGAATGAAAATTGTTTAGCTGAATTCGGACTTATATCTGCTTAATATATATTTTGTTTTCTCAGTGTAATCTCTAACAAAATAAAACCTGCCTGCCTCGATTACCAATGAAAATATTTTTATTTTGATTTATTTATTTAAGACATGAGGGGCTTTTACTATGAGTACAACTAACAAAAAATAATTGTTTTATTACAATTAAAACAATAACAACAATAAAAAAATGCCTTAAAAAAGCTTAAACCAAACAAAAAAAAGTGTTAAAAAATATATTCGTACTAAATGAAAATAAATAATAAAAAAATTTATAAGAAATATTTTCTACGTCAATAGTTAAAATGAAATTTTAATTAGTAATTAATGTACGAATAAAACAAAATCGCATGCAGCTAAAATTACACAATGATAATTTAATTATGGTGTGTCAATCCCTTAGCACTTAAAATTAATTCAGCCTACATAGCGAACCCACGAGTTAGACATTCAGCATATAGAAAAGAGTAATAGTTGTAGATAAAACTTTAAAAAGAACTTAAGATTTTAAACAAGACTTTAATGTTTTTTCTTAATAATTTCAAAGAATTTTCTGTAGCTGAATTAAAAATTCAAGACCTGAATTCTGAATATACAAAAATATTTTATAACTTTTTTTATTGCATTTCTTTTTCAACTTGTTTGCTGGGTAGATAAAACTTTTTTAGATAAAACTTTTAAAAGAACTTAAGATTTTAAACAAGACTTTAATGTTTTTTCTTAATAATTTCAAAGAATTTTTCTGTAGCTGAATAAAAAATTCAAGAGCAGAATTCAAAATATATAAAAAATTTTTATAACTTTTTTATTGTATTTAATTTTCAACTTGTTTGCTGGGTAGATAAAACTGTTTTAGATAAAACTTTTAAAAGAACTTAAGATTTTAACAAGACCAGATTTTGTTTAAGCTTTGATATCGTTCCAAATTAGACTTTTTGAGTGTATGTAATTCTTATTTCCTCTGCAGTCTTGTTTGCTGATAGCCCTGGCTTTTCTAAAATTATTTAAGAGAACGTTTCCTGATGATCTGGCCTAAGCAACCAGTGAAATGCGCATATTTTTATCAATTATAAAAATAGGGAATTAAGCACAATAAACAAAATATTTTAATGAAAAATTATGTATTCCCAAAAACAACTATTTTGATAATTTTATACAAGACTTTAATGTTTTTGCTTAATCATTTCAAAGAATTTTTCGTAGCTGAATTAAAAATTCAAGAGCTGAATTCTAAATATATAATGATTTTTTCCTAACTTCTTTTATTGTATTTCATTTTCAACTTGTTCGCTGGGTTTAATAACAATTTTAAGTTGCCATTCAGTCAGTTCTCTGTATCAAATTTTGTGCAGGCTGTGTTTTTCAACAAATCAAATGCAAAAAAAAAAAACTAAAACAAAAGTGAAAGGAGTTTAAAGCTAAAAATTTAGCTAAAGTTTAATTTTTTCTCTTTAACCAACATTTTTTGTTTGCTTTGTGTGTTGAAAACAATAAAAAAAATGCCTAAAATTGCTATTAAATTAATGTTTTTAGATTTTTTTGAGTGGTAGATTTCATAAATAAATACTAAAATATTATTTTTTAATTGAAATATAATTGTATACATATTTTTATTTCCAATATGTAGTGCCAATTAAAAGAATTACATATTTGAATACTTAAAACGGTGTTTTAAAACAAAATATTAAAAAAAATCTGATTTTAAACTTAGATAACTATTTGCCACTTCTCTTTTTGAAGCCTAAGAATTAATAATAATGATTGCTTATTAGCATTGCATCACTATTTAAATTTATTCAATTAAGTACACAACAGAAAACCTGTTTATTTTTTAAATATTATAAGAAACCCAATTAAACTCCATAAAACCAAGACAAGATAAAAAATGTCATTTGGATTTCAAAAATCAATGATCCACGTTCTTTTTGTTCTACGAAAAAAAAAATTACTTTTTCTTTTTGTAAGATTATTGTTACTTGGAGGATCATATAAACCAATATGAACTAGCTGAATAAAAAACTACCTGCTGAATTGCAAATAAAGAAGCTGAATAGAAAATATTTACTAGCTAAATGCACAAAACCTTTAATCTGATCATAAAAAACTACTAGCTTAATGTTAAAACCTCTCGCTTAATTGCAAATAAATAAGATGAGTGCAGGAAAACTTTAAGCTACCGATAAAAACTATCAGTAAAATAGAGTTTTTGCTAGCTGAATGTAAAAACTATAAGCTGAATGCAAAATTATTAAGCCGATGATTATATGTATTTCACATTTTCCATTAACATGCACAAAAGATACGAGCTTAATAAAAAATTACTTGCTGAATTGCAAATAAACCTAATAAATATACAAAATCTATAAGATGGTGGTTAAATTTATCATAAAAATTTCCATGGACAACTAGAAAAAAATTCTAGCTGATTCTAAGTTCTTCTGTCGTCTGTTTATTCTTCTATAATATACATTATACGCTATTGTTTTATTAAGGGGACGATATGTGTGTTAAGATGAAATTTTAGAAGAAAAACTTATATTAACTTTTTGATATAACCGCCTTAGTATAAACACCGCCTTAACTCGTATATTAATTTTTACAAAAAAAGGAATTTGTTTTATTTTTGTTATGTTAATAAATGTTAAACGTTAAAAATGGATTTTCAAATATTTTTTCAAAATGTATCTTTTTGGGGAAAAATGTATCTTTTCGGAAACTAGAATGTATCTTTCTCGAAATTTCACTGGCAACACTGGTCTCGTAGTAAATAACAAAATACGCGTTCAGAGATTAAATTTCTGAATGTATCTTTAAAGGAAAGTAGTAAATATGACAATAGCGTACAGTTCGAACTTTTCTGAATGTTGCGTTCAGCTAATTTAATCTTTTCTGTGTAGGGTTTGCGTATCTCCTTTTTTTTAAGGCGTTTAATCCGAGACCCTCTTTGTTGAATTCTAGAGTAGGAAGTTCCAACTTGACTTGCATATCACAATGTGGAATAGTTCGCACTTGTCATCAGTATAGTCAAGCGATCCAAGCCAACTTTTCGGATCTCTGTTCTGCTCCAAATCCAATTTCAGGTTCTACATTTTCCCCTTTAAAGGTTAATTTTTCACAAAAACAATACCGTATTATTAACTTTAAATTGTTTATCTTTAAAAAAATTCAAGCAAAAAATAACAACTTTAAAAGTTAAAACGAAAAAAAAAATTAATTTGCATAATTTTTTTTTTTTTTGTAAATTCCTTTACAAGAAACAAACCAGCCATTAACAATAAATGCAATTTAACAAATTCGAAAGGCTAAAATTGTTAAAAAAAAAAAAAGATAAAAATGCCATATTTATATTTATGGAAGAAGTAAAACATGTTGTATTATTTTAAATTTACATACAAATTAATGATAATGTCGGAGATAATGATGTTGGTGATAATAATTAAAATTAAACATAAATTAACAATTTATATCATTTTTACAATATTGTTTTTGAAATCTTGTTAAAATGTATTTAAATTAAAAATATTTAAATACTTAATGGGGAAAATAGACATTAAAGTGTTTACAAGACAAAATTTAAAATTAAGTAGATTTTAATGATTCAATAAAAACCAAAATTAAATGTTTAAAAATTAAGTACATTTTTTTGAAAGAGTTTAGTATGTAATTAGGTCATTTGTGGGTATTTATTTAAAAGGTCTTTTGACTACTATCTTTATCTAATTATGTAACATGTTAAGTAGAGACACTAAGCAAAAAGTCTTTACTAAAATTAAACATACAGGGGCGCCCTGAAAATTGAAAACGCAAAACGCAAGAATTTTTTAAGTTTATTTTAATACACTCTTCATCCAATTTTTTGTAATAGAATTCTGTTTAATAGAGAAATAAAATATATTGTATTGTATATATTTGTATTTTTTACTATTTATTAAAAAAAAAGTTAAGCTGTGGAGTCGTCAGAAAAAAGTACTAACTCCGACTCCGATTCCAAACGCTGAAATTTTTTAAGTGCGACTCCGACTCACGACTCCGACTCCTACCCTGCTAAATGTATATGGGCATTTCCATGAGAACGTCAACCACGACTCAAAAAATAAAAGCCATTACATATAACTTTTTTTCAAATATGGTGGAAAGTAAAAAAAAACACTCAAACTTTACTATGCAAAGGTTTTTATACTCGTAGCTTATTACAATTTTTAAAGAGAAAAAAATAAGAGTTAAAACTCACTATCTCCTCTTTGATTCATTTTTAGTAACTGCAATCAACAATTTTTACTTTTCTGCCGAATAAATACCAGATACTGGTAACATTGGAATTATACTTTAAAATTAATGTTACAACAACAATGAATAAGATCCACGATTAAAGACCAAATATATAGATCGTTTAGCGGTATATTTTTTGGTTTGTTTTGGATGCCATTCTAATGTCACGTACGTGGTGCAAAAACATCATATGTCTATGTCATTTGTATTTGATCAGTCGTAAGTGTTTAAAAAAAAAATTTCAAAGCAAGATATTTGTTGCAAAAAATATTGATCAGAACTTTTTTTTCAATTGGTATAGTAAAAATTTTATAAACGATTAAAGGTCGTCACGTACGATATTGTAAGTACTGTTACTGCAGCTTAATGTTTCATCTTATTATGTTGGTATTAAGTTAAACTTTGGTCCAAACTTATTTTATTGCAGTTTAAATCATCTAACCAAATATATTATGGGAATCGGACCATATTTGACCGCAGCACCCATACAAATATTACTCCCGACAATAGCGTCTAATAGCATAACTTCCTTATAAATGTCTGTATTGACATTAAAATTGGCGACAATAACTTTTGCGATAGGTACTATGTCATGACAAAATGTTGTGCTGGTAGGTCCTAAACTAACCATATTTCATTCAGTGATGAAGCTAACTTTCGTTTCAATACAACACTGCCGTATTTGGAGTGATGCTAGTTCTCAAATGTATATTGAGACACCGTTACATCTAGAACAACTGACTGTTTAGTGTGCTTTATGGGCTGGTGGACTCATTGGTCCGTACTTCTTAAAACGATGCTTGTCCGAACGTTAATGGTGACCGATATAGAGTCATGATGACTGACTTTTTCGTTCATCAATTGAACAACCATGATGTGCGGGAGCTGTGGTTTCACCAAGACGGCGCAAGATGTCATACAGCTCGGACCAGTGAATTGGCCTCCAAGATCATGCGATTTAACAACGCTAGAACATTTTCTGTGGGGATATGTGAAGTCGCTAGTCTACGCCAATAAGCCCGAAACGATTGACCACTTGGAGGACAATGACTCGTTAATGGCGATATGCGGCCATAAATGTCGGAAAAAATCATCGATAGGCGGACCTCCTTAGACTAATTCCGAGCTGGCTGTGGCGGTCGTATACCAGAAGTGATATTTAAATTAAAATGCCAGAAGATTATTTTTCGAATAAAGTAAATTTCATGTCAATTTGAAAAATTCTGCTTTCTTTTATTCCATTTCAAAGGTCTATCTATACCTCTATAAAATAACACCCTTTATAAGAATGTGCAGAAGCCGCTAAAAAAAGTTTTTCAAATGAAATAAATTCATGATAAAAGTGCAAACAAGCTGGTAATAAAAGCAACTTCGATTGATTATAGGTGACATTAAAAAGTGTTACATGTATAAAATGTAACATATTTTTCTCAGAAAATAAATCTCCATAAGTCATTGAAAGAAATAGTGTAAGTAACAAAGTGTTTTCATTCTTCGAATATGTCGAATTTTGCAAAGCACCATTTACCAAAAAAGTTTTACACCAAATGTTTTTAAAATTGAGTCCTGGCATTCACCAAAAAAAGTCACACAACTATTTCCAAAGAGCTTTCCTTGGGTTAAGCCATCTACATATCGCACTTGTTCATCAATAGTGTATTAACTCAAAATTTTTATTTTTGCACTTTTTGGAAAAAATCGACACGTAATATCCACATCCAACCGCTGTAAAAATATTGTGCTATTTTGTCTACTTCTTGGTAATGAAGCAGTCGGTTTACAAATTCTTTTTCATATGGCTTTAATGTAAAATTAAATATTGTTTTGCTTCTACTGAAACTTTTTATATTTTGACAGTTAAGACAGTTTTGTTGTACAAGTGCGATATGTTTCGGTTGTCATCAAAGAGTTCCAATAAAAATTTACATTTGTAATTTAATACAAATTACATGTTTTTATTTTTTGTTTTTTTCTTAAGAACAACAAAAAATTCGTCTGATTTTTATTATAAAATTTATAATTGTCATTATAAATTAAAACCATAAAATTATTCACCTTCACATAAAATTAATTTCACTAAATAAAAAAAGAAGCAAATTTACGCGGGTGGTGCTATAAGGTAACACTAGATTTGTCATTGTCATTATTTCTTAAGGGCAATTAGGCCGTACTTGTTTGTCTGTCTGCGCGCGTTTTACTTTTTGTGCGCATTGGTTGGCGTTACCGTTTTTCTGTTTTGGACATTAACCATTTGGGACTTACCTGACATTTTTCATCGTACTGGTGTGGTACCAGATTTTAGTACTTAAAAGGGGCGACTTTCAAAGCTACGGCTTTCTGTTTGGGTGTGTATGTCTTTAGATATCCTGTGTATAAGGCTCATCCGACATAAGCCGTAATTTGTAATGGCTTTATGAATATTTTAAGGCCAAATAATTCCTTTTTAGGGACTTTGCTTTTAAAGGGGTAATAGGGTAAAAATGTTTTTCAGAATAAAAACGTATTTTTCACCAGTACAAACTATAAAATTGGTTAATTAAGCAGCTACTTATCTAAAGCTGACAAGTCTCTTTCAAGCTCATTCTCTTGTAGGCATTGCAATAATTTAGTACAAATCGCGATGAATTATTTAATATGGCCGGCTTTTATCTTAAATTTTAAAGAATTGGCACATCTTAAATTTTGAAGAATTGGGCAAATTGTCACTGAAGCTTCGTACATACAGATTTAACAATATTGTCAGCAAAATGTGCTTAATATGTTTTACAATCCTGTAAACGGGACATTTTTTTGTTTGACAACTATGTCATAAAAAGCATTGTCAGACCATTGAAAGGCAACAATTTTGTTAGATATCTGACAACCGTGTGAACACTCTTCGTTGCCATTAGCAGATCATTGTTAAACTTAAGAAGCTTATTTTTTATTGTCAGATTTACAAAGTTTATGCGTCTGACAATGGCATCGTTACCAGAGATCTTTTTCTATTGACAACGCTGCAAATACATACGTATGAGGGATGGAAATGGGTTTTCGGATTTTGTACCAACTTTAATAACAAAATGTAGTTATGAGACTATGACTGTACCAATTATATATCCCTGCAAATAATATTGGACCACCTGATCCAATTTGATTAAATGGACTACTCCATGGACTGGTCCGATGTAATGCAAGCATGGACCATGTCATTGTTAAAAAGTGTTTGTAGTGAGACGACATGTCTTCGTTTTGTAACAATATGTTTTCGTTTTTAAACGAAGTTAAAACTAATCCTCTTGTGTATACAATGGAGTAGTTTTAAAACATAGCTGGGTAACATGGTCCAGCCCTAGGACATCGCAATGTAAATTGGAGTACGTTTTCACATACATTTAGGTTAGGTATTGGAGTAGTCCTACTCCCTTATGGAGTAGTCCATACACGCATGTATATAGTAGTCTCGTTTTTTGTAGGGATTTTCTAGCTAATTTTTAGCTATATATATATTTAGAAAAAAGACTTTTTATTAACTACGAACAGCCACCAATGTAATAAAAAAAAAGTGGAACTGCATCATAGTTTCCATCCCAGATATACATGAGTAAAAAGATAAAACAAAAAGTTTAATTTTTGCAAAACTTATTTTAATTTTAATGAAAAATTCTTGATATTGTTTTTCCCCTTCAATAACAATATTTCCACTTTTCCAAAATACAAAAATACACACAGTTTTAATTTTCTGACATCTGGCAGTTTTTGCCATACAATTATCTCATAACCATGTGAACTGACAATTGTTGTTGGCAGATGAACTGATTGTCAGACGGCTGTCCGCCAATGAAATTGTATGGGTTTCTTACAATCGTCTGAACTGACAATTTACTTTTGGTGGCAATTTTTCTTTGACAGTACGAAGCTTTAGTTTGTAAATTTGCACATCCTTGACCACAGTCGCGGTAATTTTTGTTCGGTTGAAATTGTATCCCATTTCTTCATATCATCTTCTCCATGTATGCTTTGGCTTGTCTCGTTACCTGCTGCTTTGCGAGTTCCATTCTAGATATTGTCCACGTACTTCTGTTTACAATTTCCGTAGAGTGTGACCGATCCAATTCTATCGTCTATTTTAATTTCGATTTGCATTGCAATCTGATTGCATTTCTCAAGAAGTAATTTGTTGGATATGGTTTGTGGCCACCAGATCTTTAAAATTTTCCATAGGCGTTTGTTTACGAAAATTTGAAATTTTTTCAAGTGTTTTCGTCATTAGGCAGGTCCCACATCCATATAAAAGGATCGATTTTACTTTTGAAATAAAAATAGGTAATTTGGTGCGGGTGTAAATTGATAATGGCTTCCAGATTCCGAAAGTTTTGAGAAAGCATCTTTCATTTTGGATATTTTACTACAGATATCGCTCTCAGCTCCGCTATCTGAGGAACTAACACTCTCTAGGTAAGTGATTGAGTTTGCAATATCAATAGCACTCTCACCAGCTTTAAGGTTGACTACAGAATTGGTTGCATTTATTTTCAACGTTTTGATCTTTGTGGTCTTTGTGTGTGTAAGTCTGGTAGATTCGGCGATAAGGTCGTAGATTTTATCCTGCATATCAGCATGACTTGATGATATCAGGCATATATCATCTGCATATGCCAAATCTTCCAATTAGCTTCTTAGGTTCCCCAAGTGATACTACGGGTTTTCCCGTCTAAAGTCCGAGTTCAAAAATTGGCAATAGTGGAGGTGACATGAGTCAGCCCTGTCGAGCCCCGGAAATGGTGTTGAACTTCGTAGATAAGCGATCGTTGTAAAGAACTCTTCTTGAAGTCATCATATTGCGCCGTATTCAGTCTTATAAGATAAATTTAATGCAAAATTTTTCCTTTTGTGTTATGAACTAAAGTACCTAGATTTAGTTAGTTTAAGCAAACTTGCCAGTAAGACATTTTAGTTTCATTGGCGAATTAAGTAAATAAATAAATAAATGAGCTTTGGTGAAAAAAATCCTCTGCATTAAAGCGTTCCATATAGAGTCTTTGCTAATGCTGTCGAATACTGTGCTATGACTGACGAGTTCGAGTAGGACAGCGGTTCTGAACTCCATGGACTATGCTATTATTATCCTCAATGTATTAACTTGTTTGGCACACGAGCGGTTTGATTTCCGTTTTTCGTTTAAGCGGATTAGTATAATTTTGGGTAAGACATACTTTCGACATAATCGGCCTGATTACGACAGTCGTTGTCGTGGTCGCAGTTGTTTGAAATTTTCGTGGATAGAAAATAAATTTACGACTTTAACATGTGAAACACATATGCCGTATTCACAAAAGGCCTTGCATCATTGTATCGATTGTATGTTGTATAAAAAAACAATAGTGAACTATGTATTTTAATACAGTATACAATTGATACAACGATACAAGTTTTGTACGATACGGTTTTGTAAATACGGCAATCGAAAGTTTGTCGTATTTGTGTCGTTTACGACAATCATAATAAAAATTGCAAAATTGATCGAATTTTTTTATTGTGGTATCATGACACTCGATATCAAATGAAAGTTATCGTAATTTGAGATGATAGCATTCAATATAGAACACCCAACGACATCCTGAGTTTCCATTGGATACGTCAGTGTTTATCGTATGCAGAAAAATACGATAGTTTACTCGATACGATAGTTTACTCGATATCGAATGCAGTGATAAGACCCCTGGTTTTTTGACTACGACAACAACACTTAAAATAACGTCGAATACATCTGTAATTTCGACATTGACTAAGATAATTTTTTTTTTGATCAGAAAAAATATCGAAATTTTTTATCAAATGAAATGTATCGTAATTTGAGATGATTGCATTCGATATCGAGTAACCAAAGAAAAATAAATTAGTTTACTCGATTCGATAGTTTACTCGATATCGAATGCGGTGATTAAGCCCCTGGTAATTTTATGACTCCGAAATTTGAATAAAGAGGGGATATAGGAGTTGAGCTGTGGCTATGGGACAGGCTTTTTTTGTGTTATCAGCTCCCAGGGATTTGTTGTTCTTCTTTGACTCTATGACCTTTACAATTTCATGGTATTGTGTTGCTTTCGACAATATTTCGGACATGTTTCGTGTGGTCCTGTTATCTCCTTGAGTCATGATGGTTTTCGGTGATGTCGGGTCGAATTATGAAGAATTTCAGAGAATTGTTCCCTAGATCTTTAAATTTAAGGGGTTTCCATCTGTGACTTTTTCGCGCATATTTCTTTAGTGATGTCGTGATGTTTAGAGTTTCACATCTCGATTTTCCCGGAGATTTTTACACATCAACCCTGCCCAAGGCTTACTTTATTTTAATTTTTTAAAACGCGGTTATACGTACGTATAAGTTTTAAATAAACAAATTTCCATCTATTTCTTTTGCCTTAAGCCTTCTACGACTTTGTGGACATCCCTCGCTTTATTTGTCTTTTTTAATTAAAAAATAAAAAATTTGTTAATATTTCATTTAACAGCCAGAAGCCCCCACCTTGACCCTTACAAAATCCAAACTAAAAATTTAATATTAACAACATCTCAAGACAACACAAAATTTATTTGTATTTTTTTTTCTTTTTTTTTTTAATAAAATGCAAACTTTGTGAGTCGTTGTAGTGTTGAGGTTGATTGGTTGGTGCCGAAAAACTTTAAGCAGATAAAAAAGTTAAGCAAAAAAAAAAAAAAAAAACACTTAAAAGAATCCAAAAACCTTTGCACGGATTATTACAGACATAAATTGTTTATTTAATAATATTACGTTGACATTTTCCAACACACAAATTAATGTAATGCAAAACAACAATTTATTTAGTTAAAAATAAACAAATTGTATGAAGAAAAAACCCAAACAAAACCAGATGGAATCTAAAGATAAAAGACAAGTTTTAAAAGAAGCCCAGAAAACAAGGAATGATGTGTTGTGATGCACTTAAGACCAACAAACCCAGCATGCAGTTGGCTTTTGAACGAACCAGCCCGGCAACGAACCAGCCAACCAAACAACCAACCAACAACGATCAGGCCATTTTCGAGCGAGTTTGGCTATAAAAGTCATTTGCGCCTGCGTGTTATTAATAAAACATGAACAAGTTAAACTAGAAGAAGAAGAAGAAGAACCACTGGTTTAGACGTAAAAGAAGTGGTTGGTTGCATCTTCTTTTTTTTATAGAAAAAGTTCTTCTACTTCACCTTCTGTAAATCAAGTTAAAAACAAAATGTTAAATGACATTTCGTGTAAACAACCGACTTATTCAATGACGAACTAACTGACTAACTGACTGATTGTCTGTATATACTTACGACTATGGACTAGTTGTTGACTGGTATTTAAAGTAGACATTTGCAACAAGTTTTTTTTTTTTTGTTTCTTGTTGCTGTTTCTATATTTATTTAGTTGTGAAAGTGAATTTTCATTTAGACTGAATGTGAATCTTTAAAATACAAGTAGAAACAAAAACGGTTTTTTCTTGCTGCTGTCAGTGATTTATTTGGCAATTAAAAATGAAAACGAACCGAACAACTAAAAGCAATAGAAGAAGATTGAAGATGAAAATGAAACGAAATCGCAACAAACCAACTGATTGTTTTTTAACTAAAAACGTATACAATGATTACGACAGTTGTTGGACCCCAACATCAATTTCGCACTTTCAAAACAGGGTTTTGCATTTGATAATGTTTTATGATATAATTGATGAACACGTTAGATATTAAAGATGTTAAAGGCCAATGCTTGAAGCAAACGGAATGCAACGGTTTTAAAAGAAAAACAAAACTTTACACATGAAGACCACATTAAATATAGACTTCGGTTTATGTCACGGCTGCTGAGTTGGTTCTCTTTAAGTGGGGGTTTCCTTGGTTCGAGTTGGACGTTATAAATAATCATGTGAATGACACAGTATTTAAGTTTAATTAAAATTTTACTTTTTTTAATGCGCAAATTTTTTCTTGTAAATATTTTGTTACACTGAGAAGACAAAACAAGCCCTATCCGTACTTAAATCAAGCCGAAGTGTCAATTGTACGGTAAAGGTGGTTTTACACGAAATGTATTTAGCGGTGCCCTTGTCAAATTTTCCACTTAGATCGTGTTCTATTTTGTTCTGACAGCAGCTGTTTTGCAAGTCATCTGTTTGTGGCGGTATATATCATTATTTGTTTTTTTATTTACACATATTCTTTACTAAAAAAACAATCACATTTTTATTTGTTGTCACATCAAGTCGACGACTACATCACTTCGACGTTAATTTGGCATTTTATAAGAAAGTCGACAAGTTATCGAAAATCTGACAGAAAAAAAATCCATCTCCAATTTTTTTTCTATTATTTTTGTTCTGCATCATTAAAGTGAATTTTTAATGCTATTTATGCTATTTTCCGACATTTGGTTTTTGGCCGATTAAGCGATATCAAATTAATTTTAGAGTTTGTTTCCGATTTTGAATTTTTTGCGAATAGAGCTATTTTTTACTGTAAGTTTTCTGATTCTTAATAGCTTAAACGATTGTTAATAAATATAAGACTTTGCTATCATGCCGCTGTTAGTTCTGCGAATTTCCGCTAATTTTGCAATTTTTACCGAATTTTTGACTTTCCTTTTTTTTTAATTTTATTGCTTGTTTAGAATATTAAACATTTTCGCGAATTTTCGCTATTTTTGCAAACTTTTCCAAATTTTTGCATATTTGCGTAGTTTTGTTGTTCTTTGAGGCAATCGTCTTAAAATAAAAATTTTCGTGAATTTTCGCTATTTTAGCAAACATTTTCGAATTTTCGTGTTTAATTTACTATTAAAATTTGTGCCCTTAACTTCTTTAAAATTTGCATTTTTGCATGATTGGCAATTGTAATCGATTATTGTCAATAACGACTCAGAAAATATAATTACTGTTCCGATGCCGTCGACGTCGACTTTCATAATAGGCGTGAATATTTTTAATTATCTGAAATACATTTAAAAGTGAATAAAAATATAAAAATTTAAATAATTTGCTGTTATAGCCGATTTTAGGTTATGTCAGATGAAACCCAAAACGAATGTGTGAAAGCAAAAATTATAAACCTTCGGCATTTGTCTATTTTGACAGACATGTGCAATTACATAAGGATTACGAGTATGAAAGTCTTCTTTTAGAAAGTTTGAGGGGAAGAGAACATGCCCATATTCTCACCCCTCTCATCAATAAACTCACACTTTCTGAAAGGAAACTTTCATAGTGTGAATCCACACTAAGTACGGATTGCCTTAAATCAAGTACAGAATGCTTGATTCAAGTAGCGGTTATTCAAGTTCCTGGTAATTAAAATAATTCGAAAAAGGGATTGACCTAATTAAAAGTGAGATAAAATTAATTTAAAACTGTGCTTGATTCTCGATTCGTACTTGAAATAATCTAAAAGTGAGATTTGTTTCTAACCGAAACAATTACCCCAGAGAGCCAGAGATAGATAGTTTATTTCACTTTTGTTGTAGTCCGCCCTTTATTGACAGAAAAAGTCTCAAGTATAAGACACCAGAAGCATAACCGCTACGGTTTTCGTTATCATTCTACTTTGAAAATTTGATGTATTTAATTAAATAGTTTTAACAAATAGAATATGGGAATTATTGCTTCTAATTTTACTTTATAAACATGAAAATATTCTGTATTTTTTTCTTCTTGTATTGTTGTTACGTTTCTTCACAAAACAAGCAAATCGTTTTTTAATTTCTTGTGTAGTGTTGTTGTTATTTCTACAACAAACTTTTACAAACACATGAGTATGCACGCATATTGGTTTCCGAAAGTTATCCCATTTTGTATTGTTTTAAGTACTTTTTGGTGTTACTCGTACTTAAATTTTTAAGAACGATTCTTACTAAAGTAATTAAACCAAATTTAAATTTAGTACTAGTTTTTTCTCTCCGTGTATCTTTGCGGAAAGTTGACTCTAAAAGCACAATGAAAATTTATTTCAGGGTACAAGAGCAAGCGCCAAAAAAAGATGAAGACTTTAGAGCCGAAATATTTTTAAAAATAAAACAACAATTTGTCAAATATGTAAAATGTAAATTTTCAAAAATTTAAAAATTATGATATAACCGAAAATGGGACGTAATCGGAAGTCGTTTTCGGAATCAGAATGTCACTTGATATAAAAATCAACTGAAATTGGGTCCGGCGTAGATCCTTTAATTTTGAAAATTGGCACCGCTACTTTAAATACACCACTTTTCCCAGAACCATCTAACAAAAACAAAACAAAAGATTAACAGTTACTTGACACATGGACAATTGTCTTTGCTGCTTAAATTCATCAGAGTTAGATAGGAAGACGGACGGACAGCCAGCCTTGCAAATTAGACAAGCTGACACAATCTTCGCCTGTGATTTTGTTTTATGGCAGAAGTTGTTTTTTTTTCAATTAAGAGTTGAATTTTCTTTAACTACTCACACTGTCGTTTAAGTATTTTTATGTAAATTTATTAAGTAGAGATAAATATTTTGGATTGTATAACTTCTTTTCTTAAACAAAAAGTTTTGCAACTTTTCATTTCTTACAATTTTCAATATGATTAACAATTATTTTCATTATTTCTGTTGAAATTTTCAAATACAAAAGAAAAACGACAGTTTCAAAATTAGAAATACCAAAAAAAAAAAAAAAAAATAAATAAATTACCAGTTAGTCAACAACAACATCCTGTAATAAAAATATAATTCATTTGTTCGTTT
Source organism: Pollenia amentaria (assembly GCA_943735925.1). Lineage (NCBI taxonomy): Eukaryota > Metazoa > Arthropoda > Insecta > Diptera > Polleniidae > Pollenia > Pollenia amentaria. The sequence goes on along the minus strand of OX031010.1, from coordinate 171,381,395 downwards.
CGTTAATTTATTTATTTATTTATTATCATTCACTAAATTGTTGCGTTTCCATTGAAAATTGAGAGAGATTTTTATCTATTTGGCCATAAACATGCAATAATAATTTTGGCAGATTTTTTTTAATGCTTGGTTTTCGGTACACTCACAGTTTTCGAAAAATTTTCATAGAAATTACGGTAAATTACATAGAAATATAATAGATACAGGGGAGTGCCAAAACTGGCGCAAGAGTTCAAAAAAAAAAGACTAAATCCTACGCGACAAATTCACTTTACAGGTGGAGTTAAAAACGCAGTTGATCGACTAATTTTTTTTTACTTAAGGTGCATGTACACTAGGGGCATAACCAAAAAAAATACCTACCACGACGGGGTGGCCACTGATGTATATATCACGAAAACAGGTTTTTGAGATCAATTTGGATAAAAAACCTCCCCCCCCCCAAACCTTTTTTCCAAAAGCTTCCAAAAAATAATAATATTTGAATTTTTATTTTTTAAATACCATACATACAGTCATGTACTAAATATTAACTTCAGATACTAAAAATTATCTTTGTTGAAGGAAATAAACTTTAAGTTCAAAGTGCGTGTTGTTCTGCAATATTGTATTTTTAATAAAAAAAAAATCCAAATACTAAAACTTCAAAGTGATTTGGGGGGGTAACTCTTTTAACGCCCGCGAAAAAGTGACCCCACTTTTCATCATAGATTTTCATGTTCTATATGGCATGGATAGGTATTTTTTGATAATTTAAAAAATTGTTCAAAAGTTATGCCCCTAATGTACACGACATGTTTTTTTTATATCCGACTTGTCAACTTTTTAAGTCACATGTAATTCTGCATGTCTGTCGAAATTGATGTTTTACATAAGGTTTATAATATTTGGTCACAAGTAATTTGCTCTTGTCTCTGTTTTTTTTTCGCATAGTTATTGCAGAAACCAAAGTAGTTCTCGGTTTCAAAATATCGTGCTGCCGCCACAAAAATTTTTATTTGTGCCGTAAAAGAGTTCAGCCATCTTAACATATTTTTCTTTAAATTCGAAGGAACCAATTTAGGATATTATAATAAAAGGTTTTTTTTTTCAAAGATACCAATTTAGGATACTATAATGAAACGTTTTAGATAGATTTCTGACACAGCTGAAGTCAGATGGTTTGTCAGAAGAAAATAAAGCACGCTCTAATTGAAATTTTGTCAGATGACTTTGCGTCTGACTTTTACAGATGCAATGTTTTAAAGGTAACACACGACATGTATGTATTTTACAGTGGGAAATTTGAAGCCAGATGTAAAAAAAATGTCGCCTACGTGCACCTTTAGTTGGCGGACACACGATCAAGTTCTGTCTTTCAGTTCCTTTCAATTCTCATTTTCATGCACTCTCATTTTTTTACTACCACACTCACACTTTTTAAATTGATCACACTCACACTGTTTAACTTTTCAGAAACTGCTACAAAGTTAGTTGCTTCATATCTATGTGATAGATCGCAGATAGTTGCCAACAATGGTACCTGGTTTCTAGGTCTCTGAGTACATTGAGAGGTGTTCCCCAGGGGTCTATTCTTGGTCCACTTTTATACTCGTTATATGCTAATGATCTACCTTTGCAAATCAAATACTCATTCATACAAATGTATGCGGATGATGTTCAACTTTATATGAGCAGTACCAGAACATCAATTCGTACTGTAGTGCATAAACTTAACCACGATCTGTACATGATTCATCAATGGGCTTCTGCAAATGGATTACGACTAAATCCAGACAAGTCAAAATGTCTAGTAATCGGTGCGAGGTATAGCAGTGACATAAATATCAATATTGATGGTACTCGAATCGAACTAGTCCACACAGTAAAAAACTTAGGTGTTACTTTTAATCGTACCCTTACTTGGTCGGATCATATCAATCAAGTATGTGGCAGAACATATGCTATGCTAAGAAGCCTTTGGTGTAGCCAGCACTTTACTCCACTGAGGATAAGAATGATGCTAGCCAAATCGTATTTAATACCAACACTTTTATATTGATGTGAAGTCTTTGCTGCTTGCAATGTCACTGACAAACGTAAGCTTGTTACAACATCTAATAACATTACGCATTACGGTTTCGATTTAAACAGATTTGATCATGTATCTCCATAAACCAAACGTGTTTTTGGCATGCGCTTTGATAATTACCTCAAGTTTAAAAGTTTAATTTTTTTGCATAAAATTATAGTAACAAAAGAGTCTAAATATCTGTACAACAAGCTGACATTCACCACATCATTACGAAATAATAGTATCCGCACCTTTAGATTTCGCAAAAGTGCTTCTTATAACCAATTTTATATATCTACAATTTATCTCTGGAACCATCTTCCAACTGATATACAACTCACTAGCAACGCAATAAAATTCAAAAAATTATTAATGAGTCACTTTGCCAATAACTAGAACAGCTAGGACCTAGATATAAGTATGTTTTAACTTTAATGTTTAATTATTTATTTATTTTAAATGTTTAATGTTTAGTTAAATTGTTATTTCTGCAAAACCGTACCCTATAACGTATCTGATTCTAATACTGTAATTCAGAAGATATTGAATCTTGTTGCAAGTAATAAATATAAATACAATGGGGGGATTCACAAGGTGTGCTATCAAGTCATATCGTCATAATGTCCTCAATAATATTTTACAATTGTTTAAAAAAAAAAATATTTTTTTTATGTTGTTTGAAACACAATATTTTTTTTTAAACAATTGTAAAATATTATTTAGGACATTATGACGATATGACTTGATAGCACACCTTGTGAATCCCCCCAATATAAATACAATACAAATACTTTTAAAATTGGCAGATTGCTCTCAATTTTGCCTTTCTTTTTACAGCTTTCAATTTAAATAAATTTTGACAAACAGTGTATGTTAAAGACTATCAAGAAAATCTTGATCGTGTGGCTGCAGGGTCTAGGAGTTGTTTGTGTTTTTACAGAACATAATTCAAAACAACACTTACGATGAAAAAAATTAACCGATATAAAAAAATACACATGATATAAAATTAACGTTTTACTTTATTAAAGCGCTTCCAAATTATCTAAATTTAGTTTGAAAATCAGTCATCGATTCGCGCAAACTTATAGGCGATATGATTTTAATGGCGCCCATGTTCGTCCATTTGAGCGGGTTTGTCAATAACCAAGATATATACATATGGAATGAGACTAATCCACAACATACTCTAATTATTAAGAAAAATGCACGATTTGGTATATCGTAGCTTATTTTTACCCTGCTTAACCAGCAATAATTGAAGCCGTAAAGGCCAACATTGTTCATGTTATTCGTGTTATACAGGCAGCAATGCTCGAAAAAGTGTCCCAAAATTTAACGACCAGAATGCGCTTCGCCACAGACAGCCCTTTTGCCCGAAATCAATTTCGAATATTAATGCTATGTCTTGATCTTCCGAATGAAATTTATTTTTTTGTTTTATTTTTACAGTTAAAAGTTTCATGGGCTTGAAAACCCCTATTAAGAATTAAGTAATTATTTCGGATGACTTTCTGTTTTTTTTTTGTTTAGTTTTACAACTTTTAAGGTCAGTAAGTTAAGAGAGAATATTTACACTGGTAGCAATACCGCTGTTATGGCCTTGAATTCCTCTTCCCCGGGAACGAGAACAGCTCTTGACTGTCGTTTATCGCTAAATGGGATGGCTAAGAAGTTTGACATCGCGTTCATATGGGTCCTAGGTCAGAGGAATATCCAAGAAACTAAAGGGAGGTGTTGGGGTACCTTTGCTCTTCTTCCCCGCATAGATGTCAGGCGTAACATGTCACTACTATGGATAACTTAAAGGCACGAGCCACTTTTGGTATCACTGATCACTTTTATTACTGCCGCAGCTGATGATGAATATGAGAAAAGAACGTGACGCAACTTTTCTATCACTGTCCTGCATTGGCTAAAAGGCGACTGGCCAAATTGAAATCCTCCACTTTCGCTGGATTAAACGATATCTCTGACATTCAACTGGATTGCATTTTGAACTTCGTTAGAAGTTCGGCTTGGTTTCACGGTGAGAGTTCTGGCTAGTGGAGTACTTTCCCATCCACTTCTACCTAACTTAAACCTCTTTCAGACTATGGGACATAACCCTGCAAAAATATTCGTATTTGCTTTTGATGTTCCCTCGCAAACTCGTATACGTTCTGACGTTACGTTTTCTTGTTGCAAGCAATAAACAACAATTTAACTGCCAGGCCCACAATGTCGACAAGAACATTTCTTTCGAATTTTTATATTGAAAACAATAATAAAAAACTTAAATTTGTTTTTGTTTTCAATATAAAAATACGAAAAAAATGTTCTTGTCGACATTGTGGGCCAGGCCGTAACTCTTGAATCTTCAATTCAAGAGAATTCCCTTTAAAATTATTTGATAAAATTGAATAAATTGAATTTATAAAGGGTGTTTTTCAAAGAGGTATAGAACTTGGAAATGGAATAAACCAACGATGAGTTTTTTAAATTGACATGAAATTTACTTTATTCGAAAGATAATCTTCTGGCATAATAATTTAAATATGACTTCTGCCATACGAGCTCCACGTCTGTCTCGGACGTTGTCTAATCTCGAGGTCCAATTTTCGATGACTTTTTGCAAGATTTGTGGCCGTATATCAGTAATAACGCGCCGAATGTTGCCCTCCAAGTAGTCAATCGTTTCGGGCTTATCGGCGTACACTAGGGACTCCAGATATCCCCACAGAAAATAGTCTAGCGGCGTTACATCGCACGATCCTTGAGGCCAATTCACGGGTCCGAAACGTTAAATTATGCAGTTACCAAACGCTTTCTTCAATAAATCAATTGCGGCGCGAGCTGTGTGACATGTTGCGCCGTCTTGTTGAAACCACAGCTCCTGCACATCATGGTTGTTTAATTGATGAACGAAAAAGTCAGTAATCATGGCTCTATAGCGTTTACCATTGAGTGTAACCTTTAATTTTTTTTATGGATTTTTGTTGGTTTTTGTGGTCAGTTTCTTATTTGATTTACAAAAGAGAAATGAGTACATACATATGTGCCTTAGAGGGGTATTAGAATGTTTGAAAAAAAAAATTAACTTGGATTTTCGTAAAAGCCCAGGCGAGTTATTATTACACTTAGGCTGGGTTTTTGAGGTCTCAGTTAAACTAGGTTTAGTTAATCTGAAAACAGATTTGTGCCGCCATTACCAAGTTTGAAAACAAAATTTTTAAGGAGCTGCTTAGTTTTGCTTTAAATGTTGGTCCTTAATGAAATAATAAAAAAAAATTACATTTCGCCGGAAAAATTCGAGTTTCGGAGTACACAAAACTAAGTTTAAAGTTAATCCACATCTAACTATCCCGGCCTTAGTCTAAAACGTAAATGGTGAAAATTAAGCTTAATCGGACAAGTCTAACCCTTTGCACATCATGGGAGAACACCAAACAGTCAGTTTTTATGGATTTAACGGTGTCTAAACATACATCTTAACATATTTGGATTAGCATCACTCCAAATACGGCTGTTTTGTGTATTGACGTATCCATTCAAACAAAATTAAACTTCATCGCTAAACAAAATTCGCAGAATTCGTTTTATGAACAGAACCATGATTTTCAAATTAAATGTGCACAATTTGGAAGAGCTGTTCAGGCGTCAGTCTATTCACGTTCAAATGCCAAGCCAAGGCGAATTCACTAGAGGGTGAGGTCAACTCTACAACAACACTGCTTTTGTGGTGCGATTGTCACAAATATAGCTAGTAAAAAAAATAAAAAAAAAACGTTTGTTTACATAAAAAACTAGTTTGTATTCAAACTTTGACAAATCGACCCCCGAAAAAAATAAACATATGTAGACCTGACCCCCACCGTCTAGTGAATTCGCCTTGTGCCAAACCAAACTTAACATAAACCACTTGCCAGCTTTTAAAATGGCCGCCATTTGAAAAAGTGCTGCCAACTTAAAGCTTTATACCTCCATAAAAAACACCCTGTATATATCAAACTTAATTTCCAAAGTTTCCAGGAAATGAAAAATATTGTAATTTCTCGGGAATTAAGAGAATTTGGAACCCCTAAGCATAAATATCCCAAATTATATTTATATTGAAATGTTTTTTGCATTTAAAACATTCAATTTTAAATGTATTACGTGTTCATTTTTTCCAAATTGCAATTTAATTTTCTAAAACAAAAGAAAAAAGTTCATTTAACATTTATTCACTCACAATCACACATGTGAATCTCTATGTCTGGCATTCCGTCTGTCCGCCAGTCTGCGCATATTTTTAACTGGCTGCGGTTGCTTACCTGCAAATAAACGAAAGAAAAAAAATAGACGAAATGAAACATCAGTTTATTAGAAATAAAGACAAATAAAATAAATTAAATTTACAATTACAACAAAAATCCATTATTTTACATTATTAAATGCGAAAAAAATTTTGTATAAAAACTAAAAAAGAAATTCATGTCTATTTTAAATACAATGTTTTTTGAAAGAAAACACACAGTTCGTGAAAAAAAATATGAAATTCATACATTTTTTTCTTAAATTTATTGTTGTTGTTTTTTAACTTGTTAATAAACAATAATTAAAAATATGTTTATTTAATCGTCTTTTTTGTTGTTGCTGGTGCTGTATAATTTAAAACATTAATGAAAGGTTTTTGTTGATTAGACGTTTGTGTTAAATAGTGTTAATGCTTTTTTAAATGAAATTGAATTGAAAACTTTTGAAAAATGAATTAAAATTGTGTTAATAAATCAAAAAAAAAAAAAAAAAAAAAAAAAAAAAAAAAAAAAAAAAAAACGGAGTGGTGTGAATTTAACTGTATCAGATCAGTGGAATACATAAAAAGTATTCGCCATATTTTAAAAATAGAGCTTAAAAGTTTTAGGTACCATGACAAAGCTCTCAAATGAAAACAAGTGAGGGCGCCATACTCGGCTGTATCGAATCTTTAATATTCTCCACCAGAAGCTGGAATATTTAAGGAGATGGCTTTTTATGGGGCCTATGGTATCATTATATTATGGAAATTTAGTAGTATTATTTCTAGTAATTTAGAACAAGTTTGTGCAAAATTAAATAACAATCCGTTCATTATGCCATCAATTGGTATTAATTTTTCACATTTGGAGTCATAATTATTTTCCCATTGAGCCAATTGCATTGGATTTCAATTCCAAACTTGTTTGATCCCAATGCTTTTCTTTTCTTTTGAGTCGTTCGAAGGTATGCGTAATTTCAACAGACAGACATGGCTAAATCGACTTAGAATTAGTCAATGAGCGAGAATATAGGGCCTGTTGCTAAATACATCACTACGCTGCATCTGATGCGCATTTTTGATTAGTTTGCAATGCTCATACAAATCACCTCGGTCTATGCTTGTTGGCCTTTATTATTGTTTATAAAGGGTCGAATTTTAAGGGCCGATGTTGAATGTGAACCCACACCTAAACGTCAAATTTTTTTCTGCATTTCATTTGACATTTCTCAATTTCAGACTAACTAAATTTGAACCATGAAAAGATACACAATCGAGCAACGCGTTAGTTATTCAGGCTTATTATTATAGGCTTTCAAATCAAAATGCATGATTTTTTCGGTAAATTTAATCGACCAAATGTGAGTACAATCAGAATAATCGTGCAAAAATTTGATCAAACCGGGTCTGTAGGAGATGTTAAAACACTAGTGCATGCTCGTACAGCTCGTGCTGCAGAAAACATTGCTGCTGTTCGCGGGAGTGTGGCTGAAGAGCCGTCCACCTTAACTCGTCCTCATACCCAACAATTGCACCGCTCGCGCTCGTCGTTGATGAACATTATGCATAAAGACTTGCACTAACACACTTACAAGGTGCAATTGACTCAAGAACTAAAGCCTCTTGACCATTCCAAACGTCATCAATGGTCAGAATGGTGGTAAGAAATGGAAACAGTGGATGATCAATTTTCGAAGAAAATCATCTTCACTGATGAGGCACATTTTCATCTCAGTGGATTCGTCAATAAGCAGAATTGCCGCATTTGGGCGAATGATAATCCAAGAGCGATTGTCGAAAAACCAATGCACCAACAAAGAATGACTGCTTGGTGCGGCTTATGGGTTGGCGGTATCATCGGGTCGTATTTTTTCCAAAATGAGGCCGGTCAGGCAGTTACTGTAAATGGTGTTCGCTATCGTGGGTAGATAACTAACTTTTTATGGCCCGAATTGAAGTGGACGATATGTAGTTTCAACAGGACCGTGCCACTTGCCACACAGCTAACGAAATAATGGCTCTTATGCGCGACAAATTCAATGGCTGTGTTGTCTCACGTCGTGGCGATGTTAATTGGCCGCTAAGATCATGTGATTTGAAGCCGTTCGACTTCTTTCTTTGGGGTTATGTAGTTATATAGTTATGCCTCAGCGTCATCGAAAATTTGGACCATCGGATGGAGGTGTGCCGCCGAGGTTGCGGCGGCCATTTTTCCGATATTTTGTTCCCTACATAATTTAACCATACCAATATTATCATAATAAAAATAAATGAAAATAATTTCCTAAAAAATTTGTGTTTTATTCAAAATCAACATTGGCCCTTAAAATTTAACCACCCTTTATTATTGAGCAAAATATGCATCAGCTATTTTTGTGATGCGTGCTTAAGATTTGTTTGCGCATCATCTGCTTTTGTTATGTATTTTCGAACAGTTGACATTTGCAGTGTTGCATTTAATTTATTAAAATTTATTAATTTTTGTGCTTAATTCCCTATTAGGGAATAAAATCTTTTAATAAATATGTAATTCTATTCCCCAAAAAAAACTTTGATAATTTAATTGATACCATTAATTTGTATTCTGGTGCAAATTTAATTAATTTTTCAATTAATATCCCAAGTTTTGTTACTGAAATCAATTTTTAGAAGATAAATAAATTTAATTAATTTTTTAATTAATATCCCAGGTTTTGTTACTGAAATCAATTTTAATTTTTTACTCTGTAATTTCCAAAAGCGACCTGTAGCAAAGAATAGGTTAAACACCAATCCTTATAGAAATTGCGAAAAGGAAATGGATCTGGGTTGGCCGTATTTGAGAAGACCTCATGATGAAATATCGAAGATGGCAATTGAGTAAAAACCCTCAAGGCAGCAAAAGAAGTGGTAGAGTTACTAACACCTGCAGAAGACTACTAGAATCTGAAATTAGCAAACCAAGAAAAATCTGGTCTGAAATAGGACTGATGGCACAGGACCGATCCGGAAGGAAGGATTTCGTAACGGCCCTTTGTTCCAAAAAAAAAAAAAAAAAAAAAAAAAAAAAAAAAAAAAAAAATGAATCCCAACAAAACAGTTTCACTTTATACTCTAAATGTTCATAAATTTACCCCCAAATTCATTAAAAATATATTAGGTTTATTGCAGGTTTATGAAACAAATTTTCTATGATAATTTGTTTAATAAACCTTTTGTTAATCAAAAATATTTTTTATGAATATGGGGTGTTAGTTGATTGAGATTTGTTTCCAAATATTTTGGTTCCTTTCCACTGTACACAAAATCTTTTTGCAGATGTCTTTAAAAGTTTCTTGCAAAAAAGTCGTAACATGTACATATTTAACTTTTAAATCAGAGTCATTCAATGCACTTGATTGATAACACAATTTTGTAAAAAAAAAAAAACATGTGACTTCAAAGATACGCTATTGACAACTTAAGTTCAATCGGTTCTTACTTTATGTAAAAATTGAGACGTAAGATAAGAAGTGTTTAAAGGAAAGCCAAATTTTTTTTAAATTATCTTCTTTGTCCTTTTTAAATTAGATATTTAAAAAAAAATATTTACGTTAATTGTACAAAACTAGTACTACACCATTACGACTACGTCATTACGTTATAACAGCAATAAATTTTAATTAAAGAAATTTTTTGTTACCGATAAAAAGATTGTAAATTTTGTCACATTCTTTTATATTTTTGTTTTTATTTACAAAAGCGGAAAAAAACATTTACGTCACAAATTTCTGATATAAAACAATAAAAACAAAAAATTATATGAAAATAGCTCAGGGAAGAAAGAACTTTGACAAAATTCTATAACAACTAAATGTCTTATCTTTTAATTAAGAATTTTTGTTAAAGAATTGATGAATTAATAAAAGTTTTTTTGAAAGCTTTTTGCGAATAAACTGTATAAAAAAGCCAGTTCTGTTTTAAAAATCCAGTTTTTTTAAGAATGTTACATAATTTATCTTTTTTATTATTTGAATACATGTTTTAACATTTCTTTATTTACTTAAATATTTTCCACTTCTTTTTCGATGGCTGGTTTGTGGTAAATTATAAATTTAATTATCTATTTCTTTAAAATAAATTTTTTTCTTTTACAAATTAAACAAAAACAAGTAAGAATGCTATATTAGGTTGAGCCGAATCTTTTATACCCTTGGGCTAACGTAATAGAGCGTATTAGACCACTCACCCACTAACACAAATTATCAAACAGAAAAAAAAAATTATATTTATATGTTGAGTAATTTTTTGTTTAAACCACATTTCTCTACACAGTAAAGACTCTCCAAAATTGTTCACCAATTCAAGCATTAATCAAAAATAAAATCAGTTTTAATTAAAAATTTTATTAAGTGTATTAAACGTTTAATCAAGTGAATTAAACGTTTAATACTATTAATTTGTTTACTGAGGCAAATTGAATTAATTTTTTAATTTATAGGATGATTCAAGTAGAGATACTTTTTTCAATAGCCTTTTTTTGGCAGATCACGTGTGAGTCGTGTCATGTTATTTTTGTTTAGTATTGTTTGGCATTTCATAATGGAAAGATTTACGCCTTCCCAAGCGACATCGCTTCGCTCTATGCGCTCTTGAAAAGTTCCAAGAAGATCCGACGTTTTCGAGGCAAATTTTGTTCAGCGATAAGGCCCATCTCTGGCTCAATGGGTATGTAAACAAACATTTGGGACGAAGAGCAACCTAAAGAGATTCAAGAACTGCCACTTCATCCAGAAATAACAACGGTTTGGTGTGGTTTGTGGGCCGGTGGACTCATCGGTCCATATTTCTTTAAAAATTATGCCGTTGCGAAAGTAACCGTCAATGGCGACCGTTATCGTGCCATGATAACCGGCTATTTGAGGCCTGAAATTGAAGATCGCGATCTCGCGACATTTGTTTTCAGCAAGACGGCGCCACTTCCCACACATCGCATCAATCAATGGATTTATTGAGAAAACACTTCGGTGAGCACATAATTTCACGTTTTGGCCCTGTCGATTGGCCACCAAGATCGTGTGATATCACACCGTTAGACTTTTTCCTGTGGGGATATGTAAAGTCTAAAGTTTATGCGGACAAATCCGCTTCTATTCAGGCCTTGGAGGAAAACATTACGCGTGTTATTCGCCAGTTACCAGTTGAAATGCTCGAACGAGTCATCAAAAATTGGACTCAACGGATGGACCATCTGCGACATAGCAACGGCCAACATTTGATAGACATAATCTTCAAAAAATAAATACCAAAGTATGTCCTTTCAAATGATAATAAACATTCCCCATTTAATTTGAATTTTCTGTGTTTTTTTTTCTTTAAAATAGTAGGGAACCTCGAAATGGATCAAAAATTTTTTAATTGAAATAAATTTTTATTTTTTTTTATTGTGCATGGATCATGGATGTCTGTGTCAATATGGAAAATTAGCTTATGTCGAATATTCTACTATGCAGATTTTCTTAGTTTTGTTGAAGTTTTATTCGAGGAGCTTTTGCGTTAAGTCTGTAAATTATCGTATAAGAAACAACTTTAAAAGAGCCTTAAAGTAAATGCTTATAAAAATTGTTTAGTTAATATTACAAATTATACACCGTTTCTAATTGTTATAACCCAATTTTGTCTTATGTCGTCTTAAGCAGTTAATCTATATAACCCCAGATGTGTTGGCAAAAAAAAAAACCTATACCTTAAAATAAAAAAATAACCACAAGGAGATTTTATGACAAAAATTGGAGGTAACCTTGGGGTTGGCTCATATCTCAGTCATTTATGGACCGATCAGGCTGAATTTCAAGGCTGCCAGCAAAATCAACCAAAGTTAAATCACCCAAACCAGATAGCGAGTTCGGATTTAGAAATTCGAAATTTTGGATTCGGGATTTGATTTGATTCTGGCATATGAACCCAACCCAACGAAGTATGTAGACTTAAAATTACTTTGCAACAATTACACTAGTTTATAAAACGATATTTTTTTCGTGCTCATTTGATGAGAGATAGATTTCCTTATGTATTTTTTCCGCTGAATTCGAAAATAACGGTTAAATTTTTTATGAACAGTTTTTGAGATATTGTAAATTTTTCGACCATTTTTCACTTGACAAGTCATATCTCGAGCTAGAAATGTCCAAAAAAATCATATTTTACTGTGAATCTGTGCTGACGGATAATCGATATAAAAACCTCTGGTTTCTCTTCATGTACGTAAAGATGATACTTTTACGTAAGAACTACCGCCAACCAGAAGAAAATCGACCGAAAAAATACAAAGTTATAAGCAATTGAATGAATAAATCCAAATCCCATATTTTTCGAATATATTATTTTTTTCGACAATTTATTGGGTTTAAACGCTTGAAATAAATTTTTTTTGTGTATTATAAATATGATTTGTCAAGTGAAAGAAGGTCGAAAAAATCTCAAAAACTGTTTCATAAATATAAAAAAAATTTTAACTTGATATTCGAACTCAGCGGGAGAAAATACATAAAGAAAATCACCTCTCATCAAATGTACATTTTCGGTGTAAACTAGTGTTAATTAACAAAATTGTTAAAATAAAATTTGGGCGATTTTTCATTATTTTTTGGGCCCTAATTTTCACCATTTATCGATATAATTTCCATTTTTATTTTTTGAGCCATTTTTCATTTACGTTGAGCCATTTTTTGTTTGGACGATTTTTCACATATAACAGCCTTGCTCCCATAATTGTTGGGGCCTTTGGGAACCACATTCAAGCATACGGTCTGACGGACACCGATAAATTAATTTCACTACTCAGAAGTACCCCCCAGAATATATATATTTGTTCGGGCCCAAAAAAAGTGACAACGCGTATAGCAAAATCTTAATCTACGGTAAATTCTAAGAACTTTTTCTAAAGAAACCATATGGTTCTAAAATCAAAATCGAGCTTGCGGTTTTTGACTTGAAAATTTGATCCTCAGGAAATTCGAAAAAATGCTACTGTTTTTTGAAATATTTATTGAAATTAGTGAATAGTTGACCTGTATCGCCTGCGGGCTTGTTTAAAAGAAAATTTGCTTAGCTTTCTAAATCTGTGCTCATTTTTATAAAACTCTGTACATAAATAATTGGTTTAGAGGTTTTAGTCAGAATAATCATAGTCAAGCTGGTAAAAAATAAAAAAAATTTATTTTATTTTCAAAATTTTAAAAATTTACTACCTTTTTAAAAAAGAAAATGAATGAAAAAAATAAAATTAAATTTACAATTTTAATAAAAATGTATTTAAAAGAAAAAATACTGCCCAAACAGTGAATTAAACCTTGACATCCTGGATCACAAAGCACGACATAACCACTAACTACAACACGGTGTTGCTGTACGCTTGGTGGGCAAAAAAATTGACACCCCCTAATAAAATTATATATACATTACAAATTATTCTTTATACTTTACTTTTATACAAACGTAATGATAAACTTTTATCTATATACAACCTTTCCACCTGTGGTGAAGGGTATTTAAAAACGTTAATTTTACCACATTTATAAAATTAAAATTTTTTTATACAATTTTGCGATAAAAATTTAAAACAAGTTTGTTGGTTTTTTTTTTTCAATAATATAAATGTATGGGTTTTTTTTTATAAATTTATCAACAGTTTTCATTTACATTTTATTTTAAAATAAAATAACAAGAATGAATACGCTTAACGGCAGAGATGGGAATAACAATTCTTTATAATAAATTCAAGTACATATCGCTCATTTGCTGCAACGTCGTTATAACTCAATAAATGAAATAAAAATAAATGGATTTAGTTATGCAGAATCTTGCGCTCTTTATATTGTCTATAAAATTAATTTTTATATCTTTTATACTTTTCCCGTTTGAAGAGAATGTATCGTTATTTTTTCTAAGTGGTGCGGGAAAATGAAAAACTTTAAGAACGTTAATTGCGGAATGATTTTTTTTTTTTTTTTTTTTTGAGTTACGACTACGTTGCAGCAAATGAGAGATATTTACTTTTTAACAGAAATTTATTTCTAAATAATGTTTAAAAAATATTAATTTGATATAACATAACGAACATTTATGTAGTGATAATATTTGTACCAGCTTCGTAATGTAGCTTGACAAACATTTACGTAACGTAATGTATATTCTTTATATTTTTGAAGCTACTCAGTGGAAAAACTGCCGTCGACGACATTGTCGTCAACGATTTATGCACGACATGTCCCCTATCACTTAGAATCTCTGGAAGACAAATTTAAAGAAAATGTCGGGGACGACGCAATACTCGACATTGTCTATTGTACTGTCTTCTAAAGAAGTTTATAAACAACGACACGACCGACATTGTCTTCAAAGTTGTCTTTTATACAAGTCTATCAAATAAAACATGACCGACATTGTCTTGTAAGGTGTCTTATATATATACCTATATACGACAGTATGAGTGACAGTGTCGTAGAAGTTGCCCCTTATAAAAATCTAACCACGACAACATGACCGACATTGTCTTGCAAAGTGTCCTCTTTCCACAACTAAATACGAATGAACGATATGAAGAGCGGCAATGTCATTATTTGTGTCGTGCACGATTCTCGCGACACTTGTTCGAAAATATCGTTGACGATTTGTTCTGGCTGTCCCTCACATGCCGTGCAGGAATTAACATTGTCGTGCAATCGTCTTCAAGGATGTCTTAAAGACGTGGCCAACTGGGTATTTATATTAATTTTGCTACCACTGGCAAAAAAAAACTTATTTTAATTGAAATTCCTCAAATAGTTTATTTAACCTTTTTTTTATTAAGAAAAACATGTTTTCCTTAAATTACCTTGTTTAGTAATAAATTCAAAATATTATTTGCTTTTTTTAACTAGAATTTGCAAATGAATTTTTTACCTCCCTGATAAAAAAGTTCTAACCAAATTTTTAGTCTGCCAATATGCCAACTGATTATACAAATTCGAACGCACAAATAGCAAAAACTAAAAGAAAAAATAACATCAACAAAAAAAAAAAAAAAACCAAACGACAACTAAATGAACCCAAAAAAATATCTAAATACGCAGCTTGAGTGCCATTTGTCTAAATATCTAAAATTAAAAATAAAAAAAAACATTACAAATTAAATAGAATACAATTGAATTAAATTAAATTTTAAAAAAAAAATGTTGTTGATATTTTTCGACGATTTAGCGCAAAATTTTCTGTGCATATTCAATACAACTAAACCTCGAACTGATTTTTTAGGTATTAAATTTGGGCCTTATGAAAAACTTTTACGCTGAAGCATAAGCTTGTAAAGGTTAAAGACCTTTGATGTAATTTGAAATTTTAAAAATATAATTTTAAAAAGAATTTTTTAGAAAAAAAAATTTTTTTAATTTTCTTCAAAGAATTTTAGTAAAATTCCGGTATTACCAGCGTTGAAAAAACATGGGAGTGTAAAAATTTGGAACTGAATTCGATTTTCGACTTTAGTCGAAATAGTTGATCGAACGAATTTTTATTCGGTATTCACAGAAAAAAAAAAATTTATTTCAATTGAAAAATTTGTGATATTAATAAAAAATAATAATTAAATTTGCACCAAATTAATAATATCAATTAACTATTTACCCCCATATTCATAAAAAATATTTTTGATTAATAAAAGGTTTAATAAACAAATTTTCACAGAAAACTCGTTTCATAAACCTGCAATAAACATAAAATATTTTTTATGAATATGGGGGTTAGACTTTTATTAATTAAACTAAATTTTAATTAAATAATAATATTAGCAATTAAATAGTTAATGGATGATTATCACAATTTTGGATTCTTATTCTGCATTTACACGTTTCATTTTTAGATGCTCAGCTCTCGTGTTTTTAGGAGAGGGAAGAAAGAAGAAAGGGGGTGTTTGGAGATGCATGTACTCGGTCAGTACGCTTTGTGTGTTCATTCGTAGGTACATGCACAACAATAGCTGCATTTAAATTTTTTCTTTTCTTTTTCTCTTTGGTTCGCTTTGAATAAAATTGCTGCGTGTGATCCTATTGGCATCTCCAAAAGGGAATTGAAAAGAACTTCAGCATCAAAAGATGAAACATGTAAATTCAGACTTATAAATGTTAAAACCGATTATCTTTGTTTTGTAGTTTTGGGAATACACAGCTTAAAAAAAAGTGTTGCATGCAAATAAAGTACATATTAGGGCTTTTGCGTAAAAAGTCGACAGCTTCTTTGTTTTATATAAAAAAAAAATTAACCGCCGTTTTTTTAATTTTTAGATTTTAACAACAATTATATATATAAATATAAGTAAACGTTTAATTCAATTGATTAAATTTTTTAATAAAACCTGATTTTATTTTTTATTTATAGTTTAATTGAAAAAAATGGCGAGAATTTTCAGTAAAAAAGCACTGTTGTGAATTTAACTGCTTCTGTTTATTCACAGTTGTACAATTTCTATCAGTGCCAGTTCAAGAGCCAGTGCAATCAAAAATCATTTACAAATTAAAAAATTAAAATTTAAATTCAGCATGCCCACAACAGAGTTATCGTTCAATATTTTATCTGATGAATATGGACTGGAACTGGCTAGAAGCTGAAAAAGGTTGAGGGGTACTTCCAATATATTGCCCAAGGAGGCGGCAACTACTTCGTAAATAAATCCCATCCATATTAAAATTGGCAACAGTTTTATACTCGAAATTTCGGAAAACTGTGCCGTACTCCATTGCCGCAGTGTTGGAAAGCATCACTGAAAATAAATGCACTGACAAAGCATCAAAAATAAAAAAAGGCACAAATTTCGTAACCGTTGTGCAGTGAATACGGTTGGCAGCCCTTATGAACTCTTCGCGTTGTCTACAGAATTGTGAGGCTCATTAATTCTATGCCTTTCATAGTTGTATGGCAACACTGCGTACATGAAGTCAGTAATTACTTGCTAAAAATAATTTAAATACAATTAAACAGCGGCAGTAAGAAAAATTGTAACGGATGGAGAGACAAGAAATTTAACTCCTGCGAGATTAAATGTCACTCTTTCACAGCCTGCATATTTATTTTGCCAAAAAAGGATTTTATTCCATAAGAATAACGAACTTTTCCAATTGCCGCTTACTATTTACGACATTAAACTTGCGTAATATTAACAAACAAAAGTTAGTATTGTAGTTAATTAATTGAACTGTTTATGGCTTTTAATACAAATTTTCATATTTTTAATCAGGCTAAAGTTCATTCAATTTAATTTTCATTATATTATTTTAATGAAAAAATGAATTTTACAACATGAAATTAATTAAAATTTGTTGAAAATTTTTCATTCTTGACTGACCGGGGAATTGAACCCACGTTCACGGACAGGTTGATTTGACATGTTTCAATGGTAACCAAACTATCTCTTCAGAAATCTTTGCCGTTTAAGTCCAGCCGCCATTGAAGGCGGCTAGCAGTCAATAGCCAAACATCAATCTTTAAACCAAATTGGTAGATTGACATTAGTTTTTTAGTGATTATCTATTTTAATTGATTTTCATGTTCCTTCTCTCCTTACTTCTGTTTTTTATATTTTTGTCAAGAATTCTTCTTGAAGTCCAAAGAAAATTTTTCTGTTTTTCATGTTTTTGTCTTTCTTTTTTTCTCGTTGACCATACTCAGCACAACTTGAAGGACAATGGCAAACATAGAGCTTGTGCCATACAAAAAATTATTTAATGAAAATTAAGTTTAACGAACTTTAGCCTGA
The DNA here is from genome assembly GCA_943735925.1 of Pollenia amentaria. Lineage (NCBI taxonomy): Eukaryota > Metazoa > Arthropoda > Insecta > Diptera > Polleniidae > Pollenia > Pollenia amentaria. The sequence continues at coordinate 171,363,338 of OX031010.1, read as the reverse complement.
TTAAAAATATGAAAATTAACCAAAAAAAATATCATTAACAAAAATTGGGGTACTTAAGCAAAAAATTTACATATATTTACATTTTCAACATGTTTTTTAAATTTATTTCCAGTGTTGAATGAAGAATTGTTTTCCATGCACAACGAAAATTTCGAATCGATATGGTACGAAATTTCACCTTTTTTATGGGAAATTTTTTTTTTATGAAAACTTTAAACGGAACTTTAGAGACTTTCCGCCTTATAAAAAAGCTAATGTTTAATATAAGTTAACCAAAACATTATGACCCATTTAGTTTTGCTGGGGTTTTGCTGTTTTTTGCATAAGGGGGTTTATCATTCAGCCTTATTCCAGTTGTCGTTGTCGTATGTGTGGTTTTTTGTAATAGATTAAAGTAAAACTCAACCTGTGTTCTTTAATCTACTACAAAAAACGACACACTCGTATACTACAACGACAACGACAACCGGAATAAGGCTGATTATTTCATTATTATACGCGAAATTTTATAAAATTTTTTCAAACGAGATCATCCGATTTTTTTTTTTTTTTTTTTTTACTAATTTATGTAAAATACTTTTTGTTTTTTAATAATTCTTCAATGATGGTGATGCAAATAGTCTAAGGATGACAAATTTTTGCCCTGACAAGAATTTCCGTATATACAAAAAATTAACATGTAGCACTTAACCAACAAGAGGGTATAAAATAAAAATTTTCATTTTTTCACATTTCAAAAAATCGATATGATTCTAAATGTCTACCCGCTGTAAACCCCTATCGTGCTATTTTGTCACCTTTTTGGTAATGAAACGGTTAGTTTAAATTTTTTTTTTTCTCAAATACCTTTAATGTAAAATTAAAAATGGTTTTGATTCTACTGAAAAATTTTCTATTTCGAGTTAATACCCTCTTGTTAATTAAGTGCGATGTCTTGTTGCAAAATTGAGATTTGTTAGTAATCCCAATACATTTTAAACACATACACCTCTTCACAACTATTTGTTGCAATAGTATCAAAAATAACGGTTTTGCAAGAAATTTTAAATTGTGAGACATACATATTTTCTATTAGCCCTATTCACACTCTTGTACAAATGGTGTTGCCTCGGAGTATTTGCAAAATGGTTTGCTAATATACAGCATATTAGCCCATTGCTCTTTTGTTAATATGCAACACATAAAACCAATAGTTTATTTTATATTCTCTAGACGTGTGCAACACACAGCTGAGACTCAGTGAATTAGTTATTAATCAGCAGTAAACGTGTTTTGCAACAAACAGTGTAACATAAACCGAAGGGGTCATTCACAATTGATACAAAATAACTGCATAAATTTGAATATAATCTGCAATGCAAAAGTTTGAAAATAGGGCTACTATATTTTTACCTTCTCCTATAAAGCTGCAATTATGTATGTATGTACATATGTGATTTAGAGCCTTTCTACATGAGACCAACAATATACGTTCTACAAAAATGTTTCAACTTTATTTGTCCAATATGCAACGTAAATTTTTCCGTCAAACATTTAAATTTACAATTTTATTCAATATGCCAAACATCGCTCTAGAATAATTTAATAGCAATTGAAATTAATTCCTACAATAATATTCTAAAAACGTTTTCAAAACATAAATAAATATTTAACAAAAGTCAAGATAAGTTAAAAAGAAAATATAAACAATTAAATAAAACACGTAAAAACAAACACAGATAACAAAAATAACAATAACTATTTTAATAACAGAAAGAAAAAAGATATAAACAATTGAATTGAAAACAAAATTTGAAAGTAAATTTACAAAATATTATGGTAAAATCCACAATAATATGGTTGGTTGTAGATGTTGTTTACATATCTATTAAAATCAACAAAACTTAATGACGTTTGTTTGAAGAATTTTATAAAAAAAAATAACAAATACAACAACAAAATCAATAACAAAAAACAAAATAAAAATAATCAAGGCCATCTAAAAAAAAGAACATAAACAATACAAAATCAATAGTGTATGCAAAATGCATTCATACATTCCCTCACTAATTCACTCACTCGCTACCATTTACGCTCACTCCATTATTCAATCACTCATTTATTTTTCTCACTGTTCGCTTATTTGCCTCTGGGTTTGTGTTGTTGTTTGTCTGTTTATTTAATTTGCAAAGCTAAATGTGACTTTTGATGTATCCTATTAAACTTATTAAACTTATTAAATAACTGACTGATTGACTGACTCACTTACTTTTATGACTCTTTTTACCGCTGACGGGTAATAATAAGCTTTTTACGATAATAATGTAAACAACAGCAAACATGCAACAATAACCACAATCAAGGCGTATTGATGTATAATATGGCGGTAAAATCCCAGCTGATTTTGACAGTTCGATCCGATTACCGTTTGGTTATATTTTGCTTACAAATGGTTGGCATTTCAAGCAGTCAACACTAACAATGAAATGCAGAACAGCATTTGCCTTGACCACAATAAGACAACGAAAGTTGAGAGAGGATAGGTCAGGATGATGATGCCAGATTGTTAGCAAGAATAATTGATAGGGAATATTTTAAAAGTTTTATTAAATTTATAAGAATCTAAATAAAACAAGTAAGAAAGTGTAATCGGTCAATCCAAACCATTTGATAGGTCAGGATGATGATGCCAGATTGTCAGCAAGAATAAATAATGGGGAATATTTTAAAAGTGTTATTAAATTTATAAGAATCTAAATAAAACAAGTAAGAAAGTGTAATTGGTCAATACCCTACACCACAGTATTAAAAAAACAAATTGTCGAGAGTGTGTCCTATTTGAGATCCAGGGCCCTCATGGACTTGCCAGAACAATATAATATTTTTAGGTTAAGATTCATGTAAAAGTTCTTTGTGCCAAATAAGATTTAGATAGCCGCATCTATAAGAGATTTGTTTGCCTTTAAGTGACTTAAAGATGCGGGTTTATATGGGTCCTATGGTTAATTTAGGACCTTCCAGCTTTACAATTTCCCATGACATAGTGGCTATCGTGAAAGTTAATATCGCTGATTTTTATGTCAATACCAATATTTAGAAGAAAAATTTGGCAATAAAAAGTAATTTTCGGAAGTAGTATTTGTATGGGAGCGATGGTTAAATATGGACCAATTCCAATAATATTTACTAAGATTGTTCAGATTGATATAAAATAAGTTTGAAGCAAAATGTAATCCAAATACTAACATAAAAAAAATGGTTTATGGGCACAAAGATTCTATAATTTCGGACCGATTCCCACTATTATCAATAGGTTTGACTCTTGTAACAATTGGAACCTACACAGAAAAAAATAAAAATTGATTTCAATAAAAAAATTCGTGATATTAATTAAAAAATTAATTAAATTTCACCAGTAAACAAATTAATATGAACAACAAAACATTTAATTCACTTGATTAAAGTTTATTTCACTTGATTAAACCTTTAATTCACTTGATTAAATTTTTAATTACAACTGATTTTTTTTTTTTTTTTTTTTTTTTTTTTTTTGATTAATGCTTAAAGTGGTGAAAAACTTTGGAGCATTTTTTCTGTGTGTGTAACTAATTTACCAAATTATATAAAAAATTGCTGGGGAACGGAACATGTACTCGTTAGTAGTTCCGCTTATAATGCACAAAATGGAAAACAACAGGTCGATTGCCTGTGGATTTGTGAAGCTTTCAAAAGACGTGTTGGCAGAATTTTGGAAATTATTTTACTACATAAAATTTAAAAAGTGCAAAATACTAACGTTGAAATAAAACTATCACTCCAATACTAAAAATTGTATATGTATACGTGTCTATTTTTGAATAGAAATTTATTTGACTAATAATTTTTTAGATTCACGATAAACATACCTTTCACGGGGAAAAAATTCATAGATGGGGGTAGTGCACTCATTTTGCAGTTTCAATTCACAGTTAGTGATAGTGAAAAATTATTGCAATCAATTTGTTGATGTTGAGTGATGAATTGAAAATAAGCAGCCTCACTATATATGAGTGATAGTGATGCTAAAAAATTTTGCACTCCAAAAAAAGAAAATAGTTTAATTTAAAAAAAAGCAATCATCAGTTTATTTCAACTTTTTTGCTCTTCACTCATTTGAGTGCAACTTAAAATTTTGCACTAAATTTACAAACAAAAAATTTGTTTTTTCGTGATTACAGCCATGAGATATTCCGTTATTGACAAACTATTGACATGTTGTTTAATTTCCTTTCTTATGCATATCATAACAAGACTCAAAAGTTATGCTCATACAAATTTACATTTTTAAAATTTTAGTGAGAGTCTGTTTATATGCAGCTTTTATGATTGCAAGTACAAATGTTGCACTATTTGAATTGAGTGCAGATTTTTGCACTCAATCTTCGTTTAGTGATAGTGAAAAAAAATTACAATCATCACTAAAGCTGGTAATAAAAGAGGGCAAAATAATTTTTTTTTTGCAGTTTTATTTATGCTGATTTAAATCAATATTTAGGGCACTACCCCTAACTATGCAAAAAGTCGACTTGTTATTCACGATAGTGGTGAAAGAATGGGCCGTAAATGTTGGAATTTCTTTATACAACCAATAAACTGGGAGCAAAAGGATATTAACTAGGGTTTCTTTTTTTCCGAACTTTTTCCATTCTTTTCATTACCAAGAACTCCTGGGAATTTATTTTTAAGCCGGTGAGAGAAAACCTCTGATAAAAGTGAAGAGATATGATTGAAATCGAGGAGATATTTTGGGCTTTACGAAAAGTTTTGGAAAACATTCCGAAATGTAACCACTACTTTTTTAGGTTGAACATTTTTTTATAATTTTTTTTCTTCCTATGCTAATCCCGCGAAGCTCTAGGCTTGTAGACTATCTCACTACCAACTAGCCCGGTAGGCTACTGGGCAACATATGGCGAATTTACTGCCATTTTTAACATTTTTCTTGAGTGATTTTCCAATTGAGATCGATTAGCGGGCATTTTGTCGCAAATGTTTGTCAAGAAATTCCCAAAATTTCCCGTTTTAAAATTCCCATGAACATACAAAATGTGTTTCGGGTATAACCAGGAAACTTTTTCTGATTTAAAAGCCTATTAATTTATTTATTTATCCAGATTATTTTCAAATCCTAAAATTTGTTGTATTCTTTTTTCAATTCAATAAATCTGGCAATATTTTCAAACTATTTTTATTGCTCTTCTCTAAAACGGACCTATCGCAAAGAAAACAACTGCATATTGTAAGTAGTAAACAAAATCAACAACAATTAGTTTGTTCCAAGTTTATATCAAGGAGAAGTTAATGTTGTTGTTATTGTTGTTTCTATAATTGATCTTGCTCTTGTTGTTTTTATTTTTTCTTTCCTTTTTTACAATAAATATAAATAAAATGCAACAAAAAGAAACAATTGCATTACATTGAATATTCAATTGGATTGTGTACTTTTTTGTTGTTGTTGTTGTTTTTGTATAAGTTCACTTCTCTACATTCGGTTTACAAATGTTTTTGTAAATGTATTGATATGTTTGTCTTACTGACTGAGTGACTTACTAACTGACCTTCGTCACTGGTGCTGTCTGTTGTTGTTGCTATTTGAAGAAAATATTTGTTTGTTTGTTTGTTGATTTGTTATTCTGTATGTGTAAAAGTGTTTGCAGTTCTATTGGTATTCGTTATGTGTTTCAAACAAAAAGCACACTTGTTGTTGCTGTTTATTATTATTACACAAAACAACAACAACATATAGTAAAATATATAAGTCAACAAACACAATCGAACTAACGAATAAGTTGTGTGTTTATTTGTATCTGTTAATTCTCATGTAAGAACGATTGGTTTTTTTTTTTTGAGTGAGTGAGTGTCGGTGAAGGTCATTACAATTCTTTTACATGTAAACGTATTAGTGCATGTATGTATGTGTAATGTACTGTGTATATGTCTGCATGTATGTACCTTGTATTTACTTTTAGCATTGTGAATTTACTAAGGCAGCCATAAGGTTTTTTTTTCGCAAGTAAACCATTATCGCCACCACTTGGACAGCAAAGTCGACCAGCCAGCCAGCTGACCACTCAAGTTAGTTAAGTTCAGTTCATTTCATTGGGCCCGTTAGTCAGTTCTCACCTTGCTTTTGTTATGAGCAGAAAGGTAAATAGTTGATGGTATAAATGCACTCAGAGAAATAATTGTCGAGACAAAATGAAAAATTAATTAATTTTTTTTTTTTTTTTTTTTTTTTTTTTTTTTTTTCAAGAAATAGAAAGAAACAGTTATAAAATTTTATTGATTTTATTTTGAGTTTATTTTCAAAGGGAAAAAATCAATAATTTCAAACCTCCGTATTCAAAAACAATTATTGAATTTGACAAACGATTGTTGCCTTTAGTTTATTTAAAATATTTTTATGAAAACAGGCATAAACTTTTTTCCACTATTGAGGTGGCCAACTAGGGCCCACCACCGTTGTACAACCGTTAAACTGAATTTGCAAAATTTTTGAATGAAAGATTTAATTACACAGAAAAACATTATCAGTAGTTTTTTATCAATTAAAAAAATTGTTTAAAATGCATTTCAATTTAATTAATGTTATAAATGAATTAATTAATTAACAAATTGTTTGCTTGATTCAATGAAATTGGTAATAGACAATTTTTAATTTTTTTAACAGCCGTGTTTGAAAAAGTACTTTATTTTAAAATGATTTTGACTGACATGGTCGCAGTTAAAACATGATGCTCGAAAAGTATTTTCAGGCGTTTTGAGAAGGAGTAGTGAAATGTTGCACTTCTTTTATTAGAATTTGCAAAATGGTGGGAAAAAATTATATTATCATCGTAAAATTTTACAAGAACCCACATAGTTTCTCAAGAGGTCAGCGAAGTAAAATTCGGTAAGAACTTCTAAATAATGGATATGGCTCCATTTGTTACAGCTTTTTTTCTAGGATTTATTGCTTTTGCTTTTAAAAAACTGCTTACCGCTTGAGGCCTTAAACGATTTAATGATATAACAGAATTGAGTCTTCAACTTCAGACAAAAATTTTAAAGCCCATAATTAAAACGTCGGCAGTAACCTTAAATTTGCTGTCATTTCTTTCTTTTTCTGTTATTCTACTTTTTTTTTTTTTTTTTTTTTTTTTACAAAATGTATGTGCATGGTAGCATTGTTGAGGAGAGCATAAGAAAAAACGTTCTCAAAATAAAATTGAATTTTTTCACGACCGCAAACTGTATGGAAAACATCGTTAATCCCAAGTTCTGTATCATCTTAAAGACAATTTGTGATACAGTAATCCCCGCTTAAGCACACATGTAAAATTGCGCCGTTTTTAAGCAGGAAATCATTTATGCGAGACCTCGAAAAAATTCGAAATTGACGTTTTATTTTTTTTTTATTTTTAAGACTCCTAAGCCAGTGATTTTCTTAAATATATAAAATTCTGTATCTAAAATAATTACTCAGTTAAGCAATGCATGCTATTAAGCGGGCACATATGAGTGAAAATGTTGTAATAGAATATATAGGACAAATTTTGTTCCCAGCACTTTTTAAAACGGCAAACTCATTTAAGCGTTTAATAAAAGTACTATGGTGCCTATTATGAACTTAATTCGATTTTCGACAGCAGTCGAATTAGTTGATCGAACGAATTTTCATTTGGTATTATGGCACACATTCGATAAAAAAGTACTATTGTGATTTAGTTTATTCACAGTAGTACATTTTCTATTAGCTGTCACTTTAAATAAAAAATTTTTGTTTACAAATTTAAAAAATAAAACTTATATTAATCATGACTACGACGGAATTATGGTACGATGATTCATCTGATGAAGATAAACGCTTACTTTAAAAATTCCTTTTTCCAACAAAGGATTTTGTTCCATAAGGGTAACAAGCTTTTCCAACTGCCGCTTAAGGCCGGTATTCACTATCCTATTTAGTCGCACGGTATGTCAAAAAAATCGTGTGTGCTCATAATGTATGACAGTGTGGCTTAAAAATGAATTGAGTGACAGATTTTTTTGACAGTCGGTCCGACTTGCAAATATTTATGAAAATTTTCATAAAATGAAAGATTCTATGCGATCAGAGTTGCATATCCTTGTAAAGTAGCTGAGTCATTTGAGTTTGCATCTTTTTTGTGGGATAGTGTGGCATCGACCGCAGATTTTGCAGACATTTTTTTAAGTCGGATATAATTCCGTCAGATTTTCGTGTAAATGAATCGTACGATTATGTAGGATAGTGAATACCGGCCTTTACTACTGTCGACTTTAGACTTGCATAAAATAACCAAAAATAATTAAGAATGTTGAATTTGAGCACCAAAACTAATAAATTAACAAAAACTTAAATTTTCAACAATTTTTATTTAAATTATTTACACCGTCGAAAGCAAATTTGTTTTCGTTGAAAAATTCGATGCACAACGAAATTTTCGACAGTGCTGCCTACTCGTAATACCAAATTAACATTCGATAGTCGATGTTCGATAGCCAGCGAAAATCGTTTATCGAATGTAACTCATAATAGGGGCCTATATTGTCGAAAATAAATAGGCGTCTGACAGGACAAAACTCAAACTTGTCCCACACTGTTTCTGGATAGTTTTCTCGCCGGTACAGTAACATGAGGTCATGGTAAAAAATGATCAACCCAATTATGAATTAAAAATCACCGGGGTGTTTTTTCCCTTCTCTAGTGACACATTCTGAACGCATTTCCTCGAAATTTGTTGATCTATATTGTGATTATCGAGCCTGTTTCTAGCAGTTAATACCTCACTTAACACACTTAACACAGATTTATTTAGATTTTAAAGTAATTTTCTTTACAAAAAAAAGGTCAGCACCAACAATTTAAGCAGAAAGGTCATGGGTCAATTTGTTAATATTAAGGTTTAAAAGACATTTTTGGGAATTATTTACAATTCTTAGTTGGTTTTTATAATCTTTAAGAAGTTTCAAATAAATAGAACAGAGAAACTCAAACAAATCGGGCAAATAAAAACCAGTTAACTGAAAAAGTCAAAGGTTAAGATTAACTGTCTATGCCAGTATATCTAACGTTGTCGTTCACATGGAAATTAATGTAGAAACCCTAAAAAATTGATCTTAAACGCTTTCGTTTAGGACGCTTAATACCAGTAATTTTGCGCTTTCCCTACAAGCCGGGTATCTTGGGAACTCCCAGTCTTAAGAAAAATAACAAAGCAATTTTATTATTAAAAAAGGAACATTTTCTAAATAAGATTAGTTAATACAGTGAGTGTATTGTATTATATTAAACACCGTGATGTACGCTATCCTCGTTGAGACTATTTATAATGTCGGATAGCCAAGTCGCTCTTAGAACACTATCGTCTTTGGAGGTAAAGTCTAGGTTAGTCTCTGAACGATATAAGAAAACACAATGTTTTGAATTTGTATTGGGTACCAGGCCATGAGGGTCATGTGGGCAACGAAATGGCTGACTGATTGGAAAACAGGGTCGCTAGCCGTCCATTTATAGGTCCTGAGCCTTTCTGCAGCGTCACTGTCGGTAACAAGAAGCGACGATCCACAAATGGTCCGAACGTAAATTCTTTCACACATGGACGTCCACTACTGGGTTAAGACAGTCCAAGAGATTTGTGACACTGTACCGTGGCAAGGCAGGTAAGCTCGTTCTGCTTTTGAAGGTGTAAAGAAAGAAGGCTACTTGCTGGCGTATTTGCGGGGTACTGTGGTTTAAGATACCACCAGTTTATAAAGGGTTATGCATGTACCAGGAAATGCAGATTTTTTGAGGTTGATTACGCGGAAATCTTTCGGCAGGCAAAGGATGAGCCAACTGAAATTTATGATCCTTCACCAGGCGGGTAATAGGCTTTATACGTAGCCCGAACCAGACATGGTGAGATACAAAGGCTGCACAAAAGATCCTCTGGATCGTGGTGTTTATGCCCTTCTACATATCTGTCTATCTAAACACAGTATTTTGCGCTTTGCATTATTTTTTATTATTTTTTTAAAATTTATTTGCACATTTTCAAAAGAAAAATTGTTCGATTGCACAAACAGTGTTGAAAGAAAAACTTGCATAAGTTCTCTGAAATAATGACTATAAACTATTTCAATTGTATCAAAAGTGCCAGTTACATTCAAAGTTTGATTAGCAATTCTTAAATTAAAATTTTGTAGGAATAATTTTTGTACAATTCTTTTTATTGACTCAAGTTTTAAAGCATAGGCAGCCAATTCATAGCAAAATTGTGCTTATACCACTTCACACATCTTCTAATGCTCTGTCATTTATTCGTCAATGAGACAGCGATTCTTACCCAACAAACATTTTCAATTCATAATGATATGTGACGCGTAAAATAGAAAGGGACCTAAGAAGGGTAAAAACTATTTAAAATAATTTTAAAGATTTAAATACGTGTATCTTTGGTGTACCATCACTGAGCGTGTTGGTATTGGTCTCATTTGAAAGCGACACATCTCATGACGTCAGGAACGTGTTGAGATGTTGTCCACATCAAAAAAAAAAGTGAAAATTGATTTTTTTTTACCCTTAGGTCCCTTTCTCTATGCGCCGTCACATATACGAAATATATTTCATGATTCATAACGCATTTTTATGTTATCCAATATTTTTTATAGTTATATGTATGACTAATTTTGAAATGGTATCGAAAATACTTCGAATATTTGGATAAATTCCATATTATATCCTGAACTTAGAAAATGTTCTTTACCCCTTTCAGACCGTGATTTATCGATTGTGCGGGTGGATTTCGGTCTCAATATAATCGCTTCTATTTGACCAATATCAAAAAAGACCGGGATGCATCGATTGCGCTGATTCTTTTTTATGTTTGTGTCTCACATTAATCCGCTGTTGGCTTTACCGTTCCTTGAATCGTTAAAAAATATTGAAGTAGGCATATTTTAACTGAACAAAATGGTAAATTTTAATAATTCAAGCCAATTGATGACATTTTATGCAATAAAAATTATTTTTGGCTAAAAATTTTAACAAGATGCATCAATTGTTTATATCCTTGAAGGATATAAAAATGGTAAAAACTAAACATTGATTATATTTTCATACGATATAGAGACCATATATTCCAAAAATTATGACAAAATTCCCAGTAGTTTAGCGTCAGGTCTGAAAGGGTTAACATGCTTATCGTTTTTTCCCCCTCTACTAATCTACTAATCTCTGTGAGCAAATACTTTCTAATCTAAAATTCCTATTTAAACGCAATAAGTTAAATTCGACTGTTGGTGGCTTATTTGACGGGCCACCACACGGTCAAGCACCGCCTGTTTCGGATGGGCCTGGCAGAGGACCAGGAATGTAGACTATGCCGTGAGGAGGACGAGACCACAAGGCACCTACTGTGTGAATTCCCGGCGCTGGCGTGGGCCAGAAGGAGACATTTGGGGCACGGTACGATGGGCGCGTCCCGAGTCGGTGCAATACCGGCAAAAGACCTTCTTGGGTTTCTCTGGGAGGCAGAGGGTCTTTTGGCCAACTAAAGAGGGGTGGGTACAATAGACCTGGTTTGGTCGCGCTACCGTCTCCGTTGGGAGAAATCTCCCCGCTCTCTCAAAAAAAAAAAAGTTAAATTTCTCACATTGTCAGCTTGTTATTTAAATATCTGTAAAGTTTGACCTTTTAAAGCATATTGGGGCCTTAAAAACCTCAAACATAGTTCGGACATATATCATATTTTAATTGTTTATTCAAAAATAAATATAAAAAAATCTGTTGTGCATAATTTTAAAAACACTTTAAAGTTTTTTCTTCAAGTGTAACTTACGTTTACTACTTGCTTTTGATAAAAAGAGGAAGAAAGAAGGGAAGAGCGAGCGAAGAACAGCCTTAACCGCACTAATAAAATGTTGGTATTTCGTTGATTTATATAAAACGCCAACAACATTTAAAGCAAAAAATTTTCAGTAACATTTTTAGTATACACCAGTATTCGTAATAGTATTGATAAGTTATAGAGGGTAAAGTTCTTTCCCATTATACGGATTTCAGTGTTTTGTAACAGGATATTAAATTTTGTTTTTTTTTTTCTTGCAAGTACGACTGGTATTAATTCGGCTTTTTTTCTTACTACTCAGCACATGTCGATGTCGCTTTCGGTTGGCGGCTAAATTGAACTACGGACGGACGGACGGACTGACTGAGTAAGTTATTGGCTGCTGAAATGTGCCTGGCTGGTTGTGTGTTTGTTTGTTGAATGAATAACAAAAAAAAAAGGTTGATTAGTTGCATGAACGGTTTAGTTGGTTGTTTTGTGGTTTTTATAAATTTTTGACTGATGGTTTAGTTGCATGTGGCATTGCCAGTCAGTCACCCAGCCAGCCAACAAATAAATAAATACCTTCTTTTTGTTATTTTGCTTTATAAATTTTTTATATTTGAGGCTTTAGAAATATTGTGACTTAACAAGTCTCAGTATTTGTGTTGTACAATTTTAATTACATTTTAATGTTGCATAAATTGAGGTGTATACTTGAGGTGAAAGGAGTTTTGTTTTTGTTGGTTTAAGGGCTTAACAGATAAAATACATTTCAAGGAGCTTTAAAATATTTATGGAATTTTAAATTTAATTTGACTATGATGGCAGAGCAAGTTTTATAGTTAAGGTACACAAACTTAACTTTTTTAGATGTTTATACTTTTTAAATAATTAAAAAGATTTGATAGATCGTAATGTTTATAAAATCTAATGGACTTTGATCTATTAAAAACTTTATTAAATGAGCTGTCATATTTAAACTATTTTAAAAATGTTTTAAGCACAAAAGGAAAAAAAAAATAAGTTAATATGTATATAAATTGATATATTAATAGTCAAGTGGATTTCTTTGGATCCCTTTTACGCCTAAACTATATACATATTGTATTTTAACAATATATATATCATTCGAAAGATATTAGATTCTGTTAATGTAAATTTTGTTAAAATCGGTTCAGTATTTTACGAGTTATATGCGTTAGAAAGTGGTACTAATACATGGAAACAATTCACATACGTGTGAGCAAAAACAATGTAAACATATAACAGAAGCAGTATGCTTTGTTTTTGTGTTTACATAGTAAAAAGAACAACAACATGCCGAGTTCTCTGCTATGCATTAAATTGGAGAACAGTAGAGATTAAGAAATAAAAAAGAGAAAGACAATTTTAAATATTTTGTTTTCTTTTTGGGAGAGTTGTTGTTTTTATGTGTTACCGTTGATTTCTTAAATTTTTGCGCTTATGAATAATTTTAATGTAATTGTTACATTATTAATATGGTTACATTGTAAAAAATGTGTTTATTGCATTTTTTTTTTTAAATAAAGTGCGATCTTCTGATGGGCTGCGATTTTATATAACAGACACTACCGATCATGGTCATTTGTTATATGATAATCATGTATTTACAAAACATATATATATAGAGAGGTTATACCAAAATAATTCATCAACGAAATAAGTATAAATGGAAAATATATAAAAGGCTTTGTTATAAACATTGAGATTAGGGAACTTATGTTATATATACATTTTTAGAAAAATTGTCACTAAATTTCATATGCCTAAAAGAAATATGTCTAATAAAATTAAAAATTGTTCTGCTCTACTGAGAATTATTACATTTTGAGTTACTACTCTGTTTATAATCAAGTGCGATATGTTTTTTAACATTAAATAAATATATTTCTACATATGTATATACATATTTAATAAAGTTTTAGATTAAATAAATATCAGAAATAACGGTACAAATAAGTTATTTCTAGATTGCAGTCGATTGTGTCGACTGCTGGCCCATACTAGTATAAATTGATTTGGCTCCCCAGCCATATAAATATTAAATAAAATAAAAAATAAAAATAAAATAATTATCCATGGTCATAATTAAAGTAGTCAATAAGCTTTTTCTTGATGAATCCGTTTCACAAAAGATCGATCAAATACTGAAAGATGAATTAATGAAAGAAAATTCATTTACAAGTAAAGCTGGTCGACCCTTTTTTATTATCTTGTAGAAAAGAAGTAAAATACGTAGATTAAGATAGTTTCGAAAGCTACATTTCAAAAATACAGGAGTAAGCACAGAAGTACGTTCATGTTCCCAAACGTTCACATTAAATACATAACGAACCACTTTTCTAATCACTGACTCAATAATGCTCGAACCATTAGCAGAATATACTTCAAGACAATAGTTAATTCGAGACATGATAAGTGAAAAGGCACGCCTATTTCTCACATGTCTAGGTGTATATGCTCTTAATGAATAAAGCCTTCTCAAAATAAGACAAGTTTTCTTAAGGCTAGATTACACTATTATACTTTGTATTAATACATGTCAAAAACTCAAGTAATATGACAAAGTGTGATAGTGTGAATGCAATGTGTCACAAGTATTACGAAAAAAGTTTGACATCCCATACGACTTAATCGTTTTTTGAAAAATTTCTAAACGCTAATACTTTTCATTGGATCAGGGTTGCATTTTAACAAAAGCATGTTCATGTGTGATAGTGTGACTACAAACTGTAATGTTACATTAGATTTTTTGACAGTCACAACAAAACTCATTAGATTTCCATCTCACAAAGTATTATGGAATACGTATGAAATGTGTGATAGTGTAAACTAGCCTTTAGCAATAAAGTTAATGTGTTCATTAAAATTTAGTTTGGAATCAAAAATAACACCCAGACATTTGAGAGAATCAACAAACACTATTGCCTGTCCATTGATAAATATCCTGAAAGAGGAGACACTACGATTAGATAACTGAAAACTCAGGGCCTTAGTCTTAGTCGGATTTATCTCAAGATCATTTACGTACATCCAATTAGACACAGAAGAAAGGTGATCATTCAAATTCATCTCCAATTTAGATATGTCCCTAGGATCACTATAGAACAATAAGAATATATCATAAGCAAAAACAAAAGGCTGACAAATATCATTCCCCAGTAATGAAACAGTCATTCACATAGGTAAGAAAAAATATTGGACCCAGTACAGAGCCCTGAGGTACCCCAGAGGTGACATGACTAGTACCGAATTCAAAGAAACGTACTGATAGCGATCAGATAATTAAGAGAATACTAACTTACATGTCATTTTCGAGAATTTAAAACCAGTGGTGGGGAACTCATCTTCTATGATCTCATCGCTTTTAGGTGTAAATCAAAGCGAATTCACTACAGGTGGCAGCGAAAAGCCGGTTGACTTTAACAGTTTAAACCAATTTGTCTTGGTTTTACAATTTTTACTTAGAATTTGTTGACATTTCGAGCCATATGCACTAACTGTCTTATGCAAAAAAAGTTAAAGTTCACATTAGTTAACCAAAACATGTAACCCATACACTTTTGCTGGGCTTAATGTATTGCTTAACTAATCTGAACTTTAACTTTTTTTTGCATAAAGGTTCGAAAATTAAATTCTATATACTGTTATTTAGTGTTCGGTTCGGTAGATATGTTGAAAACACAAACGCTTATAGTGTTTGGATAGTAAATCAATATAAAAATGTTTATCTGCTTGTGATCTTCGAACACAAAAATAAAACTGTACGTATCCAACTCAACAAAAAGATGAGAACATTTCATTGCGTTCTGTTTTTTTTTTAACCCCAAACTTCGTTGTGTTTGGTACAGCACATTAATATTCGTGCGTTTCAGTTGTGCTAAGCACCATTTTGGCTGGTAAAGAAGACACTGCACGCATCCGGGAGTCTGAATGACCTTTTCACGTCAGTATCCGCAATATAAACACCGGCACCAGTGCCAGGTTCTGGTGGTAACCAGTTTTTTTTTTTTTTTTTTTGAGTTCGCCACATAGAAAAATACGTTTTTAAAATTTAAAATTCGTTGCCTAGTGTTATTAAAAATAAGTAAAAACATATTAATTACCTAAAATTTAAGCAATTTTTTTAGTATTATTTTTTTCAAACTGTTTTAGAAATCGATCAAATCCCATTTACTGAAACTGAATTTCTACTGGAAATCACTAAAATAAATTACAATTCCATTGAAAAGTTAAACAAAAATATGTTTTTTATGCAATTACAAAATATTTACAATTTTTTTTTTTTTGTTGTTAAAATTTTTTCTAAACAACAAATGATTTTACAAAATTTTGCGTTATATAAATTAATTATTAGTTTTGAGATCTACTTTTGCTGTATTTAATAGTTGGAAAATGATTGTTATAATTTTAAATATTGTAATAAAAATTTTTTTAAACAGTTGCAATATACTTTTTTGAAATTTTGAACAAAAAACTTGAAAATAAAAAAACAATATGGAAAACAACTTAAATACAGGGTGTTGAATAAGGATGGTGTGGTTATTTTGAAATTTACAAAAATCTACGAATTCATAAAACTGTTTATGAAAATTCCCCCTGATTTTTAAATCCAATTATGAAGAAAAATTCCTCGGGAGTTTTTATTTCCTTCTCCCAATTTCAATTATAGAAATGGGACTTATTTTGCCAGTCGTGGTCGAATAATTTTTCGATTCGAAAGTTATTTTATTTCTAATTTTTCAGTCGGCAATGAGCGATTGGAAATTATTTTTCCAGTGTTGTGAAAACTCAAATTAATGCTTTCCACCACTGAAAAAATATTTTACGTTTCGTTCAGTATCGACTGAAAGAATTATAAATAAAATTGCTTTCGAAACAAAAAAAGAATTCAATCACGCATGCCAGAATAATCCAACAGGTTTTATGTTTTTGATTCACAAAAAAATTTTCATTACAAAAATTGTTTTTAGCATCGGTTTTTTAAAATACCTATAATTTCCAAAAAAAATTTGAAATTTTCCAAAAGGAATTTATAAACATTTTTTTTATTTAAGTTGGTTTTTTATTCGACCTTTTCTTAACAGGATCTCAAAGAATTAAATGTTCAAGCTCCAGGTCATAAGTTTTTAAGTGTTTTTTATTTTTTTTTTATTTCATTAAGAACTTAGGAACTTTTTATTTGACACGATAACAAATTTAAAGATAATTTCGCGGTTTTAAAACTTTTTTGTGAATATCTTCCTCCAAATGAGACACCCGTTATTAATGTTTTTAATCTATATTTTGTTAAAACTGTTCTACATGATAAAAGAAAATAATTAATTTTAATTGCCTGCACACGTTTTGCAATGAAACGTTTTAATGAATTTAACAGATTATTGCGACAAATGCATAAAAATAATAAAACTACACAGCCAAAATTAGATCAATTGAACTGAACTAAAGAAGCCCAAAGGTGTCAAGTCACATGAACTAGGCGACGAATCCACAGGTCCATTTATTGAGATAATTCGGTCACCAAACATTTGGCTCAACAAAGAGATGGTCTCACATGCTGTATGTTATGTTGCGCCGTCTTGTTGGAATCATTTCTCCTCCAAATGATTTGCCATGACATGAGGAATAAAAAAATTCCGAATCGTTTGCCTGTAGCGTTCGCCATTCACGGTAATGTTGGCACCGGTTTCAGATTTTAAGACAAATGGGCCGATGATGCATTCGGTATGTAATCCGCATCAAACAGTGATTTTTTTCTGAATATATTGGAGCCTCGAGAGTCTCATGAGGATTGTGCTCTTTCCAAAAACGACAATTCTGCTTGTTTACATAAGCCAGAAATCAGCCTCATCACTGAACATGATTTGACGACAAAAATCTGGTTCAACTTCCAGTTGATTAGCAGCGCATTCACCGAATGCATGACGCAATTGATGGTCCGCTGATGTTTTGACAAGTGTCTTCGTTTTTGACCCCATGACACTTTTCATCATTGTAATGTCAGCCTTAACATCAATTGCCCAAATTTTCATCAGGGTCAAATATTGAAAAAAAAAAAAAACGCCATGAGAGGGTTGACACCTCGGCATCACAGAAATGACGAATCTGAGTTATTTTTATAAAACAAGTCATCAGTACGATGACTCAGTAACATCGATGAAACGACTCATTAGGATTAATTTAATGACACTTTGTCATTGGGATTGACTTGAGTCAAAGTGGGAGAATATTATTATTTACTTATCCGTTATATATATTTGTTTCACCTCTGTTGTATTCCGCCCTTTGCTTACAGAAGAACTCTCAATTATAAGACACCAGCAGCATGCTCGATATGGTTTTCGTAATCATACTACTTAGAAAATTTTAGGTATTTAACTAAATAATTTAAAAAAAATAGAATATGGGAATTTTTGCTGCTTACTTTAGTTTTTAAACATGAAAATAATGTTAATAGCACACAAAATATGGCATCGAATATATGTCACTGTAGTCATAGCACAGATGAGGCATACAATATGACAAAATATAATAATGACGTTCGTCATTGGATTGATGTCCCTTTTCGCCTTATTGATGCCATTTGTAATAACATTGATGTCACAATTCTGATATTAGGGAGTGATCAATATGAAGATGCATTTTTCTTGAGTGTACGGATGTGGGCCAATATCTTTGCTTAAAATTTTCCAAGCAACTGGCGAGCATAGACCGAGTTGCTGAGAACGGCATCGGATCTATAATTTCGAGTCCTCTGTCACACTCACGTCTACAGCGGCAATGGCTTCTTCTATACGTATGGTACAGCGATGAATATTTTCCAAAAGAGTAAATATGGTCCCGCATCGAGCCATAAATATATTTTTTCTATTAATTTGGGTAACAAAGCGCGAATTTTGGAAATAAATTTCCATGATTTGTAAACGTTGTTCTGGTGCATGATATCAAGAAAACAAGAGAGTGCATTCAGCTTTTAAAAATGAAATGTTTCTGCGCATCTACGTCACATCAGCTTACAAGTACAGGTAAAATGTAGAAACACAAATAAACGAACATGTGTTTAATGTGCTGATGTGACGTCATATTCTACAGTTGAATTTTGTAAATAATAAAAAGCATACGCAATGCGTAATCTATGTTTATATTATTCTTGGTTCTGGTGTTAGTTCTTGCAAAGTGTAGGTTCTGAAAAAAAAGTCAAACACATTATTTCATTAGCCCATTTGATCCCACTGTATTCGCTTGAGTATAAAAAAATACGCAACTTCATGACTCCAAAACTCTAAAAAATCTCTTTACTTTTTATTAGTTTTTGCTTCTAAATATTAATTAAGAGTGTAAACAATAAATATGTATTAAAAGTGAACAAAAAACGTGTAACGGTAAACTATCATTCTCCTCTTCAAAAACATTGTTTATAGTTTTTTCAATATTCTTTACCTATCATTACATTTTGGATATATAACGTTGCACTTTGCGTAGAAAAAGACTGCTTTAAAACAATTTTATACCCAATCACACACAAATATTAATACATAATAATAAATTGATCTTTTAATCTTATATATAACTAAGAAATTCTTTAAATCTGAATAAAAATAGTTTTAAATAAAATTTAAAAATTTTTTTATTATGCACCCCCATTGTACTCGCACGAGTACAGCCCAAAAAACACCTTTTCAAAATAGTATTTTTTAGTGTTGTTAATGTAGTGCTTTAACTGATATCCAATAAGACAGTTTTTAATGAAAAACATAAGTATTTCTGATTTTAAAGATGTTTGGGATCTAATGGGTTAGTATGTCAGTTTAGCGCTGAAGAGTTTTTGTGAAAAATAAAGTAAACATAATTTATTTTAAAAGTATTAAAAAAATTTATTGGAAAATGAAATAAAAAAATGTTTTTTGGTAACAATAAAAATTGGTTTACTCGTCGAGTACAATGGGATAATGTATGTAAAATGTTTAAATAATTTTAAGTTATCTGCAATGGATATTCAAATGTGTTATGGTAAAAAATTTGAAAACATTTGAGCAGTTTTTAATTATGCTAGAAGTAGTGATCGTGAAAATTTTGATTTTGATTCCTCCTTATGTTGACCAAGAAACAGATTAGGATGAAATTGATGAAGGAAATTTATTACGGAATGATTTGCCAAACGACCTTCCAGGGGAATTAGAATTGCTTGCAGAAAGCGACAGTGAAGAAGATATTCCACTCGCTGATTTAAGAAAATCGATATTAGTGCCATCGGCAATAAAGTGGAGGAAAAGAGCCATAAACATGGATATGCCCAGTACTAGATTTTTTTAATCTTTTAAAAATAACATGACCGCCTCACTAGAAGGAAAATCTCCAATTGAAGTATTTGAAATAATTTTTGATAATGATGTTGTGCAGCTAATAGTTGGTCATATGGTGAAACACAACACACCATGCACAGATTAAACTTAACTTCGTAAGAGCTAAAAGTGTTTATTGGAATTATCCTCTTCAGCGGTTATCATTCATTAACGGAGGAACGTATGTATTGCCAGTTGGACGAGGAAACGCATATTCCACTTAATGCTTACATTATGTCACGTAATCATTTTCAAGAAATAAAACGTTATACACATCTTGCCGACAACTCGGAACTCGATTTGAGTGATAGAGTGGCGAAAATCAGCCCATTATCAAAAATGTTATAAAAGTTTTGTGATTTTGGATACATACACCAAAGCCACTCGGCCAAACAATTTATTAGAGGAAAACCTGTTAGGTTTGGTTTAAAAAATTGGATGCGTACCAGTAGCTGCGCCTATCTGTATCAGTTTGACACTTACCATTACGTTTGAGAGTTAAAGTAGAACCAAGGCGCACAACTACAACGTCAATTGCAACATCGGCAGGCAATCACCACCCAAAACGCATTTCCAATCAAATAAAATGCAAAGTTTGTCACAGTAGAATTCAGAGGATTTGCGAGCTTTGGAACGTTGCACTTTGCGTAGAAAAAGTCTGCTTTAAAACAATTTTATACCCAATCACACACAAATATTAATACATAATAATAAATTGATCTTTTAATCTTATATATAACTAAGAAATTCTTTAAATCTGAATAAAAATAGTTTTAAATAAAATTAATAAAATTTTTTCATTATGCACTCCCATTGTACTCGCACGAGTACAGCCCAAAAAACACCTTTTCAAAGTAGTATTTTTTAGTGTTGTTAATGTAGTGCTTTAACTGATATCCAATAAGACAGTTTTTAATGAAAAACATAAGTATTTCTGATTTTAAAGATGTTTGGGATCTAATGGGTTAGTATGTCAGATTGTTTTACAGTGTCATCTCTGTCCGAAGTTCTATGTGTCTAAAAAATAGGTTTTTTTTCTTGATTGTAGCATTTTATGAGAACTTTTCTATTTTGGTGACTTTTTTGTTTTTATCAACTTTTTGGTTATTTGTGGGTGACATTTTTCTATTCAGTTGGCGATTTATGTTCCATTCTTGATTTTGGTCACTTTTTTGTTTTTTATCAACTTTTTGGTTATTTGTTGGTGACATTTTCCTATTCAGTTGGCGATTTATGTTCCATTCTTGAGTTTTTTGTCTTTTTTGGTTTCGCGTTTTTTTTGCCGAATGGGAAATTTTTATTCAAATTTGTTTAGTTTATTTTTTAACACATTTTTATTACACTTTAAATTGTGATAAGTTTAAAATTTTACTCACTGTTTATTGTTGTTGTTTGGTTTAAACTTTGATATTGTTACAAGTAAAACTTGAGTGTTTATAATTCTTATTCGCTTTACACTTTTATTTGTATAATATTTTAAGCTGTTCTAAAGTCTTTGGAAATAGGTTTCCTGATGATCTGACATAAGCAACCAGTGTATTTATCAAAAACAAAAATTGGCAAGTTTTCTAAAAAAAGTTTCTATTTATTGCTTTTATTTTTATATAAATATATAAATTTAATCAGATTAATCTTAATAATCTTTAAGGTTTACGTTAAATTCAGTATTACTCTGTAATAATATAATTTTTTTTCTTTTGTTATTAGATATTTTACTTATATTAATAAATAGTATATTTTTGCAATTTCTATGTACCGTCTCCAGGGCTTTTAAGTCTAGAGTATAGTTATTTATAAACCAGCAACTACAGTGTGTATAAAATTTAACAAATATCGGATTCCACAACAAAAACAAAAATAATAATCTATAAATCGTAATAAAATGTTTTTTTTTCCAACAATGTGTTTAGAAAAGTTACAATGTGAGTAATAAATAGGCACACATTCAAGAATTAAGTTTCATTTAAAACAGTTCTAAAATATGAAAAATAAGTTTTTTTTTTCTTCAAATAAACAAATAAATTTATAAAAATTGTTTGAAATGTTTTAAATATTCACTATTTTATTTAAATTTGTTTAATTTTTAAAGTGTTGTTTTATTTTCTTTAAGCACTGTACTACACTATACTCATATATTTAAGAATTTATAAATACGTATGTGCAATTTTCTTGTCTATTTAATTATTTTTTTTTTCTTCTTCTTTAGCTGGTGTTGATGCATTCCACAATCTTAGCAAATTGTTTGTAGCACCATTATACATTAAATAAGTTTCGTATTAAACAGAGTGTTTTAGCATATATTTTTAATTAATACATATAAGTTTTCATGCCTTTTACAGGGTGTTCTACTAATTAATAGCTTAGAAGCAAATCATTAAGCGTAGCTACATATATGTTTTCCCACAGAAGATCTTCTTATAATCGATTCTGCAAAACACATCGAAAGCTGTAAATTCTTTTTTAATAAAAATAGGTGTTTCTATAAAAATAAAACTTTCCATGCTTTCGATTAATATAGGTTTTAACACAAAATTTCTTAACAGCTATCAATAGGTTTTCCTATAAAAAGCCTTCAAAATTATCGATAGCTGCAGGTTTTTCTATAGAAAATCATCCGATCAATCGATAGCTTTAGGTTTTTGAAGCTGTCGATATCCATAGGTTTTTTTTAACAGAAAACTTTCTGAATATTTGTTATTTATAATTTTTCATTACAGAAAACCATTTAAGCTATCGCAGGCTATAAGATGTGTATAGAAAAATGTTTTGAACTATCGATAGATAGCGAAAACGTTCTAAATTATTGATAGCTGTAGGTTTTCCAATAGAAAACCTATCGGAGTTATCGGTAGCTTAAAGTTTGCTATAGAAAATCTTCTAAGCTATGGATAGCTACAGGAATTTTGAGCTGCCGACAGCTAAAGCTGTTTTTTAATAGAAATCTTTCCATATCTATAGGTTGCTTAGGTTTTCTTTAGAAAAGTTTTCCAGCTACCGATAGAAAACTATAGAAAACCTATTATATTATTGGAAGTTGTAGATAATTCTCCGAGCTACCGATAGCTATGAATTTTCTATAGAAAATCTTCTGATCTATGGAAAGCTTTCAGTAGCTATAATGTTTTTTTTTAATAGAAAAATTTCTGAGCTATCGACCTCTATGCGATTTCATATAGAAAAACCTCGAAGTTTTCTATAGAAAAACATTTTGAGCTATCAACAGCTATAGAAACCCTTTTAAACTACCGATATCTGTAGATTTTCTAATAAAGAAAGCGATAAGTATTTGATGGTATTGGCGATTAAAAGTTTGCTATAGAAAATTTTTGGAGCTATGGATATATATATATACATATATCGATAGATATTATTTTTTTTTAAAACAAAACTTTGTAAACTCTAGATAACTTAAGGTGTTTCTAAAGAAATCCTTCTAAGCTATCGAATGCTAACGGTTTTCTTTAAAATAATGAAAATTAAATTCAATGATTCAATAATTAATAATATCTAAATTTGGATTAAAACCATAAACAGTTCAATAAAATAACCACAATACTAATTAATATGTTTTTTATTTTTTTAACCTACTATATTAAGGCACAAGAGGCCTATATTGATACGTAGATCAAAAGACTTTCTATAGAAAATCTTCCGAGCTATTGATAGTTTTCTCGATAGGTTTTATGAGCTTAATTGCTGTCAGTTTTCTATAAAAAATCTTCTGAGCTTGAGACTGATACATCATCGCACAGCCTAAACGCTTAAAGTTAAAATATTAGTTTTTGCACCGGAGGTTGATCTCTCGCCAAATCCATTCACTAGGGCGGGATTTTTAGAAATTAAAATGTTTAGGGGGTCAAAAGCCAAAATGTGTTAATTCGCTTATCTCAATTTCCTAAACTAAAAGAGATACAAAAAAAAAAATAGTACCTATCGTGGTTCTTAAAAAAGACCGAAAAGGCGTCTGGTACTTTTTTGAAATTCGGCTCTTTTGGGGAATAAAAGGGTAAAACCTGTATTTTGGAACTTTTTTATTACCCCATTTCTCTTTTGCACCAATAAACATAGAAATTAATATTATATTACATTCGTGACTTATGAATCCAAAAAAAAAAAAATATAAGTTTGGTACTTTTTCGAATTTTGATAGGTACTTTTTTTAAGTATCAAATTATGGGATCCAATTATAAAATTGAAATTTTTGATACTTCAATGGGCAGAAAAAAAAGTATAAAAAGTAGGAAACACAGGAAATTTTATTCTGTCTTTTACTTCTCCGTTCCGTGGTACTTTTTAGGATTTCTTTAATATGGAGCATAGAAACATAAAATTAAAGGAGAACCTAAAAGAAGAAAAATATTGGGTTTTTTTTTTTTTTTTTTTTTTTTTTTTTTTTGTTAAAACTTAAACACATAAACATTGAGATATAAATACGTCCTCGAAAGAAAGGTAGACGCAAAAGAAGTAGCGGAGTAAGCCATCTGAGCTCTTGAGCTATTTATTTACGAATTTCAAGGGACTTGATAAAAAATATACTCTTTTCCATCACTTATTATTTTCCGAAATTACTAATATCTTTCACACATCCCTGCCTCTATATAATGCTCTTTTTACTTCTATTCTGTACTTTCCAGTTACTTCTCCAACTGTCTTATACTCTCCAGGGTATTGTTTGTTTAATTCAGAGAAAAAAAAATTGAAATTGCAAAAATTATACTCACTCGAATGGAAACGTTCGTTTTTTTTTTTTTTTTTTTTTTTTTTTTTTTTTTTTTTTGTTATCTTCTTTAAGTCATGTTCAAGTTGTTCATTCTTTATTTATTCATCGTATGAATTTCATGAATATGAATGAAAATAGTGTGATATTATGTGAGTGTATGTATGTATGTTCACACTACACAAAGTGTTAATAACCTTTTTTTTCACTTATTCATTGTTTTTCTTTTCGACAAACAAAAGCAAAAAAAATGCTGTAGAAATTGTAATATAATTATTTACAATAATTAAAACTAGAAAAAAAAAAGAAAATAGAAAAATATAAGCCAGTGAATTAAAACACATACCCAGTAAACATGTCCCAACATGTCTGATGTCAGACAAAGTCTGCAGCTTAAGCAGAAATGTAACCAAAGTAGTCTGGTAAGTCTGCAAAACTTATCATATTTGTTTAAGAAATTTCGCTTTTTTCTCTAATTTACAATCAGAGTTCTATCTGACAATTCTGCGCTCACTAGTAGAAAGCACCTGATTAACAATTTCGAACGTTAACGTTTCTATAAAAAGCACTCAGTTTCTAAAATATTTTCCATACGAACGTTCGAAATTGTTGAACAGGCAGTAAAATTTTTGTCTATTAAAAATAGAATGTAACCTAAATTTTTTTTAAGCTTAAGATTAGACTAGAACTGGACCTACTCTCTTTTTAATATACATTTAGGATTTACCCATATGCGACAAGCTGACCATTTCCAAATTTGCGAATGATACAGCTGCACTGATAGAAAACGCGTCATTACGTTGATGTATTTTGACATCAGTAATACGACAAGTGTCTTCGTTTTTGACCCCATGCCTTGGCCAAATTGTCATCAGGGGCAACAGTTTAAATTATGTCATCAGTGGGATGACACATTGGCATCACAGAAATGACGAATCAGAGTCGGTTTTATAAAGCATATCATCAGTCCAATGACAAACTGTCATCAAATTGAGTCATTGTAGTTCACCCTGAGTCACATTGAGAGAATATCATTATTTACTTACCCGTTATACATGTTTGTTTCACTTTTGGTGTATTCCGCCCTTTGTTAACAGAAGAACTCCTAATTATAAGACACCAGCAGCATGCCCGATATGGTTTTCGTAACAGTTGTTCTTTAAAAATTTTATGTATTTAGATAAATAATTAAAAAACTAGATTTAAATCAATAATTGAAAAAAATGGAATATGGGAATTTTTGCTTCAAATTTAACTTTTTAAAAATTAAAATAATGTTTATAATATATAATGTCATCGCACTGATAACAAACAGTTTGTCATCGCATTGATGACAGTTTTTTATCGCACTAACGACAGTTTGTTTATACTGATGTCAAAATACATCAGCATTATGACGCCTTTTGTACCAGTGAACACAAAATGTGGCATCGAGTTGATGCCAATGTAGTCATAGCGTAGATGACTCATAAAATATGACAAAATTTTACGATGACGTTCGTCATTGTATTGATGCCACTTTTTGTCTCATTGATACCATTAATAATAATAACATTGATGACACAATTCTGCTGTTAGGGCATCATCAATATGAAGATGCATTTTTCTATGAGTGTATTCTAAGTTCGCATGTGAAAACGCAAGTGGTTCTCATTTCTACTTGACTATCTGAGTCAGATAGTCAAGTGGAAACTTGGTTGCAAAATTGGCGAATTCACGTAAGCGAGTTAAAGAGTAAACACGTTTACACTCAGGAGAGAAGATCGTGATTAATAATATAACAATACCGTAGTGAGATTTTGTTACATATCTTGATAAACATTTGGATAGACGACTGTCGTGGCGTCGACATATGGAAACCAAGAGACTTCCCTTGAAGTCACCGGTCTCTGGACTTTACTGGTTAATTAGTGACAATTCTAAACTTAGCCAGGGCTATAAAGTCATCCTGTTTGAACCGTTTAGAAATCAATTTGGCCATAGGGTATCCAATTTTGGGAACTGGCTAGAAATTGCAGTATTGAGCTTATACAGCGGGCACAATCGAAAATTCTTAAAGCCATGACTGGGGCGCCGCGGTATATAAGAAATAAGAGCATAAATAGTTAATTTGAGTTTTACTGGTGAATGACGAGTTTCGCAAAGTTCATGAAGAATAATAAATTTTAATTAATTTCATGTTGTAAAATTCCTTTCTTCATAAAAATAATTTAATGAAATTTTAATTCAATGAACTTAAGTCTGATTAAAATATCCAAATTTGGATTAAAAACCATTAACAGTTCAATAAATTAACCACAATACTAATTATTGTTAACAGCTAAGGCACGAGCTATATGATTACATTTGTCCTTCCAGTTGTGCTAAAAAATGTCAACAAGAAAAAAGAAAGACAAAAACATGAAAAACAAAAAATGTACTTTGGATTTCAAGAAGAATTCTTGACAAAAAGTACGAAAAAAAAGAAGTAGGGAAGAACATGTAGATCAATTAAAATAGGTAATCATACTATTTGGTTTAATGATTGATGTTTGACTACTGACGTCATTCGTCGTCAATGCCGGTGAGAGCTAAACGGCAAACCCACTGAAGAGATTGTGTGGTTGCAAGCGAAACTAGTCTGGGCAACCTGCCCGTGAAAACCTGGGTTCAATTCCCAGCTCAGTCAAGAATGAAAAATTATCAATAAATTTTAATTCATTTCATGTTTAAAATTCCCTTTTTTATAAAAATAATTTAATGAAAATTAAATTCAATGAACTTAAGCCTGATTAAAATACTAAAATTTGGATTAAAAACCATTAACAGTTCAATAAAATAACCATAATACTAATTATTCATGAAGAATATATAATTAGATTGGGAACCCCTTCTAATCCGGTAGCAAGGCACCTTTCTCAACAGCAAACACGAGCATTATTATTTTAGTTATCTCAATAGTTTAAGATCTTATAAAATAATCTTTTATACAAATAATTTGGTTTAAATGTTTACGTTTTAAGCGTTTATTTTCTTTAGTTTTGATAAAAGTTGACTTTAAAAAACTGCTTTCATTTCTCGTAGATGTTGGAGAAATCAAAAGCAGCCCATGAAACAGAATGTTTGTATGAAAATATATTTTCTACGCACACACCTTTTGTATCTAAGACGAAACAAATAATTAAAAACACAAAAAAATATTTTATAATAGTACAAAAAATTAAAAATTTTGTAACAACGGTAAATCGGTTAATCGACTGAAATTAACCGGTTTAATCGTTAATTGGTAAAACGCAATTTTAAATTAACCAGTCAGTAAATCGGGTAGTAATTAATCGGTTAACCAATTAACGATTAACCGAATGAATACGCTAGTAATTATATATTTAAGTATTCTACCCGAAGAGAGAGTTCTACCCGAAACAGCTAAAAAGTTTTTCGAATTTTTCCAAACAACGTTTCGGAACGTTTTCAGTCAGACATAAGATGCGAAATCGACAACATGTACAGACTGTTGGTTCGAATTCTACCAAAAAAAATGGCATAAAATGTTTGCGGGGTACTCTTAATGAGTAACATTATTATGTTTGTAACACTTGTCTTTGTGTGTGTGCAACATGCAAATTATCATGAGGGTATAATAGATTTTAGCTTTCGTAGAAATTTATTAACTCAGTTGCAAAATTTACAAAAAAAAAAAAAATATATATATATATATATAGAAAAAACACCATTAAACAGCCACTTTAATCTTAAATTGAAAACGAATTTAAGCTAACAAAAAAATAGTGATAGGAAAAACTGAGCGAAAAGTGGTGGAAGAAAACAGAGGTGGCATGAAGAATTTAATTTGTAATCTAGAGATTACATCAAATTAATACCCAATGAGATGATGAATTTGTTTTTAATTTAAGAGGTGTAAAAAAGTATTTTAATTAAGCAGTGCAAAAGGTGACAAATGACAACGACTTAATGAACACAAAACTAAAGTTTAATGAACTTTTATTAATGATAATGAACAGTGGTCAATTAAAATAAACAGCTTATGGATTTTTTTAATTTTAAATAGGGATTATGGTTAATGTTACTGTTAAAAGAAATTGCTAATGAATTGTTTTAATTTTTTTTTTCAAATATGTAAATATTAAAGGCCTAAATTATGAAAAATAAAACAGGTTTTTAAAAGCGGACTATCTCTGAAAAGCAATAAAAAAACCCTTGCACGAGCTGTTCGGAACTTTTTGTACGTGACAATTTTCAACACTTACGGCAAAGACCGCAATATATTTATAAAGAAGCGGCACTGACAGAGAATGTGCAAACAGTACAACAATATATAAGGAATTTACGGTTAATCTAGCTCTTACCATGAAGTAAGAGAAAGAAAACTGGAAGATGGTTATAGTGGGTGTCTTACTTAAAAAGGCCTCATTTACAACAGATAGCGTAACTTTAACCCATGGTTTAAGTCCTTAGTACTTTTTAAATGGTGTTTTTTAGACGTATAGAACTTCTGATAGGGATACTTGTAAATAAAGCTGTCATACTAAAGGTGTTATGATACTTGCTATTTTTTGTATTGGATTTTTTAGGATTGACTGAATGAAACAACAAATGCGAGAAAGAACAAGAAATACAATTAGTCAATTCACAAGGTATCCTAACATGTCATATTGTCAAAATGTCCTAATATTTCACAATGGTTTAAAAATATTGTTGTACGGCTCAGCCGCTCAGCGCTGGACTTTTCTGATTAATTACGACAGCACAATAAACACAGCATGCAACGTTCTATTTATTTAAGACACTTTTTGTTAACAAACCAACAACAATATTTTTAAACCATTGTGAAATATTAGGACATTTTGACAATATGACATGTTAGGATACCTTGTGAATTGACTAAATATGTAAACAAAACAAACAATATTGCCCACGTTTTGTTCCCACAAAAACCGTCAAAAAAGCTATAAATCGCAAAAAAAAAGTTAAAACCCGCTACTTTTGATCAAAAACTAAAAAAGTTAGCAGCAGTGCTAACATTTAATCTGGAAATGTCAATTTTAAGTTACAAATTTTTATATTTTCTTTGACAGTCTAGGATTATTTATCGATAACACACGTATATTTTTTTGACATTTCAAGATTTTTTATGGTATAATCAAACTCTTTACACTTAGTCAGTTTTCCTATGCAAATATATTTGCACTGTTCTCCAATATAGAAAAAATACAAAAAATAGCAAGTATCATAACACCTTAAAGAAGTGTGTTTGACTTTTTTCTTAGAACACTTTGGAAAATCTCCAAGCAACAACTTACCCCAGAATAACGTTTACAAGCCGTGGAAATTTATTTTCAAAATTCGCTTTCTGTTCGTCAAACATATTGAGCACTTTGCCAAGTTTACGGTGCGCATAATGGTCCATCTGAGCAGCTTATACGCCATACTATGGATTTGGTTAATATTTATCCAAATC
The DNA here is from genome assembly GCA_943735925.1 of Pollenia amentaria. NCBI lineage: Eukaryota > Metazoa > Arthropoda > Insecta > Diptera > Polleniidae > Pollenia > Pollenia amentaria. The sequence goes on along the minus strand of OX031010.1, from coordinate 171,332,969 downwards.
GAGCCTTTACCATGTGAGCAGAAGAAGCCATCGCCGCTGTAAACGTGAGTATGACAGAGGGCAAGAATTTATCTTTCCGGCGCCGTTCTCAGCAACTCAATCTCTGCCCGTCCACTACTTGGAAAATTTTGAGAGAAGATATTGGCCTGCACTCATTTAAGATCCGACTGGTGCAAGAATTAAGGAATTTGAAATCGTCCGTTCAATTGCGTCGTATGTTCGGTGAATGCACTAAAAATCAACTGGAAGTAACCCCAGATTCTTATCGTCAAAACGTCTTCAGCGATGAGGCTCATTTCTGACTTAATGGTTATGTAAAGAAAGCAGAATTGTCGTGTTTGAGAGAGAAAAATCGACATGATACTCTTGAGGCTCCATTACCTGTGTTGTCAACTCGGTGCGTTTCGCACCATTTTGGTTTCTTTTTTAAATTTGTTGTGCGAAAAATCCTTTGTTGGTTCAACACAACTTTTTGTTTCAGTGTGAGAAAAAAAATCTTTTAACAACAAAAAAAAAACACCTGTTTCGAAGCCATTTCATATAACCGTGCAAAATTTTTACTAACAATTTTACAGACCACAATAAGAACAACAAGTAAAGATGTTCATAAAACGGTCTTGTTGTTGTAGATACATACATACTTGGTATTATGTTAAGAAAAATTTTAATTTGTAATTTTAAATAAAAAAATAAATGATTTTGTTTGTTGTGCTTAATTCCCTTTTTTAATAATTGATAAAAAAAATACTGAAATTTATTGTTGGAGGATAAGCTGTTCCTATGCGCATTTCACTGGTTGCTTAGGCCAAATCATCAGAAAACGTTCTCCTAAAGTTGCATGTACACGACATGTTTTTTACATCTGAATATAAATTATGTACATATATAAATAAAAACGCATCATTAAAATATTCTAAATTGGTATATTCGAATTTAAAGAAAAAAAAATGTTTAGATGGCTGAACTTTTTTACGGCGCAAATAAAAATTTTTGTGCCGGCAGCACGCTATTTTGAAACCAAGAACTACTTTCGTTTATTCCATAGCTGCAGAGAAAAAACATAGGCAATGTCAGAAGCAAATTACATGTACGTTTGTGACCAAATGTTATTAACCTTCTCTAAAACAGCAATTTTTACAGATATTCAGAATTACATATGACTTAAAAAGTTGACAAGTCAGATGTAAAAAACATGTCGTCTACGGGCACCTTAAATAATTAAAGAAAAGCCAAAGCTATCAGCAAACAAGACTACAGAAGGAATATGAATTACCTACATACACTTGTCCTTATCCTCCAACAATACATTTCAGTATTTGAATCAATTATTAAAAAAGGGAATTAAGCACAACAAACAAAATTTTTTAATAAATAATTGTATTCCCAAAAACAACGTGGATAATAAAAAAATAAATTCTAAACTTGGTGCGTTTTTCCTTAAATGGCGCGGTTTTTTTCCATTTCCGTGCGTTTTGAAATTTCAAAGTTAACAATGCTATCCTTTACATTCCGAAAAACATTGTTTGGCGCTTTTCTATGCCTTTAAGAAAAACACCCCTTATATATATTTTTTTTTTTTTTTTAATAGAAAAAATCTTTCTTTTCTTCCCTTATTTCACACTTAATCATTGAACGAAAAATTGTAAACACCAAAGTTTTTTTTTTGCTTCTTAAATATCGAATTTCCTGCCAACAAGGCATCATTTGCAGGAGGTTTTGCTTTACTACTTTCAGTTAGAAAAAGATGCAGTTGAAAAACATCGATTACTCCCGGAGGAACTTATCTTAAATATTTTCAATCGATTTTGACCTGCGAGAGATATTTTGTGTTATTAAAAAATGATGAACACGAACACGAACGACAGAGACCGCTAAGGTAAGTGAAACTCAAAAAATATACAAATCATGGGAAGCCACTGCACCAGCAGTTTCAAAACGTTTTTAAGCAGCAGGATTCATCCAAATTAAGCAAGGAGATTAAGAAATTGAAGCCAAAGAGACGTTTGAAGGCAATTTGTTATATCAAAAATGCTACTTCAATGCCGTCAGAAGAAGTCATTTCTGCATTGAATCATTACATTAAGTTGTACATAACGCACAGCAAACCACCCGAATCAACGCCAAATAATCATGGCTCTAAGGTAATGCTTCGTATTTGGTGATACCGAAAAGGTTCAATCTATTAGAAGTGGCTTATAGTTAGGCCAAGAGATCACAAGAGCCTGTATCGTGCACAATTGATTCGCTTTAAGAAAGAATTGACCAAAAAAACGCCCATAATAAGCGACCGGACATGAATCTGTAAGATTCTATAAAATCGCCACATGTTACAACAGCAGTTAAGAACTATTCAAATATACAGAAAGTAAGAAAGTATAGTCGCTTAAACCCGACCATAGATAATTAACAAGAACAAAATTATGTTATGAGGTTAAGAGTTATGAAAAACGTCTTTGTGCCGAATATTATTTAGATATCTGAATTTATATGAGATCTGTTTGCCTTAAGAGTGATTTTAGGAAGGAGGTTTAACAGTTAGTCATCTCTTTGACAGTTTGTGATGCCATAGCAGCTATCGTAAGAGTTGTTGCTGCCATTTTTTATGTCAGTTCTCATATAGATATATAAGGAAGTTATGACATTAAATGCTATTTTCTGGAGTGGTATTTGTATGGGAGTTCTGGACAAATATCGATTCATATTATCCTACCAATTTAATTTTGTAGGATAAATTATCGTAATTCGACGAAGGCCTGTTAGTAGCAGAGAAAGTGTTCCAGCATTTAGCTCTCCTCGCTACGCGCTCTACAGTCGTCGGATTATGCCCGTCCAATTTGGCGTAGTTGTGCCCGTAGTCCCTTCTTGCCCTCCACTCGTCTGGGTAACCCTATAAAAACTTAGTGGGGCTACCCACAGCCCTACTATAGGATAATAGGTAGGATAATTTAGATTGCAATAAAAATAAGTATGGACAAAATTTAATCTTGATACCAACACAACATAAGATGGTTTATGGGCACAATGAATCTATTCCGGAAAAAAGCTTGCATGGGGACATGTAAAATTATGAATTGATTCTCGCTTTTTTCATTAGACTTGGTCCTTGGGAAAATTAGGTCCCATGTTCCAAATCGCAACAAATTATCTCCAAAATTGGGACCTGAACTTTGCACACAAGGATTAAATGGACAGCCAGCCAGCCGGACGGACGCACGGACGTCGTTAGATCGAAACAAAAAGTGATTCTAAATCGATCGATATACTAACAAAACAAGCCCATAACACCCTCTCTACTATTATGGCGAGGGTATAAATAGTGAATTTGAACAAACCTGGCCGCTTCGACTATTATTCGTTTCGATTGACGCAGAACGCGCTAACTGAAATACTCTTCTCTTTATAGCTGGGTATCGAAATTTGACTTGATTCGTTACTGATCTCAAATATTTTGACGCGACATTACACGACCCCTTTCAACAAAGTCTGCACTACATTTTTGCCCTTAACCCGACTTTACAGCTGACATCTACCAACCAAGAGTTGCGTTAGCGACTTGCGCAAGTAACTTGCCGAGTCTGAACGCGATCAATTTATACTCCAGCGCTGCCAACTGAGCCGGTATATATTTTAAAGATTTAAAAAATATTTTTAAAACCGCTAAAGTTTTTGCCATTCTTGAGTTAAATTTATCCAAAAAAGACAATTAAGATCTATTTTAACAATGTCAGAGGTCGGATTGGTGAAAATGTATTAATGTTTCTATAAGTCAACGATCTCTTTTAAAGTAAAAACTATACAAGAATATTTTAAAGCTTAAAAAGATAAAATTTTATAGTTGTTTTATTTATGTTTTAAAATATTTTTAAATATTTTTGTATAAAATTTAAAACCTTCTAATTTTTTGTTAGAAATTAATTAATTTTCATTAGATCAAATAGTCATAAATTGTTGTTATAATTTATATTTAAAAGTTATTGTTGTTTTAATTTTTAAAAACTTTGGCGACATGTGCCTTAATTATATTCTTTATTATAATTTACTTAAATACAATACAAAATCCACAACTGCAAACAATTTAAATGCGACATTTTTAGTGACATATTTACAATAAAAAAAAAATTTAAAAACAAATCGATTTAATTTTTTTTTTGCGATTTTAAAACTACCGAGCACTCAACTACAATGAACTTAAATGAACTAAACTAATTACATTATCGATGCCTACGTCTTTAAGTCTGTCCACATTCGCTCATGAATACCTTTTTATTGTATTATTGTTTTAAATTTAGTTAAACAAATTTAAAAGAAAACTTTTCTTCTTCGGCGTAATATGAGAAGTAAAAGAATAGAAATTTTGAAAATAGAAAACAAAAACGTCAATAACGTTAAATGATGGATGCATCGATGGATGGATGGATGGATGGCTAGTGATTGAAAATATGTAGATTTATGATTGAACGATTAATTGGTTGATGGTGTTTTTCTTAGTAGAGAGTCTTAAAGACATTTGTAAATTTATTATACCTGTAATTTCACAATTGAATTTAATGTTATTTATTTAGTTACTTTGACAACTGCGTGTACAAGATGTGTAGAGATAAGTATTGAAAAATGTTATAATTAATTTTGTTGTTAAATTACAATTTCCAGTATTTTTTAACTTAACGATATCAAGTAATTTTCTAAATTCAAATGTGTATTTTATTGTAATTATAAGTAATTGTAGTTGATATTTTTTAATTGCAATTACTTTATGTTTCTAGTAACGAGTTTTCGAACACAATTCCTTGCAACTTAACTTACAATTACTTTTAATTGCTAAATTTGTGAGTTGATATTTAACGATATCCAGTTATTTATAATTTACAATAAATAACAATTACCAGTAATTTGTAACTTAACGATATTAATTTATTTTCTTAACTCGAATGTTTATTTGATTGTAATTGTTACAGATATTCTTCAATTGCAATTACTTTATTTTATTTAAATTTCAATTTGTAATTGGTTTAAATAACAATTACTTATAATTGAAAATTTGTGGTATGTTTTTTAACGATATCATTTAATTTTCTTAACTCAAATGTGTATTTGATTGTAATGGCAAGTAATTGTTACAGATATGTTTCAATTGCAATAACTTTATTTTACTTTAATTTAATTTTAATTTGTAATTGGTTTAAATAACAATTACTTATAATTGAAAATTTGTGGTATGTTTTTTAACGATATCATTTAATTTTCTTAACTCAAATGTATATTTGATTGTAATGGCAAGTAATTGTTACAGATATGTTTCAATTGCAATAACTTTATTTTACTTTAATTTTAATTTGTAATTGGTTTAAATTACAATTACTTATAATTATTAAATTTTTAATATGTTTTAACGATATCAAGTAATTTTCTTAACTCAAGTGTGTATTTGATTGTAATTACAAGTAATTGTAATTGATTTTATCAATTGCAATTACTTTATATTTGTTTTCGATCACAATTACTCGCAATTTTACTTTAAATTTGTGATTGGTTTAAATAACAATTACTTATACTTTTAATTATAAATTATAAATTACTTAAAATTTATAATTTGATATTTAACGATATCAAGTAATTTTCATACTTCTATTGTATATTTGATTATAATTACAAGTAATTGTATTAAATACTTTTAAATGTTAACTACTTTGTATTCGCAGTAACGATTGCTTCATTACTACAACTTGTAATTTTGCTTTCAATTTGAAATTGCTGCAATAGATTGTTATAAATTACAATTACAAATAATTAGGAAAAAGATATTACAATTACATATAAAGCTTTTACTACCTGCTACTATTTCCATCCTCATTACTTGTAATTGGAGTTGCCTTAATGGCATTACATCCAATTATAAGGGTAATTGAATTGTAATAAAGGTCCTATTGTTCTTAAGTCTGTTTCCTTTTTTCTGCCACTGCTTTTGATTCTTATTTAACTCCATATCCCCACTAACAATATCACTTATTTTATTTTTCTTTTTTTTACTTAAAACAATTTTTTAACACAATTTTAGTTTACTGTTAAAATAATTGTTTAAACACTTGATTCTTTCGAACAATGTTGCATTGTCGTCTCTTAGTATTTGATCAGATAATGTTTAAATCATGCAAATATGAGTATTATGACAAGTTTGCTTTAAGTAATTTAAATAAATTCGCAGTAAATCTTCAAAGAATTATAAAATGGAAAAAAAAATTATAAAAAAACAAAAAACAATTTACGAAGAAAAAAACACTAACTGCCTATTTCACTAAACGAAAGCGTTCGTTCGCATTTAGTGAAATAGGCAGTAAATTGACCGATTGCAATTAAAGTGTAACATGTCGAAAAACAGAAAATTTTGAAAGTGTAAATTTAAACTAAAAAAATAATTTATTCCGATAAGATTTAATGCACAGTGGACTTAAAAGAAGAACATGGCAAAATATATGCGTTAAAACATGATTTTAAGGTTAAGTTAAGGACAAGTAAAAATTTATGGGGCCTGTACTTTAGATTAATACCAGTGTGGATTTCGGCTTGGTAGTTCTGCTATAGATTTATATTTTTATATTTGCACTTAAACAAAATCTCGAGAAGAGTTATGAATTTAAGATCGATGTAGTTTAGTTTTACGTTGACTTCAAACAGGCCTTTAAGACCATAAGCCTATCGAAGATCCAAAAAATCTTTGCTTTGTTTGGTATAAACAGCAAATTGACGCGTCTAACAATGGCAACACTCAACAATACAAAAGGAAAAGTTTCATAACAGCAAGAGCATATTCGAAAAATTCGAATTTAACAAAAGAGTAAGAAAAGTGGACAATTTGCTCGACGTTCTGTTTAACATATGCCCGCACTTTTTTTATTGGATAATACAAAGGACCTGGAACAATCGCCTACACTGATGACATTGCGGTTTAAGGTCGAAACAGGCAATATGTGGAACAGATATTTAGAAATATACAAGCAGCAGCAAAGGTTTTAGGGCTGGCTAGTGGTATTTTAATCAAAAACAAAGTTGATGTGTGAGCAAGTCTAGAAGCGTTGATGGAAGAAGGCCCCGGGATATCACACGACTGCCTTTTTAAAGGAGATGACAATTTGAAGTACTTCGGCGCGAATCGAATTGTATCACGAATAAATCTTATCTTGGACATGGTTAAATATTCAAAACAAAACTTGTAAATAGGCCCTGCTAGCTAGGAATTTCAAATAATATTATAAGGCTCGTAGTTAGTTATGGTTCAGAAGTTTGATTCATGACAAATACTGAGCAAAAGACCCTAATAATTTACGAAAGAAAGACTCTTAGATGAATATTTGACCTACGAAGAAATTAAAGTAGGGATAATATATCCTGAGCAACAGTGCACAGCTGTAACAGCCTAATAATGGCGACGACAAAGCACAAAGATTTAAATGAATAGGCCGAAACATGACACAAAACCTTTTTCTTGACTTCACCGCACAAGACTCAAGGATTAAAGATCCCCTACGCCCAACTGACAACATTGAAAATGATATGCAAGCAAATACATTGGCCCATCCATTCTCAAAAAGGAAAGAAGAATGGAGAAGAGTTGTGGAGAAAGTCAATCCCATTCTAAAAAAAGAAAGAGGAATGGTGAAGGGCTAGGGAGAAGGGTTGTGGAGAAGGGTTCTGGAGAAAATCAAAACCCACACCGGGCTGTAAAGCTGAATGATGATGATGATTTTGATGCAAACAAAATTTGATAATATTTAGGTTGCAAAAAAAATTATGTTAAAGTATTTTTAATCGAAAACTAATATGGTTCGGTCACATCCAAAGAAAACCCTACGATGAAATCTGCCATTCAACAATTTGATGGATCCCACAAGATATCAGACAGTGAAAAGTCACAAACTACATGAAGGCGCACAATTAAAAGCGAAGCCAAAAATTTCAAGGAATTACGTTTTTAGTGATCAAGGGAGAAGAATAGAGATACTATGGAAACAGTCTTTGTTCTCGTCTGCCCGGGAGATGTGCTGCACCTCTCGAGGGGCTTAGTAAAGCATCTTGTGAATCACCAAATCCTTGATCTTACATCCGCTAGAATAAGGTCCCCGGTAGTATACTTCTTGCAGGAAATGCTTCCTGTCTTTCTGGATGTTTGTCTTTATGCAAGCAATGACTTTCTTTACAATGGATACTTTCGGGGATCACGTGGTAGCTGTGCTTTATACCCCAGGCCGCGGCAAGGGAGTCTTTTTCATAAAGGGCTTATTTTGCATCCTTGTAGGAAATTTCGGCCTATGGAGGAAGCCCAAGATGCTGTTGCTATTCAACAGAAGCTGCTGTGTATAATTAAGCAGAGCAGGTTAGATAGCTCCAGCTCCTGAACTGGGGCGAATACATAATTTTTGTTGGATTGCGACATGTGTATTCATGTTGTCCTAGAACACACAGGGGCACTTTGAAAATGAATCACCTAGTGGTTAAGTTTCACCATGAGATTAGGCCATATGGCAGCTGCTTACGTAAATCATAATCACATTTGTCTTTGTTCTCGATGGAATATGCAGTAATAATCTTTTAATGAAATCGTCTAAAATTTGAAAGTAAAAAAATTTTTAACTTAAAATAATTTTGTCTAAACCCTTTTTTGTTAAAAAAGAATTTCAGGAAAAGTCACTTTTGCTATAAACAATTTTGTGCGCAATTATTGTCAGTCTTTCATTCTTTTTGTCCTTTTTTTTATCGCCATTTAGTTGTATTGTGTTTGTAATAAATGATTGTGCCATTTAAAGTTTTCAAATAATTAACCTTCATTAAGAATCTTGGCAATATTATTTATGGAAATCGTTATATAATACAAGGTGTGTCTGTCTTAAAGAAATCTATTACGTTGTGCAGTTTTTCGCTTTGTTTTATGTTCTAAGCAGACTCATTCTGAGCCATAAACACACACAAACAAGTCAGAATTCCATAGAAGAAAAGATGTATTGAAAATAAATATTGGTGCAGTGGTTCTCAGACTATGAGCATGATATTGTTGTTATTGGCGGTGGTGGCAATAACTGACTGACGGACTGGTTGGCTGGCAGGCAGTCCGTTTGGTAAGTCGTTATCATTTGGAACTATAATTGAATGCATTTGAATTTATGCAATCAGTACAAGGTATTATGGCAAAAATGCACAAACACACACACGCAGACACTTTAAAACTCTTAAACATTTAACACTTTAAAATGCAACAAATAAAGAAATAATTGCATTTTCTGTTACCAGGTTGCCGTAAAATCGGGTGGCTTTTACTGCCAATAATTCACTTTTAATGATATTTTAAGTGTGAAAATGAATGATGTTCTCTTAATGAGCGTGACAGTTAATTATTTTCAAAGTTTTGAAATTCTCAAAAATTAAAAAAAATAAATTTTAAAACAGGTCTTATAGATTTCATCCTAGACATTAATTTTCTTTAAATTTTTCTATAGGCATTTTTAAAACAGGGATAAAATTTATTAGATAGAAACACCTTAATTAATGACCTTCTCTCGTTAATCGAATTATTCATTATTTGTGTTACGGACTATGTGGTTGGTGTAAATATTTTGTCATATGTCATAGACCATACGAGTTGAACATGATCTTATAATATCCCAGAAAGCATTTTAATCGTTATATTGTTGCCAGTACGTGGAAAAAGAGTTAAATAAATAAATCTTAATTTCACAAAAAAAATACAAATGAACTTTAAAAAAGAATATTTAGAAGAATTAAAATAAACTTTTAACCGGTTCACTCTTAGTTTTAGTTTAGTTCTAGGTTAGTTCAAGATCAGTTTAGTTCAGTTCTTGTTCAATTTTAGCGCAGTTCTAGTTCCTTTTTTATTATTATTTTTTTAGCACAGTTCTAGATCAGTTCTAGTTTGTTTCAAGTTCAGTTCTAGTTCTACTTCTAGTTCTAGTTCAGTTTTAGTTTAGTTCTAGTTCAGTTCGAGTTTTAGTTAAGTTCTACCTCAGTTTTAGTTAAGTTCTAGTTCAGTTTTTGTTCAGTTCAAGATCAATTCTAGTTCATTTCTAGTTCATTTCTAGTTCATTTCTAGTTCAGTTCTGCTTCAGGTGTGGTTCAGTTCTAGTTCAGTTCTAGTTAAGTTCTAGTTAAGTTCTAGTTAAGTTCTAGTTCAGTTCTAGTTCAGTTCTAGTTCAGTTCTACTTCAGTTCTAGTTTAGTTCTAGTTCAGTTTTAGTTCAGTTCTAGTTCAGTTCTAGTTCAGTTCTAGTTCAGTTCTAGTTCAGTTCTAGTTCAGTTCTAGTTCAGTTCTAGTTCAGTTCTAGTTTAGTTCTAGTTTAGTTCTAGTTCAGTTCTAGTTCAGTTCTAGTTCAGTTCTAGTTCAGTTCTAGTTCAATTCTAGTCCAGTTCTAGTCCAGTTCTAGTTCAGTTCTAGTTCAGATCTAGTTCAGTTCTAGTTCAGTTTTAGTTCAGTTCTAGTTCAGTTCTAGTTCAGTTCTAGTTCAGTTCTAGTTCAGTTCTAGTTCAGTTCTAGTTCAGTTCTAGTTCAGTTCTAGTTCAGTTCTAGTTCAGTTCTAGTTCAGTTCTAGCTCATTTCTAGTTCAGTTCTAGTTCAACTCTAGTTCAGTTCTAGTTCAGTTCTAGTTCAGGTCTAGTTCAGGTCTAGTTCAGTTCTAGAGCAGTTCTGGTTCTAATTCAGTTCTTTTTTAGTTTTTTTTTTAGTTCAGTTTAAGGTCAGTTCCAGTTCAATTATAATTCAGTTCTAGTTCTAGTTCTAGTTCTAGTTCTAATTCTAGCTGTAGTTTAATTCTAGTTCTACCCAGTAAAAACTTCGCTTCCTTTTTCAAAATTACTAGCTTTGTTCACTCATTATCTGGTAGCTTTTTTCAATAACTGCAGATTTAACTACTTTTTCAACTACTTATTTTCCAGATGTGTGTAGGTAAAAAATAATGACTATCTTTTGAAAACGTTCATTTTGGGATTTCTCTTGTAAAATTCATTGGTTCTTTCAGTAGAACTGTAAGTAGTCTTTTTTACTTTTTCCTGATTAGTCAACACATTATTTTGTTGGCGAAATTTTTACTGGGTAGTCCTTTTTCTAGTTCAGTTTTAGTTTAGTTTTTGTTCAGTTAGAAGTTTTTGCAATTGAAAATTATTGCTGGGTTTACATACCCGCTTAAAATAGTCAATCTGCATAAAATTCTATTCATATCAAACCACATGAGAGAGGATTGTGCTGGCTGTTAATTTTTTCTTTGGAGTTTGTATATGTATATAAAAACGACCAGCTGGGCTGATGCGTTTACCGGTTAAGGATACCCTGATTCAACCTATACATAATTCTATTTATAGTAAAAAATTTTATTTAGTTTGAAAAAGTCAAATATTTGCAATGCTTGTCATTGTCATGTTAAAATCTATTGTGACCTGATACTCAGGAGCACGCAGTTATTCAAACTTATGTCGATTTTCATAGAGCCCCACACACCCATTTACACACACACAGCCAATCTCTCACAAGGATGTTTGTTTTATAAAACGCAATTCTACCTGTTGCATGTAAATCGAGCACGTTTCTCTTATTATTATTATTTTTTATATATTTTTGTTGTTTTACTTTTTTTACTCAAAAGTGAAGAGAATGGCAGGCTGTATGAATACTAAATGAGAAAAACAAAAGAATCGCAAAAGCTCTCATACACAAACACACACATTCATATATAAGTAAAAGGAATAATTTAATAGGGATTTATTAACTTGAGGAATTTACAACAAAAAAAAAATAAAAATTAAAGTGGAACATCAAAATAACAATAAAAACATAAGGAAATTAAAATGGTTGTAATGTCTGAAGCGATTTTGAGGAGCAAATACAATATCGAACAATTGAAACTCCCATTTTGAATACTATTAAAAAATAATGAAAAAATATTCAACAAAAATAAAAGAAGAACAATAATACAAAAACCGTTATAAACTTTTTTCCCCAAAAAAGGCAAAAAAAAAGGAAAAAGTTCATAGTTTTATAACCTTAACGTGTTCGAATGCGATGGTTTTTTCTTACTACTTTTTTTAAGGAATTCCTTTATAATGTGTATGTAATTTGTAACAAAAAGTGTATCAAAAGTTCTAAAGAGTTTGCTACGTTGCTTCAACAACTGCATTCGCGCACTTACACATGTTTGGGTTACTGCACTAGAAGTGAATTTGAACTAAAATAGAACAGAGGTAATGCTACTTAAACTTAAACTTTACTAGAACTTAATTGGTGGAGCTGAGTTCGAACTAGCCCAAAAGTGGAATAGAATTAGACTAGAATTAGAAAAAATTAACTAAAAGGTAATTCATCGTGAGGTTTGATTTTCAATATGTTTTTTTTACAGATCACGTGTGACACATATCAAATCATTTTGTAATTTTTATTCAGTATCGTTTGACAAGTCATCATGGAAAGACTCACACCACACAGCGTATCCAAATTGTTCAGTTGTATTACAAAAATCAGCGTTCTGTGAGAAATGTTTTTCGTGCGACTCGAGCAACTTACGGAGCACATAATCTGGCTCAATGGATATGTTAATTAATAAAATTGGAGAATTTGGACTGATAAGCACTCCGAAGAGTACCAAGAGCTACCATTACATCCATTTAAAACAACGGCATGGTGTTGTTTATGGGCTGGTGGAATCGAAATTCGGAAAATCAGAATGTTACCGTCAGTGGCAACCGCTATAGCACCATGTTAACGGACTACGTGCTTCCTGAAGTTCAAGCGCATGGTCTCGGTGAGCTCTGGTTTCAACAAGACGACGCTTCGAGCCATACACCGCGTGAAACAATGACCTTGTTGAGAAATCATTTTGGTAAGCACTTAATTTCACGTTTTGCTACGGTAAATTGGTCACCTACATAGATCGTGCGTTATCACACCTTTGGACTATTTTCTCTGGGGATATGTAAAGTCTGAGGTCTTCATGAATAAGCCAGCTACGATTGATGCTTTGGAAGCCAACATTACTCGTTTTATTCGAGAGGCACAAGTCGCTATGCTCAAACGAGATGCCGAAAATTGGACCTTCCGAATGGACCACCTCTGACGTAGTCATGGACAGTATTTACATGATATAATTTTCAAACAGTTAATGCCATAAATTTTTCTTTTAACCAATAATAAAAATTTCAAGTTCTCTTTAAAATTTATGTGTTACAATATAAACGAACCCTCACGATGAATCGCCCGATAGAAATAATTTTAAACTTAGCTAGAACTGAACTGGAACTGAAATAGAACTTAAGTAAAACTAATATGCAACTGGGAACGATGTTAACTTGAACTTAAATAGAGCTAAAGCAAACTAAAGTTGAACTATAACTGAACTAATATGCAACTTGAAAAGATGTGAGCTTAACTTAAATAGAGCAAACACAAGCTAAAGTTGAACTATAACTGAACTAGAGCTGAACTAAAACTGATCACGAACTGAACTAGAACTGAAATAAAACCCTACTAGAACTGGACTATAATTGGACTAAAACTGACAAAGCACTTAAAAAGAACTAAAATAGAAGGGAATTGAAACTAAAATAGAATTAGAACTAACCTACAGCTTAGCTAGAACTGAACTAAGCCTGAACTAGAACATAACAACCCTGGAAAAAACACTAACAATGACATGGAATAGAAGTGAACTAAAACTAAAACAGAAATAGAATTAAACTAAACTATAACTAAGCAAGAACTAAGCCAGACCTAACAGCTCTTTGCAGAATTTTCTTTAGAATTTTGTTGCCATAGCGTTTTTAAAATTCGTTTTATCTTAACTTTTCATTTCATTTAATATCCTTCGCTCTCCTTTTTGTATTTATCTAACATACCAAGGATATTTGTTTTGTATGATATAAGAAAAAATAAAGTTTGTTCCATTATTTGTCTTATAAAACTCGGGGTATTCAAAGGAATTTTCTATTCTTGTACACTCTTTCCAATTTATTCATGTATGAATTCCATGAAACATATTTGCTTTAAGAAATTTTACATATTTTTTCTATTGCGTCTTTAAATCTTTAATAAGTGTCGGTTACAAGGGAAAATAGACGTGCGTTTTTTGCCAAGTTTTTTAGAAGAACATTGTTAAAAATTTTTTTATTTGCTTTTATTTTTCTATACAACTGGGGGACTTTTAACAAAACTGATAGCTTGAAAATTTTCAGAAGAAATGGAAACATAATATTTGCTTTCATCTAAATTGAAAATTCAGAGTTCAAATTAAAGTCTCAAAAAAAAATTAAAAACTTCATAATAAAAACATATTTAGTGGAGATCGACCCAAAAGTCTTTAAAAATATGGATAAAAGCAATTCTCAAAGTATTTATAGAAAAAGTGTCTCAGTACACCAATAACAATCAACTCTATGTATCATCCATTGCAGACCTAATGACTTTCTGTTAAATAAGATTCTTACAAAAGAACGTCAACTTTAAATAGCCGCATATCATTTATAATGTTATAAAGTAGAACTACGCTTTAATGTTCACAAATGACTCAAAAGTATATTTTTTGTGTACTGTATAGCGAATATTTTATTTAGACTATACTAGTGATTTAAAGATTTCAAAACAAGTGCCTACGGAAAATTCAGCGCATATTTTGGCCCAATACTATTACTAACAATTGCTTATTGGCAACAACAATCAATCCATCTTAAAATCAGAAGACGCAAATGGGAATGGATAGGCCACAGGATAAGGAAACTAGTATATGAGATCACAAGACAGGCTTTGAAGTGAATGAAGCACATAGGGCAGCAATAGAAGACGTGGTCCTTCACACACATGGAGTTATCAAATTGAAATGAAAGCTAATACGTTTGACTTAGACTTATGTATGAGACTAAGGCCTGTTTTCACAGCTTACCGATAGCTAAGGGTAGGATTTAATCTGACGCATAAAACGTGTTCCATTATTACAAATTTACTCGGTGGTTAGAAAAAATCGGTGGTGTTATGAGAACCGATGTTTTTACCTTCAAATCCTAGAGGACAATTTCCCCGATTTTGTGAACAGAATAGCATACGCAGAAGAAAAACATTTTTTAACAGGACGGGGGGAATTCAAGCCATATTTCCAAGATCGGTAGTATTGGCTGTCAAAGCAAGAACTTTGTACTTAAATTTCATTTTACTTAACACCTACAGAAAAAATAACGACAAATGTTTTGTCATATTGATTACAATTTTCGTCAATCCAATTAACTTTTTAATTAAAAAGTCACCAACAACCAAATTTGTAAATACAAAAAAAAAACAATTCTTAAAACTCAACAAATATTTTTAACAACGAGTTTGTTATATAGAATAAAACATTTGTTAACAGTTAAATATTAGTGTCCGACCGAACGTTCGGCTTCGGAGTTCGGCCAAAAAAGCGATGTTCGGCCAAGTTCGGTGTTCGGCTAAAAATTGGCCGAACTTGGCCGAACAACCGAACGTTTTAATGATTATTTAATAAACAAATACAAATAATATACAACTGTGGTTGTATTGCTAATCGATCATACTAAAGAAAATAGTTCTAAAAAATACAACGTTGTCCATCATATATTAAATGATGTACAGAAAAAACAACGATGTTACAATATAAGTATATATGTGTGTGTGATAAAATTTCAAGAAGAAGCCATCAAATTTTGAAAAGAAATTCCAGAAACACAGACTTTACATAGGGTCTCCACCTGAGATAATATCTGATATAATATGTGAGAGAACGTCGGCAAAATGAGAGAGCACATTTCTTCATGTTAATCTTAATCCTTAACAAGGGGAACATGTATCTTATAAGATTTAATAATATACTGATTTTCGTACAGTAAACTTGTGTCGTTTTTGATTCTTTTTTAAGTTTTTTCTCTGTTTTTATTTTTTGATATTGTTTTTTAAGCACTTTTCACGAGAAATCAACTATTTTCACTTAAAAAATTAAACATTTTAATGATAGCGTCTTATTATTAATTTAAGATTTCTCATAACAACTCTCTCATAACATTTATTATAATATTAATACTAACACTATTTGAGAGTCCACACGTAAGATAATACTCTCTGCGATTGAATTTGACGTTTGCTAATATAAAAATCTTATATCTAATATCAGGTGGAGACCCTGTGTTAAACAGTACAACTGTCTTTAAAATAGGCATTTAAAAAAAAAATTAATTTTTATTTTTGTTTATGTTTATGTTTATTAATTTTTTTTTTAAATAAAAAATCGATCTCAAAAACTTTTTGTTTTATTGAAATAACTTAATTTTATTGAAATAAGAAAAAGTTCGACTTCGGCTTCGGCTTCGGCCGAACATTAACATTTTGGCCGAAGACGAAGCCGAAAGCGAGTTCGGTCGGACAATATTAAATATACATTTTTATTACGAGTTTGTCCTATTAACAAAATATATTGTAGCTCAATAATTTGAATAAGAAATAGCATTTAAGAGTTATTTTTATTATTTCTTTTTTTCTGGGACGTTCTAAAATCAGCACAAAACAAAAAATAATGACGTCAACATTATAAGTAAGATTTGAAAAACTAGAATATAAAAAAGACCCGTTAAAATTTCACTCTACTTACCAGTGTCACCAGGTAATTTTTTGTCTTCCCCCCAAATTTAACGTATTTTGAAAAAATCCCCCCAAATGTAAAAGTTTAGATAAAAGCTTTATTTCAATTAATTTAACTTGACTCAGTTTTAAGTTACGTTCTAATATTAATACAGAAATAAAGCAAAACTCGCAAAATGTTAATCGTTTTACTGAAATTCTCCCAAAAATGTTTTTTTTAAGTGTCTCGAATATTTTCATTTAATAAAATATCTTTAAAAACAATTTATAAACAGTTTAAAAAAGACTTTAAAAAATATACAATGATATATAAACTATAAATGTATCTGATCAAAATAGAGTTAGTAGAAATTTGCTTTTTTTTTTTAATATTGGAATGAAGTTTCTTTAAAAATATCGAGTGTTGACAATTAATTTTCGTTAATTTTGTACATCTGATCGGAATTAAAAAGTTTGAGCATTTCTTTCAGGTGTTTGATTAAAGTTGTGACACGTATTTTTCAATGAAAACCTCACCCTCAAAACGCTTCCTTTGTTTTAATATTTTCAACCAAAAACAAGCTGTAAAATATATCTAGTATATCTTTCTTATTATAATGTACAGACAAGCAAATAGTAAAACCCCCTAAACATAAATTTATACCCCCAAAATGTCCCCCGTAAGAAGTTGTACCACCAAAATTTGCCCCTAATGAAATAAAAACCCCTAAATCTGGGGGTAAGCCCTATAATCTGGACACTGCTACTTACTCGCACAGAAAAACAAATAAAAATATATTTCATTAAAAAATGTGTGATAATAATTAAAAAACTAATTAAATTTGCACCAGTAAACAATGTAATAGTATCAATAAAACGTTTAATTCACTTGATTAAACGTTTAATTAACTTGATGAAACGTTTATTTCACTTAAATAAAACAAATTGTTAATATCATGGTATAATAGGTACAAGGTATAGTCATTAGAAACCAGTTCTCAATTTGAAAACCCATCTTATGTCAAACAAAAATAGATAAGAACACATATTAAAACTAACGTCAAAAATTAAATGAATTAATTTTATTTTTTAAAAAAAATAACCAAAAGTCAATTTCAAATAAACAATTTTTTGAATAAAATAGAGTTTTATATAAAACATTAACATTTCAATATCTTAAAATTTTGCACTTTTGAAACATGCACGTGTTGAAATTTAAAAATTTGCAATTAAGTGATATGTATTTCGGTGTTTGACATTTCATGGGTAAAAAATAATGACAAATCGCCCTAATGAGTGTACATTGTACTTATTATACTATGGTAAATATGACAATTTGCAAACACGTTAATTAAGAAAATTTAAAAATATATTAAATTAAATTTAAAAAATGAGCCTTAAGCTCTGTTCACACCCATTAAATATCTGGCGTCCTACACGTAACCACTAGTTTTATTAAAAAATCGTTTTCTTTTGCAAAACGTTTGCTGTTTCAAACATTATTTAACAGTTTCTTAATTGAATTATACAAACATTTTCTTACAAATAAAGATAAGGAAGTTAATAAAAATTGTTAAAAATAAAGCTAAAGTTTGATTAATTTTCTGGTCATGCTTTTTGGATTATTTCGTCATATATTTATTAGGTCTGAACATAACTTTAGTACGGTTATCGATGTCGGTAACAACGTTATTCGAATTTTATGATTTTTAGATTAAAGAACACAGATTGTATGTTACTTTAATCTACTAAAGGGTCGTTTTCGACATAGAGAACCGTAATACGGCTGAATGCACTTTAATTATTTAATAACTTTTTTTTTATTTCTTTTTCTGTGAACAACTTTGTTCACTAGTTGTTGAACTAATTTTCTCTAATTCTACATTCCATTGTACATTTTTTACTAACGAATGTATCTATGCAATCTCTGATGCCGTTTTAAGACATTCCACAATTTGGCCTCTGCATTCACTGGTGACGGATGATAAATATAAACTACAAACAAAATCCTAAACACTTATACGCTTTAAACTACATATTTGATATTGGCCCCTATTATGAGTTACATTCGATTAAAGATTTTCGCTGGCTATCGAACATCGACTATCGAATGTTAATTTGGTATTATGAGTTGGCAGCACTGTCGAAAATTTCGTTGTGCATCGAATTTTTCAACGAAAACAAATTTGCTTTCGACGGTGTAAAAATTTAAAAAAAAAATTGTTGAAAATGTAAGTTCTTGTTGATTTATTAGTTTTGGTGTTCCACAAATTCCACATTCTTAATTATTTTTGGTTATTTTATGCAGGTCTTAAGTCGACAGTAGTAGGCAGCAGTTGAAAAAGCTTGTTTCCCTTATGGAACGAAATCCTTTGTTGGCAAAAGGAATTTTTACAAAAGTTCAGGCTACAGGTACAGGTCAGTAAGCGTTCATCTTCATCAGATGAATCATTGTACCATAATTCCGTCGTAGTCATGATTTATATTAATTTTATTTTTTAAATTTGTTAACAAAAATTTTTTATTTAAAGTGACAGCTGATAGAAAATGTACTACTGTGAATAAACTAAGTCACAATAGTACTTTTTTATCGAATGTATGGCATAATACCAAATGAAAATTCGTTCGATCAACTAATTTGACTGCTGTCGAAAATCGAATTAGTTCATAATAGGCACCATTTTTTTCAATAAAAAATCTTAAAATTATCTTTAATTAAAAAAAAAACTTCTACATTTAAAATCTAAAACCAATAAATTATGGATCGATTATGTATGGTAACCAAACTTTAGTTGAGTTGTCGGTTGCCAAAAATATACTATTACAGATATCAACTGGTGTCAATTTCAGTTGCCAAACAATATGTTAACAAACTATGTGCTTCCTCAAATTCGAGCGCATTGTCTCGGAAAGCTCTGGTTTTAATAAGACGGCGCTACGAGCCATACAGCGCGTGAAGCAATGACCCTTTTAAAAAATCTATCTGGTGAGCACTTATTTTCACGTTTTGCTACGGTAAATTGGTCACCTACATGGATCGTGCAATATCACACTTTTGGACTGTTTTCCCTGGGGATATGTAAAGTCAGGAAGAAGCCAGCTACGATTGAAGCTTTGGAATTCAACATTACTCGTGTTATTCGCGAGATACCAGTCGATATGCTCTAACGGGTCGCCCAAAATTGGACCTTTCGAATGGCCCACCTCAGACGTAGACATGGCCAACATTTATATGATATCAATTTCAAACTGAAATGCTATAAATTGTTCTTTTAAACCATAATAAAATTTTTCAAATTTATGTGTTTTATTTTACATTATAAATCAAACCTCACGATGAAACAGCCGATATTATGGTGGATTTTAGGGGCCACTGTGTTTTGTGACTTAATCGAATAAACCTGCGAATTAGAAAAAAGTCTTGCGGATTCAAATCGCACGTTATCGGGTGCTAGTTTACATCACATCCACGCACGATCTCCCTGAGCCTTTAGTATGCTTCTTGCGGGAAATGCTGCCTGTCTTTCAGGTAGTTCAGGCAGCGGAAGTTTCGTCTGTCTACTGACACCATACTTTGGGGATGAATTGGTGGTTGCACTTAAACCCATCGTCGCGGGAAGGAATTTTCCTGAAAATCCCACTAAAGTGCTGACTTTTCATTACTTGTAGCAGAATTCGGCGAAAGGAAGGACTATTTGGGATTGGTATAGTCTTGAATGCCACAATTTTGCTGGTTTACCTTTCCATTCATCCAAAAATGGGATGATTTCTGAAGATAATTTCTCGAAGAAAACAAGGACAGGTTTAAGCTTGTTAAATGTTATCATTTTGTTTAAAATGCCATTATATCGACCCCTTGTGGCAAAAAAAAAAGCTCAAGCGACAAAAACACATTTTTATAGGAGAAGGTTTTTATACACTCAACCAGCACTAGTGGTGAATAAGGGTATACAAAGTTTGTCATTCCGTGCGAAACTTTTTTATTATATACCTCAGACCCCACAAAGTATATATATTCTGGATCCTTGATTAATTCAAAGTCGATTTAGCCATGTCCATCTGTCCGTCTGTTGAAAACACGCTCACTTTTGAAAAACGCAAAAGAAAAGAACAAACTTGGTCTTAAATTGCTTGTAGTTATCCTAAGCAGTTTGGGATCGGTTTAGTAGGATCGGAAGTATGAATCAAAATGCGGGAGCATCACCCTAAAAAAATTTACAATTTTGATACAAAAACTAGCAAAAATGGTGGATAATGCACGGAATGATTCGAGATTCGTTCTAGAAATCATGTTTGGTAAATTTCGTGAGGATCGGTATATTAGTCACCACAGGCCCCATATAAGGCTTATTTCGAAAAACCGCTTAGTAGGGCTAAAACTGTAAAAAATTATATTATTGTAATAAAATATAATACTTCACAGTTTTATAGGACTAGAAATCCCACTAATGAATATTGTGATGATTGGTCCATAATTTTCCATATGCCCCATATAAAGCCAACTCTGGGAAAGTAATTAAATTCACCTTAAACCGTAGCAGATATAGATATTGCGGTAAAATTTGTTGTTTCATATGGATAAAAAAAAGTGTCATGAAATTTTGTCGTATACGAATCATAATTTACCTTCGATCCCATATTAAGCAGCCTTCTGAAATTCACTGTAAACGCTAAAACTTATTTCACTGCTGTATAGAAATTAATTTTAATTTGTGATTTTTAAAACCAGAAATCACTCTACAGAATTTTGGGATGATTGATTTATAATTTACCATTGGTCCAATATAAATTCCACTCCGGAGAATCATTTTAGTTCGGCTAAAACTGTTACGACTCATGATATTTTACTCAAGCTAGTTCAAATTTCTAAAAAGAAAAGCATAAAACTTTCTAATTGTCGATCAATAATTAAATAGAGGTCTAAGCCGTAACCAATTTTAATGCTAACGTCCGTTTTTATAATGTTTAATTAACAATCACCCCTATCGTGAAAAACAAGTAGAATTTTTGTTCCCATGAAATTTTTATTCCCCTCGAAGGGAAAAATGCTATCGAGAAACTCCCGTGAACAATTTTTTGCGCTAGCAGTTCTCAGTGATTGTTAAAAAGAAGAAGTATTAAAAAACATTAAAAAAATAAAAAAAAATTTGTTCAAAAATATACACGTATATTTTAAAGAAAAGTTAAAAAAAAAACAAAATAAAATATATTGTATTGGCGTGATAGTTTGATTGCATCATTAGCTTATTGCACTTTTTTTATGTAGTAAAATAATTTCTAAAATTCTGCCACCACGTCTTTAAAAAGCTTCATAACTCCTCAGGCAGGCAATAGACCTGTTTTTTTGCATTTTATTGAACAATATACGTATAAGTTTGTGCCTCTTTTAACGGAAATTTACCTTAAAATTAATTTTGTAAACTTCAATATTCGAATTATAAGAAGAATTACTTACATAAACGTTTTGTTCCCCAGAAAAAATAAACTCAAAAATTCAAAAGAAAAAGTGAACAAATTACGAGGGAAAAATTGTTCACGATAAGGGGAATTTTTCCCGCGAACATTTTTTTCACGTTATTATTCTCCTATGAATTTATTTTTTTCATGGGAGTTTTTCATGATCGCAAATACGTGAAAAGGGAACAAATTACGAGGGAACAAATTACGAGGGAAAAATTATTCACGAAAAATTCGAACTGTCGGTGGAGGTTATCAAAGATTCGGCACAGCATTCTAACTTGTTTTATTTATACGTAATAAAAATTTTGTATGAAGGTTGGCGCTTAAGCTAAAATCGTTTTTGCTATAATATCGTAACGGTACCGTATGGGACCATGACATTTTAGGAGATGATGCAAGTGTGGCCAATAAATTCATTTATTAAAACAAAAAAAAAGAATTTTTAAAAATGATGTCGCTTAAGTTTTTTTTGCGGATACATCCACGATGATTTGGTAAAATAGACTAAAAAAAGACAGTTAATTTTACATATCGTCGGTTGATAATTTAATTGTCGTATGTGGATTCCGATAGTTTCGAGTAAATTAAGTTTGAACACATTTAATTTGAAAATTGATTCAGCAAATACCACATTAGACAAACTCAACACTCCATATCTCGAAAACAGTATGAGGTATCGAAAAACTGATAACGCCAAATAAAAGATCAGGTCGGAAAACCTAAGGAATCGATCTTAACTCAAAACGGCAAAAAACATACAAATACGACATTTAAATTATCAACCGACGATATGTAGCCTAAAAAAATATGGCCGCTATCAACTATCAAAGTTCAGAAGTTCCTATTGGAAGACCTTTTATACACATGTTTATGTTTTATTAATATATGTAAAAATCTTATTGGTATAACAAGTACAGTTAAATTTTAAAATTTATTATCTTTCTCGTTTTTATATGATATCATACTCTATTTAGCTATTTTTTCAACCAGTGTGTAGCCATTTTTGATGGTAAAGTGTTAGCAACACTGCACCACAACAACAGAATGAAACTGAAACAAAAATACATAAATGTCGAAACGTGATTTATTTCTTAACAAACATCTGTCATCATCAGCATTATGTCTAGCAGGAATAAACATGCATCATCATGTCGTTGTGTGTTATTTTTTTTTTTTTTTTTTAAGGTGGGAGTAAATATTTTACGACTGGCATTTTGCATGTGTTACACTGATTCAAAGTTTCTGGGAAATTAACATTTATGAGGTTTTTAGAAATGAGCACATGTTTAGGTTATACGAGTACATTATTTACCATGGATATGATAAAGGCTTTAAAGAAGAAGAAGAAAAGGACCATATACACGTACTGCAAACAAAACATTTATAAGTATGTATTTATTGGTAATATTTGGAGAGAGTATTAAAATCTATGAAGTTGTTCTGCAGTAAAGACTTTAAAAAGAGGGCATACAGTGGTGTAAATAAAAAATTACCTCCAAGATACACAAGCGATTATCATGATAAAAACATCGGAAAACTTTACAGTTATTTAGAAATTCTTTATAAAAAATAAAAATACCAGAATTTAAAAAAAAAAAAAAATTGAAAACTTGTAAAAATTGTGATATTAAAAATCTTCTAGGTGGATCAATAGGATAGTGGCCAGTCTGGTTAGCGGGTTCGATTGCCGCCAGAGGCCTTGGTCTGCTTCACAACAACGAGCTGAAGATCTAACCCAGTAAAAACTTTTTGAAGCACTTAAGAGAAAAAGCGCATAATCTAGCACTTCAATAAGAGAGCTCTTATACAGCAGTTAATAATAATAAATTAAAAAATACACCAAAAAACTTGAGGTATGAATTCATACATAAAACCATGTGTGTAAAGATAAATTCAAAAATTAAATTCATTTTTTAAAAATATCGCATGCGATAAAAAATATTTTAAAAAAAATATCGCAAGCGATAAAAAACATCATAAAGAAAATACAAGTATTTACACGAAATTTTAAGGTTTTTATGAAATATAAATCGTTTTTATCGATTTTTTTTAAATTAATCTTTTAATTAGTCAATTAATATTTTAATTTATGATTTTTGAAAAAATATGAGTAAGACTGAAATTCTTATCAATGAGCTTCGTGATGGATATGGCCACTGTGTCCAAATCCTTCCATCTCAAGGAATCAAACCTATTAGAAAATGAAGCCTATGGACTTAGGCTTCATTCTAAAATTTCGTGTTAGTACTTGTATTTTCTTTATATTTTTTTACCGCTTGCGATATTTTATTAAAATATTTTTTATCGCGTGCGATATTTTTAAAAAATTAATTTAATTTTTGAATTTATCTTCACACACATCATAAAACCTGCTTCTTTTGGGGCACATTTTTTACTGGGAAGTAGCTAATGCTCAGTTAATTAACTAAAAATATATTTTGTAATTGTATTTAAAAAAGTTTTGGTAGTTTTTTTTAATAAAACGTAATATGTCAAATGTTTTAATAATTTATCTCAAAAATTCATTAATAGAAATAAACTAGGCCCAAGCAAATCGATGCCATTTTTCAACAAAAAGTGTGATTTGGATAAATAAAGGAGTAATTTAGTTTTTAGTAAGTTAAGAAGAAAAAAGCATAAAAAATTTACCTTTACGTTGGTAAAGCAAAAATTAAATGTTATAATAAAAAAATAACTTATGTTGTAAAATCAAAGCCGCCCTGTTATAAAATCGAGAACGCCTTATTGTCAATTTAGGAACACAGAGATCTCTTATTGGCGAAACTCTAATAAGGTGAATTAAATTTTAAAAAATGAATATCAAGTAAAATTAAATTAAAAAAAGGGCTGAAATCTATAAATATCTTTGCACGGGAGGTGCCATGCCTACTTCTTCAATCCCGGCTATTTTTTAAGAGATTGTGTATTAGTAACCATGATGTTTGTACCTAATTCCCAATATGACTTAGGATTTTCTGCTTGCAAGTTAATTGAGTCTTTTACCACCAAAAATAGATACCAATATGTACAGTATAAATCGGCCTGGTCATCAATCGCTAAAACTTTTAGGGGGGTATCCCAAGGGTCTATATCCCAAGGGCCTTTATTGTTTATGACTTATATGAATGACTAATATTATCACATAAAATTCAGAACGTGTAATACATACGCTGATGATGTTCTCTTGTTGGCGGATGACAATGGCCGTGGCCTTAAGTTTTTAGAACAAAAAGTTAATGAGGAGTTAAATATCGTTATGAGGTGGTCTAAAATAAATAATCTTTGTATGAATCCCTTCAAAACACAATGCATGTGGTTTTCGCAATCTTACATAAAACCGAATTTGATATTAGGTGAAGAAAAAATAGAGTTCGTGTCATATTATAAAGTTTTAGCATTCTACATAGGTGATAACCTGAACTTTGAGTTTCATATTAATCATGTTGTTTCAAGAATTAATTTTATTTTGAGGAGGTTGTATGCTATAGCACTGTATTTGCCAAGTAATGTAAAGAGGAATGTTGCTATGGCATTATGTCTTCCTATATTACTAAATGGACTTGAAGTTTATTCTGGGGTATCACAAACTAGTATCAATAAACTTAAACAGTGATTTAATAGAGTAGCGCGTTATATCTTTGGACTAAAATATAGATCGCACATTCATATGAGTTCTTATGCTATAAATCTTTTGAGATGTGATTTTGAAAGTTTTATTAATATGAGAATGTTATTACAATTTTATAAGATTTTTAAACACACATTTTGACAAAGAAGCTAGCGTAAAAGTTATTGCCGTCAATACCCACATTTAAAAGGAAGATATGGCATATAAAGTGTTTGTATGGGAGGTATGGCCAAACATGGACCGATTCCAATAAAATTTGGTAAGATGATTTAGATTGCAATTAAATAAGTTTGGACTAAATTTATTTATAACATACCAATATAATATGATGGCTTATAGTCAGAAAGACTATATTCCGGAAAGGAGCTGGTATTGGGGCTATGTGATATTATAGACCAATTCTCACCATTTTAAATAGGGTCCTGTGTCTTTGTGACAACTAGTGTCTAAGTACCAAATTTTATCAATTTATCTGCATTTCTAGCCAGCAGAATTTATAGCCAGCCTGCCAGCCGGACGGACGGACATCATTAGATGCATTCAAAAAGTGATTCTGAGTCGCTCGGTATACTAAAAGCTGGTTTAAATATTTAAGCGCATAATACGCCTCCACCTGTGCAGCGTTACCGTTTGCCCGACTAAAGTCGCAATTTGAAACTTTTTAAGCGGTATGCGACATTTTGTGAGACTTTTTTTATCATCGACTTTTGCGACTTATTTTATTTTGTTGCGACTTTTTACCCTTTTTTGTAAAGCATCTAACTTGTAGTAAATCGTTAAGCAATTCACATATTTTGGTTCATTTGACAACACTTTTATCGCTTTTTTGCAAGCTTTTCATGTGTTTAACAAATTCTTCGCAAATTTTCAGTAAAAGTTTCAAAATAACGTTTTAGCAAAAAGGCTTTAAAAAAAATTGCAGTGTTTATTTTACAAAATAATTTTTAGCCACCGAGTCAATGAAAGATGAAGTTTTCGTAAAACATGGACAGGCATGTACGAACATGAGAATATTTTGCTTTAACTTAAAAAATAAAATTTATATTTTTGTTTAAAAAAGGATTTCTTGTTAAAAAAAAAAAGGAAATTTGGAAACGAAAACTAAATTGGAGCTAGAAATACGCGTTCAGAGGCAGATAAAACCACGGAGTCTGAGACGGATAACGTTAACATCGCTGCAGGTATTCAAGAGACTGGGCTTAAGTTAGACATGGAGTCAAAGCGGCCTTTTTGAAGTGTTTGTAAACAGCTTTTAGTGAACCAAAACAATCATCTTCAGAGACATGGAAAAAAACCCAATAATAATAGGGGGTTTCATGAACAAACTTGCGAGACTTATTTCAAGAATCGCCTTTTTAACTATTGTGTAACTTTTTACAATTAATGTCAATATTTAAAAAACGCCAATCCAACAAAAATTAAATAATAAAATTTAAAAAATATATATATATATATATAAGAAACTTGAAATTTGTGCCTAAAAATTAAATGTGTGCTTAAAAATAACTAGATAAAGCCAAAAGACTAAATTGCTCAGATTAGTCCAAGAATTTGTTGTTTTAATTGTTGAATTTTTCGTTGAAAACGACGGTAATCATAAAAAAAAATCTGTTTGTATAAATGCACAATTGATAAGCGCAATTTTTAGGCAAATATACGAAGTTTGTGTGATTGAATTCTCATACAAATTTTGACAGTTCATTTGTGAGACTGCAAAAATATACAGTTTGCCCAGGTTGCGAGACTTTTAAGCGATATCATGAAAGCTTATGAAAAATAGAAAATTATGAAAATAAAAAAGTGAAACTGACTGTTTTGTTTAATTTTTTTTATTTTGTTATGCTTTTTATTATTAATAAACATTAAAAAAAAGATGTTCGACTTTTATTTTCTCAAACGACTTTTTTGTGCGACTTTATTTTTATAAAACGACCTTTTGTGCGACTTTTCAAAAGTTCCTAGCGGTAACCCTGCACCTGTGTAGTGTTTGTATAATTAATTTATGCTCAAAGTATTCTCAAATGTTTTCTTAAACGTCTGTCAAATGCAAATTGAATTTTGTAATTCAAAACTTTTCTGGAAGCTTAAGAAGGCTTAAGACTTGAGCACTTCCTTTAAGAAAATATCATTTATATGAAAGCTTTATTAATATATCGGCACACAGCCTGTTGCTTAATCTCGACACAATTTTATGAAGTTGAAGGTCCAAAGCCTGCATTCTAGGCTTTTTCACATCCTACACAGCTGTTAATCTGCTAGAATCTGTGTAGTTTTACGTAACAAGTTACACAAATGTGTAGGAAGCGTAGGCTTTGATTCTACTTTTGCAAGCGTTACATGCAGCGTTCGAATAAATTAGCTAAGTTTGTTAAATCAAACTTTATTTTAACTTGTGGTGATGCTGCATAAAAAGCGTTTTATATATGTAACTTGACAGCTGTATGAGGTGTATGAAAAGCGTGATTTCCAGCTGAACAGCCGTACCTAAACCAGAGCGTAAAGCATTTTCTAGCTGTCAAAAATTCTCATGCCCATACAATTTGTATGAAGCATCCCTAAATAGCGCGGCATCAACGGTTTGCAATTGGAAAATCCGATTTTGACAGAGCTGTAAAAAGTGAAGTTGGCTGCTATTGCTTATTAATAATGGCAATTCGGCTATTTTTTCTCAATCTAACGGATTTTCTCCATATTTTATATCTATTTTGTGGGTTTTATTAAACAAAAAAATTGGCCACCAGACATCTTTTGTTATGTGATAAATAGAGAAAAAGACAAATATTTTTATTTTAAGTAATTAAATCAATTTTCAAAAAAAAAAATTCAGTTAGGTCCGTTAGTAAAAACAGCGACG
The DNA here is from genome assembly GCA_943735925.1 of Pollenia amentaria. NCBI lineage: Eukaryota > Metazoa > Arthropoda > Insecta > Diptera > Polleniidae > Pollenia > Pollenia amentaria. The sequence continues at coordinate 171,304,428 of OX031010.1, read as the reverse complement.
ATATGACAACCAGACGTTTTTATAGTTGTCAAATTGAACACAAACGATGGAGCCAATTGAATTATTTTCTAACGGTCTTTCCTCTTTGGCCAGATCAATTATAAATTTTGTTTGTTATTAAACCCCACTGTACAATATTCGTCTGATTTTGTAGCTCGTAGACATTTTTACAAGTGCGTTTGTACCTTAACAATTTTACATTCAGATGTCTAGAATTCCCACCTCCTACCAACATTAATATTTAATTGTGCAAATATGTACATAAAAATTAAAATACATACTTACACGTCATCTAAACACATTATTTTGAATTGCACACTCAAGTGTGTGTCTTGTTTTATTTATTTACATCTAATTAAAAGTATCTACAAAACATTATTATCAAGTACGTTTGGATTCTACAGTGTACTTTTGTGTTTTTTATTTTTTTTTTTTTTGGATATGGGAAAAATTTATACAGTATCTTGTATTTATTTTCTTCTTTAACGATTGAAACGAATGACAGAACATAAATTTATGCAAAAATATTGTTAGATATTACAAAAACCTTACAAATGTTGTTAAATGATGTAGAGCTGATTGCTAAATATTAAGTTAACTGATGTCTTGGAATTTAAATTATTTTATTAGGTTAGGTTTCAAAGAAGGGGATAATGCTTTAGCTATACTTATTTTGGTAAACATCTAAGCCAATATGGCATGTTGTGCATTCTAAAGGGAGAGTATCCCCTATCCATAGCCAGATGTAATACTAGCTTAACCCTTATGTGCGCAGCAAGGCTACCCGGGCATTTTGAACACAAATTTTCTTATTTAAATTGATAATCTGCATGTCTGAAACTTCTTGAGAGCTAATAACTTTAAAAAAAATTTGTATATTTGCAGCCCTCTAGCTAAATTTTTTGTCATTTGCGTGATAGACCAATTTACTCTTAACACAAGATTGCCTTAAACGCCCTGCTGATAACTTTTTTAGCTTTATAATTGTTGTATGTATGTATGTAAGTCAAAATTGTATTTATTATCTTTATTTCTGTTTTGTTTTGCTTTGGTTTTTGACATTGTACTTGTTGTAGTACCGAGATTACCTCTAATGAATTCGCCTTGCGCCCCACTTACTATCGAATTATCGGTCGTCACGTTTTACGTTTCTAACGTCCTCCGTAATCCAAATTTAGATATTATTAACTAGGCTTAAGTTCATTGAATTTAATTTTCATTAAATTATTTTTTTTGAAGACAGGAATTTTACAACATGAAATCAATTAAAATTTTATTGATAATTTTTCATTCTTGACTACGCTGGGAATTGAACCCAGGCTTTCACGGACAGGTTGTCCAGACTTGTTTCGATTGTAACCACACAATTTCTTCAGTGGGTTTTGAAAAACAAAAGTTAGGAAAAACATGTAAATCAATTAAAATAGATAATCGTTCATTCAAAAGCAAATTTCGATCTACCAAGGTAAAATACCATTTGGTTTAAAAATTGATGTTTGACTATTGACGTCATCCGTCGTCAGTGGCGGTGAGTGTTAAACGGCAAACCCCTCCGAAGAGATTGTGTGGTTACAATCGAAACTAGTCAGGGCAACCTGTCCGTGAAAACCTGGGTTCAATTCCCAGCTCAGTCAAGAATGAAAAATTATCAATAAATTTTAATTAATTTCATGTTGTAAAATTCCTGTCTTCATAACAATAATTTAATTAAAATTATATTCAATGAACTTAATTCTAGTTAAAAATATCTAAATTTGGATTAAAAACCATTAACAGTTCAATAAAACAACCACAATACTAATTTTTGTAAAATAAAATTTTAAAAATTTGACTTCTTCATTTAATTTTTTTTACATTTGGTCGTACAAATATCACGTCACGTCACAATGGAAATGCCCATATAAAAAGTACGTGAAACAAAAAGCTGTTGACAGTAAAGACCTATTTTAAATGAAGATCCCTTCTTTGTTTTGCATATAAGACGGAACAAACAATTAAAAACACAAAAAAATATGTTATTATACTAAAAAAAATTAAAAACTTTGTTACGTCAGTTAATCGGTTAATCGACTGAAATTAACCGATTTAATTGTTAATAGATAATAGTCAATTTTAAATTAACCGATCATTTAACCGAATGAATACCCTATTATAGTCAATTATTGATCATCATTTAATATTTGGGCTTAAATCATTTGGAATTCACCTTAAAACCACATTATTATTAATTTTCAGAATATCTTTTTGTGACATTTATTTTCGAAGATGCTAAATGTTGATCCATTTGCTTATAATTAATTCTCTTAATATCGCAAAACATTTGTACTTACATTAAAAAATCGCTTTATATTTATATATACTTTTACATACCTGAAAAGAAAACAAAAAATATATTTATTTACTTAAATTTGCGGTTAACAGTGGGCTATTTAAAAAAAAATAACTAAAATAGTTTATAGTGGATAGTAAAAATATATTAAAAAAATTTTTTTATAATAGAATATATATAAATATAATCCTTAAAATTCCTATAATAAACATAGGCCCTCCAAAAAAAAAAAATAGAATATGTAACTGCCATAAATAAGCAATTTCAATGCAACTCCCCCTTTTTTCTACCCGATTCAAGAGATTGAACGCACTTTATGCAAATGACAAGAAAACATTAATTTAATTGTGTTATTTTTGTGGGGATTAAATCATTCTGAAATAGTTTATGTCCTGGTGTTTTGGTTTTAATTTTTTTTTTTCAACAAATGGACTACCAAAGTTCGAATTGGGGTTCCGCTAAGTTTATAAATCTGTCTTTCATTCATTGACATTTGTGGTAGCAAGTCTTTAAAAAAAATATAGGAAAATTCGATATAAAAACTTGAAAATGATTTAAATTAGTCCTTTAGTTATTTCGTTTGGTTTAAAACCGTGATGGACTCATTTTAGGCACGCGTTCTTGAGAACAAAATTCTGGCACACCACGACAACACATGTACTCTATAAAATTCTTTCTCTCTGCTCTTTCTGCTTTCAGCTAGAACTGCAAAAAACTTGAACTTGTTTTAATTCTGCTTTTTCACGCGTTTTCGCATCAAAGCATTGCATGCTTTTCATAGCTTAGTAAAGTTCAACGCTTCAAGTTGCATGCAAAGATTTTTATGAGGCATCACCACAAGCTCTAACGCCGCTTGTGACGCGTGCAAAAGTGGAAAGTAAATTTTCTTTTCGCATTTGACGTCTCAAGGCATTCTACGATTTTGTGCATGTAACTTCCGTACTATAACTTATTAGATTCTAATTTTATGACAGCTGCGTAGATTGCGAAAAAGCGTAAAACGCGTAATGTATACCTACCTCCAATATAAAAAAAATTGTTTGCTGTTCCACATCATTGTTTGACAATAAAAAGACGTGCTACGATACTAACGATTTTATGTGTAAAGCAGCAGAAGATACCCACCAAAAGTTACAACTTTTTTAATTTTAGTTGGAAACAAATAGAGCAAGGGATCAGAGTGGCCAGGTTCGGGGGTTTCCCCCCAGATTTAGGGGTTTTTATTTCATTCAGGGGCAAATTTAGGGGGTACAAATTCATAAGGGGAAAATCTAGGGGGCTTAAATTTATATTTAGGGTGTTTTAGGGGGTTTTGCTATTTATTTGTCTGTACAAAATAATAACTATGTAGTACTTTATTTTACAACTTGTTTTTGGTTGAGAAAAACCGCTAGATTCTCTTTAAACTCGTCTGAAAATCGCTTGATTTCAAGGGAAAATACCTAAATTACCATCTTTGAATATAATATCGAGAAGTACCTCGAGATTGTCCTCAATGTGGATTTTTTAGGAACAACATTTTAAATTTTACATAGTAAAGCTTTTTGAATAGACATTAAAAGAAAACGTTTTAAAGCCGAAGTAATCATTAAATTATACGACACACAACTTTAATTCACCATCAGAAATGCTCAATCTTTAAAATTCCGGTAATTTATACAAAGTTAACGAAAACGATTTGGCAACAATCGACATTTTTAAAGAAACTTGATTCCAATGTTTATAACTCTATTTTGTTTAGATTCGAGTATATAATTTATAAATGTACTAATGGATGTGTCTGTCAGAAGCTAAAAGGCCTAACTTCCCTTCTCGAAAGTGTTTTAATTCTGTTATATAACTATCTAATTAGTTGTGAACTCTTTTAAAATTATTTTGTTCTTCTATTATTTAAAACATTGTCCATAAAAATTATGAAAATCGGTATAGGGATTGCATCTTTATTTGATTTTTTTCAGAAGCTGCTAGCCGATAATAGGAAAACATACATAAGAAAATTAGGCCTTTATATATTGCTGTAATCAGAGCTGCCGTTTTTGGTTATTTCTAACCAAAATTGGTTATTTATTTTCTCAATGTGGAGATGTGAATCTTTTTTCATTTTGGTTAATTTTTTTCGAAAATAATAATACGTATGAATATGTTTTTTTTTAATTCACTTGCAATTTACGTTCCTTTAGCTTTTAACGTTTTTATTTACATGGACGATTTCGATTCGAAGGAAATTATTTACGACTTATAATATCTATTTTACACAGTGATTTTGTCATTATCAAAAATTATTTTCGGGAATGAAATATTTATTATTAATTAATTCATTTATTAATGATGTGCTAATAATCCCAATTTTTGAATAAAAACACACTGAAATTTATTGTTGTGGGAAAGCTAGTTTCTATGCGCATTTCGCTGGTTGCTTAGGCCAGCTCGTCAGGAAAGTTTTTCCAAATACTTTAGAAAAGCTAAATATATTATACAAGTAAGACCATAAAGTGAATAAGAATTTTAACACTCAGCTCTTACTTGTAACAATATCAAAGCTTCAACAAAGACACAACAATAAATAGTGAATTTTTTCTTTCTTACATTCCCCTACAATTGGCTGGGTTTTTTCCAACACGAATTGTAGTTGTAAGAGGATAGAAAAAAACAAAATTAAAACAAACAAATTGCTTAAATAAAGCAGCTTGCCATTTCAGTTTTTTTATTTGCCGGGCACATGCAAATTTATTATCAAAAATAATTTTCGGGAATGAAAATTTCCGAAGGAACGAAAGTTATCGCGTTTTTTGATTCGAAGAAAACTACACGAAAGTAATTTTAGTGTTTCTAAAAACTTGAATAGAAGTAAAACGTTTAAAATTTAAATTATTTCCAGTAGTATATTTTAATATATTGAAATAAACATAGGAATTTTAAAGATTTCTTCAAAAATAAATTGATATCTATATATATAAAAATGAAATTATGTGTGTTTGTATGTTTGTATGTTTGTATGTTTGTCGCTTTATAGACTCCGAAACTACTGAACCGATTTTCCTGAAATTTTTACAGTAACATCACGTGAGCCCTAAAAATAAAATAGGCTACTTATTTTTTCAATAGGGGCAGGGGAATTGGTACCCCCCATAGGATGCCAATATTATACTGAACCGATTTTCCTGAAATTTTTACAGTAACATCACGTGAGCCCTAAAAATAAAATAGGCTACTTATTTTTTCGATAGGGGCAGGGGAATTGGTACCCCCCATAGGATGCCAATATTCGATTTTCCTGAAATTTTTACAGTAACATCACGTGAGCCCTAAAAATAAAATAGGCTACTTATTTTTTCGATAGGGGCAGGGGAATTGGTACCCCCCATAGGATGCCAATATTAATTATCGCATATCTTAAGAGCCGCTGCACGCATTTTGCTGAACTTTTTGTAGTAGGATCTTCTGAGCCCCGGAATTGAAATAAAATAGCAGCGGAGGTATAGGAATACCCCATAGGACGCCAATGTTTAACATCGCATATCTTAAGAACTGTAATAGTGAGAATGTTCAAACTTTCTAAAAGTCACTCTTATGGTATACTACACTTTTGAAAATAAAAATAAAGCGGGTAGGCGCAGGGGGGGAAATACCTCCCATAGGATGCCAGTGTAGCGAAGCGCACCGGGTTAAGCTAGTACTGTAAGGAAATGGCGTGAATTTAAGAAATTTAAACTTAACTTTTTATAAGCTGTCCGTATAATTAGATAAGTATTTGGCAGTATTTTTAATTTCTAAACAAGATTTTAACAACAATCGCGATATTAACAAACGTGAATTTCCATCGCCGAAAGTGTTAAAAAAAATCGCTATATTTGACAGCCCTGCCACTGACAGTTTAATATTTCCTTTTTTGTTATTTATAAATGTGAAGTACAAATTTCGTTTATTGTACAGGACTTATTCTAAAAAATTAAATTTATTAACTTTCAATAAACTGAAATTCGTATGGCAATTTGACGGGTTTAACTCTTATAAAATAAAAATATTTTTTATGAAAAAGGTCTCAAATAAATAAAAAGTTTTAATTTATTTTCTCGTTATTTTTTTTAATATGTAAATACAAAAATTACATTTCTTGTTCTTAATTTGTGATTGATATTTTCCAATTTTCCTTTAGTTTTAATGTTTTTCTCAATTAACTAAAGGCATTTATTATTTGGTAATATTTTTTCATATTTGGTAACTTTTTCAAAAATTTTGGTTGTAAAATTTTTATTAGTTGTGGCAGCACTGGCTGTAATATAAATTACTACGCTTCGCGTATTCGGAAACTTCCTTTTTGAAGCATTACTAATTTACTCTACTTATTATTTTGTGGAGTTAGGCCTTTAAGCTTCGAACACATCCATATGTTACAGTCTTTTCTAAGCTGTTTATAATTTGGATTTAAGATTTATTATGAAAAAATATTCAAGAAACTTAAAAAAAAATTTTTGGGGGAATTTCAATAAAATTTTAAAAATTTGTCAATTTTTGCTTTATTTAGGTAAAGATATTAGTACGTAAATTTAAACTTAGTCAAGTTAAATTAATTGAAATTAAATTACTATCTAAACTTTTACATTTAGGGGGATTTTTTTTTAAAAATATGGTAAATTGTGGGGATTTTGAAATTTTTTTGGGGGGAAGAAAAAAATTACCTGGCCACACTGCAAGGGATGCATTTTTTAAAAGACCTCTGTCAACCAGAGCTCCCAGTTGTTTTTCGAATCGTATTTCTAATTTTAATATTTTCATCCACAAAATTCCGCAAAAGCCAATTATCCTTATTAACATCAAAAATGTCCACTACAAACAACCAGCCGCCCGATTATTAATAAAAATTCGCGTGAGTTTTTCCCTTTTCCCATTTTTACACTTGAATATAATAAATAGCAAAAATGGAAGGGAAAAAACTGCCAGGGCAATTCGCATTCATAATTAGGCTGAATATTTTAATATTTTGTAAGATTTAAGCATGGTCCAATTAGCAGGTCTGCGCAAAACTACAACAATGCAACAATAGCAAAAACAACACGCATTTTGTTTGTGTAAATTATGTTAAAATGTCAAAACCCATTGCATTCGTTGGTGTAAAAAATGGGCAAGATGTCATATCAATTGCTACAAAAAAAATTGCAAGATAAAAACACAACTCTACAAAAAATCAGCAGGCGTTTCGAGCAGACCTACTACTTGGGACATGGATTTAAGTTTATTTAAATATTTAGGCAATTCACAAAATGTTTTATTGTGTCATTTTGATTGTATATGCTATAATTTCATGAATGTGACTATGGCAAAAACAACTAACAGTCCATCCTAAATCAGCGCCTAAGGCGTAGGATTTTCTAGCGCCGAGCTTTAAGGCTGCAATTGCAAACATAAATTAGAGCGTCAAAGCTGTACCATAAACAGTAATGTGAGCTTTTATTGTTTAGTTTAACCCAAAAAAATATAATAGCGCCGAGCTTTAAAGCTGCAATTGCAAACATAAATTAGAGCGTCAAAGCTGTACCTTAAACAGTAATGTGAGCTTTTATTGTTTAGTTTAACCAAAAAAAAAATATAAATAAAAAATGGAGATAAAAAATAGCTAAATTGCCATTACTTTTTGACAATAGCAGCCAACGGTCTCAAGATCGGATTATCCAATTTCAAAGCTTTGAAGCCGCGCTATTTGAGTTAACTTCTTCATACATTTTGTATAAGCATGAGAATTTTTGACAGATAAAAACGCTCTACTCGCTGATTTAGGTTGATATGTTAAGCCTCTAGTCCACGGAATGTAAAAAGCCAAATGCGCATGTGGTTCTGACGTAATTTTGACGTCAATGCAAAGCCACAATAAGCATTGCGTGTTGTGTGATGACGTCAAAATTACGTCAGAACCACATCATCGCTTAAATCATCGTCCAGACTTGCAATATTTGTTGCAGCAATTCTTAAGCTTATTGGTATTTTTCGTACTCCGCAATTCAGTGTTGTTTTGTCATTCTTACAGTTTTTAACTTGAAGTTGGCTGTAGGTGTATTTGTATTTATATACAAAATATTAAAAGGAGACGAAGAAAGACAAGACAAAAATACAAAAATTGCACAACTGTAATTTCATAATCGGGACTCTAATGAAATTTCAGCGCAGATTGAATTGAAGCAACAAAAATTTCAAGTCTGAACAATGACTAATATGGTACAATAGATCACTTTTATGAATTGAAAAATTTATTTTATTTGTTAATACCATCAACTTTATTAACTCGAATATTAAATTTATGAGATTTAGATACCACAATTTGCATGGAAATCATAAGATGATTGAGTACAAAAGGGTACATTTGGTGCACAAAAGACTTTTAAGTAAATATGATATGAGAATCGACAAAACCTTAAATATACAAATGTATCCCCACAAAATTGCCCAATCGTGTATTGAAAATTTGTAATCGCCATTTCCTAAATAAAATTCCTTATTTCGGTATAAATCCCCAAATCCCCATTACTGCGCCTGCAGTATTTTGTTAACCAAGCCGGTGTGTCAAAAAATTTTGAATGTGCCCAGCACTGCTTTACACATACAATAGTAAATGTGATAATGTTTGCGTTCACTGTTTTCGGGTTTTTGGAAATAGATTTTTATTCAATCATAGTTAATATCTAAGGCCTACCATCAATGTTCATTAATGTTCTTATCGAACTTAAATTTGTTAAAAATATAAACGTTATATCGTTGAAATTACTCAAGAAAAATTTTACAAAATGAATCTATATTCAGCAGAAGTCGTCATATAAAATTTGTTCATAAAATATTATATAATTAAGATTATTCGTTTTAAAGTACTACTGGAAAATAAAATGTCTCGCAGGTCGATCCGTATACATTCCTTAATCATTATAATCTAAACTAACTATACACCCTTCTGACGTTGTGACAGACTACCGCCTTCTTAACAAAATGCATACTAGCCCTATTCACACTCTTTACCTTCTGAAGTTGTGACAGACTGCCGCCTTCTTAACAAATTGCATACCACTAGCCCTATTCACAATCTTGTGCATTTGAGATTACAAATTTATATAATTGTAAATACTACTACTATCAATTGGAAATTACCTCTTTGGTTTAATTTCCAAAACTTGTTGCATAACACGAAAAAAAACACGCCAATCGAAAATTGTACATCGGTATTCTCCAGAAATCACATAAATTCAAAAAAAAAAAAAAACAAAAGTAGTTTGGTATTGCAAACGTAAAATTCACTGAGTGTCAGCTGTTAGTTTGCAATAAAGAGTTGCATACGTCCAGCAAATATAAAATATTGGGCTGATTTCATAAACCCAGTATTGCAAAGCATCACTAAAAACAAATGGGTTGACAAGGCTTCACAATTAAAAACAATGCACAAAGCAATTTCGCAACCATTTTGCAGTAAATACTGTTACCATGGTTTGGTTTCTATAACACCTGGAGATTTTGATAGTTAGGATATAATGAATGCTTTCTGCACGACACTTGAAGTATTTTGGTTCTCTAATGCAATAACGAACTCAAGACCTTGTCTACAGAAAAGATTTACAGTTTATAAAGCTTTACCCTTTAAGTGTTGCATTGTGCTACCGCGCTTATGAAGTCAGCCTTGGTTTTCGGTGTTGCATATTAACCAAAGAGTAGAAAATGCACTGCTGTATATTTTTTTTAGTGAGGAATAAAAATATGCTACACCATTTAACAAATGCTCCGATGCAAGACCATATGCACAAGATTGTGAATAGGGCTACTGTGTATACCCAGAGAAAAAAAAACATGTTTTAATATGGTCTCAACTCCAACAAAACCATTTTTAAAGAAAATTTTAAACATGTTATGTTTCATTTTACTATATTCTTGTCACCGACAATCATTTTATGTAAAAATTCGTCCTCCATCAAGAGGACACAACCATATTATGGTTACCTCCCAACATGTTATGGTTAGTTATAACAAAAATATCTATGTTTAACACTTATAGCATGGTTGGTTTTCAACCATAGCATGTTGCTCTTGGAAAAACGAAAAATACTATTGTTAATTTAAAAACAAATTATGTATTGTCATAGTTAACCATAACAGGCTTAGAGGCAACCATAATATTGTTGTAGCTTCTTGATGGAGGACTAATTTAATTATAGATAGATATGAAGAAGGCCATACGCACCGCGACCCAGAGAACCTTTTAAGCAATTGAATCATAATAAGGTTGTCGCTCTCAATTATATGGTAAAACTAGAATTTTAAATTTTTTTTAAAAATAGTTTTGTTGGAGGTGACCATATTAAAATACGTTTTTTCTCTGCGTGTATGTGTTCTATTGAGACACGAATTGTTTTCAGTGTGTTTTCACTTTTCTGAAAATAAAATTTATAATTAGCAAAACACTTACCTTTGCATTATTCGATTCTAAATTATTTTCCAATTTCATAAGAACGCTTGCGAAAGCAATTTTTGCCCAAGAAAGAAAATATTAATTCAATTTAACGAAAAAAAAATATCAAATAGAATTGATTATTTTTAGTGGTAGATGCAACAAAAATTATTCCACTTAAAAAATTGTTTATTTTTTAATAAAATGCTCTTAAAAATTTGCACTATTTTTCTTCAAAAGACTTTTGTTGTTGCTTTTCGCATAAAACACTTTTCGTTGTTGTTGCTGCTTAATTACACACAAAATAAAATTTTTTTTGGGTTAATTAAAACTTAGGAAAAAAGAAATTTGAAAAAAGCAAACATCTGTTGAGCATGTGTGTGTGTGTGTGTGTGTGTGGAAGTATAAACAAAAAACTGAAGTACACAATTATGTATTGTTTTTTTTGAGTGTGTTGGTCTTGTTGTTGTTGTTCTAGCTCAAATGCAAACATATGTTTTGTGAAAAATTAAGAAAAAAATTTAAATAAACTGAAATTTTTAGGTTTACAATTTCAAATGATCAAATAGTAAAAAAAAAATTTGCAAAAAAAATTTCAAGGTCGTTTTTATGAAAAAAAATTACAACTAATTTTTAACTGTTTATGGCAAAAATTTATTTATTTTTAACAAAAAATATGTAAATTTTAAAAGAAACTATACTATTAACAAAATTTTAATAAAATTATTATTTTTTTTTTTTAATTTGCTAAAGTTCTTTAAAGCAAAATTATCGCCTAAAAAAAGATGACTCAGTATTGCAGAAAATTTTTATTAAGTTTTTTTTATATTTTCGGTATATTTTCTTTAAATTTGTTCAAAAAAAAACCACAAACATGCTCTTAATAATTTTATTATCGTATCTTGATAATTTTGATAATTTTTTATCGATAAAAAAAAAGTGTTTTTTTTTGTTGTTGTTATTTAAAATACAATAATTGTTCGCTGGCCCGTTATAAATGAAAAAGACACTGTTATACGCGGTCACATTCGTTGAACGACTGGTGTAAAAGGTAATCAAAAATCGCACGAGTCTCAACATTAATTGAGTGCAATGCATACTATGATGGCATGGCATGCCAGCATGCCAAAGCACCGCAGCAATGTGCACAACAATTACCTCCTCATCTGGTTGTGAGTAAAAACCTCCCCACCCCTGGTCAACAAGTCGTCTAAATGTTCTCCACAAACTATAGCAGAATATTACCCCTCCTCGACCCCTTTTTCCTCATAAAAAGACTATCACAACACCTTGCCGAGGGGAGGCAGCAAGCAGGGTGTTGGCAAAAGCAATACGAGAAAAAAAGTACTCCTCATCCAATAAATGTGGCAGCAACTTGTGGCTGGCTGGTTTTTCTTACGACTTTTTAATTTTCTATCTATTTTATCGATATTTTGTTTGCAAAATACACCAACAGCAGCAGCAGCAACAACAAGTACCTCAACATCTTGTCAAAATACTACAAGTTTTTTGTCAATGCAGTTGTCATGTGTGTGTATGTGTGTCCGTTAAAAAAGCTTTAAGTCGATTTTTTCATATCGAAAACCACTCAATTACAAATTTAAAAGTTGTTTAAGTTTTTTATTTACGCTCAGAAAAAAAGCTTCATATTGAATTGAGTTTGCTCAGCAAATTGACTCGTACAGTTTTGATTCTTTTAACGCGAGTAGTTTTTTTTTCAGAAAAATGTTTACTCACATTCTAAAAGAGCGTTATTTACAGAAAGAGAGAGCGAAAGGTAGTTCTCTAGCTCTTTAAATTTCTTTTAGAAATTCCTTTTATAAAATTGTTGTTTTCTATTTATCATATTTTTTTTTTTTTTTTTTTTTTTAATTTTACTTTTATTATTTCTTTTAATTTTCTATTAACAACAAAAACAAAAATAGTTTTGCACTCTAATATTTTCTGTTGTTATTTGCTGTTTGTTTGACTTTATCACTATTTCTACTTGCTATTGGACAGTATGTAAAAAAATGTATTGATGAAAATTTTGATAATTTAACTATTCCATTTTAGATATTTTGCTGTTCTAGTTGAAATCCAATTTAGTTCTAAGAAACTGAACTTGGACTGAACTAAAAGAAAACCAAAACTGAGCTTAAATTAAACTGAAACAGAAAAAGAACAGAGTCTAATTATGGCAGTCGTGATCGAATAATAGCAATTTTTTCCACTGCCATCTCGAGGATGTCTAAGATCAGCATTTTAAATTCCTGCGGTAAATATGTTCTCCACTACGCCTGCGAATCCTGGAATACGACATCGTACGATATTATCGCTATTCTAGTATTCATGTCTTCGGAGGATATGAAAAAGATATTCAGGCCCAACACCATTTTTAATACGCAACTGTGGGAGCAAACACATAGAGATTCTTTGTCTTTAATGGTGCTGTTTTGGTCACACGCTCCGGAGAACTCTGGATGACACAACAAAAACTACTTAAGATTGGTATCCTTGGGGTAACACACGCAGAGTTGGGCGCCTGGAGACACCAACTCTTTTCAGAAATATGTCGAAACTATCTCAGCTGGAACGAACTCAAAAACCCTGCATCAAATAGGACCGAATGGGGAGAGTTCATTGTGGCCCTTTGTTCCTCTAAGGAGCCACAGGATCCACTTACGTATATCGCACACTAAGTCATAAGCAGGCACAATTCAAAATTTATCAAAATAGTTTTTTTTTATAAGCCAGTTCACAAATCAAATCTAAAGCGACCCGAAAATTGCGTTTGTGAAACTCAGTTTAATGAAAAGCAAATGCAACCTTGTTTTTAAGGCCAGTTGTCGGCCTTTCCTAAACATTTTTCAATTTTAAGTTGTAGCTGTTTATGATTTTGTGAGCGATATGAAATTACCCAGAAAAAAATTTAAAAATTGATTTCAATTAAGAAATTTGTGATATTAATTAATAAATTAATTACAAAATAAAAAAAATTTATTTCAATTAAGAAATTTTTGATATTAATTAATAAATTAATAAATTAATTTCACCAGTAAACAAATTAATAATATTAATTTAACGTTTAATTCACTTGATTAAACGTTTAATTGCCTTGATCAAACGTTGCATACACTTGATTACATTTTAACTGATTTTATTTTTGATTAATTGGAGAAAAATTAGAGAGCATTTTTTCTGTGTATATAAATAGTTCAGTTCTAATTCAGTTCTACTTCAGGTCTCATTCAGTTCTAAATCAGTTAGAATTCAGTTCTAGTTCCGTTCTAATTCAGTTCTAGTTTATTTCTAGTAAAGTTCTAGTTTATTGTGACGAATTTGGTGTTTTGAAAAAAAAAAAAAAAATTTCAACTAAAAAATATGTGATACCAATGAAGAAATTAATTAAATTTGCACCAGTAAACAAATAAATAGTAATAATTATACGTTAAATCCACTTGATTAAATTTTTAATTAAAACTTATTTAATTTTTGATCAATGTCTTAATTGGTGAAAAATCTTTGAGAATTTTTTCTGTGCGATAGCATTGTAATAGTGATTTAAGACCGTTGGCAAAAAGATACAGACAGATCTTACACGGTCAAGCATTTCTCATCAAGTGGAAAAGTGTTTCTATGTATAACACCGACGATGCTGGATGGAAAATCAGAAAATTTAGATATGACGGCGAATATAACGTCCAGCACACGTACATGAGTGAATTCGTTTGCATGACAAGCATTTTGAACGTGTATATACCGCTTTAAATCTAATTAGAAAAGTATTCTTAGATTATTTCCCTACTACTTGAATCGAATGTAATATTTGTTGGAGAAGAGAGTTTATTTTTAAATATCTAGACTTACTCAAAAATGAACAATTTGATGGTTTTATTTAATATAATAAATTGGAAAATTATCGGCAGTTTCCCAAAGATAATATCTTGTGATTTCTTTGGCGGTATTACTTTGTTACCATTTCTTAGCCATTGACCTTTTGCCCTTACGAATTCGTTGTTTTAAAGTTCTCCCCCTCTGTATTTGAAAAATATTTCTTTGGCCCATTGTTTTCGTCACTAGTTGCTAAGTCGTTGCATTTAAAGTCTGCCTATTTATTTATTTAATTTTTTTTTTTAATATATACAAAAATATTTTTTCTTTCTTTTTGAATATTTATTTTAAATGTGTCTGTGGAGTCTAACTGCCAGTGTTGTGTGCGATGATATTTTTTTTTTAATTTCATTTATTTCAGTTCAGTTCACTTTGTTTATACTTACGTTTGTTTTATTTGCTATTTTATTTCATATTTGATGTGATTTTGTTTTTTTTTTTTTTTTTTTTTGGTTTGCATTTTATTTATTTATTTCAATTTTTAATTAACTTATTGCTTAATGTATTAAAAAAAAATTTCTTTTCCTTTTATTTCCCTCGAACAGCAACAAAACAAAAGCAATAAAATAAAAATGCTTTCTTTTTTACTTTATTAAATTATTTTTAACCAAAAACAAAAAAACTAGTTTATATTTAATTATATTTTATTTTTTACCGGTGTCTGCAACTGCAACAACAATAACAACAATAATAATAATAAACTACGTTGTTGCTGTGAAATATTGACATACTCACTCACTTTTTTGCAAAAGAAATTGCAGCAACATTTTTGGGTTTAAAATTGATGAGTTGCTAAAAACCAGTGATGCCAACTCTTCAATTCAAAAAAGTCTAAATGACATCGCTATTGAAGGAAAATTTCGTTCGCTAAACTTACATTTGAGGGACTTAAAGCACAAGGGGCTTAAGTTATTTTTTCTAATAAGATGTTGCAGTAATAGCACACAAAAATATCAATCGTTTGACATGAAAAAGTCAAAACCGTATTTTTTTAAGATACGAGGTTGAGAAAGTAAGGAATCGATATGGAATTATTGGTAAAGTTCCGCGAAGCTCAGAACACAAGACGTGAATGTGGAATTCTCATCCGCTAGCAAAACATGGCGACCAATTCAAGCAGTTGTCATTAAAGTACCTGTTTCGCTTGGTGCACATCGGGATATATGAGCACTTAATCTCAATTTTTATAAAAAGGTACTTAAACCCCTTGTGCTTTAAGCCCTTCATTTAAAACCGAAACAATATTTTAAAATTTGTTTTTGTTTTAAATATAACCCAGCAAAAACTTGGTTATCACTTCCAATTACTGAACAACTTACTTTTCAATGACAACTTCAGACCATCTGCATTACGTAGAAGTAGTCATTAATCACTGACATATAATCCGATACATAAGCACTTGCTTATTAGCTGATTAACGAAATTTATAATTAATTCATAATAAAATGCATTTGAAGTTTTATTTATTCGAATCTAATACAAATTGATTTTAAATACATATTTGTTCTTACAGTTTTTATTTTTATTTCATATAAATGAAAAACTATTTGTGATAGATTTGAATTCATTCCAAATTCATAATATCAAGCAAACAATTTGTTGATTTTGCACCTATTACCAAAATGATTAACTGCCTGTTCAACGATTTCGAACGTTAACGTTCGCATAGAAAATAACATTTAAAACAAAAACATATTTTAAAATTTTGTTGCTTTTTTAAGTGTAATTTTCTATGCGAACGTTAACGTTCGAAATCGATGAACTTTCAGTAAATTGATTACTTAAAATTGTAAAAATGGAAAATTGTGAATATTTTTTTCAATAAATGATATTTTTAATTTTAATTAAAAAAATTATCAAAAAACTTTGCCATTTCAAACAATGTGTTAATTTTTATAATTAAATATTGACAATTCCCAACAACAATTTTGCAAATTTATATTATTTTATTTTAAACGAAAAAGTCAATTAATATTTTTTGATATTTTATTAATATTTTAATTAAAAATTTTTTTCAAAAAAACTTAAATATTAATTAAATCAAAATTATATTATTCGTTTTCCTTCAACTAAAAAAAAATTGATTCAATTATCATATTAATTAAATTTAAATACTTTTTGAACCATTTTTTTTAAGTGATAAAAACTTTTTTTCTGTGTATCAAAAATTTAAATACTTAATTAATGTCCTCAATGCAGGGTAGTATAATTTTGAACTAAAAAGTAAATTAAATTAAAAACACAATTTGTGTGACAAATTCAGTTTTGTTGATACCGATGTGAAGTACCTATTTGTATTTCACTCCCTAATTGTAAGCGAGGGTGGTAAGTACTTGCCTCCAATGACATCACCGTGTTAAAATAATGAGTTTAAATGCAAATGTATAAGTAGTGCAGAGTTATAATAGCCTTTTAACTCATTACTTTTCAATGTAAGTTTTTGCTGGGAAGTTAAGCAAAATCGAGTACATTTTTAGTCAAAATTGGCTAAATAGTAATCAAAAATGGCTTAATAAAAAATTTACAAAATTTTTTTATTAGACTGAAACTGCACATAAGAGATTATATTGTTTGTATTAACACATTTTTAGTAACAATAAAATAAAATCTTTGAATGATGAAAAGCTAAAATTATCGAAAAACTTTTTTTGTACTGTAAAGGTAATTTGCGTTAAATAATTAAGGAAAAACGTTACAACACAATTAATGCTGTATTTGAAACATTTTTTTGGTCTACAAATTTAAAAAGCTTGAAGAAAATCTGGCTAAATAAAAATGGGTAATGGCTTAATGGATTTTTTCAAGGCCAAGCGTGATAAAAAAAATGGCTAAGTCTTAATAGCCACTAAGCAGCTAAATTGGACTAATCTAAATTGGCAGAACTTCTTCCAATCAAGAAAATCACAATTTTTAAAAATAAAACAATTTTTTTAAATACTTTTTTCTACAAAAGTGCCAATAAAAAAAGTACAATGGTACACTAACGGCCAATTTAGTAGAATCGGCGCCAAATTCTTTCCTCTATACGGTTCGTGGATAACATTTAAATGTTTATTTGGAAATTTTATTAGAAACGTAAAATTTTAGGAAAAAGTTTGTACCACTTTAAAACTCCTCTTTCCATCTATGGAATAGGCTAGAATCAGTGTTGCCAGAACTTTAAGAGGTCAAATCAGCAAAATTTTATGATTTTTTAATGAAAAATCTTCAAAATCTGCATTTCATTTAAAAACATTTTCAAAAACTCGTCAAAACACTTTTAAATTATTTTCTTGTACTTCATTCAAAAGTTTTTAGATATAACAATAAGTTCCAACAGAAAATCACATTTCTACGTACAAGATATTTCTCATAGAAACAAAACGAAGACATATGAATTCAGTTATTCTATTTTTATTTCATTATTCAAAAAGTTTGATGGATCAAACTTGCCTAAATTTAACGGAATATAAAAGCATTATATTATTAATTTTGAAATAAGTATTAATTACATATTTATATATAAAATTAATGAAAAAATGTTCGCAACTTTAAGAGATCGGGGTTCAACAACACTTGATCTAGAAATACAAATATGTACATATTGCACACATAATCATAAACAGTAGGGTATTTATTCGGTTAACCGATTAATTACTACCCGATTAACTGATCGGTTAATTAAAAACTGGCTATTTTCGATTAACAATTAAACGGGTTAATTTCAGTCGATTAATCGTTTAACCGACGTAAGAAAATTTTTAATTTTTTTGTAAAATTATAACATATTCTTTTGTGTTTTTAATTATTTGTTTCGTCGCATGTACAAAAGGTATATGTGTTTCGAAAATATTTTTTCATACAAACACAGAAGGTGTTCTATCAATATTTTAACAGAGTTAACCGAAACAATAAGAAGAGTTAAAGTTAAAAAAAAATTAAAACCGGAGTCTATACGTTTATTGAAATCCAGGAAAAGGACTGAGAAGTTCGATATTAGATACTTTCGATTTCTCCAAAATCAACGAAAAGTGTAAGAATTTTTTCCAAGTCAAGTTTTATTAAAACTAAAGAAAAGAATCGCTTAGATCCTAAACCAAATTATTTTTCCAAAAGTTTATTTTTTGAAAGTCTTCTTTAACTATTGAAATAGCTAATAAAATAATCTTAAAGTTTATTTTTTTGATTAATATACATAATATATATATTAATAAAAAAACTATGTATTACATATTTACGAACTATGCTTTTTTTTTTTTTTTTTTTTTTTTTTTTTTTTTATTATTATTAAAAAAAACCTTATATAATAAATAATTTATGCATTTTATATTTTTTACTTTATTTATAAAAAAAAATTATTAATAGGTTAACCGATCAATAACAAAATTAACCGATGAAACCAAAACGTCGGTTAAGTAATCGAGCGATTAACCGATTAAAGCAAAAGCCCGATTAAATGAACACCCTAATAAACAGGCATAATTCAACATTCAAAAATGTTTACGACAGACAGAAAACTGGCTGCAAAACTATTGTTGCAATTTTTTTATCAAATTAAGTTTGACAGATGTTGAAGACGAAAGGCTAAAAAAAAAGACGGTGACGCAAACGAAATTTTCGTGGTCGTTATATTTCGATTTGATTTATGAGCTGAATTATGACAAACTGCGATTTTTATCAATTTTTAGTTATGCCTGATTATGATTTAGTGTGCGATATGCATATACTTTTAAATAAATATTTATTTTTATGCATATGTATATCAGCTAAAATCGATTAAAGCAATTCTGGAAATATTGAAGTGTCAAAACAGTGTAACTATTTAAGTTTAAAATAATCTTTCGTGAACAATATGTAGATTCACCTAACTAAATATTCTCTTAACGTTTGCCGATGAATGGGCAGAAATCAGTATATTCTGAACAAATTTAAAGTGTACCGATCGACTCGGTACACTTTGAATCAATCTAAAGTTGTACGCAAAGAACACGACGCGATTTTGAACATGATTTTATGAAATTAGGTACATGGTAGGGATGGGCAATAAATATCGATATATCAAAATATCGATATTTAATAAAATTATAATCGATATATATCGCCGATATTAAAAATACCGATATATCGATACATCGATATTTATCTACGACTATCGAATTCGATATTTTTAAGATCACTTTATAATAAAATTTAACATATTAACCGTTGCTCAACTGCTAACAATACTGTTGTTTTTTAAGAATTGCATCATAGGTTTTTTTTAACTAATATTAAGAAAATAAAGGCGTTTTTCCATTGTACATTTTCATAGATTATACAGGTCAGTTTTGTCTTGGTTTTTTAAGAGATGACAACAAAAAAATAAGCGCGGAAAAAATATTCTGGAAAGGGTTCCTAGAATTATGCAAAGAATCGACTTATGAAAGTTGGAATGTTAATAATAAAAAAAATATTTTGTTTTTTTTTTATTTGAGCATGTTCTTATATATTAATAATAAAATATTGCACAGTTTACTTGTATAGTATGTGTTACAAGTTTTTTTTACCGGCAGTATATACTCCGGCATTATATAATCCTAATTATTTTTTTTAAATTTCATATGGCGAATAAGTAAAAACTTTCTTGTATTCTTTACTTTTTTTTAAATTTTTTTGTAATATGTAATTAAATTTAGTACAAGGTTTGTACAAATATCAAAGAATTTTGATTTTTCTATAAACATGCTTCAAACGTTTGTCCAAACAACTTAAAAGCGGTGCACAAAAAAAATTATTTGTGGTTATTTTGCCTATGTAAAAATGTATTGTCATAGGTATATTAAGTTTTTAAATTTAGTAATAATTTCAGCTTAATATGTTCGATACATCGATATATCGATATTTTTAATTGATATATATCGATACTCTTAAAAAATATCGATACGATATATATCGATATATTTTTTCAATTTGCCCATCCCTAGTACATGGAATCTAATTGTCACAAGGACCAAGTCCATTAAAACTGCTGAGAATTGGTTTATTATTCCACATAGCCCTCATACAAGCTTCCTTTTGCAAAAGAATCTATGCTGTTCTGGTATGTCTGCAATCATTTAAAGGTCCCATATATACCCCCTCTCGTAAATTACTTTAGGATATATCATATATCCCTCGTTTGCTGCAACATCGTCCTAACTCAAAAATATTAGTTTTACATAAAACGACTTTAAAGTTTAAAATTTACACACAACATAATGGAAAAAGAAAATTGTATTCTTCTCTCAAGACTTGAGTTTACATTATCTTCACAGGAAATATATACAGTATCTTCATAAAAATGATTTGCTATGAATTTGTGATGTTTAGTCCACATTTGACGTTGTTGCAGCAAATAAGCAATGCGTATGCAGATGCTTTTATCTTTATAATATTCAATACAAAGAACTCTTACCCTGATAGAAAAGACGTAATAACGCTGATGCATTTTGACATCAGTACAGACAAACTGTCAACAATGCGATGACAAACTGTCATCAGTGCAATGACAAACTGTCATCAGTGCAATGACAAACTCTCATCAGTGCGATGACATAATTTATCATGTTATCAGTACGATGGCATAATATATAATATCATCAGTGTGATGACAAACTGTCATTAGTGCAATAATCAAATATCATCAGTGCAATGACATACTGTCATTCGTGCGATTACAAAAAATATTATTTCATCATTGTGATAACAAACTGTCATCAGTACAATGACAAACTGACAAACATGCGATGACATAAAATATCATGGCATCAGTGTGGTGACAAACTGTAATCAGTGCAATGACAAACTCTCATCAGTGCGATGACATAATTTATCATGTTATCAGTACGATGGCATAATATATAATATCATCAGTGTGATGACAAACTGTCATTAGTGCAATAATCAAATATCATCAGTGCAATGACATACTGTCATTCGTGCGATTACAAAAAATATTATTTCATCATTGTGATAACAAACTGTCATCAGTACAATGACAAACTGACAAACATGCGATGACATAAAATATCATGGCATCAGTGTGGTGACAAACTGTAATCAGTGCAATGACAAACTCTCATCAGTGCGATGACATAATTTATCATGTTATCAGTACGATGGCATAATATATAATATCATCAGTGTGATGACAAACTGTCATTAGTGCAATAATCAAATATCATCAGTGCAATGACATACTGTCATTCGTGCGATTACAAAAAATATTATTTCATCATTGTGATAACAAACTGTCATCAGTACAATGACAAACTGACAAACATGCGATGACATAAAATATCATGGCATCAGTGTGGTGACAAACTGTCATCAGTGCAATGACAAACTCTCATCAGTGCGATGACATAATTTATCATGTTATCAGTACGATGGCATAATATATAATATCATCAGTGTGATGACAAACTGTCATTAGTGCAATAATCAAATATCATCAGTGCAATGACATACTGTCATTCGTGCGATTACAAAATATATTATTTCATCATTGTGATAACAAACTGTCATCAGTACAATGACAAACTGACAAACATGCGATGACATAATATATCATGGCATCAGTGTGATGACAAACTGTAATCAGTGCAATGACAAACTGTCATCAATGCGATGACATAATATATCATCTCAAAATATATTATAAACATTATTTTCATGTTTTAAAAGTAATATAAGAAGCAAAAATTCCCAAATTCTATTTTTTAATTTATTTATTTAAACACAATTATTACGAAAACCATATCGGGCATGCTGCTGGTGTCTTATAATTGAGAATTCTTCTATTAACAAAGGGCGGAATACAACTTAAGTCAAACAAACATGTGTAACGGGTAAGTAAATAATGATATTCTCTTAATTATAATGACTCAATTTAATGCCAATTTTTCATCGCACTGACGACATGCTTTATAAACCCGACTCCGATTCGGCATTTCTGTGATGCCAAAGTGTCATCCCATTGATGACATGATATAAATTGTTGACCCTGATGACAATTTGGCCAAGTGATGCTAAGGCTGACATCAAAGTGATGTAAAGTGTCATGGGGTCAAAAACGAAGACCCTTGTCATAATACTGATGTCAAAAACATCAGCGTTATGACGCCTTTTCTATCAGTATATGTGAATATTAACCATATAAAATGATTTTCTTCTGAAGGATTCATGATTGTCATTTGGTCCCAAAAAGGGTACAATCTCAAACATTTGTCTCTAAGTACTTTGGTGTAGATATCGTATGGTTGGGTGAACCCAACTTAACCTTACTAGTTGTTTTTTATCTCTATTTTTCATAGTATTTCTAACGTTCTATGTTTCTTAAATAATAATGATATTTAAAGCTTTTTCCAGAAACTGAACGGAACTAAATATTTGAAACTTGAATGGGGTTTTAAACTGTTTTTCTAGATTGGCCTTAAAGAAAGTAAATTTTAATATTAATTTAAGACCTGACTATCCATTTTAGAACTTTTAACTTAACTTATTTTGACTTTTACTTTGCGTTAAAAAGTGGTTCATAAAAATTTTTTGGAAATTTAAAAAATTTTGTATGATAAAATTTTTCATGTGTATTAAAAAATAACCCCCCTAAAAATAGAATCTATAATAAAAGTTTCTTTTATTTAGATATTTTATTTAAATTTTTTTTTTTACTTTAAGAATTTTAATTTGAAACTAATGAAAGTAATTTTATTCATATTACAATCGTAAAAAAAACCTTTTAAACTAAATGGTTTAAAAGGTTGTTTAAAACAAAAAAATAAAAATAATAAAACCTCATGCCATATTTGTTTAAAATA
Organism: Pollenia amentaria; assembly: GCA_943735925.1. Classification (NCBI taxonomy): domain Eukaryota; kingdom Metazoa; phylum Arthropoda; class Insecta; order Diptera; family Polleniidae; genus Pollenia; species Pollenia amentaria. The sequence goes on along the minus strand of OX031010.1, from coordinate 171,280,991 downwards.
AGTAATTACCTTAAGTATTTTTTTATATAATTTTGTTTGTTTTTTTTTTCTTTAATATAAATATAAACAACCTTTGCAAGAAACAACATTCTTTCGAATTAAGTTGTTTGCTTTTGTTGTTGTAGTTGCTTTAAGCTTTAGTTGTTGTAATTATTGGTCTGGTTCAAATGAGCGTTTGCTGTTTTTTCTTTTTCGAGACACCTTAAATGTACATAACGTTCAAATTGTTTTAATCCAAGTTTTTATTTATAATAATTTTTTTTCCAAACATTTTAATATGCATAAAAAATAGTTATAGACTAAAAGTTAAATAGAGCCAACACCCTAAAATGTAATTTAACCAACCAAGAGACAATCAAGCCACCAAGCCAACGAAAACAACCACAACAAAACCATTTAGATAGACATTTAAGCAAACATTCTGACATCTAATACCAAACAACAATAACAACACCAACAACAAGTAACCAAAACAACAACAACACCACCATTAGTAAAAACACAAAAAATATTAAAAGTATAAAAAAAATAATATTTTAGTAACATTTAATTTAATCAAAGCAATTTTAAAAGTAACTTTTTCAAAACTGCAAGAAACCAATACATATATGTACATATATAAAAATAATGAGTATTTGTGGTTAATCAATTGAACTGTTTATGGTTTTTAATCCAAATTTTCATATTTTTAATCCGGCTAAAGTTCATTAAATTTAATTTTCATTAAATGAATTTTGTGCAAAAATTAATTTTATAGCATGAATTTAATTAAAACTTATTGACAATTTTTCATTCTTGACTGACCGGGAAATTGAAACCACGTTCATCGAGAGGTTGATTTGAGTGTTACACCCAATTTTACTGAGGGTGTTTACGAAGTCGTCTTTTCTTCAATGCCTTTTGAAGCAACTTCTAAAAACCCTTTTATACGATGATTTTTGATTGCATGTCTTTTTTTAATTACTGTAGGGCCTTGATTACGCAGTTAAGTGGGAAAAACAGTTGTTTGTTATTTATGGCATTTTTGTTTCATTTCGCACATTTAAATCGAAAACTTTCCCAACGCGGGAGTTACAGGCCATGGGCACAGGATAAATCAATTAGGCATTTTACCCACTCTACCTTTATATTTTAATTCTCACGAACTTTTTGCATAAAGTAAACGCGGCATTTCGAGAAGCTAGAAACGATAACAGAGTAACGTCGAAACAAACAGCCCAATTATGAATAACAATTCCACGGGAATTTTTTCACCTATTTCCTGTTCTCCTATTCTAAATATAATCTACCGGGACATTTTTTCTATTTCCCTTTTCCCTTATTCTAAACAAACTTCGAAAACGGGAAACTATTTCCCGGGAATAAACTAGGTATTACGAATGAAAATTAAAGGGAGAATGTGATGAGAAATTTTGAAAATAATTCCGCCAAAAAATTGTATAAAAATACATATGAATGTATGTACACACAAAAAAGTTTTTTATCAATTAAAAAATGGTTTAAAAAGTTTTTAAATTTAATTAGTGTGATAATTGAATCAATTATTTTTTTAGTTGAAATAAAATTAAAAACATAATTTGGATTTCATTAATATTTAAATTGTTTTGAAATAAATATTTAATTAAAATATTAATTAAATATCAAAAAATATTAATTGACTTTTTCGTTTAAAATAAAATGGTTGAAACTTGTAGAATTGTTGTTGGGAATTGTGAATATTTAATTAAATTTATAATCCAAATTTAGTTATTTTTAATTAGGCTTAAGTTCATTGAATTTAGTTTTCATTAAATTATTTTTATGAAGACAGGAATTTTACAACATGAAATTAATTAAAATTTTTTTTTGATAATTTTTTATTCTTGACTGCGCTGAGATTTGAATAATTAATGAAATGGAAAAGTTTTTTGATCATTTTTTTAATTTAAATTAAAAATATCATTTATTAATGAAAAGAAAATATTCACAATTTTAAAATTGTTAGTAATCAATATAAACATTTTGATAAAAGGTGCCAAATCAAAACTTGTTTGCTTGATATTTATTATGAATTTGGTATAAATTTGTTGATTAGAGACAATTATTAATTTTTTCTGTCGATGTTCATTAGTTGGTCCAATGGCACACAAACAAATCATTTAATGAAGCAAAGAACAAAGTTCAGCAATTGCACGTGGTAAATGATGTCGCAGAACGCGGCGTGGCCTTAGCTTATACTTACATTAATCTAACAACCTCTGCAACAGACTTTCAGAATTGGTCATAGAGCTTCATCGTAAAAGCTCTAATAAATAATTGAAAGCTAAAAAAAATAATTTTTTAATTTTTTTTTTTTGGGTATGAGAAGTAAGCTGCCTAGAATTTTTTGGACTCGCATTGCTGAAGTCTGTGCAACAGAACTAAAATCCACCCATATTTAATATTTTGACAGAATTCCTAATATCTAACATTAAAACAAATCCGAAGCATAACTGGCAAACACATTACAATATTTTTAATTTCACAAAATGGGTACAAAACTTAAAAAGGGTATAACTTTGGAACATTAAGAGCAAATTCAATTATTTTGCAATGACTCGGAATTTATCCACCTTTTAAACTGAATCATTAGTTTTTTTAACTTCAATATAAATTTTAAAAGTTAGAAAGCATTATTTTTAAAATGTATGCTAAATTTACAAAAAAATGTGATTTAGGGGACCCAAATGAGCAAAAAAATAATCTAAACTTTTAATATCTGCACAGAGAAGTAAAGTTTTAGAAGTTTTCTTTAAAAAAAATTGACTAAGTAACAAAGAAAACCGTGCTAATGGGCCGAGTAATCAGCAAAATTCAAAAAAGTCGAGAAAACGCGATTTTTGGGATAAATTCGATTTTAGCGACCTCTAAACCTCCTCCGAAAAATCTGAAAAAAATCACAAAAATACTTCACACTATAAGCTTTCAAAAAAAGGTGGGGCATAAAATAATATTTTTTTTTTGGTACACACTAATGTACATATGTGGCCTGTATTTCTTTAGGTAAAATAAAATTATAAATTATTTCCAATATTATTTCCAATATTTTGGGCTGCAGACAAATACTGCTGTGAGGCTAATGACACCACATCAGTTTCTTGAAAAGTAAAAGTTTCTAAGTTTTCCATATAATTTGCATTGGTATTGCAGATGTTATGAAACGAACAGGAGTGTATTATGGTATCATGGTATTTTCATATTTTTAAAAATAAAATCTGTTTTTACATGAAAATCCTGCTCCTAGTTAATATTTAAAACCAAGCAGCCAAAAACTATTGCAGTCTTTCAGATATTCCTGCTCAAGATGTGATTGTAGTTCGCTGGTGTTCCAAATAAATGAATCATAATAGTATCTTGCAGACAAGATATTCGCATGTCTGCAGGATAACAGAGTCTCTGGCGCGAATCGAACCCGCAACCCCGGCACTAATAGACTAGCTCACTACATCTAGCCTACCGGGGCACCCCTCTTCATATACTTACAATGTTTGCGGCAACTCCAGCGGGTTTGCGTCATCACGCAACTATCTCCTTGCAATCATTTGTCCGTTTTTGGAATTTTGCTGTTCCACAGCTTCTGCTTCTTCAGCTAGAACCAGAAATGCTACACTAAACATTTTGATTTATTTAAAATTTCTTCACTTCGTACGCTTGTGTTTTACAATTATTTTTTTTTTGCAACTTTTAAAACAAAACAAAACAGCTGAAATCAAAAAAAAACTGACTGCGAGAAATCGAAATTCCGTTTCCCATAATACTATTCTCCCCGTCTGTTTAGAATAGAAGAATTTTATTCCCGGGAAAAATTAATTCCCAGGGAACTCATTTCCCCGGGAATATTTATAATTGGGCTGAAAATTTTTTTTTTCTATTTTCAAAATTTGATCTTTATGTCGAGAATACAGTCATTCTCAATTTAATGCCACATCAGAGATTAACGATTTCTTATTTTTTTTTTAATATTTTTACCATCTTATTTGATTGTCAAATAAAACGTTGGGCAATTTTCCATCCCTGCTTGTATTTAGAAGGTAGTTTTAGAAATGTTTGTTAGTAATATCATTAAAGACTTGTCTAAGAAGTTTTTGCTGGCTGAATGCCGATGCTGTTGCCATTCGTTTGTTATATTATAGAGCATGTTTTAGAAGCAATTCAGTGGCTGCGGCAACTTAAGCCACCAGCAACAATAGTCTCGTTTAGAAACCAGTCTTTTTTTGTATTTTGTTTAAAAGGTGCTTGTAGATTTTGTGGTTAAATGCAGAACGTTTTTTTTTTTTGTTTTTTAATTCATTTATATACTAACTTGTATTAAATATACTATACATATTTATTTCATAGCAACTACTTTTCATTTTTAAAATGTATATTGCTGCTATTTTGTTTAACGTTTAGCGAGCAAAATTGCTTGTGTTCAAACAGTGAGTGCTAAAAACGAAAATTTTATTAGACTTACAGGTGAAACGAAATTCTTTAGAAAAAAACCGAATTTTTTCATATTTTGTCTTCATTTTTATTTAAAACAAAAACTTGCTTTTAACTAAATATTTTAAATTTTTTGAGCTTTTTTATAATTCGGTGGTCACGATCGATAACTGCCTAAGTCGACTTAATTAACAATTAAGTTTATAACTGTTTTTATTAAATATTTCTGAAATAAAAACAACTTTCGTTATAATTTTATTTATCTTAGGATTGTGGGGATAAGAATCTTTGATTCTGAATTACTTTTTTTCTAATGCAATTAATTTTTTCAGAAACGCAAGCATAAATATAAAGTGCCTTTAACTATATCGACTCAGGCGGTTATTGCTTATGACCACAGAATTGTTAAGCTTTTCTTTTAATTAAAATTTTTTGAAACAAAATCGGTTAATTTTTCCCCCTACGCAAGAATTTGGGAGAAGAAAAAACCAACATGTAGGGATTTGGTTTCTTCTGCTGGCAACACTGAAAGTCACTTACGTGTTTTAAACGTTCTTGTGTAATAAAGCGTAACGAATAACGGTACAGTTATAAAATTTTAAAATAAATAAATTTAAGGACCTCCACTCCACGCTTTTTCGCCTTTACGCATTGCATGATTTTTATACCTTACTTGCGTTCTACGTTTCAAGTTACATGCAACGCTTTTTATGCGGCATTACTACAAGTAAAAATAAGATTTCATTTGTCAACATTAGCTGTTTTGTTCAAATGCTGCTTGCGACGCTTGCAAAAGTAGAAAGTAACCCTACTTTTTGCAGTCAACGCCTCAATGCATCCTACACTTTTGTGCATGTAACTTGTTACATATAATTACACAGATTCTACTTTTTTGACAGCTTCGAAGGCTGCGAGAAGGCGTGTAACGCGTAGTGTGGACCTCCAGCTTTAATGTGATCCTAAACGATTTTGATTCGCATTAAATGGTTTTGCATCAGGGTTTGCATTTTATCGCAAATTTTTATAATACAGTTTTTCGGTAAATCGCCATTAAGATTTTAATGTTAAATGATTTGCAAACTCTATTCCGAATGCAGACATATTTACAAATAGTTTTCATATAATGGCAAAAAGTTAAGCTTTAAAATTGTTTAAAGTTTCGTTTATAATTGACCAATTACTTCTATTCCAAATGAATTTTTTTTTAAACTACTAGTAGAGGTTATTATAAATAGATTCGCCGCAACTGAAGAAAGGATTCCAAATTGTTAAGAAGCTTTTGCTTTAAGCATATTCCGTAGTCATCGTCCAGACATGCAATTTTTGTTGCAGCTGTAAGTCAAGACGTCATATGTTAAAAAATTTAAAAATCCTCGTCTTGAGTTAGAAATTATTTTTTTTTATACATATCCCACTCGCATCCCACTAAGCGACCAAAACTACCTTAAAGGAAAAGACCTAAGCTTTCTTTTGAGCAAAAAAAAAATAAAAAAAAATACCCTTTTCAAAAAAAAATACAAAAGTAGTTTTAAATTTAAAAAAAAAAATTAATTTATTAATAATAAGATTATTTATCTTTTTGTTTTTATTATTATTCTTTTATATTAATTTAATTATTATTAAAAATAAATAAAAAAATTTAATTTGTCAACATCTCTATAGAAAAAGTGATTTTATTCCTGGGATTAACATATTGTGGGTATTACAGTATCGAGGGAATGAAATGCTAGTTAGGTATGTTATATACCGTCGGAAAGGTTAATTTGTCTAGCTTCTCAGCATAAGTTTTATTTTTAAGATCTTAGAAACACTTACACATAAAAAGGAAAAAATTCAAAATAGTGCATATCGTTGGTCTCAAGTAGAAAGGCCCTAACTCGTATTTTTTACGAAATTGAGTTTTTCAGTGATTCGAATAAATTTTACACAACTACACCTCGTCACAAAAATTTATTGCAATATAGTAAAGAATAACGGGTATACAAGCAATTGTATGAGCATGTTTACATTATGATACATACAGTTTCTATTATGTTTTTACCTTCTCCTATACAGTTACTATTATTTGAGTTAGGGCCTTTCTACTTGAGACCAACGATATGCTAAAAATTGAAAAACCCTCGTCTTGAGTTAGAAATTATTTTTTTTTTATACATATTCATTTCACTCTCATCCCACTAAGCGACCAAAACTACATAAAAGGAAAACAAAAGAAAAAAAAAAAAAACCGTTTTTCAAAAAAATAAGAAATAAATTTTAAATTTAAAAAAAAAAAAAAAATTTTAAAAAATAATTAGTATTGTGGTTATTTTGTTGAACTATTCATGGTTTTTAATCCAAATTTTTACTATTTAATTAGGCTTAAGTTCATTAAATTTAATTTTCATTAAATTATTTTTATGAAGAAAACAAAAAATGTACTTTGGACTTCAAGAAGAATTCTTGACAAAAGTACGGAAAAAACAGAAGTAAAGGAAAAACATGTGAGATCAATTAAAAATGGATAATCATTCAATAAGCAAATTTCGATCTACCAAAGGTTAAAATACAATTTGGTTTAAGGATTGATGTTTGACTACTGACGTCAGCAGTCATCGATGGCTGCGAGTGTAAGACGGCAAATCCCTTTGAGAAGACCTAGTGGTTGAGGTCGAAACATGTCAGGGTAACCAGCCGCCTGGGTTCGAATCACACGCCAGCCAGCCTGGCTTCGAATCCCAGGTCAGTCAAGAATGAAAATTATCAATAACAATTTTTATTAATCTTCCATGTTGTAAAAATTCCTTTCTTCATAAAAATAATTTAATGAAAATTAAATTTAATGAACTTAAGCCTAATTAAATAGTAAAAATTTGGATTAAATTTTAAAAAATTTTAAAAAAATACAAAAAAAATTTTTTTCCTAAAGCTTGAAGAAATAGCTATCTAATTTGTTTGGGACACATTTTGCTAACACCAATAGATAATAAGTTACATGGATGAGAAAGAACACCGGTTTGGCCAAAATGTAAAGTTTTGACCCCCTCTAACTCAGAAACTTTTCGACCGATCTTGTTGAAAATTTGTGTCTAAACTACTACAATAAGACTAACCTTGGTGCAAATTTCATCCAAATCGGAAGACATCGATTTCAAAAGTTGGGTCACTTGACATGAAATCCCCCATATATAAAACTAGCTAGCCTCCATCGAAATAAAATTGGTAAAATTTTCTTAAAAAGCAAAGCATCTTGGACTAAATTTGAATGATTTTGCAGTAACCGTTCAACAGATATACAGAAATTTCAAGTCTCTTCGTATGGGAGGTGGCATGACTACTTTTCCCATTGAACCTTTAGGTTATTATCTAAGATCTTTGTACAAAATTGGAATTCTTTTACTATTACAGTGTATTGATAACGAAATTATTTGTTTCAAATTGGAAAACTCTTACTTAACCCTCCTCCAGACATAAGGTTATTCATATTTTTATAATATAATTGGTGCCACGCCTACTTCAAAATTAAAATATATTAATTACCTACATATGTTAAGCGCCGAGGAATCAGGAAATTACTGTGAAACTTTCAGGAAAATCGGCTCAGTAGCTTAGGAGTCTGTAGAGAACAAACAAACATACGCTTTTTCATTTATGCTGTACCCATGTTCTGTAACTTTGGTGAGAACTTCTCGCATCGAAGAGATGTGAAACAAAATATTCCATCTTTTCTCGAAAAGTGAGAAAAAAGTGTGTCTGTAGCTCATGTCAAAAACTATCAAAAGTGATTACGTCGTTACGTTATAAATGTCATAATATTCCACTCGAAGCCGATGTGAACTTGCAGACGTTGAGAACGCCAGTAACACATATAGTTGACGGCGGCCAAAATTATAAAAATTAAAAAATTTTTAATGACGGCGGCGAAAATACAACCGTCGGCTATACCAAAAAATGTAAAGTGCGACTTGAATGTTTGTTGATTACAAAATTGCTTTGATTACATTCGTATATTTTTCAAAAATGTTAAAAACAAAATAATTAAACAATGAAAAAATCACTCAAAAACAAAATACTTATCTCTTCCATGTTATTATTTATTGCATTTTGCATATTTAATATATTTTTTAGTGGTAATATTTTTTCCCACCACGTTTTTACGCGTGATTTTATTTGACAGTTCAAAGCGGGAACTTTTTTTACAAAAATTTTACAGGCACACTTTTTCTGTAAATTGGCGAGTAATTTCCTTACGTGACAGACGCAGTTAAGTGAGAAAAACAGTTGTTTGTTTCAATGTACGGCATTTTTGTTTCATTTCACGCATTTCAATCGAAAAGTTTCTCGAAGCGAGAGTTACAGAATATGGGCACTGATTTGCAAAGTTAATTTGAATAATTGGGTAGCGTTGTTCAAGCATGGATCTCATGAATTCATCATAATTTGCCAGAGTATACAAAATCATAAATATCAAAAAGTGAGCGCAGTATGCCAAGTTCGTTTAACAGCTTAACTACTTGTAAGCTCTATCGGGCTTAAAAAACACCCTTTATGAAATTTAACCACCACCAGACTTTTAACACCAAAACATTAAATTCTTTTATTTTATATTTTTTTCAATTTTGTTAAACCATTTTTTTCTTTAAGTTTTTGTTTAACGAACGAACTCTTAAACAACTTGTTAGTTAATTTTTTTTTTTTTGTTAAACATTTAATACAACAACAATATAAAAAAGACCTTGCTTTCGATTTTCAATCTTTTGTAGTACATTCGTTCTGTTTGCCACAAAAAGTAGTAAACAAAAAAAAATAAAAAATAAACTCAGCAACAAAAAAATATTCTACGTTAAATACCAACAACAAATAAACCTCTGTAAATGTAATTTTTTTTAAAAAATTATTTTATTGTTTTAACTTTTAAGTAAAATTATTAACAAAGAAGAAATTACAAAAAAAATATTCATTCTTGTATTTTAGGAATTTTTAAGAGTTTAGGGAATTTTTTATACATAAGGATTTTAAGTTGGCCATTTTGCCTAAAAAATTGAATTCTGTGTTCAATTGTTTTGAATTTAAAACTTTAACGCCCATATTCATAAAAATTATTTTTGTTTAATAAAAGGTTTATCAAACGAATTTTCTATGAAAATTTGTTTAATAAACCTTTTATTAAAGAAAAATATTTTTTATGAATATGGAATCGAACCAAATTCATTTTAATATTAATTTGTGTTTTTTTGGCCATGACTGTAGCTCTCATGCAAAACAACTTCTGAAATTAACCTGCATTAGTTACCTTAAATAACTTTTAAGTTGATATGACATTTAACATTTTTATAACAGCAGTTTCAATATTGCCCATAAGTCCCACATTAGTCCACGAAAGAAAATCACTTTAGCAAGCATAAATATCGTGTAAAGCCCAGAACAGACGATGAAGCGAAACTGCAACGAAATTGCAACTTATTGTTAGATTCGAGTTAAATTTGAGTTTATGCCATAGACCCTTTGAGAGACCGCACATGAGGCGACTATTTTGAAACCGGTTTGAAACAAATTGGAAATCAGTTGCGTTGAAACCGGCATGCAGGAAACTTGTATTTCCGTTTCATCTATTATCAATGAAAACCAAAATGAGCTTTCAAGCATAGCTGCCAGATTTGATGATTTATCGTCATTTTGATGATTTTTAGGTATAAAAATGGTCTATTAATGATAGGACGATTTATACCCTAAAATTGACGATTTTTCGAATGATAAATTTTGTTCAAATTTACAAATAATTTCACATTTTATTTTAGCTTTTTTTTATTTATAATTTGATTTATTTGCATTATTTAATTGGCAATAATTTTCATATCTTAGCTGTTCATCATATAAAATACGATATTTTTTTTATATTTTTAAGAGTTCTATTTGATCAGTTAGTACTGCTTTATTACAGGCATTTTACAACCACTCTCTTTAGTCTGCGTTCACATCATGAAACTCTTCTCTCAGAAAGTCTGATTTTTTGGTATTTACCAGACTTAAGTTCTTAAGATGGAATTTCGACGTAAAAAATTGGTGTTTGATATTTATTCACAGAAAAAGGTATTTTATCAATTGAAAAAATGGTTTAAAAACTATTTAAATTTAATTAATGTGATAATTGAATAAATTATTTTTTTTTTGTTGAAAGACAATTAAAAATTTAATTTTGATTTAATTAGCATTTAAGTTGTTTTGAAATAAATTTTCAATTAAAATTTTAATTAAATAACAAAAATCGTAATTGACTTTTGTCGTTTAAAATAAAATAATTTAAACATGTAGAATTGTTGTTGGGAATTGTCAATATTTATTTAAAAAAAATTTAACACATTGTTTGAAATGGCAAAGTTTTTTGATCACTTTTTTAATTAAAAATTTTATTTATTGAAAATATTTTTCAAAATAGATATTGGGAATTATTTCTTTTTATAAGAAACTTTATTATATTCAAAATTGTTTTATTTTTCGAATTTATTCTATGAGCTAAATTTCAGTTATGTATTTTATAAAGCTTTTTGTAATAGTTCTATTCCTTAAATTTTTAGGAATGACTTTATATACTACCAGACTATTATCTTCAATCTTCTTGTTTTACCTTAGCTTTCCGTTGGATAGCATTGAAGTATTGTATTGTATGTAAATTTTTCTGCACATACAATATACTTCATTTTGTTTGCTTGATATTATGAATTTGGTATAAATTTGGTGATTGGAGAAAATTAATAATTTTTTCTTTGTATGTGTTGGCAAAAAATGAAGACACGGGTATAAGCTAGTTATACATTAATAAAATGCAATTTTCTTACACATTGCAAACACTTCCTAAATCGTCCTCACCCAAATCTGCCATTAAATAAATAAATTGTGATTTTTTAGCTATTATCTTTTTGGCAACACTGGTTTAAACAGCTGACGCACGTTTCGTGTTTTGTTTCACTGTCAAACATCTTCAGTTTGGTCTATAATTTAACCATGAATCGTCTTACAGACGAACAACGCTTGCAAATTATTGAATTTTATTATCAAAATTCGTGCTTTGTTAAGAAAGTTCATCGCGCGCTTCTTCCATTTTCAGTCTGGTACTTAGATCTGTAGGATCGAGTGCTATGTTGAATAGGAAACGAACGAATTGAGGGATTCATTGCTCCTCTCTGGTTCGGTCTCTATCTGATCCTCCCCGGGTTGATATAGGGGGGATCGATGCGGCAGTGGGTCTGCTTACAGACTCACTGCAGTTAGCGACTTAGCGAACCTAACCTAACATAAGCTCATTTGTGGCTCAATGGGTACGTTAATAAGCAGAATTGTCGATTTTGGAGTGAAGATTAGCCAGAAGCATTGCAAGAGCTACAAATGCATCCAAAAAAAATCACAGTTTGGTGCGGTTTATGGGCTGGTGGCATCATTGGACCGTACTTCTTCAAAGATGATGCGTATCGTAACGTAACTGTGAATGGTAAGCGCTACCGTGAGATGATATCCAACTTTTTTTTGCTCAAAATGCAAGAGCTTGACTTGCATGACATGTGGTTTCAACAAGACGGTGCCACATGCCACACAGCACGCTTAACAATGGACTTATTGAGAGGCGAGTTCGGTGAACATTTTATTTCACGTTCGGGACCGGTCAATTGGCCGCCTTGATCGTGCGATTTAACGCCTTTAGACTATTTTTTGTGGGGATATGTTAATGTCTATACACACATGCCCAATTCAATTGACGCATTGGAAGACAACATTGAAGCATTTATTCACGAGATACCGGCCGAAATGTTGGAAAGAGTATGCCAAAATTGGAATAAGTGGATGGACCATTTGATGCGCAGTCACGGTCAACATTTGCATGAAATACTCTTCAAACATTCAATTATATGGACCGTACTATCGATTCAAATAAAGATTTCATGCATTTTTCTAATTTTAATGTGTTTTTTTTTAAGCTTTCCTATAGCTCTTAAAAAATCACCCATTATTTTGTTATTGAGTGATTTTTTCATTGTTTAATTATTTTGGTTTTAACATATTTGAAAAATATATGAATGTTTCAAAGCTATTTTTTAAACAACAAAAATTAAAGTCGTACTCTACATTATTTGCTATAGCCGACGGTTGTATTTTCGCTGCCGTCATTGAAATTTTATAAATTTTAACAATTTTGGCCGCCGTCAACGATATGTGTTACTGGCGTTCTCAACGTCTGCAAGTTCACTTCGGCTTCGAATGGAATATTATGACATTTATAACGTAACGACGTAATCTCTTTTGATAGCTTTCGACATGAGTTACAGACACACTTTTTTCTCACTTTTCGATAAACGATGGAATATTTTGTTTCACATGTTTTCGATGCGAGAAGTTCTCACCAAAGTTAGAGAACATGGGTACTGGTTTTAGTTTATTTTCTTACTTTTCTTATGAATGCCAATACTTTTGAAAAATTTTTGGTTGTGTTGCTTCAATAATAAGTTTCTTAACGAAAATTTTAATTTAAATTCAAAAACAGGCGGAATATATTAAAATTTCATTAGCACCGAAAACTAAAAATAACAATTAATTTTCAAAACTTATTTAAGGTTGGTGATTTTTACAGTGACGATTTGGCTTAGTCAATTTGACGATTTTTACGATTTTTCCCCCAAAATTTTACGATTTTCGACCAATTTTATCTGGCATCTATGGTTTGGAAAACGATTGAATTGAACGATTGACTTTTTTTTAAAAAAAATCTAGCGGAACGATTTTTAAAGTAAAAAATCAACAAAAAATTTTTTAGTTAAGCATTTTATTAAAAAATAAAATGAAATAAAGCAAAAAATAAAAAAGTTGTTCTTCCCTTTCAAAATTTGATACGAATTTTTACTAATTTTTTTGTTTTGAAATTTATTATTTTTTTTAAGCTTTCGGCATCAGCCAACGTTCATGAAAATAAGAGCGTAATTTGAATACACGTAAAAAAGTTATATGATAAAGTGTAAATGAGCTTCGTCGATTTGACGAACAGTTACCATCTAGGGTTAAATTCGTTTAAGCCGAAAGTCAAATATAAACCCAAACAACATTTAATAAAACAAATATTTTCAAGTACCACAACGAGACCGAGAACATCCCAAAGAAATTTAAATAATATTAAGGAAAAATGACTGACTGGCAGTTAATATTTAAGGAGAATTGCTAGTTGATATTTTTCTAACCGATTTTGTCCTATTAAAAATATTTAAGCATAAATAAGCAATGAAACTAATATTTCAAAGAAAATTTCTATATAAAATCATTCCTTCAAAGTCATGACATGACATAAGCCAACGGCCAGAACACACTTAAAGTGGTTGTCTGATTGTCTATTTTAGTTTGGTTACACTTTTACGCCAACAAAAAAAAAGAGCTGGTCAAAAGAAAACAAAAACAAAGAACAACCAGCGTATTACCAAAAAAAAAAAAAAATCAAACTTAATGGCCGTCGTTGTTGACGTTCTTTTTATGGTCAAATCGATCGAAACAAGTCTGTATTGAAAAGTAACAGTAATAAAGTGTGCGCACAGAAAAGTTTATCCATTAAATATTGTTGAAATTTAAAAAAAAAAAAATTATACTCCACATATTTAAATATATGAGTAATGAGCAATAATTTTTTTTCAGTAAATTCCAATTAATATTGCATATATGATCTTATAAATGATCTAATCTTATAATCTTATTTTGCATAAGGCGTTCGGGTACTTTAAGCGGCGTTTTAAAAACAAAGCAAGTGCTTGCCAAATCGTCGTAATTGTGACACTTCAAACGGTCCAGTTGATCATTATAAAGCGTAGTCCAACCAAAACGCACGATGTTACGAGCATTATCTTAATTTTTTTTATTCTGATAGAAGCATCTTTGGCAAAACGTATGAAACAAAATGTCGGTCAAATACTCGCCAAGGCTTCGGTGGCATTCCTCTATCCGATGGTCCATATTTTCAATGACTCTGTGACAATATTAAGGTTCAATAACGTTAATGTGCCGAATTATCTCAACCTTCAGCTATTGAATTTTTTTTGGCTGATTGACGTACACTTTTTCTCCAAAGAAAGAAGCCCAACGGTGTCAAATCACATGATAGTGTGTGGCAAGTCGCACCATCCTGTTGGAACCTCATATCGCCCACGTCCATATTCTCAATTTCTGACTACAAGAAGTCCGTTGTTGTAAGTCAATCGTTGGGCAGGACGACGAGAGGTTGACGGTTCTTCTGCCAAACTATCGCGAAAAACAGCAAAATTTTTTCCGCAGAACAAACTGGGTGAGCGTGCACAGGTGTTTTAACACTTCCTACAGGCCCGGTTTGCTGAAATTTGCACACACATTTGACCAAAAAATCACAAAATGATTCATTGCAATGACCATTTTCGTAAAAGGCTTGAACAATCATACCACGCTGCTCAATTGTGTACCTCTCCATGGTTGAGTTTAACAAACACTGAAAGAAAGAAATGTCAAATAAAGTTGGACAAAAAACTTGACGTTAAGGATTGACAAACAATTAACATCGTTTATTATGGTTGGGCCACCCTTTACAAATGTTGAGAGGTGCGTTATCACTATAAAGACATGATCTTATAAAAATTAATTACACGACTAACAAAAATTTAATATTTATCACTAAATCTACAAGGAAATTGTCTTTAACAACCTTAACGATGGCGTTTTATTCTTTCTTGTCTATTGCGAAAGGTTTCAGCTCGTTCCATGCTTTGTTTATTCTGCCATCGCAAAGTTTGTCTTGGACGTCTTTTTCTTCGCCTGCCTTGGGGATTGAACTCAATGGCGTTTCTGGCTATGTAGAGTTTTGGTCTTCGCAAGGCATGCTCAATACATCTCCATTGTCGCCGTTGGATATCAGCTTCAACTGAGGATTGCCCGGTTTGTGACCTGAGCTCAGTAATGCCAATTTTGTTTGGACAGAAAACTTTAAGGATTTGACGTAGGCATTTTTTAATGAAAACTTGGACTGCTCTGACATTGCAACAAGCTGCATTTAAAGATTCAC
The DNA here is from genome assembly GCA_943735925.1 of Pollenia amentaria. Classification (NCBI taxonomy): domain Eukaryota; kingdom Metazoa; phylum Arthropoda; class Insecta; order Diptera; family Polleniidae; genus Pollenia; species Pollenia amentaria. The sequence goes on along the minus strand of OX031010.1, from coordinate 171,265,516 downwards.
ATCCATATGAGACACTTGACTTCATGCAGCTATTAAAAATGTTTAGCTTATTTTGCCTCGATAAATCTTGGGAGTTTCAAACATGATTTAGTTTACCGTAAACTTTCCGAGCTTTATTAACACGATTTTTACCGTCTCATTTGGAGCCTCCGGGTAGTAAAGTGGATGTCTTCGATTCCTAAAACTGTAAGCGGTTTGCATTTGCCGTGTTACATCTGATTGAATTGGTCTTGGATATGTTAGTTTTAAGGCCGCATGCTGCTGCTTCACTTTCTGTGTTAGGTCAAGTTCTGTTAGGTTAGGTGGCAGGTCATAAGGACCCCGCATAGACCTTGTTGGTCCCTAGCGTTACCACATTAAACGATTACCCCCAATTAAAACGATTAGTTCGATGTGATGATACGCAGAGTACTCCGCACCCTCTTGGCGTATGATAGGAGTCTCAATAGTCCAATTTCGGAGATTTCCCCCGAAAATCTTGGAAGTAATGAGCTCCAAGACAGTTCGCTCTGGAGCGTATGAGTGCCGGACAGCAGCAGAGTATGTGCTCTTCCGTCTCTTTCTCCCCTGGTACCCCACAGAATTTACAATTGGCACTTGTCAGTTGCCCGCCTACAGTCCCCTCGCGGAAGCAATATAATAATTTTAGTCGATTTTGGATCATAGGATCCCCACATAACTCTGGAAACCCTGCACGTTTCGGTGTCTCCCCAAACCGCCACAGCTTTCTCTGTATGGTAGACTTCGTATCCCTCTTAAACCTGGAAACCCTTCACATTTCGGTGCTTCCCTAAACCGCCCAGATTTTCTCTGTATAGTACAGTCCGTATGCCTCTTCATATTACGAATAGGAACTAGAATGCCAATCACTCTGTTGTGCGGTAATTGAACCCCCTATCACGCCAATTCGTCTGCCACCTAGTTACTTTCCACGCCCTGATGGCCACGAACCCAGTAGATGTGTACCCTTCTGTTGGTACCAAGTCTATCTATTGAGTCCTTACACTCCTCGACAATCGAAGAGTATGTATATTCAGCGAATATCACCCTGATCGCCGCCTGACTGTCTATAAAGAAGTTCACAAATGAGTTCCTACGATTACAATGTCGAGCCAAATCAGCAGCCATTTTGGCCGCAAGTATTTCCGCCGGGAACATACTATTATAATCATAAATCGGCTTATATGATTCCCGAATACCGAGTTCCTGACAGTAAACTACAGCTGCAACTCCCTCTTCAATTTTCGAGTCTTCAGTATAAAAACTGAGTCCCATGGTCAGATAGGAGTCCCGCCAACCCCATTCTGAGTTACTTTTAATCAGTTTTAACTGTATTTCATCAATTTTGTGCGACAACAAATATATTTCATCCGCATAATCCAGGTTTTTGAGACGGGCATTCAGACTGCATATGATGCCTCTTGCCGTTCTTGTTGCTTTGACCATGATATTGTCAATGACCACAGCAAACCGTAAACGCGATAGGGGACATCCTTGGCGAACTTCTACATTTATATTTATGGGGCTGCTTGCAGTATACTCGTATGTAGCCTCAAGAAGAGCTATACTATTCCTCGGTATTATTTTGCAGCGAAGTGCGTTGCACTTGACATCATAACGTAGGCTGTCAAACGCCTTTTCAAAGTCAACACCATTTCACCCTTTGCTCCATAGCTCTCCTTAAATTAATATTAAAACATTTCTCATAATTCTATCGGGTGCAAACTTTATTTAAGTTCTGGTGGAAAATGAGAGCAAGTAAGAAAAGTCAACAACGTTTAGGCGTTGGTATTGTTTCTTAACTGGCCAAAAAATGTTTATTTTAATTTAGTTTTTCTTAAAACAAATTTATTACATGAAATTTCGAAATGACACACACCAACAACCAGTTAAAATAAATAATTTTTCAACTGATTTGGCGAGTAGATACTGACCTCACCGTGTGTTTTAAAAGAGGTTGATTTTGCAGTACAATTTCAAGTTTTTTGATCTTAAAATTATAACTGTAAAAGCAGAGTAGAAAAAAAAATAAGGGATTTATTAGAGATCTGAAAAAAAATCTAAAACAAAATTCGTCATATTATCTGATCCCATTATACCGAAATACTTGACGTCAAGGCGATATGAAATCTAACCGTTTAGTTTTCTTATATACATTTTAATTAAGGCAAAGTGAATTAATGAACTTATTTGACACTTCTTTTAACAGAAAACAAATAAAGTGGCAACTGCAGGCAAACTTCATGGACTTTTCTCTTCCAGAGGCTGGGAAAGTCCAAATATTTGAAAAAGACCATGTCATATTATCATAATATCCTAATATTTTACAATAGTTTAAAAAAATGATTATTGAGTTTCAAACAAAAAAGTCCTAAAATAATAAGTATTTTTATGCCGTGTTCATTATTTTTTTTATTACTACACAGTAGAAATCTAAATTATTAGGGGTTGCTCTCAGCAGTCATATTTTTTTCTTGTCATTATTTTAAAACACATGACTTTATGACTTTCTTGTGAATCAACCATTTGCTTAATATTAATTATTAACGCAACTTAACCATATTTTCCAAACACTAAAACCAAAGGACGGTACGAAAAAGGGCATGTTGCACCCAAGGATGAAACCAAACCTCAAAAGGTGATGCTAAACTGTGAAATCAGAAGCTCTTGATGAAGGCAACGGCAAAAAAAAACAGAAGTAGTGCGTTAAATGGGTATTTGAAACTGGCAACAATTAGCCAAATACAGAGAGGAGGAGCATAATGGAACAAGCAAGCGGTCATCCCGAACTGTAACGCTATAAAAAGGAGAAGGAGAGTAGAAAGATTTCTCATTATTTTGAGTTAAATTAGTAACTAAATAAAAGTTATTTGAATCGAATAAATACTTTCGTTCGTTTTATTAAATAATTTCATTAACGACGTAACTAAACTGGTGACCCCAACATGACCATCCCAGCGCTTTGCGAACTTCTTCTCTAAAACACGTTAGTTTTGTGAAATCATAGTTTTTGTATGATTTTCTATGATTACAAAATACGCAGTAAAATATATAAAAAGGCTTGAACTACACCCAAATCCACTAGCTCGAAATATTTCAAATGATAGCGGCCACACTCGCTTAAGGAGAAGAGACACGGCAGCACTCACCCAATCAAAAGAGCGATAAGCACATAAATATGTGAACAGAAATCGTGATAAGAAAAATTGTTGTCGGGCACTGGCACGACATGACCACAAACAAAATTTGCGCATTTGGGACGAAAAACAACCTGATGAGAATCAAGAACTGCCACTTCATCCAAAAAACAACGGTTTGGTATGGTTTATGGGACGGTGGAATCATCGGTCCATATTTCTTTAAAAATTATGCCGGTGCGAACGTAACCGTCAATGGCAACCGTTATTGTGCCCTGATAACCGACTATTTGATGCCTTAAATTGAAGCTCGTGATCTCGGCGACATTTGGTTTCAGCAAGACGGCGCCACTTCCCAGACATCGCATCAATCAATGGATTTATTGAGAGAACACTTCGTTGAGCACATAATTTCACGTTTTGGGCCGGATGATTGGCCACCAAGATCGTGTGATATCACACCGTTAGACTTTTTCCTTCGGGGATATGTTAAGTCGAAAGTTTATGCGGACAAACCCGCTTCGATTCAGGCCTTGGAGGAAAACATTACGCGTGTCATTCGCCAGTTACCGGTCGAAATGCTCGAACGAGACATCGAAAATTGAACTTAACTGATGGACCATCTGCGACGTTGCAACATTTGATAGACATAATCTTCAAAAAATAAATGCCAAAGAATGTTCTTTCATATAATAATAATGATTGCCCATTAAATTTAAAATTTCGGTGTTTTTTTTTTTTTTTTTTTTTTTTTTTTTAAAGTAGGGAACCTCGAAATGGATCACGCTTTTAGCGTGTGGATTTTAATAAAATGTGGAACATAAATGAAAATACATACGTATACATTTGGCCTCATAGCTAAAAGATGAAATAGTATTCTTTTCGTCCTCAAATTCTTGGAAAGACGAAATACTTGGCTACTTTTTGTTTGGAGGGTTGTGATGGCATACCATCGTGATCATTCAAACAACTTATATTTTCTTTACTTTTCCGTTAAATTTTCATTCTTATTCGTACAAATTTTTAAATTTATTTTTGTTTTAAATGTGATTTTCTATGCGAACGTCAACGTTCGAAATCGATGAACAGGCAGTTAATTTTTTACTCATATAAAACTTATATTTTTTAAAAGGATGTTAAGGTTTCCTAAAGGCGAATTCACTTCACGTAAGATATAATTTTTCTTTAATGGTCAAAAACATTTATCTTTAATCGTCATCTTTTAATGTTAACATTTATGTTTTGCTTCAGTTTTGCAAGTTATTTTTTGATTTGAGAATAACATTTGCTATCAAATTGATAAAACATTTTATGTTAAATCTTTATATTCAAATCATTATCAATTTGAATTGAAATGTTTAAATCAAACAATTGAAAAAGGTTTGAGAATTGTGTTTGATGTCAAATGATAAAGCCATTTCATATCGTATGTTTGACTTCACGTTTGTTGCGTAGTGGCATTGATTGTACAACAATATGGAAACATCCATCTCATGCAGCGTTGCCATATATATTTTTTGAAAAAACTTCTTATAACTGAAAAAAAAACCTTTTTTTTAAGAAAAAAACTTGTTTTTACAAAAAAGCCAAAATTTTTAAAGAAAACACAAAAATGTATATGGAATTCGTTTTGTTTAAAAATTAAATAAAAAAAAATACACAAACGTTAATTTGGAATTCATTTTGTTTAAAAATATAGAAATAAGTAAATAAAAATAAATTTTTTTCTTTTTAGCCAATAAAAATAAAAGGAAATATTTATTTAAAACATAAAAGCTTCTTAGACTTTAACGTGTATTAGAAAGTCATTATTAACACGAACTTTACAAAGTTCAACATTTAAAGGATAAACTCTAAAGTCCATTTTATCACCTTCAGATAACTTATATGAATCTAGTCTTAAAAATACTTCAGCATCTTAAAAATATAGTTGGGATCTTTTATGTAGGAAGGAGTCAACACAATTAAAAAATGTTGCAATTATAAAGGACAGAGAAAATATATAGTAATATCGTTTAATTGCATACAAATAACACTTAATATTTTCATCTAGTATACTGGAAATTTTAAATTATTTATTTATAAAAAACTTGAAAAAACTTCATATAAATTAAAAACTTTTTTGCATCTCAAAAAACTTGCAAAAAAGGGAAAACTTGACAAATGGCAACGCTGATCTCATGCAACCAGTTGCTTAAGTCGGTCGTGTGAGTTGCGTTGCATCAGTTTGTTAGCTACCTAAGTGCTATATTAATTTTAGAATTCAATTCAAGTTCTCATAAAACACTATTTCTAATCAAAACAGCATTTTTTTCTATGTGACATCCGTTCCCCTCAACTCTTAAACTCATTTCAATTGCCCTGGCTACTGGTTTTGTCAAAAAAAAAAAAAAAAAAAAAACTTTTAAATTATATTGAAAAGAATTTACTGTTGCTAGTTTAATATATTTAAATAAAAGTCAAAATTTATTAAAATTAATTGGATTGGGATTTAATGCTAATAAAAATTAAATCAAATTTAATAAGCAAAAGCGACATTTTATCGATACCAACGAGCGAATATTAGAATTTCATCAATCATGTGGTTTAAAAAAAAAAACTCTTTATAAACACGCTCTTTTAGATTGTATCTCAATATAATAAACGACTTTTAAATTTTTTTTTAAAAGATTGAAATTATTTTGCAACAAAAAAATTTAATAAATCTACATAAAAAAATTTCATTAAAGAACATACAAGCAGACACCTTTTTCTTAAAGCTGATTAATTGTGGAGATCATAAGAAGTGAATTGAACAAATAAATCTGGATTTGATCATTAAAAAAAGAAATAAAATAAAGGTGGGAGTTTTGATTTTTGGTGATTTGGTTATTACACAATACCAATAGAAACAATGATTTATTTGAAAGGAAATTAAATCATAGAAATAATGGGTGACTCAAATTGTGGTATTGAAAAGTTGGAGAGTTTAAAAAAAATGCAAAACAATTCAAGGAATTTAAAACGAATGGTTCTTTGTTAAATTATTGTCTTGCATATTCATGGCAGAATTGTATTGTCGTTTTGAATTTGAAAACATTGAGTAAAATGGGGACGCCTCAAGGAGGCCTTTAAGTATAACACCTCCCCCGACTGTGTGCAAAATTCAAGGGAAAGCCACTTCCACTTAAGTTTTGTATAGGACTTAAAAGATTTTCCATATAAAAAATTTGATGTATATGCTCATATGTATATCTATAATAGAGGCGACCCTAAACTCTTAATTAGAAAACCGCGTCTGTCCGCAATATTTAAAAGACTGCCATTGCTTTACAAGACTTCATATGTTTTCTATATATTAAGTGCAAACCCTTAAATTGCCAGACTTTTGGGAACATTTTTATCATTTATTGATTAAAATTCGTACAAGAAAAAATGTATTCAACGTATTAGCCTTCCTTAGCTATGACGTTTTACAATCTTTCTGGCATCATATGGAATACCACACGTAACCAAAAGCTCATTTTGTTAAGCCAAGACCACAAGTCAAACCAATTTCGCATACCCTGTTCTCAAGTAAAGCTCTTTCCAGTGGGAGAGTTCAGTATCCGTCGAAACCAATCGTAGTCATACGGGACAAGATTTAGACAGGTGAGAAAAAACTGTTCAACAACTAGTATCTAAATCGCTTTTAACTAATCGTGCAACTAATAGGCGAGCGTTATATCGATGGAATAGCACCACTTCATATCTGATCTCATATAACCGTAATTTTTTGGGCGATGTAAGCTTAGAACGAATAAACTGTACTTGGTTGAGGTCCCGTGTGAACGTCTGGCATAATCGAAACAGCTCACTAGAAATTGCACATTTTGATTCCGCCATATACAACGCATCACATTAACGCAATGAATATTCGGATTAGCTGTTAGTTCAGGAGGTTGGCTCAGTTTTACTTACTATTTCTTGTGCTTCAAGTTGTCATCATAAATCCATTTCTAATCGCCAGTAATATTTAATGCAAAAATACTTTCTTTTCCCAACGTCCCAGTTTTGTTTGGGACATAAAAAATAGTTTTTGAACGTGCCTCGCCTCGGATAAATCAATGCAAAAAATTTTGAAATTTTCGGAGCAAAAGTTGTTTGCACCATTTTGCTCAAAATCTAAGAAGTAATAAAGGGCAAAGTTAACCACAAAAATGGCTTGGCAACTATGCCAAAATATTACGTTTGTGCAAATGTTTTGTGTTGTTAATTGGCTTATTTGCTGTTTGGACAAACATTTCAAGCATGTTTGTAAAAATTTGTCAACATATTTGTGGTGTCTAATGATGCTGAAGCTTTAAAATCATTTTCATTCGTAAATTCTAATTTTTTAGGCAGCATTGTTTGCTTTTTTCCAAGTTCTTTCCCTTTATTTTGTATTTCTCCTTCGTTTAAACAAATAGCGAGAAAATTGCCGCAGCGCTATAGTTGTCTGCATTCACTAAAAACTAAACAAAAATAAATTTTTTTATGAAATATACTTGTGCTGTTTATTGGCGTACACTAAACGGAAACAAAGTATGTGGTTTATATTATTTCCCTTTATAGCCAATTTACACTACAACGAAATCTAGTACTTTTGAGATTTCGAGTCAAATCTAGTTGTTTTGGTCTAGATTTCCCGTACAAAACAAAATCTACTCCGTAACTAGATTTTGACGAAATCTATTCGAAATCTAGTAGTACTTAGTGATGCAACTATGTTTTTCCCCATAAAGCACTAAAAACTACTTCCCTGCACAAGAAAAAAATGACATTTTAACAATAAACAAAACAAAAACAATAATAGCTGCTTGTTAAAATTGTTAAAAAAAAATCAAAAATTTTGTAAAATAGTAAAAAAAAAATGCATATGACAAATAATATTGATAAAATAAATGAAGTTGATTATAAAGAAAATGTAATGCAAATTTTTAAATGCCTATTTCTTTATATGTAAGTATGTGTTACACAAAAAACTTTCAGTCGGCGGATTTTGTTGTGAAAACCAAATCTCGCTAATGTCAAACAGGTATAATGTAAACGAACTAGATTTGGAGGAAGATTTCAAATGAAATCGACTAGATTTCAAAGTAATGTAAATGCCCTATTAAAGACAAATGTCATATAACTTATCAAAGACACGAACCATGTGAGAATAAGCTATCCTTTGTGAATCGGCATTTTTAAGATATAGATCTTTTTACCCAGTTTTTGCTCAATATCTGCAGTAACGAAAGATTCTGGAGAAAAATAGTTCTTATTTGTGGTCCTTATATGGACGCATATCAATTCTCTATTGTGTTCGGTTAATCTTAAAGCTCTTCCGGCTAATATCTTCTCTACATATACTGCAATCAGAGTGTCCAGATTAGGGGGTTTCCACTCTAATTTAGGAGTTTTATTTCATTTAGGTGCAAATTTAGGGTGTATAAATTATTTGACGAAAAATTTGGGGGAATATAAATTTATATTTAGGTGGCTTTAGGGGGTTTTACTATTTGCTTGTCTATACACAACAATAAGTAAGAAATACTAAATATATTTTACAGCTTGTTTTTGGTTGAGTAATTTTTAAAAGAATTAAAAAAGAAATCATATTAACTTTTAATTTCGATAAGATGTACCAAAGTAACGAACATTTTTTGGCAACACTCGATATTTTTAAAGCAACTTTATTCCAATATTTAAAAAAATAGCAAATTTCTACTAACTCAATTTTGATCAGATACATTTAAAGTTTATATATAGTTGTATATATGTTACCGTCCTTTTTAAACTGTTTATAAATTATTTTTAAGATATTTTATTAAATGAAAATATTCAAGAAACTTTAAAAAAAAATATTTTTGGGAGAATTTCAGCAAAATGATAAGCATTTTGCGATTTTTGTTCTATTTATGTATTGATATTAGAACGTAACTTAAAACCTAGTCAAGTAAAATAAATTGAAATGAAATTATTATATTTTTTTCAAAATACGTTAAATTTTGGGGTTTTTTAAATTTTTTGGAGGGCAAGAAAAAATTACGTGGCAGCACTGACTGCAATTCTAATAAAGAGCGAAACAATTTTCGTAATAAAATCGAAAATTTAGAAAAGTCCTTGAAGAAAGTACTTCATATTGAAATTAGTATTTATAAAACAAAGTTCAATGCCAATATAATTTCTACATTCTGCCAACACTTTTGGTAACTAATTTATCGATTTAAAGACAAAAAGCTGACGTTTCATTTTTATGTGTAAACATCAAAAACCAATTATCAGGCTGTTTCACACAATAAATAATAAAAAAAAAATCTTTATTAGCCACGTGTTGGTTTATTGCATTTTTTTAAAGAACCCTTTAAGACAAAAAGCGAAACACCCCTCTCCCAATCACCACTACAAAACTAATTTGTAGTAAAATGTTGTTAAACATACATACATAAATATGTATGTGCATACTTAAGTCTACCACTGTATACATGTAAGCGTTATTTCCTTTTGTAGAATTATTTAATAATAATTCAAGGAAGGTTATTGAACTCTAGAGTGCACCCCAGGAAAGAATCTTAAAAAGTGTATGAAATATAAATTTTAATAGAGATGGAACCCTTAAAAAAGTGCTGAACGATATGGGGGACTTTGTAGCCCATTTGGCGATGGAAATTTGCATTTGACGACATGGCGATATTTATAATGGTTGGCGATTATTTGGCCGATAAGGGATATGCAATTTACAAAGATTTTTTCCTTTTTTTAAATCTAAAATTTTATAAAAACAAGAAAAGTTTTTTCTCTTGTTACATAATTTTATTTCAAATTTATTTTTGTTTTCATCATTTTTTGAAAACTTTTCTATTTGGAATGTTTTGTGAGCCATTGTTTAGTATTATTGCGATGATTGTACATTGCCGAAAGTACTATCATCGGGAAAAAAGTATATGAATGACATGACGAGAGTTAGTTTTTTGGTGAACAATTTTCTAAAAAATATTTGCGTTATTCACAAAACCCCTTGTATCATTGCACAGTGGGCTCAGTGACCAGCTTTTGAGGCAATTAATCACTGGAAACAGCTAGACATTTGAAATTTAGTGGAATTATGTATAAGGCCCATTACAGACCTCAGTAAAAATTTCAAGTCGATTGGGCGATGCCACGCCCACTTCTTCGTGGATAAATTAATTGTGTGTCTGAGGAAAAATTATGACTTGAAATTGTGTTTAGTTTAATTATTAATTTGACATTAAAGTTTCAGATAAAAATTTAATGTCGATGTTATTACCAAACCCAATTAAAAATCTAAAAGTTGTCTCCAATTTTCAATATAATGCATGCGACCAGAGCTGTAAAGGTATGATGAATTTTTAAAATAATTTGTACATAAAGTAAAAAAATAAATTTGTGATATTTTGAATTCATTTATTAAAATAATGCCACATATTTTTATAAATCATTAGCTGAGCCCGGTCCGCTTCGCTGGCACAAAATACATATATATTTTTTTACTATGAAATACTCATATTTTTTAAATAAAATGAATTAAAACTAAGAAAAATTGTTTTCTGTGTAGGTATTTAATTAAATTACTTTCTATTTATTCAACAAATAGCAAAAAAATTATGTACAGTACAGCAAAATTAAAATTCATCATAGTCTTCCGATGTTTCATCAACTTCTAATTCCAAATTAATTTAAAATGAGATTTCCTCTTCTTCAGAATCAGAATCATGATCATTTTCGATGGCATTTGATGTAGATGGAAACACACATTCAAAAATCTTTTTCTTTATTTGAATGAGCTGCAATTGAAGCAACAACTGGGTGTAATTTCCCTGTTCCGCCGAAACAACGGATGCAAGTTTTCGTTTTTGACGCTCACTTCCTTCATTGTAACCAACATTAGGACGACCTTTTTTAGTTGGGACATTATTATTTATTAATTTAAGCTCCGTTTCACATGATAACCATTGGCTTTCTTTTTTTCCAATTTAGACCAGTTTCTGAAGTTTGCGGCCCATTTCTGGTTGGCATATGCACATAAATTATTAATTTTCTTCTTAATTGGTATCATACAGTTCTCATTAGCATCTCTCTGAAATTTACTGCAGATCCAGTTGACAACAGCGGTCACACTTTGATTATTTTCTAACCAAAATTTAACAATATCAGCATTTTTTATTTTTAGACAACCTAAAAAGATTAATATCTTAGAAGGTTGCAGACAGCCGCAGTCAATTTTTTAAACACATAAACTAGACATGAATACCTTTCTTTCGATACCAATGGTTTTCACAATACGTTCCAATAAACAAACTTCTACTCCAAAAAACGTAAACACTTTTACCAAAATTTCACAAAAAAGACGTCACAAATTAACAGCACAAATTAAGTAACACAACAATATTTTTGGACAAATTTTTTTTAAATCTAAACTCTCATACCTTTACTTATATTTTCCATTTTATAATAGTTTATCAAGTTTGATAAATATTGCTTATTTATTACTTCTCTTTGTTTACTACTTAAGTGAAAAATATATGAAAACAAACTAAACAAAAAAAATCTGACTTTGGCAGCTTCCCGTTAAATGAAGGGTTGCCACATTGTTAAAATTTTTTGCATTTAAGTTTCCCAATGTATTAGCTATAAAATCCCATCGTTACTTTTTTTAAATTGTTAAGTAAAAAACAGGACTTTTTGCCTCAAAAACTAGTCGGGGAGCCCATAGTGCATTGTATCGATTGTATGTTGTATAAAAAACAATAGTGAACTATGTATTTTAATATAACATACAATGATACAACGATACGAGGAGTTTTGTGAATATGGCAATTATTAGGATTTTTTTTAAGTCCCTGCACTTTGCGTTGAGAAAGTTATTACACAAAGGTTTATTAAAATTTTTAAAATTTCAATGAAAACTTGAAATCATCGCCAGATATTTGTATTAAAGTTATACTGGCGAATTCATAAAAAACTAAATTTGTATGGAAATTTTGTTTTAAAATACGTTTGAAATCTATGTTATCTTTTATGAATACGGCAGATACAGTTTAATAATCTCACGAAAACTGAGTTTTAAAATAAAATTGCAACTTCAACCCTTGATAACGTTGCTCCATGTAATATTTTTTGCCACTTTGGCCTCAATAACTCCAAAAATAATGGCTAAATTAAAAAATGATATTAGAGAAACTTAAATCCGGCGTAATTTAAAATGTTTTGACGGATTGTATGCCAAAATCGGGTACGTCGTTCCAAAGTAACGATAAGATGTAAGGAGCAGCCTTTTCCAAAATCTCAATTTTTAGAAAAAAATTTTTTAAAAAAAAAATCTTGCCATAGAATTTGAAATAATGATGATTTTTGTAGTTAGATGACTATAGCGGATCAAAAAAATATAGTGGTTATTCAAGGAATTTTTGCTTGTTGCATAGTGTTATGTATTAATAAAAAAATAAACAGTAAGATCATTTTTTAGTTATTTAAATAGTTTAAGGATTTCTTACAAAATAATCTGTTAAGTATATAATTTGGTTTAAATATTTAGGATTTAAGCGATTATTTTCTTTGGTTTTGATAAAACTTGACTTGGCAAAAATTCCTCCAGTTATCATAGATATTGAAGAAATCAAAAGCAACGCGTTATACAGAATGTGGGCATTCCCAACGAAAAGTCTACTTTGTGTAACGTAATGCCAGCAAGCAAATAAGCTTGTATTTCATGCTCATGTTGTTCAAATGGTATCCTTTTTGTCACTAAATATAAAAAAGTAAATTATACATAAACATTTTTTTGCAGAAACAATTTTTATTACATGTAACGCCATGTAACGCCAACATAACAAAAAGTAGACTTTTCGCTGGAAATGCCCATATATAAGTTCACAGTGATTTTCCTGGATTTCTCTAAAAATATAAAATTTTCCATTATGCCATTAGAGTCCTGTTTAATATCTTAAAAATGTTTAACACTTCTTATTGTTTCCGTTAATTTTGTTAAATGATTGATATGAGAAGAAACAAATAACTAAACGCATACATATAAAAAGTACGTGAAACAAAAAGCTGTTGACAGCTTACACTTATTTAAAATCATAGTATAGAACTAGTATGCCAACTCGAGAGAGTGTTCTCAGTTTTTTAGTTCACCCCTCACATATATATGTAGGTTCTGTGTCAATTCAACATACATAAGAACAACAAAACCAAAAAAAAATTTGAAATTTTTCAATTTAAAATTTTTCACAATATAACACTTACTGCCGTATTCATAAAAAATAAGACAGATTTCAAGCGTATTTTAAAACAAAATTTCCATACAAATTTTTCTTAAAATAGACTTCATATCCATTTTAGTTTTTTATGAATACGGCAGTTAATGTTTAATTTTATGACATAAACACATAATTAATAATTTTTTCCAATACATTTTGCTCATTTGCTTTTGCAAAATGTTTTTATTTTTCACAAACTAAAAATTTTTAAATAAATTTATTTGACATTAATTTTCTTCTGTTGTTAATATTATTAAAGCCAGCAGAGTAGCATTTTGTGGTATGAAATTAATATTTGAAATCATAAATTAATTAAATATTTTCCGATATTGCAGAATAAAAGTTTATAAATGCAGCCAGCATTTAATAAATTGAAAATTTATTGAACTAATAAAATTTTATTTTGGAAAACAATTTTTTGCCACATTCTATACGATTTTATGCAACTATGTTTAGTGGTGGTAATAATTTTATACACCAATACATTTAAAAAAAATCTTACTAATACGAACATAAATTAGGTTCCACTGACAATTGAGTTATGTACCTGTCAAAGAGTCGGCATACTAGTTGTATACTATGTTTAAAATGACCTTCTTTGTTTGTATGGAAAAATATTTTCTAAACATATAACTTTTGTATATCAGACGAAACAAATAATTAAAAACACAAAAAAAATTTACAATTTTGTTACATCGGTTAATCGACTGAAATTAACCGGTTTAATCGTTAATCGAAAAAAAGCCAATTTTAAATTAACCGATCAGTTAATCGGGTAGTAAGTAATCGGTTAACCGATAAACTGTTAACCGAATGAATACCCTAATGTTGACCCACAGACGTATTGTGGAGTCAGCGTTATCTGTATCCATGGGAGGTACAGCTATTGAGTAATCAGACACTTTTGATGTTCTAGGCATGAAAATTCAATGTGATCTTCGTTGGAAGCAAAATTTTTTTTAAGTGTCGAAAGAAACATTCAAGTGTCTTGGTTTCGTAAAACGATGCAAGAACTACTTCACTCCGTCTGATCTCCTCACTATTTATACCGCTTATATTCGACCGAAAATGGAATTCAACTCCCCTATCTGGTAAAGTGCTTCAAGGTATATCTTGAAGTTGTGGATCGGGTGCAAAGGAGTGCGCTGTAGCTCATCAATGACGGCATCCAGCTCTTTTGACTCATTGGAGCATCGTCGAAATGTGAGTTGTGCGACATTCTATCGATATTACCACGGTAAGTGTTCGGCTGAGATGGGCACACTCATCCCTGAGACGCGGATGCATGCCCGTAATACTCTCCTTTCCAGCAGATCAAATCTGTTCGTTGTCGACTGTCCAGTGTATCGCCCAACGCATTACAGGGAAAATTCGTTTCTCGATCGAACAAGCCGTATGTGGAATAGACTGCCGGCACAAGTCTTGCCTGTCGGCTACAATTTGGAAAAATTCAAATTAAATGTCCACAAGCACTTCTCCCTCTTTCCTCCTCCTCATAACCGATTTTCCTAATATCAACACAATCCATGGCATTAGAAGAAGGCATCACCTGAGTGTTGGCTCAAAGTAAAAAAAATAATTCAAATTTGGCGATTTTCAGCTAATTTTTCTAACAAAAATCTCGGTGTATAATTTGGGGACAAAGGTGAAAAAAATCTGGCAACACTAATCTCTGGTCCCAGGAATAGACAATGCTATACATGTGTTAGTTGCAAAAGGTTTTCGGAAGACCCACTATAAGTTTAGTACTAATAGTAGAGCTGTAAATGAATCATTCTTTTTTGATTTTAATTCGTTACGAATTGGATAAATTTTGAATTAATTCTTTTCACACAAAAAAATTAATTGAATGAAATTTGAGTCGATTGAAATGAATTTGGTAAAAATGAATTGAAATTCATTTCCAATTCAAATGAATTCGTCAAATGAATTGCAATTCGTTTTTAATTCAAATGAATCTGTAAAATGAATTGCAATTCGTTTCCAATTCAAATGAATTGCAATTCATTCTACAAATTCATTTGAATTGAATTGATTTTGAATTCATTCAAACGAATTAGAACAATAGAAGAAATTTTAAAAACGGCTAAATTAAAAAAATACGGCTTTGACTAGTACATTACCGAGTAAATTTGTTCAATAAAGCGCAAAAATGTCTAAAAAAAAAACATTTTTAAAGTGAAACAAAGTTATATATACCCTTTTACCTTCGGTGAAGGGTATAAAAAAATGGCACAAACAATTAGTGCTGGTTTACACTCTAAAAGTTTTAGTCGTCAAGTCATGAGTTTTTATGAGAGAGAGAAAAAGAAATTGCAATCTCTTTTCCCTTCTCTCCTAAAAAGCTTAAGACTTGACGGCTTAAACTTGAAGAGTGTGAACCAGCACTTAAGATACAACTGTAGCTTTAAGTAACATTAAAACTCTACTAAAATTGGTCAGTGTTTAATAAAACTTTGATATTTAAATACTTGGTCATCCACATATTTGTGAATTTTATATATTTCGTCAAAATCATTGTTTTAGCATCACTCATCAGGTATTTCGTAGCTAAAATAACAACTATTTACTTGTTTGAGAATATATTTAATATATTTTTAAAATTTAAGTACTTGGTCATCCTCGTCTTTATGGCTTTTAATATATTTCGTCAAAATCATTTATTTCGCAGCTAAAACAACAACTATTGACTTGTTTGAGAATATATTTAATATAAATTAAAAGGCTTCAACGACATTTTATTTTTAAATAAATGCATGACACTAATGCCTAATAAATCAGGGAGTGTTTAAACACTGGTTCAGTTGAACTAAACTTAAATTTAAATGTAGTTTAAACTCAACAGTTAAAAATCAGTGTCCCATGTATTATATGTAACATGTGGCAGTACTACGATAAATGTTGTCAAATTCATATGGTCTATTTTATACGTTTACTTATTTATAAATTTGTTGGTTTAAACACATTTTAAACCAAAAAGAGAGTTTAACCTGCTCTGATTTATTAGCCCTAAAAGCCCTCTCAAGTTAAGGGTTAAAAATTCGCTTAGTTTGCATCACTGCATAACATACGATGATGTATATTCTACACATGAAATCATCTGTTTTCATTTCTCACTAAAATGTAAAATCTCAAATTGTATCTCTATCCTCTAAAAATTCCATTGGCTGTCATTAAATTTTAAATTTTCATTTGTCAATTCCATCTATTTTTTGCAAATAAAAATTGTTCATTGAGAAAAAATTAAATATTTTAAAATCTCATAAATCTATGTTGTCTTACCTTAAAGCCAAAAATAATTTTAAAAGTTCTCCATCATTCGAGATTATGCTGAATTAAAGAGATAATCTTCAATGTTGTGGTCATTGGTAAGGTTAATCTGCTTTAAAGGCTAAACTCATGCATTTTGTTTTTTTTTTTTTTTTTTAATCCAATAAGTTCAATTTATAAATTTTTTGTGATTTCCATTATTTTAACATTATTTTATGGTAAATTGACCAGTTTTTTTCTATTTGTTTCTAATGCAATGTTGTTTTAATTAAAGTTGTCATGGAAATTTCATATAAAAATTAATTGGTTACAGATACTATAGGTCGATGTTTTTTCTGATGACTTGACAATATTGTTGGCTGACATACGCAATGATTTTTTTTTTCTTGTTTTTAATTTTTATAAAATTCAAATTAATTTCTTTTAAATTTAATACCACAAAATGAACAAATTTATTTGTATTATGCTGTTTAAGGCCAGTAGATAAACTTATTAAAAGTACAAGCATTTGTTATGGAAACACTGAGAGAAAAGAAGTTCTAAATACCTTCTTCATAAGTTTTGCCAAATTTTCGAAAAGGTATAGCCTATAAAGCTGGTACCGAAAATAACAGTTATTTTGAAATTTTAAAACAAAAAAAGCATATAGAAGTAAATGCTGGCAAACTGATTCAAGTATACCAGATTGATTATTATGAACTTTTCTATGATAAAATATTATGATTTTTAAAGTTTTGATTTTTATTTTTTCGATCAAATATTACAGTTATTTTTTGATTTATATTTTTTTGGACAAAAAGAACAGTTATTTTTTGATTTTTATTTTTTTTTAACAAAAATTAGTTATATTTTGATATTTATTTTCTCGATCAAAAATAACTGTTATTTTTTTGAACAAAAATAACATTTATTTTTTGATTTTTATTTTTTTGATCAAAAATAAAAGTTATTCTTTAAAGAAATGTACGTGTTATACCTAATTATTGAAATGTCTTTAAATATTTATTTAAATGTGTCATCATCAGTGGGATATCTTATGCGAATAAAAATAAGTATTTAAATAATTATAACACGTACATTTTTTTAAAGAATAACTTTTATGTTTGCTCGAAAAAATAAAAATCATAAAATAACTGTTATTTTGGATGGAAAAAATAAAAATCAAAAAATGAGTAGCGAAGTTGATCTAACGATGTCCGTCTGGCTATTGAAATAGGGCGCCAGAAATTATGTGGAGTAGGTTGTTATATATTTTTGTCTCATATGCTCTTCCCAGATCGGTCCATAAATGACAGAGATATAAACAAAAAACCATTACTGCCAATTATTTAACCCATAAATCATTTGTTGTCGCTTTTTTTTTTTTTTTTTTTTGAGAATGTGTGTTCGCGGGTGAGAGGTCTAGAACGTTGCACTGTGACTTATTTTATATTTAAATATTTTTTTTACACTTCCTAGAAAAGCAAATTTTATAGAATTTCTTAAAAAAAAAGCACATTTAGCAAAAATTTCTTAAATTTTTTTTGCAAAATTTCCCTTAAGTAGCAATTTTTTTATCAATTTCCATATCATTTCTTTTTTCCAAATTTGTTAAATTTTCCTAAATCTAATACGAGTACTTACAGCCGTACCTAAACAAAAGCGGCACGCGTTTTCTTGTTGTCAAAAATTGTCATGTCTATACAATTTATATGAAGCATTCCTAAATAGCTCGTCGTCAACGCCTTTTAGTTGGAAAATCCGGTTTTGACAGCGCGTTTAATAGTGAAGTTGGCCGCTTTTATTGATAAATAATATCAATATAGCGTTTTTTTTCTCAATTTTTCATTTTTATAATGTGGGTTTTATTAAAAAAGAAGTTTAATGACACAACGTGGATGCTCTTGTTTAGGTATTGCATATCAGCGTAAAATATAATCGAAAGAAAACGTTCTTCCTTCCGCTCTTGTTTAGGTACGGCTGTTATTTGTGCAATATTTTCGTTGAAATAAAACTTTTTGTGCAAATTTTCCTTTAATTAGAAAATTTTATGCAAAATTTCAAATTATCTATACGATTTATTTCTTCCGAACAGTTAATTTACGGAAACTTTCCTCAAAAGGTAAACATTTTTATACAGTTTCCTACAAATAAAATATTTTGTTTAAAATTTAATATTAATAGCAAATTTTGCGCAAAACTTGCTATTTAAAAATATTTGGAACAAAATATTTTGCGCAAAATTTTTTTTACTTTTAATTTTAATTTTTAAAAAATGTAGTGCAAAACATTTTGTTTCAAATATTTTTAAATAGCAAGTTTTGCGCAAAATTTGCTATTAATATTAAATTTTGTGCCAAATTTCCGAAAAGTAAAAAAAAATTATTCAATGTTTCTTTTTTATTGAAGATTTTGTGCAAAACTTTAAAGGAGCCAATGCGCAAAAATTTTTATTGATTGTAAGTTTTGTGCAAAAATTCTCTAAAGAAAAAAAGTTGTGCACAATTTTTCTTAAATAGAAAGTTTTGTTTAAAATTTTGATTTAGTTCTTAGTTTTGTGCCAAAAATTCATTAAGCTAATATTTCTTTTAAAAAGTACATTTTGTGCAAATATTTTCTATCCAGTGTGGGGGGAATCCTGCAAAGGGATCCTCCCATTGGAGAATTGAAGATGCTCATTAAATTTTTACGTTTTGGAGGGTACTTGGGAACTTTAATCAACAAGCAAAATTGTTTGCCTTTACATTTTGTGCTTTTTTTTTCTAAAAATAAAAAATGTTGTGCAAAATTTTCTTAAAATAAAACAAATTTGTGTAAAGTTTCCTAAAAGCATATGTGGCAAAAAACTTGTACCAAAATTCTCTTGATTAGCAAGTTTTGTGCCAAATTTCCTGAAAGTAAAAAATTTCGCAATTTTTCCTTTAAATATTAAATTTTTGGCAAAATATATTCAAAAATATAAAAAATTGTGCAAAAATTTGCTAAAAATAAAAAAATTTTGGCAATATTTTATTTAAGGTAAAAATTGTTTCCAAGTTTTGGATAAAAAAAAAATATATAAACAGTCAATAAAATCACCACAATACTAAAAGCCTATTTTGATTTGCGAAAGAATTCTTTCCTTCGAACAACTACATTTAAAACAAAAACAAATTCTAAAAACTTTGTTTTTATTTAAAAGGTTTTTGTACGAAGGAAAGAATTCTTTCGCATATCGTAAATAGGCAGTAATTATTGTTTTATGCAAAATTGTCTCAAAGTAAATACAAATGGGGGCAATGTTTCTATTGAATGGTAAATTATGTGGAAAATTTTCTATCCCGTATGGGATATGCTAATTCCTCCACCAGGACCCTCCCATTGGCGAAGTTTACCATATCGATACAATTTGGAGGGACTGTGGAAATAGGGGTGACCAAATTCTGGTCTTAAAAATGGCAGCTGGTTCTTTAGTATTAAATTCAGGCAGAATTTTTGTCAACTGCTATGGTTGCTTACGAATAGCACACGGCGCATAGCGATAACCACGACAACGGTATGTGTTCGGTGAAAAGCAGTCTTTGGGCTCAGCAGTCGTTGTACAAGATTAACTGCGAGGGCCATAATGTCGCCAAGAACATTTCTTTCACATTTTTATATTGAAAACAATAAAATACTTTAATTTGTTTTTGTTTTCAATATACATAAATATATGAAAGAAATGTTCTTGTCGATATTGTGGGCCAGGCCGTAAATGATGTTACACTAATATGAGTTCAACAAAAGTATACGAAATATAGTCTCTTAAGGGTAATTAAGAACTTCTGAGAAATCTCCATGCTTCAGCAGCCGGAACAATAAATTTTTGGAGGAGCCAAACTTATTTTCAAGCATTACAACGGATGAAACATTTAGGATGTCCTATGCTCCAATGGGAAAGAAGGATAGCCGAGGAAGAAGAAGAAAAGTTTCTACAAATAGAAAATTTTATGGGAAGTTACCAACAAATAGTAAATTTGTACAAAAATTTCCGGGAAATAAAACAATTGTGCAAAATATTTTACAAATCTATAAAATGTTCTAAAAGTAATAAAATTGTGCAATTTTTTTTACTAAATTATAAATTTTATTCAACATTTTAATTTTATATCGTCTGGTGCAAAAAATTTAATAAAAAAATTTTTCAAAAATTCATATAAATAGCAAATTTTGGGCAAAAGAAGCCTTTTTTTGTAAGAAGAAAATTATGGGCAAATTTAATAAAAAAAAAAATTGCTGATTTTATAATTTTTTTTTTATATAGCAAACTTTCCGTCAACTATCTTATAAATATTTTAAAAATAGCGAAATTTTTCAAAGTTTCTGAAAAAAAAAACTTTTTGGAATAATTTCCAAATAAAAGTAAATTTTTTGCATAACACAGTGCAATATTTTCAAGGTCATAAAATGTGCACGTCATTTTGTTATCGGTTTCTGATGGTACTTAACGAAATTAGCAAAAACCTGTTTCATTTTTTCAGAGTTTGGGTGGATGAGCCTTTTTTAAAGAAAACGTAATATTTCTCAAGGCTTAACTGTAACCGTTTGGAATATTTTTTCCCTGTCTTCAGAGGAATAAGTGTAAAAAGTGATTAGATGGCGGATTTTATTATTTATGCTACAAAATCTAAGTCCGACCTCAGCATCAAAAACGCCAACGGGGTTTCACTAGTTTCGATTAGAACACCCAGAGAAAAAACATGTTTTAATATTGCCACCTCCAAACATATTATGGTTAAATTAGTCCTCCATCCAGAAGCAACAACTATATTGTGGCCTCCCAACATGCTATAGTTAATATGTAATGTCAAAATTCATGTTTACCACATATAAAAGCATATGGGTCATACATAACATTTTGCTCTTGGAAAAGACGAAGATACTATTGTCAATATAAAGCAAAACAATTATTAGTGGTAAACCAATTATTGTAATATTTAAACATAGCATGTTTAGAGGCAACCATAATATGTTTGCGGCTTCTGAAAGAAGAACAAATTTAACAATAATATGGTTGTATGTGACAATAATATGGGTAAATTAAGCATACTATGTTTAGATTAACCATAATGGGTTCAAAATTTTTTTGTTAAAAATAGTTTGTTTGGAGGTGACCAAATTAAAAATGTTTTGTAAATGTTGATTGTACTTTCAAAAACGGAAGTCACATTGGAGTGCACATTTTATGTTTTACACTGTCTAATTTTCTAAAAAGAAATAAAAAAATTATTCCTGTTCAACATTTTCTACAAACGGCAAAGTTGCCATAGTTTGAAAAGTCTTTTAAAAATATCAATGTAGTGAAAATATTTCCTAAAGTGACAAACTGTTAGAAAATATAAATACGAGTAATTTTCACTAAAACTCCAACATTTTCTAAAAAATTAAAAGTTTTGTGCAAAATTTTCCAGAAGTTCTTTAAAATTTATGATTGATAAATAATTTTTCAGCGTGTTCTTTTTAGTTAATATTTTTTTTAAGTATTTTATTAATACTTTTATTCAAATTAATCAAAATTATTTTTTTTTTTTGACAAGTTGCATTAAACGAAACTCAAAAAACTATCAAACATATTCTCAACCAACCACCTTCAAGGGCATCGCGTCTTAAAAAAAAATTAAAAAAATAAGAAACGGATTTACTTCAAATGCAAATCAAATAAAAATTTTTTAGAATGGCATTTCAGACAACTTAACAAAATGAAAAAAAAATAAAAATTATCGAAACTTGTTAAACCAAGTAGCTGCCACAAAAGTACTAGTTTCAAAGATTTTATTTTTTTTTTTTTTTTTTTCAATTTATATGATATTACAACAGACTGCGGCAACAACAACAACAACAAAGTGTAATTTTAGGATACCAACAAGAGATTGACTAAACATGAAAAATAACATATATAAAGATTTATTTGACATAAAATTTAGGGGAAGTATAGCGAAAGAAGACGACCAAAAGATATAAAAAATTAAGGATGGATTGGAACTGTTTTTGCGTAAATTTACCTAAAAGAAAAATACTTTAAATAGATAATTTAAATGTCCAAATGCGCAAAAATGTCCTTTCAATAGCAAATACGTTAAAAAACATTTATAAAAATAACAAATGACCGGGAAATTTTCTTTATGGCAAAATTTTCTAAGAACAGCCAATTTGAGCAAAATTCAAAAAAAGGCAAATTTGCACAAATTTTTTTTTTATAAATAGAGAATTAGCTTAAAAAAATTCCCTCAAATACTAAACTGACTCATAAATTTGCTTTATATATTCTTTTTAATGTATGGAATGGTAGCTCTTGGTATTCTTCGGGTTGCTCATCAGCCCAAATACGGCAACTTTGTTTATTAACTTATCCATTGAACCAGAAATGTGATTCATCACTGAACAAAATTACACGATAAAACAACGGATTTTCATTGAGTTTTTCTAGAGCCCAGCTGAACAAATTGGAGACGCTTGTATGCTGTGCGTCTTTCTATGATGACTTGCCATACGATACTGAACAAAAATGACAAAGAAGTTTGATTTGAGGCACACGTGATCTTTAAGAAAATAGCATACGGAAAATCAAGCCTCACTATGAATCACCCTTTATAAAAAATATGCTCAAAATAATTTTTAGATCGCAATAAACGGCAAAATTTACTGAAGAAGAAAATTTGCACACAAGTTTCATAAAGTGCAAAATTTTGCTCAATAGTGAATTTGTGCAGAATTTCCTGCAAATAGCAAATGTGTGCAAAATTTTTTTTTATAATGAACATTATGTGTGCAAAATATTCTTTAGCGTTTAAATTTGCGCAAACTTGACTATAAATAGCAAAATTAAAGCAAATTTTGTACAATGAATATTTTTTATTATGAATATTTGGTATATAACATTCTATTAGACCTGGGGCATTGTTCGTTGAAACTGATGAGAATCGGATCATGAAGTCACCTTACTAAAATCTCTTTACCAACACTAATTTGCATCAAAATTATGATGTTTTAAAATTTTTGTGTACAGAATTTTGGGACTACAATTCCCCATTTCACCCATTAGAAAGCCGTTCAGTCCATTTTTTGCCGATAAAATTCCTTTTAACTTTGATAGCATCAATAAATTTGTCCGCTATCTAAAAATTTAGGTACGATGCGACCATAATTTCCTATAGGTCCTGTTTAGCTCAAATTGGCTTTTATATCCCAAAACATTTCACCTCTTGAATTTTATTGATGAAATACAGAGAGAGCATTACCCTGGATTTTCGCCTTGCATTTGAGCTTTCGGGTGTCGTAATAAATCAATTCATTATAGATAGCACAGAAAAAAATTTAAAATTTCTCCAATCACCAAATTTATTCCAAATTCATAATATCAAGCAAGCAAGTTGTTGATTTTGCACCTATTACCAAAATGATTATATTGATTACTAAAAATTTTAAAATTTTGAAAAAATATTTTCAATAAATGATATTTTTAATTTTAATTAAAAAAAAGTGATCAAAAAACTTTGCCATTTCAAACAATGCGTTAATTTATTTAAATAAATATTGACAATTCCCAACCACAGTTCTACATGTTTAAATTATTTTATTTTAAACGAAAAAAGTCAATTAAGATTTTTTGTTATTTAATTAAAATTTTAATTGAAAATTTATTTCAAAACAACTTAAATGTTAATAAAATCAAAATTAAATTTTTAATTTTCTTTCAACAAAAAAAATAATTGATTCAATTATCACATTAATTAAATTTAAATACTTTTTAAACCATTTTTTTAATTGATAAAACACTTTTTTCTGTGAGTTCAGTGAGCCACTGGCTTCTTTTTAGCGCGTTTAAGCAGCATTTCCGACACACAAAATTGCCTTTTAGCGTCTCTCGGCTGACCAGAGATCACAGGAGTCAGTAGCCTCCCGGTGGCACCACACTGCACTGACTATTGGTGGAGGCCTCCATTTATACTTCTTGCGGGTCTTTTAGGAAGATTCGTTTTTCCGTTGATAAGATACTTTCGGTGATCACATGGTGGTTGTGGTTTACTATCCAAGGTCGCAGGAAGTAATATCCTGAAAATCCCAATAATTTGCTGATTTCTCACCCCTTCAGGGAGATTTTGGCCTGAGGAAGGCTTACCCCTTAGTGCTGTCGCTACTCAACAGATGCTGCCAGCATTTTACTAAATGTATCCATGTAAACTATTTCCACAGCTGATCTAGGCGGTCCCCATGGGTATTTAGGAACACATTTCAAGAAGATTCTATCGTTTGGTGTTAGGTCCTCCGGGGAAATCAGGTGCAGCCAATACCTAGAATTCAACATAATTCGTAAATGAGATCTTGAGATTATGTCTGACCAGATATCATACCTGGTTCAACGGAAGCCAGAAGCCCCCTGAAGTGTTGATTGTTCACACACCAGGGGCGGTGGGTAAATGCATTTGTTGTCACCCAGTAGTTAGGAGGGGTCACCTTGAGATTAGGCTAACACAGCAGGTGTTCAAGTTAATCTTTTCTACTCATGGCCAAGGCGGTCTTTGTTTTCCATGTCAAAATCACTACTAATGGACCGCACAAAACAGCGCAATCGATGATGGCACATTTAAGAATAATCTTCAATGAGCAATACATGTGCTTTGCTGCACTTTTTTGATTTAAAAGCTTAAACCAAAATTTCTCGCAAATTTTGATTTTCGGACATAAGACTCGTCATTTTGGGGCGAGAAAAATCTCTGTTAATTACATTGACTAAATGAGAATAAGAAGGTACTTTGTTAATAATATATAAAAAAAAACAAGTAAAGTTAAGGTAAGCTATGCGAACGAAGTTTTCGTTTGAAATCGAGGGACCGGCAGTTAATTCTACAATAAAAAATATTAAAAAAATAAGTAAAGAATACAAAAAATTTTTATTTATTCGCCATATGAAATCTAAAAAAAAAAAAAAAATTATTGGGAGTATATAATGCCGGATTATATACTGCCGGCAACGAAACTTGTTACACATACTATTAAAGTAAACTGTGCAATATTTAATTTTTAATATATAAGAACATGCTCAAAAAAAAATATTTTTTTTTTATTATAAACATTCCAACTTTCATGAGTCTATTGCAGCTAATACGCCATAATTAAGGCTATTCTTTGCATAATTCTAGGAACCCTTTCCAGAATATAAATTCCGCGCTTATTTTTTGTTGTCATCTCTTAAAAAACCGAGACAAAACTGAACTGTGTAATGTATGAAAATTATTTGGTGCGAGGTACGCGACACATACGGAAGTGCGCTGTCGGTCATGGGCACCTTCCATGAACCAGCTCTGGGGGTATACACTGATGGTTCGAGGCAGGAGGAAAGAGTTGGCGAAGGTTTCTACATAGTGGAACTGGGCGTAAAAGTTTCCTTTCGTCTGCCGGTTGGATGTAGTGTCCTGCAGGCGGAAATCTCGGCTATAAAGCGGGGAGACAACTGGCGAAAGTATCACCTGCTCCATATCCAGGGCACTATTGCCTGGCTATGATGAACGGAGAAACAAATCTCTACTTAGGTTCAATAGGGACCAAATCAGGACTGAGGTGTCGGCTATGACTAGACATTGGCCTGTTGGGACTCATGCTAGGAGAATGGGTCTGGAATTCAATGACTACTGCAGAAGTTGTCATGATGAGGAGGAAGAGGAAACTGTGCTTTACTTTCTCTGTCAATGCCCTGGGCTACGGGGCATTAGGGAAAAATACCTGGGAGAGCCGGTGTTTTCCTGCTTGGAGGATCTATCTAAAATAGAACTAAGATGGCTTCTTCTCTTCATTAGGAAGACGAATTGGCTCAACTCTGCAGTGACGCCATCTGAATAACTGCTCTTTGCGATGGGCATTGGCGATGGGTATCACAAAGGGACCGCTGAAGGACCCAAGTGAGCTGTCTCTCGATGGCTGCCCATAAAACCTAACCTAATGTATAAAAATGTACAATGGAAGAGCTGCGTTATTTTCTTAATATTAGTTAAAAAACATATGATGCAATTCTTAAAAAACAACAGTGTTGTAAGCAGTTGAGCAACGGCTAAATTGTTGAATTTTATTATAAAGAGATCTTAAAAATATCGAATTCGATAGTCGTAGATAAATATCGATGTATCGATATATCGGTATTTTTAATATAGACGATATATACCGATTATAATTTTTTTAAATATCGATATTTTGATATATCGATATTTATTGCCCATTCCTAGGCTCCAGTGCTTTATAAAATAAAACCCAATATTTTGGCAATTCTTCCCTGGCGATAAAATTATTTAAAAATCGACAAAAAAAACTATATTTATTCACTATTTTGTAATCACAACTAAATAAATAAATATTTTTCAGCGGCACGCATTTAAACAAAAATTAAAATAAAATAAAGAATTCTATCAAAAAAATCGAGGTGGTGGTAAAACAGAACAAGTCTTTTTTTAAGTTTTTTTTTTTTTTATTAAAGAAAAAAAAAACATACAGGTCTTTTTAACATGAATTGCCATGAACCAATTTGATAATGTAGTGGAAAACGTTTCTTAGCGTTTTTTGTTTTTTTTTTTTTACAAAACGCTGCTGTAACAACTTTTGAAAGTTAATAAAATAGTTTTGTTGCTTTTTTGGAAGGTTTCTACTGAATTAAAATTGAAACTTAAATAAATAAAGTAATTAACTTCTAACTAACGAACAAAATCCAAATATTTGGCAATCATAGAAAGAAAAAAAACTGAACAAAAATGCTAAAAATATTGAATTTCATTTGATTGGCAATAATCCATGATTTATGTGGGCTTTTTTTCGTTTATTATTTAGTTTGATTTCCAATATGAATTTTCGATTTTTTTTTTTTTTCAACTTTTTTAATTTTTTGTTTTAGTCGTATTCAGTTACATTTCAATATGGTTGCATTATTGTCTATTAGAAAAACGAATAGTTATAGAGTTTTATTTTTGTTAAACAAAGATAAAGGAGGAAGCAGGAGGTTTTATAGGGGGAGTTTATTGTCTAATAATCACGTTTGTATGAAACAACCTACACGCATTTCCAGCTAAAAGTCGTCAGCCAGCAAGCGAACCAACCAACTAACCATCTATTCATTCATACACTCATTCATTTGTTCATTCATGCATTGATTCATTCAACCATGTATCGATTATAATATTTAATTCGCAAAGAGTGCAAATCTAGAGAGAATTAAACAGCGAAATTCTGATGCAGACAGACAAGGAGGGAAAAACAAATGAATTACGACGCCAACACATCAATTAATAGCCTGCCGTGTAAAAGGCGTCAATATCCTCTCATCATCATCAACATCTTCATTACAGCAGCAATATGTTTAATTTATGAATGAAAGATTTTCAAATTAAGTAGTTGGGTGTAGAAAAAAATACTTACAAATTCTAGGAAATATTAAAACAATTACCGAGGAAAAAATTCCTTTGAATTTTGTAAAGGACTAAACGACTTTCTTCTAGACGTGAAATATAATATAATAATTATCCCTCTTTTTGTACCAGCTGTTGAACCCTTGTTGATTCCCCAATGAAAATTCGATTCTCGTCCTTTGCTTCATCAATAAAAAAAAAACTGAAAACAACTAAATCCCCTGGTATGCACAAAATTTCAGGAAAAATTACTCGTGAGCAGCCAACATCTGCCCTTAAGCTAGTTTTATTCATTTTCTATTTCATCTCGCGAACTACATTCTTCACTAAATCATACAAAATTTCAGAAATAAGTATGATACCTAAGCCAGGTAAGGACGCCAGTCCAGTCTCATTTTATTGCCCGATTAGCTTACCTTTAACTTCATCAAAGCTCGTTGAGAAAGTATTTTCAGATGAGTTGATCCCATATCTAATCTAAACAACCACACCATTTCCGTTCATCAGTTTGCATTCCAAAGGGATCACGGCACTAAGAGTACGTTTACATTTGACAGTACTGGCAAGACAGTAAGCAAATACATATTAGTGGCCAAAAACACTACTTGCTGTCTTCGTGACGTAGGCATCCAGACAGTAGTTAAGACAGTTCACTTTGAAAAAAATGTCTACCGTGAATTTCGCAGTTCAAGTTCTAGCTAAACGTGTTTTATATGAACTTAACAAATTAAAAATAGCATTTAACAACTATTTTTTGTGAATAAAGATAACACTTAAGTAAAACATACAAACCCAAAGCATAATTTATTAATTTTCTTTTAATTGTTGATTTTTTTTTTTTTTTTTACTTTTGCAAACAAAACTTCAAATTACTGTTAGCAAATGTCAAATCACTGTCCATTTTACTGTCTGCAAAATTTGCAAGACAGTAGACAAGACAGTTGGAAAAGTGTACATGCATTAGAGAAAAAGTTTGCATGTATTGCAACTGTCTTGCCAGTTCTGGCAAATGTAAACGTTATGTAAAGAACAGGCGCATCGCGTACTTTCTCTTATCTGGAAGGCTTTTGAGGCCAAACACTATTGCTCATCACTCTTCGTAGAAATTTATCAAGCCTTTGACAAAGTCTGGCATGATGGGCTATAATATAAAAAAAGGCTCCTTGCTACCTTTAAAATACCCACAAGTTACTGTAAAATTAACTGTTGGTTCATTCATTTGAAGTTAATTATAAAGACACAATCTCAGACTCAAGAAAAATTGCAGCAGTAGTTCTCCAATACAGTATACTGACTTGGCCCTCTCATGTATATACTTTATACTTAAAAAAAAGCCCACAAATAACCTTTTTACTTGATCAATTTATTTTTTTAGATTTCGGTCTGTTTTTGTACTTTTAAAAATGGGACGGACCCTCAAAAAGAAAACTCGGTCATTAATCCATTTATCGAGTATAACCATTCAGCTTAGTTCTCCTCTGATTTTCTAGCAAAGAGAACCAGGTTTGATTATTCGGAAAACTCCTTAAAATGAAAATTTCCACTTCGTTTTTTCTATATGAACAAACCAAACTAATTGACAAAGAAATTCAAATGACGCCAAACATATTAAGAGACCATATGGTTGAGAGAAATAGCAATATGACAACTTTATAAGGATAAAAAGGGAGGTGTTGTGTGTGTATTTCAAGTGTAGCAAGAGAGTCTTAGAGTGTGGAGAGACTTTTGTATGAGTGGGTATGTATGTCATGATTGTTATCAGTTGTGTAACAAAAACCACAGGATAGATAGACAAATGGATGGATGAATGGTTACTAAATGTATGAGTGGTTAGACGGATGGCTGAGCTGGAACATGTTGGTGATGATGAGGTTATTGTTGTTATGTGCAATAGTTTCAATGTATGATGTGTTTTTTGCTCTAAGTGGGAACAAACGATAAGAATGATTTGGTTTGGTTAGAAAAAATATACGCATCTTGGAAAATATTTAAACTAGATGCTGGAATATTGTTATAGCTTCTACTTATAATTTCTTTATTATTTTTTTTTTTTTTTTTTTTTTGCTTCTACAAAGAGGCGCCACAGAAATGACGTCCTTGGTATGTAATAATATTTTCTTGTAAAGATTAAAAACAACATAAAAAGAGAGAAAAAAAACTAAAAACAAAAGAACTTATATTTAATACATAATGATTAGTTTAGTAGTTAATTTTAATTCGGGTGGGTAGTTGTGATGGAACAACAAAGTAACAGAGAAATTGTTGTAAAAAAAAAAATTAAAATAAAATTTGTTTTTATACTCTTCTCATAAATTTTAAGGGCCTATGTTGAATGTGAACCACACCTAAACTTAAAGTTTTTTTCTGTATTTCATTTGATATTTCTCAATTTCAGACTAACCCAACTCGAACCATGGAAAGATACACAATCGAGCAACGCGTTAAAGTTATTCAGGCTTATTATGAAAATGGGCGTTCAAATCAAAATGCATATCGTGAAAATCATCTTCAGTGATGAGGCACATTTTCACCTTAGTGGATTCGTCAATAAGCCATATTGCCGCATTTGGGCGAATGATAATCCAAAAGTGATTGTCGAAAAACCAACGCACCCACAAAGAGTGACTGTTTGGTGCGGTTTATGGGCTGGCGGCATCATCGGGCCGTATTTTTTCCAAAATGAGGCCGCACACTGGTTCATATTTTGAGAAGGCGGCCAAAATTATTTTTTTTTATGTTCTCCGTTTTTGAAATTTTTTTATTCATGTGAAAGTAAATACTAGTGAACCTCGGGAACCAAAAAATTTCAACCCTATTTCAACTATTTCATTGAGAACAGGGTGGTCCAAAATGGACTTTCTCAGTATTTGGTTATAGTTTTGAATTTCTGAGTAAACTTTTGAAGTTGAAATGCTCATAACTTTTTTGTTTTTCAAGATTTTTTGACAGAATAAGTTTTGTGTATTAGTTTATCTTATAAGCTATACGTGGTTTAAAGCATTAAACTCTGCGACCTGTAGAACTATTTAATTTTCTTTTTTTTTCATGTCAAAATTTCCCGGAAATTTCCTATTTTATAGAACATAAGTCCTGCCCGTCAAAACGCGTCAAAAAAAAATCTATACTCTCTTGTAGTCCAGAATCTAACCTACAATTCTATACCCCATTGTACACACATCTGGATGCGATCTTGCGAACTACAGCAATTTCTGTGACCCAAGGTAAGATATTCGGTTCAAAAAATAAGTCCTGCAAGGAAACATTACTGAAATTAAAGAAGGTGAATCTTAAAGAATTTTCGACAAATAAAGCAGTTCAGGCCACATAAATTATCTAGCACGTCAGGTTATCAATTAATTTTGAGAAGGTAAAGGTATTGCCATTGTTATAAACTTATTGTGGGTGAACGGATGCAGTAAAACGAATAGGCGACATAAATAGACTAACAAGTTAGATTTTTGAGTAAGTTAAAAGGTTAAACGTTAGTAAATAGCCGCAACATAAACTACATAGTTTAATTACCTGAAAATTGCAACTTAATTTAAAAAAATGGAAGAGCAGTTATATTTTACGTGAAAATTACCTACATGTTACCTGTTAATTTATTGCCGGTATGTTATCCTTTTAAAAAGTGTAAAAACAGGGGTTTTTTTATGTTTCAAAGAAATGGTAATAAAAGATTAAATTTGTAATTAAAAAAGGGTTTTATATGTTTCCAAGAAGTGGTAACAAAAGATCATTTAAAAAAACTTCTATCAAGAGTATAAAAATGCATGCATTCATAATTTTACCTTCACTATTGTTTAAACAATGGCTAAGTTCAGTTATAAAGTTCTCGCAGATATATATTTTCAACAGAAAGATGAAAAAGATTTTGTGTTACACATAATGAATAATCCATTCTTTAAATTATGCAACGAACAAGAAATCAAAATTCATAAGATAAAAATTAAAAATTTTTCATTTACATTAAGAAAACGGTACCTTAAATGTTCTAGAAACAAGAAAATTGTTTACTTACGCAACGAAAAATGGCTAACAAATGATCTGATTTTTAAGAAGCTGTCAATTACCGCTAAGGAAACTGAAAAAGTGGGTCGGCCCGCAAAACAAATTGACAATTGCAGTGAAAGATCACGAAGACGCAAGCTTGCAAATATCAATGAAGAAATTTCTCATAGTATGATAAAGGATTCATTTCTGCATCAAATTCAAAATAAGAAAACAAAAATTGCAATAATTGAAAAAATAGTGGAAGCGAGCCCTAAACTCACAAAGAGGATTTTAAAAAGTATGCCTACACCAACTGAAGAAATGAAATTTACTCCAGAAGAAGCATTTGCACTATTTTTGGATTTAAAACTGACAAAAAATCAGTATACAGAACTGCGAAAGCGAACCAATGAAAAAAATTGTGGAATCTTTCCAGCATATCGAGATTTAGTTTCTGTCAAAAAAGAGTGCTTACCTTCACAAACGGCTATTAGTGTAACTTCAAGTTCAGCAGAATTAATAAAACGATTCCAGATCATTTTACAAGTTATATCATGTAACCAAAAATATTCTTGGAGACATATGCCAACCACAGTTCATAAAATATTATACCATGGGGAACAAATAGTTCAACACAATATCCTACCAATTGGAGATCTATCTGAAGAAGCGCAAGAAAAAAGGAACAAACACTACAGATTCTTCCGCGAGCATAATACAAGAAAAATGTCCAGATGTTGTACTATAAAGATCTTATTACTATTTTTACTATATTGTTTAATTTAAAATTGTTTATAGATTATAATTTGTTTTTTATTTAAGTATATATTTGTATTAATATATAAAAATAAAATACACATACATCTCAAACCAAAAACAAAAGTTGAATTACCTAAAATGTTATCGATAGCCAAGAATGCTATTTGGGCATTTTTTAAAATATTCCTTTTCAGTTTTATCCTTATAACAACTCGTCTCGTCCCAAAAAAGCCAACCTTTGGCCCCTGTGAATATTGGGACTAAAAAATTTACAGGGGCCAAATATTGGCATTTTCTGACAGGATCTAAGTTCGACAATAAAAAATAAGTATCAGTTGTAAAATACAAGAGAAATAATGATTAATTATAAAAAAATTCATATTTGAAATATTCAACTTTTACACCGAAACTCAACAAAAAAATGAAAATGCATTTTGAACTCCCCATAACTTTTGCTCCTATCAGTCGAATTTTACAAATTAAAGCCTAATATCGCACCTATCGAGCAAAAAAAATCGCATAAAAAAATACCGATCCAGTCAAAAGTTATGGAATTTTGGCCGCCTTCTCGTAAAATTTCTCACTGTGGGCCGGTCAGGAAGTTACTGTGAATAGTGTTCGCTATCATGGGTAGATAACGAACTTTTTATGGTCCGAATTGAAAGATATGGATGTGGACGATATGTGGTTTCAACAGGACGGTGACACTTGCCACACAGCTAACGAAACAACAATGGCTCTTTTGCGCGACAAATTCAATGGCCATGTTATCTCATGTGGTGGCGATGTCAATTGGCCGCCAAGATCATGTGATTTGACACCGTTGGACTTTTTTCTTTGTGGTTATTTGAAAGAAAAGCTTTACGTCGATAAGCCAGCCACAATTCAAAGGCGCCAAAATAAACTTCTTCGAATAATAACAGCCGCTCCCTGGTATGTCAAAAACTCAAATATCCACAAGGATCTCAATGTGCCATTGGTAAAAACTATGATAACGAAATATGCAGTAAAATATTTAAAAAGGCTGGAACTGCACCCAAATCCCTTAGCTCGAAATATTTTAAATTATGGCGGCCACACTCGATTAAGGAGAAGAGACACTGCAGCACTCACCCAATCAGATGAGCGATAAACACCTACATATGTGAACAGAAACCGTGATGACTAAATCTTTTTGTCTGGCACTGGCAGGACATTAAGTAAATATTAGGATAAGATTTGATTAATTATTGTTAGTTCATATTTAATATATGAAGATTCAATAAATAAATACTGCAAAAAAAAAAAAAAAAAAAAACAATTCAAGAGCTAGAGGATGAGATAATTCTGTACATTGACGGCATAGAACCTCAATTATTCCTCAGCGTCATCGAAAACTGTTGTCCATCGGAGGGAGGTTTGCCGCCGAAGTCGCGGTGGCCATTTGGCCGATATTTTGTTCCATACATAATTGAACCATACCAATTTTATCATAATAAAAAGAAATGACAAAAATTTCCTAAATAATATGTGTTTTATTCAAAATCAGCATCGGCCCTTAAAATTTACCACCCTTTATATGATATCTGCTGGACATTGATTACTTTAAGTATTCGCTTGAAAAGCTCTTTGACTCGTAAAAATCTTTCCGGAACTTCGCAATAAAATTTCAAAAAAATTATACTCTAAAAACTTGAAAGATATGCTCCATAATTGATCATAACTCCCATATCAGATCTAGTCTTTCACATTTGTTGGTATGATTTTTTGTTTAAGCAAAAATATCGGGACGAAATTTTAACATAAAAATGTTTCGACATTAAAACTTTCACAAAAGTTTAATGGCGCCTTTAATTTCGATATCTGTGACGATGGGAGCATGATTTGGATATATGTTATAAAATAATCTATATTATTCCGAAAAAGTTTTTATAACGTACGAATACTTTAGCAAAATTATATATCGTCGGTTGATAATTTAAATGTCGTATGTGGATTTTTTGCGGGTTTGAGTTTAGATCGATTCCTTAGGTTTTCCGACCTGATCTTTCATTTGGCGTAATCAGTTTTACGATACCTCATACGGGTTTCGAGCTATGGAGTGTTGAGTTTGTCATATGTGGTATTTGCTGAAGCCATTTTCAAATTAAATGTCGTATGTAACTGCCACATACGACAAATTTCCATATAAAACTACCAAAAAATTAATTTATTATTTAAATGTCGTATGTGGATTTTATAAGAGTTCAAACTTCAAACTCAATTTACCGACGATATGTCCCATATAATTATAGAGCCGCTATAAAATTCCCTATAATTAGTGGATACATTCATAATTCACGAAATGATATTTTCCATTAAAAAACTCTTTATTTCCCAAGTTATCTGTTTATT
Organism: Pollenia amentaria; assembly: GCA_943735925.1. Classification (NCBI taxonomy): domain Eukaryota; kingdom Metazoa; phylum Arthropoda; class Insecta; order Diptera; family Polleniidae; genus Pollenia; species Pollenia amentaria. The sequence goes on along the minus strand of OX031010.1, from coordinate 171,230,332 downwards.
TATTTATTAAGAGTTACAAGTTTTATACCACTTAATTAACCAATAAAGCAATAGCAACTTAGACCTTTAGCCCGTTGTAGTAAAACAGACTAGTCGCTGGTGGGAATCATACCCACAATCCTCGCACTAATGGACTAGATCACTACCAACTAGTTTACTGGGGCACTTATGTTTAAAGTCAAGCTTGACTATCTGCGCAGAAATCATGCTAACTATTAGAGATGAGCGATCCAGTGATTTTTAAAGATCATCGTGATTAGTGAATGTGATTTAAAAATCACTGCTCCTTTAAACTGTGATTGTGATCCCGGTTTATCAGTTTTCTGTTCTTTTATAGCAATTGCGGCCAAGCTATATGTAAAATGCGCGAGCTTTTGCAAGAGCTTTTGTAAGCACTTTACAAAGAAACAACAACAAATTGTAAGAGCTTTCAAATCTGTTTACTTTCATATACATACATACTTGAACAAATAAATGTTGGCATAAAAAAATTCTAATAAGATAGAATAGAGAATGAAAGGAACAGCAATATCATTCGACATTTCATTCAAAAAACGCTATTACCCACACAAACAGTGAAATATCATAAATTTGTATATGTAACAAAATACAAAAAGGACGACTTAGAAAGTACCTGTTACTTGACAAATTTGGTCACAACTGTGATTCGTGATTTTTCAGTAACAGTGATTAAATCACAGGTACAGAAATATCGCTCATCTCTACTAACTATAGACCATAAAAAACAACCCTGATGTAACGATAATATGAACACTTTTAGCCCAATGTTAAGCAATCTAAATGTTAAAAATGCGCCGATTTATATCGGCTACTTGTGAGCCGATCTAAGTGGACAATCAGCGCCGTTACAAGTGAACATCTAAAGAGTGTTCCAACCATAATGCACAATGTTAATCGTGAGTCACACCTTAACGTCAAGTGTTTTGTCTAACTTAGTTTGACATTTCTTTGTATCAGTGTTTGACAAATTCAACCATGACGGGGTACATAATTGAGCAGTGCGTTAAGATCGTTGAAGCCTTTTCCGAAAATGGGCGTTCAAATCAAAATGCATTTCGTGCACTTCGTGATATCAGCGACGAGGCACACTTTCACCTCAGTGAATTCGTTAACAAGCAGAATTGCCGCATTTTGGCAAATGATAATCCATGAGTGATTGTTGAAAAGCCGATGCATCCACAACGACTGACTATTTGCAGCGGTTTATGGGCTGGTGGCATCATCGGGCCATACTTCTTCGAAAATGAGGTCGGACAAGCAGTTACCGTGAATAGTGTTCGCTATCGCGAGATGAAAACGAACTCCTTATGGCCAGGAATTGAGGATATGGACCTGGACGGTATGTGGTTCCAACAGGATGGTGCCACTTGCCCCACAGCCAACGAAACAATGGCTCTTTTGCGCGAGAAATTCAAAAGCCTTGTTGTCTCGCTTCTTGGCGACGTTAATTGGCCGCCACGATCATATGATTTGACACCGTTGGGCTTCTATTTTTCGGGATATTTAAAACAAAAAGCGTACGTCAATAAGCCAAGTACAATTCAAGAGCTAAAGGATGAGATAATTTGGCACATTAATGACATTGAACCTTAATTATGTCTCAGAGTCATTGCAAATATGGACCATCTGATAGAAGTATGCCACCGAAGCCGTGGGAAGCCTTTGTTCGATATTTTGTTCCACACGTAAGTGTCAAAGATCATTCTAACATAATAAAAAATATTTAGTTAATTCCCTGAAAGCTTTTTGTTTTATAAATTGACTCCTAAAAGTGGTCCAACCAAAACCCACAAAATATTGGATTAAATAAATTTAATAATTTTTATAAAAAAAAGAAAAGACATAAAAAAGATACATAAATACAAATTTGTAAAGGTCGAATTTACAAATTTGTATTTATGTATATTTTTTATGTCTTTTCTTTTTTTTTATAAAAATTATTAAATTTATTTAATCCACTATTTCGTGGGTTTTGGTTGAACCACTCTTTATTGGCCAAAAACATAAAAACATTAACGTTAAATTTATTTTTAGAAAATTTTGACAAAATTTATTATTTATTAAGAGTTACCATTTATTGCTAAAATTCACTATTTAGAGGAATCTTTTTCGAAATTAGCTTTTTATGGAAAATTTTTGTAAAATTTACTTTTTATAGAATATTTTGCTAAAATTTAATATAATTTATAGACAATTTTCCGAAATTTACTTTTTATATAAGAAATTTGGTTAAAATGTTCTTTTTATAGGATATTTTGTTAAAATGTACTTTTTTTTTTAGAAAATTTTGTTAAAATTTACTTTTTATAGAAAGTTATGCTAAAATTTGTTTTTTTTAGAAATTTTTGCTAAACTTTACTTTTTATAGGAAAATTTGTTAACTTTACTTTTATAAGAAATTTACGCCTATGTGCTAGAAATCGCAAATCGCAAGAAAGTTGTGATTACGATTTAAAATCGCAAAGAAGGTGTGCTGGAGTTCGTAATCGCCTTAAATTTGGCGATTTTAAATCACAAACCTACAGTAATGTGATCCACATGTGAACTTGTAAATTTCCTTTAAAATTTATTTTCAACATCAATAAATAGCATATAAAAAGGAAATTTAATGTTTTTCTTTTCCATTTATTTTAAAAACTCATAATCTTTTGAGAAAATTTTCATAAAAAATATAAAATTAAAAAACAACGTTGTTTTAATACTGATTGTTGTTTAACAATTTCTTTTAAATTTGCGTTTTGATTGTGAGCAGCTGTTTACATGTTGAGGAATATCTCTTGGGTTGTAATAATCCCTTAGAAGACGTTTTCTGATACGTTCTTTTTTAAAATACAGTTTTTTTTAATGAAATAACACTTAATATAAAAGCTGCCGGCATTTTTCATGCAAATAATTATTTTTTTTTGTTCAAACTTGACAGCTAAAACATATGTTTTATTTTTCGACCACTACTTCGAAAAAAAACGCGTGAACTCTAGCACATGCTTAAATAAAATTGGCGATTTTCAGATCGCATGTGATTTTCAAATCATGCGATTTTCAGCACATGGCCGTTAGCTAAAATTTACTTTTTATAGGAAATTTAGCTAAAATTTACTTTTATAGGAAATTTTGCTAAAATTTACTTTTTATAGGAAATTATTTATAGAAAATGTTCCAAAAATTTACTTTTTGTAGGCAATTTTGTTAAAATTTACTTTTTATAGGAAATTCTACGGCTGTGGGAAAAATCGCACAAAGAAAAATGGCCCAAAAAAAGAAATGAAAAATCGCCCAAATGAAGAATCGCCCAACAGAACATGAAAAATGACCCAAAAAGTTATATATGAAATTTTGCCCAAAAGAAACGAAAAAGGGCCCAAAAAAAAATTAAAAATGACCAAAAAAGCAAAAACGAATTTTTTTCCCGGTGGCATGTTATGACGTCCAGTGTCATAGTGTCCATGGACGTTATGACACTCCAAAAAGTGTCATAGTGTCCATTGACACTGCGCTAACTAAAGCTTCTCTGCACAGCCGGCCTTCGGCCGGGCGCTACGATTTTCTCCTCTATGGTATAACAAACACCGGCTTCGCTAACTAAAGCTTCTCTGCATAGTCGGCTTTCGTTTGGAAAAAAGGCAGATTTTAGAAGCTTTACTTAGCGAAGCCGGTGTTTGTTATACCATAGAGGAGAAAATCCTTGCGCCCGGCCAAAGGCCGGCTGTGCAGAGAAGCTTTAGTAAGCGAAGCCGGTGTTTGTTATACCATAGAGGAGAAAATTAAAAAAATGGGCCATTTTTCATACAACATTTTTGGGTTATTTTTCATAATGAAAAATCACCAAATTTAAAAAACGAAAAATCACCCAACAATAACGAAAAATAGCCCAAAAATTTTAGGTCACTTTTCATATGAATTTAGGCCCAATTTTACATGGAATTTTTTTGGGCGATTTTTCATATCTTTTTTTGGACCATTTTTCTTTGGGCGATTTTTCCCACAGCCAAATTCTACTTCAACTTACCTTTTATAGGAAATTTGACCAAAATTTACTATTTATAGAAAATTTTCCTAAAATTTACTTTTTCTATGCAATTTTGCTAAAATTTACTTTTCATAGGAAATTTGGCCAAAATTTACTTCTATATGAAATTTGACCATAATTTACTTTTTATAGGAAATTTTGTTAACTTTACTTTCTATAAGAAATTTAGATAAGATTTACTTTTATAGGAAATTTAGCTAAAATTTACTTTTATAGGAAATTTTGTTAAAATTTACTTTTTATAGGATATTTGACCAAAATTTACTTTTTATAGGAAATTTGACCAAAATTTACTATTTATAGGAAATTTGACCAAAATTTACTTTTTATAGGAAATTTGACCAAAAATTATTATATTAGTAATATAGATGTTAGAGTTTTCCAACCGTTCAGACATTTTCGGTATATAAGTCAATGATTTATAAATCTTCGGTTCATTCGAAGAACCTTTACTATTTACATTTTTGCTTATGTATAGTCCTATAGTTATAAGTGTCATCGAAAAACTATTATCTGTTAAGATATTTATTATCTTTCCCTTATCCTCCCTACGGAATTCTACATCACTTATTTTTAGTACTCTTTCTATTAGATTTTTAGCTGTATTTATGATCATTCTTTTATGGTGTTTTGAAAAATAATTTATTATTCTTCCTGAAGATTTAGGTTTCTGATACCAGTCCATTAATAATTTATTCCCTTTCCTTATTATTAATGTATCTAAATAAGAAAGCTTAGAATTATATTCCTTCACAATTGTGAATCTAATATTTTAATGAAAAGAGTTAAATATTGTAGGAATATGTTCTATTTTACATTCTGAAACAATGCAAAACAAATAATCTACATATTTTGTTATGATTTTCGGTTTAAGAGGCAATTGTCATGTATCTAATAACTCTTCCATAACAATATCAGCTACAACTGGTGATCCCATAGGAAGTCCTTTTTGTTGGGTATACCTTAATTGAAAATATCTATTATCATCTATACAAAAGTTTAAAATACGTAAAAATAAATAAATAGAGATTAAAAATAATATAATGGATGGTCGAATAATTTACAATAATATATTAAAAATATCATTTATTGAACAAATTTGTTCACAATTTTACAATTTTTAGTAATCAATATAATCATTTTGGTAATAGGTGCAAAATCAACGAATTGTTTGCTTGATATTATGAGTTTGGTATAAATTTGGTTATTAGAGAACATTATTAATTTTTTCTGTGCATGTGTTCAGATGTGTGTTTTATTTGCCTTTACTTTTGAAACCGAAAAATGGATTACCCTTTATAATAAAGACTAATCCCCATCAATGTCTACAAAGTAGAAATTTACAATGTAAAACTATCCATCTAGCCTGCTTCTAACCAACAATTAGTGTCCGACCGAACGCACTTTTTGAGACCGAACCCGAACCCGAACTTCGGTAAATTTAGTCAAGTTCGGCCGAACCCGAACCCGAACCCGAACTTTTTGTTAATAAATCTGAACAATTGTACTTTTTTTAATGTATTTATTTAAACAAAATAAAATTTCGGGAAATTATTACATTTACACTTTTAAAAAGATGCAACATGAAAAGAAAAATTGCACTTTATAGTAGTCAAAACTATTTTATAGTTAAAAAATAATTAGTAATTGCTTTTTTTAAAGACAAAAAAAAAAAAAAAGGCCAGCTTTAATATTTTAATATTATAATGGCTAAAAAGCAATTTTTCTGCATTTATGCCACGTAGATTACTTCTGCGGTCCGAATAAAGTTGTCCAGCAGCACTTAATAACTGCTCACTAGCAACGCTGGTTTCTTAACTAAACGTTCTTCTAACAACTGCTTCAGTTCAATCTGCGATTCGTTTTCATCTAGCTTCGACATAAGCATTCTGAATAAGGGAATTACAATGGAAATTGTTGATGTATCTCCCGAGATATCAAGTGTGGCTTCATAAAAGCATTCCAGTAAATTTATGATTTCATTGATTGATTTCCATTCTCTTGCAGAAAGAATTTTTATTTTGTGTGTTTTAATGGCATACAGCACAAAGCTTCCTTTTGTTCTACTAATCTAGCCATCGTTAAATAGGTACTGTTCCACCTGGTATCTAAATCCTGTATAAGTTGATGTATTGGCAAAGAACATTTTGTCTGCAAATTCATTAATTTTCGGTAAGCCTGTTCAGATCTTTTGAAGTGACCAACTATTGATCAACATTTGCCTTTTAATTCTGTATAACCTGCTAAGCTATCTAAGCTGCCTTGGATGACTAGTTGAAGTTTGTGTGCCATACAACCAAACTATAAAAAATCACCATGTTTCATAGCGGATTTCATATTCTTCGCATTGTCGGAAATTCCTATATGTATTTTAGTTTCAAGCTTAAATTCTTTTATTACATTTTCCAATTTTTCACATATATAAGATCCTATAAAATTTAAGGAAAAATTATATTTAAAAAAAACCATTAAAAATAGTGAACTAACCTGTATGATCGGATTCCAAAACCGAAGCCCCTAGTATGTATTTCATTCTTTTTGACTCAACAATAAAATGTGCCGTGTAGCTAAGTAAGGAACAGCTCTTCGATTGGTTAGGCCAAATATCTGTAGTGAACGTAACCCATTCCGCCTTCTGTACTTCTTTAAACACTTTATCTTTAACTTTTCTGTAGGTTTCCGGCAAGAAAAAATTTTTCACTTTTCTTCTTATATTTGAAAAATTTTTCTGGATCGTCGAAATTAAGCCTTTTAAAGGCAGTTCCCTCAACAATATTATATGGCAGCATATCAACTAGTATTAGGTATATCCATTATGGATTTGTCAATATTTTTTGAGACTTTGGAATCTTCCGGCCACATTTCTTTTCTTGTTTTTTCCAAAAAGTTTGTCAAAGTTGGTTGATTTACCACAGGCTTTATACAAGATATTTTTCCTTCTGCTGCTCCGAAACCTCAACATTGTATTTTTTGAATTCGTTTGGCGCAACATTTGCATTTAGCGCTTGCTCCAGTTTTTTCAAAAAAAACTCCAAATTGGATTGGACGACATTTTTATCTGAACAATGTATACAATGTGTAAAGTTTGGTTTGTGGTTCACCTAAAACTATATATAGATTAACTTACCATTCGCAGAATATAAATAGAGTATTTTTTTGCCAAATAAATTTTAACCGTTTTTTTTTTTGTTGTATTTTTAGCGTCTTCTTAAAATTACACATACATATAAAGACATTTTTATACACTTAAGCATTTTATTTAGTCATCTCTGTATTTTTTCGTACTAATAATCATAGAGAAAAATAGTTGTATTGTTTTCGTATTATTTTCATAAACAATGATGCCAAATTATAATTTAAAATTATAATAAATATGTAATTTTATAAAAAAGTTTGGTGTTCGGTAAAGTTCGGTAAAAATTTCGCCGAACACCGAACTTTTGCCGAACATTATTTTTTGCCGAACTCCGTAACCGAACCCAAACGTTCGGTCGGACACTACCAACAATATGTTTCGTATTCCTTGTAAAATTACAAAAGACAAATCGATTTTTAGCTGAATAATAAATAAAACAATTTTCCCAACACAACCACATGTTGACTGTTTTTCTGATAAATTGCCAAAAAAAAGTAGAAAAAAAAGTACCAGATGATGACGTTGGTGGCCTCATAATCAAAAGGTATGCAAACAACAAAATAATCATTATTTTGTCGGTGTTTGCGTGTTTTATACTTGTTGTAAAAACACGCAAATTAATAGAGATTGTCTTTCTCCTGAAACACAGGAAAAGAACCCCAAAACAATAACAAACCCACGATTATAAACACACAAAAAAAAAACTGAGCATGAAAAGTACTCAGTACCACAGTAAGGGGGCGTTAAAAGGAAGTGAGTTGGAAATCTTACTACCTCCGATTGCGTTGGCGTTAAGAATCCAACTTGTTGAGGGGCAAACAAAATTTTTTATCTTGCAGCAGAAACACAGCAGCTTTTCGTGAGTAAGAGTTTCAAAATAAAATGCTATTTTTAGAATCCCACACTATTGTTTTGTAGCATTAAATGGAATATTTATATGGGTATACAAATATAAATTTGATAACGTTGTTGCTTTTTGCTACTGTTCTCTCACACTGATGATGCTTAGGGGCCGGTTATAATGTTAACAGTTCTTTGAAACAGAAACAAGTAGTGAATATAGTCGGGCAAACACAACTATATGTGATACTCTACAGCACTGAATGGATTCTATTTGAGACCTTTGGGTGATTATGGGCCTCAGGGAAAAGCTGCAACTTAAAAAACTCGTAATGTTAATTCAATTATTTTCAATATAATAGAAAAATTATATCAAAATACATTAAATAAATAAATTTCAACTTTAAATTATTTCAAAATTTTTTTAAAGTTGAAACGTTTTATTTTAAGATTTGTATTTCATTAATTTTCTAATTAAGTTTAAATTTAAATTGAAAAACATTGAATTAATAAGAATCATCTTAAAATTTATATGGCAACAATTTAAATTAATATGTAAACCAGGGTTGTTAACTATTTCTGATCAAAAAGCGCCGTGTCCTCAATAGGGCTTCCAATCGGGAATATCACACGTGTTGAAATCACGTGACTTGAATTTAAGTGATTTTCAGAACAGGCCTGTATTTTCACATTTCTTCTAATAATTTGTATAAATATTTTTTTGTACGCGTATTTAAATTAAAATCTATAAAAGATCTTTTCGTTTTTCAGTGACTTTCCTTTTCGGGCTCACATGAGACTTAAGGCCAAGTTTGTATCTACCGTCACAAACTTAAAAGTGATTGTTTTGCCAATTTACATTTCACTAGCGACATTTATAGGGAAGTTCTAGCAGCGAAGGCCATTTTCAGGAGTCCTACGTATATGAGAGCTACGGCCAAATATTGACCGGGTTCTAAAGAAAAAACAATTTGCTAATGTTATTGCGCTTGCAATGTGTGCTGATGGGAGCAAGGCCTTAAAATATTATTGGAATGCAGATTGACCACTCGGACTTGAACAAACAATTAAACTTCCAGAGAAGATTGATAATCGTCAAGTGTTGATAAAGGAAGGATTTGGATAGATTCATAAATACGAGATTAAGGAATCTCACTAAAATATTTAATATGCCGTTTATTAAGAAAAGCAACCAAATCTGCTATAAAATTGGTTAGGTCCAGAATTGACCATATGTCCCTCTCTAAAATTCAATACGATAAAATCTCCTATGAATGTCGATGTTCGGCAAAATGAACTCTTATAAAAATCCTTATTTATAACATAATTTCGAATTGGGTCCCAAATAGGGTATACTCTCGCAAATTTGTTTGTATTTACTATGGAGTAGGTTATCAAAAGACCGGACTAGATCGAGAATACTTTCTTACTTCTTTTAAGCTGCATTTCATTAAAATCATAGATAGACCTGTTGTCACAATTTTTTATGGGCTTCATCCTTTATAAAAACTTAATATGTCATATAGATATTGGGAATTATTTCTTTTTATAAGTAACTATATTATATTCAACATTTTTCATTTTTTCGAATTTGTTCTATGAGTTAAATTTCAGTTATGTATTTTATAAAGCTTTTTGTAATAGTTATATTCCTTAATAAAATACATAACTGAAATTTAACTCATAGAATAAATTCGAAAAAATAAAAAATGCTTAATATATCATCCAATTATTCTAAGAATTTCAACATGTGCCCATGTTCTGTAACTCCCGCGTCGTGAAACTTTTCGATTGAGATGTGAGAAATGACACAAGAATGCCAAAAATTGAAACAAACAATTGTTTTTCTCACTTAACTGCGTCTTTAAAATTTTTGGCGAGTAACGTAAGAAAATTTTTGTGAGAAAGTTTCCACATTTAACTGTCAAATCAACTCACGAATAAAAACGGGGTGAGAAAAAATATATTAAAAATGCAAAATGCAATGAATAATATAACACAGTAGAGGTAGTATTTTGATCTTGGCTGATGAAAAATCATTCTTTAATTATTTTGCTTTAAATATTTTTGAGAAATATACGAATTTTTTTGTAAAGATTTTTTGTAAGCCAAAAACATTAAAGACGCCACTATACAGTATTTCGTATAGCCGACGGTTAAATTTTCGCCGCCATCTTAAAACAACCTTTAATTTTAGTAAATCTTAGTCACCGTCAACGATATGTCTGATTGGCGTTCTCAACGCCTTAAATTTTACATCGGCTTCGAGTGGAATATTACTCGTATGATATTTATAACGCAACGACGTAATTAATCTCTTTTAATAGTTTTCGATATGAGTTACAGACACATTTTTTTCTAACTTTTCGAGAAACGATGGACTATTTTGTGTTACATATTTTCGATGCGAGAAGTTCTCACCAAAGTTACAGAACATGGGTACTGTACTCGAGTTAAACAAGGTCACACAGGCAGATAGCCAGCTTCCGACCAGACGGACGCACATGTCCCAATCGACTTCGAATGTGATTTTACAGGCATGTCACAGAAATCAATTCCGATCAAAAGTGGAAGTTATTTCATGTTTTGTTCTTCAAAAGCACAAAAAGTTAACTAAAAAAAACCTCAAACAAATTCGATTGCATTTGCAACTACGGAATTAAAACTATTTCGATCGGAATGTCTAACAGGCCTATTAAATTGATCGTCATATTAAAAGTGGGTTAAGGACTAATATAACCAATAAAACTCTCTCTAACTATTTCTATGTAGGGTATCAAAACTGCAAACAGTAACAATGATAAAGGAAAAGGGAGGTGGAATGGGAATGGGATGGTTGAAAAAGAAAATGCTGCGTAATCACAACATGGCACTTATCTTTACACAAATCACTTAGTCAGTCCGTTCAGCTGGCAGTCTTTCTGTTCGGTACGTTTTACGTACATTGTATTACGTAGATAGAATATATTATAAAAATTCTTAACTACAAAAACAAACAAACAAACGGTATAAATGTTTAATTTGAATTTTAATAAAGCAGCTACAACTTCTTTTCTTTGCTTTACATTCAACTGTATATAACAAATCACTAAAGTATTAAAAGCCAAGTTATTAAATGCCATATGGGTGACCTATTGTTTTTATTCTGTTACAATATAACAAATATATTCTAATAAAAGATATTAGTGTGCACATACGTAATGCCCCCAAAAAGGTCTCAAAAACTACTGATAAAACTCTGCACGAGCCAAAGTGTACAAATGTCAGTGATGTATTTACTCTTTGAGATCTACAAACTTATTGACTTGTTGATATTAAATTATGAAATTTTTGTTTCACTTTTAACATTTAATTGGAGGAGGTGGGTGGGAAGGTATGCCAATAGAAGGAATGTCAAGAAAAAATTCCCAAAATAAAAGAGCTGTTCTCAGTTGCAGTGAATTAATGATAGTAATGGATATTAAGATTTATATATGGGGGCTTCCATGTCAAGTGACCCAACTTTTGAAATCGATGTCTTCCGATTTGGATGAAATTTGCACAAATTTTCAACAAGATCAGTCAAAAAGTTTCTGAGTTAGAGGGGTCAAAATTGGACATTTTGGCCAAACCGGTGTTCTTTCTCATCCATCATTTAAGTCAGTTATGGTCGCTATTTGGGATGCGAGTGGGTTATGTATAAATCGGAATCCAAATCGGAAGACATCGATTTCAAAAGTTGGGTCACTTGACATAAGATCCAGATACATCTTTTTTGTACCGTTATATATCTGATAAGACAGATAGTATAAGACAGGGTCTTTTCAGTTTGAGTTTCCTTTATTAACTTGGCATGTTTTTTTTGACAAATATCTTTTTGATTTTATTTTGGTAATTGTTTAAAAAAAAAATTTGTGAAAAATCTACTTAAATGAATGCAAATTTAATCGAAAAACCTTTTTTAAAGCCATCACGATAATTATTGGTTTGTTTAACGAATATTTCGCATAATGGCAGATATTTATGATCGTTATAATCGTCAAAAAGAAAAGAAACTTTTAGTTCAATTAATTCAAGACAAATACAAATGCCTTTTAGAGTGGGTTTTTAACATCGAGTTTAATCTTAGCAGCAAACTGTAACTAATTAATATGAGAATAAATTTAATTGAGGACTAATTGGATTTGCCGTTTTTAAGTTGTAGCTTAAACCTCGCAGCATTGCCATACTGAATAACGAAAAATGGCAACAAGATATTTTAAAATGGCAACTTTTTATCAATGCCACTTTGCAATTTATACAGAAGAAGAAGAAATTCCACCCTTCTTAATTCTTATAAAAAGAAATTTCCTTCTTATAATTGTTTTATTTAGGATTTCATATGTTTCAGAATCACTAAAGTCTTCATCTCCAACACAATAATCCATTTTTCGTTTATGTATATGTATTCTTTCTTTGTATTTTAACAGCTGCTTTTGTTATACATGTATATGTGTTGACATTTGTTGATTAAGTTTAAACCACCAACATTGGCCGCTTAAACTGGCAAATAAAAGCACAGATTAAAGATGACTAAATCTCTGATCTTAATGTTAAAAATCCACCCTTAGGCCGGGTTTTTGACATATGGATTAAGGCTAAACTTAGCTTAACGTACTCCGAAACTCGGATTTTTCCGGCGAAATGTGATTATTTCTTTATTATTTCATTAAAGGCCAACATTTTAAGCAAAACTAAGCTGTTCCGTCAAAATTTTGTAGATAAACTTGGTAATGGCGGCACAAATCTGTTTTCAGATTAACTAAACCCAGTTTAACTGAGATCTCAAAAACCCACCCTTATGGCTAATAAATCAGTGAGTGTTTAAACGCTGGTTTAGTTGAGCTAAACTTAAATTTATATGTAGTTTAAACTCAACAGTTGTAAATCAGTGTCCCATGTATTATATGTAGTTTAAAAAGTAACATGTGGCAGCACTGCGATAAATGTTGACAAATTCATATGGTTTGTATTGGTAGTTTAAACGCCCAATTTTATGCGTTTAAAGATGGTTTATATGTTTTCTGATTTATAGATTTGTTGGCTTAAACACATTTTAAACCAAAAAGAGAGTTTAACTTGCTCTGATTTATTAGCCCTTAATCGTCAAATTAAACAAAGATTAAAATTTACATTATACATATTATTTATATTATTATATTTTTTTTATTCCATTTTTTGTATTTTTATTTTAAATTTCTTCTTTTCCTCGTTCCAATTTTTCTCTATAAACTCATTGGCGCCTTAGAAATTAATGATTTCATTTTATTTTGTCATTAAAATGCTCTTTAGTGTTCAAACACGTGTTAATATTTCCTACTTGATTTCCATAAAAATTGCATTAAAATACTTACGAAACAATACATATTAAAGAAATATTTTCCAGAGTTGAATACTGGCAGTTTTCATAAAAAAAAAAAGAATGGTCATCAAGAGTCCGTCATAGGAGAGTTTGTACCTCAACAACTTACCTGGAAAGAGAAAAAAAGCAAAATTAGTCAAATTGGAAGGAAAACAAAAATTTTGAATATTTTTAAACACATAAATCAATAAATTTATGCAGAAATGGTTAACACGTGTCATTATTACTCAGAAGAGTTAAAGTTAAAGTATTAAAAAAAAATTTGCAATCTTGGAAAAATATAAAAAAAAATTTTCAAATCTCAGCTTTTCTACTTAACCACACGTAGAAAAAAAATATGTTTAAAAATGGTCACCTCCCACAAAACTATTTTTAAAGAAAATTTTTAAACATATTATGTTTAATTTAACAATATTATTGTCACTAACAACCATATTTTTGTTAAATTGTTCCTCCATCAAGAAGCCACAACCATATTATGGTTGTCTTTAAACATGTTTTGGTTATATATGACAATGATTTGTTTTTAAATTAACAATAGTATTTTCCTCCTTTCCAAGAGCAACATGCTATTGTTGAAAACCAACAATGCTATTATAACTGTTAAACATGTTTTAGTTATTATTAACCAAAACGTGTTTGGAGGCAACCATAATATGGTTGCGCCTTCTCGATGGGGGACCCATTTAACCATAATATTGTTGAATTAAACATAATATGTTTAAAATTTTTCTTTTAAAATAGTTTTGTTGGAGGTGACCATTTTTAACCATATTTTTTCTTTGGGTGCACTTTGTTATACGTCTCTGTAATTAGAATTCATACTTTAAAAAAGATGTTCAAAAATTTTAAATTAATTTTTAATTTATAAAAACCAACGCAATATTATTTAGATCTTTTATGTAAATAAAGTCTATTTAGTTTTTGATTTTCGAAATTAGGTTTTTTTTAAAAAAAAATTTTTATATTTTTTACATTTCAGTTGTACATTTAATCCACAACGAAAACTTCAACAGAAGGAGGAGGGGCAGACCATGCGTACCATGCGATTGATACTTTCTTGAACTTTTTTCAAGACGTATGCAAAGTTATCCTACCCCATGCGTGCAATGCATATATGCATTCTATCCGTTTGCTGTGTAATTTGTCCATACAATTTTACACTGATTCTACTTTTTTAACAGATGCATTAACGCATCAACGCACTGAACGCCTGGAGTAGACCTCTTTAATGTAAATTTTTTAAAAACTACGCAAAAATTATTTGGATTTTGAAATTATTATAAAGTAATAAAAGATTTAAGGGAAATCCATTAAAGATTTTAGTTTTAGATTTTCCAACTTAGGTTTTCGTAATAAATAATTAAGATCTATCTTTTTAAAAGAAGTTCGGAAATTCGAAGTTAATTTCGAATTTGCAATCCTTTGTAATATTTAGAAAATAAAAATATAATAAAAATTATTTGGAAATTTGAATAATTGAATGAAGTTTTTTCAGTAATTTATTTTTTTTTAATTCTTGAAACATGTCATCATATTTTTTTCTCTTGAACATATCGAAATTTTGTTGTTCCTTAACAAAATGTTATAAAATTTTACCTAAATAAGATGCAAAAAATGTATGTAATTTTTTTAACATAAATTTCGACTACGTTTTAATTTTCGTTGATTTGTAAGATATTATTAAAACTTTGTTGTAAACTAAATTTAGTTTTAAAGATCTGGATTTTCGAACTTTAGTTATCTTAGTTATTAAGAAGAATTATCTTAGTTAACTTTAAAAATTTATTATATTTTTGGCAAATGATAAAGACCAGTATTTTTGATTTAAATTTTTCATAAATATTTATTTATTTTCCCTGTTCATAATATTCGATCATAAATTGTTAAATTAAATCTTAATAGTTTTTATTATTTTTAAATGTTTTTGAAATTTTTAGGTAAAAATAAAGCCTTCAAAGCAATGTTCGAAAATTCGAAATTAATTTCGAAATAAAAAAAAATCTTTATTTTTAATGAATATAAAGAAAATAATAAATAAATTTTGTTGTAACTTAACAAAATGTTATAAAATTTTACCTAAATAAGATGCAAAAAATGTATGTAATTTTTTTAACATTAAGTTCGATTTTCTAAAGACCACGTTTAAATTTTCGTGGATTTGTAATATATTATTAAAACTTTGTTGTAAACTAAATTTAATTTTAAAGATCTGGATTTTCGAACTTAAGTTATCTTAGTTGTTTAGAAGAACTACCTTAATTAAATTTCAAAATTTATTATATTTTATATAATAAATAATAAAGACCAGTATCTTTAATTTAAATTTTTTCATAAATAGTTATTTATTTTCCCTGTTCATAATATTCGAACATAAATTGTTTAAATAAATCTTAAGATTTTTTGTTATAATTAAATGTTTTTGAAATTTTTAGGTAAAAATAAAGCCTTCAAAGCAATGTTCGAAAATTCGAAATTAATTTCGAAATAAAAAAATCTTTATTTTTAATGAATATAAAGAAAATAATAAATAAATTTTGTTTTAACTTGACAAAATTTTATAAAATTGGACCTAAAAATTATGCACAAAAATGTATGTAATTTTTTTAACATACATAAATTTCGAGATTTTAAAGACCACGTTTAAATTTAAAGATTAAAAAATTTCAAGATTTGGTATTATTATTTAAAGTTTTTGAAATTTTAGGTAAAAATAAGGCCTTCAAAGCAATGTTCGAAAATTCGAACTCAATTTCGAAATTAAAAAATATTTTAATTTTTAATGAATATAAAGTAAATAAATGTTTTTTCTTCAAAATTAAAAAAAACATAAATTTAAAATTTTTGAATATAAAATTTTTTTTAAAAATTTGGTATTTAAAATTTTTAACCAAAATAGAGCAATTAAT
Organism: Pollenia amentaria; assembly: GCA_943735925.1. Lineage (NCBI taxonomy): Eukaryota > Metazoa > Arthropoda > Insecta > Diptera > Polleniidae > Pollenia > Pollenia amentaria. The sequence continues at coordinate 171,214,019 of OX031010.1, read as the reverse complement.
TTTTACGTTTTTTTTTTTCAAGGAATTCAAACTTTATTACAATAGCCAGACATGAGTTATTTTGTCAAATCATATTATGTACCAGCTTTTACAATGACTAAATAAAAAAATAATAACATCCAATTGTTTGCATTTTCATCATGCCAACCATTAACTCGGTAAATTATGCCATTTTTTCAATATTTAACTTTCCAAAGAATTTTTGTACAGAAATTATGGTTTAAATATTCCAAATTATATATAACACTTGTTGTTGTCTGTACAACTGTGAATTACGATGGGGTTTTGACGTCATTTTGGGCAAACAAAATCACATGTATACACTACAACAGCGAAAAGCCAACATCTGGAATCGTTTAGTAGTAGAAATTTAAATCTACGTCATTCATTCACAGAAAAACAGAAGACCAAACAAAATGAGTGCAAATACGTACAAACTTACACACTACATTTTCTCTCAAATCATGCGACAAAAAGTTGGGATACTTCAAATGCACTCATGACAATTTTTCATTCATAAATACGAATTAGGTTTAGTAATACAATAGTAATTGAAAAATATGTCGCAATTTGTGCGAGTATATTATCTATTTACAGAAAATTTGTTGTGATTCTCTCTCGAAAATATGGATATAGAAGTGAAATAAAGCAAACAAAAGAAAAGTGAAAAACGCACGTACACCAGGGATGAGAGAAATGGGATAAATTGGCATTAAGTATGGAACACTTTTAACTTTTAGTTATTGAAACGCATTATGAATTTAAATTTCCTGATAGTTTTTTTCACTGTGCATTGAAATAAGTAAAAATTATTCATAATTGAGGTAATAGTAATCAATCACTAATTAATTAAAAATGTTAGAAATTTTTTTGGGATAAGCCATCTTCTTTTGATATATATAAACCTAAAAACTTTTTTTATCTGCTAAGATCCGCTTAAGCGACTTCACTGTACGTTATGCTTTCTTTCTTTATTATCCCTAAATTTTTCATACATAAACTCTGTAAAGGGTACTTTTTACAGTAACACACTTACGTATTTTGAGGAAAATACTTAAAACTTTTATAAAAGTGTCAACCGTCCTTATATAAGCAGTTCGTTTTCTAAATTTACACCAAAACTTCGAAAAAGGACTCAAAATAGATTGATTACAAAACAAAAAGAATTTAAAAAATTTAAGGAAGCCTTGAATATGTGGAAAAATTCACACTACTGACATAATCGCTAACACTGTGCTAGTTGAAAAAACAGACAAACCGGGGATCTGGAGTATTAACATTATTCGGGTACGCTGAATCCAGTGGTGCTAACCGTTTTTTTTTTTTTTGGGGTTAGCTCTGGTTTTCGAGATATACCGTTATTTCGAAAATGGAGGAGGTTGCACAACATATGTTCGCGTATTTCAAAAACGGTTTAGTTTAATGAAAAATTTAGTTTAAATTCCATGATAAAATTTTCTTTAAGAAAGGTTAAACTTTTTTCTCATATGCGCATTCGTGTAAGAAACCAAAAAAAAAATTATTTTTAATAACATTTTGAAATTTTTGTTTTTTTAAAAATTCATCAAGAATGGAATGTTTATTATTATTACAAAAAAAAAAAAAAAAATAATAATAACTTCTTTTGTTTCCGGCAAATAACAAAAGTTTTCTTAATTAGATATCTCTATGACGTGCTAATTTCCCATTTTTATTTTTGATAAAAAATACTAAAATTTATTGTTGAGGGAAAGCCCGTTTCTATGCGCATTTCGCTGGTGGCTTAGGCCAGCTCATCATGATACTTTTTCCAAAGACTTTAGAAAGGCTAAAAATATTATACAAATAAAACTGTAAAGCGAATAAGAATTTTAAACACTCAGGTTTTACTTGTAACAATATCAAAGCTTAAACAAAACAACAATAATAAACAGTGAGTTTATTTTTTCTTACATTCCCCTACAATTGGCTGGTAAGTGGTAAGTGGATAAGAAAAAAAAAAACAAAAATGTAGTTTGACCCTCTCTTAAGAAGAGAGACGTCAAACTACATTTAAAAGAAAAGTTTTTCGGAAACAATGGGTGAACATAGCATTACGATGTGGGACAAGGCTTATGTCTGTTGAAAAAAGCGCCGTATAAAGTACAAAGGATTCTATATAACTCGGCCTTTACTTTTTAGTACTTTTCCTCCAGTTTTTTGTGCTAATTAACTGAAACTTCTCTATGAAAATAATTTCCATAATAACGGAGCATAATTTTTTTGTTTTAACTAAAAAAACTGAAAAAGAAACAAGTTTATCAAAATGTTTGGTACGCAGAAAAAATTAAAAATTGTCTCTAATCAGCAAATTTATAGAATCAAGCAAACAATTGGTTGATTTTGCACCTATTACAATAATTATTATATAGATTACTAAAAATTGTAGACAATGAAAATTGGGATTTTTTTTTTTTTCAATAAATGATCTTTTTAATTTTCATTAAAAAAAATTACCGAAAAACTTTGCCGTTTCAAACAATGTCTTAATTGCTTAATTTAAATATAGATCAGGTTTTGACAATTCCCAACAACCATTGTACAAGTTTAAATCATTTTATTTTAAACGAAAAAATCAATTAAGATTTTTTGTTATTAATTTAAATATTTAATTCAAAACAACTAAAATATAAATTATATCAAGATTAATTTTTTAATTTTCTTTCAACTAAAATAATAATTGATTCAATTATCACATTATCCCCTGCTTCCATTTCTCCCATTTAAATTCAATTGTAAAAATGTTTTTATTTATAATTGGGTTAATAATATCGTGATATTAAAAAAAAAAAAAAAAAAAAAAAAAAAAAAAAAAATATTTTAGTAACGAACTAAATTTTAAAAATGTTCTTTAAAAGAATTAGGGTTTTCGAACCTCTCTGCAGCAAAAAAAAAAAAAAAAAGGAAGAACATGTAAATCCATTAAATAGGTAATCATTCATTCAAAAGCAAATTTCGATCAACCAAGGCAAAATACCATTTGATTTGGTTTAAAGATTGATGTTTGACTAATGACGTCATCCGTCGTCAGTGGCGATGGGAGCTAAAACGGCAAACCCCACTGAAGAGATTGTGTGGTTGCAATCGAAACTAGTCTGGGCAACCTGTCCGTGAAAACCTGGCTTCAATTCCCAGCTCAGTCAAGAATGAAAAATTATCAATAAATTTTTATTCATTTCATGTTGTAAGATTCCTTTCTTCATAAAAATAATTTAATGAAAACTAAATTCAATGAACTAAGCCTGATAAAAAATATCCAAATTTGGATTAAAAAATAAATATTAAAACTTTTCCCAAGCTTCCAGTAAAATTCAAATGCCGGACTTATAAATATGTAGGTCACTCCTTCTTATTTCTGAATCTATTTAATTTTTTTTTTTTTTTTTCAACCTTTTGTCTTGTAGTCCATTATAAAAATAATACAATTTAGAATTTAAGTTTGGTTTCTACATCTAATTCTTCCTCTAAACACACAAAATGTTTTCAATAATAAAACATAAACAAACTTTAGCCATATTCATTTACTATATGCCAAATCCAGTTCCATATAAAAAAATAAAGCTACGCTCTAAGTAAAAGTAAAAAATTGATTTATAAAAAAAAACTTAAAAATTAAAAAAAAAACTACTGATAATTTTTTTTTGTACATCTTTAAATTGTTGGTACTTTATGTAAATTTGTTTTACTATCTCTGGCAAACACGCACACTTTAGAGAAAGAAGAGAAAAATAAAAGTAGTAGATATTTAAAAGTATTAGAAAGAAGTAGAAAGAAAGAAAAAATAACTTAGCAAAAAGTTTAAGGATTTGCGAGCATGTCCTTTTGTATTGAATGAGCACATAAAGTCCTTTTGTGACCTTTAAAAAGAACGAAATTGCAAAAAGTATTTAAAGTGTTAATGTTTTTTTTAAATTTTTAATTTCCTTTAGACTTAACCGAAAACCATAATTTTTTTTGACATTTTCCGTTAACAATCAAGAATAATTTGAAAACATATGTTTGACATCCGTTAAAGTTTACATTTTTCTAGAAACTATAGGAAACTATATTTTGAGCTTATTAAAAAAAAACTCATCCCTTATTAGTGCCAAAAAGAGAGAAAGCTTTTTTTCAAAAACAACACTTTTTACTCTCGAACTGTTAAAAGAAAAACTCTTTTTAAATCTCCAACTCAACAAAAAGATTTATGCCGGCAAATATCGCAGATAAGTGGGTGTGTGTTGACCCTCTTTCTCAGTTCCTCTTCCAAAGATTTTTGTTCTCATTATGACTCATAATAAATACGTAAGATTTTAAAGCACCCTGACTCAGTTGTAGACAAAAACTTTTTTTTTTTTGGCACTTTTGTAGTATTGAAAAAGGTTTCTAACATATGTTTCACTATATTTGGGTAATTTGGCTTTATTCGTAAAATATTTCTACATATTTCAAATTACAGCGACCTGCCTCAACTTGAAAAAGGTTAAAAAAATCATTTTGCTTGTTTTTATAATTTTAAATGATTTATTGATTTACATTCGCTAAGAGAGTCTTATTAAGTCATTAATTAAAAAAAAAAAATTATGAATTTTTGCGTTTGTACAAATTAAATTGTTAAACAATTTAGTTAATAATATTATTTTGGTATTATTATAGCAGCTGCTGTCGGCACAGGTATATCAACTTATTTTAATAAAATTTATATATTTTTTTTTCTTTATAACACTTTTTAAACCAGTACTGCAACATTGTTGCGAACATGTTTAAAATATTAAAAATGCATACATTGGGGACTCAATCAACAGTATAAAGATTTCGAAATACAAAAATATTTTCAAATTCTTTATTAGACAAGATTTTTAAATAAAATTTTTTTTAAGAAGTTATCGGAAGGTATTAAATTTGTTATATACAAAATTTTTTTTCGAGCTAGAAACCTAAAAACTACAATGATTTTAATTAAATTTAGTTTTTTTCGAACATGACAGTTTTGAATAAAATGTTAGAATAAGTGCCGTAACCAAGGGTTTACACATGTAAGAGCAAATTCGAAAAATTCTTACACTCGCAGTTCTTGACTAATAAACACAGAAGCTTTTTATACTTTCAGCCAATCGGCCATTTCTTCGATTTTTCATTGCTCTACTTGCAATAAAGTACTTGCATGTGTAAACTTCAGGCAATGCATATTGAAAAGGAACCTCTTGTTATTTGGGGATATACGAAAACTTGAATTTTATTTAAAATTAGCTTAACAAATCCATATTAATTAAGTTTTACTGGAAATCAAGAAAATTTTTAATATTAATTTTCTTGATTTTTGCATTAATATTACATATTAAAGTTGTTCAGATTTTTATAGCTAAATTTAATAAAAATCTGAGATTTTATAAAAGTTTAACTGTATTTCGTATTTTTTATGAAAAAACATAAGATTTAAGCAATTTTCGAAAATTCGAAATTAATTTCGAAATTCGAAAAACTATGGAAAACTTCTCTACTATTGCAGCAAAACATAAAATTAAGAAATTTATAATTGTAATTAAACACTTTCAAATGTTTTTAAATTCGAACATAATCTATGAGGCCTGTTATAGAAATTAATTCCAAACAAAAGGGGAAGTTATTTCGTGTTTTGCTTTTCCAAAAAACGAAAATTTTATTTAGTTAAGCTAAAACAATTTTGATGGGAACAGTAACTACGGAACTAAATTAATTTTTAACGAAATGAGTGACAGGGTTGTATCAATCATTTAGGATTTTCGCACTTATGAGTTTTTAGATTTTACTCTAGAATTTATTATATTAGAACTATACTGTATACCGCGTTCATCAAAATTCCATACATTTCTGAAACTGTTTTAAAATTTACTTAGCTTTGAAAATCGAAATAATTTCGCATATTGCTAAAGTTCATAAAATTTTTTAATTTCATTATATTTATTATTGTCTAATTTTTTCTGGCAATGTTCGAAAATGTAAAAATTTACATGATTTAATATTTTTTTAAATACCTTCGACTTTGCTAATTATGAGTAAAAGGTAAGCTTTAGATGGTTTAAATATTCAAAGTTTTTTTCTTTTAGTTTTCGAGTTTTGGATGTATGAAATCCTTTTTAATATAATTCCTGACAACAATAAGCTAATTCATTTTTTTTTATTAGTATTTCTGTTTTTTGTGGCATGTCCGAATTCTTAAAAATAAAAATTGTAATCCAATTATTTAATTTCATTGCAGTGCAAAAAAAAAATGTTATATGAAATAAACTATTTTACTCAATAACAGCAATGAACCAATTAAAAATTGTAGCTTTAAATTCTAAAGAGAAATTAAATTATATTATGGGATGCTCGGAAATTAAAACTTAACTTCGTTAAAAAAAAAGATATGTCAAACAAAATGACCTTCAATATATTTTTTTAATTTTTTGTGACTTTTGAATATAAGAAAACAATACAAAAAAGATAGAAAATGGCAGATCATTCACAATGGAGTTTAATTTGATTTATTTCTACTTGTTGATCAAATATTCGAACTTAAAAAATTGATCAAAAATTGATTTTAAAATTAAAAAATTGATCAATAACTCATACAATTTTTTTTGTTTTCTAAAAACTTGTAACGTTCTTGCATTTTTTTTTTTTTTTTTTTTTTTTGTAATATATATTTTTTTAAAATTTTTTTATTTTATTAAATAGATATTGGGAATTATTTCTTTTCATAAGCAACTTTATTATATTTAACATTTTTTATTTTTCGAATTTATTCTATGAGTTAAATCTCAGTTATGTATTTTATAAAGCTTTTTGTAATAGTTTTATTCCTTGATTTTTTTTTTTTTTTTTTTTTTTTTTTTTTTTTTTTTTTTTTTAGGAATGACTTTATACACTACCAGACTATATCTTGTATCTTCTTCTTCTGGTAGCGTATAAAGTCATTCCTAAAAAAAAAAAAAAAAAAAAAAAAAAAAAAAAAAAAAAAAAAAAAAAAAAAAAAAAAAATTACAGGAATAGAACTATTACAAAAAGCTTTATAAAATACATAACTGAGATTTAACTCTTAGAATAAATTCGAAAAATAAAAAATGTTGAATATTATTTTATTAAATTTTTTATTTTTAATCTAAATTTTCCGCATTCTTTAATGTTCGAAATTTCGAACTTAATTTCGAAATTCTGAAAATTATGCTAAAATTCTACAGTTTCATTATAGGGCTAAAATTGCCAAGTTTTTTATTTACTTCTAAAAACTTAATTTCGAACTTGTTGGTTAATTTTATATTTTATTCATTTCTTTTATGGATTTATACCTACAGATACAATCTAAGTTCCAAGGATATTTTTTTCAACATACTTTTGTTAGATCTTTTTTTTAAATTCATCAAAAGTCATTTAATTTAAAGTACCGCACCTAAAGGATATAAGTTCGAATTATAATTACGATGCACGAATTTTAGTTCAGCCTTATGCATTAAACACATTCGAGACAGCAGGCAACACGAAGGCACGACTACAAATGCTGCAGGTTGCAATTGTAGTCGCGTAAACAGCTACTGAATTATTTTGAAGACGACAGCTACAATTGAAAAAATATAAACAGCTGTGTTTTTTATTATGTATTTACATTTCAGTGGTGCCACTATCATTTTTAATTTTTATAAATTTAACAACATGCATAATTGCAGACTCGTACACAAACTTAATTTAAGCCTACAAAAATATAAATACTTATTTATGATAAATTTTTTAACGTAAAAACAAATGAATTTATTAAAAAACATTTAAAATATTTTAATTTTATTGTTTTTGGAACTCATAAAGGATATCATCTTCATGGCAGGTTGAATAAAAATATCCTAATATACAGTATAATCGCGAAAATGTAAACTGAAATGTCCTAAGGGTTGTTAACTTTTACGTCTTATTTATTAACTTTTCTAAATTGTAAAAAACTGCAATAATAAACATATGTACCTATATTTTTTTCAATGACTTAGTTTTCATCTGTACAAAAAAGAAACTTAGATCTAATTTGTACCGGCTACAATTTATAATTAATAATTATACAATCACTCATGTATTATGTGTTAGGTGCTACATATGACGTTTGTCAGAAAATTAGTTCTTCAAAAATTTTCAGATAGCGAATTCTGGGTATTTTCTAAACATTTGCCAGCCATCCATTACTGACATTATTGTCTTTTCAGGTTGCAGTTACATGAGCTCGCGCTTAGCTATTGATATTGAAATTAGAACAGTGATTGCGGAATTACGTTTTCGATGCTTCAAGAAAACATTTGTACAAACTTGCTTTAAGATCAGCATATTTTGGTCTATGTAATGTTTTCCTGTATGCTTTTTCCCATGTATTCTTCAAAGCCTCGAAAATTTTGTGACGTTTCGTTTTTATTTTTGAGATGACAACTTCAGATATACAATAATACAACGCCGATAGTTTTTCTTTAATGTATTTCTCAATTTTGTTTAAACTCTCAACTTTCAGCTTATAATTTAATCTAATTTGTTATCTCTTGTACAAATCAGTACTTTTACTAATACGATCTGAAAAGTTAACTTAGAGTTAACGTTTAGAGCGGCACAGAAGCGCTAAAATTTGGTTAACTTGACCGCAAGATTACTGTATCGCGATTCTACTGTAATTTTTTGGTTCAACGCACTCAGTTTATGAATTATAGGTCGTAAAGGTTTCAGAGCTCTTTATCAATAGTATAGGAAGAAAAATATAATCTGAATCTTTAAAGTATTGGTATCATAATAAAGTCTTTCGAAACACATTTCATATGATGTATTAAATATACCGATTTATTAACCCCTTAAGAGGATTTATCTTAAAATTTTGTCGATATGTATAATAATATTTCCTCAAATATAATATGTTATAGAGAACACCCCAAGTTTTTATATGCTATATTTTTAGAAACTCCATCATATAAAATTTTAAAGTTATTAGGGTTAAAAAAATTTTATTTTGGAAAACTTCACAATTTATTTATAAGTTTGAGTTAAAATATATAGTGGTAATAGTTTATGCACTTGTTACATATTGAAATATAGTAATATGTAAATATTTGAAAAGTGTTCCGGAAGGCTGAAAACCCGCAATACAGAAAAACTTTATTAATCAAAGTCCTAATAACTTTGGTAACATGTGTGTATTATTGTTAAATAATTATTATTATATCGACATAATTTAAAGATAAAGCAAATTTAGTAAAAAAAAGTCAGTCAAGAAGTATGATCATTTGAAATGGGCTCTTAATGGGTTAATAAATCGGTGTGCTTTAAACACCATGTAAAACTAAGAGCGTTGGCGTGACAAACATCTTCCTATATAACTTCTTTTAAGGATACTAAAAAGTAATAATAATATAGATTTGGTGGTGAGCCGCGTTTATATTCTTGTTTCAATCCGGTTCTTTGCTGTTTAACCAAAAAATTATTATTATATATTATAAGCACTAAGTCTTCTAATTTTTGATTATATTAGCAGCACTTTTTCTGTTTTGTAGCGTACAAAAATAGAAATTTGTTTAATTTGACTACAACGACAAAATTAGCATAGACAACAACCTGCAGCCATTTTGCCGTGTCGTCGTTAAAATAATCATTTCCATATACACACATGTATTCTATTGTTGACATTTTGAAGTCGGTAGTCTGCTGTCTCGAATGTGTTTAAAGCATTATTGTGTAAAGTGTTGTCGTTAACACGTGAATCGTTTTTTGTAACAGATTAAAGTAACACACAACCTGTTTTCTTTAATCTATTACAACAACCGACTCAAGCGTTAACGACAACGCCTTACACAATAAAGCCGATTTGAAATTTTTGCTATTTTTAACTATTGTTAACTTATCAGACGGGGTGAACATTTCATTCCTTTTTGATTTTGCAATATGAATCACAATTTAAACTTTGAAAGTTTTAATTTTAATATTATTTTGATGCATAGAAAACATAATTTTCGAAAAATTTTTTTTTTTTTTACTTTTAGATTATGGAACATGGAAAACATTTAAAATGTTATACATAGGCCTGAAAACATAAGATTTTCTAATTTGTTTCTTTTTAAAGATTTTCGAACATGATACATATAATACAATTTAGTCTTCAGTTGTTATGCTTTTTTTTAAATATTCGAATTAGTTTCGATTTAAAAACAAACTCAGTTAGAATAATGGTATTCAAACCATTAAAACAATATTCGAGATTTAAAACCATATTTGATATATATTAGATCAAGCCCCCTCCTGAGCCGCGTTAAAAATGGCCTTGATGTTTTAAAGAAACCCCGTAATTTATAATTTAGTTATGTAGTTTTTTTTTCAGCCCAATAATTTTTGTAGTTTTTTTCTTCTACAAGAAAATGTCGTTTGAAAGTCCAAGATGAGTCGTGTAAAAGATCAGCAGGTTATCCAAGACATTGTCTTATGTAACAGCTGATGGAAAAGGAGACACTATTTGTGGCTAAAACCACTAAGTCATGTAAAGTGAAAGGTTTTGCAAACATTCATGGTGGCAGTTTCGTTATATTTTCATAAATATTTGGCAAAGTTTTTTTTTTAGCACACTAATCCCAAAAGGTTTAATTTGTTAATCTAATCTAAAAAATGATTTAATAACAATAATTATTTTTTAAGATTTATTTATTCTTTTGTATCCAAATATGATTGTGGCACCTTTTTTTCTAGTACCTGACTGAATGTTGACCAGCCTGCCGAACTGCATGAAGTTTTATTACAATTGTCCAACTTGCCATTCATAATCTAGAAAATCTTTTTGGAACGACCTTGTCTTGCAAATATAAATAAAAAATCATTAAAAACAAAAAACAACCACTAACAATTAATTGATATCTCTTGTTTTACAAAAACAACAACACAATTATAGCAAGTTTTATTTGTTATTAATTTAAAAGCAATAACAACAAATACTCAAGAGTTAACTTAAAATCTAAAGTCCATATCGAATGTTAAGAATTATTAATTTTAAGCCACAAACAGCCACATTTTTGAAAGTAGGGCGTTGGTTTGATTTGGTTTTGGCTGTTGAATTGTTTGTTCAAACTGTATTCGTTGCAGCAGCAATTGACAACAACAACAGCATAAAACACCATCATGTCCACTAAATTGGTTTCTTAATAGTTGCAACAACAACAGCACCAACAAATTGTAATATAGAATTGACACATAAGGAGACAGATTGGAAACAAGAACAAGATTACAACAAGTGGCCAAAGTAATTGTAACAAAAAAAAAACCAACAACAGCAAAAAAAAAGAAAAAAATGGTGATGCTGACGGCTTTTGCAGGCAAAGAAGGTGGTTGCTGATATGGCAAATCGATAATTGTTACAGAAGGTCTTATAGGATCTGAAAATACCCTATTATGTTAATTAAGATAATCCAAATTATCGCACAAAAAATATATATCGTCGATATGTTTGTTTCAAATAAAGTTCGAAAGGAATTAACTTAAAAAAAAAAAACACACAAATAAATTTTTTTTATATTAATTCGAATGTGCATTCTAAGTCAAATTACAATTTAAAAAGCTTTTATACTTTAAAAGTCTTATTCCTTTAATATTTTCCAGGAATATTTTCTATGCACTTACACAATTTTGTTTGATTGTATATTTCTATTAGAATACACATTCGAATTAATATAAAAAGAATTTATAATAAAAATGAAACTCAACATGAGAACTCAAATTCCCAGATTCTATTTGTTAAAATAATTAAGTTAAATACATGAAAATTCACAATTAGCACTATCCAGTTATAAGATACAAAGAATGCTGACGAAGGCCGTAGCGGGCCAGAAAATCTATTACATTATGCTGATATATAATAGTTGTTCAAATTTTATGTACTACTTACTTCATTGCTAGCCAAAGGATAGCTAGAGTAAGCCTCGTAATAGAAATATACAAACAAACTAAATTGTGATAGTGCATAGAAAATATTCCTGGAAAATATTAAAGGAATACGACTACTAAAGTATAAAGCATTTTAAATTGTAATTTGACTTGGAATACACATTTGAATTAATCAGCCATGTTCTGGAAATCGAAATCACGTGAAGTTGAAATCGATGGATATTTCCAATCAATTTTTTTTTTAAATTATCGTATCTTTTCCAGATTTTAAAAGTATTTCTGGTAAAAGTAAGTGGTGCTCACAGTATGAGGTATATAAAAGGAAATATTTTTATAAGCTTCAAACACAGGATAGTTTTTAATATTAGTTCGATTTCAATTTCACGTGATTTCGATTTCCAGAACATGGCTGATTAATTCAAATGTGTATTCTAAGCCAAATCACAATTTAAAAAGCTTTTATACTGTAATAGTCTTATTCCTTCAATATTTTCCAGGAACTTGTTGTTTTTTAGCAGAACTTTAAAATTAAATTTTTTTGGGCTACATTATGCATTATTTAAGATAATTTGTACTATTGTTATAATGTTCGAAAATTCAAAAATAGTGGTTTCGCATTTCATAGAACTCGAGCATATAATTTTTTTTGTAATTTTGATTAGCTAAGGTTTAAAAAAATATAAGAACGTTTTGTTCTTTAAAGGGATCTATACTTCTTACTGTAAATCAAAAAATTGGAAGATATTTTTCTATTTAAATCATTTTTTTATTACCCCTTAAAAAAGCATAGTGCTTTATTTTTTCTATGGCCATATGAATTATTTTCGAAATTCGAACATGTAATTGTCTAGAAAAATTTTAAAATTGTAATATTTGAAATAACGTTTTCGATCCTTTATGGAAATCTGGCCTTTTCGAATAATGTTCGAAAACTCAAAAATAATTTCGAATTTTTTTTTTTAGCTATCACAAATTGTTTTAATATTATCGATCGTACTTTAAGGAAACATACATTTTTTTAAATTTGTAGTTACGATAAATAGTATTGTGGTTATTTTATTGAACTGTTAGTGGTTTTTAATCCAAATTTTGATATTTTAATCAGGCTTAAGTTCATTGAATTTAATTTTCATTAAAATATATTTATGAAGAAAGGAATTTTACAACATGAAAATAATTTAAATTTATTGATAATTTTTCATTCTTGACTGAGCTGGGAATTGAACTCAGGTTTTGACGGACAGGTTGCCGAGACTAGTTTCAACTGTAACCACACAATCTCTTCAGTGGGGTTTGCCGTTTAGCTCTCACCGCCATTGACGACAGATGATGTCATAAGTCAAACATCAATCTTTAAACCAAATGGTATTTTACCTTGGTAGATCGAAATTCACTTTGAATAAATGATTAATTATTTTAATTGATCTACATGTTATTCCTTACTTCTTGTTACGTTTCAGTATAGATTACCTTTTCGAATATTGATTTTCATAACCATTTAAAATCTAATATATTCATGTTGCACTTACAAATAGTGTTTCTTAACTAACAACCATAAATTCGAATTCTCGTTTGAATTTCTAAAATATCAACTGAAATTAATTTTTTTTTTTTTTTTTTTGTGTAGCATATTAAGAAATTAAAAAATTCGTACATGACTTTTCTATAATAACTTAAATTCTGTAGCGTATTCCCAAACACCCAGTTTGGAGTTGTGTTCGAAAAAACAAGACAAATTCTAAAACATTCTCTGCAAATATGAAAATTCTTAAATAGCTCTCATATTTCAGAAAAAAAAACCTTTTTAATTGTACATTAAAAAAAACACACGCCTTTTTGAAGGTTGTTTAGAAAAACGTTTGTAAAATAAATAAAAATTACGCCTATTATTTTATACATTTAATTTTCAACGGATTTTGTTCGTCAAACGACATTTACTCAGCCAAAAAAAAAAAAAAAAAAAAAAAAAAAAAAAAAAAAAAAAAAAAAAAAAAAAAAAAAAAAAAACAACATTCCATTTTGGATTCAATTACTTTTAGCATGCAGCCATGGTATTGTATGCAAAAACCAATAAATAGATTTTGTTTATAAATTTTGAAAGCTTTCAAAATTTTGTTTGTAGCAGTTAAAATTGTTTGTTTTGGGGTGTTTAAATGTGTTTGTTTTTTGCTGCACCAAAAAGCAACAATAAAAATATATATTTACAAAAAACAACAACAAACTATCAAATTCTAGCCCCATATATGTATGTCCGTCTCTTTATATGGCTTGTTAGAGTTACTTCACAGAGCTTAAAATGAGTAAAATCATTGTTGGCTAAGAATGCACAAGAAAGCTTTAGAATAAACTTTAAAATTCACCATTCGAACAAAAATTAATGTTTTAAAAATAAAAATTAAATATTGTATAAAATTAAATAGTATAGCTTTATATTAAAAGCTTTTAAAATAAATATTAAAGCTCTTTCATTTAATTTGTTAAACAGAAAAACTTTACGCTTTTACATATTCTTTTTTTTTTTTTTTTTTGGAAAAATTTACATTTTCTGTAAAACTTTTAATTTTTTCAAAAAGCTTTTCTTTGCTTTTAGATTTGCATTTAAAATATTTTTCATTGAGAGTTTAATTAAAATGTCTTATCAAAAAATTCAATTTGAATACGTCCCTTAATACAAAATTTCGCAAAATAAAATTTAAAAGCTTTTTTATTCAAGTTTCATCTATTTAAAAATATGCACCTAGTAGCTATTTTACTAGGCGCTGAAAGTTAGTGCTGGTTCAAATACGTCAGGTTAATCCCCTAATGCCAAGCTTAAGGAACTATGGGAAAATATTATACGAATAATTTATATGTTTAATTAGGATATTTTTGGGCTTCTGAGTTCAAAAAAATATGTGTAAGCCCGTACAATGAATCGTTTACCTTCCAGGTGAGAAAACACCAGGGAGTGCCTTGAGGCACCCTTGGACATTTAGTAATAAAAACACATTCAATTTTTGGAGAACTCAGTTCATTAGTTTTTATTGAAAATAAAAATTCACAAAACAAGTCAAAAGTATTTACTTTTGTGCCCCGGTAGGCTCGTTGGTAGTGAACTAGTCTAACAGCGCCAGGGTTAGAGATTCGACTCCCGCCAGAGACTCTGGTTTCTTTCCTGCAGACAAGCGTAGAATATAATACAAGAATACATTTATTAAGGCCCTTTAACATCCTTTTAAAGTTCTGTGTCGAAAAAGATATTGTTTTTGTTGTTCTTTGTTATTATTATTATTATTATTATTATTATTAGTATTATTGTTGTTGCTGTTGTTTAGTGCATTAAACTGTAATTGCAACCAAAAAAAAAAAAATCAAAGAAAAAAACTATATTTAACTCAAAGCTCACACATATTCAGGTACTTTTTTATTTTCATTATGATACTACTGCCCCAGCAAACTTTACAACAAGAAACTACAAACCACTATAACACATACAAACTGGTAAGTTTGGTTTTAAGTTTCAAGGACTTTTGGTGGACATTCACTTTTCGAAATACAAAAATAAAACAACAGTAACAACCAAAAGCACTGAATACATACATATATACAAGAAACTAGATGCATATTATATTATATTGTATAAAAATAAACGATTTAGATTAAAATCCAACTACAACAAAAATATAAGTATTGTATATAATAAATTCAAACATCATAAACCATGCCAATGCACTCTGGAACTTAAACACCAACAGAAAAGCAAAAACAAAACAAAAATTTTGAAACAGAATTAAACCAACCAAGCAAGTTGATGTCGGCTGTGGTGGAGTTTTACACAGAAATGTTAAGTTTGAAAGCTTTCTGAAAGAGTTTAGGATTAAAAGTGTTAAATATCGTGCAAAGCCTTTTTAAAACCTCTTTAAATATGGAATGAAATATAAGCATTAAAAAAACGAATTTAGGATCAAAAGCTTTTAAAAGTTTAGAAATATTTTAAAAACTTTAGGTAAAACTTTCTAATATTTACATCAAAAAGGAAACATTTGGGCAGAAGCTTAAAGAAGGGTAATGAAAATTACTTTTAAGTAAAAGCTTTGGAAGCATTTTTACATGGTTTAAGTTCAGTATATAAAAGGTGTAAACTAGTTGAATCATGGAGCTTTTTAAGGCTTTAACAATTCAAAGGATTACAAATAGTTTCGAAAGCTTTAAAGAACTTTAATATTCTATTTTTTTAAAAATTTGCTTATAGAAGCTTTCAAAAGCTATTAAAAGACTTGCTTTTAAAAACTAAAACTTTTAAAAACATTAAAAAGCTTTCAAGTGCAGTCTTAAGCTTTCTGCTAAAGGAGCCTTTAATAATAAACAAATTACTTCACTGATATAAAAGGCGTCATAACGCTGATGTATTTTGACGTCGATACTTTGACAAGTGTCATGTGTGTGAAAATAAATTCAAAAGTTAAATTAATTTTTTTTTAAATATCGCATGCGATAAAAAATATTTTAAGAAAATATCGCAAGCGATAAAAGAATATTATAAAGAAAATACAAGTATTTATACGAAATTTCAAGGTTTTTATGAAATATAAATCGTTTTTATCAATTTTTTTTTAATTAATCTTTAAATTAGTTTTTTAATATTAAAATTTATGATTTTTGAAAAAATATGTGTTAGACTGAAATTCTTATCAATGAGTTCCGTGGTGGATATGGCCACTGTGTCCAACCAAACCCTTCCATCTCAAGGAATCAAACCTATTGAGAAAATGAATCCTATGGATAAGGCTACCATAAACTATAAACACTATATCCAAATTGTATTTGTAAAAATTTTTATTAATTTTTGAAAATTTGACTTAGAGTGAAATTCTCATGAAAGTGCTCTGTGAGGGATATGGCCACTGTGTCCAAACCCTTCCATCTCAAGGAATCAAACCTATTAGAAAATTAAGCCTATGGATAATACAATTTGATATAGTGTTTATAGTTTATGGTAGCCTTATCCATAGGCTTCATTTTCTAAAAGGTTTGATTCCTTGAGATGGAAGGGTTTGGACACAGTGGCCATATCCACCACGGAACTCATTGATAAGAATTTCAGTCTAACTCATATTTTTTCAAAAATCATAAATTTTAATATTAAAAGACTAATTTAAAGATTAATTAAAAAAAAAATCGATAAAAACGATTTATATTTCATAAAATCCTTAAAATTTCGTATAAATACTTGTATTTTCTTTATAATATTCTTTTATCGCTTGCGATATTTTCTGAAAATATTTTTTATAGCATTACGAAAATGTTGTAACTTCTAATTATATTCCTTAATTTTATTTTTAATTCAAAAAGCTATGCAGTAACTTCAAAGACTTTTAGAATAAAAATTATTTTAGCCTGAATAAAAAATAAAAAAAAAAAAATTGGATATAAAGATACCTTAAAGATCTTATTACGAAAAAAAAGTGACGAAAAATATTATTTAAGGAAAATTTATATGAAATTTTTTACTTTCATTGTTTTAAACTTAAAATTATACAAGGACTCTGTTTTTTAAGAAGCATGAAAATCGAATACGTAATGGAATTGTAGAAAAAGGGCAGTCTTTAAAGCTTTTACAAGCATTCTCAATAATAATTTTTTGCTTCTTTTGGCAAGGCATTGAAAAACTTTATGAAATAAAAATGATTTAGAACTATTGAAAGCTTTTATCTAAAATAGTTTCAAAAGATTTACTTTAAAAACTTTTACAGTGAATATACATACATACATTTTTTTACAATTTAAAATCAAAAGCTTACGAATTGGGAATTTAGCAAATTTTAACAAAATTTTATTAAAAAAATTTTTACTCTCAAGAAAAACTTTAAAAATAATTCTTGCTTAATTAAGTATTAAAAAAATAATGTCTACCAATGAAAGCTTAGAAAACAATCTTTTTAGAACATTAAAAACAAAAAAACTTCTTAAACACTTAAAGCTCTAAAGCACCCTCCTCTTAATACAATATATTTTAAAGAACTATTAAAGCTTTTTAAGTCTAAAACTTTTTGTTCAAAAGCTTAAAAAATAAAAGTTTTATATGTGTAAGTTTGGAAGCTTTTAATCATAAAAGCTTTAGCAGCTTTTCATTTTTATTACCCACTCTTTAAAATTTCAAACTAATTTATTAATTTAAATTGTCCACTTTATAAATGCAATCATTTGCTGTTATAAGTATTTTATATTTTATCACAAAATTATTCTAGTCATATGTAAAAAAAGCGATTAAAATTGTTTTTTTAAGCATTAGAGTCTAAGCCAAAGTAATCACCATCAACAACAACACACCACACCCAATTGCTGCGGCAGCACTTCGAAAAAAGATCAAGAATACAAAAACGAGCTTAATTATAATTATTTGATTTTGTTTTCGACTGGTTGTTGATCTACTTTTACAAATAAAAATCTCAACGAAAAAAAAAAACAAAACTGATCACGTCGCTTAGACTTAGAATGTCTTAAAGGAGAACTAGTTAAATACTAAGTAACCGAAAGAAAAAAATGTAGAATTTAGGTACATACAGCAGAAATTATGAAATTAAACACAAAAAAATATTTATCAGTTGCTAAATGCTTAAACGACACATTAAACCAAAATTGTCTTGAAAAATTATGACGAAATTAAACGGGAGATTTAAAAAGCGTTTTAAGTTGTAATACTGACTTGTAAAAACTAATTTGATTTTTATGGATTTTCCAGGGTCGTATGTCAAAATTTTAAAAAGCAAAGTGATCAAAATAACAATTTCGAAAGAATAGAAATAAATATAATAGAGCCTTTTGTGGGGTCTCGTTGTTTTTACAGAAAATAAAAGTAATTTGTTCCCAAATAACATTTTTAAGTTTAAAATGTAAATTGGAAAATAAAAAAATTAAAATAAAAATACTCGAAACTTATTTTTAATGAGATTTAAAAAAAAATGTTTTATATGCACAAGCTGCTGCTATTACAACCGAATAATCGGTCTTAAAAATAGTTTAAAAAAAGTTTAAAAACCGTTCGATTAATTATGCTTAAGCCAAAGTTTTTCTTGCTTCATCAAACGACTACTCGAATTAGAAATCGAATAATATAACAAATAACCGATTAATAATAAAACTACCTATTACTAAAAAAAATCTTAAAGCAATTTTTATCAAATAGAAAACTTTGAAACTTATTTATAATACTTATAATTTTACACTTATATTTCAAAACACTCGAATAATCGAATAACAAATCCTATTACAACAAATAAATTTAAGCAATAAAAACTTTATTACGATTTTAAAAATAGTATTGAGATTAAAAAAACACACAAACGAATAATCGAACGAAACCAAAAATTGCTTAAAAAAATGAAAGCAAATTCTTCGATTCATTGTTCTTAACTAATTTTGTTGGCTTTTTAAACGATAACTCGATTGAAAAATCGATTATTAAACCAAATAACCGATTAGTCGACTAATTTTTATCAGGTAGAAAACTATAAAACTTGAAGTGCTAATTTTACACTTATAAAGGGTCCGCCAAATAACTTATTTTTTTTTTTTAAAAGGCTATAAAAAAAACTACTGAATATTTTCTCAAATTTCTTTTCTTATTTGAAAGTACAATCCTTCTGGTTCATAATGGAAAATAATTTCATTCAAATGGCTGCCTCGGCTGGCCATGCAGTAGCCTACACGATCGGTCCAATTTTTAAGCACATCATCGATTGTGTGCAGCTGTATTTCACCAATGGCTTCACGAATATTGTCCTTTAAAGCGTCAATTGTCTCTGGCTTGTCGGCGTAACACTTATCTTTGACGGCACCCCACAAATAATAGTCCAACGGTGTCAAATCGCAGCTCCGAGGTGGCCAAACGACATCAGCTCTGCGGCTGATAATGCGATCTTCAAAAACAGGGCGCAAAACATAGAGTGTAGCTTCGGCTGTGTGGCACGTAGCGCCGTCCTATTGAAACCAAATGTTGCCAATATCCTCCTCTTCAATTTTTGTGAACAAAAATTCGTTCAAAATGGATTATGCCTCTGGACCAAAATCCGCACCAAACAGTGACTGGTTTTGGGTGTATCGGCTTTTCAATGTATGCGTGCGGGTTTTCTATGCCCCAAATGCGACAATTTTGCTTGTTTACATACCCGCCAAGATCAAAATGAGCTTCATCTGAAAAGATGATTTTTTTTTTTGGCAAAATCGGCATCTTCTGTAAGTCGATCGCACGCCCATTTAGCGAAGCGAAAACGCATTGAATGGTCAGTTGGCTTCAACTCCTGAACCAATTGGACTTTGTATGGCGTTAAACCAAGGTCTTCATGCAAAATTCGTCTCAATGATGTCTCCGAAATGTTCAATTGTTAAGAACGACGGTGAATTGATGTTGATGGCGCTTCACGCACACTTTCTGCCACAGCAGCAATATTCTCGGGTGTACGCACTGTTTTTGGCTTTTCACGCTTTGGTTTATCGATGAGGATACCAGTTTCTTTCACTTTTTTCACAAGATAACGAACATACGGAGCTGACGGTGCTTTTCTTCTTCCGTACGCAATTTTCGAACACATTCTGCAACATTACCATGATTTTCAAAGTAATGCCGCAATATTTCCCAGCGTTGTTCAAGCGTATACACAACCATATTCGTTCAGCGGAAGGATAAACCTAATAATCTGTCAAATCAGACATGAGCTAAATGTTACCATTCACGAAATAAGCACTAGTTGAAAAACAAACGTTAGATGGCGGACCCTTTATTTTATAACAATCGAATAATCGAATACAAAATTTATTCGAATAAAATCCGATTACAAAAAATTGATTTAAGCAATAAAAACTTTATTACGATTTTAAAAACAGTATTGAGATTAAAAAAAACACAAACGAATAATCGAACGAAACAAAAATTGCTTAAAAAAATTTAAAGCAAATCCTTCGAATCATTATTTTTTACCAAATATTTTTTGCTTTTTAAAACGATAACTCGATTGAAAAATCGATTAAATAACCAAATAACCGATTAGTCGACTAATTTTTATCAGG
The DNA here is from genome assembly GCA_943735925.1 of Pollenia amentaria. Classification (NCBI taxonomy): domain Eukaryota; kingdom Metazoa; phylum Arthropoda; class Insecta; order Diptera; family Polleniidae; genus Pollenia; species Pollenia amentaria. Next base: position 171,193,076 of record OX031010.1, on the reverse strand, counting down.
TAGAAAACTATAAAACTTGAAGTGCTAATTTTTCCCTTTTAGTTTATACAACCGAATAATCGAATACAAATTTCAGTGTTCGAATAAAAATCCGATTAAAAAGTGATAAATAACATTTAAAAAATAAAGCTAGGCAATACAACTTTTATGAAGATTTTGAAAATTGTATTCAAATTAAAAAACACGCACGTACAAACACAAACTACGGGTTCACAAGCAAATAATCGGGTTAAAAATTGTTTAAGAAAAGTGGGAAAAAAAACTTCCGGTTCATAATTCTTAAACCAGCATTTGCTTGCTATTTAAACGGAATACTCGCACTAGAAATCGTGTAATATAACAAGTAGGTGTTTAATCGTTTAAGCAACCGATTAATAAAATAAGTCTAATAGCGATTCGTAGAAATACAAAAGTTTTTTCCCAACGTATTCAAAAACGAATTTCACATTTAACAAACTTTTATTTAGTATAATTGTCATAGAAAATTTGTGTTGTAAACATTTATTAAATTAAAAATATGTTTATGAATACAGCAGTTAAAACTTAGTGCTAATTTTACACTTTCATTTCATAACAAGCGAATAATCGGATAAAAACTTGATTATTCGAATAAAAATTCAAAAAAAAAAAAGTGATAAATATTGTTTGTATTGTTTATCATACAAAATTTACAGTTTTAAAAGGGACATTTAAATTTAGAAGTGTAAAAATAACAAAAATAATTTTTGTAAATATTGTTTTCGTTTTCATGTAAAATTTTCGAGGCGTTTTCAATAATAACCACCATTAAGATTTTAAAAATAATATTAATATTGAAAAATACATACACGCTCACACACAAAAATTACGGTTTCAGAACGAATAATCGGTTTTAAAATGGTTTGAGGTTAGTTAAAAATTTAACAATTTAATAAAGCTTAAACAAAGATTATAAAGTAAATAATCGAATAAAATTTAATTTAAATATACATTTATACAACTTTTATTCGATTCGTCGGTTTTTTGGTTTCAATGATTTTTATGCTAACTTTTATAAACAGAAAACGTTAAGACAAGGGATGTAACAATACGGCTTTTTGCCGATACGATACCGATACCCAGGAAGAATTATCGCCGATACCGATACGATTATAAAATTCAAGGTTAAATAACAAAACTCAAGTTGAGTATTTTCTTTATTATACAAAATTACAATGTAAGAGAAAATTAATATTATTAAGAATTTTGTTTAACTTAACTTTTGCGGAGATAATTTCGCAACACCGTTTGAAGCAGACCTGCAGTAAAAAATCGCCTCTCAGATGTGACTGAACTCATTTGAAAACTTAGGCCCTAATCATGTAAAACGTAACGCAACGCCAAAGAATTTTATATTTTTTATTCGAATAATCTATGATGAAAGTTATTCGGTTAAAAAATAATTCGAATTAAAATCGATTTATTAAAAATAAATTGTTTATTTATGCCTAAAATAAAACTTAATAGTAATCAGTTTGCACCATATTGTAAAATCAAATTTCAATTCGAGCTTAAAATTTTAATCGAATAGATTAAAACTCCAGTTGATCGATGTTACGATCAATTTCCAACACATTATTTCATTCAATTTAAATAAAATTGCCTATAAAGCCTTCAATCTATATCGAATTCCATATTGAATTTAGAAATGCTTAAACGAATTTTGAACAGTTTTTAAATCGATTAACTGCAATAAAAGAAACACAATACTTAAAATAATTTTAAAGCCATTTTAAACCAGCATTTTTCCACCAATTTGTCAATTTATTGCAAAATTTTTTTTCCTTTCCTGTGTTTGCGGCACAGAAGCTGTTAATCTCAGTCTTTATTTAATACAAGTCAATCAATTTTTTAAGTCAAAGGAAATTAAAAAAAAAACCCCAATCCATCTATCCACACATGTGACAATGACGAAATACATTTCATGTCAAAATCCATTCATATTTTCGTTTTTTTTTTTTTTTTTTTTTTTTTTTTTTTTTTCGTTTTAATTCAACTTCTTTTACAGAAATCGATACGTTTCTGTCTAATGCCTGACAAAATAAACGAACAACGAAAAAACCTACCTACATACAAGAAAAGAAAACAAGCTAAAAAGCCGACGACTGACTAGACGGACAGACAGACAGACAGACAGAAAGACATTTTGTAATAAAATCTAACAAGAAATCATAGATCACATGAGTGCTAGAAATGAAACCATTCAAAAGTACAGAGCCAACAACAACATCAAAAGACAATTATTTAAGCTCCCCAAAAAAAAGAATTACTTTCAAAATACTGCCGTTAGTAACAGACAAATAAGAAACAACATTAAGGAAAAAACTTGTAATAAAGAAACAACAATTTTAAGCTCTTCTTAAAGACACACTATAATGACAAACATTTGAAATGTTTGTCACGATCATAATTTTTGATTTGATCCACAGCAGCAGCAGCAGCAGCACCACCACCACCGCACACTTTTGATTAAATGCTCTGCTCGAATGCAGAAAATTGAACAAGATCAAGCCATAACCCAGCATAGAAAGCTTACAGAGTCAGCAAAGTTTTTTTTTAGCTTAAAGTTTTTTATAGTTTCCAAATATTTAAAAGTGAGAAAAGAATAAATCCGCCAAATAACCAACCCGATTGATTAATGAAAACCAGTTTAGACGCCTCTGAAGTGCATATGATTTTGAAGTTAAGTATTGATTTGAAATAAATTAAAAATTAAAAAAGATAAATCGAAAAACCACTACTTTACCCGATTAATCGAATAAAATCCTATTTTAACGCTTTAAAGTACATGTAATCATTAACTTATTAATAAAAAAAAAACTCCGTCATCAATCGAAAACCCCGATTAATCGAATATATCCCTGGTTTCAGGCTTTTAAAGTGCATGTAGGAGTTTAGAACTTTTTTTCATTAATTTAAAGAACTCCTTGCAAAAAAATCGAAATCGAAAAACTGCCACTTAACCCCATTAATCGAACAAATCCCGGTTTTAAGCTTTTAGGTGCATGTAATAATTTAGAACTTTTTTTATTAATTAAAAGAACTTTTTGCAAAAACTTTTCCTTAAATAAAAAAAATCGAAAAAACGCAACTTATCGAATTACACAATTAATCGAATAAAACCCGGTTTTCACGCTTTGAAAGTGAATATGGCAAAGCACTTTTTAACCGGAAGGCTCCTTTCAAAAACTTTCTTTACAACAAAAAAAAAACAATCGAAAACCACTACTTTACCCGATTAATCGAATATAACCCCGTTTTTACGCTTTTAAAGTGCGTGTTATAATTTAGAACTAACAAGTTGTAAAAACGTGTCGAAAAACTGCCCCGATTAATGGAACAAATCCCGGTTTCTACGCTTTTAACAAGCGCGAGTAATTATATGAAAATTCTGTTAATTAAAAAGCTTTTTTTTAAAAATAACAATCGAAAAACCGCTACTTAACCTGATTAATCGAATACAACATCTGTGTGAAGATAAATTCGAATTTAACTAGCAAAGACGCAAACCATATTTTTTAACATTGCTTCTTTTGCAGTTAGCAGAGCAATATTAACCACTTAACAGGCATAGTTATATACTACGGAGACAAAAAATCATGATTTGAATGACCATTTCGGACAAATATGGAGTTGCACACATTACAGATGAGCGATCCCGTGATTTTTAAAGAACATCGTGATTAGTGAACATGATTTAAAAATCACTGCTCCTTAAAACTGTGATTGTGATCACGGTTTGTCAGTTGTTAGTTCTTTTATAGCAAGTGCGTCCAAGCTATATACAATGCGCGAGCTTTTGCGTGAGCTTTTGTAAGGACTATGCAAAGAAACAACAACAAGATGTAAGAGCTTTAAAAGCAGTTTACTGGCATATGCATACATACATACTTGAACAAATAAACTTTTGCTTAAAAATACAAATAAGATAGAAGAGAGAATGAAAGAAACAGCAACATTATTCGCTATTGCATTAAAAAAAACGCTATTACCCATACAAACAGTGAAAAAAACAAAAAGAACGACTTAACAAGTACCTGTTACTTGACACATTTGGTCACAACTGTGATTCGTGATTTTACAGTAACAGTGATTAAATCAAAGGTACAGAAATATCGCTCATCTCTAGCACACATATTGCACCATATAGAAATGGTAGTCCAGAGGGTTCTAAATTATTTTAGAAATGTGACTTTTGGGATCGTATTTAGGACCCTCTGGACTACCATTTCTATATGGTGTTATATGTGTGCAACTCCATATATGTCCAAAATGGTCATTCAAATCATGATTTTTTGTCTCCGTAGTATATAACTATGACTGTTAAGTGGTTTACATTGCTCTGTTAACTGCAAAATGAGCAATGTTAAAAAATATGGTTTGCGTCTTTGCTCGTTAAATTCGAATTTATCTTCAAACACATGAATACAACCCGGGTTTCAGGCTTTAAAAGTGCATCAAATGATTTAAAACTTTTTTATTAATTAAAAGAACTAATATTAAAACACTCTCTGAAAAAAAGAATCGAAATACTTAACCCGTTTAATCGAATAAAACCCGGTTTCACGCATTTAAAGTTCAGGTAATGTTTTGGAACTACCGACATTAATTTAAAAAATCCTTGTAAAAATAAATGAAATAACTAAAATAAAAGAAAAACAACTAAACCCTTTACTTTCGTTTAATCGAATAAAACCAGGTTTTCACTCTTTTGAAGTGCATGCAATGATTAAGAATTTTTTCTTAACGAAATCAAAACTCATTTTAGAAACATTCTAAAAAAAACAATAAGAAATTTTAAAACTCAAAAAACCGTTACTTAACTCGATTAATCGAATAAAACCTGGGTTTGATGGTTCTGAAGTGCAAATGAAAATTTTGAAGTAAGGTATTGATTTGAGATAAAAATATAAACAAAAAATCTAAAACACGATACCTAACCCGATAAATCGAAAATCCCCAGTTATTTGGCGTTTGAAGTGCATGTAATTTGTTTACGCTTTTAAAGTGCATGAAATGATTGAGAACTTTTTTATTAATAAAAAAACTCCTGTGGGGTGTTTTACTTTTGTTGACCTGTGTTGTTATGTGTGATTATTTATTTGTTTCGGCTTAAGGTCTTGTGACGATAAATTATAAATAAAAACCAATTTTGTTGTTTTATTTAATTTAACAATTTATTTTCTCCGATATTTCGGTTAACTTCGTTAACCATTTTCAAGGAATCTAAAAACAATAATTTTCTTGAATTTTACAACAATACAAGTTATAATTTAAAAATTACGTACATAAAGGGTTAATCTCTTTTACCGCGTCTTTTTCACAAACCTAAAACGTTGAACACAACTAATCAACTAGTTGTCATTTCTTATTATGTTTATTAATTATGTGTCGATATAATTGAGCGCAATTGTCTGTGTCTATCTTATAATTAAAAATTTTCTCTGAACAAAGAATTAAAAACGAAATCGAAAATACCTCTACTTAATCCAATTAATCGAATAAAAACTAGTTTTCACGCATTTAAAGTTAAGGTAATGTTCTGGAACTTCTTCATTAATTTAAAAAACCTTGTAAAAATAAATTAAATAACTAAAATAAAATAATCGAAGAACAACTTAACCCGTTACATTCGTTTAATCGAATAAAACCAGGTTTTCCCGCTTTTGAAGTGCATGTATTGATTAAGTCTTCTTCATTAATTACATGCATACTCCTTTTAAAACTCTGTAAAAAAAAAATTAAGAAAAAAAGTTTATGCGGACAAACCCGCTTCGATTCAAGGCTTGGAGGAAAACATCACGCGTGTCATTCGCCAGTTTCCAGTCGAAATGCTCGAACGAGTCATCGAAAATTGTACTAAACGGATGGACCATCTGCGACGTAGCAACGGCCAACATTTGATAGACATAATCTTAAAAAAATAAATGCCAAAGACTGTTCTTTCAAATGGTAATAAACATTCCCCATTAAATTTGAATTTTCTGTGTTTTTTTTCTTTAAAAAAGTAGGGAACCTCGAAATGGATCACGCTTTACAATATTAACAATTTGTTAATATGTCATACGTTACTTCAATAATTATTTACATTATTCGAATAAAAAAATTCGTTTTAAAGAAGACTTATTACAAATATTTGCAAGCTATTTAAAATAATTTCACTGGAATCTCCCATGACCGGCCACCGAAGTGACCATTAAAATGTGTCTGTACAAGGGGTATGTCCTCTCATAAGAAGTCTATGCTTTTAGTTAGAACGCTGCCGGGACCAGGAAACCGTGTCCGTTAAAAGTTGGTGTTCCGCTTAACATTAAATTAAAATAAATTAATTTAAAAAAAAAATAACTTTTTACGAACTAAATTGAGGGTACGTTTTAATAAAATTTTGGAATGATCGAATATTTTTAATGTGAATAAACGATTACACTGTGCAAGAAATTGACACTATTTTTTCGTGACAAGCTGGGCAGACGTATAAAAAACGAAATTCAAAACAAAACAAGCCATAAATGATTAAAATCTGTTTGCAACTTTTGATTTTATTCACAAAAGTCGACAAATTTTAATTAATTAAAGAAGTTCATAAAACGCAATATTTGTATGGGAGCCCCCCTAAGAAGTGAAAATAAGGGGCAAGTATGTCTCGAGAAAATGTTAAGGACAAAAATTAATTGAGGTCGGTCATACATTATATACCACTAGGGGCGACTTCTGGGAATTTATGGGACTTTTTATTGCGGAATTTCGGTTTTTTAAGTTTTTTCAATAAGCTAAAGCGTTTTTGAGTTACGCGAATATATGTTGTGCAACCTCCTCCATTTTCGAAATAACGGTATATCTCGAAAACCAGAGCCAATCTTAAAAAACCGCGGGCACCACTGGATTCAGCGTACCCGAATTATGTTAAAACGCTATGTGCCCGGCTTGTCTGTTTTTTCAACTAGCATAGTGTTATTAAACAGGTTTAATAGCGAACAATCGAATAAAAAAGCAAAATGATGTTGAAAATTTTAACAATTTAATGCAAGAATAATTTCTTTAAATTATTCGATTAAAATATTTATTGTCAAAATTTATCGCTGGGAAGCAAATATGATCATACGTTCCAGCCTGCCTCTTTTTCCTCAGCTTCAAGAATCTCAAACAAACCACTTGAGACGTAAATCAGTAAAAACCCAAAACCACTCACATTCAGACAGACAAACACTACAAACAATTTATTTAGAGCTTAAATAAATCCTAACGAAATAATGATAGATGGTCTTTGAGTTTAAAGACAATTTAGCTAATCATTAAATCACACTCCAGAGTAGAGACATAAAGAAAGAGGTTTACCAAACAACTCTATAACATTTTAATGCTGTTATAAAATTTATGAACAAAAAAAAAAACTATGCAAATCTAATTGTAATTGAAACCTGAAGCCTGAAGAAGAGCCAAATGCATGCAAAACTTTGAGACATAATACCATCAAAAAGTATCTTTAATATCAAAGAAATATAATGAGGCAAATTTATAAAGAATATAAGACATACATATAGAAAATTTTGCTGCAATAGTTGTTGTCTGAATTGCGTTCACTTTATTTATTCGGATAATTGGAAAAGGTTTTAAATAAGTTAAAGTGTTTTATTAATGTCTGTTAAATTTTCTTACGAACGTAAGCGAAAAAAAAAACAAAATTTCTTTATTTTAACTCTATTGTAGACGTTAAACAATTATCTAAAAATGTCCGAATAATCATTCCATAAAACGGATTGTGAAACCGGTTTTTTTTTTGAAAATCCTACAAAAAAAATGTTATATTGTTCTATACAAAAAAAACAAATCCTGAATTAATTATTTTAAATAGTGTTACTTATGCGTATACTTAAAACAAAAATCATTCCATCCGTAATTATCAATAGTAATAGTGTCAATAGTACGGTAAGTACGTATTTCTTTAAATCAAGTACAGAATGCTTGATTCAAGTACGGATTATTAAAGTGCACCGTACTTGAAATAACCCGAAAACGGGATTGACTTAAGCAAAAGTGAGATAAAGAATTTATTTCAAATGTCGAAGTGATGTAGACGTCGCACAGTGCTGTGTCCCATAGACAAAAATAAAAAAAAAAAACAAGACTTATATTATACATAAAAAAATATAGGTCGATAGAGATAGCAATGTATGTAATTCAAATGAATTTTAGAGAATTGTTTAGATTTAACTCTTTTTGGCGGCGCTAGAGGACGCCAAAGTCACATAATTTGAAGTAAAAATGGCTAAACAAATACCTGAGTTCCATCTACATGCCTCAGGAAAACTGTTGTAAAAAATTTATTTTTTGGAGTACGAGAGTTAGATTGAACATTTTTGTGTGAATTATTTTCTTAAAAGTATTTTTTTTTTTTTTTTTTTTAGTTTTAAAAATGGTTATTATTCACTTAAGGTGCCCGTTGACCACATGTTTTTTACATCTGACTTGTCAAATGTCCCTCTGTAAAATACATACATGTCGTGTGTTACCTTTAAAACATTGCATCTGTTAAAGTCAGACGCAAAGTCATCTGACAAAATTAAAATTAAAGTGTGCTCTATTTTCTTCTGGCAAACTACTGACATCAGCTGTGTCAGAAATCTACCCGGCAGCGGCGGTGCACTATTGACGGAATCATTAGCCGGCTGAAGATAATATTTAACAACACCGATAGATGTATGATAATTTCACCATTCAATATAAATTATGTTCATAAATATAAAAAAAAAAGTTTTATTATAATATCCTTAATTGGTTTCTTCAAATTTAAAGGAAAAAATATGTTAAGATGGCTGCACTCTTTTACGGCGCAAATAAGAATTTTTGTGGCGGCAGCCCGCTATTTTGAAGCGAATAGCGAAATAAAGTGAGAAACAAACATAAAGAACAATCTGCGCAATCGATGCATGCCTGTCTAGTTGACATTATATAGAAGCGAAAATATTGAGATCCACCCGCACAATCGATGCATTACGGTCTGAAAAGGATACGGGGACAAAGCACTGTGCGCCGCGACGCATCGTCTTGATGTGACAACAACTTGAATTTATTACTGGATTGATTACTACTGAAGGCAGTAATATCCTAAAGCGGACACTGAAGAGCTTCGCTTTTCTATACGAAGGTTTAGGTTGACTTATGACTTTGGATGCACCGTCACTCTGGCAATATAACTACAAATATTTAGCCAAAAAAAAAAAAAAAAAAAAAAGCTTAATTTAGAATTAAAAAATAAAATTAGACTTTGAATAACGATTAATCGTTTTGCTTAATAGAACAAACGAAACTCTACAAAAGTAGTTCAAGGTTTGAAAAGCTTTAAATGTCTTAAAATCTATATAATTATTTTTTGTGCATTTTTATTGGTTATCAAAACGGAACAAATTATTATTTTATTTTCCAAATATTTTAAAGTCAAGTTCCTTAAACAACAATTGTTGTTTTTTATTATTAATGTTTTTAACTGAAACTTAAATCCGTTTCCATTTTTTGCTATTTAAACCATAAATAAAAATCACAAAAGTGTTCTTGAAATTCCTTTTAAATTTTGTAATTCTAATTTAGTTTAAATATAAAAAAAAACTCACGTTAAATATTTTTTTTTTTTGTACAATATGTAGAGTAATTAATTTGTTGATTTATCATGGTAAAGAATTCATTATTGTTGTTGCTTGTTACACTTAATAATTCTTTAGAACGCCAAATTCGCTTTAACAAAAAAGATCATAAATAAAAAAAAATCTAACAAATTTTTGCACGCCAAACCAAATTAATAAACGTAAAACCAAACATGAACATTTATTTAATTCTTTTTTTTTTAAGTTTTTGGTCTTTTATATTAATTTCAGTTTTTTCGTACAATTGAACAAAATATTCTTCGAAAATATGTAGAAAAAAAAGGGTGTTAAGGATTTGTTTTTTTTTCTGAAAACACGCATTAGAATAGAAAAAAATTTAATCATTTGGTAATAGAAAAAAAATGTAATGCAATATCCGTAAAGTTGTTTTTAAAGAATTTTAATAGATAATTAAAAAAAAAGAAAAATAACAAAAGAAGTTACAAATTTTCTAAATTAAAAAACTTATGAAATGGTTAGCTTGTAAACGAGCTTTCATATTGCGCTCACTATTTGAGATTTATGATCAGTATACTTTGGTAAATTATCATGAATAGATAGATTCAAGCTTGAACAACGGTAATAGTTTGACGACACGGACACGGACGTAAAAAGGTCATTCAGACTCCCGGATGAGTGCAGTGTTTTCCAAGTTGAGATCCTAGCGATCTGGAGGGCGACGGAGGTGATACTGAATCACATAGTGAGTGGATCTAAGGTGACAATTTACGTCGATAGTCAGGCAGTGTTTAGGACATTGACAAATTATACGGTGCGGTGCGATCGTGCCTGGTCGCTCGGTGTAGGGATGCTCTGAGGGAACTCATGGACGTATTCACATTAAGGCTGTGCTGGGTACCCAGACACTGCAAGGTGGATGGCAATGAGGTGGCGGAAGAACTCGCGAGAGAGGGTTCGAGTCTGACTTAATGGTAACTGACGGGGGTAAAGCACCGCCCCCCCCCCCCTATGTCACTACTATGAGATGATACGGAAAAGATTCCGTGATGAAGTTAACCGATCATGGAAAGACAGAACCGATTGCAGGGTGTCGAGGGCACTTCGGCATGGATTGGACGCAGGGGCAACCAAGGTTCTGATGGGATTGGATAGGAGTGGTCTCAGGACTCTTATAGGGTTTTTGACGGGTCATTGTTGTTAGGGCTTTTGCGAGCAAATGGGACAATGCCATACCGGAATTCTGCAGATTATGCGATGATTCTGAGGAGCTAGAGACGGTTGAGCATGTACTGTGCCACTGTCCTAGAATGTAGGCTTTCAGGCAGAAATGGGAATATATTTCACGACGAACTGGGGTAAATTGCTGGATGTTATCCCGTCGATTTACTGGGGTTTTTCAGGGAAAAAAGACAACTGTTTCTGTTGAGGGGACTGTAGAGGGAGTAACTTTTCTACGTAGTGCTTACTTATGTCTTTTTACTCAATTTATCTGTTTATTTCTTTCCTTCTTCAAATCTTTCTTTTCTTTATCTCCTTACTGAAGGGATTCACAATGGACTGCATTGGACTACGAGTGGAGGTGCGCCCTTGGGCGCATAACCCTTCTTAACCTAACCTAAACCTAGCAGTTTGACGAAACTGTAGAACACGTCTTTGTCGTATTTGGACGCCAACTATTTTCCACAACCCGAACCAGGTTGGAGATGTTTTTTGGGTAACCTTTAATGGTTAGCACCATCATTGGCATATTGTTGAGCTCGAATAATAACTGTGACACAGTCAACTCATTCATCACAAGCGTGAACATTTCGTTAAGGTTTTCGGAAAAGGCGTACACAGCAGCACAAATTCGATATCCATTCAATCGAAATTAACAAAAAAACTTTTCTTGATTTTTCTTGACAATTAAAAATTCGGTTAAATTGACAAAAAAAAATGTATTATACCCTTAACCATGGATTGAAAATAACAGTTATTTTGAAATTTTACAACAAAAAAGCATACAGATACTTATGAACTTTTCTATGATAAAATATTATGATTTTTAAAGTTTTGATTTTTTCGATCATAAATAACAGTTATTTTATGATTTTTAATTTTTTGAACAATAATAACAGTTATTTAAAGATTTTGTTTGTTGTGCTTAATTCCCTTTTTTTAATAATTGATAAAAAAAAAATTCAAAAATTTATTGTTGGAGGATAAGCTGTTCCTATGCGCATTTCACTGGATGCTTAGGCCAGATCATCAGGAAACGTTCTCCTAAATAATTTTAAAAAAGCCAAAGCTATCAGCAAACAAAACTACAGAGGGAATGAGAATTACCTACAAACACTCAAAAAGTCTTATTTGCAACGATATCAAAGCTTAAACAAAATACCAAACAATAAATCAGTGATGAGTTTATCTTTTCTTACATTCCCCCTGCAATTATTTGGAATTCTCCCAACATTAATTGTAGTTGTAAGAAAAAACCTATTAAAAACAAAAACAAAGTGCTTTTATTGTTTTAGCGAGAAATCAAAATAAAAACAATTTGCCAGTTCAGTTTTTTATGCACGTGCACTTGCAATTGTATTCCCCAAAAAACAACTTTGATAATAATAACAGTAATATTTTGATTTTTATTTTATTGGACAAAAGTAACAGTTATTTTTTTTATTTTTATATTTTCGCTCAAAAATAACAGTTTTTTTATGATTTATATTTTTTTGAACAATAATAACAGTTATTTTTTGATTTTTATTTATAACATGACAAGATTTTTATTTTCTTATGCAAAAATAAAAGTTTATTTAGTTGACTTTAAATATTTATTTTAATGCACATAAGAAATCCCAATGAAGATCACACATTTAAATAAATATTTAGAGATAACTCAATAATAATAACACGTATATTTCTTTAAAGAATAACTTTTATTTTTGATCGAAAAAATAAAAATCGAAAAATAACTGTTATTTTTGTTTAAAAAAAATAAAAATCAAAAAATAACTGTTATCATCTGACTTTAATGAAAAAAGGAATAACTGGACCGTAACCCTGCCATTAACCACATATTTTACATTTTACACCAAAGTGAACGGATAATAAAAAATTTTATTTCCCCAATTTTGTGATATTTTCCAGTGCACTTCAAAAGGGCCTTTCTGGCAAATTTTTAAATTTTTTTTTATTACTTTTTCAAATGATTTTTTTTTTTTTATTTTGATCAAAATTTGGGGCTAAATTGATTTTGAGAAATGATCTCCAAGTGCGTGCCATTTGACACCTCTCGATTATTTAAAAGTGGGGCAACGTAAAGTCACTGGTTTATGGTGATAATCCGGCAAAAATTTACGCCGTTGAGGTCAAAATTATTCGTGGTATTCATGACTTACGCCCATCAATGCTCGAAAAAGTAGCTTGCAATTGGACGGCCAATAACAGCCACGATGCCCATATGCCCGAAATTATTTTCAAATGGTTAGTAATGCCATGTACTGATCTTTTGAATAAACAAATTTTTTAATTTAAATCAAACATTTTGTAAAACGCAAAACTCAAGAATTTTAAAGTCGTTTTTTTAATAAGATTTCTGTAGTAAATTAAGTGAAGTAAGAATACTAAACAAATATTTTTCTATTAAACCGAATTCTATAAGAATATTATAAAAAACTTGGATTAAAAGTGTTCAACTTCAAAATTTTGGCATTTTGCGTTTTCGATTTCCAGAACACCCTTGATAAATTGTATGGCTCGAGTGTTGAACCCGAGAAGAATTAGGGGCATTGAAATCACAAGCAACAACGATTTCACTGATATTGACTCGGAAAGGGAATCGAAGACCGATAAAGTAATAACGTTTCCCGCATTTGGACTTCTGTGTAAAGAAACCCTAAATACAAATAATGCACTGAATTTGAGTTTAAGCCAAGGAAAGTTAAATTCTGAATTAAACATGCCTTTTGATTGCTGGCACTGGTACACAACCTCATTGCGTATGTACATAGCAACTCCCCTGATGTAGATTAAAGAGTGATAGAAGGTGATACCCAGGAGTCTGAAAATCAAGTAGATCAGAATTTACAGATACCTGAGTTGCACATAAGCCGAAAACATCCGGCCGATGAAGACAAAAATTTACAAAAACAGAGAATAAATCCGTTGTCAGCCCACGTATCAGGGATGTTAAAGTTGGTAGAATTGTCCTTTTTTTTGGTACATTTTCACCTTCTAAAGTACCGTGGTACTACCGTGACTCAATTGGTACAATTTAGAAGTTTGTCATAGTTCCCCGTTTTTGAATTTTTAGTATAGCAAACAAATTATTGAGTTCTTTTCATTGCATTTATGTTGTACAACAATTCGCTAATGTAATAGGCGTCTAAATATGCGACTAGTATTGTGGTGTATAGTGCGCTTAATCCCCTTTTACAATGTGGCAAGTGAAAGGCAGACAGAAGAAGTTTGTTGGTAAGGGGGCGACACTCTATGTGTGACACACTTTACTTTTTTCCTCTCGCCTACAAGCTTCGTCTGTCTGCCTTCACTTGACACATTGTAAAAAGGGAACGTATGGTTCCCACAGACGAGGCAACATTAGTGAAAACCTGAAATTTATTGCGGAACAGGAGTGGCTTTATATATTTCTACGAAAATTATCAATATTGATATTGTTGAAGAAATTAAAGAATATGCAAAACAATTTTATATAAAATTTTGCGAAGTTTTGAGAACCAAGGTCACCTTTAATAACGAAGTTTAAATGTGGTTCCAAACAGTTTATTAACTAAACAAATAAGTGCCTGATTTTGAACTCATATATTTAAAAGTCTTCTTAGTACCTTATTGTAATCATACATATAATGTATGTTAATGTTAAGTTTTGTTTTTTTGTGTACAATTACATTTTTATGTACTTTTTTGTTTTTTTAATAAATTTTAAAAAAAATGGTACCGTGAAGGTCCAAAAAGTACAATTTTTTTTAGAAGTTGGTACAAAACTTAAAACCCCAATTAACATCCCTGCCACGTATATTACAAAAGTCGATTCGAAATCGACCTCTATCTATCACAAAAAAAAAATTCAAAAAAATTCAAATCAAATGCTTGTCACAGTACGAATAAAAGTTATGTGGCCGCAAATAATAAATGAAAGAGCTCTGTACATAAATTTGTTTGATTCTTTATAAGTACCTTAAGTAAATTAACTCAAATTTAAATCAGGTTATGTAATTATATCCGAAATATTTTAACAATTAATATAATTTGTTTTTCGATGTTGCTTAAAGCTCCACTGGGAGTGACGTTCTGGACAATGTAAGTGTTGTTAACTAAAAAAATAAAAAAAGTGGTGACACGAAAATAAGAGAAAGTCATTCAAAAATCTTGTTCGACATTTTCGCGTTAAAGAAGCTGTAAATGCTGTGCGTGAAAGAGGGCCTTTGAAGCCGTCCATTTATATGAACCTCCTCAAACTTATGATGAATTCACTCCTTCATTGGCTGCCATATTAGAAGTAAAGTTTCGTACTTAATTGCTTTAATATGGCATGATACAACACAATATTTTACTCAAAGTGGTAACATTTTGGTTTCTAAGTAAAACCCCCAAAGAAAAAAAATCCAAAAACGACCTTGCTGAAGGCAGTCTCTCAACCTCATTTTGATGTATAAAACACACAAAATTTGTTGTTGTTCGTTTTCATTAAAAGTTTCTTTAAATTTTTTTTTTTTTTTGCTGTTTTTGTTTAAAATTATTTTACACAAAAGTTACGACTTACAGTTCACGATTATGATGATGATGGTGTTTTTTAAAATAAATTTTTGGTGCAATCAAAGAAGACAATACGCATGCCCAACATGCTGGTGTCTCAGTCACTTTGTGAAGTTTGGAATGTGTCTTAATGACTTTTGTAAAGCAGGTTGGTTGGTTGTTTGGTTCGTTGTCTGAATTTTGGTTTCGTGAGTTTCTTGTAAGAAAAATAATTTCTGTGAGTACTGGCAACTTTTCGATTTCACAGACATAAAAAAAAATACTTTATTTTATTGCAGTTTTATTTAATTAATTATTGCTTTAGATGCATTTTAATCAACATTATTTAATTAAGTTCAAAATATGTGTTTTTGTTCTTTAGATTTTGAAAATTGTGGGCAATTAGGCGGCAGGCAGAGTTACTTGTTGTTGTTACTTTGAAAGGTTTTAAAATTGTTATTAACAATAATTTATTTTGTTTAACTGTTCAAAAATTGTTTTAAAGAAAACAAATAATGTAAACATTAAACCAAAGTATTGGCTGTAGAACTTAAGCTTCTACCCATGGTTTGCGTCTTGAATAACTTAAATGGCATTTTGAAGGGTAACCATTTGTAATTTATTCTCACTAAGTCATTGAACGAAATATTAGAAACAACAGTTTTTTTTAATGTAATAATGTCTAAGCATCATTTGCTGAAGGTTTTCTTTTACTTTTTAAAATTAAAAAAAGGACATCAATTGCTAACCGAAAATTATGCCGACATGCGAGAGATGATGTGCGGTTTAAAAGACAAACCGCCCAGATCAGCCAAAAGAGTTCAAAGATGCTTAATTGGCATCATAACTTCATGAAGATTGTTAATTAGCTAGAAAAGGACATGCCAAAATCATTGGGCGTCACTCAGTCTGTGATTTTAAAACGTTTAAGGCAGCGTCATTCAACCAAAAGCAAGAAAAATGGGCTTTACAGAAGTTTTAGCCGATAGGCGTCAAATAACGATTTTGCATTACAGAAATGCTGTTTCAACGCCATTTAAAAAAAGTCATTTTCGCATCGGATTTTTACTAGCGGCAAAAATCGCACCTCATAGCGACAGCCCAAACTGCAAGACATCGTACGTAAAGACCGGCCAATTAGACAAATCCACTCCAAAGTCGAATATTTATAGCGACAAGGTAAAGCTCTGTGTTTGGTGGAACCAGGAGACTCCTATCTATTTTAAGCTACTGGATAACTTCAGTGTACATGCTAGGGTATTCAAACGCTTAACCGTTGCTCGATTAATCGATTAATTTTCGTCGATTAACTGTTCGAATAATTCAAAATTGCTTATTTCCGATTATCGAATAATTTATGTTGATTAAACGATTAATCGAAAATTTATTTTTTCACAGTGCATATATATTAGTTTTTTTGTTTTATGTATAAAACAATCTGGTACATTTTAAATACATTTAATTGTTTCCTAACTCAGGAACATTTCCTTCGAGTAGTGATTCAGATGAAGACGATTTTTTTTGAGATCGATGAAAACAACCTTCTACCAGACCTGACTATCAGAAGTATTAAAATTGTTAAGAAATCAAAAAGAGATTCAAGTGGTATAATCGAATAATATCATTTTTGGAAAAGACAAGAAAAATAATAGAAAAATTGGATATACTTTTTAACGCTTTACTTTTTTTTTGCGAACGAAAACAGTAAGTAAAAAGATATTTTCTAAATCAAGCTGCATCAAAACAAAAGAAAGAAATCGTTTGAAACGTAAACATCTTTTTATTAAGAATATTTTAGAGGATTAGCTTAAATTTTGATGTTATTTTTTTATTTAAAAAGTGTTCCTCTTTTATTGCATGAAGTACCTTTTGTTATATTGTTGTTACTATGTATTTTAATAAAATTTTCATGTTAAAAAATATAATTTTTTGCCGTTTTTTTAACTTCTAAGCTAGACAAAATTGTTCGATTATTATTCGATTAAATTTTTACCTCGAATAATTATTCTCGGCATTAATCGATTAATACAAAACATTGATTAATTGAATACCCTAGTACATGCCGAACACAATTGATTGGTTTGGAGCAATCATTGGCCAAAAAACGACCAGAATATGCGACTAGACATGAACCCGTAATACTCCATCATGACAACGATCTTTTACACTTTTAACGATCAGCTAAAAACTACAATATTAAAGGCCTCGTTACTCTTACGTAAACGTATACGTTGATGATCAGCTGTTCCGTTTTTATTACCAAGTCTATGTATAAATAGGTACTCTTACGTAAACGTAACGTTGCGTTGCGGACGAACCTGATAAAATTAAAATTTCTCTCCGTTTCTACGTATCCGCTCTCAAGAATTTTACTTCTGTTTTCAAGCAATGTTGTCAACAAAACGTATTAGCCGGCGGTTTACTTTTAGATTTTATTAATAAGATTCGGTTTTTAAAATATAAATTTAAAGAATATAAACATTACATACATACATATACATATATAAATAAATATAAATATATGTATATTAGTTTATTTGTTTTTGATTAAACTTGGTAAGAAGATAGAATGTTACAGCGAAATTACCATAGGCTATATTTTTCCGGAATTTTGGAGCAGGGAGGAATAAAAGGGTTAAAAATGAGCAAAAACCGATTTTTTGAAAATAACCCTACAATCATAAATCTAAATTTTTTTCGTACGAATTCCTAATCGGAAAATTGGCATTAAAAAGGCAAATTTAAGGTCAATTTTGATCAATTTTAACTACAAAATTTTAAAAGTAAATTTATTTTTTTGGCTTAAGCTACCATTAGGGATATAGGTTTGAAAAATGTTAACTTAAAGGAACAAAACAGGGTAAAACTTTGTTTTAAATATTTTGGCGATGTTTGAATGAATTTTACATTGTCGCATAAAAGTATATTTTGAAAGTCGTCGCCTTTAAGGTTTTCCCCCTTAAAGTGGGTAATATAAGGAATGTTTGGGATATTTTAATTAAGCTCATTTATACTGCAAAATTTGAAAAGTGTACGGCTTATTTCCGATGTGCGAAAGAATTCTTTCGTTCGTACAACTGCATTCGTACAAATTCTAAAGTTTGTTTTTGTTTTAAATGAAGTTGTTCGAAAGAAAGGATTCTTTCAAACATCGGAAATATGCTATTAATTATTTCATGCTAAAACTATCACTAGGGACATACATATATACCAAATACTAAATTCTTTCACATAAAGGTAGCAAACAAATAAAGTACATTTTAGGGCAAACAGGGTAAACATTCGTACTCTTGGTACTTTTTTGTGAACTCGTTTTTTGCAGTAATTTTGACTGTTTTTCCCCGGGCATCTCCGGAATTTATCACCGTGTATACACATATATAGGCGAGGATTTAGTAGCACTTTTTACTGATACCCATATAAGTGAGGTCAACTTTGTACTTAAAGAGATATTAATAAAGTCTTAAAAAAATTTTAAGGTCCATAACTCCTTAACTAGCTGCTTAGGTGCAAAAACACTATATCAAAAGTTTTTATGTTATAGCATTTTCCAGTGCTGTACATACAAACATATCTGTGAATATACATATGCACATATATTTTACTTCTTTTTTAGAAAACCGTCGATATCGTTATGTATTGGCGATTTCAAACAAGAACATTAACAACATGCTTTAAACCAACACTGAGTGCAAAATCAAAACAAAACAAAATTTTTTATTTCATTCTCTTTGTTTTTTTAACACACTTTAAGAACATATGATACGTTTACGTATTTTTAGTAACAACCAACCATTGACGTCGACCGCAACGTTTACGTATCCGCAACATTTACGTAAAGAGTAACGAGGCCTTAAGTTTTGCCTCAGCCGGTCTATTGACTTAATTAAATATCTTTTGGATACTTTTATCATTGGCTAAAGTCCCTAAGAAGGAAATAAGTCTAAAAACAACTCAAAAATATTTTTCAAAATTGTTGAAAGCGACACAAGTATTAATAATTTTCCCAAGTTGCCGCATGTAGACAGCTCTGCTAAGCCGTGTGACTGTGTTCTGCCGCTATGAGCTCTGACTGGAATTGTTATCATCTACCAACTTCTTCTGCATATAAAAATCACATAATATTGTGCCTGCTCCATATGTGGCATCACATCGTTTGCGGACCAAAATCGTCGCACTTTTAAGACGAAGGTATTTAATAGCAGTGCCGAATATCTTATTGACTTGTAAGTATATTATTAAGGAGCTCCCTGGGTGCGAAGGCAAAACTAAGAGGCTTATTAATTTAAGTGGCCTGGTCGTGAGAATCATATGAACTTAATAGAACTAAATGTCGAGTAGTTTAAGAAAGAAAATAACTTCTAGGACTGGACGACGCTAGCAAAAACACGAGTACAAATTGGACGTCCGTTAAGAGGGTTTGGCAGGTATGAATCGGAACTCAATACATAAGGGCGTAATTGGCTAAGGTCAGTAACTAGATTAACTTACGAAGATTAACAATCTAAAGGGTTATTCAACGATTCTTTGCGTAGGACAAGTATCAGCCAGGGGCTGAACTTAATTATCTGTGATATCACTTTAATATCGGCTTAATGTCGGAATTTAGAGAAATAATTCTCTTATAAAATTGCCTTTGAGATTTATGCCATGTTGTGATAGATTTTATAATCGTGTAATATGTAAAAGAGCATCAATGTCTCCTCCAGAATCTCGTTCAATGTGGGGCCCACTTTCGTAACTGACTTTAACACACGAACAAAATATCTTTTTAATATCAACGTCGTGATAAAAAAATGCATAAGAAACGGTGTGTGAAGATAAATACGAAAAGTTAAATTAATTTTCCAAAAAAATATTTTTAAGAAAATATCGCAAGCGATAAAAAAATATTATAAAGAAAATACAAGAAATTTTACAGTTTTTATGAAATATCAATAATTTTTATCGATTTTGCTTTAATATTTAAAAACTTAATTGATATTATCTTAGTATTTTAATAGTAACATTTATGAATTTTGAAAAATATGAGTTAGCCTAAAATTCTTATGAATAACTTCCGAGAGGTATAATGCTACTGTGTCCAAACCCTTCCATCTCAAGGAATCGAGCCTATTAGAAATTGAATCTAATGGATTCCATCTCAGGTTTGATTCCTTGAGATGGAAGGGTTTGGCCACAGTGGCCATATTCCACACAGAGCACTTTCATGAGAATTTCACTCTAAATCAACTTTTCAAAAATATATAAAAATTGTCACAAATACAATTTAGATATAGTGATTATAGTTTATGGTAGCCTTATCCATATGCCTCATTTTCTAATAGGTTTGATTCCTTGAGATGGAAGGGTTTGGACACAGTGGCCATATCCACCACGGAACTCATTGATAAGAATTTCAGTCTAACTCATATTTTTTCAAAAATCATAAATTTTAATATTAAAAGACTAATTTAAAGATTAATTAAAAAAAAATCGATAAAAACGATTTATATTTCATAAAAACCTTGAAATTTCGTATAAATACTTGTATTTTCTTTATAATATTATTTTATCGCTTGCGATATTTTCTTAAAATATTTTTTATCGCATGCGATATTTTTAAAAAATGAATTTAACTTTTGAATTTATTTTCACACACATGACACATGTCATAGTATTGACTTCAAAATACATCAGCGTTATGACGCCTTTTATATCAGTGAAGTAATTTGTTTATTATTAAAGGCTCCTTTAGCGCAAAGCTTTAGACTGCACTTGAAAGCTTTATAATGTTTTTAACAGTTTTCAAATTTTTAAAAAAATAGAATATTAAAGTTCTTTAAAGCTTTCGAAACTATTTGTAATCCTTTGAATTGTTAAAGTGGCCATATCCCGCGCGAAACTTATATTTTTTCAAAAATCATAAATTTTAATATTATAAGACTAAGAAAATATCAAATAAGTTTTTAATCTTAATAATATTTTTTTATAATCCTTTTTTTATCGCTTGCGATATTTTTTTTAAATATTTTTTATTGCATGCGATATTTTTAAAACTTTTCGTATTTATCTTCACACACAAAAAAAAATATGTTTCTATATGCTCACGGATAATTCAAATATTTGTCAATAATAATTTTTATCAATGGAAATCAAATTAGGGTCCTTTTTCCCCAAGAGACATCTTCATAGTCGCAAACCGATGGGTTTTTGAGATCTCAGCTAAACTAGATTTAGTTAATCTGAAAACAGATTTGTGCCGCCATTACCAAGTTTGTGTAGATTTTGACTAAAAATGTTGTTAATAAAATAAAATGTTGTTAATAAACTCTGAGTTTCAGACTACGTTAAACTAAGTTTTAACTTTAGCCACATCTCACAAGCCCTGACTTGGACACGCACCTGCCAAAACTAACAGTTCATCGAACATTTTTTATATTTAGGTAAGGTAATATTTTCTGAGTAGCCAAAAGAAGACAGCTCACTTGGCTGCTCCAGTGGTCCCTTTGCGGTACCCAGCACTAATGCCCACCATACGCAGCAGTTACTCAGTAGGCGTCACTGCAGAATTCAACCAATTCGTCTTTCAAATGAAGAGAAGATACAACCTTAGTTTTATCTTAGATAAATCATCCAAACGGGTTTCCCCAAATATATCTCCCTAATGTCCGGAAATCCCTAACATTGACACAGAAAATAAAAAACAGTTTCCTCTTCTCCTCGTCATGCCAACTTTCTTATATTGCCAATGGAACTTTTTAAAAACGGCAGCACAGTTTTAATAAAACGAACTTTTTCGAGGCTTTTCTAAAAATAAATTAGATTTTGAGACTTATGTCTTTTTTCAAGGAAACCGCAGACATGTGTCTTAAAAAGTATTTAGCGATTTTACCCTGATTTTCTTATGATTTTGATAAGTTTTTTCTCTCTATTTTTCGTAAAACTATTAATTAAAATTTATTTTATTTAATCTATAAAATTAATTCCTCCTTGATATTTTTCGTTAAACTGTTTTCAATGTTAATAACAATAACAAATAATATTAACAATGCTTTATTCATTATTATTATGATCATTATTTTTTTTTTTCTTCCAATTTAATTAATAACACATTTTGAAAATAATGCAATTTATATTTATTAAACAACTATTATTATTATTTATATTTTAATGTTTTTAATGTAAAATTGACTTGAATTTTTTTTCATTTACTTGTATCATTTTGTTGTACTTAATTTTTAATGCTCAATGACTTGGCAAAAAAATTTATTGAAAAAATTTTTTGAAAATGTATTTTAACTTCTCTCGCAATCAACAAAAAATATATTCCCATATATTGAAAGATGACGTTGATAAAGTTTTAAGCAAAACATTTGGAAACAATTGTTATTTTGTTTAACGGAAATATCAATTTATAATAATGAAATTGAAAGTGTTATTAAAAGTTAGAAGAGTCAAATAAACTCATATTTCTTTTGAAATGTTAAAAACAAAAGATATAAAATTATTGATAATTTTGAATTCTTGCATCCGCTTGACGTCACACTTCCGCAGTCTGGAGCCAACGCAACTAGAAACTCTTAAAATTTCAGGGTTTTTCATGGGTTATTATGGGGAGATTATACAGATGTTTGGTTAGATCCAGACTTTTTTTGTAGACTTAGTGTTCATCCAGAACTTAGACATAATAATTTGCCTAAAATGCCGTCTTTAAATAAATGATGAGCCAGAACTGGAACTGAACGATGTTTTACATACAGTTTGACTTAAGATTTTGCCTCCGCATTCGTAAATTAAATTCAATTTAATTTTGAAAGCTTTTTTACTTATGCTCTCACATAAAGACACTTCGTCAGCTCAGAATTGGTTTGGCGCATATGCCAAAAAGTCGGAGTGGAGAAAAACGACAAAGAAGATTTGCATGAAGATTTCTCAAAATGTACCCGATAGAATTTTTTTATATTTTTACCACTGCTTCCGGTATATGTTATGAAGAAAAATGTAAATTTTTGCTCACTTTCATGAATAAAGTTAGAATTTAAAAGTATTTTTTTGAAAATGAAAAATATTGTTTTGTGCCGCATACGCCACTTTTCTAAAAAAAAATTAAAAAAAATGGCTTTTTGTGCTGCATACGTATACTTATTGCTGTGTATTGAGTAACTTATTGTTGAGATGAATGTTTCTATATTTACAATCTAATAAAAAGTCAACATTAATGAAATTTTTTTTTTATTTGGTTTTATTTTACAAAAACAGAAAAAACAGTTCTACTGTTATGAAAAGGTACATAAAAAGCCACAAAGTAAACAATTTAAATAATACAAAAGTAAAATAGAATCAAGAAAAAACACTTAAAATTTAAAACTAAATATTGAGTAAATTTTTATAATAACTTTTATCAACATGTGGAAGAAATATAAGCAAGTCTTTTATGTCTCTCTTTTAATCGCTGGAAATAATTGATGGTTTCGATATTTTCAAAACGTGCGTCAACAAATTCTCAGGAGTTTTCAAACAATTTTTTGATGCAGACTTAACCAAAATTGCATTTTTATATTTTTCCTCTCGTCTAAGTTTTATAATGTATACATAAATCATTATTTTTACTGTATAGAAGTACTTTAATTTTAGCAAAAGGGACTTGTCGAAAGTCCATTTTATTTGCTACCAACGAGTATGTGCGAAAATCTTCCGGAAGTATTTCCATAACTTTTAATTTTGTTTTATTATTTGGCATTGTTTTAAGCATATTTAGTAAATGAAGAGGACTATGAATTTCAATATTCTTTAAGTACCGGTCAATAACACCATGAACACAGTCCACTTCTTGAATTAAAGAATGTCCTGGTTCTGAAAACTTTTGTATTACGGTATCAATATTATTTTGTTTAATAAACATTTTGATTGCGGTTGAGTTAATTCGATTTTTATTTTGAGGAGTTTTTGCTGGAGATTCTTTCTTATTTATAGAAACGTAAGCTTGTCCAGATTCTCGAAGCCGTTTTCTTACGTTACGTTCCCACAGTTCAGGGTTTGTTTGCCTTTTCTTTGATGACGAAGGAAGGATTCTGAATAACATATGAATGTATATAAGTAATGAACTTTTATTTTCAAATAAAACAAAATAATATTCAAGTATGTACCTGTTATTGTTTTCCATTTGTGGAGGGTTTGACGCACATTTAAATGGTAGCTTTTGAGTTAAAGATGTGTCATATAGGTAAGAATCGGTCCAATTTTCATCATCCTCAAAGTATTCAAAAATCATTCTAAAAGCATTAAAAATTTAAACAAATATCTTAATATGGTAAAAATTTAAATAATACTTACTTAATTTCATCTGGAAGTGTAGGAGCTGGTGAAGAAGATTCCATTTTTATATTTTTTTTTTATAAATTTTTACTATTTATTAACACGAGGTGTTATTATTTTATAAAATTATTTTTCCCAAATTTATTTTCTTGTTGTCATTTTATTTTGCTTTTGCTTATGTTCTTATTATTATATTTTGTGCTTGTAGGTCTATGCAGCAAAGCAACAGTAAAATATATCTTGTACGTTTTTGTATGAAGAATTTGCTGCAATCGCCAAACAATGGCTTGTAGAGCAAAACAGTACTTAAAAGATTTTGAAACAGTTGATATGCAGCAAAATTAATGCTTTATATCTCAGAAACCATAAAAATTTTCGCGAAACAGGTTTTTGATTTAGAAAGAGGGTATTCAAAAAATATATTCCTCATACCTAACTCATTTTTTTTAAAAATGGTCGGTAGGTCAAACCAGTAATGAGCTGACGACTTATTCTCTCAGCAATGCTAATATACGTTCATTAAATTTTCAAAAATAATCAAAAATAAAATTTGTTTTAATTAAAAATTTAATTAAGTGAATTAAATGTTTAATCAAGATAACTAAATGTTTAATCAAATGAATTAAATGTTTAATTAATACTATTAATTTGTTTACTGCTGCAAATTTAATTATTTTTTAATTAATATCACAAATTTTTAAATTGCAATAAATTTTTATTTTTTTTTTCTGTGTATAAAGAAGAATAAGAACTATAGAAGAGGAAAGAAATGAGAGAGTTTAGAATTTAGGATATTTGCCTGAAGTTGAAGACTCAATTCTGTTTGAGCACTTTTTGACGAAGTGTAATGTGGCATCGGTTTTATTAGACTGATGCTATTTGCATTCGACATTTGGGGGAGGGGTTTAGGGGCAGTCTGTTCTTCACACTTTTGAGGCTTAATTAACACTTGGAAATTTCCAATTCATCTCGGCTGACCTGAGAAACAGATGCAGTCAATACCAGTCATTCGGCAAAAGAAAAATTGGCAGATCTTCCTTTCCTCTAGGAGGTTGATAACGGAGGAGCAGAGATCCTTTTCTAGAAACACAGGAACCAATAGAATAGGGAACTTTAGTTAAGGTCTGGGTTTTGGTAGAGCTCATTCGGCAACCACGTAGTGGTTGTCATTATTCCCAAAATCGCAAAAAGGGAAATCAGCTCTAAGGGCAGATTGTCCACCCGTTCTGCAGTCGGATTATCATACACTGAAAGAATAATGCCTCATAGATCTACAGAATCCATTAATTTCATTACGGGAATGAAATTTTACAAATTTACTAAAGCCATTTTATTAACACTGCAAAATTTAAAAATTCACTTCATTATCATATTATTTTTCCTTTAATTGTTAATTTAAATAAACAAAATTTACGTTGTAGAAGAAACCAGTAAAATGGAAAAAATGCTAAAAAAAAAAACAAAATAATAAAAATTCATGCTTTGCAACAGGAACAGAAAAAAACAAAATATATTCCATAGCAACTCAACACGCAGATTGAAAAAATTGCTGAAATAAAGAACCATGGGTAAATGCTGTTTTCTTAAATCTTAGACAATTTATAGACCAAGTCTAAGTCCATTTATATACAAAACGTCTCCAGACCAAATGTTTAAAATCCAAATAGTAGAGAAGGTCATCAAATCACTTTTTTACTTAAAATACAATTAGCTTGATTATGATTTTTATTATATCAATCAATTAATTCATTAAACTCTCTTAAGGTCTATTAAGAGTTAAATGCAAAAGAATACAATTTGAGTGATCGGAAGGACAGTTAAGCGTGCAAAAAGTTTTGATAATAAAGTCCATTCTAATGTATTTGAAGAAATAATTTAAAACAAAAAATTTTAAATACTTCCGATTTAATTTTGATTGCAAAGATAAAAACAAAATCGTGAAGACAATTAAGAAAAAAATGTTGACGCAAAAGTTTAAAAAAGTTACCGGTCTAGAAACCTCAATTTTTTTTTCTCAAAAAGATGAAAACGAAGAAAAGAGCAAAGTGCAGATTTATAAAGATACGAGGGACGTTACAACATTAGGTCTTTCGACTTAGATCTACGCTTTCGTGTGAGAAGATATTTTCGTGGACTGCAGCAACAGCACAGATTACACACAGATATGTAAAAAGTGACGTGTGCAAAAGACCTAACTCAGTTGCGAGGGCAGCTTTCGAAGAAAGAGACAAAAAGCGTTTTTTTGATAGTGAAGTGGCAATGTGTAAAAACAGGCCGATACCACCAACACAAATTCCGTGATCAAAACAAAAATAACAAAACACAAACCACGTTTAACAAAAGCATTAATTCCACAAACGTTTTATTTTGTGCAAAAAATGTATTTAGTAATATTGTTTTGTTTTATAATGTTATTTACTTACTTAAATATTATTTAATAGTGTTGCGGTAAACTTAAAAGTTAATTTTTACAACAGTTTTGCAAATAAATCTCAACTAAATAAATTTGTGTTCATTTTATTGCGGCATAAAAGATGATTCAAAGAGAAATGAAAAAAGGGCAGCTTTCTAAGAAAGTGACAAAAAATCTTCCGTCTCGTGACATATCTGTGTGTAATCTGTGGCAACAGGCTACTTTCAGCCAGTATAATCTCTCGGAATGAGTTGAAAGCTGCTTTAACAGGCGGTGTAGGAGATTTTGTTACATTTTGATCAATAAGGAAGTGTCATTCGTAAACATTTCGTTACGATTTTAGGCGAAGTAAAATATTTTTTGCAATTGATGTATAAACAACATTTTATGGAATAATTTGGGTTGGGGTCTATATGACCGATACTTAAAGTCCCGAATTCAAAATCCCGGATTCCAAAATCCCAAAGTCCAAAAATTCCGAGTTTTAAAATCCCGAATTGTCAACTAAAGTTTCTCTGCACAGGCGGCCTTCGGTCGGGCGCTAGGAATTTCTCCTCTATGATTTAACTGTTGTTTCAACGTTTTATTAGAGAAGAAAGAATCAAATACAATGCGAGCAACGCTCATTTTAAAAGTACAAAGCCTACTATGCTAAACGAATATTAAGTTTAAGAGTAATGCGAAAAATGTGCAGAGTTGTATTTTAGGGAAATACTCCAACACGCCCCCTCAAATCTGCATATCTTTCGATATAAAATCATACATAAAATTATATATATACTGACAAACAATTCATTTCAATCCTAAACATTCCACAAATTTACGTGTTTTGCTTTAGATAAATTCTTAGTAAATATGTCTGATGTCATACCATTTGTTGAGATATAACGAATTTCAATCTGGTTGGATCTGACGACCTCCCGTACATGTTGATACTTAACATCTATGTGTTTACATCTTCCATGTAGAACAGGATTCTTTGCTAAATGTTGAGCTCCAAGATTGTCGCCATAAATTATCATTGAACTGTCATCAGGATAACATTTTATTTCAGTTAATAGTCGCTTTAAATATACTGCTTCTTTCGCAGCTGTTGACAAAGCCACAAACTCAGCTTCTGTGCTACTGAGTGCTATGTTCGATTGTTTCTTACTTTCCCAGCTGAATGCGCAACCCGCTAGGAAGAATGAAAAACCAGTATACGATTTTCTATCCTCTGAGCAACTGGCCCAATCTGCATCGACAAAACCTTCTGGAAGCTTACCAGTTTTGGAATATTGTAACTTCAAATCTTTTGTAGCAGACAAGTAACGTAGTACATGTTTCACAGCTTGTTCATGTTCACTATGCGGATCCTGATTCCTCTGAGCAAGTTTACAAACGGAATGCAGAATATTCGGTCTAGTACTTATTGCCAAATACATTAATGTTCCAACTATGGATTGGTACCAATTTTGGTCTACACGTTCACATTTATCGTTCTTACAGGAAATTTGAAAACCTGGGTCAAGTGGAGTAGAGGCTGGTCTACAGTTCTCCATTTGATATTGCCGTAGGAGATTAGTAATATACTGTTTGTGACCCACACCAATCTTACCAGTACCTCCATTACGATCAATTTCCTTACCAAGGAAATGCTTCACTGGTCCGTTATCTACCACCTTGAATCTTCTAGAAATCAATTCTTTTATTGCATTTACGTCTTCAATATCCGAACAGGCAATTAGTATGTCATCGACATATACCGCAATTAGGTTGAATTTACCATCTTGGTGCATGCTGTATAAGCAGGGTTCACTTTCGCAAGGCTTAAAACCAATATCACGGATTGCACGATCTAATGTCGTATTCCAGGCTCGACCAGACTGTTTAAGTCCATAGATAGCCTTTTTTAAACGTAAAACTTGATTTGGGTTATTTTCATCCACAAATCCGTCGGGTTGTCTCATATACACCTCCTCCTTCAACTCACTATTCAAATATGCAGTTGAAACATCAACATAATGTAAGTAAAGTTCCCTTTCAGCGGCTAATGCAAACATCATACGTATGGTCGAATAACGAACGACTGGTGAAAACGTCTCACTGTAGTTAACACCAAACTCCTGACTACACCCCTTAGCAACTAGGCGAGCCTTAAAGCGTTCAATATTGCCCATTTCATCCTTCTTAAGGTTGAATACCCATTTACCAATTGCCTTTTTACCATTGGGTAGATCAACTAATGACCACGTTTCGTTTCGTTTCAGGGCAGAATATTCAATTTTCATTGCATTTTTCCACTTACCAGACTGATCGCCACTAATTGCATCCTGGAATGATTGTGGTATAGGAACACCATCATCGCCATCTGTAAAGTGGAGTGTGTTATAAACCTTCTTTGGTCTACCACGACTTCTGGCTTTACTACCACTGGGCTGTGGATCATCATCTTCAAGTTGAGTACTTTGTGTAACATCACCTTCGGATTCAAAACCATGAAAACCATATTCAGAGCTAGATTCATACTGTGCATCATCATCATTCTGAAGTTCGATTGCAGTTTCCCCATTGGAGTTTAATACAACACAGGTTGTGTGTTACTTTAATCTATTACAAAAAACGACACAGTCGTATACGACAACGACAATCACAATAAGGCTGTTTATTTTTGATCTCGCACGACATAGTTTGTACACGTACACGTCACGCGCGCTCACGAACTAATATTTTTAATTACGAAATTTCATGCACGAAGTCACGTTCACGCAAACAAATACAAATAAAATTAGTTTTTAAATGTTTTAAAACAAGATACATCATACATCTTTTAATATTTTTCCTGCATTACTATCAAACTGTTAACACCCCTTTCAGACTCGGTAAGTTACTTGCGAAAGTCTCTTGCCCAACTCTTGGTTTGTAGATGTTAGCGGAAAGGTCAGGTTAAGGAAAAATGAATTTAGTACATAGTTTGTTGTACTCGGCAAGTAGCTTCCGCAACTACCTTGCCGAGTCCAAAGGGGGTCTTAATATTTATAAGCAAAATACTAGACGAACGTAAGTGCAAAATAGCAAATTTTAATTCGGATATTTCCTTAACTACAAGAGATAAAAGATGCATGTTCATAGAACTTGCCCAGAACATTTCATTGATAAAAATAATTTTAAAATCGGAAAAAAATTAAGAATTTGGCATCGTTTTTAGTTTTTGTAATACTTGACGTACCCTAATTTGGGAACATATGGCTGCCCTCTTGATAGCTCTTTGGACCCAAAATCCAAAATTTAAACTAAAATACAATGCCTTATTTGCCAATCGAACTAACCGTTTGGAAAATAAAGAATTATTTCAATTTTCAAATTTCCAAAACCTCCCACTGTTTGAATGAAGTTGGTTCGCATACTGAACGTTACAATTTTTTAAAGCGAATTTTCCCAAAAACCGATAGTCATAAGAAAAAATTATGAATAAAAATTCCCCGGGGTTTGTTC
This sequence comes from Pollenia amentaria, assembly GCA_943735925.1. Taxonomy (NCBI): domain Eukaryota; kingdom Metazoa; phylum Arthropoda; class Insecta; order Diptera; family Polleniidae; genus Pollenia; species Pollenia amentaria. Next base: position 171,162,539 of record OX031010.1, on the reverse strand, counting down.
CATTTTCCCATTTTTACAATAGAACTTAAATAGATGTTGGGAATTATTTCTTTTTCATCAGCAACTTTATTATATTCATTTTTTTTTTTTTTTTTTTTTTTAAAAATTTTTTTTTAACTCATAGAATAAATTCGAAAGATAAAAAATGTTGAATATAATAAAACTTAAATGAAAAATGGGAGAAGGGAAAAAACTCCCGGGGAATTTTTATTTATAATTGGGCTGATATTCTTTTAGAAGAAAATTTCCGGAGTTTTAAAGTTCAGGAAACAGAAAAAATTATTAGTAGTTTTTTATCAATAAAAAAAAATTTTTTAAAAGTATTTCATTTAATTTATGTGATAATTGAATCAATTCTTTTTTTAAGTTAAAGAAAAATTAAAAATATTATGATTTGATTAACATTTTTTAATTAACATGTTTTCAAATAAATTTATAATTAAAATATTAATTAAATATTAAAAAACCTTAATTGAATTTTTCGTTTAGAATAAAATAATATAAACTTGTAGAATTGTTGTTGTGAATTGTCAAAACCAGAGCTACATATATTTAATTAAATCAAGAAACAGGTTGTTTGAAACGGCAAACACAGAAAAGTGTTTTATCAATTAAATAAAAAATGGTTTAAAAAGCATTTAAATTTAATTAATGGGATAATTGAATCAATTATTTTTTTAGTTGAAAGAAAATCAAAAATTTAATTTTGATTTAATTAACATTTTAGTTGTTTTGAAATAAATTTTCAATTAAAATTTTAATTAAATAACAAAAAATCTTAATTGACTTTTTTCGTTTAAAATAAAATAATTTTAACATGTAGAATTGTTGTTGGGAATTGTCAATATTTATTTAAATAAATTAACACATTGTTTGAAATGGCAAAGTTTTTTGATCACTTTTTTAATTAAAATTAATAATATCCTTTATTGAAAAATTTTTTTTTCAAAATTTTAAAATGTTTAGTAATCAATACAATCATTTTGCTAATAGGTGTAAAATCAACAAATTGTTTGATTGTTATTATGAATTTGGTATAAATTTGGTGATTGGAGAAAATTAATAATTTTTTCTGTGAAGTTTTTTGATAAAATATAAAAAAATTTATTAAAAAAAAAAAAATATTCACAATTTTTAGTAATCAAAATAATAATTTTGGTAATAGGTGCAAAATCAACAACTTGTTTGCTTGATTCTATGAATTTGGTATGAATTTGTTGATTACAGACAATTTTAAATTTTTTTATGTGGATTCTGAAATTCGGGATTTTGACATTTCAGGATTTTGAAATTCGGGAATTCGATAATATCCCATTCCATTTTTCATTATTATCTTGTTAGTGTAAAAGTGTTCTTTAAAAGTGGTCTTTATATGGGGCATATATTTGATTATCAGGGACCGGATTTTTATGCAAATGCATATTTGTTGTCGTCAGTCTGAAATCCACATTAACTAAATATCTTTGCGAATCAAGAAATTTGCAGTAAAATGGCATCGATTTGTTAGTGCATATTTTTGCATATTTTGCTTTAAATGCATAATTTTGCATATTTTGCTTTAAATGCATATTTATGTTGCATATTTTGAAAAAAAGTGTTCTATTTGCTTTAATGACTTTTTTATATTTTATAATGTATGCCTTAAAGTATGCGATGTAATTTTTTTAATATATTTTATTCACTGTTTTGCTGGGATGTATTAAAAAGTACATTTTTCAGAAACTAATTTAAAATTAACAATATATTTGCAACCTAGATTAAAAAATATGAAATTGTACAATTTATACAACTATAAAGAAGTAAGACAAAAAAGAAAATAAGCAAAACAGTCGCATATTTTATTTTTTCCTAACGACAAAACAATTCTTCGAAAAGAACATTGGTTTTGACAAAAAAAAAAGAACATTATTTTGTGTATTTTTTTAACAGTAGTTAATCTAAATGTAAGTATGTATATTAAATCTTAAATGCATATTTGTTGAATTAAATAAATACATAGTTTAACTACTTCTTTCAGAGGAAATGCCGAAAGCCAAAAGATCCAGCAGCAATATTTTGCATAAATACGCTGTATTTAAAACAGACGGAAAGATTCTTTTTTGCAATGTGTGCCTTAAAGGAGTTGCTTTTGAGAGAAAATCCAAGTGGATCAACATTTAAAAAGTCAGAAACACAAAAGCATAGTTGACAAAAATGCAGAAAAGTTATCTCAACCTCTAACCATGAAAGTAAATTAAATCAGTTTAACATGGATCTATGTCAAGCTTTTATTTGTGCGGATATTCCACTCTTTAAACTTAATAATCCAGAACTAAAAAAATTTTTCAAAAAATATATAAATGAGAGCATTCCCGATGAATCGACTCTTCGAAAATATTATGTTGATAAGTTATACACTGCGCAACAAAGTAAAATAAAAGCTAAAATAAACTCAAATTTCCTGTGGATTTCTATTGATGAAACGACAGACATCGAAGGGCGTTACGTTGCCAATGTTATTGCAGGAATTTTGGATGAGGACGAAGAGAAAAGCAAACAAAAATTCTTTACGGTTGAGTTGGAAAAAGCAAACCACGAAACAATTGCTCGTGTTTTTAATGACTCTATAGCGTTATTAGGTGAAAATTTCAATAAAAACCAAATACTGCTGTATGTGACTGATGCTGCGCCATATATGGTTAAGTCTGGAAAGGTTTAAAAGTATTTTATCCAAAAATGATTCATGTTACATGTTTAGCCCATGCGATGCACCGTGTTGCAGAAGAGATAAGAGACAACTTCAATGATATTGATTTCTTATGGAAAAAAAATATTTTGTAAGGCACCTTCGCGTGTTGCCATATATAAAGAGAAGTATCCCGATTTATGTCTTCCTCCACAGCCTATAACAACCAGATGGGGAACGTGGTTAGGAGCAGTTATGTATTATGCTAAAAACTTTTACCAATTCAAGGATGTAGTGGAAGGATTCAACGATGCAGTCTCAATAAAACGAATTAAAAAAATGTTAAATTTACCAAATATAAAAGCTGAAATAGTGTTTGTGTCTTCAAATTATGGTTTTATCTCTGAAACTATTGTAAAACTAGAGGAATCTAATCCATTGAGTAAGCAAATTAAATTAATTGATGATGCAATAAACAAAATCTATGCTGTGGAGGGTAACTTTAGTGAAAGTATTCGTATCAAACTTGATAAAGTTTTAAAAAAAATGAAGGATTGAAAAAAATAAAACAAATTGCAGATATAATTAAATTAAATTTGAACGAAAACAAAGAAGTGGAAAATGAATATTCCACAAAGGAACTATCAGCATTTAAGCATGCACCGATCACTTCTGTCGACGTTGAACGATAATTTTCCATGTTTAAAAGCTTTTTAAGGCCAAACAGACTCAACTTTACTTTTGAAAACATTAAAAAAATTTTGTGTATCTATATTAACAAAATTTTTTCTTATTCTTAATTAATTTTATATGTACTTAGATTCAATTATATATGTAACTAACAACTGGCTTAATTTAAGTGATTGTTTTACCTTTATTTTAACTCTGTACTTTTGTGTTTTACTTTAGTTTAACTTGTGCTTTTAAGTTTATTGTAACTTACTAAAGTTTATGAGACTGAATTGTTACTTTTTGTTTTTTTTATTCGTTATTTTGATGTTTTTTTATCATTAATAAATGTTATAAAAAAAAATTTTAATGCATATTTTTTAAATTTTTAGCGCATATTTTTCTATTTTTAGTACATGTTTTATGCGCATAAAACGAGATTTTAACTGCATAAAAGTCCGGTCCCTATTGATTATAGATCGATCTCTTTAAAATCTAGTTTCGGGACAATATTCGTATAGATTTTATACCTTCAAAATAAAATAACGTTATTTCAAGTCAAAGTAATACGTTACGATTTTGCATGGTTCCTCGGAATTGATCTAAACTAAAATTTGCAAGAAACACGATAAACACAATTTCTTCAATGGGACCTCCAACCCTCGTTGTTTATATAAATTTTAAAAATCAACAACCCGGATATATTATTTAATTGAAAAATATTGGAAAAAACGAAAAACAAAATTATAAATACTGTTAAAAAGATTTTAAGCAAAAAAAAAAACAAAAATTGCAATTTAGCATTTAACAATCGTAGTACAATAACCTTTTTTATAAAACAAATATTGTTTAAATTGTTTATTTTTTTTCTTCTATAATTATGTTAAAACTTGCAAAACAAAAAATACATTTAAAATGCAAAAAACAAATAAAATAAAACTAGTCGTAACCATTTTGTAGGTTATTAAACGCCCACTCAGCATAAATGTCAATCATATCAGCACCATCAACACAACCAACGCCGCGCCGCGTTGCACGCTGCCAAAAAAAATAATCTCTATTCCAACACTTAAGTGCTTGTCACTTATTTGGCGTGTTGTTGTTGCTGTCGGTGGTGGTTATGGTGTTGCAGTCGTTGCTAGCTGTCATGTTGTTGATAATGATCATCGACACAATTATTTACATTTTGAATATTTTTTTCGCAAAAATAATCCGCCACTAGTGCGGATTGTGTGACTTGTCTGATCAGTATTCAGCTCACATGATATCCATCCATCCATCGTCACATCATCATCATCATCATTAGCATGATCACATATTCATATAAAGTTCATTAACATTTACCGTTATAACGATCGTACCCTACCAGCTGATTATAACAGTTAAACTTTTGATAATGAATTAAATGCAACAAAAAATAAATACAAAACCAACAACAACAACAACAACAACAACAACTACAAAAAATAGTGATGTTCTGCTGTTTAATGTTTTGCTTTTATATTTTATAAATTTTTGATTGAAAATGGAAAAATATGCGATTAACGGTTTTTGTTGAAATCCGTTTTGGTCTGTTAATTTAAAGAAAACTTGTCAAAAAATGTCACGTGTTGTTTGGCAACTCTGTGTGTGGTATTTTAATTAAACATATGGAAGAAAAGTGTTGCCAGATGGAATTTATGTAAATTAAAAGCTTAAAACTCTGTTGTTGGTAGCAGTTGTGAAGCGATTTGCCCCCGATTTGGTGATTTTTTTAATATTTATTTAAGGGCAGATTTGGGTGAGGACGATTTAGGAGGTGTTTGCAATGTGTAAGAAAATTGATGTGTGTGAAGATTAATTCAAAAGTTAAATTCATTTTTTAAAAATATCGCATGCGATAAAAAATATTTTAAGAAAATATCGCAAGCGATAAAAAAAATATTATAAAGAAAATGCAAGTATTTATACGAAATTTTAAGGTTTTTATGAAATATAAATCGTTTTTATCGATTTTTTTTAATTAATCTTTGAATTAGTCTATTAATATTAAAATTTATGATTTTTGAAAAAATATGAGTAAGACTGAAATTCTTTTCAATGAGTTCCGTGGTGGATATGGCCACTGTGTCCAAACCCTTCCATCTCAAGGAATCAAACCTATTAGAAAATGAAGCCTATGGATAAGGCTACCATAAACTATAAACACTATATCCAAATTGTATTTGTGAAAATTTTTATACATATTTGAAAATTTGACTTAGAGTGATATTCTCATGAAAGTGCTCTGTGAGGGATATGGCCACCTGTTGATTACTAAAAATTTTAATATTTTGAAAAAAAAATTTCAATAAATGATATTTTTAATTAAAAAAGTGATCAAAAAACTTCTATTCTACATGTTTAAATTATTTTATTTTAAACGAAAGTCAATTAAGATTTTTTGCTATTTGATTAAAATTTTAATTGAAAATTTTTTTCAAAACAACTAAAATGTTAATTAAATCAAAATTAAATTTTAAATTTTTCTTTTAACAAAAAATAATTGATTCAATTATGACATTAATTAAATTTAAATGCTTTTTAAACCATTTTTTTAATTGATAAAACACTTTTTTCTGTATATCAGTAGTGCGATTCTGTAAAATTTTTTAACAATAGTTGTCATTGTTAAAAAATTTAACAACCAAATTAACGATTTTGCCCTTCTGTAACATTTCAAACATTTGTAAAGTCAGCTGTTTGTATTATTTTTCAGTGTTGTTTATTTATTGTTTAATATCGAAAATAAAAATTAGTTTAAAGAAAAAATATAAGTGGAAAATGGACATTGAATATTTTGCATTTAATTTTTCAGTTTAAATGTTCTACTTCCCTTCTTTAAAAAAAAATAAATAAAATCTGTTTAGTTTTAATAATTTGATTGGTTTTTTTTTTATTCCTCTTTGTGCTTTTCGTTATTTTAATTATAGCAACATTTGTTATTGTTAAAAGTTACAGGAGGCTAATTATGGCAGTCGTAATCGAACACTTTTTCGATTCGAAAGCAATTTTGTTTCAGATTCTTTCAGACAATTCTGAACGAATCGGAACTATTTTTACTGAGTTGTAAAAACTCAAATAATTGCTTTACAACACTGAAGAGTTCATTTAAATTCGTTCAGCATCAACTGAAATCATTATAAATAAAATTGCTTCCGAATCGAAGAAGTATTCAATCACGACTGCTAGAATTAGCCCCCGGTTTTGAGCACTCGATACTCTTGAGCAACCGAAATTGAGCTGTTTATATGAAAGGCGAGGGGTCTCTTAATATATATCACAGCTACTGGACCATATGCAATCTGTATTCCAAATTATCAAAAAGAGAAAAAGTACCAAAAGTACTATTTTTTAACGTCTTTAAAGTACGCCATATTTTATTCTGGGCCATATACTATTAGACCCCTTTCAGACAGGCAAAGTTTACTTTGACAAAGTCTGTTGAATTCTCTTTTAAACTTTGTTTGGTGCTCAGACACACAAAGTTTAATTTGACAAATTTTTGTTTTCTCTTGTTTGAATATAATATATAAGCAGCGTTGCCAGAATGATGATTTTATTGTATTTTGGATTATTTTTTTTAACAAAAATATGATTAAAGATTTTTATCTCAAATGATGATTTTTTATTTTTAGAAATTCTGATTTTTACTTTAATTTTGTTTATAGAAAATACACGATTATTTAAACAGTCAATTTTTAAAGAAGTTTTGCATCAGCTTGATGTGTGTTGGTGCTGCACACTTTTGTACCCAGTATCTAGAATACACAAAATTGCATCATTATTTCTGGACATAAAAATATTAAAAAAGGCATATTATAACATATTTCCAATGTGCGAAAGAATTCCTTCTTTCGAACATTACATTTAAAACAAAAACAAATTCTAAAAACTTTGTTTTTGTTTTAAATCAGGCTGATGAAATATTTGAAAGCAAACATCAAATATTTCATTATCGTAGTCTGAACACAAAATATTTTTGAGTATCAAATAAAATAACAGCTGATTTTGAGCAAATAAAAGTATTTGCCGGCAAACAAATATTTGTCCAATGTGAACATAGTGTGAACACAAAAAATCAAATATTTTAGTAATTTATTTTATAAAGCTTTTTGTAATAGCTCTATTCCTTAAAATTTTTTAGAAATGACTTTATACACTACCAGACTATTATATTGTATTTTCTTGTTACATTTTTACCTTAGCTTTCCGTTGGATAGCAATGAAGTATATTTATGTACAGAAAAATTTACAATTATTACAACGGAAAGCTAAGGTAAAAATGTAACAAGAAAATACAATATAATAGTCTGGTAGTGTATAAAGTCATTTCTAAAAAATTTTAAGGAATAGAGCTATTACAAAAAGCTTTATAAAATACATAACTGAAATTTAACTCATAGAATAAATTCGAAAAATGAAAAATGTTGAATATAATAAAAGTTGCTTATGAAAAATAAATAATTCCCAATATCTATTTGTTAAAATAGTTGAGTTAAATACATTCAATTTATAAAGTATCACTATCCAGTGTGACACAAAGAATGCTGACGAAGGCCGTAGCGGGCCGGAAAATGCATTACATTCTGCTGGTGTCTAATAATTGTAAATTTTTCTGTACATAAATATACTTCATTGCTATCCAACGGAAAGCTAAGGTAAAAATGTAACAAGAAAATACAATATAATAGTCTGGTAGTGTATAAAGTCATTTCTAAAAAATTTTAAGGAATAGAGCTATTACAAAAAGCTTTATAAAATAAATTACTAAAATATTTGATTTTTTGTGTTCACACTATGTTCACATTGGACAAATATTTGTTTGCCGGCAAATACTTTTATTTGCTCAAAATCAGCTGTTTTTTTATTTGATACTCAAAAATATTTTGTATTCAGACTACGTTAATGAAATATTTGATGTTTCCTTTCAAATATTTCATCAGTCTGAACGTACCTTTAGAATATTGATAAAAAAAATATTTGTGAAAAGAAAAAATGTATTTTTATAAAGTTTCATATACTGACGAATTATGTTTTTATGTATTTCAATTTAAATAATAAGAAGTATGTTTTTATAAAAAATAATAATATTCTTACTATTTTGCCCTTGTTTTAAAATATTTAAATTAAGAAAAAAAAATATGATTTTCCTCTTCAAAATATGATTTCTTTCGCAATATGATAATTTTTATTCCAAAGATTCTGGTAACGCTGTATAAAAATATAAAGTTGCAGCCAACTTCAGGTATAATCTACGAACGAAAAACAAAACGACTTTGCGAGTACGGCAAAGTATGTACTCCCCCGCTATACTCTTTTCCCTTCTCTTCTATAAAGTCAAGACTTTGCAAAGTAAACTTTGCTTGTCTGAAAGGGGTCTTACTCTGCCAAATTGACCAAAAAGAGAAAAAGCACCAAAGGTAAAAGAGTACCATAATTACAAGCTATTGTTGTCATGGGACTCTGTCTTGCTGGACTAATAGATTACTGCCGCATCTGTGATGACGAGAGCGAGGAGGAGAACGTTGAACGCCCTCCTTGTCACTGCCCTGCACTTTCGTGAAGACGCCGATATGATATGCGCCACCTTTGACGGATTGTACGATCAACGCAGGAGTACTGGAAGGTATTTTCAACATCGTTAGATGTTCAAGTTGGTTCTACATCTTCATTTGGTCTAAGAGTGTCAGATAGAAACTGACTGCCATTTTTACCTAACCTAAGAAAAATTTAAGTTGGTCGGATAAGCTAGTATTAGGAAAGGAATAAAGAGCGCAACCCAAATAGTAACTCACGCCAATTTTAAATTTATGGCAAAGTATATTCTTTTTAAAAAAAACAAGTGATTTTATAACCTATATGATTCTAATACTATAATCCATTAGATATTATATCTTGTTGTAATTTGTGATAAATAAATAATAAAATAAATGATTTTAAAGAGATAAGCTTTTAAGAGATGGTAAAATAAATATCGCGATATTTTCTAGCCGATTACCACTGAAATAACATTTTCAAATTAAGATTATTATAAAAAACTGTTTACCACTTGTAGTCTAGGGTTAAAAATTATTAAGCAGGGACCGAATATAACAGTTATTTTGAAATTTTAAAACAAACGAACTGATTCAAGTATGCCATATTGATCCTTATGAAATTTTCTACGAAAAAATATTATGATTTTTAAATTTTGATTTAAATTTATTCGCTCAAAAATTACTTATATTTTTTTATTTATATTTTTTGGACAAAAATAACAGTTATTTTTTTTTTTTGTTTTATTTTTTTTGAACACATATAACAGTTATTTTATGATTTTTATTTTTTTGAACAAAATAACAATTATTTTTTGATTTTTATTTTTTCGAGCAAAAATAAAAATTATTCTTTACAGAAATGTACGTGTTATAATTATTGAGTTGTCTTTAAATATTTATTTAAATGTGTGATCATCATTGGGATATCTTATAAATATTTAAAGTCAACTAACTAATTATAACACTTACATTTCTTTAAAGAATAACTTTTATTTTTGCTCGAAGATATAAAAATCAAAAAATAACTGTTATTTTTGATAGAAAAAATAAAAATCAAAAAATAACTGTAATTTTTGTTCAAAAAATTAAAATAAAAAAATAACTATTATCATCTAAATTTTATGAAAAAAGGAATGACTGTTACGGTCCCTGTTATTAAGGAATGTTTGCAAATACCTAAATGTCTACTGAGCTTAAATCTATCTTTACTTCCGGTTTTAAGTTCATCTCGTTATCAAAATATTGCACGTTTTGAAATTAAACTGATTTCTTAGTTTGCAAAACTTAAAAAAAAAACTTTGCCCTTGTTTGAAACCTAAAGCTTTGTTCGGGTGTTTTTTATATAGTAAAACCTGAAAGTGTGTATCATTTTGGACCATGTTAAATATTCAATTGCTTTCGTCGTTTGTAACTTATAAGCAGGGATGTAAATTTTTGCAAACTAACGGTCAATGAACTGCAGCTTCCGATTTTCACTCTTTAGACACATAGACTGATTAGAATCTATCAAGCATTATTTGAATTTTGCATATTTGCTGTCACCGTTGTACGAAGCTATAAGTAACTAATTAATTCTTATCAGAATAATAATAAAAAAAATATATCAATGAATTTAAAACTGGCACACACACACTCAATTATCAGTTAGAGTCCCAAGCAAATGTGTAATCCTAAGTTAATCATTAATTATCTAGGGTTCCTAGCAAAGTGCTTAACTTTTTAAAATGTATTTCAAGATATTTTGAAGAATCTCAAAATCCCCTAGAAAAATATGAACAAAAATTAACTCTCAAAAACCATTATCTTGACCAGGACTTTTTGTTTAAATCTAGGATGATGCGAGCAACGAACGCCAAGATTTAACAACAATGCCAGGAACTTTACACTTTTACACAACATGTTTCCACAAAACAATCGTAACTTATGTATATTTTATAAATCGTAAAGATCTTTTTTTTTCAGGGAATGGAATAGTCCGGGAAATCGGGAGGAAACCCTATCATAGAATTTTTATAAAAAAAAATTATTAATAAAATATATGAAATGTCATAATAAATTTTCTTTAAGATGACTTAATACATCAAATAGAACAAGATAAAGATGCAGAGAAAAAACATTTTTCAATATGGTCGCCTTAAACAAAACCGCCACAAAAGAATGCAATTTTGTAACCGGCAACCATATTATGATTAAAAAGTCCTTCATCAAGATGTCATATTATGGTTGCCTCTAAACATGTTATGGTCAAATATGCCTTAGGAAATTTTTCCTTGAAATATTCTGTACAACCAGACTGGAAACACTGACATCTAACCGCCGCACAGTGTTGCTATTTTTGAAATAGCGGCCAAATGTCTTTATTTTATTTTGCCGCCAAATTTTAAATAATCATATTATAGTTAACGCCTAAGAACCTCAGAAGCCAAAAATTCAGATCTATACGATTTAATATGCACCTTTTTATTATCTGACTTATGGCCGTATTTCCTACAAAGAGACATCTGGTCGTGTTCGTACCTAACAGTTATCTTTACCTAGCAGGTAACACTATTTTGGTAGTTTCTACGTTGATTTGGCCTACGTGAATTACCTATCGAATAACGATGGTGTAAAATACACTACACTTTAATCCGTAGGTAAGAAATACGTTTTAAAATTCGTTACACCATAGATATCTATACACAGCTAGACATCTATTTCTAGAAATTACGGGCATGAAAAGTATTATAACTATTTATTTTCAAAAGGAATTTTGTTTTCGTTAAAGTGGTTTCATCGCTTTAATTTCAATGTAGACATATGTTTCCACCACTTTTAAAATCGCTTTTATATTCTTTTTAAGATTGTGTTAAATTTTACATAAATATTTCCTAAAAAAAAACATAGTACCATTTTAAAGTACGTACTCTCTCCTTTATTAACATGCTCATTTCGTTTTGTTTTTTTTTTTTTTTTTGCTCGCTTGGAGCTTGATCAATTTTTCTGGCTCAATTCCGCTGATGTAAATATATAAAATGAAAAAAATTTTCTATATTTTAACATGTGCGGGGTTGCATAATTTCGTTGCTGGCAACACATCTTCAGTTCAGTTGCCATCCGTAATCGACCAATAAGCATTGAAGCTTGGCAACCCTTTCCGTTCACAGACAACGCCATCTTTGTCCCAATTTACATTATATGAATTTTGTCATTGCGATTCTAACTTTATAGGGGAGAGGAGAGAGGAGAAATTAAATGGGGTAAACAAGCGAGTGTACTCTTCGATTCGTTTTGTGCATACATTCGTAGTGTCAACATATATGTATGTGCACACAACTAGTTGTAACGACAAAATTCGTACAATGTAAACAAAGGACCTACTCCAAAGAAGAAATGACAATAATCATAACGACAAAAATCGTATAATATAAATGGGCACAACAGGAAATCATCCTCATTTCGAAATCTTTATTTCTATCATTATTGACTCGAACGACGCTTAACTGGGAGCCACAGGATAGCCGAAAAAAAGAAAGACCTGCTTATACTTGGAGGTGACTGATTGAACCTGACTTCTGGCTGGACTGGCAGAAGGTCGCAAATGGCGTATAATAAAAAGCTTTAGCATTTGATAAACAAACTTTTAACTTGTATGTCGAGGCCATATGATCCACCTAGAACTACGGGAAATTAACCCATTCCCAGCCATTGTACTCGCTTGAGTACAGAAAAAAAGCGACATTTAAATACGCAAAAATTTTACTAGAAGTGAAATCAGGCAACATGTCCTTTGAATTTTTATTTAACATATTGTTTTTAAATAAAAAAAAAACAAAGTTTTAAAAAAATGTACCGTTACTGTGTATTTGGTAGGGAAGGGCAAATTGAAAAAATATATCGATATATATCGTACCGATATTTTTTAAGAGTATCGATATTTATTAAAGAAAAATATCGATATATCGATGTATCGAACGTATTAAGGTGAAATTATTACCAATTTAAAAACTTAATATACCTATGTATGTCAATACATATTTACATACATATGTACAAACATATTACATGTAATTCCATTTAAACTTTTTATTGTTTCTTTTAATTTCAAATTTACTGACTGTCCCTCGATTCCGAACGAAACTTTCATTCGCTTAACTTTTATTTAAAACAATAACCAATTTTAAAATGTAGTTTTTAAGGTAAATAATGGAACGAAGTTTTCGTTTGAAATCGAGTGCCCAGCAGTTAATTCTACAATAAAAAAAAAATTTAAAAAAAAGTAAAGAATACAAAAAATTTTTTATTTATTCGCCATATGAAATTAATTGGGATTATATAATGCCGGATTATATACTGCCGGCAAACGAAACTTGTGACACATACTATGCAAGTAAACTGTGCAATATTTTATTTTTAATATATAAGAACATGCTAAAATAAAAAATAAAAAAAAACAAAATAGGTATCTTTTTTTATTATTAACACTCCAACTTTCATGAGTCTATTGCTGCTAATACGCCATAATTACGGCAATTCTTTGCATAATTCTAAGAACCCTTTCCAGAACATTTTTTCTTTTAAAAAAAAAACCAAAAACAATTCGAAATACTACAAAAACGTGTGCAGTTAAAAAGTAAGAATTTGTGAGGACGAAATGCACTTTAAGGCACTAAAAACTCTTAAGTAGTTCTAGCATCTCTTCAAACTACAACATTCCGGCGGAATCAACGGTATGGGAAAAATTTCTACCAGTTTTATTTATTAAAACACCAAGAACTAAAAAAACTAAATTAAAGAAATCAAATAATGTCATGGAAGGTCTTAAATTGAAGTCGACGAATTGACAAATATTTCACACAAAAAGCATGTTCATTTTACTATTCGTTTCTATAATGCTGAAACAAAATAATTTGAAATAGATAATCCTGGCTAAGAGGATTTGTTTGCAACTTTTTAAAAATATGGTTGATTTATATAGACATGCTTAACCACCAACAAATTAAAACTCATTCAAAATTAATTTGGGAGAATATTTTAAATAATAACTTTATTAAATTCCTATAATTTATTTGCTTTTGTAAAATGTTTGTCTAGATCAAATATCATTCAACAGTTTCTAAATTACATTAAACAAATATCTTTTTACAAACAAAGCTTAGCAAATCAATAAAAAATTGTTGAAACCTAAGTTAAAGTTTGATCAATTTACTGGTCCCACTTTTTTTGGATTTTATCGTCAAATATTTGTTAGGTCTGATCTAACTCATATCTACATACATATGTAATTTGTTGGCTCCTTACCTTTGCAAATTGTTTTGTTTTTATTGCAATTAACGTTGTATTACAAAAACTTATTTGATTTTTGTGTTTTTATGTATTCGAATTAAAACCGGTTAACCGGTTATTTAAAAAATGCTTAACCGCAAACCGGGTTTTTTTAAATAACAACTATTCGTAATATTCGAAAACCGGTTATTGAAAAAAGTCGAATAATCGATCTCCCTAGTTAATAATAATAATTACCACTAATTTTCTTATAAAATGCTGAATAAAACTGTTGCAAAATTGGTCCTCCCAATCAATACCTTTTTACCGAAATCCCATTTAAAATTGCTCAAATTTCTATAGGTTTTGAATTTCTATAATTTCACGCTTTTTACCTTATTTATTTTCAAATTAAGAAAAATTTTAAGTAGCTCAGCAATTTTTGCAAAACTGAACATTAATGGAATAAGTACTTCTTCTATGAGCTTCAACATTTAAATACAAAACTTTTTTATTTCACTTAAAATATTTGAGAATCTTTTTATTTAACTAATAATTTTTATGAATTTGTTCAAAGAAAAAAAAAATCGTCTTATAACGAAAAAAAAACCACAACAACTATAAAAAAGATTCCACCGAAAAGGTGATAAAAAATAAATAACAAACCAGATTTATTAGAAAACGAGAAGACCTTTTGTAGCTCTGAAACCACCATCAGCAAAAAAAAATCAATTCCAAAGCACAATCTATTGTGTTCTACATATTTGAGGCAAAAAAAAAAAAAAAATAATCTCGAAATTTTTAACAATTTAAATTTAAAAGCCAAATGTAACAACTAAAATAAAAAATAAATAAAAATCATAATAATGAAAAGAATTAAAGTAATTCAATACGTTGTTTTTGTAAGAGTATTCATTCTGAACATCTTGAAAGATCAGAAAAGCCGACATTATTTTCAACATCATCGTCATGATCATCGTCATGATTATCATTAAACATTTTTTATGGTTGTAATTCAAACTTTTAACTATTTTGAAACATCAACCAAACAAACAATGATGATGATGATGATGATGGCCTGCTTCAAATTTGAACATTTAGAATACATATTTGAATTTTGTAACTGTAAGTACTTCAACATGTTAATGTGGCAACATTATAAATACATTTTCAATAATACACCTTCTTAAAGTTCTTTTTTGGATTCTTTTTAATTTTTTTGTTTATTTTTTTTTTTAAATCTAAATTTAAGTTATTTGTTTATTAAACAAAAACAAAAAATATCAATAATCAATTGTATTTATTGTTGTAGCTGTTTGTCTGATTAAAAAAAAATAATCATGTTTGATTTGGTATTTAAGATTAGAGACTAAAGAATGAAGAATTAAGAAGAAAAAAATTAGACTTAAAACACTTTAAGACGCCAACTCACCTTAAAAATGCTTAAGGGTATTGACGATTTATGGGGGAAAAAAATAACAACAGCTTAAAAAATCTAATTTAGCGTCATTATTTCAAAAATTCAAGTGATACTTCTGACATTTCAACGGAAAAGAGTTTAATAAATTGCATAAAATATAATAATGAAATTAAATGTATTCAAGGGAAACAGGTTGGGTGTCTTAGCTTAGTCTCGACACACTTGGTAAAGAACTGAAATAAATTATATGCAACTTCCTTTACCCTGCCTTTACACATGCAAGTAATTACTTGCAAGTAGTGTATATTTATTATCAACGAAAATGTCGAAGAATAGCCGAAAGTCTTGCAAGTAGCTTGAGTGTTTACACAGTCAGTTGTAAGTTTATTTTTCAAATGTTCTCGAAGCGAAAACATCTTATGAAAAAAGCATCATTTTTGGGTTAAAAAAACCTTATCATGTTAATGTTATCACGAAATTTATTTAATAATATTAAATATAAATAATTTAATTATTTCTTTATTTTCTTTTTGGTCCATCTTGATGAAAAAATGATGTTTATTTTTAAAATATGTGAATCCAGTATTGCCGTAGTTACCGATATCATAACATTTTTGAGAAAATATTTTGATTAACAATTTTTTTTAAATACTTTCAATTTATGTTTTAAAATACCATGAAGATGTGTTGCTTTGTAGTAGTGTTTTTTTTATTTTGTTTTTATTATTTTTTAAAACACACAGTCAATCAACTATAAACATAATTGATACCAAAGGCATCCACGGTAACACTGTTTCTTTATTTGTCATTTTACTTGCAGCAAGTGTCAAAAATTTACTTGCAAGCAAATTCCCTTGCAAGTTGGGCTGCAAGTACGAAAAATGTGATGGTGTTAGTAAAAATGTGTGAGTGTATTGAGTTTTTCGAACTTTCACTTGCATGTGTAAACATCGGGTTAGTCGTCTCGTGCAGAGTTGCAATTTTTGTTGCTGCAATTTTTAAAAACTCAGCTTTGCAATTGAATTAGTATCTAGACTATGATTTTATAGTTTTGCAATTTTTGTATTTTTATCTTGTCTTTCCTAATCTCTCTTTTATATTTTATATATAAAAACAAATACACCTGCAGCCAACTTAAAGTTAAAAAGTGTGAGAATAACAAAGCAAAACGGAATGGCAGAGTACATGAAACTGCATAGCCCTCTCCAACCTCTCAAATTTCACACCAATAAACTTAAAAATTGCAACAACTAAAATTGCAAGTCTGGACGATGACTAAGCAATATCAGTTAACCCTTTTAAAGATAATCAGCATTTTTTAAAAAACTGATTTAAACCCATTTATAAACATATGAAATTGCAATAAATTCACAGAGTTACTCTGAATTAATCTACTAAACTGTAAAACAATAATAAATTTTATTATTAAAATATTAAAATTTAATGTAATGGGTGTCCAAATTTAAGGTATCAACGGTCAATGGAAATCTCTGCAGGGAGATGATCCGAAGCTTTTTATGGAGGAAAATGATTTTGACGTAGGGAATATGTGGACTTGCCACGCATCAAGAGAAACAATGGACCTTTGGAAAGAAAAGTTTAAAAATCGCCTAAATTCTCGTAGAGGAGGAGTGTATTGCCCACCAAGATCGTGCGATTTGACATCTTTAGATTATTTTTTGTGTGGCTATGTTAAAGCTCATGTCTATACACACATGCCCGCTTCAATTGACGTATTGGAAGACAACATTGAAGCATTTATTCATGAGATACCGGCCGAAATGTTGGAAAGAGTATGCCAAAACTGGACTAAGCGGATGGACCATTTGAGGCGCAGTCACGGTCAACATTTGCATGAAATAATCTTCAAACATTAAATTATATGGACCGTACTACCGATTCAAATAAAGATTTCATGCATTTTTCTGAATTTTATGTGTTTTTTTTTAAACTTTCCTCTTAAAAAATCACCCATTATAACATTTTTTTAAGTGTTGTCTAGTAATAAGAGAAATAAAAATAAAAATACAAATTATCTTCTTTGCTCTTTTCATTAGCGTGAGAGCATTCGCACATGTGCGGTGTTTTGGCGGTATCTGGTCTTAACGCACACGCTAAACCCACATTCATAAGATTCTTTATGCCTTTTTGTAAACTAATCAACATTTTTGTTAAATTAAGTCAAGAAAATATAGGCCCTCGTCATATTCCCTATAAAATGGCGTGCTTTATTCAAAAGGCTTGGGAAAAGAACTTCTAGAATATCTCCCATATAAATCGCAATTTATTTCGTTCCAACATCGACCAGTTCATATTGGAAAGCCCTGTTTAAACTAGAACAATTTTTCACTTACCAAATAATTGATATTAATAATGGTTTTTTTAAATTTGTTACCCACCTGAAATAAAAAAGAGAAATTTTAATTATTAAGTGGTCGTTAGAATAAGAAAAAGCAATTGGTTCTTAAACAATACGTTGTGCCTATAGATGTAAGTTAACCTAGAGCTTTTAAATAGCTTGGATTGTAAAAACATTGTAATGCTTTAAAATTCTATTTTGTCATTTCACTCGGAAGCTGTGAGCATGAGTCTCAAGGGAACAACTCTACATTTATTTCTAGGAGCTTTAAAATGCAGCCAATTTAATCTTTTGGCTTAAAACTGTTAATTTGCTAAAATAAATAACGTCTGGCAAGTGTCAAATTTGGTAGACTCCGGCTCTTTAAAGGTTTTGAAATGGATCTTGAGTGGGGTTTATTTAGAAATCAATTGATGACGGTGATTAAAAAACAAAGCGCTTCGAGGAAGATCTTAAAAATGTCGGCAAATGGGTTCATTTCTGCCCTTAGCTAGCGGGAGAAGTTGGGAGTGCCCTCTATGCTGTTGCTATCAAAATTGACTGATGAGAGTTTTTTTCCGGGCAATTAAAGACAGGTATTTACGGAATGGGATTTCTAGTCTTATCAAACTGCAATGGGTTACATTTTACCACAATATAACCAATTTTACGGTTTAAGACGTACTAGAGTGTGTTCCGACAGTGCATTTTATATGAGGCCTATGTCAAGTTATGACTAGATCTTTAGAGTCTTATGAAACTATATTGTACCAAATTGCACCACAAAATCATTATTCGTTACGGTTTTAGTTTCGTTATTTCCGATAGTGCTACACAGAAAAAAAAACTTTCGGTATAAATTTAGGCCCTAATCATATAAAACGCAGCGCAACGCCCAAGAATAACATTGAAAGCACAAATAATGTCATAAATATTTTGTAATTTTGTTGTTGCTTTCTACAGAAATTCACATTGCGTTTTAAAATTTCAAACGCTGAATAGCTTGGGGCGTTGAAAATTTTAGAACTTCACATGAATTTCGGTTGAAAGCAACAACAAAATTGCAAAATATTTATGACATTGTTTGTGCTTTCAATGTTATTCTTTGGTGTTGCGCTACGTTTAACATGACTAGGGCCTAAGTTTTTTATACTTACGTTAAATACGAGTCGTACTCAAAAATTCAAGCACGAATAACACTAAAACGTACTGAAAACAATCATAAATGGGATAACTTTCGAAAATCAATCCCGGAATATCTTAAAATAAGTATAAAATTCTTAAACCAAGTACAAAAACGATTTCACTTTTTGTTGGTATTGCCACTCTGAGAGTAAAATTACAAAGTAAGCGTTTTAATCTCATATAACTTATCAAAATTTGTTGTAGCCACTACAACAACACCACACAAGTAGTTAAAAAACGATTTGATTGTTGTGTGTAGAACAGAAACAACAGAAAAAGAAGAAAACACATTATTTACATCAGTGATGCAAAATGTGGCACAATTGGGCCATTTGTGGTACTCTTGAATGTTTGATGGCCCTGTGGTACTTTCTAAACTATTTTGGCCCTTTCAGCTCAAAATTCAACTAACTAGTATTTACCGTTCAGTACATTTTCCAATGTAATTTTCTCACTGTTTCAAACATGAATTTTATTTACAACAATGTTTTGCTTATTAAAAAAATTCATAATTTTATTGGCAAACATATCTTGTCTTAAATAAAAATTCTTTTTTGTAAGTATGTATGTATATCAAGTTAATACCAAAAATCACTGTAGTAGACTGTCCATTATCTTCAGTCGTTCTTTTCTCCTATTCGACCATAGGACCTCAACCGTGCAACTGTATTTCAATATTTTATTCGCTTTATTGTGATTTGCAGGACGCTGCTCCTCATCAATAGCTCTCCTACAGATTTTCTTCAAGGGCGCGACGGAGCGTCCTCTACCTATAGGGTTCCAAGTAAGCGCAAAATTGAGCAATATATTTGATGGTTCTTCTAATATATGGACAATCCATCGCCATTTTCGACGTTTTATTTTATTGCACTAGTTTTGATTTGTTTTTTTACCACAAGTCAGCATCATTGATTCTATTTGGCCACAATATAAGCAGGATATTTCCGGAAAAAAATTTTGGCCCTGTCAAAGGTATTTTGGCCCTTTTAAATCGTAATTTTGGCCCAAAAATTAAAAACTCAAAATGCATCACTGATTTACATGTTTAAAAAGTAAAATCGAAAGCAAGAGTTCTCATTTAGTTTATATTTTTAGTTAAATATGTACATTAAGTTTTTAAAGTAAAAACCATATCGGGCATGATGATGGTGTCTTATAATTGGAATTCTGTAAGGTGTAGGACGGGTAAGTGAATTCATCATAATAAAATTATCCGTCTAATTTGACTTTTGCTTTATTTCAAGTGCGAATTCGAGATTAAATCAACTTTTTAATCAGTGTGGCCATTTTAGCAGCTAAATTTAGCATTAAACATTTATATTTAGCTGCAAAATTTTCATTTAGCATTTTTGGAAAATGTTTTTAGCTTTTTTAGCATTATTTGTTTTAAAAATCTGGACCAGTGTGACCAGATCTTAAAAATTTTTACAGCTAAATTTGTCATTAGACATGGCCAAAAAATGCTAAAAATGGTTCTCAAAAATGCTAAAAATAATGCTAAATTTTATTAACGATTGTTAAAAAATTATTACCAGTAACTTTATTCGTAACTATATACATTTTAGTGACTTTTTTTTTAACAAAAGTTTAATAAACGGTTATATTTAAACAAGAGGGTAGATTTTGGTAAATCATCAGATACAAATAAATATGTATGTAGCAGAGATAGTTGAAATTAAATTTAGGGGACCCACAAACCTCGATACATGAAAAATTTTAGCGGTTTTATTTCCATGCTATACAATTTTTTTAGATAATTTTATTTATTATATGTAGTTGAAAGTTATAGAGAAGTTGATGTTTTAAAATTATTATTTTTTCAGCAGTTTAGAGCAAAAATGTTTTCAAACACTAAGGGTATGTATGTTCAGACCTAACAAATATTTGACGAAAAAATCCAAAAAAAAGCATGACCAGTAATTTGATCAAACTTTGGCTTTATTTTTAATAATTTCTATTGATTTACTAAACTTAATTTGTAAGAAGATATTTGATTAATTTAATTTAAGGACTGTTAAATGATGACTGACCTAGCCAAACGTTTTGCAAAAACAAATAATTGTTTAATAAAACTAGGGGTTACGTGTAGGACGTCGAATATTTAATAGGTGTGAACAAAGCTTTACACTATAGAATTTTTAACTAAATACCAAGTAAAATATCTTTGTACTATGATGAGGGCATTTCTAATATTCCATAAATATTTATTTTTGTTTTTAACAAGACAGGTAAGATGATTCTTAACATAAGAATCGTCCATTTTTATATGAAATTTCATTTTGGGTACAACTATTTTTAGCCAAAATTTATTATAATTTATAAAAATTTATTTTTATAAATTTTGACTAAAAATATTTGTACCCAAAATGAAATTTCATATAAAAATGGATAATTCTTATGTTAAAAATCATGTTACCTGTCTTTTAAAAAAAAAAAATAAAAAATTCAGGGAATATAAGAAATGCCCTTATCATGTCGATTGTAAATGTTATATGTCCTTTGATATTACGACATTACAGTACATGGAAATTTCCCTTTGTATTTAGATAAAATTCAATGGTGTAATTGTTCGCTCTTAACTGCTGAAAAAAATAATTATTTTAAAGCTTCAACTTTTCTTAAACTATTAAAAATAAAATGATCTAATAAAATTTTGTATACCATGGAAATAAATCGTTTAAATTTTGCATATATCAGGTTTGCAGCCCCCCTAATTGTATCATATGATTTACCAAAATCTAGCCACTTGTTTAAATATAACCATTTTTTTACCATTTCGTTACAAAATTAGTCACAGAAATGTATTTAGTTTCGAATAAAATTTCATACTGGTAATAAATTTTTAACAAAAATCTTTAAAAAAAATTGTAGCATTATTTTAGCATTGATTTTTTTTTGATTGATTTTTCTTTTGAGTGTATATTAATTTTATTTTTTTTAAATTAATTTTTTTTCGGAACTTTAGAAACGTATACCTACAGCCTTTTATAGTTTATAAAATTAGGGCGGAAATCGATCCTTTAACCCCCACACTTACTACCGACTAGTCTACCGGGTCACCTATTAGCACTGCTGAAAAAGAAAATCAGTTCTAAAAGCTCCTATAGAACACAACCCCTTCTAAATTTATATTCCTAACAAATTTCAAGTTTAATACGCCTTCCAGCAAGGTTGAAAACCGATATCGTTATCAAAACTGATAACCCTTAAATATCGTTTAAAATTAAATACCGGTATTGATATCGATGCTGAAATAACCAATTCTATAAAACCGATATCAAATATCGTTTCAGTTGCCATTCTTACTTTTCATTCATTGACCCCAGTGTTTAAAAATGCTTGACTATTTTTAATGTTTTTGTAATTGCTTAACTTAACTTAAGAAAAAGAACACAGTAAAAGCAAAAAGCAAAAGCAAACGCAGAAAAAGTGAGAGTAAATAATTTATTTATTCTCACCATGTTTATGTTCTCAGCTTAAGAAGCCAGCCAAGCAACCACTTGAAAAAAAAAAATTGCTGTTGCTGTAAGTAATAAGTTTTTGTTTATTTTTTTTTTTGCTTTGGCTTAACTGTAAATTGATGTGCTTAAATCAAAGACTATAGATTTATAAAGATGTTGCACTTAGTACATTTGGAATTGACAAAAATGTTGTGCTTCTTAATGATGAGGGGGGGAAGTAACAAGGAAAGCAAAAACTTCGTGCTCACATTTAGAAAACTGGAGAGAGCAAAAAACCACATGCATTAATACATGCATACACATGTTTTTTGTTTTTGTCAACCAACGTGTGTGTGCGTATGTTTTTTTCGTTAAAACCGGTTTTCATGCTCACATTCAGAAAACTGAAGAGAGCAAAAAATTACATACATACATGCATCAATACATACATACATACACATGTTTTCTGTTTTTGCAAACCAACGTGTGTGTGTATGTTTTTTTCGTTAAAACAGGTTTTTGGTATTTTTATTTTTTAAGTGATTTTGTTTTGTTCGCAAGCAATTTATGTGCAAATAACCTACGTAAGAACAAATGCGACCGATTGCTTAATTGGTAGGGTAAGAATATGTGTTTTATTGTTGTAAAAATGAAATTATAACGATTCGAACCGAATTATTATTAAAATTTTTAGACAATTCAACTATGTAGGTATGTTCTTATAATATGTGTATGTATGTATCAAACGAACTTATTATAAAACAAGTGCGTTTTCTTAGGACGTGTGTGAGGCGATAGAAAAGAGCGAATGCAAGTAAAATGTTGACACTTCTGAAATTAATAAAATTTCAATAGCCCTGGGGGCTAGTAGAAATTTTAAAACAACCAACAAAATTTCTGACAAGCAGCAAATCGCAAATTGTAATTGAAAAAGTCAAATAAAAACGTTTAAAAAATTTTGTGAATTGAAAACAAATATATAAAATAAAATGCATAGAGCCACCTGCAAAAAAATTTTATTTTCCTAATTTGTTCATTATTTTATACAGTACTTTTCGTTTATAGTCATTTCCATTGTTAGTCACATTAGCGATATAGTCCATTTAATCTTTATTTTTGCCGCTATAATGAAGATTAATAGAAAATATTTACGTTATAGTCCATACAAAAGTAAAGCAAATTACTAACGTTTTAGTCACATAAGCCTAAGTTTTTTGTTTGTTTCTGAAGTTTCAAACCATATCAAAGAATCAAGAAATTAATCGTAATAATGTACACTATCAATGGATATTGAGAATAAATAATGAAAGGCTCCATTCAAAATTAACAAAACTTAAAGAAAAACAAAATCATCTTTTGGATATTCAATATGATGATGATTTCATTAAAAACATTTCTGGTTATGAGCTCCCAAAAGAAATGTTAATTTTACTAAGTATGGGGCCAAAATTCATATTGCCAATTGAAGAAGTGCCTTTACTGGATTTGATAGCTGACATTGAATATATTATAACACGTTTCAGTAATGAACATATTAGGAGAGCAATGCGAGCCAACCTTACTTATTTAATTACTAAGCATTTAAATCAAATTAAACCACTTAATCGCATTCAAAAATTCCTTATTAAAGCAGCAAAAACCACAGCAAAATTTCTTAAGAAACACCCAGATATTTATGTATCAAATAGTGATAAAGGTAACATTACAATTATTGCTAGGAAATCAGAATACCAACAAAAGATGGATGAATTTTTAAACAACACGGAGATTTTGGAAGAATTAAGAGCTGATCCAACTTCATCATTGGAATTAAAACATAATAAATTAATTAAACGTTTATATGATAGTGATAATATAAGTAACCAATTTATTACGGTAAGGCAAAAACATTTTTTAACAAATTACACATCAATTCCACCAAGAATATATGGTCAAATAAAAATACATAAGGAAGATAGACCAATTAGGCCAATTATATCTACTATAAAATCAGTAGCATATAATTTATCACGTTTTTTGGCAATTATTTTGAGAAAATCTTTCAAACCTAAATATTCGGTTATGAATTCAAAAGAATTTGTTAAGAACATTATAAAAATTAAAATTCCAGAAGATTATACGTTGGTATCATTTGATGTTGTAAATTGCTTTACAAACATTTCAACGAAAATTGCTTTGAAAATTATCGCAAGAGATTTTAACCAACATATTAGTAAAAATACTAATATTCCAAAAGAATTGTTTTTGGATTTACTTAATTTTTGTCTTAATGAATGCAATTATTTCTGCTATGAGGGAAGGATACTACGTATGAAAAATGGACTTTTAATGGGTTCTAGCTTGGCGCCAATTTTGGTAGAAAGAGTACTTCAGGATGTTGTTGATCAGACATTGTTAAATCTTGATTTTTCTTGTTTATTTTGGTATTCATATGTTGATGATCATATAACAGCAATTCCAAATAATAAGATACATAATGTATTAAATAAATTAAATGAATATGATGATAAAATAAAGTTTACGGTAGAAACTGAACAAAATAATCAGTTAAACTACCTTGATATTACTATTCACCGTAAAAATAATGGAAACATCATAACAAATTGGTACCATAAATTAATTGCATCAAATCGCATTTTAAATTACTATTCAGCTAATCCATTACATATGAAACTGAACACGGTTAAAAATTTCATAAGAAAAGTATTTACTTTATCACATAAAGTTTTTTGGACAAGAAATTTAGTAAGAATTAAAAATATTCTTTCTAAAAATAACTATCCATATAAAGTTATTTATTGTTTAATTAACTCAGTTCAACAACAAAAGCGTAAACATAATAATAATAATTTAAATACAACAGGAATTAGTTACGAGTATTTGTCCACTAATGAGGATAATATACTAACTGATAATGAAACATCACCATCTCTAGTTAATTTTGCATCAATGACGTATGTTCCAGTTTTAACTGAAAATTTATCTAAAGCATGTAAATATTTCACGCCAAATGTAAAACTTGCTATGAAGCCATCAATAAAAGATAATAATAAAAAAAATTTCAAAAATCTAAAATATAAACTTAAAACTGGACAAAAATCTGATGTGGTATATAAAATAAACTGTAAGAATTGTAATGTGGTTTATATAGGAGAAACTACTCAAAAATTAATTAAAAGATTAAAACAACATGAAAATGATTGTAAAAGTTTGAAGGAAAAAAATAATTTATCAGCACTAGCTAAACATGCTAGATCAAACAAGCATGAGTTTGATTTTAATAATGCAACAATTCTGAAACAAGAAAGAAATAAATTTAAACTACAAGTTCATGAAGTTAATCAAATTGTAAAGTTTGAGCAACATGCATGTAATTATAAGAGTGATAAAAAAGATTATGTTAATACATATTGTAATTTAATAACTCTTTCAAAAAAGTAAATTATATATATATATAGTAGTATAGAAGGTTGTATTTGATTTAAATGTAATTATTGAAAATTTTATGAAGTTTTAGATTTTATTTTATTAATGTAATAAACATTTTTTCAATCATATAAATTAGGTAAGATTTTTAAAATTGTTTAATTTTTATAAATTTATGTATATAATAAGAATTATCATTGTATATAATATAGATCCTGAAGATGAACTGTTAGTTCGAAATATATAGATCAAGAGAGAAAAAAAAATACAATGATGTGTTTTATTTATAAGGATTAAGAAGAGGCAATACAAAAGCAAAATGAAATAATATAATTGATCCAGCAATACAATAATAAAAAATTTTTAAAGATAATATTTTTTATATTCCTACAATTGTTTAAATTTAGACAATAACAGCATTTGAACTTCGGTGCAAATCGATATAGTTTCATCTGTACAACAATAAAACACATATTATTGCCCTACAATTAAAAATCGGTCACATTTGCTTTCACATAGGTTGTTTGCATATACATAATTGCATGAAAACAAAAATTCTTATTTTTACTTAAATGTGTCTTCAACAAAAAAAAAACTTCTTATAGTTTGTTTTTACTTTTTTATTTGCCATGTACATACATACACACACGCGTGTATACACACATATGCGCTGAAAGATGAGAAATAAAAGTTCTCTGAGAGTAATAAGTTCTCTGAGAATCAAAGTGGCAGTAGTCGTACTGCCGTTCAATAAATTTAGCACTGGCCGTACAATGTATGGCAGTGGGATATCTTTATATATTTATAGTCTTTGCTTAAATTCAGCGAGTATTAACTTCTTTGCTGTTTTTGACTTCATTGCTGTTGCTTGCTGTTGCAGGCGTTAGTTTCATAGAATATATACATAATTACATAACACAAAATAAACAAATTAGTTTAAAAAAACGTGTAGTTTCATTTACGTATGTATGTACCTATGTATTTATTAAAAAAAAAACGCAAAATACCAAAAAAATTCAATTTGACCCCCTTTCTCATCCGGTTAAATATATTTATCAAACACTCCTTAATTTTTTTTTAGAAATAGAACTCTGCCCAAACTTAGTAGAAAGTATTCTAATTTAGATCCTGTTAAAGAACAAGTGTTAAACTTGTTTCGAAAATAAAATCAAGTCTTGTGGGTTCATAATAAAGTATGTCAAACAAGTTTAGATTTAGATTGTTCATTTAACTATAACGGAACTTTAAGCGAAAGTATTGAAAACAAAATAAACTTTTTAATTGGTTTCAGAAATTCTTGTTTTTTTTTTTTCTTTAACCATTTAAAGTACTACTCGAACCACAAACCAATCGACAACAACTGCAACAGTAAAGTTTTGGTATGCAAAAATGTTTAATTATTACCAACATGTTGCATTTTTCATCTAAATGCAAATTTATTTTTTATTTTTAACTAACTAGTAGTACTATTTAATTACCATGATAAAAAAAATGCTCATGTTAAAACTTAAAAGGCCATTTGAATAAATTGGCTGAAATTAACACGAACGACATGGCGGCTGTGGCACAAGTGTGCCTCTGCAATTTGCAAGAACTTTTTTTTTTACCAACAACGCTTGTAGTCGTCATCAGTTTGATCAAAAAAATTAATAGAAAAAAAAAAATTTTGGAAGTAGCTGTTGCCATTAGAGATAAATTAGCTGGAACTAATCTATAAGTTACCATATCGTATCGATTTTTATTTCCAAGATTCTTTTTTTTTTCTTTTTTTAATGAGACAACTTTTTGTTGGCAAGTTTTTTTTTTCTTCTTTTATACGCTATTAAGTTAGTAAGTGTAAAGTTAGTTATTAAATTATATTAATTATAAATTATGACACAAGTTAAGTTTATATTTTTTCTCTTTTTTTCGAATATTTAAAATATACAATAAAAAAAAAAAAAAAAAAAAAAAAAAAAAAAAAAAAATTTAAACATTTTAAAAATGACCAGCAACAAACAGAACAGCCTTGAATAAAATGTGCGACATGTTAAAAACGTTGAGTTTATAATCCAACTGTCAATGCGTTAAATATCATGAGAAGTTGGTGGAGTTTAGCGGGACCAATTATAAATTCCTTTTAATTGGAATGCCATTTAAAGTTGTTATTACTTAGTTGGTTAATGTAAAATTTATTTAAATACAGAGTGAAATTAGCTGAAAGGTTGAAGTTGTGAAGAAAAGCTGGTGTCTGAACTAAAATTGTCTCAAAACTAAAATATGCAAAGACATGTTCAAAGCGATTTGAATCTAAAATGTGTTGAAATGGTTGATTTTTTTTAAAAAATCTTAAGATTTTAATGGCCAGTTTTTTACTTCGTATTTAAATTAGGGAAGTAACGATACGCCTTTTTGCCGATACGATACCGATACTCAAGAAGAAATATCGCCGATACCGATACGAATATTAAATTTTAATTCAAGGAAAAATTAACAAAACTTAAGTAGAATAATTTCTTTATTATACAAAATTACAGTGTAAGAGATTATTATTATTTAAAATTGATTTAAATTAGATTTGAAAAACCAGGAAAGGAATTTAAATGCATGCTTAAGCTAATTAATTTTTTAACAAAAAAAAAACAGTGTAATAGATTATTAGTAGTGGTTGCGATTTCCATGCAAATGCATGTTTTTTATCGATAGTGGATATGCATATTTTTGCATATTTAGGTTTTAAACGCATATTTTAACAGTTTTGAGGGATTTTTTTTTTAATATCCATATCAGTGATGGAACATTTAAAAGTTAAGATGGTTTTGACCACCAAGCCAAACAGTACTTTATACAACATGTTGGTACTTTTTATAAAACTATTAAAATATTACTAAAAAAAATATACTCAAAAAACATAAAAATTTTATAAATTAAAAAAAAAATATAAAAATTTTAATATAAATATATAAAATTTTGGTAAACAAACACACAGAAGAAAATCAACGTAAAATCGTCGAAAACGAGGTTGATTTTACATTTTTCGTTTACAATACTCGTAACTTGCCAGCAATAATTTTTTTTTTTTTTTTAAATAACTTCAATTAATATTAATTTACCATTCCAGTAAAGTGAGAATTAAAGTTGTTTTAAGTTAAGCCAACTTGAATTTAATGTAGAATCTGTTTAATTTGAGTGGGAAATAACAATGAGAAGAAGCTTCAGAAACAACAAATGTTTTTGTTTTAGAATGATTGCAAACACTTACCCCCTGAACTTGAGAGAGAGAGAGAGAGAATATTATTATTTATATTACAGTTGCACTTTGTTGTTTTGCCCGATTAAAAGACACCAGCAGAAAAGGCCCGATATGCTTTCGTCATCATTCTACTTCGAGAATACGGGAATTTTTTTTAAAAAAGAATACGGGAATTTTTCTTCTTTTTTAAAATTATTTTCAATATAAAAATAAAAAAATCATGTATTTCTTCTTGAAGTGTTGTTTTCACACATAACACAGGATTTTATGGATTCAATATTGAACAATGTTATTTTAACATTATTCATTTAAAATTAATATGAAACAAGACAAATATAAAAAAAAACGTACTTTAGCCGAAATTGACTATTGCGCCTTGTTGATTTGACATTGTTATTTTTTCTGTGTGCTTATATGAACATGTACTTTCTAGAATTGTATAAATCTTAACCCATTGGAAGCAGCCTCCATGTTTTGCAAAGTTTCAAAGCATCTTTTTATTTTCGTTCTTCATTCCCGAACAAAAAGTTTTTGACATATTTTCTAGTGGTGTTCAAAATATGTTTGTTAACTATTGGTGAATAAAAATAGTAAATACATACTATATTATACTGTTATCAAAACCATGTAGTTGAAACGCATTTTAAATGACAACGCATTTTAGATGCAACAAAAAATATGAACGAAAAAGAACAATAAATCGTATGTGTATCCTGTATGTTATTGGCCCGTAGAATATTTTGTCAATGTTTAAAAAAAAGTCCCCCTGGATTTCTTTACAAGAAAGCATACAAAAAAAAATAGTACTTAAACTGACTGTGGTATTTATGAAAAGAAAAAGTACTGAAAATAGTACCATAGTACTGAATTTTCCATCACTGATCCATATTATAAAAAAATTTTAAAAAAAATTTACTGCCTGTTCAACGATTTCGAACGTTAACGTTCGCATAGAAAATAATATTTAAAACAAAAACAAATTGTAAAATTTTGTTGCTGTTTTAAATGTTATTTTCTATGCGAACGTTAACGTTCGAAATCGTTGAACAGGCAGTTAAGGTACACAAAAAAACTTTCCAAAAAAAATTTTTAACTAATAATTAAATTCTTTTGGAGCTTTGCAATATTTTTTATTTTAAACCGATGCAGCAACTTACATCGTTCAGGCTGCCAATGGGTTTAAAATATTTTATCCAAAACTGTTACATTTTACTTGCTTAGCGCATGGGTTATACCGCGTTGCAGAACATTTAAAAGCCAATTCGATAATATTGCAATTTTTAATGAACCAGTAGTAACCGCAGCCAGTAGTAGCAAAATGGGGTCCTGGATAGATGCTTCAGAATTCTATTCAAAAAACTTCAAGTAATTTAAGAATGTTAGAAGAGCTAGTTGATGTCGATGATTGTGCAATTAAAAAAGTAAAAGAAATTAAATTTAGATAACAGCAGAAGTCACTTAGCATTTGTATTTTCCAATAACGGATATATTGGTGAAACAATAACTAAGTTATTAGGAGGGATTTAGCTCACTTTATGCCCAAGTCAAATAAACTGTTATTGCAGAAAGTAAAATTAACAATGTGGAAGGAAGAATAGCCCGAAAAATTAAAAAAAAAATCCAAGCGTTTTGCAAAAAAAAAAAAAAAAAAATTAAGGATTTAAAAAAATTAAATTAATTTCAAAAATTTTTGATCTGATCTGGAATCAAAGTGGGATCTGAAAATAAATTTCTCCAAAATGCATTGGCATTCTTCAAGTTATTATAAGACAAGATTTTCCTTTTATTAAACAGTACTTATTTATTTAAACTAGAGTTTGCTAAAAACCGTAAAAATGTGAAACCGCGGTTTCGGTTTTAAAATGATTAAAACCGGTCGGTTTTAAAATGATTAAAACCGGTCGGTTTCGGTTCGGTTTTTCTTACACATCTTGCATATTGATATATTTGACTGGTGCTCTGATAATTTGAAATGTTTCCAAACTCCATATTCTAGTTTAGACATTTCTGAATTAAAATTAGTACAATAAAATAAGTAAAAAAAGGTTTAATATGCATATGCATGTTTTTTGTCAATAGTCTAAGAACGATGTCGACCAACTATCTTTCCTAATCATTAGGTTAGGTTAGGTTCAATGGGAAGCCGATACAACGGCTCACTTGGGTCCCAGTAGCGGTTGTCATACCCTTAGCCAGTGACAAGATTCAGACAGTATTCACCAGACCATTCCCAAAAAGTCACTGCAGCCTCGAACCAACCCGACTCCCTGCAGAACATAGGGATCGATTTTAGTTCCATATTAGACATATCGTCCAGACATGATAATTCTGGTCTCCCAACATTCCTAAACCTTATATTCCCGAGACCGGGGCATTGGCAGAGAAAATTATATACCGTCTCCTCATCATGACAACTACTACAGTAGTCATTATATTCCCATGAGTCCCTATCACCCAGTGACCCGTAATGACCAATATCACCGTCCTTGCCTGGTTCCTACCATGACCAAGTAGCACCCGCGTTCTCGCTGCGTCACAGCCTGGCCATAAAGTCCTGGGGTCTAATCACCACATATGACATTAAGCAAAATTGGTAAAAAAAAATTTATTTTGGTATCATGACACTCGATATCGAAAAAAATGTATTGTAATATGAGATGATAGCATTCGATATCGAGTAGCCAAAGACATTGCATCTCTCGAGTTTTCATTCGTTATGTCAGTGTCTATCGCGTGCTTACTCGAAATAAAATGCGGTGATTAGACCCCTGGCCCTAAACATTAAATTTGCGATAAAATGGCATATATTTTTTTTGCATATTGTAACATGTTTTGTTGAAAATTAATTTTTTTTTTTTTTGCATATTTAGAAATTTTTGAGTGATTTTTTTTTTAATTACCATAGTATAAAAAAATTTATAAATACCCAAAATAAAATTCCAAAAAAATTTTATCACTATAATAGCCTATTTCTAATGTGCGAAAGAATTCTTTCTTTCGTATAACACATTGAAAACAAAAACAAATTTTTAGAATTTGTTTTTGTTTTCAATGTAGTTATTAGAACGAAAGAATTCTTTCGCACATCGGAAATGGGCTATAAATAAATTCTGTTGGGGCTTTGCTTAAAATACAAAATTGTTAAAGATTTCGACAAAAGATCCTTCTATTTTTAACCGATGCAGCACCATCTCGGTACTTTTTTGTAATTTTAAGAATTTGTTAACACCTTGCCATGGTTGTCGGCTGTAATGTATTCACCTTTTTATTGAGAAGTACGAGTGTTATGTATAATTTGCAATTTCTTTAAGCATAAATATATTTTTGAAGTAACACTCGTAGCTGAAACCCGAGGTTTTTTGTCGGTTTTCGGTTTCGGTTTTTAGGCATTAAAACCCGCGGTTTCGATTTCGGTTAAAGCCGAATAGCAATCCCTAATTTAAACAAACAAAAATTAGTTACTTTAGTTTTTTAAAGATATTTGAATAACAATATACTGAGATCATTTCGCAACTCCATTTGAAGCAACTCAGCAGTAAAAAATCGTCTATCAGATGTGACTAAACTCATTTGACAACTTCAGTATTACAGCTCCATGGTATTTAATTTTGAGTTAAATATTTAATTGCGCCAGTAACCAAACGGATCTGCGTCTCTAAAAAAATTAGAAGAGTTAAGGTATATCTACCCTTCTTATTTAGCTGAACCACATCGTAGGACGGACAGAGGATCATTCTTCTCCAAAACAAACGCTCTAACACAGGGTCTCCACCTGAGATAAGATATAAGATTTTTATATCAGCAAACGTCAAATACAATCGCAGACAGTATTATCTTACGTGTGGACTCTCAAATAGTGTTAGTATTAATATTAAAATAAATATTATGAGACAGTTGTTATAAGAAATCTTATAACAACTAAGAAATCTTATAACAATTATCTTATAAGATGAGCTGTCAAAAATACACACATATACACACATATAAAACAATAATAAGCCACCATTATTAAAATGTGAAATGTGTTAATGTAAATAGTGCCAATCTTGTGAAAAGTGTTAAAAAACAATATTTTAAACTAAAAAATCAAAAAACTAAGAAAAAAAAGAATAAAAAATAACAAAAACAATACAAGTTTACTGTACGAGAATCAGTCGATTTTATAATCTTATAAGATACGTGTTCCCCTTGTTTAATATTAAGATTAACATAAAGAAATTTGTTCTCGCATTCTGTCGACGTTCTCTCAGATATTATATCAGATATTATCTCAGGTGGAGTCCCTGTGTTAAGGCCAGTTCTTGTAGACTTTCCAGAACTTTTGCTAGGTGTAAGGGTGATCGTGTCTTCAACATTTTCGGCATGAAGAGTCATGTTGAGTAACCTTATAAGACGTTTTTGCGATCTATGTATTGTCTTTAAAATTTTCTAGCTTTGTATCAAAGATAGAGAATTGTAGATAAGCAACAGATTTCATCATTCTCTAAACAATCAAATCTTTCATTCAGAGCTAATGCTTCGTCAGTCGCCAATTTTTGGGAATCTGATCTTTTCTGAATCGCAGTTTATTCATTTATCGTATTTTCTAATAATTTTCGAGGATTGTTAACTATCGCAATAGTGTCAGAAAATGTAGCAGTGGCTATGCTTACGCTTTTTGTGGAATCTTTGAAGTAATCCAAATTTGAAGCAAAGGCCCCTATTATGAGTTGAATTCGACAAACGATTTTCGCTGGCTATCGAACATCGACAGTCGAATGTTATTTTGGTATTAAAGGGCTGCATGAATAACTTCATTCATGAACATACTGAAATGTTTATTCAATTAAGTTCGTATTCAAATAAAATTTAGACCACTAAACAAACTGTTGTTTTATTCATGCTACTAGCAAACACATTTCGTTTCATATGGCAAACACAAAGACTTTGTTTTACAGTTTTCACTCTGTCTCATTTTTTATATATATATTAGGGAGATCGATTATTCGACTTTTTTCAATAACCGGTTTTCGAATATTACGAATAGTTGCTATTTTAAAAACCCCGGTTTTCGGTTAAGCAATTTTTAAATAACCGGTTAACCGGTTTTAATTCGAATACTTAAAAACACAAAAATCAAATAAGTTTATAAATAAAACGTTAATTTGAATAAAAACAAAACAATTTGCAAAGGTAAGGAACCAACAAAATAGATATGACTTAGATCAGACCTAACAAATATTTTACGATAAAATCGAAGAAAAGCGGGACCAGTAAATTGATCAAATTTAAGCTAAATTGTCATTAATTTTTTATTGATTTACTAAACTTTATTTGTAAGAAGATATTTGTATAATGTAATTTAGAAACTGTTGAATGATATTTGATCTAGAGAAACGTTTTGCAAAAGCAAATAAATTATAGGAATTTTATAGAGTTATTATTTGAAATATTCTCACAAATTTATTTTGAATGAGTTTTAATTTGTTGCTGGTTAAGCATGTCTATATAAATCAACCATATTTTTCAAAAGTTGCAAACAAAATCTCTTAGCCAGGATTATATATTTTAAATTATTTTGTTTCAGCATTATAGAAACGAATAGTGAACTAAACATTCTTTTTGTGTAAAATATTTGTCAATTCGTAGACTACAATTTAAAACATTCCATGACATTGTTTGATTTCTTCAATTTTGTTTTTTAGTTCTTGGTGTTTTAATAAATAAAACTGATTCCGCCGTAATGTTGTAGTTTTCAGCATGAAGAGATGCTAGAACTACTTAAGAGTTTTTAGTGCCTTAACGGGCATATCGTCCTCGGCAACACAACGGGCTAATATTTTGCCCAATGATTAAGTTTTTGCAGCGTATTGTAGTAAAGAATTATTTGTCGTCTTCTTAGAACTACTTCGAACGGAGTTAAGTTTCATTTGGATCACATTAATGTCAAGCATGTATACTAATTAAAGGTGATTTATAAGTCGTGGCATGGAAGAACCTTTGTAACTTATCACTTTACGGCACTTCAGGCAACTATCTTTGTCTTTTTAATCGCGTTCGAAAAATATCTAGAGGGAACCTTTATATAAAAATATATTTAATATCTAGAGTACTCTCGCACAAATTGCTATTTACTTTTTAACTGAACACGTTTTTGTAGTATTTTGAATAGTTTTTGGTTTTTTTTCTACAAGAACACACGCTTTTATAAACGATTTGTATTTACAGTGTTCATAATGTTTTTTGACCTTTGTTACATTTTGGTTTGACATTTTTCATAAAAAGTTTAAGTTTGGCCAATATTCAATTAGAAAATACTTAAGTTACAGGTACATCTACAACAAGAGTAAGGAAAATGTATATAAATTACACATTACTCAAATAACCGGTTTATTATACCAAAATAACCGGTTTATTCGATATTCGAAAAATGGGCATTTTA
Source organism: Pollenia amentaria (assembly GCA_943735925.1). Taxonomy (NCBI): domain Eukaryota; kingdom Metazoa; phylum Arthropoda; class Insecta; order Diptera; family Polleniidae; genus Pollenia; species Pollenia amentaria. The sequence continues at coordinate 171,126,941 of OX031010.1, read as the reverse complement.
AAATAACCGACTTGGGCAAAGCTAAAATAACCGGTTAAAACCGGTCGAATAATAACCGTTCGATCTCCCTAATAAATACTCAATAGCAATGTTGCCACTTAGTAAATTTATGTAATTTTTTTTTTTTTCTTTTTTGTTACCTTTACAATAAAATATGTAATTTTTAATTAATCCTCTTATTTAAGCTTGAGGTTTTACATATTTCTTTTTTTATAAAAAATATTAAATTTATTTAATCCAATATTTCGGCACTCTGTTATTAAAATAGAAACGGAAATTAAAATTTGATTTAAACTGTAATAGATTAGGTTTAAATTGGAAAACATTTTTGTATTTAATTGAAAATATGACATTTTGTTAAATTTGTTAAATTTGTTAATTTTGTTAAATTTATTAAAAAATGTTAATTTTTTGTCAAATATTCAAGAAAAAATCCCTGAAGAAGGCACACAACGGAGTGCCGAAATATTGGATAATATAAATTTAATATTTTTTTATAAAAAAAAGAAATAAGACCTCAAGCTTAAATAAGAGGATTAATTAAAAATTGTTAAAGGTCGAATAAGAGTCAATTTATATAACATATGTAATTTGTAAAGCATTTTTTAAATTAAATTTAAATTTTTTTACTAACAACTTTTTTATGTACTTCCAAGCAAAACACATTGCTGAAAAATGTTTTTGAAAATAAAATGAAATTGATTTTAAGTTTAAAAATTTTCATTAAAAACAACTAATTTACATTGAAAACAAAGTCAAATTTGTATTATTTTTATTATTTTAATAATAATTCTTATCTTGTTGCTTTTACTCTACATGATAATTTTTTATCTTTCCTTATGTTTTCCATTTCATTCAACTGGCAATACTGACTTTAAAATAAATGTGTTTTTCCATGAACTTATTCGACAGTTATTTAGTGGTTGTTTTGTTTCAGAGTTGTTAGTATTCTCTACTACTCGTCTATTAAATTTCGTGTTTGTTGCTTTCATTTCGTAGTTATTCATTATACTGAATACAAACGAAGCAAATACAAAATTATAAGAAAAGTTTCATGAACATCATTATTAAGTTTCATGCAGATGTTTAATAAACAAAAGATTTCATTATTCTCTAAACAATTCAATCTTTCATTAAGAGCTAATGATTCGTAAGTCGCCAATTTTTGGGAATCTGAACTTTTCTGAATCGCAGTTTATTCATTTATCGTATTTTCTAATAATTTTCGAGGATTGTTAACTATCGCAATAGTGTCAGAAAATGTAGCAGTGGCTATGCTTACGCTTTTTGTGGAATCTTTGAAGTAATCCAAATTTGAAGCAAAGGCCCCTATTATGAGTTGAATTCGACAAACGATTTTCGCTGGCTATCGAACATCGACAGTCGAATGTTATTTTGGTATTAAAGGGCTGCATGAATAACTTCATTCATGAACATACTGAAATGTTTATTCAATTAAGTTCGTATTCAAATAAAATTTAGACCACTAAACAAACTGTTGTTTTATTCATGCTACTAGCAAACACATTTCGTTTCATATGGCAAACACAAAGACTTTGTTTTACAGTTTTCACTCTGTCTCATTTTTTATATATATACTAGGGAGATCGATTATTCGACTTTTTTCAATAACCGGTTTTCGAATATTACGAATAGTTGCTATTTTAAAAACCCCGGTTTTCGGTTAAGCAATTTTTAAATAACCGGTTAACCGGTTTTAATTCGAATACTTAAAAACACAAAAATCAAATAAGTTTATAAATAAAACGTTAATTTGAATAAAAACAAAACAATTTGCAAAGGTAAGGAACCAACAAAATAGATATGACTTAGATCAGACCTAACAAATATTTTACGATAAAATCGAAGAAAAGCGGGACCAGTAAATTGATCAAATTTAAGCTAAATTGTCATTAATTTTTTATTGATTTACTAAACTTTATTTGTAAGAAGATATTTGTATAATGTAATTTAGAAACTGTTGAATGATATTTGATCTAGAGAAACGTTTTGCAAAAGCAAATAAATTATAGGAATTTTATAGAGTTATTATTTGAAATATTCTCACAAATTTATTTTGAATGAGTTTTAATTTGTTGCTGGTTAAGCATGTCTATATAAATCAACCATATTTTTCAAAAGTTGCAAACAAAATCTCTTAGCCAGGATTATATATTTTAAATTATTTTGTTTCAGCATTATAGAAACGAATAGTGAACTAAACATTCTTTTTGTGTAAAATATTTGTCAATTCGTAGACTACAATTTAAAACATTCCATGACATTGTTTGATTTCTTCAATTTTGTTTTTTAGTTCTTGGTGTTTTAATAAATAAAACTGATTCCGCCGTAATGTTGTAGTTTTCAGCATGAAGAGATGCTAGAACTACTTAAGAGTTTTTAGTGCCTTAACGGGCATATCGTCCTCGGCAACACAACGGGCTAATATTTTGCCCAATGATTAAGTTTTTGCAGCGTATTGTAGTAAAGAATTATTTGTCGTCTTCTTAGAACTACTTCGAACGGAGTTAAGTTTCATTTGGATCACATTAATGTCAAGCATGTATACTAATTAAAGGTGATTTATAAGTCGTGGCATGGAAGAACCTTTGTAACTTATCACTTTACGGCACTTCAGGCAACTATCTTTGTCTTTTTAATCGCGTTCGAAAAATATCTAGAGGGAACCTTTATATAAAAATATATTTAATATCTAGAGTACTCTCGCACAAATTGCTATTTACTTTTTAACTGAACACGTTTTTGTAGTATTTTGAATAGTTTTTGGTTTTTTTTCTACAAGAACACACGCTTTTATAAACGATTTGTATTTACAGTGTTCATAATGTTTTTTGACCTTTGTTACATTTTGGTTTGACATTTTTCATAAAAAGTTTAAGTTTGGCCAATATTCAATTAGAAAATACTTAAGTTACAGGTACATCTACAACAAGAGTAAGGAAAATGTATATAAATTACACATTACTCAAATAACCGGTTTATTATACCAAAATAACCGGTTTATTCGATATTCGAAAAATGGGCATTTTAAAATAACCGACTTGGGCAAAGCTAAAATAACCGGTTAAAACCGGTCGAATAATAACCGTTCGATCTCCCTAATAAATACTCAATAGCAATGTTGCCACTTAGTAAATTTATGTAATTTTTTTTTTTTTCTTTTTTGTTACCTTTACAATAAAATATGTAATTTTTAATTAATCCTCTTATTTAAGCTTGAGGTTTTACATATTTCTTTTTTTATAAAAAATATTAAATTTATTTAATCCAATATTTCGGCACTCTGTTATTAAAATAGAAACGGAAATTAAAATTTGATTTAAACTGTAATAGATTAGGTTTAAATTGGAAAACATTTTTGTATTTAATTGAAAATATGACATTTTGTTAAATTTGTTAAATTTGTTAATTTTGTTAAATTTATTAAAAAATGTTAATTTTTTGTCAAATATTCAAGAAAAAATCCCTGAAGAAGGCACACAACGGAGTGCCGAAATATTGGATAATATAAATTTAATATTTTTTTATAAAAAAAAGAAATAAGACCTCAAGCTTAAATAAGAGGATTAATTAAAAATTGTTAAAGGTCGAATAAGAGTCAATTTATATAACATATGTAATTTGTAAAGCATTTTTTAAATTAAATTTAAATTTTTTTACTAACAACTTTTTTATGTACTTCCAAGCAAAACACATTGCTGAAAAATGTTTTTGAAAATAAAATGAAATTGATTTTAAGTTTAAAAATTTTCATTAAAAACAACTAATTTACATTGAAAACAAAGTCAAATTTGTATTATTTTTATTATTTTAATAATAATTCTTATCTTGTTGCTTTTACTCTACATGATAATTTTTTATCTTTCCTTATGTTTTCCATTTCATTCAACTGGCAATACTGACTTTAAAATAAATGTGTTTTTCCATGAACTTATTCGACAGTTATTTAGTGGTTGTTTTGTTTCAGAGTTGTTAGTATTCTCTACTACTCGTCTATTAAATTTCGTGTTTGTTGCTTTCATTTCGTAGTTATTCATTATACTGAATACAAACGAAGCAAATACAAAATTATAAGAAAAGTTTCATGAACATCATTATTAAGTTTCATGCAGATGTTTAATAAACAAAAGATTTCATTATTCTCTAAACAATTCAATCTTTCATTAAGAGCTAATGATTCGTAAGTCGCCAATTTTTGGGAATCTGAACTTTTCTGAATCGCAGTTTATTCATTTATCGTATTTTCTAATAATTTTCGAGGATTGTTAACTATCGCAATAGTGTCAGAAAATGTAGCAGTGGCTATGCTTACGCTTTTTGTGGAATCTTTGAAGTAATCCAAATTTGAAGCAAAGGCCCCTATTATGAGTTGAATTCGATAAACGATTTTCGCTGGCTATTGAACATCGACTGTCGCATGTTAATTTAGTATTATGAGTTGACGGCACTGTCGAAATTTTCGTTGTGCATTGAATTTTTCAACGAATACAAATTTGCTTTCGACGATGCCAATAAATTTAAAAAACTTTTTGAAAATGTAAATATTTGTAAATTTGTTTGTGTTCGTATACCGAATACCCCATTCTTAATCACCTTTGTTCATTTAAAGCAAGTACAATGTCGTAAACAGCTATTGGAAAGGCTCGTCTTCCTTAAGAAATTAAATTCTTTTTTGAGCAAATGATTTGCATAAAAGTTCAGCATGTAAAAAAAAAGCTTGAAACCAAACAGAAGCTAAATTATTTGGAAACAACCATAATTCCGCCTTGGTCGTATTTAACTTTAATAATTTAATTTTTAAATGATACAAAATGTACTTACTACTGTGAATAAACTAAATCACAATAGCACACATATATGTGGGAGGGCCAGCCGTTGGTATTCGCAGGTCAACGAGAAACAGGAGAAATGGGAAAATGGAGTGAGACAAGTAAAGGCATATTAGGGATTTGTCGTGAAATGAGTTGAACAGTTGAAAACGATTGATCGAGAGGAACAGACCATTAAGTCGACACGGACGAAAATCATTGAAATTGATATCATAAACTGAATCATAATTAAATATAAGCTAGTATAGTTATCATAAAATAAAATATATTGAATTGTCATTGATTTAAATAACACCGTGTTTTATTCAAAATCAATCGCGAGATCATCAAATCCCACATATATGAGGTACATTTACCTTTAAGGTACCTTGTCTTCGCTAACTCTTATTTAACGGTACTAGCCGCTTCAATAACCAGGTGTCTCAACTACGTATCTTTAATTGCGTCTATGAACTTTCAAAAAAAAACTCTAATTTATTTCTCTTCATTAATTCGCAACAAATTAGTAAATTATTTATTGAATTTTATTTTGTAACATTCAAAAAAATTTCATTATTTATGTTTTTGGCAAAGAAAATTAATTGCATGAAAACAACAATTTATTCAATTTCCATTTAAAACATTTTTAATTAAGCAGACAAATTGCTGATTATTGATAAAATATTGTTAATTCTTGTGTCTAAATACCATGATTAAATAATAAATACAACCAAAAAACAACCCACATAATTAATTTCAACTACAAAGAATTATTATTTTCCAAAATAAAAATTTTAAAATCTAAAAAAAAAAAAAATTGTTAATTTATAAATGGGTTCCATTGAATTGGATAAAATATTTGAGGTGATTTTTCGTAACAACAAGTAGAGAAACAGTGGGATGGAAACTATTGATGAGATATTCTAAAGAGTTTTGGAAATTAAATTGTAATCTAAAGGGGAAGTCCAAAGAACCTGAGTTATTTGTAAACATTTTATGTAAAGAGGTAGCCAATAATACGAAAACATTGTCTTTTATGAATTGTAAAAAAATTTTTACAGACTTCAAAATTTTTTCTCCTTTTCCAACCCACCGTATAAAATCGATCCAATTCAAAAATAAATACAAGAAATATAAAACTTTTCAAATATTTTATAGAGTTACAGCTATAAATTCATAAATACCTAGTAACTTACTAAACAAAAAATTAAAAAAAAAAAAAAAATAATAATAAACTAAATTTTGTGGATTTCAAAAGTTTAATGCACAGACATAGCGACAGCAATGGCAACGATACCAATAACACCAACTATAAAATTATTGTTTAACTAAATCTAGAAACTCAGTCAAGAAGCAAAGAAACCAAACCAACAACCAAATCTAAAGACATACTAAAAAAAAAAAAAAAAATATAAAATTTTTTGAAAGGTGCACTCGAATGCAATTTATATTTAATTTTAAAGCTGTTTGAGTTTCTATAAAACACTGACAGAAACACTGCTTGAAAACCTTTTAAAATTGTTGTTAGAATACCTCTCAATAATTTTACAAGTTTCTTTTGACTTTGGATTAACGCCCCCAATTCAACATATTTAAAGTTTTTGGCTTACCGAAAGGTGCATGTACACGACATGTTTTTTACATCTGACTTGTCATATTTTCAAGTAACATGTAATTATGCATGTCTCTTAAAATCTCGGTTTTACTTAGTGTTTTCGAGATTTTGATTTGAAAAGTTTCTTAATAATTGTTCATCAATGTTTTTAACTGTCTTACCCTTTATCTCATTTATGAGTTGCCAAGTTACACGCGGATTCTTAACACGTGGATTCTTGATACCGCTTCGGATTGACTTGAGTACGGATGGACTGATTTTTCTTTTAAGTGTACATGCAGTGTCTATTACGTTGTGAAGTAACTCCTGTCCTTTTTCGCCCATGTAGCGAATGACCTCTGGTGCTACGCCATTAAGTGCGGCTGCTTTGCATATCTTCAGCTTTTTAGCTGATTCGTTAAATTCTGCGTAGCTAATTCATCCAGCGTCTTCTTCGTATATATTTTCAAGCCCTTCGGCATATGTTGTGTTATTTTCATTATTCAGAAGATCTAAGAAATATTCCATTTCTTATTAATGTCTATTTTTGTATCTTTGTATCTGCTTACTTCGCAAAAGCAAAAGCAGAACTGACTTTTATCGTCATTTGCAAATATCGTCATTGGCAACTTCCAATTTGATGATGACTTTTTTGCCACCTTGTATTTATACTTAACCTGCCGTATTCATAAAAATATTTTAAATTTAATAAAGGTTTATAAAACCAATTTTCCATGAAAATTTTACTTAATAAACGTTTGTTAAATTTAATAATTGTTTATAAATATGGGGGAGAGGCTTTAAATTCATGTAAACTTTAAGACAAAATTTTACTCGTCTTATCAACTTTCAATATAATTATATATTAAGATAAACCGATGGTTTTTCCCTGTTCCTATTGTTTCAATTTAATTTAAACACGAACAATTTTGCATATGGTTTTTTCTAAATGTTTTTTCTTTCAGTGTAAGATCGTTAGTAGGAGCTAAATGCACACACACACTTATAAAAGTCGGCGTTTTAAACAATACCACTAAATAAAATATACAAAAAAATAGCAATTGAATTAAAAAAAAACTACTACAACACACACAAAAAAACTCAGCAAAAATTACATTAAATTTATCAGTAAAGTTACGTAAATTTGCAATAAAAAAAGTTCAATGACTTTAAATAAAATAAAATTAAAAAAAAACGGCAAGAAAACTAAATACAAAATTACAATTTTAAAAAAGTGCACAAAAAAGCAAATAAATTTTTTTTAATTTAATATCAAACATAAAATTTTTTTTCGTTTCACTATTTAAGACAAAAGAATTTCTAACTTTATTAGAAAAATAAATTATTTATTTTTCCTAAATGTCAAATAAATTCAATGCATTTTTTTTATATAGAAACTTGAAAAAAAAACACTGCTCTCCGTCTAAATTGTTTCTTTAGTTATTTATAATTTTTTTTTTTGGAAGACCATCTTTAAAATAAAAAAAAAAGAAGAAGAAACCCCTTGTCAATAAATGGAAACATTTTTTAAAAATAGAAAAAACCATTAAAAATAAGGTGCGTTCTTGTACTGTGTCACAAACACACACGATGATGCCAGCCTTGACAAAATTAAAAAAAAAAAAAAAAAAAAAATAGAAAAACCAGCAACTACAACAATATCATACAAACAAATTGAGAAGAACTGAAACACAAAACAAATTAAAAAAAAAACGACAGCGTTGCATCTCAATCAAAAATTGTGCTGAATTTTAGTTTTTGTCGCTCTTTTTTTTTATTGCTTGTTGTTGTTTACGTTAAAGGCCAATATCGTTAAAAATAATGTTTAATTAAATATTTAAATTTAAATTTTTCCTTAAATTTCATTTTTATATCAACAAAAATTACAATTTGTTAAACGTAATGAGTGGTAAGTTTATGAAATTTATATTAACCCCAGGATTGCCGTCTTGTTCTGGCCAGACCAAATTTGTGTTTTGCTTGTAATATTTTTCGCATATAACAAAAAATCGAAAAAACAGGGACGTGAATTCTATAAATGATACGTTCTGAATCGAATGAAACTAATTTGGATTCGATTGGAGCAAATAATTGGGGTTAAATTCCATTTTTATGTAAAAGTCTATGAAATGACCCTATTAGTCTAGGCAGATCAAATTTGTTTTTCCTTGAATGATATTTCATATAGGACAATAGGTATATTAAAAAAACAGATACGTGAATTTTAAAAATGATATGTTCTAAATCGAATGAATCAAGTTTGAATTAAATCAGAAAACTACGACCCATTAAGCGCTTACTCTGCGGCCACACGATCAACTTTTTGTTGATAGTCTTTTACATATACTGTTTGCCAATATTTACATAGATTGAAAGCTGTGACGTAGGCTGCACGCAATTTTTAATCAATTTACTTTCAAGATGTCAGCAAGAAAACAATTTGTACTGACAAACGAAAAATTTGCTCACTAAGCTTCTAATCAGCTGTTAAATTGAACGCAAAATTGCCAAACAAATGGATAGTTAAAACTGAGAACAATCTCGTGGGCAATTTAAAAAGTGTGAGTGTGTTAGTAAAAAAAATGAGAGTGTGAGCAAATTGAAAGGAATTAAAAGACAAAAATTGATCGTGTGGCCTCCAAGTTAGTTCAATCTCACTACAAAAACCTAACGCAAAACTCGTTTCAGCTGTGGTAGATGCGAAACAGCAATGTGCGAAATGTGTTTTTGTGTCTTTATTTTTTTGTTTATCAAATTAAATATGGAACCAAATCATTGATGCCAAAAATAGTAGGAAAATTTCCCTTTTTGTAGGGATGTTTTCGGAAAATTTAAAGCGTAGGGGAAGAAGGACAGGGGATTGTGCTGATTCTGGCAGACGTGATTGAATACTTTATAGATTCGAAAGCAATTTGATTACTTATTCTTTCAGTCGATACTGAACGAATCGAAATTATTTGTTCAATGTTGTAAAGCATTTATTTGAGTTTTCGCAACGCTGAAAAAATAATTTCGATTTGTTCAGTATCGACTGAAAGAAGAAGAAATAAAATTGCGTTCGAATCGAGGAAGTGCTCGATCACGACTGTCAGAATTAGTCCCCAGATTTTTTTTTAAGGCAAATGCAGAGAATTTTCCAGATATTGTTACAAAAGTAACTTTAGTTTAAAATTTTAAAATTTGTTTTTGTTTTAAATGTTATTTTCTATACGAACGTTAACGTTCGAAATCGATGAACTTGCCGTTAGTTTAATTTAGCTGGTTATCTTGTATTTATTGGTTATTTTGTACTAGTAAGTAATTTTATTAGTTAAGATTGTTATTATATTAGTTATGCATATTTCTAATGTAAAAATCTCTGCACAGAATTTTCTAGTACAAATGTAATGTTAAAATTGTTATGCATAATTGTATTTCAACCTCACTGTAATTCTCGAATATTCGATAATAATTCTAAAATTATTGTTAATCCTTAAAGTATGCTTTGGTTTATTGATGTATAATAGCTCAATTCAAATTTACCCATAGTGTGTGTCAATGCATAATGATATTAGCTGTTAAGATAATAAAAGCTTTAATGGTGTAGACAGTTCCAAAATGTTACGGGCAGTTCGAAAACGCTGAATTTTCTAGAGCCATCTAGACGTCAGCGCTCGAATAGTAAAAATACTCGCAAAGGTGGGTGGGCATTGTTAATCAGTATTAGTACAAACATTTAAGTGTGTAGATCGCAATTATAAGTTGTTAAAGTGACTAAGTTCTTAATAAAGTTGTGTGGATATCAGCTGTAAATATACCTTCATATTCATAAAAAATATTTTTGATTAATAAAAGGTTTGGTAAACAAATTTTCATAGAATAATCGTTGCATAAACCTGCTATAAACCTAAAATATTTTTTATGAATACGGGGGAAAGTGTTACAAGTTTTATTAAAGTTGCAATAATGAACTCAAGAGGTTTATTATAAAGGAAATAAACCAAAAACGTTATCGAAAAGGCAGTTATGTAACAATATTATCTCATATCCAATATATTGTCTAACAATTCGTAAATATTCATATTATTTTCATTCAAAAATTTCAATTTTTCAAATACAATACCATTTAAGAACAAATGTAGTATTTTTCGACAGAACCCCTATACTATGAGCCCTAACAGCCTGGCAATCTTCAACAAGTGCCAAAACCATGTACGTATATTTTATGGGGCGCCGATATTCGGGTTCGCATTTGAGAACTATTCGCTTATTTTTGCTATTTGCATTCGCACTCACATTCGCTAAAATGTATGCGAATATTAAAAGAGAATATTTAATGAATTACATTTCTACATAGCCGAAAAACCAACAATCACACCTTCTAAACTAAGAGAAATAAAATCATACAATTATGAATTTTTAAAAAAAATTTAATGAAAAGTTTTAGGGATGTGGAAGGATATATTTTTTTATTTTTGTTTTGGGGAATGGGGGAAATATTTTTTTTTAATTCTACAGTCTTCCTTTTTATTTGGTACCGAGTTTGCTAAAAAAATATTACCTACTTATATTAAAAAAATTATTTAAAATAAGTATTCTTAGAAAAAGTTTAAGTCCTTTATAAAGGACAAAAGAAGAGGAAATGAAAATCAAACACCCAGTATGACTTAGTTTTGACTCTAGATTGGCAATTATGCAAAAGGGAAACAATTTTAATTTTTTTTTTAATTGAGTTTTTATATGTGTGAGTGGAGCATTGTACATATTTATTTTGGGTTTTTTCTGGTTGTTAATAAATACTTTTAAAATAAATGTTAATAAATGCATAAATTATTATAATATTTACAAAATGCTAACAAAATGTTTGCCTGAAGCTAAAAACAATACAGTTTTAACTTAAGAAATAGCGTAGGGATAATTCTTTTGGTTGCAGAGAACACGTTGGGATTTTTTTGAAATTTCTATTGGCATCACTGAACCAAATACAACTGCTTATAAATTAAAGACGAACGGAGAACGAAGTAGGGTTTATATGGGGTCTAGGGTTATTTATGGACCGATCTTAAAAAATTTTACAGTGTGATTTCTGGTCGTATAAAACTGTGACGTACCAAATTTTAGTATTAAAGCGTTATTTATTACGGGTTAAGGTGTACTAAGCTGTTTTCCGCGGGTAGTGTTTATATGGGGCCTATGGTCAATTATGGACCGATCTTCACGAAATTTGCCAGTATGATTTGCAGCAAATTCGTGCGAAATTTTATATCATTACGTGCATTATTTCACCTTTTATGTTACTTTTTGTATCAAAATTGCAAATTAAACTGCTTAGGATAACTACAAGCAATTTGAGACCAAGTTTGTTCTTTTCTTTTGCGTTTTCCGAAAATGAGCGTGTTTTCAACAGACGGACATGGCTAAATCGACTTAGAATTACTCAATACTTTATGTAGTCTTAGATGTATAATAAAAAATTTTCAGACGGAATGACAAACTTAGTATACCCTTATTCTCCACTAGTGGTGGGGGAGGGTATAAAAAGTTGCAAGTCCTTATTGGAAAACCCTTTACAACAATAAGAAAGATAATAAAAAAGCACGGCTGGCGGAGTTTGTTATTAAAGCAACAACAAAAGTGGGTTAAAACGATTAAAAAAACAAAATTTTTTGGTTGGCTTCAAAGTTGATACAACGGAATGGGAAAAAAATCCCGTATTCTATTTTCTTAAATTTTTTAAATAAATACATCAAATTTTCAAAGCAAAATGATGATGAAAACCATATCGGATCGTAGTGCTGCTGTTTTTAATTGAGAACTCGTCTTCTGTTGATCTAAGCCGATTTTGTCGTGGTCGAGCACTACGATGTTCATTTTGGCAGCTAGAACAGGCCTCGTTTGAACTCTACCACCCAATATTTATCTCGGCTTAAATATTGGTTGGACTTAGAACGTTTAAATTTAAGCCATGAATAACGTAACGGTGACCAATTTTTTCCCTGTTTATAATTTAACTGAGGATCGTTTACTATTCATGGCTCCTTCAACGTATTTTCACACTACTACCGCCATCTATACGTCAGATTGGCTATTTTTGAGATTGACCTCGTAAAAGTTGAGTCTGGTACAGCGTTGCCAAATGGGCAGATTTATCTGTTTTTATTCAGATTTGTTAAGTGCAAAATAGCCCTTAAAAACAATTCTTTTTTTTAATCACTGCAGTTATTTCAGTTTTATTCGAATAATATTAAGCATTTAATTACACTGTGCTAGAATTTGACACTTTTTGGTGACAAGCGGGGCACCACTGTGTGGTGTGGGCGGCCAAAAATTAAAATAATATTTTTTATAATTTTAGAATTTGATTGGTACAGTTTTATTATATAGATTTCAAATAACAATAATCAAAAATAAGTTTTTAAATATGTTAATATATACAAAAGTTAGAGCTAATCAAATTTGAATGTTTTAGGTGTATGTGCAGCATGCAAAGAAAAATGTAAAATAGTGCGAATATGCTAAAGGGGTTATGATACTTGCTATTTTTTGTATTGGATTTTTTTAGGATTGACTGAATGAAACAACAAATGCGAGAAAGAACAAGAAATACAATATGTAAACAAACCCTTTTTTCTGATTGACATTTCTCATGTATATATTTTTTCTTTGACTGAAACAAAAAAAAAAAAAAATGGTAAAAGCTTGGGCAGATGAAACTATTTTGTTTTTGATTAATGAAATGAAGCAGGTGCCCTTCATATGGGATTTCAAATCACCACAGTACAAAATTAAATTTAAAAAAGTGCAATTTTG